>OX421911.1:0-10000000 GCA_949128165.1 Lathronympha strigana
CATTTTTCAGTGAATTTTTTGACTTTTTCAAAAATTTTTGTTTTTCAAACCTGTTGAAAAATTTGTGTATAGTTTTATATTTGGTTTCAAGCGTATATTATAGGTCTTAGTATAAGGTGTATTTTAGCGATTTTTCCGGATTTTTTGGGCTTACGGTTCTCGAAATAACGAATTTATTGTTAAATACCCCATAATTCGAAAAATAATAGAAAATAATACATTTTAAGCTCAAAAATAGGTTAAATACATATATTATAGTAAGATAGAGTCCAAACCGGGGCTCTGTAGCTTCAAAAACAAAAAATTTGGCCAATTACCGGTTTCTACCGAAAAAATTCACATTTTTCAAAAATTTATAACTCGTGAACCGTTTGGCGCAGAGAAGCCGGAAAAACGCCATTGTAGATAAGGTTTATGTAAGTTTAAGATAGCGTAGAAAAAATTTGAATTTTCCGGAAAATTTTCAAAAACTTTTCCGGAAAATTTTTTCTCTTCGGACCACTTTAGAAGGATAGCCGGGATCAGGGCGAACTGTCAGTCCAAAACCGCAGTCCAATAGGGCCTATAGATCCAGAGATATAGACACCCAAACATCGGGTTTGACAGTTCGGCCGCCATCTTGGATTTCTTTGACTCGACGTAACTAGCGAACCGCTCATCACATCGAGACGGGAATTTCACTTCGGGAGGAGAAAAATCAAGGCCTACCCAAATTTTCAGGTTTCAGTCGAGTCAGAGTCAAAAAATTTCAGGATCCTGGAAGTGGTCAGAACAGACAGAGGAGGTACGCTTTATAAAGAACACTGAAAACCGCATCCTGCTGCGACAAATAGAACCAAAGATATCGCTTGTCAAATCCCAACTTTGACAGTTGGACCGCCATCTTGGAAAAAATATAAATCCCCATTACTCCGGAACGGTAAGTCCTAGGAGGGCGCGGTTTTCTTTGTAGGCATAGGCACGGAGAAGACCACCTAAAAGTTCCACTCTCAGGAACAAATTTAGAAGTTCAGAAACCGGAAAAACCGGTAAGAAATTAAGGCAAAATTGTTGTCCAGGATTGTAGCTCTCTTAAAGCTAAAGACAGTGCCCAAAACCGCAGATTCGTGGGCCTAGTGGTTCCGGAGATACAGCCAATACCGGTTTTACCGATTCACTTACCGGTAAAACTGAAAGCGCAATAACTCGGGAACCCCAGGTCGTAGAGAAGCGAGAGTGGGCTCTTTGGACTGGGCTTGGAGAGGGCTATTGACTGAGCACAAAATAACGACTCTAGGTAGAGTTTAAAAATTCACACCTTCAGACGTGTCATTATAAACCCCTTATTCCACTTATATTGTGTAGATAGTAAGTAGACTAAGAGACAGTAGAGCAGGGACTCTACATAAAACCAAAACTAACCGTTGCCCCCCCCTTACAGGGGTAACCCTCACGGCTCTACATAGAGCAAAATATAAAATTTGACTGTGCTGATACAGCCAAGCCATACAGGCGATAAACGGCTCTACATATAGCAAAATATATTTTGATTAAATTCTATCTCTATATTTTTACTGTGTATTAGAATTAAGACTAGAGTCTGTGACTCTATAGTATATTACTTATTGCATGATTACATTTTTTCTCATATACTCATTTCTTCGTTTCTTGCATTCTATCTTCTCTTCATTTACAATAAAAAACTGACACCCCCTCTACAGGTGCGTATAGTTGTATAGGTAGATCACACAAGACCAAAATGGGAATAGGCATCAGGACGCCACCGAGCAAAGCCTCGAGCAGCAAGGGCACCGACGCTCAAACTCGGCCGGCGTCTGAAAGCCAGGTTGATGCCCCGGCTACCTCCAAAGTAAGGGTTAGCATCGGAGAGTGGGAGTCGGGAAGACCCCCAACACCTGCAGCCTCATCGGAGACGACGCAGGCAGGCCCTGCAAAGCAAAAGACACTGCCGACAAAAAAGACCCTAAGCCCGGCACCGAAAAAAGTATTCGCTAGTAGACTGGCCGAAGGGAGGTACTACCACGACAAGGCAAAAAGCAGCATCAACACCAGTAGGAACACCAAGTCTGACATAAAAGCAGACGTGATCGAAGGACTGGACAGACTCTACCAACTGCTAAAGGAAGCGGAAGCAGGGCCAGCAAAGGACAAAAAGTCGGAAGAACAGATGCCAAAGGAAAAGAAAGAAGAGGACGATCACACCCAGAAAATGATAGCCAAAATAGAGGAAAATACACGACTCCTGAAGGAAAACGCCAACAAAATGGAAGAAATCCGACAGAGCGTGGAAAAGCTGGCGGAAATCCCCACGTATGCGAGTGTGGCGGCGGGACGCCCTGAGCGAGCCCGCGCAGGTGGACCAACCCTACACTCCATGGTGGTAACAGCCCAGGATGAGACAGAAACTGGAGAAGAAATCATAGAAAGGGTAAGGAAGGCGGCGAAAGCTAAGGAAGGAGGAATGGAAATTGATAAAATAAGAAAAGGCAAAGACAGAAAAGTAGTGATAAGCTGCAGGTCGAAAGAGGCAAGGAGTGGAGTGAAGGAAGGACTGGAAAGAGAAGGATTCGGGCTCCGGGTGGAGGACGTCGAGAACAAAGACCCCCTTCTGGTTCTAAAGGACGTGCTGAAAAGCAACTCCGATGAGGAGGTTATTCAGGCCCTGAGGGATCAGAATGGGGATGTTTTTGACGGCCTCAGCCAAGAGTGTGACAGGATGGTGGTGAAGTATAGGAGGGTCGCGCGGAATCCACACCAGACACATGTTGTCCTAATGGTCTCCCCTCAAATATGGAGAAAGGCCCTGGAGAAGTCAGTGGTCAGGCTAGACATCCAGAGGGTCAGAGTAGAGGACCAGTCTCCTCTGGTCCAATGCTAACCTTATTTTTTTTTTTTTTTTTTTTTTTTTTTTTTTTTTTTTTTTTGACGGAGTGGAGAATGCAGTTACGCACCGTCCCCCGACCTCGGGTAGGTCATTTGGGGGGTGTGTGGGACTCGCCGCTCAGTGCTCCCTCTCCTAGTGAGAGGAAGCAGAGCGGCCCTACCCACTAAACTCCACTCCGGCGTTTCACCCTCTATGCCGTAGACGAGGACGCCATGGGATTCGCGTGCCTGTCACCATGACGCCCTCCGGCGGCCCCGGCTTAACGCCAGGGCTCCCGTACTAAGGAGGGAGAGGCCGGAAACGCTTGGTCTCTCCCCCGACGACGTGTGGGGCCATACAATGCGGGTCCCGTACCCGCTGGCCCCACTAGAGGTCTAGGCGAACGAATGTTTGTCGTCTTCGACCTCGCCGCCTGCGTCGGAGAGCCTAACCTAACCTAGCCTAACCTAATTACGAAGGGGAAAATGAGTGAAACACGGGTTTTACATGAGGTCCTTAATTTGACCTAGTGTACAGTTTCTTTCTTTTGATTCTTTATCTTATTTTGCAATTTTATTACTTTTTTTTTTTTTTTTTATTTTACTGTATACACAGTAGTTAGAGTTTGAAAACAAAGTGTGTTTTACATAACATCCTTAACTTATTTTTACATTTAAATTTTTACATAATGTCCTTAATCTAATTTTACTTATATCTATGTATATATTTTTACTGACATTATTATATGCTTAATTATAATATTTTCATAATATTTTGTTAAGCATATTTTACTTAATTCTTATTTCTATTGTTTACAGTTTTCACTATTTTAATACAGTATTTAATGAATTCTAGATGGTTTTTGCCTGTCATAATTGTGCTTAAATTTTTCCTTTCAATGCAGACGCCTAGCTTTTGTTCTGTTTCGAACCGTTCCAACGCATGTATCGGACACTCCGTAAGCACATGGATCACCGTTTCCTCCTTTATTGGATCACATGGACACGATGGGCTCTCCTTGCACTTGAACCTGTTCAAGTACTCTGAGAACCCACCGTGTCCTGTCAGCGCCTGAGTGGTAGCACCGCACAATCGGATCTTCTTTATAGTTTTATATGCGGCAATGGCATTTGGGAAATATATTTTAGTCACTGCTGCGGTGCCACCAGCCACATATCTCCTGTTCCACACCTCAAGCGTCTCCATCCGGATGGATCGCTTGACGTGCGAGACAGGGCACATGTCATAGTCGTGTCTTCTCTTGGAGCCTAGAGCGGCCTCCTTCGCTAACTGGTCTGCCCTCTCGTTGCCTTCCAGCCCTGCGTGTGCCTTTATCCAGAACAAATGTACATATTTGCCCTGGTGGAACAATAATTTTATATTTTTCCTGGCTTTTACGGCTAGCGGGTGAAGGCAGCGATGGTTTGTGACTGTTTGAAGGGCTGCTCTGGAGTCACTGTAGACTCCAAAAGATGACGCCCCATGTTTTACTATGAAGCGGGTGGCTTCGCATAGAGCAAGTAGTTCGGCTTGGTAGACCGTGCAGTATGCTGGTAGGGCGAGCCTGAGGGTTTTGATCTCTTCAGCGCCATTCCAAATGGATAGCGCTGCTCCGACCTTGCCCTCAAGCTTGCTCCCATCAGTGAAAATACGGATCTCGTGCCCACTATTTTCGTCCAGCATTCGCATCGAGATAGGACGAAAATAACAAAATTTTGATTCATTTACGTGAAGCACTTGTAGGGGTAATCTACCAATACCCACCCTCAAAAACCACCCCCGGTGAAATTTTTTGGAAAATCGTAAAAATTTTCCGATTTCCCGGCTTTCCCGGTGGAAAATAGCGAAAACGCCAGGCTATTGGGGACTGGTGGCTTGCCCTTAAAGTTTTTCCGAAATTCCAGCCCCATTCCTAAGACCTAAACAAACCTTTTGAAGTTGGGAAAAAACTACCCCCTGGACTTGGACCCCCACAGAAAATTCCTGGACCAGGGAAAAAATCCCCATTCATAAAATCCCGTTAGCACATTTCATCCCCTACCGATCGGCACCGTTCTGAGGAAAATCGCACCACCACAACATCAGGAATAGTGTTTTCAAAAAACCTCCCGAAAACCACCCGAGCGCAAAAAATAAGATTGTACAGATAAAAATTTTTTGGAAAATCGCCCATATCTCCGAAACGGTGCGTCGGAGGTCAAAAATAACAAAAAATTTGGCCCCCCTCCCAAAACCCACCCCCCCCTAACGGGAAACCAAGTAAAGTGGTAGTACAAGACCACCGGTACCGGACCCCAAAATCCTGACCCCCCCCCCCTCAAAATTCTCTCCTTGAACCAGCTTAGCTGGACCCCCGTTGGAACAAGCCTAGAACCGAAAGGACGTAAAACCGGATCTTTGAGGACTTATAACTTCGGAACCAAGGTACCTACGGAGGTGGGGTTCTCGGCATCGGTACCGACGTGAATGACTCTACCTAGAGAGTCAAAAATAAGCTCTACATAGAGCCGAAAAAGAAAAATTCTACCTCATCCTAGAATGTCCCATTTTTGGATACCGTAGGCATAATATAGAACAAACACTGAGCGAAAAATTGGAGCGGGAAACCCTCCCTAGTATTATAAAATGCAAAGAAAAAAGAAACATGTTCCTAACATATTGTGAAGAAATAGTGAATATTGTAAAAAATAGAAATAAGACAGTTTAAGAAAAGTATCTTTATACTATATTGTTTAAATATATTGTCATAAAAATACGATAATAAATAGATAGAAAATGTAAACTAGAAATAAGACAACAATATGCTAGAATAAGAATATCATAAGTGAAAAATAGTAAATGTAAAAACAAAATGTAATATGCAAAAAAGTGTGTTATGCCAAATAAACATAAGTTGTAGTAATGTTATTAACCCCACCCTTGATTACAAATAAATAAATAAAGAAGTAGATAGCTATTATGACTAGAAAGAAGCTAGATGGTCTGTCCCGACCTCAGAAAGAATGCTGAAGGATGAAAGAAAGACCCAGTATGTAGAATGAAAGTGCGAGTCGAATATGTGCGAGAACTGGAATGAAAGCGTCAAAAAAAAAAAAAAACAATGTTAACAATAGGCTCCGATTCCGTTGGAGGTAGCAGAATATTAAAAAAAAAAAAAACCTAACCTAACCTAACCTAAGATGAAAACAAAAGCGGGACACATTGGGGTGGTTTCGGTCTACCTGGAGGGTGATGCACCTATCGAACCCTACATAGAGCAAATAGAAAAAATAAGGAAAGACATAGGCACAGAAACTCTTCTGCTGGGAGGGGATATAAACGCATGGAATATCTGGTGGGGAAGTGAAAAAACGGATCATAGAGGCGTACAAATTGCAGGAATGATAGAGGAACTCGACCTCCATATACTAAACAAAGGAACGGAACCCACTTTAGACACGATCAGAGGAGAAAGAAGATATACCAGCTGTGTAGATGTTACTACATGCTCGGGGAACCTGCTTGGCCAAATCGCCAACTGGAGAGTCGTGGGAGATGTCACAAGCTCAGATCACAAGGCAATTGTGTTCGAACTAAGCCACCAAAAATCCTCTGAAATAATTATAAAAAGAACAACTAGAATATATAATACGAAAAAAGCAAACTGGGAACAATTTCATGAGAAACTGACCCAGGTTTGGGAAGAAAGAAACATAAACAAAACTGAGATAGAAAAAACTGAAACAAAAGACAACTTGGAAAAAACTATAGCCATATTTACAGACACAATTAGAGGAGTAAGCGAAGAAACGATACCGAAAGTAAATAACAAAAAACAGAACGAATTGCCCTGGTGGACAAGAGAGCTCAGTATAATGAAAAAAGACGTCACAACAAAAAAGCGGCGAATTCGCTGTGCGGCTCCCATTAGGCGGGCGTGGGTTGTAGAGCAATACCTTAAAGCAAAGACCACTTATGAGGAAGAAGTAAAGAAAGCACAGACCAGCAGCTGGAAAGCCTTTTGCGGAAAACAAGATAGAGAGAGCATGTGGGATGGTATCTATAGGGTCATAGGACGCACCACAAAAAGAGAGGAAGATGTAGCGATGGTACAAAATGGGAACGAACAAAGCCCGGAACAATCGGCCAAATTGCTGGCGGAAACCTTTTACCCAGACGATGAAGCCAGCAAAGACAACGCGGACCATAAAGAGCAAAGAGACAGAGCAAACAGGGTCAATGAGTGGGAGCATGGTGAATCATGTGATCCACCATTCACATTGGAAGAACTGTATTGGGCCGCATCGAGCTTCAATCCAAAAAAGGCGCCCGGCCACGACGGGTTCACAGCAGACATCTGCAAAAGAGTCACGGATCAAGACCCAGAAATCTTCCTAGCAATAACAAACAGATGCCTAGCCCTAAACCACTTCCCGGATAACTGGAAGGAGGCGGTAATAGCGGTACTTAGAAAACCAGGAAAAGAAGACTATACACAACCCAAGTCATACAGGCCAATTGGGCTGCTACCTGTGTTTGGAAAAATTGTTGAAAAAATGTTAATGAGACGAATCAGACATTGTGTACTACCAGATCAGAGTGACATGCAATTTGGCTTCGTACCGCAACGCAGCACTGAGGACTCCCTCTATGTCATGATAGAACAAATACGTAACAGATTAAAAGAGAAGAAAATAGTCACAATAGTCTCACTAGACATAGAGGGAGCCTTTGACAATGCATGGTGGCCAGCGATAAGAAATAGACTTGCTGAGACAAAGTGCCCCCCAAATCTCAGACGGCTGGTCGATGATTACCTTCGCAACAGGAAAGTGAGAGTTAGATACGCTGGAGCGGAATACCTAAAAACGACAACAAAAGGCTGCGTGCAGGGATCTATTGGCGGACCCACTTTCTGGAACCTCCTGCTGGATCCCCTGCTGAAAGAATTAGAAGCCATGGGACATCATTGCCAAGCGTTCGCCGATGATGTGGTCTTAATGTTTTCGGGTCACACAGCACTGGACATCCAAAGAAGTGCAAACGCAGCTCTAGACCATGTTTGGAGGTGGGGAATAAGTAATAAATTAAACTTTGCACCACACAAAACCAAAGCAATGGTACTGACAAAGAAATTAAAATACGATACCCCGATTCTGAGCATGGGCGGGGCGAACATTGCAATGTCAAAGGAAATTAAGATACTCGGCCTTACAGTGGATGAAAAACTAACTTTTAATAGCCACGTGACACAAGTTTGTCGTAAGGCGCTCGGCCTATACAAACACCCAGCCAGAGCAGCAAAAATCCACTGGGGGCTGAGCCCTGAAGTGGTCAGAACAATTTACATAGCAGTAGTGGAACCGGTGATACTTTACGCGGCTAGCGCATGGGCCCCTGCAGCAAAAAAGTTGGGAACACGTAAACAACTTGATGCGGTCCAACGAGGCTTTGCCCAAAAAATATGCAAAGCATATAGAACCGTCTCACTAAATTCCGCATTATTGCTGTCGGGACTGCTGCCGCTGGATTTAAGAATTCAGGAAGCAGCATCCCTTTATATAGCGAAAAGAGGCGGGCCGCAGCCCCAAATAGCGGACAGGCTACTTGAGACAAGAGCCAGTTACAACTTGGCACCGCATCCAGCTGCAAGTGGACACTTTGCCTTTCAACTACTGGAAAACGAGGAGCAAATAGTACCAATTGAGAACCAACTGTACACAGACGGCAGCAAAATAGAGGGCAAAGTTGGAGCGTCACTATCCTGCTGGCATAATGGCCTCGAAACAAATGCCCACAAATACAAACTTGAAACATATTGCACAGTTTTCCAGGCTGAAATGTATGCACTCCTGAAAGCAACGGAGTTTGTGTTGAAAAGCCCAAGAACGGAGTTCGGCATATACAGCGATTCTAGATCCGTGCTGCAGGTTATAGAAAACCAGACCACAAACAATGCAATGGCAATGCAAATAAGAGAGAACATAGAAAAAGCGAAACGCCAGGGAAAAGAAACGAGACTGTTCTGGATAAGAGCGCATGTAGGTACGGCAGGTAACGAACGAGCGGACACGCTAGCAAAAGAAGCAGCACTGACGCTAAAAAGAAGGCCACACTACGACCTCTGCCCCATCTCATACATCAAAAAAATAAACCGTAGGGAGACCTTAAAAGAATGGGACCAGAGGTACAGATCTGGCGAGACCGCTAGTATAACAAAAATCTTCTTTCCGGGGGTGATAGAGGCCTATGAGGTTGTAAGAAAAATAAAGCTAGACCCAGTGCTGGTACAAATATTAACTGGACATGGAGGATTCTCAGAATACCTTCATAGGTTCAAGTGTAAAGAAAGCCCGGCATGTATATGCGACCCAAGTGTGCCAGAAAGTGTGATGCATATAATTACGGACTGCCCGGTTTATGGTAGGAAACGTTTTGAAGCAGAAATGTTATTAAATGATAGAATAGAAATAAGCAACTTGTATAACTTAGTGAAAAATAAAGATGCAAGAAATGAGTTTTTCAAATTTTGTAAACAAATAGCTGTAAGTGTAGCAAATAAAAATAAGTAAAGAAAGTGGAACACAAATGTATATGTAAAAATTATAGATTATGTGTCCATAAAAAATTGTATGAACAAAACTACAAGTAAGAAATATTGTAACAAAACCTTGAAAACAAATGTAAAAAGAAAAATATTAATAAAGAATCTGTTATAGAGCTAAGAAATTAAAATCCAATAGAGTAGAATAAGATAATAAGTGTAAAAATAACTGCGACAATAAAAATAAATCGTGTATTGTTATTTACCCTGATATAAAGAAAATTTTAAGATAGTAAGGTGGGAATCCCACCCACAAAATGTATAAAAGAAGATGTATGATAGAAAGAAAAGTATGCGGCATGAAAGTGCGAGAAGCAAAAACGCGAGAACTGGCACGAAAGATAAACAGCTAATACAGTCTCCAATTCCTATTGGAGGAATCAGAAGAAAAAAAAAAAAAAAAAAAAACCTAACCTAACCTAACCTCACCGAGACGCTTTTGGCGACGTATCGCACGAGGGGGGGCGCTCGTCCAGGCGCGCTGTGTCGTTGATTTTAGAGGTACTTAACCTCCAAAATCGGGATTTTTGGGGATTTCTCCTTCACACTGCAATCCTCGGGTCAAGCACTTTACGTCACCTTGTAGGTCTTTGCGAGACACACAACGATATATATTTTATTATTATTATTTTATTTATAAAAACAATTACAAAAACAGTATAAACATAACATACATAAGTATCGTTAAACCAATGCGGTTTGTCTCGATACTCGAATTCCACTTAAATATTTGGTAACTATAAAAATCTTACCCACCTAAACAGATAAGCGAACTATATTGCTATGGTACAATCATTGTTGTTTTCCTTAACTAGCAAGGAACCGGTCCGCGCTCGACCGATACAGGATGCTGCAGTTATGTAACTATGTAAATTATTTCAATCATGTGTGCAATTTGCGCAAAGTAAGTAATTCACAACATAAGTATATATAATAATTTACCTACTTTGCATGTTAAGTGACGTCACATGCTGAGTTTATCGGTTTCCATCTGTTTCAACATTTCCTTTTTGAGGTAACGTGAAATATTGTTTGGAGTTAGATTAACCTTCCATTCCGGTGGTAGTTTATTAATTAAGTCTGGCAGCATATATTGCGATGTTCTTCTGCCATAATAATTCTTAAATTGAGCAATCTTTAGCAATCCACTCGTTACCTGTCTAGTTACTATTTGGTGACTAATTGGGTGTTGTATTTCTTTCCTAAAGTATTGCTCTTTTAGCATGTGGTATCGAAGCTTCGTGTGAATAGGTAACACTTTACACATACTAAAGAGTTCTCCGTCCGATTTAAGACTATTTTTGATATGAAAAGGTACTACAAGCTTAAGTAACCTCAACTGCAAGTTATATATTTTGTCAAGATATGACTTGAAAGTACGACCGTAGCTACTGAGGGCGTAAGAGATGATGCTTTCGGCTAGCGCATTGTACACGTCCAACCTAATATTAAATGGTATTCTATTACGTAGTATATACATCTTTGCCATAACCGCCCTAAGCTTACCTACCACACACCGATTCAATATGTGCTTCCCAGTTGAAGCGATTGTCAATAATGACGCCGAGGTATTTTTGTTTTATAACTTGTTCTAATCGCGAGCAGTTACAATTAATAGACCCTATTCTATCAGAGTGCAGACACGTATGGCTGTGACCTATTATTTTTACTGCACGCACTGTCCTCGACTGGCTAGAGTGGACATGAAGAAGTTTAGTCTTACTCGAGTTTAACACTAAGCCTGCGTATCGCGCACTGTCGTACGACTTAAATAGCCACTTTTATGATTTTTTTCCTGCGGAGCACTTCGGAAACGCTGTTGCTCGGACGCTGGGGGGAGCGTGACTGGTTAGGTTAGGTTAGGTTTTTTTTTTATCTGCTACCTCCAACGGAATTGGAGCCTATTGTTAACATTGGTTTTTTGACGCTATCATTCCAGTTCTCGCACATATTCGACTCGCACTTTCATTCTACATACTGTGTCTTTCTTTCATCCATCAGCATTGTTTCTGAGGTCGGGACAGACCATCTAGCTTCTGTCTACTCATAATAGCTATCTACTTCTTTATTTATTTGTAATCAAGGGTGGTTAGGTTAGGTCTTTTTTTTTTGCTACTTCCTCCGGAGCTAATCGGAGTTTTTGTGTATCTGTTTTTCTTTCATACCAGTTCTCGCTTACTTGCCTGTCGCACTTTCATACTTCATTCGGTTCTTTCAGGTTAGGTTAAGTTAGATTAGGTTGACGATTTTGGCGTGTTTTTTGGATTTTTCGATTTTGCATATGGACGATTTTTCACAAATTTGGTTTTTTCTGTTTAATTTCTTCTGTTTTCATTTTTTGTTTGGTTTTTTTCTTTTGTAAAATAGTAAACTTTTGTGCTCTTTCAGGCCCTTTTGGTCTCATAATTTTTGGACAATCCGT
The DNA here is from genome assembly GCA_949128165.1 of Lathronympha strigana. NCBI lineage: Eukaryota > Metazoa > Arthropoda > Insecta > Lepidoptera > Tortricidae > Lathronympha > Lathronympha strigana. Next base: position 11,869 of record OX421911.1, read on the forward strand.
TCAAAAGTTATAGGGCCCGACAGGGTTTGTTTGAAGTTTTGAAACTTACTATTTTAATATTTCAAAAATTCTATCTTCTTTTTCCTTCTTTTTTTCTTTTGTTTTTTCATTTGGTTTTTTAGAACTCAACGAGCTCTATCGTTAGACACCCGTCCCATTGTTCTAGGACATTTGGTTCGGGAGTTATTAAAAAAAAACGTAGATTGCTATTTTGTTTTTTAGGGGTCGCCAGCGCCGACCTTAAATTTGTAAACCAAATAGCAGTCGCGAGGGGGGGGGGAAATAAGTGAGTTACGGGGTCGATTAGGGCACGGTTTGCCCTATCGATCGACGTATCGCACAAATTTTTTGGACGAGTGGTTTAGTGGTGGGGAGCCGAAAACTGGTGATTTTCATAAGTTTGTAAAAAGTGGCCGACTCCCACTTGACCGGGAGCGTATTTGAGTCCAAAGGGTCGGACACAATTTCGGGTTCTTTGTCCAGGATGGAGTCAGGGGTGAAAGCGCTCCGCACTGCCTTCTCGGAGCGGAAGGCCTCCTCTGAGGCTCCAGAGGGCTCTACGGTGCCGCCCCAACGGGACAACAACGCGGAGGAAGTTGAGGCATTCATTGAAAGGAGATTGGGGCACTTCTTTCAAGAAATGCATAGGGACCTCTCCAACTCATTGGGCAACATGCTCAACGCCAGGATGGATGAGTTGGGGAGCCGGCTTCCTCCGGCGCCCATCGTTCGCCCGCCGCTGGCGGCAGATAGGAGGGCTGCAGCAGTGCCCGCTCGGGAGGGTGAAACGATGTCGCGGCCGCCGCTACCGCCGCCGCCACCGCCGCCGCAGCAGCAGCTGCCCAAAACCAAGAAGAGGGTGGTGCAGAGCACTGCCCCGACTGCATCCGCCGCCGCTCCGCCAGCAGCTGCAGCTACGCCGGGGGCCCGGACGATCCGACTGGACGGATGTCGTCAGAAAGGGGAAGAAGAAGGCGGCCAACCCTTCTGCCGCTACCGCTCCCCCAAAGGAGTCAGCCAAGCCGGCGCCTCGAGGCCAACTTGGGCCCCGGAATCTGACTCCTGCGGCCAAGCCGATGCTGACACCGAGGAAGCCGCCCACACCTGCGGTGGTAATCACGCTTAAGCCGGGGGTCGAGGCGGGCTATAAGTCCGTCATGGCAAAGGCCACGACCCTCAAACTTGGAGACTATGGCTTGACTTCGGTGAACGTGCGGATTGCCACCTCGGGGCCCGGGTAATCGAGATTCCTGGGTCCGGGGCAGGGAACGAGGTGGTAGCGGACCGGCTGGCCGAAGGGCTCCGGGCGATAATAGGGGAAGAGGCGGAAGTCACCAGACCGGTCCCGAAGGCGGACATTCGGCTGTCGGGCTTCAATGAAGCGGTCACGACGCAGGCTATTCTGGAGTCGGTGGCCGACAAAGGTGAATGCTCGACAGCGCAGGTGTCGGTGGGGGCAATAAGGGCAGAGGGCAGGGGGACCTTTTCGGTCATAGTAAATTGCCCTGTCGCAGTTGCCGGGAAATTGGTCGGGCTTGGGGAAATGTTGGTCGGCTGTTGGGCATCGGCCAAGGTGGAGAGTGTTGCCCCACTCCCGCTCCGGTGTTATAAATGTATGGAGATGGGGCACACTAGGCCGACCTGCCCTTCCCCCTTCGAAAGGGACCATTTGTGCCGACGGTGCAGCCAGCCCGGCCACACCCAGTGGGATTGTGATGCGGCGGTGCCCTGGTGTGCGGTGTGTTCGCACGTCAAATTGGCGTGCGATCATGTGATGGGGGGACAGTCGTGCACCCCCCCACACACCAAGGGAAAGGAGGCGTCATGGAGGAGCACACTGCCCTCCAGAAACGAGTCTCGCCCCCTCAGGGGCAATGAGAGGGATAGGAGAGGAGCCCCCATGCAGCATTGATGCCAGTGAGACCTACACCAGCTCACTTTGAGGTACTGCAGGTGAACCTCAACCACTCCGCCCGTGCGCAGGATCTGCTCATGCAGCACATGGCGGAGTGGGGCATCGATGTTGCGGTCGTGGCGGAGCCGTATGCGGTTCCGCCTCGATCGAACTGGGTGGGGGCCACGGACGAGGGGGTGGCGGTTTTGGCCAAGACCATGGGGCCATCGCTTGTGGCCAAGGAGAATGGGGCGGGATATGTAGTAGCCGAGTGGGGAGGTCTAGCTGTCGTAGGGGTGTATTTCTCTCCCAATAGACCTCTACGGCAGTTTGAGGCGTGGCTGAATGTGCTGGAAGGGGCGGTGTGGCATGGGGGTGCCCCGCCACGGACCCCAGGGGGGCGGTGCTCCTGGACTGGGTGGGGACCCTGGGGCTCCAGGTACTAAACCGGGGCGCTGTGAACACGTGTGTGCGGCAGCAGGGAGGATCCATCGTGGATGTATCGCTCGCTGCCCCTGCGGTCGCCGCGCGTGTTCACGACTGGTGCGTCTTGGAGGAGGTCGAGACCCTCTCCGACCACCTGTACATTCGGATGAGGGTCTCACCAGTGCCTGGAGCTCGGGGCCAGGGGAGAGGAGGGGGCAGAACTCTCTTCCCGAGGTGGGCACTCGGGAAGTAGGACAGGGACCTCGCCGAAGAAAGGGCCTTGGTTGAGGCCTGGGGCGCTCCACCCCAGGGAGACGTGGAGGAACGCGCGGTGGACTTCCGGCGGGCATTGACCCGAGTATGCGATTTTGCCATGCCTCGGGTCACGCGCCTCCCCGACAAATCCCAGGTATACTGGTGGTCGGCGGAGGTGGCCGCCCTGCGCCGGGAGTGTAACGCAGCCCGCCGCGCGTTCTACCGGCGGGGTAGGCGGAGAGGAGGCCGTGAGGAAGCCGCGCCCCTCCTTGCGGCCTACAAGGCGGCAAAGGGGAAGTTGGAGGTGGCCATCGCGCAGAGGAAGGACGAAGGGCGGAGAGAGTTCCTCGCCACGCTTGACAGGGATCCGTGGGGGCGCCCGTACAAGCTTGTACGGAACAAGCTTAATTGCGCCCCCCCGATGGATACCCTGGAGCCAGCGCTCCTGGGAAGAATTGTTGAGGAACTCTTTCCGCGGGCCGGGGATTTTGCTCGCCGACACCCCAAAAACTATCCCGGGACTTACCGCCGAAGCGCAATCATCAAAAAAAAAAAACAAGAACCACGTGGTGGCGTGGTCGGAGATCCGGACGAGTGCGGATGCTGAATTTGATGAATTATCAAGGAGCGGACTAGCATCAGGGACCAAACGGTACATTTAGAAAAAAATTTGGACTTGTAGTTTAATAAATATTAAAATTTTAAAATCTGGATTTTGGACCCCCATACTGGAAAATTCTTAGGCAGACCATATAGTTTTTATATCAAAATCTGCTGCGCGCTAAGAAGATCTACGTGCCTGTAAGAGAAGAAAAATTTTAGAGACATTTTTCAGTGAAATTTTTTGACTTTTTCAAAAATTTTGTTTTTTAAACCTGTTGAAAAATTTTTGTATAGTTTTATATTTGGTTTCAAGCGTATATTATAGGTCTTAGTATAAGGTGTATTTTAGCGATTTTTCCGGATTTTTTTGGCTTACGGTTTTCGAAATAACGAATTTATTGTTAAATACCCCATAATTCGAAAAATAATAGAAAATAATAAATTTTAAGCTCAAAAATAGGTTAAATACATATATTATAGTAAGATAGAGTCCAAACCGGGGCTCTGTAGCTTCAAAAAAAAAATAAAAAAAAAATTGGCCAATTACCGGTTTCTACCGAAAAAATTCACATTTTTCAAAAATTTATAACTCGTGAACCGTTTGGCGCAGAGAAGCCGGAAAAACGCCATTGTAGATAAGGTTTTTGTAAGTTTAAGATAGCGTAGATAAATTTTGAATTTTCCGGAATTTTTTTTCTCTTCGGACCACTTTAGGAGGATAGCCGGGATCAGGGCGAACTGTCAGTCCAAAACCGCAGTCCAATAGGGCCTATAGATCCAGAGATATAGACACCCAAACATCGGGTTTGATAGTTCGGCCGCCATCTTGGATTTCTTTGACTCGACGTAACTAGCGAACCGCTCATCACATCGAGACGGGAATTTCACTTCGGGAAGTGAAAAATCAAGGCCTACCCAAATTTTCAGGTTTCAGTCGAGTCAGAGTCAAAAAAATTCAGGATCCTGAAAGTGGTCAGAACAGACAGAGGAGGTGCGCTTTATAAAGAACACTGAAAACCGCATCCTGCTGCGACAAATAGAACCAAAGATATCGCTTGTCAAATCCCAACTTTGACAGTTGGACCGCCATCTTGGAAAAAATATAAATCCCCATTACTCCGGAACGGTAAGTCCTAGGAGGGCGCGGTTTTCTTTGTAGGCATAGGCACGGAGAAGACCACCCAAAAGTTCCACTCTCAGGAACATATTTAGAAGTTCAGAAACCGGAAAAACCGGTAAGAAATTAAGGCAAAATTGTTGTCCAGGATTGTAGCTCTCTTAAAGCGAAAGACAGTGCCCAAAACCGCAGATTCGTGGGCCTAGTGGTTCCAGAGATACAGCCAATACCGGTTTTACCGATTCACTTACCGGTAAAACTGAAAGCGCAATAACTCGGGAACCCCAGGTCGTAGAGAAGCGAGAGTGGGCTCTTTGGACTGGGCTTGGAGAGGGCTATTGACTGAGCACAAAATAACGACTCTAGGTAGAGTAAAAAATTCGCACCTTCAGACGTGTCATTATAAACCCCTTATCCCACTTATATTGTGTGTAGATAGTAAGTAGACTAAGAGACAGTAGAGCAGGGACTCTACATAAAACCAAAACTAACCGTTGCCCCCCCCCCTCACGGCTCTACATAGAGCAAAATATAAAATTTGACTGTGCTGATACAGCCAAGCTATACAGGCGATAAACGGCTCTACATAGAGCAAAATATATTTTGATTAATTTCTATCTCTATATTTTTACTGTGTATTAGAATTAAGACTAGAGTCCGTGACTCTATAGTATATTACTATTATTACAGAGGCTATAGACCGACTCTACATTGTAGAGCTAATTAGTGATTACTGCAAATCATGCCAATGTTCGGCTTCAGAACCCCGGTCAAAATGCCGGAGACGAGAAACAACGACGCCGCGCCGCGCGAGGACCTGGCGCCTATCTCCAACGTGAGGCGCAGTATCGGAGAATTCGAGTCGGGAAAACTCCCCACTCGACTACCAGAGACAACGCAGGCAGGCCCCGCAGAGTCTCAGAACGTACAGCAGCTCAGCAAAGGGGAGAAAGAGGCCGTGAACACTGGCCCGTCACCCGTGATCACCAACCAAACGCTGCAGACTGGAGCCACTGTTACTAAGCCAAGACCAGCTCAAAACCTGGAAAAGAAATCAACAGTAGCACCAAGGAAACTAGTCATGGACACTCAAAGTCCAAAAAAGCAGTACAAAGACCGAGTGGCTGAGGCAAGGGCGTGCCTAGAGAAAGGCAAACTAAATATGAATGCGTCCAGAAACACCAAGAACGATATCAAAAATAACGTCCTGACAGTGCTGGACCGACTTTACCAACTGGTAAAGGAATCCGAGGCAGCACACAAAAACAATCCCCTCCCTATTGAACAAAATCCGAAGGGAAGTGAGAGCGCACGGAGTGACAAAGAACCAGCCCCAGCGGCCAATTCTCCACTCAAAGCGGGCATTGACTTTATTTATTTATTCTTGAATCTTGTTTAGAACTGTATAAAAATAGATTCTAGAGTGTTTTTGACCTACTTCTATTACCTACGGGTAATCGATAAATAATACGATTCGGGTAATCGATATTCGCACGAGTCAGACCACCTCTGCGAAATAAAATAAAATAAAATACTTATAATGGCGCAAAAGGCGCTCCAAGGCGCAGTAAACGAACTTCAGCTATTAGTGACCACTATGACTAATCGTTTGAGTGCACTCGAGACGAAGATAAGCGAGCAAAATGATAAAATAAATAACCAAACAGAAGTGATCAAACAGCTAAAATCGAACTTCGAGGGTACCGCAGCGACAACCCGTAAGTCTATAATCTCGAATACGACACTAGCTCTAGCAGCGCTAAAGCGCCCCGCGCGTGTAGCGCGGCAAAAGACTGTCGCAACCGTAGCGTCCGCCGCTGCGAAGAAACAAAGCGCTGCAACTGCGGCCGGATCACGAACAGCCGATCGAGATCGCGACACCTGCGATAACGATTTCAACTCCATCGGCCCCGATGTCCGAATCCTTCAACTTGAATCTAATTAACGCAGAGGACGACGAGGCGGACAATTGTCTGACAGATCGTGGGATTGCCACTGATAATCAATTTCAGAAAGTGTCTTACAAAAGGGGACGTATGCAATCGAAACCCAAATCCTTCACTGGAACCGGCCCAATAGACTCCGACCTACACACTATAGAGCGCGGTAAGAAAATCCATGCCTGTTTTTTCAAAAGCGATACTACTACGGATACAATCAGATCCTATATCGAAAAAAAAACCGGTTACACAGACTGCACGGTAGATAAACTGCGCCTGAAACACGAACATTATGCGTCGTTTTCGATAACCGTCCCAAGCAGTAAGTACGAAGAACTGATGTCACCTAATATCTGGCCATCCGGGACGGAGGTGAGCGAGTGGTTTCGAGCAGGCGACGGGCGCGCCGGGCGCGCCCCTCCCCGTCACCGGTATCGCCGCCGCGCCGACAACCAGAGGCCTGCCGCCAGCGCAAACATTAAGCGGCCCTCAGCGCGACACACAGACGCCGAGAACCACAACGCTCACGGTCTGTCACCAAAATATTAGAGGTTTAAGTGGCAAAACAAAACAATTAGAGTTATTATTAAGCGACGATCTGACCTGTGATATTTTAATTGTAACAGAGCATTTCTTACGTGAGCATGAAATTAAATCGGTTACCTTAACAAATTATGATTTAGTATCCTATTTTTGTAGACAAAATATAGAACGCGGTGGAAGTTGCATTTACGTTAAACATCACGTCAAAGCTATAGCCCGGCCCGACTATTGCGAACTGTCCCGCGAGCAAATTTTCGACGTATGTGCAATCCATTTAGTCGATGAAAACCAATTGATAGTGGGAATATACCACTCAAATTTAACTAGCCACGCTGAATACCTTAAACTATTTGACACGTTATTAACAAAAATAGATGACGAAAAAATGCCTGCGATAATAATGGGCGACATAAATATCGATATCCTAAGCAAAACCTCCATAAGGAAACAACTCCTTGATATTTTATCTGCCCATCACTTTAAGCAACATATAAAAGAAATCACGAGGAGAGAGGGTGGTAGTGCAACATTGCTAGACCACGCTTATTCTAATACCCCGGACGTCCGTGTGTCCGCGACTTGCGTTATCACAAACCTCAGCGACCATATGGCGCAGCGCCTTACCGTCGCGCGACCGGACCCACAGCCACGATGCACGGTAATAAATAAACGTGTTTTTAGCCATAGAAATAGAAGCTCATTTATAACCGCACTAGAGTCAATAGACTGGCAAAATCTCGGCGCTAGACACCACGGCGAATGCGAGCAACTAGCGTTAAAAATAATTATTATATTAACCAACTTACTCGACATACATATCCCATTTAAAACTGCACCGCTAAGTCACAAAAGAAATCCGTGGATAGATCCGGAATTAATAGATTTAAAATTACTTGTATTCGACGTTATCGCCATGTCCAAAATCAGACCAGAAAATAAACACCTAAACACCGTTTCCACAAAATTATTAAATAGTTACAACCATAAACTGCAACTTAAACGTACGGAATACTTTAACTCAACTATACAAGGTAGCTCAAATAAAAGTAAGGCTATGTGGCGAGCCATAAACTGCGAATTGGCTAGAATACCTCGTGAGCGCGTCGACTTTACGGATTTACTCGTTGATAGCGACGGAAACCCATTCGAGTCTAAGAAACAGTTGGTTAACGCACTAAATGCGGAATTCATATCCGCGGGAACCGCGTGCGGTGCGCCCTCCGCAAACCGTGCGCAATGTGTCACCTCCTTATCTTTGCAAACTCCGCATAGCGACAGCTCATTAAGATTAAAACCCTTTAACCCAGACGAAACAAATGCGATTTTTTCGAAATCTATAGCAGCAAAAACCAGTACCGACGTGTACGGCCTATCTGCAAAGCTTATTAAAGAAGCCAGCCCAGCAATTTGCACGATACTTGCACAGCTGTTTAACAATTGTATGCGGTTGGGGTCGTACCCGAAGTGCTTGAAAAAAGTTAAAATCTGTCCCTTATTCAAAGGTAAAGGTGACAAAAAAGACCCAAAATCATACCGCCCTATCGCATTGGTACCTGTTCTGAGCAAATGTCTGGAAGTCGGTTTAAATAAAAGGCTATTGTCGTTTTGGCTCCCCAGGAACGTACTGTCTGACAGCCAGTACGCGTACCGTCAGGGCAGATCCACTACCGACCTGGTACGGGAGGTGATACATTGTACACTGCGAGCCCGCGAAGCTGGACGCCACGTGGCAATTATCTGCTGCGACCTGTCACGCGCCTTCGACACTGCTGACCACGCGCTCGTCACGGACAAACTCAATCACTACGGCGTCCGCGGCCCAGCTCTAAATCTTTTGCTTTCGTTTATGACTGGTAGGGCTCAAGTGGTCGTTGGTGAACGAGGCAACGTAATCTCCTCTGAGCGAGAAAACCTAATAGGAGTGCCGCAAGGATCATGCCTCTCCAACACCCTCTTCAGCATCCTCCTGAACGACCTACCGTTGGCAATAGAAGGCGCTGACATCTTTATGTATGCCGACGACGTGACGGCAGTAGTTAGTACACCGACAAAAAAAGAACTTGAAACAGCATCAAATAGCGTGGTTCAGCAGCTGTGCGACTGGTTCAAGTCCAATGGACTGGCGTTAAACAGCAATAAGACCTGCATCATGTCAATAAAACTAAACGGCCACCCCGCGGAGAGTCTACGAGTTTGCGCAGACCATGCCCCCTTACAGCATGTGTCTTGCACACGCTTACTCGGGTTTCACATCGATAGTGCCTTAACATGGGAGGAGCACATAGACGAGATGTGTAATAGGCTAGGCAGCGCATGTTTCGCGCTGCGCCGGCTGGCTCGCACCACACCGGAAGGCACGCGGTGCGTGAATGTTACTTCGCGACGGTACATTCTGTGCTAACGTATGGCGTTGAACTGTGGGCTCGGGCTGCAGACTGGCTCCGAGTTTTTTCAATGCAGAAACGAGCCCTTCGCGGTATGGCTGGAAAACCAAACGACGCCCCAGCCCGCGAGCTATTTGCCGTTTTCCAGATTTTACCCCTACCTTGCCTACTTATACAGCAGGTTGGACTGTTCGCATACGTCAATCGAGACCAATTCGATTGCAAGGGTACGAACTCCCGCTACCCACTGCGTAGCAACAAGCACGCAGATAGGCTGGTAGCGGAGCCACACAAGCTAGCGAAGTCGGCTAAGTCGATTTATTGCCTCGGACCTTTAGTATATAATCGGTTACCGGAGGTTATCAGGAACGCAACTTCCACCGCAGGATTTAAAACTAGGCTTAAGAAGTGGCTACTAAATAAATTATTTTATGATTACGACGAGTTCTTTGACCTGCCACTTACGTTATAAGTTACATGTGTACATGTCGTGTAAATGTACCTACAGGATATATATTTTGTAATACATAGTATTAAGTATAGTAATGCCAAAATGACTTGTAACAATTGTTATAAATAAATATTTCATTTCATTTCATTTCATTTCATTCCTACTGTTAGTATAAAGTACGTTTTAAATTTTCAACCATTTCATTGTTTAAAAACCGGATTCTGGCTCCCGGAACTCGATTTCCATCTACTTTTTTTCACAAATTGAATCAACATAGTGCTCAACCAACTTGGGAACATAAATCAGATTTAGTACATTGCTCAGATAAACCACAATTTCATTTTTTACCCCATTTTTCGAGCATTTTAAAAGTTAACAGCATTTAAATAGGAACCATTGTAAATTTCCAACGAGTTTTTGTTAATATTATTATAGTACAAATATCTGAGTATCAGCATTAGAAATTATAGACCCGGAAAACTTATAGCTTTCGAGATATTCAAGTTTCCGACCCGGATTCTGGGAACGATTACGTAATTTTAAAATTTTTTCTTCTTTTTTCCTGGCCAACTTTTAAAAATTTTTTCTTTGCAATATTGTTATTAACCACTAAAAAATAGACTCTAGATTAAAACTGAGCTTATAAACCTACTGGTCTTTCGCTCACAGTGCCTCATAAATTACAATCTCCGATCCGCGTCGAAAACGTGCTAAGTAATAATTTCCATAACTTCTTGTAGGTGAATACCCTCTATTGCGATTTAGTTTATCTTTAATAACAACAATATCTTTGTACAAATTATTAGATTTTAAGCACAAAATTGTGCAATCAACTTCCTATATAGTGCGGCTACTTTTGAGGTCGCCAATACATTGTACAACTTAATACGAACTTAGAACAGTTTTCATAGTGTAAATAGGACTTATAGTTTTTAAGATAATTAAGATTCTCTCCCACACAAACTAATTTTTGGCTAAGTTCTAACTTTAAGAATTAATTATTCAAATCTACAGTGATAACGCATAGTTTTTATAATTACATCCTTTGTTTTAGTTAATGAAGATTAAGCATAAAAATTTTCAGATTTTTCTGTATAATAGTTTCGGTGTTAAGTAATATTAAGTCACACCCTGTCCAGAAGCCACCAATTTTTACGTAAATATAATTCGAAATTTAGCTTTTTCCCTAATCAACTTTTCCAAAATTTTATTCTTGAATCTGGTTTAGAACTGTATAAAAATAGATTCTAGTGTTTTCTTCACAAATTTCACTTTTTGTTATGTAAGTTTTTGTACTCGCTACGAGCATTCGACGCCGCAAATGTGAGACAGCATTAGGTTAGGCGTTATTGGCACTCGCTTTATTACAAATTGATCTTTATGTGTATAATAATAACGCTTAAAACAGAGTGCGGCTACTTTTGAGGTCGCCAATACATTGTACAACTTAATACGAACTTAGAACAGTTTTCATAAAGTAAATAGGACTTATAGTTTTTAAGATAATTAAGATTATTTCCCACACAAACAAATTTTTGGCTAAGTTCTAACTTTAAGAATTAATTATTCAAATCTACAGTGATAACGCATAGTTTTTTATAATTACATCCTTTGCTTTAGTTAATGAAGATTAAGCATAAAAAATTTCAGTTTTTTCTGTATAATAGTTTCGGTGTTAAGTAATATTAAGTCACGTCACACCCTGTCCAGAAGCCACCCATTTTTACGTAAATATAACTCGAAATTTAGCTTTTTCCCTAATCAACAATTTATAAAGTAAGTGAATCAAAAAGAAACAAACAACCATGGGTCTTCGGTAAGGTTCAAATGGAGTGCAAAAAGCGAGATATGCTTTATTTGACTTGGCTTAGGGATACAAAAAATATGGTAAACCGGCTGGCATATAGTAATCAGCGAAATAAAACAAATAAATTAGTACAAACGAAAAAGAATATTTTTTATAAGCGTAAAATAAGTGCAGCTAAAGGAGACATGAGAAAACTTTGGCAAATTTTGAACGAAATGTCAGGGAAAATATCTGCGTCTATACAGGACACTATAGGAAAAGCGTTCCAATCTATGACTTCAGATAAACTTGTTGCTGATATGTTTGCTACTAACTTTAAGGAAGCGGTGCAGAAAATAATACCAAACTGCAATGTTCCATTATTAGACCCCGATACCTATAGGAAGCCCGCGGACAGGTCCATGTTACTGAAAAAGGCTACTACAACAGATGTTTACAAAATTATTATGAAAACTCGTAGCAACAAAGCCCCAGGAATAGATAAAGTGCGGGTAGTGGATTTGAAGCTCATAGCAGAGAAAATTTCATCTGCTGTAGCCCATCTCATAAACAGCAGTCTTACTAGTGGCTTGTACCCCGATGCCCTCAAGGTGGGACTAGTCCGACCAATATATAAAGGTGGCGAATCAACGAACTGCACGAACTATAGACCTATCACAATGCTGCCTGTCTTGGATAAAATAGCTGAAAAGTATGTTAGTAACGAGATGCATAGATTTTATAATAAACACTCCATTCTCTCTGATAGTCAATTTGGGTTCCAGCCTAATAAAAGTACCTCGCTGTTACTGTCTAGGTTTACTGATGAAATAAATCAACATCTAAATAATAAATGTCATGTACTTATTACCTTTATTGATTACAGTAAGGCCTTCGACACACTGCGCCACGATACACTGGTACATAGGCTAAAGGATACTGGTGTCCGAGGGCCTTTGTTGGATTGGTGTGCGAATTACTTACGTAACAGAACTTATCACGTGAGGATAGGGGACACCCTTAGCGATGAAATATTGGTGACAGAGGGCACAGCACAAGGTTCCGTGCTTGGTCCACTCCACTACTTAGCTTACGTAAATAACATGGACAACTGTGTCAAAAACTGTAGCATATACCAATTTGCGGATGATACTTGCCTCATTGCTGCAGATAAAGACGTACGAATAGCTGAGGGGAAGTTACAAATAGATTTTACCAACATATGTAAATGGTCCCATGATGCAGGTCTGGTTCTAAATGCAAGTAAAACCAAGTTGCTTCATGTACATTCTAGCCAATCAAGATCGCTTAAAGCAGTTAAGATTATATAGGTCACGACCACCAGTGTCTCCACTCTCGGTCGACTGCTGGTCATGATTGCAAGTGTACACCGTTGGAACAAGTTAGTCACCAAAAATATTTAGGTCTTATAATCGACAACCGTTTCAACTGGGGTGACCACATTGACTCAGTGTGCACTAGATTGCGCGCTCTAATGGCTAGATTGTATATCCTGCGAAATAGAATCCCGTATACTGTCAGATTAGATGTTTATCATGCACTCGTAGAGAGCATTATTTCGTATGGTTTGAGCAGTTACGGCCGTACTTTTAAGTCATACCTTGATAAAGTATATAAACTACAGGTTAGGCTGTTAAAGTTAATAGTACCGTATAAAATTAGAAAGGAACTTACGTGTGATAGTGACTTGTTTAATATATGCAAAGTTCTACCGGTTCACGCCAAGTTTAAATACCATATGTTAAAGGAGCAATACTTTAGAGGAGAAATTCAACAGTTAATCTCTCATCCAATTAATACACGTCAAGTAACAAATCAAATGCTTCAAAAACCTCAATTTAATAATTTTTACGGCAGGCGGACATCAGAGTACATTATACCAGACCTAATGAACAAGTTACCAAAAGAGTGGAAAGATAAAATAACACCAACGAACGTAGCAAGCGTTCTTAAAACTGAGATGCTTAAACATTTTAATATTTTCAATTAAGTAAAGTGATTATTTTGGAGCAGCCTGTTTCATGCGCATACTTGCCGTTGGATATTTTTTTGCTCGGCCGGTCGGCCGGCGCGCAAACAGATAACAAATGCACTCAGCGAGCTATAAATGTACCTATAGTGAAGTATTATCATTGTTGCTTTTTATTATTTATTTATTTTTATCTTTGAAATCATTACTTATTGTAAATCGTATGTGTAAGATGTGTTACAATTGAGATAGGTACCGCCTTATTCATGGAAACTTAACAGACCTGAAGTCGTTAACTTACGCTTTTACCATTTTTAACAAACGCTAAGCTGACACAACAAACAATGAATACGTATAAGTTAACAGAGGTTTGATGAGCGTTTATGAAGAACGGCATTTTTATGTTGCACTGAATTTCGTCTTTGATTAATTAAGAACTGCGGAACGAGGTATCGAGACAAACCGATCTGGTTTACCGGTACTGTCATTAATCCAGTCATTTTACGAACCGCTAGTATGGCAGACAGGAAATAATTCATAATAGCTGATTTTTTCGGCGTAACGGACGTAACATAAATATAGTTATTACGTCGACATATAATCCAAATATATTTAACTCATTTACAATTATTTAAAAATATTTCTAAATTAAAAAAATCAAGGACATTGTGTTAAAAATAATTATAACATTTTTTTTCTTCACACTAGTAAAATTATATTTTCTTTATATTATATGACACGAATCGGTCATAAAATAATTACGTATCCCTTGTTTATAGTAAATGAATCCCGAGTCATTATTTTATTGTGCATATTTCCATAACCAAATATCGTAATTACTTATAATTTTTTTCAGTATTTATATATTTCAATTCGGACATCTATTGCAAGAAAATCACACTCGTAAGTATTCTGGGAGGGGGGTTTTATGGGGTTGTTAAATCTTAGTCAGTAAAAAAATGCTAATAGAAAAATGTGTTTTGGGATTTTCACTATGAGCACTTTTAAGTTAAAGTAGGTTAAAATCGCCTTATTAAATGGATTGGTATTAATATTATTACAAACACCTCATAACCTTACTTTAAATTTGCCGCGCACTAGTCGCGAGCAATTGCCGACCGCGGCGAAAGAATTTTGGCTCGCCGGCGCCGCAGGGGCCAGTGTTGCCAACGCTGGTTTATCTTATATTTATACAATTGTTGAGACATCGATAGGTACAATTTGCAAATTACTACTTATGTTCACCAATATGTATCGATTTATTTTAAAATTCATGGAATATTTCATCACTATACACTGTAATTTATGTAGTAAAAAGCGTATTATGTCGTCAATTTAAGACATTTAATTGGGTTAAGTAAAATTGTTATATTTTATAATAATTCAGTGCCATTACCTAACACGAAATTTGTTCATTCCTGTATAAAGTTTGCGTTAAGAATTTCATGTAAAGATTTTGTCACTTTGCGATGAGGTTTTTTTGGTTCAACGTGAGGCAACACCGGTAATGGCGCATACGGCGCGGTGATTTAAGGCAAGATCTGACACGTTTAGTTTAAAGTTAAAGCGGCGAATAATAGGCGTTTTAATTTTTTGTTGTAGAAATAGTACATTACTGCAGACGCCGGGAAAGAAGGGCTTAACGGGTGAGTATGTATATAGACGAGCCGAGCGTTAGCGAGGCCCGATAACCATACGAAGCCGTTAAAGCCCTTTTCACGGCAAGGCATGTATAGTGCTTTTCTCAAACATGCAATGAAATAATTAAAAAAATCTCCAAAAATATGATACCTACTTTTATTTCTAGAGAAACTAAAGGTTAACTTGACGAATTAATATATCTAACACAAATATTGCTATTTAGTTCGTGGTGATTCCAACACGAATTTAGTCTATAACGATAAAACAAGATGATCCATAAATATTTCATGATGTATAAATATGTCGCACTCTAAAATGTACCAAACACGAACAGCACTTGTTATTCTGTGACAATGACAATTATAACCTCTTTACAATTTTTTGTAATGCCTACTTAGATATCCTTAGATAGACAGACACAGTTTTCACTTAAACAAGAAACCAATTTAGTCTAAACAGTTATCGTTTTATTAAATAAACACGCATGCATTTTGGGTAGCCATATGCCTTCCGACATCTCGTTTGTCATTTGCGCCATCAATTAATTTAGAGCCCATTCAATTTTACTTTCGAATTTCGCACTTAATTTTGGTGGGGCTCAATGAATAGTAATTTCTTCGTCAAAAATCGACGACAACATAATTATTATAAATAACAATGAACAATAAAACCATTGAAATAGAATAAAAGAATCAAAGTTATTTATTTAACTTAACCTCCAAAATTATTAAAAAACTACCTACTTAGGCGTTTTTTCACACGCGGTTTGAGTAAACGCTTTTACGTTTAAATTTAATCTTTGAAATGTACCTATATTTGTGCGTGTAAATTTACAATAACGTGTTTTTACTTATGTTCAAAAAGCGGAAACGTAGTAACCGTCAAAACGCAAACTAGGTACAGGAGAGCCAAAAAACTTTCCGGTTTTTGAAAAAGAAAATCATAACATCTTCGTTTATTAATTGAATTAAGTACTTCAGATTCGGAATACATATAAACCTTTTACGATTTGATCTTATCTCATACTCATTTTCCATTCCGTTTTTAGTGGCGCTTACTGTAATGGCACTTTTATTTTCGTTACGCGGAAACGCTGTAAGTAAACGAAGCACCGCCAAACTATAATTATAGTAGATTTTCCATAAAACTTAAATGTGTTAACCGCCAAACAAGGAAAATAATCAGTGAAATTAAAACGTTTTAAATGTAGATTGACTTTTATTGACGTGTATTTAAAAACGTGCCTTTAATTTTCATGATGGTTTTTTTATGAATAATTCGTTACCACCAATATTTTCCAATATTTTACATCAATATATATATATATATATATATATATATATTTGTTAAAATATATTATGAACTTTAGTCTATGACAGTTTACAATTTGCCGGCTTTGTACGAGTCACTTCAAAATATTCAAATAGATGAATAAAACCAAATCACTATTTCAAAAGTTACCTTAAATCTGAGCAGGTGACACGATTGTCTCTTAAGTTTTTGTAGAACGTAGGTATAGCATAGTTCTAATCGAATTCAATTTTATATTTATTTGTATTTCTATCATTCAATCAATGAACAAAATCATTAAATGTTACAGGTATCTTCATTAAAATAATAGTCCTGTAGTTCAATTTGTCCTGAAAGTGAATTTTATCAAATAATTTCCAGTTCATTCAAGTTTCGGTAAAAACCCGGTTTCACTATTGATTTATCGGTTTTATACCGACCCCAAATCCGGTCAAATTACCGGTAAACCGGTAATCCGGTTTGCTGCTTAGTTTAAACGCTTTAAATGTAGATTGACTTTTATTGACGTGTATTTTAAAAACGTGCTTTGAATTTTCATGATGGTTTTTTATGAATAATTGACTTCATTAACAGTCAATGAAAGTACTAAACTTGATTAGATGACTAATTGTCAAATTCTCACAATGAAAATGTTATAAAACAAAATTATCTTAGTAATTTTTGTATCTTACTTCGTATTTAAATTAGGGCTCTTATCTCTTATACATCTCACTGCTCTGTTCCCACTATAAAATATCACATGCAAATAATAATTAACTTAAGCTTCATATTTCTGGTAAAAAAAAGTTTCTAAATAAACATCTATTATGAAAAAAGACAATTTTAAAAACCTTTGAAACTAAGATAATCTAAATATTTCAACTAAACTACAAATGTAGGTTCAAAGTTACTTACATTATGACTATTTCTTTATTTTACTTTTTATTTAATTATGTTATTATGATTATTGTGTTAATATGGATAATGGTGTTACTTAAAATATAAAATAAAAACTACAATAACGATGACTAATCCAAACGACTAGCCCTGAGCTCCTACGGATGCAAAGGTGCATATTGCTAGTGGCCGCTTAACAATATAACTCAAGGCACGCTGGCATGAAAACTTCCTCAGATAGCGGCAAGACATCGTGACCATTACTCTCCACCTTATTGCCGCAGATGCTATATGAGGTTCACTAATATCACTACGAGGCAAGGAGCGATAGCCACCCCTCCCGTATTGAACCACTTTTGAAAAGGTTTCTTTAATGTGGCGACGAAAGTGTATGCAGACCCGCTCCAGTAACTGTCCTAGCGACAGCCAACAGCCTGGCCTGTGCAAGTGTGCATGTCTATAGCATATCCCACCTACCCGGTAAAAGCTCGGTTCATAATTATGTCAATTGTCATCCTATGCGTTGAGCGGGTTGAAACTTCTCTAACTACTACTAAAGCATCAGAACCATATAAAATAGTTGCCCTAACACCCAAAGATAAAAATGTAGTGACCACACAACTCCATCTAACAATGGATGCGCAGAGTGTAAACCATCACTCTGATTTCGCTGAGGATCTTAAGCTCGTTGGGTTGTATTGAGGGAGGCCTTGAGAAAGTTATTAACAGTCTCCTTTAACACAGTCAAATAAGTCTGCCCAAAGCAATTACAGCCCACAAAACCCTCAACGTCTTTGCAGCCATAAAAAGAAGCTGTCTCCTCATTTCGAAGGCTTTAGGGATCTCCTCCGAACAAATAGGAGAACTCAAGAAAGTAAACACTTTGCTGAGACCTCTTTGAGTCCCGAAAGCAATCTGCTAAATATTGGGAAAGAAACACGGGATTTACCTCTGCAGGGAAATTATTCACATTTTCGTGGGTAAACTCTTAGTCCCAGATCTTGAAATCGTGTAAACATAATGTCAAGATATTGTGTTAACCGACACTCAATATTATATTAACATGTTTGAGAAAAATATATAATTTTGAAGGAATTTCTCTTTGTCATCAGAATTATCCGCATGTTATTTGCCTGCCTCTACTGATTTGTCTTTAACTAATATGTAGTTATTTGCACTCCACACGAAAAAACTCACACTACGTACTTGCCTATCACTCCACGATCGCTAACCGACTGTTTACTAGCGATAACGATGTCTATGCATGTTTAAATGGCGGTAACCTACAGTTGTGCCTCTCTTTAGATGTTTGTAAATTGACGTAAGGCTTGTTAATTTCTAAAAATGTTAACGTTTAAAATGTCGTAATCACCGTCCGTAGATTATACATTTTGCGATTAAAGCTATAAGTGCAAGCATTATTTTATTACTATACGCAAAAACGCAGTATCCGCAACAGACATCATATTGAGACCGCTGTAACCACCATGGTGGGGTAATTTAGCAATAATGGAAATGACGTAATTGGACTTGGTTAAACAAATACCATTTTTTTGGTGTTTTAGTTTGAGGTGTGATAAAAAAAATGCATTCGTTTTGCTATACTTACTGTCCAGTTTTTTCTAATCATCGTAGAGCAACGAGACCCAGGCCATTCAACGCGGAAAAATTCGCTGATTCCGAATATGCAATAAAAAAATGTTTGGTCAGGTGGTGGTTACTAGTCAAATTATTGATTTCTATTATAATCGATGACTCGTTAGGTACTACTTACAACTTAAGAGTACAAAATAATCACTTAGTTATAAGTATACAAATAAAAAATAAGGCTATTATAAATTAATGTTTCGCATAGTCGTAACTTTCCCATACAAAGTAGGTACTAAGGACGCATACGACGGGTTAAGTAGAAATTTACTTAGCATGAATGGATTTAAGCTCAGAATAGTGCTTCAACCCATCCCTGCTCTGTTTACAGTTTTCCAATTTACAACACAGAAAGTTCCTATTACCTATTTATAGCTACCCTATGATTACTAAGTAAGTATGTATCTCCGTGGTTTAGTCAAATTATTGATTTCTATTATATTTGATGACTCGTTGGGTAGGTACTTACAACTTAAAAGTACAAAAGAATCGCTTACGTATATACAAATAAATTAGAAAAGCTTTCACAGTCCGAATTCGCCAAAACAGCGACAAAGATTCACTTGCGAAACGGTGTGACCTTGACTGCGTCTTCCCGGCGCGCACGTCGCCCGTCCGCGTATATTCACTTGTCACGTGCCGCAAAGCAAAGAGATCCTTACCGGTAGGGAAAAGGGTCCAATGTCGAAAGTGTAATTTAATGAATTTATAAAACTTAGTTTAATTCTGTACCATAAGTAGTTAGGACCTTACGGTTTCTGCGGCACGAAACGACGCCCGCGCAGCGGATTTTTTTTGGTTTTTTTGTCCGTTTTTGTTGCTTGATCCTTAATAGATATATCGATGCGGTTTTTGGCGCAAAGTTTTTTATGGTCGTAAATTACGGTCAAATCTCGTGTGAGCCTCTATTTTTTGTACAATACAGGTGTATTATTCTGGTGTGGGAAGATTTTTTTATTATGAGTGCAATGCATTGTGGAAGATATTTACGATTAATTCAAATCGATTTATTAAGGTAAAAGTTTTTGCTTAGCAGTCTCCCACGCTGCAATA
Organism: Lathronympha strigana; assembly: GCA_949128165.1. NCBI lineage: Eukaryota > Metazoa > Arthropoda > Insecta > Lepidoptera > Tortricidae > Lathronympha > Lathronympha strigana. Next base: position 31,786 of record OX421911.1, read on the forward strand.
ATTACATTTTGTGGAATCCAATTCGTAGAGTTATGTTGCGTGGCTCATGGGAATTAAAGAAAAAATATTTTTAGAAAACCTATAAAATATCGTTGATTGTTACAAATGTTATGGTCTCGTATTTTATTGCCTATTAAATTTTAAAACATTTTAGGAATTGATCAAGTTCAAACACGTTGTTTTATACAGCATGCAGGTGGGATGACTCATTAAATAGAGTTTTTTGATTTTACCACGGCGTATATGTGTGTGGGGCAAACACGTTGGAACGTGTTCAGTTATGCAGCCCCGCAGGTGCACCGCATATTAATGTAGTTATTTGTCTTTTTCCGCTGTATATGTGTGCGTAAATATCTTTTTGAATAAAAGCTGAGTTCAATTCAACGGGGTCGTCATTCGTTCAAAATTGTTTGTCTGAAAACAGTGCCAAGTGTTGAAAGTGTGCATAGAACATCACAGTACGTTCTCGTCCCCTTAATTAGTGGTTATTTTGACTAACTGTTTACAAGTTGCTACAAGTTAAAATGGAGGTAAGAGCTTAATTTACTGACTGTTTATACATAAACATTAAATGTAACTTGTTTTCCATTTGTATCTAGCCCTCACAAATGTTCTGTTTTTTTTTTAGATATTAAACGAGAATTCTGTCGACTACACTATGAAAAATTATTATTATGACAATTTGAGTGATAATGAAACTGAAGTTTCAAAACCACTTAAGATCCGAACTCAAAAACGAACCAGCAATATTGATGTATTTTTCGAACAACCAAAAAAGAAGCCAACTGTGGAATACTCATCTATTGTCGCTCAATTGACAAATGGAGGTACAAACTATATATCTTCTCGCGTAAATAATGCTTCAACGGCCACTCATCTCATTAAAATTGATGTTTACGATCTGAAAAAATTGCGAGGCGTTCCAGTCAACCAACATTGGAAATTTGCTAATACAAGGATCAAATACTACGCGCAGTCCGAAGAAGACGACTATTATTCTAACACACAAGAGTTAGTTTACAACATTACTAAACATATTGCCACTCAAAGCGACTGCAAAAAATATTTTATTGAGACAAAGCCATAAATCTACCCTTACTCCGCTCCGCCCACACACACACGATGCGATCTTCTCCCCACCAACGAAAAAACCATTTTGGGAGCTATATATTGCAGGGCAACGTAGAATGAACCATAATCTATTTCCTGATATCACACACAAAATGGAGCAAGATTCGTTTGACAACGAGCTATACGACCGCTGTCAAGATCTCTCGGACTTGATGAAGTCTGACGTGGATAATGAACTCTATAACCGATGTCTTGAAGCAGAGAATCCTCAACCAAATTTGTAAGTATCTTTTGAAACATGTTTTAACCAGTTTTGTTTTTATTGCTGCTTAGTGGGGATACGAATCCCGATATAAGTAAAATTCTTAACGATCTCTGTTATTAGTATTTACCACCGCGATGGAGCTTACTAGCAAAGACATTAAAATGTTCAGCAAAACAGTGTTATTAAATAATTTTCATAAATATTTAAGATTCTGGTTTATCAGTGGTAAACTAGACCCGAATATAGCTCATGATTGTGATTTTAAACCCTATATTACCCCATGTAGTGGACATATAAATGTTTCGCGATCTTCAATTTCACCCTATGATGAAATAGATGGTGTGTTAACCATGAAAGCATATTGTTCTCTCTGCCAATCAAATATAATGACAGGTAAAAAGTGTTTTTAATGGAGATCCTATATTTAGTATTGTACTTATAATTAAAATGATTTTTTCTTGTTTTTAGATCACGCGGAGTAAAACGAAAACGCGTGTCAGAAGAAAATTATTCATCTGACACTGATTCTTCGAACCAGCTTCCAACAGCTGTCGCTGAGCCGCAGCCATCAACTTCTCGAGCATCGTCAACCCCCATCGCTGCTGATACTGTTGAGTGTCAAACCTGCAAAAAAAATGTTTCGAGAAGGTACTACGCCCAACATTTAAGAAGCAAAATTCACATAAACAATAGTACAAAATTCCAACATTCACATCCTAATGTCGAACTAATCGAAACTGCGTTTGGAAATAGATTGTTAACGTATAGAATAACTTCAAATTCTGATAAAAGTAATCTTGAAACTTTTGAAACACCAGAACTTTTTTTTGACAGTATTAAAACTTCTTTAAATAATTTAATAGATGATGGAATTAATCAGCTTACGATTTTCAAGGTTAGTTTTATATTACACGCAGAATTCGTACAAGAATCTAAAGGAATCACCAATTTTTTTGATTTTAATGTTTTGAGTTGGACTGTTTGCAAAGGTGATGATAGAGAAACATTTTTAGAAACGTTAAAAAATTCGCTTGTTAGTAAAATTTCCAACTTTGAAAAAAAGGACAGCGGATGGAGTCTTAAAGACATCAAATACTTAGATATGAACATTAATCAATTCAATCCATTGCGTGGTTCATCGTATATTGATCTACCGCATGATGTTAAGTTGAAAAAAGCTGTTATTAACGTCCAAAACTTCGATCATGAATGTTTTAAATGGGCGTTACTGTCAGCGCTGTTTCCGGTTAGGAACAGTTCCCATAGAGTGTCGTCGTATATTGCACATCAAAACAAATTAAATTTTGCAAAGATACCATTCCCTGTCAAACTTACAGATATACACAAAGTGGAAAAATTAAACAATATTAGCATTAATGTTTTCGGGTTGCAATACAATGATAATTCTAAATCACACGAAGTAAACGGTCCACTCTACTTCACTAAATGCCGCAAGTCGACACATATAAATTTACTGTACATAACTAAGGGTAGTCAGGGCCATTACTGTTATATAAAAAATTTATCTCGATTAGTTAGCCGGCAAATATCAACAACTAATTGTAGTTTCCATATTTGTGATGGATGTTTATTAGCTTTCTATACAAACGAACAACTAATAAATCATCAAAAAAATGATTGCGGTCGCGTTGTTGTTGAACTCCCCAATCATAACAAAAACAAAAAAGATTGGTTTGGGGAAGAAATTGCAAACGATCACATTTTCTTCGATAAATATCAGCGGAAACTTAAGTTACCGTTTGTCATTTATGCAGATTTTGAGGCATATTTAAATCCTATTAGTGGCCCAGATCCTGAAATCGACAGATCGAAATCATACACAAAAAATGTTCAACAGCACGAAGTGTACAGTTTTGGTTACTTTATTAAGTGTTCATTTGATGACAGTCTGTCGCGTTATCATTCATACACAGGTCCAGATTGTGCACAAGTGTTTATGGATTCTCTATATAACGATTTAACTAAATTAACAATGAAAATTTTCTGTCGTAAGGAGCCCAACCGATTAAATAAGAGCGATTTAAACAAAATTGGTATAGCTAATAACTGTTTTATATGTGATAAAGTGTTAGGATTAGAAAGCATTTTTAGTTACGATTGGAATACTGGGAGATTCCAGGGAGTGGCGCATAAGACATGTAACAATAAATTTAAACCTCCTTCATTCATACCAATATTTTTTCATAATTTAAGTAATTACGATGCACATTTTATTGTTAGAGCGCTGAATTTCCGTGAAGGGGCCATCGATATTATACCCCAAAATAAAGAAAAGTATATTTCTTTTAGCAAAGAACTGAAATTTGGTACAAAATCTTTAACGCTTAGGTTTGTTGATTCCTATAGGTTTATGTCGAGTAGTTTAGATAAGTTAGCCCGAAACCTTCAGGAACACCAATTTCATGAACTAAGGAAACAATACCATAGATATGAAGATTTCAAACTTCTGAAACAAAAGGGTGTGTTTCCATATGAGTTCATGAAGTCGAGTAATTCTCTTGAAGCGCTGTCGTTGCCTAATATAAGTGATTTTTATAGTTCTTTAACGGATAGTTGTGTAACCACTAAGGAGTATCAACATGCTCAAAACGTTTGGACTCATTTTAACTGCAAAACGATGATGGATTATTCCAACTTGTATCTAAAGACAGATGTGTTCCTATTAACCGACGTCTTTGAAAATTTTCGCTCCGTGTGTCTTGAAACATACAACTTGGACCCAGCTCATTATTTTACAGCTCCTGGACTTAGCTGGGATGCTATGTTAAAAATCACTGGGATTCAATTAGAACTATTAACAGATTTTGATAAAATTTCCTTTATCAAAAAAGGGCTTCGGGGTGGTATATCACAATGCAGCAATCGTTATGCTGAATCGAACAATTATTATATGCCAGAGTTTAACCCTAATGAACCCTCATCTTACCTGATCTATCTGGATGCTAACAACTTGTATGGCTGGGCAATGTCACAGAATCTTCCTGTAGGAGAATTCGAATGGGTTGATCCTACCACGGATTTTAACATTTCAAACGACGCCGGTTATGGGTACATTTTAGAAGTTGATATGGAATACCCAGATTCGTTACATGACTCTCACTCGGACCTACCGTTTTGTGCTGAACACATTGTAGATCAAAGTAAAATAAAAAAATTGATTCCAAATTTAAGAAACAAAGTAAAATATATAATACACTACAGAAATCTCATACAATGTTTAAAAAATGGCTTAAAGTTAACAAACGTTCATAGAATTTTAAAATTTAAACAAACTAACTGGCTCAAAAAGTATATTGACTTAAACACTACACGAAGAACATCTGCTGAAACCGATTTCGAAAAAGACTTTTATAAGTTAATGAACAATGCAGTTTTTGGAAAAACTATGGAAAATATTGAGAAAAGGGTAGACGTTAAATTGGTAGCGCAATGGAAAAATCAAGGTCAAATTAAAGGCATTGAAAGCTATGTTGCTCATCCTGCATTCCATAGTATTTCTATATTTTCTGAAAACTTGGCTGCAGTCCAGTTAAAAAAAACTAAAGTTGTATACAACAAGCCCATATACCTAGGATTTTGTATATTAGATTTATCAAAAACTTTAATGTACGATTTCCATTACGGGTATATGCAACAAAAATTTAGGAATAATGTTAAATTATTATACACAGATACAGATAGTTTCATATATCAAATTTTTACTGAAGATTTCTACTTTGATATAAAAAATGATTTACAACAACATTTTGATACATCCGACTATGCTCCTAATAATATTTACAATTTCCCAAGTATAAATAAAAAAAAATTAGGCTATTTTAAAGATGAAACTAAGGGCAAAATTTTAAAAGAATTCGTAGGGTTAAGGGCTAAGATGTACGCTTTAAATATAGTGACAAATGAAGTTAACGAAGATGGAGAACATATAAAAGAAAAAATAGTGGCCAGAGCTAAAGGTGTCAATAAATGTGTCACTGAGAAATTTCATATAACACACTATAAAGATTGTTTAAATAAAAAGACGAATTTATTATCAGAAATGTACAGATTTCGATCAATAAAACATGTCATTTTTACGCAGAAAATCAATAAAATTTCGTTGTCATATTCTGACACCAAAAGATACCTTTGTGAAGATTCATTCGACACCTTAGCTTGGGGGCACTATAAATTGAAGTAGTAAGTTTGAACAGTATATAAATTAAACTGCAATATTTATTAACTTTTAAATCTATGCCCTTTTGAAACAAAAATAAGAAAATTTGTTTCTGTTTATATTTTTTGAGCCAGGTCATTTGTTCATATTCATTGGTGGGGGAGTGAAGATCAGTGTGTGTGTGTGTGTGTGTGTGTGTGTTAACATAAGCTTTACTGTTGTATATTTAATTTCATATGATATTTTAACTGGTAAAAATTTCGTGTATTTCGTGTTTATCTTTATTTTTTAAGCAATTTTACATTAATAATAGATTACTTGTAAATATATATTTTTTTTATTTTGTTGTAAGTCCTAATTATAATTATTATAATAACAATGTGCGTGTGTGTGTTTAAAATAATAATTAAGTAGGTAAAAAAAAGTGGTATATATTTAACACACGTAGATTTTTTATAATTTAACATATATATAAATACATAATTTTATAACTGTGTTTTATTTTCTTGATAACCTTTAAAGGAGGAAGACCACTTTTATAATGCATCATTTCATTCATCCATTTACAGCCATTATTGCGGGTCCAAGCGGTTGTGGAAAATCAAACTTTGTCACTAACTTTTTGAAAAATGCAGGAAAAATGTGTAATACAGAATTCAGTCAAGTGCTGTGGTGTTATGATGAAATGCAGCCACTATATAATTTGAATAGTATCGATTATATTCAAGGTATACCTGATTTAAGTTTGTTTGATGGAAAACAACCTAAACTACTTATAATCGATGATTTGATGAGAGAATCAGATGGGCGTATTGTTGATATTTTTACTAAAGGTAGTCATCACAGAAATTTAAGCGTTTTTTATATAACTCAAAACCTATTTCATCAAGGAAGAGGACAGCGTGACATATCTTTGAACACAACTTACATTGTTTATTTTAAAAATCCTAGGGACAAAACTCAAATACGTTATTTGTCTCGACAAGTTTATCCTGAAAATACAAAATTTGTTGAAGAAGCCTATAAAGATGCAACTACATCTGCTCATGGATACCTGATGATTGATTTGAAACAAAGCACTGATGATATATGTCGTTTTAAAACCAAATTATTTCCGTTTGACAAATGTTGTGTAGTATATATTCCGAAAAAAGGATTTAAATATGCTAGTAACCATTCTGTTCATGTCAGTTCTAAATGATGCCTGATAGAGTAAACACACATCAACATTTACTTAAAGCTTTACATACGCTAAAACCAAAATATCGCAAAGTTTTACTCAAAGCATGTGATGAAGATGAAATAAATATTATTTGTGAGTGCATTTACAACGTGTTAAGGGGAAAAGTTCCATTGGACCATGCAGAAAAGTCCCAGTTATATAAACATAAAAATACATTGCGGAAATTAGTATCCAAGGGTAAACAAAAGTTAAGGAAGACTATTATTGTTCAAAAGGGTGGATCTTTTTTGCCAATTATACTTGGTGCTGTTTTAAGTAGTTTATTGAACTCGTTAACCTAATCAAAAATGGAAAACACGAAGAAAATGATTCTGGTTGAGCCAGATTTTATCGAGAAGCTCAAACACGATGACAATACACCTTTGAATTCCTTGTCACGCTTGGACTCTGATATGCAGAAGATACTGAAAAGTAAGATGGAGGATCGTGAAAAATGGGCATTATACTCTCAAGCACTGCAACGTTTTCTACATTTTACAGAAACAGACCGTAAACCATTCAAGCTACCTATTATTGATTATGATCTACCAAAAGTTCGTGAAGACTATGATAAGCATATGGATAAATCCATTGTTAAAAGAGATGAAACTGACTATAATATAACATTACCAAATCTTAATCCACACGAATACGACGCTTCTAGTACCCCTATAACGCACACTTATCCTGAACAATTTACTCCATCTCATTTAATAAAATTCATTCCAAAAAGCTACTTAAAAAAAGGCCACTCCTTGCTGGAACATATTTTAAAAAATAAACCGAAGATTTGGTGGAAAGAAGGAGGGGAAATAGTAGTAAATAATCAAGTTATCCCAGAAAGTAATATAGCTGATTTGATAAGTGACACCGTGAGACCTCGTAAGCAAAAAATAAAGCCCACTGGTTGGAAAGAGTTTGCTTCAGTCTTAAACGATATTGGAGTTCCTACATCTTGTATTGGTAATCCAGCTAATCTACAATACATGTATAGTCTACAGCCTAACAAGATTCAAGATTCCCCAATATACAAAAACACTAGATCAGCCTATGTGAAAGGAGATTCAACGCCAATATCACATGAGCCTCCTGAAGTAAAAAAAAAGAAAATAGAGTGGGAAAAATGGACCCCGTAGTTGATATCAATAGGATTTACTATGATGTTTCTAATCCGGCCGGGTACAGCAGTATCAACAAGTTGGTTAAAGCTATGAACGGTCGAATGAATAAAGACGAAGTCAAGAACTGGCTACAGTCTCAGGAAACCTATACGTTACATAAACCAGTTCAAAGACGTTTTACACGAAACAAATACATTCTCTCTAATTATAATGAACTTTGGCAAGTAGATTTAAGCGATATGCGCACATATAGTAAATATAATGATGGTTTTAAATACATTCTTTGTGTAATTGATGTCTTTAGTAAGTACGCTTTTGCTAGATCTATGAAAAAGAAAGATTCCGAAACAGTTAAACAATGCTTTGATGATATATTTACTGAAGCTAATGCAACTCCACGCCACATTCAATCTGATAAAGGGACTGAATTCGTTTCTAAAGAAGTAAGGAATTATTTTAAGGATAAAAACATAAACTACTATACAACGAACAATCCTGACATTAAGGCAAGTATTGTAGAACGATTTCAAAGAACGTTAAAAATGAAAATGTGGCGTTATTTTACACATAAAAATACCTATAAATACATTGACATTTTACAAGATCTCCTTTATTCATATAATCATAGTTATCATTCTAGCATTAAGATGTGTCCGGTAGACGTCAATTTCAACAACATTATGACTGTATGGTCTAATTTATATGAGACACCTAGAAATGGGACAAAACATAATTATAGTTCTATTTTTAGTATAGGTGATCACGTTAGAATAACTAAATATAAGCACATATTTCAAAAAGGTTATGAAACCAATTGGAGCGATGAAATTTTCATCATCAAGTCAATAGTAAACAGATCTCCTCATTTGGTTTATACCCTGAAGGATTTACAAGATGAACCAATCACAGGTACTTTTTATTCCAAGGAGTTACAAAAAGTTACTTACGACCCCACCATAGTATATAAAATAGATAAAATATTGTGTTCTAGAAGAGTTGGTGGCAGAAAGGAGGTGCTTGTGAAGTGGAAAGGTTATCCGAATAAATTTAATAGTTGGATATCTGCTTCGAGCTTGGAAGAAACATGAGTGACGATAGTTTTTACTTAACTTTGTTAAGCAACAGCTCAACCCAATATTACCCTGACAATACAACAGCAAACTTCCTTACTAAACTACCAAAAACAATAAAATTGGAAGGAGAATGGGTTGTCGGTTTAGTTGAGTTTCATTACCCGTGTTCCTTATACAACGTTCAGGAACATGAAAACGTACTATATGTAAAAAAAAAAGTTTTACTGCAAAATGAAATGTCACCTGTTGCCGTTGAATATAAATCTCATATACCGGCAACGACTTATGATGACATAGATCACTTTTTATCTGCTTTTAATGAAAGCCCATTATTGAAGAACAAGGTGAAATTTAGATATGATACTATATCGAAACTTATAAAGGTGACTTCTTCAGACAAAGAAATAGTTTCCGTTCATGCTACACCAATACTTAACCTTCAGCTAGGTTTCAAACCATATACGAACCTTATACAATGTCAACTTGGAAAATTTCCAGCTAATTTATATTTAGGCCTACCATCACAATTATTTATTTATTCGGATATCGTTCAACCTCAAGTGGTGGGGGATGTTATGACATCGTTAGTAAGAATAATACCCCTTGATCCGACAACCTATATTTACGGGGCATATAAAATGCATAGCTTTTCACCTGCGCATTATATACCTGTTATGCGTAGAGAGTTTGATACAATTGAAATTGATATAAGAATGCATACGGGAGGAAAGGTTCCATTCCAGTTTGGAACTTCATGCGTGAAGCTACATTTTCAACGAATAAAATGAATCACCACCGTGAAAATATTCGCTGTCCCTATGAACATTATTATTCCCATCAAGCTGGTTCAGGAGTAGGCATTGTATATAAAGGTGTTCCTCACCAACGAGGTCACGGCATAGGAAGTTTTTTAGGGGGACTGTTTAGATCGGTATTTCCTCTATTATCCAGCGGTTTCAGAACGGTTGGAAAAGAAGCATTAAATGCTGGTGTTGGTATTTTGTCTGATATGATGAATTCACACCCTATTGAGGAATCATTAAAGTCTCGTTTTAAGAATGCAAGCAGTAATTTAAAAAGAAAAGCCGATGAAAAAATTTCTTCTTTGATGTCCGGATCTGGGTATAAAATGCGGCGAAAGAGACTTGATCGTACCATTACATCCAAAGCATTTCGAGAGAGAGGTACAAAGAAAAATAAAAAACATAACAACGATATTTTTTCTGATTAAACCATGTCGTTTTTACATAATCATTCATGCGAATGCGCTAAGTCTGAGTTAGATTTGTTTGCTCTTCCATCAACACAAACAAGCATTGAAAATGGGCAGTGGATTCACTATAAACCTATTTCATCTCTTAGTGATGATGGTCCTATTGAATTTCAAGTGCCAGGATCAGGTGATGACTATATCGACCTATCTCACACTTTACTGCATATTAAAGCCAAGGTGTTGAACCAAGATGGTTCAAAAATTAAATCGGCAGACACTCATGTGGCTCCAGTTAACAATTGGCTGCATTCGCTTTTCAACCAGTTGGATGTATACTTAAATCAAAAACTAGTTTCACCGCCTAATAATACATATGCATACCGTGCATACATGGAAACTTTACTAAATTATGGGCCGGCAGCGAAACAGTCTCATCTTACATGTGGATTATGGTATGAAGACACATCAGGTCATATGAATGTAACAGATGCGGCTAACAAAGGGTGGACTAAAAGGCAAGAATTTATTAAAGACAGCAAGGAAGTTGAAATGATAGGACACCTACATGGCGATATTTTTAATCAAGAAAATTTTTTAATAAATGGTGTTGAAGTTCGCGTTAAATTAGTACGATCCAAGGAGTCGTTTAATCTTATGTGTAGTCAAGATAAAAAGCTTAAAGTACTTATAATGGACGCAAGTTTAATAATAAGAAGAACAAAAATTAACCCCAGCGTCTTACTTGCTCATCAAAAGGTTTTGGCTTCAACAACAGCAAAGTATCCTATCACAAGAGCGGAGGTTAAAGTACTTACAATACCTTCAGGTGTACAGGGGAAATCACTTGATAATATTTTCCTCGGTCAAGTTCCAAAAAGGTGTATTGTGGGTTTTGTTGACAATTCGGCTTTTAATGGTAGTTTAAAAAGTAATCCTTTTAATTTCAATCACCATGATATGAACTTATTTAGTTTATATGTAGATGGAGTCCAAGTTCCTTCAAAAACCTTACAACCATCTTTCAGTAACGGTTTAATGGTTTCAACATATCACACCTTATTTTCCGGAACGGGCATTCATTTTCTTAATGAAGGGAACTCAATAAGTAGAGAAGACTATGGAAATGGTTATTGCTTGATGTGTTTTGATTTAACTCCTGATTTATCAGCGAGTTCTACTTCTCATTGGAATCTTGTTAGACATGGTAGTGTAAGATTAGAAGTCCGATTTGAAAATGCCCTTACCACAACTGTTAACTGCATAGTCTATGCAGAGTTTGATAATATCATTGAAATAAATAAACATCGAGATGTAAGTGTTGATTATAATAGTTAATGAAACATGTATAGGTATATAATAATAGATTTATAAAATCAGTGTGTCATTAGTTCCTAAGCCTTGACAACGAATTCATCTGCATATTGTATAAGGACCTTGTAATGAATACTAAAGAATTGCAAATATGTATGAAAAAAATTTGTCCCACTGTTGAGACATATGTATTTCCAGCTAATAGAATTCCTATTTTTATGGATCTTCCGGTTTATATCATCAGCAATTTAGATCCAGACTTTAAACCTGGTTCACACTGGGTAGCAATTCATATTGATATTTATGGTAATGGCGAATATTTTGATTCATTTGGTAGAAAACCTTCTGGTTATCATAAGTTATTTCTAAAAAGAAACTCAAAGAGATGGTTTTATAACCATATGTCTATTCAAAACCATTTCACATCAGTTTGCGGTCAATACTGTTTGGTTTATATACATTTCAAATTTAAAGGCAAAACTATGTTCGATTTTTTAAACTTGTTTTCAAACAATACTATGAATAATGATTGGGTTGTAACTAATATGTATAGATCTATTTTGTATAATAAATAAAGAAATATTTCTTCATTAATCGTCTTTAATTGAGTCCCTAATTCTTCATATGACTACATTGAGTATGAGTGTAAGTAAATATAAAAAGTAAAATACAAGAGAATATTTAAACAATTTATTAAAAAATAGTACATCTATTGTTAGTTATACATAAACAACCGCTTTTTTCTCGATCTTTACACACACTAGTTGTACACACATGCACTCAAATTGAGAGTGTCCAATTGGAATTTCCACACATAATGTTGACACAGAGACATTATTACCACTCGTAACGTTGTAACAGAGGCGAAGAGCACGTTCTGGCAAAGGCGGCGAAATCATCATAGCAAGCGGGTTCATATGTGTCATCACTTATGAGTATAAAAGTGGTGTCTTCCATGATGTCGCTGTCCTTCTCTGTGTCCTCTTCGTCTTCCCACGTCCACTGAAGAGGGTTCGTTAAGTTGCCTAAATACTCGTATAATGGCGGCGAAGGTGGCGAATAGCCGTTAAAATTGTCTTCTTGCATTTGGATGAATTCAATATCCACGTCAGACTTCATCAAGTCCGAGAGATCTTGACAGCGGTCGTATAGCTCGTTGTCAAACGAATCTTGCTCCATTTTGTGTGTGATATCAGGAAATAGATTATGGTTCATTCTACGTTGCCCTGCAATATATAGCTCCCAAAATGGTTTTTTCGTTGGTGGGGAGAAGATCGCATCGTGTGTGTGTGGGCGGAGCGGAGTAAGGGTAGATTTATGGCTTTGTCTCAATAAAATATTTTTTGCAGTCGCTTTGAGTGGCAATATGTTTAGTAATGTTGTAAACTAACTCTTGTGTGTTAGAATAATAGTCGTCTTCTTCGGACTGCGCGTAGTATTTGATCCTTGTATTAGCAAATTTCCAATGTTGGTTGACTGGAACGCCTCGCAATTTTTTCAGATCGTAAACATCAATTTTAATGAGATGAGTGGCCGTTGAAGCATTATTTACGCGAGAAGATATATAGTTTGTACCTCCATTTGTCAATTGAGCGACAATAGATGAGTATTCCACAGTTGGCTTCTTTTTTGGTTGTTCGAAAAATACATCAATATTGCTGGTTCGTTTTTGAGTTCGGATCTTAAGTGGTTTTGAAACTTCAGTTTCATTATCACTCAAATTGTCATAATAATAATTTTTCATAGTGTAGTCGACAGAATTCTCGTTTAATATCTAAAAAAAAAACAGAACATTTGTGAGGGCTAGATACAAATGGAAAACAAGTTACATTTAATGTTTATGTATAAACAGTCAGTAAATTAAGCTCTTACCTCCATTTTAACTTGTAGCAACTTGTAAACAGTTAGTCAAAATAACCACTAATTAAGGGGACGAGAACGTACTGTGATGTTCTATGCACACTTTCAACACTTGGCACTGTTTTCAGACAAACAATTTTGAACGAATGACGACCCCGTTGAATTGAACTCAGCTTTTATTCAAAAAGATATTTACGCACACATATACAGCGGAAAAAGACAAATAACTACATTAATATGCGGTGCACCTGCGGGGCTGCATAACTGAACACGTTCCAACGTGTTTGCCCCACACACATATACGCCGTGGTAAAATCAAAAAACTCTATTTAATGAGTCATCCCACCTGCATGCTGTATAAAACAACGTGTTTGAACTTGATCAATTCCTAAAATGTTTTAAAATTTAATAGGCAATAAAATACGAGACCATAACATTTGTAACAATCAACGATATTTTATAGGTTTTCTAAAAATATTTTTTCTTTAATTCCCATGAGCCACGCAACATAACTCTACGAATTGGATTCCACAAAATGTAATTATTGCAGCGTGGGAGACTGCTAAGCAAAAACTTTTACCTTAATAAATCGATTTGAATTAATCGTAAATATCTTCCACAATGCATTGCACTCATAATAAAAAAATCTTCCCACACCAGAATAATACACCTGTATTGTACAAAAAATAGAGGCTCACACGAGATTTGACCGTAATTTACGACCATAAAAAACTTTGCGCCAAAAACCGCATCGATATATCTATTAAGGATCAAGCAACAAAAACGGACAAAAAAACCAAAAAAAATCCGCTGCGCGGGCGTCGTTTCGTGCCGCAGAAACCGTAAGGTCCTAACTACTACCATATGCATTAATTTGTGTGATTACCTAATTAATATGACTTATTCCGTTATTAGAAAAAAGTCTATCGAAAATTATTTCTATAAGTATTTTTTCTCGCGATTCAAATGTCGTTAACGAAGGCATAAGTAATACAAACGTTTATCCAGTAATACTTTCAGATTAATATCTTCACGAGACAGTTTTATGATGATTTAATGAAGGTCCAGCTTATTACTATTTTTTTCTTTCATCTTAGACGACACATCACTGAATTCATGTATTTGGGTGAAAAAGGTTCCTTCCGTGTATATTTTTTGTGTGATTTCACGTTTTGTGTTTAATACAGAATTTTAATACTAAGCTTACGACTCAAAAATATTATTATTATTTAAGGTAAGAAAAAACGGCCCTTTTGTGGCACTTTTTTTTTAAACCTCCTTCCGGTGGTAAAGTTAGATGGATTAAAGAATATAGTATCTTAGAATATCCCAAATAACAGGATAAAAAAAATTAGGCTATTATAAATTAATGTTTCGCATAGTCGTAACTTTCCTGGATTACATATAAAATGTTATGTAACTATTATTTACATCAATAAAAAATAAAAAAAACTTTTCCAAAATTTTATTCTTGAATCTTGTTTAGAACTGTATAAAAATAGATTCTAGTGTTTTCTCCACAAATTCCACTTTTTGTTACGTAAGTTTTTGTACTCGTTACGAGCATTCGACGCCGCAAAGGTGAGACAGCATTAGGTTAGGCGCTATTGGCACTCGCTTTATTACAAATTGATCTTTATGTGTATAATAATAACGCTTAAAACAGAGTGCGGCTACTTTTGAGGTCGCCAATACATTGTACAACTTAATACGAACTCAGAACAGTTTTCATAGTGTAAATAGGACTTATAGTTTTTAAGATAATTAAGATTCTCTCCCACACAAATTCGAAATTTAGCTTTTTCCCTAATCAACTTTTCCAAAATTTTATTCTTGAATCTGGTTTAGAACTGTATAAAAATAGATTCTAGAGTGTTTTCTTCACAAATTTCACTTTTTGTTATGTAAGTTTTTGTACTCGCTACGAGCATTCGACGCCGCAAATGTGAGACAGCATTAGGTTAGGCGTTATTGGCACTCGCTTTATTACAAATTGATCTTTTATTCAAATCTACAGTGATAACGCATAGTTTTTATAATTACATCCTTTGCTTTAGTTAATGAAGATTAAGCATAAAAATTTTCAGATTTTTTTGTATAATAGTTTCGGTGTTAAGTAATATTAAGTCACGCCCGGTCCAGAAGCCACCAATTTTTACGTAAATATAATTCGAAATTAAGCTTTTTCCCTAATCAACTTTTCCAAAATTTTATTCTTGAATCTTGTTTAGAACTGTATAAAAATAGATTCTAGAGTGTTTTTGACCTACCTTTATTACCTACTGTTAGTATAAATTACATTTTAAATTTTCAACCATTCCATTGTTTAAAAACCGGATTCTGGCTCCCGGAACTCGATTTCCATTCACTTGTTTCACTTTTTTGTTATTGTGAAGTAAATAGTATATAGATATAAGTAGCCGGCCCTCGCCGCCGTGCGCCGGCAAGCCACTTTACGCCACAGCGAGTGCGCCACTTTCCGCCGGCGGGACGCCGCTCGCCGTTTTTCGCCGCGTTACGCCGTTTTGCGCCGGCCTGTGCCGTAGACGCCAGTGAACGATCACGACGCTGCGCCGGCCCGTGCCGCCGCCGCTCGATGTAAGTGAAGTGCGGTGAAAATAGTGAAAGCAGTGACTAACTCTAACTCTGAACAAGTTTTGCTATATATAAATAATTCAAAAATCTAATATAATGGCAGGAGTATTCCGCACTCCACCCCCTTCGCCCCAAAAGGCATGGCCGCCTCAAATGGCAGAAGTAGACGGTACTCGTCGGACGGTACCGACACCTGCACCGGAAATTACTGCAAACCCGCCGCCAGTGCACGGAGCGACACCGGCCACGACCAACATGGTACTGTCGTCGCTTGATGCCCTGAGCGTGGCCGGGTCATGCGATATGGACAGATTATGGATGAGCAGCGAATCTACCGCCAGTCCCAACGCACGAAACCCCAGTGGCAGATTTCGAGCAGTTATAGCACAAAATGTAAACCAGGTTAGGGACATTTTTAAGCAGTCGAAGAGTGTAACACGAGCCAACAAGGCAGATATCTTGAAGTGCGTCAACAACAACAACAACAACGTCAACTGAAAAATTTAGCGTAGAATGTGAGCTTATTAGCACAAAACGTATGTCAGGCAGCGCGTTGTTGCCAATAATAGACAAAACCGAGCCGACGCGAGCGACCACTAGGAGTTTTGCCACTCAAACAGTGGATAGCCCTGCAGTAACCACGGTAGGCGAAAAGAAAACACAGGTCGAAGTCTTCAGAACTGACATAATATCTGGAGTCAAGGCCGAAATCGAGAAGCTAGTTTACGAGCAAAAAGCATTAAATGAGCTAGTCGTAGCCGCTCTCACCGGACCAGATGAAGAAGAGGAAAGAAATGAAGGGTTCACTGAGGTAATGAGCAAGAGGGCAAGAAGGAAGATGCGCACCGAAGACAAGGCTGGTCCGTCAACTCCTTATGCCGTAACAGCAGCAACTACAAGAGGGAAAAAACTAGACTCGCCCAAAACACAGAGGCAAATCAGTTACACTGCGCTCACAAGCCATGCAGTTATACTTGAGACGCTGGACCCTCGGCAAAATAGTAAGGATGCGCTCAAAGAAGTCCAGAACAAGGTAGACCTGTCGGAAATTGGAGTGGGCGTCAAGAACGTTAGACACACCAAGAATAACAAGATCGTGATTAGCTGCGAGACTGAGGAAGACAGCCTAAAACTCAGCAACGCCATTAAAAGCAAGACCTCTGGGGTAACGGTTGGTATGTCAAAACTCCGCAACCCATGCGTCAAGCTTCTTGGCGTTGAAAAGGAATATGCGAACGGGCGCATCGTGGATAACATCGTCAAGCAAAACAGGAACATTATGGCTGGATTTAAGGAAGATTGCATGGGAATAGGCCACCGAGCAGCAAATTGCACAGATAACATTAAATGTGGTTACTGCGCAGAAGCGCATGACACGCGCAAATGCCCAAAAACCTCCGGACCATGCTGCGTAAACTGCACAGGACAAAATGACGAACGAAACCATGCAGCGTACAGCCAAGACTGCCCAGAACGGGCCAAATGGGAGCGCATAGCAAGAATGTCAGTACGTTACCGATAAGGGCGTCCCTACGGTAATAAACACAGTCACAACCACCACTAATAATACTAATAAACTAACGATGCTGCAATGCAATCTTGCGCGAAGTTACACTGCAACATATGAAATGATCGACGTAGTGAAGAGCAAACAACATGACATCATCTTCATAACCGAGCCCTATGTCGGCCTGAACAAGTACAAGTTCACCTGCGATGTGAATGGATACGACGTTTACCAATGCACTAAGGTGAATGTCGTAACCAAAGCCTGCATCGCGGACCGCGATGCAGGCTTTGGTTATTGTGAAGCGATTCGCGGTGTGTCACCACTGTGCAGATGGAGTCGCGGACACGGCCCATCACACGCGCGTAGAGTGCCCTGCTTGGGCGGAGCCTCGCGCCGTCCTGTCCGCGACTGTGGGTGGAGACCTCACACTGCCCGCACTAGTCCACCAAATGGTTGGAAGCGAAGAGGCCTGGGCGGCAGCAGCCACGTTTAGCGTGACAGTCCTCACGCAAAAAGAGGCTGCGGAACGAGGGCGCGAGGTCGACGAGAGCTCTCTCCCTCAGCGCCGAAGGAGGCCAGGAAGGCGGCGAAGAGCCTTTGCTGACAGAATGCTGCCGCCCTAACGAAAGCCTGCGGGTGCTGGGTCGGGAGTCCCATCGCCCGCCGAAAGAGGCTTCTAGCTGGAAGGCCCTCAAGTGTTCCGAGGTGCCAACAGCGGAGAAGGCTGCCTGAGCAGCCCACATAGACCGGGCCAATAAAGGCAAGCTGGCGGGGTATCGGTAGCTGAGCAATCGCGTTCCCGAAACCCCGTCCCATCAGCGAAGTGGTGGAACACCCCAGGGTTTTTAGTCCGTGCGAGTCGGACATACCCACTCAGTATCTCCCGGGCTGAGTGGGATCCATAACGGATTTTGAGCACATTTAAGCGATTAATTAAAGCTCACCTCCTAGATACGCAGCAATAATACCCCCCTCACCACTATCCGCATTAAGCAAACAACAAATAAACTGCGCACGCACACAAACACATAGACTACAACACAACTTTACACAAACATCACGCTACAAAGACACCATACACTCTAAAATAGGTTGCACGGAAATAGCTCCCTATTATCTTATAGACAGCGTAGCGCCAACCTTTCAGGGACCAGTTTGAAAACCAGCGCTGGGCTGCATAGCTTGGCACATGCTGAAATTGGGACCCATTTGCCTTTATCAATCAATAGTTTTACTTTAATGTTTAAAATATTTAGCCTAAGAGATAAGTTAATGCTTCTGATTGTTTTTTTTTTGTTTTACTTTATCTTAGTTTTACTTTTATTTCGTTTTTTTTCTAATGTATTTGTTTTTTGATGGCAAATAAAAAAAATCTTATTCTTATTCTTATTCTTATTTTCCCTGGGCAAAAAAAAAATCTCTAATCGCGGTGAGGAAGAAACTCGGCGGTTACATAGGGCTTACGCAATACATAACATCTAACTTTGTTAGCATAGAAGTAACCCGCAATAATAATAAGAAGACATTATACACCTCAATATATGTCGAACCAAAAGATGACACATCGTGCACACTGCAGCATTTCGAACGCTTTCTACAACAATACATAAACCAAGAACACATCATATGCGGGGATATGAATGGCTGGCACTCTTTATGGGGATCGACGAGGGAAAATGAGAGAGGAAAAGCCATACACGACATACTGATAAACTATGATCTTATAATATGCAACAATGGCAATGAAGCGACCTTTGAAACAGTTACGCATGGACAAATCAGACAGTCTATAATTGACATAACTATTGCCACGCCTTCCTCGGCTAGCAACATTATAAACTGGAAGGTCGACAAAGAAATTATACCTACATCGGACCACCATGGGATCGAATTTACAGTCAGGACAAGTCAAATCTTCAACCGCAAATATAAGCCAGTACGACATACAAATACAACACAGGGCGAGTGAAATGGGACGAATTCAAAACTAAATTAAAAGAGAATGTAGAATTAAACAATATGAATGCAATAGATACAGATATAGCACAAATAGATACATATATAAACAATATGATAAAAAATATAACTAAAACATGTGATGAACAACTCACCATCAAAGAACGCCATACCGCAAACCCATGGTGGACGCAGGAACTCTCCAACCTCAAAAAGAAAGTCATCTTTCTACATCACAGGCTTCAGGACCTGAACAAAGGTAAAAAGGATTTAACAAACATACTAAAGGAAATAAAAGAAGCCAGAGAAGAATACGTTGATAAAATACGAACCACGTCCTCCCTCCACTTCAGGGAATTCTGCAGTAAACAGGGCAAGGATGATGTGTGGACAGTAACCAACCGCCTTTTGAAAAGCACCGTTAAACCACAGCCACCATCGACACTAAAAATGGAGAAAACAGCTACACCAAATCCACCCTGGATACTGCAGAAAAACTGACAGCAAAGTTTTTCCCGGATGATACTTATGCCGACGACACAGCACACCACCAGCAAATCAGACAAAGTACATTAATCAACATGCAACAACAACAACAACCAGGAAATCAAGAAAATAATGACCCTCCATTTACTACAAGTGAAATAATGGATATAATCAAATACATGAGCCCCAGAAAAGCACCAGGAGAAGACCATCTAACGGCAGATATCTGCAAAGCCTACATAGAATGCTACCCGGAAACAGTAACTAAACTTTATAATAGATGCCTAACACTAGGCTACTTTCCCAACGCCTGGAAGACAGCTTTTATAAAGACACTGCCAAAACCGAACAAAGAGAACTACAATGAAATTGCTTCATACAGGCCAATTGGCCTAATAAATGTTTTTGGTAAAATTCTCGAAAAACTAATATCGGTCCGTCTAACATATAATATGCAAATAAACAACACATGTAGCCCTCAACAGTTTGGCTTCAAAGCACAAAACTCGACAACTGATGCACTGCACACCGCTATTACCAAGATGAAAGAAAATAAAAAAGAAGGCAAACTAACGGTCGCGATATCTTTAGACATAGCAGGAGCATTTGACCATGCATGGTGGCCAGCGCTGTTGAAGAGACTGCAGGAGATCAACTGTCCTAGAAACCCACAAAAAATTATAACTAACTACCTATCTGACCGGACAATCACGTTAAATTATGCCGACGCAACCGTTACTAAGACCCAATCAAGAGGATGCGTCCAAGGCTCAGTACTTGGACCCATTTTCTGGAATGCCATAATGGACTCCCTCCTGGAAAAAGAAATGCCACCTTGTAGCTACATTCAAGCCTACGCAGATGACATACTAGTCATCTGCTCAGGCAACGATGTTAGAAAGTTAGAGACTCATGCAAACGAAACACTAAAGATGATACATGAATGGGGCATCAACAATAAACTAAAATTTGGACCAGCCAAAACAAAGATGATTACATGCACACCGAAGACTAAAGCTGCAAAGATAATCATGGAAAACATACCAATACTTTTTAACGAACATTTTAAACTGCTTGGAGTAATAGTAGATCAACACTTTAAATTCATACGTCATTCAGAACACATCATTGCAAAGGCACAAAAAATATACAAGACTCTGCATATTTGTTAAACCCACGTAGGGGGTCCACTCAGAAAATATAGATACAATATACAGACAAGTAATAGAACCCATAGTGACATACGCAGCTGAAATATGGTACAATGCCACCAGTTACAAAAAGGTCTGGAACAAACTACTTAGCTTACAAAGAACCTTTGCAATCAAAATTCTGCACGGCTTTCGTACCCTCCCAACAATACCAGCAATAACACTGGCAGGACTCATTCCCCTACCGCAAAAACTACAGGAAGTTGCATCAATTGAACGGGTAAAACGAGAAAAAATAACACAATACTTACCTGGAGACGTGGAGTATGACAAACGCGTACCAGTCACCCGATTGATCCATCCCGCCACTCGACCTGAAATAACAATAAAAGACGTGAACAACGAAGGGGAACTGGAACCCTACTACACCGTTGACATGCACAGAATATACACAGATGGTAGCAAATACGACGATGTAGTGGGGGCGGCAGTCGTAGTCCATCACCCTGATGGCAGTGAAACCACTAAAAGCTGAACCTACACCCCAGCTGTACGGTATTTCAAGCGGAGAGTCTAGCAATTGAAAAAGCCTGCCATATTTGCTACGAGCAGCGGCTACAAAAAGCAACAATCTTCTCGGACTCGAAAGCAGCTTTGTTCGAACTGACAAACAGAAACAGCACTAACTCTACAATAAATAGCGCACATCATATGATAGTGAAAATACTGGAGCGAGGACAACAAATCCAGTTCTGCTGGATCAAGGCGCACATCGGCCTACTTGGCAACGAGGCAGCCGATATGACTGCCAAGATAGCAGCAGCCCAACACAAAACACCGGACTTCTACAGATTCCCACTGTCATACCATAAAAGGAATCTACGTATTGAAAAACACAGAATAACACATACATACACAGCATCACTGGCATACACCTAAAGCAATGGTTGCCGACACTCGAACACATTCAGACCTTCCGCAAACACTTTAAAATCACATTCCAGATCACACAAATATTAACAGGACACGGTTACAACAAGACGTATCTATGTAGATTCAATATAATTAATAGTAACGATTTCCCATGCGATAATCAAACTCCGCAAACCATGAAACACCTCATAGAAAATTGCCCAGCATTCACTAGTACACGTATAAATCATGAAACATTATGCACAATTCACCAATTTAATCCCTACAAACTAGAAGATATAATCCAAAAACAATCAACAAAAGAATCCTTCGAAATACACATAAATAAAATAGTTAATTCATTAAAGAAATTCAATAACACTTAGATAAAATATAAACAATAGAAATAACATAAACAATAGTCTAATAAATCAAATGGAGAAGCGGGCGTGGGGGACCCGTGCACGTCCTAAAACTGCGTACAAGATGGTAATGCCGAAATATCTGCAACTTTCACAAGTGTTAAGGAAGCTTATTCCTATCATTTTAATATCAATTAACGGGATTTTTACAAAAAGAACATAACTACACTGAGTATAATTTTACAGGAGAGCGATAAAACTAATTTTCTCTTTGAATAATAACGATTGAAGCTTGATTTTCAGGGAGGTTGTAGATATATGGTCACGTAGTTAGAAATAACTATTTATTTGTTTTGAGACTTTCTATTTTGCGTAAAAGATATGAAATATACTTTGTCGCTTATGCAGTTTTTGTAAAATTTAGGTTACTTAGTTACTTTTTTTTGTGCAAAGTTGAGTAACTATTTTTCCTAAAATATTTTTTTTATATTAAATGTTCTTATGACATCCACTAAGTTTCTCTAAATTTAAGTAAATATCATTTATTTTACTGTTGCTCTTAAATCAGTGTTTTAAATGTAAATTTTTAAGTAGGTACATAGTAGTATGGAGGATATGTTAATTGCATATTTTGACAAACATAATAGTTTTTGGACTACCATTTTTTCACCGTTCGTAAATCTTTTGGACTTGAACAAGATGACATCAAAAACACAAATCCGAAAAAAATGTTAGTTATGTTGTTTTCCACACCCCTTTATTCGAAATTACTATTATGGAACATGACATTAGGATAAGTAGGTAATCAATATGGCAGGAGCAGGTTACATTAGGACATTCAATATTAGGGCAAAAACAAATAGTTAATCCATTCGATGAGAGGGCAATGAACAATATGTCAAATGAGTGTTAGGACAAATGATTATTATGACGAGCAATATTAGGGAACGCAAAAATAGGATAAAAACTTAAGGGATCCCGATATAGATCAGTTAGTACTGCGACCCTTACAAAAACGACCGGTTGCCAAAAAATGGGTTAGGTCAGGTTATAGAACTGTGAACCATCAAAAACGACCGGCTGCCAGAATAGTGCGATTTATTTTGCGATGCTTCAATTCGGGAAGTAAATATTAATTAAAATAATATTTAGTGGTATCAAAAACTACCAAATAATTTACTGTCTCAGAAAATGTTTGCGAAATTTATGATTTGTCATCTTTTGTTTTGGGTCGTTCATACTTTGACAAGTAATGCATTCGAGTAATTAAGAACACTGACGTCCTAAAACTGCGTACAAAACCACTGGAGGATGGGCAGCAGCGTCCTTATGTGCAGTGCGACAAACTGCGAACATCCACTTAAATATATACCCTCCAATATCTATCTATATAATATACTATTTAAAAATATATATATATATATATATATATATATATATATATATATATATATATATATATATATATATATATAAAACTTATATATTTCGCCAAACCACTTAAAGGAGGGCGTCGGTCGGGCGGCCGCCCGCACTCAATGACCTTTGTCTTGGGGCGGGCGGCCGGGCGACAGACATCACCCCCCTAATCTTAACCGGTCGCCGCACCCGCCGACTTGCGTCCACGGATGTGAGTCGGCGGATGCGGGTGACCACACACTAACCGGATGCCATCTTTCCCACACATCGGTCGCCCGTATCAAATAGCGAGGGCCGATTGATACTCAGGGACACGGGGGGAGGTTTTAGTCCGTAAAGCGACCACCGGTGGCATTGTGGCATAAGACCAGGATGCCACCAGTGATCGAGTCGGGCATGCCACCAGGTCCGGCCTGGTGGTATCCAAGAGGATTTCCTCCTCCCACGCAAAAAAAAAAACCTAACCTAACCTAACTACGGTGTCTACGTAGATAAAAACTACGTAGATAAAAACTCCGTCCACACCATTACTCCGGGTAGATCGAATAAAAAAAAAACTAACCTAACTAAGTAGTAGAGAGATGGAGAAGATGACACCCAAGGTAGAATTCCCACATCCCGCAAGCCAAGTGGGACTGGAGTTTGGCCAACTGATGGACGAGGAGCAGTACACAAGGCACAGCAACTATGCCGTGCGTTTGTTCACGGATGGCAGCAAGATTGAGGGCAAGGTCGGAGCGGCAGTATCCATTTGGAACAATGCCGCGGAGATCAAATCCCACAAACTTGCATTATCGCCATATATTGTACCGTCTGTAGTGGTAAGATATATATTCATTGTATACTCAACCTTATGTACATGATATATCCGTGCGTTGCACCGAATACAATCCAGTTAGAGCCTAACATTTGTTTGATTCACATCCTTCCCAACGCCCTCCGTACATGGCGACCGTGACAGGACAACGACTCGTGCACGCGTCGTGCCTTATACGGATTTGAGACCGCTCTCCAGCTATAGGCAGATACATAGATCGGTCGCGAAGTAACAATGATTCAAATTCAGTTTCGTGATCTTGAAGTGACAGACGTGTGTGTGCGTTCGAAAAGTATATCAACAAAATGGGAAAGCAGCAGTCCAAGTCCGAAGAAACAATAGTGGTGCAAAACTCTGCGGGAGGCAACAACAACGCCTCCGTTGAAGAGCTGAAATTTCACGTTACGACGACTAACATATTGCTGTCTATAATAGTGTTATTGATAGATACGGGAACCGGGAGAGATAGCAAGTAAAACGACCGTTTACCTTGGCGACTGGTTTATTACTAACTTTGTAGGTAGAACGCAAAACACGCATACATATCATTCCTCCACCATTAGTTTTGGAATCTGTTAACAAACAAACATTTAAATTAAACGAGTGCTAACTTAAAAATACTTCTTAAAATCTACATTGGTCCTGGGACGGAGGCGTCGTTGGGCGAACGGCAAATCCTGATTATGGTCAGCCGCGTCATCAGAACGGGCGGCCGGCTGAGGTGTCGCCTCTGCTGCCACATTAGGTATTTCTCGTTCGCCTTCTGTTTCCACGTCCCCACAGTCATTCCACTCCTCCCTGCCCTATGCGGGCTCGTCATTCTCAGTGACCGGGAGCTCCCTACTAGACTCCATAGTAGGTGAAGGTATAGCAGGTGGGGGTGGAGATGATGGTGTTAGTGACGCATCGGGCACATTATCTGAGATGTGATTTTTTGCATGACGCTTAAACATTTGATCTACATGACGAATACATTCGGTATTATGATCAGATACAAATATTTTGTACATCCTACGTCCAATTTTATTTAACACTCTCCCTCTTACCCAACTTTCTTTCCTATCTATATACCATCTAACCCATATTAAATCCCCGGTACAAAATTGGCGACTATCACTAGTAGCCTCTTGCAACATAAACGTTCGGTCTGTATCTTTTGGTAATAATAAGTCTAACGGCCTGGCCACGGACATCGTCTTAGCGGTGAGCGGGGCGGCGGGCGGCGCGGCAAGGGCAAGCGGGGAGCCGAGCATGCCACGTACTTCGCAGTAGCGTCAGCGGCATCGAGCGGAGGGGACGTATTCAAAATGGCAAAATTTGGACCGTGGCAGGAGCTCCATGCACTGAGCTTTGGAGCGTACGGGCTGTGAAGTGGGACGGTAGCCTGGGGAAAATCCAGGACCCTTCCGCGACATGACACGATATTGACTACTCTGGAATATTCCTTCTGAGTTTGCGCTCCAGAGAGATCGGTTGGACCGAGTCCAATCAAATCTTGAGGTGTGTGTAAGAAATCGAGCTACTGGGAGTTTTGTTGCTGGCGTTATCCAAAATTACTCGTCAGTGCCTCGAAAGTAGCTCATATTACAGGCAGGATATTTTGAACACGAGAGGAGAATAATCCTGTAATTTTTATCATAATATTAAGGATGTGTAAAAAATAATATTTTTTAATGTTTTGTATGAAGAATACAGAAAGTACCTATCCTAAAAAATTTGACGAGTGCACCAGAATGAGCATTGAAACATTCCATTTTATACTTAGGCTATTGAATATATCGGTAATAAGTATCTCCGAATCAATTTCGCGCGCGAATCGTCTAATATTTTTTGTTCTCTCGTTAACCGCCCGATACGCGCCGCCAATAACGCCGGTCGCGCCGCTTTGAGTCGTGGCGTCGTCTACTAGCCCGGTATGTTTGTTTCCCCCGCGCGTCGCGCCGCGCCCCGCCGCCGCCGCCCGCTCGGGTAAATTCGCGCGCGTTGTCGCCAGCGCAGCGGCGGCGGCTCGTGGCATCCTTCATGCGCTTCTTCCGTTTGTTTCGGCCGCTCGCCGCTCACCGCTGCCGCTGCCGCAGTTCGCGTGGGTCCGTGGCCAGGCCGTAAGCGTGTCCTTAATTCGCGACCAAACATTAATTTTGCAGGTGTTGCCCCAGTAGAACTATGTACCGAGTTTCGGTATGAAAACAGATAGTCCCGCAAAATTTCGTCTACAGTTTGTAACGGCATGTTCTCTTTTAAAATAGATTTCAATATTTTTTTACACACTTTTACACTTACTTCAGCCTGACCGTTGCTACACGGGTGATAAATCGGGGATGTCATGTGTTTAACCCCATTACTGGAACAAAATTCTCGAAATTCCGCGGACGTTATCTTTACGTCATTATCTGAAACGAGCAAGTTAGGGATGCCAAAACATGAAAATATTTGCTTTAACTTGCAAATTAACTCCTTTGTTGCGGTTCCATTTTTCATAAGACAACATTCTATCCACTTACTATAGGCATCAACAAGTATTAAATATGTTCGTTGATCAATCATCATATAATCAATGTGAACGCGTTGGAACGGCGCGAGCGGGCGCGGCTAAGGCGCAGGCGGCGCGCGCGCTGGCGCGGCGCGCTGCGTGGCACACGACTCACGCGATCACTTTCGATATAATTACAGCACCACAAACAGAGGCCCGACTGCGCAACAAGGTCAAGTTATCAACCTTCCGTTATGACACCTCTAACATAAAGTGGAATGAGATCGTCGAGGACATAAGTGAATCTCTCGAAAATAAAATGCCCACTACCGAATACCTAAGAACGTGCACTGAGGATGAACTTGACACGAAAATTCTATATATCACAATAGATATAAAAGAAACGAGTTGACGAGTTACTCCCTAGATCTAAAGGACCACCCACTCGACCACCTTGGTGGAGCGATGATCTAGAAGTAAAAAAGAAGGCGGTTGTGCAAAACCACCATAAGTTAGGCAAGGCAGTACGAAGGAAATTACCATTGGAGGAAATCCTAAAGGAACGCGATGATCTACGTAAAGCATACTCTGACGCCTGCTGCCAAGCCTCAACTGAGGCATTTAGAGAATTCTGCCAAAGGCAAGGCAAGGAGGACGTATGGGCGGTTACTAACCGCCTCATCGGAACACGGCCGCTCACTCAGCCCCCTGCCACATTACAACTCCCTGACGGCTCCTATACTACCAACAGCGAGGACACGGCGAATACCCTATTAAACACGTTTTACCCGGAGGATGAAGAACACACGGACAGCGCCAATCAAAGTGAAATAAGAAGTCAGATGCACGACCCCCCGGACACACCTGAAAAACCACCGTTCACAGAGACAGAGGTTATAGAAACACTCAAAACAATAAGTCACAAAAGAGCGCCTGGTTCCGACCATTTGAGGGCCGACATCTGCTTCCAAATCACAAAACTATTCCCTGATACCATCACAGCAATTATGAACAGGTGCTTGACTCTGACATACTTCCCTGTCTGTTGGAAAATAACCACCACAAAAATCATCCTTAAACCGGACAAAGATGATTATACAAAAACCTCAGCATACCGCCCAATTGGTCTAGTCAAAGTATTCGGCAATCTCTTAGAGAAGTTAATAATTAACAGACTAGTCTACCACATGCACCAGAATAATAATATCGTTAATACACAGTTCGGGTTCAGACTCCAAAAATCAACTACGAATGCGATCCACCATGCGTTGAGAATCGTAGAGAAAGCTAGAAAAAACAAGAAACAGGCGATCGCCGTTTCTCTGGACATCAAAGCTGCATTCGACAACGCGTGGTGGCCCGCTATTTTTAAAAGACTGAAACACATAAACTGCCCCAAGAATATATACAAAATCCTCCTCAATTACCTAACAAACCGTGGTGTACAGCTTGCGTTCGCCGACTGCATGGTGGAAAAAGCCACAACCTGGGGTTGCATACAGGGGTCGGTCGTCGGCCCGGTCCTGTGGAATCTTATATTGGACGACTTGCTCGAAATGCAATGGCCTGCCGAGTGCCATGTCCAAGCATATGCCGACGACATACTCCTTGTGTGCACCTCTAAAACTATCAAAGAACTAGAAAGCACGACCAACTCAGCATTACAGACTGTTGAAAAATGGGGCAACAGCGTGAAACTTAATTTCGGCCACGAAAAGACCCGAATGATCGCCTTCACCCAAAGATCAAAACTGGCCAAAATAGTCATCGGATCACACCCGGTAGTATTCAGCAGTTCTCTGAAGTATCTAGGAGTAACTGTTGATGGAAAGTTGAGGTTTGTGACGCATGCACTAATCACAGTAGAAAAGGTCAAAAAACTATATCACAAGCTCCAGACCTTTGTAACGGTACAGAATTCTACTACAAATTTCCTATCCTAATGAAATACAGTTTCTGAATTTTACCTTGTAATATCAATTTGGCCAGTGATCGTGTAGGGGGAAACGTTGTGTCGCGTAGTAAAGCTAGGTTCTTTTCATTCGATAAAGTTGCCATTATTTATTTACTCTGCCTTCTGCAATGTTGTCTGTTGTCTACCACCTATATTTTTAAAGAAGCTATGAGCTACTATCACTAAGTACTTTCATCTAAATTTGGAAGCTAATATGAAGGGATTGAACTGTTGAAGATGTACGTGTTGTCAGGTAAAGTCAAGTGAAGTCAAGCTGTAGGAAGGGTCAGTCAGTGTAGTTTCGCTCATATTACTCTAATGTTGTTTATCTCATCTACTCTCAACTCGAACTCCTTAACTGTCTTGCCTGCATAATGTATGTCATTGAGAGTCTAGTCAGAGTTGTCGTAAAACGATAAATGTAACATACTATTTAGGGATACTTTTGAGTTAGAGGGGAGATCTTAAATCCATTCAATATGTTTCTATAGATAGGAGAAATAGAGGAAATATATTTTTCAAATCTAGATGTGTATACTTAGCTTTCGATTTCGGTTTCCTTATTGCGATAAAAACATATCCTTTGTCTTATTTTGAATCCTTCTATCCTTCCAAGAATGTGAATTAGTATAACTTCTCGTCGCTGATATCATACATCGTTTAATACCTTTTTATTTAACTAATAAAACCAAAATAGTATATAATGTGAAATTCGTGTTTTCTTAGAAGCTTTGTTTGTCAATGACAACTGATTATTCCAAATAATTCAAATATCGCTGATTTCAAATTTAAAAAGCATAGAGCATTAAAACTTTTGGAGCATAGACAAAATTAGAGATTTAAGGCAGCTATACACTACTCGGCAAATACGCGCGTTTCTAATAAAAAATATGAAATAAGTTAAGGGGAATTGTAACAAATAAATATGTAATAATCATTTATGTAAACGGGAAATGCGTCCCGTTACACACTACCCCCAAATTTTGCGAACATAGACACATCCGGGTCATGGAAAGCAAAATTTTAAAAACCAACAAAGGAAATAACGTTATACTACCCCCCACGTTTGCGAATACAGAAGCAACTCACTTGTGAAGACTGAATGTAAAACAAAAAAAATATATAACATTTATCTCCTAAAAAATAGAAATGAAATAAAAAGAAAAATAAGGCTTATGCTACCACTACACTACCCCCAAATTTTGCGAACATAGACGACACATTTGGGTCCTGGAAAGCAAAATTTTAAAAACCAACAAAGAAAATTAGTACTCGTAGCATAAGGCGTAAATTGTATTTTTATTTATTAGTAATAAGTTCATTAGCATCTTTCCATTTAATGTGGACATTTTTTTTTATTTTTCCTCTTATGAAGTGTGTATTTAACCAAGCGAAGAACCGCACGCATATAATAGTCAAGTTCTCAAGCTCAAATATGTATGACATGGACATTTACAAATCTCCACTGACATTCTCACTTTTGGAAAAAGGTACCAAGGGTCGTGAGTCCTTGATAAACTCTAGCCGTACTGCAAGGACACTTCCGACCTCATACCTGCTTTGCTTATCGGATGGGGAAAGGAAATCAATGCATCCCTTTCAAGGGCGAGAATTTTTTAAATGGGACCAACCGTTAAAGATCCGCTATCAACACTAAACCCTGGGGTTCACTAAAATACGGCCGATTTCTGGCTAGGAGCATGTTCATCAATTGCATGAAGTCTTTATTAGGCACTCACTGTCCTACCATCTGATCGTAACCAGATGTCAAAGGTCATTATATGTTAAGGCATTTAATTGTAGCCTTCATAAACTTTATTTAACTTACGTTGAGAATACATCTTAATTTTATGACCATCCCAAATAATAAATACCTCTAAATATTAAGTAGTATTTAAATTCATGGTCGTAACCAGATTTAAGTATTTTTTTTTATTTGTTAAAGCTTTTATTTTTGCCTTAACAAATCAGCTTTATTTAGCTTATATTGTGGGACTGCTCCGTTTTGTAAGACCACCCAAAAAAAAAACTTAAAATACTTTTAATATTAGTATTTCAATTCATGGTCGTAACCAGATTTAAGTTATTTATTATTCGTTCAGGCATTTTTTTTAAAGTATCAGCTTTATTTAGCTTCTATTGTGGGACTGCTCCGTTTTGTAAGACCGCGCAAAAAAAAACTCAAAATACTTTTTATTATTAGTATTGATCCAGATTTTTGTACTATTTGTTCAGGCATCTTTTGCCTTAAGTTTCAACTTTATTTAGTTTACTGTGTAACACAAATTTATTTGTAGGTACTATGTCTACAATATACTTAGTAAGACATTTATTTATGACCGAAAAAAACTTTATTAGACAACATGTAATTGACGGATGTGTGATTTAATCATGGGGTCCCTAGCTTCTTGTGGAGTAGAACTCATTTTGGATAACAGTTTGGAAACCTGCAACCTGTCAGCTTGTAATGACACTAACTAATAGCAATATCCAAAAAGTTTCCTGGACCGTGTGATGTTATGTCGAGATGCCAATGAACTTTAATGTTTATATCTTAAGTCCGATTCCATTGCAGAGGCTGTCGCATACTGTCAGGACTAAGTCGTTAGCAAAACATCACACTGTATACTGTTGAGTCTAAGTCATTGACAGAAGCAGACATCACCAGATATCATTCCTCATTCGCTCTTACACTATTCCAAGACAATGGAACAACACGTATCGATATAAACTGTATATAACATACCCTAATGTTACCCAAATAACATTTAAATATTATTTATTTAATATATTTGGTTTAATTAAAATGCCATAAAATACCAATTTATTGAATAGGAAATTAATTAACTTTAAATTTACTATTTTATTTTATTTAAAAATAAAAATATTTTATTGTCTGACGGTACATTTCGTAACTTACGTAAATGTACTTTTGAAAATGACTGACAAAAATATTTGCTATAAATATTTATTCAGAATTCCCATGTAGGTTTCGCTATAACATTCCTAACATAAAGGTATCAAACCTCTTTAATCGACTGAAATGGTTTTATGTTTTCATGGTATACGTCAGTCAAATATTATTTTGACAGAAAATGAAAATGTTTAGGTATTTATAAACATCATTTTCATAAATTCATTTTAGATTTTAATGTTATTTAAACATAGAAACTTATATAATGTCGTATCGTATATAATGAAATTTAGAAGTACGATCAGCAAGCGTGTTAGTATGAAATATATAATTTAGATACAGAAATAAACGTACGTATTTACGTTTCTCATAATAAGTGAATACATAGCAGAATGTTAACGCTATCTTTTTTACAGATCAGAGAACGATATATCTCAAGAGTCAAGCTAAGGAGCCCCGAGCATATATATTCGATATGTTGAAGTGTTGAAGTTTTCTTGTCAAGGTTCGCTAGAAATAACACATAAAATCTACCTATTATTAAATTACATAATATACAATTTCATGTTGCTTGATTTAACAGCTAAAGGTACTTTTTTACGTTTGTTTAGCCTTTAGTAAAAAAAAATAGTAGCAAGCCCTAGTTGTATGGTTTGGAACTACATTCTCTAAATTATTACGGAGTTTTATTGGCTAGACATGTTACTGCAGCTTTAGTGTAGGTACCGAATCTTCTACTTCTTAAGAAACCAATTATTGACAAATTGAATTACCTATAGTTCAGAACTCAGTGTACCTTTCTAGCCTAATAATTTTGAAAATGACTTAGTTGTTTTGTTTATGGAAACTAGGAACGTTATTTTAAATTTTCGCTTATAAGAAGCTAGGTATGTACCAACTTCACATCTGTACAACAGATCTATGAGACTCACGTTGAAAGATTGATAAACAAGAAGGGACGAAAGTTCGCAAAACACATTCCCCACTTTTCCTCAATAAAAAACGGATTGTACGCCGCCCGGAAAAGATTTTTACATACGGATCGACTGAGCTTCAGAAAGTTAGAAGACGTTCACATTACAGAAGGCCTAGTATAAATTCTAACGATAAACTAACGTCGACGACCATGTTTGCGTTAAACGCCAATTTGTATGGGATTTAGAACAGCGCACCAAGCGGGACGTATTGGTAACTAAACTGCTGAGTATAAATTTTACTCACTAACTAAATAGTGAGCGTATTCTAACGCGTCGACCGAGTTTACGTTTCGTATCGTGTTTCCCATACTTTGTGCGAGTATAAAGGACTATTTTGACATTCGAGAGTGTATTGAAAACGTAAACTAAATAGTAGAAGTTAGAAGTGTTGCCAGACGGTCACAAAAGTCACGTTTTTCGTGACTTACCCTTCTATTATGGTATTCATTTCATATTTCAGTTTTTTTTTCAAGAGGTTTTATGGAAAACGGAACCCCTATAGTTTAGTCCTTTCCGTCTGTCTGTATGACACAGTTACTCAGAAACTATACCTATAGCCTATTTTAAATGAAATCCAACTACATATTTTAAAGCAATATAAAGTAAATTTGTGACGCTCTCTGGGAAAAGCGACCTTATTGTTGATGGCGCTTACGCCACGCGGCGACGTATTTGTATACGAACATCGCTTATAACGCCGTAAGTGCCATCGACAATAACTTTTCCCAGATAACGACACATATGTGACGATTTACAGCCAAAGGTACCTTATGGTCGGTATAGAGTTAAGCATATCCTGATAAACTACAGTAGATAAACTTTCGACAGCAAAAATAATCAGCTTCCTAAGTTTCGTAGTTACTGAGAGATGATGATGAGTTGCTCCTGCCGCGAAAGCAGGAGGTCGCTGGTTCGATCCCAGCCCTGCTCACCGGGGACCTTGGTCACTTTTTCTGTGGTATATGACATCTCTTTCAATTTATAATTTATATATAGTAGTGTGACTACTTGAAAACATGAATCAAAGCATTTATTATGTTTAATAAATGATTTAATTCATGCTTTAAAATTGTACAGTATGGTGGCGCCATCTCTCGCTTCTAGTTGAATATAATCTGTAAAGATTATCTAGAAGGACAGCACTAGACGCAAGTCTAAGCCGTAAGATGGCGTGAGCGCACCTTAAGCGTTTCAAAAAATAAGAAAGGATTTCATATACTTAGGAAATTTCGGACTCTGGTTGCCGTGATCGGGTGGCCCAGTGGTTGGGGCGTCTGCCGCGAAAGCAGGAGGTCGCTGGTTCGATCCCAGCCCTGCTCACCGGGGACCTTGGTCACTTTTTCTGTGGTATATGACATCTCTTTCAATTTATAATATAATACCATCTCCAAGTAAGGAGTCATCTCCATTCATGCTGCGGTGCCATTAAGGTCTCCACAGCGGTAAGGATTAAAATCTCCAATTCAATATCCAAGAAAGGAGAATAGCTATCTCGCCAGTGTTATCTCCATGCTGGCTGCTGCGCCACTATAGTCTCCGCAGCGGAAAGGACTAAAATCTCCAAATAAACCTCCAAGCAGGGAAAATAAAAGGAAAATAATTGTCTCCATGCCAGAATAGTCCACACTATAAGAAGAAGACAAACAAACATATAAGCCAAGCTACAATAGTAACAGGAGTAAAGCCTATCAGTGTAATAAAGGGGATAGTAGTACATTGTAGAAGTAGTATTAGTAGAAAGTAGACATTGTTTTAAAAAAATGATATATTCACCTAGACTTTATATTCACCTAGACTAACACTGGTGAGAACAACAAGCAAACTAAAATAACCACCACCTTACTTGTATCTCACCTCCAGGTAGGGCGGCACTGGAGACGAATACGATCTGGCGATATGGAGTGCACCTGCAAGAACGAGTTCGAGGAGATAATGGCTGGTATGCTGGCGCTCCTAGATGCGAAGGATCAGGTCATACTGAGACAAAAGAAACTCATACAGTCGCTAATGAGGCAGGCACGATTAAACATTGGAGAGGAGAAGGAAGGCGGGAGTGTGACTCGAGCCTCCTTGACGGTAATGCCCCCCTCAATGAGGGAGGAGGAATGGGAGGGGGTGACGTGCCAGCCGGAGCAGGGCGTGACTGAGCCGTGGAGGCCGTGGGGGGCTGAGGGGGGAGGGAGGGAGCCCTAGGGAATGCTGCAAATGGCGAGGAGGAGACCCAGGACGTGGGAGAGGGGCAGGCGGGCCAAGTAGATTACACTCCAACTACAGTGGGGGCTCGACCGCCTTCAACGATAACAGGAGAATGGGAGGAGGGCATTGGCCAGCTGGCCAGCCCCGGACCGGGGAGGAGATGACGGGATCACCGGGAGGGACCGAGCCTGTAGCTGCCGGTCATGGTGAAGCCCTAGTTGCCTCCGCCACAGAGAGTGCTAATACCCGGGGCCCAAATAGCTCTTCTTACTCTTCTTCCGCCACGTCTTCGCCCACTACCACGACCTCCGAAACAGGTTCATCACAGGTCAGTAAACCACAGACGGGACAAGTAGAGGAGGCTCGGGGGACTAGCCCGCAGGAGGAGGAACGAGTGGTGGGAGATGGGGGGATTCCGGACACGGAATCCACCACATCGGACTTCGCCCAACCGATCCCCCCTGGCACGCTAAATAGGAGGCTCCGTCAATTGTATGGGAGCATGGGAGCCACCAAAGCCGGACCGGGCAGGCCTAGGAAGCCAAACAGTGGAAGGCAGTGCACCCTGTGTGGTTACTTTTCCAGAAGAGGACACATGAGCCGCCACTTGAGGGGTGTCCACCGTGGGCTGGGGACGGGTGAGGAGAGTACGGCTTTTGCGCAGTATGGTTCATTCCTCACACAGACCTGCTACAAATACTGCCCGCCTTCTCGTTTCCCCCCACGGTGGTTGATGGACGCGGTGGAGGGAGTCAATCGTACATGGCTTGAAGCCATGTTTGTGGAGCTGTAGGGAGAAGCTCCAAGATACTCTGTCAAGCAGAGAAGCTCCAAGATACTCTGTCAAGCAGCAAACAATGATCTGATGGCGAGATTTATCATAGTTTATTTTGTTATTATGTAGAGGATAAATAAAGTTAAGTGTAATAGTAATAGGTTGTTTCAGTTAAATGTTTAATAAGAAACAATCACTGAAAAATAAAAATCAGTACTAATTCAAAAAAAAAAAAACCTAACCAGTCGCGCGGAAAAAAAAACCTTTAATATGTAAAATAGAATTAGTAAAATAAATGTAAGCAAAGTCTCTGACTTGTCCAATGTCAGGGGAAAAAATACCTCTCTCTATGTATATGATGTAATAAAGACCATTTTTTTTTTTTTTTTTTTTATGCTATAGGGGGCAAACGAGCAAACGAATCACCTGATGGTAAGCGATTAACGTCGTCCATGGACACCCGCAACACCAGAGGTGTCGCAAGTGCGTTGCCGGCCTTTAAGGTGGGAGTACGCTCTTTTCTTGAAGGTTTGAAGGTCGTATCGGTCCGGAAACACCGCTGGCGACAGTTCGTTCCACAGTTTAGCTGTGCGAGGCAGGAAGTTTCGGGAAAAGCGCACAGTTGAGGACTGCCAACCATCTAAATGGTGAGAGTGGAAATATTGTCGCGTAGGGCGATGGCGGAAAGAAGCGGCAGGGATTAATCCGAACAATTCCTCGGAACACTCCCCATAATACATGCGATAGAAAATACAGAGTGAGGCCACATCTCTACGCAGCGCCAAGGGATCAAGCCGATCAGAAATACGTTGGCAGTTGACAATTCGAGCTGCTCTCCGTTGGATGCGGTCTAGAGGAAGAAGCTGGTACTTAGGTGCCCCTGCCCAAAGATGAGAGCAGTATTCCATATGCGGGCGAACCATGCGACCGCCGTGTACCATATTCACCCAAACAAATAAAATTGAAAATGTAGATAAAATAGGCAAACAAGTAGCTGAGAACCCCACCCCACTCAGAAAGTAGCGAATGCGGATGAATGAATGAAAGAACAGTATGAAGAATAAAAGTACGAGAAGCATAAATGTGGGAACTGGCATGAATGAGGAAAATTAAAATACCTATACCCTACGATGGAGGTAGCAGTAGAAAAAAAAAAACAGTCGCGCGGCCAGCCGCCAGAGTGTACGCATCGTTTCCGCGTCGCTCCGCGCTCTAAAATCGGGAAAGTTGTATTTTAACCCACAAGTGTTATAGATCAATCGATGCGCGCTGATGCCCCCTGTCATCTCGTGTA
This sequence comes from Lathronympha strigana, assembly GCA_949128165.1. Taxonomy (NCBI): domain Eukaryota; kingdom Metazoa; phylum Arthropoda; class Insecta; order Lepidoptera; family Tortricidae; genus Lathronympha; species Lathronympha strigana. The sequence continues at coordinate 68,887 of OX421911.1, forward strand.
AAAATATCGAAACAACCGGATCCGGAATATCGGACAACCGTGTAAAGTGCAGTGGAGAAAATAGTGAATAACAGTGAGTGGTGGCTAAGGAGTATACCTTATGTGAACTCAAAATTAGTGCTAGATCTACAAATCTTGTGTCATAACAATCCACAGTGTTTGTGAAAACTAGTGCTCATAATAGTTTTAGCCAGACAAGTAAACTGTAAGTACAATCGCTATCTAAAGTGAAAGTGTCGAATATTCACGGATAAAATACCGTTTTATGACTAAAGTAGATCTATTACCTAGTGATTATTTCATATCATCGTATGTGTTTGTAGACATTCTACAATCTGTGAAAATTTTGGAATTTTCCTTTGAAAAACAAGCGAGATAATCGGGAAAAACCGAAATTCCTGTGTTCTCGGAAAAGCCATTTCCAATATCGTGCGGCTAATTTTGAAATCGCGATAGCTTGTGGCTACTTACTAGGAACCTAAAACAGTTTTCAGAATTTGAATAAGTGCAATAGTTTGGATTTTATCACATTTTATCTTAAAAACGACCGAATTCACACAAACTTCGAACTTTGACAATTAATTACTTTTGATCTTCAGTGACGACCCCCCCTCTTTTGAATCTCATCTGAACCGTCAATTAATGAACATTAAGTGTGCGAAATCTCAAAATTTTTGATCACATAGTTTCTGTGAAAAGTAATTATAAATAGAATAAGTCCCTATGACGACGCAATTGTTACGTAATTATATTTTGAAATTCAGCTTTTTTCCTATACAACTTTTCTGATAACCTCACAGCGGCAACTACACGGCATGCGGTTGACTTACTTGCCCTCAACGAAACTTGGCTCACCTAACAACCGCTTTATTTTTGCGGTTGGTAAAGTGACACTCTTTCGTTATATCCCTCGAGATTTCACAAATTTCAGTAAAAAAAATTTTTAACAGTACAATTTTATTGTATATGCACTTCACTAAGTTTTAGGGTCCAAAAAAGTATAGGTCGTCACTGCAGATTTCGAGGGTTTCGTCCTTGAGTTCGTCTCACTCTTTTGCCCGACTACTTCTACTTGTTCTAGGCGTTACCTACGTACGCGTCGGATTTTTCCAGCGAAAACTGTTTTGGGCTGGTCTTTTTGCCTTCCACGCGTGCCCATTTTATGATACCCCACATGCCAAAATTTGACAGTTCAACCTGATAATTCAACTTACTAAGAAATGTTGGTCAAGTGCGAGTCAGAATTATCATTTCCCATACAAAATGGTCAAAAACGCCTTAATCAGAATGACAGGCAAACTTTCCCAAAATATCGACTTTAAAAAATTTATATCTCAAAAACGGTAAGAGATAGAGAAAAACAGACTTGAATTTTGAGCTTTCGGCACCACATTAGTGGTTTACGAGTTTCAGTTTTCAGATTTTTTTGGACCAAAAAACACTTAAAAAAAGTAAAAGTTTTATTGAAATTAAACACTTTAGAACGGATTAATCGCGTTTATTAACACCATGATCCTACGTTTCGAGCCCTTTACAGCACTCGTTTTCACAGGGTTAAGATGATGACTGGTAAAAGTTTTACTTTTTGTACTAACAATCAAAACCGAGGTTACCTTGTGGGGTGCGAAAATTAACTTTCATGACTTGTTTCATGCACTTCTCCATGAGCTTTCGCGCTAAGAGTTTTGTCACGTTGCTAAGTTGCCTTATTCAAGCTATTCGTTGTTTGTTTTTCCTCCTAACTTTAACTTCTTTTCATTTTTCTTAGTTTTTGTCAATTTCCTAACTTTCATTTTAACTTCTCAGTTCTTTTTAACTTTCTTTGTCAATTTCTTAGTTTTCTTTACTTTCATCTTAACTTCTCAGTTCTTTTTAACTTTTTTTGTCAATTTCTTAGTTTTTGTCACTTTAACTTCTACTTCTTAACTTCTTGGTTTTCGTTAAGTTTCTTTGTTAATGTTGTTGTTTTTGTTAAGTTTTCTTGTTATTTATTTTGTAAGTTGTTGTAATATTTGTTAATTTGTTGTTGTTTTTTTTAAACAAAAAAATGCCAGTCGTCGTGCCCATCCACGACCTGTCGGCGGTCAATGTGACCGTCGACATAGATTTCTATTGTATTGTGGGTAAGAACCTACAATTTATTAAGCCTGGAGTTCGCTCACAGGTGTATTCTACCGACCGGCTCACATATGACTGTCGGAACATTAAAATGTTGGACGCATTGCGCGAAAAACAAATTAATGTTACCGACAGCACCAAAAAAAAATGGGTAGAGTTCAGAATTCTGCTGAACGACTCGGAGACCATAAGAGTACTTCTTATGCTCTCCGAGGCGTCATCAGCAAACTACCAGAAAGTATTCTATGAGACTGTGGTGGTACCTGCCGTAACAGATCTCCTGCCGAGATGCGTCACCCGGAAAAACTGCGGGAACTTATTTTCGGTAGAAAATGCGAAATTGTTCTCAATCGCTAACAGCGATTGGGAACAATTTACTAAAAACGTGGAGCGCCATCTCGAAGGGATGATGAGGTCCAATCTGAATATACAAGCGGCGTATTTTTACGTCTGTGAGCACGGACTCAAGGCTCCGCCCCAGAGGGTACTGGACAGGTTGGCTACCACTTTCAACCTGTCCGCAACGAGCCTTGAATTAGTCCAAATTCATTCAGCGGTCACAATAGACCTGGCTCTGCCCAATTCTACCATATTAGTAGATTTGGGCAAAACAAAATCACTATTGAAGGGGAACGACGGGCGTTTCGTTGCCTACAAGAAATATATGTTGGCCTGGCACGGCACATTCAGTGGCGTGAAAAACCCGTCATCATTTCCGGGCGTCTCGTACGTACAGGCGTACGAGACATCAAGCCACTTAATCCCGGAGCATGATATGGCTGAGTCGGTGTTTGGCTATGTCCTTACGGGGGTATAGCCATTACCCGCAACTGGGCCAGCGCACTCGGGCATGGCTAGGACAACTACGCCAATTCGTTAACGCTCAAAAGTGTGCCGGGGATCTACGAATTGAAATCGTTACCGAGTTCGGAGGCGGCGAAATCCCCGGCACTCATTTTAATTTGGATTGCGAGGCGCCAAACTCAATTGGTGCAGTGGTCCATAACCACTGCATCGTTGAGATGGCAGATTGGCGCCAGCATGTGGAAGAAACCGGCGAGATATACATTTCTCGGTTGGAGAACATATCTCGTCGGAGAGGGTTACTCACGCGGAGGGAGGTCAATGAAGTTTTCGCGTGTGAAAACTTCTTATATTGCTGGGTTGAAGATAACCCCCTCCGTTACGACGCGGCATTTGTGCGGCCGTTCATTTCAGGGGCTGAACAAGAGGACCCAACCAAGTTACTAAGAGTTGCGTATCTCCCGGAGGGATATGAACTGCCGGTGTCGTCCTTCCAGCGCCTCCGCTTGCCCCCCCATTACGCCGAGTACCTCCGCTTTGTGTACATTTAAACGGAGCACCACGGAAAATTTAAGGGGGGCACTATTGATGTCATGTTTAGGATGCTGGCTGCCGCCCACCACTATATACAATAGGATCGTGCGATTACAGGGTACCCATCGTGCGATCCTGCATTCGCATATAAATTGAGGGCACGAAAGGCGGCCTTAATTAAGATGCAGGTTGCGGCGTCCGAGGTCGTAGGGACCATTCTCAAGCCTGAGCGACTTCTCGTGGAACTGACGGTGGCGAGCTTACCGAAATTAGACGAAGCGGATGTTAGCCAATTCGTGAACCAAACCGTCGAAGTCTTCCCGGCGTACCTGCTCGGGAGAGCGTATCCGCACCCGGCCGACTTTGTTAAGGTCGTAAAAGACCTTATAACAAAGTCGATCACTCGCTGGTGACTTCGGCGGTCCTACAGCAGAGGCTTAACCTCCGCCAATACAAAAAGATGGTGGTAGCAAAAGGCACGCAGACAGAGCGTGGCGGGGAAAGTGCGACGACTGTGTGCGACATAGCTCCTACAAATATAATAGTAGATGAGGACTTGATTCGGATGTACATTCAAAATCAAACTGCCGTCAACCAGCCACATCACCAAACCTCACCCCCCACACCCCCGGAACACCGACCCTCCGAAAATCCATTTAAGAAATCAAAAATAACTACCGTAATTTTGGGCTTCCTCTCAAACCCCTACAACCTCGAAAGAGCAAAGGGGCATAAGGTTTGGGTGGATACCCAAAATTTTGATAAGGTATTGCAGAGGAGGACAGCGGTCAGCCTCATTGGCCGATGCTATAAATTAGCAAGACAGCATTCGGCTAATGTGCTGACCGAGACCTGTGGAATGAAGCTGGAGCGGGCAAGAGCCTTTATCAAATTTAAAAGAAAATGATTGAATCATCAAAAGTTTAGCGGGTAGACAGCGGGTAAAATTGAGACGTTTTTCATCCTCGAGACACAGAACTACCCGTGCCCACCCGTGCCTATTTCGGTGACGTTAGTTTCTAGACCTCTTAACATGATGATTTCAACAAATTTCCGGGAAGGCGTCTGGCTTCTTACACCCACTAAATGTACCAAAGTCTATCTTTATCGGGATCCCGATCAGAGTATCGCAAGGGGGGCGCAACATTTTGGGACTATCTCCGGCGCTTCGGGAAGTGCAGCCCTCCGCGCCTCCGGCTCTACAAAAACACTCTAGGGCGCGCAGTGTCGGCACGCGTCCTAACCGGCGAGAGCCCTAGATTCGGACTTCCGCAGCCTAATATCGTACACATGAAATAGATAGTTACATCTGCTACTAGAGTAACAAGCCATTCTGAAACATGTATAGATCACGCTTATTCAAATTTGCCTAAATCTGACATAATAAACATAATATGTAGTAAATTAGAATTATCAGACCATCACTATGTAAATGTTATAGTTAATACTTGTAATAATGTTGAAAAAAATAATATCTTATTGAAACGGACATTCTCTAAACAATGTATTTACAATTTTTGCCAATACTTAGAATTTTATGATTGGAATAAAATTATGTCCTTAAAATTATGTCCTAGTAAAAAACTAGAAAATGTGCTAAATGTCCTTAAACATAGTTTTGATATAAACTTCCCGTTAAAAAAACATCCTATAAAAAACATGTAAACGGATGGGCCAATGACCTTGTACGCAGTATTCGACTTCAAATTAAACAACTAAAATTTAAGATCTGTTCTAGCCCGAACGATGATAGTTTACTAAATAAACTACAATCGCTCGAAACCTTTTATATGCACACTTTAAAACAAGTGCGCAAGGATTACCTCAATTATCAAATATCGAACAGCAAACATAACATGTGTAAAAGTGTGTGGAATGTCATCAAGTCTGAAACATGCCGAAATAATAATAAAACCGGTCCTCTGGATGTACTTGTGAGCCGATCGGCTGGTGCCTGCGAAGCCGAGCGCTCAGCTGACGCGGCCGCTCGACTCAATCACCACTACACTCACGCTAGTACACACAATAACAGTCCCAGTACTTATGATGCGCTTGATTATCTCAACAAATACCTACCTGCACCTGCACCCCTGTGTACGTTTGACCTATTTACTCTTCGGGACATAACTAGTGCCATTAAAAAGATAAAAAAGAAAAACTCGAAGGACTTTAATGACATGTCTACACACGTTCTGGAGTATTATCCTCCAATCGTCGTGTCTTTATTACTTAATTTATTTAATCAATGTGTTAACAGCGGAGTATACCCAGACCCGCTAAAAATAGTGAAGGTGCAACCTATATACAAAGGAAAAGGTGACATGGACGCACTCAAATGCTACAGGCCAATATCCTTGATACCTATTGTATCAAAGGTACTGGAGCGGCTAATGAGCATGCAGGTAATGAAATATTTTACTGATAACAAACTAATTAACCCCCAACAGTACGCATACCAGCCGGGGCGGAACACGGCGGACGCGGCGCGCGACCTGACGCGGCGCGCGACCTGACGCGGCGCGTGCTAGCCCACTAGTCCGGGAAGCACAGTTTGACTTATATGAAAAATCTACATTAATTCGCACTGTGGAGAAATCATGACACGTGATTACCTCTGCTACGAATATAATAAATGTGTAGAAATCTCCTCAAAAATATCTTTATTATAGTAATAAATTCGAATTAATAATTTCATCGAAAAAAAATACGAAAACAATAAATCGCACTGTGAAGATTTTATACCATGGTAATATCACATAATCACTTATTATATATTTTTAGTTTTCTCCAGGTTTACCTCTTTACCCTCCTTTCCACAAAATTTTAAAACCTTAGTTTTTGGTTTACGAAGAATATTACCAGCAACTTATATATATTAAATATATGACAATTAAGATATATTTATTTACAATGTCAATACACAAAAATCTCCGCCATAAAGTAATCCATATTTTTTTTGTTAACAATTTAAGCTTAAAAAAATTACTAGCGCCGTAGAGTATATGGACAGATGGATTTTTTTGTGTTTTATAAAATCTCGTAAACATGTAAGTACAAAACAAAAAAATCTCTCAGCTATCTATAATATTGTATGAATAAAATCATATTTTGAATCCTGAGCTATTTGTATTACCCGCGCGAGATTTCACAGGTAGGGCCTATACCACGAAAATCGAACGATTGCGGATTTGTATCTCCATCTCTGTCACACTTGCATATTGGTGAGACAAAGAGGTTTTCCCGTCAATGCTAATTTTCGATGTTCGTGGTAGGCGTGTAGGTGTCCATTCACGATACAAAGTACGGTAATCGTCTTTTCGATTGGAGAGTGCGATGCGGTTGATAGTTAATTCACTAATAACTACATAGCCAGATAGCCAGGCTAAATTTACCTTATATTACACAATTATAATCACTATTGGTATTGGGGTAAAGTTGTAATGGAATCAGTAAAATTATAATTTAAAAATTTGACATAAGGAAGTTGCATTTCAGATTCTTATAATTATTTTAGATGCAAGAGGCTAAAATACTATAAAACTAGGATTACTGCGTTATTAAAATATTTTTAGTTGTGTATTTTAGCAAAATATATTCAATAAAGTTACTAAAAACGAAACGTTCTTTAAAAACCAATCACCGTTCAGTAACGGCTTGTGACAGCTTGTCAATTTGATAGAAACAAAATTAACCTTGAAACTGAAAAAAACTGTTCAATTTATTCTTTGTAAAGTAGTTAATATTCATTATTACTTATTTATCATTACCGTGGTAAATTTACGAAACGTACATTTCTCTAAACATAACTTTATAACAGTTTGGCTATGAAATCAGCGGTCTCATATTATACTGTTTCTGGAGTTGAAGTACTATCGGCAAGTGACACCCGCATCTTGACCCACTGAACAGAGCCCAATAATTTTAAAATACTGATGTGAACAAGATGAATCCTCATCTACTACAGTTATGCCTTTAGAACCAGGCGTTCGTGCAATCTTGTCTATGCCAAAACTGCATGTTTAGTGAAGGTAAAAATTGTTCAGTGATAACAATTACATGTTTCATGGCACCTATACCGACTGATACATCTTTGCAATAAAATATTTGCTATTTCTAGGTGGATGTAAACATGTGGATGCCCTATTGTTCTAGTTACATAGAAGATCAGAAAAGATGTCAATAATCTTGGTAACATACTAATGGAAAATGTCAAATCTTTCTACATGTGATGGTATATAGTCATTTGTGAAAGCTAAGAGTGTGGCAATGACTTTGGTCACATTCCAACCAATGATACTTTTTGGCAAGTAAGTAATTTTCTACTTTATAAGCAGACATAGGAATCGGTGGGGCAAATTTTATGACAGAAAAGGACTTCCTTTATCAATAAACTCAATTATCAATGTTCCTTTATATACCAGTGATCTCCCCCAACATTGTGTGTTTTTTGTTACTATTGATCAACATAACATATTTTAAATAATCGCAAGGTTATATAAAGGGAGTGTGTAATACCTATTGCACTTTAAAATAGGATTTATCAGCCAAGACGAAGATGGTTTTAATGCCCGTAAATATGCAACAAATTCTGGTTGTTAACTTTAACAATAGTAGATGGGACATTCATAAAGAAATATATTGTTAGGAGTAAAATTTCTAAAACTGTTTTAATAAAAGAAGAAAATACTTGAGCTATTATTTAATTTGATGTGTGATAATGATTGCTTTTACAAGCAAAAATTTCGAGTGATCACTAGTATATAGAAGTAGCGTCGATAACTGAGTTTATCGATATAGGAAGTCCTTACCTGTTAAGAAAATTTGCCTAACCGATTCCTATGTCTGTTTATAAGCATATAATTTGTTCTTGACAGTTTAACAGATGTTAGATGTATATTATGTTATTATTGATGTAAAATACCAGTGTGTAAAATCCATACGATAAATAAATAACAAAGTACTTAGTCCCAAATTAAGCAACGCTTGTACTGCAGGTACATTCATAGTATAGTTATAATTTATATAAGAACCTACATAGATGGCTTTAGTCATCACAAACAGATATGTTCTTATGATGATTCAAAGTATATGTTCTAATTTACAATATTATAGGGCCTGAACTATAACTTACTGGTATTGCATGACATAAGTATTGGTTGTAAGTGCTTAAATCATATCTGTTTATTTTTAGGTGAACATATTGGGTGAATTAATAGAAGCAGTCCAGAATTCTTCGGTACTCCTAGGACAATAATAGCAATATCGGCATACACAACATCTGTTCAAGAATGATTGGGGAACTCAACTCTCTCCAGTCACTTTTTGAAACATTAAGTATGAAAATAAAAGAGGAAAAAATAAACATGGTTTTTAATAACACAAAATAACACCAACCAAGTGCGAGTTGGACTCGCACCCAAAGTGTTCCGTACCATTATCTATAGAAACTGCCAAAAAATGTTCGTTCTTACTACTGATTTACAATGAGCAAAAACAAATTCATACAGTTGTTTGTACAACTTATCACAATTAGACCAGAGGAGTGGAAGACTCGGTTTAAGTAAGAAAGTATATTGAACTTGCTCTTAGGCCCGCTTGCACCACCCAGGGTTAGCCGCTAACCCAGCGTTGAGCTGTCAAATTCAATACAAAAAAACGTTTAAATCCGGGTTATGTGGCTAACCTCGGGTTGTGCAAGTGGCCCTTAGAAAGTTAAATGTATAAAGTAGCATTAATTTGATATAATTTGTAAATACCTAATATTTTACTGCTTGTACATTCCTCGTGTCGTGATGAAAAATGTTATTAAGTGGTAGGTATACTTACCCTACATTTAAAAAGGATCACTTTGAATAAAAACAATATATTTATGCTACATAATATGTGGTTTTATTTTCCCAAGACTTAATGTGTATTTATACCTATGTATACTTATAGTTATAAGTACCTAACTTGGCTAAACCTCCTTTTGTGTGTTAAGTACCATTAACTAAATAGGGATCTGGGAGCTTTTGATTAGGTTATGTATCTCTAGGCAATCCACTTTCCATGAAAAATAAAAACAGAACTAAACTACAATTCTTACAATTAAAACAAAAACAAAAACTAGACCAGGTTCTTTTAACATGTGGATGGGATAAAGTTATTCCTTTTACGCCTACTTACACCACCCAGGGCCCTAGCCGCTAACCCCGAGTTAAACTGTCAAATTCCATACAAGAAACGCTTAAGAGGGGGCAGAGTTTTTGCCGCGGACACGAAATAGGCATTTAGCGGCCCCGCGCTGCTCGCTATCTGTGTGCGTGCGCACGCACACTACTAAACCGGCACGTCATCATTCGGGCGTTAAAAGGTTGTAACTTAGAATTCCTCATTGTTATAACCCTTTGATACTGATATTGTATGAATTCACCTAATATTTGTTTGGTTTTTCCAAACGATTTTAATATTTGTGTTTGTATTTAGTACTAAAGAAAGGTACCATTCTGTCGGTTGTTGATAAGGTTCATTTCTAAACTAATATTTATGACATTCGCGCCTTATCGACAACCGGCAGAATGGCAAAGTGCCTTTTTCTAAATACAAGCACATTTTTTATGATTTAATATGTGGCTATTTACGGCTAAAGGTACCATATGGACGGTCGGCGCTTACGTCACGTAGCAGCGCATTAGTATCAGCGTCTTTATTATCAGCGTAAGCGCCGATCGTCCATAAGGTACCTTTCACCGCAAAACGTCACATTATGAAATCGTTAAAAAATTGTGTCGTTTTCTTGGTAAAGGTACCACATTGTCGCCAGCTGATAAGGTTGATTTCCTAGTGATTCCTTATGACAGAAGCACCTTATCAATAAGCAACAATATGGTATCTTTACCCTGAAAACGTCACATTTGCTATCTCTCTCAACATGGACGGATAGCTTCACAGGTTTTGTTTTGACGAGCACAGTCACTTTGATATTCTAATGTTGTCAAGGTCAAGGTCTGATGATGGAGCAGAAAGGAGGTCATCGGAACTCAAGAACGAGTTGATGGAACACCTTCGTGTTTGGACTTGTTGGTTGTGTTTTTAATGTGCACTTTGATATTCTAATGTTGTCAAGGTCTGATGATGGAGCAAAAAGGAGGTCATCGGAATTCAGTAACGAGTTGATGGAACACCTTCGTGTTTGGACTTGTTGGTTTTGTTTTGAGGTGCACTTTGACATTTTAATGTTGTCAAGGTCTGATGATGGAGCATAAAGAAGGTCATCGGAACTCAAGAACAAGTTGATGGAACACCTTTGTGTTTGGCCTTACCCGATTTTGCCACTCGTGTAGCACAGTATACGTACACAATATATCTCAAGGTGAAATCGCTCCGCAACGAGACGTGGTGTCGCTTCGAGAGGTCGGGGCAGACTGGCTATTTTGGGTGTTGATCACTTGTTATATTTCAACGTCTAGATCCCATAGTAATTTTGTATGGCGGATTATGAGGGCATTTTCAATAAATCATAATAAAATAACCAAAGAGTATTTTGGCATAAAATAAAAATTCCAGTTTAGCTAAAACATACTTGAGATTGTATTTAGTATGTTTCTAAAAATACAGTACTATTTTTTTTTTTCAGGAGAGGTTTAACGCTAACACATGTTTTCACAAGTTTACTGAACTGTTGCGTTGATGTGTTTAGTAAAGTATACATTATTTTCGATTATTATGAAAAATGCGGTGTAAACATGCTCTTTGAGAACCTGTTAACATACATTTTGTATATCTTTGTGAAGAATTATGACCCTGAGACGCTTAACGGCAACTGCTGTTTTCGTTGATTTTACTCTGCCCCCTCTTAAATCTCGACATATGTGGCTTACCCCTTAATAAGGACTTGTTTTATGACAGGCCAAATTATAATAAATATTTTATGCCACACCTGGTCATAAAATGCCTTTTTCCGCACGCTACGCGTACTGAAAAAGCCGATTTCTGCCCAAGTGTAGGCATATAATGATGTACCTAACACGTGAGGTAATAAATAAAGCCCTTGATCGCATATTTACGTCCCTCGCTTGCAGCTCGGGTCGCAAACATCTGCGATCTCGGCCTTTCTTTGTTTTACCGCACTAGTTAGGTAATGTAATATTGTAGATTTGGAAATATGGCATTTAAGTACAGAGAATCTTGTCGCATCATTCAGTAGAGACAGAGACACAATGGCCTTATTATCAAACAGCACATTATTATTGGGTGTAGTTGGATCTGTAACAAAAAATAAAAAAAGGTTTAATAAGTTCCCTAAATACTAATTAAATATGTTAGATAAAAGAACCACAACTTCAAGCAACCATTGGTAGACCTTATGCCATTGCAAAAAGAATTACAAATAGTCAGTTAACAGTGGTGGAACTGCACATAGATAGTAGCAGTCATAAGAAAAAAAAATAGGAAAGCACTAGATTGTTTGACTGACTGTATTTGTATGACTTTGTTCTGGGCATATTTTCACTTTTATTACCAGTATCAGAAGTACTAAAGTACTTTTTTAGGATGTGATGATGATTAGGGTGGTCCAAAAAAAAAAGTTGAGAATATTCCTTCTCCACAAGGTTTTTTGTCCAAAATAGGCACATATAAACTAATTATGCCCACTTTTAGAGTAATTAAACATCATTTAAAGGTCGCTCATAGTGCAGCAATTTTTCAGTACAGACATGTATGAAAATAAATTAGTTTGTATTTGTTAATTGCAGAAGATAACAATCTGAGCGACCTCTAAATCAGTAACAAATGAGTAACATACCTAATACTATTTCATAATAGGGGGTTGTTTTTGCTCACATAAAATATTTGTTTAAGGAAGGTAAATCAGTAGTATGAACAAACATTTTTTTGGAGGTTTTTATAGATAATGGTACGGAACCATTCAGGTGCGAGTCTGACTTGCACTTGGCTGGTGTTATTTCGTGTAATTAAAAACCATGTTTATTTTTTCCTGTCATTTCCATAGTCAATATTTAAAAAGTGACTGGGGAGAGTTGAGTTCCCCGATCATTTATGAACAGATATTGTGCATGCTGGTATTGCTATTATTTTCCTAGGAGTACCGAACAATCCTGAACTGCTTCTATTAATTCACCCAATATGTTCATCTAAAAATAAACAGGTATGTTTAAGCACTTCAAACCAACACTCATGCCATGCAATATCCGTAAGTTATAGTTCAGTCAGGCCTTATAGGTATTGTAAATAGAACATATATATATTGAATCATCATAAGAAAGAACATATCTGTTTGTGATGACTAAAGCCATCTATGTAGGTTCTTATACATATTAGTAACTATAAATGTACCTGCAGTACAAGCCTTGCTTAGTTTGGGACTAAGTTACTCTGTTAAGTTGTTACAAACAATTTATATGCTTATAAAGTAGGAAATTACTTACTTGCGAAAAACTATCATTGGTTGGAATGTGACCAAAGTCCTTAGCTTTCACAAGTGACTTTACCAACGAATGTTTTGACAGTTTCCAGTGGCATGTACCGAGGTTATTGACAGCATTTCTGATATTTGATGCAACCAGAACAATACAGCAGCCACATGTTTACATCCACCTAGAAATAAATTTTATTGCAAAGATTTATCAGTCAGTATAGGTCCCATGAAACATGTTATTGATATCACTGAACAATCACAACCTTAATTTCAATTAGTCTTAAAATAATTCAATTTTACCTTGACTAGACATAAAGTCATGGCATAGACAAGATTGCACCAATGATTGCAGTTACTCGATAACCAGCTTTTTTCAATTGATGCTCCCAAGTGAGTTTGCTTTTGACAACTCGCCGTCATGTTTAATTTGTCACGCACAGCAAATCGCTAGGTCGCCTGTCTCACCGTCTACCACTTCCTGCGCCGAGATACGACTTTGATAACAGCCTCGTTCTAAAGATGGCATAACTGTAGTACCTAGATGAGGATTCATCTTGTTCACATCAGTATTTTAAAATTATTGGGCTCTGCTCAGTGGGTCAAGGTGCCGGTCTCACTTGCCGATAGTAGGTACTTCAACTTCAGAAACAGTATAATATAAGACTGCTGATTTCATAGCCAAACTGTTATAAAGCTATTTTTAGGGAAATGTACGTTTCGTAAACTTAGCACGGTAAATATAAATAAGTTATAATAAATAAACTACTTTACAAAGAACAAATTGAACAGTTCTTTACTTCGAAATCTTGTTTTTCGAATACATAGCTGTCAAGATAAATTTTGTTTACCTATATCAAATTGACAAGCTGTCACAAACGATGATGACATTACTGAACGGACGGTGATTAGTTTTCCAAAAAAAGTTCCGTTTCAAGCAACTTAAGTTTCGTTTTAAACAACTAAAATACACAACTAAAAATATTTTAATAACGCAGTAATCTTAGTTTTACATTATTTTAGCCTTTTTTACATAAAATAATCATCAGATACTTCCCTATTAAGCCTACGTTATTACATTATATTAAGCTTATTTACGGTTATATGGGGAACTTACTAGATGGCAGCACCTACGTTTCGTTGGTTTGCTGAAAAAGTTATTTTCGATTTTCTATAGTGTAAATAGTATGTAATATGTGGAGAAATTTATGCAATGTTATTCTTCAATAATTTTCGCTTTTTCTTACAAAAAGAACAGAGATGTCCATTTTCTGCGCATAGCATTATTTCGTGTTTGTTAACGAAAATTCCTTGTTGCGCTTTAAATAAAGAAGTCTCTTTGGAGAAAATGCGAAGATCATCTTAAAACTACTGTTAGATTATATTGTATTTGTTTTCTCCCACTGTGCGAATTTCTAAGGCATAAAAATAAAAATTAAACTTAATTTGGGTCATTAATACTACAATTTTATATTTTATCGGGAGAAATTTAAATCTTGTATTAATATTACCATCATAACCCACTGTGTAAGATATCTCCACGGTGCGAATTATTCTTTAATAAATATACAATATTTTTAAAAAAGTCATATATCTAAAAAACGAAAGCTGATATCGAATCATAACTTCACAGCTAGGTATACAATACGATAAAGAATTAACCCATACAGAGAAATTTGGATGTCCATTTAATGTGACTTCAACTTTTAAATGACTCCACTACACCTGGAGGGCGAGCGACAGGTCGCGGCCACGTTCTGCGACCTGTCGCGCGCCTTCGAGACCATCGACCACGCATTACTCACCGCAAAACTGGCACGATATGGTATAAATGGTGGTTATCTCAATATAATAAAATCCTTCTTAGCAGATCGTAAACAAAGTACCTTTGTCAATTCGTGCAAATCTAACCTTGAGGAAATAGGCTCAAGCGCGGTGCCCCAGGGCTCGTCAATGGGAAACACCCTGTTTTTGATCCTTGTCAATGACATCACCTCCGCGTCTGATGACTCAGAATATGTCATGTTTGCAGATGACACGTGTATTATAACGTCAGCTGATAACTTTTCTGCCTTAAAAACTAAATTAAATCGCACCTTATACGATATTTCCAACTGGTTTTCTGTGAACGGCATGGTCCTTAACATTGAGAAAACAAACGTAGTACATTTTCAACTTAGAAATACTGTAAAACACAAACTTGAGATATCCATGAATAATACTCCTGTGGCGCAGGTTAATGACGTTAAGTACTTGGGATTTTTAATAGACTCGGGACTGACATGGTCAGCTCATATAGAAAATACTTGTAATAGGCTCTCCTCTGCGTGCTACGCGTTATCTAGATTAACCCACAGCCTCACCGAGGAGAACTTAAAAAATGCATACTTCGGATATTTTCATTCCATACTTATCTACGGTGTGGACCTTTGGGGTATCATACCCATTGGCCGCAGATCGGGACAAGATATTTAGGTTACAAAAACGTGCGCTTCGCATTATGGCACAGAAACCTTTCGACCACCCGGCGAAAGAATTGTTCATTCATTTTAAAATACTAACTTTGCCTAGTGTATACATACTAGAAGTATGTAAATACGTAAGACACAATCTTGCCCGACTACCCACCTATGGGCAGCTGACAGGCACCGTGACACGTAGGCGTGACATGCTGACCGTGCCCTGGCGCCGGCTAGCCAAGTCAAGAAAATCCCTGGACGTAATTGGGATAAAACTATATAATATATTGAATGATGATATAAAACAATCACCTACTGATAAGATCTTTATCAACAAACTGAAAACAGTATTAACACAATTAGCTTGTTACAACATCGATGATTTTTTCTCTGAGTACAAGTCATTGGTAGGCAGAAAAAGCACACGTCAAATTTGTTTATAAAGTTTTAATTTATAAAAATAATTAGATTTTTAGTATTTTGACAAAAAGAATTACACATATGAGTTCATAGATACCTCAGTACTGCCTACAGTTATTTTCTCTACTTATTTCTCAGTTGAAGAACTAAAACAAATTCACTTCTACATCTTTGTGCAAGTCATAGTGACATTACATTAGAACTGTCAAATGGATTCACTTTCAAAGTTACAGAAGAGTATGGAAGAATTAAAGGTGCTTTTCGAGTCCAGGATGGCCAATTTTGAAGAGTCTATTCCGGAGGAAGGCTCAGGTGCTTCGGAGACAGTCAAAGATTTCCAAGACTTTAAAAAGTTTATAAGACAAGCAGTAGCGGGCTTGCAGGTGCAGATGGATCTTGTGGTCAACACTCTGGAGGACTTGGAGACCAGGTCGCGGTCAAATATTTTGTTGCTGCATGGAGTCCCAGAGTCTTCAGATGAGACAGTCTCGGCTACAGTAGTGAGCATTTGCAAGGATAAGCTTCAAATGCAGGATATATCTGATACTTCATTTACTGTCTGCCATCGCCTCGGAAAAAGTAAGTCCAAACAGGAGTCTAGGGCAATCTTAATGAAGTTTGTTTGTCTGCGCTCCCGGAATGCTGTTTGGTCAGCAAAGAAAATGCTCAAAGGCTCGGGGTTTACTGTCTCGGAGTTTTTAACTAGCACTCGGCATGCGGTGTTTGTAGAGGCCAGGCGGGTGCACGGGATAAAGGGTAGCTGGACCAGCGACGGAAGGATTGTCGTTATGTGCCCCGATGGATCACGGCGTAAAGTCACGACGATGGCGGAGTTAAAAGCATTGCCTGGGCCCTCGGGAGCGTCCCAATCTGTGGCCGGCTCCGTACAGCCCAGTAAAGGGCAGCCCTCTGTGCCGTCGACATCGCCTACGACCGGCGAGCTGCCGACTGTTGGTGTGCCTGCGCAGTTTGTCCCGCGTCCTAACAGAGCCGCAAGGAAAAACCTAGCTGACGGTTGGACTGTAGCAAAGGGGGGGCCGGGACTTAGAATATTTTTGGTCGAGGTGGTGTCATTATAACACTATTTTTAAATGATTGTAATGTGTAGATGGCGTCAAAACAAGCATCTTTTATTGGAAAAACTTTTCTCTAAACTTAAAAATGGCCGAGTTAGAGGCCTTCAAAGGTTGAAGTTTTTGAAGGGACTTGTAAAATTTTCATCGAGAGTGGTGTCATTATAACAGTATTTTTAAATGATTGTAATGTATAGATGACGTCTAAACAAGCATCTTTTATAGGAAAAACTTTTCTCTAAACTTAAAAATGGCTGAGTTAGAGTCCTTCAAAGGTTGAAGTTTTTGAAGGGACTTGTAAAATTTTCATCGAGAATGGTGTCATTATAACAGTATTTTTAAATGATTGTAATGTGTAGATGGCGTCAAAACAAGCATCTTTTATAGGAAAAACTTTTCTCTAAACTTAAAAATGGCCGAGTTAGAGGCCTTCAAAGGTTGAAGTTTTTGAAGGGACTTGTAAAATTTTCATCGAGAGTGGTGTCATTATAACAGTATTTTTAAATGATTGTAATGTGTAGATGACATCAAAACAAGCATCTTTTATAGGAAAAACTTTTCTCTAAACTTAAAAATGGCCGAGTTAGAGGCCTTCAAAGGTTGAAGTTTTTGAAGGGACTGGAACTTGTAAAAAAGTGACCAAATGATGTTTAAATGAGTTTAAACAGTAGTTTTTAAATAATTGTAATGAGTACATCATGTCAAAATATGCCTCTTTTATTAGAAAAACTTTTCTCTAAAATTAAAAAAATGCCCGAGTTGATGTTTTAATACATTTTCTAAGTATTCGTTAAACACCTGTAACACTTCTTTTAAAATAACAACATTATCAGCACATTTTAAAAAACATCAAAATAACCAATTTTTACTTGAAAAAGAGTTTGTCATGTTTTAAGATGGCTAATTGTAAAGGTATTTCGGAGCACTGCGGACACGTCCGCTCACCACGGTGCCCGATCGCGCGGTGGTGCCCGCGCGGTATGATGCGTAATATATAAACTCCCCACCACGTTCCCAACCGAGTTGATGTAAGCGCGTGGATATCAATGGAATTTTCATACTAATTTCTTCGGATTTTCAGTGTTCTGGTATTTGTTTTGTTGGTTTTCGATTGTAGTTTGGGTTTTTCAATTTTCTCGGTAGTTTACATTTGTTGGGGTTTATTGGTATTTGTTAAATTGGGTTTTTAATATTTTTGTAGTAGTTTTGTCTGGGTTCGTATTCGTTTGTAGTTTGGGTTTTTAAATTTTCTGGGTAGTTTTTATTTGTTAGTGTTTATTGGTATTTGTTCAATTGGGGTTTTTAATATTTTTGTAGTCTTTTCGTCTGGGTTCATATTCGGTTCGTATTCGTATTAGGTTTTAATATTGTCGTAGTTTTTTGGGTTTTCATTCTTAAAGATGTTGCCTTTAGAGGTGATTTTGGTGCGTAATTTTAATTTATGGAATCACGCAGCTACCATTGCCACAGAGGAACAGGCGATAAAGGCTGCTCAGGAGTGGCTTCTCTTGCCAAAAGAAGCGAAATGCCCTTCATGTAGGGCTCTAATGTCGAAAGAAAAAAAGACATCGTACAAGCTGGGATTTCGCTTTCGTTGCTATAAAAAAGAATGTAAGGTGATAGTTTCGCCTACAAAAAATACATTTTTTGACCGGACCCATGTCTCTGTTCGGGTCACCTTGCAATTATTAATGCACTTTTTCCGAAAGGATAAAGTAACACAAGCGGCGAAAGACGCATCTGTTACCGAGAAAACCGCCATTCAAATGTATCACTTTTTTAGGGAAGTGTGCGAGGTGGCCGAAGGTCATGATCGGCAAATGATCGGGGGGGACGACGACATTGTGGAAGTGGATGAAACCCACTTATACACCCGGAAATACCATAGGGGTCGGGTATTAAAAAGCCAGGTTTGGGCTTTCGGGTGTATAAGCCGGAAAACAAAAAAGTTCCACGTCGAGGTCATATTTGACAAAAGTAGGGCAACACTGGATCCCATAATGGCGGCCAATATAAAAAAAGATACTTTCATCATGTCCGACTGCCACCGATCCTACACTGGCGTTCACTTACGCCTGGATATGCGTGGGCATGCCACTGTAAACCACAGCGTCGAATTTGTCAATAAAACAGTGGACATACCTGTGAACGCCAGTTTGGGAGAACCGATTCCTGGGTCAGACCTGGTCCGAGTTAAAGTGCATTCCAACACAGTGGAACGGCAATGGCTCGAATTGAAACGCCATTGCCGTTCGTGCCGCAGTGACAGGCGCATTAAATGGTACATGGGAGAGTATATGTATCGCCAAAATGTCCTGCGGTACCTCCCGAGTCAAGCCGCGAAGTTTCGCCGCATGCTCGCGGACATATATCGGGTCTACCCAGGGATCGGTCGACGTGGCATTAAGGCAGTTAACTGCAGGTGTAAGCCCAATTGTTTACGAAGAGAACAGGCCAATTAGTTATTGATAAGAAAAAAATATATAAAATGAAAAAAAAAAAACAAAAACAACAAATAACAAAAAAATACCAAAAATTATCAAAAAGAAAAAAAAATGATTAACCCCATCTATGTGGTCTTAACAATCCAAATTGAAAATGGCATCTTAAGGAAAGGTCGGTGTAGGTACGACGACGAGCGAAGCGAGGAGGAGTGTTAGGTAGAACTGCGACCTTACAGCGCGCGAGCCGAGCGAGCGAAGCGAGCGTGCCGCGGCAGCGGCCGGCGAAGCGCCAAAACCGACTTTTTTTTAATAAAAAATGCTTTACAGAATGGCACCTTAAGGAAGGTCGGTGTAGGTACGACGACGAGCGAAGCGAGGAGGAGTGTTAGGTAGAACTGGGACCTTACAGCGCGCGAGCCGAGCAAGTAAAAACTCCCAGCTCATTTTAAAACATCAACCTTTGAAGGACTCTAACTCGGCCATTTTTAAGTTTAGAGAAAAGTTTTTCCTATAAAAGATGCTTGTTTTGACGCCATCTACACATTACAATCATTTAAAAATACTGTTATAATGACACCACTCTCGATGAAAATTTTACAAGTCCCTTCAAAAACTTCAACCTTTGAAGGCCTCTAACTCAGCCATTTTTGATTTCAGAGAAAAGTTTATTAAGAAAAAAGTGGTTATTTCATCAAAATCTTTTGTAACCCCTACGTTTTTTGCATTTTTCAAAAAAAAAAAACTAAGTCCCAAAATCGGCCCCCCTTTGGTATAGTCTGACCTAGCTGACTCGGGGTCCCGTTAGTGATTGCTAGTTAATGGTTGATTCACATATTTCGTTCAAGGTCTTAAACTCAATTGCATTTTATTTCTACCGGCACCTACTAAAACTTAAAAGTGTAAAATCAAAATCCTTGAATAGAACGTCAACGTCACTTTGTGTTTGACACTGACACTACTGACAGCTTCAATTTGGCGTTTTGTTTCTGATATGTTTCTCTTTTGGAAGCGTAACCGGTTTTTGTTGCTTCTTTTCTTGTTATTATTTTCCTTTTTTCACTTTCCTTTTTTTCTCTCAATATATTCCTGTTGCATTAAGTAGTGGTCAGTGCAATATTTTTGTTAATTTATATGGATTTATTTATAAGTTAGATGTAATTTACTTTCTTTAAATATTGGTTTTTCCGTTTTATAGCTGCTGGCGAGTATATGAGGTGATAAAATGTTTAGTCTTGCTAGAGATTATAGAGATATATATATATAATATAATTTTATTTATTATTTAACTATATTTACATATACACTGCAATATATCAATTTATAGCAACAAGTTCAATCAGCACTTACCATGTCAGATATGTTTAATACCAGCGTTGATAGCGAGTTTTTCTCTTTATCTTCCTCCAGCCTTTACGACTCCTTGAGCGATACTAGTGATATGCCTGATTTATTTGACCGTTTACACTACGCTTTTCAAGGTGTTACTAAAAACTTTAACGTGGTTCACATTAATGCACAGAGCATACCCGCCCACTTTCCCGATTTACTTGCGACTTTTAACTCTAAGAATATACACGCCATTTTGATCTCAGAAACCTGGTTAAAACCATCACTTCCGTCTACCCTCTATCCATTGCCCGGTTTCCGCTTAATTCGTAACGACAGAACGGGTAGTAGGGATGGCGGAATTAGCACGATACGTGGTGGCGGTGTTGCCATTTATTTACGGAGCGACATTGCTTACCAGGTCGTGGCGGAGTCACCTACATTGTATTCTAATTCTCCTGAATATTTATTTCTCGATGTTTCCTTACATCATAGCAAAATCCTCCTAGGTGTGTTTTACAGCCCTTCCTCAGCTATCGACTATTTTGATAATTTAGAAAATGTACTATTTAATCTTACCCCTCAATTTGACCATAGCATTATCATGGGAGACTTCAACACTTGCCTCATTAAAAATGACCATAGATCTGCTAAGCTCCGAGCACTTGCTACTTCTCTGAATTTTAATATTTTGCCACTTGATCCCACCCACTTCCCGCATAACGGGCCACCTTCCCTTCTGGACATAATTTTAACGTCGTCGCCTGACCATGTTTCTTGCCACGGCCAGTTCAATGCCGCTGCTTTCTCGAATCATGATCTCATTTACGGTTCCTTCAAATTTCGTCCTCCTAAGCGGCGCCATAAAATAATTATGCGTAGAAACCTCCAAGATATTAATTTGCAAGCACTTCTTACTGACCTCAGCGATGTGTGCTGGACGGGCTTGTTTAACTCGTCCGACGTTGACCATAAGCTAGGGAGTTTTAATAGCGTATTGCTTGAGATCTTCGACAAGCACGCTCCTCTCAAACCTACGCGTGTTAGGCACTTTCCTGCGCCATGGCTAACATCAGCTATTAGGGAGCTGATGGCTAAGAGGAACCGTGCCCGCGTCAAATTTAGACACGATCCTTCAGTGGAGCGAAGTGACTCCGTACCAGAGCTAACAAGTCAATCACTGTTTCCTGAATCTGCGGATAATCCACATGTAACGTTTAGGAACAAACGGAAACTAACAGATGATAATGAGGCAATTCAATCACAATTAGCTGAAATGCGTCAACAAATGAATGAAATAATGACGTACCTAAAAACTTCCAATGAAAGACAAAATCAGAATTTTTCAAAATTGTCTCAAGATGTATCCGACATTAAGGAGCAAGTAATCACTATCAAAAATATCACCGACAGTCTAATCTTAGAGCAGAATAATATAAAAAGCGATATAGCAAGTTTCATGGACGTAAACAAGAAAATTGAGGAAAGAGTTGAGAAGCTGGACACTGAAGTCAACCAACTAAAAAACCAATTTGCAACTATTTCAGAAGAACCCAGTAACTATGAAGACATACTTAACGAATTTCAAGAGCGTAACTTGAGAACAAAGAATATAATTATATCCGGATTAACTGAACCCAGTTCTGCTGTCTCTACAGAACGATGGAAGCAAGATAAACTTGAAGTAATGGAATTGTTAAAAACTGTGCAGAACGATTGCCCAGTACCACAGAAAATCTTCAGATTGGGAAAATACAAACCCGATACCCACCGTCATATCAAAGTATGTTTCAACTCGCAGGATGAAGCTATTGCCGTATTGCGAAATCGGAAAAAAAATGAAAACGAGAACATTAAAATTTATGGAGACCAAACTCCTAAACAACACGCAAACTACAAGAAAGCTAAGGAGGAACTTCAGCAGAGAACCAGTAACGGTGAAACATTTTTAAGTATAAAGTATATAAAAGGTGTCCCAAAAATTATTAAAAATTTGCCAAAAAACTCCAACTAACAGCACCCTGCGATAAAAATAATGCCACGACATACAAAACAACATACCAAGTGATTAAAACCTACAACGATGTAATAACAAGCAAAGCATCTTTAAACTGTCTATATGCGAATACTCGGAGTATAGTTAAACCTGGAAAGTTTGATGAACTGAAATGTGCTATAGAAGCTATAAAAAGTATTGTGCATATCATAGTGTTAACTGAGACTTGGCTAAAATCTAAGGAGGAAGCTATGAATTACCAGCTACCCGGGTATACACACTACTTTAATACAAGGACCAACGAAAGAGGTGGTGGAGTATCAATATTTGCTCATAACCACTTGAAACACCACGCAATAGAAGAACAGTGCCTAAATGGAAACCACTACCTATGGATACATCTACAAAAGTTCTCTGTTGATGTTGGTGTCGTATACAGATCAAATCATGAAACCATCAATAATTTCTTAGAAGTATACTCGTCACAATTGCAAAACCATAAAAGAGCCGTAGTTTTTGGTGATTTTAACATCAATTTATTGGCTACAGATGAATGCGTAAAAAACTATAAAAGCACTCTTAAAGAAAATAACTATCAGATTATTAACAAGATTAACAAAGGTCACTGCACCCGAGAAACCAGTACCACGAAAACTTTGTTGGACCATGTCTGTACGAACTTAACCGAAAACAAATTTCACCTTGCCATTATCGAATCGGCCATGTCCGACCATAAGCAAATTTACTTTGAAGTCAAAAAATACTACGTAAATCCCAAAAAGAAAATAAAATATGAAAAAATTGACTATGAAAACTTGTATAAGACAACTGAAATTGAAAACGAGGGAAATACAAATAATGAGTACGCTGTCCTTGAGAGCCGACTGATTGCAAGCGTCAATAAGAACAGAATAACAAAAACAAAGATCCTTAACCCTCCAAGACAAGATTGGGTCAATGCAGAAATAATAAGAGAAATAAACTCAAGAAACATATTATGGCAACAAATGAAGTGCAACCCAACAGACGACAAACTGAATCAAGAATTCAAAGTAAAAAGAAATAAAGTAGCGAACGCTATACAAAGCGCGAAGAAAACATACTACCATAAATCTTTTGCGGAGTGCAAAAATAACCCTTCCAAGATGTGGAAGCTCATCAACAGTCTATCTACAAATAAAATAAAAGAACACACGATACCAACTAAACTGGAGACAGAAACGGGAACTACCACTAACATAAAGGACATTTGTGACACTTTTAATAATTTTTTCTCGACTATTGGCTCAACACTAGCAAACGAAATCCCCAAAAATTATTGTAACAATATAACACCCACCTGTACTTCAACATCACTCAAAATACCTAAATTTAAACCTGCAACTTGCGATGAGGTTTCTAAAGTAATAGACGGTCTCAAATTAAACACGAGCTGTGGCATGGATGGCATCAACACCAAAACAATTAAATGCATAAAAAACCTCATACTTAACGAACTCACTATGTGTATAAATACTTGTCTTGATCGCGGAGTTTTTCCTGATAGTTTAAAAATGGCAAAAGTGTCACCGATCTATAAATCGGGGAATAAATGCGATCCTAGCAATTATCGTCCAATATCTGTACTCCCAGTTATTTCGAAAATATTTGAGAAAATAATATATTGTCGGCTTGAATCACATCTAAATTGTATAAACTTCCTTTACAATAAACAGTATGGTTTCCGACCCAAATCAAATACGTTATCAGCAACAATAGATCTTGTGACAAATATTAAAGTCAATATAAATAAAAAAAATATAGCACTTGGTATATTCATTGATCTTAAAAAAGCATTCGATACAATCAGTCACAACATACTCATACGAAAACTGGAAGAACTAGGTGTTACCAATGTAGCGTTAGACATCCTAAAATCATATCTTACAAACCGCCGTCAAATTGTCAAAATTCAAAACTATCAAAGTGAGCCAAAAATTATTACCTGCGGTGTTCCTCAAGGATCAATATTAGGCCCATTGCTGTTTCTTATTTATATTAACAACGTAAAAGAACTTGATCTAAAAGGTGACATCACACTCTATGCGGACGACACTAGTCTGTTTTATTTTGGAGATACAATAAATGACGTTATTCAGGATGCGCAAAATGATCTGAACTTATTAAACACTTGGTTTCAATGCAACTTATTAACTATCAATGTGAACAAAACAAATTACATCATATTTGCCGCAAAAAACAAAATCATTGCCGATTTTCAACCACTAACAATAAATAACCAAACCATTACAAAAGTTGACAGTGAAGAATACTTAGGATTAACACTTGATAAAAACTTAACCTGGAAACCGCATATCGACAAGGTAAAATCTAAATTAACATCGCTTACTGGTGCTCTGCGCAACTTTGCTAATACTCTTCCACCGCAAGTGCGCCACACTATACAGGGCGTCCCAAACTTATGGGACATGAAGGGGAAGTACCTTAAATATCGTAGATAGTGAATTTTGCTCAAAGAAGACTTTATGTTATTTTTAAAAGTTAGTAATTCTGCATTCATAGATTTTCTAAAAATTACTTGCTTCGTCTGGGAATCGAACCGACTAAAATGTGAAAAAAAATCACCCTTTTTTTATGATGCCAATCGAAAGAACAGCTAAAAAATAGTAACTCTGCTTAAGTAACATAGTATTTTAAAAGAAAGGAACACCATAAAATGATTGAGTCAAATTTCAAGAAAGTTATTTATTGCCGAAGACGACGTTCGAAAAGTAGCGATATTATCATTCTAAAGATAGCATTGATTATTCGTAAATAAGTACCCACTTCATAAAATAGGTACTGGCATAAGTTTTCCTTATTATAAGTGCACGTGTGGATAAAATGATAATTTGATAAAACTTAGTATTTCAATACGTCCTCTGTAAGCTAGACAGAAGGCAAATTTAAAACAAAAATAAATAATTGTTAAATTTGAAAATGGAACAGTTTATGACAGCGTTTGTTTGAATGCATACTTTTTAAGATATTTTAAAAAGAAGTGATATTTTTAAATGTTGTTCTTAAATTTGAAAATGGAACAGTCTGTGCAAGCGTTAGTTTTTCGGATATTGATCTGTTTAGTCTTAATTCACTTACACAAGTGTTATTGTGTTAATTTATTGCGAACATGGCATATCAAGTAAGTTTTGATCTAATAGAAGCATATTTTTTGAACGATAAAGATATCTCTAGAAGTTTGCGGTGGTATGGCGTAAAATATCCTGATAGACAAATACCGTCTCGTAAAGTTTTGAAAAGGCTTGTGAACAATTTGAAAACTCTGGGACGTTTCGATAAACGCCCAAGAGAACCACAGCAAGAAAACCATACGATCAACGACGAAGAACTTGGTATTTTAATTTACTTTTCGGCTTTTCCGAAAGCATCGGTGAGAGAAGGAGAACAGGAAATTGGAGTTTCAAAAAGTAAAATACACCGTGTATTAAAAAAACACGGTTTTAAGAGTTATGTTGAAGGACGATTGGTTCAAAAGTTACTTCCGGGCGATACAGAAAGGAGAAAAAATTTCTGTCTTGATATCCAGGCACGCTTGCTCGAAGATCCAAATTTTTTGGATAATATTATTTGGACAGACGAATCTAACTTTAGCAATAACGGTATGTATAACCGCAACAATAATCGTATTTGGTCTAAAGAAAATCCCCTACGAGTCACTGAAACTAATAACCAAGTGCGTTTTTCACTTAACTGTTGGTGCGGACTTTTAAAAAACCGGGTTTTCTTAATCCATTTTTACCAAGGAACCTTGAACACAGAAAAGTATTTAGGAATACTTCAAATTTTAAGGGATAAGATAAGAAACCTTTCCGCGGCGGAGCAAGAAAACTTAATTTTCCAACAAGATGGAGCTCCGGCTCATAATAGTCGGAGAGCAGCAGATTTTCTAAATGAATGTTTTCCTACATGGATTGGTACAAATGGACCGATTAGATGGCCGGCCAGATCCCCGGACCTCACACCATTAGATTTCTTCTTTTGGGGATACGTGAAAGATATGCTATACAAAAAGCGATACGAGAACGTAGGCGAGTTGCAAACAGAATTGTGCCATATCACATCGAGTGTTCACCATAAAATGATAAGAAAATCAACAGGCAGCGGGCTTATTACAAGATTGGCGATTTGCGTAAGACAAGAGGGATCACATTTTGAGCATTTAATTAATTAATTTACAAAAAAATACCTACTTAACTAATTGACTACGGCAGTTTCATGTATGTTTTTTATTTGATTAAAATGATTAATTTCACGTTGTTCCTTTCTTTTAAAATACTATGTTACTTAAGCAGAGTTATTATTTTTTAGCTGTTCTTTCGATTGGCATCATAAAAAAAGGGTGATTTTTTTTTTCACATTTTAGTCGGTTCGATTCCCAGACGAAGCAAGTAATTTTTAGAAAATCTATGAATGCAGAATTACTAACTTTTAAAAATAACATAAAGTCTTCTTTGAGCAAAATTCACTATCTACGATATTTAAGGTACTTCCCCTTCATGTCCCATAAGTTTGGGACGCCCTGTATACAACTCGCTCATAAAACCGCACATAGACTATCTTATAGAAGTATGGGGTACTGCTGCTCCAACCAATCTTAAGACTCTACAAATAGCACAAAACAAACTAATCAAAAAACTATTTCATTATGACTTTTTAACCCCAACCATAACACTATATGCCGAAACAAAAATCTTAAACATAACTCAAACCTATATTTATTACAATTGTATTTTGGTACGAAAAATAATTCAAAATGACATCTTATCCCAGCTAAAATTTACTAGAAAATATCAAGTGCAAAAAATGAAACTACGAAACGCTGATGACCTAACTCTACGTCCGCCGCGAACGAACTATGGGAAAAGGAGTATACTCCATGAAGGTGCTCAATTATTTAATAAACTACCAAAAATTATAAAAAACACGACCTCTATATCCCACTTTAAATCGTTACTTAAAAAACATATATCAAATGAATATCAAATAAATGACTAATACTAATATGTAGAATTATATGAATATAGGTATTTATATCCGCAAATACATGTAAATTTTACATAAAAAAAATTATATAAACCCATAAAAATAACGAACAAACAAGTAAAACTTAATAATAAATAACTTAACCTAAAAATAAATTAATAACATAGTTCATCTGAACAGCACAAACCCAACTACGCTCAGTGTACGCATGCCATATCTAGCTGGAATGTTTCCGTGCGCTTCTTGTTTTGGTGTTTATCGTCACTTGCACGCAATGCGCGCGGTCAGTGTTAGTTCGTTTTGTCCAGGTACCCTTCTTTTACGATTTATCTTCTTTTATTATTGTAAAATTATAAATGTTTATTGCCTGTACGCTCACATTGTATATTTTTTAGTAATAATGTATTATCTCATGCAAGTGAATTGTAAAATTCTTAATGAGATTAAATGATCTTAAACCTTAAACCTTATAGAGCTTGTAGAGATGCACGACGCAAATATATACACCATTCAATCGAAGAGTGTCCACCCTCTAAAATATGGAGCTTCTTAAAATCACTCGGTGTCGGCAAGTCCAAGATAAATGCGGCAGGGGGTTTAGACCTAAATGCAATAAACTGTCACTTTAGTGCTTCTCCCACTCACCTAGACCCCCTAGTTAAGCAAAGCTCTTTGGCTCTCCTTGCCAACACACCTCACGAGGAGTATCCGCCGTTTGAATTTGGTACAATCTCCGCACAAGAAGTCGTCAGTATTCTTAGAGCTATTAAGACGAAGGCTGTCGGTGACGATAACCTTAGCAAAGACATGCTAATGCTGGTGGCGGAACCCATAGCTCCCATCCTTGCACATATCATTAATTTTTCTTTCTCATCCGGTGTATTTCCCTCTGTTTGGAAATTAGCTTATGTAATTCCCCTTCCGAAAGTTAGTAATCCCTCGTCTATTTCAGATTACCGTCCTATCTCCATTCTTCCAGTTCTTTCCAAAGTTGTAGAGCACTTTGTCAATAAACGTCTCTCTTCCCACCTGATTAGACACAACCTTTTAAATCCTCTTCAATCTGGGTTCCGTCCTGGGCATAGCACAGCGACTGCTCTGATTAAAGTGACCGATGACATTCGTCTTAATATAGAAAATAAAAAAGTATCCATTTTAGTACTGTTAGACTTCAGCAGCGCATTTAATACAGTAGATTTCGATATACTCGTTGCTTTCCTTAAATTACTTCATGTTTCACCGTCTGTTCTTTCCTGGTTTCGTAGCTACCTCTTTGGGAGGCATCAGCGGGTTCGTGCTGATGACAATGTCTCGGAATGGCGTGAACTGTCTGCTGGGGTCCCCCAGGGGGGCGTGCTCTCTCCGCTGTTGTTTTCTATTTTCATAAACAATATTTCAAAGTCATTAAACTCATCATATCACCTTTATGCGGATGACTTGCAAATTTACTCAGCGGCAGTTTTGTGATTTCGATTCGTTAGTAAATCAAATTAACGAGGACTTAGAATCAATCTGTAATTGGGCATCTTCTTTTGGACTTAAAGTTAATGCCAGGAAATCTCAGGCGATTGTTATTGGGAGCCCGTACTTCATCTCCCGACTGTCTGTCCAGGTTTTGCCCAGAATTTTCTTCGATGGTACCCCTATTCCTTTCACTCCCACTGTAAAAAATCTTGGCGTTACAATGGACCAGACTCTATCCTGGGCGCCACATGTAGCTGAGGTCAGTAAAAAGGTGTTCGCCTCTCTTCATTCTTTAAGGCGTCTGCAAAGCTTTCTCCCTCTCCACACGAAAAGTATGTTGGCACGGTCGCTTCTTCTCCCGCTTCTGGACTACTGTGACACTGCGTGCCTTGATATCAAGGAGGAATTGCTTGATAAGCTCGAGCGGTTACAGAATGTCTGTATCAGATATATTTTCGGACTCAAGAAATATGATCATGTGACCTTTTACCGCAATCAATTAAACTGGCTACCTATCCGCCGTCGGAGGGATTTACACACTCTTTCTCTTTTGTTTACTGTGCTTTTTTCTCCCTCTTCTCCAACGTACCTTTCGGAGAAATTTAAATTTTTGGCTGAGGGCAGTGGTCACCGTTTGCGGTCCAGTGAGAATCAGTCACTTTTAATCCCATCTCACAAATCTCGTGGCTATGACAAGTCGTTTGCGGTACGCTCGGTTAGACTGTGGAATGATTTGCCTGTCTCGTATAGGAAGTCCCAGTCAATTGCGTCGCTCAAGGGGAAGTTAAAGAAGTTGTGGTTACCTGTTTCTGTGTGATTGGTTGCTGTTATCTCTTTGTTTATCTGTATACTCTGTTTATTTATTTTTTTATTTTTTTATTAGTGTTGTCTCACATTTCCTTGTTAGTGTGATATATATACTTTTCCTTTGTATTTTGGAAATATATATATAGTTTATATTATTATTTATCTGGTACGTTGTTGTACATTAGGTGTATTTGTCTACCTCTTTTCATTTTTTCTCTCATCTACTCAAAGGTTAACTGGAAGAGATCCCTTAAAGGGATAAGTTCGCCTTTGTACTTACTGTTTTCCTTTTGTAAATTTTAATTTTTCTGTGTTTTGTACAATAAAGAGTTTACATACATACATACATTGGTCCAATCACAACTAGGCAATAAGCATAGGTAGTTTAGTGATCAATATTCTTACCACTGTGATATTTAGTCTAAGTTACAATATAATATTTAATTAAGATAACAAATGTATGAAACATGACCTGTAAATGTACTGTTTACCAATAAAGAAATTCAATTCAATTCAATTCATGATATGTCATCATTGCCCATACAAAACATGCTTATTTTAGCGTCCTCTATATAATAGCATCATACAAAATAAGTGTTATAATGACACCACCCCCATTAAAAAATTTCGTAGTCCCGCGCCTCTTGTGTCCATTTAGGAGCCAATATCTTGGTAATTATCCACTTTAGAGAAAAGTTGCCCATACAAAATATGCTTATTTTAGCGTCCTCTGTACGATAGCATCATAAAAAATAGGTGTTATAATGACACCACCCCCAAACCCACCCAAAGTCCCGCGCCCCCTTTGCTATACCCCAACCAAACGGTTTCATAATTAATCTTAGTAAGACATCTATAATGCATTTCTGGTTAAAAGGACAATACAAGACGCCCCTCGAAATAACTATTAATAATATAAAGCTTCCCCAAGTACAAAACACGCGGTTTTTGGGTTTCCAATTTGATGTTGATTTAAAATGGGATAAGCATATGATGTACTTACCGGTCGGTTAATGTCAGCATCATTCGCATTGTCTAGGCTTGCTCCTGCACTCTCACGCGAAAATCTACGTATGGCTTAACTACGCGTACATAAACTCGATCATTTCGTACGGGATCGACCTTTGGGGGCTAGCAGCTGACAGAGACCGAGTATTTTTACTCCAAAAAAGGGCCGTAAGAATATTAGCTGGGGTACCGCCATTAACCCCTGCGACAGAACATTTCATAAAATTAAAAATCCTGACCGTCCCATGTCTATTCATTCTCGAAGTTGCAAAATACATGTGGGTGCACTTAAAGGAATATAATACACGTCGCCCTGATCAGAGAGACATTGGGCGTGACCTAAATCCGATATAAATGTGGTGTACCTTTTGTGTGTTTGATTTTCCATGAGGCGACCATAGTCACCATTATCATTATCCTTCTTCTTCTTTTATAAATAATGGCATCTGCCCGTGAGTTTGACAATTTTTGCCAGTGTCTATTATTAAAAATATTTAGAATTCACTTTGAAAATAAATGGTTATCAATATTTCAATATAATCATCTCATGTAAGTAAATCTATTAAGTGGGCAGGTGACATTGACATTCATATGGTCGCGTTCATGGATAAGGAGCAAAAATTGTGTTCCGTGATAATGTATGTACCTAAATTGTAAATTTCCTATTCTTTGTATTTTCTTTTCTGTTATTGTTATATTTTCTATGTAAGTGTAAAAAAAATATGTTCCTAATGTTATTCGTAACTTTTTGTGTTATCTGTCGTGGCATCACTGAATGGGCCTTACGGAAGACCAGCGCCGGCTTTTAAGGCGGCAATATGCTGAGTTGGGTCCATTTTGTGATGCACACACAACTTACTTTTTTATATTGTTTTGTCTTTATGTCTGTTTATTGTGATCGTCACAAATAAATTTATTTCTTTCTTTCTTTCTTTCTTTCATATTAGTCCGGCTAGCAAAATCTTCGAACTCACTAAGAGTAGTCGGCATAAAAATATAAAATGGCCTGAGCCCGGAAATCACTATTTGCCGCCTTCGTTTGGGACACGTATGCACCCCCGGGTTCATACTTGTCCCAAACGAAGGCGAATCCTTTGCAAAATTAGGGTGCGGGATAACTCTTTGTGTGAGTGTGGACTCGATGAAGGTACCACGGATCACATATTCTTTAACTGCGTCAGACTCAATCACTCGTTGTACGACCTTTTACCAATCTTACGTTTCGTTTCTCTTGCGTATATTCAACCTCATGTTTTCTTGTTGTCTTTGGTTTTTGGTACAATTTTATTGCTCTATATAAAAAAAAATATTTTAAATTATTTTTTATCTCCCTTTCAAATCTATCCTCTTCCAATGTCTTCGCTAATTAAGTGCTGTCTCGTCTGTGATGTCTAAATAACAACTTTTTATTTTTTGTTAATTTCAGGTCTCCAATCCAATCGTTTAAATCCTTTTCCTTCCAAAACCAAAATTCTCGGATCACCGAACATTCTTTTCGTGCGTTGTATGTTAAGTAACGTTGTCATTGGCAAAATCCACCTCGGGACAAAAACCGAGGAGTGAAAGCCATTTAAAAAAAAGGGCCAAAAAGTAAAAAATGACAGTTGTTACAAGCCACTATTGGATTGTTAAAAGGCCGTGTCACACACTCACACATTCCGTTAGTGTCCCGTAAATGGTATGGCCGGAAGACCAGGGTGCGTAGCCAAGATGCCAATCGCTCACGCTCAGTCGCTAACGAAACGCAACTGTCATTGTCACACTAATAAGGAAGACCAGCGCTTATATACTTTCGGGTAAGCATTATGCTGAAGCGAGACCATTTCGTGGTAAACGGTTTTTAATATTTTATTTTCATATTTGTTTGTTTTTCTTTTTTATTGCCACGAATAAATGATTTTGTATTTGTATTTGTAATGCACAGCTAGCTACGACGGGTCAAAAAACGGGACGACGGGTTTAAATCCTGAAAGCTGTACCTTTTTCATTACACATACCTAACTAAATAAGCATACTATGTTGTACTACATGTAATGAAATAAACGCATTTGTAGTTGTATTTGTACTTCTCTTTTCTTGCTATTGTTGATCAATCACTTCGACTTACTTTAATGTATAAAGTACACTAAATTCCAATTACTCTTGTAATAGATTGAATAGTAAAATAAACATGTGATTATTATGTATCAATTCGATTTACTTTAATGTATATTGAACACTAGATTCCATTTCCTCTGTAATAGATAGAATAGTAAAATAAACATGTGATTAATATGTATCAATTCATTAATTAGATTAAACCATACACAAAACAAGCGCCGAAAAATAGAAATCGGCGAGAATTATATATTTAAAAAAACCAGCCTATAATGGACGGCCTCACTGCCGACATATGTGAAAAAGCACATAGGGCAACCCCAGTAATCCTGGCACTCTATAATCAATGTCTCGTGGAAGGGTATTTCCCCAGACAGTGGAAAAGGGCAAGAATTAAAATAATTCCCAAGCCGGGCAGACCAGATTACACGGTCCCTAAGGCATACCGCCCTATAGGACTCTTCTCGGTACTAGGGAAAATACTAGAAAAACTAATAATGACCAGGCTTACCTGGCAATATGGCTTCCTGCCGCAGAAGAGTACCGAGGACGCCCTTTATGACATCATAACCTTAATACAGAATGGACTAGTCAACAAAAAAGGTGGTGGCGGTCATATCACTGGACATAGAAGGCGCCTTCGATAATGCTTGGTGGCCTGGTATAGTGATGGAGATGAAAAGACACGCAGTGGAGGAATACCTGGTTCGAATCCTGCTTAATTACCTTGAGGATAGGACAGTAAAGTTGAACTACCTAGGGACGGATGTGGAAAGACAAACGACAAAAGGGCTCGATAGGAGGGCCACTTTTGTGGAACATCCAGCTGAACCCCCCTGCTTAGCAGAACAGAGAACGCGTCAGCGCATATTCAAGCCTTTGCAGACGACATCGTGGTCCTAGCTGAGGCAGACACCACAGAGGCTCTCGAAGCTAAAATAAACGAAGCCCTGACATTAGTCTCAAAATGGGGGAAAAGCCACAAGGCCACCTTTGCACCCCAAAAAACACAGGCCATCCTGATCACAAGAAAACTCAAGTACACAGACCCTCATCTCATCCTGGATGGGGTGCAAATAGGATTAACGGATAACCTAAAAATACTAGGTCTGACGATAGACAAAAACCTGAATTTTAGACCCCACCTAGACGCAATCACTACAAAGGCAGTAAACCTATACAAAACAATAGCCAGATTTGCAAAAGCCCAGTGGGGACTAAACTCGGAAATAATCAGGACAATATACGAGGCAGTTATTGAACCTACTGTCCTCTACGCAGCCGGGGCTTGGGGCCAAATCGCCCAAAAGAAGTACGCCCGGAAGAGGTTGGATAGGCTGACCAGGATTTTTTCAAACGGCCTCCTAGCCTAGTTGGTAGTGACCCTGCCTACGAAGCAGGAGGTCCCGGGTTCGAATCCTGGTCAGGGCATTTATTTGTGTGTTTATCACGAATATTTGTTCCTGAGTTATGGATGTTTTCTATGTATTTAAGTAGTTATGTGTATATGTCTATTATATATATCGTCGCCTAGTACCCACAATACAAGCCTTATTGAGCTTACCGTGGGACTAGGTCGATTTGTGTAAGATTGTCCCATAAAATATTTATATTTATTTATTTATTATTTATTTCTATAAAAATTGCAAAGGCCCATGCCACCACCTCCAGTACAGCAGCGATATTAGTGAAAGGGATAAAAACACCAGACACCACTTAAATACATGTTTTAATCACGTACGCCAAGTATTACAATCAACTTTGAATAAATAACACGGGAAGTAATTGTACGCGCGACGACGCGCCATCTTGATGATTATGACAGCCCCGAGGACGCGGTAGGGATGTCCTGATGCGCCTTAGGGAGGGGACACGCGTAGTATATTGTCGGTCTTTCATCTCGGCCATTCTGACCTTGAGCTTCGTCCCGAAGGTCATACTCTCCAATGCTCCGCTGCAGTCTGCAGCAGGTTACGCAGTCCCCACAGGCTGAACCAATCCCAGGTGGCGGTAGCCCCACCTGTTAGGTATTCTGTGAATTAGAAAAGCCCATTGTAGCTGTGCATGATTCACATACAACACTTGATTCTTTTGGGTACACTTTGTTGAATACCGCTGACGTTATTTTACGCCATTATAGACCTAGATCCATATTTAGTCCAATTCAATGTAGAATTGCAATCACCAATATAAGAGTTGGATCACCCTTGATATGACAAATGTAACAAGTAATGATTTACTAAGATAGTCACTTTAAATTTTATCACCGTAGTTATAATTAGTAGTATAGTAATGATGTGTGATATGTGTGACATCTAGTGGCGGATAGATAAGACTTTATTTTTGTACAACGCCATCTCGACGAAAGTAGCAAATATTTACATATTAGCGCCATTAAAATATACTGAAAATGGATTGTACAGTATTTGATAGATACCATTGTTTTCTTGAGACCCAGTTAATACTAATAAAATTGTTGAGTCCTCATACAATCAAATCTCATCTTCAACAATCATTGGTATGCTATTATACATCAGCCAAACATAGACATTATGAATCACGTATTTTGATTAATGGTAAAGACTTGGAAAACATTTACAGTTGACTTATAGACAGTACAACAACGCAATAAAGCGTACAATTCACTCTCGAGTGCAATACACGAGAAAGCCAATAACGGTAACATTACTAACTCACGTTTAGATCATTGACATAGCACATAAGGACGGCTAAACAAATCTATATTTTTAATTACATACCGATTCATGCAGGGCTTAATGCAGCGCTCATTCATATAAACTGCAATACTATCATTTAGCATCATTCTCAAGGGTTTCAAGGATATTTGGCACTGTCGTGATTCACCGACAGTTAGTTGATAGAAAACAAACATTACCGTTTAGACCACGGTTTTACAACCGCCTCCATCTTATGGTGGAGATTAGCATACACCTATATGCCTGTAGACACCGACGCATTCATGTCAATATCTGCATGAAACTTGTTGCATGCACGCATTCGTCTAGCTCGTCGTCCAGAACAGGCGCACGTTCCACATGGCGGAGGACCTGAGCCTCACTAGAACGCAGCGAACGGGAGTATGGCCAGGAGGCAGCTCATCCCAATGAGCGCAGTCAAATTACTGGGAACATAACAGCAGATGGCTCGATGAGCCCATTGCGATAAAAGGCATTAATAAACGGTAGACGGCTCCTGGAGCACGCTGCAATAACCGGATTTAAACGTGCAGAGGCATCTTATGAATATCAAATGGGTCAACGAGCATTTTGCGATAACCGGCAAACAACCGGCTGATGTCTCCAGGAGCACACATCGATTAGCAGTATCACACAGAGGCGCACTTTACATTCATGATGTTACAATACAGGCTCTTTCTAAAGGTTTCTTATCGGTTTCGTAAAGGCTCAAATTAATGAACACAATTGCGATTCCGAAATTATAAACGAAACAGGCCCCTTTTAAAGGGCACTTTTAATTTTTCGGTTTTGTAAAGGCTCATTTTAATGAACACAATTGCGATTCCGAAATTATAAACGAAACAGGCCCCTTTTAAAGGGCACTTTTAATTTTTCGGTTTCGTAAAGGCTCATTTTAATGAACACAATTGCGATTCCGAAATTATAAACGAAACAGGCCCCTTTTAAAGGGCACTTTAAATTTTCGATTTCACAAAGGCTCAAATTAATGAACACAATTGCGATTTCGAAATTATAAACGAAACAGGCCCCTTTTAAAGGGCACTTTAAATTTTCGATTTCACAAAGGCTCAAATTAATGAACACAATTGCGATTTCGAAACTATAAACGAAACAGGCCCCTTTTAAAGGGCACTTTAAATTTTCGATTTCACAAAGGCTCAAATTAATGAACACAATTGCGATTTCGAAACTATAAACGAAACAGGCCCCTTTTAAAGGGCACTTTTGATTTTTCGATTTCACAAAGGCTCATTTTAATGAACACAATTGCGATTCCGAAATTATAAACGAAACAGGCCCCTTTTAAAGGGCACTTTAAATTTTCGATTTCACAAAGGCTCAAATTAATGAACACAATTGCGATTTCGAAACTATAAACGAAACAGGCCCCTTTTAAAGGGCACTTTTTTACTAACCATATCACAAAGGCTCAAATTAATTAGCTCAATTGCAATACCGAAATCATAATTAAAACAGTGCTGTAATTTCATGTAAGTAAAATTTGAACACACATTCAACACTGAAGAACTGCGGCAATTACCCCATAACAGGGAAACATCCACTGTATTTTAATAAAACATGTGAGTTGAGACCATTCTAGAACACTATCACATTTTATAACAGTGCTGTAATTTCATTTAAGTTAATTTGAACACACAATCAACACTATAATCATGTGCAACTTGGATGTACTCTTCAGTGTCCCTAAGTAAAAAGGAAACACGTTGTGCCGTACACCCATTAAAATTCAGTAAATATTGAATAGAACTGCGCCTATTTCCCCATAACAGGGAAACATCAACTATATTTTAATAAAACACGTGAGTTGAGACTATTCTAGAACACTATCACATTTTATAACAGTGCTGTAATTTCATTTAAGTTAATTTGAACACACAATCAACACTATAATCATATGCAACTTGGATGTACTCTTCAGTGTCCCTAAGTAAAAAGGAAACACGTTGTGCAGTACACCCATTAAAATACAGTAAATATTGAATAGAACTGCGGCAATCTCCCCATAACAGGGAAACATCAACTATATTTAAATAAAACACGTGAGTTGAGACTATTCTAGAACACTATCACATTTTATAACAGTGCTGTAATCTCGCTTAAGCCAGATCTCTTAACACACAGTCAAAAGTATAATCATGTGCAACTTGGCTGTACTCTTCCGAGCCCCCAAGTAGAAGGGTATACACAAGGAAATACAAAGTACCATACAACAATTGAAATGCAATGGAGGCTGAGCAAGTGCTACTTACCGACGATTCACTTATCAAAGTTCGTCTTATCGAGGTCCCACTGTATTTTTCTTAATATGTGTGTGATTATCATAAAACAGCATTACCATCAATATACAGCAGTGATGTAATATTACACTCGCTTAAGCAAAGATGTGCACTCACCAATTTGTGGTTTGCAAATATTGTGAACATATACATTTCTGACAGGACGTTTCAAAGTCTATCCACAAACCTGGAAAAACTATAACACCAACACCCAGAGCAGTATCACACCTCGTTCGTGAGTGCATTTTATGTGTAACAACATGTTCAAACCTGCATAACTAAAATCATTTATGAAATACCATGCTAGAGTCGGACTATGCTAAGTTCCCTTGATCTTAGCAGCACAGACAAAGTGTCAAGCGATCGTCACAACTTCATAGGAGTTTGACGCTCAAAATAACACTCCATAGCTTGACAGTTCACTTTCCTGAACGTGATATCATGGTTTGACTTTAGCACATATGGAAGATAAAATGATTTCATATTAGCACATTCTGTTGTGAGTATTTATCTCAACACACAGCAATTTGATCAAGGTTATTCTTGACTTCTTTAGAACTAATAAATACTATATGGTGTCATTTGTTTTGTTACACCCAGTGCTTACTAAATTACTGATAAATTCTTAATGAATAGAGTAAAAGTCTCAAACACAGTAAAACATTGGCTCATTACATGACATGTAAGGTTATGTTTCTTTTTTTTAAATAATTAACAGCAGTGAAGGGGTCAAAATAATTTAAGTAGCTTTAATAAGCTATTTTCCTTTGTGAATAAGGCATCCATCCAACTTACCAATATATTAGTGTCTTAATGTCATTTGAATGCCAAAGACATATAACGCATGACATGCAGAGTGTCAAGTGCATATTGAGGTTGGCTGAGACATACCTGCTCATCATGATTACCAACAGCTGGCCTTACTTGTATATTTATGGATGCACTGTAGTATTTTTATTTCTCTTTGTGTATTTCAATACAGTATGTCACAATAAATATTTCTTTATCCATATGCATGTGGTTTTTATACAACGGCTTACAGGTTCACCAATAATTCTATATCAACATTCAATATGTATCTGGAAAATAATGAAGAATTAACAAATCCTTATAATTTTCAACTCATCCTCATCATAGTTATGGATGGGTCATCAATAACAAACAATTCTTTATTTTATTAGTTCAGTAAGCTGTCTATTCAACTATCTGTCTTTGGTCAATTGATAACAGTGATAAGGTACACTGATAACAAGATATTGCCAAAATGATTGCAATAAAACCTTTATTCTCTTATAGTTCTGCAAAGCCTACATTTATGTAACAGAACATTGGCCAAATGTCACAATAAGTCATATATTAATCATATATTAGTTTATTTCATGACAAGTTTCATATGAAGGTTACAACGAATAAAATGTTGATGCTGCATTTCCTTAGTAAATGTAATGATTTTATGTCATAATTATAGTAGCATTGAGTCTAAATGGTTTTTCCTAGGACACACCAAAGCCATTTATTACAATATCATGTTTGTAAGTTACCGCTAAACTAGTTAGCTTTAATTTTTGT
This sequence comes from Lathronympha strigana, assembly GCA_949128165.1. Classification (NCBI taxonomy): domain Eukaryota; kingdom Metazoa; phylum Arthropoda; class Insecta; order Lepidoptera; family Tortricidae; genus Lathronympha; species Lathronympha strigana. The sequence continues at coordinate 108,481 of OX421911.1, forward strand.
CAGAAGACAACAACCATTGAACTCATTAGCACATTGCTGTGTTTATTTACTTAGAAATTGTATTGTTATGTTACACATTGACAGCTAGTGTACCATGTGTCAAGTTGGCAGAAAACATGTAACAGATACCCTAAAGTTTTGAACAAATACATCACCTTGAATATGGCTGTTGAATATAATCTTCTTTCTTTTCTGTATAATGCATTCTTAATGTTATGAATGGCTTAAACATACCTGGTGGGTACTGAATAATAAACAAAACATATGTCCTAACCACAGTACCTATTCAGTTAACTTTCAGTACTACTGAGTCCAGCCTGGATATCTGACTTATGAATCTTATGTTATATTCCTTACTCTGAAATGTCTGAAAATTACACAAACAAAACACACCAACCAAATCATCTTGTTGTATGTTGTACACACAGTAGTACAAGCAATTCATTCCCTTGTCAAATACAGCTAAACACTCCGCTGTATATAGAACAAACCTTAAGGTTGACTTGTCATAATATGATTGAAGCTTAAAATCAAGGTATTTAATAACACACACAATGTAAAACCATTAGTTATAAAGTACTATTCAAAGGCTAAACACTGGTATTTGTTACTATTTCATCAAACTTGAAATTACTACAACATTGTAGCAAGAACTTACCGTTCAATATCCATTCCTTTTTACCTGTATGTAATTAATATACTGAATACATACTTGTCTGAAACATTGAATTATCCATGCTAATGTCAGAGGATAGTGATGGTTGTTTTAGTTCAGAGTAGATTTTATCTCTGATCTCCATTGACACACAAACTTAGTGAAATTGCATTGTCATCCTTTTTCATACATTTGGTAAATATCACTGTAGGTATTGTAATATCAGTATTTAGAATCCTGTAATCACAGAACACACACAAAGCAAGCAAATCAGAGAATATGTTAGTGGTGGGTGACACCTTCTCTGCATTTTCCCCTTTGGTAAGAGTATATTATTACTTATCAAGTAACACAACTTCTTTTACTTCTTACCTGCCTGTTTTGACAATAAACCTGTACTGTACTGTGTGCTTTGCTTACCAACAGTGTCACACAGTATAATAAGTAACAAGAAGTCTTCCTTTATGTCTTGCCTCTGTTGCAAGTTGCAACTTTAGGACTTAGTTCACGGTTCACTTGCGTAGGCGACGTACGCGTACCTACTTACTTACTTACTAGGCTTCTTTAAGGCAAATTACTGAATGTATTACTGGTGTTTCGTGTATTTACCCCAAGATACAATAATATATTCGTAGAATAAGTTTAACCGGTATAATTAACAGTTTTTATATAAAAATTGAACATCGGGAGCACGATGACGATTTTAGATTGACGAATATGATCACGGGCACTATTGATTCAGATCCCACTTCTGAGCTGAAAGGGATAAAAACACCAGACACCACTTAAATACATGTTTTAATCACGTACGCCAAGTATTACAATCAACTTTGAATAAATAACACGGGAAGTAATTGTACGCGCGACGACGCGCCATCTTGATGATTATGACAGCCCCGAGGACGCGGTAGGGATGTCCTGATGCGCCTTAGGGAGGGGACACGCGTAGTATATTGTCGGTCTTTCATTAGGTATCTGAATTATGTAATCAAAAACTTACTGTGTTTTGCCACCTGTTTTTATATATTGTATAAGAGAATATTACTGCATTAATATTTTTTTTTTAATGATTAATAATAAACATGTTGTAAGATGGCTTGCAACCAAATATGTGTTGTCAAAACATTTTTTTTGTTTAAGACACTGGGACAATATTGCACTTGTCCTAAAAAATAGATTGGGCCTTACGAGGTTAAGCCATTTTGTCCTGCCAACGACTTGACGTAGCCCCGCCGGTAGTTGTAGTAGTCTTGTTCCATAAAATTGTGAAGTCATATTATTGAAAGTCGTAATCAACATTTTGTCTCTTAGACGTAATTCGCTTTTGTTATTAATACGATATTGTTATTCATTACCTTTAGTAGGTTAAAATATATGACCTAAAATATTTCTGAATAATAATTTATAGACCTTTGAATGTTATTGTCAGCAATCTTATAACTTTTGTGATTATACAAAATACAAAATGATTTATTTGTCCAACATAGGTGTACATAGGTTGTTAAATGTCAATCAGTTTCACTATGTGGCGCCTTACGGCATACAAATTTTGAAAGAGCATGCATGGCAAAATATAAATTAAGTAACTACATATATTCTTATATATTTACAAATCCTCGTCATTTAAAAACTCTTTTATAGAGTAGTAAGTTTTTTGAGCTAACAATAATTTAAAGGCATTTTTAAACTTAATAAGATGTAACAACTGAATATTTTGTGGTATTTTGTTGAATATTCTTGGGGCCATTCCGACATTTTTTTGGAATAGCATTGTCTTGGGTACAGCTGAATGCAATATGTTCCCCTGAAAATTAAAGTATTGAATGTTATAGGTTGTTAATATTAGAACTAGTAAGCGTTATGCTTAACAAAAATTATGACTTTTGATGTTTATGTCAGTAAATTGTATGGATATCAATTTCTGGCTAAGGAAAATCGGAACAATAAATGTATGGGAAAGAAGGGGATCTCTGAAATATGACATCCAACCAAAATAAAGGAAATTCGCCAGGTGATTTCAGAGGCAAAAAGCCCACCTCCCTCGCAGAGTCACTCTGAACTTTCAGATATTGTAGCATCTCCCGCTAGGCCAGACTTTGCAGAGAGAAATAGCAGGACAGACAGAATCGGAGAGTCCTCACAATGGCTTGAACTGGCCCACAAGATGGATGAGCTCCCAAAAAAGTATGAAGTAGTTCAAATAATTAAAGACGCTCTTAAGCACGAACTTACAGAGATTAAGGCACTGTTGCGAGACCCACCAGCCGGCACCTCCATGCGAGGTGGAGGTCTGGCCTCAGTGGATCTTGCCGCAGAAAATGAAGATAGAGATATGGAAGGTGAATTTAAAATAGTACAGTTGAGGAAGAATAAGAGGCGAGAACAAAGGAAACAAGAAGCTGGAACGGTCAGCAGGCCCAACGAAAACTATACAAGGCCGATACACCGTGCTTCTTGAATCCATTCCTGACCCCCGACACAGTTTTGTAACGCCTACTCTCGCTGATTAGTTCTCATTGTTTCCGCTACCCAAAGGTTGTCTGGAAGAGATCGCTTTTTAGCGATAAGACCGCCTATTGTTTGGCCTCAATCTTAAATCGACTGGTTGTATTTTCTTTTTCTTTTTTTGTTAGTTAAGTTTTTCTTGTATTTAACTATCTTTTCTTGTATCTAACTTAAACTTGAGGTGTGCAATAAAGAGTATTCTATCTATCTATCTATAACATAACTTATTGACTATCATGCTGACAATGGATGCCAACCTCAGCATGTGCTGGACTGATGTTCAGGGCTGGTTTTCAGTTTTTTATTTTTATAACCAATTTCACTTTAAACAACATCAATTAACAAAAAACGGAAAAAATACTAAGAGACGCCACCACCATCTTGAGAAGATCAACCGGAAATCCCAACAATAACTTAAATATAGATGGAACATATTCCGTTCATTCCCGTTTACCTCCGATTTTTCACGCCAAGTTAGTTACATAAAAATTTTACCCTGAGCAAAATGATCAATGTGGAGAAAATTTGTCCCTTACCTTATTAAATACGTTTATTATCTTTTCAGACAGGCGAGTGAATAGGCCAATGGAGACTATGAAGACTACAGCTGCTCTAGTTATGTTTTTTGACGAATTATTCGACAGCGTGAATGGATCGCCAGGCCAAGCTAAAGGCAAACTTCGTTGTGGTGTGAAAGAGAATTCTGTACATATTGAATTTTGGAGAACAGCAGTACAGAAATTGAAAAATATGTCATTTATTGATAAAAACAGTAAAGTTGTGAGACGTACTGGCCAGCCGAGACACGTACGCGTTCCTTGCTTGGAGGGATGGGTTACCACTTTAAATAGTTTTCTGGGCCTTTCAAAATTACTTTTTTCTGTATATAAAGTGGAATTCTTTTACCCTAGATTTATTAACCAGGATCCCCTTGAAAATTTCTTTGGTCGTATAAGAGCAGTTAATTACAGGCATGTGAATCCTGACGCAAATACATTTATTAATTCATTTAAGTCATTGGCTATATCAAATATATTGGCTCCTCACTCAAACGCAATGAATTGTGAAGATGATGATGGCGAGACCTTAATAAATTTAAGTTATCTTTTTAAATCTTACACGTCTCAGGACGATAAAGAAAACGTGCCAACAACAAATGCCAATAATGCTCCCTCATCATCTCTCACTTCATTCCGACAGCAGCATAATGTCACAACAGAGTCTGCAACGGCAGAAAGGGTGAGGGTTCAAACGTCTGCTTACACGGCGGGCTACATATGTAGAAAAATAACACGAAAAATGTCTTGTAAAGCATGTTCAAATACTTATACGTCAAAAGAGCACCAGGGGATCCACGAATATATTCAACACAGGGAATATAAAAGATTAAAAAATAATAATTTAAAGTATCCAAATGCAAGATTTGTTTGTGTATATAGAAGAAATGCCCAAATGATTCATGATTATTTGAATGTGGAATGCCACCAAAATAACATAAAGAAGAATTTAAAAATAATTATTAAAAAGAACTGCGACCTGTCTTGGCTAGGCTGCAAGAAACACCAGCAACAAGTAGGCGAAATATATTTGTCATTAATAATTCGCCTACAGGTACATAATTGGTGTAATATATTAAACAAAATTTTAAGTGGCAAAATTGAAGAGAAATATGTTTTAAAAATGCATACTTTGCATTTAGCAGCTCTTAAAAAGTGTAAATCTTACCGCTTGAGACAAAAAGTTACAAAATAAACGTTATGAAAACAAATTGTATTATTTTTCAATTTTCCTTATGTTATGACCTGAGCACCGTAGGTACTGTCATTTATCGTATTTTTTATCGTAGTCACATCACTAAAAAATCGACATCTCAGTGTTGAATTTTTGAAATCCCTACAACTGTCATTTAAATGCCACAGATTGTAAAAGTTAACAGCGCCAAAACTGCAAAAGAGGGAACTAACGAAAAGTCAGTGTCCCATCTGTAGTATACCACCGGGAGAAGGAGTGTTGATTTTGTACGGCGGGTTGGAGGGTAGACGCGCCAACGACGGGAAAGACGGAGGTTGTGTGCGAGTTTATCTATGGTGAGTGTTAGAATAATAATTGTCCTACATATTAATGCATAGATGATCTTTCTCAGTTGTTTTATGACTCAATTCTCAAGTGTGAATTCACCAGCCTGCATCATAGCTCAGAGAAAACCTTAACGAGAGGAACGGGGTCGCTGTAAGGGGAGGTGAAGGCGACTTTTTAGATCCTGTGAGAATATTATGTTAGTATAGGCAATCCATGTAGGTCATCAGCAACAATTCCTCGTCATCTCACCAACTACCAGGCATGGTGTATTTATAGGTGATGCCAGACCCACTTACTGCACAGGTTAAATGTGGTGAGCTTGACGACAACTTTCCATCATGTGGTATTTGTCTCGATTCCATGTGACGGTGCTCAGTGTTCGACGTGTGGAAATCAGATCGGTGTCAGTTGTTCAAATATTGCAATGAATTGTTTCAAAAACTAAACAAGACACTCCAATTCAAATATTTAACTTTTTTTATTTATTTAAGTGAATAGAGGGACGTAGTCATAGCTGAAGGAAAATCCACAATACTTTCGGTTTGATGTAGCTGCTGGTCCTGTATTGCTGAAATACGGCAAGGAGATGCCATTCGATGCCTGAATCATGTTGCCTATAAGCTACGACTAATCAAGTATAAGCTACGAGAAAAAATAAAACTACCCTTGACAAATAGTCATAACAGCCAATATTTGTTGCCAGATTATATAAAGGCGCAAGAGAATATAATTTTGCTTTGCTAGTTAGAGGAACAAGCATTGGAATCCCTCCTGAATACGGGAACAACGGTTCATTCTATCTTAAAGGAAGACATTTAAAAACCGCCCGGTTACAAAAACAGCCCGTTTTATAAACGGGCTATGACTATGAGGCAAGGCCGAGTTTACAAATTATATTGCGAATGACGAAAACCCGTTTTACGACCCCTCATTACTCGAGCAAATTTTGAAAAAATATGTACCCTTTGTCCCTATGTGGACTTATTTAATAAAGGCAAAAGGGGGAGCAACGCTCCTGTAGAGTCCTGTTTTGGTCATTTAAAAAAAATGTTCTAAAAGGACAGACTAACCTTAAATGTACGCAACTATTACGAAAACTTAGAAGCGAAACAGTCTTCAAATCTAAGGAGATCATTTACAGATTCCAAAGTCAAGACTGACCAAACGTAAAAGGGATGAGGCACTAAATGAAAACACAATAGCGGTATGGAAAAGAAGACGTACCAATTACCAAACACATTTTGTTGGGACGGTTTTAAAAAAACCAAGTTATGATTCCCGTCGACCATGATTTCATCCGCACCAGGCCGCAAACAATTCAATCCGTGCCACTTCTCGAAGATGAGGACGAGATTGTAAATTGCTGGTCTATTTTATGGTGTATTTGTCTATTTGTCCTCTTGGCTCTGGTCAATGTCTTGCAAACGTTTTTTATGAAATGTGCGCAAAGAAACATAGGTGTATATTGTTGTTTCGTAACTTCTGTTTGCGTTGATCGCAAAACATTGATCAAGTAGTCAAACAAGCTACTAGCATTGAATGCCTAACAGGAATCATTCATGAGAACAAAACTCATGTCAGTGACAACTCCTGAAAATACTGGCCAGATAATATCATTTTCTTCTAAAGTCACGCAGCATTTTATAAACGGAATTAGTGTCATGACAAGATAAAATCATGTCAAATAGGCTAACAAATCTGTTGCAAATACAGATAAACGCGCTTGAATTTGATCAAATTATTTCCGCATGCTGGTTTTCTTACCACGCTTCCGGTAGCATCTAAGTGAAGCAGTAGCGCTTTATCCTTTTCTGATTTCAGCACTAAAATTTGCTCTTAGCTGTAAACTTTTACTGTTAATGGGAAAAAAACTTCACGAACGTAGTTCGGATGGTCTTGCTGGTATATAATTCGATCTTTAACGTCATTTTTTGACCGATCATTCAGGCAAAGCTCCTCAGACCTTATTTTTTGACCGATCATTCAGGCAAAGCGCCTCAGACCTTATTTTTTGACCGATCATTCAGGCAAAGCGCCTCAGACCTTATTTTTTGACCGATCATTCAGGCAAAGCGCCTCAGACCTTATTTTTATTAAGGTCAGATCAGACTTGACATTTTGTATACATTCTGTTAATATTAATTTATTCTCGTCTAAATTAATTAAGTCACCTGTTTTGTCAGCGGAAGGCAGGATATTGATGAGCCGCTTTCTTCTTATTAGGGGAGGTAAGCCTAAAACGGGTAGCCCGCCTAAAACGGGTAAGCTTGTTTATTCATTTCATTTCATTTATTTAGGAAACATAGAAGGCTTACAGTATACACCAGGCGCCTACAATGCTAGATTGACATATTATACCTTAAGTAACAACTATAATCTAAGTAATTAAGTACACAACAGATGTGGTTTATATGGATTTGACGGCTTTTAGTACGAATGTACGAGTGCAGTATGGTAGCTTGACTGTCGGCCAATCAGAAGCAGACGTGTCCGCAGGGACACGTCTGCTTCTGATTGGCCACAGCAGTGTGGCGCAAGCGTTTGCAAGGTAAGACGAAATATTTTTTTTTTGTTATTTCTGCAAAAAAAATGCAGTATTTTAATTCTGAATATTCAAATATTATATGGAATATGTTTACTTAAATTTTTTTTCGTGCGTATGTGCGAGTATTGTGCTTCTAAATATTGAAAAGTCGTGGTCTTTCTGCGTTTTGCTGTGAGGTTATGGCGGTTGAAAATTAAAACATGGTTTTGGGCATAAAGTGTAGGGGTAAAACGGGTATGTACCCTGCCCTGGTCTAGGTTGTTGGGTGTTTGAGATGAAGTTTTTATTATGCTTTTTTGTTCTATAATTGGCTAAGTAAAGTTTTTTGAAGGTGTGAATATTATATTTTTTCCTGATAGCCGACGTCTTAAAGTTCAAGGAAATGTGGCTCTTTTATTTTTATTTCCTATTACTTATTAATAATATTTTTTTAAGTGAACGAGTTGACATTTGTTCAGTTTAACGGCTGAACAGAGCCCAATGCTTTCGTCCGTAATGAGTATAAGGAATTAGAAAAAAAAAGACAACTGTCAATGACACAAGTGAATTGACAGTTGTCTTTTTTTTTCTAATTCCTTATACTCATTACGGACGAAAGCATTGGGCTCTGTTCAGCCGTTAAACTGAACAAATGTCAACTCGTTCACTTAAAAAAATATTATTAATAAGTAATAGGAAATAAAAATAAAAGAGCCACATTTCCTTGAACTTTAAGACGTCGGCTATCAGGAAAAAATATAATATTCACACCTTCAAAAAACTTTACTTAGCCAATTTCAATTGCGGTACATCAAAAAAGGATGCCCCAAAAAGAAGCCTGGAAAGTAGGTACAAACTCAAACTTCTCGAATAATAATATATGTATTTTAAATGGATAGACAAACTGAAGAAACAACACGAAAGATGCATTCTGACACTTCTACAGGTGTGATGATGGCTCATGGAGCGTGCACTTCATATTCTGGCAGGGATAGTTAATACTGTAACGCTTGCAAATCATAATTCATAAGAAATTTGATTTTTTTAAATTCTTAATCTGTTTTAAAGACGTTTTGTTTTTTTTTAAAGATTTAATTTTGTTAGATGAGACAGATTAAACATTTAAACGGCTTAAATGAGCAAATAAAGGGATAATTAGCCATTACCCGTTTTGCCCAAACGCGTTACCCGATTTAGGCCACCCATAAGGGCAAACGGGTATTAGGAAAGGTAATTAATTTTTGTTTTTTGTTAGATTATTGAAGAGAATGAAAACATTTGTTTTTATATTTTGATACTTTATCAGATGGACGTTTTATGTAATAACATTGTTTGGCCAATTTACGTTTTAGGTATTTTTTATTTTACATCTCTCTTAGCTTACCCGTTTTAGGCTTACCTCCCCTACTCTTTTTACTCCGCCGATATGAACATGAGAGTAATTTCTAGATTGACTCCAACTTCAATATTCCTGCCTGGTTTTACGATGATTTTAAGTTTTTTTACACGATTCGTGATCATTCGTGCTTACATATGCAGTGTATAACTGTTTCACCATTTGATTTGTGCCTTTACACGTATATACACACACGTAACATTAATAATACATGTGTTGTTCACGTTTGTTGTTTGTAATTTCTACACTACATAGCTAAAACTAGCTTAAATTCTTGGTCCTAAACAAGGATAGGTACTGTGAAATTCCAGGGTGCAACTTTATGTCTACATCTACGTTCCCTGCCGTTCTCTTATCTCGGCCGGCCAGAGTACGCGCAGACATAGGCACCACACACACACGCTGACCACGGCGCTCCCCAGAACGTTCCCGTCTCATCCCGGACTGCACTACCGCCCAGCAGACCACAGGGGAGTACCGCCCTACCGGCGGAAACCAGACCAGGCAATATTTTTAACCGAGCTACCACCACGACCTTTTGTTCAATACCTAAACTTTATTAAATAAATTCTTGTTTTTTAAAGCGCTTGGGTGTTTCCTTTGACCACCCAACCTTAAACGCTTTAGAGTAACTGACATATTAAACGGAGAAATGTCGCATTTTAATGTGTTTAATTCTGCAGGTTTAGGATTAATACAGCGTTTTTCGGAGTGCTCGTATATGGACATTGATTGATTAATCTCCGATTCCTCCGAGAACTCGTATACCGAACTGTCCTATCCTGAGTTTCGGGCTAGCAAAATTACATCAAGAGGAGCATCACAGTGTGATTCTGTTATTTATTTCTGGCTTTCTTTTAAAATGCGTATATTAAAACAGCCAAATGGGCATGAAATTGTAATAGACGATGGATATAGGTAGTCTTGCAGTAAAACCAACCAAAATGGATCCACCTTATGGCGTTGCGGTAATCGAAGAGAATGTTCGGCTACTGTAACTATTGATATAACGAAAACAACAATATTGAAAAAGCGCCCGCATTCCTGTTTGAGGGATATTGTAAAAAATAAGGTATTGAAAGCATTAGCCAAGTGCAAGGAAGAAGTTTGCAAGGATTTTGGCCCGATGCAACCGATATATGAGAAAATTGTAGAAAAATTAAAAGAGAAAGGTGGAAGATATTTAACCGAGACTCCGACATTTCCTACGGTCAAAAATGTTCTATACAGAGCCCGAAAGAAATACCTGTCCGCCAATAAACTGGCCTTTAATAGCCTCGAAGACGTCGAGGTTCCTCCAACTTGCAAAAAATTTCTTGTAAGTGCAGATGGTACTAAACAAAAAATATTGATATTTGCAAATGCTGCAGCTAAAAAGTTAATAAGAGCAAGAGCATCAATATCATCAACGTATTTTGGTGATGGAACATTTAGGTGTGTGCCTAAACCATTTGCCCAACTTTACTCACTGCACATAGACCTAAATTCGACAAAAACAAGTACCAACGTGGTCCCAGTCATATACGGTCTACTGCCGAAAAAAACAGAAAACACCTATACTAGATTTTTTCAGCTCATTCGTGACTTACTCCGCCGTCAAAAATATATTCCCAGAAGCAGATGTGCGAGGCTGTTTCTATCATTTTAATGCGGCGTTTTGGCGTAACGTTAGATTGTTAAAAACGAAAGTGACCAAAGAAGGCCGAAATATAACAAGAATGTGTGCTATCCTACCACTTCTTCCGCCACGGCATATGAAAGAAGCTTGGTTTTATTTGACAGCCAACGCTACCCAAAGAAATATTTAAAGACATAGTGAACTATCTAAAGCTAAAATAGTCTAGAAACAGGACTAACATTTTTAAGATTTAATTAGAAAATGTAATTCTCTATGAAAACCAAGTATTGTCCAAAATTACAACAAGTAGCTAACAGATATCTATGAATTTTGTATTACAAATAAGCGGGTACCAAGCCGATTCAAACAAGACCCAAAAAGAGCAGAAAAAGAACAAATTAGTATTCAGAAAAACGCTAACTTTGTAAAATCTTCAACAGTAACGTTAACTTCTTGGAAAATGTTTTTTTTAATTAGTTGATTATCGTTTTATTTGACAGCCAACGCTACCCAAAGAAATATTTAAAGACATAGTGAACTATCTGAAGCTAAAATAGTCTAGAAACAGGTCTAAAATTTCTAAGATTTGATTCGAAAATGTAATTCTCTATGAAAACCAAGTATTGTCCAAAATTACAACAAGTAGCTAACAGATATCTATGAATTTTGTATTACAAATAAGCGGATACCAAGCCGATTCAAACAAGACCTAAAAACAGTTGATAGAGCACAGATTAGTATTCAGAAAAACACAAACTTTGAAAAATCTTCATCAATAACGTTAACTTCTCAGAAAAGGTTTTTTTTTTTTCAATTTGTTGATTATCGTTTCATTTTACAGCCAACGCTACCCAAAGACATATTTTAAGAAATACTGAACACTGAAACTGTTTACTGAAATACTGTTTGAAGCAAACATAGTCTAGATAAGGGACTAACAATAATAAGATTTGATTAGAAAATGTAATTCTCTCTGAAAACCAAGTAATGCCCAAAATCACAAAAAGTAGCTTACAGGTATCTATGGATTTTGTATTAAAAATAAGCGTATACCAAGCCGATTTTAACAAGACCAAAAACCAGCAGAAAAAGAACAGATTAATATTTTCCTTTTGAATAGTTCATAATCAAAATGGTTTTCCTATTTTACCTTAAAGGATCATAAAGTGGTCTTTTGACCACAGTTTGTTGCTGTAAAAAAGGATACCGTAATAGGAAGGTTGTTTATTTCGCCTAAATCATTCTCTAAACATAAATAAAAATTGGGATTACTGCTTTTTGAACATTTGTACGATTTCCATATTGAAATTTGTATGAACTGATTGCTTTATAGTATTATTCTCTAATTAGCTAGAGTCAAAATTCAAAATTCAAAATTCAAAAATTTATTCTGCAAGTAGGCCTCAAGGGCACTTTTACAAGTCAGTAAGCATTACAATAAAGCATTTGCATGTACAAACATTTACAATATATAGTGAGGAGTAAAAGTATAATCTAAATACTGATAATACAACAGCCAAAACCTGGGTAAACAATATTAAAATAAATGTACTAAGTAATATGACAAGAGATGTATAGTCTCTATAGTTAATAATAAATTAAGTTTGAAGATGTAGAAGGTCCCCCAACGTCAAAATAAAATACGAATAAAATTTGGAGATGTAAAAGGTCCCCATAGTCAAAAAATTATACTAATAGGATTTGGAGGTGTAAAGGCCTCCAAACGTCAAAAATAAAATATCTTTATGATATAAATACCACAAGTCATCAGACTGTTAAGTTAACAGTCTTAGATCTAATGCTACCGAATACATAACTAGTATGTATCTAACAAGTCAAAATTATGAACCCAACAGAGATGTAAATTCTCTATAGTCAATAATATGTACATTCAATTTGGAGATGTAAAAGGTCCCCAAGGTCAGAAACATAATATGTAATAAGATAATACTATATGAATAAGAAATGGAGGTGTAAAGGTTCTCCAAGTGTCAGAATATGATGTAACAGCCAGTAACAGCACAGCATCGCCTTGAGCATCGTGCAAACCACTCCGGGACACTGCTAGCCTGATAAGACAGCTTTTGAGACTAAATACTTGGCCATGGCTCCTTGTCTCCTAAGTAATCGTCGATTTTATAGTACCCCTTTTTAAACAGAGCATTCTTAATATATAACTTGAATGAAGTGAACGGCATGTCCCATGCCTCCAAGGGTACTTTATTGTAAAATGCCACACAGTTGCCTGGGAACGATTTTTTTACTTTCTGTAGACGAAACTTCGGAACCACTAACATATTTTTATTTCGTGTATTAAAGCCATGGATATCAGACAGCTTTTTAAAGGACTTTATATTCTTATGCGTATACATTATAACATCTAGTATGTATTGTGAAGCTACAGTGAGAATATCAATTTCCTTGAATCGTTCTCTCAGAGAATCACGAGTGCCCATATTATAAATATTACGGACTGCTCTCTTTTGGAGGATGAAGATTGTTTCAATATCTGCTGCTTTGCCCCAGACCAGTAAGCCATATGACATAATACTGTGAAAATAACTGAAGTAGACTAGGCGAGCTGTCTCCACGTCAGTGAATTGTCTGATTCTTTTGACTGCATACGCGGCAGAGCTCAGCCTATTCGCAAGGGCAGATATGTGAGGGGCCCATTGTAGATTGCAGTCCAAAGTAATGCCCAGGAAAAGTGCATTATCGGCAAGATCCAGCTTCTCTCCATTTAATGTGATAATAGTTTCAGCCTCTCTTACATTCGGCAGCGTGAATTTTACACATTTTGTCTTCTTTGCGTTAAGAACTAAGTTATTTGCTGTAAACCAATCTAGCACCTCTTTCAAAGTTTCATTGACTTGGCTGTAATCACCCAGTTTCCTGTCAACTTTGAAGATTAATGAGGTATCATCAGCAAACAAAACTATATCACATTTATTCTTCACAAGATTCGGCAAGTCATTTATATAAACAAGGAAGAGAAAAGGACCTAAAATGGAACCTTGCGGTACGCCAAGTTTTACAGTCATACCACTAGACTCAGTTCCATTTACAACAACTTTCTGAGTTCTTTGGTTTAAGTAAGACTGTAGAAGGTTTAAAGCTTCAGTAGACAAACCGTACTGTTTTAGCTTGTACAGAAGCGTAGCATGCTCCACGCAGTCAAATGCTTTGGAGAGATCGCAGAAGACACCTATAGCATCTTGTGAATGTTCCCAGGCGTCGTAGATATGATTGATTAGTACAGTGGCGGCATCTGTCGTCGAACGACCTCTAGTAAAACCAAATTGCTGATTCACCAGTAATTCATTTGTGTTGAAATGTCGAAGCAATTGGTTCAAAATAATTTTCTCAAACACTTTACTAAGTACAGGAAGTATAGAAATGGGTCTGAAATTTCCAAGTTCGTCTTTGCTTCCTGATTTAAATAGAGGAATAACCTTACTGTACTTCATAAGACTGGGAAACACACACTCTCCAATACAAGCGTTAAACAAATCGGCTAAACAGGGTGCCACAATGTCGATAATAGATTGCATGACTTTCACAGATAACCCCCAAAGGTCCTCAGAGTTCTTTAATTTCAAGGAATTGAACGTTTTTATTATCTCGTGGGGGTCAGTGCATTGGAAGTATAATGACGTGCCGCATCGATTAACTCTGTTTGTATCGAAGTATAAGCCAGCCTTAGCTACAGATGAGTTCAGATTTTGTGTAGTATCAGTGGCTATGTTGGTAAAAAAGTGTTGAAAGGCGCCAGCAACATCCTGGTCTGCAGTCAACGTACAATCGTTTACCTTAAGTCTATAGTTGCCATCACGGGGTTTCGTCTTACCAGTTTCAGATTTTATTATGTTCCAGGTAGCTTTTACTTTATTGTCCGCTGACTTAACTTTATTTTTTATAAATGCAGACTTGGCAGCGGCGCAAACTTTCTTAAACACTTTTGAATATTTTTTTACATATTCTGCAAAGTTCTCACCGTGAACATGATTCCTCATTTCATATAGGTCATACAATCTATTTCTGCTCTTATGAATGCCCTCTGTGGCCCAGTCACTGAAACTTATTTTCCTTGGACCTTGCTTTAAAGTCTTCAGCTTAAACACATTCTTGTGTACGTTATGTATCACATGTGACATCCCCTCGTATAATGTGTCAGGATCTTTGTTATCTGTGATAAGTACAGGTACTTTATCTATAATATTTTCTCTAAACTTTTCCATACGACTTACAGTGATGGGCCTATACGTAATTACTTGTTGCAATTTAATAACATCTACTTTAAAATAAGCTTTCTGACCACAGTGGTCCGAGTTAAAGCAGTATTTTGTTTGTAGTATTTGCTTAAATATAGTATTATTTAGATATGACCTGACAATGAGTATTTGATGTAGTAGCAATTTTAGCTTTATAAAGTTATCAGTTCAATCTACTTCTTTATCTTCACACAAATGTTCATGAGTTTTAAATCGATGTACATACGTTTTTATTTATAGGCTTACAAATTCTAAAAAAAAATATAGATTTGTTTTATAAAATTAAGATAATTATTTAGGTACAAAACTAATATTTTCTCTATAATAAAAAAATGTATTTACATATAATTAGACTAAATATATATATATTAAATTATACAATTAACAAAAAAATCTACGTTAATAGGTTAGGTATTTTAATTTTTGCATTGATTCATAGAAGAAAAAAACAGCATTTTCGAAGTAGATCAATATGCGAAGAGCTTCATCTCGTAAAAAGAAAACTCCTGTGCGCTACAATAGTGAGAACCCTATAAGGCCTGCATATACGATTCCGGTACCAGTGATTGAAGAAGAAACTCATCCGATCAGACATTTAGAACCAGAAATTGAGATAATGGAACGAGAAGAATTAACCCCAGAACCATCTCAAAGTATTGTCCCATCTAAGAGACGAATTAGAATTGTCAATAAAATAGTAAAACCTTTACAATCCAGACAATTAGGTTATGAATTAAAATCCATGCAACTCATGATGAGAACTTTGACCAATAGAATCAATTTAATGAATGGGGAAATACGCGATATTGTTACGATTAATAAGGACAAGCAACCTAATGAAATGCTAAATACAAATATCCAGAAAGAAACAAATCAAATTGAAAATTCAATAAACCAAAAGGAAAATTTATCTACAGAAGACAAACGTCAAATTATATATCAAATAAGGAATTTCAATCCGGAAAAACCAAAATTCAACGGCTCTTCTGATCCTGTAACCTTTTTAGAAGATTTAGAATGTTATCTTAAGAAGATTAAATATGGAGGTAATGAGCTAGAATTAATAAATGAATGCCTCACCGAAAATGCTAAAGATTGGGCTAGAATCTACAATACAAGATGGTCAACCTTCGAAGATTTCAAAACAGACTTTCTATCTCATTTTTAGGGTGTTACTGAACAAAACTCACTCAGGCGTACTATTACTCAAGGATTTTGGAACAAACATGAAGCCCCGTCTATGCTTAACTACTTTCTTCAAATTATTGGAAAAGCTCAAAAACTAACTCATACTATTCCTGAACAGCAATTAGTTTCGGACGTCATAAAACATTATCCTAAGCACATTCAACAGGTATGGGTAACATCAAAGATTAATACTGTTATAGAAACAGCAGAATTTTTACGAAGCATGGATGATATAAATAAACAAGAAAATCACGTATATACAAATCCATCAAACGGGAGCATCAATGAGAAGAAGAAGAAAGAAATAAATCACAATTATAAAAACTGGCAGAAGCCTCAGGCAGATTCCCAAAAAGATACATCAAAGGGAAATCGAATAAATGTAATTGAAGAGATCTTTATTCAAGACCCTTCGTCAAACTAGTGGAAGTTGGAAATACAGTTCCCGAACCAGCTTCACCTTTAGGGAACAATATTTTAAAAATGATGTTTAAAATGGGTTGGCAATCTACTCAAACTTTAGGGAAATCAGGTTTAGGAATTAAAGCTCCATTAGTAGGTATTTTATTCAATCAAAAGCCTTGAGAAGGTTTCGGTTACAAAACCATTCTCAATTGTCAAAAAAAAGAACTAAATATACCTAGTCAAATAATTGAAATTTTAAAATTAAAAACTGAACATGAAAAACTTTATCTTCCCGAAGTTGTTATTAAATCAATTTTTGAGGAACAAACCCCACAAGAAAATATTATTTCTAGAATAAAATCAGAATTAAATAAATAAATAAAATAAAAAAGCCTTTTATTTCGAGTCCTTTTGAAAAAAATTACATGCATGTCAGTTGTCTATAATTAATATTTAAGCATTAAAAAAAAATTGATTTCCATGTCAAGTATGTGGTTGGCAAAATATATATATATGTCGGGGTATCGGGAGGCCGAATAGGCGAGACTGAAGGCGTGTCCGACATATTGATGTCGTGTGGGCGTGCACGTGCAGGTTATCACGAAATAGTAAACTCACAGTACAATCAAATCACTGTATTACTGGTATTAATCGTTAAACAACAAAAATATTCAATGATTGCAACAATAATTCACGATTAAGAGCCAATGAGTTTGTAAGCGACCATCTAGTCCTAGGCGCTGTCAAGGAATAACGTCCCGCGCCGCCATGACACTTACAACTCCATTCGGGTCATTCATTCATTCATTCGAACCCGCTCTTAAAATAAATCAACTTGTCAATATCAACAATAATCAAAACTACCCGAGTTTAACAATTTAAAAAATTAATTAAATTAAATCTATCACGCGCCGTTACGGCCGTCCTGCATCATCACACGTCCTCGTGTGTATCGTCTCTGCTTTCTGGCTCATCTGTGACCAATAAAACCACCAATATACACACAGCTACCTGCTCGGTCATTCTGACCGTTATTATTTCCGCTTAATTCCAGCGTAACAACTTTCAAGAGTAGTGTGTACCACCAAAACCAATGCAACCATTATACTAAGAAACGCCACCAAGGCCAAATTAATTACACTTAGGCCACCAAGGCCACTAATGCCACCAAGTCGAACTATGCCACCAAGGCCAACTAATGCCACCAAGGCCAACTAATGCCACCAAGGCCAATTAATGCCACCAAGGCCAACTAATGCCACCAAGGCCAACTAATGCCACCAAGGTCAATTAATGCCACCAAGGCTTATTTGTGCCACCAAGGCTAATTTTTGCCACCAAGGCCAGTTGGTGCCACCAAGGCTTAAATAGTAACAATCTACGTGCAAGTTTGTGGCGAATAATGCCACCGAGGCTGCCACGTTCCATCTCACCCCCGAGGTCAAACAAATGCCACTCAGGTTATGATTACCAAAATCTCACCACGCATCATAGAGTAAAACCCAAAATAACACAAACCAAAACTCCATTTAACTGTACTCACCAGCGCCGTTAGGGCATCCTGACTCTTTTGAGTCTTCGGTTGTTTCTAAAGCGGTATTCAGCTCTAAAGGAACGTAACACTCGGGCATTCGTCTGAGACGGTCGGTACCGTCTTTCTTTTTGACCAATAAAATAGGGCTCGCGAATGGAGAACAACTTTCCTGAATTATACCTGCATCCAAAAGGTCCCTGATTTTACCACGCACTACTTCCCTTTCTTCTGTACTCCACCGATTTGGACGTCTTTGCACAGTACGATTTCGATCAGCTAATCTAATTTCTAATTTCCCAGTATTAACTCTACTAGATGGGGTTCTGTCAACGAAATGATCTGCATTCTCTTAAAGTAAGGTAAGTAGCTGACCCCGGAAATCAGAGGGAATTTCGGTATTGATGCTTTCAAAATCTTTAACTTTGGAGCCAACACCACAAACTGCCACTATCTTTTTTTTCCCTCAGAACAATCTGGCTCTCACTCACTTCTATCGAGAACCCTAACCATAACAAATCCCGGCCTACCATGACAGCTTGAGAGATGCAATCATCAGGTACAACAGGGAATAATAATTGCAACGCGGACCCCTGTATATGAACCGTGGCTAAAATTTGAGTATTGAACTGCAAACTAGATCGGCCTATACCTAATAGCGTGATAAGGCTATGCTGCCGTTTACCGGCGAATTTTTCAGCCATACTTTCCTTAATTAGAGAGCACTCGGCACCTGAATCGAAACTAAATGAAAACTTCTCACCAGATAAAGAACTATGTTTGTGGACGCACAGTGTGGGTTGTTGCCTTATACCAACGATTCAGCATTGCTCTCAGTCGCCTCAGCTTCTGCTACGTCAACGTGGCACAAAGGTGGCGATCAGCAGCAGGCGGGCAGCTCGAAGTAGTTTATCACAGCAGACTGAAATCATCGAATTGTATTGCATCAGTTTCTCCACTAAAATATTTTGAGCGAAGACACGCTCGTTTGTTCACTGTTTTAAATGCGTCCATATGTGTAGCAACTACTTTCCAAATAAGAAGTCAATCACTTTATTCTTTGAGTAAATTTGATACTTTAAACAAAAAAAAAAAAACAACGGCTTGTTTCATCAGCAAACTAATCTTGCTAAAAAAGAACAACTTTAGAAACTTACAGAAAAACTTTACGAAACCAAAATTTGCTATATTTTGTGCTATTGTTAACTACCGTGTTTTTTTTTTCAATAAAAAAAATTCATGGAACGAAACCTGTCCTTTTATTTCCCTTTGTCCTCGAGCTAGTATCTTCAATCCTAGCAGGTCTGCTCGACAACCACGGCTAGCACCTTCCACCGCAATAGCACAACAACGGCCGCATTTACCGCATACTGTCAGTTGTAGTGCTGTATGCCACCAACGAGAAATAGCACGTGGTGCATTCGCCAAGCGACACTCCTTGTGGACATGATCTTCTTTATCCCACATTCTGATGTCGGGGTATCGGGAGGCCGAATAGGCGAGACTGAAGGCGTGTCCGACATATTGATGTCGTGTGGGCGTGCACGTGCAGGTTATCACGAAATAGTAAACTCACAGTACAATCAAATCACTGTATTACTGGTATTAATCGTTAAACAACAAAAATATTCAATGATTGCAACAATAATTCACGATTAAGAGCCAATGAGTTTGTAAGCGACCATCTAGTCCTAGGCGCTGTCAAGGAATAACGTCCCGCGCCGCCATGACACTTACAACTCCATTCGGGTCATTCATTCATTCATTCGAACCCGCTCTTAAAATAAATCAACTTGTCAATATCAACAATAATCAAAACTACCCGAGTTTAACAATTTAAAAAATTAATTAAATTAAATCTATCACGCGCCGTTATATATATGTTACGGCTTGTTTACGGACAAGAACCCCTCATCGGGTGAAGGCCTCCTCCAAGGACTTCCACTCGTCTCTGTTGGAAGCTTTATGTTTCCAGTTATAACCAATCAGTTTCTTTATGTTATCAGACCAACGGCTATTTGGTTTTCCTCTGCGGCGTGTTCCTGTAGGTCCATTCCATGTAGTAGCTTGCAAGGTCCAGCGAGAGTCTGCCAGCCTAGCAACATGTCCTGCCCATCTCCATTTCTGCTGTTTGGCATGCTTTAATGCGTCTATACATTTAGTTATAGCTCTTATATTTATGTGAGGTATTTTTTGCACTTTTTTAATGTTTAATAAGCTTCTTTCCATTGCCCTTTGACATGTAGTTAATTTAGATTTCGTTTTAGCAGTAAATAGCCAGGTTTGACTAGCATATGTTAAAGAAGGCAGAATGCACATATCCATAACTTGTTTCTTAAGTTTTATATTCATATTACTTTTCAGGATTTCTTTTAGGCTCCAGTATTTATTCCAAGCTAGCTTTACTCGTCGGTCGACTTCCTGCTCGTTTCGTTGCTTGTTAAATGATATCTGCTTACCTAGGTAGATATAGCTGTCCACGTACTCTAGCGGCGTCTCGTCGACGGTTATCACTTTTTGCGTGCTATTAGTCATAAGTTTAGTTTTTTGAAAGTTCATTTTTAGGCCGACTTTTTCACTAGCTTTGTGTAAAGTTTGAACCATGTATTCAAGTTGGACGCTATGTTCTGACATTAATATTATATCGTCGGCGAACCTTAAATGGTTTAGACGTTTACCATTTATGTAAATTCCTATATTGTTCCAGTCCAGATTGCTCATCACTGATTGATTGAAATCAGAATTAGCAGCACAAATTTATGAACAAGATATAATTGGTCTTTTAGATACTGGTAGTGATATTACTTGCATTTCTGAAGAATTTTGGAAAATTCTTACCTTTGATCACAAGATTCCTGAGGTACCGGTAAAACCTTTTCAAATTAAAACTGCCATTAATGGTCATAAAAGTTCTGAAATTCGAAAAATAGTACTATTACCATTAAGATTAGGTAATTACATTCAAGATGTAGCATTTCTGGTAGTACCTGGTTTAAGTAATTTATTAATTTTAGGCTTAGATTGGACGATCAAAAATGAAATAACAATTAGTTTTATTAAAATAGATAGATTAGAATTTTACGAAAGTAGACCTGAATCTGGTTTAGGAGATAGATTAGAAGAAATTTCAGCAGATAAAGATACTTCAGCTGAAAATTGTCCAGATTATAAAATTGGAATTCCTTTGAAAGATAGTGACACAAAAAAATTACAAGAAATTCTAATAAAATATCAATCTTTATTTAGCGATAACCTAGGTAAAGCAAATTGCTACGAACATGTCATAAAAATGGAAGAACATTCTCCTATTGTAAAAAAATCGTATCCAATTCCATACGCGTATCGACAAAAGGTAGAGGAAAAATTACAAGAATTAGAAAAACTAGGAGTTATAGCTCGAGCGTCAACTCCTTATTGTAGCCCTTTGACATTTACGTTAAAAAAAGATGGATCAATTAGAGTGCTACTTGATGCTAGAGAAATCAATAAATGCATGATTCCTGAAACTGAAAAACCTCCACTTCAGTTAGATGTTATGAATTCTTTCCATGGAACCAATTTTATTAGTGTAATCGATATGAATAACGCGTACTTTCAAATTCCCATTTCAAAAAATAGTATGAAATATACTGGATTTTCATTTAATGGAAAATCATATGTATATCAAGTTTTACCACAAGGTTTAAAGACCTCTGTAGGCAGTTTTAGTAGGGCTATAGACCTCATTTTAGGGCATGACGTAAGAGAATTTTGTGTCAACTATTTAGATGACTTAGCCATTATAACTACAGGTTCTCTAGACCAGCACTTAGATCACATTGATATAGTGCAAGGTAAATTGGCTAAAGCAGGTTTAACTTGCAATTTAAAAAAATGTGAGTTTCTTTGTAAGGAAGTAAAAATGTTAGGTTACATAATATCCACTGATGGATTAAAAACTGATCCTCAAAAAATTGATGCAATTCAAAATTTTCCGATTCCTTCAAAAGTAAAACATGTCAGAGCATTTTTAGGCTTATGCAATTTTTATAGGAAATTTATTCCAAATTATAACAAATTCGCTCAACCACTTTTTGAATTATTAAAAAAGAATATTAGATGGCATTGGAAAACTGTAGAACAAAATGCGTTTGATCAAATCAAAAAAATCTTTATAAAAGTAATAGATTTGGCTCATCCAGATTTCTCAACCATATTATTTGCAGACTGATAGTTCTTCATTAGGAATAGCTGGCGTATTATATCAACTAAATGAGGAAAATGAAATAAAAATTTTAGGATTTTATAGTAAAGCCTTAAAAGGTGCTCAATTAAACTGGACTGTTACAGAACAAGAATTTTATTCTGTTATTTGTTGCCTTGGAAAATTTGAAACTTATCTGAGAGGTTCCAGGGTAGTCATCAGAACTGATCACAAAGCACTTATTTTTGTAAAAAATTGGAGATTATATAACGCGCGCATTACTCGTTGGATTAATTATTTGGAACAGTTTCAATATGAACTAGAACATATTAAAGGAAGAGACAATGTGGTCGCTGATGTTTTATCCAGATACCTCCCAGAAGGAGATTTACATCAGGTCGATAATCGTAACCTTCCAGGAATAGTTGTTATGGAAAAAAATGTACACAAAAACCTTAAATCAAAATTAAATAATATAGCTAAATTACAAAATGAAGACGTAGAAATAAAAGGAATTATAAACAAATTAAAAAATGGAGTTCAAATTGATAGATTGAGTGGAATAGAGAGAAGATGTTCACTAAAAAATGGAATTTTATATTTCACTTCAAAAAATAGTTCAAATAAAGTTATATTTTTACCAAAAAATTTGAGAATAGAAGTTATTCAACATATTCACTTAGATATGGGTCATTTAGGAAGTTACAAATTAGCCAAACATATCAAAAATAGATTTTATTGGAAAGGATTAAACAAACTTATTAAACAAGTTGTTAGATCATGTCATGTATGTCAGACTACAAAGTGTAATACAAGCAAAAATGTAGGACCTTGTAATTCTATAGTCACTGCAAACATAGGAGATTTAATAATGGTTGATTTATATGGACCTTTGCCTACAGGATTATTTGGTATGAATTACATATTAGTTGTTCAAGACACCTTTAGTAAATTTGTTAAATTTTACGAACTCAAAAAAGCAACTGCTAGTTCAGTTTTAGGTAGAGTAAGGAAGTTTTTTGAGATAATTAAACCTAAGGCTATTATGTCAGATAATGGCTCCCAATTTTCTAATAAATTATGGAAAGAAAACATGAAAGACGCCGGTATTAAAGTCATTTATACAACGGTTAGAAATCCAAGACCAAATACAACTGAAAGGGTTAATAAAGAATTAGGTCGTTTATTTAGAACTTATTGTCAAACAAACCATAAAGGCTGGGTTTCTCTTCTACCAAATTTAGAAATTCTCTATAATAATACCTTCCATGAAAGTACTGGATTTACCCCATGTGAAATTATGTATGGAAAAGAACCAGAACTTCTGTTAGATAAAGAAATTAATTTCGAAAACCCCAAAACTAACATAACTGAAATTAGAGAGGAAGCTAGGAAAAATTTGATTGCAAATAGCCAAAAACGTCAAGCGTTATTTAATAAACGATATAAACTCACACAATTTCAGATAGGAGATCTTGTTAAAATTAAAAAACAGAATAAATCTAACGCTAAATCAAAACTAACAAAGAAATTTGCTCCATTGTATGAAGGGCCTTTTGTTGTAACGTTTACCCCTTATAGAAACGTATATACTTTAACAGACCCTAAAACAAATAAAATTAGAGGTAAATTTAATGTCATTCATTTATATAAATATTATGAATGAAAAATTGACCCTATTGAGGCTGGTTCGAGATTTTTGTTGAATTAATGAATTTTATTGTTTAAATTTAGCAAGAAAAGCTATTTGTTTTTTTTTACCTTTTATAATTTTAGTTATTAAGGATGTTGAAAATAAAGGAATTAAGAAAGAAAACTCGGTTGGCTAGGGGAAGAGCTCGCCTGTGTTTTCAAAGTTCTAGTAATACAAACATACATTATTTAGTTGCTGATGAAAAAAATCTAAATTAATTATCAATTAAACTTTAATTTAATAGTTAACTATCTAATCACACTTAATTTTGTTTATTGAAATGTTTTAGTGTAGGTAGATTTTTTTTAACAAAGCTAATTGCACTTTCCTTTTAAAGTAAAATTAGTAAATTAGGGTTTATTTATTAGTTTATATCGAGACGTGTTGTTGTGAGAAGTCTGTATGAGCGAATGGAATGTGGAAGGATACAAAGTGATGGTTGTATCTAATTATGACTTAACCTTGACAGTATACAGAATGATGTTGTGTTAACGAATTAGTTTTGACAGTATGAAAGAGCCTCTGCAATGGAATCGGACTTAAGATATAAACATTAAAGTTCATTGGCATCTCAACTTACATCACACGGTACAAGAAACCTTTTGGATATTGCTATTAGTTAATGTCATTTCAAGCTGACAGGTTGCAGATTTCCAAAACTGTTATCCAAAATGAGTTCTACTCCACAAGAAGCTAGGGACCCCATGATTATTCACACATCCGTCAATTACATGTAGGGTTTGCATTATTCGTCCAATTTTAGTATTCGAATAATACGAATACTTCGATTTTCAATATTCGAATATTCGAATATTTCGAATAAAACGAATATTTTTTAAAAATAACTCAAAATAATGATTTTAAGTTGTTTAATTGTTAAATATGTAGGTATGCTTTATTCATTTAACATTGTTACAGGAACAAGGGCTATTGGTTGACTATTCCTAATGTTGGTATCTAAGCTTTTCCCAAAAAAATCCCGAACACCTCATTCTTCCAGATCTGCACCTTCATGGGCTCATTCAAATCAGAATCACGAGCAGATTCGATCCTGATAATAAAAAAATTACCCTAAATTTCCATATAAAATTTAAGTTTTCATTACGCCATGCTCAAAGTAAGTACAGACAAAAATGTGGCGAAATAGAAAGGATTTTTTGTGGTATTTTTTTTACTATCAAGATCCAATCAGATCGTGATTCTGATTCGAATGGGCCCAAGCGAGTCAAGATCTGGAAGAATCAGGTTTACGGATTTTTTTTGCAAAACACTACTCTACAGACTACCCGCAACGGCCGCAACACTTTCAACCATAACCTTATCCACGTGTTTGAGTTAAGCAAATGAATAAAGTCTATTTTTATTTGAATCATTTTAGTAATGATACTTGTTAAGACTGCAAAATATAAAATGGTATGGTAACAAGTAACAATGCCTAGGCAGCTAATTAAATTTTAAATGACGCGGCTTAGCTTAAGTTCACATAGAATAATTGGTTTACTATAAATCGCTAATATCTCAGAGTCAGATTCAGATTTATTAATTTCATAATATAGGTAGATTACATTATAAATTGCAGGCATGTCAATCTACAAGTATTCGTATTATGATCGTCAGAATAGGTATAAGAGTATAAATCAAATCATTACAAGATATAAAATTTCACACAATGTCACAATAGTATCTCCTGTAGTGGATCGTCAAAATCTATGCATCATTTATATATTCATTCATAGAATATAATAGATTATCCAAAAAAAAAATGTCTTAAACCTCTAAAAGTAATAAAGATCTGAAGAGTGTAAACTCAATCAAAAATTGGTGCATACCGACTGTACTGTGTATAATATACATGTCATTGAAATAAGGCACTGGGTGTGTAATTACGGTATGCACAAGAAATTTAAACTAAGAGCAGGATCTATTTCTTGTGCAGTGTGTTAAATTTACCATGGGTTGTATTCGATTGCGACTGCGGCATTCGACAGTAGGAGCGAGACGAACTTACTTTTGAATGCCGCAGTCGCAATCGAAAACAGCTCATGGTACGTACATAGGTAATGGTTGGCTTATTGAGCTTTTAGGGTTTCTATTTATTTCAGTTATAGGTAGTTTCACGAGAGTTGAAGTGAATGATTTCACACACAGCTACATAAAGTACTAATTACAAAAAAAGTTAACGAATGAAATTAACGTTTGTGTCAATGAAAACGCTACTGGATATATATTCATTGGTATATAAACTTTTTGGTCTATTTTACAATTCACTGTAGAACTTGCCATCGGTACGAAAAAAGAACAGTACTTAATTACAAAATCTCGATCTCATTACAGGACAATGTTGTTGTCTGACTAACTTAACTCTAGTGAGACTACCTATAATACTAATTAGATAGCAGGTAGCCGAATTCGCAATCCTTTTACCAATTATGATACGATATTTGGGTAGTTTTAGAAGATTTAATTTTAGGCTTCAATGAATTTGGGCAAATGAAAAGAAAAATAATATAATAAGAATTAGTCTACTATTAAAACGGTTTTTTTACTTCGAATTAAAATCTGTTTCCACGGAGTTCTTAAAGTGAAATACAATTAAAACGGGCATTTTATTATAGGTTTTCGTACAAAATAATAATTTCTGAATAAAATTGCACTATTCGAAATATTCGTTTTATTCGAATAATGAGTGTTGTAGTATTCGAATAATATTTATGGCGAATAATTCGAATATTCGAATATTCGAATATTCGAATTGCAAACCCTAATTACATGTTGTCTATTTAAGTTTCTTCGGTCATAAAATGTCATAATTTGATATTAATTGTAGACATAGTACAAATCGACTTGTTTTCCTAAAAGGTGTAAATGCTTTAAGAATTAAAGGTAACACGTTTTGAAATAGCCATAAGTTATTTCTAACATAATAAAAAAAAAATTGTGAAGGCTAATATTAAACACCTTAACGTGGTATAAAGAGATATATTCTAGAGGAGGTAACCAGAAGGTACAATGTACCAGAGAACTCTTTCACATCCAAAGAGCGAACACAGTTCATCATGCCCTCCGATGGGCCACTGCATGAGCACTTAAAGCTATTAATAGGATCAGGACTTTCGCCACAAATTGGCCGTTTCTACAACTGCATAGAGAACGTTGACATGTACCAGTTGATGATGCGAATAGTTGACTCCATTCTAGATAATCCACTGGATTTTGGAATACTAACCCGTATTCTATTGGGGACTCACGTAGCTGATAGATCAGTTGCCGCACTAACCGAACTAGCAAGGACGAACACGCCATATACCAACGTAGGGCTATTCGAGACTCCCGAGTTCGAGAACAGAGAGGTACACATTATGAATCTAGAGAATATGGGAAGATTCATTAACACGTTTAACCTTCAACAAACCGTTCGTGATCTATGTCGCAATGACCTAGTAAGTTTGGAGATACCCTTCTCCTTCAAAATGGAACAAAAAACGATCATCGAGGAGCCATCTGGAAGCATGTTTGAAATCAAATATGATCCTAAGAGAACGGAGAACAACCTAAGACATTGTCTGAATTGGCGCAGCTGCGCTATAAACGTCATCAACATCGATAGCAATGAACTTCGCCTTCAATGTACCTTCTTCTTCTTTAAAAACCTAAATCGTGGTTTGTGTTGTTCTCTTTCTAAGCTTTTGGACTCCTGTCGTTACGGATCATGGCTGTGTACCACCGAGGATGGTTCGACACCCGTGCTAACATCGAAGAAATCTTGCAGGCTGATGAGTTCCTCAGGTCCCTCGTCTTTAGACATCTCGAGGCTCAGTCACTCACTGAATCCCCCATGGAGGTGGTAATAGCGGCGGTTACCATCATAAGTCATGCGCGATACCCCGCTAATCGACTTCCAATAAAGCCAAGAGAGTACATCGACTCCATGGTTGTCGGCGAAATGATGGCCCCGGTGTTGCCTGAGGCTAATTTCCTGCAACGAGATGCGGCTCGTGAAGAGTTCATTAAAGTAGTGAGATATATACTATCTAATGCTACGGTCCACAACCGAAACAAAGGGTATACTGAGTGGGTGGCGGCACTTGGAGAAGCAAATGCGGAGCTGGAGAATGACCAACAACATCAGATAGTAGAGCGGGAAAATATGGTCTTCGACGACTATGTTGAATACTTAGTTTGGCTCGCTTACAATACGCCGGCAAGCATGTACATGAACCCAGTGGTTCTGGTGGTATCATCGTATGTCGGGATCGCCAAGCGAGGTACAATGTCTGAGCAATTTGCCAACAAAGTGACGAGTGGGATCAGAGACGATTTGGGAGTCGACATAGTCCTCGACACAGGAATGGTGAAATATACATATGTCAACTTTGGCCGCTTTGTCACTGCAGATAATGCTCAGGATGTATTCCGACGTTGGCTGGCAGATATTCCGGAGCACGCATTAAGGTTGCGGTTGAGTTTGGAGCAGGTTACGGGTTCCGGCCTTACCGCATACATCGTTATAGGACGATGCATGAGGAAGTACAATGACTTCCCGTGGGACCGCTTGAACGTGATAACTGGCGGTGAAGTTGATAAATTCACTGCTGCCCTCGCCACGGTGAACGGAAACCTATACTACGGGTTTAACCGCAACCTTGGAGCCGCCCGTTCCACTCTCTACAGCTCGGTAGCCTACGTCGCCAAAGAGCTTCTGATCAAGGTCGCAGGAGAAGTGTCACTATCCAAATATCAAGGTTGGCTCAAACGTCCCAAGAATCCTGCGGCTGTACAAGGGTTACTTGACGACTATATAACGAGAACTGAACAGAGGATGGTGGAGATTGTCAACGAAGCAGCAGACGCTCGTTACATGGAACGGTTGATGGGGACAGTAAACCAGGAGGCACATAACGACATGTTCGCCTAGGATCATCTAATTGTAAGAATTAGAATTAATATTAGTACTAGTGACAAAAATGTGACATAAACGTGCCTTAATTAGAGTTTAGAGATAGAGAAGAATCAAAAACCGCGAAGATACAACAATATTAAGAATTTCTCGAACGTGGACAGAATGTCAATACCCCAGGCGCTTGGGAATAGAGTTCTCATGCCTCTAGAGGAGTGGATCAACATGCTAAATGCAGAAGCCATACCTTGTGTGTTTATAAGAACGGAGAACGTGCTGATAAAATCAGTATTCGAACGCTTCAGTCGATTCGTTCAGCTTCAGTCAGTTCGATTCAGTCGCGCCGCGCATGCGCTAGCGTACGGTCATGGGCAGAAGTGCACGTAAAAAGTACGGTTGTTGTAGTTAATCGGTGCGACAAAAATTTCGACAATGTGTGAGACAGTGAAATGTGCATCATGTAATGTGGTAATAGATGAGATTCTTGCGTTTATCAGCAACAAAGTGGATATCATGGACGAGGCGAGTTTGAATCGCATATGTGTAACCGCTTTTTCGGAAGCTGACATTGTCAAGGCAAAAAGTTTGTTATTTGAGGCTATACCAAACTCATCCAAAATGGTAGCTCGTAAAGGAGAGGGTAAATCGGCCAGGAACATCGATGATATAATTTGTCTCCTAAAAGAAAGTGCTGCTGATGATTTACCTATTTTTGTAGCTCGAGACCTGCATAAACTGCCGCCTGTTCTTTTCGAACACTTAGATGCCACAAAGATCCTAAAAGATATGGTTATATTGCGAAGTGACATCAAACAAATACAGGACCAATTTGCCTCAAAAAAGGAGATAGAACTTTTGAAAAAGGAACTCGACAATCTTAAATCGGCGTCTTTAGTGAACAATTATCATGAAAATATAAATAGCAGACGAGGTGCGTGCCTGAATAGCAGTTTTGAACATTATAGTGGCCCTATGGGTTTGCCCCATGCTTGCAATGAAAGTCTATCACCAGTGGAAAATCAGCCATCATCGGAGTCAAGGTCTCCCGAAACCAAAAAAAGTGATCAATTGCAAGAGGGTAGAGATACAATCCAGTTGGTGACGGGGTCGAGGCCGTTAGTCTGTGCTCCACTACCCGCTAATGCTTTTGTTCAAGTAGCTGAGCGAACTGATAAGCGGCCCAGCGAGACAGGTAACGGCTGTGTACCGCGTTCGCAACAGTGCAATGTACCTGCAACATCTGTGTTGGCGGGACACACGGGCGTAGCGACCGTTAAACAAAAACCATCTGAAGCGTTACAATACTCAGCGGTAGCGCAAAAGGGTGAATGGAAACCTCAAGTCCCTGATGAGCAATGGAAAAACAGTCAAAGAGAAAGACTGAGAAACCAATTTATTGGGAATAGAGGGAAAGCAGCAACGAACCCTAATGTGAAGTTCAAAGCGGCCGATATTAAAGTCCCTATATTTATCTACGATGTAGCGAAGGACACGACTATAGGGGATATTTCGGATTACATAATGAGTAAAACAAATGTTATAGTTACTCTTGAGAAAATTAATATGAAAAGGCAGAAAGATTATAACGCGTTTAAAGTGTATGTTCCTAAACATAAGGTATTTATTTTCCTGCAGGACGATTTCTGGCCTGATGGTATTGCGTTTCGACGCTTCGTCAATTTCAAGAATAATTTAAATGAAACAAGCCGTGGTGAATTTAGAAGTCAAAAATAATCAAAAAAGGAAAAAAAACAATAATAATAATCAATAACAATAATAATGGGATATACAACCAAGATCGTAAGTTTTAATTGCAAGAATGTTGTGCGATCTGTGGAGTGTGTACGTAAGCTATGTCGCACAGCTGACCTGGTTTGTCTACAGGAAACATGGCTTATGGAGCATAACTTGTCTTTTTTGGGGAGTATAGACTATGACTTTGCATTTACTGGTAAGTCTGCGGTGGACTCCTCGACAAAAATACACATAGGCCGACCGCACGGCGGAACGGCAATTTTGTGGAACCGAACTTCCTTCCCGTGTGTATCGGTGATCAAGTGTAATAGTGTGCGTTTAGCGGCAGTTAAAATATTACTTAACGATCGCTCGGTGATAGTAATGTCGGTCTATATGCCTACGGACTCATCAGAAAATCTATTAGAGTTTACTGAATGTTTAGCTGAAATACACTCAATTATTGAAAATAATGATGTGGAATCCGTGTTTGTACTCGGTGACATGAATGCCCACCCTGGTGAGGCGTTCTCCAATGAATTATTAAGCTTTTGTGGTGAACAATCTTGGCAATGTGTAGATATGGAGTTGTTACCGACGGACACGTACACATACATCAGTGATGCGCACGGGTGCAAGCGCTGGCTGGACCACTGTGTTGTGACCAGCGCGGCTCGCCCCGCGGTACTTAATGTCTCAGTGTTATATAACGTCTACTGGTCGGATCATTATCCTTTGTTAATTGAATGCGATTATAATTTAGTGAAACCTAAAGTGTATATTCCGGAATTTACTCATAGTAAGGTTATCTGGGGTGATAGGGACCCTGTACAAATTGAAAATTTTAGTAAATACTGTAATGCAAAACTAGCAAATGTAAACTTGCCTATTGAGTTCTGCGACTGTGCTGATATTACTTGCATTTCTGAAGAATTTTGGAAAATTCTTACCTTTGATCACAAGATTCCTGAGGTACCGGTAAAACCTTTTCAAATTAAAACTGCCATTAATGGTCATAAAAGTTCTGAAATTCGAAAAATAGTACTATTACCATTAAGATTAGGTAATTACATTCAAGATGTAGCATTTCTGGTAGTACCTGGTTTAAGTAATTTATTAATTTTAGGCTTAGATTGGATGATCAAAAATGAAATAACAATTAGTTTTATTAAAATAGATAGATTAGAATTTTACGAAAGTAGACCTGAATCTGGTTTAGGAGATAGATTAGAAGAAATTTCAGCAGATAAAGATACTTCAGCTGAAAATTGTCCAGATTATAAAATTGGAATTCCTTTGAAAGATAGTGACACAAAAAAATTACAAGAAATTCTAATAAAATATCAATCTTTATTTAGCGATAACCTAGGTAAAGCAAATTGCTACGAACATGTCATAAAAATGGAAGAACATTCTCCTATTGTAAAAAAATCGTATCCAATTCCATACGCGTATCGACAAAAGGTAGAGGAAAAATTACAAGAATTAGAAAAACTAGGAGTTATAGCTCGAGCGTCAACTCCTTATTGTAGCCCTTTGACATTTACGTTAAAAAAAGATGGATCAATTAGAGTGCTACTTGATGCTAGAGAAATCAATAAATGCATGATTCCTGAAACTGAAAAACCTCCACTTCAGTTAGATGTTATGAATTCTTTCCATGGAACCAATTTTATTAGTGTAATCGATATGAATAACGCGTACTTTCAAATTCCCATTTCAAAAAATAGTATGAAATATACTGGATTTTCATTTAATGGAAAATCATATGTATATCAAGTTTTACCACAAGGTTTAAAGACCTCTGTAGGCAGTTTTAGTAGGGCTATAGACCTCATTTTAGGGCATGACGTAAGAGAATTTTGTGTCAACTATTTAGATGACTTAGCCATTATAACTACAGGTTCTCTAGCACATTGATATAGTGCAAGGTAAATTGGCTAAAGCAGGTTTAACTTGCAATTTAAAAAAATGTGAGTTTCTTTGTAAGGAAGTAAAAATGTTAGGTTACATAATATCCACTGATGGATTAAAAACTGATCCTCAAAAAATTGATGCAATTCAAAATTTTCCGATTCCTTCAAAAGTAAAACATGTCAGAGCATTTTTAGGCTTATGCAATTTTTATAGGAAATTTATTCCAAATTATAACAAATTCGCTCAACCACTTTTTGAATTATTAAAAAAGAATATTAGATGGCATTGGAAAACTGTAGAACAAAATGCGTTTGATCAAATCAAAAAAATCTTTATAAAAGTAATAGAATTGGCTCATCCAGATTTCTCAACCATATTATTTGCAGACTGATAGTTCTTCATTAGGAATAGCTGGCGTATTATATCAACTAAATGAGGAAAATGAAATAAAAATTTTAGGATTTTATAGTAAAGCCTTAAAAGGTGCTCAATTAAACTGGACTGTTACAGAACAAGAATTTTATTCTGTTATTTGTTGCCTTGGAAAATTTGAAACTTATCTGAGAGGTTCCAGGGTAGTCATCAGAACTGATCACAAAGCACTTATTTTTGTTAAAAATTGGAGATTATATAACGCGCGCATTACTCGTTGGATTATTTATTTGGAACAGTTTCAATATGAACTAGAACATATTAAAGGAAGAGACAATGTGGTCGCTGATGTTTTATCCAGATACCTCCCAGAAGGAGATTTACATCAGGTCGATAATCGTAACCTTCCAGGAATAGTTGTTATGGAAAAAAATGTACACAAAAACCTTAAATCAAAATTAAATAATATAGCTAAATTACAAAATGAAGACGTAGAAATAAAAGGAATTATAAACAAATTAAAAAATGGAGTTCAAATTGATAGATTGAGTGGAATAGAGAGAAGATGTTCACTAAAAAATGGAATTTTATATTTCACTTCAAAAAATAGTTCAAATAAAGTTATATTTTTACCAAAAAATTTGAGAATAGAAGTTATTCAACATATTCACTTAGATATGGGTCATTTAGGAAGTTACAAATTAGCCAAACATATCAAAAATAGATTTTATTGGAAAGGATTAAACAAACTTATTAAACAAGTTGTTAGATCATGTCATGTATGTCAGACTACAAAGTGTAATACAAGCAAAAATGTAGGACCTTGTAATTCTATAGTCACTGCAAACATAGGAGATTTAATAATGGTTGATTTATATGGACCTTTGCCTACAGGATTATTTGGTATGAATTACATATTAGTTGTTCAAGACACCTTTAGTAAATTTGTTAAATTTTACGAACTCAAAAAAGCAACTGCTAGTTCAGTTTTAGGTAGAGTAAGGAAGTTTTTTGAGATAATTAAACCTAAGGCTATTATGTCAGATAATGGCTCCCAATTTTCTAATAAATTATGGAAAGAAAACATGAAAGACGCCGGTATTAAAGTCATTTATACAACGGTTAGAAATCCAAGACCAAATACAACTGAAAGGGTTAATAAAGAATTAGGTCGTTTATTTAGAACTTATTGTCAAACAAACCATAAAGGCTGGGTTTCTCTTCTACCAAATTTAGAAATTCTCTATAATAATACCTTCCATGAAAGTACTGGATTTACCCCATGTGAAATTATGTATGGAAAAGAACCAGAACTTCTGTTAGATAAAGAAATTAATTTCGAAAACCCCAAAACTAACATAACTGAAATTAGAGAGGAAGCTAGGAAAAATTTGATTGCAAATAGCCAAAAACGTCAAGCGTTATTTAATAAACGATATAAACTCACACAATTTCAGATAGGAGATCTTGTTAAAATTAAAAAACAGAATAAATCTAACGCTAAATCAAAACTAACAAAGAAATTTGCTCCATTGTATGAAGGGCCTTTTGTTGTAACGTTTACCCCTTATAGAAACGTATATACTTTAACAGACCCTAAAACAAATAAAATTAGAGGTAAATTTAATGTCATTCATTTATATAAATATTATGAATGAAAAATTGACCTTATTGAGGCTGGTTCGAGATTTTTGTTGAATTAATGAATTTTATTGTTTAAATTTAGCAAGAAAAGCTATTTGTTTTTTTTTACCTTTTATAATTTTAGTTATTAAGGATGTTGAAAATAAAGGAATTAAGAAAGAAAACTCGGTTGGCTAGGGGAAGAGCTCGCCTGTGTTTTCAAAGTTCTAGTAATACAAACATACATTATTTAGTTGCTGATGAAAAAAATCTAAATTAATTATCAATTAAACTTTAATTTAATAGTTAACTATCTAATCACACTTAATTTTGTTTATTGAAATGTTTTAGTGTAGGTAGATTTTTTTTAACAAAGCTAATTGCACTTTCCTTTTAAAGTAAAATTAGTAAATTAGGGTTTATTTATTAGTTTATATCGAGACGTGTTGTTGTGAGAAGTCTGTATGAGCGAATGGAATGTGGAAGGATACAAAGTGATGGTTGTATCTAATTATGACTTAACCTTGACAGTATACAGAATGATGTTGTGTTAACGAATTAGTTTTGACAGTATGAAAGAGCCTCTGCAATGGAATCGGACTTAAGATATAAACATTAAAGTTCATTGGCATCTCAACTTACATCACACGGTACAAGAAACCTTTTGGATATTGCTATTAGTTAATGTCATTTCAAGCTGACAGGTTGCAGATTTCCAAAACTGTTATCCAAAATGAGTTCTACTCCACAAGAAGCTAGGGACCCCATGATTATTCACACATCCGTCAATTACATGTTGTCTATTTAAGTTTCTTCGGTCATAAAATGTCATAATTTGATATTAATTGTAGACATAGTACAAATCGACTTGTTTTCCTAAAAGGTGTAAATGCTTTAAGAATTAAAGGTAACACGTTTTGAAATAGCCATAAGTTATTTCTAACATAATAAAAAAAAATTGTGAAGGCTAATATTAAACACCTTAACGTGGTATAAAGAGATATATTCTAGAGGAGGTAACCAGAAGGTACAATGTACCAGAGAACTCTTTCACATCCAAAGAGCGAACACAGTTCATCATGCCCTCCGATGGGCCACTGCATGAGCACTTAAAGCTATTAATAGGATCAGGACTTTCGCCACAAATTGGCCGTTTCTACAACTGCATAGAGAACGTTGACATGTACCAGTTGATGATGCGAATAGTTGACTCCATTCTAGATAATCCACTGGATTTTGGAATACTAACCCGTATTCTATTGGGGACTCACGTAGCTGATAGATCAGTTGCCGCACTAACCGAACTAGCAAGGACGAACACGCCATATACCAACGTAGGGCTATTCGAGACTCCCGAGTTCGAGAACAGAGAGGTACACATTATGAATCTAGAGAATATGGGAAGATTCATTAACACGTTTAACCTTCAACAAACCGTTCGTGATCTATGTCGCAATGACCTAGTAAGTTTGGAGATACCCTTCTCCTTCAAAATGGAACAAAAAACGATCATCGAGGAGCCATCTGGAAGCATGTTTGAAATCAAATATGATCCTAAGAGAACGGAGAACAACCTAAGACATTGTCTGAATTGGCGCAGCTGCGCTATAAACGTCATCAACATCGATAGCAATGAACTTCGCCGACCTGATCTATATATTAAGAATTTCTCGAACGTGGACAGAATGTCAATACCCCAGGCGCTTGGGAATAGAGTTCTCATGC
Organism: Lathronympha strigana; assembly: GCA_949128165.1. Classification (NCBI taxonomy): domain Eukaryota; kingdom Metazoa; phylum Arthropoda; class Insecta; order Lepidoptera; family Tortricidae; genus Lathronympha; species Lathronympha strigana. Next base: position 144,797 of record OX421911.1, read on the forward strand.
CTCTAGAGGAGTGGATCAACATGCTAAATGCAGAAGCCATACCTTGTGTGTTTATAAGAACGGAGAACGTGCTGATAAAATCAGTATTCGAACGCTTCAGTCGATTCGTTCAGCTTCAGTCAGTTCGATTCAGTCGCGCCGCGCATGCGCTAGCGTACGGTCATGGGCAGAAGTGCACGTAAAAAGTACGGTTGTTGTAGTTAATCGGTGCGACAAAAATTTCGACAATGTGTGAGACAGTGAAATGTGCATCATGTAATGTGGTAATAGATGAGATTCTTGCGTTTATCAGCAACAAAGTGGATATCATGGACGAGGCGAGTTTGAATCGCATATGTGTAACCGCTTTTTCGGAAGCTGACATTGTCAAGGCAAAAAGTTTGTTATTTGAGGCTATACCAAACTCATCCAAAATGGTAGCTCGTAAAGGAGAGGGTAAATCGGCCAGGAACATCGATGATATAATTTGTCTCCTAAAAGAAAGTGCTGCTGATGATTTACCTATTTTTGTAGCTCGAGACCTGCATAAACTGCCGCCTGTTCTTTTCGAACACTTAGATGCCACAAAGATCCTAAAAGATATGGTTATATTGCGAAGTGACATCAAACAAATACAGGACCAATTTGCCTCAAAAAAGGAGATAGAACTTTTGAAAAAGGAACTCGACAATCTTAAATCGGCGTCTTTAGTGAACAATTATCATGAAAATATAAATAGCAGACGAGGTGCGTGCCTGAATAGCAGTTTTGAACATTATAGTGGCCCTATGGGTTTGCCCCATGCTTGCAATGAAAGTCTATCACCAGTGGAAAATCAGCCATCATCGGAGTCAAGGTCTCCCGAAACCAAAAAAAGTGATCAATTGCAAGAGGGTAGAGATACAATCCAGTTGGTGACGGGGTCGAGGCCGTTAGTCTGTGCTCCACTACCCGCTAATGCTTTTGTTCAAGTAGCTGAGCGAACTGATAAGCGGCCCAGCGAGACAGGTAACGGCTGTGTACCGCGTTCGCAACAGTGCAATGTACCTGCAACATCTGTGTTGGCGGGACACACGGGCGTAGCGACCGTTAAACAAAAACCATCTGAAGCGTTACAATACTCAGCGGTAGCGCAAAAGGGTGAATGGAAACCTCAAGTCCCTGATGAGCAATGGAAAAACAGTCAAAGAGAAAGACTGAGAAACCAATTTATTGGGAATAGAGGGAAAGCAGCAACGAACCCTAATGTGAAGTTCAAAGCGGCCGATATTAAAGTCCCTATATTTATCTACGATGTAGCGAAGGACACGACTATAGGGGATATTTCGGATTACATAATGAGTAAAACAAATGTTATAGTTACTCTTGAGAAAATTAATATGAAAAGGCAGAAAGATTATAACGCGTTTAAAGTGTATGTTCCTAAACATAAGGTATTTATTTTCCTGCAGGACGATTTCTGGCCTGATGGTATTGCGTTTCGACGCTTCGTCAATTTCAAGAATAATTTAAATGAAACAAGCCGTGGTGAATTTAGAAGTCAAAAATAAACAAAAAAGGAAAAAAAACAATAATAATAATCAATAACAATAATAATGGGATATACAACCAAGATCGTAAGTTTTAATTGCAAGAATGTTGTGCGATCTGTGGAGTGTGTACGTAAGCTATGTCGCACAGCTGACCTGGTTTGTCTACAGGAAACATGGCTTATGGAGCATAACTTGTCTTTTTTGGGGAGTATAGACTATGACTTTGCATTTACTGGTAAGTCTGCGGTGGACTCCTCGACAAAAATACACATAGGCCGACCGCACGGCGGAACGGCAATTTTGTGGAACCGAACTTCCTTCCCGTGTGTATCGGTGATCAAGTGTAATAGTGTGCGTTTAGCGGCAGTTAAAATATTACTTAACGATCGCTCGGTGATAGTAATGTCGGTCTATATGCCTACGGACTCATCAGAAAATCTATTAGAGTTTACTGAATGTTTAGCTGAAATACACTCAATTATTGAAAATAATGATGTGGAATCCGTGTTTGTACTCGGTGACATGAATGCCCACCCTGGTGAGGCGTTCTCCAATGAATTATTAAGCTTTTGTGGTGAACAATCTTGGCAATGTGTAGATATGGAGTTGTTACCGACGGACACGTACACATACATCAGTGATGCGCACGGGTGCAAGCGCTGGCTGGACCACTGTGTTGTGACCAGCGCGGCTCGCCCCGCGGTACTTAATGTCTCAGTGTTATATAACGTCTACTGGTCGGATCATTATCCTTTGTTAATTGAATGCGATTATAATTTAGTGAAACCTAAAGTGTATATTCCGGAATTTACTCATAGTAAGGTTATCTGGGGTGATAGGGACCCTGTACAAATTGAAAATTTTAGTAAATACTGTAATGCAAAACTAGCAAATGTAAACTTGCCTATTGAGTTCTGCGACTGTGCTGATAAGATGTGTTCCAATAGTACGCATAAAAAAGTATTGAGCGATATGTACTTAAATATTATACATATTCTAAAGGAGGGCGCGAGTGCCTGTCGCAGTGATACTGGTAGTAAGAGGCACAAGCACATAACGGGGTGGAATAGGTATGTAAGCGACGCCCACCGCGAGGCTCGGTTTTGGTACTTATGGTGGCTATCGTACGGTAAACCGGCTTACGGCTATGTTTGGGACAAAATGCATGAAACAAAAAAGGTGTTTAAATCAAAGCTTAAATACTGCCAAGAACGCGAATTTGATATTAAATTGGACATTTTAACCAAAAATCGTGTTGATAAGGATTTTAAAAATTTTTGGAAAAATACCAACAAGTTTAAGTTAAAGCCGAGTCTCCCTGTGGGCGTTGCTGGCATACATGAACCGAGTGGTATTGCAAACGCTTTTAAAGAATATTTTACTGTAACCTCACCGTTACCCCAGTCAACTGCGGTCCTCGACACTGAGGACAAACCCGATACCCCTACAATCAGATTTACGGTCAAGCAAGTATCGTCTAAGATTAAAAACATGGTAAAAGGGAAGTCTCCGGGGCACGATGGCCTCAGTGTCGAGCACCTCAAGTTTGCTGGAAGTCATCTCCCTAGAGTACTTTCCCTTTTTTTCAACTTATGTATTAGTCATAGCTACTTACCGGAGGACTTAATGCGTACTGTGGTAGTTCCTATTATAAAAAATAAAACGGGAGACGCGTCTGATTTGTCTAATTACAGGCCGATATCACTGGCGACGATTATAGCTAAGGTGCTGGATGGTCTGCTTGACGACATACTGGGAAATCACCTCGACTTACATGACGCACAGTTTGGCTTTAGGCCAGGCTTATCCACTGAAAGTGCAGTATTGTGTCTCAAGCAGACTGTGCAGTACTATACCGCTCGAAACACACCAGTGTTTGCTTGCTTTTTAGACCTCTCAAAAGCTTTTGACATGGTGGCATATGATAAGCTGTGGAATAAGTTACGCGAACACACAAGCGTACCCCGTGAAGTCACGTCCTTATTTCGGTACTGGTACGGACACCAAGCAAATACTGTTAAATGGGCTGGTGTGCATTCTGAAACTTATAGGATGAATTGCGGAGTGAGGCAAGGGGGTTTAAGCTCACCCAAGCTGTTCAACCTGTACATGAATGAGCTGATCGAGGGACTTAGCAGTACCTATGTCGGATGTCATGTGGACGGACTATGCGTCAATAACCTCAGTTACGCAGATGACATGGTGCTGCTGAGCCCATCGGTTACCGCTCTGCAGCGACTGGTGATCATGTGTGAAACATATGCAGGTACTCATGGGCTGAGATATAATATTTCAAAAAGCGAGTTACTGCAATTTAAAGCCGGTAAAAAGTCGTATAGTCGTAGTCTGAGGGTAAGTTTTCTTTAGTCTATTTTAACTTTGTGTGGTATTTTTAATGTATCAGCATGGTGTTTTTCCACATTTTGTTTGGAAAAACACCACATGCTATGATTACTCTTTGTTTTTGCATTGAGTCAGAGGTATGAGATTAAGCTAGACAATGCTATAAATGACAAAGTCACTAAGTTTCTTTCTACATTACAGAGTACAATGTTCTCAATGAACATAATTACTGCTCAAAGGAAGAACCAGATGAGGACACTGCTGTGCCAGAACCGGTTGTGCTCATGGGCATGTCAGGTACTTACAAAGTGAAAACATCATGTAATTATTGTCTTGTTCAAACTGTGTTATTGTAAAGTTATATATTTTTTTGTACCATAGTATAAAAGTACTTGACCAATATTTAATTATTCTTAATAAGGTTGAAGCTCGAACATAATTTTTCTAGTCATCCATATTTATAAACAGATATTTTACTGAATAATGTGATACTGAGTTTAATTATGGAAAAATAATATTAATAGATAATAAATATTGTCAAAGCACTTTTAATAATGTCATATTTGGAAGGTTGTATTTGTAGTGTTGTGCCATGTATATTTATGTTTTGTGTTCTTTTTCTGCTAACTGTTCTCAGAAGAACTAACAACATTTGCTTTGCAGGTGATGTTCATCTACAAGAACATCTTTACTTGCTTCCTTCAACAAGTGAAATCACTATGACATCAAAATGTAATGTAGAAGGTGGGTATTGCAATTATTTAGCTGATAATTTCACCTGATAAAATGAAATAACATCAACACAACCATTTTTCAATTGGTTATTATTTGTTGTACGTTTTAGACATACTGGGGTAAGCAAGCTGTGTCAGTAACAGTAGTAACAGTGGACTCATGCTGTCTTTCTCTTTCACTGGCACAACCACCCCCAAAAGAGGGACGGATATAGAGTTTTTTTTTTGCATCAAAATTTGGTTTGCAGAATTAATCAACTATGTGGCTCATGTTATATAGCATAACCAACGGACTAGTCCTCTAACTGCTACAAACAAAAACAATATGTCTTGCAATGATTTTATGATTCTAATATCAATAATTGGTTGATACTTCATAGGGCTGAAATTACAACTTTACAACTAGATATATTATTGTAAATAAGATATTTATTATATAAAGAGTCTAGTTGGAGTTCATAACTGCACGGATTCAATAAAATTTGGAGGGAATCAATTTGCAGATCCAATTCATTTCAATCTTCAAGTTTGGATTTACCATTATTTATAGGAAATATATCTGATTAATAAAAATAATTTTTATGTTTTACTGAAGAGAATGCATTGAATATATATTTTTTAATACTGAATTTATTTTTAGGACTTTCTTCCACAAGAAAACCGCTGATGGATATAAGCCATCAGTACAATGTCACTGTTACAAGCGAGCTCTGTGAGACACTTCACCCCATTCCTGAAGGTTTGTCTTCAACTGAACTTAACTATTTATAACTGCTTTGAGAACGTAAAACAATGTTCGGTAGGTAATTAGATTGTATAATGAAAACGATGATCGTTAAACGCATTGCATTATTTTTTTATCGCTTAAAACAACTGCATGCTTTGAGGATACCACTTTGTATTGATAGCAAAAACGTATGTAAAGCTACCTTTTGATAAAAGAAACAAGTTAAAGTCGGACTAGTGCATCAACTTTTCATGATATTATTCACATTTTCAGAACACAATGTTGCTGAAGCATCATTGGCAGACACAGATACTAGCAAAAAATCTAGTATTAATAATGCACAGCCCATCGCTCGAAACCATCCAACGTCGAAAGGTGAGTTGAATGAAGTCAGTCTTAAATCATTAATTAAAATCCCATTATATTTCATTCTGTAATCTGAATAATATTTGCCTTTGCAGCAGACTGGTTTATTTTTGTTACAAACTATTACATTCCTTTGTTAATAATTTCTCAAATGTTATCTTTGTGGATGTATAAAAGTTTGTATATAATATAATTGTTTCGAATTTATTTCAGACAACAAAACCATTAAATATTTTTCTGCAAAAACACGACGCTTGATAAAAATTGCTGCAGACAGTCTCGGGCAAACCAGCACAGAAAGGTTAAAGAATGCGCATGCGTTTGCTAGCCTGGGTACCCTTGAAAATTTTGAAAAACTGAACAAAAAGGCTAAATCCTTTTTATTGATGCAATTGAGGCTTGCAAGAAAAAACAAGATGGCAAGGAGATTTTCCTTGGATGACAAGTTATATGCGTTGGCTTTAATGAAACAAAGCCCTAAATGCTATAAATTATTAGAAAATATGTTTGCATTGCCAACAAAAAGAACTTTAGCACGACTTTCACAAAGAATTGTGTTTGACTGTGGAATCAACGAAAACACCATTGATCAGATCAAAAACAGCACCGAGAACTGGGACACAAAAAAAAGATTGTGTTCTTTGGTTTTTGATGAAGTGGCCTTGACGCCACACCTTATATACAATGAGAGTAAGGATATCATTCACGGCTTTGAAGATATTTCGGGTCAACGCAGACAAAAATTTGCCGACCATGCGCTGGTATTCATGATCCGAGGCATTTGCTCGTCGTGGAGACAAAGTATTGCTTATTATTTTTGTGCTGGTACTGTTTCTGCACCAGAATTGGAAAAAATCCTCAAGGAAATCATTCCGAAGCTTGTCGAGGCTGGCCTGACTCCACTTGCCCTCGTGTGTGACCAGGGTTCAACATTCCGTTCATGCATCAAAAACCTGAGGGCTAAAACAGCTGAACAAACGAACGGTAGGTTAATTAATTCACCAGATATTCAGTTTATTTTTATTTTCTATAAGCGTCAAAAATAAAAAGTGCTTATTACACATTGTTGGTATAATCTTTGTCAAAGGCTACTTTAATTCCATAGCTTTGGATAAAGCAATGAAACTGTATGCTCATGACATAATTGAAGAAGAGTTTACTTAAAACTTTTTTTATCTTTTCAGATATAGTTAATGTGGCTGGACATGATTTATTTATATTCCATGATCCACCACACTTATTAAAATCTATAAGGAACAATTTCCTCAGCAAGGATATTGTATTCGAAGGAAAAAGGGCCTCTTGGGAAGACATTATGTATGTCTACGATGTGGACATGCAGGCAGGCCATACTAGAGCGCTCCCAAGGTTAACGGCAGATCACGTGGATCCAAAAAGAATTAAAAAAATGAAAGTCAAAATGGCTGCACAAGTTTTGAGCGCCCGAACAGCTGCAATGCTCAACTTTACAGACAGTGTCCGTAAGTTACCTACTTTTATTTGAGTACCTATTTAACAATATGACACATTTAATAAATAGATATTTGCACCGCTTTATAGTAGGAAGTCACTGCTAAGCACCTACAAAAGTTACCTGAATTATTTACCTATTATCAGATCTGCTTAGTTTAGGGCTTACATTAGACTTCGACAACCATCACTATCATTTCCTTTTTTTGCTCATGAAATTTTAAAAATCATAGTTTTATTAGGGAGTAATCAAGGACAGTACAAACTGCAATGACTTCAATTTCAATTTTAAAAAAATGGCTTCCACCAAATTATGGTGATTTCGCCAGTGTCAAGTAGAAGAGAAACAAGCTTTCGGTAATTATAGATTCTACTTAAAATATAACACCTAACTCAACCTCTACCTCTAGACATAAGGTGTGCGCAATCCCTTGCTGTTTTTAAAAAACGACTCAAAGACCATTACCTATCTCTACCATAATTTTTTGACTGCTTCTGTTCTTTTTATTATTATTTTTTTTTCTTTTTGCTGTGTGGCTTGCTTGATGCTGTTATGAGAATTTATGTTGTTATTTTGTTTATTTAAGTATGTTTATTTTTGTCTATTTGTTTATTATTATTTTGTATATATAAGTATGTTTATTGTTTTGCGTAGTTTTGTGTGTGTGTGTGCGTTTAGTTAATTTCATCTATGTTTGTAACGCCTACTCTCGCTGATTAGTTCTCATTGTTTCCGCTACCCAAAGGTTGTCTGGAAGAGATCGCTTTTTAGCGATAAGACCGCCTATTGTTTGGCCTCAATCTTAAATCGACTGGTTGTATTTTCTTTTTCTTTTTTTGTTAGTTAAGTTTTTCTTGTATTTAACTATCTTTTCTTGTATCTAACTTAAACTTGAGGTGTGCAATAAAGAGTATTCTATCTATCTATCTATAACATAACTTATTGACTATCATGCTGACAATGGATGCCAACCTCAGCATGTGCTGGACTGATGTTCAGGGCTGGTTTTCAGTTTTTTATTTTTATAACCAATTTCACTTTAAACAACATCAATTAACAAAAAACGGAAAAAATACTAAGAGACGCCACCACCATCTTGAGAAGATCAACCGGAAATCCCAACAATAACTTAAATATAGATGGAACATATTCCGTTCATTCCCGTTTACCTCCGATTTTTCACGCCAAGTTAGTTACATAAAAATTTTACCCTGAGCAAAATGATCAATGTGGAGAAAATTTGTCCCTTACCTTATTAAATACGTTTATTATCTTTTCAGACAGGCGAGTGAATAGGCCAATGGAGACTATGAAGACTACAGCTGCTCTAGTTATGTTTTTTGACGAATTATTCGACAGCGTGAATGGATCGCCAGGCCAAGCTAAAGGCAAACTTCGTTGTGGTGTGAAAGAGAATTCTGTACATATTGAATTTTGGAGAACAGCAGTACAGAAATTGAAAAATATGTCATTTATTGATAAAAACAGTAAAGTTGTGAGACGTACTGGCCAGCCGAGACACGTACGCGTTCCTTGCTTGGAGGGATGGGTTACCACTTTAAATAGTTTTCTGGGCCTTTCAAAATTACTTTTTTCTGTATATAAAGTGGAATTCTTTTACCCTAGATTTATTAACCAGGATCCCCTTGAAAATTTCTTTGGTCGTATAAGAGCAGTTAATTACAGGCATGTGAATCCTGACGCAAATACATTTATTAATTCATTTAAGTCATTGGCTATATCAAATATATTGGCTCCTCACTCAAACGCAATGAATTGTGAAGATGATGATGGCGAGACCTTAATAAATTTAAGTTATCTTTTTAAATCTTACACGTCTCAGGACGATAAAGAAAACGTGCCAACAACAAATGCCAATAATGCTCCCTCATCATCTCTCACTTCATTCCGACAGCAGCATAATGTCACAACAGAGTCTGCAACGGCAGAAAGGGTGAGGGTTCAAACGTCTGCTTACACGGCGGGCTACATATGTAGAAAAATAACACGAAAAATGTCTTGTAAAGCATGTTCAAATACTTATACGTCAAAAGAGCACCAGGGGATCCACGAATATATTCAACACAGGGAATATAAAAGATTAAAAAATAATAATTTAAAGTATCCAAATGCAAGATTTGTTTGTGTATATAGAAGAAATGCCCAAATGATTCATGATTATTTGAATGTGGAATGCCACCAAAATAACATAAAGAAGAATTTAAAAATAATTATTAAAAAGAACTGCGACCTGTCTTGGCTAGGCTGCAAGAAACACCAGCAACAAGTAGGCGAAATATATTTGTCATTAATAATTCGCCTACAGGTACATAATTGGTGTAATATATTAAACAAAATTTTAAGTGGCAAAATTGAAGAGAAATATGTTTTAAAAATGCATACTTTGCATTTAGCAGCTCTTAAAAAGTGTAAATCTTACCGCTTGAGACAAAAAGTTACAAAATAAACGTTATGAAAACAAATTGTATTATTTTTCAATTTTCCTTATGTTATGACCTGAGCACCGTAGGTACTGTCATTTATCGTATTTTTTATCGTAGTCACATCACTAAAAAATCGACATCTCAGTGTTGAATTTTTGAAATCCCTACAACTGTCATTTAAATGCCACAGATTGTAAAAGTTAACAGCGCCAAAACTGCAAAAGAGGGAACTAACGAAAAGTCAGTGTCCCATCTGTAGTATACCACCGGGAGAAGGAGTGTTGATTTTGTACGGCGGGTTGGAGGGTAGACGCGCCAACGACGGGAAAGACGGAGGTTGTGTGCGAGTTTATCTATGGTGAGTGTTAGAATAATAATTGTCCTACATATTAATGCATAGATGATCTTTCTCAGTTGTTTTATGACTCAATTCTCAAGTGTGAATTCACCAGCCTGCATCATAGCTCAGAGAAAACCTTAACGAGAGGAACGGGGTCGCTGTAAGGGGAGGTGAAGGCGACTTTTTAGATCCTGTGAGAATATTATGTTAGTATAGGCAATCCATGTAGGTCATCAGCAACAATTCCTCGTCATCTCACCAACTACCAGGCATGGTGTATTTATAGGTGATGCCAGACCCACTTACTGCACAGGTTAAATGTGGTGAGCTTGACGACAACTTTCCATCATGTGGTATTTGTCTCGATTCCATGTGACGGTGCTCAGTGTTCGACGTGTGGAAATCAGATCGGTGTCAGTTGTTCAAATATTGCAATGAATTGTTTCAAAAACTAAACAAGACACTCCAATTCAAATATTTAACTTTTTTTATTTATTTAAGTGAATAGAGGGACGTAGTCATAGCTGAAGGAAAATCCACAATACTTTCGGTTTGATGTAGCTGCTGGTCCTGTATTGCTGAAATACGGCAAGGAGATGCCATTCGATGCCTGAATCATGTTGCCTATAAGCTACGACTAATCAAGTATAAGCTACGAGAAAAAATAAAACTACCCTTGACAAATAGTCATAACAGCCAATATTTGTTGCCAGATTATATAAAGGCGCAAGAGAATATAATTTTGCTTTGCTAGTTAGAGGAACAAGCATTGGAATCCCTCCTGAATACGGGAACAACGGTTCATTCTATCTTAAAGGAAGACATTTAAAAACCGCCCGGTTACAAAAACAGCCCGTTTTATAAACGGGCTATGACTATGAGGCAAGGCCGAGTTTACAAATTATATTGCGAATGACGAAAACCCGTTTTACGACCCCTCATTACTCGAGCAAATTTTGAAAAAATATGTACCCTTTGTCCCTATGTGGACTTATTTAATAAAGGCAAAAGGGGGAGCAACGCTCCTGTAGAGTCCTGTTTTGGTCATTTAAAAAAAATGTTCTAAAAGGACAGACTAACCTTAAATGTACGCAACTATTTAAGCAAAACTTAGAAGCGAAACAGTCTTCAAATCTAAGGAGATCATTTACAGATTCCAAAGTCAAGACTGACCAAACGTAAAAGGGATGAGGCACTAAATGAAAACACAATAGCGGTATGGAAAAGAAGACGTACCAATTACCAAACACATTTTGTTGGGACGGTTTTAAAAAAAACCAAGTTATGATTCCCGTCGACCATGATTTCATCCGCACCAGGCCGCAAACAATTCAATCCGTGCCACTTCTCGAAGATGAGGACGAGATTGTAAATTGCTGGTCTATTTTATGGTGTATTTGTCTATTTGTCCTCTTGGCTCTGGTCAATGTCTTGCAAACGTTTTTTATGAAATGTGCGCAAAGAAACATAGGTGTATATTGTTGTTTCGTAACTTCTGTTTGCGTTGATCGCAAAACATTGATCAAGTAGTCAAACAAGCTACTAGCATTGAATGCCTAACAGGAATCATTCATGAGAACAAAACTCATGTCAGTGACAACTCCTGAAAATACTGGCCAGATAATATCATTTTCTTCTAAAGTCACGCAGCATTTTATAAACGGAATTAGTGTCATGACAAGATAAAATCATGTCAAATAGGCTAACAAATCTGTTGCAAATACAGATAAACGCGCTTGAATTTGATCAAATTATTTCCGCATGCTGGTTTTCTTACCACGCTTCCGGTAGCATCTAAGTGAAGCAGTAGCGCTTTATCCTTTTCTGATTTCGGCACTAAAATTTGCTCTTAGCTGTAAACTTTTACTGTTAATGGGAAAAAAACTTCACGAACGTAGTTCGGATGGTCTTGCTGGTATATAATTCGATCTTTAACGTCATTTTTTGACCGATCATTCAGGCAAAGCTCCTCAGACCTTATTTTTTGACCGATCATTCAGGCAAAGCGCCTCAGACCTTATTTTTTGACCGATCATTCAGGCAAAGCGCCTCAGACCTTATTTTTTGACCGATCATTCAGGCAAAGCGCCTCAGACCTTATTTTTATTAAGGTCAGATCAGACTTGACATTTTGTATACATTCTGTTAATATTAATTTATTCTCGTCTAAATTAATTAAGTCACCTGTTTTGTCAGCGGAAGGCAGGATATTGATGAGCCGCTTTCTTCTTATTAGGGGAGGTAAGCCTAAAACGGGTAGCCCGCCTAAAACGGGTAAGCTTGTTTATTCATTTCATTTCATTTATTTAGGAAACATAGAAGGCTTACAGTATACACCAGGCGCCTACAATGCTAGATTGACATATTATACCTTAAGTAACAACTATAATCTAAGTAATTAAGTACACAACAGATGTGGTTTATATGGATTTGACGGCTTTTAGTACGAATGTACGAGTGCAGTATGGTAGCTTGACTGTCGGCCAATCAGAAGCAGACGTGTCCGCAGGGACACGTCTGCTTCTGATTGGCCACAGCAGTGTGGCGCAAGCGTTTGCAAGGTAAGACGAAATATTTTTTTTTTGTTATTTCTGCAAAAAAAATGCAGTATTTTAATTCTGAATATTCAAATATTATATGGAATATGTTTACTTAAATTTTTTTTCGTGCGTATGTGCGAGTATTGTGCTTCTAAATATTGAAAAGTCGTGGTCTTTCTGCGTTTTGCTGTGAGGTTATGGCGGTTGAAAATTAAAACATGGTTTTGGGCATAAAGTGTAGGGGTAAAACGGGTATGTACCCTGCCCTGGTCTAGGTTGTTGGGTGTTTGAGATGAAGTTTTTATTATGCTTTTTTGTTCTATAATTTCAATTGCGGTACATCAAAAAAGGATGCCCCAAAAAGAAGCCTGGAAAGTAGGTACAAACTCAAACTTCTCGAATAATAATATATGTATTTTAAATGGATAGACAAACTGAAGAAACAACACGAAAGATGCATTCTGACACTTCTACAGGTGTGATGATGGCTCATGGAGCGTGCACTTCATATTCTGGCAGGGATAGTTAATACTGTAACGCTTGCAAATCATAATTCATAAGAAATTTGATTTTTTAAAATTCTTAATCTGTTTTAAAGACGTTTTGTTTTTTTTTAAAGATTTAATTTTGTTAGATGAGACAGATTAAACATTTAAACGGCTTAAATGAGCAAATAAAGGGATAATTAGCCATTACCCGTTTTGCCCAAACGCGTTACCCGATTTAGGCCACCCATAAGGGCAAACGGGTATTAGGAAAGGTAATTAATTTTTGTTTTTTGTTAGATTATTGAAGAGAATGAAAACATTTGTTTTTATATTTTGATACTTTATCAGATGGACGTTTTATGTAATAACATTGTTTGGCCAATTTACGTTTTAGGTATTTTTTATTTTACATCTCTCTTAGCTTACCCGTTTTAGGCTTACCTCCCCTACTCTTTTTACTCCGCCGATATGAACATGAGAGTAATTTCTAGATTGACTCCAACTTCAATATTCCTGCCTGGTTTTACGATGATTTTAAGTTTTTTTACACGATTCGTGATCATTCGTGCTTACATATGCAGTGTATAACTGTTTCACCATTTGATTTGTGCCTTTACACGTATATACACACACGTAACATTAATAATACATGTGTTGTTCACGTTTGTTGTTTGTAATTTCTACACTACATAGCTAAAACTAGCTTAAATTCTTGGTCCTAAACAAGGATAGGTACTGTGAAATTCCAGGGTGCAACTTTATGTCTACATCTACGTTCCCTGCCGTTCTCTTATCTCGGCCGGCCAGAGTACGCGCAGACATAGGCACCACACACACACGCTGACCACGGCGCTCCCCAGAACGTTCCCGTCTCATCCCGGACTGCACTACCGCCCAGCAGACCACAGGGGAGTACCGCCCTACCGGCGGAAACCAGACCAGGCAATATTTTTAACCGAGCTACCACCACGACCTTTTGTTCAATACCTAAACTTTATTAAATAAATTCTTGTTTTTTAAAGCGCTTGGGTGTTTCCTTTGACCACCCAACCTTAAACGCTTTAGAGTAACTGACATATTAAACGGAGAAATGTCGCATTTTAATGTGTTTAATTCTGCAGGTTTAGGATTAATACAGCGTTTTTCGGAGTGCTCGTATATGGACATTGATTGATTAATCTCCGATTCCTCCGAGAACTCGTATACCGAACTGTCCTATCCTGAGTTTCGGGCTAGCAAAATTACATCAAGAGGAGCATCACAGTGTGATTCTGTTATTTATTTCTGGCTTTCTTTTAAAATGCGTATATTAAAACAGCCAAATGGGCATGAAATTGTAATAGACGATGGATATAGGTAGTCTTGCAGTAAAACCAACCAAAATGGATCCACCTTATGGCGTTGCGGTAATCGAAGAGAATGTTCGGCTACTGTAACTATTGATATAACGAAAACAACAATATTGAAAAAGCGCCCGCATTCCTGTTTGAGGGATATTGTAAAAAATAAGGTATTGAAAGCATTAGCCAAGTGCAAGGAAGAAGTTTGCAAGGATTTTGGCCCGATGCAACCGATATATGAGAAAATTGTAGAAAAATTAAAAGAGAAAGGTGGAAGATATTTAACCGAGACTCCGACATTTCCTACGGTCAAAAATGTTCTATACAGAGCCCGAAAGAAATACCTGTCCGCCAATAAACTGGCCTTTAATAGCCTCGAAGACGTCGAGGTTCCTCCAACTTGCAAAAAATTTCTTGTAAGTGCAGATGGTACTAAACAAAAAATATTGATATTTGCAAATGCTGCAGCTAAAAAGTTAATAAGAGCAAGAGCATCAATATCATCAACGTATTTTGGTGATGGAACATTTAGGTGTGTGCCTAAACCATTTGCCCAACTTTACTCACTGCACATAGACCTAAATTCGACAAAAACAAGTACCAACGTGGTCCCAGTCATATACGGTCTACTGCCGAAAAAAACAGAAAACACCTATACTAGATTTTTTCAGCTCATTCGTGACTTACTCCGCCGTCAAAAATATATTCCCAGAAGCAGATGTGCGAGGCTGTTTCTATCATTTTAATGCGGCGTTTTGGCGTAACGTTAGATTGTTAAAAACGAAAGTGACCAAAGAAGGCCGAAATATAACAAGAATGTGTGCTATCCTACCACTTCTTCCGCCACGGCATATGAAAGAAGCTTGGTTTTATTTGACAGCCAACGCTACCCAAAGAAATATTTAAAGACATAGTGAACTATCTAAAGCTAAAATAGTCTAGAAACAGGACTAACATTTTTAAGATTTAATTAGAAAATGTAATTCTCTATGAAAACCAAGTATTGTCCAAAATTACAACAAGTAGCTAACAGATATCTATGAATTTTGTATTACAAATAAGCGGGTACCAAGCCGATTCAAACAAGACCCAAAAAGAGCAGAAAAAGAACAAATTAGTATTCAGAAAAACGCTAACTTTGTAAAATCTTCAACAGTAACGTTAACTTCTTGGAAAATGTTTTTTTTAATTAGTTGATTATCGTTTTATTTGACAGCCAACGCTACCCAAAGAAATATTTAAAGACATAGTGAACTATCTGAAGCTAAAATAGTCTAGAAACAGGTCTAAAATTTCTAAGATTTGATTCGAAAATGTAATTCTCTATGAAAACCAAGTATTGTCCAAAATTACAACAAGTAGCTAACAGATATCTATGAATTTTGTATTACAAATAAGCGGATACCAAGCCGATTCAAACAAGACCTAAAAACAGTTGATAGAGCACAGATTAGTATTCAGAAAAACACAAACTTTGAAAAATCTTCATCAATAACGTTAACTTCTCAGAAAAGGTTTTTTTTTTTCAATTTGTTGATTATCGTTTCATTTTACAGCCAACGCTACCCAAAGACATATTTTAAGAAATACTGAACACTGAAACTGTTTACTGAAATACTGTTTGAAGCAAACATAGTCTAGATAAGGGACTAACAATAATAAGATTTGATTAGAAAATGTAATTCTCTCTGAAAACCAAGTAATGCCCAAAATCACAAAAAGTAGCTTACAGGTATCTATGGATTTTGTATTAAAAATAAGCGTATACCAAGCCGATTTTAACAAGACCAAAAACCAGCAGAAAAAGAACAGATTAATATTTTCCTTTTGAATAGTTCATAATCAAAATGGTTTTCCTATTTTACCTTAAAGGATCATAAAGTGGTCTTTTGACCACAGTTTGTTGCTGTAAAAAAGGATACCGTAATAGGAAGGTTGTTTATTTCGCCTAAATCATTCTCTAAACATAAATAAAAATTGGGATTACTGCTTTTTGAACATTTGTACGATTTCCATATTGAAATTTGTATGAACTGATTGCTTTATAGTATTATTCTCTAATTAGCTAGAGTATTTTGTTTGTAGTATTTGCTTAAATATAGTATTATTTAGATATGACCTGACAATGAGTATTTGATGTAGTAGCAATTTTAGCTTTATAAAGTTATCAGTTCAATCTACTTCTTTATCTTCACACAAATGTTCATGAGTTTTAAATCGATGTACATACGTTTTTATTTATAGGCTTACAAATTCTAAAAAAAAATATAGATTTGTTTTATAAAATTAAGATAATTATTTAGGTACAAAACTAATATTTTCTCTATAATAAAAAAATGTATTTACATATAATTAGACTAAATATATATATATTAAATTATACAATTAACAAAAAAATCTACGTTAATAGGTTAGGTATTTTAATTTTTGCATTGATTCATAGAAGAAAAAAACAGCATTTTCGAAGTAGATCAATATGCGAAGAGCTTCATCTCGTAAAAAGAAAACTCCTGTGCGCTACAATAGTGAGAACCCTATAAGGCCTGCATATACGATTCCGGTACCAGTGATTGAAGAAGAAACTCATCCGATCAGACATTTAGAACCAGAAATTGAGATAATGGAACGAGAAGAATTAACCCCAGAACCATCTCAAAGTATTGTCCCATCTAAGAGACGAATTAGAATTGTCAATAAAATAGTAAAACCTTTACAATCCAGACAATTAGGTTATGAATTAAAATCCATGCAACTCATGATGAGAAGTTTGACCAATAGAATCAATTTAATGAATGGGGAAATACGCGATATTGTTACGATTAATAAGGACAAGCAACCTAATGAAATGCTAAATACAAATATCCAGAAAGAAACAAATCAAATTGAAAATTCAATAAACCAAAAGGAAAATTTATCTACAGAAGACAAACGTCAAATTATATATCAAATAAGGAATTTCAATCCGGAAAAACCAAAATTCAACGGCTCTTCTGATCCTGTAACCTTTTTAGAAGATTTAGAATGTTATCTTAAGAAGATTAAATATGGAGGTAATGAGCTAGAATTAATAAATGAATGCCTCACCGAAAATGCTAAAGATTGGGCTAGAATCTACAATACAAGATGGTCAACCTTCGAAGATTTCAAAACAGACTTTCTATCTCATTTTTAGGGTGTTACTGAACAAAACTCACTCAGGCGTACTATTACTCAAGGATTTTGGAACAAACATGAAGCCCCGTCTATGCTTAACTACTTTCTTCAAATTATTGGAAAAGCTCAAAAACTAACTCATACTATTCCTGAACAGCAATTAGTTTCGGACGTCATAAAACATTATCCTAAGCACATTCAACAGGTATGGGTAACATCAAAGATTAATACTGTTATAGAAACAGCAGAATTTTTACGAAGCATGGATGATATAAATAAACAAGAAAATCACGTATATACAAATCCATCAAACGGGAGCATCAATGAGAAGAAGAAGAAAGAAATAAATCACAATTATAAAAACTGGCAGAAGCCTCAGGCAGATTCCCAAAAAGATACATCAAAGGGAAATCGAATAAATGTAATTGAAGAGATCTTTATTCAAGACCCTTCGTCAAACTAGTGGAAGTTGGAAATACAGTTCCCGAACCAGCTTCACCTTTAGGGAACAATATTTTAAAAATGATGTTTAAAATGGGTTGGCAATCTACTCAAACTTTAGGGAAATCAGGTTTAGGAATTAAAGCTCCATTAGTAGGTATTTTATTCAATCAAAAGCCTTGAGAAGGTTTCGGTTACAAAACCATTCTCAATTGTCAAAAAAAAGAACTAAATATACCTAGTCAAATAATTGAAATTTTAAAATTAAAAACTGAACATGAAAAACTTTATCTTCCCGAAGTTGTTATTAAATCAATTTTTGAGGAACAAACCCCACAAGAAAATATTATTTCTAGAATAAAATCAGAATTAAATAAATAAATAAAATAAAAAAGCCTTTTATTTCGAGTCCTTTTGAAAAAAATTACATGCATGTCAGTTGTCTATAATTAATATTTAAGCATTAAAAAAAAATTGATTTCCATGTCAAGTATGTGGTTGGCAAAATATATATATATGTCGGGGTATCGGGAGGCCGAATAGGCGAGACTGAAGGCGTGTCCGACATATTGATGTCGTGTGGGCGTGCACGTGCAGGTTATCACGAAATAGTAAACTCACAGTACAATCAAATCACTGTATTACTGGTATTAATCGTTAAACAACAAAAATATTCAATGATTGCAACAATAATTCACGATTAAGAGCCAATGAGTTTGTAAGCGACCATCTAGTCCTAGGCGCTGTCAAGGAATAACGTCCCGCGCCGCCATGACACTTACAACTCCATTCGGGTCATTCATTCATTCATTCGAACCCGCTCTTAAAATAAATCAACTTGTCAATATCAACAATAATCAAAACTACCCGAGTTTAACAATTTAAAAAATTAATTAAATTAAATCTATCACGCGCCGTTACGGCCGTCCTGCATCATCACACGTCCTCGTGTGTATCGTCTCTGCTTTCTGGCTCATCTGTGACCAATAAAACCACCAATATACACACAGCTACCTGCTCGGTCATTCTGACCGTTATTATTTCCGCTTAATTCCAGCGTAACAACTTTCAAGAGTAGTGTGTACCACCAAAACCAATGCAACCATTATACTAAGAAACGCCACCAAGGCCAAATTAATTACACTTAGGCCACCAAGGCCACTAATGCCACCAAGTCGAACTATGCCACCAAGGCCAACTAATGCCACCAAGGCCAACTAATGCCACCAAGGCCAATTAATGCCACCAAGGCCAACTAATGCCACCAAGGCCAATTAATGCCACCAAGGCCAACTAATGCCACCAAGGTCAATTAATGCCACCAAGGCTTATTTGTGCCACCAAGGCTAATTTTTGCCACCAAGGCCAGTTGGTGCCACCAAGGCTTAAATAGTAACAATCTACGTGCAAGTTTGTGGCGAATAATGCCACCGAGGCTGCCACGTTCCATCTCACCCCCGAGGTCAAACAAATGCCACTCAGGTTATGATTACCAAAATCTCACCACGCATCATAGAGTAAAACCCAAAATAACACAAACCAAAACTCCATTTAACTGTACTCACCAGCGCCGTTAGGGCATCCTGACTCTTTTGAGTCTTCGGTTGTTTCTAAAGCGGTATTCAGCTCTAAAGGAACGTAACACTCGGGCATTCGTCTGAGACGGTCGGTACCGTCTTTCTTTTTGACCAATAAAATAGGGCTCGCGAATGGAGAACAACTTTCCTGAATTATACCTGCATCCAAAAGGTCCCTGATTTTACCACGCACTACTTCCCTTTCTTCTGTACTCCACCGATTTGGACGTCTTTGCACAGTACGATTTCGATCAGCTAATCTAATTTCTAATTTCCCAGTATTAACTCTACTAGATGGGGTTCTGTCAACGAAATGATCTGCATTCTCTTAAAGTAAGGTAAGTAGCTGACCCCGGAAATCAGAGGGAATTTCGGTATTGATGCTTTCAAAATCTTTAACTTTGGAGCCAACACCACAAACTGCCACTATCTTTTTTTTCCCTCAGAACAATCTGGCTCTCACTCACTTCTATCGAGAACCCTAACCATAACAAATCCCGGCCTACCATGACAGCTTGAGAGATGCAATCATCAGGTACAACAGGGAATAATAATTGCAACGCGGACCCCTGTATATGAACCGTGGCTAAAATTTGAGTATTGAACTGCAAACTAGATCGGCCTATACCTAATAGCGTGATAAGGCTATGCTGCCGTTTACCGGCGAATTTTTCAGCCATACTTTCCTTAATTAGAGAGCACTCGGCACCTGAATCGAAACTAAATGAAAACTTCTCACCAGATAAAGAACTATGTTTGTGGACGCACAGTGTGGGTTGTTGCCTTATACCAACGATTCAGCATTGCTCTCAGTCGCCTCAGCTTCTGCTACGTCAACGTGGCACAAAGGTGGCGATCAGCAGCAGGCGGGCAGCTCGAAGTAGTTTATCACAGCAGACTGAAATCATCGAATTGTATTGCATCAGTTTCTCCACTAAAATATTTTGAGCGAAGACACGCTCGTTTGTTCACTGTTTTAAATGCGTCCATATGTGTAGCAACTACTTTCCAAATAAGAAGTCAATCACTTTATTCTTTGAGTAAATTTGATACTTTAAACAAAAAAAAAAAAACAACGGCTTGTTTCATCAGCAAACTAATCTTGCTAAAAAAGAACAACTTTAGAAACTTAAAGAAAAACTTTACGAAACCAAAATTTGCTATATTTTGTGCTATTGTTAACTACCGTGTTTTTTTTTTCAATAAAAAAAATTCATGGAACGAAACCTGTCCTTTTATTTCCCTTTGTCCTCGAGCTAGTATCTTCAATCCTAGCAGGTCTGCTCGACAACCACGGCTAGCACCTTCCACCGCAATAGCACAACAACGGCCGCATTTACCGCATACTGTCAGTTGTAGTGCTGTATGCCACCAACGAGAAATAGCACGTGGTGCATTCGCCAAGCGACACTCCTTGTGGACATGATCTTCTTTATCCCACATTCTGATGTCGGGGTATCGGGAGGCCGAATAGGCGAGACTGAAGGCGTGTCCGACATATTGATGTCGTGTGGGCGTGCACGTGCAGGTTATCACGAAATAGTAAACTCACAGTACAATCAAATCACTGTATTACTGGTATTAATCGTTAAACAACAAAAATATTCAATGATTGCAACAATAATTCACGATTAAGAGCCAATGAGTTTGTAAGCGACCATCTAGTCCTAGGCGCTGTCAAGGAATAACGTCCCGCGCCGCCATGACACTTACAACTCCATTCGGGTCATTCATTCATTCATTCGAACCCGCTCTTAAAATAAATCAACTTGTCAATATCAACAATAATCAAAACTACCCGAGTTTAACAATTTAAAAAATTAATTAAATTAAATCTATCACGCGCCGTTATATATATGTTACGGCTTGTTTACGGACAAGAACCCCTCATCGGGTGAAGGCCTCCTCCAAGGACTTCCACTCGTCTCTGTTGGAAGCTTTATGTTTCCAGTTATAACCAATCAGTTTCTTTATGTCATCAGACCAACGGCTATTTGGTTTTCCTCTGCGGCGTGTTCCTGTAGGTCCATTCCATGTAGTAGCTTGCAAGGTCCAGCGAGAGTCTGCCAGCCTAGCAACATGTCCTGCCCATCTCCATTTCTGCTGTTTGGCATGCTTTAATGCGTCTATACATTTAGTTATAGCTCTTATATTTATGTGAGGTATTTTTTGCACTTTTTTAATGTTTAATAAGCTTCTTTCCATTGCCCTTTGACATGTAGTTAATTTAGATTTCGTTTTAGCAGTAAATAGCCAGGTTTGACTAGCATATGTTAAAGAAGGCAGAATGCACATATCCATAACTTGTTTCTTAAGTTTTATATTCATATTACTTTTCAGGATTTCTTTTAGGCTCCAGTATTTATTCCAAGCTAGCTTTACTCGTCGGTCGACTTCCTGCTCGTTTCGTTGCTTGTTAAATGATATCTGCTTACCTAGGTAGATATAGCTGTCCACGTACTCTAGCGGCGTCTCGTCGACGGTTATCACTTTTTGCGTGCTATTAGTCATAAGTTTAGTTTTTTGAAAGTTCATTTTTAGGCCGACTTTTTCACTAGCTTTGTGTAAAGTTTGAACCATGTATTCAAGTTGGACGCTATGTTCTGACATTAATATTATATCGTCGGCGAACCTTAAATGGTTTAGACGTTTACCATTTATGTAAATTCCTATATTGTTCCAGTCCAGATTGCTCATCACTGATTGATTGAAATCAGAATTAGCAGCACAAATTTATGAACAAGATATAATTGGTCTTTTAGATACTGGTAGTGATATTACTTGCATTTCTGAAGAATTTTGGAAAATTCTTACCTTTGATCACAAGATTCCTGAGGTACCGGTAAAACCTTTTCAAATTAAAACTGCCATTAATGGTCATAAAAGTTCTGAAATTCGAAAAATAGTACTATTACCATTAAGATTAGGTAATTACATTCAAGATGTAGCATTTCTGGTAGTACCTGGTTTAAGTAATTTATTAATTTTAGGCTTAGATTGGACGATCAAAAATGAAATAACAATTAGTTTTATTAAAATAGATAGATTAGAATTTTACGAAAGTAGACCTGAATCTGGTTTAGGAGATAGATTAGAAGAAATTTCAGCAGATAAAGATACTTCAGCTGAAAATTGTCCAGATTATAAAATTGGAATTCCTTTGAAAGATAGTGACACAAAAAAATTACAAGAAATTCTAATAAAATATCAATCTTTATTTAGCGATAACCTAGGTAAAGCAAATTGCTACGAACATGTCATAAAAATGGAAGAACATTCTCCTATTGTAAAAAAATCGTATCCAATTCCATACGCGTATCGACAAAAGGTAGAGGAAAAATTACAAGAATTAGAAAAACTAGGAGTTATAGCTCGAGCGTCAACTCCTTATTGTAGCCCTTTGACATTTACGTTAAAAAAAGATGGATCAATTAGAGTGCTACTTGATGCTAGAGAAATCAATAAATGCATGATTCCTGAAACTGAAAAACCTCCACTTCAGTTAGATGTTATGAATTATTTCCATGGAACCAATTTTATTAGTGTAATCGATATGAATAACGCGTACTTTCAAATTCCCATTTCAAAAAATAGTATGAAATATACTGGATTTTCATTTAATGGAAAATCATATGTATATCAAGTTTTACCACAAGGTTTAAAGACCTCTGTAGGCAGTTTTAGTAGGGCTATAGACCTCATTTTAGGGCATGACGTAAGAGAATTTTGTGTCAACTATTTAGATGACTTAGCCATTATAACTACAGGTTCTCTAGACCAGCACTTAGATCACATTGATATAGTGCAAGGTAAATTGGCTAAAGCAGGTTTAACTTGCAATTTAAAAAAATGTGAGTTTCTTTGTAAGGAAGTAAAAATGTTAGGTTACATAATATCCACTGATGGATTAAAAACTGATCCTCAAAAAATTGATGCAATTCAAAATTTTCCGATTCCTTCAAAAGTAAAACATGTCAGAGCATTTTTAGGCTTATGCAATTTTTATAGGAAATTTATTCCAAATTATAACAAATTCGCTCAACCACTTTTTGAATTATTAAAAAAGAATATTAGATGGCATTGGAAAACTGTAGAACAAAATGCGTTTGATCAAATCAAAAAAATCTTTATAAAAGTAATAGATTTGGCTCATCCAGATTTCTCAACCATATTATTTGCAGACTGATAGTTCTTCATTAGGAATAGCTGGCGTATTATATCAACTAAATGAGGAAAATGAAATAAAAATTTTAGGATTTTATAGTAAAGCCTTAAAAGGTGCTCAATTAAACTGGACTGTTACAGAACAAGAATTTTATTCTGTTATTTGTTGCCTTGGAAAATTTGAAACTTATCTGAGAGGTTCCAGGGTAGTCATCAGAACTGATCACAAAGCACTTATTTTTGTTAAAAATTGGAGATTATATAACGCGCGCATTACTCGTTGGATTAATTATTTGGAACAGTTTCAATATGAACTAGAACATATTAAAGGAAGAGACAATGTGGTCGCTGATGTTTTATCCAGATACCTCCCAGAAGGAGATTTACATCAGGTCGATAATCGTAACCTTCCAGGAATAGTTGTTATGGAAAAAAATGTACACAAAAACCTTAAATCAAAATTAAATAATATAGCTAAATTACAAAATGAAGACGTAGAAATAAAAGGAATTATAAACAAATTAAAAAATGGAGTTCAAATTGATAGATTGAGTGGAATAGAGAGAAGATGTTCACTAAAAAATGGAATTTTATATTTCACTTCAAAAAATAGTTCAAATAAAGTTATATTTTTACCAAAAAATTTGAGAATAGAAGTTATTCAACATATTCACTTAGATATGGGTCATTTAGGAAGTTACAAATTAGCCAAACATATCAAAAATAGATTTTATTGGAAAGGATTAAACAAACTTATTAAACAAGTTGTTAGATCATGTCATGTATGTCAGACTACAAAGTGTAATACAAGCAAAAATGTAGGACCTTGTAATTCTATAGTCACTGCAAACATAGGAGATTTAATAATTATACTTCGACGTTACATCCTCAAGATTTATTTTCACTCTGTAGTTCACTCTCAATGTATCAGGCAATGCACAATAGTTTAAAGCTAGAAAATTAAAAAAAAAGTAGTGAAATGACTATTTTTCCCCCTCCGCCCCGTCGTCACCCGGTATCTGCTCCCGACCTCCCGTCATTCTCTTTCTTTGTGCGGGCAATGCAACATCGCATTACGTATCTTATTAAATAATTTCGTAAAATACTTATTTAGATTGGCACTGCGTTTAACTATATACGCGGCTAAGTAGCAGTAATGGGGAAACGCAAACATAGGAAAAAAAACCGCCATTTGAAGGAAAAAATACGACGGTTAGAGGATCGGCTCAACCGTTGTTCGTCTTCAGCTTCAACATCAGATGAAGGTTAGTGATTTTGTTGTTGTTTAGGAAATGACATTAGGTCTTGAATGCCAACAATAATACATATGAAAAATTACAACGGTGGGATATTACTGCGGAATTTGCTTAACCTTGAATCTACCCACCAAGATTTAAGAATAACTCTGCCTAACAATTGATAAGAATGATTTTATGAACAAAGGTTTTTAAAATCGACTTGGTAGTTTGTTTACTCGATACGCAGCTATGCGTTTAGGTTGGTTATCTTTAATACCTACGCTACGTATTGTAATCAATCTTAATTTATTTTATAACTTATCGGCAAAAGGGAGTTTTATTAGACTGCATTTATAAGAATGCATTCCACCTATGGCGTAGTGTAGTTAGTATTCTCCAACTTTATATACTTATTTTTGTTACTTCTTCTTGGTGTACTTGTTTTTTGTTTTAATGTTTTGGGGTACAATCCGTACAATACACACATACAGGGTTATAACTGCCAGTCCCGCGCCATAGCGTGCCTATGCCCAGTGACTTAAAAATATCAGTCCCGCGGTATAGCGAGCCTATATCCAGCGACTTAAAAATATTAGTCCAGCAGCATAGCGAGCCTATGTTCAGAGACTTAAACAATTATTTTATCGTATTTGCAGAATACACCGCCTTTGAGCGATATTATCCAGAAGAGTATGATTACTCAAATTTCAACCCTGAGAACGAAGATGAAGTACCCTTAATATCAATGTCCGATTCGGAACACTCAAGTCCAAATCAGACACATAAATCGGTTATTGTACAAGCTGAACCGATAGCGGGTCCCGCGCCTAAAGCTAACGTCAACGAACCAGTGTCAGCGGATCCGGACCTCAACACCGACAAAGAGGCACCCACATTGCCGGCTGATATTCTCGAAGCCCTTGGAGACCCAAAAGGGAAAGAAGAGGCATTTGGGCCAAAAATACCCGATGAAATCTCTAAACGTTGGGGCCGGGTACTGGTCGATGGACTAGAAAAGGAAATTAAACAGAAACTCGGCGAAAAATACCTTTTTCCTGATAATTTCCGGCTGGCTAAAGCCCCCAACTTAAACCCAGAAATTATACCGGTATTAAACGAGGCAGTCAGATATCGTGACAAACTGTTGGAAAAAGAACAAAACCAACTAGGCCTCGGTATCTCAGAGCTTACAAATTTAGCCGCCTCAGTTATCAAAGGTGACTTAGATAAAATTGAAATACTGAAAAAGATTTCGGAAACCAGCCAGATATTCTTAGACCTTCATCACGAGCAGACCGTTAGGAGACGGAAACTGATTACAACATCTCTCGACAAAAAGTTTGTCAATATGATAACGGATATAAAGAGGGACACCTACCTGTTTGGCGAAAACTTAGGAGAAAAAATAAAAGCCACTAAAACAGCAGAAAGGTCAGGACTCCAAGTGAAGCGTAAAGATGTCACTACAGCGTCGTCGTCTAAGAAGTTTCCGAACCAGGGAAACTGGAAGGGCCCACCCCGCAATTATTACCATCAATACTATCAAACTCAACGGGCATTCAGACAGGGTGGGCCGCGGCCGCGCTTCCCTCCGCAGCAGAACCGTTATCGCCCACCAGCTCACGATCGTCGTGCCCAACCACCCCGGAATACAACCAACAAGACCCCAAAAGCCTAATTGAGGTAACTATACCCCACGCGGGTAGACTTAAATATTTTTATAAACAATGGTGTAATATTACTAATGATGAAGTAATCCTTAACCATGTGAAAGGGTTAGTTATACCTTTTATTAGCCCTGTCAAGCAGAATGTGTTTCCGAAAAATAACAATTTTAGCCCTTCAGAAATTAATCAAATAAATCACGAGATTAACAAATTGAAGGACATAGGCGCGGTGATAGAATGTCAGGACACTCCCGGGCAGTTTTTATCTAGCGTCTTTCTTACACCAAAACCAGATGGCTCTTATAGGTTTATACTTAACCTTAAAAATTTAAATAAACATATACCACATCAACATTTTAAAATGGAGGATGTACGAACGGTCACAAAACTTATGACACAAAACTGTTTTATGGCTACAATAGACCTAAAGGACGCGTACTTTTTTATACCAATAAATTACAAAAGTAAAAAATATCTGAGGTTCAAATTTCAGGGAAATACCCTAGAATTTCAGTGTTTACCCTTCGGACTTTCTCTGGCACCGTACATATTCACCAAATTACTTAAACCTGTTATGACAGTTCTCAGAAGTAAAGGCTATGTCCTATCTATCTACTTAGATGATATTATTTGTATAGGCAGTACTTATAATGAGTGCCTCGCATGCGTCTCAGACACCGTAAACACGCTTAAAAACTTAGGGTTTGTTATAAATGACTCAAAAAGTAAACTTATACCTAATCAAGTTCAAACTTACCTCGGTTTTGAATTAGATTCGATAAATATGCGCTTAGGTCTGCCAGACTCGAAACGACGGAAAATATTAGACAACCTTGAATATATTCAAAATAGAAAATCTATTACTATACGTGAATTTGCCAAGCTGCTGGGTCAATTATGCGCAGCCTGCCCAGCGATCGCTTATGGGTGGGTATACACCAAATTACTCGAGCGGGATAAATTTCGTGCATTACAGAAATCAGGTGATAATTATGAGAGCTATTGTAATATTGGTACTCATCTGTACCCGGATTTTTTATGGTGGAAAAATAAGATATTGAGTTCCAGTAACCAAATCCGGGAAGGCAAATATGTCTTAGAGATTTTTACTGATGCGTCCTTGACAGGCTGGGGTGCTTATTGTAACGGTGAAAGAACCGGAGGTTTTTGGAATATGCAAGAGGCTAAAAATCACATAAATTTTCTCGAGTTACTCGCAGCCTTTAATGGGTTAAAATGCTTTGCTCGGAACCATAACAATACAGAAATTTTATTACGCATCGACAACACTACTGCCATATCTTACATAAACAAATTCGGTGGAGTACAATTTACTCACCTAAACAATATAACGCGACAAATATGGCAGTGGTGCGAATCACGACAGGTATACATATATGCGTCTTATATCAAATCCAAGGATAATGTCGAGGCGGACGAAGAATCTCGTCGCCGTAATATCGATACGGAATGGTGCTTATCACCTGTAGCATTTCAAAAAATTACCCTTGTTTTTGGATTTCCGGAAATAGATTTATTTGCCTCTCGCTTAAACACTAAATGCCAAAAATATATTTCCTGGAAACGTGACCCCGAGGCATTTGATATAGACGCACTGACGGTAAACTGGGATAACTTTTTCTTTTATGCTTTTCCACCTTTCTCACTTATTTTGAAAAGTCTGAGAAAAATCATAAATGAAAAAGCTACAGGGGTGATGGTAGTCCCTGACTGGCCCAGTCAGCCCTGGTACCCAATTTTTATGAAATTATCGAGAGGAAAACCAGTACATTTTAGCCCGGAGCCTGAGCTGCTTCTTTCTCCTTTCAGGAATCGGCACCCTCTCTGGAAACGCCTTTCCCTGGTGGCATCGCTGTTGTCAGGGAAGCATTTAGAAGACAAAAGCTAAACCTAGACACAATTGAGATCTTAGTTTCATCACTATCCAGAAACTCGTTAAGTCAGTATAGCAGCGGTTACAAAAAGTGGTGGTCGTTTTGTTTAAAAAATAAAATGGATATTTACTCGATCAATATTCCGGGTATTCTCGCGTTCTTTACGGCCGAATACAAAGCAGGAGCGGGTTACTCCACCCTAAATACGCTACGCTCGGCACTTTCCTTGATATTAGGTAAAGGATTCAGTGAAGATGCAAGGGTTTCCAGATTCCTTAAAGGAGTATTTAAAACTAAACCAGCTTTACCAAAATACCAGTCAATCTGGGATCCTAATTTAGTGTTGGATCTAATTAGTAACTGGCATCCCAACGAAGACTTACCTATCGATAAGATATCAAAAAAAACTGGTAGCTCTGCTCGCGTTGTCTACAGGACAACGTCTGCAGACGCTGTCATTAATCCGTTTATCGAATATCAAGGTAAATGAAAAAAAATATTGAAATCGTAATAACTGATCTTATAAAAACTTCAGCTCCAGGCCAATCTATGCCTCGCCTGATTATTCCATTCTTTCCTCATAAGACCACAATATGTCCGGCTAAAAGTCTAATTGCATATATTGAAAAGACCACTAAATTTAGACATTTACCCGAAACTGAGAAATTGATTTTAACAACAAAAAAACCGGTTCATAACGCAAGTCCTTCGACCATTAGCCGTTGGTTGAAATCAGTTCTTGTAGCGAGTGGTATAGATATTTCGGTATTTACAGCATATAGCTGCCGCCATGCTTCCACGTCAGCAGCCGGTCGAAAGGGTGTGTCTGTAGACCTCATCAAAAAAACGGCTGGCTGGTCGAAGAACTCGCTAGTATTCGCAAGGTTTTATAATAGACCGGTAATTGAAGATGATAGTAATTATTTTGCAGAGGCTGTATGTAATAGCAATAATGATTAAGAATAGTGATTCAACACGGTTGTATTAGTAATTATTGAACTATTGCATATTTAGGTCATTACATGTTCTGGAATAGCTAGAGAAGCTTGTAAAAATAAAACACGTTTGATTAAGAATAATAATGATTGTCTTACTGCTCCCTCCTATTGAGTGCCTGTTTTGCTCGGCGCTAAACATCTACAGAGTGAAAATAAATCTTGAGGATGTAACGTCGAAGTATAATTTAAGGTTAAACAAACTTACCTGAAGTGAAGTTTGACCATAATTATACGAGACGTTACATCCGAAGAGATTTATCTGAGTCCCTCCCTGCCCGGTATTTTTAAAAATAAAAAATTTCCCATTTCTGTCGCAAAACAGCACTTTTCTCTAAAAATAATGACGGGAGGTCGGGAGCAGATACCGGGTGACGACGGGGCGGAGGGGGAAAAATAGTCATTTCACTACTTTTTTTTTAATTTTCTAGCTTTAAACTATTGTGCATTGCCTGATACATTGAGAGTGAACTACAGAGTGAAAATAAATCTCTTCGGATGTAACGTCTCGTATAATTATGGTCAAACTTCACTTCAGGTAAGTTTGTTTAACCTTAAATGGTTGATTTATATGGACCTTTGCCTACAGGATTATTTGGTATGAATTACATATTAGTTGTTCAAGACACCTTTAGTAAATTTGTTAAATTTTACGAACTCAAAAAAGCAACTGCTAGTTCAGTTTTAGGTAGAGTAAGGAAGTTTTTTGAGATAATTAAACCTAAGGCTATTATGTCAGATAATGGCTCCCAATTTTCTAATAAATTATGGAAAGAAAACATGAAAGACGCCGGTATTAAAGTCATTTATACAACGGTTAGAAATCCAAGACCAAATACAACTGAAAGGGTTAATAAAGAATTAGGTCGTTTATTTAGAACTTATTGTCAAACAAACCATAAAGGCTGGGTTTCTCTTCTACCAAATTTAGAAATTCTCTATAATAATACCTTCCATGAAAGTACTGGATTTACCCCATGTGAAATTATGTATGGAAAAGAACCAGAACTTCTGTTAGATAAAGAAATTAATTTCGAAAACCCCAAAACTAACATAACTGAAATTAGAGAGGAAGCTAGGAAAAATTTGATTGCAAATAGCCAAAAACGTCAAGCGTTATTTAATAAACGATATAAACTCACACAATTTCAGATAGGAGATCTTGTTAAAATTAAAAAACAGAATAAATCTAACGCTAAATCAAAACTAACAAAGAAATTTGCTCCATTGTATGAAGGGCCTTTTGTTGTAACGTTTACCCCTTATAGAAACGTATATACTTTAACAGACCCTAAAACAAATAAAATTAGAGGTAAATTTAATGTCATTCATTTATATAAATATTATGAATGAAAAATTGACCCTATTGAGGCTGGTTCGAGATTTTTGTTGAATTAATGAATTTTATTGTTTAAATTTAGCAAGAAAAGCTATTTGTTTTTTTTTACCTTTTATAATTTTAGTTATTAAGGATGTTGAAAATAAAGGAATTAAGAAAGAAAACTCGGTTGGCTAGGGGAAGAGCTCGCCTGTGTTTTCAAAGTTCTAGTAATACAAACATACATTATTTAGTTGCTGATGAAAAAAATCTAAATTAATTATCAATTAAACTTTAATTTAATAGTTAACTATCTAATCACACTTAATTTTGTTTATTGAAATGTTTTAGTGTAGGTAGATTTTTTTTAACAAAGCTAATTGCACTTTCCTTTTAAAGTAAAATTAGTAAATTAGGGTTTATTTATTAGTTTATATCGAGACGTGTTGTTGTGAGAAGTCTGTATGAGCGAATGGAATGTGGAAGGATACAAAGTGATGGTTGTATCTAATTATGACTTAACCTTGACAGTATACAGAATGATGTTGTGTTAACGAATTAGTTTTGACAGTATGAAAGAGCCTCTGCAATGGAATCGGACTTAAGATATAAACATTAAAGTTCATTGGCATCTCAACTTACATCACACGGTACAAGAAACCTTTTGGATATTGCTATTAGTTAATGTCATTTCAAGCTGACAGGTTGCAGATTTCCAAAACTGTTATCCAAAATGAGTTCTACTCCACAAGAAGCTAGGGACCCCATGATTATTCACACATCCGTCAATTACATGTTGTCTATTTAAGTTTCTTCGGTCATAAAATGTCATAATTTGATATTAATTGTAGACATAGTACAAATCGACTTGTTTTCCTAAAAGGTGTAAATGCTTTAAGAATTAAAGGTAACACGTTTTGAAATAGCCATAAGTTATTTCTAACATAATAAAAAAAAATTGTGAAGGCTAATATTAAACACCTTAACGTGGTATAAAGAGATATATTCTAGAGGAGGTAACCAGAAGGTACAATGTACCAGAGAACTCTTTCACATCCAAAGAGCGAACACAGTTCATCATGCCCTCCGATGGGCCACTGCATGAGCACTTAAAGCTATTAATAGGATCAGGACTTTCGCCACAAATTGGCCGTTTCTACAACTGCATAGAGAACGTTGACATGTACCAGTTGATGATGCGAATAGTTGACTCCATTCTAGATAATCCACTGGATTTTGGAATACTAACCCGTATTCTATTGGGGACTCACGTAGCTGATAGATCAGTTGCCGCACTAACCGAACTAGCAAGGACGAACACGCCATATACCAACGTAGGGCTATTCGAGACTCCCGAGTTCGAGAACAGAGAGGTACACATTATGAATCTAGAGAATATGGGAAGATTCATTAACACGTTTAACCTTCAACAAACCGTTCGTGATCTATGTCGCAATGACCTAGTAAGTTTGGAGATACCCTTCTCCTTCAAAATGGAACAAAAAACGATCATCGAGGAGCCATCTGGAAGCATGTTTGAAATCAAATATGATCCTAAGAGAACGGAGAACAACCTAAGACATTGTCTGAATTGGCGCAGCTGCGCTATAAACGTCATCAACATCGATAGCAATGAACTTCGCCGACCTGATCTATATATTAAGAATTTCTCGAACGTGGACAGAATGTCAATACCCCAGGCGCTTGGGAATAGAGTTCTCATGCCTCTAGAGGAGTGGATCAACATGCTAAATGCAGAAGCCATACCTTGTGTGTTTATAAGAACGGAGAACGTGCTGATAAAATCAGTATTCGAACGCTTCAGTCGATTCGTTCAGCTTCAGTCAGTTCGATTCAGTCGCGCCGCGCATGCGCTAGCGTACGGTCATGGGCAGAAGTGCACGTAAAAAGTACGGTTGTTGTAGTTAATCGGTGCGACAAAAATTTCGACAATGTGTGAGACAGTGAAATGTGCATCATGTAATGTGGTAATAGATGAGATTCTTGCGTTTATCAGCAACAAAGTGGATATCATGGACGAGGCGAGTTTGAATCGCATATGTGTAACCGCTTTTTCGGAAGCTGACATTGTCAAGGCAAAAAGTTTGTTATTTGAGGCTATACCAAACTCATCCAAAATGGTAGCTCGTAAAGGAGAGGGTAAATCGGCCAGGAACATCGATGATATAATTTGTCTCCTAAAAGAAAGTGCTGCTGATGATTTACCTATTTTTGTAGCTCGAGACCTGCATAAACTGCCGCCTGTTCTTTTCGAACACTTAGATGCCACAAAGATCCTAAAAGATATGGTTATATTGCGAAGTGACATCAAACAAATACAGGACCAATTTGCCTCAAAAAAGGAGATAGAACTTTTGAAAAAGGAACTCGACAATCTTAAATCGGCGTCTTTAGTGAACAATAGGGAATATTCACTATTTTTTTAAATACTGTTGGATGATAGCTTTTATCATAAAAATACTGTAAAATAAATTTCAGCGCATAATAACTAAAATTTAGTAGATAAATCTTCTTTCAAAAACTCCAAATAAAAACGGGCGTTTGAAACGCCCGCCATTCCGACAAGCTGAGCCGTGACGTCATTTCTCATCTAAGGCCGGCACACAGTCTGAATCAGGGCCTATACCACGAAAATCGAACGATTGCGATTTATACCTCCGTCTCTGTCACACTTGCATATTAGAGTGAGAAAGAAGTTTCCCGTCAATGCCAATTTTCGATGTTCGTGGTAGGCATGCAGATTACGATGCATAATTACAATTATATTGTGAATTAATAATGCATAAAATTACGTACAATTTAGATATTGCTCACACGTATCCTGATTTTTTCAGATATAATAAATTTCTCAGATCAATTGATGTGAATTAAGATTATGATTTATGAACGTGTTTGATCGGCCCAACATAACCTAAAAACTGTTTATTATTTAATTAGTCTTGTATTGTTCAGCCGATTGTGTTTACATTTACAATGGAAAACGACATACAAGTCATAAAACCGCTTTAAAGATGGGATATGTATTGGATTGTGCCAAAATGCAAAAATATGAGTAGCAGAACGAGAAACACTAGATATCTTATGAAGGAAATTCCATACGAGAACATGTATACAATTATTTGACACAGACGATTCACGATACGATTCGCATGCTTTTTTTTTAATGATCTGGATACTAGTGCTTCTGTGCCGGCTGTACACCAAACATTTGAGAAACCGAGACGCGAGATTACATACAGCGGCTCTCTGTTCATTCGCGTTCTTGGCTTGGTGTACAGACACCACTATCCAATGACGTCACACTCGACGTCACAGCGTTTTAACCGTTTGTAATTTCACACATTTTTTTGCACTTTTCAATAATTATTTTCACAGCTAAAATAAAATAAAATTAAGAAATTTTGATAGGGATATAATGCTGAACCAACATAGTTTCTGAGAAAAAAATATAAGCCTTATCTATTTCAAGTGCATATAGCCTATTATCATGAAAATATAAATAGCAGACGAGGTGCGTGCCTGAATAGCAGTTTTGAACATTATAGTGGCCCTATGGGTTTGCCCCATGCTTGCAATGAAAGTCTATCACCAGTGGAAAATCAGCCATCATCGGAGTCAAGGTCTCCCGAAACCAAAAAAAGTGATCAATTGCAAGAGGGTAGAGATACAATCCAGTTGGTGACGGGGTCGAGGCCGTTAGTCTGTGCTCCACTACCCGCTAATGCTTTTGTTCAAGTAGCTGAGCGAACTGATAAGCGGCCCAGCGAGACAGGTAACGGCTGTGTACCGCGTTCGCAACAGTGCAATGTACCTGCAACATCTGTGTTGGCGGGACACACGGGCGTAGCGACCGTTAAACAAAAACCATCTGAAGCGTTACAATACTCAGCGGTAGCGCAAAAGGGTGAATGGAAACCTCAAGTCCCTGATGAGCAATGGAAAAACAGTCAAAGAGAAAGACTGAGAAACCAATTTATTGGGAATAGAGGGAAAGCAGCAACGAACCCTAATGTGAAGTTCAAAGCGGCCGATATTAAAGTCCCTATATTTATCTACGATGTAGCGAAGGACACGACTATAGGGGATATTTCGGATTACATAATGAGTAAAACAAATGTTATAGTTACTCTTGAGAAAATTAATATGAAAAGGCAGAAAGATTATAACGCGTTTAAAGTGTATGTTCCTAAACATAAGGTATTTATTTTCCTGCAGGACGATTTCTGGCCTGATGGTATTGCGTTTCGACGCTTCGTCAATTTCAAGAATAATTTAAATGAAACAAGCCGTGGTGAATTTAGAAGTCAAAAATAATCAAAAAAGGAAAAAAAAACAATAATAATAATCAATAACAATAATAATGGGATATACAACCAAGATCGTAAGTTTTAATTGCAAGAATGTTGTGCGATCTGTGGAGTGTGTACGTAAGCTATGTCGCACAGCTGACCTGGTTTGTCTACAGGAAACATGGCTTATGGAGCATAACTTGTCTTTTTTGGGGAGTATAGACTATGACTTTGCATTTACTGGTAAGTCTGCGGTGGACTCCTCGACAAAAATACACATAGGCCGACCGCACGGCGGAACGGCAATTTTGTGGAACCGAACTTCCTTCCCGTGTGTATCGGTGATCAAGTGTAATAGTGTGCGTTTAGCGGCAGTTAAAATATTACTTAACGATCGCTCGGTGATAGTAATGTCGGTCTATATGCCTACGGACTCATCAGAAAATCTATTAGAGTTAACTCTCACTCAATTATTGAAAATAATGATGTGGAATCCGTGTTTGTACTCGGTGACATGAATGCCCACCCTGGTGAGGCGTTCTCCAATGAATTATTAAGCTTTTGTGGTGAACAATCTTGGCAATGTGTAGATATGGAGTTGTTACCGACGGACACGTACACATACATCAGTGATGCGCACGGGTGCAAGCGCTGGCTGGACCACTGTGTTGTGACCAGCGCGGCTCGCCCCGCGGTACTTAATGTCTCAGTGTTATATAACGTCTACTGGTCGGATCATTATCCTTTGTTAATTGAATGCGATTATAATTTAGTGAAACCTAAAGTGTATATTCCGGAATTTACTCATAGTAAGGTTATCTGGGGTGATAGGGACCCTGTACAAATTGAAAATTTTAGTAAATACTGTAATGCAAAACTAGCAAATGTAAACTTGCCTATTGAGTTCTGCGACTGTGCTGATATTAGGTACTTGCATTTCTGAAGAATTTTGGAAAATTCTTACCTTTGATCACAAGATTCCTGAGGTACCGGTAAAACCTTTTCAAATTAAAACTGCCATTAATGGTCATAAAAGTTCTGAAATTCGAAAAATAGTACTATTACCATTAAGATTAGGTAATTACATTCAAGATGTAGCATTTCTGGTAGTACCTGGTTTAAGTAATTTATTAATTTTAGGCTTAGATTGGATGATCAAAAATGAAATAACAATTAGTTTTATTAAAATAGATAGATTAGAATTTTACGAAAGTAGACCTGAATCTGGTTTAGGAGATAGATTAGAAGAAATTTCAGCAGATAAAGATACTTCAGCTGAAAATTGTCCAGATTATAAAATTGGAATTCCTTTGAAAGATAGTGACACAAAAAAATTACAAGAAATTCTAATAAAATATCAATCTTTATTTAGCGATAACCTAGGTAAAGCAAATTGCTACGAACATGTCATAAAAATGGAAGAACATTCTCCTATTGTAAAAAAATCGTATCCAATTCCATACGCGTATCGACAAAAGGTAGAGGAAAAATTACAAGAATTAGAAAAACTAGGAGTTATAGCTCGAGCGTCAACTCCTTATTGTAGCCCTTTGACATTTACGTTAAAAAAAGATGGATCAATTAGAGTGCTACTTGATGCTAGAGAAATCAATAAATGCATGATTCCTGAAACTGAAAAACCTCCACTTCAGTTAGATGTTATGAATTCTTTCCATGGAACCAATTTTATTAGTGTAATCGATATGAATAACGCGTACTTTCAAATTCCCATTTCAAAAAATAGTATGAAATATACTGGATTTTCATTTAATGGAAAATCATATGTATATCAAGTTTTACCACAAGGTTTAAAGACCTCTGTAGGCAGTTTTAGTAGGGCTATAGACCTCATTTTAGGGCATGACGTAAGAGAATTTTGTGTCAACTATTTAGATGACTTAGCCATTATAACTACAGGTTCTCTAGCACATTGATATAGTGCAAGGTAAATTGGCTAAAGCAGGTTTAACTTGCAATTTAAAAAAATGTGAGTTTCTTTGTAAGGAAGTAAAAATGTTAGGTTACATAATATCCACTGATGGATTAAAAACTGATCCTCAAAAAATTGATGCAATTCAAAATTTTCCGATTCCTTCAAAAGTAAAACATGTCAGAGCATTTTTAGGCTTATGCAATTTTTATAGGAAATTTATTCCAAATTATAACAAATTCGCTCAACCACTTTTTGAATTATTAAAAAAGAATATTAGATGGCATTGGAAAACTGTAGAACAAAATGCGTTTGATCAAATCAAAAAAATCTTTTTCTACTCGCCGACTTTAATCTGCCAATTACGAGTACATAGACAAAACTATAAGCTCATACTTTTCGATACTAGACAGTCCAACTCAACTATAATATCTCATTTCGATACGCTGTAGGCAACTATAATAGAACTTCATACAAATTCTATACTTATTTGCGATGCCGCCTGGTACTTCGCCGAGTGCGCGCCTCACGCCCGCGCCGACCGCGCCGGCCTGCCGGCCATCTTTTGTGTTACATCCTTGTTAAGTCGATGAAATTGCATGATGAAATTGTTCCTCCATAGATGATGATGATGATGACTCGTAGAAAAAGTATTGTATACAATCGTAATATAATTAAGTTTTTCAATCTCGTACCTTACTTAGGCCACTCAGCAAGCTTCGTGGCCTAAACACGGTACTCGACTGAAAAACCCTTCATTATATCACGATTGTATAAAATACTATTATAAAAGTAATAGAATTGGCTCATCCAGATTTCTCAACCATATTATTTGCAGACTGATAGTTCTTCATTAGGAATAGCTGGCGTATTATATCAACTAAATGAGGAAAATGAAATAAAAATTTTAGGATTTTATAGTAAAGCCTTAAAAGGTGCTCAATTAAACTGGACTGTTACAGAACAAGAATTTTATTCTGTTATTTGTTGCCTTGGAAAATTTGAAACTTATCTGAGAGGTTCCAGGGTAGTCATCAGAACTGATCACAAAGCACTTATTTTTGTTAAAAATTGGAGATTATATAACGCGCGCATTACTCGTTGGATTATTTATTTGGAACAGTTTCAATATGAACTAGAACATATTAAAGGAAGAGACAATGTGGTCGCTGATGTTTTATCCAGATACCTCCCAGAAGGAGATTTACATCAGGTCGATAATCGTAACCTTCCAGGAATAGTTGTTATGGAAAAAAATGTACACAAAAACCTTAAATCAAAATTAAATAATATAGCTAAATTACAAAATGAAGACGTAGAAATAAAAGGAATTATAAACAAATTAAAAAATGGAGTTCAAATTGATAGATTGAGTGGAATAGAGAGAAGATGTTCACTAAAAAATGGAATTTTATATTTCACTTCAAAAAATAGTTCAAATAAAGTTATATTTTTACCAAAAAATTTGAGAATAGAAGTTATTCAACATATTCACTTAGATATGGGTCATTTAGGAAGTTACAAATTAGCCAAACATATCAAAAATAGATTTTATTGGAAAGGATTAAACAAACTTATTAAACAAGTTGTTAGATCATGTCATGTATGTCAGACTACAAAGTGTAATACAAGCAAAAATGTAGGACCTTGTAATTCTATAGTCACTGCAAACATAGGAGATTTAATAATGGTTGATTTATATGGACCTTTGCCTACAGGATTATTTGGTATGAATTACATATTAGTTGTTCAAGACACCTTTAGTAAATTTGTTAAATTTTACGAACTCAAAAAAGCAACTGCTAGTTCAGTTTTAGGTAGAGTAAGGAAGTTTTTTGAGATAATTAAACCTAAGGCTATTATGTCAGATAATGGCTCCCAATTTTCTAATAAATTATGGAAAGAAAACATGAAAGACGCCGGTATTAAAGTCATTTATACAACGGTTAGAAATCCAAGACCAAATACAACTGAAAGGGTTAATAAAGAATTAGGTCGTTTATTTAGAACTTATTGTCAAACAAACCATAAAGGCTGGGTTTCTCTTCTACCAAATTTAGAAATTCTCTATAATAATACCTTCCATGAAAGTACTGGATTTACCCCATGTGAAATTATGTATGGAAAAGAACCAGAACTTCTGTTAGATAAAGAAATTAATTTCGAAAACCCCAAAACTAACATAACTGAAATTAGAGAGGAAGCTAGGAAAAATTTGATTGCAAATAGCCAAAAACGTCAAGCGTTATTTAATAAACGATATAAACTCACACAATTTCAGATAGGAGATCTTGTTAAAATTAAAAAACAGAATAAATCTAACGCTAAATCAAAACTAACAAAGAAATTTGCTCCATTGTATGAAGGGCCTTTTGTTGTAACGTTTACCCCTTATAGAAACGTATATACTTTAACAGACCCTAAAACAAATAAAATTAGAGGTAAATTTAATGTCATTCATTTATATAAATATTATGAATGAAAAATTGACCTTATTGAGGCTGGTTCGAGATTTTTGTTGAATTAATGAATTTTATTGTTTAAATTTAGCAAGAAAAGCTATTTGTTTTTTTTTACCTTTTATAATTTTAGTTATTAAGGATGTTGAAAATAAAGGAATTAAGAAAGAAAACTCGGTTGGCTAGGGGAAGAGCTCGCCTGTGTTTTCAAAGTTCTAGTAATACAAACATACATTATTTAGTTGCTGATGAAAAAAATCTAAATTAATTATCAATTAAACTTTAATTTAATAGTTAACTATCTAATCACACTTAATTTTGTTTATTGAAATGTTTTAGTGTAGGTAGATTTTTTTTAACAAAGCTAATTGCACTTTCCTTTTAAAGTAAAATTAGTAAATTAGGGTTTATTTATTAGTTTATATCGAGACGTGTTGTTGTGAGAAGTCTGTATGAGCGAATGGAATGTGGAAGGATACAAAGTGATGGTTGTATCTAATTATGACTTAACCTTGACAGTATACAGAATGATGTTGTGTTAACGAATTAGTTTTGACAGTATGAAAGAGCCTCTGCAATGGAATCGGACTTAAGATATAAACATTAAAGTTCATTGGCATCTCAACTTACATCACACGGTACAAGAAACCTTTTGGATATTGCTATTAGTTAATGTCATTTCAAGCTGACAGGTTGCAGATTTCCAAAACTGTTATCCAAAATGAGTTCTACTCCACAAGAAGCTAGGGACCCCATGATTATTCACACATCCGTCAATTACATGTTGTCTATTTAAGTTTCTTCGGTCATAAAATGTCATAATTTGATATTAATTGTAGACATAGTACAAATCGACTTGTTTTCCTAAAAGGTGTAAATGCTTTAAGAATTAAAGGTAACACGTTTTGAAATAGCCATAAGTTATTTCTAACATAATAAAAAAAAATTGTGAAGGCTAATATTAAACACCTTAACGTGGTATAAAGAGATATATTCTAGAGGAGGTAACCAGAAGGTACAATGTACCAGAGAACTCTTTCACATCCAAAGAGCGAACACAGTTCATCATGCCCTCCGATGGGCCACTGCATGAGCACTTAAAGCTATTAATAGGATCAGGACTTTCGCCACAAATTGGCCGTTTCTACAACTGCATAGAGAACGTTGACATGTACCAGTTGATGATGCGAATAGTTGACTCCATTCTAGATAATCCACTGGATTTTGGAATACTAACCCGTATTCTATTGGGGACTCACGTAGCTGATAGATCAGTTGCCGCACTAACCGAACTAGCAAGGACGAACACGCCATATACCAACGTAGGGCTATTCGAGACTCCCGAGTTCGAGAACAGAGAGGTACACATTATGAATCTAGAGAATATGGGAAGATTCATTAACACGTTTAACCTTCAACAAACCGTTCGTGATCTATGTCGCAATGACCTAGTAAGTTTGGAGATACCCTTCTCCTTCAAAATGGAACAAAAAACGATCATCGAGGAGCCATCTGGAAGCATGTTTGAAATCAAATATGATCCTAAGAGAACGGAGAACAACCTAAGACATTGTCTGAATTGGCGCAGCTGCGCTATAAACGTCATCAACATCGATAGCAATGAACTTCGCCGACCTGATCTATATATTAAGAATTTCTCGAACGTGGACAGAATGTCAATACCCCAGGCGCTTGGGAATAGAGTTCTCATGCCTCTAGAGGAGTGGATCAACATGCTAAATGCAGAAGCCATACCTTGTGTGTTTATAAGAACGGAGAACGTGCTGATAAAATCAGTATTCGAACGCTTCAGTCGATTCGTTCAGCTTCAGTCAGTTCGATTCAGTCGCGCCGCGCATGCGCTAGCGTACGGTCATGGGCAGAAGTGCACGTAAAAAGTACGGTTGTTGTAGTTAATCGGTGCGACAAAAATTTCGACAATGTGTGAGACAGTGAAATGTGCATCATGTAATGTGGTAATAGATGAGATTCTTGCGTTTATCAGCAACAAAGTGGATATCATGGACGAGGCGAGTTTGAATCGCATATGTGTAACCGCTTTTTCGGAAGCTGACATTGTCAAGGCAAAAAGTTTGTTATTTGAGGCTATACCAAACTCATC
This sequence comes from Lathronympha strigana, assembly GCA_949128165.1. Taxonomy (NCBI): domain Eukaryota; kingdom Metazoa; phylum Arthropoda; class Insecta; order Lepidoptera; family Tortricidae; genus Lathronympha; species Lathronympha strigana. The sequence goes on from OX421911.1 coordinate 186,370, forward strand.
CAAAATGGTAGCTCGTAAAGGAGAGGGTAAATCGGCCAGGAACATCGATGATATAATTTGTCTCCTAAAAGAAAGTGCTGCTGATGATTTACCTATTTTTGTAGCTCGAGACCTGCATAAACTGCCGCCTGTTCTTTTCGAACACTTAGATGCCACAAAGATCCTAAAAGATATGGTTATATTGCGAAGTGACATCAAACAAATACAGGACCAATTTGCCTCAAAAAAGGAGATAGAACTTTTGAAAAAGGAACTCGACAATCTTAAATCGGCGTCTTTAGTGAACAATTATCATGAAAATATAAATAGCAGACGAGGTGCGTGCCTGAATAGCAGTTTTGAACATTATAGTGGCCCTATGGGTTTGCCCCATGCTTGCAATGAAAGTCTATCACCAGTGGAAAATCAGCCATCATCGGAGTCAAGGTCTCCCGAAACCAAAAAAAGTGATCAATTGCAAGAGGGTAGAGATACAATCCAGTTGGTGACGGGGTCGAGGCCGTTAGTCTGTGCTCCACTACCCGCTAATGCTTTTGTTCAAGTAGCTGAGCGAACTGATAAGCGGCCCAGCGAGACAGGTAACGGCTGTGTACCGCGTTCGCAACAGTGCAATGTACCTGCAACATCTGTGTTGGCGGGACACACGGGCGTAGCGACCGTTAAACAAAAACCATCTGAAGCGTTACAATACTCAGCGGTAGCGCAAAAGGGTGAATGGAAACCTCAAGTCCCTGATGAGCAATGGAAAAACAGTCAAAGAGAAAGACTGAGAAACCAATTTATTGGGAATAGAGGGAAAGCAGCAACGAACCCTAATGTGAAGTTCAAAGCGGCCGATATTAAAGTCCCTATATTTATCTACGATGTAGCGAAGGACACGACTATAGGGGATATTTCGGATTACATAATGAGTAAAACAAATGTTATAGTTACTCTTGAGAAAATTAATATGAAAAGGCAGAAAGATTATAACGCGTTTAAAGTGTATGTTCCTAAACATAAGGTATTTATTTTCCTGCAGGACGATTTCTGGCCTGATGGTATTGCGTTTCGACGCTTCGTCAATTTCAAGAATAATTTAAATGAAACAAGCCGTGGTGAATTTAGAAGTCAAAAATAAACAAAAAAGGAAAAAAAACAATAATAATAATCAATAACAATAATAATGGGATATACAACCAAGATCGTAAGTTTTAATTGCAAGAATGTTGTGCGATCTGTGGAGTGTGTACGTAAGCTATGTCGCACAGCTGACCTGGTTTGTCTACAGGAAACATGGCTTATGGAGCATAACTTGTCTTTTTTGGGGAGTATAGACTATGACTTTGCATTTACTGGTAAGTCTGCGGTGGACTCCTCGACAAAAATACACATAGGCCGACCGCACGGCGGAACGGCAATTTTGTGGAACCGAACTTCCTTCCCGTGTGTATCGGTGATCAAGTGTAATAGTGTGCGTTTAGCGGCAGTTAAAATATTACTTAACGATCGCTCGGTGATAGTAATGTCGGTCTATATGCCTACGGACTCATCAGAAAATCTATTAGAGTTTACTGAATGTTTAGCTGAAATACACTCAATTATTGAAAATAATGATGTGGAATCCGTGTTTGTACTCGGTGACATGAATGCCCACCCTGGTGAGGCGTTCTCCAATGAATTATTAAGCTTTTGTGGTGAACAATCTTGGCAATGTGTAGATATGGAGTTGTTACCGACGGACACGTACACATACATCAGTGATGCGCACGGGTGCAAGCGCTGGCTGGACCACTGTGTTGTGACCAGCGCGGCTCGCCCCGCGGTACTTAATGTCTCAGTGTTATATAACGTCTACTGGTCGGATCATTATCCTTTGTTAATTGAATGCGATTATAATTTAGTGAAACCTAAAGTGTATATTCCGGAATTTACTCATAGTAAGGTTATCTGGGGTGATAGGGACCCTGTACAAATTGAAAATTTTAGTAAATACTGTAATGCAAAACTAGCAAATGTAAACTTGCCTATTGAGTTCTGCGACTGTGCTGATAAGATGTGTTCCAATAGTACGCATAAAAAAGTATTGAGCGATATGTACTTAAATATTATACATATTCTAAAGGAGGGCGCGAGTGCCTGTCGCAGTGATACTGGTAGTAAGAGGCACAAGCACATAACGGGGTGGAATAGGTATGTAAGCGACGCCCACCGCGAGGCTCGGTTTTGGTACTTATGGTGGCTATCGTACGGTAAACCGGCTTACGGCTATGTTTGGGACAAAATGCATGAAACAAAAAAGGTGTTTAAATCAAAGCTTAAATACTGCCAAGAACGCGAATTTGATATTAAATTGGACATTTTAACCAAAAATCGTGTTGATAAGGATTTTAAAAATTTTTGGAAAAATACCAACAAGTTTAAGTTAAAGCCGAGTCTCCCTGTGGGCGTTGCTGGCATACATGAACCGAGTGGTATTGCAAACGCTTTTAAAGAATATTTTACTGTAACCTCACCGTTACCCCAGTCAACTGCGGTCCTCGACACTGAGGACAAACCCGATACCCCTACAATCAGATTTACGGTCAAGCAAGTATCGTCTAAGATTAAAAACATGGTAAAAGGGAAGTCTCCGGGGCACGATGGCCTCAGTGTCGAGCACCTCAAGTTTGCTGGAAGTCATCTCCCTAGAGTACTTTCCCTTTTTTTCAACTTATGTATTAGTCATAGCTACTTACCGGAGGACTTAATGCGTACTGTGGTAGTTCCTATTATAAAAAATAAAACGGGAGACGCGTCTGATTTGTCTAATTACAGGCCGATATCACTGGCGACGATTATAGCTAAGGTGCTGGATGGTCTGCTTGACGACATACTGGGAAATCACCTCGACTTACATGACGCACAGTTTGGCTTTAGGCCAGGCTTATCCACTGAAAGTGCAGTATTGTGTCTCAAGCAGACTGTGCAGTACTATACCGCTCGAAACACACCAGTGTTTGCTTGCTTTTTAGACCTCTCAAAAGCTTTTGACATGGTGGCATATGATAAGCTGTGGAATAAGTTACGCGAACACACAAGCGTACCCCGTGAAGTCACGTCCTTATTTCGGTACTGGTACGGACACCAAGCAAATACTGTTAAATGGGCTGGTGTGCATTCTGAAACTTATAGGATGAATTGCGGAGTGAGGCAAGGGGGTTTAAGCTCACCCAAGCTGTTCAACCTATACATGAATGAGCTGATCGAGGGACTTAGCAGTACCTATGTCGGATGTCATGTGGACGGACTATGCGTCAATAACCTCAGTTACGCAGATGACATGGTGCTGCTGAGCCCATCGGTTACCGCTCTGCAGCGACTGGTGATCATGTGTGAAACATATGCAGGTACTCATGGGCTGAGATATAATATTTCAAAAAGCGAGTTACTGCAATTTAAAGCCGGTAAAAAGTCGTATAGTCGTAGTCTGAGGGTAAGTTTTCTTTAGTCTATTTTAACTTTGTGTGGTATTTTTAATGTATCAGCATGGTGTTTTTCCACATTTTGTTTGGAAAAACACCACATGCTATGATTACTCTTTGTTTTTGCATTGAGTCAGAGGTATGAGATTAAGCTAGACAATGCTATAAATGACAAAGTCACTAAGTTTCTTTCTACATTACAGAGTACAATGTTCTCAATGAACATAATTACTGCTCAAAGGAAGAACCAGATGAGGACACTGCTGTGCCAGAACCGGTTGTGCTCATGGGCATGTCAGGTACTTACAAAGTGAAAACATCATGTAATTATTGTCTTGTTCAAACTGTGTTATTGTAAAGTTATATATTTTTTTGTACCATAGTATAAAAGTACTTGACCAATATTTAATTATTCTTAATAAGGTTGAAGCTCGAACATAATTTTTCTAGTCATCCATATTTATAAACAGATATTTTACTGAATAATGTGATACTGAGTTTAATTATGGAAAAATAATATTAATAGATAATAAATATTGTCAAAGCACTTTTAATAATGTCATATTTGGAAGGTTGTATTTGTAGTGTTGTGCCATGTATATTTATGTTTTGTGTTCTTTTTCTGCTAACTGTTCTCAGAAGAACTAACAACATTTGCTTTGCAGGTGATGTTCATCTACAAGAACATCTTTACTTGCTTCCTTCAACAAGTGAAATCACTATGACATCAAAATGTAATGTAGAAGGTGGGTATTGCAATTATTTAGCTGATAATTTCACCTGATAAAATGAAATAACATCAACACAACCATTTTTCAATTGGTTATTATTTGTTGTACGTTTTAGACATACTGGGGTAAGCAAGCTGTGTCAGTAACAGTAGTAACAGTGGACTCATGCTGTCTTTCTCTTTCACTGGCACAACCACCCCCAAAAGAGGGACGGATATAGAGTTTTTTTTTTGCATCAAAATTTGGTTTGCAGAATTAATCAACTATGTGGCTCATGTTATATAGCATAACCAACGGACTAGTCCTCTAACTGCTACAAACAAAAACAATATGTCTTGCAATGATTTTATGATTCTAATATCAATAATTGGTTGATACTTCATAGGGCTGAAATTACAACTTTACAACTAGATATATTATTGTAAATAAGATATTTATTATATAAAGTAACAATTTAACTTCTTTTGCAGTTGATGTCTTTATGCAAGAACTACAAGTTAAGCCAGTTTCTGGATCAACTGTGCTGTCAGAAACAGATGCTTCGAAAAATTATATTGAAGGTAAATAAAATAATTAAATGCATAAATAAATAATATCTAACAATAATTTTATTGATCTAGTCCCACAGTAAGCTCAATAAGGCTTGCATTATGGGTTCTAAATTATCCTTTGTTTACTTTCTACCTATATGTTTATTGTGGAATCACTACCAGACTTATCTGAATCTGCTTTATATAAGTAATTTCACTTTCATTGCAATCAAGTCTAGTTGGAGTTCATAACTGCACGGATTCAATAAAATTTGGAGGGAATCAATTTGCAGATCCAATTCATTTCAATCTTCAAGTTTGGATTTACCATTATTTATAGGAAATATATCTGATTAATAAAAATAATTTTTATGTTTTACTGAAGAGAATGCATTGAATATATATTTTTTAATACTGAATTTATTTTTAGGACTTTCTTCCACAAGAAAACCGCTGATGGATATAAGCCATCAGTACAATGTCACTGTTACAAGCGAGCTCTGTGAGACACTTCACCCCATTCCTGAAGGTTTGTCTTCAACTGAACTTAACTATTTATAACTGCTTTGAGAACGTAAAACAATGTTCGGTAGGTAATTAGATTGTATAATGAAAACGATGATCGTTAAACGCATTGCATTATTTTTTTATCGCTTAAAACAACTGCATGCTTTGAGGATACCACTTTGTATTGATAGCAAAAACGTATGTAAAGCTACCTTTTGATAAAAGAAACAAGTTAAAGTCGGACTAGTGCATCAACTTTTCATGATATTATTCACATTTTCAGAACACAATGTTGCTGAAGCATCATTGGCAGACACAGATACTAGCAAAAAATCTAGTATTAATAATGCACAGCCCATCGCTCGAAACCATCCAACGTCGAAAGGTGAGTTGAATGAAGTCAGTCTTAAATCATTAATTAAAATCCCATTATATTTCATTCTGTAATCTGAATAATATTTGCCTTTGCAGCAGACTGGTTTATTTTTGTTACAAACTATTACATTCCTTTGTTAATAATTTCTCAAATGTTATCTTTGTGGATGTATAAAAGTTTGTATATAATATAATTGTTTCGAATTTATTTCAGACAACAAAACCATTAAATATTTTTCTGCAAAAACACGACGCTTGATAAAAATTGCTGCAGACAGTCTCGGGCAAACCAGCACAGAAAGGTTAAAGAATGCGCATGCGTTTGCTAGCCTGGGTACCCTTGAAAATTTTGAAAAACTGAACAAAAAGGCTAAATCCTTTTTATTGATGCAATTGAGGCTTGCAAGAAAAAACAAGATGGCAAGGAGATTTTCCTTGGATGACAAGTTATATGCGTTGGCTTTAATGAAACAAAGCCCTAAATGCTATAAATTATTAGAAAATATGTTTGCATTGCCAACAAAAAGAACTTTAGCACGACTTTCACAAAGAATTGTGTTTGACTGTGGAATCAACGAAAACACCATTGATCAGATCAAAAACAGCACCGAGAACTGGGACACAAAAAAAAGATTGTGTTCTTTGGTTTTTGATGAAGTGGCCTTGACGCCACACCTTATATACAATGAGAGTAAGGATATCATTCACGGCTTTGAAGATATTTCGGGTCAACGCAGACAAAAATTTGCCGACCATGCGCTGGTATTCATGATCCGAGGCATTTGCTCGTCGTGGAGACAAAGTATTGCTTATTATTTTTGTGCTGGTACTGTTTCTGCACCAGAATTGGAAAAAATCCTCAAGGAAATCATTCCGAAGCTTGTCGAGGCTGGCCTGACTCCACTTGCCCTCGTGTGTGACCAGGGTTCAACATTCCGTTCATGCATCAAAAACCTGAGGGCTAAAACAGCTGAACAAACGAACGGTAGGTTAATTAATTCACCAGATATTCAGTTTATTTTTATTTTCTATAAGCGTCAAAAATAAAAAGTGCTTATTACACATTGTTGGTATAATCTTTGTCAAAGGCTACTTTAATTCCATAGCTTTGGATAAAGCAATGAAACTGTATGCTCATGACATAATTGAAGAAGAGTTTACTTAAAACTTTTTTTATCTTTTCAGATATAGTTAATGTGGCTGGACATGATTTATTTATATTCCATGATCCACCACACTTATTAAAATCTATAAGGAACAATTTCCTCAGCAAGGATATTGTATTCGAAGGAAAAAGGGCCTCTTGGGAAGACATTATGTATGTCTACGATGTGGACATGCAGGCAGGCCATACTAGAGCGCTCCCAAGGTTAACGGCAGATCACGTGGATCCAAAAAGAATTAAAAAAATGAAAGTCAAAATGGCTGCACAAGTTTTGAGCGCCCGAACAGCTGCAATGCTCAACTTTACAGACAGTGTCCGTAAGTTACCTACTTTTATTTGAGTACCTATTTAACAATATGACACATTTAATAAATAGATATTTGCACCGCTTTATAGTAGGAAGTCACTGCTAAGCACCTACAAAAGTTACCTGAATTATTTACCTATTATCAGATCTGCTTAGTTTAGGGCTTACATTAGACTTCGACAACCATCACTATCATTTCCTTTTTTTGCTCATGAAATTTTAAAAATCATAGTTTTATTAGGGAGTAATCAAGGACAGTACAAACTGCAATGACTTCAATTTCAATTTTAAAAAAATGGCTTCCACCAAATTATGGTGATTTCGCCAGTGTCAAGTAGAAGAGAAACAAGCTTTCGGTAATTATAGATTCTACTTAAAATATAACACCTAACTCAACCTCTACCTCTAGACATAAGGTGTGCGCAATCCCTTGCTGTTTTTAAAAAACGACTCAAAGACCATTACCTATCTCTACCATAATTTTTTGACTGCTTCTGTTCTTTTTATTATTATTTTTTTTTTCTTTTTGCTGTGTGGCTTGCTTGATGCTGTTATGAGAATTTATGTTGTTATTTTGTTTATTTAAGTATGTTTATTTATGTCTATTTGTTTATTATTATTTTGTATATATAAGTATGTTTATTGTTTTGCGTAGTTTTGTGTGTGTGTGTGCGTTTAGTTAATTTCATCTATGTTTGTAACGCCTACTCTCGCTGATTAGTTCTCATTGTTTCCGCTACCCAAAGGTTGTCTGGAAGAGATCGCTTTTTAGCGATAAGACCGCCTATTGTTTGGTCTCAATCTTAAATCGACTGGTTGTATTTTCTTTTTCTTTTTTTGTTAGTTAAGTTTTTCTTGTATTTAACTATCTTTTCTTGTATCTAACTTAAACTTGAGGTGTGCAATAAAGAGTATTCTATCTATCTATCTATAACATAACTTATTGACTATCATGCTGACAATGGATGCCAACCTCAGCATGTGCTGGACTGATGTTCAGGGCTGGTTTTCAGTTTTTTATTTTTATAACCAATTTCACTTTAAACAACATCAATTAACAAAAAACGGAAAAAATACTAAGAGACGCCACCACCATCTTGAGAAGATCAACCGGAAATCCCAACAATAACTTAAATATAGATGGAACATATTCCGTTCATTCCCGTTTACCTCCGATTTTTCACGCCAAGTTAGTTACATAAAAATTTTACCCTGAGCAAAATGATCAATGTGGAGAAAATTTGTCCCTTACCTTATTAAATACGTTTATTATCTTTTCAGACAGGCGAGTGAATAGGCCAATGGAGACTATGAAGACTACAGCTGCTCTAGTTATGTTTTTTGACGAATTATTCGACAGCGTGAATGGATCGCCAGGCCAAGCTAAAGGCAAACTTCGTTGTGGTGTGAAAGAGAATTCTGTACATATTGAATTTTGGAGAACAGCAGTACAGAAATTGAAAAATATGTCATTTATTGATAAAAACAGTAAAGTTGTGAGACGTACTGGCCAGCCGAGACACGTACGCGTTCCTTGCTTGGAGGGATGGGTTACCACTTTAAATAGTTTTCTGGGCCTTTCAAAATTACTTTTTTCTGTATATAAAGTGGAATTCTTTTACCCTAGATTTATTAACCAGGATCCCCTTGAAAATTTCTTTGGTCGTATAAGAGCAGTTAATTACAGGCATGTGAATCCTGACGCAAATACATTTATTAATTCATTTAAGTCATTGGCTATATCAAATATATTGGCTCCTCACTCAAACGCAATGAATTGTGAAGATGATGATGGCGAGACCTTAATAAATTTAAGTTATCTTTTTAAATCTTACACGTCTCAGGACGATAAAGAAAACGTGCCAACAACAAATGCCAATAATGCTCCCTCATCATCTCTCACTTCATTCCGACAGCAGCATAATGTCACAACAGAGTCTGCAACGGCAGAAAGGGTGAGGGTTCAAACGTCTGCTTACACGGCGGGCTACATATGTAGAAAAATAACACGAAAAATGTCTTGTAAAGCATGTTCAAATACTTATACGTCAAAAGAGCACCAGGGGATCCACGAATATATTCAACACAGGGAATATAAAAGATTAAAAAATAATAATTTAAAGTATCCAAATGCAAGATTTGTTTGTGTATATAGAAGAAATGCCCAAATGATTCATGATTATTTGAATGTGGAATGCCACCAAAATAACATAAAGAAGAATTTAAAAATAATTATTAAAAAGAACTGCGACCTGTCTTGGCTAGGCTGCAAGAAACACCAGCAACAAGTAGGCGAAATATATTTGTCATTAATAATTCGCCTACAGGTACATAATTGGTGTAATATATTAAACAAAATTTTAAGTGGCAAAATTGAAGAGAAATATGTTTTAAAAATGCATACTTTGCATTTAGCAGCTCTTAAAAAGTGTAAATCTTACCGCTTGAGACAAAAAGTTACAAAATAAACGTTATGAAAACAAATTGTATTATTTTTCAATTTTCCTTATGTTATGACCTGAGCACCGTAGGTACTGTCATTTATCGTATTTTTTATCGTAGTCACATCACTAAAAAATCGACATCTCAGTGTTGAATTTTTGAAATCCCTACAACTGTCATTTAAATGCCACAGATTGTAAAAGTTAACAGCGCCAAAACTGCAAAAGAGGGAACTAACGAAAAGTCAGTGTCCCATCTGTAGTATACCACCGGGAGAAGGAGTGTTGATTTTGTACGGCGGGTTGGAGGGTAGACGCGCCAACGACGGGAAAGACGGAGGTTGTGTGCGAGTTTATCTATGGTGAGTGTTAGAATAATAATTGTCCTACATATTAATGCATAGATGATCTTTCTCAGTTGTTTTATGACTCAATTCTCAAGTGTGAATTCACCAGCCTGCATCATAGCTCAGAGAAAACCTTAACGAGAGGAACGGGGTCGCTGTAAGGGGAGGTGAAGGCGACTTTTTAGATCCTGTGAGAATATTATGTTAGTATAGGCAATCCATGTAGGTCATCAGCAACAATTCCTCGTCATCTCACCAACTACCAGGCATGGTGTATTTATAGGTGATGCCAGACCCACTTACTGCACAGGTTAAATGTGGTGAGCTTGACGACAACTTTCCATCATGTGGTATTTGTCTCGATTCCATGTGACGGTGCTCAGTGTTCGACGTGTGGAAATCAGATCGGTGTCAGTTGTTCAAATATTGCAATGAATTGTTTCAAAAACTAAACAAGACACTCCAATTCAAATATTTAACTTTTTTTATTTATTTAAGTGAATAGAGGGACGTAGTCATAGCTGAAGGAAAATCCACAATACTTTCGGTTTGATGTAGCTGCTGGTCCTGTATTGCTGAAATACGGCAAGGAGATGCCATTCGATGCCTGAATCATGTTGCCTATAAGCTACGACTAATCAAGTATAAGCTACGAGAAAAAATAAAACTACCCTTGACAAATAGTCATAACAGCCAATATTTGTTGCCAGATTATATAAAGGCGCAAGAGAATATAATTTTGCTTTGCTAGTTAGAGGAACAAGCATTGGAATCCCTCCTGAATACGGGAACAACGGTTCATTCTATCTTAAAGGAAGACATTTAAAAACCGCCCGGTTACAAAAACAGCCCGTTTTATAAACGGGCTATGACTATGAGGCAAGGCCGAGTTTACAAATTATATTGCGAATGACGAAAACCCGTTTTACGACCCCTCATTACTCGAGCAAATTTTGAAAAAATATGTACCCTTTGTCCCTATGTGGACTTATTTAATAAAGGCAAAAGGGGGAGCAACGCTCCTGTAGAGTCCTGTTTTGGTCATTTAAAAAAAATGTTCTAAAAGGACAGACTAACCTTAAATGTACGCAACTATTTAAGCAAAACTTAGAAGCGAAACAGTCTTCAAATCTAAGGAGATCATTTACAGATTCCAAAGTCAAGACTGACCAAACGTAAAAGGGATGAGGCACTAAATGAAAACACAATAGCGGTATGGAAAAGAAGACGTACCAATAGGCTATATGCACTTGAAATAGATAAGGCTTATATTTTTTTCTCAGAAACTATGTTGGTTCAGCATTATATCCCTATCAAAATTTCTTAATTTTATTTTATTTTAGCTATGAAAATAATTATTGAAAAGTGCAAAAAAATGTGTGAAATTACAAACGGTTAAAACGCTGTGACGTCGAGTGTGACGTCATTGGATAGTGGTGTCTGTACACCAAGCCAAGAACGCGAATGAACAGAGAGCCGCTGTATGTAATCTCGCGTCTCGGTTTCTCAAATGTTTGGTGTACAGCTGGCACAGAAGCACTAGTATCCAGATCATTAAAAAAAAAGCATGCGAATCGTGAATCGTCTGTGTCAAATTGTATACATGTTCTCGTATGGAATTTCCTTCATAAGATATCTAGTGTTTCTCGTTTTGCTACTCATATTTTTGCATTTTGGCACAATCCAATACATATCCCATCTTTAAAGCGGTTTTATGACTTGTATGTCGTTTTCCATTGTAAATGTAAACACAATCGGCTGCACAATACAAGACTAATTAAATAATAAACATTTTTTAGGTTATGTTGGGCCGATCAAACACGTTCATAAATCATAATCTTAATTCACATCAATTGATCTGAGAAATTTATTATATCTGAAAAAATCAGCATACGTGTGAGCAATATCTTAATTGTACGTAATTTTATGCATTATTAATTCACAATATAATTGTAATTATGCATCGTAATCTGCATTGCATGCCTACCACGAACATGGAAAATTGGCATTGACGGGAAACCTCTTTGTCACTCTAATATGCAAGTGTGACAGAGACGGAGGTATAAATTCGCAATCGTTCGATTTTCGTGGTATAGGCCCATTCAGACTGTGTGCCGGCCTTAGATGAGAAATGACGTCACGGCTCAGCTTGTCGGAATGGCGGGCGTTTCAAACGCCCGTTTTTATTTGGAGTTTTTGAAAGAAGATTTATCTACTAAATTTTAGTTATTATGCGCTGAAATTTATTTTACAGTATTTTTATGATAAAAGCTATCATCCAACAGTATTTAAAAAAATAGTGAATATTCCCTATTACCAAACACATTTTGTTGGGACGGTTTTAAAAAAAACCAAGTTATGATTCCCGTCGACCATGATTTCATCCGCACCAGGCCGCAAACAATTCAATCCGTGCCACTTCTCGAAGATGAGGACGAGATTGTAAATTGCTGGTCTATTTTATGGTGTATTTGTCTATTTGTCCTCTTGGCTCTGGTCAATGTCTTGCAAACGTTTTTTATGAAATGTGCGCAAAGAAACATAGGTGTATATTGTTGTTTCGTAACTTCTGTTTGCGTTGATCGCAAAACATTGATCAAGTAGTCAAACAAGCTACTAGCATTGAATGCCTAACAGGAATCATTCATGAGAACAAAACTCATGTCAGTGACAACTCCTGAAAATACTGGCCAGATAATATCATTTTCTTCTAAAGTCACGCAGCATTTTATAAACGGAATTAGTGTCATGACAAGATAAAATCATGTCAAATAGGCTAACAAATCTGTTGCAAATACAGATAAACGCGCTTGAATTTGATCAAATTATTTCCGCATGCTGGTTTTCTTACCACGCTTCCGGTAGCATCTAAGTGAAGCAGTAGCGCTTTATCCTTTTCTGATTTCGGCACTAAAATTTGCTCTTAGCTGTAAACTTTTACTGTTAATGGGAAAAAAACTTCACGAACGTAGTTCGGATGGTCTTGCTGGTATATAATTCGATCTTTAACGTCATTTTTTGACCGATCATTCAGGCAAAGCTCCTCAGACCTTATTTTTTGACCGATCATTCAGGCAAAGCGCCTCAGACCTTATTTTTTGACCGATCATTCAGGCAAAGCGCCTCAGACCTTATTTTTTGACCGATCATTCAGGCAAAGCGCCTCAGACCTTATTTTTATTAAGGTCAGATCAGACTTGACATTTTGTATACATTCTGTTAATATTAATTTATTCTCGTCTAAATTAATTAAGTCACCTGTTTTGTCAGCGGAAGGCAGGATATTGATGAGCCGCTTTCTTCTTATTAGGGGAGGTAAGCCTAAAACGGGTAGCCCGCCTAAAACGGGTAAGCTTGTTTATTCATTTCATTTCATTTATTTAGGAAACATAGAAGGCTTACAGTATACACCAGGCGCCTACAATGCTAGATTGACATATTATACCTTAAGTAACAACTATAATCTAAGTAATTAAGTACACAACAGATGTGGTTTATATGGATTTGACGGCTTTTAGTACGAATGTACGAGTGCAGTATGGTAGCTTGACTGTCGGCCAATCAGAAGCAGACGTGTCCGCAGGGACACGTCTGCTTCTGATTGGCCACAGCAGTGTGGCGCAAGCGTTTGCAAGGTAAGACGAAATATTTTTTTTTTGTTATTTCTGCAAAAAAAATGCAGTATTTTAATTCTGAATATTCAAATATTATATGGAATATGTTTACTTAAATTTTTTTTCGTGCGTATGTGCGAGTATTGTGCTTCTAAATATTGAAAAGTCGTGGTCTTTCTGCGTTTTGCTGTGAGGTTATGGCGGTTGAAAATTAAAACATGGTTTTGGGCATAAAGTGTAGGGGTAAAACGGGTATGTACCCTGCCCTGGTCTAGGTTGTTGGGTGTTTGAGATGAAGTTTTTATTATGCTTTTTTGTTCTATAATTTCAATTGCGGTACATCAAAAAAGGATGCCCCAAAAAGAAGCCTGGAAAGTAGGTACAAACTCAAACTTCTCGAATAATAATATATGTATTTTAAATGGATAGACAAACTGAAGAAACAACACGAAAGATGCATTCTGACACTTCTACAGGTGTGATGATGGCTCATGGAGCGTGCACTTCATATTCTGGCAGGGATAGTTAATACTGTAACGCTTGCAAATCATAATTCATAAGAAATTTGATTTTTTTAAATTCTTAATCTGTTTTAAAGACGTTTTGTTTTTTTTTAAAGATTTAATTTTGTTAGATGAGACAGATTAAACATTTAAACGGCTTAAATGAGCAAATAAAGGGATAATTAGCCATTACCCGTTTTGCCCAAACGCGTTACCCGATTTAGGCCACCCATAAGGGCAAACGGGTATTAGGAAAGGTAATTAATTTTTGTTTTTTGTTAGATTATTGAAGAGAATGAAAACATTTGTTTTTATATTTTGATACTTTATCAGATGGACGTTTTATGTAATAACATTGTTTGGCCAATTTACGTTTTAGGTATTTTTTATTTTACATCTCTCTTAGCTTACCCGTTTTAGGCTTACCTCCCCTACTCTTTTTACTCCGCCGATATGAACATGAGAGTAATTTCTAGATTGACTCCAACTTCAATATTCCTGCCTGGTTTTACGATGATTTTAAGTTTTTTTACACGATTCGTGATCATTCGTGCTTACATATGCAGTGTATAACTGTTTCACCATTTGATTTGTGCCTTTACACGTATATACACACACGTAACATTAATAATACATGTGTTGTTCACGTTTGTTGTTTGTAATTTCTACACTACATAGCTAAAACTAGCTTAAATTCTTGGTCCTAAACAAGGATAGGTACTGTGAAATTCCAGGGTGCAACTTTATGTCTACATCTACGTTCCCTGCCGTTCTCTTATCTCGGCCGGCCAGAGTACGCGCAGACATAGGCACCACACACACACGCTGACCACGGCGCTCCCCAGAACGTTCCCGTCTCATCCCGGACTGCACTACCGCCCAGCAGACCACAGGGGAGTACCGCCCTACCGGCGGAAACCAGACCAGGCAATATTTTTAACCGAGCTACCACCACGACCTTTTGTTCAATACCTAAACTTTATTAAATAAATTCTTGTTTTTTAAAGCGCTTGGGTGTTTCCTTTGACCACCCAACCTTAAACGCTTTAGAGTAACTGACATATTAAACGGAGAAATGTCGCATTTTAATGTGTTTAATTCTGCAGGTTTAGGATTAATACAGCGTTTTTCGGAGTGCTCGTATATGGACATTGATTGATTAATCTCCGATTCCTCCGAGAACTCGTATACCGAACTGTCCTATCCTGAGTTTCGGGCTAGCAAAATTACATCAAGAGGAGCATCACAGTGTGATTCTGTTATTTATTTCTGGCTTTCTTTTAAAATGCGTATATTAAAACAGCCAAATGGGCATGAAATTGTAATAGACGATGGATATAGGTAGTCTTGCAGTAAAACCAACCAAAATGGATCCACCTTATGGCGTTGCGGTAATCGAAGAGAATGTTCGGCTACTGTAACTATTGATATAACGAAAACAACAATATTGAAAAAGCGCCCGCATTCCTGTTTGAGGGATATTGTAAAAAATAAGGTATTGAAAGCATTAGCCAAGTGCAAGGAAGAAGTTTGCAAGGATTTTGGCCCGATGCAACCGATATATGAGAAAATTGTAGAAAAATTAAAAGAGAAAGGTGGAAGATATTTAACCGAGACTCCGACATTTCCTACGGTCAAAAATGTTCTATACAGAGCCCGAAAGAAATACCTGTCCGCCAATAAACTGGCCTTTAATAGCCTCGAAGACGTCGAGGTTCCTCCAACTTGCAAAAAATTTCTTGTAAGTGCAGATGGTACTAAACAAAAAATATTGATATTTGCAAATGCTGCAGCTAAAAAGTTAATAAGAGCAAGAGCATCAATATCATCAACGTATTTTGGTGATGGAACATTTAGGTGTGTGCCTAAACCATTTGCCCAACTTTACTCACTGCACATAGACCTAAATTCGACAAAAACAAGTACCAACGTGGTCCCAGTCATATACGGTCTACTGCCGAAAAAAACAGAAAACACCTATACTAGATTTTTTCAGCTCATTCGTGACTTACTCCGCCGTCAAAAATATATTCCCAGAAGCAGATGTGCGAGGCTGTTTCTATCATTTTAATGCGGCGTTTTGGCGTAACGTTAGATTGTTAAAAACGAAAGTGACCAAAGAAGGCCGAAATATAACAAGAATGTGTGCTATCCTACCACTTCTTCCGCCACGGCATATGAAAGAAGCTTGGTTTTATTTGACAGCCAACGCTACCCAAAGAAATATTTAAAGACATAGTGAACTATCTAAAGCTAAAATAGTCTAGAAACAGGACTAACATTTTTAAGATTTAATTAGAAAATGTAATTCTCTATGAAAACCAAGTATTGTCCAAAATTACAACAAGTAGCTAACAGATATCTATGAATTTTGTATTACAAATAAGCGGGTACCAAGCCGATTCAAACAAGACCCAAAAAGAGCAGAAAAAGAACAAATTAGTATTCAGAAAAACGCTAACTTTGTAAAATCTTCAACAGTAACGTTAACTTCTTGGAAAATGTTTTTTTTAATTAGTTGATTATCGTTTTATTTGACAGCCAACGCTACCCAAAGAAATATTTAAAGACATAGTGAACTATCTGAAGCTAAAATAGTCTAGAAACAGGTCTAAAATTTCTAAGATTTGATTCGAAAATGTAATTCTCTATGAAAACCAAGTATTGTCCAAAATTACAACAAGTAGCTAACAGATATCTATGAATTTTGTATTACAAATAAGCGGATACCAAGCCGATTCAAACAAGACCTAAAAACAGTTGATAGAGCACAGATTAGTATTCAGAAAAACACAAACTTTGAAAAATCTTCATCAATAACGTTAACTTCTCAGAAAAGGTTTTTTTTTTTTCAATTTGTTGATTATCGTTTCATTTTACAGCCAACGCTACCCAAAGACATATTTTAAGAAATACTGAACACTGAAACTGTTTACTGAAATACTGTTTGAAGCAAACATAGTCTAGATAAGGGACTAACAATAATAAGATTTGATTAGAAAATGTAATTCTCTCTGAAAACCAAGTAATGCCCAAAATCACAAAAAGTAGCTTACAGGTATCTATGGATTTTGTATTAAAAATAAGCGTATACCAAGCCGATTTTAACAAGACCAAAAACCAGCAGAAAAAGAACAGATTAATATTTTCCTTTTGAATAGTTCATAATCAAAATGGTTTTCCTATTTTACCTTAAAGGATCATAAAGTGGTCTTTTGACCACAGTTTGTTGCTGTAAAAAAGGATACCGTAATAGGAAGGTTGTTTATTTCGCCTAAATCATTCTCTAAACATAAATAAAAATTGGGATTACTGCTTTTTGAACATTTGTACGATTTCCATATTGAAATTTGTATGAACTGATTGCTTTATAGTATTATTCTCTAATTAGCTAGAGTATTTTGTTTGTAGTATTTGCTTAAATATAGTATTATTTAGATATGACCTGACAATGAGTATTTGATGTAGTAGCAATTTTAGCTTTATAAAGTTATCAGTTCAATCTACTTCTTTATCTTCACACAAATGTTCATGAGTTTTAAATCGATGTACATACGTTTTTATTTATAGGCTTACAAATTCTAAAAAAAAATATAGATTTGTTTTATAAAATTAAGATAATTATTTAGGTACAAAACTAATATTTTCTCTATAATAAAAAAATGTATTTACATATAATTAGACTAAATATATATATATTAAATTATACAATTAACAAAAAAATCTACGTTAATAGGTTAGGTATTTTAATTTTTGCATTGATTCATAGAAGAAAAAAACAGCATTTTCGAAGTAGATCAATATGCGAAGAGCTTCATCTCGTAAAAAGAAAACTCCTGTGCGCTACAATAGTGAGAACCCTATAAGGCCTGCATATACGATTCCGGTACCAGTGATTGAAGAAGAAACTCATCCGATCAGACATTTAGAACCAGAAATTGAGATAATGGAACGAGAAGAATTAACCCCAGAACCATCTCAAAGTATTGTCCCATCTAAGAGACGAATTAGAATTGTCAATAAAATAGTAAAACCTTTACAATCCAGACAATTAGGTTATGAATTAAAATCCATGCAACTCATGATGAGAACTTTGACCAATAGAATCAATTTAATGAATGGGGAAATACGCGATATTGTTACGATTAATAAGGACAAGCAACCTAATGAAATGCTAAATACAAATATCCAGAAAGAAACAAATCAAATTGAAAATTCAATAAACCAAAAGGAAAATTTATCTACAGAAGACAAACGTCAAATTATATATCAAATAAGGAATTTCAATCCGGAAAAACCAAAATTCAACGGCTCTTCTGATCCTGTAACCTTTTTAGAAGATTTAGAATGTTATCTTAAGAAGATTAAATATGGAGGTAATGAGCTAGAATTAATAAATGAATGCCTCACCGAAAATGCTAAAGATTGGGCTAGAATCTACAATACAAGATGGTCAACCTTCGAAGATTTCAAAACAGACTTTCTATCTCATTTTTAGGGTGTTACTGAACAAAACTCACTCAGGCGTACTATTACTCAAGGATTTTGGAACAAACATGAAGCCCCGTCTATGCTTAACTACTTTCTTCAAATTATTGGAAAAGCTCAAAAACTAACTCATACTATTCCTGAACAGCAATTAGTTTCGGACGTCATAAAACATTATCCTAAGCACATTCAACAGGTATGGGTAACATCAAAGATTAATACTGTTATAGAAACAGCAGAATTTTTACGAAGCATGGATGATATAAATAAACAAGAAAATCACGTATATACAAATCCATCAAACGGGAGCATCAATGAGAAGAAGAAGAAAGAAATAAATCACAATTATAAAAACTGGCAGAAGCCTCAGGCAGATTCCCAAAAAGATACATCAAAGGGAAATCGAATAAATGTAATTGAAGAGATCTTTATTCAAGACCCTTCGTCAAACTAGTGGAAGTTGGAAATACAGTTCCCGAACCAGCTTCACCTTTAGGGAACAATATTTTAAAAATGATGTTTAAAATGGGTTGGCAATCTACTCAAACTTTAGGGAAATCAGGTTTAGGAATTAAAGCTCCATTAGTAGGTATTTTATTCAATCAAAAGCCTTGAGAAGGTTTCGGTTACAAAACCATTCTCAATTGTCAAAAAAAAGAACTAAATATACCTAGTCAAATAATTGAAATTTTAAAATTAAAAACTGAACATGAAAAACTTTATCTTCCCGAAGTTGTTATTAAATCAATTTTTGAGGAACAAACCCCACAAGAAAATATTATTTCTAGAATAAAATCAGAATTAAATAAATAAATAAAATAAAAAAGCCTTTTATTTCGAGTCCTTTTGAAAAAAATTACATGCATGTCAGTTGTCTATAATTAATATTTAAGCATTAAAAAAAAATTGATTTCCATGTCAAGTATGTGGTTGGCAAAATATATATATATGTCGGGGTATCGGGAGGCCGAATAGGCGAGACTGAAGGCGTGTCCGACATATTGATGTCGTGTGGGCGTGCACGTGCAGGTTATCACGAAATAGTAAACTCACAGTACAATCAAATCACTGTATTACTGGTATTAATCGTTAAACAACAAAAATATTCAATGATTGCAACAATAATTCACGATTAAGAGCCAATGAGTTTGTAAGCGACCATCTAGTCCTAGGCGCTGTCAAGGAATAACGTCCCGCGCCGCCATGACACTTACAACTCCATTCGGGTCATTCATTCATTCATTCGAACCCGCTCTTAAAATAAATCAACTTGTCAATATCAACAATAATCAAAACTACCCGAGTTTAACAATTTAAAAAATTAATTAAATTAAATCTATCACGCGCCGTTACGGCCGTCCTGCATCATCACACGTCCTCGTGTGTATCGTCTCTGCTTTCTGGCTCATCTGTGACCAATAAAACCACCAATATACACACAGCTACCTGCTCGGTCATTCTGACCGTTATTATTTCCGCTTAATTCCAGCGTAACAACTTTCAAGAGTAGTGTGTACCACCAAAACCAATGCAACCATTATACTAAGAAACGCCACCAAGGCCAAATTAATTACACTTAGGCCACCAAGGCCACTAATGCCACCAAGTCGAACTATGCCACCAAGGCCAACTAATGCCACCAAGGCCAACTAATGCCACCAAGGCCAATTAATGCCACCAAGGCCAACTAATGCCACCAAGGCCAATTAATGCCACCAAGGCCAACTAATGCCACCAAGGTCAATTAATGCCACCAAGGCTTATTTGTGCCACCAAGGCTAATTTTTGCCACCAAGGCCAGTTGGTGCCACCAAGGCTTAAATAGTAACAATCTACGTGCAAGTTTGTGGCGAATAATGCCACCGAGGCTGCCACGTTCCATCTCACCCCCGAGGTCAAACAAATGCCACTCAGGTTATGATTACCAAAATCTCACCACGCATCATAGAGTAAAACCCAAAATAACACAAACCAAAACTCCATTTAACTGTACTCACCAGCGCCGTTAGGGCATCCTGACTCTTTTGAGTCTTCGGTTGTTTCTAAAGCGGTATTCAGCTCTAAAGGAACGTAACACTCGGGCATTCGTCTGAGACGGTCGGTACCGTCTTTCTTTTTGACCAATAAAATAGGGCTCGCGAATGGAGAACAACTTTCCTGAATTATACCTGCATCCAAAAGGTCCCTGATTTTACCACGCACTACTTCCCTTTCTTCTGTACTCCACCGATTTGGACGTCTTTGCACAGTACGATTTCGATCAGCTAATCTAATTTCTAATTTCCCAGTATTAACTCTACTAGATGGGGTTCTGTCAACGAAATGATCTGCATTCTCTTAAAGTAAGGTAAGTAGCTGACCCCGGAAATCAGAGGGAATTTCGGTATTGATGCTTTCAAAATCTTTAACTTTGGAGCCAACACCACAAACTGCCACTATCTTTTTTTTCCCTCAGAACAATCTGGCTCTCACTCACTTCTATCGAGAACCCTAACCATAACAAATCCCGGCCTACCATGACAGCTTGAGAGATGCAATCATCAGGTACAACAGGGAATAATAATTGCAACGCGGACCCCTGTATATTCATTCATTCATTCATTTTATTTATTTTCAAGATAACATGACCTCATTATTTGTTAGCAGGTATACACTAGACAAAACAAATTACACACTATATTAGTACTTAAAAGTTAGATTGGACTTAACTAATTTAATTATTTTAACAATAATAGGACAGCAGACATGGTCAGCGATCATCCTTAGAATAGTGTTTGGGCTAACCCTGGTTCTATGCAGTAAGGACGCCGCTTTTTTGCGCATAATTGCTGCAAAGCCGTCTGTCCGTGCCTCTGCAAACATGGCAGAAGCGCTGCAGAACCTAGGTAGCCCAACCAACACTCTAAAGGCGTTATTATACACTACGCGCAGAGCGTTATATGATCGTTGAGTATAGCTGACCCACAGGCTGCTTGTGTAAAAAGATGAACAAAATGCCTTAAATAATGTTATTTTAACTGCTTTAGAACATCTAGCGAACCTGCGAGCCAGCATATTTGCCCTTACACACAACGCTCTGCGCTCCCTCTCCATGTCCTCGTCGTCCTTCAGGTCTTCGGTAACAATATGTCCCAAGTATTTAAACCTATTCACTCTCTCGAGTGCCGTTCCGTTGAGTCGAACAGGGGGCACATATGAGGGGCACTTGTTACCAGCCTTAAAAACCATTATCTGGCTCTTCTTACTATTGTAAATCAAACCGTGAGAGGTAGCATAGGACTCACATATGGCTAACAGTTTGCGAAGTGCAGCTATCGAGGGAGCCAGCAACACCATATCGTCCGCGTAACTGATGTTGTTTAGGCATACGCCGTCAACATGGCAGCCGACATGAGTGCTACTGAGCTCCTCGATTAACGCGTCCATGTATAGATTGAATAATAAGGGTGAGCTTAGACCACCCTGTCGAACGCCACATTCCAGCCTATATGGTTCCGTCACCTCCCCCGCCCACCTCACACGGTTCTTCTGATTGAGATACCAGTACCTGAGAAGATGGATGAGCTCTGGTGGCAGCTTTGACTCCTGTAGCTTCTGCCATAAGATATCGTAAGAGACGAGGTCGAAAGCTTTAGACAGGTCCAAAAAACAAGCGTAGATAGGCGTATCTCTGTCCGTATAGTACTTGACAGTGTGCTTCAAACCAAGGATCGCAGTCTCCGTTGACAACCCAGGTCGAAAACCGAATTGATTGTCATGCAGTCTGACATGACCTGTCAAATACGTATTAAGCACACTGTCAAATACCTTTGCCAGAATGGTTGCCAATGAGATAGGCCTGTAATTTGACCCGTCCGAAGCGTCACCTGTCCGGTTCTTAATGATGGGCACCACCAGGGTCTCCATCATCTCAGGTGGCAGATAAGAGTGGGTAAGGCACAGGTTGAACAGCAGGGACAGCACACGCGGCAAATGGGGACCTGCGTGCTTCAGGTGTTCGATGCTTAAACCATCATATCCAGGTGACTTGCCTCTCGTCATGTTTTTAATTACTTTATATATATCTTTAGCATAGATAAAAACAGACAACTCACCTTTCCCTGATTCAGCACCGAAAACCCGGCACGGAGAGCCCAAGGGAGAACTAACTGTAAAATTATGTTTGAATAAGTTTGCAATCTCTCTGGGACTAGAAATGCCATCGATACTCACAGGTACACCGCTTTTAGGGTTTAATTTATTTGTAGCTCTCCAGAAGCTCGTAAAGTCACCGCTAGAGTGATGAGACGCCAATTGGTCCATTTTTATTTGGTCCTGGTGGTTCTGACACCACTTCAGCCTTCCCTTAAAAACTTTACGAGCTTCCATCAACTCATTATAAACAGAGCCCGTATGCGGTTTCCCGAGCCACTCCCATGCTACAAATTTGAGCTTAGCATACCTGTGAGCCTCGCTTACATGCTCGTTCCAGCCAGCCAGACAGCGCCTCCCCCCACTCCCATTCGCCACGTGCGTCACCGTGGCAGCATGACATAAGGCTCCAATCGTATCCTTATAAAGTTTGTCGATGATACGCCTATGGCACACATCTCCACAGAAACTCCCACAGCAATCCTGACACTCAACTGGAAAATCAATCTCTTTCAGTTTATAACTACAAATTGTAAGATAGTCTTTTATTTGCTGACCGTTTCTATGACCCCATTTTATTTTATTAACTTCTGTTTTATTTACAATGGTTTTCGTAATTACTAAGTTCAAGTTACACTTAACTATGAGCGGAAAATGGTCAGACCAGAAGATATCATACTTTACATGGACATCCGTGACACACGGCAATGCGGCTTTAGTTACAATACAATGATCAAGCCATCTCCTGCAGCCGTGCGCCTCACTCACAAACGTAAATGCTCCCGAAGACTTCAGTATATCTAAATCAACACAATGCCAGAACTGCTCTAAGGAAAAATTTACGAGCTCATTATGGAAACGCTCTCCTGGGTGTGCATTGAAATCTCCGAGAATAAATACTGATTCAGCGTCACTATCATCTATAATAGCACTAATAGAACTCAAGCAGTCAGTAAATTCCATCATATTTTCGGTCGTATCAGTAGGCATATACACACTAAACACTAAGATGGGCTTATTCTTAGTCGTAGCACGTATAGCCACAATGCGGGGACTAGAACACGGTATCACAGACACGCACTGAAATAAAGACTTCCGCCATAGCAGCGCCACTCCTCCATGAGGCCGTCCCCGCAGTAACCCGGCAGCTGCGTCGACAGCGGACGTCCCGGTGCTTCCGAAGTCATCGTGCACAGTAGCCAGAAACCCTAGATCCGAATTTAATAGCCAGGTCTCCTGAAGCGCGATAATGTCCCCCATACTGCACAGTTCTCTAATTCCACCTATAGCCCTCTTAATATTCTTACAATTATAAGAGATTAAGGTTGTATTAAACATAATTTAATAATGTAATTTTCTATCCTCATTAACTTTTCTATATGGCATAAATTGTCGGCATGTTATCCCGTTAGGCCATAATTCATCGTCCAGGAACAGATTGAGTTTATGCCTAGGAACTATTACTTTGAATGCATTATGATTTTTTTCAACTTTACTTTTTATTCTTTGTAAAACTATTTTCTCCTGCGTTTTCGAAAATATATAATCAATTATGTCACCTTCCAAAGTGTCCTTGTGAACATTCGATACAAATAAAGATACGTTTAACTGCGCCGCTCTGAATTTATCACTAGGCAAGAAAAATGCTTTTCCCTGAACTCTTTCTAATTTCGTTTTGGTTTTCTTTTTCTGAATTACTTTCCATTCACTATCTTGTTTAAGCATATCTGCAAATGATCTATCCTCTTTATTTACATTGTATATTTACATGTGTATATGAACCGTGGCTAAAATTTGAGTATTGCACTGCAAACTAGATCGGCCTATACCTAATAGCGTGATAAGGCTATGCTGCCGTTTACCGGCGAATTTTTCAGCCATACTTTCCTTAATTAGAGAGCACTCGGCACCTGAATCGAAACTAAATGAAAACTTCTCACCAGATAAAGAACTATGTTTGTGGACGCACAGTGTGGGTTGTTGCCTTATACCAACGATTCAGCATTGCTCTCAGTCGCCTCAGCTTCTGCTACGTCAACGTGGCACAAAGGTGGCGATCAGCAGCAGGCGGGCAGCTCGAAGTAGTTTATCACAGCAGACTGAAATCATCGAATTGTATTGCATCAGTTTCTCCACTAAAATATTTTGAGCGAAGACACGCTCGTTTGTTCACTGTTTTAAATGCGTCCATATGTGTAGCAACTACTTTCCAAATAAGAAGTCAATCACTTTATTCTTTGAGTAAATTTGATACTTTAAACAAAAAAAAAAAACAACGGCTTGTTTCATCAGCAAACTAATCTTGCTAAAAAAGAACAACTTTAGAAACTTAAAGAAAAACTTTACGAAACCAAAATTTGCTATATTTTGTGCTATTGTTAACTACCGTGTTTTTTTTTTCAATAAAAAAAATTCATGGAACGAAACCTGTCCTTTTATTTCCCTTTGTCCTCGAGCTAGTATCTTCAATCCTAGCAGGTCTGCTCGACAACCACGGCTAGCACCTTCCACCGCAATAGCACAACAACGGCCGCATTTACCGCATACTGTCAGTTGTAGTGCTGTATGCCACCAACGAGAAATAGCACGTGGTGCATTCGCCAAGCGACACTCCTTGTGGACATGATCTTCTTTATCCCACATTCTGATGTCGGGGTATCGGGAGGCCGAATAGGCGAGACTGAAGGCGTGTCCGACATATTGATGTCGTGTGGGCGTGCACGTGCAGGTTATCACGAAATAGTAAACTCACAGTACAATCAAATCACTGTATTACTGGTATTAATCGTTAAACAACAAAAATATTCAATGATTGCAACAATAATTCACGATTAAGAGCCAATGAGTTTGTAAGCGACCATCTAGTCCTAGGCGCTGTCAAGGAATAACGTCCCGCGCCGCCATGACACTTACAACTCCATTCGGGTCATTCATTCATTCATTCGAACCCGCTCTTAAAATAAATCAACTTGTCAATATCAACAATAATCAAAACTACCCGAGTTTAACAATTTAAAAAATTAATTAAATTAAATCTATCACGCGCCGTTATATATATGTTACGGCTTGTTTACGGACAAGAACCCCTCATCGGGTGAAGGCCTCCTCCAAGGACTTCCACTCGTCTCTGTTGGAAGCTTTATGTTTCCAGTTATAACCAATCAGTTTCTTTATGTCATCAGACCAACGGCTATTTGGTTTTCCTCTGCGGCGTGTTCCTGTAGGTCCATTCCATGTAGTAGCTTGCAAGGTCCAGCGAGAGTCTGCCAGCCTAGCAACATGTCCTGCCCATCTCCATTTCTGCTGTTTGGCATGCTTTAATGCGTCTATACATTTAGTTATAGCTCTTATATTTATGTGAGGTATTTTTTGCACTTTTTTAATGTTTAATAAGCTTCTTTCCATTGCCCTTTGACATGTAGTTAATTTAGATTTCGTTTTAGCAGTAAATAGCCAGGTTTGACTAGCATATGTTAAAGAAGGCAGAATGCACATATCCATAACTTGTTTCTTAAGTTTTATATTCATATTACTTTTCAGGATTTCTTTTAGGCTCCAGTATTTATTCCAAGCTAGCTACTCGTCGGTCGACTTCCTGCTCGTTTCGTTGCTTGTTAAATGATATCTGCTTACCTAGGTAGATATAGCTGTCCACGTACTCTAGCGGCGTCTCGTCGACGGTTATCACTTTTTGCGTGCTATTAGTCATAAGTTTAGTTTTTTGAAAGTTCATTTTTAGGCCGACTTTTTCACTAGCTTTGTGTAAAGTTTGAACCATGTATTCAAGTTGGACGCTATGTTCTGACATTAATATTATATCGTCGGCGAACCTTAAATGGTTTAGACGTTTACCATTTATGTAAATTCCTATATTGTTCCAGTCCAGATTGCTCATCACTGATTGATTGAAATCAGAATTAGCAGCACAAATTTATGAACAAGATATAATTGGTCTTTTAGATACTGGTAGTGATATTACTTGCATTTCTGAAGAATTTTGGAAAATTCTTACCTTTGATCACAAGATTCCTGAGGTACCGGTAAAACCTTTTCAAATTAAAACTGCCATTAATGGTCATAAAAGTTCTGAAATTCGAAAAATAGTACTATTACCATTAAGATTAGGTAATTACATTCAAGATGTAGCATTTCTGGTAGTACCTGGTTTAAGTAATTTATTAATTTTAGGCTTAGATTGGATGATCAAAAATGAAATAACAATTAGTTTTATTAAAAAAGATAGATTAGAATTTTACGAAAGTAGACCTGAATCTGGTTTAGGAGATAGATTAGAAGAAATTTCAGCAGATAAAGATACTTCAGCTGAAAATTGTCCAGATTATAAAATTGGAATTCCTTTGAAAGATAGTGACACAAAAAAATTACAAGAAATTCTAATAAAATATCAATCTTTATTTAGCGATAACCTAGGTAAAGCAAATTGCTACGAACATGTCATAAAAATGGAAGAACATTCTCCTATTGTAAAAAAATCGTATCCAATTCCATACGCGTATCGACAAAAGGTAGAGGAAAAATTACAAGAATTAGAAAAACTAGGAGTTATAGCTCGAGCGTCAACTCCTTATTGTAGCCCTTTGACATTTACGTTAAAAAAAGATGGATCAATTAGAGTGCTACTTGATGCTAGAGAAATCAATAAATGCATGATTCCTGAAACTGAAAAACCTCCACTTCAGTTAGATGTTATGAATTCTTTCCATGGAACCAATTTTATTAGTGTAATCGATATGAATAACGCGTACTTTCAAATTCCCATTTCAAAAAATAGTATGAAATATACTGGATTTTCATTTAATGGAAAATCATATGTATATCAAGTTTTACCACAAGGTTTAAAGACCTCTGTAGGCAGTTTTAGTAGGGCTATAGACCTCATTTTAGGGCATGACGTAAGAGAATTTTGTGTCAACTATTTAGATGACTTAGCCATTATAACTACAGGTTCTCTAGACCAGCACTTAGATCACATTGATATAGTGCAAGGTAAATTGGCTAAAGCAGGTTTAACTTGCAATTTAAAAAAATGTGAGTTTCTTTGTAAGGAAGTAAAAATGTTAGGTTACATAAAATCCACTGATGGATTAAAAACTGATCCTCAAAAAATTGATGCAATTCAAAATTTTCCGATTCCTTCAAAAGTAAAACATGTCAGAGCATTTTTAGGCTTATGCAATTTTTATAGGAAATTTATTCCAAATTATAACAAATTCGCTCAACCACTTTTTGAATTATTAAAAAAGAATATTAGATGGCATTGGAAAACTGTAGAACAAAATGCGTTTGATCAAATCAAAAAAATCTTTATAAAAGTAATAGAATTGGCTCATCCAGATTTCTCAACCATATTATTTGCAGACTGATAGTTCTTCATTAGGAATAGCTGGCGTATTATATCAACTAAATGAGGAAAATGAAATAAAAATTTTAGGATTTTATAGTAAAGCCTTAAAAGGTGCTCAATTAAACTGGACTGTTACAGAACAAGAATTTTATTCTGTTATTTGTTGCCTTGGAAAATTTGAAACTTATCTGAGAGGTTCCAGGGTAGTCATCAGAACTGATCACAAAGCACTTATTTTTGTTAAAAATTGGAGATTATATAACGCGCGCATTACTCGTTGGATTAATTATTTGGAACAGTTTCAATATGAACTAGAACATATTAAAGGAAGAGACAATGTGGTCGCTGATGTTTTATCCAGATACCTCCCAGAAGGAGATTTACATCAGGTCGATAATCGTAACCTTCCAGGAATAGTTGTTATGGAAAAAAATGTACACAAAAACCTTAAATCAAAATTAAATAATATAGCTAAATTACAAAATGAAGACGTAGAAATAAAAGGAATTATAAACAAATTAAAAAATGGAGTTCAAATTGATAGATTGAGTGGAATAGAGAGAAGATGTTCACTAAAAAATGGAATTTTATATTTCACTTCAAAAAATAGTTCAAATAAAGTTATATTTTTACCAAAAAATTTGAGAATAGAAGTTATTCAACATATTCACTTAGATATGGGTCATTTAGGAAGTTACAAATTAGCCAAACATATCAAAAATAGATTTTATTGGAAAGGATTAAACAAACTTATTAAACAAGTTGTTAGATCATGTCATGTATGTCAGACTACAAAGTGTAATACAAGCAAAAATGTAGGACCTTGTAATTCTATAGTCACTGCAAACATAGGAGATTTAATAATTATACTTCGACGTTACATCCTCAAGATTTATTTTCACTCTGTAGTTCACTCTCAATGTATCAGGCAATGCACAATAGTTTAAAGCTAGAAAATTAAAAAAAAAGTAGTGAAATGACTATTTTTCCCCCTCCGCCCCGTCGTCACCCGGTATCTGCTCCCGACCTCCCGTCATTCTCTTTCTTTGTGCGGGCAATGCAACATCGCATTACGTATCTTATTAAATAATTTCGTAAAATACTTATTTAGATTGGCACTGCGTTTAACTATATACGCGGCTAAGTAGCAGTAATGGGGAAACGCAAACATAGGAAAAAAAACCGCCATTTGAAGGAAAAAATACGACGGTTAGAGGATCGGCTCAACCGTTGTTCGTCTTCAGCTTCAACATCAGATGAAGGTTAGTGATTTTGTTGTTGTTTAGGAAATGACATTAGGTCTTGAATGCCAACAATAATACATATGAAAAATTACAACGGTGGGATATTACTGCGGAATTTGCTTAACCTTGAATCTACCCACCAAGATTTAAGAATAACTCTGCCTAACAATTGATAAGAATGATTTTATGAACAAAGGTTTTTAAAATCGACTTGGTAGTTTGTTTACTCGATACGCAGCTATGCGTTTAGGTTGGTTATCTTTAATACCTACGCTACGTATTGTAATCAATCTTAATTTATTTTATAACTTATCGGCAAAAGGGAGTTTTATTAGACTGCATTTATAAGAATGCATTCCACCTATGGCGTAGTGTAGTTAGTATTCTCCAACTTTATATACTTATTTTTGTTACTTCTTCTTGGTGTACTTGTTTTTTGTTTTAATGTTTTGGGGTACAATCCGTACAATACACACATACAGGGTTATAACTGCCAGTCCCGCGCCATAGCGTGCCTATGCCCAGTGACTTAAAAATATCAGTCCCGCGGTATAGCGAGCCTATATCCAGCGACTTAAAAATATTAGTCCAGCAGCATAGCGAGCCTATGTTCAGAGACTTAAACAATTATTTTATCGTATTTGCAGAATACACCGCCTTTGAGCGATATTATCCAGAAGAGTATGATTACTCAAATTTCAACCCTGAGAACGAAGATGAAGTACCCTTAATATCAATGTCCGATTCGGAACACTCAAGTCCAAATCAGACACATAAATCGGTTATTGTACAAGCTGAACCGATAGCGGGTCCCGCGCCTAAAGCTAACGTCAACGAACCAGTGTCAGCGGATCCGGACCTCAACACCGACAAAGAGGCACCCACATTGCCGGCTGATATTCTCGAAGCCCTTGGAGACCCAAAAGGGAAAGAAGAGGCATTTGGGCCAAAAATACCCGATGAAATCTCTAAACGTTGGGGCCGGGTACTGGTCGATGGACTAGAAAAGGAAATTAAACAGAAACTCGGCGAAAAATACCTTTTTCCTGATAATTTCCGGCTGGCTAAAGCCCCCAACTTAAACCCAGAAATTATACCGGTATTAAACGAGGCAGTCAGATATCGTGACAAACTGTTGGAAAAAGAACAAAACCAACTAGGCCTCGGTATCTCAGAGCTTACAAATTTAGCCGCCTCAGTTATCAAAGGTGACTTAGATAAAATTGAAATACTGAAAAAGATTTCGGAAACCAGCCAGATATTCTTAGACCTTCATCACGAGCAGACCGTTAGGAGACGGAAACTGATTACAACATCTCTCGACAAAAAGTTTGTCAATATGATAACGGATATAAAGAGGGACACCTACCTGTTTGGCGAAAACTTAGGAGAAAAAATAAAAGCCACTAAAACAGCAGAAAGGTCAGGACTCCAAGTGAAGCGTAAAGATGTCACTACAGCGTCGTCGTCTAAGAAGTTTCCGAACCAGGGAAACTGGAAGGGCCCACCCCGCAATTATTACCATCAATACTATCAAACTCAACGGGCATTCAGACAGGGTGGGCCGCGGCCGCGCTTCCCTCCGCAGCAGAACCGTTATCGCCCACCAGCTCACGATCGTCGTGCCCAACCACCCCGGAATACAACCAACAAGACCCCAAAAGCCTAATTGAGGTAACTATACCCCACGCGGGTAGACTTAAATATTTTTATAAACAATGGTGTAATATTACTAATGATGAAGTAATCCTTAACCATGTGAAAGGGTTAGTTATACCTTTTATTAGCCCTGTCAAGCAGAATGTGTTTCCGAAAAATAACAATTTTAGCCCTTCAGAAATTAATCAAATAAATCACGAGATTAACAAATTGAAGGACATAGGCGCGGTGATAGAATGTCAGGACACTCCCGGGCAGTTTTTATCTAGCGTCTTTCTTACACCAAAACCAGATGGCTCTTATAGGTTTATACTTAACCTTAAAAATTTAAATAAACATATACCACATCAACATTTTAAAATGGAGGATGTACGAACGGTCACAAAACTTATGACACAAAACTGTTTTATGGCTACAATAGACCTAAAGGACGCGTACTTTTTTATACCAATAAATTACAAAAGTAAAAAATATCTGAGGTTCAAATTTCAGGGAAATACCCTAGAATTTCAGTGTTTACCCTTCGGACTTTCTCTGGCACCGTACATATTCACCAAATTACTTAAACCTGTTATGACAGTTCTCAGAAGTAAAGGCTATGTCCTATCTATCTACTTAGATGATATTATTTGTATAGGCAGTACTTATAATGAGTGCCTCGCATGCGTCTCAGACACCGTAAACACGCTTAAAAACTTAGGGTTTGTTATAAATGACTCAAAAAGTAAACTTATACCTAATCAAGTTCAAACTTACCTCGGTTTTGAATTAGATTCGATAAATATGCGCTTAGGTCTGCCAGACTCGAAACGACGGAAAATATTAGACAACCTTGAATATATTCAAAATAGAAAATCTATTACTATACGTGAATTTGCCAAGCTGCTGGGTCAATTATGCGCAGCCTGCCCAGCGATCGCTTATGGGTGGGTATACACCAAATTACTCGAGCGGGATAAATTTCGTGCATTACAGAAATCAGGTGATAATTATGAGAGCTATTGTAATATTGGTACTCATCTGTACCCGGATTTTTTATGGTGGAAAAATAAGATATTGAGTTCCAGTAACCAAATCCGGGAAGGCAAATATGTCTTAGAGATTTTTACTGATGCGTCCTTGACAGGCTGGGGTGCTTATTGTAACGGTGAAAGAACCGGAGGTTTTTGGAATATGCAAGAGGCTAAAAATCACATAAATTTTCTCGAGTTACTCGCAGCCTTTAATGGGTTAAAATGCTTTGCTCGGAACCATAACAATACAGAAATTTTATTACGCATCGACAACACTACTGCCATATCTTACATAAACAAATTCGGTGGAGTACAATTTACTCACCTAAACAATATAACGCGACAAATATGGCAGTGGTGCGAATCACGACAGGTATACATATATGCGTCTTATATCAAATCCAAGGATAATGTCGAGGCGGACGAAGAATCTCGTCGCCGTAATATCGATACGGAATGGTGCTTATCACCTGTAGCATTTCAAAAAATTACCCTTGTTTTTGGATTTCCGGAAATAGATTTATTTGCCTCTCGCTTAAACACTAAATGCCAAAAATATATTTCCTGGAAACGTGACCCCGAGGCATTTGATATAGACGCACTGACGGTAAACTGGGATAACTTTTTCTTTTATGCTTTTCCACCTTTCTCACTTATTTTGAAAAGTCTGAGAAAAATCATAAATGAAAAAGCTACAGGGGTGATGGTAGTCCCTGACTGGCCCAGTCAGCCCTGGTACCCAATTTTTATGAAATTATCGAGAGGAAAACCAGTACATTTTAGCCCGGAGCCTGAGCTGCTTCTTTCTCCTTTCAGGAATCGGCACCCTCTCTGGAAACGCCTTTCCCTGGTGGCATCGCTGTTGTCAGGGAAGCATTTAGAAGACAAAAGCTAAACCTAGACACAATTGAGATCTTAGTTTCATCACTATCCAGAAACTCGTTAAGTCAGTATAGCAGCGGTTACAAAAAGTGGTGGTCGTTTTGTTTAAAAAATAAAATGGATATTTACTCGATCAATATTCCGGGTATTCTCGCGTTCTTTACGGCCGAATACAAAGCAGGAGCGGGTTACTCCACCCTAAATACGCTACGCTCGGCACTTTCCTTGATATTAGGTAAAGGATTCAGTGAAGATGCAAGGGTTTCCAGATTCCTTAAAGGAGTATTTAAAACTAAACCAGCTTTACCAAAATACCAGTCAATCTGGGATCCTAATTTAGTGTTGGATCTAATTAGTAACTGGCATCCCAACGAAGACTTAC
The DNA here is from genome assembly GCA_949128165.1 of Lathronympha strigana. Lineage (NCBI taxonomy): Eukaryota > Metazoa > Arthropoda > Insecta > Lepidoptera > Tortricidae > Lathronympha > Lathronympha strigana. The sequence goes on from OX421911.1 coordinate 219,497, forward strand.
CTATCGATAAGATATCAAAAAAAACTGGTAGCTCTGCTCGCGTTGTCTACAGGACAACGTCTGCAGACGCTGTCATTAATCCGTTTATCGAATATCAAGGTAAATGAAAAAAAATATTGAAATCGTAATAACTGATCTTATAAAAACTTCAGCTCCAGGCCAATCTATGCCTCGCCTGATTATTCCATTCTTTCCTCATAAGACCACAATATGTCCGGCTAAAAGTCTAATTGCATATATTGAAAAGACCACTAAATTTAGACATTTACCCGAAACTGAGAAATTGATTTTAACAACAAAAAAACCGGTTCATAACGCAAGTCCTTCGACCATTAGCCGTTGGTTGAAATCAGTTCTTGTAGCGAGTGGTATAGATATTTCGGTATTTACAGCATATAGCTGCCGCCATGCTTCCACGTCAGCAGCCGGTCGAAAGGGTGTGTCTGTAGACCTCATCAAAAAAACGGCTGGCTGGTCGAAGAACTCGCTAGTATTCGCAAGGTTTTATAATAGACCGGTAATTGAAGATGATAGTAATTATTTTGCAGAGGCTGTATGTAATAGCAATAATGATTAAGAATAGTGATTCAACACGGTTGTATTAGTAATTATTGAACTATTGCATATTTAGGTCATTACATGTTCTGGAATAGCTAGAGAAGCTTGTAAAAATAAAACACGTTTGATTAAGAATAATAATGATTGTCTTACTGCTCCCTCCTATTGAGTGCCTGTTTTGCTCGGCGCTAAACATCTACAGAGTGAAAATAAATCTTGAGGATGTAACGTCGAAGTATAATTTAAGGTTAAACAAACTTACCTGAAGTGAAGTTTGACCATAATTATACGAGACGTTACATCCGAAGAGATTTATCTGAGTCCCTCCCTGCCCGGTATTTTTAAAAATAAAAAATTTCCCATTTCTGTCGCAAAACAGCACTTTTCTCTAAAAATAATGACGGGAGGTCGGGAGCAGATACCGGGTGACGACGGGGCGGAGGGGGAAAAATAGTCATTTCACTACTTTTTTTTTAATTTTCTAGCTTTAAACTATTGTGCATTGCCTGATACATTGAGAGTGAACTACAGAGTGAAAATAAATCTCTTCGGATGTAACGTCTCGTATAATTATGGTCAAACTTCACTTCAGGTAAGTTTGTTTAACCTTAAATGGTTGATTTATATGGACCTTTGCCTACAGGATTATTTGGTATGAATTACATATTAGTTGTTCAAGACACCTTTAGTAAATTTGTTAAATTTTACGAACTCAAAAAAGCAACTGCTAGTTCAGTTTTAGGTAGAGTAAGGAAGTTTTTTGAGATAATTAAACCTAAGGCTATTATGTCAGATAATGGCTCCCAATTTTCTAATAAATTATGGAAAGAAAACATGAAAGACGCCGGTATTAAAGTCATTTATACAACGGTTAGAAATCCAAGACCAAATACAACTGAAAGGGTTAATAAAGAATTAGGTCGTTTATTTAGAACTTATTGTCAAACAAACCATAAAGGCTGGGTTTCTCTTCTACCAAATTTAGAAATTCTCTATAATAATACCTTCCATGAAAGTACTGGATTTACCCCATGTGAAATTATGTATGGAAAAGAACCAGAACTTCTGTTAGATAAAGAAATTAATTTCGAAAACCCCAAAACTAACATAACTGAAATTAGAGAGGAAGCTAGGAAAAATTTGATTGCAAATAGCCAAAAACGTCAAGCGTTATTTAATAAACGATATAAACTCACACAATTTCAGATAGGAGATCTTGTTAAAATTAAAAAACAGAATAAATCTAACGCTAAATCAAAACTAACAAAGAAATTTGCTCCATTGTATGAAGGGCCTTTTGTTGTAACGTTTACCCCTTATAGAAACGTATATACTTTAACAGACCCTAAAACAAATAAAATTAGAGGTAAATTTAATGTCATTCATTTATATAAATATTATGAATGAAAAATTGACCCTATTGAGGCTGGTTCGAGATTTTTGTTGAATTAATGAATTTTATTGTTTAAATTTAGCAAGAAAAGCTATTTGTTTTTTTTTACCTTTTATAATTTTAGTTATTAAGGATGTTGAAAATAAAGGAATTAAGAAAGAAAACTCGGTTGGCTAGGGGAAGAGCTCGCCTGTGTTTTCAAAGTTCTAGTAATACAAACATACATTATTTAGTTGCTGATGAAAAAAATCTAAATTAATTATCAATTAAACTTTAATTTAATAGTTAACTATCTAATCACACTTAATTTTGTTTATTGAAATGTTTTAGTGTAGGTAGATTTTTTTTAACAAAGCTAATTGCACTTTCCTTTTAAAGTAAAATTAGTAAATTAGGGTTTATTTATTAGTTTATATCGAGACGTGTTGTTGTGAGAAGTCTGTATGAGCGAATGGAATGTGGAAGGATACAAAGTGATGGTTGTATCTAATTATGACTTAACCTTGACAGTATACAGAATGATGTTGTGTTAACGAATTAGTTTTGACAGTATGAAAGAGCCTCTGCAATGGAATCGGACTTAAGATATAAACATTAAAGTTCATTGGCATCTCAACTTACATCACACGGTACAAGAAACCTTTTGGATATTGCTATTAGTTAATGTCATTTCAAGCTGACAGGTTGCAGATTTCCAAAACTGTTATCCAAAATGAGTTCTACTCCACAAGAAGCTAGGGACCCCATGATTATTCACACATCCGTCAATTACATGTTGTCTATTTAAGTTTCTTCGGTCATAAAATGTCATAATTTGATATTAATTGTAGACATAGTACAAATCGACTTGTTTTCCTAAAAGGTGTAAATGCTTTAAGAATTAAAGGTAACACGTTTTGAAATAGCCATAAGTTATTTCTAACATAATAAAAAAAAATTGTGAAGGCTAATATTAAACACCTTAACGTGGTATAAAGAGATATATTCTAGAGGAGGTAACCAGAAGGTACAATGTACCAGAGAACTCTTTCACATCCAAAGAGCGAACACAGTTCATCATGCCCTCCGATGGGCCACTGCATGAGCACTTAAAGCTATTAATAGGATCAGGACTTTCGCCACAAATTGGCCGTTTCTACAACTGCATAGAGAACGTTGACATGTACCAGTTGATGATGCGAATAGTTGACTCCATTCTAGATAATCCACTGGATTTTGGAATACTAACCCGTATTCTATTGGGGACTCACGTAGCTGATAGATCAGTTGCCGCACTAACCGAACTAGCAAGGACGAACACGCCATATACCAACGTAGGGCTATTCGAGACTCCCGAGTTCGAGAACAGAGAGGTACACATTATGAATCTAGAGAATATGGGAAGATTCATTAACACGTTTAACCTTCAACAAACCGTTCGTGATCTATGTCGCAATGACCTAGTAAGTTTGGAGATACCCTTCTCCTTCAAAATGGAACAAAAAACGATCATCGAGGAGCCATCTGGAAGCATGTTTGAAATCAAATATGATCCTAAGAGAACGGAGAACAACCTAAGACATTGTCTGAATTGGCGCAGCTGCGCTATAAACGTCATCAACATCGATAGCAATGAACTTCGCCGACCTGATCTATATATTAAGAATTTCTCGAACGTGGACAGAATGTCAATACCCCAGGCGCTTGGGAATAGAGTTCTCATGCCTCTAGAGGAGTGGATCAACATGCTAAATGCAGAAGCCATACCTTGTGTGTTTATAAGAACGGAGAACGTGCTGATAAAATCAGTATTCGAACGCTTCAGTCGATTCGTTCAGCTTCAGTCAGTTCGATTCAGTCGCGCCGCGCATGCGCTAGCGTACGGTCATGGGCAGAAGTGCACGTAAAAAGTACGGTTGTTGTAGTTAATCGGTGCGACAAAAATTTCGACAATGTGTGAGACAGTGAAATGTGCATCATGTAATGTGGTAATAGATGAGATTCTTGCGTTTATCAGCAACAAAGTGGATATCATGGACGAGGCGAGTTTGAATCGCATATGTGTAACCGCTTTTTCGGAAGCTGACATTGTCAAGGCAAAAAGTTTGTTATTTGAGGCTATACCAAACTCATCCAAAATGGTAGCTCGTAAAGGAGAGGGTAAATCGGCCAGGAACATCGATGATATAATTTGTCTCCTAAAAGAAAGTGCTGCTGATGATTTACCTATTTTTGTAGCTCGAGACCTGCATAAACTGCCGCCTGTTCTTTTCGAACACTTAGATGCCACAAAGATCCTAAAAGATATGGTTATATTGCGAAGTGACATCAAACAAATACAGGACCAATTTGCCTCAAAAAAGGAGATAGAACTTTTGAAAAAGGAACTCGACAATCTTAAATCGGCGTCTTTAGTGAACAATTATCATGAAAATATAAATAGCAGACGAGGTGCGTGCCTGAATAGCAGTTTTGAACATTATAGTGGCCCTATGGGTTTGCCCCATGCTTGCAATGAAAGTCTATCACCAGTGGAAAATCAGCCATCATCGGAGTCAAGGTCTCCCGAAACCAAAAAAAGTGATCAATTGCAAGAGGGTAGAGATACAATCCAGTTGGTGACGGGGTCGAGGCCGTTAGTCTGTGCTCCACTACCCGCTAATGCTTTTGTTCAAGTAGCTGAGCGAACTGATAAGCGGCCCAGCGAGACAGGTAACGGCTGTGTACCGCGTTCGCAACAGTGCAATGTACCTGCAACATCTGTGTTGGCGGGACACACGGGCGTAGCGACCGTTAAACAAAAACCATCTGAAGCGTTACAATACTCAGCGGTAGCGCAAAAGGGTGAATGGAAACCTCAAGTCCCTGATGAGCAATGGAAAAACAGTCAAAGAGAAAGACTGAGAAACCAATTTATTGGGAATAGAGGGAAAGCAGCAACGAACCCTAATGTGAAGTTCAAAGCGGCCGATATTAAAGTCCCTATATTTATCTACGATGTAGCGAAGGACACGACTATAGGGGATATTTCGGATTACATAATGAGTAAAACAAATGTTATAGTTACTCTTGAGAAAATTAATATGAAAAGGCAGAAAGATTATAACGCGTTTAAAGTGTATGTTCCTAAACATAAGGTATTTATTTTCCTGCAGGACGATTTCTGGCCTGATGGTATTGCGTTTCGACGCTTCGTCAATTTCAAGAATAATTTAAATGAAACAAGCCGTGGTGAATTTAGAAGTCAAAAATAATCAAAAAAGGAAAAAAAACAATAATAATAATCAATAACAATAATAATGGGATATACAACCAAGATCGTAAGTTTTAATTGCAAGAATGTTGTGCGATCTGTGGAGTGTGTACGTAAGCTATGTCGCACAGCTGACCTGGTTTGTCTACAGGAAACATGGCTTATGGAGCATAACTTGTCTTTTTTGGGGAGTATAGACTATGACTTTGCATTTACTGGTAAGTCTGCGGTGGACTCCTCGACAAAAATACACATAGGCCGACCGCACGGCGGAACGGCAATTTTGTGGAACCGAACTTCCTTCCCGTGTGTATCGGTGATCAAGTGTAATAGTGTGCGTTTAGCGGCAGTTAAAATATTACTTAACGATCGCTCGGTGATAGTAATGTCGGTCTATATGCCTACGGACTCATCAGAAAATCTATTAGAGTTTACTGAATGTTTAGCTGAAATACACTCAATTATTGAAAATAATGATGTGGAATCCGTGTTTGTACTCGGTGACATGAATGCCCACCCTGGTGAGGCGTTCTCCAATGAATTATTAAGCTTTTGTGGTGAACAATCTTGGCAATGTGTAGATATGGAGTTGTTACCGACGGACACGTACACATACATCAGTGATGCGCACGGGTGCAAGCGCTGGCTGGACCACTGTGTTGTGACCAGCGCGGCTCGCCCCGCGGTACTTAATGTCTCAGTGTTATATAACGTCTACTGGTCGGATCATTATCCTTTGTTAATTGAATGCGATTATAATTTAGTGAAACCTAAAGTGTATATTCCGGAATTTACTCATAGTAAGGTTATCTGGGGTGATAGGGACCCTGTACAAATTGAAAATTTTAGTAAATACTGTAATGCAAAACTAGCAAATGTAAACTTGCCTATTGAGTTCTGCGACTGTGCTGATAAGATGTGTTCCAATAGTACGCATAAAAAAGTATTGAGCGATATGTACTTAAATATTATACATATTCTAAAGGAGGGCGCGAGTGCCTGTCGCAGTGATACTGGTAGTAAGAGGCACAAGCACATAACGGGGTGGAATAGGTATGTAAGCGACGCCCACCGCGAGGCTCGGTTTTGGTACTTATGGTGGCTATCGTACGGTAAACCGGCTTACGGCTATGTTTGGGACAAAATGCATGAAACAAAAAAGGTGTTTAAATCAAAGCTTAAATACTGCCAAGAACGCGAATTTGATATTAAATTGGACATTTTAACCAAAAATCGTGTTGATAAGGATTTTAAAAATTTTTGGAAAAATACCAACAAGTTTAAGTTAAAGCCGAGTCTCCCTGTGGGCGTTGCTGGCATACATGAACCGAGTGGTATTGCAAACGCTTTTAAAGAATATTTTACTGTAACCTCACCGTTACCCCAGTCAACTGCGGTCCTCGACACTGAGGACAAACCCGATACCCCTACAATCAGATTTACGGTCAAGCAAGTATCGTCTAAGATTAAAAACATGGTAAAAGGGAAGTCTCCGGGGCACGATGGCCTCAGTGTCGAGCACCTCAAGTTTGCTGGAAGTCATCTCCCTAGAGTACTTTCCCTTTTTTTCAACTTATGTATTAGTCATAGCTACTTACCGGAGGACTTAATGCGTACTGTGGTAGTTCCTATTATAAAAAATAAAACGGGAGACGCGTCTGATTTGTCTAATTACAGGCCGATATCACTGGCGACGATTATAGCTAAGGTGCTGGATGGTCTGCTTGACGACATACTGGGAAATCACCTCGACTTACATGACGCACAGTTTGGCTTTAGGCCAGGCTTATCCACTGAAAGTGCAGTATTGTGTCTCAAGCAGACTGTGCAGTACTATACCGCTCGAAACACACCAGTGTTTGCTTGCTTTTTAGACCTCTCAAAAGCTTTTGACATGGTGGCATATGATAAGCTGTGGAATAAGTTACGCGAACACACAAGCGTACCCCGTGAAGTCACGTCCTTATTTCGGTACTGGTACGGACACCAAGCAAATACTGTTAAATAGGCTGGTGTGCATTCTGAAACTTATAGGATGAATTGCGGAGTGAGGCAAGGGGGTTTAAGCTCACCCAAGCTGTTCAACCTATACATGAATGAGCTGATCGAGGGACTTAGCAGTACCTATGTCGGATGTCATGTGGACGGACTATGCGTCAATAACCTCAGTTACGCAGATGACATGGTGCTGCTGAGCCCATCGGTTACCGCTCTGCAGCGACTGGTGATCATGTGTGAAACATATGCAGGTACTCATGGGCTGAGATATAATATTTCAAAAAGCGAGTTACTGCAATTTAAAGCCGGTAAAAAGTCGTATAAAATGACACCCGTTACGCTTTGCGGTACCGCTTTAAAAGTAGTGCAGAAGTTTAAATACCTTGGCCACTGGGTGACCGAAACTTTGTCAGATAACGATGATGTCGAGAGGGAGCGCAGGGCATTGTGTGTTCGCTGTAACATGCTGGCCCGCAGGTTTGCACGTTGTAGTAATGAAGTGAAAATAACACTTTTCAGAGCATATTGCCAAACATTCTACACGTGCAATCTGTGGGTCAATTTTTCGCAGCGAGCATACAATGCCTTGCGTGTGCAATATAATAACGCATTTAGAGTGCTGTTTGGGCTGCCGCGTTACTGCAGTGCGTCAGCAATGTTTGCCGATGCGCACATCGACGGCTTTGACGCCATTATAAGAAAGCGGTGCGCGTCGTTACAAACTCGGCTACGCTATAGCTCGAACAGCCTTCTAAACGTGTTGTCACAGCGATGGGACTCGCCGCTGCTCGCGCGATGGGTGCGGCTACACGCGCCGCCTGTGGTTGCACCACGCCGCTTTTAAATAGTTTTAGTTATAGTTAGGTATATTTTTAGTTTTACTGTAGTAGGTAGTATTATATGGATTGTATTATTCGAAATAAAATATTTGAATTAACACATAATGACCTTTGACATCTGGTTATGATCAGATGGTAGGACAGTGAATGCCTAATAAAGACTTCATGCAATTGATGAATATGCTCCAAGTTAGGAATCGACTGTATTTTAGTGAACCCCAAGGTTTAATGATGATAGCGGATCTTTAACGGTTGGTCCCATTTAAAAAATTCTCACTTTTGAAAAGGATGCATTGATTTCCTTTCCCCATCCGATAAGCAAAGCAGGTATGAGGTCGGAAGTGTCCTTGCAGTACGGCTAGAGTTTATCAAGGACTCACGACCCTTGGTACCTTTTTCCAAGGGTGAGAATGTCAGTGGAGATTTGTAAATGTCCATGTCATACATATTTGAGCTTGAGAATTTGACTATTATATGCGTGCGATCCTTCCCTTGGTTAAATACACACTTCATAAGAGGAAAAAAAAATCGTCCGCACTGAATGGTTAGATGTTAATGAATCTTCTCTTAATCAAAAACAATAAAAGCTTTATGCTACCAATAAATTATAAAGAAATTTTACGACTATAACATAAATGTGTATTTTCGAAAAATTTGGGGGTAGAGTGTAGTGGCAGCATAATTATTAAGTTTTTTCAGCTCAGGCTGTTTTAGATTTTTCTCTCTCTTCCTTTTCTAGATCCAGGATAGGGTGATACAGAATATTAAAACAAGTAGAAAGAATTATTTAGTTTAATATTATTTTTTTTGTTAGAAATTTAGCTCCCCTTGACACTGACATGTTTAAGTTCGCAAAATTTGGGGGTAGTGTGTAACGGGATGGTTTACCCGCTCATATATAATTAAGATGTATATCGTATATATATATTATTAGATCAATTTTGATCTTATCAGAAGGTTTGTCTGAAGGATGCGTAGTGCATGGCCAACTTTAGAAATCCATGTCGTTATGTCGGAAGATCTGTCAGAAGGTTGTATAGTGTATAGCCAGCTTTAGAAGTTTATATTGTCAATGCTTCATGAAATATCAATGCTGGTTGGTTTTTAAATCTTAATTTGAAATCAGATTTTGAATGTTTGGAATTGCGAGTTTTCTTAGTTGTGTTCGTTCGTTCTGGGGGCAGTCAGAGCCCTACTTCCACCGCTGTAGTTGTCACAGAAGAGCATGTTTATTTCCTATTTAATTTAAATATAATATTTTTAAAAATTTATAACTATGTTATAAATCATAACATGCTTTCATAGTGCAGTTAAAAGTGAAAATTTCAAGTGCCAATCCCCGACTTCTTAAGGAATGCCGAGGTATCTAGAACTGGAATATGGAATTTACTGAGGCGCTAGAAGCCGACTATCAGTGGTTCTGTAGACTGGTTTTGGTAGAACGTCATAAACTTTAAAAATCGGAAATAATGACATATGTCATTGGGAATTGGTGCATGAAGTTATTCTTGTGTAGGAAAAGTGCATCCTTATGTTTTCCTAGAATCAACGAGGCGAGACCCTTATTCTTGGAGTTCGGAAAAGGATCTTCGGGACCATTCCAACTCCTTATAGAATATTGGGACTTCGTGGTTTTCGGAAATCTTAGAATTGTGTAGGAGTGACTTAGTTTAGATAACTGGAATCCCTGCATAACTAGTGAATATTCTTTGCCAGATATTTTCCCGCGGCTTGCTTATTTAACTGGATTGAGGGGAAGTTCAGATCTATCTCTCTAAGTCAAATTACCGTGTTAGCGATGTGCTATACTATTGATGGATCAAGAATCTTTCGGAATCTTGTTCCATTGATGGGTGGAAAAGGCTCAGTATAATGGGCAAGAATTGGGAAGATTTAGATCATTTAGTGATTTAAATTGACTCATTCTCGCTATCCTTCCCTCCCAGGAGTCTTAGGTACTCACGACACAGGGTCTGACTCTGCCCACTTAGTGTAGCTATGTTTAGGGCCACACCACATGTTTAAGTTAAATGTGAGAGCCTTCTCTCTAGTTTGCATGTAGAATAGCCGTTAGTTTCTCATGTACAGTAAGCTTCAGAGATATGTAACCCCCCTCCAGCAATAGACAAATGTGGTCGCTAGTTCGAACCCCAGCATAAGAATCTACACTTTTTGCTTTTTTTTAACTTTTTTTGATATCCGGGTTTTAATATTTTTTTACATTACCACAAATATTTATACGTTTTGTTATTCCTTATTACTCAGTTATTAACTCGGTAACATTAAAATTAACCCCTTTGATTTTTTCTAACTAGAACAATAATTTCGTCGACTTCATAAGCGTCCGTGCAGCGTGATGGATAGTGCAACAGACTATGAAACACTAGGTTAGCGGTTCGAATCTACGTAGAGGATATTTTTTGTATTTTTATGCTTGTTCTTTTTTATTAATTATTTATTAACTTCCTATTTAATATAATTTTAACTTCTATTTTAATAAAGTTTTATTAAAATAGAAGTTAAAATCTTTTTTTTAAGGACTAATAATGAAAATTCCATAGTCACTGGTAACTTTTTATTAAATAAGTAGGTATTTAAATACTATTATTAAATATTGTTTAAAATCTGAATAATGGGGGTAATATATAAATATGACAGTAGATATATTATGCGTGTTCTGTAAACTAATTACTATATATTTTATTGCTAAATATTTACTAGTTAAATTATAATGACAATGTGTAGCTAATTTAATTTCTTCAATTTATACATCAGTGAAACTTCAAGTTAACAAGTAAAATACCTTTAGCTTAGCTCTTACTGTTTAAAATTGTGGTATTGGTGGTCTGCATGCTGTTAAACTTTATAAGGCATTACACTTTGGTTGTTTACTTTATGTTATACCTACATTTTACTTCATTGAGTAGAACCGTAAAAAAAATGTTGGGACATAACTTTTTTTATTAAGTAATACCAAACTACTCGGATAAAAGTGAAGTGTATAGTTTCCGTTTTCCTTAATTATAAATTAATATTCTTATTGCATTTAACACAATTTTTCAGTTTTACTTTAGACAGAGATGGCGGGACATAGCGGTGGGAGTTGCGTGAGCGGGAAGAGGCTTTTAAGTATAAAATAGGCTATTCAAAAAACAATTTGAAAAAATTAGTATATATTAGACCGTCCCTCGCCCTACCAGTCTGTATGCCATTATCAATATGTAATACGTAACCTAAACCAGCTATTTAACATTGCAAAGAGAAACAACATGTTATCAAAGATAACAATAATTCATCTCCTGCAATGTTAGCACGTTACCAATGCAATGCAACCTTACCACAATCTTAAGCATGGGGTATTTCTCCACTAAATGGGTCGAATTTAAACAGCTCCCTTTAAAGTTACATTGAAATTTCCTTTTAACAGAAATAAGTTTATAATTTTGGTTTGGTTTAAGCTTTTTACGATTCTGAGTGTGCTGATAATAATTATTACCTACTTATAAAATAGGTATAGGGAACTGCTTGTTCGAACCCGCAGGGCACTTTATTCAGTCAAGTCATATCAAATTGACTTGAAATAATACTAATGAAGAAGAATCCATGTTAAAAACTACATTAAATGGCTAACAATATATATGGTTTTTAAGGTAGAAATTAACGAGTTACCACTTGGAAAAGCCTACTTAATTGTCTAAGCACTATTTTGTTATTTGCAAAAAAACAATATAATTTGTTAGACACTACTTATACAATAGCGTCATTAAACTCATTATTTTAAAACTTGCATGGAATAAAAATTTGCCCAATAATGGAGAAATACCAACAACACAAACATTTTTTTTACAATTTTAACTAATAACGTAGAGGGAAACCTTCTCTATCTTCTACCTGTTTTAGTCGGCTTTTCATGCTTGACACCATGTTTGAACATGCATTGGTGTTCCTCATCAACTCCCACGTTCTATAAACTTCCTCGTCTAAGTTTTATCTTGATTTGACTTGTGTAGGGTCCCAGTTAAGCACCATTTGACCCCATAAATTCTCAATAGGATTGAGGTCAGGGCTTTTAGAAGGCCAATCTAATACAGTGTTGTCTGTTTGTAAGGCTAACCACTCTTTCACTATACGGGAACGATGCACTGCACTATTGTCTTGCACTAAATAAATTTGTCCTTCGGGATAGGCGACGCGAACGGAAGGCAACATGACGTCACGTAACACTTCGAGGTATCGCTCGCTGTTCATTCGGCCTCCAACTTCAACAAGCTCCCCGGGCCCCATAGATGACATCCAACCCCAATACGCTAAAAAAAAATCTCATGAGTGTTAGGTTGGTACTTATGTCACTTCACTAGTTTAATCTAATAGGTTAATATATTCAACCTGTGGCAATCTCTCTCCTATCCAAGATGGCGTCATGTGAACATGGACTGTAATTTGCTCCCATAAGTTTAAATTAAAATAAAAGAAGTTTAAGTGGATTCCCGACTTTCTTTTCATCACAACATGGTGTCAGAAGTGAAGAATGGGTGACAAGGAAGAGAAGACTCAAGACAAAGAAAAAAGTGCACCTGGCAAGTCGAAAAGTGTAGTGGCGATGGCGGCCAGTACAGAAGAAGCGGAATTGAAACCACATGGGCTGGGCACGTATTTGCCAAAGCTATTAGTCTCATCGGACACCACCAACAATAATGCTGAAGAATGGAAGAGGTGGTGGCAACGTTTCGACATATATTTACTGGCATCGGGACTCGACAAGGCGGATGACAAGAGAAAAATCGCAATAATGTTACACTCCATGGGTGCTAAAGGTCTGGAAATATTTAATTCATTTAACCTAGACTTGGATAAATGTAAATTAACAGAAGTCAAGAAGAAATTTGATAACCATTTTGAGCCACAAAAGAATTTGACCATGACACGATACATGTTTTTCACGAGACGTCAGAATAAATCCGAAAATATCGACGATTTTCTCACTGATTTAGAGAATAAAAGTAAAGATTGTGAATTTAAAGAGCTCAGAGAATCCCTGATTCGAGATATTTTTATTGCAAACATGTGTTCAGACTTGTCACATGTCAGGCAAAGACTGTTACAGGAGCCTAGTTTGTCATATTCCAGGATGCGTGAGCTGGCAAAAGCTGTCATTGCGGCTCAACAGGATTCTGACAGGATAGTGTCAGAAAGCACTGGAACAAAAATTAAAGATGTTTTGTACTTAAGGGGCAGAAGTCATAGTCGTGCTCATAGTCATCAGAGGTCAAATAGTCAATCAAGATACTCAAGAAGTCAGTCAACGTCAAGAGATCAGTCAGCGTCAAGAAATCAGTCAATGTCAAGAAATCAGTCAGCGGCAAGAAACCAATATAATCCAAGAGGGCAATCAACCAGTGGGTACCAGTCATCGGGTCAGTCACATCACAGTCAAGCTTCATCGGGATCATCGCAGGGAGGTCGGCAGTCCACATGTGTTCGCTGTGGGCAGGTGCATCGCTACAAATGTCCAGCAGTCAACGTTCAATGCAGGTCATGTAATTCTTTTGGTCACTATGCTAAATTTTGTTTCAAAAATAAAGAGCTAAGATATTTGGAATTAGATAGCCTCGATGATGAAAATGCTAACTGCTCTGAGAGGTTCTTTGTGGGGCAGTTACGGGAGATATCACAGTTAGGGGAAGGCTCAAATAGAGAGAAAAAATCTTGGTACTTAAAAGTCAAAGTCAATAATAGAGATCTAAATTGCCTTTTAGACACAGGGGCAGAAATTAATTTAATATCATTAGGGACATATAAAACCCTAGGACTCAACAACATAGAAAAAACTAGTACAGGTGTAACTACATATAAAGAGAATCTACCTATAATTGGACAGTGTCAACTGGAATGTCATTTTAATAACAGAGTAGAAAATATCATATTTCTTGTCACAACTGTCGATGGTAAAACCATTTTAGGTCTTGACACTTGCTCAGACTTAGGCATAGTCAAACGTGTCTATTGGCTGGAGCAGGCCGATAACTGTCCAATGCTTAAGCAATATAATGATGTATTTCAGGGTCTGGGGTGTCTGCCTCCTGTCTGCCATCTGAAACTGAAGCCGGATGCAGTACCATGCATCGATCCCCCAAGGAAGGTGCCATTTGCGCTGCTGCAGGACCTTCGGGATGAGCTGGGTCGCATGGAGAACATGAAAGTCATTGAAAAAGTCACAAAACCAACAGCGTGGGTCAACTCCGTAGTAGTCACAGTCAAGTCACCAGGTCAGCTTAGAGTATGTTTAGATCCTAGAAATTTAAATAAGAGTATCATGAGAGAACATTATCCATTAAAAAATATTGATGAAATTAGGTCACAATTGAAGGGTGCAACTTGTTTCTCACACCTAGATGCGTTCTCAGGTTTTTGGTCTTTGAAACTTGATGATGAGAGCTCTGAACTCTGTACGTTTCAGACTCCTTTTGGCAGGTTTAAATACCTTAGGCTACCATTTGGCATCAATGCATCAACAGAAATTTTCTATAGAGTCATTTGTGAACTGTTTGGTGACATTGAGGGTGTTCTTATTTTTGTAGATGACTTCCTAGTCTATGGGGAGACACCAGAGATTCATAATGAGAGACTGAAAAAGGTATTAGATAGAGCCAGACAGGTCAATCTAAAGTTAAATAAGTCAAAGTGCAAATTTGCAGTCCCTGAAGTAGAATTTTTAGGATACATGTTTAACCGAGATGGTGTTAAAGTCAGTTCAGAAAGGGTCCAAGCGATCAAAGAAATGCCAAGTCCAAGTAATGTGAAAGATTTGCAGAGATTTCTTGGTATGGTCAATTTTGTAGGGTGTTTCATTGATAATTTGTCAGAAAAAACCACACTCATGAGAACTTTGTTAAAAAAGGATGTACCCTGGCAGTGGGACAGTAACTATGAAAAAGAATATTGTCAATTAAAAGAAATAATATGCAACACTCCTGTGTTAGCACACTATGATGTCAATTTGCCTCTAGTCTTGTCGGTAGACTCATCCAAGTCAGCGCTGGGTGCAGTAATCATGCAAAATAATAGACCAATTGCATTTAGTAGTAAAACTTTAACAAGGTCACAAGAGAATTTTGCACAAATTGAGAAAGAGCTATTTGCTATCCAATTTGGTTGCACTAAATTTAATCAGTACATTTATGGTCGTAAAGTCACAGTGCACACAGATCACAAGCCGTTGGTCTACCTTTTCAAAAAGCCATTGCATGAGGTTCCGGCAAGATTACAGCGCATGATGCTTACTTTACAAAAGTATGATCTAGAAGTTATACATGTACCAGGCAAAGAGATGTTCATATCGGACACTTTATCTAGAGCAGCCTTAAAAGATAATTTTATCCCTGACAATGAATCTGAGATGTCTTACCATGTAAACTTACTTGAGTCAAATTTAGCAATCAGTCAAGATTATAGAAGTAATTTAAAACAAGCAACCATTGATGATGAAACTCTTCAAATATTAAAAAAAATATTATTTTGAAGGGTGGCCCAATAGTAAAAATAGAATCAGTTCACTAGCAAAACCATATTGGAACATGCAGGCTGAAATTCATGTCGTAGGAGATTTGTTGTTCAAAGGGTCAAAATTGATAATTCCAAAGTCCATGCAAAAAGAAATATTAAATAAATTGCATGAAGGTCACCAAGGGATAAATAAATGTCTCAGATTGGCTAGAGATTCATTGTATTGGTCTAACATGTCAGCTGATATAAAAAATGTAGTGGATCAATGTGATGTTTGTGCCAAGTTCAAGCCTTGCAACCAAAAAGAACCATTAAAAAACCATGAAATAAGTACATATCCTTGGCAACGAGTGGGCATTGATCTAATGCATTTTGACAACTCAACCTATATTGTAGTAACTGATTATTACTCAAAGTACATAGAGACAGCCATGTTAAAGAATAATAGTACAGCTAAAAATGTCATAATAAATTTAAAATCAATATTTGCCAGACATGGTATACCCATGACACTAGTGTCAGATGGGGGACCACCATTTCAGTCATCGGAATTCAAATCATTTTTACAAGAATGGGACATAGAACATGTAGTCACAGCTCCCTATCGATCACAGTCTAATGGTCAAGCAGAATCATCTGTGAAAATTTTGAAAACTATACTAAAAAAGTGTAGAGAAGATGGATCTGATCCTTACTTAGCTTTGTTACAATTTAGAAATACACCTAAAAATCACATGTTGTCACCAGCTGAATTATTGATGTCCAGAAAATTAAGAACTAAAATACCAGTAAATTGTAATAAGCTCAGACCTAAAGCTGTAACATTTCAGGAGTACAAACAATCAGCTGTTAAAAACAATGAAGAAATGTCAAGATATTATAATAGGAATGCTAAACCACTATCTTTATTGTATGCAGGAGATCAGGTATATTATAAGAAAAATCCTCACAGTACTTGGGAAAAGGCTGTAATTGTAAAACGGTTAGATGATAATAGATCCTATGTAGTAAAAAATAATAATGGTGCAACTTATGTAAGAAATAGAGTTCATCTCATTCATAACTATAGTATTTTAAATAGTGACTTGACTCGAGTGTCTCCTATGCGATCTTGCTCACCACGAAGGGAAGAGATAGGTATGGAGGTGGCAGAGGCAGGCCAGGAGACAGGTACTCCAGCACCAGTTATGACTGACAGAACGGTAACCAGATCAGGACGAGTTGTAAAACCTACCAAACGTTATATTACAGAATGTTAATTATAGTTAAGTGTTGGCATCAACAAATATGCAAATGTAAAACGTAGAGTTAAAACTTAATATAAGCTGCATGTAACAGTTATAATTGTTAAACTTGAGATTTTCACATAAGTCACATACTGCTTAAATTTATAGATCACTACTTGCTAAAGACTAAAAATAATAATTGTAGATTATATTTAGAACAAAGACTAGTTAAAGGAATAGACTGATAAACTTAAATTTGTAATTTACTTTAACTTGAAAGACTGGTAATTAATTTTGTTATTGTATGAAATACTAGCTTAAGGAAAGGGATGTTAGGTTGGTACTTATGTCACTTCACTAGTTTAATCTAATAGGTTAATATATTCAACCTGTGGCAATCTCTCTCCTATCCAAGATGGCGTCATGTGAACATGGACTGTAATTTGCTCCCATAAGTTTAAATTAAAATAAAAGAAGTTTAAGTGGATTCCCGACTTTCTTTTCATCACAACAATGAGCATACCATAACTTGAAAAACGTAAAACTAAAAACAACTGTTTTTTTTTAATCTGCAGGTAATGAAAATTGTATAATATAATTTACCTACTGTGTCTTTTAACAATTTCCCGGTGTCTCTCAGATTCGTCAGTGTAAGCACGGGGACGAGGGCCTGGTTTATCACACTCCACGTCCCCCCTTCGTTGGTAACATCTCACCCATCTGCGAATCGTATTTCTCTGCAAGTAAAAATACGTATTAAATTATGAATAAAATAAAAGATAATGAGGCACCCACATTTATCCCATAGTTCTGTGTGCTATTTTATTTATTTAAGTTTTCCTTGCCACACGCTTTGTGTGTGGTAAGAAAAGGTTGTGAAATGTATCTAGGGTGTGTGTTAGTTACAGATCATTCATACATATACCTAAGGCTCTGTAAGCTGGGATAAACAGGTGAATTGCGAAACATTTAGGTATAATTATCTAATACGATTGATACAAACAAAACAAGCAGATGGCGAACATTGTAAAAAAAAATACTTATAAGGTCAAATGGGGTGGGAGTGGGAGAACATACTTTGTTTCGCCCGGGATAAGAAGAACAGTATGGGCACTTCATACGAATCTCCCTCATTCCTCGGGGTTCCACTTTTACCCCATCTGAACTCCATGAAAACTTCAATACATTACTTATTTCAATAAAGGAGACGTTTATGATAAAACTTAAAAAACTCAAATAGCTTTAAAAATAAACATGGCTCTAAGACTATACCTATTACTCTTCACATAAAAAAAACTGCCGATTAAAAGACTTTTCCGTTAAATATATTTTTCTATCTTATCCCATATATAGGTAAACACTTGACAGTAAACATCCTCACAACAAAATCTGATGGCTTAACTTATTGATAACATTTTCCTTTTTTTACTAAAAAATAATTGTCTCACTGGAGTCACAGGTTACAAACTTACCGTTATATTCAGTTCTCGTGCTATTTGTTTAATACTTTTGTTCTCTTCCCAAAGAACCACAATTGTCGTTGAAACACAAAAAAACGGACGGGGACAGTTATTCAATTGCTTAAAATGCAAAAGGATTTAAGAAGTCGAGAGATCGTAATTGCGTAGGCACACCAAACACAGGTATGATTCGCACACGCAAATTATGACTTACCCTCAAACAAATTTTCTCCATGAAATAACTAGACAAATTTAGTCCAGTAAATTAAACCTTAAAATGTAATTAGTAAAAGTCGTTGTTAGTCGTCTGTGGAAATAAAATGAGGGTAGGAAAATATTGATAAACCAAAGAGATTACTATGATCCAAGACAAGCTTGCAAAACAAGGACGAGTATAGATGTAATAGTTGCAACAGAATATCTATGAAAAGGGACCTTATTGTCGATGGCGCTTACGCCATTATCAGCGATGCTCCAATAAAAATGCAACGCTGCGCAACCCGAGGCGGCGTAAGCGCCATTGACAATATAGTCCGTTTTTATAGATTTTGTCATAGTTCTCTATTGCCGTTCGGCCTGCTAAGAACTGGTTCATATTTTTGTTGTGTAGTCCATGCGTTACGATAGCCCAGCGGAAAAAAGCCGGACTAAAGTATGAGTGTGAGCAGAGAGGCCCCAGGATCGATTCCAGCTAGCAGACAAACATGAGATGTTTCATTTTTGAAAGAATTAAATGACAGTGTGGTATATGCCGATCCTCGTGTCGAACGAGAGTTGCAGTTTTACACCTAGGGGGGTCACATATCTCTGACGCTGACTGTACATGAAGGAGGTTTAAGTTCATTCTATTCAATTCCTTAAGCCTATTCATGTAAAGAATTTATTATTTCGATAACAAGATAGCTAACTTAAGTCCATATAATTTTACACCTTAAGTCTAACTATTCTATGTTATCTAGGTAGGTAGGGTTATTAGGTCAGTTACGATCTAGGTTTAAAACATTCAACTCCCTAGATTCGTACTGAAGTTTAGAAGATAGGTTAAAATTTATTTAATTCTCGAGGATAAGTCCATTCCATTCAATTCCTTAACCTCAGAGACATAGGTAGGATAAGGGTTATTAAGTCAGTTACGATCTAGGTTTAAAACATTCAACTCCCTAGATTCGTATTGAAGTTTAGAAGATAGGTTAAACTTTATTTAATTCTCGAGGATAAGTCCATTCCATTCAATTCCTTAACCTCAGAGACATAGGTAGGATAAACAGAGCCAGGTTTTGGTTTTATTTCCAAGACTTCGCTCGAGTTCGATAGAGTTTGGCGTTTCACTCTTCGAACACCGCGAGTTCGAAACGTTGGTAGATTCTTTAGGAATTACTTGTTCACTTTGCTTAAGAAACATTCCCGAGGTTTCTTAAGGGTTTTTGGATTGATATAACCAACTTTTACTTTAATCGCAAAATATGAGATTTCTTTTAGTTCTTCACAACCATAGAGGAGTGAAGTTTTTATCGGTTAATATACAGAACCGAAATCTTTTCTGATATCAAAAAGATCAGTTTATTAATTCTTTTAGAATTACTAATAAGAATTCTAAATATTTTTTTAAGATATTGGTTATATTAATACTAATCATACCTAGCAGAAAACTCCGTTCAATATCAATAGTAGCTTCACTTTGATTGAACCAAATGTCACCTAGGTGAAAACCACCTCACCACTTCGTATAGTGCTAAAAAAGATTGGAGGGGCCTTGACCAGTCTGGGACGAGAGGCACTGCCTTCTGATGGTTCAGAGAGAGATAGCAATCTTTCAGGCGGAAGGAGGAGCCTGGGCTTTACCAATCAAAAATATTTATTATTTCTTTAGATTTGAGCAAAGTGATCAGTATAGGGCTTAAGGTAAATTAGGTTATTTGGGCTTAAAGGTAAATTAGGTTATCTGTTCGGTTTAGGTCGGTGAACTAATTCTTTCATTTGCGTAACGTTCTGGGTTACTACTAAATAACACTTCTACCACTAGATATTCACGAGCCATAGTGATCCTTTAGAGTATATAGGATAAATCATTCTTTATTAATAGAGTTTTATAAAACTGTACCGTTACAAACCCTTGAAAAACTATTTCAAGAAATAGACGACGTTTTGTTTACTGTTATTCGAGCAGTGTACAGTAAGCGACGAATATTTCATAAATAATTTATTTACCGACGTGCAAGACGAATACGAAATCGTAATGGAATTATTGCAAGGAAAAGTGATCGAAAAAGACAAACAGACCATCAAAACCTCATCGACTAAGCTACCGAGAATTACGATAGCGTTTTTCACGGGAAACTACGAATTGACGAAGATTGTACTATTTCAACTACAGAAAAAATTTAAAGACACATGTTCGAGGATTGCAGAAAAGCTGACCAAGCTTGACTGTGAACGAGGTTAATTATAAGGCCGCGCTCACATTGTTGATAAATCGCTACAAAGACGAGCTACTTGGGGCCCAGACATTTATTGACAAGTTATTAGAATTGCCAAAAATTCAACAAGCTGATGCCAGAATGTTACGTAACCTGCATGATTGCCGAGTGTTTAGAGGCGTTGAAAAATCAAAACATAGACATTTCTACATGGGATCCCATACTGAGTCGTATAGTAAGTCGGAAATGGGACTCTGAAACAAATATGAAGTTCGAAGATCAGTTAGACGAGCCAAACAAGTTACAAAATTTCAGTGACATGATGAAGTTTCTGGAAAAGCGATTTAAAAGCTTAGTGTCAAGTAAACCACAGTGTAAACCGACCTTTACAGTGACACCGAACCAAAACAAAGAAAGGTCGATAACTTGGCAACATATGAAAGGAATGTGTTGGTTCTGTAATAATCAGCATAATATACACCAATGTCAAGCCTTACAGCGCTACATGTGAGTGACCGAATCAGAAAAGTGCAAGAAAACCAGATGTGCCACCTGTGCTTAATGCACGATGCAAAAATATTAGAGTGTGTGAGCAATAAATACAAGAAATGTGATATATGCAATAAGGGTCATGCTATGCTCTTGCATCGTAATTATAATGACGTGTAATGCATCCAAACCAAACACGGATAAAAAGACACCATACAAACCAATTCCGCACGAAAACAATGTTCAACGACATAGTACGAATACTTCTACACAACAAAATCAAACTCACATTTACTACGTGTACTTTGTGACCAGGGCTCTGAGGTTTCATTATGTACACCAGAAACAGCTCAACTACTAGGGCTTCCCAAACAAAGAATAAATGCCGAAATAAATGGGGTTGAGGACAATTCACCGAAAACCTCTAGCTACATGATAGACGTCACATTAAAACCGAGGTATTCCAGCCAATTTTCACTAAAAACATAGCTAATTGTGTTATCAAAATTAACTAAAGCAATACCAGAGCAAGATCTCGACCAAGTTGACCCGCAGCGAATTAACAATAGGGTTATTGCTGACCCTACCTACTACAAACGAGGACCGATTGATATTATTTTGGGTGTTGAGGACTTCGCTAAATTATTAGTTTAGTTTAGTTTAGTTTATTTATTTATCTCACAATATACAAAGTCACTTAAAACTACACATGGTACATTCTCAGGATTTTATATTGTGATTGTCAGTTACTTTAATTAAGATTGCAATACATTCAAAATGTCAAATTCATTAAACTTGTATTAAAATAATAAGTTATATAATCAAATGAAACAAGAAAATAAAAATATTATCAAAAAATAGAATACTTATATCACCATAAAAGGTTCGTCACTAACAATACTTAATAATTAATCAAAATATAACTAAAAATTCCAAAATGTCAACAAAATTACAATTTAAATAAAGTCAATTAGTTATGTCATAAAACTCATCTGTGGAATACAATGGATTATCCAATAAAAAGTTTCTCAGTCGACTCTTAAATTTACTGTCACAAGAATCGTCTTTCATGTCTGGGGGTAGTCGCTCATATAAAGTCGGACCGATGACGCGTGGGTTCTTTTCTGCAAGCGCCATGCGACGTGGGACGGTTCTTAGGCGTCCTGTTGAGCGAATAACTTTGCCAGACACGTTTACTTTCGTAAAGGATGACATACTATTTCTGACAAACATTAAAATCTCGAACAAGTAAACTGAGAAGTGCGTCATGATCCGGTACTTTACGAAAATGTCCCTACATGGGTGTCGTGTTTTTACGCCAGCCATTGCGCGCAGTGCATTCTTTTGCTGTATCAAGACACGAGTCGCATCCGTCGAGTCTCCCCACATCAGCGTGCCGTACGACATTTGCGAGTGAAACATTGCGAAATAAACCGATTTTAATGCAACTTGTGATATTAGGGGTCTTAATTTTCGCAGTACATAAACGGCACTACTCAGTCTACCACACAAATTGTCAACATGGCACTTCCAGTTCAGGTTTGCATCCAACACAAAGCCAAGAAACCTGCACTCAGTACATAGCGGCATGGGGACATCAGAGATACAAGGTGGAAGGGAAACTCGGCGTCCTGAAAAAATCATAATATTTGATTTGCTAACATTCAGCAGTAGTCCGTTAGATGCAAACCACTTCTGCAGGTCTCTGCATGTACTATTGATTTTCTCACTTAGTTGTTCATAGCTTGCCGCGCTTACTATGACGGTAGTATCATCCGCGAACAGCACTGGTAATCCAGAAGTAATAGCGGATGGCAGGTCATTGACAAAAGTTAAAAATAAGGTGTTTCCCAGTGCCGATCCTTGAGGAATTCCTAAATTGATTCTACCAGTGTCAGATGAAAGTGTTCTACCATTCATAGAGAGCTTCACCACTTGCCTTCGGTCCGACAAAAATGACTCGAATAATCGGTAAGCCGTATCCCTGACGCCGTAACTAGCTATCTTATTTAATACTAGACCATGATTTATTACGTCAAAGGCTTTCGATAAATCGCACATAATACCCGCCACCTTGCGCTTGTCATCCAGACTTGTCACGATTTGGTCAAAAATGTTGTGTGCGGCTCTTGTTGTTGACATTTTTTTCCTATACGCGAACTGGCATGCCGTAAGCAAGTTGTTTGCCTCCAGGTGAGCCATTAAGCTGGATGACAGAATTGACTCCACAATTTTGGAGATGGTGGGTACTATGGTAATAGGCCTGTAATTCGTGACGTCACTTTTAGTCCCCTTTCCTTTAAATACCGGACAAACCCTTGCATTTTTGAGCGGTTGTGGGTATACACCAGTTTCGAACATGCTGTTTATTAATGCAATCAAAATGTCAGAAACGACCGGCCAGATACATAGGATTATATCTAGGGATATATCATATGTATCCACGGTTTTACGCGTTTTTAACATTGACTGCATTGTCTTGTTCAAAAGATCGTGCGTTTGTAATATGGCGCGGTGAAGAAGGTTGGTAACGAGAGAAACTTGAGGTAGCACACCGATTTAGGTCCGCCTGCCCAATACACAATTATTTAAAGTTTGGGTCAGAACGCCCAATTTTCCCCTACTATTTGTCAGATATGACAAGCTCAAATTTCGGATAGTGATCGGTTCCCAAATTTCTTCACCCACTTTCTTAAAAGGTATGCAATTATGTGTGGAAAAAGTGAAAGTAAGCTTTTATCTTTAGTGTTAGTGGTGGACGAATGAAATAACGGCTGTAAGACCGATCGAGAAATTGGCTACTTGGGTTTAAAGTTATACGTAAGTTTCATCGTTAATTACTTCCATTGACTGTATTTAAACTAGTAGGTTTTATGTTGAGACCACCACGATGAACTACGACGAAAAGTACTTGGTTTTAGTTAAAAGGTTAGATCAAAATAAATTGTTTTTATAAGTAACCTCCAAATTGTTACACGTTATATTAGGCAAACGGTAAATAGGTATGTCCGTGGTACGCAGGTGTTGTATTAGGTACTGTGAACACTGGTGCTCATCACTTTGTATTAAATACTTATTCCCTATATTTGTAAAATGATTATTAAAAATATTAGGAATATCGATCACTGGCACTTTATTGTTTGTAATTGGGTCAGTTAAAGAGGTAATATTAGATCTGTTTTTAAGGCCGACTTCGTTGTTAACAATCCTCCATACTTCCTTACTTTGATTTTTACTTTTTTTCAATCGGTGTTCTATATGCGTTTTCTTAGCGTTTAATGTCGTAGAATGTAATAGTTCGGAATAATGTTGTATGCAATCAGATATAATGGGGTTGTCAGGGTACTGCCGCCTTATTTCTACAAGATCTTTATGTTTTTGAATATAACCAGACAATTCGTTAGTCAACCACGGGGTACAATTATTGCGTTTTAATTTTATTTTTTTGAATGGAAAACGTAAATTAATATAATATGTCAAAATGTTCAATAATTTCTCAAATTTTAAATGAATGTCGTAAGTTGCATCATAAATAAAACTAAAGTCATAACTCAAAATGTCAGCATAAAATAATCGAATAGTTTCCTTAGTAAACAACCGGCGTTCGACAACTGGGGCTGCGTTGTTTTTTGCGTACGTTTTTTCCATAGTGAGCACATACAGTTGGGCGTTATGGTCACTAATAGCAGTGTCCACCGGCGACACTGTAAGGCAGTTTTTTACAAAGTCTTCGACTACTCCCACGCCTCTCTTCATTAGGCGTACAAGCGCACTAGCGCGCTTATAAAACTTACTATGAGTTTTATTTCATCCAACCTGGTATCCTGGTAACAAGGCGGTAACAAGAGGCAACGGGCAGCTGAGCATCGGCCAGAGCAACGGGTCTTCTATCTGCATAATTTTATGGAGATTAAAGTCTGCACTCCACAGTGGTGACACAGACGATGAAGCTTAAAGCCAAAGCTTTAAGAGGCGGGAGGATGTTGGCGCAACATAAACCGGAATACCGGTTGACGACGCGTTCATGACGTCACACAGACGTCGAGGCACCCCGCGCCGCATACCTATTCAGACTGCACCGTACGACCGTAGCGGCAACAGGGTTTCTGGTCGAGATTTCTCGAACTCGAGACAACTCGAGAATTATGGTTTCATTCGAGACGAGAAAAAAATGTCCATGACTCGAGAATTCTCGAGTCATGCGCGGCGGGCACGCGTCTTTTCGCCCCGTACAACTAACTAGACTTAAAGAAAATTAACTTGAGAATAATAAACACAGAGCTTATTATTTTGTTTTTGTAAGTAATACTTCTTCATTACAGTAGGGTAAGTTAGTTCTGTGTTAAAGTAGTGACAAGGGCTTCTAATTACGATTTTTTTAATTCAAGCTAGCTGCTACACTTTTTAGCTACATTTTAGATGAGATAAAAATTACCGGAAGGCAAGAAGTATTTATTTATTTATTTATTTATTTTATTTATTCCTTAAAATTAACACTAACAGACAGGCTAAACATGTTAATCATACAGGAGGATAATAATTAATTTGTACTAAGATACTTAGGACTAGAGCAGTGGTTTACAAAAAATCACAGTTCTATGGAACTTGAAGTCGTGATAGACTCCAGGTATCGGCAGCTAATAGCCAGGAATTGAGACTCAGTGCTATGAAACATATCCAGTTTGCTGTCGCTGTCCAGTATATCGTTGAGAAGAGTCAAGGCATGGTGGAGTGGTGAGTGAGAAAGAGCCCGAGTACGTGCCGTTGGGACAGCAAAAAAAGAGCAGTGACGCGGACGGAGATTAAACCGGGAGATAGGACGCACTTGGAGTGAGATGAGAGATAACAATGTAGGGTTACTAATCTGACCTCGTAATAAACGAAAACAAGTATCAAGTCTTCTGATGGACCGAACATCAAAATTAATTTCGGACGTGACAGCCTTAATGCTTAACTCGTGGTTCTACATCAAAACGACTATTCCAGCTGTCTATTTATCAATTTTTCTTACAAAAAATATTCTTATTATGGTTGAACTACCCCGAAATGTCAACTATTCAAGACTCGGATGAAGTCAGCGGTGGCGATGATAATTCTATCAGAAATTGGAATCTGAAACTGCAAACAACGTGCAATATCTACAGAATATTATATATTTTTATAACAAATATGATATCTGTTAAAAGTTCAGAAATAGCTTACTGAAAAACATCTTACAAAAGCATGTAGGCACCTAACAGAAGATTCTGTTGATGCTGAAAGAAGCTACACTGAAACTTATTCCGTATTTTTCCTTATATATTTATTTATTCTGAGACAATCGACGTAACATCTTTCAGTCCGGTACTTAACTTGATCCTCGTGTTAAATCGTAATAATGTACAGGATACCAAGATGGTGATACGGGAAAGTTTCCTCACTTTTGATTTGATTAGCTACGCGTAAGAACCTAGAGAAGTATCGCTTTACCTGGCGAGAATGAGAGGATTTTCAAACTTTATTCAATGGCTTATATTAATTCGATGGAGGCAGACTGCGATGTTTTTTGGCTGTGCTGGACATCGGCTATGTCATGTGTAAGGAATACAAGGAATAGGTACTCCGTTTTGTTAACCCATCGAATGGGAGATCACGTTTTGCCCAATGACAACGAGTGCTTTAAAGGATAACTGTCTTAACTCTTTAGCGGTTAAGACTGGATACAATGCTTAATTCAAACCTCATCGCCAATTCATAGATATAAAAAAGTTATATATAAGGAAAACATATAAAAATATGTCGTTATATGTTGGTTTCTTTTAAGAGGTTTGCCTTTAAAAGGGTAACAATATTTTAACAATGAATACTTACGGTGGTGTCCGAAAAATATTAAAATTACTTCCCTCCAAAAAAAGACTCGAGACTCGAGAAGACTCGAGAAATTGGGCTCGAGATTTCTCGAAACTCGAGAATACAAATGGGCCGAGAAATCAGAAACCCTAGGCAACACATATACCAATTAATTATTTTCATTTACCTAAAGTCATTAAATCTACATTGTGTACTATCCTGGAGTTACTTCATTGACACCAAATCCCTCGGTTCCTGGTCAGAAGAGCTTAGTTTGAGGAGTACACCCAACAGGAAATATAGATGTATTTTTTTATAGAGAGCTCGAAGGAACTTTTTCTGGATTTGCTCCAGCATGAGTGTATATTTTTTCTCATGTGGGCTCCATACTACAGCATTCGTTTCCAGTATGCTTCTCACAAGTGCTCCATAGAGTGCACGCGTCGCTGCTACAGAGAGCGAGGGAGCATAGCGCAGCACGAACCCTAGCCTTTGGAATGCGACGCGAGTCACACTCAGTACGTGTGAGCGAAACGTTAGCCGTGAGTCAAATATCACTCCGACAGACAGACTTGTCAACAGAGACTTTCATAGCTGCGCTACGCAGATTGGTAGCCAGTAGAGGACCCGTAAGCCATATTTACACTGACAACGCGACGAACTACGTAGGCGCAGCCAACTTTTTGCATAAGGAAATATTAGACATGACTCAGTCACCGCATTTCCAAACTACAGTCACAAACATTACAATGGCACTTTATACCACCTGCAGCACCCCACATGGGTGGCATTTGGGAAGCTGGAGTAAAATCCATGAAACACCACTTAAAGCGAGTAATAGGAGACAGCACGTTATCGTAATCATGTTTGAATTCTAGTCCATTATGTATTCAAACAGACGACATAAATGACAACATAGTATTGACACCAAGTCACTTCCTGATTGGCCGCGAGGCTGTAGGAATTCCAGACCCTATAATGGACACGAATACCGACCTCATAAACCGCTGGAGGTACATACAGAGAATGAAAAAGGACTTTTGGAACACTTGGACTAAAGAGTACTTGCACCAATTACAACAGCGCTATAAATGAAGTATGTTGTGAGCGATAGGCTATCAACCTACCACTGGAATGTCACAATTTCGTTGTGTTTATACCCCTTAAGTGCCACCGAAAGTTTTAGCAGTTTCTTGTGCATCTGTCTAACCGTTTTGGGTATACAGCTATGTTTACTTACTGACAATAACATATTTACAGGCAGCAGCTCTTGCCGCTGGGATTCCATCTGCGAGTAGCGCGTCTCGTTGCGCCATGGGCCGCGATCGGCCGGCAGAATAGGGCAAGGCCCGGCCGTAGCCCGGCGCGGCGGCCGCGCGCCCCAAGGCCGCAGACAATGCCGCTGGTCGATCAGCCGCCTCCGTTTTTAAGCCGATGGACGCCGCAAAACTTCGTTCCGCAAACCTACACTAAATTATTAATAACAAATATTTCTATTATTTTTATACGTGTTTCTACTTTTATAATAGATTAAATCATTTGATTTGTTTGAACAAAAAGTTCTACGCTAAGTGGCTATTCCAACAGCGTACACCGATTTAAACATCGACATTTAACAAGCAAAACCCGCTAATGATGATTAAACAAAAATCAACTTTTTAATCTGTCATATACCAACCTTCGCAGGCCGTAACCTAGTTAGGAGCGGTTGACGGGTTTGTTTGCTTGTCAATCTGATTATTGAATATATACGTGTTATGACTGAATCATTGAATTAATTTATTTAACAAATTGGCGACGATGGCGGAAGAAATGGAACGCCTTGTACGCTTACGGGCCGCTATACGCGGTCAGTTAACAAAACTTCAAACACAATTACACCAAATCCAACCTACAACGGATTTCGAAGTAAGTCAGAGATTGTCAAGTTTAGAGAACTACGAAAAGAAATTTGACAATATTCAAAGCAAAATAGAAGCTGAAACAGAAAACCTTGACCCAGAAATAGAACAACGTCATACAACAGAAGAATACATTTTACAGTTAAAGTTAAAATTACACGAGTTACGCCCTACACCGTCTGCAGATGCATCCTCGACCTACATCTCCACATTACAACAGGCTCGAAGCTTAGAAAACACTAGCACTGATACAAGATCTCAGGAATCACGCCCCAGGGTCAACTTCATGCCGTTTCACGAGAAGGAATCTTTCAAAAACTTCATAAAAAGACTAAATGTTTACCTTTTACTGAACAACATAACCGACCCCAAGGTAAAAGTATATATGTTGTTATCTACGCTGTCCCCTGACTTGCATGATAGAGCTCACGATCTATGCTCTCCAGACGATCCACTCACCAAGACCTATGAAGAACTTTCAGCAATTCTAGACAACTTCATAGACCCAAGACCTAGCATTTGGGCCTCCCAGCACTCCTTCATATCACGCTTACAAAAGGACGACGAATCAGTTGCTGTCTATGCATCTGAATTGAAGAGACTATCAATGAACTGTGAGTTCAAGTGTTCGCACTGTAAAAAGCCTACTATAGATTCCTTTTTATCGCTTCAATTAATAAGAGGATAGAAGGACGGAGAAATTCGTACAAAAATTCTTCAAGAAAAAGAGACAACTACTTTTAGCGAACTAGTACATACTGCTACATCGATCGAAACCGGGAAAAATGAAAATACAACCATGTCTACATCTATTCGAAATTTACCAAATGAAAATGTTAATAAAATATCACAAGAGCACCGGAAACCTCTACACCCTTCAAAATTTAATTCGAAAAGAATACCTATTACGATCAGAGATCTTAAGGGTAAATGCTACCGTTGCGGTGGAGAAGACCACAAGGCAAATGACTGCGGCGCCATTAATAGTACGTGCCGGAAATGTCAAAAGGAAGGCCATTTAGCTCAAGTCTGCTTGAAGCGCAGCGATCGAAATCAAACGAACCTCCTGGACCAGACTACAAGTAGCGTCAGCACCGACAGTGTAGCAAACATCAACCTCATAAAGAGTGAATCGACAGACAAATTCATGATTACAATCGACATGGAAGGCAAGAAGGTTGATATGGAATTCGATGGTATAGCGTACCATTCGAGGGGCGCCTTTTGAACTTCGTGAGCTGCGCGTGCGCACGCTCCCTTTACGATCCAGCGACTGGAACGGACACGTCGAGGTCACTGACGAATGCCGATTGGGTTTGGCGTTATTTCATGTGACGTCTACGAATGCGGTGACGAAGGAAATCGTCATTCCTTTCAAACGAGGCACAAAGATAAGAAGAACCAACATCATACTAGTTGGAACGACACTCAATTCTCTGAAAGTACATGTAGTTCGGCATGGGCCAGACACTTCTATCCCCGATCAGATGTTAAAACATATGAGTGATACGACACTTCAGCAATACGTGAGCGAACACGCTCTGATGAATCAACTAATATACAAGATCGTTCGAGATGAAGCGGTGCGGGATCGATGGCTACCAACCTTCTCCCCGCCGATACGGAATTTCTCGGCGCTGCTTAATGCGAAGCCCGCGATTGAGTTGCGGGGTCCGGCTTTTGACACCAAAGGCTACTGCATGCGTCCGCATACATTAGGCCAATGGTTTATTAAACTTTTGATGGAACGCGTACGTAACGGCGTTAATCGTGGCATTGGTCTGCGAGCGCTATTCTATGCCTTAGCTTTCGTTCTAAGGCTTTTGCAGGATCGGGATTACGAACGTCTTAAACTCGCCGCTCCGGTTATACGGACTTGGTTGGTGCAAGACACGTGTGATGATTGTATGTATAAGTGCTTACGAGATTTACAGGAGAAACAAGCCTTTGAATATATATATATAACATAGCCGACACTTTTTCCTCTCACATCACGATCCCACCCCTACACACGGCGATCTCCATTCTTCCGTGTGAACCTGTGGATGTTGCGCGCATGTACGACAACAGGGACTTCCTGAGGACTACCGGAGTGCATTCCTTCCTTTCATCCCCTTTCGCAAAGACCAGACGCATCGTTGAGGTTAAGGTCGTTGCGACTCTTGCTCCTAAGAAGATTTCACTTACTGGGAGAGAGATGGCCACTCTCCTACTTATGTTGGATTTGCACGCTCGCGTCTTGCGCGCCAGGGAGTGGGCGCATTGCGCTGAAGCGTTGTCCGCGTGTTTACGCGAGCGACGCGTGTACGAGAAAGAGAGCTTAGTAATCGTGTTGCATGAGCTTGTGAAGGATCTACGTTCGATTGCGTTGGTCTCCGCTGAAATGGAGACGACGGTCGCCCATTTCGCGCCGATGATTGCCCTGGGGCGGATTTCGTCTGAAATGGAATCCGCTTGGGCTGACCGCAAACTAAAGGATCAAAAACTGAGCGCGCACGCGTTCATCATTGAACACACTTTTCTGCGTGCGCCTTCTCCGGATATGCACGCTTTCGCTTGTCGTTTCTATAGCGACTACATCAACGCGAGTAATGAAGACAAACTAAAGCTCATCAATTATGATCTGGTGGACACGAATCACACTTATGAGTTATACCGCGAAGAAATTGACATAGCTGAAAAATGGGGCGTTTATGGCTCGGAACAAGAAGAAAATCTATTGAGTGTGTATGAAGGTGACACTTATGAGTTCGTGCGGTCAGCACGTGATAGTGATTCTAATGAAGACTCCATTGATGAGTCGAGAGTAGAGGACGCGAGAGATTTACAATCTCACTCTCAAGTCTCGATAGAGACTGAAGAAATGGACCTACTAGCGTGGATTAGTAACGATCATCCACCTGTCACTGAAGAGAAAGATGAAACGTCAGTTGATCTCAATCAGACTGGGTATTCCGCATATCGCGATGCTCGAGCTCTCGATACAGGAAGTGACGCTACCTCGATCGTTGAGCCTGATTCTTCAGAAAGCATTGGCCATCAGGAGACGTCTCATCCTGATGAGCAAGCGTGACGAAACACGCGCACACGTATGGCATTAACATACACGTTAAGTGGGGACGATAAGCGCACATGCACGCTTCATTCTGCGGTTATGCTATCTTTAGCTACTACGCTATACCACAAGCTCACAAACCCACCTTAATCCTTCTAATTTAAATTAAAATGTGGGACAATGGAAAAGCCTACGAATATTAATCTTGTGCACCAGAATATTCGAGGGTTTTCCAGCAAGGAGGTGGAAATAGGTCTATTTTTGGATAGCCACAACATACATTTGATGTGCATTACAGAACATTGGCTAAAATGTACTCAGTTGACTTTTAACTTCAGTAATTTTAGCCTAATTAGTTATTTTACAAGGAAAAATGTCATTCATGGAGGATCTTTGATTATTGTGAAATCTAGCATAAAATGTAAAGAACGTAAAGATATCACCAAGTATTCTGTCGAGCAAGTAGCCGAAATCTCTTGTGTCGAATTAGTACAGTATATAATTATTTGTGTATATAGACCACCTTCGGGCGATTACAATATATTTGAATCAGCAATGGAGACCGCGTTAAGCGTAGCTTCTAAATGTAGGAAACAGATTATAGTATGTGGGGACTTTAATGTTGACTTATTGGATCCAAAAGGTTTAAGCATTAGGCTAGTAAGTTTATTCCGTTCGTTTAATCTAAGTAATGTGTTCTTTGAGCCGACGCGAATCTCAACAACAAGTGCAACATGTTTAGATAATATTTTTTGTGACTGTAACTATCTCGATAAAAAACTTTTTACTTGTTTTAATTCAGACCACTGCGGGCAAATGATTACGATCCAAACTAAAGATGAAAGTAAAAAAGAACCAATAATATATAGACCTATAACAGATAGTAAACTGGATAAGTTTAAAAATGGAATTCGAAATATTTTACCATCACTATCCTTTGGCCATCTTGACTCTAACGGAGCGTACCAACTGCTCTCGGATGTAATAGTAGAACAATTTAGTGGTATATTTAAGTTAAAAACAACTTCGGCACGCAACACCAAAAAGTTCAGTGATTGGGCTACTATAGGTATACGCAAGAGTAGAGATAGGCTTTATGAGCTTTATGGCATAAGAGAATATAATAAAGACGAGAATTTTATTGAGTACGTAAAAACATATTCACGTATTTTTAAAACAGTTTGTATTGCTGCGAAATCAAACTATATAAGATCTAAGTTGCTACGGTCGGATAATAAAACAAAGATGACTTGGAAAATCATTAACAGTGAAAGTGGTAAAAGTAAGTCTCAAAATTGTGGATTTAGTCTACTTAACAATGGTAAACTCATAAATTCAGATTTTGCTGTGGCAATGTCATTTGAGGACTTCTTCTCAAATATAGTAACTAACACCACCAAAGCTCTTAAATCGTCACCTGCGCAGGCCGAAGCTCTGATGTTCTCTAGTGTTAAGGAATGCAACAGTGTCTTCCATTTTAATATGATTAATCCCATGACATTAAGTAAAATTTTTAAAACAATTAAGAAGAAAAGCACAGAAGACTTATGGGGAACATCTGTGAAAATTCTCGATAGTATAATGGATTTAATTTCTCCTTATTTGACATATATTTTTAATTGTTGTGTGAAAGAGGGAATTTTTCCGGACTTGATGAAACTGAGCAAAGTTGTGCCGTTATACAAATCAGGGGAAAGAAGTAATGTAACAAACTATCGTCCTATATCAATTCTGCCTGCTTTGAGTAAAGTGTTTGAAAAGATCATGCTGGAACAGTTAGAGACTTATTTTAAAGCCAATAATCTATTTCACTGTCAGCAGTTTGGATTTAGAAAGGGATGTTCAACAACTGATGCTACTTCGGAACTCATTAAGTATATCTATAGCATATGGGAAGATTCTTGTGACGCAATAGGCATATTCTGCGACCTTTCAAAAGCGTTCGACTGCGTTGAACATTCTACGCTTCTGCGAAAACTTAAATACTATGGGTTGTCTACGAATGCTTTAAAATTAATATCATCGTATCTTAGTTATAGGACTCAAGCAGTGGTCGTAAATAGAACACAATCTAGTGGAGCAGCTATACAATTAGGTGTACCTCAAGGCTCTATTTTGGGACCATTTCTTTTTTTAGTTTATATTAATGATCTGCCCTCCATCGTTGAAAATTGTTGCAAAATTGTTTTGTTTGCAGACGATACATCTTTAATTTTTAAGGTAAATAGAAATACAAGTGATTATGATAGCATTAACGATATTCTCTCGAAAGTTTTAAACTGGTTTACAAAGAACAACCTGCTACTTAATTCCCAAAAAACTAAGTGCATGCGATTTTCATTACCTAATGTTAAACATGACAGCAATATGAGTGTTCATCTGAACGGGGAACGTTTGGAGCTAGTGGAAAAAACAATATTTTTAGGCTTAACTTTGGACACAAATCTGCAGTGGAGTCCCCACATATCTTCATTGGCTAACAAATTAAGCTCGGCAGCGTTTGCAGTTAAAAAAAATAAGGCAGTTGACTGACGTAGAGACTGCACGTTTGGTATATTTCAGTCAATTTCATAGTTTGATGACATATGGTATTTTACTGTGGGGTAAGGCAGCGGATATACAAACAATATTTGTTCTACAAAAAAGAGCTGTCCGGTTTATTTATAAGATGAAGTACCGAGAATCACTAAGAGATCGATTTAAAGAAATAAACATCCTGACAACATCATCTCAATATGTCTATGAGTGTATTATTTATGTTTTTAAGCACATAGATTCGTTTATAAAAATGACTGGTTCTAGACACAGGCATAAAATTGCGATACAGAAGTTTCGTGTGCGTAAAATATATAAGTCCTTTTTGGGTCAGTGTATTTTATTTTATAATAAATTGCCCGAAGAAGTATTTAATTTGCCAATGCCTGCATTAAAAAAGTATTTAAAAGCTTCCTTAATGAAAAAGGGATACTACAGTGTTGAAGACTACCTTAACGATACAACTGCTTGGCCTAAATTAAATTGAGTTAATACATCATAAAGCTACATAATTAATCATGACCATTAAATTTGGATATTCATATGTTTATTGTTTAATGTACTTAAAGCTTCTTGTTTTGTTTATTAATTTTACCTTTTAGCTATTGGAATTTTATTACTGAAATGGATTGTTAAATTGTGTAATTATTGTATTTAAAAAAAATGTTTCTGACGTAGCAAGATGCTGATTACGTGTTGCATGGAACTTAATTATGTTAATTATAAAGTGACGTAACTACCAATTGGTAATCGGACTTGATGCGCATGTTATTATTATAGGTATATATATATATATATATATATATATATTATGTTTCTTCCTAGGTTTAGTAATATTTTTATTTCAAATGGCAATGTATTTTGATTAGGTTATCTTGACATTTTTTTTTTGTTAAATTTTTTGAAATACTGTCTTATTGTTATTATGCATGCTTAATATATAATGTAGAAATATTGACGATGCAAAGGCGATCTAGTTGATCCTACTTGAATAAATTGATTTGATTTGATTTGATTTGATACGGGAGCTGCTTTATCAGCAATGTCTCTTAAAGACTTCAAGAAACTTAACATAAATAAGAAGATATATAAGACTGATATGAAATTTACAACATTTTATCTAGAAGTGTTTCAACCGATCGGCGTAGCCTACGTCAAATGCCGTTACAAACAACAAATATTCTATGGGAAACTATACATAATTGACAAGGATGTACAACCAGTTTTGGGCAGGAGCTGGATCAAAGAATTCAATGTAGAACTTGCTGAAATGAGACACATTGAAGCAAGTACAAAGGCTCCGAAACTAGAAAAATTGCTCGCAGATTACGACTCTAGTGTATTCAATTCGAACTTAGGCGAAATTCCTAACTATCGAGGACATCTCACACTCAAAGAAGGTTCACAACCAATCTTCATAAAACCACGAAGGATTCCATACGCGTTACGTACAAAAGTAGATGATGAAATCCAAAGACTAGAGAAGCAAGGAATTATTACAAAAATCGATCACTCCGAATGGGGCACACCGGTCGTACCCATAGTAAAACCCAACGGAAGTATCAGACTGTGCGCCGATTACAAAATTACTTTAAACAAAGCTATTGTCGACGAAAAATACCCGATTCCCATAATTGAAGACATCCTTTCCGAAATGAATGGAGGACAACTTTTCTGTACGCTGGATATCACCCAAGCATACCTTAACATGGTCATGGATGATGAGAGCGCGCTTTTACAGACCCTAAGTACACATAAAGAGCTATTAAAAGTAAACTGACTCATGTTTGGGGTAAAAGTAGCCCCAAGCTTATGGCAGAAATTGATGGACCAACTATTACTGGGTCTCGAAGGGGTACAGTGTTTCTTCGATGATATTATAATTCAAGGCTCCTCCGAAGAAGAAGTTCTCAATAGATTGAAACATGTGTTAGAAAAACTCAAAGAAAATAATCTGCGTGTAAATAAAGATAAATGTCATTTCCTTAAACAAAGCATTAACTATTTAGGACATACAATAGATAAAAACGGATTACATAAGAACCAGGACAAAATCAAAGCTATTTCAAATGCTCAACGACCTACTAATGTCACTGAATTACGAACTTTTTTGGGCATGGCAAATTACTACAATAAATTTATACCTAATCTCGCTTCCATTACAAATCCGTTGAACGAGCTGTTAAAGAAAGGTACGGAATTCCTTTGGACTACAAAATGTGAAGAAAGTTTCAATAAAGTCAAAAAAGAAATACTAAGCGAAAGGGTCTTAATACACTTCGACCGAAACAAAACACTGACCTTAGCGACGGACGCTTCACCCACAGGTCTTGGTGCGGTCCTCAGCCACAGATTACCAGACGGGTCAGAGAGACCGATTGCATTTGCTTCTAGGTCCCTGACTGCTAGTGAAAAGAAATACAGTCAAATTGATAAAGAAAGGTACGGAATTCCTTTGGACTACAAAATGTGAAGAAAGTTTCAATAAAGTCAAAAAAGAAATACTAAGCGAAAGGGTCTTAATACACTTCGACCGAAACAAAACACTGACCTTAGCGACGGACGCTTCACCCACAGGTCTTGGTGCGGTCCTCAGCCACAGATTACCAGACGGGTCAGAGAGACCGATTGCATTTGCTTCTAGGTCCCTGACTGCTAGTGAAAAGAAATACAGTCAAATTGATAAAGAAGCTACAGCCATTTTCTGGGGTTTAAAGAAGTTCTTTCATTACTGTTATGGCCGAACATTTACCCTCATCACGGACCATAAACCTCTGACATCAATTTTTCACCCGCACCAAACCTTGCCAACTTTAAGCACTATGAGACTATTTCACTACGCCCATTTCCTTTCCGGATTCGACTACAATATTGAATACAGAAGTTCATCGGAGAATGCGAACCCTGACTTAGGGCCTGGCCACATGTCCACGTTGCGGCGCCGTTAACGTAAAACGGCGCGTTGCCGGAGCGCAGCACGTTCATGCACGACGTGAAAATATACGTTGCCGCGCCGCGCAACGTACAGATGCACGTTGCCTCGCCGCGTGACGTGCAAACACACGTTATGCCGGGTCGAGTGAATTCACGTTGCGTTGTCGCGTTGCACGACGTCGCACTTATCCAATCCATCACTACTAAATTTTGTGATCGGTCTTCAAACCGACATGGATATAATCACACGTGTTCTGCTCATGAATCAGAATCAGAATCAGAAATGTTTATTGCATAAACTGTGTAGGTACAAGGAGTTATAACTAGGTACATTTATAAAAGTAGCAACAGTTTTACCCTTTCGGGCATACAATCTCTTACATCGTAACCTAATCTAAGTATATTAAGATATAACATTTGACTTATTTTATATTGGCATGGTTATAGAACTCTTTTGTAGTGTAGAAGACATGGTCTATCAAAAACTTCTTTAAAGTTTTGAAGTTTTCATGTTGTTGTTAAGAAGAAGCATGAAGAAAAAGCAAAAGAAAAGAAAATATTCATATATTTATAATATGAATCATTTTACGTCACCTAACTATTCTTACCAAGATCCCATACAATTGTAAAGCGCGAATCAAATAATTTAGTAAATGTAATAAATATTTTGATTCATGTTTTTTATTGCTTTTAAGTAGTCACACTACTATATATACATTATAAATTGAAAGAGAATATCATACGTTACAGTATAAGTGACCAAGGCCCCCGGTGAGCAGCGCGAAATCAGGAGGTCGCAGGTTCGATCCCAGCCCTGCTCACCGGGGGCCTTAGTCACTTTTTCTGTAGTATATGACATCGCTTTCAATTTATAACATCCCATCATCGGTCGTCATCATCAGGTCTACTCCACCAAACTGGTAGGTTTTGTTAAGAAATGCTCAAGTTTCTCTAGAAAATACCCAAATTACTATGCATGTGCCTTTCCAATTTGAGGAAATCCCGCAGTTCCTCATGGATCCCATTATCAGAAATGGATTTGAAAAAAACGAGACTAACGTGGAACTATCTACTTTCAGTAATGACGGAGTTCTGAGGTAACATCCATTAAAAAAAACAGACGAATTGAGAACCGCATTGAGAAGACGCAAGTTTGCCTTGCACTGGCTAATAGCAGGCGCGCCTGCTATCGCGGCGCGAATTTCGAACAGGCCGGCGGCGGCTAGCCGGCGCGGCTCGCATGTCTAATCCCATGGTTAACCCCCGTTTTGAGCACTCATTGACCAAGCTATGTGGGTTAGTTTGCAACTTCACACGTGATAATTAATAGATAAAAATGGCTGAGAATTTAGATGTAGACTTTTTAATTTCATTAGTGGAAAGCTGTTCACTCAATGTCTTCGTTTCTGTTTATTCTTCATTCGTCGTCTTAACAGCAGGAGCAGGAGAATTACGTCTTTAGCGTTTCATATCATGACAAAACTGTATACCTACTAGAATATATTTGAAACGATATTTGCCACAACCATCTAAATTTTCAGCCATTTTTATGCATGCGAATCCATCCGATTAACGGGAATTACCCTATTCATTTTGATTCCCATTGTAAATGTATGAGAAATGCGATATAATCGGCGGTATCTTGATGGCGTTGACGTAGAACTTTAGTTTTTTCTCAGTTTCAAGGGACTACAGACTTGTGTATGTGGTATTAATTTCAACTTGATACATCTACGCATTTTCGAGATAAAGGGTATTGACAGACAGATGGACGGACGGACGTACGGACAACAAAGTGATCCTATAAGGGTTTTCATTTTTGTGGTACGGAACCGTAAAAATAAACCAAAACTCATGAATCAACACATTCATAACAAATAATAAATGGTTTGATTCTTACTCAGGGTCATTGACCTTATCAGCTGTAGAAGTATCGTTCGGGACACCCTGTAGATAATGATTTGAACTAAATAAAAATTATAAAAACAGCCAATTTATTGATAAATTGTATCGTTAAGTATAAATACAAAATTAACCTGGCCTAATTGTTGACATGTGTATTATTTCGTCTGATATTCTTTTGTTTTTGAGATTTCTGAGCACGGAAGAATAACTAGCGTGGAACTAGTACGATAACTGTCAAATGAGAACAGTTTGGAGCGATCTATATTTTGGCAGTGGATTTCTCAAATGTCGTAAGTCTAACTTAATTACGTGCCTCTTACGACATTTGTAAAATCCACTATCAAAATATGCGACCAAGTTAAGTTGTAATGCATTGATACCGACTACCAAATTACAACGATGTGTTTAATTTGGCTGCTTGGACCAATTGCATCAAAAGAGATCAGCAAAACTGTTTTCAACCTACGGAATCGGAGAAATAACAAACATATATACATCTCTTTTTGTCACTTCCTTTACTTGGTAAGGAAGTGAAGGACGAGTTTATGACTTTGATGTTTTCAGTTTTGACGGGAGGCTTGTTTCTGAGAATCTGAGAGTATTTTAAGCCGTATCTGATACAAAGCTATATGTTATTATTTTTATTATAGGATTTTTAATGTTTTTATTGACGTCTAGTAAATATATTCTGGACAACCTATCGAGCTTAATTTAAGATTATCTCAGCAACTGCTTGATACGACTCAAAGAAAAAAAAGGGGTACCATGCTGTCAAAACATGTTATGTAAGGTTCCTCTTCATGATTGCCCAATTGAGCACCCACGAAATAAATGTGGTGATTTTATATTTACTAAAAAAAAATAACAATTTGGATTCCCGTCAACTTTTGATGCAAGAGGGATGAGGGACGCTCTAAAAGAATCAGCCAAAACCAAAGCCTAACATTCATGGCGATAGACCGTCGCTAGAGCAGGTTGATAGGGACGATATATGATAGATATATTCGATATGAAATTATAACTAATATATGAAACGGGATAATTACCATGTATGTTTGTTTCAAATATTAGTTATAATTCAAATGACCATGTTAGCTTAAAATCGTATATTCGATATTAAAGTTTGACCATTCCATCTAGAATCATTCGTTGACCAGGCTAATAGCTAAATAAAACTACCGAGCCGTGCGCCGTCCGCCGATGTGACGGCACCGTGCCGCGGCACCGTCACCGTTCATTCTCACGGCAACGTCGACGTTAATTTTCACGTCGGCGGCAACGTAAAAAACAACGTGCCACGGCACGTCGGCCGTCGTGCGTCGTGACGTTGTACGGTGGCGGCGCCGCAACGTGGACATGTGGCCAGGCCCTATCTCTCTCGATTTCCACTTGAGAAAACAAATGACAATAGGGTTGACCAACATTAAATATTCCAAATTCAGCAGATTAAAGTATTGAATATTTCACCGGAAATAATTGCTCAGGAAACTAAAGAAGACCCTGAACTACAGAACTTACTGAAAACCCTTCAATCAGGCGCACCGCTCAGAGATACAGGATACAAAGATAACGAACTAACAATACAAAACAATTGCATCCTAAAAGGTACAAGAGTAATGATTCCTTACAAATTACGACAGCAAATTTTAGACGAACTGCATACTGGACATATTGGTATTCTGAAAATGAAACTTTTGGCACGAAGTATTGTGTATTGGAAAAATATTGATAGAGATATTGACGACAAAGTTAAGTCGTGTCGCACGTGCCGATTAGAACAAAATGTTCCCCCAAAAACACCAATACATCACTGGGAAAACCCTTCAGGACCTTGGCAAAGATTACACATCGATTTTGCGGGTCCTATTTCAGGCTATCAACTACTTATCATAGTAGATGCATTCTCAAAATGGGTAGAGGTAATACCCACGAAGACTACCACTACCACAAGCACATTCTGCATTACTAAATTAGATGAATTATTATTATTATTTGTATGTCTTTCCCATCACGGAACAATGGTGTTCCGGACCTTTGGGAGGCGTGCGCGGAGCCGAAGCCAACACCCAGAGGCCCTTTCGACAATTTAATGAAATGTAAGGGGTACACCGAGCGGATGTTGCACCTGCCCGAGATTATTATTATTATTATTATATTGTTAATACACTAGCAGCTAAAAGCTGATGCGTGTATATCACTGCACTTATTGTTTGTAAAAATAAATAAATAAAAATAAAAATGAGTTTATATTGAAAACTTTAAATGTTTGTCAAGTCTGTTTTTGAAACTGTTCACTGTGGGGGCACTAATCACTGTCTCTGGTAACTTATTCCACTCATGCACAAGTCGGTTTGATAAAAAGTTGACACATTTGGATTACCGTATACCGTAATGTCCGATAATGGACGACAGTTTGTGTCTCAGGAATTCAAGGGTCCGCCTAAAGCAAAGGGGGCGCAAAGTAAGGACTTAGAATTTTTTTGATCAAAAGTGAAAATTATATAGGAATCATAAAATACTTAGGAAAATTTTATTCAAAACGCTAAAATAAGCATGTTTTATAGAAAAAACTTTTTCCCTAAAATCAAAAATGGCCAAGATATTCGCCCTCAAAGATTGATGGTTTTCAAGGGAGCTGGGACATAGAAAAATTTCGATGGATGATGTTGGTGTTATTATAACACCTATTTATTATTATTTTATCGTAAAGATTACGCTAAAATAAGCATGTTTTATAGAAAAAACTTTTTCTCTAAAATCAAAAATGGCTGAGCTAATTGACTTCAAAGTTGGCAAATTTCTAGCACTTGTAAAATTTTCGACGAATGACTTTAAATCGGAGCGCAGAACACGTCCGCACACTCCGGTGCCCGATCGCGCGGTGTGCCCGCGCGGTTTAATGCCCAACAGCTAAACCCCCCACCACGTCCCGAACCGAGGTGATGTAAGCGCTTGAATATCAATGATTTTTTAATATTGCTTTCTTCGGAACTTTGATATTAGCGCTTTTCTTGGTAAATTTTCTTTTGGTTTTGGGTTAAATTCGGGGTTTTAAATATTTTTGGTAGTATTTTTGTCGGGGTTTTAGGTTTGTTTTGGTTGACGTTTGTAATTATAAATTTTATGGGGTTTAATATTTTGTAATTTGGGTCTTTGTTCGTTGTTAGTTTTGGGTTCTATTTGGTATTTTAAATTGTTTTAGTAGTTTCTTTGTCGGGGTTTTTTGTCACTTTTGTTGACTTTTTTGTGAGTCATCATGGACCCTCTAAAGTTGATTCTGGCGCGGAATTTCTCATTATGGAATTTCGCGTCAGCAATCAACACTGAGGAAGCAGCAATTTACGCAGCCAAAAAATGGCTGCTAATACCCGAAAACGTGCCAAAATGTCCTGAATGTGCCAGTCGGATGTACGCCGAAAATAAACCCACCTATAAACTGGGTTTTCGTTGGCGCTGCTCGAAACGAGGCTGCAGGAAAATTTTGTCGCCCCTAAAAAACACTTTTTTCGAGCGTAGCCAGGTGTCAATCCTGGCTACGTTACGATTAACACTGCATTTTTTGAGGGGCGACAAAGTGACACAGTCGGCCATCGACGTTGGTGTGAGTATTGTGACAGCGATACAGATGTTCCACTTTTTACGCGAAGTGTGTGAAGTAGCCGAAGCCCACGACAGACAAAAAATAGGCGGCGCCGATGACGTGGTGGAGGTGGACGAAAGCCACCTCTATACCAGGAAATACCATCGGGGACGCCTTTTGCGTAGCCAGACGTGGGCTTTCGGCTGCATAAGCCGCCTAACTAAACAAGTCCACGTTCAGTTAATTCCGAATAAAACGCGACAGACGCTGGACCCGATCATCGGATCGGCAGTCGCAGAGGACTCCTACATAATGTCCGATATGCATCGGGCATATGCAGGAGTCCACTTGCGACTAGGAATGCGCGGCCACGCGACTGTAAATCACAGCGTGGAATACGTTAACGGCACGGTCGACATTCCCGCTGCTGCTGCTCTTGGGGAGGTCATCCCAAACTCCCCATTAATACGTGTGAAAATACACACTAACACAATTGAGCGGCAGTGGCTGGAACTAAAAAGGCATTGTCGAGCGTGCCGAAGCGATCGCCGACTGAAATGGTACATGGGAGAGTACATGTACCGCAGAAATGTACTCCGCCGATTGCCTACGGAAGCTGCCAGGTTTCGTCGA
The DNA here is from genome assembly GCA_949128165.1 of Lathronympha strigana. Classification (NCBI taxonomy): domain Eukaryota; kingdom Metazoa; phylum Arthropoda; class Insecta; order Lepidoptera; family Tortricidae; genus Lathronympha; species Lathronympha strigana. Next base: position 262,984 of record OX421911.1, read on the forward strand.
CTTATCCGGGATATACACAGAGTATATCCTGGATTAGGTAAAAAAGCTATTAAGCTGATTGATTGCCGTTGTCGCAAATGCCAACAAAATGTATAAAATGATACCTGAAACCTACCTGACTTTCCGTATCTCCTCATGTCTTTTTTATATTGTGTCAGACACTGCCTTAGCTCCGGCGCTGCGGGAAGTGCAGCCCTTCCGCCCTTGCGTGACAAAGCACGGTCGCCCGTACTCCGCTTCGCAGCTTCGGCCTGTTGGTCGCCTTCGGCGACCAGCCTCAGCCGCTCCGCTCCGCACGGCTCCCGAGCTTTGTCACGGCGGGCGAGGGCTGCTCTCCCTCCGCGCCTCCGGCTTTTTATATACACTCTAGGGGTAGGGCAGACAAGACCACGTGGAATCGGGGTTGACAGCTTCGGTTCTGTGGCAAGTCTTATGATAATGCAATGCTTATTTTAGCGTAGCGTGTTTTAGCTAGATTCGGACTTTCGCAGCCTAATATTGAATACATAATATTCCATCATTGAGAAAATTACATTTTACAATCCGTCATGTATCTTGGTAATTATCAAGTTTAGAGAAAAGTTGCCCCAACAAAACATGCTTATTTCAGCGTATTTATTACGATAAAACAATAATAAATAGGTGTTAATGACACCAACATTCATCGAAATTTTTCTGTCCCAGCTCCCTTGAAAACCATCAATCTTTGAGGGCGAATATCTCGGCTATTTTCGATTTTAGAGAAAAAGTTTTTTCTATAAAACATGCTTATTTTAGCGTAATATTTACGATAAAGCAATAATAAATAGGTGTTATAATAACACCAACATCCATCGAAATTTTTCTATGTCCCAGCTCCCTTGAAAACCATCAATCTTTGAGGGCGAATATCTCGGCCATTTTTGATTTTAGAGAAAAGTTGTTCCTATAAAACATGCTTATATTAGCGTAATCTTTACGATAAAACAATAATAAATAGGTGTTATAATGACACCAACTCCATCAAAAATTTTTTAAGTCCTGCGCCCCCTTTGCTTTAGTCCAACCAATTCAAGCGTTTCTTAAGCAATAACGGCATTGTACACAAGACTTCTGCTCCCTACCATCCTGCAACCAACGGACAAGCGGAGCGTTTTGTACAGACCATCAAAAAAGCTCTTCACAAATTGGAGGGGGAGAGTGGCGGAATAATAGACAAGGTCCGGACTGTCAAGCGCTTATTACGAGCTACACCGCTCAGCTCAGGGGACTCGCTTTATACGATCATATTCGGCAGAGACGTAAGAACAAGGCTGACAGCAATGATTCGAGCACCCCCGAAGCCAGTTCCTCAACCTGGTCATGAGGTCAGACAGTTTACACCAGGTAGTAGAGTCCAGGCGCGGAACTACTCTGTATCCGGTAAGAAGTGGGAGTTCGGTACAGTCACCCGCCGTCTGGGAAATCTACATTACGAGATTTCAACGGACGACGGACGCCTTTGGATCCGCCACCTTGATCAGCTTCTCCCTGCTCCAAGGATCTCAAGGAATGACGGCGGAGGCGTGTCATATACCAACCTTCGCAGGCCGTAACCTAGTTACGAGCGGTTGACGGGTTTGTTTGCTTGTCAATCTGATTATTGAATATATACGTGTTATGACTGAATCATTGAATTAATTTATTTAACATAATCATTGATGTAAGGTTCACTATGGCTATGAACTTGTCGTAGAGTATGAACTTGTGTTTTACTTTTCGCCTGACGACATGCTGTACTTCCAACTTCGGCCAACCAATATTAGCGGGTTTCCGGTAACAACAAGTATGATCTATCATTTTTGTTTGGTTGCTTCCAGTTGGCAGAATTAAAGCTAAACTACGACCGGCAACCAATGTATTATGTACGAAAATAACCAATATATATCTGATGATATTACACTAAATGGCGTTAATTGAAAATATTTCAAAATATCAACCAAGTTATCAACCGAAAAACGTTTCGAGATAAACGCCTGTAGATTCAAAAGTATATTTTAAAAATTCTGAGCAGTGAAGTAAAAATCCTCAATAATAAGTTAGTTTCACGAAGCTGATTCACAATTCTCATGATATAAATTGATTTTTTTTACTAAAATATAAAAGTTACTCTAATAAATAAAAAATATGGGAACCATTAATTAGTGCATTCTTTCAAGCCATACAATAAAAAGTAGCACTTAAAAGTATTATTAAATTTTGCCAATTTCATCGAAGGCATAAATTTAGACTTCTTGTTGTCTAACTTTTTTGTCATACATGTATATGCCCCGTCTAGTTATTGAAGTCTGGGAAATGCGGAACAAGGTGGGACCGCATGGATCATATTAGATTAAGTCATCAAATAATATAGTTATACAATGTGTATATGTACTTGATGTTATTGCAATTAATGACCCACCTACTTTTGGTATGGTAAGGTGGGAGAAGATAAAAAAAAGGGGAAGGATGAAAAGCCTCATATAACTCCCTATGTGGTGTGATTTTTTTAGTGCTGGTATCATCCTTTAAGCCGCCATCTTGTTACCATCCGCCGCTCAGTCGACAGTGGCCGTGTTGTGCCATTTTGTGACGATTAGCATTTTGTGGCAAATTCGTCGATGTTCAATCTGATCCCGTAATATTTATAAGGTAAGTAGATGAGATTTTAGACACTATTTCAATCCTACCTCTCGGCCATTCGATCTTAACACGTCTACTTTTGTAATTTATTATAGGCGTTGCCGAGTTTTACCCACAGAATACAAAAATGCGTATGCCTTCTAATTTAGACAACCGGAAGGAATCAAATAGTCTTTAATTTTACAACGGTTTCAGCACAACACTATCTCACCAAAAAACCATGCAATTCAATCTTCGCTCACCTTACCTTATATATTTAATCTTATGCAGAAACTGCTCAACCAATCATAGAATATAAGTTAAATGTTGTATGTTATAAGACTGAGCGTATGCGTTATTGGCTGTCAATTTAGATGTAATAAAAAGAAAAATGGTCTAAGACTGGAAAAAAAACTAGGTTTAAAAAACTTCGAGGCTCGGATACCGGTACCTTTAGTAAATTTAATGTTCATTTATCTTTTATTTTTAGGCTTGTTCCAAGCATAGTTTCGATTTATTAAAGTTTTTTATTAGAAATACATACACAACTCTACAAAATAAGACCTAATCTTAACTAAGAACTTTGTTAATTTTATTTGCAAAAAAGGATTATAAATAGCTATTTTGGGAAAGATCAAATGTGTAATTCGGGACCAGTTGCATCAGAGAAATAGCGAAGCCAGAGAGAGCAAAAGTGTGATGTTTTACAGCTCCTTCGGAACAGTCTACAGTGTTAATCCAATTAACCGGTATTAGGCTCCGGAAACCGGTAAAAACCGGATATAATGAGCCGGTTCCGAGTCTTGTTAAGCGTCCTTATTCCTTTTAAAACGCCCTTGAATTTAGTACTTATTCGGTGTGATTACATGTTAATGATAACATTTTCCTAATTTTTCTATCTTAAACATTGTTTTGCGATCCCATACTGAGTCGTATAGTAAGTCGGAAATGGGACTTGGAAACAAATATGAAGTACGAAGATCAGTTAGACGAGCCAAAAGTTACAAAAATTCAGTGACATGATGAAGTTTCTGGAAAAGCGATTTAAAAGCTTAGAGTCAAATAAACCACAGTGTAAACCGACCTTTACAGTGACACCGAACCAAAACAAAGAAAGGTCGATAACTTGGCAACATAAGAAAGGAATGTGTTGGTTCTGTAATAATCAGCATAATATACACCAATGTCAAGCATTTACAGCGCTACATGTGAGGGACCGAATCAGAAAAGTGCAAGAAAGTGCAGATGTGCCACCTGTGCTATGCTCTTGCACCGTAATTATAATGACTATTTGGCTACAAAATCTAATGGCAAGAACACAACGGCACAAAATACGTGTAATGCATCCAAACCAAACACGGATAAAAAGACACCATACAAACCAATTCCGCACCAAAAACAATGTTCAACGACATAGTACGAATACTTCTACACAACAACATCAAAGTCAGAATTTCAAAATACTGGCCACGGCCTTAGTACAGCCAATAGGTTACGATGGTACATCACATTTACTACGTGTACTTTGTGACCAGGGCTCTGAGGTTTCATTATGTACACCAGAAACAGCTCAACTACTAGGGCTTCCCAAACAAAGAATAAATGCCGAAATAAATGGGGTTGAGGACAATTCAGACGTCACATTAAAACCGAGGTATTCCAGCCAATTTTGACTAAAAACATAGCTAATTGTGTTATTAAAATTAACTAAAGCAATACCAGAGCAAGATCTCGACCAAGTTGACCCGCAGCGAATTAACAATAGGGTTATTGCTGACCCTACCTACTACAAACGAGGACCGATTGATATTATTTTGGGTGTTGAGGACTTCGCTAAATTATTGTTACAAGGATTGGAGTTATCACTCAAAATACAGAGTTTGGATGGATATTTTCTGGGCGTTCCGCAACAGAACGTTCGCAAGGGTTAAAAACTGTAAGTTTGATAACGCGTGTTAATGACACGCAATTGGCAAAATATTGGGAATTAGAGGAAATCCCAGACGATTATCAGATGGAACAAGACGATCAAAAATGTGAAAAATACTTTGACCAAACGACGAGACGAAATTCAGACGGAACTTATACAGTTAGACTACCTTTTAAGGACTCCTCGGTTGAGTACGGGGAAACACGACCCAAGGCAGTTGCTAGACTATTACAGTTAGAAAAAAAGTTGAGTAAACATGAAGATCTAAGACGACAATACAACGAATTTATGCAGGAATACTTAGAAATGGGTCACATGAGAAAAGTAAACAAAACTGAATATTATGAGGGCAAGTTCTACATTCCACATCAGCCTGTAATTCGAGAAGATGCGTTGACAACAAAACTTCGTTGTGTTTTTGACGCAATTAGCAAATCGAACACAAATATGAGCCTTAATGACAATTTACACAAAGGTCCTCGGTTACAGCAAGACTTAAGTACGATTTTATTGCGATGGCGTAAACATAAAATAGTGATAGTTGCGGACGTAGAAAAAATGTATAGATTTATTAAGATGCATGAAGATGACCTTACTTATCAGAGAATATTGTGGAGATGGAGTTCAGAACAACCAATTGAGGAATATGTGCTCACTACTGTATCCTATGGTCAAACGTCCGCCCCATATTTAGCTGTAAAAACTTTACAACAGCTTGCCAAAGACGACAAAGACATGTTGACATGCGAAGAGATCGAGAAAACAAGAAAAACTATCATTTTACAAGTACAACAAGAAGCATTTCAACAACAGTACAAAGTACTCAAAAAAAGGTTGCCGTTGCCAACAGGAGATCGAATGTCAAGCTTAGACCCATATATTGACGAAGAAGGGCTCGTTAGAGCCGGAGGGAGACTCCACTTATCAGAGCTGCCATATGATCAAAAACATCCACTCATATTGCCGTATGATCATCACGTCGTAACAATAATAGTACAAGAAGCACATGAAAAGACATTACACGGTGGGAACCGACTCACTTTATCATATATAAGACAAAAAAATTGGATAATAAGTGGAAAAAGGAAAATAAAATTCTATATACAAAAATGCGTCAGATGCATAAGATACAAGGCAGAAGCAGCGAAGCAAAAAATGGGGACATTACCACAAGCACGCGTAAAGCAATCATTTCCGTTCAGTCATTCGGGTTGCGATTACGCACGTCCTATACAAGTGCGAGCAATGGAGGGCAGAGGTCATAAATCTTATAAAGGATACATAGCCGTATTTGTCTGTCTTGCAACAAAAGCAATTCACTTGGAATTAGTGGGAGACTTGTCAACAGAGACTTTCATAGCTGCGCTACGCAGATTGGTAGCCAGTAGAGGACCCGTAAGCCATATTTACACTGACAACGCGACGAACTACGTAGGCGCAGCCAACTTTTTGCATAAGGAAATATTAGACATGACTCAGTCACCGCATTTCCAAACTACAGTCACAAACATTACAATGGCACTTTATACCACCTGCAGCACCCCACATGGGTGGCATTTGGGAAGCTGGAGTAAAATCCATGAAACACCACTTAAAGCGAGTAATAGGAGACAGCACGTTATCCTATGAAGAGCTTTCAACATTTTTGTATCAAATTGAATCATGTTTGAATTCTAGTCCATTATGTATTCAAACAGACGACATAAATGACAACATAGTATTGACCCCAAGTCACTTCCTGATTGGCCGCGAGGCTGTAGGAATTCCAGACCCTATAATGTACACGAATACCGACCTCATAAACCGCTGGAGGTACATACAGAGAATGAAAAAGGACTTTTGGAACACTTGGACTAAAGAGTACTTGCACCAATTACAACAGCGCTATAAATGAAGTATGTTGTGAGCGATAGGCTATCAACCTACCACTGGAATGTCACAATTTCGTTGTGTTTATACCCCTTAAGTGCCACCGAAAGTTTTAGCAGTTTCTTGTGCATCTGCCTAACCGTTTTGGGTAGGGGAGATAGGGGAGCATTGGGCAGTCGGGAGGTGCGGGCACCACCTTGTAAGTCGGGTCGTATGAAAGGTACTTAATTTTGTATACTGTGGTAGTTTAGAGTACTAACTGGCAACACCGCTCAGGCTAATGTCATCTGCCATTTTGATTAGTTGTCAGTGTCACATGGTGTCGACCGTTTCGTGCGTGCAAAAGTAAATATTTTGATGTGATTTCGAAGGAAATAACAACGTGATCTGCGTAAAGCCGTAAGTTTCAGTATTGTCATCTAGTTATGTGTTTACGAAAGCTAATATTAACGTATAAATTAAGGTAAAACATTAGACTACAAAAAACATATTTGAATTTATTTGTGAAATGAAGGGGTGGGGAGCATTGAGCACTAGTTTTAAAGGGAGGTTTGGGCATGCCCAATGCTCCCGCCACTGTTTGTTTCGGCAATCGCTGTAAAAAGTAAGTTCTGTTAAAAGAAAATTATTTCGACGGGTTTAAATTGCGTGTAAATATTCAATTTGAAGACTAAATACTTTTGATGTTTTATTATTGTTTGTGTTACTAATTATTATATTATTTTTTCTAGAAAAATGCCGTTTGAATTTAAAAAGAAAAATAAGCGACGCGAAATCCCTAAAGAAATAATATTACGTGCCATAGAAGAAATTACAAAGGGAGCAAAAATTAAAGCGACTGCAAATAAATACGACATACCTAGATCAAATCTCCAAAGATATTTAAAACAAGGCACTGTAAAAGATGTTTCTTCTAAATTCATATCTTGCCAAATATTCGCTGAAGATGAAGAAGCAAAACTGTCAGAGTACCCCATAACATCTTTTAAATTGAATTATGGACTTTAAGCCCATCTGGGTTATACCGAATCTTAGATACATTTTATTACTGAAGTAAGAATACTGAGTATTGAGTACTAAATCTTTAGTATTTTTTTGTTCTGAGTACTTATAGTTTAAAACAGTTGATTGTTTGTTGATTTTATTGCAAGTTTTTATGATTATTTATATTATTTAATATTCAAGTAATTTACCATTAAGTGGCCTATTTAATACAGTGCCCAAACCTCCCATTGAGGTGTCCAAACCTCCCGACCATTGGGAGGTTTGGGCACTTTTGACAGTATTCATAAAATTTCTTGCAATTTTGAGACTGATTATAATTGTATAAGTGTTCTTCGTTATAATTGAAGCCAAATATATGTGCTACTAATATAAGGAGTAAAAAGTTGATTTTGTTAAAAAATTGCATTTTTATTAAGGCTTAAGTAAAAAAGTGCCCAATGCTCCCCTATACAGCTATGTTTACTTACTGACAATAACATATTTACAGGCAGCAGCTCTTGCCGCTGGGATTCCATCTGCGAGTAGCGCGTCTCGTTGCGCCATGGGCCGCGATCGGCCGGCAGAATAGGGCAAGGCCCGGCCGTCGTCCGGCGCGGCGGCCGCGCGCCCCAAGGCCGCAGACAATGCCGCTGGTCGATCAGCCGCCTCCGTTTTTAAGCCGATGGACGCCGCAAAACTTCGTTCCGCAAACCTACACTAAATTATTAATAACAAATATTTCAATTATTTTTATAAGTGTTTCTACTTTTATAAAAGATTAAATCATTTGATTTGTTTGAACAAAAAGTTCTACACTAAGTGGCTATTCCAACAGCGTACACCGATTTAAACATCGACATTTAACAAGCAAAACCCGCTAATGATGATTAAACAAAAATCAACTTTGTAATCTGTCATATACCAACCTTCGCCTCGCAGATTACGACTCTAGTGTATTCAATTCGAACTTAGGCGAAATTCCTAATTATCGAGGACATCTCACACTTAAAGAAGGTTCACAACCAATCTTCATAAAACCACGAAGGATTCCATACGCGTTACGTACAAAAGTAGATGATGAAATCCAAAGACTAGAGAAGCAAGGAATTATTACAAAAATCGATCACTCCGAATGGGGCACACCGGTCGTACCCATAGTAAAACCCAACGGAAGTATCAGACTGTGCGCCGATTACAAAATTACTTTAAACAAAGCTATTGTCGACGAAAAATACCCGATTCCCATAATTGAAGACATCCTTTCCGAAATGAATGGAGGACAACTTTTCTGTACGCTGGATATCACCCAAGCATACCTTAACATGGTCATGGATGATGAGAGCGCGCTTTTACAGACCCTAAGTACACATAAAGGGATATTAAAAGTAAACCGACTCATGTTTGGGGTAAAAGTAGCCCCAAGCTTATGGTAGAAATACATGGACCAACTATTACTGGGTCTCGAAGGGGTACAGTGTTTCTTCGATGATATTATAATTCAAGGCTCCTCCGAAGAAGAAGTTCTCAATAGATTGAAACAAGTGTTAGAAAAACTCAAAGAAAATAATCTGCGTGTAAATAAAGAAAAATGTCATTTCCTTAAACAAAGCATTAACTATTTAGGACATACAATAGATAAAAACGGATTACATAAGAACCAGGACAAAATCAAAGCTATTTCAAATGCTCAACGACCTACTAATGTCACTGAATTACGAACTTTTTTGGGCATGGCAAATTACTACAATAAATTTATACCTAATTTCGCTTCCATTACAAATCCGTTGAACGAGCTGTTAAAGAAAGGTACGGAATTCCTTTGGACTACAAAATGTGAAGAAAGTTTCAATAATGTCAAAAAAGAAATACTAAGCGAAAGGGTCTTAATACACTTCGACCGAAACAAAACACTGACCTTAGCGACGGACGCTTCACTTCACCCACAGGTCTTGGTGCGGTCCTCAGCCACAGATTACCAGACGGGTCAGAGAGACCGATTGCATTTGCTTCTAGGTCCCTGACTGCTAGTGAAAAGAAATACAGTCAAATTGATAAAGAAGCTACAGCCATTTTCTGGGGTTTTAAGAAGTTCTTTCATTACTGTTATGGCCGAAAATTTACCCTCATCACGGACCATAAACCTCTGACATCAATTTTTCACCCGCACCAAACCTTGCCAACTTTAAGCACTATGAGACTATTTCACTACGCCCATTTCCTTTCCGGATTCGACTACAATATTGAATACATCTCGATTTCCAATTGAGAAAACAAATGACAATAGGGTTGACCAACATTACATATTCCAACTTCAGCAGATTAAAGTATTGAATATTTCACCGGAAATAATTGCTCAGGAAACTAAAGAAGACCCTGAACTACTAGAGAGCCGTAAATATCTGCGATCTCGGCCTTTCTTTATATTATCTCCCTAGGTGTACATATAATATACTAGAATAGAAATTATTTATTTGATTCACAGAAAAAACCTTAATCTATTTTATACTATACTATTTCATAGTTATATCGTCACCAGAGTTAGGTACATCACATTTCACAAGGTAGTCACATTTTTGTAAATTTTTGGGAATATGGACTGTAGGGGGTCCACCAGAACCAGCTATTTTTTTAAAGTGGTCTATGAGAAAAAAAAGTTTGGGAACCCCTGGTTTAAATACTGGTGTATGAAAACAATATTTGTTAATAAATTCGTTTGATGAATTTGAATTTTTTCAGATGGTATTTTCAAGTGAAACGTCGCTTCCAATTACTAAATAGGGAATGAGGCAGCCAGATAGATCAACAACTGCCGCTCAAAATAAGTAATAAAGAAAATGACTACGCAGAAAATCAAAGTCCTCAGAAACGTCGAATGGTCAGTTATTTAAATACACGTACTTACTAACCGTAGTAATATATTTTGTAAGGATATCTCAGCTGTTAAATTTTAACGAAATTCTTTAACTGATACTTCATTATAATGTTTTCTGGTACCGCAATAATAATTCATTAAAATTAAACATATTTTATTATTTTTAATCCGATCAATCCGTTTTAACGTGTTTGGTACTTGATTTTTCCGTCAATTTAAGGTAAATTATTCGAATTGGAAATGTAATTTTACTTATGTCATATTACATTGTATTTTTACTTTTTAGATCTCGTGTCCAAGCTGTGGACATCATTTTGGTGTTCCTGATCAGGTGGATGCGGAAAATTCAACTGAGATACTCCATTGACGACAACCTTCGTCACTATTGTTATCAAATTACTCAAAACTTATGGACAGAAAACTGTGTGTTACGCCTTTAAATATATTATCTTCAAATATTCTATGCCTTTTTTTTCGTACCGGAAAAAGGGACGCCATAAATTTAAAAAAAATTTTACTGCGGGGTCGGCTTGTCATACCAGACAGATATATCTACTTGTTAGTAGTAGTAGTAGTTGGCATCGCCACCTAAACAGAAATAAACCTAAACCGCTACTATTTCCTTTTAGTTGATCACGCAAAATAAGACTATGTGACACAGACTAACAAAGTTGGGGAAACAGCAAGACTAAGTTGAAAGTAGAACATTGAGAGATTAAACAAAAATATTCTTCCACAAATTACCAGTGTCCGCATTCCGACTTGCTCTCCTCCACTTTGCACAATGCTGGTATATACTGAACAAAAAAGGAAAGTTTATTAGAAAATATAAATCCCTTAATAAGGGCGCTACTAGACAGATTAATATTGATGATTGAATAAACCAAATCATACATTTATGTATGTACTTGGTATCGACTAACAGGCTACTCATGTTCAGATCAAATTAGATGCTTAATAGATGGTCAGTACCTAGTCGATAGGGGAGGGTAGTGGTGCAGGGCATAAGGCGTTTCTGATCCCCACTAGCTAGTGCTAATTACCACGCTGTCCTCCTTGACGAATTTTTCAGATGGGTTCTTCCCACTTATGCCGTACCTACAATATAACAATAAACTAGGGAGCGGACTGCCCATAGGGATAGTTACGAACATGATATTTATATCATGGTAGCGTTAACTATATCGAACCCTACACTTATTCCATACTCGTACACGTTAAGCTACCTACATAAATAACCGTGCGGCGAACACGTCAACAGAACAATAAAATTAATAGTGATTTTCTACTTTAAATTTTATTTAAACTTATCACAAGAAAAATATTGCATGTATAAATTGTTCTTTGTTGCATCAATCCGTCTACAGACAGTGCGTTTCCAATGTCACTATTATTCTCGCAACATTTAAGTGTCAGCGCTAGTGCCAATCACAACAAAGAATATTGACGTTGACCAATTATGTTTTATGATATTTTATAATAGAAAACCGACTGATATTTTGATGAATTTGATTGGCAGTGTAGCGGACATGCGTACCTATATCAGATTTATAGCCAGTTTTATGTTGACGATTTGTTTGAAGGAATTCTTCCATGTTTATTTCCGTTCACTGACTGATTGGTGCTGACTAATTGTGGGTCACTATTTACGGGTGACATAATACAATTAGAAAATAACTTGACTGCTATAAAGACGAAATTAGGGTGGACCCTGCAAGGTCCAATAACGGGAGTTTATAGTTCCGTGACAAACACGACAACGACTCTTCACTGTTTAACTAAAGTTGATATTCCAGATTTATGGAACTAAGAAGCTTTAGGCATCACAGATCCCGCGGTGCAAGCAACGAAACTAGCACGCGACGAAGAAGTTCTAAGATCCTTTAAGGAAAATATCAAGATCAACGAAGGAGGTCGTTATGAGGTAAGTTTACCATGGCGTGATGTACCGCGACCAAAAACTAATTACGAATTAGCCAAAAAGCGGTTAGATAGCACCATGTTTCGCCTCAAGCATCTAGGTAAGCTCAGTGATTATGATAAGGTGTTTCGTGAGTGGTTACAGCTTAACAATTGAAGAAGCCCCTGATCAATCCATCCAGGGTCATTATTTGAGTCATCATGCCGTTATAAAGGACTCTAGTTTGACAACAAAGGTTCGTCCAGTTTTTGATGCATCAGCCAAGGATAGGGATGGCATTTCTTAACCTCTTAATCAATTTCAGGAGAAATAAGATTGGAGTGACAGCAGACATAGCGAAAGCATTTCTCCAAATTTCGCTTGTACCGGAGGATCCCGACTATCTTCGTTTCCTATGGTGGTCTAAGATTGATGAAGAAGATAGATGATGGTCACTTATCGCCATAGACGCGTCGTGTTTGGAGTGACATCGAGTCCTTTTCATCTCGTGGCAACCATTAATCACCATCTAGATAGTTGTCCAGAACCTTATAAAGAAACAGCGACTAAATAAATCTTCAATCTTTTTTTTTTTTTGCGATCTTTAATAAATTGTATTTAGCATGACTTAGTTAGTTTAAGTGTTTAGTGTATAAGTTTCTATAGTTTGGTGCTGTATATAGTATGGTATAATGCAATAAATATTTTTCTTTCTTTCTTTCTTTCTAAATTAAGGAAATCGTTTTACGTAGACAACTGCGTCACAAGTTTGGAATCGGAGCAGCAGCTAGAGAAATTCATAAGCGAATCGAAAAAGGTAATGCTTGAGGGAAAGTTCGATCTTGGAGGTTGGATATCCAGTCCCATTTTGGTAGATGTGAATGTCGAAAATACGTCAATATTAGGTGTAATTTGGAACGTGAAAAATGATTTATTTAAACTTTCACGATTTTCACACATTATATATTTACTAAAACGGGGGCAACGTCGCCCTTGAAACGTCGGAGGTTTGTTTTCAAAATCTATACACGATTAAGCCCCGTTTTAGTAAATATATAATGTGAAAAATGATACCCTACAATGTAACGTCAATTTCAATTCAATTCAATTATTTATTTCAAATCCATATAGATCCATAATTGTTAGTAGTTACATCAAATCTTAAAATTAATTAAGGTTAGTGACACACAAAATAATAACATTTAGCAAAAATTAACCAAACGTACCTTACTCTCTATAGCTCAAAGGGTTTTTGATCCTATTGGTTTACACTATACACATATTGGTCCATATATTGGCTAACAATATATGGACTCACGAGTCTGAAATAAAATATTTGAATTTGAATTTAACCTGCCCTACGACCCATAGTCCCTAAGATGATTTTACAGGCGGCGTGGAGTAGAAAACTATCCTGGGATCAGGAACTACCTGAAGATTTGGCAAAAGAATTTAGAAAATGGTTAGAACAAGCTTACGTCATCAATGATTGAGTTATTCCTCGGCGACTTACAAGTGCGTCCTTGCAAAAATGCGAAACCGCTTTGCATGTTTTTTCAGACGCAAGTAAGGATGCTTATTCAGCTTGTATATTTTTAAGGTCGAAGAATGGTGAAAACGTCACATCGAGAGTTACACCAGTAAAGAAAATTACGATTCCGAGACAAGAGTTGATTGCTACAACGCATGCCTGCAGACTATCCGTTACCGCTATTGAATCTTTGGCCATACCCAATTGTGCTGTGCACTACTGGTCTGATTCAAGCGTGGTAATTACGTGGGTTAAGTGCGATGGACCGTGGAGTGTATTTGTTTCTAACAGGGTGCAGGAGATACGGAAGCTGAGCCCTGCTTCCGCTTGGAGACACGTCCCTGGTCATCTAAATCCTGCCGATCTACCTTCGAGAGGTGTAAATCCTAAAGGACTCCGTGAAAGTCACTGGTGGGAGGGCCCGCAGTGGTTACAGTTAGATGAAGAACATTGGCCGGTTGCAAATTTCACACTCAACTCGTCAGAGGCTGATGTTGAACGGAAGACTGGTATTCATGCTATGCACGTCCAAGAAGAATCTTTCTTAGACAGATTAATCTACTTCACCAGCTATACAAAGTTAGTCAGAATGATATGTTGGATTTTAAGATTTAAGAAAAAACCTTCATCAAATGAACTAACTTACGATGAATTTGAATATGCTGAGAATGTAGTGATAAGGTTAGTACAAAAAAGGTACAAAGACTCTTTAGTCAAAGATCGTAATATATACAAACCTTTGTCGATGACAATGACATTATACGAATCAACACAAAACTGTCACTCGGCAATGAAAATTACAATTTCAAGTTTGCTGGAGCTGATGTAATAGTTCGGCGTTTAGTGGAGCGCAGGCACATCGAGCTGAAGCACGCTGGAGCGCAAACCTTACTTAATAGCTTACGCCAGAACTTTTGGATCATAGGAGTCAGAAAATTAGTACGCAACGTTATCAACAGTTGAATCCGCTGCAAAAGGTTCAAAGTGAAACGTTGTGAAGCACCTACTGGCGTTTTACCAAAGGAACGAATGGAAGCAAGCGCGGTATTCCAATTTTCGGGCGTCGATCTAGCGGGGCCGATGATTTTACGGTCAGGAGCTAAGGCTTGGATTGTACTGTTTACCTGCGCTACCTACCGTGCTGCCATTTAGAAGTAGTAGAGTCGCTGTCCACTGGTGAGTTTTTAATGGCTCTTCGTAGGTTTGTAGCACGTCGTGGACGAATAGAAACATTATTCAGCGATAATGCTACCAACTTTCGAGGGCTGGATAACGCATTTAATTCCCTAGATTGGAACGAAATACAACGACATTCCTCAATAACGAGGATTAAGTGGAAGTTTTTGCCCCCTGCTGCGCCGTGGTGGGGAGGGTTCTATGAAAGATTGATTGGGTTTCTAAAGCAAATTCTCCGCAGAATTTTAAGAAAGGCTTCCATCTCTCTTGTAGAGCTTCAAACGGTGCTATGTGACTGCGAAGCGACCATAAATAGCAGGCCACTAACGTATATAGGTGGGCAAAGGGATTTTCAGCCACTGACGCCCTCAATGTTTATCCAGTCGTTTGCGTATAATCATTCGACTGATTTTGATGAGGTCGACAGGGCAGCTGTCAACGTCAGGTACCGCTATTGTCAGGATCTACGTGATCAGTTGCACAAGCGTTTCAGGGACGAGTACGTCAGTGCTCTCATCCAAAAACGAGAGCGGCATGGACCTGTGCGGCTACAAGGTGGTGACGTAGTATTGATGGAGACAGAAGAGAAGCGCGTGACCTGGCCGTTGGCAGTTGTCGAGGAAGTGTACCCCAGTGCCGACGGTATTAACAGGGTGGCACGCGTGAGAACTGCGGCAGGAGCTCGGGTAAGACCTATTCAGAGAATATTTCCATTAGAAATTAGTTCACCTGAGAGGCTTGACTTGACATTGACAACCGTAGAACCTACACCAGAACCGACACACCGACAGAGTGAAGACGGGAAATGAACACCTGTTCGATTATATTTTAACGTAGTCATAATGGTAACCTTCCGGTTTTTGCCGCTCGGGAGTGTGACGAATGTTACTGGTCGAATATTTACCATTCTCTAT
The DNA here is from genome assembly GCA_949128165.1 of Lathronympha strigana. Lineage (NCBI taxonomy): Eukaryota > Metazoa > Arthropoda > Insecta > Lepidoptera > Tortricidae > Lathronympha > Lathronympha strigana. The sequence continues at coordinate 278,779 of OX421911.1, forward strand.
CATTGACCGACTTAAAAAGAGAAGGTTATTTTTTATTTGAGATTTTGTTTTAGTTGCTTAGATACCTTAAAAACATGTAAAGCTTTCCTTCTGAAAAATATATATTTATTTGTGTTCCGTTTATTAAATCGTTTCATTGAACGAGTCCATGACAACAGCAACAACCACCGTAAAGACAAAACGAACATGCAAATAATCGCCAGTAAATCTAATGTTGAGTTTCATTCATGACGATATTCCAACTGTGTACAGCGACCACAGCTACGTACACAACTAAGCAACTGGGACCAGGGTTGTACATCGAACAAATGGGAAATGCGTAATTGCGTAAAAAGGTGTAATTCACGACTCCAAACTAGCGATGAAAAAAGCCGTAAAATTCCCAGTTTTTTTCCATTTCGCTTGTTTTTTTCAGAAATTTATAGAAAGAAACCGCGAAACTTTCGGCTTTTTCGGAAAAAAACGATTTAAACCAAAAAAAACAAATGTAGTTTTCAATTTTAAAATTTTCAACCGACTTCAATATTTCAAAAGGAGGAGGTTCTCAATTCGACTGAATTTTTTTTTATTTTATTTTTTAATGGATGTTCACTCATAACTCCGTCATTACTGAACCGATTTGAATTTTTTTTTGTTTTCTAAAAGTAGACGGTTCCTGGTTGGTCCCGTTTTTTTCAAAATCCATTTCTGATGATGGGATCCATGAGGAACTGAGGGAACTCCTCAAATTTGAAAGGCACATGCATGCTGATTTGGGTGATTTCTTAAAAAACTCGAGCATTTCTTTACGAAAATCATCAATTTGGTGGAGTGGACCTGATGATGAAGACCAGGGATGGCAAAGTGGAACTGCTTCGTAATTCTCAGGACTATGATCCGATTTTAAAAAATATTTTTTTGTCTGTATATAGATGGTTTCAGGATTGTCCCGTTTTTTCAAAATCAATGTCTGATGATGGGATCCATGAGGAACTGAGGGAACTCCTCAAATTTGAAAGGCACATGCATGATGATTTGGGTAGTTTCTTAAGACACTCAAGCATTTCTTTACGAACATCATCAATTTGGTGGAGTGGACCTGATGATGAAGACCAGGGATGTCAAAGTGGAACTGCTTGGTAATTCCCAGGACTATCGTCCGATTTTAAAAAATATTTTTTTTTCTGAAAATAGATGGTTCCAGATTTGTTCCGTTTTTTTTTCAAAATCAATTTCTGATGATGGGATCCATGAGGAACTGAGGGAACTCCTCAAATTTGAAAGGCACATGCATGATGATTTGGGTAGTTTCTTAAGACACTCGAGCATTTCTTTACGAACATCATCAATTTGGTGGAGTGGACCTGATGATGAAGACCAGGGATGGCAAAGTGGAACTGCTTGTTAATTCCCAGCTCTATCATCCGATTTGAGACATTCATCTTTTCTTTGTAAAGAAATACCTTCAAGATAGTCCTATTTGATTATAGTTCTATTTTGATGATGGGCTTCATGAGGGATTGAGAGAACTCCTCAAATTTTAACGGCACATGCATTCTGATTTGAGGGTTTCCTTAAGTAACTAAAACAGTGTTTTGGCGGAGCCAAAATTTTGATGAACTTGATCTGATGATGAAGACCAGGGATCGCAAATGGAACTGGTTAATAAACCTAGCTCTACTTATTATCCTAGTTGTGACATTCATCTTTTTGATTTGATTTATATTCTGATGATGGAGTTCTAGAAGAATTCAGAGAACTCTTCAAATTTGAACGGCAGGTTAATTGTGATTAGAGGGTGTTCATAATTAGCTTAGGCATTTTCTTACTGTGGCCATCATTTTGCTGGAGTGGACCTGATGTTGATAATCAGGGATGGCGGCATAATGAATATGCTCGTTAATTTACAGTCTGTCATCCAATTTAACACATTGTTATTTTGTTTGTTTAAAGGTCTACAAGGGAGTTCCGTTTGATTATACTTCAAATGTAATGATGGAAGCCCTAGGACATTAAGAAAGCTCCTCAATTTTCAATCGTACACGTGCGGTGTATTGGATATTTGTGAAGTAAACTGGCTAACTCAAACAAATTCTTAATTTCACTTTTACCGGGAACCAAATGAAGTCGGTTTTTTTTTCTTAAAAATTATCAGTTAAAAAGTATTAAGTTCCGACTGCATTCCTGACAATAAAAAAACAAATTTCAAGTTTTGATTTTCCGGACGATTGCACCGAAATCGCTAATAGCTTGCTCACTATATTAACACATATCGAAAACCGCAAACAATTTTTTGTGCAGCCGGTGCACTTAGCTGCATACATGCTAGACCCCAGGTTTCATAAAACTGTGTTTGACGGATATCAAACGCTATCAGATGCAGAATTTCTAAAAATGACACAATATGTAACAAAATTGGCAGATAATTTAAACATAAGCACATGTGATTTGATGGCTGAATTCGCCGAGTATCAGGCAAAAGAAGGTTTTTGGGCAAATGAAGTTATTTGGCGGCCTGTCATGAACATAACCCCACATAAGTTGGTGGAAAGGATTATGTTCTACCAAGCTGCTGTCAAATATTGCGGTTAGATTGCTCAGTATTCCTCCATCGTCCGCCGCAGCTGAGAGAAATTGGTCGGTGTTTGGACGGACACATACCAGAGATAGAAATCGACTATTGCCAGAGCGACTTAATAAATTAATCTTTATTCGGTCGAATTTGAACCTACAAACGGACTACACCGACCACATCGAAGCAGAAATAACTGATGGATATGATGAGAGTGACAGTGATTTGAGTGATTAAATAAATACCTATTTTGATAATGTACTCGTTATTTTCCTAAAAAAGCCGAAAAAAACCGAAAAAAACGGAAATTTCATAAACTTCGGAAAAAAACATTTGATTTTTTCCGCTTTTTTCATCGCTACTCCAAACTCATATTCGATAAGCATTTTGACAATATTGTTAGTGGAGCACTAAAAGCGTTAGGCTATATAATGCGCAATTCTGTACATTTCACCCAGGCTAAAACGCTAAAGGTTCTCTATTGTGCCTATGTCAGAAGCAAACTAGAATATGCATCACAAATCTGGAACCCTTGTTATAATATTTATGTTGACAGAATTGAACGTGTTCAGCAAAAGTTTACAAAGTTTCTATGCTATAAGCTAAAACAACCCTATATTTCTTCTAATTATTGAAATGTCTGTAAGAAACATCACCTGGTTCAAACTCAAAAGGATTTATTGAAATAGGCCAAAACTCAGCACTTTTCAACGTCAAATAGAATAAACGAGACAAAAAAATTATAATAATACAAAACAAGTAACACTTAGTTCTAATAAATAAGTCAAATAAAAAGATATAAAATTTAAATTGAAATAAAACAATGTCAACAGAAATTAAAATAACAAGTAACAAAATAATAAGTAAGTCAATATGATCCATTCATTCGTTCACTCGGCTTCGGTTCGGCTTACAATGGGCCTCATAAGAAGGCTCAAAGTCACCCAAAGGGCAATGGAGAGAGCTATGCTAGGAGTCTCTCTGCGAGATCGTATCAGAAATGAGACCATCCGCAGCAGAACCAAAGTAACCGATATAGCTCTCCGAATCGCTAAACTTAAGTGGCAGTGGGCGGGGCACATTGCACGTAGAACCGATGGCCGTTGGGGCGGAAAGGTTCTCGAGTGGCGACCGCGTACCGGAAGGCGCAGCGTGGGTAGGCCCCCCGCAAGGTGGACTGATGACCTGGTGAAGGTCGCAGGAGTCCGCTGGATGCGGGTGGCGCAGGACCGGTCATTGTGGAAATCTTTGGGGGAGGCCTATGTCCAGCAGTGGACGTCTTTCGGCTTATTAACTTAAATTATTAACTTGGAACATCACAGCGGTTTCGAGGCGACTTACATCAAACAAAAAAGATGGTGAACAAACAGAAAAAAAAAAATTATTATGATCCGAACCGTGCGTCGTCGAGTGTTTATAGGTGAGAACTTTGTCCCTGTTATTTACTTTAGAAGCTAGAATATGATACATAATTATAGTTTAACAGGTTTCAATAAAGCATTAATGTAGAGTTCCATTACAACGACGGCGCGAAATCGCAGATATTACCGTTCTCCTAAATATCACCACAGGTATGACCGATTCCTCTGAGTTGCTTAGTAAGCTCTCTTTTAAAACCCCCTACCGCCCACTTAGATATCATCCCCCTATATCTCTCAAAACTGCATCCTCCAATTATAGACAAAACAGTTTTTTGAAGGAAATTGATATTGACATATTTAATTGCAAGGTTTCTAGCGTGAGGCAAAGTTTGGTTGAGCGATATTTCATGTGAGTGTACCGTTTTCTGTCCTATTTTGTTTTTTTATTGTTTATTACTAATTAGTATTTAAAACTGAGTACCAACATTCAAATAACAATTTGTATTGTACCTACTTAGTTTAATTATAAGAAATCTAGGTGCTCGAACCTTTCATTACTTTTACTTTTGATCACATGTGTGTATTCCTTAGTTGCTTAGCAGTAGTTTAATCTGAACTATCCTGTTATTACCCGTGAGTTCCTGTAATCGGCTTCCTGTGTTCATTTATATTTATTACTGAAGTTTTATAGCTGTTGGATCTCCTTATAATAAATAAATAAATAAATGCGTCACTCAACCGAGGAACATTCAGGATTGACACATGTTTTGAAAAATCAATATTAGATCAAAAATTAGAATCAACAAAACAGGTTTCTGTACAGATTAAATCACTGTGCGATTACGCAACATCGTTGGATAAGCAGACTCATTGCAGCCAGTATTACCATCATTTGCAAGAAGAAATTCATCAGTTTTCAAAGAACTTACGACTATTTAACAGAAATTAACATCATTAGAAAAAGAAGAGGATTGATGGGACAAATAATGACTTCCATCTTCGGAGTTAATGACGAAGTTTATAAAGACATAAGTACATTGCAAGACAACCAACAAAAACTAATAGACTCAGCAAACCATCAGACAAAATTCATGATTTCAACTATATCAGCCGTAAATGACACAGAAGAGCGTATACGCAACAAATTAGAAAGATTCCAGACAAAACTTAACCAAGCGATGACTTATATAAATGATAATAACCGATGGTTTAAGTCAATTAATTCTAACATAGTTCAAATACAAGTGCTGCAGTCGTACCAACTGGCCTACAATTACATTCAAGAAATAATATATTACTATTCTGGAATAGTGCAAATATACATATCAAAGGCTTCAGTATACAGCTTTCTGGCCCCTAAAAGTGTAGCTGATGTCATAAAAAGCGCAAACAGCAAGTTGCCATTAAGTATAAATATAATACAAAACCAGATAATAGACACACGATTGTATGAAAATAAAACTCATATTCAAGTATCGGCTTACTTCCCAATAGTTGAAAAGGCAATATATAGCTTAGTCCATATTACTCCGATACCTGAGAAAACTAAAAACGGATTAAAAGGTTATGACATTCCACAAACATTTATAGGAATAGACTACATTAACGAACGGTATTTTGAACTTAGTAATGAGGAGTTCAAAAATTGTAAAGTTTACACAAACTTAACAGTTTCATTTGTTTTCCTGTGGCCGTGAAGAACATGCAATATGCAATCAAACCAAAATTGCATTGTTAAACTAATAACTAAAAATGAAAATACTACAGATTGTCCTATCCGAAGGTATAAATTTACAAGTGACACTATCTGGAAACAAGTTCAAATGACAAATACCTGGATATATTTAACTAAACAACCAGAAACGGTGTCCATTGTGTGTGATGGTCAGAGACAAGGGATAACTATTTATGACATTGGAATAATTCAAATTTCTGAGAACTGTATATAATAGTAGATTACGTACCGAGGCCTGTAAAGTAAAAAATGACTCAGATCTCGTGTAATTGTCGGCCGAAGCGAAGCTGAGGTCGACAAACATGTGATCTGAGGCTTTCTTATTTACTGGCCAAGGTCAGTACACTATTTTTCTGCTCGACGCAGTCGGCAAGCGGCGCATTTGTTTAGCGTAGCGGCCTGCAAGTGGCTACTTGCCGGCCGGAAGGCAGAAAAGACAATTAAGTACTACTTGTTTAGCTGCAAAAAGAACAGTTGTAACTAATATTTTAGCTTCATACAGTAAAACTACAGAGTTTAAGTTAGATAATCAGTCCTTAATTGACTTTCATAAAGATTTATCCAAAGAACAGGTAGTCTATAGTTCTAATGACATTTTTACTAACTTAATTAAAAAAGAACATACCCTGGAAACAAACAATACGGTTTGGAAGAGTATCACTACTCAAACCTATGTAGCTAGCTGTTCGACATTAATAGTATGTTTTTTATTAACTGTACTAATATACTGTTTCGGTCCACAGATTGCAAGAAAACTACGACTGATGACAGGGAGACGAACATGGCAGCCAGATCCAGGGACCAACGGCACACCAAACCAACCGCCCTCAAGCGGATCGCCTGCACGACTACGCCGGCCTCCCACACAGCCGCACGTCTACGCGCTGCGCAGAGGGGCGCGCCCAGACCAGTCATGCAGCCCACTCTACATGCTCTACAACTTTACCAATCGAGGACTACACCGTCTACACCCAGCTCTCCTGAGAGGCGCCACGCCAGATCATCTCTCAGCATCATCAATCTGGGACAAGAAACTGCACTGTCGCACGTAGCAAGATGATAATGCTAAAACTACGTTTGCACTTAAAATGAAGAAACTGCAGCGTGTTATTACGCAAACATAGAAATTATTTAGTATAAATACTCTGTAAAAATGTAAATAAATTCTTTTTTCTCATTTGGACACCGTGTTTGGTTCATAAGCCAGGTTACTCCGTCACTGTGGCATAAGACACCTTCACGCCTTAATTAGTTGCATGAGTCTGTGTAACGAGCAGTGACTGTCCATCCCATTTACCCATATCCTTCCAACCTTCCGTCTGTACCCGTAGGTCGTATAGGTGCAGACATCCCTATTTATTATATTTATTTATATGTAAACTAAATCTATGGTAGGGCTAGGGAATTAGGGTTGTTTAGGTTTGACTAGGGCAGTAGAGGCTAGGCATAATAGGTTTACAGCTCTCCCATCAATAAAGTTAGTTGAATCCCTTCCGGGTTTAACAACGTAAAAGACGATTTTGGAGATCCGACAGTGTTACTTGGGACCGTCGATATTATATATAATCTATCCCACTCAATAATTTTACAACAGTTAACTATTTCGAATTACTTTAAACTAGAAACGGGACAAAAAGTGCAAAAACTTGATTTGTAAATTAATTATCTATGAAAACTAAATATTATAAAAATCACAAAAAGTACCTAACAGAACCAGCAGAAACAGTACATATTAGTATTCAAAAAAACACCTTTGTAAAATCTTCAACATTGACGTTAACTTTCCAGTTAAAGTTTTTTTTTAAATTTGTTGATTTATTACTTTGTTTGATAGTAAAAACTAACCAAATCAATAATTTTTCGACTAGTAAACTATTTCAAGTTAATACAAACTAGAAACGGGACAAAATGTGCTAAAACTTGATTTGTAAATGTAATTATCAATGAGAATTAAGTATTATAAAAATCACAAAACGTAGCTGTCTTATATCTATCAATCTTATATTCAAAATAAGCGGATACCCATCTGATTCTAACAAGACCAAAAAACAGTAGAAAAACGAGTAGCACAGATTAGTCTTCAGAAAAACACTAACTTTGAAAAATCTTCATCAATAACGATGACTTCCCAAGGAAAGAAAAGGAAGGAAGGAAGGAAGTTTTTTTTAAATTTGTGACACAATATTGTCCCAGTTATTAAATGCTCATATACCACTAAAAACAATAAAAATTAAAACTAAAACCCAAAAAAGCTGGCTCACAAGTGGACTCAAAATATCCTGTAAACATAAAAGACTAATAAAATCCCTCGCAAATCAAACTGATAACAAAGTATTTAAAAAACATTGTTCCAATTACTCAAAAATTCTTAAAAAATGTGTCAAAAAATCTAAAAAGCTTTCATTCGTAAACCAACTCAAAAAAACATAAATAAAACTATGTGGAACATTGTGAAACAAGCAACAAATAAAAATACAGTACAAGCGCACAAAAACATAATCTTAAAAACAGAAAACAATATTGAAACGTGCCCAAAAAAAAATGTGAATACTTTCAATGATTTTTATGCATCAGTCGGAAACACCCCAATAGATGGCGGCAACGTCACCGCTCTCACACCCGGTGGCCCCGAAATACAAACCTCCATAAACTCCATATACCTAAATTCTGTAACAGAAAAGGAAATACAACGCATAATACAGCACTTACCTAACAAAATTAGCTGCGGTGTTGATGAAATCCCTTCCATATTGTTAAAAGCATGCATAAATGAGCTCACACCACCCATAACCCAGCTGGTCAATCAATCTTTTGAAGAATGCACTTTCCCAGAAAAATTAAAAACAGCAAAAATTAAACCTATTTTTAAGAAAGGTGGTAAAACTGACAATCCTGCACACTATGGACCGATTGCACTCCTTCCCGTAATATCAAAGATTTTTGAAAAATGCATGACAAACCGCATCTAGTTTCCTAGAAAAATACCACTTACTAGACGATAATCAATTTGCTTTCCGGAAAAAACACTCTACCACCCTTGCAGCATATAACTACATACAATAAATTGTCGCTTCATCCATCATCGTGACCTTGAAGACGGGCTAGCGTGACAACTGGCTTACAGCTGCGAAGTCCAAAACCATCACAGGTCAGGACATCGGGCACCCAGAGGACACGAGGATCTACGTGCGTGAGGCACTCACCCCGACGACCGCGTTTCTTTTATGGAAAGCAAAAAGTGAACTCAAAAGGGACAATCTTTTTTAATATGTGTGGTGTAAGGGAGGCACTGTACTCGTAAGAAAACACGACAAGTCCAAATACCAAATAATAAGATCATTCATTCATTTATTTATTCATAAACAATAATACATTGTGTCTGAATGTTACATTATAGAATAAATACATGCCTATTTACAATAAAGTGATGATAATTATCTACAATACATACCTAACACAATAAAAACTCATAAAAATTCTAATGTCAAAAACTAATCCTTAAAATAACAAATACAATTACTTAATTAAAATTCATCAATATTGTAACAATTTTTGCCTAATAAATATGCTTTTAGTTTACATTTAAATTTTTTATAACATGTCATAGTTTTAAACTCCATAGGCATCCTATTAAACAACCTCACTGCTTGAACTCTGGCAGTGTGCGATACCACAGTTAGTCGCGAGGCTGCAGTGGGAGGTAGGTTTTTTGTTCTAGACGCCAGTCTCAATTCCATTTCTTCCTGTGACTCATAGGCATCTCGATGTTTAATTACACTCGTTAAAATAACTAAAATATAAAGGGAACTGTTAATATTTTTAATTTTTTAAAATGGTCTTCGCAAGAATCCCAATGCGGGATTCGCACCATAGTGCGAATTGCTTGTTTTTGTGCAATAAAGGCACGGTCCACATTATACCTATAGCTATTACCCCAGAGCCTTATGCTGTACCGGAGTCTAGACTCTACAAGAGCAAAATAAACCAATTTTAATTGTTCCATATTCAGTTCGTTCCTAAGACTGCGCAAAGCATAACAACCTGAGGCGATTGAATCCTCGACTGACCTCAATTCCTCTTTCCAATTTAATAAGTTATCAATGTGCACCCCTAGTATCTTTACACTGTCAACCGAGTTTATTATTTGATCCATAAATCGAATGTCAAGTTTGTCATCATTTCTAGTTGTCGTTTTAAATAGCATTGCATATGTTTTACTTCCGTTTAAAACTAAACTGTTCACCGTAAACCATTGACAGCATGCCCTAACAACGTGGGCTGCACTCTTGTTTAAGTCGTCAATAGTTTTCCCAGAAATCACCACGCTAGTATCATCAGCAAATAAAACTAATTTAGCGTCAGGGACTACATTTTGCAAATGCAATATCAAGTCATTTACGTAAATGATAAAGAAGATAGGGCCAAGGATTGAACCTTGTGGGACTCCTCTGGTTATTTTAGTGAAACTAGATCTATGCACTACCTCTGCTGAGTTGTCATCTATTTCTTTGAGTTCTACAAACTGTTTTCTATTCGACAAATAGGATTTAAACAGGTTTAAGACTTTCGCCCTGATTCCGTAATATTCTAGCTTTTGAATTAATATGTCGTGATCTATGGTGTCAAAAGCGGATTTCAAATCAAGGAAGACACCTGCTACTTTTAGTTTGTGAAATAATTTATTTGTCACGTCATCAATCAGAGTGTCCAAAGCTTCAGATGTCCCGACGCCAATTTGATATGCGAATTGCCTTTTGTTCAAAATGTTATTACTCATGAGATGTTTACAAAGTTTGCCTTTTATTACTTTCTCTAAAATTTTTGATAACACTGGCAACATTGAAATTGGCCTGTAGTTATTTGCATCCGTTTTTGGCCCTTTTTTGTGTAGTGGTAAAATTTTTGCTATTTTCAGTTGGTCAGGGAAGATCCCCTTACTAAAACACTGATTGCAAAAATGAGACACTGGGTCAGCCAGCTCAGAAATACATGCTTTAATTACAGTCACTGGAATATCATCATAACCACATGAGTGTTTCTTCTCCATATTGTCTACGATTTTTTTTATTTCATAAGGTGTGGTAATTAGTGGTTCCATATTACAATCGATTTTACTAATATTTGACTGGAGGAGATTTAACGCTGCCTGTAAGTCACCTCCTACTTGAAAGTTCTCTGAATTAAATTTCTTTGAAAATATGTTTGCTACTTCAGAAACACTGTGAACTGGTGTCTGGTCCATTTTAAGCATTATATTTTCTTTCTTGACAAGTTTTTTTCTATTTGTATGTTTATTGACTAATTTCCAAATACACTTGGACGAATTTTTGGCCAGACTTATCTCTTTTTGAACTGCTAGCATTTTTGCTTGTCTTAAAATTTTGTTGAAAATTTTTATATATGCTGTTCGAAATATAAGGAGACTCGAATCATTGTGTGATTTATCTATTGAGCTCAAGAAACGCTTCATTTTGCTTGATACTTTAATCCCTTTTGTAATCCATTTGACCTTATTTGTTCTTTCTAAATTGAGCTTCTTTTTTACTTTTTTAAAACTTTCGTTAAATATTTTTGTAAACTGATTCAAAAAGCCATTTATACCCATGGAACTCCAATCAAGATCGGAGCAAGACATTGAGAATTTGCTCAAGGTCAAGGGATGAGACGCTGGTATGTGTGTGTAATTATTTCTCTTTTAGTCATTTACCATTACCTAACAACTAAACTCAATGGTTCTTGATGTCTGACGAAAACCTTATTAGCGAAAGTAATTACAATAATATTCCTAATTACAAGGGGCGGAGGTTTGATCTTGTATGTGCATTGCATAACAAATATTATTTCGAACAACAACAAACACAAACGCATTTCTTCGAGTCGATAGCTGGTTGTCTTTATATAAACCGCGAAAGTAAAATGAACATATGTGCGGTATATAGACCGCCAGACACCGATAAGACTTGTTTTGTGCGGGAATTGCATGCCATGTTAGACAGTTTCGACAAAAAAAACGGACTTGTTGTACAAAGGGGATATTAACATTAATTTAAAACTAAAAAATAATATTTGTAACAGTTATTTAAATAAAATGAGCGAATTGGGAATGATATGTGGTATTTCACAATATACACGAATAGAAAAGAAAGGAAACCGTATTTCTAGCTCATGCATAGATCACCTGTTTGTGCGGAGTGTATGTGGAGCCCAGGCGCATACCAGCGTGGTACATACTGCTCCAGCGGATCATTACATAATAGGACGCGCGTATGTGTGCGCGCCGCCCAGCCGTCCGTCGCCACACGAGCGGCGCGCGCACACAACCACGGACAATAGGCGCGTGTTATCACTTATCAAGTCTGTAGACTGGAATGTGGGACTGACTTATGAATGCCCCGAACAGGTGGTAGATTTTATTATCAATCAATTCCAACGCATTTATAAAGAGTGTGAAATAGTAATTAAACAAAATAACGTGTATATAAGAAAATCATGTGGATGGGCAAATAGTAAAATTAAATTCATGAGCAGGAGACGCAACGAACTTTTTAATATTTGGAAATCTGATCCAAAAAATTCAAGTAATAGAATAATTTATAATAAATACCGAAATATGACTAATAAATACATAAATCAAGTTAAAAATAGATTTTACCTTAACAAAATAAAGGATAATTTTAAAAACAGTCGGGTGATATGGGGAATTGTTAATTCTTTGTGTGGTAATGTCAGTAAAACAATAGAGGAGACGGTCCTACGTGCTTTCAAATGTGAAGAAAAACTGCTGGCCTGTAATTTCGCCAAGGAGTTTCAGAACAATTTGAATTCGATTACACAAACGTGCAATACACCATTATTAAACGAATCTACATACTGCAACAAACCGGATGTAGTATTAAGGCTGAGTAAAATAACAAATGAAGAGACTTATAAAATAATTAAAAATCTCAATAAAAATAAAAGTCCGGGTTATGACGGAGTTCGCGCTTCGGACATTAAATATATAACAAATGAAATTACTCCCTTGATTAGACACTTAATTAACACATCATTAGACTCATGCGTATATCCCGATATATTAAAAATAGGTACTGTACAATAACTACCGACCCATTACAATACTGTCAAGTATTGACAAAATAGTTGAACGTTATATAGGAGATAAAATAAATTTATTTTTAAAACAAAATAACATTATAAACAGAAAACAATTCGGCTTTCAAAGAAAGAAAAGTACTGTACAACTACTAGGCCAATTTTGTGATGAAATAAATAGTCATTTAAATAAACAAAGGCACATATTAGTAATTTTTATTGACTTCAGCAAAGCCTTCGAAACCCTTACTTACAAAACCCTATATAAAAAATTAGAACAGAACCCGTTCTGTTAACAGGGTCCCCTTTTAAAATGGTTTATAAGTTACCATAGCAATAGATTTACTGCAGTTATAATAGGAAACTCTTACAGTGACATGGTTGAAACATCAAAGGGAACTGCACAAGGATCGATAATTGGCCCCACTGAATATCTGTTGTATGTGAACGATATGTGTAATACAGTCGGAGAACAGTACGTATATCAGTTTGCCGATGACACCTGCATCGTCGTAGCTGAAAAGGACCTAGAGACCGCGGAACGTAAAATGCAGAAAATATTCGATACCATATGCAAATGGTCACATGACGTCGGTCTCATCTTAAACGCTGACAAAACAAAAGCTATGCATATTCGCTCTTCACAAAACAAGTCATCCTACGTGCCAGAAATTAAGGCACACGATCACCAGTGCACATACTGGTATTTGCTCAATCTGGGCGGACAAAAGTCCCAAAATCTAAATTGCATTGAGATTTCTAAAAACCGATTCCAGGTAAAGATAACTAACCTAGCTACACATCCCCTGCACAATCCCTCTCCCTTAATAACGACCAGGGCTGCCAGATCGTATATTTGGATACAAAATATGTATAATCGGACGGTACATTGTATCCATAATCATTTCGTATAATGCAATACAAAAGCATACGGCATGAAAAGGAAGGTGAGTTCGCCTCTTGCATTTTTCGAAGTTATCTGTATGGGATGAACATAGATGGAGATAAAGTATTGCCAACTTGACAGTTATGATGGAGTGGAGTGTCGTGTGACCGCTTGAGTGGGTTGAGGTTTTGTTCGTGGAGATGTGTTTTAATCTGTGGAGATTTTATTTTTCAAAGTTGTCATATTGTTTTTCTGTCGTATGTTCTTTCTTGCCATTGGCGCCTTATTCACATGTTCGTAGTAACTTAAACTTATATTTTAATAATAAAATGATATTTTGATTGGCAAAATTGTTTAAACCTTGGACAGAAAGCATTACTTAGAAGAAGAAAAACTCAATATCGAGATTATATCGTGCAACAAACATAATTAATAATTAGCAACTGTGACATCCCCTAATTACAGTAAGTTTTAACTATGTTTTATATTAAGCAGCCTGGGTGGTAGTATGTGTATTAAGGAATTAGGAACATTTTAATAGTTTGTATCCGTCTTATAAATAATAGCATGTATGTGGAGCAGGTACGTTTTCTTTCGAAAGTTTTTTTTGCATGTTTTTGTATTTGTTGCAGTGTGTTTTAACTATGGATAAATTCTTAACCAAAAAAAAGACCCGCTCCTACGCCTACATCACCTATACGGGCTATACCTAGCACCTCTCAAGAGTTACATACTTCCAGTTCATCATTGCCATTGCCATCTACAGCAGAAACTAGAGCACCTCCATCCAAAAAGAAAAAAACAAATCATTCTTTCAATGATAAATGGCTAGACTCAAGTTTGTTTAAAAATTGGCTTGTTAAAACCACTGATGAACATGGGGAAGTTGTTGCAAAATGCAAATTTTGCAACATGGTATTGACCAGCCATAAGGCTGTGCTTGAAAAACATATAACCAGTAAGAACCACAAGCAATTTGTATCTGTCAGCAATACTAACAAAAAAATGAATGTAGTTAGCAATCCGAATCCAGACACTAACAGTAACATGGTAAAACGGGCCGAACTCAAGCTGGCTTCTATGCTTGCTGAGCACAATTTGCCATTTACTTTAATGGACACATTAGTGCCATTGATGCCAAATATTTTTCCGGACTCAAATATAGCGAAAGGTTTGGCAATGGGTAGGACAAAGACTACTGCAGTTGTTACTCAAATATTAGGGCCTGAATTTTCTAGAGAGTTGATAAATGATTTGAAAGAACCAGGAGGTTTCTTCTCCTTGATCATGGATGAAACCACAGACACAATTTCACAAAAACAGTGTGCAAACACTGTAATACACTGTAACAAAGATTTTGAAATAAATACAGAGTTTTTGGATATAATGGAAACGGATTTGAGTGCTGCAGAGAGCTTGTTCGTGAAATTAAAAGAATGTATAGAAAGCAAAAACATTCCCTTTTCCAACTTAGTGGGATTTTCAGCTGACACCACTAATTCAATGGTTGGTGTACATAATTCAATTTTCTCACGCCTTAAGGATGAATTACCTGATATAGCATGCATAAAATGTTCTTGCCACAGTATACATCTGGTGGCATCAAAAGCATGTTTACATTTGCCCAGATCGCTCGAGGACACCTTGCGAAACATAGGATCTCATTTTTCCCGCAGCAATAAGCGTCAAAAGAAACTGGCCGAAATGCAACAATTTTTTGGTGTTGACATCCATAAAATTCTTAGTCCTGCAAATACCAGGTGGTTGTCTCTAAAACAATGTGTAGATAGAGTATTAGAGCAATTACCTGCACTGACTCCTTACTTCACTGCAGAGGTATATGAAGACCCATCACAAACTACAGATGAAATTTTATCAGTGTTAAGAAATGACCTAATGATTATATATCTTGAATTTCTGTCATACTCACTGGAACTACTTACAGATTTTAATAAATTGTTCCAATCAGAAAGTCCTCTTCTTCACCGCCTAAAGCCAGAAGTCCAGTCCTTGTTAAAAACAATATATGCTAACTACATGAAATTTTCAGTTGCTAAATCAGATCCATGGACTGTTAATCATCAAAACCCAAGTAATTTCCTGGCACTGGAAAAAGTTTACATTGGGGTTCAAGCATTTGCATCCATTGCATTGTTTTTAGAAAAACACCCTGATGATCAAAACAGCAAAATTAGAGATTGACAAAGTCAGAAAGGGGTGTCTTCAATTCTATATTGAAGTTGTGACTCAATTAAAAGCAAGATTTAAATTTACTGACCCCATATTTCAGTTTATCAATATTGTTGACCCATGTCATGCTCAAGGTTATGAAGTAAAGGAACTGGGCGCCGTAATAAAACGCTTTCCGTATTTGTCATTAATTATTGACCACCAAAAATTGGACATGGAATGGAGGAAACATGCTCTTCTAGAACATGAAAGTTTAGGCCTAGACAACAAACTTCCAGCAGAACAATACTGGAAAAAAGTATTCTCATTAAATGATGGACAAGGTAACAAAATGTTTCCTAATTTAAAAGCGGTCATAGCTCTTTTGCTAGTTTTGCCCTTTTCAAATGCATCTGTGGAGCGCACTTTTAGTCACCTAAAGAAAATAAAAACGCAGGACAGAAATTGCTTAAAAACAGAAACAATATCAGCACTTATGAGTACAAAAAATGGTGTAGCTAAACATGGAGGATGCATAGCTTTTGAGCCATCTAGAGCTATGATGAATAAGAAAATAATTTACAATAATAAAAAATAGTAATCTGCATGATTTGTGATGGGTTATGGGAATGGAACCTTGAAACTAACTGCAAACTTGGTAAGATTAACACTAACTTCACCTAACATAACTAACAACAATGCTTGGATTTATCTTCCTTTTTGTGTGTGGACTTTGTTTTTTTTTACGGACAATTTACCAAATGTCAATGAAATAGTTTTATTTTTCTAGTAAACAACTAGAAAAATAAAACATAGCAGACTAAATCGACACTCTTCAATCATTTATTTTCAGATTTAAATTTTACCGCAACTGCAAAAGTAATATAAGATCATTTGAATGTGACCAGTACTCAAAAGTACTTATACTGTCAGAGATTAAAATAGTCAAAACATCATTCAAGTACAGGTCAGTATGTTACTTTTATGAACCTATGAAGAAAAATTGATTTTTAGAATGATCATGTATAATGCGATCAAATTTCGTATAATTGCAGATACTAAACGGTATCGCCACGATTTATTGGCTGGCAGCCCTGGTAACGACAGTCGGAATTCGATAGTTTTGCCACGTGCACGTATCTGTTCTCGACGCGCTCTTACAAGTGATAACTTTGAAGCACAGTTTTAATTTTTACAGTGTACTTTGCAATTTTAAAGTGATGGATCCGGATAAAGCAGGTATGAAACTCAAGAAATGTGTTTAAAGTATTACGCTTAACTGATAAGGATCATAATAATTAAACTTACAAAAATAAGTAATTTTTTTACTCCAATTTGGGCACAATTTTTTCTTTGCTAAAGTTTTTGTTTGTGGATCGAGATATATCGGGCTATGATTTTTATTATAAGATGTTCTACATATAATACTGTATTAAATTACAAAACAATTATGTAGTTTTTTTGATAAATCAATATGACTCTTAATATAATTTAAAAAAGACCAATTTTTTGTCATGTAACTTCTACATAGTTTATGCTTGTTTTAGGGGCACAAGGGACATCAGGAGTAAGGATTGTGACCAGACAATACTTATTCGATCGTCTTAAAAACGAAGATCTGCCGAATTTAGAGGCAAAGTTGGATTTTTTACGGAACCAGCTGTTATCAGATGAGACTTACAATAACGAGCAAATTGCTAGTTTGAAACGTAATTTTGCTCATTTCAAATCTGAATTGAAGCAAAAATGGATAAAAGCTCATTATAAACAAGATATTTTTGTGCAATCGAACCAAGCATGGCTAGAGGGAACGTTTGAAATTCCTGTTGCTGATGACGTACAAAATCGGTCCGGTCGGCCATCCAAACCATTTGAAGAGGTTTGTGAACGAAGGCAAAAAACGGAAGAGCTTCGCTCTACTTTTCAAAAGGATGTAATTCTACATGCTGCGCAAGTGGAGTTGGGAAAATCTGGCAAAAGGGATGCGTCGAGTGTCCTAAAAGATATTACCAGATCTCCAAGACGAGCGACTGAATATAAAAAAGCATACCTTAACAAGGAATCTGGTAATGAGCAACCGTTAACACCAATGCAAGCATTACAGATGTTAATCGATGCCGACTTGATACAAGGGCAATACGAAATAATAAGAAATACGAACAACATTACATATTTACTAAAACGGGGCTTAATCGTGTATAGATTTTGAAAACAAACCTCCGACGTTTCAAGGGCGACGTTGCCCCCGTGGTCCCGGAGAAAGACTGGCTGAGGTTGACATCAACATCTTCTAGCTGCGCGTGTTTTACGAACTACCCGCACTTGGTCTTGATTATAAACTTGAACATTTTGCACACTAGGGATGTGACTCTGTCGACACACTACACTCACGATGTCCGATTTTTGAGCCGGTGATATTCGATTACGCTTACATTTATCAATGACCGGATTCCAAGTAGACGAGATTCTAAAACCGTCATCTCGATTGAAATTGGGGTATTTCTTGATTTCAATGGCTTCCCGTACTTTTCTACTATGGAAACGACGATCCGTTGAAAGGATTTTAGGGTTATGCAACTCAATCCAGTGGTTTGGTCCAGACTCTTAACAAATGTTCGGCAACCGCAGACTTGTTTACCTGGCGATTTTTGACAGCTGCGATATGTTCCTTCACTCTTTCCGCCATGGTACGCTTCGTTTGGCCGATGTAGGAACTACCACAACTGCAATCAATCTTATAAACACCAGGTGATTGGTACGGGATAACATCTTTCGGCGATCTTAGTTTGCCCGAAATCTTGGATAAAGGGGTAAACACAGTTTTTATGGAGTACTTCGCTAGCACTGTGCCAATCTTGTCCGTCACCCCTTTCACATAAGGCAAAAATGCCGGTTGCCTTGATACATCAGGACGCTTCCTTCTTGCTCTTCGTCTGGGCTGCCACTTTTTCACCTTATACCCGTTCCATCTGAGTACCTCCTGAATATGTGACATCTCACTCTTTAAAAATTCAGGGTCACAAAGATCGTGTGCTCTATTCACTAAAGAGCTGACAACTGACTGTAGATGGCGGGGATGGTGGTGAGAAAAAGCGTTCAAATATCTGTCTGTGTGCGTCGGCTTCCTATAAACAGTATGCGTCAGGGTTCCCCTCACGTCGCCCTTGAAACGTCGGAGGTTTGCTTTCAAAATCTATACACGATTAAGCCCCGTTTTAGTAAATATATAATGTGTGAAAATCGTGAAAGTTTAAATAAATACGAACAAGACATTTTTTCCATGCTACTACAGTCCACTTGCTTGATTGGCCAACTTGCCGATGAGGCAGCTGAGGCTTGGAACAAACATTTTAAAGTTTTCTAGAGAAAGCTGCAATCAGGACGTTTTTAACCGTCTTATTCTGAGCTCGGATCTGTTTCTAAGCAGCAGACGAGCGATAAAAAAAGGAAATCTAACACATTCCTGCCTGAGACCCTTGCCATGTTCGTTTCTGCGGAACCGAATATCATCGAATATTCGACGGAAAGCGATGAAGATGTAAAATTAATTTTAAGCAAAATTGTAATTTTTGGTTGTTTTATGTATAATATTTTTCTAAATAAATATGTAAAATACTACCTTGAGTTTTATTTATGTAAAGAAAATCATTAAAACACCTTAATTTTCTTATTTCAGCTAGTTCAATTCCGATTTTACAAAAAATAATTTTGTCCGTCCAGATTGAGCAAATACCAGTATGTGCAGTGCCTCCACTGGCAACAGAAGGACTGCGCCTGTTCGCCCATCGATTTTGTAGAAGAGCATATTTACATAGGCTTAATAATTGACTCAAGATTTAATTGGCAGCCGCATACTGAATACGTATGCAACAAACTTAGATCAGTTCTAGGAAGGCTAACTATTCTCAAATACAAGATACCTTACAACACCTTAAGAATGTTATACCTAGCATTAGCCGAATCAGTAATAAGATACGGACTCTGTAGTTACGGAAGGTGGGCATTATAAAACAAACCTTGACAATATATCAACACAGCGAATCCTCCTTTTTTTTTTTAAAGGGTCGGCAACGCGCATGTAACACCCCTGGTGTTGCAGGCGTCCATAGGCTACGGTGGCCGCTTACCATCAGGCGGGCCGTATGCTTGTTTGTCACCGTCGTAGTATAAAAAAAAAAAAAAAATATATATAAAATACACAAATATTAAAAATAATTGTGCCTGATAATTTAAAACTAAAATACATAAATGACAATTGCAACCTGCTCCAATTCTGCAAGGTACTTCCCGTATAAAACCTAGTTAAATTATCAATTCTCAAAGAAGAACACAATAACTTAACCAACCTAAATGAATATTATCGCAACAATAAGTTAAGAGGTCTATCAAATGCAACTAGATTCATATTACCATCAACTAAAAACATTAACGGCATGAGAACCAACCTTTATTTGGTTCCTAAAATAATAAATAGCTTACCGAAACACAAGATTTATACCTAACAAACTCCAAATCAATTAGAGACGTAAACAAATACTTAACGTCATCCAGTAACCACGAATATATATAATGTTGTTAGTTAATTACTAACAACTTAATTTATTACAAGTTTTTTCTTACATATTCATACCTAACATACATTCTAATAGTGCACTGTAATTAGTGACACCGAACTGTAGCTGTTAGTTAAGCCACTAATTGGCTTTTGCAATTAAGTATAGGGAACTCTGCGATCAATAATTATTTTGGAACTTCAATAAATTAAAAAAAAAAACTTGAATACTTAAGAGACAAAAAATATGCAGTAGGTCTTCTTCTAGACATGTCAAAAGCTTATGACAGAGTGTCACACAGTCTTCTTATACAAATGGCTTCGCTTCTATCTCTTACTAATAACAAAAAAATTATGTCAGCTCTTGGCAAATTTATATCCAGAAACGACTTGAAACTGTAACCTTTCGCAGTTGTTGTAGTTTGCTAATTTTCTCCGATTAACAACTTTAGGTATAACCCAGTGCCGTCTCTAATCTTATTGTTATTTTTTACCTAATGCCTCTCGTGCAAAGCTCACATAATTCAGAGGGTAAACAATTCTCCTTTGCTGAACGAAATTTCGCCTTATCGCAAACTAAAAAGGAGCTCGGCCTAATACTCGTTTTTGGCAGAATGGTGCTTGACTGCACGGTAGCCATATGAAAAAGAGTGAAGTGAAGTGAAAAATTAAACAGGATAGGCATACGTGGCAGGGCATTAAGTTGGATGAAGTCATACCTTGAAACACGACAACAATATGTAGAAATTGAACATTTTGATATCGAGACCAGAACTTTGCACTACATCAAATCCAAAATACAACATACCGAAAATTCCATTCAGGGCAGTGTCATAGGATGCGTTCTATTTCTGATTTATATAAACGATCTACCCCAAATAACAAATCACAAAACTATCATGTTTGCCGATGACATATCCATCTTATTTCAATGTTCATCAGACGATAATCATAACTTACATATACAAGACACATTTAATTAAATCTCAAACTGGCTGCATGATCAAAATCTTATAATAAATAATGAGAAATCAAAAATAATACAATTTAGACCTAGACAAAAAGAACCCCTAAACCTAAAACCCATAGCATGCAATCTAAATATTGATGAAGTTGCTGAATGCACCTTACTTGGCCTTACCCTGGATAGTCATATAACATGGAAGCCACAAATTGAAAAAATAAACTGTCCCGATTCCATTATGCTCTCAGCATAATAAAGAGTAGCACTACTCTGGAGTGTGCACTGACAGTGTACTACTCACAGGCAGTTGCGTGGCTTCGCTACGGGCTACTGTTGTGGGGCGAAAGCACCGACTTCCATCATCTTTTCCTAATGCAGAAGAACTGCATTAGGATATTAGCAAATATACACAGACCCCAAAGTTGCAAACCACATTTTAAAAAACTAAATCTCCTTACCCTTCCCTCTCTATACATTCTTGAAGTAGCCACATTTGTCCGCAAAAAATTACCCCTCTTTAAATTTTGCCAAAACCCCCGACGCCAGCATTACTTAGAATTCCCAGAACCTAAATTAGAAATCTACAAAAATGGTCCATATTACAGAGCAATAAGAATTTATAACAAAATCCCTACTCATTTAAGAACTGAACAGAATGACTCACATTTTATAAAGCACCTAAAACGTATACTAATAGATAAATGCTATTACACCATAGCTGAATTTATGGAGGATGAGAGCTTGTAACTTCTATTAAGTATAAGAATATTTATTGAGACTGATACAAAGCTGTAACTAATTTAAAAAAAACTTTGTTATTATATTAATATACTTAGACCGGGTTACTCACGTCTATAAAGTCGAAAACAGCTCGACATGTTTCGGGACGGTCCGCGCCCCATAATCATGAGTGAGAAGCGCTTGCCGCGATTGCCCTGCGCACACTGCGCGCGACAGCCCGTTTGTTATTATATGTTTAAAATAGGTTAAGACCGCTTGTTATGTTTTTGCTATACCCTATTCAGGGTCCATTGTACTTAAGTGGTTAATGGTATGCAAATAAATATTTCTTATCTCTTATCGTTTCATTTGACAGCCAACGCTACCCAAAAAAATATTTTAAGAAATGCTGAACTATTTGTAGCAAAAATAACTTTTTTTTTATGCTATAGGTGGCAAACGAGCAAACGAATCGCCTGATGGTAAGCGATTAACGTCGTCCATGGACACCCGCAACACCAGAGGTGTCGCAAGCAGGGCTCGGAACCGGTTTAAAAAATAGCGGTTTATACCGGTTTATTTCGGTTTTACTCCGAACTTTCTCCAAGAACGCAAACGTTTTAAGAACATAATAAAAACCTGGATTTAACCGGTTTATCCGAAAAGCAACTTGACGGTCTAAACGCGACGTTGCCAGATTTCGTGTTCAAGTCGCAAGACGTACGAACGGATGGTTCCTTTAACAATTTTAGTTTTATGATTTTGCATACATGTATCTAGAGACGGGTCAAAAAATATAGGCAAACCAGTGAGCTGGTATTTATAGGTGACAGCCAACAGTGTCAATAATTTATTTAAAAGAAATCAAAATATAAGTTCATACAGGGTGTATTTTCTTTTCGGGCCAATGGGGTCAACTAACAGATCCCGAAATGTTACACGAAAATGATCTTCAGACCTTTCCTCGATTTTAAATTAATGTTAGTGGCCTTTACAGAAGAAAAACATATATACAGGTTACGAGAAAAAGGTAATTTGTTACAAACATTTATTTGTGCTTATTTATTCAATTCCTATCCAGAATAAAAAGTTTGTATGAGACATGGAACCAAAAAAAAAACTTTTTTCTAAATGCATTTTCATATTTTCCTATTAGTCCTAACAACAGGCAGGATGCCGTTCAAATGTAATACAAACATAATTATCAGTCCCATACGGATGAAATTCATAATAAGAAAATTATCTTTTTTTACATTTTGGTTTAAGTATAGATGAAATAAAACACATTCTTTTTAGTCCAAATTTGGCACTTTCACACCCTACATTACGTGATGACGCACCAACTAAAATTAAAATTTTAGCACCATCTTGTATAAATTTTTCATTGATAATAATATTATAAGAATATAATAATAATAGATGGTAGATGTGGAAAGCTAAGTGGCGAGTTGGCTATGTGTCAGTGACACCTCTTTACCTTCATCCCTGATACTCGTACCGGTGTTGCCCCCTTGAGCCATCCTAGATGTCACCTTTTGTGGGAGCCCCTCTTATGTGGGCGAGTCACCGTCTGCCGTAAATCAAATTGCTTACCTTTTTCTTAGACAGACGCCCGATTTTATTTTCCATAACCCAGTATTTAGTGCACCACTTTCACCTAATAGTCCAGTATATTTTGGACTCCATTAAATCTCAATAGTACATACACCCTGGCGGGTGCTGCCTCTGCGTGCGTCCCATGGTTCGGGCAAGTGCAACATCCGCTCGGTGTACCCCTTACATTTCATTACATTGTCCCCTTTCGACATGATCTTGCGTGTTGGTTTTAGCTCCGCGTAAGCCTCCCAAATATCCGGAACACCATTGTTCCGTGATGGGAAAGACATGCCTAACATAAGTCTTTATTTTCCAAATAATACATTTTACAAAATTACTTATTTCTGTTTTTTTTGCTACCCGTTATTGAGCAAAGGCCTACTCCATCGTGCTCCATAAACACCTATCAGCCGCCATTCTTGTCCAGGTAGAGCCTGCATACAGCACAATGTCTTAATTCCACTTTCGTTGAGGACGGCCCTGCGGCCGTTTCTCTACGCGTCGCCACTAGTGGAGTACGCTTTCGCTCCATCTGCTCGAGTAACATCATCAAATCATCATTGATAGTATGTAAATTAAAATATGCGATAGATTCTCTCTAATTGTGCCTAGAGTAACCTCGTTTGTAACTATTCCAAATATAACATCGGTAGCTTAAGTAGTTCTCGAGACGTTTTTTAATGATGTGACAGACATACTGAGTCACTCCATAATAAAAAGGAACCCCCTTTTTATCATTTAGGTACGGAACCCTAAAAATGAAAGTATACTAATTAAGAGGTATAAATGTATGTAATTATTTGTTTTTATCAATTTTAAAATCACTTACAGGTACAAATATAAATAAAGCAATTACGTGGCATCCTAGGAACTATGCCTCAAGCGGAGGATTTATGGCATCTTATCTATACATATTTTAAATTGTTTTTTTTGTTATTATCATATTTTTGTGGAATTAAACTTGTTTGTTGTTGTTGTATTAGTTGCTTAAAAGAAACTATGCAATTAGTTGAATGCCAAAAATACGCGGAAATACTCGCGCGTGGCAGATTTTGATGTACAGATCGCGCAACATTTCCTAAAAAATAAATAATAATCTATTGCGCTCCAGTAAGTCAAGATAACGTTTGGTTTGTCGGAACTTTGTAACCCTGCTACTCCTTAAAGTTTCACTGATATTGCCAGATTTTACATGAACACCTTTTAACAAGTAAGTAGGTAACTTATTCCACTATTATTTAATATGACAGATTAAAATATTTTTCTTATACCATTTTTTATCATGATGCCCTGGTCGCGCGAATCTATATTCGGGGGAGGTACTTAACAAGGTATTCCCCATATGTTAGACTGCCGCGTCGGTGATTGAATATATAAATAAAACTTCAGTCTTTCTCCATAGTAAATGTAAGGAAAAAGTTGTTTTAAATATGGGCCTAGTACCACTAGGCTTGTGCTAATTTAAAACGATTAGTATGAAAAAAAAATCTATGAAAATAAAAAAAATATTCCTATAGAAACTATTGTGTGGGCTTCGATTTATAGCCGGATTTTTTTTCCATACTTATTTTCTTTTGATCTCAGGCAGGAGTGGAATACATCGCCATTAAAAAAATACTGTCTAGAAATTACCTTACATTCTCTTACCATGTAGGTTTTTATTCTAGAATCTGTAAACGCCTATCTCCATTCGGTGTAAATCGAAAAGGAAGGGAAGGTCTAAAAATATAGTTTTTATGTAGCAGCACAGGATCTGGTAGGTGCCCTCACTGACCCATAAAAAATTCACTCTGTATAAATTACTTACATTTTTTTAAACCGCAATAGTGTATAATTTGCAAACCTAGAGTAAACTGTTAATACATAATTTGTGATTATTTTGGCATATTATAGTCGTACCTACTAAAAAGTAAAAATAGTGTGGGAAATACTGAATTTATATTATTTATAATATTATTTCTTCAATATTTGATATTATTATTTCTTTGAATATATTTAGTTCGCGGCAGAAGAAAACACGCTTAAAAATGATTAAATATGCGAAACGACGTGCTTTTTAAACTTTGCTAACTGGACTGTAACTTGTTTATCCTGCGTCGCAAAAACCGGTTTTTATTGTTCTAAACCGGTTAAACGAACAAGAACTTTATTAAAATATTACTCTAAAAACCGGTTTAAAAATAACGGTTTCACGAACGTAACCGAAATATAAAGGTTTTGCGCCAAGTACATGATACCGGTTTGAAAAATTAACCGGTATCCGAGCCTTGGTCGCAAGTGCGTTGCCGGCCTGTGGGAGTACGCTCTTTTCTGGAAGGTTTGAAGGTCGTATCGGTCCGGAAACACCGCTGGCGACAGTTCGTTCCACAGTTTAGCTGTGCGAGGCAGGAAGTTTCGGGAAAAGCGCACAGTTGAGGACTGCCAACCATCTAAATGGTGAGAGTGGAAATATTGTAAATATAAACTTCTTTATGGACTGAGTTACCCCAAAAAATAACACCATATATCTTAATGTAGATGCTACAATGCCATGGTATGCAGTTAATAACGTTGTCTTATCGACTACATTTGAAAGTTACTGCAGTGCAAGGGCGGATTTACTTACTTTCTTGCAAACATGTTCTACATGGCTTTTTCATGTAAGTTGATCATCGATGATTAGTCCTAAAAATTTTGTTACAGCTACCCTTTCTATTGTGTTGCTATTATAGTTAATATTCAAATCTATGTTTGAACTGGACGATTTAGTAACATTAAAATATATCGATTGGAGCAGCTATTTTCCGTTTTATGACAAATCTCCCGTAGCTAGGCCTTATTACCCTCCGGTACCTTACATTTTTTAATTTAACTTGCATTTTTCGAATATAGTATTTAAAAATATATTGTTATGCGTTGACTCGTATTACTAAACTCTCTTTTGACATTGTTTTGCACATCACTATCGTATTCAACTAATTAAATTGACATTTTGTAAATTAATAATTATCACCTATTGTTTATATCGTCACATTATATATTGATTGTATTATTGTAAGATAATGCATGATAGTAATTATGTAATAATACCATGACAATTAGCACTTAAGGTTTAGCTGTTAGTGCAGATTGTAACTATAAACAAAAAAAGACAGTTCAATTTATATTTTGGAAACTGTAAGTTAGAAAAAAACGGATCAAGACATCGTTCTCATAGGATCAAAATCATCTGAAATGACATCCCATATGTCAAAAATTTACAATTCAATGATAAATGTTATAAGTGTCAAAACTGACATGTCACAAGTGACAAAAAGATAACGGTCAACTGGTTAACTGCAAATAACTTAAAAGTTAATGTGGCAAAAACTAAATTTATGCCATTCTGTACATCCCGAGACAGTAAGATGCATTTGGACATACATTATGATGGTGTCCCAATTGAAGAAGTGACGCAAATGACCTTTCTAGGTATAACATTGGACAGTTATTGCGATTGGAAAACACACAGAAACTTTAGGTTCCAAAGTAAATAAAATTACGTGGATTCGGCCTTGCGATACGGAATTGTAACATGGGAAAATTCCACAGATAGAGAGGACCTATTTATGATTCAGAAGCAATGTATGAAGGCTTTATTTGGACTTAAACTACTTGGACTCATGTCGTCCATACTTTATCAAGCACCGCGTGTATATTTTCGAGGTTTTTTTTATTTGTACATAAGCACAAATACTTGTTTCAAGAGGTTCAGGAATTATCATCCAGAGGAGTTAGAAATCAGTATATACATAAACTATACAAGCCATTAGCTAGATTAAAACTGACCTGTAATAATTACCCTAGACAAATATGATTGCCCTATTTTTGTGCATTGGGTCGGGCAAATTAAGCCAGTTGCCCAGTTTAGGTCAAAATAGACAAATGTTTATTTTGAACTAATCTGCGCATTAAGATATTAGTGTTTAAGATTGTGTAATTGTCTTGTTGTGTATTATTCTCGTATTAGTGCATTATTCTATGGATGTACAAAAAAAAATGTCCGAAATAAAGATATATTTAATTTTAATTTAATTTTTAATAATTGCTTTATGATGAGTATTGACATATTTAATAAATTGCCAGATAGTTTTAAGAATCTCAGTAGTAATAGATTTAAAAGCACTGTTAAGACGTGGCTTATAAATAAGTGTTTTTACAGCCTAAATGATTACTTGGACCCACCATTAACCATGTATTGATTGTATATTATTTCTAAATTTTATTATAGTTGACATTTTCTAATTTTTATTTTTTGTATGTAATATAATTCTAGTACCAAATATGTGTACACCTGTAAAGGTAGGGTTCGGTGCGACTCATTTTTATGCAAATATATCTGCTGCTTGTAACCTGAATTACCAAATACGCAATAAAAAAAATCAATTCAAATTCAATTCATTCAAAGACTCAAAAATGACACGTCACAAGTGTCAAAATAACAAGTTTCAAGACCAGATTGTCACAAGTTAATACGAGCATATTTGGATCAATTAAATAAAATAAAAAAATTCGAAGATAAATTTGTCAGTTTTGACAGAAACTGTAATAGGCTATATGCACTTGAAATAGATAAGGCTTATATTTTTTTCTCAGAAACTATGTTGGTTCAGCATTATATCCCTATCAAAATTTCTTAATTTTATTTTATTTTAGCTGTGAAAATAATTATTGAAAAGTGCAAAAAAATGTGTGAAATTACAAACGGTTAAAACGCTGTGACGTCGAGTGTGACGTCATTGGATAGTGGTGTCTGTACACCAAGCCAAGAACGCGAATGAACAGAGAGCCGCTGTATGTAGTCTCGCGTCTCGGTTTCTCAAATGTTTGGTGTACAGCCGGCACAGAAGCACTAGTATCCAGATCATTAAAAAAAAAGCATGCGAATCGTGAATCGTCTGTGTCAAATTGTATACATGTTCTCGTATGGAATTTCCTTCATAAGATATCTAGGTTTCTCGTTCTGCTACTCATATTTTTGCATTTTGGCACAATCCAATACATATCCCATCTTTAAAGCGGTTTTATGACTTGTATGTCGTTTTCCATTGTAAATGTAAACACAATCGGCTGAACAATACAAGACTAATTAAATAATAAACATTTTTTAGGTTATGTTGGGCCGATCAAACACGTTCATAAATCATAATCTTAATTCACATCAATTGATCTGAGAAATTTATTATATCTGAAAAAATCAGGATACGTGTGAGCAATATCTAAATTGTACGTAATTTTATGCATTATTAATTCACAATATAATTGTAATTATGCATCGTAATCTGCATGCCTACCACGAACATCGAAAATTGGCATTGACGGGAAACCTCTTTGTCACTCTAATACGCAAGTGTGACAGAGACGGAGGTATAAATTCGCAATCGTTCGATTTTCGTGGTATAGGCCCTGAGTCAGACTGTGTGCCGGCCGGCCTTAGATGAGAAATGACGTCACGGCTCAGCTTGTCGGAATGGCGGGCGTTTCAAACGCCCGTTTTTATTTGAAGTTTTTGAAAGAAGATTTATCTACTAAATTTTAGTTATTATGCGCTGAAATTTATTTTACAGTATTTTTATGATAAAAGCTATCATCCAACTGTGTTTAAAAAAATAGTGAATATTCCCTATTGTACATTTAATTATGTTACCTAAAACGAATCAATCACAAAACACCTCATTTTTAACAAAATTTGATTAGAACTGACTTAAAAGTCAAATTGGTCAGTTCTGACACTGTCAAAATGTATAATGACAGAATTAATAAAAAACACTTCAGAAAAACTCAAAAACCACACAAAACTTGAAATATCCAACAAATTAAGAAATTTTGGTCAAGTGCGAGTCGGATTTAGAATTTCCCATACAAACTGGTCAAAAACGCCCGAATTAGAATGACAGGCAAAGTTTCCCAAATTTTCGACTTTAAAAAAATAATATTATTATCTCATAAACGGCAAGAGAAATTGGACTTGAAATTTGACCTCTGGGCACCATGGTGCACGGGGTTTCGGTGCACGAGTTTGCAAAAGCCTGCCAAATATTTTTTTCGGACAAAAAAACATAATTAGTGTCAAAAAAAATTCAACCCAGTTCTAAAATCTATATTCATGAACCGATTTCTTGAAAAAAAAAAACAAACTGGTCATCAAAGAACCTCCTTATCCCCAATTTTTTTTTTAGAAAATAAAAAATAATTCTTGTATGGAGAGGGTGGGTACCAGAAGTGGGGCTAAATCCAGAAAAAAGGGCCGAAGTTGCCTACCCTAACCAACTAAGGCACCCCTAGTCAACACCTAACCGCAAACAACAGATGGGTATGGAAAGCGGGGGCTCCTGGTGACGCAGGCCAACGTACAGCGTCAAAACCTAGCGACTGTGACGGTTGCTACGATGGCGGCTAGTAGAAATTAAACGCACAATTGAAATTTTTTATTAATAACAAAAAAACTAGGGTCTGAGAAGTCCTAGCCCGTGTGGTCCACTCCCGAGAGCTCTCGTTACTCCCCTGGCCTAGCGCTGGTGGTCTGAGATCCCGTCGATGAGGCCCAAGGTCAGCTCAAGGTCGGGCAGCCAGCCGGCTGGCGAATGCTGGTTCAGGCGATGCGCTCCAGCAGCGGGGGAAGAGGATCTTGCGCTTCCACTTGTTGATTTTCATATAAACGTCGCACCCTGCGAATATAATGACCCGCTTTAGTAAGGGCCTTTCCGAACTTATGGCCGTTAATGAGCACCTCGGTTAAGCGAAGCAAGTGAGAGGGGGACCGATTAGTTGGTGCAGGTGCTCAAAATCAGAACGGAGTTACAGCAGGAGAAACAAAGGAAGAAATCTAAAAAGGTAGGGGAACCTGTTCTACCTCGGTCAGTTTTTTCTTTTATGATTTTTAGAAAAAAAATGAAAATCAGCAAAACTGTTATTTATCCGGATACCATAAGATAGATTGATAAACTATCGAATATAATACGAAATAAAAGGATTGGTATGTCTATTTTGAGAGGCTACGTCGATGAAAAAAAGAGGGAAAAGTGTCCAAGGAACAACACCCCTGATGTTCCTTGGACACATCCCGTTGTACCTCGGACACGATATTTTTTATTATCTATATTATATTAAAAAAATTTATTAGGTATTGTTTTTAAAATCATAGCTATTTTTAGCATATTTATGCCATTCAATAAAGTTTTCTAGTACAAATTATCTTAGAAAAATAACTCAGCAATTGTCATATTTTATTTTTGCATAAAAAAATTTACAAAGTTTTTCTAAGATTAATTACTTGGTAACTTAAAACGCAGGTAACCAATAATTAGAAATACAGTAAATACATAAGTACATTCAGTAAAAAAAATTTTTGCAGTAGAAGTTAGGTAGGGGCCAAGGTACAACATATTCTTGGTGTCCGAGGTACAACAAAATAACTTTTTGTGCAAGTAGGCCTCGTATTAACACTTCCAATTAAGATTAGGCTGAAACTATCCTACCATCGAGTAGCTAATTATCTTGACATTAACCTATTATATAAACGTTTATTGTCTAACAGCACAACATGAAATGATCATCCTTGATGTAAAGTTCTAAATACCAATTTTTCATGACACGATTCATATTTAATTATTTTTCTCGAGATACTACCGGCCCCCAAGTTTCGTTGATAGTTGATTTTATTAGTTATAAAATAACGTTACAAATAATGTAAATAAAATATTTTAATTACCCTGGCAAAGTAGAAATATTGCCAATTGTCCGAGGTAAAACTATGTCCAATGTTCAACAGTTTCTCCTACCTAGTTAATATTTATAAAAGTAGGTAGGTGTAAACAGTACGCGCGGCAGGCGGCGGCTGATGCAATCCCTAGCATGTATTACAGGCATTACAGCTCGCTAAATGCGCTCATACGTTACTGTTGAACACTTAACACGATATCTAAAATCACTGATTTCTAATAAGTTCAAGCTAAAAACCTTCATTATAAAACAATGCATCAAAACTTACCCGTAAGGGGCGCGAACCCACACTACTAATAAATTGACATGGGGATATAGTGGCCCCTTAATGTACTAACGTTACATTTTGAAAACTAATAACACGCCGGACACCACCGATGCCTACGCTCTGCCACTAAATATGTCGTGCGAGCGCAGCGCGGCGCCGTCCAGCCCGTCCAACCACTATCGAGGCCAACGGCAAAATGGCCGAGCCCACCAGGGTTGCCAACTCAAATTTTTATTTACCACTAAAGCACAAATTGAAACCCCCTAAAACCGTAGTGATTTTTCGGAAAACCCCCTAAATAAAAAAATTAATGAATATTAAACAAAATTTCTTTATTCAACATTAATTATCGACATTATTTTACGCCACAGATTTAGTATTTTTGGTCAGAAAGGTTGAATGATGGCCTGTCCAGACGGGACTACTAAATGCAATTTGATAGATTGAGAGAAAATTTCGTCCCCGTTAGGATGCCTCTTCTCTTATGGTGCTTTTACATGCTCGGGCTCTCGGCCGAATGATTCGGCCCACCCTAGTACACGCTCATTCGAGACAGACTATATAGATAAAATTTAAGCCAGACCATAGACAATTTAAGCTTTTTCAGGTAGTTTCGGTGAGTTAAACGGTGTTTTAAATAGCTTTGGTGATTGAAACTATTTAAGACACTTTTTAAATAGCTTTACCCGAAGTGAAATTATTTAAGACACCTTTTAACTCAACCAAACTACCTGAAAAAGTACTTAAATTGTCTCTGGTCTGGCTTAAGTTTTCTCTATATAGTCTGTCTCGAATCATCGTGTACTAACATGGCCGAAACATTCGGCCGAGAGCCCGAGCATGTAAACGCACGGTTACACATCACTGTAGCGAAAATCGGAGCGTTTGAGTTCCAGTCGTATATTTCTTTCTCAATCGCACACTTGTGAGTTCGAGCAACTGGGAGTGGAATGGACTGCAGTATCATTTCATTTTCAGTAATAATTTCGCTTCTCAACACATTTTTCGCTGTCACACATACATGGAATGGGAAAATCAAATATCCCTAAATTTACCCCTAGATATATTTCACCCCTAAAAAAACCTCACGCGTCTTGTTTACCCCCTAAATCTAGGGGGAAAACCCCTAAGTTGGCACCCCTGGAGCCCACTCCCCGCCCCTCACACCGTTCCTTAGGGTGCCACTAATCCGCATCCCGCGAAAAGGCAACCCAATAATTGGCGACCACGATGTACATGACTTATTGGGTCGCCGATTATTGGGTTGCCTTTTCTTGGGTCGAGCAATATCGTAGCGGGCCAATAATCGGCAGCCCAATAATACATGTACAGTCAAGTGCAAAAATATGGTTCGACATAATCGACTCATAAATATGGTACTACGCTCTTATTACGAACGAATATATTATTGTTATGAACGCGTTCAGCAAAAATTTGTTAAATATTTATGCTTCAAACTGAAACAGCCCTATAGTTCGTCCAATTATTTAAATATTTGTAAGAAACATCACCTAGTACGCTTGCAAAAAAGGCGTAAAATAGCAGACATAACTTTCTTTTTAAACATCACCAGTGGCGTTACTAACTGTCCAGAACTGCTTAGCAAGATTTCTTTTAACACCCCCTCTCATTCTAAAAGGTACCATCCCCCTGTATCTGTTAAGAGTGCTATCACAAAATCCGCCCGCTCGCATTTCAATATTATTACCGCCAGTTGCGCTCCGAACGCGCATCTGTGTGCGGACACACACTACAATCAGGTATACAAACTTATTATCGCCATGCTCTTCGAACGGCATAGCAGGTGCGGTTAGTGCGAACGGGAGCGAGCATTCATTGATTGTAAGCACCG
This sequence comes from Lathronympha strigana, assembly GCA_949128165.1. NCBI lineage: Eukaryota > Metazoa > Arthropoda > Insecta > Lepidoptera > Tortricidae > Lathronympha > Lathronympha strigana. Next base: position 312,265 of record OX421911.1, read on the forward strand.
TCGCGAGGCTAATGGCGTCGCGACGCTTGACGCGCGGACCAAACATTATTGATACTTGCGCCAGAACATCAACTATTACTTGGCGTACGTGGTGTTAGAAAATGTACGAGTAATTTGTATATTTGTTTTGTGTTTATCATAAGATTAAAAATAGTTTTATTTAAACGTCAAATGTCTCTAAATAGTATCCGAAGTTATTTTGGAATAGGATTTTGTTTTCTGCCTCCGGATCCAATTCATTGTTTTCATATTCATACATATATTGGTACATTTCTAAGCATACCTAACTACTAAAAAGTTTTTTTTTTCAAAATTTAAACTCAATCTGAATTCTATTTTGGGGTGGTGATATTATATTGAAGGTTACAAAGCCGATAAGATGAAAAAAGGAACGTGTAATTAAATAATTTTATTTAAACGTTTTGTAATTTTAACTGAAATCCGGAGGCATATTTTGGGCGTTTTTATTATTTGTTGTAAAAAAATCATGATGATGATGATGATGATGAGGAGAAAAAAAGTGTTCCAAGATTTGTTTTCCATTTCGCCACCATCATTTCATAGATTCAGTATGGCGGTAGCACATTAGAAAGTTTGAAAAATGTATGGAAAATTTAGGACACTTTTTTTCTCCTACTAGGATTGAAAGAGCTGCGATTCTGAGTAGAATAAATATAAAAATTTCTAATTTAGCAAAAAGTGATTTTTGTACAACAAAAAATAAAAATGCCGTTTTTTGAGTTCCATTTTTTTGTCAAATATCTACTTGTGGCACATCATCTGATAGGTCCTTAGAAATAAGTTAAAGGTCTCTTGTACAAAAAATTGGTTGATCCAGTATCGGGAGGTCCAAAAAACCGGCCAAGATCGAGTCGGACTTGCCCACCGAGGGCTCCGCACAAAAGTGGCATGGAACTCTCAGTGTACGGCAGTTTCAGATTTGGATTGCGTTGATGTAGAAGTTTGGTTTTTTTGCAGCTTCAAGGGACCGCAGACCTGTGTATATTATGGTATTAATTTTAACTTGCAACCTTTACTCGTTCCCGAGATAAAGGGTCTGGACAGACAGACGGGCGGACGGACGGACGGACGGACGGATAACAAAGTGATCCTATAAGGGTTCCGTTTTTTCCTTTTGAAGTACGGAACCCTAAAAATGTGAAAGCTTTAGGAAGTTAAGATATAAGACAACCTTACCACGAAACTTATTTTGAACAAATTCGTTCAAAATAAGTTTCGTGGTAAGGTTGTCTAGCCGTTTTTGCCAAAAACTATTAATTGCTAACATACAGTTAAGTCCCTTGATATTTTGAAGACACTTATGCCTTTTTGCTTGCACAATATTTATGTCGTATAACGCTACAAAACCCTCAATTATGCTTGGTCCGACACGCTTTTGGCCGGTTTTATTCCGGATTTTGCTCATATAGCCATATGATTATCCCTGACTAGGGCGGTGGCACCAGTAACGTACAGTCACTTTTATTATGAGGAAATAAGTTTCATGCATTTATTTTGTGTCAACCAATTGACAATCATATGACATTTGAATTAAGAATATAGTGTCCATCACTCCTGTCTGTCAGCTTAAAGTGTTCATAATGGGTACCGTTACCCTAATACACCTAAAATTTCTCCATACTGTCCGTCTTAATAAACACTCTGTATTACTGAAAGTATCTAGAAGGGTTGGTTGCGGTACAATCACATTCGATAAAATCATTTCAAATTTTTATTTCAAACAGGTCTATAATATAGTCAAAAATGTAAAATGCTTATCTCAGTAGTTGGTCGCGGTTTATTCACTTTTCCAAACGCTTCCAGCACGTACTCGTGCAACAAAACAAGCAAATTGTACAGTCCACAGAGAACAACACAGGTCCTACCTCTACGAGCGCGCGCGCGGTACTGAGGACTAGGCTAGCGCGGATTGGATTTTATACACCATTTGAATATTAAAAAAAAAATACGGAATTTAAACAAAAAGTGATTTTTTCGATTTCAGCATGTTCTTAAAAGAATAAACTTTAATGTTGTATACAAATCATCCCAATATTTTGTCAAAATTACTGCGAAAATCCCTGCGTTTGCAGTGTATTTTTATCGAAAAATGTGCATATTCAAAGTCGAACTAGATAGGTATCTGTGTAAATTATTGGAAATATGAGGCCTATAAGTTAAATAAAACCATGTTGCAATATTATATCAACCTAGAAAAACATGTGTTTTCATGTATCATGTTAACAATAATCGAAGTCAAACTTCTGTCTCCGTGCGCTTTTCAGAAAACAACTGCCAATATTTGTATAGTAAAAGTTAAAACATTGAGTTTTACTCAAATTAGAAGCTTACAAGTTAAACACTAGGAAATAAGCTATCAAACATAGTTAACAACTTTAACAAACAGCTCACAGTTTCTTTGTATTTCAACGTCAAAAAACAGCTTTTGTTGCTTTTCCGTACAAACCGTATTGATGGCCTCTTAAGACTGCATCATCCAAGTATAGACAAAATAGTTATATGAATCGCGCTGGTCGTAAATTGAATGAGTTGTCGAGAGAACTGAATATTGACATATTCAATTGTAAGCCTGCTAATGTAAGGAATAGTTTGGTTGAGCGGTGGTTTAAGTGAGCGTCCTCTTGTTTTATTTTTGTAATGTGTTTTTTTTTCTTCTTCTGAATAACAATGCTTTGTTTACTTATTTACTACATCGTTATTCGTTTTCTATGTATGTGCATTAAACCTATTAGCGCCTGGATTTATGTATAGTAGCTATCACTATGTGTGGAATTATAGTTATAATTATAACCCATATATAATTAAGGAACAATAATTTCACGCGCCAATGGTCCAACCTGTTTTATTATTATGTCCACTCTTTCTATAATTCGTTTTTTTTCTTGTATGTGTGTCTGCGATTGTGTTTGCATTAGTTTTAATTTTGAATATTTTGTGGTTACCTGTGAGATCCTATAATTGGCTTTCTGTGTATATTTTGGTGTCTATGTTAAGTTTATTGCTGTTGGTTCTCCTTAAATACATAAATAAATTACACCAGCATAAGGTGCTATGGGACATATTTTTGAGTAAGTTGTGCACCACCATATTTTTACACTTGACTGTACAGTCGGTGCCCTCACATAAGTATCCACCCCAGATATGCAACCGCGTAGCGCGCGTGGATACTTATGTGAGGGAACCGACTGTACATCGTGGTTGCCAATTATTGGGCTGCCTCTTATCGGGTCGGACAAGCTCGGTAGCGGGCCAATCCACGGAAGAATAACTAGCGTGGAAGTAGTACGATAACTGTCAAATGAGAACAATTTGGAGCGATCTATATTTTGGCAGTGGATTTCTCAAATGTCGTAAGTCTAACTTAATTACGTGCCTCTTACGACATTTGTAAAATCCACCATCAAAATATGCGACCAAGTTAAGTTGTAATGCATTGATACCGACTACCAAATTACAACGATGTGTTTAATTTGGCTGCTTGGACCAATCGCATCAAAAGAGATCAGCAAAACTGTTTTCAACCCACGGAATCGGAGAAATAACAAACATATATACATCTCTTTTTGTCACTTCCTTTACTTGGTAAGGAAGTGAAGGACGAGTTTATGACTTTGATGTTTTCAGTTTTGACGGGATGCTTGGGCCAATCAAGCCTCCCGTCAAAACTGAAAACATAACCGTGCGTTTACATGCTCGGGCTCTCGGCCGAATGTTTCGGCCATGTTAGTACACGATGATTCGAGACAGACTATATAGAGAAAACTTAAGCCAGACCAGAGACAATTTAAGTACTTTTTCAGGTAGTTTGATTGAGTTAAAAGGTGTCTTAAATAATTTCACTTCGGGTAAAGCTATTTAAAAAGTGTCTTAAATAGTTTCAATAACCAAAGCTATTTAAAACACCGTTTAACTCACCGAAACTACCTGAAAAAGCTTAAATTGTCTATGGTCTGGCTTAAATTTTATCTATATAGTCTGTCTCGAATGAGCGTGTACTAGGGTGGGCCGAATCATTCGGCCGAGAGCCCGAGCATGTAAAAGCACCATCAAAGTCATAAACTCGTCCTTCACTTCCTTACCAAGTAAAGGAAGTGACAAAAAGAGATGTATATATGTTTGTTATTTCTCCGATTCCGTAGGTTGAAAACAGTTTTGCTGATCTCTTTTGATGCAATTGGTCCAAGCAGCCAAATTAAACACATCGTTGTAATTTGGTAGTCGGTATCAATGCATTACAACTTAACTTGGTCGCATATTTTGATAGTGGATTTTACAAATGTCGTAAGAGGCACGTGATTAAGTTAGACTTACGACATTTGAGAAATCCACTGCCAAAATATAGATCGCTCCAAACTGTTCTCATTTGACAGTTATCGTACTACTTCCACGCTAGTTATTCTTCCGTGGGGCCAATAATCCGAAGCCACAGTTTTTACAATACAATAAATAGCAACCCAAATATCCAAAACCAAAAAAATGGACACGAATTATTGGACTACTGATTATTGGTCTGCCAGGTATGTCCAGAGGGTCCTGCTTTGATTGACTTTCCGTTGATCTTAAGTTAGGACACGGGTACGCGACCCCGGGCTCCTCGAGCTACCAGCGACGCAATCCCTTTTCCTTATCCGCTGAGCTGGTATCCTATACCACATTTTCCCATACTTAACTCCTTCACTTTTCCTGTCAAATACCTTGCGCGAGTGGAAACTCTCGCGTTCCTGTACGCAAGTCGTCAGCGTGGCATTGTGGAAGGCCGAGGCAGTAGATAAAGATCTCAAGCCTACTGTCAGACACTGCATCCAAACTCTCTTCTGGTCGTAGCGGTTCTCCGTTCCATCGGATTAAAGAGAGTTAGGACGAGAGAGTGCACCTGCGTTTGCGCGTACGTTTGTGCACTTTAATATTTCCTGCGCACTTGACTGCTTCCGCAAAATGGACTCCGATTTCGGCGTTAAAGTCCAGCGGCGATGGGTTGAGGTAGAGAGGTTCAGTTTGATGCAAGCCGGGCTTTGTCTGATGCCTGCACGCTGGCGGCTCCGGGGGTGCAGTATGCATCGTGGTCGCTTTCGCTCTGTACTAGGGTGACAAGGCGGATTCGGCAGCACCCAGAGTGACAAAGCAGCCCTATTCAGGGAAGCACTGCTTTCCCCGCTTAGCCGGGGAGGGGGCTAGAAAAGGTGCCCTAAAAAATGCTCGCCCTTTACCAAGAGGAAGGTAGTAACCGCGGCTGCCTCCGCATCTTTTAATACGTGGTCGACGCTGCAATAAAACTGTTAAAAAAACTGAAATGACATTCGGCGCGTGGAACGTGAGGACGCTCCTTGATCGTGCTGGTAATGCCTGTCCCGAAAGGAAAACTGCCATAGTAGCTCGAGAACTCGGCCGGTACAATGTTGATGTGGCTGCTATCAGCGAAACACACTTTGCCGACGAGGGAGAATTGGTGGAAAATGGGGGAGGATATACCTTTTTCTGGAAAGGTACTGACTCTTCTGAACCCAGACGGTCAGGCGTTGGCTTTGCGGTTAGGAATAGTCTTGTTATGCGTCTACAAGAGTATCCTGTGCATATTTCGGATCGAGTTACCACATTGCGCCTTCACCTTGACAATGGAAACTACCTAAACGTCATCAGTGTCTACGCTCCCACGCTAGACAAGCCTGATGACGTTAAAGATGCGTTTTATGCAGAACTCGAAAAATGTCTCGATGGTATACGCCCCAGAGAACAGATCCTGATACTGGGAGATTTCAATGCCAGAGTTGGACGTGACTTTGAAGCTTGGCCTAAAGTCTTGGGCAGACACGGAGTCGGCAACATGAACAGCAATGGACAGCTGCTGCTTAGTTTTTGTGCGCAATTTGAGCTCGCGGTTACAAATACCATGTTTCGATTACTTGCTAAGCACAAGACGACGTGGATGCATCCAAGGTCCAAGCACTGGCATTTGATAGACTATGCCATTGTACGACAAAAGAACGTTTCCCAAGTCCAAATCACCCGCGTCATGCGTGGTGCTCACTGTTGGACGGATCATCGGCTTGTTATCACAAAATTGCGACTCTGCCTTCATCACCGTCGTCGATCCGGGAAGACGAAGCCGACGTGTCTAAACGTGGATAGGCTTAGTGATCTAGGGGTGAGGAAGGATTATGCTGAAACCTTGTCTGATGCGCTGTCGTCGCAACCTGACGATAGGCGTCATGTTAATGCTGCCTGGAGCTCATTGTCTTCTCATATCCTGGACACTGCAAAACGGACTCTTGGTCCAGTAGTCCGTAAAAGCGAGGACTGGTTTGACGAAAACGACGGGGCTCTAGTGGGAGCATTGCGTAAACACAGAAGTCTGTTGCGGCGGCATACGACTGCTGCTCAACAGGCTGGAAATGTAGCAGATATAAGGCAAAGTGATCTGGAGCTGAGACGACTTACTCGGGAAACCAAAGAAAGATGGTGGCAAGAAAAGGCTCGTTGCATGCAGTGGCTCGCAGACACAAATCAGCTCGGGGAGTTTTATAAGGAGGTAAGAAAGCTAATAGGTACAAATCCTCTTGCAAAAGTTCCACTTAAGTCAACCGACGGTGAGTACCTGCTAAAAAGTAGAGAGGATGTACTTAAGAGGTGGGCAGAACACTTCAACTTTCTGCTCAACGTGGATAGACAAGCGGATCTATCACACATAAGCTCTGTGCCTCAACTCCCTTTTTTGACTGAGCTGGATGAGCCTCTGTCTCGCGATGAAGTCGTGGCTGCCATCAAACAGCAACAAAATAAGCGCGCGGTAGGTATTGACTTTATACCAGGCGAGCTGCTGAAATATGGCGGTGATGAGTTGCACTCGGCTGTATGGTCACTATTTGTTCGTATGTGGGAGGAAGAACGTGTCCCCGACAGTTTTAGAATATCTCGTATTAGGGCCCTCTACAAGAGCAAAGGTGATCGTGCTGACTGCGACTCTTACCGTGGTATCTCACTCTTAACAGCCCCCGGAAAAGTCTTTGCCAAAGTTCTTCTAAACCGCCTCATGAAGCTCTCTGAAGAGATTTTGCCTGAAACACAGTTTGGCTTCCGACCTGATCGGGGGACCTGTGAGGCCATTTTCTCATTGCGTCAACTGCAAGAGAAAAGCAGAGAACAGGGTCAAAATTTGTACTTCTGCTTTGTTGACCTTGAGAAGGCATTTGACAGTGTTCCCCGTGAAGCCCTGTGGATGGTATTGGCAAAGTTAGGATGTACGGAAAAATTCATACGCCTAATCAGACTCTTGCATGACGACATGGAATGCTGCGTCGCTGTGGGTGTCGATGAGTCGAGCTTTTTCCCCGTTACCTGTGGGGTAAAGCAGGGGTGCGTACTTGCACCTACACTTTTCGCCCTATACTTCGTAGTTGTCCGTGAAGTTTTGCAGAGTCAGAAACCATCGAGAGGCATTCGAATCCGCTTTCGTACCGACGGCAATCTCTTCAACCTAGCTAGGTTCAAGGCGCGCACTAAAGTGTCGTACGCTGTGGTCTCCGAGATCATGTATGCGGACGACTTATGCTTTCTCTCGGATTCCCCAGGTGACCTTCAACAGCTTGTCACTGACTTTCATGAATCTTGCTCCAGGTATGGCCTAAAGATCAGTGTGAAGAAGACGGAAGTGATGTCTCTAGACACTCATGGTCGAGAAATACTGGCGGTCACACTTGGCGAGGATTTGTTAAAGCAGGTAGACAAGTTCCGTTATCTGGGTAGCACGGTAACATCTTCGTGCGACCTTGATGCGGAGATCAACAGCCGAATCGGTGCTGCTGCTGCAGCATTCGGTAGGATGGATGCCAAGGTCTTCCGCTCGCATGACCTGAAGCTGGGTACAAAGATCTCCATCTACATGGCGGTGGTTTTGCCTAACATACTGTACTCCTCTGAAACCTGGACCGTGTATCGTCGTCACATCCGCATACTAGACCGATTTCACCTTAAATGTCTCCGTAAGATCTTAAAGATCAGCTGGTCCGATCGAGTGCGGAACACCGAAGTTCTGCGGAGAGCCAAAGTTGGTGGAATCGAAGTCTACCTCATGCGGCGACAATTACGTTGGAGCGGCCACGTTTCAAGGATGGTGGAAGGTCGGGTGGCTAAGCACGTCTTTTACTCTGAGTTGGAGGAAGGCAAGCGAAAGCAAGGCGGGCAACTCCTCAGGTACAAGGATGTGCTTAAGCGCCACATGAAGAACTGCGACATTGAGCCATTGCAGTGGGAGATACAGGCAGCCAACCGTCCTGGGTGGAGATCTTTAGTGAACCAAAAGACAGATATTTTTGAGTCCCGTCGTCGTACAGAATTGGACGGCAAGAGGGATGAGCTGAAAGCCCGACCACCAGCGGCGATCAGATACAATTATTTAAATGGTGTCCTCTCGTGCCCGTTGTGCGCGCGGGTCTTCAAAAATAAGATCGGCTACGTTAGCCACGCGAGAGCACACGAACGCCAACAACGGAGCTGAAGCAGTCGCCGTGGCCGATAACGGTCAGGAGCATATATATATATATATTGGTCTGCCTTTTATACAGACTTCTTAGATCGAATGTTAAGGCAGGTCTATTTAGGTACGACGACGAGCGAAGCGAGGAGTGTTGGGTAGAATTGCGACCTAACAGCGCGCGAGCCGAGCGTGCGAAGCGAACGTGCCGCGGTAGCGGCCGGCGAAGCGCCAGAACCGACTTTTTTCGCATCTCGCGAAAAGGCAGCCCAATAATTGGCGACCACGATGTACATGGATTATTGGGTCGCTGATTATTGGGTTGCCTTTTCTCGGGTCGAGCAATCTCGAAGCGGGCCAATAATCGGCAGCCCAATAATCCATGTACATCGTGGTCGCCTATTATTGGGTCGCCGATAATTGGGCTGCCTTTTATAGGGTCGGACAAGCTCGGTAGCGGGCCAATAATCCGAAGCCACAGTTTTTACAGTACAATAATCAGCAACCCAATAATCCGCAACCAAAAAACTTTGGAGCGGCCTAGAATTTGGCAGTGGATTTCTCAAATGTCGTAAGTCTAACTTGATTACGCCTCTTACGACATTTGTAAAATCTACTATCAAAATATGCGACCAAGTTAAGTTGCAATGCATTGATACCAACTACCAAATTACAACAATGTATTTAATTTGGGTGCTTGGACGAATTGCATCAAAAGACATCAGCAAAACTGTTTTCAACCTACGGAATCGGAGAAATAACAAACATATATACATCTCTTTTTGTCACTTCCTTTACTTGGTAAGGAAGTGAAGGACGGGTTTATGACTTTTATGTTTTCTGCATGCCTACCACGTAAATCGAACGATTGCGGATTCGTATCTCTATCTCTGTTACACTTGCATATTGGAGTGACAAAGAGGTTTTCCCGTCAATGCCAATTTTCGATGTTCGTGGTAGGCATGCAGTTTTGACGGGAGGCTTGCGCTAGACGAGATGTTAAGGCGACGCGCTTCGAGCTAATATAATTAAGGCAATGCACTAACATAAGTATATGATTTTAAAATGTTATAGGCAAAAATAACATTGTCAATGGTTTATTCATTTCCCAATCATGTTATTTGCGTAAATTACTATCTAGTTTATTTCCAATAAGCCTAAACACACCTGTTATCTGTTAATTTATATTACGAAGTTCCCGTGCTTACTTTTATGTTCATTATATAGGTATTGGTAAAGTGACGTGAACCATCTTAATCGGTATATCCTATTACTATTTATAAAAAAGCCGGCTAAGTGGGAGTCAGACTCACGCACCGAGGGTTCCGGACTAACTCTTTGTTGCAACTACACCTAGAAGTTCACATCAGCCAGACAGCCACATGTATCGACAGATTGGATGGAAATGGTGGATAAATTTCAAGTTTTGATCCGGTTTTATTTTATAAAAAAATATTAAGTTATTTTTCTGGTTATGTTTATGATAATATTAAGGTTGTGTAAAAAAACTCATATTTTTCCTTTCATAAACTTGTGTACAAGTAAATTGCACATTCGTCAAAACATTCATTTGCACTATCAGCGTTATGTTTGTATAAAGTTTCGCAATTAGCCTATTAATTACTCATTATTTTCACCTTTTTATTCACGTTCGCTATTCTATAAGTGTGCACACCTATCAAGTTAAATAAATCAATTTTATATCAATAAATCGTCTTTCGTGTTCCAAACTAACATCAAGAATCTATCAAGTAAATGTGAGAGTTAGCAAGTGCTCGAACATTAATGGTCCTTCGAACCGGATTTTGTGCTCATTTCACTTGCGTATTGACTTGGTCGGCTTCCCACAAGCGGGTTCCACCGACTGGGTTGAGAAAGCAAATCTAGTGGCAGAGCACGAAGATCACTGAACCAGCAAGCATCATTTATCAAGATATCAAGTTAGACAACAAGGTCAATAATAAAGCAGCAAGATTTACATACGTACGCGAACAAGCAAGTAGAATATCAAGTAAGTGTAAAGTGAACACGACATCATATCAAGAAAGGCATCTAGCAAGTCATCGCCGTTTATTAAGCAGTTTATAAAGCAGTTTTTTCCCATATTAATAGTAATCAAGAAGCTATAATATGGAGGATCTGCATCAAAATCAGATTCAGCTACGAAATACGATCAATCAAGTGAAGGTCAATTTCAAGAAAGATGGACAAGATCGTAAAACTCCAGAGTACATCAAGAAGAGGTTAGCTTATCTAGACTCGCTTTGGGAGGAGTTTAACAACAATGACAGAAAGTTACGTGAGTTTAATAATCCAAACCATACCTACTTTTTCAACAATCTTTGTGATGAAACATATAATATCTACTTAGAAACGAAACTCTTGATTGAAAATTCAACATCTTTATCGGCCACGGAAATAGCCAAGCCAGACACGCTCGACATTCGACCTAAACCAAGACAACAACCCGGCGCGTCTGGAGTACAGGCAGCAGCAGATGGAAGCGATAAGACTTCGTTCATCTCGCAAGGAAATAACAGCAAGCTAGATGAAATGTTACGCAAGCAAAGTAGCAACTTCAAGGCACTTGCTCGAACACTGTCAAATATCAAGCTGGACAGTGTTGAAGAAAAATGGGAACTTGAAGATCTCGTCAAGTCTCTGGACTGCCGCTGGGCTGCCATCGATTCGCTGCACTGGGAAATCGACAGCGAACTCAGCGGAACGGATGAACACTACGAGAATACCTTCACTAAGTATGAGAACGAGCACGCCACGATGAAGAAACAAATCAATAGCAAGCTGTGGTCAACATCGCACAGGGAAAAGTCTACGCCTCGCCTGGACATTCCCGTATTTCATGGTCAATATCAACAATGGGTTTCGTTTAAAGACTTATTTACCGAAGCTATTCACAACAATAATTGTTTGTCGAACGCACAAAAAATGCAATTCCTGAAGAGCAAGATCAAGGGCGAACCAGAGCGACTCATACAACACTTGCCGATCAGTTCGGATAATTACGTTACATGCTGGGAAATTTTAAACCACAGATATAACAACAAAAAGTTAATATTTACAACTCACATAAACAACGTCATGATGCTTACTGTGATGCAACAAGCTACATCAAGTCTAATCAAGAGGCTCCATGACGTCACCATAGAAAGTCTAAATGGCATAAAAAACTTAGGTGTCAACATCGACACTTGGGATCCGATATTGGTCCATATACTGCAACAAAAATTGGATTCAGAAACTCACAACGAATACATGACAGCAATAAAACAGCCCCGTGATTTACCGTCATTAAAGGAGTTTTTATCTTTTTTGGAGGGAAAATTTACCGCAATGGAGTCGTCACGTCGTAAGCAAGAAACAGCTGTAACTCGCCCAAGTTCAAATTCCCCCTCTACATCAAACAATCATTACAAACCGAGCCGATTCAAGCAATACTTCACCAGCAACAAGGCTACTACGAGTAAAGGCTCCCACGAATTCCAGCGCAAGTGCCCAGTTTGCCAGCAAGACCATGGAATATATTTTTGTACAGAGTTCAAGGAAATGGCTCCGGGATTGAAACGAAAAACAATTACAAAACTTAATCTATGCAGTAATTGTTTATACAACCATAATGGCAAACCTTGCCATTCAGTTAAACGGTGTCAAGAATGCAACGGATATCATAACACACTTTTGCACGATGTATTTCACAATCAAAATGCAACGTCAATAAATGCGTCAGGAAATCAAACTAGACCAAATGCATATGGAGCGCACGTAGCACAACAAAATGAATATACAAATCAAGATCCAAATATCCTCTTAGCTACAGCCCTGGTCAAGATCCTGGGAAACGATGGAGTACCACGCACCATGCGCGCCTTAATAGACCCCGGGGCTCAGATGTGTTTGATCTCGGAGAACGCTGCGCAACATCTAGGGTTGCCGCGACAACAATTCAGAGGCGTTATTTCAGGGGTGGGCCTTAATGATAACATGTGTAGGGGCATGCTATACTTGAATTGTTCGTCTTCGAACGAAAAATATTCATTCACTGCCGAGGCGTTTATTATGAAGAATTTAACAAGAGAATTACCCAATTTCACGTTTCCCAAACCAAGATGGGAAATATTAGACACCATACCGCTGGCGGACCCTAACTACAATGTCTGCAATACAATCGATCTATTACTTGGCGCTGAAATCTACGCAACTATTATAAGGGACGGAATATTCAAGAATAAAAATTCACCCCTCGTCGTGCAAGAGACGTACCTAGGATGGATTATATGGGGTCGAGTACCGCGAAGTCTTTATTGCAATTTGGTGATTAATAACATCGAAGATATCCAAAAATTTTGGGAAATTGAAGATATTCCAGCATCTACCAACAACACCTGCGAAGATGATGAATGTATTCGATATTATCAAGCAACAACAAGAAGATTAGCAGATGGAAGATATCAAGTTCGAATTCCTCTGAAGGATGCTGGATTGAAGAGACTTGGTCACTCAAAAAATAAGGCTATTATGCAATTCCGCCAACTAGAGTGCAAGTTTAACAAAAACAAAGATATTGCACAACAGTACAAGTCATTTATACATGAATACCTATCTATGGGTCATATGAAGTTAGCGCCGACGCATCAATGGAGCAATAAGGCTTGCGACACACAGGAGATAAGGGAATTTTATTTACCGCATCATTGCGTTTTGAGGGATTCAACCACGTCTGCTCTTAGAGTTGTCTTTAACGGGTCATCAAAGACTTCTACAGGAGTAAGCCTCAACGATATCATGCACAAAGGGCCTAACCTTCAAAAGGACCTCTTGTCGCTAATCCTGAAATGGAGACAGCATCGTGTAGCCTACATTGCAGATGTTGAGAAAATGTTTCGACAGATCTGGGTACATGAAGAAGATCAAAGTCTGCAAAGGATTGTCTGGAGAGACTCACCGCAAGCAAGGTTACAAGAATACCAACTAACCACGGTTTCCTATGGCCAGAAAGCAGCTCCTTTCCTGGCTATGATGACCTTGAAGCAATTAGCCAATGACGAAAGGTCGAACTACCCTGACGCCGCTCAGGCGCTGGAAGAGTGTTTCTACATGGATGACCTTCTTCACGGCTCCCATTCCGTCTCATCAGCCAAGAAACTGCAGCAAGAATTGCAAGAGCTACTACAATCAGGAGGCTTTTTCTTAAGAAAATGGATGTCTAACCAGCAAGAATTGGCCAAAATTGACAATCAAGAGTCATCGGCTGAAAATAACTACAATTTTGAAGAAATGGAATCAAACAAAACTTTAGGCCTACAATGGAATCCATCGCAAGATATATTTCATTTCGAATCAAAAATGAAAACTATTTCTAACGAATCGCATACAACCAAGCGTCAGCTGTTGTCAGAAATCTCCAAATTATTCGATCCCTTGGGCTGGCTGACCCCCATTTCCACCAAGTTAAAGCTACTTTTCCAACTTTTATGGAAAACACCTTTGAAATGGGATGATAAGATACCAAGTGATGTCCACACTGAATGGATGACTATCAAGCAAGATATAAACAATAACATAAACACATTTAAAATACCGCGTTGGATCGGAACACATGTCGTTAGCGATATCCAGTTACACGCCTTTAGCGACGCGACACCACGAGCTTACGCGTGCGCTATTTACTGCAAAGTAAACATAGAGGGACAGCCGAAAATTATACTATTAACTGGGAAATCAAGACTAGTGCCGAATAATAAAGTAATTTCGCTACCAAGAGCGGAATTATGTGGAGCTCATCTAGCCTCAAGATTGATGATCAAGGTGAAACAATGTTTGAACAACCATAACATTGAGATCTACGGCTGGGTGGACTCGACGGCAGTCTTAGGTTGGCTGCAAGGAGACCCTAACCGCTGGAATACTTTTGTTGCAAACAGGGTGCGACAAATTACAGAAGTAATACAACCGGAACGTTGGCGCTATATAAAATCGGCAGAAAATCCAGCTGATTGTGCAAGCAGAGGCATTTTGGCGTCACAATTAAAACAACACCCTTTGTGGTGGAATGGGCCCACCTGGCTACCGATATTCAAGGCAGATCAAGGTCAAACAATGTGCTACTCTACGGACGAGGAAAGAAAAGTTACACAAGTTAGTAACGTCGCCGTCAAAAATGAAACAGACGACAATGTCATCGATCAATTAATAAATAAATATAGCTCATTTTCAAAGCTAGTTCATGTACTGGCATGGGTCCGAAGATTCATCTCCAGGAAACAAGACAGAAAAACTGGAAATTATCTTTCTTTATCGGAGCTAAGAGAAGCAAAAACCTTAATCATCAAGCGGCTTCAAATCACGGAGTTTCATGAAGAATATCAAAATCTGAAGAACGGCGGACCAGTCTCGACTAAAAGCAGCATACTTGATTTATGCCCCTTCATGGATCAAGAAGGCATTATTCGTGTCAAGGGGAGACTACGAAATGCGTACATTGCGTATGATATGAAACATCCGATTATTCTACCACATAAGCATCGGTTAACCAACCTCATCATTGATTACGCACATAAAATAGTTCTTCACGGCGGTACCCGAACGACTCTAAATTTAATTAGAAATAAATACTGGATCATCGGAGGCAACAGCGCAACCAAACAATTTATTAGAAGATGTGTGACCTGCAAAAAACAGAAAGCAAACCTGCAACATCAAATCATGGGAGACTTACCTGCAGCAAGAAGCAACCCATCTCGCCCATTTGCTCACACAGGCGTGGACTTCACGGGTCACGTGTTCATCAAGGCCAACAAGGGCCGTGGTATCAAGACCACGAAAGGATACGTTTGCGTGTTCGTCTGCATGGCTACTAAAGCCGTCCATCTGGAGCTGGTATCCGATATGACAGCATCAGCCTTCATCGCGGCGTTGCGGCGAATGGCAGCTCGAAGGGGAGCTCCGTTACACATGTACAGCGATAATGGCCGAAACTTCGTCAAAGCCAGCAAAATTCTTCAAGAAGAATATCATCAGATCCAAAGCATCATGAAGCAAGAGGTTATGAATGCAATATCAGACATGGAAATTACCTGGCATTTCAACGCACCCGCATGGCCAACAGCAGGAGGCTTGTGGGAAAGTAGCGTTAAAGCATTCAAGTACCACCTAAAACGAGTCATCGGCGAGCAAAAACTCACCTATGAAGAATTCAGCACCTTACTGGCTGCAGCTGAAGGTTGCCTAAATTCAAGACCCTTGTGCGCTATATCAGAGGATCCCGATGATATAAATTATTTGACTCCTTCTCACTTTCTGAGCAGTGGACCAACGCTGACATTAATAGAAACAGAAAGAGACTTGCGTACAAGGTGGCAACTCACTCAGAAAATCCTACAAGACCTGTGGAAGAGATGGCGATCTGAGTACCTAGTACTGTTGAACTCGAGGAGCAAGTGGAAAAGACCGTTGCCTAACATTAGCGTTAATGACGTCGTGCTCTTACATGATGATAACCTGCCGCCCGGCAAGTGGGCCATGGGCAGAGTCATAGAGTTGCATCCGGGACAAGACGGATACGTAAGGGTTGTCACAATAAAAACGCAGCACGGAACCCTAAAGCGACCAGTGCTTAAGCTCTCCATCTTGTTGGAACACACTGAAGAAGAACTTCCCAAAATCGACTCACCTCAGAACGAGGAAATCAATACGGGGAACTCAACAAGAAGTTCGCGAAAACCTAGCGCAAACAAGGCCAAGATTACACTACCGTCAATGTTCGCCGCACTGTTATTATTATTATCATGCCTATCACCGGGGCAGTGCGATGTAAACATTACACAATTTCGCAAGACACAAGGATTATATTTCGATAAATTGGCAGACATGATGCTTATTCGAGATGAATGGAAACTCGTCGTCTACTATAACATGGACCCGTATTGGGAAGCAATCACCGCATTTCAAAAATATACAAGGTTTCTAAAGGACTCATGCGAAACAATCAAAACACAAGTCCATTGTGATATAATATTATTACAACTACGTCATGGATTGTCAGAACTTGAGTACTACAACCAAATGTTACTCAGTCAGCACTCTAGCACGCGACTTACATCACTGCGACCTAAACGCGGCCTTATCGACGGTGTCGGTTACGTCGCTAATAGTCTATTCGGCGTATTGGACGCAAGGTTCGCCGAACAGTATCAGAAGGATATTACACTTATACGAAACAACGCAAAACATATGTCTTCTCTTTGGAAAAATCAAACGTCCATCATCGAAGCGGAATATAACTTGTTGAAACGTACTGAAGAAACTATGAACCAACAACATAAAATGGTTCATCAACACATAAACAGTTTGGAAGAAGCCTTCAAGAAACTTCAACAAAAGGTTGAAATTACCAACATCATAAACGATTTCAACTTAGGAGCCACTATAGCAAGTAATATGCTCCACAATTTAAAAGACATGCAAAACGTGTTATTAGATACCATCACGGACATTTATCATGGACGTTTTAACTTACACCTGCTAACTCCGGATCAACTTATTAATGAATTAAGTACCATAGCAAGCACCCTGCCAAGAGACGTCTCGCTGCCAATCAACGACTTACATTCAGATCTGCACAAGATATACGATCTTCTGAAATTGAAGACAAGGATGATGGCAGATGTACTTATTTTCGAGATAAGACTTCCTCTCATCAGTAGAGATATTTTCGAACTGCTGAAGATTATTCCCATACCCTACAAAGCTGGAAGCAAGATAACAGCTATAATACCTGTGTCGGACTATGTATCTATTAACATGAAAAAAGATACATATATCCCTATTTCGGAAAATGATGTTCGAGGATGTATGATATCTTCAGAGTCATACTTTTGCTACATCAAGAAACCAGTATACCAGTTTAAAGGCGACAACAGTTTTTGTGAAAGCGACAAATCGGGATGCAAAACTGTCACAACAACATGCATGAATCACTGGACTGAAAGCAATGCATTAAATACCTACCTATACTTTTGTTGTGAGCAGTGTCAAGTTCGAACACTTTGCGCGGATCAAGTAACCGCTCATCAACTGACGAACGCCGGCCTTATTAATATAGGTCACGGCTGCATTATCAAGACCGATCATTTCTCTGTGTTTCCGCATAAACCTCATTGGTCGGAAATTAAAATGAAACCGGACTTATACAACCCGGTTATGGCATCAATAAATCACGTCATCAACATCACGATTCCTCACCTTCAAGAGAAAAACGAATCTCGAACCCTGGACCTGGAAACTACTAAGCTTGGCGAGAAAATCGAACAATTGAAGAATACAGAAGTTATCTCCGAAAACATGTCGTATCACGATATTCATCACTACGCTATGATATACGTGATCATTGGAGGAATTGGAGTTGCGGCATTATTCATCATAATAGGAAGACTTCAATGGAGAGTGCCACCTTCACAAGTTGTCATCGAGGAGCCCCCGACCGCCACGCTGCCCCCGCCCCGCGCGACCCCGCGCTCCTCCGCAGCCAGCTGCACACGCCAACATAATGATGAGGATCACGAAGAAGCAGAACATCCTTCGCGAGTAGATAACGCCACTTCACCTACGTTTAGAGTAGTTGCTTTCAATTAATATTAATATTTGTTTTTTGTCTCTCTTTATCAAGTTTTACACAGCATCCTCATCTCAGCTCTTTCGCCCCCGGAATATGTACAAGTAAATTGCACATTCGTCAAAACATTCATTTGCACTATCAGCGTTATGTTTGTATAAAGTTTCGCAATTAGCCTATTAATTACTCATTATTTTCACCTTTTTATTCACGTTCGCTATTCTATAAGTGTGCACACCTATCAAGTTAAATAAATCAATTTTATATCAATAAATCGTCTTTCGTGTTCCAAACTAACATCAAGAATCTATCAAGTAAATGTGAGAGTTAGCAAGTGCTCGAACATTAATGGTCCTGGTCCTTCGAGCCGGATCTTCGAGGATCACGAAGAAGCAGAACATCCTTCGCGAGTAGATAACGCCACTTCACCTACGTTTAGAGTAGTTGCTTTCAATTAATATTAATATTTGTTTTTTGTCTCTCTTTATCAAGTTTTACACAGCATCCTCATCTCAGCTCTTTCGCCCCCGGAATATGTACAAGTAAATTGCACATTCGTCAAAACATTCATTTGCACTATCAGCGTTATGTTTGTATAAAGTTTCGCAATTAGCCTATTAATTACTCATTATTTTCACCTTTTTATTCACGTTCGCTATTCTATAAGTGTGCACACCTATCAAGTTAAATAAATCAATTTTATATCAATAAATCGTCTTTCGTGTTCCAAACTAACATCAAGAATCTATCAAGTAAATGTGAGAGTTAGCAAGTGCTCGAACAACTTGGGAGGTAAGGGGGGTGTATTTTTTTACAGTTTCGTTAATAAATAATGTTCTTCAGACTACTAATGGCATATCTAAGTATTTGAACACGAGTTAACATGTAATGTATCAACATCTTATCGTTGACTAATCTGATTAACCGAATACATTACGTTTTCCTAAAATCTAAGCAACACAAAACGGGAGGTTTCGTAATATAAAGTCAAGGTTAAACTTAATTTGGGTAAGTAACCTAGATCGAGGATTACAGGCGCTATTTACATTGTTAGTAATGAAGAAAACGTAGTAATCTTCATATGGCAACCTTTCATAAAAAATTATTGACTTTTATCTTTTGTAATCAATCAGTCATCGTTGGTTGTCAATTTGTATTGTCTAGTGTATACCTAACAAATAATGAGGTCATTTTATTTTGAAAATAAATAAAATTAATGAACCTATCCGGAGCGGATATTTGTAATTGAAATAATTTATTTAGTTTACACCTTTTTGTACCATTTCATTCCACCATTTTGTACCATTCGGAGTCGAAATTCTTGGTCCATGGGGTCCCAGCGCACGTAAGTTTTTCGTAGAAATCGCGAAACGTGTGGTTGATGTTACTGGTAACCGAAGAGTTGGTGGCTCCCTCGCACAACGTATCAGCATTGCGATACAACGAGGAAATGCCAGCATCTTAGGTACAATGCCTCAAGGTACTATTTTAGATTGAAGGTAGGTAGAGGTAGGTAGTTAGATAAGTCACACTTAGGGCTTACGCTAGCTGACGCGGACGTCCGACGCGTGCGCACGCTCGCGGATCGCGGGTGGATTTAGTATGGCGCACCCGCTTCACTGTTCATACAATTTGTTATCAGACGGGCGTCCGCTCCGGGTAATCCGTGTCAGTTAGCGTAGGCCCTTATATATTTTGAAAATAAATGTGTATTGAGTTTTTTTTTTATTTTAGTTTTTATAAAGGTGAGAAGTTGTTGTCTCTTGAGCGGCCGATGGTCTATCGTCTATCATGTAGCGTCGGGGTGGCCGGGCAGCGCGGCAGGCTGTGCGCGGGCAGCGGCTGCAGCTCGTCGGGCAGCGCGTGCACGCGCAGGCCGCGCTCCAGCAGCACGTCGGGCAGCGCGCCGCCGCCGCCCGCCGCGCCCAGCGCCGCGCAGCGCACCGTCAGCCACTGCTGGCGTCAGCGCGGCAGGCTGTGCGCGGGCAGCGGCTGCAGCTCGTCGGGCAGCGCGTGCACGCGCAGGCCGCGCTCCAGCAGCACGTCGGGCAGCGCGCCGCCGCCGCCCGCCGCGCCCAGCGCCGCGCAGCGCACCGTCAGCCACTGCGCAAGCGCATTCAAAAAAAAAAATTCATACAGGTGCACAATACCACAGTACCAGTAATAGAAATAAAAGAAAAACAACTGTACGGTCTACATACCGCACTTTATCATCTCAGCGAAATAACTCAAAATTGCGTAAAACAATAAAACACGATTTAGTACACATTCATAACAAGCTCGCAGCTCATGTGTCCTCATTCATTATATCGCGCATTTTATAGTTATAGTATTTTAGAGTCAATAAAGTGGTTACTTTTGGCAGTATTTTGAGTTATCATTAATTCAACAATCAAAATAATATAATTGGTGTATGTGGCACTAGCAACCCATACAACAACGGTGCTTATATATTGTATGAAAATCCATAGGAGTACTGTTCTTATAGAATACCATACACAAAGTTATAATGTTTACTTTAATATCGCTGTCAGTCATCTAATTGACAGGTAGAAAAAATACTAGAGTAGAAAAAGTACAGGGTTAGTATAAAGCGTACCTTGTGATGGGGCAGTTCGTCCATGGCGGCGTGCGCCACGCACTCGAGCCGCGGCGCCGGCGCGCGCGCCTCCGCCTCGAGCCGCAGCGCCCACGCCAGCGCCGCGCCGGCCGCCCCCGGCCCGTGCCGGCGCAGGCGCCGCGCCAGCGCGCCCGCCGCCTCCCCCTCCCCCTCCCCCGCCTCCCCCGCCGCCGCCAGCAGCGCCGGCCACGCCGCGCCCAGCACGCGCGCCGCCGGCGCCGAGCAGTCCGCCGCCGCCGCGTGCGACCACACCGCACACCCGCTCGACACTACATTACCAACAATATCATCTGTTATCTTTCATAGTTGGTGGCTTTAAATAGTATATCAAATCATGAATTTTCATTCTAGTACAAACTCAGCTATAGTTACCAGGTGGGTTCACAAAGAGCGAGCCACCTCATCAAACACCTCGATCAATAATTCTAGCAGAAGAATGTTGCGATCAAGAAAAACTGTGAAGACGCGTCTTGTTCGATGCAAGCCCTACACATACCGAGCTTCATTGCACAGCAGTTTACTTGGGAGGCGACTCGTCCTGTGTACTACAGCAATTGACCTATTGACTAAATACCAATTTTATGGACAATATTTTTTTATTTTTATTAATATTGTCTTCTGTTAATTAAGTGATATTGTTAATTAAGTAAGCAATTAATTTCTGTTTTTTTGTCGTGTCTCTTTGCATGCTTAGTTTTCTCTGTCGCTAGCATTATATAACTTTGTATCCTATCTGTGAAAACCTGTAACTGGCTTCGCTGATACTTATGTTACATCATCTGTCCTTGTTAATTTAAGCTGTTGGTTTTCCGAATAAAATAAAATAAAATAATGAAATGAAATGAAATAGTTTATTTCGGAAATTGATCCATATTGAGAGATAGAGATACCCCACTACAGAACTGTATGCACACTGTAAGGCACTTAGTATGCGTAAGTTGTATATAACCTCTGCAATCTTAAAGCTTCACAGCTCTTTACCGCTTAACCTAGATCTGCTAGCCCAAAGAAGGAATCACAGAGTTGCACCTGTGCCTAGTTGTAAATCAGCCTTTGCAAGAAGGCAATTTAAGGTTCAATCTGCAAGTATGTATAATAGGATAAATAAGGATGTAAATATATATTCGTTAAATAATTATGAATGTAAAAAAACAATTGTAAAATGGATAAGCGAGCTCAACTATAAAGCTACTGAGGATATAATTTGTAAATGACGCCTTAAAATAAGCGACGCACCCAAACACACACACACACTCACACACACACACACACACACACACACACACACACACACACACACACACACACACACATACACACACACACACTCACACACACAAATTTAGCCTTGTTTAGATATAATACAATCATATTTATTTTATTTTATAAGTTCGTATATATTTTCCGTATAAAGAAATGTTAATACACAAGTGCTAATTAATTCAATTCTTAAATTATTTATTGTAATTTCATAAACCAAATGCTAATTAAATTAACTAATCTTAGTAAAGATTTTGTTTATACTGTAATCTGGAAGAGCGAGGACTCCTGACACAGGTACTGTATACCTAATAGGAGTACCAGCGCCGCCGCCGCCTGCTCGCGCCAGCGTGCCGTGCCCGGCGGGAGACGTCTACACACAGTAGTATACTTCACCTAGAGCCAGCAGTGCGTTGTTGGGGTACCGGCGCGACAGCTCGCGCGCCGCCGCCGTGCCGTGGCGCGTGCGCAGCACCAGCGCCGCCGCCGCCTGCTCGCGCCAGCGTGCCGTGCCCGGCGGGAGACGTCTACACACAGTAGTATACTTCACCTAGAGCCAGCAGTGCGTTGTTGGGGTACCGGCGCGACAGCTCGCGCGCCGCCGCCGTGCCGTGGCGCGTGCGCAGCACCAGCGCCGCCGCCGCCTGCTCGCGCCAGCGTGCCGTGCCCGGCGGGAGACGTCTACACACAGTAGTATACTTCACCTAGAGCCAGCAGTGCGTTGTTGGGGTACCGGCGCGACAGCTCGCGCGCCGCCGCCGTGCCGTGGCGCGTGCGCAGCACCAGCGCCGCCGCCGCCTGCTCGCGCCAGCGTGCCGTGCCCGGCGGGAGACGTCTACACACAGTAGTATACTTCACCTAGAGCCAGCAGTGCGTTGTTGGGGTACCGGCGCGACAGCTCGCGCGCCGCCGCCGTGCCGTGGCGCGTGCGCAGCACCAGCGCCGCCGCCGCCTGCTCGCGCCAGCGTGCCGTGCCCGGCGGGAGACGTCTACACACAGTAGTATACTTCACCTAGAGCCAGCAGTGCGTTGTTGGGGTACCGGCGCGACAGCTCGCGCGCCGCCGCCGTGCCGTGGCGCGTGCGCAGCACCAGCGCCGCCGCCGCCTGCTCGCGCCAGCGTGCCGCGCGTCCGTGCTTGGTGGGAGACGTCTACATATACAAATACATTCACTCAATAATACACATTCAATACAAAGTAATAGCTAATAAGAACGATGTTTTTATGTTATACTCAGAAAGTCCAACTTCGATAAAATTTTGATTGGAAATTCAAAGTTTATTTTTCAGCGACAATCAGACAGCAGAAGTCAAAAGCTCACCGTTGGGAAACGAACTTAACTCTGGCCATAGCTAGTTTTTATCCGAACTCCTAACATAAGTTGAATGTTTAAGAGGATTAGGTGTTGGATGACATTACCAGTAACCGCTGCAGCAGGTCGTGCCGGCGCGGCTGGTCGGCCAGCAGCGCGCGCGCGACGGCCCACTCGGCGGGTGCGGGCAGCAGCGCCCGCAGCACCCGCGCGCCGCAGCCCAGCGACGAGCCCTCGCCGCCGTCCGGCGGCTGTTCCACGGACATCTCCTCTTCTATCGACGCGCAGCGCCGTTCGCACTATATCGCCCGATAGTAAAAACGTAACAAATTAAACGTTGGAAGAAAAATACTACGAGTAGAGTGACTTTTTGATAACAAAAACTGTATTTTTTTTTTTTTTTTTTTTTTTTTTTATGCTATAGGGGGCAAACGAGCAAACGAATCACCTGATGGTAAGCGATTAACGTCGTCCATGGACACCCGCAACACCAGAGGTGTCGCAAGTGCGTTGCCGGCCTTTAAGGTGGGAGTACGCTCTTTTCTTGAAGGTTTGAAGGTCGTATCGGTCCGGAAACACTGCTGGCGACAGTTCGTTCCACAGTTTAGCTGTGCGAGGCAGGAAGTTTCGGGAAAAGCGCACAGTTGAGGACTGCCAACCATCTAAATGGTGAGAGTGGAAATATTGTCGCGTAGGGCGATGGCGGAAAGAAGCGGCATAAAAGGTTAATGAGACATTATAATTTCATAGCAGTTTGAAGTATGAATTAACACTTTAATGTTAGACAGTTGATCCGATTAACTTTGAAGACTTATCTGGTTTGATTCTAGTAATCCGTCCAAAGAACGTTATTTCCATTGGATTGCATAAATTTTAGCTCAGTAATTTTTCCGCCAGGAATTTTCTGCAAATGAGTATTTTAGTTATGACTCCTAATCAGTAAAATATAGTAGTGTTGTATAGGAACCTCGTCCCTGGCCGCCCGCAGCAGGTCTTGCTGCGCCGCCAGGTGGGGCGGCAGCGCGCGGCGCAGCGCGGCGCAGGCGAGTGCGCACGCGCCGGCCGCCGACAGCGCGCCGTGAGCGCCGCCGCTCACTTCGTCCACGATCCTACGATAGCATTATGTTTAACCGCACATAAATACACATAGAACCATAGAATTTGTTTTTTTTTTATGTCGGAAGTATCTAGTGGTCGTTGGATGTATGTAATTTTTCCTTTGTCAGTTCAGTGGTAGTACGCAAATTAAATAGTTAGAACAGCGGACAATAATGTTTCGCTCATACTTACGCCATACATTACTTCACGGCCTCCGGCCATGAAATAAATGGGGGAGGAACCATAAACAATAAATATCATGTCTTCATTCGTAACATAAATGCATACATTTCCGATCATGTTTGAGAATATGTAATTTTCAGTACATTTCTCATTAGTTTTTAATATACATCGTGTTAAAAAAGAAAAGCCCGAGTTCATTTTAGAGGCAGAAGTGAAGTAGATTTGTCGGGATTAGCGGTCACCTGGCGATGTAGAGCAGGTGATGGTGCGGCACGGCGGCGTCCAGTAGCGCGGCCCGCAGCGCCACCTCGGCGGCGCGGCGTCCCGCGTCGGCGCGGCCGCCGCCCGCGCGCGCCGCCGCGGCGTGCGCCACGCGCGCGAACCCCGCGAACGCCAGCGCCTGCGCCCCGCCCCCGCCCCAGCGCTTCAGCGTCGTCTGCGCCGCGTCGCGGATACGCCGCGCTTCCGCAGCGCTCTCCGGCTTCTCCTTAACAAGAAAAAACAAAATACAAATACAAATAATTTAAATAAGAAAGGATTGCATATACTTAGGAAATTTCGGACTCTAGTCGCCGTGATCGGGTAGCCCAGTGGTTAGGGCGTCTGCCGCGAAAGCAGGAGGTCGCCGGTTCGATCCCGGCCCTGCTCACCGGGGACCATGGTCACTTTTTCTTTAGTATATGACATCTCTTTCAATTTATAACAAATAATTTATTCAAAAAATATAAATACAGAGGTTACTCTTACAGGCCACGTCAAACGTTCAATTAATGACGAGAAATATAAACAATACTCAAAGTAAAAAGGAATGGAAGGGGAAAGGGTCAGTTGGTACTGACCCTGCCTGCTAAACCGATGTTTCTGGGTTCGAATCCCGGTAAGGACATTTATTTGTGTGATGAACACAGATATTTGTTTCCGAGTCATGGATGTTTTCTGTATATTTATGTATTTGTATATTATATATATCGTTGTCTAAGTACCCGTAACACAAGCCTCCTTGAGCTTACTGCGGGACTTAGTCAATTTGTGTAAGAATGTCCTGTAATATTTATTTATTAATAAAAGAAAAGAGATACAGTGAAAGTCGTTAAACTGTCCCATACCTCTTCTGGTACCACTGCATCGCCTCAGTTATATCCAATGTTATACATACACACTATTCCGTTTTCTTACGTTTAGTTACTACGATAAACACTAAAATACACAACACAGTAATAAAAGGTAACATCACAAAATGGATCCGACTCAGCATAAGCATAGAAGATGTTTTAACCTAACCATGATATGCATTTAGTAGTTCGTTACGTACAGGCAGTAGGAGCAGCATGGCGTGCAGCCAGCGCATGCGCCAGCACAACAACGCCAGCACGCCATCCGCGGTCGCTGCCGCCAGCGCCGCCTCCCACAGCGCCTCCACCCAGCCGCGATACCCTACAACACATGACGATAGTTATCTGAGTTATTTTATGCACTTCGAACAGTCAATGACCTCTGAAGGCTCCTACCACCGCCGCGCCGCCAGCGCCAGCGCCAGCAGCGCCTCGCCGCAGTCCCACGAGTCGCAGGCTCCGACCTACCGTAGTCGTCGCTGAAGTAGTGCGGCGGGTCGACGGCCAGCCGCAGCAGCGCCTGCGCGGCGCCGGGCGGCGTGTGCGCGGCGTGCGTGGGCGGCACGCGCCGCGCCGCCAGCGCCAGCGCCAGCAGCGCCTCGCCGCAGTCCCACGAGTCGCAGGCTCCGACCTACCGTAGTCGTCGCTGAAGTAGTGCGGCGGGTCGACGGCCAGCCGCAGCAGCGCCTGCGCGGCGCCGGGCGGCGTGTGCGCGGCGTGCGTGGGCGGCACGCGCCGCGCCGCCAGCGCCAGCAGCGCCTCGCCGCAGTCCCACGAGTCGCAGGCTCCGACCTACCGTAGTCGTCGCTGAAGTAGTGCGGCGGGTCGACGGCCAGCCGCAGCAGCGCCTGCGCGGCGCCGGGCGGCGTGTGCGCGGCGTGCGTGGGCGGCACGCGCCGCGCCGCCAGCGCCAGCAGCGCCTCGCCGCAGTCCCACGAGTCGCAGGCTCCGACCTACCGTAGTCGTCGCTGAAGTAGTGCGGCGGGTCGACGGCCAGCCGCAGCAGCGCCTGCGCGGCGCCGGGCGGCGTGTGCGCGGCGTGCGTGGGCGGCACGCGCCGCGCCGCCAGCGCCAGCGCCAGCAGCGCCTCGCCGCAGTCCCACGAGTCGCAGGCTCCGACCTACCGTAGTCGTCGCTGAAGTAGTGCGGCGGGTCGACGGCCAGCCGCAGCAGCGCCTGCGCGGCGCCGGGCGGCGTGTGCGCGGCGTGCGTGGGCGGCACGCGCCGCGCCGCCAGCGCCAGCAGCGCCTCGCCGCAGTCCCACGAGTCGCAGGCTCCGACCTACCGTAGTCGTCGCTGAAGTAGTGCGGCGGGTCGACGGCCAGCCGCAGCAGCGCCTGCGCGGCGCCGGGCGGCGTGTGCGCGGCGTGCGTGGGCGGCACGCGCCGCGCCGCCAGCGCCAGCAGCGCCTCGCCGCAGTCCCACGAGTCGCAGGCTCCGACCTACCGTAGTCGTCGCTGAAGTAGTGCGGCGGGTCGACGGCCAGCCGCAGCAGCGCCTGCGCGGCGCCGGGCGGCGTGTGCGCGGCGTGCGTGGGCGGCACGCGCCGCGCCGCCAGCGCCAGCGCCAGCAGCGCCTCGCCGCAGTCCCACGAGTCGCAGGCTCCGACCTACCGTAGTCGTCGCTGAAGTAGTGCGGCGGGTCGACGGCCAGCCGCAGCAGCGCCTGCGCGGCGCCGGGCGGCGTGTGCGCGGCGTGCGTGGGCGGCACGCGCCGCGCCGCCAGCGCCAGCGCCAGCAGCGCCTCGCCGCAGTCCCACGAGTCGCAGGCTCCGACCTACCGTAGTCGTCGCTGAAGTAGTGCGGCGGGTCGACGGCCAGCCGCAGCAGCGCCTGCGCGGCGCCGGGCGGCGTGTGCGCGGCGTGCGTGGGCGGCACGCGCCGCGCCGCCAGCGCCAGCAGCGCCTCGCCGCAGTCCCACGAGTCGCAGGCTCCGACCTACCGTAGTCGTCGCTGAAGTAGTGCGGCGGGTCGACGGCCAGCCGCAGCAGCGCCTGCGCGGCGCCGGGCGGCGTGTGCGCGGCGTGCGTGGGCGGCACGCGCCGCGCCGCCAGCGCCAGCAGCGCCTCGCCGCAGTCCCACGAGTCGCAGGCTCCGACCTACCGTAGTCGTCGCTGAAGTAGTGCGGCGGGTCGACGGCCAGCCGCAGCAGCGCCTGCGCGGCGCCGGGCGGCGTGTGCGCGGCGTGCGTGGGCGGCACGCGCCGCGCCGCCAGCGCCAGCGCCAGCAGCGCCTCGCCGCAGTCCCACGAGTCGCAGGCTCCGACCTACCGTAGTCGTCGCTGAAGTAGTGCGGCGGGTCGACGGCCAGCCGCAGCAGCGCCTGCGCGGCGCCGGGCGGCGTGTGCGCGGCGTGCGTGGGCGGCACGCGCCGCGCCGCCAGCGCCAGCAGCGCCTCGCCGCAGTCCCACGAGTCGCAGGCTCCGACCTACCGTAGTCGTCGCTGAAGTAGTGCGGCGGGTCGACGGCCAGCCGCAGCAGCGCCTGCGCGGCGCCGGGCGGCGTGTGCGCGGCGTGCGTGGGCGGCACGCGCCGCGCCGCCAGCGCCAGCGCCAGCAGCGCCTCGCCGCAGTCCCACGAGTCGCAGGCTCCGACCTACCGTAGTCGTCGCTGAAGTAGTGCGGCGGGTCGACGGCCAGCCGCAGCAGCGCCTGCGCGGCGCCGGGCGGCGTGTGCGCGGCGTGCGTGGGCGGCACGCGCCGCGCCGCCAGCGCCAGCGCCAGCAGCGCCTCGCCGCAGTCCCACGAGTCGCAGGCTCCGACCTACCGTAGTCGTCGCTGAAGTAGTGCGGCGGGTCGACGGCCAGCCGCAGCAGCGCCTGCGCGGCGCCGGGCGGCGTGTGCGCGGCGTGCGTGGGCGGCACGCGCCGCGCCGCCAGCGCCAGCGCCAGCAGCGCCTCGCCGCAGTCCCACGAGTCGCAGGCTCCGACCTACCGTAGTCGTCGCTGAAGTAGTGCGGCGGGTCGACGGCCAGCCGCAGCAGCGCCTGCGCGGCGCCGGGCGGCGTGTGCGCGGCGTGCGTGGGCGGCACGCGCCGCGCCGCCAGCGCCAGCGCCAGCAGCGCCTCGCCGCAGTCCCACGAGTCGCCGCCCGCCGCGTCATACACGTACTGCGTGCCCGGAAGCAGGGGCACCTTCGCTAGCCTGCAACACGATATTATTCCTCAGTTCCTCATCAGGTTCTTAACAGTATTCGTTCGAGCAATTCATATGACGTACCGCAACGCGTTAACCAGTAGCAAGAACATGGCGGACTGGTCGGCGCACGGCACTACGAGGTCGGCGACGTCGGCCAGCGCGGGCTCGCGCTGCGGGTCCGCGTCGGCGCCCCCGGGGCGCGCGGGGCGCCAGTGCGCGGCGCCCCGCGCGCGCTCCACGCGCGCCCACACCGCGCCCGACGGCAGCCCGCTGTTCACCACCTGACGTATACATCGAATAACCGGTTTGACAAATCAATCACTATACCAATCAACGTACAAAATCACCAATCTAAAATACTTTGGACAGTATAATGTCGCGGTCTCGTCAGACATATCTAGAATCGAAGGCCATTTTGAAATGGAGTTCAAATCAAATCAAATATTTTAATGTAATAAGCATTGTACATACAGGGTAGTCTTAAATACTAAAGAATTATAATTAGGCCAGGTGATTTTCAATTGCCTGAACTAGGAAAATCCTGTGTTTCAGGATAATAGGTAATAGGTAGGTAAGTATTAGTATAGTAACGACACCAGGTGTACAAGTCAGCACATAGGTCTCGAAGGAAGCAAGAAAACACAAGAGTTTAATGAACAACTGACAAATGTATTCTCTTACTGAACTTTTCCACACACACAGATTTCTCAAAAGCAACAATTTCAATTCAAACACCTCTTAAAACTAGGGTAAACAAACGTTGGCGTGATCTAGAAAATTTGACATATAGAACAGTGACATCTTTTATGAAATTGGGCAAACTCAATTACAAGGCGTTTTATACATACCGCCCACCAAGGACGACAAGTCCTTCATGATGACCGCCCACCATAAAGTGACATAAATATTAACAAAATTCATTCGTGTAATTTTCTTAGACATAAATGAGCACATAACATATTAATTGAAAAATACACAACATAACATGAACTCTTTAAATAAACAACATAACATTAACTCTTGAATTAAAATGCATACAAATTCACTAAATAAAATACAATCGTATTGCTTTTGCTATTCAGTTACTGGCAATATAATGACCTTTGAAGTCGGTCGTTTTATCAGCGTATTTTTACATTTCATGGTCACAACTCGTGTTAATGAATCAGTGCCAGGATGTTTTTCTACAATTTTGCCAAAAAGCCATCTAGCCGGAGGTAAGTCGTCTTCCTTCACCAAAACGATATCCCCAATTTTAGGTTCGGGAACCTGATGCGACCACTTATAACGATGTAAATAATGGGTTAAATATTCATTTGACCACCGACGCCAAAAGTTTTGCAACATATCATACTTGTCCAACCGTAGCCAGGCTGTGGCCTTAAAGGGATACACGTCATGTTTCCTCCCCATCCCATCTGGAGTACCGCAAGGGTCACACCTTGGTCCGTTACTTTTTATTTTGTATGTGAATGACATGGCGGCTTGTTTCCGTGGTGCTGAACATCTCGTTTACGCGGATGACACAAAAATTTATAAGGCCGTATCCTCGGAAGCTGACTGCCTTTCATTACAAGCTAATTTGGATAACTTTTTCTTATATTGCTCTGATAACCACCTGTTCTTAAATACTGATAAGTGTTTTGTTATAAGTTTCAATCGAAAAAACAACCCAATAATTTATAACTATAATTTATCTGGTAAGAACATTACTAGGGTGTTCTCTATTCGAGACTTAGGTGTAACCTTGGATTCGCAATTAAACTTTAATGAGCACATTGATATGTTATGTAAGCGTGCTTACAAAAAGTTAGGTATGCTTCTTCGTGTTGGGCAGCCGTTCAAACGGCCTAATACCTACAAACTATTATTCTTTTCTTTCGTTAGGAGTATACTTGAATTTGGTTGCGTAATCTGGACACCTCAGTACCAAGTTCATATTGACCGTTTGGAAAGGATTCAAAACATTTTCCTAAAATCATTAAGTTACAGAACAGGTACTTACTTCGAACATTCTGCATTGGCGGCAAAACATTTTTGTATCCCTTCTTTACTTAATCGTAGGCAATACTTAGATGTCATGTTTTTGTTTAAAATTCTTAAAGGCGTCATCAATTGTCCAGATCTTTTAAAATTAGTTTCTTTTAGCTGTCCACATAGCTCCTTACGTCCTAGATCTTAGTTTAGATTATTAGTTTTTCTCGTAAGAATTATTCCAGACATACCTTTTTCAGACGAGTACCAAGTTACTATAATAAGCATCTTTTTGATATTGATCCCTTTCATAATTCGATGTTTAGTCTTAAAACGTTAGTTAAGCGTAAATTATTCTAGTATAACTTTTTGCTTTGTTTGATACTGTTTTGTTACTTACAACTACCTATACTTTCTTTGGTTAACAACATTTGATATTCTTTTATGAACCTCCAGGTCTTTTTTATTGTTGTGTTTCTATCTGTACACTATATGTACGTTATCTCATGTTTTTTTTATGACTGTTTGTGTTCTAAATAAATAAAAAAAAAAAAAAAAAAAACATATGCTGGGTTAATTGCCATCGTTTCAAGGTGCCGACGTTTGAATTTTCAAAGTTCCTTTCTGGCACTGTAACTAAAGGCTCGCCTATTAAAAAATGGCCAGGTGTTAAAGTATTGGGCTCATTTGGCTCGTTGTGCACGATTGAAAGCGGTCTTGAATTTAAGCAAGCCTCTATTTGGCTAAGCAATGTTGACATTTCCTCGTACGTGAGTGTAGAATCACCGATTGAATTGAATTGAATTGAATTTCTTTATTGGTAAACAGTACATTTACAGGTCATGTTTCATACATTTGTTATCTTAATTAAATATTATATTGTAACTTAGACTAAATATCACAGTGGTAAGAATATTGATCACTAACTACCTATGCTTATTGCCTAGTTGTGATTGGACCAATGACTTGTACTCAGAGAAAAAATCATCGATGTTGTAACAAGCTAATTGTATTAATACTGTTTTCAGTTTGTTGATAAAGATCTTATCAGTAGGTGATTGTTTTATATCATCATTCAATATATTATATAGTTTTATCCCAATTACGTCCAGGGATTTTCTTGACTTGGCTAGCCGGCGCCAGGGCACGGTCAGCATGTCACGCCTACGTGTCACGGTGCCTGTCAGCTGCCCATAGGTGGGTAGTCGGGCAAGATTGTGTCTTACGTATTTACATACTTCTAGTATATATACACTAGGCAAAGTTAGTATTTTAAAATGAATGAACAATTCTTTCGCCGGGTGGTCGAAAGGTTTCTGTGCCATAATGCGAAGCGCACGTTTTTGTAACCTAAATATCTTGTCCCGATCTGCGGCCATACCCCAAAGGTCCACACCGTAGATAAGTATGGAATGAAAATATCCGAAGTATGCATTTTTTAAGTTCTCCTCGGTGAGGCTGTGGGTTAATCTAGATAACGCGTAGCACGCAGAGGAGAGCCTATTACAAGTATTTTCTATATGAGCTGACCATGTCAGTCCCGAGTCTATTAAAAATCCCAAGTACTTAACGTCATTAACCTGCGGCACAGGAGTATTATTCATGGATA
This sequence comes from Lathronympha strigana, assembly GCA_949128165.1. Lineage (NCBI taxonomy): Eukaryota > Metazoa > Arthropoda > Insecta > Lepidoptera > Tortricidae > Lathronympha > Lathronympha strigana. The sequence continues at coordinate 344,683 of OX421911.1, forward strand.
TCTCAAGTTTGTGTTTTACAGTATTTCTAAGTTGAAAATGTACTACGTTTGTTTTCTCAATGTTAAGGACCATGCCGTTCACAGAAAACCAGTTGGAAATATCATATAAGGTGCGATTTAATTTAGCTTTTAAGGCAGAAAAGTTATCAGCTGACGTTATAATACACGTGTCATCTGCAAACATGACATATTCTGAGTCATCAGACGCGGAGGTGATGTCATTGACAAGGATCAAAAACAGGGTGTTTCCCATTGACGAGCCCTGGGGCACCGCGCTTGAGCCTATTTCCTCAAGGTTAGATTTGCACGAATTGACAAAGGTACTTTGTTTACGATCTGCTAAGAAGGATTTTATTATATTGAGATAACCACCATTTATACCATATCGTGCCAGTTTTGCGGTGAGTAATGCGTGGTCGACGGTCTCGAAGGCGCGCGACAGGTCGCAGAACGTGGCCGCGACCTGTCGCCCGCCCTCCAGGTGGGCTAGCACGCGCCGCGTCAGGTCGCGCGCCGCGTCCGCCGTGTTCCGCCCCGGCTGGTATGCGTACTGTTGGGGGTTAATTAGTTTGTTATCAGTAAAATATTTCATTACCTGCATGCTCATTAGCCGCTCCAGTACCTTTGATACAATAGGTATCAAGGATATTGGCCTGTAGCATTTGAGTGCGTCCATGTCACCTTTTCCTTTGTATATAGGTTGCACCTTCACTATTTTTAGCGGGTCTGGGTATACTCCGCTGTTAACACATTGATTAAATAAATTAAGTAATAAAGACACGACGATTGGAGGATAATACTCCAGAACGTGTGTAGACATGTCATTAAGGTCCTTCGAGTTTTTCTTTTTTATGTTTTTAATGGCACTAGTTATGTCCCGAAGAGTAAATAGGTCAAACGTACACAGGGGTGCAGGTGCAGGTAGGTATTTGTTGAGATAATCAAGCGCATCATAAGTACTGGGACTGTTATTGTGTGTACTAGCGTGAGTGTAGTGGTGATTGAGCCGAGCGGCCGCGTCAGCTGAGCGCTCGGCTTCACAGGCACCAGCCGATCGGCTCACAAGTACATCCAGAGGACCGGTTTTATTATTATTTCGGCATGTTTCAGACTTGATGACATTCCACACACTTTTACACATGTTATGTTTGCTGTTCGATATTTGATAATTGAGGTAATCCTTGCGCACTTGTTTTAAAGTGTGCATATAAAAGGTTTCAAGCGATTGTAGTTTATTTAGTAAACTATCATCGTTCGGGCTAGAACAGATCTTAAATTTTAGTTGTTTAATTTGAAGTCGAATACTGCGTACAAGGTCATTGGCCCATCCGTTTACATGTTTTTTTATAGGATGTTTTTTTAACGGGAAGTTTATATCAAAACTATGTTTAAGGACATTTAGCACTTTTTCTAGTTTTTTACTAGGACATAATTTTAAGGACATAATTTTATTCCAATCATAAAATTCTAAGTATTGGCAAAAATTGTAAATACATTGTTTAGAGAATGTCCGTTTCAATAAGATATTATTTTTTTCAACATTATTACAAGTATTAACTATAACATTTACATAGTGATGGTCTGATAATTCTAATTTACTACATATTATGTTTATTATGTCAGATTTAGGCAAATTTGAATAAGCGTGATCTATACATGTTTCAGATTGGCTTGTTACTCTAGTAGCAGATGTAACTATTTGTTTGTAGCCAAATTGATTTAATATAGTATTTAATTCCTTAATGTTATTACATTTCTTAAAGTAGTTTAGGTTCATGTCTCCCAGTATGATTACTCTATAACTCTTAAATATTTGTAAATTTAGTAATTCATTTAATTTGTTAAAATATAAAAGTACATCACCCTTCGGTTGTCTGTAGATGCATGCAACCACAAGGTCCAAGCCGACACATTCCACAGCACACACCTCGAACTCCATCTCCACACATAGGGCAAGTACTTCCTTCCGTTCGATTGTTACCAGGTCATGTCTGGCATAGATACATGCTCCTCCTCCTTTTCTGGTTGGTCTGCAGTAGTGGGCTCGGAGACTGTAGTTCATCACATTGACCGAAGTCAGTTCGTTGGATTTGACCCAAAGTTCAGTTAGACAAATTATGTCAACCTGGTCGCGCAGTTGTAGTTCCGCTTCCAGTTGGTATGTTTTATTACTAAGTCGGTTTATGTTTTGATGAAACACTGAGATTTTTTGTGCTGTCTGATCTGTTGTTACATTCTTCGTCTGGCTGGTCGGCATTGGGAGCCCTGGGCTCCCTGGGTCGTAGAAAGGGCCGCCATTCGGTAATACAGGTGTTCAAGGGCCATGCAGATGCCATCAGGAAGCTGTCATAAACATGCGTAGGTATACCTATCTTGAACGAGGTGTAGGTGTTCCTTTTTGAGGGTATGGCTTCGACCGTGTACTGGGCATCATTACAGACACTTTTTAGGTGGGTAATTATGTCGTCCGGCGTCGAGGTGCACTTGAAGTAGCATCCGTGTAAATACCTACGCATTTCTACTCCAACCACTCCGGTGTCTCTGGCGGTACCTTTTATTGACACGGGATCCGATTTATATTGTTTGTTTTTGCTGCGCTGGCGTTGGTGCCGGCTTTTTGGGGGGTTCCAACCTTGTTCATCCAGCTCCAGGTCATGGTTCGAGGGTTCAGTTGGCGAATGTTCCCTAGTGTTTGGCGGTTTGGGATTATTTGTAACATTTTCCACTTGTTTGACAGAAATGTCTTCGTCATTTGTATTTTTAATAACTTTCGAGTTGGTAATTTCAGTGTTTTTGGGTTGTTCATTTTGTTTAATAATTCTATAATATTTAATAATATTTAATAATTCTTTTGTTTAATAACTCTCTTTATATGATATTTCGTTGACTTTATTCCCGCTTCCCATAATCCACCGAAATTTGGACTTTTAGGCGGTATAAAGTGCCACGTGGTATTGTTTGAAGCTAGAGTTTCAGCGATTTCTTGAACTACAGTTGATTTTTCAGCGTTGAATAAATCCTTTAATTCCTTTGCAGCTCCGACAAAGTTGGTTCCGTTGTCACTGTAAAGTTCTAAACAGCGACCGCGTCTAGATATAAAACGCTTAAAGGCCTCAAGAAATCCACGTGATGTCAACTCACTTACGACTTCTAAATGTATAGCCTTCGTGACCATACATATAAACAGACATACGTATCCCTTATACGAGCGATGTCCTCGACCTTTTGATGTCCTTAGATTAATGGGTCCGGCATAATCCACCCCACTGCGAATAAACGCTCTGTCTGGAGTAACTCGAGATGTCGGCAATGTACCCATAAGTTGAGTTTGAATTTTAGCTTTATAACGAATGCAGGGAACACATTTACGAATGTGTTGTTTGACTAGATCTTTTGCTCTTATTATCCAATATGCTGATCTCAAATAATTTAACATAGCTCTCTGTTCGCCGTGAAGGGTGCGTTTATGTGCGTCTGCCACAATCAATTTAGTTAAGTGCGAATCATATGGCAAGATCACAGGATGTTTAGTTTCTTCTAATTCTAAGGTATTCTCTAAACGACCACCAACTCGCAAAACACCGTTTTCAAGAAAGGGTGTCAGAGACCGTATTTTGGAGTTTTTTGACGTTACGTAACCTTCTTTATTGATCTCTGCTATTTCGTTCTTAAACTCCAGGTTTTGACATAATTTCACACAGTTCATAAAAGCTTCGTCTAATTCCCGTTTCTGAAGATATTCAGTATGTTCTCGATTTTTGTATACATCTTTCTTTTTCAGAAAACGTCTGCAGTAAGCAATAATACGAATAAGTTTATTTAATGATGAATACTTATTCCAAAAAGGTTCTTCTACAACACCCAAATGAACCTTTGCAGACTTTTCTAAGTTTGTGTCATTGTTTTTCGGTTTCGAATAATAAATAACCTCATTGTACAAAAACATGGGACCAGATTTCCATAATGTATTATCGTTAAGTTCTGCCGGTCGAATTCCTCGTGATGCGCAATCCGCGGGATTCTCTTTTGTTGAAACATGCGACCATTGGGATGAGTCCATGGTGGTAAGTATATCCGATACTCGATTGGCCACAAAAGTTTTCCAATTACTTGGATGCTTATTTAGCCACGCAAGAACGACTGTCGAATCTGTCCATGCTCTTACATTGTGTTTGGGTATATTCATAACAGAAGCAATTTCTTTCACCAGTTTGGCCACAAGTACGGCACCGCAAAGTTCCAATCTTGGTATACTGACCTGTTTGACAGGAGCTACTTTGGTTTTAGCCGCTACTAGGGCGACACTGATCTCACCTGGTGCTTTTACTATTCGGAGATACACAACCGCTGCGTATGCGACGGTAGAAGCATCGCTAAAGCCATGCAACTCAACTAATGTATCATTTGAATTCGTGCAAAGCCATCTTGGAATACGGAAGTTTACAAGGTAAGTCAACTGTTCACGATAAGTTAACCAATCTTGCAATATGTCAGCTGGCGGCTCCTCTTCCCATCCGATTCCTGCTAACCACAATCGTTGTATAAACACTTTTGCTACTATGACACATGGTGCTACCCATCCTAAGGGATCAAATAAACGCGAAACATCCGAGATTATTTTTCTTTTTGTTGCAGGTGGGGAGAACGGCGGCAGATTCACTGAATATTGAAATACATCTTCATCTCTGTTCCAGGTAAGTCCTAAAATTTTTGTTATATTGTCAGTTTTTAATTCTAGGTTGTTGTTTTCCTCTTCGATTGTTATATGTTCGTTTTCTCTTTGATTTATATGATCTAACAACTCCCTTTTATTACTGGCCCATTTCTGTAGCTGAAAACCTCCTTCACTTAATAAAGCTTTCATTTCCATATATAATTGTAGACCTTCTTCTACTGTTTCTCCTCCGGTCATCAAATCATCCATGTAAAACTCTTTATGAACTCGAGGTGCAGCTTTGAGATATTTCTCCAGGTGATCAGTGGCTACTTGGTTCAGCGCTTTTACTGCTAAATAGGGTGCTGAGCCTGTGCCAAATGTTACTGTCAATAGCTTGTAGTCTTTGATTTTCTTTTCAGAGTCTTCTCGCCACACAATGCGTTGGAAGTCCGTATCCTCTTCTGCCACCCGCACCATGCGGTACATTTTGACAATGTCCGCAACTAAACAGACTGGATACTGTCTCCAACACATTATTAGATGTCGCAAATCTGGCTGCAACGTAGGCCCTACCATGAGTAAGCCGTTCAATGAAATTCCATTGTCGTTTTTGCAGGATGCGTCAAAAACGACACGCACTTTAGTTGTACTTCGATTTTCACGGACGACAGCATGATGCGGTAAGTAGATAGCTTCTTTACTCTTATCGTCAGGTTCTTTTACAGGTGTCATTTGTCCTAGTTGTTCATACTCCTTTATGACCTCTGTATATCTGGCTTTAAGTGTTTGATCCTTTTCAAATTTCCTCTCCAAGCTGTGTAACCTTTTAACTGCTATTTCCCGTGAATTCCCTTTACAGGAAGGATCATCGTGGAATGGCAATTTCACGACATACCTGCCTTCTTCATCTCTCACTGTCGTTGTTGCAAAAATATCTTCGCACTTTTGTTCTTCTACGGTAAACAACTTGGAATCAAGTTTTGGTTCAGCCTCCATCTCCCAGAAACGTTTTAACATATCGTCTTCATTTACTTGCAAATGTAAGACTGTAAAATTATTATTTACACTCGTTGAATCGTCGGGACCAGACACTATCCACCCGAAAGTGGTGCACTGTACCACAGGAAATCCATTTGGACCTTTTACTACTCCATCTGTAATTATGTGGCAGTAGACTTCTCCTCCTAAAAGTACATCTATTTTTCTAGGTTGGTAATAAGCCGGATCGGCCAATGTAAGCTGCTTTAGTTCCAACCATTCTGGAAATTCTACTTTCTTATTAGGAAGATAATTAGTGACCTTATTCACTACATGTGCCTTCACTAAAATGTTGAAGGTTGGATCGATGATCGATTGAACTTTTAAATTCACGATATATTTAGGGAGCGAAGATATCTCTTCGCCACCCAATACTGTTATTGAACTTCGAGCAGGCATTTTCTTTAACCCTAAGGCTTGTACTACAGCTTCCGTAACAAACGAAGTTTGTGCGCCTGGATCTATAAATGCACGAATCACCTGATAGTCGCCTGAATTAGACTCGGCCTTAACAAGGGCCGTGGCTAATAACACTTCTTCATTCGCTTTCCCTGTCGTAAAACAGTTGACAGTCGGTGTGACCTCTTTTGTTGTGTTCTCTGTTACCATGTGTGTGGCTGCCTTCGAAACCTCTTCAACTACCTGAACTACTTTCTTTGGATTGGCAGTTGAAGTTGAGACATCCCTCTGGTGAAGCAAAGAATGATGCTTCCTACCGCAAATTCTACAACTAGTGGATTTTTGGCAAAACTTAACACTGTGATTGCTGCCTAAACAATTGTAGCATATACGATTATTAGTTACAAACTCGTGCCTTTTGTCGTAATCTTCATTTGCAAACTTTTTACAAAAGCAAAGTTTGTGAGGTTCGGTACAAAATTCACATGCTATGGTTGATGTGTTGACCACATGAAGTACGTTTGGTTTGTTTGTACTGTTCACAGTTTTCCCGTAAACATTGGGAGTTTTATTTATGTTTCTTGGCTCGATAAATTCTAAGGCTCTATATCTGCCTGTTAAAAACTCTTTGAATTGATCAAAAGTTGGTAAAGTATCTGAAGCTGAATTTGAAGCTACATTAAGTTCCCATTGTTTGCGTGATTCTGGATCTAATTTCAATGTCAACAGATGAATAACTATAATGTCCCATGTGGAGACATCAATGCCTAAATTAGACAGTGCACTCAAACAGTCTGTTGACGTGTCTAAGAGTTCCTTAAGAAAGGTAGGAGACTCAGAAGTTGCATTTCGTTGGCTTAGAAAACGTTTGAGAATGCAATGCGATAAATATTTTTTGTTATTGTATCGCTGTTGTAATTGATCCCAGCACCGAATATAATTTGAGCCAGAAACCGGAATATTCCTTAACAACTGTTCTGCTCCTCCCATCAGGTAACTCTTTAAATATTGTAATTTTTGAACATCATCCAATGAATTGTTGTTGTGAATCATAGATACAAATAAATCTTTAAATGTCATCCATTCTTGGTAATTGCCCGAAAATTTTGGAATTGTTAATTTTGGCAGTTTGACTGAATTTGACCTAACAGGTACACTATCTTCATTGGTGATCTTTGACTGACACGACTGAAAGCTTACGAATTCTACCAAAACGTCTTTTAATTCGCATTTATATTCAGTATATTCATCCTCTGTTTTGTCATAAGTGTTATCAACAAAATAAGGCTTTGTTTCCAGAACTGTGAAGTTATAAGTACGCATCAACTCTTTATCTCCCTGTCTAAATTCAGACCATAGCTGCTCTAGGGTTTCCAATCTACTTTCTACATAGTGCTCCGTTATGCGAGCTTTAGGGGATTTTTTAAAATTGACACGCGCTTTTAAAATACGACTTGACAAATTGTTCTGAAAAGTCAGCAATTCATCCATGTTGTATACAATTTATTTTTCTTTTTGTTAACAGAGAATGAATTTATTAACAACCAACTTGTTTTGACTCTAAAACATTTTAAAAACTAAATACTTCAAAAATCTTAAAGTATAAATTTTGAAAATTTTACAAGTGTTTTCAACTTAAATACAGTCTGAGTATAATTGGGCATGGATTCCCCGTTCCAACAGGATTTTGTGAGTTATTCTAAGTTACTACACTACCAAATTATTCTAAGTGAATTGTTACATACAAATTAATACCAAATTTTTCTATGTCCATGTAAACATTTGAATTCTTCAAAGTTAATATCTTCTTGTAAATAAAGTTCAAAATTCCATAGCAAAATAAATAACTTCATAAAATAGTATTTGTTCACAAGGTTGAAAATCACTTGAAAATTATATATAAAAGTACTCACGGTTCGCACTTGACACACTCACTGACATTGTGACGTCACACTCCGTTGAACTTCTTTTCCAGTTGCTGGTACTCGATGGCGCCACTTGAGCCTGTAACTGCCGCTTTTAATATCTGCTTCCAGTCACTCGTCGATAGGTGGCGCTGGTAACCTCAGCAAGCTGAAACCCTACCCGGCCTTTTAAGCAGCGAACCACTGCTAAGCACGGGACGAAGTGTAGTCCGCACTGAACTATCAAAAAAGCCACTTCTATTGGCTTATCCGCTTCGATGGACCATGTACAAGTCAGCACATAGGTCTCGAAGGAAGCAAGAAAACACAAGAGTTTAATGAACAACTGACAAATGTATTCTCTTACTGAACTTTTCCACACACACATATTTCTCAAAAGCAACAATTTCAATTCAAACACCTCTTAAAACTAGGGTAAACAAACGTTGGCGTGATCTAGAAAATTTGACATATAGAACAGTGACATCTTTTATGAAATTGGGCAAACTCAATTACAAGGCGTTTTATACACCAGGGCATTTAAGCTAATGGGAGTTACCGTATTGTCGCTCACGAGGCGGCACCACTCATGCGCGGGTCCAGTGTTGGTATGAGAGAACTGTCAAAGTGACGTTTAAAATGTTCCGTAGGACCCACGTTCCACTAGCGCCCCTAGCGGAAAATCGACTCGCGGTTAGGGCTGCCATCCGTCCGGGTTTCCGTAGATTTGTGTTAGTTTGGAGCCCGTCCGGGGAGCGTCCAGGCCGGATTTTTAAAACTGTCATTTTTGGATTGAAGTGAAACCCTAGCAAAATAATATATTTCTAAATTAAAATTTGTTTTCTTTATTGTGTGGAGCGAGGACGCGATTTCAATGAAATGTCCGGGGTTTTCAACTTTCTGCCCGGTTTCGGCAATGTACGAGATGGCAGCCCTAGTCCTATGTCAGTATGAGAGAATTGTCAAAGTGACGTTTGAAACGTAGCGCCCCTAGCGGAAAAACGACTCGCGGTAATCCTTATTGACATCGGACGGCGTACCTTGTCCTCGTAGTCTTGCAGGCGCTCCTCAGCCTGGCGCTCCTGGCGCTCGTCGCGCGGCGGCGGGAACGCAGGGGCGCCGGCGGAGGGCGCCGCGGCCAGCACCAGCTCCAGGAGCAGCACCAGCGTCTCCCACAGCCCGGCGGCCCGGAGCACGGAGCCTGCGCATACGGCATGTGTCAGTACGAACGGGGAGCACGCCATATGCCTCCACTACACGTCTGCAGATTCATCTGCCGACGTCCGCGGACCTCGTCAAATGAATCTGCAGACGAATCTCCATCAACCGACCACACGTCTGTTGATCTTTCAGTCCGAGTTCAATCTCGTCAGACGCTACTCGTGATGGATGTTGAAACCGTAGCCGCCGCGGCTATATATTTGTTCAGTACTTTTAAGTACTACTTAAATGTGCATCGCAGTCGGGTTATTAAGAAGTGGAGAAGAAGATGGCTATACATAGAAATAGAACAAAGTAGAATACGAAATTTCGATACTTGTTTTTAGGGTTCCAGAGACAATTCTCGGCTTGATATAATTCAATCAATTTGAACGTCTCATCACTGCTCATGTTCGCCATTTTTTGTCACGAAATGAGGTGAGGGCTTGGAATAAACTCCCAGAGGACGTGGTTTCAGCGCAAAATGTCAACCAATTCAAAAATAAATTAGACAAGCATACTGAATGAACTAAACTGGACAACGATAACTGTGTCGATGATTACTGGATACAGGCAATATCAGTTGTCACAACTGCCTGCCTGCTTATCAATAATAATATTAATAAATAATAAATAATTAACTTTTTACGCGTGCATCCACATTCGCTGCTCGCGACTCTCGCGCCTGAACCGACACAAAAACCGACAACAAGCAGATCGGTGGCAGATGTGTCTGCAGACGTCTGCGGACGTCTGACAGATGCCACAGATGTCCAAATTACCCCTTCTACACGTCTGCGGTTGCATCTAGAGATGACTGCAGACGAATCTGCAGACGTGTAGTGGAGGCAATAGTCGTACTTGCACGGGCGAGAGGGCTCACCGTACGTGTAGAGCAGGTTGGGGTAGGCGGCGGGCAGGCGGCGGGTGGCGCGCGCGGCGGCGGCGGCGGCGGCGCACGCGCCCGACACGCCGGCGGCGGGCGCGCGCGCCAGCGCCCGCACCAGGCGGCACCACAGCTCCGCTGACACGAGCGGCTCCTTCTCTGTACTTGCACACGCGAGAGGGCTCACCGTACGTGTAGAGCAGGTTGGGGTAGGCGGCGGGCAGGCGGCGGGTGGCGCGCGCGGCGGCGGCGGCGGCGGCGCACGCGCCCGACACGCCGGCGGCGGGCGCGCGCGCCAGCGCCCGCACCAGGCGGCACCACAGCTCCGCTGACACGAGCGGCTCCTTCTCTGTACTTGCACACGCGAGAGGGCTCACCGTACGTGTAGAGCAGGTTGGGGTAGGCGGCGGGCAGGCGGCGGGTGGCGCGCGCGGCGGCGGCGGCGGCGGCGCACGCGCCCGACACGCCGGCGGCGGGCGCGCGCGCCAGCGCCCGCACCAGGCGGCACCACAGCTCCGCTGACACGAGCGGCTCCTTCTCTGTACTTGCACACGCGAGAGGGCTCACCGTACGTGTAGAGCAGGTTGGGGTAGGCGGCGGGCAGGCGGCGGGTGGCGCGCGCGGCGGCGGCGGCGGCGGCGCACGCGCCCGACACGCCGGCGGCGGGCGCGCGCGCCAGCGCCCGCACCAGGCGGCACCACAGCTCCGCTGACACGAGCGGCTCCTTCTCTGTACTTGCACACGCGAGAGGGCTCACCGTACGTGTAGAGCAGGTTGGGGTAGGCGGCGGGCAGGCGGCGGGTGGCGCGCGCGGCGGCGGCGGCGGCGGCGCACGCGCCCGACACGCCGGCGGCGGGCGCGCGCGCCAGCGCCCGCACCAGGCGGCACCACAGCTCCGCTGACACGAGCGGCTCCTTCTCTGTACTTGCACACGCGAGAGGGCTCACCGTACGTGTAGAGCAGGTTGGGGTAGGCGGCGGGCAGGCGGCGGGTGGCGCGCGCGGCGGCGGCGGCGGCGGCGCACGCGCCCGACACGCCGGCGGCGGGCGCGCGCGCCAGCGCCCGCACCAGGCGGCACCACAGCTCCGCTGACACGAGCGGCTCCTTCTCTGTACATATAAATAAATAAATAAATAATAAATAAACTACTTGGTACCGGTATTTTGACGCAATATTTAATGGTTGCTACCGTATTATCGCTCACCAGGCGGCGCCACTCACGCGTGGGTCCTGTATAAGTATGAGAGAATTGTCAAAGTGACGTTTGAAATGTTCCCGCAGGACCCACGTTCCACTAGCGCCCCTAGCGGAAAATGAACTCGCGGTAGTCCTCATTAATCAATCACGTAATTAACAGAAACGGTTCATTATTACAGGAAATTTGGATCTGGTATAGAATATTGAAATACACGACTAATTTAATATTTGTTAACAATTAGGTACTTAATAAAGTACAACGTACAACGAAAAAAAAAGAAATGCCCCAAAGACCCAAAATCCTAAACAATGGCAAACGGAACTTCGCTAAATATATGGCAGAAAATGAGGAAACCCGGAAAATCAGGAGGCTCACCTAGAGGTCGGTACTCCTCACAGCAGAGAATACTTATAGTTATTTATTGGCATACCTTGCGTCAGCTCGTCCCGGAGCCGTGTGACGAAGTCCTGCGCGGAGTCGGTGCGCTGCGCGAGCGCGAGGCGGCGCGCGCGCAGCTCCGCGGAACCCGCCGCGCGCGCCGCACCCGCCTCCGCCGCCGCCAGCCCCGCCGCCGCGCCGTGCACCCACTCCTGCACAACACACAGGGCGGGTCGCACCACTTACTTGACTATTATCTGACATAACACAAGTGTTCTTTTTCTATTGCCAATGATCACACATAAATTAAACACTTTAGAAGGAATTAATCGCGTTTACTAACATCATGATCCTACGTTTCGAGCCCTTTACAGGGTTAAGGTTAAGGGAAAAGTTTCTATTGTTTAATTTCAATGAAAAACAGTCCCAGAAACAAGACAATATTATAGCCTATAGTTAACACATTCGCGCTACTCTCGCAGTCACAGCTGATTCCATAGTATTTCCGCTTTATAGTGGAAAGCGACCCTCACAGAGAACTCCCCTAGCGGGTTCCCGGCACTCAATGTGTTAAGTGTCCCATGATAACATTAAGAAATGCATCGGCGCCAATGGCCAATCGTTTTTGTATGAAAAAACCGCGGTTTCGGTATATAAAAATGAGCAATTGCATTCCCAAGGTAGTATACACTTAAGACCGTAAAGAACGCCGCACCTGGTAGTCAATATACCGCAGCCACAAGTCGACATCCCTCGGGCTGTCGACGAGCGCCCGGCGCAGCGCCGCGCCGCGCTCGCCCTCGCCCTCCGCCTGCCCCTCCCCCGCGCCCGCCCGCTCCCCGCCGCCGTCCCGCTCCCGCGCCTCCCAGTAGCGGCGCGCGCGCTTCCTGCGGCCGCCCAGGCCTGCGCGCGGCAGCCCGAGCGCTAGGTGGAACTCGGGGCTGTTATATCTGATCAACATACACTTTAATTACCCGAAAGCTGGCGGAAAATCGCAAGCATTTTGCTTGCTGCCTCGGAAATTGCGATGTTTGAAGAACATCACAAACTAAATTTTGAACAATTTGGCCTGTAATTGAAGAAGAGGTTAACTACCCTAAAGTTGTTTTCTTTGAATTCATCCTTAACATTCCATAGGTTGATGATATGAAATTTTGATGATCCGAAGTAATCTCAGTCCTAATAACTTTGATAATTGGGTTTCTATTGTACACACACATTAAAAAGTACACGGGCAATTTATGAGTACCTACATAATTTGATAATTTTAAAATTAATTTTCTGCATATATTATACAGTCTTCGAACTAAATATATATACAGTCTGAGGGTCATGAGTAGCATCAACCCCGAGGATTGGTTCATAAACATATTGCTACTGTTACTGTTGTGTGTGAGGTAGTGTAACCGCAAAATACCACAGTACATACCCTGTCCACCCTGTCCCCTACCAAAGAATATATTTGTATAGAATATCCCAAGCAGTTAAAACAAAATTGCAAAATTTACTTTATTTTGTCGCATTTAAAGTTCTACTTTTACTTTACTTACTTATACAGTTACACTAGTTTTTTGTTAACCTTAAACTTAACAACAAGAACATTTAATCTTGCTTACATATTCATATTCATTTATTTGCAGCCATGGTGTTACACTGATGTTTGAAGCTATAAATTCATACATACATACACCAGAACACCTGTACATCAAACCACAAAGTAGAATCCCGAACATACATTACAGATTTGTTACATTACAATGACTAGAGCAGGGACCGGTCCCGTATCCCCTTCGAGGGTTTTTGAAAGGGTATTTCGTTCGACTTTGCTAACCAAAGCCGTTCCCGCTTAAAACCCCTTCATAAGGCTTTTTAAACGACTTTTAATACGGATATCAGTATAGCAAACGGATAGTTAATACCCTTTGCTTAGCGCTTAAAAAGTCGTTCGAACTGCTAACCTCTTGAAGGGGTTTCCCTTATAACGCTTAAGCCATTTTGATCCTTGTATCAAATGAAATAAGAGCAATATTACAGTATTTACGTTGTTGGCGTTTAGCGCGGTATATCGGCAAGCGTTGACGTTCTTTGATAATGCCGCTAGCCGCCGTCGCATTGCAATCAAAAGTAACTTATCAAATAGTAATAAGGTTTAATTGCGTGTGGCAAAGGGCGCGTGTATGTTGCGTCGTTTTGTTGCGTGTCCGTGTTGCGTTTGTGTATATTTTGATTTTCAACCGACTTCAATATTTCTAAAGGAATTGTCTGAATTTTTATTATTATTTGTCATTTCTGTCCGGATCAGCAAACTATCAACAACAAGTGCATCAATAGTTTTACCGGCATGATTTTTCAGATTAAAACCACAATGTAAGGACTCTATACAGTGGACAAGGTTCATAGAACCTAGTCGTTCGGCGTCTTGGCTTGTTCGAAGATCAGGGCTGTCACAAATATTTCGTGACACTGACATGTTTAAATTTTTTTTTTCTTGCGACAAATTAGATTTTTTAGGTGGTGATTTCTCGGAATTTCAAATGTAACAAAATAAACATTTTACATTTGATACCTATTGTAAAAATAAGTGCCATCTTGGATTTTGTGAGATTAACTCCGATTTAGATAAAATTCGATATCTGAAGATCCGGCGGAATCTTTAATATGAATCTAGAGTCAAAATTGTAAAATATTGCAAAACCGACGCCATCTTGGATTTTGTAACATTAACTCCGATTTTGATAAAAATCGATATCTGACGATTCGGCAGCGTCCTTAGCATGAATCCAGAATCAAAATTGTAAAATATTACAAAAGGCGACGCCATCTTGGATTCTGTGAGCTTAACTCCGATTTGGATAAAAATCGATATCTGACGATCCGGCGGGGTGATTAACATGAATCTAGACTTCTAGAGTCAAAATTGTAAAATGTTGTAAAAACCGACGCCATCTTGGATTTTATAAGAAATATTCCGATTTGCATAAAAAACGATATCTGAGGATGCGGCGGGCTCCATAACTTCTATTGGCAAAATTATAGATTATTGTAAAATTTGATGCCATCTTGGATTTTGTTTGTTGAAATTAGATTAACATAAAAATCTGAGTATCCGGTGGGGACCATAAAATGAATCTAGGGTAAATAGGTAGGACATCAATTAAAGCTTGAAAAGCAGAGGTCTCACAGTAACCCCTACAAGCACTTTTTGAGCAATCGAGTGGTGAGGGCTTGGAATAAACTCCCAGAGGACGTGGTTTCAGCGCAAAATGTCAACCAATTCAAAAATAAATTAGACGAGCATACTGAATGAATTAAACTGGACAACGATAACTGTGTCGATGATTACTGGATACAGGCAATATCAGTTGTCACAACTGCCTGCCTGCTTATCAATAATAATAATAATAATAAATATTGTAAAAACCGACGCCAACTTGGATTTTGTGACATTAACTCCGATTTGGATAAAAATCGATATCTGAGGATTCGGCGGGGTGCTTAACATGAATTTATAGGCAAAATTATAGAATATTATAAAATTGGATGCTATTTTGGAATATTTTGAATTTTGTAAGTTGAAATTCGATTAGCATAAAAATCGATATCTGACGACCCGGGCTCCATGAAATGAATATAAATTCAAAATTGTAAAATAATGTCAACACCAACGCCATCTTGGACCTTGTTGTAGAAAAACTCCGATTTGCATAAAAATTAAAATTAGACGATCTAGCGGGCTCCATACAAGAACCTATAGTGAAAATTATGTAATCTTACAGAAACGGCACCATCTTGGATTTTGTAAGTTTAACACCAGTGGGCTTAAAAATGATATCTTATGATCCCGGTGAGCTCCAGTGAGTTCAATAGCGCTTGTTCGAGTTCAAGGTTCGGGGCACAAGGAACTATAACTTTTTTGTAACATGGTGTAGTTTTTGGTTGAAATTGTCCCAAAAACCTCATATTTTGAGTAGGTATCCGAACCTCTGATCATCCGAACAAGTCTCGGTCCCAATTACATCGGATACTGCAAAATAAAGTCAAGTAAATTTCTGTACGATTTTGATTTAACTAGAGGAAGAATTAAGTAGGTAACTTTTGAATTTCGATTATCGAATAATGTTAAGGACCCCACCGGATCGTCAGATATCGATTTTTATCAAAATCGGAGTTTATCACACAAAATCCAAGATGGCGTCGGTTCTTACGATATTTTCCAATTTTGATTCTGAATTATTCTCAAGGACCCCGCCGGATCATCAGATATCGATTTTTATCCAAATCGGAGTTAATCTTACAAAATCCAACATGGCGTCGGTGTTGAAATTATTTAACAATTTTGACTATGGATTCATATTATGGACCCTACTGGATCGTCAGATATCGATTTTTATCCAAATCGAAGTTAATCTTACAAAATCCAATATGGCGTCACTGTTGACATTATTTAACAATTATGACTATTGATTCATGTTATGGACCCCACCGGATCGTCAGATATCGATTTTTATCAAAATCGGAGTTTATCACACAAAATCCAAGATGGCGTCGGTTCTTACAATATTTTACAATTTTGACTCTGAATTATTCTTAAGGACCCCGCCGGATCATCAGATATCGATTTTTATCCAAATCGGAGTTAATCTTACAAAATCCAACATGGCGTCGGTGTTGAAATTATTTAACAATTTTGACTATGGATTCATATTATGGACCCTACTGCATCGTCAGATATCGATTTTTATCCAAATCGAAGTAAACCTTACAAAATCTAAAATTCCAACAGTTTTTACAATATTTTGAAATTTCGACCATACTATTCATTTAGGAACTCGTCGCAGTCACAAATACTGATTTCCTGAGAAATCACGTTCTAAAATGGCGTACCTACCTATTTTATTAATTCTCGTATCAAAATACTATAACTTGACAGCCCCGAAAATAGACCTCACAATCTGTACAGAGTTTGTGAGGGAATCCCCATCCGCCCGCTTCCCGCACACCCCCCATCGTTGACGCAAAAATCACCGGAGCTGACTCATGTTATCACTATGATATCGGACACTTTGTCGTACGTACACCAAGACCAAACTATTAAAGGCTATAGCCTTCTTCTACGGAGCGACTTCTACGGACCGCCAAAAGTCAGTGACCTTAGTGGCTGACTCAAGTCAAAAATAACCCCGCCTAATGAAACGAAATCAGGTCGAAATAGGTACTTATATATTTCAAGGTTAGGATAGCAAAGGGAAACCCGTTCCTTATGCTAAGCAAGGCTTGTCGGCTATTCAATAAACAATTGAGCCGTTCCAAAAGCTTATTGAAAGAAAGGGAAGCCCTTTCCTACATTCAAGTGACCGCGAAAGGGAAACCCCTTCCTACAGCTAAGTCAAATGAATGGGAAAGCAATTCAAGTGGTAGGCATGTGGATTCGGGCTATTTAATGAACGGCTAAGCCATTCAATGGCTTTTGCCTGGGAAGAGGTTGACCGGTCCCTGGACTAGAGTAGTATTAGAAGTACATCGCGGCAATAACTTACTGCGGGCGCCCAGGGTAGTAGATGGTGGACACGCGGAGGTTGCCGCCGTCGAAACGCCGATCTATGTAGTAGTCCGGCTCCGGCTCGGCTCGAGACGCGGGCTTTGACACCACCTCCGGCTCACTGTCGCTGGATTCCAACAGCTTGCGTTCGGCCTCACTGCTCGGGACCATCTCGGCGTCGGCCTCGCGCGGACTCGCGTCGGCCCAGGACGTCGCGGCCCCGGCCTCGGCCTCGCACAGGCTCGAGCCGGTGCCCTCCTGGCTGTACGCCGGGAACAGAGACATCCTCACGACACTACTATACTGATTTGGTGCCGCTCACGGCGTCATCTCGAGTGGACTGAAGTACTGACACTTTTTCACTTGTTCCGTTTTTCTTATTAATAATTTACTTTCAAGGGAGAAAACTCAATTATTTGCGAGAATATTGAGATAACAACAACATTTACGTTGCTTGCCTCACAGGCCTCACTTCACTCACTTGACTTTGACTTGACGTAACGAGCGTTCGGATACAGCACATGACATGAGTGGCATGAGTGCGATATATTAGGGCGATCAACAAAAGTATGGACACAACAGTGTCGGTCGATGGAACATGAACCAAGTAATATTATTATAAATTGCTATTGACAATTTAAAATCCACTCCAATCCATATTACATATTATACAGAATGATGTGCTATTCTAGTATAATATTAATTCTGAACGCTCTTCACAGCGCAATGTGAAATAAGGACGAGTCGATTCGCCGCTAGGGGCGCTAGTGGAACGTGGGTCTTGCGGGAACATTTCAAACGTCACCATGATTATTCTCTCATACTGACAGTACTAGTCATAGAGTAACTTATGTACTAGTCTACCCTTCCTGGTTTCCCCGGATTTGTCCTAGTTTGGAGCCCGTCCGGGGAGCGTCCGAGCCGGATTTTTAAAACTATCCGAGATAAACCCACTAAACCCAGACATTTTTGAATTGAAGTCAATCCCTAGTAAAATAATATATTTCTAAATTAAAATTTGTTTTCTTCATTGTCCGGGGCTAGGACGCGATTTCAATGAAATGTCCGGGATTTGTAACTTTCTACCTAGTTTCGGCAATGTCGTGGCAATGTCCGACCGAGATGGCAGCCCTACACAGGACCCACGCATGAGTGGCGCTGCCTGGTGTGGTGGGCGATAATTCGGTAGCTCCCATTGACAGAGACAGATAAGTGATAACCACTATCTCGTTACGTTCCCCATTTTAAAACGCACCGATAATGGATCACTAAATGCATAAATTCCATATAAATGTTGTCTTGATTCAGTTAACTATTAATACTATTATATTAATCAAGGTGACAAAATATTTAGTCGTTTGTGTTCAATTATTGGTCCAAAAAGATGCGTATTTTTTTACTACTATTTTCACAGATACTATATCTTACATGAAACACGTTAGAAATAGGTATAAAATAAGACCAGGACTTCGACTTTTAAGACACTTAGCAGTAGAGCTTTTACAGGTATCAGATAAAAAATTAAAATACTCCGAATTCCATGATTGGTGCCATTCATTACTATACTAAAACCAAAACTAAAACCCAAAGCTATAGAAAAAAAAAAGTTATATCATGAAAAAATTAAACACCTTATAAAGTTATAAAAATTGTTTAATCCATACAACTTAAAAATAAATCAAATTATTTGAATACTTTGTTCACACGTTTAAATAACATACTTTAATTATTAAAATTGCATATAATATGTTATTTAAAGTATTTGTAAATCTACTTTTATATTTTTGAAGCAGATAGAAGCAGAGGCTGTTATTTATAATGTTGGTAGGTAATTATAGTCTACAGCTTGATGAAGCCATTAACTTACAAGATGAAGGTGTGACCCATTTTACACACAATTTTGTTATTATTGTTATTAGTGATTCTGAGACTAGTGAACTTATGTCTCCAAAATTACAAAGAGCAGATTGACCACTTGTGGTTTTTGGACAGTCATACAGTTTGAGTAATTTTATTACACACAGCTAAGAAGTTAGCACTGGCTGTTAGTGTGGTGGACACACTCAGCCGCTGGCGACAAGCACATTGTTCTGCTGCGAGCTGGGTGCAGCGTCTGGTGCCGGTGCTGGGGCCGTGGTGGCGCCACGCTGCAGGCGGATGTCATGTGTCTCAATGTAAGTGTTGATTTCCTGGCCCTGTACAAGATAATATTAAATAATATGAGTGAATTGTGAATGGCTGAACATTTGGCCAGTGGCCATACATCACAAATAAGTAGGGTTACTAATACTAAAAGGCTTGGAAGTTATGTTGCAATACAACATTTCAGTTTAAAATACTGTTCTAGTTTCTGTTATACAAGGTCCTTCCATTCATTGTTGCATTTCTTTTTCATGATATTTAATTAGATTTTAGAACAAGTGTGTGAGTAGTCACCTTCTGGGCTAGTTGTTCGTTCAGTGCAGCGAGAGCTTGTGGCAGGCGCTGCAGGTTGGCCTCGAGCTCGGAGAGCGCGGCGCCGGCCGTACGCTCCAGCAGCACGCCGCCCACCATGCGGAAGCAGCGGCGCTCCCCCTCCACGCCTTTCAGGGTTTCCACCACTATTCTGAAATACACGTGCAATACAGTACACCACAAATATAGATCATTCGGCTTTTGGTACGCCATTGAATCCAGAAACACCGAGAAAATAGTGCTTGATGGATGTGAACAATAATAGGCTGAGCCATGGATCGTAAGTTCCGAACGACACCTGCTACAAAAACGGATAAAAAAAAGGATATGACAGAACTCTCCGCTTATTCCTGAATAGCAATTAACGTAAATAATAAGAATTTGTGAAGAAACATGTAAAATGACTCACTTGTGCTCGTTTAGGTCCATTTCTAGCTCCGAGATCTTGTTCGCGAGGTGCCGTTGCTCGGCGCGCAGGGTCTGGAAACCGGCGAATACCTCCTCGCTTGACTTCTTCCCGGCCTTGCTTGCAGGCTTCGACATATTGCTTCTTATGTAATGGATTAATTTATAACAAATACATCAACTCCTTGCGAAGGAAAACTGAACCAAGATTTTATTATTTTTAAGGTTACTGAGGTTACCCATAAACGTCAAACCATATAACAAAAGAATTGTCAAGAATGTCAATTCACTAGTTAAGTCCAGGTATTGATAAAAACGCTTCAATAAACTATGTCAGGTTCAGGAGTATGTAGGTTGTTTGTTGTATAGTATATAAAACTTAAATTTTTTGTTTTACTTAAATCATTGTTTGGTGTTAATAAAAGGACAATAACGTTTTATTAATTTTGTTATGCAATATACAGTTTCAAGAAACGGCAGGTTAAAATTGATCCTGTGTAGGTAGTTCCACAGCTGATTGCTACTGTCAAATCATCTGTCAAATGATATGCATTGTTTGCGTCATCTATCTCAAGCTAATGTTTTGATAATTTGTTAATCGGAGGGCGTTAATAAAATAAAATATTTCCTTTAAATTTTGTTGGTTTAATAGTTTTTAGCGATTCTCTTTGTTTTGTGGTTTACGCAGTGGCGTGACTTGGGGGTACAACGCTCGGGCATTCAGCAAGGGTCGAGAGTCAGTGATGGTGGAGGCGGCGAAGCGCGAGGAGGCGGGCTGGGCGCGCGCGCTGGCCGAGGCGACCCCTGCAGTACGTACGCATACCCTCCACGCACGCCTGCACTTGTTTAAACGCTAAAATGGCTATAAGGATTTATTAGGAATTACTTTTCTCAGTTATGTTGATTTCTGCAAACTCCATGATGATTTGCTTATTTCTTTATTTAAGGCATAAGAAACTGCGGCTTGGCACTGTCCCCAGGCTTATTGGTCAAAATAAACATGAAAATTTGTCAAAAAAGAAAAATTATTCACCCTGAAACCCATTTTTGCATGTTAACTTTATATAATTTTTAGACAAGATAAGTTTATTAAGCTCAAAAGGTATACACTTCAAACAAATAATTTTCTTAAGACTAAAATACAGTGTGATTATGTCTAGAATTAATTCACTGATACTTAAAATAGTTTATTAAATAATTTATTAGTTCTTTACTCTCAATTTTACCATGCAATATGTTTTGTCACTGCCCTTTGTGTTAGAAAGATATTCAAAAATGTATGTGCACCTGAACAATACTAGTAGTATAAAGGACTTGGATACTTTGAGTTTTAACCCAGACAGAGTAGCAATACAGACATAATTCAGATTTGTCTGAATCTGAATTATGGCACTATGAAATCAATAAATGCTGTGGAATAATAATTAAAGGTCATGACCAGGTTAAGCCCCTGTTAAAGGTATAGGTACATATAAGGGGTATCCACTTATTGTAATCTAGAGATTATATTAGAACTCATGAGTGTGTGTTAGCAGGGTGCGGAGGCGACAGTGCCGGACGCGGCGCTGGGCGCCCTGCTTGACGACGCCGACGCCACTGACGGGGATGCCGAGCTATGGGTAACAATAATCATCATTTTTCACTTCTCTTGCTCGAAAAGTTCCACTTTAGGTTGAGGTTAGGCGACATAATATCGCTTTTTATGCCCTAGAGCATAAAGTAACATCGCACGGCGGGGGAACCGAAGCGCGCGAGCATGGTTGTTCATTTTCAACAATTTTAAGTGAAATAAAACCTAATATTTTCTCCACAATCGAATGAAAAGCAGAGTGTACTTATATCTCGGGCATAAATACCCATTTTATCCTCGACTTAAATTGGTCCTCATTGAACTCGGATCAATAAGAAGCCTCAGTTTAAATGGGTTGTTTTATGGTTTATGCCCTTGTAATACAATTTAATTGATGAATTTATAGGTTCTGTAGACCAACTAGCAATTTTTTTCGTGTCTATTTCTGTGTTAGCTGCAGCTAAGCTCAGTGAGTTAAAAACTAGAATGCTGCAATAAATACAGATATAAGTAATAATCATAGTGACAAAGTGGTAAAATGTAGTGTAATAGGCGGAACCCTGGGTAGGGGTTCCATGTAATATGCGGAGCCCGGGGTAGGGGTTTAAGCACCAAAACACACAGAACAGCGTTACATCTTGTATTGTCAGTCCCGTACACTCCCCTCCCACTGCTTATATTACTAACCTTATATATAACTATCCTACGTGTCCTAAGAGGCAATCCCTTATCATGTGGAGAGGTGCTTAATCGATACTTAATCTCTACTACATTGTCTACGTGATCAACGCGTAGGAATGCTTGCCTATCACAGTAGATATACATATATATTATATATCATTTTGATTTTAACCATAGTGTTTTCAGTTGTATCTAATAAAAGGAATTCAGGGCTGCGGAACTACCCCTTTTGAATCCAACTTGTGATGGATGGACAACTATGGAAATGGAACCCTGCATTCCCGGTTTTTGATATGAAAATGTTTTTTAATTTGTCTCAATTGATGGAGTGTGACACTAGTATGTTATAATTGCTTGCAACCC
This sequence comes from Lathronympha strigana, assembly GCA_949128165.1. Classification (NCBI taxonomy): domain Eukaryota; kingdom Metazoa; phylum Arthropoda; class Insecta; order Lepidoptera; family Tortricidae; genus Lathronympha; species Lathronympha strigana. The sequence continues at coordinate 367,355 of OX421911.1, forward strand.
AAAGTCACAGTTGGGTTCCATCTTAACACTTTGCCTGTCCTCCATATCAACGAAAGTGCATTGTAATGTATGGACGTCAGATGTATATATACCAACACGTACAGTCAAGTGCAAAAATATGGTTCGACATAATCGATTCATAAATATGTTACGACGCTCTTATTACACCGGCATAAGGTGTTTTGAGTAAGATGTGCACCACCATATTTTTACACTTGACTGTACTTGCCATAAGTCTTAATAGTGAATTACATGTAATGCACGGACGGTCAAAGTGTTAATTTCGCGACGAGCAGGCGCTTGACACGTCAGTTGACGCAGGTGCGTCGGCTGGGCGAGCGAGTGGGGAAGCTGGACGCTTTGAACGTGGGCGGCATGCTGGCGGCGGCCACGGAGGGCGGCGGCGCGGGCGCGCGGCTGTCGGCGCGGCTGGACGCGGGCGGCGCCGCCGCGTCGGCGCTGGCGGCGCGCCTGGCCCGCCTGGACGCGCTGGCCCGCGCCGCGCCCGCTGCGCTACACGCGCGCTCCGGCGCCGCGCGCGCCGACGCCGCCGCGAGGGCACTGCTACAGGAGCTCACTGAAATTTACGCTTGGCTCGACGCGCCGCCTCTGAGGGACCTTGATTCCATTTCTGAGGTAGGTGTATAATATATATTCTCAATAAAAAAAACAATAGTAAAAATATATACCGAGCTCTTAGGGCCCACGCTAGCTGAAGCGGATTACCCGGAACGGACGCCCTTCTAATAAGAAATTGTATGAACAGCGCTAAGTGGAGCGGGCGCACGGAGCGGGTTCGCCATACGCCATACGACGGCCATACGCCTCCGTGCACCCGCGTCAGCTAGCGTAGGCCCTTAAAATTCACAAAACATGCGTATTTTTGGTTGTTATGCGGCTTTGCCGTAGTTTCCGTGTATATTAAACTGGTTAACTAGAAGAAAAGAATGAAATTATGGTTTTAATGGCAACACACTAATCGAGGCGTGAGGCAGATGGCCGATGGGGTCGAAAAGTGCTCGGGTGGAGACCACGGCTTGGCAAACGCAGCGTAAGACGTCCACCCACAAGATGGACAGATGACCTATGAAGGTTGCCGGGAGACGCTGGATGCAGGTCCAAGGGAGAGGCCTATGTTCAGCAGTGGACGTCTTATGGCTGATAGGATGATGACACAATGGTTCCGGCCCTTAGATCTCCCTGGCGAGCCCGGAGGGTCGCACACGCGCCCTGGCGGCGGGCGCGGCGCTGCGCACGGCGCTGCGCGGCGAGCAGCGCATGGCGCCCGCGCGGCGGCGGCTCGGCGCCGTGCGCGAGCGCCTGCGCCGTCTGCAGCGCGCCAAGGACGCGCTCGCCGCCGCCCTCGCCAGGCACCTCAACAATCTACTCATCCACCTCGGTCAGTATTTGTTAAATAAATTAATTCGTTGATTCAGTCATAACACATATATATTCAATAATCAGATTGACAAGCAAACAAACCCGTCAACCGCTCGTAACAGTCGTAACTAGGTTACAGCTTGCGAAGGTTTGTATATGACAGTATTATTTATACGCGGCGTACCCATCGCCATAATACCCATAACAAACCCTCGACACCAAAAATAAGTATAAAAATAAATTAAAATTAGGTAGACTTTTTTTTGGCGCGAGAGAAAAGTGCACAAAAAATATGTTAGTAAAGATGTAACTTTTCATCGTAAACAAAAGTATATTCAAAGTTTTGGGGCAGGATTTAGTCGTTAGACACTACAACGTTTCTTTTTCCTAATGAAACTAAATGGTGCAGGCAACGAGGCGGCATCGGCGCCGTCAACGCCGGCCGCGCCCGCGGCGGCGACGGCGCGCGCCCACCACGCCGACCTGCTGCCGTACGCGCCCTTCATGCGCTGGCTCAAGGACATGGATGAAAAGGCCTACGACGCGCTCACCAAGGTGACTTTGAAGTGTTATTAGTCTGCTTACTTTACTGGATGATAACTGTCACAATATGTTCCCAATTGTAATGTCTGAATCAGAAGGTTTAGAAAGGCATATCAGGGCATTTTCAAAACCATTTTCTTTTTTTTTTTAAACCTAGGAAGTTTTGGGTTTTTTACAATCAGAATCACGAGTACTATTGATTTAAAAAAAGAAAAAGAGTGTCCCGTTTTTTTTGGTCAGCTTTGTAACGCATCTTTTCATACATTTCGTACGGGCCGTTAAAAACCTGACAAAAAAATTTTGTATGGAAAATTGAGGACCCATTTTTATTAAAAGGGTGCACTTTTTTCTGAAAATGGCCATCATCGTGTGCAGGTGTACGTGGGCACGTGGTCGCGCGTGTACGAGCGCGAGGCGCGCGCGGCGTGCGACGCGGCGCGCGCCGCCCCCGCCCCCGCGCCCGCCGCCGCCCCCGCGCCCGCCGCCGCGCCCGACACGCCGCTTGACGCTGTAAGTATCCACCTCTGTAGTAGACTATACTTCTTGCCTTTGTGAAATTAATAAGGCTAGGGTAAATGAAGGATTTTATTTATATATTTTATTCAAAAAACAGTATACAGCATTACAATAAAAAACCAAAGCACTGCAACCATGAAATATAAAACCAAAACATATATATAAAACACAAAAGAGACAAAACAAACAAAATCACTTAGAACTAGGCGACGTAATAGCGTGGCTCCGTTGCGTCGTCTGAACCAGCGGCGTGGGATTCGGCAGGTTGCCCCGGAACCGCTGAAACACGACGCCCTTCAGCCAGAAGTCTGCGCTCGCGATGGTGTCCTGCAGCGGCCGCGGTACGCGGTGATTTACGCTGTTATTATTTTGTGTGATGGAACTCCTGCGCGCTCTGCAACACTTACTGCAGTTAGATACCAGTACTTCGACCCTCTAAACTAGAATAATATTAGCTTAATAAAAAATAAGACGTAAAATTTTCTGTATTTGATCCGCACCCCGCAGGTGCTGACGGTGGTGGAGAACATCTGTAACGTGGAGCAAGATTTCTGCACGCAGTTCTTTTTCTTGGACGTCGATGTCAAGGTATTTACTACTGATTACCGTTTGATATTCGTTTTTACGTTGAAATCCTTACATGATTGATGTAATGTATGACTATGTTCACGTTATATTTGATGGAACTGATCTTCAGTCATTGTTGTGGTGACGGCAGAGTGACGGCAGCGACGGCGAACGCAGCGAGACGAGCGAGGAGACGAGCGGGCGGCGCGGCGGCGGCGGCGCGGAGTCGCGGAGGATGATGGCCGAGCTGTTCCCGGCGCTCGAGGCCGAGCTGGTGGCGCTCGTCAACCATTTAGAACGCACGCCTTAGTAAGCTCACCTTACTTGGGTGCTTATACTAAGATACAAAAGTATAGATAGCCTTTCTTTTTTCATGTCCCTTTTTTTTCTGGCTTTTACTCTTTGCTGATCCAAGCAAGGTGGATTTGCCGATGTCGTAGTTTTAGGATTTTCACACGTGAGGAGAAAGTTTTTTTTGACAAACAAGCATACGGCCCGCTTGATGGTAAGCGGTCACCGTCGCGTATGGACGCCTGCAACTCCAGGGGAGTTACACGCGCGTTGTCGACCCTTTAATAATTTTTAAGAAAAAAAAACCGACTTCATTTGGTTCCCGGTAAAAGTGAAATTAAGAATTTGTTTGAGTTAGCCAGTTTACTTCACAAATATCCAATACACCGCACGTGTACGATTGAAAATTGAGGAGCTTTCTTAATGTCCTAGGGCTTCCATCATTACATTTGAAGTATAATCAAACGGAACCCCCTTGCGGAACTCCCTTGTAGACCTTTAAACAAACAAAATAACAATGTGTTAAATTGGATGACAGACTGTAAATTAACGAGCATATTCATTATGCCATCCCTGATTATCAACATCAGGTCCACTCCAGCAAAATGATGGCCACAGTAAGAAAATGCCTAAGCTAATTATGAACACCCTCTAATCACAATTAACCTGCCGTTCAAATTTGAGGAGTTCTCTGAATTCTTCTAGAACTCCATCATCAGAATATAAATCAAATCAAAAAGATGAATGTCACAACTAGGATAATAAGTAGAGCTAGGTTTATTAACCAGTTCCACTTTGCGATCCCTGGTCTTCATCATCAGATCCAGTTCATCAAAATTTTGGCTCCGCCAAAACACTGTTTTAGTTACTTAAGGAAACCCTCAAATCAGAATGCATGTGCCGTTAAAATTTGAGGAGTTCTCTCAATCCCTCATGAAGCCCATCATCAAAATAGAACTATAATCAAATAGGACTATCTTGAAGGTATTTATTTACAAAGAAAAGATGAATGTCTCAAATCGGATGATAGAGCTGGGAATTAACAAGCAGTTCCACTTTGCCATCCCTGGTCTTCATCATCAGGTCCACTCCACCAAATTGATGATGTTCGTAAAGAAATGCTAGAGTGTCTTAAGAAACTACCCAAATCATCATGCATGTGCCTTTCAAATTTGAGGAGTTCCCTCAGTTCCTCATGGATCCCATCATCAGAAATTGATTTTGAAAAAAAGGGAACAAATCTGGAACCATCTATTTTCAGAAAAAAAAATATTTTTTAAAATCGGACGATAGTCCTGGGAATTACCAAGCAGTTCCACTTTGACATCCCTGGTCTTCATCATCAGGTCCACTCCACCAAATTGATGATGTTCGTAAAGAAATGCTCGAGTGTCTTAAGAAACTACCCAAATCATCATGCATGTGCCTTTCAAATTTGAGGAGTTCCCTCAGTTCCTCATGGATCCCATCATCAGAAATTGATTTTGAAAAAAACGGGACAATCCTGAAACCATCTATATACAGACAAAAAAATATTTTTTAAAATCGGATCATAGTCCTGAGAATTACGAAGCAGTTCCACATTGCCATCCCTGGTCTTCATCATCAGGTCCACTCCACCAAATTGATGATTTTCGTAAAGAAATGCTCGAGTTTCTTAAGAAATCACCCAAATCAGCATGCATGTGCCTTTCAAATTTGAGGAGTTCCCTCAGTTCCTCATGGATCCCATCATCAGAAATGGATTTTGAAAAAAACGGGACCAACCAGGAACCGTCTACTTTCAGAAAACAAAAAAAAAATTCAAATCGGTTCAGTAATGACGGAGTTATGAGTGAACATCCATTAAAAAAAAAAATAAAAAAAAAAATTCAGACGAATTGAGAACCTCCTCCTTTTGAAATATTGAAGTCGGTTGAAAAAGGAGGATTCGCTGTGTTGACAGCTAAATATAATAAATGTTCGGTAAAGTGACTTTATTTTCATGTACCTACATTCCAAAGTCCAAATTGATTACTTAACTAACCTATTCTTTTAAAGCACAAATGTCTGCGTACGATACCGGGTTCAAGTCCCGCAAGGTCGTGAAATTTTCCACTTTTCCTTTATTTCTGAGAAATTTGATTAGGTATTTAGCTAACTGTTTCCGTTCCAATAATTAAGTTGTTAAAGTTGTGGTTTACGTTGACAGCGGGGCGATGCGTGCGCTGGCATGCGTGGGGTCGCGTGTGCTCGGCGACGGCGCGTCGGGTACGCCGGGCGGCGGCGGCGGCGGCGGCGGCGGCGGCGGCGGCGGCGGCGGCGGCGGCGGCGGCGGCGGCGGCGGCGGCGGCGGCGGCGGCGGCGGCGGCGGCGGCGAGGGCCGCTGGGCGCGCACGGCGCTGGCCGCGGTGGCCGTGGCGGCCAAGCGTGGCGCCGACCGCGTCATCGCCGACCGTCTCGCCGCCATGCCGGAGTCGGCGCGCCAGGCCGCCAAGAGGCCCAAAGCCGGACTCTTAGGGTAATCGCTATAATTATAACTGTCGCGAAACCACTGTCTTTAGTTCACTTTAAGGCATTGAATTGTTTTTTAGATTTCTGGCGGAATTTGAAGAGTTGAGCTCGGTGTGCGAGGCGATCTTCGGGCGCAGCGGGCGGCGCGCGGACCTGGAGCGCTGGTACGCGGCGCTGGGCGGCGCCATGCTGGCCGCCGTCGCCGCCGCCGAGCACCCGCGCACGCCGCGCCCCGTGCTGCGCCTCGAGAACTACCACAAGCTGCAGTCGCTCCTCGGTACTTGCTACACCTTTATGTAGGACCTAACTGGGCCGCAAGGGCTTCCAGTGCTATCCTACCGCCAACTTGGTTTGCTACAAACCTTATTAGCCAGATCCGTGGACGGCCTGTGCAGGGACCGGTGGCCGTATAGCCAGTCGATGTATCTCGCTGACGTAGGCGCGACAGGAATTCCTCAAGCGTTATTTCTCTTCACAAACAGAGCAACTTCTATGACTTTCATACAATGTGGTAGTGTCGTGTGAACAATATCAAGGTCGTAAGGCTGCCAAGACTTGCCAAACTCTGTAAATCATGATTTGGGCGCTTAAGACTAGAGTTGCCAACCGTCCCACTATACGCGGGACGTCCCGTTTCTGGAATCTTGACGACGTGTCCCGCAAAGCGGCCGCGCGGGACGCCCTTTGTTACGTGTACAGCCTCAGATTCATAATAATAGGTCCTGAATGATCACGGCAATTGGGAGTTAAATAGGTGTTTTTTTTAATTATTTTTAAAAGTGAAGAGGCTTTGTGATTTTCTAATAGGAGGCGGTATATTATTCCAGCACTTTCATTTGAAAAATAAGTAGGCAGAATATGTCATTGGGTTCTTTAAACCAGTTAAAATCTCGGTGTATGTTCTGCCGCCCCCCTGACGAGTAACCTGTGCTGTGCGGTTGCAGCGGCGCGGCGCGCGCCGGCGCTGGACGCGCTGCGGCGCGAGGCGCGCGCGCGCTACACGGAGGCGCTGCGCCAGTACGTCACGCAGTACTTCGGCCGCCCGCTCGACAAGCTCACACAGTTCTTCGAGGTAACTACTCTTATTCAAATTCTTATAGCGGGTTAGCGGGTAATCAATAGTTTTACTTTAATGTTTAAAATATTTAGCCTAAGAGATAAGTTAATGCTTCTGATTGTTTTTTCTTTTGTTTTTCTTTATCTTAGTTTTACTTTTATTTATTTTTTTCTAGTGTATTTGTTTTTGATGGCAAATAAAAAAAATCTTATTCTTATTCTTACTCACGTCAATAAAGTCGAAAATAGCTCGATATGTTTCGGAATAGTCCGTGTCCCTTGTTCATGAGTCATGCGTCTAGCCGCGGCGGCTGCTCTACGCACACAGTAACTTTACTCTGCTGCCGCTGATGTCGATTTGTGTGTCATACAAAACCCAATTTATTGTCTATTTATAGTTCTCGTCATAATGAAATAAAAATGAAAAATGCAAAAGCATTTATTGGGTAAAATAGTAATTTAGTATGTTACATAAAATATCGATTTTGACTCTGAATGGACTCCATGTTGTAAAAATTTACGGTAGCATACGAGTAGCTACTGTTATCGGATAGGGAATAGTATTCGCAAGATGTTATCGATAAGAAATAGGTCGTAAAAATATCTGACACAATCTTATTCTTACAGCCATACCAAAAGAGCGTGTCAGATAATTTAGCGGTCTTCATAGGGGGAGATATTGCTACTGGATGTGGTTGACAGGGCGTGTGTGTGTAGTAACTGTAGTCCGTGTGGTGTGGTAACACAATCTTACTTCCCACACCACAAGAGAGCGTTCAGATATTTTAGCGGTCTTCATAGCGGGAGATCGTATCGCTGGCGAGTGTACATAAGTGGATGACAGGGCGTGTGTAGTAACTGTAGTCCGTGTTGCGGGTGGGCACTCGGCAGGGCGTGGCGGAGGCGGTGGCGGGCGGCGCGCGGGAGGAGGAGGTGTGCTACCGCGCGGCGTTCAGCAAGCACGAGCTGCGGCGGCTGCTGGCCGCGTACCCGGCGCCCGAGGTGCGGCGCTCGCTGCACCGCCTCTACCGCACCGTGGAGAAGCACCTCAGCGAGGAGGGCGGCCTGCTGCAGGTCGTGTGGCGCGCCATGCAGGAGGAGTTCCTGGCGCAGCACCAGGCCTTGCAGGTCACATTCACCTCTTTAACGTTTCACATTAACATACTATACGATACTATTTTGGGCTCTTCAGGGGAACTTCTTTAAAACATTGAGACAGTTCAATTTTGCTAAAAAGAACGATTATTTTTTTGCCAGATATCTTGTGGCATGTCATGGGATAAGCCTTTAGAAATAACTTAAATGTTTGTCTGTTTGAGTCTGAGAAAGTGTGCTCCCCCGCTAACTTTTTAACGAGAGGCTTTCTGATAATCAAAATGATATAAAACCGGTATCAACTGGGGTCAGTTATGCATATGTGTTGGAAAATAAATCGTTTAAGGAATAAATGAAACTACTTTCATTTATTTTTTTCGAATAAATGTACATTTACCTAGAGATTAGACATCATAATTAATACTTTAAATAACACTCTTTTTTGTTTAGAGCAGTCGTGCGTGTAAAAAGTGTGAACGCAGTATTAGTTAGTTCTCAGAGTGTTTCCTTGCAGCACAATCAATTAAAATATGGTTGTAAGACATGCAAGAACACTCCTATTATGGTTGTAAGACATGCAAGAACACTCCTATTATGGTTGTAAGACATCACCGTTTTTAACGTGAAAATTTAAAGATGATCCGCATCGGTGTGAGACTTTTACCGGCGGCGGCGGGGGTGGCGCCGACGCCGTTCTCATAATTAATACTTTTAAAAAAGTGTGAATACTGCGTTCACACCGGTATCCGAGAACTATCTCTTTAAAAATAAAGGGTGTCCTTCAGCTCAATCAGTTAAAGGTTGTAAGACATGTAAAGTAGTTCCCGAAAAAAAAAACTGTATAGAGACGAGTGTAATGGGATGGGATATGCGCTTTATTAAGTGTTTTAAGTATGTGTTGTGTTGTGTGCAGGCGCGCATCGCGGCGTGCTACCCGGGCGCGGGGCTGGCGCTGCCGCTCACCACGCAGGACATCCTCGACGCCTTCTCCGACATCGCGCGCGAGCACTGAGCGGCGCGTGCAGGCGTGCTACCCGGGCGCGGGGCTGGCGCTGCCGCTCACCACGCAGGACATCCTCGACGCCTTCTCCGACATCGCGCGCGAGCACTGAGCGGCGCGTGCAGGCGTGCTACCCGGGCGCGGGGCTGGCGCTGCCGCTCACCACGCAGGACATCCTCGACGCCTTCTCCGACATCGCGCGCGAGCACTGAGCGGCGCGTGCAGGCGTGCTACCCGGGCGCGGGGCTGGCGCTGCCGCTCACCACGCAGGACATCCTCGACGCCTTCTCCGACATCGCGCGCGAGCACTGAGCGGCGCGTGCAGGCGTGCTACCCGGGCGCGGGGCTGGCGCTGCCGCTCACCACGCAGGACATCCTCGACGCCTTCTCCGACATCGCGCGCGAGCACTGAGCGGCGCGTGCAGGCGTGCTACCCGGGCGCGGGGCTGGCGCTGCCGCTCACCACGCAGGACATCCTCGACGCCTTCTCCGACATCGCGCGCGAGCACTGAGCGGCGCGTGCAGGCGTGCTACCCGGGCGCGGGGCTGGCGCTGCCGCTCACCACGCAGGACATCCTCGACGCCTTCTCCGACATCGCGCGCGAGCACTGAGCGGCGCGTGCAGGCGTGCTACCCGGGCGCGGGGCTGGCGCTGCCGCTCACCACGCAGGACATCCTCGACGCCTTCTCCGACATCGCGCGCGAGCACTGAGCGGCGCGTGCAGGCGTGCTACCCGGGCGCGGGGCTGGCGCTGCCGCTCACCACGCAGGACATCCTCGACGCCTTCTCCGACATCGCGCGCGAGCACTGAGCGGCGCGTGCAGGCGTGCTACCCGGGCGCGGGGCTGGCGCTGCCGCTCACCACGCAGGACATCCTCGACGCCTTCTCCGACATCGCGCGCGAGCACTGAGCGGCGCGTGCAGGCGTGCTACCCGGGCGCGGGGCTGGCGCTGCCGCTCACCACGCAGGACATCCTCGACGCCTTCTCCGACATCGCGCGCGAGCACTGAGCGGCGCGTGCAGGCGTGCTACCCGGGCGCGGGGCTGGCGCTGCCGCTCACCACGCAGGACATCCTCGACGCCTTCTCCGACATCGCGCGCGAGCACTGAGCGGCGCGTGCAGGCGTGCTACCCGGGCGCGGGGCTGGCGCTGCCGCTCACCACGCAGGACATCCTCGACGCCTTCTCCGACATCGCGCGCGAGCACTGAGCGGCGCGTGCAGGCGTGCTACCCGGGCGCGGGGCTGGCGCTGCCGCTCACCACGCAGGACATCCTCGACGCCTTCTCCGACATCGCGCGCGAGCACTGAGCGGCGCGTGCAGGCGTGCTACCCGGGCGCGGGGCTGGCGCTGCCGCTCACCACGCAGGACATCCTCGACGCCTTCTCCGACATCGCGCGCGAGCACTGAGCGGCGCGTGCAGGCGTGCTACCCGGGCGCGGGGCTGGCGCTGCCGCTCACCACGCAGGACATCCTCGACGCCTTCTCCGACATCGCGCGCGAGCACTGAGCGGCGCGTGCAGGCGTGCTACCCGGGCGCGGGGCTGGCGCTGCCGCTCACCACGCAGGACATCCTCGACGCCTTCTCCGACATCGCGCGCGAGCACTGACTACTGCACCGGGCTGCTCATATTACTCCCGTGTGTTCAGAAGGCATACCACGAACCTCTTTCGTTCGTTCATTTGCCTCTTTTTACTCGAATACGTAAGAGCAATAGAGACAAACAAAAGAAGTGGTTTGTTGTAGACCTCCAGGCGCACATTGCGAAGGCAGCCTTATCCACCCAGTCACACCAAGCGTCTCCGTCTGTTTAAATGGGTATGCGTGGCTAGAATGCCTCAGTCACGACACGTCTACACATATCAAGCTCCGTGACAATCGCCCGGCAATGTTCTTGTGTGGTTATATGTTACGATATAATCGCTACATATAACCACACGTCGTCGATACGTCGCTACAGGACATATTTGTCAGGAGTACAAATAGCAACCTGAGAGGGCACTCATTGAAATTAGCTCGCTCGTCAAGTTCTAGTAACCCCAGGCACCATTTCTTGTCTAACCGTGTGGTAAAAGTGTGGAACAGTTTGCCTGAGTCGGTGATAAGTGCATCATCTGTGAACTCTTTCAAAAATAGACTTGATGAATTTATGAAAAACAAAGATGAAAACACAAGACTTTATTGATTGTGCACGCATCAGCTATAAGCTGCCTGTGCATAAATAAATAAATAATAAATAATTACGGACGAAATCAACTGAAAAAAAAGATAGCCAACTTTCTCCTACCAGAAATTTGTAGTTTTTAGGTTCTTGAGAGGGAAAAAGGTTTTCTCTTTAATTATGTTTTACATTATTCTTTACACTCTGCCTTCGTAAAGATATATTTAATGTAAATCTGAATTAGTTTTAAGAATGCAATCTATTTATGATTAATATGAATAACAATATACAATTATGATATACAATTTTCGTATTTCTTTTTTCATATACATACCCTGCCCTATTTAGGCATCCTTTACAGGCTAATCCATAAGCAGTGGAATCTCACAGTTTTGGCCGTAAATGAGGATATTAGTTATTGAACCACAATCTACATCCTCATAGATCCTGTTCAAATGGAACCGCCATTGTGGTGCAGAAATGAAACCTCACTCTAGTTAACTAAATATTTATTGGTTGTTTAATTTATTAGGCTAATGTAAAGTGAACTGCTTAGTCCAGGGACGCCGGGGGCGAGTAGTTAAGGTAGACCAGACCGGATGCCTTGGCCTGAAAATTAAACAAAATGTTATTAATAATCTATTTAAATAAAGTAGTTCAACAGGGTTAGACAAGATGGTTCACAGGACATGTCAAGATCCAGGGAGGAACCCTCTCACATAGTAGCAGTTCAAGTAGAGAATTACATCTCTCTCTACATGTGCAACGGAAGGAACTCACACACCTTGTTCAAACCACACTAGTGTAGTAAAGGTACTCCACAATTGTTTCAAGTTATGGCACATACCACCACTATAGTTCCAGCGGCGAAGGCGATCCCGGCAATGAGCACTGCATTGTACTTGCGCTGCTTGGCGTCGTGGCGGGCCTGCCACGAGCCGCGGGGCACCGGCAGCTCCTCCATGGTGGGAGCTTTGAAGTCACCCGCATGGTAGCGGCGGACTGCACAAAAATGTATACAATAACAATGTAGTATCAAAATTAAGTAAGCTCTTGAGACAGTGCAAGAAAAACAATTAGACAGGAGAAAGCCCAATAGTGGAGATAGTGAGAGAAAACCCAAAAAAACATTCATACTAGAATATATTAAAAAATTGTTGGTCACTAATATTTACTTTGGTCTTAAATGTGACTAAAAATTTAATCATTGTTCAAGCATATTTTATACAAATAAGTCCGGTAGTGACATAAGAGATAACATTGCATATAAAAAAGATATTGGATTCCCAAGCTAGGCTAGGACAGAATTCAATTTGACCTTCAGTTAGAGTTATAGCCATAACGAAGCAGTGAAATCAGAATTATTTACATTCATAAATATATGGGTTAATTTTTCCTGTTAATTTGATTGCACTGCGCTAGGTGGTGACAGAAGTTAGGTTATGAATGCAGTTATGTAACTCTCCTATAAGATAAATCAACACTTACAGGACTACAGAGTTACCAGACATCGCGAAATTATATAAAGGATGGTTAATTAGACGTTTGACTGCATATCATAAACAGTTGAGTATTATAGGCCTCATAAGCAAGTCCCATTGTAGAACTTAACCAAAACAAATGACACTGACCTGATTGTTGGAAAACCCTAGACGCGAGTTGACGCGCAGCGAACATTTTTCTAATTAATGATGTCTTTGCAGCTATCACTCAAAGAAAGCAGGTTTTACACTGCTTTGATTTTCTTCTAAGAGGAAGTTCTCGGACCTTCAATTTTACTTTTTTTTAATGAACCAAATCGGACAAGCCTCCCGTCAAAACTGAAAACATCAAAGTCATAAACTCGTCCTTCACTTCCTTACCAAGTAAAGGAAGTGACAAAAAGAGATGTATATATGTTTGTTATTTCTCCGATTCCGTAGGTTGAAAACAGTTTTGCTGATCTCTTTTGATGCAAGTGGTCCAAGCAGCCAAATTAAAGACATCGTTGTAATTTGGTAGTCGGTATCAATGCATTACAACTTAACTTGGTCGCATATTTTGATAGTGGATTTTACAAATGTCGTAAGAGGCACGTAATTAAGTTAGACTTACGACATTTGAGAAATCCACTGCCAAAATATAGATCGCTCCAAACTGTTCTCATTTGACAGTTATCGTACTACTTCCACGCTAGTTATTCTTCCGTGAAATCGGATGCCTGTTAATTCAGCCCGTCAAAGTAAGTGTTGCCAAACTAGAATTCAATTCAAGTTTCTTTAATATTTAAAAAATATAATACGTATGTTTTATATACATAGTTACTTACTTGTGTTGTGTTACACTTCAGAATTTTTTCCCTCGTGTTCTTTTTGGCGTGTCAGACTTAATATGTAATAATGTGGTGTAACAAATATAATATACAGGCTGTAACATAAGTCCCGAGCCAAGGTCAATGACCATGAGTACACCTTGGGACACCTGGTCGAAAATGTACCCATCTCCACATAAAGTAAAAAATATTTTTAGAGAATTTTGAAATTTTTCCACTTGCATCGTACTCAGGGTCACTGACTTTATCAGCTGTTGAATCAAAGTATCGTCCGGGGCTTTTGTTACAGCCTGTATACTATACAATTTCAAAAACATTATAAAATAAAATGTAGGGCATTCGGAACAGCTTTATTAGTAAAAGTTTTTTTTGGAATGGTGTCGCAAATAATAAACAACCAAACGGCATTGTAAAATTAAATGATCTCGGACAATTTAAAACAAAATTGTAGGATTTTCTAGTTACAAAAGCGTACTTACTTATACTTTCAATGCTTTATTATCAGACTCTGGTTATTTTGTCACCTCGTAATTTAACATATTTATTGTAAGGATTTAATTCTGTATTCTGGGAAAGTTATAAACGTTTATATTTAAAATAATTAATTATATCGCATAGTTTTTTAATTAAGATAGGCATGCTGCATGCCAACTTCAGATATTTGTATACCATATGTTATGGTGTAGCATAGTGATACCTGCCAAAATAATGTAAGAACTTGTGAAACCTATGTTTAACAAATAATTTATTTAAAGTTTGAAGACTTTGAAGTTCAAATATCGAACGCCTGGTACAAAGCAAATGGCAGCAACATCCTTTCAGTGACATTTGTCTGCTTGCCTTAAATAAAATGCTAGGAACTAAACAAAAAGAGTGAAGCTAAAATTGCTGTTTATTTTTGCTCATATTAACAAATGTGCAGGTAAATTAAATATGGAGGATACACTGCAGAAGTCGTTACTAATTGTGAATTTCAAATGTAATTAAGAGTTTCAAGTCTATTTTGTTTGTTGCATTTAAGTATAAATTAATGTCATTAATTAAGTAGTCACGCTACTTAGCTGCTCTTGTTTGCACATTATCAGTACTCTACCACCTAGTTACATACTTATCCAACACAAAACAATGCATCGGTAAAAGGAATTAGTATTGTTTACCAATTCAGTCATCCATTTACTTGTTGAATATTTATAGTAGTCGTTATCTGTCGCGGGCCGCGGGAGGGACGGCGCGGAGTGCCAAGTATGCGGCGCGAGCGCAGCGAGGGCAGTCGTCAGGCGAGCGCGGGCGCGGCTGCACCGACCGGGTCAAGAGCGCCGCGGAGAACCCCACGCGACGTTCCTTTGTTTACGTTGTCTTTGTTGTCGTTGGCACACGCACGCACCCCTATCCCAGCATGCGGGACCGCGCCGCGCGTAAACACAGTCAGCTGTGCGCGGTGACACCGGACGTTCATTCATCGCTGAGAGTGAGAGTGTTTACATTAGTCAATTGACTTGTAAGAATGGAGTGGGTAAAGCGGAGTTTATCTAGTAAGGCGGAGGTGTCGGACGGCACGGCGGCGGAGCGCCAGCGCCTGGATGCGGTGGAGCCGGTGCAGGAGTCGCCGGAGTTGGAAACGGAGCAGGAGCGCCGCGAGCGCTGGCGCAGCGTCTACGTCATCTACTTCACGATGTTCCAGATGTCCCTGGGCTTCAGCATAGTGCTCACCGGCGTCTGGCCTTACCTCGATAAGGTATACATGTTCTTCTTCTTCTTCCTAGCGTTTTTCCCAGGGAACTCCACAAAGCCTCGACAAAGGTATACATCATTACCCTTTACTAGGTAGTACCTACGTCAGCTGTTCTCGCTAGAACTCAAATTGAATTTGAAAATTAAGAGGTTTATGGTAATATTATCTTTACCTAGAGCTGCAGATGTACCTGCTATGTTGGAGCTGAGCAGTTGAGCTAACTTAATGCTTTTGGCTCCAGATACCTGCAGGTTCATATGGACTATTGACAGTGTTTGAATCCTAATCTGAACAGTTTTTAATTCGACGTCAAAATGTAAACTGAAAAAGTTTACAAATTTTCAAGAACTATTTGGAACGTGGTCCTTAGGTCTTAGATAAGGTACCTTAAAGAAGTGATAACACGTATTACTTACTGGTACCTATCTTTCACGGGATAGGTACAAAAACCTTGCGCTCAATGCCAAGTGCTACAAATTGAACAGCCTTTTACTTCAATTGAATTGTTGTTAATAAGAGCCTGATCTGAGAGATTTACAATTATTTGTGGATTTGAGTGCATCCTGTCCTATGACTGGGAGGTACGGTACTTACGACCTAATAGCTATGATCCACAAGCACTAGACATACAATAAGTAGAACTATAAAATAAGACATGTACAGAGCTAGCCATAACATAAGTATTATATTACTGATCCATAGATCGATCGATCTGGTCCATAGGGCACTCAGATCGGCAGGGGTTCCGTCCGTGCTTGAGCCTCCAGGACTTAGCCGTTCTGACGGGAGACGGCCGGATGGATTAACCTTGGTGCCTTGGGAGAGGGGAAGATGTTTGGTGTGGGACGCGACGTGTGTCTGCACATTCGCTGCGTCTCATGTAGTTCGGACAACGCAAGTGGCCGGAGCGGCGGCCGAATATCAGGCGGCCATGAAGCGGCGGAAATATGCTCCTCTTGGCTCGGGGTACATCTTCGTTCCGTTCGCGGTGGAGACGGCGGGTTGCTGGGGTGCGGACGCGAGGCAGTTTGTGCGCGACATAGGCCGTCGCCTTAGGCAAAAGGGAGACGACCCCCGCTCCGAGTCGTTTTTGGTGCAAAGGCTGTCCATAGCTATTCAACGTGGTAATGCCGCGAGCGTTATGGGCACTTTTGCACCGGAAGCGATGGGGAGCGGTGGTATGACTAATGGTTGATTGACATGTTTCTGAACTAAATTTGTAATTTTTATATTTTATTAGTTATATTGCTTAATATCTTTTATTTTTACTTATTGAGAATTATTAAGTGCGTTGTATTATATTACTTCTACAAAATCTTTAGAGCATATTAGGTACCTAATTTAGTTACTCGTATTTATTGCAAAAATTTGGACAGGTGCTTATTATAAATATTATAATCAACCTTGGAAGAACTAAGGATGTTGCTAGTAAAGAATAGTTTTAGATAAGTTAGTACAGTCTCATCAATTGAACTGTTCAGTGATTTGCGGGTTCCGGAAGTTACAACTGTTTGTTTAGTGTGGTTGCACTCATGAGCAGTTCGCGTTAGAGATGTGCCAACCCGAAAATATCGCAAACCGAGTTGAACGGTTTGACCCGAAGATAAACCAAACCGAACTGAACGGTTTGACTTTTTGTGTAAACCGGGCTCAAACCGGGTTGATCAAACCGAGTTGCTATGACGGTCCGGTGTAGTATTAGGTTTGATCGGACCGACCGAACCCGTCTTAGTAGATCGAGTCAATCAGACGAGTCAAACCTAACCTGTCCACAGGTGATTTGTCGGTTCGGTTCGGCTAATGCCATATATTTTACTAATGAAATATATTTTACTCAAACTCATTCATGAATACCTACTACTTGTGTTGCCTGAATATTTATATGAATCTGAGCCATTTTACATTTAGCTCTGCCGTCTAAAGGGGATTCGTTCCCAAACTGCAGAGCGTTTTTGCGGTCCTGGTGCTGACATTGTCTAGCAAAATAGTTATACTGTGCACTAATTAATAAACCGAAACAATGGTAAAAAATGGTAACACACTACTTTCTAGTCTGGAAAACACCAAATCAAATATTAAAAAAAAATCAAATAACACGAACTGTCTATTAAAATTTGAAATTACGTACCTACGCTAAATTCAAAACACTAATTAAGTTCAAGGACAACGTCAAATTACGACGACGCTTCTATTTAATAAGTTTTAGTGAACCTTACTGCCACGAGATAAGGTCTTCTAATGGTCAGTCAAGGTCAAGACAGACCTCGCTCGCGCACCTGTTTCGGGGGAAATCGGGATTATTCGGCGCCTCATTCGGTTCGGTTCACCCGCTCCGTTCTAGCCCGCTCGCGCGAGTCGCAGTGCGAGTGCGACCCGCTCGCGGTTTCATTCGCGGTCCAAACCGTTCAACTCGAGTTAGTGAATTCACAAACCGGGTCGGGCCGAGTTGAGTCTAACCCGGTTTGGACCGAGTTAGCAAACCGGGTTGACACATCGCTAGTTCGCGTCCTTGCATGCCGTCTACTCTGCGGTGCATCTGGCGCTGGCAGTGACTTTCACGCGCCGCCGGCCGACGACCCCGCAGCGCGGGGCCGCGGCCCGCACACGCTCGACACTCGCGCCCTACCCATCTACTACGTTATATAACATATCTTTGATATCAAACTAATGTTAACACGTTTTCTAACACCAATCACAGTGGGTCAGCACTACGAAATGAGAACTTCGGAATTAGTAGAGTCGACTTCGAACTTTTAGTCAGAAACAATAATTAAGTGGATGCTACGGTGATCGCTTTCCATCAGGCCATATGTTTGTTTGCCACCAACGAAATTAGTTCGTTACCAGATGGCAGATGGGAGCTAATTTCAGGCATGAATGAAATGAAAGATGTAGAGCTATTTCTTACTAACGACCCGCGCCGGCTCTGCACGGTTGCAATGGGTGGTTATTACACATATAAACCTTCTTCTTGAATCACTCTTTCTATTTAAAAAAAAACGCATCAAATCCGTTGCGTAGTTTTAAAGATTTAAGCATACATACATACATACCTACAGACAGCGGGAAGCGACTTTGTTTTATAATATGTAGTGACATAGGTATTTCTACTGAGGACAGTAGAAATGTATGGCCTCTGGCGGGATCTGGAATATCAGGATTGGCCTGGTCGAGTAAATCCTTACGTAACAGATAGCTACTAAAATCTAAATGTGGAAATTCCGTATTATTTCTGCTCCTATAAAGGGCGTTGAACTCTATCGCCGCCACAAATTGATAACAGAACAAACATTTATTTTGTTCTACTGCATTGAGACCTATTTGGTAGGTCGTGGCTTCATAAGCATAATATATGGAGCAGTTAGGCTCATCAGCTAGTGCATTATTGAGTGAATTTGTCAAACAAAATTAGTCTCGGCATTTCCATCACCTCCTACATCGAAATAAATAGAATCTATTTGTGTAAATCGCGGGAAGTGTGCGACGTAGATGCAAAATACCCCGGATATTACAATAAATGACCGAAGTACGCAACTCTCGCATTACGTAAAACAGTAGGTAGACTTTTATGCCGAAATAAAACCCACAGAATATATTCGGAATATTCCGTCACTCTTTTGTTTTGGAACCTTACGTCTAACTAGGGTTATTTAATGTGCTGTAAGTAAATACGGTTACCTCTATTTTGGTTTGTATTAACACAGTATAAGGCCCTTATACTGTGGTAATAATTAGACTATGTACTTACCTATATTCATAAAACAATAACAACGATAAGAGATTGAGTGGAGATGTCGCTAAGTGTGGCATATTAACGAGGAACAAAACATCGTGTTTTAATCATTATGTCAATTATCCTAATATTCGTTGATCTAACGTCAACGTCATGAAGGCATTAACGTGAGTTACGATTAGGTCAATATACTCGTTACTTGCCTAATAAATAATACTCATGTACCTCCTTATTTCGACACACAAGTACCTATCATTTGACCTACGATAAGAAAAATCACGTTCGTGAGTGTCTTAACTGTAAATGGGCATATTTTTATTTTGTTGTCGTTTTTTTTTCCCGTTAGATTTGTATGAAATTATGTGGTAGCCTGGTAGGGTGGGTACTGGGTAGGTAGAATTCCTTATTCTACGCTAGATAGATACGAAATTCCAAAGTGTGACAAAATTTTTGTACAAAATTTCCCACTGAGTTACGAAAATCCCATACGATTTCGTAATTCAGTGGAAAAAATTGTGGGACATACTGGGAAATAGGGTCTATCTTGAAGAGAATAAGGAACTCTTTCTTCCTACCAAATTTCATTGATACTTAACTATCAATTAAGTATCAATTACCTCATAATTAGGAGATTTTAATTTATTTAATTTAACGTCAATTTCGTTAAGTCTAGGATGAAATAATAGCTTATCATTCACTGAAACCGTAATGAGGTTAATCCTGCTCACGACTCATGAATCAGCCTGTATAGGTACCTCTACCTACCTATTAAGTACCCAAGCTGCTCGGATATTAATTAGTATCACTGTAAGCTGGGCCTATACCACGAAAATCGAACGATTGCGGAATTGTATCTCCATCTCTGTGACACTTAGTGACAAAGAGGTTTTTGTGAATGCCAATTTTCGATGTTCATGGTAGATATGCTGTTGAGAACCGTTCCTGCAGTAAGTAAGTGCAGGAGCTGATAGCGATAAGCCACTTGAAGATACTAACGTTACGACCGATAATTCGGCGTGTATCCGAACAGCCGTGTTGGAGTCGGCCGGTCGTTCAGCCGGCGATAATGTGCCGTCGCGCTCGGCCGGTGCTAGTCATTACGAGTATTGTCCACTAATTCGCCTTAACATGCAACCCACACAACACAAGTCACACAACATTGCAAAATCGCTGTTCGTTGCGCAAAAACTTAATGATTGCCCAAACGAGATAGTCTGCGCGCGGCTGTAGCCCGTACAGTTCAATTGTTCGCCTATCACTTATCAGCTACTTTACATTATTCTCAAGTGGGAAAATGGTGAGAAAAAGAAATAAACAAATTCGTCCTAAATTTGTAGAGTACGATGTGCCCGCAAACGCCATGGTTGCAATGCAATCTAGCAGTATCAAAGTAGAAATGTATGTTCTAAAGCAACTCATTAAATATCATTCATTACATTCGTTACTCAATGCGGTGTCGAAGTCGCGTGCAATGTGTCGTTGTTGTATTATGCAAAGTTGCAAATGTGTCATCTCAATATAAGTACATAACGAAGTGTCGTTTAGGCCATGTTTAGCCGTATAGATAATGGCCGCTAGCCGTCATAAAACCGATTGGAAAGCTCGTTTGAATTTGAAATTGATTATCCGAGAACATAAACACGTTATTTAGTAGTTTATGCAACAGTGATATAATAAGGGCTCTTAAAACAAAACGAGACGAAATCGAGTTTTGTAACAATAGACCCGAGAGTTTTAAGAACCAATTATGAGCTGTTGCATTCGCTAGTTTGTCTTCGGCAGCTAAAATAGCGAAAAAACTAAATTTAGAAAGGTGGCAGAATGTGGAAGATGTCGTATGCCTACGATATAAATAAAAAAATAACAACAGTGCTCATAATATATCGAATAGTTGTCGAATTGCTGTTACGGCTGAAGCGACCACTGGGTTCCATTCTTGAATTAAAAGAAATTAGGTATTAGGATTGGTCCATTTATCTTATTGACTAATACAAGACTACCTATTTGTAAGTATACAGATTAGATTAAACCTATTAACAAAATAATTAAATATAAAATACGTAAGTATAAAACTCGTATCTATACGTATAAAAGCCCAATTGGTCCCGAATTATATTAAATTTAGCTTTAAAAATTAGTTTTACCTGATAATGAAATTGTATTAATTCGTGATTAGGTTCCTAGCTATTCTTCGTAGGTACCTAACAATTTATTTTGTTATACGGCTTTATTTTTACATTATTTTTATCAGTCACTTGTAAAAAACTCTGTCCTTGACCCAACACTGACGTGCCCCTGCGAAGCAGTTCGCCGCGAACAATGGAAACATAACTCGCTGCCAGACGTGTGACGCATGACGCATGCGACCGGTCCGCGTGCGCCGTGCGTCAGCGCCGAGGACGAAGATAGGGCAGTGTTGTGTTTCTGTTGGTGAGTAAGGTCGCCAGAACTCCAAGAGGATTCACTGTGTTGACAGCTGGGGACCCACGGAGCAAAGTTTGCCCCTTTAGTTGTCAACACGACGAATACTTTTTTTTTAAAGAGTCGGCAATGCGCATGTAACACCCCTGGAGTTGCAGGCGTCCATAGGCTACGGTGACCGCTTACCATCAGGCGGGCCGTATGCTTGTTTGTCACCGTCGTAGTATTTAAAAAACGCCTTACAACCAATTAGTTACAGTTGTGGAAGAGTTCTGGACACTCCCAGAGTTAACTTCCGGCAGAGTTGAGAAGAGTAGGAGGATACCCAAATGGTGGGATCGGGTACTGGACCCTTTTCCGTGCACCGGGTAATAAAAAAAGTAGTCCCTGGACGCGCACAAAGTTTTCTACACTGGATTATACAGTATCTATAGGTATTGTGAAAAGCCGAGAATCCACTACAGCGTCTGCGGCGAACAAATGCCCACGCTATGCACATTCCAAAAATTCTATAAATTGAAAATATATATAATATATTTGTGAATTTGTTTTAATTTTTGAAGGGCTACTTATACCTATTTTGTCGATCATAATATGAATTCTCGTAGATTGACATGCCTGCAATTTTTTTTTTTTTTTTTTTTTTTATGCTATAGGGGGCAAACGAGCAAACGAATCACCTGATGGTAAGCGATTAACGTCGTCCATGGACACCCGCAACACCAGAGGTGTCGCAAGTGCGTTGCCGGCCTTTAAGGTGGGAGTACGCTCTTTTCTTGAAGGTTTGAAGGTCGTATCGGTCCGGAAACACCGCTGGCGACAGTTCGTTATATTGGAATCTGTATTCTGAAATAAATAAATCTGAATCTGATATACAATTTTATAGATAGAGGTAGGCAATCATAAGGCGGGGTGCCTTCCTTAACAATTGTTCGTTTTAATTTAAAATGTTTTATAACTTACTGCGGAGTCTCGTGCATTTGCGTATGTTCGATCGTAAAATTATGCCATTGCATTGCCGGTGATGTGACGACTGAGTGAAGTAGAAGCGATCATTCAGTGCATACTATGTAGCTTAATAACTGGTATTACCTAAAACGGTGTCATACATATAATGAATACTGCACGAAATGAAATTCGGTGACATGAAAATTAGACGAAGCGAATAAATATGCGAAGTAATTTTAGGTGAACAGAAATTAGGCAAAAAGCTTTGCTTAGTTTGGGACTAAGTCTATGTGAGATTGTCCCGAAATATTGATTTATTTTATTTATTTATGTCTAATATAATATTGCCTCCTGTTACCGCGATTGTTATTCATTGAAATTAAGCACTTTAGAACGGATTAATCGCGCTTATTAACACCATGACCCTACGTTTCGAGCCCTTTACAGCACTAGGTTTCACAGGGTTAAGATGATGACTCCCTGATCCCCCTTTAACCCTTTGAAAACGAGTGCAGCCAACGATCGCAGTAACAATTAGGACAAACAAACTATATCCATCCCTTTTTTCGGGGTGGTAATACTTACTACCGTAAGAAAAAGCCAGGATGGTGCTCTCTAATCCACTGTTACTGCGTTCGATTGGTTGTCAGACTATATCTACGAATGACAATCATTATGGCCATGAGTCTTACCTACAAATTCAACCTGACTGACTTTGGTAAGAATGTACCAAATTTCAAGACAATTCGACCAACGATACTTGAGTTATCAAACGACGGATTGTCCAAGTAGACTGAAAAGCTTACTCGCTTCGCTCGTTCGTTCGATGATTATAAGTCATAGCTGCCGTGAGAAAAATTACCATTACTAGTCAAAAAAAAATTAACGGTTGGCAATGGGAGCTACCGTATTGTCGCTCACCAGGCGGCGCCACTCATGCGTGGGCCCTGTGACTCCTGTGTCAGTATGAGAGATATGTCAAAGTGACGTTTGAAATGTTCCCGCAGGACCCACGTCCCACTAGCGGTAAATCGACTCGCGGTACTTAATCCTCATTGCATTGTGTTCAGTTGGAGCCCGGCGCGTCCAAGGAGGTGCTGGGGCTGGCGGTGGGCGCAGCGCCGCTGGGGCAGCTGCTGGCGTCGCCGCTGCTGGGGCTGTGGGCCAACGCGCGCGGCGTGCGCTCGCCGCTGCGCGCCGCGCTGGCGCTGTTCGTGCTCAGCCAAGTGCTGTACGCGCAGCTGCACGCCGCGCGCCCGCGCGCCGCCGCCGCCATGCTCGCGGCGCGCCTGCTCGTCGGCGTCAGCTCGGGTACTGCTCTCTTTATCTCATCTTCTAGTCTTCACATCTATAGCGCCTCCTAGCCTAGTCGGTAGTGACCGTGCTTACGAAGCAGGAGGTCCCGGGTTCGAATCCTGGTCAGGGCATTTATTTATTTGTTTATCACGAATATTTGTTCCTGAGTTGTGGATGTTTTCTATGTGTTTAAGTATTTGTATGTATCTATATGTATATTATATATATCGTCGCCTAGTACCCACAACAGAAGCCTTATTGAGCTTACCGTGAGACCACGAGACTAAGTCGATTTCTGTAAGATTGTCCCATTATATTTATTTATAGCTCATCGAACCCCGACTACTGAAGTCTACGGCTAAAAGCGTTAAAATTATCATATTCCAACGTCGGCGTCTAGTCAGTTCTAGGACTAGACGCAACGGCGATGAGACGCCACGTTGCATTGTGATACCTGCGTAAGCCAAGACGCCAATCGCGCACGCTACATAGCGTATCGTAGATATATCTCTATCACTCTTCCTTATTAGTGCGACAATGACAGTTGCGCTTCGTTCGCGTCTGAGCGTTAGCGATTGGCATCTTGGCTACGCACGCTGTTTTGCCACAGCTTTTGACTAAGGTGTCCAATTTAGAGTTTAAGGTTTGTAGAGTTACAAGTTTGACATAAGACCTGATAACGTGATAACTTTTGGACAGTGCGAGCCATATGGTCTCGTTTTCGCAACAATTTACATGGTTTTAGTCTAGTTATTTCAGCCGACGTTAATCATATTTAATTTGCCTTTACGGTGCTAACCGTCTTCATACCTACTTGTGTTGAATTAATGACAGTTACGTAAAGAAATTGCCAACGACATAATTTCGGCAATAGATCCGTTGCCGTAAAACCCGTTCAATAGATCTAGTTAGAAATTTACCTTTTGGGCGTACCGCCAGGTGTCAACGATAGGTACGGTCAGCTGCAGAGTAAAGTGACCCCCCCTGCATAGAAAGTTTGTATGCAGGGGGGGTCACTTTACTCTGCAGCTGACCGTACGATAGGATTCCATTGTCACGCACACTTTGCGTTCGAACCCAAATCCAAATATTTAATCGGACGAAGCAAAGGATTCCGGTCAGTGACCAATGCAAAAAAATTGTTTAAAATCCTTTTTATCCGACTGGTTATGGAGGGTTATGTCTTTAAAACGTACCTACCTATACATATATACGAGTATATATGTTTCATACATACATATGTATGGAACATTTCGTGTATATGTTCAGTCAACCAATTGGGACCTAGGCCACTCTAGAACCATGTAAGAATGACAAGCAGTAAGAGAATTCTTACAATCTGATCATCACTCTCTACTATGACATATCTATAATCTTCGTAATCTTACAGTCCTATACAGTTGCTAAGGGTTCCAATTGGTTGACTGTACCAACTCTATGTAAATTACCTTTGCAAACTTTGTTATGCCATTGCTTGATTACGAGTTTGAAAACCAATGGGATATCCTTTTTGTTGACATAAACATTCCTGTATGTGTGTTGCAGCGAGCATCGCGGCTGCGCGCGCCTACCTGTCTGCGGCGACCACAGTGGCCGAGCGCACGCGAGCCGTCGCCGCGGTTTCTCTAGCACAGGTCGGTTACAGTTACAACTTTATATATTTACAGTTGGGTTACAGGACTAACAGGACATTTAGGGCGCGTAGCCAAGATGCCAATCGCTCACGCTCAGTCGCTAACGAAACGCAACTGCCACACACTGCTGCTGTTATTGCCACACTAATAAGGAAGAGCGATAGAGAGAGGTAGCTACGATACGTTATTAAGCGTGAGCGATTGGCAATTTGGCATCTTGGCTACGCACGCTGGTCTGCCTTGTCCCTCCCCCTCGACCCTACCACGCATAACAGCCGTAACAGCAGTTACATAATTTAATACATAAATTGTTAATTACCATATTCCTGTGCACTCTTAATAAAATAACCTACACGTGTTACACAACACAAGCACGACTTACAATTAACAGCAAACTCAAAAACATTAATTGCCTTCTCATTAGATACAATGTAATTTCTTGGCAATGCAATGGCATTCTTCTAACAACGTGCAACGTGCTTAATGGTGACAGGGGGGTTTTGATGAAAATTATAGTATAACTTTTTTGCATTTATACACATAAATAAATAGCTCACGCCTTAGGTACAAGCCGAATCGCGGGAGGCGGGAGCTTCCTTTACGTACTTGCTGCGTTGAATCTTTCCCCTCAACTATGTTGTTCCGTGGCTCTATGTTCTTATAGTATTCCACCCATATTGAAAGGCCTCTCCGTACCATGCACTTCGTTTCCCCCTTTTTGCACTCGTAACTTGACGTCGTTTTCATCGTACACTATTGTCCTCAATCTTTAAATTCTCAAAGGGATATTGGGATGTTTGTTGGTCACGTTGCAGGTGTTAGGATTCGTGGTGGGCCCGGCGCTGCAGGCGGCGGCGGCTCCGCTGGGCGCGGGCGCGCCCTACGCGGCGCCGGGCACGCTGGACCTGCGGCCACGGCTCGACATGTACACGGCACCGGCGTGGCTCAACGCCGCGCTGGGCGCGCTCAACCTGGCGCTGCTGCTGCCGTGCACCTTCAAGGAGCGGAAGATAGCCGCCAGGGAGGCTATGCTGGCGCATGGGAAGGGATCTGGTTGGTGCATTTTTATGAAGATTTACTAGCCTCCACCCGCAATATCGTGACGTATAAGTCTTCTACGGACATGCCAATCCTCCAACATTATATCTATCTACTAGAAAATTTATGTGGATAAACTGAACATCTTTCCTCTATACTTACTACTTACTTACTACTTACTGCACTGGCTCAAGGACCCAAAATGGATCTTGGCCTCCGCCACCAGAGAGCGCCACTGTCCTCTGTCCTGAGCTAAATCCCGCCAATCTGGCCGTTGAAGTCTCGTCAGGTCTTTTTCGACCTGATCCCCCCAACGGTACCGGGGTCGTCCGATCGGGCGTTTGCCATATAGGGTGCCTTGAGACGAGCGTACAGTGGATCCCTATATTTTTCCTCTATGGTTTACCATATCGATAAAAGTAATTAGTACTTTGAAATGCTTTTCTAATGGTGTGTTTCGTATTGCAGAGGCGGAAGCCCTGAAGGCGCTCCGGCCGGACCGCGTGAGCAGCTGGACCCTGGTGTTCGCGTTCTTCGTGCTGAACTTCAGCTTCGTGCTGCTCGAGACGCTGGCCACGCCGCTCACCATGGACCAGTTCGCGTGGTCCAAGGCGCAGGCGCTGCAGAACATGGGCGCGCTCATGTCGGCCGGCGCTGTGCTCGCCTGCGCCACCTTCGCGCTCATCACGCCGCTTACTAAACTCTTCCAGGAGCGGTCAGTGTTATTCATTATTTCTTTGTCTGCGTAGATGATACCTACTGTAATTTAGATCTGTTTGGATTTTTCTGATATAAGTTGAACCCTATGTGATTGTTTGAGGAAGGTCAGAAAAGTGTTCAAGGAGGTTACAATCTGTAAAAAAAAACGTTATAAGTATGGTTATACAGTGACTCTTCAAGGGCAAGTGCATCTTGGGCGAGCGACCGTTCAAGGAATCTGGTTGTTTGATGAATAAAGTAGTGACCTGTTCTGTTCCAAACTATAGGACGTTACGATTTGAAATGGTATTAATCTTGGTGCATGCTGTAACAGTTTTTATGCCACACCACACCTGGCCATAAAGTGCCTTTTTCCGCACGCTACGCGTACGGAAAAAGCCGATTTCTGCCCAAGTGTAGGCATAAAATTATGTACCTAACACGTGAGGTAATAAATAAAGCCCTTGATCGCATATTTACGTCCGTCGCTTGCAGCTCGGGTCGCAAACATCTGCGATCTCGGCCTTTCTTTGTTTTACCGCACTAGTTAGGTAATGTACTAATCCGGTAATTCTCTGTGGCTAATCTACAAGCGCAGTGATAGGTAAATGTATTTATCAATAACGGCTGTGCATAGTGTGCACTTACACTTCACAGGTGTTCATGAACCACACAGTAGGTACCTAATTTATTTTCTATCACAAATGCGCTGCGTCAGACATGAGTGACGTGACTATCATATTAAATCAGCATATGCCCTGAGTTTTACTAAGGAGTGAACTGCGATTCCAGCGCGGTGCTGCTGTGGGGCGGCTTCCTGCTGGTGGGGCTGGCGTCGGTGCTGTGCATCCCCTGGGGCCCGGGGGCGCCGCCGCTGGCGCCCGCCAACAGCACGGAGGCCGGCGGCGGCTGCCCCGCCGCGCGCCAGCCCTGGTGCGAGACCTCGCGCGCGCTCACCGTGCCGCAGTTCCTGCTGGGCTACACCGCTGTTTCCATCGGGTACCCGCTTGGGGTCACGCTCATACAGACTATTTTCTCTAAAGTACTGGGACCCCGGCCGCAGGTAAATAAAAGAAAAACTTTACACCTTTTAAGAATGACTCACGATCACGATAGTAGACAACCGCGGGCTGGGTCGGTCTAGTTTTTATGCCTTTGTTTGTAACTGTCGAATCTTTTCTATATTTTGATAAAATGAAGAATCAATAGAGACATAACATTACATGTAAACGAATGAACTCTCGAATCTTACTCAATTAATTAACCCAGCAACAGTACCTGCAGTCCTTGTTTTTTTTTTATACTATGACGGGGACAAACAAGCATACGGCCCGCCTGATGGTAAGCGGTCACCGTAGTCTATGGATGCCTGCAACACCAGGGGTGTTACATGCGCGTTGCCGACCCTTTAAAAAAAGGAGGATTCGCTGTCTAAATTGCTATGATAGGCAAGCACGTTGCATTCCTACGCGTTGATCACGTAGACAATGTAGTAGAGATTAAGTATCGATTAAGCACCTCTCCACATGATAAGGGATTGCCTCTTAGGACACGTAGGATAGTTATATATAAGGTTAGTAATATAAGCAGTGGGGGGTGGATTGTACGGGACGGACAATACAAGATGTAACGCTGTTGTGTGTGTTTTGGTGCTTAAACCCCTACCCCGGGCTCCGCATATCACATGGAACCCCTACCCAGGGTTCCGCCTATTACTTTGCAAAAAATTCGCGAATGCTTCCCGTTCCGTAGTCTTATATATCCGTCATCTTCTCTACCTAGTCCCCTTATCACTTTAAGGCCACGAAAGGAATGTATAACGTTATACCGCGGAGCTTTTCTCTCCAGGGTGCGTAGCCAAGATATCAATCGCTCACGCTCAGTCGCTAACGAAACGCAACTGTCATTGTCACACTTCTTTATTAGTAGAGAGAGGTACGAGTACGTTAGCGATTGGCAATTTGGCTACGCACGCTACTTATTTGCAGATTAGTTTGTAAAGGTTGTGTCGTGTTGCAGGGCGTGTGGCAGGGCGTGCTGACGGGCGCGGGCTGCGTGGCGCGCGCGCTGGGCCCCGCGTGCGTGGCGCTGCTGTACGCGCGGCGCGGGCCCGACGCGGCCTTCGGCGCCACCGCCGCGCTCACGCTCGCCACGCTGGTGGCGCTGCGGTTGCTCTACTCGCGCCTGCAGCCCGCGCCTCCGCCCGCGCTCCCACCCTCAGTCCCGCTGCACACGCTCAACGGCAAGGACCGAGATCCGGAGTCGTGACGACGGTGCGCGGCTTAAAGCCGCTCTGTGCAGACCGTGTGAAGTCGCCCGAGCGACGCGGCTTGGTCAAATATGCGAATGGCCTTAGTGAATGCTGCTTACATTATTAAAGCCCCTCATTCACGGCAGTCCGCCGGCGCTCCGGCATGGCTGGATGTAGCGGACACACGGTGTGCAAGTGGCCCAGCCTGGCAGTCCAATTCGCACTTATTCGTTGATAGATGCGCAGCGCTGCGTTGTAGCGCATACACTGTACTCGAATTTTAAAAATCGCCGCCATCTCGTATGCCATTTTTAATAATGAATAATTAATATTTTATGCATTGCCGCATTTCTCAATTGTTTATTAGTGTAATTTAGTGCAATTCGGACTGCAAGGAGGTGGGCGGAGCTAGCAGGATGTTGCCGTACGGCACGCATCCGGCAACGACATTCACGGTACTTTATTACGTGCCGGAGGTGCCGGCGGACAGCCGTGAATGAGGGGCTTTAGACGTTGTCTGCCTCGTAGATCGCGTTCCATCACACTCGCCACGGCCGTACGCTTAGAATGAGACTCTTGGAAATGCTTAGAGCCGTGAGTCAAAGAGCAGAGGACTATGGAAGTTCCATTGCTAACGTTTCTGTAGTCGGTAAGCTTACATGACGATTTTGTATTGAAGGCAGCTTACCGACCAGCAGTAAAATTATTCGTTGCTCAAAGAATGAGTGAAATAAAAGTGTTCATAATATGTAATGTTAACGTGCCAACAGATGTTTTATATTTGTACAGAAGTAATTAGGTAAATTTACAACTGATATTTACACAATTAACTTTATTTTAATGTACCTAAAAGATGCAGGGTGTTGAGGGTACCTGGGTTCAGATTATAAGCATAATATTTGATAAGTGATAGAGAACGTTTACGGTGAAGGTTAATGAGCAGCATGTGATGAATAGTAAAACGTTATTCTTAAGTTTCTATTACTTATTAAGCAACATATATATATAAAGAGTGATTCATAACACGTGAGCACGATTAACTTTACGGTTTAAGTGAATGATAACCTTTTATTTATGAGATAATTGATAGTTAAGTATAAATTAACTCATATTTAGGAAATTAAATTTAATTTAATTTAACGCTAATTCCGTTTAGTCTAGTATGAAATATTAGCTTATCATTCACTAAAACCGTCAGGTTAATCCTGCTCACGACTCATGAATCACCCTGTATATAGTAGGTATAGTAGTAGATACAATAACAAGACTGCATGACTCATCGAAATATTTTAAATCATTTGTGTCAATAATCGACAGCACGTAGGTAAGTATGTATATTTTTGGTAAATTTACATCGACAATATAATTAGTTTAAATCGACTTCTATAGCACTAGACTACGATCTAAATATGATAGATATACATACCTTTTAGATAAATATAAATACATACTTAATACAAGGGATGGTAATTACGACTATAATAAATACATAGGAAACAAATGTAACTGATGCGTATTACTTGCCAGGAGCACATGTGATATATTAGTTGGAGTATCGAATACGTACATATCTATGTAATAACGGTACATATAGTGTAGGTATCTAATATTGTAAACTAAGTACTTGTACAATTGTAAAGCATGAATGTTTTTAAGTAGACACACTACTATATATAAATTATAAATTGAAAGTGATGTCATATACCTCTACTACAGAAAAAGCGACCAAGGTCCCCGGTGAGCATGGCTGGGATCGAACCAGCGAACTCCTGCTTTCGCGGCAGACGCCCTAACCACTCGGCTACTCGATCACGGCCCTGATTATAGTATATGACATCTCTTTCAATTTATAAAATAGTTGTAGAAATATTTGGTATTTGGGTCAAACAAAAAACGATATTCGGAGTCTTTCGGGTAAACTATTCAAAAGTTAATGGCTATAAAGCTTGATTTTTTATTTAAGCCTTATCTATATTTAGGGGCACTCCCTTTCTATTGCATTGTATGATAAAAACCATTACTACGTGTCCACAAGCTGTTAACTATTGACCACAGGGAAGAAAAAGTGCGTGTTCAGCTGAACTGTAGAGCCAATCTTCCTGTGGCCAATAGTTAACAGCTTGTGTACATACAGCCATTATTTTTATAATTCAATTGTATAGAAAGGGCGTACTTTTAAAGTGGATAAGGCTTAAACATATAAATCACCATTCCTAGCCCGTAACTTTTGTAGAATAATGTATTGTTACTTGTATTTAAATAATTTAATAGTCGATGGTAAATAGATAATTAATTGTGTATTTCATGTTAGCTAGCACGCATGTCTCGAGACCTTGAACTTACGTAGCTTTCTAATAATAATATAAATAAATAAATATTATGGGACAATCTTACACAAATCCACCTAGTCACACAGCAACCTCAATAAGGCTTGTGTTATGGGTACTAGACGACGAATATATACTTAATATATAAATTCTTAAATACGAGGAAAACATCCATAACTCGGAACAAATATTCGTGATAACACACAAATAAATGCCCTGAACAGGATTCGAATCGGTAACCTTCTGCTTTGGAGTCACTCACTACCAAGTTGATAAACAACACAATCAATTGTGAGCATGCGTGCTAGAGCCAGATAATTGAAACAACGAATATTTTGATGAAAAAAATTATTTAAACTTTCACAATTTTCACACATTATAAATTTACTAAAACGGGGCTTAATCGTGTATAAACTTTGGAAACAAACCTCCGACGTTTCGAGGGCGACATTGCCCCAGTGGTCCCGGAGAAAGACTGGCTGAGGTTGACATCAACATCTTCTAGCTGCGCGGGTTTTACGAACTACCCGCACTTGGTCTTGATTATCAACTTGAACATTTTGCGCACTAGGGATGTACGGTACACGATTAAGCCCCGTTTTAGGAAATTTATAATGTGAAAAAAATTATGGCCCAGGAAATAAATATTTTTATATACAATAAAATATTATAGATATTTACATTAAAAAAGTTGTTTATTTGTTGTAAAATATTTTGTTTTACTTATCAACAAACAAGAAAACCCTAAATATCAATTATGTCGGATACTAAAATTACTTAAGTACAAGCCATAGTCATTACAATAATTCACAATAAAATGAGTAGGTAAGTACTTACGTATACTAACTCAATACCTAAGTACATTGATAATTAGTACCTATTTATCACAGCATTTACAAAACAACGGAATGGACCGATTAGCCTTGAAAAAATCTGAAAATTCCGTATTTTTTCCTGAACGAATGGAGTTTTGTGGATTCTTTTAGAAAAAAATCAAGTAAATACCTACGAGTATATTAGGTCTAATTTACCCCCACAAACGGGTTACATCGATGCAGCCTAATTGACGTCCCTTGTCATAGAACAAAAATGACAAAATTCGCAGTACACATTGCGCCTTCAAACAAACTTTATAATGAAACAAAAATCAAAATACACGTTATTTTAAAAGTTACTAAACAAACGTTATTTCCCTTTGGAGAATCTAATAATGACAACGCCGCTAGATGGCAAATACTGCAGTTAGACCAGAGGCAGTTATATGGCAAACTCTTCTGACGTCAAGAGAGAAGATAATGTTTTTAATGTAGGTGTGCAGGACAATATTATATTAAGTGGCTGGTTCTGTGTCCTGACATTAAAAGGCATTTTTAGTGGACTGTATTTTATTTTTAAGCTTTTACATTTTTTATATAAAAAACCATGTCTCTTCTTTTTTCTTGACATTAGAATTCTCCTCTTTTGTTTTTTACATCATCGACAATAAGAAACATAAAAACAACCAAAAAGTTTTATCTTGTGTTCGATCCGAACAGTAGGCAATACCTCTCAAAATACTCATCAAATCTGATTATGGCTAATTAACCATACTCAGATTTTTTGTTACTAGTTATATAGCCAATTGCAGCAAAAAAGAAAAAAAACAAACTTTGGAGAGTAACCTACCATTACATTTTTGTTCCTGTTATGGGGCCCGCCCAGTATGACAATTCAGTTATCACATAACAGTGGTAACTTATTAGCGCCATATTATGACGCTGTTAAATTTCGGACTCGATCTCGGGTGACGTTACATCTCTGTCACTCCCATGCCTAACTGTTACTGCGTGGTCTATGAAAGAATTACGACTTTTAAAAATAGAAAACTTAGACACATTAATAAACTTATGTCGGGCTGCTCACGTCTGTAAAGTCGAAAATAGCTCGACATGTTTCGGAACGGTCCGCGTCCCAAATCATGAGTGAGAAGCGCTTGCGGCGATTGCGCAGAGCGAATCATTATTATGGGACGCGGACCGTTCCGAAACATGTCGAGCTATTTTCGACTTTATAGACGTGAGTAACCCGATATAAGTATATTAATTACGAGTTTTCTTTACATAGATTACTTGAGCAACGAAATGTCCTGCGGGAGATCAGGTATCGGCGGTGAGCACGCGCGGCTGCGGGGCCGGTGGCGGCGGCGGCTGCGGCGGCGGCGGCGCGCGCAGGCGCTCGGCGGCGGCCACGGCGGCCGGCAGGCGCGCGCGCCGCGTCTCCGGCGTCGCCAGCAGCGCCAGCGCCGCCAGCAGCGAGCACGCCCCGTACAGCACTGCTTGGACGTACTTGCTCTGAAACCATACATTTGTTGCCACAGGACTCATATCATAAGGGCACGACCGGCGACGGCACTTTAACCCTAAAGACGGTGAGGAATAAATATGCCGTGCCGGAGGCTGCTCTATCAAAATTATTTAAGTGATAGTGTAACCGTCTTATTCATAAAAAAGTTAACAGAAGCTTTAGTTAAATTATGTTTTCTCCCATTCCGACAAACGCGATTGTCAAAGTGACAGATAAGGACAAACAATCATTCAGCTAAACTGTTGTTGAAGTGATGCGTTTATGAATAATATCATAAGTAGTTTACGGAGTTTCGCGCAACTATCCAATTTATTGTCCCCAATGCGAAGCTGTCGGCCGTAATTGCAGCAACCGTCGTTGGCGCCAAATCTGTAGCACCTAGATCATTGGTTATCTTTTTCTAGTAATGAGGACAGTTGAAGTGTCGCTAATATATTAGGCAAAAGTCAATTAACTTACCGATAGCTGCAGATAATAAACAAAAAGAATAAGGTACTTATTTTGGCTTTACAATGCTAATTTACGAAAGTCGAAGATCAGAAAAGATTATAAATCGATTTGATAATGTAGAAGTGTCGCCCAGCACGATCGTGGGTGGAGGTCGGTGGGAATGTAGAAACTGCCCCCAAACACACGACTTAGGTACGGCGTCTGTGGCTTGCCATTTTGCAGCACGTTCTGCCGAGCGACGAGCGGCAGTACAATCTGAATACCTCTGACTGAGGCCATTTGCATACCCTTGTATTGGTTTGTTCACGTCGCGAAAGGCATTGGCTTTATAGCTCGGCCAGGGTCTGTTCTTATTCGTGCATAGTCAGAGATAATCATACTGTCTCTTTCGTACCCT
Source organism: Lathronympha strigana (assembly GCA_949128165.1). NCBI lineage: Eukaryota > Metazoa > Arthropoda > Insecta > Lepidoptera > Tortricidae > Lathronympha > Lathronympha strigana. The sequence goes on from OX421911.1 coordinate 402,040, forward strand.
AGTATTACTACCCCAAAGGAAGGGATGGATGCTCACCAGCAGAGGCGTCTGCGGTGCCAGCACGGAGCCGAGCCGGCCGACCAGCGAGCAGGCGGCGAGCGCCGACGAGCGCGTGGCCGTGGGGAACAGCTCCGCCGTGAACACGTACAGCGCGTTGAACGCGAACGATATCGTCAGCTTGCCCACCATGAACAGCCCCAGGCCGGTGCCGGCGTGAGCTGCAACGTCACAAGTCACAATCATGAAAATACTAATACCACAGCGTAAGGATGTATTCTATACAGTGGGTTAACACCGCCGATTTCTGGGTCATCGATGGGGGCGCGCGGGGAAGGAGGCGGGGAGGAAATGCCGCCGAATTTCTATGAAAATTCGGCGGTCTATTTTAAGGGGTGTAAAATGGAAATTAGTTTGCCAATCAGACTTTAACATCTTTCGCATAGTTTTTGTCGTTTTTGACAACCCTGAGCCTCAGCACGACCACCAAGCCGAGCCGCTGGCCATGTATGAAGTTATTGAAGTTACCTCACTGTATAGACTACGCTGTGCTAATACTTAGGAACATTTGGCTCTAAGGAACATGTACTTAGGTCATACAATAATGTGACATAATACTTATACAAACTACTACTAGTCAACTATTTGTCTGGTCAAATTATTTAATTTGATTATAATTCGTCGGCTTTAATTGAGACCTGGGGTCCATTGCATAATCATTTGAAACTTGTAATATTAGCGAAACTCTCTTTCTAATAAAAGGGATTGAAAAGAGACTTCCGCTAATATTACAAGCTACAAGTCATTATGCAATAGGCCTCAGGTGGCCTAGACGCATTAGCCGCGTAAGCTGAAGACTCGGGCTCCATACAGCCAAGCCAGTGGCCTCCAACGGAGTTGGTCTTTTTCTTTAGTAAGTTATATATAGTAATTCGAAATTGGTGTCAAAACATACGGTAGTAGTGCTAGTGAACTTACAGTCATTTAAAAGTGCCATTTAAAATGCCAAGGAAAGACAAACAAGCGACTCACAGACAAAGAAAGGCGTGACGCAGACGACGCCGCACACGAGGAAGGCCGTGAAGATGCTCCACTTGCGGCCGAAGCGCTCCAGCACCATCACCAGGAACAGCGACGCCACGATCTCCATCGACATGTTCAGTGCGAAGTTCACGTGCTGAAAACGTTCACAACTAAATAGGTACATTGCGTCTCCAAGGTTTCATCTCAAATTAACTTCAACAGAAAGAAATCGGTGTCAAACAATTTTTATGGGCAATGGGCCGGCGTTCAATACTGTCTCGATTTGTTGAGAAATGTCGACTCGACGCTATGGATGCCGCGTAGAATTCCAAGGATACCTGGCGACTACTCCGTCACAACTAAGTTCTACCTTACCTCCCGCTAAGGTCACTTTGTTGATGGTGAGACCGTAGTAGGTACACGAAGATGGTGGCCAACCAGCACCAGCAGCACACGCCGAGGCGGCCCCGGAGCATGTATGAGCAGCCGCTAGCCACACCACGGTGACCTACCTTATCCCCAGCCAGGGTCACACTGTTGATGGTGAGGCCGTAGTACACGAAGGTGGTGGCCACCCAGCACCAGCAGCACACGCCGAAGCGGGCCAGCAGCACGCGCGACCGCAGCAGCGCCAGCCACGGGTTGCCCTCCGGCTTCTTCTCTGTCGCGTGCTCCTTGACCAGCTCGCTCATTATGCTCTCGTCTAGGGTCACCTAATACAACAGGATATTTATCTGTAGTAGGTATATCTCTTTCAATTTATAACAGGATATGGTACATATTTTTGAGTTGCAATACTCATGTGGTAGTGTGGTATATTGCTAGTAAAACCGACGGTAGCTTTTTTTATATACTACGACGGTGACAAACAAGCATACGGCCCGCCTGATGGTAAGCGGTCACCGTAGCCTATGGACGCCTGCAACACCAGGGATGTTACATGCGCGTTGCCGACCCTTGTCGCTGGATTTTCAAACAACGACCATATATCGGAAGACGCAACTTGACGCAAGAAATAAAGGCTTCCAATAATGTGGATAATGGTCGTCTTTCTGTTGATGTGATAGTTATAATAAGTTTCGGTGTCGCTCACCTTAGGTACAACACCCCGATTCCCCGTTTCTTAGGAGCTAAACAAATCAGTCAACGCACCTTGTTCCACCTAGCTGCCTTCCGTATAACAGTCTCCGCTCTGTCATGGTGTCCTCTCGCGTGCAGCCAGCGCGCGCTCTCGTCACCCAGCAGCCAGTACAGCGGCAGCAGCAGCGCCGGCGCGTGGATGACCAGCAGCAGGTGGCGCCAATATGGCACGCCCCAGGACGCCAGCGCCAGCAGCACGCCGCCGACGCCGTACGCCACGCCCGTCGCCGCCGCGAACGCCGTGCGGAGCGACGGACGGGCCAACTCCACCACTGACCACCATCATTCATTATTGAGATCAATAATTTTAGACACATTCTCATATGGATGTGACGTGTATTTTTTGCCACCGCTAAAAAGAAGTCCATAATAGGTATGTTTTATGACTTCTGTGTACAGGTAACAATGCATAATAATCAGCCAGACGGTCTTAAAAGTTATCTTTAGAGATTATATATAATACCTACAAAACATTATCATATACATACATAATCGTTTTTTAAGCCTGTTGGGTATTATGCGTTATAATTAGGTAAATATCTTAATCAAATTATCTTTTGTATAATTGCGTTTTTGTTGTGAAAGAATGTCTCGACGTACCCATCACGTAGGCGGCGGAGTTGAAGCCGTAGCCCAAGGCCGCCTCGAACCACTCCATGACGAGGTACATGTAGTAGTTATAGGAGAAGGCCTTCACGATCCCGAGCAGGCCTGCGCACGCGCCGAAGACGCAGAACGCCACGCGCCTCCCGTACCTGACAAGATTTAATTAGCATTTAGATTAGCTAGCTCGACGCCGCCTCTCCAGGCTTTTATTTCAGCAGTGGGCTGGGCACAGACCTGCGAGGTCACACACAAGAGGAACATCCGCCTGCTGCCTCAAAGCTGGTTTTGTATTTCTTCGCGTTTTGTCACTCCTTTATGAAAAAGATCTCGGACTAGTTAAATACCTATTCTGATGACCCGTCATCACCCAAAACATTTTTGTATCCCTTCTTTACTTAATCGTAGGCAATACTTAGATGTCATGTTTTTGTTTAAAATTCTTAAAGGCGTCATCAATTGTCCAGATCTTTTAAAATTAGTTTCTTTTAGTTGTCCACATAGCCCCTTACGTCCTAGATCTTTGTTTCATATTAGTTTTTCTCGTAAGAATTATTCCAGACATACCTTTTTCAGACGAGTACCAAGTTACTATAATAAGCATCTTTTTGATATTGATCCATTTCATAATTCGATGTTTAGTCTTAAAACATTAGTTTTTTTATCTTTATTAAATATAATTAGAAAGGGGTTTTGTCACACAATGACAATGTCACCCCCGTAATTGAGATCAATTTATACATTATTACTGTATAGATAAAAGCTATAATTACATTACATTAAGATATAGATTGCACAGCATCCTGGCCTCTTCAGACAATGGAGCTGCCAGGAAACTGTTGCAACTCCCTACATTTACACAATACAAATTTACACATTCCATCAATACATGCTGGACATCATCTAACTTGTTACACTCAGGGCAATTTTCTAGTATACCTTTTCGCTTTGTTTGATACTGTTTTGTTACTACAACTACCTATACTTTCTTTGGTTAACAACATTTGATATTCTTTTATGAACCTCCAGGTCTTTTTTATTGTTGTGTTTCTATCTGTACACTATATGTACGTTATCTCATGTTTTTTTTATGACTGTTTGTGTTCTAAATAAATAAAAAATAAAAAATCACCCGTGATGATATGTCTTACGAGTAACTCGACGGTTAGACAAGGTGCCCCCGTGGTTGAAATTATCCCAGTAGTTTCCACCCACCTTCAGTCTTAATTGAGGTGATATTGCCCAGTAAATTAACCAGGACCTAACGGTCAGCTCTATTGACTTATCCACTTTTCCTGGAAGTAACTAAACAGAAAGAGTGTCGCGCAATCAGCACGTACTAACGAGTCGGACAGGTAGCCGGTGAGCAGCAGAGCGACGGGCAGCGCCGAGTTGCGCACCGAGCCCACCAGGGTGCGCATCCACTCGCGGCAGGCCAGGTCGAACTGCGGAAGAGGTATTTATGCATATGAGTTCACAGAACAGCTACAAACTTCAGGGTGCTGCTGTGCGTATCGAAACATTCGGTCACCGAATGATTTCAAAATGCCACACAGAAACAGAGCTATGGACACAACTCACAACTAATCTGTACTATACGTAAATTGTGAATACTAACACAGCGGGGAAAAAATCATTACTTTCTAAAGATATTCACCTACTTATAAGTATACTGAATCGTCTGTCCGTTCTTCGCATCTCACAGGTGGTCTTCCTCGTACTCAGAGACCAGGGAGCCATAGTAGTCGTCCCGTAGGCAGGATGAGATAGACACGTTGAAGGGCGGTGGTAGTAAGCACATGAGACAATGGGCAGGAGTGCCCTGACGCCTGACAGGCCGACTCCCTCGCACTAAGCGATCAGTCAGGCAGATGTATCCGTCACCAACCTCAACGAAGATCGTATCCTGGTTGTCGTAGACGTAGGCGGTACAAGCGACCGTGTCTGTTTCATGGTAGTCGTCCCGTAAGCAGGAGGCGAAGGACTCGTTGAGGGGCCGGTAGCGCGCGCAGGAGTCTGCAGGCAAGAGCGCCGGCGCCAGCTCCGACAGGCCGTCTCCCTCGCACTCCGGGATCAGGCACCTACATGAAAAAAGGTTATAATCCTTCTCATACAATAAGGAAAGATGAATGCTTCTAGCGATCCTGTGTCGCTCCGTCAAAGGAGAACATGAAAATCGTTGGGTTTTAGTGCTTCTCGGGCGCTACGTACACACCCGCAGATATAGGTATCACAAACGGTCCAGTTAACAGTGTCAGCCATTGCTGACACTGTATCAATATACTTCATCACATCTGTCGTCATGTGTCATTGCGTCTGTATCAATAAAATCAGGTTTGCCTAATTTTCCTAACGACTAGTTAATCTTTTGTGCCTCAAGCGATAAGATAGTGGATGATCAATCACTGCACCGTGTGTATTTGTCGAACCCCAGAAATTTGAAGAGTTAGGTACCTACTAGAAGGTTTAATCTTCAGATGATAATATTTTTAGTTAAAATTATAACCAATATTTTGGAGATGAAATAACGTTTTTGTAGATTTCGTATGTTGAGAAACATTTAATAATTTCATAATAACGTCGTTGAAGCCCTTTACACAACGTTGTCGGTCCCCATCCAAATTCTTATAATCAAAAGTTAATTACAGAATTTAACTTTGTAATTAACTTTTGATTATAAGAAAATGGATAGGGCACAAATGGACTGTGCTCCAGTCCAGGTATTTACATTAAATTCACATGGCCATGCGATTACCTAAGTAGGTACAGTCAACCAACTGGAACCCTTGGCCACTATACAACCATGTCAAAATGACAAGCAGTAAGAGATTTCTTACAATCTGATTTATAGCGTCACTATGACATAGTCCTACAGTGGCCTAGGGTTCCAATTGGTTGACTGTAGGTACCTACTCGCAAGCTTGACTTGACACCCATCATCAGCCCAATGAGACTTTTGCAAGAGCGACGTCGTCAGAAGAGATTACCTATGTCGATAACGATAAGAAAACAATATTATTGATCACACCAACTCAAACGGTGCTTGTTTCGTTTTTATCAAAAGAAATGTATTCATAATTGAATTTTCCCCTCACTAGCTCGGAAAGCGCTGTTTTGTCCTTTAAAACTAGCGTGGAAAAACGCATTTTATCCACATGTGGGGCAAAGTAATCTAATTCCTATCACTTACCACCAGTCCAGTATAAGTGAGTCCTATATGCCCATAGTAAATATGCGCAATCGGAGGTCACACCTTAAATTGGTCATGTGATCATGTCTTATCCCGCACTTGGTAAGTTGTTGGCAATATCTAAGTATCAGGTTCTTCAAGAAACCATCAAAAATCAATATCTTCAAGAAAATTTACATGTGGATAAGATTTATAATCGTATGTAGTCCGTATTTTCCTCGCAATAGTGAGGGGAAAAATGTTGTATTACACTCGGCGGCAAAGTTTGTTTAACTCTCGTGCCTTGAGACCCTCGTAAAGCTCAAGATTCCAGTTATTGAACCACTCGCTACGCTCGTGGCTCATTTTTGGAATCTTTCGCTTGCTCGGGTCTCAATATAAGTCCGAGAGTTAAACAACAACTTTGCCCCCTTGTATAATAAATAACTATTTTCTATTCTATGACTTCATAAGTGCTGTTTTTGGAATGACATCAGTATGAGGTATTCCAAGTATGAACGGCAATAAATTTAATATGGAATATGAAACTCATCAACTTTCTGTAAACAAAGCGTAGTAAAATAAAACTGCATTGTTGTCTACATATACACACGGGTATTCTTTAACTACACGGTAAATTATTGCACATAATGTTCAGATGTGTTACTGTACATTATCAGTGCAATTTTTCAATTTAAGAACGATGACAATTTTAATTCCCGCTAATTTACAAGGTGCTACGTATCGTTCGATAAGTAGCTAGGTATAATCATAATAACCATATCGTGTAGGTATGATAACTGTAAATAGGTACTTTATGAGACGGGAGTAGGATGGCTGTCTGTTGTGGTTGTGAGACTAGTGTTAGCCAATGGCTCACAATACACAATAACGATCTTCCGGGTCCTGAGGTCCTGAGGTAGGTACAACTTGTGGGATCACCCAAATATTCCGAAATATTATTTCCCGATTTTTTCAAATCCTACTTATGAGAATCCCAATCTTTATAATCTCGACCTATCAAAACTACGATCGTCAAAATTCCGACTCATGAAAGCACGAATCAGAATCCTGGATCTAATACTGATTCGGTATATGTTATTCGGAATTTATAAAATTCGGTGATTTTCTATTCGGAATTTCAAATATTCGTGCTTTTATGAGGCGGAATTTTGATAGATTCAGATTCAGATTCAGATATTTTATTGGTAAATGTCAATATAATTTACACGTCACACAATTACATTTAGTAAGAACACAGGTATATTAGCAATTACAGTTCAATTATTTCTAAAGATTACAATAGGATTCAATTTTCTCGTTATTAAATTAAGTAAGTCAAAATATAATACATTACTGCAACACATTATCTGTTTGTACGGGTTGGGGATGGTATTTTTTCAAAATATTCGTCAGTACTATAGAAGGCCATGTCAAGGAGATATTTTCTTATCCGTTTTAGGAAGATTGCATCGTTTGGCAAATTTTTAAGATCAGTTGGGAGGGCATTATAAATTTTAACACCCATCACGTTGAGCGTTTTGCGAGTCTTGGCACGGCGCGCCCATGGGACCAGCAGCAGGTGCGGCCGACGCCCGTCAACACCGAGGCGCTGCGCATGCGTCATGTACGAGTTCATATTTTGTCGAACGTGTTTGCAAGCCTCCAAAATGTAAACACTATGCAAAGTTAGAATCTTCAGCTGCCTAAATAGTTCCCGTGCTGGATAATCAAAAGGCTTTCCAGCTATAGCACGGATGGCTTGCTTTTGGATTTTAAAAACCTTGTCACGTTCAGCTGCTGTGGCCCACAAGTCAACTCCATAGACCATGACAGAGTGAAAGTAGCCATAGTATGCTTTCTTTATATTCTCTGTAGAAAGACTGGGAGCCAACCTAGACAATGCATAAGACGCTGAAGAAAGCTTGTCGCACGTTTGATCAATGTGTGGTGACCACGTTAATCCCGCATCTATTACAAATCCTAAGTATTTTACGCTATCGACTTGTGGCACTGCTGTGTTATTTAACATTATCCCCAACTTGTTATTGTTGATTCTGCGCAGCTGAAAGTGCATTATATTAGTCTTCTCGATATTTAGACACATACCATTTACCGTAAACCAGCGCGTTATTTTTTGCATAGCCTCACTCAGCTTAGCTTTAAGTTCCAGGAAATTATTTGCAGTGACTATGATGCATGTATCATCAGCGAACATTACGTACTCTGGCCCGGCACATGCTGTTGTTATGTCATTAACGAGCAAGAGAAACAGATAATTCCCCATCGTTGAGCCTTGAGGAACTGCAGAGTCAGCCATGGTTGCAAGGTTGGACTTTGCATTTTGAACATACGTACACTGTTTACGGTTACTTAAAAATGATGCTATTGTTTTATGAAACTCGCCCTTGAAACCATAATTTGCCATCTTGGCTAGAAGCAGCGCATGGTCAACCATCTCGAAGGCGCGCGACAAGTCACAGAATATCGCCGCGACCTGCCTCCCGGCATCCAGGTGGCCGAGCACGCGCGCCACCACTTCGCGTGCCGCACTCACAGTTGAGCGGCCCGGCCGATAGGCATACTGATGCTCGTTAAGTAGATTATTTGAAACTAGGTGTTCTAGGATTTTGGCACTAAGCAGGCGCTCAAACAGTTTGGAAACTATAGGTATCAACGATATTGGTCGGTAAGACTTTGGAAGATGCATCTCTCCTTTTCCTTTATACACCGGGTGAACCTTTATAATTTTTAATGAGTCAGGAAACTGACCAGCTAAAACACAGTCATTGAACAGCTTTAATAATAGGGATAATAAAACTGGAGGCAGGTACTCCAGTATGCGAGTAGACATGTCATTCACATCTCTTGACTGTTTAAGTTTAATTTCTTTTACAGATTTTACTATATCGTTCATTGTGAACAGTTGAAAATTGAAGTGTAACGGTGTCAAAGGCAGATATTTTTCAAGATATGCAAGAGCATCACTAGTGCTTGGTTTGGCAGCATTTCGGGTTGCCGACACGTAATACTGGTTGAGCCGCTCGGCGGCGGCGGCGGCGCGCTCCTCAGCGCATTCGCCTTCCGACCGACTCACCAGTACGTCCAATGCACCGTTTCCGCGCTTATTATTCTTACAAGTCTCAGAAGAAATAATTTTCCATATATTACGGCACATATTATCATTTGTTTTTGATATTTTATCATTAATGAAATTTCTTCGTGTACTCATTATTGGATAATGGGAGTTTTGATAGGTCGAGATTTTCAAAATCGGGATTATAAAATTCGATATTTAAAAATTCCGGATATAGTTTTACGCAATTATGTAGTGTACCCACAAATTGTAACTAAGTACCTACTTTACATATTCTGGAAAACAGGGATAAGTGTATAAAAAAATTGCGCACTATTCGTTTTCATTTGACGATATTTGGATGTATGCGTACCTACTCATATGTGTATAGGAGTGGCTTGTACACTAATAATAATGATATATATACTAAACGTATACAGTTTACAGTATAACACTATTGTTAGAGCCTGCCTCTTGTCAACTTGGGCAAAGTTGACAGACAGACTGCTAGTGTAGTTAACGGAAAGGCACAGCATTAGCGATGAGCACATAGCTGAGCGACCAGTGCCGACCCACCAGGCGGGTGCATGCATAGTTATAGTTAGTATAGTTACCGGAAGGGCACAGCGTCGGCGACGAACACGTAATTGAGCGAGTACATGGCGGCGAGCACGCCGGGCAGGCACCACAGCGTCACGGCGTATCTCTGGTACAGCCCGAACGCGCCTAGCGAGTCCAGCGCGCGCTCCAGCGCCGTCTCGCCAGGCGGGTCCCCGGAGCTGGCATTGCTTGACCTTCATTTAAAAATGGTTATTTTAAAGCTTTTCCTCTGTGATGGACAAAAACGAGGCTGAGAGATGACTAACAGCAATCTGCCGTTACTTCAAAGTGTTTTGTGAAGTGATTCAAGTGATCAATGTAAGATCACTGTCAATGTAAACAGACCGCCATATTGGTCATAATCATAATAAACTAATTTTTAAGTTTTTAATTAATTGTCCAAGATTAACTTATTTATCTTTATGTTTTGTACGTTACGATAATACGACTGTTTCAGTAGTGAATGGTTTCAGTGGTTTCAGCGGTGTTTGATGAGGTAGTCTGGAAATATTGTTGGGAATTTCCATTAACGGCGATTTTAGTACTGAAAATTTTTCTTTTCTCAGAAATAAAGGAATACTTAGTGGAAAAATTCATGACTTCGGACGGGACTCGAACCGCCCCCCTAAGGTGCATACGAGAGATATGGTGGAGAAATTCGGGGTGTGGTCTCAGTAGCTCAGTTGGAAGAGCGATGAGCTGGTATCTCAGTCGCGGGTTCGAGTCCCGCCCGAGGTAACGAACTTTTTCACTCTTCTTTTGTTTCTAAGAAACAGGGAAACCGAGTTTGAAAGCTAGGTGCCAATTTTATCAATGTATAATGTACCTACTTACAACCTATATTTCTATTCCATTTACTATACTAAACTTACTAATATTATACATGCAAAAGTGACTATGTCTGTCTGTTACCCCTTCACGAGGACGAAATTCGACGTGGGGATATTTGGGCTTCTGGAAAATGCTATGGGATATGTTTTGTTCATAATTATCTTCGCGGCCAAAGTCGCGGGAAAAAGCTAGTTTTTAATCATCAACATGGTATAAAACAAAGCCGCTTCCCGCTGTCTGTATGTAAGTATGTAAATCTTTAAAACTACGCAACGGATTTTGATGCAGGTTTATAAGTATGATAAGAACCCGGGGCGGGTCGCTAGTATATACAGCGTGGGTATTTGATACGGGCGAATAATGAATGCAGCTATAGTACCTGTTCATATGAATCGTATGGGAAAATAATTTCGTTAAATTGTGTTATTAATTAGGTGAAATGATTTTTCTAAGGTGCGATAGAGCTGCAATGTATGTCGTCCAACACAACTGACAATTAAATAATGACACTGACATTATACTCGTATGACGTTTAGAATGTTTAGATAAGAGAGACGTTTAATTTATGTGGATGCAATACATAAAATACATTGCGTGCTAAATTATTATGTATGAAAAAAACCATCTTAATTTCCTAAAGAAATTAATGTAAATAGGTTCCCTAGGTCCAAATACCCACGCTGTATTATATAAATATGTGTGGGCTCCTGACTCTCACGCGTGACCGTACTAATAAGTATAACAATAATACCTATTATTTGGTGTGACATTAACAACTACCGTGCGAAATTCCACAGCGTCATAACATTGTCCATTAGTCACGTATCTGTTCCGGATTGTACCTATTCAAATTAGTTAGCGAAGACAATTACAAGTATGAGCATCTTGAGCGCGCAGGGACACATATACCTAGTCTAGATGTCTATATTTCTTCTTAACTACATATAGGTACACAAGCTTATGGCCCCACAAGCTGACCCCACAAGTAGAGGAGTCTGCTTTCCTTACATATGTTCCTCTATTCCACGACATGTTTGGATAACATAATCTGAGACTGAGTGCAACACAGAGGAGTGTAAGGAGTTGAGTCTATAAGTAGATACTTAAGTAATATTGCAACCTAAACCAAAGCCAAATCAACATGCATCGAAATTTTTGAAATGACAGACGTCGTAAAGTCACACAGAAATCGAGTAAGTATAGCAATATGTATATTATACTGAAACAGTCTCTGAACCTTTAGAGCGGTGACATGGAAGTGACATGGATGCAGATTTAAAAAAAACTATTTCTGAACCAAATATGTATACAATACAATACAAATACTCTTTACTGCACACCTCAATAGAAATAGGTCCAGAAATACAACAAACAAAACAGAGGTAAACAACAGGCGGTCTTATCGCTAAACAGCGATCTCTTCCAGACAACCTTTAGGTAGCGGAATAAGTTAAAATAAAACATGTCGCATTGCGAAACAGTGAAAGAAGCGACTAAAAACAAACAAACATATAGTTATCGAGGAATCACGCCCATCCTGCGATTTCGTGCACATTGGTGAATAAGGTCACCTGACACTAATTATTGGGCAACTAACTAAGTATAGTAATCTTTTGCCATCAGCTGTTCCTGTAAACACTACACACTGCAACCTTCCAATAATTGAATTCTTAATCTCGACGATTTTGTAGGTATTCTACAACACAATAAAACAGTGAACATGAGATGTTACGTTCACATATTTATATTATTTTTCACAGAGTATTATCACTTTTTGTTGTAAACTCAACACAATTCCTGTCAAATATATTTTGAATTAAATTGAAATTGATATAGTTAACGTGTAATGAGAATGGCTTGATGATTGAATCACGAGGTGACACTCGGATCTTTTCTCTGAAGGTCAAGATAATTTTTCCCAGGGTGGGTCGTACCGTGGATGCGCGGGCGCTGCGGGCGCTGCGCGTGCGTCGCGCGTCGACATGGCGTTGCGCTGCCGCACTGGAGATGGCGGCACGCTGCCGCTGCTGGCCAATTCACACCACCGACCACACCTGAGGCGGTCGACCCCTCTCGCCCACTATAGCCAGACCTGTACATCTGTTACAACTACGTGTAGATTTAGACTACTGGCTCTGGCGAACGCTCGTCAAGTGGTGAGAACAAGAGCGCTGATAACGTATCAGGTGCACGATACAGGTGTCAGTATCTAGGGCGGCCTAATTTCTGTTCAGAAGACAGTTCCCTTGACATTGAAAAGGTGATGTTTGCCGTATGCATTACGCTAAACGATTAAGATTAGGTAGCAACAAATTGTGCGTCGACACTTACACATTGAGATCGTGTTAAACTTTGACCATCAATAGTTATAAAGCGTACGAGTACATTGTTATAGTTTAGACAAAATAATGAGTTCATTGAGAATGATTCATAGGAACTTCAAGATTTAGATCAATTTCTCTAAATCACAGCATTAAAGCTGGGCACTGGGGGACCAGAGTGCGTAGCCAAGATGCCAATCGCTCACGCTTAATAACGTGGTCTTCTTGACTACCTCTCTCTATCACTCTTCCTTATTAGTGTGACAGTGACAGTTTCGTTTCGTTAGCGACTGAGCGTGAGCGATTGGCATCTTGGCTACGCACCCTGGGCACCATACACTCCAAACTAACAAATAGCAAATAAATATACTTTCCTAGGGAAACTGTGTAGCAATATCATTAAAATACCCGTACCCGTAATGGCGGTAATGGCGCAGGCGCATAGGGCTTGCAATATCCGTCCAATTTTACTATCCGAATATTTCGAATACTTATTATTTTACTATCCGGATATCCGAATAAAACGAATAAAAATCGAATATTTTCATTTTTGCACAGAAAATACTTATAATGTTAGTAACAAAACCGAAAATAATATTATAAATTGAAAAAGATGTCATATACTACAGAAAAATTGACCAAAGCCCCCAGTGCCCAGGGCTGGGATCGAACCAACAACCTCCTGCTTCGCGGCAGACGCCCTAACCACTGGGCCACCCGACCACGAAAACCAGAGTCCGAAATTTCCTAAGTATATGCAATCCTTTCTTATTTTTCAAACGCTTAAGGTGCGGTCCGCCATCTTACGGCTCAGACTTACATCTAATGCTGTCCTTCTAGATAATCTTTACAAACTATTTTCAAACTAGAAGCCATGACGCCACCATATTGTACAATTGTAAAGCATGAATTAAATCATTTATTTAATACAAGGGACCCACCCCGGCTTCGCACGGGTTATTATTATACACATAAACCTTTCTCTTGAATCACTCTATCTTTAAAAAACCCGCATGAAAATCCGCTTCGTAGTTTTAAAGAGCATACATAGGGATATAGGGACGGAGAAAGTGACTTTGTTTTATACTATGTAGTGATAATAAATGTTTTGATTCATATTTTTTAAGTACAGGTTGGTTCAATCCCAGCCTTGGGCACTAAGGGCCTTGGTCGCTTTTTCTGTAGTATATACATCTCTTTCGATTTATAATTCATATATATATTAGTGTGACTACTAAAAAAAGATGAATCAAAACAAAAAAATATTATCACAGACCAATAAACAATGTTTACCGTCAGTAAAAACTATCACTAATAACATAAAGCTTTCTATACATATAATGCTAAAAATATTACATTTTTAGTAAATATTATGGGACAAATTATACACAAATCGTCCTAGTCCCACAGCTAGTTCATTAAGGCTTGTGTTATGATTACTAGACGACGCGTCGCGATGTGCGACGTTTGACTTACATAATATGTAGATACATATAAAAGCTTAAATCACTCAGACAAAACAAAACAAACAACACAAACAAGACTTCAACATCAGAGAAAACATCTATAACTCAGGAACAAATATTCGTGATAAACATACAAAAAAATGCCCTAACCGGGATTCGATTCGAACACGGGAACTACTTGTAGGTAGGGTCACTACCTAGGCGGCCGTTAACAAAGTAATAGCATTTAAGAAAGTATACTGAGTATACAAACCAAATTAGCTTTGCAACAAGTTCAAAAATTATTAGAAGCATCTCGTAGTTACACAGTAGAACAGATAAACAATATATGTAATCGGTATTTAAAAATTAAACATGAACTGTCAATCTCAAATGTCAAATGCTAAAAGTAAAAGTAAGAATCTTAATGCTTCTATGCGATCAGCTATTAACGATGTCCGTAGATGGTTGTAACATTATCCTGCACTGCACTGGAGGCATATAAATTAAAAAAATATTCTACTGTCAGATTGAGGTTGTCAGACTATATCCTCTCAGTTTCGACACTCGTGGGGACTCGTGGTGGGGTAGTCAAAAGTACATCCTATACCCGTTGGAGCTAGAGGTTATGGACTCTTTTTCCACAGCTATCAAAATAAGCCATTTCTGGCGTTTATTTAGGTTTCCGAATATATCTAGAAGGCTGTGTATTTGTAGATAAAGACTGCGCTCTGCAGCTGATCCTTCGGAGATGTTGGGGCTCAGTACAATACAATACAAAAACTCTTTATTGCACACCTTACAAAACATTAAAGAAAAAAGAATATAAATTAAAATAAAAACACACACAAAAACAACAATGTCGGCTTGTTGTGATGAGCTCTCAATTCTTGGTCCAGATTCTGATGGTTGCAGAATTTATATACGAGTTAAAAATGTATCCAAATAAAAAATCTAACGTTAACGTCATCTACATTCAATTCTTTCTTTTCTAATTATTTTCTAAACTTTTAATATCAATGCGGACATAAATCCATACTAAAGTGCATTATTCGGATTATTCGTATTATCCGGATATGAACTGAGCTTAAATCCGGATAGTAAATTTAACGGATATTCGAATAAAACGAATACTCGGATATCCGGATTGCAAGCCCTAGGCGCAGTGCGATTTGATGTCATATATCCGAGTGTTTGCAGCATCGCATCTTTCAGGCGCTCGCTGTTGTGAACATGCTGTGACGCAGGTAAAGTGGTCTTCCAGAACGGCAGGAGTTTTCAGCCCCGGCATCGGCAACATCGACATGAATCACGACAACTATATTTTAAACTGGCTATTCATACGCGTCACGAATGGTGCAAACACCGACTGCACCCTAGGCCAGGACAAGCACACAAAAGGACAAATCAATCACAGCTCTTTCTTTGCCGAAAAGTTCAAGCTGTCCCGTTCGTTTCAGGTAACACATAGACTTTGCTCGATACCCAATTTTATCATAAATTTCATATTGACTTTTTATCATAAATTCAGTCTTTTAGGACCCTCCACCAAAACGGCTTACGGAACCCCTATAATTTCGTATTTTCGGCGCGTCTGTCTGTCCGTATTTAACTTATAATAGACATTATACTCAGTAGCATAATATTTTCATTTAACTAGAGCGTGTTTTGTTTTGGCTACCACCATAAAAAAGCAAACTTCTACTTGTAGAACATCAATCGAAACCAGTGGTTATGATTCATGTAGCTATAGCTACTACTTACTAGCTGTCACCCTTATTTCACTTGACAATAAAAAATAGCAATCGTATTACTGGTTGCTATAACTGTAACTTTATTTTGAGTTAGGCGCTTGTGATTGCAGCGTTTTCCAAAATGCCAAACTAATGCCGACAGACCAGTTATACGCACCTAACCTACCACTTACCAAGTTATTTTAGTAATCCTTAGTACGGTGACATAAGGTCGCCTAATGGTCACTTTAGTCTTCATTAGAGATGATATTTGAGAGTTGTGGGTCAGGTCAGGTCATTGACCAGGCACATGACGCGCAAAACAGCCCTTCTCCTCATGTCACATGACCAGCTGCTCTACTCCACTTGCTGCAGAATAACACGGTTCCATAACATACTTTTTACTGCTCTTCCACAGTGTAAAAAAAGGTTTTAGTGAAGTATGTATAACTTCACCTAACAAAGAAATCCGCCGACAACAAGATGAAATGAAATGTTAGAACAAAAGACATCAACGGGTAGCGAGCCAATGGGTCTGCGCTTCTTTCCCACGGGAATTAGATTTTAAACAGATTTCTTTTTAAGACTATTTTATTTAACTCTCAAAGTCGATAGAAAAAGCTTTTCTATTTCGTACGTTAAAACTACTATTTACCAGTGGCGGAGCAGGCTTCCCTTGCATGAGCCAAGCAGGCCAAATCAGCTTTCCCAAAGAACATTATGACTTCTTTGGGAAAGCTGGAGGTGATTTGGCCTGCTTGGCTCCTGCAAGGGAAGCTTGCAGTAATCGAGTTCTATGAACGCCCCACCACTGCTCTGTGCTTACGTATTTTCCTCATATGGAAGTAATCAAAAATGTATCTTATGATATCAGCTGAGAACCGGACCAGCTTATTTTGTCGAATAATGTAAATTAATAAAGAAGCACCGGCGAGATCCAGATGTGGTTTTGTCCAGGCCACGAGAAAGTAGCCCTTACTGCCGTGATCACAAGAGTCATCGTTTCACACATCAACTGAAATCGAAATCGAACTCACAAAAATTGAAAAATTTTTTATAATAACATGAAACACTAACTTTACCATACTATGGTTATTTCGTTATTATTATTATTTCTAATTAAAATTATATCGAGTTGTCACTTATTGTACTTGTTTGTATCTTGTATTGTATTTTAAATTCAATTTTGTCTGTTCTAAATTGTAATTGTTGTATTTTCATGTCGTATAATCATGCATGTTAAATATGTTTTTCAATTTCAACTAAATAAAACCTGAAATAACTTATTTCTTTTTACATGTTTCGGAGCAAAGGAATTGTGTATTAGCTATTAGTGGAAACTGTTTTGGCTTATGTTTTAACTCTGTTTTTTACCTTATTGTATAATTATGTGCTGTATGTTTCCCAAATAAATAAATTAAAAAAATTAATTAAAAATTAAACTGTGATATGCGGTAATACGGGAACCGGTGCGTGCAATTAGACTTTAGAGCCGGTTAGCGTATTTCCTTATTAGTCCCTCCCATCTCCCCGATAATTAAGGCGACGTCGAAAACGCCAGGCATGTGTTATGTTTGTTTTGTTTGTCATGTGCTATGTTGATGGACCCCTGCTAATAAGAGTAACCGAGTATGTCGAACGGCGTACTACAACACGGATGCTTGACCGAAATCACCCAGAACAGATTGAGTACCTACTAACTACTGGAATATTCCTGCATATGTTAGCCAATATCTCAATGGTTGCCTTGACCTGTAGGTGATCTCCGACCTTTCAGCGGGAGTCGAACCCACACCCCACGTAGTGACGAATCAGGTGCCGCGCCAAATGGGTCGTCGACTCACCACTATTCTTGGAGATGTAAAATTAACCGGCACAAGAATAGCCGTGCGTCAGGTGGCCAACACGTTGCCGACGGATTGCTGCTACGTTGCCGTAGGTCCGATGACACCATGGATAAGGATTGACTGGTAAGTGGGTATTAGAACATGTACACCTTCAAAGCTTTGTATCCATGTGGCAAACGCTGGAACATTGGCTCCTGCGGCAGCCGCGCACAATGTGGACGCGCCACGGGCGTAATCGTAGTAGCGACTACGTTAACTCTCTCGCGACTGCGAGTTCATAACAGACTTGTTATGAACGGACCATGCTTTATCATATATACGTTTTTATAAAATGTCTAAGAGCCACTTGCACTACCGTACCCGCCTAGCCATGTAACCCGGAGTAAAGCGATGTTTGTATGGACTTTGATAGCGTAACTCGGGGTTGGCGGCTAACCCTGGGTGGTGCGAGTGGGCCTAAAGGACGACTCACACTAGGACGGGACGGGACGGGAGGACGGGACCATCTGTCAATTTCTAAATTTCCAATGAAAGAATCACGTCTCGGAGACCTCGGATGTCACGTGACATTTTCTATAGAAACTGACAGATCGTCCCGTCCCGTTCTATTGTGTCATCCATAAGTGTTGAGTAGCCTGTTACGTTATAGTAAACAATGTCACTGCGCCGGCGCCGCTCCGCTGCTTAACATAACGCGTGGCATTTCTAATTGGATAGAATTCAATTAAGCTTTAGGTATAATTATCGCTTAGTTCAATGTCTCGGCGCTTTTCCAGGGTGCGCGGCAAAACAAGCGGTCAAGCGCGAACCTGCAAAACTACTTCATGAATTACCATAAAGGTTTTTATTAAATCCCTCTATCAGTAAATATTGTCAATACGCAACTGATTCAATGCCACCCACATACTGTTAAATCTTGTTTTCGCAGTATATGTTAAAAATAGTAGTTTATGCAACAGTTTTAACTATAAAACTCTCGTGAGACTCGAACATATTAAATAATATTTAAAACGGGTCACTCACGTAATTTAGTCGATTTTCGCTCGACATGTTTCGTTCTTTACGAAGAACGTCATCAGGAGCGCCCACTCGCGACAGAGGCAAGTCGTACACAGCACGTCGTACGACTTGCCTCGGTCGCGAGTGGGCGCTCCTGATGACGTTCTTCGTAAAGAACGAAACATGTCGAGCGAAAATCGACTAAATTACGTGAGTGACCCGTTTTAAATATTATTTATTATGCAACAGTGATTATAATAAGGGTTCTTAAAACTTGAGGGTCGCCGTTTAGAGCGACCCGAGTGTTTTAAGAACCAATTATGAGCTGTTGCATATCCTAGTTTTTCTACGACAGCTAAAATAGCGTAAAAAGCGAAATATAGAAACGTGCCAGAATAGGGAAGATGTTGTTCCCACTATAGAAATAAAAAAAAACAACAACAGTGCTCATATATTGTATGAAAATCCATAGGAGCAGTGTTCTTATGGGATACCACAGACAACGTTTAGTTATAATGTATACTTTTTAAATATCGCTGTCAGTCATCTAATTGACAGATAGAAGTGCTGGAGTAGACAAATATTATAAGAGAAATTTAGGGTAGGTAGGTACAGGTATGTAAAGCTTCTCCAGTTGATGTCCAAGGAGGGAGCAAAAAGGCCAAAGAAGCCTTACTGATGACAGTAAAATTAGTAAATATTATAATGTTTTTACTTTGTAAATGTTTTCTTGTAAGTACTGAGGTGTGCAATAAAAAGTATATTCTATCTATCTATCTGTGTTATTTCATTGTATTCCCTAATAGCTATTAGCCGCCCTGATCAATCAATACCTATTCAATTTCATAGGGTTTCTAAATTCAAGTTTCTAGGACCGGAACCCTAAGCGCGGAAACCGGTCTGCGGTGTTTTTGTCCCACTCAAGGTTAATGTAAATGAGCGGAGGGCTGCGCGCACGCACGTGACCGGCGCCGGCGCCTCCAGGGGAGAGGGACGATGGGGTGAAGCCCCCTGTCAACGAACTTGGAACCGTATTCCAATGACGTGAAGGCTGAAAACGCGTAGGTTCTCCTATTGTGACTCTGGAGAGTGGCGCGCCTCGGAGACAGCGCGGCGCGCACTCCCGCGCATGCCGTCCAGCAAGCGGGTCGGTCAACCCCGCTTCAAATAAAAACCCCCTAAATTGTCTCACTAAAATAAGGTTCATAAAGTCAACTAAGTTCATAAGTGCCGGAACGACGCGTGAAGCCGAAGTACATTCGAAATAGGTACTGTCCGTTATCTATAAATAGGAGCACCGGTTATTTATTTACGTTCAGTTGTAACTTGACATTCAGTGTTCAGTGCGTAGTCAGCGGGAGATATGTTTAGTGAACATTCTTATGAAAGTTACCTTTTAAATGTAATTTTGAATGGCTGTGATTTGTGTGAATTCTTGATCAATAATTAGAAAAAAATCAATTGATATTAAATAACTAAACATTTTCGTTGAATTTGAAAACTATTTTTTTAAACAAGTTCGTTTCAACTTAGTCCAAAGGATTGCGAACTTTCAAACGACGGTTACGTTCAAAGAACAATCGTTAAGATTAGACTAAAGTAGTTAAGAGACAAGAAAGCAAGTGGCAGCAGTAGGAGCCCTCAACGTGTTTTTGAATATATATGTGATTGAACTTTATTATCAAGAGAACTTAAAGCTTGGGAAGCATTAACTGAATTTAAAAAAGGTGCAAAGAAAATTGCAAGCGGCTTCGAATATATAGTTATTCGCGGTGGGACAGTACCAGGCGTCCACGAGGGCTGAGGAGTGATGGCGAGCGCGGGCGCCGAGGGGGTGTGCGGGTGGGGGCGCTGGCAGGCGCGGCTGGCGCTGCTGCTGGCGCTGCCCGTGCTGCTCACCGGCATGTACTGCACCAACTACGTGTTCCTGGCGGCGCACTCCAACCACAGGTGAGCGAGTAAGCTATTAGCTGTGGACTGTGGACACCGGCAGGACAGGCACTTATAATACAATTCAACATCGTTACCAAATTTTTTGCAAAAAAAAATCGATGAAAGGATTGCCAGGGGGCCTTGTTGACGACCTGTCCTGAACTGAGTCGATTCCAAACAATTGGGCCTAAACTTAACCTAAACCTGTAATATAAAAATTCATGTACCAATAATACATACTCACTCTCATTCATCCAAATTGAATGAGAGTACGCCGAAGTAACAGTGCTAGTATATTTTATGGGTATACTTTTTAAGATACAGTTTTTTTGTATCTATCAAGTTGTGGTTAATGACTCCAAGATTCAGATGAGGCAGTGCTATTATTGGCTGCGGTAGTTACTAACTTACTTAACTTGCAACAGGGAACCAGTCCGCCACAGGTTACGGAGACGGTCATAACATAACTGGCTACTGGCTACTTTCCCTCTTGACGCCGAAAGTGCCTTTGTACTTTGTAGGATATGTGAAATCTACGCTACATAATTTATCCTACCAAATAACTTCAAGTCACAAAACCCGATAACAACACGAAGTAAAGCAGACGTAAACAAATCAGCAAATTAACGTCGACTGTGGGATTATTATTGTTGTTTTTGGGCTAATGAAGTTGCCGCGTCGACCAGTTGTGATCTATTGTGGCAGCCCTTTATAAATCATTACTGATTCCCATTGAGTCCAGAAAGTTCCAGATTATTTGGGCTGTAATGTTGCGTATCTCATAAGGTTGTAGTTCGCGCCTACCGAGGTGGATACTTCTTTTGTGCATTAGTGGTCCGCAGGAGCAGAGGATGTGCATCGCGGTTTCCTCTGTTTCCTGGCAGAACCTGCATGCTGCATCTTGTTTCTTACCCATTAGAAACATGTGCTTGTTCAACTTGCAATGTCCAGTCAGAATTCTGACCACCGCACAGGCTTTGTACCTCTTGAGCCCTAAGAGCTCTTTAGTGTTTTTGGTACTGTGGGATACCCATGGGGTCAGGTGTAGGTGTTGGGGGCGATGGGCAAGCAACCCCGTACTGCAATATCATAATGTCGTTATCTTTAACCTTTTGTTAAAAGTGGCATAGAAACTTGTGCTGTCTCATTTTAATACTTACCTATACTTTAAAGTTTGTTTGAAAACGCAATGTACTGCGAATTTTGTTATTTTTATCAATTTATACTTTAAAAAAAATGACTTAAAAACTATAAGATACTTAAAATGTATTTAGCTTTATTTGTTGTCAGGTTCGGAAAGGGTAATCAAAAAATGCAGGCATCCACATAGCGCTTTCAAGTTTTAAAAACTTTAAGTAAAATAGTAACAATTATTATGAAAACTTGAAAAGTAAGACGCGTCGATATGATTAGGTAGATAGTACAACACTGTTCAGCAGATAACCTTTGTGTCTCACTCGATGGTGTCACCACTGTCGAGGTTATCGCGCGACCCCTGACTCTTCTAACATCTCATGAACCCCGCACGTGGGGACACCATCATAATCTAAATATCAATAACTTGCTTTTCGCTTTCTATAAATACGTATGTTTAGGGTGTAACAAAAGTTCTGAACGATAATTCAATAGCTGATAGGGTCAATGCCCCTGTATGATGCCAGCGGAACATTTTCGAAATTAGAATAAAAAAAATCATCACTCTCCATAGAAGTTCAAAGTAGGATTTTTTTCGATAGCGGTGGATGGTGAAATGTGGGCGTTGGCATCATGTCAAACAATTTTCAGAACACAACCTACTGCTAAGCACACATTAGGTAAGGAGGCAAAGTATCTTCATAGACTTAGGCCCACTTGCACCACTTAGAGTTAGCCGCTAACCCGGAGTAACGCTGCCAAATTCCATACATAAAAACGTTTAACTCCGTTTTATTTTATGGAGGATTAAGGATTCAATATCGCGCCTGTGTGTTGAACCTTCAAATATGGAAGTTATTAAAGGATGACTCCCGCTAGAACGGGCCACGATCGGTCAGTTTCTATAGAAAATGTCACGTGACATCCGAGGGCTCCGAGCTATCACGTGATTCTTTCTATAGAAATTGACAGATCGTCCCGTCCCGTTCCGCTCTAGTTTGAGTCATCCTTAAAGCTCCACTAGAACTGGCAGACTGCCTTGGTTCTGTTTCTTGACCGATATGACTATGTAGCATGTATTTAATTTAGATTTTCATAAGTTGAACGTCCTAGTGAGGGCAGAACTAAAAATGTATTAGTGCTATTCGTGTTACCGGGTCGGAAATGGGACAATGGGATTATTTATATTTATCTGGAAGTAGGAAGTGCTTGTGAGGAATCACCTGCCCTATTTACTCCCACGTCCAGCTGTTTGGACGCTTGCAGTCTCAGCGGAGTTGACTCAACTGCACATAGATTATACAATGAAACGGATACCAAATTGAAATTAAAAAATTTAGAACGGATTAATTGCGTTTATTAATAAACGCGATTAATCCGTTCTAAAGTGTTTAATTTCAATGAATAACAATCGCGGAAACAGAAGACAATATTGTGATACTCGATAATTTATTCAACAAAATAACAATTTGTATAAAACGGAAGAGATTTTAAGTAAAACTCTTTAGGTGAGGTCACCGAGGTCCGAGCCTTGTGGAAAAGAGTTCCCATGTATGCTGGCTGCGCCCTTTGGATGGCTAATGCCTTTCCGTTGAGCCAGGACCGAGTCAGCTTGTGCTCGCAAATTTTATTTATTATATTTTACTTGTATATCCAATGACACAACTTACAATATCTAAGAACAATGTAATGCAAGTAATCTACGAAATGACCCAATAGAAGTTTATTCCAGAATGTGTGGAAAAGTTCCCGGCTAGATTGAACCATTGATAGACCCAGTTTGTTGATAAACATTAATTATTGAGTTAATGTATCATGTGTCATTATAATTGACGTTAAATGTTGATTTAAAATGTTGACTCAACGATACTTATGATAATGACGATGCCATGCTCGCCTATTGATTATCACATTCCAATATTGGGATTGAACGGAATAGAATTGTGAAACCTGTTTATTAGCTACATACCTATTTGTTTTGTTCACACACGCGTCTACTTCCACGTTACTAGTTTCCTGGTTAAAATTATAAAGTTTCAAACACAATAAAATAGATTGTTCATGTCTGTCTAAACTCTGGTAAACCATATCAATGGCAAAGGAGGGCATTTTCAAAAATAGGGAACCATTTCCTTGTTTTTTTTGAAAGAATATGAAATATTTCTTGAAATAATACGCTTATCAATTTTGTTGTGTTTTTGTTTTTTATTCCACCTCACCGGTTTTTAGGCTGGATATGACCAAAATTTTAAACCAAGAGTAACGCTTATTCTTGGTTACTAATGTCAAAATCCCATAGTAATTTGACTTGAATATCGAGTAAAAAGAAAAATTTGGTAAAACGCAGCCTTAGTCTATTAAGTAGTGTTTGAACTGGACGACTTATTAACATTAAAATATGTCGATTAGGCCATTGTTGTTTTTTTACTATATTATCCCTTTTCCCGCTTTTGGGGGTTGATTTTTAACATTTTACTTTTAACTTTAGGAAAATTCCCGTGAAGTTTAGAATAAAATAATCGAACTAATCTTGTTTCCCCATACAAACTTTGTAACCCCTTTGGAGATGAATTTTGAAAACTCCTTTCTTTGGCGCCCCTATGCTTTATAAGGAACCTACATGCTAAATTTGGAATGTCTAGAACCAAAAATAAACATATAACGACACCCGTAGTGATATTTTTAGATTTCGAATTTTCGACCCCATCGCGCAATTACATGGTACATTAAGCTTTATCCGGGGCATATCTTAATTAGCGGTAAGGAGTATCGATGTATTGTTTAAATCCCATCAGCATTGTTAATTTTTAACATTTCGGACGTTTCCTATAATACGTTGGCGAAACTGAAAGTATCAGCTATTTTCCTTTTTACGGCAAATCTCCCTTAGCTAGGCCTTATTACCCTCCGGTACCTTAGTACCTTAGATGATATAAGTTTTTGGGTTTTATAACGAGACAAAACGAGTAGGTAGGTAAGATTAATCTAATTGAAAATTTAAAGTCATCAATGTTGAAAACATAGTTGTTTATATTTATTTTAAAAGCTAAACGTGTTGGTTATCTTTTGTTTTTCTTAATTATCGTACATCGTGAACTTCTTTTGACGTTTGAGTATTGTAAGTCATAATACTATTTCTACCGACGTAAGTATAAAGGGCCCGGGTATGTCCTAAAACTACGACCAAGACCACCGGGATCCCGACCGGGACCGGGATCCGGGGGGGTTGGTGGGTGGTTGGTGGTGGTTGGTGGTGGTGCCCATCCGGGCAGCAGCATCCCTAAGTTACGGTGGAGACACTGCGATCGCCAACCCGCATGCCAAGCGTGGCGATTACGGCAAAAAACCCCCTTATGAATCACACCAAAAAACCGCGGCCCCGAGGTTCCGGCGACCCCCGGTGCCCTGGGTATGGTAGCGCCCAGGGTGCTAGCGGGGTCAGGGGTGCTAAGAATCTCCGGCAAAGATCCGGCTACCACCACCGACGACTCCTGGCCCTGGCAACGTATAACACGCGTACACTGCGGACCGACGAAAAGTTGGCGGAACTGGAGGAAGGATTGAGCAAGTTGCGATGGGACGTCGTGG
Organism: Lathronympha strigana; assembly: GCA_949128165.1. Taxonomy (NCBI): domain Eukaryota; kingdom Metazoa; phylum Arthropoda; class Insecta; order Lepidoptera; family Tortricidae; genus Lathronympha; species Lathronympha strigana. The sequence continues at coordinate 427,478 of OX421911.1, forward strand.
GATTATCAGAAGTCCGAAGAGAGGGCGAGGACACGATAATCCTAAAGTCCGGCAACTTGCTCTATTTCCGGGAGGGCGACCAACAGTCCCAGGGAGGTGTCGGGTTCATCGTCCACAAGTCCCTCGTAAACAACGTGGTGAAGATCGAGAGTGTGTCGACTAGGGTGGCGTACCTTATACTCAGAGTATCCGAGAGGTACTCGTTGAAGGTCATACAGGTATACGCGCCGACTTCGGCACACTCCGATGACGAGGTGGAGGCTATGTATGAGGATATTTCAAAAGCCATGCATAGCTCCAGAACCTACTTCACCGTTGTTATGGGGGACTTCAACGCGAAACTGGGCAAGAGAGATGGTGACGAGCTGAGAGTGGGGCAATTTGGGGTTGGACGTCGGAACCACCGGGGGCATCTACTGGCTGGTTTCTTGGAGAAGGAGGGACTCTACATGATGAACTCTTTCTTTAAGAAACGCGAGCACAGAAAATGGACCTGGATGAGTCCCGACGGTGCAACTAAAAACGAGATTGACTTCATCATGTCGACGAAGAGACATATATTCAATGATGTTTCTGTGATCAATATGGTCAAAACCGGAAGCGATCACCGCCTGGTAAGAGGCACATTGAATATATGTCCTAAGCTAGAACGCTCTCGACTGATGAAGTCTACGCTCCGTCCTGCACTCCAAACTCAAAACCCCGAGAGCTTTCAGCTGGAACTCCAAAACCGTTTCGATTGCCTAGGCGACGATGTGGACGAGTTCAACGACGGGTTTGTGGAAGCTGTCCATAGCGCTGGGTCTAAGTTTTTTAAGGCCCAACGGACAAATAAGACCAAAAGGCTCTCAGACTCCACTCAGAGACTCTTCGATAAGAGGAGTAAAATGGTTCTACAATCTTCAGTTGACGCGACTTTATACCGGCGGCTCAACAAGCAGATCTCTAAGTCCCTCACCCGCGATATGCGCCAATTCAATACTAAGTATATTGAAGAGGCCATTCAGCGAAATAAGGGCTCCAAAGTTTTTGCAAGGGATCTGTCTGTTGGGCAAAGCCAGCTCGCTAAGTTAAAAACTGAGGATGGTAGAATCATCACATTCAATCCTGAGCTCCTGAGTGAGATAGAGAGCTTTTATGGACAGCTATACACGTCTACTAGCAGACCCGAAGTTGGTCTGGCGGAAGACCCTAGAGCTAGACTGGCCCGACACTATACCGAAGACATCCCGGACATCAGCCTGTACGAGATTAGTATGGCTCTTAAACAGCTCAAAAACAACAAGGCGCCTGGTGAAGACGGAATTACAGCCGAACTTCTGAAGGCGGGTGGTAAACCGGTCCTTACGGCCCTTCAGAAGTTGTTCAATTCCGTCTTACTAGAAGGGAGAACGCCAAAGGCATGGAGCGGAGGTGTGGTGGTACTGTTCTTCAAAAAAGGCGACAACGCCTTACTGAAGAACTACCGACCCATCTCACTTCTGAGCCATGTCTATAAGCTGTTTTCAAGAGTCATTACGAATCGTCTCGCACGCAGGCTTGATGACTTCCAGCCTCCCGAACAAGCCGGTTTCCGAAGAGGCTTTAGTACCGTAGACCACATTCATACGCTTCGTCAGGTTATACAGAAGACCGAGGAGTATAATCTGCCCCTCTGTTTAGCGTTTGTGGACTACGAGAAAGCCTTTGATTCGATCGAAACCTGGGCGGTACTACAATCTCTCCAACGGTGCCAAGTAGACTACCGCTATATCGAAGTGTTGAAGTGTTTGTACGAGAGCGCCACTATGTCAGTCCGACTCCAAGACCAGAACTCGAAGCCTATTCCGCTGCAGCGGGGAGTCAGGCAGGGAGATGTCATCTCTCCTAAGCTGTTTACCGCTGCACTGGAGGATATTTTCAAGACTCTGGACTGGAGAGGGCTAGGCATCAATGTAAACGGCGAGTACCTCACTCACCTTCGATTTGCTGACGATATAGTAGTCTTGGCTGAGACCATGGAGGATTTAAGTACGATGCTCGTTAGCCTCAGTAGAGCCTCCGGGCGAGTTGGTCTTAAGATGAACATGGATAAGACGAAAATCATGTCGAATATCCATGTAGCACCAACTCCAGTGACACTCGGAGACTTTACACTCGAAGTTGTAGACGATTATATATACCTAGGACAAACTGTCCAGTTAGGTAGGTCCAATTTCGAGAAAGAGGTTAATCGTCGAATCCGACTCGGTTGGGCAGCGTTCGGGAAGCTGCGAAACATCTTTTCGTCCAATATTCCGCAGTGCCTGAAGACGAAAGTCTTCGATCAGTGTGTGTTGCCAGTGATGACATACGGTACTGAAACGTGGTCGCTTACAATGGGCCTCATAAGAAGGCTCAAAGTCACCCAAAGGGCAATGGAGAGAGCTATGCTAGGAGTCTCTCTGCGAGATCGTATCAGGAATGAGGCCATCCGCAGCAGAACCAAAGTAACCGATATAGCTCTCCGAATCGCTAAACTTAAGTGGCAGTGGGCGGGGCACATTGCACGTAGAACCGACGGCCGTTGGGGCGGAAAGGTTCTCGAGTGGCGACCGCGTACCGGAAGGCGCAGCGTGGGTAGGCCCCCCGCAAGGTGGACTGATGACCTGGTGAAGGTCGCAGGAGTCCGCTGGATGCGGGTGGCGCAGGACCGGTCATTGTGGAAATATTTGGGGGAGGCCTATGTCCAGCAGTGGACGTCTTTCGGCTGAAATGATGATGATGATGATGATGATGAAGTATAAAGTACCTAGTAGGCACAGCAGTAAAAAATGCGTAATAAATTTGAATGCCTGCGTGCCAAATTCGATGTTTATATTCAATTCGGTATCTTACAGAGCGGCACCGGTATCTCGTGTCCACACCATGGCAGGAAACTACGTATTTTGACTGTCCTGGTTCCAAAATAAACCTTACTGTGACCAGTTACGGTTTAAATTTGGTTTAGAAGCATTCCAGTAATGTTGTTATGGGCGCGTTACCACGTGGTGGTATTTATAAAAGCACATTAATGGCAAGGCCATTGGCCGGGCCACTGGGCAGGTCGCTGAGTGCTTCCAAACGGAGGGCAGTGCCTCCATTACTTGGCGACAGGAATTTTTAATATAAGTATATTTTTTTAAATATTATAGGACATTCTTACACACATTGACTAAGTCCCGCAGTAAGCTCAAGAAGGCTTGTATTACGGGTACTCAGACAACGATATATATATTATAATATACATTAGGTCCCTGGTCAGCTGACACAGTCTTTCGTAAGGGCTCTGTCGGCGCGGCTTGTTGAGACTACGGGGGACCGTAGGGCTGGCGCTTACCTCTCCCAAACGTATCGCCAAGAGGTAACGCCGCCAGTGTCATGGGGACCATGCCGCAGGCGGACCTTTTAGACGGGGTATTCTTTCTTTAATTGGGGTTTTTGTAGGTAAGTGCTTTTTTATACACTTTTTATGTCTTATTATGTTTAGTTACTTATAGTTTTAATTTCTTATTATATGTTTTAGTTTAGTTTCTTGAATAAATATGAATTCTATATACAAATACATAGACAATATTCATGACTCAGGAACAAGTATAATGTGTTCATCACACAAATAAATAATAATTATGAATTATCTGGTTATCATGGTGATCTTTTTTGGTACTTTTTTCGCCTGATTTTGATCGTTCGTGATATTATCTCGACCTCCTGCTTCGTAGGTAGGGTCACTAGCTCACTACCGACTAGGCTAGGAGACCGTTTTCGGTTAAGCACATTTCTTATAGCTTCGACGTTTGATGACGATACAATTTCAGCAAGCTACTAGTGTTATTCGATGAGTAAACTTTACTGCGAATAATTAACATTTAGGTACTTATTTAGATTACCCATTAATTGTTTATTATTGCAACACCAATTTATTGAGTTAATAATCCATTAAAAGGAACAATAGAAAGATTGCTTTGAATAGAAAACTCAATACCTCAACCTCAACTTAATGTTGTTATAATGGGCTAGCTATTAAAAAGTTATAAATAATAAGTATAGTTATTGTAGTCAGTAATTTCGTCATTCAGTGTAACACCGTTAATAATAATCTGTAATCTATGTGCGTCAAGTTTAGATGGCCTCAGAACATCCAACATTAATTGTTATCAGAACACAGAACGTTCTCGGAAATTTTTACATAAATATGGATACGTTGAACGGGGTTAGCTTGCATTTGTATTTGTAACTAAATTATTTTACATAATTAATTAACACTGTTTTTTGTATCAATGTTGGTACCTTCTTAGGTACCTACCGTAAGACTTGGGACTATGGAGACCCATGAAGCTATTTGGTATCTCGAGAACTAAGTGCTTTGAGTCTATATACTTTATACTAACTTATATGTTACAACATTTTTTTATAATAGTAAAAACATTTAAGTAGGTATTTTGAAATAATTCATGGTGGTGTTATAAACTTATTTATTTCTTTTAGGGTAAATCTTCTTATTTTGAGCTTTCAACCTCCTAGTACCAAATAGTCCCGCAGATCCGAAATAGTCCTAGTTTACCGATATCCGTAAAGCTGTGGCACACAATATATTTAGGCTTCTAATCTTCCAAAGTCAGGTTTCCTCTTATATAACCCCACGTACCCTTAGTCTTTGCGCGTTGTCATGTATTTTTTTGTAGGCAAACGCGAGTGGGCACACGCCTTTATTAGGTGCCCTAAACAAATGTAAACCTCCTACGTAAGATGACCTTACACATTTTTTTACTGATCTAACTAGTGTACGAACTACGAGTAGTCAACTAGTAACTTGTTTGACAGCCATGGTAAGCACTTCGCGGACCTACATTTTACAATCACTGCCTTTACAATCTTCTCAGTTTGAGTAACCATGTGCGAGAACACAAGCGTGTAGGTACTGTAGAACGCGCTTGTAAGCGCGGCAATAGTTATAGCGAGAAAATTTATGGTTGAGTGTGACTTTTCACTCTCATTGCTCATTTAGGTACATTCAACTAAGCGGTAGGCATCGCTGATTTGACCATGTTTACCTTGAGAGGTACTTTGACCTCCGCGTGCCTCAAAACCGATATTTGCATGGGAATGTTATGTTCGTACACGTGAAGCCGGATTCTGGCCAAAACCGCAACTTCAGCCGAAATCACTTTTTTGGCCGAAATTGGCCGAAACCGAAACTTCGGTCGGACACTAGTTGTGATGTATTGTGGCAGGGTAAGCCATGGCATGGGTAAGACCCCCGGTGGTCATTTGTCCACCCCGGTTCATATGAATGAGTATGGCAGCACTAACTAAAATATTGTTTTTAAGTGGCATTCGGGACTGAGTCGATTAAAACAATTGAAGGTAAAGAATCAGCAAAATCAAGCTACGCTTTTGTTCTCTAGATGCGACATCACATAGGAGTAAACTTTAACATAGGACCAGTAAACATGATATTCTCCTTCGAGTCTCGCAGTCGGATAAAGTCGCATTTGTTTTGATCGTCCGTGAACTTGCAATCTTGCAAATTTTGTTGCCGCTAAACTAGGGTTGCCATAAATGTTAGGACTCAGACCGGGACATTTAATAAAAAACCGGCCAAGTTCGAGTCGGAATCGCGCACCGAGGGTTCCGTACAAACTTTTAGTTGCAACTGCAACTAGAAGTAGAAATTTGATGCCATGTATAACTCGTTTTCTTGGCATAGAGTTAGTATGCGAGTTTGTTTTTGTAATTTTTTTATTACATACCTTACTTACATCGTTTTTCGGACACCATGAATTCATTTAGAAAAAAATAACAATATAAGGCGGCTAAAATTCAAAAGTTCGTTAGAGATTTTTTATTTTATTTAAAAAATATAAATGTAGATAGGGATAATATTATATTTTTACTGTTAAATTTATCATAATGTTAACACTGTGTAAAAAAACATTTTGTTATCCTTCGTAAACTTCGTAGATATGGGGGATGGTATATATTTTTACGTTACCGTTTATAAATAAAATAAATATTACTGTAAAAAAAATGTTTGATGAAATGAATGTGCAAATCAAACCCTTTCAAATGATACCCGACATGACCCAGTATCTAAACTTTTAAGTTTTGTTCCCTCTTTTATCGGGCATTTTACATTGAAAATACGTTAAAATAAATAATAAACCCTCTGCCAATGTGTCTGAGTTAACCTTGTTTATCACTATTCAAATTGAAATCTGTAGCTTTAGTAGTTCTCGAGATAGACTAAGTCACACCATAAGGGTTCCTTGGCTAGTTTGGAATCTTAATCGATTGGCTTGTAAATTTTTATTTAAATTAACGGTGTCAACGCTCGGCCATCAAACACGCTGAATGAAAATTAAACAAGGAATGAAAAATGTTGCAGAACACCTACAATCTTAGTCAAAATAACGAATCACAAAAAAAGCGAATAAATATTTTATGTGTCAAAATGATGTCAACGACAGTTAAAAAAATAAATCAATGTCTTATTCTTTTACTCAGCTGTTCAAAGCTCTGCTCGCACGCGTCAAGAAACTGGTCTATCTATATTTGAACGATGAAAATTTTACAGAAATTCGGGGATAGTAGGTACCTTTTACTAAGAGAAATGAAAGATAGGTTGGAAAGTAATTCAAGACAGGCTACTCGTAACATATTAATGGTGATGCTAAGAATATAACTTATGTCCGCTTTTTCCCGCGACTTTGGAAGTTGTGTTTTTTAACAAATAGTGAAATAGTTCGAGAAACTAAAAGGAGATTTTGTTTTGACACTGTTAATGTAAATTCGTAAAAAGAGAACGGACATGGATGAGCGCTTAAATCGTTCTATCCATCCACGTACGATTAGCCTAATAGTTAGTCGTGTTTATTGTAGGATTTTTTTTTATTTACTCCAGTCCCCTACTAAATAAAGTAAATAACTATTATGATTTTTAAACCGGGACAATTTGCTTATCGGCCGGGACACCGGGACATCATGCTCCAAACCGGGACATGTCCCGGCGTACCGGGACGTATGGCAACCCTACGCTAAACGCAATAAGCCGTCCCTCAATGTCACTTTTTATCTCTTCGGATAGGTTTAACTATAATCGATTTACCGGAAAAAATATAATGGAAAACTCCGTTCACATTACTGATTTATTTGTTCAAATGATATTGAAAGTGATTTTAGATACATTCAAGCCAGTCATTATTTTAAGTTATGTTACCTACGCCTATCACGTGCTCACTTTGCAAAAACTCCAAACATTACATAATATATTATAATTCATTACTCGTATTTCTATTATTTAACTATTTCTGATTTTTACTATGAATAAATATGATTTGATTTGATTTGATATTATACCGACATGAATATGTTGCATGATTCATACGAACTTTTAAGAAAGGGGTGATCCATTAATTACGTCAAACCATGCAGAGTGGGAAGCCAAATGTGACAAGAGAGGAGGTAGGGTTAGATAATATCCTGAAATTCATGTGACGTAAGAATGGATGAGCCCTTATAAAGGAAATAAGTAGGTACTTATTGAGATAATGTTTTTTACCGAAGTACCTACTCATTGAAATGAAACAGTTTAAAAATGGATTAAATATCCTTATGTTTTATCAATTAACTGTGTGAGGTTTTGACCTTCACGGCTTCAAAATGTCAGATTTGAATTGACAGGCATTTATCTTTGCAGATGCGTGGTCCCAGAATGCGAAGGCAATGAGACTTCATACGCGGCGGGGCATGACGGCTGGGGCGCGTACGCGCTGCCGAACGACGCGTGCACGCGCTACCAGCCGCTGGACGGCGCGTGCGACGCCGACGCCTTCGACAACCACACCACGCTGCAGTGCGACCGACTCGTGTACGAGTCACACAGCAGCATCGTGGCTGAGGTACGATCCCAATGCGAAGACAACGAGACGTCGTACGCGACGGCTAGGCCGCGTACGTACACTAAGCACTGCCAGACGACGCGTGCACGCGCTACCAGCCGCTGTGTGCTTACCATGAGTTGCATTCGATTGCGACTGCGGCATGCGAGAGTATTTCCGTCTCGCTCCTGCCAGATTAGTGGTAGGAGCGAGACGGACATACTTTCAAAACTACCTTAAAAAGTTTAAAAACCAAGACCCCTATCCAACGTGCCCATCACGCAGATGGCATTCCCGTACTGGATTCCTATTATTTTGCGATTATTTGATCACCCACTGCCTCTCTAGTCGTTATTACAGACATTACCATATAATACCTGAATTTATTATGATTATTATTGCAATTTCAAATATTTTCTTATTTCATTACTTCGATTCCATGTATTATATAACGTTTTATGTATTATGTACCTATAGAAGCTACCAGATATTATCAGCGCCAAGCTAACTCTTTGACAATAGCGGTGTAGGTCTTCACATATTTGGGAACATCAAAGCTGCTCCGATATACCAATCTAACTAATGGCGACTCTTCATGTTGTTAAGGTCTGTTAATCCCCTAAAGCCACTTGCACCACCCAGGGTTAGCCGCTAACCCGAAGTTAAGCTGTCTAATTCCATACAAAAAAACGCTAACTCCAGGTTAGGTTATGTGGCTAACCCCGGGTGGTGCAAGTGGGCCTTAGGCGCAGTAAAATGTACGTGCCTGATGAAGCGGCACGAAGCAAAAGCGCATAATTAGAATGATAGAAACAGTAGATACTACTGGATTTCGTTGCAAAAATTGACGATGTGATGATTGTATTTTCCAGTTTGGTCTCGGCTGTCAGGAGTGGAAGCGCTCTCTGGTGGGCACCGTGCACAACGTCGGCATGCTCATCTCGCTGCCCATCATCGGGCACGTGTCCGACCACTACGGCCGCCGCACGGCACTGGTGAGTCAGCCTCGGTCTCCGCTTGTCTCTGGTATAGTCGGTGCCCTCACATAGGTAAGTATCCACCCCACATATGCAACCGCGTAGCGCGCGTGGATACTTATGTGAGGGCACCGACTGTACCAGGATGGAAGCGCTCACTGGTGATGAGAGAGCAATGTTTTAATTTTTTTTCCGTCTAAAGGCTCTAACTGACCACTATGAGATAAGATAAATATCCTTTTACCAGAATTACAGAATTATTATGTAGGTGTACAGTACACCTTGTTGAGCTTTTAGCGAATAGATTTAGGAACTGCCTATTTAACGTAGTAGTGCTACGTAAAATATATGTCAAATTCTCTAGAAAATCTCTCCAAAATTTTCTAGACCGCGACCGCGACTGGTGGATTACTAATTAGAAATCACTGAACGGTCCAACTTAGTTTTCATACTGGATACTCGTTTTACAGATAGTGAGTGGTGTGGGCGCTGGGATCCTGGGGCTGTGCAAGTCTCTGGCCGGCTCCTATTACGCGTACCTCACGTGGGAGCTGCTGGAGACCATCCTGGGAGCCAGCGTCTACCCGGCCGCCTTCGTGCTCAGTTAGTACCGTATTAGTGACTATTTAGCCTCGTGTATTATACCTTGACTCTAGAGGTAAGGTATGTTTTTGTTTTGGTGTATTTTATGTTTAAATTCATATTTTAAGGCTGAGTCTGCGAGCTAAATAATATATCTTTCTTCCAGTGATCGAGTGGCTGGGTGTCGAGCACCGAATCCTGGCTAGTCTAGTACTCGGCATCCCCTTGGCTACCGGTGCCGCGACGCTGTCTCTGCTGGACTACCTGGTCGGGTACTGGCGCACCTGGTGCCGCTTCGCGTACCCGCCCTCCTTCCTGCTGCTATTGTACCCCTGGCTGCTGCCCGAGAGCATCCGCTGGCTGGCCATCCAGAACCGCGTGGCCGAAGCCGTGGTGGTAATGAAGCAGGCAGCGCGGTGGAACCGCGTGCAGGCGTCGGATGAGGCGTTTGAGAAGATGCTTTGTGACCAGAATGAGAAAACTCCTGTGGCTACAGTTGCTGAGAGTCTGTTTGCAGCTTTTATCAAGTGAGTATTACTTTTAGGGAGTTTTAGTTAGTGTTGATGTAATAAGGTTGATTTTGGATCTTGCAATTTTGGAATTAAATAAAAATTGTGTTACTTCGTCTACGATTTATTACAGACTGACCGGTGCTTAGGGAACTACTTATTTTATACGATATGCATGTGTGCGTGAGCCATACACATACATAAGATTTACTAAACGGCTATAACATACCGGCCACCAAAAGGATATTGATTATCCTTTTTCAATAATAATTAATCATGCAAAATCTCTAATTAATTAAAAAACACATTATGATTATGTATAAACATTCTTAACCAAGTTTGCAGAAATATGTCAAATTTGGAAAGAAATATACAGATTTAGTACAATTAATAATATTAATTATACAACGTGAAAATACTTTTCTAAATATTATAACTGAGTATAACATTCATTAATACATATAATAGATTAATAGTTTAAAGGTTTTAACTACTCTGTAACATCGATCGGAAAATAGCAAAGTTTACTGATAGAACGCTTGACAATATTTTCACCACTCTTCACACTATACACTCGTGTTAGTCCGTCATTTCCAGGGTGTTTTTCAATGATGCGGCCTAATAACCACTTTCCAGGTGGTAAGTTCTCGTTTTTTATTAATACTATTTGGCCAACATCAAATTCTGATTCTTTCCTCGTCCATTTCGTTCTTTGTTGAAGTCTAGACAAGTAGTCGTGTTGCCATGTGTGCCAAAAGTCATTAAGTATTTTTTGCAGGTGTTGCCAACGGGACAAGAGGTTCGTGTTAATATCTGAGAAGGTAGGTGACGGTATGGTTATCGGTGCTTCTCCAATCAAAAAGTGTCCTGGAGTTAACGCGTCGGCACTTTCATCATCGTCTATGGGAACGTAGGGCTGAGAATTCAAACACGATTCTATATCACACAGCAGAGTTGAGAATTCTTCAAAGGTAAGGTGCGAATTTAGGACTCTTTTCAGGTGATACTTCATGGACTTTACTCCACTTTCCCACAGTCCACCGAAATTGGGACTATATACCGGTATAAAATGCCACTGAGTTCCATCTTGTGCTAGCTTGGTAGCTATTTCTATATCAAAGTCCAGTTTAGCTTCTTCAAATGCCTCTGCTAACGCCTTATTAGCTCCAATGAAGTTTCTGCCTTGATCACTCCAGAGATGCGCGCACCTTCCTCTTCGTGCTACAAATCGTCGGAATGCTCCAATAAAGGCTTCTGAAGTTAAATCTCCGACAAGCTCTAAGTGTATGGCCTTAGTAACCATACATACAAATATAGCTATGTATGATTTTCTGGTTCTTATACCTCTTCCTTTCGATACAAGTGTCTGATAAGGACCAGCAAAGTCGACGCCACTGTTCAGGAATGGGCGCGCCGGTGTAACTCGTGCCTTAGGCAGGTCGCCCATTAATTGCGTCTTGGCAGTGGCGTTTTGTCGTGCACATATCAGACATTTGTGGACATAGGATCTAACCTTTTGTTTTATGTTAAGTATCCAATATTTACTCCTTAGATAACACAGCATCAACTGTTGTCCACCATGGAGAGTTCTTTGATGAGCATCAGCCACGAGTAAAAAGGTCAGTCTATTATTGCTGTCAAGTATTATAGGTTTCTTACTATCTTTGTTTAGATTTGCATGTTTAAGCCGGCCGCCCACCCTGAGGATATTGACTTCATCAAGGTAAGGATTTAATGATTTTACTTTACTGTCGCATCTTACAGGTTTGTTATCCCGTAATCTGTTTATATCATCATTAAATGTTTGTTGTTGGACCAGTTTAATGCAGGTCATCAATGAATTTTGTAATTCTTCTGTTGTTAGTCTGAGATTAGGGATAAGCTTCTTGTAATTTAAAAATCGTTTGCAATATGTGATTGTCTTCAAAAGTTCATTTAAGTTGTCAAACTCGTGAAATTGGCTCACGATTGAATGGTTGTCTTCTTCTTGCACTTTTAGATTGGTGTGAAAGGTTCGTCTCAGTTCAAGATCTGTAGTGGTGTCTGGCTTATGTAATGGAATATCATTAGCCTTGAGCCATTCTGGCCCGTTCCACCATAATTTATGTGTAATAAGATCTGGCAACGTCGAACCACGTGACGCCACATCGGCAGGATTGGATTGTGACGTGACATGATACCACTTATCTCCGATGTCATCGAGAATGGACACGACGCGATTTCTGACAAAGGTTTGCCAGCGGTTTGGGTCTCCTTTTAACCACGACAAAACTATTGTAGAGTCAGTCCAAGCGAATACTTGATTTTCAGGGATTCTCATCGCTTGTTTAATTTGTTTCAGTAGCCCTGCCAGTAGTGCAGCACCACACAGTTCCAATCGTGGTAATGATAAAGGCTTCACAGGACTTACACGAACCTTAGCCGCTATAATGCTTGTCTTAATGTCACCTTCTTCAGTTTCGACTCTTAAATATGCTACAGCTGCATAAGCATTTGTAGATGCATCAGAAAATCCATGTACCGTAGCTTTGTCTAGTCTTACTTTAGTAGTGTGTACCCATCTCGGTATATCTACGTCTTGTAGGTGTTCGAAATCGTGTCTAATGTTTAACCATTCTTTTTTTATTTCAGGTTCTACTTCGTCATCCCAATCGGATCTGTGTAACCAAAGTTTCTGGATCAGCATCTTCGCTCGGATTATAGTAGGTGACAACCATCCTAAAGGATCGAAAAGTTTTTGCGTCTCTGCGAGTATATTTCTTTTTGTTATCGTTACAGGCTGTTTGGGTAGTGTAAGCTTATACTGGAAACTGTCTTCACCCATATTCCAGGAGATACCTAGAGTCCGTACAGTTCCATCCAGATGAATATCCATATTTACATTGCCGTTTCTCTCTTCTGTAGGGAATTCTTTTAAAAAGTTGGTGTTATTAGACGACCATTTCTGTAAATTGAATCCTCCGTTTTTTAAGATCCTTGCAATATTCTTTGCCACGTCTACAGCTTCTTCTACGCTATCTTGACCCGACATCAGATCATCCATATAGAAATCTTCTTTAATAGTCTTAGCAGCTACAGGATGATATTGTCCTTCATCTTCTGCGATTCTCTGTAATGTCTTTACAGCCAGGTAGGGTGCAGATGCGGTACCAAACGTGACACGCAACAGACGGTATTCTTGAATAGGGTCTCCTGAAGATTTACGCCAAAGTATTCGCTGTAGATTTGTATCTTGTTCTGTAACCAAGATTTGACGATACATTTTCTGTATGTCTGCGACAAAGCAGATTTTCTTCATACGCCATCTCATGATTATGTTTCTTAAATCTTCTTGAAGTTGGGGACCCACTAGTAATTCGTCATTGAGTGAAACATTATTTATGCCCTTAGACGAAGCGTCAAAAACAGCCCTTACTTTGGATGTGTCCTTGTCGTTCCTGATAACTGCGTGGTGTGGGAGGTAAACCGATGGGTTTTCTTTGTCAGTTTCAGGAACTTCTTCCATGTGATTCAATGTTGAATATTCTTCTATAACCTTGGTGTATTCGTTTTTAAATTCTTCATCCTTTTCAAATTTTCGTTCTAGCTGTGTGAATCTTTTTAATGCTATGTCCTTTGTTTGTCCCTCCGTCGATTTTAATTGCTCTGTTCTTGTGGGTAGTTTCACTACATATCTTCCTTCTTTTGTTCTGGTAGTTGTGTTTGCGTAAATAGTTTCACAAAGTTTCTCATCAGCCGTGAGCTCTGGTTTCTCTCCCGAGTCCAGTTCCCACATATTTTTTACCAGAAGGTCTAAGTTGAGTTTGGTATGCATGACAATACTATTCCTTGAAGCATTTTCTGCAGAGTCTCCGAACACGATCCATCCAAGGCTTGTATTTTGTGCACACGGTGAGCCTGGAGGACCCTTGATTAAATCATTCTGCAGAATATGTGCATAAATCTTAACGCCTAGAAGCAGGTCCACTCGTCCTGATTGATGGTAGTTGGGGTCTGCTAGATTGAGTCCATCAAGGTGCTGCCAGGCGTGGCGAGTACTGGTGACTGTTCTTGATGGGAGTTCAGAGGTCACACGCGTGGATATGACAAACGCCTCGATATTTTGATTGTAATCAGTGTCAAATCTGGACAGAAGTTCCAATCGCGCCATACTACTGACAGTGGTTTTCATTTCACCTAATCCTGTGACGGAACCTCTTATAGGTGTCTTGTGTAGCTTCATCATCTGCACGGCTCTCTCTGTTATATAGTTCTCTTCGGAACCTGGGTCAATTAAAGCCCGCAGTGTAATCACTTGTCCCATTTTGTCCCTCACAGGAACAAGCGCTGTAGCTAATAAAGCGCCAGATTTTTTAGATGTGAAGTGCGTTGCTACAGTGATATCTTCTTCTGTTTCTTCTGTGCGCGTGTCATCATCTGTGTTTTCTTCCATCTGACCAAAGTGCGTTTTAACGTTTTCGTTCTTGGTGTGATGCAGTAGCGAGTGATGACGTTTTTGGCATATTTGGCATGACGTGGCTAAGCGACACTTGAACACGGAGTGGCCAATGAGTAGGCAGTTGTAACATAAGTTGTTGATTTTCACGTAGTTATTTCTCTCACTTACGTCCATATTTGCAAACTCCTTGCAATGACTCAGCGTGTGGTTATCATTACATTTGATGCACGTTTTACTTGGCGGTAAGGGTTCTGCTATGCCAGTTTGAACATTAGAGTGTGATGATGACGTTGAATGGAAGGTTTTTTGCATTGTTGATTTAGAAACTGAAGGCGCAGATGAAGCGGTATGGTGAATAAATTCCAAGGTACGGAATTTAGTTTCAAGAAACGTTCCTAACTCAGACCATTTCGGTAGGTCATCAGGGTTGTTCTTAAAGGAATATTCTTCCCAGTCCTTATGAGTCTCTGTATCAAGTTTCTGCACAATTAAATACACTATCATGGGGTCCCAGGAATTGACCGAGACATTTAAATTGGTTAGACTGTTCAAACACTCTGTAGTTGTGTCCAAAAGTGATTTGATTTGGTTAGCGGTTTGAGCGTATATCTTTTTCTGAGAGAATAATCTTTTCATAATAGCAGTAACAATTATTCTTTTGTTTCCGTAACGATTCTTTAAAGTCTTCCAAGCTTCC
Organism: Lathronympha strigana; assembly: GCA_949128165.1. NCBI lineage: Eukaryota > Metazoa > Arthropoda > Insecta > Lepidoptera > Tortricidae > Lathronympha > Lathronympha strigana. Next base: position 442,558 of record OX421911.1, read on the forward strand.
TCGTAATTCGCGCCTGTTACTTGAATATTCTTCAATAAAGCTTGTGCTTCACCACTGACACTGTTTTTCAAAAAATGCAACTTCACGACTTCGGTTAATGAGCTATTGTTATGTATAAGTGACTCAAATATATCTTGAAAGGTTGGCCAATCTTCATAACTGCCACTGAATACTGGTGGCTGCACGCGAGGTAACTTCACATTGTCTCCTGTCACAGGCACCGAACTGTTAGCGGCACTATGATTGCATTGCCCACTCGATAACGACGACAACATGTCTTTTATATCTCCACTCAAGCACAAGTATAAATCTTCGTAAACGTAGTAATCTTCATTCACTAAATAAGGGATGTCGATTCGCTTTTCTGGCGGCGTACATTTAAGTAGGTCCTGATGCGCATTTTTAAATATATTCCAGTAATCTTCTATGCCTTTTAATCGCGACTCGAGATAACCCTTTGTAAGTCGTACTTTAGGACATTTCTTGAGATTTGTTTGCGTTTTTTGTAGTATAGTTGCCGTGTCTTGAAGTAACTTAATTAATTGGTCCGGATTTGACATTTTGTTACACTAAAGTTCACGTATAGGTATATTCCTATATCAACGACGAAAAGGTTCACTTTTAATGTTATAAAGTTGCACTCTAATGTTCCGCGTAGCTATTAACTTTGTAACTTGTTATTTTAACTTGCTATTTAAATATTGCAATTCAATTGCAAAGATCACAAAATGTTCACTATGAAAAAACGTTCGCCGGGCTTCTTATCGCACTGGAATGCAGTTCTTTTGTTCTCGGACTCCGGCGAGCGCCAGACTTCTTCGATGCTATCCGGTTCGGTATGGACCATATGTTGATGTAATAAGGTTGATTTTGGATCTTGCAATTTTGGAATTAAATAAAAATTGTGTTACTTCGTCTACGATTTATTACAGACTGACCGGTGCTTAGGGAACTACTTATTTTATACGATATGCATGTGTGCGTGAGCCATACACATACATAAGATTTACTAAACGGCTATAACAGTTAGTTTAGCATAATTTTTTTTGTGATATATTTGCGCACAAATGCGCTCTATATCAATGGATATTAGGCAAGTTTTAGGCCTGGGACACGAAGAGTGTGTGTTTCCATAAATTATAGAAGGTACCATCGTAGCTTTGCTAGTTTAACCGGAGGAAAGTAAGCATATTCTACTGCACATTTCAGATACGGTGCCCTCCGCCGCCGGCTGTGCGTGTGCTTTGTATGGTGGATTTCGGCGGTGTTCGTGTTTTACGGGCTGGCGGTGCACGTGCATGCGCTCGGCGGCTCGGCGCACGCCACGTACGCGCTGGTGGCGGCGACGGAGCTGCCCGCGCTGCTGCTCAACACGCTGCTGCTGGACCGCGCTGGCCGCCGGCCCGTGCTCACGGCCGCATTCCTCACGACTGCTTGCGCGCTTGTCGCGCTATCCTGTTTGCCAGGTCATTTAATAAGCTGCTATGCTAAAGAATTGGTATAGGAAGTAACGCGTTGCTGTTGAATACTCTGCCACTGAATTCCACTGTACCCATTTTTTATACCATGTCAGTGGTATAAAAACATACGGCCCGCCTGATGGAATGCGTACACTGTAGCCTATGGATGTCTGCAACTCCAGGAGCGTCACATGCGCGTTGCTGATCAATTAAGGAGGGTTCGGGGTGCTGACAACTCAAGTGAGTCGTCAACACACCGCCTTCTCGTTCAGCTCCAATACAAGTCACATTAGTTGTTATTTTACTAGCTTGACATAAAACACTAAATGATGTTTATTTTTCTTTCAGAAGGTAGCGGCTGGTGGGCAACAGGGCTGTACCTGGTGGGCAAGCTGGGCGCGACCATGTCTCTGAACGCCCTGTATGTGTACACAGCCGAGCTGTTCCCGACGCGCGCGCGGCACCGCCTGCTGGCGGCGTGCTCCACCTGCGGCCGGCTCGGCGCAGTGCTGGCGCCGCTCACGCCCATGCTGGTGAGTCCTGGGCCACTGTAGCTGGGATCATGTCCCTGAACGTATACATAGACGATGTATGACCGTATACATAGACGAGCTGTTCTCGACGTGTGAGTGGCATATCTTGCTGGCCGCTTACTTCGCTACACTCAATGCTGGTAATTACATGACGTTACTGGTTTGTTCTAGCTGCTTGCCAATAGGTAGGGTGAAGTCCTTTGGCGCAAAAAGTGGGGCCTTACTGGCTCAAAGCAGACCCTGAGATCGTATGAATATTCTTTTTTCACTTGTATTATCTTTAAGGAAAATTCTTGTACATTCTGGGGACGGTGCATGCTTTAATTATAATAATGTTCTTTTGCTTCAGGCACAGATGAAGCCGTGGCTGCCGACGGCTATTTTCGGCACGCTGCCGCTGCTGAGCGCGGCGTTGACACGGCTGGTACCGGAGACGCTGCACGCGCGGCTTCCCGACTCCTTCGCGGACCTGGAGCCAGCGCGCATCCGCGCTGCTGTCTGATGTCACCACTAAACGGATGTCCAAGTGGAGTAGACTGGCCACTCAACCAGGACAGCTGCTGGAATCCATGCATCCAACAACCTATCTAATGAAGCTGCCCGGTCCGTGTGAGGTCCCGTTAGAACATTTAACATTGGTGATCAAGATAAACCATAAGCTCAGTCTTGGATCTCCTAGAAATAGATCAGTACTTGATGTTACTGGTAGGATATAAGATAATCAACAAGCATAATAAGAAATTCGGCAAAACAACTCTGTAGTGGAAGAGACTCAGAGCGCTAGGGCCCTAAGGACCAAAGGTCTCGACGCCGAAAGGAACAAAATTATATTCGGCGCCGAGACCACTGTACTTTCCCACCTTTGCTTTCTCCGCCGCCTCTGCCGCTGCCGCTGCCCTCGCAGAGGTTCGGTGGAGATGAGACGGGGCTAGTGTGTCTACACAGGTTGCATCCCACAGTATTTATTATTTTTCAATCATACATTGGGCGATTTGGGCGACTGACAGAGGATTATTTAGAGTAGGTACAATTTGTAATTTTAGCGTTTAACTAGATTTAGTAAACTCTAGAGGTTGAATTTAATATTATTTTTAAGAGTTAAGCAGTTCGTCGCTTGAGCTATATTTTGTTGAATGGTGAAACTATTTTAGTTGTGTTTGTTACACAGTCTTGGAAAATATTTAGGAAATAATACCTGTAATTTAACATTATTTTTAAAATAAGTTACGATATTAAATATTAAAGACTCGTTCTATAAAATGTTTTATTGTATCTTATTGATGATACAATATATAACCTGATGTTTTGAATTGGGCTCTGTTAATTCTCAATATCTATAAAGCTTATAAATAGTATACTTATTGGCATGTCACTGGTATTTATTGTTTTGAATAAGTTTATGTGCTCGTAGATTTAATTCTACTATGTATATATAAACTCATGAATGAATTAAGTATTAGATATTGCTCAGCGAGTTGTGTGAACAACATTTATTTATGCTCTACATGACAATCATACTGCATATCAAATAAACTGCCTGTTGCGTTTGTAAATCATCTCATGTGTAATTTCATTTATTAGTAGGTTTATTGCAACTTACCAGCTAGTCTATGATGGTCGGGTTTTTATCGTTTACCGACGTTGCTGTCACGTTCTAACAAGTATGTATGTGCGAAAGTGACGCATAGCGTGATAAGCGATAAAATGGCAACCATGCTAACCCCACTGGTTAGACTTTTATTTTATTTTACGACATTTTTTGCGTCCCAGCCTGCCACCATAGTCTTCATTTTCGAAGTACCTATACTTACACCTAGCACAGAATAAATAATAGTACAAGTACACCTAGTACACTTTAAAGTATTATTTTTAACGTCAAACTTGTACGAAACTTTGACGTTTACTTTCAGTCTGTGCTGTGCTATCAAAATCTAGGAAACGTAGCATAGAGGGACTCTAAGACCACACAAGTTTATCATTAGTAATATTGCTAATTAAAATGTAATAGGCGTCTGGTCTATAAGCATGAATGTAAAAATATTGTCTTCTGTTTCCGTGATTGTTCACTAAAATTAAACACTTTAGAACGGATTAATCGCGTTTATTAATACCGTGACCCAATGTTTCGAGTAACGAAGTGTAAAATAACGAGTGCTGTAAAGGGCTCGATACGTTGTGTCATGTTAATAAACGCGATTAATCCGTTTTAAAGTGTTCGATTTCAATAAATGTAAATTATGAGAAAATATACCATTTGAAGTTCCTAATATGCGTTTACGCTTATCCTTACTATACATATATTTATGTTCATGGTTCTGGTCCTGAATGTCCTGATTCCGTTTTATCTGTGAATATCGAAAATATGTAAATTAGAAATAGGTAAGTTGGCGATGATAGCTGAATAATTAAGAGTCTCAAGACGAAAACTATTGACCAGTAAGTGTTGCCAGAGATTACTTACGGTTCTCAAACGTGGTCGTTTACTAACGGCCTCATAAAAAGGCTCAAAGTCAAAGAAAGAGAAATGCTGGGAGTTTCTCTACGTGATCGAATTAGAAATGACGAGATCCGCAGAAGAACAAAAGTCGTCGTCCAAACTGATGACGTGGCAGTGGCAGTGGGCTTTAGGGAATTGTATGTGTGTAAGTACTTACATGATTATTATTGAGTATCGTTTAGTTCATCATCTGCATCTACTTATTTGTAAATTATAATTTATATATACTTTATTATACCTTGGTAGTAGAGTACCTATTCGCTTTATTAAAAGCAAGAGCATCTCGAAACTATTAAAATCACTGTCAATGGAACTTCCTAACAATATAAACAAACCGCCATATCGTAATAGGTAACCTAACTTTTAAGTAATCTCCAAGATTAATTAATTTATCTTATGTTTTGGTATGTTACGACCGTTTCAGTCGTGTTTGATGAGGTAGTGTGAAAATACAAGAAGAAACAGTGACAAAACATGTGACTCCTTTTGTTTACATTGTTAGGAAGTTCCATTGACGGCGATATTAGTGGTTTATGTTTCAGCAGGCGCTTATTTGACTGGCTTTTAATAAGATGTGTCGTTCGTTTACTTGCCTGTACGCTGTAGTAATTAGGGACGCAAAAATGGCCCGGGACGGTACGGGACGATCTGTGAGTTTGTATAGAAAACGACACGTGACATCCGAGGGCTCTGAACTATCACCTGATTATTTCTATAGAAATTGCCAGATCGTCCCGTCCCGCCCCGTCCCGTCCCGTCCTAGTGTGAGTCATCCTTTACTCTTGCTACTAAAGCATACATACAAGTACCTAAACGAATGACACATGTTGCTGCCCGCGGGCTATTCGCGTTCGCGTCAGCACATCGCCTCTGCCTCTCAGTTGCCGCTTTGCCGCCCAAATTAGACGATCTGCCGCCCAAATTAGACGATTTGCCGCTCAAATTAGACGATTTGCTGCCTCAATTTGGGCTATTAATCTGCCACTAGTTACTTAATTCGGCGTGGAATCCTTGATGATGGACAAATTGGATTCGGGGATAGTTCCTGGTGACAAAATTAGCGGCGCCGAACTCCCAAGACAAGACTGGTGCACTCTTAACAGACCCCGTACTGGCCATGGGCGCAGTGCCCAATACAAGCATCGCTGCGGTTGGACTGCCTCTCCTGCTTGCTACAGCGGTGCCGAACTCCCAAGACGAGACTGGTGCACTCTTAACAGACCCCGTACTGGCCATGGGCGCAGTGCCCAATACAAGCATCGCTGCGGTTGGACTGCCTCTCCTGCTTGCTACAGCGGTGCCGAACTCCCAAGACGAGACTGGTGCACTCTTAACAGACCCCGTACTGGCCATGGGCGCAGTGCCCAATACAAGCATAGCTGCGGTTGGACTGCCTCTCCTGCTTGCTACAGCGGTGCCGAAGTGCAAACCTTCTCGCATAACAGGCATCATGTGACCATCGAATACTTAACATGCATGAGTAACGTAATGTATAAGATCTGACACGTGTAACCGTTCACGTGAACCCGTGCGTACCGCGTGCAGCGACAAGCCTGATGAAACTACCCGTACTATACTAATAACATACACACTACCTGTGCATCCATGTGTAACGTGAACACGGACCAGGTTGTCATAACAACGATTTCTTAATGAATATGTTTGGCTAAACCTAATTAAACACGGCTTGCCCACAATGGGGGCTGAGGAGACAAAGTAGAATTGTATAACATCAGTCTATCAAACAATGATATGATACACGAGCTACGCTCAAAAATAAATGGATAGGTGTACAAATTACAATGTCCTTGTCAGCCTTAATTAACCTTTTTTTACGTTGAGAAAATGCGTTTATGCGTCCCGTCTCTGGAGAACGAGACAGGTATGACGGGCTGCGGGGCAAAAGGTGCTCCAACTATCGCCTAGCAACAGTAGCAACCCAACGAGTCTCTGCCTTTGATGGGGCGGCGCAGTACCGCGGTGAGCATTCAATTGTGACGCTCCAGGAGGTAGCCCGCATGCGGGCTGCAGACTCTATTTTTCCGAGAAGATATCTTCTCAGAAAGACGTTGCAGCTCCTTTCCCTATCGAGCAACGCAGCTATAATTTGTGGAAGCAAAAGGTCGGCTTCCACTTCTTGTCTGCAGCCCGGTAGGTTTCCCAGGCGGGACATTCTTCGAGTGTATGGTGGACCACACGGTGCACCGGTGGTATCCAGGAGTTTCCTCCCGTTGGATACGGCGAAGATACGTCCCGAAGCACCAGTAACAAAATCACGTTTTTCGAGAAAATCGAACATGACGTCAGGAAAAAGCCCACATGAGAAAATCAACATTTCCATCTTTATTATGTTATAATTTTGTTCCGATCCCACTGCTCATTTTATCTTAAATACCATGCACAAGAATAATATTTATCCATTCACCTATAAAAAAATTCATGTAAGTAAATTCCGACTAAGCTAAGTTTCCATAGATTTGATTAAATAAACGTCTTAATTTCATAGAAATTTGACGTTTACAATAACATTAAGTTCGAGTTCAAGTTTGGCAGGTTATTTGCTTGGAAGAGATACCGTGGTTTGACTCTATACGATAGTGTACCTGTAACAGCTGTTAACTGCCAGATAAATAATGTACCAAGCCCAGGCATTTAAATGGGGTTATCTAATAAACCCTTGCACGTAGAACCGATGGCCGTTGGGGCGGAAAGGTTCTCGAGTGGCGACCGCGTACCGGAAGGCGCAGCGTGGGTAGGCCCCCCGCAAGGTGGACTGATGACCTGGTGAAGGTCGCAGGAGTCCGCTGGATGCGGGTGGCGCAGGACCGGTCATTGTGGAAATCTTTGGGGGAGGCCTATGTCCAGCAGTGGACGTCTTTCGGCTGAAATGATGATGATGATGATGATCTAATAAATACGAATAGGTCACCTAAATGCATGATCTAGTGCTACATAGAGCATAAAATAGTTCAGAATATTAGGCAGTTACGAGGATTTAAAACCGGCTCTAAGCCCTGAACAAGCCTGTTCCCGCCAGAGATATGCATAGAGCGAACACATTGTAGAGAGAGCTTGCTCCACCCATTAGACCTGACAAATCGCCGGCGTGGCCGTGACCGAGCTTTCTAGCGGCCAGCGTGCGCCGGCGCAGCAGTGGCGGCGCGCGCACCGGCTACACCACTCGTAGGGACAGCTCCAACATATCGGGCCCTACATTCTACTAGTTGCAGACACCGAGTAGCACGCGGGTATTACTTATAGGCCCTTGTGGTACGGTGTAACTGACTAGTTGGTAGACCATTATACCCCACTCGCGTATACCAGTTAGTGGCAGCGGTCGTTGGCGGTTAATTAAACTGCTGGGCCTGGGGTTAAAGGCTAGAAAGGCTTGTCAAATCGCAGTTGCCGCCGCGCGCGCAGCTCATGCGGTTACATTCCCCGCGATCTAATACCTAGATCGATTTTAGAAAAACGAACGGTTAAGTCGCATTTTGAATTTATCCTCACGCGATTTTCCAACTTATACTCGGACTTCAAAGTGACAAAAGAAGCACAGTTTGATATATGTAAATTAAGTGTTATAAAAACCTCGCATCGAAATTATAAATCTTAATTGTGATTTTAAAATTTATACAAAAATACGAAAGTTTCTGTAATTTGCGAGATTTTTTCGGGTCTTTCATCTTTTGCAAGAACTAAGAACAGTCGCGCAATTTTTGGTTTAATTGCCCTAAATTTACTCGTAGTGCTGTAAAGACGGCACGCGCGAATTTTCAATATTTTTTTAAAAAGTGGTGTTTTAAGTATAAGTTTCAGTCGTTTGCGATATTTTTTCCCGGGTCTTCAAACTTTAACAAAAAGAAAAGTGACACAGAATCTGTCAGTTTGACACAAATTAAGTGCGATGAAGACAGATCAAGGAGCGACCGGCAAAGATGGTGGCAAGCCAGGGTCTGGAGACAAGGTGGACTGCGACGAGCTGCTGGCGCAGGTGGGCGGCTGGTTCCGAGCCAGGGTGCTGATCTGCGCGGCTCTGGCAGCTGTGCAGGTGGGGCTGTTGCACACCACCTATATCTTCCTGGCTGCTGACGTGCCCTACAGGTCAGTACTGTTCAATAATCAAGTTTATCTCAATCACGGGTGAAGTCAAGTTAGTGATCTTACCGTAAACATCGAAATGGAAATTTTCGTTATCTGCCTTTATATGACGTTCATTTCTTATTTGAGCGATAAGGAACCAAACAGACGAACAAACTTCGTTGCTAAGTAAGCGATCACTGGCCGGTTACTTTTTTTGCTCAATCAAAATTTGCCACCAAACAATGGGTTAAGTGTTTGGACGCAACGTCACATGTCTGCAAATTGCATTTTGTGAAACGTGCTTTCCAATCACTACATAGTATAAAACAAAGTCGCTTTCTCTGTCCCTATATCCCTATGTATGCTTAAATCTTTAAAACTACGCAACGGATTTTGATGCGTTTTTTTTCAATAGATAGTGTGATTCAAGAGGACGGTTTATAGTTATGTATATTAATAACCCGTGCGAAGCCGGGGCGGGTCGCTAGTTTAATATAAAATGAGTCCGAAAATAGATACATATTTAAATATATACACCGTTCCAATAATGTTATAGGAAAATAATGTTTCCTATCAAGAATACATCCAGATCGGTTTTGAACCAACGACTCCAAACACAATGGAGTCGATATTTCATTGTATTTGCCCAATGTTACAATAACAAGGCGTTTCCACACACGGCACACTGGCAAACATCACAAACTAAGTACTTTGTCGGACAGTGTCACTGCTTTTTTGCAGTTTCGTTGTCCTTTTTACTAATGCCGGCTTTGAAAGACTGTAAAGCAACATGGGTAATTAAGGCTTTTGTGGCGCGTGATTAATTACTATTTTTGTTAATATTAACTTAATGGGATCGTGTTAATGTTAAACGTTAATTAAATATATCGGTAAGTTACCTATGTAATTGTAAAGTGTAACTATACGTACATACCAACTCTCGTACATACCTACGAAACGAATGAGAGCAAGGGTCCTCCTGAAACGTATGTACCTATTTACTAACTAAGGGAATAACATTTTGATATTTACGAATGGCTTTTGTACTGGAGGGCCAATAATCCCGAGACTCCCAAGCGAGCTTGACAGGGTGCCTAGCCAAGATGCCAATCGCTCACGCTTAATAACGTATCGTCGCTACCTTTCTCTATCACTCTTCCTTATTAGTGTGACAATGACAGTTGCGTTTCGTTAGCGACTGAGCGTAAGCGATTGGCATCTTGGCTACGCACCCTGTGTGCTTAGCCAAGATGTCAATCGCTCACGCTTAATAACGTATCGCAGCTACCTCTCTCTATCACTCTTCCATATTAGTGTGACAATGACAGTTGCGTTTCGTTAGCGACTGAGCGTGAGCGATTGGCATCTTGGCTAGGCACCCTGGTCAGATAACTTTTTTTTCAATATGAATGACACTTACGTTGATTCTAACGAAAATTATAATGAATTTGGTAGAATCTTAAAGATATCACTATATAGACACCTAAAATAAGTATTAGTATTGATTGAGTGACTCGAGTTCGTAATCCTTTTACCGCCCTTACATACAATGTGTTTCATCACATTTGCGGGGAAATACTTATTAGATAGACAATAATTATTTGCGGTAATGTAGTATCCACAGTATACCATGCCATGATGAGGGCGGGTGCGTGCAGCGTGGGGCGCGGGGCCCGGCCATTACGCCCATGGGCATAATACAGCTCAATACGTATCCTTGCATCATCATCATCATCATCATCATTTCAGCCGAAAGACGTCCACTGCTGGACATAGGCCTCCCCCAAAGATTTCCTTCCACAATGACCGGTCCTGCGCCACCCGCATCCAGCGGACTCCTGCGACCTTCACCAGGTCATCAGTCCACCTTGCGGGGGGCCTACCCACGCTGCGCCTTCCGGTACGCGGTCGCCACTCGAGAACCTTTCCGCCCCAACGGCCGTCGGTTCTACGTGCAATGTGCCCCGCCCACTGCCACTTAAGTTTAGCTATTCGGAGAGCTATATCGGTTACTTTGGTTCTGCTGCGGATGGTCTCATTCCTGATACGATCTCGCAGAGAGACTCCTAGCATAGCTCTCTCCATTGCCCTTTGGGTGACTTTGAGCCTTCTTATGAGGCCCATTGTAAGCTCCTTGCATACAATATTACAATTTACGAGCAAGTGCAACGAATACAACATGAAACCCACCCAGTCCCAATCCCAACAAATAATCGCAGTGTGGGTCCAGCATGTGCCTATTGTACGTACATTGTACATTCATGACATGACAATGCTCATCGTGTATCGTTTGCTTCCGCCATCAGGATCTGCCCTCAAAGATGTGAACTTACCGCGAACTGAGAACGAAATTTTGCGTCTTTGTCGTTCTTGTAATTTGTTACATAAGTGCAACAAAGAGGCCGAAATTTGTTCGCGAGCAGTAGGCCCTCTGAATGCTGGAGTTGCATGACGTGTTTTGTACGCATGCGGTCTCATCTGCTTTCTACCGGTTGCACAATGCGCCAGGGATCCTTTTTACCAACTCGCAGTTGTTTGACTTTGCTCGTTTCTTCTGTCAATGCGATTTGAGTATATTAATGTGGTTAGCTACTAATATATACTACTGTATGATAATGTGCTTAACTACTAATATGCGGTGGGTAGCGCTTAGTAAAAGGCAGGCCGTTTGTCATTGACGTGCTAGGTGTAAAATGATATACTTAATGATCTTTTAACTCACAATGGGCAATCAAAACACGAACATAATCATGGATCATTTTCGGTTGTTTGATGCTATATTGGTACGGTCACGGAAATACCTTTAAATGTCCGTATTTCGTGCCTCCATATAAACGCTTTTATACTTTTCCGTTTCCGTAGAGTTTTTCACGAGGATCATACAGATTCCGGAAGCTATCGATGGTATACTAGAAGTGTATGTAAGTGCGCTTCCAACTCTAAGGGTAGTTAAATGTACGGAGTTGCATGCGCACTTCCGTTGCGTTGCGTTACCACATGACGGCGCGGCAGGCAGAGGCATAATGTTATTAGAAAAGACAGGCCCTCCGACGGGGCACAACTCGCGCCGCCATGAGCCACGGGTGTATTTGAACTACTAATTTGAGGGAACGGGATATCTACATCATTATCTATGTTTGACTAAAGCGACAAAGCCGCGGAAATTCACATACATGAATCAGTTTTGGTAAAATGAATGCATTTGATTGACTGGCAAAAGACTCCTGCGCAGTGTCAACACATCCAAAGTATTCTGGCGCAGCGGAACGTAACGCAGCAGTGAGGCCCTTCGCTAAAGTTTTAAAGCGACCATTGTCGTTAGCGTTTCCGGCGCGTGCAAGTGCGTGTGCGCACAGCACAGCCCACGCGTCTTCTCATTTACGAGTAATGACGCCACCTCCTATTACCCCCATTTTCACGTTCTCTGGACTCTAGCCGATAAGGAATGACATAACGAGTTAGGTAATAAGAATTCGTAAGAATAATGCATACCTAAATACCTGAGTGAAGTCAGCGAAGTTGTTAGCCGAGTATTCCTATTTCAGTATATTGCGTAAAGGACAATGACTTAAAAGGGGCAATAGGTAATTGAATAACGTTTATCGCTGCCACATCATTGGCTTAAGGAGGCTGGCAAAAAGGTATCCCTCCAAAAACATAAACGTGAAAATGGAAGCCAAGTTCCGTATAAAAATATCGTTATTATCGACTCCGCCGACAAAAGATCTGATACCTAAATGGCTGCCAAGTTCCGTAGAAGTTAAAGAATGTGAAGTTAAAGATTTGACTTGGCTAGTTTTTACCGGCAATACGATTTATCAAATGTGATTTATGCTAGTCAACATCAGTCACAGTCATCAGTATCAGTAGTGAACATCGGAAAGTTTTTGACCCACTTATGGGTTTTCCTCCGGGGTTTCGAGAGTTTCCTCGGTCTCGAAACTTAGAAGTTGATATCCAAATCTTTATGTGATTAAGCCTCGTTGGTTGGTTGGTTACAAATAAACTAATCTACAGGACTTATTTTTGAGTAAGTTGCACCCATATTTCCACACTTGAGTGGACACGTGTCATGGTACCACTCGTGCTTGACCACACGTGAACTAAATATTGCGCCTAACGACTGTTGAGACAATGATTAGATACTGACCTGTTGTTGTATGTACCGGAGATATTCAGACCAAATGTTGACCAATTGCGTCTAGACGGATAATGATTAGTCTGTGGTAACGTACTAGGGTACCTAATGCAATCCGCCTTTAATAGTTTTATTACTCTGCAATTACATTACTAACTGCTGTGTAATAACCTAATAAGTGCTAATAAGTAGTTGCAAAGGAAATGCTTAAGTTCTAAATCATTGGTAATTATTAGTTTCACCCTTGGTCTTGGACTAAATAGTAAATACTGGGTAGTACACTTTTAACATGAGAATTACCGATAAGATTTACGGTGAAGGGTTCACTATTGTAAATAGAAAACTCCCGTGAGTATAGACATATTAATATACTTAGACCGAAGACCGAGATTATGGGGCGCGGCGCGGACCGTCGTCCCGAAACATGTCGAGCTATTTTCGACTTTATAGACGTGAGTAACCCGGTCTAAGTATATTAATATGGTTCACTATTGTCTTCTAAAAGGTACATAAATATAAGCTGGTGATGATGAAATGAAACCAATTTCGAAAGTAATTAATTATCAATGTTCCAAACTTAAATTTATTCGCAGCTTATTGCCCAAACACTTCTATTATAACGCAAATATTTGGTCTTTCTTAATCATATAACAATAGAAGCCAATTTTATATTATAATATTACTTATTTCAATAACTGAGTTTGATTAAATGTTATTGAAAGCGCCCACGGTGCCTTCGCAATTCCTGCAAGTACTCTATCAATGTTTGCCGGCGACCTTTGGTGTCGCAAGTGAATGAACTTGAATAGTTTTGTGATAATGACACACATCTTAGCGGTGAGAGGCCTGCGATAAACAAACCATCTGGGCTGGTACACGCAAATATTACCATTGCCAAACATTGGGGTAAATAAGTTGATGTTTAGAAGCTCTCACCCCAGAGTCAAGTGGGGGATCAAACTTCGGAAGACATATCTCTGAAGCGCAAGCCGATATTCCACTCCTGAGTTTTATTTGAGTTATAGGCTACAGATATAGCCATTTAACAACGACACATTGAATGGGAGCTACCGGATTGTCGCTCACCAGCCGGTGCCACTCATGCGTTGGTCCTGTGACTCCTGTGTCAATATGAGAGAATTGTCAAAGTGACGTTTGAAATGTTCCCGCAGAACCCACGTTCCACTAGCGCCCCTAGCGGAAAATCGACTCGCGGGAATTAATCCTCATTGTCTTTCTGTATTTTCTAGAAAGTAGCTCAAAAGTTGCTAAATAAATTATTTTTCAAAGAGTAAGATAACATTATCCACAGGGCATAAGTGCGTTGTGATGGACAGATTTAATAAAAAACAGTAAAAACAATCAATTCTAGAGGGCAACTCAACTCACCAAGGAAAATATTCTATTCGCCGGTAGGTACATTTACACTGAAAACGTGCCGCGGGAAATTGCATCTGCACTTCTGCACTATTCACTTCCATAAAACGATATTTCCTTATAAGCTTTTAGTAGATGCATTGTTTATTAAATTGCTTTACCATCAGCATTGATACAATTTAACCATTTCAACTATCTCCTAAACTTCATCGCTGATGCAACATTCGCAAAGAATGACACCATCTAATCTGTCAAATCTCATGGTGTTATCGATGGCCAGATCTGGTAAAGTTGAGGCCGTGGTAATGACACACATCGGGGCAGTTTTGCCCAAGGCTGGCGGCAGGTGGCATGGCAGGTGAGAGGCGAGGCCTGCTGGATCCCGGGGCAAGTGCTTGACAATACTGCCGGAGACACATGTCATTGTCACGGGTTTACTGACTCGCGTTTCAATACTGTTACATGTGAGATGTTTCAAAGGAAAATTTTGATAAATGTGAAACTTTCTGACGCAAAAAAGGCACAATGGATGTCGAGTTGCGGAAAAGTCCCAGAGACACTAACTAACTAACTTTCTGACGTAAATTTTCTTTACTTCAATTTTTTTAGAAGTTACTTATTTATTTTTCTTTGTTACAAATAATCATCATGGAATTGTGGAGTTTAATCATGGAATGGAACACATGTTTCATTTGGTATATTGCTGGACTAGGTACCGTCCGAAAGAAATATTCCGAGGATCAATCTGGGGGTCGCAGGTTGCATCCCCAGCTATAGCGCTAAAAAGACTCAGAATGGTAGAGAGTATTACCATCATTTAATATTAGACGGATTTCGAATTGCCATACTCACAACAACGTTTGTCTAAAAAGACAAACTATTACCGTCATTTTAAATTAAATTTATTCAAATTCAAACATGTATTTATTTCGAAGCATAGCGCTCAATAGATGTGTTACGACAATTTACGAAAGTAAATAAGTTATTGTCACAATCAAAGCTAAACTAAAATAATCTATTAAACTTCAACCATTTTTCAGCAATTAGCGTTTATAATATACCGTTGGAGCTATGCCTGATTCTGCTCATCAAGGTGGCAATCCTCTTCCTCATCAGGACTGAATACTTACCCGTTGGAGCGAGCTTGGCAGAACGTTCCGGACCTACTGCATCTCCTGCCCTGGGGAATCCCATCAACATTGTAAACGCATTTTTATAATTGAAAGGATGATGGAAAAATTCCCTACGTCGAGCGGGATTCGAACCCACGACCTCTCTGAACGCCGGTCAGATCGATATGCTCTAGGCGTCGATAGATCAATTATTGGCAGAGCGATCTGCGGGGCTAAGATGCCAAGCTGATATCCTGATAATTGCTGAATAAGACGATAGTTTGTCGACACGTTCTAACAATTTTTGATAATTTTAAACGACTAAAGTTCTGTCAAATGTCTTTGCATTTGGCAGCTGTCACCGTCAGGCTATCCGTGCAAGTCAGTTTATCAATTTATAGCATTATCTTATGACATTCGTGGATAACCAGCTTAGGCCCGCTGACCGTCAGAGGTGAGGTGAGGTGATCAGAGGTCGTGGGTTTGAATCCCGCTCGACGCGGGGAATTTCGTTCTCAGACGTCTCTGCCTCATACAAAATTAAAATTAATGGAAACGCATTGTTGTAATTTTGTCACAACTTTTATCCTACTATCTTTTGGAGTTAATTTCATACACCTCTCTGAGTGCGAGGCTCGTCACGTGTTGCCGGCGGCACGTGCGGCTGCGCCTGCGTCCGTCCGGTCACCGACACGTTTTCACGGAGATCAGCAAATTGGCATTGACGGGAAAACCTCTTTGTCACTCCAATATGCAAGTGTGACAGAGATGGAGATACAAATCCGCAATCGTTCGATTTTCGTGGTACGAGTACAGAGCACACAGTAACTTGACACCGTGCAGCCGCGTAGCCGCTTCAAGAGATTTATCTCTAGCGCACGCGCAAATCTCGGCGCATATTTATAGGTAGGTATCAACTATATGATGTGAGGCGAGGTGTTGGATACCTAGATCTTTCATAGATAACCTTAAAGGATGACTCACAGTAGTCCGTTCCGTTCCGATCCGATACGGGACGATCTGTCAGTTTCTATAGAAAGTATCACGTGATAGCTCGGAGCCCTCGGACGTCACGTGACTTTTTGTATAGAAACTGACAGATCGTCCCGTATCGGATCGGAACAGACTACTGTGAGTCATCCTTTAGTCAAACTTTTTTCAGGTAAAGTTATGTGAAAGTTACTAATAAATTAAATCTGACTTTAAATAAAAATAATAATAAAACTAATAAAAAAATTTTTTTTGTTATTGGAAATAATTGCTCTCAAAGTCTAATGAATGTATGCCCTCACTCCACTCAACCTTCGGAACCCGTAAACCGTAAGATCTCCTTTCTTTTAAAATAAGTAATTATGGTAAATACAAAACACATGCTCAATCATACCTCTACTTGCGCAGATTCCTTTATGCACAAGAAAGCATGCGCGGCACGGCAAAACGGTATATCGCACAAATGACTTGACAAAATCCTAATTGCACAAAGCAGGTTTGAAGTTGCATAAATAGTAAATACCTATGTGCAGACGGCAAAACGTGAAAATAACTTGCACAAAACTCTTACTGGTAACAATTGTAAAGCACGAATCAAATCATTTATTAAATGTAATAAATGTTTTGATTCATGTTGGTTTGTTTTTAAGTAGTCACACAACTATATATAAGTTATTTATTTATTTATTTATTAAGTTATGAATTGAAAGAGATGTACTAAAGCAAAGCTGTGAGCTGGCCAACGTCTATATGAAGTCTAGTCTAACTGCATAGTTTTTAGCACTGTTCCAACCGATTTTTTTAGATTGAATAAAAAATATTGTAACTACCTGTTACTTGCACATGATTTTGAAGCAGCCTGTGGATAGTGTGGATGTAAACAATCTAAACGTCATTGTCTTATCGTAAACCAAAACATGACAAACATATCATCTCAAAGTACTTCAGATTATCGCATTTCAACTATAATGTCGTTAATTTCTGTTTTCGTTAAAGCATAACTTACTAATTAAATAAAAACATTAACCTGCTTAGAAATCTCGTAATAATAATGAATTACAATCTTGACATTTAGAATACGTCATTGCAATCATGACAAGTAGGGAAGTAATAAATAATTTTTCATGCCTGTAAAAAGACTAAAAAGGTTGAGTAAGGCTATAAATTAATTTTTTGTCGTCCAACCTCAAACCTAAAATCAATCATGATTTTAATAAACCTTTTATTAAAATTAAGCGTCGACTTCAGTAAAACCCTCATTTATTGAGAAGAGTTCACAACAACAATCAGAAGGCCTAGTATAAAAATTGTACGACATTAACTTCTCGACCGCGTTAGCGTATCGAGGGGTCAAAATATGAAAGTTGCCGGATGATTTAAATAAACGGCAAACATAATTTGAACTCTCGATACGCTAACGCGGTCGAGAAGTAAGTGTCGTACAACTTTTATACTAGTAGCAGTACCATGAGTTGCCAACAAGGCGTTAGTCGCTAGAGACTAACGCTTTCTAAAGTATTTGCAACTCGCTCGCACCAATGAGAAAGAGCAGGATGCAAAATACTCTGGATTCTAAACCAGCTATAGAAACGTCACTGTCAAATGAGCACTTAATTTGGTACCATAGGTTTTTATTAGCGCTGGCGAAGGCGTGAGAAGCTCTGGCTACGCGATCGCGCCTAGGGTTGCCATATGGATAAATTGAATTTCCCGACAAAAATTCCCTACAATCTTCACAGAATGTCGGTAATGACAATTTTTCATGTGGTGTTTTTGGTCAATTTTGAAATAACAAGGTAGAGAGCCCAGTAAAGTGATGTGCAAAATTTGTCGCAGTTACTTTAGCATAAAATATAAAGGTGCAACAGACATTCAGAACCATATTTAGACTGGCAAGCATCAGAACAGAACATCAAAATAGTGATTAAAAAATACAAAACTCGACGCATTTATTAAACCCCAAAACTCTTCTGGAGCTACGCAAGCCGCCTATGCTACTTCCACAGTCCACACTATAAAACACCATCAATAATTTAATTCCATGAATTGCACATCGTATTTGATGCCAACAAATGCTGCGAAATATCCTATTTCAAATTGCTACGAAAGGAATATTATTGTTTTGTTGATTACTGTTTGCTTATATTTGTCATTTAATTCATAATGTTTATACTGTAAAGATTTGTGTAAGATCCAAGAAGATTATCCAAGATGGTGGACTAGTTATTTTTTCTGCACTACCACCATAGCTGGGCATTAACTCGTTAATCCGTTAATCGTTAATTAACGAAGTTAACATTTTCATTAACGGATTAACTTTTAAGTTAACTTTAGAATATGTTAACGGAATCATTAACTTCCGTTAAGTTTTCCCAAGTCCGTTAATCGTTAATCCAGTTCCACTTACCAAAAAGATACCGCACATACCGCGCCACGCGGCAAAAAACCTGTTTACAACCGACTACAAATTTTCAAAAAAGAAGAATTTCCCAATTTATTATTATTATTATTCTTTATTTTATTTTATTTTTATGTTTGTTACGTCAGAATAGATATGAGCGCCGATGGCCAAATAGTCGGCGGCGGCGCGCCGGTCAAAATCAATCGGCGGCGGCGGCGAATCGGCGGCGTGGCCTTGAAAGCACTTGTCTATAGGATTAAAAGTAATAAAACCACATTTTTTTATAAATAAAATAAATAACGTTATAATGTCACAAATTTTGATTAAAATAATTGAGTATTTTACAAATTCGAATGTCAAATAATGTAACTCAATCCAGTGATTTGTTCTTGCCTCCAAAAGATGTTCGGCAACTGCCAATTTTCTGGGTTCATTGTTTTTAAACGCTTGTATGTGCTTCTTTACACGGCAAAATTTTGTAAACTACTGGACGTTCAAGTGAGAAACTGTCCTTGGGCGTCCGTAAATGTTGTGACAGTTTTCTGTAGGGGATGAAGATAGTTTTCACCGAGAACTTCTTTAGAATCTTAAACAACCTTATCTGACACTCCCTTTACATACGGTAAAAGGGCTGGTTGTCGTTCCACTGTGTAGTCCAGGCGCTTTGTCGTATCAGTGCGTCTACCATACCATATGTATAAATATGGAAAGTGACCATTTAAGGATAAAATTTATCTCAAAATTGAAATTATGATTTAACAAAATCCGTGTAATTTCGCTTCAACGCTAAGTTGGACAAGAAAGGTGGTGATGAGTTGAGAGTGGGGCAATTTGGTTATGGGCAACGGAACTCTAGGGGACAAAGGAAATGGACCTGGATGAGTCCCGATGGTTCCACGAGAAACGAGATAGACTTCATCATGACCGACAAGAAACGTATATTTAGTGATGTTTCTGTGATCAACAGGATAAAAACCAGTAGTGATCACCGAATGGTCAGGGGTTCACTGAATATAAATATTAAACTTGAAAGGTCCAGCCTGATGAAGTCTACGCTCCGACCCACTCAAGCCCACATTCAAAACCCCGAAAGCTTTCAACTCGAGCTCTCTAACCGCTTTTCTTGCCTAGAGAACTTGGTTTCAGTTGACGAGATTAACGACGGGCTAGTGGAAACTGTTCACGTGGTAGGTTCCAAGTTTTTTAGGCCCCGCCGTAAAGATAGACCTCAGAAATTGACCGAGCAAATCTTAAAACTCATGGCTACAAGACGCTCACTACAGCTGCAGTCTCCGGATGACGCTAAATCATATAGGCAGCTCAACAGACGTATATCTAAGTCCTTGCGACATGAGCTGCGTCTCTTTAATACTAACCGTGTTAAAGAAACTATTGAGAAACCAAGGCTCCAAAGTGTTCGCAAAGGATAAGTCTGTTGGGCAAAGCCAGCTGACAAAAATGAAACTGGAAGACGGCAGCATAGCGTCACCAAAAGCAGAGGTTTTAGGTGAGATCGAGAGGTTCTATGGACAGTTATACACTTCCGTCGCAAAGCCCGTTGACAGCTTGGTAGGAGACCCAAGAGCCAGGCTGTCCGGACACTACACCGAAGATATCCCGGTCATCAGTTTGTACGAGATTAGGAAATCCCTAAAGCAGATTAAGAACAACAAGGCGTCGGGCAATGACGGAATCACTACAGAGCTTCTGAGAGCGGGTGGAACACCGGTACTTAAAGTCCTCCAGAAGCTCTTTAATTCCGTCTTGTCCAAGGGCAAAACGCCTGAAGGATGGAACAGAGGCGAGGTGGTGCTGTTCTTCAAAAAAGTTGACGCCTTTTGAGGAACTACAGACCCATCACGCTTCTGAGCCATGTTTATAAACTGTTTTCAAGCGTCATCACGAATCGTCTCGAACACAAACTTGATGACTTCCAGCCTCCCGAACAAGCCGGATTCCGAAGAGGCTATAGTACCATAGACCACATCCATACGCTACGGCAAATTATACAGAAGACCGAAGAGTATAACTTGCCACTATGCTTAGCGTTTGATGACTATGAGAAAGCCTTTGATTCGGTGGAAATATGGGCGGTGCTTGAGTCTCTTCAGCGATGCCATATTGACTATCGGTACATCGAAGTGTTGAAGTGTTTGTATAGTAACGCCACAATGTCGGTTCGAGTACAGGAGTAGAGCATGAAGGCGATTACGTTGCGAAGAGGCGTAAGGCAGGGAGACGTTATCTCTCCGAAACTGTTTACTGCGGCAATGGAAGACGCCTTCAAGCAAGGACTTGGCATTGGCATCAACATAAACGGCGAATACATCACTCACCTTCGATTTGCCGACGACATTGTAGTCATGGCAAAGTCGATGGAACAACTCAGCACGATGCTCGATGACCTCAACCGAGTTTCTCAACGGGTAGGCTTGAAAATGAACATGGACAAGACGAAAATAAAAATTATGTCAAATGCCTATCTCAGTCTCTGTTGAAAGCTCGGTTCTCGAAGTTGTTGACTCGTACATATACCTAGGACAAAAAATCTAATTAGGTAGGTCCAACTTCGAGAAAGAGGTCAACCGCCGAACCCAAGTCGGTTGGGCAGTGTTCGGGAAACTACGCAATGTCTTTTCGTCCGACATACCTCACTGCCTCAAGACGAAAGTTTTCAATCAATGTGTGTTACCAGTGATGACTTACGGAGCCGAAACGTGGTCCTTCACTATCGGCTTCATCTCAAAACTCAAAGTCGCTCAACGAGCTATAGAGAGGGCTATGCTCGGAGTTTATCTACGTGATCGAATCAGAAATGAGGAGATCCGTAGACGAACTAAAGTCAAACTCAAGTCCCTTCGGATTAGCAAGCTGAAGTGGCAATGGGCAGGCCACATTGCACGCAGAGCAGATGGCCGATGGGGTTGAAAAGTGCTTCAGTGGAGACCACGGCTTGGCAAACGCAGCGTAGAACGTCCACCCACAAGATGGACAGATGACCTTATGAAGGGCGCCGGGAGACGCTGGATGCAGGTCGCTTCCAACCGGTACATATGGAGGTCCAAAGGGGATGTTCAGCAGTGGACGTCTTATGGCTGATATGATGATGATGATGATGTGTAATTTCGACTTAAACGTGATTTCCAACATACTGAGTTAGAAAAAATTGTACCTGATCACTGATTAAAAATCATCGTGTATAAAAAATATCGTCGGGAAGAAAGTTGGTTTTATTATGTTATGTACCTACTACCTACTAATTAAAAAGTATAAACATAATATCCGTCAAAACATATAGGAAGGTGGCATTTACAACGATTTTAGCTATTAAAAACATTTAATTTTTAAGGTTCCAAAATAAGTGTAATTTCGGCATGCCTCATCAAGGTCACGCCGATTCCACGCCGGTGGTGGCGTCGGCGGCGGCGGCGCGTGGTTTTTTACCGGCGGCGGCGGCGCGCCGGCGCGGCGCTCATATCTACGTCAGAACTCCGTCAATACTGAACCGATTTTAAATTATCCGTGGTGGTTGCGGGGTGGAACTGTCTGTTAATTCCCATCCTATTTGAGACATTCATATTTTGAATTCATGGAATTCATGAAGAAATTAAAGAATTCCTCAAATTTTAACGGCACATCCATTATGATTTGAGGGTTTCCTTATAAACTTGAAAATTTTTTTGGGGGTTACCAACATTTTGGTGGAGTGTATCTGATGATGAAGACCAGGGATGGCAAAGTGGAATTGGTCGGTAAACACAGACATTCATCTTTTTGATTTGATTTATATTCTCATGATGGAGTTCTTGAGAAATTCAGACAACCTTCAAATTTGAACGGCACGTCCAACGTAATTGGAGGGTTTTCATAATTAGATGACGTATTTTCTAAACCAAGCCATCAATTTGCTGCAGTGGACCTGATTTTGAACACCAGGGATGGCATATTGAAACTGCTCGATAATTTCTAGCCCTGTCCTCCAACTTGAGACATTGTTATTTTGTCTGAGACCTCGGAGGTCTACAAGATAGTTGCATTTGATTTTACTTCAGATCAAATGATGGTAGCCATGAGACATTAAGAAAACTCCTGAATTTTCAAAGGTCGGGTCTCGGACTCGGATGGTAAATTGGATATTTTTGAAGGAAACTGATTAACTATAAGTTGATCACTAACTCAAAGATGCCCTTTTACCACGTGTTAACGGATTAACGATTAACGTTAACTTCCGTTAAGTTTTCCGAAATGTAGCGCTTTAACGATTAACGAAGTTAACTTTTTTTGTAACGGATTAGCGATTAACGAAGTTAACTATCTGATTAACGGTGCCCAGCTCTGACTACCACAATATGAATATCAAATGAAAGGTGTTGCCGAGGAGAACACTAAAATATGCCCAATAATAACTAAAAAAATAAAGTGACTGTAAAAAAAACTTTTTAAAACGAGCTTTTTTGAAGTGGCCCAAAAAAGATGAAAATAAACTTTTAGTTAAATCAAAGTAACTAATTTAGTTTTTTTACAGGTAATTTGTTCTTGGCTTGTACAAAATCGCATGATTATAATATAATTTTCCCAGCAGAGAGGGGACCGATTTTTGAGATTCGATCGTTCGAATACAAAAATGAGTGATCGAAAATAATCGCACGTGAAAATTTGTCACGATTATTTTCGTATGATACCAATAATGGGCGCTTTTATTTTTTGTTGTAGAAAAATATTTTTTTAATGTCTCAATTGTGGCCAGATGCTCCGCATTCCGCATTTTCGTCTATAGATCCGCAATCCGCTCTATGGTGAAACGGATCCGCATTTTTAAATCATGCAATTTTCATAGTGGGAAATTACATAAAATCATAAAAATCCGGAGCTCTGATTTAGGGCCATATTTCACTATACCGTATACGGTTACTACCTGAAAGCCGAAAGTAAACGAGACGACGACGTAGAAGATGTTTTTTCTTTTCATTTAAGTAAAAAACAGTTTAAAATTATATTCCGCTTTTTTATTTATAAATACGCATTTTTGAAGCTTCTTGTTTTTGCATTTCAGTATCTGGCAACACTGTGTCTCATTGACTTTTGACGGGTGCCACTAATCCGCATCCCGCGAAAAGGCAGCCCAATAATCGGCGACCCAATAATTGGCGACCACGATGTACATGGATTATTGGGTCGCCGATTATTGGGCTGCCTTTTCTTGGGTCGAGGAATCTCGAAGCAGGCCAATAATCGGCAGCCCAATAATCCATGTACATCGTGGTCGCCAATTATTGGGTCGCCGATTATTGGGCTGCCTTTTATCGGATCGGACAAGCTCGGTAGCGGGCCAATAATCCGAAGTCACAGTTTTTGCAGTACAATAATCAGCAACACAATAATCCGCAACCAAAAAAATGGACACGAACAATGGGGCTGCCGATTATTTGGCTGCCTTTTATGCGGACTCACTTTTTTTGACTTGAGTTTATCTGTGGAATGTGTTTTGAAGTTTTAATATTATCAAATTGATAATCAGTTTTCTTTTACGTATCCCTGGGATTTCTAATAACCTGTGACTACCATGGCGTCTCCGAAGCCCTATGCTTCTGAATCCGAAGAGTCGAGTGCTACGGCCTCCTTCCTCTTCTGGTGTTGTGTCGCCTTCTAGTGCGTCAGTGTTGGACTCTTTAGAGCCGCCTACGCATGCAAAACGTGCGCTGTGGGCTAACAACCTCAAGATACCTCGTGTCAAGCAGCCCCCAAGACCTATTTCAAGCTGTTGAAGAAGATATCACAATTCCTAAGGCCTGTAAAGTCTAACTTGCCTCTACAAAATGCTGGGGTCTACAGGCTTGACTGAGAAGCGATACATTCCCAGGTTGCTGCGCGAGGCTATTGAAATCAAGAAGGTTCCTAATTTCAATAGAGGATGGCTTTTCAGTACCACCAGTTTGGGATCCTGTATTACATCTCATTAAGGATCAAGCACGACACAGCGCTGGAAGACCTTAGTGTGGACTTTGTTTTGAAAAGATTGAAAAGGGAAAAATAGGCAAAATAGGGTAGTTTTCTTGTCGCTACTTTCTGTCCTATAAGCCAGTTAGGGGAAGCGTTCGTAAGTTGTATGTATGTTAATCCTCACAGGGTTTTAATAATTTTTAATTTTAATTATAGAATGCCCTTCAGGCAATGTATGTATACTAGTCTAGCTTTATAAGCCCCTCTGGGCATTGTAGACCAACCTTTGTTTTTGTATTTAATTATTTCTATATTTTTGTATATAGGTAGTTTGCACAAGATAACTTTGTTGATTGACGGGGAGAATTTTCATTCTCTCAGTCATCATCTTAACCCTGTGAAAACTAGTGCTGTAAAGGGCTCGAAACTTTGGGTCATGGTGTTAATAAATGCAATTAATCCGTTCTAAAGTGTCTATAAATATTAACCATGAATATCTCCATAACCATGGGGTTACACAGGGTGCGGGTGGTATTGGGGGTAGCCCTCCTCCCATAATTCATATTTTAGTTTATATAGATATCAGATATATGTGCACTAGAAAAGAAAAAAAAACAAGTCAAGTGATATTATGAAAATTTTATAGAAATGTTAAGTAGAAATATGGAATAAATCACTGACTGTACTGTTGTTATTTTAGATTTAAAATTGTTTTGTCTATATAAGACAACATATCTTCTATTAGCATATCATTATTATCATTATTAATGAATTTATAGAAAAGTTTTAGTTAAGTGTACAAATTTATCAAAGTAATAATTTATTATACTATGTTATTCTATACTGTAAAAATGGGAGTAGGATCTTGTTAGCTCTTTTAAAGTTGTTAGCTAAGTTTGATCACTGTGTACAGTCAAGTGCAAAAATATGGTTCGACATAATCGACTCATAAATATAGTACTACGCTCTTATTACACCGGCATAAGGTGCTATGGGACATATTTTTGAATAAGATGTGCACCACCATATTTTTACACTTGACTGTACCCATGAACATTGTTGATTTTTATATCTGTCACATAAGAACTGAGTGCAATGATTGTTCATTATGATGATAAAAATAAAATAAAACTAAAAATCAAATATCATGTTGAATTTTATTTCTCTGTCTGTCCTTACACACAGACTGACTGACTGTTTCGAGGTTTCCTCGTGGTCAGAGTGGAGAAGGTAACACTAGAGCTGTCACCCAAGGGAAAATTCATAAGAGTACTGTAATAACAAAGTACACTGAATTTTTTGGACTGAGAGTTGAAAAAAGTGGACTCCACATTTCATAACAGTCACCATTACTGGCAGCATTACCAGATAGTCTCCTAGGTCACTAGGAGACTATCTGGTAGACACTGTCATTGAAGTGAAATGCCCTTACGCTGCCAGGTACATGCCTGTTACTGCTGTGACAGTTCCATACCTTGAACCATACAATTTGAAATATACATTTATTTTGCCTTAATTTCATCATGGTCAAAAAGAACTGATCTTCCGTACCTAACAGAATAACAGAACTAGAATAATACTGTATTTCATCTGCCATAGGACTTAAAGTTGAGTATACAAAAAATAACTTCTTGTAACACTAAAAAAAATAACTGTTTATTTCAAAATATAAATTATCTTCTTACATGGTAGAGCTCAGTTACAATCTCGAAGTTTGGAGATTCTATTATCTGAGTTCAGCCTAAAATGATTGTATGTAGTTAGTGCTCATGTATTGATTTAACGTTAGTTCTTATTAAGCTCAACCAGCGCTTTCTTAAATGTATTCTTTACTTTATCAGGGTAATTATCTAAAGTTTCTTAACTTATTTGGGTAAGCTGTTCAGGGTGCGAGGTAGGTATGAGAACCAGCGCCGTCTACCTTTGTCATTGTTACTCTTAGGTATCTTAAAGTGTGGTTCATTGGTTAATATCCCGCAGGTGGGATGGCCTATTGTACCTGTCGAGCAGACCCATCAAGTGTTCATGTTCTAACACAACAGCTAGTTTTACTTTATCATATACACTAAAAGTTCTACAATAATTAAATAGTTTGTGATAGTTATTTTTATACTGAAGTTTTATTTTCAAGGGAACTATGGTTTTTAATAATCTTATTTGGATAATAAAATTTTTTTGTAGATATGTATTATATGTTCGCCCATAGCTTATTACAGAGTCAGCCAACGCCAGGTATAACATACAAAGTATAGTACCTGTATGGCATTTTGTTTTAATATACTAAAGTTGCTTAGGATTGTCCTAAGTTTTTGGCACACATGGTCAACATGTGCCCCCAGTTAAATTTGGTATCTATTGTGAGGTCTAAATAGGTATATTGATCAACAATTTCTAGTTTTTCACAGTTGCAGCTTGTTGACCATGTGTGCATGCATACATGCTCGTGAGCTACAACGCTAGGTATGTTATGTAGTTTAAACTATAATACATTATTGCTATGCCGATGGTCCTGGGTTCGAATCCCGGTAAGGGCATTTATTTGTGTGATGAACACAGATATTTGTTCCTGAGTCATGGATGTTTTCTATGTATTTATGTATTTGTATATTATATATATCGTTGCCTGAGTACCCGTAACACAAGCCTTATTGAGCTTACTGCGGGACTTAGTCAATTTGTGTAAGAATGTCCTGTAATATTTATTATTATTATTTTAGTTTTTTTATAGTTTCAGGATAATCCGCGTCATGCACCCATTTACATAAGATATCAAATTCACTTTGCATCTGACTCTCCGTTCTCCTGACATCTTTGTTGGCTGTTATTCAGCTTGTGTCATCACTTCATCAGCAAATTGGTACACAGGGGCGGTCTTGAATAAGTTACACATATCATTGGCATAAATTAAGTACTTTGTCGGGCCGTGCCATAATTAGATTTTCTTAGATCACTCTCCGGCAATACTGACTGCATTGTATCTATTGTGATGGTAATCTTTGAACCAGTTTAATGTTGGCCCCTGTATACCATTTTGCTGAAGTTTAAAGAATCAGATGCTTTACTGAAACCAATCATAATGACTATTACATGTTTTCTATTAGTGAAATGACCATTAACTTCTGTCTGTAAATTATTGAGTTAGTAGCTGTGAGGTATTTTTTCCTTTTTGAAAATGAAACTGTCTCATGGA
Source organism: Lathronympha strigana (assembly GCA_949128165.1). NCBI lineage: Eukaryota > Metazoa > Arthropoda > Insecta > Lepidoptera > Tortricidae > Lathronympha > Lathronympha strigana. Next base: position 470,276 of record OX421911.1, read on the forward strand.
TAACATTTCACTCAAAGCCTGTATAAAATTGAATAGCTTTGTCATCATTTTTAAATCGATGACTTGTCCCAAACACATGTTCCATATCAATTTGCATTCCTTTTGATGAGAATTCTTGATTATCTACAACAGGCACTGTACAGTCTTTTATTTTAGCACTTGCAGCAATTTCTATTTCACTGTCCACTTCCATGTCTACTTCCATGGCATTTGGAGGTATTTCCTCTTCATGCTTGCTGTTGCAGTTATATTATCTTCAAATTGTAATTTTCTCTGAGACGTCGTCTCAAGTCGCTGCTGGCGGGCGATTGGACTTGGTGGTACTTACACCAAGGGCAAGGGTGGGCCACCAACCTATAAAATGTTGAATGAGAATATAGAAGGTACAACAGTTTTTCTCAGGAATCTTGCTTTCGGTACGTAATCTGAAAGAGAGCCACGATTGTTTAAAAGCTTTAAGAGATGCTTAAATGCAGGATAAGTAAAAATAATAAGAGAAACTTACTTGTGTATATACTTTAACCGTAATAGTCTGATGTAAAATGCATCGAACATAAACGGGATGAATGTTTTGTTTTGAAGTTTATGATACGTAACGAACGGTCCCAAGCCTTTCGACGCTTGTGGTCTTTTAGAAATGCGTGAATGCCTTGATTTTTGCAGTTAAGCACTACAGTGAGTCATTTTGTGGTAGAAATATCTTAATTATTGCGAATGCGCAATGTTATTTACATATGTTTATGTAATTTTATTGTATTGTATGGGATTTGACAGATGACAAGTAGACATTAAGGAACGTCGATTTTGCTGAGACGTGGCGGGATAAAAGGCAGCTTTTCTCCTCATTTGTGTAGTTTTTATAATTTATAATACAGGCGGTTAAGGTTCGATTGCGATGTACAATCCATAATGTTGGTTCCCGTTGCTACAAATACTATTTACACAGCCAACCGTCGTTCGTTCTAAAAAATAGTTTATCATTTCCGAACGCACCCGTCACTGTTAACCAATAAATGAACACTTTAAAATGCAAAATACACGATAATCCGAAATTTGCCAATATATGTTGTCGACTCAAAACTCTTATTTTTTTACGTTCTTTCATTTGAGTATAGTTTCATTCAGTTCCGTGTAATTTTGTAACTGACAGTAGGTTTAGAATTAGAATGTACTGACGCCATTATGCGTTTGTCACGCACGACTTTGGTGGTGAGAGTCGTAGCTACAGAAGCTAACGCCTTTTTCTAAACCGATTGTCAAACTTGAAACTCATGGTACCGCAATTAACAAAATTGTATGGGTTTGACAGTTGAGCGTTAGACGCTCACGCACATTTTCTACAGACGCTTTCGATATCTACACCAGCTCACGCCTCGTTAACTATGTAACTCATGGTAAGGGTATAGGCCTTCAGCGTCGCTTACAGAGATGTTTAAACACCGGCGCCCGACACATAGAACTGCGTCGTTTTTATTTCGTGAGTTGTGCACACACCTTTACAATTCAAATGACATTAGGTATAACATTTCTTTGTCTATCGTTCATGTCATTGATAAGATTGTAAACAAATAATACAGGAGGTTACACAAAATTATTTGATATTGTTTTTTTTTTGCCAACGGTAAAAGTGACTGCATTTCAATAAATCAGGTACCGTTGTCATATATTACATTTCTTTGCTTTACGATCTAATATTAATATAATACGAATAATTTATACCTACTGTATAAATTATAAATTGAAAGAGATGGAGATACTACAGAAAAGTTAAGAGAGTGATCGGGTAGCCCAGTGGTTAGGGTGTCTGCCGCTAAAGCAGGAGGTCGCTGGTTCGATCCCAGCCCTGCTCGCCGGGGGCTTTGGTCACTTTTTATTTTTATTTATTTATTTTATTTAAACTTTATTGCACATAAAACAAAGTACAAAAGGCGGACTTAATGCCAGAAGGCATTCTCTACCAGTCAACCATCAAGCCAAACAGATACAAATATTTAGGTGCGGTAACAGCATAAAGCGAAAGGTTAAACAGCAATCGATACTCACTTTTTCTGTAGTATATGACATCTCTTTCAATTTATAACCTTACTGGTAATTTTTTGCATTGTTTGTGCATCATCAATCAGCCTATTGCAGCCCACTGCTGGACGTAGGCCTCCCCAAGGGTGCGCCACAAAGTACGGTCATTCGTGACCCTCATCCAACCACTACCAGCTACCTTTCTCAAGTCATCGGTTCACCTGGCAGAAGGGCGTCCCACACTACGTTTGCCGAGGTGTGCCCATTCGAGAACCCTTTTGCTCCAACGCTCATCGGTTCTGCGACAGACGTGGCCGGCCCACTGCCACTTCAGCTTGCAACACCTATGGACTATGTCCATTACTTTGGTATTGTGCCGGATAGTCTCGTTCCGGACTCTGTCTCTTAACGAGATACCCAGCATTGCTCTTTCCATTGCACGCTGAGCGACATGTAGTTGGTGAGCCAGCCCGACCGTCATGTTCCACGTCTCGGCTCCGTATGTCATCACAGGTAGGACGCACTGGTTGAAAACCCTGCTTTTTAGGCACTGCGGTAGTTGCGACGAGAAGATATGACGCAGCTTCCCGAACGCTGCCCAGCCCAGCTGTACTCGCCTAGAGATTTCTCGCTCGATTGTTTGTGCATACAAGTCGCTATTGTGTGTACGCCAATTTTTGCACAAACCATTTGCGCATGCTAGTCACGGCATGTAGTCGGCCCTTTAAGGTAAAGGGCGGATACAACAGTGCACAGATGAGTCGCCCAATGCTCTATGTCAAATTATTTTTCGTGAGCGTGTGATTCGTGACATAACCATCAGAAATCAATCATAATCAGAGACCGAAACGAGGCGTGTTACGTGTTGTGCTGATTTCAAGGACTTGAGGCACGTAGGTTCCATGGTTCCCACATGGAATATAACACACGGAGAGCTTTGTTGGCCTAGTGGTATAAGAGCGTGTGACTTTCAATCCGAAGGTAGTGGGACTCAACAATGTTTAAAAATATTGGATTAAGGATAGGATTTGTGTTTTTTTCCTTTACGTTTATGCTTAGTACCTACTTACTAGAAAATTTACTGACTACGGAAAGGACACTACGTTCAGTTTGTTTGGTTATGTGAATGATGATATAAAGGATTTACTACTACTACTACACAAGAAACTCATTTAAGGATGACTCACACTAGCCCGGGACGGGACGGGAAAATCTGTCAATTTCTATAGAAAGAATCATGTGATAGCTCGGAGCCCTCGGATCGTGACGCTTTCTATAGAAATCGACAGATCCGTCCCGTCCCGTCCCGTTCTAGTGTGAGTCGTCCTTTAAGACGCAATAGGTAGATGGTATTTTCTTTCGGTGAAAAATGTAATCAAAAATATCCTCCTTGTTACAAAGGAACGCACTTTTGTTCTCATCTGGATTAGGTGTAGTTTATTACAATTACATTTGTTGACTATTAGGCATAGAGGACGCACTACTACATACTAGACCGGGCTAGGTCGATGTTGTCGACGTGATGCCTTTTACAGACTGTAACATCAGCCACTGAACACCTCAGATACCCCATAGGAGCAAACTTTAATAACTTTTATTATGGGACCAACCCCGACGTCGCGAAACGCCAGCCCGCCCATGTTATGTTACACCCTGTATACAAGAAACTGTCACGGCTCGGTCAGATCTAACGTGTGTCATCCATAAGTAAATTGTCGTTGACAGCAGATAAACCAAGCACAAAAGAAAGTTAATAAAGTTATCGTACACAAACACAAGGCACTGTTCTGTAATCTACAGTACAGTAGTACAGTTCTTTAACCTTAGGCAAAGCAGAAATATTGTTGAACTTAATAAAAAGAAAAACAAATAGACACCTCACACCTTAAAGATCCTAAAGCCATTGTAGTTTGCATTTCGCATACTTAAGGATTATCGGAAATAATTAAATGCGAGTTTAATGGGTCGGAGAAATCGCAGACGCGCGTCGATCGCCCGCCGCAGTCGCGCGCCGGCCTGCGCGCGCGCACACGTTACTCACGCGCATCGCGCACATCACGTATACTTCCTTAAAGCCAGTACAAAACTTGAAAACTCTCTATAAATGTGAATACATCTAATTTTTAAATCGCACAATTTTTTTTAAATATCCTAGTTTTTAGGGGTTAGAAATTTTAATCCAGACGAAAAGACAAAGTGATTTTATTTGTAAAATCTCCGTATAAATATAACTTATTATTGGAAAGATATATATTGACATAACTCTTTGTACATCGTGCTAGATACCTTGTTTCCATATACGGTTCGCCATTAACATTCTTACATCGGTCAAGACCAGCAGCACTGTCGAACCACTGCTTACGGCATTTCCCGAACCAGACGTAGTTGAGTGTCGTGGGTGTAAACACTTCCCAACTATAGTTTAAACTTAGAAATTTTTTGTCAAAACTACCTGTTATGAAACTTTGCCATCAATTAAAACCAAATCATTAATGATTTCAAAATCTAGTGTTAACCAATCAAGTTTAAAACCAATCAAGATCAGATAAGTTATCCACAATGGCGGGAAAGCCTACAGGAGTAGACTGCGACCACCTGATGAAGGAGTTGGGGCAGTTCCGGCGGTTCCACCTCCTCAACTACGTGATGATGGCGCTGGTGAGCTACACAGCTGCTCACTACGCCATCAACTACGTGTTCCTCGCTGCTGATGTGGGCTACAGGTATATATACTCCTCGGATCCTCCATAACTGTGTGATGGTATACTGCTGGTTCAAGTTCAAGGCTGCTCACTACTATTCGCTGCTATCGCCCTGCCTGACGTCGTACCCTGCTTTATGCACAAATCGGTTCCTCTTCAACTATGTGCTGGTGCTGGCGAAGTACACAACTTCTCCCTATGTCATCGACAGGGACATGCAGGGAAAGTATTAACTGGTAGTGTTTTAAGCATGTAATGTAGTGGCACCACTACTGCCACGTTTATAGATCCCACTGCTGGGCACAGGCCTCTATTCATGCTCGAGAAGAATCTGGTTATAGTCCCCACGCGGTTCCAAAGCGAGAAATAATAATATATTTATCATGTAACCTTTGGAATGCGAACTCCGAAATGAAAACCTTGTTATTGATCTGTTAAACCTTTTTATTGATTCAGCTGTAACATTGGTCATAGGGCCTATATCACGAAAATCGAACGATTGCGGGTTTGTATCTCCAGCTCTGTCATACTTATTGGAGTGACAAAGAGGTTTTCCCGTCAATGCCAATTTTCGGTATTCGTGGTAGGCATGCTGGAAAGATTGGCTGTACAGTTGAGCTGAACACACATTTTTTCTTTTCTGTGATCAACAGAACAGCTTGTGGACTCGTAGTAATGATTTTTATCATACGATGCAATAGAAAAGGAGTACCCCTTAATGTAGATAAGGCTTAATTAAATAAGAAAATCAAGCTTTATAGCCCTTACTTTCGAATAGTCTACCGGAAAGACTCCAAACATCGTTTTGTGTTTGACCCAACTAACGAGTATTTGTTTGAAATGAGTAGGACTATGAATTCATCCTCATTTCGCGAAATCGCAATTTTTTGGCATCCTCGAAGAACAAGATAGAGCTCAAGGCAGCTGCGAGGCATAGGTACATATAAGTGTGTATAATATTATGTATGCGTTTGCAAAGGTTGCTCCGGCCGCGACCTCCGCGCTTTCATAAGGTACCGAAGCAAAAGCAAAACCCAATAAATAAATATTGCTCAAGAGTAAATCGATTTGAAGAGTCCACATGATCGAACAAAAGAGAGATCGAATTACAAGAGCACGCGAAAAATTAAAAAGTAAATGGTTGGTGGGTGCGTCAAAATAAACCACGTAATCAACTATTGCTGTTTACAACTAAACTATAATTTTAAGTAGATAAAAGCTTCTAGCAGATTAAGAAACTAGTTATTACTCAACTATTTAACTAAGAATTATGTTTATAAGTTCAAGGATTAAGAAGTTCTGACCAAAAATATGTAAAAAAGGAACTACGAGTATGTTTGATAAATAAAAGTATCGAGGCTTTTGCTAAAAAATCATGTTTTTACGTTTACCAGTTTGAAGGAAATATATATATTTAATCAATTTTATATTGAAGTTGGATATCAGGTGGGTAGCTAGTTATTATCAATATTGAGATCTAGACGTCTGAATGATACCAATTTGACCACTATGACCTCTAAGGAAAAATATATAAGAGATGCGCCGTTTTGTTGACGACCGGATTTTGTTGTTATATTTATTTATAATATATTTATTATGTCATCTTATGATATGCTAATTAAGTGGGCTATTCGACTAATGAATTCGCAATGATTACCATATACAGACGACCATTAGTTAATGTTGTAATTTTAGTACCTTGTGATTATCCATAATGGGCAGTAAAAGTCAAATGATTTGTAAAATTCACGTGTTGTTTTATAAATAGTTACTTACTGACCATGTATATCATTTCACGGTTTTGATCGACACCTAATTTAGCCACGCACACAATAATGACATGCCTCTCGTGACCAACAATGAATTACCGGTGGTTCAGACATCTTGGGTGCTTGTTTGCCACTAACGTCATATTTATCAAAATCAAAATATTTATTTTTTAAGTAAGCATGTTACAGTGCACTTTTGAACGTCGAATGAAATATTGGATTACGTACAGAGGCCTGTAAAGTGAGAAAATTGTCAAATCTCGTGTAAGCGACAGACATGTGATCTGAGGCTTTCTTTTACTGGCCAAGGTCTGTACACTATTTTTTTCTACAATTGTATTTTATTTCAAGCACGAATCAAATCATTTTTTAAATGTAATGTGTGATCGGGTAGCCCAGTGTTTGGGGCGACTGCCGCGAAAGCAGGAGGTCGCTGGTTCGATCCCAGCCCTGTTCACCGGGGGCCTTGGTCACTTTTCCTGCAGTATATGACATCTCTTTCAATTTATAATTTATATATAGTAGAGTGACTACTATAAAAAGCACTAGTTCGCAAAAACTAACTTTGCGCACGCAAAACAGCCAAAAATGAGCAAGCAAGCTTTTTGAGCAACTGTATTGAAAACATATTTTCCAAGACGCATGGCGGTATTGGTAATGGTTCCCCGAAGTCCCAAAAATTCAAATGGTATGGACGTGAAAACAAAGCTGTGATAGACAACAAAATGGGTCCAAAAGAATTGGACTTATTATTAAACGTAAAGGAATGAAGAGTGTGCGTGTTTGTTTTTAAATCTGACTCCTCATGTCAATGTTTCGATTAAGTACCTGAATTCTCAACATTCCCGTTTGGTTTTGTCATTATTTTATCAACATCGAGATTTAATTCATAATTAATTTTTTTATTGCATCAATTTACAAGTGAAGATTAATCTGACATCCATTTAAATAATATGTGATTGTTCTCAGCAAAAGGTGCCTTTGTCGGTTGTCATAAAGATTCATTGTCTATAAAGTAACATTTATTTTCGAGTAGGTACCTTTTTGTACCATTCGGGGTCGAAACTCTTGGTCCATGGGGTCCCAGCGCACGCAAGTTTTTCGTAGAAATCGCGTAACGTTAACGTCTGGTTGATGTTACTGGTGACCGAAGAGCTGATGGCTTCCTCGCACAACGTATCAGCATTGCGATACAACCAGGAAATGCCGCCAGCATCCTAGGTACAATGCCTCAAGGACCTATTTTAGATTTAAGATAGGTAGAGGTAGGTAACTAGGTAAGTTACACTAACTGTATATATTCATTTAGAAATGAAACGGTCGATTGTTAATGAATCGAAAAAGTACCTTTGAACAAAAGCAAACACATATATATAGGTACCGTGAGATTATTGCATAACCCAAAAACGACCTTTGTTGTTTTATTTTTTCTTGCAAACATGATTTTTCGTAATTCAAGTTTTTTACACTAACTAAATAAAGAAAGGTTGAAAATGATCGCACTCAAAAAGTTTGTTACTAATATTTCAACATTTTCAACACGACATTAATTATGAATTATGACCCGTTTATCACATTAAAAAAATACCGGCCAAGAGCATGTCGGGTCATGCTCAGTGTAGGGTTCCGTAGTAGTTTACCGTCCGTCACAATAGGCAACCTTAAAAAGTGTATGTATCGCGTGAATCGATTTTAATCATTCTTTTTTTATTAGAGGGAGACGTGCGGGATGATAAATTAAGTACTCAAGATAAAAGAACATATACGGTTAAATTACAAACTTAATTTAGAAATTATTTTGAACAATTTTTAAAAAACCGGTCAACCAGTCAAGTTCAAAATAATTTTCCAACAAAGTTCTACTTTTGTATTTTGATTTCATATTTCTTGAACTTATAGTTCAAAAGTTAGAGGGGGTGGGGGGGGGGGGCACATTTATCTAAACTTCTGGAGCGATTAATTCCGTGCGGACATATTACTCACTAATAAAAACTCATGGTACCGAATTACGTGCGTTTTGACAGTGACGTTTCTCTAGCCTGCACGATTCCAGAGTATTTTGCATCCTGCTCTTTCTCATTGGTGGGAGCGAGTTGCATTGCAAATACTTTAGAAAGCGTCAGTCTCTAGCACTGTCACTTTAAGGGAACTCTTGGTAGAGACACTGACGGATCACCCGAACGTATACAGGCTGTTTTTTGGGACATGGAACAGGAGTGAACAGGGTATCGGGAAGGGTCACACTGAGCAACTTTCTCTATGGCAAACACGAAATCGTGAAAAAATCACGATGTCAGTCGTAATGTCGCTTATACTACTATTTTATTATTTATACTTTATTCTAATACGGCTTAGCAGTAATATTCATTCTGCTCTTATTTGTCATACAAACATTGTATTAAAGAAGACCTGTGATTTCTTCGAAACATTAATACCACACGTTTATTCTATTGTAGGTTTAACAAAGATCGTGATTACCGTTTTATGATATGTCATCGAGTACCGAGTGGGTACTTAACCTACCTGTGTTTTTGTACTTGATGCGGCTAATGATAGTGGAGATAATTGGGTCAATTATGCCCTCGACGTCATGGTTACTGCCAAGAATGCCTCAATACATATCCTTCTAGTTTAATTGCCATATATATAATTATACATAATTAGAAAAAATGTGTCATTGCGAGTAAGTTGCTCAGCGTTAGCGAAGGTCTCCTCAGCTTGGGCAAAAATGGTTTCGGGCTTTACAGGGGCCTTAACATGACGTCTTAACACGATTCAATTTAGGTTTTTAACTGTGCTCAGTTGTATGGCAGCGATTCAGTTTAGGTCCTAAACTGAATCGCGTTAAGACGTCATGATAAGGCCTCAGTTGTATGGCAGCAACTCGGTTTAGGTTCTAAACTGAATCACGTTAAGACGTCATGATAAGGCCTCAGTTGTATGGCAGCAACTCGGTTTAGGTTCTAAACTGAATCGCGTTAAGACGTCATGATAAGGCCTCAGTTGTATGGCAGCAACTCGGTTTAGGTTCTAAACTGAATCGCGTTAAGACGTCATGATAAGGCCTCAGTTGTATGGCAGCAACTCGGTTCAGGTTCTAAACTGAATCACGTTAAGACGTCATGATAAGGCCTCAGTTGTATGGCAGCAACTCGGTTTAGGTTCTAAACTGAATCACGTTAAGACGTCATGATAAGGCCAGGGGGTCACATTTCTGAACCGATCTATTGTTACGCCCAATTGTTTATTGTTATGTTTTTTGAAAAAAATCGTTACAAATGGTGGAAATAGTAAAAATGACTTATGCTGTCTCTTGTGCAATGTCTTCCTAATTTTTTCCTTCATTTCAATTGTTTTGCTAAAAGATACATCTTTAATGGTACACCATTAAACTGCATTATAAGAGTGCAAATTGCAGCAGTATAAGCGGTATAGGTAGTATAGTATAATGTATGCAGGAGATGCCGCCGGAAATAGCCAGTTAGCCGGCGAAGCGGCCGCTAGCGGAAGTGATGAGATGTTGCCTGTTGGTGTCTTGGTTGCCTAGCATTGCCATCATGATGGTTAATTGTATGTTACACGCAGAAGTATGATAAGAATCACTTCAATTTGGTGCTCATTGTCTCCTTAACTTTTAAAGTTTTGTTACTGGTCACTGAAAAACTGGTGGCTTCCTCGCACAACGTATCACCATTGCGATACAACGAGGAAATGCCGCCAGCATCCTGGGTACAATGCCTCAAAGACCTATTTTAGATTTAAGGTAGATAGAGGTAGGTAGTTAGGTAAGTTACACTTACTGTATGTATTTCGAAAATAAATGTTATAATAGAAAGAAAGCAGAACAGCTATATCACCTGAAGTATCTTTCTAACATCCAAAGGTTCTTCTTTTTAAGGTTACGGACGGTATGCTATCAGATTGGAAGTTATGATCTAAATCGTATTTGGAATCTTGTAGGTGAACTTAGACAGCTGAGCTGAGCCGTGTGCGCCCTTACCGGCTATGCTTACGCATCATACATATGTATATGTGGTGCATCACGTTTAAGAATTCTTCAAGGTTTATCGTCTTATCAAGGTAATCAAGATGTCCCAACTTTACCTCTTCGGGAAGGATACAATAATTGACTTTGTAACTAACATGGGACATAATCGCATAAAACATTAACCCTCCGATGTTTCAAGGGTGACATTGTCCCCGTGCTCCCCGAGGAGGGAGAGGAGGGGTCTTTCTCCGGGACCACGGGGACAATGTCGCCCTTGAAACATCGGTGGTTAGTTTATAATGCTTTACACGATTAAGTCTCGTTGTAAGTAAATTGATTATGTGTGAGAATCGTGAGAGTTTAAATAGTTGACGTGTGTATGTAGGCATCACTGGCGGCAGAAATAATCACAGGCAAGCCGGAGCTAAGTTAGCATTATGTTTGTTCGTGCGATAGGAAAAACACTGAACAGGCTAGAAATACAAAACTAGTATGTTAATTGTAAGGTAAATATTATAAACTCCCAATAACACCGCAAGGCGTTAGTATTTACTCATTGCTAAAGACGAGGGTTTTCCTCATGTTTTTGCTTCGATTCGTCTTCAGATCGGATCGTGAGTTTCGTGATAATAAAAGCATAAAGTTATCATATACTTTTTTTGCGAAATAAACCACCGATATTACGTGCTTCTACCGTCAACTTGTTGTAGTACAACGCGTCACAATTATACGCACAAGTATCCTCTAGACCTAATTTTTGGCAAGGAGTTTCGTCAAATAAATTGGTACGAGTACACACACAGTATTACAGTAGGTATACAGACTAAAACCACTGGGAACCAACAAAATACAGCGAGAGATATGATCATATCTTTACTAATTTAACATCTCCATCAGCAATTTAACAGAAATTGGTAACCTATTAAGCTAATTATGATGAACTCTATTAGTAAATAGTTCAACGGAAATAATAAATAGGACAATTGTAATAAACAAATAAATAAGATAAATAAATATTATGGGACAATATTAAATCGCAACGGTTAATACTCACGTATTTTTATCACAATAGGCGAAACATGTCACGCCTATTGTGATAAAAATACCGTTGCAATTTAATATCAGTATGACTCACGAAAGTTTAAATTATATGATTATGGGACAATCTTACACAAATCGACCTAATCCCACAGTAAGCTCAATAAGGCTTGTGTTATGGGTACTAGACGGCGATATATACTACTCGTATAATAGATAAATACTTAAATAAATACATAGAAAACATCTATATCAGAAACAAATATTCGTGATGAACTCACAAATAAATGGGCCCTGACCAGGATTCGAACCCGGGACCTCCTGCTTCGTAGGCAGAGTCCAGGGACCGGAACCGGTTACCATAACCCGGGTTTTTCATAAGGTTATTTTAAAGGTTGTTTTCAAAACACCTCCAATATGGTTAACTCATGATACGGAAACCTTAATCATTCGGAAACCTTATCGGTCCAGTTAACCCCAATTAACCTCTAACCAGTAACTAACCGCAATGAATTCTGTTAGTGTTTTAATCTGTTTTGAACAGTTCAAACGAAAGTAATCTTTATACGCCCAGGAATTAGACTTAATATTGAATGACCATGGCTAGGAGTTAGGACGTTGTCGCTCGCTGTGGAACCAGGTTTGTTTTGCTCTTAGTGTGGCATCGTTTCTTTATTTCCTTACTATATTTAGGCTAGCCTAACATTTTTATTATCATACATAGAAATGAAAGCGGCGTGAGCGTTTGTTTCTACTACGCTCAAGTTTATTTATTTTTCTTGTAGTTAATCAGTCAAATATAGGTAGTCGTAAATAATCATCATACATGGGTAACTTAGCGCAATTATTCTGATATTATTTAAAAACAAAACATAACTATTAGTCTCAGATTACGAAGCGATAAAATTCAGCAAATAGTGCTATTTTGTGAGTACATCTTGTGACGGCTGTCGGTAAAGTTAAAACTTTTTAAAATCTCGACATTGTTATCCTTTGTAAAACCAACAGCTAATTACCTGCACGAAATAGTACCATAAAGAACAAGAGATATTTTATTAATAACAACAGTATTCCTTTGGCAATAAAGTTCAAATTGTTATAGCATGCACTCAACGTATAACCTTTTGAAATTAAGAACCGAGGCGTGGTCAACCAGGTGTCTGTTTATTTTTCATAATTAAAAGTTGATTTGATTATTGTAGCTTGTGTTAAATTTTGCAACTTACGTAGGTAGATATTAAAAAAAGTGGGAACAGATTTCTTATCGATTTGAGGATATTGTGCAAGCTTCAGTCGCTATGCTACCAAGTACCGGCAACGTTAGCTACACTGTATTCTATTCCCGATATTTCTTACAATCGACAACTGGCCTACTTTTTGGATTTTTAATGCATTTGGATTCTTGAATTTTTAATCCATGCTTAGTTCATACACTACTCAACTACAGCAAAAATAATATAATAAATACCACCCTCTAACTAAGACTTGCAAAACACGCTACCGGAGGCCTATTGCATAATCAGTTGTAGCTTGTAATATTAGCGGAAGTCTCTTTTCAATCCCTTTTATTAGAAAGAGAGTTCCGCTAATATTTTAAGTTACAAAATAAATTATACAATTGTCCCCAGGTGGTCAGATCATATTTTATTTCTAAAAGGTTTTATGTGAAATGCGTCCTATTCCAATTTGACCCTTATTCTTAAGACAGTAAATTTGTAATTTATATTACAGGTTTTTGTATTACTGCATTTCATTTTCTGCAGGTAATTAGCGATTGGGTTTAACAAAAGACACTACAATGCTATTCATAGCAGATGTTTCAAGTGGAAATCGTGATTTTAAACTGTTTACATTATAAAACGGTGAATAGTTTTTATCTTTCCTTAATTTCTCACATATGCGTCAAGAGTGATAATGCGACAATAAAAGTCTTGTTTATTACCAATCTTAATACGATTTTGCCGGCAATTACTTTCTTTTCTTACCTGGGTACGCACGCAGCCAAGATGCCAACCGCTCACGCTCACTCGCTAATGAAATGCAACTGTCATTGTCACGCTAATAAGAAAGAGAGATAGAGAGAGGTAGCTACGATACATTATTAAGCGTGAGCGATTGGCATCTTGGCTACGCACGCTGACGTCTGACGTGTTTTCACTTGAGACCGCTATTTGCTACCATTGGCAAAACAAAAGTATGTATTTGAGTTAATTGTAAGCAAGTGCAGCAAGCGGTGCTCCAAATGATTATGACATACTTTGATATTGGATACTTATTATTATATTATTTTTTCGTATCTCGTATTATCGTAGTAATGAGCAAAATTTGTATAATCGTACGAGTTTGAGATTAGGGCTCCCGATTACAAGAGTACACGCTGACACGTGGCTCCGTGTACACGAGTCGTGTCTTAATTACACGTGGCCTAATGGCATGTTCCAAACAGGGCAGAAAACCGGTATCGTGTGTGACAACGACATTTACAAGACGCTTCTGTAATGTGTTTAAATTAATTTGAAAATGTACCGACAATAAATGAGTAATTAAACATCTATAATTTATTTTATTACATTACAATATCGCATCTCGAGATACTCTGGGTATAACTTTTTTAAGTAGGTATATTCACGGAAATACTACTAAAATTACAGTCTTTCTCCGGGACCACGGGGGCAATGTCGCCCTTGAAACGTCGGAGGTTTGTTTTCAAAGTTTATACACGATTAAGCCCCGTTTTCGTAAATTTATAATACTAAAATTATAATAACAATATCTAATTATATACAAAATCTAACAATGAACAAGAGTTTTCTACTGATTTTATTTCCTTTAAGAACTCTCATATGTACAGGAAGAATAATTATAATATAATTTGATGGCCATAGAGTTACAATTTTTTTTAAGCTATTGCATAGCTTCTATCGCGGGCCTTGAGCGCGGGGACCGAATCCAGAAATTCCGTAACGAAAAAAAACCTGACGCTCCCCACTCCGACGGACCGAAACCGACTTTATTCACTTTGTTACAAAGTTCTTTATCGAGGAAAGGATATATCTCCAAACGAATGTCGCTAAGTGTCATATTCTATACAAAATATTGAGGACAGTAGCTCTTATTACCAGAGATACGGCGATGTCAAACGTCAAAATAAACACTATTATTATAGTCCCGCCAAAATCAAATATGTTAGTCGCAAACTTATGTTTCTTATTTCAGTTATCATAAACCTATAGTTTCAATGATAAATATTCCTGAATAACCAACAGCTACTGTAAGATAATAAAACCCACATATATTGTAAAATAATGTTGACAACTTTTCTATCAAAAACATTGAATTTGAAAATGAATAATGATCCACAAGAGTCTACAACAAAATATGGGACCACCATTGACGCGGTATTTTCTAGGTATTTAGAGGTTAGAGGATATTAAGTCGCAAACTTATGTTTCTTATTTCAGTTATCATAAGTTTCAATGATAAATATTCCTGAATAACCAACAGCTACTGTAAGATAATAAAACCCACATGTATTGTAAAATAATAAAAACATTTTAAACAATATTAACTTTTTATTTGTTAAATAATAGAAAAATTTGTTTTCTTATCGGTCACCACGCTCAAAAAGTGTAACTTGAATTAATATCAAAGAAAAAGAAATACTGCATGAATAAAATAAATAAATAATTATAATTGCATAAGTTGATACAAAATGATATGAAATAGCTTTACCGCGGCAGTCCCCGAGTGCCACACGTATTTTTTGAAATAGTTTTAATGTCTGATGTGTCGGTATTTAGATCGTGTTTATATCGTTTTTCCCTTCCTTTCATTTTAAACAATTCTATATTATGTTTTACGAATATACACATAACAAATACATATAAGGATGGCAAGGGTAGTATACTTTTTTAAATAATGGCTTGCAACTATCTAGGTAATATGCTCCACACAAAGATCTTACTCGTAAACACTTTCTTTGGGCTAAGAAAACCTTATCAGCATCTGATGAGTTGCCCCATATTATTATTCCGTAACAGATTTGCGACGATACATAACCGTTATAGGCTGCCGTTGCTGCCGCCTCAGAGACGGTTGCTCGCAGACGATACAAAATATAATCTACTGGGTACAAAGGGTATTAATATGGGCTTTCCAATTACAAAACTTATCATTCTTAATTCCTAGAAAAACTGCACTTTCCGTTTCATTAAGTTGTACTTACACCATTAAAATCGGCAGATAATCTAATTGATTTGCTATTATAAGTTTGAAATTAAACCAGTTGTGTTTTGGTTAAGTTAACTTTGAGATTATTATTTTCTAACCAATTTGTTACATTTGTTAATGTAGGTACATGTAATAATATTTCATAGAGAACCATCTGTATTTTCTTTAATTACTATGGTTGTGTCATCTGCAAATAGTATAGTGTCATTTTGTGTGGCGCCAGGTAAATCGGTGATGTAAAGTAAAAACAAATACGGCCCTAGTATACTACCCGATGGCACGCCGCATGTGTTAATGATGAACGGCGAATTATACGTTTTGTTAAGGTTTTTAACTATTTTTGTAACTTCTACACATTGTCGCTGCCCATTGAGATAGCTTTTTAGCCAACAGTACGCTTGCCCTCTTATACCGTATTTAACTATTTATATTACTTTAATAGCAATGTTTCATGGCACCCTAGATCCATAAAGCCATCCAGGATCTAGATTTCTGCTCATTCTATGCATTCGTGTACATACACACAGAAAACATAGAAAAGCGGAAGTGTTTACCGTGACACCAATTAGTAGGTATAGGTATCGGGATACAAAGTATCAACTCAAAATATGTGTAATAATAATTTGACTGGATTACGTAAATTGTAAGAATATAAATGTAAAATACCAGACCAAGATAATATAACGCATCGCGGCTTAGACATTGCCGAGATTCATTTTTTATGTGGAACCGATAAGGGCAATAACAATAAGCCTGCACTCGGTCGGTATTCATCTTTGTGCACTTAAATGTCATTGTCTCATGAGAGTAATTAGTAAAAACAATGCAAGTAAAGTTTTTGAAGCAGGAATTTCTAGAGCTGCTTTCAATATTATCATTTTAAATTGCCATAATTTTTATAACGATACCGTCCGTAGTCTGCACGTGCAAGGCCATTTTTTTGTTTTATAAACGAGCCTTTGTTAATATGAGCACGTCGGCTCCAAAAGCTAATCCTAATAATTACCTAACTACTAGATGTGGAAACTTAAGTGGCGAGTTGGCTATATGTTCAAAGTTTAGTGACACCTCTCTACCCCCAGCCCTCATACTGGTGTTGCTCTCGAGCTCTCTTAGATGTCGCTTTTTGTGGGGGCCCATCTTATGTGGGCGAGTCACCGTTTGCCGTAAATTAAATTTATTACCATTTTGTTAGGCAGACGTCTGATTTTATTCTCTATAATACAGTATTTAGTCAACCACCTTCACCTAATAGACCAGAATATTTTAGTTTCCATTAAATCTCAATAGTCTATACACCCTGGCGGTGCTGCCTCTGCATCCCATAACTCGGGCAGGTGCATCATTCGCTCGGTGTACCCCTTACATTTCATTAAATTGTCGAAAGGGTCTCAGCGTGTTGGCTTCGGCTCCGCGTACGCCTCCCAAAGATCCGGAATACAATTGTTCCGTGATGGGAAGACCTACCTATTATGAAGATTTAAGACAAAAGTGCGATATTATTTTTTACTATCGTTGTAGAATTGTTTTTGCTGAATATTTTGTATTTTGATTGTTGTTCACATTGATCATAATATGTACTACGAGTATGTCTAATTTTTTGTTTGTATCCCTACTTTTTATTTTAATTATCATGCACTGTTACTTTACACGCCAAGGGGCCTTACCATGACGTCTTAACGTGATTCAGTTTAGGGCCTAAACTGAGTCGCTGCCATACAACTCAACACAGGTTCCTTACCTGAACCTGAACCTTAACTGAAATGCGTTTAAGGGCATTTTCAGAAAAAAGTGCACCCTTTTAATGAAAATGGGTCCTCAATTTTCCATAAAAAAAATTTTTTGTCAGGTTTGTAACGGCCCATACGAAATGTATGAAAAAAATGCGTTACAAAGCTGACAAAAAAAACGGGACACTATTTTTCTTGTTTCCAATAGTAATCGTGATTCTGGTTACAAAAAACCCAAAACTTCCTATATTCAAAAAGAAATGAAAATGGTACCCTATTTTTGAAAATGCCCTAAAACGTTATGGTAACGGATAAGGATGGGTTAGGTCCGCGTGTATTTAAGATCTGTTTCTACGAGTACCACGGATACTCGGATCTAAATTACACGCGAGCCCGACTTGTAAACTTGGCTACCTAAGTTGTTTAATTATCATTGCACGTGCAGTATTAGACCTATTCGTTCCTACTACAATGGTTTTGAATGTTTTGATTAAATAACTTAACAAAAAATAACCGACGTTAGTCGTAAGACTCGTAAGAGATATTCACTAAATTCGTTGAACAAGTTAAATCCGTCAAAATAAACACTACGAATAACTTTAAATCACAACATGCAAGCAAACGTAATGATGTTGCAGTTTCATTAATTGCAATTTTGTTTAGTACTACACTTTTAATTTTCGAAAGCTTAAGAAATTCACGTAATTAATAGAAGTATATTTATTTATTATAACGTGAATTGAAGTTGTAAGGTATGACATTTTATTTGATGAAATAAGCTAGTTCAATCTAACGGGTTGTTGTGTATTTGAAGAAAAATAAGAAATTATTAACACGTGCCGTCGCGTTGCCGTCTTCGCTTTAATTTGAAAGTGTAAGACGTAGAAACCGCTTGTTATTATTAATACAACTCTAGTGTAACGGCTTATAGTTCAAAATTGATTGAAGTGACAACTATGAAACAAACCTGGGTTATTCTACCTGTTGGACCCAAAAAACAGTGCAAGATACAAATGTCCTAAGTACGAGGTTTTTATATGTCCTTTACGACATTTCTATCGTTCACTGTTGACACGGAATTGTCTTTGCCGATGCCAGCCTCTACTGTTATTAGATATTGAATCTAATTTACTTACACGTAAAGAGTATAATCGTTTGTTATAATAAGGTTAACAGTAACCTAAAGAAAACCCCAAACAAAAACCCTATCGGGATTGGGTTTTGCAGTTAACCGGGTTATGGTTACTGTTACAGCAACATTTCGCTTACCGTTTGTATTCGGTTACTGAATGTTGCTGTTACAGTATCATTGGGTAACAGATATGATTAGGTAACCAACTCGATAGGCTTAAGCCTAAAGAGGGGTTTTCCGGTCCCTGGCAGAGTCACCACCAACTAGGCTAGGAGGCCGTTGATAATGGCTAAATCAATTGTTTAAGTTATTTGTAATGACCCAACTAATTGATAGCACGTGCGATCTTTATCCATATTTCTCTCAACGTTAATAAAATTAAATGTTAGTATGTCATTTGTCCTATATACCTACGGAAGATTTTTTTTTAAATATTGTGGCCTGAATACTAATACGGAAAAAAGCTGAGTTGTTCTATACGCTATACTCTTGGCAAATGAAAATAATGTAAGCAAACACCGCGATACCTGGTAATTCGGCCAATAAGATTGCCATTTTTCGTATCTGTCGTCATATAGAATTATGTCATTGGTCCACTGAGTCACGTGGTTTAATCTCTTAATTTGCAAAAAGCTTAAGGTATATAGGTACCTAATTACACGTTATCTCACTTCCACGCTCTCAGCGAAATCACAGCAACACGATTTCCTGAGAAGAGGAGAGCACCACGTGACGTGACCAACGCGTGTCATGTCACTGATGTCCAAGTGGAATAATGACCGCTTGGATGCCTAAATACCTATCTTTCCTAATCTATTGTAGGTCTGCATTCACGAAGAGCTCCAAGAGGATTCACTGTGTTGACAGCTGGGGACCCACGGAGCTAAGCTTGCCCCTTTAGCTGTCAACACAGCGAATCCTCCTTTTATTAAAGGGTCGGCAACGCGCATATAGCACCCCTGGAGTTGCAGGCGTCCATATGCTACGGTGACCGCTTACCATCAGGCGGACCTTATGGTTGTTTGTCACCGTCGTAGTATTTAAAAAAAACGTAAGTTTTAAGCTCTTAAATTTCCAAGAAACGATTTAAAGAAAATAAAAAGGACTGTAATTTTTGGTGTCGCTCGCCAAGATTGAATATAATATCTCTGAGGACCTACTTACTGCCAACCGCCAACATATTAAAGTCGAAATTTTCGTACTGCATCACTTTCGCTCCAATGTCTAAGAGAGAGGGAGATACAAATTTTCGTTCGTTCGATACTGTCAGGGCTGAGCCAGCTCAGGGAAAATCGCCATGCTGTTCGCCGCACATGCAACAGCGGTAACAAAATTTTCCTCAATTCACAATCCAAACCACTCCGAGCGGATGTGCCCGACGCCCCAATATGGCACGAGGTGAGAGGAGGAAAATCGTAAACGACTGCTTTTCAAATTATACAGCGCGGGTATTTGATACGGGCGAATAATTAATTCAGCTATAGTACCTGTTTATATTAATCGTATGGGATAATAATTTCGTTAAATTGTGTAATTAATTAGGTGTAATGATTTTCTAAGGTTCGACAGAGTTGCAATGTATGTCGTCCAACTTTGTTTGACATGATAAATGACACTGACATGCATGATACTCGTATGACGTTTAGATAGCTACGTTAATTTATGTGGATGCAATACATGGCGTGTTGAATTTATATGTATAAAAAAACATCATAATTTCCTAAAGAAATTATTGTAAATAGGTTCCCTAGGTCCAATAGTAATCGTCATTAAAATATTCGCCCGTATCAAATACCAACGCTGTAGTCTTCAAATAATTCCCGCATGTTTTCTGTATTATTTCTGATACGGCGGTAAAGCGCATAGTTTATAAAAACCTTTATTCTAATAAGTATGAGTGATACCTACACGTCGATAAAGTCTCTATACATAAACATAAAACCGGATTATCAATTTCCCCAAATGGTATAAGAAATATCATATCATTGTATCAATAATTCCGTGTTGGCTATTATTACTATTATTAGGCACGTTTTGTTTTCGAAACCGATACCAGATCAATTTGTAAACGACGCAATAGTTCAATTTAATCGAATACTTACCTATAATTGAAATATGGCGATGCAAATTGTTACCATAGGTTAATTATCTGTTATAGCGCGTAGAATACGTAAAAAATGCTAAAATATAACAAAAGTTTGGTTTCAAATGGAAAAATAAAGGATGACTCACACTAGAACGGGACGGGACCATCTGTCCTATAAAATCGCCGTCAATCCAACTAGCAAATAATGTAAACAAACCGCCATATTGATCGTAATAACCTCACTTTTAAATCTTTAATGAAATTAAGTTATTTATCTTATGTTTTGTATGTTATGATTTTATGATAATACGGCCGTTTCAGCAAAGAATCTTTTCAGTGGTGTTTGATGAGGTGAAAATACAAGGAGAAACAGTGACAAAACATGTGACGCCTTTTGTTGGCGTCGTTAGTAAGTGCCATTGACGGCCATTTTAGAAAGAATGACGTCCGAGCTCGGAGCCCTCGGAGGTCACGTGACGTTTTCTATAGATGCTGACAGATCGTCCCGTCCCGGTCAGGTCCCGGCCCGTTCTAGTGTGAGTCATCCTTAATCAACAGAAATTTTCGGAGATACCTAAAAAGATTTGGAAGTATACCAATTAATTATAGGTAACACTCGTTGATACGAGTCGCCACCACATCGCCATGCACATCAGGGTGCGTAGCCAAGATGCCAATCGCTCACGCTCAGTCGCTAACGAAGCGCAACTGTCATTGTCACACTAATAAGGAAGAGTGATAGAGAGAGGTAGCTACGATACGTTATTAAGCGTGAGCGATTGGCATCTTGGCTACGCACTCTGATGCAGTCACTTGTGTCATTGTAACTATCTTTTACCATTTTCTGATTCACCCACATAGGTAGATATGAGAATGCGGTGGGCATCATCAGTCGTTCCCTCAAGGCTGAGAATGAAATGAAATGAAATGAAATGAAAAACATTTATTTGTGACATCACAGGAAACAACATAAGAAACAAAAGAAAAGACAAACAAGGATTAGGGTGTGTGTGCGTCACAAAATGGACCCAACTCAGCATATTGCCAGCCAATAAACCGGCGCTGGTCTTCCGTAGGGCCCAAATGGTGATGCCACGACAAAAACACACAATGCTGCAACAACTTATAAAACAGAAATTACACTAAAAAAATTAAAAAAAAAAAAACTAAAAAATTTAAATTAAAAAACTACAACTGGATACATGAACACAAGAAGTAAACGAATCACACAAACACAGAAAAAAAAAGTTACGCCTTCCCTGAACGCGACCATATCAACTTGAGACGTCAGACGTCATTGTCAGGCTCCGCCCACTTACACTAATACCGCTGACAGCCGATTTTACGCAAGTGACATGGTCGCCCCATGGAAGACAAAACGAGAAAAAGCATATGAAAAATTTTACAAACAGAGGAACAAGGAAAACATATAGAAGTGTGCAAAATAATGTAAAATAA
The DNA here is from genome assembly GCA_949128165.1 of Lathronympha strigana. Lineage (NCBI taxonomy): Eukaryota > Metazoa > Arthropoda > Insecta > Lepidoptera > Tortricidae > Lathronympha > Lathronympha strigana. The sequence continues at coordinate 492,425 of OX421911.1, forward strand.
TAAGCGGAATTGATCAAGTCTCTGCGACTACAACAACATGTAAATTAACCTAGCACATTAAAAAGTCAGCTGACTAAATATAGGGGTTTTGGACGGTACTGCCATGTAAACGGGACATTAAATAGAAGGTAAGAAGAGATATATAGATATATGTATAAATATATGTATATATATGTATATATTACCATAATTACAGTCTATATAGTTATATACAACTAGTGTCATGAGTCAACATTTCCTCTCTTTGCTGGTGCAACAGTATAAACTTTTTGAGCTTGTTCCTAAAACTTACTATATTTTGCAGGTCCCTGATTGGGGGGGGGATAATATTCCAGCAACGAGTGGCAACATATCGGAAACTACCACGGAAAGCAGCTGAGGTGTGTCGGGGGGTCAGAAGTTGTATACCACAAATCCGACGTTCGCGCATCCTGCTGATTATTAGCTTGTCAAAGAGATATTTCGGAGCATTTAATTTCAAGACACCAAACAGGAGGCAAGCCAGATGGAGCTTACGTCGATGTTGCATCTTCAACATATTGTGCTTATTAAGAAACGGAGTGACATGCGCCCTTGGAGGGATACTAAAACAAAAACGAGCGCAGGCATTCTGTACGCGTTGTATCAGTTTTTTTGTTTTAGCAAGAAGTCGTGAACCATATACAGTGTTAACATAATTTAGCCTAGAGAGAACAAGAGACTCCACTAGCTGTATGCGAACATTTTCATTTATGAAAGGCCTTATTTTATACAGTATTTTAAGTTTATAGAAACAATTTCTGACTGCATTGGTTATGTGGTTTTCATATCGCAGCCCGCTGTCCATGAGAAGACCCAGGTTAAGTGCTTCAAACACCCGATCTATGGGTTGCCCCATTAGCATCACACCCCTTGTGGGGTTAAACCCAGTCAGCTGCTGTTTGCTACCAAAAACTAAATACTTTGTCTTGGTAGGGTTGAGCAATAAGCAATTACTTCTGGCCCAGGCAGTTATTTTACTCAAGTCAAAATTAAGTTTCTCAATTGCACTATCAGCTTCACTTGGCCTACAAGAAATGTATACTTGAATGTCGTCTGCATAGATATGGTATCTACAGTGTGTGATGTGTGACGCTATATCAGCAGTGTAAAGTATAAAGAGAATAGGTCCGATTACCGATCCCTGCGGAACTCCCCTCGATAGCTTTACCCGTTCCGAGGTTTGGGTGGACCCATCACCTCGGCACAATTTAACACACTGTGATCGACCATTAAGGTAACTATCAAACCATTTTACTGCATTGCTATCAAATCCATAGTAACTGAGCTTAGAAATTAGGAGGTTCACATTTAGACTATCAAAAGCCCTGGAAAAGTCCAGCAATACTAACAGAGTACACATTCCTTTATCTTGGGAGCACAATATGTTATCAGAGACGTCTATCAAGGCAGTTGCAGTGCTTCGTCCCTTCCTGAACCCTGACTGAACATCTGGTAAAATATTGTATGTCTCCAGATACTCTGTCAGTTGTTTACATACTACTTTTTCTATCACCTTTGAGAGACACGGTAGGATGCTAATAGGTCTTAAATCCTTAAGCTCTAAAGGGTTAGAATTTTTAGGCAGTGGGCGAACAATTGCTACCTTCCAGATATCTGGAAAAGTAGCTGTCAAGAATGAAGTATTTATTAATTTAGTAATAATGTCAATAGTATTAGGAATAGTCAATAATAACATATTTAAATTAATCCCGTCACACCCTTCAGCATTTGAACTGAGGCACTTAACTATCTGTATAATTTCATCTGGGCTGGCAGGCAGCAACTGAAATATAGAATCACTAAACCTATGGAATTCAAAGTAAGTCAAGTTAGATATGCTAATATTTGAACTGTCGGGCAAGTTGAGGAAATGATTGTTTATCACTGTAGGGTCACTGAATGAAGAAGGCAATTCAGTGTTTTTCTTAGGCAGTAACGTAGATTTAAGATTCTTCCACAGTGATTTTGGGTCGTGCAATTTATTATTAATATTTAATTTAAAATAGGCAGATTTCTCATAGTACAAAGCTTTATTAACTATAGATTTTAGGTCTTTGTAATATTTCTTTTTTCCTTCAGTTTGATTTTTATGGAAATCTCCTGCTGCCTTGTCACGCAGTCGCATCATGTCCTTAACTGTGTCCGTGATCCAGGGATGAGAACATCCCTTGATAATGGTGGTTTTTATGGGTGCATGTAAGTCAAATAGAGAAAGCAAGTTATGATTGAATACCCGCACCATAGAGTTTACATCAGCCAAATTTAATACAGCGTCCCACCTCACACACTGCAAGTCCCTATCAAAATATTGAAGCTGAATGTTTTTCAAAGGCCTGTAAGTTAAGCTAAAGGGTTTTGGTTTTTCAACTTTAATATTGAATTCGCAGACCACAAGACAGTGCCCGTGAAGCAAGCCTACATGCTCAACAAATGTATTTTTTGCCCTCATGTCCGTGCAAACCACATCTAGCAGGGTCTGGCTTCTATCTGTGAAGTGCGTCGGCTGTGTGACCAATTGATCAAGATTAAAACATGTCAGGAAATTATTAAATTTAATTATTCTTGAGTCATTATTATTATGTAACAAATTTATATTAAAATCTCCTAATATTATTAAATTGTCATAATCTTTGATTGAGCTTATTGTGTCAGAAATTGCGTCAAAAAATAGGTCCACGTCCATCCAAGGTGGTCGATAAGCTGTGCCAATAACCAGCTTCCTCCCGTTGACGGTCAACGTAAGCCACATTTGCTCGACTAATCTGTGCAAGGGATCAACAGGGTGGGGGAGCGTACGGACATTTAAGTTTCTTTGTACATAAAAACCTACGCCTCCGCCGCGCGTACGTGCGCCTCGCGGTCTGGGTATGTGACGCAGCTTATACCCCGTAATAGTCGGGGCACGCCCTTGGCCCTCGCAAGTGAGCCAAGTTTCGTTGAGGGCAAGTAAGTCAACCGCATGCCGTGTAGTTGCCGCTATGAGGTTATCCTGGTTTGTGCTTAAGGAACCTGCATTATACAAACCTATTTTAAGACCCATTTTTTTACCTGTAACCACTAGTTTGTGTTGAGTCATGCACATAGTATGTTGGAGAGGAAACGACTATAATGTTTATGAAAGAGTTAGTTATATATGTAATGTAAAATATTTTATAAGGTTTAGAAATAAAATGTGTATATATAGTGTAAATAAAATATATATTATCAAATTTAGTACCGCCAAACCACAAAGTTAAATTATGAAATAAGAAGTCCCGCTTACTCAAACTGTATCGCTCCCAAAAATCCGTTTTATGTCTGCGACAGTTTTAATAGAGAACCCCTGTTTGCCCTCGCCCTGTCGAGCGTACACGCGGCCTCTCTTTGTCCACGCAAACCTCCATTGCTTATTTTTGCACTGCTCCCGGACTTGATGGAATAGTAGGCTGTTAGTGCGAGTAAGTCGCTCATTCACGTATACTCTTCGCGACGGGCCCGGCAGGCCGGCGTCGGCAGAAGTGAAGGAGCGGCGCACCCTAGCGGCACGAAGTAAGTCGTCTTTCAGCTGGCGGCGCACTAACCTGACGACAATGCGGCGCGGCCGGCTCACGGGACTCCCCTGCTCAGCGCTCGCTTCGTCCTGCGTCATTGCACCGACTCGCTCGGCGAATACGACGTCACGGGGCTCTAGCGTCACACCAAGCTTGGCAGCGATGACGGTGACCGTATGCACCACGTTTTCGCCTTTCTGCTCGGGGATATGGCCGATATCAAGGTCAGAAAGCAGCGCGTCCTGGTCACGGTCTTCTAGCTCTTGCTGAAGGAGCGATACTGTCCGCTGCAGTTCACTCACCTCTGCGCTATCACTGCGAGGTGCCACTTCCGCCTCCGCCACCTTCCTCTCGACCACTTCCAAACGACGCTCGACTCCATCCATGCGTTCCGTTAAGCCTCGCAAAGTAGCTCGGATCTCTTCGCGGAACTCGCGTTGCTCGGCCATGTATCGGTCGAGACGCTGCTGTAAGTCCAGCTCTTTGCAGGCGGCAGGGCCAGGAGCACCAGGTAGTGGGGAAGACGAGTGTGCGATGGACGGCGCGACCGCGGCAGGCGAGGGTGGGACGGGCCGCGCGGCCACGGCAGGCGACGGTGCAGCAGACTGCGCGACCACGGCAGGCGAGGGTGGGACGGGCCGCGCGGCCACGGCAGGCGACGGTGCAGCAGACTGCGCGACCACGGCAGGCGACGGTGAAGCAGGCTGCACGACCACGACAGGCGACGGTGCAGCAGCCTGCACGTCCACAGCAGGCGACGGTGCAGCAGGCTGCGCGACCACGGCAGGCGACAGTGCAGCAGGCCGCGCGACCGCGGCAGGCGACGATGCAGCAGGCTGCGCGACCGCGGCAGGCGACGGTGCAGCAGGCTGCGCGACCGCGACAGGCGACGATGCAGCAGGCTGCGCGACCGCGGCAGGCGACGGTGCAGCAGGCTGCGCGACCACGGCAGGCGACAGTGCAGCAGGCCGCGCGACCGCGGCAGGCGACGATGCAGCAGGCTGCGCGACCGCGGCAGGCGACGGTGCAGCAGCCCGCGCGACCTTGGCAGGCGAGGCCGCGGCATGCCGCGCAATCACGACAGGTGGAGGCGTGACGGGCAACACGGCGCCGGCAGGAGAGGGTGCAGCAGGCATTGCGTCTCGCACCCTACTGTCGCCTTTTGACGGGGTGCCGGTGCTGGTCCCCTTATCTATTTTTTTCTGGCATTCACCACAAAGCCAGCCTTTGGGGACAGCAACACTCTCTGGTAGTTCTATACCCTCGCAACGCCGATGGTAGAGGCCACGGCACAGCGCGCAAGCGGCAGTGGCGGCACCTTTCTGAGACAGGAAGCGTCCGCATGTCACACACTTTCCCATTTTCGCTGCGAAGTTATCAGGGTCTATAAAAAGTTCTGACAAGGAACGCTAGATGGCGCTATTTTCAATCAGAGTCTGTTTTTCTATTAAGTTTATTGTAAGGTTTTATATTTGTGTAAAAACGTTCGAGATTATTTTATATATCTTGCTTTAATAAAATGTATCACAATAAAAATAAGTTTGTAGTTTTATTCACCAGTTGGTGTATTTATACACCTACCCACTAACCGTAAAAAGTCACTCCGTGATACACACCAATGAATGTGCTATAAAAGCACTATCACAGACGCGAGCGGGCTGCGCACACCCACACGACCTTAGAGGGCACCGGTGCACACAACGAAAGCGACGCGGGTAGGTAATTGTTTAGAAAACTATTAAAATGTGTATATGATAACGCGATCGCAACAGTCTGTGTTACCGTACGTGACGTCACTCCATAGAATCGTGACATCATGTCAGTCTTGACCAGAATACTCCATAGGTTTATATCCTTCCCCAAATGCATTGTCTTGTGCAGATTTAATTGAATGGGTGCAAAGGCATACATAGAGACTTTATCCACGGGGATAAACTATACAAAAAGGCGATGAACCAGATGTCTATCTACATTCATTGTGGTCCGCAATTTGCGGAGAAGACAATAGTTATACCTAAGTAGCATAAAACACTAGTATTTTCATACATGAATCACGCGCGATTGAAACTGTAGAATATTGTTTTGCATTGATGCATATTAAAACAGTGTCCATATGTTTCCAGATGCGTAGTCCCCGAGTGCGAACCGGTAAACAGCACCGACTTCAGTGCAGCGTGGACGGTCGCCGCACTGCCCGAGCACGGCCGGGCACACCGGTGTTCCCGGCGGGTCCCGCTCGACCCCACCCTCCCCTGCGAGGCCAACAGCGCCTTCAGCGAGGAGGTGGTGGCCTGCGATCAGTGGCTCTACGCGTCCGCCAACACAATCGTTACTGAGGTGAGCGACCACTCGACCCCACCCTCCCCTGCGAGGCCAACAGCACCTTCAGCGAGGAGGTGGTGGCCTGCGATCAGTGACTGTACGCGTCCGCCAACACCATCGTCACTTAGGTGAGTATCCCATTCGACCCCACCCTTCCCTGCGAGGTCAACAGCACCTTCTGCGACCAGTGCCATGACCAACACTGTCGTACGTCAGGAGAGTTATGGCTGGACTCATTGGTGTCCCCGTCGGCTCGACCCCACGAGAGCAAAGGTAAAAATACGAAACATATTGCAATGAAATGATATTAAGAAAGGTTCTTCAAGATCTCCAAGATCCTGACTTTATAACAACCCAATGAAGAAAGACTCGAACAAAGAAAAAAAAATCAAGAAGTTAAAATCCGTCTGTATACGTTCCATGTCGTTGATATCAGAGGAATTAATATGATGCCAAGCGCATTAATACATTTAATACCTGCGATTGTGCAGCTGAATTACCGTATGCGCATGCGGCATCATCGCCATTGTTGTCGCGGTAATGGCGGCAAAAACACACTAATGGAGACTTAGCTGACGGTATTGTTGGTTTTTCTTGTCGCGGATGGCATTGATCTTGATGGTTCAACCACAGAGCAGGAACTCTTCACTTTTTGTCATATCGATGGTAGATAATCTTTGAGATCGTCATGTCTTCTTATAATTATAATAATGGTTAAAACTCACGTGTTTTTATCACAATAAAAGACAGTCACAGTTTCACAATACAGGATGACTCACACTAGTACGGGACGGGACGGGGCGGGACGGGAAAATCTGCCAATTTTTATAGAATTAAAGAATCGCGTGATAGCTCGGAGCTCTCGGATTTCACGTGACGCTTTTTATAGAAATTGACAGATTTTCCCGTCCCGCCCCGTCCCGTCCCGTTCTAGTGTGAGTCATCCTTAAAGCGAAATTTGCCACGCCTATTGTGACAAAAACAAATTTTTACAAAAAAAAACTTTTTCAATATTCATGACTCACGAAAGTTTAAGATATTCTCTAGTCGGTGGAGTATTATCCAGCTTTCTCTATCATGCGCCAGGTATTTGGCCTTTTGAAACAACACGAGTTCTACTCTTGTTCCTGTGAGATAACAAGATGTATTTGTCTCCTATGCATGCTCTAAAAGTTTGTATTGATTTCTTTTATGGGGCGGGTTTGCAGCTTCAAGAAAGAAATACCTTTCCCCCTAGGGAGTTTCACTTTCCAATTTCATATATGAGTTTCCATATTAAAATTAGCCTCAATAATCGATAGCTCAAGAAATTGCTATTGCCACTTAATGCTCCTAGGTAAATTGACTATTTAGGTAGTAAAGTAATGTAGGTACTTATAATAACTTATCCGGAAACAAACATTTCCAGGATGACAGATATTCTAGATAGCCCTGTGGATATAAATAGTCTGCTAGAAGCCTTGTTGTGTGTCTTGTACATGGCGGACCACACGTATACGCAGGACGCATAATTAAACTCTTTGTTTGACTTAAATTAGATAAGAATATTGTTTTAGATTGACCTTTCCGGTGGCTTGGCACAGACCACAGTTCACAATTTATATAATCCAATAGATATGTTGTGGAAATGTACTTAAATATGCGAGTAAATTATATATATATGTAAAACCGGGACATTGCTGGTTTAAATTATAAATACTTACCGTAAACGAAAGTAAACTGCCATTAGGAATTTCCTATAATCTTCGCCCATCAATAATCTAGTGACCTCGGATTATTAAAATTAATACCGAAAATAATTAATGATTTACAAATTATAATAAGAATATATTCTTAACCACTTCCACGTTTCTTAAATTCAAGTTGAAGCAGGTAAGACGTAAGTTTAAGGACTTATAAAAATTAACTTAATAGGTGAAAAAATATCCGCGGGCAAATTTTTATAGCTCACAGCCCTCGTATGTCACGTGACGCTTTCTATAGAAATTGACAGATTTTCCCGTCCCGTTCCGTTGTAGTGTGAGTCATCCTTTAAGTGGTCTTTATTTTCATTTCAGCAGTATATTTATTTTTAAAATGTTATCGAACTTGCACATATGTAAATTAATTGGTCCTTACGAGTATGTGCAAACGTCTTTCCTTAGGGAAAGACGCCGTGTCGCCTGCGACCTTATATGCAGACATTTATTAACACACACGCACCCAAAGGTTAGCCAGATCCCAGCTAAAAGCTCAGGGCGGCCTTGACACTATCCTAATGTGAGTAATGATACGTGGGTGTTATTATCGTATATCATTATGGCGATAGCGATCTCCTTGCTTGTTACGCACGTGCACGTGGGCTATGCAATTCGCACCGCCTGAGTGTGGGCTATGCGATTCGATAGTGTAGTAATTGCTCGCGAGATGCAAACACTATGGAATCTCCCAGTAGCTATCGAATTCGACGTTCAAAAGTGCACTGAAACATGCCGACTTGAAAAATAAATATTTTGATTTCGATTTCGGTTACGGACACGGACTGTTACGAAACATGTCGAGCTGTTTTCGACTTAACCCGATATAAGTATTTTAATATGTCTGATACTCATGTAAGTTTTCTAGTTAAAAAGCTCCGCCTTTCAATAGGACTTCGCTATCCGCATATTTTAGTGCCAATTACCTAAGTGATGATAATTGCTTATCGACAACGCCAATCAAACCGATGTTTTATTTTCCGATTGACGTTTTCTGCAAGCGATTGCCATTTGATTTTGGCTGAAGCTCCTAATGCTTTATGGTGCAGCAATCCAGCCATTTTACATCTATCGCATGTAAAACTCCCGGGGAATGCTCATTATTATTTACTTATTGAGTAACGGATGCGACCGCATTGCCGCCACGGTCCAATGAAAATTTCAAGAAAGAAACTATAATAATTTAAAGGTTCGGTTGCCAAACCTGGCACCGCCACCGTTATAACATCCGCTAAATATGGAATGTTACGTTTCCTGTTCTGTATTACCGAGATACTTGCGCTGATCGAGTTCAACTGGCTCTAAGTGTATTGTAATTTCAATTTTATCAATAAAGAAATTGGCTCTTCCACGAACTGGAAGGACCTTATTCTATCTTCCCTGATCATAAAACATAAGTTGCGTCTTGCGTAGCGACTAGCAAGACACGACTGATGTACGGAATTGAGACCTGGGACTTAATGGTGCGCAAAGCATGAATGCTGTAGAAATGAGAGCGATAAGAAGTATGATTGGTGTACGTATGTGTGACCGGGTAAGGAGTTACGTTAAAAGGGAAAGCTATGAAATGAATTAAGTGACAAAGATTGAAAGAGGAATGCTTCAGTGGTTTGGATACGTTGTGAGAATTAACGAAAGAAGATTGATAAAGAGAATATGCGGGTGAGATTAAAGGATGGGTCAGAAAGGGACAACCAAGGCGAGGCAATTTAGATCAAACAGCTCTTAAATAAAGCAAGTTCCGCAAGTACCCAACGAGCATGTATGAAAAGATGTATGGCTGTGAACGAATAAAAAAAAGTAAGTATGTAAGGGTCGAGTATTTGGCGTTCTGTAGTCTCCCTAACCCCAATGGGCAACAAGCGTGAGTATTATGTATGTGTGACAAGGATTCTGTTTATATATTAGGAGCAGCACAATCCTCAGTCCTGCGGATGCAACACTTGCGAATGCTGCACATCACCGCTACTCCAATAAAATCTACGCAAGCGGAACCAACCATTAAGCAAAGATCCGCTTCAACTGCTATCAATTAGGGAATCATGACCCTGCGATTACTACAAAAAGCCGCACACACAATCAAGCGACCTTAAACCCTACGACACTGGCTTAAAGCAGTTATTTCTGATATCATCAGCTCGACCTTCACCTCCAAACGCACCCACCCGATATCGCCGGTCAGGCGTGGCGTCAATGTCAGCGTAACAATGGATTTGGCGACAAAAAGTGAATCGCCGGTCATGGCATCACAAATGATGTTTTGGAATATTTTTTTTCAATTTTCCCTGGTTCGTTAGTTTATTCGTTTGTTTGTGGGTACAAACCAATGTCCCCAAGTATCGCAAAAAACAATGATTTGGTTCGCGGTCTTTAGAAGAGGTTAGGTAATAAGTACACGCGATGGATCTTAGTAATTTATAACAATATAATTTGCATATCCAATTTCGTAGATGTCCTTGATGCACTCACTAAATGTCAAAATGGTAAGTTTATAATAAAACTAGACACTCTATATCCACACTTTATCTAGATTTTTGATAACTGGTTTGTCTAGTTAATTAGCGAGATACAGTTCAAAATAAAAGTAAAATTACGCTGACGACTGCAGCGTTGCTGTTGCGGAAAACCTGTCAATATCCTTGATAAATTGGGTGCGCATTGCGCAAGTGCGGCGCCTTATCATTGGGTTTAAAAATCACCACAACTTTCTCACTCAATACTTAAGGAATTTTCGATTGTCAGTAAGTTCAAAGTTGTCACCTTTATCATCTTCATGAAAGATTTGTGCGCGTGCGTAGTGAACATACACGTAAATTGGCTTTTAACTAAATTATGTCGATGTTTAACCAACCAATGTTTTATTTCCAGTTCAACCTGGCCTGCCAGGAGTGGAAGCGGACGCTGGTGGGGACCATCCACAACATCGGTATGCTGGTCTCGCTGCCAATCCTCGGCTATGTCTCTGATCGGTAAGTTGGTAAACCTGACTTCCCGGGAGTTTTACCATGAGCTACATGGCAATTTTTATTTTTAATATCAAAATTTAACCGACGGTTTGGTCATGTCCTCTGAAATTCTAAAAAGTACCTTGTCTAGCAATGAACATCATTCAGCATGAACTATGCTAGTCTGCAAGTTCAACTTAATCCATTTTAATCGTTCATTGATAAACTAAAATTTTACATGTCGACATTTTACACAATATGCTACGTCTGCTAGCAAACCAGACACGTTTTCAGTTTTTTAGCGTTTATTATACCACAAAAGCGCGAAATTAATGATTTACGCGGTTTTCGAGCTCGATGTACTATGTGATGGTTAGACTTTTGCATAAAAATATTTACATATAAATAAGCAACTCATAAACCAAATTTTGGTTTATCGACATTTACAAGATATTTATACGAGTATGCAATTCTAGCCACCAATTTAAACCACGGAATAAAATTTATACGGCCTCCTAGCCTAGTCGGTAGTGACCCTGCCTACGAAGCAGGAGGTCCCGGGTTCGAATCCTGGTCAGGGCATTTATTTGTGTGTTTATCACGAATATTTTTTCCTGAGTTATGGATGTTTTCTATGTATTTAAGTATTTATATGTATCGTCACCTATTATAATATATATATCGTCGCCTAATACCCACAACCAAACAACACAAGCCTTATTGAGCTTACCGTGGGACTAGGTCGATTTGTGTGAGATTGTCCCATAATATTTATTAATATTTATTTTTATTAAGTATTATTATTTATGATAAATTTGATTCCGTGGTACAAGATTTAAGTTTATTCCGTGGCACTGAAAACGTTTTGAAGACCATTAATACTTACCTGTGCGTATTCTGCTTTCCAGCTGGGGCCGCAAGACAGCGCTGATCCTGTCGTGCGTGCTGGTCGGTGCCATCGGCTCTCTGAAAGCCTTCTCCGTCTCCTACGAGATGTACGTCGTGGTGGAGTTCCTAGAGACAGTTGCTGGTGCCAGCGCCTTCCCCGCTGCCTTCATCATGAGTAAGTTCAGCAGATTTCAAAATTACTTGTATTCATACTAAATTTATTTATGCCACAAAAAATTACAAACAAAATACAGATGAACATATTTTAGTGGCATTTGTGCCCAAATGGCAGCATGAAAATGGTTTCATCTACAAACTCACATAAGAGACATCTAATTAAATACAACTGTCTGTCAATATGAGCAACGGGCCAAACGCAATGGGCTTTTCATATGCAATAAGGAAACTTTAGACATTAATCACCTTACTGACCTGACATTTAGATAAGGCCTATGCTAAATTTGAACCTTAAAAATGTATTCTCATTTCAGCCATCGAGCTGCTCGGTCAAGAGAAGCGTGTCCTAACAACAGCCTTCCTCGGCATCATGCTGGTGATCGGCGGCCTCAGCTTCGCGCTCTTCGCCAAGACCTTTCAGTACTGGCGCACCTTCATCCTCGTCGTCTACCCTCCATCTCTCCTCTTCCTGCTCTACATATACTTCCTCCCCGAGAGCATCAGATGGCTGCTCTCTAAAGGACGCAAGGAAGATGCCTTAGAAATCATTACAAAAGCAGCGAAGATGAACGATGTGACGCTGTCAGAAGAGACGATTAAGCAGCTCCAGGAAACGAAAACGCCTGTTGATGAGAAAAAAGAAGAAGAAGCAGGGTTGTGGATGCAAGTGTTGAGATCGCCTATTATCATGAGGCGCCTTGCGATCTGTTCCTGGTGGTGGATCACTTGCACGTTCGTGTTCTACGGGCTGGCGATCAACTCGGTGTCGCTGGCGGGGGACAAGTACACCAACTACATGCTGGTGGTGTCGGTGGAGGTGATCGCGGTGGTGACCAACGCGCTGGTGCTGGACCGGATCGGCCGCAAGCGCACGCTGCTCATCGCTTACGTCGTCTGTGGGATTTCTTGCGTGGCCATCGCTTTTGTACCTGCCAGTAAGTTTATCGTTGATCACATTTTAACGAAAAGATAAAAACTTTCAAATGTTATGATTTCAAACTACGTTTAAATGGATTCATTTTGTAATTGACGCTATTCAAATTAATACATCTTACGGTAAATATTACTACGCGTCTCTATAAGGTGAACAAAGAAATAAGCTATGAAAAAAATTCTTAACGTCGAGTAAACATCGAGAGCTTAAACATTGGTGATTACTGATTACTAGAGAAGAAGAAATCCTCTTCTTCATAAGTTCATACGTTCGAATCTGGCTCAACGCGGTCATTTTATTTAATACGCTATAAAATTGACTTTGAACTTTACTTTAACACGTTCGCGGACGCGGATTGCATAGCATCCGTTTTTGTACTTCATCTGGTGACGCGCCTGCTATTGAATCCGTTATTTGGTCTAGATTTCTGCGTCAGTATGCTTACCAATCCGCTTGGCCACAGTATAATATTATTAACCAACATTTCCTCTACCATTCACTAAAATCACAGAATGCATACTGTTATATTTCATAGTTTATGACGGTTAGAAATTATCCTGTGACATCTCAAATTGTGCCCCCCTTTCTGTGACGCGTATGCTATAGCATTCGTCTTTGTATGGAAGACTCCTCAGTAGCCCTGCGCGTGCGTCTAGGAGTGGGCGCGTAAAATGTGGCCAAATTTCGCATGCACACGCTATTTTACGGATTGTTTGTAACATTATTAGTAATGTTTTTTTTACAGTTTATGTATGTTTTTGGTTGTGGTTTTATAAACAAATCTCTTTACTGATTGTTTTTTGTAGTGCAACTTGATTCTGACTACTGTAAATAAAGAAAAGTGAGGCATGTTTATACTTACTATTCAACTAATTATTTTAGTACTTAGTAATTATTTTGGTCATATAATCGTGAATATTGTGCCTATTCGTAGTCGATGCTGAGCGCTAACATTATGGTAAGCATGTGGCATGTATTTTGTTTGTGTAGGGCCGCAGTTTACATGATTAAATTCAAAGTTCGGATACTTGCTATGTGCTGGTTGGTGAAGAAGGCCCTAGCCGTTAAATCCTATAAGTATTAGATGAAATATTACTTCTACTTTACTTTATGGCAAAGAATTTATCATAGTTGTTGACGTAGCAGCTCACCCGAGTGAACGGTATGACAGACATGCCAACATAGTCGAATGCTATAACATGCGGTGTCATATAAGATCATATTTTGACTAGGTATTATATCAAACATGCATAAGCATCCGAATTGTATAGCATTTGGTGTCACATAGTGTAAAAGAAATGGTTTCATAATGACGGGACTTGCATTGCATTCGACTTGTATAGAATTTCGCGTCACATAAGAATCCTGATTTTAGCTTTGTTGTGACAGGTATGCAATAGCAGTCGTAAAATTCCCATACAAAATTAAGGTGTCCCAGAGGTGTGACCAAGCGTCCGCGAACGTGTTAAATGGATTAGATACAACTGTGCGATCATACCATCTTCAAGTCAGTGAAACCACAATTTGGTTAAATTTCTTGAATTAATTGTTTTATTTTGTAGCGATGTCGTGGCTGGCCACGCTGCTGTACCTGGTGGGCAAGATCGCCATCACGCAGGCGTTCAGCGGCGTGTACATGTACACGTCGGAGCTGTTCCCCACGCACGCGCGCCACAGCCTGCTCGGCTTCTGCTCCATGGTGGGCCGGCTGGGCTCCATCGTGGCTCCGCAGATGCCGCTGCTGGTGAGGACACTTATATACACCTACTTGGGACAAGTTCATACCTTCATCCTCCATAGTTATTCACTCTCATCAGAGTGGTCGTGATAGAGACGGGGTGAATAATGTAGCGATCGAAATGCACTTATTGCACATATCACGGTAGACCTATTTAGATAAGTTGAAAACCGCTGAATTTTGGCCTACTTCAAATAAATGCTTTTTGAGTTTGAGTTTGAGTCTGAGCGCGACTAACTATCAAAACACTTCTTCTTCGTTTTCCTAGTGTCTCGACGGCTCAAGGAGCCTGGGGCGCGCTATGGCAACTAATCCCAAGACTTGGCGTAGGCGCTAGTTTTACGAAAGTCATCTGACCTTCCAACCCAGAGGGTAAACTGGGCCTTTTAGGGATTAGTCCAGTTTCCTTACGGTGTTTTCCTTCACCGAAAAGCGATTGGTAAATATCAAATGACAAATTGTACATAAATTCCGAAAACCTCATTGGTACGAGCCGGTAGGATTTGAACCCGCAACCTTCGGATTAAAAGTCGCACGCCTTGCAGGATGACTCACACTAGTACGGGACGGACGGGACGGGGCGGGACGGGAAAATCTGTCAATTTCTATAGAAAGTATCACGTGATAGCTCGGAGCCCTCGGATGTCACGTGACGCTTTCTATATAAATTGGCCGATTTTCCCGTCCCGCCCCGTCCCGCACGTCCCGTCCCGTCCCGTCCCGTCCCGTTCTAGCGTAAGTCATCCTTACCGCTGGGCCACCAACGCTTCCTAGCATTTATAAAAGCACATTAAAAGTTAAAACAATAACAGCCAAGGCACATTTTTATCAAATTATTAGTGTACCTAATTTGTACCATGTAGTAGAAAATCTAGAAATATCATGCCTTCCCAGAAATAGCATAAAAATATACACCGTCATAACAGTGTTGTGACGGTAGGTGTATATTTTGATATCCACGAAAATAATAACCCAACCAGCTTAATTAACTTCGTTTATCACTTTCCAGGCAATCTACGTGGACTGGCTCCCATCGGTCCTGTTCGGCAGCACGGCACTGGTGGCGGGTGCGCTCATGCTCACCACCCCCGAGACCCTCAACACGCGGCTGCCCGACACCATCCAGGAGGCCGAGGAGCTCGCTAACCAGCACAAAAAGCCAGAGAACTTGGAGATGAAAGCTTGCTAGCGAACTTTCATCGGAGATGTTGTCAACCCGACACTATACCATACGATAAGCAGCTAGCCAATCAACAACTGAGTGTATGCTAACGAGCCTCCACTTTCTGATGCTGTCTACATCCCCAGTATAATATAATAATATGATAAGTAGCTGCTCGTATTAGCTAACATCAAGCGGCCTGAAAAATCGACCACTATTAGCTTGCAGACGCCAAACGCTAGTCTAAACGTCTTAGCATGTTGCCAACCAACACCGGCCTGAGGATCTGATGATAACGAGCCCTGGCCGTTCACATGCTGACATCGGAGCTCAACACCTATCTGGTACTATCCAAGAGATCGAGCGTCGAGCACCTAGCGAACCAAAACAAGCAAGTAGATCCTGACTATGATGGCAAGCGAAACATCACTGGAAATGAAAACTCACGGAACTTCAGTACCTGCACTTCAGTTGTTTGTATACGGCAGCAGAGATGGATGAGTCTTTCGTATAAGAACTTTAATTTAGTGTTACATACCAGATAACTGAGCTGGCTGTGTCAAACAGTGATACATCTGCTAGTGCCTTTTGCACTAGAAATGTCACCTGCAATAATGTGGTGCACATGACACACACACTAACGAATCTACAAATCGGTGTCTAATATTTTTGTACGCTTTGTTTGTGTAACTTAATTATTGCAGGAGATAGCACAGTCGCCATATTGGAGTAGTTAGATGTGTTCAAAGATTTCTGAACAAGTACTCGCTTTGACAATAGAGTCTTGTTCAAATATTTGTGAGTAGTGGCTGATCCGATATATATACTCGTAACGGCGACTGTACATAAACATAATGCTTAATGTTGTTATTGATATGCAAGTGTAATTGTGACGTAAATTATTGTGATTTAATGAAGGGTGGCGCTTTTCTTAACTTTTGCAATGTAAAATCAAATTGTATGTTTTCCATTTAGTCGGTAGGAATGGAAACTAGAAATAACATTCCATTTCTTTTTTAATTAGAGTGCGACTTTGATAACATCGATTTTGATAGCAGAGACTGTGAAAGTGTTAGGCTTCATAATTTCAAAGAAGTTTTACTAAGATGACACATAGGGTGTCACTAATATCAAAATCGATGCAAATTAAGCTTGGTCTGAATCTATTTATTTAACCTGTGTAGTGTATCTTTTTGTGTAGTGTGAAAAAGTAAGTTCAACACGAAGGGACCGACCAGAGTACGTTTTTTATCGAAAGTCGTGTCTGGCAAGATGATGCTTACATGTTAGATGTGTCTGAGTTTTACCTACCTACTGTTACGACGAGCTCTTTACTACGGAGCTGTTTTCATTTTCTCGAGGTTGATTATTTAATTTATGTTGATGCTTACCTAATTTATCCCATTTTTATATGAGATATTTATTAGCTCAGTGAGGTGCCACCTTGCTCTAGTGTATACTAAGTATGACTTACGTACAAAATTATGTTACCCGCTAGTTTTAAGTTAATTTAAAACAAAAGTTGATATAACTGATGTGTAAATACAATTTATTTTATACGTATTATTTTATTTTAACCCTGGCTTGATAATAAGAGAGAGGCGCCCCTCTCTCGTATTATTAAGCCCCATTTTACCTCTTTAGGAAGGAATTTTAAACTGTCCTGTGTACTTGTATATTTATTTCCAGGGGCCTTACCATGACGTCTTAACGCGATTCAGTTTAGGTTCAGTTTAGGCTCAGTTGTATGGAAGCGACTCAGTTTACGTCGTCAGCTGAATCGCGTTACGACGTCATGGTAAGGGCCCTGGTTTAAATTAACCAAATTTCATAACAGTCCATTCATTTAATACCATGACGGCGGCAAACAAGCATAGGGCCCGCCTGTTGGAAAGCGGTCACCGTAGCCTATGGACGTCTGCAACTCCAGGGGAGGTCACATGCGCGTTGCAGACCCATTAAAATCTTGCACACTCCTTTTATGAAGGGTTGTCTATTGTTTGCCCGAAAGTTATATAAAATAATACTCATATGCCCGAATTTTATTTGCCCGAATTTCATTTGCCCGAATTGTTTGTTTACCATAAAAATTATATGACATACTCTTTGTTTACCCGATTATTCGATTCCAGAACGTACGAGTTGTTTTTTTTTTATTAGATGTTATTCCACAAGTGGTATAACATGGCAATACAATCTAGCCTTTTTAGGCTAATAAGTATTTTGATTTTAACCTAAACTACGAATACAGAATAAACTAAGAATGTGTCCATTAACACTTTTCTTATTGTCTCTATTAAGGCGAAGACACTTTGTTCATGTGATCTTTATATGTAGTACTCACTGCACTAAATTCACTATTCACTACACTAAAAGTATTAAATCAACTCAAAAGGTTTTATTCTTTTCAGTCTTCTTTTTAAATTCGTGATGTCGAGGAGCTGGATGGCCTCGACGTTAACGTGATGATGAAGTCTTTGATCGTGGGCTTTGGCGTATTTTTTAATAATATCACTAACAGATTCCACTCCTAGATCCCGGTGGAGGTCATCATTTCGTATGTACCAGGGGGCGTTTACTACAGCTCTTAGTACTTTGTTCTGGAATCTTTGAATTATCTGTAGATTGCTATGTTTGGTACAGTCCCACAGCTGTATACCGTAAGTCCATATTGGCATTAGAACTCGTTTGTACAACAATAATTTGTTGTGCACTGACAGCGCAGAGTGTCTTCCAAGCAGCCAGTACATCTTTCTGTAGCGAAGGTCTAATTCTTTGCGTTTCTTTTTGACATGAGCTTTCCAGCGAAGCTTAGTGTCAAGTGTCATGCCCAAGTATTTGGCTGAATTTTCGTACGGTATCACGGTTTTATTTATGTATATAGGGTGGTATGATGGTTTCTTGTTCGTAAAGTCAATATGTACGGACTTGGACTCGTTGAGTTTTATTCGCCATTTTGTGGTCCAATCATATACAACGTTAATGGAAGATTGTACTTTTTCCACTGCTTCTTGGTGGTTTGCCCCCACAGCCATAATAGCGGTGTCATCCGCAAAGGTTGCAATGGTACTATTTTCTAGAACTGGAATATCACTTATGTATAGTAGGTACAGGATCGGTCCTAGAACACTTCCTTGCGGTACTCCAGCTTGAATTGGCTTACATCCTGAGTAAGCATTTTCTTGTTTTATTCGAAACATTCTGTCTGAGAGGTATGATTGAAGGATATCTGTGAACTGTTTTGGTAACATAAGTTTTAACTTATACATCAATCCGTCATGCCACACTCTGTCGAATGCTTGTGCAACGTCAAGAAATACTGTGGAACATACTTTTTTATCTTCTAGTGATTTTTCAATTATATTGGTTATTCTGTGGACTTGATCAATAGTGGAGTGTTTTTGTCTGAAGCCGAATTGGTAATCAGGGATTAAGTTTTTGTCCTCTATAATGGGTCTTAATCGTTTTAACAAAAGTTTTTCATGTAATTTGGCCATAATAGGTAGCAGTGATATTGGTCTATATGAAGTCACCTCGTGTGCTGGCTTTCCTGGTTTGGGGATCATAATTACTTCCGCAAATTTCCACACTCCTGGGATATATTTTAATCTGAATGTAGCGTTTATAAGAGTCGTGAGTTTTACTACTGCTTTACGTGGCAAGTTGCGAAGAACTTCACCAGTGATAAGGTCATAGCCTGGTGCTTTCTTTTGTCCCAGGCGTTTTATTTCACAAGTAACTTCTCTAGGTGTCACAGGTTTTATTTCTAGCTCGTCTTGTGATACATTAGCATTTAGACCAGAGCTGCCAGCGCTGTCGTTGTTTTCATTTGGTTGAAAAATTAGTTCCAGATGTTCAGCAAATCGTGCTGCTTTCTGAAAGTCGCTTGCGGCCCAGTGTCCATTTGCCAATTTAATTGGAGGGACTTGAGTAACGGGTGTTTTTAAGTTTTTTGTGATTTTCCATAGAGAATAGTCTGTGGAGCGATCATTAGTCAGTCGACTTAGCTGAGTAGTCATTGACTTATCGTCGAAAGTTTTAATTTTTCTATTTAACTGCTTTGAAAGGTTGTTTAATAATGTTTTGTCCTGCGGAGATCTTGTATGCTGCCATTTTTTTCTTTGTCTTCGTTTTTCAGCGATTAAGTTTCTTATTTCTTGAGGATAAAAGTTGCCAAATACCCGTTTTTTGGTGTTAGGTGTATTGTTCCAAGCACATCGTTGGATGTCTACTATGAATTTGTTAACTTCAAAGTCTAGCTGTTCGGTGGTTTTCAGGGGAACTTTCAGGTCAAGAGTGTTTTCTAGGTCCACGTTGAAGCTTTCCCAGTCTGTTTTTCTGTTTACTAAGCGTAGAATATTGTCTTTTAAAATTATTTGCTCACTTAAAGTTAATATGATAGGAGAATGATCCGAGCTCATATCATACCCTTCCTCAATATCAATGTATTTGTTTGAGATATTTTTAAGTATAAAGAAATCTATTAGGTCTGGGACTTTGTTGACATCGGTAGGCCAGTAGGTAGGCTTCCCTGTTGATATTACGTCACAATGACTTTCTTTGATAGCATACAGCAGTTCTTTTCCCTTTGTGGTTGTAAGTCGAGATCCCCAATGGGTGTTTTTGGCATTGAAATCTCCACCTAATATAAATCTGTTTCCAAGCTGGTCTAAGAGATCCTTGTATTGCGGGGCTTTCAATGCATACTTTGGAGGGCAATATATAGCTGATATGGTCACAGGATACCGTTTTGTTTCGATACATATAGCAATGATTTGGCTGTCAGGGTTTTCGATCTTTATTTGTTCGTAGTGGGGAATATTTTCTTTTATTATCACTGCACTTCCTCCTCTAGCTGTATTGCTGGGATGATTGGCGTGATAGGCTTTAAATCCTTTGATTTGAATTAGTGATTCCTTAGTGAAGTGTGTTTCTGATATGAGACACACATCGATTTTTGCTGTGGATAGGACAGCCTTCAGTTCATTTTGGTGACGAAGTAGCCCATTAGCGTTCCATGCCATAATTTTGAGAGTCTTAGACATTATTAATGTTTTTAGTTAATGTTTTGGAAGTGTTTTCCAGTGTTTTTAGACGGTTGTCAAAGGACGACATGTATTTAAGGATTTCATTTATTTTATCTTCCATTTTAATTTTTACAATTTGAGGCTTTGTTTGAACGTGGGCTGCAGCTGGTGTAGGCACTTTAGTGATTTGTGCGTAGGATACGCCTGAAGTGACGGGTGCTGGCTTTGGTTTGGCTTGGCAGTTCCTCTGAGAAGTGTGTGCTGTCTTGCTTTTCAAATGTTTATTTTTTATTGCTTGTAGCTCCTTAGCTACTAGACAACCTCTATAGTTGGCTGGGTGATCTTCGCCGCAATGTACACATTTCGGCTTTGCCTCTTTTGGTTTTTTACAATCTGCTGTAAGGTGCTTACCTGTGCATTTAACACAACGGGGTTCTTTTGAACAGTACTTTTGCGTATGACCATACGCTTGGCAACGTTTGCATTGTGGTATTAAATACGATGTCTTCACCTGTTCAATCTCTACTTTACATCCCAATATAGATTTGATGCCGTATATTTTTTTAATGTCTTCATCCTTTTGGAATGAGAGCATAAACATGTTCAGTGGCTCTTTATTCCGCCAACTTAATTTGTTAACTGCCTCCAGGATTTTATATCCCTTAGAGTTCAGTTCTTCTACAATCCTGAGGGGTGCACACGAGGAGTGTAATTTCTTGGCCATCACTCTGATGGGTCTATTTTGTTTGTTCTCAAAGGTATGAGAAAGGCACTTGTTTTCTAGTAGTAGCTCAGATGCACTTTTATATGCGGCTTCATCGCTGAGGTTTATCTTTACTCTGTCACCTTTCATAGTTTTGGCGGTGAACGAGTCTTTTGGTAGTTTGGTTAAAAGAAAGTCGTAAAACTTCTGGTAATTTTGGACATCTTCTACCACAGTTGGCGGTGGTAGTGGAATCTTTTTAGCTATAGCCTTTTCGGTGTTAGGTTGGGATGCCTGGGGTGGGGTGAGCGATGTATTGAACTTCCTCTTTTTCCTACTTTGTTGGCGTATCCACCCGGTCTCTTTTGCTAGCTCCTCTTCATCTGTTTCATATTCAGTGAGTGGTGGAGGATTGTTCTTGGCACCTTTCTTACTTTCAGGTGTCGGTGTTGGTTGGTGTTTCTTATCATTATTCAGCTGATTGCTAAGTTCATTTATTTGAGCTTGGAGGTCCTTCACCAAACTTTGCAATTTTTCACGTTCGGATTTTTCATCCAAGTAGTGCTGATATAGCAAGCGTTCCGTTTCCGTTTTAATGGTTATGTTCGAACCCATTCTTAATTATAAAGAATAGCTTCGCCTTAACAAATAAACACAAATAGTAATGATTCACTTGAATCAAATAACTGGGTCATCGCGGCGACCGTGTATAGCACGTGCGTCACGACGAAGTACGCTGCTGCGTCAGCGTAAAATTCGAGTGCTCTCTAGAGCACGAATTGTACCGACGCAACCGATCTTCGCGAAAGTCAATATCGAACTGTGAAGAACGTACGAGTGCCATATTAATTGTTGTCCATATTATTAAGTGCAATAATATTATTTAATAGAATATTCAAACGCCATACTAAATAATGGTCTTTCTCCGAATCCATGCATGCTTGCTCACGATGCCTTAAGGCAATAAGGCCGCAATTTGTACTTTTATTTTTGTGCAATAAAGTTTTAAATAAATAAATATTCCTGTAGAGGCGCTCTACAAATATTTACAAACTTGTTATTATTAAACATGTGGTATATATTAAAGTTGTTTTTATTTATAATTTTGTATTATATATTATTAAATAGAATTTTATATTATATTGGAAGTCGGTTCTGGCGCTTCGCCGGCAGCTGCCGCGGCACGCTCGCTTCGCTCGCTCGGCTCGCGCGCTGTAAGGTCACGGTTCAACCTAACACTCCTCCTCGCTTCGCTCGTCGTCGTACCTAAACTGACCTGCCTTAGAGTTGAATAGGTAGGGAAGTTTTCTGACTTATCATAATTTTGTATTATATATTATTAAATAGAATTTTATATTATATTGGAAGTCGGTTCTGGCCCTTTGCCGGCCGCTGCCGCGGCACGCTCGCTTCGCTCGCTCGGCTCGCGCGCTGTATGGTCACGGTTCAACCTAACACTCCTCCTCGCTTCGCTCGTCGTCGTACCTAAACTGACCTGCCTTAGAGTTGAATAGGTAGGCAAGTTTCCTGACTTATAATAACTTTGTATTATATTATTATATTGAAAGTTCACAGTTCTAACCAAACCTAACCTAACCTACTTTCTGGGAAGCAATTTGGATGGCAAATGATATTATGGCTAGTGATCATTATGGCTTACAATGATGATGTCAAATGATATTATTGATATTGATTTTATGGGAAATAAAGTTTCTGGCACGTGACTAATATAGTAAACAAGAAGTATTGCATATGTTATTATGGGAAACAATATAATGGCTTTTGACTATTATGGCAAATGAAATTATGGCAAATGAAATTCTGGCAAATGGGTGTATACCTTTATGAAGAACCCCATACTGTAATCTTTCGGGAAATCCTCGGCAATGCTCCGGCTATGAAATGACCTCCCGTCATTCCATAGCCGGAGCGTCCGCGGGAAGAAATTCCTCTGAAACCGCACAGTGCGCGACCATTTTGGTCATTTGCTTTTCATTTGTCTTTGTATGAATGTGCAACGAACGTCTATAAATGGAAATATACAAATGTTCGCGTTTTTATAAGTAGAAATGACTACTTAATAGATGTTCTTTGTGACAAGCATGTTAAACTTTCAGCAGGGAAATTGTTTTCTTTGTTTTATTGGATTTGGTCGGAAACATTTGTCATTAATAGTAATGGGACGAGACGGGCCGGCGCGCCGGTGCCAGCCGACTGACGCCGACATTAGCCATAACATAGCCATAGTTGTCATAACAACTAGCCGTTCCACTACTCATTTACAGCGTACGACTTATTTTAAAAGCATTTACTAGGATGAATTTACTAGGCTCAGCACCTACAGCATTTACTACACTCAAAAATTAATGCAATGTATTTTGTATCGAAATTCTGGGCCCTTAAACGTGCATTTATTTGTGTAATATTTGTACATACTTACATAACTAATTATGTCTTTCCCATCACGGAACAATGGTGTTCCGGACCTTTGGGAGGTACGCGGAGCCGAAGCCAACACGCAGAGCCCTTTCGACAATTTAATGAAATGTAAGGGGTACACCGAGCGAATGTTGCACCTGCCCGAGTCATGGGACGCACGCAGAAGCAGCAACCGCCAGGGTGTATGGAGTATGGACTTTTGAGATTTAATGGAATCAAAAATATACTGGACTATTAGGTGAATGTGGTGGACTAAATACTGGATTATGGACAATAAAATCGGAAAGCCTACCAGTAAAATTAATACAAATCAAAGCAGCCTGCTGGAATTCACTTGTCGTGGACGGCCGGCAACCCACATGGCCTGCCTCAACAGAAGTTTCGTTTTGTTTCATGGTACTAAGAATGTTAAACAATGTCATATATTTATGCGTGCTTCGTTGTGCAAGATATTATACTGCCGCATAGCTGACTATTTGAAAATGCATTCAGTTATAAATGATACATAACTGTGGAGAAGTTACACCGCTCTAGTGTAAATGTGGACGGATGTATAACCGTATATCCACAGCGATAAACGACATAAAAGCATCATACCGCTGTTTACATGCACGTGTCAAAGCAGCGCGAACTATTCTAGGCCCACGAATAATTCCCATACTCCGTCGGCGACGACCCAAATACACGTTCCCCTTTCATAAAGGCGGAAGAATATTCCAAATTTTATACCACATTTGACCTTTTGAAATTTCTATAAGAGCGAGATCGTAAATGCAGTTCTGAATCGATTCGCACCGCCCTAATATTTCAGCAATGTAAATATTTGTGCCAAACATATCATAACATGTCTATTTGGATTTGAAAGAAATATGTAGATCGTGTTTTATTAGTTGGATTATTGCTAAACCTGATTGTCAAATGAAAATAGATCTTAATGCTTTAAGATAAGATCTGTAGACAGTGGTTTGTGTGGAGAACTTTTCAGTATCGCGCGGATATTTGAACGAGTTGCGCGCGCGCTCCTGAAATCCGCGATTTCAGTTCACCTCAAGTGCAACCAGCCTGTCATTTAAACCGTTATTTTACAGTTAAATTTAGAAGTCAGATAATTTTTTTTCAAGTGACCACAGTTATAAGTCGTTGGTTTTGATCGTCAGTTGTTTTATGTGACCTTTAAAATTTTCATAAATCGTATAAAACGGCAATGATCTTACTGTGTTCCTAATCTGGTTTAATGTGACTTAAAATTAGAGGAAGTTGTTATCAGAAATGGATATTTCGGACTCGCAGTGTCAGCTGCGTTATTAAACTGAGCTTTTAAGAGCTCCACAAGTCAGCTTTGTATGAGCCTGATCGTTGCTATCGAAATCGAGGTGGTGGACTATTAAGAGCTATGGCTATGACTGATGGATATAGTTTTCAGAAGTACTTGACTTCTTTAAAGTGAGTGCATGGTGATGGGGATGAGTTTTTGGTGTTGGTGCTGGTGAGAGTTTGGCAGTGGAGCTGTTGAGCGATGTCGCGCCGTGATGTGGTGCCACGCGAGCGGCCGGAGGTCCTGGCTCCGCCGCCAAGCAAGTGCGCTAAGGTACGTTTATTATGCTGGAGCCACCTCACATCTAGTCTCTCCCGTCCACCCAACTGTCCTCAGCATCCATAGACTTGGCTAGACGCCGACGCAACAGACGTTAGGTGTGAGGATGCTGTAAAGGGTTATGCAAAACTTACTCACGGTGAAGATGTAGACTGAAATCCATGAAGCCAAATTTTTTTTGTTCATAAATCTGTGGTTTTCAATTTTTACTATGTCTCAATGCTGATCCACAACACAAGATTTAATAATTAGCCCTTCCTACAATTTATCTACTATATTCTGCGATGTTCAAGTTCCAGTTATAAATGATCTACATGGATATGATAACCATTCATAACTATATTGTGCACCGTACTTAGCGTCATTATAACGTGACAGGGACGCTGATAGGCGATCAAGGCGGTCTAAGGAAACGCATGTACCTACATTCAACCACTGTAGGACTATGTCATAGTGCCGCGGCTATAAATCAGATTGGAAGAAATCTCTTACTGCTTGTCATTTTGACATGGTTCTAGAGTGGCCTAGTTGACTATACCTACATGTGTATTGTAAATGCGCAGGTGCTGTACTACACCTGGCGGCTGTGCTCCGTGGTGTTCTCCCACTTCGTGATGATCAGTCTGGTGGTAGCCTACTGCATATTGGGGGCGGTCACCTTCGAGAAGCTGGAAGCGGCGCACGAGAGAGAGGTGAGATATCGTGTCCTTTATCTAATGTAATGTTGCTTTAGGGTGTTGGTGGTCTAGCGGTAAGGCGTACAACTTTCAATCTAGAAGTCACAGGTTCGAAACTCGAATGATTGCAACTTACCAATGGGTTGCGAAATATTTATGAAGACCGCTGACGTAAAACATCGTGGGGTAACAGGACATTCCAATAAGGTTTAGTTTCGTCTCTGGCTTACGAGTAGATGGACTAAACTTAGACTTAGACTAAATAGAAGTAATTTTAAATTCAATTAACAAAGTTTGACAGTTAAAAAGGATATCTTATTGAAAAGAGGAAAAAACAAAACAAATAGAATCTCTATTATTTATCTATTATCTTTATCTAAGAAAGAAAGGAAAAGAGGAAAAAATCATGAACTAAAGCGGGAATCAAACCCGCAACTTTGGGATACAGCGATGATGATGTGCAGCGTGTGTCCCAGAGTCGCGGGTTCGAGTCCCGATTTTTCCACGTTTCCTCTTTCCAAGAAATTCGGTATCATTCGCAGACATTTCTGCTGAATAATAGTTTAAAGGATGACTCGCACTAGCAAGGGACGGGACGGGGCGGTACGGGACAATCTGTCAATTTCTATAGAAAGAATCCTCGGAGCCCTCGGATGTCACGCATTCTATACAAATTGACAGATTTTCCCGTCCCGCCCCGTCCCGTCCCGTTCTAGTGTGAGTCATCCCACTCTTGCCACTCTCAAATGCCACTCTTTAAAAATATTTTATGAACACCCCATTTAAAGTAATAAGTAGATGGGCATCTTCACAAAACACATTAGGCACCCCCCCCCCTCGCACTTTTAATCGGCTAAATAACCTCACTCGTTGATATCTGGATCCACTGTCTGGATCTCGTAGAAGGCGATGACAGGTCGCGTTGGCGCCTGCGTCTCTCACACAGAGCTGATTGCTCGACGAAAAGCTGTTTATATTCGTTTCCTATTCAAGTTTATTCGTTTTCGCCGCCTTTTGATGTTTTAATAAATAAGTAGGTAATGTAATTACTCTAATGACGTACATTTTTAAGATCTGGTTAATATATCGAAGTTTTCTGTGGTTCATCCAATATTTTTGGGGATTTAGGGTGTATCTTTTAAAAGCCGCTTCGATTTGAGCTTTGTTTTGTGTAAATCATGTAAATACTTACATAAAACAAAGGCCATACGACTGACAGCGTCAATATAAGGAATGAAAAATTCCGTGTGATACATAAATATCAAGAGATTCCAAGCAGTATCTACAGAAACCTGCCGCAAGACTTATGGGGGCGTGGTGTATAGCGCTATCTATTTTGATTTTTTTTAGCCTTTGGGTTTACGTTTTCACTACACATATTAGATTTATAAACGCAATTTCAGAGAAAGGAATCCACATGTTTCCAATCTGAAAAACCCTGAATCAGAACGTGCGTAGCCAAGATGCCAATCGCTCACGCTTAATACCGTATCGTAGCTACCTCTCTCTGTCACTCTTCTTTATTAGTGTGACATTGACAGTTGCGTTTCGTTAGCGACTGAGCGTGAGAGATTGGCATCTTGGCTACGCACCCAGAGTTGACAATCTCTCATCGATCAATCTCGAACTGTATTTGAAAGATCCACGTTTCTGAGACCGTGTTTAAAACCTAATGTTCACAGTGAAGACGTGGCTTAAATATGTGATGTAACAGGTGAAGATGAACATCTCTCGGCTACGGCGTAACACCACGGACAGCATCTGGGGCATGACCAAGAACGCGACCTTCTTCAACGAGAGCACCTGGACCGCTGACGTCGTCGACATGCTTAAGGTATATTCTACACCGAAATTGTTCAAATTGTTCAAACTGTTTATTTGTAAATAGGCTTATGATAGCACTTTTACAAGTCAGTTTTTAAATTACATATTAAACCTGTACAAATATGTTTAAAAAATATACATCCAATCTATATAAATTATAAATTACAAAAAACATCATTATCATCTATAAATTCATTAATTGTATAGTAAGCTTTCTTTACCAAATGTCGTTTAATAGTACATTTAAATTGATTCATTGACAGTTTTTTAATACTAGTCGGTAACTTATTGTAAAACCGTACGCAGTTTCCCATAAATGACGTGCTAACTTTACGGAGCCGGTATCCTGTAATAGCTAATTTATTTTTATTTCTTGTGTTAAAACTATGAATATCACTATTTATTCTGAATAAATTCAGATTCTTACGAGTGTACATTATACTTTCATATATATACTGTGAGGCAACTGTGAGAATATTTACGTCTTTAAACAAATGTTTTACTGGGGCACGTCTACCTAAATTGAAAATATTGCGTATAGCTCGTTTTTGTAAAACTAAAACAGAATTAATATCAGCGGCTTTGCCCCACAATAAAATGCCGTAACTCATGACGCTATGGAAATAACTAAAATATACAAGCTTTGCCGTCTTGGCGTCAGTAAGCTGACGAATTCGTTTGACCGCATAAGCAGCTGAACTAAGCTTACTTGCCAAAGTGGATATATGTGAGCTCCATTGCAATTTGGAATCTAAAGTAATGCCAAGAAATACAGTTGCATTCTCGAACTTAAGAGTTTCGTCTTTTAGTACAATCTGTGAATTATGTACATGCCGGACGTTGGGTAGTGAAAAACGAATACATTTAGTTTTCTTCGCATTGAGGAGCAAATTATTTGTAGTGAACCATTCGACTATAGAAGACAATGTATTATTTACTTCGCTAAAATTTTCTTGCTTTCTACTAACTTTAAATATGATTGAAGTTTGAAGTATCATCTGCAAAAAGAACTAATTTGTGTTTTTGATTTACTGAATAAGGTAGATCATTAATATATATAAGGAACAACAATGGACCCAGAATTGACCCTTGAGGGACACCCATAGATATAACTGATCCAGATGATTTTACTTTATTTATTTCCACAGTTTGAATTCGGCCTTTGAGATAGGATCTTAGGAGATCGCGGGAATTATATTTTATGCCATAATGGTTGAGCTTTCGAATGAGAATATCGTGATTTACACAATCGAAGGCCTTCGACAAATCACAAAACACACCTATTGCATCTTGTGATTGTTCCCATGCTTCGAATATATGTTTTATTAAGGTTGCGCCTGCATCAGTCGTCGACCTGCCACGCGTAAATCCATACTGATCGCTATGGAGTAGATTGTTCTTGATAAAATGTAATGATAGTTGTTCGTGGATAATTTTTTCAAAAATTTTACTTATGGCAGGTAAAATAGATATGGGTCTAAAATTCGCGGGGTCTGATTTTGATCCGGACTTGAACAAAGGAATGATGCGACTATGTTTCATTAAATCGGGGAAAACTCCTGCATCGATACATCTATTGAACAAAGAAGCCAAATGCGGCGCAATATAATGTAAAATAGCCTGTAATACCTTCACTGATAAACCCCAAAGATCTTCTGTCTTTTTCAACTGTAATGTCCTAAATGCCTTTACAATGGTTTGAGGAGTAACGTACTTAAATGAAAAGACTATTTCACACTCCGGCACATTTTTTTTCAACAAAGATTCCGCTTTTGATGGAGAAGAGTTTAATGTGCTGGTCGTTTCAATAGGAATATTTGCATAGAAACGTTCAAATGCATTTGCAACATCTAAGTCAGATTTTATAAGTTGGTTCGATACCTTAAGACAAAATTTTGGGCTATGAGATTCATTCTTACTAGTTTCATTTCTAATAATTTTCCAGACAGTTTTGACTTTATCATTTGAGTCTCTTATTTTACGTGCAAAGAAATTGCATTTCGCTTGGATACATACTTGTTTAAACAGTTTACTGTAGAATTTGACATATTCGCAAAAATTAGGGTTTTTGTATTCTGCCCTTAGTGCGTATAATTCATATAACTTAGTCCTCGATTTGTGAATTCCCGGCGTAGCCCACTCACTAAAATTTGCTTTAGCCCTTCCTTTTACCTTTTTTACTTTAAAATTTGCGTTAAACTCATTTTCGATGCAATAAAATAATTTAGAATAAAAAACATTGGGTTCTTCAATTGTCATCCATAAGGGTTCAAGTTTACATCTAATTTTATTGCTAAAAGTTTCCAATCGCTTTTGTGTGACCGGTCGGTATATGACGTCTGAAATCGGTATATCCACCCTGCCATTAAAGGCTGCAAATTGGCCACAATGATCTGACCCTAATTTGTCAAAAACCAATTTAGCTATAGGGTTCTTGTCACAAAAAATGTTGTCGATGCAGGTCGCAGAAGTATCTGTAATTCTCGTGGGCTCACAAAAAAGATTATCTAAATTAAACGATTTAAACAAGTTTAATAGTTTCAAAGAAGCATTGGAATCATCTAATAAATTAATATTAAAATCTCCACAAACAACAATACATTTATTAGTGTTAAAAACTTTGTTTAGTGCATCCTCCATAATTGATTCAAAAATATCAAGATCCCCAGATGGGGGCCGGTACACGCAAGTTATTATAAATTGGTCCAGTTCCACGCAGGATAGTTCAATTGTTCTCTCGACAGACAAACGAACTATGTCTTTGCGTTCTTTACATTTAAGTTTATTATTCACAATAAGTAAGGAACCACCCCGAATAGATTTCTTTCTAGAGAAAGAACTCATGACAATGTGGTTGTTAAAATTGAAAATGATTTCGTGGGATTTTAGCCAGTGTTCCGTCACACAAAGAACATGTATATCACAACTGTCAATGAATAAACTTACTTCCAATTCCTTACTGGCTAACCCTTGAATATTTTGATGAACAATATTAAGTGTCGCTGTCGACTTTCTGCTATTCTCTAAACCGGTGAGCTCCGTGGAAAGCTGGCGGCTGCTCGGACCGAGGCGGCACACTGGAGCGCGTGCAGCCACGGGCGCGGGCGCTGTCGACGATCTTAGTTTAAACTTTTAAATATCCCAATATCATGGCTGATATAGAAGAGACATGCTCAAGGTGCTAGACACACTAAGCCAAAGTTTGATAGAAATTTAACATGATCACGGTATTCTAAACGAAACTTAAAAAGGTTGATAAAACCAAAATAACTTAATTAAGTATTTAAATAAATAAATAAACTTCAAAACTGAGGGCGTGGATTCTGATCCAGGCTCGTTCCAATGATGTTGATAGGCCATCATCATCATTTATAAAAGCTTTTGACCCTGACTGTACTTTCCTATCTGCGGTCAACTTATACTCAAAAAGGCAAATTTAAGAAGCCCAAACACAATAGGGTTGGGTTGTTTAATTACAGAGTTCCTATGGCCACCTCCGGTCTCCATCATCCATTCAGCTCGATGGTACATTCATTATCATACGAGTATCATTGTATTGACATCCAACCTACATAAGCATGTGAAGTTTCAGCTTATTCAAATAATGGGAAGTTAGTCAAATTCTGCTTGCAAGATTTGACCCTAAACCACACAAGCACAAACAAACATATATTGCAAGTTAAATAAATGATTATAAAATCACCGGACTTATCTTCACAGGTAGTTCCAATATTAAATTGCAACGGTAAACAGTCACGTATTTTTATCACAATAGCCAGTGACATGTTTCAACTGCAACGGGCAGTCATCGTCGGACAGACAGAGTGGTATTGTCACCTTCGCGGCTCGGGCATCACTACCCTATTGTGATAAAAATACGTGAGGATTAACCGTTGCAATACTTGCAATTTAATATCAGTATGACTCACGAAAGTCTAAATTTTAGGTAGTTCTAAGTTGGGAGTTAAAGACTGATGAAGATTCCTTCTTCGACAGGATTTTGAGAACGCCCTGCTGCTGGAGATGAAGGTCCGCGGCTGGGACGGCAGCGAGAGCACCACCCACATCCAGTGGACCTTCACGGGAGCCCTCTTCTACTCCATCATCGTCATCACCACCATTGGTCAGTAGACTATCATACTTGTTATAAATGCGGTAGTTTGTATGTTTTTATATCTGGATGTTTATCCTACCCTCACATAAAACCTTCGTAACGTAGAAGTACTAAAGCTCTTCGCTGTACCAGTATTCGACATGGGCACTTATGTCGAAGTGACAAGGCTTAAATTCGAATATCGAAAAACTGACTATGACCGATATAAGGTCGTGCCCATGTCATACTACGTGAAGGATGACTCACACCATCTCACACTAAAACGAGCCGGGCTGAACTGTCAGTTTCTATAGAAAACATCACCTGACCTCCGAGGACTCCAAGCTCGGACGTGATTCTTTCTATAGAAATTGACATCATCCCGTCCCGTTAAAATTTGGTAGACAGATAGATTATAATCTGGAAAAGGACACAGGATAGCTTGGAATTCACCTATTGCCATTGATAACTCAGGTTCGGATGTTACATCGTTTTTATTACTCCATTGGAACTAAATTCCTGAATGCAACCTATACCTACATTTTTGTAGCACGAAGGTAGCAAATAATCTCGTCACCTATATGTACGAAGTGTACGTACGTACGGCAGTTGCTTTCAGAATAATCCTTACTGGAACAATTTAATTGTACGGTCAGCTGTAGAGTTAAGT
The DNA here is from genome assembly GCA_949128165.1 of Lathronympha strigana. Taxonomy (NCBI): domain Eukaryota; kingdom Metazoa; phylum Arthropoda; class Insecta; order Lepidoptera; family Tortricidae; genus Lathronympha; species Lathronympha strigana. Next base: position 524,905 of record OX421911.1, read on the forward strand.
CCTGCATAGTATGTTTGTATGCAGGGAGTGTCACTGAACTCTGCAGCTGACAGTACCTTCGATGTGGGAGTAATTCATTGTCATTTTAAAAATAATTGACGACATTTTAACATTTTTAACCAGCTTTGCAGGTTTTTCATCTTTAGCATAAAATTAAAGAAATATGAATAATGCGCTGTACTTAAAATTAATGGACACTCACTGTCAAATTAGCATCAAACACCGACGGTTACTACCAAAACATTTTTGTAAATAATAATAAAAAATTGGCGGTGACGCCGGCGCGGCGCTGGCGGCGCGCCAGGCCCACCATCTATCAAAACTTTATTATTTTCAAACAAACTCGTTTTATTTCTGAAAGCTTTCGACAGATTTACGACACGTCTACACAGGAATATTACGACAAGATAAAAAGCAACGTGAGTTTCACATCCGTTTAATCGTCATACATATACTTCGGTCTCTTTCTCGGACGAGCCAGTACCTTCCTTTTTGGGCACCCTGCAAGAATTAATTCCTTAATTTAAATGTTTAACTAAGCTATAGCGTATTGCAAGCGTCCGTCGGCACTAGTGTTATGGCGAGCGCGGCGTTAGCTACACTAATATTTATACAACACTCGCGCACAATGAATTAGTGTTATTAGTCACTTATCACACACACTCAGAAGCCGTACCCACCGTAGCCGCGGCCGCGGCCGCCGCGCGGGCCGATGTAGCCCGTGGGCCCCCCGGGGCCGACGAGCAGCTGCCGGCCTGGGCCTATGATACCCGTCGGGCCGCCGGGGCCCACTAGGACCCCAGGTCCGGTCTGCCACCGCCCTCGCCTGCCGCTCGGCCCTATGATCCCCGTGGGGCCGCCTGGACCTACTAAAACTTGCGCGCTCTCAGCACCATGAGACACACCTTGCTTGTGATCCGGCCCGATGCTGCCCGTGGGGCCGCCGGGCCCGACGAGAATGTGAGGCTCGTGTTGATTGGTAATGCCTATGTGACCAGTAGGACCTTCGGGGCCGACCAACACCCCAGGGTGTTGATTTGACCCCGGAAAGCCGGTAGATCCGGTGAAATCTCTGTCGTCCCGATGTCCCAGGCCGACCACGCCTGTGGGTCCGTCGGGACCGACCAGGACCCCCGGGTAGCGTTTATTTCCAGCCAGGACACTGTTGTCACGATCGTTGGGACCGATGACGCCGGTCGGTCCATCTGGACCGACTAAAACTCCGGGATTGCGTTGATTGAGTCCGTGAGGAATCCTGTTGTCGCCGTAACTCGGGCCAATCATGCCGGAAGGACCATCAGGTCCGACTAAAATGCCAGGATTGCGTTGGTTTTCGTATCTACTGCCGCGGTGGTTTGGTCCGAGGACGCCGGTAGGGCCCTCAGGGCCAACTAAAACACCAGGGTGACGTTGGTTTTCGTATCTACTGCCGCGGTGGTTCGGTCCGACAACGCCGGTGGGTCCATCTGGCCCGACCAAGATTTGCTTGTTCGAGCCCGGTCCTACGTGCCCTGTGGGGCCCGACGGTCCGACAAGCACTCTGTTTTCGCGGCGTCCCGGCCCTATAATTCCTGTAGGTCCACCAGGTCCGAATAGAAGCCCGCGGTATTCTCCGCTATTCTGGTACCCATTGATGGCTGGTTTGAGGGCTCCTATGAGGTCCTCTTCAGGGTCCAAGAACAGGCCTGGTTTGTTCTCGTGACTTGGCAGCAGCATAGGGCGCTCGTCTTCCAGTTCACTGAATATTCCTGAAAACAATAATTGTACAGTAAAAAGACGTGCTAATTCTTATAATTATGTAAAACGGATGACGGTTGATAACTTGACATGTAATGGATAAATAAATTGAATAGCTTTGAATATTGCTGATCTTCGGGTTATTTCAGGCTCAAAAAGAAAATGATGTTTAATAAAGCTTATTTATAAAAAGCCAAGCTACATTAACACTATGTGACTAGATCGTGTTCAAAAAATAATATACGGGATCCGTATAAAGGATGACTCACACTAGCACGGGACGGGATTGGCCGGGACGGGACGGGACGGGACGGGCGGGACGGGAAAATCTGTCAGTTTCTATAGAAAAAATCACGTGATAGCTCGCAGCCCTCGAATGTCAGGTGACGTAGAAATTCACAGTTTTTCTCGTCCCGCCACGTCCGCCCCGTCCCGTTTAAGTGTGCGTCATGCTTAAATATTATGTATACCTCCGAGAGTAAAAAACTCTACCCATTTACACATAAAAAAACACCTATATTATGGAAACTCGCAATTATAACCACCTTCCAATAGACTTAAAAGTGTTCGAGGGCATTATATGTAGACTCAAGAACTGGCTGTACTCTGTAGAACTCTTTATTAACGAGTTCTACAGAGTTAACGATTTTTGTGTGGGTATGTACCTATGTATTATTTAAGTTTATGCTAGATGTAGGATGAAGCTAGGTAGAAATCTACCGAAATTGTACGCCTGTAGCAGGTAACTCACTAACATTAAATATTGCCAACTTTGTATGTACACAGTTATACACTAAAAATGTTCTTATTCTCATTCTTATATTCTGCCAGTGAATGAGTGATTTTAGCTTACCTTATTACCTATATGATATAACACTTTAACTTTTCACGTTTTGTGCACATTAATCTGAACATATGAAGTATGTATGATGCTGTTGCAAGTTGCAAAAACCAAAAGAGTAAAAATACCATTAAAATCCATAGAAATTAAACACTTTAGAACGGATTAATCGCGTTTATTAACACCATGATCCTACGTTTCGAGCCCTTTACAGCACTCGTTTTCACAGGGTTAAGATGATGACTGAGAGAATGCGAATTCTCCCCGTCAATCAAAAAAGTTACTTGTGCAAACTACCTACATACAAAAATATAAAAATAATTTAAAAATAAAAACAAAGGTTGGTCTACAATGCCCAGAGGGGCTTATAAAGCTAGTAATACATAGCCTGAAGGGCATTCTATAATTAAAATTAAAATGTTTAAACCCTGTGAGGATTAACATACATACAACTTACGAACGCTTCCCTAACTGGCTTATGGAGCAGAAAGAAGCGACAAGAAAACTACCCCATTTTGCCTCTTTTATCCGTTTTCAATCTTTTCAAACAAAGTCCACATTAAAGTGTTTAATTTCAATGAATAACAATCGCGGTAACAGAAGACAATATTAAAATCCATAGATTTTAGTTTAGACTATAAGTTATTAGTTACTAACCTGAGTCACTGCTGTGTGGATTCCTGTTTGGCCTTTTGTAGCAACATAGATTTTGACCGGAAGGACACGCTTTCTACAAGAAAAAACTTATATGATATCTCCGTTTTTTATATGTGAGGACTAAGGATGCATGATATACGATTTATGAGGAATGTGTTTTAATTTGTTATTTGATTTTGTTTAATTTGTTCGGTGATGTTATCGCTCAGACTGCCGCATTTATCTGTTTGGTAGAATAAGTATTACAATACAATACAATACAAATACTCTTTATTGTTCACCAACAAGGAAATAAAAACAATATACATTAAACACTAAAATATAAACACTGGTAGACAACAGGCGGCCTTATCGCTAAGAAGCGATCTCTTCCAGACAACCTTTGGGTTACCTTTGGGTTTGGGTTTGGGATTACTTTTCTCGTTACAGAAAACAATACAGTAACAGTATTAAAAGGTAACATATTATTGCTTTTTAAACTGTAATATCCGTACTAAAATATAGCAAACTGTTGCCGACTTTCACTTGTTTACATATGTAATATTATCTTTTCGTGTAAGTTAAGTAGGTATGTATGTTCTCAATAATCTCAATTATCCTGTGTTACTAGAGTAAGATTAGGCTAAAATCGCCGTCACTGGAACTTCCTAACATTTTAAACAAAAGGCGTCACATGTTTTGTCACTGTTTCTCCTTATACTTTCACACTACCTCATCAAACACCACTGAAACCATTCACTGCTGAAACGGTGGTTGCCTTATGTTTTGTATGTTATGAGAATTCGTAACATACAAAACACAAGATAAATAAGTTAATCTTGGAGAAACTGAAAGAGATGTCAAATAATACAGAAAAAATGTGACCAAGGCCCCCGGTGAGCAGGGCTGGGACTGAACCAGCGACCTCCTGCTTTCGCAGCAGACGCCCTAACCACTGGGCTACCCGATTACGGCAGCCAGAGTCCGAAATCGGAGTTTTCATTAAAAACTTAAAAGTTAGGTTATTACTATCAATATGGCGGGTTGTTTACATTGTTAGGAAGTTCAATTGACAGCGATCTTAGAGTTAGGAGTAAAAGTAATTGCGATGTTACCTCCGAATTACCGCTTGAGTGACAGGCAGTGTGAGACGAGACGCACTTGCAGTACTGGAGCGAGTCCAGGGTGCCGTCGGAGTAGCGAGGTCTGGAATTAAGAACCATGAATAGGTCAGCCTTGGAACAAAGCAAGCAGACAACAGGCACTTTCTAAAACCAATAACACCTTGGAAGAATAATAAGTATGGAAAAGTAACTACCGTAAAATCTAATAAATTGGTGCAACCAGTGGTGCAACAAGTTAACTTACTCGTAGTATATGATTTTGGGTATACTTTAGTACGTAATGGTCTAACGTACGTAATAAATGAAGTGTGTATATTTGACTGGTTAACTAGAAGACATTATGGTTTTAAGGAGGAAAAAACTGAAACACATTTGTAGAAGTTCTCGGTTTCCACGGGGGCTAGTGGATCCACCTGATGACTTGATGAGCTTCATCCGCTCCAGTGTGCATAGCCAACATGCCAATCGCGAACGAAACGCAACTGTCATTGTCATACTAATAAAGTAGAGTGATAGAGAGAGATAGCTACGATACGCTTTTAAGCGTGAGCGATTGGCATCTTGGCTACGCACGCAGGTCTTCAGCCTGCAGTGAAGCTAGGACTGTTCGGTCGGAGACTGCACCGTCAGCGGGTCGGTTGTAGAAGCCCTCGGTCTCCACCGGCGGCTGGTGGACTTACCTGGCGAGCTTCACGCGCTCCAGGTCTTCAACTGTGAGCCGCCGCTCGTGAGGCTCGGACTGCACGGCGTAGCGGCCGGAGGCGGCGCCGTCGGCGGGCCGGTTGTAGAAGCCCTCGGTCTCCACCGGCGGCTTGATCTCGTCCGCTTGCACCTTGTTGGGCCGTCTGTAATCATCCAGTAAATGCATGTTATTTCAATATTTTCAAGGTCGTTGTGTTTTCATGGCACACAAATAAAGCCGACCAAGAAAATGTCGGGCCATTCTCAGTGTACGTCCATAGTTATTACAATTTGCAAATTCTAGGAGCGATTTCCGAGCGAGTTTTGTATGGAGGCGAAGTCGTCGCGAGTTCGCTGCGTTATTAAAGTTTTGTATAGATATCGCTTTCAAATCGCCCAAATGTGATAAGGACCTTAAGTCAAAGCAATAGTATTTTACGTATTAGGAAATATTATTTTTCTGCCTTCCGGCCGGCAAGTAGCCACTTGCAGGCCGCTACGCTAAACAAATGCGCCGCTTGCCGACTGCGTCGAGCAGAAAAATAGTGTACTGACCTTGGCCAGTAAATAAGAAAGCCTCAGATCACATGTTTGTCGACCTCAGCTTCGCTTCGGCCGACAATTACACGAGATCTGAGGCATTTCTTACTTTACAGGCCTCGGTACGTAATCTACTATTATTATCATGAGCATTGTTGGCCAAGCGGTATGACGTGAGACTTTCAACCCGAAGGTCTCGGGTTCAAATCCTGCCGGCTCGTACCAATGAACGAACTTATTATGTACGAAGTATCATTTGATATGGCTTTTCGGTGAATAATCATAATCATATGAGGAAACCGGACTAATCCCAATAATGCCTAGTTTACCCAGAACCCTGAGGTTGGAAAGTCAGATGGCAGTCGCTTTCATAAAACTAGCGCCTATGTCAAATCTTAGGATTAGTTGCCAAAGCGGACCCAGGCTACCTGAGCTGTGGCAGGAAAACGACCGGTTGGCGTAGTTGGTAGTGACCCTGCCTGCTAAGCCGATGGTCCTGGGTTCGAATCCCGGTATGGGCATTTATTTGTGTGATGAACACAAATATTTGTTCCTGAGTCATGGATGTTTTCTATGTATGTATGTATTTGTATATTATATATGTCGTTGTCTGAGTACCCGTAACACAAGCCTTCTTGAGCTTACTGCGGGACTTAGTCAATTTGTGTAAGAATGTCCCATAATATTTATTTATTATTATTTATTTATTATTTTCTTCTAAACATGCTATATATGTACAAAACCATACGTAGACAACGATTGTACCACCAAGTACTTACATGGCCTTAGATATTAATTACACAAGGTATTAGAAACCGACTAAATCAGACAACCTAAACACTAGTAATTACAATAATTGCAACGTTTCATTACTTACCTTAAATAACGCAATAAGCACTGAGTAATATATAAATACAAAGCAAGCATGCGATAACGTCATCCAAAAAACTGCTTTGTACTTTCTTAACAAGGTCCATAATTAATTCACAAGTAAACCCATGACCAGGGGCAAGATTGTGTTCTCTATTTTTTGTTAGTATTGCGGAAGCGTGTGTAATAGTTTTTGCTCCATTTTGCTCTATATTCGGGTCCAGTGTGGCAGTGTGGCAAGAGATATCGTCGTGGTTCAGTGGCCAGCGAAAGGTCTATGTTGTTTGGGTGTTCCCGTCGTACAAGTTGCAACGCCGACGAATTATGAAACCGAACAAAGGAAGACAATGCAATCCTGGCACAGAAAGATTGCTTATTTGGTTGGAGTTTTTTTGTTAGTTTAGATAAGAATAACAAGTGTAATGTACCAAGTTTGGTACAGAAAACCGAATGTATTTGTGGACTAAGGACGGCGGATGTGCATGTCTACTTTCCATCTTGTCCCATGTCTAATGTTGTTTAATTCGTGTTTATTGACATTTATATATTTAAACTTTTTGATGTAGGTACAAAAGGTTGCCTTAATGCCGTGTGGCATTATCTACCAGTATCTACCATCTATCACAGGGTGTTATTGAGCATTTGCTTTAACTTCGTCATGTGGCTTGGTATAATTAAATAAACAGAATATATGGCATAGTTAGTTTTATTAAATTCGTTAATGAAATGAAATTCGCTGTAAAACGGGCATTAGAATTGACTTTACTAAGTAAGTAACAACTATGACATAATCAATGTCATGTCGAATACTCATACTCGTACTCGGTTTACAACTTTACAGACATGCAAATCCTATATGAGATAAAATTTAAGTAGTAGTTATTTTCTAAATGGAGCTAATTAGAATACCAGTGTCTTTGAGAAATTAACTTAATTTAAGCTAAAGAATTCACCCTTGAATTTAAAGCAATTGCTCAAAAACACGTTGTACATAAGATGAGTAATTAGGTAGGTACACACACATTCACCCAACTAATTCATTCATACACTCTTGCAGTAAGCGAGGCATCTGGATGTAAGTTTGGACCAACATTCTGTGAATATGTCCACATCTAAGTAATTACGCAGATATCCCTGCACAGGCTAATTATTAATCAATTATTATTTCATTGACTCTGATCCATTAGGCAAATAATGCGTCAGGATCGTCAGATGTAGTACATAAGAATGCATTTTACATATTTTGTCATGTCACATACCTACCTATACATGAACCATCTAGAGATGCCATCTAGTCGACATGGCAAACAAGAGTAAGTATTGTTATCGGCATGACACATAACATGACATGTTTAGTTATGTAGTACACCGCGACATTTCGTTAGTTTCGTCAATAGCCAAAGACCTTATCTGTCAATTTATTGACAAAGAACCGACTAAAAACAAAACTGTTTCCTCAAGTAAAGAACAAGATGACACAAGACAATCTGCCATTGTAGTGTCCGATGTGACGGACGCGATAATTATATCGGATCGGACAATACATGTCGCCCAAGGACCGCGGTCGTCTAGGTTTGACGTCAATTCCCTAAGTATGGTGTTATTCTGATCACCATAACTCCAGGCGAATCTAAGCCATATTTGTAACTGATTCCGTACAGTTTTACTCAAGGACACGTCAAGTCAAACATTAATACCTACTGATAAACTGAGAACTTTAGGTAGCTGCAGTGGAGTCGCAAGACGCGAAAAGTTCCTAAATGTGGTAATATAATAACAGCAACTCAATCAAGAGGAAATGCCGCCAGCATCCTAGGTACAATGCCTCAAGGACCTACTTTAGATTTAAGGTAGGTAGAGGTAGGTAGTTAGGTAATTTACACTTACTGTATATATTTCGAGAATAAATGATTTTATTCATCAAGAGTGATCTCGCCCGTTTCTCTCTGCTACAACTCTGGTCGGCAAGGACTATGCTTGCTGCAAGAGTCACACTTTGGAATTTTATTGACCATGCTTGACAAGAGGCCACAATACGCCGGTTTTTCTGAAGCCAACGTTTGCTTTGAAACACGAAACAATGTAATTAAGGCTGCTGAATATGAAGACTTGTTGGGAAAACCGTGTTTTGCATACAATTAACTGCATGAAGATGCGATAAATTATGTGGGGTCAAGGAGTGACTGGATTTATGTTTCAGCTAGAGCAATTATGTATTATCTTAGAATAAAACCTTTTAAACATTTATTAGGAGAATTAAAGGGATTTATAGATGATGAGCAAATTGGCCGAAACTTTGGAAGTCTGTGTTGATGGCGCGTGTCAGTTGTTCATCATAATCTGAATCCTCATATCCTGAAAGAGTCTGAGTAACATAAGTGACACCCCTAGAATAGCAAGGTTTACAGACTAAAGTCCTTTCTACATTTCGGAAATCTGATCAAACGTTTCGGATTACGGCCTCTTTTCCCATCAAGCGTTCTAAGTATGATAGCTGCTCATTTACGTGCAATATGGACAAACTATCGCATTATGTTCTGTAAGCAGGCTGTGTAATGTATAGATAGACTGTAATACTGTAAACTACTTCTATACACACCTCTCGTCGTCAACGAAGCGAACTTTGGTGTCGATGCGCACGGAAGCGGCGCGGGCGCCGTCGGGCCATCGCCAAGCGTCGGCGCTCACGTCTGCCACCAGCACTATCACACATGCTGCTCCTGCAATACAAACCAAATTTCACACTTAAGTATTTGAGTTCTCCTGGCGGTCATCGGGGTATGGGTAAATATGTAATTCTTAAGAAATTTCCAGCGAGCATTATTCCTTCAAATAATAACATATCCAACATAGATATAGGATAAAAGAACTGTAAACCCACAAGCGTCGCAACAAACAGATGCTGTGGCCAATGATGATGATGATGACATGTTTGTGCCATTCATATCCTACCTATATTGTATAAATTGTATTGTTACTGATAGATCTCTCGAGGAAATTGTACGTAGGTGTATTACCAGCTAATGAGAGAATTCCGTCATCAAAACGGATGATTATGGTGGGTTATACCATATGGTTCCTTCAGTAGCAATTATGAAGCCTTGGCGACATGAGTCACTGAAGGCTGACGCACTCCTGCAGATTGATGGTGTACATAATTATGTATTAGTCCATTGTCTACAATCACGTGAGGTTACTCATCGTAAATAGGGACGGGGTGAAAACTTGAAAAGACGGATATTGTAAACTCGATAATTTATATTGGCCTGCTTGATTACCAATGTTGTAAAGTCATGTCTACCTATAAATACAGTCATAGTTAGCATCAAGGGCCAAGGTCAGTTACACTAACTAAAGGCATGTGGGCACTTATTTATTTCCCGGGATACGTTTGGATGGAGTGGAGGTATTGTGGATATCAGGCTTCAACTCATATACGCGTATAAAACTCAGATCTGGACTTGAATCATTTGAAGAATTGATACCTAAATTGCATGCAATAGGGATGACGACTAGGTTGAAAAACTATCATTCTAATTAATCCGTCAGTTAGATTATCTAAAATAATTAGACACGTTTTTTTATTCCTTTTTCAATTTAACTAAAATTGACGAAGATAAAGCGCATCAAAGTTCCAAGGTGGGGGCTTGTGACGTCACTTCTAGGTAAGAATTGTATCTAATAGTGACGTGATTCGAAACTTGGACGCACTGTATTTTCGTCATTTTTGATTTGACGAAAAAAAGAAAAAATACGGGTAAGTACAATATTTTTTAATAATCTAAAAGACGGACTAAATAGATTTTTATGCCACACCTGGCCATAAAGTGCCTTTTCCGCACGCTACGCGTACGGAAAAAGCCGATTTCTGCCCAAGTGTAAGCATAAAATGGTGTACCAAACACGTGAGGTAATAAACAAAGCCCTTGATCGCATATTTACATCCCTCGCTTGCAGCTCGGGTCGCAAACATCTGAAATCTCGGCCTTTCTTTGTTTTACCGCACTAATTAGGTAATGTACTATTTTAGTCGTCTAGCCTATTGTAGGCGTCCGTGACATGATCTTTTTTAATGATGATAAAATTTTCAACCGTGCAAGCTAGCTCATCTTCGTTACGTGTGTTCGTCACAAAATTTCTGTTTAAGATAAGAGTGTGATAACATGGCTAATTTATAAACATCCCTACTTTTTATAGGCACCAGCGATGAGTCAGCCATTGTGCAGAACTATCTAGGCTACGGGTCAAGTCTGAGATGGGTTTGTTTTACAAACATAGACATTTCACAATCGCCGTATACATTGGTGCGACCACGTGTAGGGCGTACTCCCGGTACTGGTTTTGTATACAAACTCAATACCTCCCTTGCGTGTAGCGTGTAGATAGAGAGAGGTAGTAGATACGAACTTCAGAAATTAAATTTTGATTTGTGTGGTTCATAATTACTGCCATTACTTTATTTCACTCATATTTTAGAACACTCATACTCGGTTTTCCCACAGCGGCACATGGTAGGTAATGCTACAACCTGTCTAACTAATGGTTACCCGCGACTTTGTGCTGGCTACAGCGTCCATAATGTCCGTCCGGCATAATGTCCCTTACGAAATTATTTTGATTTTTATGACAGCTACTACAGTTAAACTCGTGAAGAAGTGAAGATATATTACCAATAGAATTATATTACCAATTTGTTAGCCAAGTCATGAAATATTATAAGAAACAAAGAAAGAAAAATAATTATCGGCACCAACTCGGTTTCTCAGAAGTATTAGAAGAATTGCATTTCGGAAGGGACATTCTCGAGGAATGCCCCCGTAACCAACGTTATATACACATTACGTAACTTACTCAAAAATAATTAGAGCTGTTTGACTCTGAAGAAATTTTAACTCCGATTTCACTAGCAGTTAGTCATGACATATCTAGGTACCTATTTATATGTATGAATATATTTTTAGTATTTTAACATACCTTTACTAGAGCTCATTACATTTACTCCAACGTCAATCCATTGTCACTTTAATGGTCACTTTAATAAAATTAATCTGAGAAAAATAAAAAGCTTACAGCACCGACCTTAAAAAATGCCTGATTAATGACGATATGACAATACGTGTGGTCTGGCCCTGGCCTCAAAAACAAATCTGCAATTTTCATTATATCTCCCAAATGAAGGCAGGCTAATCAAATTAAGTAAATTACGAATTGAATGACATCAACAAATGTATGTTAGGACATAAATTCCCAAATTAGATCTATCGTATAATTTTAACTAGCTTTGTTATGAGTGGTTTTACCAATGTATGTTTACTGCATCGACGACGTTTGTGTTAGTCGCGTGTGTTACTGTTACATTGCGGGTTGCGCTGCGCTCCGAGTGGTTATGTTTGGAAATAAGGAAGCAATGTATGGTATGTGTATGAGAGTATCGTTGATGAGTGTGTCGTGGTGGCGGCGTGGGCGGGCGGGGTTGCGCAAGGGCCGGTGCTGTTCAAGGATCCTCTGTGGCAACGGAACCTTTTGTGGATCGACTGGCTTGACAACTTAACTTGGGATTACCAACATTCTGTGCTGAATGTCATATGCCTTTGACCCAACCGCAACGTTAACTATACACGGGGCCTGTGAGCGTTGCGAGAGATTTTAACAACGTATTCCTGAGGCTAAAAAAATTCATTCATTTAGAAAAGGCCCACTTAAAATACAAAAAAAAAAGTTTTTTTTTTGGTATAGCCGAGTTTTGCAAAGACATCACAGTGTCACTTTGAAGTCGGTCAAAAATCATGTCTAGACTAGACCCCATAGTCATTATCACATTCCAAAAGGCGTTATTTACCGAAAAAAAAAACCGTAAAAAAAAGCGGTAAAATAATGTTTAAATAAAAATTGCAATTATCTCAGAAACTAGCCCTAATCCAATGCACTTAATATGACATTTTTTGTTTCTTTTGGTCTCAGGAATACGCTGTTAAAATATCTCGCAATGCTCACGGGCACCGTGTATATTTGCAAATGTTTTGTTGGGAATTAAAGCGTCTATGCAATTTTACCTATCTTATTCATTATCTTAGGCTAGGCAACCCGATAAGACTACGCACATTTCTGTCGATCCCCTAAAAATTAACTAAGCACTATACGTAATGCCTATGAAGCTGCATTCAGTCTTGATTTTTTTGTGTGGCCAGCGCAACTTTAGACTGCGGTAACCGCGTAACGACAAACACAATGCGTCTAACGCAGCGTTTGTCACATAAAACAACTGGGCAAAAGAAACAATTAAAGGATGGCTCACACTATAACGGAACGTGATAGCTCGGAGCCCTCGGATGTCACGTGACGTTTTCTATAGCAACTGATAGATCCTTCCGTTCAAGTATCACAGGAGCCTGCAGTTTGTAAAAATTATAAACAACGAGGAGTCCGTTAGACGTTGGACCGTCAACATCTCCAGCATCATCAGCATTGTGCGGTTCATTATATTTATCAGCGTTCTTTTTATGAAGCTATATGAGAAGAGATATTAATAGCATGCAAAAACTCGAGTTGTCACTAACTATTATTATTTGAATATAAATATTATGTGGTATATAAGTATTTTGTATCCGTTATATGGATAAGCAAAGCAATATAATTGTCGTAAGTTGTCCCGTGTTCCAAAAAGCCGGCCAAATACATTCGGGCATATCCATCGGATATATCTGATATGCAGATCCGATGAATTGTCTATACGTATCTACTCCGAGAATCCTCTTCGTGTGAGAAGAAACCAATAAATAGTAAGAAAAGATTATTGGGATCAGCAGCAAGTTTCCTGCATAGGAACAATAATTATCAGGGGGGCGATTTTTGAGATGCGACCGCTCGGAATCAAAGGAATTAAGGTTCAAAATAACCAATAATCGCAAACAACTGTTTGCGACTATAATTATCCAATAAATGTATTACTTAAATTCACCACGATTATGAATTACTATGGCTTATATTTATAAAAGGCCATTTCAAACTTTTCTAGCCAAGTTATAAAGTCATATTCTAGCGGTCGAATGCCAAAAATCGCCCCCCAGAGCTTGTATAGCGGCGGAACCGATTCCGGGTCGTTCCAGCCAAATATCATAATGCCCTTTACCCATATTTTAAATATGGGTAATTGTCTTGGTAACAAAATGCCCTTATTTTCAATACAATACCTAAATGTCATAATACCATGTATGTACCTACACATTACATCTAATATCCAAATTATATAGTTGGTAAAATTAACTTTAAATGCCGAATTATTATTACGTCTGAAAGTGAAAATACATTAGTTTCATAATAACCATAATTCAAAGAATGCCTTTTGTTGACAGTTCCAAAGATCAAAATGACACTGTCTCATAATACCTAAAATTTTAACTGCGCATTATTTTGTGCGTTTTATGTTTTTCAAATAAATATCTATTCTTTCAAACTAAACTTCTACTCTTAACTCAAAAATCACCGTCAGCTCAATTTTCAAAAATCACAGTCAGCACGATTTTCAGAAATCACCGTCAGCTCGATTTTCAAAAATCACCGTTAGTTCGATTTTTGAAAATTGCCCTCAGCTTTAAGTCTACTCACTTTATGTAGGCACAGGCACCTACAAATATACTTTGAGATTTGTACCAGCTACAAAGTAAGCTAAACTTAGCCTGGCTTGAAGCGAAGAGCTTATTGACATTATGAATATTTAACTGCTAATATAATTATAGATAGTACTACGAGGATTACGCTATGGATAGTATAATGACAAAACATGAGCTCGGAAAACGCATATCATAACATATCCAACGCAAATTCAAAACAGACGACGTTTTAAAACAGATTATGCATCTGGTTCAGTAATAATATCTAGGACCAAATTCTTCTATTATTTTTACTCCGAACTATGATAAATAATTAAGTAGGTACCTAATTTTTACAGTAAAGACTATTCAAAACTTATAAATAATAATTATAATCCAATTTAATTGTTTTTTTTTTCGGATAATTGACTGTTTTGGAAATTAAAAGTAAAAGTAAAATAAAATCACACCCATAGAGGGTGATTGGAAGAAATGCAAATTACGATACTACCGCCTTTATACATTTATTTTTATTTTGAAGAATATGGATTCAAATAGATTTTACTAAAATAACACATTATGAAATCCTATTTAATAAGTTGCATAATGTGTTATTTTTATATAGCATCTTTACATCTTACTAATTTTCAATTATAATAATAACGGTTTTAATGTTAAATTAAATTAAATAAATTGTCGAAAGACTTAGGCTCCGCGTACGCCCCCAAAGGTCCGGAACACCATTGTTCCGTGAGGGGAAAGACGGTTTTAATAAAATAAAATACATACCGTTAGAAAAAACTAAAAACAAGAGGTGGGCACAAACAACAAAATTATCTAGGCAGCTTTCGAGTTTTTTCTCAAATACATGGAAAAAACTTATAAACAAGTTGAATACGCCTACAGCAACACATATATTTTAAATACCCATTTCATACATTTAATACACTATTAAATTAATAATACAAACCGAGTAACATTTTCAGGATCACTTAGCACTTGTACGTTACATTAAAGTTTAAACTGGTCGTTAAGTCGCGGGTGCGCGCGGCTCGCGCCGTTATGTAACTACAAGTGCGCCTGCGCAGGCTTCAGCGTTTCACAACAACGGCCTAGCCGATTGTAATCAATGTTTGATTAAATATCTCAAAACAGTGCGGTCAGAGGGCATGCTACTAACCTATAGAAAATACTGTACTATATATTACAGTAGTGACTTATAATATATAATTTTCAATGGTGCCCGGATGTCAAGATATCACAGATAAATAAATAAATATTACGGGACAATCTTAGACAAATCGACCTAGTCCCAAGGTAGACGACGATATATACATACATAACACGAACAAATATTGGTGATAAATAGGCAAATAAATTCCCTGACCAGGGTTCAAACCCGTTACCTCCTGCTTCGTAGGGAGGGTCACTACCGACTAGGCTAGGAGGCCGTTCAGATAATTTAATTTACGCAAAATCTGCCTGAATATTCGTTACAAAAAATGCCATGCCATTGGTCCTACAATGTCAGTATGGATGAGGTGGAAATCTTGGAAATATCCAAATGGTTGGACAATGAGACTTCGGGTGCTGATCTAAAGTGTTACTGAGCTGTAGATGATACAAATTAAACTCAGAGTATATAATTAGCATCTATCACATATACATTTTAAGTCTCATAAAAAATCTACCAAAGTCTATAAAAACTACCTACATTCATTGGTCCTACCACGTCAATATGGATGTGTTGGAATCGCAGAAAATATCCAAATGGTTAAAGTATGCCGAGCGTATTGGCTCAATGTAGAGACGGAATGGTCACACTCTAGGCAAGGGTTTAACAACTTAGAGATGTTTTCATTGTTATCACACTTACAAAGGCGATTACCAAAAGATATTCCCAATGGTTAATATTCCCAAAACAACAGCCAATTCGATTGTAATCATCTGCTATGTTTTTGACATTATAAATCAAAAGTATCAAAACAGATCGGTCAGATGGCAGTCTGCTTATACGTGACATTTTCTCTAGTATTCATCTGGTTAATTAATCAGTCCACAATAGTAGTAGTCGCTAGTTGATAATTAATAGTAGTTTATGCGACTGTACATAATGAAGGGCATTACGTCACGAGTGTGTGTTTTATAATAACAACACATGAGTGTCTTAATGCCTAATTAATCTAATTATGTCTCCCATATTCTTTCACTTCTCTATAGCATTCTTTTCAACCCTGCAACCCCCTGCTATCTCAAGCAGCGTTTTAGTTATCTCAATTCTCTTCGTTCCTCTCAAAACATGCTTCTGACTGAGCCATCCTCCTCTTCCAAATTTTATAATACTTCTTTCACTTTTCAAGCAACCCGGCTGTGGAACTCTCTCCCTCTTGATATAAGGCGTGCTGAATCTGTTGCTTCTTTCAAATCTCTCCTTAAAAAGCACTATTTATCACTTCCTTAGTTCCTGTTCATGTAACTATTGTTTTCCTTTAATTTGACTGTGTAAAATCAGTAATCTGCTATCATCATTTCGCTTAATTAGTTTGTATTTGTATATATGTATTTATATATTTATGTATTTTGGTATGAACATATATATGTATATATATGTAATTGTGTGTGTGTTTGTTTTCTTTTTTTTTTGTAGATTTGTTTTTTCTGTTTATGTCATATATTTTGGTTCTCACATAATACTTTTTCCAGTTTTGCACCACCTACTGTATGTACCTATACTTTTCTTAGTGTAGTGTCTCCTCTACCCAAAGGTTGTCTGGAAGAGATCGCTCTTTAGCGATAAGACCGCCTGTTGTTTGCCTCTTTTTCATGTGTAATCTATACCAGTTTGTGTTATTTTTGTTGTTTTGAGGTGCAATAAAGAGTTATTGTATTGTATTGTTAATCTAATTATGTATAGTTGCATACATTACTTTATCTACACACATATCATAAGTACTCTAAGATGGATTCAGGAACTGTAGGGAAATTACCAGCATTGTCACTAGTGCTACTTGTAAAATATCTTTAGATTATAGATATTAAAATAATCCAATAAAAAATAAATTGAACACTCGTAAACGGTAAAAAGCCAACAAACAAATGACAGCCCGAATGGCGGTGTTTGAATCTAGAATAGACACCCACTTGAATTTGACAGCTGTTCCAAAGTTAAATTCATAACCTACTGTTTTCAGGAGGGAACGTTAAAATTACAGTTCCGCTATTTTTTGCTAGTTGGTAATGCTGGTCATTTCCCTACGGTTCCTGAACCCATCTTAGATTACTTATGATATGTGTGTAGATAAAGTAATGTATGCAACTATATATGTCTCTGAACGCATTTTAGAGCACTAATGATATGTGCGTAGATAAAAGGTATCGCGCTCTAGGGCAAAATGCCCATTAACACCCATGCCCACAAACTTGTGTCCGAAATTGAGACCTCCCTAAAAGAAGTCTCAGATTGGGGTCGGCTTAATTTGGTCCGTTTTAACTTTTAACCCTACAAAGACACAGGTTTGCGCGTTCACCGCGAAAAAACTTCCGTTTGTCGCGTCACCTCGTTTTGAGAGCACTCCCCTATCTGCCACAGCCAGTATTGGAATCCTTGGCGTTGACATCTCGAGTGAAGTCCAGTTCCGCGGCCACCTAGAGGGTAAGGCCAAATTGGCCTCGAAGAAGCTCGGTGTGCTCAATAGATCGAGGCAGTATTTCACGCCGGCCCATCGCCTACAGCTTTATAAGGCGCAGGTTCGCCCACATATGGAATACTGCTCTCATCTTTGGGCAGGGGCACCTAAGTACCAGCTTCTTCCTCTAGACCGCATCCAACGGAGAGCAGCTCGAATTGTCAACTGCCAACGTATTTCTGATCGGCTTGATCCCTTGGCGCTGCGTAGAGATGTGGCCTCACTCTGCATTTTCTATCGCATGTATTATGGGGAGTGTTCCGAGGAATTGTTCGGATTAATCCCTGCCGCTTCTTTCCGCCATCGCCCTACGCGACAATATTTCCACTCTCACCATTTAGATGGTTGGCAGTCCTCAACTGTGCGCTTTTCCCGAAACTTCCTGCCTCGCACAGCTAAACTGTGGAACGAACTGTCGCCAGCGGTGTTTACGGACCGATACGACCTTCAAACCTTCAAGAAAAGAGCGTATACTCCCACCTTAAAGCCCGGCAACGCACTTACGACACCTCTGGTGTTGCGGGTGTCCATGGACGACGTTAATCGCTTACCATCAGGCGATTCGTTTGCTCGTTTGCCCCCTATAGCATAAAAAAAATAATTAAAAAGCCCGGATATTTTTGGGTTCTGATCAATACCTATCATTATTTTTAAATTAATGATTGTTTTCTTTATCGTCCAGAGAGAAAACGCGATGCGTCCCGGATTTAAAACTTTTTGCACGTTGGAGACCATTTGGTGTGGCGAATATACTATTTTGCGGAAATACAAGATTTTTTTAAAGAAAAATGTCACGTTCCTTAAACGTTAAAACTACCCTCTAGCTATTTGTTTTGGAGGGCCATCTATTATAAGATTTATAAAAGAAAGTAAGGTCCGACCGAGATCTCGGTCTCGGTCTCGGCTCTCAGTCCTCGCCGAACCTTCCGTCTTGACACTTTTTGCGATTTGGTTGAGTACTCACCAGGTTGTACTCGTCAGTTGTCATTATCCTAAGGGTGTTCAGATATTTTTGAAGCCTTGGTAATGCTAATATATTTATGAACTCGACTGTATAATGGCAATCATACTAGCCCTTTAATCCAGTCATCGATTAAAATTTGATTATTTGGGAAATAATTGATAATAGCAGATTTTTTTTTGCGTAACGGATATATCGTGAGTATGATGTAGGCAACAGAATCCAACAAAATATCGTTACATGCTAATCGTCACAAGCATGTACACACATGTTACAAACGTTTTTCTTGTAAGATTTTCATGTATTTATGTTTTTTTAGTCGTTTAAATTGAGTCAGGACCAGTTACTACTTTTTACCATTACATTTTGTCAATTTAACGGTTTTGCGTGAATAAGTTTTCTTCAGTTTTGCTTTAAACAGATAGAAGACAAATATGTCGTCATATTCACAAACAAGAAAAATATTGATTTAAGTTAATTTAAAAAATCTACTTAGTTAAGTTTTATTTTGTTACTATTTACCTACTTCCGGAAGAAAAGTTTGTAGTATTTTTTTGCATACATTATCTATCTATAAATATCCCATTCGAACGTAATTTGAGAAAATCAGGCTATTATAATTTAATGTCTGTCAAAACCGTATCTTTCCTGGGTTAGGTACTTCTAATCCATCTCTAAGTTCTAGTCTAAAATAACACATTTTAAATATTTGCCAGCTCATTTTCTTGGAAGATATAACGTGTTAGTCAAGCGTGAATAATTGCACAGTATCGAAACAATTGTACCAGCACCTGCGACCTTCCCAAAACAATGGGCTCCCAGCGCCGGCCTTGCTGATGCAGCTGATAGCGCTTGCACCACTGGCTGGGGCTTCCCACCACTTACTTGCCAATATTTGCTTACATACCCTGATTAACAACGTCAAATGTTGATCTTCGTCAGTCTCCCTGTGACCAAAAAGTCCTAAAACGTAGGAAGTTATAGTAGTTTATGTGATTGTATATAATGAAAGGCATTAAAACTCGAGTGTGGGTTTATGCACTGCTTTATATACACGCATATTATGAGCTCTCCATGATGCGTTCAAAGCGCATATATATCGACCGCCATAACGACTTTCAGGAATGAAAACTTTTCTGACACTCAAATTTTGACATTTATATTTTTAAAATTCAGAGACAAACTAGAGTTGGCCCCAATTTTCATATCGTTCGGTATCAAAATAACGTGCGACTTGCGTGCGTGAGTGAATGCAATTGACAATTTGTTTCAAACTAAATGTCATCTTGACTGATATGAGAATAGAGGTCAAATCGAATTTCCTAGTATCAGATGTGTTCGAAATTTGAAAAAAGCTATAATAACATTTTCACAGATAAGAAATTTGTTGAATTGAAACATTAACATTATTACGTTACTAGCTTTAACCCGCGGCTACGCCCGCGGCTTCGCCCGCGTACTAAACGTAATTTTCAACCGTTTTACAAAAGAGGAGGTTTTTTTATTTATTTCACGACGCTAAGTTGGATTTGAAAATCGTTGTTGTTTTCGAAATCAGCGACCCGATAACGACACCCATATCAAATAAAATAGTCGTAACTATTCGCATTTCCCCTTTACAAACTTTGGACCATCACTTTACCCCTACTTTGAAAAATCCTATTATATCTTTGAGCACCCCTTCACCGTATAAGAAACCTAGCCTACGTATCAAATTTGGAATCTCTAGAACCAGAAACAAACATTTTTATGTTTATTTCTGGTTCTACGACACCCATATTGATATTTTGAGATTTCAGCCCCATCGCACCCCATCAGGGAAGATGGTATCTCACGTCCGGCTCGTTGGATGTTGAAATTGTTATTGTTTTCGAAATCAGCGACTCAATAAACCCGAAAAACGATGCCCAACTTTTTTTACTATATTACCTCTTTTCCCCCTTTTGGGGGTTGATTTCGCAAAAAGCCTGAAACACGTCTTTACTCATTTATCTTTAGGAAAATTCCTGTGAAGTTTCGAATAAAATAATCGAACTAATCTTGTTTCCCCATACAAACTTTGTACATTTCACCCCCTTTGGAGACGAATTTTGAAAACTCCTTTTTTTGGCACCTGTACCTGTGTGTGTGTATAAGTTTGACAGAGATGGAGATACAAATCCGTTCCGAATGAGAGATGGAGATACAATCCGATTTTCGTGGTTTAGTTTAGGCCCAGAAGGCCTACCACGAACCACGAACGAAGTTTCACCTCTCTGTCGCACTTGAGTGAGAAATCACAAGTGCGAAAGGGAGGTATACTTTCGTTCGCGGTTCGTGGTAGGCGCTCTGGCCAGGGCAAAGAAGAATAAGAAAGATGTATGTGAAGTCTCACATTGAAGTCTCATTGTTAAGTTTCACACCCAAGAGTAAAAAGTTGCTGTCAGACGCTCCGTCAAAAAATGGATTTTAAACTATTTAAACGTTATAAATTTACTAAAACGGGGCTTAATCGTGTATAAACTTTGAAAACAAACCTCCGACGTTTCAAGGGCGACATTGCCCCCGTGGTCCCGGAGAAAGACTGGCTGAGGTTGACATCAACATCTTCTAGCTGCGCGGGTTTTACGAACTACCCGCACTTGGTCTTGATTATCAACTTGAACATTTTGCGCACTAGGGATGTGACTCTGTCGACACACTACACTCACGATGTCCGATTTTTGAGCAGGTGATATTCGATTACGCTTACATTTATCAATGACTGGATTCCATGTAGACGAGATTCTAAAACCGTCATCCCGATTGAAATTGGGGTATTTCTTGATTTCAAAGGCTTCCCGTACTTTCCTACTATGGAAACGACGATCCGTTGAAAGGATTTTAGGGTTATGCAACTCAATCCAATGGTTTGGTCCAGAATCTAACAAATGTTCGGCAACCGCAGACTTGTGTACCTGGCGATTTCTGACAGCTGCGATATGTTCCTTCACTCTTTCCGCCATGGTACGCTTCGTTTGACCGATGTAGGAACTACCACAACTGCAATCAATCTTATAAACACCAGGTGACTGGTACGGGATAACATCCTTCGGCGATCTTAGATTGCCCGAAATCTTGGATAAAGGGGTAAACACAGTTTTTATGGAGTACTTCGCTAGCACTGTGCCAATCTTGTCTGTCACCCCTTTCACATAAGGCAAAAATGCCGGTTGTCTCGAAACATCAGGACGCTTCTCTCTTGCTTTTCGTCTGGGCTGCCACTTCTTCACCTTATACCCATTCCATCTGAGTACCTCCTGAATATGTGTCATCTCACTCTTTAAAAATTCAGGGTCACAAAGAGCGTGTGCTCTATTCACTAAAGAGCTGACCACTGACTGTAGATGGCGGGGATGGTGGTGAGACAAAGCGTTTAAATATCGGTCTGTGTGCGTCGGCTTCCTATAAACAGTATGCGTCAGGGTTCCGTCCATTCGACCAATCACTTTTACGTCCAAAAAAGGCAAACTGCGCTGGGATTCCAATTCATACGTGAACTGTATCTTAGGATGAATCGAATTGATATACCGGAGGAGTTGCTCCACCTCCTGCTTGCCACCTTTCATGATACAGAAAACGTCATCCACATATCGTTTCCACACTCTCACTCCCCAAGACTGCAGGTTCATACTGGCCTCGATATGTTCCATCCAGATATTTGCCAAAACCGGTGCTACAGGACTACCCATGGCAACCCCATCAATCTGGAGGTAATGTTTCCCACCGTATAGAAAGTAGCTGCCCTCTAAACAGTTCCTTAACAAGACCATAACCGACTCCGATATACCACCCTCGCACAACTTTTTCCTGACAACTTCAAGACACTCCTTAACGGGAACATTGGTGAAAAGCGACTCAACATCGAAACTCACCATTATGTCATCCGGTTCCAGCGTTATCCCTTTGAGAATGTCTATAAAGTGACGAGAGTCCTTCACGAAAGACGATGTACCACCCACAAGCGGCTGCAACACCGACGCAACATGCTTCGCAAGATCGTAAGTAGGAGAAGAAACTTGACTTACGATTGGCCGCAAGGGCACGTCAGTCTTATGTACTTTCGGCAAACCGTACAATTTAGGTGGTTGAACAATCCTCGGCTTATACAACCGGTTAAAAACGTCTTCGTCGAACAACTCCCTGTAGTCCCTGATGACGGCCCTAATGCGACGAGTGACCCTAGCAGTTGGGTTGTACGTCACAGGTTTATACACAAGACTATCATCCAGTAGATGTCGTATCTTGCCATCATAAATCGTTGAGTCTAACACTACGGTGGCGTTCCCTTTATCCGCCTTAAGAACCAGGATATCCTCATTTCCCTTCAGGTTCTTAAGCGCCGTCCGTTCTTCCGCGGTTATATTACTCTTTGGCAACTTAGCTTTTCTTAAAATAACGGAAACATCCTGTCTTAACCCTTCGGCATCACACGACGGCACCTTGTTTCGCGTTATTGCTTCCTCGACACTACAGATCACAGTCTCGTACGGAACCCTTCCTGGTGTCGTTGCAAAATTCAACCCTTTTTCTAGAACACTGACAGTTGCATTATCCAAACTAGCACTCGATAAATTTACAACTGTGGAGGTAGGTCTGTCACAATGATTTGTACTCGCACTGACCAAGACCAAGACCAAGTGCGGGTAGTTCGTAAAACCCGCGCAGCTAGAAGATGTTGATGTCAACCTCAGCCAGTCTTTCTCCGGGACCACGGGGGCAATGTCGCCCTTGAAACGTCGGAGGTTTGTTTTCAAAGTTTATACACGATTAAGCCCCGTTTTAGTAAATTTATAATGTGTGAAAATCGTGAAAGTTTAAATAAGTATTTAAACGTTGTTTTTCTGCAGTGAAAGTGCAAATCTAAAAGACATTTAAGTGTATTTCTACTGTAAGATATAAAACGGTAACATACTGCCGAATTAAAGGACAAATAACACGAAAACCTCAAGTTATTCGATACGGATTTTAAGAAGTACCCGACATTTTTATTGACCTGACCTTCTCGACGTAAACGCGTAAGTACACGCTATATACGGCGCGTAAGACTTACTGTCCACGAAGGTTATACTGAGAGCATTTATTACTGTGCTACAAGCAACGAATTGTATTAAACTGATTCTGACTCATTAGTTCGTGAGCATTTATTGCGGTGCACCAGAATTAATAATATAAAAAATATATATTTGCTTTTTCTCTTCCTCGTTGTTTTACCCAACACTGATTGAGCAATGGCTGACCAAATTGTGGAATGGGCCTGCTGTTCATTAAATGACAATAATGAAAAATATACACAGTGTCATAAATGTAAAAAAGCTTTCCATTATAAATGCTTAAAGCTAGACATGTCCTGTGAGTTGACGGACTGGATGTGTGCGTTGTGTATCTCAATTAAAACACCTAAAGAAAATAAGGATGACCACACTCCTGCGAGATTTAACGCCGGCTCAAGTGGGCGTTCCAATAAGAGACCCGCATTACAGTCCCCACCCGATGTACCGGCGATGCCTGTCACAGAAAATAGTATACGTGCAATTGTAGAGGAGGTAATCGAGAATCAGACGGAGTTATTAATGGGAAAATTTGCGTCGACCATGAGAGCTATACTGAACAGCGAAATGAAGACAATACGAGAAGAGCTAGCGGAAGTTATAAATTCTGTAAGTTTCATAAACCTTCAGTATGAGGACTTATTAAAAGAGAGCAAAGAAGATAAGCAAAAAATTAAGGAACTTCAAGAACAGAATACAAAAATGTCAACCACTATACAAGACATATCAGGACGCCTTAGTTATTTGGAACAACAGAATCGAGCCAGCAATGTCGAGATTCAGTGTGTACCACAGAAGAACAGTGAAGATCTTATTAAAATTGTAAAAGATATAGGAAAGGTTATAAAGAACGAGATAAAAGAAGAAGATGTATCGCACTGTACGCGAGTCATGAAGTCTAATAACGACAGCACTCGACCTAAATCGATTGTTGTGCAATTCAATTCTCCTAAACTCCGGGACTCATTCTTAGCTGCCACTATGAACTTCAACAAATTAAAGCCAGTCACCGAAAAGTTGAACACGTCGCACTTGGGACTTACCGGAGAGATAGCTCCCATATATATCACAGAGCATTTGAGTCCCGCAAACAAGTCACTTCATGCGGCAGCACGTATTAGAGCAAAAGAAAAGGGATATAAATACGTGTGGGTGAGAGCAGGCCGCATCTTCGTGAGAAAATCCGAGCTCTCCGAGTATATATGGATTAGAGATATGGACTCTTTAAAAAAAATAGTTTAGGTTATTTTGCATGCCGTTCTGTCCATAATTGTTTTAAAATTCTCAGACTTAAGTATATACTATCAAAATATAGGCGGGCTTAGAACCAAAACTCATAATGTTTATACCAATGTTTGCTGCACCCATTACGATGTAATTGTTTGGACCGAAACCTGGCTAAATAAAAGTGTTTCATCGCATGAACTCTTTGATGACCGGTATGTGGTGTTTAGGAGGGATCGGGAGTCGTCAGGATTTGATAGTTATAAAGAGGGAGGAGGTGTCTTAGTAGCAGTATTAAAAAAGTTTGCGCCTATTAGAATTCATAGCTGGGAAACCAAATGTGAAGATCTATGGCTTACTCTCGATCTCCCCTCGAATACTACTCTTGGAAGGACTAAAATTGCACTATGCGCCATATATTTGCCTCCTCCGGTTATAAAAACTACTTTAGACTATTTCCTATCGAATTGTAATGAGGTTATTGAGTCAATTGATAGTCAGACAATTATGATAGGAGACTTTAATCTAGGACGCATACACTGGAACCAACAGAATAATAATCAACCTTATAACGATAGAGTGTCTTGTACAGAACAATTGTTAATAGATTTTGCAAATATAAACAACCTAGTACAGCGCAATGGTATTGCTAATAAATTCGGTAAAACGCTTGACCTAGTCTTTACTGATATATTAACTTCATCTGTTTCTGCTGCATGCGATGTTCTCTCCAATCCAGGATCACACCATCCACCGCTCGTCATCGCTATTCCCGTAAATGAAACCTGTGTCTTAAGAAATGATAACCTCCCTTTAATCCCAAACTTCCGTAAGGCTGATTATGATTGCATAAACAAACATTTAGAACGCCAAAACTGGGATGAATTATTCGGAGAATGCAGCGACGTTAACGAAATGGTATCAACGTTCTATGAAGTGCTTAGAAATACTATTATGCTGCTAGTTCCGTTTTATAAGAAAACCGTGTCTAATAAGTGCCCAATATGGTTTAATCACACTCTTATAAGATTATTAAAAGAAAAAAACAAAGTCAGGCAACGATATAAAAAATTTAAAAATCCGCGAGATCAAATTGAATTTAAATTGTTAAGAAAAAGATGTGACACGTATGCAAAATCTCGTTACAATTCCTATATTTCTTACGTTGAAAATAATATATCTAAAAACCCGAAATATTTCTGGTCATATATAAAAGCAAAACGAGGAGGCTCGAGTGGTTACCCTGCATCAATGACGGATGGGGTAATCGTCAGCTCGGAAGGATCAGACATTTGTAATCTATTTGCTCAATACTTCTCATCAGTGTATGGACCCGATGACAGCAATATTAATTATATGGCTAGGGACATAAGATCATCTGAATGTATATGTATATGATGTAACTTTCGACCTTGAAACAATTAACAAAAAACTTAAACACCTAGATATCGCTAAAGGAGCTGGCTTTGATGGTATACCTCCATTATTTATATCAAATTGTTCAAAAACATTAGCAAGACCACTGTACATTATTTTTCGTGAATCACTTAAAACTGGTACATTCCCCGATGAATGGAAACGGGCTAAAGTTGTCCCAATATATAAGGCTGATGATATCAATGTTGTAAAGAATTATAGACCTATATCGTTGATTTGCAGCTTTGCCAAGATATTCGAATCCCTTGTTTGTCCTGTCATTCAATATAACTGAACATCAACACGGTTTTGTTACAGCACGATCCACTTCTACTAATCTTGTGTCATTTTCAGAGCTTGTCACCGAGGCTGTTGATAGTAATAAACAGATAGACGTTATCTACACAGACTTTAGTAAAGCGTTCGACCGAGTTTCTCATACGATCTTAAAACACAAGCTTTCTTCATATGGTATTGCGGATCCCCTACTGAAATGGATTGAGTCTTATCTCTACAATCGATCATTTTATGTAGTTGTCAATGGCTTTTCATCTCGCGTTTATAATATACCTTCCGGTGTTCCACAAGGTTCGCATCTCGGGCCACTCCTATTTAACATATTCATAAACGATCTACCTGACCAGCTCCATCACTCCACCCCATTTTTGTACGCAGATGATCTCAAATTTTCCAGAGTGATAACGTGTCCCAGCGATGTCGTGCTTCTTCAAGATGACCTGGATAGACTGAACAGATGGTGCTCGGATAATGGGATGTCTCTCAACGCTAAAAAATGTTCATCCATTAGCTTAACGCGTAAGATCCTTGTTGTTCCTTCATCGTATCACATTGCTGGTGAATGTCTCCCTAAAGTTCAAACTATACGTGACTTAGGAATTATATTCGACACAAAACTTACATTCATTCCTCATATTGATGCAATACTTAAAAAAGCGTCCGGGATGTTGGGATTCATTATAAGAAACGGAAAGATATTTCGTAGACTAAATACAAAGAAACTTCTGTACTATAGCCTTGTACGCAGCCACCTGGAGTACGGAAGTGTGGTATGGAGACCACATTATGCAACACATTGTCTCCGCATTGAAAGATTGCAAAAAAGGTTCATGTGGCATTTGGCTCGATCAGCAGGTCTTGCGCGAAAATCTTTTTCCTATAAGGATAGGCTCAAACATTTTAAAATGATGTCTCTCGAAAGCCGAAGAGACATCCTCGATTTAAAATTTCTCTCTAAACTTGTAAATAACAAAATAGACTGTCCACTACTTCTGAGTAGACTTCGATTCTCCGTACCACGTAGAATTCCACGCTTTGCTATCAAACCATTGTCTCGACCCCGGCGCCGAACCGTGTTAGGATCAAACTCCCCAGTACCTCGCATGAGTAACTTACTTAATAACTACAGTAATTCATTTGATATTCACTTTGACTCACTAACCAAAATTAGAGATTTGTTAAATAAATAAGTTGTATATGCCTTTTA
Source organism: Lathronympha strigana (assembly GCA_949128165.1). Lineage (NCBI taxonomy): Eukaryota > Metazoa > Arthropoda > Insecta > Lepidoptera > Tortricidae > Lathronympha > Lathronympha strigana. The sequence goes on from OX421911.1 coordinate 552,783, forward strand.
ACATATTAGCATGTGCCTACATAGTTTTAATCTATTTAAAAAATATGTAGCGGTAACCAGTCGATCACAAGATTCTGCTTTGCACCCTATTATACCGTAATAAAGTGTTTAAATTTGCTTAACTTGGCATCGACTGCAGACTTGCTACTGAATTATTATGATTCTTATTTTCCTTGCATGCAGTGTTTACCTATAATAAGTTATACATTTAGCAAAAACTATTGTACTTGTCTAAATAAGAAAGAATTATTGTAATAACTGTTGGTGAACCTATCAAATAAAATAAAAAAATAAAAAAAGTCCCGCCCGCTTTGGGCTAGCCCGATCTCTCTCGCGCTTGAGAGGAGGCCTGCGGGTCTACCATCATCATGAACATCGAAAATTGGCATTGACGGAAAAACCTCTTTGTCACTCTAATATGCAAGTGTGACAGAGATGGAGATACAAATCCGCAATCGTTCGATTTTTGTGGTACTAGCCCTGTGCCCAGCAGTGGGACGTGCTGGAATATTATGTGGATTATTATTGAGTGACAAGTTAATAACACAGTGTTATTCAATTTAATTAAATAATGAGTGACAATTTTTAAAGTATATTAACGAATCAATATGAATGTCCTGTTTTCTACACAAACAATAATTAAGTTTTTGAAATGTAGTAAGTAGGTATAAACATAATCTCGGGTACAAAACAAAAACCACATTTTTTGTATCAATTAGGTACAACTGGTTGAGTAGGTATTAATAGCGGATAGGTAATGTCAGTAATCACGTTAGATTGTCAATAATTCGGGGCTCGGTCAGGGACATACAAATTATATCATTATAGAAGTGGCATACACAAAAATAATAGGTACAGTTTAGGGATCACTGGACAGTTAGTATTGAATTTTGTAGTAAGTATTTGAGTTAATATCGAAAATAATTTCAAGTATCAGAGCTAGCATGGAGACATTGACTTAATTTCTACTTATAGTGTTTTGCTCATGGTACTCCATGCCCCCCCCCCCCCTCCCCTCCTAATCGCCTCGATTCTCAAATGCACTGAGCCCGAAATATGGACCGCAAAATAGTGCAGCCTGTACCAAGTATGCAATGCAATACCAGCATAATACAATAGGTACAATACAACACAATAACTCTTTATTGCACCTCAAAACAACAAAAATAACACAAACTGGTATAGATTACACATGAAAAAGAGGCAAACAACAGCGGTCTTATCGCTAAAGAGCGATCTCTTCCAGACAACCTTTGGGTAGAGGAGACACTACACTAAGAAAAGTATACATTTCCGTAGCCTATGGACGGATTTAACGCCAGTAATTCAATTCAGTCATTTAAGGAACTGTCCCATTTTTCAGCGTGGTGTAATCGGGGCCAGTCGTTCCCATACAGTCAAACCACGTTATCTTTTCTCAGTAAATAAACTGTCAGACGTGAAAGTGTTATTCTAAACGTCAAACTTCAATGAAATTATGACGTTTACTTAACATTTTCACATTCTGTGCTATCAAAATCTAGGAAACTTAGCATAGACTGACTCTAACTACAACGCTGGTTGCGTTATGGGAATATCATAATTCCCTTAATTCCCTGCCAACGATTGTTATCTCGGCTATCGTTTACCATTTTTGTTGGAACCGTGAAGGTCGCTATAACCCAAGGCGACTCCGCATCACGATCGGGAAACCCAAGCGCCGGTGACATTTCAAACACATGTTATCGACGATCGGTAATTAACATATTAAATGGACCAGCGGGTATTTTTTGGGCAATCGATGCTTCCGCCGGACGCCACCGAGGCCGACTCCTTCATTACCTGTTGTCTGTCTGTCTATGGCCCCACGGATCTCCTGGTAGGAATAGCAGATCAATTAGTGCAAGAAGTGGCATAGGTATAGCTCCTGAGGTAATGGACTCGTACGGGTTACCCTCATCTGGCAGAATATATTGGCAGAAATACACTTCGCATAACACGTATCGCAACAAAAGTTTTAGCAGAAAATACTTTTGCAGAAATAGGTATATACTTGCCATAATAAAATTATCTATGGGTCCTGTCCGAAATAAATGATTATTTAATTTCATCATCATCATCATCATCATTTCAGCCGAAAGACGTCCACTGCTGAACATCTTCTTCTTCTTCTTCTTCTTCTTCTTCATCGTCCCCTCATGACTGAGGATCGTGACCAACAACTATGTCCCTCCATTTATTGCGATCAAGGGCTATGTGGGCTGCCTTCTCCATGGAACCACATGCTTGTCTAATAGGATCCGACCATCTTGCAGGGCTCTTCCTCTACCGCGCTTGCCCTCAACTTGCCCCAGTATGATGTCACGTTCGAGACTGTGGTGTGGCGATCGCATTATGTGCCCAAAGAAACTGAGAACCCTCTCCTGGCAGATTGTAGAGAGTCGTTTGGTGATTTTTAGCTCTTTCAGAATGGACTCATTTGTTCTCATAGCGGTCCATGGGATTCTCAGCATTCTTCTCCAACACCACATCTCGAAAGCATCGATTTTGCTCTTGTCTAAGCTTTTGACGCACCAGTTTTCTGCACCGTACATAAAGATAGAGAATACCAGTGCCCGCACTAATCGTACCCTGGTAGCAAGGCCTATACCTCGATTCTTCCACAACTTTTTGAGGTTAGTCATAGCACTTTTAGCCATCCCAGCACGTCGGCGAATCTCTTCTGTGCAACCACCACCATTTGTTATTAAGGATCCTAAATATACAAACTGGTCCACTTATGACAAATAAAATTCTACAAGGCAAAAGTGAACCTACTCGTACTACGTGGAGCGAACGGACGCGAGGACGAAGCGGCGCAGTGTAAGTAGTGTCATTTCAGTGGAATGGAGTGAAAATCAATTTCAAGGAACAACCCGTTGATACCCACAGAAATATCCTATGTGCTGTAGTAAACGATGTCTCGTTTACGTCTCGTATCTAGAGTTACATCTCGCTGCTACCTGCAATCGCTACTGTAGATGCACCGACTGGAAGTTGACATAGGCGCTAAACGAGTATAATATAGACGATAGTATAGTCCAAACCCTTCTAAGGAGAGACTTTACCTCCGTATGTGTATCGCCTATACAATGGGTTGTGTTCTGAAGAATTGTTTGACATGATGCCAACGTCTACTTTTCACCATCGCACCGCTCGCCATCGACAGGGCGTTCATCTTGCAACCAAAGGCCCGTTTCTCGAACGGTATTAGACACAAATGTATTAGACTAATATGATTAGTGTGTTGCCATGGAAACCCATACGATTTGACAGTTGACGGATTAATAGTATTAGTCTAATATCGTTCGAGAAATGGGCCCCAAAATGGTCGCGCACTGTGCGGTTTCAGAGGAAATTCTCCCGCGGACGCTCCGACTGTGGAATGAGCTCCCTGCCGAGGTTTTCCCGAAATATTACAGTATGAAGTTCTTCAAAAAAGGAGTGTACAAGATTTTAATAGGTCGTCAAGGCGCATGTGATCTCCGAGTGGCTCCCCTTTGTAAATCAATCTGTAAGTCAAACGGAGCCATGCTATGCAAAAGTAATTTCCTTGTTCATCATTTTTCCGTAATCGCATATTTGGGGGGTCTAGTTCTAGACCGGTAAATATTATTTCATATATTTGTTTGTTTGTTTATGTCATATATTTTGGTTCTCACATAATACTTTTTCCAGTTTTGCACCACCTACGGAAACCGCTCACCATCGCGCGGGCTGTGTGCTTCTTTGCCACCACTTAGATAATTTGAATAAAATCGTAAAGTAATCGTAAATAGATAATTTCTTGGTGAAGAATTTTTTACAACTGTCACGAGATCTCTTCGTGTTAAAAAAAATTGTCGGTAGTTTTTGACATGAGAAGAATGATCATGTGTCGGAATTTCGTGACATAATATGTCGAGTTTCTTATGTCAAGAACTCTTCACAAAAGTATTCGTTGTAATGGTAATAATGATGTTTTTATTTATGAATATTATGTTCGCGGCAAACAAGCATACAGCCAGCACAATAGTAGGTAACTGGTAAGCGGCGCCCATAGCCTATAGCGTAATAATATTGCTGACAATTGTCGCACCTGTATGTCGCTATGAAATTGGGCCCTGAAAGTTGTCGGAGCGTTTGGGGTGAAAGAAATCGATTTGGGGGTATGCATTGTTAATTTCTGAAATTCGTAAAATAACAACTAGGAAAACCCATGTCAAAACCATTTCTAAGCACGGTTCTCTAAATGTGTATACGTATACGTATAGGTAACTAGCTGGTGCCAGGGACTTCGTCTGCCCAGTATCTTTATAAAATGTAGCCTATGTGTTATTCTGATGTACAGTCAAGTGTAAAAATATGGGTGGACACATCTTACTCAAAAAAATGTCCCATAGCATTTTATACCCATTGTAATAAGAGCGTAGTACCATATTTATGAGACGATTTTGTCGATACGTATTTTTGCACTTGACTGTATAAGCCATAGACTTAGAAAATAAATAGACGTAGTGTCACTAAGAAGAAACTGTGATTCCATATTACGCCCATATTACGCCTGTCACCTTGTACCGACAAGAACGCACACATGCACAGACAAAACATTACGCTTGTCATCTGTCAGTGATAACGAAACCAACCAACAACAAACATCTCCGTGAAAATAATGTGAAAATGCCGACGTGCGTAGTTTTACATTGTAAAAACGCAACCGGTCACAAAAACAAGTCACATGGAATGACCTTTCATCGGTAAAATTATAATTGACACGTGTTTATGCAAAAAAATCGAATATTAACTTCATTACGCGTAGTGTGACCAGCAGCTTGAGTTTGGTTATATCCCGAAAGTCGCGTAATTGCTTGCTTCGTCTTGCATATTTCATACTTATGGAAATATGAAAATCCATGAAATGGTACCTTTCCTAATATATATATTAAATTTTGTATTTGCATCTGTATTATAATTTGGCTCTTCTTTCCCTGGAATACGTTCCAAAGTGTATATTTAAAGACGTGACTGTACTACTACTACCTACCTTCCACATGATCCCCAATCATCACTTGTCGCATGAATGTTGTTTCAACATTGTTTAGAAAGAGAATTACCTACCTTACTGTAATCCGTATGAAATTGTTTACTATACCTATTAAAGTAACTTTTACTTGTAAATTATGTGTATATTACATATTTACGTGTAATTAGTTAAAAGCACAGAAATAATTTTCATCAAAACAAATATTTAACTTTTCATTGAATCCCCGGTCGGCCCGGTCATCAATTCGATTTGATTATATTCGGAAAAAAAACTTCACATGGTATCACTCGGCTGCACGCACACATATAAATCGGCCGCCATTGCTTGTCACAACACGATGTATCCGAGTGTTCACTCTTGATACTCTATGGTATAAGCTATATTATTGCAAAGTTTCATTAAAATCCAGTCTGTAGTTGTTACGTGAAAGAGTAACAAACATCCATACTTAACAATTTTTGCGTTTATAATATTATAACTAGGATTTATTTATCCTTTATATACATATTTTATCCTTCTGCGTTACCGCAATAAGCGCAAAATGGATTAAACGCTTTTATTAAATACAGTCCCTACGTTTCGAGTCCTTGTTATCACATTACACGGTTGAATGATTTATTCGTCGTGCTTCATTTCAATAATTTAATATAAGTATACTATAATTAGGCTAAGCTAAGTGAGTACTTTGGTACCTACCAAACCTGTGTTCGTGGCACGCTATCTCAATTAAATTGAATAAAAAGTCTCGTAATTCGCACAAATTACGATTACGACCAATCATTGAGTCAGAGTAGAGTTAATATTTACAGAAGACAAGATTACCTTGAATTATTTTATAGTTACCTACGTATGTAAAAATAATAATTGGTATCGTAAACATACGTATACATATACTTAATTCCGCACATGATTAATGGAGAGTAAAAAATATGTGAATATAATTTTGTGGCGTGTACTGGCGAATAAATAACATGTCGTATAACTAAAGAAAAAAAAAGTATTGCATCGGCCGGGAATCGAACCCGGGCCGCCCGCGTGGCAGGCGAGCATTCTACCACTGAACCACCGATGCTTACAAACACTGAGCTGAAATTACCAATACCTTGATGTTACTGGTCGAGATACTGTTATCGGATGACGTCACTCCGCGCAAGCGCGACTCGCACGTGGCCTAATATCATTGGTCATGGAAACGTAAATCTTACTAAGTTAACAGTAAGGTTCATTATCATTACACATTATCACATGCCGTTTTGATTACTGCCTGAAGATGTGTGTACGTAAACTTACAGAATATCGAAAATAGGCTAGACGAAAAAAATATCTAATTAATCCGTCTGTTAGATTTAAAAAAATATAAGGCACGTATTTTCTCTTTTGTTCGTCAAATGAATAACGACGGAAATAGAGTGCATTAAAGTTTCGCGTGACGTCACAATTAAGTACGATTCTTACCTCTAAGTGACGTCACTAGCCCCCACCCCGGAACTTTGATGCTTTGTATCGTCCTCAAGTTTAGTTAACTTGAAACAGGAAAAAAAACTCATGTCTAATTTTGGATAATCTAACTTCATCCCTTTTAAGTAGGTAATATTAATTGTGCAGGGTACGGGCACATCGCTCCGAAGACGCAGACTGGGAAGGTGGTGACCATCTTCTATGCGATCCTGGGTATCCCTCTCATGCTGCTCTGCCTCTCCAATATCGGCGACGTTATGGCTTCCTCTTTCAGGTAGGTTCGGGGCTTCGCATTTAGGTCACTGTGTTTTCTCTGCTCTTCAAAAAAAAGTGGGTAGTCGCTATTAGATCGCTAAGGATTCGTCTTGATTATATGGCAGATTTATGGCACTTGATCATTTTAAGCAATCTAAAGCGTGTCGGCCACAACCAGTAGGCAGTTTTAGGGCATATGTACAGCAACGTCTATAAATAAGTATATACACTTCGGAACTTATTACTGGGGAAAAAGGTTCAAAATTGAATACAGTTGTATTCATAATTATGGGGCTGACCGTACGTACTGTCACGTGCAATATATCCGCTATGAAAGCCGCAAAAACATAATATTTAGTCCTGTTTGTACTGACAGCCATAGAAGTCATAGAAGTCGATTTTGATATGACTGCGCGTTATGTTAAACGTCGAACTTCTATGACACTATAATGTTTACTTAACAATTTTACAGTATGTGCTATCAAAATCGATGCAAACTTAGCTTAGTCGGAATTTAAGAGTTAATTTAAGTTAGAGTTTTATTTTATTAAGAGTGTGTCACAAATCGTCATCACATAGCAGAAAATAGATACACGTACTAATGCAGGTACCGGTCATCAAACTTCAAGCAACATTCGCCAAGCTGCCAAGTAATTGCTATGTTTAGAATAGTAGGCGCTGTAAATTATAGGAACCATGTCATAACGTCGCATATTTTATAGCGATATTCACAGCGATATGAAGTGCTGTTTAAGAAAAATAACACTACAGATACATAATTTTTTGAATAGGGTATGCCCTAAACTTTATAATTGCATATTCATTTATGTACTGTTTAGCCAGTAAACTTGGCTAATGTTCGTGTATTTCTACCAAAACTTACCAAATTTAGAATTTTTTAAGAGCCCGGTATATAGATTTGGCCGATTCAGCTGAACTTTTTGCCACGAGTTTTCATAGTTACAAAAACATTTTTACATATTTTAATACAAAAATTCAAAGATCATTTCAATTGAAATGGAATAAATGAAAAACTTTTTCAAAATTGTCGTCAGTTTTTGAAAAATACACCATTTTCTAACAGCTGTTTTACCATTTTTCGGTCAGCGAGCTTTAAACATCTATCTGGTTTTCGGCCTTAATTGCTATTGAATCTTAACAAAAAACGTCATGGTTAAAAGGTCAGCTGAATCGGTCAAATTTATATAGGTACCGCTACCGACTAACAATTGCGTTATGTAAAGTTGTAGACATCGACACTCGGCAGTTTGGCACTTCCAGCTGAGCTGACGCTATATGAGAGGCAGACCCAACACCTCGAACACCGAACGATCAGTTTGTATTTTCCTCTGTCACACTCGCATATTCAAGAGATAAAGAGTTTATGCCGTGAATGCCAATATTCGATGTCCGTGGCAGGCCCTCGGTGCCTCGGTCTAATGTGATGTACTTATTTCCGCAGGTTCCTGTATTGGCGAGTGTGTTGCTACATGTGTACTCGCCCTCCCAAGAGGCGCCGCCGACACCATCCCTCCATCAGGTCAATATTTATAGCTTTGCCTACACCTACTCAATCAATAGATACTTTTTCTACCCCAGCACTTCTATCTGTCAATGAGATGACCTACCTGCCTACCTACAACATACCTGAATTTTTTTGCCGTTTTAAAAAATAATAGTACCAATGCGCGATGCGCGAGTCCAATTCGCACTTGGCCGGTTTCAAAAGGCAAATATAGGTTACTAAACTAAGTTTTATGAGTAACTAAGGTCTTTATCCCTTCGGTACCTAAGGACTAGCAAAAAAAAACTCAAAATCAGAAAATAGATAATGAAATATGTCAAGAAAAGGTGTAGGAGGAATAAAGTTCATTGTTTTATGTTAAATGTATACCGTAAACCCGGGTTACTTGAGCCCTAGGGGGTAACATTGCCCACCCAAAAAAATACTAGTTATTCATTACTAAATTATTGTAAACAATACAAACCTATCAAACAAAACCGGTTTAATTGAATGGTATCGTTTTTTAGAACATAATTATTTAATAACGTGTTTTTATGGGGGGGGGGCAATGTTAACCCCTAGGGCTCAAGTAACCCGGGTTTACGGTATGTAGTGCAGGTACGCCCGGCCGGATGAAGGCGGGGCTGTCCAGCTCTTGTTGCCTTCGTTTAGCCCGTTTCCCTGGAGTTAGAGCTGCCCCGGTACTGTCCCGGCTGCTTTCCCGTCCTACATCCTTTGTTGTTTTATGTTGCAGACGGTCTGTCCGCGGCAGTCGGCCAGGCTCGACGCGGCGCAAGCGCCCCGAGCGCGCTCACTCCGACACGGAGTGCAGGTCAGTTGGCAGTTTTTATTTTTATTTTTTTAAATACTACGACGGTGATAAACAAGCATACGGCCCGCCTGATGGTAAGCGGTCACCGTAGCCTATGGACGCCTGCAACTCCAGAGGTGTTACATGCGTATTGCCGACCCTTTAAAAACAAACAGCTTTGCTCCGTGGGTCCCCAGCTGTCAACACAGTGAATCTTCTTGACTTTACTCACCAACATAAACACAACACTATGATTAGGGTCTAGTGTTATTAAACTGCGGTTTTATGTAAGGTGGAGGTACTTCCCCAGGTGGGCGCTGCAGATTTGATTTAAATCATTTATTAATTATAATAAATGTTTTGATTCATGTTTTTAAATAAGCACACTACTATATATAAATTATAAATTGAAAGAGATGTCCTATACTACAGAAGAAGTGACCAAGGCCCCCAGTGCCCAGGGCTGTGATCGAACCAGTGACCTCCTGCTTTCGCGGCAGACGCTTTAACCACTAGGCCAGCCTTGGGCACTAGGGGTCTTGGTCACTTTCTGTAGTATATGACATCTCTTTCAATTTATAATTTGTGCTATTATTGTTACACTTGTTACTAAGCACCTTTGTACTTTGAAGTGCTTAGCCGTTTTTGCGCGCTACTTCTATTTAGATTTAAGCAAAGTACTTGTTTTCTTAGTGATTTATATAAATCTTTTGAGAAATAAGCCGGGTGGTAGAACTGGTGCAAGTGATCCTGAGAAACTTGTGGCTTGTGGCATTGCGTGTGTTTCTATATATGTAAATTGTTGGCTCATTTGATACGTATTAAACTAATTTTTCGTACATGGTAGGTACCGCGACAGTGGCTACAGCAGCGGCCGCGGCCGGCGTGGTCGACTGGCCCACGGAGTCAGCCTGCGCACCGCCTCGCAACCACCCCTTACACGTAGCTATGGTAACTTTGACAGATACCAGAGTGGCGTCTAAATGTTCTTGGGGCACGCTAGAGCTCATTTGGCCTGATTTTTCTTTAAGGAAAAATGTGCTTACGCAAGGGAATCTGCAAACTCAAACTCAAAATCAAAAGCATTTATTGATATATATATATATTTTTTAAAGCATTTATTGAAGTAGGCCAAAATTCAGCACTTTTCAACGTCAGATTGATTAAATATAAAAATAATATACAGAAGTAACACATAATTCTAATAACATGTCAAAATATAAAGAATAAAATTGATATTAACAATGTCGGACGAAATTAAAATAACAAATTAATAAGTAAGTCAGTTTGATCATTATAATATAAGTCATTCATTCGTTCACTCGTTCATTCCTAATTCTCTTGTAATCCCACGCCCCACGCCAGCTCGGCCATTTTGAATCTGCGTGCACACAGCAGCGTGCGCACAGGAATACACGGTTTTCCGGCGCTGTGGCTTGTTTGGCTATTCATCTGCTTGGATAGACACCAAGACCAAGATGAGCTTCTTGTGGTGGTTATTATAAACATTTCGTCACAGTTTCACGTGTCATGGTCTCGGCTTGATGGTTTCTTGGGGTTGATTCTTATGATGATGCTATGTCGTGGGTTTGAGTTCTTTCAGCTGGGTCTTAGGATAACAGGTTGACCCTCAATACATTTTTAATTGAAGAAATAATGTCTGGTCACATTTCAAGTGGATTTCAGAGGTCCCATTCACGTCTCCCTACTGATGGAAATGTACGTTTCAGAACCGAGAGGCTACGAGAGAGATGTGTCGCCAGTGCGGTATGACCGTTACGGCCGGGACCATTATGAGGAAGATGGTACGTTCAACTACATATAACGAATTCTAAGATCATTGAGTTTTTTTGTAAGGTTTTTACTTACGCACGTTTTAAACCAGGAGACTTATTCGAACGTGCTAAACTGGCATTTGACATACCCACTTCATGTTCCCTACGTCATTATCATGTCATATTGATCATTTCCACTGAAGTTCGCATCGAAATGTCACTTAAACACGTTCGAATAGGTCTCCAGGAACCAAATGATTTACTTGCAGAAGAGTTTCCAAAGATATCGCTCCCTCTAAAAGACTTGGAAGCCGCCTTACAAGACCTGAACGAGCATCAAATGAAGGCATCCAAAGCAGACATCCGCAGCAAGTCTCTCCCGCGACCTTCCAAGTCCAAGCCCGACTTTGGACCTCGGGAATTCGATAGAGACTTCGATCCTGGACCAAAAGACCGGAGAGACTTTGATCCTGTACCAAAAGACCGGAGAGACTTTGATCCTGGACCCAGGGACCATAACTTCGATCCCGGTCCATCCAGAGATCGCTTTGAGATGCATGATCTATATGATGTGGACTATGAAAACTACAAAGAGAGGAAGGCTTTGCAGGAACGGGAGCGGAAGAACGACTACAGAGGAAGAGATTATGATCCTGAGGATGATGACTATGAGTTTGACAGCCCGAGGGGAAAAAGGACGTGGGATCGTCGGTAAGAATATGTTCTTTTAACTACTTAGAGCTATCCAAATTCCTAACGATACAACTAGGCCGCCATCTATGACAGTGTCAAAATTTTTGCCGAGCCTACTCATCATCTTACAACTACTTGCAGGGCAGACCGTTGGGACTGTGACCGCGACCGTGAACGCGATGACTACGGGTTCGAGCGTCGCGCTAACCGGCGTGCACGCAGCGCGGTGTACGATGGAGAGAGAAGATGGGACGAGTGGGACAATAGGCGGTGGGACGACAGAGATGGAGACAGGAGGCGGTGGGATGACAGAGACGGAGAGAGGCGGCGGGAGGATGGAGACGTTGAGGGTGGCCGGCGGAGGTTGCGACGGCTGTATACTACTGACGAGAGCAAGCCGCCGCATGGTGTGGTGAGTTAGAGTATAATTGGAGCTCGCTAAAATCTAGCGCCTCCAAACGTCGTCGCCAAAGTTGAGTAGGAACTTTAGTGCTAAAAGCGTTGCATTGCCGTTGACTCGGACAGCACTCAGGAGGCGCTAGGTATGAGGGGGGTGCTTGCTCACACAGTATAGACCTTAACTAATAAGTATGTCTTACAGACGCCGTCGCCTGAGCGAGACTACTGGAGTGACGATGGTGCGGTGGTCCCCATGCGTCGAGGTAGATCCGCTGGTGAGTGTTATGTTATCGTAATTTATCTATCTCCTTGCTTCTCCTCAGTGCTGAGCATGCCCAAGGATGAGGTCACCTTATTGGATCACATGATGATTCTGGATAGCAGATTTCTAGACCTTACGATCTTACTTATTCTTATATACTTGCATTATGAACTTTAACGGCCTCCTAGCCTAGTTGGTAGTGACCCTGCCTACGAAGCAGGAGGTCCCGGGTTCGCCATCAAACGTAACAGTTTGGCGAGAATATAAATGTATAATACTTAAGATGTAATCTATACTTATATAAATAAAATAATTAAAAAAATTAATGTTTTCTATGTATTTAAGTATTTATATGTATCTATCTATTATATATATCGTCGCCTAGTACCCACAACACAAGCTTAGAGCTTACCGTGGGACTAGGTCGATTTGTGTAAGATTGTCCCATAATATTTTTTTTTTTTGAGGAACAACGATTTGCTCGATCATCGTGTCTGCCTGTGGGCCCTGTGGCTGTGGAGGAATTAATAGATCTCTTATTGTATATATTTTGAAAATAAATGTTTTACTCAATATATCTTTTGACAATTATGTACCCCACACTGTAGCCTAAGTGCTAATGGTAGGTACCCCTTCCCAATTCAAAATTAGACTGTCGTATAAACATTTAAGTATGTTTAATTGTAAAGCATGAATTAAATAATTATAATAAATGCTTTGATTCATGTGTTCAAGAAGTAGTCGGGTGGCCTAGTGGTTAGGGCGTCTGCCGTGAAAGCTTTCGCTGGTTCGATCCCAGCCCTGGGCACTGGGGGCCTTAGTCACTTTTTCTGTAGTATATGACATCTCTTTCAATTTATAATTTAAGAATGTTCTTCGCCTTGCTTGATTATAAATTATAGGTTCAATCTGGCGTTCAGGTGACTGGAGTTTCTAAAACAATAACAAATTATTTTTAGCTGCTGCTTGGGGATCCCGACATGCTGACATTTACGAAGAAGATCCGGAGCCTATGAAACAAGAAGTAAGACTGTGAACACTTTCTTCTGTTAACATTGTGGATAGAGAAGTCTTTTCGTCAGAAATATGTTTGGGGGACAAATATGTAGGACACAGTTACACGTATCCGACAGACACATACGGGATTAGTCAGCCGGACACATCCGCCAGACATAATAAATATCTGGGGCTTTACCATGACGTCTTAACGCGATTCAGTTGACGACCTAAACTGAGTCGCTTCCATACAACTGAGCCTAAACCGAGCCTAAACTGAATCACGTTAAGACGTCATGGTAAGGCCCCAGAGCGTGTCCAGAACATCTTGTTATAACCATAACCATTTTTAAACCCTTGCAAGAAATAAGAGCTTTAAGCGGCGATCAAAATGGAGCTGAGACCGTGTTAGTGCCGTCATCTAGCAACAGCCAAAATTTGGGAGGACTTTATTTTATGTAAACATTGTTATGTTGTTTTATTCGTTCATGATCTCGCCCCAATTTCACCACGCTGACAAGTGTGACAAGTACGGAAACCGCTCACCATCATGCGAGCTGTGTGCTTGTTTGCCACCATTTCTATAATTTATATAAAATCGTAATGTATCGTCAATAAATAGATAATTTCTTGGTGAACGTTTTGAAAATTGTAACGAGATTTAATAGTGTATTAAATAATCGTCGGTAATTTTTGAGATGAGAATGATCCTGTGTCTGAATTTCGTTACATTAATTATGTCGTGTTTCTTGTGACGAGTGTCAAGAGCTCTTCACAAAAGTATTCGTTTTAGGGTGGATTTTTAAAATGTGATTTTTGCATCATTTTCCTGGGCTATTTTTTTTTTTAGATTTTAAGCAAAATGAAATTGGATTATGAAACTCTATTAAAAATGAAGTAAAATGGTACATTAGGCACCTCTTTGATCTTAATAGTTTTGAAGTAATGAGCGATTGAAATAACTTGATCCAGGAAATGACGCCCATGCCAGGAAATGACGTATACTGTATAAGAAACAGTGGCATTCTGATGAAATAAAATTCTGGTTGCTTCACAAATATGTGACTGAGTTTAGTAAAACGTCCCACTTTGTCGATTCTACATATTTACGGAGTTACTGGCAGTTTAGTGAAATATGGCAAAACCTACCGAAAATCGGCCTTCAATAAAAACTGACGAAACATACTGTAATTAACCTTTTTAAGCCCCCAAGTTTAATGCCCAGCATCTCACTTTGTCGAATACCTAAAAAAAAGTCGATATCATATTTGTGACTGTTTTTAAAAAAATTATCTACCTTATAGATGTGGAGTTATGAGTAGTGAGGTGTGATGTCTCTAGGTGCTATAGTTTTTTTTTAATTTCAAATTTACAAAAGCGAAAAAGCGATAGGTAACTGAGAAAACGATGGCTGGATCTGAAAAATGCCTACTTTTGGAAAATAACTGATATTTTTTTTAGTTTTGGTAAGGTAGTTACTATTGAACATAAATTTGATTCAGCGCTCATTAGATATGAGCGCCGCGCCGGCGCGCCGCCGCCGCCGGTAAATAATCTCGCGCCGCCGCCGCCGACCCCGCCACCGGCGTGGAATCGGCGTGACCTTGATGAGGCATACCGAAATTACACTTATTTTGGAACCTTACAAATTTAATGTTTTTAATAGCTAAAATCGTTGTAAATGCCACCTTTCGATATGTTTTGACGGATATTATGTTTATACTTTTAATTAATAGGTACATAATTAATAAAACCATCTTTTTTACCGACGATATCTTTTATACACGATGATTTTTAATCAGTGATCAGGTACATTTTTTTTCTAACTCAGTAATTGATGGAAATCACGTTGAAGTTGAAACTACTCAGATTTTGTAAAATCATAATTTTAATTTTGAGATAAATTTTATCCTTAAATGGTCTCTTTCCATATTTATACATATTGTATGGTAAACGCACTGATACGACAAAGCGCCTGGACTACACAGTAGAACGTCAACCAGCCCTTTTACCGTATGTAAAGTGAGTGTCAGATAAGGTTGCTAATATTTTAAAGAAGTTCTATTTAAAAACTATCTTCATCCCCTACAGAAAACTGTCATAACATTTACGGGCGCCGAAGGACAGTTTCTCATTTGAACGTCCAGGACTTTACAAAATTGTAGCTATGGTAGATCCTAGATAAGACAAACTAAACGTACAATCGCGTGCCGTATAAAGAAGTACATGCAAGCGTTTAAAAACAACGAACCCAGAAAATCGGCAGTCGACGAACGTCTTTTGGAGGCAGGAACAAATCACTGGATTGAGTTACATAACCCTCAGGTAATCTTGACAGAAAAGCATTACGTACCTAGGATGGTTAAGGATTCGAAAATTCAAAAACCCAAAAGTGATTGGTTTGGTAAGGAATGCACCAGTCGATACTGTAAGTGTCGTGTGTCGTGAACGCGATCGAGATCCAAGTGAGAAAATGGACGGTAATAGCGGCAGTGACACCGCCCAAAATAAACGAACCCGTAAGAGGGTAGATCGCTACGGCGTGTGGGTATACCACAAATAAAAAATCGCAGTAAATCAGTTACACCGTGAACATGGCGCTGGTGGGCACTCACAAAAACAAATATACATGGTAAATATCTCGTTTGAAATAGTGATTATAATATTATTATACGTCTTTCTCATCACGGAACAATGTATGTATGTATGTATGTATAAGCTTTATTGTACAATAACACAAGAAATACAAGAAACACAGTAACATAGACAATTTGATACAACAAAGGCGAACTTAAATGATGATGCTTACAATGATGTTCCGGATCTTTGCCAAAACTGACACGCAGTCACTTTAGACAATTTAATGAGAACACCGAGCGAATAATGCGCCTGTCCGAGTCATGGAACGCACGCAGGGGCAGCACCCGCCAAGGTGTATGGACTATTCAGAATTATTGGAATCTAAAATATACTGGACTATAGTCCCATTACCCAATATTTAGTTCACCCCATCCGCCTTATAAGGCGGATGGGGTGAACTAAATATTGGGTAATGGCGAATAAAACCGGACGCCTGCCTAATAAAATCGTAAGTAATTTTATTTCTGGCAGACGGTGACTCGCATATAACATAAGATGTACCCCCACAAAAAGTGACATCTAAGATGGCTCAAGGGCAGTATCAGTATGAGTTCTAGAGTAGGGGTAGAGAGGTGTCACTGGACTTTAAACATAAGTATAGCCAATTCGCCACTTAGGTGTCCAGATCTACCCGGGAGAACACAGCCCTCGCGACCCCACTCTGGACGGCTATCTAAGGCAAGCAAGAGGCAGAGGACTTGGTCGGATGACAGAGCCCCCCAGGAGCGCTCAGGTACGTGGGGTCGCTACTCCCCAACAACTCGCGATAAGCTGCCCTACGTTGACTGATTCGAAACCAGTGAGCGATGGGGTCGTCAAATCCCTAATCCCTTCTTATACCATATATAAAGTCGCCACTTAGGTGTCCAGATCTACCCTGGAGAACACAGCCCTCGCGACCCCAATCTAGACCGCTATCTAAGGCAAGCCAGAGGCAGAGGACTTGGTAGGATGACAGAGCCCCCCAGGAGCGCTCAGGTACTTGGGGTCGCTACTCCCCAACAACTCGCAACAAGCTGCCCTACGTTAACTGATTCGAAACCAGTGGGCGATGGGGTCATCAAATTCAAATCCCTAATCCCTTCTTATACCATATTAATATTGTTTTTTACTGTTAATATTTTTGCCAATAGATACTTTTATTGAATCGTAAATCTTAATCATTCTGCATTTTGATCAAGCACATACTATGAATTCTATATTTGTATGTGTTGAGATTTGTTTGAAATATTGTTACATTCTTTGGCATTCGAATTTGTAAAATACTCAAATATTTTACTACAGAACGTGTTATGTAACGCATATTTAAAGAAATTTGTGATATTATAATGAGAAAAAAAAAACGAATTTAATAAAACTAACTATGCCATTCTGTTTCCTTACTTATACCAAGCGACATGTCTAAGTTGAAGCGGATGCTCAAGAACACCCTGTATAAATATCTAACAAATATAGTGAACTAGGCTTCAATTCTAAGTAATTTTATATCTACACACACATACACAATATACCCACCGTTACACACTAATAAACACGCTGTAAACTGCTGACTACAATAATTATACATCTTGTCCATAACTTTAGAATGAAACTGAATTGTGTTTAAATCACTCAAAATTTCACATATCTTTGTTTTATATTTTTCTTTTGTTTTTAAAATTTCTTCTTATAATTAATAAATCCTAAACTTCAGCGTAGGTAACAGATAATTTATAAATTGGTATACGATGTAACTGACCCCACGAGACAGGCCTAGCCTAGTGTGGTGGTCATAGGTAAAACTAAACTTGTATAATTTTTGGCAAATAAACAACTTTTACTTTTACTTTTTATAACGTTTTTTTTTTATAAAGAGTTGTGGTTTTAGTTCCTTTTAATCCTATATACGAGTGTTTTCAAGGCCACGCCGCCGATTCGCCGCCGCCGCCGATTGATTTTGACCGGCGCGCCGCCGCCGACTATTTGGCCATCGGCGCTCATATCTAGCGCTCATATAAGTATCAGCATTCCGGGCACGAGTCACCCAATGAAACTTATTTCAATTTGATACGACATAGTCCACGATCTCTTCCCAAATCTCCCTAGCCATGGTTTAAGTCTCATTTATGAAGTACGATATTGAACGAATGTTTAACACTCTTTTCACCCCCTTTGCACACCTTTTTCGAAAACGATAAAAACACTTATTTTTGTATTTTGACCAAAAACCTTTTCGCATAAATTAATGTCTCTAGCTAAAAAAAAAACATTCTTCCGCCATAAAAACTTTCAACACCCTATTCACTTTTTAGGGGTGAAACTTTCCAAAACACTAACAACACTTATTATTGTCTTTTGAAAAGAGACCTTTCAACCAAAATTAAAGTCTCTAGCAAAAACAGAAAACCTTACTTAAACAAAAATACAAAAAATCAACATCCTTTTCACCACTTTAGGGGTGGAATTTTCTAAATCGTTGAAATCACTTTAATTAAATTTGGATTTATTAGTGTAAGGATTTTTTTCATAAAGTTTGAAGTCCATAACATAAACGGAAAGCCTTCCGCATTACAAACTTTTAAGACATATTTCACCCCTTCTGGGGTTGATTTTTCCAAAACGCAAAAATTATTTTTTTTGTATATTAATAACAAACCTTTGTTCTAAGTTTTAAGTTTTTATCTAAAAAAAAACTTTCTCCCATACAAACTTACAACCCCATTTTTACCCCCTTAGGAGATGAAATTTTCAAAATCCCTTCTTATTCCTTATCTTCGCTAAACACTTAACGTACTGCGAAAAATTCAGGGTCTTACGTTTAGTAGTTAATCAGTCAATCAGGAGTTTTCCGTTTACATGTATAGAAGATTTTGATATCATCAGACGAAAGACGTCATTTCCTGGTAGATTCGTCATTTTCCTGGGTCGGATACCAGGAAATGACGCCAGGAAATGACGTACAATTAATATATTTTACGATAACTGCAAAATTGTAAACAAAATGAATACGTGATCTAAACATATATAAAAACAACCAATCAAGCTATTCGACATTAAAAAATAATAAGATTTTAATTAATTTTAAATGCTTAAATAACTTTCCAAACATATGACGTTATGGGAGGACGAAAACGGATCGTGTAAAAGACTTACCTCGCAAGTCGTCTCTTAACATTCGCCAATTACACGCCCAATCACTATGATACCTACGAGCAACTATCTTACTTTATCCTAGTATCGCAAACATGGCCTCAGTACCTTCGATTAATCACTTATTAGCAGGTGTTTGCGTGAAGTCGTTTTCTGGCTAAACGTGTGACACATATATCATGGCCGCCTGGCTTTCAAATAATATGTTTTTGACAGCATATTGTATATAATATAATGCGCAATTAATCTAGCTTTTTTTTATTTTTATTTTTTTATTAATAAAATCAATTACACAGTATTACAGAGACCAAGGCACTGTGTAATGCAAACACTGTTAATTAAGTACTTAGGTACTAATTATTACTAGGCAAACAATAAATAACATTACCAATAACAAACATTAACATTAACAATTAACTGAAGACGCACGGTCATCCATCACCTCACAAAACCTTTTACATTCACAACATATCATCTTCCACGTACTAGTAAAAACATCGCATTCCGGTGCCGACTTGAGAAGCGCGTTTAAGTAGCATAAAGCGCGAGTGATGGGCAAAATTTATTCGAATGACGGATGACGGATGACGAATAACCAAATCATTCGCGGATGACGGATGAATTTTCGGATGATTATTCGTATTCGAATAAATTATTCGTCGAATAATTTATCCGCGAATAATTCATTCGCCGGATGAATTGCCACGAATAATTTTTTAAATACCTTATCAACTTCTGTTTAAAATAGCTATCTAATTATGAATTCATAACTCAAGTTTCATTTCAACCGCCTAGTTTCATTGACACAATTTCTTTTAAACATTATGGCCTTACTAGTTTATATGGAATTAATTTTATATTCGGTTATTTGAATGAGAACTACGAGGCCCTTTTTAGACCGAGATAGTATATGTCATTGAAATGTACAGAAACTTGACAAAATCTATGCCATAGAAATTAGGCGGTTTCTTTGCTCAGATTTTCTTCCAACCCGCATAGGGATTATAAAAGGACTGTAAATAAAAGTGCACTTTAGAAATCAACATGGACTTATTAATAATTCGTAATAAAAATCATACGTCATGATATTCTTTGTTTGAAAACCAGAGTAATAGTACATTACATACCAAGGCCGTTTAAGTGGGAAATGCCTCGGATTGCATGTAATTGTCGGCCGAGGCGAAGCCGAGGTCGACTAACATTAGATCCGAGGCTTTCCCATTTACCGGCCGAGGTTTGTATACTATTTTTCAGCCCGACGGAGCCGGCAGGCGGCAATTTAGTTTTGCGTAAAGTGGCGCTTACCGGCCGGAGGACTGAAAATAACATTAACTACATATAGATCATATCGAATAGATCACTAAAGTCTTAGACGATCGTGAACTTTAGTAAAAATTTGTCATTTTTAATATATGTTTATTTTTTTAAATTTAATAAAATAGCCAAAAAACCTTTAATATTGTTAGTAAATTTATAGGAGTAATATAATAAGTAAATCATTCGTCAAGTTAAAAACCGGTCGAAATATTTATTCGCCGATAAGTTACTCGCGAATAAATCATCCGCGCACAAATCATCCGCGAATAAATCATCCGCGAATAAATCATTCGCGAATAAAAAATTGGTGGATTATTCGTCATTCGAATGATCATTTAGATAATTTTTTATTCGAATAATGCCCATCTCTGGCGCGAACTAGAGGTGAATTCCTATACGCCACAGTGCGCGCCATAGGAACTGCCAGTAATTCACGACTACGTGGCCTGAGATTAACCCCCGATTGGGACAGACAGGGCACGTGAAGGCGTACCAGTTGCGAGATCAGCTGAGGACAGTCAGAGACTTTCTAATGATGTCAAAAGTTTGAATGTAGGGTAGGGGAACCAATAAATGAACGATTAAGCGACTTACCTCACTTTGGTATTTTTTTTACGTATGTTGTAACCAATTTTCACTAAGATTTATTTTTTTATACTATACTACATATAGTCTAGTTTAGATTAAACTATTCCAAACCCTCTTTAAACTATCCAATATTTTGATAAAAATGATTATGTTCCGAAATGGCCCATTTTCCCCAGAACATGAACAAAGTGCCCTAACTCTGAACATTTTTACCCCGAAAGATGAACCAGTAAAAATGCAAAAGGGAGTACCCTAATTATGAACAGCTGGGCACCAATAGATGAACAGTAGTATAGAAAGACGAATAAATTTAGTTCGTTCAAGTTTTGGGCACGATTTTGATGAAATGAACTAAGAAAAGTAACACAATCTTTCATGTATTGGAATGCAGCCCAATAGATGAACTAGTAAATTCTCTTAGTTCATGTTTTAGGTATAGTTTAATCCAGTGAACAGTCCCGTTTCCATACTAAAATATGCCCCGTAATAATTGAGTTAAACAAGGAAAGTTCCGTTCATCTTTTAGTCAAAAAATCAAGGAACAGCAAACTAGAAATTTAAGATATAAATGGAGTATCTACCGTTACCGTTAGGATTTATATAAGTATTTCAAAAAACTAACATTTACCCAAAAGTTGAACGCTGTTCAGCTATTGGATAAATCACACAATATTGGAACCATAACTTGAACAGTTAATATTTAATAAAATTAGTTAAATTATGACTTTATTAATAACGTAAAGGGTAGCGGAATTAGTCTAGAATCGTTACCAAGCAAAAGCATGTCAGTAGAAACATTATTCGATTTTATACGAATTTATTTCCTTAAATTTTGAAGCGCCATTCTTAATAAGAATTCCATACAAACGGCGATTTCGGCGCGAGGCATATTTTCGGTGAGCTCTCACAACCACATACACTGAATCTATTATTTAAAAGTTTAAAGTTATATGAAGGGAAAATGTTAGTTTTAGTAAAAAATATTCCTAAGGTGGTAAAGTACGTCAGGATTTAATTATTGGGATTTTTAGGAACAACGTTCATCTATTGGGGGTTGTTCATCTTTTGGATCCTCTACCCTAGGGTGTACAGATGTGAGGCAAAGCTACATTGTTCGAAGAAATCCGCAAGTGTGACACACCTCACAGACTTAGTGCGCCTAGTAATGAGAATTTTTGATATTTTTTATTAAGGTTCTGTTTATAATAACAATAAAGATTATATTGTGCCTCGTTATGTTTTCTTGTGTTAAACACATAGAAAATAAATTTGAAGTAATTTTGTAATAAATTTAGCGGTAACAGGCGTGTGACACCTAAAAATCGCTCTTTGAAATTCCACCCTTTAATGGTAATAATCATGATTTTATTGATAAATGATGCGGCAAACAAGCATACAGCCCGCACAATAGTAAGCGGCGCCCGTAGCCCATAGACGCCTGTATCAGTAATAATGATGTTGACAACTGTCGCACCTGTCACCTTGGTGAAATTAGGGTGATGTTTTTTTACATTTACTGATTTTCTATTGATTTTTTAATAGATTAAACCAGTGCCAATCTGGCTGTGCGTGTGCCTTGTAGCCTCCTACATCGTGGCGGGCACCTTCCTCT
The DNA here is from genome assembly GCA_949128165.1 of Lathronympha strigana. Classification (NCBI taxonomy): domain Eukaryota; kingdom Metazoa; phylum Arthropoda; class Insecta; order Lepidoptera; family Tortricidae; genus Lathronympha; species Lathronympha strigana. The sequence continues at coordinate 575,263 of OX421911.1, forward strand.
TCCAGCAGTGGGAGGATTGGAACTACCTGGATTCCGCTTACTTCTGCTTCATCACGCTCACCACCATCGGCTTCGGCGACTTCGTGCCTGGCATGAAGCTGCAGGTAAATATTACTATCATTAGCAAAATATAATTCGAACAAGAAAAGAACAATTTAAAAAATTGCTTTCCCCGGCAACTTAGATTTATACCCCAATTTATTGTTATAAGGCTGCGTTTTACCAAATTTTTATTCCGAGAATAACGCTTACTCTCAGATAGTAACGTCAAATTACTATGGGATTTTGACATTAGTATCCAAGAGTAGGTAGCGTTACTCTTGGTTCAAAAGTTTGGTCAAATCCAGCCTAAGTCTCTATAGTCAGACCAAGTTAAATTTTCATCGATTTTGATATTAGAGACTGCGCAAGTGGTATCGTAAACGTCAGACATCTATGAAATTATGACGTTTCACAATATGTGCTTTTATTTGACGACCGGTTGGCGTAGTTGGTAGCCCCCCCCTGCCTGCTAAGCCGATGGGTTCAAATCCCGGTAAGGACATCCTCAGTATCTGGTCATTAGCAAAAAGGTTTTTTTTCGTATCGGCAATCCGGCGCACAGCTCACCTTAATATTTTATTCACGATATATTTTAGGGACGAACTGACTCGACGGTAGCAGCGGTGCACTCCATCGCGCTCTGCTCGCTGTACCTCCTCTTCGGGATCGCGCTGCTGGCCATGTCCTTCAACCTGGTGCAGGAGCAGGTCCGCGCCAACGTGGCCGCGCTCGCCACCCGCCTCGGGATCATCAAACCTCGCGACCCTGAGGACTACTGATCCTCTCTGGCAGCTCATACCTGCTGCAGCAAGTCCAGTGCGGCCGCGTTTGCAACCCATTTTTAACGTAAAGGAATGCGTTTGGCTAGCCGGGGAACTAGGACTTGCAGGCGAGGGTCCACACTACCCACTAAACTATCCAGCACGGTATGCTCGTCTTTCAGCGATTCGACCACGGGCGGGCAGATTTCCATAACGCCCGCCATAGGGTCCGCGTTCAATGTGGAATAGGGTTTGCTCTTGCGGCTGGTGTATGGCGAGTAGACATTTGGGATATTCAGGATTATTAGTATGAAGTACGACCAGGAGCACTTTAATGAGGGATGGAAAAGTTCCACACACACGCAGATCCTATCGACCAATAAACATTTCCTTAAAGATCTACCGCCTGGAATGAGGACGCAATAGTCAAGGAATTCAGCCAAAATGATCCCGACAGGCCATGGTCACAAACTCACAACATGCCGCTAGAATTACTAATGGAAACTACATATTGATGGCCGGTCATAAAGTATTCAATTCATTACTTCAGAAATGCCGAAATATCTTGCCACAATCCGTAATCGACTGGAAATACTCAGTGAAGCAAAAAACAATAAAATGTACTAAAACCCACTTCTGATTAACTGTATTCAAAATAATTTTACGGTTTACGGTCCCTAGCGTAACATTATTATTTGTGTAAATAGATAATTCAATCAAGTTGAAAACTGTACTGCAGAACAATCAAAATAAAGTTAACAAACGCATGAGACTAGTTTTATTCCCACATCCTTTCAGAGATATTTTATTTTACATTTTTACTTTTAAACAGTAGAGTGTTGCGACGGTATTTCGCGGTCGAAAAGACATGTGTCGTCTTCTAACTGGCCCCGATTTCAGCACGCTGATAAGTGTGACTATTCCTAAAATGGCTACGGAAAGCACTCACCATTGAGCGGGCTGTGTGCTTGTTTGTGAAAATTTAGATAATTTAGATAAAATCATCATTTATCGTTAATAAATAGATAATTTCTGGGAACAAGGTGAAGAAGAATAGTGTTTTGAAGAATTTTAGCAAACAAGCCTTATCGCACGCACAATAGTAAGCAGCGCCCATTTTTCATGGACGAATGCAATATCACTATCAGTAACAATGATGCTAACAATTGTCACATCGATTCGTTCGGATTAGACAATTATGCAATAATAATAAACTGCGATATTGTCTTCTGTTACCGCGATCCGTTCTAAAGTGTTTAATTTCAATGAATAAACTGCGAGTTACTGTCGCAAATTAAAGATATATTGTGGCCATATCAGGTACCCGGTACCAGGGGGGCTTGCGAAGTATATCAACAAGACACAGGAATTCATTGTCGTCACGTGCGTTCGCTCAAATTAAAGATATGGCCATATCAATTATTACGCCAATCTTGATAATCCTCGATAATTTAACTCTTTTTAATGCAAATACGCGAGCTGTAACCGTTATCTTGACATATCTATCGGGTTTAAATAAGATAATTAAATTAATGATACGAGTAGGAGGTAGGTACAAAACTAGAATATATTTTGTGGTAAACAGTGCCCGTGGTAGGAACCCCTCCAGGTAATGATGGCAGGTGTGGACAAGGTGGAAAACGGGCCCCCTCCGAAGCCTGGGAACCCTGGGAAGAAGTTGGACCTGGATCAGATCCTGGTGGAGGAGGTGGGGCAAATGGGGCGGTACCAGATCGTGACGTTGCTGCTCGCAGCATTGCCCATCATGTTCTCTGCCTTCGCTTCTGGAGAGTATATCTTCACAACAGCTAGGATACCTACCAGGTAAAGAGACATTTTTGACCTTTTCTTTTTACAGCCTCTTTTTTAACTTGCAATGTCTGTTTGTGGGTGTGTTTGAAAGGGTCAAATCTCGCAAACTGAATTTGACGTGGTATTAACCCTTTGACCGCCAAGAACGCCTAAAGGCGTCGTGTGCTGTCGTACCCACGACGCCAGCAACGCCTAAAGTTGTCTCAGTTACTTCGATCATGAATAAAATCTATTTAGAATCGTTTTGCACAGCACTACGAGATTCGTCATTTTTGGTTATCGTAACGTGCTTGGCGTCTGACTGATCACTTCATTCAAATATGAAAGCGGTCAAAGGGTTAACTAACTTCCCGTTATTTGAATAAGCTGAAACTTCAAATGCTTATGTACGACAATACAATGTTATGGTACCATTAAGCTGATCGGATGATGGCGACCGGAGGTGGCCAATGGCCATAGGAGCTGCGTGATGAAACACCCAAACCCGATTGTGCTTGGGTTTCTTGGAATGTCCTTGAAGAGTATAAGTTGACCGTGGAAAGGAAACGTACAATCAGCGAAAAATCCTTTTTAATCCAACTTAACTTAACTTTTTTTTATTAGTGACCTGACGCCTGGAAAATGAATCGAACCGCATGTATTTTAAGTTAATTTTTATGACGGAAAGTGGATCTTGAAGTTAGAGCATCAGTTACACCTTAAATTACAGTGGATCGAATATTGCAATAGATCAAGCAGAAATTAATCAATCAGCTCTAACAAACTAAGTGCAGCTTTCTTATTATCTTCAGTGCCTGCTCCAGCCTTAGCAAAGATAAGATTAGATTATGTATTTCATGAAACACATTACCTAATAAGTTTAAATACATCAGTGTACGTCGACAACAAATAAAAATAAAAACAAAATCACACATGGTAGCTAATGTGGTGCATATCGAATGTAGAGTGATTTCAAAAATCAGAATTATCACCCATAACTCAATCATCTCAATCATTTCAAAATTACCCTGTATTTTCTGACATTCGAAATCCCCCAACACAGTCAAGTCAAGCGGCTTTATCAAGAAAGATGAAATATACCTAAAAAAGCATAAACGCATGCGGCTGAACCGGATACCTGAAACGAGTTATTTTTAAATTCTTAAATTAATTATGTTTCTCCACAGATGCGTAATCCCAGAATGCGACGGTGCCACCCCCGAGTTCTCCCCCATCTGGAAAGGGAACGCGATCCCCCCCACCAGCAGCGGCTTCGACAACTGCAACCGCTACGCTAACAGCTCGGAGAGCCACGCGGGGGGCACGTGCCCGGCCTGGCTCTTCGACCGCAGCCGCACCGAGGAGTGCCAGGACTACGTGTATGAGCACACCAACAGCGTCGTCTACGATGTGAGTAACAAGAGAGGCGTAGCTTCGTCGCTACGCCAACAGCTCGGAGAACCACGCGGGGGGCACGTGCCCGGCCTGGCTCTTCGACCGCAGCCGCACCGAGGAGTGCCAGGACTACGTGTATGAGCACACCAACAGCGTCGTCTACGATGTGAGTAACAAGAGAGGCGTAGCTTCGTCGCTACGCCAACAGCTCGGAGAACCACGCGGGGGGCACGTGCCCGGCCTGGCTCTTCGACCGCAGCCGCACCGAGGAGTGCCAGGACTACGTGTATGAGCACACCAACAGCGTCGTCTACGATGTGAGTAACAAGGAGAGACGTAGCTTCGTCGCTACGCTAATAGCTCGGAGAACCACGCAGGGAGCACGTGCCCCGCCTGGCTCTTCGACCGCAGCTGCACCGAGGAGTGCCAGGACTACATGTGTGAGTAACAAGGAGACGCATAGCCTCACCGATAATAAATTATTTATAAGAAAATATGTACTTCCTAAATTTCAAAACAATAACTTCATGCAGAGGGGTTGGATACTGGTATTTTCTCCATGCAAAATACCGGTATTTCTTCGGTTCTTTTTCGTTCTTTAGTTAATTATTTTATTTTTGATGGGGTATTTCGAAGTTGTTAATACAACATTAATAATACACTATTAAGTCCCACACAAAGAGCATACTACAACGGTCCCAACTGTTCCAGGCCCGGACTTCATGAGGATACCTCTATACCTACTGTTTACAATTAAATGAACATAGAAAATACTACAACATCAGTCTTAGTCAATAACAGTAGTCTTCAGTCTTCATTGCTACTCAGTTTTATAGGTTATTCAACTGTAGTGTCGCTCAGGGCCTTTCCATGACGTCTTAATGCGATTCGGTTTAGGACCTAAACTGAGTCGCTGCCATACAACTGAGCACAGTTAAGAACCTAAACTGAATCGCGTTTAGACGTCATGGTATTTGCCCTGAGGTTGCGTGGAGAAGTAGAGTAATTAAAATACATGTTACGGGTCGGCTACGTTTTGACGTGACGGAAGTAGGTTGTAGCACTTGTAGCTGAGCGTTTTACTTTTATTTCGCAGTTCGGCATGGCCTGCGACGAATGGCGGCGCTCCCAGATCGGTTCCATCCGCACCATCGGCACGCTACTGGTGCTGCCAATCACTGGCTACATCTCAGACCGCTGGGGCCGCCGCGTGGCGCTCACCATCAATGCCTTCAACACGGGCTGGATCGGCCTCGTGCGCTCCTTCGTCAACAGCTACGAGTGGTTCCTGGCGCTTGAGGTGCTCGAGTCCACTCTTGGCGCAGGAGCGTACTCTTCATGTTATATCCTGGGTACCTAATATTTTGTATCATCCTTCGAGCAACACAGGCTTCCAACGCGTTGGAAGTCAAAGTCAACGTCAAAGGGGCATCTTACCGTACAAATTATTCTGTTACTTTTTCCGGGGGGAAACGTGCACACAGACAGACGCACTTCTCACACACTACATACAAAAAACAATCTATAATAACGACACTTAACACATAGAAAATTATACAACTACATTAACATAGGGAAAATGGTACGTTTGCCGACCCCCCTCCCTGTGTTCCTTGAAGGTCAGAGTTGAATCAAATCAAATCACAAGAAATAGAAATTGCATATTAATTTAGGATTGGCTGATACTGATACGAAACAAATGAACTACTTTTCAGTGACGGAGCTGGTCGGGCCCAAGTACAGAGTGGTCGCTGGTGCCACCATCTCCACCCTCTTCGCGCTCGGCCAAGTCGTGCTGGGCTTCATCGCGTGGGGCGTGCAGCCCTGGCGCACTCTCACCCAGGTAGGCTTACCACCACGACCCACTCTTTCGTACATTCGTCTATTTGCCTCTTTATCACTCGAATAAGTAAGACATAGAAAGACAAATAGACGAACGAAAAGGGTTCGTGGTATCCTCCAGACAGCATTCGCCATTGTAAGAAAACTTTACAATATTCGTCTCTCTCTTGAAGGGTAAGAGATAAGACATATTAAAAACGTGATTTCACTACTTTTTGGGATAGACAAGGTTGCTGCGCGACCTATGATCCAGGATCCCTTACCCTGCAGTTACACTGTGGCTTGCAGGCAGGAATTGCGGTACTTTGTCTAGCTCTGTTCGGCGCTATTTCTATATCGTTGTAGTCACCGCGATAGCGCATAGCAGGCTAATGGTTATTGTGCCTTGAATATTTTGAACACTTATAGCATCTGCACCGCGTAATCGGCATCCCAAGAGTTTTGCTAAAAAACAGGACTTTTAAAATGTACGGTCTCTCATTCAGGTCCTGTACGCGCCGCAGCTGCTCGTGGTCTGCTACTTCTGGATCCTTTCCGAGTCCGTCCGCTGGCTCATGAGCAAGGGCCGCTACGAGGAATCCGAGCAGATCCTCAAGAAAGTAGCCAAATACAACAACAAAGAGCTGTCACAGGCGTCCTTGGAAGCACTCAGAGCTTCAGCGGAGGCCGAGAAGAACATGGTCAAACCTAAAGAGCCATGGCTGCCGATTTTGGTTGTCAGATCGAAGATTCTATTATCACGTTGTCTAGTGTCACCTATCTGGTGGATTACGAACACGCTGGTGTACTACGGGATGAACATCAACGCCGTCAACCTGGTCGGCAATTCGTACATGAACTACGTGGCCGTGGCGGCGGTGGAGATCCCAGGGTACTGGACGGCCATCCTGCTGCTGGACCGGATCGGACGGAAGCCGGTGCTGATCTGCGGTTATTGGTTGTGCGCAGCTTGCCAGTTCGCATTCGCTTTCATGCCTGAAGGTATGTAGAAGACAAGGGCTTTAAGAAAGAAATCGATGTGCTCGGATGCAGATATATATTACAGACTTACCCTGCTTAGAAAATTTGTATACAGGGAAGGTTAATAATCTCTGCGGCTGATTTGGTAGGCACAATACAAAACTTTTATCATTAATATCGAATGTTTATCGTTATAGGTAGGTAGACAGAGAAAAAAAAAAGACCGAAATAGAAATCGTTTGCCATCAATTTAACGTACAGTAGTACGACGCAGCTTAAAGAGAAGGAAGACCCAGATGGTAACGGTCCGCGCACGTTGCTTGTGAGACTTACTGCCGCTGGAGCATAATTGGAGCTTGTCAATTCAAAGCATTCTAACGTCAAGATGACTTTACCTAACATTAGGGTTGCCACCATGCTGTCAGGTGCGTATGGTGGTACAACAATTTGTACCACCATACGCACAACATATACCTAAATAGGAACAAAATATGACGTTTTCATTGATTATTGATGCACAAACATGCATGCAATATAAGTATGCTCTTATTTTTCATTAAATAAAACCTACATATGTATTTACTTTTATTGGTCTGAGATTACCATGCTGCACAGCGATGGAGACCTGTTGGACCAGCCAAGACCCAAGCGGGGGTCAGGGAGAGGGGTCATGAGGGGTCATGACTCCTCTCCCTCAACCGCCGACCTTCCTTGAAAATATTAAATGTTCAATTGACCAATATTTTATTTAATGTAAATTCTCTTTGATTCAGGATACGACGGCGTGTCCATGGCAGTATATCTGATCGCCAAGTACTGCATAGCGATCGTGATGACGTCAGTGTATGTGTACACCGCAGAATTGTACCCTACCAAGTACCGGCACAACCTTTTCGCTTTCTCCTCCATGATTGGCCGGCTGGGCTCCATCACGGCACCTCTTACGCCGTCTTTGGTAAGTATCTATATTTATTTTACAGATAATATTACCCGCAGGTAACTTGTCCACTGTCCAGATTTTATAGTTAAACTGAATATTTGAACCCTTTAATGGAGAAAAAAACAAATGCTTTACAATACAATGGGAATCATGACATATTGCTTACTAAGAGCCATAAACGTTAAGTATATAAAATTATTGTCAACAACACAGCTGTGAATACAGCCAAAGTGCCAAAAATATGTATACACGACCTTAATTCTCTGGCAATAAAGTTCTGTATACATATTTTTGGCACTTTGGCTGTATTCACAGCTGTGTTGTTGACTGTATAACCCAGTCCTTTAAAAAAATCCAAAAAGTCTCGCTATTATCTTCGAATCGAGTAAAGGATGACTCACACACATTTATTTTTATTTTATTCATTTAGGTTTACCAACAGAGAATACATCTTGTACTCGTACGCTTTTATATCATCTTACAATCATGGTCGATGCTTATCTAATTATAAGTAACCACAACTAAGTTAGTGTCTTCTACCTACGAACATGCAGTAACTTTAACTTAACTTGTGATACAATAACACCAGGGCAATAACTACCGGTAGTGCTTCAAAAAGGAGATGATATTAGTAAAAAGCAATTATTAAATTATAATTATTCCAAAAATGCAGGCGACGGAGGTATGGGAGCCCTTCCCCGCGGTACTGTTTGGCAGCGCGGCGCTGCTGTCCGGAGGACTGATCTTCACCACCCCCGAGACCCTCGGCACCAAGCTACCTGACACCATCGAGGAGGCAGAACAGCTCAAGAACAACAGGAACACCAAGAAATAGTCATTAAGATTCACCTTTAATATCCTGAGAGTTGGCGACTCTCACCCTAGATGCCTGAGCCTGAGCTGAGGTGGCTGAACAGATGTTCAGATTTTGTTTTTGAGATCAAAAACAACAGGTGTTCCAACAATTAGACCAGATGTTCTCAATAGCAATGCTACGAGTATTACAAATAGATAGGGATCGCGGCGCCTCTTTTTACTTGCCACGGCGTTCCAGAGCACCGCGGTGCACAGACTGGGAACTCCTGAATTAGACAATAAGGATTACTGCTGTGTATGCGTGTACGCACTGTACAGTGGTGTGAGTGTAGCGGCCGCACACACGGCCAGTATTAAACGAGATCTATACTACGTATCTATACTACGAGACGCGTGTGTGTGTGTTTTTTTTTCTCGTAGTATAGATCGTTTAATACTGGCCGTGTGTGCGGCCGCTACACTCACACCACTATACAGTGCGTACACGCATACACAGCAATTACACTAAAATACTCACGTCAATAAAGTCGAAAATAGCTTATTTATTAGTCATGCGTCCGGCCGCGATGGCCGCTCTGTTTTTTTTTTTTTGAACCTGGCAGGGGCTCCATGCTCTGAGCTTTGGAGCGTACGGACTGTGAAGTGGGATGGTAGCCTGGGGAAAATCCAGGACCCTTCCACGACATCACACGATATTTACTACTCTGGAATACTCCTTCTGAGTTTGCGCTCCAGAGAGATCGGTTGGACCGAGTCCAACCAAATCTGAGGTGTGTGTAAGAAAACTAGCTACTAGGAGTTTTATGGCTGGTTCTGGGAGTTTTATTGCTGGCCGCTCTGTGCACACTGCGCGCACCAGCCCGATCTGCCGAGTCCAAGGCGCGGGGGGTGCGGGCGGACGCATAACTCATGAATAAGGGACACTGACTGTTCCGAAACATGTCGAGCTACTTTCGACTATATTGACATGAATAACCCGATATATGTATTTTAATATCTGATGCTCACGGGAGTTTTCTAATTAAAATAGGATTACTTTCAGCACCGTGGGCTTTTGAGGCACTAGGTACCTAGCTGCCTGCTACCATTTAGGGGGCAGAACAGCTCAAGAATATCTGGAACGCCAATAAATAGAGCCATGTTTAATTGTCCATATAAAAGCAAATTGGTACTTTGGTATTTATAAGAAATAAAAAAATTCTAATCTCTTAGAATAAGCTAATTAAATAATAAATACTCGTGAAAAAAGATTGTATTATTTTACTTGAAACCCTCAGCGTTTTGGATATCCTTACGTAATTCCTCAAATTAAAGAATATGAACTCTCATTATTAGGATCTAGAAAGTTCAATCGGTGGATGGTATCTGGTATGGTAATCATTGTTAAGACATAAATGATTAAGAAACTGCATAGCCAACACTACAACATTATTATGTGGCTAATGTTGCTGCAGCTACATTTAATTAAATTAAATATTTAACATTTTCTTGACATACGTCCTATGTATAATACATATCACATCGCACGTCGCACGTAATGTGTAATCTAACATTAAATTCGACACATTGCTCTGTACCTACCTAAAATGATATCCAGCTTTCTTAGTATTAATTTATGGCAATGATTATTATTGAACAATTTTTTTTCTTGGCCTATTATTAAATTACTTAAAACTTGAGTTGCTTTTATAGTAGTTAGACTAGGTAAGTATGTTGACGCTTGAGCTCATTTATCTGGGTGCTTATAAATAAATAAATAAATATTATAGGACATTCTTACACAAATTGACTAAGTCTAGCAGTAAGCTCAAGAAGGCTTGAGTTATGGGTACTCAGACAACGATATACATAGTATACAAATATAAATACATGGAAAATATTCATGACTCAGCTTATCACAATGAATAGATATGCACTTTTAATATAATTACAGTTTACAAACGTTCATAACGTAAACTAACGATAGGTAACTTTTATACGTTATATTTCATGTACGTTATGTACTATGAAATGATACAAACTGAATTTATATATTATGATTTATATAGCATAAGTTCTTATACGTTATATTACTACCCATTTATCTATCCACCTGGACAAAATGTATAGATAAACGAATAACAAAGATAGTACTATGACTACTATGATCAGGATACCATATGGCTTTTCTAAACCACTCTAATTTATCTATCAGACGAGACCGAGACAGTCTAATTGTGACGTACCTATGTAGAATAGGATAATCAGCGCGGTTCGTTGAAAATCGTTTTTGGACAGTCGCTGGTCATGCAGAAGGAATACGGGGAATGCAGCAGGGAATGGTGTATGGGCTAATTGAGATTTAATGGAATCTAAAATAAACTGGAATATTTACGTATTCTAGCAAATAAAACATTCTGATTCTGATTCTGATTCTGATTCTGGACTATTAGGTGAAAGTGGTGGACTAAATACTGGGTTACGGAGAATAAAATCATAGTCCTTATCGATTAAGTAAAACAAATTTATTGGTGTCATGAGATGTACCGGATGTACGGAAGCGTAGTCGATAGCGACTGCGCGATTCGAAAGTATGTCCGACTCGCTCATGCCTGCCACTACTCTAGCCGCTTCAGCTTATCTTGTCAGTGCCATGAAGGTGAAGAAGCCCTTCGTTTCATCAGTCATCAGTCTGATTACTAAGTTTGATTAACTCTGGAAAAAACATGTTTCACTCGAGTCACAAAGGTGAATGACAAAAAATGAATGACAAGCTGAAGACAATTGGCTAGACGATTAAAAAAATTAGTCGTTTTACACTGTTAAAAATATTCAACACGTATTTTTTCTTTTGTTCGTCAAAAGAAAAGTGACGGAAACACTGTGCATTAAAGTTTCACGTGACGTCACAGTTAGGTACAATTCTTACCTAATAGTGACGTCACTAGCCGCCTCCCAACTTTAGTGCTCTTCCTCTTCGTCAATTTTAGTCATGTTGAAAAATAAATATCTAACTGACGGACTTAATAGAATAATCTTTTCACGCCACCTATTCATAAAAGGGTTTTTTTCTATTCAAGCTAGGAAGAATCACTGGCACTTTTCTTCCCTGCTGGGAGGGATCAAAGTGGCACTTTTCTGTTCAAGCATTAAGCGTTTTCAGGCATTAACTATCTAATCGCATCGTGGTGTTGTTATGATGCTGTTTTCGGCTTTGTTTACTTCTTAGTAGTAGCTCTTAGTTGGTGTGAAAAGCAGTGTGTGTATCAAAATTATTTTCGTCTTGGGAGTTGACGCTTGAATCCCTCATTACGCTCAGAATTCTATCTTAGTTGTTATTGTAGAATCCATTGCTTCATTCGGAATTCAATGTACGCCCTCGCCGAAAATATATCATTTTGATCCCTTCTATCACTAACTACAATTTTTCAACCTAGTCGCCATCCTTATTGGAATGCCTACCTTCTTGAAGCAATTGTTAAAAATGTAAAGCCACACCAAGCCAACCTGAGCCAATCCAGGACGCTGTTCTGCATTTGAAGGAGCAAACGTTATCATGGTGCGATCAGAAGAACAGCTGAAGGTGTAAGCTGGAAACACAACTTTCTCTAACAATGCTCCTAATCCTCGCTAACTTGTGCGTCACTCCGCCAGACACTATAAAGATAAAATAATTATTGGTTCACATACTAATCACAAACATTTTATCAATGGCTTTGTAATAAAAAAAGAAACGCATATTTTATGGGCTATTCAACAAAGCGGAGCGTTACGCATTGCACCAAAAAAATAAAAAATAGACATGGCTCAGGTTGAAGCTGGTGTAGATTTGAATAAGGTGACGAATGGAATAAATGATCGTGATGCAAAGATGGAGCAAGGTGAAAAGAAGACTGGTGTGGATCTGGACAAGATTCTGGTGGAGGAGATCCAGTTCGGGTGGTTCCAGATCAGGACTGCGGTGCTGGTAGCGCTCCTCGTTATCTTTGGAGGAATCGCGTCCAGTGAATACGTGTTTACAACAGCCAGGATTAATACAAGGTCGGTTGGATAAAAAAAAGGTTTTGACACACGTGAGGCACACACATCACACACACCACGTCACGCACGTCTAAATGAAAAATATTGTGTGTATTTGGCAGGCAGGTGTATAATTTCAAAATTTTAAATTTTAAAACAAAAAACTCCAAAACTCCAAAACTTTTATGCTTCAAGTGCGTATCAAATTTTCCAGGCCCCAATTTCGCCACGCTGATAAATGTGACAATTCTTAAAATGACTGTGTTACTGGCGTTATAGGCGTAGGCTACGGAAACCGCTCACCATCGTGCGGGCTAAGTGTTTGTTTGCCACCATTTCGATAATTTAAATAAAGTTGTAATGTATCGTCACTAATAGTGTTTTACAGAATTTTCTGTAGATTTGACATGAGAATGATCTTGTGTCGGAATTTCTTGACATACTTGTGACAAAGCTGTTCACAAAAGTATTCGTTTTTAATGACTAAGTATATACGCAATTAAAAAACATCAAAGTAAATCTGCGAAACAAGCCCTGGATCCGCATGTTTTGTCTGATTGAGTGCGTAGTATGTAAATTATAAAACAAAGGCAGGTACAATTTTATTTATTACCCCACAAACAATAAATAAGCAAATACAGGAAATTACCAATCTATTGTTTATTCAAATAAGATAGCAACTAAAATTAAAGCTAACCATAATAAGAGATAAAAAGTGTAAGTACAAGAAAAAAGTAACCTTCTAAAGCCCAATTAAAGAAAGAATACCCCGTCTAAAAGGTCCGCCTGCGGCATGGTCCCCATGACACTGGCGGCGTTACCTCTCTGGACAGCTATGGCGATACGTTGGGAGAGGTAAGCGCCAGCCCTACGGTCCCCCGTAGTCTCAACAAGCCGCGTCGACAGCGCTCTTACATAAGACTTTGGTCAGCTGACCAGGGACCCAATGTCTCAACTGCGAGCGCCGCAAACTCGCAGTCCTTAAGTAAGGACGAGTATTTGCGGCGCTCGAGAATCTGGGCCTGATCCGCTGCTGCGCCAGCCTTAGCCCGGGTCACCTGAATGTGAAACTGTGCGAAGGTGTCAACACATGTTGCGTCCCACACCAGGGCCTTACCTAGTTTCCACGGTACCAATGTGGCACCGTCGGGACGCTTGCCATCGTCCCTTGCCATGCCAGCGGGTTCCAACATTAGTGGTGCAGACACGGTGACAAGCGAGCGACGGACCAAATCGTTTATAGTGCCGTGGCGATATATGCGGCCGGCGCTTTTAAAACACAAAATGCTTACCATCAGGCGATTCGTTTGCTCGTTTGCCCCCTATAGCATTAAAAAAAAAAGGCCATGTCGCCCCAGTTCGTTCACACTTTTGCCGCAGACGCACACGTGAGGGACACAGATTCTGGACCCTTAAGCAAATTGCTATTCTCAAGGCACTTGGGTCCAGAATGGTGCCTAATGGACGCGAAGGTAGTGCACACCGCCAGTGACCTGACTACACAGCAAATACAATACATAATCCGTAAAAAGGAAAAAAAAACTACCGACAAATAAAAAAAATGGCCCAGGTCCTCCGAGCTGAGTAGGCAGGGTCCCTAAGTAGAAGTCTGGCCGCGTTGCCCCGTTGGATAGCTATACTGATCCGAAAATAGTGGCCAGCCCTCTGCTCAACAGAAACCTCAACCAGGTAAATAAATGAGGAAACAATACTTATGACACTTAATACATTTCTCCAGATGCCTCATCCCCGAGTGCGAATCCCACCAGCCAGCAGAATTCTCCCCCTCCTGGATCCTGAACGCCGTGCCGGCGTCTGGCAGCTCGTTCGACGGCTGCCAGCGCTTCGCCAACGTGTCTTCTGCCAGCTCTAACACCTGCCCTGCCAGTCTGTTCGACAGAGACACCGTCATCGACTGCGAGGAGTATGTCTATGAGAACACTGACACAGTTGTCTATGACGTGAGTATATTTACGTTGCACAAGTGGTCTATTGTTTTTCGCGAACGTGTCTTCTGCCAGCTCTGACGGGATCACATAAATATTCCGAAATATTGTTTTCCGATTTTCATAACGGTTTTTTAACGGTGAACGGTTTTTTTCTATACGCAATTTTAAATATTCGTGCTTTTATGAGTCAGAATTTTGATGATCGGAGTTTTGAAAGGTCGGGATTTAAAAAATCGGGATTATAAAATTCGAGATTTAAAAATTCGGCATGTAGTATTTCAGAATTATGTACAGCTCTGACTTCTGCCCTGCCAGCCTCTTCATCATCGACTGCGAGGAATATGTCTATCTAAGAGAACACTGACAGAATTGTGTATGATGTATTGATGTGACTGTCCTTCCACTAATACATGCATGACACACATATTTATGCTAACGCATAACGACAAACAAATTGTGTCGCTCTCGAGAGAAAAAGCGAGCCTTCACAAGATAGTGTTGTTGTTAAAACATTTCGGAGTCTTTAAATGTTGACGTAGAAGAATTAAATATTACAGAAGTCTTGCTTTGATAGGGAGAACTAGGGTTCGGAGTTTTATTCGTTAGTACGTTTCTAGTTTCCCAGCGAACGAGGTTGCAGGTAGAAGTTAGCAAGTAAACAAACGTTGAATGTAGGTAAATAATAAGATATAATGTAAATACTCCTGCAGTCTTTATTGTTTTATGAGTCAATCGATGATTAATGCACGTGAGTACCTACGCTGAAGAATTATGATAAAATAGATCCGTCCTCCTTTTTAAGAGGATTTTTATCAGAATTTAAGTAACTCTACGGTATGTTCTCTGACACTTTTGGGGATGAAGAAGAAAATAAAATAACTAATCTATTTTATCACTTGGCCATTGAAATATTAAAATCACAAGTCTAAGTCAAGTGGCGGCAATTAGAAAATTGGTATTGGCTATTAGAAAAATGATTTATATTTAAGTTTTTTATGTACCTGCAATAACGTTTAATTCCCTAGCTACTACTCTACGTTGTAATAGATATTACTAGTAGTAAGCAGCATGCATTTATACTGATTTATTACAACTATAACAGCCATTTAAGATTAACAAAATTCCCTAGGGCAAATATAGTATATGCAACAAACAGGTATTGTCGTAGACTATATTTAAAAAATGGACACCTCAATATCTTTTCATTTTCATAACGATTCTGCTCTCAGAGAACTACCCTCACATGTTTTTGTATTTCAGTTCGGTTTGGCGTGCCAGGAATGGCAGCGCTCCTTCATCGGCTCCGCGCATACAATCGGCACCCTCACCGCTCTTCCTATCACAGGTAAGGTCTCTCCCGTTAAAGACCTTAAAACTTGTCCGAAATCGTAAAGGTTTCCTCCCAAAAACGGCACGGAGAAGAATGAAAGCAGGTCACTCGCACAAAGTGGTCCTAATATAAGGGTTCCGATTATTCCTTTTGAGGTACGGAACCCCAAAAACAACACAAAAGCATCGCTGAGAGCTGTATTGTGATCTGAAGAATTGTTTGACTTGATGCCAACGTACACTTTTCACCATCGCACCGCTCGCCATCGACAGGCTTATTGCTAAAATGGTCGCGCATTGTGCGGTTTCAGAGGAATTTCCTACTGCGGACGCTCTGGCTGTGAATGAGCTCCCTGCGGCGTTTCCCGGAAGATTACAGTATGGGGTTCTTTAAAAAAGGAGTTTACAAGGTTTTAATGGGTCGGCAATGCGCATGTGACCCCCTAGAGTTACAGGCGTCCATAGGTCACGGTGACCGCTTTCCATCAGACGGGCTGTAAGCTTGCTTACAAAAAACTGTATTAAAAAATATTCCTCGCAATACGTAGAGTTAGCTGTGTTTATTACTTTCGCGAATGTAGTAACTTTATTTTACTACACAACAAAAAATCATATCATCTTGACAGGTGATTTGAGCAGCATCTGAACGTGAGGAATAGTGTCTCTTACAATAGTACAAAGAAGATCCGATGCGCGATTCAGTTTAGGACCTAAGTAAACTGAATTTACTTAGGCATTGTACCTAGTATCGCAATGCTGATACGTTGTGCGAGGAAGCCATCGCTCTTCGGTCACTATAGTAAGATAGTATCATCAACCAGACGTTTTGCGATTTCTACGAAAAACTTGCGTGCACTGGGAGCCCATGGACCAAGAGTTTGGACCCCAAATATATATATTTTGAAAATAAATGTTATATTTCCGCAGGATTCGTGTCTGACCGGTGGGGCCGGCGAACAAGCCTAGCCCTCAACGCCATCAGCCGTGCCGTGCTCGGCCTGGTGCGCTCCTGGGTCAACTCCTACGTACCATTTACTGTTCTGCAGTTCCTCGAAGCCACCTTCGGCTCGGGGGCGTTCTCCTGCGCTTATATTCTGGGTAATCGTGCTTCCACATTGTTCTTTGGTTTTGCTTTGCTGACACCATAGATATAGTATAAAATAACTGGATGGCCAAAAAAATGACGCCATAAAAGTGCAGCGGTTGCGACTCTTTTTCATATTCTAGTTTGGAACGTGACGTTCCGTAAGTGCCAACAGCCTATATACTTCCAACAGTGTTGGTATTTCTGTGTATGAATTTGACACTTAATGCTTATGTCAGTAAGCTCTTTTTCGTACGAAACAATTATAGTTTTGTATCATCATCAATGCAAGTTCGCTAAAGTCATTCTGACCCACATTTTTTTACGTTTTTGTTCTGTTGTGTGTCTATTTTTTTAAATATAAGTCAATGGCTGACACGCATCGACCACGTGTATATTTATGGATTTTTAAATCTAGCCATAAACATTAAGCTAATCGTAAATTTATCAGTTTTTATAACTTTTATTAGGCATTTTGTCTATTCATGTTCATTGCGGTTGTCGTACGTGCAAGATAACGTACTAAGAAATTGTCATTGACCTGACTTTGATCCGTTTGATTCTAATCGTATTGGCATGAAAATGTGCATATTTATCAGATATAAACATAGCAAACGTCTACGTAAACAAGTCAAATGCAACTAAGGCATGGCATAACTCACACTAGAACGGGACGGAACGGGACGGGATGGGAATATCAGTAAGTTTCTATAGAAAACGTCACGTGACATCCGAGGACTCGGAGCTATCATGTGATTCTTTCTACAGAAATTTACAGATCGTCCCGTTGCACCCTGTCCCGTCCCGACCCGTCCCGTACTAGGTACCTACTAGTGTGTCATCCTTAAGTATGAATAAAACAACAGAATTTAATGTATTTGCAACAAACTATGCCACTTGCATTATTGAAATATTGAGAGGATTTTTCTTGACAGGATATTTAGGTACGCTATTTAAAAAATATTCATACCTAACTTGGTTTCAATAACAGATCATGAGACTTCCTCTAAAATTTATAGTGCCAGCCTTCTGGGCACGCTTCCACTAGGAGGGATTTCTGGCATTTTTATTTATTTATAAGTTTAGATTTTAACTTTTATTTAGGTACTTAAGTTTTATATGAAGATCTATATTGTAACTTGTGGTTTTTATTTTTCTCATTCTCACACAGTGATGGAACTGCTGGGGCCCCGCGTGCGCGTGGCCGGAGGCGCCGCTATGAACACCTGCTTCTCCATCGGCAACATCTGCTGCGGCCTCCTGGCCTGGGCCGTCAACGACTGGCAGCGGCTCACTCAGGTCATCTACAGCCCCATGTTCGTCTCCATCTTCTACTTCTGGATCATCCCGGAGTCCGTCCGCTGGTACATGAGCAAAGGGAGATACGAAGAGTCCGAGGCTGTGCTGAAAACTGCTGCACGCGTCAACGGAACATTCTTATCTGATAAATCCCTCCAAGCTTTAAGAGAATCCGCTGAAGAAGAGAAGAGGAAGAATGCTTTTAAAGAACAGGAGAAGGTCAACGAGCCTTGGTTAATAGTCCAAGTGTTCAGGCATAAGCAGATCCTGTTTCGTTGCCTCGTGTCACCGGTCTGGTGGGTGACAAACACCTTCATATACTACGGGTTGTCGATCAACGCGGTCAACATGTCTGGGAACCGCTACCTGAACTACGTGGCGGTGGCCGCGGTGGAGATCCCCGGGTTCTGGACGTCGATGTTCCTGTTGGGGAAGATCGGGAGGAAACCTGTGCTGATTGGAGCATTCTGGGTGTGTGCTGCTTGCCAGGCGGCATATGTCTTCATGCCAGATGGTAAGTGCTCATCATTCTTAAGGTAGTATCTATGTAAAATATAATGACATTTGAGTACCTACTTTCTAGATTTTTTTGCCGATCACCAGAAAGCTGCTTAATTCCAGGCGAAGAATTCAGAACAATAATATGAGAGATGGCGAATTTAATTCCAATTATCGTATAATTTAAACTTTCGTGAGTCATACTGATATTTAATTGCAACGGTTAACACTCACGTACTTTAATCACAATAGGCGTGACATTTTTCGAATGCATCTGGCGGTCATCGTCGGACAGACTTCAAATCAGCCTGCTACGTCGCGCGCGACCCGTTACCTACGCCGGTCTTGGGCAGTGCACGAGCCGCGAAGGCGACAACACCACTCTGTCTGTCCGACGATGACTGCCCGATGCAGTTGAAACATGTCACGCCTATTGTGATAAAAAAATGTGATAATAATACGTGAGTTTTAACCATCGCAGTTTAATTCCAATTATCGTGATATGGGACAAGGTGTAGTGGATGTTTTTCCTTCGTATTCCTATTTATTTTTATATATTTATTTTTCTATTTCAGTCAGTGTCAATTCGTGGAACTAATAAAAGTACCGTGGTCGATTGAGCATGACAACGTCGTCGCACTACGTCTGTAATTAGTGTTACCACCTACAAACTGAAGATAAAGTATAAGGACTTACCTCTATGAGAACAAAGTAGCATACTTAGACACTTTAGAACGGATTAATCGCGTTTATTAACACCATGATCCTACGTTTCGAGCCCTTTACAGCACTCGTTTTCACAGGGTTAAGATGATGACTGAGAGAATGCGAATTCTCCCCGTCAATCCCGCGCGAATTAATCCGTTCTAAAGTGTTTAATTTCAATGAATAACAATCGCGGTAACAGAAGACAATATTAGCATACTTAGATTAAAAATGTTTTCAGGTTACTATGGTCTGTCGCTCACGGTGTACCTGATCGGGAAATACGCCATCGCGATGGTGATGACAGCGATATACGTTTACACGGCAGAGCTGTACCCAACCAAGTACCGCCACAGCCTGTTCGCCTACTCGTCGATGGTTGGAAGGATTGGCTCCATTCTGGCTCCTCTTACGCCGGCTATGGTAAGCAACAACTATACAAAACATGCTTGCTTATTTCACCTCATATACGTCCCACAGCTTAGCCCAGACCTGACCCAAGACGGGTTAGACATTTAGAATGCAAGATGTGACCTTCATAGTTACATAAGGCAAAGACATGCTAATGCTGGTGGCGGAACCCATAGCTCCCATCCTTGCACATATCATTAATTTTTCTTTCTCATCCGGTGTATTTCCCTCTGTTTGGAAATTAGCTTATGTAATTCCCCTTCCGAAAGTTAGTAATCCCTCGTCTATTTCAGATTACCGTCCTATCTCCATTCTTCCAGTTCTTTCCAAAGTTGTAGAGCACTTTGTCAATAAACGTCTCTCTTCCCACCTGATTAGACACAACCTTTTAAATCCTCTTCAATCTGGGTTCCGTCCTGGGCATAGCACAGCGACTGCTCTGATTAAAGTGACCGATGACATTCGTCTTAATATAGAAAATAAAAAAGTATCCATTTTAGTACTGTTAGACTTCAGCAGCGCATTTAATACAGTAGATTTCGATATACTCGTTGCTTTCCTTAAATTACTTCATGTTTCACCGTCTGTTCTTTCCTGGTTTCGTAGCTACCTCTTTGGGAGGCATCAGCGGGTTCGTGCTGATGACAATGTCTCGGAATGGCGTGAACTGTCTGCTGGGGTCCCCCAGGGGGGCGTGCTCTCTCCGCTGTTGTTTTCTATTTTCATAAACAATATTTCAAAGTCATTAAACTCATCATATCACCTTTATGCGGATGACTTGCAAATTTACTCAGCGGCAGAGTTTTGTGATTTCGATTTGTTAGTAAATCAAATTAACGAGGACTTAGAATCAATCTGTAATTGGGCATCTTCTTTTGGACTTAAAGTTAATGCCAGGAAATCTCAGGCGATTGTTATTGGGAGCCCGTACTTCATCTCCCGACTGTCTGTCCAGGTTTTGCCCAGAATTTTCTTCGATGGTACCCCTATTCCTTTCACTCCCACTGTAAAAAATCTTGGCGTTACAATGGACCAGACTCTATCCTGGGCGCCACATGTAGCTGAGGTCAGTAAAAAGGTGTTCGCCTCTCTTCATTCTTTAAGGCGTCTGCAAAGCTTTCTCCCTCTCCACACGAAAAGTATGTTGGCACGGTCGCTTCTTCTCCCGCTTCTGGACTACTGTGACACTGCGTGCCTTGATATCAAGGAGGAATTGCTTGATAAGCTCGAGCGGTTACAGAATGTCTGTATCAGATATATTTTCGGACTCAAGAAATATGATCATGTGACCTTTTACCGCAATCAATTAAACTGGCTACCTATCCGCCGTCGGAGGGATTTACACACTCTTTCTCTTTTGTTTACTGTGCTTTTTTCTCCCTCTTCTCCAACGTACCTTTCGGAGAAATTTAAATTTTTGGCTGAGGGCAGTGGTCACCGTTTGCGGTCCAGTGAGAATCAGTCACTTTTAATCCCATCTCACAAATCTCGTGGCTATGACAAGTCGTTTGCGGTACGCTCGGTTAGACTGTGGAATGATTTGCCTGTCTCGTATAGGAAGTCCCAGTCAATTGCGTCGCTCAAGGGGAAGTTAAAGAAGTTGTGGTTACCTGTTTCTGTGTGATTGGTTGCTGTTATCTCTTTGTTTATCTGTATACTCTGTTTATTTATTTATTTATTTATTTTTTTATTTATTTTTTTATTAGTGTTGTCTCACATTTCCTTGTTAGTGTGATATATATACTTTTCCTTTGTATTTTGGAAATATATATATAGTTTATATTATTATTTATCTGGTACGTTGTTGTACATTAGGTGTATTTGTCTACCTCTTTTCATTTTTTCTCTCATCTACTCAAAGGTTAACTGGAAGAGATCCCTTAAAGGGATAAGTTCGCCTTTTTTTTTTTTTTTTTTTTTATTCATTTTATTTCAGATAATATAATCCATAACATAATAACTAATTTAAACTAAAATTAAAAATAACATAAATTAATTAAATCAAAAATACCTTAAACATAAAAATAAAAACAAGTCAGTTAGACGACAAGTGCAGTCTATCCCAGTGAAGCTGGAATGGTCCGTCTAGGCGCGTTGCCACCGTCTGTAGGAGGCTATTCGGGCTGCCGCGCACGCGCCTCAGCAAGGACGCGACGCGCTTGCGCATTATGGCTTGGAAGCCATCTGTGCGCCTCTCGCAAAACATCCCCGATGCACTACAATGGCGCGGCAGCCCCAACAGCATCCTAAAACTATTATTATATTGAACGCGCAGGGCGCCGAGAGCTCTTTGTGTATATTTGATCCATAGGCTGCAGGTGTAGAATGATTGACAGAATGCTTTAAAAAGGGTAATCTTAGCTTCGTTTGTACACCTCGCAAACCTACGAATCAACATATTGCTCCTAACTGCAAGCGCCCTGCGTTCCCTCTCTACATCCTTATCATCACTCAGGCTCTCCGTGACCCAGTGACTCCGTGGCCTTTGTACTTACTGTTTTCCTTTTGTAAATTTTAATTTTTCTGTGTTTTGTACAATAAAGAGTTTACATACATACATACATAAGGTAATAAGGGAAAAGAAACCGTTATGACGTCATCGGAGACACCACTTTTGGTTTAACTAATTAAGAAAAACCTATACCTTGACTTTATAAAATATTTAAATAAATCATGACTCTACTCAGGGATATAAAATGGCAGAAAGTGCAATATCTGTCCTGCAGTGCGACTCAACGTAGCTACATACCAAAACTGAATGGTGGATATTCAGGATGACCCACACTAGCATGGGACGGGACGGGAAAATCTGTCAATTTCTATAGAAAGCGTCACGTGACATCCGAGGGCTCCGAGCTATCACGTGATTCTTTTTATAGAAATTGGCAGATTTTCCCATCTCGCCCCGTCCCGTCCCGCCCCGTCCCGTGCTAGTGTTAGTCATCTTTTAGTCAAATATACAGGAGATTATGCGCCGTCTATCAAATTCGTAGTTCGAAGAAAGCCCCTGTAAGCCAGCTTCTAATATACGGTCGAGTTCTTAAATATCTGCGCTGCGCAGCTGGATCAAAACACTTACCAGTGGCCCTTACCTATTTATTTTTTAGCAGTAAGTATACAGGACGTCCAAAGACTATGGGACATGAAGGGAAAGTACCTTGAATATCGTGGATAGGATATTTTGCTGAAAGAAAACGTTATACTATTTTTAAAACTTAGGATATCTTTAAATGCAAAACTTTTAAAAATAACATAAAGTTTTATTTCAGCAAAACATCCTATCAAGGATATTTAAGATACTTTCCCTTGACATCCCATAGTCTTGGGACGCCCTGGGGCAATTGCATAATCATTTGTAATTTGTAATATTAGCGGAACTCTCTTTCTAATAAGAGGGATTGAAAAGAGACTTCCGCTAATATTACAAGCTACAAGTAATTCTGCAATAGGCCTCTGTTTGTGAACCAGTGTGTGAATAATTTGTTTGGTCTCCTTTGTGCAGGGAGACTCGACGTTCGAGGAGCTTCCATTCGTGCTATTCGGGTGCTTCGCGCTGGTGTCGGGAGCCCTTGTGTTCCTCACGCCGGAGACCCTCGGAGCCGCACTCCCGGACACCATGGAAGAGGCCAATGACATAGGGAAGAAGCGTAATGACAAATAAACATGTGTTAGCCAGTTTAGGGGCAATACCATATACCATGACGTCTTAACGCGATTCAGTTGACGACCTAAACTGACTCGCTTCCATACAGCTGAGTCTAAACTGAACCCAAACTGAATCGCGTTAAGACGTCATAGTAAGGCCCCAGTTAAGAACTAAACTGAATCGCGTTAAGACGTCATGGTAAGTCCCCAGTGTGTTTGAAGGCTATACGGAAAGAACATGTGTTGCCTATTGCCTACACAGTATAATGTGTTACTTTGAGAACTTTTTGAGTTATCAGACTTTATAACTTTGGAGTGATGTAATTTACCGCACCTAATTTGCGTAAGTAAAACCGGTTAATAACTGGTTAGTAACCGGAAATTTCGTACTAGTAAAAACCGGTTTGCACTCCCTACTGTTAACAAAGTGCGACCCGCGTCAGTCACTACCAACAAAGTGCGGTCCAGACTAAACTAAAAGGCAATATGGAGATTAAGATCAAAATTGTCTGAATAAAATAAATAGGTATATACATTGCATGTTCTTTACGTGTAGGCTACATATGTACAATAAACACTCAGTGATCTTATTCTTATTAATTAAGCTTAATTTTAAACTATCGCAATAAACAATTGTAAACCACGAATCAAATCATTTATTATTTGTAATAAATGTTTTGATTCATGTATTTTTTAAGTACCTAGTCACACTACTATTTCGGATCGATTACTGATGGAGTAGCCCAGTGGTTAGGGCGTTTGCCGCGAAAGTGGGAGGTCGTTGGTTCGCTCCCAGCCCTGCTCATCGGGGGCCTTGGTCACTTTTTGTGTAGTAGATATATGACATCTCTTTCCATTTATATCGCAATAAAATTTAATATAAATGCCTTTTTTTGTTTTATTTATGTATTTATATTTAGCTCTAAAGAGTTAATATGGTTCTTCACAATCTTCACCCATCGGGCTACGTTGTCGCTTAGCGATAATAGGTTCAGAGGTGTTCAGAGGGACTCCAATGTACAGTCAGCTACAGAGTAAACGACCCCCCTGCATACAACCTTTCTATGTAGGGGTGGTCACTTAACTCTGCAGCTAACTGCACTTCCTTTTTAGCACTGGATAATGTGGTAAATGGACTGTATAACTGCTCCCTAATTGCATTTATAACAGTATCGCAGAGGTGACCATCTCGTCACTGGAAACTCCTTAAATCGATATTTCTCAAATAAAGGAATTAATAAAATTGGAATGGTTGGGCATTTTTGTTTTTTGTTTGTTTGACCGCTCGGATTCGGATATATGTGATGGCAGCTGTAGTTAGTTGAAATAAATTGACGACTTTGAGCTGTGTACCTAGGTAGATAAACATTCAGATAACTGCCGATCAGAAGCTTGGGTACAAGGAATCGTAGATCTGTTTAATAAATAAATATTACAGGACATTCTTACACAAATTCACTAAGTCCCGCAGTAAGCGCAAGAAGGCTTGGGTTACAGGTACTCAGACGACGATATATATAATATACAAATACATAGAAGACATCCATGACTCAGGCACAAATATCTGTGTTCATCACACAAATAAATGCTCTTACCGGGATTCGAACCCAGGACCATATCGGCATAGCATCAGGCAGGGTCAAAACCAACTACGCCAACCGGTCGTCGAAATAATTATGGTAATTTTCAGTTATCAATGTTATCATTGTCAGTTAACCGGAACGAAGAAATCAACGGATAAGTTATGAAGTTATGATAAGAAATGTCTATATTAAATAATACAATTAGGTACATAGTGACAGATAACGACAAAACTGAACTGCGTTTGATCTACGTTTATTAATAACACCATAAACATACAAATAGCAATTATCTATCTCATGGCAAAAGACAAAATGCTTCTAAAAACGGTTAAACTAACAGACGCAAATAAATCTTGTGAACTCGCATTTGCTAGCAAATAATTCTTTATCCATCATAAGGCGGGTATTGAGTAAGTATTACCTAGGTCTTCCCCATTTCTTTTACCTATGACTAGTTTTGTTTTACGGCACACTTCATTGACTAATTTGTATATTATTTTAAACTACATCTAGACAACCCACTCCCTTCGTTCTTGTGCGGGAATTTGTTAATGATAAAAACTTTTCTCATTTTTCAGCAGCCAGTAACCAGCAGGCGATTTAATTTTAATTATAAATTAAAATCATTATGTTATCAATCTAAAAGAAAAATAAAGAAAACGTAGAGTTGCAACACCAAAACTTGGCTTCTTTTTCACACTTGTATTTTATTTCATTATTAACAAGATACCGATCAGATATTATTTGATTGCGTTAATCTTTGTTCTGCATGAGAAAATTTAAACCCATTATCATACCTACATATATTACAATTATCAGTTATTATAGTGTATATTCCAAAGATGTAATAATCCATTTTAATGTTGGGAGGCAACACGTCTGCGAGTCTTTTTGAGAGGTCCTTTTTTCTATGAGTCTGAGTGTAAACACTGGTATTTATTAAAAATAGCTTTTTGTAAAAGTAGCGCAATCCGATGGTTTTATGTTAGGCAACAATAATGGAGAAAGGACCAGAAGTTGGAGTGAAGAGAAGGGGGGTAGATGCCATCCTGGTCGAGGAGTTGGGCCAGTTCGGGAACTACCAGCTACGGGTGATGCTGCTGTCCTCGATTATTGCTATTTGGGCCGGGATCGGTGCCAGTGATTTTGTCTTCACCACCGCTAGGATTAACACAAGGTAACGGTTACATTAATTGATTGATTAGCCGGCCAATCCATCGGATCTCCACAGCGGGTATGACCGCCGGGGCGGGCGATCGGTCGGCTCGCCCCGTGTAAACGACGAAAGGGAATTTAGGGGATCGAGTGAGTTGAAGACGATAATCGGCCTCTAAAAAACGTGTTATGTAATATTCGCTTTATAGCAACATCGTTAAGATCCAAACACCGTTAGCATCTTTTAAGGTTAAGTTAGGTAAGGTAAGATAATTCCGGGGTTAGCGAATTAACCCGGGGTTAAGAGCTTTTTAGTATAACATTTGACAGCTCGCTCCAGATTAGTTGGCGCAAAGTGGCCCTAAGCTAAATAAATGTCTGTTTAGATGCCTGATTCCCGAATGTGAGACTTCTGCAATGGAGTTCTCCCCCGAATGGGTGGCCAACGCGATACCTTCGGAGGATGGCTCCTTCGACCAGTGCCATCGCTTCAACACCTCCTCCTCCGTCCTCCGCACCTGCCCCGCTGAACTCTTCGACAGAGACAGCGTGATGCCGTGCGAGGAGTTTGTTTATGAGCACACGAACACTGTGGTCTATGACGTGAGTATTTTTGAACTCCTTTCTTAATCTCCTTTTACTTTTCCATGCCTAGATTAGTTTCGTAAGAGGCTTTACGTGGTTTTCTCTCTCTGAAAAGTTGTAACGGAGCGTTTCCAATCCATCATTCCAATCCCAGTTTGCCGTCTGTCGAATAGATTAGGAGCAGTTATTAAGATTTCACTAAAAATTAAATGAAATAAAGTTATGCAAATATTTTTATTTCTTACCTTATTTTAACCTCTGTTTCAAAATCAGACACTCAAATGACTTCATTGTTATTTCATTTTATTACTGCGTTATGGTTTAAGTGAATTGTTTCTTATATCAGTATTCTATAATGAAGCGATACTAGTACTATCTTAGTACAACATAAGAAGAGGATATTTAATTATTAACACAAGAAGAATAAATAAAGAATTGACGCAATTTAAACTACATATTTTATTTACAATAATTTAACTAAGGGCCTGTTTTACAATCTCCAGTTACAGCTATCTTTCAGATAAAACATAACGCGCTCTCTTTATTTACAAGACTTTTATTTACAGTAATGTGACATACACGAACGGTATAGAACAGGTGTATTAAGGGCAGTAAACAAGATATTACGAACGAATGTGAATTTAAGTCACAGGTTGAGTCGAAGACGAGATCGTAATTCTAGTACGGCTCGTGATACACACAATGTTTTTCCTCACATTTGCGAGGAAATAAATAAACTTACTGCAGATAAATATACAATCGTTATTAGCGGTAGTTAGTAGAACATTCAAGCAACACAGGAAGTGGTGTCCACATACATAAGGTACCTCTACCTCTTCCGAAGTCCTACTAGAGAGACTAGTCCGTATACAAAAATAGATCGAAGTGTGCAAGATTTATTATTGTAGTTGTATTCATTGTTTATGTGTCAGTTTCATCATTATTGATTGCTTTTTGTATGTATAAATGTGTGAGAAGTGCGCCTGTGTGCACGTTTCCCCTCGCAAAAATTTGGACGGTATTAAGATGTTGCTGTGACGTCTCCCAACATGTTGAAAGCCTCTGTTGCTCAAAGAGCTCATTCTGTACAACTACTGGACATAGGCTTTCCCCAGGGACTGCCACAGACACCCGCAACCTTTACCAGTCAGCCAGCCAGTCGTCAGTTTAGCTTGTGGGAGCCTTCCCACGCTGCATCGTCTGGTGCGTGGTTGCCATTCGAGAACTCGCCGACCATACCGACCATACCACAAGCCCGTAAAATGGGCGTCATTACAATGTATTCGAGTTCCCATCAACCAATTTTAAGGTTTGCTCTTTGTTCTGATACACACTGTATATTGTATTGTGCATTTTTTTAGTATTTCAATAATATTTAAATAAAAATTCATCTTACTATTTTAGTAAGGCATATGACATACACTATCGATAACAAATGCAGCGTCGTGTCTCTTCCCTATTTCTCTTGCCCATACTAATTTTATATTGAATTAATTACATATTATTTAATTACCTGTGATACGAAACGTTTGAATTTTGTTTATTTACAAATTTGCTTTGGTTGCGGCACCCGATTATTGAGCAATGTGGCATTTTTGAAGTATTTTCATTTTATTATTACTCCATGACGGCCCAAGGGGTACTGACTGCTACTAACTGTCACATATGCACCGGGCGCATATGCGACACACGAGTTTTGGCTCTCAAGCCGTCTCTCTATAGGCGCGTCGCCCTACGACTTCCAATCTCTTTGGTCGACCGAAATTGAAAAAAACTAAATTAATGTTAACACAATTATATAGAAAAAGAGCGTCCGCCAAGGGACAGGTAACGAAATTCGGCAATTATTTAGAAAGCATTGCATCAAAAACAGAGCTAGATAATGTTCAATTACTCGTAACTGAGTTAACTTTAAAACTCGTAAAGTTTGAAGCTTTGTCCGTTAAGGTTGATGATTTGCAAAGTGAAATAGAGGTTTTGGATTTTGAAAATATTTCGACAGAAATTGAAGAGCGTGACATCATGGAGCACGAAATTATAGTTAATATTGCCACGGCAAAAAACCTGATCGAAAGATTTTCAAAGAAATTTGATTGCGATAAAAGGCGCAGTTCTGCGCACAATGCGTCGTGTTGTATGGATGATAGCCATCCGCACGAAATAGGTTTAAAGTTACCTCAAATACAGATTGCTAAATTTGACGGCGCATATTTTCGTTGGTTAGAGTTCCGCGATACATTTGAAAATTTGATACACAAAAATGAGCGCATTTCAGATATTCACAAGTTCCATTATCTAGTGTCTTATCTACAAGGTGACGCCGCTAGAATCATTTCAAATTTAGAAGTGTCAACCAATAACTATGCTGAGGCGTGGAAAATGATATGCAATCGTTATGATAATAAAAGAATATTAATAAATCATCATTTAAATTCGTTGTTCAATATTAAGCAACTTCCACGTGAATCAGAGCGATCGTTGCGATTTTTGGTTGATCATGTGACCAAGAATTTGCGCGCCTTGACCAGCCTAGGTCAGCCCACTGACAAATGGGACGTATTGATAATTTTCATGTTATCTTCCAAGTTAGACAGTAATACATTGCCAAAACCATGCCATACTTCTCATGAAGCTTGAAGCCCTTGGGATACATGGAGATTTACTCAGATGGGTCAAATCATACCTTACCAATCGTTCCCAGGCCGTGGTTCTTGGAGGTTTCAGGTCTAACTATATCGGAATCCCCTCTGGCGTACCCCAGGGCTCACACCTAGGCCCGCTCTTCTATAATGCTTACATATACGATATCGACACCTGTTTTTCGGCGGCGCACCATTTATTGTACGCAGATGATAAGAAAGTTTTTATGCGTGTTAAGTCTGTAACCGATTGCGAGCTCTTGCAGAGCGATCTTGATAATCTAACCGAATATTACTCACGAAATTTAATATCAATTAGTATAACTAAGTGTCAGTGTATAAGTTTTACCCGTAGCCCAGAGCCAATAAACTTTTCATATAACTTAAATGGCGTTAAGTTGAATAGAGTAGATGTTGTTCGTGATTTGGGTGTGTTGCTAGATTCCAAAATGACGATGAGAAATCACGTTGATTCCATTGTGAACAGATCTTATCGCAGTCTAGGTTTTGTCATGAGGACCTGTAAACCCTTTCAAAGCTTGTTAAGTCTGAAAGTTATATATTATGCATATGTAAGATGTATTCTTGAATATGCGTCACCGATATGGTCAGTCTGTTATGCGGTTCATAAGGATCGCATTGAAAAAGTCCAAAAAAAGTTTTTAAGATATTTGAACTATAAGTTCAAGAAACCATCTCTTGAATATAAGGATAACTGTTGTGAATATAATCTCATTTCACTTGATGACAGGCGCAAATTGGCTGATATGAGTTTACTTTTCGATATTATTAGAAATCGTTTAGACTGCCCTGCACTGTTATCCGGCCTATCGTTCCGAGTTCCAAAACGTCGAACTCGACAGACAACTTTGTTCCACGTTCCATTTCACTCCACTAACTATGGCTCTAATGCTGTGTTGTCACGAATTCCTCATTCGTACAACACAGACTTTTTTTCAACTGATCCATTTGTAGGATCTAAAAATAAATTTAAAAAGGATGTGCACTCCGTTTTGAACAGATTGAGTTAGGCATATAATAAATAACTAATTGGCAACCGTGATGTTTTTTCTGAAGACCTCACGGTTCTAATTACAATGCCATATAATAAGTAAATAATTTAAATAACTAACTAAAATAAAATATGTACTCGATAAAAGTTACAATAAGTAAATCTTGTTGACAGGAAAAGTATAACTTTCAAAGGTGGTTAAAGTAAAGTTAAGTTAAGTTTAAGCTTAATATTCGTCTCATGTTTTTTTTTTTCTTTTTATTAAAGGAGAAAGGTAACGATAGGTCAGTTGCTTTCATTAAAATGAAAAGTATTTCCGGGTACTACGAGTAGGTTGTGTAATCTCGCAAGGTTTTTATTGGTGCTAAACGTGTTGGGTATTGGATTAATTGTCTTGATTTTGTACTTTGTATAAATTTAACTTTTTTTTTCTCTCTTTTAACGTCAATATGTAACACATGTATTATAACGAGCATTTGTAAGTATTGAACATACTAACTTTTACGTAATTTTTTGTTATAATCATTAAATTAAGTATTCTAATGGATGACTGTTATTGGCCTTGTTTTATGTAAGCATTACTATGTCTTCGTTTATATCTACGGCTGTTGTTATCCTGAATATTAATAAAAAAAAAAATGGGAAGAATATCGCAATATCTTGGGAGGTGATGTACCCACTCTAGAACAATTTTATAAATTTATGATTGATCGTGCTGACGTACTCGAATCATTAAATCGTAATAATAAATCAGAGGTTGCTGCTTCGTCAAAGCCGGCTAGCAGTCCATCTCGTTTTATATCGAGTAATAGTTACAATCAAAAACCAAATCAGAGCAATGTTGTTAAATCATTTGCAAGTACAAATAATAGCTATAATAATAAGAAACAAAATGTATTCAATTGTATAATTTGCAATGAACGTCATAGGATCTATGATTGTCCTACGTTTAAGGTGAAAGGGATTGACGAGCGAATGATGGATGTGGAGAAATTTAAACTATGTGTAAACTGCCTAAGGCAAGGTCACGTTGAAAGTGAGTGCCGCATGGGTCCATGCCGCGAGCACGGCTGCACCGAGCGTCACAATAGTCTTCTCCATCGTCCACTTCCCTCCTCAAGCCACGCCACTCAAGTAGTCGAAGAAGAAGAAGGGCTATATGCCAACTATTGTAATCAAGCTATAGGTCAAGGCAAACGTGGGTTGCTAACCACGGCCATTATTGAAGTACTAAATCCAGTTGACAATCAAAGGGTTAAAGTTCGCGCGTTTTTGGACAATGGCAGCGAATCATCGTTTATATCTGAGGCTCTTAGAACCAGATTGTCATTGAAAGCCCGCTCACTTGACGCTCTAAATGTCATAGGCATGGGCAACACTCCATCTAAACATATCATAAAAGGGAGTTGTGATATTCAATTGTTTTCAACAAGAAGTCAGTTCAGTACAATGTTACCATGTTACGTCATGGACGAACTTACCGGTCTCTTACCTAAAGCGCCCGTCGATATTACGAAACTAAAATTACCTCAAAATATTGAGTTGGATGATCCCATGTTTCATCAGCCCGCCCCTATAGATGTGGTTATAGGTAGTGATTTATTCTGGGACATCTTAGGGACTGAGATGATTTCCCTAGGGTCAAACAATCTTCATTTAAGAAGTTCAATGCTAGGTTGGTTAGTATGTGGACGTCTAAATTCAGCTGTGTCTAGCAAAAGGATACAGTGCAATCACGCTGTAGTATCAGCAGCAACGCAAAATGAAAATATAGAAAGCTTAGCAGCAAAGTTCTGGGACTTGGAAGAAGTACCCAAAAAACAAATCTTAAACAAACAAGAAAGTGATTGTGAAAAACACTTCCTCACTCATTTTTAGTTTAGGTGATAGCTATATTAATGCTGCCAAAAGGCGATTTATTAATTTAGAAAAACGATTCAAACGGAATCCAACACTTAAATATGAATATACAAAATTCATTAATGAAAATTAGGGTCATTCAGTAAACAAAACCTCTGTTTGATTTTGCAAGTTAAAATCTTATTAAGTTTAGGTTCATTCCGGCTTACTCTCCTCATTTTGGTGGACTATGGGAAGCTGGCGTTAAGTCGGCTAAACATCATATAGAACGCGTTGTAGGTAATAGCCATCTCACATTTGAAGAGATTTCCACTTTGTTTACACAAGCTGAGGCTATTTTGAACAGTCTGCCTTTATGCCCGCTATCATCTTGTCCCAATGACCTTCTTTCCCTTTCTCCTGGACACTTTCTAATAGGAAGGCCACTAACTGCTCCACCAGCGCAATACCTCGGCAACGTCAAAGAAACCCATCTTCAACGCTATGAACGCGTCGAAAAATTACAGCAGCATTTCTGGCAGCGATGGCAGCGCGACTACGTATCAGAGATGCAGCAAAGAACGAAGTGGAAGAGCAGTTCTACTAACCTGAGCGTCGGTGATATGGTGCTTCTGTCAGAGGACAACACTCCACCTTTATCCTGGAGACTCGGCCGAGTACTACCTTCATCACAGGATCCGGTGGCCTAGCTAGAGTAGCAGGTGCTACCACGACCAAGGGCGTTGTTCGCCGATCCCTCGTGTGATTGATGCAAGCTTCCGACAGCCGAAGAACTTCAAGGTTGAAAGGCGAGCTTTCAACGGCCGGGAGTATGTTCAGGCTTTAAAGCCTATCCAGATATTGAGACAGTGCAGTGTAAATGAACTTTTGCTAAGACGCTCTTTGCAGGCGCTTAACTTGTATAGTTATTTAAAATGAATGTCATCTTCACTTTCCAAACGATCTTTGTACTGAGAACATCCTTAGAGCTTATTGAAATGTTACCAGTCATAACTCATATCTGCAACATTTCAATAAGCTCAGGGACTTTTCCTAATGCTTTTAAAAAAGCTATCGTGCATCCTATTTATAAGAACGGTGACCGAGCCAACTTTAATAACTACAGACCCATATCTGTCCTAACTACTCTGTCGAAGGTCTTGGAGAGAGTTATGAACTCCGCGTTGGTAAATTATCTAGAGCGCTACAATCTTATTGCTGAAAACCAATACGGCTTTCGCTCTGGTAAGTCGACCGAAGATGCGATCGCGGTCCTTGCCAACTATATAACTCGCAATCTAGATGAAAAACGACCATGTCTAGGAATATTCCTGGACCTCTCTAAGGCCTTCGACACAGTGTCGGTTCCTATTTTATTGCATAAACTGGAAGGCATTATGACTACCTTACAAATCGAACCCAATGTTTAAAAGTAAATCAACTCATAAGCGACAGCGAATCATTAAGCTACGGAGTCCCACAGGGCAGCATCTTGGGTCCTACGCTATTCCAAATTTATGTCAACCAACTATGCCAACTGTCCCTTGGAAACTGTAAAATAATAACTTACGCTGATGATACGGCCCTCTTGTTCCATGGTCTCAATTGGAATGAAACGAAAACGCAAGCAGAAAATGGCCTGAAAATCGTAATGCAATGGCTTAAGGCTAACCTGCTTACTCTCAATGTAGATAAGACGAAATTTATTCCATTTGCAATTGCCAGTCAGTCACTACCAGCTATGCCTTTCACAATTAAAAGCCACATATGTCAGTCTCCCTCGCCTAACTGCCTTTGCTATTCGCTAACCCAAGCCTCCAACATAAAATATCTCGGTGTCACCCTTGATCAAAAGTTAGATTGGCATGCCCACATAGAGTCTCTTACTTCCCGCGTCAGGAGACTAATGTTTATTTTTAAGCAACTTCGATACTCAGCCACTAACAAAATCCTTATGAGGGTGTATAAGTCCCTCTGCCAGTC
This sequence comes from Lathronympha strigana, assembly GCA_949128165.1. NCBI lineage: Eukaryota > Metazoa > Arthropoda > Insecta > Lepidoptera > Tortricidae > Lathronympha > Lathronympha strigana. The sequence goes on from OX421911.1 coordinate 609,525, forward strand.
ACTTGTCACCTATTGTATCCCTGTATGGGGAGCCGCTGGGAAGACAGCCATGATTAAGCTCGAGCGTGCTCAAAGAGCAGTACTAAAGGTGGCTACATCAAAACCATTCAGGTATCCCACAGCACAACTGTACGCAGACTGTAGGGTGTTGACCGTCCGACAACTTTATGTCCTTCGTACCATACAACGCAGACATCGACAACTTCCTCTGACGGCGAAAGGTTTAAGTAAGCGTCAAAAGCAATCTGTCTGTCCGGTAGTACCCCATCGGACGGTATTCGCGAGCCGCCAGTATGCAGCTATGAGTGCTCGCATCTATAATAAAGCAAACAAAAGCCTAAATATATATAAATCGAATCGCTACGACTGTAAATCTAAATTAATGACATGGCTTCAAACACTGACATATCACGAAACAGAAACACTTCTGAATTGTCTAAAGTAATACTGACCCTCTGAACCGCTCACATATTGTAAACCCTTACACTTTACCCCGACAAACATACCAACACATACTTACCAACACTGAATCATTCACACACCTTTTATTCACACATCAACTCACCGCTCACATATTGTAAACCTTTACACTTTACCCCGACAAACATACCAACACATACTTACCAACACTGAATCATTCACACACTTTTATTCACACATCAACTCAGAACCTTTCTCACACATACACGAACAAGTCGATTCTATAATATATAATAACAACAGCTTATGTAGAACACAAATTTTCTCAATATGTTTAACTTATCTAAGTTAGTTTAGCTTTTATTCACTATTACTCTTTTTATTGTCTTTTTTTGTTATCTTGACCAATAACCATCTTTCGATTACTTTGTTTAGCATTTTCCCACGGAGGAATCGCTGACTGCCGAGTCACAGGCTTTGACCTAGTTCGGGAGATAGAGTCTCAATCCTGGTGATACTGTTACAAACCTAATCAGATATGTACTTTTGGTTATTTACCACCTAATTTGTTAGATAACACGCTGTACTGTATTAGGTTTATAAGTCAATAAAGATTATTTATTTATTTATTATTATCCTTTTTTCTATTAAAATTATTTGCATGTCTATTTGGGCATTTGATTTACACCATTATATCCGCTAAAGATATAACACACCGATAACTGATAAAGTAAGAGAAAAACGCTTACGATGGTACGGGCACGTACAGAGACGCCCTGAGGACTACGTGGTTAAACTTGCCCTTAACTTGCCGACGAGACAAAGCGGACGCAGAAGACCACCCTCCACCTTGTTGACGACGGTCAAGAAATACCTTAAAGAAATTAACGTTGACAAAGAGACCACACAAAAGCGTATACAATGGAGAAAACGGACAAGTAGGTGACCCCTAGTAAATGGGAAAAGCGGTCGAGGAATATATTTATATATAGGTAAGTATAATCTCTCGATGCTGAAGATCGTGATATCGTGTCCTCCTGATTGACTATAAGGGTAATAGGTAAGTTATATTTACATAATTTTGTATTTGCAGTTTGGTTTGGCGTGTCAAGAGTGGCTGCGCTCTCTCATCGGATCCGTGCATATCTTCGGCACGCTCACCGCCATGCCCATCGCAGGTACGTTGTTGAACTGTAGTTCCATTGTCACTAGTCCACGTGCTCAAAATATTGGTAATAACTGGAGAAAGGGGTCTCGAATGAATGGGCAAAGTAGTACGCCCCCCTGCCAGGTGGACCGATGACTTGCTGTCATCTTGCGGTCATGCTGGTAGCTGGTAGTAGTTGGGGATGAGCGTCACGAATGATCGTATTTTGTGGCGCACACTTGAGGAGGCCTACGTCCAGCTGGGGAGGACTACAATAGGCTGATTGATTGAAGATTCTTTGTGTGTGCAGGCTTCGTGTCCGACCGCTGGGGCCGCAGTCCCGCGCTGGCGGCTGCTGCCTTCATCCGCGGCTGCTTCGGCCTGGTGCGCTCCTGGACCAACACCTACGTCGGGTTCACGGTGCTGCACTTCCTGCAGGCCAACTTCGGCTTTGGGGCCTTCTCGTGCGCTTATATTTTAAGTACGTACGTAATTCATTGTAATACTGCTAGTCAGCCTTGATGTGATCAAGAAGTTGATCATTAAATTTGTACTACTGGTATTATTTGTGTGTTTATCGATACCAGCGGGATACCTGTATTGTGTATTACCTTGGAATGGCTGCTTCCACTCGTGTACCTACTATCCCTGCTGACGAGTATACATAATAGAAATTAAATGTTTGCAGTAATGGAGTTGATGGGAACGAAGTACCGCGTAGCTTGCGGCGCGGCGTTGGACATGTTCTTCGCTATAGGCAAGATTATTGCTGGACTCATAGCCTGGGGCGTGCCGAATTGGAGATGGTTCCACCGAGCCATCTACGGCCCTATGCTTCTAGCCTTCGCCTACTTCTGGCTCATGCCTGAATCTATACGCTGGTACATGAGCAAAGGGAGGTTCGAGGAATCGGAAGCCGTACTCGAGAAAGCCGTCCGCATAAATGGAAAGACACTATCAGACCAGACCAGGATGGAACTGCGAATGTCTGCGGAAGAAGAAAAGAGTAATAAAAGGGAAGCAGAGGCGGAGAGAGCTAGCGAGCCATGGTTGATAGTTCAAGTGTTCCGACACAAGCCGGTTCTGCTGCGCTGTATGGTGACACCAGTTTGGTGGGTGACGACTACGTTCGTGTACTACGGGTTGGCGGTGAACGCTATCATAATGTCGGGCAACATGTACCTGAACTACGTGGCTGTGGCGGCGATGGAGATCCCGGGGTACTGGACGGCGGTGCTGCTGCTCAACCGGGTGGGGAGGAAGCCGGTGCTGGTGGCCGGGTTCTGGCTGTGCGCTGCGTGTCAGATCGCGTACATCTTTATTCCTGACGGTAATTGACGTTGATGATGTTGGTTTGTTCCAGAAACAAACACATAATGTAGATTAAAGGGAAATGTTAGCTGTTACCTTGATTCCTTTGAAAGGGGTTTTTCAGTCTTTCTCCAAAAAAGAGACATTTTCAATCAGTTAAAAACTGACCTAATATATTTCCCTCGTGTTTCTTCATTAACAGATGAGCGGACAGTTGTCTTCTATTATCGATTAAGAAACCACAAGTACTTACGTCCATATTTTAGGCCCCTACATGTGAGAATGCGTTGAGTGGTTGTACCGTGCGTCCGTGCATACTTTGTTACCAATGAAATTAAAGATCTAAAACTCCCCACATCTGTTGTCCAGGCTATGAAGGACTATCTCTGGCGGTGTACCTGATCGGCAACTACTGTATCGCGGCAGTGATCACCACCATTTACGTGTATACGTCGGAGCTGTACCCCACCAAACATCGCCACAGCCTGTTCGCCTTCTCCTCCATGGTCGGGCGGCTGGGCTCCGTGCTGTCTCCACTGACTCCCGCCATGGTAAGGGTTTCCGTTTTTATACTTGTTTTATATAGCTCAGCTGGTAGTCAGGTATTGGGCATCAGGCGATTTGCAAAGTAAGTGATGCTGCCAAATGCGTTCGGAGACCGTAGCTGCTATTACCCTGACAAAACCTCACATACCTAAGTAACATTAACATACATGTTTATTGACGAAACGACTGTTTACTATTATGTAGGTAATAGCTGTTGTGGTATAATGACCTAGCCTCGTGACAAATGCTCAGAAATAAAATAAACATTTAAAAAATCACATCGCCTTGAGCGAGAGGTTTAAGAATATAGAGAACTTTAAGATTATAAATGTACCTACACTGAGCAACGGAGACGTACCCATTGCCCATTGAATACAAATTTCTCCACTATATCCTTCATGAGTATGGAGTATGGAGTACCAAATTATATTAAGAATTCATCTTTCGCATTTCAACTTTTTCTTTGGTATCAATAGCATGCTTACTAAAAACACAATGTAATACAGGGAGCATCAAGTGGTTGGGCGGAGCTTCCGTTCGCACTGTTCGGCGGCTTCGCGCTTTTGTCCGGGGCCCTGGGCTTCGTGACGCCGGAGACGCTGGGTACCAAGCTCCCAGATACCATGGAGGAAGCAGCCAATATCGGCAAGGAGGAAAAATAATCTAAGTTTATTTATTACATATTTATTTTTATATAAATTTTGTTTAATTTGATTGTAGTTAAGCCGTTTTCAGCACTTTGACTTTGACCCCTACACTGAACATGGCCGGACATGCTCTTGGCCAGTTTTATATCATTCGGCACAATCCACGCTGTCCACGATCAATTCGGATACTGATTATCACGATTTCACGATATCGATTTGGCCAAATGTCACAAAGCCACAAATGACAACGGGTGCCACTAATCCGCATCCCGCGAAAAGGCAGCCCAATAACGTTTATTTAACGGCCTCCTAGCCTAGTTGGTAGTGACCCTGCCTACGAAGCAGGAGGTCCCGGGTTCGAATCCTGGTCAGGGCATTTATTTGTGTGTTTATCACGAATATTTGTTTCTGAGTTATGGATGTTTTCTATGTATTTAAGTATTTATATGTATCTATATATTATATATATCGTCGTCTAGTACCCACACCACAAGCCTTATTGAGCTTACCGTGGGACTAGGTCGATTTGTGTAAGATTGTCCCACAATATTTATTATTTATCCGACTTTTTTCGCATCCCGCGAAAAGGCAGCCCAATAATCGGCGCCCCAATAATTGGCGACCACGATGTACATGGATTATTGGGTCGCTGATTATTGGGTTGCCTTTTCTCGGGTCGAGCAATCTCGAAGCGGGCCAATAATCGGCAGCCCAATAATCCATGTACATAGTGGTCGCCAATTATTGGGTCGCCGATTATTGGGCTGCCTTTTATCGGGTCGGACAAGCTCGGTAGCGGGCCAATAATCCGAAGCCACAGTTTTTGCAGTACAATAATCAGCAACCCAATAATCCGCAACCGAAAAATGGACACGAATTATTGGGCTGCCGATTATTTGGCTGCCTTTTATATGGACTCAATGACAAGATAAGACGTCAAACGTCAACGTCAAAACTGCGAGGTTCGCGTACATTTTGAGGTTAAAAATACAAAAACATTCCAAAAAGCAGTTTAGCAGAGAAGGAAGGTGGTTTAAAGTGTTTATTGAGAATACTAAGCATCTTAAAAATGCTGTGTCCAGAAATCTATAACTTTCCTAGTCCGAAAGTAATATCTTCGTCTAAGAAGTACGAGAACTGGGAAGCCGCTATGGACACTATTCGACTGAACACATTCTATAAAAGTTTAATTGTGACCTGCCCTGATGAAATACACACTCCGAACTCGTTAGAAGAAGTAGTTACAGAAGATACGGAATATTACAAAGTCAGTAATTGTTCTCTAACGGAATTTATAAAGCCGGACTTCATTGAGAACTTTGTGTTGAAAGGAAAGTTGCATTGTATGAGTGTGGTTAGGAACTGTGTTGTGGAAAACTGCGCAGCGATTACACCAGACGGTATACTGACGCTGCATATTTTAGACTTCATTCACCAACAATTAGGCTTGGAAGGTACAAAACGACCACATAACTTTTATGAAGTTAAAATAGACTTGAATAACCTTAGAAACAAAGCTAAAACTGCGTCTAGTCTAAGCAAACTGGAAACATTCGACTTTTTCGTGACCTGGGAGCCAAAAAATGAAGATGTATGCCCTTCATCAATAGCAAAGTATTTTTATGATAATGACATCAATGTAGCTTTATGTGCTGTTAAAATAGATCATGTATCTCCTTCAGTTGAAGAAATACCAGCTTTAGATGCAGAATTAGATGATATGACGGAATGGATTGGTATGCTCTCACACAACGCGGACACAAACCAGACAGAAACATACATTAGTTCATATAGTCCTCCAGAGAGTGAGAAAGCGCTGAAGTCCTCTAGAATATCCATACTTGTTGCAAAAGGATACTTTACGCCAGCAACTGTGGAGCGAGTCTGTAGGAAAGTTGAGGAGTATGTAAGAACCCGAGAAACGGAGCAGTATTGGGCCACAGTGAGTGTACAGAGTTATGAGAACTGCCTGTGGCAATGGAGCCGGAGTAGTCCCAGGATGTTCCAGGCGCATGATTCTTCCTGCAATCTGTTCTTTAGCCACTCTGGTGTGTCAGAGTACAATGTTGGCCAAATAAAATATACATAGCATTTTATGTTTTACTTTAGCTCCATATTTTATTGGGACCACTGAGCTTCTGCAACTTGCCCACAATTCACATACATAGGCACGGGTTAAGGGTTAACCCTTTGAATGTTGCTGTCAAACAATTTTGTGCAAACAATGCCTTTGAAATTGAATTGTTAAAGTACATTATAAGAGGGCACTGATCAGTGCTAAAGACATACCACAGGTTAAGTGGCTACCTTTTTTGACTAATTGGGAATGTCAAAAGAATATCCTATAGGCATATATTACTTTATCAGATATCTTTGACCATAGGTCTATATGCCTCCCTTTTTCTCCAATGTGAATAAAAAGGATGGCATGCAATCTATGGTCAGAGATATGATCATTATAGGTATAGTACGGCCTCCTAGCCTAGTTGGTAGTGACCCTGCCTACGAAGCAGGAGGTCCCGGGTTCGAATCCTGGTCAGGGCATTTATTTGTGTGTTTATCATGAATATTTGTTCCTGAGTTATGGATGTTTTCTATGTATTTAAGTAGTTATATGTATATGTCTATTATATATATCGTCGCCTAGTACCCACAATACAAGCCTTATTGAGCTTACCGTGGGACTAGGTCGATATGTGTAAGATTGTCCCATAAAATATTTATATTTATTTATAGTGTAATATGGGCCACAGAGCCAATTAATATTGCTTTTAGGTTAATAATTTCACCATATAAAGGAAATCTTTAGAGAATAAACATTTATTTAAAGCTTACATAATCTATTATTACATTTCAAATATGATTGGAAAAAATAAATAAAAACAAAATAAAAAGTTTAATGTTGTTTATTGAAACAAATTGCAGATCCGATGTTCCCTGCACCAATAAAAAATAAAAATAAACATACTAGGAATGCCATAGAGATAAATTATTTATAACCAATATTGTTTTTGGAAACCTCATTCAAACATTGGCGTTGCCAACATATTCATAGGCAGATATCACTTATTTGTACTTGTGATTAGTTGTTCTTTGAAAGATACACTAGTAAACCCCAATTCTATTTTATTTGGTAAAATAACCTCAAAATACAGTTGTCAAAACTATACCAACTGTTTTTGTTGCAACTCTGAGTTAACTATGTATTCGAGTCGATGCGCGATGTCACGTGTTTACTGCTCATTTTGAGGTTATCTACCAAAGCATGCGACGTTTTAGCGAAAAGGATCCATCCCGTGTCACTTCTGGATAGAGCATCCAAATTGGCATTTAAGGCGGATATCACACTGGATATTAATCGCACGGCAAGAAAGGGGGATAGCGCTATGCATGCGCATAGCATTCTCTCACTCACATGCCGAAGTGTGGTGCGAATCGCATCCAGTGTGACGTCCCACTGGGTCCTTTTCTCTAAAGTAGTAGTCTCCGCTTAGTCAGCCTTGGCGAGGCCGATGACCCCGCAGGCGATGCGGGCGCCGGCGTTGCCGGTGGTCTTGCTGAGGTCGTGCCCGCCCAGCCCCAGGTCGTCCGGGTCCGCGTGCACCACCAGCGTGCGCCCGATCACGCTGTTGCGGCCCAGCAGGGAGATCTGCGAGTCTTGGATGCACACCTGGAATTGTTACCAGATTCAGATGTTTATTAATGAACAATATAAAATTGTGTTTGAATGTGAAGTTATACAGTCATGCAAATAGTCTACAGTAAGTATAGCAGTACAATTCAATAATTATTAGTCAACAAATTGCGTTATACAAAACAACAAAAAATATGTCAGTAATTATTACGATTCAATTAAATATGAATTCAATAAGAAAAACAAACTATAATAATGAATACAAATACAAAATGCAAGGTAATTTTAACAATAGTAATACCGAACTAGTTATAAATGTGTAATCGCATTTGTCTACCCAGTAATGAAAGGAAAGAAAATTACTAAGACTTAATTTAAAAGGAAAGAATTTGCTACCCAAGTCAAAAATCATTAATGTCATACAAACATTTGTCTAGCAAGTATTGTTTTAATTTGTGACTGAATACTCGGTGATTAACCAGTTCCTTCAGCCTAATAGGCAATTTTTATTAAATAGTCTCACGGCCTGAACTCTTGAAGTGTGCTCTACTACAGCAAGATTGGGAGTTAGAACAGGGTCGAGGTTTTTGGTCCGAGAATTCAATCTTAATATCATCTGCTCTTCTGATTCGAAACGATCCTTGTGCTTAACAGTATCCGTTAACAAGACAAGATTAAATAAAGCGGGTACAGTAAGAATTTTTAACTTTTTAAAATATCTAATTGACAGATAGAAGTGCTGGAGTAGAAAAAGTTTATTGGAGCAATGCCACGTTGAGTAAGGTATATGTAGATATACTTTACTCAACGTGGCATTGCTCCAATAAACTTTTTCTACTCCAGCACTTCTATCTGTCAATTAGATGACTGACAGCGATATTAAAAAAGTATACATTATAACGTTGTCTATGGTATTCCATAAGAACACTGCTCCTATGGATTTTCATAAAATATATGAGCACTGTTGTTGTTTTTTTTTAATTTCTATAGTGGGCACATCATTTTCCCTAGTCTGCCACGTTTCTAGATTTTGCTTTTAACGCTATTTTAGCCGTCGTAGAAAAACTAGGGTATGCAACAGCTCATAATTGGTTCTTAGTGGCACTATGGCATAAACTACTATTGTCAAAACAAACTTGTTATAAAAAAAATGGTAGTTTAGGCAAATAACCTTACTGTATTGGTGCTGATTCGTGAGTTCGAGGTTTCGGGGAAGCTAGCGTCTGGCACGCCGGGGCTGAAGTGTGTGACCTACCTAGTGTGTGACTCCCTCTTCGCTGTAGCCTCGATGTGGCCGAGGTCTCCGGCGTGCCGGACGGCGGCGTCCGGCACGCCGTGCTCCTGCTTGTCGAGCTTGAAATGCCAACTGTGCATCTACCTTAGTGACTCCCTTGTCGCTGGTAGCCTCGATGTTGCCGAGGTCTCCGGCGTGCCGGACGGCGGCGTCCGGCACGCCGCCCTATTGCAGCACGCACGCAGTATTGGCGCCCAATAGGTATTTCACTGAGCCGTGTTCACTTTCACTCGTTTGTAGTGTTAGATGGTAATCTATGGTGTTGGTTGCATACTAAGCGAATCAGTTGTTCACTGGAAGTGTGGTTAGTTTTATTGTGTTTAACGTGTCTACTTGCCTTGATTTAATTGTGTCTAATCACAATTTTCTAATTTCGGTTGTTGTGATTTTTTCCCTTTTAGTTTTTGTACTACCACACTTTTGGTGAATCTTGTAATTAATAGTAATTAATGTACCTAAGTTATTTAGTGCGCTGGGATTATATCTGCTTTTGTGCGCTTTTGATTATTGTTTCGATTATAAGCTACAACACACACCAAAACGGAAATGTCATTCCCAATTAAATTTCTTTCTCTGCAAAAGGCCGAATTGGAGTACGAGGTCCGCGTTGGGGGTGTTAAAAAATCACCGTAGGTTTTCGTGCTAGAGGATATGCTTGACAACAACTTAGGTGACTGGAATGACAAGAATTTTAAGCTGACAAATTACATGGCGTAGACTGTTATATCTAACACTAATGTTTACCAAGTATTCTGTTTTCTGTTAACTGAATTGCACTCGATCTCAAACTAAACGAGATATGGGCGTAAGTGTCATTGGGTTGTCGGAATGCTGCTCCGAATAATCTGGTGGCTATTTTAACCGGGAAATGGGATATTTGACGAAATTAAGACCCATCTTGAGCTATTGGTGAGTACTTTGTACATATTAGAAACAAATACTCTGAGTATTTAGGGCGTTGACACTTTAATGGCGGTGTTAATGCAGAAACGATTGGGGATGGTTGTAATTGTGAGTATGAGGGAAGAAGGTTGTTGATGAATGTTGAACATCCGGTAGCTTTAGAGTTGTTAGTGTTAGAGAATTTTCCACAGGCAAAATTCTACCCAAAAAGGGGGGATATGTAACCTTACGGTTTTCTACGTACGTTGAGTAAACAATTTTATTCCTAAAAGGTCTTGTTTTGCTTACAATCAGGAAAACTACCTAAATAATAAATATGCATAAATATCTTCAATCTACGTTTTATTTACTTAACTTATCTTCCGCGGACAAAACCAATCGCGTGAAGTTACATTTACTATTATGATTCATCCAGGCGTTTTGTTGGTTGGTGGATCGAATGTTCGAGTCATGCAAGGTTACAGCAGGTACCTATCCGCGGTCCGCGGGGTGAGGTTTTTGCTCGTTCTCGTGCCGGACGGCGGCGTCCGGCGCGCCGTGCTCCTGCTTGTCGGAGTTGAAGTGCCAACCGTACACCTACCTTAGTGACTCCCTTGTCGCTGGTAGCCTCGATGTTGCCGAGGTCTCCGGCGTGCCGGACGGCGGCGTCCGGCGCGCCGTGCTCCTGCTTGTCGGAGTTGAAGTGCCAACCGTACACCTACCTTAGTGACTCCCTTGTCGCTGGTAGCCTCGATGTTGCCGAGGTCTCCGGCGTGCCGGACGGCGGCGTCCGGCGCGCCGTGCTCCTGCTTGTCGGAGTTGAAGTGCCAACCGTACACCTACCTTAGTGACTCCCTTGTCGCTGGTAGCCTCGATGTTGCCGAGGTCTCCGGCGTGCCGGACGGCGGCGTCCGGCGCGCCGTGCTCCTGCTTGTCGGAGTTGAAGTGCCAACCGTACACCTACCTTAGTGACTCCCTTGTCGCTGGTAGCCTCGATGTTGCCGAGGTCTCCGGCGTGCCGGACGGCGGCGTCCGGCGCGCCGTGCTCCTGCTTGTCGGGGTTGAAGTGCGCGCCGGCCGACGTGCATCCGTTGGTGTTATCACCGAACTCATGCACGTGGAAGCCGTGCTTGCCCTGGAAACGATAAAATAACACCATTAAAATGTACCGCTATTTTTAAGAAATTAATTTGGGAACTGACTTATTAGAGGTATTTTCTTCCTAGCGTTTTCTCGTCTTTTGGGTCTTGGGGTCCACTTTGGTAATTAATCTAGTTTTTACGAAAGCGAATGCCATCTGAATCTGACATTCAAACCCAGAAGGGAAACTATGGTTCATTAGGATTAGTCCGTTTTGATCACGATGTCTTCCTTCACCGAAAAGCGATTCGTAAATATCAAATGATATTTCGTACATAAGTTCCGAACATCTCATTGTACGTAAAGAGCCGTGGTTTGACCCCGCGACCTTCTGACTGAAAACGCACATTAAAAATGGAAACTGGAAGTTTTCGAATACGTTACTCGTAAGCGTATTAGACCGTTACTTTTTTATCAGAAAAAAACAAGATATCCATTTCAAACATTTTATCCACTAAAGGTTTATAGGCCCAGCCGAGTAGAAACGTAGGTTGCGCAAACCGTTTTTTTTAATGTGATTGTATGTAATTTCGGTTAGTAACCGGTTATTAACCAGTTTTCCATACAATTAAAAACCGGTTTGCAGAGTTTGCACACCCCAGTAGAAACATTCATTATATTACTTTTACTTTGGGTTACAGAGTCCAACTAATTTATTTTTAATGAATTAATTTTAACCAACTGTAAAAAGTGTTAGTTTAAAGTTTAAAATAACACGTACCCAGTCTCATAAAAATCGATACAACCTTAGCTTGGTCTCTAGCAGCAGATAATTCAGCTGTGGTACAGTTTATAAATACGGCAAGTACCTACTCAACTCGATTACTTCGCTATCTTAACATTGTTTTTATCACTGTATTTACCTTACGAAGATAAGTAGTTAATCGATAAGTATGCCTGCTGTTCTCTGCTTTGCTGTTGTAGCAAACAGTTGCAAAATGTATGATCTGCAGCCAAGCCGGGAGAGAAGGCATTAATTTGTTAATTTTAAACGCGTAAATAAATTGTAAAAACCCGCATCCACCTGGGGGAGCATACACCTGCCGTGTGTGTGTGGACGAGGGATCCTCTCCCGTATAGGGCTTTACAGCCACGAACGCAAGTGTCGTTCTCGAGATGCTGCTTTAAACATCTGACATAGATGAAAAGGCCTACTACTAAATAAATTGTATGGAGGGTTGGTTTATCTTTTATTAGGTATAACTAATATTTGAAACGGGATATTACCATGTATGTTTGTTTTATTGAGCACCCGATATTTCGACACTGTTGCAAGCGTCATGTTCACGGAGTAAACTGATGAGCTGCGAGTTTTAGTTGTGATCTACCCACACGCCATAGCGATCTACCCTCTTACGGGTTCGCTTATTTTGTGTGTTAAAATCGTATCTTTTATTAATTAAATATGTAAAATGCACAGTATAAAACGGGTATTATACGTGTATGATTGTATTTGTCCGACAAATGTCAGTTTATTTAAGTTACTTACATGTAATTTATAGGAAAGATACAAAGTCTTGAGAGAAACATATTTTTTCCTATTTTTTTCCAAACGTCTTTTACCGGATCACCAGTATTTTTGTTAAACCGTGTATAAATCAAGGGACCTGCATTCGAGTTTACCCATGCCATTTCTTTACAACTATTGTTGAGGATTGTTATTGTAATTACTTAAAGGAAAATGAATACACAGTCTGTGTAATTTTCCTGATAGTTTGCCATTTTTAGAAGAACATATAAAATTACACTCTGGAAGAAATCTGAGTCATCTAAGTAGGTAGGTTGATTGATAAGATACGCCTATATAACTTCATAGCAATCAGTGCTGACTTCAATTAACTTCCGTTAATTAGTAAATTATTCCTAATGGGGAAATATTTATAGACAGGCATACAAAGGTGAGCTAAAGCAAATTAGAGCAACATCTACCACCAACCAAGGGTTAAAAATTTAGTTACAAGGTTAAAAAATAAACGCTTATACCAATCCCTGGTAAAATTATACTTGGTGGCTCATTCTTGGTGGAAACGCAGCCTTAATAAAATAAGGAAAAACATAAATAGACTGAAAGGAGGTTCAAGAGAGGTATGGGCACAGCGGATGCGTGTCGTTTAGTGTGGTAGGGCACAGCACAACGAAGGTCGTTTCGCTCAAATCTGGAGCAGAGCCCATCTGGGGAAGTACCTCCACCTTACAGAAAACCGCAGTTAAATAACACTAGACCCTACTCATAGTGTTGTGTTTCTGTCGGTGAGTAAGGTTGCCAGAGCTCCAAGAGGATTCACTGTGTTGACAGCTGGGGAGTGGGGTGTACCCACGGAGCTAAGCTTGCCCCTTTAGCTGTCAACACAGCGAATCCTCCTTTTTTAAAGGGTCGACAACGCGCGTGTAACTCCCCTGGAGTTGCAGGCGTCCATAGGCTACGGTGACCGCTTACCATCAGGCGGGCCGTATGCTTGTTTGTCACCGTCGTAGTATAAAAAAAAAAAAAAAAAAAAGGAAATTTGGTGCCGTTCCCAGACAAAAAAAAAGCCTCGCTGTAAAGTCTTGCTGTGAAATAAAAATAATGTAAAGCCTGGCCTGGCGTTCAAAATTGCATGGGCAGTTTATGAATGAATTCATTCATAAATTACCCATACACTTTTGAACGCGTGTTTCCCTACAGTACCTTACTTCACAATCTTCACATCTTATTTTATTTTATGAAAGACAAATAAATATTGTTTCTTTGCCATAACAAGTCACGATATTATCGTAAAATCGACGCGGTTCAAAAAGTCGAGTCATCCTTACACAATATTAATCAGCCAAGGCCACCGCGTCGACAGTCCATCGACGCACGCATTTATTTACATCTGTTTCCAATGCTAATTGCCTCTATATTGACCCAGGGGGCTGACACGAACGAGGTCGTCAGATTTGAAGATGGTGGGTCTCTCTCATCCCTTTTTCATACACAATATGCTATAGCGACAGATCGATGATTAGATGATATTGTGTTCAAAAAATACCAATCAGTTAATTAGAGTTCCGGTTGATACTCAAGCAATATATGGCAAAATTGTCCAACTCTCGGACAGAAGATAAAGAATCAGTTAAGTAGGTGCCTATTATTTATATTGACATTAACAATTACATTTTCACCTTAATTTCAGTTGAAGCCAAATTTTAATATTGTCTTCTGTTACTACGATTATTAATCATGAAAATGGAACACTCAACATATTGAAACATAGTGTTAACATACACGCGATAAATCCGTTTCAAAGTGTTTCGTGCAAGACAAACCCTATCAGACGTAAATTTTACCTACTAAGTCTATATTATGTCTTTGACAAATTATAACCAAAGTACAAGGTCACTCAGCAACTTAACTTAATTAAGTATGTTGCTTCATTATAGGCTCATAGTTGTCTCTCTCTCAACTATTTATTTAACACAACAAAATTTAAACCCCAACTTATTGTGTATGTACCGAGGCTATAAAAAAAACATGCTCAACTAACACTACGGCAAATGGATCCGATGCCGGAGTGAACATATTAAAAAGCAAAATAAAATTACATGTGATCAAGTTTAAAAACCCCCACCCCACCCCACCCCACATAAGACAAGTAAAAAATCAATCTCCAGAGGTATTAGAAGTCCAGACACTCTATGATGAAACAATGGCAGATATACAAGTAACCCAAAAGAAACAAAAAGAGAGAGATAATGACTTGGAGGACGAAACCAAACACATGCTCATGGAAAGAAAAGAGCTACTTAAAATAGGAAAAATAAAGATGTCCTGAAGAAAATTACTGAAATCAGCAAAAAAATAAGCAAAAGTCTTAAAATAAAGAACAAAAAGAAAAGATCAGAATGTATAACAAGAACCATTATGAGAACAGGAGGAATAAAGAAGGCATGGAAACAACTAAGTAGAAGTAAAGAATGGGTGCCATCACTCAAAAACAAAAAAGGGCAGCAAGTCAACGCAAGAAAGCCTATTCTGGAAGTGGCAACAGAATTCTATAAAAAATTGTATTCATCAGACTACAAACACGACCCCCCAAACCTGAAGGATGATGAAGAGGAAGAGATATTACCCATACTACCAGATGAACTTGACAAAGTAATCAGAACACAAAAGAATGAAAAATCCCCTGGTCCTGACAACATTTCTAACGAAAGCATAAAAGCACTTCACCCCGGAAGCCATTGTAAACTAAGAAAACTATTGAACATCATACTAGAAACCGAAATCGTCCCCTCCCAATGGACAAACAGCACAATCATTGTTATTCACAAGAAAGGAAGCAAAGACGACATAGGGAACTAGGGGCCCATAAGCTTGATGTCCAACATCTACAAAATATTCTCAAAAATCATCCTAAATAGAATAACTAGGGTTCTTGATGACCATCAACCAAAAGAACAGGCAGGCTTTCGGGCAGGATTCTCAACTACAGACCACTGCACACTTTGAAACAGCTTATTGAAAAATGCCAGGAATACCAGCAACCTCTACACCTCGCATTTGTAGATTATAACAAAGCGTTTGACTCACTAGAACACAATTGCATCTGGACAGCGTTAGGAAACCCAGGAGTCCCAAAAAAGTACATAAGACTAATAAAAAATATATACTCAAACAGCTCAGCTCAAGTGAAACTGGAATCGCTAGGTGAAGAATTCCCAATCAGCAAAGGAGTCCGACAAGGAGATCCATTATCGCCAAAAATTTTCTCAGCTGTGCTAGAAGAGATATTTAGAAGTATGGACTGGGACAACCTGGGTATCAACATCTACGGAACACGACTTAACCACCTGAGATTCGCTGACGACCTGGTCCTCATAGCAGATAACGCAATAAATCTGGAACAAATTCTTAGAGAATTAGATATAAAGAGCAAAGAAGTGGGATTAACAATGAACAAAACAAAAACAAAACTAATGACAAACCAAACACCTGCCAACATAGAAATCGCTGGAGAAGTCATAGAATATACTGATTCCTATGTTTACCTAGGCCAACTTATCGCATTCAATGACCAAATGCAACACGAAATCGACAGAAGAATCAGCAACTCGTGGAAAATATACTGGAGCCTAAAGGAAGTAATGAAGGACCAATCTTATCCCATAGCAGTAAAACGGAAGCTGTTCAATGCTTGCATACTTCCATGTCTTATATATGGCTGCCAAACTTGGGTACTAACACATAACTCCCTCAAAAAAATCACCACCTGTCAAAGAAGTATGGAAAGGAGCATGATGGGGTACACTCTAAGAGATAGGAAAAGGGCAGAGGACCTTAGGAAAATATCTAAGCTGGAAAACGCAAGCATCAAAATTAAAAAACTAAAATGGGCGTGGACAGGACACATGTGCCGAGAAACTAAAAATAAGTGGACCAAAACAATAACAGAGTGGTTTCCCTATACGAATATAAAAAGAAAGAGAGGTAGACCTCGTAAAAGATGGGCCGATGACATAAGGAAGATTGCCGAACATCTATGGATGAGAACACAAAATCGGAAGGACTGGAGAATGCTGGAGGAGGCCTATGTGTCCACAGGACACACAGACTGAGTCTCAACTACAATCTGAACAACATATAAAATAATAACTTTGTCTGTATCAAGGCTATAAATAAATAAATAAATAAATAAATAAATAAATAAAAGTTTAAAAACAGTTACCTTGGTAAGCCCCTTGACTTCACCAGAGAGCACTACCGGTGACTTCTCATCCTGAAATATAGATAGGAATGTTAATATAATACAGAACAATTCACATAAAATAAATACAATATTAAATCCCTCTAACCTGGAAGAAAAATCAAACACTTTAATGTTTCAAGCCATCAACTTGTTTAAGTTTTAGTGTGCCAAGAAAAAACTTTAAATTTAAAGCTGATGTGGACATGTAGGTATTCACAATAATCATTATTTTGTTTACTCAAACGGGAGTTATAAATCAGTTGCATAATAGTCTTTAAAGGCTTTACAGAATTCATTCAGGTAGATAAATAAATAAATATTACAGGACATTCTTACACAAATTGACTATGTCCCGCAGTAAGCTCAAGATGGCTTGTGTTACGGGTACTCAGACAACAATATATATGTATAATATACAAATTACAAATACATAAATACATAGAAAACATCCATGACTGAGGAACAAATATCTGTGATCATCACACAAATAAATGCCCATACTGGGATTCGAACCCAGGACCATTGGCTAACAACTTCATAAGCAAATACTTGGTGACAAAATGTGTATTGAAGTGCTTACAACTCAATTCAAACTTTGTGTCTCCACACACATCCAGATTCAGAGACTGAATTCATAATCATTAGCTATTGATATAATTTAGCTATTGTAACACACACATTCAGGTTTTTATTGATTATGAAAAAGAAAACTAAATTATTTATTATTATTTATTATGAATTTCTCAGCTCAACCTGATTCCGGCTGTGTGTAGCCAGCAAACCGGAATCAGAGTATGAATTCAGACGGCTATCACCTAACCTATACCAACAATTATTCTAATAAGAAACTTTCTGACACCGTCATGTTTGCATTTATCCTCCTCACGCAGGATAAATAAAAAAATGTATTGTGAAGGAGGAACTTGTATGAATCACATATATCGTGATGGAAAACAAGCAATGCGCACTAGTCTTCTAGAATGCACTACCTACTTAACCGGTTAAACATAGATAACAAAATATAGAAGGAAATAACAAATTTACAAAACAGACAGCTCATCGATTCATCACAATGTGGACGATAGTAAATCCTATTATTCTGAATCATAACAAGATAGTGTAAGGTCAAGACCAATGATATAATATAATAGCATGAAACAGGAAAACTTACCTTTTGATCGAAGAACACCGTCCCGGTGACATCGCCATTAAGCACACAAACTGCTTTAACCATTTTGTAGAATTGCTTCTGAAAAGTAGAATAATATTAAAGCTTTACAATCGATATTTCCGCTGGGGTACTATTTTAAAACATCTATCTCGTGCTATTTTTTATGGCGACTGACTGTCTGAACTGAATGACAATTGACAATGAGTGGCTACGTACGTTCGTCGCGGATCCGGATTTTGGCTGGAATGGAATGAGTGGAATGGATGGAATGGATGGAGATGGAATAGAATGGAATAGAGAAAAATTAGTTAGGGTGTTTTTCACTACGCAAACCTAAAGAATCACATTGCTTAAACTATTCGAAGTTTGGTGTTGATTTCCGCAACAGGACATATGTATTCTTAGCTGGATTAACTCATTAATTTAGTAATTGTCTCTATACATAGGTTTATTGTGTACGTACATCGATAAAATATACGATTTTAAAATGAATAAAAACAGGCTGTACAAACTTCACGAACATGCTTGAAGTTAAAAGTAAATGGAACACTTTTCAAACCAGTTTCGTCAGACGCAGATATAATCTTGATAAACAATATTACCTATTTTTTATACAGCATAAAATAAAAAGTTTGTTGAGAAATATATTGTAGCTGAATGGTTTTGCACATTATAAAAATGATTGTGAACCTTAATAATATCCATTTACAGCTCTATTATATTAACAACTGGCTGTTTGGGCCAGATGCCTATGGCATCACGAGAGTAATATTTACAAAAAAAAATGTCAAGTCAAATCTGTCAAATGTGTCAATGTCAATGCTCTCTTCTCGGTTCTTGGGCGCAAATTTATTGTTGACGAAGTGTAGCATCTAAATATTATAAATTCTAAGGAACGTTAGCTATAGTTAACATACATTCTGTGTAATAAAACAAATATCAGATATTTATTTGCAAAATGAGAGATCCTTCATTGGATAAAGACACCTCAGCTGGTAATTTTAGTGGCCATGTTCCTTCGTCAGCTAAGGATACCGGCGAAGCATCAGCAGATGGTCTGGACTACGAAATTGAAGCTGTAAGATTTATTTTTTCCCCATATTTTATTTTATTTGTAAGATCTCTTAAATAGTAGGAGAGGTACCTAATTAACTTTGTTTTATTTGTAGATATTACAAAGACCAGAGGTTGAGGAATCTCCATTTGGCCAATACGTTAAGGTAAGTAAGTAAATAAGATAAACTTGTAGATTATCCAGTGTTTGATTCAAAACATATAAAATCTAAAACATCTTTTTTTAGGACTGTCCTCTGTGCAAAGGTGCTGTGCACTTTTTCTTCATAAACTTCAATGAAAAGGTAGCTATGTGTGAGAATTCCATGTGTTCTTGGCCTTTTGGCTACGAAGATCCTGTATGTGTTAAACATAACGAGGCTCTCTCGGTAGATGATGAAGTGGAGAGCCTCATGGTGATGTCACATGGCCCTGTCCTACCTACAGGCTCAATCATATCTACAATGGCGTGGTCGGAAATAGACAAATCAAACAAAGGTCTGGACTCGGAAGAGCCTGCTAGTACACCAATACACCACAATGATGCAGTAAATGATGCTAAGTTGCAAGAGGTCTTAAAGCAAAAGGAGGCGGACCAGCAGACCAGGAAGAACCTTCAGGATATTAAGAAGTTGAATGTGCAGGTTTGTTGCCGTTCTTTACACATTTATAAAAATAAAAAGGAAAACATATTCCCAACAAAAATTTTAGAAGTGTTCTTGTCAGGGGCGTATTTATCCTACCTGTGACGCTTTGCCGCCTTTGCTGTGCGCTTTTGACTGGCAAAGCTATAGTCTGATAAGCCAAGACTACACAAAATAGGCGCTAGCCGTCGAGTTGTGGAAACCAGCCCGTGATACAATACAATACAATACAAGCCAAGACTACAGTAGATTTTTTCCTTTATATTTCATTTATATGCCTTTATATTTTCCTTGCATTTTATGTTTATATTGTGTTTGTGTATGTTTGAAGTGGTTTGAGTTAATTTACCCATTTTTCATATTTCATTACAATGTAAAATTAAAAATATTTCTCCTAGAGTACATATTGTCAGATTTATCAGCGAATTTTTAATTATTTTCTGCCACATTGCTTACATTAAAAACTGTATATTTTATAGCTCCAAAAAACCTATGAAGATGAAGACGTATCATGTATCCGCAACGAGAAATGGATCAAACATCTGAACAACTTGCAGAGCATGTCCGGAGTCAAACTGTTGCGGAAGGAAGAGATGGCTCTACTCAAACCTGATGAAGTACCTCATGGTCTGACGATGAACATAGACACCGAGAATACTTCTATAGTTATTAATTTAGCTGCCCCATCAACAGAGCCAACTGTAGAACCAACCGGCATAATGGAACACACAAAAGCAACCGTGACGGAATCAATTCCAGTAATTGCGACGGAATCAATTCCAGTAATTGCAACGGAATCAATTCCAGTAATTGCAACGGAATCAATTCCAGAAATTGCGACGGAATCAATTCCAGTAATTGCTACGGAATCAATTCCAGTAATTGCGACGGAATCAATTCCAGTAATTGCAATGGAATCAATTCCAGTAACTGCGACGAAATCAATTCCTGTAATTGCGACGGAATCAATTCCAGTAATTGCGACGGAATCAATGCCAGTAATTGCGAAGGAATCAATTCCAGTGATTGCGACGGAATCAATTTCAGTAATTGCGACGGATACAATTCCAGTAATTGCGACGGAATCAATTCCAGTAATTGCGACGGAATCAATTCCAGTAATTGGGCCAACTACTATGAATCAAACTATGGGGGCAGTTGACCATGTTGTTCCCAAGGGAACATTAAGGATAGAGGGCTTGGATGTTGAAATAGACCAGCTGGAACTAGTCTTGATTTGAATTTTTTAAAATTGTGTTTGTTTGCCAAGCACACATCCTGCCTGATAGAAAGTGGTCATCGTAGCCTATGAACTGCAGTACAGTCAGCCACACAGCTAACAATAAACCCAAAGTGCCAAAAATATGTATACAGGACTTTATTGTCTGAACATTAAGGTCGTTTATACATATTTTTGGCACTTTGGGTGTATTGTTAGCTGTGTGGCTGACTATACCTGGGGTGTTATGCGTTGCCGACCCATTAAAAAAATTGTACACTGCTTATTTGAACTGGATACAGTAGTTGTTCAGGAAAACCTGGGCTCTTTCCACAGATGGAGCGTTTACGGGGAAATGATTATATCAGATTTTTGTAAAATACTGGATTTTGTCTACAAAAAGATACAATTTTAACTTGATACATGTTGTTTTATTATTCCATTATATAATTTAAATTTTCGTGAGTCATACTGACATTTAATTGCAACGGTTAAAACTCTATTTTTATCACAATAGGCGTGACGTGTTTCGACTGCATCTGGGAGTCGAAACATGGAAACGCGACTCTGTCTGTCCGACGATGAGTGGTGACGTGGGTGTCGCCAATCTGTCTGTCCGACGTTACGGTAGATGTTGCTTAGGCGCTCCGCGAAGGCGCAAACGAGGGTTAGTTAGTTTTCCTGGGCTTTTTCCGCAAATCGACATCCATTGTGCCTTTTGTGCGCAAACGAGGGATATGGCGGAGAAATTCGGGGCCACGGGTGTGGTCTTGATAGCTCAGTTCGAAGAGCGATGAGCTGGTATCTCAGTCGCGGGTTCGAGTCACACCTGTGGTCATGATTTTTTGCATTGCGAGGTCATTAATTTATGTAGGTATAGGTACCTACACTGTTCAATTCATTATTTCATTACAAGCCTAAGGTGAAGAAATGTACACATATTACTGAACTCGAATGTAACAATAATGTAATTCTTGAAGATAATATATACTATCTTAATCTTATCTCGGGGTAAATACAGATAAGGAAATGTCCCATCTCGTTCAACGGACGGAGTTCTGAGGTAACAAACATTAAAAAAAACATTAACACGAATTGAGAACATCCTCCTTTTGAAATTATTAAGTCGATTGAAAAGGATTTTAGGGGGATGCAACTCAATCGACTTAGGTGGCAACTGGGCCTTAAAAGAGAAGAGAAGGTATGGATGGGCACAGCGGATGCATATCGTTTAGTGTGGTAGCGCACAGCACAACGAATGTCGTCTCGCTCAAATTTTGGAGCAGAGCCCATCTGGGGCTCATAACACTAGACTACTCATAGTGTTTGTTTCTGTTGGTGAGTAAGGTCGCCAGAGCTGCAAGAGGATTCACTGCGTTGACAGCTGGGGACCCACGGAGCAAAGCTTGCCCCTTTAGCTGTCAACACAGCGAATCCTCCTTTTTTTTAAAGGGTCGGCAACGCGCATGTAACACCCCTGGAGTTGTGCAGGCGTCCATAGGCTACGGTGACGGCTTACCATCAGGCGGGCCGTATATTTGTTTGTCACCGACGTAGTACTTATTAAAAAAAATCGAACGTGCAAAAAGGAAGAGCTTGTAGCCCAAGTACAGAAAAAAATCCAAAAACCGTATAATTGTCGCACACTGAGAGTTCCGTGCCACCAGTATTTTTAAGTACGTAAGGTCATAAGTGGCGCATCCTTTGTGCGGAACTCTGGGTGGGTCCGACTTGCACTTGTTTTTATTTTAGTTTATTTATATCTACTTCAGTTACTGACTGTATAAGTACTAATCGCCAGGTTCCCCGGTATGTCCGTCTCCGTCGGAGTGTGCGGTGAACGCCCTCACGTCTGATTTCTGCCACTCGCGTACTCAGTAATGGCCCCAGTCGACAAAAACACGCACGCCATAGAAAGTTGCCGAGCCGAGCCGAGATACGATTGATTTGAGCTTCATCGGTTTTGCGAATCGATAAAAAGCACTAAAGAAAATCGTACTACTTAGATGATGGTTGTCAGAAATCGCGGAGTCTTTAAGAGGGGAGGGTTGAGGGGGATTGTGTTGTATTTTCTTCCTGTATTATACCTAATGACATTTTTATACATGGATTTTGTGGAACAATGCTCCCACAATATTAAAATATTGAATGTCCAAAGAATTTGATTAGAAAAAACGTTCTCAAATCACTTTAATTGTTTGGGACCGCACTGATAGACACAAACGCGTTGAACTTTTTAGCTTAGCTTACATTTATCAAAAACCGGCCAAGTGCGAGTCGTACTCGCGCACCGAGGGTTCCGTACACACTTTTAGTTGCAACTGCGCCAGGCCCCAATTTCACCACGCTGACAAGTGTGACAATTCCTAAAATGACTCAATTACTGGCGTTGAAGGCGTCCTATAATAGGCTACGGTGACCGCTTCCCATCAGGCGGACCGTATGCTCGTTTGTCATCGTCTTAGTATTAAAAAAAATGATTTTTCGGTGTAATCCTAATTAGGCCTAGTTTACCCTAGGTTGAAAGGTCAGTTGTCAGTCGCAAATCTTGGGATTAGTTGCCAAAGCGGAGCCGAGGCTCTCTGAGCCGTGACATATGCCAGAAAAACATTAGGAAGAAGAAGAGTTAGTATGAAGAAAAAACGTTCTTTTTCTTTAACTTTATTTAAAAATTTAAATAAACAAAAAAAAACAATTGCGGATAAATTTCAAATGTCGTATCGTCGGTGTGTGGACACAGTGGATGATTATAGAGATGGGCCAAATATTCGGTAAATATTCAGCAAGTTTTTCAAAGTTCCTATTCGGTGGAATAGCTCGGTGACATTGCCGAATATTTACCGAATAAACAAAGTAAATAACAAACGTAGATTGTTTCGTAATTCATTGGATAATGACATCCTGTGAAGCATTCTAAGAAGTAGTTCCTTGAAGAAATATAGTCTGGCAAACCAAGTCTGACAGTAAACTATTTTTGATGCATTTTCGGAGGGAAAAAAAGAAGCATATAAATTAAAAAAAAGCTACTGTCAGATAAATAAATAAAATAAAAACCAGACTATGAATATGCGTCAACATATAAATACAATTATTTTGTGTAAAACCGTAGCATAACAAAGAAAAACTAGTTTTGACTTATTTTTCTAGCTATATGGCGCAATTGCGTTCGTATTCAGTCCATCTCTAGGGTGAGACGATTTCCTTACCTTTCGTTGTATTACCTTTCTCGAGTCCGTGCAAAACTAATTCAGGACTTCCAGCGGTATCTGCTGTTATTCCTCCGGTAGTTATCCGGTATCCGGTAGCGTCAGGAAGCAGGACACACAGGAGTTTGAACTTGACTTTCCCTCTCATTGCGTGCGGTGCGGTCTCTACGCGCGGATTTTCCTCTGATTATTTAGTATACTCAGATTTCTTCTTCCGAATCCGTTTATTTACAGTCCGTTTCAAAAATACATATACAACTTAAACCTTAACGTAATAAGATTTAAATTTTATAGATATCGTTGACGCTGACTGTGTGGTGGGATTTTGACATGAATCTGGGAGCCAAATAGTTTGATAAGTAGATGAGTTAAATAAGTAACAGATCATATCCGTATCTAATTCTATTCGTACCATTGCTTTGCTACATTTGCTACTACTGTTAAGTGTGACCATTGATAAATTCGTAATCTCTATTGCAACGGCATACTACGCGAGGCCTTACGGCCTTGTAGCCTAGTTGGTAGTGAGTGTAGTGACCTAGTGACCCTGCCTACGAAGCAGGAGGTCCCGGGTTCGAATCCTGGTCAGGGCATTTATTTGTGGGTTTATCACGAATATTTGTTAGCGGTAAGCACCCTTTGACATAATTATTTGTCATATGCATTCGGCAGAGGGTTATCCTGTCAATTGCTACTCAGTCTGCTTTAATACTCAAAGTTAGTGCCACAGAAGGCCTAGTATAAAAATTGTACGACATTAACTCCTCGACCGCGTTAGCGTATCGGGAGTTCAAATTATGTTTGCCGTTTATTTAAATCATCCGGCAACTTTCATATTTTGACCCCTCGATACGCTAACGCGGTCGAGGAGTTAATGTCGTACAACTTTTATACTAGGCCTTCTGCTTAGTCTATTTTACTTTTCCACACGTTTAATAGTCGATCGCTTAAATCTACACATTTATAGCCTGACAAGCAAACGAACGGAGTAACATTAGGTTAGAGAGCGTACTGTCTTCTTCCTATGCTAGTATTACCCCCCTGAAAAAAGGGATGGATATAGTTTTTAGGTCCTACCTACTGTTACTGCTTGTCAGACTATACATACCATCGCGAACACACTGCGAACGAACATTCCGCCCACGATAATCGACATGAAATTCGTCACAGCGAGGCGGCGAGCGTCGCGCCCTGCGGAGCGAGAGCTTATATAGCGGACAACGTTTCCAGACCACTTTCATTGCTGCCCGCACAGCGATGCTGTAACCAGAGCCGAGGTAAGTCGATACTCATGTACATATCCTGTTGCTTTGTATCAATCCAGAGATTAAATTAGATTCCAATTGAACTACTCCTAACCGTCCATAAAAAACTATTCAGTCATTGTCACGGCCTCTTAGCCTAGTTAGTAGAAGCAGGAGGTCCCGGGTTAGAATCCTGGTCAGGGCATTAACTTGTGTATTTATCACGAATATTTGTTTCTGAGTTATGGATGATTTCTATGTATTTATTTAAGTATTTATCTATTATATATATCGTCGTCTAGTAGCCATAACACAAGCCTTATTGAGTTTACCGTAGGATTAGGTCGATTTGTGTAAGTTTGCCCCATAATAAGTATTTATTTTATTTATTTATTGTGTTTTTATGGACTTTAAAACCTTACCCTCCCTATCTTGAGGATGATTAATGTAATTATTATGCAGTTTGTGCCGTTTATGGCCTCAATTGCAAAAAAGAAACCAAAAAACGGCTCTATACAGGATGTAGTATTTTACGTGATACAAAATCATATATTCTGATTCTACTCATGATTGCTAACAACTTTTTCTATGGGACCAACTTCGAAAACGACATCTCCATACAAATTGTATCAAACTGTCGGACTCTTTACTATGGGAGGTCGATTTTTCTTCTGCCGAAAAGAGGTTATCTAGCCAACCTCTGATCTTTAAGCCCCGTTTTAGTAAATTTATAAAGTGTGAAAATCGTGAAAGTTTAAATATCTATGTAATATATTTAACGGCCTCAGCCTAGTTGGTGACTCTGCCTACGAAGCAGGAGGTCCTGGGATCGAATCCTGGTCATTTATTTGTGTGTTTATCTCTAATATTTGTTTCTGAGTTATGGATGTTTTCTCTGTATTTAGTGAGATATTTATCTATTATATATCGTCGTCTAGTAGGTACCCAGAACACAAGCCTTATTGAGCTTACTGTGTGATTAGGTCGATTTATTTAACATTGTCCCATAATATTTATTTATTTAATGCTTCACGTGACGTGATAGGGTTTATAGATCTATATAGGGATATTTCCATGTGTTCAAAACGATTTAAAATTCCCAAAAATAAAGGAAAATCATACATAATTCCAAATTCCAATTAAGAGTGCCCTTTTGGAATTTTCGGAAATCTTCTATTGTCTTTAATTCCTCGAATACAGCTTAAGGCCCTGTTACTGTTACACGCAGCGATTTGCATGCGCAATCGGTATGTGCAAAAGCAAGTGGCACTAGTGCTTTTTCGGCTTTAACTGTCAATTTCCATATGAAACGAACTCCGGGCTAATTGGCTAACCCCGATTTTTGCAATTTGCCGGCCTTATAATATTTTTATTTTTTATACTACGGCGGTGACAAACAAGCATACGGCCCGCCTGACGGTTAGCGGTCACCGTAGCCTATGGACGCCTGCCAATCCAGGGGTGTTACATGCGCGTTGCCGAGCCGTTAAAAAAAGGAGGATTCGCTGTGTTGACAGCTAAAGGGGCAAGCTTTGCTCAGTGAGTCCCCAGTCAACACAGTGAATCCTCTTGGACCGAATATGTCCGGGCAATATCCAGACAAATTTCCCATACATCTGTCGGCAGATCCGACAGATATGCTCGAACGTATACGACCAGCTATTGGCCCTAAGATGTAGAAAGTAGGAACTCGGGAACCGATGTCAGTAACGCATGATCAGAGAGACTGTTCCATCCGCTTCACACCGGTTCTTTGTCTCAAACCGGCTGTTTTTCAACGCTTCGGTTACCTTATTCAGTCTTTGAGATTAGTTTCGATACAATCTTTCCCACGGTTTTTGCTGAGTTTAGCTAATTGGTATCATGACAGCGTTTATCGTGGTCGATAAAACAATCGTCACTTTCACACTTTAGTGATCGAATATTATTTAAAAACCCTGGTGTGTTCCACCGCTTCGCTTTGGACTGGGGTCTCGGAAACGCGATTGCACCTCCGATAATCGGGATCGAATAGCTGAGACCTTTTTTGGGGAATTATTTTTGTGGACGCTTAAAATGTAAATGGAAGGGTCAATTTTTTTCGCGATTTCGGTGTGGGACGTGTGATAAGGTGATAAGCAAGCATACGATACGGCCCGTCTGATGGTAAGCGGTCACCGTAGCCTATGGACGCCTGCAACTCCAGGCGTGTTACAGCGCGTTGCCGACTCTTTAAAAAAAGGAGGATTCACTGTGTTGACAGCTGGGGACCCACGGAGCAAAGCTTGCTCAGTGGAAACGCTTGGAGCTCTGGCGACCAAACACAAAACTATGAGTAGCGTCTAGTGTTATTAAACTGCGGTTTTCTGTTAGGTGGAGGTACTTCCCCAGATGGGCTCTGCTCCAGATTTGAGCGAGACGACATTCGTTGTGCTGTGCCCTACCCTAAACGATATGCATCCGCTGTGCCCATACCTCTCCTGAATATGACTGATGTTAATAATTAATTTACAGATGCAGTGGCTAAGCGCGATCTGCGTGTTGACCGCGGCGGTGCACGGTGGCGGTGGAGTTACCAAAACACCTGGTAAGTGTGCAACCATCATAGCCCGCCGAAAGACATGAGTCACCACTTGGAAAGTCACTACAGTACCAGCCGACACCTTACCAGAATTTTGACATCTCATGCGGTAATTAGGGATTACATCCAAATGAAGGAGTTACCAAAAGACCTACAACCATTATTGCCAGCCTAAAGACGAGTTACCAAAACCTAGTTAGACTATTATTCATTGTCTTTCCCATCACGGAACAATGGTGTTCCGGACCTTTGGGAGGCGTGCGCGGAGCCGAAGCCAACACGCAGAGGCCCTTTCGACAATTTAATGAAATGTAAGGGGTACACCGAGCGGATGTTGCACCTGCCCGAGTCATGGGACGCACGCAGAGGCAGCACCCGCCAGGGTGTATAGACTATTGAGATTTAATGGAATCTAAAATATGCTGGACTATTAGGTGAAAGCGGTGGACTAAATACTGGGTTATGGAGAATAAAATCGGACGTCTGCCTAACAAAACGGTAATCAATTTTATTTCCGGCAGACGGTGACTCGCCCACATAAGATGGGCCCCCACAAAAAGCGACATCTAAGATGGCTCGAGGGCAACACCGGTATGAGGGCTGGGGGTAGAGAGGTGTCACTGGACTTTAAACATATAGCCAACTCGCCACTTAGGTTTCCACATCTACCCTCGAGAACACAGCTCTCGCGACCCCACTCTGGACGGCCGGTTAAGGCAAGCCAGAGGCGGAGGACTTGGTCGGACGACGGAGTCCCCCAGGAGCGCTCAGGTACGTGGGGTCGCTACTCCCCAACAGCTCGCCACAAGCTGCCCTGCGTTGTTATACCTATTATTCATTATCATTATTTCAAATTCAAAATTCAAATTCAAAAATTTATTCTGCAAGTAGCCCTCAAGGTAGGGGTGCCATCTCGTACATTGCCGAAACCGGGCAAAGAATTAAAAAAACCCGGACGTTTAATTACAATCGTGGTCTCTCCCCGGACGCTAATGAAACTAATTTTTAATTTAATAATATATGCTAGGGATTGACCTGAACCCATAAATGTCCAGTTTTAAAAATCCGGCCCGGACGCTCCCCGGACAGGCTCCAAACTAGGACAAATCCGGGGAAACCCGGACGGATGGCAGCCCTACCTCAAGGGCAAGTCAATAAGCATTATAATATAATAAAGCATTTGCATGTACAAACATTTATAATATACATATAGTGAGAAGTAAAAGTATAATCTAAATACTGATAATGCAACAGCCAAAACCTGGGTAAACAATATTAAAATAAATGTGTAGTATGGCAAGAGATGTAAAGTCTCTATAGTTAATAATAAATTAAGTTTGGGAGATGTAAAATTTAACGAATAAAATTTGGAGGTGTAAAGGCTCCCAAAGTGTCAAAATAAAGACTGGAGATGTAAAAGGTCCCCATCGTCAAAACATAAAACTAATAGGATTTGGAGGTGTAAAGGCCCCCAAACGTCAAAATATATCTTTATGATATAAATACCACAAGTCATCAGACTGTTAAGTTAACAGTCTTAGATCTAATGCTACAGAATACATAACTAGTATGTATTCAGACATAGGACGTCCACTGCTGGACATAGGCCACCAATGGTTGGTGGTGGTCTGGTTTCTCAGTTTGGCGGGTTATAATACCAATTAATGTAACTATGTACACCTTTTGAATAATAAAAAAAAAAAAAAAAAAATAGGCTTCCACGTTGACCGGATAGAAGCAACCCACAATAACAAGTTTTTCTCAATTTCCTCTACTGTTGCGCAAATAACTACATATTAACAACCGTGTAAGTAATTTGTCCACGCCTATTATCCCAATCTCCCATGCCTTCACTTCCTATAAGAAAATTGCCACAATCACGGTAAAAGTGTACATGGACAAACATACATACACAACGTAGCGATGTAATGACAAAAACGAAAGTATATTACGATGTACCGGACACTGACCGGTGATATACTTATTTGAAACTGTTATTTGTCAATCAGAGACGCAGTAATGGGAACGACTGGCAACTAGTCTTCATTAAAGTTTCTTGGATTTCTAGTACGTACTAGCTCGCCCTAATAGTTGTCATCTTGAATGTTAAGTCGCCAGCAATAGAGGTGATAGGGTGCCATTGGGCATGAGAGCGTCAAGCGCCAGTACGTTTACCTTAGGAAAGATAGAATAAGTCAGTGTGTTGTTTCTGTACTTGCAAGTTAGAAAAAAATTTACGCTAACCCACACTTGATTAGGCATACGGATACTTACTTTCCTTTCCCTAATCCTAATCCAAAAGCAATTGAGGATTAGCGGGTTATGTTATATCTGCTAACATCATGGTCATCGTTAAAATTAGCTTGAATGAAAATTTCCCATCTGGAAACCAAAGTACAGTTACTCTGACTTGAATATACATACATCACCGTGTATGTATTTGAGAAATTCCTTAATTTAAGCTTAAATTAGGTTAATTTCTCAAAGACACTGGTATTCTAAGTATCTCCATTTAGAAGCTAAAATAATTACTAATTTAATTTCACCTCAGTATTTGCAAGTGAGTAAAAAAAACGGAGTTTGAGTATTCGACATGGCATTGATATGTCATAGTTGTCACTTTTTCAGTAAAGTTAATTGTAATTCCCGTTTTACATTAGCGGTTGAAGCAACATATTTTTTTGTATGAAAAAATAAATACCAATTTAATAAAACTAATTACGTCATTTTGTTTCCTTAATTAAAGTAAATGCTCATCAAGAACACCCTGCAAAAGCTTGTGTTCAGTCTCTTTTTTAGTCCTAATTCTAAAGTGTCTCTCATATACCTACTCGGCAATGTCATCAAAAATATATGTCCCAGAAACTGACCACATACCGTTAGCTGTCAAGTTTTTGATTTTTGATTTTATTCGTTTCTCTCTTCTTCTCTGGTCGGTCCCTCATGTCTGAGGATCGTGGTCAGCATCATTGTTACATCTGGAGCGAATGATCTGTCGCCATCGGTTTCTATCCTGTGCGTTTCTTACGACCGAGTAGAACTTGGATGAAGACGAGTCTTTCACTTGGTCCGTCCATCTTGTTGGTGAACGACCACGGGATCTTTTACCTTCAGTGTTCCCCACCACAATGAGCTTCTGTAAATTTTCGTCCCCTCTGCGCATTGTGTGGCCGAAATATGACAAAATACGTTGCTGGCATATGGTAGATAAGCGAGTTTTTATTCGCAGCTGAGTCAGGATCGATGCATTGGTGCGTCGCGCAGTCCAAGGTATTCGCAGCATTCGCCTCCAGCACCACATCTCGAATGCATCAATCCTCTGTCTTTCTCGGGCTAAGATTGTCCACGTTTCTACTCCATACAGGAAGATAGGAAATACCAGGGCTCGTATCAGTCTCATTTTGGTTTTGATTCGTTTAGGTGATCATTATATGGCAATTATCAATCTTTATCATTAACTAGTCTCTGATGTCAATAAAAAAACTGCAAAATAAGCTTTTCCACCGCACTCGTAATCAATGTAATCATTGTATACTTAAGTTTATTGCCTTTTGCGACCAAACAAACGGGTTGTCTCAGTTTTATAGAAACCGACGAATTTAATGTTATTTTAATGGTACAGTCACGTCTATAAATATGTACACACTTCGGAACTTATTAATGGGGAAGAAGGTTCAAAATTGAGTACAGGTGCATATATATTTATGAAGCCAACC
Source organism: Lathronympha strigana (assembly GCA_949128165.1). Classification (NCBI taxonomy): domain Eukaryota; kingdom Metazoa; phylum Arthropoda; class Insecta; order Lepidoptera; family Tortricidae; genus Lathronympha; species Lathronympha strigana. Next base: position 641,067 of record OX421911.1, read on the forward strand.
GTACCTATTCCAAAGTGGACTATAACTGAACCGGTGAACATTGGTATCACCAGGGGCCTTACCATGACGTCTTAAGAATGACTCTCACTAGCACGGGACGGGACGGGAAAATCTGTCAATTTCCATGGAAAGAATCACGTGATAGCTTAAATTCTAAGATAGGTTCTTGAGGCATTGTACGGATGCTGGCGGCATTTCCTCGTTGTATCGCAACGCTGATACGTTGTGTGAGGAAACCACCAGCTTGTCGGTCACTAGTTACATCAACCAGACGTTTCACGGTTTCTACAAAATACTTTCATGCACTGGGAACCCATTTGTTCCAGGATCATTTTAAACAAGGTGTCATCTAAGCTAATTTTTCTGCTGATTAAACAACGTTACGGCTATTTTGAGACCCACAGACTTTGGGCCTTGGCTGTTTCTCCCTACTTAAAATTTAAAGAATTTGCTCTTTCATCACCTAACTACGACACAATTTTATTTAACAATATTAATTTTTTTTCCAGGTCTGTCACCATTCTGGACAGACGACTACAAAGTATTCGAGCAAATCTACGGAAAGACTTCCGACAGAGAGCTGTTCGGTTCCACCTTACCCCCCAACCAGTCCTTCGGCATCGACCTGAGCCCCCTCAGGAACCAGGCTTCGGAGAAAAAGGAACGCTACATCGACACCGGAGACTCCGAGAGAGACTTGGAGCAGCAACCAAGCCTGTACTCTTACGGAGATAACTTTAATAACCTCCTGACAAAGCAAAACATAGAGGCCTTTGACCCAAAACCAACGAAACCAACTTTCAAGTTCATTCCATATAATGACTTTAATCCTATCAGTCAAAATAATGACCCAGGAACATATAACTATTATAAAACGCTGGAGTTGTTAGAGAAAAAGAAGAAAATCGACGCTCTAAAGACTTTAGCAGTTAACAATTTTGCGCAATTTTCTAGTTACGCAACTAGCCCAGAAGAAACCGAAGGGTATAAAAGCATCCAGGATATTCTGGACGCTCATGAAGGGAATAAAGGGCACAGCAAGAAAGTGAACACTGAGCATGAGAATTTGGCTAAATATGTGAGCTACGGAGTGTCAAAGAGTAGGAGGAAGAAGCCGGCTCCTAACCCGAGATTCATACACAGCAACGATATTCAGAAGCCAAGATGTGTGTCGGGGCGGTGTCGCCAGAGGAACACTTCTGTAAGGGTCAGAACAGGGCCTGTTCTGAGAAAGATTAAGCATACTATTATTTCTGATTAAACTTTGAAACAAATGAATTCGATTTAGATTCTAAGGAAGAGGCAGATTGTTGAACTCATTCTGCACAGATTGGTGGGAAATAGCAGATAATAGGAGCGAATGGAGAAGAAGAAGGGAGGCCTTTGCCCACAAGTGGGACACTTAAATGGGCTAAAAATAGATTCTAAAAATTGGCTCTGTAATGCCAAAAATAATACTCGTAATTTATCGTAAGTTATGACCAGAAAGTTATGCATGCAGCCAGTATTGTTATTTATTATGTAAGGGGTTGTGTTGTTAATTTATTAAAAACAAGTACAAGTTTTAGAGTAGCTTTAATCATAAATACTTAATTCTAAATCTTAAAATAAATTATTATCTTTTTGAACCGTAGTTTTCTTTCGAAAACTGGTTAAAAAGGCATTTTCACTCACAGTCGGTATTGTGTGGCAAATGAGCACACTGGTGCGTCCTCGTGCGCTCACATAGCAGACAATACCAGTCTCCAAAACTCCAAAGTACGCAGCCATTTTTAAAATATTTGAGTTTAGTTTATCTATCTGGCACATGCACGCAGAATATACAAATCTGCCTTTCCAGAATAGCGGAACTTGCTTCTAAAACAGGGAAATACTGATGCAAAACCATGCTGTTTACATGCTTAAATTTATAGCGAATAAGTAAACCCATAAGCCAAATTTGACACTTTTTGTAGCTACCTGTAGTGCCTGCATGATTGTTTTAAAAAATACACTTTTATTGATCTGTTCACGATCAACCACGCAAAATGTTCAACGTGGTAGGCAAGAAGAATGACATAAACTATATTGTGCATTGGTAACTTTACAACTATCATTAATATTGTGCCTTGATAGTCACCAAGCTAAGTTTGCGTCGAATTGTTTTATTTTAAACATCAAACTTTATTAAAATTTTGATGTTCACACTTTCACTGTCTGTGCTATCAAATTCGATACAAACTTCGCGTAGTCGCATTCTAACAGAGAAAAGGTTGAGTACTTGCAGTTAGACTCGGCTGAAGCGTCATAAAGTAAAAACGGTTCGCTGAAGATGCGGCACCCGTTGCTTCGGGATCAAACAATAGAATAAAAAGTAATTGTTCATAGAAATTAAAAGAAACCATTGGAAAAGGAAAAAAATGCGACATCGAACAAAGTGCTATTCTATTTAACGTATTGATATAGTCGGACCACGCTTCTTCCTTCCAAGTTTGACGTGAAGTATGGCAATTCCAAACAATGACACTGTACTGCCAAGTGTGTCCAATCAGTGCAAAGTTAGCTTGGTCACTCTATCTAGACCTCATGGCATAATAAATAAATCTTAGTATCATCGTTTGCTGACAAATATGTGTATGAAGTTAGGGTTGATACATTTTCTCAGCTCAACTATCCCGTGGCTGTCGTTTTAGTGGATACTTGGGCATTTTCTACAGCAAGAAGCCGAACCTCTACTAGTAAATGAAGTTGGGATTGGTGTCGCTCTGCCTGGGCTGCGCGGCCGGATTGGAGAGGTGGCTCTTCCTCTTGTTCTCCTGAATGCTCTGCAGTAGGAAGGGCGGCGCTGTGGTGGACTGCCGCTGCTGCCGTTGGTCGATCTCCCGCGACAGCTCCTCTACGAACTGCCCACCCGTCTGCCTGGAGGATCGAGGGTTAATGTATCTAATAATATCAAGTCAAAGATAGGTACTAGAACGGAGTTTCTTTACGTGATCGAATCAGAAATGAGGAGATCCGAAGACGAACTAAAGTCACCGACATAGCCCTCCGGATTAGCAGCAAGTGACAATGGGCAGGCCACATTGCACGCAGAGCAGATGGCCGATGGGGTCGAAAAGTGCTTGGGTGGAGACCACGGCTTGGCAAACGCAGCGTAGGACGTCCCACAAGATGGACAGATGACCTTATGAAGGTCGCCGGGAGACGCTGGATGCAGGTCGCTTCAAACCGGTACATATGGAGGTCTAAAGGGGAGGCCTATGTTCAGCAGTGGACGTCTTATGGCTGATATGATGATGATGATGAAAGATAGGTACATTTTGTTATATACTAGGGATGTACTACAAGTTGGCTTTGAATTGTACGGTAGACTGCAAGTGCATTCGGGATATTTCTAGGCTAAATGTAGTTACATTATTGGCCGTTGATAAGGTTAATTTCAAATTAGTCTTACTCTTAACGGTAGTTAGCACCTTATGAACAGCCTTAAATGTAGTATCTTTAGCATGGAAACGTTTTTTCGTAGGTACGTCAACCTTTTTGATGAAATTAATACTGAAAGTAGTCCCGTAGGTACCTCCGATTTAAAAAAAAAACTGTCACGGCAGTGTCTCATAAAATGACCTTAGAAGCCGCAAGTTTTCGGCGTTATTTCAACATCGTTCAACCAATTTTTCCCTGATTGAATCTCGAATTCCGGTTTAAACCGCGAGAGTTGTTTTATTAAGTTTCTACAAAAATATACAGCTGAGAATTATATAGATGGAGTTATTTATAGAAGCTTAGTAGTGACAGTGGCCATGCATTAGCGGTAAGTCTTGTTATGCATTCTTAATGTTTTTCCCTGGATTGACTAAATAGAATAAGGAGTAAATTTAAGGAATAGAGCCATCCGCAATTTCAACATTCTGAAAGGGCCACAAATGCTGATTTGCGAGCTGCATTTTAGGTAAAAAAAAGTTCACGAAAGATTATTTAACTATTGGTATCAAGACCGCCGATGATTTGAGATAATGGCACAGCAGATAAACCAACAATCACTTGTGGTTTTCGTGTTTATCATAGAAATGTTATCGACTTTATTTTTATGACACATGATTAAGGGTGATTCAAAATAATGCGGCCAGCGGATGTTTACATTTTTCAAATATGATAATATGACGGTCTAAGTATATTAATATGTCTAATACTCACGGGAGTTTTCTATTTAAAATGATAATATGATACTTTCATTCAGTTCAGCGGGTGAGTCAGGGATAGGACACCTAACGCGATGGATGTCTCATTCTGTCATTCTGTTATTAAGTTCTCATGAAGATTTTCTTCATCTGTGCCATGCTTTGTTGACGAGCGGCGTGACCTAGCTTTTAATCAGATGAGCAGATGGTCGATGCGTTACAACCAATCTTACAAGAACTATAAAGATCTAATGATGAAGCCATTTAAAATGGACAACATACCGCTCGACTCCCCTCTCCACATCCTCGGGCACATACATGGAGTACCCTCGCCTGGAGAGCTCCTCATCAGGCGCTATTGTCGGATTCTGGAATGCGTGGTTCTTGTCATCCATCCTGAGTTTCCTAAAAACAGAGAAGATTAGGTTGAGAATAAAAGGTCCCAATAAAGACCCTTGAGGCACTCATTTCAACCAGAGATGGGCATTATTCGAATAAAAAATTATCTAAATGATCATTCGAATGACGAATAATCCACCAATTTTTTATTCGCGAATGATTTATTCGCGGATGATTTATTCGCGGATGATTTGTGCGCGGATGATTTATTCGCGAGTAACTTATCGGCGAATAAATATTTCGACCGGTTTTTAACTTGACGAATGATTTACTTATTATATTACTCCTATAAATTTACTAACAATATTAAAGGTTTTTTGGCTATTTTATTAAATTTAAAAAAATAAACATATATTAAAAATGACAAATTTTTACTAAAGTTCACGATCGTCTAAGACTTTAGTGATCTATTCGATATGATCTATATGTAGTTAATGTTATTTTCAGTCCTCCGGCCGGTAAGCGCCACTTTACGCAAAACTAAATTGCCGCCTGCCGGCTCCGTCGGGCTGAAAAATAGTATACAAACCTCGGCCGGTAAATGGGAAAGCCTCGGATCTAATGTTAGTCGACCTCGGCTTCGCCTCGGCCGACAATTACATGCAATCCGAGGCATTTCCCACTTAAACGGCCTTGGTATGTAATGTACTATTACTCTGGTTTTCAAACAAAGAATATCATGACGTATGATTTTTATTACGAATTATTAATAAGTCCATGTTGATTTCTAAAGTGCACTTTTATTTACAGTCCTTTTATAATCCCTATGCGGGTTGGAAGAAAATCTGAGCAAAGAAACCGCCTAATTTCTATGGCATAGATTTTGTCAAGTTTCTGTACATTTCAATGACATATACTATCTCGGTCTAAAAAGGGCCTCGTAGTTCTCATTCAAATAACCGAATATAAAATTAATTCCATATAAACTAGTAAGGCCATAATGTTTAAAAGAAATTGTGTCAATGAAACTAGGCGGTTGAAATGAAACTTGAGTTATGAATTCATAATTAGATAGCTATTTTAAACAGAAGTTGATAAGGTATTTAAAAAATTATTCGTGGCAATTCATCCGGCGAATGAATTATTCGCGGATAAATTATTCGACGAATAATTTATTCGAATACGAATAATCATCCGAAAATTCCCTGGGTAAATGCAGCGGCGGTACAGGATGTAAAGACCAGCGCTTTAAAAAAGGAGTTTAACTTTGCCTCCAGGTCCTTCAAAAGAGCCATTGCCAGAGCAAAGTCGTTGCACATTGGTAGGATTGGCGAGAAACTAGAGCGTCTCCCCTCGGGAACTCGTGCGTTCTGGTCTCTTGCCAAAGCTATCCAGGGGAATTTCTGCACGCCGTCTTTTCCACCTCTGCACACGGGAAATGATTCGTTGGCCCACGACGCAAAAGACAAAGCCGATCTACTGGGTAAGCTTTTTGCGTCCAACTCGACTTTGGATGACGGGGGACAAGCGCCGCCGACTATACCGCGGTGCGAGAGCTGTATGCCAGATGTACAGTTCCGCCAAAGCTTTGTGCGTAAGGCTCTTCGCTCCCTCGACACCCATAAGTCCAGTGGGCCTGATGGAATCCCTGCAATTGTTCTCAAGATGTGTGCTCCTGAGTTGGCGCCGGTCTTAACGCGTCTTTTTCGGCTCTCCTACTCTTCTGGCGTAGTCCCGACTTCGTGGAAGTCAGCTTTGGTGCACCCGATCCCTAAAAAAGGCGACCGCTCAAATCCATCCGACTACAGGCCGATAGCTATAACCTCCCTTTTCTCTAAGATTATGGAGTCCATCATCAATCGTCAGCTCCTCTGGTACCTAGAGGATCACCAGCTGCTGAGTGACCAACAATACGGTTTCCGTAGGGGTCGTTCGGCTGGTGATCTTTTAGTTTACCTGACACATTGCTGGGCACAGGCGATAGAGAGTAAAGGTGAGGCACTGGCAGTTAGTTTGGATGTAGCGAAGGCCTTCGATCGCGTTTGGCACAAAGCACTTCTTTCGAAACTTCCATGCTATGGGCTCCCCGGGAAATTATGCGAATGGGTCAGCAGTTTTCTAGCAGACAGAAGCATTAAGGTCCTAGTTGACGGTGAATGCTCAGACTCAATGTCTGTGAATGCTGGTGTCCCTCAAGGCTGTGTGCTATCACCCACGCTATTCCTCCTGCATATCAATGACATGTTGCAAACTAGCGGCATTCATTGTTATGCTGATGATAGTACGGGTGATGCCTCCTACACCGGCCGCGCCAATATTTCCCGGGAAAACGTCATTGAGAGCCGGAACAAACTTGTGTCCGAAATTGAGACCTCCCTAAAAGAAGTCTCAGATTGGGGTCGACTTAATTTGGTCCATTTTAACCCTACAAAGACACAGGTTTGCGCGTTCACCGCAAAAAAAATTCCGTTCGTCGCGTCACCTCGTTTTGAGAGCACTCCCCTATCTGCCACAGCCAGTATTGGAATCCTTGGCGTTGACATCTCGAGTGAAGTCCAGTTCCGCGGCCACCTAGAGGGTAAGGCCAAATTGGCCTCGAAGAAGCTCGGTGTGCTCAATAGATCGAGGCAGTATTTCACGCCGGCCCATCGCCTACAGCTTTATAAGGCGCAGGTTCGCCCGCATATGGAATACTGCTCTCATCTTTGGGCAGGGGCACCTAAGTACCAGCTTCTTCCTCTAGACCGCATCCAACGGAGAGCAGCTCGAATTGTCAACTGCCAACGTATTTCTGATCGGCTTGATCCCTTGGCGCTGCGTAGAGATGTGGCCTCACTCTGTATTTTCTATCGCATGTATTATGGGGAGTGTTCCGAGGAATTGTTCGGATTAATCCCTGCCGCTTCTTTCCGCCATCGCCCTACGCGACAATATTTCCACTCTCACCATTTAGATGGTTGGCAGTCCTCAACTGTGCGCTTTTCCCGAAACTTCCTGCCTCGCACAGCTAAACTGTGGAACGAACTGTCGCCAGCGGTGTTTCCGGACCGATACGACCTTCAAACCTTCAAGAAAAGAGCGTACTCCCACCTTAAAGGCCGGCAACGCACTTGCGACACCTCTGGTGTTGCGGGTGTCCATGGACGACGTTAATCGCTTACCATCAGGTGATTCGTTTGCTCGTTTGCCCCCTATAGCATAAAAAAAAAAAAAAAAAAAAAAAAAAAAAAATTCATCCGTCATCCGCGAATGATTTGGTTATTCGTCATCCGTCATCCGTCATTCGAATAAATTTTGCCCATCACTGATTTCAACTAACATTTATATAGGTAGGTACCTCAACTTTTACATATTGAATAATTCTAAATACATATGACGAAGAAAACCCAAAAAACTTGTCTTAGTCGTTATGGTTAAAATTTTCCAACGAAATTGAGTGGTTCACTCAATCAAATGCATTAGATAAGTCTCAAAAGACAGCAAGGGCATATTCTGCAAACCCTTTTATTCGTGATGAATGGGATAGTCAAATATCGATTGGTCTTTAGTGGCGACATTGTTGAATGCCCATAAACTTAATCACAATGGAACCAAATGTGGTTTACCAACCATTGATAATGTACTTTATGAATTTTTATGAATGAATTTATGAATGAATGAATTTAAAAAAATTAATGAATGAATGAATTTAAATTGCCCATGCACTTTTGAACGCGTGTGTATATACTCGTAATGTATCCATTATCGATGCTGTGTGTTTAACCAGATTCTGTAACGAGATGTAAATATTCTTTGATGAGATAAGAAACAGATACTGACTGCACTCTAATAGACGGAGTCTGCCTCAGCTGCCTCTTCACGGAGCTGAGCTGCACGAACAGCACCACCACCAGCACCAGCAGCAGCAGAGACACGCTGCCGAGCACCGACGTCACGATTATTAGGTCCAACTCCTGGAATAATAAGTCATATTTTAAAATTTCACGTCCAGTAAGAAACTGCATGTCAAAATGTAAAATTTTCACTTGTCTTATTTTTCAACTGTGTGATTTGTTAGTGTTAGGTTTTTAATCTTTGATAGAAATAGAGTACCTAACTGAACCTTATTACTTATTTTAAATGCACATAGCAAGTATCGCAGGAGGCTAGAGGGTCCAGCATTTATCTCTGTAAAGAATATACAGTTGATCAAAAATATATTTACGCTTCTGCATCTTATTAACTTCGACAGGACCCACTTGTCCTAAGGCTGACATAGTATCATAGTTCCTCATACAATATCTATCTATCTTACTCATCACAAAATTAATCACACTAAAAGTATGTGCCTTGATCATCAATATCAAGTTTGTTGATATGTCGTGTTGTTTGATGGCATTAAATAAGTGCATTCTACTATTACTCATTTAGATAAAACCAAAGACTACACACACCATATTATGAGCGTCTACAAAGATGATTACGTTACCGCATATATGCAAAGAGTGACAGACAGTCACAGATATCTCCGATTATATGAGCAAAAACGGCTACCACCCTACACCATTTTTATGAAATGTTTTTATTTGTATGAAATACTTATTAAAATGTATTTACAACATTATTAGCACGTAAGGTTTATCTGTAAGTGCTGGTGTGTATAAAATAAACAAATAAACAAAAATAAACCATTTTTGTATTACAAAATTCCAGGTTCGCCCCTAAAACTAAATAATCACTACATAGTATAAAACAAAGTCGCTTCCCGCTGTTTGTGTGTATGTACCTATGCTTAATTCTTTAAAACTATAAAATATTATTTAAAACGGGTCACTCACGTAATTTAGTCGATTATCGCTCGAGATGTTTCGTTCTTTACGAAGACTTGCCTCTGTCGCGGGTGGTCGCTCCTGATGACGTTCTTCGTAAAGAAAGAAACATGTCGATCGAAAATCGACTAAATTACGTTAGTGACCCGTTTTAAATATTATTTAATATGTTCGAGTTTCACGAGAGTTTTATAGTTAAAATAATTAAAACTACGCAACGGATTTTGATGCTGTACGTGTGAGTGATTCAAGAGGAAGGTTTATATGTATAATAATAACCCGTGCGAAGCCGGGGCGGGTCGCTAGTTGTAAATAATTATAATTATCACGAGAACAGGGCCTTGCCATGACGTCTTAACGCGATTTAGTTGTTCAGTTTAGGCTTGTATGGAAGCGACTCAGTTTAGGTCGTCAACATGGTAAGGCGGTGTGACAATTGTCATGATGTTGATTACTTATTACTGATAGTACAGGCTTCTATAGGTTACGGGCGCCGCTTACTATTGTGCGGGCTGTATGCGTGTTTGCCGCCAGTATGTAATTTATAAATGGAAACATCTGTTACCATTAAAACGAATACTTTGGCGAAGAGCTCTTGACACTTGCCAAAAGAAACACGATCCTACGAGTATGTTACGAAATTCCGACACAGGATCATTATCATGTCAAAAACTACCGAAAATTCATATATTAGATCGCCAAGTGGTTATGGCGTTAGCCGCGTAAGCTGAAGAGTTGAAGACCCGAGTTCGATCCTCGGATTGGCCTCCGTCGGTGTTGGTCTTTTTCTTTATATGAGTATATGATATCTATTTCAATTTATAAATAGTTTTGTAACTGAACAAATTGATACAAGTATATCTAAAGTATGTCGACATCTAGTTTTATAGATAACGTTGACTAATAAGATAGGCAAAGTAATGTACACATACTTATATTTAATTGATTTTGATAGTTTTAGTTACTAAATAAAGTTATCTTATCGATAATATGATATCTATTAACGAGGTAAAGTCAACTACTGAGATATGAATACAGCCAAAGTGCCAAAACATGTACACAAGACCTTAATGTGCAGGTAATAAATTCCTGTATACATACTTTAACGGCCTCCTAGCCTAGTCGGTACTGCCTACGAAGCAGGAGGTCCCGGGTTCGAATCCTGGTCAGGGCATTTATTTGTGTGTTTATCACGAATATTTGTTCCTGAGTTATGGATGTTTTCTATGTATTTAAGTATTTATATGTATCTATCTATTATATATATCGTCGTCTAGTACCCACATCACAAGCCTTATTGAGCTTACCGTGGGACTAGGTCGATTTGTGTAAAATTGTCCCACAATATTTATTTATTATACTAATAAAATACTTTTTTTTTCTAGCTCTTTAGCTGTATTCATATTTTTGAAGTCGACTGTACCTGCTTATTTAAATTTTTATAGCGTTATTCATAAACGCAAATCAAACACAGTTTAGTGAGAGTTGGTCCTTATCAGTCAAATTGACATTTGCGTTTGTTCGAACTGTTAGGGGAGGCGCTGCGCCTTCTAAGAAATTTGGTATACCTATTTGGAAGAATGTTAGAAACTACATTGCGCAAGTACGCTAAGCAGCAGCTAAGTCCCTGCCTGGCGTAGTGTATTTGTATCCGTGAGATTAACCTGGAATTCGCTCGGATGGCGGTGATAAGATGATACTCGTAATGCTGATAACAGACGCGGTATCTGGAGCGAGACTATGTTGTTCAGTAGGTACAGTCGACGCCGAGAATAATTACATTTTAGCACCTAAACACTAAGGAGAGGGAGGGCACGACTAAGGAGGAAAGTGCAAAAATATTGTCCATCTATATTTTACGGGTCTCCCTCAACGACATTGAAATTAATTCTATGGTCTCCCTCGACTAATATCGTTTCTCCTAAAGTCACTTGCCGGACTGTTTTGTCCTAATGATCCTAATGATGACATAATCCCTAACGATCAATTGTCATAACGATTATTTGCCATAATCGAATTATTGTCCATAAACGACTTTACACAGAACCGAATCGGTGTTATAAAAGTGGGTTAGGTTGGGTTAGAACACTCAGAATCGCAAACTCTTTCTAAATCCTAGTAGGCGGAAAAAATCTACTATTGTGTGAACTGTGAATCATCATTCATCATTTACCTACAATCAAATTAAAAGGAAAAGTAATCTGTGTTTTGGTAACGTACTTTTTCATAGCTTTCACGTATTCAAAGAGATCAAAACGCCTGTGGGTTTTAACGAGTAATGTCGTTGGTCGTAACATAAATCAATTAGCTGTTTATTTCTTATAGGTATTTTAAATTAATCTGTATGTCTTATTTACAGTGATCGTTAATTTTCTAGCATTTTTGGTGGGTTCAGTTGAAACGAGTTGTAAATAACATGTTGTAACACAGACATGAACCTACTAACTGACTAGGTAAGTACTCCTTTTAAATTACTTATACCCATATTCCTTAATTTTACTACACTGCACCAAAATGCTAGAAATTTACGATCACTGCTTATTTATGTGGAATGGTATTTTTTTTTATACTACGACGGTGATAAATAAGCATACCTACGGCCATAGCTGGGCATTAACTCGTTAATCCGTTAATCGTTAATTAACGAAGTTAACATTTTCATTAACGGATTAACTTTTAAGTTAACTTAAAAATATGTTAACGGAATCATTAACTTCCGTTAAGTTTTCCCAAGTCCGTTAATCGTTAATCCAGTTCCAAAATACTTACCAAAAAGATACCGCACATACCGCGCCACGCGGCAAAAAACCTGTTTCCACCCGACTACACATTTTCAAAAAAGAAGCAATTCATGTGATTTTTTATTATTATTCTTTATTTTTATTTTACTTTTATGTTTGTTACGTCAGAACTCCGTCAATACTTTGACCAATACTGAACCGATTTTAAATTATCCATGGTGGTTGCAGATTGGTCCCATTTTTTTCAAAATTCATTTCTGATGATGGGATCCATGAGAAATTGAGGGAACTCTTCAAATTTAATAGGCTTATGCATGATGATTTGGGTGTTTTCTTTAGAAACTCGAGCATTTTACTTTACGAAAACCATCAATTTGGTGGAATGGAGCTGATGATGGAGCCCAGGGCCTATACCAAGAAAATCGAACGATTGCGGATTTGTATCTCCATCTCTGTTACACTTGCATATTGGAGTGACAAAGAGGTTTTCCCGTCAATGCCAATTTTCGACGTTCGTGGTAGGCATGCAGGGATGGCAAAGTGGAACTGTCTGTTAATTCCCATCCTATTTGAGACATTCATATTTTGAATTCATGGAATTCATGAAGAAATTAAAGAACTCCTCAAATTTTAACGGCACATGCATTATGATTTGAAGGTTTCCTTATAAACTTGAAAACATTTTTGGGGGTTAACAACATTTTGGTGGAGTGTACCTGATGATGAAGACCAGGGATGGCAAAGTGGAATTGGTGGAATTTGAATTGGAAGTGGTTCATTTATATTATGATGATGGAGTTCTTGAGAAATTCAGACAACCTTCAAATTTGAACGGCACGTCCAATGTGATTGGAGGGTTTTCATAAATAGTTGGCGTATTTTCTTAATCAAGCCATCAATTTTCTGCAGTGAACCTGATTTTGAAAACCAGGGATGTCATATTAAAACTGCTCGATAATTTCTAGCTCTGTCCTCCAACTTGAGACATTGTTATTTTGTCTGTGAGTTCTGTGACCTCGTAGTTCTACAAGATGGTTGCATTTGATTTTACTTCAGATCAAATGATGGAAACCATAAGACATTAAGAAAACTAAAATACTAATGGTAAATTGGATATTTTTGAAGGAAACTGATTAACTTATATAAGTTGTAGATCACTAACTAAAAGATGCCCTTTTTGTTAGTGGATTAACGATTAACGTTAACTTCCGTTAAGTCTTCCGAAAAGTAGCGCTTTAACGATTAACGAAGTTAACTTTTTTTGTAACGGATTAGCGATTAACGAAGTTAACTATTTGATTAACGGTGCCCAGCTCTGCCTACGGCCCGCCTGATGGTAAGCAGTCACCTTTGAAAAAAAAGGAGGATTCGCTGTGTTGACAGCTAAAGGGGCAAGCTTTGCTCCGTGGGTCCCCAGCTGTCAACACAGTGAATCCTCTGACACCCTCTCTGGCGACCTTATTCACCAACAGAAACACAGCACTATGAGTAGGGTCTAGTGTTATTAAACTGCGGTTTTCTGTAAAGTGGAGGTACTTCCCCAGACGGGCTCTGCTCCAGATTTGAGCGAGACGACATTCGTTGTGCTGTGCCCTACACTAAACTATATGCATCCGCTGTGCCCATACCTCACATAATATATATCAATATTTAGTTTAGATATGCATACAGTTGTTTGGAATCCGACTACGCTAAGTTAGTATATATTTTGGTAGCAGACTGAAAGTTAAATAAACGTCCTAATTTTATAGAAGTTTGACATAACACTTTCAAATGTTTGGTTCATGTGCTTGAAAAAGATAACTCTCTCGACTCGAAATACTAGTAGGTTATTTCAATCACTTATTTATTATTGAATAAGTAATTAACTAAATTATCCAAGACATCATTAGAACGTTGCTTGTAATGTACACTGTAGACGTATCAAACAATGCAAACCTCAGGCGACCGTGTAACCACTTGAAAATATACAGATGATAAAAATGATATTTATTAAAACAAACATCGAAATAATAATTTTGTTGTAATGTCCCGAATCCTTTCTTGAATAAGAATAGTTTATTGGTTACATTAAAAAAAAGAAAAAAAACAAACAATTAATAAGCAAGTGTCGCGAAAATACCCCACCTACCGACCGCTTTTAAACCGTCTTTAATATAGACTTTTGTGACGGACGGGCTTCTACGGAACCCCTACTCTGCTTGGCCGGACATGCACTTTATACTATACACCGAATTTTATACTATAAGTAATTAAAACTAAACCTACAAATAAATACCTAACTGGCTCCAACTTGGTGCCTTCTGGTAGGAGGGTGCCAAGAAGGCTGGCTGGCTGCCGCGCTGGACGGCAAGTCCAATGCGTTGCGCAAGGTTCCTACCTTGCGCAACGCTTGCTTGGGCTGGCTCCTGCCAGCCCTCCTGTCACCCATGATAAAACAAATATAGGTTAAAGTTATCCATAAACTCACCATAGTTCAAAGCGGCATGATGCGAGTGGAGCCAACAAACACTTCTCACTGACTGCCTTATCGCTGGTGATAACGATGAAGATATCAACTGACAGGTTATCACTTAACACTCGTCAGGGAACACTCGACTACACGTACGATACGTTTACTAACACGCATAGCTGTGGTTTTAGTGTACCCACATTAGATGAAATAAAATATGTCGTTGCGTTGGTGGACTGTTTAGTTTATTATAATAGCGGCACCTAGACTACCCCCAATTTCACCATCACGGCGATAAGTGTGACAATTCCTAGAATGACTGAATTACTGGCGTTAAAGGCATCCATAGGCTACGGAAACTGCTCACCATCGCGCGGGCTGTGTGCTTGTTTACCACCACTTCAATCATTTTAATAAAATCGTAAAGTATCGTCAGTAAATAGATCATTTATTGGTGAAGATTTTTTTACAATTGTCACGAGGTCTATTAGTGTTTTAATGGATTGTCGGTAGTTTTTTGACATGAGGTCGTGTTTCTTGCGACATATGTCAAGAGCTCTTCACAAAAGTATTAGTTTTTAATGGAAATAATGATGTTTTTATTTATAAATAACATGTTGGCTGTTCATTCATTCCAGTTTCCATCACGTGTGTAGGAGTACATTTATTTTAGATATCTTCAGTTTATACATTTATCATCCAATCGTGTAATTACATGTGTAAATCAGTGCACACACAACATAATCTGTACCTCATATCTACATCCGCGAAATAATTCATTTTAAATCAATCATAATTATAATTAAATTACCTACCGTAAACTGGGGTTACTTTGACTCTCGGGGTTACATTGATAAAAACTTCATTTTATTTTTAAAGGCGAATATCCACGTTTCCGAACGCATCCGTTCGTTTATTTTTTTTAGATTGGCAAAACCGATAATTGCCCTCGTCAGTTGCTCTGACGCAGTGTACGAGTATAGTCGGTAGTAGTGTGGATTACGTATCAAAATGTAAGTACAGTTTTTGTCTATTTTTCTTGTTCGAATAACTTATAAACTAACAATGTGGGTATTACAATAAAATATTTACAATGAATATTAGCTTGCCAGAAGTGTCTTTAGATATACCACTTTATTGTGTTTTGTGTCATAAAGTCGAATTAGGTATTTAATTATTATTATTTTGTTCGTTGGGGTGTCTTTGATCACCTGCATGGGGTAACATTGATCACTGATCAAAGTAGCCCCCTAGGTACCTGACTACTTGGTCATAACGTTTTTTTTATGATTTTGGCTAAATTACGTTATTTATTTTTCAGAAAGATGCCACGAAACTATGAAAAGCGGTTGGGGTCACGAGATTACAAAAATTATTCCGAAAATGTGCTAGAACGAGCAGTTACTGCAGTCTTTGAAGGGCGCTTGACACTACGTGGAGCTTCAGAGAGTTATGGCATTCCATACGGCACCATTTTCAATAAGTGTCATGGCAAAAATATAAAAAATCTCAAACCGTTTTTTCTGAATCTGAAGAAAAGATAATTTTAAAGTCTGCAGCAAAATGTGCCGAATGGGGATTTCCGCTCAATATAATGGATCTACGAATGTTTGCAAATTTCTTATTAGATATGATGTCAATATTTTGGAGTTGTAATGTTTTAACTTAGCAGATTCATTATTGTTGATTATTGTTTGATAGCTAGATATGGCTACCTATGAAAACTAAGGCTGATTATGTAAACAGATTGATAACTTTTTACTTTAATGACTAAACAGATACTTACGTAGTAGTTCATTATTGTACGATAGGTATTTGTACCTATTAACGCTGATTATTTTATAAGAAGATTTATATCATTTTCGTTTGTTTTTAGCTTTATAATTAAAGTTGATTTTACGAAGATGGTGAATTTATTTTTGATCAAAGTAACCCCAAAACGATATAATCTCCTGTAACTTTTGATTCTGCGAACCGATTTTTTTCTTTTCTTAAGATAAAATACTCCTGTAAGGGGTTACTATCGATTAGCCTTAAAAAACATAGGGTATCAAAGTAACCCCAATGTCAGTTTAAGATTGATCACTACGTTTTATTTATTTTTATCCATATTTTTTTAAGTTAGCATTTAAAAATTTTTAACAGCCAAAGACAAAAAAAAGTTGATGTTCCCATTTTTTTTATCTTTTTTTTAACGACTTATTGTAGAAGATAGAGAAGTTTAAACTTGAAAATTGATCAATGTAACCCCAGTTTACGGTACTTACAATAAGTGCGATGACAGCGCACGCAACGCTTTTCTTGTTGAGCTACCTCACAATGGGACAGTCGGCAAGGACTTGGTTCATTACTACTACATACTGGGTTATCGCGGCATGACAAAACGCAACGCAGTGCAGCGCAGCAGTGGGTCCCCTCACTCAGCACCTCAGTAATAGCGAATTATCACTTACTTCCCCCTGTACACTTAGTATACAGGGGGAATTTTTGCAGGGTGCTTTTTGAAATAGAAAAAGATATGATTTATTTGATTCACAGAAAAAAACTTTATCTATTTACGTCTTGTACAAAATATCAGAGAGAACCAAAATGGATGCCAGTCAGCATATGCCGATAGCTAGACACCCATGGAAAAAAAAGGAAAACAACGTTAACAATGGTCTAATCAAGTCAGCAATTTTCATAGCTACTATGGCTTTCATACAAATCGGAAAATTACCTAATTACCTAAGCTCAGTAATCTTGTATCGAATCGACAGACGACTACACATACAGACGAGTAACATCAACAGGAACAAATATCCGTGCGCATCATATAAAAAAAACTGTTACCGGTATTTAACCCTTGTAGGAGTAGGCTGAGTCACTACCAACTAGGTTGAAGAGGCCATAAACTAACTTGAATCCTGATCTGATACTAATCACTATAATATTTCATCATCAAAACTATTTCAAAACTTTTTATTTTATTCCAAAATAATACACAAATTTGTTTCTTACGCAGTTTTGTTAAAGTGGAAATTCCTATGTACCGTTAATCATGGTACGCTGTTGCCATAGTTATCCTGGTCTGCAAGCAGTCAATTGTTCCCAAATGTCATTTGACTTGTCAGTGCAATTGGACAAAGTTATATTTGCAGGCAATAGTTTCACCACTGCCTATGCTTGGTAAATAATTATCATCGCACTGCACTATTTAATGATTTGGCTACCCGCAAAATAATTTTGTTTTCGTAATTTATTTATTCAGACAATAGGTTTTGAACCGTGAACTATTGACTTAAGGCAAATTACTTGCAGCCTTAATTGAGGTATTTAACACTTATCCAAGGAGTGGGCGGGCGATTTAGACAAGTTATGAAATTTGAGGGTATGTTGCAATGACATTGATTTAAAATGGTTTTAAATGAGTTCATCTAAAGATGTAAATTCCATGTTTGAAGGTCATGGTCTATTGTTGCCATTATATTTAATTTGCTTGGGATCCAAGGTGTTTTTATTTTATTGGATACTTATCATTTGAAGAATTTCAATCCTGTCCAACGGTCCATTTCATTTCTTCACGATTCCTTGAAAGCTTTTCACCAACCCCAGTGTATACTATTTACTCTCACTGTAACAGGGTAACAGAAACAGGATTCAGACTATGTCCATCTCTGAGTAAATAAGTACATGATAAGTTAATGTTTAAGCATTTATTAAATCACACAAAGTTGGTCACAATTACAATCATCATCATCATCATAAATTTAAGAGTCAAACTCTTGTCGGTGGAGCAATTTCCATGTATCTCTTTCTTGAGCCTTTTGTTTGACCGCCTGATACGACACGACGTTTATCTTTACCTTAAGCTGATCCATGTATGTTCTTCTTGGCCTCCCTCTCTTCCGCCTTCCTTCTACTTTCCCTTCCACAATATTCTTTATGAATTCGTCGTGTCGTAATAGGTGCCCAAATATCTTCCCTCTTCTATTCTCAATGATTTGCAATAGGGACCTCCGCTCTTGCACAAGGTTGAGAACTTCCACGTTCGATCTTCTCTCGGTCCAACTAATCTTCTCCATCCGCCGCCAGCACCACATTTCAAAGGCTTCAAGTCGTTCTCTATCCCTCTGTGTCATTGTCCACGTCTCGCACCCGTACAACGCTATGCTCCAGATGTACACTTTTATTAGCCTTTTCCTGATTTGTCGAGATATTCTGGCGTTAAATAGACATTTTTTTGTATTAAAAGCTTTTTTGGCCATAGCTATTCTTGAGATGATGTCTTGTGTACACCTGGAGTCGTTAGTAATGACGCTACCAAGGTATTTGAATTTGGAAACTTGATCTATTGTACAACTATTCAAAGTGATTGGTCTAGATATCGAAGGTGTCTTTGAAGTGACAAGCGTTGTCACAATTACAATAATAAGCCTAAAAATAAAATTAAAACTAAAACACATAAACAAAATAGCAATACAAAAAAAACTAGAAAGAAAGAAGTCATGTGTTAACATCCACAACACAGGCTTCGTCAGGTGGCCACAAATGAAAATCCGCAACAGGCTTCGTCTCACACAAATCAATGATGTCATCCGCTTTAGGCCTCGTCATCCTTATTCACTAATAATAAAACTAACTGAAGGAACCGTCCCAAATCGTACCCGGCCCAAACCGGTAAGTTAATTCATATTAATCTGTACAAATATAATGAACGCTAAAGTAACTTTCCCTGTTTGTTACCCCTTTACGCTAATAGCGCTGAACGACAAGATGAATTCGCGGGCAAAAGCTTGTAACCTTATAAAGGCAAGTTAAAAAAAGGGTTTTAAGTGCAGAGTGCATTTTAAGTACCTTAAAGATTTAGCCTTGCATTTGTTTTGTAAAAAGAACAAAATAAAACATCTCAACACTATCTCATTTTTCAAATTGACATACAGAATTCTTAACCTATAAACGAAGTGCACAATAGATAAAGACGTGGCCTGGCTCGAGTCCTCACGACCTTTGCCACTTGAGCTTCGGAATGACTTGAATGAGGTTTAGTGGTGCGCGTGCGCAGCTCGTTAATGCATGAAGGGCTTTTCTGCATTTTGGGAATTGCAGAATAGTGGTACCTCTGAATAGGTATACATACAGTCAACCAATTGGAACCCTAGACCACTCTAAAGCCATGTCAAAATGACAAGCAGTAAGAGATTTGTTACAATCTGATGAATGGTTTATAGCGTCACTAGGCCATAGTCTTAGTGGCATAGGGTTCCAATTGGTTGACAGGGTTCCAAACACTGGGACCAAATTTGTTTTGTTGATCTGTCTGTATGATGAGTTTATCTTAATTATTCTCGTTGTTTTCTGATATCAATTGCCTCATGTCTGTACTTTAGCAAGCTTAAGAAAAGCACGTTCGAGGAAATTTAATGTTGTAGTTACTTTGCAAATACGAGTACCGTCAGCGTCAAAAGTACATATACAAAAAATACCTTATTTTAATGTAGTAAGGTCTTAATTGTATAGATATATTTTCCGCTGACTGTGCCCCTACTAAGAACGTCTGATGTAAATTGAATCGTAAATTGCTAAGTATTCAATTTCCCCGACTGTACGTGAAGCAGTAGAAATCAGGAAACATCGGAACTATATTTGTCGGTAAATTGAGTTCAATAAGTTAATTTGATAACCGAAGTCATTTTCACGACTTCTTAGTGACGTAATCGACCTGCGACTAAGAACTACAACGCCGGGAAAAATATTAATAATCATGAAAATTTAAACCAGTACACAGAAAACTTATTAAATAATAGTGTATGAGAAACACCCAGCAACACATTCCAACGAACGCATAGTTCAATGCGGCTGTTAGGGTCGTGGCCCGGGCAGCGCTGATGCTATCCGCGGCTCCTGACGGTATGGTCAGGGCCAAGGCCAGGGCAACAAACAGATGTTATGAATATACCTTTTACTGGTTCAACAATACTTCTTTACGTATCACGTAACCTCTTATTTAAATTCATTTTCAAATATTGATTGAGAATATTGAGATATTGGATACCTAGTTGTGTTGCGAGTTGCGACAACTATTGGGTGACAATGACGATGGCATTTAAGCCTTACGAGAAAAACAAATTACAATCAATATCTTTTTTTGAGTGGAAATGGAAATGTGTGACTTCTACAAAAAAGTATGAAATAAATATAACATCTTTGCTTATACGTATGAATAATTTATTTATTTAAAATAAGTATCATGCTATTTTTGCTGATCTGAACATAAACGGGTTTAATCCGTTTAATTAAATGGTTTTCGTTAGTTCTTCTTCTTTTTCTGCCATGCCCTAACGGGCGTCGGTGGTCAACTTTGCAAAGTCTTTCCTATTCTCGGCCAATCTTGCGAGCGTGGCCGCGTCCTTGATGTTGGTCCATTGTTTAATGTTGTCGAGCCAGTTCGTCTTTCTTCTTCCTCTTCCCCGCTTTCCCTCTATTTTTCCATCTATAATAGTTTTCAATAGGCCATATTTTTGATGTCTGCATATGTGTCCAAAGTATGCAATCTTCCTACGCTTAACTGTGGTGACTACGACTACGACTTTCGTTAGTTAAGATACTGTAATTGCTGTATATGCTTACCGTCGTCCTCCTTCGAGCTTTTGAAGTCAGTTAAAAATAAACAACATCCATAAAACGTCATTATCCTGTCAAATTACTCCAAGCCAATTATCCCACGATGATAATTAGCACGAGTTTGAATATAGAACGAGTTAACGAATCCAATATGGCCCCCGGGCGCCGACATTTGCGAGTATCTAGTGCGCACGAGCGACACTCCTCCGCTATTTAGCTTAAGCACGCATTCAAAGTATTATCATAGTTATCTTTTAGTTTATTTTGTTGTATCTGTAAATATATAGGTACTGACAATACAACCATTGGTGTCGGGTTACGGTATTCACTGCATATGCCTCCTATTGCGAATATGTACTTAACACAAACATTACTTAAAAGGGCATTTAACATAGTTTGAATGCTTACTTACGATTACGATGCGGTATACTTATTAATTTTTCTCAAGAGAAGAAACATACTGATGTGACATGCGCATGCGACACTTTTGTAGCTATTTGGCCTGAATTGTGTGTATTTCAAGCACAGCAAATACTTTGTTAACTTCTTTACTAGTTTACCTATTTATAGCAACCATTTAATGCCAGCCAATGAAATCGATTCTTATACATTACAGTGACAATTAATATGAAAACTACAAAACAGATAGAATATAAGATATTAGGTACCTATTTTGTGTTTTGCCTGACTCATAAATATAATAAAACATCGGAGGGCCTTATTAATTTCAATAATCATAATAATTTTCAATATCAGTATAATTTTGCATAATTTTATTTACGTTATATCACAAGTTCACAACTTCCAAAATGACCACTTCGTTTTTTCCACCCTGTATAATTGCAACTCAATAACAACCAGTCACCCAAGATGACCTTATACCCCTTAACCTTAAAAACTTAAATGTAACAATAAATTTTAGATTAAAATCACGCAAGGCCGAAATTAGATCACTGAGATCACTCTATTCACTAACTGCACCAAAATCGGTGCAGCCGGCGATTAATTCATGATTAACCCAATTTATAATACGAATATAACGATGTGCCTCAAGGCGATGTTATTTTAAAGCTTTCTGGATAATTAAACCTAATTTATTAGTATTTGATAATATGATAATGACGGGTAATAAAAAAATAGTTAACAGATAATCTTTTGTGACTTTTGGGTTCATAATAAATGGACTGTAAACGTTAAAAAATATTACATTTGAGAAATAAATGTAGGTAAAAATATATTAGTAAGTTTTCAGTCATGTCATGAAAAAAAAATACAAAAAGTGGAAGTGCGGTTTTTAATCATGTCATGAAAAAAATATAGATATGTAAATTTGATATTGGATGTGCAGGTTTTAGTCATATCATGAAAAAAAAAATACAAAAAGTGAAATCGAAATTGGAGGTGCGGGGTATCGATCCCCGTACTTCTCGCATGCTAAGCGAGCGCTCTACCATCTGAGCTACACCCCCGGTATCAGAGCTGGCGAAATTATAGCACTTAAAGTAACGTTCTGTTTTCCGTAAGTATGGACTGCCGAATACAATTTTTGAATCGCTTGTAATGTTATTATTATTATAGTTCATTTCTTAATAACAAACAAAACTAAAATATAATGCAAATTTAAAATTATAAGTAGTTAAACTAAAACTAGTATGAAACTAGATAAGAACTAAAATATAACTAAATTCAGTCTAAAACAGGCCCTAATTTGTATCACCATACGTTTTTCAAACTAAATAATGTTTTTGGAAGTCGTCATCAATAAGAATACTTACAATCTGTAGGTAGTTTCATGAGAGTTGAGGTGAATGAATGAAATTAATGAGTAAATATTAATATCAATAAAAAATACTTCATTCAAGGCATATATTTTAATTCTTTTTAGTCTATTTTACAATATACTGTTGAACTTGCCATCGGTACGAAAAAGACTTAGGGTTCCAATTGGTTGCTGTACCTACCTAGAAAATATACTGTAAAGTATAATTAGTAATATTGTATTGTAATTAAGTACGTAAATAAAAACAAACAATGTTTTGTGACTTTACAGGAAGCTCATGAAACAGACATCCAAATTAAACAGAATACATTTATTTAAAACCAAGGCAAAGAGAGCCATAAACTGGTCAATAAATCTTTACTTATGTCATTATCGTTGATTGTTTAATTTGATGACATAACCATGCATAATTGTTGCGCAAGTCTCACGGCGGAACACTTGTTGCTATTTATTTCCGTCAGGCGCTTGATTCTTGTTTATGCAGTTTTCGATTAATTCACGAATTTCACTTGAAATTAGCTTTAACTACTAGTAATTCGATACTTGATTCTGTATAAAACTTCATAGTTCTTGAGAAATTATGCTTTTCGAACGAAGAACCCATTGTAAATAAATAATTTGACTTAAAAAATGCTCAATTTGAGGGCGCCTTGGCAGCTGCGGGAGGATTGATTTTATTTATTTCATAATTAATGAATTAATATTAGGATATGATTGTTAAAATATTACTTATTATTTCTACAGAACGAAAGCTGGCGCGGAATGTCAATTGACAGTTCCATACATTTTCCGCGCCAGCTTACCGGAATCGATCTGTAAAATAAAACTGGACAAATATTGCAATTTTGTTGCTTCATGTTCATCTAATATTATTGTTGAACCATACGGGTTCTCACCCGCCCTGAAGAGCATAAAAACAATTTCAAGTCGCCTAGCTTCGACAAATAAATACGTTAATCTTGGAGATTTAATTGAAAACTTAAAGGTTAGGTTAGGTTATTACGATCAACATGGCGGCTTGTTTACATTGTTAGGAAGTTCCTTCGATTGACAGCGATATTAGTTTTGTTTGGATTACATTCTTTTAATTTCCAAAAGGTAAGTGAATATACATTCAATTTACATTCTATGAAAATATTAAAAACTATATTTATGTTATGTAAATGTAATGCATGTATGGGGGCGCGGGCGTTTAAACTAATAATCATTGTATTAATCTAAAATCGCCGCCAATCGAACTTACAAAGAATGTAAACAAAAGGCATCACATGTTTTGTCACTGTTTATCCTTGTATTTTCACACTACCTCATCAAACACCACATAAACCATTCACTACTGAAACGGTCGTATTATCGTAACATACATAACATAAGATAAATAAGTTAATCTTGGAGATTTCATTAAAAACTTAAAAGTTAGGTTATGTGGATCAATATGGTGGTTTGTGTACATTATTTGCAAGTTGGATTGACGACGGCTATTTTAATAAACATCATCGTTACATAACGATCGCAGTAATATAAACAGACAGCAACACTTGTACAATAAATAATAGCATGTAATCAGATGTTGGCATGTAAAACGTTTGTAAATAGGTGTTATCATTGGATCCCAACGAGCATGTTAATCACGGGAGCATCCGCATTGCTGAGCAGTGAATCTTCTTAGAAAGATAAGTGCTTGTGAATAAATGGCTTATTTATAAACTTACAAGCCTCCGCAGACGACTTCGTCCGCGTATATTTCATTACAAAACCCGAGTCAAAATACACGAATGTTCGTGTATTTCTACCAAAACTTACCAAATTTAACAGTAACTTTTTTAACATAAATGAATAAGTATGCAGTTAGAAAGTTTATATCATACTCAATCCAAAAATTATAAATAGTGTACACCTATCTCTAGTGTATTTTTTCTTAAACAGAACTTCAAATCGCTCTGAATACCGCTATTAAATATGCGACGTTATATATGACATTGGTTTTAAGAGTCCAGCCCGAATCCTCTGACAATATTTACAACGATGAGACACTGAGAGTACCTATACAGAGGAACGTGTAACTAGTGGATATCGAGATATTGGGTGGCTGAGGAGCCCCTTGTATAGTTGGGATACTTTGGTATGCCTCTTTATTATGATAACGTGCAAAAGTCGTATCTCGCGCGTATTTGAACATACCTACCAGTGTTAAGAACTTAAGACGTCATGGTAAGGGTCCATTTCGATTTAGACAAAATTCTAAAATGCTTGTTGAAATTCGTTTTACCTAATGTATAATAGGCTGATGGCAGCGAGGTCAAACATGTTCAAACACCAGAAGTATTTAAACATTATAACAATTATGTAATTGTTCGTTCAGCATTGAGGCGCCACGGTCGATCGCATGCGCATATTTACTCTGTCTACGTCATCACAAAAATCGTAATATCCGTCAAAATTTGGATCTTACTTCAAATATGTATATGGAGAAAAAACTTGATACGAAATAACCACACGAGTTATAACAAATTTACGAATTAGATGCCATGGAACGAATCCGAGCCAATGAAAGCCGTAGAATTTCTCGAGTATATGCAATCTTGTTTACAGGGCAAGACGCCTGTGGACTATGGGCGTTTGTGGTGTTAACGTTAAAAAGTTAACTACACAAATTAGTAGATTCATTCAACCTTTTGTCTAGTTATCTGATGTAGATAAAATATTCTGTATGTTTATAATTATCTCGTGACGTAGGCATAGTTATCTTTCTCATGTCGCGGCAATCTTGTCTTAGCTAATGGTGATAAATACTCGAATAACTTATTTCATTCGCATACCATAATGAAATGAAAGAAGATTCTACAACCGGCCACATGCGAGACCAAGCATGGTTGAGAGTAATGAGAGTCCCATACCGTCACACGATGAAAAAATTGCGCAAGCGTAAGTGCCTTCATTATATCCAGGCACTTACGCCCTTTTGTAATGAATAGCTTTTTGGCAAAACAACGGCTTGAACAAATTAGTTTAAAATAATTTTCGTGGTAAGTTCGTCTCTTGATCCTATGTTCCTGAATGTTTTTAATTTTTTGGCGTTTCCGTTCAAAAGTGGGGGGGGGGGGGGACACTTTTTCATACTTTCAGAGCGATTATTTCTGAAAATATTAGATTATTCAAATTTTCGTTCAAGAAACATTGAAGTAATTTCTAAAGGACTATCCGATGATGTGCCACATGTTCCTAAAAAAATTTTTTGATAATAAGTACCAATGTATGCCCCCCTCCCCTAACCATTTTTTTTCGCAACCTACCGGAAAAACTAAGTGCCGGCACACAAAATACACCTGTAACTGTAATATAAATACCATAATCCTTTATAGTTAGGTACTGAGTAAAACAGCTGCTGTGACATACGGACAGACGGACGGACAGACGGAATGGACGAAACTAAAACGGTTCCGTATTTGCCATTTTGACTACCGAACCCTAAAAATCAACAGTTAATACGAATGACTGCAGTCGTGATGCACGATATATTACATTTTATTGAGTTTTTAATTGTCAATTATTAACTTGTAACTAAGTGCTTAGTAAATTAGCTTGAAGGTGAACTTAAGGCTGAAAGGAATTGATTGCACCTCACTTTATTATATTTGTTTGGTTGATGGGGAATTTGTTATACTGTTGATTAAATGTTGTAAATATACTTAAACGAAAAAAGCCTTTTATTCCACACCATTAAGCATTAACAATGACTATAAATTAACTATTACTTATAGCTAAGATTGGTTCTTCGCGAGTACAGGCCTCCCCCAGGCTCCGCCATTTTTTTTAAGCGGTTCTGCGCTACATCTTGCCTCTTACGCGGGGTGGTATTGGTGACGTCATCGACCCATCTTGTGGTTGGCCGGCCAGGTTTTCTTTTGCGATGTGGTCCTTATAAATGATACATATTGTTAATATTAACTTAGATAGGTTACCTATCCTATAATTGACCGAGTGAGCGAAGTGTCTCCGTTTCAGCTTCGGCAAAAATGTTTTCGTGTGTCTGTCCATTTGTTCTCCTCTACAGGTCGCATTTATCCACCAATTCTTGTGAAATTTTGTAAGCAAATTCATTAATGATGTTAAAAACTTGTCGATTCAGGTTTTGGGAATTTTCTAAAAGCGCCAAAGCGCCATAGACTCCCGCGCGTAGAACCTTTGTGCCAATACCAGTTTGAGAGAGGTATGGGCACAGCGTATCGTTTAGTGTGGTAGGGCACAGCACAACGAATGTCGTCTCGCTCAAATCTGGAGCAGAGTCCATCTGGGGAAGTGCCTCCACATTACAGAAAACCGCAGTTTAATAACACTAGACCCTACTCATAGTGTTGTGCTTCTTTTGGTGAGTAAGGCCGCCAGAGCTCCATGAGGATTCACTGTGTTGACAGCTGGGGAGCAAAGTTTAGTTTAGTTTAGTTTATTTATTTATCTCACAATATACAAAGTCACTTAAAACTACACATGGTACATTCTCAGGATTTTATATTGTGATTGTCAGTTACTTTAATTAAGATTGCAATACATTCAAAATGTCAAATTCATTAAACTTGTATTAAAATAATAAGTTATATAATCAAATGAAACAAGAAAATAAAAATATTATCAAAAAATAGAATACTTATATCACCATAAAAGGTTCGTCACTAACAATACTTAATAATTAATCAAAATATAACTAATAATTCCAAAATGTCAACAAAATTACAATTTAAATAAAGTCAATTAGTTATGTCATAAAACTCATCTGTGGAATACAATGGATTATCCAATAAAAAGTTTCTCAGTCGACTCTTAAATTTACTGTCACAAGAATCGTCTTTCATGTCTGGGGGTAGTCGCTCATATAAAGTCGGACCGATGACGCGTGGGTTCTTTTCTGCAAGCGCCATGCGACGTGGGACGGTTCTTAGGCGTCCTGTTGAGCGAATAACTTTGCCAGACACGTTTACTTTCGTAAAGGATGACATACTATTTCTGACAAACATTAAAATCTCGAACAAGTAAACTGAAAAGTGCGTCATGATCCGGTACTTTACGAAAATGTCCCTACATGGGTGTCGTGTTTTTACGCCAGCCATTGCGCGCAGTGCATTCTTTTGCTGTATCAAGACACGAGTCGCATCCGTCGAGTCTCCCCACATCAGCGTGCCGTACGACATTTGCGAGTGAAACATTGCGAAATAAACCGATTTTAATGCAACTTGTGATATTAGGGGTCTTCATTTTCGCAGTACATAAACGGCACTACTCAGTCTACCACACAAATTGTCAACATGGCACTTCCAGTTCAGGTTTGCATCCAACACAAAGCCAAGAAACCTGCACTCAGTACATAGCGGCATGGGGACATCAGAGATACAAGGTGGAAGGGAAACTCGGCGTCCTGAAAAAATCATAATATTTGATTTGCTAACATTCAGCAGTAGTCCGTTAGATGCAAACCACTTCTGCAGGTCTCTGCATGTGCTATTGATTTTCTCACTTAGTTGTTCATAGCTTGCCGCGCTTACTATGACGGTAGTATCATCCGCGAACAGCACTGGTAATCCAGAAATAATAGCGGATGGCAGGTCATTGACAAAAGTTAAAAATAAGGTGTTTCCCAGTGCCGATCCTTGAGGAATTCCTAAATTAATTCTACCAGTGTCAGATGAAAGTGTTCTACCATTCATAGAGAGCTTCACCACTTGCCTTCGGTCCGACAAAAATGACTCGAATAATCGGTAAGCCGTATCCCTGACGCCGTAACTAGCTATCTTATTTAATACTAGACCATGATTTATTACGTCAAAGGCTTTCGATAAATCGCACATAATACCCGCCACCTTGCGCTTGTCATCCAGACTTGTCACGATTTGGTCAAAAATGTTGTGTGCGGCTCTTGTTGTTGACATTTTTTTCCTATACGCGAACTGGCATGCCGTAAGCAAGTAGTTTGCCTCCAGGTGAGCCATTAAGCTGGATGACAGAATTGACTCCACTATTTTGGAGATGGTGGGTACTATGGTAATAGGCCTGTAATTCGTGACGTCACTTTTAGTCCCCTTTCCTTTAAATACCGGACAAAGACAAAGCTTGCCCCTTTAGCTGTCAACACAGCGAATCCTCCTTTTTAAAGGGTCGGCAACGCGCATGTAACAACCCTGCAGTCGCAGGCGTACATAGGCTACGGTGTCCGCTTAGCGTCGGGCGGGCCGTGTGCTTGTTTGTCACCGTCGTAGTATATATAAAAAAGAAGACACCAGACATGACAAACATATTAGGGGTTCTCTGTTTGCCTTCCATCATCATCCTACCATGACCACTAGTAGGCTTAGAGAGCGTGAAGTGGGTCCTGCGTCCTGCGGGAACATTTCAAACGTCACTTTGACAATTCTCTCATACTGACACAGGACCCACGCATGGGTGGCGCCGCCTGGTGAGCGACAATACGGTAGCTCCCATTGACAATTCGTTTCAAACTAAACATCATCTCGACTGATATTTAGAATAGAGGTCAAATCAAATGTGTCAGATGTGTTTGAAATTTGAACAAAAATAATATTATCCAAATCGATAATATTATTTAGCTATAATAACGTTTTCACAGATAACAAATTTGTTGTAACAAAAAAGTTTATTATTATGGGGGCCTTTATATGCGATTTTTGATTTATGTGGGTATATAAAATCTATTATGTTTGAAGACTTATCATGCATATTAGTAGGTGGGCATTTATTAGTGTGTTTATCTTGAATTATTCCTGACTTATGGTTGTTTTTTATTGTATTTAAGTATTTATAGGTATCTATCAATATATACTCTTACTACCCACATTACAAGCCTTATTGACTTTACAATGGGACTAGGTCGATTTGTGTAAGATTGTCCCACAGAGTATGTAAATATATATTACATGTTGCAGATCAAACCATGACTCACATATTTAAGCATGGCAACGAATCCGGATAACCACAAATGAGCCAGCATACCATAATAATTAGGTACTAGTTGTGACTGCAGGCGATAATGAATTCGAATGACGGACAGACAGACGGATTGTTATAATTGGGAGACCTTGCCTGAAGGGCCGAGGGTCAACGAAGATCAAAGGTAGAATCCATTGTGCCTCTAGCGTATGTTAATCTACTGAGGCCGACTTGCACCACCCAGAGTTAGCTGCTAACCCGAACTTGAGCTGTCACATTTCATACAAAAAAATGCTGAACTCCGGGTTATGTGGTTAACCCCGGGCGATGCAAGTGGCTCTTAGGGGTCCATTATGTTGGGCTATTTTTTTTTAAATTGTCGTCCTCACTTTTATGTGACTTTTACTCGCGAGCTCTTTCGATCTTGATAGGAGAAAATAAGGGTCCAAAGGCTTTTTTCTATTCCGCGCTTCCATAAATTCAGAATCATTTCTGATGATTAAGGTGCGATAAAAACTAGTAAACAAGTATTATCAAGATGGCGGGTCACTAAATATGCTAATTCTGCATCCGTGTCGGGATTCTCTAACAGCAATTATTGTAATTGTGCATTGATAAAAACCAATATGTAGAACCTACCATCGCCAACACGAACCATCTGTAAACCTTATCGCAACCGTGCAAGGTATATCGATGGTCAGATGGATCATTTTTAAGGTTTTGTACTTCAAAAGGAAAAATCGGAACCCTAATAGGATCACTTTGTTGTCCGTTCGTCCGTCCGTCTGTCTGTAAAGACCCTTTATCTCGGGAGCGCGTAGAGGTAGCAAGTTGAAATTAATACCACATACACAAGTCTGCGGTAGGTACCTTGAAGCTGTGAAAAAACACCTCTACGTCAACCAAATCAAAAATACGGTTGTTTATGTCGCATTTCCCATACATTCGCAATGGGGATATTGGGGATCAAAATGTATAGGGTAGGTACTTCCCGTTGACCTAGATCACAAAATTTGGCAAAAAGCAAGAACTTGTAACACAAGTACAGGACAAAATAGGAAAACCGTATAATCGCTGCACTCTCAGAGTTCCGTGCGACCATTATTTTTAAGTACCTAAGTTCATAAATGGGGGGGGGGGGCGAAGTATTCTTTGTGTGGAACCCTCGGTGGGCGAATCCGACTAGCACTTGGCTGGTTTTTTTATTGGGATTGAAAGAGTTTGCGGTTCTGAGTGGAAATCGCATCATAACATTTCCAAAAAAAACATCCTTCCATCTTGATTTGGGTCCACGTACGTCTGCCTCTCTTATAATCAATGGAAAGTCTTAGTACTCTTCGTTGCAATTAACCTTGACAATTGTTTGTACAGGTCGCAACATCTCGATTCTTTGTTTGTTTGTTTGGACACAATATTTCACTATGCACTTTTCCCATTAGCTTTTGTTTACATTTCGAAAGGAAATTAGCAATATTAGCAATACGAGTATGCCAAATCTCTTAGCAAAGATTATAGAAGTGTTTTAACAAAATGAACCTTCTTACTTACATGTTTAAGTCGAAATTAGCACAAATATTATCTGTAACTGCGCTTTCAAGTGTTTTCAATTATTAAGTAGGTAACCGTAAATTTTGGGAACTTACTCTGTTGCAAAACTAAGTATGAGGAGATTAAAGTACCTAACCATTGCACACGGATATTGTACCTTCCAGTGTAAAGCGACCTCTATATCTCAAATATCTTTAAGTATTTGTGGTTCTAGATACACTGGATTTTGTCATTGTCTTAGCATTGCGTGCTTTCATGTTAACCATACGAAAACGACCTAAATACAGCTCAGTGTTACTCCACTGTGAAGCTTACGTCTTGGACATAAAGTGCATTATAAAATGAGAAGGTTTGTGGTTTAAAGTTGCGTTGTTGAATGTTTTAATAGGCGTATGTGATTTTCCCGCAGTTTATAATGGGATAGAGTAATTTGACTGCAAAACGCACAATGAAGAAATTGCAAAGACCTTATGCTACTCGTAGTTATACTGTTTACGGTTGAACTTGGTCGAAAAGTATGTAAATAAAAAATAACATCGTCACAGCCGGAAGAAATATCGCGCGTGGGTGTAGGGTGTAGGGTGGGAACATTAATTACATGCAAAAAATACGCAAGTAGGTATAACGGGTTGGCACTAATAGACTAGCACGTTTGGCGGAATAGCAAAGTAACATTATTTTCGGTGTTAATATGAAATCTCGCAAAGTAACGCCTGATTCAATACATTGGTTCTTCCCATTTTAGTGTTAATTGGATGTCTCAGACACAGTCTGAGCATAGTTCCGTTCTAATACAAAAATTGCGGTATCTTGGAGATCAAATGTAGAAGTGAAGTCTTAAGCCACGAAGTTTGGCAAATTATCCTTCAGTTAGAGACAAATGGACTACTTCTCCCGATGAATCGACTCTTCATCAACAATTATAAGGAGATGATACATTTGAAATATCTTTCTTACCATTGCCTTTTTAGCTACTAAATAATGTTTAGATAATAACCCATCAACGCCAACACATTTCAGTGCCTCATGTCATCACTGGTAGGCAGAAATACCTTAAACAATAACTTTTCCACACGCGAACTGCCAGAAGTACCGCGCAAGGCAAGACACATGATTGATTAGTTAAATAAAGTAGACAATCAATATAAATGCCAAAAAACACATCTTTTTTATAATTATATTCTTTAGTGTTATGTATATTTTTGTAGCATATTGTGGTTTCACTTACTGCAGATGATATGCTTGCTATAAAATTCTAAACAAATGAAGAAACAAGTTGTGGGGTGGTTACCATTACCACTGGTAACAGTCTCCGGCAAAGAAGAGCAAAGGCACGCAAGGCGCCTCGTAAAACTCAGTCTGGCACTGCGGATCCAGTTAAGTCTGGCCTACCGATTGCGACACCGAGTACGGCGCTCTACGTGTCGCGCCTGCATTTCTCTGTCATAGCCGATGAGGTGGTAGACACGTCCGCCAGAAGACCAGCTACAACCTGAGGGTGCACCAGCTGCGGTCGCGTCACTACGCGTGCACTTCACCTCATTTGTGGTGCGCGCGTCCGACCCACCCTTGCCCGGTATTTTTTGATTGGTTTATTTAATAGTTCAAACGATTTCCATGAATATGGGGGTTTTGATGAATTTATTATGGGGGCTTTTGGGAATGCAAAATCGAATCGCATGATCTCAGAGAAAATACGGATTTTGAGTTAACTAGCGTGGCTCGGTTGCACAGGGTACTCTACCTTAAATATGTATGTTTATACCCCTATTTGTTTTAAACGGAACCTAAAAAATAAGTAGCAAACGATGTGTCGTGGATGGAAGATGGAAATGGCATCGGTGTTGGCAATCTTTGCAAATTACAATGATTCGGTAGTTTAATTCAATTTAGATTCAAAATTAGTTTTATTACAACAATTGGTCAGTTGAAGGTCAGTTGAGATCACGATGGTCAGCAATCATGTAATCATGATTACTCTAATGATGTCTTTATGAAGCAGTTAGTTGCATGTTCCAACACATACAACCGTTGCTAATCGGGAGTACCGCAGGGACCTGTATTGGTAACCGAACAATTACCGGGGCCTTACCATGACGTCTCAACGCGATTCAGTTTAGGTTCACTTTAGGCTCAGTTGTATGTCTCGCTCGTTTTCACCCGAACGTGCAAAGTGTGGAACGACCTACCTGAGTTGTTTCTTTTGCGATATGATATGGGGTTCTTCAAGAAGCGAGTGTTCAGGGCTTTAAGGCTCATAGGTTAAAAATGCATGAGTAGCTCTTCCGATTCTGCTTATGTCCATGGGCGGCGAGTCTGCTCTTTTGTTACATATTTTATAAAATAAAAAGCGATTCAGTTTAGGTCGTCAAGTATCAGAAGTAACTAAGGCTTTTCAAAGGATCTGAATATTGAATTTTTATTGTTAAGAGAATTGGTCACTCGAGTACTTACTTTTCTGACGGTCCCTTTTGGTGCCAAAATGACCGAGTTTATCTTTTATGTTAGAAAGTCGGGGATTGTATTATATCTTTGTGCATAGGTCAAATTATAAGATTAGCAGAATTAACCTCATTCTTATTTTCAATACTGTGATTTTTCTCTATTTTGCTTTAAGAGGCTTGTTGGTCTTAAGTAAAGTCTTAATCAAGTACTTAATCATATCGAATCGCTATATCTTGATGCAAAAAATCATGTTTTAATTACAAATGAGTATAGTGGAGTCAGTCAGCCAATTGGAAACCTAGGCCACTCTAGAACCATGTCAAAATGACAAGCAGTAAGAGATTTCTTACAATCTGATTTATAGCGTCACTATGACATAGTCCGCCTGTTCCAATGGGTTGACTGTATAGGTATTACGGTAGCGATCTTTAATTTGTTTGTGACCCATTTCATCTTCCTTTGATCTTCAATTCAGTTTGACAGGACTCAAATTAAACAATTTACAAACTAAATTCTTGACTGCAGGCACATATTTGTTTGTGTTGTTATTATACTTATCTTATCATGCTTAGATTATCTGGATATTTAATTTTATTCAGACAAGTTCAACAATAAAATATGGTAGGCGTTACCCTGATGTCAGCATCTAATCGAAACGCAATTTCAAAAGAATAGTTCCCAACAATAAAGTTAATTTGCATCACCGTATCACGCACCGAATCAGTTCCCAGCGGTTATCTCGCTTGCTTGACATTTTTATAACCCAGTTACACTTGTACATATAATATTACGACATTGAATTGACTCTTAAAGGCTCTCATGCGAGCATACATGTCTTTCGCATTCGATTTGTTTACATGGAGACTTTCAGACTTTAAAGGTCCGCTGGCACATGTCGAAGCAAAGATGCAAACCCACTATCATAAAATCATGTAAGTACGGTATTTATGAACAAACTAGGAAGGACTCGATTCACCGTAAAGTAAATACAGTAATAAGCATACCTATAACGGCTATATAGTGGCGTTTATATATATATCGAGTTTTGGTGGTGGGTTTATAACCACCCTAAGTTGAACCCACGACGTCTCTGAAAATCGGTCAAATCGCTCTGACAGGGCTCTGACAAATTTCTCTGTTTTCGTTCGCAGACGTCTCCGCTTAATACAAAATTAATTCAGTGTAGTGGAATTAAGGGATATATTATAAGTCATTTAAAAGGAGATAGTTAAGGTTCATGTTTTTGTAATGTTATTACTCGTTTTAAATGAAATTGGATCCTGGATTGCTTTAACTAAACTACACTGCACCAAAATGCTTGAGAGTTTACGATCGCTGTTGAGTCGTCCTCAGGAGATGTTACCGGCTTGACGTCCGACAAGTGGAAGTGGATTGGAGGCATGCAAGTGAAGAGAAGGTCCATATCCGCTGATAGGCGCTTTAAATGCTGCTAAGTTTGGATAGAAGGACTATCCAATTTTGATTAGAATTCTCAAGGAAAGCGGAAACAAGGCCGTCTCAAACAATCCTGGCGCCACCAGATGACAAGCGAGAAGAAGCGAAGAGGATCGGATAGACTTGGAGTGAAGTCAAGCGAAAGATCGATCGATCGGCGTGGAGACTAAACTGTGGACGCCCTCTGCCCCATCTAGTGGAAATATGATCATAAAGCATTAGATACACAAGTTTTTGATGCAGGATTAGCCTTGTTAGAGAGCCTTGAAACTGCCAGATAACAGCGAAGTAAAGTTCAAAGAGAGGCTGAACCGAGGATCGTGGACTGGAAATTGATTACCGCGCGTAATCAGATGTGGTACAATCCGCTAATGATACTTACCCAAATGCCATGAGAATATTGCACAACCGTTACACTTGAAATTTATACGGTTAATTGCATTGCCAAGGTAGCAAATGAGTGTACAAGCGTATCATGTTTAAGTAGGGTCAGCTGCAGAGATAATAGACCCCCTGCGTAGAAACTTTGTTTAGCATGCACGGAGATCCATTAACTCTGCAGCTGGCTGTGCTGTGCCTAAATCTCCATCGGAAAATGGGGCTACAGAGGAGGCTATAACCAATATAACAAACGTGTTTTACATATTTTATCGACAACGTGAATGCTTAAGAAAATGTATTGGAATGACAATCTGATATTCCAATTTTCCGATATATGTATTTTCTCTAGACTGGCATTATCAGGGATGATGGCAAGAGACCCGATGGGGTGTCCTTGGTTCCTTTGAGTTTAGGACGGAAGCTAGTATGGAATGCCTGTGTAGACACGCTGGCACCGTCCCATCTCCAACGAACTAATGTAAAAGCGGGCGGAGCGGCTGAAAGCGCCGAAATTTTAAAACGTAATAATATCCTCGTAAGGCCCAAGCTAAATAATGCTCCATGGAATAAACGCCCAATGTACATTCTAATGAACATTTTCTATAGATGTGCCTGCGGCCCATGACTTGTTTTTTGTTTTTTTTAGTGAAGGACTTAACTAGGATTTTTTTAATTTTTTTCTAGATGCTATAAGGTTCAGAAGAATAGAATGCAATCAATTTGAAGCCCATCGGTGGTGTTCATTTTAATGCACATTGGGTCTTTACATCATGTAAAGTGTAAAATAAAAAACAGTGGATTAAATTAGTTTTTAATAATTTAAACGGCCAGTCACATTTTTTCAGTCTTATAATCATTGAAATTGTCACAAAGTTACTTATAATCTTAATTTGCCCAGTATCATTTATCAAAATAGTTTCAGGATACTTATTTTTATTAATATTTGTTTGGGATTATCGATAAATCACATACTTCTGAGATATTTTTGTTACTAAATCTTAATAAAATAAGTCTTTATAATCACCTTTAATTCTAAAATATTCAGTCGAATGAGATACCTATCCATCAGGAAAAAAAATTAGATCGTTATTATAAAATACGAGATATTGGACTCAGAGGTTTATATTGTGGATCCGCTTCATCTTCATCCGATGGGATAAAGTCCTCGATCTCAGATTCGTCGAGAAAGCGGGTGATGTCTTCATCTCGAATACCTAAAATGAAAACAAACATTAATTAATTACGTAGTCACTAACGCCCATTGTACACTGCAATGCACACATGTTTTCGACAAAGTGGTAAAAATAGATAAACATGATATTTCATAAAAATAACACATAAATACGAATATTC
Source organism: Lathronympha strigana (assembly GCA_949128165.1). NCBI lineage: Eukaryota > Metazoa > Arthropoda > Insecta > Lepidoptera > Tortricidae > Lathronympha > Lathronympha strigana. The sequence continues at coordinate 678,065 of OX421911.1, forward strand.
ACGTATTTATCTTTAAGTTTATAAAGGTTTTTTTACAAAATAGCTAATGATTTAACTAATAAAATCAGATTTAACTTACGTGTCATCCGCTTAGGTGGCATGGTCGAGACAAAATGGCCGATATCTATGGAATCCTTCAAAACTTCAAATGTCGTCAAGTGTCAAACGTCACTCCTGTCATCTGTCATTCAGAGTGATGAATCAAAATGCCTAATGGCGGTAAAACTTAAACGCAATGTTATGATAAAGTAAATGTACATCGTAATGTACACTGGGCGTTTATTCGTGGGTGTTGCCCATAATGCTGGGTCCGAGTTATAAGTGTTACTTTGTACATTGTGATGTACATTGGGCCTTACGAGGATATAAGAGCCTGGGCAGAGAGTACCTTTTTGTACCATTCGGGGTCGAAACTCTTGGTCCATGGGGTCCCAGCGCACGCAAGTTTTTCGTTGAAATCGCGAAACGTCTGGTTGATGTTACTGGTGACCTAAGAGCTGGTGGCTTCCTCGCACAACGTATCATCATTGAGAATTACGATACGACGAGGAAATTCAGCCAGCATACTAGGTACAATACCTCAAGGGCCTTTTTTAGATTTATGGTAGGTAGAGGTATATACAGCAAGTGTAACTTACCTATTTACACTTGCTGTATATATTTTGAAAATAAATGTTAATTAGTTATATGTATGAATTTGACACTTAATGCTTACGTCAGGACGGTCTTTTTCGTACGAAACATTTATGGTTTTGTATCATCATCAATGCAAGTTCGCTAATGTCATCCTGACCCACATGTTTTCACGTTTTTGTTTTGCTTTGTGTGTCTTTGTTTTTAATAAGTCAATGGTTTTACAGTATTATTTTTGGCGTATTTTATGTGTGTCTTTGGTACGCTCTACAGCCTGAAATGTTTGACGTGTTTTAACGTGTTGACCTTTCCCGACAGCGTACAATACGTATTGTCATGTGTTAGCTACTATTTGCTACCGAACTTCGGTTTGACAAGACAGAGACGTATCGGCTGACCTTTCCCGACTGCGCACAATAAGTATTGTTATGTTATCGCTCGAGGCAGTCGGATGCGCGGGAGACGGTGTCAGTTCAGGGTCAGTGCCCTCATTAATGCTTAATTATTAGGGTGTCTATGCTTGTGCAGTTTTCGCAGGTAACTAAGCTTTTGTTTGGCATACAGTGTTTTGTATTTTTTTTTAATAAATAAATAAGTGGGGACTATCTCACACAGATCAACCTAGCCCCAAACTCAGGAAACCTAGTACCTACTATGGGTACTAGGCGACGATATATATACTTATATAGATAATAGTGTAGGAAACATTCTAACTCAGGAACAAATTCGTGATAAACACACAAATAAGTATTTGAATTAAATTGATTTATTTCTTTTATCATAAACAAGTAAATAGTTTTTATTTGTAGACGTTCAATTTGGAGCCGCTATTTTGATGTTATCAAAACATAGGCGGGGTTTTCGAGTAATAAAGATTTTATTCCGTCGTAGGGGAAGGCCTTCACAGGTCGGCACGCCGCTCCGGTTTTCCAGCACACGTGCAGGGCACCTACCGCGAACACAGAAATTTTCGAGCTGCATCTGCGTCTATTTCACTCGGGTCTCCCCTGTCCCCTGACATCCCTATAATGACAATCCCTCGTTTGTCCTAAAATCAATTGCCCTAACTGTTTTGTGCTAATGTGTGTTGTGTATTGCCATAATCGAGTTACTGGCCAAAAAATACATCACACCTTACCGAATCGCTGTTAGAAAAGTCGGTTAGGTTAGGTTCACTCCGTGACCTCACACGGAGACGAATCGCTGCTAGAAAAGTAGGTTAAAGCAATGTTAGGGGAAACAATATTAGGAGATATGAGTTTAGGACAAATGATGATGATGATTACGGAACGAAAAAAATAGGATAAAAAAATTTAGGGATTCCGATATAGATCCATTTTGCTTATATACATGTTTGTACTGTAATGTACAATGTATGTAAGTACAGGGAGGGAAATTCAAATTTTCGTGGCGTATCATACTAATATCAACATTAAATTGTTAAACTCTTTAGGTCCTAATCCTAACTAAGAATTTAGGTTGGTTTAGGTCTAGAACTAACAAGGCAACACTTGAATTGTTTCATAATATTGGATTTCGTTATTGTACATTCTTATTCGAAATCAGACACATTTGTCCTTTCTTTTACCTACAATGATGGTCACCCTAGCGCACTTCGGTGTTATTGTCAAATTGTTTGCGCAAGCGTCTTAATTGTTCTATTATTGGGGCGACCTCTGACCGCGGATGTTGGAAACCAACGTCCGATCGGTGCGGATTGCTGCGTCCAGCCTGGACAAGCCTGTGAATGACTTTAAGTGGAGTGTTCCGTACTGTGGTTTTAATAAAACAAAAACTAAAAATTGTCTTCCTTCTAAATAATAAAATTGAGTTATGTTTACGTAGCTTTATTGTTAAAGACGGACGGACGATTGTTCTACGGGTCAATAATGATAAATGATAAATGATAAATATCTTTATTTTTCAATTGAGGCACATTACAATGCACTTATGAACGTCAAAAAAAAAAGCTACTACCGGTTCTATCCCTACACCACAGCCCGAGAAGATTATTACCGGCAAGAAACTCGGCGGGACTTATTTTTTCAAAAGAAATTACAAAAGTAGTAAAACTATTTACAATATGTGGTTCTACAAGAAACCATATCAAAAGAAAATAGTGAAACAGAAAGACAAAAAAAAGAATAAACAAAATAAAACAAAATTAAACGGATTAATGCAACATATCTATTATTATATATTTATGATTTACATGGATTTTAATGCTCTTCATCGCTTGTTATAAATTGATTCCTCCACTATACTTGTGGCAATATTATAAATGGGAATGTGTCTGTTTGTTTGTCCGTCTTTCACGACAAAACGGAGCGACGAATTGACGTGATTTTTTAAGTGGAGATAGTTAAAGATGAAGAGTGACATAGGGTACTTTTTGTCTCTTTCTAACGCGAAGCACCACCCGAGTTTGCCACATAACCCAGAGTTAAGCGTTATTTTGTATGGAATTTGACAGCTGAACTCCGGGTTTACAGCTAACCTTGGGTGGTGCAAGCGGGTGTGTATTTGACTGGTTAAATAGAATAAATTATGGTTATTGGGTGGATTAAAGTTGAAAAGACTTGTTACCAATAGTCCTTTTACCATTATGCGTCAGTGGGGTTCATTGGCGACCTGCGGAACCCAACTTGTTAACCATATTCCATCAGTTTCTTGAAATAATGTGTTTATCCAGGCCAAGGCGACGCGAGATAAATTAAGGACCGTAAACATTGGAAACCATCTCCGTTGTAAAGAATCAGTAGTTGTTTTCTGTGAGCAATCAATTAGTTGATAAGCAAGTGTCCGTGATCAAGGTTTTCCTTTACAATAACGTATTTATATGTGCTTTGAGCTTTGACATATTCCAATTAATTTTCCAACAAATGCGGTTTCAGAGGAATTACCTCCCGCGGACGCTCAATTAGTGAAATGAGCCCCGGCCGAGGATTTCCCGAATGATTACAATATGGGGTTCTAAAAAGGAGCATACAAGATTTTGATGGGTTAACAGGGCGCGCATGTGACCCCCCTGGAGATGCAGGCGTCCATGCAGGTGACCGCTTTCCATCGGGCGGGCCGTATGCTAGTGTGCCACCGTCGTGGAATAAAAAAATGTTAGTTAGGTAGATTGTAGTTAGCATAATTATTGCAGTTTAACTTCAATCCGAGAGTCGCGGAACTTAGTACTTATGTACGAAATACCTATCACTTGATAATTTACCAATCTCGTTTCGGTGAAGAAAAACATCGTGAGGAAACCGGACTAATCCGAATAAGTCCTAGTTTACCCTCTGGGCTGGAAGGTCAGATGGCAGTCGCGTTTGTAAAACTTGCGCCTCCACCAAATCTTATTTATTATTAGTTGCTAAAGCGGGCCCCAGGCTACCTTAGCCGTGGCGTAATAAAAACGTTAGGAAGAAGAGAGACTCTAAATATACTATTATGACAAAAAGACTATAAACTGGTTAATATACTTATATCGGGTTACTCACGTCTACAGTGTGAGTATTTGATACGGGCGAATAATTAATCAAGCTATAGTACCGGTTCATATGAATTGTATGGGATAATAATTTAGTTGAATTGTGTTATTAATTAGGTGTAATGATTTTTCTAAGGTGCGACAGAGCTGCAATGTATGTCGTCCAACTTTGTTTGACATTATAAATGACACTGACATGATACTTTAGATAGCTACGTTAATTTATGTAGATGCAATAGGTACATTGCGTGCTGAATTTTTATGTATAAAAAAAACATGTTAATTTCCTAAAGAAATTAATGTAAATAGGTTCCCTAGGTCCAATAGTAATCGTCATTAAAATATTCGCCCGTATCAAATACCCACGCTGTATAAAGTCGAAAATAGCTCGACATGTTTCGGAACAGTCCGCGTCCCACAATCATGAGTGAGAAGCGCTTGCGGCGATTGCTCTACCCACATTATTGAAAAGTGATTAGTCCGTTTTGTTTGAAAATTCGTCATTTTCTAATGATGCAGCTTCACAGGTTTACAATTAACACCTCATGCAGCCAATGAGGTCAACCTTAACTACCTTAAAGCGGCAAAATCACAATTGCATCAACATTGTTACAGCTTTGTTTACGGTCAATCCCAAGTGTCAGTGTTTCCTGCGATCGCGTTATCAGATGCGATGGCTCCCACGGCTTATCTCGGATCTTTAACATCGATGCGTGTAACTTGTAAGCTGTTAATGTAACATTTAGCAATTTTAACTATTGTTGGCGGTCATACTCATTATTCACACGAAAAAACAGTAACCTAGTAACATCTTTGCATTCGCGAGCTTTACTTCGTTTTTGTTTAAGATTATAAAAATCGTGCGTTGGTCGTCGCACCATTTTTAGGTAAGCGATTTAAAAACCAACATTAATAATGGTATGAGTACAATAAAGAAAATAAGACTAATAATATGTTATGGCCATATTTTTATTTTGTTGTCTTTTTTTGCGTCAGATTTGAATGAAATTTGGTGGGTAGGTAGAGTTGCTTATTCTACGCTAAATACTCGTAGATAGATACGAAATCCCAATGTGCGATAAAAAAAATGTACTAAATTTCCCACTGAGTTACGAAAATCCCATACAATTTCGTACCTCAGTGGAAAAAAAGTGAAACATACTGGGAAATTGGCTCTATCTTGAAGAGGATAAGGAACTCTTCCTACCTACCAAATTTCGTTCAAATCAGACGCGAAAAAAAACGACAACAAAATAAAAATATGCCCTTATCTCTTTCCTTTTTAATGTTTTCCAGAGATGGCATAGATAATTGAAGAAACGTGGGCAAATTCGATCATTATTTTTCTAATCCTAAAAAAACGTGATAAAAAAACCAGAATCAGGGGCCTACTTCTCAAAAGTTTGTAGTAGAGAGAGCTCGTGTGATACTGGAAGCTCCTGTCTAATAAAATAAGAGACTCGCTAATATAACAAACAAGTTACAAGCTTTCGAGAACAAGACCGAGATCTTTAATACCATGTGCTTGTATAAAGATGTTCAAAGTACAAAATTGTAATAATATTCTCAAAGTAGGTTACGAGGGTTCTTTCACAGGCCAGTACAGTCACCAGCAATAGTATATGACGCTATGAAGGCCGCAAAAATATGTGACACGCTCTTATGGTGGTACAAACAAGAATGTGTCAGATTATTTTGCAGCCTTCATAGAGTCCTATACTATTGCAGGTGACTGTACAACATTCTTAGTGACATAATACATAGCGTACATTTTTGATACAAGCTTTTACCGCTGACTGTGCTTACCTTTACACGGTCAGCTTAGACCTTCTTATACAATTCTCTGAACCCCAAACATTTTATGGGACGGGAAATAATCCCGTCTCGCAAATAGCTAACTAATTTCAAAACCATAATCCTTATAATCGCACATTAACAATCTCTTTTGTATATAAAATTCTTTTATATGATGTACAGCATGCTTACAACAGAGGCGCAATTCTTTAAGTCTTTGTTCTAATTTCCCAAGGGGTTTACATGAAACGCCATTGATTTAAAAACATGGAAAATTCAACTTAACTGCTTTATCATAAGAACTTGGCGTTGGTACAGTAATTGTGTCATGTTGGGAAATAAAGGTTCACATAAATAATACGATTAAGAACAATAAATTTGAATTAAGTATAGTAAGCTGGCAGGCAATAATGTTTATTTATGTATGTCATGGGTTCTGTCTAACGGTCCACAAAATAGTTTGCACAATTACCAAGCGAAGATGCTTCAAACAACACAGTAAGGGAAGTCGGCGTACGTGCCGTACAAGCCCAAATGGGCATGCATCTGTGTTGGGGCTAGCGCTAGCGCGTACATAGATCAAAGTGTGCAAAAAAGATATCACTTTCTTGACTCCCTTCCCAACGTGTTGGAGCAATCGTTTGGAGAAAACGTTTAACTAAAAGAAAAAAATGTACGAAAAATCCGACCAACTGCGAGTTGGAATCGCCCACCGAGGGTTCCACACATAGGATGCTCCCCCCCATTTATGACCTTACTTGAAAATTTGACTACTGGTACTTGAAAATACTGGCGAGTCGGAACTCTCAGTGTGCGGCTATAATACGGTTTTCGGATTTTCTCCCGTACTTGTGTGAAGCTCTTGCTTTTTACCAAATTTCATGATTCATGGTGAACGGGAAGTACCCTCCCTATATATTTTGATTCCCATTCCAAATATTTGGGAAATGCGGCATAAACGGCCATAACATGTCAATGAATCGCGTTAAGACGTCATGGTAAGGCCTCTGAACTGAGTCGCTTCCACACAACTGGGCCTAAACTGAACCTAAACTGAATCGCGTTAAGACGTCATGGTAAGGCCGCTGGTAATAAAGCTTTAATAATACTACTAAGATGAATAAAAAATAATACAATTAGCATATCGGTAATACTCACGATGCGTTGAAAGACGATTGCTTCCTCCTTCCGATGATGTCAGAGTTATGAAATTTCGCGATTCATCGATATGGTAATCATGATTATACATGTATCATTTTACGCATCAAGGTAATTGAACCCTGTTATTGCATTTATTACTTAAGTAACATCGCCAACGCTGCTAACTGACCAATTTTAACCCCTTTGCCTGTTACAAATAAATAAATAAATATTATGGGACAAACTTACACAAATCGACATAGTCCCACGGTAAGCTCAATAAAGCTTGTGTTATGGGTACTAGACGACGATTTGTGTAATAGATTATATAATAGATAAATAATAAAGTACATAAAAAAAATCATAACTCGGGAGCAAATATTCGTGATAAACACACAAATACATGCCCTGATCAGGATTCTAATCCGGAACCTCCTGCTTCGTAGGCAGAGTGACCGACTAGGCTAGGTAACCGTTACAAAGATTGCATATACTTGAGAAATTCGCCAACATTCATTAAGACGAGTGGTTATGGTGTTAGCCGCGTAAGCTGAGAGCCGGGATCGATCCCCAGGTTGGCCTCCGATGAACTTGCCTGTGTCTTCAGTTTCACTGTGAAACCAGGTTTGAATAAGAATAAGAAATAAGAATAAGAAACATTTATTCGTGACGATCACACAACACACAACACATAAAAAAAGAACAAAAACAGGAAGACAGAATTGTTGTGTGCATCACGAAATATGTTTGTGTTATGTTTATGTTTGGTAGTCACGACAAGAAAGTCTAGGGAAGAACCCATAGAAAATAATCCTGCGGAATATAATAATACTTAGACAAGAAAAATTAACACTTGCGAACTCTATTGGCAGTTCAAGTTATATCAAGAACGAGTTGAGGACTTCATAAGATAATGGTTCTCAATGCTACATCTCGGGTGTCGATCTCCGGCCCGCGGCGCCGGCGTGACCACAACATAAGCTTATATTCAGTATACAGACTTGATAGTAGGGTATGCAAACCGGTTTTTTTTTAAATACATGGAAAACCAACAGCGCTACATATGTATATATAAATCGTATAGAATTACAAAGCCAATTATAATAGGTTCTCACTTTTAGAACTATACTAATTTAGTATAGTGATAAGTGAGAACCTTTTATTTAAAATTTCCGTTAATAACCGGTTGTTATCCGGTTTTCGATACAATTAAAAACCGGTTTGCTCACCCTATTTGGCAGTAATGCTAATTTTACACGCACGTAATAAATAATGCTTAGTATTTGTCATTAGCGTAAGTGATTACGGACTTATCTGCAGAATGAAAAGAGTCAAGTATTAGAGAATGGTATTAGTAAAATAAACTAAACAAAAAAAAAACGAAATGGACTTGCGATCATTGTCCTTAACTGTATTTTAAGATTGTACACTAACCACATATGGATCTCTGATTCGAAATAAATAATTTGAATTTTTTTTTTTTCTTCTCATTTTTATCTGCAAGCGGCTAGTTAGCCATAATCAGATTTTCTGTCGTTGTTGAGTATTTTGAGAGGTATTACATTAAATACACTCTCTTGACATCAGAAAAGTTCGCCATATTTTAGTGCCTCTGGTCTAACTGCAGTATTTGCCATCTTTTCAGCCTAGTGGCGTTGTCATTATTAGAGCAAACCAGGTCCCTGGCAAGTTGATTTGTGTGCTTTTTCAGCCTTTCTTTGTACCTAACACAATATCTGTTAACTTCATCTTTGATTGTTGACATTTTTACGTATTCATGTATCTCTGTGTTTTTTGCAAACCATGGTGCACATGTGATAGCTCTTAAGACATTATTCTGAATTTGAATTTGAATTGTTCAGACCACTCGAAAAGTGAGTAGTATTAATAGATTTTTGCTGGAGGCAGAAACTTGTCGCTTTGTAAACAGAAACACTGTCGAACTTTAAAGGATGACTCGCACAAGGACGGGACGGAACGGGGCGGGACGGGATGATCTCTCAATTTCTATACAAATAATCACGTGATATGTCGGAGCCCTCGGATGTCACGTGACGTTTTCTATAGAAACTGACAGATTGTCCCGTCCCGTCCCGTCCCGTCTCGTTCTAGTGTCAGTCATCCCTAGTGTTATTTCAAACGTCAAACTTCTATGAAATTGTGGTTTTAACACTTTTACATTCTGCTCTGTCAAAATCTAGGAAACAGCATAGATGGACTCTAAAAGAAGAAATGCCGCCAGCATCCTAGGTACAATGCCTCAAGGACCTATTTTAGATTTAAGGTAGGTAGAGGTAGGTTGTCAGGTAAGTTACACTTACTGTATATATTTCGAAAATAAATGTTTTTACATAAAAGAAGATCATTGTACTGCTATTTCAACAATGATTTGTTTTTAATCGTGTCGATAATACCTTTATCGTCGTGCATGCCGATTAGAGGGCGACAGCCGATGGTCGCACAGATACGGTGCTGCCTGACATTACGTCCAACTTGCTGCTTATCTGCTATCTCGCTCCAGTTTCACAGGCTTTTAATATTTTGAAGGCAAATCAAATGGCAGATTATTATCTGTGGCTGACAGTTTTTGACAATATATATCTGACACTTTTGAAGTTTTGATAGATGAAGAAAAATCATTATAACTATTACAGGTGGTCTTCCGTTTGATATTCAAAATGGCGGTTGCGTTTCTTGAATAGTTCTTTGTTTTTGTGTGCTAAATGTTGTTTAATGTGTAATATTTATAGCTTATTGTGCAGTAAACTAACGAAGAAGTGTGCAGCTAATGAAGAATTAATCCTGAAACGCGTGTAATCGCGTTATTGAGTTATTACTCGGTTGCCCTGGGATTTTGGCCTCCTGAAATATTTATTACGTATAAGCTGTAAACGGAATAAATAGCAAGGCCAATTACCGAACAACGTCGCCCAAGAGGCAATATACTATTTATATAAGATACACTGATATATTAATACGGGACACTGGCAAAATTGTCCAATTCTCGGACAGAGGCCATATTATAAAAGAAGAAGAGAACTATTACAGGTCATGTTATGAGATGACTATTACAGGTCACGTATAAAATATAAAAGTACCTACCTATTCAAAGAAATAAAAAGTTTTTTTTTGTTTAAAAATTACAAGTGTCATGTACCTACATATAACATATATGTATTTGCTTCTTTCAACGTCCAGAATTCTCTAAAGTCTGTCGGGTTATATTATAAGCACGGCCCGGGCTAACGTGAAACATCCTTAACGCCGGTTGGTACCAGCCTAAAAAGATTTGAACCATCACCTTATTCGTCCAAACTCTATTTGTATCATTTGTTCTCCTCCGAGTCACAATCGCAGCATTGCACCACCCGTAGGTGTACAGTTGATCGATCAAACAATGGCTTTCGACACTTCCATAATTGCTCCTTTGTCGGCTAAGTGGATCGGCAGATGAAAGGGTCGTAGATTGGAGATAAAGGATTTTTTTAAAGTGCATTGCCACAGACTGCCTACGCTAACATTTAGGCTAGATAGTTGGGATTTCAAGGATTTTTTGACCTTGATGACCTCATTATTAACGGCCCCCTAGCCTAGTTGGTAGTCATGCCTACGAAGCAGTAGGTCCTGGGTTCGAACCCTGGTCAGGGCATTTATTTGTCTTTGTTTTTTTTTCACGGCATGGAGTTAGTATGCGAGTTTGTTTTTGCTTGATATTTTTTTTCAAGTGAACCAATGTTTTTAACTTTATTTATAAGTCGTTACTTATTGCATGATTTAAAGAAAAAAAATATCAATTTAAGTCGCTTAAAGCTTAATTTAGTTCAAAAGTTTTTTTATATAATAATTAAGTTAAGGCCAATGTTATGTTTTTCCCTTAATATTTAGGATAATATCAAAGTTGTGTAAAAAAAACATATTTCATTCATCATAAACTTCTCAGATAAAGGTGGGGAATGGGATTTTTTGCAACATTCACCAAAAATTAAAAATTTTGCATTGTAAAAAAAAAGTGTTTTAGAATGTGCAAATCTAGCCCTTTTAAATGATACCAGATATGATCCAAACTAAACTTTTAATTTCTGCCCTCTCTTTTATCGGGCATTTTTAATTGAAAAAAAATAATCTCAATGTGTCTGGATTAACTTTGCTTATAACTATTCCAAATTTCAAATCGGTAGCTTAAGTAGTTCTCGAGATATTTAACGATGTGACAGACAGACTGAGTAGCACCACAAGGGTTTCTTTTTTACCATTTTACGGAACCCTAAAAAGGGATATTGCTAAAAATCGTAAAAATAAGATTTCTGGAAATAGGAAGTTTGACGTAGGTACTACTCATAGTTACAAGTTTGCTATCCAAATTGATACTATTGTTTGCAACTATGTAGTTCACTTCACAACCTAAGTAAATCATACGATTGAACGTAGGCAGATAGGTATCAAAATGCTTTCATTATAATAGTATTGGAGGCTTTGGAGGTAACAATTACCGACGCTCCGAGCGACGAGTGAGGTAACTCGTGATTCTTGGGGTTTCTGTTAAACTTAAACCAAAGTAGCCTTAAGCCGCAGATGTTGCACTAGATTGCATCGCCGGAAGGGAAATTATATACCTTCTGAATCCAGATAGTTATGTTACCGAAGGAACTGGCGAGAATCGATATTGTTTATGACAGTGATGCCCGAGCCGCGAAGGTGACAACACCGCTCTGTCTGTCCGACGATGACTGCCCGATGCAGTCGAAACGTGTCACGCCTGTTGTGATAAAAATACGTGAGTGTTAACCGTGGCAATTTAATTTCAGTATGACTCACGATAGTTTAAATACCTCTTGTTTATTTCGAACAAATCAAAATCATATACGCATTTATATCTTTTTCCTAGAATTTTCTCGGCTTATGCCACGGGTTAGGGAGCCTAGGATCCATTTTGGTAACTAATCCCAAGATTTGACGTAGGCGCTAGTTTTAGTTCTTAGTTAGACGCAAGCCTTATAAAGCACACATGGATGTTCTCAGCGCTAGAACGCAATCGCTTGCTGTCGCCGAAAATGGGTAGGAGATGATGATGATATTCCACTATACAACGAAAATAATGTTACCTAGCTATTCCGCCAACCGTGCTAGTCAATTAGTGCCAACCCGTTATACCTACTTGCATACTTTTTGCATGCAAATGTTCCCACCCTCCCGCCGCAAAAAATAAATACGCAAATAAATTTAACAGGAGATCTTGTCGTACTGGTGTCCGACAAGTGGTCTGTCAGATTGGCACTAATTGACTAGTACATTTGGCGAAATAGCTAAGTAAAATTATTTTATTTGTTAATATGGAATTCCGCAAAGTAACGCCAGATTCAATAAATTATTCCATTATAGTCTTAAGATTTGGCAAACATTTTGTCAATGCCCACATTACCCACTTACGAGTACCTATTACCACTTATCATTTAGCATGGGTGGTACCTATTTATAAATGTATATCATTAAAAAATATAAAGGCGTACGTTTTAGTAAACAAGTAGGCCAAGATCTCCGATTATTAGTGCAGTTACAATATATGTAAACAGCTTCTACCCATCATATATTCACGACGCATTATATATATTGTACTGTTAGCAACAAAAGTACACATTGGGCTATGATATATTGGGAAATATATTTTGGCCAAACATTAGTAAACCACACGAATTAAATAATATACATACATATTTAATTTGGTGTGGTTCACTATTTAATTTGGTTTAGCTGGAAGTTACTTTGTTTTATACTACTTATGTAGTGATAGTGAAGATACTGAATGAACTACATTACAAATCTTCCACACTTCGATCTATTTGTGTGTATGGACTTGCCACAACAGACCCGCGTGTGCCCATTTGGGCTTGTATTTACTTCAGCAGGCGGTAAACGGTGCGTAAGCGGACTCCCCTCCCTGTGTTGCTTGGGCGAAAGAATAACTTCCTTACAATAGCCTGAATTTCCGACGATGGTGGTTTTGTGTAAGTATTTACTCTCTCGTTTTTCGTCTACGCTCTCAGTCACTGTAGAGTCTCGTGGCTACGATTGTCGCTGATTGTACAGCTCGCTAGACAAGGCGCTGCGTGGGCGCACGCGGTCGGGCTGCGCCTAAAGCGACAATCGCCATATTTGGTTAATCTTCATTCAAATAATTAACGAGACCCTTTTTAATCGACTTTGAAAAGTATTGAAATTGGTCACAGAAACTACTAAGTAAGTCAATTTCGATTTTGTTGTAATTCCTCAAGTCCACGCATGTCATTTTAAATAAAAAGGTGAATATTTTCATACGATTTTATTCCTGTCAATTGTCAGATAATTAGGTAAATTGCATACCTGGGTCAAACACAAAACGATTTTCGAAGTCTTTTCGGTAGACTATTCAAAAGTAAGGGCTATAAAGCTTGATTTTCTTATTTAAGCCTTATTTACATTAAAGGGTACTCCCTTTCCATTGCTTTGTATGATAAAAATCATTACTACATGTCCACAAGCTGTTAACTATTGACCACAGGAAAGAAAGTGCGTGTTCAGCTGAACTGTAGAGCCAATCTTTTGAAAAGTCCACCGGAAGATTTGTGTTTGACCCAACTATGACAGAACAAATTTCATAGTTGCCAATAGAACAAACTAAGTGCTAAGCAACATCGCTTAACTTGCATTAAAATTACTTAAGCCTGATATTGAAATAACGCAATTTTTAATTGATTCGGCGACTACATTTACGCGGTATTCATATAATCATTATGATTGATGATTGATGCATCATGGCGCGTGCAGAGCGATGACAGATCATGACTGACATGACAAAAAGGGTTTTTAATTAAAGTTTACGCAATGTGTTTGACAGTTTGATGCGGATTTTATAATGGTATGTTTGCTATGTCAAACTAAATGTGACTCACGATGTAATTAACAATTAATAGGTAGGTATAATTCTAAGCAATAAACTCTGTCTAGAGACTCTTGGTGAAATGAAATCAAATGGCTTGATTTTGATTTGAATCATATGCGAATCATATCACATCTGTGAATCATATGCGAGGGTACATGGCTTACTATATAATGAAAATAAGCGAGTTTATGATTTTTAAGGCCGGAAGCAAGTGTCCTCAAGATGTTCCTCCTGTGACCTTGAACGGAACGTTACTTAAACGAGTAACAAAATTTAAGTACCTAGGACACTATGTTACCGATGATCTGAGAGATGATGTGGATATGGAGAGGGAACGCAGAGCATTGTCCGTCAGGGCGAACATGTTGGCTCGTAGATTTTCCCGATGTTCAGATGCAGTGAAGATAACACTGTTCAAAGCGTACTGTACTTCTATGTACGCGGGAGGTCTATGGGTCAAATACACCCAGAAATCGTATAATGCTCTGCGAGTCCAATTCAACAACGGGTTCAGGGTGCTGATGGGGTTGCCTCGCTTCTGTAGCGCATCCGCAATGTTTGCTGAAGCCCGCACGGATGACTTTCACGCTATCCGTCGGAAAAAAGTGGCATCACTTGTGGGTAGAGTGAGAGGCAGCAACAACAGCATCCTTAGCAAGATTTCTAGCAGGTCTGATTGTCCGATAATTTTCGGATTAATTAAACTTGCAAAATCAAATTTAGAATTTAAATTTTAAATCAGTGTCTAATATTAAGTATGTACTAACATTTAGTTGTAAGTCTAGTTTTAATGTATATTAACAACATGGATCTTGGTTATCTGGAAATAAATTATTTTGATTTTGATTTTGGAATCGTTAAGGAAAACTGTGCTAGATTGTGCTACAAGCTCTTGCTTTTTACAAAATTTCGTAATTCTAGGTTAACGGGAAGTACCCTATATATTTTGATTCCCGTTGCAAATGTATGGGAAATGTGACATAAACGGCCGTATCTTTTGATTGCGTTGACGTAGAGATTTGGTTTTTTCACAGCGTCAAAGGACCGCAGATCTGTGTATGTGGTATTCACTTCAACTTGCTACCTCTACGCGTTCTCGAGATAAAGGGTCTTGACAGACAGACGGACGGACGGACAACAACAAAGTGATCCTATAAAGGTTCCTTTTTTTTTCTTTTGAGGTCTTCTTGGTCGATAACTCATGTCTGAGGGACGTGACTTATATGGGTGGCTCTATTGACCAGCGCTTTCCAGGCCTTCCGATCCTGCGCCTTTTATATAGTCGCCTGTAGAGTTGTCCCAGTAGCTGTTTGCACTGTATCTGTCGATGTGCAGGTCCTCTGCTTTGATTTACGGAACCCTAAATACAATCACATGTTGAACAATCAACAGATGCACATTCGATGCACATTCTTTATCCGCACGCACTATAACGAAGCCTAAGTAGTTCTCCAAACATTCGCACCTTTTGTGCACTCACAATGACCCATAGCCACTTGTCACTTATCGCTGACCATACGCGTCTATCACGATTATTGCCATCATTGTGTCTAAGTCAAATTCGGTTAGGTTTGTTTTCTTGACTTTGACATTTAAGAGCAACAATACATCTAATTTGGTGTACTATATCGAAGCAAACAAATAGAGAAGTCCGAAGTCTGCCATGACTACGTACTCGTAGATTCACCTAAGTATTTGAAAGAAAAAACTGAAGATGATAAATAATACACCTGGGGTCTTACCATGACATCTTAGCGTGATTCAGTCTAGGCTCAGTTGTATGGAAGCCACTCAGTTTAGGTTCAATTTAGACTAAGGTGTATGGAAGCGACTCAGTTTAGGCCGTCAACTGAATCGCGTTAAGACGTCATGGTAAAGGATGACTCACACCAGTCCGATCCGATCCGATCCGATCCGGGACGATTCTGTTTTCTATAGAAAAAATCACGTGATAGCTCGGAGCCGTCGGAGATCACGTGACGTTTTGTATAGAAACTGACAGATCGTCCCGGATCGGATCGGACCGGATCGGACTGGTGTGAGTCATCCTTAAGGCCCCTGTGCCATAAATAATAAATAAATGTTATGGGACAATCTTACACAAATCGACCTAGTCCCACGGTTAGTACAATAAGGCTTGTGTTGTGTTGTGGGACATAGAAAACATTCATAAGCCCTTTTAGTACTTAAATTTAAAATGTGTGAAAATCGTGACAGTTTAAATAAGTTCTATAAGAAATATGCAAAATCAAATGACATTTGTAATAATTGTAATGAAACGAGTGCTCAATACTTTTGTCCAAGACTGTACATGTGAATTAATCGTTAATCATTAGTCAAACACGTACCAACGAAAAGCATGGCGCCAAACTAAATGGTCATGTTCCAATCTGCCTTTCCTATTAGTCACATCGAACCGGTTTGTGTGAGCCGGGAAAAGCCATGTTTTGTTAAACCTTTAAAATGTTGAGACTAGATTCCCCAAATTTGGTGAGTTTGGGATTACGAGAGTTGATTTATCATCAACGAGTTTTTACAGCGAAACTGCTTACGGGTTATTCCAAGAAGAAAACACCAGAACATCAGAATAAAATCCGCGCTTCAAGATTTTTGGTAAAAAAATAGTTATACAACGCGTCAATGCCGCCAGCAGAATGGGGAATTTAGCAGCTGGAGTGGCGGGGTACGGGCTGTAAATATAATTTTCACCTAACTAGCTCGGAAAACACTCTTTTATACTTTAATATGAGCGGGGAAAACGCATTTTACCCAATAGCAAAGTAATTTGACCTTGAGTTTTGAATGGTTTCTTCAAGTTAACTGGTAGCATTGATTCTTAAACGATATCTTTGTGTAATAAATATCGAATAGTTTTTATTTTCCTCGAAATAATTAGGTGAAATTTTAGTATTACACTCGGCGGCAAAGTTTGTTCAACTCTCGTGCCTTGAGACCCTCGTAAAGTTCAAGATTTCAGGATTCCAATTTTGGAATCTTTCGATTGCTCAGGTCGTTAGGTACTTATAAATACTGGTGGCACGGAATTGTCAGTGTGCAGCAATGATACGATTTCGGATTTTTTCCTGAACTCGTCCTACAAGCTCTTGTTTTTTTCCAAATTTCGTGATTCTGGGTACACGGGAAGTAACCTAAGTAAATACTTACATTTTGAGTTCCATTGCAAATGTATGGGAAATGCGACATAAACGACCGTATCTTTTACTTACGTTGACGTAGAAGTTTCTTTTTTTCACAGCTTCAAAGGACCGTAGGTAGACCTGTGTGGTATAAATTTAAACTTGCTACCTCTATGCGTTCCTGAGATAAAGGCGTTTGACAGACGGACGGACGGACAACAAAGTGATCCTATAAGTATAAGGTTCCGCTTTTTCCTTTTGAGGTACGGTAAACATCCCTTTAATTGTATCTTCCACTATGGAAGCCGCAAAAATATCTGACACAATCTTTTTTTGTGCTAACATGAGAGCGTAAGCGTGAGGGCCTACGCTAGCTGACGCGGGTGCACGGAGCGGGTGCACGCGGCGGGTGGATTTAGTATGGTGCACCCGCTCCGTGGGCCCGCTTCACTTAGCGCTGTTCATACAATTTCTTATTGGAAGGGCGTCCGTTCCGGGTAATCCGCGTCAGCTAGCGTAGGCCCTGAAGATACAATTGGAGATGACTGTACAATTATACACCTACATATATGGTCACACAAATGACCAATTTCCTGTGGCTCCTACGTTTATAAACTTGACATCATAAACACGTTATCGAAGATTAAAAATAAATAACTGACGTTCTAAAAAAGGAGGTCTTTAATTTATATAGTCTTCTGGGCCAATTATCGAACATTTGAAGAAGTCGTTTATGTAAAGGGCTACCTAACTATCATCATAAGTCAATAGGAACTTCCCTAAAATGATAATGGTGATATTAACATACACTTAAGGTACCGGTATCTATGTATTATGCCGCCCATATATGTACGTTCGAGCATATCTGTCCGATCTGGCAATTTATGTATGGGTGGACCATGTGAAAATTGGCCCCAAACCCAACAGAGCTGAGAGTTCATTTGATAGGTATTTTTATCTACTTATTTTCTCTGTATGGACACCAAGTTGAATTAAATTGCAGAACTGAGATGTTTGGACTTCTGTCAGTCAATAATTGGTACATAAATGCACCCGAGTGGTATGCGTAACCCATTCCTTCCCTAATAAAACAAAAGACTGTGTGGATCCGCTATTATCGCCGAGCGGTTGTGAATATTTTTACTTTATATATTACTTCCGTTTTAATACGAATATCTGAGATCTGCAATAGTAATTTGGGAAAGCTTCCACATTCCGCCACCATTTAAGATTTCGCTTTTTTTTCTGTTTTTGCTATCGTATAAAAACTAATGTATGCAACAGCATACTCGACTACGTCTCGTTTTGTAATAGCGCCCAGCGACCCTTGAATTTTAAGAAGGGTTCTTAAAACTTGTGGGTCGCCGCTCTTATGGAATACCACAGACAATGTTATAATGTATGATTGCTTAATATCAGTCATCTAATTGACAGATAGAAGTGCTGGAGTAGAAAATCTACTATTTTATTGTTCCTTAAACAGTAACCGTGTGGAAAAACCTATATGAAAGTCTATATGTCGAATCATCCCTTTCATTTCATAATCCAATATGAAACCGGAACAGCCATCCGATCGTGAACACACGTCAAATAAATTCGATTATAGATTTTACACTTTCTACCATTTTAGACCTAAATCTCTACAAACTTAGACACGGAAGTAGCCAATATACGACCTTATCACATTGAAATAAGGTTCACAACTAGTCAATTAATTGTACCAATAAAGTTAGCAATAAAGTTCACTTTGGGCCGGATTTTGTGGTCAACATAGTAGGGGAGCCAAGAGGGGATTTCGGTAGTAACTCCGGCGGGGCAGACTTATAACTGGGGGATACCTTGTACTCTTGTATACCAAAAATACGCGAGTGTGTGTTACGAATAACACACACTCGCGTATTTTTGGTCACTATGCGCATTATGTTTCGGACATCCTATGATGGCATTATCAAGCGCCGAATACCGTGCGCGATGCAAGCGGGCGTACTAAAGCATTTCGCCTCGCCGCCCGAAGCACACTCGATCACAAAGCCGGTTCAAGGTGATCCAAGGTGGTTTGGGAGTCCGGGATTGTTTGACTGCAGATTTGGTTCATTTAAATGGTAGCACGCACACTGAACACTGTGTGCACTACACTGTCACTACATACACTGAACTTTTGACTATGGACTTCAGGTTTACATGCCGGTGGCACCGCCCATATGCGGTGATCGCTTCACGTATTTTAGCACTTGTATAGCATTTTTCTCGTACCAGCAATCTCGCTTTAACAATTCCCGTGTCGTAGACGTGATCTTTTTTATACAGCGTATATTCTCCAACAGTCTTGTGGACATTCAAATCTGAAGAATATCCGAAACATGTCGTGAATAGTGATTAATTAATGAGTATAATTCGTTATTTTATTGTAATATTAATATGTCTCACGGTAGTTTAAATTCGGTACCTTGTACCCTGTTAAGTACCTTCACCAAATATGAGTTCTTAATATAGGTCATTTCGAAGTTTTCGAACATCATGCAAAAATAGTATGCTCAAAAGTACTCATACGCGTCAGGCTAAGAATTAAAGGATTAATTACTTGACCTTAGTGGATCAATATCTGGCACGGTCGAGTATTTCCGCGTAATATTTTTTTTACATTAAAAAAAGGTCTGTAGCCGCTTCCTTCACTAAAAATAAACATTATATCACCTTTTCTTTTTCCTATCAACTAATCTTTCAATCCCAATAGGTCTCCACGACGCTCGAGTTAGTACAAATTTAGCATCTTGGCCTCCCGTACTATAAAATGCTTTCTCAAATCTGATAATCGGCATTGTACAATCGGTCTATCGAGTTTGAAGACAGATCGATCAACATATCGATGGATTGTATCGGTCGGTACAATTGTTTTCATTTCCTTTGATTGTTATCTGTTTGATTCGATTATATCGTTATTGTAGATTGTCAGTTTTGTTTATTGCATTGATATGATTGCTTAAGCTTAAATTAAATTAGGTATGCTTATGAAATAGATTAGTAAGTAATGCTTACCTCGTATAGAGTGTTCTATGAATATAATATCATAAGGTCTAATTTTAGTCTAACATTTTTTTGGCCTAAAAATAGGACATTGGGCCTTATAAAGTTAATGCTAAGCAATGCGCTAAAGCTTGTACTGGGCGCGTTTATGTCTTTTATTCCTGGGTGACATTGTCTAAAGCCTAAACCTCATAGTGTATTTGATATAATTTCATTTAGTCTGGATATTATTAGGTCCAAAGTACATTTGAATGAACAATTTCTTCTAATAATTTCAATTTAAACCTTGTTGATGAGGGCTGACAACACAACAGCAAAGTCAGTCAAATAGCATTTATTTTTGTTTGGTGAAATAATTCATCACATGCACGATTGCGTTCAAAATTGCATGGGCAGTTTATTAATGAATCCATTCATATATTGCCTATGCACTTTTATTGTAAAATTTTTGTAAAACACAATTAAAGATTAAAATGCAGAATCAATCAATCAAATCAAATCAATCAATCAGGATATGCGTTTACAAAAAACCAACCAAGTGGGAGTCGGACTCGCGCACGTAGGGTTCCGTACCATTATTTATAAAAACGGCAAAAAAATCACGTTTGTTGTATGGGAGCCTCCTTTAATATTTAATTCATTCTGCTTTTTAGTATTTGCTGTTATAGCGGCAATAAAAATTCATAATCTGTGAAAATTTCTACTGTCTCTAACTATCACGGTTCTTGAGACCTGGACGCCTACCACGAACATCGAAAATTGGCATTGACGGGAAAACCTCTTTGTTACTCCAATATGCAAGTGTGACAGAGATGGAGATACAAATCCGCAATCGTTCGATTTTCGTGGTTTAGGCCCTGGCGACAGACCGACGGAAGGCGAAGCCTTGTGACCCTTTGAGTACAAAACCCTAAAAAGGAATAAATAGAAAAGTACAAAGGCGAACGTATGCAGTCACGCCAGTCACTATACCTTAAAGCAATACAGTTGACTAAACGAAACCGATTTTCAGACCTCAATTACTCATTGGGCCCAGTCATGGCATGGCCTCCGCCGGAATGCAGTCCACTGCAATATGACAACACTGATTTACTTAATCATTTCATTTATGAATTATCAAGATATTAAAGATAGTCAGAACTGCTAGTAGCTTTGCAATACTCCAATAGCTATTTATGAAGAGTGCGGAAAGTGATTTTTGACGA
Source organism: Lathronympha strigana (assembly GCA_949128165.1). Classification (NCBI taxonomy): domain Eukaryota; kingdom Metazoa; phylum Arthropoda; class Insecta; order Lepidoptera; family Tortricidae; genus Lathronympha; species Lathronympha strigana. Next base: position 699,395 of record OX421911.1, read on the forward strand.
GTGTATTTATAAACCGACACGAGACTTAAATGAAATAATAGTATTTTATACAATAGTCATATAATGAAGGGTTTTTCAGTCGAGTACCGTGTTTAGGCCACGAAGCTTGCTGAGTGGCCTAAGTAAGGTACGAGATTGAAAAGCTTAATTATATTACGATTGTATACAATACTTTTTCTACGAGTCATCATCATCATCATCTATGGAGGAACAATTTCATCATTCAATTTCATTGACTTAACAAGGATGTAACACAAAAAGATGGCCGGCAGGCCGGCGCGGTTGGCGCAGGCGTGGGGCGCGCGCTCGGCAAAGTCCCAGGCGGCATCGCAAATAAGTATAGAATTTGTATGAAGTTCTATTATAGTTGCCTACAGCGTATCGAAATGAGATATTATAGTTGAGTTGGACTGTCTAATAGCGAAAAGTATGAGCTTATAGTTCTGTCTATGTACTCGTAATTGGCAGATTAAAGTCGGCGAGTAGAAAAATGATCTTTATGCCACATCTAGCCATAAAAGCCGATTTCTGCCCAAGTGTAGGCATAAAATGCCTCGAACTCGACCATGGACGATGATGGCAGTACCGCACCGCCTACCGTCCCTCGGTGCGGTTTCTCCATGCCCGGCATTATATTCAGGCAAACTGATGTCCGGCGGGAGCTGCTATCATTAGACGTCCACAAGTCGAGCGGGCCAGACGGCATACCAGCGGTGGTGCTCAAGCGGTGTGCTCCCGAGTTGTGTCCAGTGCTCACGCGCCTTTTCACGCTCTCATATCACAAACGGCAGGTGCCGTCTTCGTGGAAGACCGCCCTTGTGCACCCTGTGCCTAAAAAGGGTGACAGATCAGACCCGTCGAATTACAGGCCAATCGCTATAACCTCCCTTCTCTCCAAGGTGATGGAGCGCATAATCAACGCAAAGCTCCTGGGATACCTAGAGGATCACGATCTGATCAGTGACCGACAGTATGGCTTTCGCCATGGTCGCTCCACTGGTGATCTTCTAGTGTATCTCACCCACCGCTGGGCTTCAGCTATTGAGAGTCAAGGTGAGGCATTGGCAGTCAGCCTGGATATAGCGAAGGCGTTCGATCGGGTTTGGCATGGGGGTCTTCTATCGAAGTTACCATCTTACGGACTGCCCGGGGGATTATGCGAATGGATTGCCAGCTTTTTGTCCGGCAGATGCATACGAGCCGTTGTCGACGGAAGTTGCTCCGATAGCATGGACATAAATGCTGGTGTCCCACAAGGCTCTGTGCTATCCCCAACGCTGTTTTTGCTGCATATCAATGACATGTTGTCCATTGGCGATATTCATTGTTATGCAGACGACAGTACTGGGGATGCCTATTACACAGGCCGTGCTAACATCCCTCGTCCCGTTGTGTTAGAGAGTCGTGAAAAGCTTGTGTCAGACATCGAGAGTGCTCTCTCTGATATCTCACTGTGGGGCCAGGAAAATCTTGTCCGATTTAACCCCACTAAGACACAAGTTTGCGCGTTCACCGCTAAAAAAAACCCCATTTACTGTGGTCCCACAATTCCAAGACACAGTCCTTACCATGTCAGAGAGTATTGGGATCCTGGGTGTTGACATTTCCAGTGACGTCCAATTCCGTAGCTACCTGGAAGGGAAGGCCAAGCTGGCATCCAAAAAGCTCGGTGTGCTCAATAGAGCTAAGCAATACTTCTCTCCGGGGCAAAGACTGTTATTATACAAGTCTCAAGTCAGGCCCCATATGGAGTATTGCTGCCATCTTTGGGCGGGAGCACCTGGATACCAGCTGGGCCCCTTTGACTCGATCCAAAGACGTGCTGTCCGAATTGTCAACGATCCCAAACTCACGAGCGTATCGAACCCTTAAGTCTAAGGAGAGACTTCGCCTCCTTATGTGTATTCTATCGCTTGTACAATGGATTGTGCTCTGAGGAATTGTTTGATATGATGCCAACGGCTGCATTCTACCACCGCACCGCTCGCCGTCGGCAGGGTGTTCACCCGCATACCCTGGAGCCTAAATGGTCTCGTACCGTGCGGTTTATGAGGAACTTCCTCCCGCGGACGCTCCGGCTGTGGAATGAGCTCCCTGCCACTGTTTTCCCAAAGGACTACAATATGGGGTTCTTCAAAAAAGGAGTGTTAAAGTTTTTAAAGGGTCGGCAACGCGCATGTAACACCCCTGGAGTTGCAGGCGTCCATAGGCTACGGTGACCGCTTACCATCAGGCGGGCCGTATGCTTGTTTGTCACCGTCGTAGTATTAAAAAAAAAAAAAATGATGTATACGTGAGGTAATAAATAAAGCCCTTGATCACATATTAAATGTATTTTCTTTCTTTCTTTCTTTCATATTTACGTCCCTCGCTTGCAGCTCGGGTCGCAAACATCTGCGATCTCGGACTTTCTTTGTTTTACCGCACTAGTTAGGTAATGTACTATTACGCACGTGTTTCGTACAATGTTTTAATAAGCATTGTGCGAGTAAATAAACAATAATTTTAGCGGTAGCGCAGTAGCACAGTTCAGTTCAGTTCAGTTCACAGTTCATCGGGGGGCGGAAAGTAATACTTCCGTGCAATTTGGTTCTATTAGAAAACGCACTTGATCGTCGATCAAACATCAAAGGAAGGATAACTCTAGTTAAAGAGCTCATTCGCTCAATCGATTACGCAATGAAGAGGATAACCCTTGAATCCTCCCCTCACTTCCTCGCTTCCGCCGGAGTGAAATGTCACGCATCACATGCTTGCGCGCGCCAGCGGCGCTTGCGCAACCGACGCCATCTGCTGACCCGTTTATTTTGACTTAATATTTATTTCATATTAAGCAGAAACATGTGCGAATGATACCAGAGCCACACTAAAAATGTTACTGCTAAAGGAACAACAATGTAGGACCAAAAATGATCACTACAAATTAGTTGGTTTCTTGGCACTGTGAGGGCAGAATTAGCTCCTTTATCTGATACCTGGCGGAATGTATGTGTAAGCCTCTTCACAATTATGTCCATTATGCATGTCCATATGTGCAGTAAGTGCGGAGACAGGCTAGGAATGCATTGTGCGCTTTGTGCGTAAGAGTCGTGGGAAAACTGCAGCAGAAAAAGGTTGTGAAGGTTGGATGTGTTTGTGATGACTGGGAACGTATGGTTTAATTACAGCTAATGTTGTTAGTGAGTTTGAAATAAAAAACATTTTTTATTTATATATATAATTATATATTAAGGACATTCTTACACAAATTAACTAAATCCCGCAGTATATATATATATATATAGGTACATCGATTATATTTACGATTGTCGACTTTATTGAGACAATAAGGTACAACGAAGACACCTACTTACAAATAAAATATACTTACAAATAAAAAAGTCCTTATAATTATCAATCATATTTCTTTGTAAAATTTTCAAATGTATTATAAAGTGACGAATTAATATACTTAGACCGGGTTACTAGTATATTAATATGTCTAATACTCAGGGGAGTTTTCTATTTAAAATAAAGTGACGAAGTAAGTACTTATACTTACCTATGTAATTACTACTTGGTCATGTTTTATGTTACTTATACTTACCTATGTAATTAATTACTACTTGCCTACTTGGTCATGTTTTATGTTTTGCTATCTCCATTACTTAAGGTAAACTTGCGTTATTTGGTGATATGTAATTCTAATTCGGTGATACTACATAGAAAAAAATACTTTTTTAAATTCGTTGCAAAAAAGTTGAAATCTTAAAATATTATATCGCTACTTGACTTTGAAAAAATCTTCCTTTTTGTGGGTATATTTTTCTGGGTGCGAGTTTACCCTACAGGTTGTTTGGAAGAACTCTTTAACGATAAGACTGCCTAATATTTACTGTACCCCTATGTATACTGATGGTTTTGTCGATTATTTTGTTTTGATGAGCAACAAAGAATATTGTATTGTATAAAGTCATACCTATATTCCCGAAAGGAGTACGCCGAACATTTTTTTTAATTTAAACCATTCCTTTTATTACTTTTAAAACACCTCAAAACTGCAAAGATTTTAAATTAAATAAATAACCAAAACAATGCCTTTTTATCGCCACCATAGTCTTTTATCCCGTCGTATTGAATGCCTAATTATTTGTAATGTAGCACAACTCATTTGTAATTTGTCACGTGACAGTAAACAATATGATAATCAAATAATTAAATATTGACAATGCTATTTCCCACGAAAATGAAGGAATTTAACTTTTGGACGGCAAAAACCGAAGATGGCCAAAGCATCGAAGAATGATAATAGTTGCTAGTGATGATTGACGAAACTGATAAGGTAAGGGGCAGGTAACTTACCTTGAAAGGTATTTCAAATAAGATATACAGGGTGTCCCATAAATTTGTGGAAGTTCAGGGACGGCTTGACGAAGTTCACCGGGTTAACTAGCCTTATAAAATGTATAAACTCAGGGTCACCGTAATCGCACACGTTTCAGGCGTTTCAGCGGTGGAGTCAAATTCAAATGACTGTAAATTTTTAAATTTTTGGCGTCTGCCGCGAAAGCAGGAGGTCGATGGTCATCTCTTTCAATGTATGACAATCCTAATGTTAATGTCATCTTGACATTTATATGCTTAACAACCTAAACGTCAAATATAATACTTATTCTGTGGTTTATTCAGGCTCTCCATGTGCTAAAACCTAGTAATAGTAACAAATTTAAAGTAATTTATGTAAACTTGAAAACATTACCCTCCCTTTGGCAACAGTCGTGTAAGACACAGTAGTTGCATAAAGATCGTGTGTCATCCAGACGGGGTCAAAAGCTACAAACAATAGTCGAATACTCCATGTCGGTTAACAAATATCAACTCCTGCGTCTGGAAACTAATAGTTTGTGGTTGATTTTAGTCAAAGGTACCACGCACACGCGTATACACTTCGGAACGTATTACTGAGAAGGTTCAAATTTGAATACAGTTGCATTATGAAGCCCACCGTACCACTTTGTTGACAAGGTTTATTCCTGCCTGAAGGAGTCTTTATGCCAAGAGTGCCTTATCCCCTAGCCCTAGCGACAAATTTGCTTCATATTTATTCAACAAAGGATGACTCACACTACGGGGCGGGACGGAGCGGGATGGAACGATCTGTCAGTTTCTATAGAAAGAATCACGTGATAGCTCGGAGCCCTCGGATGTCACGTGACATTTTCTATAGAAACTGACAGATCGTCCCGTCCCGTCCCGGTCCGTTCTAGTGTGATTCATTCTTAAATACGCTAAGTGCTATCATCTTCATTTCCTAGTCAAACCGGGTATTCAAATGCAGTTTTGAATTTCCATATATAGTTCGAATTAAATTTGCATATTTTATAAATATCTGTTACAGATAGCATAGTGCACCGAGATATAATGTTATGCAACGTCGGTAGCAGACAAGCGTCCCGCCTGATTAAAAGCAGTCTTCGTAGCCTATGGACGCCTGCAAAGTCAGGTCAGTCAATGTTTCTCGCGCATTATCGATTACAATACGGCTCCCAGTCCCAAATCCCAATATAGCAATACTTTAACAAATTCAAAAAAAACATATTTTTAATTACTTAGTAAATAACTTTTATTAATTCTTACGGCTAGTTACTCGAAGGTTGAGATCTAAATCACCTTACAGTCCATAACATAGCAATAAAACACACGTGACAGCAAATTTATGCACTCGCGATAACTACGGATGCTCAATTGCTCAGCAATAGAACAATGTATCGATCAAGGACGCGCCGGGAGCCACAACACTAGCAAATGCTGCAAATGCCAGCCAGTCTTACGAGCCACGCTGCGAAGAGCGCGCGCCGCATTCGAAAATAGAACGCGAACGAACTTTTTAATTCGAAGTAGTGATGCGATCGTATTAAAATTATATCGATTGACTGTTTCAAAGTGTTTATTTCACTCAGTTTTTGTGTTAAATAATGATAATTTTGTAAACTTTATAAACATCTGTAAAAAATATTTGCACTGTGGGGGTTTTAATTTGAGGGTTGAAAGGTGAAAAGTGTATAAACATGGGTTGTAGACAGTTTTTGTCAGTGTGCGTGGCGGTGGGCTGTTTATATTTAGCTGTCATTACACATGGACAGGTATGGACTATATATAAACCTCTAATACCTAAGATACCTAAAATATCAAAGTCATTAGGACCCGGAATTCATGTTTATTTTATTTATTCTGCATACTTAGTAATGGTAATTAGAGACCCTTCTTCAAATTATCTTCGTTAAAAGAATTTGGTAGGTATTGTACCAGCAGGCAGTCCATACATATCTTTAAAACTAAAAATGTATGGTACCTATTCAACTTCGAAGAAACCTGTGTAACTGCTCGGGAAATTCAAGTTTTCTTTTTTTAACCGCTAAATCGCTAATACAACTCGGTCCTGATGATTTTACCAATTGAAATTGTCTGCTTCTTTAATGTCATCAAATTTTAACCTTTAAGTTTTAGAAAGACAAGTTACATAGAAGACTTTTACTTAGAAGTTTTTTTTATGTGCTTAAAAATAATAGTATAGACAATACGAGCTATAACACGCAAAAGTATGCAGGAATATAATAAAATTATTATCAGTGGTCCGAGTCAAGGGGCGCAATGAGTGTTTATAAACATGAGATGTTGATATCTATATTAAATACTAGTTTAGAGTCAAACCACGATATCTTGTCCAAGCAAATTAACTGTCAAACTTTGAAGTATAATTTTAAACGTCAAACTTCTATGAAATTATAATGTTGACACTCACAGTCTGTGTTATCAAAATCTAGGAAACTTAGCATAGTCTGATAAACGAAGAGTCAGCTGATAAAGAAATGCTGTTAATACTTCCGAAAGTTAATGGAGTCGGAATCCGTTTGTTATCTATCGATATTTAGGCAGATTATCGATATTTCAATTTAATTTTACCCAAACTCAAGTTTTTTCGCGCGATTTTTTTCTAAGGTAAGTTAATCATATTTTTTTTCTATCCAGAATAACGAGTTCTTTCGACCTTAGAGAAAAAAAATACGAATGAATTATAATTTCTAGACTTATTAATTACTTACTAACTCTCTATATTGGCACCGCTGTAAATACCTTTAATTTCTCACTAACAAGGAACTTCAATATTTACCGTTCCTAATGTGACATGTGACATTACATAACAATACATAGAGGTCAGTGTACTTAATGACGATTGTCGTTTGTTACTCAATATGGCGATAGCGTCTCTGGAATAGTTTTTGTTTTTTGTTTGCAAAATGTTGTTTAATGTGTAATATTTTTACCTAGATATTTTTCTAGCACGAACGGCATGTTGTCAGTGCTTGACAAAATGAAAACATCGACAGTCCTGTTATCGATAAGTTAACTTTACAGCTTTACACCCTAGCTTTCGCATTACAGATCCAGTAAGGAGTATCCATATCTTGCGATACTATTTTAATTATAGAGTGAACATGCGTTTCATAAAAATTGTAAAACTGTTTGGTTTCATTGTTTAAGAACAAACTGTTGCATTTTTACGACGTGATATCTCACTCTATTATTAAAATAATTTTGGCAGATATCGATAAGGCTCCTTGCTTTATCTGTGATGCGGGTGCTAGGTGTTAAACTGTCAAATTAATTTGTCGATAACAAAACTGTCGATGTTTTTATTTTGTCAAGCACTGACAACAAGTCGTTCGTGCTAGAAAAATATCTAGGTATAGTAATATTGATAGCTAATTGTGCAGTAAACTAACGAAGCAGTATACAGCTAATGAAGAATTAATCCTGAATCGAGTTCAGTCACTCCTTTAGTCATCAAGCGGCAATTCCGGGATCTTGGCTCCCTGAGAAACTATATTTTAAGTGTTATAGGTATAAACTTATCATATAGCGAGGCCAATTACCGAACAACATCACCCAAGTGGCATTAAACTATTCTATTTATATAATATACTCAAATATTTATAATACGTGACACTGGCAAAATTGTCCAACACTCGGACAGAAGCCATTATTTAAAAGAAGAAGAAGAAGTACTTAATGAATAACATTATTCGACTTTATCCACGTCAAAAACATGTCTACAATTTTGCACTCTACTCCTTATGTAATAAGCTGCAAAATTACATTTTGAACGTGGACTACGCGAATACAGTCAGCTAAAGCTACGCTAAAAGTATAGTGTCACGTACAGCAACCAATTGGAACCCTAGGCCACGCTAGAACCATGTCAAAATGACAAGCAGTAAGAGATTTCTTACAATCTGATTAATAGTATCACTATGACATAGTCCTACAGTGGCCTGGTTCCAATTGGTAGACTCAACGTAAAGTGTGCTAGAAGCCCGGGGCAGTCGTTACAACCCAGGAACTGTTGGAAGGAGGTCAGAACATACCGTTATTAGCCTAAACTACCTGAATCAAACGCTACTTACATTTTCTAAATACCTACAATGTCAGTCTCGTTTTAGTTAACCAGTGGTTCGCTCTGAACGCAAACTTTCGACCCCTGTATCTCGGCAAATCCTTAATCTTGACACCTCATATTTAAAATAAAAAAATCTCTTTATCTCTTCTAACCACCTGCCAAATATCACGACGATCTGAACGATATTAAATCGCCGTCAACAAACTGCCATATTGATCGTAAAAACATCACTTTTAAGTTTTTAATGAAATCTCCAAGATTAATTTATATATCTTATGTTTTGTATGTTACGATAATACGACCGTTTCAGTAGTGAAGCGTTTCGCTGGTGTTTGATAAGATAGTGTCAAAATACAAGGAGAAACAGAGACAAAACATGTGATGCCTTTTGTTTACATCGTTAGTAAGTTCCATTGATGGCGAAATTAGAGTTATCGTCGAACAAACAAACAAATAACGGATTGTCCAAGTAGATTGGAGAGTTCAATAGCTTCTCTCTCTCGATCGATGTTATCAGTCGCGGTTTATAAATACTGACAGTCATAAACTTTGAGAACTGGCAAATTTAGATTGCATCTCTCCGGTTCTCAATATTGATTACAACTACTTGCCTGATATTCATATAAATAGAACTTTATAATGATTTCTGCACACTGTAAAACGTGAAAATGCGTGAAACTTAGTAACAAAAGCCTCAGAAACTATTATTTTTCATAAAAACCCGTTTTTACATGTTTCTGGTTAGAACGTAGAAACTAGAAACCATTGGATGATCCTTAGTTAAATACTTAGTTGAGTAGTAACTTATTCTTAAATCGGGTTAAAGCTTTTATCTACAAACAATGTTATATTGTCTTCTCTTACTGCGATTGTTATTCATTGAAATTAACGCGCCCCAAAAATCCTCGTCAATCAAAACGAAAAAAAAAATTAATGGGCAAAATTCGCATTCTCTCAGTCATCACCTTAACCCTATGAAAACGAGTGCTGTAAAGGGCTCGATACGTAGGGTCATGGTGTTAATAAACGCGTTTCTAAAGTGTTTAATTTCTACAAACAATGTATTTCAGTTATAAACAGCAATCGTTTTACCTACGCAGTTTATTTGGAAGCGCCCGGCTACTATCGCCTTTTTAATTGTTTGCGTAGGTACTTCTGCAATTAGACCCGCTCTCTGTTGCTCGCATATGTACATTCTTAACTTAATTAATGGACTGAACACTCTTTTCAAAGCTTACAGTGCTGCCTGAAAATCAACGTTCTATTAATATCTATTTATAAATAACGAATTTATATTTTTGCACAGTATTAATAAAATTTGCAAAATTAATTAATTACGTTGCAATTTAAACTTCAGACAAAACAATAAGATCGTTCCTCGTATACAAACGTATGTATAGTCGTTCTTGGACCTTTGCCCGAGACACAGAAATGAACACAACATGTTTACGGCGTACTTAATTGATAACTGATAACCCCATTAGTTAACTTTAGAATAAATACGCATTACGCGTGTTTATTCATTTCCGCATTGCATTAATATTTTGGAAGATTTTGAGTCAATAAACTTACTATAATTAAGTATTTGGAAAGTCATAAGATCAATCGTTTCCACCCTAAATTATTCTCACAGGAAACTGTTTAGAAGAAGTAGGTCTTTTTACTTGTTTCACCAGCCAGTAAAAACACTAAAAACCTCAGACACTTAGGTATATGCATAAGTCATACTGAGCAGCGATTACTATGGAACCAACCCGCGAAAAAAAAACTATGGAGATCAAAAGCAAAAATATGTATGTATATGAAAAAGTCAAAGTCACGTTTTCGGGGTGGGTGGGGGGGGTCCCATTTCCATAGTATATTAGTATAATATATGTGTATAATATATGTGTATATTATAGTTGTAAGAAATCGCGCTTAAGTATATACTTTCAGTATATATTTTGATACTTTATCTTTATGTGTTGAACATAATGATTGTGCATGTTATAAAGATATGCGTAATCAAATATGTTTCGTTCATGATATAAATCTTGAAGCTAGAAGATTTAATTTATATGCATTAATAATGACATGGTGAATGCTGGTGGTGAGGCTCAAATGTCGCAGCTTCCATTTGCGAATCTGCCTCGAATGCCTGCGCGTGACCTTTTCACTTGTTCCTTCCAACGATAGGGTTGCACCATTTTAAAACCTTAATTTATTTTAATATTATGAACAACTGAACTCCCTTTTAAAATGAGCCTCTACTAAATCGCCTTTGTTTATTGTTAGCAACCCGCAAGTGCTTCGTTCACGTACAACATATTTAGCACGGTGGTCCCTAGGATTGACTATATGTGAGACAAACTTCGATTAACTTAAGGAAATCGACTTTCTTTCTTCAGTTCGCAGCTAGATATAACGCTTGCAAAGAGGCATTTTCGTAAGAAGAGATCGAATCAACTTTAAAATAAAGTATAATGTATGTTTGTCTTACTTAGAATTAAGAGCTGTTTCGATCCTGGTATGAGAATAAAAAGCGTTACAAATTTTATTTTTCCAATCCGTTACCGTTTTCAATCATTTTATACGGCGGTAACAAAATGGAGAGTAAGTACATTAAATGTCTGAAATTTAGTCTTTTTTGTTTTCCTCCTCTTTTTCTTCTAAGTGAAAAGCTCGTTATTATAATTACCAAATATATTTCATTCACCTACCTTAGAAAAATAGTTCAGCTGATCTTTCCTCTCAGCAAAAACACCTGATTAGACAAGATAATTCTTCATTAAATAAGGACTTTGCAGGTGACAACCCTGCAATAACATTTAGGGCGTCATATTGGAACAAAAGCCTGTCCACACGACCTCGCTCGTACTTAGTTTTGTAAAATAACTGGATCGGTAAAACATTTACATTTTTTCGCTCGCTTACCTTGTGTAGTTTTTAGATGATCGCCGGCAAATGTGAAGAGCTCACTGAAATTATCTTTAAAAATCTTACTTAAACAACCTTAAAACCCCAGAACCACGATTGGTCTTGGTTCTACTTCTACTTACTTGGAAGTTCAAAAATTATTTCTTTGTGGTAGGAATAATGGAAAAAAAATGTATTACGAATTAGTTTTAGAGCCGCTCCCTTTCTCTTGTGTTTGTGTATGTTTTAAAAAACTAAAACAGTTTAATGCTATGATGGCAAGAAGAAAGAAGATTTTACTTAGTTACATGATTAAAAAAGAATAAGTAAGTAAATAATGAGTGAGTGAGGTTAGTTTTTTGGAATCTAATTACGGCGCGGAGTATAGTTTTTGCATCTTTTCTTGTGCAAAGTTGTTAGGTTTAGGAATTAGTTTTTTTTGTGTATTCCTCAAATGGATACTTTTACATACAGTTTACGTACACATACCTACACAAACATTTTACGGTAGGTACCTGCAATTTGCATGCAACTTTTAGACAACTTAATTAAGTTTTTGTAAACAATAAATCTTGAATCATGTTAGAATATAATACATGTAGCGGCGGATCATCAAATACTTTTATAAATTGATTTATGCAGGACTAGATTTAATTCTAACAACCGCATATTTTGCGTGTTATTCGTATCATGCAAATGTCATGGAATGGGTTTGTCTAAATAAAGTCGCAAAATATATTACAGAACATATTCCTATGACCTAGCTAATCCTAGTATAAAGAGCGTACTCCCACCTTAAAGGCCGGCAACGCACTTGCGACACCTCTGGTGTTGCGGGTGTCCATGGACGACGTTAATCGCTTACCATCAGGTGATTCGTTTGCTCGTTTGCCCCCTATAGCATAAAAAAAAAAAAATAGTATGTACCCAACTCAATTGACGTGATACAAGTTATAATGTTGATTTGACATTTACCGCGATCTGTGGATTTATATATTGGTTATGAGTCCGGCGTATGTTCAAATACGCGCGAGATACGACTTTTGCACAATAACGCGCGAATATAAAACATTTACATGTTATCTTCATAAATAAACATACCAAAGGATTACAACTATACAAGAAGCTGAGTAGCCACCCAATTTCTCGATATCCACGAGCCCCCGAAGGGATTATTTATTTATTATTATTTATTTATTAACCAACTTACATTTACAGTAAAACCAGACATGCAAGTTATAGGTTATTAGACTTAATAGCTACAAGTAGAACATACAATTAGGTCACATTAGCCTTACAATTACATTACATTATGGGATATAGGGATGTAATAACGTCACATATTTTATAGCGCTAAACAGAGCGATTTGATGTGCAGTTAAAAAAAACACTAGGGATAGAAATACACTATTTATAATTTTTGGATAGAGTACTTATCACCTAAAGTTTATAACTGCATATTCATTCATGTAAAAAAAGTTACGGTTTCGCCAGAACACTTGGCTAATGTTCGTGTATTTCTACCAAAACTTACCAAATTTAAAAGTTTAATATTTTATATTTTGTGTGCAAATGTTCAAAACTGTTTCATTTATTCCGTGCAAGACTATATACTAAAGATGAAAAAGAATGTTTTATTTCATCATCATCATCATCTTGTCCTGGCCGGTTTCGACCATGGCGACTGGATAGCTGCTAGTGAGAGCGACGATCGTGAGCTCTCAGGTGGCTGACGTAGCCTATTTTGGCAGTAAATGTGCGACTACACTTACTGCATGTCAGCACCCCTCCGACAAAGTTGTAATTAATGGCCGCAGGCGGTCGGGCCTTTAACTCATCGCGTTTTGCGTCGAGCTTTAATTGCCTCTGATTCTCAAAGGCTTGCACGCTTATCATCACTGCATGCCTCCACTTCGACCGATCTTGTTAAATGTTTTATTTATATTCAATAGCAATAGGGTGGTAAACTAACTAGATAGATATTTGAAGCTGGATCACCAAAAAATGGTAAAACAGCTGTTAGAATATGGTGTTTTTTCAAAAACAAACGACAATTTTGAAAAAGTTTTTAATTTATGCCATTTCAATTGAAATGATCTTTAAATTTTTGTATTAAAACATGTAAAATGTATGTGTAACTAAGAAAACTCATGGCAAAAACTTCAGCTGAACCGGTCAATATACCGGGCTCTTATGAGTTATGAGACCGAATCCTATGCGAGCGAAGGAAAAGTTCAATTGCCGGCCATAGCCAGACAAATTACTCATACATTTATTGGCAGATCTGGCCGATATACCCGAACGTATATGTCCAGCAAATGACAAAAAATACTGGGACCTTACCATGACGTCTTTTAACCCGATTTAGTTGACGACTAAACTGAGTCGCTTTCATAAAACTGAGCCCAAACTGAATCGCGTTAAACCGTCATGGTAAGGCTCCTGATATTTTTTTGCACTAATCTTCATTTTTATATAGTTTTCCTTGGCCTCTTTCCATCACATGGGAAAGAAAATTTCGGCCTGCTCTTCTTTAAAATCTGTCGGATAAGTACAGTCAAGTATATAAATGCGGGTGCATACATCTTACTCAATTATGTCTCATCTTATTCCGTTGTAATAAGAGCGTGGTATTATATTTAGGAGACAAGTTTCTGGATACATATTTTGTACTTGACTGTACATACAAAAATGGTTTCGTGCAAACTATAAGTGTTGTAATTTGGTAAGCCTTAGTAGGTAAGGTAAGGTTTGGAATAATTTAAAGTTATTTTTCTTTAAGTGCTTAAGATGCAAGAGCAATACTTTGCAAAATGCAAATTAAATAAGAGGACGCGAGAATTATCTGGACGATACTGTAACTGTGGTACTGACTGAAATTTGAACATGATGCATAAATGCTGGTGATCCGTTTAAGGGCGTACTTAATCAGTACCTACCTACCAATCATGGTTATCTTAGAAAAAAATATTAAAAATCTTGACGTTTTTTTGTATCGTGGTAGCTTAGCTTATTACAACTTACAAGTATTACAACAACCTGTCCTAATTGTCATACATTTTTTACCAAAAAAAATTCAAGTACCTATTTTTCATAATCAGAGTCCTATACTGATAGCGCTTTTATTTTGTATAACAGTGTCAGTAAAGAGGCGGCAAAATGCGTCGATGCGGACTGTACAAAGCTTACTATGGCATTGTTCCATTTAGATAACATCATATCGACCTTGTCTCAAATATCAAAATGTGTTATATAAACAAACTTATAGACAATGAAAGAGAATAATAAAATAATAATATAACCAAATTAAATACTATTCGTGACTATTAAAATGATTTCTTGAATAATTAGGATGTAAATCGAATCATAAAGCTGTCATTAGGTAGGTACATGTTTTAAACAAAATGTTGATTTTCCGAATTAAATGGCGAATTATGTAGACAAATTAGACAGATAAATACACTATTAACGTGAACATAAATAAGTACCTATGATATACAGGAAGTAACAAAAATCAATGCAAGTGAAAAAAAAACACTTTATATGGAACACCTGATCAAAAATGCACCTAAATACATACAGAAACGTTTTTTTTCCAATTTCGAAATTTTTCCACTTGCATCGTCGTAGGGTCATTGACCTTATCAGCTGTTAAAATAGCGTTCTTTTGTTACATTCTGTATACTAGATATCATGCCTACCTGTACATATTATAATTTAGGATTATTTTATCATTGATCTTAAAATTGATCCGGATCAGTCATATTTAAACAAGGCAAAAGAAAAAAGTGTAGGCCAAAAGAAATACCTAGAGATACATTTTTCGGTGAAGATATTATAGGGACAAAAGCTAAACGAAAGTTGTTTTAACTTAACCCATTCTTTGTATCAGTTGTATTTTTTTTAATATTTTGAGAACACTGGGTTAAAGTGATATTTACCGTTTTTTAAGTGCAGTACGCCCTACGGATCACTACCTACAAAAATTTAGTTACTTCGTGCTTGCTCAAACTGATCTAGGAACGATGGTTAAAAGTTATGAGTCGTGTCAAGTTATGTCACGTCTATACATAACCTAATAAATAGTCCAATCACTAGCCTACAAACAGTACATTTACAGACATTGGATAACGTAACGGTTTCATTACTATAAAATATGATGCGGCTATAACTCTACAATGGGAGGTGAGAGGTTAGCGACATATTTTGTTCTAGCTATTTCTAGACAGGGCTTAGAAACTAGTTTTTTATTTAAACAATAGTAGTTTATGCAACAGTGACATAATAAGAACCAATTATGAGCTACGCTAGTTTTTCTACGACAGCTAAGATAGCGAAAAAGCAAAATCTAGAAACGTGGCAGAATAGGGAAGATGTTGTGTCCACTTCCGTCGACATTGGCTCGTATGCATCTGCCGGACAAAAAGCTGGCAATCCATTTGCATAATCAAATCAAATCAAATCAAATTATTTATTTTTCAAGTAGGCATGTTACAGTGCACTTTTGAACGTCGAATTAAAAATAAATAAAGCAACACACCGGCTCTAACATGCATTAATTTGAAAAAAAAAATACAGTTCAGTTCAATTTTAAATTGAATCTTTAACAAATTATAAATGATTACTTAGAGCAATTTATTGATGCTGTACACACAGATATCAAAATTAAAAATAATAATTTCACAATAGGATCGTCATCTTAAAAGTAAAAGTTGTATAAAAAAAAATACTTGTCTAGAAGTTTCTAGAATGAAATCTAAATGTCATAAAAAATATATAATTAGTTAAGACTAAAATTAAAATTACAGTTAATAACTAACTTTTTTAAACAAAAATAATAATAATCCTTAATCCCATGGTGCTGTATCATTCATGTAGTCTTGTGTACTGTAATAAGCTTTAGATATTAGTTTACGCTTTACAAAAGTCTTAAATTTATTAATAGAGAGTGCAATTATTTCTACTGGGAGTTTATTATAATACCTTACACAATTGCCCATGAATGAGTTTTTTATTTTATGGAGCCGAGTGGTGGGTACTGCGAGCTTATCCTTATTTCTAGTATTAATACTATGTATATCACAATTTTTCCTAAAACATGCACATAATTCGATCCCACATAATTCGATAGAAGACCCCCATGCCAAACCCGATCGAACGCCTTCGCTATATCCAGGCTGACTGCCAATGCCTCACCTTGACTTCCATAAAAAGTTTTGGAAATCTTCAGCAGCAATGTGTACTGTAAACATGAACTTTTAAAAGTAACTGTCAAGCCGAATAAATTGCAATTCCTAAGTAAAATTGATCTAATTAAATTTTTTATGTCCTATACTAACCACCGTTAAGAGGTTAGCCGGTGTTAGATTTACACATGTTCAACAAATCCATGCATTACATATCAAACCAAAAACAATCTGGATGGTAATTTTTCATGTTTTTAGGGTTTCGTACCTAAAAAGAAAAAAACAGAACCCTATAGGATCACTTTGTTGTCCGTCCGTTCGTCCGTCTGTCCGTCAAGCCCCTTTATCTCGGGAACGCGTAAAGGTAGCAAGTTGAAATTAATACCACATACACAAGTCTACGGTCCCCTGAAGCTGTGAAAAAATCAAACCTCTATGTCAACGTAATGAAAAGATACGGCCGTTTATGCTACATTTACCATACATTTGCAATGGGAATCAAAATGCATAGGGTACTTTCCTATGACTTAGAATCACCCAATTTGGCAAAAAGCAAGATCTTGTAGCTTGTACGGATTTTTTCCTGTATTTGTATACAGGAAAAAATCCGAAACCACATAATTGCTGCACACTGAGAGTTCCGTGCCACTAGTATTTTTAAGTAGGTACATACCTAAGGTGATAAATCAGGGGAGCATCCTTTGTCCGGAACCCTCAGTGGTCGTGTACGTCTCGCCCTAGGCCGGTTTTTTACCATTATGTCAACCTTATTTTAACGATATAGGGTTGTTCAAATCACTATGTTACTGTTACTATTGGGTATTACGTGAGAAGCCTGAGGTCTCGTTAAAAACCAATTAGGCCTTCAGCGATGATATGAATGATATCTATCAAAATTGAAGCTATTATATGATTACGTCGAGTCATACTTCAGCTAACTTATGTAATCCGACGGAAGACCAGCGCCGCCAAGCTGGCACCATGCTGACTCGGGATGAATAAGATAAGATGAAGGTGGTGTTTTGTTGTGAGGTAATACCTTGCTGTTTTAAGGTACATCATAATACAGCATCATAATAATTAATCATCATAATCATAATGTCTTACTTAGGTCTCCCTCATAAGGTGTTTGGTAGGGATACGCCGGAGGAGAAGGAGCTAATGGACGTCGACCTTAGGGATGTCCTGAGGTTCTGTAAGGCGTCAGGAAGGCTAGAAGACAGTAAGGGGGGAAAGCCGCCGGGACAATAACCTGCAGCTCCAGCAACAGGGAAATGGGGTGAATGAGCACATCAAGTGCTCGACAGCCCGCTCGATTCCGGCCGAGCGTCCCTCCCATAACATAACCTAACATAACATAACATAGGTCACCCTCGACATCCCTAATATAGTTTGTCCTAAAATCACTACCTCTAACTGTTTTGTCCTAATGATCATAATCCCTAACGATCAATTGTCATAACGATTATTTGCCATAATCGAATTATTGCCCAAAAACGACTTCATACCGAACCGAATTGCTGTTAGAAAAGTCGGTTATGTTAGATTAGAACCGTGACCTTACGCATATTCGAATCGCTGCTAGAAATGTAGGTTATAGCGATGTCAGGGAACACAATATTAGGAGAAATTATCATTACTTATGCCAAACAGTCCTAGGGAATGCAAAAATAGGATAAAGGGATTCAGATATAGATCGAGTCCAATTGGCAGATTAAAATAATATAAACAAACACAAACACGTTTTCATTTCATTTGGTTTCATCTTGTTCTTTCAGTAAATGCCTATCATCAACCGCTAGTCATTTCCAAATTGTCCACGTTTGTTGTCATCACGTACGTCCATTACTCCTGCGCGGGCGCCGGTCTTACAACAGTTTACAACACGGACAAATGACTTACGTGCGGTCACGACTCGCTATGATATTTGTCTGGTCACTCCGCCCATTGTACAGTCAGCCCTATTTCTCGTAAGGTATCAGACTGAGGTCAGGAGTCAGGAGCCTTATCATGACGTTAATTAAACGCGATTCAATTTAGGTTCTTAACTGTGCTCAGGGGCCTTACCATGACGTCTTAACGCGATTCAGTTGACGACCTAAACTAAATCGCTGCCATACAACTGGGGCCTTACGATGACGTCTTAACGCGATTCAATTGAAGACTTAAACTGAGTCGCTTCCATACAACTGAGCCTAAACTGAACCCTGAATCGCATTAAGACGTCATGGTAAGGCCCCAGTTGTATGCCAGCGACTCAGTTTAGGTCCTAAACTGAATTATAGTTTCCTTATTTTTCATATTCTGCTGAACTATACCTTATCTACAACCAAGCATTGTTGTAAAATGTCCGTCCACAGTCGTAAAGGTTACATTGTGTAGATTATATCGATCCGAGTTGACAGTTGACAGTAAATGGACCGTCGTGACACGACGAATGGCATTTGTGAAGTGTCAACGTAAAAGGTCGACGAAAGTTTTCTTTGTTTTGTTCTTTATAACAGACTTATGGTCTAAGAGCTAGCGACCAAATTGGTCATGTGGCTTCAGCTGTATTGAAACTCCGTTAGCTACTTCCCTGAACAACCTTTTCCTATAATCTTCGTGCTGGCAGGCCGCGGGCGGTGGGTGCGGGTGTAGTGGGGTGGGGAAAAAAAATGTGAGTTTAGCGACTTTAATTTTTTTTTCAAACTGTAGCTCTGTACTCCCTGTGTACCCCAAAAAAAATTTAAAGCGATTTGGTCGCTAGCTCTCCGTATTACTGCAACGACGACGTTCTACAATATGGAGTTCTTCAAAAAAGGAGTGTTAAAGTTTTTAAAGGGTCGGCAACGCGCATGTAACACCACTGGAGTTGCAAGCGTCTATAGGCTACGGTGACCGCTTACCATCAGGCGGGCCGTAATGCTTGTTTGTCACCGTCGTAGTATAAAAAAAAGGACTTGTAGTAATCACTTGAATGTGTAAAGTAGAACAAATGGGCAAACACACGGAATCATTTTTACCCAAGGACAATAACCTGCAGCTCCAGCAACAGGGAAATGGGATGAATGAGCACACCAAGTGCTCGACAGCCCGCTCGATTCCGGCCGAGCGTCCCTCCCATAACAATAACATAACATAACATAGGTTACCCTCGACATCCCTAATATCGTTTGTCCTAAAATCACTTACCCTAACTGTTTTGTCTAACAATTATTTTATTTGTCATAACGATTATTTGCTATAATCGAATTATTGTCCAAAAACGACTTCATACCGAACCGAATTGCTGTTAGAAAAGTCGGTTAGGTTAGATTAGAACCGGGACCTTACACATAGTCGAATCGCTGCTAGAAAAGTAAGATATAGCGATGTTAGGGAATACAATATTAGGACAAATTATCATTACTTATGCCAAACAGAATTAGGGAATTCAAAAATAGGATAAAAAACTTTAGGGATGGAGATATAGATCCACTGGAGTTGCAAGCGTCCATAGGCTACGGTGACCGCTTACCATCAGGCGGCCCGTATGCTTGTTTGTCACCGTCGTAGTATAAAAAAAAGACTTGTAGTAATCAAGTAAGTTAAGTTACACTTACTGTATATATTTCGAGAATAAATGTTTTTATAATCACTTGAATGTGTAAAGTAGAACAAATGGACAAACACACGGAATCATTTTTACCCAAGCTGAAATGGAGACGGTTCACTCGTTTTGCTCACTCGGTCAAAATATAAAACCCTACGTCAGTTTAGAATCTCCGAGACCTTTAATGCATGTTATCAATTCCATTGCTATGTGACTGTAAATGAGAGAAAATTTGTGAAGGTCGAGGTGTAAGGTCAATTTGCATGGCTGCGCTCTGATTGCCGTAAGATTTTACGCACTTATTGGCTAAACGCAACTTTGCCAAAGGTGACAACTTTGCAATACATTCCGGCATTGCTTAGTTAGAAATTAATAATAAAGTTCAGTTACATCGTTATCTGCTGCCGGTTACTGATGTGCCGACAGAAACTTTCCAATATTGCGAAATATTTCGCGAAGTTTCAGAAACTTCTTACATTTTTGTATCGGGATTGAAACATTCGCTAACGTAAAATGGAAATTTCTTAAATTTCTGTGTAATTTTCAAGAATTTTCCTAGTATTTTTCTAACTTTTTGGAAACTTTCCGCAACTTGCACATCTGTATGCCGGATAAACGCAGCGTTTAAATTACACTATATTTGTTGTAAATATTTAATCGTCTCCCGGCTTATACCACGGCTAAGGGAGCCTTAGCTCTACTTTGGAAACTAATCCCAAGATTTGGCGTAGGTACCAGTTTCACGAGAGTGACTGCCATCTGACCTCCCAATCCAGATGGTAAACTTGGCCTTGGGATTAGTATGTTTTCCTCACGATGTTTTCCTTCACCGAAATACGAAAAAAATATGAACTGATACTTCGTACATAAGTTCCGAAAATTCATTAGTACGAGCCGGATTTGATTGAACCCGCAACCTTCAGATGAGGGAAAGCATTCTGACGGTTGCGGTAAGAACTGCTGAGCCACCAACGCTCTTTTGTAAATATTTAATGTTTATTCTTATATCTCAATCATTCTGATTTCTGAAATACCCGTTCATTACGTGTCTCCCTTGACTTCCTTAATATACGTATCGTTTGTCCTTAAGTTTCTTGCCCTAACTGTTTTGTCCTAATGATCAATTTTCCTAACTATTATTTGCCATAAGAACCGAATCGCTGTTGGAAAAGTAGGTTAAAATGTCCTTGGGATAAACAATATTAGGACTTACGAGTTTAGGACAAATGATCATTATGACAAACAGTATTAGGGAATGCAAAATAGGATAAAAAACTTTAGGGATTCCTACATAGATCCTTCGTTATAATAATTACATTTTGATTGTAATAACTGTCACTGATTGTAAACCGGTCTCAAAGTCAATTTCGAATAAACGCAACCCGCAAAGGACCGACAAAGTCTAGGTGATATTGCGAGAACGGCTCTCACGATATGATACGAGATTGTTAGTTTCTTTTGTGTCACAGAATAAGGTCGTGCGAATGCATAGTTTTGTTGATCACGTGACAAATTTGAATGATTTAATGATCTTTTCTTAGGCTGCCCCCATTAGTAGCTAATCATTTAAGGTGGAAGTGCCTGGAGGGTATGGCGACTAGCGACCAAGAGATGGCGCTAGTGCTGCAAACTTAGTTATTTTCACAATTTCCTCCAAAACTAAGGCAGATACATAAGATGTTTTTGTATTTGCGCAAATACTAGAAAATCTGAAGTATAATACGAGATTTTCGGCAGCCAACAGTATTTCATTTCAACAAAAACCTGCAACAACTTGGAAATACGGAGATTTTACCCATTTACGCACACTAGCACGTCTTCTGTCAGTCACCAGTGTCAGTAGTGTTATCATCACTTCCAAAATTAACTAGATGTCGCTACTATAGATAACCTTTCCGACGTAAACACAGAGGGCGCGGAGAATGTCATTCCTCGAAAACTAACTAGCGTTTAACTAGGTGGCGTTATAAAAGTGCTTATGTAGTATTTAGCAAATAGATGTTTGACCAATGAAGTCATTGCAGAAGACTTGGGGTCATAAATTAAATAGGAGGATGGCGTTTTTCGAGATTTACTACACATACAAAGTCATAAATACTCGAGTGGCTAGAATCCAATTTCGAGAAGTTTTTACAGAATATTTCTACGATAAATATAGGTATTTTACCCAGCCTTTGAAAACTTTGTATAGAGGTGTAGTCGTACATCGTCATTACTTATATTTGGATTGTTTTTTAAATTCCTCCATCATCAAATCAAAAAAAGTGTTTACTTACGTCATCGTCAGCTGTAATACTAGTAACCACCAGAAGCTAAAGTTTCAGGACACAGGCCGAAAGCTAGTTCAGTAAAACAATGTGAAAGAAGAAGAATAAATAACCAATCGTTTTGTAGTAATTTTGCCTTAACTGGGGTTTCTATTTCTGCGCAATTTGCTGTTCGGGAGTCTAAAGAAACCTAACTAACCTAACTTTGCTTATCCTATGATGAATATGCGTTAGACATTCTAACTAATGAAAATGCGTTCTTGGTTGCAACATCGCCGAAATATCGGCAGCTCAATTTGATCAAAAAACCCGCGTTCATTAGTTAGAATGAAATAACCGCGATAAGTATTCAACATTCTAGTTCATTTTGCGATTGATTGCTTATGTTGGCATAATGGATGCATAGGGCATTATGCGTTTTTCACACTGGTGCAATATTCATAGAGAGCAGAATAACTGACATGTGGGCATTTTCGCGAGAAAAGATCCAAAACTTTTTTTTCTTAAACTGATAAACTTTGTTTTTCCTACTTAGAATCACGAGCTTTTTCGATCCTACATGTTAAGCCAGAGCTCCAAGAGGATTCGCTTTGTTGACACCTGAGGACCCACGGAGCAAAGCCCTTGGCTCGTTTAGATGTCAGCGAATCCTCCTTTTATCGCTTACCATCAGGCGGGCCGTATGCTTGTTTGCCACCGTCGGAGTATTTAAAAAAATATATATATATATATATATTAAAAAAAACAGTCCCAATTTTTTCTTTCTGTAACCATTTTTCATACATTTGCGTAAAAACTTTTAAAACTTTTGAGACCTTTTTTCTCGCAGTTTTTATCTCCTAGATTGAAAGAGCTTCTTATTTAGATTAGGATAAACATTAAATTTAATGTTTATCCTACTTTAAAAACTTTTTAAAAGGTAGGTAAATTTACCTACCTACCTTTAAAAAAGTTTTTTCGTAAGTAGATCTCTTTTTGCGAAAATGCTCATGTAAGTACCTAAGGGATTCGGTAAGGGTGCCTCCAACGCATATGTCACTGCATACGAATATGATATTGGTCTAAAAATTCTGAACTCGCATTAGGCACTTGCGTTACGTTGAAGGCACGAAAGTCACTAAATAACTGTTAACGCATTTTTACGTTCAATGCAAAGGTAACGAAGACGCATAAATGCGTTAATTTGCACTTACACGGGACTTACGTTTTTATTTCAACCAAAAATTAAAAATTGTACTTTTACAATTTTTAAAATTAAAAATTGTTTTTTTACAATTTTTAATTTTTGGTTGAAATAAAAACGTAAGTGTGTTAGGTACCTTTGTACCTAAAGGTACTTTGTCGATAATTGATAAGTTTTTTTTTAATAAAGCTTACTTTTATATAAATATTTATGACATATAGCGCCGAGAAAACGGTAACTTTTACGAAAAATTATCACATATGCAAGCCCCACAGTTTACTTTTCACCATAAGGATTAACAACCCCAGGAGCGTTATGACAGAATTAACCTTCAGCTGTGATAATTTCGTGACCGTCAGGATGATAGAACCACGGTGAGTTTTTGAACCGCGAGTAATTCCAATATTTAGTACCTTTTTCGTACTCATTCTTGGCGGTCCCAAAAAACGCAACTCGCTAAAAATCGAGAAATATTGAATATTCAAAGTTCACCGTTTCGTTATCGTTATTACGTCATGGCCGTGTAGCGGGGCATACACTGTTCTCATTCAGAGCTTATTTTAGCCGTAACTTTATTTCAGAAAGCCAGAATGAAATACTAAGTATCATTTTAGAAGGTCCTAAATAGGTACTGAACGATACAAGGCCTACAACCATGGGAACTGGGCCTGGGCCTGGGAACTGGGGACCTGGACGTCAGAATGACTGACCACTTAATTTTCAATAATACTCGATTTTTAGCATGGTACTATTTTTTGATATTAGGTACCAAATAGTACGAAAAAGGCACTAAATATTCAAATAACTCGCGATTCAAAACTCCACCGTAGTCCTATCATACTGACATTCACATAGTTTCGACGCTCAAGAGAATAGAAAAATAGTACATTACCTAAATAGTGCGGTAAAACAAAGAAAAGCCGAGATCGCAGATGTTTGCGACCCGAGCTGCAAGCGAGGGACGTAAATAAATATGCGATCAAGGGCTTTATTTATTACCTCACGTGTTAGGTACATCATTTTATGCCTACACTTGGGCAGAAATCGGCTTTTTCCGTACGCGTGGCATGCGGAAAAGGGCACTTTATGGCCAGGTGTGGCATAAATAATAATATATTGTGTATTTGAAAAATATTACAAAATAAAACAAACTGCTGCTAATTATAATTCAAGTTTTATTATTTTTTATTTTCATTTGCGCCGGCTGCCCCTTGTTGTAAGTTTAACTGGAAGAAAAGAAACCTGTCACTAGGGAGATTTTCAAACGAACACAGCAAAGAGCACAGCGTGTGCGAAGAACTAGCCGTCGAGAACGCAACGCAACTCATGATTCTCATGAATAAGGCTCACTAACTATAATTATAATCTCCAACATGTCGACCTATGTGCTCACGATGAGGTACACGCAGCTGAATTCGATAGCGACTGCGGCGTTCGAATGTATGTCCGTCTCGCTCCTACCATTTCTCTGGTAGGAGCGAGACAGACATACCCCCGAACGCTGCAGTCGCTGTCGAATACGGCCACGTGCAACTAATGATAAGCACACTATTGACGTGACTATGATGACTTATTGAAGTTATTGAGATACATCCATACGCCTGACAGCATGGTGACAACCCTAATATCAATGTAATCTTGACATTGTTTGCATGCACAATCTAAACTTCAAATGTAGGGAAGAGAAGCTTCTGTACTTTAGTACTTTTATTCTGTGGTTGTGGCTAAGTTTGATTTTGTAAAATACAAAACATACCTGGCAGGCTTGACATTTCGACGCATCGTTGGTTTTTTGGAACTCTGCGCAAAACGAGCTCTGGGACCTGGGACTATATAGTCTTTGTAAAACGCAACTAACTTCGGTGTCATCTCTTGAATAAAGTTGTTGTCACGTCCTACTTCAACGATAGTCAAATTGGCTCCAGGTTCAATGAAACAGACAAAATAACATTTCACCTTTTCAGCAATGCGTGTAGTTGTCCTTGCACCTATAGGCATAAAATAATGTATATTAGTTTAATAATGTAATATTTATAATATTAGTCTTTTGTTTCAATGACATGTCGGATACGTTGCGTCCTGTTCATATATGTCTGGTCCAGGTTGAGAATATCTCTGTACCAAAAAGTCTAGGACATGGCAGTCTTGCCACTAGCTAGTGAGTACTATAGCAATTCGTAGAGTCCTTCAACGCCAGGGCCTATTTAAGTGTTTAAAGAGCTACCAGAGGTTTTCACAGCTTAAAACATTGATAGTAAAACCCCAATCTCAATTATAAATACAATACACAATAAGACCTGCCTGGTACAATAATATTACAATAATTACAATAATATTAATGTTGTGCAAAAAAAAACATATTTTTCCCTCATAAACTTCGGAGATAAAACTTCAGTTTCGGTTATAATATAATTCAGAATTTTCTCATTGCAAAAAAATATATAAAAAAATGTATTAGAATGTGCAAATCAAACCACTTGAAATGATACCCCACATGACCTAATAAGTAAACTTTAAATTTTTGCCCCTTCTTTTGTCGGACATAAATCCGCTTTCAATGTGCATGGGTTAACTTTGTATATAACTTCTTCAAATTACAAATCGTTAGCTGAAGTAGTTCTCGAGATATTTAATGATGTGAAAGACAGACAGACGGACGTGTCGCACCATAAAAGTTGCTTTTTTACCGGTTTGATACGGAACCCTAATAATGATGTGACAGACAGACAGACGGACGGAGCCGCACCATAAGGGTTTATTTTTTACCATTTTGGTACGGAACCCTAATAATGATGTGACAGACAGACAGACAAACGGACGGAGCCGCACCATAAGGGTTTATTTTTTACCATTTTGGTACGGAACCCTAATAATGATGTGACAGACAGACAGACAGACGGACGAGTCGCACCATAAGGGTTGCTTTTTTACCATTTTGGTACGGAACCCTAATAATGATGTGACAGAGAGACAGACGGACGGAGCCGCACTAAAAGGGTTTATTTTTTACCATTTTTGTACGGAACCCTAATAATGATGTGACAGACAGACGGACGGACGGAGCCGCACTAAAAGGGTTTATTTTTTACCATTTTGGTACGGAACCCGAATAATGATGTGACAGACAGACGGACGGATTTCCAACAACTGACGATATAACCGCCAATACATCATTCAATTTATTTTATTTTATTTTTACGTACGGAAGTGGAAACAAGATTTGCATTATTTATTTAGAAATATTTCATTAAAGTCTACTGAAACAACTTTGATGGAATTTGTAGTAAAATTTTTGTACTGTCCCTAAGTTAAACTATAAATCAGTAAAGTATGATGACCGCAAATCCGCAATGGAATTAATGGTTCTAAAATACAGTGTTTTATATAAAGTGGCAACAAATGAAATATTAGATGTGTATTTTAAACTATTTACAAAAAAAAAACACCGCGAGGCAAATGAACTAAATCAGTGGTTCACCCACGGAGCCATTGGCAAACGTTTTGCAGGATGGCAACTGACGGTAAGGCGCGCCGCCTGATTCCATAATCGAGATTAGCTTAGTAGTTAGCCTGGTCTACTACCAAGAAAGTCGAACAAATAAAAAAATGTAGTTATATCCCTTTCTATCGCACTTATACTTATACCTATTCGAACGAAAGAGATGCAGATAGAAAATCAAATTTCCGATGTTTGCGGTAGCCTCTCACATCTCTCAGAGCAACTTTATTATTGTTATATTTCAGCAATTTTAAACGTCGATTTGATGACAGAATAAAACGTGAGACAGACATATGCAATGACAAGTCTGCACTCTTTTCGTGAATTGTCAAATCACTACATACAATTTACGGCTTTATGCCAGCCAGATATGGTTTTCTTTTGCAGATTCATAAAATATTTTTAACTATCGTGTCAGATATATAGGCTACCCATCAGTCAGCCGATGTTTTTGCTTTTACAGGGGATAGATATTTCTGCCGATGAGAGTGATCACATCATCAATTTAATTTTTATAAGTAATCACATATTTATAAGCGCCTTGATCCGATATTTTTGCGGATACGGAGTAACGATGTTTTTGCCGGCCACAAAGCATCACATATTTTTTACGAGGTGGTGTCGTCAGATACTTATGCGCCCAATAGAGCGTCAGATATTTTTGCACGGCTGTTCACCGTTATATGTTTATGCTGGTGACTGTACACTGTAGGTACAAGAGTGCAGTAAGACTGTACAAAAAACTAACAGACACAGAGGACCTCGTACCTATCAACATGTCAGCAAATTATGCATTTAAAACAATATTGATGAAATCAATGGCTACGGGCAGTCAACGACTAAAAAAAAAAAAAAAAAAAGTTCTTTATTTAGGTATTGACCCATCCTCTACATTCAAACTACACACAAAAATTAAAACTAACATTAAAACTAATTATAAACAATTCAATATCCATTCATTTACCAATATCACTAGTAGGCAGTCAGGGACACCTTACTCCTTGCATAACAATTCGTGAAAATTTCTTTGACGATGCTGTTTGTCGATTCGCTCACTCTTCTGACAAAGGACCAGTGCCTTTTACGCATTAAAGCGCAGAAGTCGTCCACTCTGTTCACAGCGAACATACCAGACGCGCTACACCGCCACGGTAGTCGTAACATCGCACGAAACGCGTTGTTGTACTGGACCCTGAGTCTGTTGAACGACCATTTCGTGTAATGGTACCACAATTGACTGGTGTAGAACGCCTGGCAGTAAGCTCCAAACAGAGTTATTTTGACTTGAACCGAGCAGTGAGCGAAACGGCGCGCCAGCATGTTGCTTCGCATAGCGATGGCCCTTCGCTGTCTCTCAAGGTCATCGTCGTCTTTCAGTCTGTCTGTCAATACATGGCCGAGATACTTAAAACTACTTACAATTTTTAATTCAGTTCCATTCAGTCTCACAGGCGGAACCTTATCAGGTCCCTTTCCAGACTTGAATACCATTATCTCAGACTTTTTAACATTGTACTTAAGGCCATGCAATGCTGCATACCCCTCGCAAATGGATACCAACATCCTCAATCCAGTGATAGAGGGGCTCAGCAGTACCATGTCGTCAGCGTAACTAAGATTATTGGTACAAACGCCGGCTACGTGACACCCGACTGCGGCGCTGCTGAGCTCCTCTATGAGTTCATTCATGTATAAGTTAAACAGCAAGGGCGATGTCAGCCCCCCCTGTCTCACGCCACAGTTCAACTTATACGGGTCCGAGTAACTGTTGCCCCACTTAACACGGTTGGTTTGGCCTCCGTACCAGTACTCCAGCAGACCGACCAACCTTCTCGGCACCCCGGCCCCTGACATCTTTTTCCATAGCAAGCCATAGTCAATGGTATCAAAAGCGCGGCTTAGATCTAGGAAACACGCGTAAACCGACGTCTTTTTGTTAAGATAACGGTTTACCGTATTTTTCAGACAAAAGATAGCCATATCTGTCGAGAGCCCCGCACGGAAACCAAACTGCGCGTCGTTTAATTTAATACACTGAGTGAGTATCGGGTTAATAAGCCTCTCAAGTACCTTCGAGAACACCGTGGCTAACGAAATTGGCCTGTAGTTAGATGGGTCACTAAGATCGCCCGTCCTGTTTTTTATAATCGGCACCACATTTGATCTCATGAACTCGTCTGGTAGGAAGCCGTGTATTAAACATAAGCTAAATAGCTGTGCCATTTTTTGATGTAACACTGGGCCGCCGTATAAAATATGTTCAACACTTAGACCGTCATGTCCCGGTGACTTCCCTCGTTTCATGTTTTTAACACAATGCCATAACATATCTTGCGTAATAAACAAGTCCGGGCCGGCCACCGCGTCACTACAGTCGCTCGCGCTATCAGACGAGTGAGTTGACCGCGAGTTCTGGGGCGAGTTAACTGCGTTAAATTGTTTACTGAACATATTAGCTATGTCTTTTTCATTATGTATTCCATTTACCGACATAGGCCTACTTTGTTTGTAACTTAAGTTGTTTGTTTCCTTCCAGAACTGAGAAAAGTTTCCTGCGGCCCTATGGGCCGCAATGATATCCATTTTAATACAGTCTTGGTTCCTTTGACACCAGCTTAACTTATTCTTAAATAACTTTCTTTTACTAGTCATTTCATCGTATAAGGGACCTGTGGACGGCGCACCATGCAACAACCATGTTTTATGCGCTGCACGTGCGTTATTATACAATGGTAGCACATGATAATTCCACCCGATAACTTTGTTTTTGTGTATCTTACTATCCGATGTCAGCTTGGCTGCTTTTTGAATGGATTCAATTATAGCGTGATAAAACTTACTTATTATTGACATATGCCCAGAGTTGTTGCAGGACTCGCCACAGTTATCAATACATACATTAACATTTCTCAAATAGCTAGTACATAACAAGTTATATCTCTCTATTTGCTCCTTACATCTAGTACCCCATAAAACTTTATTTATGACTGTAACACAAGGACGATTTTTAATTTCTATGAGGCTCATATCACACTCTAACTGCAAGGGGTAGTGATCCGACCAATACGCATCGTACAACACACGCGCACTAGCACACAGTTTATATGCGGACTCTGTAGCAACACAGTGATCCAACCAACTTTTAGAACCCTGCACGTCACTCTTAAAAGTAAATGTGTCTTGTAACTCACCAATCAGTTTAACATCCGCACATACCCAGTTTTGGTCGCCGCAGTACGCTATAAGTTCCTTTCCAAACGCGGCACGGAGGTCGGCATTACAATCACCTAGGGCCAACATACACTCACTATCATTGTCTTCTATTATCGCACTTATGGCTCCCAAGCTCTCGGTAAACATAGGCAAGTTATCCGCGCAGTCAGTCGGCATATATACTGACATAATAATTATACTCCGATTCCCCGGCAGGTCGGCGCGAATAGCCGCTATGCGTTTCGAACCTGTTTCCACTATTGAAACTTTAGAAAATAAACTTTTTCTCCACAGCACAGCCACGCCACCATAAGGTCTACCCTTTAGTGGCCCAGCAGACGTATCAATTGCTGATATACCATGGTATCCAAAGTCTGAACTGATCTGGCCCAGAATGTCAAGATCGTCTGACAGAAGCCACAGCTCCTGGAGGGCGATAATGTCGTTATCTTTAGCTAGATCCTGCACGTTCGGTAGCGAGCGCTTGACGCCCTTACAGTTAAAAGATATAATTTTTTTTGGTCTAAAAGACCGTTAAACGTTGTTTTGCATCAGTGCACTTATAGTCAGACAGTATAGATGATGACGATGATGACCTGTAGGAATTAGTATGGTATAAAAAGTGACAAATGAAATACAATTGAAATACATACGATTTGGTGCCATAATGGTTGAGCAAGGAAGCTTCAAAGGCCGCCGTTTTTTTCTTACAGCACCAGACCAACGGTGGTTCTTATATTCCGTTTTATAAGTTCTTCCCATTGTCAAATTAATTTGTTCGACTGGACGACTGATGATATAGTGCAGGAAGGTAGCGGAGTGTGAAATGCCTGCGAGTACTATAGTTTGACTTGAAAGAAATCGTCAAAGAACAAATAAGCAGGAAAATATAAGATATTGACAGCTGTCATGACATTATTACTTACCCGAAAGTCATCATAACTGTTTCCAGCCAGTAAAAACCACAGCACAAATACAAAATAATTCACTTGCTGCAACGACCTCCTCTCAGAAAATGTATACACGAAACGGGCGGTAGTTAAAAGTTAGCACAGAGAAAAATGCACTCAGCACCTACCCTACCCATAGGTACTCGCGGGGTTGACTATGTCAACAAATGAAAATGCTTTTATTATAATATTATGTAGGTTATGTTAATAATTAGTGGCTCAGCGGTAAGACCGTGTGACTTTCAATCTAATCGCCGTTCAAACACTGGCTTGTACCAATGAGTTGTTTTGAACTTATGTACGAAATACCATTTGATACTCGTATTTACCACTCGCATGTCTTATTGTTGTGGAATTGGACAACTTAATCCCCAGAAAAGCCTAGTTTACCCTCTGGGTTGGAAGGCCAGATGGCAGTTGCCAAAGCGGACCCCAGGCTTCCTGAGCCGTGGCATAATATTATTAATAATTATGAGCTAAGTTGATGAGTACCTGACAAACTTATTCATTGATATTCATTGTATAGCTACTTTTGAAATTAGTCTGATGATTCGTTTTGAAACCGATCACAACACAAAATAAATATTCCCAGCCGCTACGTTGAAAACGACAACTATATATATATATATAGCCTGATCTCTGGTGACGTGAACTTGCGTGCGAATCTGCGGATACATTTTTACCGGAGCCCATAAGTCATTTTACTATATTTTTGTATACTTAGGTATGATAGAATATGATTGACAGTTGCATATCATTGCGTTGATATTACTTACTTACAAGCTCATTCTTAGGTTGTACTGTCCACCTGTGGACGAAATTTGGTACTACTCAGTCCGGTGACCTGTGTTACAGGTGGTTGCAGTGACATCTTTGATAGTTATGATTAAACTCAAAACCAGTGGCTGTCAGTTGGGCCGCCATATTAGTTTACACGGACAGTATAAGGATTACTCACACAAACAGCGCTGAAGCGAAATTTTAGTACTTTCTATATCGGATTATTCTACGTTATTGTTAGTTTTTTAGTATGTTTTATTCTATTTGCGCAAATTGGAGGACTCGCACAACCTAAATATCATGGTTTAAAGTCCGGTGCATCGATACAATACGAGAAAACCTGCAACGAAAGTTGTATGAAACTTGCACGGGGAGATCCACCTTAAATAAAACTTTTAATTTCAAACGGAATATTGTCTTTTGATACCGCGTCGCTTGAAAACGTAAATTAATAGTGTATGGCGTATATACACGTTTCGAGACTTTCGAGACCTTTAGAACACACGTTATTACAGGGTTAAATGATGACAGCAAAGATTTGATAATTAATAATCAATTCGAAACGCATATCTACTTTTAAACGTGTAAAAACGCGCTTATTTACTACAAGTGTCATTACATCACTCGTTGTCAAATTTTGAAACTCTGGTGGTGCGGGTAATTCTGGTGGGCCGCATGGGCATAAGAGAGTTTCTGGGGGCATAGGCCCCGGGCGGCGTCGGCCGGCAGTCGATCACCCCACAAGGAGACCGCAAAGGGCAACTCACCGCTGAAAAGCTGCCAGGCGCCCGAAATAATAAATAATGATAGTATGGCACACGAACTATAGGAGTTTTGTGGCTCTATAAATTGTACACGGATATAATAAAAAGGAAATAAGGAACCAGTCACACGGCGTCAATACAAGGGCAGTGTCAACGAACGCCTATAGTTTTCTATTTGCCTCGCAAGCTGCTCGACCGGCCCAGTTGCATCTTAAACATACGATGGGACCATTAAAAGCGAGTTAGTTACTTGATATTGCTCATTTCTTGGTACTGAGTTGTCGCCATATTATATGGGTGGTCGTAATAAACGGATTTTATCAAGGGAATTCAGGTAAGGCGGGAGAAAAGGAAAAAAGGGAAAAGTTAACTTATATAACTCCCTATTTGGTATAAGTTTTTTTAGTGCTGGTATCATCCTTTAAGCCGCCATTTTGTTACTATCCGCCACTCAGTCGACAGTGACCGCCCGGAGTGTGTAGAGTGCCATTTCATATAATTTTATTTATAACGATTATTATCATTTATCCCGTACTATTTTGTGGCAAATTCTTTTGCCTTAACTTTTATCATTTTATTTATAATGATTTTCATCATTTATCCCGTAATATTTTTAAGGTAAGAAGATGAAATTTTAGACAGTTTCAAACTCATCCCTTGACCATTCCATCTTAACTGAATTAAATATATGCGATTAATTGGTTTTAAAGTGTTTCAATTTAGATAGTATAATAATTGACGGGATTTTTCAAAAAGAACATAACTACACTGAGTAAAATTTTACAGGAGAGCGATAAAACTAATTTTCTCTTTGAATAATAACGATTGAAGCTTGATTTTCAGGGAGGTTGTAGATATATGGTCACAAAGTTAGAAATATCTATTTATTTGTTTTGAGACTTTCCATTTTTTGTAAAAGATATGAAATATACTTTGTCGCTAATGCAGTTTTTGTAAAATTTAGGTTAGTTACGTTGTTTTTGTGCAAACTTGAGTAACTATTTTTCCTAAAATATTTTTTTTTATATTAAATGTTCTTATGACATCCACTAAGTTTCTCTAAATTTAAGTTAATATATCATTTATTTTGCTGTTGCTCTTAATTCAGTGCTTTTAATGTAAATTTTTAAGTACATAGTAGTATGGAGGATATTTTAATTGCATATTTTGACAAACATAATAGTTTTTGGACTACCATTTTTTCACCGTTCGTAAATCTTTTGGACTTGAACAAGATGACATCAAAAACACAAATCCGAAAAAAATGTTAGTAATGTTGTTTTTGTAAACACCCCTTCAATTTATTTATGAAGTTAAAAGAATACCTATTTTTTCTAAAACAATGTCTATTTAAAGTTTAGTCACATCGTCTGTTTTGTCCAAAATTAAACTACATAATTACACTATAAAATTACTTAACAAAGAGTACTTTGTTAGTTAATTACTTATCTCAATGTCTAGACGCCATTATGCAACTACGAGTATTGACAATCTTTGCGTTTACGCTGCGGGGCGGCAAGACAGACAAACAATTAGTTTTCGCAACAGTGATAAAGCTAGGTCGGATTTAAAGTTAGGTTCCGCGTGTGGCAATAAAGAAAATGCGAAGGTAAAAGGACCGTGTGTATCGTACAAATATATGAATATAGCCAAAGTGCCAAAAAGTATACAGGACTTTATTGCCCGAACATTAAGTTCGTGTACCCATATTTTAAGCACTTTGGCTGTATTCATATCTTTTTCGTTAACTGTCAAAATGAGAAGCAGTAAGAGATTTATTTTATTACGATGTGATTTATAGCGTCACTATGACATAGTCCTACAGTGGCCTAGGGTTCCAATTTGTTGACTGTACGTGAACGAAAGTGATGACCAGACCCCGTTATCAGTGGTGAAAACTCATTGAAACCAAGGGTGGGCAAAAATACCTAAAATCGCCTTCGGTACATAACTTCGCCTTAACAAATGTTTAATATTTTTTTACCATAAATCGTAAAATTCAAGTAAGGTCATTCAACGCGTACAATTTGAAGTAGGTATATACACAATTTTCTTGATCATATTTTATTACAGTAGACGAAATTGGGAAACAAAGGCGAAATAATATTTGACGGTTTTTATTTTTTATTATTAAAACTAGCTGTTTCACTACATTTAATTAAAAATATATTATTTGTAATGACTTTCCACCCAGAGGTTAAGGGGCTACCCGGCATATTTCACTGTTTTTAAAGTGAATAGGCTTTGTTCAGCTCCAAGCACAACGCTTGAAAAAAATATATAATGTAGCTAGGTATTTGGTCTACATTTGGTTCTACTAAATTGTCGAAAAACATACATCAAGAGAAAAAAAAATAACCGTAAACCCTTTTTTCTACCTTAAATCTGTATCTACTCCCTTATTATGCGTCGTAAGTAAAAGAAACTAAGACAAGCAGTATATATTTATGTTTACTTTAAACGCATCTACTGATTTTTGGATAGGTTTTGTACTTTTCAAGAAAAAGCTATTACACGCATTTTTCCGAAAACGCCGGCTCGAGATGCCTGCGCGGGCGACTGGGGCCAGTAGTGCAAGATGGCACTAGTAGTTTACAGGGTTGCGTCCTAGCACAAGCAGCTCTTCCTAGGTGACGACTTATGCTTATTGACGTATTGTATAACCGGTGAGGAAAGGAAGCGGGAGGAGAAGAAAGCTCAAATCGCCGAGGTCATTGGCATAGGGGACGGCCTTAAACTAAGCCTTATTGGAATTAGTCCGGTTTCCTCACTGTTTTCCTTCACGGAAAAGCCATTGGTAACTATCAAATGATATTTCGTACATAAGTTCCGAAAAACTCATTGGCACGAGCTGAGGTTCGAACCCGCGATCTGCGGATTGGAAGTCGTGCGTTCTTACCGCAGAGCCATCAACACCACCAACGATCCTTTATTGTCAAGTGCATACAGACGAACATTTTTGTCTCTCAGTTAACGTATACATATTATTATTATTATATTTGTTTAATACTACGACGGTGACAAAAGAGCATACGGCCTGCCTGATGGTAAGCGGTTACCGTAGCCTATGGTTGCCTGAAACTCCAGGGCTGTTACATGCGCGTTGCCGACCCTTTAAAAAAAATTGGATTCGCTGGTGCAAGCTTTGCTCCGTCAGTCCCCAGCTGTCAACACAGTGAATCCTCTTGGAGCTCTGGCGACCTTACTCACCAACAGAAACACAACACTATGAGTAGGGCCTAGTGTTGTGTTTCTGTGGGTGGCACTGCGGTTTTCTGTTAGGTGGAGGTACGAGTACTTCCCCAGATGGGCTCTGCTCCAGATTTGAGCAGAAGACATTCGTTGTGCTGTGCCCTACCACACTAAACGATATGCATCCGCTGTGCCCATACCTCTCTTAGGCTGGATTTGACCAAACTTTTATTCCGAGAATAACGCTTACTCTCAGATAGTACCGTCAAATTACTATGGGATTTTGACATTAGTATCCAAGAGTAAGCGTTATTCTTGGAATAAAAATTTGGTAAAACGCAGCCTTAGTAGTAGTATTAATAGATATTTAAACCTTGGCTGGTATAAACCAATTCAATGTGTCCTTAGCAATATTGAGCAAGAGTTTAGTTTGCAATAAAACATACCTAATCTACGTTGTATGAGCATCTTATTTAGTAATGCATTTCAGTAGTCGCGGTTTGTCCAATGTCCATGTCACAACCTGGCCTTTCATAATTCCTCACAATTGGCCTGTTGGCTAATTTCTAGCCAAATGTAGACACGCTTCTTTTGTGACAAACTTCAAAATGCGACATGTCACGCCCACATCTTGCTAGGCTGGGCTGAAAATTCATTATTTAATGTCGTGAAAAATGTACGATATTACTTAAATGCTTTTTATTTAGATTGGGATACTCTTTTATACCAATGAGCGGAAAGTTGTTTATAAAATGACAACATGTACCTACCTATACATATAATATACACTCTGTTTCTATTGATTTCCGTTAACTTTAAGGGGATATTCTACAGGTTTAATCGAGATAATTTCTCTAATAAACTAGTGTCTTAACTATTACAGTTTTTGAGATATTCAAGAAATAAATTTATTAGCTGATCCAGTGTAAATGGTTACTAAACCATCTACTACTAAGCTGTGCTTTGGCATGTCCTCTCATGTCTACAGTTTATGTCCTAATAGTATTCCTTAAACATAGGTTTGACCCGGCCCAGCCCGGCTGAGTAAATCATCCTTGATGCTGCAATCTTTTAATAACAACTTATTTTTATCATACCTACCCACAGTCGTCTAAAGCAATTGACCGTGTTTTTGGAACGCCTTCGTCCTGTCATACTATCTTTAAAAAAATTACGAGTTACACAACTATAGCTCTTAACCCACTGTAATAAGGTGCATCAAAAATGATAGCCCGTATGAGAGGTTCTCTGTAGCGTAGGTTTGTTTTATTACGTTGGTAACATGCTCGAGATCAACTTTTTAATGTTGTCCAAGGACTAAACCCACATTTGAGTAAATATTCGTCTTGATGAAGATTGCAGTGGATTGACAGGATTCTTTCAAATTATTTTGTGTAAGTACATAGATTTCGTTAATTTGTCAAAAAATCGGTTTTAGTCGAAACCGAATTTACTTCAGTTGCAGCTGAAACCGAAACCGAAACGTTGTAAGACCCGTTATTGATTACAAGTAGGGAATGTAACCTTCACTCTATACAGCCCACAACACCCTCCATACCACCGGAGACAGAAGTAGTTGGAAAAAGATCGTCCGTGAGAAAGTGATGCAAAAGTGAGTTTTACTCTCACGACCCTCAATACTGAGGAACACGATGCAAGAAGGAGGAGAGAATGCAACCGGTAAATATTTGGTATGAAAATTACCGGTAATTCCTATCCTATACAATAGGGATGATAACTAGGTTGAAAAACTATTATTCTAATTAGTCCGTCTGAAAGATTAAAAAATTATTAGACACGTATTTTTTCCTTTTTCAAGATAACTAAAATTGACGAATATGAAGAGCGTCAAAGTTCCGTGGTGGGGGCTGGTGACGTCACCTTAGAGTAAGAATCGTACTCGATTGTGACGTCACGCGAAACTTTAAAGCGCTGTATTTCCGTCGGTTTTCATTTGACGAACAAAAGAAAAAATACGTGTCGAATATTTTTTAAAAATCTAACAGACGGACTTATTAGTTTTTTTTGTCATCTAGCCTATTTATTACCAGTTTGCATGCACTAATTACAAGAGCCGGCAGCTTAAGTAGTTCATGATTGTGTTAATTTCGGTATAAATATAATTATGTTTACATGTATACTACAAAATAATAACACATTCGAAAAAATCTGCTTAAAGGGTGACTCACACTAAACAGGGACGGGACGGGACGATCTGGCAGTTTCTATAGGAAGAATCACGTCCGGCGATAACATGACGTTTTCTATAGAAACTGACAGTGTGAGTTCTAGTGTGAGTTATCTTTAAATACTATATACAACGTTTCCCAAAACTCAACGATACGCCGGAACCACAGGATGGAGCTGCTTTTTTTTATGGGAAAGGTAACAAACGAGCAGACGAGCCGCCTGATGGGAAACGGTCATCGCCGCCCATGGACATAAGCAACATCGGAAGAGCCACTCATGCGTTGTTGACCTTTGAGCCTTTTAAAGCCCTGAACACTCGTTTCTTGAAGAACCCCATATCATATCGCAAAGGGAACACCTCAGGAGGTAGGTCGTTCCACATTTTACATGTTCTGGGTAAAAACGAGCGAGAAGCCCGTTTATTCTTGGTGTGCCATGTATCTAGGAAATGCTTATGATTAGTCGAGAAAAAATAAGAAAAAAAAATATCTCAATTATTTTAGAAATTAAAAAAAAGAAATGTATCGAAAATCGACGTCCAGTATTTTTAATGAACATGTCTACACTCTCTCATTGCGATTTTCTCCTATTCGCACTTGTATCGTAACGTACTAATACAATGCATTAGCTCGAAAAGTGCTATTTTCAAGGTTAAACTTATGCAATAGATTTTTTTCCTGACACGAGTTGGAAAAAAGCCTTCTACACGTGTATTATAAATAACTATTATAGTAACAGGTCATTAACAACACCCAAAAACAGAACTTGGTCTAATAAAAAACAGGTTTAATCTGAACGTTATGTCATTAAAAATGTCCTGTCTACGCTATGAATAAACAGCCACTATTAATTAATAGACATTTATAAATGTTAACGACAACTAAGAGCCTATGTCTGGAACCAAAGAGATTGGAAGTCGTTGGGCGACGACGTAAGGTTGTCTGTCATACTAAAGAGGTCCGTGCTCTGTGTCTGGAACACAGCTATATTATGTGTAGTAAGTATTATATTACATTATTTTTTTAAGCCTTTGAGAAATAAACAGCAAAATAGCTACTTGCACCAATCAGGGTTAAGGATGACTCACACTAGGACGGGACGGGACGGGACGGGACAATCTGTCAATTTCTATAGAAATATTACGTGATAGCTCGAAGCCCTCGGATGTCACTTGACGTCTATATAAACTGATAGATCGTCCCGTCCCGTCCCGGCCCGTTCTAGTGTGAGTCATCCCTTAGCTTAGCTAAACCGGGGTTAACTGTCAAATTCTATATGAAAGTGATGTAAGTGGGCCTTAGTTAAATAGTAGAGTGTATCACTTTTGTATAAAGGAAAAAAACCTTTTATTTTCAACTTCTAATAGTTACCAAAAGTTATGTTTAGGTATAAAATAAAGTAATTTATAAAAAACGGATAGTTTCCATTTAGTTTTCAGCGAACAAGGTGGAAAATAGCTATGTACAATTTGTACAGTCAAGTGTAAAAATATGGTGGTGCTCATCTTACTCAAAAATATGTCCCATAGCACCTTATTTATGAGACGATTATGTCGAACCATATTTTTGCACTTGACTGTACATACATACACACACACACATACATACACAAATTTGTGAACTTTGGTATAGGTCCTTTAATTTCAAAAGTATCACTTATCAACATAATATCGGTAATTATGTTAATCTAATATATAAAAAAATATATAAAATAAAAAAAACAAACGCAAATTAAAAAAATATATTTTTTTCCTACGGCGCGTCGTGTCATTGGTATGAAATAAATATTTCGGGTTATAATTAATTAATTAAGTAAGTACTCAGTATGGTCTCGGTAATTATCTCTACACATATACACACACACACACACACACACACACACACACACACACACACACACATACACACGCGCATGCGCGCACACACTTACTCACAAAGGAAACAAAAGTAACATTAACCTACACTCATAAAAGGTAAACAATACCACGTGACTCGGTCATTCAGCCAATAAAAGTAATCTTTTGTATCTATGGCATCTCATTTGGAACAATAATCGCCGAGATCTGAAGAAATAAAGAATACGTCAACTGCTCATCGCGTTATGTAACTCTGATTAA
Source organism: Lathronympha strigana (assembly GCA_949128165.1). Classification (NCBI taxonomy): domain Eukaryota; kingdom Metazoa; phylum Arthropoda; class Insecta; order Lepidoptera; family Tortricidae; genus Lathronympha; species Lathronympha strigana. The sequence goes on from OX421911.1 coordinate 739,641, forward strand.
AGTTAACCTTTTGAGAAATGAGAAAATCGTGAGTAATTTGTGTGAAAAATGCGATTCATCATTTATTGGTACTAACCTACTTACACAAGACCGGCCATGGGAAAATCTGCTTTCAGTAAGGGGTACAGTTTGACCCCTATATCGGCTATTCAGTTTTAATCAGTACCTTCCTTTTTTTTATAACTTTTTTCACTTGTCGGACGCCAGTACGATAAGATCTCCTGCATCTCCTGAGGATGCCTCGTAATATTTATTTGTGTATTAGTTTTTGCGACGGGAGGGTGGGAACATTGCAAGCAAAAAAAAACGCAAGTAGGTACCTATAACGGGTTGGCATGAATTGACTAGCACGTTTGGCGGAATAGCAAATTCCATTATTTTCGGTGTTAATATGGAATTCCGCAAAGTAACATTTGATTCAATACATTTTTTTTTATCTCTGCAGATGTTATAGAATTTAAACTATTTCACGAATCATAGGATGTCGGTAACATGTCGCGTCTGCAGATGTTATTAACAAGTTTGAAAACTTTGAGTGAATACTTTGAAAGCCAAAGGTCAGGTCAGGAAGATGGTTAGATGAATTTAAATGATCAACTTTGATTGATTTTTTTGGTTGGCAAACTTGTTAATAAGTATTCAAAAAGTCTAATTTAGAATTAATTAGCTACTTACTAACGATTCAACTTTTATTTTTACCATCCCACAACACCGGTCGACCTTCAAAACTTTACAAGCATGTAGCTCGATGAAGATGACACCATATGACCAAAATGGCAAATGACATTAAGAATTTGTGAACAACGTAATTCGAATTACCTACTGTCGAAATTGTATCTCTTTCACTCGAATAAGTAAGTGTGATAGAGAGGGGTTGTTGATTTCAAGATGCCAAGGTGTTGCAAGTTTATTGAATGGAAGATCAAGGCCGGTGATAAATTACATAATTTTATGGGTATTTGGTGTTGATACTGCTTTATGTCAACCACGTGGATCGTTCATTAAACTTTTGTTGATAATTTAACTTTTTTTATTAGTTGACTACGGGAAGGCTGATAATACAACATTTTTATCAGTATATAAATAACTGTAAACAATAACACCATAAGAAGGCTCAAAGTCACCCAAAGGGCAATGGACAGAGCTATGCTAGGAGTCTCTCTGCGAGATCGTATCAGAAATGGGACCATCCGCAGCAGAACCAAAGTAACCGATATAGCTCTCGGAATCGCTAAACTTGAGTGGCAGTGGGCGGGGCACATTGCACGTAGAACCGATGGCCGTTGGGATGGAAAGGTTCTCGAATGGCGACCGTGTACCGGAAGGCGCAGCGTGGGTAGGCCCCCCACAAGGTGGACTGATGACCTGATGAAGGTCGCAGGAGTCCGCTGGATGCGGGTGGCGCAGGACCGGTCATTTTGGATATCTTTGGGGGAGGCCTAAGTCCAGCAGTGGACGTCTTTCGGCTGAAATGATGATGATGATGATGACACTAACAAGCATGATAGGTACCAATGCGTCTGTGCTACGCGACAGACATATGATACGGCAAAATGCTACAGTGTGCTTACCATGGGTCTTCTATCGAAGTTACGATCTTACGGACTGCCCGGGGGATTATGCGAATGGATTGCCAGCTTTTTGTCCGGCAGATGCATACGAGCCGTTGTCGACGGAAGTTGCTCCGATAGCATGGACATAAATGCTGGTGTCCCACAAGGCTCTGTGCTATCCCCAACGCTGTTTTTGCTGCATATCAATGACATGTTGTCCATTGGCGATATTCATTGTTATGCAGACGACAGTACTGGGGATGCCTATTACACAGGCCGTGCTAACATCCCTCGTCCCGTTGTGTTAGAGAGTCGTGAAAAGCTTGTGTCAGACATCGAGAGTGCTCTCTCTGATATCTCACTGTGGGGCCAGGAAAATCTTGTCCGATTTAACCCCACTAAGACACAAGTTTGCGCGTTCACCGCTAAAAAAACCCCATTTACTGTGGTCCCACAATTCCAAGACACAGTCCTTACCATGTCAGAGAGTATTGGGATCCTGGGTGTTGACATTTCCAGTGACGTCCAATTCCGTAGCTACCTGGAAGGGAAGGCCAAGCTGGCATCCAAAAAGCTCGGTGTGCTCAATAGAGCTAAGCAATACTTCTCTCCGGGGCAAAGACTGTTATTATACAAGTCTCAAGTCAGGCCCCATATGGAGTATTGCTGCCATCTTTGGGCGGGAGCACCTGGATACCAGCTGGGCCCCTTTGACTCGATCCAAAGACGTGCTGTCCGAATTGTCAACGATCCCAAACTCACGAGCGATATCGAACCCTTAAGTCTAAGGAGAGACTTCGCCTCCTTATGTGTATTCTATCGCTTGTACAATGGATTGTGCTCTGAGGAATTGTTTGATATGATGCCAACGGCTGCATTCTACCACCGCACCGCTCGCCGTCGGCAGGGTGTTCACCCGCATACCCTGGAGCCTAAATGGTCTCGTACCGTGCGGTTCAAGAGGAACTTCCTCCCGCGGACGCTCCGGCTGTGGAATGAGCTCCCTGCCACTGTTTTCCCAAAGGACTACAATATGGGGTTCTTCAAAAAAGGAGTGTTAAAGTTTTTAAAGGGTCGGCAACGCGCATGTAACACCCCTGGAGTTGCAGGCGTCCATAGGCTACGGTGACCGCTTACCATCAGGCGGGCCGTATGCTTGTTTGTCACCGTCGTAGTATTAAAAAAAAAAAACCATGAATTGTACCTACGTATATGTGTCCCACCCAGCACTACTCTGGTAGGAGCGCGACGGACATACTTAAGAAATGCGCAGTCGCTAACGCCTACGGTTACCTCGATTACTCATGGTAAGCACACAAAACAATGTGGACTCAAGTGTGAAATTCTTTACAATAACGGACAACGATTGCTGCTGTAAAGGACTCAAAACGTAGAGAATTTCGTTAATATGCGATCTAGTGCGTTTCCGTTGAAGCGTAAGTACTTACCTGCTAACTTAAAGTAATTAAAATGTCACGTTTGTCTTAATTGTTACCAATTATATATTTCGAGGAAGTCGCTTAAAATGTAGTGTTACCTGTGTAACCAGTTTTATGGTCTACACCATTTTTCAACAACGTCAACATTCAAAAAAAGAGGAGCTGCTCAATTGGTGTTTTTTTTTCATGTTTGATACCCCAGAACTCCCTCAATACTGAATCGATTTGAAAAATTATTTTGTTATCTGAAAGTATGTAGATAGTTCGAGATCAGTCCGATTCTTTTTCTTTTTTTTCTAATGGGATCCATGAGGCATTAAGGGAACTACTCAGAAAGGCACATGCATAATGATTTGGGTGTTTTCTTAAGACACTCGAGCATTTCTTTACGAAAACCAGTGGTGACAAGGGATGACCTGATGATGAAGACCAGGGATGGCAGAGTGGAACTGGTCGATAAACCTAGCTCTACGTATCATCCGAGTTGTGACATTCATCTTTTTGATTTGATTTCTATTCTGAAGATGGAGTTCTTGAGGAATTCAGACAACCCCCAAATTTGAACGGCACGTCCATCGTGATTGGAGGGTGTTCATAATTAGTGGGGGCATTTTTTACTGAAGCCATCATTTTTCTGCAGCTCTGTCATCAGATCAGTAGTAAAAATCTAATGATGGAAGCTGTGAGACATTAAGAAAGCTCTTCGATTTTCAAAGCAAACCGGGACAGTCAATTGAAGTCTGCTTTTTTTCTTGAAAAATATTGTGTAATTTAAACGGGTAGTTTTTTACTTGAGACAAAACTTGCAATAAATTAAGCAGGCTTTGCCTTCCCAACCCCATGGAAAATATGTGACCATATACGCCTATAAATGTGTCTATATACGTCATTTAAAAAAATATACAAATTAAATTGTCAAATACAATCAATTAACTACTTATTAGAGATACGACCGAGGACTGGATTCAGAAACAGAGGTAGACCACCAGCCCGTTGGAGCGATGACATCGCTAAAATAGCAGGGAAGATGTGGATGAGAACGGCAGAAGACCGTAGAGAATGTCGTGCAATGGAGGAGGCCTATGTCCTGCAGTGGACGGAAAAGGGCTGAAGAAGAAGAAGAAGAAGAAGAGATACGAAATATTTTTTGTCTAAGCTGCAAAGAAGAGTATGCTTCGCTCGATTATTAATTCAAGTGAAGATACGTTAAAATTAATTAGGTATGAATGAATCCATTTCATTTTAACGTCACAAAACTCAATTATTCTTTAAAACTTATATAACTTAAGTAAATAGGTTTTAAGACTTTTAAGGTTATGTATGCGCATACTCTACTCATATGCTTCAGATACCTTCAAGCAACACAAGGATACGTACCGTTTTCCCTCTGTCTAAGTACAAGCCCAAATGGGCATGCGGGGGTCTATGATGCAACTAGTCCGTACACAAGAATAAATCGAAGTGTGCAAGATTTGTTAGTGTAGTTGTATCATTGTCTATGTGTTAGTGTCGGTCGTCATACCTACAATACCTACACTATTTATAATTTTTGGATGGAGTATTACCTAAAGTTTATAACTACATATTCATTTATGTAAAAATGTTACTGTTTAGCCAGAAAACTTGGCTAATGTTCGTGTATTTCTACAAAAACTTACCAAATTAAAAAAATATACTCAATCATTTTGTGTGAAAATGTTCAAAACTGTTTCATTTATTCCGCACAATTTTAAATAGAAAACTCCCGTGAGTATTAGACATATTAATATACTTAAACCGGGTTACTCACGTCTATAAAGTCGAAAATAGCTCGACATGTTTCGGGACGGTCCGCGCCCCATAATCATGAGTGAGAAGCGCTTGCCGCGATTGCTCTGCGCACACAGCAATCGCGGCAAGCGCTTCTCGCTCATGATTATGGGGCGCGGACCGTCCCGAAACATGTCGAGCTATTTTCGACTTTATAGACGTGAGTAACCCGGTTTAAGTATATTAATATTCCGCACAAGACGATATACTGAACAACAGGGTCGAAAACCAGATAGATGTTTAAAGCTCGCTCATCAAAAAAAGGAAAAACAGCTGTTAGAAAATGGTGTATTTTTCAAAAACTGACAACAATTTTGAAAAAGTTTTTCATTTATTCCATTTTAATTGAAACGATCTTTCAATTTTTGTATTAAAACATGTAAAAATGTTTTTGTAACTATGAAAACTCATGGCAAAAAGTTCAGCTGAATCGGTCTGATTTATATACCAGGCTCTTAAACTTGACGCAAATGAAATACGGTCTCTCGTATTAAAGTACCTGGTAAAAGTAATAAACAAGCAAGCATAACTTTGTCTGTCTAGATGTAGCGTACGGCTAGTAGATAGTGGCACACAATAGCATTGTTGTTTGGGAACGTCCGTGCTGTCGCAAACTCTTACCTAACGGTGGACTGCAGTTCTAGAGGTGCATAGACCGAGCAAAGGCCTATACCACGAATCGAACATTGCGGATTTGTATCTGCATCTCTGTCACACTTGCATATTGGAGTGATAGGGAGGTTTTCCCGTCAATGCCAATTTTTGTTTCTGTAGATGTACCTATAGTAGGGACGCCCGGCCGGATACATTTGATCCATTTTATTAAAAAAAATGACAAAATGACTAATTTACTTTGTCAGCAATGTAATATCACCTAATTTATCTGGACATGACACATGCATACTAAAAGTAAATATTTTCCCCTACCAAGGGTCTTACCATGACTTCTTAACGCGATTCAGTTTAGGACCTAGACTGAGTCGCTGCAATACATCTTGGGCCTTACCATGACGACTTAACGCAACTCAGTTTAGGTTCAGTTGTATGGTCGCGACTCAGTTTAGGTCGTCAAAATATCATGGTAAGGCCCTTGGTCAAGTCTCCCGGACTCCCCCTACTGTATACGCCTTGGTTTTCCTTTGACTGCCCTCCAAACACAAACTGTATAATTTTTAGTACAAATTTCGTCTGGATCTACTCATTAGTCAATATTTAGCAAAAAACGTAAAAAAAAGTTGCCAATAATTCACCGACGTATCTTTTGTTTCTGCCTCACAAACATGACCTAACGATAGGATTAGTGCTAATAGCTGTCTGTGCAACATAATGCCACATGATCCCATGCAAATAAATGTTAATCTTGACCAAAAATGGCGCAGCATTGCTTTGTATTCCGATTTCTAAATCCTCGTGTTATGCGTATTAAGGACACTGTTATTATGTTAATGCTAATCTGTCATTAGCACATTTAAAATATATCAAAAAAACGGACTGCATTAAGGGCAAGCGGGACAAAAAAGTTGCCAAATTTTCGAGGCACATCACTAACTTTCAATGTACTTCGAAATTTGTTTACTTTTTAAGTATTTGGTTAGATAAGTGATGAATGTCCTATAACCACAACACAAGTGCATTAAAACGGACAAAAGCACTGTTAAATGCGTACCGACAGTAGTTATGTAAGGAGGAAGCCGGCAGTCGAGGTAATTTGTGTACCACTTTATTGGTACTTTAATTGTGGCACACGTTTTTGTGTGAAAATGGTTTAATGTTGACGCAAATTTATGGCAAAATAAGATAAAATAAAAAAAAAACCTTTATTTCCATGTAAAAAAAACAACTAAGTACATAGTTGAAAAACACACTAAATAAATATACAATACTTATTTTATGTGATTAAGATTATGTGAGTGGATATTTTATTAGGATAAAGACCTCCTCCATCAATTTCCATTGTTTCCTGTCTTGCGCTTTCAGGATCCAGTCTCTACCTGTTTTCCTTTCGATTTTATCTGTCCAGTGGTCTGGGAAATGGGAAGGATAGAATATTTAACTATAATGGTTTATAAAATATAAGTATTGCATTCTCGATATTCAGGTACCATACACTACCTTATTTATACCTTACTACCTTTAGTCAAAGCTACTACAATTATTTAATAGTTGCAAAATGTCTATAAACTTATATGTAAGCGATCAAAAAGAGGTAAATTTTTTACTATTTAATATATTTAGACCTAGACTTTTAGACTCACGTCTATAAAGTCGAAAATAGCTCGACATGTTTCGGGACGGTCCGCGCCCCATAATCATGAGTGAGAAGCGCTTGCAGCGATTGCTTTTAAAATATTTAATATTTACTTCGGTTATCGCGATAAATATTTAGGACTCAATAAAGTCAGACACTTTAAAAGATAAAACCTCGGGATGTAAACCACTTTGTCGTTTACATCCCGATGACTGTAAGAGTAACCTCTGTAAGTACTTATACTTTTTGAATAAATTATGTGTATTTGTTTTGTTTGTTGTACATAATATAGGTAGGTACGCCGTTTACGAGTAATACGTTTTAAAGTGTTGTAAATTCCTACTAAAATCAGTGATGTCGATGAAAACTTATGTTATGAATATGAGTACATATATGTACTTTTGCAATAATCATTGAGTTTTTAACACTGAATTCATATTAGTGCTTGTTTTTAGTACAAGTTACCTACCAGTTTGTCTATAGTTGATAATGTTAATTTTTAAATAATTTGAGATTGGTAGCCTTCAAATCATTTTACCGGTAACAAATAAAAACAATCATATTTACCATGTTCATTAATCTAAAACGGTTGTCCAATCACGATTAAACAAATTTCAATATGATTTACAACTGATAACTAATTACATTTTCTTTCAAAATTGCGTAAATGACATTTTAATAAAGGTCTTTTAGCTTAACCATGATTGATCATCTCCGGTGACAACAATATGTGTTACAATGTTAACTCTGGTCAAACACGTGAACTGAAGTGTTACAAGTTTACTTTAATTATAGTTTAGTAATCAATCAACGTCATTAGCATCAGTTGAATGAAGCTTGGGCTTTGTATAATTTATTATATTTATGCTTGTATGAATTCAATGAGTAGCGCTTACGGTCATTCAACAAATTACTTTAAATATTTTTTTCTACTCCCGAAGGCCTAGTATAAAAATTGTACGACATTAACTCCTCGACCGCGTTAGCGTATCGGGAGTTCAAATTATGTTTGCCTTTTATTTAAATCATCCGGCAACTTTCATATCTTGACCCCTCGATACGCTAACGCGGTCGAGGAGTTAATGTCGTACAACTTTTATACTAGGCCTTCAGCACTTCTATCTGTCAATTAGACACACTGACAGCGATACTAAAAAGTATACATTAAGTATAACGTTATCTACGGTATTCTATAAGAGCACTGCTCCTATAGATTTTCATACAATATATGAGCACTGTTGTTTTTTTTAATTTCTTTAGTGGGCACACGATATTTTCCACATTCTGCCACCTTTCTAGATTTTGCTTTTTTCGCTATTTTAGCTGTCGTAGAAAAACTAGCGTTTACAACAGTTCATAATTTGGTTCTTAAAACTCTCGACTTCGTCTCGTTGTGTAACGGCGACCCTCAAGTTTTAAGAGCCATTATTATATAAACTGTTGCATAAATTACTATTATTTGAATATACAGGGCGTCCCAAACTTATGGGACATGAAGGGGAAGTACCTTAAATATCGTAGATAGTGAATTTTGCTCAAAGAAGACTTTATGTTATTTTTAAAAGTTAGTAATTCTGCATTCATAGATTTTCTAAAAATTACTTGCTTCGTCTGGGAATCGAACCGACTAAAATGTGAAAAAAAAAATCACCCTTTTTTTATGATGCCAATCGAAAGAACAGCTAAAAAATAATAACTCTGCTTAAGTAACATAGTATTTTAAAAGAAAGGAACAACGTGAAATTAATCATTTTAATCAAATAAAAAACATACATGAAACTGCCGTAGTCAATTAGTTAAGTAGGTATTTTTTTGTAAATTAATTAATTAAATGCTCAAAATGTGATCCCTCTTGTCTTACGCAAATCGCCAATCTTGTAATAAGCCCGCTGCCTGTTGATTTTCTTATCATTTTATGGTGAACACTCGATGTGATATGGCACAATTCTGTTTGCAACTCGCCTACGTTCTCGTATCGCTTTTTGTATAGCATATCTTTCACGTATCCCCAAAAGAAGAAATCTAATGGTGTGAGGTCCGGGGATCTGTGGCCTATCCCACAAAACTTACAATTACAATTTTACAAGTGTCAAGATACAAGTTTGTAATAATACAAGTGTGCGTACCACAAAATATACACTTAACAAATTTGTACTGGAAAATTCTTACAAATATGTAAATTGTATCGACAAGTCTACAATTTATTGTATCACAAATAAATTGTAGACTTTACATACTTTTCCGGAAAACGTACAAATTTGTAGCTGACAATTGTTTTGTGCTACATTAAATTGTAGTAATAATTATACATATGTGTAGAATTGTACCTACAAGTTAACAATTATCTAAACGTGTGTCACACCCTCTTGCTACTATACGAATACTAGTAATTGCAGTATATTTTATCAAATTTAGCGACTCCAACCCTTTGTACCACGAAATGTTTAGTTCAAGTAGCAGTGATGTGAAGAATAATTAATTGTAAGACGTCCTAGGACATATAGAGAACGTATAAATTTAAGTTGGACCATAACGGATTTTACATTTAATCAGAGGTTCAGAGTGAGTAAATCTACCGTCGAATATCTACTACAGAATATTAGTGGAAACCTTAGACATCCGACAGGAAGAAGTCACGCTCTTGATCCTAAACAACAGTTAATAACTGTTTTAAGATGGTTGGGCTCAGGATCCCAATATCACGTCACTGGTGATGCTCATGGCGTTTCCAAAATGACAATGTGTCGTTCGATTCACGCCGTATGTGCACAAATACTGGGAAGTGAAGTAAGATGGCCAACAAATGGAAACTCAATTTCTCAAGATTTTATTGCAGCATCACATGTGAATTTACCCAGGGTCGCAGGTATTATAGATGGATCATTAATACCGATAGATGCTCCACATCAAAATGAAGCTGGTTTTGTTGATCGACACGGAAATCATTCTATAAATGTTTTGGTAGTTTGTGGACCGAATTTAGAATTTTTTTATGTGAATGCACGATGGCCTGGCTCCGTACATGATTCGCGGGTTTTAAGGTGCTCATCGTATGTCAGTTGGTATCTAGGTCAGTGTACGTAGGTTATGCTCGAAGATAAATCACTATATAATTATAATTAATGTAATGTGTATAAAGTTAAACTACCTTCAACATTAAAGAAGCTAAATAAATTGTTACATATTTGTAGTTGTAACATTACAATTGTCGCTTGTATATTTACAAATCAACAATCCTACAATTATGTAGCTGTCGCGACATACCTTTATTCTTTGTGATACGCATTCCTAAAAGTGACATATTTCTATACTGCAAATTTGTAACGAATACATATTTGTAATTATTGTGGTACATTTTTTTGTTTACAATTTCACAATTTTGTCGAATTGTACACTTGTAAAGTTTTGTGGGATAGGCCACTGGCCGGCCATCTAATCGGTCCATTTGTACCAATCCATGTAGGAAAACATTCATTTAGAAAATCTGCTGCTCTCCGACTATTATGAGCCGGAGCTCCATCTTGTTGGAAAATTAAGTTTTCTTGCTCCGCCGCGGAAAGGTTTCTTATCTTATCCCTTAAAATTTGAAGTATTCCTAAATACTTTTCTGTGTTCAAGGTTCCTTGGTAAAAATGGATTAAGAAAACCCGGTTTTTTAAAAGTCCGCACCAACAGTTAAGTGAAAAACGCACTTGGTTATTAGTTTCAGTGACTCGTAGGGGATTTTCTTTAGACCAAATACGATTATTGTTGCGGTTATACATACCGTTATTGCTAAAGTTAGATTCGTCTGTCCAAATAATATTATCCAAAAAATTTGGATCTTCGAGCAAGCGTGCCTGGATATCAAGACAGAAATTTTTTCTCCTTTCTGTATCGCCCGGAAGTAACTTTTGAACCAACGGTGTATTTTACTTTTTGAAACTCCAATTTCCTGTTCTCCTTCTCTCACCGATGCTTTCGGAAAAGCCGAAAAGTAAATTAAAATACCAAGTTCTTCGTCGTTGATCGTATGGTTTTCTTGCTGTGGTTCTCTTGGGCGTTTATCGAAACGTCCCAGAGTTTTCAAATTGTTCACAAGCCTTTTCAAAACTTTACGAGACGGTATTTGTCTATCAGGATATTTTACGCCATACCACCGCAAACTTCTAGAGATATCTTTATCGTTCAAAAAATATGCTTCTATTAGATCAAAACTTACTTGATATGCCATGTTCGCAATAAATTAACACAATAACACTTGTGTAAGTGAATTAAGACTAAACAGATCAATATCCGAAAAACTAACGCTTGCACAGACTGTTCCATTTTCAAATTTAAGAACAACATTTAAAAATATCACTTCTTTTTAAAATATCTTAAAAAGTATGCATTCAAACAAACGCTGTCATAAACTGTTCCATTTTCAAATTTAACAATTATTTATTTTTGTTTTAAATTTGCCTTCTGTCTAGCTTACAGAGGACGTATTGAAATACTAAGTTTTATCAAATTATCATTTTATCCACACGTGCACTTATAATAAGGAAAACTTATGCCAGTACCTATTTTATGAAGTGGGTACTTATTTACGAATAATCAATGCTATCTTTAGAATGATAATATCGCTACTTTTCGAACGTCGTCTTCGGCAATAAATAACTTTCTTGAAATTTGACTCAATCATTTTATGGTGTTCCTTTCTTTTAAAATACTATGTTACTTAAGCAGAGTTACTATTTTTTAGCTGTTCTTTCGATTGGCATCATAAAAAAAGGGTGATTTTTTTTTTCACATTTTAGTCGGTTCGATTCCCAGACGAAGCAAGTAATTTTTAGAAAATCTATGAATGCAGAATTACTAACTTTTAAAAATAACATAAAGTCTTCTTTGAGCAAAATTCACTATCTACGATATTTAAGGTACTTCCCCTTCATGTCCCATAAGTTTGGGACGCCCTGTATACCTACGATTTACATAAACGGTCTCTGAAATACATTTTATGCGGAAAGCGAGCAAACAGTATAGCCGCGGGCATTACACGTTCGGGCATATCCGGATCCGCCAATCAATGTATGGTAGATTTGTCCGGCGGACATACCCGGTATGCAGATCCGACGAATTGCACGTACGTATATGGCCGGATAATAATTTGTCTTCTATTTAATTTATCTAAATATTAGAAACATTTTAAGACTACAAATACTGTTTAACATGGTATTGAAAAGGAATATTTTAAATTAACATTCTTACTGACATATTGATGATGTCTATAAATCGCAATTTAAATTTGTAAATAAATAATTCTACACGATGTAATATTTTAAAATCTAGTAGTATAGCATTAGAAGTACTTAATCATAAATTAAGTTTCATTCATGGCCATTCAGTTCAGTTATCCATTCATTTTGCATTTTTAATTTCGGTGAGTTATTGATCTTGTGGCATTTCTATTTGTTTGTAAGGTGACTTTGAGAATTGACTTGAACGACCATTTCAATTATTTAGCAGTTTATTTGCTAATCATGCCCTTAACTATTTTTGTGAAGTTTGCCCTTTGGGCATATGAGTCTTCAAGTACGCATAATGAAAAAACGTATATTAGTCCATTAAACACATGTTTGTAAAAAAGGTTAGGACCTTAGGTATCTCGTGGTAGAATATTATTGATCCCATGGTGTTCCGTACCAAAATGGTAAAAAAAGAACTCTTATGGTGCGACTCAATCAGTCTGTCTGTCTGTCTGTCACATCGTTAAATATCTCGAGAACTACTTGAGCTACGAATTTGAAAACAAAGTTAATTCAGATACATTGGAAGATGATTTTATAAATATATTTAAAAAAAATATTTAAAATTTCTTATAAAATGCCCGATTTAGTTAGTGGGTCATGTGGGGTATCATTTGAGCTGCAACATAAAGTTTGTACTGAACCCTCGGTCCACGAGTCCGACTCGCACTTGGCCGGTTTTTTTAATAAGTTGATCCAACCGTGTCGTTTATCACCCATTACTTCTTATTCACACTACACTATCCACAGTCGCCCCGCCATCATAAAACCACGACCACTCTGTCAAGAGTGAACGACTAAGGAGGGGGACTTCTTATTCTTACTAGACAATACAAAAATATAACTATACATTTTGTTCTCAGGACCGAACAAAGAGCATACCCAGGACGAGGTTCTCATGCGTCGGCCGGACGTCAGGATACTACGCTGACGTGGACACTGGATGCCAGGTAACACAATGTTTCCTCCTCGCATCGCGTTCCTCAGGAATCTCAGGATTGACGGTCTTGACCACTTCTGCATCACTTACGATATTTTTCCAACTTCTTCTGTCTCAGGCGATATGGAGGGTGTTGTGGAATACAGAGTCATCTGATCCTACTGAATGTTTGAATGTTTCCAAAACTAGTATTTTTTTTTAACAAATCAAATTATTTCATTTAATGTTTTTTGATTTGTTATTAAAGTAGTAACACTACTATATATAAATTATACATTGAAATAGATGTCATATACTAAAGAAAAAAGACCAACACCGACGGAGGCCAAAAAAGGTCTTCAGCTTACGCGGCTAACGCCATAACCACTAGGCGAACTGGTCTCACCGAATGCCGGCGAGTTCGATCCTCGGATTGGCCTCCGTCGGTGTTTGTCTTTTTTCTTTAGTATATGACATCTATTTCAATTTATAAAACTAGTAATTATGTTTCATTTAGTGTACAATCTTAGCTTCTTAATATTACATAACGTGGATTCTCTTCTGATCTTGTAGTATCTGTATCCTGGAAATAACCAGGTTTTATAATGTAACTCGGATATTATCACCGATTCAAAATCTGACGAATACAAATACTTGCTTTTGATTTAGGAACTTCAATGTTAAACTTGTATCCATAATTGTCTGGATCTTGATATGATTTCCAGCTAGAATGGAACGATAACAATAATTTTAGTACTTAATGGCTGTCGTATCAACTTATCACAATGAAAACGAAAGCAGTTCACCGTCCGGTTCCTCGCGGAACGTAACTCACAATTAAGAGCACGTGATGCTTACGGAGTGCAAGCACCAACACCAGCAACTGATCAGCAGTGAACCTTAGGCTGTGGCAATAGCGATGACAATTGATCAGTGAACAGCGTCAGCGAAGGTGCATACCAGGGATGTAACAAATGTGGTTCTATCGGAACCAGATGTTTTGAATTTAGTTTATCGGAATCAGAAACGGAATCGGAACTGAAAATAGAACCGGAGCCAGAACCAGAATCAGAGGTCGACTGAGAGGTAGACAAGATATTCTTCTTGCGGCATCTGAGTTTCCTTACCAAGCAGTGGGACAATAATTATGAAGCGTTTTTCGCCACTGCTTGTTGAGCCTTGAGGATAGACGCCTCTTACTTGACATGTCTGTGCTGTACGACATTCTCTCTTGTCGCATTGATAGTCCTTCATTGCTGTCGCAATTTAGATTCGGTGCCTTTAGTGAGAACGCGTAACTCTAACCGCTGCCTTTTTAGCATTCCAGTAGGTCACAGTAATCATGCTAAATACTCACTCATTAATCGTTTGTTAAAACTTTATGATAAGAAATTTTGCTGTATTGACTTCTTTGATTACAACAAAGCAACTCTAAAAACCGTCTCTCACCACAGACTTGTATAATTACTTTATGATCTCACACACACTCACACACACCTCACTCTTGCATTCTGTTTTTGTCTTTCGTTACCACTTAGTTATTTGCATGTGAACTGTATTTTTGTTATTTTTATTGGCTTACTTTCTTGTTACTGAGCTCTGTATCTCTGTATGTATGTATGTATTGCTGTTGATGCCCCAAACAATCAAAATAAAAAATAAATAAACAAAATTAAGGGTAGACCTATTAAAAATCCAATAGATCACGAATAAAACAAAACAGCACGTGCCAAGCAGGGAGATCGGCGATTGACAGGCAGGACATGGAAACCAGTTTGTTTTTGATGTCATCCGATTCAAAATAACGGCACCAGTACTGAAGCAGATGTATAATATTAATCGAAAGTTCCGACTTAACGGAACCAGAACCAGTGCTCCGTAACATCCCTAGTGCATACAGCAACACTCTTGACTGAACATCGGTAGGACTTATGCCGTTCTTATAATTGTTCATTTAATATTATTGGTACGGTGCTCACATCTCCGGAACTGTAGTAATGAAGTAGGTATGCAATTGCCACCTCCTTGCTAGTTGCTTATCTAATGAATGTTCTTATGTTGCTTGTCTAGTTACAGATGCAACGTGTTTATCACAAGCGTCATCATCGGAAAGATGGAAATTAATAATAATTGACAATGTTTCATTTTTTTTAGTGTTAGTTTTTATTATATGGCTTCAAAGAAATGCACTAATTAATGGTACTTATTAGGGTTTTTTTTTAATTTTCGTATCTCTTTTTTAAGTCAAAGAACCCAACCCCATTTATATTATGAGATTGAGAATTGTGAATTTACAAAACTTATCGTGACGATAGCGTGAATCGGTGGTATTTTTCACGATTTTTAGTAAAAAAAATGAAAATAATAATATATTTTTGTGATTTACAGGAGTTTATCAGGAGGTATTCGATAGTGATAATGGGGAGGTCCCTCTCCAAAACATGGCATATTTATTTGCATAGGTACAGGTATCTATTTATTCTTACAGCGGGGGTTGGGATTAAATAATTGCATGCAAAAAAACTGTCGGAATCGTAGCTACACAGCTTTAGCTTTGATATACTGGGGTTCCAATCCAACTCAGGACTCTAAAACACATACAATGGAATACCTACATATTATTATCATAAGTTTTAA
This sequence comes from Lathronympha strigana, assembly GCA_949128165.1. NCBI lineage: Eukaryota > Metazoa > Arthropoda > Insecta > Lepidoptera > Tortricidae > Lathronympha > Lathronympha strigana. The sequence continues at coordinate 755,516 of OX421911.1, forward strand.
TATGCCCATTGCGTGTAAAGGTCATTAGATATTATTATGTACTTTACACCACGCCATCTTTAGCTTTTACGACAAGATCTTACCTATAATATGGTATAGCGAAAAGCCATTTAAAATATACTTATTAAACAAACAATAATGGAATAAAAAATGCTATAAATATTAAATATATAAGGTGCTAACAAATTAGTCACGGATATTTTAAGAGATGTATGTATTAAAACAATTAACTTTAAACTATAATTAAGAAACTTTTGTATATCTATAATTTTTTTGTTTTCATTTACCGAACAAAAATAATAATTATAATTCCGTCTAAAAATAATCACCATGTGCAAATTTAACTGACAAGATGTTTAGCATGACGTTGACAATCGAGTATTTGATTTGACGTTAAGTGGCCAGTTAGGTGTTAGGTAAAAGAGGTCCTAAAATATGTTCAATGAGTACTCATTTAATAATCACACTAACAGGGTGTTTTAACGTTGCAAATTTCTTTCCTAGTTTTCTCCAAAAAAACATAACAAAACTTATGATGTTTCATACCTAAATGTACTCCGTGAACCGAGTACTATCAGCGGCAAAAATATCCGTGACTAAATTGTTAGTACCTTATACAAAAACTTCTGTACATTCCCAGTTATTAGCTGACATTAATTTTACTCAAAATCACCTACGTCTGCTTGCTCCTGCATATTTTTGCCCCTTTTGTCACTTTCCATAACATATACTATAAATATTCGCCCATACATGTGTTTATTATGCCTGTTCATTTGATAACTACTCGATAAATTTTCTCAAAATGACTAAGTTACGTTTAAACGAAAGTGAAAGTTCCTACTACTATAGACCCTAACCTCTCGACGTTTAAAATTCAAAATGTAATATTAGCGGTTTTAGACTTAGGCTCTTTTGGTTTTGTAAAGGTTATGAATCATGGAATGCCTACGATTTGTACCGAAGGTCACACCATATCGGGAGCGCCTACTTATCGATACAAGATTAAATTTCGGTACATCTCGCAGCACTAGTCATATTTCATCGATGTCTAATTGTACCAGTTTGGTAGTGCAGGATGACATTCATGTAATTTATACCGGGTGTTGCTTGTAACTGGAGCAATAAATTTAATCGTAGATAGTCCTCGTCAAACTGAACAATGTTTCTTCAGCGACTTTTAAAAATAACGTGTTTTGATTTTTATACACTCTTTAAAGTTTGTTAGAAGACGCAATGTACTGCAAATTTTGTCATTTTTGTACTATGACAATAGACGTCAATTAGGCTGATGTTAACGTACATTGAAAATACTATTTCGTTTGTAGGAGAAAATGAAAGCCTACAGAGTACATAATTTTGAAAAGTTTTTGAACAAAAGTTGTTTAGTTTGAGGAGTACTACCTGCGATTTTGTTTATTGCTCTTGTTACAGGCAATAAGGTATAAGTACCTTAATTTTACTGTCACTGTCAGTTTATTTATTAAAGTGATGATTTCATCTCAATGTGGGATAGGTATAAAGAAACACAGTCAAGGAATTCACTAAATTAATTTGCGACTCACTTAAGGATGAGAATTGTATTGAAACTATTGAAATACAAAGGAAAAGTATGCGAAATTGACCGAAAAATAAATTCCTTAACCGTACATAGGTAGGTGGACTAGGTGGTCCGCTTAATCCAATACGGATATAAGTATGTCACGTAAGTGTGTGAGAGGGTATTGATTGACTATATACAGTGTGTAAGTCTAATACGGGCAATAAATTTAACAAAACATAGAATTCATTAGGGTTATCAATAATTAAAACATATTTTTAAGGTACACTTACTGATAACCCGATAATTCATTTTTTAATAAAATTTTCAGCAGCAATGTACTATAAAATATTTGACGCTGACAGTTGTCAACGAATGTTTAACGCGAGTGTGTTTGCATTACATTACGGGCCGAATTATTTTCTATGGATAAAATTTTAATTACAATTCCATTTAAAAGTTACCTAATTACATTTCTTATGTCCTATACTAACCACCGTTAAGAGGTTCGCCCGGATTTACACACTGCATATAATGTAATCAGTTTTGGTTGGGTATATGGAAATAAATAAATAAAGGACGTGTAAGTACATTTATTTATTTCGATATAAGTAACTAAAACGGATATATGCACCGCCCACTCTTTTTGCCTTAAAGTTGGTTAGTAGAAAATATCGCATTAAGTTCGCCTTTTGTACGTTAAGGTTTTCTTTTAAAGGTTAAATAAATAAATTACCAAAATATCCGTCAATTTAAAAAGCATTGCTGCATCAAGGCACTTTTAAAAATAAATCCCATACTTTTTATATTTATGGTAAAGGCCAATTTACGCGACCCAGCGAATCATACGTAAATGCACCTTATTATTAATATTTTAGAGTTTATATTGTTTTGTTGCATTTTGCATCAATTCAATGCATTGAACAAAGATGAAATGGCGGCCTCACGTGCTTTTTAAATACGGCTGGATTTTTGGCAGATTATTAAACTCAGCCGTTTTGCAAGTTTATCTTTTGAATTTTTGAGTAATGTAGAAGTTTCGTAGAAAACTATATACTGAACAAGACTTTTTTTATTATGATTTAATAACAATAGGGTCGAAAACTAGGTAGATGTAGAGCTCGCTCATCAAAAAATGTTAAAACAGCTGTTAGAAAATGGTGGATTTTTCAAAAACTTTATGATTGAAATTGAAATTAACTTTCAATTTTTATATTAAAACATGTAAAAATGTTTTTGTAACTATGAAAACTCATGGCTAAAAGTTGAGCTGAATCGGACAAATTTATATATACCGGCTCTTAACATATTGAATTTTTTTGCATGTCATAATAGTCACAGACTCGGCTATATTAAACTCATGATCATGAACATATTAAGCTGAAATGGGCCCTGGCCAAATTGTAAAATGTTTGATTCTGTTTTGGTTCCAGCGAATTTTTGATAAGATTTCTATTTTAAATTAAGATCAAAATTCAATAAAAATTATCACGTATACTTAAAGGTCCCTTTAAGTAATTATAAGTATCAGCTCTTTAAACTATGCACTTGTGCGAGTACCACAGGAGCCTAATGAAAACAATAAAATAATTAAAACAAAATAACCATCTTAAAAAGATAAACCAAGCTCGTATAATTTCCTTCAATTATTCAAAAAACATCTTTACTCGAAGCTCATGAAGTTCAAATTCAAGCAAACTGAGAAAAAAAGAGACAATTAAACATCTTAAGGTAGTCCCTTGCAAATAGAACCTTATTGAATATGCATAAGGTCGATTTGAATGTACGCGTGATGTCAATTACACGCATAATCGTAATTACGATGGCTTTGGCCGGGTGTCAAGGCGAGGCCTACATTCGACTTCATGTAAACATGTTATTGTTTACTTATGTAGGTATATAGAATACAGAATATCGATATCATCTCGACAACTTATCAGAATTAGATTAGCCGGCCATACACGTTACGGCATATCCACCTGATCTGCCAATGGTATGGTATGGTAATTTTTTCTGGCGAAAATACCCGCTATGCATTTTCTACGGATTGCCTGAACGTATGTGGCGGGCTATAAAGTAGGGTATGCATAAAGCAGTTTGAAAATAATTATTGTTATTTATTATAACTCTGTACAAAGTTGCTATTTACTTCTCGTGCTCTGAGTGGTTCGAGAACTAGAATCTTGAGCGTCGCGAAGTTTTAAAACGAGACAAAAACAACATTTTTCACCATACTTTTAATGAAAATGCCAGCTGTCCAACATTACAAATTTACCTCTAAATAAAGTTAACTGCACTTTATCCACCCATACGTATTTGCTCATATTTCGCATCCCTCTATGTACCTAACAGTTTTGGGCAAAAACTGCTGAAATATAACAAATTAATTTAATTACAAAAAAATTACGTGGTAATTCAAATGACTTGTATTTCAATTACGAATGTATTTCATTACTAGTAATGAATTGGATTTCAAAATTTCAATTACAAATGTAATGAATTACGCCTAATACTACTATGTAATCTAAGCAGGTCACGTCATCATGGCACACATCCTTAAATCGTAAGCAGATCGTAGGCATACCATACTTGGCTGTATTTAAAAATATAATAACCATATTAACACCTACTCGTACAGTCAACCAGTAGTTGGAACCGTAGGCCACTGAAGGACTATGTCATAGTGACTATTACAGTGTGTATTTTTGATATTACTTACCGCATATTTAAAGGGTTATTAGTTAGTACAAGCCCTAAGGAATCTATTTTCATATGTTTTAATTAAATATGACTACTTTTTTTTTCATACAAAATAATTCAGCACGCAATGTAATTGCTACTTTACTTTTGTTCAATACGTCGTACTTAACTGACTTGACGTAAGAACTGTCACAAGTGATAACTTACGGATTGATCGCGCAATACAGTGCTGCTCAATTTTTTTTTTAATAATTACGCTCTAAGCTCTGTCAGTTAGGACCAAACTTATAATTACTGGTTGTATGGGTTTTTAGCACTAGCCTTGGTCTGATTAAAGTTTGTGGTAATATTCAGAATACACACTGTATAAATCAGATTGTAAGAAATTTCTGACTGCTTGTCATTTTGACATGGTTCTAGAGTGGCCTAGGGTTCCAATTGGTTGACTGTATCTCTAAACTCTGGTCTCTGGTGAAGGTCGCAGGAGTCCGCTGGATGCGGGTGGCGCAGGACCGGTCATTGTGGAAATATTTGGGGGAGGCCTATGTCCAGCAGTGGACGTCTTTCGGCTGAAATGATGATGATGATGATGATGATCTCTAAACTAGAAAACAATGCTGCAACACAGACAGTTAATAGTTAACCATGGCTTATTGTGTTTAAACAAAGTAAGGCTGAGAAGCACTTGGCCATAAAGAGGTGAATTAGCTGAGGAGCTTGTATAGTTTAGCAAAATTGAGCTATTTAGGTCGACAGCGATTTAAAGCTAGTCAACTCAGATGGTACTACGATTAGACAAAGACGATTGCTCACACAACACGTTTTTAGTTCGACCACGCTGTCTTCTTGCCATGTTTTGTGTGAAGAAATGGCATTTTATACAATTTCACTGCCGTGTGCCAAATCAGTGTAGTCACACTCTAACTAAATCAGAAATGGTCATCGGTTGGAAATGGTTCAAACAATGAGTCTTTCTGGTGGACTATTCAAAATTTAGGTTAGGGGCTATAAAGCTCGATTTTCTTACATTAAGGGGTATTCCTTTTGTATTGCATTGTATGGTTTTTTTTTACTTGTGTAAATAATTAATTGAAATGTGACGATGTACAAATAATACAAATAAATGATCTATCTATCTATCCATGATAAAAATAATTACTACAGTAATATATTATGTGTATTTTTGTCTGATTGACTTGGTCTTTTCCATTAGTATACGACATCTATTTTCAAAATATTATCTTCTGTTACCGCGATTGTTATTCATTGAAATTAAACACTTTAGAACGGATCAATCGCGTTTATTAACACCACGCAGGGAACACTTAGGGAACACGTAGGGTCATGATGTTAATAAAGGCGATTAATCCGCTCTAAAGTGTTTAATTTCAATCTATTTTCAATTTATAATTTATGTATATAGTAGTGATACTACTTTAAAACCAATCAAAAAATATTTAATCAAATAATTTGATTTGTTATAGTTATATTTGAAATAGTTAACAGAATGAAAGCGTTACCTAGATTTAACTCTCAGGTTGTAGGTACTTAAAACAAAGCCTAGAAATTTGCAGTTTTTAGTACGAATCATTCAAATCCACCGCCACAGCTTTTTATCCAATATATTTTTGGTAGTTCTTAATAATTGCTAAAGCTTCAGAAACTAGTTCGTAATTTTTATCTTCCAAATCCTAATGGTACACTGGTTTCACAATTAGGTGTCAGGTTAAGCTGCGTAAGTTCTCAAACAAATATCAACAATTCAAGTGTGAGAACTGCTCTGAAACCTTCAACATTTATGCGTTGTGATCTGCGCCATGGAATTCATGTACAATACTTACCTAATTAATTATTGCAAAACAGTGTAAAAAGATATCTTTTTATCTTCATCTTCTTCCTAAAGTTTTCCCGCCACGGTTCAGGGAGCTTGGGGTCCGGTTTAGCAACTATCAATTGATCTTAATGAAATTTTTAACTTGCCAGGAATAAATTCAAATGAATCGCTCCGGTCACAACATCCAATCCGGTGAGGGGGGCATTATAAATAAACAATTTCACATTTAAGGGGCACGGAATGCAGATTAAATTTAGAGCTAAAGAGGCACACACACAAATTAGATTATAGAGCCACTAGTTACCTACCCTGAGAGAGGTATGGGCACAACGGATGCATATCGTTTAGTGTGGCAGGGCCCAGCACGACGAATGTCGTCTCGCTCAAATCTGGAGCAGATGCCATCTAAGGAAGTACCTCCACCTTACAGAAAACCGCAGTTTAATAACACTAGATAGTGTTACTCATAGTGTTGTGTTTCTGTTAGTGAGTAAGGTCGCCAGAGCTCCAAGAGGATTCACTGTGTTGACAGCTGGCGACCCACGGAGCAAAGCTTGCCCCTTTAGCTGTCAACACAGCGAATCCTCCTTTTTTTAAAGGTGGGCAACGCGCATGGAACACCCCTGGAGTTGCAGGCGTCCATAGGTTACGGTGACCGCTTACCATCAGGCGGTTTGTTACCGTCGTAGTATTAAAAAAAACCTCTTTAGTCTGAACAATAGTTGACCAGACTATTTCCACTAGTAGGTGGCAACTTACATTCCTCAATTCTGTGGCAGCCTGCCGCACCCAATAAATTGCCACAAACAATGTCTTCGCACGCTACCGTAGACCGTGACCCAGCACAATGGCATTATTATAAACACACTTGTTACACTTAAACAGATTCGGTAACCTTTGCAGATGTTCGACCCGGATTTTGGCAAATGCCAAAGCGCGATGTGCCAAAATCGTTGTCAGGCGCATTCCAGAAGTTGGTTTGATGGTGTTCGCTGTTGCACAAAATGCCATGACAGATCTGTAGACACATGCTCTTCAATTTAGGTCGAGGACTTGAATTAAAACTGCCATTAACCCTTTGTTTAGCATCAAAAGCTTGTAAATATCATACTTACCTAAGTGGATGCAAGAAGAAAATTTTAAAATCCAAAGTATGTCAATTGTGAATGCGTTGGAATTGTCGTCTCTTTCTCCAAGGTTATTTGTATAAAACTAGCGGAGCAGCTTTGAAATTAAATCAATATTACGTTTAAGTACATTTGAGAGAATCACCTTGCAGAAATAAATAAGAGAGACGAAGAGACAAAGCGGCAAAGCACGGAGCACGGTGGAATACTCTTCTTGAAGGGGAACTTCTTCGACTATTACACTTCCAGTTATCATACGTCTTTCCACGAAAATCGTCTTGTTCGAATGTTCTTGTCAGGCCGGCGCCACGACTTTTCCGTAACATAGATGCAGATATAGTGTAGGGACGCTCGGCCGGATTCAACCAGGCTTGTGAGTACGTGTAGTTTGCGTTCTGTTCTCTAGAGTTCAGGCTGCAGGGTACTGTCCCGGCTGCCTCTCCCGTTCTACATTCTTCTTCAAATCTTTTCGTTTCCCTGCGGAACAGAAGGACACCTTTCATTTCTTAGAAATGAGAGGTGGAAAAACTGATGACTTTGGACGCGACTGGAACTCGCGACACGGGGATTCACGCCCATCGCTCTTCCAACTGAGACCCCAAACACACCCGGAAGCCCTGAATTTCTCCATATCCTTCTTATGCGCTTTAGGTGGGCGCATACCGTATCGTATCGTCGCTGCTATCGTTTGCCGACGTTGCTGCTTAAAAATAAAATAATTTGGACATCCTTTAGTTCGCTCTCCTCCGGCTTATCTTTGCCGAATATCGCGTTGCTACGAACTTAAGTCTTACACATCAGCGCCCCCACCGGCGGGGTCGCCAACCCCGCGACATAGACGCATCCAGTCCGTTATCGACTCGGTACCGCCGCGTACCGGCTAGCATCAATCCGACCACGATCGGACCTAGCTAAGTTTCTTGCTGGAATCTTCTCGGCTAGGTTAGGGGTAGCGAACCAGCAATGAAACTCCCAGTAGCTAGATTTCTTACACACACCTCAGATTTGGTTGGACTCGGTCCAACCGATCTCTCTGGAGCACAACTCAGAAGGTGTAGTAAATAAATATCGTGTGATGTAGCGGAAGGGTCCTGGATTTTCCCCAGTCTACCATCCCACTTCACAGTCCGTACGCTCCAAAGCTCAGTGCCCATGCACTGAGCTTTGGAGCGTCCATACCGTTTGGGGGTCCATACACCTGCCGGGTTAAAAAAAAGGGTGTAAGTCTACATACTTGATTGTGCTAGCACATGCTATGCTGGTTTCCTCTTCGCCACAGTGCGGACTGGATAGGTCCGTCAGTACAGAAAACTTCACGTGACCTCCGAGGGATGCGAGTTGGGACGTTAATATGTCTATATAGAAATTGACAGATCGTCCCGTCCCGTCGCGTTCTAGTGTGAGTCATTCTGAAGCCTATCTTCCGTACCGTTGCACTTTTCTTTACATTTTGTGCTATTTAAGTACCTCGTAAGGAATTTATATGTAGAAGACAGCAGTTTTTATGTAGAAAACAGTCTTTTTAGGGAGATAAGAGGGTTTTTTGTGCATTTGGGTTAGTCAAAAACGAGTTAACTAGGTTAAACGTGTTAACTACCTTTACATGAATTTGTACCTAAGTACCATGATGACAAAGTTGCCTTTTAACTATATTGCCGCTTGGTTGTAAAACGGTTGCAAACAATGATACAAAGGCCATAGGTCAAGAGATTAATCCCTTAAACTATGGCCTTTGTATTATGAGCCTTAAGGCTCTAACTATAGAACTCACTTACAAAATACATACTATAACACCGCCCTTTTGTTACCATTTCGCTGTCTATTTCTGCCTTTTAATTGCAGCATTCGACACACAGAACGATGAACTATTTCGCAATCTGCTCCAATGTGTCAAAGCCATTTAGGCAGCAATTAAGCCCATTCGATTATAGCACCTATTGTTGCAGGTTGCACCGACTTGCCCAATCCTGCCCACATGTTCGGCGACATTTGCCATTCACAACTGTATATATGGACAGTCAAGTGCAAACAAGGGTGCTATCACGTGATTCTTTCTATAGAAATTGACTAATCGTCCCGTCCCGTCCTAGTGTAAGTCATCCTTAATAACGAGATCGGTGCATTGGTGCTAACCCGTTATAAAGTCTTGTGTAGTTTTTGACATTAAATTGCAACGGTTAATTAACAGTCACGTATTTTTATCACAAACACTATTGTTATAAAAATACGTGAGTGTTAACCGTTGCAATGTAATTTTGTCTATGGTATTCCATAATAACATCATTTTCATACAATATTATAACACTGCTGTTTTTAATTTGGTTGACATCTTCCAAAGTCTGCCGCCGTTCGACATTTCGCTTTATTCGCTATTTTTGCTGTCGTAGAAAAACTAGTATATGCAACAGCTCAGTTTGTTTCTTAAAATTTACGATTTTATTATATCACTGTTGTATACATTACTATAATAGTCGAACCCATCCAACTAAACAACATCACAGACCATTACTTTTATTTTCGTTTTACCGGAACACCTCGTTCCGCACAACTAGTGGCGGGGCCACTACAACCAAAACGCCACATTCCGTATGTTGTTGTTAGCACATACGCCCTTTTGTAGTTGTCACGATGAGTTCAACATGGTTTTTTGTGCCGGTTATAACGAGAGCGTCTTGTACCAGTGTGTTACCTTGAACTTTCGCTGCTTACGTAATGGAGGTACGCGCCAGTGAGAGCGGAAAGTATAGGCGTAGGCGGTTCTACCATACCAACTTCCGAAGATGGGTCAAACACCAAACGATGTTCGGAATTTTTCCGGTGGACTTTTCATATTGAACACATCCACATTAAAAATTAATTAAAAATCATGCTGGTAACTATTGGCCACAGGAAAGGGTGACGTAGTACTCTTGGCAAGCACAAACAGCTACCGTATTTAATGCCGAAAATGGACACAGGGAACTTTCTTTCAAAAGTAAAAAATAATGTTATCTAAAATAGTATTTAAAACTAAACATAGACTGGCTAAAAACTATAGTAAGCTTAATATAAAATGAGTGAAACTATAGTTAGGTAGGTACTGTAACCCGGGGTGACTTTATGAAAGCCAGGCTACTTTGAACTACATATTAAAAAGATTCACTCCGTATATTTGTATTATACTTCAAATTCAAATTTGTCAATTGACAGATTTTCCCGTCCTGCCCCGTCCCGTCCCGTGCTAGTGTGAGCCATTCTTAACGCAGCCAAAGAATGTCATGTATGTTTCCTTACTCAATGAAAACATCAGAAGAACGGAATCCCCTCTTATCTAAAACATGTGCAAATCTGCGAGCATGTGCCGAGCACAGGTTCACTAATGTCAAGGCCTTTTTTAATGTATTATTCAACAGTATTGTTGTCAACCCCAAATAGTCAACGAAACTGTATTAAATACCTAAAATTAAAGGTCAAATACGATATTACTATTCCGCTTTTTTCATCCGCTGAAAATTGGCCGCACATAGTCTACTTTATAAGTATTTCACGATTATTGAACTTATAAATTATAGATATCTGTTTAAACGTCGTAAGTGAATTGATATATTATCAGACATACGACCAAATGACCCTGAAGTTTAACGAGACGAAAAATTCGATGTATCACATGACATAACACATACCCAAGCATACCTACATACATACAGTGCGTAAGTCTAATACGGGTGACAAATTTAACCAAACATAGAATTCATTAGTGTTATCAATAATTAAAACATAATTTTAAGTTACACTTAATTATGACGCCATAATTAATTTTCTCGTAAAATTTTCAGCAGCAATGTACTGTAAAAAATTTGACGCTGACAGTTGTCAACGAATGTTTAACACAAGTTTACGAGTGCCCGTGTGGCGGGTTCGCGGTGTCGAAAGTGTTAACGCGAGTGTGTTTGCATTACATTGCGGGCCGAATTATTTTCTATGGATTAAATTTTAATTGCAATTCCATTTAAAAGTTACCTAATTACATTTCTTATGCCCTATCCCAACCACCGTTAAGAGGTTCGCCCGTATTTGATTTACACACTGTATGCAAGCAGGCGTAGCGTAAATATGTAAATTAAATGCAAATCCACGGTAATATACTGTTTCAAATAAATGTGAACCAGCGAGTTTTTTCAGTCTCAACAGTTCCACTTTTTTCGACAAATTTATGTTTCTGTCTAGAATACAATTATTTTCATTTTTTTTAAAGTATAATCAATGAATAACATGCGTAACGTAAGATCATATTTCTCGTAAGAGCGGAAACAGAATGGACCAAAACAAGCGGGTAAGCTGAGGTAGGATTTACTCAAGACCATATTACTGTACCTATCCAATTGTTAACATAAATCAGAATATGATATTGACAAAAAAAAAATTCATACAAGCTTTTATCGTGGACTGTCCTTTTTCTACGAGTAATGTCATAAAACCTACATAACCATGTGAAGTTTCAGTTTATTTGAATAACGGGAAGTTAGTCGAATTCAGGTTTCAAGATTAGAAGATTTTGTATTACTAAATATAAAGACATAAAAAAGTTACACTTAATAACAACAAAAAAAACAGGCGTTAAGGACGCCACAGACAAAGTAGAATCAGTAGCGTTACGTAAACTCTTGTTACAATTCGCCACGTTCCATTTTTCAATGATACTCGTAATCTATCATTTAATTTCATAGATTTTACGACAAACACAAAAAATTACGAAATCCCAGCCAACTCACCCCTCTACCCTCTTCTCCCCATGAGCCAACTACCCTCGCAATCCCTATTCGCCCCATTTGGCGGTATTCTTCTAATATTCTTAAAAATTAGAGTAAACTTGATAACCCGGTCTCGTACTATAGATTCCATATTATTTGGAACTGTTTTAATGGTGTCATCTTGGTTTTTTTAAATAAGTTCAAGTATACAAGGTCATGTCTAAGATGATCCAGTTTGATTTGCATAAATTCCTTCACAAATAAAGTTTCGAACAGGATATTGCTTTAAGTAGAGCAAATGGTTTTGAATGGTCTAGTAAAAAAAGCTTAAACTTTAATTTGAAGGCAATAAATAATGTAAAGGCTGATTGGCAATAAATAATTTGAATAGTACAGGAAGTTAAGACAAAACGAGTCCTGCCGAGTTAAGAGTCCGGTATATATTCAAATACGCGCGAGATACGACTTTGACCCTACGTTTCGAGCCCAATACAGCTCTCGTTTTCACAGGGTTAAGACAGGGTGCTGCAAAGGGCGCGAAACCTAGGTTCATGGTGTTAATAAACGCGATTAATCCGTTCTAAAGTGTTTAATTTTAAAGCAATTGCTCAAAAACACGTAGTATTAATAAGCCGGCAAACGTACTCGACCAATAATAACACTTTGCTGTCCGCCCATTTGTTCTTGATCTGTCGCTGACTTCAAACAAACTGACATATTACTGACATAACCATGTCTTCATTGGAATGAGGAAGAACCTGTACAGTTCGTGACGCCCCTTATCTGAGTCTATATTTAAATTGGTTCTGACTGATAAGAAGTCTGTATAGGAAAAGTTCAAAGCATCCTGTCATTCAAGGCCTGACCTTCCACCTTACCTGAGATCTTTATTAGCTAACAATGTTTTATAACGTCTTGAATCTAAGCTTGATCTAGATGGCCTCGCACTTGGCCGATTTTTTTAGTAAAATGATAGTTATAGTTCAATCTGATTTATAATACCTACCCATAATGATTTAAGTTTGGTAATTTGGCGCCCAGCATATTTTGTCTGAGGATTTGCCATAAGTTAAGCAATTTATACAATTATTGGAGAGTCGTGTCTGCCAAACACGCACGTAGGAATAGACCGATTGGCTCCTAATATATATAATTAGGCCTAAACGTAAGTGGGCAGCTTAAGACCTGTTTGTTTTAGAACTAAAAGAAGTCATTGTTGGTTTCTCGAGATAGATTGTACAATTTTAACTATAAAACTCTCGTGAGACTCGAACATATTAAATAATGTTTAAAACGGGTCACTTGCCTCTGTCGCGGGTGGTCGCTCCTGGTGACGTTCTTCGTAAAGAACGAAACATGTCGAACGAAAATCGACTAAATTACGTGAGTGACCCGTTTTAAATATTATTTAATAGATTGTACAAATAGATATACCTGCTTAAACTTACTCCTGTATTACCCAATAGGGGCAGGTAGAGCGCATGAAACTTCAGACCGCAGCCGACGCGGCCGTCGGCTTGACTCATGACTAAGGAACACGGATCGTTCCGAAACATGTCGAGCTATTTTCGACTTTATTAACGTGAGTAACCCGATATAAGTAAATTAATTTTTATCAAGCAGAGACGTCTACGAACGAAATGTACAAATTTATAATTGAAAGAAAAATGGGGAAATTCCCCAAGTCGAGCAGGATTCGAACCCAGGACCTATCGACGACCGATCGACCCGACCCGATCGATCGATCGATTTCTTTCATTTGGTTACAAACCCAGCGCTATGGACAGCTTCCACAAACCCGCCGTTGAATTCGTCCACATCATCGCCTAGGCAATCGAAACGGTTTTGGAGTTCCAGCTGAAAGCTCTCGGGGTTTTGAGTTTGAAGTGCAGGACGGAGCGTAGACTTCATCAGTCGAGAGCGTTCTAGCTTAGGACATATATTCCATGTGCCTCTTACCAGGCGGTGATCGCTTCCGGTTTTGACCATATTTATCACAGAAACATCATTGAATTTATGTCTCTTCTTCGACATGATGAAGTCGATCTCGTTTTTAGTTGCACCGTCGGGACTCATCCAGGTCCATTTTCTGTGCTCGCGTTTCTTAAAGAAAGAGTTCATCATGAAGAGACCCTCCTTCTCCAAGAAACCAGCCAGTAGATGCCCCCGGTGGTTCCGACTTCCAACCCCAAATTGCCCCACTCTCAGCTCGTCATCATCTCTCTTGCCTAGTTTCGCGTTGAAGTCCCCCATAATAACGGTGAAGTAGGTTCTGGAGCTATGCATGGCTTTTGAAATATCCTCATACATAGCCTCCACCTCGTCGTCGGAGTGTGTTGAAGTCGGCGCGTACACCTGTATGTCCTTCAACGAGCACCTCTCAGATACTCTGAGTATAAGGTATGCCACCCTAGTCGACACACTTTCGATCTTCACCACGTTGTGTACGAGGGACTTGTGGATGATGAACCCGACACCTCCCTGGGACTGTTGGTCGCCCTCCCGGAAATAGAGCAAGTTGCCGGACTTCAGAATTATCGTGTCCTCGCCCTCTCTTCGGACTTCTGACAATCTCACGACGTCCTAACGCAACTTGCTCAATCCTTCCTCCAGTTCCGCCAACTTTTCGTCGGTCCGCAGTGTACGCGTGTTATATGTTGCCAGGGCCAGGAGTCGTCGGTGGTGGTAGCCGGATCTTTGCCGGAGATTCTTAGCACCCCTGACCCCGCTAGCACCCTGGCCGCTACCATAAGGGCACCGGGCGTCGCCGGAACCTCGGGGCCGCGGTTTTTGTGTACTTGTCATTATTTGGGGGGTTTTGCCATAATCGCCACGCTTGGCATGCGGGTTGGCGATCGCAGTGTCTCCAGCGTTATACAGGGATGCTGCTGCCCATTCCCCAGTTGTCTTGTCTTGGTCGTAGTTTTAGGACATACCCGGATCCTTATAGAAACTTATAGAATAGCTACAGATTATTACCTACATTTTGTAAATAATATACTATACCATATCTGAATACCAATTTTGCAACACTATAGGTATCCACGTATTTTTTGTGGTTTGTTTCTTGTTGAAAACCTCACAAGCAAAATCATAATTGCGTGGAAAATTGTCGAAAACAACTTAAAGTTAGGAAAAACCCCATTTGTTTGCTGGTTGTTTTAAGGTGACTTTGAACTTAGTTTTGCGAATCATTCCTCACTGGAAAAATCGCAGCATTGTCGACGTACACTGACGGCTATTTTCATTCTTATTACAATGGCATAAGGTCTATCTGGTTAGTTCATGGTATTGATCGTTCTACGTAAATACGATAAAAAAATGTAGGTACTGTTCTCATGAGTTTAGCGCCTGCATATAGCAATTTAAGGTTATTTGTGTTTCTTTAGTACTCGTATATGACATCACTTTCAATATACATTTATCTAATTCAATCAATCAATTAATCAGGCTATTGCAGTCCACTGCTGGACGTAGGCCTCCCCTAGGGTGCGCCACAAAGTACGGTCATTCAAGTTCGGTACCCTCATCCTACCTTAAAATTCCATTCCTTGAAATGAAGCAAATACTCTTTTTGCTTTACAAAATTCTTTATATAGGTAAGTAAGTTAGGTATCTGGAGCAGAGCCCATCTGGGGGAGTACCTCCACCTTACAGAAAACCGTAGTTTAATATCACTAGACCCTACTCATAGTGTTGTGTTTCTGTTGGTGAGTAAGGTCGCCAGAGCTCCAAGAGGATTCACTGTGTTGACAGCTGGGGACCCACGCAGCAAACCTTGCCCCTTTAGCTGTCAACACAGCGAATCCTCCTTTTTTAAAGGGTCCGCTACGCGCATGTAACACTCCTGGGGTTGCAGGCGTCCATAGGCTACGGTGACCGCTTACCATCAGGCGAGCCGTATGCTTGTTTGTCAGTTTTGTCACCGACGTAGTATAAAAAAAGGTAATTGTGGTGTCATGAACAAACCAAAACAATCATGTTGATAATTTAATTACAAGTACCTAATTATAGTAATTAATCGTCTTTGATTTAGTAATAAATAAAGAATAGTGTATGTGTATACACGCAATGTTGCCTTGTTTACCTAAAAAAATCATTGCATATCGTAATATTACCTACCTATTTATCACGTTATTGTTAAGTACAAATTGTTTAAAAGTAATTTTATTTAAAAGAACTTCCTTATGATAATCTTTAGGAACGCACGCATCAAATGAAACATTCATTTTACAACTTAATTCCGAGCCAATTATTGTAACTAATGTATGTAATGTTAAATAAGTTGTAATCAATAGTTTTAATGAGGTTTTTGTACATGCATATTTCCGTGTATGAGTATTAGGCTTATAACATATAACAATTATGATGTATGCCAATAATTTGTTTGATTAGGCCTTTGAAAGACGTGTTTTAGATTCAGGATTTACTTCCGTTACCTCGATTACTTAGTACATTTGATTGGGATTGCATTGCCTATGTTACCTACATCCCAACGTTTTGAGTCCTTTACGACACTCGTTGACACAGTAGAATGAAGCCTTCAGTGAGTCACAGACGGTTTTTAAATGTTCAATTTAGATTTAAATCCAAGTGTTTTCATTAAATAACACTAAGATACTTATTGAACTATTTATATTGTTTGGATTATATTATGTATTATCTGCCTGATCAATAATCTATCAAGTTTAATAGTACCTAGATTCGGTACCGAGGTGTGTAAAGTAAGAAATGTCTCAGATTTCGTGTAATTCCGATCTGATAACAAACATGGGATCTAAGATGTGATTATTTACTAGTACTAAGGACTGTATTATACTAATTTTCTGCTCAACGCAGTCGGGAAGCGGTGAATTTGTTTAGCCTAACGGCCTACAATTGGCTGCTTGCCGGCCGGAGGGCAGAGAAAGTAATTGAAATGTAAATGTCGCGATTTATGTAATAACTGCCTGCTATTTCTGCAATCTCTGTACTTAAGACGATGGTCTGAGCTGCAGGCAGCAAGCGAATAATTGTAGAGTAACATAATTCATTTATGTACTGCTAATCAAGCACTATGGAGATACTCACGATTCTGTGCTTTCGAAAAACAAAATACATGAAATAACGGGCAAGGCTGAAAATTATACAAATTTTAGCTTTGCCTGTTTGCTTGATTTTATTCGTTTGAACTGTCTAGTGTTAAAACCAAATCCAGTAGGTTATTGTTATCGTATCTAGTTATCGTAGTTAGATTGAAAATATCGGGCAACAATTAATTATATTTACAGGACGAATTTTCTAGCCTCATTACCTACATAGTTTATTCATTTTTGTTCTTGTTCGGACAATAACGCAGAAATCTTAACAATAACTCTTTTACCTATTTGCTTACCATTTTAGGCAGGCGACCTGTTTTATTCTCCATTAGCTTTAGCAAAGTTTCACCTAAAAGTCCAGTATATTTTAGATTCCATTAACTCTCAAATAAAAAAAAGACATAAGAACCTCTGTTTGTTTCCAGGTGTATCATATGTGCGACGGCCTGGGCCGCCAGTTCAGCTATACCTGCCCCAATACGACGTTGTTCCAGCAGCGCATGCTGATCTGTGACCACTGGTACATGGTCAACTGCTCCGCCAGCGAGGGAGACTATGACGCCAACCTCCTCATAGGTGAGTCCAGTACCACATGTGGGACGGCCTGGGCCTCCAGTTCAGCTATACCTGCAACACCACGCTGTTCCAGCAGCGCATGTTCTGCGACCACTGGTACATGGTCAACTGCTCCGCCAGCGAGGGAGACTATGACGCGAATCTCCTCATAGGTGAGTCCAGTACCACATGTGCGACGGCCTGGGCCATCAGTTCGGCTACACCTGGAACACCACGCTGTTCCAGCAGCGCATGCTGATCTGTGACCACTGGTACATGGTCAACTGCTCCGCCAGCGAGGGAGACTATGACGCCAACCTCCTCATAGGTGAGTCCAGTACCACATGTGCGACGGCCTGGGCTGCCAGTTCAACTACACCTGGAACACCACGCTGTTCCAGCAGCACACGTTCTGCGACCACTGGTACATGGTCAACTGCGGACGACTATGACACCAACCTCCTCATAGGTGAGTCCAGTACCACATGTGCGACGGCGACGGCCTGGGCCGCCAGTTCAGCTACACCTGGAACACCAGGGTTTGAGAGCATCAATCTGTCTTTTTCTTACGCTAGTATTACCACCACGAAAAAGGCAACGATATAGTTTTTCTGTCCTACTGTTACTGCGATCGTTAGCTTGGCAGACTATACACGGTGCCCGTGAGCATTGCGAGAGATTTTAGCAGCGTATTCCTGAGACTAAAAGAAACAAAAAATTTCATATTAAGTGTAAGCTTTCTGAGATAGTTGCAATTTTTATTTAAACATAATTTTACCGCCACTCGGTAAATAACGCGTTTTGGAATGTGATAATGCTACTATGTGGTCTAGTCAAGACATGATTTTTGACAGACTTCAAAGAGTTTGCACAAACATCACAGTGTCACTAAATTATTTAGTGACACTGTGATGTCTGTGCAAATTTTTTTTTGTATTTTAAGTGGGCCTTTTCTAAATGAAATTTACTTACCTACCATGTATCAAAGCATATACAAAAAGGAATATATTTTTATTTTTTTTGGTCGAAATGACCAAAAATAATATCATATGACATTTTTTGTTTCTTTTATCCTCAGGAATATGCTGTTAAAATCCCTCGCAATACTCACGGGCACCGTGTATACTATCACCATAAAATATTGTTAATGGCCAAAAAAAGATAAGTCAATCTGCATAACTAATAAGCTAATAACTGTTGAAGGTGTTTACTGTTAATATCTAATTTGTAATTTTGTACCTGTCTTTGAAACATTAAGTTGTACACGTTTTTTCGACACGATATGCGATTTATCTTAGGTCAAGCGTCCACGTCGTTAATTAATTATGGTTATTTAGAAATTATTGGCCATGTTATGAGTGTGTATTTTTTTATTTTAAGTTGATTGAACTCAGAATTAACTGATTTGTTTATTGAAGTATTTAAAAACATATGTATGTATGATGAAATTTTTACTTACTAGGATTTTCCAACACTTTCGTTTATTTCGCATTGTATATATATCATGATATCACGTGTATGTGGTATTAATTTCAACTTGCTACCTTTAGGCGATCCCGAGATAAAGGAACGGAACCCTAAAAACGTTATTTGGACCGTGAAAATTTGCTTTTTAGGTTTAGATTGCCATAATGTTAACAATGTATTTAATTATTCAAGGAATTGAATGTTATCTTGAGGTTATTAATATTTAAATGCGAATTTTGTCATTTTTGAGTTATGACAAGAGTCCTTTAGGCGGAGCAGGTCACTTTCTTAAAAAATCACTTTCAAGATAGTTCATGTTCTGAAGATGCCAATTTCTGAGGACGTCACTTTCTGAGAACGTCACGTTCTGGTTACGTCACTTTCTTTAATCACCATTTTCTGAGTTGGTAATTTTCGGAGTTTGGCACATTCTGACTTCGTCGCTTTTTGCATTTTGCGGCTGTTTTATACATTGCCGCAAGTTGACCCCTAAGACACTATTGATACAGGACAGGTTACAGGAAACTCCTGTTACAGGGAACATCAATTGAAATAGATGTCATACTCGTATACCTACTAAAGAAAAAGACCAACACCGACGGAGGCCAATCCGAGGATCGAAGTCGGGTCTTCAGCTTACGCGGCTAACGGCATAACCACTAGGCCTATTGTCTCACCGAATGCCGGCGAATTTCTCGAGTATATGCAATCTTAGTAACAGGCAAGACGCCCGTGGCCGGTTTCTAAGTCTATTTCAATTTATAATTTATACATAAGTAGTACTACTACTTTAATAACAAATCAAAAAATATTAAATTATATAATTTGATTTGTTTCAACAAAAATATTATATCGATATAGCATTTCTAATGGCATTGCAAGATGCATGCGCTAGACTGCAAATGCATTTTATCAATGATTCGACGACATTTCCAGTCGACCGGTTCAGCCTTTCATGAACAAGCAAAAGGTCAGCAGTCAACACTAAAGCGGCGCTCTCACGATCCGACAATTCCTTCCCTTTCCTAAATTAATTTTGTTTTAAGCGGATACATCTGCGAACGAAATTACTTTATAATTGAAGGAAAACTGGAAAAATTCTCCGCGTCGAGCGGGATTTGAACCTACGAACTCTCTTAACACCGGTCAAGTCGCTCTGCCAATTGAACTATCGACGTCCGACCAGGGGGGGGGGGGGAACTGGGGTTTTATGTAAAACCCGGGTAGTATCCGAAAACCCAGGATTTTCTCATAGTAAAAAAACCCGGGTTGCATTCCTTACGTCTGACAGACCCCGGCGAATGTTTCTAGTATTTCTTTTATTTGGTTATACGCCCTAAATGAAAGAAATTGGTGAAACATTGAAGAGCGATCTGACCTCTCTCTCTGATCTGATCTGATCTGAGGGGTGTTCAGAGAGGTCGTGGGTTCGAATCCCACTCGACCGGGGAATTGTCATATTTTTCTTTCTATAATAAAATTCAAAATTCTTCCCTTTCCTCCCTCTTTTTATGCCTGCTCCACACAATGGGCCATTATGTGCCGTTACAGAACGAGATGGCAAAACTGCGTCCCTAATGGGCCTTCATGGGCCTTCTCGACCACCTAAGTCCTCTTTTCTGTATTATACAACCCGATGCGAGGGATGGGGCCCGCGAAACGCGGACGAAACTTTTTAGATCCTAAAAAGTCACCAAAGGTAATGCGATGGAACATTCTTTCGTAGCTAAAGTAACCATAACTAGTTTCGTAACAAAATTTTTCTTTTTCATTTGTGTTCCAACAAAAGGTGGTTAGTCAATTGAATGTAGCTAATGAAATGCCTTTAATAATAAAAGATTAGGTAAATAACCCAGTAGTTAGTCCATCACTTTCACATATAGTCCAGTGTTTATTAGATCCCATTAACTCTCAAAGTGCTGCCTCTGCGTGCGTCCCATAACTCGGGTAGGTGCAATATCCGCTCGGTGTAACCCTCACATTTCATTAAATTGTCTAAAGTGCCTTTGCGTGTTGGCTCCGGCTCCGCTTACGCCTTCCAAAGGTTTTTTTTATTATACTACGACGGTGACAAACAAGTATACGGCCCGCCTGATGGTAAACGGTCACCGTAGCTTATGGACGTCTGCAACTGCAGGGGGTGTTACTCGTACATGCGCGTTGCCGATCTTTTAAAAAAAAGGAGGATTCGCTGTGTTGACAGCTAAGGGGGCGAGCTTTGCTCCGTGGGTCCCCAGCTGTCGACACAGTGAATCCTCTTGGAGCTCTGGCGACCTTACTCACCAACAGAAACACCGGGACACCATTGTTCCGTGATGGGAAAGACATACAAAGGATTAAGTAAATATGTTTTACCGATATCCTTGGTGTACGTACCTACTTATTAAGACGAATGTATTGTATAGTGAGAACGCCGCTTTAAGACTGCTTCACGGAGACTAGATTTGCAATTTATCTCGTGCTCGAGTCACTGTGTCACCGTACCATGTCTGCTATAAAGGAATAAAATAATAAGAAATGATTCTTAAATCGGATTATTTTGAAAATCGCTAATTCCTCATGATACCGTTGTAATCATCAATATCAGAAAAAAACGTTTTGCGCCACTTAGATCGTTCACATTGGCCTTATCCTACGGTATTAGACCTCTAAATAGTAGTTTATGCAACAGTGATATAATAAGAGTGAAAACTTGAGGGTCTCTCCTAATAATACCTTAATATCACTGCTGCATAAACTTGCCCAGCGACCATCAATTATACAAGCAATATGCCCCGCCCACATTCACGTCTGGTATAGTTTTTCGATCGATTCCTGGGTCAGGACTCAGGACCTCAGGACCCTTTACGGATATGTTGTAATTGTACAATAATTTGTTCTGACTATATTTGAGCTGTGGGGACAACCTCGCTGTTCTTGTATACGGATCCCCTCGTTCCTAACTCGATGCACGGATGCCTCTATGACACTTAAAGGTTCCATGAAACCATGGATATTGCACTCAATGGATATATACTCGTATATATATATATATATATAGTCCTCCACATCGATTTCTATGACGGCGACCTCAGGAATTTATGGATTTCTCCTATTGTGGGCTCGTATGTGGCTGGCCAGGCCGAACTTACTCTTAAAAACTCTTCTACACTCATGGCAGAAGACTCAATGGATACTGAGTGTACAAGTATGACGCGGGTCAGTGTGCACTGTGCATTTACTGACGTCACGTTGGAAGCAGTATATTGTAATCAATCAGTGTAACGCCAGAGCGCTGGTAAGATGATATGACACTAACACCTCGTGGCAAGGTGATGGCTACTTTATAGTCACAACTATAATAATATATATGTATTATGTGGTTGCGGTTAACCAAGACTTCCGACACCCAGCGTTATCCCCTGATTAACTTTGGTCTTTGATGTTATTACCTATTTGATTAAGGAATCATGACATTGTACAGCCAACCAATTGGGACTCTAGGCTACTTTAGAACCACGTCAAAATGACAAGAAGTAAGAGATTTCTTACAATCTGATTTATAGCGTTACTATGACAACTATGTCTATGCCTACAGTGGCCTAGGGTTCCAATGGGAGCTACGGTATTGCCGCTTACCAGGCGGCGCCACTCATGCGTGGGTCCTGTGCTAGTACCTATGAGAGAATTGTCAAAGTGACGTATGAAATGTTCCCGCAGGACCCACGTTCCACTAGCGCCCCTAGCGGAAAATCGACTCGCGGTATTCCTCATTGGTACGGTACGCGGGGAGCCCTATGGAAGCTCTATGCTCGGAATCTCTCTACGAGATCGAATCAGGAATGAGGAGATTTGAAGTAGAACCAAAGGTATCAGACATGGCAAACGCAAGCAAGCTGAAGTGGCAATGGCCGTGGGCCCCGCATGGCACATAGCTTGAAGAATATATGGCTTTTGGGACAGTAAGGTTCTCGACCCATATTAGTTAAAATATATTTGGTCCCTTTTTAACAAACGCAATGTAAAACTGACAGATAAGGACAAACAATAAATTAGTTAACGGAAGTTTGATGAGCGTATATGAGTAACGGCATTAAAGTGTGACAGTTGCTTAAAGGAGATAACGTGATTTGACCATTGGTTTGACTCTTCAATGATAGTTGAATATGTACCTAATCATTCATCTCTCTCCTTTATTATAATGAGCCCCGAGGCCCTATAAAACAGGTGACAAGCTAAGGCCGGGTCACGTCATCATTGTCAAAGCAGTGATGCACACAAATGATTAACGATTGCCACCTCAATGCATCATAATTACATTCTTAATAAGCCCATTCAAACCGAACAATTCTACCTACGCAAACGCGTCATGTATCAATCAACGTCTATTGAACGTTCCAAATTTGAAATTCCTCACCATAGACTAAACGCGCACTTTTATGTAACAGTTCAAAACGTTCGGAAACTTGAATGGGTGCAATCAAGTGTCAATGTCGCGCCCTTGACCGGACATTGGCCACTTCCGAACGCATCCTAAAGGTGCGTTTACACTGATATTGTTTAGATACATGATGGTTTTTAGGTTGTACATCAAACCACATTTTTCAATAAAACTCCATGAAACTAATATGGAGCAACAGCTCAAAAAACAATTAATTTATTATATTAACAATTAAAAAAACAATCTTATTCGTGTTTGTAGTAAACTGAGGTGTAGATACGAACATACGATTTATTAATGTTCGCGGTTGACGGTAAGGCCTCTAAAGTCCTAAATGTTATAAACCCATGTACTTATACCATTTTAATCGATTATTGCGTTGGTTTTATATTATATTCAATAAAACATCTAAATTTCGTTAACAACTCTTCACGTGTCGACCAAGTTCACGTACTCTCCGAACTGCATAAGCCTAAAAATTGCGTGTTTATGCGCTTTTCTATGATCATACCATTGCCCAGTTAAGTGACCATTTGCCATTACTATTGCACCGACATCACTAGAACGTGACGGGATGGGACTGGAAGGGGCGGGACGGGAAAATCTGTCAATTTCTATAGAAAGCGTCACGTGACATCCGAGGGCTCCGAGCTATCACGTGATTCTTTTTATAAAAATTGATAGATTTCCCCGTCCCGCCCCGTTCCGTGCTAGTGTGAGTCATCCTTTAAGGTCTACCGATGGCCAGAGGTATTGCTGTATTTATATACTTTGGACGCAGCTTTACCATTCGTGATTCTCCGTAAGTGCTGCATAATTGAGATGATTGTAACACATTAAAGATGTAATTTAAGAAAAAACTTGATTGAGTTCCTCGTAAGCTATTTGCATGTTTAGCTGAACGTAGGTATTGTTATGTTGTTATTAGCGCATCTTTGTTGAGTCCTTGCTCTTTGCTTCTGGCGCTTTAAAGTAATAAATACTATAGAGATAATTACGACAGTAATGTTACCTACTTTGCTATTCCGCCAAAGGTGATAGTCAATTAGTGCCTCGGGTTAGCACTGCTAACCCGTTATAGGTATCTACTTGCGTATTTTTGCAAGCAATTAATTTTTCCACCCTCCCAAAAAATTCCTCATCAGAAATTTAACGTATACCGCGATTTTCCTGTAACAGGAGCAATACATTTAATCGTAGGTAAGTAGTGCTCCTCACACCTAACAACTTTTGTTCAATGAATTTAAAAGTTATGTATTCTGTAGGTTTTCACTTTTTCATACAAACTAAATACAGTATTTTCAATGTACGTTAACATCAGCCTAATTGACGTATTTTGTCAATTTGTCATAGTTCAAAAATGACATAATTCGCAGTACATTGCGTCTTCTAACAAACTTTAAAAATCAAAACACACGTTATTTTTAAAAGTCGCTGAATAAACGTGAATGTTCAGTTTGGGGAGTACTACCTACGATTAAATTTATTGCTCATATTTCAGGAAGCACCCGGTATAGATAGTCAAACCACGTTAGCTCTGCAGAGCAACTGAACTGTCAAACTTTAAACGTCAACCTACTATGAAATTATCACGTTAACTTAACACTTAATTAAACTGTAAGCGTGTTAAGTGATAAGCCATACTAGGGGAAAAAAAAACTTATCACTTAACACGCTATCATAATCTAGGAAACTTAGCATAGACTGACTGTAAATGACTTAACCGCGAGTCGATAGCGACTGCGGGATTCTAAAGTATATGCAACTCTCTCCAAGAACGTGCAAATACATTCGAATCGCAGAATCGATTGATATTCTACAACAACTCATGACATGATACCAATACAGGCTGAGCCAGAATGATATCTTGGTGATCACACTGATCACGTTCGTCCTGCGCTCTCTAGTGTTAGGTAATCACCCTAAATTCCGTTGACAAATACTTGTAGGAGTTGCAGGTCGATCATCAAAACGAATCAATTTTCGATCAAACTCGCTTCTAGGTATTAGTTAATGCTATTTCGTAGCGTGATTTGAAAACGAATACAGGTACGAGTACAAAGTCTACAAAGAGAAGCAAACTACGCCTACGTAAAGTACTTAGTGGTTTGTGGGCAACCGCAACTATCGACTTAAAACGCCTAACTCTATCATTGTTATTTTACTTAGGTAATTTAAAAATAACCCAGTAAGATACCTACGGTCTTGACATCTATATTAAATTATAATAGCCTGATTTTCTTAAATTACGATCACATGGCATATTCAATGGCAACGGGTTACCCTCACGTATTTTTATGACAATAGGCGTGACATGTTTCGACTGCATCGGGCAGTCACGTCGGACAGACAGAGTGGTGTTGTCATCTTCGCGGCTCGGGCATAGTGATGCCCGCTCACAAATATCAAACCTGATTACGTCATGAGTCCCACTCGCGTAGGTTTCTCAATATGACGAAACCTACCTAAAGACTGTCTCCTGCTAGGCTCACTAGCAACATATAATAATAGTTTCAAAGTATCGCTTGAAGGCTGAAATATTCAGGCGATACTTTGAAACTATTCACGAAATATAAACCGAACCCGAACCGAAATTTAAATTCATGTTATATCGTTCCAGGTCAGCGCGACAAGCCGTTCGTGTCTGAACACGACATGCAGTTGCGGACGCCCCGGCCTGACATCCTCTCTGTACCGCCCAACTCTAACTACTTCGATGGCTTGAGAGAGGCGGAAACTAAGGTATTTAGCTAGTGCATTATTACCAGCTATTTGCCGGCCATAATTCGGGCAATCCGTCAGATCCCCATACTTAGTGAGTATTTCCGCCGGGCATTCGCCAGACATATTCTCCGGCAGATATCTCTCTCTTCAGTCGGTCCCCCATGACTGAGGATCGTGACCATCATGGCATCACTTTATTCTTCACGAATTGCGGCCATCGGTTTCTGTCGGTGGCCATCACTGTGGTGTAGAAACGGGATGTGGAAGTCTCCTTCAGTTGATCGGACCACCTGGTCGGAGATCGGCCTCGCGATCTCTTGCCCTCGACGTTGCCTACTACAATTTGTTTTTCAAGGCTTTGGTCTCCACGCCTGGCAATGTGACCGAAATAGGCGAGTATACGACGATGGCATACAGTGGAAAGGCGGTTTTCGATCTTAAGCTGTGATAGTATAGATGCATTGGTGCGTTTAGCTCTGCCCGGCAGATATGCCCGAACGCCAGCAATTATAATCCGGTTCAGAAAGTCTATGGTCCTCTTGGCAGTTTAATCCCTAAATTCGGCGAGGAGACTATTTTTACGAATGGTCACTCATATAAAATTTTATTGGGTTACCATTCTATAATTTTTAACACACGATGGCTTTAAAATTTTATTTTTATTTCGCGGCATCAAGGCGAGGGCAATAATTAAGAATAACAGTGACCTTTTGCTTGGCAAACTTTCAAATCAGATCAAGTATAGGAAGCCATTCCATTTCAAAGTTAACGATAGCGACCTTTTTGTCTCATCGCACTCGATTGATGAAATTGATATAGCTTTTAAGAGGTCACAGTAGTCAAATTGTTATAATTCAGACGTCTAGTTCTCAATATTGATAACAACTAGATAACCGATATTTATAAAGTTACATACATCAAACTTTAATACATTTTTTTCAAATGGTAAACGTTCTTTTTTACATGTTTTTGGTGATAACGTCGAAACCCCTAAATTTATAAACATGGCTCTTAGTTCAAAAGTTGAGTAATAACTAGTTCTTCAATCTGGTAAAAGCTTTTATCTACGAAAAATGTGAAAACCGCAATTATCTGATTACGCGCCTTTTCACTTTCGCGTGCTCTTGAAATTCTATCCCGGCCTCTTTTGCTCGAGCATGTGGACTTTTATTTAAGTCCCTACCTAAAAATGTTCATATTAAGACCTTTAAAGCAATCCTTTTATTGTAACATTTACTTATATCTGTTTCAGTACCCCATACATCCGGGTAACAGCATCGTGGGCATCCCGGATACCATCTCCACCAACAACGGCCTCGACAGCGCCAAGCAGAACTACCGACCGCCCACCTCCTGGTCCACCGGCGTCGGCGTCCCCACCAGACCCACCTCGCCCAACCGACCCACCACCAACACCCAGACAACTCTTGCAGAAGATAGTTTTACTGGTGCCAACACGAACAATCCAAGACCCAGTCAAATTCAGCCGAATCGACCTGAAGATCAGGCTTCGCTAAGACCAAGACCGAACGTGCAAAGTAACTTGCCTGATGCAAGTGATATAACCGGCGCTGCCTCACAACGACCCAACCCCACCTTCCGACCTAACGAAAACACCCAAAACACTGGCTTCCCAACTGGATTCCAAGACTCAGCCAGTTCAACAACTGAAGCTGGTTCCGAAGAATTTGAGCTCGACGTCAGAATGAAAGATAAAGTAGACCCCGTATTCAACTTTATTAAACGCTTCGATCCTAACTCTCCCGACTCACATAAGACGTCTATGACGAAAACTGAAATCATCAACCTGAACCAGCAACTGCCTGACGCTCAAGTAAGCTCGGAAGAAGATCGAACGCCCAGAAGAAATAAGGATAATGGGAATAACGCCAATAGAATCACTGTTCAGGGTAAAGGGGTGACTGAAAACAGTAGGTTTAACACTGTCAATGTTAAGCCAACTGAGGCTAGCTCTTTCGATCCTTTGGCACCTAGTAAAGAGCTCCTACCACCCAAAATAGACAGCACTGATCCTCCAACCTCAACTATCGGGCCACCTATTTATTATGAATGGAAATGGGCCGTGCCAGCATTTGATCTCGAACCTCCCAAACTAGGCAACATAACCAATGACACCACAGTAGTTCCTCAAGGCAGAAACGCTGGGAAAAGCCCATTCAGCACGGTAACAAGACCTACTCCAGTAGAAGTAGATGTGACTGCTAGAAATACGGAGTACAATATCAGTTCCTACTTCGTGCCCGACTATGTGTTTCCTTTGGACAAACCGCATCCTGGTTATGAGAATGATGACGCTGAGACTTCCTTTAGCGTGAAGGTAAACAGGCCTGGAAGGGCCAGCTATGGGGAGAACCCGAGGTGCCCTCAATGTCACCCCGCGTACGTAGTACCGGGGACTTGCGAACCTTGCATAGTGAAGCGGTAACAAGGAACACAGCCATTGTAGTATAAGCTTCAATAGTAAAGCGTAGTATCGCCAGTGATACTTTTCTAATGCTCTATCCACATATTGGGCAAACCACATCCAACATAAGGGGCGTTTATGCGTTAGAGAAAGCAAGAAATATTTGTTTGGTTCGCCAAATGTGAGGATCAGGCATAATAATGTGTACAGCACACATGGTGAAACACACGAAAACTAACGACAACTGATATTGTCTTCTGTTACCGCGATTGTTATTCATTGAAATTAAACACTTTAGAACGGATTAATCGCGTTTATTAACACCATGATCCTACGTTTCGAGCCCTTTACAGCACTCGTTTTCACAGGGTTAAGATATCATGGGTAGGATCATGGTGTTAATAAACGCGATTAATCCGTTCTAAAGTGTTTAATTTCAATAACGACAACTGCCTAGTTACCGCGAACCACGAATTATTTTTATGTTTTTATCGCACATGCGTACAAATTTACTGGATCGTCCGAGAGGCAAAACATTGTTGGCGGTTTGTGGCTAGCTTTCTCATTAAACCCATAGTACACTATCATATATCTATGATCATAGGTCCTTATGCTACCCTTTTTCTACAAAGCGAATAAAAAGGGAGGTATTTAATCGATGATCATAGATAATTTCGATATAAATATGATAGTGTAATCAAATATCATCTTAAATAATAAAAATGATTGTTAAGTTTTCGAGTTGCATGGCCCGAATAAAAACAATAATGGACAAGCGATCTGGATTATCATTTACGATCCACTAGACTTCACACTTGATGACGTCACATCCTCTTTATTGTAGTTCCAGATTGATTGTCTACTTTGCCATAGTTGCAATTTATGGCGCCTGTAGGTAAGCCAAACATTCGAGAGTGAGAACGCGAATGAACATAGCTCTCGTCTCATCTCGTAACGTAAGATAAGACTTGGCTGTACAGTCCCGTCTCGGCTTCTTGAATGTTTGGTGTACAGCCGGCATCAGATGCTGTTATGTTTTTAGAACTCCATGAGATTTTTTTGTAATGGTAAATATTGTGTGAAGAATACTTTACTTACTTAGATACTTTAGAACGTAAATACAAGCATTTTATAAACTTTTTTGCACTCTATACCACAGAGGGTAGAAACAACTGTCATGTCATGACAGCTTGTTTTATGGTGCTCCCGGTGGCGCTATATATGGCGCTGACTGGCTGTTATATAACACGGTGTGACAAGGATAGTGTTACGTGACATTATCATGTTAGAGTAAGATATGTAATTTATTTTAGCATTTATAACAGCCAGTGTGGGAGCACCATTAAAACTTAATAGAAGTAGACCAATCCAAATGCAAAGTTCAAACGCATAATTTAATAAGCTAATTACCTATAGCTATTTATAGTAATAATATTTTAATATAATCGTAGTTCCATCTGCTAAGCTGTTAAGTCTATACAAATATACAGTCATGACAAAATGTGGATCAAGAAGTCAGCTTTAGTTTTACTTAAGTATATAGATAATTTTGTAAAGTTTTAATTGTAAATCTTTTTATCTGTATAAATTGTGCCTATTACCAATTAAAATATATTTACAAATTATGTGTTTCCTCTAATTTATTTCGCCTGCCTGTAGGAAGATGTACACGCGCGTTCAGAATTGCATGGGCAGTTTATGAATGAATTCATTCATAAATTGCCCATGCAATTCTGAACGCTATAGTACAATAAGCACCTACCTACCTACCTATCTACACAGATACCTACTTAATAATTACTCTCAAGGAACTAAAAGATAATTCATCGATAATCTAGCTTTCTCAAAAGTACCTTTTGTACATTACCATGACTTGACCCTTACGAAACAGTTAGTATAAGATAGGAATAAAATCGATTGGCATAAAAAAAGGTTGTTAAAAACGAACTTTTTCTCCCATCATGTATATTTTTTACAAAATCTGTAAACGCCAATCTTCATTTATTTCAAACCGAGCGAAGGCATCTTAAGGTTTTGTAAAAATTACATGTATAAAAAGGTTTTTCTTTTTACAATTTTTCGTTTTGTTGTAAACCCATTGTGAAACAAAGCGTCAACGTTGTCTTAGGCCCATATTACACTATATGTCTATGATCATAGATGGGTTAGTTCTGGGGCGCTGCAGATGATAAATTTGTAGAAGCCAAATTGATTAGTCTATAGAGCCCTTTATGAAAGTGTCTATGCTATTAAGAAAAAAAAAGTCTATTGTCTTATTTGCAGTAATAAAAGTACGCTGTATTCTTTTTCCGAATAAACTAAACCTTAATGTAACGACTTAAGAAAAAGCGTGACAACTTGAAAGTTTCATATTCGCATGTTGTAAAGTTGTGAAAGTTTTTGTTTGCTCGTGCATTGCATTTGCTCTTCCTCTGCTGAGTCTGCTGTCATGTTAATTAATGTCAGAAATTGACGCTAGAGTCAATGCGATTTGTGAGAAATGCCTCGCAAAAATAAGCGAATTGCTAAAACGTGTGTGTTTGTGTATTATTTTCTGTAGTCACTGACATTTTTGGATAAAAAACGATGAGTAAAACAAATCCATTAGTCGGTCTGATTGGGTACGGGGACTCGGATGAAAGTGACGAAGATGCGCCTCCGAGACCAGTGGAGAAGCCAAGAGGCCATCCGCCGGAGACGAGCTTACCAGTACATGAACCCAACCCTGGGGTCCACCCAGCTCCCATTCCCCATTGTGGTACGTGGTAATAGTGTCTATCATTCGTTTTCTCTGTATGCAAAACGTGTTTTTGTTTTGAAATTAGACAGTAGAATATCAGTATTATTTAAATAATTACGCAGCTTGTGAGTTCTGTGAAAACAACAGACAAAATGACTGGATATCGCTATTATAACTGGGTTTTTAAAAATGTAGATTGTAGGTTATAAATGTTAAAATATATAAAACTAACGAACTTCATGATCACATACTAATTAGTATGCTAATAGCAAAAAGTTCTTTCTTGTCCATAAATATGATAATATTTTTAAATAATAATGGATTTGCTGTGTAGCTGTTTTTAGCAGATAATTAGAAAAAAATATCCTCCAAGTATGTTGCCATCTCATACATTGCTGCAACCAAACAAAATTTTGAAAAATCCTAGTTTTAATTCAAATTACCCAATATTATGCAATATTTCTCCCAGCCTGGTCGGCATGCTATGATGAAAGCAGTGGCTTCACCTACTACTGGAACCAGCACACTAATGCAGTCACTTGGGAAGCTCCGCAGGAGTACTTGATGGCGTTGAAGTTGGCACAGCACCAATTACATGCTTCAGGTAAGTCGGATAACATATTACAGTAGATTACGTACCGAGGCCTGTAAAACGTCTCAGATCTTGTGCAATGCGCAAACCATGTGATCTGAGGCTTTCTTATTTATTGATTTGAATTTGCTTAGTGTAGCGGCCTGCAATTGGCTGATTACCTGCTAGAGGGCAGAAAAATACATTAAGATGATTGTCAGTTTATTTTCGGCATAAAAATTCCTTATGGCTCTTATTCCTTGCAACTTGTTTATTTACTCTAATAGTGCGTGCTTCACTTCTTTTAATCCATAATTTGGACCTTTTTGACAAGCCATTGCATTGAGTCACCGGTTTGAAATATGACTTGTAAAACATGAAAGAGTTTAGTGAGACTGACACACCTACAGATACCAGTTTTTTTAAATAGACATCTATAATCATAACACAGCCTTTTTGTCTTTTATATAGGCATGCGAAAAGTTTTTTTTACAGCCCAATTTTGCTGTTGAAAATAGGAAAAAAAAATCTCCATAATCAGGGTTTTTGCTTCATTATTATTTCTATCTATCTTAGCCGTTTTATCAGAACATGCAGAAATTTTAAGTTTTTAGTATTCCAGTATATCTCTCGTCCTTATCCTCTGCATGTCTGTTTGCCAATCGGCAAAGGCCTCCTCCAGCCTTCTCCATTCATTCCTGTTGTGCGCCACTCTGTTCCAAGTTACTCCAGCAACCAATCGAATGTCATCATCCCATCTCTTCAATTGAGAGCCAATTATTATTTATCATGGGGTTAATTTTTTTCAGGTTCAGCCGAAGTTTCCGCAGAAGAGTGGCAGCTGTACCAGCAGACCCTGGCCGAGAAGAAAACCCAGAAACCAAGGCCGGACCAAGCCAAGCCAGGGAAGGCTGTAGTGAAGAATGGTGCCAAGAGGAAACCAGGCAGCGATGATGAAATTGAGTAAGATGATTTTTAACAGATTTTAGGCAAATATAAAATACTGGTGGCATGGAACTCTCAGTGTGCGGCAATTATACGGTATTCGGATTTTGTTCTGTACTTGCGATACAGTTGGCATAGAGGTTTAATTTGTTTTCATCTTGCTTTTCTTCTGTTACCTGTGTATGTGGTATTATTTCTTCTTGCTACCTCTACGCGTTCCCGAGATAAAGGGTCTTGACAGACATACGGACGGACGGACGGACAGACAAACGAACGGACAACAAAGTGATCCTATAAGGAGGTACGGAACCCTAAACAAAAGAGACAACACTGGAATAGAAAATGCTGTTAAAACGAAATATATGTATAACAAAAGTTTGGGAAGTTAGATTAAATATTTATTAGGGTTTCTGCTCGAGATTTCTCGAACTCGAGACAACTCGAGAATTTTGGTTTCATTCGAGACGAGAAAAAAATGACCATGACTCGAGAATTCTCGAGTCATGCGCGGCGGGCACGCGCCTTTTCGCCCCGTACAACTAGACTTAAAGAAAATTAACTTGAGAATATTAAACACAGAACTTTCATTATTTTGTTTTTTAATACTTCTTCATTACAGTAGGGTAAGTTGGTTCTGTGTTAAAGTCGTGACAAGGGTAATGACGATTTTTTGGATTCAGGACAACTAGCTACACTTTTTAGCTGCATTTTAGATGAGATAAAAATTACCGGAAGTCAAGAAGTATCAAGTCTTCTGATGGACCGAACATCAAAGTTAATTTCGGACGTGACAGCAAGTTGGTAATAATTGATTCAGTAAGTAGAAATAACCGGCTGTTTTTTAAAATAACCTGGGGTCATGTAAGTCACTAAATACCAAAGGGCCCTGCTAGAAGGACAAAATCTTCGAACGCGTATTTCTCAAAAACTATTTATATCTAGGGTGTAGTGAAAAGTTATTTGGAAGGTAGAAATAAGAGGCTCCATTTAATCTGTAACCTTACAATTAACAAAGGGCCCCGCTGGCACAGATTCATTTTTCTTTTTTCATTATCTTGCAAAGGTAGAAATTTTAAAGTAGGTACCTACATAAATCGACAGGTAGAAATATATACCAACTCGATTATTTAGGACCTAAATCATAACTACATGGGGTCCCGCTGCATATACGTATATAAAAGAAGCTACACTGAAACTCATTCCGTATTTTTTCCTTTTATATTTTATTTATTCTGAGACAATCGACGTAACAATCTTCCAGTCCTGTACTTAACTTGATCCTCGTGTTAAATCGTAATAATGTACAGGATCCCAAGCTGGTGATACGGGAAACCTTCCTCACTATTGAAATTAGGAACCTTTTGATTTGAGTAGCTACGCGTAAGAACCTAGAGAAGTATCGCTTTACCTGGCGAGAATGAGAGGATTTTCAAACTCTATTCAATGGCTTATATTAATTCGATAGAGGCAGACTGCGATGTTTTTTGGCTGTGCTGGACATCGGCTATGTCATGTGTAAGGAATACATGGAATAGGTACTCCGTTTTGTTAGCCCATCGAATGGGAGATCACGTTCTGCCCAGTGACAACGAGTGCTTTAAAGGATAACCGTCTTAACTCTTTAGCGGTTAAGACTGGATAAAATGCTTAATTCAAACCTCATCGCCAATTCATAATTATAAAAAAGATATAAGGAAAACATATAAAAAGATGTCGTTATAGGTTGGTTTATTTTAAGAGGTTTGCCTTTAAAAGGATCATAATATTTTAACAATGAATACTTACGGTGGTATCCGAAAAACATTAAAATTACTATCCTCCAAAAAAAGACTCGAGACTTGAGAAGACTCGAGAAATTGGGCTCGAGATTTCTCGAAACTCGAGAATACAAATGGGCCGAGAAATCAGAAACCCTAATATTTATCTTTAGGATGTTTATTTTTTATTATTTTCAAGGTAAGCGTTTAAATCGGTTAAGTTAAGTTTTCTTTACACTGTACCTATAGCAAAAACAAATATACATGGTAAATATCTCGTTTTAAGCAGTAGTTATAATGTAAATGACCATATTAGCTTAAAATCGTATATTGTACCTATAGCAATTTTCACTGAAATTTGAGCAGTTACATCTGCTTTGAATTTTGTGTGTTTGTGAAATTTGAGATGGGCTGAATATGGATCTTGGATATGGATTGACTAATACCGAATAGGCAATTTCGCAAGAGATCCTATGGGGCCATTATCAGGCATCATTTATTTATTCAGACGACCGGTTGGCGTAGTTGGTAGTGTCCCTGCCTGCTATGCCCGGTGGTCCTGGGTTCGAATCCCAGTAAGGGTATTTATTTGTGTGATGAACACAGATAGTTGTTCCTGAGTCATGGATGTCTTCTATGTATTTGTATATTATATAATAATATATCGTTTGCTGAGTACCTACCCGTAACAGAAGCCTTCTTGAGCTTACTGCGGGGCTTAGTCAATTTGTGTAAGAATGTGTATAATGTTTGTAATATTTATTTATTTTTCTGAAGTTGTACATATTCACAACACTTCATCTCTTCCTCCACAGAAAAATTGAATTAATCACATCCTACCACAACTCGGACTCAGAATCCAACGATGAAGAGACACCGACCAAGCAAGCCAAGCCCATAGCAAAGCCAGCAGCCAAGCCAGCAGCCAAGCCCGTGATCCCCAAGAACCCTCACAAGAAACAGAAGACTAAGCCAGTTGAGTACGGACCAAGCCTGCCGAGCAACCAGAACTATACCGTACCTATTGGGCCGGAACTACCTCCAGGGATGGTTGTTGAAGAGCCTAAGCCGTTGGTAGAAAAGGAAGATAAGGTAATACTATATCTTTAGAATGATGTTTTAATTCGTAAAATTTCTAATGCGAAAAAAACAGTTAGTATATTAATATACTTATATCGGGTTACTCACGTCTATAAAGTCGAAAATAGCTCGATATGTTTCGGAACAGTCCGCGTCCCATAATCATGAGTGAGAAGCGCTTGCGGCGATTGCTCTGCGCACACAGTGTGCACTGTGAGCATTGGTAAAAACCTATTGGCAAAATGCTTCTTTGTCTAAAGCACTAAAGACTTATTGTATTTAGCAAAAATTACTAAATAGTTTGTGCCTCTTAAGAAAAAAAAAATATGTAAACTAAATTCAAAGCACCAATGATGAGAAAGAAAACTGAAATTGCCTAAAAATAACTAACTCAATTTCGTTGAACACCTCAATATTTAATCATTTTCTATCTAATTGTAGTAATTGTAAAATCTAAGTTCTTTATATTTTTTGAAATTAAACGCTTTAGAGCGGATTAATCGCGTTTATTAACGCCATGATCCTCGGTCTTTATATTTTCTTTAACTGGGGTTTTGAATGAAATGAGTCTGTTATGGGCGCTGTGATGGTTAAAGTTTTCAATCTGAGGTGTTCGGGTCGGTGATGAGATGCCTGTTAGAGTCTCCAAGTGATACACTGTTGAGATTCACAGGCTGCTGAGACCATTTTACTCTAGTAATTTAGTTATTGTAATGTTTATCTATAAAATCATAAATCAACCTAAAACCTCCATAAGTAAAACTTATTGTTGTTGATGTAATTGAAATGAATCATTATTATCATTATAATGAATATCATATAATAAATATCGTTATTGTAATTGAAATGAAACACTTTTTAACTGATTTGTAGCGTATGTTGATCACATTTTTCGCTACGTTTGGAGCCCTTTACAGCACCCCTTATTACAGTGATAACGAGTGCTGCAAAGGTCTCGAAACGTAGGGAAATGTGGTCAGTATACGCGATTAATCGACAACATTAGTCGCATATTAGATATTAACGCGCATGTGACCCCCCTAGAGTTGCAGGCGTCCATAGGCTACGGAGACCGCTTTCCATCAGGCGGGTCGTATGCTTGTTTGCCACCATCGTGGTATAAAAAGAAAAAATATGGCTTAAAGTCAGATCGATTAATCCCATATTATTTTTATGTACCTTCAATATTAAAATGTTCCTTCAATTTCCATTGTTTTAGAAACTTGCAAAGACCCCGCCTTTAGTAGAACTTGATGATAGCTTAGAAGAAAAGACATTGTTTAAAAAACTAAAGGAAAAAGCTAAATTACTGGAAAAACTTGGTGGAGAAATACCAACAGAACTACAGCAAATGATTAAAGAAGATGTGAAGATTGCATCTCCCAAAGTTGTTGATGAAACTAGCAGAGACACCAAAATTGATAACATTGATGACCTGTTAGACGAAATAGAAAAGAAAGAATTACCAAAAGTCAAGTCTAAAAAGGCTGAGATGTTCAGTGAAGAATCAAATAGTGGTAAAAATACGCCTATAGGTACTCCCCCTAGAGAAGTGAAACCTCTGT
This sequence comes from Lathronympha strigana, assembly GCA_949128165.1. Taxonomy (NCBI): domain Eukaryota; kingdom Metazoa; phylum Arthropoda; class Insecta; order Lepidoptera; family Tortricidae; genus Lathronympha; species Lathronympha strigana. Next base: position 792,771 of record OX421911.1, read on the forward strand.
TCCCAAGCAGCAAAGCTATTGAAGACACCCCCCTTCCTGTTGAAAATGGTGTTTCAAAACCGGAAATACCAGAAAAGAAAGTGAACTTTTACTTATCAGATACTGAAGTTAAAAACCGTAAGAAATTAAGGATTGATCATTCAGTTCTGCCTGAAAGAAAGAAAAGTGAAGTGCCAGCGTATACCACAAAATATTCTCAGTATATCGAAGGGTTCTCCAGTGAGAGAACTGGTTTAGGGTTTAAAGAAGATGAGAGTGATAGTCCGAAGGTCGCGACCATTAGTTATGGGAATGGTTTGTCGTTTACGAAGGGTGAGGTGCTTAATGAAGAGAAAAAGGATGAGGACTTGGACAATATGTCGGATTTGGTGGAAGCCAAGTTGAAGTTCTTGAATGAGGTGCAACCATGTCAGGTTCCGCCGGTGCAGGAGATGTTGATACAATGGCAGGTGAGTAACTTTTATTCTAATAAATAATGTATTCTGTTACCGCGATTGTTATTCATTGAAATTAAACACTTTTAACGGATTAATCGCGTTTATTAACACCATGACCCTATGTTTCGAGCAGTCATCATCTTAACCTTGTGAAAATGAGTGCTGTAATGGGCTCGAAACCTAGGGTCATGGTGTTAATAAACGCGATTAATCCGGTCTAAAGTGTTTAATTTCAACTTTTATTCTGTTATTTAAATTTGCTTTTTAGCCTAGTTGGTATTACCTTGCCTACAAAGCAGGAGGTCCTGGGTTCGAATCCTGGTTAGGGCAATATTTTTTCGTAAGTTATGGATGTTGTCTATGTATTTAAGTACTATGTAATACTATGTATCTATTATATAAGGTGCTAAAAAATTAGTCACGGATATTTTAAGGGATAACACATTGTATTAAACAATTAACTTTGTATATATTTTTTTTGTTTTCATTTACCGAACAAAAATAATAATTATAATTCCGTTTAAAAATAATCACGCCGTGCAAATTAAACTAACAAGATGATGAGCATGACGTTGACAATCGAGTATTTGATTTGACGTTAAGTGGCCAGTTAGGTGTTAGGTAAAAGAGGTACTAAAATATGTTCAATGAGTACTTATTTAATAATCACACTAACAGGGTGTTTTAACGTTGCACGTTGCTAATTTGTTGCCTAGTTTTCTCCTAAAAAACATAACAAAACTTATTATGTTTCATACCTAAATGTACTCCGAGAACCGAGTACTATCAGCAGTAATAGTAGTTTATGCAACAGTGATATAATAAGGGTTCTTAAACCTCGAGGGTCGCCGTTACAAAATGAGGCGAAGCCGAGTTTTGTAATAATAGACCCGAGAGTTTAAGAACCAATTATGAGCTGTTGCATACCCTAGTTTTTCTACGACAGCTAAAATAGCGTAAAAAGCAAAATATAGAAACGTGGCAGAATAGGGAAGATGTTGTGCCCACTATGGAAATTAAAAAAAAACAACAACAGTGCTAATATAAATGTATGAAAATTCATAGGAGCAGTGTTCTTATGGAATACCACAGACAACGTTATAATGGTTACTTTTTAAATATCGCTGTCAGTCATCTAATTGACACATAGAAGTGCTGGAGTAGAAAAAAATATTTTCATCACACCTGCTCGTAAATGGTGATATTATATGCAAGCATACTTACACTTAAAGAGCTGTATTATTCCCATGGTTTTAAAGGATTCTCATACTACTTTACCGCCCGCGTGGAGCTCGCGGAGGACCCGCCCCGCACGCGCTCGCAGCACGCACTCACTCCGGAGTACTGTGGACTGTGCAACTACACTACCGCTTATCATTATTGTTTCTTTACCTGTATAGAGTTTATTTTTTTCCTCGCAAATGTGATGAAAAACATTGTGTGTACCACGGGCAGTAAGGGCATTACTAACTCGGGTCATTTAAAGCCCTCCGCCTACGGCGTCGGGCTTCAATAGACCCTCGTAAGTAATGCCCTTCTTACCGCCCTAGATGCACAATGTACTATTGTGAGTAAATTGTTAGCACCTTATATATATTATATCGTCGTCTAATACCCACAGCACAAGTCTTATTGAGCTTATCGGGGGACTTGGTTGCTTCTGGTACGATTGTGGCTCAATACTGATTGATTCACATGTATGTCCCAGACGCTGGTGTCAGCGTTCCGCAGCGGCGCCCTGTCGGCCTCGTACTGGCGGCGCTGGGTGGCGCTGGGCGCGCAGGCGCTGCGGGCGCTGGAGCAGCGCGCCGCGCCGCCCGGCTGGACCACCAGCTTCCAGAGGTACGGTACCGGCCGCCGGGACTGGGGGGCTAGCTGCAGGCCCGGGGGAGACGCGTCGCACTTCCTTCTAACTCTGTGTTACTAGGGGCAGGTTTTAACACTGACTTTTTGATTGACGGAGAGAATTCGCATTCTCTCAGTCATCATCTTAACCCTGTGAAAACGAGTGCTGTAAAGGGCTCGAAACGTAGGATCATGGTGTTAATAAAAGCGATTAATCCGTTCTAAAGTGTTTAATTTCAATGAATAACAATCGCGGTAACAAAGACAATATTACTGACTATATTGATTGATAAAAATTGAACAGCGGCATAATATGTAGAGTTAAAATTTCACCATTTCAGTTTTAAATAACTCTAATAACGCTAACCTATTATGTATAATTCTAACTGTGTGTTAATATTGACCCCGAGCGGGGCAGGTCTTAACACTGTATTTATTGATAAAAATTTAACAAAGATATAATATGTAGAGTTAAAATTCACCATTTCAGTTTTAATAACGCTAAACTATTCTGTATAAACAAAAGGGGATTTTTGAAATAAATCTAATTAAAATTGCATTTCGAAAAATATAACATTGTACGACAGTCGGGCAAATATGATAAAATGCATATAAAATATATAAATTGCTGACATATATTCTAAAACTGTAACAAAAATATTTAATTTTTTTATAAATTGGCTGTCATCATTCTATTACCAAGTTAAATTACTAACTAACTCGTAATGCACCCTCAAAACCTAAAACTAATAAAGTTTACATGAATAAAATCGCTACACTTTAAAAATAAACTACGAACAGTACGAACTAATTCAATTCACAAAGTTAACTTCTTGGCCTTTTTTGCATAACAAACATTCACTCATCACAAAGTGCAAAGAAATACGAAAAACTAATGCCTAATTTTTAAATCTCGAATTTTATAATCCCTATTATGAAAATCTTAATCTATCAAAACTCCGATCATCAAAATTCCGACTAATGATCGAATATTATCTCGAATATTTAAAATTCCTAATAAAAAAAATACTATTTAAAAAAAATTCCGAATAGTATATGTAATACCAAATCAGTATTAGATACGGGATTCTGTTAATATGCATTTTAAATATTCGCGTCTTCATTAGTCAGAATTTTGATCGGTGTTTAGATAGGTTGGGATGGGATTATAAAATTCAGGATTTTGATATTTATTTATTTATTGTGTCAAAAAATTTAACAGCATTACAGCGAACTAATACATTGCGAAATTTATAATATACATGCATTATTTATACAACTAGGTACATAATACAGACAAGAAAACACAAAACAGAACAAAAGCCAGAAAGGAAAACTAATAAAAACATAACTAAGATTTAGGCGACGTAACAGCGTGGCTCCGTTGCGTCGTCTGAACCGGCGTAGGATTCGGGTAGGGGTAGGATATACTAGTTTAAACTTACCTGTAAAATTTATAATACTTCGGGATTATCAAAATCGGACAATAATATTTTGCAATATTTGGATGAGCCGTCACCTACGTCGTGGTTAATGTGAGATGCCACGGAACGGCCTCGTCTTGCTTCTTTCCACTATATGGACGATCCTAGTTCCTACAAAGTTAAAAAAATTACCTTCTTTTACAAAAAAATATGGCCTTTTAACAATTAAAACCAACTCTTACATGACCAACACCAATAGTAACAAACAAAATATTCATAGAAGGAAGTGTGATGGCCAAGTTTAAAACTTATTTTCATAAAAGTGTCTCGTAAACGTGCAACCCTTATACGAAGTTACACAGTGACAAACTGACGAACTATTAGTGTTGAAAGACTTAAGTGCTCGTCACGAATTGAAATTTGCGCTGTGCGTTGCATTTCGTTAATGTTTTACCGATAATATGACATATACAACGCACAACGCAATTTGATACTTTATTTTCTCAATTAATAACTATAGTTTGTACTTTTAGGTATTCAAAAAATTTAAACAATCAAAATAACGTGACTCAGGTGTTTGGCCAATGACACAATTCCATATGATGACATTAAAATGTTCTAACCTCATTGGTCAAATTGACTAGTGACGTGTTTTTTTTTTTTTTTTTTTTTAATGCATAAAAGTACAGACTAGTGTCATTCCTTGCAAGCGTTCTATTGGGTGGCTTAATGTTAAGACATATAACTTTTGCAATTTTAAATCAATTTGAATCACATACTTATCCTTTCATCTGTGGCTTGTCAAAATATGAGTAAAAAAAAGTAAATTGGCTATGAATTGCAGCAATGACAGACCCGATCCGGGCCTCCCACAGACGAAAGATTGAATAGGAAGTTGTCAGGGGTATACAAAAATAGACTATCAAAATGTCAGACCAAACTTGGATATGCTTAAGTTATACGTATTAAACGGCTACCTTATCGTGTCAGGTATTTTTCCCTGAAAATAATTGTATTTTTTGGGAGAAATATATTTTGCTGCCATGTATTTATTCTTTTATGTTTTTTTGTGTACTAATTAACACATGTGTAGTACAATGCAACGCCCAGCGCAAATTTCTGAAAAATAGTGGATACTTAAACACTACTGGTGTTCTCATATTCTTTTAGTACTTCAAGAAATAATATATAATTTTTGTGTAATTTGTTTCTTTCTGTGATATTTTACGATAAAGTATCGTAAAGTTGATACTTTCAATAAATAAATTGTGTATTGTAATAAATGTACTTGGCCTGTGTCATATCTGTAGCCAGATTGTAGACTTGTTGACTTTCTGTTATTGACATTTGCGGCGGTCAAATTATTCGTTATGAAATTAAATTAATTGTGCATATCGAATATAAATTTGATCCTGATCTGATAATGGGATCCATGAGGAATCTAGGGAACTCTTAAATTTTTAAAGGCACATGTCTGGTTTTTTTGCAGTAACGCAAAAATATTCAAAAACTAAAAAAAATTACGATTATTCAAAATAAAAAGGTTTTAGCAAAAAAAAACCGACTTCAGACAGATAAAATAAAATATCCCTTTATTTATCTGTTTGAACTTTTGAAGTCGGTGTATTTCCAAACGATACTTCATTGAATAAAAATTTGGCTTGTAGCCGACATCAAATGTATCCGTTGTTAGCGCATATAAAAAGGAAAAAAAATATTTAGTCGGTTTTATGTTTTGTTAAAGTTTTTTAGCGGGCAATGTGAACAAAATATTTTTTGAAAGTTGAACCTTTTCGACCTGAAAGCCATTTTACGAACTGCCGTATCGTTCATGACATAATTCTATGATCTAGCTACAAGATATTTCATGTCTTACACATGTCATTTATACAAAAATTATTAATTAATGTAACTTAACAGAGATTTTACTATCGTTTATAATATGAAAATAAACCTTTTTAAATTGTATAACTTTTCTAACGAAATGTGATCAATATCTGTGATAATTTTTTAATAAATTGTTTAATTCATCCAAAGAGTTTACTTCAAAGTAACCCTCAATTTTAAGCATTACTTGTCTCAGTTGAATTTTACTTTATAATCTTATTATTTTGTGTTGTCCTAACAACTATTACTTATGTCAAAGTAAAAATAACAAACCATTTTAAAAATAAGAAGTGTACCAAAGAAGGCAGAAAATAGAAGATCGATAAGATGCGCCAGAGAAATTGTTTCAAGACTTCGCGCCGAGGAAATTGGTAAGAAAAATGATGTAAATTAGTATTTTACGTTTTTCGTGATAATGTGCACTTTGGTCTGTTTCAGAAGCGTATAGGCGGCGGGGTGTACATAATACGAGGCTTCATATCGCGAGGTCATACCACGGGTCTTTACTTAGGATCGTTTTTACCACTCAAATTGAGCTACTTATAGTCTGCAACATTTAAAAATAACTTAAAATTTGATTATAATTATACTAGATAGTGTTCGGATTTAGATGAAGATTTTTAAAGTTGTAACTTGTATTATGAAATATATTTGAAACCGTGAAGTTTTTAGACATTATCGAGTTTATTTTAAAAGTTACCGACTAAAAGTATGCCTCCGTTTGAGAAGTAAAGACATTCTTGAAAAGTCTCCTGGTAAATAAATCTCTCGTCTCAGAAGCGAAATTCACGACATTGATTGTGTCGAATCAATAGGCAAAGGATCACTGGGATTAAGTATACGGTTTTATTTTGACTGAGTTGCCTAATTGTAAGTTGTCCTAAGTCTTTGGGGATTTAAAGCTCAAGCGAAGAGAGTCACTGTTAAAATTACGGGGAAAATATTTGAAGCTATTTTATTTAATTGTTTAAGTAATATACTGGAACAAACAACACATACAATTTTTTTAGCCTGCTGGTAAAAATGGTACATTTAGTTTTTTGTATTATTTGTGTCAAAACTTTGAGCGATTGCCGTTACCTATATACACATATTATAGAAACAACCGATTTAAAAATAGAAACAAGAGGTTGGGAAAAGATTTTTGACTTTTAATCATCCATTGAGTTTCGAATCAAAAATCTTACACAAAATATTAATTTTCTTAAACAAAAAATGTTTTATATTCGATACTAGCGACCTGCCCCGGCTTCCCACGGGTTATTATTATACATATAAACCTTCCTTTTGAAACACTATCTAAAAAAACCGATAAAAATCCGTTGCATACTTTTACCTAAAGATTTAATCACACATACATACAGACAGCGGGAAGCGACTATGTTTTATAGTATGTAGTGATGCTGCAATGGTACATTTTGAATGTCTAATTATTATTTATTATTTATTTATAATTAAATATTCCACAACCGTAATAGTTTAGTGATAAATTTACCATTAAATTTTTTCTACTCCAGCACTTCTATCTGTCAATTAGACGACTGACAGCGATATTCAAAAAGTCTACATTATAACGTTGTCTGTGGTATTCCATAAGAACACTGCTCCTATGGATTTTCATACAATATATTAGCACTGTTGTTGTTTTTTTTTTAATTTCTATAGTGGGCACAACATCTTCCCTATTCTGCCACGTTTCTAGATTTAGCTGTTTACGCTATTTTAGCAGTCATAGAAAATAAATTTTGTAAATTACCAACGACTCGCGTTTAAATCCCCATTGGCTACCGGGCCCTACCCGCCCTTACTACCGGTGCTTGTACGTGCGTCGTTCGCAGGTCGGAGGGCCGCTACCGGTACCGGCGCGAGGCCGACGGCTTCACGCAGTGGGAGTACCCGGCCGCCGAGACCATGGACATGGAGATTTGCACCACGCCGCCGCCTGAGGAACCCAAGGTGAGTCCACAGTCTACTGACGTGAGACGGCTGCAGGGAGTATCCGCAGAGACCATTCCTACTTACATAAGTAAAACTTACCAGTGTAATGTTGGCTTAACCTCCTGACTTCCCGCATCCTATACGTAGTACATAAGCCTCAATGGAATTTTCACTCTTTGTCAATTTGACAAAGTTACATTTCAATTAGCAAATTTTGATACCCGGTCGTCAGGAGGTTAAGGCCTACTAGCGTTGAAAATGTCTGGGAAAAATCCGATTTTTTCCCAGACGACTCGTTTTTTTCGGATCTTTTAGGAAAAATTCAATGAAAGTTTCCGCTCTATATTTCAACTCTAAATCAATGTATATTAGGTCTAATTTACGCCTAGAACAGGGCTACATCCATGACATTGAGGAAGAAACAATTGAAACAGATGAAAGGAGTGACAGTGATAGTGACATTATTTATTTCTGAAAAAACCCGTAAACTTCGGAAAAAACGGAAAAATTGATTAAATCATGAAAAAAACATTCGATTTTTTCCGACATTTTCAACGCTAAGGCCTACTACTACTTAGGGCCACTTGCACCACTCGAGGTTAGTCACATAACCCGGAGTTAAGCGATTTTTTGTATGGAATTTGACAGCTCTATTCCCGGTTAGCGGCTAACTCTGGGTGGTACAAGTGGGCCTGAGGGTAGCTGTAAAAAGAGTTGTGTTTTCAAATTGTATACAAAAAAACAATCGCGAAATGTCTGGTTGATGTTACTGGTGACCGAAGAGCTGATGGCTTCCTCGCACAACGTATCAGCATTGCGATACAACGAGGAAATGCCGCCAGCATCCTAGGTACAGTCAAGGGCATAAATATCTATTCACTTTTTGTTTTTTCAGCCATATGATTCCATATAAAGTGATGAAAAAGTTGTACATATATTTATGCCCTTGACTGTACAATGCCTCAAGGACTTTAGATTTAAGGTAGGTAGAGGTAGGTAGCTAGGTAAGTTACACTTACTGTATATATTTCGAGAATAAATGTTTGTATTTTCCTGTTATAAAAAACAATTAACCAGTGGGCCTGATAGTGTTTCTTCCCGTAGGAGCCTCCGGCTGTGCCCCCGCTGCCGCCCGCGCCGGCGCCGCCGCCGCCCGCGCCCCCCGCCGCGCCCCCCGCCGCGCCCGCCGCGCCCCCCGCCGCCCCCGCCGCGCCGCCCGCAGCCAGCGCGGCGCCCTCGCGGCCGCCGACGCCGCCGCCGCCGGCGTGGCACGACCCGCCGCCGCCCGGCACCGACGACCCGCCGCCGCTACCGCCGGTAAATTATACCCACTTTTAACCCTTCGTCTGTGTTTGATAAGGATCCCGACCACATTTTTTGGTCATCTTTTTGCATTTTTTTTTCCAAATAATTTCATTTGACGGTACCACCGAGGTTTGAACTCACGACTTTTTGACCCACCCACAGACCATGGGTTTATAGTCTAACAAGCCAAGGCTGCAGCAGATTTCGTTTTTAAATTATGTGCGTCCCTTTTTTTCGATGTGCAAAAAATAGGAATGCGTATAAATTAAAAAAAAGTTCTACTGCAGCCTTGATTTGTCAGAATATAACACCTCTATGCTACTACCTTAATCCTTCAATGCATGAACGAACGAGCAGAGCCGGCCTTAGGTCAGTAAGCGCCCTGCGAGAACTATGAGTTGGCGCCCCCTGGACTAAAGTTTTTGAGTATAACAGGCCAACTCTCTCGGGTGCTCTGTGTTGAACTATAAGTATAACACTACTTTTTAAATAATATGTAACGTTATTCGGTTCCATAATAAAAGTGCACTTTGGCAAGTTCTGACAACAATAAATGCCATTTTCAATCCTCCGGCCGGTAAGCGCCACTTTACGCAAAACTAAATTGCCGGCTCCGTCGGGCAGAAAAATAGTATACAAACCTCGGCCGGTAAATGAAAAAGCCTCGGATCCCATGTAATTGTCGGCCGAGGCGAAGCCGAGAATTACATGGGATCCGAGACATTTCCCACTACAACGGCCTTGGTATGTAATCTACTATTATTGTCGTCTGCCGCAAATGTGTTATTTATTACTCATTAACCTACTGACTCGAGAATGATTATGAGTAGGTAACCTAAAAGGCAACAAAACTAAGCTAAAAGCAACGCACGGATACTTCTAAAACGAGCTCGGCGCCCCATGTGACCGCACGCGTCGCACGTACCTATGGCCGGTATTGCAAACAAGAGACGAGATAAGTGATAATAATATTCTTTTGGAATGTAAACTTTGTCATATCGTCGTAAGTTTTTAATTTGAAATGAATTTGGTTGTCACTTAGGATGGTTTAGGATTAATACCGTTAATTCATTCTTTTAAAACTTAAGCGCCAAGAACACCCTTATAGCTCTGAAGTCATTTGTGACGATTACCAACATTTTGATTAAAAATAGATTGCTAAACAAATCTCCATGCCTATAAATTGTATTAACAAAATTTCACGAAAATAAGTTAAGCAATTTTTAGAAAATCAGCTGTTTTCCTCTACAAATAAGTTAATCAACTATTTCTTATTGTTATTCTATCCCGTCAACCAAGACACAAATGCAACACAGTTTTTTAGATAATATGTTCTACTGACATGCTTCGTAAACGGCCCATCATGGAAAGAAAATATAACTACCAAAAAAAAAAGTTTTGTTATTTTAATACCATAATTTTTACAGTGATTCAAGTCACTGTAGCCATATCTATTTATAACAAGAAACAGTTCATTAAAAGTCGGATATAAGTTCAAATACGCACGAGATACGACTTTTGCACAGCGTCTTCTTATATTAGTGGGACTAATGCTTTATGATTTTTGTAAAATTTACATTGTGAATATAAATAAATAAATAAATAAAATAAATAAATAAATTAAGGTAAATCAACTAAATTCGCGATAGACCCGTTCTTCATAATAATGTGTACAAAACGCGAAAGTTTAAAGTGTTACGTTATTACAGGAACCAAAGAAAGAGATAGGCGATGAGCTCCTCTCGTTCTACAGCGACATCGCGGAGCTCGAGCACGCGGCGCCCCCCTCCCCCTCCCCCTCCCCCTCCCCCGCGCCGCCCCCTCCCCTGCCCAAGGAACCACCGGAACCTAAGGAAGCTAAAGACAAAGATACTAAGAAGAAGAAGTCGAAGGTAAACTAATTCATTCTTCTTTCTTGCTGGAAATAGTACATTAACTAACTAGTGCGGTAAAACAAAGAAAGGCCGAGATAGCAGATGTTTGCCACCCGAGCTGCAAGCGAGGGACGTAAATATGCGATCAAAGGCTTTATTTATTTTACCGCACGTGTTAGGTATATCGTTTTATGCCTACACTTGGGCAACAATCGGCTTTTTCCGCGTGCGGAATAAGGAACTTTATGGCCAGGTGTGGCATAAAGTACTTTTCACCTCACACGCTCGGAAAGCCATTCTTTATCCCTTAACGATTGGGTGAAATAATATTTTATTCGCTAATGGGGAAAATAATTGAGTTCAACTGGTCTTTCACGTTCACCAATATCGCACACTACATTTCGATGAGATTTGTAACAATATACCTAGTGTTTATTTTCCTCACCATAGTGAAATGAAAAATATTGTATTCCACATGACGGCAAAAATCAGTTAGATTATCCAAATTTATTAGACACGAGTTTTTGCCTGTTTCAAGTTAACTAAAATTGACGAGGATACAGAGCATTAAAGTTCCGGGGTGGGGGCTAGTGACGTCACTTAGAGGTAAGAATCGTACCTAATTGTGACGTCTCGCGAAACTTAAATCACTGTATTTCCGTCGCTTTTCATTTGACGAACAAAAGAAAAACTGCGTGTCCAATATTTTTTTATAATCGTTACAATATCTAAGACGCACTAATAAGATTTTTCTGCCCTCCGGCCGGCAAGCAGCCAATTGCAGGCCGCTACGCTAAACAAATTCGCCGCTTGCCGACTGCGTCGAGCAGAACAATAGAGTACAGACCTTGGCCAGTAAATAAGAAAGCCTCAGATAAATAATAAATAAATATTATGGGACAATCATACACAAATCGACCTAGTCCCACGGTAAGCTCAATAAGGCTTGTGTTGTGGGTACTAGACGACGATATATATAATAGATAAATAGACATAAATACTTAAATACATAGAAAACATCCATAACTCAGGAACAAATATTTGTGATAAACACACAAACAAATGCCCTGACCAGGATTCGAACCCGGGACCTCCTGCTTCGTAGGCAGGGTCACTACCGACTAGGCTAGGAGGCTGTCAGCTTCGCTTCGGCCGACAATTACACGAAATCTGAGACATTTCTTACTTTACAGGCCTCTGTACGTAATCTACTATTGTTTGACGTATAGCCTATTAATAAATCAACCATTAATTAAATATAACTTGTTTGCAGGTGAAGATATCTTCGTCAATCGGGCTCAAACACAAGACCGTGTCTACGATGGTGGCCAAGTGGCAGCAGGTCGCAGACGAAATACACTCCGACTAGGCTACCATGGCATACTAATACCACAGCGTAGGGATGTATTCCATACAGTGAGGTAACTTCATACACGGCCAGCGGCTCGGCTCGGTGGTCCTGCTGAGGCTTAGTTGTCAAAAAGTATGCGAAAGATATTACAGTCTGATTGGCAAACTAATTTCCATTTTACACCCCTTAAAATAGACCGCCGAACTTGTATGAAAATTCGGCGGCATTTCCTTCCCCGCGCGCATCGATGACCCAGAAATCGGCGGAGTTAACCCACTGTATAGAATACATCTTTTCGCTGTGCTTATAGTCATTTCATTTTGTATCAAGCATAGATACGTCTGCGAACGGTACCATAATGCTAAGATATAAAGAGTGACTCGTTTACAGTACACATGGCGCTACTTTACCGCCCTAGGGCGGTAATGAGCACTTTACGTGTCTGCGTTGAATATTCAAAGGGCCATATGTACTGTAAAACGTCGTACGATACACGTGCGAAGGGGTAATTCGCAACTCGTATCGATTTAAAACACTCCCTACGGTCGTGTTTTAATTTATCGCCACTCATTGCGAGTTGCCTCTTTTTCGCCTTTGTACTATTTGCGCCTTTCGTAAAGGAATCCCTATACTATTGCAGGTGACTGTACTTTTGTCTCATGTCTGATGAGTAGCAACCCAACTAGCAAATCGGTAGCAGATTGACGCCAGGGTTGTCACTGTATACTAATACTAACTAATAAAAAGAAAAAATTAAAAGGCATTATTCAAATCATCATTCAATTGGCATAGTTTTGAAACAAACTGTTCTTTTTTCTACTCCAGCACTTCTATCTGTCAATTTTATGACTGACAGCGATATTTAAAAAGTATACATTATAACGTTGTCTATGGTATTCCATAAAAACACTGCTCCTACGGATTTTCATACAATATATGAGCCCCGTTTTTTTTCTATAGTGGGCACAACATCTTCCTTATTCTGCCACGTTTTTAGATTTTGCTTTTTACCCTATTTTAGCTGTCGAAGAAAAACTAGGGTATACAACAGCTCATAATTGGTTCTTAAAACTCTCGGGTCTATTATTACAAAACTCGGCTTCGCCTTTTCTGTAACGGCGACCCTAAAGTTTTGAGAACCCTTATTATATCACTGTTGCATAAACTACTATTATATTTTCGTCCTTATCCATAAATGTAATTAATGAAAGGTACCATCGTAAATTGTATACAAGCTGTGATCTATCTGAACCTTCTCTATTGTAAGTAATGTGTTATCTATCGTGTGTAGTCAATATTATTATCTTTAACTTGTAAGTCTTAATGTAAAGAGAAACCTTCCTTTTGGTGGCTTCTACTATCTAAATGTATGACCACATTGTATTTCTTCCATTTTATGTTCACTGCACATACAGAACAATCAATAATTCCTTCGTTTTTTTCAAGTACTCATTTATTTTTAAGCAAGAATGCTTCCATATTATTTAAACTTTCGTGAGTCATACTGATATTAAATTGCAACGGTTAACACTCACATATTTTTATCATAATAGGCGTGTGATGCCCGAGCCGCGAAGGTGACAACACCACTCTGTCTGTCCGACGATGGCTGCCCGATACTGTCGCAACATATCACGCCTATTGTGATAAAAATACACGTATTTTAAACCGCGAGGGTTAACCGTTGCAATTTAATAAGAATGCTTCTATTTTAATATTTGAATGAATCGCGGAAAATACTTGACTTCATAAACAAAATGTATTAAACAATGATGAGATTGTCATTTTTTTTCTTTGATATAACATTAAACAAAAGAGGGTCAATATGGTTATCAACTTATCATTAAATTGTATCAATCATACATACAATAAAATATGTAAGCGATTTATCGTAATCGCCATATCGTTGCATATCGTTTAGTGTGGTAGGGCACAGCACAACGAATGTCGTCTCGCTCAAATCTGGAGCAGAGCCCATCTGGGGAAGTACCTCCACCTTACAGAAAACCGCAGTTTAATAACACTAGACCCTACTCATAGTGTTGTGTTTCTGTTGGTGAGTAAGGTCGCCAGAGCTCCAAGAGGATTCACTGTGTTGACAGCTGGGGACCCACGGAGCAAAGCCCCTTTAGCTGTCAACAACGTCGGCAACGCGCATGTAACACCCCTGGCGTTGCAGGCGTCCATACGTTACTGTGACCACTTACCATCAGGCGGGCCGTATGCTTGTTAGTCACCGACGTAGTATATTAAAAAATTGCCAACCCTGACAACCGTCAAATGGCACCGATTTGCTAGTTGATTGCGAGGTTGCAGTAATGAGAAAGAATAGTTGATTTACTCTTCTAGAAATGATTACTAGTTACTATTACAAATGGTATATGATATACGAACATTTGATTTAAATTGCGTTTAAAATAAGTTTTTGTAAGTTTGCTACATGAGGAAGACGGGTGCATTTTGTACAGATATTTATGATTGAACTTACGAGTAGGTATATAATATATATAAGTTAGGTTATGTAAATATGAATAAATGAACGTAATGACTGAGCAGTTCGCTTTATTGCTTTTAAACAATTATCCCCATATAAATAAATATTATATAGGACATTCTTACATAAATTGACTAAGTCCCGCAGTAAGCTCAAGAAGGCTTGTGTTACGGGTACTCAGACAACGATATATTATAATATACAAATACATAAATACATAGAAAACATCCATGACTCAGGAACAAATATCTGTGTTCGTCACACAAATAAATGCCCATACCGGGATTCGAACCCAGGACCATCGGCATAGCAGGCGGGGTCACTACCAACTGCGCCAACCGGTGCCGGCGCTATATTCATAAAATATCAGACGTTTGATAACATATGTGCAGCAAAAGCAAATGTGCACCGTTAGGTACGACGACGAGCGAAGCGAGGAGGAGCGTTGGGTTGAAATGCGACCAAACAGCTGCGTCCATGATGTACACGGATAACAGCGTTGCTAATTATTGAGTTGCCTTTTCTTGCACTTTTTACAGACCAAATTAATCTTACCCAAATTCAAATATTTTGATTACCCACTAATTGCTTATCAATATTTAATAAATTGTGGGTCGCTTAAAATGCAGTTCAAATAGTTAATCCTTCAGGAAGGATTAATTCAGTGCAAACACCTCCGTTAAAGTGTCACCTGTCGCATTATAGTACTTCCGAAGCGACTCTTCCCTCGGACGCGGACCCCCCGCGCTAATTTGCTACTAATTCATCATCATCATCTTAACCCTGTGAAAACGAGTGCTGTAAAGGGCTCGAAACGTAGGACCATGGTGTTAATAAACGCGATTAATCCGTTCTAAAGTGTTTAATTTCAATGCTACTAATTAATTATTAAACATTTCACATAACTCAATTCACGTGAGAAAATAGGAGCGCATAAGTTTGAAGGAGCATCAGCTACCATATCGCTGTGTACGTCACGCCTACGCTGCAGCCCGGGTGAGTGCTACGCTGCGCTGCTACGACGTCACTCATCGGCTACGCGTATCATATCCTACGCTGCACCCAGTACTACGACCTCTTGTGTACGTATGTGTTCCTGGTACCGCGCTGCTATAGTCTGAGCGCGAGTACATCGTCATGCTGCGTGTCATCTGCTACGCGTAGCGTTGAGAGCTCCGATCGTTTCCTGGTGCCCTGGTACGTCTGGCCGTAGCCACATTAAAGGAGCGACTAGGATGGCTTCACCACTGGACGACAGTATGATATGCAATGCATGCCAATTGGACTTATCTGTAGGCGCAGAGTATTTGCAATGCAGATGTCTGGTGAAAGTAGAGACGAGATTGACGTAAATAGTAAGTCGGAGAAAACGCGTGGATCAAAAATTCAAAACGTAATCGCGCAACAAATAGGAAAAAAAACAAGCACATGGATCCAACTGAAACTCAGCCTTCAGATCCATCTGTTCATGTTGGCAGGGCACCCCGAGAGCTTGATTCCAAGGCTGACAATTCGTCGGATTCGCCTATGGAGGATAACGAAGCTTCAACGGCTGGGGGATGGAACGAGGTCGTAGCAAAAAATAAGCAGAGACGACTGACATCCATACGCTGCACCGGTGGCCCGAATGTCACTTCTCTCAAGGCGGTCGAGGTCCGGAAACACACATGTATAGGTCGCCTACATTATGTATAGGTCGCCTAGTTACATATCAACAAACACTACAATATTACTATTTAGTTTTTATGAAAAAGTGAAAACCAAAAGTTGTTAGGTTTGAGGAGTACAACCTACGATTCAATTTATTGCTTCGATTATGGGCGACACCTGGCAGCTAGGTGTGTACCCATGCAATATCGAACACGATAGTATAATGTTGTGAAGTTTATCTTTGATGTGAAATCTTTCCAATTTATTCTCTCTCTATCTATTCCAAAACCTAACATAGGTACCATAAACTGACGCACTTGGGTTTCTGTGGAGGGTCACCTGCTTAGTTCATACCGACCCTGCGCCTAGCCGGCAGCGACATAGGTTGTCACCCTATTTATCGCATGAAGAGACTTCCGTATATCGGCCGTATACTCGCTATTAAGACAAAATGGATGTCTGATACCAGAGACTAGGTAATAATAGGGTCTGGTTCTGGTAATCTCCATACGGTAAGATTTGCGACAGTTAGAATGCGCAACTTATGTCCATTGCTGTACAGAGGGGAATGCTGCAGGCATTATGGGAACTATTGAGCCGGGTACGATGGAGTGTAGGTTGTTTTAGAGGTAGGTTTAATTTTTATTTATTTATTTATCTTTATTGTTTTATGTATATTAAATACTTACAGAGGCCAGTAACAGTAAATAAGAAAACCTCACGAGATCCGAGGCTTTCTTATTTAAGGTTACAGACCACTATTTTTCTGCTCGAGGCAGTCGGCAAGCGGCGAATTTGTTTGGGGTAGCGGCTTGGAATTGGCTGCTTGTCGGCCGGAGGACAGAAATAGTACATTGTGTTGTGTTGGGCGGTAAACTTCGACTCGCACACTTTAGCACGAATTCGTGATTCTTGTACCGCCCGTGATACATACAATGTTTTTCATCACATTTGCAAGGAAATAAATAAACTTTCTAGGCAGATAAAGAAACATTTACGAGCAGGCGTATTAAAAAGTGTAGCACCAACTAGCTCGTGGGTAATGTTCGTGCGCTAGGCTAAGTGAAAAGGCACTGATACTGATGAAATGTTTATTTCTATAAGTTAGTGGCACGTTAATTACACCGTACACTAGTAAGAAACTTATAAGTTTTACTTATTAATAAGACTTTTAAACACATGGGTATCTAATTAACCTTAACAGTATCGCGCCGGTAGTCGAACTGCGCGGGAGCGTCTCGACCGTATGTTCAATGGTTCGCTCACGCGCTGCGCGTCGGTATGCTGAGCCGTGATTGGCTCTCGCGGTGCAGCAGAGGATTCGTCCAATCCGAGAGTCTCGCCATGCCGGGCAGGCGTTTGGGGTTGCCGCGTTATACACTCCCCCTCCAAGTTCCCAGAACGACCCGTTGGGGACTTGGTAACCCTATCATGTAGCGCAACATTAGGATTATTGCGAGGGCGACCACGTAGTCGCAAAAGTTGGACAGGCACCGAATCACTATTACCTCTTATGTATGGGGTCAGATCTGAACAATGAAATTTACCTAGTTCAGTATTTGTTTGTATATCAGATATTACAAATGAAGTGGGGCTAACAGCTTTACTTATGCGATAGGGACCATCGCGTTTGGGCAAAAACTTCTTTGTAATACCTTTAGCAGCATTACTAAGCAAATGTGTGTTAACCAGAACCAAGTCATTGACCGCAAACGAAGGTGACCGTCGTCTATGTTGGTCAGCGTCGTTCTTAGTTTTCTCCTGCTGATGTTCAGCCTTCTCCTTAATATTTTCCCAGTTTTGAAGAAACTTCTCTAGGTACGGAGTGATCTGTGGCAGGAAGTTTTCTTTAGACAGAATAGCCCTTAAATCACGCTGAGCATCGAACGGAGTCCTCATCTCTCGAGCGAACATCATGTGAGCTGGACTGCATCCAGTAGTGGCACAAAGAGCACTATTCATAGAGAACCTGATCGCAGGCAGGAACTCGGGCCACGAACGATGATTGTTCTTCACCAGGATGGAGAGTTGAGTCTTGAGGTCTCTGTTTTTGCGCTCTGCTGGGTTGGCCTCAGGATGATAGAGTGGTATTAAGTTCTGCTTGATCCCTAGTAAGTACATTGTCTGCTGCATGACAGCCGAGACAAACTGGACTCCATTGTCCGACACAATTCTTCTAGGAAATCCATAACGCAGGAAGTACTGCTCAATAAGGGCTGACGCGCAAACTTCAGCTGTCGCCTCCTTGAGGGCAATAAGCTCCACCCAGCGTGTAGCCGTGTCCTCGATGAGCAGCACCCATTTCTCACCATCTCTTCCTTCTGGGAGAGGGCCAAAAAGGTCTATTGCTAGCACCTCTCCTCTCTGATTGAGAACCGGGGTCTGTAGTAGTCCCGCAGGCTTCTGGTTACTTATCTTGTACCGCTGGCACTCCTCGCAGTTCTTGAGGTACTCGGTCACGTACTTCCGCATGCCTGTAAAATAGTACTTTTGAGTTATGCGAGCGAGTGTCCTTACGACGCCCTGATGTCCAGCTGTTGGGGCGTCATGGTATTCTTTTAGGACGGCCTCTTTCATGGAGTTAGGAACCACCAGTTGAGCTTCCTCAGACTCAGAGACAGGATTGTAGTAGTAAAGGACCCCTTGGGTCATAACATATCCTCTTTCTAGCCATCTGGTTGAGTTTATTGGATCAGAGTCTTCCAGGTCATTAATAATTTTGGCAACTTCTGGATCTTCAAGCTGTGTAGTACGCAGTTCCGTCGGATTTACTTGTGGCATATCAATCATAACCGAGCAGACTCCACACTCTTCTTTAGAGTTTACATCGCAGGCAGGCCGGCTTAATGTGTCTGCTATGACATTAGCCCTTCCAGGTGTGTATTCATATTTGATGTCAAAGCCTTGAAGTTTTAATGCCCACCGGATAAGGCGACCATTTGGAGACTTGTGTGTCAACAACCATTTCAACGGTTGATGATCTGTCTTCACAATGACTGTATGACCATCAATGTAGGGCCGGTACTTCTCAACCGCCCAGACTACACCCAATGCCTCACGTTCAGTAGTACTGTAACGGCGTTCTGCTGGAGTGAGTAGCCGGCTGGCATACTCAATGGGATGCTCATCATGTCCTTCGCCTTGCATAAGACAAGCTCCCAAAGCATAGTTGCTCGCATCAGTCCGCAGGATAAAAGGCTTGCTGTAGTCCGCTTGCACCAGGATAGGAGCAGAAGTTAACCTGGTCTTAAGCTCCTCGAAGGCCTGTTGTTGCTCGTTTTGCCATTTCCATGGTTCATTTTTCTTAGTAAGCTTGGTTAGCGGCTGAGCTATCGCTGAGAAATTTGGTACAAATTTTCTAAACCAAGCGCAGGTTTGAAGGAATGTTCTGAGATGCTTGAGATTGGTTGGCTTCTCCATGGCTAAGATGGCTTCCACTTTTCCATTATCTGGCTTGATACCTTCGGGCGTTATGAGGTGGCCGAGGTATTTGACTTCCTTGCAGGCAAAAACACACTTCTCCCGGTTTGCTCTTAAGCCGAACTGACGAAGACGATCAAACACTAGTTGCAGGTCTTCTAGGTGCTTCTCAAAGCTGTCAGATATTACCAAGATATCGTCCAAATATTATTATTATTATTATTGATAAGCAGGCAGGCAGTTGTGACAACTGATATTGCCTGTATCCAGTAATCATCGACACAGTTATCATTGTCTAGTTTAGTTCATTGAGTATGCTTGTCTAATTTATTTTTGAATTGGTTGACATTTTGCGCTGAAACCACGTCTTCTGGGAGTTTATTCCAAGCCCTCACCACTCGATTGCTCAAAAAGTGCTTGTAGGGGTTACTGTGAGACCTCTGCTTTTCAAGCTTTAAGTGATGTCCTCTTAGACGGGTGTTGTTATTGCGCATGAACATATCTCGGAAATTCTTCACGTCGTAGTGCCCAGACAGTATTTTGTAGGTCTCTATTAGGTCACCACGTTCTCTGCGGTGCTTAAGAGTAGTGAGCTTCAGTTCCTTCAGTCTCTCCTCATATGGCTTGTTCTTAAGTTGCCTTGGTAGCTTCGTGAAACTTCGTTGAACTTTTTCCAGCATCTCAATGTCCTTGGCAAAGTAAGGACTCCAGGCTTGAAAAGCATACTCCAGTATGGGCCTAACATATGTTTTGTATATCTTTAGCATCAATTCTGGTGTCAAAGTCTTGAAGGCTTTTCTAATAAGGAAAATAATGCTTCTCGCTTTCTTAACCACTGTTGAGATATGCTCTTCCCACTTTAAATCCTCTGAGATTCTAACGCCCAGGTCAGTTTGTGTTTGAACAACCGTTAGTGGAGCGCCTTCCAAGTTGTAAGTCAGGCGGGGGTTCCGATTTCCTATATGCAGTATTGTACATTTGGCAGGATTCAGATTGATTAGCCAATCCTTAGACCAGCTGGCCAATGCATCCAGATCATCTTGAAGTCGGTTGTAATCTACGAGAGGGTTAGCAAATAACTTGGTATCATCTGCAAAGGCACTAATACTGCAGTTGAGGCGATGCCAGGACTTTTGTATTTTGCAAGCTGGATCCAGACTTAAATTTGTCCATCAACCTTTGGAATGTTGCCGGAGAGTTCTTCAAACCGAACGGCATACGTACAAAGCGGAAGGTACCAAAGGGAGTAATTACAGCCGTTTTGTCCCGATCCGCAGGATTCACACTGACTTGCCAGTATCCAGATCTCAAATCAATGGTACTTATGTAACAATGTCTTCCGGTCGACTGAAGCAACTCATCAATTAAAGGTAAGGGGTAATTATCTGTCTTAGTGATGCTATTCAGCTTTCTGTAATCTGCACAGAATCTGACAGTATTATTCTTTTTAGGAACAAGAACAGCTGGTGAGGTCCAAGCAGATTCACATTCCTCAATTATCCCTTCCTGTAGCATCTTTTCTATTTCTGCCTTCATTATTTCTTTCTTCGCAGGTGTGAGCCGGTATGGAGGTACAGATATAGGTGCATGGTCTCCGGTATCAATGTGATGTTCAACAATTGGTGTGGGCTCTCCCCCTAGATTGAAGACTGCACTATTCCTCTCTATTACATCAGCTAATTTCAACTTTTCCTCTTCATCGAGCATGGATCCCTCTTCAGCTTGAAGTATGTTGCTTGCAGCAATTGACAATTGGGTTGGAACATTAGATTCAAATTGCATGGGGTACTTCTCACCACCTGGAAAGCACCATGTGTTTTCATCGAAGTCCAAGATGAGTCGGGCGGCTTTCACAAAATCTACTCCCAACAAAGTTTCATTTTCTTCAGCATCGGGGAAGATCACAAACTCCTGAGGTATTATTCTATTTTTCACCTTAACATCCAAGGTAATGGTAAGTACTTTTCTAAATTGTAGTAAACCATCAGCCAATCTCACTCTCATTTGCCTCTCAAAGAACTGTTGGTTGTTTTCTAGTAACAGCGAGTACAGCTGGCGACTGGCCATGCTTCTCTTGGCAGCTGTATCAATCCTTCCAATTCCTCGGGTGTTGAGAATTTCAATGCCCACAATAGGTCGCTGATGTCTATTCATGTAATCTTCATAGGTGTCAAATAAATCCAAAACAGCATCCTTTGAGTCATGTGCATCATCATTAAGGCTCCTTGGGGCTTCATGTGAAGGCTGCTTGAAGTCCTGAACTTCTTGTTTGGATCCTAAAACATCCACAGAGGAAAATATAATTTTCTCACAAGGCATGGTTGTGCTACCGGGAATAACTATATTGTGACACACAGATAATGTACTGTTCCTACTTATACTGTGGCACTTGTTATCACTACTATCAGCTGTTGCAGTAACAGCTGTGGTCAACCTAGGCTTTGTGTCAATGACTTGTTCTGGCAACATAGGGAGGTTACTATGGATATCTGACACTGTACAAAATGACATTTCCTTGCTATAGGAACTACTAACTTGCATATTATGATTATCATTATCACTGTTATTCAAAGAATTTGCAAATAGTGTGCACGATTGTTGAACGACCAGCGGGTCGTCCTGGGAGCTGTCGACGGCGCGGGGCGTCGCCGGCTTTGCAATGAAACCGTCACCAAAGAAATTTGCAGGAAGTGCATAACAAAAATCACTAAGAGAAAACAAATTCTCGTCAAGCTTATCATTTTGACTTTTAGATATAGTGACATTAGTACTACTCACCGGGGTAAGCTGCTTACCAGAGTCCCTTGACCCTAGGGTGGACGAATCCAAGCTGCAGTTGACAGAACTAAAAGTAGCATTACATTTGTCGCAGTTTGCGCGTAGGACGCCTTTTTGGCCGCAACCATAACAATGCAGAGTATTATCTGAGGCGTTATTATTATTAATGGACGTACTAGAGTCTTTAGGTAGTTGACGACATTCTTGTGTTACGTGACCGTGGCGTTTACAATACCCGCACTTCTTATATTTGTACGATTTACTTTTCGCGGCGAACGCGTTCGCGGTATTGTTCTCGTTATCACTAGATTGACGTAACGACGGGGACGCGCGGAGCTCGCGAAGCTGCGGCGGCGGCGGCGGCGCGCTCGTGGGCGCGCGCGGCGGCTTCGACGTGGCGGTGGGACGTATCGACGGCGCGTGGCTCACGTTCTTTGAAGCGGCGGCGGCGGCTTCCTTTGATGTACTCTCGCTCGTACCCTCGCTCAATGACTCCTCGACGGCTCGCGTTTTTTGTAAGAGGTGTTTGAACGAATCGCATTCTTCTCTCTTAATGCGTTTTCGTATACGTTTATGTAAGAGTCCGTACACCATATCAAGTTGTACTTTTTCTGTAAGTTCGTCGCGCGGCAATTTTGCTAATAGCGCACGGCACCTCGCAACAAAGACATGAGTATTTTTAAATCGCGATAAATACGTGGCGGCGCTCTGTTGTCGCCGTAGGTATGGCGTAGGTTCTCGACAACTTCTGGCCACGAAGTGATTTCTGGCTTTATTCCCTGCCACCACTCAGCAGCAGAGTGGGTTAACAACATTGACAACCCCCGAATGGCGTTTTCATCTGATACATTCGCACAACTTTTGTATGCTTCGATCGCGTCGATGAAGCCCTCAATGGATTCGTCGCTATTACCCGCATATCTGGCTTTGCAACGTGAGAAGTTGCCTCCTTCAACATAGGGCGGCGTCGGAGTAGATGACGTGTGTCTCGTGGTCGTGATGACGCTTTCTAAGATTTCCTTGAATGCGTTGGTCTGCGACTGTTGTAACGATTCCACTAGCGTCGTGACGTCATCTTTTGAGAAAAACGACGGTTCCCTGGCCGACGCGAAGTCATCCCGTGACGGCGTCGACAGTCGACGATTCCTATTCCTTTTCGGCGGCATTTTGAGTTACGACAGAAAAATACACGTTTTCACTAGCCTCACACTTGGGCAGCCATTTTGTAGCACCAACTAGCTCGTGGGTAATGTTCGTGCGCTAGGCTAAGTGAAAAGGCACTGATACTGATGAAATGTTTATTTCTATAAGTTAGTGGCACGTTAATTACACCGTACACTAGTAAGAAACTTATAAGTTTTACTTATTAATAAGACTTTTAAACACATGGGTATCTAATTAAGCTTAACAGTATCGCGCCGGTAGTCGAACTGCGCGGGAGCGTCTCGACCGTATGTTCAATGGTTCGCTCACGCGCTGCGCGTCGGTATGCTGAGCCGTGATTGGCTCTCGCGGTGCAGCAGAGGATTCGTCCAATCCGAGAGTCTCGCCATGCCGGGCAGGCGTTTGGGGTTGCCGCGTTATAAAAGTAAATTAACAGTCTGTATTCCTTATCCGATTGTTATCTCTGGTGACACCTTGCGTAGATATTTGTGCCACTCCGTATTCAGACAGGAACGAGGGTCGCCTTGCCAGTGACAACCCAGATTACTCTTCACAACCTTACATTTGCCGTCCACCAACCCATAAATAAACCTTATTTGCTACAGAATACAGTGTATTATTGGGTAGTAAACGGATTGGGGGATGAAAGAAAGGTTGGCTGGGCTAGGTCACGCGAAAAAGATTCGTTATTTCCTTGGAATTTGTAATTGTTCTGGCTATTTTTGGATATAAGTGGAGATAATTGAATGATAAATTACTTTAGATGAAGAATCAATTTGAATAACATTTTTTTCGGTTCCGTGGGTTTTCCCCACTTTAGTAGGTAGGTAATATAGGTACTTACTTACTAATATTATAAACAGGAAAGTGTGTGTGTCTGTTTGTTTGTCCTTCTTTCACGGCCAAACAGAGCGACGAATTGACGTGTTTTTTTAAGTGGAGATAGTAGAAGGGACGGAGAGTGACAATTGTACTTCTTGTCTCTTTCTAACGCGAGCGAGGCCGCGGGCAAGAATAATTTGTACAGTAAGATCTCCCTTCCAACACGTTGGAAGCCTGTATTGTTCGAAGAGTCGTAAGAATTCTAAATTAAGACTTGGGTACCTATCGCAAGAAGTAAGATAAAGTAAACTTGACATTCAGATACGCCCACATTAATTATTTAATTGAAGAGAACACTCACGCGGAAGATACTGGATTTTATATTATTGTGTTACGTCTTTATAATTCGATATTCATTATCATTATACTCCGCGCTGTAATGTAGTAAATTAAGTAAAAAAAACTGTTTACGTAATACAAATTTATCAAGGAACAATATAACAAACCCGAATAGGGTAGAGGATCCAAAAGATGAACAACCCCCAATAGATGAACGCTGTTCATAAAAATCCCAATAATTAAATCCTGACGTACTTTACAACGTTGGGAATTTTTTTTACTAAAACTTTAACATTTTCCCTTTATAGACCTTTAAACTTTTAAATAATAGATCAGTGTAGGTATGTGGTTGTGAGAGCTCACCGAAAATATGCCTCGCGCCGAAATCGCCGTTTGTATGGAATTCTTATTAAGAATGGCGCTTAAAAATTTAAGGAAATAAATTCGTATAAAATTGAATAATGTTTCTACTGACATGCTTTTGCTTGGTAACGATTCTAGAGTAATCCCGCTACCCTTTACGTTATTAATAAAGTCATAATTTAACTTGTTTTATGAAATATTAACTGTTCAAGTTATGGTTCCAATATTGTGTGATTTATCCAATAGCTGAACAGCGTTCAACTTTTGGGTAAATGTTAGTTTTTTGAAATACTTATGTTAATCCTAACGGTAACGGTAGATACTCCATTTATATCTTAAATTTCTAGTTTGCTGTTACTTGATTTTTTGACTAAAAGATGAACGGAACTTTCCTTGTTTAACTTAATTATCATGGGGCATATTTTAGTATGGAAACGGGACTGTTCACTGGATTAAACTAAACCTAAAACATGAACTAAGAGAATTTACTAGTTCATCTATTGGGCTGCATTCCAATACATGAACGATTGTGTTACTTTTCTTAGTTCATTTCATCAACATCGTGCCCAAAACTTGAACGAACTAAATTTGTTCGTCTTTCTATACTACTGTTCATCTATTGGTGCCCAGCTGTTCATAATTAGGGTACTCCCTTTTGCATTTTTACTGGCACTTTGTTCATGTTCTGGGGAAAATGGGCCATTTCGGAACATAATCATTTTTATAAAAATATTGGATAGTTTAAAGAGGGTTTGGAATAGTTTGATCTAAACTAGACTATATGTAGTATAAAAAAATAAATCTTAGTGAAAATTGGTTATAACATACGTAAAAAAAATACCAAAGTGAGGTAAGTCGCTTAATCGTTCATTTATTGGTTCCCCTACCCTAGTAACTCTATGCCGTGCAAACGAGTGAGCCAATCTGTCGATAAATGGGGCTGACGTCAAATTGCTACTTCTAGGTGCAGTTGAAACTTAAAGTTTGTACGGAACCCTCGGTGCGCGAGTCCGACTCACACTTGGCCGGTTTTTTGGAATCTAATTACAGCGCGGAGTTAGTTACCATTTGTAGGTGTGTGATGTGAGTATGATAAGTACTATTGATGATATACCTCTTTTGAAAGCATTTTACTGCAAATTTCCCTCTGAGCGGTGGAAGCATCATATTTCTATCTGATTAATTAATTATCCCCTGAAATTAATTGACCAGCATTGATGATTATACCTACATATGTAAGTACACTCCATGAGATCGTTATAATACCGACCTATCAAAACTCGATCATCAAAATCTCGATTCATGAAATCACGAATATTTAAAATTCCAATTTACATAATCCCGAATCAAATACTGATTCGGGATTATTTATTTTTTTATTTATTTATTTATTTATTTATTTGAAAACATGTTTACATGACCTTACAGACAATTCCAATGCGCCATGAAACTTAACATTAACATATACCAAGCAGGTACATATAACTATTACAATTAACAATCAGGTACAAACAAAAAATTACAAATAATACAATTACAAATCACTATAATCCCTTATCACATAACAATTACACCTTAACGGATGTAGGCCTCGCATCCATCACCTCACAGAATCTCAGGCATTCATTTCTCACAGACACCCAACGCCACGCAAACAGGTCGCACTCGGGTGCTGATGCCAAGAGTGCATTCAACTGTGTGAGGGCACGGAGCAGCGGAGAGTTCAGTCGTGACACGGTGCGTCCCGCTGGCAAAGCCAACAGATCGCGTCGCCGCGGTCTGAGGGCTATCCTGGGGATGTCTGGCACATGTAGTCGCACAAGTCGACTCACCAATTCTGGACAGTCCGAATCACCGCGCAGGGTCCGACACGCCAACGTCAACAAGCTAAGGTTACGTCTCACCTCCAAAGAGTTGTAACCTAAGGTCCCAAGGAGATACTTTGTCGGATAAAGAAACGGGTAATATCCAAACATTTTCTTGTATAAAAACCGTAAAAAGGCTTTTTGTACCTTTTCAAGAAGCAAACTGTAGGTAGCTTCGTAGGGATGCCAAACGATCGATGATGTCTCAAGCTTGCTTCTTACAAGTGCATTATAGACAAGCCTGATAGCAACAGGATCGTTAAACTGACGAAGGTTACGTGTAACGAAGCCCAGTCTTCGAAAGCAGTTGGCAGCAAGCGTCGAGATATGCTCATGAAAAGTGAGCCGCGTATCGAAGACCACACCCAGATCTTTAATAGAAAACACGCGGTTTATAGGCTCCGACCCCAGCACATATTGTGCAAGCAACGGCATATGAGCACGGCTGAAAGTGCAGACGCAACACTTAGCTGGGTTGAACAGCAGCTTGTTTTCGGTGCTCCAGAGAAAAACCGAGTCGATGTCCCTTTGTAACGACTCACAGTCAGTACTTTGCTCCACTCCATACACCAACTTAAGGTCATCTGCATATAGAAGACACTGAGCCGATTGAAGGACCGAACTGAGGTCGTTTATCATGATCCCGAACAAGAAAGGACCTAATATGGAGCCTTGACTGACCCCAGACCGGGTATGGTATGGGGCCGAGACAAAACATCCATGCTTGACGTACTGCTGCCGATCGCGCAGATAACTAGCGAAGAAAGACAACAATGCGGGAGAAAAACCAATCCGATCCAGTTTCGCCAACAACACATCGTTATCCACGCGATCGAAAGCCTTACTGAAATCAAAATAAAGGACATCGACCTGGATACCTCTATCCAGGTGCTCAGATATGCTATCAGTCAAAACTAATAGGTTGGTGTTAACCGAGCGACTATGTCTGAACCCGTGTTGTGCGTCACATAAAAACGGTTTTACCTGTGCACATAGAGTTCGGTGGACTATTGACTCAAAGAGCTTGGCCAGAGTGGAAAGGACGGCAATGGGCCTATAGTTTTCCACAATTGTAGCGTCATTTGCCTTTGGTATAGGTCTCACCCTCGATAGTTTCCAGCGAAGAGGGTAGGACCCAGTCCTCAGTGCCAAATTAAAGATGTAGTGTAAAGGGGCTTTAAGGTAATCCTTGCATCCCTTTACAACGTACGCTGGCAAGTTGTCCGGGCCTACAGCACAATTGGATTTGAGGTGCTTTATCCCAGATACAACCTGTTCCATCGATACTGCATCTATATGGATGTAGTTGGCACTACGGTTACCATTTTCAGTTCCCCTTACGTTGGGATCAAGAAGCGGCGTGTCAGGCAAAAATACCCCAGAGAAATAGCTCGCAAACGCATTAGCTACCTCAGCTCCAGTAAGCAGCTTTCCATCCAGCTTCACACTACTGACGAACCCTCCCGTCGACTTCAGGCTGTCTAAGTTGTTGAATACTTATTTTAATTTCGGATATCTCGCCTTTTTCAACCGTCTGCCTACTGGCAGATCTAATGTCAAACTTACTCATTCTGTCTACTCCGTGACATAGCTATCAACGAGTCTTATTTATGTTATTATAAAACTAAATTAAAGCAATCCTTAGCGGATTCCCGTTAAATATAGTTTTATTTATCAGGTTAAGTGCCCAGTTAAGCCTAGAAATGTAGGCAGTGCAAAACTCTTAGTGTAAAAGTGCGAAGAAGTGTAAGCAAAATTGACTTTGAAAAAAATCTGTGACTCTCAATTGTTTTACGTCAAAATAGTGTATTTACGTTCAGATCTTTTTAAAACGACTAAAAATGGCATCAAATAATCAAGTGGCGTTAATAGAAAAATTAACCGGCCGTGAGAACTATGCCACATGGCGATTTGCGGTAAAAACTTACCTTCAACATGAAGAGTTGTGGGATTGCGTTGAGCCGGCCGCAGAAGCCAAAATAGATGTAAAACGAGATACAAAAGCCAAGACAAAGATAATACTTTTAGTTGATCCGACAAATTACGTACACATTCAAGAGGCTGGCACCGCCAAAGAAGTTTGGGAACAGTTGTCAAAAACGTTCGACGACTCTGGGCTGACACGTCGCGTTGGGTTACTGCGTGACCTCTGCAATACCTCGTTGACCGATTGTCAAAATGTAGAAGAATACGTGAGCAAGATAATGAATACTGCCCATAAGCTCCGGAACATAGGCTTCAAGGTAGATGATGAATGGCTTGGGACATTGCTGCTCTCCGGTCTGCCTGAATCGTATCAGCCTATGATCATAGCCATGGAAAGCTCGGGCATGAAGATTACTTCAGATTCTGTAAAAGCAAAGTTATTGCAAGATGTAAGACATACTGAGACTGACTCCTCAGCACTTGTGGCTACTAACAAGAAATATAAGAGGCAATTTAAGGGGCCAAGGTGTTATTCCTGCAATAAATATGGTCACAAAAGCCCAGAATGCCCAACAAAGGCGAACGATTCACAACCTGATAAGTCTGGCGGTTCGTCCTATGCTGCAGTGTTTCTTGCTACATCGAGTCCTGTGTGTGTTGTTACATCGAGTCAAGGGGACCCTTGGTTTGTCGATTCGGGCGCTTCTTCGCATTTCGTAAAGCAAAGAAGTCTGTTACAGAATGAAACAACCCTTGCAACGAAAAAGAACATTAGGGTTGCTAACAAAGAAGTATTAAATGTGCAAAGCTTGGGGCAAGTAACTTTAGACACGTATGATGATAAAGGTAAAGAAAACAAGGTACTGTTTGCTAATGTGGAATATGTCCCCGATCTGGGTTATAATCTCCTGTCAGTCAGTCAGATTGCAAGAAATGGTGGCGAAGTATATTTTAACAATGAAGGCTGTACTATTAAAAACAAAGTTGGCAAGATAGTAGCAACAGGCACTCATGTCAATAATATGTATCAGCTGGATATACCTGGAAAAGGCCATGCATGCGTAACTGATGTAGATGAAGAGGATACCTTTCTGTGGCACCAGAGAATGGGACATCTTAACTTTCAGAGTCTAAAGAAAATGAAAGAAAACACTGATCATATAATTTTCTCAGAAGAAACAGAAAATCTGATATGCATAACGTGCAAAGAAGGCAAACAGACCAGACTTCCCTTTAAAGGCGATGGCTCCAGAGCTAAAAGTTTACTTGAAATAGTCCACTCAGACTTATGTGGTCCTATGGAAACTCAGTCGCTCGGTGGAGCAAAGTATTTCATTACATTTATTGATGACTATTCAAAGAAAGTGTATGTGTACTTTCTTCGAAACAAGTCAGATGCTCTGGAAAGATTTAAAGAATTTAGAAATGAAGTTGAGAATCAGCTGAACACAAAGATCAAGGTTATTCGTACCGACGGGGGATCTGAGTATGTAAACAATAGTTTCTCTAACTACCTTAAGGGCGCAGGCATCATACATCAAACAACCACACCGTATAGTCCTGAAAGCAACGGATTATCTGAGAGAATGAATAGAAGCCTTGTAGAACGAGCAAAATGTATGTTACAGAATGCCAATTTACCAAAACACTTTTGGGCAGATGCAGTACACACTGCGGCATATGTTATCAACCGCTCTCCGACCAAGTCCTTATCATTCAAAACCCCTGAAGAAATATGGTCTGGACAAAAGCCAAGTGTGAAACACATGCGCATATTTGGATGTGAAGCCATGGTCCACTTGCCTAAAGAGAAACGTAAGAAATGGGATCCTAAAGCACAGAAGATGATCTTCATTGGATATTGCGATCATACCAAGGGGTACCGGTTTATAATACCACAGACCAGGACGGTGATAAAAAGTAGAGATGCTACTTTCTTAGAATCCACAGTGAAGAGAGACTACGTTCCTATGGAAATGTCTTCAAATGACCTGGCAGATAATATTGATGTCCAGAAGGAACCTGATGAAGATGATACTTACACAGCAGATGAGACAGGTTCAGACAGCTCATATGATACGGATGATACGGTATGTGAAAATAAGTACAATTCAGACAGTGACTATGTTCCTGAAAGAAAGAAACCTGGTGTTAATATAGACAACCCTGAAGAGAATTCTCACTTGTGTCATCCCGAAGAACCCTCTACGAATATTCCTTTGACATACAAACAAGCTATAAGCTCAAATGATGAAGAAAAGTGGAGGAAATCTATAAATGAGGAATTAGATGCTCATGATAAAAATAACACCTGGACATTGGTTGAAAAACCCACAAATGCCAAAGTGATAGGATGCAAATGGGTGTTTCGAATAAAAGAAGAGCCAACCGGTCAGCGTTATAAGTCTCGTCTGTGTGCCAAAGGATTCGCACAGACAGCAGGTATTGACTATCAAGACACCTTCGCACCGACTGTAAGGTATGATTCAATTCGGTTATTACTCTCTGTGGCCATTCAACAAAATCTCAAGATGGTCCAACTAGATGTCAAGACAGCATTCCTATATGGTGAGCTCGAAGAGACCATATATATGACCCCACCAGAAGGACTTCCTCATGGAGAAAACATGGTATGTAAACTTAACAAGTCATTATATGGTTTAAAGCAGGCACCTAGGTGTTGGAATAGTAAATTTGATTCAGTGTTGAAAAAGTTTGGCTTTGTCAACAGTAAAGCTGACCAATGTGTCTATGTCGGTCAAGTCAACAACAAGAAATGCTATCTATGTCTGTATGTTGATGATGGGCTATTATTTTCGACTGACGAGTCTGCTTTGAAAACCATAACCCAGGAATTGAATAAAGTGTTTGAAATTAAAGTTATGGAGAAACCTAGCAACTTTGTTGGGATGCAAATTGAAAGATTTTGTGACCGTATATTTATTCACCAGACTAAATACATACAACAAATGTTAAATAGGTTTAATATGAATGATGCTAATCCGAACAGTGTTCCTGTCGACCCACACATGAAGATACAAAAAGGAGAAGGGGAGCCAGAGAGGAACCTGCCTTATAGAGAAGCAGTGGGATCTCTCATGCACCTGGCAGTTGTGAGTCGACCAGATATAATGTTTGCTGTCAATTTGGTGAGTCGATTTCTTAATTGTTACAATCAAACGCATTGGAATGCTGTGAAAAGAATTTTCAAATACTTGAAAGACACAAAAGAATATGGCCTATGTTATACGAAAAGCGGACAACCCTCAGTTGTGTCTGGGTATAGTGATGCTGACTATGCCAATGATCCGGACTCGCGTCGCTCAGTGACTGGTTACGTGTTCACAAATAGCGAAGCAGCGATTACTTGGTCCAGTCAAAGACAACAAACAGTGGCACTCTCGACTACTGAGGCTGAATTTATGGCCGCCTGTGCAGCCACTAAAGAAGCAATGTGGATCAAACAGCTGCTCAGTGATATTGGCGAATTTAAACAAGATACACTGTGTCTTCACTTAGACAATCAAAGTGCTATTAGTGTTATCAAAAATGTGAACTTTCATAAAAGATGCAAACACATTGAAGTGAGATATCACTTTATCAAGGAAAAATATCAGCAAAAGATTATTGCCTTAAAATATGTTACTAGTGAAGACCAGTATGCAGATATTTTTACTAAAGCTTTGTCGAAAGACAGATTTAAAACTCTAAGATCCAAACTTGGAATGTGTTCGCTTGGATCTTTGTAATCTCCTTATGTTTTATCTTGACCGAGCTGTCATTTTTTTTTATGTTTTTTTTTGTTGTGAAAAGGCTCGAATCCAAGGGGAGTGTTGAATACTTATTTTAATTTCGGATATCTCGCCTTTTTCAACCGTCTGCCTACTGGCAGATCTAATGTCAAACTTACTCATTCTGTCTACTCCGTGACATAGCTATCAACGAGTCTTATTTATGTTATTATAAAACTAAATTAAAGCAATCCTTAGCGGATTCCCGTTAAATATAGTTTTATTTATCATAAGTGCTGCCAAAATGCCCTCGGATTGTCCTTCACCTTGCTCTGAATTCGACCAATGTAGTCGTCGTAGGCAGAGGCTATTCGTCCTTTCAACTCAGACCTCAATTTTGCGAACTTGTTATAAGACTGCTTGTTACTTGTGCTTTTCCATTCTCGGTGCAGGTTACTTTTTAGTCTCAGGTCATTGATGAGGTCTGCGGTGAACCAAACAGGATAGCGTCTACTAGCCTTTCTCGGACGACTTCGTTTAGGAATGCAAGTGTCAAAGATTCCGTACAATATTTGGTAAAAGCTATTTACAGCACAGTCGACATTCCCAGCACTGAGAACGTCCTGCCAGCTCACCTCCGAGACTAATTTGTATAGGAGTTCGTAATTACCTTTAGCGAAGTTCCAGTCGCGCTCCATGTCTATATTGCTCGGAGCTAACCATTCAGCCGAGGGACGGCGCGTTAAATAGTTTGCTGGAATTGTAATCTCCAAAGGAGGGTGATACGCGTCAACTCTTGGAACCAGACCTCCTCCCGACAACTCACTCACGGTACTCGGGATGCTCTCCGACACCAGCACAACATCTAACTTGCCACCATATGCATTCATCACCTCATTCGTCTCTTTTAAACCGCAAACAGCTAAAAAATAACAATAGTAAGTAAGGACATTTTGGGATGTATATGTCGGATTCAAGTTTAAGTCACCGACTACCAGCACTACACTCTTTAATGTCTCAACCACTGACTCTACCTTTTGGAACCATCTCAAATAAGTTTCATCGTTTGCATTAGGCGGAATGTACACCGCGCACAAATAGAAAGTAACTTGGTCGATAACGCACGAAGCCCATAGATCTTCTCCGCTTGGAGTTTCGAAGTCTCGACATCGCTGGAGAAGGACTCCAGGTCGCGCAGCGAGGAGCACGCCGCCGCCGCGCGCGCCCGTGGCGCGGTCCCGGCGCAACACACTCCACCCGCCGCACATGAGCTCAGCATCGTTGACCGCATCAGTAAGGAACGACTCAGTTACTGCTACCACATCGCATTCCAAAGATAGTAGGTTTTGTCTAAAGAAGCTAAGCTTTGTGTTGAGTCCCCTTACATTTTGGTACACGATGTTTATCGCCGACGGAGCCTTCTCTTGGGCGATCGGAGTTACCTGGGTCGGTACGGTAGTTGAGCGATTTTCGAAAAAACCAGGCCTTCACGCGGGCGTTCTCAGGCCAAACCTCCGCCGAAAGGCATCTCTCGTACAGTTCTCGCGGGACTCCAATCTTGTACGATTTGTAAGCCCCTCTAGGCTTGAGCTCCTGAACCGTGCAAGTGATTATTATGTTATTCGGAATAGTAAAAATCGTTTTTTTCTATTCGGAATTTTAAATATTCGTTGTTTCATGAGTCGGAATTTTGATTATCAGAGTTTTAATAGATCGGGTATGTCAAAATCGGGATTTTAAAACCCAAGATTTGAAAACTCGGCATAAAGCTTTTCGGAATTATATAGGAGGGTTTCGTCTGAGTTTTCCTTAATTGATACCTTATTTTTCTTACTTCAAACTATATCTATACCTATATATATTATAGATGGTAATACAGCCCATGAAGTGTCAGTAAAGGAGGGTGATGACGTCACGAGCGGGTTACATCCAGTTTATCGCACGGTATAAAGCCGCGATAAACTCGATTATTTGTGCCGCAGAATACTTATTTACAGTCGTCGCCTTTTAATTCTTGAGGAACACGTAAAAGAATAGATGAAGCTTACAAGAGGGCAAAATTACATAATTATTAATTACATGACACACCTGGGTGCGTAGCCAAGATGCAAATCTCTCACGCTCAGTCGCTAACGAAACGCAACTGACATTGTCACACTAATAAGGAAGAGTGATAGAGAGAGCTACGATACGTTACTAAGCGTGAGCGATTGGCATCCTGGCTACGCACGCTGCATGGCCTGCATACTATGGAGCTTGATGTCGCCAAGCTGTAAGAGCCATGTTCAATACGAAGGTCGCCAATGTATTTTTGGGAACTTATGTACGCATTATCATTTAATATTTGCCAATCACTTTTCGGTGAAGGAAAACATCTGAAACTGGACTAATCCACTGGACAAATTTTAAGAGAGGTATGGTCACAGAGGATGCTTATCGTTTAGTGTGGTAGGGCACAGCACAACGAATGTCGTCTCGCTCAAATTTGGAGCAGAGCCCGTTTGGGGAAGTACCTCCACCTTACAGAAAACCGCAATCTAATAACACTAGACCCTACTCATAGTGTTGTGTTTCTGTTGGTGAGCGGTTGGAGGGTTAGTTAATTTTTAATCGGTGATCTGGAGTAGAAAAAAAATAATATCTAGCCCAAAATATGTAGATACGACTACCTAGTCGCATTGTGGTCTAAATAAGTTTTTAACATGTTAGCGTTAACAAATCTGAGGTTATGTTTTGTGAAATGGAAAATCTAAACACGTATTCTAAGCTGTCGCTGGATCAAATGGGAATAAAAGCAATGCGAAACAAAAGCATCAAGAGTCGGCATGAACTCGGCAGAGATTTGATGTTCACTCGGCCTGTGTCCGTACCAAGAGTTTCAATTTACTGTACCCTGTTGATCAACTGTTTCGTGTCACAAGTTGCCATTTTATGGCATTAAAATTCACAAAACATTCGTTTGGTAGTTAAGTTATATTCCCTTTATATGATGGACCATCTAGCAAGCATGTCAGTAGAACATAACATAACGTTGCTTTTATCAAACTGTGCTTCTTTTGTCCCCTGGCTGACGAGACAGACACACTCGTATGGGTGCGTATTGTCGTTTTCGACTTGGACTTTAGTCTATGACGACTGTGGCGTGGGATCAGACGAACTCTAGTAGCGAGTCAGTTACGTAATACTGATGGTAAGGAAACTTTCCGGCCGGTTAGATTACGACGCCGTAAACTATTTGATGGGGTTCGCTGGATTGCGATTTGTGCATATTTTATTCTACGGTCGTTATGCCGATTTAAAATCGGAATAAAACGCGGAAGGATTGGATATTTTTACATTTACAGTTAAATATAGGTAGGTATGTATGTAGTACACAGTGTATGAGTGTAGTAGGTACCAAAAATCCCGAAATTTGGCAGTTGACGACCTAAACTGAGTCGTGTTAAGACGTCATGGTAAGGCCCCAGTTTAGTTAGGTAGTCCCTGGCTTGGCTATATTGGATTTTTGCAAAATAACGGCTGATTTAATAAATCTACCAGTACCTACCTACCTAAGTGTCAGTCGACGAAAACCTTATGGTTCCGATGCAGATGCAGTTTACATTTGGCAACATTTCCCATAATATTTTCCTTTGTTACCGCGATTGTTATTCATTGAAATTAAACAATTTAGAACGGATTAATCGCGTTTATTAACACCATGACCCTACGTTTGAAGCCCTTTACAGCACTCGTTTTCACAGGGTTAAGATGATGAGACTCATGCGATTAACCTGTTCTAAAGTGTTTAATTTCAACATTTCACATAAGTAGTTTTATATGTCGTTTGAGAGAATGAATCCATCGTCGGGTTGGTTCAATCTGAATCCCTCTTCTGTCGCCGACAGCTGCATAAATATGCTAGGCTAGTGATGGGATGCAAAAGTAGACTCGAAATAATCCATTTTTAGTTTCCAGCCTTTTCTATTGTTTTGAGTTGTAAATAAATCTAGGTACTTTATTATTGGCATTTCATTGCATAGGCAAATATATTCAAACGTTGTATTGCCGGTAAAAACTAGCTAAGTCAAATCTGTAACTTCACAATCACATTATTTAACTTCTACAGAACTTGGAACCCATTTTAGTTATCAGATCTTTCGTCGGCGGAGTCGACAAATAACGATATTCTCATATGGAACTTGGCTTCCATTTTCACGTTTATGTTTTTGGTGGGATCAAATTGACTAAGTCCCGCAGTAAGCTGAAGAAAGCTTGTGTTACGGGTACTCAGACAACGATATATATAATATACAAATACATAGAAGACATCCATGACTCAGGAATAAATATCTGTGTTCATCACACAAATAAATGCCCTTACCGGGATTCGAACACAGGACCATCGGCATAGAAGGCAGGGTCACTACCAACTACGCCAACCGGTCGTCTAATTAAAGTCCTAATTAACCGAGTGAAACGTGTCCTGTTCAGCTTTGGCAGAAATGCTTTCGTGTGTCTGTCCATTTGTTCTCCTCTACAGGTCGCATTTATCAAAAAATTGTTGAACACTTATTTAAACTTTCACGATTTTCACACATTATAAATTTACTAAAACGGGGCTTAATCGTGTATAAACTTTGAAAACAAACCTCCGACGTTTCAAGGGCGACATTGTCCCCGTGGTCCCGGAGAAAGACTGGCTGAGGTTGACATCAACATCTTCTAGCTGCGCGGGTTTTACGAACTACCCGCACTTGGTCTTGATTATCAACTTGAAACGTCGGAGGTTTGTTTTCAAAGTTTATACACGATTAAGCCCCGTTTTAGTAAATTTATAAAAAAATGTTGATTCAGTTTTTAGATTTTTTTTAATGGCGGGAATAGATCCTAAGTTCCAAAGACCCCAAAAGGCGCTTACGGCCTTTGTGCCAATACCAGTACCATCTCGCGAGGTTATAGCTCACAGAGTCACTTTAAATAGCTAAGACTCGATTTTTCCCAGCCCTACGATCGCCTACGTAATTGGTTCTCTTTCATTAAACTGAATTGATCGTCCTTAACTTAATATTTGCGAATATCGGATTCCCATTCCTCTCTGATGCTCACTACTTAATAACGAGTGACTCGAACACGGAAAAATTAAACGGGTTACGGTTTTAGTAGTCTATTTTCTGTCACAACCGCAATTACGTAAGGTTTGGGCACAGCGGATGCATATCGTTTAGTGTGGTAGGGCAAAGCACAACGAATGTCGTCTCGCTCAAATCTGGAGCAGACCCCATCTGGGGAAGTACCTCCACCTTACAGAAACCGCAGTTTAATAACACTAGACCCTACTCAAGTACTCATAGTGTTGTTTCTGTTGGTGAGTAAGGTCACCAGAGCTCCAAGAGGATTCACTGTGTTGACAGCTGGGGACCCACGGAGCAAAGCTTGCCCCTTTAGCTGTCAACACAGCGAATCCTCCTTTTTTTTAAAGGGTCGGGGTTTTTAAACCCCTGGAGTTGCAGGCGTCGATAGGCTACGGTGACCGCTTGCCATCAGGCGGGCCGTATGTTTGTTTGTCACCGTCGTAGTATTAAAAAAAACACGTTACATAAGGCGCTAATGTCATACAGTTTCGTTTAGAAATGAGCCCTATCAACAATCGGTTGGTGGTTAAAATATGGATTATCAAATAAATAAGTATAGAACTCTCGTGAGACTCGAACATATTAAATAATATTTAAAACGGGTCAATCACTAATTTGGAGGCATTAGAGCACGACTTGCAAAAAAAAAAAAACACTTGGGGACCAGTGATTCAGAAGTTCTTGCGAGATATATCTTCAGATGAATGCGCTGATGTTGTGTGTTGTGTGTCGTGCCAATAACATGTAGTAAAAGGCCACCTAACTTTTTCTACCTACCCACGCTATAAAGTGACTTTCCGCCGGGTAGATAGTTCTGACAATGTTCCCGAAATCTTCACTCAGCAACTAAAGTTGAGGTAGCTCGACAAAATAGAACTCAAACACATATTTCCAAGTTTGCTGGCTGTTGATAATAATATAAACTTGTGGGTAAACGCCACGGTCAAACTATTACAAGCAGTATTTTAACACAGCAGAAACACGTTCGTCGTTTGGAGATTCTTAAAATATCAAAAGTACAAACTCATGATCATCATTTAATTTGTTTAATTCTTCTTTAACATTCCAGTTAATTGGCATGTATTATTCTTAAAGAAATTATCGTACGTTAAATTGGAGCTAGTACTTAAAGTAGATTTTACGGTAGTGACTTTTGTAAACTAGAACGGAATGCTACCAAAATTTAATCGTATTATACTAAGTGAATTATGAACTACTTTCTGTCTGAATAAAATAATATTCTATTCAATTGTCTGAAATCCTGTGAGTTATACAATATGTGAGGAATATCTTGGATACGACTATTTCTAAATCCACCATCAAACAAAGCCCAGAACCCAGAGCTAAACTACAAGCTCAGAAAAACTCTACTGAGGATGCCACGATATCAACTACGGCAAATAGTGGGACTACTCACAGGACACAAGACACTTAACAAACACTTACACAAAATGGGCATCACAGACAGCCCTATGAACAGAGCATGCATGGAAAAGGAAGAAACAACAAAACATATTCTCCTAGAATGTTAACAGGTAGAAGTATATAGGAGCAAATACTTAGGAACTCCCAGCACACTAAAGGAGACAATTTGCAATGTTAAAAAGATGATAGGTTTCGTGGACGAACTAGGGGTGGTTAGAGTAGAGCTACCTAGCCATCACGCAAAAACAGGCATAATGGATGTCGATTTGCGGAAAAAGCACAGGAAAACTAACTAACTACATAACCCAACAACCAAGGTAATATCACATTTTCGCAGATAGATGAAAATTGGTTCAGCCATTCAGAAACCACCCTATTGATATATCTAACATCTCTAACAAAAACACACAACTGGATAAAAAATACAAAGTTTGTACAAAGGCGAGCTTATCCCCTTAAGGGATCTCTTCCAGTTAACTTTTGAGTAATTGAGGCAAATTTGTGCCATTGGGATAGGACAGGTTAACAATGCATGAGTGGCTCTTCTGATGTTGCTTTTTGCTTTTGTCCATGAGTGACGATGGCCGCTTCCCATCAGGCGGATCGTTTGTTAGGTAGGTACTACCTTTTACATAAAACAAATCTGTTTATAGAAGTTTTAGCAGATAAAGTACTGGCAACTACTACTTTACACTGTAGTGCCAACTAACACAAATAAGTCATCTCTGAATTAGATTACAATAATGATTCGCTCCCTTGACGCGAACTTGCTCTAATTCTGTTTGTCTTACAGACTCACGCAAATCGCAGCGCACACATGAAACTTGGTCTAATGAGATCAGCCTCTGACATTCATTGATATACTGTGCAAATATTATACTGTGTAATAATGTATAGTCAACAATGTACCTACCTATTTGTAGGACTTAGAATTATATCGCCAAAGGAATACCTACAGTAGACTAATGTACCTAAGATAGTGAAATCTAGAAATATGTGTGTTTGTTGAGAAATGGATAAAAATACCTATCAATAGATACATATATTATTATATACACCGTTTTTTATTGATTTTCGTTAAATTCGACACGTGGCTTTGTCCGCTAATAGGATAGATTTTTGTCGAATTTGAATAATAGCAGTTTATGCAACAGTGATATAATAAGGGTTCTAACGTTAACGTTAACTTGAGGGTCGCCGTTACAATACGAGACAAAGTCGAGTTTTGTAATAATAGACCCGAGAGTTTTAAGAACCCTTCTTATATCACTGTTGCATACGCTAGTTTTTCTATGACAGCTAAAAAAGCGAAAAAAGCAAAA
Source organism: Lathronympha strigana (assembly GCA_949128165.1). NCBI lineage: Eukaryota > Metazoa > Arthropoda > Insecta > Lepidoptera > Tortricidae > Lathronympha > Lathronympha strigana. The sequence continues at coordinate 833,245 of OX421911.1, forward strand.
TCTAGAAAGGTGGCAGAATGTAGAAGATGTCAAAAAACAACAGTGCTTATATTTATTATATGAAAATCCATAGTATTCTTATGGAATACCATAGACAACGTTATAATGTATACTTTTTTAATATCGCTGTCAGTCATCTAATTGACAGATAAAAGTGCTGGACAAAAAAAAAATTGTTTTGCATACAAAGTAAATGAATATATATATTATAACATAATATACATTTCATATAATAAATAAGCACTGTTGTTTTTTGACATCTTCTACATTCTGTCACCTTTCTAGATTTTGCTTTTTTCTATTTTTAAGGTTTAGATTAGATTTATCAATTACACTGTATACTTTTAATTATTATAAAAATATTATACTTATATACTTTGTAAAAGATCATTTAGAATTACACCAAAGTAAAACGTCAAGTATGACAAAGCTTAACTTTAGTCATGACAGCGCATGCCGAAACACAGGTTAGTAGTAGATAGTTTAACCTTTTGCATTGGTTCAGCTAATACATTGATTTATTGAATATAGATATTCAACTCAAAACCTATTCTATTTAAGACACTAGTTTCTTAGATAACTCGAGTTGACTTGAAAAATCTCCCCTTAAAGTTTAAAGCCAAAGCTGTAAGTCTAAGTATATTTTGTTATAAATTGAAAGAGATGTCATATACTACAGATAAAGTGACCAAGGTCCCCGGTGAGCAGGGCTGGGATCGAACCAGCGACCTCCTGCTTTCGCGGCAGACGCCCTAACCGCTGGGCTACCCGATCACGGCAACCAGAGTCCGAAATTTCCTAAGTATATGCAATCCTTTCTTGTTTCAAACGTTTGAGGTGCGTTCCGCCCATCCTACAGCTCAGACTTACGTCTAGTGCTGCCATCTAGATAATCTTTACAGATTATTTTCAACTAGAAACAAGAGATGGCGCCACCATACTGTACAATTGTAAAGCATGAATTAAATCATATTTTGTTTCCAATTAAGATACAGATATTTGAACTACAAAATTTAATCAGTATTTATTTCTTATATTATAGAAGAGGTAGCTCTTTATAAACTTTCTTATGTAAAGATATTACAAGGACCCTTATTTGTAAGAAAAACAAGATAAATAAAAAAGACATTTATTTATTTTCTCCATCACAATAATGACATCGTTACATTTTTACATAGTTATATCATAATATTCTTTATAAATACAATCTCTATAAATCATATCAGTTCTAATAATTTACTAAGTATACTACGGATACAATGTTATGGTGCATTCATGAGATCATGTTAACTCTATACAGGTTGTATGTAGCAGTGAACAGGATACTGGGGAGGGTCATATTGAAATACTTCCACTATGGGTAAAACCACAAAACGGCAAAAAAATCTCCTAATTATTTCCTCCTTCCTTCTTTCCTGAATTCCTGGTTCTCCATATAGTGAAAGTTGCTGAGTGTGTCCCAGTACCCTCCTCACTCCTGCTTCATTACCAAAAAGACAATGTATTATGTTTCCTGGTTAATATTCTACATACATAGATAATGTTCAAACAGTCGCATAATGTAAACCGTTGTCTGTAATTGGTATATTGTTTGAATACTGTGAAGCATCCGTTCACTCCGTTTAATGGATTTCTTGGTGTACCCTAAAGGGACGTCTAATCCCACGAATTTCTCAGAAAGGATAAGTGGAAAGTCATGATCTCGGACGAGACTCGAACCCACGTCTCTGGGATCCACGCCCATCGCTCTGCCAACTGAGCTACCGAGGTCACACCCGTGGCCCCGAATTTCTCCGCCACGCCTTAGGGGGGCGGGGGTTAACAAAATCTACGTGTGAAAGTACTTATTCGGCTTATTTCGCTTTTCCTTTCTATCTGAGTTTGGTATCGTTCCCAGACGTTTCTGCCCAAAATGAATAAATCCTAAGAACTCATGAAGATCAAGAAAACTAATCACTCCGGCCGCGGCTGAGTTTCTTGAGTGATTCTTCGGCTACGTTAGCGTTAGCTAATCATCGATAAAATTCCCAGGAGCTCGATTTCCCTTACGAACTTCAGATTTGGTTCAGCCGGAGTATTCCGAAGTAGTAAAAATCACGTGAGGTCACGGAAGGGTCCTGGATTTTCCCCAGGCTATGAACCCCCTTGGTGATCTTCAGGTTCCCGCCTACTACTAATTTTAAAATAAATATTTATGTATCCGTAAATATTATTTAATAAATAATTTATACTACCTATAATATTTTGAAGTGTGAAGCGATGATGTCGGTTTTAGCTACATTTATCTTAGTTTCGACCTATGCAGAAAAATACACGTGAGGTCTCCTTGAAAATTAACAACAGTTTCATACATTTTCCGTACCAGCTTTCGTGAATCGATCTGTAATTTTGAGTACCTTGCCCGCTTAGCGAGTTCCCTGCCCGTACAGCAAAGTTTGCGGAGTGATATCTGCCGATCTGACCTTTAGCCACTGCCCTTTAAAGGTTATTTGTTGAGTGACCAGGGTGAAGATTAAGGTAAAAGATGCGCTGAGGTTTGTAAGGACGTGGACATACAAAGCTTTGGGTAGTGCATGGTGATATTTCAAGTCGGGATTAAGTTGTAGGCGAGACGTAGGTTGTAGACGATGGTATTCAGCAGGAGATTTGTGACCTATTCGAATGTGTGTGGACATTGACATTTTTGATGTGAACTTTCGCGGACATGATCAATATCACGTGATGGGATAAAGTTCCTTTTAAAATAGTAAGTAAAATGTGCGTGGAACCTAAGGCCGACCTCACATGTCGGATATCCCTTATCACCGCCAACAGATGTCTAAAATATGTCAGGCATAGTCATAGGAAAACATGTGATAACAGGTAACCTGTATGAACGTGTTTAAGTGACATTTCGATGCGATGCTGTACTATACAGCAAACATTTGAGTACTTTGAAAAGTCCACCGGAAAGATAGGTACTGAACATCGTTTCGTGTTTGACCCACCCACTCGGTTTCTCCCGGGCCGTGTGACGGATCCATAACGGATTTTCCCTGAGTAAAAAAAAAATATATGAAAAAAAACACAAAAAAAATAGAACATTATATTTATTCAAATATTTGGATTAATATTGTTTAACGTCTAATTTTAGACTTCAAATTAATATTGAAATTAAACAATTTATGAACGGATTAATCTCGTTTATTAACACCATGACCCTCATCATCTAAACCCCGTGAAAACGAGTGCTGTAAAGGGCTCGAACCGCAGGGTCCTGGTGTTAGTAAACGCGATTAAAATAAAAAAATAAAAATTGTTTATTCTCAGATACCACAGATCCATAGAGTGTTAATCACAAAGTAGAGTGTTAATCCGTTCTGAATTGTTTAATTTCAATGAATAACAATCGCGGTAACAAAAGCAAATATTACAAATATTTTGTGATCCCAATTCGACAGCCACCTCAAATAGAATGAGGATGAGGCCCGCCACAATATCTAATTAATTAATAGTTCATTTAATTGCTTCAAGAAGATTCGTTTGTGTGAGTTAGGTAATATAACAGCTGGTGTAAAGTTTGTTGGTGATAATTACGTAATGTTTGTTTTGGGATGTTTCGAGGTTAGGTTTTAGGTTTTCATAGTTTATTTTGCAAACATTAATATAACAATATTAAGTGAATTTTTTTCTTTATTTTAGTGTTACATTACACGATAAACTCGAAAAAGGATTTTTCAGTCCTCCGGCCGGTAAGCGCCACTTTACGCAAAACTAAATTGCCGCCTGCCGGCTGCGTCGGACTGAAAAATAGTATACAAACCTCGGCCGGTAAATGGGAAAGCCTTGGATCACATGTTAGTCGACCTCGGCTTCGCCTCGGCCGACAATTACATGGAATCCGAGGCATTTCCCACTTAAACGGCCTTGGTATGTAATGTACTATTGAATGGAGTCCAAGAAACCCGATTATGACTATGAAATCTTGTTGAATTTATTCTCACCACTTTTCAAGAACAATAGAAAAACTAACCTGAGTAAATAGATAAGAAGAAGACATGATAGGAAACAGTTAATAAAATAAAAAATACCTGCGTTTGTTTTTCATAACACAAAATATATTATGCCATTGTTGTGTTAAATATTCTACACTTATGTAATAGTTCCTTCTAGATTTTCTTTGACAAGTTAAAAGAGTAGTTTTAACTTTATACCTGTTTTTTACTTTTAATGATTCTCATGTATTTCCTGATCTCGTTTACTCCGACGAAAATGCACTGACTTGGCTGTTGCCAACCAATTAACCGTCAAAATGTAAGAAAGATGGACTTACTTTTGCATAAAGCTACTGTTACACATGCTCATTACTAGCATGCTTATTAGCAAGCGGGGAAGTGTGAGGAGCCCTGCTCCCATCTCATCTTGCTATTAAGCATGCTTATTAGCATGCTACTAAACACGAAGCATGCTAGTAATGAGCATGTGTAACAGCACCTTTATTCTGAAGAATAACACTGGCCAATCCTTAATTCTTAATAAAGATTCTGTCCGAAAATATATCAAGTGACCTGGTTTTATAATGCCACAAATTAAAAAATAAAGTCCCTTCTAAAGTTGAATTAGGTAAGTTCCTGATGTAATTGCCTAATGTATTCAGCGTTTTTGTTCGCATCAAAGATGAATTAGCGACTCCCTCCTCCATGAATAAGTTTATGTTCCAACCTTGATTAATTAGGCTCCTGTGATTATGATTAATGGTAATTATTGTGACGCCGCGCTTTCCCAGGTCTGTGGTAAATGTGACGCGATAGTGTTGCGAAAATACTGTTGGTCTTAGAATAATAACAGCTAGAAGTAGCGGTTACTGGAGTGACAAGCAATTCTTTTACTATGACATTCTTACTGTATGTCACTCACTCGCCGTGAGTTTTGATTATTAAAGTAGCAAAAAAATATTTAGAAGTTTAGATTATGTCCTCAACGCGAAAAAATTTAGTAATATATTGGCCACGAGGAAGCTACGATACGATGAGGTACCGAGAAGATAGTCCTAATACTTTCCGTTCCTTAGTAATTTTTCAATAGTCCTATCTCGCATATCGCGTCTTGATTTCAAATGAGTGAGCACACTCTAGGTTGACACATTTAGCGCAGACAAAGTATGGTAGGGATATATCTAAATGTCTAAATCTTTGATACCTACAGATCGATTCACAAAAGCTGGCGTGGAAAATGTATGAAACTGTCATTCATTTCATAGGCATTGATTGAAAAGAGATACAGTCATTCAGTCGTTATTTGTTGTCATATTTCAGATCTTTTAGGTTTCTAGGTGTTATCACTTTTCGAGAACACACCTTGCAGCAAAAATAATTAATGATTATAGTTTCGCTTTGGTGAACTCATTAAGAAAAGATGACCCATGTTAGACCGAGCCAGGGTTTACCTACCCTTTAATGATGTTTCACTAAATACCTACAACATTAAAATATATAATTTAAACTTTCGTGAGTCCTACAGGCATTAAATTGCAACGGTTAACACTCACGTAATTGCTGGCTCACGTAAGGCGTGACATGTTTCGAGTGCATCGGGCAGTCATCGTCGGACAGACGGAGAGCAGGCTGATTTGAGCAATCAGGCGCCGTCGTTGCGGGAGTCAACGACAAGCACACCGAACTAACACTACTCTGTCTGTCCGACGATGACTGCTCGATGCAGTCGTAACATGTCACGCCTATTGTGATAAAAATTACGTGAGTGTCAACCGATGCAAATTAAAAAAACGGAACGCCTAAGTATGTTTTGGTAGTACAAAGCGATGAAGCTTGTACTTAGAATACGGCCACAGACGTCTAGCCTGTTACAAAAATTGCATAGAAATTCGCCAGGTTCGTTGAGACCTGGTGGCCGTGGCTATGGCGTTAGCCGTGTAGGCTGAATACCCGAGTTCGATCCTTAGCTTGGCCTCCGATGGTAGGTCCTTTTCTTTAGTATATATGACATGTCTTTCAATTTATAAGCTACAAAATCATCTCGGTATGAATCGTTTCGGTAAATGTCGCTATGCGTCAAATGAAAGAAATAGTGGAAACATTCGTCATATCAGTTGACATTTGTCATTTACAAAGTTAGAAATTCAGAAGTGGCTTAACAATCCCGGTTCGTGACTGTATAGTGTACCTCTCGCTTGCAAAATATAGGTACACTTTAATACAAAAATTTAATGCAGATTATAGACTAAGAAAATATATTTAGACAGTGGTAACGAACATTATTACTAAATAGCGATATCTTTCAGACAATGTAAGATACTATGTCTGACATTTCATTTTAATAACGTACTATGCAGAAACACACGAACGTGCTAAACTGACATTTGACATATCCACTTCATATTCCCAACGTCATTATTATGTCATATTGAACATTTCCACGGAAGTTCGCAACGAAATGTCACTTAAGCACGTTCGAACGTCTCCTGTTGACAACATTAAAATAAAATTTAAAGACATATACACAAAACCAGGTTTGACCTAATTTAATTCATGTCAATAAACAACGAGATACTAAAGCCGGATATTAAGAGACGAAATGAAAAATTGTTTGTTTCCATTATTGAGACACCATTCGATCTTTTTCGATCATTTATTAAGCAAGTCGTCCGTGAAGGACATGATAAGGATAAGGGATTAGGTAAGTTTATTTTCCTTGGATTTTTACGTTATTTTGCTCCACACACTTCTAAATACGAAACGATGATATTCAACGAATCTTTCGCTGTAAATACTAAATGTCGCTTTCGTAAAACTAGCGCCTACGTCTTGGGATTCGTTGCCAAAGCGGACAGCAGGTTATCTTTGCTATGGCATGAGCCAGGCAAACGCTAGGAAGGAAAAGTAGAAGATATTTACTAACTGAGTTTCATAGGGGGTATTCAAGATGATCGTTAACAACGATTACGCATATGTTTTTCAGTAAAACTTTCATTTCCTCAAAGGTTAACTGGAAGGAATTTCTGTTTCTTGTAATTCTTGTATTAAGAGGACGTCCTACCTGGCGTGGCGCCCTTATTGGGACGATTGTTTTTTTAATAAACAATTCCATTGTTCTATACTAAGACCGTTGTAGTCATACTAAATCCCCAACGTTTGGTCATTAGCACATAGTTTCATTATAATTATTTTTTGCTTTGTCCACTAAATTGCAAAAATTATTTCCGTTTACTTCGACCGTAGAGCTGGCAGCTTCCTCACCCAACGCATTAGTATTGCAATACAGCGAGGAAACGCTGCCAGCGTCTACGGTACCATGCCGAGGGGGAATAGTTAATTTAACATTTATTTTATTTTTGTTTTATGTTTTAAGTTGTTATTGAAATAAAGAAATAATGTCATATCTCCGTTGAAGTGAAAAGTTAAAAGTAAGTAGTACAAAACTGTACCATATACATCATAAGTTGGGGAATGGGATGAAATAGAGGAATGGAATGCTTAAATAGAAAACACAATCGGCCCAATAAGGACGCCATTGGACGGTCGGCCCTCTCTTAATATATACTAAAGCTTTTACATACATACAATATACTCTGTGAATGATAGTACTTAAATGTAAATATACGTAGCATTTTTGTAACGTGGTTTGGTAATGATATGCAAACTACTTAGTAGCTATTTCACAATAAAACAAACATTATTCTGTTTATCATTCAATATACTTATTGTAAATTTAAGTAATCAAATTATTTTAGCTATCTTTTATTGAGTATTCTATTTGAAAAGCACCCTTAGCTACTTTTGCGACCTAAAATTTTCAATAAATTTTATATTAAATGCGAACTTTTGGACAGATTCATCGTATGATTGATAATTCTGGAATCTTTCAAAATAATATAAGAAGTAAATTATAATCAATTTTAATTAACATTTTATATGATATGGACTCACAAGGGGCTATTTGGAACAGCAGCATTGGATGCAAATACCTATATCCAAATATTTAAAAACATAATTTCGTAGAGCAAAAAAAAAAAATACAATAAAATGAAAGTTAACGAGTTTCAGAATTCCAAAAAGCCACTTAAGAAGGTTTTATTTACTAAATTACATACTACTTATTGTAACTTTTGAAGTCATTAAGAATTTAGAAGATAACATTAATCTGTGATTATGATATGATTACAAAGATATCTACAAATCTGTATGGATATAAATACGCAGCTACGCCCTTCAAGGCTTCTAATATATCTTATAATATCTTATAAGTCTCCCTTAAACTAGAGAGTTACATATTAAATATTTTCTATAAAAATACTACTTATAGGAATGCCTATGTTCCCAAATCCAGTGTTCCGTATATTCCTAAAATGCTTTTAAATATTTTCTACATCTAATACAGCCGTGAGCTGTACAATCTGATATTGTTGTAATCTATGTTTAGCTTAAAACTATAAGATACGTTTATGTCTAGTAACTCGCATGGCCGGACTGTGATCCAATTGTCAATCATATATTCTCAACGTGAGGAGATGTGGAGTGTGTGGAATAATACAGAATATCTATCATGGATGGAGGTTACTCCGTGAACATGGCACTTGCAACAGTGCCGAAATATCGATGAAACAAATACCCCGTTTAAGATTGTAGTATATTAATAAAGTTAATTACCACGTTTTATAATAATGTCGATCTTAGTTTTTTTTCACATTAAAAATTCAGTTGCATTTATAATTCATTTCAACCTTAGATTTTCGCGTGGCATTTTAGCTTTCATTGACATAAACGGATCTTTTGCTCCTTGCTTAGCTCCACAGTCTTAGAAACGTGACTGTTATCTATATTCTGGTTCTAACTTCAGATATATTAGACATATTATGATGTAAAAGATCGCCCACGCTGATGCTTAACCCATTCTGCGGTAAGACATGTTGTCACTACGCCTCTACGCGCCATATTCGCTACATTTCAGAAAACGCATGGTATCGGCTACGGCGTAGCGCTACGAAAGATCCTTAGCAGTGAATGGGTTAACCCTTAGACATGTTGTCACTACGCCTCTACGCGCCATATTCGCTACATTTCGGAAAACGCATGGTATCGGCTACGGCGTAGCGCTACGAAAGATCCTTAGCAGTGAATGGGTTAACCCTTAGACATGTTGTCACTACGCCTCTACGCGCCATATTCGCTACATTTCGGAAAACGCATGGTATCGGCTACGTCGTAGCGGTACGTAAAATTCTTAGCGATGAATGAGATTTACATAGTTCAAGTGCTACTTGCTACGACCGTAGCCAATCTCGCTTTGTAGAGCAACTAAGCACAGATTTTCACACCAGGGTTTCCGACACTGCGTTGAAAAACATTGACGCAACGAAAACGCAGCGACGTGAATAATAAGAGCTGCGTTCAATTCGCAGCAAGATATATGACACCACACCGGTCAACGTCAAGTACAGAACTGACACGAACCAACTGAATTTTTAACCGTTTGCCACCACGTCAGAGAAGCAATTTAGTGCCACCTGGTGCCTCCATAGTGCAACAAATAAACATAGGTAAACTCATTCTTGATATGAAGTGGCGTGTGTGGTACGAGATTTACTGACTTTAAGTCAATGGCGGCTAAAACATTAAATAAAAGTACTGACAAGTAGGTAATTCTCGTAGGTTGTAATTCCATAACTAAATGTTTATTTTTTGAATGGGTCATCAAACATGATATTCATAATCAATCCATATTTTGGTAAGCACTAGTTTGTTGGTATGTTTAGGTATAAGGTGTCGCTTCACTGTGAACTGAAATTCTTCCAGTAACAAGGAAACCGAAGTTGTTATTTTTCCTTTTTTTTGTTGAAACAGATTTTTCCAGCGTTATGCTAATTTATCACTTTCAGACAATTTGGCATAAACATGTTGATTTAATACAAAATAGAAATAAAGTACGTACTAGAAATGTAGAAAAAATAAATGATTTTTTTGCAGTCGTGACGGATATATTTATTATGCCAAAAAATCACAAATAATTCGTAGTATATGATGAGGTCATTATGAGGGGATTATGAGGTTGTTTTTTCGATTTTTGAGATATTTAGTTTTTTTGTTCCTGCTTTTGCATTTTCATTGAAAAAATCGATATTTTTATGCCAAATCGTGTGAAATTACTAAGTTAGCATAACAATGCTGGCGAAAATGTATTTTAATAAAAAAAAAACTTTGGTTTCTATTACAATGAGAGACGAATTTCAGCCCCCTGTGCGCGTAAGTCCCGTCCCTGCGTTTACGGCGTATTAACATAGATATTTTGAGTAAGTAGATACGGGCGATCATTTAATATTGTTTTGTGCAATTGCTTTGCCATAAAAAAGCAATATAATTTTAATTCTACATCATGCCGCTACTTTCTAAAACATAAAAGCAGCACCCATTGCAGCCAAGTCCCTGAGAATTTGGTTCCGTACGCCTATATGCGCTAAACAGTTATAAAAAGCTTTGCTCCGAAAATTGGTCTTTTGGGACGATCTGTTGGAGGATGAGAATTGTGCTTACAGAACTACTTAGTATTTATGAAGAACTAGTCGTTGAGCACAAAAAATTTCGTATACTATAGAATTTCCTGGTAATTTAGGCAACTTGTACAATATTTTGCCTGTAATGATTACTTTTTTCTACTCCAGCACTTTTATCTGTCAATTTGATGATTGACAGCGATATTTAAAAAGTATAGATTATAACGTTGTCTATGGTATTCCATAAGCACACCGTTATACGATGCTCCTATGGATTTTCATACTTTTTTTTTACACTCTGCCACCATTAAAGATTTTACTATTTTCGCTATTTCTGCGTCACAGAAAAACTGGTGCTTGCAACTCATAATTGGTTTTAAATTCTCGGGTGTATTATTACAAATCTCGACTACGTCTCTTTTTGTAACAGCAACCTTACAATTTTAAGAACCCGTATTATATCACTGTCACATAAACTACTATTATAACATTGTACAACTAATTATTGTAGTGAAGACTGTTAAAAATGTTGACAGTGTCTCTGTACAGTCGCTATCAGATATATCGGAGCAGCTAACGCACTCACAAATATCTGAACACGTCTATATTGTCAAGGCGTTATAGAGCGTGTTCATATATTTAGAACACCTCGGACGCTCCTATATATCTGATGGCGACTGTAATACTGGATAAAGCGCTTGGTTGTTTTGTGCGGCATGCGATCAACGGAATGCGTTTGCCGCGTAAGTTTCACCTGATGCGGTAACCGCGTTAAAGAAAGTGTGGTAATTAGATTACTGGATATAAAATTATGTGCGGCAAACGCAATGCGACGCAACGACTATCGCTTAAAACTATCTTATAGTGTACATAGTCATCAGTGTGGCGACGAAATTCTGTATGCCCAGTGACAATCCTTTAGTTTAGATAAATGTATTATGTGCTGTAGTTTCAATCGTTACATGAATAAATCAATGTCATATTTAGTAGAGATTTTGTGCTCAATTTATTATAAATAAAATTTTACTAAAAAGCACACCAACGCTTACATGACACAATATATTTTTCTATATAAAAATATGTAGTCATATTCACGAAATCTCTATTAAAGCCTGTTTCCATGCAGTTTTTGCGATCCTATGATCAATCTCGAGATACTGAAATCCACGAAATTTATTAAATAAGACCTAAAATCTAACTTAGTTATAACAGTTATTAAAGTAGAGAATATAATTAAACTTTAAATTTTATCAGTCAATAAATATTAAATTTAAATCTGCTTAAAAGATTTATGATACCTATCAAGAGCTTTCAGATAAAAGAAGTTTTTTTTCGTAAAAATATTAAAAATATACGCGACGAAGATAAAAGTATCTCGAGCGGCAATCTTAATCACGACTAACGATTACTCTGACGACATTAATATAAAGACGAACACTAATTTAAAAATATCGATACACGGTGGGTATACAAATATTGGTGCACACAAAATAGTCTATACAAAATTATATAGAATTTATAAATATAACACTACATATGTGTATTTAATACCGATAATCCTAATGTACACGCCGCGCCGGCTGCTATTTACAACATAATTAACCCTATCGAATATTCGTTGTACAACAAAACTACGTATCGTGTTCGATACAACGCAAGAAGCTTATAAACACACTGGAGGTTGCACGTAGATTACCAATTTGATGTAAATTAAAAATTGCCTTCTTTATTTGCCATCTCTTTGCCATTCCCCTGTGATTCCCTAGCTGTACATACATAAAATTTTAAATAATTATTAATCACATTTGTAATTTGTTCTAGTTTACGTTTAAAAAGTATGATTTTACAGATGTAAATAAACAAAGTATAATTAATTGGTTTTTCAAACCAATAATCTAACCCTAAGAAATTATTTATTATTGTTATTAAAAATAATTTCAATACGATCTTTTGGTCTTCTGCAGAGTCTGACAACTCCAAGAAGTAGTTTACCCCTTGAAGCAATCCTTACAGACTATGTAAAACCTCCTTTCCAGTGTTTTTATAACGGGGTTCCTCAAACTTACACTCTTTTTTAAACTGCGAGCAGAGAATCGTTAAAAATACCAAATCATGGGGGTTAACATTCACTTAAAGAAACCCCGTTCAATAAGCTTCTTGACCACGCAAATAAACTTGAGCAAGCATTAGAAGTAATATATCTGATCGCGAGCCTCAAAATGCACATGCTTCGACACAACCAGCAACCATCAGGGCTTCGCACTAGTCTCCTGGTCGGGTTCGTTAATCTGTGGGATCACTTTAGCGTCTCTGTCGGCCTGGGTGAGAACTTCTTGGACGTGGATGGTGAGCTCGGGGCGCGCGAGCTGCGTGAAGGGCAGCAGGGCGCCGGCCACGTCCATGGTGTTGTTGATGTTGCGGTGCCAGAGCTCCAGCACTACGCTCCGCCGTTGCTACTTGTACCGAGGCGGGCCGAGCCATCCGCAACCGAATACCTGTACCAACAGTAACTTATACTAGCTTTACACAGATTCAGTGGCGCTGGCATGCTGGGGGAAGTTACTGGATTGAAAAAATAGAAACGTGTTACTATCCAGCGCTGGACACTGAACGCTGTACTGGATTGAAACGTGTTTACAGTAGTAGCTAAATCCAGTCACACTGGATCCAGCTGCTGGATCAATGTACACCGAACTTTAGGAAAGAAATCTTAGGTATGGCGACAAAAGATATCAGAAACTTTAATTAGAAAACTCCCGTGATTATCAGACATATTAAAATACTTATATCGGGTTACTCACGTCAATAAAGTCGAAAATAGCTCGATATATTTCGGAACAGTCCGTGTCCCGGCTGCTCTACGCATACTGCGAGCGCCAGCGCGCTCTGATCTGGACACCGCCACCCGCCGCGGCTAGACGCATGACTCATGAATAAGGGACACGGACTGTTCCGAAACATGTCGAGCTATTTTTGACTTTATTGACGTAAGTAACCCGATATAAGTATTTTAATAGAACAGAAACTTGTTTTGTAATAGAGATATGGATATTGCGCTTATTGTGCAGGTCTTTATATCATTTGTATAAGTACGTCATTTTCTAAGGCGCGTCTGTGATTCTGCTTCTCATAATTATCTGCTTAAAGATCAGCTTAAGCATAATTTGTAACTTGGGGGGTGACTGGGAGTAGACTCAGAGAATTTGATCGTTCATTCATTGATTGATTGATAGTGGGAAGAAAATGAAGAGAAAGAGTGCCGGGGCTGCTTGGTTGCCGGGTGCCAACATGGCGGAAAACCAGGCAGCCCCAACACTCCTCAGATTTTTGCATAAAGCATCGTCCTCATGAGACCTAATTAAGAAACAAGGAAGAAGAGTGGTTACCTGGCAGACCACCAGCGCCAGCAAGAGCAGCACCAGCAGCGCTAGCACGCCCCACACCACGCCCAGCTGCGTCAGCGCAAACACGTACAGCGTGGGGTGGCACCATTTGTTAGGCTCGAACAAAGTCGGCGCGAAGTCTGGCCACATGATGTCCAGCGTCCACAGGTTGCCGAAGCCGAACCTGAGGAGAAACGAGAGCATTGAGAATTGTTTGACGTGACGCCAAAGTCCACTTTTTACCTTCGCACCGCTCACCATCTACTGTGCGCGCATCCGCACCCTTTGCAACCTAAATGGTTGCACACTGTGCGGTTTCAGAGGAATCTGGAAGGCTGTGGAATGAGCTCCCTGCTGAGGTTTTCCCGAAAGACTACAGTATGGGGTTCTTTAAAAAAATAATGTACTAGTTATAAATTGAAAGAGATGTCATATACTACAGAAAAGGCCCCAAGTGCTGCTGGGATCAAACCAGCGACCTCCTGCTTTCGCGGCAGATGCCCTAACTACTAGTCTACCCGACCACGGCCGCCAGGGTCCGAAATATTCTGAGTACATGGAATCCTGTCTTATTTTAAGCGTTCCGCCAATCCTACGTCCCTTTCACCAACGAGGGTTAGCGAAGTAAGCGGTTAAATGTTTTAGTATTGTGTTTGACAGGTAACTCCTGGTTAGCTGGCTAAACCTGGTTGGTGCAAGTTAGAAACGGAGTGGCTTGCAGGCATTGTGATTGCCTTCCCATATCAAGTGAGGCGATTGAAAAAGGGACGTAACCGCTTATTTAGATATGCAAATTGTCTCCAAAGTTTTGGGAGTGCAATTGTCGTCGTGGTCCCGAAGAAAAGCCGCAAAAAGTAGCAGGTAATTAAGTCTCGGTTTAGGTATAACTGAGGCAAAAAAGAGTAATACCTGCCTGCCTGTTGTTTGCCTCTTTTGTTCGCTGTATTCTCGATTCGTTGTTCGAGTATTTGTATTGTATTGTAATAATACAATCGCTTGGTGTGGTGAATTTTTAGAGTTCCGTTGTCAAAATGGCAAAAACGGAACCCTTATAGTTTCGTCTAGACCGTCTGTCTGTCTGTCCGTATGTCACAGCGGTTTTACTCAGTAACGATAGAACATATATTATGCTCATGATATTACAGCGGAAGGTGTATTGTGCATATAATTTGCGACACACAATATTTTTAGGGAAATATCTACTTGTGGCACAATATCTGATAGTTCTTTAGAAATATCAGATATTGTGTAAATAACTTAAAGGTTTCTTGAAAAAAAAAATCTGATTAACCAAATATTTTCAGAAAGAATAGCTCTGAAAGTCTGAAAAAGTGTGCTTTCGGCTAACCTGGGGGTCAAAAAAATGTGAATAAATTTAGGAAGATAGAACATATTATAAGACGAACTTACCACAAACATGATTTTGGTAATATTTGGAAAAGTCGTTTTTGAGTTTTTGCCAAAGAAACTCTTTATTACAAAAGGACGTTAGTGCCTTGATATTTTGAAGGAAATTTTTTGCTTGCACAATTGTTTCATAGTGTGAAGGTACGGAGCCCTCAATGAGGACTACCGCGAGTCGATTTTCCGCTAGGGGCGCTAGTGGAACGTGGGTCCTGCGGGAACATTTCAGACGTCACTTTGACAATTCTCTGACACAGGACCCACGCATGAGTGGCGCCGCCTGGTGAGCGACAATACGGTAGCTCCCATTATGCGTGTTCCGCCGCATACTTGGCCGGTTGTATGTAATTAATAATATACAGTTATTGTATTTACATTAAGTACTCGGCATTATAATACGGTATACGGCAGTAGTATGGGACATTGCGAAAATATAAGCTTTTAAGTTGAATCTAAAAAAATACCTACGTAACTTTACCCAAAGTAAACAAATTAGGACTTGAAAAAATCTTAAGGTTCATTAAGTTGGGCGCAAAAGTTCGAAGGAAAAACAGCTTTCAACAATTTGTTTCCAGAATTTTCGTTATTTCAGCGTGATTTGCCAGTTTGAATAATTGTATAATCTCCATCGCCATTAATCTTAAGCAGCGCTCCGAAGTCAATCTTGAGATTTAGGTAATCGAAAACACGTAAAAACATTTTATTTATTTATCACATTGTTGACTTACGGCAATAGTCTTAAATGTAGTTTTGAAATCAACTCAAACTTGTGAAAATGTAATGTGAAAGATATGACAAAACTGAACTACTAAAAACACGATTAAAACTACTAATTTGATAGAAGGTCATCCACATCATTTGCCTGCACAAGAGTACTGCAACAGTATCTATAAGCTCCAGAGCTCCAAGAGGATTCACTGTGTTGACAGCTGGGAACCCACGGAGCAAAGCTTCCCCTTTAGCTGTTAACACAGCGAATCCTCCTTTTTTGATTAAATGGTCGGCAACGCGCATGTAGCACCACTGAAGTTAGATAGGCTACGGTGACCGCTTACCATTGGGCGGACCGTACGCTTGTTTGTCACCGTCGTAGTATTAAAAAAAGTGCAGATGAGAAAGATGACTGTCTTATTACGCTGGCGATGTTCGGGCATATCCGACGGTTCTGAAAATCAATGTACGGGAAGTCTGGCGGATGCCTGGTGGACATACTCTTTATGGAGATCCTATAGATTACCCGAACGTATATGACCGGAAAATGTCTAAAGGATGACACACTAGCACGGGATGGGACGAGACGGGGCGGGACGGTAAAATCTGTCAATTTCTATAGAAAGAATCACGTGATAGCTCGGAGCCCTCGGATGTCACGTGACGCTTTCTATGGAAATTGACAAATTTTCCCGTCCCGCCCCGTCCCGCCCCGTCCCGTCCCGTTCCGTTCTAGTGTGAGTCATCCTTAATCCGAACAGTTAGAGAGATACTGTCGCAAGCCGCAACTCTCTCTTGTTTGGGCTACATATGTATCTTCTATGTTTAACTTTAAATTTTTGCTAATATCGTTATTTAAATGTTGCACAAGCAGCGATGCGTTTGCATTATAGCTTTATTGACTGAGTGAGTACAGCGATCGAAGAGTCTCCGTTTTAGCTTGGGCAGAATGCTTTCGTGTGTCTGTCCATTTGTTCTCCTCTACAGGTCGCATTTATCAACCAATTTTTGTGAAATTTTGTAAACAAGTTTGTTGATTGTATATCTTTTTGTTAGTTTAGTTTTTGAAAAATTTTTAAATGGCGGGCATTGGTACAAAGGTCCTAAGCGCCATAAACCCCCCCAAAGGCGCTGACGACCGTTGTGCTTGTGCCAATATCTACCAGTACCGTTTCGCGAGGTCAACAGCTCAGAGCCACTAGTATATTTGTATGACCTATAAAAATAGTGTGCCTTTGATGGTGCTGCGTAGGTTAATAAAAATGCTGCAAAACTTCAAACGAATAAAAACACGGCGAATTTTCGCGAATTCTGTTAAAATTTATCCTGTTGCTATTGCAGTGCGTAAGATAAAATAGGGCAAGCCGGAGCTGATTTATATTAGCTTTCATCGTGTTGCGGGAGCTGAATCATGTAAAACTTTGAAAACTAACCTCCGACGTTTCAAGGGCGACTTGTCTCCGTGGTCCCGCAGAAAGACTGGCTGGGGTTGACATCAACGTCTTCTAACAGCGCATGTTTTACGAACTACCATGTGAGTCTGTCGACACACTACACTCACCATGTCCAATTTTTGAGCCGGTGATGTTCGCTTAGGGTATTAAACCGGATTTCAATAGGAGAACGAACCACAGCTATCCTGTTATTGAGTACTTCGTAGAATTTCTGTGCACACCGCTTGGTAAGCAATCTACGTCCTCTTTAAATATGCGACGACCCAGTTACTGGGATGGGCAATGGTGTTTAGAATCCCATTTGGCGTCCGAGTATTCGAATTGCATAAATGATTCGCGGCATACTTGCATACTGAACTTATTGAATGCTCTAAATACTAACGACTTTAAAAAGTTGAGCATAAAGGAAAGTGAAATTACTCTTCTCGTAGGCAAGCTGTCATTGGTAGTTGGAGTAGGTACAGACACGTAAAAAGTATTTTTTTGGAGTAACAGTAATACATAAAAACCGGTCAAGTGCGAGTCGGACCCGCTCACAAAGCACAAATCATGCTCCCCCAATTTATGACTAACTTAAAAATACTGGTGGGTACGGAATTCTCAGTGTGCGGCAATTTGGCGGTTTTCGGATTTTTCCTTGTACTTGTGGTACTCGTATATGTACAAGGTCTTGATTTTTGCCAAAGGCCATGCCAGGATAATTACCTTTACTATATGCTCAATATATGAGACGCACGTCAAAATCGACTTAGTAGAAAAAAAAAATTGAAGAAAGATCTTTTTTTTTTACCAAAATCTATAACACTTTGGGAAGCCAAAACTCGCTGGGGGCAGATTCACTTCCCTTATCCTGGCATGGCCTTTCGTGATTCTAGGTCAACGGAAGTACCCTATACAATTTTTGATTCCCTTTGCAAATATATAGGAAATGCGACATAAACGGCCGTATCTTTTGATTGCGTTGACGTAGAGGTTTGGTTTTTTCACAGCTTCTGGGGACCGCAGACCTGTATATATTATGTGGTAATAATTTCAACTTGCTACCTCTACGCGTTCTCGAGATAAACGGTCTTAACAGACAGACGAACGGACTAACGGACGGACAGCAAAGTGATCCTATTAGGGTTCCGTGTTTTTCCTTTTGAGAAACCAGACAAAATGTAGCATTTTTTTACTGCGATAAAATAACGACTTAACCACAAGACTGTACCTTGAGTTGGAGAGCACAGGTTACTGAAATCTGCCGTAAAGTCATGGGCTCTCTTCATTTTCTCAACAAGCTCAAACATTTCTTGCCTATTAAGAATAAAATTTTACTAATTAATACTCTTATACTTCCGATTATTGATTATGGCGATGTGTGTTATCCGGACTTAAACGAAGAACTCTTGGATAAATTAGACCGCCTTCTGAATAATTGTATTAGACTCATTTTCCGAAAATATGATCACGTCTCCGCTTTTCGTTCTCAGCTTGGCTGGCTTCCTATCCGACAGCGGCGCAATGTTCGCATACTGTGCACTCTGTTCTCTGTACTTAAAGATCCACATTCGCCGGAATATCTCAAGCCTTTCTTCAATTACTATGGCGTTACTCGTGACCGTCAACTTCGCTCTTCTGGTAATATGTCTCTGTCCATTCCTCTTCACCGTTCCGGGTTCATGTCAAAGTCATTCGCCGTACTAGCGGCGCGTCTTTGGAACAAACTTCCCCTTAAAATCAAAAACGCCCCAAACAAGTTTTCTTTTAAAACATCTGTACGCGCTTTCTTTGCTAGCAGAGTAAAAGAGCTTTAGTATCTCTGGTTGATATGTTTGGTCTATATGTATATATGGAGTGTATGATGTATATTTGACATATATATATATATATATATATATATATATATATATATATATATATATATATGTGTGTGTAATGTATATTAGGTGTATTTATTTTAACATGTGTATAAGTAGCTATTCCCTTTTTTAAGTAGGTATTGGTAGCACCGCCCACAATCTCTGCATCTCCTAAAGGTTGACTGGTAGAGAATGCCTTATGGCATTAAGTCCGCCTTTTGTACATCAAGTTTTTTATTTTGTGCAATAAAGATTAAATAATAAAAAAAAGACAAGTAAAAGGAAACATTAGCAAACATATTTCTAGCTAGCGCGTTACTTTGCATATTAATACTTAATCCTGTCTTGTGGAATGGCATTGTGGGGAAATTAAAGCAAGTTCAAAGTGTTCTACATGCAGAAACCCGCTGTTTTAATTTAATCTGCATACGCTCAGCCAATCTTGGCTTATGGAATGTTATAAAAGGGAATTTGAGTTACGATAGAAATTGTATATAACCACGTAAAACTATAATTATCAAACATGCGAAAATTTTCTAGCATTTTTTACCTAGTGATTTTTGTATAGGGTTAAAAGAAGGCATTTACAAGTTGCATTACTTCAAAAATATTACAATAGAAACTGGGTGCGTAGATAAGATGCCAATTGCTCACGCTACGTAGCGTAGCGTAATTATCTCTCTCTATCACTCATCCTTATTAGTGCGATAAAGACAGTTGCGTTTCGTTCGCTACTGAGCGTTAACGATTGGCATCTTGTTTGTCCTCGCACCCTGATCTTTATTGTCGTTATCAATATCTAGTAAAAACAAGCAAAAACATCACGTTTATTGTATGGGAGCCCCCTAAAATATTTATTTATTCAGTTTTTTAGTATTGGTTGTCATAGTGGCAACAGAAATACGTCATCATTGGAATAATTTGATAAGTTGCTATTTACCACGGTAATAGGCGCCTTTACGTGGAATTTTCTTTACTGTGGACTATGAATCAGAGCTAAACGCAGCGAGGGTTAAACAAAAAATTCAATCATTATTGCCCTTAACTTTTGGGTAGTACACAGGACAGACCTGTAACATCAGCTGTGTTTAACCTAAAAGGGCTCTTTTTTATAGCTTTAAAGAAAGAGCTATTTTTTTGCCTGCCAAAAGATTGTCTTTGTAAACAAGCAACAAGCTCAAGTTTCAAAGTAAATAATTGGAAGCAAATTTGCACATTATGATAAATCTATTGACATGTAAATGAAACTCCAGAATAACATGGAAACACTAACACAAACAGCCGAAGTTAAAGCAAATAAGCGAATCCCGGTCTGCGAACTAGTCAAAGTAATACTTAGTAAGTAATAGCAATTGCTGATAGTTAGTTTAATTAGATGCAGGTGCTCTACCATTTCAATATCCGTTTTCCAATAACTTGTGTTAGTAGTTTGGGTTGATGCTAAAAGTGCTATTTGAATTGTGACTGACGCTGCAATGTGGTTCCAGCAAGAAACGGCAAAAGGCAAATACAAAATTATATTTCAGTCTTTCCTGTCGACTACACAAAACATAAGAGCAATTAAGGTTGAGTATCTTAATTAACCCTTATCTACATGAATTGCTACTCTTTCCTATTGAACGGTGTGTTAAAAATCATTACTACATGCCTTCAAGTTACATTGCCTATATACAGGAGAGAAAGCTTATGTGTTCCGTTGAACTGTACAGTTTTCTTTCCTGTGGTTAATAGTTAAGCTAAAAGCAATAAGGGTTAAACAAGAAAATAAATCTTTATTAAAATTGCAACGGTTAACACTCACGTATTTTTATCACAAAAGGCGTGACATGTTTCGACTGCATCGGGCAGTCATCATCGGAGAGACAGTGGTGATGAGTGATGCCCGAGTCGCGAAGGTGACAACCACCACTCTGTCTGTCCGACGAGAAATACGTGAGTGTTAACCATTGCAATTTAATTTCAGTATGACTCACGAAACTTTAAATTATACAATCTTTATATCTCTTAAATCTTGGGTAGCCTACAGAAAAGACTGGTAACATAGTTGTGTTCGACTCAAAAGGGCCCTTTTTGACTTTCTTAGGAGCTAGTATCTTTCAAAATAATACCTAGTCACTGGGTTTTGTCTGGAAGAGGAAGGTCAAATTAACAGTTATGATTTCTTTTCTGATCTATTGAATAAAAACTCCGTCAAAACATTTTTCCTATTAGGTACTTACTCGAATTTTTTGTGATTTATTTAGTGTCTTCATCCTTGCGTTTTCCCGGTTCATGTAAGGAGCCTGGGGTCCGCTTTGGTAACTAATTACATTTGGCGTAGGCGCTAGTTTTATGAAAGCGACTGCCATCTGACCTTCCAACACAGAGGGTAAACTTGACCTTATTGGAATTACTTCTGTTTCCTAACAATATTTTCCGTCACCGAAAAGCGGTTGGTAAATATCAAATGATATTTCGTACATAAGTTCCGAAAAATTCATTGGTACTGACGAGTTGTCAGAATTAGAACCCGCTATATTCGGATTAAAGTCTCACGCGTTACCTCTGGACCACTAACGCTTCAATAACAAACACTACAAACAATATCAGGGGCTTTACCATGACGTCTTAATGCTATTCAGTTGACGACCTAAACTGAGTCGCTTCCATACAACTGAGCCTAAACAGAACCTAAACTAATCGCGTTAAGACGTCATGGTAAAACTAGCTGATAACATCAAAACAATTGACAGGTGCTGTCGCCCATTTCCTACTGTAGCAGCACGTTGTTGCAGTCACGATACGAATGTTACCTTTAGAAGGGTTGGGTCTGAATGCTTCGATGGCTCGAACATGAGGCAAATAGAGTAGTTTAGGGACGTTATAAGTACTCGTATGTGATTCTTATTATTTATCTATTCCGATTTGAGGGTATAGGGAAATGTTTAATTGAGATTTATAATACATAGAAGGACCGCGCTAATCCAATCAAATAATTGGCCGTAGACGGTTGCCGGAGACGACCGGTTGGCGTAGTTGGTAGTGACCCTGCCTGCTAAGCCGATGGTCCTGGGTTCGAATCCTGGTATGGGCATTTATTTGTGTGATGAACACAGATATTTTTTCCTGAGTCATGGATGTTTTCTATGTATTATATATATCGTTGTCTGTCTCAACCCGTAACACGAGCCTTCTTGAGCTTACTGCGGGACTTAGTCAATTTGTGTAAGAAGGTTCTGTAATATTTATTTATTATTTATTATTCCCATTAAGGATGACTCACAGTAGACCGGGTCGGGAAGGGCCGGGCCGTGCCTGATCTGTGAATTTCTATAGAAAAGTCACGTGCCGCCGAGGGCTCCAAGCTATCACATGACGCTCTCCCGCCCATACTGTGAGCCATCCAGTATGCAAATATTTAACTTCCACATTTTTTATCATAATTACCCATGTCAGTACATTTTTATCGCTTAAATGGAAAATCATTTACTTATTTATTGCCTTATAATTCGGCATGTATCAACAATTTTATTGTTTTATACTCCGTAAACAAGAAATACTTAGTTGAAATTAAACACTTTAGAACGGATTAATCGCGTTTGCGAACACCATGACCCTACGTTTCGAGCCCTTTACAGCACTCGTTTTCACAGGGTTAAGATGATGATGTAGGGTCATGGTGTTAATAAACGCGATTAATCCGTACTAAAGTGTTTAATTTCAATTAATAACAATCGCGGTAACAGAAGACAATATTAAGAAATACTTAGGTCGTGATTTGCGTATTTGGACCATGTTATTTCAAGTTTAGCCCCCCCCCCCCCATTTTTTAAAATGTGATTTTTACTCAGAATAGCGACTTCTTTAGACCCTAATAGTAAGGATAGTGTCTCAAGATTTTTTCTAGGGTATGCTCACGGTACTGGCGCCTCATATTAAAAGTCCCGAAAGTTCCGAAAGTGCCGAAAATCCCGGTACTCGCTATACAAATCCAGTCCCGGGAGCGGACCCTAATGTTTTCTATTCCATTACCCCTTTGCTATAGACTTTGTATTGTGGTAACGGAATAAAAAAAACCTTTATTTCAGACAACAGTAGTCCATACATTTTGTTAGATAAAAAGTTTGAAAAAAGCATCAAAAATACCCATGTAAAAAAGTGGGGGAGGGGGCAGAGTTGTTTTATACATAATGTACAGTACCTATGTCACACAAGTTTTGCGGCCTTCATAAGGGAACTATTGTAGGGTGTACCTACATGTAGGTACATATATATACATAGGTGATATATTTGTAATGTAATTATTCCGTAACCTTGTGCCTTTGAATGGTTGATGAGTTGATGAGGTAATTATGCTCAGGCGAAATCGGATAGCGTTATTATGTATATACATATGTAGGTAGGTAATGTATTTTGTGTTTGTATGAAATTGTTTACAGTTTGCTATGAATCTGTAGTATGTACGAGTATCAAACATTACATTTATAGACTAAACCGTAAAACTGCAGATCTGCAGATGTTCAAATGACTTTGCGCATTATCAAAATTACCTTCCAACCAAATCTCTTACTGCTTGTCTTTGTGAGATGGTTCTAGAGTGGCCTAGTTCCAATTGGTTGACTATACAGCCGGTATTAAAAAAAGAATGGAGTAGCGGAGGGGTTCTCCGTCCTTTTTAAGGGCACGTAACCTTTGTTAACAAAAGAATTCAACAAACAGGATTATCATATATCCTATTATTGGGGACCGATTCTATTATTCGAGAGAAACATGAACACTGACGGCCGAACCAATCCGATTTTATCCGACTTCTACGTCAAAGGCTTCGGAGGCGAGTGAACGTAAGCCTTAGTTATTTGTTATTTTAAAAGGCTTCTTGGTAAATTCTTTAAGGGCAAACTTCAACAGACGTTTAGATAATAATACCAAACGAACCTAGGTATTTATGTCCTTCATTCAATGACTTACAAAATATAATTATTTTGCATTTTAATAATATAGAGACTGTCAAACAACGCACATCCTACACCGTTTGATATACAGTCAACCAATCGGAACCCTAGGCCAGTGTAGGACTATGTCATAGTGACGCTATAACATCAGATTGTAAGAAATCTCGTACTGCTTGTCATTTTGACATTGTTCTAGAGTGGCCTAGGGTTCCGATTGGTTGATTATACAGTCACCATCAGGTCTTCCGTTTGATATTCAAAATGGCGGTTGCGTTTCTTGAATAGTTATTTGTTTTTGTGTGCTAAAGGTTGTTTAATGTGTAATATTTATAGCTTATTGTGCAGTAAACTAACGAAGAAGTGTGCAGCTAATGAAGAATTAATCCTGAAACGCGTGTAATCGCGTTATTGAGTCATTACTCGGTTGTCCCGGGATCTTGGCCTCCCGACATATTTATTACGTATATGTAGCTGTAAACGGAATAAATAGCAAGGCCAATTACCGAACAACGTCGCCCAAGAGGCAATATACTATTTATATAAAAAACACTGATTATATTAATACGGGACACTGGCAAAATTGTCCAATTCTCGGACAGAGGCCATATTATAAAAGAAGAAGAAGACAGTCACCATCAGATATATAGGAGCGCCCAAAGCGTCCAAAAATATCTGAACAAGCATTCTAAAGACTTCAGATATTTGCGAGTGTGAGTATTTCTTCGATTTTAAGCTAATATGGTCATTTACTGGTATTATAACTAGAATCTAACAGGAGATATTTACCATGGATGTTTGTTTTAATGAGTACCCAATATTTCGGCAGTGTTGCAAGCGCCATGGTCACGGATTCCGTGCACATGGCGCGAGAAGCTGCATAAGAAGGCCAGAAGCAGCCAGAAGGTGTTACCTCACTCGTCAGTCCGTGAGGAGTATCGTCAGGGTGTAGCCCAGGATCTTCTCCGGGACACTGGCGTCAGAGGTGGAGTACCTGCTGGCCAGCTGAGCCCACAGGAGCAAGCAGATGGTGCTGCACTCACCAGCCCATGAGGAATATCGTCAGGGTGTAGCCCAGGATCTTCTCCGGGACACTGGCGTCGGATGTAGAGGACCTGCTGGCTAGCTGTGCCCACAGAAGCCAGCAGATGCCGGCGCCGCCAGCCGCGCCGCCCACCACCATGTACACTGGGATCCTGGGCTCGGCGGGGCAGTCGCGGATGTACTGGACGCCTGGTAAACAACAAAGAGTGAATTAAACCAATTTAAGTAAAAGAAAAACTAACCAGCACCAATGTTATGCACTATTACATCTCCCAAGAAATTCTAAGAATTATATAAAACCAGTCACTCGTGTTAAAACTAAAGAGTGCGTAGGTATCTATATACCGAAACTGCATGCCTGCTACGAACACCGAAAATTGGCATTGACGGGAAAACCTTTCTTTCACTTCAATGTGCAAGTGTGACAGGGCTGGGGATACAGATCCACAATCGTTAGATTTTCGTGTAAAGGCCTTGGAGCAAGCAAGCATTCACACTAAAATCCTCAACCCCCGTCCGTCTCTCATTGTTAGCATTTCACTATTGTGCTATGCCTGTCGGATACGAAATTATAGTCATGAAACCCTTGTCCAGAATTGTGATTACCGAGCTGAAACTGTAATTTCAGGCGGACTGCAATAGCTTCGTTGCAAACATGGGCTTTATAGAAATTACACATTACACAGAACTCGCATTGAATTGTGGGACTCCCCCAACTACACAGAACCAGACAATACACAGAACACGCATTGAATTGTGGGGATAAATTCCCAATTCAATTAAGGGTTATTTTTGCTATAATTTTATTTCATGTCAGTGCTTCATCATCATAATTTCAGCAATTTATGGCCCACTGCTGAGCATATGTCTGTCTTCTTGTACGCCACTGGTCCCGGTCTTGTGCCAACCACATCCAGAAGTGCCGCGCAACATCTAATACCATCCACCCAGTAATACAATATATCAGTAGTTATGGAAATTAAGAAATTTATACTGAATAGTCTTCCTTAAAGCTTGTAAAGGACTTGTCAAAATGACAAGCAGTAAGAGATTTCTTAGAATCTGATTTATAGCGTCACTATGACATAGTCCTACAGTGGCCTAGGGTTCCAATTGGTTCACTGTACATACGACTTCAGATATACCTCGTTTGTTTTAGGATTAGAGTAATACCGATCGAATTTGCTTACGTTTCTTCAACTATATCAGTAATCTTTAATATTTATTAAAGTAAGATCACTTATTTCCATTATTAATGATCCGATGAAAAACATAAGAGGCGGATATTATTATGCTAGTTTTTAAATCGTTTTCCTAAAAATCACACGTCGACAATCGCACGATTTATTCTAATCCTAAAGAAAATGAACTATAGAGAAGCATCTTAACCCTGTGAAAACGAGTGCTGTAAAGGGCTAAAAACGTAGGGTCATGGTGTTAATAAACGCGATCAATCCGTTCTAAAGTGTTTAATTTTAATGAATAACAATCGCGGTAACAGAAGACAATGTGAGATACACAACATTACAGCCCAAATAATTTGGAACTTTCTGGACTCAACGGGAATCAGTAATGAATTATAAAGGGCTGCCACAATAGATCACAACTGGTCGACGCGGCATCTTCACTAGCCCAAAACCAACAATAATAATAACAGAAGACAATATTATAGAGAAGCACTCTACCCCTTTAGATAACAGAGGCATGTTCAGATATTTGTGAGTACCACGGCAGCTTCGATGTATCTGATGGCAACTGTACTCGGTTTTTGAAGGTTGCTGAAGTAACTATTAAACTACTAGTATTTATTTAGAGTACCTATTCGGTAATTAGTAGCGGTGAGTTTTAGGAACGTGAGATATTTTATGTACGAATTACTATTTGAAGTTCTTCGCTTTTCGATGAGGGAAAACATCGCGAAGAAACCTAAAAAGGCTAAGTTTCCTCTGTTAGAAAAATTCTTGTTATTAATCATTAGGTACCTACACTATATGTATAGAAACCCTATAATATCGTAAATTAAAAAATAACACTTATTTTAAAATGAAAGTCGAAAGGTACCTAGACTAAAAATTTTAGTCGGTAATTTACAACTTTTCATTACGAATACCTCGGAAGCCATTAAATTGAACATCAAGTAGGCAATACAAAATAGATTAGCATCCATTACTTAGATAGGTACCTAACTTAGAATACATTCACAGATACCATTCAAAATCGATTAGAACATACATAATTTGACCCGTATTTGTCCTGGTTTGGATCCCGTCTGAGGAGCATTCCTAGCCGGACTTTTAAAACTATTATTTTTTTAATTAAAATATGTTTCTTTAGTGCCCGGGGCGAGAACGCGATTACGATGAAACGTCTGGGATTTTTGACTTTTTGCTCGGTTTCGGCAATGTCCGTAATGGCAGCCCTAAGCATAGCAAGGTACTCGTATGTCATAGTGACACTATAAATCAGATTGTAAGAAATCTCTGTCTCTATTACTGTTCTAGGGTGAGATAATTTACAAACTCTGATTTGTAAAATAGAAAAGGGTTGTTTGAAACCCTTTTTAGTTCTTGTATTAATTCTAGTACTTATCTGTGATTTCGAACAATCCAGAAGGTATGTACCTGGCTGAGTCTGCGATTAAATATTCATAGCGATAACAAATTTCGTACCTTCTGTTATTCTAGAAACGCTGAAGCATTGTTTTGTTAGTACAACCAGTAAACAGGGTGTTTAGCCATATTGGTCAGTTATTTTCTATGAAAATTTCTGTTTGGCTCACGAAATAGTTGACGATAGTTGTATAAAAACTAATAACCTGGTGTCTGGTTCGAGGTGTAAGGGCACTTAGTTGCATGTTTATCACGAATATTTGTTCCTTAATTATGGACGTTGACTATGCATAAGTATGTATTTATATTTATAAGTATGTATTTCGTATGTCATTTATTGTTTAAACCAGATTTGACAAAACTCTGTTATATTTAATATGTTATGTATGTTATGTTATATGTTTGTTGTATTTGTATTTCGTTGTCTAGTACCTACACATAAGCTTTGCTAACTTTAGGGCTAGATTAATTTGTATGAGATTGTCCTAAAAAACGGTTAGTTGCTCAAGTCGGTAGTTTGCACACCAAAAATGGAGGCAAATTCAAACATTATACTGCATAATTTTGAGATTTGACTCAGGCTTAATTTCGTGATAAGGAATTTCGAGACTTGATGTTTTAATTTTGTATTTTTAACTAAACCTCATTAAATAATAACAAGACGAACGGCGAAATATGATTAAAAATAATTCATGGATGAACCTCGATATTTTTCGATGTTCCCTTTCTGTCCCATTAGGAGCAACCTGTATAGTTGCAAACTAGCGAGCACAGAGTAAATGTTGTGTTTCCAGTCGATTCGTCGCGGGCAAATGTTTGAACTACCCCGGCACCGGGTTGCCAGCTACTTACAGTACAAAATCAAATATAATTTCTTGCTTGGTTGAGAACTATACATTTCTTAGCGGATGTACGTATGCAGGAGACCTGTTCCTACCTGTTTAAGTGACATTTCTATGCGAACTTCCGTAGAAATGATCAAAATGACATGATAGTGACGTTGGGAATATGAAGTGGATATGTCAAATGTCAGTTTAGCACGTTCGAATAGGCCTTCAGGATTGGGATAGAAATGTTTTCCTTCGCCGAAAAGCAACTGGTATTAAAGCGCGCGTTGCGATTTAGTCAAACATAGCTCATGCTTAATAACGTATCGTAGCTACCTCTCTGTATCACTCTTCCTTATTAGTGTGACAATGACAGTTGCGTTTCGTTAGCAACTGAGCGTGAGCGATTGGCATCTTGGCTACGCACCCAGTTGTCATACTACGTTAAATTTTATTATAAAGCAATCGTGGATAGCGAGTTGCGTGCCATAGGACTGAGCTAGAGCGAAGCCAAGAAAAAGCTTTGGATGAGGTTGCTGAAGATAGAAAGGCGTGGAAGGATCTTGTGGAGGCCTTATGCACCTCCGGAAATTGTACCAAAATGAGCCATGTACGAGTATTTGATCGCGGAGATGATGGCCACTTATTTGATCGCCCATCATGGGCCAATGTGTGGACGCGTACTTATAATTATAGTAAGAAAGAAGAAGGAGAAGAAAGATGATCGTGACGATGATGGCCACTTTTTTAATCGCCCATCATTGTCCATTGTGTGGAGCGGTCATTAAGTATGGCTTCGTGCAACGAAGTAAGGCGTAATTGATCTGATTTACATTTTATCACGAACTTGAACTTAACTTCTTTCAATAACTTTTAAGTATTGTTTTAAAAGAAACCGTTAATCTTTTATTTTGAAAGATCAAGTTCTCGGCTTGAATACAGATTTATAAGTAGAAAACTTGTGTTCAAGTGAAGTTGAAGGCGCGACTGAAGCCTCTAATTTTATACACTTTATAATATTCTTCTTCTTCTAAGACGTTTACCCTCGACAGAGTAATCGTGGTCATGGCGCGTTGTCCGCTTTCTTTACGGCTGCTTTTACAGTCATCGAATTAACAGTTTGTATGGAAAAGACCCCGCAGCAAACGTAGGGAAAAACTGGTTAGAGTCAAAACTCACGAAATTTTAGTATGAATAACAATCGCGGTAACAGAAGACAATATTATTTATTTAAACTTTCACGATTTTCACACATTATGTATTTCCCCCCACTAGACTCAGTCTTTCTCCGGGACTACGGGGGCAACGTCGCCCTTGAAACGTCGGAGGTTTGTTTTCAAAATCTATACACGATTAAGCCCCGTTTTAGTAAATACATGACAATATTATTGTCAATATTCTCAGACAGTGATTTTAAGCAGTCGCTAGCTAACGCGACCGCGTCAATTTTCGGGGCACAGTCTACGCCAAAGACATGTTTACACCTTGTAATAAAATAAAGTGTTAAAACATTTTTGGCGTCGACTGACTACCGGTAACCCGTCAGTCTGCAAATGAATCTGTGTCAAGTCAACTTTGTCTCTGACTTGACGATGACGTGACGTGTGAGTGACAATGACAACCACTGTTTCTGATGGCCAAATAACGGGAAAACGCTTTCATCTAAGCGACACTTGCAACTTTCGCGCTTAGTGAAATTACCCAGATTTGACGGATTTTCAGCATGGAATTTGAAAGGAATATATTCGGATTAAGGCTAAACCCGAATGCTGCCATTGACAATGATTTAGATTTATTTATTACACAATATACGATTACGGTACAAATTACATGCATGTATAAAAAGCTATATTGTGGTCGTCAAAACAAAATAACAAGAAATTTACATAATAGAAAAAAACAATAAAAGTTATTGTTTTTTTCTATTGTTATATTTATTTAATAAACATAACAAACATTTTTGTAAACACAATTTATTAAGGTTCAACATGGTGTATTATATTAAAGAAAATAACTATTTTTATTTTAGACTCAGAAATTATTGGAAAAACATAATAGACAAAATAATTTAAATGTGATGAATACAGGGTAAAAAACTTACTTACACCTTGAGATATTACTACGGTTTTATTGTTTTTCTTTAGTATTATATATGTATTCAGTTTTTTGGTGTAAAATTACTGCTACAATAGCAGTGCAGTAGCAGTGTTTATTAGTGTATGTTGCCTGATGGCATGTGGAACTGAAACGTGTTCGCTTACTGTAGGCTCAAGGTCACCCACAGGGCGATAGAAAGAGCTATGCTCGGAGTTTCTCTGCGAGATCGATTTAGAAATGATGAGATCCGCAGAAGAACCAACGTCACCGACACAGCACGGAGAGTACGAATATGTTTTATCCCTTTTTAACAAACATGAAAAGTCAAACTACCAGAATAAGGACAAACAATAAATTACTTGTAAAACACTTATTTAAACTTTCACGATTTTCACACATTATAAATTTACTAAAACGGGGCTTAATCGTGTATAAACTTTGGAAACAAACCTCCGACGTTTCAAGAGCGACATTGCCCCCGTGGTCCCGGAGAAAGACTGGCTGAGGTTGACATCAACATCTTCTAGCTGCGCGGGTTTTACGAACTACCCGCACTTGGTCTTGATTATCAACTTGAACATTTTGCGCACTAGGGATGTGACTCTGTCGACACACTACACTCACGATGTCCGATTCGGATGTCGGAGGTTTGTTTCCAAAGTTTATACACGATTAAGCCCCGTTTTAGTAAATTTATAATAAATTACTTGTAATAATAAATAAATAAATATTACAGGACATTCTTACACAAGTGGACTAAGTCCCGCAGTAAGCTCAAGAAGGCTTGTGTTACGGGTACTCATTTGTCTGAGTACCCGTAACACAAGCCTTCTTGAGCTTATATAGATACCTATATATAATATACAAATACATAGAAGACATCCATGACTCAGGAACAAATATCTGTGTTCATTACACAAATAAATGGCCTTACCGGGATTCGAATCCAGGACCATCGGCATAGCAGGCAGGGTCACTACCAATTACAACACCAACCGGTCATTTAACAGAGGTTTGATGACCGTTTATGAATAACGACATATACTCGTAATCACACTTTTATCAACTTCTTGCCTCAGACTGTGGAACGAACTGTCGCCAGCGGTATTTCCGGTCCGATACGACCTCCAAACCTTCAAGAAAAGAGCGTACCTTAAAGGCCGGCAACGCACTTGCGATGTTGCGACACCTCTGTTGTGAGTGTCCATAGACGGAGTTAATTGCCACCCTTTTCAATAAAAAAATATATAAATATGTTCATAATTAAACGCTCCAGCTGCGCTACATATAAACTATACTAAGCAGTAAAACAAACTTGAGTCACTGTGGACGCGGGTCAAGAATCGCAATAATGTAATTTGTCTGCGATGTTAGACAAAATTTATTGTTCTCTCGATAGAACTAGTCTAGATTTATGGTCAGAAATAAAGTGCTGCTTCTAGTTACTATTTGGCGAATATGTTAGCTCTATTTGAGTTAAAATTACCAGTTGAAATGTGTACTTTGGAACAATAATAATTATGTAGTGACTAATGAAATGTAAAATAGATGCCGACTGACTGACTTCTCTGATTTTAACCATTCAAAAGTTATTTTATAATTATTATTTATATTTTAGAAGTAATGTACTATGTTATAGTACCTATGATATAAATAAATGAAATATATATTTTTAATCTATGTTTTTACCAAAGCAGTTTTTAGAGTATTAATCATTCACGTTCTAAAACAACATTTAAAGTAGTAAATCTAAAAAGCGTAACCCTTCCAGCCACAGGTCTCTTTAGGTATCCGACAATTTGTAAATACCCTCGCCGAAACACCCCGCCTGCCGTAAGCCTCGATCATGAAAGGGCAAGGTTTTTCAAATCCGTATGAAAAGGATTGAGTTTTTGCGAGCCTCAATTAATTCTGGATTACTTTAGGTAGAAGTTTTAGGGTTTGCCTAACGAATACAGTCCCAACTTTGTAATACCTAATCATTGTCAGTTATGTTATATGTACCTATTTATTAATAGTGAAGGTTAGGTTAGATGATAGATAAATACACAATTGTGAGAGTAGTTAAAAGTTATACGACAAATAACTAATGCGCGGAAACATACAAAATAACACATATAAACAATATTGTGTCATACTTTTATCTGCCTAAGGTTTTGTCAAGATTTTTACTCTATCAAATACAGTAAAACCCTAAAGTATCCGAACGCTACATTATATTATGCGAACGCTACATTATATTAAATTACTAAAAAATTAAATTACCCGAGTAATACCCATACCTAAGACGAAAGACTCGTCCAAAGTCGAAAATTATCGGCCTATTGCTATTCTCTCCTGCCTACCCAAACTCATAGAATCCATTTTACACAAGAAATTATCTCTCCAAATTGGTCCATACCTTACTGACTGTCAGCATGGTTTTCGTTCGCGGCGATCAGTTAACAGCAATTTGTTATCAATCGTAGATACAATTTCACGATATTTAGATGTAGGCTCCCAAGTAGATGTTATTTATTTTGACTTCCAAAAAGCCTTCGACCGCGTGGATAATGACATTCTTCTGGGAAAACTTACTTCTTTAGGCTTTACTCCTAAACTCCTTCGGCTATTTGCTGACTACTTCAGTGACCGTCAACAATTTGTTCGACACGGTTGTTATGTTTCCCCTCCTTACCATACCCGTTCTGGCGTAAGTCAAGGTTCTATCCTTGGTCCGCTGTTTTTTATTATAATGGTAAATGACCTTGAGGCTGTAGTTCGCCATTCTAAATGCCTACTTTACGCAGATGACTTAAAACTCATACGGCTCGTAAATGATGTTACCGATTGCGCCCTGCTACAAGATGATATTAATGCTGTACACAGTTGGAGTCTAAATAACAAATTGCTTTTTAACCTAACAAAATGCAGTGTTATGACTTTTTCCCGTAATCGATGTCCTCTGCACTACATCTATTCCTTGGGAAACTCGGCAATTACTCGCGTAAATTCCATTAAAGATCTTGGTATTGTCTTTGACTCTAAGCTTACTTTCAACCAGCATATCATATCACTTGCAACAGATTGCTTCAAAAGGCTTGGTTTTATTACCCGCAATACTAAAGATTTTCGTGATCCTACCGTCTTCGACATATTATACACAGCCTTGGTCAGAAGCAAAATTGAATCAGCCTCAATTATATGGAACCCCCATGAAAAATCTTATATCCTTCTTTTAGAAAAGATTCAAAAAGCATTTCTTCGTATCTCATATAGAAAAAGGTACGGGTACTACCCCTTCCTCTACCCTACTAAATACCTACTCGGTATGTTAGGCTTCAATTCGTTAGAAGTCAGGCGAAATACTGAGCTTCTTTCCACAACTTGCCAACTTCTAAGAGGGGAGTCTGATTGTTCAGACCTGATTGCAAGTATGTGTAACATATTTGTTCCTGATAAATACCTCCGAGGCCGTAGTCACTGTCTCCTTGCGGAGGTGACAGCCCATACTGTGGCGCACAAGCACTCTCCACTCGTCCGCGCGCAGGAGTTACTAAACAAGTTGTTATCCGTTGCACCGGACTGTGACTTGTTCTTTTTAAAGTTGCGTGAACTACACGCCTTTTTTCTAAATTTTTGTGAATGTCACATTTAATATTAGGTTTAGGTCTATATGCTTATGTTAATTAATATTTAATTTATTAGCGAAATGGTGATAAGATAACTGTAATGTTAATGAATATTTGTTCAATAAATAAATAAATAAATAAATAAATAAATAAATAAATAAATAAATATTATCCGAACGCTACATTATATTATTCGAACGCTCAATTATCTTAACCGAACGCTACATTATATTATCCGAACGCTCAATTATCTTAACGCACTTGATACTTAGGTACTACGGAATTTCTTTCATCTATGCGAATTTCATACTGAAGAAACTTTAAACCAAATATTTAGCAGTTTTCATGTGTCCAATTACATTGTACAGACTATACTTAAATTAAAAGTGTTATTTTCTTAGATCTTGTCCCAAAAAACCCAGATTTCGATTATCCGAACTTTTGGGTATACGAACTACCCTCGGACCCAATTGGTTCGGATAATAGTATAGGTAACGTAAAATAAGAACTTTTAATTCACACGCATGCAACTATATTATAAAAGGGCATTCAAGTCAGACCTAGTACATACTACAAAAATCGAACAATCGAAAATTTATATCTTTCTCTCTGTCACACTTTCTTATTGGCACTTGATAAGAGATTTTTCTGTTAATGCCAATTTTCGATGTTGGTACGCCTGCTGAAGGCCCACCGCGATCCGCGACCAATGTTTTGCCCCTCTATTACCTACGCTTTATTTTGTACATAAAGTGCAACAGAAGCCTGCACGACGCAACAACGCACATATAGTTTTATTTTAGGGTCGCTATAAAAAGCGGAAGGACTATATATATACTCGTATGTTTTCATCACACCTGCTTGTAAATGGTGATAATATATGCAAGCATACCGAGACTTAATGAGCTGTATTAAGCCCATGGCCGTAATGGATTTTCATACATTTTACCGCCCGCCCAGAGGGCCCGGATTGCGCTACTACACTACCATTTATAATTACCTATTGTTTATTTTTTCCCTCGCAAATGTGATAAAAAGCATTGTATGTATCACTGGCGGTACAAGAATTACGAACTCGTGTAAAAATTAAGCCCTCGTCTTCGACTCGGGATTCACACTCGTTCCTAATTTCTTGTTTAACGTTCATAATACACAATGTATTGACTTACCCATGATCATCATGATAACAGGCAACGTTGAGAGACAAGCCAGGAAGACGGTCATAAGAACTGAAACAAATATCATTTATTAAAGCATAATAACTGGGATATCTTTGATTTAAACGGTCTTAGAGCTATTCAATTGCAACGGTAAAACTCACGTATTTTTATCACAATAGGCGTGACATGTTTTGACTGCATCGGGCAGTCATCGTCGGCGTGATTCCCGAGCCGCGAAGGTGAAAACACCACTCTGTCTGTCCGACAATGAATGCCCGATGCAGTCGAAACACGTCACGCCTATTGTGATAAACGTGAGTGTTAACCGTTACAATTTAATATCAATGTCTCACGAAAGTTTAAAGTATAATTCGTAAAATCGTACAAGTCCAAGCACGACTTTGCTGTCGAGTGTAGGTAAGGGATGACTCACACTAGAACAGGACTGGACGGGTTGGGACGGGACGATCTGTCAGTTACTATAGAAAACGTCAAGTGACATCCGAGGGATCCGAGCTATCAAGTGATTCTTTCTATAGAAATCGACAGAGCGTCCCGTTCCGTCCCGTCCTAGTGTGAGTCATACTTAATACATCATTTCTTCCAGAAAACCGTTAACCCAAAATAAAAGTCTATTCTGTCAGATAACAAGTCAAATCTACTATCAAAATACTTTCATTTCTAGTACATAATAAGCGATTTTGCCTACTGTTTTTTAAATATGAAAAGAGCCTTATTTTAATGTTTAAAATTATGTACTAGAAATGAAAGTATTCACCACTTAGACCCTTAATTTGAGAGTGGGTGTGCTGAAAACATTTACTTACTAGTCCCCTCTTCTTTACTACTCTTTCCTGATTTCCTCACTAGTCTTGGCCTACTTACTTGTCCTGTTCATGATTTTGGCGGCTCGGCAGACGAAGTCCATGGTGCCGGACGCCTCCATGTTGGCGTCCTTTAGCTGATACGCCACGGAGCCATACGTCGTGAGCCCGATGCCGAGGCCGAGGCCCCGTTCGCTGTACTTGGCCTGCTCGCCGCATAGACGCCGCTGCTCGTCGCCTGACACCTGAAGAGGAAACCATGGATTTAGTCGGCTGAACACAAAATTGTCCAACTTACCGCGTATCTTCACAGTACCTACACGGCTTAGGGTACTGTGAATGGTCGTCAATATTGCCAAGAAGTAGGTAGTATAGACAGACAACGCACATTCTGTCTGCTTACCATGAGTAACCTAAGTCACTCACACCAGTTACCTACGTACTTTTCCGCACGATTTGATTCCATTGAAAACGCACTTATCGACCACATAAATTGTAATTTTTTAACGTTGTATGATACACGAGCGTGAAGATAATTTCCGACGCGTGACGACTTATACACTCGTCTTATAAATAACTATTATGACGGAAATAGCAAGAAACATAGGTGGCGATCAGAAAAATAAGATTCGTAATAGCTACTCGTATTTATGCAACAAGTGCGGAAAGTCAGTGATTTTCGACGAGTGTCATATTATTTACAAGGGACTACTTAACAGACAAACATGCATGGCCCATACCAGAAACTGTAACGTAATCAACAAAAAAAATAAAAATTGAATGTACTACTGCTTACAGAGTGAAGGACAGAGTTCACGAAAGAAATTATATCAAATGTGTAAGTACGAGTATGTGTATATGGTGTAAAACCGTTAAATTTTGTTTATTCTTTTTTTCTGTCTTTCTGTTTCACTATTTTCTTTTGATATGGTTTCTTGCAGAACGACATTATATTGTAAATATATTTACTACCTACTTTTGTAATTTGTTTTGAAAAAAAAATAAGTCCCGCCGAGTTTCTTGCCGGTAATAATCTTCTCGGGCTGTCGTGTAGGGATAGAACCGGTAGTAGCTTTTTTTTGACGTTCATAAGTGCATTGTAATGTGCCTAAATTGAAAAATAAAGATATTTATCATTTATCATTTGAGCATCTGGAGTGCATCATTAAACGCCGCCGTAGGCGTCGGCTGATGCGATTTCATAAACGGGTTACGCCTGATGGTTCCCATTAATTAAGTTTAAATCGATTATAATTATAAATAGGAAATGTGGGACCTTAGCCTGTGGAACAGCGTTCCATTATTAAATTTGAACGTGCTGGGACGTGATCAGTTACTATAGAAAACGTCACGTGTACCTCCGAGGGCTTCGAGCTATCACGTGATTCTTTCTATAGAATTTGACAGATCGTCCCGTCCCGTCCCGTCCCGTTCTAGTGTGAGTCATGCTTTAAAGGTGTGTGTCGCGGCCATATTGCCGCCGCAGACAAGGTATTGCAAGTTTCTATCATATTAAAAATAATTTCTCTGAAACTATATGCTTTAGTTGCCATGAAGAGAAAATAGATAATGTTATATAAAGCTGGTTATTCCCTCCCACACACAGTTCCATTATTACAAAGTTCAGCTGCCATAAGGTCAGGTATGTTGCTCTTTGGCATTTGCAATAGTGCTGGTAAAGACTTGAGTCTTTGCATTGCATCTTTGGATTTCGACAGAGTACCTAGAATCATCTTGAAACTTGAGTTAATAGGGTTACATCGCTGAGCCTAGAAGTGGCTCTCCGCAAATCCGAAGTCCTGGTTTTTCATGGACCTCGGAATAAGCCAACAGCGGGGATGCAAATCACTGTAGGTGGAACTTCCGAAGAGTCGACGAAGTACCTGGGACTCGTTCTCGATGGTAGATGGAAGTTCAACGAACATTTAAATTAGCTCCCAGACTACTGGAGCACTGGGACGGATCATTCCAGTTTTGAGCTGAACAGGAGGGGTCTGTCGAGGACTTTCCACGAGTGTGGTGCGCTGAATGCCGTTATAATACGGGGCGCAAATTGAGTATCCGTAACTTTATCCTATTGCGACGACCGCAGCTTGCACTCTGGGTGGCTCGAGCGTATCGCATCGTATCATTTGGACCCTGTATGCTGGCTGGGACCCATCTTGGGATTTGGAAGCCCTTTTGGTATCCACTTTGTACCATTATGAGTCGAACCTCTAGGTCCACGGGGTCCCGGCACACGCAAGTTTTTTGTAGATATCACGAAACATTTGGTTGATGTAGCTGGAAAGCACTATGCTCTATTGATTTAAATCTACATTTTCCGTTACAAAGAAATTTCATCTTGATATCCATTGTCACCATTATTTAGTATTTGAACCTTTATTTTACCCGGGCAAACAAAGCTTCTGATTTCTTATTCTTACTATCTTTTGTTTTTGTTTACGGGAAGGTGTGTAATAAATACCATGTTATGTTATACTTATGTTGACATGATAGTACCGGCAAGTTTATGTACTGACACCATCAAACGAATGAGCGCTTGAGGTGAAAAATCACTCTAATCATTTTACAATACCCGCATACCCTGGAGCCTAAATGGTCTCGTACCGTGCGGTTTAAGAGGAACTTCCTCCCGCGGACGCTCCGGCTGTGGAATGAGCTCCCTGCCACTGTTTTCCCAAAGGACTACGTATGGGGTTCTTCGAAAAAGGTGTGTTAAAGTTTTTAAAGGGTCGGCACGGCACATGTGACACCCCTGGAGTTGCAGTCATCCATAGGCTACGGTGATTGCTTACCATCAGGCGGACCGTATGCTTGCTTATCACCGTCGTAGTATAAAAAAAAATAGAATCGTGTTCGGATATTTGTGACCACCTTGCCTGCTTCGATATATCTGATGGCGGCTGTACGAAAACAAGATAAGATAATAGTATATACGGAGTTCCGTAACTAAAATCCTCAACAAACGTAGTTCCCAAGTTGGACAGGATTTGAGGTGGGAAGTTTACCGGCGGTACGCCCGTCTTTGTCATGTCAGGCGGGTGTGAAAGTGACAGCTGAATCTGTGAAATAGCACACTTTCAGCGTGTATTCTCATTGCTAACGGAGCGCGAGTGAATATGTTTCCTTGTACCAAATTCTTGTAAACCAAATCGTCGAGTCAACATCCCACATGGCGGTTATGTCGTGAACCAAGTCTAGGTACTTACTGGACTTGTCCTTCTCGGCCTTCACGAGATTCTCGTCATGGAGGATGGTGACGTCGGCGAGCACGGCCCGACGCTGCGATCGATCCACCAGTGCGATGTCTTAAGTATTTCATAATATTAGTAGTGGTTCTGTGAGCTGTAGACCTAGCCGAGAATTTTCCAAAGTTGGGTAATATTCCATACGAGAATTTTCCGGTAACTTCTGAGACTGTTCTTGAGAACAATAATTTATCGTAATATTTTGTATAAGTAAAAACAGTTAATGTTAAATGGGTTAAAGTGCCCTGATACCAATAAGTGTAAAGAATAATATAACAAGATTAAAAAAAATAGGCCAGGAAAACGCTTGGAAGAAGAAGGAGAATAGTTATTAAATAAAACATGAATCATTTAAAAACAATTATATAAAGGAAAATAATAATAATAAAACCGGTCAAGTGCGTGTCGGACCTCGAAATTCTGATAAAAAACGTTTGGAATCCATAAACCATCACCGCATGTAAGCCATGTTAGTGGTGTGAATATCCTAATGTCCTGAGGCACAAATGGTTACAGTTTGCGTAACTTTGCGACTAGTTGCTCCGACCTTGTACAATTACCTGGTTACCAATTTACTTACACACAAGTTTTAGTGAAGTTTCCTTGTCGAAGTAAATCTTTACATATGATTGTTGTTAAAGTGATAGATGCATTAAAAAAAACATCCATAACTCAGGAACAAATAAATTACCAGTTCTTTCCATTTGGGGTCGAGACGCTAGGGCCTTGGGATAGGGCTGCGCTGGAGCTCCACAAAGAAGTGAGCAAAATATTAAGAGAGGCAACAGGTGACCCTCGCGCCGGCGGCTTTCTCGCGCAAAGAATCTCTATTGCGATTCAGCGCGGGAATGCCGCTTGCGTGATGGGCACACTGCCGAGCGGTCCGGCTTTAAGTTTGTAG
This sequence comes from Lathronympha strigana, assembly GCA_949128165.1. Lineage (NCBI taxonomy): Eukaryota > Metazoa > Arthropoda > Insecta > Lepidoptera > Tortricidae > Lathronympha > Lathronympha strigana. Next base: position 873,776 of record OX421911.1, read on the forward strand.
GTATTGTTTTTCTATTTTTAAGGTTTAGATTAGATTTATCAATTACACTGTATACTTTTAATTGTCTTTCCCATCACGGAACAATGGTGTTCCGGACCTTCGGGAGGCATACGCGGAGCCGAAGCCAACACGCAGAGGCCCTTTCGACAATTTAATGAAATGTAAGGGGTACACCGAGCGGATGTTGCACCTGCCCGAGTCATGGGACGCACGCAGAGGCAGCACCCGCCAGGGTGTATAGACTATTGATATTAAATGGAATCTAAAATCTAATGTAATGGAATGAATTGTGAGTAATGATTTTCATCATAAAGGCAATAGAAAAGGAGTACCCTTTCACGTTAATAAGGGTTGAATAAAATGAACCTTTATAGCCTTTAAGAGCCCGGTATATAAATTTGACCGATTCAGCAGAACTTTTTGCCATGAGTTTTCATAGTTACAAAAACATTTTAACATGTTTTAATACAAAAATTGAAAGATCATTTCAATTGAAATGGGATAAATGAAAAACTTTTTCAAAATTCTAGTCAGTTTTTGAAAAAAATACACCATTTTCTAACAGCTGTTTTACCATCTATCTGGTTTTCGACCCTATTGAATCTAAATATATTTTTTTCTTTTGCTTTTCTTACAGGAAAGACCTCAATATCGGAAAGTTTTTGACCCAGATATTGAAATTCTAATAAAAAAGTCGTTTGGAATCCAAAAACCATCACCGCGTGTGTGCTATGTTAGTGATGAGAATGTCGTAACGTCCGGAAGCACATCCGGTAACAGTTTGTGTAACTTTTCGACTAGTTGGCCGGCACCTTGTACAATTTAGTTCGTTACTTTACTTACATGGAGGCATTAAAGTTTCAGGAGAGTTCTTGTCGAAGTAACGGTGGTATGAGTAAATGTGATCGAGTGTAGATACCTTAGTTCACTAGGAAAGTTTTGAGATGCTCGGAATCTGTAAATTGAATGTACCTACCTACCTACCCTTATTATATATTTCTAAATACCATTTTGGACTATAACTTTAATACTATTGCCAAATTTCCTTGATTTATTAAATAAAAAAAAATGAAGTGATTTTCTTACCATGGGAATTTACGCGCGAAAAACTTTTACTCCAAATTTCAATCAAAATATTTATTTATTATACAAGGGGGCAAAGTTGTTGTTTAACTCTCGGGTTTATATTGACCCAAGCATGCGAAAGATACCAAAATTGAGCCACGAGCGTAGCGAGCGGTTCAGTAGCTGGAATCTTGAGCTCTTACGAGGGTCTCAAGGCACGAGAGTTGAACAAACTTTGCCGCCGAGTGTAATACAACATTTTTTCGCACTATCGCGAGGAAAATAGAGGCGTTCTAGCGCGAGCTTCATACTGCATTGGAATAACTGATAAATTAAAAAAATATTTTTTTTTAATATATAAACTTAGCTTATCATAAAATTATTGCTAAAAGTGGTATCTTACCTGACTGACAGAGCTGGAGGCCCTCCTGGAGCCAGAGTCGGAGACTGCGCCCTGCCGGCCCGCCAGCGAAGCCCTGTACGGAGACACGCTGCGGCCTTTGCACCCTGTACATATTAACACTGTTAAACCTTTTATTTAAAGTTGATTCCACAAAAAAATAAGCTTCATGTACTATCGCGTTCAAAATTGTATGGGCAATTCATGGGAATGAATTCATTCATAAACTGTCCATGTATTGAAATATGTAAAGCTGATGCCTATAGGTATATTCATTCATCTGCCAACACTAAGAATAATAATATGTAAATTTAGGTATAAACAATATTAATAGAAATGAACTACGTACGGGATTATAAAATTAATTAAACTGTTTTTTTATTACCAATGACACTATACTGTATTAATCAAGAAACTTTTTAAATATTATATACTGATTGACATCTCATTGCCCGATTATTACACTTTTCCCATTCATTCATAAATTCCTAATTTACCTACTTATTCAAATAAGTTTATACGCATTTAAGGAATCCCGAAACCCTTGTCACCATTGAATGGGTAAATAAATCAATAATTAGGGTCAAATATTAACAAAAGGCAAAAATGCGAGATCCGGGAATATTGGCAGGAAAGGCTGTTGACGGCCAATAGGACTCATGAATGCCCGAGGCACTTTCAGCTTCTGTAGGGCTTCTTAAGGCATTTCCACATGAAAATCTTACGGTATATTTTATAAAATTACCCTGATTATTGTTTGTAATAAATTCTGGGACTCGCTCATGGAGAGGATGGCTCGTGAAGGATACGCAAGAACTAAGTAATCTTTTTTTCTACTTCTAGGATTGAAAGAGAATAGAAAAGAGATAAAAATTCCCAATTTAGCAAAAATTAGATTTTTCTACAACAAAAGATAAAAACGCCCATTAAACGCCCGATGCGTTGCATGAAAGTACCTTTATTAGTATTGTTTCGATTTAGGCTAAAGAAAACCCGTGTTAGCCGGCTGAACAAGGGGTTTTACAATAACTCCAAGTTATAATACCGTAGGTATTTATTTCGAAACCAATGCGGCGCGGTATCAAATAGTATTTTATACAATCGTGATATAATGAAGAGTTTTTCAGTCGAGTACCGTGTTTAGGCCACGAAGCTTGCTGAGTGGCCTAAGTAAGGTACGAGATTGAAAAACTTAATTATATTACGATTGTATACAATACTTTTTCTACGAGTCATCATCATCATCATCTATGGAGGAACAATTTCATCATTCAATTTCATTGACTTAACAAGGATGTAACACAAAAAGATGGCCGGCAGGCCGGCGCGGTCGGCGCAGGCGTGAGGCGCGCGCTCGGCAAAGTCTCAGGCGTCATCGCAAATAAGTATAAAATTTGTATGAAGTTCTATTATAGTTGCCTACAGCGTATCGAAATGAAATATTATAGTTGAGTTGGACTGTCTAATATCGAAAAGTATGAGCTTATAGTTTTGTCTATGTACTCGTAATTGGCAGATTAAAGTCGGCGAGTAGAAAAACTAGTTTAAACTTGTTGTTAGTTTGATTGTTTCCGCAAAACTCGAATTATAAGTCACGGCGTGTTTACAGTTTTGTTCCTACATTTTCCTGGGTAAGGGAAATCCGGATGGGAAAGTTTGATCCGTTTAGGACCCAATCCTATACCATGAAAATCGAATGATTGCAGATTTGTATATTGCACTTGCATATTGGAGTGACAAAGAAGTTTTCCTGTCACTGCCAATTTTCGATGTTCGTGGTAGGCGTGCATCATAGTTCTGCAGACTACCAGCCTCATATTCAGAATGGTGACAAGTGTGACAATTGGCTTGGAAGCGAAAATCTCAAGGCCGAGCTCAGTGGCGTGCCATAGGAGAGGTCTATGTCCAGCAGTGGACGGAGGTGGGCTGATGATTATGGTGATGATGATGAAGATGTTAAGATACACTTACCAGCTGCTTGGCTGTCCTCACTCGCCCGCCTCTCCCTCGACACCAATGGCTCTTGGAAGGTCAAAGTGAGACTGCCCCTCGGGCTGATCCTCGCCGCGTCTAGCTCCCCAGCCACCAGACTACCTCTGGCACTTCTCTCTGAAGGCGCAATACTTCCCCTCGGACTCCTCTGTGGATCTGGTACTAAAGACCCTCTATGTGTCCTATTGGGCCTGTCTTCTTTCTCTTTAAGGGGTTCAGCTATACTGCCTCGAGGACTCGTTCTTGGACTAGGACCTAGTTCTTTCTGACTCCGCGCCGGATCTATCTGTATGCTGGCCACGGAATGTCTTGGACTTCTTCCCACGTCAGGCACTAATGAGTTCCTCGGCTGGTTCCAGCCAGTTGCTTCTGGTACTAGACTTCGCCTTGGACTTCTCGCGCTCATGTCGGGAGTTAAACTGTTCCTAGGGCTTCTGTTGAAGTCTTGAGGGTTTAAGCTTAGTCTGGAGCCATAGGGGATATCAACGCCGAGGTTATTTCTGGAAGGCGCTAGACTGTTTCTTGGTTGGAGTGCTGATTCAGGCACTATGGAGCCTCTTGGCGATCTGGGTGCGTCAGGGACTAAGGAATGTCTCGGGCTCCGATGGTAAGTCTCTGCAGATTCTGGGGCTAGACTGGCTCGAGGACTTCTGGGTGGAGGCGGGGTGTCCAGCTCATCGTCAGTCTCTGTGGTTGCTAGTGACGCTCTTCTTGAAGGCTGAGCTGATGACCTTGGGGACCTAGCTTGCGGGGAGGTGGCCGCGCTTCGAGACGCACGACGACGCCGCGACGAAGAGGTCCTGTGTATCATTTTCTATTTTCTCACATAGTCCGAGTAGATTTTAATGATTGATCTTTGCGTTCTTCAATTAAAAATCTGAAACAAAAGAAAAAGTTATCAGCTTATGTTTTAATATTACAAAAAGTCGGTGAGCAAACTAAGGCGCCAATTTAAACTTTTGCGTGGTTTCGTTGTAAATCAAAAGATTAGAGCGAGCTGAAACTTGCGGTAATCAAGTCTAATTTATCTCGGCCGTCTCGTGGGAAAACATGAAAAAATAAATATTGGTAGCAAATTATATAAGGATTTTGTTTTCGACATATTATTAAAATCCTTAAGTTTATCTAGATATAAGTAGGTTTGTTATGTTACAGTTTGGATCGATTCAGAATAGCAGAACATCACGATGGTAAAGTTATGTACGAGTAGAAGTACATAAAGGGAGGAAGGGTGACTTAATCAGTACATTAGGTACATATCTACGTAGAAATGAGTAATTTGAGGAATGTGTCGGTCGTGAGAGCTCTGAATTTCATATCATCAACTCTAATATTAAGATATTATACAGTAAGTGTAACTTACCTAGCGACCTACCTATATTAAGTATGAAACACCTATCTCGCTTTTATTAAATTAACGTTCTACTTTGTTCAACTCTACTCCTTCTTTTTACTTTACGATTTCTTTTAGATTTTAATTTAAATAGGTTATTTTTAGATGTCTGTATTGTTTAATTTTCTTTGTTGTAACTTATAATTGTCAACACCACTAACTCGTAGGTTTCGTTATCAAAGCAAATGCATCAAAAAAAAATTTCATTGAACTTTTTTAATGCAGAAGTGAAGATTTTACGAAATTAATAAACTAGTCCATTTCGAATTATGTTCACTTCCCGAAAGTTTGCACAAATATTGACTTTTTTTTTCAACTAATAAATAATAAATTAATATTTGGGGATAATCTTACACAAATCTACCTAAGTCTCAAACTAAGCAAAGCTTGTACTATGGGTACATATATTATACGTAGAATCAATCAGAAACAAATATTCGTGATAAGCACACAAATAAATGCGCTTAAAACTATCGCAAATTTTGAATTTACCGCGGTTTATTTTGAATGAATAGAAATTGAAAAACGAAATACAGTTTTAATTAGAAAACTCCCGTGAGTATCAGACATATTAAAACTCTTATAGGGGGTTACTCACGCACGTCAATAAAGTCGAAAATAGCTCGACATGTTTCGGAATGTCATGTTATTGACGTGAGTAACCCGCTATAAGAATTTTAAACAAAATACAGCCTAAATCCGTGAAGGTAGAATGTTGAATTAGAAACATAATCGAACGAGCGAGTGAAGCTAGTAAGTTCTTCCAGACTACTTGGACAAGGCGTCGTTTGTATATATGTTTATAATATGTTTATTAGACGATAACTCCAGTATCGTTGATCAGATCGTTGGGAAATTCGGCAGATGGTTAAATGAGATAGAATAGAAGTTTTAATTTCGAAAATGAACCAAATCGATATAGAGTTGCCGCGATAATAGTGCCCGCGAATTCAAGTTCGGGGAAAACCATTAGTTAAGGATGACTCACAGTCGAACGGGACGGGGAGAGACGGAAAATTCCGTCAATTTCTATAGAAAGCGTCACGTGACATTCGAGGGCTCCGAGCTATCACATGATTCTTTCTATAGAAATTTACAGATTTTCCCATCCCGCCCCGTCCCGTCCCGTCCCGTCCCGTGCTAGTGCGAGTCATCCTTTATACTCGTATTCTTTAAATAAAAAAAACGAACCATTCGAATTAAAAAAAATCTTTGTTTACCCAATGTATTGCTAAAGTCAGCAAAAATACTGTTTTCAGAATGACACACTAGGACGGGACGGGACTGGATCTGTCAGTTTGTATAGAAAACGTCACGTGAAATCCGAGGGTTTCGAGTTATCACGTGATTCTTTCTATAGAAATTGACAGATCGTCCCATCCAGTCTGAGTCAACCTTAGGGCCTACGCTAGCTGACGCGGATTACCCGGAACGGACGCCCTTCTAATAAGAAGTTGTATGAACAGCGCTAAGTGAAGCGGACACACGGAGCGGGTGCGCCATACTAAATCCACCTGCCGCGTGCACCCGCTTCGTGCACCCGCGTCAGCTAGCGTAGGCCCTTAAAGTAGCTTTAGGGCTAGCATGGTTGCCATTTAGACTATCATGCCATGCGTCACTTTCGCACTTACATAATTGTGAGAACGTGACAGTGATGGTGATAGTCGATAAATAATCGACCATAATAGACTATCAGAAGACCCTGTGTACTCGAGGATGTTAACATTTTTATCAAATCCAACATGTCCAACAATTTTGACAAGTAAAACGGTGCAAAAGTCAGCAAAACTAATCACCATTGTCAGCTAAACGAGACAGTCGTTACAATCAACATCAAGCCTTTGTGTGCCGCAGGCAATTAGTGTCATCTTATTATACCGCCTCTGCTCGCCCCTCAGACTTCCGGAGATTGTAAACAAGGATTCTTTGGAGATCAAAGCTTTGAGACAATTGCGAGTTATGGTTATATTTCAATGTTTTTGTGGTTTGATAAAGTCGCTGTTGTTTAACATGACTATTTAGACGCCAGCGACGAATATATCCGCATATAGGTTCAGCTTCAATGACGGATTACTCCGTCACAAACAACAAAGCAGCATAGATGTTAAAACGCACACATTTCAACTTCATTTGTGACAGTTCGGTGACATGGCATTTCAGTGATAGGTTTTGTTTTTGGCACTTTGGCTTTAATACTTATCTATGCATCATTGAAATCTTCATTTTTCTCTTTTATATTTCATCCACTGTCCACCTAGCGTAGTTTAGTAACATTAAAAAAACACTAAGTTCAAAGATAGCTTTTCCCTCATACTAAACGGTTCAATAGCCAACAACACTAATCACCATTGTCAGCTAAACGAAACAGTCGTTACAATCAGCATTCAGCCTTTGTGTGCCACAAGCAATTAGTGCCGCCTTATTATACGGCTTCTACTGCTCGGCCCTCAAAGACTTCCAGAGGTTGTAAACAAGGATTCTTTGGAGATCAAAGCTTTAAGACAATTGCGAGTGGATTATGGTTATTTCGATCTTTTTGTGGATTTTGTTCGACTTATTGCACAAAGCAGGATATGCGTTTACAGAAAGGAAATACACGATATCAAAAGAATTGACAAGATGTTAATCAAATTTGCTTATATTTATTCTGAGGTGAACACGTTGCAAGAAATATTTTATTGTGTGTGACTGGGGCGTGCAAACCGGTTTTTAATTGTATGGAAAAAACTGTTAATAACACAGAATCGACGTCAGTAAACAACGGGTCGATAGTGCATGTCAATATCGTATCTGGGGCCACAGGGAGATGATTCAATTAAAAAATCTGTCTATTTCTATAGAAAGAATCACTAGGTATTAGCTCGGAGCCCTCGGCTTTCACGTGACGCTTTCTATACAAATTGACAGATTTTCCCGTCCCTTACCGTCCCATTCCGTCCCGTCCCGTCCCGTCCCGTCCCGTCCCGTCCTGTCCGTCCCGTCCCGTCCCATTCTAGTAAGAGTCATCATTTATGCCACGGCTCACAGGAGCCTGGGGTCCACTTTGGCAATTAATTGAATAGGTAACTAATTTGGAACACCATCGACAGCCATCTGAGCCTCCAACCCACAGAGTGTACATTAGGCCTTATTGGGATTAGTCCAGTTTCCTCCCGATATTTTCCGTCACTGCAAAGCGATTGATAATAAAATAACATAATATCAACTGATATCTCGTACATAAGTTCCGAAAAACTCTTTAGTACACTGGGGTTTGAACCCGCGGCCTTCGGATTGAAAATCGCCCTACAACAACACAACTACAACGCAACACGCAGAGTATAGGAGCCTATGTAAATTGTATCGCCTAACTTTAAACTCCCTACCTATTCTTAATACCAAAATCGCATAACCTGACAGACGGATTTACCAAAGTTTGAAGTTAAGCAAGTCATTTATCATTCAAATCCATTGTTAGTGCTGAAAACTATTTAATGCCGACTGAATGCGCGTAAAATTATATTGTAACGGATAATATTCCAGAGGCTCACTTTAATGTTGTTTAAAACAATAGCGTGCTAACGAGTGAGTTTATCCTAGTATTAATGTTAGCTCCACAATGTGATCCGGGTAGAAGTTCCTATAGACATTCAATTCCGTTCTAACCCCCTTAGAGCGCTTTCATATTGTCCGATATCGGATGTAGGACAGGGTGGAAATGCATCTTTTAGGGTCCCGTACAAAAGAAAAAAATGGAATCCTTATAGGATCACTTTATTGTCCGTCCGTCCATCCGTGTGTAACGCGTTGAGATAGCAAGTTAAAATTAATACCACATACACAAGTCTGCGGTCCCTTAATTGAAGCTGCGAAAAAATCAATCGAATCAAATCTCTATGTTTTTTTTTATGGTATAGGGGGCAAACGAGCAAACGAATCGCCTGATGGTAAGCGATTAACGTCGTCCATGGACACCCGCAACACCAGAGGTGTCGCAAGTGCGTTGCCGACCTTTAAGGTGAGAGTACGCTCTTTTCTTTTCTATGTCAACGCAATCAAAAGATACGGCCGTTTACGTCATATTTTCCATACATTTGCAATGGGAATCAAAATGTATAGGGTACTTCCCGTTGACTTAGAATCACGAATTGTAGCAAAAAGCAAGAGCTTGTAGCACAAGTACAGGAGGTTTTTGGCATTTATTTAATCGTTTAACTAATCTACTCGTATCTCCCTTTAGTCGGTCATAATAAGTTACGTCCTTGATCAGTTGCTTCCAACATTCTCGATGCATCGTTGCCTTCACGGCTTGTTGGAACTTGCTCGAGGATGTGGCTTCTCTGACTTCGTCAGTTCATCTAGTCGGCGAGCGGCCGCGGCTTCTTCCATCCAACCACGACCAGTTTCTCGACACTCTCCGTTCCCCTTCGGCCAAAGTATGATAACAACCGACGTCGGCAGATAATGAACTATTTTAAGCAGAAACATCTGCCAAAGGTTCCAAACTACTTTAAAATTTCTTTTGTTAAAAAAAAAAAGAAGGGAAAAGTGGAAAAATTTACGAACTCGGGTGGGACTCGAATCCGCGACTCTGAGATATACGCCCACCTTTCTGCCAACTGAACTACCGAGACCTATAGTGCTTAAAAGGAAATGTTGACAAAAAAGGCAGGCTTGATGCCATGAGGCACTTTATAGTAGCCACTTTACTCCGAAGACCTTCCTTCATCCGATATCGGAGGTAGCACTTCCGATAAAATCGACGTGGGACCCCCGTCAATTGTCGGACCGATATTGTCGTTTATGTCATGTTTATGAGTACCTACGTACTTTTATAACCCATATTTTTGCGGCCTTTATAGCAGAAGACACTTTTGCCAGTGACAGGCCTTTGATGCTGTATTTGTTGGCATATTCCAGCCTGTAATTTACGCCGGAGAACTACAGGATACCAGCGGACGAATAGGACAGCGCAGACGGAAATTGCAAAACTCCCGCAAACTCAGACAAAAGGGAGCAATGATTGTAGTCCACCGCACAACACGACATACATATGTTTACAATTTTACACCTTATAGCAATGTAATAGAGCTCTTATTCTGTTGTGACGTGGAGCATGGTTCTGTCAGGCTATGGCACTGAATACTTTTAATAGGTAGAAAAAAGACTCAATAAAAGGGACAACTTTAATGACGGAGGGAGTTAAATGAGCCCGAATATAATTGACCTACTAAGCTGGTACAAATATAGAAATGCTAATGAATGCTGACAAATAGACATATGTGTGTGTCTACGGTCATGGGGTTTTAATTCCAGGGTTTGATTTTACTCTCCGAACCGAGCATTTTTTGCTATGGGATCAACGCTGAAGTAGCAATTTTTTCTTCGTCTTTTCGGAAAATCAGATGTTAACACTTTGTATGGGGTACAAAATATCGCTTAACTCCGGGTTATAAGGCTAACCCCGGATGGTGGTGGCCCTTATTGTTAATTTGTTTAAGTCTGCATTAAAAAATTGTAAGTTCACTATCAATTTATTCGCATTAAGGTAGACTGGTAGACTAGAGAGCGTTTCTATGTTCCCGCCGTCGGCCGCGGCCCATTTATCTTGCCACCGGATACATGTCTATTCTCATAAGTGTATAACGTTCAGCTAGATAAATAAATATAGATCTACAGGGTATCCTTAGCTATTGGACGAAGCTGATACGTACGCTACGCTGTTTAGAACCGGTATCAAAAGATACACCAGTATCATAACAGAGTATTATAAAAATCGGTGAGGTGGTTACGAATAAATTAACAAATTAATTACTATTTGTTACTTTCGAGCAGCCTGTGTGAAACTAAAACTCATGGGGTAAGAAATCCTCAGAGCATAGTATGAAAGCTTTTTCTTTTTTTATTATTGTTTTAACTTATGTTACTTATAACACCCGTTTATTAACACCCTACGTTTTGAGCCCTTTACAGCACTCGTTTTCAAAGGGTTAAGATGATGATTAACGTACGGTCATTGTTTTAATAAACGCGATTAATCCGCTCTAAAGTGTTTAATTTCAATGAATAACAATCGCGGTAACAGAAGACAATATTATTTTGATTGTTGACAAATGCCATAATTGAAATAAAAAGAGGTAATATTTATCCCGCGATTAAGGGTCTCGACAGACAGACGGACGGACGAACAAAAAAGTGAGAATAGGGGTTCCGTTTTTTCCTTTTGAGGTACGGAACCCTAAAAATGGTAGTTCAAACCCTGATAAACGTTAATTTTATACTTAAAAAGTGTTCTGGTCGTATTTTATTTTTACAATGATAATTGTTTATAGATTTTACGATAAACAAAATATGGTACAAAATCTCTGTGTTGTGGTTTGGAGGCTCCTACCCCTCCTAACCCCATTGTTGGGGTTAGGGGGAGAGATGAGTGAAATGAAACAATTGCTAGTATTGACAAAATATTACAATATTTAGGTAGACTTGCCAAGAGAATAAAGTATATTTGTAGCAATATGACAGCTCTGGTATACAAACACCAACACCCCTCTACCGTCCCTTTTCTCCCCATTCCCACAAACCCCTAATTTATCGTCATTTGTTTTAGAAATACTGCCACAAAACATGATAATTGGTACTTTGCACAACAAGTCCATTTCCTAACTTTTCAACTGTAAAAACGGTATAAAATTGGCGCAAATCTGAATTTTCGTAACGACACAACTTTATTAGGTCAAACATTGTCCGACCTAAGTAACTTTCATTACTTTAAAAATACTTTTCTAACGCTCAGCTCGCCTTTGCAATGTAAAAGCGAATTATAATATAAAATCCTTGTCGTTTACGTTGTTTTGTAAAAGTCTAGAAAATTAATGAGAACGTTTATTACAGAGACGGGGGAAAGTTTTGGAGTGCCTAAACGAGAACAAGCATGTTGTTGGAAACTTCACGTCTTATGAATTCAAAGTGGGGGAATGTTTATCAAGGATTTAATGTGACCTTCATGCTTTATACAGTCTTCAGATTCAAGGGCATCAAGATCAGAGCAGCGAAGTTGCTTAAAAAATAAGGATACGCCTCTATTTTCAAGAGGCCACAGTGGCCAAATTGTTATCATTCAGACGTCTAGATCTCAATATTGATAACAACTAGGTATCTGATATTCATACACATAAAACTTCAACATATTTCCTTTAAACTGGTAAACGTGAAAACATGATTTTTAACAAAAGCCTCGATACTTTTATTTTTCAAACACAAGTCCTTCCTTTTTTACATGTTTTTTGTTAGAACGTCCTGACCCTTGAATTTATAAACATGATTCTTAGTTAAATAGTTAAGTAAAAACTAGTTCTCAAATCGGGTAAAAGCTTTTATCTACAGAAATTGTAGTTTACGTGTAAACAGCAATTATCTGATTATGCAGTGTATTTTGTCGCGCCCGCCTACTATCGCCTTTTCATGTTTCGCGTGCTCTTGCAATTAGGTCTATCCCGCTCTCTTTTGCTCGCATATGTAGACTCCCACAAAAGCCTTTGTTAAGCCTTTGGCGGGTGAAACTGGAATACATTCTCAATTCAAGCCAAATCGGCAATGTAAGTATAGTCCTAATAAATAGTCAAGTGTGAGTCGGACTCGCCCACCGAGGGTTCCGCACAAAGGTGGCACGGAACTCCCGATGTGCGGCAATTATTCGGTCTTCGGATTTTCTGCTGTACTTGTGCTACAAGCTCTTGCTTTTTGGCAAATTCCGTGATTCTAGGTCAATGGGGAGTAACCTATACATTTTGATTCATATTGCAAATGTATGGGAAATGCGATTTAAACGGCCGTATCTTTAGATTGCGTTAACGTAGATATTTGGTGTTTTCGCAGCATTAAGGGACTGCAGAAACTACTTATGTATGTGGTATTCATTTTAATTTGCTACCTCTGGCCCCGAGATGAAGGGTCTTAACAGACCTGCTGCGAAAACAGGAGAGCTCAGGTGTGATCCCAAGCAGGGGTCACTTTTTCTGTAGTATATACATCTCTTTCAATTTATAATTTATATATATAGTAGGTGTGACTGCTTAAAACATGAATCAAAACAATTATTATAAAATAATAAATGATTTCATTCGAGCTTTATAATTGTATATTGATTTAAATTCTTTTACTAGGTATTCATATTACTAAGCAGGAATAACATAATGTAGGGGGCTAAATAAAGCTGAACAATATACACAATATTCGTTCGAACGGCATCCACATGAACCCTGAAATATTAACTAGATTTTCGGTTAACCTTGGAGTTTTTTCTGCCTAGCAGTATGCAATCACCAGGCACCACTCTGCCTCAGCAGCCATCAGTTACAAAAGCATAAGCTTTGCCCACTGTCACTTAAGTTTGGCAACTAGAGAATGAAACCACCGATGTAGCTTTACGAAAAAACCGGTTAATAACCGTTTATTAAGTGAAATTGCATACAAACAAAAACGGATTTGCATTCCCTGTGCATTTGTAACATATTACGGAAAAAACAAACAGGAAATTCGCCATCTTATTTGGTTGTCATGTCAAATTGGAATCATTTGCAAATCGGTATGGAGCTAGGTTAGGACTCACGCGGACCAATCATAACCAGGCCCTCGGGGAGATGACCGCCATGTTGACTCAATTTCACCCCCTGAACCGCCTAAAATCGACTCCATTACACAATCTTCTATTCCTGGCGGACTGGAATACAGGATTGGGCATATACACACAACACCAATTACATACACAAGACACACTGACGCGCACATTCGTACTTGCATGTTCTAGTTGAATGTAAAATAATAATAACTTTTTTCACTGCATTTAATTAGGTATAAAACAAATGTCTTAGATTGTACGAGTATACTTATGTAACGCCTTTAATTGGGAAAGAGCTGGCTCTTGAGACACAGGGTTACCTTGTTTGAGAATCAGGTCCAATAATAAACGTAATACCTTAACTTGCAATAAAGAGTTAACTATTATTTTTATTAGTTTTATTACATACATGGTCACTTTTCTAAAAGAAGTTTAAGGAGTAGTTTTAACTTGACACTTTTTTATTACTTTCCTCGCATTCGAAATGAAAAATAGAGTGTTTAACTTAGTTAATACTGCAAACATAACCGGATCAGAGTCAACTGCTAATAAAAAGGCAAAACAACAGCATTTGTTTTATAAACCATTCGTTTTGTAACAAAAATATTATAACATAATAAGATAAGCGACCAAAGGAAGACCGCGTACTCTCGTTCCCACAATTTCCCTTATCTAATCCAATATTGCTATCATATTTACCGTAAGGACCCGGTTTCACTGGTGCGTTACATCGGCTGTGATAGAAAAACGTCGCAGCATCAACTTTTATCCGTGAAACGAAATAAAGCAACACTGGGACCGGGCTCTAACTATATATGAAGGCAGGAACGGAAGTTAGACCGCTGGGAGCAGTTCACGATGTACGGATAGCCCGGGATTATTGATTTGGAAATTCACGATGTGTATTGTGTACTTAGTCTAGTGAAGAGGCAAACTTAGCAGGAGACAGCTCTGAATTACAGGGGTGTTTACAGGTCACCATGGGGTCAGGAGTGCGCTTGCCAAAATGGGACGCACGGACAACACTGTGTGTAGTATATGTGGCGAAGAAGATGAGACTATGAAACAGTGTGTGAATGTCACGTTCTTGCCAGACAAATAATGAAGGACTTTGGTGCAGGATACCTGGAGCTAAAGGAACTCAGAGCACTACCCCTGAGCTCCAGTCACATGGAGATGGTCAAGCAAGCTCTTGAAGATAGTCTAGTGAATTAAAATTCAGAGAAAAAATGGCGGCAGTGAAAAAAATACAAAAAGAACATGTACGCAACACTTTCACTCGATGATACTACGACGACGATGATACGACTAATTGGGCAACTAAATGAAACCTTGACACATCGACGTACAAATAAAAAGACTGATAATGCCGAACAAAACTCAATTCCAACACGTGTTCCACTTTTATGCAATTTTGAGTTTACTTGCCTTGAATGCTTAAAATCATTTCGTCACCAACACCCGACACCAATTTATTGGGTAGCAAGCTAACTCAAGGCCAAGCCGAAAAGCGGACCATCTACCTAACTAAAACCTAGTTTAAGGTAATAAGTAAGTAGGTCAGAATGTTGTAACGCTTTGGTTTATACTGTAATGTTACACAAATAATGATTCTAATAAATAAATACATTTAATGGTTAATGAGACCAAAGAACTACCTATGTCCAGCAGTGGACGTCTTTCGGCTGAAATGATGATGATGATGATGATGAGACCAAAGAAAAGTAACAATATCTAAATTTTATCTGACTCAATTATCTCCTCTATAAAAGCAATCTCTAAACAAAAAAAAATGTTTTAATTTTGCTTACGGATGATTCACACTAGAACGGGCCGGGACGTTCTGTGAGTTTCTATAGAAAACGTCACCTTTCATTTGGCCGAACTTTCACTTGCCAACTAGGTTAGGTTGGGTTATGATACCTTATATAACACGATACGTTTGCGAAACTTTACAGTTCGCAACTGATCTTTCGGCGAAATGGAATTCAGAGAAAAGACAGGATACCCGTTTTTATTATTGATCTTTCAAATTGTGATAAATACGAAGAGGACAGAAAACGACAGTCATAGTTACTTTCTTCTGTGAGAGAGTAAGAGATAAATATATAATTCGCCCACGGAAGAATAACTAAAGCATGGAAGTAGTACAAAAACTGTCAAACGACAACAGTTTGGAGCAGCCTTGAAATGGGCAGTGGATTTCGCAAATGTCGTAAGTCTAACGTGCCTCTTACGAAATTTGAAAAATCCACTATCAAAATATGCGACTAAGTTAAGTTGTAATGCATTGATACCGACTACCAAATTACAACGATGTATTTAATTTGGCTGCTTGGACGAATTGCATGAAAAGAGATCAGCAAAACTGTTATCAACCTACAGAATCGGAGAAATAACAAACATATATATATCTCTTTATGACACGTCCGTTAATGACTTTGGTGTTCTTAGTTTTGACGGGGGGCTTGAATTCGCCTCTCATTTGAAACATTCCGTAAATAATGAATGGCGTATGAAATTATTATATTGTTGGCTCGGACTCGGAGGCCCGATCCGTCTTCGAGGTGTCGACTCCAATCCAACGGGCAAGGGACGAACGGTTTTACTTATTTAAGCCCAGACTTCAATAAACGCGGGAAGTTATATGACTTTTTTTTACTTTATTAAAGGAAATAATTTACACGTATTTACTCGGCTAAGTACTAGATGGGTTATAATTATAGCATTATTTGTTTGCTAGTTAGTTTGCATTGTATTTGTCACTGTCATAATTGGGTCTAAATTTCTAGTGTAGCTTACTATACCTAGAGATAGTAGATTCCGTCATTTATAATTGCTATTTCTACAGCAATGTGTTTGCATAAATGCTTTGAAACAAAATAAATGCAGGCCAGTATTAAGCCAGTCTAGTAAATGTACCGAGGCCTGTAACGTAAGAAATGTCTCAAATCTCGTGCAACATGACCTGAGACTTTGTTATTTACTGGTCAAGGTCTGTACACTATTTTTCTGCTCGACGCAGTCGGCAAGCGGCGAATTTGTTTTGCGTAGCCGCCTGCAATTGGCTGCTTGTCGGCCGGAGGGCAGAAAAATAATTTGTCTCTTTTGCCGGCGTGCAAGGCAGACAATGCAGTTGACTGAATAGTCAAAGAGAAATACATTATCACTACATACCTACATAGTATAAAACAAAGTCGCTTCCCGCTGTATGTAAGTATGTATGTATGTATGCTTAAATCTTTAAAACTACGCAACGGACTTTGATGCGGTTTTTTCAATAGATATAGTGATTCAAGAGGAAGGTTTATATGTATAATCACCCGTGCAAAGCCGGGGCGGGTCGCTAGTTTCAAATAAAACATAAATACTGCTACATTTTACTATGTAACTTTTAATATTTGAAGACACATTTCCAAGAAATGTCAGAATAAATTAAATATCCGTTAGATTCTTGAACAGGTGCCTCGTCCGAATTCCGGGCACGGATTTCAAACAGGGTGCTACAAATTTCCAATTTAACTAATAACTCTTCAATAACCGGCAATTCGGAAAGTAATATTAAAACGTCCCTAAGATGTCCCCAGGGGCTTGAAATCGAGTTGTCAGGGTATCGATATCGAGTTTGAGAAATTGGGGAAAGACAACGAATTTATTCACAAAAATATTCCTGAAAATTGTTACATTTATTTTGGGAATGATACGCTGAATTAGAGTTTCCGTGGAGGATAAAACCAGACTGGTCCTAATGCGTAAAAATGAGCGTATCTTAGTTATCTCTCTCTATCACTCTTCCTTAAGGATAAGTCACACTAGGACGGGACGGGACGGGAATGGATGGAACGGGGCGGGACGGGACGATATGTCAATTTCTATAGAAAAAATCACGTGATAGCTCCTGAGCCCTCGGATGTCACGTGACGTTTTCTATACAAACTGACAGATCGTCCCACCCCGCCCCGTCTAGTCTTCGACGATAACTCGAGTCCGTTGATCGGATTGTCGTGAAAGGAGGGTGGTCAGATTGGCCTATTGACCACTAAGGACAAGCGATATGTCACTGGATAGCTTATTCAAAGTTCTAAAACTTTTACTATGGTAGGTAATCCCAAATCTTTGTGTGAAAAATAGTTTAATGATTTGAATGAAACGTTACTATGTACCTATTTTGATATTAAGTTCCTATATCGCTTTAGACTGTGAAGGTTTTCTTACTGTCGATGATTTTGTGTCATATTTATGTTTTTAATGCATTTTTATGTTTTGATGGGTCATTCTGGTTCTGCAGCTATTCAACTGGATTTTGCATTTTTCCGTCTTTGCAAGTATTGGTCGTGGTTTCCTTATCCGTTTTTTGGTTTTTTTGTCTTTCTTTTTTTTTCTTGCAGGAAGACACGAAGTATTTATTCCTCCAGCTGGGCACTTACCAGTCTTACCACAGCTCGTAATTGATGAACCTTTTGTTTAAAGAATAGTGGTAAGTAATTTTTTTGTGGTATATTAATCGATATTTAGTTGTTTTTTATGTGTATTTATGACAAAGCGTTTAAAAACCGTTTTATAGAAATTAAACCCTATATATATCAATAAAAAAAATCTTATTGATGATAAAAATACGTGATAATATATTTATTTTTGCCACAAAAGGTCATTAACCTTATCTTGAGGACGTCATCACCTTATTTACTTTCGAGGGTTGCTAGGTAAATTTTTGCACTAAAAAACAATCTTTATCTCGAAACGGTACATTATTGACATAGTTTATTGGGTAAATATAAAGCTCTTGGGGTAAAAAATTCACCGTTTCCTTAAAAGTTCATCGTTCTGTTCCACGCTGTATAATTAATATATCAACGGGTGAGGTGTCGGTGTGCCTTAATCGTGGGAGTTACATAGGTATGTTAATTATTTATTTATTGCATCTTAGATGGATCATAAGTATGGAAACATATTTACCGCTCAAAACGTTTACCCAAAAAATGTGTTGCGGCTGGTGGTGCAGAATTGAGTTTCACCATTCAAATCAAGTAAACTTTCTTACTTTACTGTGGTTCTACGTAGTATACTTTAATTATGATCTAAATAAGTGTGATGTTTTTACTGATTATGTAGAATAAATTAGTTTTGAAAGGCGTAGAAAATGGAACGCACATTTAAGGACGACTCACACTAATCCGATCCGATAATATAAAAAAAAAAAAGATTTTTTACTTCAAATTCCGCTAAAACTTTATAAATCGACTTGTAACGTGCTAAAGGCACAAAACTCGAAGTTTTTGCGATCGTTTCTAGCCCTCTGTCACTCGAGCTTTCATCTATTCCCAATTAGTCTCTGACTAATAACGCTCCCGCCCGGTCGGGCGTCCGACAAAGTCACCAAAGGGCGCTTTGAAGACGATTTAAAACGGTTCTTAAATTGAATTCTGATATTTCCGTTAATTTAGGATTGATTTTTTATGATTGGAAGGTTCGGGAAATCTGATATCAGGCTCTTAAATTCGTCGCATTTAAAAAAGTTTCCTTATTTCGGAAATGGTTGGATTTTTTTTGTTTGAAAGGATTTGGAGTTGGTCCAATTCGTTATTAGATTCAGATCTAATTGTAAGCTTCAGGAAAAATCAGGAGAAATTGAAGAAGAACGTTCAAATTTAGAATTCGTCTTATTTTGTTGAAGTTAGCTAGGCTTCCATCCGATGATATCACTCATCCACGTGTTACCGTTTCGAATCCTCTTTTTTCTTGAGAAAAAGATAAAAATATATTTCAAATTACTAAGATAAGAAAACTCACGTCACTCCTCTCACCTTTTTCCAATCTCAAAAAACGTATCAGATGTTGAACCTTTTCACGGATCACCCCGTTCGTTCTCTTGATTTACCATTCATTCAATCGTTCATTCGTTCATCGGACCCCTGTCACGTCATGACTAAATTCCCTATTAAAGGTATTTCAAATCACTGAGCGGATATTTTGAGATGGAAAAAGTTAAAATTCAATTAAAGGAAGAATAGCATTACGGCTAAATGAGCATAACTTTGAAATTTCATCTTGACTGAGCATTTTATGAAGTTTGTTGATTGGCCAATACACACCTTGTTTTGTTTGCTTTAGACTTCAAATTGGTTTGTTATTTTTAACAGACTTCGAGGATTCAATGGTTAAATTCGTCTGTTTGTATTTTTATGTATGTTCACCAAGTACTCAGAGCTCCGTCGTCCGATTTAAGTGTTAGTTGTTGTTGCTTCCCGCCATTAACAGGATGCTCCCCCCCTATTAAGACCTAAGGTACTTAAAAATACTGGTGGCACGGAACTCTCAGTGTGCGGTAATTTTGTGGTTTTCGGATTTTTTCCTGTACTTGTGCTACAAATTCTTGCTTTTTGTCAAATTTCGTAAATAGATTTCGGTAATTGTCTTATAGGTTATAAGGATACACAGTAGTACCCCAGCTAATTTTACTTTATCTATACTTTTTTGTACCCATTCACAGTTTTGCTGAATTTGCGTATGTGCCTTTTAAAATTGAGCTATTTTTCTCTTCTGAGCATCACATTTTCAGAAAAGAAACAAAATAGGAGTCAAGCAGTTACAAACTTAAAAAATACAGACTAGAATAGCGAACGTTTATTATCAAGTAGGGTTGTATTTCAACGTTTAATTGCTCCAATCCCGAATCGTATTTCTATCGTGTTTACTTAATTATTTTATTTTCCGAGTAAAACCTTAAGATGTTTAGTCCACGAGAACGATCAAAGCTGTATCATAATTGTTCGTTTTGATTTAGCTATAAATTCCCCGGCAATTAGGAAAATCTATTTTATTTACGTTCTCTTTAAAATAAATTTCTTCATTTGTCCTAATAACATTTTGTTGCAGTTTTCTACAAATGGAGTTAACATTCCCAAGCCCTATTGTATTTATCGTAGTCGAGTTCAGTAGTATTTGTACACTTATAAACATTATAACAAAGAGTTAACGAGAAAAAATGTAAGAAATACACATACAAAAAAACACTTTGTGTGGAACAGCTGATCGAAAATGCAATCTTTATACGAAGTGATTTTTTTTTCGAATTTCGATTTTTTTCTACTTGCATCACACTCAAGGTCATTGACTTTATCAGCTGTTTGTAACTTGTATGTGTGGTGATTGTTTGTAGTGAAAGGTATCATATCACGTTTTCGCTTGCAGATATTTAAGACGCTAATGCCATAAAAACACCTTTTTTAACCGACTTCTAAAACCAAAAGGGAAGGTACCTATCTCGGAGTCTAGTAAACCGATTTCAAAAAATTATATTAAATTTAATTATAAACTTAAATTAAATTAAAAATAATAAAAAAAAAATTATTTATTTATTTATTAATTAAAGTACACATACAACACAACAACAACAACAGCAACACAACAACAGTTTAACAATAGTAGGTACAACAGTTTGTTGGCGAGATCGCTATGATTGTTATTTTTTTTATAAATATATTTTATTTAGAAATGAACCTTATAAACGCATGCCAAAATAACACATTTTACTAAACAGAACATATTAATGAACTCCACAGTAACTCGCTAGTTACTAAACTCCCTCACTGTAAATACCATTACCCTTACTCGTTGCCGATTTCGCTCGACCAAAACACCGCCAAACTCGGACCGAAGGTGCTGAGTCAATCTGCTGAGCTGTCAAGCCATGTCGCCCGCAAACGAACATGGCCGCATTCGACAAAATATAGAGTTATAGATAGCTACTAGGGTGTAAGCTTCCAAAGTGGACCTCAGGGTCCCTGAGCCATGGCATATGCCGGGAAAACGGTGGGAAGGAGACATAGATATGTAGTTCACATTTAAGTACGAAGGCCTAGTATAAAAATTGTACGACATTAACTCCTCGACCGCGTTAGCGTATCGAGGGGTCAAAATATGAAAGTTGCCGGATGATTTAAATAAACGGCAAACATAATTTGAACTCCCGATACGCTAACGCGGTCGAGGAGTTAATGTCGTACAATTTTTATACTAGGCCTTCAGAATGACATTAAAATTGCAATGGTTAACGTACTAACGTAACTCACGTATTTTTATCACAATAAGCGTGACATGTTTCGTCCCCATCGTCGACATCGTCGGACAGACAGAGTGGTGTTTTACAGAATGACATTTTTTCCATACTCGTTGGAGTTCACAATTTCAAATTCGAAACAATTTTTATTATGGTATACGGAAATCAGTTTAAGTCTTAAAAGTTCTGAACACATAATATTTTTATTATGAACATAGAACGAGTCTAGCGCGAATGTAGTTAATTTACTTTAATATACCGACGTTTCGACGCAGTTTTATGTGTCATGGTCGTTGACACTTCGCTGATTCATCAATGAAGCACAGACCATGACACATGGTCTTCCGTTTGATATTCAAAATGGCGGTTGCGTTTCTTGAATAGTTATTTGTTTCTGTGTGCTAAATGTTGTTTAATGTGTAATATTTATAGCTTATTGTGCAGTAAACTAACGAAGAAGTGTGCAGCTAATGACGAATTAATCCTGAAACGCGTGTAATAGCGTTATTGAGTCATTACTCGGTTGTCCCGGGATCTTGGCCTCCCGACATATTTATTACTTTTAGCTGTAAACGGAATAAATAGCAAGGCCAATTACCGAACAACGTCGCCCAAGAGGCAATATACTATTTATATAAGATACACTGATCATATTAATACGGGACACTGGCAAAATTGTCCACTTCTCGGACAGAGGCCATATTATAAAAGAAGAAGAAGACCATGACACATAAAACTGTGTCGAAACGTCGGTATATTAAGATAAATTAACTACATTCGCGATAGTCCCGTTCTATGCTCATAATAATGTGTATAAAACGCGAAAGTCTAAAGATACATAATATTTTTGTGTGAAAAAATGTTGTGTGATTAACTAATCAATCATTGCGCTGCTTGATTGATTTATTAAATAAAACCATACAAAAAGAAATATAACACCTTTTAAAAACGAATACTACACTCTATCTAAACTTACCTACTATCTATACTTACCTATCGTTAAAATGTTTGTAAAGCCTTCATTAGTGACGAATAAAACCGCTCAGGTTTACTTTCTTTTTTCGCTTTTGTTTGCCGTTGTCGGGATTTAAAAGTGCCCATCAATCATGTTGCTAACATTAACCTAAATCTAATAAAAAAAAATCCAGATAAAAGTAAAGAAGACAGGACATTAAAATACTAAGATTAAATAAATTATGAGAACGGAAAAAGCTAAAATAAAATAGTACCTAAGTACATTATTGCAGAGGCCGGGACGGAAGAATGTGAATTTCTATATTTTTATAGAAATTGACTCATTGTCACATTTGTTCCGGCCCGGCACGGCCCTGGCACGGTTAGTATAGTATAGTACTACATATATTTTACACAATTGTACTATAAATCGTACAAGAGCAATATATACCTACTTATTGCGAAAAATACTGTATTTTCATCTCAAAGAAGAGAGTAGATCTAGATATACAAATATTACCGACATCGCAAACGACTTGGATCTCTGAAATCGGTGGCATCCGTAATCCCCGTAACTTTTTGTCGTTTTCCCAGTACGTTCTATAATATATTAAAAAAAAAAACTATATTTTTGCGGTACGAAAATAAAAAAAGCGGTATCGTGGTCGTGAGTCTTTAATCTTAGTGTCCGTGCTTCCAAAGTGCCGGAGATTTTAATCATTCTGATAAAATGCCATTACAATTATATTGCTGTCACAATAAAATTTAAATTAAACTGAAATCGCGTGTTAATTTAATTCAAACCCACACGCAACATTATTCACGGAATCTTTGTAAGAAATAGGTGCCGTAATGTCAAAGATATGTAAACAAAGTTACATCTTATTTCTTGGTAATATGGCGAAAAATGTTAACAAATTTTTGATGTTTTATATACGTTACACGTGTTTGAAAAGTTCTTTGAAATATAAGTCTTAGTCAACCTGAATAAGGCTCACATTTCAAACATCTTAAATACTGAATGAACCCGTGTTAAAGTTTATACACGTGTAAATTGTTTGTATCAATATTTTTTTCCGTCTTGTACTATACAGTATTTAGGCGAAGTAGATCTTTCTTTGAATGCCACGTTCTGCGGACGGCACTCTCGAAGTTTGTCACTTTCTAAAAACGGCATTTTCGAAGGAGGACACATTCTTAGACGTCACTTTCGAGGTAGGCGCTTTCGATGTAAGCCACTGCCTGAGGACTTCATTTTCACCTAAAATGTGTAGGTTAGGTACCTATATAAATAAATATTTCACTAATTCATAATTGTACAATAAAATTAGGTATTTAACTACTAATTAAGTATTAAATCTACCACAGAAGAAAAAATTAAAAGCTTAGAACATACAGCCATTAATAATAATTATAAGTACCTACCAAAACATTATTATACCCGAAGAAAGGTGGACTCTAAAATTTTAAACATTTTTTATCGCGTTCATTCAGTTTTATAGTTAAATTGCCAACATAATGAGACGTCATTTGCATAAAATACCACTAAAAGTTTAACTATGTCGTAAAAGGCTAAAGTGTCACTTAAATATTCAACGGCTTTTGAACCTAATAATATTAAGTGCTCACATGACACGAAAATTAGGATAAATATCTCATCAAGATTTGAGTAGGTAATTTAAATGAACAGTTTATTTTATAATTTATTAAATGACAGAGCTTTTAAATATAATGTTGCGAAAAATTACTATCAAGTATTCACACAAGATATATTGGAATATAAATTTAATACTGGCTGATTATAATTGTCATAAGGCGAAGATAAAAAAGTTAAAAATATCCGATACATAGCTCTGAATTAAAAACCAGAATGTCCCTAGCCTATAGTAATTTGAGCGAAATCTTAAATGTCTAAAATCCTTATTTCTACTTAGGTACTCCTGATTCGGTTTATAACCTAATAATCTTAGTATAGTATAAAGTTGCGTAATTAAACTCTCAACTCAATCTTTCAGTTTCGGAAATTGAATCGGCGTGCCATGCCCGGGAAGTTTAACTTTCAAGTTTCGGGGTTTTATGTACCGAGATGTCGCAACGTTTCGTACCACGCACAAATTTAATGATTAACAGATTAACTAGTTTAATATCAGACCCTGTAATGAACACGGGAAATCCTGGCGAATGACAACTTTATGTTATTATGTTGCGGTTATGACCATAATCAACTCCTAGTCATAAAAAGTTTAACGTTATATCACATTTCATGTAGGTAAAAGGAAAGAAAGAAGGACTACAGAATGGGCTGTTTAAAAAAGGAGTGTTGAGAGTTGGGGTAAATTCGAAAATCACTAATGTCTACTAAACTAGGAACAATTTAGGCAGCTAGAAGATGTTGTCAACCTCAACCAGTCTTTTCCCGGGACCAATGTTACCCTTGAAACGTCGGAGGTTTGTTTTTAAAGTTTCTACTTCCTTAAAGACATATCCATTATGCTGTAGCTTCTCCTATCAAACTATGCTAGTTCGCGTTCTAAATCGGGGTTCCATATCGGGGACCTTATCGGGCTATATCTACGGAACCGCAATCAGGGTTCGGCAGGAATGTTGACATTACCGTTTCCTATCGATTACCTTGCCGGCTTGATTAATATTGTTACTTTAGTGTCGATATCTATACAGAGATTGAGAGATTGAGGTTTTTTATTCCTTCTTCCTAGCGCTTGGAGCCTGGGGTTCACTTGGGCAACTAATCCCAAGATTCGATGTAGGCGCTAGTTTTACGAAAGCGACTGCCATCTGACCTTCCAATCAAGAGGGTAAACTAGGCCTTATTGGGATTACTCCGGTTTCCTCACGATGTTTTCCTTCACCGAAAAGCAATTGGTAAATATCAAATGACACTTCGTACATAAGTTCCGAAAAACTCATTGGTACGAGCCGGCAGGATTTAAACCCGAGACTTTCGGATTGATTCATTTGTCATTTGTTCCAATTCATTTCACTCAATACACTTACACACTACTATACATATTTCATATGTCTAGTAATCGGCATAGTTTCTTAAATTACATATTTTATATTATAGTGTTTCCCATCGTCAGCTACGTTATATTATATCAATATTTTATAACGAGTTATTTAGGAATTCATTTATTGTGTAACAAGCCATATCAAGCAGTTTTTTTTCAGAGAGTGATTCAGGAGACGCACCGTCATCATCTGAGCCGAAACTCCACTGTTGGACAAAAAATATCCACAAAGAACGGTCATTCACCGTCCTCAACCAACCAGCAACCTCCACTAGATCGTCGGTCTAGTCTGGGCTTTCCCTGAATCCTATGGTTAGTACTCAAGAACCATTGTGCCCTATCGGCTATCGGTTCTGCGACAATTTGGACCGTCCACTGCCACTTAAGTCTGACAATTATCTATGTCAACAACCTTGGTTCTCCTGTCGACCATTCCTCGCATCATTCCTGATGCGATCACGCAGGGAAACTACTAGCATAGCTCGTTCCATTGCTCTTTATGGATGACTTACACTAGAACGGAACGGGACGGGGCGGGACGGGGCGGGACGGGGCGGAACGGGAAAATCTGTCAATTCTATCGGGAAAGCGTCACGTGACATCTGAGGGTTCGTAGCTATCACGTGATTTTTTCTTTTTTTCTATAGAAATTGACAGATTTTCCCGTCCCGCCCCGTCCCGTCCCGTCCCGTGCTAGTGTGAGTCATCCTTTAAGGAGACATAGGGGTTAACACTACTTACGTAGACAATAAATGATAAATGATGGACCATTTACGTAGTTAAGTGAACAACCAAGATTTCTCCTTTTCTTTCTTGTGTACAAAAAATAGTTGTAATTTGTTGTTGATTTACTTAACCTTGAACCAAGTAAATACAAACTGAATCGACCAAGGTTAACGAATCAGTCCTAATAGTTTACAGGTTTGTCGATGTTATTTTGCTACCTACATGCTTTGAAAGAGAAAGGATTTATGTTTAAGGGCGTACCTAAGGTTTTTATCGATCGAAGTTTTAAATCGTTATAACTAAAGTTGCATAACAGTTTTTTGTAGTAACTAACAGATCGTCCCGTCCCGTTCTAGTGTGAATTCTTAAAGCGAAAAGGCCTTATTTATAACTGAAAAGGTAGTCAATACACAACATATTACACTAAACTACCGCTCACAATATTCGAAATACGAACCATTTTCCTAACCAAATTACGGCGGCCACTGATGCCTGAAATGTGCTTTGAACGGTAACAATTTCAATTAACGATATTTCATGTTTTCGTAAGAGAGCATATTTCGCTACACATCAGCAGTTATTTTATTCTTATTATATTTCACTTGTATCTCCTGAAACTCTACTCCGCCACCAGAAACTACAACGTTTCTAATGACAAATTCGAGCACCAAGTTGAAAAGCATGGGAGAAAGCGCATCCCCCTGCTTGAGACCTGTGCCGACATCAAACTGGTCTGTTAGGCCGACTCCCGTTTTCAACGTCATTATGCTGGTGGACGTAGCGACTCTTATCATCCTCACAAGTTTGTTGGGTATCTTAAAACCTGGGTCGCTGCGCCACAGCAGTAAGTAAGTATCTCCTGAAACAGAAGCCCTGGGCCCTATTTCACTACGATGACACGCGTGACAGTTCGTAAAATGACTGAATGACTTGCGTTTCAGGTGTCACATATCTATACTACTCGTATAACAGATTTATAAAATGTTAGTGATTTACTACCTAGCTATTATATACCTACCTAATGTTACAATATATACGGTCGTTTTTCGTTTCACATTTAAAGGCGCACTTAGGCTTTTTTTCTAGCAAGCAACTTAACATTGTTATTTCAAAACGAATTGCGAAATTAATCAATTTCAATTTCTATCATCAGCTGTTGGATGGATTAATTGCTTTTTGTATTGAAATGATAAATTGGGAAGATATTGTATTTATTAGGGAACCGACGAAATTGGATAAATCTGGATGACTGACATGTTATTTTGGATATATTAATAATCTGCGGTGGAGTCATGATTTATATTCGCTTTTGTAAAAACAAATTGCCTGGTTATAGAGCCACTCTAGAACATACGAGTATCAAAATGACAAACAGAGAGTGATTTCTAACAGTCTGATTTAAGGATGACTCACACTAGAACGGGACGGGGCGGGACGGGACGGGAAAATCTGTCAATTTCTATAGAAAGCGTCACGTGACATCCGAGGGCTCCGAGCTATCACGTGATTCTTTCTATAGATATTGACAGATTTTCCCGTCCCGTCCCGTGCTAGTGTGAGTCATCCTAGCATCTCTATGACATAGTCCTAGGGCCTAAAGTGGCCTAGGGTTCCAGTTGTTTGACTGTACTTACTACAATGCCGAATGAAGGCGATGAATTGCGTTGCAGCGACATTTCAAAGTGATGTGGTATGCCGATTTGCGTTCAAATGTCATAAATGTCAATAAAAATACAATACAATGCCAATTACTTATACCTACGTAGTAAAAATTAAAGGAACCGCAAAACAAAACATATTAGTAGATTGTTCACACTTGTACCACTTTGCCTGTTTCTCTTAGCGCCAATGCGTATCATGAGCACAGATGTGTGGACACAGATTATCGCGATCTTGTTGCTCCACAGTGTGGAGTCCACAAAAACGAAGATACCATATATATGGCTAAATGATAAGTGTGGACACAGCTTAAGATTGCCCGAGCAGCCAATCCAGCGGGAAATTAGAACGACGTCCACGTCGCAAGCATATCTCAAACAATTGATCCGTCCGGATTCCGAATTCTATACCAAATTCGAATTTAGTGTCCACAACTGTCTTCACGATTTCGGAATCGGGATCCAATTTAAAGGTCGTATATCTCGTCGAAACAGATAAAATATATGACGTTATGGGTCTAAACACCCATTTAGAACGATGTGTGATACGAGTAATGTCAATACAAACTCGATATCATTGGAAACTGGTAAACTCATATTTGTTTGGACTGTACAATATGGACGGTAGTTGCAGTGCTTTTGAATATGGGATTTTGGAAATGCATTCGTATATGGTTAGAATTTCAAATTATTTCAGCTGTTTGAATGGATTCTGTACCCTTATGAGTTTACCGCTTCGCTAACGAACTGCCTAAACTTGAAGCAGTAAATCTATATCGTCGCAGACTCAATAAATAATACCGTGTGTTTTACCGAAATCACTGGTATTATAAATTGAAAGAGATGTCATATACTACAGAAAAAGTGACCAAGGCCCCCACCCCCTAAATCTAATTTTAATTTTATTTTGCCTTTTGCCCAACAGTGGGACATATTAGATGCTACCTAAAAATAACTTTATAATTTATAACTCACTTATGAATAACATAACTTTCACTTATGAATAGGATAGATAGACTCTTTTTATGGCAAACATCATTTACAAAAATTAGAAGGGATAGAAGTAGTCAAAGGAGTTGTACTCTTTCAATGTTTTTGTTAATCTGACGACCATGCGACAAATAGACAGCATGACAAATCTCGCGCGGGATTAATTCCATTCTAATTAATACAGTTAAAAAGAGGCGGGTAATCAAAATTGTGCTCGAGATACCATCGCAACTTAGTTGTGCTAGCTTACTGGATGCACCTTGATTGATTTACTGTGGGTATAAAGAATTTTCATATTTTTTTGGGAAAAATCTGTGCAAATATTCATATTCATAGAAACGTCATATAAAATTTTATACTGAGGTCCAAGAATATGCAAGTTCTCTGTTGCATTTGCCTTTCAAATATTGTTTGTGAAGTTAACCGCTATCTTATTTACATGAGGATGGCTCGCAGCTCATCTAAGTTAAATAATACATTCATAATAATATTATAGAGTCCGTCTTTGTTATTAAAATTGGTGACCGCGGCACACCGTGATTGGTATCCATAAGAGTCATTGTCATCCAAGAGTTGACAGAAGCAGTTTATTATGTTTTTAGTAAGTACCTAGTTCAGTTGGGAACATAAAGTTGGATACTTGTTTAATGGAAAATACTTTTATTTAGTTTAATCGTATGGCACATGAATGAAATAAAAATGTTGACACTTATACGGCTACTTGATGGCTTCGTCGCTCAGGGTGATACAATAATATTGTCTCTGTTGTGTCTGTTGTTGTATTGTAATATTATTGTTAAAAGACCTTGGAAATGCCAATTTACTTCACCGCTAACATATTTCCGCCCCTCAAACTTGCCATTCATCATTCAAATCCCATAAGGTAAACCGTAGAGCGATCACCGATCTTACTATTCAACCATTCAAATCAATCGTTCACTGCGAAGGGAATCTAATGGAATATCTTCAACTTTTTCAGGCAATATTCTAACCGCTTACTTACACTAGTTATTGAAATTAAACACTCGCGTTAACACATGACCCACGTTTCAATTCAAGCCGACATGTCGATGGCAAACAAGCATACAATCCGCAGAATAGCAAGCGGCGCCCGTAGCTCATAAACTCCTGCAATACAAGTAACAATGATGACAATTGTCACATCTTATCACCGTGGTGAAATAAGGGCCAGGTCACAGTATACTGGAACATTAATCCCGCGGTCGCGCGTCCATTTGCTACAGCCGTAACTCACCTAACTGACTTCGGAAACTTGGTGAACTTTTCGAAAGTTACAGTCACGGGCCAAAGAAATTGAATTACATGTACCTACAGTAATTTTCGCACAAAATATAAAAAGGCTTAAGTCACTATGATACAAAATATCGTTTTATGAGGTTCTGTATACGAAAGGTGAAAAACGAAACCAATTTTGGTACTAAGAACCGCTATCCATTTTTATGTATGTCAGTCGACTTGCCTGTCACCGGGCTTAATTTTAAGTATTAATTATATTCCACTTCTTATTTAATTTTGACAGGTGGAGAGACACGTTTGACAGACGTTTGACAGTTTTGGAACTTTGAATCGAACTCCTGTTGATTATACTAGCATTTATTTAACTTGCAATGTATGTGTGTTTGTTAGGGTCAATCAATTAATGGGCTAACCGGGACGATCTCTCAATATCTATAGAAATAATCATGTGATAGCTCGGAGGTAACGTTTCTTGACGTTTTCTATTAGAAACTGACAGTTTGGCCCGTTCTAGAGTCATTCTTAAGCCAGGAAAAACTAAGGAGAATAAAAAGAGGAAATGACAAGGTATGACTTCCAAAAATACAGTATTTGGTAAACGGTGATGTTAAAGTCATGGGTGATGTTTTTGTCACCGATGATCAATATTTCACAAGGGAAGTTCAACAATCGCTCTCCAGGCCCTAATTTCGCCACGGTGATAGTGTGACAATTCCTAAAATGACTGGTTGACTGGCTTTTAAGGCAACGCATACTAATTTATACTTAAACAAATTAATACCAATACTTTTGTTTATGCGTTTATACAAATTGTTGTACCACCATACGCACCTGACAGCATTGTCACCATGCAACCTAATTTTAATGTCATCTTGACATTTGCATGCTTGAAAAGCTTAATGTCAAAAGTAGTAAAGAGAAGCTTCTGTACTTTTGTACTATTACTTATTCTGTGATAGCACTTAGCTATTCTTTACCATATTATATACCTACTCGTAGTTTGCCAGTAACATGAAATAATCTAACTCTTGTACAAATCCACCATAATTCGCAATAAGGCAACTAATCAGCTCCGTATTGTGGTTTAGTAATTACTAATTAGGCAACAAGTGGAGGCTTCTAAACCGAGGCAAAACGTCACATATCCGCACGCATATGAACACCATACGTCATTCTTGGTGATAGTTCTCTTCAGATGTTAGAAATAGTACGTGTGGATAACCTCGGAGTTATTAGCCTCGTACATCTGTGGCATAAATAAGAATTTCATGAATCTAATACATAGGCGTCCAAAATGATTGTGTTAAGCTAAGATTTGTATCAATAAAGAAAAACTCCGGCTTAACCTTAACCGGCCTGGGCTTTTTCACGTTGAATAAATTCCATGCATATTAAAGAATTTAATTTGTTTCAACAATAAATTAAATCGGGATATACTCTCGGTGTATCAACTCGAGCGAAGCTTCGACTCTTTGTTATACTGACATGCGAAATGGCAAGTATAATGGAAGGCGCCGAAATTTTTAAACGTAATAAATATAGGAGCCTGGGCAGAGAGTACCTTTTTGAACCATTTGGGGTTGAAACTCTAGGTCCATGGGGTCCCAGCGCACGCAAGTTTTTCGTAGAAATCACGAAACATCTGGTTGATGTTACTTGTTTATCAGCATTGCAATACCAGGAAGTGCCACCAGCATCCTAGGTACAATGCCTCAAGGACCTATTTTAGATTTAAGGTAGATAGAGGTAGGTAGCTAGGTAAGTTACATTTACTGCAGATAAAATTAGATTAGTAGTTACTTTCTAAATGGAGCTAATTAGAATGCCAGTGTCTTTGGAGAAATTAATTTAAGCTAAAAAAATGTCTATACCGGATCCTGCAATATTTTGGCCATGTTGCTCGTCGAGATGTTAACAATTTGGAAAAGCTGATGGTGACAGGCATAGTTGAGGGAAAGAGACCCAGCGGCCGTAGCCCTAACTAAACGATGGGTAAACCAGGTGTCAGAGTGCCTTGACATGCCGGTTAATGCAGCCCTGCAACAGGCAACCAACCGAGTTTCATGGAGAGGAATGCTTTCTAGACTACGTCGGCAGAGTCACGATCCTCAGCAGTGAGGGACCGATTGAGGTCCTCAATCGGTCCCTCACTGCTGAGGATCGTGACGTGCTCCTCAATTTGAGGAGCAGGAAGCTAAAAAATACACCCTTGAATTTAAAGCAATTGCAAAACACATTGTATTAAAGCAGATTCGAAAATGGCGCGCGTTATTTTCTTTAATGAGATTCCATAAAATCCCAATTCCTGTATAAAATTCCACCAGCTGGTACATTTCTCAAATTGAGGACGTATCATAGATTACTTAGGTGGGTACCTACATGATATAATGGTAGACATGCCACGGTACAAAATTAGAATCACTTTGGTTTAAAAATACAAGAATAGGAAATCACTTTTCTTACAGGTGAACGATTTCATCGCATGTAATGTAAAAATCTCAGGGTTAATAACTCGTATGACTAAGGATTGCCAGCGAGCGATGGAGCGCTGTATAGTAGGTGTTCGAAGAAGTAATCGAATAAGAAACACGGAACTGACGACTAGAGTTGTAGATGTGGGTGTAAAGACCGCAAAGCCAAAGTGGGACTGGGCTGGGCACGTCTGCCGTATGCACCCGGAGAGGTGAGCCAAGCTGGTTACGGAATGGGACCCACGGGACTACGCAACCGGCGTAGGCCGAGGAAGAGGCAGACCGAAAAGAAGATGGCGAGACGACCTGGAGGCGTTCTGCGCAGATTGGTGGGAAACAGCTAAGAATAGGACCGAATGGAAAAGAGGGGAGGCCTTTGCCCAGCAGTAGAACACCAAAATAGGCTATTAAAAAAATGAATAGGGATGACTCACACTAGAACGGGACGGGTCGGGCTGGGACGAAACAATCTGTCAGTTTCTATAGAAAATGTCACGTGACATCCGAAGGCTCCGAGGTGTCAAGTGATTTTTTCTATAGAAATTGACAGATCGCCCCGTCCCGTTCACGCATTAATTTGGTGGTATGTTATTGAAGTGACAGCGCAAGTGACGCTTATTGAAAGAGACAGATACTGTCTTTAAGCTTATCAGTGTTGGAAAGGAATCAAAATTCACAAAATAATCTAAGTTTGACCTAATTCTCGCTCGAACTCGCTTTAGACCAGACGACCTGCCCTTTCCTTACATCTTCTTGGGACAAAATGGACAATAATGGGCGCGCCCGGTAAATACCAGGTCTAATATAGAACGAGTTTTTTAACTTTTTCTACCTAGCGTTAAGGATGACTCACACTAGGACGGGACGGGACGGGACGGGACGGGACGGGACGGGACGGGACGGGACGGGACAGGACGAGGCGGGCGGGATGATCTGTCAATGTCTATAGAAAAAAAAAATTGTGGAACAATCTTACACAAATCGACCTAGTCCCACGGTAAGCTCAATAAGGCTTGTGCTGTGGGTACTAGACGACGATATATATAATAGATATATCCATATAAATACTTAAATACATAGAAAACACTAACTCAGGAACAAATATTCGTGATAAACACACAAATAAATGCCCTGACCAGGATTCGAACCCGGGACCTCCTGCTTCGCAGGCAGGGTCATTACCAACTAGGCTAGGAGGCAAAGAATCAGGTGACAGTAGAAACTGACCGATCGTCCCGTCCCGTTCCATTCTAGTATGAGTCATTCCTTATTCCGGCCTTTGCCAGGGTCCACATTCCTACTTCCTCTCCTCCACACACGCGCGATCCTGAGCGTCTTCTCTTGTGACACTCATGTCGGCCTCCACAACATCTAGCCGCGTGTTTGGTCTGCCACGAGTTTTTAAACGGAGTATCTACAGCATTATGTAGTCTGTGAATTGGGCATGTAGCTGGCTAATTAGGTGGGCACAGGTGTCGAGGTAATAAAAATAAAGCCGATATCGGGAAAAATATTTTCATGAATTACTTTTAAGGCCGCTTTGTAATTTACGGACAACGGTCCATTTGCATAGCAAGCTCGCTGTTTACTTGTACTAAAAACAGTCGCCATCAGATATATCGGAGTGGCCGAGGTGGTCATAAATATGTAAGCACGTCTTGATTGTCAAGGCGGTAGAGTGCTTGATCAGGTATTGTAAGCACCTGATTGCGACTGTATACAGGGTGTCCCGTAAAGGACACGTTACAGTGACACTGGAGGTAAACTGGGCCAGGAGGTGATATACTACTTAACATCACCCCAGTAAAAGTTGCACGGTTTTCGAGTTATTGACAAATTAAGCTTTTTCGTGAATTTTGACCGTTTTTCAATTGTTAGTGCCTCAAAATAACTCTTTTGTTATCCTAAGTTAACTCTCTATTATGTCGTACACATAAAAAACAACTTCGAGTTATTTCCAAGCACACTGGCACTAACAATGTTAAAAAAGGTCAAAATTTACTAAAAAACCTAATTTGGCAATAACTTGAAAACCGTGCAACTTTTACTGGGGTCATGTTAAGTTAGTTTAGCACGTCTTGGCCTGGTTTACCTCCAGTGTCACTGTGACGTGTCCTTTATGGGACACCCTGTATGTCTAATTAAGTTGATTTGTATCGTATGATTATTTTTAATGCCCTACCTAATTTCAGGAGCATTTACTGTGTTTTTTTAATTTGAACCTTCGTCATGAAGAAATCTCGATTTTGAATTTGTAGCTGATTGGGGACGTTACGGGGTTAAAAACAATGTTGTAACTAAATTATTATAATCTTAAAAATCGTAAAAAAAGTTATAGTGCCACCATTGCCAAGCGAGACGGACATATCCCCGAACGCCGTAGTCACTATCGAATCTCTCTCAACTCACGGCAAGCACACAGATAGAACTTATTAAAAAAATATGTTTATAATTTGCACTGTCCTTTGTAGCCATAACCTCTCTTTTCGCAGTTAGTTAATAAGCCTCCCAGTTAATTTGAACCCACGCCTGCGGTGGAACAAACAATCATCGGGGTGGACATTCCACCGCCATTTGCAAATTCGTTACTGACGGTTTAATACTTTTTAAATTTCGATTGGATTTATAACGAATTGTGTTTAAAATGAGAGTTTTTGATGTTATGACAAATTATAAAAATAGTTGATTATACAGATATCTAATGGCTAAATGGCCTTTTAGTCTCTTTAGCAGTGACCCAGCAGAGAGTCCCGTATTCGAATCCTGGTCAGGGAATTTATCTGCGTGTCTTACCACGTTTGTTTGTTTTCTGAGTAATTAATATTTACGTATTTACGTATTTATATGTACTAGCTCTGTGAGCTGTAGACCGCACGGGATGGTACTGGTATTGGCACATAGGTACTATTTCAATAAACATAAAACTAGTTTTCATTCATTGAAACTGTCAGTGGTTCTTATTTTCTTTGGAGTAGTTCCTATATCGTTGTCTAGTACCTGATATTTTTTAGGAGCCGGGATCTGAATCTGCGATCTTCAGATCGAAAGTCACAAGCCTAACCGTAATAAAGAAAATACTGACTAATTGTTTTGCTACAAGTTTTTATACTTTACCACCAGCTAACTACACTAGAGTTCGGTTTCGGACGCCAAGCGGAGCGGACGCATCCCAGTATTCCCAGTGTCCTCGAAACAATAGGCGACCGTCACCAGATGTTTCTGCAATAACGCCGACGAAAGTGCCTCAAGTGCGCGTACGATACGACATTCCCGCGCGGTGTATTCTCGACTCCTTACAGAACCACACGACAAGTGTCAATAGGTTTAATTAACAAGTGTACCTATACTAGTGCTGCAGTGAGTGCTATAAAATAGTCTGCAGTCCGCGTCTACTCCTACCGCGGTGACAGAGAGCAGGCGCAGACCAACTTCAAAGACGTGTACATAGCTGTCTGCACCTACTCCACTGAAAAATCCGGTGAGGACGTTCCTTTATTGTTATCTCTCATAGGCTTTAGCGCTCCCAATCTAGATATCGCGCACATTAACCGTGCCACCTAGGACTTTAGCCAGCTGGGTGAATATCCCAAGCACTAAAATTTGATGGCAAGACTGAAAACGCTGGTGCACAAAGTCAAAATAGTCATATACTATTTTTTTTTGGAAACATCTATTAGCTATCGACCTCGGGCAATAACTAATATTAAAATATTAAATAATTTAATAATTGAAAAAAAATAATAAAGGCCCATTTTTTC
Organism: Lathronympha strigana; assembly: GCA_949128165.1. Lineage (NCBI taxonomy): Eukaryota > Metazoa > Arthropoda > Insecta > Lepidoptera > Tortricidae > Lathronympha > Lathronympha strigana. The sequence continues at coordinate 910,124 of OX421911.1, forward strand.
ATTCAGGTGGGTTGTCCGGGACCCAGTTATTCGTGTTTAATGCCGCATAACTCGAAAACTGTACAAGATATCAAATTAGTTTTTAGTTCATTATAATACCATATCAATAAAGAACCCTTTAAAATATTACTTCCTTACTAACTCTTTAATAAACCCCCTTATTATGCGTAAAGAAATTTGTCCGGCAAAATAATCCTGATTACCGCGGACAAATTTCATCGACGTTTATTGGCTAAGTTTGACTTCGTACACCCCCCGTCTCCTGAGCACTTTGAGGAGTCAGTTGTGCAGTGGATCTCACCGCAAGAAGATGTCGACGTGATGCTGAATAGATCCGCTACACACGCGAGTCATGTCATTTCGATTAACGGGGACAAAAAAAATATCATTCCGGAGTTTGCTATATGTTTTTTGTTTCATATTTGTTATTTTTCAAATATTTACAGATCGTGTATTTTGTACTTGTGAGTTTAAATGTCGCGATAGTTAAAGAATGTGGGATTTAGTTATTTTTTTATAATTTTATTTCACCTCGGTTTATCATTCCACCAATTTCATTCCGGTGATTTCGGTGTAGTAAAATGGCTTTAATACCCACCAGAATGAAAATAACACCGGAATGATATCAAAAGTAGCTTCACTTTTGTGTTTAGTTTTATTTGGGGGCACTGCCATGCCCCCGCCAAGTCCGACAAAATAAGATTCCGGCTGTATCATATTTTTCTACAAGCCATCAAACCTCATGTCGTTTTATGATGGGTAAAGCTAGACCCCTGAATTTGTGGTTAAAAAATAGGCATTGACATCCATTGGGTGTTTCTCGGTAAACTGGTAAACACCTGTATTTGGCAAATTTTGACAAAATTACTCCAAGTAGGTAATTATTAATCAAAACTATTTTTCGAAAAACACTTCAGTGATGTGTATAGTACCATTCTTTTTTTTTCAAATGTTTTTATATTTATTTATATGAGCCTAGAGTGTCCCACTGCTGGGCAAAGGCCTCCCTCCTCTCCTTCCACGTATTTCTGTCTTGCCCCATCTCCCACCAGTTCCTACTAAAAGCATCCAGGTCGTCTCGGCATCGCCGCTGAGGTTTGCCGCAGTCCCGTGTTCTATTATGTGGTACCCACTTGGTTACTGTTTTAGCCCACAACTCATCGGGCATACGGCAAACATGTCCAGCCCAGTCCCATTTCAGTTTGGCGGCTGTTTCTGCTGCGTCGGCTATTCGGGTCTTGGAGCGTAGTACCGTACATCTGATGCGATCAGTTAACTTCACGCCAAGAATACTTCGCTCCATGGCTCGCTGGCAAACCTTGAGGGTGGATTTCTTAACTTTTGTCAAAGACCAAGTCTGTGCTCCGTAGGTCATGATGAGAAGAATGCATATGTCCAAGAGTTTCTTTTTTAAAGATATGGGAAGGTCACCCTTCATCTGATCATTCATAGACCAATAGCTCCTCCAGGCATTTTCCCAGGCCCAGGTATATATCTCGACTCATCGACACATAACATTGCTTCACCATCTACTACCACTCTGTTGTTTTCGAGGAGTTAGTCATGACTTCATGAGCTTGGTCTTTGACATGTTCATCATTAATCCTACCTCAAGGATTGCCCTGCTCAGGTCTTCTAGCATGATGCCGAGCTCCGCAGGTGAGGACGAGAAGAAGACTATGTCGTCGGTGAAACGGAGATTTGTTAATCGCCTTCCACCAACGTCAATACCCTTGCTCCCCCAGCCTTCAAATGATACTTCATTTAAACATGGTAAATAAGTGATAACTAGTAGTAGGTACTAGTTAGTAGTTGTTTGATATATTTTTTATTTGTACGCGTTATTGATTTTGTTGTTAACTGTTCTTAAATTGGGTAAATATTATAAAAATAATAAGTGACTGTTGAGTTATATTTTTTATAAGTTAAAAATATTTTTATTTGTACGCGTTGTTGATTTTGTTGTTACGGACATACAATGCTGTTCTTAAATTGGTAAATTTCCTTTTTTTATCTCAACTCGCTTTTGTCACGGCTCTATGGTAGGGTTGCCATACGTCCCGGAACGCCGGGACATGTCCCTGTTTAAAGCATGGTGTCCCGGCGTCCCGGCCACTAAGCAAATTGTCCCGGTTTAAAAATTATACTTATTTAGTAGGGGACTGAACTTGCTATAAAATAATATAGGTACTTACAATAAAGACGACTAACTATTATTATTATTATTTTTTTTTTTTTATACTACGACGGTGACAAACAAGCATACGGCCCGCCTGATGGTAAGCGGTCACCGTAGCCTATGGACGCCTGCAACTCCAGGGGTGTTACATGCGCGTTGCCGACCCTTTAAAAACTTTAACACTCCTTTTTTGAAGAACCCCATATTGTAGTCCTAATAATTAACTAATATTAGACTAATTATTAATTAGACTAATTATTAATTAATATTAGACTAATTGTCGTGAATAAGAACGACTTAAGCGCTGACACTTGTCCGTTCACTTTAGGAGTTTACATCAACAGTTTCCAAACAAAATCTCCTTTCAGTTCCTCGAGCTATTTCGCTATTTGTAAAAAAAAACACCACTTCCAAAGCGGCAGGAAATAGCGGACATAAGTTTATTCTTCGCATTATTGGTATGATAGCCTGTGTCGTTCAATTACTTTCCAGCCTATCTTTAACTACTCGTAAAATCCCCGAATTTCTGTAAAATTTCCATCGTACAAATATAGATAGAACAATTTGCTTGTCGCGTGCGAGCAGAGCTTTGAACAACTTAGTGAAAAAATTACATACAAATTAACTTCAACTGTTTTTTTTTCAAATTACATAAGCTTTACCAACTTGTACTTTTAACTGTAATTCGGATAGAGATGCGCGTTCCCGCCATCTATTAAATAAATAAAGCTAGACTACCATCTCAAGCTTAGTATTTAAGGGTAACTCTTTAAATTACTAGCGTCCGTCAGGCTCGACGGTTAAGCTTTGATGGTAGCTCAGGCACAGCTTGTATTAATATTCTTAATAAAATTTCACTTTTATGAAATATACATTTTGGGTACATAATTTTTATGTTATGTATTTCAAATCGAAATAACGAGCTTTTTTTAATTTCCAACAAAAATGTCCTTAGTTCTTTTCTACTGTATTGCTTATTTCTATAGGCTTTGTATTGCGGTAACTCAAATGGAAATTTTAAAATTTTACCTATTAAATTTGTGGGACAATTTTTTCGTTTTTAAATTGAAAGAGCTTGTTATCTCGAGTAGAAGTACCATAAATTGTCCTTATAATTTAGTAAAAGTGGCACTTTTGAAAGAAATACTCGATATGCTAGATTGAACATGGCCATTCGAAATAAATTTTCGGTTAATTATTGAACTTGGCCGATTTTTTGGCACTTCTTAGCATTTTTCTCATTTTAGTGTATAGATATCATTCCTGTGTTTATTTTTTTCATTCCGTTGGGAAAAATGTCATTCAGGTGGAGTGTTATATCATTCCTGTGTATACTTATCATTCACGTGCGAGTCAATTTTTTAAATCTCCGATAATTCTCAAAAGGCTTAAGATATCAAGTGCTCTGTAAGAGGCTTATCAAAGAACAGTCTGAGGTGTCGATTGACATTAAAAGAAACATCGAAGAAGCGTAAATAAAGAATTACACCGGAATGACACAAAAAACTAGTACTGTTGAAATTGACCCAGCTACAATAATCGTTACGAGGCGCTACATCATCCTCAACTAGACCTAGGTCCCTATTCCACCTGTTAATACCGACATATTCGCATGTACGTAGCCTAGAGTCAATAAGTTAGCCTAGCTACCAGTCTTACACACCAGAAACAACCGGGAAATATCGCATACATAGGTTCATACCTATGCTGCAAGACTACATTTCAGGGGCCTAACTTAACACTCGCGGTGTGATAACATAAAAACAAATAACTTCCCTGGTAACAGATACTTACCTACAAGATTTATCCCTACCGCGGCCTTTACATCTCTCGAACAGTACCCGTTAATAACATTTTGCAACTAACTAATAACCTGAAATATCACAAGCTGAGTCCAGGTACCCACATTAACTAGCTCATATTTAGAAACACAAAACAGCGCTGAAGATAAAACACCAATTAAAAATCCGTCACTCCCCAACCATATTGTAACTTATCGTGCGAAATTAAGCAAATAATTGAATAGCAACTTATTGACATAAAGTTTTGCCTGAATCCTACGGAAAGTTAAAAGACCAGAAAAGGAAACCTACGTCCCAAAACACATAAATCGCGTTCTAAATCCAACAAAAAAATTAAAATTGTGCAAGCTTTCCCAGAACCCGAAATCAAATACCCTTTAAACACAAGAGTCAACTTAAGACAACGAAAAAAAAAAAAAATAGAAACTAAACAAAATTAAAAATAAATAAAAGGATAGTACCAATTCTGCAAAACAAAAACTGCCATAAATATTGCACCAAAAAAAAAATTCGAAACCCCTTACTCCGAACTCTCAAAACAGACCAAGTGCAATCACATGTGGCAACTACCAATAACTTGAAACTAGACCTTTTTGTAGCAATAGTTCCTGTCTCTATGCCCACTGTTTCACCACAGTCGCGTGTCAGAGTCGCCGAGTTAAGATAACCATTGCTTTTTACATTGTTTTGCTTGACAACAACCCTAGATCATTGCATGTCTTTAGTTTACATTATGTTTTAAACAAAGTTCAAACGCGCATCAAAAGATCACATCCAATATTTTATTCAAATACAAAGAAAGCAACACGCCCGAGCTTTTCTTTAATAAACCAAATCGGATTTAAGAAACAGTCAAGTCACAATGGAGATCTACCCGATACTTAAAGACGGCAACTGTCTATACAGAGCCATAGCAGACCAACTAAATGCAGTACTAGATAAGAATATGGATCATTTCGAACTTCGACAGACACTTGCTAATCATCTGTACGTCGAGAAAGACGACAGCGACATCCGACTATAACGTACACGTAAAACGTACCACCCCTAACCGCTTTATCCCAATGGCTAATTGAGTGACTGAATAAAAAAAAAAAGTGAAGGTGACCTAGTAGATATAATCGCATGCGATCTCGACCAACCACCACCAGGAGAGGGAGCCGACATGAAAACCGTCTCTAAATTTATTAAAAAAATGAAAAACGGCACAGTCCCAGGCACCGACCAGATCGCACCAGAGCTGTACAAGGCGGCGCCGCTAGAATTCATAGCTGAAATGTCAAACGTAATGCAAGAGGCATGGATGAAAAACAAAGTTCCGGAGGAATAGCTAATATCTAAGCAGGTACCGATACCAAAGACGACTTCGCCCAAAAACGTGAATGATTACTGAAGAATATCCATCTGTAACGTCGGATATCGTATATACGCCAACTTTTTACTAGAAAAACTGGGCAAAGAAATGAAAGCTCTAGGTAATTACCAAGTCGCCTTTCTAAACAATAGGTCCACGGATGATCATTTGTTTACCCTCCGTCGGGTATTGGACTTCAACTAGAGGCAAGGTAAAAGGATCTTTGTAGTAGCATTAGACATCAAGAAAGCATTTGACAACGTAGACCTTACCGCTTTAAGGGACATCCTGCTTAGCCAAGTTAGCACTCCCCTTACCAACCGAATTATTGCGGCCTACATGAAGGAACGGACGTTCATTTCATGGTTCGGGCAAACCACAGAGATCATAAACAAAGGTAAAGGATTTAAGCAAGGATGCCCGTTATCACCAAGGCTATTTACGATTTTAATTGATGACGTCCTAAAGACACTGGAAGAGGAAGACGAGGCTCTCACGCTCAACCAGGACAATGAAATCACCCTTCCTTTAATTTTATCGTTCGCAGACGACCTCATTATGATAGGTGACTGCATAGAAACACTCGACCGGCTAATAAGTAAACTAAAAACCCTTTTACAAACAGTAGGTCTCGTCATTAACGAAACAAAAACAAAACTCATTATTAGGGACCCATTTGGCCCTCCGGTAGCGGAACAACAACAAAGGAGCCTGGGTAGAGTACCAATAAAGCCCATTGAGACAATCAGGTACCTGGGCACTTACATAACAGCCGGTCATGACAGACGAACCGCAATTAAAACCAGATGCGACAAGGCTATCCGGAATGCCAAAATACTATCTAAGTTTATACAAAAATACAACATAGACTGGAAAATAGCGAGGTTATTATACAAAATGGTCATTGCACCGTCTATGACCTACGGTGTCAAGCTTATGTATGGCCCTCACAATCACAAAGAGCAATAGGTCACGGCTTAGAAAGTATGAATGGTATATTTTGCAAGAGATGCTTGGTGTTTCCAAATGCCCGCCAAAACGAAAAATACAACACATAGAAGGAAAATCAATTACGAAAACTATTAAAGTACGTAGGCTATTCTACTACAGCCACATATTCCGACGGCCTAAACCACACCTCCTTCACGCAGCCTTGGAATACAGGGAAAGCAAAAGAAAAGTGGGCAGGCCAATTTTCACATGGCTCGACTCGTTGGACCATGATATAACCCGCTACACAAAAAAAAAAAAAAGCCAAACATACTGGAAACATATAGCGCAGGACAGAGAAAAATTCAAGAAAAAAGTGGAAACTATCTACAAACAACCGGAGACTGACACCGAGTCTGAGCCAGACGAGACCAATCAGCCACAGGCAGGGCAAAATGAATGAAGCACCCAACTAACTATATACATCAAAGATTTAAATCAAGTCAATCGACTTAACCGCAGTCACTATCCCTCTTGTATATATCTACACATGTATATGTCTATCTTTCCCTATTACTGGGCACGATGCAAGTATTCGGTCTGGTTCTCACTCCCGTCAACTCCCCTCCTTAACTGCACAAGCCCTACACTCCCAACCTGTATTTTTGGCCCACTGGTGTCTCGGGCAGGAGGGCCAGTTGGGCAGGCCAAGGCGGCAGACGATGGAGAGAATATGCAAGAAGGCCCGGATACCCGTCCCATCTCGGACGGGTTAAGTCCGGACGGAGGTTGTTAAACCGCCAAATTATACGCCTCTGACCGACCGACCCGGACCGTACTGGTACGTACATTCGAGCAATCTCGACTAGGCTCTCCGTCCCTTCCTCCTTGGTGTGACCAGCGCCTCCGCGTCCTTGCAGCTGAACGGCTGGCTGGTGGCGTCAGTTAACGATAACGATAACGATTACCACCAGCTAACTACACTAATTTACAAATCAATCTTGTCTGTCAACCAATCAATCGTTCCGAAGTTTTACCGCCATCATGCATCTTTTTTATCTATCCGAGGCATGGGAAGGAATCATGATACTATTATTACAAATATATATAAATAATGCTTTTATATTAAACTATTAAAATAATAAAGTAATATTGTGTATAAAAATCATTACAACCGCTAGTCTTACCAACGACGCCTTACGACACGATAGACAATAAAAGACTAACCGTTGACACAAGCCGATAGGAGCTATGGCTGCGTTTACCGTACCGGCAGCAAAGCGTAATTTTCCATCGCTCCACGCCCCAAAAGTAAACAACGCTCCGATTTAATAGGCAAACATTTACTATAAGTCGGAGCTGATTGTAGCAGCCTACTTTTGTCTAAACTGGCGGAACTCCTACTGGAACCACTCAGTATTAAAACGTCCTAAGTAAAGTAAAAATCCACAAGGTTACGACTTTATAAAAGTAAGCTTCATTGATACCTCAGTTATAAAATGGCCTATGTGCAGTGCATTGTGAATACACTTAAGACTTAATGAAAGAGAGTTGTGTATGTTACGGGGGTTAGACACGGAAAGTTTATCGCGTGATAAAGTATTTAGGAAATTTTCTTATTAGGTAAATAGTTTAACTAGCCACATTGTTTATGTCGTCTCTCTTTTTTTGTGTTGCTAAAATGATAGAGTAATAACAATATTTATTTATTTCAAAACACATGGCTTCATAATAGCGGTGACACAAACACACATCTTAAAATGAACACATAAATTAACAATTAAAGTATCTTAAATAACAAAACACTGTTCCATAACGGGCATATGAAGCGCAATGCAGTGGTTAAGATAGGTCCCGTCAAATCGGGACCTATCTTAACCACTGCAATGCTTCATATAATTAGTAAAGTAGTTATCTTCTGTTACCGTGATTTTACCCTGCGATAACGAGTGCTGTTAATGATACGCGATTCATCCATTATAAACTGTTTAGTTAAAAAAAACCGATACGATTTATCAATTTGTAGGAATTTACTCTTTCTGAGGAGAGATGATGAAAGATATTATTATGGTGCCAATAATCCAAAACTGAAGAGCTTACTCCGTGTCAGTATATAAAATCTATTTTAGTATATAATAATCCAGCTTAGGTTACGTGTTTCGTTTGTACAAAAGACTTCAAGGTTCTCTGCAAACGGAGATAAAAAATAAAATCCATTGGCAGCTTAAGATTCATCGACTCAATTTGTACACGTTGCGCAGTATCTCCGGGAACATTGTGGGAGGAAATACCTACTGGGAATTTGAAATGCTGTGTTAGTTTCGTGGGTAGAACCAGATGTCCGGTACGAGTACATAAGAAAATATACGAGTATAAGCTTCGCTTGCACCGTCCGGGGTTAGCCAAGGCTTTGTACAATCGCCATCAGATATATCGCAGCGTCCGAGGTGTTCACAAATATGTGAACACGCCTCTATTGTCAAGACGTTAGAGTGCTTTTTCAGATATTTTGCACGCCTCGGATATATCTGATGGCGACTGTACTACGAACGCGATGACGTGCGGCGAAAGCAAATATTAGTATGAAATTTTTTTTGTATGGTTGTAGATTCGAGTCTCCTAATTATCCATACTAATAATGGGAAAGTGTGTGTCTGTTTGTTTGTCCGTCTTTCACGGCAAAACGGAGCGACGAATTGACGTGATTTTTTAAGTGGAGATAGTTGAAGGGATGGAGAGTGACATAGGCTAATTTGTATTATTCTAACGCGAGCGAAGCAGCGGTCAGAAGCTAGTTTATAAGGGCACCACTTCATCAGAAGACTTGAATCTACATCATACTTAAATATAATTCGAGGTTTAAAAATTCGGCATATAGATTTTCGGAATTATGTAGTGAACTCACATCAAATGTACTGGTTTTTAGTAGAGGTACCACTCTATCATGTACCTTTCACGAAAACGATCACAAATTTTCTTGTCTCACTGTACCTAAGTATTTTATTTTGGGTACTAGACAAAAAAAAGAAAAAATTGGTTTTAAAAATGAATCCTAACCTAAAACCTAATGTTGGTAACTATTATCTAGTAAGGATCAGTCAGAGTTTTTTCGTATCTCTAACAATATTAAAAAAAAAAAATAGTCAAATTGTCCATATATTTTTTTAAAATAAACTTCATCTTTTTTATTGATAAATTCATAATTACCTATATATATGGAAATCCATTGACCTTATTTTATTTTTTCTCAATTATTACAATAAAATATAAGAACCAATTTCTTATGCACGGTGCGGCTGACAGCTGTCATTCAAATGGAATTTATGACGTTGGCAAAAAGGTAATATTCTGCGCGCGTTCCTTTTTTCAAATATACGTGAATTGCAAATCTTTCTTTATGACATTCACATTTCAAAGGTAATGTAACGTAATAATAATATCTCCTTCGTTTATCGCGATTAGCACTTTAGAGTCTGACTATGCAGATTCTTAGATTTTGATAGCACAGAAGGCCTAGTATAAAAATTTTACGACACTAACTCCTCGACCGCGTTAGCGTATCGGGAGTTCAAATTATGTTTGCCGTTTATTTAAATCATCCGGCAACTTTCATATTTTGACCCCTCGATACGCTAACGCGGTCGAGGAGTTAATGTCGTACAACTTTTATACTAGGCCTTCAGAATGTGAAAAAGTTCGAACGCATGCCTTCGAAAAGTGTAGGACCCCATGGTCCCGAGATGTTGTAAAAGTCACACAAAATGATAATAAGAAAGCAGGTTTTTAATGTCTAAGGCATTGGCATAAGTAAATTAATTTGTTTTACGCCCTAACCACTGGGCTACCCGATCACGGCAGCCAGAGTCCGACATTTCGTAAGTATATGCAATCTCTTCTTATTTTAAAAGTTTTTAAGGTGCGTTCCGCCAATCCAACAGCTCAGACTTTCGTCTTGTGCTGCTCTAGATAATCTTTGTAGATTATTTTCAACTAGAAGCGAGAGATGGCCGTCCTAAGGGCGTCTGCCGCGGAAGCAGGAGGTTGCTGATTCGATTCCAGCCCTGCTCACTGCCTTGGTCACTTTTTCTGTAGTATATCACATCTCTTTCAATTTATAATTTATATATAGTAGTGTGACTACTTAAAAACATGAATCTAAACATTTATTATAAATAATAAATGATTCAATTTATGATTAACAAATGTAATTTGTTTTATCCGAAATTCTTGTGTCATAACATACCTACTTGGCATAATCGAAACACAATTTTGCATAATGCACAATTATGTCAAATACTATTTTGACCGAAAATATATTGGGATACTAAAAAATGGGATAGGTTAGGTTCGGACTGTGTCCGAAACTTCAGACAAATAAAGTTACAGTAGAACCCGCTTAATACAATTCTGAGGGGACCTCGCAAAAAAACGTCTTAAACGGGAAATCGGATTAAACGTGAAACGAAAGTTTTTGGCGAATTTACGTGATTTCTCACATAATGGGTAAGTTGGCTCGGTGAAATCATTCGACTAGAAGATTTTCAAATTTTTCAAGCTTTCTTCTTTTAACTTTTCCCGACCTGTAGTTTTCTTTTATGTAAGTATAACTTCTCTGTTTTCTAAATGGGACGTAGAGTAACGAGTAACTGCAAGTCAGTAGCCAATGCCACACTTTGTAAACTTTTAACGTGTTTTCTTATTATTTCAGTATCAATACTTTTCTTTTAAATTTAAACCCTAACACTAAACTCGACTATGACCACAGACTATGCTATGACATAACAGTTTATGCGTAGAACCAATTATGACTACGAGTATACTGATTATGCCAAATATAATTACATACATACAAAAATTATACGAAGACAGGGTAACCATGTCCCGCTGCTGGGAGCACGCCTTCTCAATCATGAGAGCCAAAGTAAAGAGTAATTATTTCAAAACACTGATAAATAAACAGTAAATGTTAAACAAGTCTAAAAAAAGTCCTACTTTACTTTTTTCATCTAACAAATACCAGAAACAGCTTCACATGATTCTGCGGTTTAGAATTACAATGAAAACCAACCAACCTTTCATGGGAGAATCATTATTAAACTTTGTTTTATTCTATTTCAAACACATGTAATACTCGACCTTCTTATTTAGCCGGCAATGTTCAAAATCAAATGACAAACATAATTTTGTAAGGTCCAGTTTTGTGTTAAAAATATTTATCAGATCTTCATTTTTCTGCTTGCAAAGTCTGTTTCTAAAGGGCAGTAGGGCCATATTTGTTGATAGTTCCGAAGGAATGCCGGAAATTAAACGTGAATGGAGAAATGATAATATGGTTAAGGAAGCGAGTCTATAAAAATAATTATATAGAGTCGATATTTTATTCACAATTGGATACTTCACGACTGATCATTAATCGGCTATGGACTTGCTTCCCTACTAACCATATCATCGATTAATGATTAGTCTCTTTATTTTGAACTAATTATTATTATTTTCATTTGTTTTGGTATAACCATGAAAATTACATACGAATAAAAGATCCTTTTTAGGGTTCCGTAGTCAACTAGGAAAGGAAACCTTATAGTTTCGCCAAGTCTGTCTGTCTTTCCGTCCGTCCGTCCGTCCGCGAATAATCTCAGTGACTGTAAGTACCTACTAGAAAGCTGTAATTTTGTACAAATATGTATATCGGTTACGCCAATAAAGTGGTCAAATAAAAAGCGGTTATAATCTTTTTTTTTAGGGTACCTCCCGTAAGTACATGGAAAGTGGGGGGTGTTTTTTTTTTCGTTTCAAAACTAAAGTGTAACATATCATTGGATAGGTATTTGAAAAATAATGAAGGCTTTCTAAAAACAGATTTTGATAAAGTTAATATTTTCGGAAATAATCGCTCCAGAAGTTTAAAAAAATGTGTCCCCCCCTCTAACTGTTTCCGGAGTTGATAGAGTCGGGTCGGGCGTATTTATTAAAACACTTTTTAAGGTTGGCAATTGTGACGGACAGTAAACTACGGAACCCTGCACTGAGCATGGCCCGACATGCTCTCGGCCGGTTTTTTGTAAATGTTGTCAGAGCGCGGAGCGACATGACCTCTCTCTGCGAGCCTTCGAAGGTATGTGAAGCCAATGTCATAACGTCGAAGATTTTATAGTGCTAAACAGAGCGATTTGAAGTGGAGTTTAAGAAAAAAACAGTAGAGATAGATATACACTATTTATAATCGGCACGAAACTCTAAAAATGGAATTCGTAAAAAGCATATCATTTCATCTTGGTATTCGGCATTTGAGAAATTCTGGTAGTTCCTAAGAAAGATAATTGCGACTAAAATTGATGTTTTTTATTTTGCCCAAAATCTCCCACAGCGGCGGAATTTTGTCGGAGTACCTAACAAAGTCTCTTTGTGATTCTAATCGAGCCACAAGTCAAATTGTTTCGTTAACAACACAATTTGACTTCTGCTTGCAAAGAGATTACAGATACCGAAGCTTCTACGCCCACATGCGATACTGTTTAGCATATTTAGTCCGGTACAGATACGTGACTTGCTTGAGAACTTTATACCAAGTGTTTCCTGTTTGCAGAAATTTTAATCTTTGGCATTACCTACTCGTACTCCCCAAACTGCACGTTTGTTCAGCGAATTTTTAAAATAACGTGTGTTTTGATTGTTATATAATTTTAAAATTTGTTAGATGACGCAATAAATAAATAAATAAATTATAGGTCATTCTTACACAAATTGACTAAGTCCCGCAATAAGCTCAAGAAGGCTTGTTTTACGGGTACTCAGACAACGATATATATAATATACTAATACATAGAAAATATCCATGACTGAGGAACAAATATCTGTTTTCATCATACAAATAAATGCCCTTACCGGGATTCGAACCCAGGACCATCGGCTTAGCAGGCAGGGTTACTACCAACTACGCCAAGTGGTCGTCAAAATATTGCGATACTGCGATGGCAATGTACTGCGATTTTTGTCACTTTTGAACTATAACAAGAGATGCCAATTGGGCTTACGAGTATGTTAACTTACATTAAAAATACTATTTCCTTTGCATTAAAAAGTAAAAACCTACAGAGTACCTACATAATTGTTGTTGAACATAAGTTGTTAGGTTTGAGGAGTACTACTTATGTTTAAATTTGCTGCTCCTGTTACCGGAAACACCAGATATAATGCAAAATTTGGAAATGAGTTGAGGTGAAAGTAAGAGTGCACGAAGAAACAATTAATTCAATTTATAAAATGGTTCAAGCAACGTTTAAAAAATTAATTTTATAAAAATGTTCTTCATTTACTAGACTAATCGCTTTGTATTCCAAAAAGCCTAATTGAGATTTTTTTAATCCAGTCATTGAACTGACAGTTTGTATTGAGATTTTGGTTCTTTTGGAAATAATTTATAATAGCAGATGTTTTTATCGTAACGGAAGTGTAGAATTGTATACGCAATCAAATCCAACAAAATATTTATACACGCAAACTGTCACAATTATATACACATGTTGTAATTTTCTTAGTTGTTTAAATTGCGGGTGGTAAGAACCCGTGTGGATTAGTTATAAATATAAATCTCGATATAAGTCTGGGCCTTACCATGACGTCCTCACGCGATTAGGTTTAGGTTCACTTTAGGCTCAGTTGCATGGAAGCGACTCAGGTTAGGTCATCAACTGAATCGCCTTAAGACAGCCCCTGTAGTAGGTAATAGTCCCTCTGTTTGCATAACGATCCGCATTCTCATTTGTCTTACAGTTTAGGTCTGCAAATTAAAGCAGAACAACAAAACTTGACTTGCGCGTTTGTTTTGTAGCTTTACTTATTGTTTATTTTAATTTGCTAACTATTAAGTACATATACTATTGGGGTAAACCTACAACTTTTGAACTTATGTTTATGTTTGAGCATATGCATTTTAAATAGTTACCTATCATTTTTATAATCAAAAGAAGAATGGAAAAATTCTCCGCGTCGAGCGGGATTCGATCCCACGACCTCTCTGAACACCAGTCAGGTTGACGCGGAGAGTTATCCCATTTTTCTTTCGATAAAAAAATTAGAAATTTCGTTGACGTCTCTAATTAGTACAAAATTAATTTAGTTACCTATCATGTACTTATAAGCATAATAAAATAAATTCAAGCCTTTTTGGCACAGCCTCCAGTCTTAACGTTTGGTCGGATTCCAACGTATGAAGTGTCATTAGATTCTCATTTCTGGGAGTGATTGAATTTAAACTATTTTCGAGATATATTAATATATATAATAATAATAATAAATTACGGATAAAACTCACGTATTTCTAGTAACTACTGTACAGCTATAATCTTAGGATTCTAAACTATTATTTTTAAGCTAAAACGTCTACGAACGACACCATATTAATAAGAAAAAAAGTAAGTGTTTGTTTTTTCCAAGAAATCTTAGGATTCTGACATCAAGGGCCGTGCGCGCGGCGACGCAGTATGCTTGCGCACGGTCCTCAACGCTTCATTTACAGAATTTGACGCCAAATTACTTATATACAAAGCCTCAAAGCAAACAACTTGTCCTCTGGTAGCATTTCCGCCAGTAGCAAAAGGGGCCATTTTGAAAATGTTATTTGAATTTAGCGACATTTTCTACTGTCAAACTTGCAGCCGAATGCAAACATAAATATTGAAACAGACGAGGAAATTACAATTTAAAACGTCTTCAAGATCGATTTACAACATTCAGTTTATTTGAGTCAGTTTATGTCCTAGCTCTCACATCGCATCAAACCACTAAAATTGTGGACAGATAGCGTATTCGCATATATCATGTCTTGTGCACTACAAATGTATGCACCTAATACATGAACCACAGAAACTTGTATCTGCGAACAAACAGGACGACCACTAGATGCAATTTCAGTGCTTGTTAGACTTGTCGGGTTTAACTTAGACTGCACACCATCTCTGGAACATGCTGGAACTGAAGCCTCATTTGCTCTTATAATAAAATCGTAACCTCCCAACAGTCCCAACTATAGTTCAAAACTAACCATAATATTTACTACTAGCGACCCGCCTTCGGGCGGCACATTCTAGCAAAACACAGATTTAATATCTGAATTTAATTTGTAATACTTTTCGGCCTTAGGACCGACAAAAATATCGATTATTACGTTACTAAGAAGAAAGTAAACTTTTTTGCATCTGAATACTCGTTTCTTTAAAAAGTATGGTAAATACCTTTTTTTTAAGGGATTAGGGGGCAAGATATCGGTTCGCAGCAAGGCCATCGTCGCTTATGCAATCCTTTTGTTTACTCTGATGTACCGCAGCGCGCTCGGCGTCCATGATTTATGGAAATGCAGGAAAGTTTTGGGTCAAATTAAGGTATACTTTTTTATTGATTTGGGTTATAATCACCTACTTAAATATTGCCGGTTGCAAAAGATACACCCTGTAGAGTAGCACTCTCAATGCAAACCAAAGAAAAAAAATGTGAAAATACCTCTCAATGTAATCAATTTAATCTCCCACTCTATTTAAAGAACTGCCAACTAAATTAAAATAAAGAATCATTCTGGGAGTCTTTCTATCTTGGGAATTCTATTATTAGTCTGTTTGTACTTGGTGTTATTTTCAGAATCACGTGAAAGTAATTTTGTCGTCTATTAAGCCATCCGTAGCCTTGTTGGTAGTGACTGCCTACGAAGCTGGGGGTCCCGGGTTTGAATCCTGGTAATGGCATTTATTTGTGTGTTTATCAGGAATTGTTCTTGAGTTCTGGACAATTTCTATGTATTTTTAAATGTGTATGTAGGTATCAGTGGCGGAGCGTTCATAGAACTCGATTCCTGCTGGCTTCCCTTGCGTGAGCCAATCTAGCCCATTTTCGAACCAACGACTCAAGAAAAAGCAGACTAAATCAGCTCCGGCTTGCCCGAAAAACATTTTAACGCCCCGCCACTGGTAGGTATATCGTCGTCCTTACTAGGCTAGCTTGTCCTATGTACGGTACTAACAATTTAATTTAATTTAAAATTTTAAGTTAACTCTAACAAAATGTATGGACTACTGTTGTCTGAAATAAACGGATTTTTTTTTATTTTTTTTTTATTTTTTTATTTTTATGTGTCCTACGTGTGTGTAGGAGATTGTCCGCATAATATCTTTATTGCCGCGATTTACGTGAAAGTAGTTAAAATACACCGTGCTTTTTTTAATTGCTTTAATTTTAAGGGTACATTCCTTAGCTTAAATTAAATAGATGTTTTAAGACACTGGTGTTTAGGTATTCTTCTATAGGTGCTCTTCAATAAATTTAAACTTGATTTTTACAAAAACGTGCTTTTAATTAAGCTTATAAAATTACAAATAAAAATGTAGAAAAGAGTGTTTGCTTGACCGCGGTCGGATTGCGTCTCTGCGATAGGTGGCGGGGCGCATCCCGTACGATACACGGTGCCGCTTGTTGGAGGTGCACAGTGCTTTTCGGTGTCCTCAACATGCTCCCGCGCCTTGAAAGCTCCTGCTTTCAACATTGGGTCTGGTCCTCATCCTCCCCGTCCGTCAGCAGAGGGCAGATGCAGGAGATACCACGCCGAACTAGCGCCTTTCGCGTCCTTACGTCCACCACGCGGCATAGCCCGTCAGTGCCTTTGTGTAGGTTTTCGATGCGGCCGAGCGGCCATGTCAACGGCGGGCCGTGGGGTTGCTTCACAAGGACGAGTTGGCCCAGCTGGAGATTGGGTTGTCGCGAGCGCCATTTGATACGCTGCTGCAGCAGGCTGACGTACTCGTGGCTCCATCTGGCCCAAAAGTGTTGGCGCACTTGCTCCATTCTGGCGTATCGGTGCAGCTGGCTTGGTTGTGCTTCCTCGAGGTTCGGCGCCGGTAGCGAAGTCAACGGTCGTCCGATTAGGAAGTGCCCTGGAGACAATGGGGACAGGTCGTGAGGATCGGATGACAAAGGACATAAAGGTCGTGAATTGAGAATCGACTCAACTTGCACAAAAATCGTTTCCAGTTCAACATATGTAAAGTGCATGTTGCCAATTATTCTTTTAATATGATATTTCGCAGATTTGACTGCGGCTTCTATTAAACCGGAGAAATTAGGCGAATACGCGGGCGCGAATCTGAACTGAATATGTTCATTAGCAAATATTTCTGAAACAGAGTTGCAAGAGCTATCAATAACTTGCCCTACTTCCTTACTAGCCCCTAAAAAATTTCGGCCATTGTCCGAAAAAATCTCGAAAGGCTTTCCTCTCCTGGCAATAAATCGCTTGAGAGCAAGAATGAAACTCTGTGTGCTAAGATCACTAGCGAGTTCGAGGTGAACGGCCTTCGTTCTCAAACAGCACATTATACACAAAAATGATTTTATTAATTGTGCTCCGCGCCCTTTTTTGCTTAAAATTAAAAATGGAGCCGCGTAATCAACGGCCGTAGATTCAAATGGGTAGCCCGGTGTCACGCGCTGGGATGGCAGGTTACCCATAAGTTGAGTCGCGACTGCTCCTCGCAAGCGTTTGCAAGTCATACACGTTTGGTATGTTTTACGCGCTAGCAAACGTCCGCTTATTATCCAATATTCTTCGCGAACGCTTGAGTGCAGCAGCTGCGGCCCGGTATGTTTTAATTGTACATGAAAATATCCATAAATCAGATTACTTAAATAATGTTTGCCGTCAAGAATAACCGGGTGTTTTTTATCATATATATAATCCGAATTGGATAATCTGCCGCCAACACGCATAACACCGTCTTCATTTATGAATGGGTTTAAAGGCAAAAGCTTTGATTTTTTGCTCAAAGGTAAATTATTTTTTAACGCATTTAATTCGTCAGAAAATGAATCCGATTGCGAAATTTTTATAAGTGTAGTTTCTGCCGTATGCAATTCTAAGACGCTCAATGGCCCTAGTAATTTATTATTAGGCTGTTTACAATTATGTATAAATCGTAAAACATATGCGGCTGACCTTTTCAAGCGACTAAAGTTCGAAAAGTTTTCTATTTTAATAAAACTTGCGCTCGTGCTTACACTTGCGCGCATCGCATGAACTGTGGATTTGATTTCCGGTATATCTGAATTTGATTCAGTTGAATTGTCTTGAGAAGGCCAGTCAGTTTCGTTACACTTCAGAAAAGGCGGTCCTTGAAACCACATACCGTCAGGCGTCAGCTGCTCGGGTGATAACCCGCGGCTAGCCGCATCAGCTGCATTTTGACCAGACGGAACGTAGCTCCACTGAGCGCCGCGCGACAGTTCCGTTATCTCAGACACGCGATGTAATACAAATGTTTTCAATTGCATTTTATTTAATTTGTAAATATTTAACCACGAAAGTACGATCTTAGAATCCACCCAAAAATATACTTTGTCAATATTCTGGCGCAATGACTTCCTTATTTTGTCGTAAAGACGAGTGGCTAACAATGCGCCCAGTAGCTCCGCACGTGGGATAGTAACAGCTGGTCGCGCAGGCATGACCTTGGCCTTAGCACAGAGCAACCGAACAACTACCCCCTTATCGCTAATCGAGCGGAGATATGCACAAGCGGCGTAGGCCGATAAGGAAGCATCTGAGAAAAAATGCAATTCAATGTTTTCTGCCTTAGGTTGCAGTGCATAGCGATCAATTTGGAATGAACTTAAAATATTTAATTCGCGCACGATCTTATTCCACGTTTGCTTCATATCGTAAGGTACGTCATCATCCCAATCTAAGTGCAATGCCCAGATATTTTTTAAAAGTATTTTAAATTTAATTGTACAAACGCTTAAAAGGCCCAAGGGGTCGAATATGCTTGAAATTGTTGATAAAATAATGCGTTTAGTGCACTTCGCATCGGCATTGTTTACATTTACACCTTTAACGCCCTTTGAGCAACTGATTAAGAGCTTATCAGCTGCTGGGTTCCAACGAATTCCGAGCGTAGAACACTCGTTATTAAAGTCGACATTCGTTTGGTCGTTAAAGTTTTCTTCATCTTGGAAGAGGTAACTACAATTAGATTTTATTTTGCGTAAATTCATCTGCGCCTTTGCTAAGGTTTGTGAGACCGATGTTAGAATGTATTTTAACTGATCGGGACTGTCGGACCCGGTAACTAAGTCATCTACATACATATCCTTTTCAATTATAGTTTTTATTAGTGGATCATCACAAGTCTTAGCAATTTCATATAAGCATCGTATACTCAAGTAGGGCGACGAGGCCATGCCGTAGGTAACGGTATCGAGGCGCAGATATTTAATGGGTTCCGTAGGATTCTCACGCCATAGAATAACTTGTAAATATCGATCCTTTTCGCTCACGAGGATTTGGCGATACATTTTTTCAATATCTCCGATCAAAACATATTCATGTTGACGAAAACGAGTGAGAATTGAAAAAATATCATCCTGTATTGTCGGTCCAACCATTAAAATGTCATTCAAGGAAAGGCCTGACGACGTCTTAGCTGAAGCATCAAATACGACACGACAACGTGTTGTGGTTGATTTTTCGCGTAAAATTGGATGATGCGGAAGGTAATTCGCCACGTCCGGTTTTTCTATTGGCGTAAGGTGCCCTAAATCTTGGTATTCGCGGATAAATTCGCAATATTGTTGTTTTATGTCGGGTTGCCTTTCAAATCGTTTTTCTAAATAATGCAACCGTTTTTTAGCAATATGAAAGGAGTCACCTAAATTTTCGGGTGACTCTTTTAGAGGCAAGCCTACGCAAAACCTGCCGTCGGGCAACTGGTAGGTATTTTCGGCGAAATGAACCTCGCAAGCTTCCTCTTCGGCTGTCCACTTTTCTTGTTGTGGCAGCTCTTCTAGCTCCCAGAACTTCCTTAATTGGACGCTAATTTCGTGGCTAAAGTTACAATGAACCTTATTGTCTAGCCCTTTGTTATTGTTTGAGGTATAAGTGGTTGGACCGACAACAAGCCATCCGAAATGCGAGTTCTGTAGGAACGGTTTATTTTTTCCTAAACTAATTTGTTCTTGTATAAGAAGACCCCAAAAAACGTCGCCCCCTAATAATATTTCTACTTCGGAAGGGCAATAAAATGTCTCATCTGCCAATTCAATGTTTTTAGGTATCTTTAATGATGAAATATCGACCTCGTTTTCCGGGAATTCATTGCCTACGTCATCGACTACAGAGCAAGTTATAGGTACTTTCATAGTCCCATCCCTGGAATGCACTTCTATTGTGCACCGTCGTTTACTTTTAAAGAATAATTTGTTAAGGCTAAAGATCTTAGTCTCGTGCTCATAAATGGAAAAGTGAAAGGAAGGTTTAATTTTTCCTGCAATGACTTTTTTATAAATGAAGATTCACTTCCACAATCGAGTAACGTGCGTACGCGATGGCATTGATTATTTTCGTCTGCGATATCTACTATGGCCGTAGCCAACAACACTTGTGTCGTAGCCGACGAACAGAACGATAATGGAAATGCATTTTTTGCTTGGTTCGCACCTGTTGGTGGACTACTAGACTGAGAAGTACTAGGTACTTGCGCATTGTTCGGTACATACGTTCGATGTAATAATGAATTATGTTTACGCCCACATATTTTACATGGATTAGCGCGGCATTGAAATGCGCGATGACCACCTCGAAAACAGACTGGACATACCTTTAACTTATAGATTTCGTCACCTCTCACTTCGGGTGTCATTTCAAGAAATTTATTACATGCATAAATACGGTGGTCACCTTTGCATATCAAGCACGGTGATTGAGGCGGACTGGTCGTCGTTGGCTGTGAAGCGGTGGCAACAAATGTTTTTTGAATTCTATCTAACTTCTTTGGAGGCTGTTTTTCAGGCCTTTCAAAGTTGTTGCCACTTCGAGCCAACGACTCCAATATGTCAGCTCTGCTCTGAAGAAAGTTAGTGAACTCAGATAGCTTCGGCGAGTTTTCTAGGCTGTTTCTTTTTTCCTCCCATTTTCTTAAAGTGGTCGGGTCAAGCTTGGAGGAGCAAAGAAAAACAATAAGTGTATCCCAGCAGTCTACTTTCTCGCCGAGGCTCTCAAGCGCTCTTAAATTTTTAGTTAAATTATCAATTAAGTTACGCAAAGATTTATCAGACTCTCTTGTTAAGGTCTCTATGCGGAATAAGGATTGCAAGTGATTATGAACTAGCTGGCGCCTGTTGTCGTATCTATCACACAATAATTTCCAAGCGACAGCGTAGTTGGCGGCAGACATTTCGAGCGATTTGATTACAAGCGCGGCGCTGCCCTCAAGAGAGGTGCGCAAATAGTAAAACTTATTTATCTCATTTAAAGAAACATTATTATGTACAATAGACATAAAAGTGTCCCGAAATTCAAGCCATTTGCTGTAATTTCCATCGAAAGACGGCAGCTTAATTTGAGGAAGTTTGATATTATTATTGAATTGCTGGCTTGAATTTCGGAAACTAACACTTCCATCGTCAGCATCAGCGACCCTTGGCTTGTGCGTTTCTATAAATTCTTGCGCGCAATTGATCAGCTCGAAGAAATCGTTTTCAATTAGTATATGTTCCTTCAGCTGTTCACTATCGCAGCATAACGATTCAATTTTTTCCCTTAATTCATCAAAATTATTGAAAGCAATTTCAAATCTGCCCAACCGCAAGGCTAACTCGTTAACTTGACTGGAAGTAATATCTGTGTTGCTCTCAAATTCCGCAAACTTATTTTTAAACACTGTTACTTTACCTTTAATTATACTACGCTTTTTTAACAACTCTTTCAACTCTGTCTCAGCCATAGTAATGAACAATCAGTAATAAAAAAATGTTCTAAATACCGTTTAATCCGGCAAACCTCGTAGTTCAGATTCGAACCCGTGCAGCGTTGATAGTTTTAAAATGTGCAATCACGCCGATGGAGTAGCCGGTGCGCGTGATCTTTTGTTCTCCGCGTGGCAACAGCCCGGCCGCTCGACTTGTTTACGCAAATCTGGAATAGTCGGCGAGTGCAATAAGTACCTATGCAACTACAATTAATGTTGAATTCCTTTGATACTGATGTGAATTGATTACTGATTAAAATTTGAAAGTGAGTAAAGGGCTTGATCTTTCAACTACAACTACTACTAGTAGAAAGGGGTAAATTTACACAAAATGCTATATTTTAATTAATTGTTTTACTAGGGAGACGCTAAATTCACTTTAAGTATAAATTAAACAAGATCCGATCCGAATTAAACTACTTTTCTGCCTAAGTGGCCACGTGCACGTGTCATATGCAACCTCAACGGTACTTGCTCGGTTGAGACTTTCTCTGGAAATTAAAAGGAATAAGTGGAAAAGAAGGAACGGGCACTCCCCTGAAATATGTAGACCAGCAGGTAGGAGCTCCACTTGCTTCCAACTCACTCCTCCTCTTCATGGACCTCGTGGTTGCAGGTTACGTCGTCTTTAGGTATCGCGTATCCACGCAATGTGATGTCTTCGGTCGCCAAAAATGTTTAGGTATTCTTCTATAGGTGCTCTTCAATAAATTTAAACTTGATTTTTACAAAAACGTGCTTTTAATTAAGCTTATAAAATTACAAATAAAAATGTAGAAAAGAGTGTTTGCTTGACCGCGGTCGGATTGCGTCTCTGCGATAGGTGGCGGGGCGCATCCCGTACGATACACGGTGCCGCTTGTTGGAGGTGCACAGTGCTTTTCGGTGTCCTCAACAACTGGTATTATAGTTAGCTCCATTTTTAAAATAATCACAAATTTAATTTTATCTAAAAAGGTGTTTGCAAATGTGTAAACGGATTCATGGTTGTCACTTACTTAGTAATAGTACTATAATTACTATTTAAAACGAGATATTTACCATGTACATTTGTTTTGATGAGCTCCCGATATTTCGGCACTGTTATAAGTGCCATGTTCACGGTGTAACTGATTTGCTGCGAGTTTTTATTTTATTTGTGGTCTACCCACACCCCGTAGCGATCTACCCGCTTACGGGTTCGTTTAATTTGCGCGGTGTCACTACCGCTACTAGCGTCTACTTTCTCACTTAGAACTCGATCACGTTCACGACACACGACACTTACAGTATCGACTGGTGCAATTCTTACCGAACCAATAACTTTTGGATTTTTGAATTTCCGAATCACTGGATGCCAGACCCTCGACAGTTGAAACCCGTCCTCTCGGTTGAAATTTTTGTATTTTAGGATTTCTATAGCTTCTTTAACCATCCTAGGTATAAAGTAAATAAAGTAAGTAAGTAAGATAAAGTTAATTGTTGAACATCAAGTAATTTTGTTTTAAACCTGACGTCGCACGCAGTGGGCCTGAACTAGTCTGAAGTTGGCGGAGCCCTTTTGACCTAATTGGCCATACCAAGTACAGTGAACCAATTGGAACACCAGGCCACTCTAGAACCATATCAAAATGACAAGCAGTAAGAAATTTCTTACAACCTGATTTTAGTATACAGTCCTACAGTGGCCTAGGGTTCCAATTGGTTGACTGTACATACACTTATTGGATCTGTTTCGATATAATGTGTGATGATCCTCATAACACACCGAATCGATTGTCTCATTCATTAAACATAACTGAGCCTATTATGGAAGTAAAAATAGACCTGAACTGCTTACTGGTGGTTGTTCGTTGGCTATTATCGAAGTTAACCTACATAATACTAATGTATTGAATTCAGTGAAATATCTTATGTTTGGGACATTCGGTTGTGTCGAGGTTTTTTAAATCCATGGATTAGCTTTGGTAAAACTAAAAAAAATCCAGTCAAAGAAAGCATAATTTTGCTTACTTTCAGTAGTGGACTAAATACTGGGTGGAGAATAAAATCGGACGCCTGCCTAATATAATGGTAAAAAAAAACAGCAGACTGTGGCGCGCCCACGTTAGATGGGCCCTTATAAAAAGCGACATCTAAGATAGATCAAGGGCAACATCGATATGAAGGTTGGGGATAGAGATATACTGGACTTTAAACATATAGCCAACTCGCCACTTAGGTTTTTCACATCTGCCTTCGAGAACAGCTCTCGCGACCCTTCTCTGGCCGGCCGGCTAAAGCAAGGCAGAGAACTCGGTCGGATGACAGAGTCCCCCAGGAGAGCTCAGTTACGTGGGGTCGCTACTCCCTAACAACTCGCCACAAGCTGCCCTGCGTTGACTGATTGTACCGTCGAAACCAGTGGTCGGTGGGGTCGTCACATCTCTCCGTCAATATATCATCATGTCTTTCCCATCACAGAACAAATGGTGTTCCGGACCTTTGGGAGGCATACGCGGAGCCGAAGCCAACCCGCAGAGCCCCTTTCGACAATTTGATGAAATGTAAAGGATTCACCGAGCGGATGCTATATAATTATTATTATAATCTATTCACGAAAGCTGGCGCGGAAAATGTATGAGACTGTCATAAATTTTATAGCCATTAATTTGCACCAGCTTTCGTGAATCGACCTATAATAATATTTGGATATTGAACGCTTGTCCAAAATAAATCTGTACCTATCTCTTAATTTGGTCAAGTTATTGTCTGCCGCTAAATTGATATCGGTTTTTTACCAGAGACTCCATGAATTTTATATCCACGAAAAGCTTCCAAATTAAGCCGTAGTTATATCACTCATTCACATTCAGGAGTACGTAAAATAGCTAAAGAGGGAGTAATAAATGTGAAGTGAATATTGTCTGACATTCTACCATCGATTCATAAGGACCTCTGACCTTCATAAATATCACGTTTAAGGGTTATGTCTCGCTATACCTATATCATTCTAATTAAAACCTTGTAACCATGACTATAGGTTTGAAATTCGCTAGACAGTGCTATGATAATTACCAAATTATCATTTGTCAATGACATTGGCCTGTTCCTCCTCATTTCGTATTAATGATTTATTTGACGAAGTGAATAGTTTATCTTAGTTTCTTCGATATATGCTTGCTAAGGTTGAATTGTAATAGTGTATGAACTATTGTCTGGTTAGTAAGGCGTTCCCTTTAGTAACATTATGATTTATCTAAGGGATTAATTAAATCGAAGTTAGTTTATTACACCCTCGGGGATCGCTGCTTGCAAGTTTGTGTAAGCTTGGTGTTGAGTGGAAAATAAACACAAACAGTATATAGTCGCTCTCGAAACGTCAGAGATAAGTTTTCAAAATTGTACGCGATTAAGCCCCTTTTTATAATAAAATTATGCAACAAAATATTGCCCCGCGTATTGTATAATCAACAAACTTGTTTGCAAAATTTCACAACAATTGGTTAATAACTTATTTATTTAATCGTATGGCATATTATACACTAACAGATACAGAGAAATCACAAATCAAACTCCAAAAAATTAATCCACTTGAGAGCAGTCCGTTTTGGTATCCCGTTTCTGTATGTGTGGTTAATGCTAAGACTTGATCTGTGCAGCTGCGCCCACATAATTCGCAGCTGGTAAGTATCAAAATCTGAATAACTGCGACCTGTAGAGGACAATAAATGGACAGACGCACGAAAGCATTTTTGCCTAAGCTGAAACGGCGTCTTCGCTCGCTTTCCTTACTCGGTCAGTAAAATAAATAAATAAAAAATCTCCATTGTAATTTATGAAGAAGAAAATCATCATTTATTGGGCAGAAATATAAAGATACAACTAAATATTCATCTTAAAAACTACAACGTAATACAAAATAAAACTGAAATACATGTAAAAAATTGAGCCGCGGCTTGGTGCCGACGATGCTAGCATTTCTCCGCTGGGTTGCAATGCTAAATGATGACTCAGACCCATCCGATCAGATCCCGGGACGTTTAGTTTTCGTCAGTTTCTATAGAAAACGTCTCGTGATCTCCGAGGGCTCCGATCACGTGATTCTTTCTACTACTTTCAAGTATAGAAACTGACAGATGGTCCCGTCGGATTGGATTAAGTCATCCTTTATGCGTTGCGCGAGGTAGCTGCCAGAAAGAATGAAGAATAGGTACGTAGTTTATGTTAAAACACTAGCAAGAAAATAAAAGACGTTCTGTACCGATTATATTGTTCTCATACTATTTTGTATACTTGCCTGTATTTATTTGTACAATTTCCTGTAAAAGCGGGCGGAGCGGCTGAAAGCGCCGAAATTTTAAACGTAATAAATATAAGAGCCTGGGCAGAGAGTACCTTATTGTACCATTCAGGCTCGAAACTCTTGGTCCATGGGGTCCCAGCGTACGCAAGTTTTTCGTAGAAATCGCGAAACGTCTGGTTGATGTTACTGGTGACCGAAGAGCTGGTGGTTTCCTCGCACAACGTATCAGCATTGCGATACAACGAGGAAATGCCGCCAGCATCATAGGTACAATGCCTCAAGGACCTATTTTAGATTAAAGGTAAGTTTCGAAAATAAATGTTATTTCATTTCCTTTTTAATTAAATAGTAGATAAGTAAGTAACCCTCTGAATAAGTTTCTGAAGTTGTTTAGAAACGTTTTTGTTTATTAAGTATACGAATGAAGTGTAAACCTAATTAATCTCTAGTAGGACTGTAATGGAATCCGAAGCACCTTTGTTTCACCGACACTTATTAAAACGAGGATATTTATGGGCCCTCGTGGGCCTGCGGTGGCCCGCCGCGTGTCTAATGTATTTGGGGATTCTTCTGAGATGAGCATGCTGGGTAATGTATTAAATTTAATGTAATATACTTGGAAAACGAGCGTTAGGACTATAAAGCGTTGTTGGCCCGGCGGTAAGAGCGTGCTTTCAATCCTAAAGTCGCCGGTTCAAACCCAGAATTTGTCTGAACTTATGTACGAAATACATTGTAAACCACGAATCAATAGTGCATTGTGCATCTAGGGAGGTAAGTACAGGATTACTAACGAGAGTCTGTTAGAAGCCGGACGCAGCAGGCGGAGGGCTTTTAATGACTCGAGTTTGTAATCCTCTTACCGACCGTGATTCATGCAATGTTTTTTATCACACTTGTAAGGGAAAAAACAAATATACAAATGAATCTATTTATTAAAGTTGAATGTAATAGTACAATTACACAGTAAGGTTGGTTTATAGCCAAGTTTGAACATTTGAAATAAGCTTTAGCTGATGCAAACCTTCCTTAGTATGAAGTGAAATGACGTACGATATTTTAAAACTAAACGCATAACTCCCTAGGGAGTTATATTGTACTAAAATCCATAACTCCCAAGGGGACTAAATCGGTTCTAACCGCTCTATACGCCTGCGCGTTATAACACCATTACCGAGCAAGTGTGATGAAAAATCATTTATTATTTGTAATCAATATTTTGATTCATGTTTTAAGTAGGTAGTATACCTATACAAATTAATTGTTTATAAATTGTATTAATTAATTTATTGTGTGTAAATTATAAATTGTAAGAGATGTATCTACAAAAAAAGTGACCAAGGCCAGTGAGCAGAAATAGGTGGCAAACGAGCAGATGAATCGCCTGATGGTAAGCGATGAACGCCGTCCATGGACACTCAACACCAGAGGTGTCGCAAGTGCGTTGCCGGCCTTTAAGGTGGGAGTACGCTCTTTTCTTAAAGATTTCAAGGCTTGCTAATGTTAAAGTTGTCAACAACATGGCAAAAAAGGTGCCTTTTTCCTTTTTTTTCTAATAAGACTTTTGCAACTGTGATATGCCATAGTTGTCACTTACTTAGTAGACTGAATTGTAATACCCGTTTTACATTAGCGTTGGTTGCAATATGTAAGTATTTTGTATAAAAAATCGAATATAAGTAGACTAGCTACGCGATTTTGTGTCCCTAAATGTGAATGCTGAAGTTAAAGCAATTTATAAAAACACGGTGTATAGAAATTGACAAAACGTCTAGGAACGGCTCTATATAGGGTGAGTCGTCCCTAAGGCAAATCTGCATTGTTTTATGCACTGCACGTCCACCACGAACATCGAAAATTAGCATTGACGGGAATGCCTCGTTGTCACTCCAATATACAATGTAACAGAGATGGAGATACAAATCCGCAATCGGTTAATTTTCGTGGTATAGGCCTTTCTGTTTTTGTCCAGTAGTTTTGAATGGCAGCTACAATATTCAATCATTTGATCCCTTTGATTCGCAACTAATACCGACTCCGCGCTCAATAATGCTCTAAGAGCTAGTCACAGAAATTTGTGAACAATTTATAGAGCCACCATACCACTCTAGTTTATATACTAACATTATACATAAATCCGGGCGCGGGGCAGCTGTTTAGCGGCGGATGTGGCAGTGGTTGGGCAACAAAGGGGTTTTATAATCAATTTAAGGTATGCGTTTCACAGAGCTCTGAATTTGGTGTGATATAATAACTAATTATGTATCTATTTAATTCGAATATAACATTGATTGGAATTTTAATTGGGGGAAAAGAAGTGCCAGGTGATGGTTCAAGCTGCGGTAAAAAAGTGCCAATATCGTTCATTTTCATTAGACCTTCAAAATCGTGTGTGCAAAAATACAGACGCAAATATTCAGTCAATTACCCCGCCAGGCGACGACAAAGAGCTACTATCACACCCACCGCTGAACTGCTGCCAGGTGCCGGAATTCATTAATAATGATAGTATAGCACACTTACTAGAGGAGTTTCGTGGCTATATAAATTGTACACTTATTATAAATAGAAGTAGATGTCATATAGTAAAGGAAAAGACCAACGCCATCGGAGGTCAATACGAGGATCGCACTCGGGTCTTCAGCTTACGCGGCTCAACGAATGCTGATGAATTTTTCGAGTATATGCAATTTTAGTAACGCAACGCGCATGTAACACCCCTGGAGTTACAGGCGTCCATAGGCTACGGTGACCGCTTACCATCAGGCGTATGATTGTTTGCCGCCCTAACCACTGGGTTACCCGATCATGGCAAAATCCAGTCAACGGGATCCAGTGGTTAGGGCGTCTGCCGCGAAAGCAGGAGGTCGCTGGTTCGATCCCAGCCCTGCTCACCCGGGAGCCATGGTCACTTTTTCTGTAGCATATGACAGCTCTGTCAGTTTATAATGTTATATTCAATTAAATAATTTTATTTGTTTCAACAAAAGTTACTACTTCTGTGACTAGCTCTCCGTCTATAATCAAAATGCCACCCGACCTTGTCATTAAAATAACCCCCCGTTTGCGAGGGAGCTCAATTATTCAGAAAGCTCAATACCTACATTTACTTAGTTATAAATGGACTATTTGCAAACTAAACTGATGACCTAATTGGGTCATATTGTACCTAATACCATAGACTTTAGAATTACGTAACTGATCTCAATGTCCACATGTATAAAAGATAAGTGACCTAATTCTAAAGAAACTAAATATAATTAGAGCTAAAATGGCACAACATGACAGTTCTTTACTAGAAGCAGCTTGTTTGTGGAGATGGAGACCATGAGCGTAGACTTCTGGCCGAAAGGTATCGTGTTTCGGTGGACCCGGTACAAGCTTCCGAACCCTACACAAATATAACTAACAAATTATATAGGAAGTTACTTTAGAGGGGTTTCCTCGTTGTATCGCAATATTCGCAATGCTGATACGGTGTGCGAGAAAAATTTCCATCCTTCAAATAGGGAGGCATATACATTTTAAAAAGTCAACGGTCAGACTTGGTCTGTCACTTTATAGTCTATTAGTTTTATACGTTATTCTTTTCAATTTTTGATGGTTTGCAGTGCTTTGGTACGGATGATTCACACTAGAACGGGACGGGATGATCAGTCAATTTCTATAGAAATAATCACGTGATAGCTTGAGCCCAAGGTTACGTGACGTTTTCTATCGAAACTGACAGATCTGCTCGGGCCGGTCACTTCCCGGCCCGTTTAAGTGCGTTTGAAATAGATGAAATAAATTAAATACAACAATAGATCTATAGAAACAGTAAATATGACATAATAAGAAACATAATAGAAGGAAAAATAGAAGGTAAAAGGAAAAGAGGAAGACCTAGAACAACTTGGACCAAAAACATTAGGGACTGGACCGATACTGAAGACAGCCACTCTCTCTAGAACGGCAATGAACAGAGAAAACTTTCGCATGATAATAACCGACATCCGATAGGATATGGCACTAAAAGAAAAAGAAGACAACAATAGACGTGTAAACACATAAAAATTTCAGCGTCAATTTAAATTTAGATTTTCTATCTCCATACTGTACTCACCCAATCTCCGAGATCTATTCGGGCAGTCAGAAACTTCCGAGCAAGTGTTATCTGAATGAGCTTGGGCCCTTCAGCATTTCCCAATCGTGCTGGACATTTCGCAGAGCTCGTGTCGGAATGTAATAGTAGAGCACAAGCGCAGATCACTTTCCACTAGATGGGACACAAAAGAGAACTATCGGAAAAGACAGTCTGAAGTTACCGAAGTTCCTTGGTTGTCTGGAAGAGATCGCTCTTTAGCGATAAGACCGCCTGTTGCTTGCCTCCTTTTCATGTGTTATCTATACCAGTTTGTGTTATTTTTGTTGTTTTGAGGTGCAATAAAGAGTTATTGTATTGTATTGTTCCTTTTAAATGAGATTGAGCCCTTGAGCATTCCCGAATAGAACTGGAT
This sequence comes from Lathronympha strigana, assembly GCA_949128165.1. NCBI lineage: Eukaryota > Metazoa > Arthropoda > Insecta > Lepidoptera > Tortricidae > Lathronympha > Lathronympha strigana. The sequence continues at coordinate 940,937 of OX421911.1, forward strand.
ATTCAGCAGTACTAGTGTTGGAATTTAGTAGTAAAGTGGCACAAGCACTGACCACATTTCAACTAAAAAGGACATAAGACAACTAGCGGATTTTTTATATAACGCGCGGCATCCTGTAGAAATTTCACAGTGTTGGTTCTGGTAATGTTGGAGTTACGAGACATAATAATAAACAAATAATACTCGTCGAAGAGTTGGTTCAATCAAGAGATGTTAACACCAACAATCATGTTGACGTAGTTTATATAACTAGAAGTAAATACAGATTGTTCTTGAATTGAAAATTATGTTCCACAGTTAAGTCAGAATAGTGGCGTTTATGCATGAATTCGTCACAGACTGTGGGTGCATAAAAGCTTCCTGTAAACATAACCACATTTACCTCTATGTATCTTTTGGTTACTAAACCACATTTAAAAACGGTAAATTCAACCTGAAAAGCGTGAATGTTTTCAAGTTCAGGTGGTTCGATTTCGGGTTAACAACAAAACCTAAAATAAATAGAAGACATGACGTCTTAACGCGCTAATGCGTGTTTGCAGTTGAGTAGCAGTTATTTAGTTAGTTTTCCTGGGCTTTTTCTGCAAATTTACATGAATGAAAAAAAAGGCACTTTTTCGCGATAGCCAGGTAGCCTATTCTAACCACCCCTAGTTTGTCCACGAAACCTATCATCGTTTTAAGGTTGCAAACTGCCTTCTTTAGTGTGCCGGGAGTTCCTTAGTATTTGCTCCTGTATGCTTCTACCTCTTTACATTCTAGGAGAATATGTTTTGTTGTTTCTTCCTTTTCATTGCATGCTCTGCACACAGGGCTGTCTGTGATGCCCATTTTTTGTAAGTGTTTGTTTAGTGTGTTGTGTCCTTTTTTTTTTGACGGAGGGAAATGCTTTTACGCATCCCCCAGTGTGTTGTGTCCTGTGAGTTGTCCTACTATTTTCCGTAGGTGAGCAGGGTGCGTAGCCAAGATACCAATCGCTCACGCTCAGTGGCTAACGAAACGCAACTGTCATTGTCACACTAATAAGGAAGAGTGATAGAGAGAGGTAGCTACGATACGTTATTAAGCGTGAGCGATTGGCATCTTGGCTACGCACGCAGTAATCTGTGGTACGTTTTAATTGCTGCCTGAATTCCAGCGATCGCATCGATGATGGTTTGATGGTTGACGAGATTACAAAACAACTGGTCCTATGTTTGGATTTCGAAAACAATAAATAGTTAACCAACTATTTTAATCAACTAGCACAATACAATACAAAACATTTATTCGTAATAGATTTACAGAATTTCAAAAACAACACAAAAAAGACAAGCAACACAATAAGCACGATATATCATATCTATTTGTGTTGTAAAATACGATAAAATTAATCACTCCTGGCTCCTGAGTCCCGGCGCTCTGCTGTTTAGGTGTATCAATCAATAGTAAAAAAAGTAGTGCAAAGACCAGAGTCTAGTATTAGCTTCGGTAGCTCAGTCGGTTTAAACGCCCAGCCAGTCCTATTTTATGGTGCCGATGCGTGGCCGGTTCCTGGAAGGCATGTTCAGGAGCTTCGCGTTACAGAGATGAGGATGCTGCGATGGATGTGCGGCGTTACGCGTGCTGACCGCATTCGTAACGAGTACATCCGTGGCAGCCTCGCAGTCCGTGATGTAGCGGAGAAGCTCCAAGAATGTCGCCTTCGGTGGTTCGGCCACGTTTGTCGCAGGCCACCCGGCTACGTGGGAAACAAATGCCTTAGCCTAGCCCTTGATGGACCCCGACCCCGCGGTAGACCAAAAAGCGATGGCTAGATGTCGTGAAGGCCGACTTGAGCGTAAAATGGCTAACAAGGGAAGACGCCAGGATCGTGCAAAGTGGAGGAGAGGATGCAGGAAAGCGGAACCTGGCAAGGGCCGGGATAACGCTAGGTAGAAGAAGAAGTCCAGTCGGTTTAAGTTTTTTGCCGGCTGTATACATTTGGGCAATCCGTCAGTCCTCCATAGTGGGTATGTCCGCCGGGCATCTACCAGACTTTCCCATACATTTGTTGACAGATCTGGCCGTTGACCCAGCAATTGGGTCAATATTCCAAAAGGCTAGAGTACGACAAAGCTAAGTTTTCATAAATTTTGATAGCATAGACTGTGAAAGTGTTACGTTAACGACGTAATCTCGACTATTTGACGTCATTTATGTATTTGAAAAAAAAAAATACAAATGAAACATTACAGAGTAAATCATATTCATATTCATATTCATATATTTATTAATAATAGTTCATATTACATGTCAGACAATAGGTACATTAATTTTTTTTTGTATACAATTAAAATATAGAATTAAATAATGGTACTTACAAATACTTTAACTTTTCACGACCGAATTACCGAATTAACGAATCACGACCCTGTGCCCTGAGCTAGGAAACCCTGTGTTACAGGACCGTATTTGCCGTTTAAAACACCACTTGCGTAGTCAAAATATCAAAATCGAGGAAACTTAGCATGGTCTGATTCTATGGTTGTATGTAAATTTCGCTTCAAGCAGTGTTTTTTTACCTTGAATTAAAAAAAAAAATTTCTTTAGCGAACCAAGGCTCTGCTTGGTACATATTTTGTAACAATTATTATTATTGCTATATTACTCACCTTGAGTTTTATTTCCGTGCTATCGTAATAAGGTCCCGTGATATCTGAAATAAAAGAAAAAGTAACTTATAATGTATTGACCTTTAGAAATTGTATCACTCGCAATAGCTTATCATCGGTCTGGCCCTGGTGAGAGAAATAACACTACAATTAATATACAACAAAACCCAACTAAAATCAAATTAATAGATTGAAACATGAACTAAAACATTTATTATATTATCATACCGAGCAACACATAAATTAGGCCCGGTACCATTATTAATGTTAATCTATCGAAATTTTCCTGTAGCACTTAATTTTATTTAATGTGAATTTGGATAATGCTGAATATGGCATAATTTGCGAGTATCAATGAAAATTCCTCATATTCTTTTATAGGGGTGTTCATTTACAGAATCAACTGACGTCCGGAAGGTACTCAAATACACCTTAAATGATTGCTACAATCAGGGTGCCTTATTGCAATTAATAGTCGTTCGAGTGGATGTGGGAATTTTACAATTGGTTCCGTGACCAGGATAGGTCCAATTGTGTTTATATAATTTAAACTTTACTAACATTTTCAAATGTTGTGAATAATTAATTACTAAGATTTGAAAATGGAACCTTAGGTAACCTGAAAGGCATAATCACTGGTGGAGGCGTCAATGACTATGACACATTAAATTGTAACGGTTAACACTCACGTATTTATATAATTTAAACTTTCGTGAGTCATACTGATATTAAATTGCAATGGTTACCACTCACGTATTTTTATCACAATAGGCGTGACATATTTTAGTCACACCACTCTGTCTGTCCGACGATGACTGCCCGATGCAGTCGAAGCATGTCACGCCTATTGTGATAAAAATACGTGAGTGTTAACCGTTACAATTTAATGTGTCATAGTCATTGACGCCTCCACCAGTGATTATGCCTTTCAGGTTACCTAAGGTTCCATTTTCAAATCTTAGTAATTAATTATTCACAACATTTGAAAACTGCACGTTCCGAATTTCATGGTCCTAACTTCATAGATAGTCTTAATCTATGAAGTTAGGACGTGCCTTGGGTTTTCCGTCAGTTTCTAAGGGCGTAACAATAACGCTCGTAATACATTTAAGGACGTAATGAGAATCGCGATCTGATAAAAAAAAATAACTCAAATAAATCAATAGGCTAACACTCCATACAACAAAATATTTTGTGAAAGTGTGTTGAAAAAATAAAAATCTCATAAAGTTATAGTCAATTTAGTCATAGTCGATTACGATGATATTTCGGAAATATAATTAAATGTTTTCTTTTGTAAAATAAATAAAAAAACATTATCAGATCATGTACGACAAACAAACACAGAAGCATCTGCTGTTTTTTCCCTTTTTCTTCGCAGCAGTAATCTAAAGAACAAAGCGTCGCTTAACGTTTCGGAATCACTCGAACGTTAGCGGCAATTTCACGCCTCATCGCGCCCTCTAGCGGGCGACATCAATTTAAATTACTACCTAACAATCGATAGCAGAATCGGTGCCACGAAAACAACTTCCATCGTTTTTAGGAATCCGTACCTCAAAAGGAATAAATGGAACCCTTATAAGATCACTTTGTTGTCCGTCCGTCCGTCCGTCTGTCAAGACCCTTTAACTCGGGAACGCGTAAAGGTAGCAACTTAAAATTAATACCACATACACAAGTCTGCGGTCCTTTGAAGCTGTGAAAAAACCAAACCTCTACGTCAACGCAATCAAAAGCTACGGTCATTTATGTCGCAAGTCCCATACATTTGCAATGGGAATCAAAATGTACAGGGTACTTTCCGTTGACCTACAATCACGAAATTTGGAAAAAAGGAAGAGGTTGTAGCATAGGTACAGGAGAAAATCCGAAAACCGTATAATTGCCGCACACTGAGAATTCCGTGCCACCAGTATTTTAAGTACGTCAGGGCATAAAATTGCGAGCATCCTATGTGCGGAACCCTCGGTGGGCGATCCTACTCGCACTTGGCTAGTTTTTTTTATAAAGTCGCAAACTGTTATAGGCACATACTTAGCTTGTGTTGGTTATATGTCATCACACTTGCTCGTAAATGGTAATGTTATATGCAAACATACTAAGACTTAATAAGTTGTATTAAGCCCATGGCCGTAATGGATTTGCATACAATTTTACCGGCCTCCCGTGGCTCCCGGAGGACCTGCGCCCCACGCGCACCCCCCGCGTAGCCGCCGCGGAGTACTGTGGACTGTGCTACTTATTACTACGCTACCACTAATCATAATTGTTTATTTATCTGCCTAGTAAGCTTATTTATTTTCTTGCAAAAGTGATGAAAAACATTGTATGTATCAGCGGTACAAGAATTACAAACTCGTGTTAAAATGTATTGTTTACCGCCCTTAATACACAATGTACTATTACAGCGCTGGTAGCCCAGCGGAATGGCTTTTTCAATCCGATTGCGGGTTGGTTTGCCGGTTGGGTTTGCGGGTTGGTACGAACCCGGTTCGTACCAATGACTTTTTCTAAAATTATGTACGAAATATCGTTTGATATTTAGTCATCACTTTTTGGTGAAGGAAAACTTGAGGAAACCGGATTAATTCTGAGAATGCCAATCGTTTTCCCTCTGGATTGGAAGGTCTGATGGCAGTCAATCTTAATGATCTTGGGATTAGTTGCCAAAGCGAACCCCAGGACACTTGAGCCGTAGGATAAGCCGGGAAGCTAGGACGAAGTAGTTCTTCCTAGCGGTTTTCTGGCTTAGTTTTACGCCGCTGTTAGTTTTATACCTACCTTAATAGCGGTAATTCTATTTATTTTATACTCAAGTTCAAAATAGTAGTTTCTGAAACTGTGATATAATAAGGGTTCTTAAAACTTGACGAAGTTGAGTTTTGTAGTAATAGACCCGAGAGTTTTAAGAACCAATTATAAGCTGTTGCATACGCTAGTTTAGCGGAATAGCAATCTAAAGATTACTGTCGTAATTTTGCGGATTTGTCAAACGAGGATATGATGTAAAATTGTTAATGTCCCTTTCTGTCAAATTACTAGTTCGAATACCGCGGCCTTAATCGAGCTATATAATTAAATTTTACTAATACCAAAGCGCTTTTTTTATACCATGACTGTGGCAGAAGCATACATCCCGCCTGAAAAGTAGCATACGAATTCTCGTATAGTATAAACGCTTAAAATTAATTAAAAGTAAAGGTGTGTAGTGGACTTTCCTGATAGATAATGTAATTATATCACATGGGACGCACCCATTCTTACGGGTTCTCTCAATGAGAATATGCAGCCAAGACCGCCATATTGCATACCGATCCTTTTCCTGAAGGAATTAATGAAAAGCACGTCCTATAACCTCGCAATACCAGGTCGGGGCGGAAAAGTATTAATTAAATTATATTGCGTGCATATTCAAGATGGGTGGGAAACGTAGTGGCTTACCGGTAAGGCGTGCTGGAAGGAATCCGAAGATTACGTGATCATAATCAAAGCCTATAGTGCTAAATACCCAAAAACTGATGGGAATGCTTTTGCTGCTGACAAAATTGGTTTGCCTGACAATATTGTACCACCTACAGACTATAATAACATTTTTCCACAGCCAATACTTATTTTTCACTGTAAAATGGGCTGAGTTGCCTGGAAAAGCTGATGGTCACGTGCAAAGTAGAAGGAAAGAGACCTAGAGGTCGAAGCCCGACACGTTGGACTGACCAGATCCGCTCCACTCTCGACACCACAGTACACGAGGCTTCACATGGCGGCAGACAGGAATAAATGGCGTCGCATTAGACGCAGCAAACTTTTTCCTAGAGGTGGTCACGACCCTCATTGAGGAAACCGACGCGAGGAGGAGTGAGTTGGAATTAATACTAAGTTGATATTTACCTATTTGTGAAACAAAGGAAACCAGCGAGCATGCTCTGGCGGAATACGGATATGTTCGGTAAGAATAAGCTGGAGGCGAAGGAGCTTGAAGGTCGTCGACCTTAGGGATGTCCTACGGTTCTGTAAGGAAACCGGGAGACTAGCAGGAAGCAATGGGGGAACGCCACCGGGAGACTAACCTGCAGCTCCAGCAACGGGGAAAGGTGAATGAGGACAACAGGTGATCGACAGCCCGCTTTAGTCCGACTCCAGCCGAGGGTGGTCCCTAAATCACATTATATGATACGTCATTTATGCACCTACTTAAAAAGTGTTCCAGTTTTATGAAATTAAGTTTATCAACGGTAATTTATCATTTGATTTTATAGATTTTAGGATAACCACAAAACAAATGTAAAGCATGCCGCGAAGGCAGGAGGGCCGCTGGTTCGATCCCAGCCCTGCTCACCGGGGGCCTTGGTCACTTTTTCTGTAGTATATGACATCTCTTTCAATTTATAATTTATAAAAATCTCAGCACATCCCATAATTGGAGTTAGGCGGGAAAGGAACTGAGTGAGGTGGGACTATTTCTAGAATTGACATAATTTCACATCAGGTTGCCAGGAAAATAAAGTATTTTTGTCAAAATATGTCCACTCTGGTCTATAAATATTAACCCATCCCTCTACAATCCCGTCTCGCCCATTCATGAGACCACTACTCTCGTAATCCCTCCTCCCCCCACTTTACGGTACTTCTTAATTGGCACTTATTTATGTTTCAAGCCAAAAATAGACGATATCATTGAACGCTCGTTATCGATCGCGCGAACAGGACAATAAATGTTTGTCGTCTGATCTAACACCTACGCCATTTTTTGCGCGTCGGTAAATGAAAATACCTATTTTAGGCACGCTCTATCAACGGCCTAATATCTAATTTTAACATTATTTACTTTGAAACTTGTTCGTTTTCTATTGGAAAATGGCGGTTGAGCGTGCTTCTGATCTAGCTTTTCATCAGTGTATTCTAATCTAGGTAATTAAAATATTCGGTAATTAAAAACGGGACTTAACCAGGATCACGAAGGCAATGTCGCCCTCGAAACGTCGGAGGTTAGTTTTCAAAGTTTAAGGATGACTCGCACTTAGAACGGGACGTCAGTTTTTATATAAAACGTCTCGTGACCTGCGACGGTTCCGAGCTATCACGTTATTTCTATAGAAATTGACCTTCTATATAAACTAGGCCTTATCGGGATTAGTCCGATTTCTTGACAATGTTTTCCTTCACCGAAATGCGATTGGTAAATATCAAATGATATTTCGTACATAAGTTCCGAAAAACTCATTGATAAAAGCTAAAATAACCACTTTCTAACCTTAAAATAAAACGAACATCAAAAGTAACGCATAAAGCTTTCTTCCGACATATTTGATTACGATAATATCCTGAGCCTTTCCCGGTTTAATATTTCATAATATAAGTCTACTCATGTTATCAAGTTTAATGTAAATGTTATTGGTAACTTTATGGCAGCTGGAGCGTAGGTGGAACTATAGATAGGGATAATTTTATTTTCTTCGACCATCATGATATTACGTTTATGTTATACAGTAGAAGTTAGAATTTTATGTGACTAAAATAAGCTAGTATAAGGATAATATTGTCTTCTGTTACCGCGACTGTTATTCATTGAAATTAAACACTTTAGAACGGATTAATCGCGTTTATCAACACCACCGTGCTGTAAAGGGCTCGAAACGTAAGATCATGGTGTTAATAAACGTGATTAATCCGTTCTTAAGTGTTTAATTTCTAGTATAAGGAGTTGCCCATGATTATCAACATATTAAGTGGACCGGTCTCCTTTTTGAACAATGAAAAGCAATTTTTCGGATTTTTGATTATGTTTCATGATAACGGTAGAAATTATTAAAAAATAAACAAATATGTTTGAAGTAGACTACACGTCCCGTTCTAGAGTCAGTTATCCTTAATTATGTGTGGTGACCGCGAATAATTATCTTGTATGCCCTGTCTAGTAGTCACAATGGTCTGTGTTGGAATCTTTTGAAATTTTCAACCTTACCTAGTGATTTAATTTATAGTGATTATTTAATTTAGGTATGTTCGCTTTTTTAGCGATAAGAACGCTTGTTGTTTAACTCTTTTATTGCTTAAAATTAAACACTTTAGAACGGATTAATCGCTTCGAGCCCTTTACAGCACTCGTTTTCACAGGGTTAAGATGATGATGATTCTCTCAGTTAACGAACGCAGTTAATCCGTTCTAAAGGGTTTAATTTCAATGAAAACCAATCGCGGTAACAGAAAACAATCTTTTACTGCCGTTTTTCTGTAAGTACCATTCTTGTAAAGGTATTCAATAAAGAAAATTTGTATTTGTTTGTTTTTATCATGAATATTTGATTCTAAGTTACATAGATAAACAGCCAAAACTGAAAGAGCTGAATGAGTATAAAGTAAACAAACGCACAATCGTATCAAGGATAACCGGAGGTTTTCAGTATGATTACATTTCAAGCAGAACCCCCAGAGAGAATTTCCTCTTCAAGAATACGTCGTTTCGTGTTAAGGAGAGGGGGGAACTGTTTGCTATTTCTTTAATCTAACGTGAGATGTGTGCTTCGGACATAAAAAGACGCTCCGAACAAATTTGCTTGACGTTGAACAAACAAAAACACTCCTATCTCACTATTGAGGAATATCTATAGAGGCCATTTTAATAAAGTTGCCCATTTTTATTAACATGGGTATTTTTACACAGTTTTAAATTGTATTTCATATAGAGTTGCAGAAAAAAAGGTCAGAGGAATATTGTTTTGCATGTAGAGGCTTGTACTTCTACCTTGTGATCGATTATTTCCTTTTAAATTTGAATTTTCATTTCGACTCCTTTATTTGGCCGGGTTTCCTAGGACTGCTAATTTTAGGCTGCTAACTTCACGCCGATCAATTTCTACTCTGAATTTTAAGCTCTTTGGATCATAATAAAAAATGTCCTAATACATCTATACATTTTTCAAACTTTCCATCCCGTTGCCTGCATACAAAGTCTATGAATAAATGATAACCAAATGGAAAAACATGATGCGACTTTTACCTCATTAGGATCAAACGAGCTCTCGATTCTGGGTAAAAATCACATAAAGATTATAAATAGGAAACCTCCGTAAGTAAGTATTAGATATATTAACATACTATATTATTTACAAAGTTGAAAACATTTGTTTTCAAAATACAGTAAGTGTTACTTACCTAACTACCTACCTCTACCTACCTTAAAACAATCATGATAATGGGATGCGGACCGTTCCGAATTCTACTCAGATTCGAGCTATTTTCGACTTTATAGGCGTGAGTATATTTCCTGAAATTATTATTTCCTTCAACAACTTAAATCTGCCTGTTGGGCCCTATGGTTGATTGATAGAGAATGCCATTTGTTTGGCATTTAGTCCACCAAATGTAAAATTTTCTGCCTTGTGCATTAAAGTTGAAAAAAATAAATACCGAACTAATACGGACCTTTTATGTTTTTGTAATACACATTACAACTGGTCAGTCTAAAGTGCTGGCAATAGCTACAAATAGCTACTGAGAGACAGGCGCCGCCCTCAAATCGATGGTATTGTTATCCTAGTTTGACTACGTGTATAGCTATCTATAGCTTTCAGGTCATCGATTCGTATCGCTATCGCAAAATTATGGATAACTGGAGATAAGATATACTATACATACCTTATATTTTTAAAACAAATGTTTTAGTAAATTGAATGATGTTTGGTCTGTTCTGTGACCAATATGTATGTATTTCATGAAACATGGGTAACCGCGTAGCGTGTTCATTAAACCGGAGTTGTGGTTAGGAGCCCCGGCTCGTCCCAATGAGTTACCGAAATAAATGTAGTATGAATCATGTAAAATTGTTATTTATACAAAGGAGGACAATTGGAGTTTATATATATATAAATCATTTATTTCGAGTAAGTTACACTCATATCTAGATTAAATATTAAGCTTAATTCTAAAAAACATGTATTAGTAGGTACCTAAAATCTAGAAATGTATAAACTATTTTTCTTAATGGCTGAGTACGGCACGCGTAGCCGACTGCAGCGTAGCAAATAGGGTGAGTCCAGCCTGTCCCCTATCGCTTTCATGATGTTGTTGGGGCTGGCGCGTGTCCGGCGCACCAGGGATGCGGCCCTCTTGCGAATAGTGGCATAGAAGCAATCAACCAGAAGCGAACATCCCTGATGCGCTACAGAAACGCGACAGCCCCATCATCACCCAGAAGGCGTTATTGTACTGGACGCAGAGGGCTTCATATGCCCTTTTCGTATATGAAAGCCACAGACTGCACGAGTATAGTGAGGTGCAGTATTAAGCTCTGAATAATGTAACTTTTACCTCCTTGGTACAGCGCGCAAACCTGTGAGCAATCATATTCGCCCGGACTGAAAGTGCCCTCCGCTCCCCATTAAGTTTTCTGGGTGTCACATTGGCTGTTCTGTTGCGACCGACCTTAAGTACCATATATTTGCTTTTACTTACATTATATATTAAGCCATGAGTTTTGACATATGTCTCACACCTCACACCCCTCCAGCAGCCTAAGTATACCACCGGCTGAAGCTGTACACCCGTCAGCATCATAATTTCAGCCAAAAGTGGTTCACTGCTGAACAAAAGTCTCTCCCAAAGATTCCGTAGATCGCATGCCGTTCTGCGGCATGTTTAACAATGCTCCGGGCGTGACGTAGCTGCCAAGCATGCGCCAAGTGATTTAAGCAGCTTACACAGAAACTGCTCGCATATTGTTGTATTGCTTCGCAGCACCGCGAGCACGACGCTGTAAGCCCATACATTTGTTGGCACGACTGTCGTAACACGAATCAGGAAACTAAGATGATAATAAGTGCCTACGCCATTTAGTATTTTAACAGGCGCGCCTCGGCACATTTCTCCCATTCCGCCAATTAAACTTCGTAAATAAAAACAGCCGAATCCAGCGAATTTGGCAGAATTCAATTATTTTCTTGCCATTCACAAATCATAACTCTCTAAAGGAAGACCAAGTAAGAGCGATCTTTGACTACATATCTTTGTTACACATTTTCGGGTCAAATTGTGCAAGTTGAGGAAGTGTCCTGATTTAATGTTTCGTGCTGGCTCAACCAACGATTGGATTTATTCCAACGCCGATAACAAAGGTGGTTTCACACGGAACTAAATATTCAGATGTTTATTTTGTTCTGACCGAGCCGTCCATCATATTTAAAGGGCATAAACATTCATGGCAGACAAAATCCTTATTTTTCTGAACCACAATTTTTAACGTCCATTTAAACTTAGTGACTTTTTTCCTCCGCCCATCTCCGAGAAAAACGATCTTATATGAAATGGGTGGTAATTTTTCCTTTTGATGTATAAAGGGAAAAACGTAACCTTTATAGGAGCACTTATGTACTCTTATACGCGATTTGCGACGTGGTTAAGTTACGGCAAGCACAGGGACTCCATCTTGTGGACATGAATTAATAATCATAAATCATAGGTAAGGTCGGGACCAGTGGCTAGGATTTTTTCGGACACTCAAATTGTAACTTAAACGTTGTGCTAGCAGGCCGCAATTCATACTCAACAATCTTTAGTTATTAAGTTTTCACCCTGTATTCTCAGTTTTTCGATCAATATAATAAGAAAGTGCTAAGACAATGTTTAAAAAAAAGGGAATTGAGCCACTGTGTACTGGTACTGGGGTACGGTGACTCGACCCTGTGGTACACAATGACTCTAACAGTAAATAAACAGTGGAACAAACTATGTAATATTTTATTATAACTACAATTAACATTCAGTCTCGTTTATTTATAATATATGCTGTAAGCCTTAATATTTATTGATATCAATCACAATAATTATACACTACACATAGAGCAGTACACGGTGGCTTTAGAAAATACATAGAGACTCATGAGTCACTCTGTACTTCCTAATTTGAGTCACTCAACACGCTGTCGCTATTTTCAATTCAACGGCGTACAAATCTGATTGTATTCGGCGAAGAACATGCAAATCTATGTTATTAACAGCATTTTCTACTAAAATAACAGAAAATGTCTAAATACTCAAATTTCAATCAATGAAAACATGTACAACTTGCCTATAAAAACTTTTTCTTCAACACGAAACACAAGAAATACGCGATTTAAAAGTGTCACGAAAGACTCGTGACACTTTATATCGCGTCGGGGCTGGCAACTGACTGTTTTACATATGTTTAGGTTTCTTTTGCTCCTAACCAACGATGGAGATAGATAGATATTGCTGGTCTATGTACAAAATCTAGATGTCAGTCAATGTACCCGACCGAGTCACCGTTCCCTACCCTACCCTACAAATCTTCAATGTTGAGATGAGGATCCGGAGGTACCGGGCTGGGCATGTCTGCCGTATGTATGAGGATGAGGATAGCCGGACCAAAGTAGCCACTAAATGGCATCCTTTTTGCGTTTAATAGTAGGTATTTAGTTTTATTACGTCTCGGTAAACGAACAATAATATCTTCGGTATTCGGTAAGCAGTCATGAATTGGAACACAACAAAATTTTAAAAAATTGGAAAAGTAAATCACTTGTTCGCAAAAACAAACTTTGCGCACGCAACACGGCCAAAAAAGGGCACTTTTGCAGCTTAAACGGAGCAAATGTATTAAAAAATAAAATAATGCTGATTCAGTTCAAAAGTTTCAATCACAAATTGCATTGCAATAAAGCGGTTACCACAGAGCCTCTCACCCGGAACGGGTTCCTTTTATAAATTGACTTCACTTAACCTAGTTTTTAAAAATGGCCGCCGGGATCTAGTTAGTGGAGGCGGTAATCGGTATGCACAAGTGCGGTAAAGACGTGCCGCGACAGGAAATTTGTTATTTCCACCTTTAATAGTACATCGTATATGTATATTAAGGGCGGTAAACAAGAAATAACGAAAGAGTGTGAATTTAATTTTAACACGAGTTCATAATTCTCGTACCGCCCGTGTTACATACAATGTTTTTCATCACATGTGCGAGGAAATTAACTTACTAGGCAAATAAATAAATAGTAAGAATTTCGCCTCTGATTAATTAAGAACTGCGGAACGAGGTATCGAGACAAACCGATCTGGTTTAACGGTACTGTCATATAAAATGTTATGTAACTATTATTTATATCAATAAAAAAAAAGTGGTAGTGCAGTAGCGCAGTTCACGGTACACCGCTGTGTAGTTTCCAAAGTATATTTAATCCTTTCTTATTTTAAACGTTTAAGGTGCGTTCCGCCAACCCTAGAGCCCAGTCTTTCGTCTAGTGCTGCCTTCTAGATATTTTTTACAGATATTTTTTCGACTAGAAGCGAAGGTGGCGCCACCTACACAATTGTAAAACAATGTGTTCAAATCATACGTGTAGGTTAAATATAATTCAAATGTAAGGAACGGCGTTTTCAAGCCAGGCTATCTATAATTTCTTCTTCTTCTTCTCAGCATATTTTACTCCACTGAAGGATGTATGCCTCTTGCCCATTCCTTGCGGTTTGCGGCGTCTCTCATCCGACCCTGCCGTCTTCTTTATATCGTCCGATCTGGCAGCTAGTCTGCCTACGCTTCGGCTTCCCATTCTAGGCCTCCACATGAGAGTTCTAATTATCCACCGCCCATCATTGTTTCGGCACACATGCCCAGCCCAAAAACGCCAGCCATTTCAGGCTGATCAGCTGTAATTTGCAGACAAGTTTAAAAAAAAACAACTGCCATCTAACCTTCCAACTTACAGAGAAACTAGGTCATTCACGTTATAATTCGATTTCCTCGCGACGTTTTCCTTCACGTATCGTTCGGACGCTAACAATTTTATTACTCCCCTCAAATAATTGATAAGGGTGTGCGCTAACCGTATTACTACTACGATGTATTATCCGCCCTACCTTCATCGCTGAGTCCATTAAGGGCTCATGTTCCATATACGTACCTTTTTTATACTACGGTTTACCTATTATAAACAAAGAAGAAGGGTGTTCACCCGCATACCCTGGAGCCTAAATGGTCTCGTACCGTGCGGTTTAAAAGTAACTTCCTCCCGCGGACGCTCCGGCTGTGGAATGAGCTCCCTGCCGCTGTTTTCCCAAAATACTACAGTATGGGATTCTTCAAAAAAAGGAGTGTTAAAGTTTTTAAAGGGTTGGTAACGCGCAGCGCATGTAACACCCCTGGAGTTGCAGGCTTCCATTTCCATCAGGCGGGCCGTATGCTTGTTTGCCACGGTAGTGGTATTAAAAACAATCCTGCCAATGGCACTAGGTGTAACGTAGTTACTACATGTAGGATGACCATTACATTCAGTGATTCGTATAAGTATATCATTTTTCTACTCCTGATCACCGATTAAAAATCAGCGTGTGTAAAAAAGGTTAGTAGATAAAGATTTATTATATTTTCTTAGGTTGTCTGGAAGAGATCGCTTATAGCGATAAGACCGCCTGTTGCTACCTTTATATATTTTGTGAATTTGTTCTGTCTTTTGTTTCATATGTGGTGCAATAAAGAATATTTTACTTTTACTTTATATTTTCTTCATTGTCGTGTTTGAGCTGGAGTAAATTATACAGCGTGATTCATTAGACGTGAGCCGGATCAACCCTATGCATTCAGTCGATTGTAAGCTATTGTTTAGTATTATTCAGCGAGATTACGATATTTACATTCCTGGCGCTCGCCGCACGCCGAGCCGAGTCAATCTTTATTAAAGGAGTCTGTGTCAAATCATAAATGTCAACTGTTGAAGGTTGATTGGTATAGTTAAATATTATAATACAGTTTAATAGTTTTGACGACCGGTTGACGTAGTTGGTAGTGACCCTGTCTGCTAAGCCGATGCAATGGTCCGGATTCGAATCCCGGTAAGGACATTTATTTGGGTGATGAACACAGATATTTGTTCCTGAGTCACGGATGTTCTCTATGTATATATGTATTTGTATATTATATATATCTGTTGTGTGCCAATTATTTTTTATCTTGTACAACAGTTTTCTTTGTATGTGTATTTATCATTATTGGTGAGCAATAAAGTATATTATTATTATTATATCGTCGTCTAGTACCCGTAACACAAGCCTTATTGAGCTTACTGCGGGTCTGCGGGACTTAGTCAATTTGTGTAAGAATGTCCTGTATTATTTATTTATTTTATGAATAAGCTACTAAGAAATTATTATCTGCTTTCCTTAGAACTGTTTTATGATATATGCATACCTAGGTAGATGTACGTACTTATTGGTTATTTAATGATGACTCACACTAGAACGGGACGGGATGGGGCGAAACGGGGCGGATAGGGACAATCTGTCAGTCAGTTTATATAGAAAACGTCACGTGACATCGGAGGGCTCCGAGCTATCACGTGATTTTTACTATAGAATTTGACAGATTGTCCCGTCCCGCCCCATCCCGTCCCGTCCTAGTGGGAGTAATCCTTAAGGGCCTACGCTAGCTGACGCGGGTGCACGGAGCGGGTGCACGCAGCGGGTGGATTTAGTATGGCGAACCCGCTCCGTGCACCCGCTTCACTTAGCGCTGTTCATACAATTTCTTATGAGAAGGGCGTCCGTTCCGGGTAATCCGCGTCAGCTAGCGTAGGCCCAGGCCCTTAATCTAACTGACATACATAATTTTCTTAGAAACGAAATTAATTTTAATGGGTTGTAGTATAAGTGTAACAAGTGAAGGCGTGAAAGAAAACGCACCGCCAATAATAATGTCAAAATTTGGCGAAAAGTATTGCTATCTGACCTTTCAATCCAGGGGGTAAACTAGGCCTTATGGGGCTTAGTCCGGTTTCCTCACGATGTCTTCCATTACCAAGCAATTGGTAAAATATTATTTTATCAAATTGTAAATATCGAACGAAATTTCGTACATAAATTGCGAAAAACTTATTGGAGCAAGCGGACAAGATTGACCCGCGACCGTGATTGCCATAAGGCACGGCTATGCCACCAATTCCTTTAAATATAATGTAAATGAATATGTTAAGTTAAGAGAGGTATGGGCACAGCGGATGCATATCGTTTAGTGTGGTAGGGCACAGCACAACGAATGTCGTCTCGCTCAAATCAAGAGCAGAGCCCATCTGGGGAAGTGCCTCCACCTTACAGAAAACCGCAGTTTAATAACACTAGACCCTACTCATAGTGTTGTGTTTCTGTTGGTGAGTAAGGTCGCCAGAGCTCCAAGAGGATTCACTGTGTTGACAGCTGGGGACCCACCATAGATATCATAAGGAATAGATATCGCACGGAGGCGTAGCGCGTGTCGCAGCGATAAGGCCAGTTGGCCATATTACTATTCAACTCGAGCCAGTTACAACTTAGCCGCGACCGTAAAATGTGCTCCGATATTTTCGAGAAATGCCGAATTGCTGCGTTGTTACCTGCAAAAATAGAAGTAAAAACAAAAACTTCAAGGACTATAGAATCACCTACCATATATAAGTATTCATGTTATTAGTTATTAGTTGATTAAATCGTGCATTTTTACAAATATATTCAGTGCCGTATGAATTTTCTCTATCGGACTAATTGGTTGGACAAATTGTATATGCGTTTTACATTGCCGGTTTAGAATAGCAAACAAGTTGTGTCGCGTGGCGATTTGTTAAGCAACCGCGCAATGTATAGAATTTCTAGCGATCTTCACAATCGCATGATTATTACCTGGTACGGCCGCTTGTGCCTTGCCGGGAACTAGAGATGCACCCGTGCCGATGCACGATGTGCGTCGATAAATGTTTGGCTTGATTGTACTCATATAAGTAATAACATTATCACATGTTTGTGTAATAAACAAATTTATGTTGTACCAACCTATTTATTGTTGTATTGTTATCCATTAAAAAAATCAAGGGAGACATCCAGTATGTTAAAACCCAAACGTTTTTAAGTTTAATGTGTAAAATTTTTGTTAATGTCAATATTTGTTAATACGTCTTTATTTATGGTTTATCTTTAGATATTTGTATTTATCTAATCCTCGGCAATAATTCGAATGTCATTATAAACAACTAAACCCCTATTGAAGATTGTGAATAAAACTAAATTAATGCATTTTTATTTGTAAATTTAACAATCATGCAAATTGGTCCGTAAATATACAGGTTGGAAAATGTTAATGGGCCCTGGAGGGAAAGTGCCTTTAACCTTAAGTCAGTTCATTTTACCTAAATAAGACATTCCTTTATTTCTGAAAAGAAACAAAACTACATACAAAGATATTTTTTTAGTTACATAGGTAGTGTGTAGTGTACAAACACAAACGATTTCTGTATTGTCTATTCAATTTTGAGGTTTTTTTTTGTCTGACAGACAAGTATAAGACTAACACTGACATTAACTGTATCGTCAAGAGTAATAAAAAACCATTTTCTTTTAATTTGTGTTGGATTTGACTGACTGAAATTTAAAGCTGTTATTTTATATTCCCCTTGAGTCATACCATACGAGGTAACTTAAGGTTTTAAGGCACTTTTCCTCCAGGGTCCTGTATGCAGAATGAATAATCTCCGCCCTGCTACTGTTAAGTGCTTACATACATTTTACTGGCCAGTAAACCTTCAATAAAAGTACTTTAAATTGCAATGCTTTTTTTTAATCCCATAAAAATGTTTCGCCTCACACCTGCTCATAACGGTTAACATTTGTATACCTCAGGAGTGCAAAGTAATTTGATGCAATCTTCAACTTAATTTTAATATTAGCTGGAGGATGGTTCATTACGCAATGATTCTGAATCATAAATAGTTGATTGCAATCATTAAGATTAAGATTAGATCTATAAAGTATTAGGATCTGTCAGTGCCAAGTTTCATAGATTTTGATAGCACGGACTGTGAAAGTGAGTAAACGTTATAATTTCATAAAACTTTGAGGGTCAAAATAACACCTTTAAGTTTGACATGTCATTTACTTGGAAGATATGTCGTGGTTTGAGCTAATAGATCACTCAAAAGGCGGTAAGACCAGTGAATATAATGGCCCATACTACAGTCGACGTTTGGTACCTGGAATACAATCTCATCTTGTGGTTACTTTATCGAAGTGCCATGCACCCCTGCGAAACACGATGCGTATGCGTATACACAGTACACACACACAGACTTAACTTCAAGGTTAAAGACGACGACCTCAAAAACAACGTGTCAAAAATAATTATACTTAAACATGAATAGTCATGTTTAAGTATAATTATTTTTGACACATCGTCCACTGTAATATTTTTTTAAATCACGACCGTATCGGTTGTTCTAGTATTTTACTGTATTTTTTAATATTCTGAGCGTATGAAATATCGATGGATAACAGTTTATCGACTTACACTCCTCTCTAACGACACATTACGTGATCGCTTACCGCGCGCAGAGACGCTCTGTGATTGGCTAAAGCGCGCGGCGCATGTGGTCAGAGGACCGTCCCCTGGAGACAGTAGGACCCATTATAACTTAGCTTCGTTACAAATCTTGTTATTTAAAATATCTATGGGACCCACGGAGCAAAGCTGGCCCCTTTAGCTGTCAACACAGCGAATCCTCCTTTTATAAAGGGTCGGCAACGCACATGTAACACCCCTGGAGCAGGTGTCCATAGGTTACGGTGACCGCTTGCTATCAGGCGGGCCGTATGCTTGTTTGTCACTGTTGTAGTATAAAACAAAACTTTAAATCGTATAATACATAGGCTGCTAAACACCTTCCCGAATTCATGTAAAAAGCAATCTAAAATTGCCATTTGCAATTTACGCTTGTCGAACCACGATCAAAGAGGAGTATACAAAACGCCGGAAGTCCTGAACTGGATTCGGGAACTTTTAGGGAAAACGGTTTTTCGTTCGCGGGAAACTTGTTCTCAGAATTGTACTTTGTTCTCCGATTAGTCCCACGCGTCTTTGTAATGTTTTTGTGGATGGGCGACACTGTGCTACAGTGTGCCACAGCTTTATGTTATGCCACATAATTTATTCATTTCATACACATATTTTCGTATGTAATTTATACAAAAGTTTATGCAGGTTTATCACGAATTAGCTTAATTTTTATGTGTTATTATTAGAGCCTGACACTTTCAATCCGAAGGTCTCAGGTTCAAATCCTGCCGGCTCGTACCAATGAGTTTTTCGAAACTTATGTACGAAATATCATGTGATGTTTACCAATCGCTTTTAAGTGAAGGAAAACATCCTGAGGAAACCGAAGGCCTAGTATAAAAGTTTTACGGAACTTACTTCTGGCTCGCGTTAGTGTATCGAGAGCTCAAATTATGTTTGCCGTTTATTTAAATCATCCGGCAACTTTCATTTTTTGACCCCTCGATACGCTAGCGCGGTCGAGAAGTTAATGTCGTACAATTTTTATACTAGGCCTTCCGGACCAATCCCAATAAGGCTTAGTTTACCGTCTAAATTAGAAGCTCAGATATCAGTCGCTTTCATAAAACTAGCGCCTACATCAAATCTTGGGGCCAAAGCGGACCCCAGGCCCTGAGTCCCTGAGTCGTGGCAGAAGCCGGGAAAACGCTATGAAGAAGGAGAAGATTTGCACGACACGACTCTTTGTGTTGTCGACGTTGTCGTTGTGATTTGAATTTGAATTAAAAAAAAACTTCATAGACGTGAGTAACCCGGTCTAAGTATATTAATATGTCGCTCTTTAGCGATAAGACCGCCTGTTGTTTGCCTCTTTTTCATGTGTAATCTATACCAGTTTGTGTTATTTTTGCTGTTTTGAGGTGCCATAAAGAGTTATTGTATTGTATTGTATTGTATGTCTAATACTCACGGGAGTTTTCTATTTAAAATTTGAAAAAAAAAAAAATTAATTTTGACACGACTCTGTGTCGTCACGACACTTTTATTTTTGGAAACGATTCAATCACGATATATAAGTATAAAGGCTACAATTCCATTCATTTTGCTCCCCCCACACTGTCGTGAAGACACAATCGTGTCGTGGCGTGGAAAGTAACGACCAAATATTTTTATACTATTTTGCATTTAATTCCGACATTTAATCTCGTCGGAGATCTAAACGGAAAAGAGTTTTTCAAGATTTCATTACACGACGACGGAGGAAATAAGGAGGAAATGTGAAGACTCAGTGGCGAGTGTAATTTCATTCCTTTCGTAAGCAGCTTGTGTGGCGTTGAGTTGCGTTGAGTTGTTGTGTTGACGAAGGAATTCCGGGAACTGTTTGCAATCATTTTCTGTGTGAATAAGTGCCATCAATATTTGTATGGCAGGCATTTCACTCTTAAAACTGACCATAACTTTAGTATCCATTTTCGGGCCACACACAGCACAGGTGTACCAACTATGGCTGCTAGTCGTTTGGAGCGCTGGGCTCTTTTTTTAACTGCACATACGTTTACTATTGAATAGGTCCGAACTGATAAGAATGGGGCTGACGGTTTGTCTCGGTTACCGGTGGCTCACAGTGGAAAAACGGACTTTACAGCGTC
Source organism: Lathronympha strigana (assembly GCA_949128165.1). Taxonomy (NCBI): domain Eukaryota; kingdom Metazoa; phylum Arthropoda; class Insecta; order Lepidoptera; family Tortricidae; genus Lathronympha; species Lathronympha strigana. The sequence continues at coordinate 962,020 of OX421911.1, forward strand.
TGAGCAAACTTATTTGCATTTCATTCAGCAGGCGTTGTTGCTAAACTACAACGAGGTATGTAGTCAGACGGCTAGAGACCATATCACGGTTCCGGTTTTAAGATTCATTAGAGAGGGTTGTCATTTTTTTCGTAAGCAGCTTGTGTGGCGTTGAGTTGAGTTGAGTTGAGGGGAGGAATTCCGGGAACTGTTCTTCTTCCTAGCGGTTTCCCGACTTATGCCATGGCTGGAGCCTGGGGTCCGCTCTGGGAACTAATCCTTAGTTTTGAAGTAGGCGCTAGTTTTACGAAAGCGACTACCATCTGAACTTCCAACCCAAAAAGTAAACTAGGCCTTATTGGGATTAGGCCAGTTTCCTCGGGATGATTTCCTCTACCGAAACCCCATTGGTAAATATGAAAATGATACTTCGTACATAAGTTCCGAAAAACTGATTGGTACAAACCGGCAGGATTTGAACCCGAGACCTTCAGATTGAAAGTCTGACTTCATAGTGCTGGGCCTCAACGCTTCCACGAAAACAACTGAATTCTGACCTTCGAACTCAGCAAGTCAACTAGGTCTCAAGGTCTTGTTGGGACTCTAGTTTCCTCGCGATGTTATTATTCAACGTAAAGCGATAGGTAAATATCAAAAGATATTTCGTATAAGAGTTCCAAAAACCTCACTGGTACGAGCCGGAGTTTAAAGGGAGTTAGAAAATCCAGATCAGTAGACTAGAACTTAAAACATAAATCAATTAAATAAATAAAATTAAACTATGATGTGCTGTACAGCTCAAGGTGTCTGGCGGCTAAAGCGATGAGGATGAATTTTTAGATCGTATAGGTACCTATAGCAGAGAGTCAAGTACAATCGACGGATTACACTCACGTAAGAGTCAAGTACCGTGCGTACCGCGCGCGCGGCCCTCGATACAGAACAGGTTGAGGAAGATCCTCGCATTAGTCAAGTACATGTATGAATACGTATAATGATCTAGGTGTCTACGCAGGTATCTTATTACTGTTGTATTTGTATTACAATATTAAGATTATCCTTTCTCTGCTACAGAATTTTATAAATTCAATTCACGAAAACCATTAGTTTGTTCGAGAACATAATATAATAATATGATCTTGATAAATAAATTTTACGTTGAACTTTTCTGAGCTGCCCATGGGATTACTCTGATGTTAGATGATACTCTTAAGGAATAAAATTAAATATATTGAACCGAAAATTAAACATTATCTAGAATGTAAAAATAAATTATCTGGAAAATTTTACGCGAAATATTGCTACGCACTATTACTTTTTGGTAAAAGAAAACATTCCGGTTAAACATGACTAATCCTGCTTAAAAAACTAAGCTTCGCGACCTTCTCTATTTTAGAAGGTCGTTGAATTGGGCACATCCCTAAAATCACTTGCCCTAACTGTTTTGTCCTAATGATCATAATTCCTAACGATCAATTGTCATAACGATTATTTGCCATAATCGAATTACTGCCCAAAAACTACTTCACTCATAGCTGAATCGCTGTCAGAAAAGTCGGTTAGCTTAGGTTAGAACCGTGACCTCACATATGAGTCGAATCGCTGCTAGAAAAGTAGGTTCAAACGATGTTAGGGAAAACAATATTAGGACAAATGATCATTATGTTCAACTGTATTAGGAAAGGCTAAAATAGGATAAAAAACTTTAGGGATCCCGATATAGATCCCGTTGAATTTAGGAGGCTCCTTGTTCAGCTTAATGCCAGGAAATTTTGAATTAAACCAGGATATAGTCGATCAGCTAAAAAGCTAAGCTTTTATTAATGGGAAACTTTCTAGTTGTTTACTGTTTGTTGATCATTTCGATAGTAAGCGGCGATGACGCATCTTACCTTCATGTGATCTTCAAACTTTCGGTATTGGAGCAACAGAATGCTAATACAATAAGCTATAAGACTAACAAACGCTCCCGTTGGAAGTGGGCCAGTTAAAAGCGTGAGGCTTCGAAATCTGTGGATTCTACTCATGAAAATAAATAAATAATTCGTAATTCGTAGTGTAGGTAGGTTATTAAATTGCAACGGTTAACACTCACGTATTTTTATCAGAATAGGCGTGACATGTTTCGACTGCATCGGGCAGTCTTCGTCGGACAGACGGAGTGGTGTTGTCACCTTCGCGGCTCGGGCATTGCTGCCCCGATGAGTGATGCCCCGAATATGAACTTATTGTGTAGCATGGTGGTCCCTAGGATTTACCTGAGATAAACATGGGGCGTGCGTGAAATAATGTATTTGTAATCCTTTTTCTTAAGGAATAGAGTTGATAATGGCAAAACAGTTAAGTTTAGTTCAATGGTTTTGCATATTCGGCGCCGGCGCCTTATAGACAGATAATCCGTAAGGGCTCAGCTGAAAAGAGAATACATATGTCAGGTATATTGTGAAAAAAAAATCATTAGCTATAACCGTTTTTACTTAATATTAGTTGCTTAATTATTGAAACGAAACTTCAAGGCCCGTAATTGTCATGCCAGTTTCGTCATAATCCCACATACAGGCTGTTCTAATACGAAATTACTTAATGACAGATAATGTCTATAAACGATCGATTTTAACGTCGAACGTAATACTTTTGACACTTTTCAATGACATCATAATAAGACCGCCTGTCGTTTGCCTCTTTTTCATGTGTAATCTAGATCTAAATCCAGTTTGTGTTATTTTTGTTGTTTTGAGGTGCAATAAAGAGTTATTGTATTGTATTGTATTGTAATGCTATAAATAATTTTTTGGTTTTAATTTTATTTTATGATATTTTGTAATTTATTATAAATAATAAACTTTTTCCGTTGAAATCTTTCAAACGTAAAACCTAAAACATGATGTATGAAGCTTGACGTCATTTGTCTGTCTTCGGCACGAAAATGATGGGTCCTGAACGGCAATGACGAATCTTCTCTCTGAACGCTCTACGCCCTACAGCTATCCGTCACATTACGCTAACGCAATAAACAAATCGATATCTACGAACCGAACTTCTCGCACGCGAACTCACTCTATTGGAATTGCTTTCGTTCCGAACCAAAATATGTGACTTTCTAACTTTGCACGTGTGAGTTATGTAATTAAGCTTAGCGTAAAATGGAGTGGGTACGGATTGCGAGGGTAGTTGGGTCATGAATGGGGAGAAGAGGCATGATAGGTTGAGTTGTTTTAGACCAAATTTGTCTAAAAGTTGTTAGAAAAAGTCTAACCTAACTTTTTCTATCTACCCATGCGTTTAAAGTGACTTTCCAATGGGAAGGCAAATATTTCTAGTAAGATCGCCGTTGACACTTCGCTTACTTTTAAACCGGAGTTTAAGAGGTGCCCAACTGATGGTGCGGCCCCACTGGCGTATTGAGTTGCGTCGCGTCATTTCACAGAAAATCGTTAACACTTACACATTTTTTGTCTATATGACATATCTCAGCGCGCCAGTTATGGGGCCTCACGTTTATGCGCTTATGATTCTATGGCGATTAAACAAGCAGCATCTGTGTGTTAACCGCCTTACATAGGCATATTTATCGCATTTTATTTGTACAAGTGTCTTCCTCTTTATCTGATTAACCAATAAGCTAAGTTAGCAGTCGCTTAGGGCACCACGCCTAAACAGGGCACAAAAAACATAATTGGGCACAATGATTAGGCACGCTTTGTTCGGTGATCGCCTCTACTGCTTCTATGCTTAGTGTATAAATGTCTATATTATTTTTTAATACCACGTCGGTGGCAAACAAGCATACAGCCCGCCTGATGGAAAGCGGACACCTTATCCTATGAACGCCTGCAACTCTAACCTCCTGACGACTGGGTATCTGCCAATTGAAATGTACGAGTAACTTTGTCAATTTGACAGAGAGTCAAAATTCCATTTGGGCTTACGCGGGAAGTCAGGAGGCTAAGGGTGTCACATGTGCGTTGCCGACCTCCTTGAGCCACTGCCGAGATGTTCGGGAGGGAGCTCATTCAACAGCCGTAGCATCTGCGGGAGGCAATGCCTCTGAAACCGCACAGTGCGCGACCATTTAGGTTGCAAGGTGTGCGAATGAGCGCCCTGTCGATAGCTAAGACAGTTATCTAATCCATTTTGTGATGCACACACATTCTAATCCTTGTTTGTCTTTTTCTTTTGTTTCTTATATTGCTTCCTGTGATGTCACAAATAAATGTTTTTCATTTCATTCCATTTAATTTAATTTCATTTCATTTCATAATCGACAGGGACGGCCCACTTCGTAGTCGTACCTACTTATGTACACTTCGCTCTAGGACAATACTTACAAGTAATTTAAAGTTGCTATTGAAGAGCATGCCCTAGTTATTTACCTGACGAGTAACGACACTAAGCACCTGCATTTACAAGTATTTAGTCCATTTTATTCCATTATAAACCTGAGTCTGAAGCGTAAACCAACCTCATAGGAAACTCAACCGTGAATCCAGCTGTATAAAGCTTTTGTTTTAGTGACGATTGTTGTTCCCGTTTTATCCTTTCGTGGCAGGGCTGGCAAATAAAAGAGTTGGCGAGTTGCAGCAAAAAACGACCGATTTTTTTAACCCAACTAACAGTAGCTTTTTAGGTTAATGTCTTGCTCAAGTTTCGATACCGCGATAATGTATTTACACGTGTTTTTTTTTAGGTTACATTCCGCTCGTGAAAGCATTGCAGAGGATATTCCTCGCTGTTGGGAAAGGGCGATGTATAGTTAACTAATTTGAACCGAACCCAGAACCGATCGGAGAGGAGATTTCTTTCAATCATCAATTTATAGCATCACTATGACATAGACCTGCAACAGTGTCGAAATATCGGGTGCTCAATAAAACAAACATACATGGTAATTATCCCGTTTCAAATATTAGTTATAATGCAAATGACCATGTTAGCTTAAAATCGTAGACTGTATATTTGTTTCATATCATCTAAAGTTGGTTATGGTTTTGCCAATATACTGCGAACAACTAGTTCTGCATTCCCAATGAGTCACCTATACCTTTCCTTAGGGAGCGAAGCCCGTTATTTTTTACGGTGTTGCTGAAGCCGAATCGAGGTTGAGGTCGTTCTGGTTGATGCTATGCAAAACAGTGATGTTCTAAATTCAAACCTGGTCCCAATAGGGATGACGACTAGGTTAAAAAACTATAATTCTAATTATTCCGTCAGTTAAATTGTCTAAAATGATTAGACACATATTTTTTCCTTTTTCAATTTAACTAAAATTGACAAAGATATAGAGCATCAAAGTTCCGGGGTGGGGGTTCCTTGTGCTGTCACTACTAGGTAAGAATTGTACCTAATAGTGACGTTACGCGAAACTTAACGCACTGTATTTTTGTCATTTTTGATTTGACGAACAAAAAAAAAAACGTGTACAATATTTTTTAATAATGTAAAAGACCGACTAAATAGATTATTTAGTCGTCTAGCCTATTGTACCACGGCTAGAGGTGTGACGTAGTCAGCATAATTATTACTGGTATTACAGGCGTCTATAGGCAGGCGCCGCCTACTATTGCGCGGGCTTTATGCTTGTTTGTTGCCAACATGTCATTTATAAATAAAACATACAGCCCGCGCGATGGTCAGCGGTTTAAGTAGCCTATGAATACCTGAAACGTGTGTTTCAAAAATTCTGGTGATCCGTAAACCTTATCACATTGTAGGTAATAAGGCTCACGGATATACCATAGACGGATATACGGATGGTAGACTGGTAGAGAATGCCTAAAGGCGTTAAGTCCGCCATTTGTACATTAATATAATGGTGCAAAAAAAATTCAATTCAAAATTCAAAAAATTATTCTGCAAGTAGGCCTCAAGGGCACTTTTACAAGTCAGTAAGCATTACAATAAAGCATTTGCATGTACAAACATTTACAATATATAGTGACAAGTAAAAGTATAATCTAAATACTGATAATACAACAGCCAAAACCTGGGTAAACAATATTAAAATAAATGTACTAAGTAATATGACAAGAGATGTATAGTCTCTATAGTTAATAATAAATTAAGTTTGGAGATGTAGAAGGTCCCCCAACGTCAAAATAAAATACGAATAAAATTTGGAGATGTAAAAGGTCCCCATATCCATAGTCAAAAAATTATACTAATAGGATTTGGAGGTGTAAAGGCCTCCAAACGTCAAAAATAAAATATCTTTATGATATAAATACCACAAGTCATCAGACTGTTAAGTTAACAGTCTTAGATCTAATGCTACAGAATACATAACTAGTATGTATCTAACAAGTCAAAATTATGAACCCAACAGAGATGTAAAATTGCAAAAAGTGCAATAAAGTTTAAATAAATAAATAAATAATATACCTACAGATAAGTTCGCTACTGTGCAAATTATATGTTTTTTTTATCCGCTTTGTTCTTTCCCTTTATTTTTACTTCTACTACTTATAAGTGTTATTTAATAGGTACTTATACTTTCAGAACAAAAAGTTCACATGAAAATTACACTCAATAGTAAAAGATACGGGTTGTTATGGACGTTTTATACAAAATTACCCAAGTATTCCAAGGTGTAGTAAGAAAGATGCTTGCAAGGTAAACTTATTGGTAACGAAATGAACAGTCCAGGGTCTGAAGTAAGTAAAGTGATATTTTATTTGCCTGGCACGGACAGTAAATAAATAAACATGGATTTAATATATTAGGAGCGCAAATACGCCCTCTATAGCTCCACCAAGCGTTATTAGTTTAGCGTTACTCACTCAACGATGTTTTATGCCCTTATACAGTCTGTATTTTCAATATTACCTCAAACATTGCGTAGGTATACTTATGTGACATCATTCAAAACATCACTTGTCAAAGTTGTGTCGACACAGTAAGACAAAGTAGCGATATAAAATAAATAGTTAAAAAGTAAGTATTAGTTTAATTGTTAAAATTTGAGGTAATATTATAAATACACGCTGTATTATAAATATGTATGCGTAGACTTCGATTTTAGTATAGTACCGGATGGGATAACATTTTTGCAAATTTATGCACTTTTATCGAGCGTTATGCATTGAGCTCGGCATCAGCCGATTCTTGCGTACTCGCATACTCGACACATATTAAAAATCAAGTGTTATTCATAAAAACGAGATCAATTTTAGTAAAACAGTCGCGCCTCATACACAAAGCTTCGAAGAATTTCCCGAAGTTTACAGAATCAATGTGACAAAAGTGGTCATATCTGCGAAATTGATATAAAAAATTAACCATTTTGTTTTCAATTTTATTCAAGTTAATAAAGTGTAAAAACTTTTGGTCCACACATTAAATAACTTTTTAATAAAGTAGTGCCCATCGGAGCGGCCATTTTGTTTAAACATATTTGCGATAGACTCAATTGCTCCCAAGTTCATTTTTTTTAACATTTAACAGATTCACAACAAGACTATGTTCTTGAACACCAGAACAGAACAACAACGGTAAATTGATTTTCTGTCGATAATTCAACAAGTCTATCTTTTCCCCGTGTTCATTTTATAGTGTCTTTCTTTGAACACATACACGTAGATATTTCCTGCCAATTATTTGATCCACTCGCGTGAACCGACCTTGTACAAACAATTTAAGTTGAACCGTCCGTTGTAACTAGGTTATCTTGTTCGTAACTTTACAGCTCAAGAAAGAAGCTAAGTGGGTACCAGTTTATCGTACTTCCACTGTCACAGTTTATGGCTTAAGTGTTGTAGAATTAAATTGAATCATTCCCTCAAACTATTAGGTATTTCGAATTAAGAGATCCATTGAAATTAGGGCGTGCACACACGGTACTGGTTTTCTATACAAATATTGTACCGGAATCGGGAATTCCCGGACCCACACAAACTCAATACCGGGAGTTTCCTCTAATTAGAAAGAAAGGAAGTCAATAAAATCCAAAAATAGATCAGGGTTAGTGATATACGAATTTTTATAAAGGTGACCTAATTCTTATTGTCGGTATCAATCGATTCGGTTTGTTGTGTGGACTATGTCTCTATGGGGCCAATTGTATTAACTAGGTCTGGGCCCTTACCATATTAATAATGTCTTAGGGCATTTTCAAAAAAAGTGTACCATTTCCTTTTTTTTAATAAAGGAAGTGTTGGGTTTTTTATAAATCATTCATTAATTCATTCATTCAATCACGAGTACTATTGATTAAAAAAAAAGAAAAATAGTTCTCTTTTTTTGGTCAGTTTTATAACGCAATTTTTCATACATTTTGTATGGGCCGTTACGAAACTGTCAATTTGTTTTGTATGGAAAACTGAGGACCCATTTTCTTAATAAAATAGTGCACTTTTTTTCTGAACTTGCCCCTTAACGCGATTTAGTTAAGGAGCTGAATTGAGTCGCTGCCATACAACTGAGCACAGTTAAGAACCTAAACTGCATTGCGTTAAGATGTTACGCCCCGTCCCGCCCCGTCCCGTCCCATTTTAGTGTGTGGCATCCTTTTACGAATTAGGTGATGCAGTCGACGATCAATTATACTTTAATATAATAAGATATTTATTTCCATTTTAATTTACATATAAAATATATGGTATAAAAATGATTTTAACAAAATATTTGATTTCTCTATAGAAATGTCACATGAATATAGCCAGCATTATTACTGTAAAACCTGCCAACTGCAAAATCCAGTGAAGAGTTTCCCCGAACCACGCAGTATTCACGTGTTAACTTTTTCCTTGAACCAATTTATTTGTAAAAGCTTTCAGAAAACCCATCCAGTGTCCATCCGAAACAGCGGATTAATTCATACTAGCCTGTCGAAATAACACAAAAAATAGAAACAAAACCAAAAACCTACTCAGAATTTAAATTCAATACGTTTGCATGAACAGGGTCATTTCGTTCTTAAAAAGGTAGTGTTATATAATTCATTTGGAATCAAATTATCAAGATAATAATCAAAGTTAAGTATAAAAATACAGTAGAATCCGATAAGTAGACTCCGCAACAACCAACCGTTTTTAGCGACGTAAATATAGGCATATGGTTGGATTTCATACAAGCCACTATGAAAGTGTATCCGTTTAGTAAGACTGCTTATATCGACGGACCGCTTTTAACGACGGGATTCCACACGAAATTGTTTGGTTACAACGATGACGAGCGTTGCAATCGAATAATACACACAAGATAGAAGCTTTGTTTTAAAGTTAATATTTTAAAACCTAAACGCGTAAGGGTTTCGTCTCGTGTAAAAAAAAACTCTGCAATTTACAATGGTTAAGCTACTATAGAATCGGAAAGTACAAGTAAATAGGTTAATGGTAGAACAGTTTATTTCACTAAAGAGAAAGATATTCTCTTTTTCGATTGATCGGTGAGTTACATGAATTATGATAATGCATGTTGATTAAGTATTAAAATTGACGGTTTGTTTAGTGCGACTTCCGGTTAGTACGACTTAATATCGTCGGTCCCTTCGACGTCGTTATAACCGGATTCTACTGTAGTAATAAAGGTTTGGTGTTAGTGACAACCCTGCTGCTTTATTAACATTTTTAAATGACACATGTCAATACTTCACTTAAGAAAAATATTTACTCAATCTACAATTATACATTCAAATGATGACATCATAATTTACATTGGATGCTCCAAAGTGCCATTAACCTTATTGGCCATTAGCTTATCTTGATGACGTCATCACCCGATTAACTCGTTAGGGTTGAAACAGTTGGATTTTTGCACAAAAGTTTAACAAGCTTTATCTCGAAAACGGTACATAATATTGACATGGTTTATCGGGTAAATATAGAGCTCTTGTTAACATTTCGCCGGTTTAAAAGTTCGTTCTGATCCAGGCTGTATACTGAACAACTTTAACTTAAAAAAGGTAAAATAAACATGAAAAAATCCGGGTATACCCGGGCTTATGCCTAGCGGCACTTTTGGCGTAGAATTAAACTGCTAACTAACAAACTCAGGCATATTGCATAATGACTTGTAGCTTGAAATATAAACGGAAGTATCTTTTCAATCCTTATTAAAAAGAGAGTTCCGCTTATATTACTAGCTATCAAAGATGCAATTGACCCCTAGTAGTGTGTTTAAACATCTCAGCAATCGAAGAAGGAAAAACTACAGAAATAGATTTCTATCATATTTTTGCCAATGTCCTATTTGAAGATTTAAAACTCGACACTAAAAGTTACATTCTGGTTGTGAAAGTATTGCTTTGCTAAAGATGACAATGTTGATTTCCTTGATAAAACTGAGTTTAGTGTTGTGACCTAGTTTCTTAAAAATATCCGAATACGAGTGTTCAGCAGCGATGTCATTTAGCAATTTCATTTTGACCGTTTAATTGCTTTATATATAACTATAAAACTCTCGAATACTCGAACATATTAAATTATATTTTTAAACGTGTCACTCATCTAATTTAGTCAATTTTTTACTCGACATGTTTTAATCTTTACAAAGATGGTCATCAAGAACGACCTCTCGTGACAGAGGTAAGTCGTGCAATGCGGGCTAGCGCCCTCTCTGCCCTGCCACCTGCAGCGGATGGTGGTAGCGGCGCGGGGGGCGATCTACCCTCGTTCTCAGAATAGTTTTTGTCAGCCGGGTTGCTTTCCTGCAGTCGCTTCCAACCGGTACATATGGAGGTCAAAAGGGGAGGCCTATGTTCAGCAGTGGACGTCTTATGGCTGATATGATGAACCGGGTTGCAAACACCACTCACTACGTTACTCGCTAAGGGTACGTTCACACAGTCTACTGACGCGATACCCAAAACCGTTTTCCAACTGGGCACTGACCAACCACAATCACTGTTGACGTGACGTGAGTCACGGATGACGACTTATTTTGAGTGACTCGTTTTAAAATATAATATATTACTTATTTAAACTTTCACGATTTTCACACATTATAAATTTACTAAAACGGGGCTTAATCATGTATAAACTCCGTCTAAGTCGTGTAAGTCTTTCTCCGGGACCACGGGGGCAATGTCGCCCTTGAAACGTCGGAGGTTTGTTTTCAAAGTTTGTACACGATTAAGCCCCGTTTTAAAAATAAATAAATAAATTAATAATAATATATTACGTTTAATTACTTATGTTTAATTGAAAAGATGCGTCCCGCCGAGTTTCTTGCCGATCCAAAGTGTTAAATATTCTCGGGTAGGGTTAGAGCCGGTGTAGCTTTATTTATTTTTCATTCAATGTTCAAGAGTGCACTGTAACTTGCCTATTTGAAAAATAAATATTTTGACTTTGATTTCTGATTTTGATATATTTTACGTTACTTTGTTGGAATTCAACTTCACGTTTCAATAAAATGTTAACAAAATAACCAATATCAAGATGCAATTTGAAAGCTTCTTTATCTTCTCTTATTCATAAATCATAAGTATATTATCGTGGAAAATTTCGTCGCCGCACGCACTGCCTGACACGGATCGGATGCCCAGTCGATATTGGGTCATGTTTGTTGGGGCTGTGTAAATACCCGTTGACATGCCCACATGCCCACATCACGCTGTCCTTTCAGTTAAACAAGATGCGAGTTACTCGCATCTTGTTTAACCTACTGTAGGGTCCTGGATTGAACCATCGAGAAAGTTGATTCAGTCGGATTGTAAAATGTCGAGGATGACTCGGACGTTAGCCGACTAAGGCCCACTTGCACCACCAAGGGTTAGCCGCTAAGCCGGAGTTAAGCTAATAAATTCCATACAAAAAAATGCTTAACTCCGGGTTATGTGGTTAACCCCAGGTGGTCCAAGAGGCCCTAAGACTTCATTATATTTTTGTTATCTAAACCTCTTAATTACTAGAAGTGGCACTGTCTACGCTCCTGTTTCCAGCAGGCCTGTCTGCCACCAATTTGATATCTTTATGAAATTTTTATGGTGAATAGTTTATGACAATTGTCAAAATGTGTTTTGATGAATTTTCAATTCATTTCGACTCTTTCCTTTGTCAGATTTTCGTGACATAATTATGTAATTTTTCTTGTGACAATAGTCTAAAGTTGTATTTTTAGTGATAAAAATGATGTTTTTATTTATAAATGTCATGTGAGTACCAAACAAGCATAAATGCCAATGAACGCTTGCAACATCAGTAACAATGATGCTGACAATTGTCGCACTTGTCAATAAAGTCATCATCATGTCGTCCACACCGTATCCGGTGACGGCGTCTCCAAAACAATATTTAAACCGGCTTTCTTTAACTGTGATGGGCCCTGATATGGCTCGCAAAACCGAATTTGGTTTTAAAAGAACGGTCGCAGGGGGCACAAAAGAGTTTCCCAGAGGAGTTGTACGTATAGTTGTAGCAGGGTTTCGGTCTAGTCTTCCGTACATGGCGTTTGATGTCAAGATCTTCAAGACGCTTAGTTTCAAAAAGATCCACGTTGGTGTGGATGATGTGACGCCATTCCGGTCTAAGACGGGCTTGCTCCTCCCAATCATCGGTCGAGATATTACATGACACGAGATTTTTTCAATAAAGTAAGTAAGTAAGGAAGTAAGTAAAATAAAGGCCTGCCTGTGCTCAGTGTATAGTCTCCATCAATTTAGATAATATCAGGACGGACATGATGCTAACAATATCTGAGCAAACACTCCAACGCCTTGACCAAATATCTGATGCCGCTCCAATCTCTGATGGCGACTGTACTCCACTCACATTTTTATTATTATTATGGTGCTCCCACACTGGCTGTTATAAATGTTATATAACACGGTATGACAAAGTATAGTGTTATGTCACAATCATGTCATAGCAAGAGATGTAATATTGTAACATTTATAACATACTATTTTAAGCTAACATGGTCATTTGCATTATAACCAATATTCGAAACGGAATTATTACCATGTATGGTTATTTTGCCGGATTTTGCAGTGGAGTGTATGGCTATTCGTACGGTTACGTAGTAATATTCCATACAATTGTATGCATATTCTTCTGCATCTTATTTTGGCAGAAGGGAAATAGTACGATGCCATCTCCTTGTATTGAACTTAATATTAGCTAGATTAGAGCTTGAAACTCGGTCACACAAACCCCATACTTCATACATAATCTTAAGCCAAACGTACCCGAAGTCAATTACAAGTATTTTACTGGTTATTTAGTAAGGTGTAATACGACCGCTCTGTTCCCCGGCGTCTGCTACCAATTAACCTGGCGCTCGATATTTGAAACGTATCGATTCGCCGCCGTGTGTTGACATTGTGTATACAGTGCGAGTAATGAACAGTTTTAAAGATGGCTCCTTCGATGTAACGACAGTGGCGTTCTAACTATAGAGTAAACAACCACACTCACATTTGACTCATTTTACTGGAAAAGAGGGTATTACAATTGGAACCGTGACCAGGATAGGCCCCATTGTACCTATTACCATCCTCCCTAAACCCTAAGATTTGAATATCAAGAAATTATTTTTTATTGACCACAACCGAGCTCAGCCAACTAAACCGGAGTTAGCTGTTAAATTAAATGCTAGACAACGTTTAACTTCGTGTAAACTGGCTAACCCCGGATGGTGCAAGCTTAGAGAATCAAAGTGAGCAAAAGGGCGGTTAGATTCATATATATTTGATGGGTGCGAAAGTAAAGCCAATAAAAAACGATCACTTTTGAATTTTCGTATAAAACTCACTTAGTGGCATAACAGTGGGATTATAATGAACATGAAATTATAAAAAGCAAAAATCAGGAAGAAATCACATATTAAATGCGCTTCCAATATCCCCATGACACTTCACACCTTGACGAAGGAAAGGGTGCATTCACTCCCCGTGCCTGGCGCCAGATGATAGAAAAGAGATTAAAATATTACCTGCTCATTGAAAGCAATAGACACATAAAGCGGAACAAAAACGTCCAGAAATGTAAGTAAGAATGACATTAGCGAACAATTTTGTATTGATGATGATATTCATACACAGAATCACCACCACAGAAACGTGACGTTCCAAACAAGACCATATGAAAAAGTGCTGAAGTGCTGCAACTGCATATTTTTTTGGAATGATTGGGTATTCAGGTCTTTTATTATATGTCTATGATGCATACAGTTGTTCTGCGTACTCCCCAGATTATATTCGAACACTGGCAGCTCGATGTTGATCCCGTATAGACGTTATAACATTTAACACTTTCGCGATTTGAACACATATTTAAACATAATTATTAAACGGGTCTAACGCGAATTAACTTGTTTACCTTATTTATCGACGTTTCGACACAGGTTTCACTGGTCATGGTCGCGGCTGACTTACCCCAAATTTCTACATAGACTTTTCGTTGGGTAGTTACACAAATCTCTGTTTTGACATTTTGCTGGGACATCAGTCAGCCGCGACCATGACCAGTGAAACCTGTGTCGAAACGTCGGTAAATAAGGTAAACAAATTAATTCGCGTTAGACCCGTATAGACGTTTTCTCTAATAATTGACATTAAGACAAAAAATCTAGTTATAAAAGTAAAACCAATATCTTAAAGTGTGTCAATGATGCTTGTCCCACATGGCTCACTACTTAGAATCTAGGGCATTTCCCCTGCGGGTTTATTTATTGCCATCAGCGGTTATCATAGATTAATGGAACTGTTAATAATCTTGGCCCCGGGAGGGAGCAAATATTATTGCGTGTCTAAGATAGTAATTGAATGTCAACTCCTCGCCTGTTGCTTGATTTTGAAATCGATGTAGAATATTGTTAGGAGATTGATAACAAAGTCAACGACAGGTGAAACGGTCTCATACTTACCTGTCATACCACTGAGCAATATAGAACTTAAAACTGTGCACAGAATTCAACCCCATTTTTGACATTTCAATGACGTGGCGTCTGAGTGATAGTTTGACACGATGTCGAAACATGTTTCTTTTAACACAGAGAGACATATATTATTTTAACTGCCGGCGGCAAAAGAGTTGTGTTATTTATACGATTTTAGAGCATCTAAATAATCGCAGGCTTGTATTATAGAAAACAGGAAATAATAATTTGCGGTGCACTAAGAATCAGTTTTTGTTTTTACGGTAAATAATGTGTGGAAATCCATAATGTTTTGATGAGTGAAATCCTGATCTTTATTCATACAGTGATATAGGTAGTTCCACTAGAGTTGAGGTCACGTACACAACAACGTTGTCTTGTAATGACATCGAGGTTTTAAAATGAATGTTTCTTTTTCCTAGCGATGGCAAGTTCAACAGTGAATTGGAAGAAAAAATATATCTTGAAGTGTGTTTTCATTGACATTAACGTTCACTCATTCATTTCATTCGTTCACTTTTTTTGTAATCTGTACTTTATGTAGCTGTGTGTGAAATCAGTCACTTCAACTCTCGTGAAACTACCTAACTATAGTGATTTTATCAATCTGATGAATATGTTGGATTAGTCTATTGTTCGAATAGCTTATAACGACGCCTTAAATAATGCATGAGCGCCGTAAGCACATCAATGATAGCAGCATATCAGTTTATTGGATCATCGTGTAGGCGTGCCTTAACAATGTTAAGACGCCTTAAGCGTTGCCACGACAACCACAGACACAACACGCCACTTGACGCGTGAGGGAGAATGGGAGATACAGATGTAGTGCATGATTATTTCCCTTTGTATTTTGACGGAAACGCCTGAACGTGTCACGCTATTTCACTCAATGTCAGTACTAAAAGTACCGAGGTCGATTGAATCATGACAAAAACGAGTATTTCCGAGAAAATACGAAGGTAAATCATTAGTCGATGGGCATTTTCAGAAAAAAGTGCACCATTTCAATGAAAATGGGTCCTCAATTTTCCATACAAAAAAATATTGTCAGCTTTGTAACGGCCCATACAACATGTATGAAAAAATGCGTTACAAAACTGATCAAAAAACGGGACACTATTTTTATTTTTTTAAATCAATAATAATAATACTCGTGATTCTGGTTATAAAAAAACCCAAAACTTTCTATATTAAAAAAAAAAAGGAAATGGTACCCTATTTTTGAAATTGCCCCACTACATCTGTGAACTTGAGAAACATAGCAAGCGTAAGACGTAGCTTACGAGTATCTCGTGATTTAGTTAATTTGAGCTGATTCTTTGATTTGTTTGTGATACCTGTGATTATATTACTCAATCTGATTACTGGTGTTTTATTGCAGTGTTTCGATGAACACACCGATAATGGACGGCGTATGGGTAATGAGACGCTATATGAAAGACTTCCACATTAGGTCGTTAAAACCTTTTGTAACCCTTTTAACATTGACACCGGTCATTCAGCTGCTAAAGATTGAGGTTTTTGGTAATTTCTGTCTTTTCGATTCGAAATGGTGGTGGAACGAAGGAGGTTGAGCCGGTATCAGTGGATTAAGCTTAAAATTACCGTCACAATTTTTTATTCTTTTGTTAAACCAGCATGTGTTTCGTTCATTGCGTTTACCATGATTCAAGGTCAACCTGCAACCAGTTGTTACTGTAGAAATGTTTTATATTTAGTGATATTGGACTAGTTGTCAATAGGAAATCCCATTATCGGTCCAAAAAAGGCGTTTTCGTTTGGCCACTATTTGAAAACCGATAAAGATATACCTAAACAACAAAAACAATGCTACTTTGTTATTCCGCCAAACGTGCCAATTAGTGCCAACCCGTTATATCTACTTGCGTATTCTTTGCATGCAATTAATGTTCCCACCCTCCCGCCGCAAAATAAATACGCAAATAGATAATTCTTAATTTTAATTATAGAATGCCCTTCAGGCAATGTATTACTAGCTTTATAAGCCCCTCTGGGCATTGTAGACCAACCTTTGTTTTTGTTTTTAATTATTTTTATATTTTTGTATGTAGGTAGTTTGCACAAGTAACTTTGTTGATTCACGGGGAGAATTCTCATTCTCTCAGTCATCATCTTAACCCTGTGAAAACGAGTGCCGTAAAGGGCTCGAAACGTAGGATCATGGTGTTAATAAACGCGATTAATCCGTTCTAAAGTGTTTAATTTCAATGAATAACAATCGCCAAACAGAAGACAATATTACGCAAATAGATATAACAAACCACCACCAATAATATAAAACTCGACACGTGTTTCGCCTCTCTACGAGGCATCCTCAGGACAGGAGATCTTGTCGTACTTGTATTACATGAAACATTTTATATATTTAAAATAAGAGTAGGACTTTCTACTTTTAACTAATTTAACAATACAATCGTCTGCTCGTTTGTTACCTTTCCCATAAAAAAAAAATACAACTTCAGTTCCAGAGAAATATTGAAAATAGTCCGAATTCGCTCTTAAATGTTCTATGATCGGTACAGTTACCCATAAAACCAAGTTGAAAAGCCTGTAGCCAGTTTTAAAGCCTGCACTTAATTGGCAAGTGGGTAGTGGTGTGCCGCTCGGGGCGATAAAGGTAAGCTCTATAATCACGGCTTAGAGAGGTGTCACACACAACAGTCATGTACACACATAAACGAGTGGCTTTGTGAGCTGTAAACCCCGCGAGCGTAAGGTTTTTTCTACTTCAGCACTTCTATCTGTCAATTAGATGACTGACAGCGATATTAAAAAAGTATACATTATAACGTTGTCTATGGTATTTCAGAACACTGCTCTTATGGATTTTCATACAATATATGAGCACTGTTGTTGTTTTTTTTTCTATAGTGTGCACAACATCTTCCCTATTCTGCCACGTTTCTGGATTTTGCTTTTTACGCTATTGTAGCTGCCGTAGAAAAACTATTAACCCTTATTATATCACTGTTGCATAAACTATTATTAACGGTATGCATGATGATGCATTTATGACACAGAAACGAGACAAGTGACAATCAAGTTCTTTTGGAATTTAGACTTTGTCATATCGTCGTAAGTTCTTAATTTGAAATTAATTTGGTTGTCACTTAGGATGTTTTAGGCTCAATACTATTAATGTACTGTTGTGTGGATGTAATCAGTATCACTTTAAAAAACGGATAGGACAAAATTGAATGTCTTTAATAAGCCGAGCCTCCATACAAAACAAAATCTCGTCAATAAATGTACATGCCTACATTTTCCTTATCAGTCTATGATACTGAACGGAACACATTAATGTAATATTTGTATCGAACTTTATAACAAAATCAAGGTAAATTGATCGAAAATTAGCAATCCTACTAGACTACTAGAGTACGACTTACTATGCTACGTGTCCTAGATTTCGATAGCACAGCCTATGTGTGTGTGTGTGTGTGTGTGTGTGTGTGTGTGGGTGTGTGGGTATGTGGGTGTGTGGGTGTGTGTGTTTTTTAAAGGGACAGCAACGCACATGTATCACCCTGGAGTTGCAGGCATCCATAGGCTACGGTGACCGCTTACCATCAGGCGGGCCGTATGCTTGTTTGTCACCGTTGTAGTATAAAAAAGTCAGCAAATATCATAAATTCATAGAAATTTAACATTTAAAATAAAATTTTAAAGTTTGGCAGTTCATATGCTAGGAAGAAATAACGTGGTTTGACTCTACACGGTAGATTATCGATCAGACTAAGTGAAATTAAAGAAAATTAATAGGTGATAAATAATAAACGTCCTTAATAGATTTAAAGTACCGGACTAATTCCATAAGTGCTCCAAAAACAAAGTTTTGTTCGGAGCACTAATGATTAATGAATCAAGGCCTCAAAGTTTCAATATATTTTGAATAATTAGGAAATGAAAAATAATTTTCTTTCTAGCCTTTTCCCGGTGGAGCCTGGTAGCCGCATTTTACACTATAATTACTATTAATAAAATAATATTATCTAGTTTTAACTAGTAATTATAATAATGACATATTTGACAAGAAAACTGGTGTTGGTTCATTTTATTTCCTCGATAAATTGAGTTACTATCACGATTAGAAAAATACAACGAATCACTAAATTTATCACGAAGATTGGAAGTAATATTTTCACAGAATGCAATGTTTCATAACTCTCACACTGCATATTTCTTAATCTTAATAATTAAGTCAGTATGACTCACGAAAGTTTAAATTATATGTATTAACATGTTTTAATGTTATAAGCCAGTAGCTGGCGGCAGATTGAGCAGGGTCAAGACAACAGCGTGCGTAGCCAAGATGCCAATCGCTCACGCTTAATAACGTATCGTAGCTATCTCTCTGTATCACTCTTCCTTATTAGTGTGACAATGACAGTTGCGTTTCGTTAGCGACTGAGCGTGAGCGATTGGCATCTTGGCTAAGCACCCTGGCGAAAACTTGTCTAGGAGGTCAAGACTCAGTTTAGGTCGCATTAAGTTTAGTTTTTTTAGTTTATCATGTTTTATTTTTTTCAGTTACACGTAAATCAGGCTTTGATGATTTCTGCGGTCAGAATTATGAAGCTTTTTTTAATTTTTTTTTATCAATACGACCATCATCTGTCATCAGAATGACACCGAAACAATTGATTGAAAAATGTTTGATACGTAGGTATTAGACACAAAATTGGTAACCGATTGATGTCAAGAAAATAACGATTTGAATAGGCCTAACGTCACTTCTGACAAATTAAAACCTCTTCAATATCAAGGTAAAATGAAATCAATAATATATTATATTCTTCGAATAGAACTTGAGGTGGCATCATTACGTACATGAATAAATGCATGAATATGAAAGCTGGGAGCTTACCTAAAAGTAAATATCGTTCGGTAACGCCAAATAACGTAAAAATGGTTCAGTTTTTGTTATGGCTTTAGTCCAGTGGGACAATTTCGCCAGTGTCAAGGTTTATAAATAAATATTATGGTACAATCTTACACAAATCGACCTAGTCCCACGGTAAGCTCAATAAGGCTTGTGTTGTAGGTACTAGACGACGATATATATAATAGATAGATACATATAAACACTTATATACATAGAAAACATCCATAACTCAGGAACAAATATTCATGATAAACACACAAATAAATGCCCTGACCAGGATTCGAACCCGGGACCTCCTGCTTCGTAGGCAGGGTCACTACCAACTAGGCTAGGAGGCCGTTGAATATAATACCGAAACAGCTTCGCCGTCTTGAGTATCAACCAGAAGTCCATGCATCAAAAGGATTAAGTGACTTGTCGGTCGCATCCGTCGTTCCGATACATTGCTTTTCGATTGGCGTTTTCAGCAAACCATTGTCATCTTTGACCTCTTTGTTGTCATTTTTCCCTTCGCACAAAGCGTCGGTTTTCACAAAAGATATGTTGGGAGTTTTAGAACCAGGAACTTTAGTGGTTTTTTTTTAATTCTGTTATACATACCTCTCTTCTTTCTCGCGAATTTCTCGGCTTATACGGCAGGGCTCAGGGAGTCGGGGTCCTCTTTGATAACTATTTAATCCCAAGATTTGATGTAGGCGCTACTTTTACGAAAGTGACTAAAAATACGTGAGTGTTATACGTAATTTTATTCCAATATTTATACTGCCGCTTAAAGTCCTGTTGTGTGTAAGAATAAACCTAACATATCAAATATATCAAATCTAAAGCCTCAAATAAATGTATGTGTCATGAAATTTGCCATTTTTCAACAAACAAAACTCCATTTTTCTTGAAGACACGACTAAAGGAATAGAAAACATTCTGAAAGGATATTTTCGTCAAGCTCTGTTAATCACGTTTTCCTTGCCGGGACTTTTCATGTGACATTTCAACGAATGCACTAGTATTTAATTCTCTCTAAATAGCATTTTACTCTCATCGAAACTTACGGTCATCGTGTTAATAAACGCGATTAATCCGTTCTAAAGTGTTTAATTTCAATGAATAACCATCACGGTAACAGAAGTCATTATGTCACTATGAGTTTAATATTAATAATATTTGTTTTTTTGTTCAAGTTGCAATTCAATAGTTCCATGTCTTTCTATTTTCTCGGATTTATGTCGTTCAAAATTATATTCACAATGCTCATTGAATATGAATTCAACCCGCGCCGCTGACGGGTGTGACGTGTGACGTCTTTTTATTGAATTATCATTTTCCTGACAACCTTTCAACAAGCAACGCTGATAATTGTATTAGGAATACAATTTTATTTTATTCTTGTTTTCGGTGGTATTTAAATATTTAGTGTCTGCTTAATTTCATAAACAAAATATGAAAAAAACTATACATAAAACATATACCAAAATAAAAATCCAAATAAAACGATCGGTCAAATCAAAATAAATTAAAAAATAATTACATTGATTTATAATTTGTTGGGTAATGTTAATATTTATAATAAAAAAATTAATCATGGAAAATTAAAGGTGAAACCATTTTTGTTATTAAGAATCAAAAATGAAAGTACTGCGTTATTCAATACAATACCAAGCATCAGTCTAAAATGTTTTTGTATCCAGTTTAGACTCAAAATTATTTAATTACAATTGTAAAGCACGAATCAAATCATTTATTTTATTAAATGTAATAAATGTTCTTATTCATGCTTTTTGATTTTTTAAGTAGTCACACTACTATATATAAATTATAAATTGAAAGAGATGTCATATACTAAAGAAAAAGTGACCAAGGTCCCCGGTGAGCAGGGCTGGGATCGAACCAGCGACCTCCTGCTTTCGCGGCAGACGCCCTAACCACTGGGCTACCCGATCACGGCCCTGCTCACTGGGGACCTTGGTCACTTTTTCATTATTTAGTATATGACATCTCTTTCAATTTATAATTAATTAATTTTCAATAATCGATATCAAACTTATAAAAAAAAACAGACGTAGTAGTTTTTTATGTCTTTGAACACAATAACGGGGTGCCCCGTTTACACATTTAACTTCGACAAAAATCAATATTCATTACTGTAGAGCACATTCCAAGAAAGTGGTAGAAACTTTTTTGTACTGGTACAACCGATCCGTCACAACATGCTTGCTTACCTGGCCCACGCTGGTCGAAACTCGACCAGAAGGAAGACCTAACTTTTTCTACCTACCCACGCGCTTAATGTGAATATTCGACACTCCGCTGATTCATCCGAAGGCCTAGTATAAAAGTTGTACAACATTAACTCCTCGACCGCGTTAGCGTATCGAGGGGTCAAAATATGAAAGTTGCCGGATGATTTAGATAAACGGCAAACATAATTTGAACTCCCGATACGCTAACGCGGTCGAGGAGTTAGTGTCGTAAAATTTTTATACTAGGCCTTCAGTCAAGCCGAGACCATGACACAAGGAACTGTGTCGAAACGTCTACATTCGCGATAATCGCGATAGATTCGTTCTATGTTCATAATAATTCGAAACTGGGTTGAAGATTTTATATACCCCTTAAAAATAATTCTCGGGTGTAGGATTGTAAGCAGATGCAGCCTCAATGTTTAGCATCACCGAAAAGCGAACTTATAAATAAATAAATAAATATTACAGGACATTCTTACGCAAATTGATTAAGTCCCGCAGTAAGCTCAAAAAGGCTCGTGTTACGGGTACTTAGACAACGATGTTAATATATAATATACAAATAGATAAATACATAGAAAACATCCAAGACTCAGGAACAAATATCTGTGTTCATCACACAAATAAATGCCCTTACCGGGATTCGAACCCAGAACCATTGGCTTAGCAGACAGGGTCACTACCAACTCCGCCAACCGGTCGTCAACTTGAACTTGCAACCCCTATCTCGGCAACTCTTTGACCGATTTGACTCATATTCGAACTTAAAAGCTATATTTATTTCATCGAACTACCTGCCACATTACACGACGATCCAAGACACTCTAGTTACCGTCGAACAATAATTATTATAGGGGGCAAAGTTGTTGTTTAACTCTCGTGTCGTACGAATCAAAGTGCTTTACAATTGCTAAACTATACTCGCAGTTGGACATTGTTAAAAACCTCTTTTATCCATTTCAATGAATAAATTATTTCGCCGAAGCTGTTTCTTGCTATTTCTAGAGTCAGGCGTAGGTTTTATAACTAGAAAATGTTAATAAAATTAACATTTATAATGAGTTAATTTTCTGTGGAAAGTTAATTAGTTAGTATATAAATATAGCTTTTTTATTATCAACGTCACAAATTTGATTTTATAAAAATCCTTACGGTATCTATTAAAATAAATCCCTTCTCTATAAAAATAAAAGAAATATAATGATATTTCAAACCATAAGTACTTACCATTATCGATCACCGAACAATGAAAAAACTCAAAAATATCCGTCTAGAAAATCACTAAAAAATTGTCACCAATAAATGTTTCACTCACTTCAAAAGCGTTTGGAACATTCCGATCCGCGCGGCGTAGCACGTCCGTAGCCGATGCGTCCCGTAGAGGCACTGATTCGTAGAGGCTCTACGATAAAGCATTGATAATATATGTTTCAAAGATGATTGGTTTGAAGTGATAAGAAGTATATAGCATGTGAAAGGGCTGGAAGGGCTGAAGCCATTGTGTTCTTTAAGAGATTAAGTTGTCGAGTTTGATCGTTCCTTTGATAATGACGCGTAAAAGGATGGGACGTTATATTCTGCGGGGAATACTTATAAAAGAAAATGGTTTTAAGCAAAGCTAGTATTAAAGTGAATGAAGTGACAGATGGGTCACTGCCTGACACTTTTAAATGACTTCAAGACAGCTGTGCAAAAAATAATTTGATTCGTGCTTTTTTTAACGAAATGACTCTGTTCATCGTCACAACTGTTACGCTGTCGTATTCGCCCAATGTATATTTTATTGTGTTGGTTGCTGGCTACAACATTGGTGGCCTATCTGCTTGCGTCATTTTTGATATTGCGGGCCTTAGCCGGGAAGATTTTAGGAAGAAGGAGTAATAAATATGTTTTGACTGTAATTCTTGGACGCCTTTCAGTTGAATGCAAGTGGATTGCATATAACATTTGTTTTTGATTAGTATATAACTATTGATTTGGTTTTATGGTATTGGACCGAAAATTATTTTGTAACGTAACCTGGTATATTACAAATACTACCTATCCCTTAGCCGCCCAAAGGTCTCCTCTGTTTCAATGAAAATATTCTGTTAAATTAGTTGCATTTGTTTTGTTCTGTTAGATTTTAAAACGAGTGAAATTGAAATATATTTCCTTTATAATAGATTCAGAATTCACTGGGATATTTGAGTGTATGGTAGGCGGCAGGAGGCTATACTTGTATATAGGTAAGTAATAGAACAATAATGAAGCAAAGTGATACTTTGAGCATGTGCTTTCCAAATCAATGTCAAATTAATAAAATCAATAGGAATCTAATCTTTTTTTTTTAATAATCTACACGTATTTTATTTGTCACCACCCAAAATTATAAAATTACTTTCTCCAAGTTGTCGATAACTTTTGTTGGAGCTTAAGAAAATCGAATAATACTAAGTGATTTAACTTCAAATAATGATTTTTGCATAATATTTAATATTGAGGTTTGCCAGATTTTCTATTTAAAATGCTAAACTTATACAGTGAAAAAACTCTCTAATAGCTTACTCTCATTCCCAAAGCAATCCGTTAAGTAAGTATTAAGCTTCTATTGCGACATTGTAATTAAATTACTAATCGAGATCCAGTGTACGATTAATTATTACTCAGACTTTCGTCGAATTAGGGAATAAAACCGTATCTTCAGTTATTTGTACATGGAGTCTGGCGGCCTAGTCTTAGCTAAGGACAGCAATTGGTACTTGCATAGAAGAATACATATATGGAAGTAAAGTAGAACTGGATTAGAAGGCCTAGTATACATTTTTACTTCTTGTATCTGACATTTATTTCTCTATCGCATTAGGGAATCGAGAGTTCAAATTATGTTTGCCATTTATATAAACCATCCGGTTACTTTCATATTTTAACCTCTCGATGAGTAAAAAATATATTAGAAGCGCCTGGGGCGCTTTGACAACTAATCCCAAGATTTGGCGTAGGCGTTAGTTTTACGAAAGCGTCTGCTAACTGACCTTCTAACCCAGAGGGTATACTAGGCTTTATCGGGATTACTTCGGATTCATCATGCTGTTTCCTACAACGAAAAGGGATAGGTAAATATAAAATGATATATCGTACGTAAGTTCCAAAAACCTCAACGGTACGAGCCGGGGTTTAAACCCGCGACCTTCGTATTAAAAGTCGCATACTCTTACTGCTGGGCCACTAACCACATACTTAAATACATATTAAGAAATCAAAAATACACAAATCGACCCAAAACATATATTCAAACGAGGCTTATATTGTGGGTAAGTACTCTCTGTAGTCGTTCATTCATGTCTGGAGACCGTGAAATTATTTATTTGGTCTAAAACATTACAAGGTTAAGGATAAACAAGTTTTGCTAAATAAACCAAAAGGGATGCCACCCAGCATGAGCCGTGACACATCTAAATGTACCACGACACTGGTTTTCAGGGTACCCACAATCATACAGTAAGGCCCACTTGCACCACCCAGGGTTAGCTGCTAACTTGGAGTTAAGCTGTCAAAATCCATACAAAAAACCGCTTAACTCTTGGTTATGTGGCTAACTCCGGGTGGTGCAAGTGGCCCTAAGTAAAGTAAACCTATGTTAAACTAAAAAACATAAAAGAAGGTGGTTGGTTTCAAAAATCAGTTTATAAATGAGGAGGTTTCATTAACAATATAAAACAGGTAAGAGAATTTAAACTAATTTATAAATAAAGATGTTTATAGCTATTAAATATAACCGGTATGTTAAGTTAAGAGAGAATAGATTTATGCTGCATATCTAATTATGTGTGTTTGTATATCCGCTTAGTTATTTGAAGTTTGTTGACGAGTTAAATACTTTTTAAGGTTTTCCTTAAAGGAGGCTATTTATTTACTTGCTTCCTTTGGGTCTTATCCATCTGTACCATGTCAAAAAGCTACCTACTGTTTTTCTGTTTGACCTGATCAGCTGCGTTGTAGACCTGCCATGTCCTCTCTTACTTTCCGAAATTCCTGTCTTATTTTTAAAGACTGTTGTATCTGCGTCTGGAATTTGGCATAAGTAGGTATGATAGTATGCGGTGATGGTAGATAGAGGATAGATGGTCTTTAATGTGGTGTTGAGGAATTATAAAAGCGTTGGTATGTTTGGCAGTCAACAATACATGGAGATACACAATGTTTTCTTTTGAAAAAATTCAAATCTAACTTATATCTACTTGGTCCTGCCTATTGCTACATTAACCCAGTATTTAAAGAGCGGGCAGTCCAGTCGCTCTGCTAATACCCTTAGCAAACTGTTGCTGCTGCTGCTTGACCGGCTTAAAAACGAGGCTAGCTTTTTACGTCTAATTGCGTAAAAGTCATCTGCTCCCGCCTCCGCAAACATGCCTGACGCACTACAGTGCCGTGGTAGCCTCAACAGCATCCTAAGGACGTTATTATACTGTATGTTATTCCAGAAGCTTTGTGTAAAACTCACCGTCCAAACGTCTGAAAGTACGCTTTGAAAAGTGTCAGTTTAACTTGCTTGTTACATCTTGCAAACCTGCGAGCAAGCATATTGCCTCTCCCCGCTATAGCTCTCCTCTCCCTGTCAAAATCCAAATCATCCAATAAGTTTTCAAGAATATACGTCTTAAGTCAGAAATGAGGAGATCCCTAGAAGCGGGCTGACATAGCCCGTGTAGGATTAGCAAGCTGAAGTGGCAATGGGTCAGCCACATAGCGCGAAGATCGGATGGCCGATGGGGCCAAAAAGTCCTTGAATGGAGACCACGTACTAGCAAGCGCAGAGTGGGACGGCCACCTACGAGATGGACCGACCTGGTGAGGATCGCTGGGTCTCGTTGAATGCAGATGGCTGTAGACCGGTCGCGCTGGAGTTCGAATGGAGAGACCTATGTTCAGCAGTGGACGCTTACAGGCTGAAATGATGATGATGATGATGTCTTAAGTACTTAACTTCTGCGACTAATTTTAGGGGTACATCACACAACATGAACTTAGAGGCAACTGTTGGGTCTTATTTTTTGGTCACATTATACCAAAGGCCATGCTACCGACCGTAACCCTCACGACGGGTTAATAGTTTCTTCACAGAATTAACTGACGGCCCCAACAGCACCATGCCATCCGCATAACTTATGTTATTGAAACATGTATTTTCAATGTGACATCCTACACGTGTGCTGCTGAGTCCGTCAATCAAATCATTCAGATTAAACAGAAGGGGCGATGTTAACCCCCCTTTCTAACCCCATACTTCAGTTTGTACTCGTCCGACTCCTCCCCGATCTCACCCGATTTACCTGGAAATTGTACCAGTGCTTTAAAAGCGATACATTCAGTGGGTACACCTGACTCCGCTAGCTTGGTCCAAAGCACGTCGTAAACAACCAGGTCAAACGCCTTAGACAAGTCTAGAAAACACGCATATATGCTTGTTTCTATCCTTGTTATACCTACAGTAGGTCACATCGCTATACCTACTTGAGGCACATAATTGCGCTCTCTGTTGGTAGACCTGGCCTATAGCCAAATTGCGCGTCATTTAACCGAATGTGTATTTTGTGAGAATAGTTGCCAGTGAGATCGGCGGGTGATTAGTGGAATCCGACAAGTTTACCATGGTTTTTGTGAATGGCCTGCATATCAGAGATGCTCCTATACTAAGATCATCATGTCCCGGCGATTTCTCCCTCTGAATGTTCTTAACAATTGCACGAATTTCCCTCGCTGTAAATTTGTCAATACTCACGCTCATGATATTTATAGTCCCCTCAGACTATGCCTTACTCTACATCCCAGACTGCGTGGACTCAAGCATCGGAATCACTTGAAACCAATGTTTACAATTATTGGCCACGCCCTTTGCATCGCTTAATCCATCAACGCTCGCGAGGACACCAGGACGTACGAACGTGTATTGTATTTTTCCAGAAGTCTTTGAAGTCTTTATACATTGAAATATACCGTTACAAAATAAATTGTCATTAATATACATTAGATAGATAGATTGCACACCTCAGTACATGAGAAAGAAAAAAACATACATCGTAAAAGGTCTCAAAGGCAACTCGTACACTGAGTGTACGACTTGCCTCTGTCGCGGGTGGTCGCTCCTGATGACGTTCTTCGTAAAGAACGAAACATGTCGAGCGAAAATCGACTAAATCAAAACACAGCTTAGAAGGGCCTTTTTTCAAAATTGTTTCCCCACCTTTTTTAACATGCGTATTTTTTATGTGATTTCTACCCAGAATCGAGAGCTTTTTGATTCGAATACGAGGAAAAAAAAATTCCCAAGATTTCCATACATTTTCCGAACTTTCCATTCCGTTACTGACATATAGTCTCTGAAAAAATGGAAAAAATACTTCGATAATTTTTCACCTATTAGGATCGAAAGAGCTCGTGATTCTGATAAAAAATTACATAAAAATTTTCAAATAAAAAAAAATTGTATGAACAAATTTGAAAAAAAAAATGCGCTAGTAGTAGATGATTAAGTATCCTTTTACACTTGTTCAGCTAATAAATGTATTTATCTCAGAAACTGTAATTGTTAAGACACTAAATTTCTTGGAGAAAATTAACTCGAGCTATCCCGAAGAATCTCCCCTTAACAGAAAAAACGGTGTAGGTATTCCCAATTTTAAACAAATTCCTTTGAGATAACCAACATGAAGTATGTAGTGGCGTTAATACCTAAGTAACCCAACATATCTCGTTTTCATCAGCCTTTGACACAACACCGGTACATATAGCTAAGTATACTTCGTTTTTGTATCCTTCTCAGCTATCTAAAGTGTTCCAGGAACGCGGGTGAAATATCTGCGCGCGACGTGGCGCGTGCCGACGCCAACATTAACCAGCGGGGAAGAGTGTTGGTCTCACACGCCGAGTGGTCTGACAGGAGACTCCATAGACTGTCTAGCTTATCAATGTTTCAAAACACTTTAATTCTTTAAAAACAGCAGATAAAAAAATATTTAAATTTTAGTGTTTCATTGATGAACGACTTACCCTAAATTATTTAGTATGTAGAAAAGAAAGGAAATACATTCTCCTCATCTCCAAGTTTGTTGGTTTAAGCAGTTAAGGATGATCACAAGAACGGGACGGGACGGGCGGGACGGGACGATCTGTCAGTTTCTATAGAAATCGTCAGGTGACATCCGAGGGCTCCGAGCTGTCACGTGATTCTATAGAAACGGGACGGGTCCCGTCCTAGTGTGAGTCATCCTTTATATGTAAAATTAACGATAGTTATAGATTTCGTGTATCTATAACTAAATATCATTATGAGCTAAGAAATAGAGACACAAAGCAGAACAAAACGTCAACCGAATCCGGAGATCCGGTTGGACCAAGGTTCGACTGCAAATGGTACAAAAATAGTACTCTCTGCCCAGCGTGCGTAGCCAAGATGCTAATCGCTCACACTTAATAACGTATCGTAGCTACCTCTCTCTATCACTCTTCCTTATTAGTGTGACAATGACAGTTGCGTTTCGTTAGCGACTGAGCGTGAGCGATTGGCATCTTGGCTACGCACCGTGGCTCTTATATTTAATACGTTTTAAAATTTCGTTGCTATCAGCCGCTCCGCCCGCTTTTACAAATTATATTGTCAAAAATATTCAAAACACGAGACTTATTACAGATACCCACATATACTGGCCTGGCAATTTGTTGACAACACTCCGTTGCGTTAGGAATGGCGATTCTCGCACGAAGAAGCATAAATTATACTGTCAAAAATATCTAAAACACGAGTCTCACGTTCCTGGCGGGAAGATTGCGTGAAAAACAAGCGACGGTAAAAGGAGAATGAGGTTTATTACCTGTTAATGAGAATGATTCTTTGGATAAGAATAAGTTGATAACAGTATGTTCAGTTATATAATTAGTAGATTACATACCAAGGCCGTTTAAGTGGGAAATGCCTCGGATCCTATGTAATTGTCGGCCGAGGCGAAGCCGAGGTCGACTAACATGTGATCCGAGGCTTTCCCATTTACCGGCCGAGGTTTGTATACTATTTTTCTGTCCGACGGAGCCGACAGGCGGCAATTTAGTTTTGCGTAAAGTGGCGCTTACCGGCCGGAGGACTGAAATAGTAGATTACGGTACAAGTACGAATAGGAGAAAATTTGCAATGAGTGGCGATAGAATAAAATACTCAATTTTCAGCAATCAGCAATTTTTCTTTGAAGTCGGTAAAATTAAAAACTAGCTTATACTTTAAGCTCCGAGTGTTCTTTCTTTACCCAAGCCCGAGAGGAACTCCGCAAAAACGCAGCTGGAGTTAATAAGGTTCTTTAAGAGCTTTAAGCTCTGCTCTGAGCTTTTGAGTTTTCTTCATCAAGTATTACTAACAGAGTGAAAGTTGAAAAAAGTTGTAAAAACGAATTTAATAGTTTTACTTAAGCGGCGAACTAGCGGTATGGTGAGTTTCAATAAGATGCTAATCCTGCCGGCTCGTACCAATGACAGTTTAGGGACTTATGTACGAAATATCATTTGATATTTACCAATTGCTTTTCGGTAAAAGAAAACATCGTGAAGAGACCAATCCCAATACCTGTTTTACCTCTTGGGTTGAAAGGTCAGATGGCAGTCGATTTCGTAAAACATCTACGCCAAATCTTGGAATTGGTTTTCGAAATCAGACCCCAGGCTCCCTGAGCCGTGGCATACAGGATGACTCACACTAGAACGGGACGGGGCGGGACGGGACGGGAAATTCTGTCAATTTCTATAGAAAGCGTCACGTGACTTTCGAGGGCTCCGAGCTATCACGTGATTCTTTCTATAGAAATTGACAGATTTTACCGTCCCGCCCCGTCCCGTCCCGTGCTAGTGTGAGTCATTATTAAGCAGGGAAAAACGCTAGGAAGAAGAAAACTTAAGCAGTGGTGAATTTTAATGTTCTTCTTTAGTTTACAAGAAAATAGGTACACAAAACTTTAATTTAAAAGATGCAAGTGCTTAAATATTAGTCGAACCATCTAAAACATTAAGAAAATATTGTTCAGAAGATAATTAAAATAAAAAATTGTTCCATTTTGAAGGGAAAACATAAACCAATTGAGCAGGTTTATTTGTTTACTCACACTGGGGCGGAACGGAACGATGTGGGGCGGGATGGGACAATCTGACAATTTCTATAGAAATAATCACGTGATAGCTCGGAGCTCTCGGATGTAACGTGACGTTTCCTATATTCCTATAGAAACTGACAGATCGTCCCGTCCCGCCCCGTCCCGTTCTAGCGTGTGTCATCCCTAAACCGAATTATCTAATGAAGCCGCTTTAAACGCATCGTTTCAATTAAAAGAAACATCAAAATCAATGCATATTTTTTTCTTGTTTCTTCTGTTTCTTCGTCTTTTGTCTTGTGCCGACACACGGGCTGTCTACATATCCCGTGCCCGCCGAAACACGCCACCACCAGTATTATACATATAGTATTTCTAATAGTAAGCATTGTATGGAAATGAGGGGGGGCAAGGGTCTATTCTTTTCTAAGTGTTCAAAACTTTTTGTATTCGCAATTAAATATATTTTCTTAAGAACTATTAATATAATTTGTGCTGCATAGGGGCGCTATCATTTTACCAATTAGTATAAGACCCAAGTAATCGAGCCGGCGTAATTTTCAAAGAGCTTCATTCTCGTATCTGATATTTTATACGGCTTTATTGAAGCCTAAAAATAATAATTAGGTGTTGAATAAAATCAAAAGGTAACATAAAATGGGATCTGTAGGGATAGCGAGGGTAGTTGGGACATGAACGCGGAGAAGCGAGATGGTAGATGAAACAGGTAGTATTTTAGAACAGATGTTACAAAAATACTTTGTAACAAACTCTAGTCTTGCGATATTGCGTCAATTCTAGCAATTGTCCCATCTCACAGTTCAAATTCCTTCTAACCCCGACTACAGCGTGAGCTAGGATTTCGTACTATTTTGTGTTTATCGTAAAACCTGTAAAATAAAATGACAGATTATCATTGAAAAACTGAAATTCGTTAATCTGAAACACCTTTTATGTATATAAATTAACGTGCTGCATATAAATATCATATTAACGTAGTTTTGAACTTTGAATTTGTCCCAACCCACCCCATTTTAGGGTAGTATTGAAAATGATATGCTCTGAATATACTGCAATTGATAACGCAAATAAAGGATGACTCACACTAGAACGGGACGGGACGGGACGGGAAAATCTGTCAATTTCTATGGAAAACGTCACGTGACATCCGATGGCTTCGAGCTATCACGTGATTCTTTCTATAGAAATTGACAGATTTTCCGGTCCCGCCCCGTCCCGTCCGGTGCTAGTGTGAGCCATCTTTAAATGTCTATAAATTATAAATAATCTAAAAATTACGCCAGATAGTACCAAGCCCTGGCACCGGGCGCCTTGGTCACTTTTTCTGTAGTATATGACATCTCTTTCAATTTATAATATTTATATAGTGGTGAGACTACCTTAAATCACGAATCAAAATATTTAATTTTATTATTTATTTGTAATAAATGTTTTGATTCGTGCTAAACTGTATAACTGTATCTAATTTTGCAATCATCAAAAAAACTGAAAATAATGGAACTTCTTCCCAATGTTTGGTATTGTTTTCCAATTATCCAAGGTGCACTTACCTGTTTTCCCCGCCATTTTCCGACCAACAACTTCATTCCCGCTAGTGCTGAAACTCGGGAAATATTTTATAAAGTGTCCTGGCAATTCTCCCGGAGAGAAAGATAGTCCCGCCGGGACTCAGGTCCGTCATTAATCAACGATGGAGCTTTGGACGTGAGGAGTTTTGGAATTTCTCATAGTTCCTAGGAAAGATGTCAAATCTTATAGATTCTATTTCTATTACTGCTGTTACCTTTGAGTTAGATTTCTAAAAGAGAAAAGAAAGGTAGAAAAATGCACACACACACACACACACACACACACACACACACACACACACACACCTACTCACTCACACACACACACGTTGGAGTCCCTCTGAATTTAATAATATAATTTATTAATTTCTTATAACTGTATAAATTAAACTTACATTTCTTCATTTTTTATTTTTTTACGTTGCGTATCATATAAATATTAAATAGCTTTTGTTTGTCTAAACTTCTAAATAAGAGACATGTCACATGGAAGGTAGCTGATACTTATAGCACAGGTTATTCCTATTTTAAGTATCAGCGAATTAATTCTAGACATAAACACACTGTATTTTAGTCTTAAGAAAATTATTTGTTTGAAGTGTATACCTTTTGAGCTTAATAAACTTATCTTATCTTATCTTATCTATGCACGTTCTCGAGTTCGCGACTTTGCGCTCGCGGCATATTCATCGCTCTACCAACTAACCTACCGATACACATCCGGTGGCGTGGAATCTCTCCACCATCCCTCGTATATCGCCTTAGGAGGGCTTAGCATGGCGGCTATAGGCATGTTAATAAAGGAGAAGTGATCAGGTAACATTCCTACAGCGGGGTGGCTGTTGAATTGTGGCTGGCTTAACGTGAGGGATTCTTCCTAGTTTTATTATCAACTTAATGGAGTTGAATTTTTCAAGGAAAAGAACAGTGGCTTAATACATCTTCGTCTTCAGGCGTTATGGCGGTACATCACCGCTGATATTGCGATCAGGGTGTGCAAATCAATTTCTATTTGCGTTTTGGTTAATAACTGGTTATAAACCGGTTAATCCTTACAACTAAAAACCGGTTTGCACGGCTTTATTGCGATGCTGTGGCGCGGAACATGCGATAACTATGTAATTACAAAACTATAAAATTCAGCACGATGATACTTCGTGAACATGGCGCTTGCAAAAGTGCCAAAATATCGGACATACAAGTTAACTATCTCGTTTTACATTGTAATGAATCACGTATACCACTTCACAATATTTCAAGTAGTAGGTACTTTTCAGCACGCATTGTCATATCACAGCAATAGCACATTTTGTATTAAGGGCGGTAAACAAGAAATTATAAACGAGTGTGAATTTAATTCGTAATTTCAACACGAGTTCTTGTACCGCCCGTGATACATACAATGCTTTTCATCACATTTGCGAGGAAATAGATAAACTTACTAGGCACATAAATAAAGAATAATATAAGTGATAGTGCAGTAGCGCAGTCCACAGTACATCGACGTGAGTGACGGCGCGCGCGTGGGGCGCAGGTCCTCCGGGAGGGCATAAAATGTATGAAAATCCATTACGGCAATGGGCTTAATATAGCTCATTTAGTCTCAGTATGTTTGCATATAATATCACCATTTTGATGATTACGAGCAGGTGTGATAAAAAACATTTATTAATTTAGGAATTACCAATTTAATGAACACTAAGTTCTCATGGAAGTGAATTCAATTCTTAGTGAGAATATAGAATCTTAAAGGATTTTTTTTTCATTAAGAAACATTTATTTTCGAAATATACGAGTATACAGTAAGTGTAACTTACCTAACTACCTACCTCTACCTACCTTAAATCTAAAGTAGGTTCTTGAGGCATTGTACCTAGGATGCTGATGGCGGCATTTCCTCGTTGTATCGCAATGCAATTAAGGAATTAATCTTTAACCTTTAATCTTTCTTATTTTTTATTAAGGTATTTTTAAGGTAGTATTTTATTCTTAAGGTAGATTTTTTTTTGTTTTTAATTTCAGGTACTTTTTTTATATTGTCTACTGTT
Source organism: Lathronympha strigana (assembly GCA_949128165.1). Taxonomy (NCBI): domain Eukaryota; kingdom Metazoa; phylum Arthropoda; class Insecta; order Lepidoptera; family Tortricidae; genus Lathronympha; species Lathronympha strigana. The sequence continues at coordinate 996,706 of OX421911.1, forward strand.
ACCGTTATTGTTGTTTATTAAATATAATAAATGTTTTTTCATTTGACACATTAAATGAAGCTTAAACCTTAATCCCGGTAACCGAAGAGAATTATACAAAATTCCTTCTATTTCCATAATGAAACAAACGTTACGAGTATTTTAATTATTTTCTACAGCTGCTCGCATTCACACCGCGCCCAACACAATAAGAACGTTTAAAACTTTATCCTCCACAATTCATAGAGATTATGATATAATATTGTATCGAAACTTTAGCATTAATATAAGTAAGTTACAGGAATTTCAACTTTATTCCATTGGAAAGGAGCTCAAATTCCTCTACAGGGTTAGTATGGAAAAGTTATAATAGACATGTCATCTTTTTAGGATTCCGTACTTTAAAAAGGAAAAACGGAACCCTTATAGGATCGTTGATATTAAACTGCAACGGTTAACACTCACGTATTTTTATCACAATGGGCGTGATATGTTTCGACTGCATTGGGCAGTCATCGTCGGACAGACGGAGTGGTGTTGTCAACTTCGCGGCTCCGGCATCACTCACTTTGTTTTCCGTCAATCCGTCCGTCCGTCCGTCTGTCTGTCTGTCAAGACCCTTTATCTCGGGAACGCGTAAAGGCAGCAAGTTGAAATTAATACCACATACACAAGTCTGCGGTAGGTACCTTGAAGCCGTGAAAAAAACAAACCTCTACGTCTACGCAATCCCAAGTTACGAGTATGTCGCATTTCCCATACATTTGCAATGGGAATCAAAATGTATAGGGTACTTCCCGTTGACCTAGAATCACGAAATTTGGCAAAAAGCAAGAGCTTGTAGCTCAAGCACAGGAGAAAATCTGAAAACCGTATAATTGCCAAAGATTGTGAGTACCGTGCCAAGAGTATTTGTAAGCACGTAAGGTAAGGTCATAAATGGCCCAGCATCTTTTGTACGGAACCCTCGGTGGGCGGGTCCGACTCGCACTTGGCCGGGTTTTTTTCTACTTATTGACATTTTTGCGTCGTATATTCTGTCCAACTATGTTTTCGTGCCATACGCACGATCATATATTGATTTATACCTATCTAGTAATATATTTTTCAGTCCTCCGGCCGGTAAGCGCCACTTTACGCAAAACTAAATAGCCGCCTCCCGGCTCCGTCGGGCTGAAAAATAGTATACAAACCTCGGCCGGTAAATGGGAAAGCCTCGGATCACATGTTAGTCGACCTCGGCTTCGCCTCGGCCGACAATTACATGGAATCCGAGGCATTTCCCACTTAAACGGCCTTGGTATGTAATGTACTATTTTATTTAACCAAAATGCAAACCTTATTTTTTTTATTCTATTAAAATAAAACACATTATATTTGATGTGTTATGCCGAGGAGCCATTCACACCCGTAAACCCTTCAGAACTTAACACCTTTCGGCAACAGCTCTTCCTTAATATTAAAGTCGTTAGGTTTCCATTTATAGCACACATCACATGATAATAATTAATGCCATTGTAATTTTGCGACCCTCAGAATCTGGACTTCATCAGTACACCGACCTCCATCAATCATATAAGCTACCTCATCTCCGTAAGGTTATGTAGATGGGACTGACGATCTCAATAATATTCTGTCCGAATTGTCGACGATCCTAAACTCACAAGCGATATCGAACCCTTAGTCTAAGGAGAGACTTCGCCTCCTTATGTGTGTTCTATCGCTTGTACAATGGATTATGCTCTGATGAATTGTTTGATATGTTTCCAACGGCCTCTTCATATCATGGTAATACTAAGTAAAAAGCGGAACAAGGTAATTTGCCCACAACTTCTAAGTACCCGCACAAAGTCACAGGCGGGCACTAGTATTTAACAATCCGCGTCGGCCTACATTTGGTACTACACTGCGAAAAGGTTCAACACGGCCCCAGGGCCCAATAGATACCCATGCAAAGATGTCGACATAAAACTAACAATAATGTCTACGTACCTGTCCTACCCAAGATATCACACCTAAAGTTACAAGGAATTTCAACACTATTCAAAGTACGTTAAGACTAAATTTGGAATATCTTCAAATGCTAGAGAATACGTTTTATGTGTTGGCGTTAAAGAGGTCGCAAGATTGGGACACGGTTTAAGAAATGTTAGATTGTTTATTTTGTTATTAAGTACTAATGCAGCGTTAGGGGACTGATTTAATACTCATAGCTGGGTCGTTTATAAAATATTCAATTCAAAGTCAATTAGATGACTGACAGCGATATTCAAAAAGTATACATTATAACGTTGTCTATGGTATTCCATAAGATACTATTTTAATATCGCTGTCAGTCATCTAATTGACAGATAGAATTTCTGGAAAAGAAAAAATACTATTACCTTATTACAATTTTTTTGGTTAAAGAATTTAATACGTTTCTACAGTAAACTTACGGGTAAAATAGATCATGAAATAAATGTAAGTATATATTTTATCGTTCTCACCATTTCGTTTACTTCCTACAAAAAAATTATACCAAACTCCGGGTTGACAAAAAAACGAGGGCAGAAATCACCAGTGCTAGTGATTAATTAAAAATCGACTAAGTTTATCGATAAACTTAGACGCAATACTTAACCTTCATTATCGTAACTAATGACTAAGTTTTTAATTTTAACTCTTAAAAAATTTAATTATTTGCTATCCAGAAAAGAAATAGACCAAAAACGTACAGAAGAAATTCATCAACAATATAAATTGTTTCAATTTTATCCAATTACAACATTGACCTAGAAAGCTCATTTAGTGACCTAAAATGGATAGTGCCGCCCGGGCGACGTAGATTTAAGCCTGAAAATGTGAAAAAGAACTTAATAATGAAAATTAGGTAATTAAATAAAATTTTAAAGAAGTTTATAACCCGAAATAGTGCTTTACGATACTAGTGCGAATAGGAGAAAATTCGCAATGAATAGGGATATAATAAAACACAACCGAAGGGAGTGTTTTAAATTGTCACGAGTTGCGAATTACCTATTCGCACATGTATCGTACGACGTTTTACAGTACATATGACTGAATTTTTGACGCAAGCGCATAAAGTGCTCATTATCGCACTAGTGCGGTAATACAGTGCTTAATTCAAATTCTTAAAATTATACAACGGGTGTCCGTAATTTTTATCGATATCAACCAATCAATTTAGTTTAATGTGGACTATTAAACGTTAGTACAGATATTCACCCGTCAATCCGATGTTTGAATTTATAACACATACTTTAATAGTAAAGGTATAAAATATACCATTCATTCCGAATGTACTGGAACAATCCAGAGTCTGTTTTTCTTTGTATGTATGTATATTTGTTTGTTTGCTCGACTTTAGAACGAGTATCATTGACCGGATCACCGTGGAATTCGGTAGGTTATAGGCTTATAGCAGGCTATATACGCCAGGCATATCCGTCAATGTAATTTAATATAAGATAAAATAGTACATTGTATATTAAGGGCGGTAAACAAGAAATTACGAACGAGTTTGAGTTCTTCCGATTATTTTAAACTATGTAAGAAACATCACTTGATACCGTTAGCTAAGCGCCGCGAATTTGCTGACATAACCTACTTGTTAAATATTATTAAAGGCAATGTTGATTGTCTTAACTTACTTAGCAAAATTTCTTTTAGCACTCCTATAAGAAGGTTTAGGCACTTTCGTCCTATTAGTGTTTGCCAGGCTTCTACTAGATATAGAAGGAACAGTTTTCTAGTCAGGGCAGGCATGACTTTAAATACGTATAAAGCTTTAGCAGACTTTGACTTTGACATGTTCAATGACAGTATATCTGTAATAAAGAATAAATTAATACAATATTATATGGGTGACTGACACCTCTTGCGCAGGTGCGGGTTCGGGTTCGGTTTACTTTAGTTTAGTTTATATTTATATCTTCCCTTTTGTTCCTTTTTCCGTAAAGTATATAAGTGACTTGTAGATACCCAATGGCCCTAAGCCCAAATGGACTTGCTTGCGTGTAATTGAGCAAAACCTGTGTTTGTTTTAGGTATATCTTGTTTCTATAAGTGAGAACCTGTAATTGGCTATGTATTTAGTCATGTTTTCATGCTGTTGGTTTTCCATGTATGTAATATAAAATAAAATAAAATAAAATAAAATAAGCCCGAGTCAAAGACGAGGGCTTAATGTTAACACTAGTTCGCTATTCTTGTAACGCCCGTGATACATACAATGTTTTTTATCACATTTGCGAGGAAAGAAATAAACTTTCTAGGCAAATAAAGAAACAATATGTAAATATTAGCGGTAGTGTACACAATAATTATTAGACAACGTGCGGTGAGTGCGTGGGGCGTAGGTCCTCCGGGAGCTCCGGGCGGGCGGTAAAGTAGTACGAGAATCCATTAAGGCCATGGGCTTAATACAGCTCATTAAGTCTAAGTAGATATGCTTGCATATAATATCACCATTTACGAGCAGGTGTGATGAAAATTCTAGTATACGTTGACAGATCTGCGGGCAGAATGTATGTATTATGGTCAGCTTATATGAGATACGTATTATAACTAATATTTGAAACGGGATAATTACCATGTATGTTTGTTTTATTGAGCACCCGATATTTTGACACTGTTGCAAGCGTCATGTTCACGGAGTAAATGAGCTGCGAGTTTTAGTTGTGATCTACCCACACGCCATAGCGATCTACCCTCTTACGGGTTCGTATATGAGATAAGTAATTTAGAACATACAAACAGTACGTTGCTCTTAAATAACTAACAAAAATCTTGACGAAGTCCCGCTAGTTCACTTTGTGTGATTGCCCGGAGAATGATTCCGTATCTCCCCCCTCTTTTGTGCAGAATGATCATAGAATAATATGAGTTACTTATTAACCTTCACATAATTAATGATTGATATTACTTTTTCCTTCATTTATCCGGTAAATGTACAATAATCATAGCTTTTTAGTGAAAGTGTACCTACTTTGACCCTTGTTGATAAGGTTCATTTATAAAGAAATCTTTATGGAATTAGCGCCTTATGGGTAACTGACATGTTCACCTATGAGAACTGAAACATATAATATACATTTATAACTAGTGGCTTTGTGAGCTATAGACCTCGTAAGATGGTACTGGTTAGCACAAAGGTCGTAAGTGCCTCTTTGGCGTTTAGAACCTTCGTATCAATTCCCGCCATTTGTAAAATAACCAAAAAATGTATCGTCAAAAAAATTCATGTAATCAACAAACTTGTTTACGAAATTTTACCAGAATTGGTTTATAAATGCGACCTGGGAGGTATGATGCCAAGCGGATAGCCTGATAAGACGACCGTTTGTCGGCACTTTCTGACAATTTCTGATACTGGGTCTCCTGTGGCGTCTCAGAGTCTCTTCGATAGGTAATTTTAATAATTTATTTCATTTGCAAGAATACACACAGATACAGTCTTTGAAGATACTCCAAATATTAGATTATTGCTTGCATAATGTTCCCATTTGTTTAATAACATCTATAGAAAAGACGCACGCAACTTAAAACAGTACAGTTATAAAAATAGTACCTGATCACCGATTAAAAATCATCGTGTATAATGAAACTCATTAAAAGTCAGGTGTTTGTTATAATAACATCACATGAGTGTTTTAACGCGGAAGGAAGTTAGGAAGCGGTAAAGCGGTAGGTACTTTTTATTAAAGGCAATAACATATACAAAAGATAACAAGCTACAAACACAAAAAACATATTTTGCCACATTATCGGAGTCTGCCTGCGAGGCATACTTATAAGTAAGTGGGTGCCTACCTATAAACATATACACCCTGTTTTTTATTTCCGTTAACATGTATCTTAACTATAATCGTTTTTGAGATATTAAATAAATCAATTTATTAGATGAACCAATGTAAAAGGTTACTATACTATCAACAACCACAGGCTGTAGTAGATTCTTTTCCGAGTAAAAAAATAGGGAGGCATATAAATAAATAAAAACAACTACTTCGGCCTGTGATTGTCAGACTATAGCTGTACTATTGTTAAGCACGAATCAAATCATTTATTAAATGTAATAAATGTTTTGAGTCATTTTTTTTTGTAAGTAGTCACACTAATATATATAATTATAATTTTAAAAACATGTCGTATACTACAGAAAAAGTGACCGATGCCCCGGTGAGCAGGGCTGGGAACCAGCGATCTTCTGCTTTCGCGGCAGATGCACTAACCAACATGATATCTCTTTCAATTTATAGTATACCTGTGTTTAACATGTGCTGTCATGACTATACTTAATCTTTGTCATACTTGACATTTACTTTAGCTTGACTCTCAAGGACCTTATATAATGTATTTTTTTTTTTGGTGTATAAAAAACTCAACCTTTTTTTTATTAAACAAAAATCGATGTACCACGTAGCTCCTATTCACGTACAAATACAAAGCAACGTGTCAAATCCAACAAAAATTCGGTGTATAGCCTCACATGTCTATCTTATGTTCGAGAAATTTGATTTTCCCTCCCCCGTCTGTTGTTGTCAGTGAAATATTTAATACCGGAGGTTTTAAATCACTGCTGCAGTGTCGGAGAAAAGTCATTTACAATATTGAAGAAATATATTCGGCATATATTGAGGCGGCAAATCGATGTGTCCCACTCACAACTCGGTATTTATCAAACGGCAAATAAACGAAGAGCTAGATCTGGAAAAACGTACACAATTATAACCAGGGCCCGTAATTTTCATGCCGATGACAGACAAATGACGTCAAGCTTCATACATTATGGTTTAGGTTTTACGTTTGAAATAATGATGCTGTCATTGAATAGTGTCAAAACTATTACGTTCGACGTAAGAATCGAACGTTGATAGACTTTACCTGTCATTAACTCATTTCTTATTAAAACATCCTGTGTGGTTATTATATACGTCATTCTGGCGAAACCCGCATGAAAATTACGGGCCCTGACCATAACTATTTTACTTTCATACATATGTAAGCCAGTGAGTGTTAGACATAATATTATAATACTTATATCGGGTTACTTACGTCAATAAAGTGGAAAATAGCTCTAATAAGTTGTAGTCATAAGTATTTGTATAAGTAAGTAAGTTTATCACAAAACTTGTGTAGATTAAAGGAGCGCACTATTCGCCAACAAACTGCTGTGCACTTTGGAAAAAACATATGTAACTTACTTTGAGTTAAGTTTTTTTGACATGAATAAAAAAACTGGCCAAGTGCGAGTCGGACTAGCCCACCGAAGGTACCGCACAAATGATGCTCCCCCCTCCATTCATGCCCTCAGGTCCTTAAAAATACTGGTGGCAAGTAACTCTTAGTGCGTGGCAATTATATGGTTTTCGGATTTTCTCCTGTACTTTTGCTACAAGTTCTTGCTTTTTGCCCCCTTGATGGAACCCCTTAGTGGGCGAGGCAGACTCGCACTTGGCGGATTTTATATAAATATCATACCGTTTACTATGAATGGTAAAAAAATCCACTACTTTGGCGAGTTGTACGCACTTCGGCATTCTTTTTCTCAGCTTAAAACTTTGTTGACCTGACACTCGGATCTCCACTGACGAGCAGCTACTTGATAGCTTTTCATTGCTCTCGATATTAAATACCTTTTTCTTGGGCCAGCTCTTAGTCTATAATATCGTATTGGGTACAGCAAAACAACGTCACATGTAGACATTATTTACCATTAGAAACAGACGTTTTCCTTTCAAAGATGCAAGAATCCATCGATCACGATGGATAGATTGACTGAGAAATAGGATTCGTTGTCGAATTGACTCCTATGGGAGACATTGGGCTTGGATTCTTGAATCTGGGTAAAAGATGAATTGTTAGGTCAAACTAGAGGATGACTAGGGCCAAAACGGGATGGGACGGGATGGGACGGGGCAGGAAAATGCGTCAATTTTTATGGACATTAAATTGCAATGGTTAAAACTCACGTATTTTTTACGTGTTATTTCGACTGCATCGGGCACTCATCTTCGGACAGACAGGGTGGTGTTGTCACCTTCGCGGCTCGGGCATCACTGACTGAGTGATTCTAAAACACAGGTTTCAATGTTGATCACGTAGTCATGTTTAATATATGCTTTCCATAAATGGCTCGAGCATCACTCAGCCGCGTCTGAGCGTATCTCAGCTCAGTCTGGTCCTCTTTGACGCAATCAGGACGGCCATGAAAATGTAAATTGACCGTCACGCCTCTCTGGGTCCTGACTTTAGCCAGAAAATACAATTGAAAGACATTTTAAATCTGATGGCTGCACTCCTAGGATAGCATTCTCAACTAACCATTCTGGCAGGGTCGCCCTGAAGTGTGAAGCGCCAGCGTGTACAGTAATACATCGCCTATTGTATTGCCAATATGACACCAAGCTAAACACCATGAATAATCCAAACAGTTTTTTAAAATGCGTTCTGCTTGAAACTCTACTGTAGAAATAATATGAATAGAGTTTTTCATCTCGTAAAACCTCCTGAAAAGGGGCGACATTGACCTTTCATAAAATATACATAGCCATTTATGTTTTATCTGCTCTCCCCAAAAACCAAAGGAAAAACCGCAATCGGTCTAAGTACTAAATCCATCGTAAAACGTTTAAATTTTAACCAGTATCATAACTCAATGTATTTAACGTTAATGTAGTCTAGTTTACATAGTCTTGTAAAATGGACTGCCCACAGTACTTTTGGATGCATAATACAGACCTTCAATAAAAGTCTTGGATGAAAAACTTACTTATTTTGAAATTTAACTCCCAATTTTAAATATTTATATTGGCGGGGCACGTATGTGTGGCTTTCGCTCACGAGTGCTTTTAATTTTTTAGACTGAGCACTGGTTCTATCTGATTCTATATATTGCATACACGCTCAAAATATCCAACTGGGAAAAGAAAAGAGGGAAAGGAACTCACACCTTTGAAATGTCCAGTCTTTGAAGCCGCGATAGTACATGCGGTAACACGAGGGTTGCACCTTTCACCATGGGCCCATGGACTTGTAGATTTCTTCGTAAACACTTATTCCACCATCGTAGACACTTTCACAATATAAACAGTCGCAGATTAAAATGATTAGAATAGATTTATGGCCGGAGCTTTATGACGACATACTACACGACGCCATATTTTTAAGCAACTGACCGCAACTCGTTCGCTAGATGTCGCCTCGTTGACGCGCGGTGCGGGCGAGTGCGATATATATATGATTTGATGTGAAAGAGCGGGACAAGAGAGGATAGGGTATTATATTTGAGCGTGCATACTAAGTTAATTAGTTTTGAAAATAATAACGAAACCCAACATCCCCCCGGGCTTGAAGGATTCCCTTAAAAAAAAAAGAAACAAAAACAAAGTAAGAATGATATACAGAGAAAAAAAAAACGGAAAGGAAATAAATCGTAGGGTATCTACTCTATGCTTGACTTATTATAAAGTAAATCATTATAAAGTAATAGTTAAATTAATGTTAACATGCAAATATAAAGTGACAACCCTACTGCGTGGGCAGTGGGCACAACCGCACTACAGGGCGCTCTAGTTTTACTCCTCGTGTTTGCACCTCCGCAACTCGGACGATTCCGTCGCGACCAGGTAAAAGACGAGTTATAATACCGATAGGCCATTGCAAAGGCGGTGTGTTATTTACGTTGATAAGCACAACTGTACCTACGGCTAAAGGTTTAGCTGGAGTGTTCCATTTTTCCCTGCTTTGCAAGTTGTGCAGGTACTCCGTTCGGAACCGTTTCCAGAAAGATTGAACGATCGAATCTAACAATGAATAACGCGTTAAAAGATCCGTTCTTTCCTGGCTTAAATCAGCGGCGGGTAAGTACTGCAACGGTGCCGTACATATAAAATGAGCAGGTGTCAGTGCACTAGGTTCCGAAGGATCGGAACTCAAAACGTAAAGAGGTCTACTATTCATAATAGACTCAATTTGGCTTGACACTGTCAAAAATTCCTCATAGGTCAGAATTTGTTTGCCTATAACGCGATGAAGGTGCGTTTTAAAGCATTTAATGTTGCTTTCCCAGGCACCCCCGAAATGAGGTGCATTTGGAGGATTTAAGCGCCACGTTATACGGAGCTTTAAGAGCTCTTCTTGAAACGTTTTATAATAATCTTGAGTTTGAAGAAAAGAGTGGAGTTCACTCAAATAAGCCTTAGAGGCTACGAAGTTAGTTCCATGATCACTATATAGCGTCTGGCACGGCCCACGGCGGGAAATGAACCTTTTAAACGCATCTAAAAATGCCACAGAACTAAGAGATGAAGCGAGTTCAGTATGGACAGCCTTAGTAACCATACAGATGAAAAGACAAAGCCTAAAAACGTGGACGACCGACTTCAAAAATCGGTGCCATGATGAAAATTTCGCTCCTAGCTCCAGAAGCCAGTGACCACTGCTTCCTTCATGGGTAGCCAGAAGGGAAGCAACTTTTTGCTCTGCTAGCACCGTAGCCGTTGGCATAAACTTAGCTATCGGCCATTGGTTAACTGGTAAAGAAGCCCAGGACGGACCCTGAAACCAGAGAATGTGATCCTTCAGGCTAGAAGGCAGCAGTCCTCGTGATAAACAATCGGCGGGGCTCCCAGGTCCGGACACATGATAAAAATGTTCCGGGGCATAATCCGTTTGACATTGAGCGATGCGGTTGGCCACACAGGTAGCAAACCTATGCGGAGATGAGTGCACCCAGCACAAAACTACCTCTGAATCCGAAAATGCGTAAACATTGTCAATATTGTGGCGCTCTGATAACGTGTCGTGTACGACGCGTAACAGTTTTGACATTAAGACAACCGCACAGAGTTCCAAGCGAGCAACCGTCACCGTCTTAACCGGAGCTACCTTAGACTTGGAGCAAATCAAGCGAATGACGGGATTCTGATTGTCCGTAACAACATGTGCGTAAATGACGCAACCGTACGCCTTTTCACTGGCGTCGGCAAAAGCAACAAGAGTCACTTTTGAGGATTTTTCAATGCCTAGATGTCTAGAAAATCTAAGCTCAGAAATAAGCGGCAATTCGTTGACAAACTTGTGCCATAGGCTTAAAATGTTCTGAGGTGGCAAATCATCCCAACCTTGTTTTAAAAGCCACAATTCTTTTATGAGGAGTTTCGAATATAAAATAATAGGCCCAACCAGGCCAAGAACGTCATACAAGCGTGCGGTGGCAGAAAGAATAGCTCGTTTCGTGCCTGTCAGCGGGGGAGGCGAGACGCTGAAAACGAACTCGTCAGACCCAGGAAGCCATTGCAGGCCAAGTATTTTTAGCGAGCCGCTGTCATCGAAAGTGACGCATTCAGATTGGCGATGGGTTGAAGGTATGGTTTCCAGAAACTCAGGAGAGTTACTGGTCCACTTAACTAAATCGAACCCACCAGCCTTGAAGAGGCTAATTAACTGGGCCGCTGTCGTAACTGCTTCCTCATGGGAAGAAGCAGACGAAGCTAAATCGTCCATGTAAACGTCTCTTTCGAGGACATCAGCAGCGAGCGGGTACCTTTCGCGTTCGTCACTAGCGAGCTGACGAAGCGTGCGCAATGCAAGGAATGGCGAACACCGAAGACCAAACACGACACGATTGAAACAATACGCATTTAAAGGTTCTTCAGAAGAGAAACGATATAATATCCTTTGAAAGGAGCGGTGCGGAGGATGTACTTCTATACATAAGTACATCTGACGAACGTCAGCGAAAAAAGCGATGCGGAATATGCGAACATTCAGAAGTATCTGAAAAATATCAGCCTGCAAATTGCAACCGGTATGCAGAAGGTCATTCAAGGACAGACCGCTGTCTGTCTTACAACTTCCATCCAAAACCAAACGTACCTTAGTAGTCACTTTATCATTTCGGATTACTGGGTGATGCGGTAGAAAAAAACCGGGGCTGCGAAGATCTTGAGGAGGAACGAGGGAAATAATCCCTATCTTCAAATAGTCGAGAATAACCTCATTATAACTGTCATGAAGTTGCGGGTTGCGAGAAAATTTATTTTCGAGCATTAAAAATCTCTTTTTTGCGGTATAAAAAGAATTACCTAAAGCGTTAGGACTTTCTTTAAAAGGAAGGTCTACAGCGTAAGATCCATTATCGTTACGAGTAGTGGTTGAGGTGAATATTTGTTCACATGCCTGGTCTTCCGGGCTTAAGAACTTTGCATTCAAAACCTCTTCTTGAGACCAAAACTTTTCCAAACTTTGGTTAAGCGGTTCATGCGTGAAAGCACAGAAAGCGCGAGTCTCGCATTGCGGTGATGACTGCCAATCGACGTCTCCCATAATGAGATAACCTAGCGTAGTCTCTAAGGCAGTAGGTAAGCTAGCGTTACGAATTTTATTATTTAATAATATTTCGCAGAAGAAATTGGTACCTAATATCATGTCAATTGGTCCAGGTTTGTTAAAACTATCGTCATTCTCAAATAATTTTAACATCGATGAGTCTAATTTCTCTTCAGGCAATTCTGAAGTAATATTTTCAATTACAAGCGGTTTAGCCGAGTAAACGTGCGGATCGTCAAACCTAGAGCAAAAACTTATATATGAAAGACCGATAATTTTCATAGACATATCTCCAATTCCCTTAACAGCTGAGTAACGATTTTTATTGGAAATTGGCAAAGATAAACGTTTGCAACAGTCAAGCGTGATATAATCCTTTTGCGATCCAGGTTCAATCAGAACTCGCAAACATTCACCAGAAGCATTATTTGCTTGAAGAACCTTAACCTTAGCGGTACCCAGGAAAGTCAAAACATCCTGGCCTTCATCCTCTGGCGCGCCGGTAGCCGGCGCAGAAGCTAAATAACTCAAGGTTGATTTAGGTTGCGAATGATTGTCAGCTTTATTCCCTTGCGCATTAGGTTGCATATCGTTTGTCCCTTTGCTACTATCTTCGTAAACACAAACAGCTTGCGGCGACGTACCTACACTGGAGGTACCGCTTGACGACGGCGGCCCTAAGCTGGACTGCTTATTTGTCATCGAATTAAAATGTAACAATGTATGATGCTTGGAGGCACATACACTGCAAGTGCGTTCGGAACTACACGCGGAAAATTTGTGTTTGTAACTAAGGCAGTTATTGCAAATTGAATTAGCTTTAACGAATTTATACCTTTCATGCGGTGTCATTTTTGCAAAAACTGAACATTGATACAAATGTTCATGTTTATTGGTTTTGCACAAGTGGCAAACTTGCGTTGGAGCGGGTCGCGGACTAACAAAAGATTTGGTTTGAATGTTTTTTGGAGTAGGCAAGCCTTTACTATTATTAATCTTAGGCGCGGAATAAGTAGGTCTTAACGTCGAGTGAGGTATGACCTTGGACTGTTCTTTAATGAACTCAACAAGATTGGCATAAGTCGGACATTTTTCTTTGCGGTAAAACATTTCGAACAATTTGACGGATTCCGAGTCCAGTCGTTGTAATGCGAGATGCAGAAAGAGGAAATCCTGTAAGTCTGTCAACTTTAGCGCCTTTAGCGCTTGTACCGAAGCATCAAACGTGCATAAAAATGCGTCTAAATTCGCTTCCGAACCAGTGGAAATAGGTTTAAAATCTAACAGCTGATTCACGTATCCAGCGGCTAAAGCGCGCTTATCCTCATATTTATCAATAAGCGCTTGCCATATAATTTGATAGTTTTCACCCGTGGCGGGCAACCCGGCACAAATAGATCTCGCCTTATCGCTCAACTTGCCTACTAAAAACTGCACACGCTCACTGTCCGATAGGTGCGGATTATTATGAATTACACTCTTAAATTGCTCATAAAATAAAGGCCAACTTTGAATGTCACCGTTAAATGGTAACAATTCAATTGCGGGCAACTTATGTTTAACGGCATAAGATTGACTTTTCTGTACCTCGTTGAGATTAACTTTAATGTCAGCGTGTACTCGTTTAATCTGACAATACATTTCATCAAAAGAGATCAAAGGTTGATAATTGGGCGTAGCGTTAGGTTTATGCTGAATTAACTTCATATTATAATCGTCAAGAACGCGTTCAAAATCAGACCGTAACTGGTCTAAACCTGCGATATTATTCAAAAAGAGATTGCGCTGAGGTTCATCTTGTTGTGCCTTTAACGATAATGTATAAATATTTTGTAACCGCATAAACAATGCATTACGTTTTCCCTCAAGAACAACCAGATCGCCAACACGGCTGGCTGAGGGCGCTGAGGCGTCTTTTTCGTCTCCGCCCATTGTAAAGAAAACTAGGTAGTAAACTAATAAACAGTCACTATACCTACGGGACCAGCGTCAAACAATAAAACAGGGCACTATAAGCGGCGTAATTACTCAATACTAAATTGAACCTTAGTACGAATAAATAGAAGCGTATTGACAAAAGAATGATACTTCGCGAAATTCGCGCAAATAAGCAACGTAGTTAGTGAATTCAGGTACAAAGAACGACAAATGTTCTATTTTAAATACTAAAGTAATAAAGCGGTTTAAATTATAAGATTTATAAACAAAAATGCGGTGCGCGAAAAGAAGGTTGTAACTGTATATGATGTACGCGGCGCTTACGCCCTTTATCACAGCGAAACGAAACAGCTAGAAGCGCGATGTAATATTTTGTGTAAGTGGGCAGGTTTAAGTTACCTACGTATGTACTACGACGCAATGGAATGTCGATTAACTGCGAATACGAATTTATAAAACTAGGTATTTGCACTTACAATGCCGATTTGCGGGTGTGACAAAGCAATATCAAATTAGCTCCTTGCGGTGCGGGTTAAGAAATAAAAAGAAAATATAGGAAACTAATTCGACGAGTCAAGCATCAAGTATGTACCCAGATTTACTTCGAAGCAGAAATTAAGAAGTGTGATTTTGATTTCAATAATTATGAAATATGTTACTACTTTAATGCGTAGAACCAGGTTGGAAATAAGCGATTACGCTGGAGAATCAGATTTAAAAGACCAGACTTAACAATCCGGTTCGAAGGACCATAAAATTGGATGAAAAACTTACTTATTTTGAAATTTAACTCCCAATTTTAAATATTTATATTGGCGGGGCACGTATGTGTGGCTTTCGCTCCTTTGAAATGTCCAGTCTTTGAAGCCGCGATGGTACATGCGGTAACACGAGGGTTGCACCTTTCACCATGGGCCCATGGACTTGTAAATTTCTTCGTAAACACTTATTCCACCATCGTAGACACTTTCACAATATAAACAGTCGCAGATTAAAATGATTAGAATAGATTTATGGCCGGAGCTTTATGACGACATACTACACGACGCCATATTTTTAAGCAACTGACCGCAACTCGTTCGCTAGATGTCGCCTCGTTGACGCGCGGTGCGGGCGAGTGCGATATATATATGATTTGATGTGAAAGAGCGGGACAAGAGAGGATAGGGTATTATATTTGAGCGTGCATACTAAGTTAATTAGTTTTGAAAATAATAACGAAACCCAACAACACCTCATTAAACAGTACCTCTCATTATACAGTACCTACTCGTACACTTAAAATTCGGCAATGTACTCACGGTTTTTATAATGACACCTCTTTGGCATATCAAAGTTTATACACTAAAAAAATTACACTTATTATAGTAATTAGCTGTTTGTCTTTCCCATCACGGAACAATGGTGTTCCGGACCTTTGGGAGGCGTACGCGGAGCCGAAGCCAACACGCAGACCCTTTCGACAATTTAATGAAATGTAAGAGGTACACCGAGGGGATGTTGCACCTGAGTCATGGGACGCACGCAGAGGGGAGCTGTGTTATTATTAATAACAAATCTTGCACACTTCGATCTATCCTACTCAAAATCCTACCACTTCCTTGTCAGTACATACTAGAACAGATTAAGTTTGTGAAAAAAAATCCACAGCTCTTTCCGCTTCATGATGAAGTTATTAATAAACAAAGACCTAGCAGGAATCCACTTCAGCTGTTTCAACCTGCCCAAAAACTTGGAGTTGCTAATTCGAACGCATATGCTATGGCTATAAAATTATTTAATAGATTACCAGATGATCTTAAAATGCTGCCAACAAATCAATTCCAAAAGAAAGTTTTTCTATGGTTGCTGGACAAATGTTTTTATTCCGTGTCTGAATTTAAAAAAAAATGATTATGATGTTGTAAATTGTAATATTGTAATTAATTAATATTGTAATTGTATAATTTTGACCTGTAGGCTATTGTAAATATATGTATAAATATTTCTACGCCGATGCATGCCGGCAGAATATGTTGACCTAACATTCTTTACTAACCAACATTGTACCATATTCTAAGAAATAAATGCTTGATTATGATTATGATTATGATTATTTTTGTGTAAGGACTATTCACTACAGACCCGCGAATGCCCATTTGGGCTTGTATTTCGGCACAGGGGAAACGATGCGTATGCCGGGTACCTAATATATATTTCGTCAAGATACTGTTTGCTGAGTACCGTGTCAGCGACAACCCTTCTTACTCATTTCCCGCCGCGAGATCCATCTTCCTCGAACTTACTCGACAGCTCCCTTACACTCATATATAACTACATATATACTTTCATAATCTTTCAGTTATTTCTTTTCCACGCGTTTGTATTAGATCGGCGTGAAGTTAGCAGCCTAAAATTAGCAGCCCTAGGAAACCCGACCAAATAAAGGAGTTGAAATTAAAATTCAAATTTAAAAGGAAATAATCGATCACAAGGTAGAAGTACAAGCCTCTACATGCAAAACAATATTCCTTTGACCTTTTTTTCTGCAACTATATTAGGAGTTAAGTAGATAATGGATGAGATTATATCAAGATTAATGCAAGTTTTACTTAATGTTTTAAAAAGTGCTTCAACTTTTAAGTTTCTACTTTATGAGATTATTATGAGGTCAGATAAACCTAAGGTTAGGCTAATTCATTTAGATTGTCAATCGCCACTTAACGTGGCATAGCTAGCGTGATGGGCACTTTTGCGCCTGGTAAGACTCGTTTTTTAATAGTATAGTGTAATAGTGTCGTTTGTTATCACGATGATTATTCACTTTAAGACGGATTAATCGCGTTTATTAACACCACGACCCTACGTTTCGAGCCCTTTACAGCACTCGTTATCACGGAGTTAAATTAAAATGATGACAGAAAATGGGAATTCTGACTGTCATTAAAAAAAGTAACTTATCGAAACTGCCTAATTGTGATTTTTATTTATTTATCTTTATTTAAGTAACTTTATATGCTAAATAACTGACACAATGAATCTTCATAGTTTACTTCAGTGGGTACACATCACAATGTTTCAGTGCAACACTAACCAAGTTTAGATCAACTCGATCAATCTTACGAGTTTGCGGTCGAGTCGGGACTATTCCAATCGCTCTCCGAACACGAGTGAGAACGACTTAAAAAGTCGGTATATCAATTTGGCAGATTCAGCTGAACTTTTTGCCATGAGTTTTCATAGTTACAAAAACATTTTTACATATTTTAATACAAAAACTGAAATACAATTTCAATTTAAATGGAATAAATAAAAACTTTTTTAAAATTGATGCCAGTTTTTGGAAACCACCATTTTCTAAAAGCTGTTTTCCCATTTACACAAACATCTATCCAGTTTTCGGTTTGATTTTGATCAGTATATATTTTTCTTCGGAATAAATTAAACACATTTGACCATTTTTACATAAAACTATTGAGTAACTAATTAACTTGAAGAATTAGAAAACTCCCGTGAGTATCAGACATATTAAAATTCTAATAGCGGGTTACTCACGTCAATAAAGTCGAAAAAAGGAACACGTGAATAAGGGACACGGACTGTTCCGAAACATGTCGAGCTATTTTCGACTTTATTGACGTGAGTAACCCGCTATTAGAATTTTAATAAACTTGAAGATTTTTCCCTTAAATATTACGGAAAAAAACAAGGTGTAGATGTCATAAATATACGTGTTATCGATGGTCAAGATATATGTATTTGATATATACCATAATTTTGCCGATTACCCTTATTGACGTGGGAATCCTCTAATCAAAATCTTCTAAAATGACACAAATTTATTTTATTTTTACAGGTCTCGTTATACTGGTTTGCTAAAACGGCGCACTATCCATAAAAGTTGTAAGAATATTATTGTATGCACCAATTTCGCGACTACAGGGCCTCGGAGGGGGTGAAGATATTCCCTGCTGCAATTTCCTCAAATGGCCGCGGGGAGGTTATACTTAAACACAAATGCAATTTGAAAACTCGATTATGCTGAAAATAAAGTCTGGTATAAACTATGTGATGCAACGATGGCAGGCGAAGAAAGATTGCCCTCGATCACAGATAGATCCCGCATTATAAAGAGTTTATATACAGAATGAGGTCACCAACTCACCACAAATGCAGTATATTACATGTAAAAATCTTCGATTATATCAGCATAATATAGAGTAAAACCACGTTTTCTTCTGATTTTCACCTACGGCGCCCAAACTTGGTCACTAACTGAGGCGCAGAAATCCCGCATCAAGGTTTGCCAACGGGCAATGGATCGGAGTACTCTGTGTTTTTAGATTAGATGAGTACCGCCAGGCTAAAGTGGGACTGTTCTGGACACGTCTTTTGGATGCATGAGGACAGATGGGTCAAAGTAGCCACTAGCTGGAATCCCCGGTATAGTTGTAGCAGAGGCAGATCGAGAAAGAGATGACGGGACTTGGATGCGTTTCAGCAGGATTGGTGAGATTTTGTCCAGCGTAGGAAGGATTGGGTAAGGAGAGGGGAGGTCTTTGCCCAGCAGTGGGACACACACAGGCTAATAAAAAAAAGCTGTTTTTTTAGCGTAACGGATATATCGTGACGTGAGTCTAGTATTATGTAGGCAAAAAATCCAACAAAATATGGCTACATACTAATGGTCACAAATATGTAAAAACATGTTACAAACGTTTGTCTTGTATGATTTTTATGTACATATGCTTTTTGGGTGTACAAATGGGTCTTTAGTTGGGGGGTTTAGTTCAATCATCAAACTTTGGCAATGTTAGTCCAAAAATCCGACAATTCAGACTCCCGCAACGACGACGCCGGATTACTCGAATCCGCCTGCTTCGACGCGCGCGACCCGTTACCTACGCTACCTACACAGGTCTCGGGCAGTGATGCCTGAGCCGCCAAGGTGACAACAACACTCTGTCTATCCGACGATGACTTGCCCAATGCAGTCGAAACATGTCATGCCTATTGTGATAAAAATACGTGAGTGTTAACCGATACAATTTAATGTCAGTATGACTCGCGAAGTTTAAATTATAGGAAATTTATTGATGAAGATGACAATTGTCACGAGAAACAATAGTGCTTTGAAGAATATTCGGACATGAGACTCTTACTGTGTTGGAACTTTGTGACATTTGTCGTTTCTTGTGACAATTATCAAGTGTTCTTCCCAAAAGTAGTAGTTTTTGGAGATAATAATGATGTTTCTATTTAAAAATGACATGCTGGTGGCAATCAAGCATACATTTGCATACAAGCGGCGTCCTTATACCCCTGTTATACCAATAACAACACGCACCTTTAGAACGAAACTGACCTAATCCAAAATCACAACTTTTTGGGAAATCGCAAAATAAGATTTGAAGTTTGGTAATTTTTGCATTCATTGCTGTATATCTCCTAAACTAATTCAATGAATTGCTTTTTAATAGCTGAAATATATTAATCAACTAATACGCTTGACAATCATTGTTAAAACTTTCGTGCATTTTTAGTAATACTACTTTAAAATTGAGATTTTCAGAAACTAGTTACTATAAGGTCACTTTTTGACCGAACTGCTACTATTGTAGTTTGGTCTTATGAGAATTAGGTCAGTTTCGTTTTACTAACCTACACATAATGTACGGCCTTTTGGGTATTATGCCATTATTTTATTAAAAGGAAAGAAAATTATGGTAAGAAATAGGTCACATTAATGAAGTGTATGTTCATGATATTTAGTATTGTATATACATTAAATGACAAATTTAAAAAGGATCATAAATAATGGAAGAAATGCAAGTACAAAAAAAGAAATATTAAGTGAATATTGTATTAAGAGAATGATTACAAAGTTTATTTTCGAAATCAAGCCTGCATCGGCAATTGTATTCATACAAAAATAAAACATAAATTCTTCTTAATGTATAAAAAGACCACAAAAAAACCAATAACAATTCTGCATCAAAAACTTTATAACTCTTCTGAAATAAAGAGATCACTAAAAATAAATAGCAATCCGTATCAAAATGAACTTAAAATCTCTCTTCTAAAATATAATAAAATTGAAAATAAACACTTTAGAACGAATTAATCGCGTTTAATAACACCATGGCCCTACGCTTCGAGCCCTTTACAGCACTCGCTTTCACAGGGTTAAGATGATAACTGAGAGAATGCGAATTCTCCCCGTCAATCAAAAAAGTTACTTGTGAAACTACCTACATAGAAAAATATAAAAATAATTAAAAAACAAAAACAAAGGTTGGTTTACAATGCCCAGAGGGGCTTATAAAACTAGTAATAAAAGAGGGAAAATGGAGTAGTTTTCTTGTCGCTTCTTTCTGCCCCATAAGCCAGTTAGGGAAGCGTTCGTAAGTTGTATGTATGTTAATCGTCACGGGTTTTTTTTTCCTATACTAACTGCCAATAATACTTAATATCTCTTTCAGACAGGTTTCCTCAATATTTTCGGAAAATTTCAAGTGGCACTCGCACGGTGCTTTCATACTACGCGCAGGAATTTCTTTCTTAGATTTTGACTGAGATGTGTAAGCTTGTCAAGAATTTCTTAAAAATTTAACAATATTTTGCTTCCATTTCTCGGGATTACGCTGACGTTTTTTAGCTCGTCTATTTACAGTGGTAGATTCATTAGAGCCACTGCCTGAGGGTTGTGGTTCTGGATCAGCAGATGATTGAGACTCTAAATTAACACCGGTCCTCGAAGACCAAAGCCCTTGACTATCTGACGATTGAGGCTGGGAGCTTGCACCACATTCTGATGGCTGATTTTCTTGTGGAGCCAAAGGTTGCGGTTCTTGGTCAGATGAGGAATGAGTTTGCGAGAGAATCCCACTTTCTGAGTTTATTGAGGTACCAAGTTGTGGTTCAATTGTGGCTGGGCAGTGGGCAGAGTTTAAGAAAGAGAAACTTCGAACTTCGAGTTTTATTTCAATTGGATTAAATCCATGCGGTTATATAAAAACTGTTGTTTCTCGATCTGTTGTTTCTGCGATAAACGGTGCATTCGAATGAATGTTTTCGTTATTTTTTTCCTGTAAATGCAAAAAATAAAGCACAAAATACCAAAAGCATAAGCTTAAGCTAGGCCAGCGCATCTGACAAAACTGACAAATGAATCGTTCATATTTCACAGAAATTATGCTCAGCTATCTGCTGCATCATAAAATGCTTTTCAAATATAAGTATGTATTGGTATAAATGAAAGTTAGGTACCTACTTATAACGAAATTATGTTTACCTGTCGCTTCTTTTCATTGGTTTCGTCATGAGCACTTTTTCTCTTTTTAGCGTTTTCTAAAATTATTAGAGTTCTCCTTTTCATCTTAATTACGAGTAAACCACAATGACCTAAAATAAAAAGCATGTGCTAGCATTAGAACAAAACCGTTTTAAAAACCAAAATGACGTAGTGTACTATAATTGTTTAGGTACAAAAGCGATTTAATACTTAATGGGACATAGAAAGTGACAAAAAGTTTTATTCAAAAGTGACTTACAAGTTGTTAGGTCGTAACCAACGGAACAGTTTTTATTAATAAAGTGGCGTAAATACAAATAAGTCGCAGATATTATTACAATATTCGGAACAGTATTGACTTAAAACCTAGTATGTTACTTTAGTTCTAAAATGAAAACGTAACTCTTACCTTTATTTTCGGAATGGAAACGACTCATACACTAATGTGTCACTTTCTTTATAATCCGATAACGCGTTGCGCTTGCGACTGCGAAATTAACACTAAAAGGGGCGTTTTCGTCCCGAACCGTGACCCCCCCGCGCTCAGTAAGAAAAAGACCAAGATGGCGAGTTCGTACTGTTCTAGCACAGATAGGGCAGTTTTGGATCGAGTCACCGATAGATTACGATGTTTAGATTCGTCTGGTGGCATTAACTCAATTTCGTGATTTTTTGAGTTAGGTCGGTTTCATTCTAAAGGTGCGAACAATGCTGACAAATCTCACACTTGTCACCGTGGACGTGTTGAAATAGGGTTCTGGTGAAACAACCAGCGTCGGCGCGGGGCACTTGTTTTCGTTTCTGTATTAGGCCAACGACAAGAATACTCAACCTACTTAATATAAAGGCCCTGCACTTTATTCATTTCATAAAAGTGTAATCAAGGCTTATGAAACCGCTGACTGCGGGAAAATTAAGGGCTCTCGAGAGGATCGTAGTAGCCAAGACAATGGCACTCCTGATTTGACAGAACGCAACGTCGGATCCTTCAAATTGGCTAGAGGTCAAACTAGGTACTGATGTTTTTTCTGGTTAATTTCGAGAGTAGTAGGGATGTCGATACGCGAAACATAACCATAGATATACACGGTGCCCGTGAGCATTGCGAGATATTGTAACAGTGCAGCGTATTCCTGAGGCTAAAAAAAACGAAAAATGTCATATTAAGTGCATTGGATTAGGGCTAGTTTCAGAGTTAATTGCAATTCCTATTTAAACATAATTTTACCGCCACTCGGTAAATAACGCGTTTTGGAATGTGATAATGCTATTATGTGGTCTAGTCTAGACATGATTTTTGACAGACTTCAAAGTGACACTGTGGTGTCTTTGCAAAACTCGGCTCTACCAAAAAAAAACTTTTTTTTTTAAATGGGCCTATTCTAAATGAAATTAACTTACCATGTATCAAAGCATATAAAAAAGAAAAAGTTGTGTTTTGGTCAAAATGACCAAAAATCATATGACATTTTTTGTTTCTTTTAGCCTCAGGAATACGCTGTTAAAATCACCGTGTAGAATGAAAGAACTGATGAATGAATGGATATCCAATCAGCCAAAAAAAAAGAATACGTCATAAAAGTGCAGTTGCATCACTTTATCATAGTCTTGTTTGGAACGTGACGTTTCGCTAAGTGCCAAAGTCTATAACGTTTTAACAGTGTTGGTAGTGCTGTGTATGAAGTTGACAATTAATGCTTACATCGTTCAAAATTGTTCGCTAATGTCAGAGATAGATGTGGAGAGATTTCGACCCTTGGCTTAATTAGACGGTATTATTTGTAAGAAAATGATTCATTTAACGTAGCACTTATTTTGGTGAATGCGAGTGAGTTGGAATGGAAGGTAGAAGTAGAAGGTAGTTTTGACACTGTTCTACGTATATTATAGGTTTGGTAACGATACCCACGTATTAAAAGGGTATACAAATGCTAGTTTTCTCTATAAGATTATCGCATTTGAATCATAATTGGCAATTCATCGTTGTCAAAACCTTATATATGATGTCAACATTGTCAACCTATCCACTTTTAAAGTATAACATAGTATACTGGTTGTAACAAAAATGCGGAAGCAGGAGGTCGCTGGTTCGATTCCAGCCCTGAGCACTAGGGGCCTTGATCACTTTTTCTGTAGTATATGAATCTCTTTTAATTTATAATCGACGAGACTTTATTAAGACATACTTAAACGGGTCTAGCTTTTCAGCTCAAACTGCTATTGAAATTAATTAGTCGTTGTTGATATTGTTCCAGCGTTTTGATTAAATTGGCCCACTTTTATCGCCGACAAGCTTAATAGAGAGGTATTAAAACTCGCCTTTGGAGAATTTCTTGATTATAATTAAAATGCTTTGACATTTTACCATCAGAAGCCTAAAAAAATCCTTAGAGGCGCTCATTAGGCGTTCCGCGTAATCAGTATCGTATTCTGATTAGGGTAAAATAATACAAAAATTACGCAATTTATTTTTATATTATGGGGAAACCATACAAAAAAATTTCGTTCTCAGATGTCTCTGCTTAATAGAGAATTAATTTAGTATGGGGTAGCGCATTGTTATCGATGATTTCTAAAATGTCTTAGAACATCGATGCCGTACAAGTGTTTAACACTTTCGGTCAATGTCGCTACACGTCTTCCTAAGGTATATAACCAAATGAAAAAATTGTGGAAGATCGATCGGGTGTCGATAACTCAATTGGAGACCTGACCGGTATTCAGAGACGTCGTAGGTTCAAATCCCGCTCGACGCGGATAATTTTTCCATTATTCTTTCAAATATAAAACCCTCAATTGTTTTTTTTATGCTGTACTGTAAAATTGTCTTTAACGGACACTCAAAGTTTGGTCAAGTTTGTTTCGCCGTCAGCTGATTTTAAATAATTTAAATTAATTATAGTTTGGTGTTTTACGACGCGTTTTGTGCATCTAAACCAATAAAAGTGATACAGAAACATTAGTTATATGTAGTTTTGTGAGAAAGACAACGTAACATCGAGTATTTACTGAACTTTGAAGTGAAGCAACTGTCAACGGACAAGTGATCGTCGTTGAAATTTCGATTTCAAACCAGGGGAAGTATTTTGTTCTTATTTTCATTGTTACAACACAATATTATTACCTCGTAGCCCATATAATATATTAAATTCATTACATATTTACAAAGCTCATTGTTACCGCCGTGAGCAGCGTCAACTTTACTACATTGGCACAGTGCCGTTTCTCTTTGCTTGACAAACTTGTGGAAGCATAAGTTGAGACAAGTCACATTCGCCACAGACACTGCCCACTACTGACACACTGCACACATCAATCTTAAGTCCCTACTTGCTGTAATCTAACCCTGGAGCACATTTTCACTATCAAAAGTGATACCTACTCAATTATTATTATTTTACATCTTTCAGAAAACCTGAGAAGTTGAAATGGCCTCCAAGACGGGTGTTAAGCCTCGCAAACCCACCATTAAACAGTTGGAGTTGCAGTTGAAGGCTGCTACACAAGACCTGCAAGCATCAAGGGCCTTATCTGACCAGCTGGTGCAGGAGAGAGAGGATAGTGAAGTCGAACTCCAGAAAATCTTGGAAAAAAATTCATCTTTGAGAAGAGATCTGGCAGACAATGATGTGGAACTGACAGCTGCCCGGTGTGAAGTGGACCGGTTACAAGGCTCAGTGGACTCCTTCAACCAGTGTGCCTCTACTCATGAAGTAGCCCTACAGCGCATCGCACATCTGGAGAAGGAACTGGGTGCTGCTTGTGATGAACTCAACTACCTCCGGAGTGAGAGGGAGCAGTATGATACATCGGTGCTTCAAAATGTGTACCAAGAGCTTGCCGGCAATGAAAACCAAGTTAGTAAAGACTATCAAAACTTAGTATTTTTTAATAGTAGTAATAAGTTAAAAAAATATATTAAGATAAATAGATATATTAGGAGAACCCAGAAGCTTATCAAAAGCCAGTCATGCATTAAAAAATATAGTAAATTAAAACTTGCCATATCGGTCATGAAAAATAGGGTACAAAATTGTCATTTAGAGCTTGAAATCAAGGAATCCAATTTGAAAGAATTGCATTCTGAGATAAACAGGTTAAAGGATGAGCTTCTGGCAGTATCAAGTTTGTATGATACAACAAAAAAACAAGTTGAGGAGCACATCAAAGCTTTTTCCAACCTATTGCAAGAAAATCATAACTTGGAAGAGCGCTGCAATGCACTTCTTAATGGTAATGCTGTTAATTGTGGCCAAATGCCACCAACAGTGGGTGATCAAGCCGGTGTGGCCCTCAACACCTCTAGGCTGGCTGCGCCAGTAAGTAGTAAAATAGGCAACAAGACTGTGATCTACTCTGATAAGATAGGACTAGGAATGGGTCCATTATTGAATTATAGACTGCAACAAAATGTGACAAATTACTGTTACCAAAACATACCCTTGTCCCATTTATGTGACCGCATTTCCCAGGGTTGTTATGATAGCAGTACTACCCTAATAATTGTAATAGGAAATAGTTTCAGTGTAGATAAGCCTAGCATAGATAAGTTGATGTCAACTTTAAATATTATTGAGAAATCAGGTGTGGGCAAAATTATTTTATGTGCGCTGCCATATTTAGAGAATATGCCATTTGAGTACAATAGTAACATAGCACATTATAATTCTCTTATGTACAACGCCATATCTCTCAATAATAAGTATCATTTCTTTGACATAAATAAATTCATACAGCGCTTTTGGGTAGCTTCAGGGAAAATATTTGTGCCAAGGAAAGATTTTATGTACCTAGTGGACCTATTGGCGTATAATATTGAACCAAACAAATGTAATAGTGTTGTAAGTTGGTCTCAGCAAACAGGCAGTACTAAAGAAATTTTGACAAATTTAAACTAGATCATCAGACAGCGGAAAAACGTCTGAGTATGAACACTATGAACACCATAAACATTGTTCACCAAAATATTCAGGGTTTTTCCAGCAAAGAATTAGAAATAGGTCTATTCTTAGATAGTAAAAATGTTCATGTTATGTGTGTAACCGAACATTGGCTTAAACAAGAACAATTGATCTTTGACTTTGTGAACTTCAGATTAGTCAGTGTTTTTGCTAGAAAATCTGCCATACATGGTGGTTCTCTTATTATTGTTAATAATGGTACGAAATGTAAAGAGCGAAAGGATATTGTAAATTGTTCCATAGAAAGAATTGTAGAAATAGCTTGTGTAGAATTAGAAAAATATATTATTGTATGTGTATATAGGCCACCTTCAGCAGATTTCAGCACATTTGAAAATAGTATGGAAAATGTTCTGAAATTGGCCTGTACAAAACAAAAGCATGTTATAGTTTGTGGAGATTTCAATGTAAACTTGCTCCAGCCATCTAGTACTACTGTTAAATTTCTTTGTTTGTTCAAATCATTTAATTTATTTAATTTATTCCTTGAACCTACCCGGGTAGGTGTCAGTAGTGCAACATGCCTGGATAATATTTTTTGCAACTGTGAATGCTTAGATAAGCAATTATTTAACTGTTTTAATTCAGATCATAGTGGTCAAAGTGCATCCTTCATGAACCAAACTCAGGAAACTCCACGAACAATAACATACAGACCCATTACTGGTTATCGTTTGGAGTTATTCAAAAATGAAATTAAAAATAATCTTAGTACTTTACCTTACTCTCATTATTATGACTCAAATAGTTTGTATGAAGATTTGTTTGGTGTTATTCTTAAGCAATTTAATAAAAACTTCAAAACGAGAACTATGAATGTGTCAAAAACTAAAACAAAGTTTAGTGAGTGGGCTACTGTAGGCATTCATAAAAGTAGAAAGAGGCTTTATGAACTTTATAAAGAGAGAGAGCTCAACAAAAGTGAGGATTTCCTGGACTATGTGAAGAACTACTCAAAAACTTTCAAGAAAGTGTGTTTAGCTGCTAAGGCAAACTTTATTAGTTGTAAACTCAAAGTGTCAGACAATAAAGTGAAAACTGTGTGGACTATAATAAATAGGGAATCTGGCAAATGTAAATCACGCGATTGTCAAGTCAATATTGTCTCGGATAAACAACATATTATGTCCAATAACGATGTTGCCTCGGCATTCGAAGATTACTTTTCTAATATAGCGATAAAAACCACAGAATGTCTACAGTCATCTTCGACTCGAGCTCATTCTTTACTTAGCGATAATATTAAGAAATGTAATATTAACTTTAATTTTTGTCAAGTAGACTCAGAAAACATTGTAAAGACATTCAAATCACTCAATTTAAAAAAAACAGAAGATTTATGGGGAACGTCAGTTAGAGTCATCTGTCATGTCATAGATGTAATAGCACCGTACTTAGCCGTAATTTATAATAATGCCATTTTACAAGGAGTCTTTCCAGATCTTATGAAATATAGTAAAGTCATACCTCTTTTTAAATCGGGTGATTCGAGTGATATGACTAATTTCCGTCCTATATCGATACTCCCTGTACTAAGTAAAGTTTTTGAAAAGTTAATGTTAAATGATTTACAAGGGCACTTCAACAGACATAGATTGCTTACAAGCCATCAGTTTGGTTTCACAAGGGGACGTTCCACGACAGATGCTGCTTCAATACTCATAAAATATATTTACAATATTTGGGAAAGTTCTTGTGATGCAATTGGTATATTTTGTGATCTTTCTAAAGCTTTTGATTGCGTAGATCATGGAACGCTCATTTTGAAATTAGAACATTATGGTCTGTCAGAGAATGCTTTAAACTTAATGTCCTCATATCTTAGCAATAGAACACAAACTGTTGTTGTAAATAAATCACAGTCTAGCGGCGCCGTAGTTAAACTAGGAGTGCCACAGGGTTCTATTTTGGGCCCATTCCTGTTTTTAGTTTATATAAATGATTTACCAAGTGTCGTAGAGAACCGTTGTGATATAGTGCTTTTTGCAGACGATACATCATTAATATTTAAGGTTGACCGGAAATCTACCGATTATAGTGTAATTAATAGCACACTAGTTGATGTACTTAACTGGTTTACTATTAATAATCTGCTACTTAATGCTAAGAAAACTAAATGTATTAGATTTGCTTTGCCGAATGTTAAACCAGTGGATACTAGAATACTTTTAAATGGTGAATGTTTAGAGATAGTTGATAAAGCATTGTTCCTAGGTTTAACGTTGGACAAAAATCTACAATGGAGTCCGCATATAACAACACTCGCAAATAGATTAAGTTCGGCTGCTTACGCCGTTAGGAAAATCAGACAACTAACTAATGTTGAGACAGCTCGCCTAGTTTATCATAGTTATTTTCATAGTGTAATGTCATACGGTATTCTGGTTTGGGGCAAGGCAGCTGACATACAGACTATATTTGTTTTACAAAAGAGAGCCATTCGTTTTATATATAAGTTAGGTAAACGTGCATCAGTTAGGGAGCTATTTAAAGAAATTAATATTTTAACTGTAGCATCCCAATATATCTATGATAATATAATTCATGTTATTAGAAACTTAGATTCATTCAATAGAATTTCTGATATCTCTAGCTATAACACTAGAAACAAAAATAAGCTAGCTATCAGAAAGTGTCGTGTCCGTAAAGTATATAAGTCATTTTATGGACAATGTATTCATTTCTATAACAAGTTACCGGATGAAGCATTGCAATTGCCCCTTCCCGCTCTTAAGAATTATTTGAAAAAATCTTTGATGTCGAAGGCTTATTACACAGTAGAGGACTATTTAACAGACAAACATGCATGGCCCATACCAGAAACTAAGGAAATCAGCAAAAAATTAAATTGAATGTACTGCTTATAGAGTGAAGGACACAGTTCACGAAAGAAATCATATCAAATGTTGTGTATATCGTGTAAAACCGTTTAATTTTGTTTTATTTTGTTTATTCTTTTTTTTTGTCTTTCTGTTTCACTATTTTCTTTTGATATGGTTTCTTGTAGAACCACATATTGTAAATAGTTTTACTACTTTTGTAATTTCTTTTGAAAAAATAAGTCCCGCCGAGTTTCTTGCCGGTAATAATCTTCTCGGGCTGTGGTGTAGGGATAGAACCGGTAGTAGCTTTTTTTTTTTGACGTTCATAAGTGCATTGTAATGTGCCTAAATTGAAAAATAAAGATATTTATCATTTATCATTTATCATTTATCTTCTTCCGCGATTGTTATTGATTGTTAAACACTTTAGTACGGGTTGACTGACCCTCAGTCATCATCTTAACCCAGGTGAGCGCTGTAAAGGATGCGAAACGGAGGGTCATAGTGTTAATAAACGCGATGAATCCGTTCTATTTAAAGTGTTTATTTTGTCCTATTTAGACCACGATACGGATAACGCACATAAACCGATCACCAGCGTGCGTAGCCAACATGTCAATCGCTCACGCTTAATAACGTATCGTAGCTACCTCCCTCTATCACTCTTCCTTATTAGTGTGACAATGTCAGTTGCGTTTCGTTCGCAAATAAGCGTGAGCGATTGGCATCTTGGCTATGTACTCAGGGTTGTTATTTCACCTTGTTTTGTATATTTATTACCAAGGGATTGTTGTTGTTGTTGTAGATCCCAGGACACCCCGGAGGAGGTGCATAAAGCCTCTACAGAAACCTTCCACGACTTTCTATTTTGAGCAGCCTTCTTAGCTTCACTCCAACTTAATTGCATGAAAAAAATACGCAAGTAGGTTGAACGGGTTGGCACTAATTGACTAGCACTTTTGGCGGAATAGCAAAGTAACATTATTTTCGTTGGTCAAGACTGCCAAGTTGAAATGGGACTGGGCCGGCATATCCGCATGCATCCAGATAAGTGGGCTAAAATAGCGACGGAGTGGATGCCGCAAGACCGGCTAGCAGCTGGCAGGAGCAGGTGGCGGGACGACCTAGACGCGAATCTCAACGGCTGGAAACGGCTCAAAACCGGGACGATTGAAAAACGAACTACTTAAAAAC
Source organism: Lathronympha strigana (assembly GCA_949128165.1). Classification (NCBI taxonomy): domain Eukaryota; kingdom Metazoa; phylum Arthropoda; class Insecta; order Lepidoptera; family Tortricidae; genus Lathronympha; species Lathronympha strigana. Next base: position 1,027,209 of record OX421911.1, read on the forward strand.
GACTTTAATGCAAATTTACAAAAATTTACAAAAAAAAAACGCGAATTTACAAAATTGTCTCCACTGAACGCCATTATTATCCTCGAGTAGTTCGAGAGGCAATTGAAATCAAGAAACACCCTAGAAATTTTAATAGGGAGGATGGTTTTAACTTATCACCAACTTGGGGACCAGTGATCCAGAAGTTGCAGCCAAGGGATATATCTTCGGATGTGCGCGGGGATATTGTGAGTGTCGTGTGTCGGACTATTGACAATAATTAACATATGTTTTGCGGGTAGTTTAAAAATTGTGTGTTTACCCCAAATTTCTACATAGACTTTTCGTTGGGTAGTTACACAAATCTCTGTTTTGACATTTTGCTGGGACATCAGTTAGCCGCGACCATGACCAGTGAAACCTGTGTCGAAACGTCGGTAAATAAGGTAAATAGGTAAATTCGACTTAGACCGGTTTAATAATTATGTTTAAATATGTGTTCAAATCGCGAAAGTTTTAAATGACTTTAATGCATTTCAGGGGCCTTACCATGACATCTTAACGTGATTCAGTTGACGACCTAAACTAAGTCGCTTCCATACAACTGAGCCTAAACTACCGGAGCTACCGTATTGTCACTCAGCAGGCGGCATCACTCATGCATGGGTCCTGTGTCCCCCGTTTTAGTAAAATAATCTGATAATCTGTTGTTTAGTCATAAACGTATACGAAACCTTTTCTAGTAGCACAAAAACCTGGCGACTCCTTGAAAACTTCCTTATATGGGAAATATCCGCGAGGCGGGGAGGCATCCCGCTTGCTCCGCGTTCTAAATATAGCCCCTTCCTTCCCTTCTACAATTTCCTGCTGCTGGTATTTATTTATTTGATATTGAGTTTTAGAAAATTTTAATCCACCTATAAATAAAATTCTACTGCAAGGAAACATCCAGGGGCTTATTTGGCAAGAGTGGCAATAACGTGAGTGAATTCGCAGCTAGGGAAGTTAGAGGAACGTGGATTGGACGGGGACATTTCCTCACTGTGATAATTATGTCATATGGAAACAAGATGCGTTGAAAAAGTTTGGAAAAAATCCCGATCCACCTCGTTTTTATCGGATTATTTCGGAAAGAATCAATGATAATGAATAATCTAATTTCAATTTCATATGAATTGGCTCTGTGCTTCACCTACTAAGTCATGTTTTGTTTTGCTATATCCTACATTCACAGGTTGTCAGAGATCGCTCCTTAGCGATAAGACCGCCTATTGTTTTCCCAAATTCAATGTATACTGAAGTTTTTCTCAATTGTTTCATTTTGGTTTCATTTTCATTTTAAATAATATTTAAAACGAGGATTCACTGTGTTGACAGCTAGGGACAGCAAAGCTTGCTCCTTTAGCTGTCGGCAACGCGCATGTAACACCCCTGGAGTTGCAGGCGTCCATAGGCTACTGTGACCGCTTAATATCAGGCGGGCCGTATGCTTGTTTGTCACCGTCGTAGTATAAAAAACACTTCAGCGTAGTAGGTACAACGCACTGATATACGATTTCAATGGTTATTCTACTGCCTTACTCACGCACTGCCTACTGCACTGTCTCCGAGGGCTCCGAGCTATCACGTGATTCTTTCTATAGCAATTGACAGATCAGCCCGTGCTAGTATGAGTCATCCTTAATACATTGCATAATTTTTGAAGTTTGGACTCAAAGAAAGTTCAACATGTAAATTGGCTTTGGGATTCAAGGTTCTACCTACGCATACTTTTTTTTCTCTTGGGGCTATCTTGTCAAGATTGTTCCAAAACTTTTCACCAGTTACCTCTAACTGTAATAACAAACTTTATACCGCTTCACAATCTCGTGGTTACCTTCATGAATATTCAGGCGAAGTTGAGGGTAGCCTTTAAAATTCAAGTGGGCGATGTCCGCGTATTCTGATTGGTTGAGCGAACGTGGGAGTCATTCAACATATTTTCATCGGGGAAAAATTGAAAAAGTTTTATTAATTTCGTTTAAACTCTTCGTCTGGGATCCGCTTTGGTAACTAATCCCAAGATTTGCCACTGCAAACAACATGTAACCTTTCAACCCAGAGGGTAAACTAGGCCTTGTTTGGATTAGTCCGGTTTCCTCATTCCTCACGATGTTTTCCTTCACCGAAAAGCGATTGCTAAATATCAAATGATACTTCGTACATAAGTTCTGAAAAACACATTGGTACGATCCGGCAGGATTTGAACCCCAGACCTTGAATATCACGACATACCGCTGGGCCACTAAAGCTTTTTCGTTCAACTTTCGTTTAATAAACTCAGTCAACAATATCACAATAAAGTAACAAAAAAAAAAACTTTTATACAGTGCCGTTTAAAACATGACATTTTGTAAAATATTATTCAGTTTTTGCTTCTCAAGCATTTTAATAAAGGAAAAAAAATATGTCACTCCCACAACGGAGACGAATAATAACAATGTGACCCCAAAAATAGGGGTCCTCTTACTCATCTTACTCATAACTATTATGTTCCATAGCATTATCCCAGTGTAATAAAAGCGTAGTAACTAATTGATAAGACATACATACTCGTAGCTTTGCATTCCACTAGTCTGTACCATTTTATACCTTGTCACAGTGCAAAAGTTCATTAGATCCCGCTATAATATTGTAATCAGGTACGAAGTTGTACATAAATCAAATTCCATGAAGATATGTACCTATTTATAAGAAAATATGCTCTAAAACGCTGTTTTCCCAAAGGACTACAGTATGGGGTTCTTCAAAAAAGTTTTTAAAGGGTCGGCAACGCGCATGTAACACCCCTGGAGTTGCAGGCGTTCATAGGCTACGGTGACCGCTTACCATCAGGCGGGCCGTATGCTTGTTTGTCACCGTCGTAGTATTAAAAAAAACACAACCCTTGACAATCACGTAAAGGATGACTCACACTAAAACGGGACGGGACGATCAGTCAATTTCTATAGAAAGAATCACGTGATAGCTCGGAGCCCTCGGATGTCACGTGACGTTTTCTATAGAAACTCACAGATCGGCCCGGTCTGTCCCGTCCCGGCCCCTTCTAGTGTGAGTCATCCATAAAAGCGATTAATTTGTGCAATTTAGCTACCGTTCTATGAACGGTACGGCATGGCCATTGGGTTGGAAATAAACTTGATATGAAATACTGGGAAACGATGAGAATGGCGCTGCTGCTTTCATTAGCACGGATAACACACGAGTGACATATTCATTTATTGAACGCATAGACGAATAAAACCAGAGGACACACAACATTTAAATAAAATCCTATTCCTCCGGTGGAAAAACGATAGCGCCCCTAAAGTCTGAAAACTTACAAATTAGATAGAAATATATTTTGTGGCGGGCTCTCTGATAGGCGCTTTCTACAATGCAGGAATACGCTGGCATTGGGTACGAGCGTAGCGCGTAGCAAACGGTGGTACGAACGTTTTGATTCAGTTATTAATAATCCAAGTTTCCTTAACTTAACCTAACAGTTAAGTCAAGTTACCCGATTATTTATTTGTCAGACCTCTTGCTGTAAAATATGATTTGACGTCATATAAACGCACATAATAACTGCACAGGATCAAATATTTTTACTAGTGACAGACGGTGCGTAGCTAAGATACCAATCGCTCACGCTCAGTCGCTAACGAAACGCAAATGTCATTGTCACACTAATAAGGAAGAGTGATAGAGAGAGGTAGCTACGATTACGATTAAGCGTGAGCGATTGGCATCTTGGCTACGCACGCTGGTATCACGCTAGTGAGGGGGCACGCTTGTAATTAAACGCTGTTAGTAGGATTTCTTGTTAACATTAACGATCTTTGCGACATGATCATCCTCAGCGCAAAATTTGTCTTACGCTGACGACACTGCTGTTGTTTTCACTGGCAAATCTTGGGAAGACGCAAAGGCCCTGGCTGAACTCGGAATGGCACAAATCTCAAATTGGTTAATATTGAACATGCTCACATTAAATACAGATAAAACAAAATATTGTTTATTTTGCGTCTAAATTCAATTCTCAAATGGATCTGAAAATCCGCGCTTGCCAGCGATTTAATTTTTCTACTTGCACCTGTCCACAACAATTGAAAAAGTCACAGAAACCAAATATCTAGGTGTCCAATTCGATGGGGGCATTTTCGCAAGAGATCAAAAAAAAGGTAGGTAAATGTTTTCCCTACTCAGAATAATGAGCTTTTTCAATCTACGAGAAAAAACTCAATAGGAAACGTCCATCATTCAGGAACAAATTTTCGTGATGAACACACAAATAAATGACCCTAACCAGGCAGTACCTAGACCTAGGGAAGAACGTGGCTCCCAACACAAGCAACACTTTGTCTACCGGGCGGCTCCATCCCCTGTATCACCTACTTGTGTATTTTACTGAAATAACGTATTTTTTATGTATTTGTTTGCTCCTTCATTCAAAAAAGTCTAAATAAATCTGCATGAATCACACAAATAGCGTAGAAGTTGAAAATTCAGCAGTTTCATGTCCACTGCCTACCCTGGAAATACCAGACTTAAAATGTATGTATGTCATATATATGTATGTAGGTAAGATGGGAAGTCACATATTTTCCAAGGAATTTTTCTAGCGAATGCATTTCAAAGGCTATATTCTATCCAGGCCAGCTTTCCAGCTCGATGCGCACAGACTCGCTTGGCATTTGAGATCCTCAATATTATATCAATATCACGGGTAATATTTATGCCCGAACATTATAGGTTCTGTCTTCGGCAAAATATTAATCGTAGATTTTTCAAATTTTAACCAGTTCACGTTTTAAAGTTAGAATCGTGCTCTTTATTTATTTCTTGCGTGATGAAAATTTGCTAATGAAAGTGATGTATAGAGACTTGTCAATAGTGTCGATAAAGTGCTCATTATTTTAATGACTAAAACCGTTATTTATTTTGCTTTAAGCAGAAACGGAAAATATGTGGGCGAAGCGGCTTCTTCCATCGAAACCAACTTAGTAGCTACTAAGAGTTGAACTTTGTACCTACATAGAGTACCGGCCAGAGGCGTCTGGCCTGTCGAGGTCGAAAATACTCGAGCAATTCGTCAGCTTTCATTGAGAAGGCCTAGAGGTTATGGCGTTAGCCGCGTAAGCTGAAGACCCGAGTTCGATCCCTTAATAATATAACATCTATTTTGGTTTATACTCTAAAATTGGTCGCATTTATTAACTGGCTAGTCCTTTACAGCACTCATTGTGACAGATTTGTAGTTTTAACGTAAAGTATGTAATTAATACTAACCGCGGCAACCAAATTTTATAAGACTACGTTAGTTTCTTCATTCATTATCTACTTTCATGGCAATTCGTACCCTATGTGTGTGTCTTCGTATACCAATACCAACTGTAATCTAAAGAATAACTAACTAGATATTATTTCATTACCCACTGCGTAGAAAATGTCACGAGTATAACACATAGGTTGTTAGGGCGCTGATAAGAGTTTATATGGGCGTATCCACCGAGGAATGGTATGTTGTTCCGCTACACAGTACCCGTGCCTCCGTGTATATCGTCAAACACCGTCAATCATAATTGATCAGGGTTTGTAGACTCAACTGTCTTCAGAGAATGTACTGTACCTATTTTGCGGAAAACGTTTTGTCCATGTCGCGATGAATACCATTTAGATATTTACCCATATCTATTTTCCTCCATGGCTTTTTGTATCGGTTTTCTAACCATTAGCAAAATTTCCCAATTTTTTTTTCTTATTTTTTTTTTATTTTTTATATAATATAATAGCTCAAGTCTCTAGAAGGTTATTTAACCATTCGCAAAATTCCCATTTTTTTGTTTTTAGTAAGTACTTAGCAAGTTGTACAAACTAGTCACTTCAGCCTAGTTTACCCTTCGAGATACCTAACAACCTGACCTGCCTAACTATTATATATAGGACAAATCTATCGTTTGCGAATTAATGCTTTCGGGAAGCGAAGCTATTGATATGCCTATTAGCAAGGGATGACATCAATGAGCTGGCGTGGCTGGGAATGCGTCCCGCGCTTCTGCAGCCGGTGATGACCCAGACTGTCTACCATGACGCCGCACGGACAGCGATGGGAAGCATTATTGTTCATGACAATTATTGCAGTAAGTTCTCACTATAAAACTCTTCATAACCTTTAAACATCCTAACTAGCTATACAAACAATTGGTATAGAGCGCTACTGAACGTGCCAAGCGTCCTTAACACCGTTATCTATCTAGATACGGTTTATGAAACATTTCTCTCCAAGGAATCCAGTGATTCCTTTGCGGTATCCCAACTCACATTGTCGACTAAAAATCCCTCGAGCATCTCAAAAATAAACTTTATTTCTTGGGTGATAAAGAAACCTTTTTATTTTTCGAATGATAAATTTAAAGTTGTAGACACATGGGGACTTTTGTGTAAACTCTTTGCTGTTTCTGATGCACTTTGTTCTGTGTGAATGAGCTTTGGAACGAAGCTTATGAATACGAAGAAATTGACTTTCATGAAGCGCATGGATAATACTTAGGTACTGATATATAGTTATTGTAAAAGAAGACTCTTTGACTTATTTCTTTGCAAATCCAAAAACACGTTTTATACCTTAGTACAAAGTACGTACCTACTTAGTTTTAATTTATGATTCAATATTCTTCAGACACGTTTTTGTACGTATGCCATAAAGCTAAAATTTCGCATTAACGCTTAAAAAGTAACAATTTAATTTATCTTTATATGAAAATTTCACGAGTACGAAACAGATGCACAACCATTGAAAATCGTGATAATTTTTGATCGCTCATGTATACGCAAATACTCGCCTGATGGAACATAAAAAATATTAGATTATCTCCCTTGAAAATATGAAAAGTTTTGTTTAAGAGATGTGGTGTGGATACTTGGATTATAATGTTATACAAGAAAATAATTCACGTGATCATATATTAACTTAGATTTCAATGTTATCAATGACAGTTGACCTTTGCGTGTTTGGTCACGTTTTGAATGTTTTTCAAGAACTCTCATCAAAGCTTAATTTTGTGGTTTGTGTATCAAGTTACTTTACGAGTACGAGACTAGTTTCACACCGTGATTTCTAGTATGTTGAAATATTATTTAACTGATTTACAAATATCCCGTACTTTTTCCTATACGAAAGTCAGCCATTTTGTTTTCCTAATAGGATAGAAATAATTGCGATTCTGAGTAGAAGTCACGTATAAATACCCATGTTAAAAAAGAAGTGGAGGGGTTAACTTTGCCCCAAGTAACTAAAATCCACAACTATTATACAAAAAAAAAGTTATTTCGTAGTAAAACTTTACGTGACCCTCAACAGCCTTCAAATCAAGGGTGAACAGGCACCTTCTGGGCGAGCTCGTTCCATCGTAGGCCACGTCTTTGCCTTCGGCTAGTCTGTGTGGCCAAGAGTAAGCCCATTTGTTATATAAAAAAAAAACGTGATCGAAGAATACAATAGATTATTGGAATTTGAATATATTTTCGGTTTATGATTGATTATTATTGTTCTGTTTGTATTATACACTTGACGATCTTTTTGTGAATTCGTGATATTTAAGGACATAACTATAAATAACATGTAATTTCCAATCTGAAATAAATGAATCTAATCTAATCTACCTACCATAAGCCAGGTTTCGAGATACCTGGGTCAAATACAAAATGATGTATAGAGTCTTTCCGGTGGACTTTTCAAAGGTTAAGGGCTATAAAGCTTGATTTTCTTATTTAAGCCTTATCTACATTAAAGGGTTCTAGCATTGCACAACAAAGAAGAAGTGCGTGTTTAGCTGAACTGTAGAGCCAATCTTTCCTGTAACCAACATTTAATAGCTTCTGTACATGTATCATGATTTTTATCATACAATTCAACAGAAGTACTTTTTAATGTGAATAAGGGTTCAATAAGAAAATCAACCTTCATAGCCCTTAACTTAAAAAAAAACAACCGGATAGATTCCGAACATCGTTTTGTGTTTGACCCACCTACTAGGTACTTAAAACGACTTTTCACCGAATTCAACGAGGCAAGAGAAGTCTATTACTAAAAGTTAAAAACCCGTTAAAGGAATTTCTCCTTCCTCTCCCCGATCGCGTTCCGCCATTTTGCGTGGGCTGACAATTGCTTGGGCCGCGACGCGACATTTCCATTTGTGCGGCTTAGTGAGTATTGCTGCCAATTGGATGCTACACTTAGTTGTCATGTGCTTGACGTTTTTTTGGGGTACTCAGTCTGTATATCGCAAAAAATGCGGCTGCAAAATCGTAGCGAAGTTTAAACAAACCCCGTAATAAAGTAAACGTACAAGTGCTCAACACCACCGTAGTTGCAATCTTGATTGTTAAGGTTGTTAGCAATAGAGGTGACTTGAGTGACAATTTTTGGACATTATACTTACCGTTGAGCACTAACATTTACCTTAATACAGATTCGACACTCGATTTAGGTATTAAGGAAATTGACAGTTGGCATTGCAAGATTATTGCTGCAGCCCAGCCGCAACATCATAAAAGTGGTGTGATGCTGTGTAGTTTAAAGCAGCATGACTACCATGAAGCGGAATATTAGTTATAAAAACCGGCCAGTCAGACTCGCCCATCGAGGGTTCCGTACATCATAAAAATGAATATTAAAACGATCGAGACGGGCCGATCTGTCAATTTCTAATGAAAGAATCACCAGACAGCTCGGAACGTGACAGGTCGGAAGTCATGTGACTCTTTCTATAAACTGAGAGACCGTCCCATCCCGTCCCGTTCCATTGTGTATTATTCCTAATTCTATATATGGGTTTAGGTTATACACAGAATTCATTTTAACATAAGGTGGCCAATTATTGGAAAGTATGTATCTAGTAACTGACGATTTATCTTACGAAATAGTATGGAACGCTTAACGCTTATTTGGAAATGAATCTAACAGTAAATAAGTAGCAGCAGAAATAAAACGACGTCAATAACGATTTCTTTAATAAATTGAGTTAGTTATTTTCGGAAAAAGCCCAGGACAACTAATTAACTAACTAACTAGCTCATCTTGTCAAGGAGATTCACAATAGCATCACGTGTGACCCGTTGCTGATTGCGGCGTAACTGTCCACAATCATAATAGTAGAGATGAGGAAAAGTGTGTACATTTCTATCGCCGTGACTGATGTTCCAAATCGTACAAAATCACAGTGACATATCATCGTGATTTTTCCACAATGGTCACTTGCCTCAAGGTAAATAAGTGAGCACGTCGATCACTTTCTCTTACCCGCGACTGTGTACTTTTTTTTTGTATGGGAGGAAAGGCCATTACAAATATTTCTGCACTGTCTCTACACAGTGAAAAAGCTATGTCGGACTCTCACCGACTAAAAACCCCCGTGGGTCCTCTTCGACGCAGTCAGGGCGACCCTGGGATCTCCAGAACGCACCAGTGCCTCCTTTGCGTCAAGCCTTTGTTGGTTCTACCTTTTGGACTGTAACAGCCTGATTGCCACCGTCTGCGACCCCGAAGACTCTTCGACATTTACGACAGGCAAGAGATGTTGTAGCCGTATTCTGCTGCCCGGGCTTTAGTACTTTTGTTTTATTATGCGTAATCGCAATGCGAGTGACGAAGATAGCTACAGGAAAGAAGGGACAACCGCTGTGGTTTTGTTACTTCGTGAAACACTCAGTCGCGGTAATACTTTTAGACGGCGAGTCACGGTGACTTTTTCATCGTGACATTCGTGACCTTATCATAGTCTTTAAGCAGCGCTATTCATTACAACATTAAACTAGTCGTGAACTAAATGTCTTCGCAGTAATGACGTACTGTAGTCATTTATCGCTGTGGTCGTAAAGCGGTCGCAATCGGGCTAATTTTAGTACGCTTAACACTAAATATAGTAGGTATGTCACTTGTGTAATAGCGTTGCCTCTACTTACGTATAAAACAGTATCAGATTTAGGAAGTTTTTTTATACTGCGACGGTGACAAACAAGCATACGGCCCGCTTGATGGTAAGCGGTCACCGTAACCCATGGACGCCTGCAACTCCAGGGTGTTAAATGCGCGTTGCCGACCCTTTAAAAAAAATGAGGATTCGCTGTGTTGACAGCTTAAGGGGCAAGCTTTGCGCCGTGGGTCCCCAGCTGTCACACACAGTGAATCCTCTTGGAGCTCTGGCGACCTTATGTAATTAATTCTGTGTGTTTAAGTGTTTTTTGTAATTAAATTGCAACGGTTAACACTCACTTTTTTATCACAATAGGCGTGACATGTTTCGACTGCATGGGGCAGTCATCGTCGGACAAACAGAGTGGTGTTGTCACCTTCCCTGCAAACAAGTCACGCCTATTGTGATAAAAATACGTGAGTGTTAATCGTTGCAATTTAACATCAGTATGACTCACAAAAGTTTTTAGTACTTAATGTAAAATTACAATGCCTTTATTAAGTTTATCCAAGTACAAGACAGTATAAAAAGTATAGGTTTGATAAAAGCTTATATTTGCCTTAAACATACATAGTTATTTACTATACTTGACGTTTCAGTAACGATGTACTATTGTCGTTTATCCCCTTGGTCGTAAAACCCCGCAATCTGTCGAATTGTCGTGTTATCACTCTGTGCCGGGAGACCTTTAACGTTGACAGACCGCGAAAAAACGTTTATGAGGGTTTATTTCTTGCCCTTTTTTCTGGCCGCGGTAATGAGAAAAAATGTAGCTAGGCTATGGAATATCGAGAAAGCGATATAACAACAGAGTTATATCGAATAAAATTGAAATCAATAGACGTTATAAAACAATAAATCGAACTGTGGTAATTTGGCATCAAAGTGAACGTTCTTTTTGTAATGTTTTGCTAGCTATGGGCCCTGGTTTAGACAGCCTGGGCTCCATTTTGTCAACTAATCCCAAGATCTGTGAATTTTACATGATTAGATAATTTAGAATTGATAACATTTATGTTCTAAATGTATACAGTGAGTGTAACTTACCTAACTACCTACCACTACCTACCTTAAATCTAAAATAGGTCCTTGAGGCATTGTACCCAGGATGCTAGCGGTATTTCTTCGTTGTATCACAATGCTGATATACGTTTTGCGAGGAAGCCACCAGCTCTTCGGTCACTTCGGACACTGAAATTTATTGAATCAGGCGTTAATATGCGGAATTCCATGTAAACAACGAAAATAATGTTACTTTGTTATTCCACCAAATGTGCTAATCAATTAGTGCCAACCCCTTATACCTTATTAATACATAACACGCAAGTAGGTATAAAGGGTTGGCACTAATTGACTAGCACGTTTGGTTGAATAGCAATAGTAGATTGTATATCAAGGGCATAAAGTAACCCATTTTAGACGAGGCTATTTATTGGTCCGAGTGCAACGAAGAATGGGTATTTATGCCTGAGGTATACACTCTGCTTTTACACTCTACTTTTCACTTTTCTTTTCACTTTCTGCTTTTCCTTTCACTTCTATTGTAAGGATAATATTAGGTTTTATTAAAATATATGTACATTTATTTTTAAAATATTTACAGTAAGTGTAACTTACCTAACTACCTACTTACCTCTATTTATTTCACTTTAAGTCTTCGAAAATGAAACATTCATACTCGCGGTTTCTCCCCGCCGCGCGCCGCCTGTTTTGTTACTTTATGCCTTAGAGCATGAAAAGCGATTTTGTATCGCCTAGCCACGACACAAAGACGAACTTTTCGAGCAAGAGAAGAGAAGTAAAAAGTAACATTATTTTCGTTGTACGTTCAGAAAATATAACCCTCTTCTGGCAGTCGGATAATCTCGGTACCTAATACTCCTTAAACATTAAAGAAAGTCCGAATTTGTTTTCGTTTCAAAACATGTTTAATAAGTCGGTATATCGCTGAGTTGTAATCCAAAAGTATAAATGATAAATTATTTTACCTAAAACTCGTTTGAAGTAGAAATTAATTGCTACCCGAAAACTTTCTCACACGTTTAATTAAGTAAATGAGTTGAGTAATTGTTTGGTTCAATTCGAGAAAACTCCACTGACGCAAATATTATTTAGTTGCCTCGTTTCCAATCATTTCGATGTTGGCAACTGCTGTGACCTTGCAACCTACGCGTACATGGTCGTACACTGTGCGGTTTCATTTCGAATTGAGTGGCGAAGTAGATGTCAAATATGACAAGTCAAAATTTATACTGGGTCGCGTACGTAACCGCCGGTTCGTAACCAGTTGTGATGGAAGAATTTTTCGTCCTCAGCCGAAACCAGTTGCGTTTGAAGAAATTTTAAACTTTGTACGAAACTGTTTTGAAATGTTTTATTTCCAATTCAACTGTAATTATTTTAGGCTTTGCGGGGCTCCTATTACCGAGCAGTTTGCCCTCCGGCCATCTCAGATACCTAACTAACCTAACCTACCTATTGTTTTGAACCTGTGACAGACAGGGTTTCCTACGAAGAATAGTTTTTTGGATCGCAACTGGTTTCGGTCAAAGATGATAAATTCTTCCATCACAACTGGTTACGAACCGGCCGCTACGTACGCAGCCGCAGCCAAAGGGAGGCCACATACGTCCGGTTGGCGTGTTGGTAGTAACCCTGCCTGCTAAGCCGATCGTTCTGGGTTCGAATCCCGGTAAGAGCATTTATTTGTGTGATGACAGAAATTTTTCCTAAGTCATGGATGTTTTCTATGTATTCTGTATTTGTATATTATATATATCGTTGTCTAAGTAACCGTAACACAAGCCTTCTTGAGCTTACACGAACATGACATGCTTACACGAATCGACCAAGTCCCGCCGTAAGGCGGGACTTAGTCGATTCGTGTAAGCATGTCCTATAATATTTATATTTATTTATTGACATCAAATTTCAAGTGCGTCATCCTTATCATGATAAGTGATAAAACGACTACCCTATCGGTACAGCTCTCGACCTACACAGAGTGTAGGTAGATTGATAGTTGATATTCACCCCAACGCCCACAACCTTGACCTAAGCGGTCGATGTCTTATCTACCTACATATAGATTATCTGCTTCTATTTCTTAGTAATAGGTATACACCGTTTATATACGTTAAATTCGACACGCTGCTTTGTAAATTAAGGGCTACTTGCACCACCCGGAGTTAGAAAAATAAGCCGGAGTTAAGCGTGTTTTTATATGGAATTTGACGGCATATCTCCAGGTTAGCGGGTAAGTCTGGGTGGTGCATGTAGGCCTAATAAGAACTGGGCAAGACGCTTCTCGTCGAATTAAAACTAAGAGTCAAGACACTGGTTTCATAGCTCCATTTACACTACCCGGGGTTAGCCAACTAACCTGGGGTTAAGCGTTTTTAGTATGGAGTTTGACAGCTAGCTCTGGTTTAGTTGTCTAACCCTGGCTGGCGGCCCTTAGCGAAATTAACTCGGGTTAACCTGAAGAATCTCCCTTTTAAGTTAACGGAAATAAAAAACATCACTCCCATACTGCCAGGTTAGTGGCAGTAGCGAGATGGACATACTTTAGAAACGCGCAGTCGCTAACGCCTACGGTTATTTACACTCTGTAGTTACCATGGTGGTTACCATGAGGTAAGTAGACGGAGGAGTTAGAGACTGGGCATTTTTAAAGTATGTCTCGCTCATATCACTACTTTGGCAGCAACGAGACGGACATACTTTAGAAACGCTCAGTCTCTAACGCCTTCGACTACTTATAACTCATGGTAATCACACAAGTCGCGTTTGAAAAGCGTGAGTTCGACCCAAACTACGATTTAAAGACCGCGATTAATCCGCTGTAATTAATCAATCGCGGAATCAGACAAAAAATTAAATATATGTCTTGTTACCTGTAAAGTCAGCAACAAAGATATTATACAGCCAAAGTGCCAAAGCTATGTATACAGGACTGTATTGCCTTAAAGGGCGTGTATACGTATTTTGGCAATTTCGCTGTATTTATATTTTTGTTGCTGCCTGTACTGTGCCAACTTTCCATAAATTATTAAGTACTCATGTCAAAGCGGTTTTACACAAATTATTTTAGCATGTTTTCATGTTTATCGCTGCGGCAAAATATAGCACGAAAACAAGCGAGAATTAGATTAATTTACTTACAAAGCTTACCTTAAACTTAATCGGCAAATAGGTCAAACGTGACGTGACTTTAAAAGTTGGTTAGGTACAAGTCGCTTAGAACATGTTTTTGATGGAGTGTGATTTTAGTATACATATATATATTTTTTTTTAATCAAAATTTAAGGAGCTTAGTCGATTAACGATTATGTCGCTCCATACGTTCGCTTACATATTTACATTTGAAATAGAATTACGTTTGGTTAATACATTTTTTATAGATCTTATTAAAAACTATAAAAAATTTCTATACTGTTAAATTACAAACTTAATTTAGAAATTACTTTGTTAAATTGTTCAAAAACCGTTCAACCAATCAAGTTCAAAATAATTTTCCAATAAAGTTATTATTTTGTATTTTTTCATATTTTTTGAACTCATTGTTCAAAAGTCAGAGGGTTTTAATTCGAGACGAGTTGCGAATTACCTCTTCGCACGTGCATCGTACGACGTTTTACAGTACATAATATAATTATAAAATGCCATAAGGCCATAAGGCCCTTTGAATATTCGACGCAGGCACATAAAGTGCTCATTATCGCACTAGGGCGGTCAAGTAGCACCATGTGTACTGTAAACTACTATTATTTATGTCGACGTTTACGTATAAATGTAATATAAATAAGTGGAGTCGCGTGACTTTGAGTCTTATTACGTAATTACAACACTCATTTATGTAACTTTGTGCAGTGAGTGTTTATGTACTGTCAAGTATAAAAATGTCGGTGCATGTAATTTGGTGTGCTATATTATGAATTACTTGGAATACGTGTAACTGCAATATTTATTTTTATACAGATTTTTAATGATGAGGATGTGACGTCACGACCCGCGACGTCACCGCGGGGAGCGGGGCGCGGCCGGCGGACCACCCACGACGCGGCCGGCCACCCACAGCGAGCGCCGCGGCTATAAAACCCCGTGCGCGCCGCCGAGAGCCAGCATTACACCTTTCAAATCAGTCTATCGACTCTCCCCCTCCTGCTAAACTACAGACCAACGTACCAACAGACAGACAAACTAAATATTCATATTGACCCTTCTGACTTACTGACTGACCTACGTTAAAGACCTGCGAACCCCTCAGGTAGCAGGCACTCACTTTCCCCCGGGATGGCCCTGCGGGCCATCCCGGCGTCAATTTAAGGGCAGCTAGAGGCCCCTCTCTAAGTCCCTTCTAACAAAAAAAAAAAAAAAAAAAAAAAAGAGAGCCAGCAGTCGATGTTCTCAGCCCGCACTGAGAACAACGGCTGCCTCCCCCAGTCCGGCGTGGCGGTGTGTGTTTAACGCGTTCGCCCCGGATTGGAACCCCGGTCCTTTATAGGCCGTGTGTGTTTAACGCATGGTGCCGAAGGACGCTCCCACTCTTCCTACCGCGATCCGGCTTGCCCGAGGCCGTGTGTGTAGAACGCATTGAACCGGCAAGCTATCCCGACCGTACCCCCGCGAACGAGCTCGCACCAGGCCGTGTGTGTCTAACGTATGGTGCCGGCGAGCTCATCCTACCTACATTCCTTAAACCCTTTCCCCCTCAGGGGGGAACGTATCACCAACCCCTGGGCCCGGGCTCCGCGACCGCGTAGACTTAACCCTAGTACTCATTTATTAAGCACTAACCTTTCGTATCAATAAAGGGCATAAAAGACCCATACTTAGATCGTAGTAACTGAGTGTTTAACTTCACCCTATCCTCCAAACCCTGAGTTAGTCTGGAAACCCTCGCACAACCCTTCAGGTCGAGGGATATGTATGGCTGCCCTCACGGCAACCATCACAAGGATATTTAACTTTTTGAATGTACACTTTTTTGCAATCAACCCATTTACTGGCAAACGTACGTAACGTATGTTTCTGCTCGATGCAGTCGGCAAGCGGCGAATATGTTTAGCGTAGCAGCCTGCAATTGGCTGCTTGCCGGCCGGGAGAAAAAAATCTAATTATTACTCTTCGAAAATGATCTACCTCGAAGGTTTCTGCCTTCCTCCCTCCCCTAACGGCCTAGCCTAGTTGGTAGTGACCCTGCCTACGAAGCAGGAGGTCCCGGGTTCGAATCCTGGTCAGGGCATTTATTTGTGTGTTTATCACGAGTTCCTGAGTTATGGATGTTTTCTATGTATTTAAGTATTTATATGTATCTGTCTATTATATATATATCGTCGCCTAGTACCCACAACACAAGTCTTATTGAGCTTACCGTGGGACTAGGTCAATTTGTGTAAATTGTCCGATAATATTTATTTATTATTTATGTATTTCTGCCAGGACGTTTAAAAACGTAAACACTCACTGGTTTATTTTCCAGGAATGCGAAATGATACCGCAATATCAAATAAATATCTTTTCACTGAACTCCGTTAAATAATAGTCGTCCATTCATTACCCAGAGATTGCAAGTGTACTTCGTTACCCCGGTTAAACTGTAGCCGGGTAAGTTGGGTGGGGTAATTGCGCGCCCTCAGATCACTCAAGTAAATTACCCACTGCCCTTTTTTCTCTAAAATATAGGGGTCGGTTTGATACGTGATGAATACAGTGATTTCATTATTCAGGAAATGAGGAATTAAATTCACAACATTATAGCTTTTTTGTAGCCTGGATATTTTTTTATACCACGTCTGTGACACACTGGCATACGGCCTGATGGAAAGCGGCCACCGTAGCCTATAAACGCCAACTCCAGGGATATTACATGCACGTTGCCGACATATAAATAATACTCCTTTTTTGAAGAACCCCATACTGTACTCATTAAACAGCCGGACCGTCCGCGGGAGGACACTCCTCTGTAACCGCACAGTGCGCGACCATTTTGGTTGCAAGGTGTGTGGATGAGCGCCCTGTCGATGGCGAGAGGTGCGATAGTGAAAAGTGGCAACAGAAATACATCATCTGCGAAAATTTCAATTGTCTAACTATCACGGTTTATGAGACTCTTCGTAGTCGTTCCTTCATGGCTGAGGATCGTGACCATATGCAACTGCTCTCCATGCAGTCCGGATCTTGGCTAAGTGAACCGCTTCGTAGAGACTACACTTTACAGCCCTCTTGAATAAGTCGCTCCAGCGCACTGGTATCTTTCCTCCACTGCGTTTGCCTTCTATATGCCCCAGAATTATCTGCTTCTCCAGGCAATGCAAGGTTTATGAGACAGACGGACGTATAGGCAGATAGACAATGGAGTCTTAGTAAAGTCCAGTTTGACCCTCTGGGTATTGAACCCTAAAAACAAATAGGGATAACATAATTGTGGTTTCCAACCTTCTTAGTTAGTTACTTAGTTTTGCTGGGCCTTTCTCCGCAACTCGACAGCCATTGTGCTTTTTTTGCGTGCTAACGAGGTAGCCCTATTCCAACCATCCCAGCTCCTCCACGAAACCAGGCATCGGTTTTAGGTTGCTAAATACCTCTTTTAGTGTGTTTGAGTCCCCAAATACCTAATCCTGTATTCTTCTACCGGTTGGCAGTCTAAGAGAATATGTTTTGCTGTTTCTTGTAAGAAACATTCCAACCTTCTTACTTCTTACCTTAAGTTTCACAACAGAAACTGGTGATTCTTGAAACATATTTTCGCGTTGGCTTTCGAAGCACTTTTATCAAGCACGTAGCCTATATTTGATACAGCTTTAAGGAAATAATTAGGAATGCTCCACCGCCTCCGCAGCGCTCACCTTGGTTTATCGTTACCTGAACGTAACCTTAGATTTTTGCGTAATCGGCGTTATTTGACAAGAATAATGAATGGTTGGATAAGGTGCCTTATTTATATCGTCAACTGAGTGTAAAGACTGACTCACGCTGGAATGGACCAGGACGTGACCAGTCCGGGCCGATATGTCAAGTTCTATAGAAAACGTCACGTGACCTTCGAGGGCTCCCAGCTCGGACGTGTTTTTTTCTTTAGAAATTGACAGACCGTCCCCTCCCATTCTAGTGTGGGTCATCCTTAAAGATATACACTTTAAACTTTAGTTTTTTATACACATTATTATGAACATAGAATGGGTTTACCGCGAACCTAAAATACTCCCCATCGAACGTCACTATTATCCCCGGATGAGATAAAAAACATCCCAAAAATTTTAATAGTGAAGATGGTTTTAATTTATCACCTACTTGGGGACCAGTGATTAAGAAGCTGAAACCGCGAGATCTACCTTCGGATCAATGCGCGGATGTTGTGTGTTGTGTGTCATGCCGATAATATTTAGTCAAACTTTTTCTACCTACCCACGCGTTTGATGTAACTTTCCGCCGGGTACGTGAACATTCCTAGCAAGATCGCCGTTGACACTTCGCTGATTCATCAGTCAAGCCGAGACCATGACACTTGAAACAGTGTCGAAACGTCGGTATATTAAGGTAAATCAACTACATTCAATATCCTAAAAGGTACTTTGCAGGCTTAGAAACCAAATAAGGATCTTGGCTTTTAATAAGATAGAACTACATTAAATGGAGCGTTGGTGGCTGACGTGAGACCTTCAATCCGAAGGTTTCAGGTCCAAATCCTGCCGGCTCGTACCAATGACTTTTTCGGAACTTATGTACGAAATATCATTTCATATTTACCAATCGTTTTTCGGTGAAGGAATACATCGTGAGCAAAACCGGAATAATCCCAAGGCCTAGTTAAACCTCTTGGTTGGAAGGTCAGACGGCAGTCGGTTTTGTAAAACTAGCGCCTGTGTCAAATCTTGGGATTAGTTGTTAAAGTCTCGTATTATTTTTAGTTGGCTACCGCGTAAACACTTTGTGACACCGTTAAAGGCGGTAAAAGGCATTACTCACACACACAAAGCCATGTTTTAGTGTTCCCGCAGGTCAATTTATTTTTTTAGTTTAAGAGGTGGAGGTTCCAAACTGCCCCTTGTGTATATCTGCCCCGCTACCCACTAAGTGTGGGTTGGTAAAAGTAAAGTAAAAGTAAAGTAAAGTAAAGTAAAAGTTGTTTATTTGCCAAAAATTATACAATTTTAGTTTTACCTATGACCACCACACTAGGCTAGGCCTGTCTCGTGGGGTCAGTTACATCGTATACCAATTTATAAATTATCTGTTACCTACGCTGAAGTTTAGGATTTATTAATTATAAGAAGAAATTTTAAAAACAAAAGAAAAATATAAAACAAAGATATGTGAAATTTTGAGTGATTTAAACACAATTCAGTTTCATTCTAAAGTTATGGACAAGATGTATAATTATTGTAGTCAGCAGTTTACAGCGTGTTTATTAGTGTGTAACGGTGGGTATATTGTGTATGTGTGTGTAGATATAAAATTACTTAGAATTGAAGCCTAGTTCACTATATTTGTTAGACGTATCACTTACTTATTCAAGTGAAAGAATTGCAGATACAACATTTTGAATATTTAATGTTCCCAGTAGGCCCTCAGACCTTTTTATTTTAATGATCAAGCCAAATGTTGAGAGCTTCTAAAAATAAACAAATTTTATTCTTAATAGAAGAATGCAGAAGCTGTTAAACATCGATTTGCCCCGGCTAAAATTCATCCATAAAATTTATAGGTACAAAGTTCGGCCATTATGTTCGCTTTAAACACGTTACCCAATAAGTTGCACAATAAGTTGAACAATGGATCCGGGGTTTAAAAGTCTTAATACTGACTGGTATATAGCGCAACTTTATACTTTTTTTCTACTCCAGCACTTCTATCAGTCAATTAGATGACTGACAGCGATATTAAAAAAGTACACATTATAAGGTTGTCTATGCTATTCCATAAGAACTCTGCTGCTATGGATTTTCATACAATATATGAGCACTGTTGTTTTTTTTTCATAGTGTGCACGACATCTTCCACATTCTGCCACCTTTCTAGATTTTGCTTTTTACGCTATTTTAGCTGTCGTAGCAAAACTAGCGTATGCAACAGTTCATAATTGGTTCTTAAAACTCTCGGGTCTATTATTAGTCTCGTTTTGTAACGGCGACCCTCAAGTTTTAAGAACCCTTACCTATTATATCACTGTAAAATATAAACTACTAATATAGAACTGTTGTTCTGTGTGTGATACTTTTTTAGTGGCGAGACATACATTGTTGGTTGTAAATTGTAGCGTAAATTACAAAAAATATAGTAAAAACAATGTTGTTTCAGACTGGCGAATAGTATCGCCAGATCCAAGTTCCAGTGAAATATGGACATGGCCTGCTGCTGAATCTGGTAAACTTTCTAGATTTCCGAAAGTTTCTGGAAGTTTTCGCCCGCGGCTCCGTGCCGGAACTTCATCGAAACTTCCGCTGGGGATTACTTGGAAGTGTACCTACTTTTCCGGTTAAGCCGACTTTTGAAATTGACAATGTACTGAATTAGATCTAACGTAGGTTTTACATTTAATATGATTCCTATTATTCACTGTTTTTTTTCGTTAAATTCGACACGTTACGATACTGTAGAATTAAAAAATAAATTATAAAAAATAAATGAATATTACATTGTAAAATGTCCTTTAAAGTAACACAAACTTTAAAACAAAAAAAACTCAAAAAAAACGCAGTATATTAGTAGATGGTTTAGTAACCTGACACCCTGACACTGGTTCAGCTAATAATAGTACATTGTGTATTAAGGGCAGTAAACAAGAAAATACGAACGAGTGTGAATTTAATTTCTTAATTTGAACACAAGTTTGTACTTAATTCTTGTACCGCGATTTTTCAAATATACGGTAGTAAATATTTTTTTGTTTGTGACGACATATTTGTCTTCTATGTGTTAAAAGCGAAACCGAAGAAAACTTATTCACTTAAAACGGTAAAACTTACAAAATGTACGACGTATACGTTTCGCAAGGAACAAATGGTAATAAGTAAAAAATGGTCCTGACCCATTTTAAACAACTAAAAAAAAACATAAATACAGAAAAATCTTACAAGAAAAGCGATTTAAACATGTGTGTGCATATTTGTGACGATTTGCATGAAAGCATATTTTGTTGGATTTTGGTACCTACTCGTACATGATACTAGACTCACAAATAATCCGTTACGCTAAAAAGCCAGCTATTACTTATTAATTATTTCCCAAATCATCAAAATTTCCATACAAGCTGACAGTTCGATGATTGGATTATTAGCATTTGCGGAGGATTATATGATGTTCACTTTTACGTTAACGTCGAATATTCGTACACATCACAACCCGACCCGTAAAATTGTCATCATATTTCGCATTATATCGACGGTGCGGCCGCGGTCGCCCCAACCTCGTTCCATACGATAATACGAGAGACTCTTCAGGATGATACACACTGTTCATAATTTAGGATAACTATAATGATAAACTTTTTTTAAGCTAAAACGTCTGTGAACAATAACAAGTTTCTTAGAAAGGATTTTTTTAGGGAATATAGTGGAGAAGTTTGGGCGTGTTCTCGGTAGTTCAGTTGACAGAGCGATGGGCGTGTATCCAAGAGTCACGGGTTCAAGTCCCGCCCGAGGTCATTCATTTTTCAACTATTCCTTTCTAAGAAATTAACTTATGATATATTATTCCCTAAAAGATTATCAATTTGGGTTACCTTCATCTTGCAGAATATATATTGGCAGAAATACACTTCACATAACACGTATCGCAGCAAAACTTTTAGCAGAAAGTACTTTCGAAGAACATATACTTGCCATAATAGTTATTTGGCAGAATGCAGAATATGGGTTAGGTTAGGGTTTTCTGCCAAAAAACATCTGCGAAAAGATTAATTCTGCAAATCAATAGTACAAATAGTATAAATTATTCTGCGAAATAAATGCCAATCGAATGTATGACATATAAAATTCTACAAGGCAAAAGTGAACCTTTAAATTTACATAGATAAAGGATAAAAGTACTGGATAGAAAATTAGTTACTATTAGGATAGGATTAGGATAAACTAACATAGATATAAGTAGGTTTTATTGTAATTAACTAACAAATAAATAAATAAATATGGACTGTAATTTGGTCTGAAATAAATATATATTGAATTGAATAGTGGATAACCAATCAGCCGAAAAAAAAATACGCCGTAAATGTGCAGCAGTTGCGACTCTTTTTCATATAGTCTTGTTTAGAACGTGACATTTCGTTAGGTAAAAAGCAGCCTAGGTATAAACTTTTAAAGTGTATGAATTTGGCACTTATTGCTTACTCTTATCTCTTTTTCGTACGAAACAACACACAACAAACACGTTTGTATCATTATCAATGGAAGTTCGCTAATGGGTGTGGATGGATGGATGGGTGTGTGTCAGGATCTGACACACATTTTTTTATGTTTTTGTTCCGCTTTGTGTGTCTATTTAAATAAGTCAATGTAATTGAAATTAAACACTTTAGAACGGATTAATCGCGTTTATTAACACCATGATCCTACGTTTCGAGCCCTTTACAGCACTCGTTTTCACAGGGTTAAGATGATGACAGAGAGAATGCAAATTCTCCCCGTCAATCAAAAAAGTTACTTGTGCAAACTACCTACCTACATACAAAAATATAAAAAAAATTTAAAAATAAAAACAAAGGTTGGTCTACAATGCCCAGAGGGGCTTATAAAGCTAGTAATACATAGCCTGAAGGGCATTCTATAATTAAAATAAAAATGTTTAAACCCTGTGAGGATTAACATACATACAACTTACGAACGCTTCCCTAACTGGCTTATGGAGCAGAAAGAAGCGACAAGAAAACTACCCCAGTTTGCCTCTTTTATCCGTTTTCAATCTTTTCAAACAAAGTCCACATTAAGGTCTTCCAGTTCTGTGTCGTGCTTGATCCTTGATGAGATGTAAAACAGGATCCCAAGCTGGTGGTACCGAAAAGCCATCCTCTCTATTGAAATTAGGGACCTTCTTGATTTCAATAGCCTCGCGCAGCATCCTGGGAATGTAACGCTTCTCCTTGGCGAAGTGTTTAATTTCAATGAATAACAATCGCGGTAACAGAAGTCAATGTAAATTTACTAATCAGCGCAGGAGTCCGCTGGATGCGGGTGGCGCAGGACCGGTCATTGCGGAAATCTTTGGCGGAGGCCTATGTCCAGCAGTGGACGTCTTTCGGCTGAAATGATTATGATGATGATGATGAAATTTACTAAAAGGGGGCCTAATCGCGTAAAACTTTGAAAACTAACCTCCGACGTTTTGAAGACGACTCCTCCTTAAGGGAAAGAGAGGACATGGGAGAGACGTGACGGAGGGATGTTAGAAATTGTAGGAGTAGAAGATTAAGTCTCGTTTTAGTAAATTTAAAATGCGTGAAAGTCGTGGAAGTTAAATTAGTGGTTTCCCGAAAAGATGTATTTTGCTGAACGTAAGACATAAGTGCTGAAAATGGTCGAAACGTAGGGTCATGGTGTTAATAAACGCGATTAATCCGTTCTAAAGTGCTTATTACAATATCCCATCTCACTCTGTGCCTATCCTTCCTAATCTCAATTATGAGGTGCACTGGAATTTTATAATACTGTTGTTTATCGTAAAATCTATGAAATCAAATGACAGATTATCATAAAACTCACGTATTTTTATGACAATAGGCATGAGATGTTTCGAAAGCATCGGGCAGTTATCGTCGGACAGACAGAGTGGTGTTGTCACCTCGCGGCTCGGACATAAGGTACGAGTAGTGTGATACCGTAACCGTTGTAATTTAATGTCTGTCATCACGAAAGTTTAAATTATATGACAGATTGTGAAAAACTAAAATTCATACAACCCCATTCATGACCCAACTTCCCTCCTAGGCACCCCTTTTTACGGTACTTTAAATTAAATTGATTAAATTCTTAGTGGCTATTCTCCAGAACCGTGTGTAGAAAACAGAAGAATACAAGTTATGGACGGATAAATTCTTCAAGTGACCTCCGGAGGGTCAAGTTCTTTTCACTTGAGATCCGGAAAATATTGACGACATTGCATAGACAAACTCGTATGAAATACGTGTCATATGTAATAATATACTCTCAAACTTGATCGGAAATGTATGCATTAGTGTCACGAAATGAAGACATGAGGTTTCTTGTTTATGGCTCCTCACATTTACTTCTCGTGAAGTAATGTATGGCGTAAGTATGAACGAAACATTATTGTCCGTTGCGCTAACTTTTTAAATTTGCTTACTAACACTAAACTGACAAAGGAAAAAGTACATACAGCCAACGACCACTAGATACTTGCGACATTAAAAAAGACAAATTCTATGGTTCTTTGTATATTTATGTGCACATTGCACATTCTTGAAAAAATCGAGTGGTCTGCACTATATTTTTGATGTGATGGAATCCAGAAGGCCTAGTATAAAATTGTACGACATTAACTTCTCGACCGCGTTAGCGTATCGAGGGTTCAAAATATGAAAGTTGCCGGATGATTTAAATAAACGGCAAACATAATTTGAACTTTCGATACGCTAACGCGATCGAGAAGTAAATGTCGTACAATTTTATACTAGGCCTGCAGGAGTCAATTTCAGTTGAAACGAGTAAGTAATAACATGTTGTAACACAAGCATGGACTTCACTGAGTTTAGAATTAACCATATTCCTTAATTCAAATACACTGCACCAAAAATGCTAGAAAATGTACGACCACTGGCATTGACGACTTTTTTTAAAATTTATCAATAAAAGTACACAACATGTTACAACAATTTATGTCCTCGCCAAACTACAACAAGTTTGTCGGCGAGATCGCGCTCATTGTTACATTTTAAAACTTAAATATGCTATTCACTTATTTGGTTCTCCTTTGGTTCTCCTTTGGTTCTCCTTTGGTTCTCCTACTACGTATTTCTATTCATTTTTAACTTATGGTTACTTCTACGTTTCATTTCAATACATACACAATAGTATTATACTATTTTCACATAAATACGAGAATTGGCTGACCACAGCAGCGAAAGGATAATAGTCTTCCATCCCGCAGGGTGCCCGGGACGCTATAAGTAAGCTTCCTCTATCCGTCCGTCGGTTTGTCACCGGCTTTATCTTATAACCCGTAATAAGTTAGGCGGTTGGCATTTGTTTTGCACCGAATCATGTAAGTAGGAAGAATGTAATGCTGTTTCATATAATGTTGTGTTGTGTGGCGAAAACTCGTTTATTAAGTTGACTTGACCGCATACAATTGTAAAGATTATCTAGAGGGCAGCACTAGACGTAAGTCTGAGCTGTAGGGTGGACGGAACCCACCTTAAACGTTTAAAATAAGAAAGGATTGCATATACTTAGGAAATTTCGGACTCTGGTTGCCGTGATCGGGTGGCCCAGTGGTTAGGGCGTCTGCCGCGAAAGCAGGAGATCGCTGGTTCGATTCCAGCCCTGCTCACCGGGGCCTTGGTTGGTTAAATAAAATCGTTATGTACTGTCAATAAATAAGGAATTAATTAAATTGCAACACTTGATACTCACGTATTTTTATCACAATAGGCGTGACATGTTTCGACTGCATCGGGCAGTCATCGTCGGACAGACAGAGTGGTGTTGTCACCTTCGCGGCTCGGGCATCACTGATCGAGACCGGCGTATGTAACGGGTCGCGCGCAACGAAGCAGGTTAATTCGAGCGCGCGACAGTGATGCCCAAGCCGCGAAGGTGACAATGACAACACCACTGTTTGTCCGACGATGACTGCCCGATGCAGTCGAAACATGTCACGCCTATTGTGACAAAAATACGTGTGTTAACCGTTGCAATTTAATATCAGTATGACTCACGAAAGTTTAAATTTTAGCACCCCTAAATAGCAGAATGGTTAAACATTGTGGTGCTTTCCTCTACTGATCGCTTTTTCGAAATGAAGCCCTCACAGATATCCCTCCGCAGTTCACATTTATGTTCTAAATTCTCGTGCAAAGCTTCTCACGAAATATGTGGCCATAATATTTGTATCTAAAACTTTCGAATGTAAATTCCCTAAGCACTATTCTAGACCCAAATAAAATGGCGTAGTAAACTGCAGTGATAATAAAACTACAAAGGAACGTAAGCCAGTTCGTTGCTTTAAAACTTTCTGTTTTGAACCTTATTTATAGCAGAATAGGGACTATTTTGGAATCACGGGAACATGAACGGGGTTATGCGAAAGCGCTGTATTTGAAATATTGCTATTTCAAAGGTATTACTGAAAGTCGTACTGAAAACCGTTTCTTTGTCACCTTATATTTTATAGTGTCACTTGACAAGTACCTACCTATGTAAGTGTGAGAGAGATGCGTGATACGATACGATTAAATATAAGTTTGTCATGTCTCATGCTGTGAAACTGAACTTATGAACTATGTAAAGTCATCGTATAGTATGATGGCAATAGAACAACGGTGTGAATAAATAATTAAAAACCATTTAAGGATGACATACACTAGGATGGGATGGGACGGGGCGGGAAGGGACGGGACGGGATGGGACGGGACGGGGTGGGGTGGGATGATCTGTCAACTCCTATAAAAATAATCACGTTATAGCTCGGAGCCCTCGGATGTCACGTGAACGTTGTCTACAGAAACTGACAGATCGTCCCCTCTCGCCCCGTCCCGTCCCGTTCTAGTGTGAGTCATCCTTTAAGTGACCCCAGCTCTACTGACTATAAGGTAAGGTGCACACTAGGTATAGTTAGTTAGTTAGTTAGTTCTCTAGGCTTTTTTCCGCAACTCGACATCCATTGTGCCTTTTTTGCGACTATGCACACTAGGTATGTGAGCGCGCGGTTGTTTTATGCGATAAACGCTACGTTACACGCAATGCAATATACGCAGATCATTTCAAATCAGGTAATGTAATTATATTACCTGATTCGAATAGTTAATAAGGAAAAAATAGTTTTATTTGCCACTCTTGAGCTATTCAAGCACCATGTTTAACTGCACACAAATATACATAGAACCATAGAATTTGTTTTTTTTAAGTCGCATGTGATCGTTGGCTGTATGTATAATTTTAATAATAAATTTTAATGTATTTATATTAAGTATAATTTTTCCTTTGTCAGTTTAGTGTTATTTAGTTCGCAAATTTAAGAAGTTAGAGCAGCGGACAATAATGTTTCGTTCATACTTACGCCATACATTACTTCACGGCCTAAGGCCAAGAAGTACCTAAATGTGGGGAGCCATAAACAAGAAACTTCTATTCTTCGTGACAATAATGCAAACATTTCCGATCATGTTTGAGAAAAATATATTGTATAAATACTCCTGTATTTTTTCCTCATATTCGATATGAAGCCCTATGCCACCTTTGACTGCTTTTATCAAAGCTTTTATGTTTTAGCTTTTTGATGCATAAAACAAAACTATAAACGAGCTCATAAAATATAGTTTTACCTTTAAAATAGCAAAACAGGTAGTTTCCATTTATTGTATTACCTTTTCACATGGAAGCATCAATTTTCAATGCCTTCTATTATTTAAGCAGCAGAGACTATTTTAGTTTAACAAACTAAAGTGCAGCGTGGTTTTTTGAAGACTTTATTTTATAAAGCACAAGAGTGTTTTTCGCATAGCTACATTTCGGCTTATACAAGGCAGTATTGTTTACATCTTAAAATTATATTAAAAATGCATTGAATGCACTCGCTTGCTCTAGAGTCAAATGAGGTCAAGGAGCATTTCACGACTTACGACATGCGATAGATAGATAGATAGATAAATAGTTAGATACATAGATAGAAGACGGCAGGGCCGACCTGGATTAGATACGCCGCAGACCGCAAAAAAATGCAAAAAATTGCAAGAGGCATACATCCTGCAGTGGAGCAAAATATGCTGAGAAGAAGAGAAGAAGAGATAGATAGATCGATAGATAGATAGATAGATATAATACTCTTTATTGCACAACTCAGTACAAGAAAACATGCAAGGTAAAAACATTTGATTAACACAGAGGCAAACAACAGGCGATTTTTGATACGCCGCAGACCGCAAAAAAATGGAAAAAATTGCAAGAGGCATACATCCTGCAGTGGAGCAAAATATGCTGAGAAGAAGAGAAGAGATAGATAGATCGATAGATAGATAAATAGATAGATAGATATAATACTCTTTATTGCACAACTCAGTACAAGAAAACATGCAAGGTAAAAACATTTGATTAACACAGAGGCAAACAACAGGCGATTTTTCCAATAATTTTTAAAAAACGGTAAGAAAGTGATTTTGTGTCTCGATACTATTCAATTATAAGAGACATAAAGGAACAGACAAATGCATATTTTATAACAACAATACAAAAAAAAACGATACTGACACTTAAAACTTTATCGTTTTGTACATATTATTATAAAACATATAACGGGTCTATCGTGAATGCAGTCAGTCAAGCCGCGACCATGACCCATGAAACTGTGTCTATTAAGGGTAAGGTACTGGGTCTATTCTGGTAAGGTAGGTTGTCGGTATATTAAGGTAAATTAACTACATTCGCGATAGACTCGTTCTATGTTAATTTTATAATAATGTGAACTATACTAAATATTAAAATAAACCTAAAAATCAAAAATACTTCCTAAGTCACCACGGGCCTTACCATGATGTCTTAACGCGATTCAGTTTAGACTCAGTCGTATGGAAGCGACTCAGTTTAGGTCGTCAACTGAATCGCGTTAATAGGCCACAGTGGCCTAATTGTTATCATTCAAACGTCTAGATCTCAATATTGATAACAACTAGGTATCTGATATTCATACACATAAAACTTCAAAATATTTTCTTCAAACTGGTAAACGTGAAAACATGATTTTTAACAAAAGCCTCGATACTTTTATTTTTCAAACATAGGTCTTTTTTTACATGTTTTTGGTTAGAACGTCGAAACCCTTGAATTTATAAACATGATTCTTAGTTAAATAGTTAAGTAATAACTAGTTCTTAAATCTGGTAAAAGCTTTTATCTACAGAAATTGTAGTTAACGTGTAAACAGCAATTATCTGATTATGCCGTGTATTTTGACGCGCCCGCCTACTATCGCCTTTTCATGTTTCGCGTGCTCTTGCAATTAGGTCTATCCCGCTCTATTTCTGGTTTTCTTGCTCGCATATGTGGACTCTCGCGTTAAGACGTCATGGTAAGGCCTCTGAGCCACCGCCGAACTGTAAGCCAGATGCCCAGAAAGGTGGTAGCGTTGACTTTCTGGATAGTTAGCCTGATCCCCTTTTTTTTTTTTTTTTGTTTCCCAGGGGAAATCCGTTATGGATCCCATTCAGCCGGGAGAAACTGAGTGGGTATGTCCGACTCGCACGGACTAAAACCCCTGGGGTGTTCCGCCACAAACGCTATTGGGACAGGGTCGCGGGAACGCAGTTGCTTACAACCGAAACCCTGTCGGCGTTGCCTTTAGGCTCGTCACATTTGGCATGAAAGCCATCTCCGCTGAGGCCCTCCGGAACACAGCGGAGGGCCATCCAGCTTAGGACCTCTTTACGCCGCGGGTAATGGGACTCCCGCACCATCACCCGCAGGTCCTCGTTATGGCGGCTGCATGCGGTCCGCGAAGGCGCGGCGCCGCCGTCCTGTCCTCCTGCGACGCTGCGGGAGGGAGTTGACGTCGTCCTCCCGCATCCGCTCTGCCGCCTCCTTCTGCGCCATGACGTCCGCGCTGAAGGAGGCCATTGCTGTCCAGGCCTCTTCAGTGCCGGCCATTCGGCTAATCAAAGCCGGCAGTGCTAGGTCTCCCCCTATTACCGTGGACAAAGCAGCGCGGGGCTCCGCCCAGGCAGGGCACTCCTCGCGCGTGTGCTTGGCCGTGTCCACGGCCCCCAGCCCACAATGGTGGCACAGGGGGTTTTCCTCTCTTTTCACCACCTCACACAGGTACTTGCCAAAGCAGCCGTGCCCTGTCAGCATCTGTGTGAGGTGGTATGAAGGTGCGCCGTGTTTGCGGTCGACCCATTGCTTCAGAACGGGCCGAACAGCGTCCACCAAGTCCCGGCTAGCTCCCGGGATCTCCAACCTCTCCGACCATCTCTGAAAGAGGACGTCGCGTGACTCTTCCCGCCACTTTCGGACTTCTTGGGGGGCGGGTGGGTTGTCATTTGCTCTGGCCTCCTTAACGCGCCAGTAGACATCCGACAGGGCTGTGGCTTCGAGGTCCCAGGGCGGGCTTCCGGCGAGCAGGCAAGCGCTCACGTACGAGCATGTACGGTACGCTCGAGCCGTCCTGAGTGCTAGGGCCCGCTGCGGCCTCCGCAATTGGGCCGCATTTCGAGCACTCAGGGTGTCCGCCCATATTGGCGCACCGTATAGCGCCATCGATCGCAGGACCCCCATGTAGAGGCGCCTGCATGTTCCTCCCGGACCTCCCACATTCGGCAGTAGCCAACTCCCTGCAGCCAACACCCTTGGGGCCAAGCGCCGGAAATGCTCGTCGAACCTCCATCGGCCGTCGAGGACGAGTCCTAGGTACTTCATAGACGACCCAACGGCGATGGAAGTCCCTCCCACCGTGATGCGAGCACCTGGGGGTGGCGCGTTCCGGGGCCCATGGAAGACTAGGGCCTCTGATTTATGTAAAGCCACCTCCAGGCCCAGCGCGCGAATGCGTTGCACGACGTGTGCCACTCCTGCCGTTGACAGATATGCCGCCTCCCGATGTGTGTTACCCCGGGCTACTACGAGGGTATCGTCGGCGTAGCAGGTGATGCTGACCCCCCGCAAAGTAGCCCCACGCAGCACCCAGTCGTAGCCGATGTTCCACAGGAGCGGCCCGAGCACCGAGCCCTGTGGAACACCGCACGACATTTGCCTTCTCCCCCAGCCGTCCCTTGTTGGGAAGACCACAACGCGCCCAGTGAAATAGTCTGCCACTGTTTGTTGTAGGTACTCAGGCACGTTGTGGTATTTTAGGGCCGCCTTTATGGTTTCCCAGGGCAGGGTGTTAAATGCGTTGGAAATGTCCAGCGATATCGCCATTGCCACTCTCCCCTGGGAAACTTCCTCCTCAGCCAGATCCCTCACCCTGGCGATCGCGTCCAGCGTAGAGCGCAGCGGGCGGAAGCCGTACTGGCAGTCGCTAAGGCCCGGCTGCATGCTCCTGACGAGGCGGCCTGCGAGCACACGTTCGAACACCTTCCCCATTTCGTCGAGGAGCACGATTGGACGGTAGGCCGACGGCTGGTCGGGCGGACGCCCGTCCTTACGGAGGAGTACCAGCTTGCCCGTTTTCCACCTATTGGGGAACCGTCCCTGGGTCAGGCACGCTGTGAGAAAATCTCTGACCCAGCCTGATCCCCTGACCGAAATACCTGCCTGTCCTCAGCGGGCCTAAGATGGTTATCCACGAATGTCATAGGATAATGCTATAAGTTGATAAACTGCGGATAGCGCGACGGTGACAGCTGCCAAATGCAAAGACATTTGACAGAACTGTATAAAATTACCAGAAATTGTCAGAACGTGCCGACAAACTATCGTCTTATCCAGCAATTATCAAGATATCAGCTGGGCATCTTAGCCCCGCTGGTCACCTGAAGATTACTATCACCGGATTGATGGGTGCAAATTTGTATTAACGTTTAATAGTGATAATAAACTAATTTTATTTGTTGATATCCATAAAAATGACGGACACCCGTTGTGTAACTTTAAGAATTTGACTTAAGCAGGAAATGACACATACTAAAACATTTTTGTGAGGAATAGACTTAGTTGAAATTTGATATACTTTTTCATCATCAACATTTTTTTTCACATTTTCAGACATTTTGTCGCCCGGATGACTATACCCATTTTAGCTCACTAATTCACCTTTCTAGATCAACTGTTGTAATCCGATCAAATTCAAACAATTTATATTGTCAATGAATTTCTTCTGTACGGTTTAGTTCTTTATATTTTTTGTTCTTGCATAATCTTGATATCAAATTGATCTAAAATTCTTTTCGAATATTATTTCCGAATACTCCCGCTCGCTTTTAGGGTAAATGTATTTGACGTGGGCTCGGAGCTCTAATTGCGAGGCTCGTGCGAGCTATATTTCATCGCCGTTCCGTTAAAATGCACTCCTGCCTTATAAAGTGCAGCTTACGTAAGTTCTAGTAGGTTCGCGGAATTTGCAGTACCCTTTGAATAATATCTCAAAAGCTTGCATGGTAAGTGTTATTTGCATAAGGCAACGTTTTTAAAATAATACCTTCCTGTATTGGCCTATGCGGTGCGACTTGGAAAAATTAAATCGTTGATACATTTGAGCAAATCTCCGAGAGCTCAGCTTTCAGCCAGATCCCAGCATTCGCCTTATTATTATCAAATATACTTTGAGTATGAAATTATAATCGTGAATTTATATTGAAAAAATTAATGAGGAATGGGACTGTACAGAAAAAAAACTTTCATAGAATGGAGTCAGTCAAGAAAACATACGTGAAACAATTTTTTTTTCTTAACAGTCTCTCAAAAAGAAAAGTTTTTTAGGATGTGATTGATGATCTTAATAGGGTGGCAAAACATATGAATTTTAAATATTGTTTTTATTGATTATTGATAATAGTAGTGTAATTTTTATAGTGAAAAAAGATCTATCTATCTATACAAAGTTTTTTAACCGATTCCTCCGCTAGTTATGAATTGATCTTGACGATTTTTTTTTGAATTAAAGATGACCTTTGATCCACATTGTTGGAGGCTTTCTCATGCTGAATCTTCCAGCACGCAGTCACCATTCAAAAATCTTTTTGGCGCAGGCGCCATAATTTCTACAAGCAAATAGGTTTATTTATTTTCTCTGTAGTCCTGGGTGCATCTGACATCCAATCCAGTCCTACAGTTTAAATCATTTAATATTTATCCAATCGCGAGCCGGGAAAATACTGCGACGAGCCGAGCACGAACTACATTCAGCTTGGATTTCGTTGAAAGGGTTTATTGAAAAGAGCATTTGAGCAAATCTTTAGGAGCTCGGCTTTCGGCCAGATCCCAGTATTCGCCTCTGAATAATATCGAAAACAGTTTGAGCAGTAAATTAGAATTGGATATTTATGTTAAAAGGTAATGAGATGTTAAAGACTTGTATTAAAACTGAGGGAGTTGGCGAATGCCACCTAAATAGTGTTCAAAGAAATTCAAATCTGTATAATAACCCTAAAATACAACGGAAGTAATGGTGGGTTTTCTTCAAATTATACGCTTTTACAAAAGACTCAAGTCAAGTACATGTTTTCGTAAATATTGTACTTAATAGTTAATTTTTTATTCATTTATATTTTCTTCTATGAACCGCGATTAATACTCATTTAAATGAAACACTTTGAAACAGGCAACTACGTTTCGAGTCCGTTGCAGTACTCGTTGATGAGTCGCCATCAACCTTGTGACAGATAAATTCGGAAGGATAAAGTCCAACACATAACACAAAACCAATTCCATAATATGTCAAGATTTTAATATTCGGAGACTGGTCCTGGGGCCTTACAATAACGTCTTAACGCGATTCAGTTTAGGTTCAGTTTACGCTCAGAGGCCTTACCATGACGTCCTAATGCGATTCAGTTTAGGTTCAGTGTAGGCTACGTGTAGGCTCAGTTGTATGGAAGCGACTCAGTTTAGGTCGTCAACTGAATCGCGTTAAGGCGTCATGAAAAGGCCTCAGTTGTATGCAAGCAACTGAATCGCGTCAGACGTGATGATAAAGCCTCTGATGTCGCAAGCTTTTTAAAGTTGTTTAGTGACCTCCAAAAAAACTACATAGGTATATAGGTACAATTGAAAAATAATTTGTAATTTGTAATTGTTGTAAGGGCGTCTGCTGCGAAAGCAGGAGGTCGCTGGTTCGATCCCAGCCCTGCTCACCGGGGACCTTGGTCACTTCTTCAGTAGTATATGATATTTCTTCCAATTTAATACTACATGCATACTTCGTGTGGTAAACATACTTGTACCAACATAATAACACAGTATGATCATTATCCAACAATATTACGTTTACAACCCCGTATATAAGGATTCGCAGCTCAATACACGTAGATGCCTGTAAATTACACGAACTCTTTCACGTTCTCACATCTTCCACCAATTCATAAAATGAACCTTAACATGTACACTATAAGTTCCAGTTTTAATTAGCATTTTCTTAAAGATACGACATATGTAAAGTTATGTCAAGGTTGAGAATGTTAAAGGAATTTTATATTTTACTGAACGGTGCTACGCCCCGATGGAGAGAAGACTCAGTGAAGCGAAATGATCATATTTCTTAACATGTCTTCAATAAGTTTTCTGTTTATTACTATAATAATAAATAACACGTAGTTTTATAGGTATGTAACTTTTATAAAAAGTTTACTTGCGTTAACAAATTTTAATTTACGATTCAGAACATTCAACAATGCACTTAATTCAAGAAAAATATCAGTTATGATACAAACATATTTTCGTGAAATGTGATGCTTGGTTTTTGATGTTTTGAGGTTAGGTTACAAAGTCTATTGCAAACATTGAATGATCAAGATAAATTCTTTCTCGCTTTTATACTTTTCACATTCTCGGTCTATTATTTACCAACCGTCATTTTAATTAAAAAGAGCGGTCACGTTTTATTTATTTATATGTAATATTGTTGCCAGGTACCTACAGATTTTAATTTAGGGATGATTATTTGAGTCTCATCTTTCATTAGCCAGAGTCTATAAGGTTGTCAATATTTTCGTGACAACACTCGAATTTTTTAATACATTACCTACACTAGAACTTTCATACGATTCAAATATCACATATTCAATATTTGCCAGCTCTTCAATGATTTATGTACATAATAAACTAATTTTAAATAAACAGTTACTATTTAAAGTTATTAGTTATTATATCCATTTGTTAACAGATCTTAACATTAGCCATGTGAGGTATACATTGAGTGTGTTTACATTTAAAAATACTTTCGATATGATGGAAACGAATTGGTAAGCAACTGTTTTATGTTTTGTTTGATTTCAGTAAAGTAAACGACTTCCTTTGGGAACTCTTGCGCCGTGAAAATGGCTTTATTCAAAGATATTCATAGGAAATTTCTTTCAGTGTTGTATGGCTAAGGTGAACGTATGAACCTATATGTTCAGGACGCTCCTAAAATGAAGATTTATTACATTTTGATACGAATTCTGGATCTTAACTTCCGAGTGCCGAGTACTAATCTCTTTTTGTGCACGAACTGGTTTAATCAACTCTGAAAATTAAAATATAGGTATTTTGATGAAAAACCGGAGTCAGCCTAAAGGTTTTTAAACCTTCTTGTTATGCATTTACTAAAACAGGGGTTAGTCATCTAAAAAAATTAAAAGAAACCTCCAACTTATTACTTACTCTACTATTTTCCAGCCCTTTTCAATATTTCAAAGGTGCTAAATTTTAAATTTCTCAGCAACATAAGTAGTACAACGTAAGAGATTAAGAAGTACTTTCTTAAGGTCGGTTTTGGTAAGCGCCCTCCTTAGATGCTTATGAGGAGGAATATGGTGGAGAAATTCGGGGCCACGGGTGTAGTCTCGGTAGCTCAGTTGGAAGAGGTATGAGCTGGTATCTCAGAGTCGCGGGTTCGAGTCCCGCCCGATTTTGCTTAATAATAATTGCTAAATTCTACATTATTCAAGAAAAATATTCTTCCCGTAAACGAGGCATTCATATTTTAATTCATATTAAGAAGTAAGTTGGGCCATTAAAAGTTCATGGAGAACCGATAGGCAGCAAAACATCTATTAATTTCACAAACTCATATCTAGCTTATCTTAGATGACGGAATTTACGCCTTATAATATAAAGCCGAAGGTAGATATTAGAAAAAAGATTGGGCAGAGAAACGGGATAATTAAAATTGAATGTGCTGTATAGAATTCTTAGTACTTGTGTATAGGCAGTTCTATGTTTAATATTTCCTTTCATTAGCTATATACTGCTTCGTTAGTTTACTGCACAAGCACCTATCAATATCACACATTAAACAACATTTAGCAAACAAATAACAAAAAACTATTCCAGAAACGCCATCGCCATCTTGAATTTCAACCGATAATCTCACCTTTTTCATAAAAACCCGAACAACAAACTCATAATCCTCGATGTCTTGTACGTGATTCGACGCCGCACCGTATAATACACCAGAGTGGCATTCCGATTATAAAACGCTTATCATAATTTAATATTAATTTATCATTACTATCAATGCACCTCAATCACATTAATAATAAATAAATAGTCCACCACTTTCATCTAATAGTCCAGTATATGGTAGATTCCATTAAATCTCAATAGTCCATCACCCTGGCGGCTGCTGCCTCTGCGTGCGTCCCATGACTCGGGCAGGTGCAACATCCACTGGGTGTACCTACCCCTTATATTTCATTAAATTGTCGAAAGGGACTCTTTGTGTTAGTTGCGGCTCCGCGTACGCATCCCAAAGGTCCGGAACACCATTGTTACGTGATGGGAAAGACATACAATAAATAAATAATTAAATAATAAATAAATATTGTAGGATAATCTTACATAAATTGACCTAGTCCCACTAACCATAACAGCTCATAAACAAGTCTATCTTAGAAGAGCTCCGCATAACAGCAAGGCTATCTACAAAATGTATTCAGAGGATGCTCAGCTTCTTTGTGCACACAGACGTAGCGCTGATACTTCAGAAAGGAGCATTATCACTGGAAGCTTGGACGAGAAGCAGAGGACCTCCACCCATGAGATGGACAGATACAGTGCAAAAGGCTACTGGGACAACTTTACAGGCGACTATACAAAAGGCACAGGATCGGAAAGCCTGGAAAGTGCTAGTCAATAGAGCCCCAACCCATATAAGTCACATTAAATAATATTTAAAACGGGTCACTCACGTAATTTAGTCGATTTTCGCTCGACATGTTTCGTTCTTTACTAAGAACGTCATCAGGAGCGACCACCCGCGACAGAGGCAAGTCGTACACTCAATAACTCACGCCCCTCAGACATGAGGTATTGACCAAGAAGAAGAGATCTTAAGCATAACCTTAGCTAACCTATCCCAAATAAAACTACGGGAAATATGAAATTGGTAAACATTGCTTTGTTCAAGTAAACATTTTTTGGCGAAAATTGGAAAAATTTGTGGCCTCGGGCGGGATATGGTGAAGAAATTCGGGGCCACGGGTAAATAAATTCCGAGACCACTCTCGGTAGCTCAGTTCGTAGAGCGGTGGGCTGGTATCTCACCACCATAGGCTGGGATGGGTTAGAATCCCGCCCAAGATCACTCATTTTTTACTTTTCCCTTGTTTCTGAGAAAATCCACCTATCAAGTTAAATTCAGAGTTAAATGAATCTGAATTCCGCTTCTCGAGATGTGTTATATTTGATAGCAGGCAGGATGAGGCCTCTCCACGGTTATGGCTGAACGTAGGCCAAAAATATGATTTCTTTCAACGCGTCGTATCAAAACTGAGGCTTTGAAATTCACTGTGTAGTACACATCAAAAGCTGGGTAGCCACACTTATATTTTTATTATGATGAATTTTAACATTAATATATTTTGCAGTATAAAACATGAATTAGGTGTTATCAGCCCCTTAGGGCCTTATCACACGTAGGCGATTCGAAAGCGATTTATATACAAAATTGTATGCGGCGAACTTGCCCGTGTTCGCCTCCATACAAAAGTCGCTCACAAATCGCAAGTGTAAAAAAAACCGCCCATGTGCGAGTTGGAGTCGCCCACTGAAGATTTCACACAAAGGATGCTCCCCCCATTTATGACCTTAAAAATACTGGTGGCACGGAACACTCAGTGTGCGGCAATTTTGCGGTTTTCGGATTTTTTTCCTGTAGGTACTCGTTCTACCAGTTCTTGCTTTTTGGCAAATTTCGTGATTCTAGGTCAACGGGAAGTACCCTATACATTTTGATTCCCATTGGAAATGTATGGGAAATATGACATAAACGGCCGTATCTCTTAAATGCGTTGACGTTGAGGTTTAATTTTTTACCAGCATGTGGTATTAATTTCAACTATCTACCTTTACACGTTCCCGAGATAAAGGGTCTTGACAGACAGACGGATGGACGGATGGACGGATGGACGGATGGACGGATGGACGGACGGGCGGACGGACAACAAAGTGATCCTATAAGGGTTCCGTTTTTTCCTTTTGAAGTACGAAACCCTAAAAAACCCTTAATGGTAATATAAAAATCACAAAATCAATGGCCGGTTAATATAAATATTTTTATGCGAAGCCTCGAAATGGAAATTCCGTCGCCCACATTTATTCATAATATTCGAGTGGAGCACGAGTAAAGGTTATTCCTTAAATATAATTTCATTTTAATTGTAACATTTATATTGTTGTCATAATGTAACACGTACTTTTGCGTTTCGCGTTAAAAATAAAAACATATTCTTGCATTCTATTTACTGAATACGGGTTCCTAGCACGGTATTTTGCTATAATGTGTGTATTGAATTTTCCCGTATATAAAATGTGTGTATTGTATTCCCAAAATATCGGGCTCGATTTTTACAAAACACCTCGGTGTTGGGCTCACTGGGACCTTGGTCGCCTTTTCTGTAGTACATTCAGTTTTTAAAAATAAAATGGTTGTGTCCAGTGGGACAATTCCGCCAGTGTCAAGGTATATTGCCACATGGACTACAAGTGTACAGTGAGTTAAAGAGTAAGCTCTTATAGCGACGTTGTACAGTGAAGTCCTCGCCAATTGCACAAATTCTAGATGTACATAGTGTCAAGGGCCGAGATCCCGGGACAGCCGGGTAATGACTTAATAACAGTTACACGCGTTTCGTTTTTGTTTTCTTCATTAGTTGTACACATTAGTTTACTGCACAATAAGCTATAAATATTACACATTAAATAACATTAAGCAGACAAAAAACTATGCCAGAGATACCCTCGCCATCTTGAGTATCAAATGGCCCCCCTGTAGTACATCTCTTTCAATTTATAATAAAACCTGTATTAACCTGTATAATTGCCAAATTAAGATGACTGAATAAACCACCATTGAGGGAAGAACCGAATCACGTTAAGAATACCCTCATTATTTACTGTCATCGATTTGTGTGGAGTTGTGGACGCACTAAACACGATTCGAGTACGTTTACGTAAAAACGAAAATATCACACTGTATTCTATAAAAAAAGTGTTACATTATTCATAGAACTAACGCTATTTAGTGATTTAAATTAAATATTTCCCAAGCACGCCGGTAGATTTTCCGCTCATTACGGCAAGCTGAGCAGAATTCATTTCCTGGCTCGTAATTATTTCTGGACAGTACCTATATCACGTTTACTGTAAAATTTAACTTGAGCGGGCGAGGAATTTCATTATGAGTGCGACACCATGTATACTTATATACACCATGCAAGCGAAAGGTGTAAGTTTCTTAAACTTTTTCTGTTTCTTAACTTCAGTTAGCAAAGTAACCCGGAGTTTAACCGTTTTTAGTATACAAGCTGCTGGTAATCCGTGTGTGATAAGGTTCACGGATCACCAGCATTTTTGTTACATCCTGTAGAATTTGACAGCTAACTCCGGGTTTGTTGGTAACTCTGGCTGGTGCAAATAGCCCTTAACCTATTGGAGTACTTATATCGGGTTACTCACATTAATAAAGTCGAAAATAGCTCGACATGTTTCGGAACAGGCATCCCTTACTAATGAGTCATGCGTCCGGCCGCGGCGGCTGCTCTACACACAACAGAACAGAGCAGAAGTGCGTTTTATTAAAGGGTGCATTCTTTAGCTTAAATTAAGTTAAATTGTCTATTTAGAAAATAACTAGTAATTTAATTTTATCTCATATGGTATTTTCATCTGTGTAGACGGAGTATGTGTATTCGACATGACAGTGATATGTCATAATTGTCTTACTTAGTAAAGTCAATTCTAATGCCAGTTTTAGATGAGCGGTTGATGCAACATTTAATTATTTTGTATGAGAAAAAAAACGAATTAAATAAAACTGAATATGCCATTCTGATTCCTTAACTATAGCAAGCCACATGACGAAGATAAAGCAAATGCTCAATAACAACTAGTATATTCAGTTTGTTGGTGTAGAATTGTGGTTCTGGAAATAGATCAGATCATGCATGCCCCTGTCTTTACTTAGTCTGGATTAAAACCCAAAAGATCTATCATAATTATACATAACCAACCACCAACGCTTTAAAAACTCGTTTGTCACAAACACGGTTATATTAAATAAAATAACCGGATAGCCCACGCCTCAAGAAATCATTATAACAATCTTGTAAAAACCTTAAAGTAAAGAGCCCTCTCGAAAGAAAGAGACAGCACGTTAAGTAAGACGAATGAAGGTCCGACCACGATTAATGTTCAGCCTAAAACGATTTCTAAAACATGGAGATTACAGACAATTGAATAAAGCTTTTATTCAATTTAGTACTTTCGTTCGTTAGGCAAAGTCTGGCCTACAACGGTGAAAATCGAAGTAACGAAAATTAATCTCCCTTTCTATCACACCGTATTAGAGTGTAAGAGAAGAATACAAACCATATTGGAATGTTAGTGTTCGCGATAGGCTCTGATGTTTGATCTGGGGAATTGATTCAATATTTTATTTTATTTTCAGTCATTTGTATTGTGAGCTTTACGAGCATTCGTAAGGGATGAAATTATTCTTTCATCAAACTTTAGGTACCTACAAAATTTACTATCAAGAGTTGTCAATTTGTTAGTGTTCATATTATGTAAGTAGGTTCTTACTGTTTCGTATTTCGTGTTAGTAGGTATCACCCAGTAGGTACTACATAATTATAATATTTATTTTCAAAACATATACAGTAAGTGTAACTTACTATCTACCTACCTCTACCTACCTTAAATCTAAAATAGGTGCTTGAGGCATTGTACCTAGGATGCTAGCGGCATTTCCTCGTTGCATCGCAATGCTGATACGTTGTGCAAGGAAGCCACCAACTCTTCGGTCACCAGTTACATCAGCCAGACATTTCGCGATTTCTACGCAGCCGCAAACCAGTAGCCAGTCTAGGGGGGTAGGATCCAAGAAAGTAATAGTATTAGGCGAAGGATTGGCATGAAGCCAGTAATCAGCTTCCCGGGTTCCGTGCCTACCACGCCAACGATACCTAAAGGTATCATCACGGACGCTGCCCAAGCAACTGTCCTGCTGACCGATAAGGGCTTATATTCATGATTCACTAGTCGAGATATTGGCGTGTCAACCACATGTTAACGTAAGAGGAAAAGCGTTGAAAAGGTAATAAAACTAACTATGCCATTCTGTTTCCTTAATTATACCAAGCCACATGACGAAGTGAAAGCGGACGCTCAAGAACATCCTGTACTGAGGCCTTACCATGAGGTCTTAAGGATGACACACTAGCACGGGACGGGACGGAGCGGGACGGGTAAATCTGTCAAATTCTATAGAAAGAATCACGTGATAGCTTGGAGCCCTCGGATGTCCCGCTCCGTCCCGTCCCGTTCTAGTGTGAGTCATCCTTTAACGCGATTCAATTGAAGACTTAAACGGGGTCGCTTCCATACAACGGAGCCTAAACTGAATCGCATTAAGACGTCATGGTATGGCCCCAGTACACATTTACCTACTACAGCGCAGTACACCCGTCTGTACTCTTATTTACCTTCCGTGCCCGTGTTCCCGTGATTGTATCTATTAACTGGGGGTCAAGGGGTCAGAGGGGTCAGGGGGTTTCAGGCCGGCCATCGGCACGTATCGACATCTGGGTCAGCATAGATTACCTCACACAGACACCGCATTTTGAAGTTTACTCGCGTACGAGTTAGCTCTCACTCTTCGCCGCAAGACACGTATATTATTATCAATATTCTCATACATGAACGATTGGACTATAATCTCCACGCTAGCCTAAAGCGGGTTGGAGAATTTACTTACACATTTAAATTACTTCGCTTATATATAAAAAGCGAAGTGTTTCTCGCTAAAAAAAACATCGTGAGGGAACGGGACTAATCACAATAAATCCTAGTTTAAATATTAGGTACTGGGACCTCTGGGTTGAAAGATCAGATAGCAGCCACTTTCGTAAAACACGGTTAGTGCTATCAAAATCTAGGAAACTTAGCACAGACAGACTCTCTTGCAGGTGACTGAACAAGCCGAGGCATGTACCAGTGATAAATATCTGGTTTTGCGCCATCTAGTGAGTAAAGTACTATGTGTGGCTAACTCTATCTGTATCCATTATCCGGTAGTCCGGATATTTTTAGCCGGTTGCATGTCAAGGAAATAATTAAGTTAAGTGACTACCTTCGGGGAGTCTCGAAGCTGATAAAACAGGAAATTAACTCAATGTTAGATAAAAGTTTAACCCTTTGTCGTAAAACTTGAAATTCTTTTTTTCTTTTTCTAACAAACTCAGGCCAAGATGGCTGGATGCACGGTCGAGTACTGAGAATATAATTGTAGCTGTGGGATTGCCAAAGCACACTTTAAGCGTTTATAAGAAAGGATTGCATATAGGTACTTCGCAAAGGACCATAGACAAATTTGTATGGAGGCTGGCCCAAAAACCAACAGAGATGACACTTATGTCTTTAAACAGGTCTTATTGTCTGCTTCATTTCTCTATATGGGCAACAAGTTGAATTCTATTGCAGATCTGAGATATTCGTATAGAATCGTGAGTATTATGTAAGTAAAAATATTCACAACCGCTCATCGATGATGGCGGATCCACACAGTCTTTTGTTTTGTTAGGAGGAATACGTTACGCATAACACTCGGGTGCATTTATGTACCAATTGTTGACTGACAAAAGTTTAAATATCTCAGTTCTGCAATGGAATTCGACTTGGTAACCATATAAAGAAAATAAGTAAATAAAAATGGCTATTAAATGAGATAACTCTCAGCTCTGTCGGGTTTGGTCGGGTCCAATTTGCCCATGATCCTTTCGGACCCCGGCGCCTAGTGGTTAGGGCTTCGGGGGTCGCTGGTTAGGTTGCAGCCATCCTCCACGCTTCCATCGTCTCAGTTTAGGTCGTCATCTGAATCGCGTTAAGACGTCATGGTATGGCCCCTGGGCACTAGGGGCCTTGGTCACTTTTTCTGTAGTACCGTAAAATGCGCAAAAATTGCCCGCTTTTTTCGAATAAATATCTCGAATATTGAAATGATTACCTACTCTATTGATTGTACTCTGATACCTATTCTAACGATCATCGTCATTATGTATTACGAAATAAATTAATCTGAATCTGAATGATCTCTTTCAATTTATAATGGTTTATGGTCAATGTGGCTAATACCGTCTGAGGGAGTATTTCGTCTGCGTTAAATATAAGCACAATACGCAGCTGCTGACTTAGC
The DNA here is from genome assembly GCA_949128165.1 of Lathronympha strigana. Classification (NCBI taxonomy): domain Eukaryota; kingdom Metazoa; phylum Arthropoda; class Insecta; order Lepidoptera; family Tortricidae; genus Lathronympha; species Lathronympha strigana. The sequence continues at coordinate 1,070,678 of OX421911.1, forward strand.
CGATAAACTAAGTCTAGCTTGCTGTTTATCGACTGATGGCAGCGCTATTTGGTTGTCACCGAAAATATCGATTGCTGTTTGTTTACTTCTAACATAAAAAATGTGTTTCACGTTATTTTAATAGATAAGTATGAGAGAAAACAGGAAAACTTGTTCCAAGAAAGTTTGAAATTAAGCTTTAGTGACATGACATACTCGAACCCACATCAAATAATGTCAAAACAAAGTCGTGTACCACCATTGACGTATTAAAAGATTTAGACACACAAAGGAGAACAAAAACGTCAACAAATATGAGTCAGAAAGACATTAGCGAACTTGCATTGATAATGATACAAACGTTAAATGTTTCGGACGAAAAAGAGCTTACTGAAGTAAACATTAAGTGTCAAATGCATACACTTTAAAAGTTTTTAGGCTGGTTTTTACTTAACGAAACGTCACCTTCTAAACAAGACTATATGAAAAAGAGTCGCAATGCTTTTCGGCTGATTGGGTATCCAGTTCTTTTATCCTCATGTATACCGCGGAAGAATACCAAAAGCATGGACGTAGTAACTACAACAACTGTCAAATGTCACCAGTTTGGAGCGGCCTTGAAATTGGTTGTGGATTCTTTAAAAAGTCGTAAATCTACCCTTTTAACATGCCTCTTACGACTTTTGTAAAACTTAAGTTGTAATGCATTGATACCGACTACCAAATTAGACCGATACATTTAATTTGGCTGCTTGGAAATTGAGACAGAGAGACGTCTGCATTTTTCTTTCGGGCGTTTTCTTTATTTGGAAGGAAGTAAAGGACGAATGCACTTATGAGTTTGATGATGAGTTTGACGGGGGGCTTGTTGTGTACTGAAAGAAAACTTTACATTGTTTGAGAAAGGTTACATTTGAATGAGGTAGCATTGCTGTAAGATATTTCATCATTTATTAATTCATCACTGTCCATCAAAGTCAATGTCTATCATCATTTCAGCCGAAAGACGTCCACTGCACCTCAATGCCTATGAATATACTTATTAGTGCTAATGAGATGCACTGCGATTTAGTTTATTCAGACGTCAGCAATTACCACTATTCGTGGCGAAGGTACTGTTTCCGAACCCAAATGGAACTCGTTTGAAATGTTAAGTGACTCGTTTGAAAGATGTTTTAGATGTCTCGTATACGTATCGTAATCTACAGTTGCATCACACTAGCAATTATAGATAGCGTGATTGCGATAGATAGCGACGCTATCCAGTATAGATTTCTACAATAACTTTCAAACTCGTGGTAAACACGCTGCTCTTAGTTTTACAACATCAAAGCGATAAATAAATATATTTTTGCTCATGACGTTAATTTGATATCAATAAGATCGCGTATAGGTAGTTTCACGCGAGTTGAGGTGAATGATTATACAAACAGCTACATGAAGTACTGATTACAAAAAAATGAATGAATGAGTAAATGTTAATGTCAATGAAAAATTTTTGGTCTATCCTACAATTCACTGTTGATCTTGCCATCGGTACGAAAAATGAACAGTAATTTGAAATCCTGATGTCATTACATGACAATGATGTTGTGTGCGTGACCTCAAGTCTGGTGGAACTCCCTATACCTACAGATATTTTTGTCCGAAAAATCGCATCGATATTTCTTAGTAACAGATACGTCATACTAAGCGTACGATTTTCTGCACATCTAGTCATAAAACTAATTTCATTGTAAACAACGCCCTGATTCCTGCTCAGTCTTGTCAATTAATAAATTTCGACAGAGGAAAGAATTTAAGACTCAAAACTGTACAATTACTCAAAAGAGAATAAAGTACAGTCGGCTCCATAACTCGTGACCGGAGCACGCATTTATTTTTCATACCTCTGCAATGGAGGCAGTCTTTTAATATTTGAGCTGGAAGCCTGGAACAAAGGTCGGAGCTTATTTTAGAATGAGCGGTCTACTGCGCATTTTTACTGAATTCTAAACTTTCTTTCCGTAGACTACCCTCCCTTTTGACTGTATTCAAGCAAATAAATGATTTGATTTGATTTGATTTGTAGAATACCTGAAATGAGCAGTTTCACAAATTGTATTAAAAGTATCATAATTATTGGCCTATAATGTTCATAGAAAAATATTACTTATTGTAATTGTCCATAGCAAATTTATTTAAACAAAAACTTAAAAAAACACAGACAGATATATAAAAATAATTCAAACAATACAATAATTAAACACTGACCTAACGTCTGGTTGATGTTACTGGTGACCGAAGAGCTGGTGGCTTCCTCGCATTGCTTCAAGGACCTGTATATATTTTGAAAATAAATGTTATTGTTATCTAAAACTGACCTAAAACCCGTTGTGAGCCATGACTTGTCCAAAAGTCCCAATTATCTGCGCGGTCTTGACCCTAATCGAACGTTGATAGACTTTGTATTTATCATTAACTCATTTTGTATTAAAATATCCTTTGTGTTTATATACTTACGTCATTATGACGAGACCGGCATAAAAATGACGGGCCCTGCTTATGAGTATTCAAACCAGTAGGGTTAGCATGGTTGCCATTTTATCGCTTATCACGCTATGCGTCACTTTCGCACATACATACTTGTTAGAACGTGACAGCAACGTCGGTAAACGATAAAAACCCGACCATCATAGACTAGCAGATGAGCAAAGACAGAGATAATTGGATTGGAAGTACTTACGGCTTGTATTGCAAATCAAATGGAAGCTTTGAACTGTCTGTCTTGGTTTTGATGCTAATTTTCACTGGGTGAGTGGGCGTTAGGTTAAAGCTGATCCGATAGGATACATACAATATTTATATAAAATGTAATAAGTGTATTATTATTATTGTAAAACTATATGTACGAGTATTTGACATTGTCTACTGTTACCACGATAGTTATTCATTAAAATTAAACACTTTAGAACAGATTAATCGCGTTTATTAATACCATGACCCCTTAACAGCACTCGTTTTCACAGGGATGATGACTGAGATGATGACTGAGAGAATGCGAGGTTAGGGCGTCTGCCGCAAAAGTAGGCGGTCGCTGGGACAATCCGCAAATCGACCTAGTCCCACGGTAAGCTCAATAAGGCTTGTGTTGTGGGTACTAGACGACGATATATAATAGTAATGAGTGAGATGTATAATAAACAACCAAAACTCAGGAACATTCGTGATAAACACACAAATATGAGGCCGTTATGATGATCAGGGACATAGGGCTCTCAGAAGAGATCTCCACTGCTTACGGGCCTGTGAAGCCTCCTCTACCTCTGAAACATAGATACTATGAAATAAAAAATATAAACTTTTTTTAAAGCAGAAATTTCGGCGAATAAAAACGTATTTCTGAGAAAGCAAGGAAAATGGGAAATATTAATGGCCTCGGGCGGGACTCGAACCCCTAAGACACATAAAAGGGATATGATGGAAAAATTTGGGGCCACGGGTGTGGTAGCTCAGATGGAAGAGCGATGAGCTGGTATCTCAGTCGCGGGTTCGAGTCTCGGCCGAGGTCATGAATTTTTCCACTTTTCCTAAATATAAATAAATATAAATTAGAAACCTTAAAATAATGTATCTACCCTATTCTAAACGCCAGCAACTGTTATTCCACAGCCAACGCAACCCGCACAAGTCAAAACTATGTAAATTTCTCTTTGATTTTGAGGAAAGGTCGCGTTATTGGAAGCGGAAAGTTTCGGGGTAAAGAGTTGAGCCGTTTCTAATGCTGATAGGTAGTATAGTTGACCACACAGTTATAAATACAGTTAAAGTGCCAAAACAATGTATACAGGACTGTATTGCCTGAGCAATCAGGTCGTGTATACATACTTTTGGGATCTATATCGGCCTCCTAGCCTAGTCGGTAGTGACCCTGCCTACGAAGCAGGAGTTCCCGGGTTCGAATCCTGGTCAGGGCATTTATTTGTGTGTTTGTCACGATTATTTGTTCCTGAGTGGTGGGTGTTTTCTATGTATTTACGTCCTACATCACACGGCTTATTGAGATTACCATGGGACTAGGTCGACCCGTGCAAGATTGTCCCACGATATAAAAGAAAATATATAAATATATCGAAACCCCTAAAGTTTTTTATCCCATTTTTGCTTTCCCTAATAAGTACTATTTGTCATAATGAGCATTTGTCCTAAACTCATATTTCCTAATATCGGTTTAACCTACTCTTGTAGCGATTTGACTCTTTGTGAGGTCACGGTTCTAACCCTACTTAACCGACTTTTCTAACAGCGATTTGGGTATCAGTGACGTCGTTTTCGGACAATAATTCGATTGTGGCTAATAATCGTTAGGACAATTGATCGTTAGGGATGATGATCATTAGGACAAAACAGTTAGGGCAGGTGATTTTAGGACAAACGATAATTATTAGGGATGTCGAGAGTGACCCAAATTTTTGGCACTTTGGCTTTATCATAGCTGTGTGGCTAACTGTACCTACGTTAACCCCATTTTATATTTAGAAACTATTTAAAGGAAAATGTTTTTAAATGTTATGCTCCTTTTTTTACTCAGTAAAAAAGGGAGGCATATAAATTAATAAAAAAATCTGTCAGACTTGTATCTTGTATGGCCCGTGTTTCTTGAAATAAAACTTTATTTCCTTTCATAGCCTATTGAAGGACAAATGGTCCATAAGCGAGGAACAGTTACACACGTTACCGTGTACGGCCATTTATCAGGCCCAGCTTCACTTTAATTACGTTCACGGCGCGTGACGAGCCTGGCAAGCGGGTTGGGGGCTTAGCACGCTCCGTCTTGCACACGGTGTGTTTACCAAGTTGCTGTAATCTATTCGCCTCGTCACAGTTGCATCGCGCTTCCTCCAGTGCGAGCGAAATCACTGACTTGGCGTAGACGCTAGCAAGTATAATATTCTACAGTATAATTCTAATTCGTGGTAAGCGCACAGTTAAGGTACAGGCTCAGTCGCGGTTAGCGTCTTGCGGCGCGATCTACGGATCGGCGACAGCGCGGTTTGCAAAATACCTTTTCTTTACCATGACGTCTTACCGCGATTCAGTTTAGGTCCTAAACTGAGTCGCTTTTTTTATCTTCGTTGGTGACAAACAAGTGGACGCCTGCAACTCCAGGGGTGTTACATGCGAGTTGCCGACCCTTTAAAAACTTTAACACTCCTTTTTTGAAGACCCCATACTGTACTTTAAAACAGCGGCAGGGAGCTCATTCCACAGCCGGAGCGTCCGCGAGAGGAAGTTCCTCTTAAACCGCACAGTACGAGACCATTTAGGCTCCAGGGTATGCGAGTGAACACCCTGCCGACGGCGAGCGGTGCGGTGGTATAATGCAGCCGTAGGCATCATATCAAACAATTCCTCAGAGCACAATCCATTGTACAAGCGATAGAACAAACATAAGGAGGCGAAGTCTCTCCTTAGACTTAAGGGTTCGATATCGGTTGTGGGTTTGGGATCGTCGACAATTCGGACAGCACGTCTTTGGATCGAGTCAAAGGGCCCCAGCTGGTATCCAGGTGCTCCCATACAACTGAGCACAGTTAAGAACTTAAACATGCCTAAACTGAATCGCGTTAAGACGTCATGGTAAGGGCCCTGTAATTTTGAAAAACCTGTAAAAACAATAACTATATGAAAAAGAGTCGCAGCTGTTGCACTTTTACGGAGTCATTTTTTTCGGCTGATTGGGTATCCAGTTATTTTATCCTATATAAAAGCGGGATTGCGTGACATGTACAAAACTTAGAATTTCCTCACAAATATACCAGTTACGTTTTCATTCACCGAAGAACAACTAGTAAATATTAAATGACATCTCTAACATAAGTTTCAAGAAACTCACTGGAGAGCGCCGGCGTCTGGGCCCTCGGGGCCAATTGGAGTTGATAAAGTTACAGAAGGAAACTTAGCTACATGCTAGTTATATGGTTAGTCTATCGCATTGTTTCGAATAACTTTCTTGGAGACCCAAGAGGCAGCTTCCTCGCTCAACGCATCAGTCTAGAAAACCAGCGAGGAAATGTTGCCAGCGTCCTCGGTACCGCAGGGGCCTGTTTTAGATTTATTTTGTTTTATTTTGTTTTAGCTAGTTTTTTTTTAGTTTTAGTTTAGTTATAAAACTCCCGTGAGTATCAGACATATTAAAATTCTCATAGCGGGTTACTCACGTCAATAAAGTCGAAACATGTCGAGCTATTTTCGACTTTATTGACGTGAGTAACCCGCTATGAGAATTTTAATAGTTTAGTTATACTTCATTCTAGATTTAAATTTGTGTTATATATTTTTTTTAATTGTCTTATGTTACCGCGATTGTTATTCATTGAAATTAAACACTTTAGAACGGATTAATCGCGTTTATTAACACCATGACCCTATGTTTCGAGCCCTTTACAGCACTCGTATTCACAGTGATGTAAAGGGCTCGAAACGTAGGGTGGGCATGGTGTCAATACAGTACAATTTTCTTAGAAAGAAAGGGAAAAGTGCAAAAATTCTTGGCCTCGGCCGAGACTCGAACTCGCGACTCTTAGATAAATGCCTATTGGTCTATAAAATGAGCTACCGGGCGACACATGGTGGCTCCGAATTTCTCCAACATATCCATCCTCCATATCGTTTTTAACCGCGGTGTTTTCATACAAAATCGGTTAGCCGTTATTATCTATTTACGCTTCAAATTATCATAGGTCATATCGACTTAGGGTCACTGCACCACCCGGGGTTAGATATAACCCGGAGTTAAGTGTTTTTATATGGAATTTGATAGCTTAACACCAGGTTAGAGCTAACGCTGGGTGGTGCGAGTGGGCAGCACTAATGATCCTACTATTAGGTTCACTAATATAAAAACTGATGATCACTGAGTGATGCCTGAGCTGCGAAGGTGACAACACCACTCTGTCTGTCCGATGATGGCTGCCCGATGCAGTCGAAACATGTCACGCCTATTGTGAAAAAAATACGTAAGTGTTAACCGTTGCAATTTAATATCAGTGTGTCTCACGAAAGTTTAAATTATATTATTGGGTTCACTGTTCGTAGGCGCTTTTCGCTATATAGCGGAAAAAAAATCGATTACAAGCGTAGCGTGTGGTATCTATTTGGATCACTTGGGGCATTGTAGAAATGCGATTCTACTATAATGCTGAAAACGCTAAGAAAGCGATTTCGTGTCTGATAATATAAGATAAGATGTCATTTATTTTTTAAACTTATTTTAACATGGCCAACAAATAAGCAGTATTTTTTCGAGCTTTACGGATTTAGGTAAAGTAGTTACCATAGAAGGCATAATCATATTGTAAAGAACACTCGTGGTATGCGCAAATGTGTTTCAGGATTGACACAAACGATCCCTATGTATCGAGTGTTCCAGGTATTTTTAGACACCCTAGAGACTAACCCTACATAAGTCTTAAGGATAACTCATACTAGAACGGGACGGGACGGGGCGAGACAGGGCGGGACGAGAAAATCTGTCAATTTCCATAGAAAGCGTCACGTGAAATCCAAGGGTTCCGAGCTATCACGTGATTCTTTCTATAGAAATTGACAGATTTTTCCGTCCCGCCCCGTCCCGTCTCGTCCCATCCCGTCCTGTGCTAGTGTGAGTCATCATTTATAATTTTAACTTTCGTGAGTCGTACTGACATTAAATTGCAACAGTTAAAACTCATGTATTTTTATTACAATAGGCGTGACATGTTTCGACTGCATCGGGCAGTCATCGTCGGACAGACAGAGTGGTGTTATCTTATCACCTTCGCGGCTCGGGCATCACTGCGCGAGACCGGCGTAGGTAACGGGTCGGTAGGAAGCAGGCTGATTCGGGCAATCCGGCGTCGTCGTTGTGGGAGTCTGAATTGTCGGATCGCCTGACGGGATCAACGACAAAGGCCTATTGTGATAAAAATAGTATTAACCGTTGCAAGAAGACTTATTTCAAAAATCTCAGACGTGTATCGTGCTAGACTCGTTAGACTTCAGTGTCTGCTCCAATGACTATGGAAGATAAAAGGGCACGTTGCGCCACCTTCCCCTTTCTTAATACCTTTATTGCTTCTCGGTTGAGGGCCTTACCACACTTGCGATTTGTGGGCGAGTTTGAAGCGAGCGCGTAACTATTTCGTCGCGAATGCGTAACGATTGCATGCAGAAAGTTCTAGACATCTAGACTTGCTAGCGTCTCCGTCAACTCACTGTCAATGCATCTTGCTCGCACTTACTGGTGGGAGCGAGATGCAAGTATAGATAAAATTGCGTTAACGAGACATCGATTACTACAGACACTCGTGGCACAAAACTCATGGTAAATGCTGGCCATGGGGAATGTCTGGCGGATGCCCGGCGGATGCCCTGCGTATGCCCAGCGAATGCCCGGCCGATGCCCGGCGGATATACCCACTATGTTTTAAGCTGTGGCTTTATCAATATGTACCATGATATTGTACTTAAGTTATGTAGTAGTTAGTAGTAGTTATGTAGTATGTAGTAGTTAGTAATTTAAATAAATTTAAATAAATTATGAACATCCGACGGATTGCCTGAACGGATATGGCCGGCAAAAAGGCCACGGATGCTGAAAATGTCAGTTCGCATCCGGCAAGTAATTGTCTAGTAGGTATGTTATTATATCGGGAGATAGCACAGAAATATTATTGGTGGAATTAATACGGACTTTCGCAAAGTAACGCCTGATTCGATTAATTAGGTTCCTGTGTTGCCAGGTCAGATGGATAATATGTAAGACAATACTCCACCAAAGCTGGTTTGCGAGCGTAATTACGTCGAATTTGTAAGAATTATAGGCATTTTCAGAAAAAAGTGCACCATTTTAATGAAAATGGGTCTTCGATTTTGCATACAAAAAAAAAACAGTTTTGTAACGGCCCATTTAAAATGTATGAAAAAATGCGTTACGAAACTGAACTAAAAAAACAAAACACTCTTTTTCTTTCTTTAAATCAATGGTACTCGTGATTCTGGTTTTAAAAAACCCTAAACTTCGTATATTAAAAAAAAAGGTGATGGTACTTACCCTATTTTTGAAAATACCCTTATAACAAGGAATTTAATTCCATCGATATATTTAATCAAAAAAAGCCTAATTACCGGAATCAAATACTGAATATTATTAGTGGTCAACCTAGTGACTGTTAGTCGTGCGTCGCATCGCTCCTACCCTTTATCATACTAGTAATTGTTTGTTAGTGCATGTTTAAATACTTGCTAGGAATGTATATTCACATCACTAGTCCACATAGGCCAGGGCGGTTCGGTACGCTGTGTCAATTTCTATGAAAAGCGTCGTGATAGCCCGGAGATCGCGTGACGATTTCTATAGAAAGATACGATCAAAGAACGACAAAGTTTTTGAGCCATCTAGCTATCTTTTGCCTCTCGAGTTGGATGTTTCACGAAGGCTGTAACGCGACATCAACATTAAATATTTATTTTTCCATTTCAGGTTTGCGCGAATCCCGTATCTCTCAATCTGTATTATGACACTCAAATATTACAGAGTGGAAGGCTTTTCGAGCCTTCAAATGATTATACGCCGTGTTTTTTTTAATTTCTTTAGTTTTTTTGGTGCACGCCTTAGCTTAAAATAAGTTGATTTTTCAAAGCTTATTAGTATATTCTAATCCAAGTAATATTATAAAACAGGTACACTGGCGCCATCTATTCGCTTAGATATTAAGTGAGTAAATATGCCGAGACAAATCCATGGTGTTATTGCTAATTTTGCTAAACCGTGATTAGAGGTTATGCCTCTGCCCATTTCTTTGGGAAATGTGTGCACAATTTTATTTTAAATAAGGTCCACCGATTAGCAAAATATAGCAATAACACATAACCGTGATCAGAAACACTTGGCCTTGACTAATTATTTAATTAAAAGATAATTTATGTAATTTTTATTGTTCTTTTTACCATATCTACAGCATATCCACTAAGTTAGTGGATACGCTGTAGATATGGTAAAAAGAACGATATAATGAACGGTTAGTGGCACTAACCACTAAAAAGATTAATATCGTGTTGTGATTAGGAGGAAAAATACACAAAAATGTTTGACAAAAAAACTTTCATTCCTTTTTTTTATCAGGTTGATCACCAGCATTTTTGGTAAGTACCTACAACCTGAATTATTAGCAAGAAAAAAAGAATAACAGGTTACTGTAGTTGCAAGTATGTTGTTTATTTTACACGGTCTCTGAATTTAAAACGTAAATTGCTAGAATTTACGGTTCAAATAAATTTGGTATTTAATACTTACGCTAATAAAAATACACTACCAAAAATTCTAATGCTACGCAGACGAAGTCGCGGGTTAAAGCTACTTCAATATAAGCATATCCAATTGCTTGTTTTGTTCCCCTTATTCCATAAATAATTAAATTGTCTTTATAAATTGGAATATCTAATATCAAAGCGGTCGCTAACTTCAAAGCACATAAAGGTGCGCCAGTATCACATAACGATAATGCCGTTATATTTTTTACATGATTTTTTTTAATTTTAATTTATGAATTTTGCAATTTTCGCAAGCACATATTAATTCTTTATTCAGTAGAAACTGATTAGAAGTAATTTTTATCAGTTTTGTTCACAAAAATACGTTCGTTGCGATATTCATTGTTTCCATGAAAAGTGTTTGATTCACCCCGATTTCCTTGCATGTTTCAGTCTCGATGACTGCTCGAACTGGTAGCCTCCTCTGCCAGCTCCTCTGCCTCTGTTGTATACTCCCCCTGATGATTCGGCTGGGTAGTGCTGAGTCCTAGCACCTGAGGGGTAGTACTGCGTCCTTGCACCTGAAGGGTAGTTCAGTTGCCTCCTGTAAGAGCCTCGCCTTCAATTTACCCTTTATTGAAATAAGTATTTTTATGTTTATTATTCAAAGTGTGCCGTATTTTTGGAGGTCGTTATCTCATCCTTTGTTACAGCATCAGGTCAGCAGTTATCCTTTAGGCATAGTCACGAGCCGCAATAATAGTGCTCACTCAACGGTTGCGCAATCCATCTGCAAATCGGTTAATTGCTTATTGCTTGTTGAGGATGCATGGCTGAGGTGGAGTCAGTCGCTAATGCACCACCCTGCAGTACCGCTCGACTCTTTAGCGTAAAAGAAGCACTTTGGTTATTGGGGATCTCTGACCATCGTGTGGCTGATGTCACCCTACTCGTGGGAACTTAATGGCAGATATAATTAATTTAAAAAACCGGTTATAGGTTGGCCCTTCTCAGGACCAACCTGAAAACGGCCCCTCTCCGGGACAGCAAGAGAGGAGAGACGATGACAAAGGCAACTTTAGCAAAAACTATTCAGAGAGGGTTCAGATCCCGAAGCCAGCTTCGGGGGAACGAACGAAGCGGAGAATACGGAGAATACGAGGCTTATACGTACGTATACGTCTCTCTGAAGACGTGGACTCGGACGATTTCATGGAGATGGAGTCGTCTGAGGAAAGAGAGAGGAAAGGAAAGACCGAATAGAGACAGTCGGCCTAGAAGTATATGAGTAGATGAGTACATGAGTAGGTAAATGTTTGTGAGTGCTTGTGTAATTATCTAAAGTACTTAATGAATAATCACTCGATTACTTATCGCCCTGTCTTGATTTTATAAATAAAGATCGGATACGAGTTTTTAGAGTTCCTTTAGTGCAGTCAAAAAGTTTATTCTGTTAATTTGTTTATTATAGAGTTGTAAAATATGATTGGTTGGAGAATTTTGTGCATATTTAGTGTGAACTTTCGGAAGACTGAAAAAAACAGCGTTCTAATTGACGGTACCGAATAAAGATTTATTGTATTTTACATTTAGACTACATTACATTATAAATTGAAAGAGATGTCATATACTAAAGAAAAAGTGACCAAGGTCCCCGGTGAGCAGGGCTGGGATCGAACCAGCGACCTCCTGCTTTTGCGGCAGATATACATTACATTGTTGAAATACTAAAAATACTAAATATCTCCAATGAATTTAATATTGCGTAACCTATTTGCAGGGTCACGTATTATCCACTTAGTTGTGTTGCAGATACTTCCTCTATTCTACCAACATGTACATTTTGTACCCCTAATCTTTTTGTTTAAAATCGGTGGTTGTTCCGATTTTGAATATCCCGACCTATTAATAGACTCTTCTTTTAAAAAAACAACATTAAAGCTTCTCGCTTATTAAAACTCCGATTATCAAAATTCCGACTCATGAAAGCACGAATATTTAAAATTCCGAATAGAAAAGTCCCCAATTTTATAAAAATTCGAGAGATTCGGGATTATGTTAATCAGAATTTTAAATATAGGTGCTTATAAAAATCGGCATTATGAAAATCGAAAATATTATTTCAGAATATTTGGGTGATCCCCTATAATATGAGATGAAAAAACAGACAACCCGAAACCTCATTTTAGTCGCCGGAATGAAAAAATAGGTTTAATTTATTCTGCTTTTGCGTATCGACAAACGTTTCTTTGTACCAATCATCGGTCATCTGAGATTGTAATCAAACATAATATCTATATCTGCATTTTTATCAACATCTAATTGAAGATAAATTCCAAAAGTATAAATGGGCGTATTTTTGCGCGATAGTAAGTATTTCACCATGTTCCGAGCGTCGATCACCATTTGCCTTCTAGCCGGCCTACACGGCCTTACAGCGGCACGTATTGGTGACGCCGAGGAAGTACTTCAACAATGCCGCGACACCTACAACCAAGAGTTGAGTAACGACTTCTTAATCGGCGAGTGGTATGAAGTCATGCTATACACGTATTTTGGAGGCGGCCTGGCGCCTTCTGGCCTTTGTACAACCAACGTCATTTCCAAAGCTACCGAAGAGAGAATAGAAGCGTTTGAAGCGGCATATGGCATAACAATATCAGCGGAAGACAACCCAATGCTTATTGACCTTCATGGATATTCTTTAAATCTGCTCACCGGGAATTTAGAAGCCAAGAATCAATACACTCAGCCAGGATTTGCCCGGACACAAACTGTGACGAACTACAAGAAGTTGTCGGATGATTTTATGTTAGTTTGGGATTGTAAACTTCGCGGTAATACGATCTGGCTGCATTCGCGGATCCGCCAACCGACCGATGAGCAGGTTGCGCAAGTGACGGAAGGATTGTCTGAGTTGCGAAATCTCGAGCCACGTAAATATTGCGCTTAGAAGAATAACGGAACAGTGGGAAAGCGGCAAGAAAAACCTAATGGTGAATTAGAAAAGTAAGTCTTATTTATGAAATTAAATATCTTACAGAAGCAAACTTTTGTTTTACTAGCGACATTTTACTATACTATATTTTCTGGCCTCCGGCCGGCAAGCAGCCAATTCTAGGCCGCTACGCTAACCAAATTCGCCGCTTGCTGACTGCGTAAATGAAAGCTAGTAGCTAGGTAGCTAGAGAAGTAATACATATTGCCGCACACTCAGGTGAGTGTGCGTCAATTATGCGGTTATATATCTGCTCTTGTTACAAAATAACATTTATTATCGCAATATATACAGTAAGTGTAACTTATCTAATTACCTACCTTAAATCTAAAATAGGTCCTTCAGGCATTGTACCTAGGAAGCTGGCGGCATTTCCTCGTTGTATCGCAATGCTGATACATTGTGCTTCGGTCACCAGTAACATCAAAATTCAAAATTCAAAAATTAATTCTGCAAGTAGGCCTCAAGGGCACTTTTACAAGTCAGTAAGCATTACAATAAAGCATTTGCATGTACAAACATTTACAATATCTAGTGAGAAGTAAAAGTATAATCTAAATACTGGTAATACAACAGCCAAAACCTGGGTAAACAATATTAAAATAAATATACTAAGTAATATGACAAGAGATGTATAGTCTCTATAGTTAATAATAAATTAAGTTTGGAGATGTAGAAGGTCCCCATAGTCAAAAAAATATACTAATAGGATTTGGAGGTGTAAAGGCCTTCAAACGTCAAAAATATAATATCTTTATGATATAAATACCACAAGTCATCAGACATCTGTGGGTAGATCATGAACTAATATAATGTGGGTAATACTGCTAACACAACATTTCGCGATTTCTAAGAAAAACTTGCGTGCGCTGGGACCCCATGGACCGAGAGTTTCGACCCCGAATGGTACAAAAAGGTACTCTCTGGCCAGGCTCTTATATTTATTTCAGTTACACTTACTGTATTTATTTTGAAAATAAATGTTATTGTTTTATTACTTTCTTATACTCTTATATTTCCACTCAATGCACCTAGGTAACTAGAAAACTAGTTATATAATTTTTCCATCTTTTCTATGCTTTAATAAATACTTTTTTATTTTTCTCTACTGGAAGCGTCCGGTGTAGAGTTGATAAACGAATCGGATACGATTCTTGTAGGCCGAGAGCTAGTTCTAGAGATATATAAATAAATAAATATTATAGGACAATCTTACACAAATCGACCTAGTCCCACGGTAAGCTCAATAAGGCTTGTGTTGTGGGTACTAGGCGATGATATATATATAATAGACGATGCATGATGCTGTTATGAGAATTTATGTTTTTATTTTGTTTATTTAAGTATGTTTATTTATGTCTATTTGTTTATTATTCTTTTGTATATATAAGTATGTTTATTGTTTTGCGTAGTTATGTGTGTGTGTGTGTGCGTTTAGTTAATTTCATCTATATGTTTGTAACGCCTACTCTCGCTGATTAGTTCTCATTGTTTCCGCTACCCAAAGGTTGTCTGGAAGAGATCGCTTTTTAGCGATAAGACCGCCTATTGTTTGGCCTCAATCTTAAATCGACTGGTTGTATTTTCTTTTTCTTTTTTTGTTAGTTACGCTTTTCTTGTATTTGACTATCTTTTCTTGTATCTAACTTAAACTTGAGGTGTGCAATAAAGAGTATTCTATCTATCTATCTATTTAATAGACAGATACATATAAATACTTAAAGACATAGAGAACATCGATAACCCAGGAACAAATATTCGTTATATACACACCAGTAAATGCCCTGACCTATTATTACCTTAAATTAGTTGAGACATTTTATTAACTACCTAACTGTGAATGTATCTATAATAAATAGGTATACTGTTTAATTCATACCGCTAGCTTTATTAATTAAGAGATATTCTAGTTCTTCGTACTGAACCGTATTATTTGACCGCGAGTCTGTTTTATACATTGTTGGGTGCCAGCTCTTAGAACATTACCTGGGTAGGTGGAAAACTCTACTCCGTTGAGCGTAAACATTGTTTGTCTGCGCTCCGCTCGCGAGGGCCATTAGATGAGCGGGTCAGTACGAAAAATAAATATGTATATATATAGGTTTAAATTACTTCAGATTTGCTTGGCATTTCTGGACACGGTTTTTCGGAAATTTTCATGGACATGTCTTCTGAACAGTGGGATTTTTAATTTTTCTTGCAATTATACAATTGAAAATTTCGTTCGCAGATGTCTCTGCTTAATGCAAAATTAATTTATGTCTTCTCATGTCCATGCCCATATATAAATAACAATAAATATTTAAGGACAATCTCACAAACTAATGGGTACTTACTAAGCGACGATATACCTACATAGTTATATATATAAATACATACATATATACATAGGAAACTTCTATAACTCAGGAACAAATATTCGTGATAAACACACAGTTAAATGCCCTTACCAGGATTCGAACCCGGAACCTCCAGCTTCGTAGGCAGGGTCACCCCTAACTAGGCTAGGGTTGCCTTATTATGATCTTCCTTTTCTCCCACCTATATGGGATAGGGATTTCTAGTCGTTTTGCGCCAGAGCTCAGAGTAGTCGATTCTGTGTTGTCTCTTCTGTTATGTTCAGGTTCTTTAGGTCGGTTTTAATATTGGACTACCATTTTTTAACATTCTACGACGGTGTCAAACAAGCATACGGCCCGCCTGATGGTAAGCGGTCACCGTAGCCTATGGACGCCTGCAACTCCAGGAGTGTTACATGGGTCGGCACCCTTTAAAAAAAAGGAGGATTCGCTGTGTTGACAGCTAAAGGGGCAAGGTCTGTTCCGTGGGTCCCCAGTTGTGAACACACTGAATCCTCTTGGAGCTCTGGCGACCTTACTCACCAACAGAAACACAATACTATGACAACATATAGATTGAAGTAAGTACAATAGTATTACCCTAGGCAACCCTAAAACCAGTAAATAATAAAGGAGGTAACTTGGAGGATAAACGATGGAAACTAGAACGGGCGTGATCTCCGCGCTATCACGTGATTCTTTCTATAGAAATTTACAGATCGCCCCGTCCCGTCCCGTCCCGTCCCGTTTTAGTGTGAGTCATCTTTGAAGATGCCGTCGACTGAGAGGGATGAAGCAAACATGTCGCTTTGGATATTATTTCTAAAATAATTTCAAGTTTCGTGGCCACACCGCATCCTCTTCGCGGTAGCTTAATGATGTTTGTTTGATTATATTTTAAAACAATCCGCTCCGACGTAGCGGAGATGTAAATATTATGTTTTTGTACAATGCAAATTGAGGAAAATTGAAAACAGGAAAGAGATCTGCAGGGTTAGCATGGTTGCCATTTTATCGCTGATCACGCTATGCGTCACTTTCGCGCATACATACTTGTTAAAACGTGACAGCAACGTCGGTAAACGATAAAAACCCGACCATCATAGACTAGCTGTATTAAAAGGTTACTTAGATAAATCTTATATATATATTTACTGCATATTAAATGTTTATACATCCTATCTCTAATTTATTTCGCCTTTTCCCCTGAAACATCTACTTATGTAAGCTTAAGTCCTAGCTTTTATGATCATATGTTGTATATTCTTGTATTTAGAAATATATATCAATCATATTATTCAATTACTTAACTCTAAAATTATATTATACGAGTCTCTCCGCAATATTTAACTTCTAAAACTTAAAAGCAAAGTTTTGAACGTAAATCTGTGAAATGGCGTTTTTACTGCAAACACTAAAACTTAATTTTCGCCGTAAAGTTGCTTTGAGTACGTACATTTTATTGCATATTAAATAGACGCATATACACCAAACATTGTTTACTCACATATCATTCGTTGGCGGATCTGCGATAAATGTATAGGAAAATCGTTTGGCGCATGCCCTGCGGAAATAACCACTATGGAGAGCGAACGGATTGTCCAGACGTATATGACAGGCAATTAATACTCCATGATACGTTCTAAAATTGCATATTAAAACCCCCAAAAAGATAAACTTTATTGTTAGAACTAATTTCTTATCTATGAAAATTATATTATAGCCGCGGCCCGTAATTTTCATGCCCGGTTTCGTCATAATGACGGATATAAACACACAGGACGTTTTAATACGAAATGAGTTAATGACAGATAAAGTCTATCAACGTTCGATTCTAACGTCGAACGTAATAGATTTGACACTATTCAATGACAGCATTATTCTTTCAAACGTAAAACCTAAATCATGATGTATGAAGCTTGACGTCATTTGTCTGTCATCGGCCTGAAAATGATGGGCCCTGATTATAGCCAAATCATATCATCGATTTCGAACTTTTTTTTTTTAATTGCAAACATCTTTGCATAAGCGCGATCTCGCCAACAAACTGTTTTCTCAGTTTGGCGGGTTATAGTACCAATTAATGTAACTATGTACACCTAATGAATAAATTAAAAAATATATATGTATTTAATTTATTCATAAGGTGTACATTTGTTACATTTTATGTGTACAGTTAAGGTGGAGGTACTTCCCCAGATGGGCTCTGCTCCAGATTTGAGCGAGACGACGTTCCCTTTTTTCCTTTTAGCTACGGAACCCTAAAAAGAAACAGATTATCAGTAGCATCTATTTTCCAGTGGCTTGTTAAGGCAGTTTTCAAAAAATTGTTGTATATTTTTTTTACATGAGAGTTTTGTAACATGTCAAGGTGCATTATTAACCCGAGGATAAATATTGAAGACGTAGAATTACGAAGCAAACACACGTACGAAGGTAGGAAAGGTAATGGTGCCTTCAGACGTATGACACGGATCGTGAATAATGTAGCGCCATGATGTATGGCGGAGCAAGGGAGATAAAGGCCTGGCTAGACTTACGTATCTGACTTAATAAACAAAGTTATTTGTTTTCAAGCAGTAACGTCTGTAAACGGTACTAAGGCCAGACGAGGCCATGGGTTTTTCTACTTTTCCTGTCTTCTTTCTAACAAATAAGTAGGTAAACAGTTATGTACCTAAGTCAAATTTAAGGTCACTTTCTTTAATAATTATGGCAAATTCAGTCAATGTCCTTTAAGTTATTGATAAATTGAGTGACAATCTTTAAAAATATCATTCTTAGTACAAAAACAGAGTTTATTAATCCATAAGCGAGGGTTAGACCGAATCAAAATATAAGTGATTTCTGAATTGGTAGTTAGGAATTGGATTTTAAGCTAACATGGTCATTTGCATTATAACTCCAGTCCAAAACGGGATATTTGCCATGTATGTTTGTTTTATTGAGCACCCAATATTTCTAGATGTTATTGGTTATTTCTAAATGACAAGTCAAAAATATGTACTGCCTGACTGCGAAATTTAAGCGCCAAAATCCGCCATTTTGATTTAATTTTAAATTAATGCTAAAGTTCATAAAACAATATATTTTATATAAAAAAACACATTTTTTAACATGTTCACTGTGTTACGGGGACTATTGAATCTCGATGGACTTGGGAATACGCTTTTTTCCCATAACGCACCTGGATCTAAACCCCTACGGGGCGGATTGGGCCTCGTAACGCACTGAAGGCCTAGTATGAAAATTGTACGACATTAACTTCTCGATCGCGTTAGCGTATCGAGGGGTCAAAATATGAAAGTTGCAGCATGATTTTAAATAAACGGCAAACATAATTTGAACTCTCGATACGCTGACGCGATCGAGAAGTGAGTGTCGTACAACTTTTATACTAGGCCTTCTGAAGTGCAAGATTGAGTTTTTGGTTGCCGCAGTGAACGTGTTAAGAAGTGCGTTTAGGCTCTTATAAGAATATTTGCTGTAACCGCTAATAAGAACCACTTACATACGAACGAGCAAATGGCTCAAACATAAAACGATGTTAGGTACACGTATTTCCTGTGGACGGCCCAAAACGTAAGGGTTATAAAGGGATGCAATCGATTTTCTTACTTAACCCTACATTGCTTGTTCGCATTAATTACTACATGCCCACAAGCTGTTAACTACCCACAGGAGACAAAAATGCGTGTTCCGCTGAACTGCAGAATTACCTTCCTATGGATAATGGTTAACAGCTTGTGAGCATGAAATAATAATTGTAACGTCTCGCTCAATCTGGAGCAGAGCTCATCTGGGGAAGTACCTCCACCTTACAGAAAACTGCAGTTTAATAACACTAGACCCTACTCATAGTGTTGTGTTTCTGTTGGTGAGTAAGGTCGCCCAGATCTCCAAGAGGATTCACTGTAGCGAATTCTCCTTTTTTAAAGGGTCGGCAACGCGCATGGAACACCCCTTGAATTGCAGGCGTTCATAAGCTACGGTGACCGCTTACCATCAGGCGGGCCGTGTGCTTGTTTGTCACCGTCATGGTATTAAAAAAAATTATACAACTGGGTAGAAAAGAAGTGCTTTTTCATTATGGATAAGATAAAGATTTAATAAGTAAATCAACATTTATAGCCCATAACTTTTTGGTATTCCACAGGAAAGATTGTACCATAGTTTTGTGTTTAACCCAAGTTTAGAATTGTAAATTTACAAGTAAAACTTAACTTGCGATACTTCGTATAAGATCACATTCTAACTCGATTTCCCACAAATACTTTCCCACTAAGACTTGGCAAAAGTCGGGAAACTCTGGGAAGAAGATTACTCGTGATTATGATTATGATTATGGGCCTCATAAGAAGGCTCAAACTCACCAAAAGGGCAATGGAGAGGGCTATGCTAGGAGTCTCTCTGCGAGATCGTATCAGAAATGAGACCATCCGCAGCAGAACCAACGTAACCGATATAGCTCTCCGAATCGCTAAACCTAAGTGGCAGTGGGCGGGGCACATTGCACGTAGAACCGATGGCTGTTGGGGCGAAAAGGTTCTCGAGCGGCGACCGCGTACCGGAAGGCAGCGTAGGTGAACTGATGACCTGGTGAAGGTCGCAGGAGTCCGCTGGATGCGGGTGGCGCAGGACCGGTCATTGTGAAAATCTTTGGGGGAGGCCTATATCCAGCAGTGGACATTTTTCGGCTGAAATTATGATGATGATGAAACGCGGACCGTTCCGAAACATGTCGAGCTATTTTCGACTTTATTGGCGTGAGTAGCCCAATATAAGTATATTCATTAATATGTCTAATTCTCACGGGAGGTTTCTGTTCAAAAAGATTATTTTAAAATTATCCTCAAAAGTGTTCTCTGGCCTTAATAAGCCTTAAAATCTAACGAGAAAGGGTAAGCTCGACAGCATGAGTTTAAATATGTAATTATTGTCACTGAAGAGTTCTGCTACTCTTAGCCTTGTTGAGTTTTGACTATATAAGTACATAGCTCTATTTATGTACTTTTAAAAGTTTTAAATAAGGACAACGTAAAATAAGCGGATATAATTTGTTTTAAAGCGCAATTACATACATTTCTGATATTATAATTGCTATTTGAAACATGATATTTACCATGTATATTTTATTTTTGTTGTTTTCATGGTGTAACTCATTTACTGTGTAGTTTTTTTTGTGGTCTACCCACGCGCCCTAGCGATCTACCCGCTTACGGGTTCGTTTAATTTGCTCCATTTTTTCGAATCGAATCTTGTTATAAACAGTTATTATAATATCAGAACATTATATAATTATAATGTTAATGACCATGTTGTAGCATAAAATCGTATTTTTCGATAGTTTGGTATTGTTTTACTCACAACTAAATAAATATATACAGGTGTACCTACGCAAAACTGCGTGAAAAAGGATTTTGACGAATTTATTCAGTTCAAAACGAACACCCACGATCAATTTTGAATTCGCTTTTTATTATGTGGTAAAATGTGGATGGAGTTTATTTCTAATAAGAATTTAATTTAGCATGCGAAGGACATTTTCATTAGGCATCCCCTCAAGTAAGTACATTATTTACAACGAGTAAATGCCGCCTGCATCCTAGGTACAATGCCTCAAGGACCTATTTTAGATTTAAGGTAGGTAGAGGTAGGTAGCTAGGTAAGTTACATTTTATACACTTACTGTATATATTTTGAAAATAAATTTTATCTAATTTAGCAATATTTGATTTTTATCAAGTACACTAATGTTTTCTTATGACTAACTTGGTAGTCAACATATTTACTTGGTAGTGAGTGGGACATTTTTTTTTTATTTGTCCTTTGAAAAAAAAACACGATAGGTTTATTTGGATATTTTATGTGATTTCTATTTAGAATCGCCAGCTCTTTCGATTCTAATTGGAGAAAAAATATTTGAAGATTGTTATTCTATATACTTATTTTTTCATAGACTTTGTATGTTGAACACACACAAAAAATACCCGTGTTAAAAAAGGACAATTTGAAAAAAAATGGACATAGTATAGGTAAAAGTAGGTATACTAGAATCCCGAATGAAAGCTATCATTATCCTCAGAGACTGAGATACAGAACATTGGCACATAAGTACATATCTAGATCTCAATAAATTATTACTCTTCGAAACGCATAAGGTAGTAGAAAAAGGGCGTATGTCCACCAGAATGCAATACGGTAACTGTCTTTTATAATCGATGCAGGTTAGAATGGAAGGTGCATAAATTTAGGGGATTTACGCGGTCTGAAAAATTTACAGCTTGAGTGCACATAATCTCTCTCCTATTCACTCGACGTGGTGGTGTTGAACTGAGTTTTTAACCATTTACAAGTAAACTTAAAATTTTACTACCAATATACTTATAACCATGGTTAAATGTTAAGTTTAATTGTTGACATTTTTATTCTTTGTTGTAGTAATAAAAATATTTTTTTGCCAAATTACAAATTGTCATGTGTTTGCTGTTTAGAATCGCGAGGTCTTTCAAAAAGTAAAGCGTTCGAAACGTTGGGAGTTGGGACATGGTGTTAATAAACACGATTCATCCGTTCTTAAGTGTTTAATTTTAATAAACAACAATCGCGGAAATAGAAGACAATATTATTATCAGTCTATTTATCAGAACAGAAAAACTAAAACCCATAAACTAAAACCCATAAACCCCAACGTTAATCTCGTCATTCCATCACCATAATTATTTTATTATCCAGCTTATACTATGATTGACACCCGTCACAATCATTATCGCATAATTGTCAATCATTATCGCATTATTGTCAATCAGTTTCCGTAAATCGGGAATATCACAATGGCGCTTGCGCATTTCGGGTCTTTCTGCCAAATTATAGGATATTTTTGAGGGGATTATCGGTTATCACCCTAGTTTTGTGAGCACGTGGCTTTTAATGCATTTTAACGTTTAGGGGAAGTTTAAAAGCTGGTTTTAGCAAAATACAAAATTATTGACTTTTTTAACACACAATGTAATTTTTCATGATCAGGCCCTTACCATGACGTCTAACGCGATTCAGTTTAGGTTCAAATCTAATTAATAAATAGGCATATCAAATAGTGTAAACAAATGGGGAAAATTATTTAAGTTATGATTAATTTTACAAAAATATGTTGTTATCCTCGAAATGGAACTCTCATACTCTCATGTACCACATTTTATGCAAAATAAAGAATTGAATTGAATTGAATTGGAAGAAAGATATATGATCCGGTAAGCCGCTAATAGATTTTAGGTCAAACAATTGTGTAAAATGTTTGACGTATTGAAGTTAATACCAAGATTCTCTCATATCAAGCAAATGCAGTTTAATCAATTATAAACGATCATGAACATACCATGAAATGAAAGATAACTAATGCGTAAGAATTGTACCTAACTGATAGTTCTAATAAATGTCAGCCCGCCTTAAACATATTAATAACTTAATAATAAGCTATTTATTTTGAAATTGGGATATGAAGCATCAAAGGCGCTTTTTAAGCTATTTAAACTGTGATGACGAACACTGGTACAGTGTCGAGCACTAGGACGTTTACCTTACCTGCAAATGCATGAATTTATCTTTAAGTTGAAATGTAAAGGTTGTGGTCTTCGTATCCGAGAAGGGATCTAAATTATTCCAGGGATCTGGTCTTGCAGGGAAAGTCTGGTGATTTATGACCTGTTTATTAGAGCTGTGAAATACTCAGTTATTACGCAGAAACCTTAGTGAAGATCTGTGGCCGAGATAGAGTAATGAAACAATCAAAATGTTATTCTTATAAGTGACATAAATATAAACGATAATTAAAAAAGACGAAAAAGGTTATATTCTATAAGGATTTATTACCCCATGAGTTTTAGTTGCATACAGGCTGCTACAAAGTAACAAATAATAATTTATTCGTAACCAATGCGCGAATTGTTATAATACTTTGAATATTGGTTCTGCTAAGCTATGTCGAATGAGCCTGTATAATATTCAATAAAAATTAACATTCAAATAAGGTTTTTTGCTGCTGAAAATATGGTGACAAACTGTTGTTTTTTCCAGGAATTATCACGCTGTCCACTTAGTATCTTAGCCCTACCACGATCGAATTTGGCATTGACGGATTGACCTCTTTATCACTCGAATAAACAAGTGTGATAGAGGGAGATACAAATTTTTGAACGTTCGATTCTCTACTATGCCAGCTGAACCTTCGCCTCGCCGGTGCTCGAGAAGCAAATATAAAAGCGCTGGGTCGGAAGTTTTTGCAAAGTTTTTGCGGCGGCGGCATAAAGAGTTGCGATTGTTTGCATCCTGTTTTGATCTCGATAGGGTTGTAAGAGGTTATTGTGATGAAACTGGTCGGAATAATAAAGAAAGGCTGTGTTTGTTGAGATAGATCAAACAAAAAAAAAACTATAGCAAAGAATCGTTGTGTGAATTTAACTGACACTGTTAAAGGATGACGTGAAGAACTTTTGGTATTAGACCCCCCCATCCCTTCCCTCCATTTGACAAATTGGTAGTTCATGTGTTTTAAGAATGACACACTAGAATGGTCCGGCCTGTCAGTTTCTATAAAAAATGTCACGTGGCCTAGGGCTCCGAGTGATTATTTCTATAGAAATTGACAGATCGGACGGTCTAGCGTCAGTCATCCTTTAGCAGCAGTGTAACTTTTATTCATATTACCTAATACATATATCTCTGTGGCCTCTCCCTCATGACTGAGGTGGTCATCGGCAGAAGTGGATGCTCTGCACCTAATTTGATTAATTGATTGATTTTATTCAGTACACATTCATAACTTACAGCTAATCGCCAATGCGTTACAAATGTTAAGCTACAAAACACATAAAATTACAAAGGATACATTAGGTAGGTAGTTAATATATACAATTACGATCGTCTCTTACATTTATCTTAATTTATTCCTAATCTTAATTTTTCTTCATCCAACGGTATCTGGTGCCTAACAATGACGTCTTAACGCGATTCAGTTGACGTCCTAAACTGAGTCGCTTCCATACAACTGAGCCTACACTAAACCTAAACTGAATCGCGTTAAGACGTCATGGTAAGGCCCCCTGTTCATGGCGTCTCTAACGACCGAGCAAACTTGGTTGAAGATATTCTTTTCACTTGATCGCTCCATCTGGGGTCAATTGCATAATCATTTGTAACTTGTAATATTAGCGGAACTCTCTTTCTAATAAAAGGGATTGAAAAAAGACTTCTGCTAATATTACAAGCTACAAGTCATTACGCAATATGCCTCTGGTATCCTTTGCCCTTCATTTCAATATACAATCCTTCCTCTTCTTAGCGTTATCCCGGTTTATGCCACGGCGCAGGGAGCCTTGGGGTCCGCTTTGGCAACTAATCCCAAGCTTTGGCGTAGGCGCTAGTTTTACGAAAGCGACTGCCATCTGACTTCCAACCCAGAGGGTAAACTAGGCCTTATCGGAATTAGTCCGGTTTCCTCACAATGTTTTCCTTCACCAAAAAGCGATTGGTAAATATCAAAAGATATTTCGTACATAAGTTCCGAAAAACTCATTGGTACGAGCCGGCAGGATTTGAACCCGAGACCTTCGGATTGAAAGTCTCACGCCCCACCACTGAGCTACCAACGCTCGTTTCGTCTCATTTCGTCAATATACAATATAGTTTTACAATTTTTGAAACTCTATTATCTTAAAATACCATTCCAGAATACCTAAAAAGCATAAAAGGCACAATGTATGTCGAGTTGCGGAAAAGGCCCAGATAAACTAACTAACTAAAGCAAATCTACATGCTTGTAGCTAACTATAAAATCCGTTTATATTTACAAGCATTTAAAAAGCAGCTAAGCCGACAGAACATTATGTATCTCACATTAACATTATGATAAGCCAATTCCAAAGCGGTACCCATTACGGGAGTTTAAATTCTTTATAATCCTTTATTTGCGAAGTAATATTTTACTGTATTAATGTAGGTTATTTGCTATAATTCAAAGAGTATTATACGTGTGTTTAAACGGGGTTACATTGAGATGTTACGGGTGAAATATGACCGCTATTTATGACTTGGGGCCAGAAAGGTAGCGGGTATAGAACGCTACATCTAAAAGATCTTCTTTCCCAACTCCTCTAGTCAGGTAAGGTGTCCTCCTCTTGTCATCAAAATAGTTAAAAAAGAAAACTAGAAACAAAATATGTAAGCTGCAGAGTGAGAGTGACACCCCCCTCTACATACAAACTTTATATATGAGAGCGGATGCTTAAAAACGTTCGAAATAACTTTAACGATAACGATAGTTGCAATTTATGTCATACGCCTTATAATTATGTCAAAGTTTGGCAGTTACCGAAGGAAATATGATTTGTATTGCGTCCGTCGTCCGCCCACAAATTATCACCTCATACCTACTCTCTTAACCATTAAGGTAAAGGCATTCCATTAAAAATAACGATTTCATAAACCTGTTGCAATTTTTGTTTATGCTTAATCCCTACGTTTAACAAGCTCGTAGTACTGTATTGGTCTAGTGTAACTTGTGTTATCTCTACGACAACCGCTCCGCTTGTGCCCCCGCTCATTTCCAGCCCCAACATGTATAACCAGATACAACTTCAATAATCCCTGAGCTGCTGTGAGAACATTAAACAAAATATGAATCTGATAAAGAGGGGCGGAAGTTTGTCCGTCTATTGCGATTTTTGTACGAACCTGCCCTCTGGCGTGTGCAATTTTTAGCGTTTATTGTTCGCGGGTCAAATATTGTTTGTTTATCGCTTCCGCTTGGAATACATTGTTCTGTTTACAACATATTTTAAGTTAAAATCTTAGTAAGAGATATTCATGTGAGACAAGGTTTTTATGGACAGAACTTTGATACTCTTTCACGTAAAAAGTACTCATTGGATTTTAATGAAACTTTACAATAATATAGCTTAGCTGACCTGACCTGACCTAAGTCTGACCTTAAACGTTTAAAATAAGAAAGTTACATTTAACTGCGACTGCGGCATTTGAAAGTATGTCCATCTCGCTCCTACCACTACTCTGGTAGAAGCGAGACGGACATACTGTCGAATGCCGCAGGCGCAATCGAATGCAACTCATTGTAAGCACACTGCAAGTGCGAGCAAAATGTATTGACATTGCGTTGCCATACTCTTGTGGTAACACTCGAGTGTTACGTAACCACGAGTCGATAGCGACGGCGCTACTTCGAAAGTATTTACAACTCGCTTCCACAGGTTCCGAACGAGGAAGATGCAAGTACTTACTACTCTGGCCTGGGCACTGGAAGCCTTAGTAATGTTTTCTTTAACATTAAGTCATCTATTTCAACCTGTACTTAGTTACAGTAAACGCCCCGATAATGGACGGTGTATGGGTACTGAGACGTTAAATGATAAAATCTACTATACTTAAGTCGTTTATACTTTTTGGAACCATTTTAACATTGACACCGGCCATTCAGCGGCTAAAGATTGAGGTTTTGTATGAAGAAATGAGAGAAATGTTTATTTTTAGTGATATTGGACTAGTTTTCACCGGGAAATCCCATTACCGGTCCAAAAAATATGCGTTTTCATTTGGCCACTATTTTGAAACCGATGAAGATATCTTACATGAAACACTGTATCAATATTAAATAAGAGTAGAACTTTCAACTTTTAACTCATTTAAGAGTACATTTTTTACAGGTATTAGAGAAATATCAAAACACTCCGAATTCGCTCTTAAATGTTCCATGATCGGTAGTTACTAGCTACTCAAATAAGTTTACAAAAATATATATTTATACACGCATCAAGCACATAAACCTTGTTTATTAGTCAACAAAAAAACATCAACAAAAGTGAATTAATATAATTTAAAACTTCCCCTAATAAACAAACTTATATACAATTACAAACACAATTGAATTTCCCAAAGTGTAGGTTACTGAATATGATTTTCATAAATTAATTTCATAAATCTCGTTTAAATGTTGTAGGGAAGTTTAAAACTTGTCGAACAAAATGTTAATTTTATTTGTGAAAACCGGCTATGTAACTCAGAAATGCTGTAAATTAATTTCAATTTCAATTTAACGCTAAATAGGATTAAAAGACTAGCATTTCAAGTCGTACAAGACCAACATCTAAACAAACACACAAAAATTACTTAAGACTAAGCTTAAGCCTAGTCAAAAAGTCCCCCGCGAGTCGTCCCTGGCGCAAAAGTGCCCATCACACTAGCCGCGTTACCACGCTGAATGGCGACGGACAACCTTTGCACCAGGTACGAACTAGTGCTCCTGGTCGTGACCGTGTTTCGTGAACCCGTAGCCGAATCTCCGTTGCTGTGTTATTCGGCAACGTAGATCCGCTCCGTTTGCTCCGTGTGATTCGGCTACGTGTAATTAAGATACGTAGCTACGTGTACACGGAGATACGTATCTTATTTATACGTAGATCGGATCCAGTCGTGACCGTGACGTTAAGTGTAGATTTTATGCGTGTTATTAAACCCCCGAATGTAATGCAAGGGGCGAGTTTTTAATTTCAGTTTCCATACTTTTGCATTTTAAATAAAAATTTAAGAGATCAAAAATAATTAGATGCAAATATTATGTTGGAGGCAAAAATAATAGACCAGTACAAATTGTAAAAGATGTGTATTAAAAGAAGCCGAGCGGAGCCGAAGCCGAGATTCGCGGGAACGTAGCCGAATCCAGAAACGGATACGTATCTTTGACGTGACCGTGTAGTACGGGATCTTAGCACCGCCGGTGCTAAGGCTACGTAGCTACGGTTCCGCGTGTAACACGTATATCACAAGCCCTAGTACGAACCCGCGCGGGCGTCAGCCGTCCTCTGACTAATCCGACGTCCCACCTCCCTTACAAAGGCAATCGCCTCAGACCCCAAGCATCCAGAAGACTCGACCGCGATTGGTACAAAATAATACGTAGTACCCAAGGCCGCATATTTGTCCCGTTTTTTAGCGGCAGCAAAATCCGCAGCAGCACCAGCTGTCCGCACTGTCCGACTGAGATGTGAGGCGGCGAAAGTGCTGACGCACGTGGCATCCCAGAGTAAGCACTAACTGGAAAAGACTAGCTGGATAAGTGGTGGATACCTATCACATGTATGTTGGTACAGGGGCCTTACGTGACGTCTTTGGTACAGGGGCCTTACGTGACGTCTTTGGTACAGGGGCCTTACGTGACGTCTTTGGTACAGGGGCCTTACGTGACGTCTTTGGTACAGGGGCCTTACGTGA
This sequence comes from Lathronympha strigana, assembly GCA_949128165.1. Taxonomy (NCBI): domain Eukaryota; kingdom Metazoa; phylum Arthropoda; class Insecta; order Lepidoptera; family Tortricidae; genus Lathronympha; species Lathronympha strigana. The sequence continues at coordinate 1,099,544 of OX421911.1, forward strand.
CGTCTTTGGGCATTTTCAGAAAAAAGTGCTCCATTTTAATGAAAACGGGTCCTCGATTTTCCATACAAAAAAAAATCAGTTATGTAACGGCCCATACAAAATGTATGAAATAGTGCGCTACAAAACTGATTTAACTAAACGGGACACTCTTTTTATTCTTTTTAATCAATAGTACTCGTGATTCTGGTTATAAAAAGCCCAAAACTTCCTATATAAAAAAAGGAAATGGTACCCTATTATTGAAAATGCCCCTTAATGCGAATCAGTTTAAGGCCCCGGTAAGTAATAAAACTAGAGTTTTTCGAAGAATTAATTTAGCACGCTGGAAATAATAAACCCTTTATTATCAACAATTCTTGGATAGTGTTGAAAAATTTAGACTTTTTATTAAAGTATTACACAACTATACTATATACATGGGAGACACAATTTCATTATTATTGTTAATTATTTGTATGTCTTTCCCATCACGAAACAATGGTGTTCCGGATCTTTGGGAGGCGTATGCGGAGCCGAAGCCAACACGCAGAGCCCCTTTCGAAATGTAAGGGGTACACCGAGCGGTTGCACCTGCCCGAGTCATGGGACGCACGCAGAGGCAGCACCCGCCAGGGTGTATAGGCTATTGAGATTTAATGGAATCTAAAATATACTGGACTATTAGGATGAAACTGGTGGACTAAATACTGGGTTATGGAGAATAAAATCGGACGTCTGCCTAACAAAATGGTAATCAATTTTATTTCCGGCAGACGGTGACTCGCCCACATAAGATGGGCCCCCACAAAAAGCGACATCTAAGATAGCTCGAGAGCAACACCGGTATGAGGGCTGGGGGTAGAGAGGTGTCACTGGACTTTAAACATATAGCCAACTCGCCACTTAGGTTTCCACATCTACCCTCGAGAACACAGCTCTCGCGACCCCACTCTGGACGGCCGGTTAAGGCAAGCCAGAGGCGGAGGACTTGGTCGGACGACGGAGTCCCCCAGGAGCGCTTAGGTACGTGGGGTCGCTACTCCCCAACAGCTCGCCACAAGCTGCCCTGCGTTGACTGATTGCACCGGCCGAAACCAGTGGGCGATGGGGTCGTCATATCCTTACGCCTTATTATTATTATTATTCTTTAATTAATTCGTGTTTGTGACGATATAAATGTAAACAGCCTAGTAAATAGCTGTCACCGTACGCTGTGGACCCCTGTGACTCTAACGATGTTACATATGCGTTGCCGACGAAGCGATAATAATACGTATGTTTTCATATTGTATACCGTACGATTAGATTATGAAACGCGGCAAACCCCACCAACTCAATTATAGTTGTCAAACAAAGTGGAAACAAAAAACAAACGGCATAGTGAGCTGGTTATTAACAAACAGATTAAAATGCACGCTTATTTCCTTTACTCGCGGGACAAGGGATGTAAATACGGACTAGATAAAAACCAAAGGAGGACTCAGCCCTCAGCCAGTCGCATGTTTGTTTACCTTTGTTTTCAAGAATGTTATACCCTATGGAAAATGTCTCACCTATACCACTTTTTTAGGGTTTTGTTTGTTTTTTTACTAGTTATGTTAAATGATTACAGAAAATATTGAGGCATGTTTGTATTGGTACTGCAATGAGATACTGCAGATACTGCAGAAAGAATCACGTGATCGCTTGGAGCCCTCGGATGTCACGTGACGTTTTCTATAGAAATTGACTGATTTTCCCGTCCCGCCCCGTCCCGTCCCGTTCTACTGTGAGTCATCCTTAAATACATAAGCTCATGATGGTGAGCTTTTTTAAAAACCTTTTTAAGGTGTACAATACTGTAGTACATTATTTTGATCCGTCTCGCAGGGTTCAGCCAGCGTTTGCAATGTAAGCGCAAAAAATGTGTTTATTTACGACTTTACTTAGAAACCTCTAAAATTATCAGTGTTTCACTAATATACCGGGTGGAACGGCACGACGATCCTTTCCGCAAAAGGGGGATTGTTTAGATTTAGTACTGTATTTCCTCTAAAGAAACTAGGCTCATATTCGTAAGCGTTTTTAAGTTATAGGCAGTTAACTTTTGATGCAAAATACTGCAAGTGACAACCCTCATTAGGTTCAATAACATTTAACAATAACACAAAGGTCAGTGACATTTACCAAAACATTTCTACCCTATAATATTTCCCAGTCAATATTACAATTGTGTGAACTACCCACTTACAATAATCTAACTAACCATAGATAAATTAAGACTAAGGGCAGTTATACATGCAGAATCGTAGAATTGAAAATAATATCTTCTGAAGCCTTTATTTTTATAATTCAAATAAACATGTTACTTTTGCATTTCCATACAAATCGGTTAACCAACAGCATTTTCTAGCTTCCACGCACCCCGCCTAGTATGCTCTTCTGGCGGTGTATTATGGGCTTTATGAACCTATTTATTGTAACTGCCCTTAGTCTCAATTTCTCTATGGTTAAGTTAGATTTTTGTAAGTGGGTAGTTTGCACAATTGTATTATTTTGTTTGGGAAAAATATTAATTTTTACTCAGTCTTACCCGTGATAAAACAGTGACGCAAATAAATTGCAAATTACGTGATAAAACCTATTTTCAAAATGCCCTTGGGAGCCCGCGATTTCCTAAATTTGCTTATGTTATACCGGGAGTGTAATTATAATGCCGCCGAGACGTTACGACGCTATAGACAAAGATATCCTCCACCACACCCAACTAGCCGTATGTCAATTTTACGGGCCTTTGATCGCGTGGCAAATAATCAGCGCATAGTACCACGAACGGGCCAAAACGACCAACGGGGAGGAGGTGAAGTTCACATTGCACCAAGGCTTGAAGAGCGAGTGCTGCGGTATTTCGAGCAAAATCCTAGAGCTAGTTCGAGGCAGGCAGCTCGACATTTCCACCTAACTCATACCGCAGTACTCAAAATCTTGAAACGTGCACGTCTTCACCCTTACAGCATTCAGCGGGTTCAAGCTCTGCTGCCCAGGGACTGCCCTGTACGAGAAGCATACTGCCGTTGGCTTTTGAATAAACTGGAGGAAGATCGCCTGTTCATTCGTCGCATTATTTGGAGCGATGAAAGTTTGTCTGCAGCCTGCATTATTATGCACGGAGGGAACTTTGAACATAGAATGTGAATCAATAATTATTCAGTTGTAAATAAAGTAGTTATTGTTTGTTTGAAAGTGTTCCCATTGCATACGTACCCACCTCTTTATCACAAAGTAATTTTTGTAAACATAAAGTGTCACATTACAGTTACATGTAGGTAGATAGTACATAGTAATAGCAGGGTTGTCACTAAGAAGAACATTAATTAATTTTAATATTTTTACTGGTTGTTCGTAACAAAAATCTAAACATTACTAATCGATTCTCCATCACTTAAACTAACCCCCCTTTGCGAGAAGGATCGTCGTGTCTTTCCAGCCTGTATTATGCATGTATTATACATATAAACCTTCCTCTTGAATCACTCTATCAATTAAAGAAAACTCATCAAAATCCGAAACATAGTTTGAAAGATTTAGCATACATACATACATACAGACAGCGAGAAGCGACTTTGCTTTATACTATGTAGTGATTTGCGAGGGCTAGACCGAACGTTCTTAACCAGGTACTCCGTCAGTATTCATGCGAATTGAATATAATTTAAGTATACCAATTTGCAAATATTTTTTGTTATTACTTTAAAAAACACAAAACATTATTTGGTAAATTATTCAATTATTGTAATCTGGAATAAATGAAATGATTTGCAAGATATTTTGTTACTATTTATTATAAAGACATAATTATGACTAACGCTAATGTTATTTATAATGCGATTTTTAAATTTAATATGTTTTGCAAGGAGTTTAATAATAACGAATCTCTCTCTCTCAACGAATAATGCTCCTAATACTGTTACACCAATTCTAATTAGGAAAAAAAATTTCGGGATTTATTTTGTCTCATACAATTGTTTTACGCGTCAATTTTTGTAAATTTATCTAGTCAGTCTCCACGAGACTTAATCAGTATAACTTACAATCTGATGGTAACATATAATCTGGCAGAAGGGACAACAATTTTGTGTATCGATTTGGCTAAAAGATGATGAATGACCTATCAGTGGCGACGCGTCAATAGCACTCGATCCCTGCCAGCTTGTCTAGTGGAGTATAAATTAGCACGCATTCCTAACAGATCTTGTAGAAAAAGTAGATATTGTCCCCAGCGTGCCTAAAACAGTACACAGTGCCAATCTCGCATTTGAATGGAATCCTTGACGAGCTGACCAAAGGACTGAGCTGGAGCGAAGCCAAGAAGGTTGCTCAAGATATAAAGGCGTGGAAGGATCTTGTGATGGCCCTATGCACCTCCGGCCCTATACAACAACAACAAAAACGGCAAAATGGACTATACATATACCTACACATACTCCTAGGGGCGTAGCCAAGATGCCAATCGCTCACGCTCAGTCGCTAACGAAACGCAACTGTCATTGTCACACTAATAAGGAAGAGTGATAGAGAGAGGTAGCTACGATACGTTATCAAGCGTGAGCGATTGGCATCTTGGCTACGCACGCTAATCTCATTAAAAATGTACATCATTGGTGCATACCATTCTGGTGTTAGATTCAGTTAACATTCAATTATACTTATAAGAGAGCCTAATGTTTTAACAAACCATGCTGCTCTAATTACTGGAGACCACTAGAGACCACTCGAGCTAGAGTTGGGCTCACTCGTAAGGCACCTCATATGCACCACTAATTTTGCACCTCACACCGCGGAAAGGTATACTACTTAAAAAAGTTAGTCTCATACCTCAATTTGTCATGCACCTCAAAATTTGACACCTGCCTCAAAATTGTATCATAGCTCAAAGTCCCATAGCTCTTTCATTTCATTTATTTATTGCAAGCCACAGCTAACAGCTGTTAACAATATATCAGAACAACAAGGACCCTGCGTAGGGTATAGCAGTTTTCTTCATATATTTTTCTTTATATAGCGCCGTGTGCCTGCTACACTGCCACATCTCAAATAACCGTTATTTCGAGAAATCGCGTCTCAAAGTTTTGAGAGTATCGTTCAGGGTGTTTAATAGATTCTTACTCCATTAGTTTTAGGTCTATAAATTTAAAACTTAGCTTTTTTACTCGGGATAATAAAACCCTCTTTATAACCACACCAATTTTTAAAAGAAATGTATATTTTTGAGATACAAGGCCCGAAAGAGAGGTATTTAGAGTTGTGGCCGCATTGCAGAAACGTTTTTTAAAGATTTTGGGATGCGTCCAAATTTGAACACAAAATTATTGGATAAAGGTTACCATGCAAATATAAATAAAAACACCAAAATAGTTAAAATCCCTTTGTTTTATCAATTTTGACAGGAACAAGATCACTGTACGCGATAATTATGTGTAACTAGCTTATAATCAGCAACATTATACCATGTCATTACCAAATAACATTAATTGTTTAAAAGGTGCTTTATAAAATTTGCACAAATAAAACTTTGAAACTTATTTTTTAAACATTCAAAATAAAAAAAGTATTTAGAATACCTACTATATTATAAAATAAGAAATCAAAACACAATACTGTTCCTTGCTAGTTTGTGAAATCAACTTCTTTAAGATCATTGCAGTAAATTTATTTATTATAATGTATTCAGTAAGTAAATTCTTACAAGTAGGTAACTTCTTATAAGTTATCAATTCAAGAAATAACGAATATCACAATGTATTTCAACTTAACACTAAAAAAAGCGTTGTTATACAAAATATTTTGTTTTTGTTACTTAAGTAGAATCATTGTATGTAATAATCAGTCTTTAAACAGAGTTACAAAATACAAAGGTAGGAAATTGCTGTATATTTTCCTTTCAAAGGCCAATATTTAGTACTTACACAATACACATCAATAACACGTAACTACTGTACTGGACACTTAACTAGTCTTTCATTTTGTCAAAATCAAGACCGGAAAAACTTCAGTTTTCTGGTGAATCCTTTGCTTTTGACAAAGGTGTCACACGAGAGTGACTGTCCGAGGTGGCATTACGTGTGTTAGCAGATCTACTCGCAGTCCTCGAAATGTTAGATCTAAAACAAGCAAGCATATAAAAACATAGCTTTATCTAATTTCTATCATCCTTCATAAAAGCATTTTAATAAAATAAATTGAATAGCTAGGACACACACCCAAAAAAACATTAAACACAGTCATTACCATTATCAAATAAGTAAATGTAAATATATCAAAGTAACGATTTTCCAAGTGATTTAATTTTTGGCCCCAAAGTCCCCAAAATAAAAGCAGAAACCATCCCGAATACAACCATCCCGAACACAGTTAGTAATTTACCTCACACAATAGAATGTATATATTAATATTATATACAATAAGTTAAATACTCTTTTCTAATATACACTTTTCGAAAACATACTCAATACTTATCTTTCTTCAGACGGGTAAAAATATGAATAAGGCTCACGACCCTCACTGATGAACCACATTTAACCGCACTTGTAAGAAAACAAAGTTGAGATTTGCTTAATCATTTTGTTGCGTTGTGGTAGTTTCGGTGGCGAGCTGGCAATTTTGTAATAATAAGTGTTATACTTACTGCTGTGACACAACCAATTGCCGTTTGTTTCTTTTATATTTAAAGGGATTCATCGTAATTAACACTCAACTAATTATTATTTTATAGGAAGCAACTAAAAAAGTTTCATTCAAAACGTGTGCTAAACAGCCACAACTCAAAAGTGGCTGTATTGCAGGGAATCGTTTGACAATTTATGGTCAAATCCATAAGGCCACTTGTGAGAAAAAGGCTCTTAAAGACCTTTTATGCTATGGCTCTCGAAATAAGGTCGTAAATTGAACAATTTTGAATACGAATCTGCAATAATCCCGAAAATTGAATTTTTTGAATTGTGGCCGTATAGCAGGCACAAGGCGAATACACCTAAAATTATCTTAAGCAGCCTAATGTTAGTATTAATACGCTTAATGTCTAGGTTACACATTGTATGTCAAAAATAATAACTAGTAAGAACTAATAATAATGTCAGTAAATTTTATTTTATTTTAAATATATTGGAAATTGTATTATATTGTCTGATACTCACGGGAGTTTTCTAATTAAAATATTGGAAATTAATTGATTATGGGTATCTCTGGCTTTATAATTTAAACTTTTTTTTTTTAAGACTACGACGGTGACAAACAAGCATACGGCCCGCCTGATGGTAAGCGGTCACCGTAGCCTATGGACGCCTGCAACTCCAGGGGAGTTACATGCGCGAAACTTTCGTGATTCATACTGACATTAAATTGCAACGGTTACCACTCACGTATTTTTATCACAATAGATTAAAATAGGTAGATTGCTCGAATCAGCCTGCTTCGTCACGCGCGACCCGTTACCTACGCCGGTGTCGGGCAGAGATACCCGCGAAGTTGACAACACCACTCTGTCCGTCCGGCGATGACTGCCGTCGAAACATGTCACGCCTATTGTGATAAAAATACGTGAGTGTTAACACTGTTAACGGTTGCAATTCAATATCTCTTGTTTGTCACACTCACACGGCACTAAATTTTTAATTACGATAAGTCGATGTTGTGATGAGTACCTCACCTCAAATGAGGTATGACATTGCACCACATCATTTAATAAAATGACCTCATTTTCGTGTGTCGGGGCTTAAGCCCCGTTTTAGTAAATGTCTCGTGTGGATATCGTGCAAGTTTAAATCACTGTAACTCATTTTAATTTGATGTCCTACCCAACACTACTCGAGACCACTCGAGACCACACGAGCCCCTCGAGCCATATGTTCGAACCGCGTCGCTTAGCCATCGTTTACACGATGCCAGTGTCTCCCTCGAACACGGGTAAACTGGTTAATTGGAATTTCGAAATTGTATGATTTTTATTATTTGATTTTCATACAAGAACATGTGGACCTAGGTACGCGCGATCAAAATTAAACTAACTCCCCATAAACTGCCCATGCACTTTTAAACTGCCCATGGCATTTTCATAAAATTGTGCGGACGCACCCTCTTAGAGCACTTATGATAAGTATGTGTGTAGATAAAGTAGTGTATGCAACTATACATAATTGGGCATAAACAACTTGTGTGATGTTATTATTAACCCAAAGTCGTGTTGTAATGCCCTTCATTATGTACAGTCGCATAAAGTACTAATTACTAAACATGTTATTTTATGTTATGTTTACCTACTTTTTGTAAAATCGTACAAGTAACTCGTACCATGTGAACGGAACTTAATATAATGCTGGGAGATTTCATGTAAATGACAGCGATTGCTTATTAATCTGAAGCACGTTACCTACTGTCTAAATCTAAAGTGTAAGTAGGTAAGTAATGTGATAATGTCTAATATTGTCTTCTGTTACCGCGATTGTTATTCATTGAAATTAAACACTTTAGAACGGATTAATCGCGTTTATTAACACCATGATCCTACGTTTCGAGCCCTTTACAGCACTCGTTTTCACAGGGTTAAGATGATGACTGAGAGAATACGAACTCTCCCCCTCAATCAAAAAAGTTACTTGTGCAAGCTTGTCTGAAATATTTTTATTTTATTTATTTTTTATTATATTCCGTGACAATAATGCAAACATTTCCGATAATGTTTGAGATAAAACTATAACATATTTTTACCTCATCTTCCAAACCGATCAATAGAACCTCTTATCGACATTTCGCGTGTCCATCAGTGTTAAGCACCGGACGGTGTGAAAACATATTTTTTACAATCAAATATGTGTTGGGAGGCGTTACGTATTAGTCACTTGTATGAGCAAACTACTGAATAGCACGCGATATTAGTTAAAACAACGTTTATTTTCTTGTTAAATATAATAATTAATAAATATTGTAGGACTATGCTCGGAGTTTGTCTACGACTACGTGATTGAATCAGAAATGAGGAGATCCGTAGACGAACTAAAGTCACCGACCGACATAGCCCTTCGGATTAGCAAGCTGAAGTGGCAATGGGCAGGACATTGCACGCAGAGCAGATAGCCAATGGGGTCGAAAAGTGCTTGAGTGGATACCACGGCTTGGCAAACGCAGCGTAGGACGTCCACCCACAAGATGGACAGATGACCTTATGAAGGTCGCCGGGAGACGCTGGATGCAGGTCGCTTCCAACCGGTACATATGGAGGTCCAAAGGGGAGGCCTTTGTTCAACAGTGGACGTCTTATCAGCCATAAGACGTCCACTGTAATATGATGATGATGATGTCCCACAATCGACAATCTTACACAAATCGACCTAGTCCCACGGTAAGCTCAATAGGGACTCTTCTTCACGATCGGCGATGATGGGCGATTACAGGCACGCGCCATTGTGAAGGGGGCATAATCGTCCATGAGTGACCATCATTGCCAGTAATCGTGGACAATCGGGGAGTAGTCGGCACATCAAAGGAATTCGTGCCAATGATCGTGCGCGCGTCCAGATAATCGCCAACAATCGTTCGCGCGGTGGATGTCGAGTATAGAGAAATACTGAAGTAGATTTGTGTTTAGGCGAAGAAAACGGTTGAATGGACAAATGCAGAAACTTTTAAATTTATCAAATTGTACCAAAATGAGCCATATATTTGATTGCGGAGATGATGGCCACTTATTTAATCGCCCATTATAGGCTAATGTGTGAACGCGTACTCACGATTATGAAGAGTAACTCATGATCGCGGCGATGATGGCCACTTTTTTAATTACCCATCATTGCCCACTGTGTGGAGCGGCCATTAGGTATCCCGGTAAAACGCAGACGAAGATGTTTTACAATAGTTATAATGGGGCATCGTTATAGGGATTGGTCGCAGCCGGTCGGCATTTTAAAACACATTAAATCCAATATTTAACTTTCTACTGATCCATTGTAATAGGTATCTGACTTTGTGCAGGTTTCATGAGTATACATTACAATTAAGGATGGAAGTATCATACGCAGTCAATCGTTACGCGAATGCGGGGAGGCGCGGAGGACCACAGCGTAGGGATGTATAGAATACCGCGTAGGGATGTATAGAATACAGCGTAGGGATATATAGAATACAGCGTAGGGATGTATAGAATACCGCGTAGGGATGTATAGAATACAGCGTAGGGATATATAGAATACAGCGTAGGGATGTATAGAATACAGCGTAGGGCTGTATAGAAAACAGCGTAGGGTGTATAGAATAAAGCGTAGGGATGTATAGAATACAGTGTAGGGATGTATAGAATACAGCGTAGGGATGTATAGAATACAGCGTAGGGATGTATAGAATACAGCGTAGGGATGTATAGAATACAGAGTAGAGGTGTATAGAATACAGCGTAGGGATGTATAGAATACAAACCCAAAGGTTCCTCTACCCAAAGCTTGTCTGGAAGAGATCGCTTCTTAGCGATAAGGCCGCCTGTTGTCTACCAGTGTTTATATTTTAGTGTTTATGTATGTATGTATGTATAAGCTTTATTGTACAATAACACAAGAAATACAAGAAACACAGTAACATAGACAATTTGATACAACAAAGGCGAACTTATCCCTATGAGGGATCTCTTCCAGTTAACCTTTGAGGAAATTAGATAAAAACAGGCAACGATGAAAGACAAACTAAGAGCAAAAATTGTACAGTAACAAAACTTCAAATAAAAAAAAAGTAAATATTGAATACACATTGTAACTACACTATAAATAAATACGCAATAAAAAATATATATATAATATTTACATATATAAATAAACACTAAACATCAATACATATATACACATATTAAATAATAAATATATATATAAACTATTAAACAGAGCATAAAGGACAAACTCCAATCAAGGGTCGGAAAGCCACAACTTCTTTAGCCTCTCCTTGAGCGATGCTGCAGATTGCGATTGCCTCACAGACACCGGCAACTCATTCCACAACTTTACAGCATGGACAGTGAAAGATCTACTGTAAATACGCGTCTTGTTGGACGGAAAAGTGAGAGAAAGGTTGGTGCTAGAACGTAAACGGTGACCACTACCGGAAGCCAGGAAACTGAATTTCTCAGATAGATAAGAAGGAGAAGCAGGATTGAATAACACATTGAAAAGCAATGACAGGACATGCACATCTCTACGACGACGAATCGGAAGCCAGCCAAGTTGTTTTCGGAACTGGGATATATGATCATACTTACGCAGACCAAAGATATATCTGATACATACATTTAATGTATATTGTTTTTATTTCCTTGTTGGTGAACAATAAAGAGTATATTGTATTGTAGTACAGCGTAGGGATGTATATAATACAGCGTAGGGATGTATAGAATACAGCGTAGGGATGTACAGAATACAGCGTAGGGCTGTATAGAAAACAGCGTAGGGATGTATAGAATACAGCGTAGGGATGTATAGAATACAGCGTAGGGATGTATAGAGAATACATCCCTACGTCTCAAGAATTTACCCGAGCTGTAAATTTTCCTTATATATTTTTGATTACAAATTTACATTTGCACCCGGCAGCCTATGTAAATGTAACGCAACAACGGCAAAAGTATGTGTCACCCATTATTTGATTATTATAAAGTCAACATTCTTCGTCTTCGTATAGAAAATTGAGGTGGTTTGGATAATAATAAATCTCGAAAGTTTCATACCTCCACCTGTTTATATCCCTATGTTTCTAGAACCATAAGGAATTCCGCTAATAGCGTCTATTTAATTAAAGCCAACCGAGATGGACCATAAAGAAACCATAATGTACTTAATGCCATTAAAACTTTATGCTCAGCCATTATGCTAGATTTATTGGGCTTCTGAACTTTCAATAGTTTATGCACTATAAAATGCGCTTTAGATTTTATTATCGAGTTTGCGGCTTTGCAAAACGTTAATGCCGTTATTTATAAACGCTCATCAAACCTCCGTTAACTAATTCGTCGTTTGTCCTTATCTATTTGAGGTAATATTAAAATACACGCTGTACCTACATATAATATTAAAAAGAGGATGAAAATATATTTTGGGAGCTCCATGTTTTTTTTTCTAAATTCCTTTTTTTAATGCCAGCGCTTTGAATGTATCATTCAACCGCCATTTTAGCGACTTTACACGTGCGCCTGATCAAAAGAAATGTCACTAACATGTCATTTTTCATCCAACATTAGAAAACCGTCGCTAAAGACCGTATTTCTATAGAAATAAAGTTGGATATCCCTTGATTCACCGGTAAATATAAATTGGTTCCGTGTTACTGGAATTCTATTGCAAAAATTAAGGGACTATATTACTTATGTTAATAGTGTTAAAGACTAATTTCGTTTATGTATAAATATTGTTAAGGATAGTGGGCGTACCCTTTTAAGGTTAATTTAGTTTTATTAATAGCCAGGTGGGAGACACGAGTCGATAGGAAAACTGATCGAAAGGTGATAGTTTTTTTTATAATTTTTTGACAAATGCTTTTATAAGGTTAAAAGTCAACAACGGGAGGGAAGAATAGCTATGTTATAATATTTGTATTTTAACGTTAGTGTTTTTTTTAATATTTGAGGATTTCGTTATTATAAATTGAACGAAATGTCATATACTACAGAAAAAGTGACCAAGGCCCTCGGTGAGCAGGGCTGGGAACAAACCAGCGACCTCCTGCTCTCGCGGCATACGAGCAGTTACGGGACGTACACGGTTACGTACAAGTCGTACAACTAAGCGCGCGGTTGTTTTGTGCGGCAATCGCAGCGTTTAGACGCATGCGATTAACGGAATGCGTTTGCCCCGTATGTTTCACCTGCTGCGTTAACCGCGTAAAACAATGGTCTATAATTATATTACCTGATTTGAAATTATCTGCGTCTAACGCATTGCGTGTAACATAGCGTTTAGCGCATAAAATAACCGCGCGCTGGTAAGCACACAAGTGCTGCTATAGATTTCGAAGGATAGATTTTGACACCTTCTACAGTCTACAGTTGCATCCTGATCCTACCCGCAAGTACGAGCGAGCTTTTGTAAACAATTAATGACTGACTTAATGACTGACTTCAATGGATGACTGTTATTGGGGTTGTATTATGTAACAAAATTAATGTAAACGGTTTTTTTCGGCTGTACAGTCACCTGCAATAGTATATGACGCTATGAAGGCCGCAAAAATATGTGACACGCTCTTATGGCGGTACAAACAAGAATGTGTCAGATTATTTTGCAGCCTTCATATGGTCCTATACTATTGCAGGTGACTGTACTTGTCCTAAATATCAATAAAAAAACACTGACAGTGCGTTGACGTAGACGCAAGCGAATATAGTAAGCACTGGTTTTGTTTATGTTTTCGGGATTAACCCTATAGATTTTTTAAAATAATTTAATGAGTTATTCTTCAAATGTTGTAATTTCGTGGTAATATTGTATTTTTAGGCTGTGTAAATGAAAATTCATATTACAAAGCTCGTAGGAGGAAGCACGGCGTTATTCGTTTCTGAAACAATAATTATACACAGTGGGTCTAAAGGAAGTAACAAATATTAAACACGAGCCTGAAATATTAATAAAATTTGATAAGACATATAAAGCCAGCATGTTAAAAAGTGATGGTCTAAAATTATTAATAAAATAATTAAATGTAATTACACTAATCGAATAAATAAGTTTTTTGATTACATGTTACATCAAATATAGTTCATATGTACTTAATTATCATACCTTATAGCATAGAGTATTTTGCTATAGATAGACCACGTAAGATTCTTTATTTATTATGATTTTCTTACGTTGGATATTCAAGGCTCACTTTGATTTTGTTTTTAATTTGTGACGATTAATTTTAAATGTTTGTATTATTGTTTCATTTCGTCGATCACTATATTATTTGCGTTTAGTTGATAAAATTAATAGATTATCTTGATTATTATTATTACCTATAATGTTTGTGTTTTTAGATTTTTATAAGTAAGTAAGTAAGTAAGTAAGTAAGTAAGTAAGTAAGATTTTTATTTGTAAACATAGGTAATACAGTACAGTGGTGGTCATATTTTATGATGTCTCACTATGTACATATACATATATGTATATACAAAAACATATGTATAGATCCATTTAATAACAGTGATAATTGAGCTTAATAGAATTTAGACGATGTAAGTATACTGACTCCATTTATTAAATAACAATAAATTAAAATATAGACTTTAAAATAAAACGCCTTAATAAAAATTCAAAACTAAACTTAAAAATAGACCATCTATGAATAAAAATTGCCCCAAATGGAAGCAGCATTGCCACGTTCTATCGCAATGCTGATCCCGGATCCGCTGTGCTGTTATGACCCAGCGGTCATAACTGCACAGCAGCAATGCGGCTGAATTCTTTAAATACTCTGTAGGCGCTTTAATCAAGAGAAATCTAACCAACCATTTATTATTTGTCGGATTACACGGGGCCACGTTGTATACGAAGCTTAAGCGAAATATAATATAAGAAGTACACATTCCCATAGGATTACCTAATGGATGTGTCAGTTAAACGTCGCAATGCGTTAATATACGGCTTACCGATGTTACAGCAATTTTAGCTGCGTAGGTGTACCCAGATTTAACCTATTCACGTATGCAATATTTTTGAGAGGGAGACAGTGATACGCTAGAATAAGATGGACAATTTCTTTAGACAACGGATAAACTGACGGGTGAATAGCGGTTTTTCACCCTTTGGGTACAAAAATAAGTCAAAAATGCGACAGAAACAACCTTCAAAAATATTTTATAGAAGCGTATTCTCTAGACAATAGATACCGCACTGCTGCTAACTGTTTACATAGGTACGTGCAAGCTAAAATGCAGGGGAATATAGGGTATTATAGAACACAAGTTGAGAGCAATGTAATCCAAAAATCCGACTCCATGATAACAGATCGTAAATATATAAATACGCAGATTTGTGATAATTAAATTTTTGTAAGCCCAATGATTGTATTAGGTATATAGAAAGTGTATAGAAATATATTATTATTGTAATTGTAGGGTAGGTATTCACTTGCGAAGGAGTGTTAAAGTTTTTAAAGGGTCGGCAACGCGCATGTAACACCCCTGGAGTTGCAGGCGTTCATAGGCTACGGTGACCGCTTACCATCAGGCGGGCCGTATGCTCGTTTGTCACCGTCGTAGTATATAAAAAAAAAAACTTGCGTTAGAAAAAAATATTATATTATTGTGATTTTCAGTGCGCTATTGTTTTTGTTGGTCTATTCGTTTTGTGTCAGTGCCGAATTCTTTATTGCCTTTTAGTTTTTTCGGCGGTTATTTTTATTGTTATAAAGTTTTTATAGAGTGGTATAACACATTATATGTTATTATCGTGTATTTCTTAAAAGATTAATAGCAAATATTTTTCACGATGACAGAAGTTAGCTTACATTAGAGCCAATTAGACTTTCCTTCCTGCCACCCTATTTAAGTCGCAAAAACAAAGAAACTGGAACGAAATGCACTTTATTTCTAGAACCAGCACTGGCACTTAAAGCTAATTCCCTTTTTCTGATCTCCGAACGGTAAGCCCGGGATTAGAACTAGTAAACATGTCCACTTTACCCGCCTCCCACTAGTCCATTGAGGGTAATAAAGCTAGTTAGGTGATTCTGGAAATTTCTGTATACACTGTATAATACACAATCTAGATCATTGTGTATGTCCAAGCTAAATTGCAGTTGATAATTGTTTGTCACAATTTAACATTTGTGTTTATTTACTAATTTATGTCTATAAATATAATTATGGTTTGTTTTTAACATGGATAATAGCGAGATACCGAATTAGTTTAGTTATAATATTTTGCGTAGCACGTGTGCTAACTGCAATAAGAGTAACAACCATATATTTTTTTGCATTTTGATCACCAAGATTTACTGCAAATCAAAAAAATACACATCCAATGTTATGGTTAAGTTTTTCGATACCTGACCGAACGGATATTTTTGAATCAATATGATATTTAAGTTATCTAATTATATAAACTAAGCATAATTATATTTCTTTTAATACTAGATGCTCTGTCATATAGATATAACCTTTTAGTTTTATTTCACTCTTCGTAAATTAACTTGTCATCAACAAGAGTGAAAAAGAGCTATTAAATAAAACGTCATAGAGCAGGCGCTTGATCTGATAGCCTAATAACTAGGTGCCAAGCGTAGGGTGTAGTTGTGAACCAATTGTCGGCAGCTCCTGTTACACGCTGTATAAATCGACTATAGTCAGTTATAGGTTGAGTAATTACATTAGAGCGGTTGGGGTATTTAGTAAAATATATCTTTGGAGAAAGATTAATTCTATGTTTAATACTTGTAAGATTAATTCTACATAAAATTAATCATTCTCCAAAGATATATTTTAGTATGAGTATGATGATTAGATGATAAATTTGAATTTATTATCTGTTTTCTACTCAGAATAGCGAACACTTTCAATCCTAGTAGTAAAAAAGGGAAAAAACCTTGGGACACTTTTTTCTCCTACTAGGATTGAAAGAGTTCGCGATCCTGAAACACGTGAAAGTTTCCAATTTAGCAAAAATATATTTTTAGACAACAAAAAATTGAATCCAAATTGCATTACAAGCAATGCTTTGCTTACCGTATCATATCAAAAACATGTATCTTTGTACTAAAATAAAGAATTTTGTATTTGTATTATATGACGATCCGAATGCCTTAAGTAATTCTCTACCAGTCATCCAATGGGCTAAGCCAGAAATATCTGTTTAATAAACTGAATGTTCAAATTTTCTGTTTTGCCTTTAGGTTGACTGCTAGAGGATGCCTTCTGGCATTAAGTCCGCCTTTTGTACGTTAAGGTTTTCTTTAGTGCAATAAAGGTTAAATAAATAAATAAATAAATGTTAACAGCTATTTTATTGTAACCCCAAGCGTTCTTATTGCATGAGTCAAATTATACTGACGTTTCGCACCTCACTCTCAAGTTTCAAATATTATGCCGCCGCGATTTGTATGAATGTGTATGAAAAGGAGTCAAGTTACTCATTGTGTTCGTATGGCGGTAATCACCGCTTAAACGCCGTTTGATCGCTTATCGCTCGATTTTATCGCTTTTGTTACAGTAATCGTGTAATAGGAGTAATTGTTGTATAATTTATAGCTCTTTTTAATGGTTATTATACAATTGGTGTGATTTAAGTGTGTCCTTTGTGTTAATTTCTGGATACTTAATAGGTACTTAGGTACTCTATTCTTCTGTCATTCATCAGTGAGTATGTTTTTTCTCAGATGATAATCAGTACAATAATATACCTTCTTTGTATAGTTCTGTATTTTGTGATTAATGGACTGGTCAGAGTTTTTTATACTACATCGTAGCCTATGGACGCCTTCAATTCCATTGGCGTCACATGCGCGTTGCCGACCCATTAAAAACGTGTACCTACACTCCTTTTTTGAAGAACCCTATACTCCTCTATTGTGTGTGTTTTGGCGTTAAGATTTAGTTTAGTTCAGTTTTTTAATAAAATGGCTCCGTCCAGTGGGACTATTTCGCCAGTGTCAAGGTATACTGCCACATGGGTTACCAGTGAGCGGTGATTTAAAAAGTAGGCTCTTAGAGCGACGTTGTTCAGTGAAGGCATCGCCAATTGCACAAATTATAGCTAGATGTGCATAACGTCTGAGGGCCGAGATCCTGGGACAGCCGAGTAATGACTTAATAACGGTTACACGCGTTTCCGGATTAATTATTCATTAGCTGCCCACTTCTTTTAATTTTTTTTATTCTGGGACAATCTTACACAAATTGACCTAGTACCACGGTAAGCTTGATATACGGACATTTTATAAAGAAAGGTAAGGCATTTGTTTCAAAAGAAGTAGGTACGTCCCGTTTACTTTGTACACGGTAGTATAGTACTTATTTACAGTGGACTCGGTTCCGGACGCGGCTAATGCACACATGTCCGGGAAATCCGGAGACTTAGAGACATAGCGTTGAAAAAAACATATTTGGAAACAATCACATACAGACCGACTAGGCCCAAAGTAAGCGAAGCTTGTTTTATGGGTACTAGACGACGGATTTTTGATCATGTGAAAAATGATAATGGTAGAAATTATTTAAAAAATAAACAAATGTGTTTGGAGTTGGAGTAGACTATCTGATAGTTATTTTCATGTCAGTAAGGTAATTTCCTATTCAGTTTTCTAGAAAGACCGTGACAGAGTGGACATTTTCAGCGAAGACAGCCACTTGACCACTCTGTCACGGTGCTTTGAGTTAAATAATGTAGATAAGTATAGTCACTAACCAGGGAAATAATAAGTATAAAGTACTGATAAGGTTATTCAAAATTTTAGGCATTTACCTCCTACCAAAAAATAATAGGTAATTAAATTCTAGATCAGACAGTTTTCAGCGGCGGAGACATTGTCGCTAAAAATGAACGGCCCGACTACCTACGATACGTCACGGAGCGTACGATTGGCATCTTGGCTTACGCATCAGGGATTTTACTTGGTTTGAAATAGAAAAGGTATTTATTTATAGAGGTATAGTCAGTCTTACACTATAAGCACTTATTTTAACTTCAAAGCTTTTAAGACGGTATTTTTATTGGAACAGTTTCTGAATATTTTTTTCACTCAAGAACTCGTGTGTTTCTATTAGAGAAGCAAAAAACATGTGACAATTTTGAGTCACTTATGACACTTTCATTTATGTTTCCACTATACCTACAATGGAAAATGTGAACACATTAGAAAAGAATATTGGGGATGTTTTTGTCCCTCTGACAAATAAACATGGGCTCTTAATGTTCTTACTATAGTGTTTTATTGATAAGTTAGAATGTCAAATAACCATAGATTAAAAAAGTGTTTGTTCCGTTCAGATTGTCAGAGATAAATAAATAGTAGGTACATTGCGATACAATGTGAAAAGGAGCAATTTTGCAATGAGTGGCGATAGAATAAAACACGACCGAAGGGAGTGTTTTCAATCGAAACACTCCCTTCGGTCATAAAAGTTTAAAAGTGCCATATGTACTGTAAAACGTTCTACGACACACGTGCGAATAGGTAGATGAAATTTAGGCAAAATATCACATTTTATTATAAAATGTTTTTTAAGAAACTTAAAAAATAATCTGATTCAGCAATTAAAGACCAAAAAACATCACAAAGGAAATGCAACATGTCAGAATTCAACGTGTCACGTCTTATCTGTCATCGCAAGCGCACGCAATCCTGCGCATCTGTTCACCCTTCCGTGGGCGGGGCTTCGTCATGGCGACCGGCCACGCCCACTTTCGCTTAAAGGGGTTTTAGTTGCGGCGCTTTGTTTTTCGCTGTAAGTTTGAAATTGGCAATTTATAGTTGGTGACTGTTGACGTGTTATAGTCAATAGCGGTTTTGTGTGTGTATGTGTGTGTCTGTGTAAATTATTTAATATATCTAACGAAATATTACAGACTTATTTTTATGTGCAATAATTTAAATCAAAGCGTTAAATACCTACCTACTTACTGTTAAAATTAAATTATGGTATCTAAATTCTTACTAGAATTAAAAAAAAAGCGACACCCCCCTGGTTCTATAGATGCTCTGCCACGGATATATGCGAACTCTTAGAATGCAGAAACTGTGACCGGAATATTAATTCAGCATTATCTTTAATTATTCTGAACTTAAGTTTAAACTTCTTGGCAAAGTGGAAGTTTAGTTTGGCTCGATATTGCGGGATGCAGTTTTAGTACCTATATTAGCGACAGCGCGTTTCTAAAGTATGTCCGTCTCGCTCCTGCCAGAGTAGTGGTAGGAGCAGTAGGAGCGAGACGGACATACTTTACAACTATAAGGAATGACTGAAACACGGTTGTAGTGAACACAATTCCAGAAAAACTTAAAATCATATTACATACAAACTAACTAGCGACACAATCCAATACGTTTCAGCGTCTTGTCAAAATGTGTCATCACAGACCCAAAAGCGCGGTAAATCCGCCATCCGTAATCCACATTAAAAAAAAAACTAAGTGAACGTTCGTAAATTCTTAGAATCTAATACAACTTATGGTAAGCACACTATTTAGGGTAGTTCACACTAAAACAGACGGGACGGGCCGATCCGTCAGTTTCTATAGAAAATGTCACGTGCCATCCGAGAGCTCCGAGCTATCACGTGATTCTTTCTATAGAAATTGACAGACCGTCCCGTCCCGTTCTAATTTGAGTCATCCTTCAATCGCAGTGGCCCAAACTACTAAAATAAATTACAATTTAGTAGTTTAGGTAAAACAATTCGCAATAGTAGTTCGTTTAATTAAAATCTTCCAATTAATATTTGAAATAGTTTCCAATCCACTAGAACCGGATACAGTTTCCATTTAACTATCGATGTCACGGGAATTCGAAAACTTTTTATTTAATTTAACTGATGAACACTGGTTTTTACCACGGATTTTGTTATATTTGAGCTCCCGATATTTCGGCAATGTTACAATCGCTATGTTCACGAGAAAACTGAATAAAAAATTCCAATTGAAATTAAACACTTTAGAATGGATTAATCGCGACCCTGACCCTACGCAGTGACCCTACGTTTTAAGACCTTTACAGCACTCGTTTTCACAGAGTTAAGATGAATGACAGAACACGAAGTCTCCACGTCAATAAAAAAAGTTAATTTAAAAAAAGTTAGTCTAACTGTCAAGACCCTTTATCTCGAGAACGCGTAAAGATATCAATTTCAAATAAATACCACATACACAAGTCTAGGATCCCTTCAAGGTGTGTAAAACCCCAACCTCTACGTCAACGGGATCAAAAGATACAGCCGTTTATGTCGCATTTCCTATCATTTAGTGTATGCAATCGAAATCTCGCGAGTAAGATGTACAAAGGATTTTTTTTAATGTTCCCGGAAACATAATATTATATGGCTGCCCCGGAAATTTTAAACTTTCTAATTTATTTGCGCATTAAAAAATCTCTAAATCGTTAAGTACGAAAATATCCGGACTTTGAAAGTCGGATGACAGTGAAATTTACTCATAGTACCGGTCAGAAACGTCAATGGGAACAGCCAGCTGTCACCAACCTTTGGTCCTCTTAATAAAGCAGTAACAATCACGTTCAATCAACGCCGACGCGGGTTGGTGATGCATGCCTTTGAATTTGCGTCGGCCAAATGAAAGTGGACAAGCGTCAATCGAGAATCAGGGTGAGGTTCCGTAGAATCACTGTCAATCTAACTTGCAAATAATGTATACAAACCGCCATATTGAATGAATGAAATGTATTTATTTCGAGTAACTATAGGACTCATACAAGATTGTTTAGTTTACTTACATTAGTACTTATAGGTATTATGTTAGTATTATTTAGCCTAGGTGTTTAGAAAACACATGAGCTGTTGGAAACATGCATTTCACAGCAGCCCCTCACATACGGACAATCAAGCCTGTCTGCTATTGAACATAGGATGGGGTTGGGGCTGGCCCGCAACCGGCTATTGATCGGATATTGATCGTAATAACGTCACTTTTAAGTTGTTTTAATCTCCAAGATTAAGTTATTTATCTTATGTTTTGTATGTTACGATAATACGACTGCTTCAGTAGTGATCGTTTCAGTGGTGTTTAATGAGGTAGTATGAAAATACAAGGAGAAACAGTGACAAAACATGTCATGTCTTTTGTTTACATCGTTAGTGAGTTCCATCGTCGGTGATTTTAGGTTTAAAGATAGGTAAAGATCTCTTCCTAGTCGTTCCCTTACTGCTGAGGATGGTGTCTATTCAAACAGTCAATTAGCTGTATCAGTGCATCGCTTACAAGCATCTGCAGGTTTTCGGAAATCCGATCCAACCAACATTTCGAACTACGGCCTGTAAGTTTTTTCCTCTCTACTCGTACTTTCAACGTTACCATCAAGCGTTCTAGGTTGTCTCCTCTGCGCGCAATATGGCCAAAATATCGCATTATACGCTGTAAACAGGTTCTGTAAAGACGCTGATCCTTATCAAATATAAGTTGTTAGGTAAAAAAGGAGCCATTTAATTTAAACTTTCGTGAGTCATACTGATAATAAATTGCAACGGTTAACACTCACGTATTTTTATCACAATAGGCGTGACATGTTTCGACTGCATCGGGCAGTCGTCCCGATCCGTGTGATGCCTGAGCCGCGAAGGTGACAACACCACTCTGTCTGTCCGACGATGACTGCCCGATGCAGTCGAAACATGTCACGCCTATTGTGATAAAAATACGTGAGTGTTAACCGTTGCAATTTAATAAAGACAGGAGTAGAAAACGCATGACGCGTTATTGCAAAAAATCAGAATAGGCCAATATTTTTCACATGGTTTTCACTACAAGCTTATTATTGCGCTGAAAATGACCAATGCTCGTATTGGTAGCTAAAATTTAAACGAGTAGCAGACAAATTATAAGATCAATACCATCATATGTTTTTTGTTTGTTTGCAATGTCACGGAATTGTCTATGTTCGATATCAAGCGACGTCTAATAGTAGTTTATGTAACAGTAATATAATGAGGGTTCTTAAAACTCTTAAGTTTCGTCTCGTTTTGTAATCATATGAACTGTTGTACACGCTAGTTTTTCTTCGACAGCTAAAAAAGCAAAAATAACCTAGAAGTGCTGCACTAGAAAAAAGTATTTGTACGTCCAGACGTGCTTGGTGCATGTTTTAAGTACTTGGTAAAAAGAAAATTGTAGGGATCCCTAAATTCGTACCCCTATTTGAATAATTTGCTTACTTACACAGTGGCTTGATTGAGTTGTGTTTTTTGCAGTTCCTACTTTAACGAGGGTCTTTATTGGGTTTTCAGCCATTTTAATTTTTACCTTTACAATAAATGGTGAATAAAGAATTTTAACTTGTTAATTCCTCAAAAGGTACTAAGTTAATATTTGGAGAAGAAACACATCAGTCTATAAAACATTAAGTGCCAATCTACACGCAAGTACTTTACTACAGTGAGAGAGAAAATCTTTATTATTTTTGAGATTCTTTATTATATTTGTAGAGAAGCCTGGTTACTGTGGGTTATTAGGTAAAATCTGGAGCAAAGCCCACCTGGGGAAGTACCTCCACCTTACAGAAAACCGCAGTTTAATAACACTAGACCCTACTCATAGGCGTCCATAGGCTACGGTAACCGCTTACCATCAGGCGGGCCGTATGCTTGTTTGTCACCGTCGTATTAAAAAATACAGCTCATAATATAATTATGAGCGAACACAAATGTATATTTGATCATAATAAAACAGATCCATTTTCAATCTTATTTTTAGGGTGTCCTACGTCAAAAAGAAAAAAAAGGAACCTTTATGGGATCACTTTGTTGTCCGTCCGTCCGTCTGTCTGTCAAGACCCTTTAAAAGGTCAGAGCTAGCAAATTTAAATTAATACCACATACACAAGTCTGCGGTCCCTTGAAGCTGTGAAAAAAACAAATCTCTACGTCGACGCAATCAAAAGATACGGCCGTTTATGTAACATTTCCCATACATTAGCAATACAATGGGAATCAAAATGTCCCGTTGAACTATAATCACGAGAAAAAAGCAAGTACTTCTAGCACAAATACAGGAGAAAATCCGAAAACCGTATAATTGCCGCACACTGAGAGTTCCGTGCCACCATTTTTAAGTACCTAATTAAGTTCATAGATTAGGAGGAGGGGGATCATCCTTAGTGCTTTTGTTTCGAGCCCGACACGCACTTGGCCGGTATTTTTTTCTGGAACAAATTTGTAAAAATTACCTACGTATTACACTACGTACTACGTACGTAGCGGGCTGAATTCAAGCATCGATGATCGAAAATATCGAAATTCCATTAGGTATTTCCCTTTCTATCTCTCACTCTTGCTTCTACACATTGGAACGATAAAGAGACAATAATACGAATTGACAAAAGAGTATAACCTTAATAAGGCGACACGACAAAAAAGGTTTACAACCACTGAATTAAAGACAGTAGCCATTAGAATAGCCATTCAGCAGATTGAACTGGAATTATTGGCCATTTGAAACTGGCCCCTAAGCAATCCGTCCCTGCCCGCCTACCACGAACATCGAAAATTGACATTCACGGGAAACCTCTTTGTCACTCCAATGCGAGTTTGACAGAGATGGAGATACAAGTCCAAAATCGTTCTATTTTCGTGGTATAAGCTCTTGCCATGATTACAACAGAAATTAACCCGTGTTGTATGTGAGACCTTAATAAGTGCTTCAGAAAGCTAAAATAGAAAAGGAGATTCAGAGAGATGTATTTAGCAAAGAGAAATAGTTATAAATAAATACCCATTGACACTAAGGTCTACTTCTTATGCTCATGCTTCATGTTCATGCTTCTCATGTATGCATGGCTGACGACAGTAAAATCATCGCACACTGTCTATTTGTATCAGAGTAAACGAGATGGCACTATCACCGGCCGGCCAGGGTCGGCCGAGGAGAGCCCTATAGTCCTGATTTTAGCCCCTATAAAAGAAAATAATTATATTGTCACTGGTTATAAATAATTAAATAAGGTTTACTTAAAAACCGCGCTAAAAATAAATTCTTAAAACGAATTTCTATTTTCTTTCACAAACTGCGGCAGCGTTCCTCAAATTGTTTATCAACTGGCAAAACCTGACAATTTTTTTACATCGTCGGCACTTCTGAAAGTTCACTATTGTCGGCAATATCTCAAGACCGCGATATCTCCAGATAGATCGATGAAGATCGATGGCAAGATTAACCCTTCGTTCGGAATCGAATAATTCTACGCACGTATGACAACGCACATATCCAGAATTTTCTAAACAAATCGCATTGCAAATAAGGTTTACAAACCTTTAGTTCAATTGGTTGTATCGTACGTGACAGGTAACTAGCTACTTATGCGCTTTTTCTATGAATTGTACATTTTGATACCGACTGTTTGATGTGCCGAAACGATAGCAAAAATGGTTTGTTGTTTAAATTTTTTGTAAAACGGTGTAGCCGACGAATAATTTAATTGTACTTGTTCGTGAGGCAGGGAATAGAATCATTTAGTATCTTAGTTTTTAAAGGTCTGTTATGAAATGTACTTACCCAGTTTGTTTTATTATTGTGCTGATTTCATGTGACATGTAGGTAAATGAAAAATTGGCTTTAAAATGAGTTTAAGACATGACTCACACTATAACGGCGGGACGGGACGGTACGATCTATCAGTTTTATAGAAAACGTCACCTGACATCCGAGGGCTCCGAGCTATCACGTGATTCTTTCTATAGAAATTGACTGATCATCCCGTCCCGCTTTCCCGTCCCTGCCCTGTCTCGTGCTAGTGTGAGTCATCCTTAAAAGGTTTTAAAATGGTTAAAGAAGGTAAAAGAAGAGAACAGACTAAAATATTAAATCAATAATTTTGAAGTTGGGAGTGTAAATGAGGCATTCCGTGAAAATCTCCATAACGAAATGAGAAAGCGATTTCGTGTCTGATAATAAATATTTCATGACTTTGCTAACCATTTGGGGTCGAAACTCTTGGTCCATGTGGTCCCAGCGCACGCAAGTTTTTCGTAGAAATGGCAAACGTCTGGTTGATGTTACTGGTGACCGAAGAGCTGGTGGCTTCCTCGCACAACGTATCAGCATTGCGATACAACGAGGAAACGCCGCCAGCATCCTAGGTACAATATGCCTCAAGGACCTATTTTAGATTTAAGGTAGGTAGAAGTAGGTAGTTAGGTAAGTTACACTTACTGTATGGTTTTTTTTTAAATTAAACTCTTTAGAACGGATTAGTCGCGTTTATTAACACCATGAGTTTAATAACCATGTTTCGAGCCCTTTACAGCACTCGTTTTCACAGATGATGATGATGATAAGATGATGACTCATCATCATCATCTTAACCCTGTGAAAACGAGTGCTGTAAAGGGCTCGAAACGTAGGATCATGGTGTTAATAAATGCGATTAATCCGTTCTAAAGTGTTTAATTTTAATTAATAACGATCGCGGTAACAGAAGACAATATTATGTATACTGTATTTTAAAAATAAATGTTATTTCCTTTGCTAATATATTGGCAGTACATTCTCAACCTTTGCGGATTTTATTGAAGTAAGTAAGTATACAAGGTAAAAGCATTTTGTAAGCGACATTTTCTTTAAATGCACCAAATTCATCACAGGTACACAAACTCACTAGGACAAAAAAACAGGGCTGAAGGTTTTAACTTTAACTACAATGCAATCTCGAGAGAAATCAGAAATTAACAGTTTTTTTTTAATACCTACTGAAGCTTTCAAAATTGACGGTGTCAAATATTTAATACTCCATTCCCACGCATTCAGTAGTAAAATACACACGCGAAAAAACTTTAATACCAATAAAGAATCATATTTGCCGCTCTTCCATAAAGGCAGCCTATAAATATTGACACACGCAGCCCTCAGAGGCCGCCATTTTATTAATTGCAACAAAACCTGTTCGAAAAACTAATATCGAAACATCAAAAGACTTTCGCTATCAAAAAAACTGCAAGCAAACGACAAAATAAACGTCGCCAGAGTGTCTGCGACCATTCATTCATTGATGCTGTCCATTGATATTCTACGTTCATTCATTCGTTCATTGTCCGTTCGTTCTCGAAATCGGCTTAGTTTTTGTGCGTTGCGGTGGACCAGGGTAATTTATGGCACCTTTACATCGGGCAGGTAGTTTAGTTACAATTGCTTCGCATTTGCGAACCCACTTGATTCATGAGATGGTCTAGCGGCTTGCTTTTAGACTTTGGTATTCGAGCTGCGAGTTAATGGTGAAATGATTCCTACATGGGTTGTGTGTGAGAATGAGAATGTAACTTATAGTTTAACAAAGCTCCTTATATGATACACTTAGTGAAATTTATACTCGCTGTCCCTTTTTCGCTATAGTAGTATCGCTTTAAAATAAAGAGATGATTATAGGTTTTGTTTACCTTACCGCAAACGCGGGATAATAGTAGTGGATAAATATTATGAGTCCTTACATATGGAATATTAGCTGGTGCCCGCGACTTCGTCTGCGTAATATCTTAATAAATTGTAGCCTATGTGTTATTCTGATGTATGGTTCCGTTGCGTCGTCTGATCAGGCGTGGGATTCGGCAGGTTACCCCGGAACCGCCGAAACACGACACCCTTCGGCCAGAAGTCTGGGCTCGCGATGGTGTCCATCAGCGGCCGCGGCACGCGCACCACAAACGAGCTGAAGTGCACGTACTGACGCGACCGCAGCTGGTGCACCCTCAAGTTGTAGCTGGTCTTCTGGCGGACGTACTCTACCACCTCATCGGCTACGGCAGAGTGATGCAGGCGCGACACGTAGAGCGCCGTACTCGGTGTCGCAATCGGTAGGCCAGACTTAACTGGATCCCCAGTGCCACACTGAGTTTTACGAGGCGCGTTGCGTGCCTTGCTCTTCTTTTCCACCAGTGTGAACCCCTCCTTATCCACACGGGTGCGGGATGACTTCTCCATAATTGGAGCCCGTTCTTCACACGCCTTAGCAGGCGCGCTTACCCGGTTATAATTTAATGTCTGTCAAAACCGTATTTTTCCGGGGTTAAAAAACAGTTTCACTAAGCAGTAGCATGTGCTCAGCCTGCCCTTTTTGCGAATACAGGCGTGAATTTATGAATGTATGTACCGTCATAGTTCTTTGCCATGAGTAGATAGGTATAAGTCTCGTCTAATCCCGCAGCCCAAAGATCTCATAAACCCGCACATTCCCAGAGTAACCAATTACTTTTCTTCCGCACAGCTATTTGTTAATAGAATTACTTTTTTATTTCATTTTATACGCTCAGTGCCCTCAGTGGCGCTGAATCTCGGAGCTCGTGTTTTATCACTGTTTTTCATGAAATGCGCGCAATTTTAATATTACACTTGGAGTTTTTCTGGTGCAAAATAGGAGATTTGCTCGACGGGTTATGATGAATAATATTTTACATTTGTTGCTTGGCAACCTATTTATAGCACTCTGAATTTTTACTTTATTTCGCTTATTAAATGCGAAATTTTATACACCTCTATAGCAGGGGAGGCAAAGATGTTAAATTTATAGTTACTCGAGCGTCAGGGGGTCTATTGGAATCGAAAGAGTAGTTGATATGAAGAAGAATAGGTTATATGACGTTTTATCAGTGGTGGGGGAAGCGACCACAAACTGTAGTTTTTGATGTTAAAAAAATTATACGTGGAAATACTCGAGCCTGTAAATAATTGACATTTACAGGTCGCGCAACGTTTCGTAAAAAAATAATCTAGCTCGCTCCTGTAAGTAAAAGTAACGTTTTGTTTGTTGTAACTTTGTGACCATGCCAATCCATTACTTTTGCTGAAATCATATTTTTTGAAATGGACAGTCCTTAATCTGAAGGGTACTAATATTATGTGCCCTAGACGCGTGAACGTGAACCTATATTAAATAAGTAGTCATATTCGGTACTTAACAAGGCATCCTCCCACATATCAGTCTGCTGCGCCGGAGTTACTACCGAAATCCAGCCCCTACTATTACTTTAATTACTGTTTGTTCCTCCTCTATGCCAAATGGTCAAGCGTATTTTAAATAAATTAGGCACACAGAATAACCCCCTTATTCATAAAAAAGTTAACAGACGTTTTAGTTAAAATAAGTTTTTCCCCTTTCTAACAAAAGCAAATGTCAGTCTGATAGATTAGGACAAACGATCATTTAGCAAGATGATGATCTGGGTTTATGAATAACATCATTAGTAGATGCAAATTGAGAACGAAAGTGGAGACAATGGTAGTTTAATTAACGACAACAACGCGACTGAAATCATAGGTAGAGACTTCTAATTTAATAGTAGATTACAAGATTTTGTTGAGACAAATCAAATTATTTCATTTAATACCTATTTTTGATTTGTTATTAAAGTAGTAGTAATTTATAAATTAAAAAATGGAAAAAAAATGTCATACAGTGTGTAAATCTAATACGGGCGAACCTCTTAACGAGGACATAAGAAATGTAATTAGGTAACTTTTAAATGGAATTGCAATTAAAATTTTATCCATACAAAATAATTCGGCCCGCAATGTAATGCAAACACACTCGCCTTAAACATCAGTTGACAACTGTCAGCGTCAAATAGTTTATAGTACTTTGCTGCTGAAATTTTTATAAAAAAATTAATTATGGGGTAATATATAAGTGTAACTTAAAAATATGTTTTAATTATTGATAACAATAATGAATTCTATGTTTGGTTAAATTTATCGCCCGTATTAGACTTACACACTGTATACTAAAGAAAAAGACTAACACCGACGGAGGCCAATCCGGGGATCGCGCTCGGGTCTTCAGCTTACGCGGCTAACGCCATAACCACTAGGCCAACTGGTCTCAACGAAATGCCGGCGAATTTCTCGAGTATATGCAATCTTAGTAACAGGCAAGACGCCGCGCGCGATATACCCGTTATATCTTCATAATACTGTGTATAAAACGCGAAAGTTTAACATGTCTAAGGTATATAATATGATGTATACCAATCGACATTGTTTTTGGATTGAATTAAGACCTTTAAAACCAATATTGTGAACTAGGTACCGGATAATTCAGGAAGGCATAATTAATTAATAATACATAATTATAAGAGATTTTCCTTTAAGTTGCGGAATTTCCTGATGTCTTCTGAAATCGGGATTACCAAGATAATACATTATTCGTCTGCATACATTATGAGATGTAGAGGTCCAATGCGACGGCGATACGATACGACAAAATGATACAAGTATAATCAAATAATAAAATAAAATAAATATTATAGGACATTCTTTCACAAATTGACTAAGTCCCGCAGTAAGCTCAAGAAGGCTTGTGTTGCGGTTACTCAGACAACGATATACATAATATACAAATACATAAATACATAGAAAACATCCATGACTCAGGAACAAGTATCTGTGTTCATCACACAAATAAATGCCCTTACCGGGATTCGAACCCAGGACCATCGGCTTAGCAGGCAGGGTCACTACCAACTACATCACCAACCGGTCGTCGAGAGTATGGAGGTAGCTTAAGCTACAGTGCTTACTAGTTAGGTATCAAATTATTATAACGGCGGTTTATTTTAACGGCCTCCTAGCCTAGTTGGTAGTGACCCTGCCTACGAAACAGGAGGTCCCGGGTTCGATTCCTGGTCAGGCCATTTATTTGTGTGTTTATCAAGAAGTTCCTGAGTTATGGATGTTTTCCATGTATTTAAGTATTTATACGTATCTGTCTATTATATATATCTTCGCGTAGTACCCACAACACAAGTGGCTTACCGTGGGACTAGGTCGATTTGTGTAAAATTGTCCCATAATACTTACTTACTTATAATACTTAAATAATAGCAAAATCAGTCACATCAAGGTGATAAGTCAAACTTCAATAAATTAGCAGGCACTCGACATGTCTGTCACGAGCTGACTGCTGACAGGCGGGCCAATCAGAGTTTTGCATAATTGCGGAATCTGCATTTGAATGTTTGCGGCAGGTGGCGCCTCCATCCATACTAATTCTGGCTCGTAGGATTCAGGTGACGGGTTGAGGACACGACTATACAGTATGTCTGATTTGTAAATTTAAATTAAAATTCGTGGTATGATAATAAGGGCGTTAAGGTTGACTCACACTAGAACGGGACGGGACGGGACGGGACGATCAGTCAGTTTTTTTGGCAGCGATTGGTAATTGCACAGGACCCGTAATTTTCATGCCGGTTTCGTCATAATGACGTATATAAACACACAGGATGTTTTAATACGAAATGAGTTAATAACAGATAAAGTCTATCAACGTTCGATTCTAACGTCGAACGCAATAGTTTTGACACTATTCAATGGCATTATTCTTTCAAACGTAAAACCTAAAACATGATGTATGAAGCTTGACGTCATTTGTCTGTCATCGGCATGAAAATTACGAGCCATGAACTAATTAATCACTTTCCTGTGAAGGAAAACAATGTGCGGAAACCGGACTAATGACAATAAAGTCTAGTTCAAATAGCAGTCGATTTCGTAAAACCAGCGCCTACGCCAAATCTTGGGATTAGTTGCCAAAGTGGACCCCAGGCACCCTGCACCGGGAAAACGTTAGAAGGAACAATGTCTACTGTACTTGTCTCCTATAGCTCGTATTGGTATTCAAAGCCAGCAGGAGATTACTTAAATACCTTCGTCTTTTGGCTTACTACGGATTTTTAATTGTGTTAATCTGGAAAAGTAACTTTTGCTCTCTAATGCCTTCGGGAGAACTCTCGGGTTAATCAGATTACGGTAATGCTTAAATAATGCTGTATTTAAATATTATGTACCTACTTATATACTGTTTTACTAAATGAGCGTCACAACAAAACAAATCAAAGGTACATTGAAATTAAACACTTTAGAACGGATTAATCGCGTTCTCTCAGTCATCATCTTAACCCTGTGAAAACGAGTGCTGTAAAGGCTCGAAACGTAGAGTCATAGTGTTAATAAACGCGATTAATCCGTTCTAAAGTGTTCAATTTCAATGAATAACAATCGCAGTAACAGAAGACAATACATAGTTACATTATTAAGGCTTCAGTCGGTATCTGGTATCAAGCGTGTGCCTGTGCCTACGGTAAGCAAATGTTATGTTTTTGGCTTCCTGAACTATCGTAAAATCGCGGCAAACAGTTTCATACGCTATGTATGCTCAAATCTCGGTTCAAGTTTAATGAATTTGACATTTTGAATCTATTGCAATCTTAATTAAAGTAACTGACAATCACAATATAAAATCCTGAGAATGTACCATGTGTAGTTTTAAGTGACTTTGTATATTGTGAGATAAATAAATAAACTAAACTAAACTAAACTATCATAGTTTCTTTCTTTGTGATTAGCGGTTCTTTCGTGCACGATGAAAAACAAAACACGAAAGTGATCCATACTAATATTATAAAAAGCAAGGTGTATGTTTCTGTTTGTTTGTCCGTCTTTCACGGCAAAACGGAACGACGAATTGACGTGATTTTTTAAAGTCGAGATAGTTGAAGGGATTGAGAGTGACATAGGCTACCTTTTTAGTGTTATTATAAAACACTGAACGGGTCTATACCGACGTTTAATACACCCCGATAGACCCGAAATAATTGGCTCATGGCAAGATACCTTGTGATTTATGAACTGACTTGTGACTTACTTTCCGCATTATTTCGAAATGTACTATTGCGATGTTACGTTGATATAGGGTAAATCTTACTGGCCATGTTCCAATAACTAGCCGCCTTATATTAAAAATTTATACTGTATAGGTATCTAGAAATACAATTCATTTTGTTTAAAATGTTTTTATTATTTGAAAAATATAAAGTAACGGTAACAATTAACAAAAATTAAATACATTAGAAATTAACAATTATAAAAAGGAACACAAATAATAGAAAAAAGGAAGTAAAAAAAAAGAGAAAAAAAACAAAAAATGAAAACTAAAACTATCTTAACCTATGGGGCCTAACCTATATGTACATATGTCCCCAATGTTAACTGAATATGGCAGAGTGCCCACAAGGCTGGCTGCATTACCTCGCTGAATGGCAATACCAATACGCTGAGCGAGGAAAGAATTTAGAATAAGATATCAATTACTTGCTGGCCTCTCTTTAATAATAAAATTGACCTATACTAAACTAGTTTGTTTTTGGTATAAGATGGCAAGTTATAAGTGACTTACCTACATCCACTGCTTGCATTATCGTTTTTTTTTCATTTAATATCAGTATTATTGCACAGTTGGCATTCAAACGAAATAAATGAATACAAATATGCCTGTAACTGCCATTTCTGTTTGTCACTAATTAAAATAATGACGTCGGCGTATCGAATGCCGACTTTTGTCACCATTCACACAAACTTAATGCATTCGGCAAAGAATAAAGAAAACAAATTAAATGTTTAATTCAAAAACACCAACTGGCTGAATTCGACGCGGTGTGTCGATAGCTTTATGAAAATACAAACCATTCTACAACTAAACATGAAACTATTCATCTTTATCCCCGTAGCAATATGTGTGAGAATTGAACTGAAACTCTTTAACCAACTGCATTGGTATTTTTAATGTATATTTTTAAGGGTAAATTGCGTCACGAATCAAAACCTACCTATGCCAATTCCCTCAACTAATATAGACTCTTTGTGTATCGGAATAAAGTAACAGTTCGCTTAACACAAAAATTGCACAAGGGTAATTTGATAAGAGTACCATAAGATGATAACAGACAATACTAAGTTAATCTAATTTGAACTTTAAGATATTAGTATTACGGTTGAAAAATGCTTGGTAATTAAAAAAGTACACTCAGCATTGAAATCATAGAAACGTATGCGGAATACTTAACGCGTAATGAAAACGCTTTTGTAATAATACTAAGGGTACGTGAATACAAATAATTAATTGTTATTGTGGTAAGTACTGTTTCATTGTGTTTTTGTAGAGGGCTTGTTCCATATTGTGTTGTACAAGTAATCGGGTTAAAGTGACAGTTTTTAAAATGACAGTTTTACATTGTTAATTATACCGCTTGTGTCAACACGGGTTTACTAGAGGTTATTGTTTTCATTGTTCCAATGCTCTATACGGTAGCAATGGTGGTGAGTAGGTTTTTGAATGCAAGGTATAATATAGTCTGAAAAGCAATCGAGCAGTAACAGTAGGTTATAGAGCATAATACTATATTTTACTTACGTTAGTATTACCATCCCGAAAATACCCGCCAAGTGTGAGTTGGACTCGCCCACCAAGGGTTCCGCAAAAACTCATGGCCCCCATTTACAAACTTAGGTACCTGAAACTGGGGGCACGGAACTCTCAGTGTGCGGCAATTATAGTTTTCGGATTTTCTCCTGTACTTGTGCTACAAGCTCTTGCTTTTTAGCAAATTTCGTGATTCTAGGTCAACTGTTAAGTACTTATAGATTTTGATTCCGATTGCAAATATATGGGAAATGTGACATAAACGGCCGTATCTTTTGTTTGCGTTGACGTAGAGGTTTGGTTTTTTCATAGCTTGAAGGGAACGCAGATTTGTGTATGTGGTATTAATTTTAACTTGCTACCTCCACGCATTTTTGAGATAAAGGGTCTTGACAGGCAGACGGACGTACAACAAAGTGATCCTATAAGAGTTCTGTTTTTTCCTCTGTAGGGACGGAATCCTAAAAAAGGGGTGGATATTTTTTTTTTGCCCTACTGTTATTGCGATAGTTTGGTTGTTAGACTATTGATAGCATGAAGTTTTATACTTCAGAATTAATACCCAGGAAGCTGGATATCATTTTAATACCTTCATTAGGTCTTAAAGACGTGTGAAAATGATTATCTAAGACTATAACTATAAAAACATTTGCTTCAGATATCGGCACATCGCCTTAAAACTAGGAGATAAGATTTTTTATTGATCCTATTTATAATTTGAATTTTTCAGTATTGCAATTCAGGTTTAGCGTCAAAGTTCTCTTTAGTGCTAGCCAAATGATGATTGGTTTAACTTGCAGACTGCTATTATTTTTAAAGTGGCTAATGTGATCATTTAAAATGATAGGAAAGATTGCTCTTTAAGATACCTGTCATATTGACCTTTAAATAAACTATTTCAACATAGATAATTAGGTAGTAGGAACATACGCAGTACATACCTATAAGATATAGGTTTTCAGTGGAAGTAGGTACTTCCCTAAGTGGTAATATTACCAGTAGAGACAATATTGAAATTCTAATACTTAACCTTTTTTTAATTCAGTCGGTAGAGCGATGGGCATGTGTCCCTGAGTCTCAAGTTCGAGTCTCGCGAGAAATTGGTATCGTTTTCAGACGTTTTTACTTAAAATATTTTTTTTTACAATTATTCCCACTTTTGAATGTATGTAATGTTATACATATTATATAATAAGAGTGCATATTTAAATAAAGAAAACATGGCGTCGTTGTTATTAAATTGTACTTATATGATATTATTGTTATTATTTTACTTTACTTTTTACTATACTTTTTACTATACTTATTGACATACAATTTTATCACAAGGACGCAATGTTTTCTCAATTTAATTATTGAATTCCATTCCCTCATTCCCAGCCTTCAACTGTCAAAACAATAACCCTTAATCCTGTTACCAACCTTATTTGTATTTTAATCCTAATATTTATCCAAATTATCACTTCGCATCTAGCATCACAAATATATGCTTTAAAATCATAACGCAGGGTATATTATTCCATACTACATAATAAGCGTGTATTTACATCAAACAACATCTAACAAGTCATTGAAAATTGTTAATATAAATTATTCCTTATCATATAAAAAATTAAGTTGAATTCCGTTCAAAACATTCTACGGTACTTGAGCTGTAATTAGTTGTGTTATTATAGTTAATATAATAGTTATATGAAGTAATGCATAGTCAGTACTTTACGCACGTGTGCGGCACGCGCGGCGCGGGCGGCGCCTCCGGGCGTCCTACGTTTGGTGCTCGAGCGAAAAGTTTACGTAATTATCGGCTACTATAAATATATATTTAAACCTATATAGACTAGTCCCGTGTACTAGATTATTTTCTAGGTTAAAAGACAATTCGGCGGTTGCTTTCGAAAAAAATGCGCCAAATTTTGGGAATAAATTAACAAAAATATTTCATCTTTTAAAAAGATTTAAGGCCTTTATCATTTTCTATCATTTTCTTGAATCATGTCAATATTAAACGACAAATTATGACGTACTAAATACAGAGAATGATAGTTTTGCGACCTAGTCGTCATCTCCATTATAATAAAGGATGTCTCACACTAGAACTTACGGGAAAATCTGTCAATTTCTATAGAAAGCGTCACGTAACATTCGAGGGCTCCGAGCTATCACGTGATTCTTTCTACTTATAGAAATTGACAGATTTCCCCGTCGCGCCCCGTCCCGTCCCGTGCTAGTGTGAGTCATCCTTAATGAACTGCTATTACACTAGTTTAGTGATAAAATCTCTTAAAAGCAATAATCTACAAAACCGAATTAAAACGGACACTTAAAGCTTACTCCAAGCCCTATCATTTATTTCGAGCACCAAAATTACGACAAATGATCCGTCCCCTTAATGTCGCACTTAAGCTCTCCAAAAAACGCGACGAACCACAAATCCAAATAAAAACCGACATTAAACGCAATTTCATCGCAAAACTAGCTTCCCAGTAACAAAAGATCGACAATTTCACGCAAAGGGGGTCCAAAAAGCTGTTTTTGTCCGAAATTTGTCTTTTTCTAGTTATTTATTGGAAAGGGGATGGGCTAGGAATTTTATTTGGCATAAAATTCATTGTAGAAATGATATAAAAATGGATAATAAGTGGAAAGCGTGACGCCGAGGAGGCAAATGACGCGGCAAATGATGTCTCGTCGCAAAAACGAGCAGCTGTTCGGCGCGCGCAGCGGCCATCTTGGATTTGCTGTCAACCGGAGTACCATGCAGCGACTTTCTTACAACCAGTACGTCATATCAACCAACAGGTACACGACTTATTCTGGCAATATTCTTCTAAGCTGTATAAAAGTTAGTTACAAGCAAAGTTAGTTGAATAAATCTCGGGCCGCATATTTAAGTTGGTCGCGGTTGGACAACGCATTATTGATAAGCCGTAAATTATAGTAATATGACGTTTATTGATTTTGACTTCAGATTCAGCTTACATGCCGTTTTATTGCTATTGTAGAGGCTTTGGTGGGACAAATTCCTTTTGAATTTCAAAGTTATAGGACAACTGTTGATCGTCTTTTGTTCTCTGTAGCTTAGGCAGCCTTGGGGCTTTACCATTACGGCTTAACGCGATTCAATTTAGATTCTTAACTATGCCCAGCCGTAAGGAAGCGATTCAATTTAGGACCTAAACTGAATCGCGTTTAGACGTCATGGTAAGGGTCCTGGTTTTGAAATGAGAGAAAAGATCTAGATTTCTTTACTTTACTTAAATGTAATAATTTCGGTAAAATGAAGTAGGTATAATGTTAAATCACTGTATAGTACAAATAAATTACATTATTCTATTGCCTATTTTCACCTAACTAATGCAATTAGGAAAATAGGCGGAAAATACAGTTTGTTACCGAGCTATTAAACATTACCAGCGCATCTACTTAATTGTCAATTTAGTTATTTAAAACATTTTTAAACATGTGACCACTTGAGTGAAAAAAAATGACATCTACTTATACTTAGAATAGAATTACAATCAGAATTCCATGGTCTCCCGATTACCTTTAAACTTATCTAAAGATTCTCCAGGCACCATTAAGCAAGCGTTATAAAATTCCAAATTCAAAAGAAAAAAAAATATAAATCGCTAAACAGCCAATATAAGTTCGCTTATACACAACCATTCACCATAGCAAATGTCTTCCATTCATTCAGACAATGACACAAGTAGCACTAGACGAAATAAAAGGCGACAAAATGTCTGGACTCCGAGTTAAAAAAAAGAGGCATGCATGAAATTCTTTTCTATAATACATTATAAGATAACTGAGAATCAATTGACAAGCACAACTAATTCTGTACTTTAAATTGTAGTATATAAAGTATACATTTCAGTGTGTGTGAGTTGAAAGCAATTCGTATGACAATGGAGTTTGGAGCCGATTTGTCGCCTCGTGTCAAATGATTCGATAGAATGAATGAATGAATGTGTGAATGAAAGCCGGCAGTTATGCAATCAATTAGAGGGGGCGGGGCTGCCGCGAAGATGCTTTGTTAGAATACGACTTGCATTTTGAGATTTTTATGAGGCCACTAAACGTACGATTTGTGCAAGCCTAGGAATGTCCCTTAAAAAAATTTGTAATGTAATACTTACCTAGTTTAAAGTTCATAAAATTTTTTCAGCCCTTACAGTCCTTGCAGACATTTACACACTTGCATGTCGTATGATGAATATAATGCGAATTTCATTAATCCCATTACATATGTTTTCTTGTGTCGCAGGATCACATTAGGTTTTGAATAATTTTTGGTGCTTAGAATAATTTGAAAACCCTTACAATAAAGAGAGATGTATCACTTGCCTTATTAAAATAATTAACCATATTATATGTAATAGGGTACTTTTGATTACCGGTAATAATATTACGTAACGTCACGTAATCATTTAAATACCCATACTCGTACACACGCGTTCAAAATTGTATGGGAAATTTATGAATGATTTATGATGTTGGGCGTTTGTCACCCTATAAGTATACCCTATATATTTCCTTTTCACACAGTTCGCCAAATTGAATGAAAAACGAACGTTCAATGACCGAATGGTGAGAAAATTTGGTCCGTTCATTAATTTCGCTCTAGGTCAATCCTAAAGGCAGTTTGCAGCCTACATGCACGATATTGCCTGTCGCTACAATTGTGGCCCAACACACATATTTACAAGCACCCATCTCACGCGTCAAAGGTGCCGCTACCTAAATACGGTGATATTTTACACACCACCTTTGTGCCATTCACTCATTCATTCATTCTAACTCAAAAATAACTGACTATCGTTCGGATTATGAATGAACATTCTAGAGAGGCCGTGTCGAAAGAAAGTATGAGAAGTATTCAATGAAATGGTACTTTGGAGTAATTTTCAGAGTAGGGTTTTGTGATTTTGTTAGATTTATGGCTGTTGGGATGGTGGTATGTTATTTTTTTTTTTATATTCCTTACTGTAGTTCCCTAGTGTATAACGTAATATAGGTAACCTTCTTTATATTTGTTGATAAATTAATTAATTGCCCTCCGCATACCAGGTGGAAAATATAGACGTGCCATACAAGGTGGGGTCAAATTTGCACACATTTAAAAGTGTATTATAATTGTAAATGTATGATAATTTTGGATTTATAATACATTTTCTTATTTTTGGGTATATCTTTTTATTAATAAAACCTTTTTTTTATAAAAAAAAATATATTATTTTGTTTAACATTCACCCAAAAGTAGTCCTTCTTTGACTGCAGAAAAAATCGTATCTCAGTAATCAAAATGTTTTAATGAGATTGTGATATAAATTTAACAATGATTAGAAACGTAATTTAAGATTATAACATAACAAAGCTATTTCAATCACTTTTAAGGTAAAAAACGCAATTTTCGCACACATACAAACAATGTTCCAAAACCACTAGAACACCCTCTACAAGTTCCTCTGTATGACCGAAGTCGACCCCTGAAAAAGGCCGTTTCTCCGAGAACGACCTCTAGTAGGTACTTCTTATGGAACATACATATACGTTACATCTCCCTCAGCGTCTACTTCCGAAGGGTGTCTGGACACACGATGCTGCAAATCTGCAATGCTCTGATTCGCAATCATTCTCCGGATGAATTGCATCATCTTCCAAATCAGAACTATTTTTCATTAAACATCGTTCAATTTCCTGATTTCTGAGTCAGTGCGGCATTTTCACTTAAAATAAATAATAATTTAGTTATAATTATTTAATAAAAACCATAAAAACGAGTAATAACCTCACGAAATCCACTTACCTTTTCGACGACGTCCCGTACAAGGTGGGGTCTGAGACGCCGAAAAACTTCTAACTTCCAAATACGCACACGCCAAACTGACTCACGCATACTGTAGATCTGGCAACGTCATCTGCGCAGCTACTCAAGGTATAAATATCTTACCAGCATTGTTACTGTACTTACTTCCCGATTTATTGGACCGGGGATTGGATTGGGGTCTTTAATACCCCACCTAAATTCACCAAAGTTGGTTTTAACAAAACTTTGCATCATAAAAAGTTTGATAGTGGGTGGATGTGTATACAAACTGGTGGTTGGAGCTTTTACGACCAAGTAATGTAAGTTCTGCTTAAATAAACATACAAACATAATTTATAAAAGTAGGTATTAGAGTGTGAACACGTAACTTTGCAATGATTTGGTACGATCTATGAGGAATTGAGATAACTCCTCAAATTTGAAAGGTACATATGTACACACGCGTTCAGAATTGCATGGGCAGTTTATGAATGAATTCATTCATAAATTTCCCATGCAATTCTGAACGTTATAGTACTCGTACATGATGATTTGGGTAGTTTCTTAAGACACTGGAGCATTTTTTTATGAACATCATCAATTTGGTGGAGTGGACCTGATGATGAAGACCAGGGATGGCAAAGTGGAACAGCTTGCTAATTCCCAGCTCTGACACCTGATTTGAGATATTCATCTTTTGTTTGTAAGGAAATACTTTCAAGGTAGTTTAGGTAGTCCTATTTGATTATAGTTCTATTCTGATGATGGAATTCATGAGGAATTGAGAGAACTCCTCAAATTTTAACGGCACATGCGTTCCGATTTGAGGGTTTCCTTAAGTAACTTAACTTGAACATTGTTTTGGGGGAGCCAACATTTTGGTGAAGTGGACCTGATGATGAAGACCAGGGATGGACAATGGAACTTGTCGATAAACCTAGCTCTACTTATTATCCTAGTTGTGACATTCATCTTTTTGATTTGATTTCTATTCTGATGATGGAGTTCTTGAAGAATTCAGAGAAATCCTCAAATTTGAACGGCACGTTCATTGTGATTAGAGGGTGTTCATAATTAGCTTGGGCATTTTCTTACTGAAGCCATCATTTTGCTAGAGTGGACCTGATGAATGAAGCTGCTGTCATCCAATTTAACACATTGTTATTTTGTTTGCGACCTTAACTATCTTGTAGATCAAGGTAGCTCTGTTTGATTTTACTTCAGGTGTAATTATGGGAGCCCTGAGACATTAAGAAAGCTCCTCAATTTTCAAACGTACACGTGCGGTGAATTAGATATTTTTGAAGTAAACTGGCTAACTCAAACAAATTCAAAATTTCACTTTTACCGGGAAGGCCAAATGAAGTCGGTTTTTTTTTCTCAAAAATTATATTTTATTAATAACATCTACATGTACCATGGTTCGCAATTCTTCTTCGTCGGTTCCTCAGGGCTGAGGGTCGTGACCATCAAGAGCCCAGTTTCTCACTACTGCTTTCCAAGCCCCTCGTTCTTGAGCTAACTGAATAGCTCCCTGGATGTTGACGCCTGTGACGTCGCGGATGGCATCTGTTCGCAATCATCATCATCATCATCATCATTTCAGCCGAAAGACGTCCACTGCTGGACATAGGCCTCCCCCAAAGATTTCCACAATGACCGGTCCTGCGCCACCCGCATCCAGCGGACTCCTGCGACCTTCACCAGGTCATCAGTCCACCTTGCGGGGCTGTTCGCAATAATCGATTCTAATTCTACGATATCGTCGTATAGTACCTACAGTGCCACAACACAATTGAGCACCTTATTGGGCTTACTGTGTCATTAGGTCGATTTGTGTATGTATTGTTTTATAATATTTATTTATTTATTATTTATTTATTAACGCGTATGTACCTACTTTCCTACCCTTAATTAAATAAAAGTTTTAGCAACATAATTTTATCAAAATTAAGCACTGACCTGCCCTGACTTTTTCTGACTGCACATTTTCTAACCTTTACTTCCAATCTAGCTTATCGTGTCATGACGCGCTAAATTCAAATGCAATCTATTTCCGAACGCCATTACTCGTACCCGACTACCCCTGCTAAATGACACTGCGCAACGAGTGTGCGCAACTAATTCTATTTTGGCGTATAACATCAGCTATTTCATTATCACCCTCTCTTTGACAAACTAGTATAAGAACAGTATTTATTTCATACTATAGACAGTTCTTTTGTTACCCTTTAATGTCAATACTAAGCAATTCCAGATCCAAATAACTTATGTGTTACAAATCCATTTTTAGAGATCAGTACCTAATATTATAATTACATTATAAATAAACATACACGTTAAATATTACCATGTATGTTTGTTGAAGCACCCGATATTTCGGCACTGTTACAAGCGCCATGTTCACCGAGTAAATCGACCTAATCCCACATTAAGCTCAATAAGACTTGTGTTGTGGGTACTAGACGACGATATATATAATAGATAAATACTTAAATAAATACCTAGAAAACATCCATAAGTCAGAAACAAATATTCGTGAACTAAACACATTTGATATTGTACGAATGAGTGCGAGTGCGACTAATTTTATTTTGGCGTACAACATCAGCTATTTAATTTGCTACCACCCTCACGTTAGCGACCGCTTCGATACGCTGCACATTTATTTAGTTTTTCATCACACTTGCTCGTAAATTGTAAAATTATATGAAAACATACTTATAGTGGACGCCAGTACGACAAGATCTCCTGCATCTCCTGCCTCGTAGAGAGGCGAAAGACGTGTCGAGTTTTGTATGGTGGTGGTGGTGTGTTGTATCTATTTCCGTATTCTTTTTTTTGCGGCGGGAGGGTGGGAACATTAATTGCACGCAAAACGATCTTTAAACGAAGTTTCGCACTAGCCCGGGAGGAGACGAGCTGGCACATGCCTGATGTATCCATTTCTATAGATTGTGTCACGTGATATCTCTAAGGTTGGAGGAGGTCATCCTTTACCTAGTTATGAGGTATGTACAGTCGCCATCAGATATATCGGAGCGTCCGAGGTGGTCAAAAATATCTGAACACGCCTCTATTGTCAAGACGTTACAGTGCTTGTCCAGATATTTTGAACGCCTCGGACGCTCCTATATATCTGATGGCGACTGTACACAATTAAAACGTTGGTGGTTAAATCAGAAGGTCGCGAGGTAACGCTCGTACTAATTTGTCTTTTTTGGGACTTATATACGAAATATCATTAGATATTTAGCACTCGGTTTTTGGTGAAGGAAAACATCGTGAGGAAACCTGATTAATCCTAGTAACTAGTTTTAAATGTTGGTTTATTTGCCAAAGTCCGCTTTGGTAACTTAACCTAAATTTCACTCTCCAACTCAGGCTCCCTGCACCGTGTGGCATAAGCCGGAAAAGCCCTATAAAGAAGAAAAGCATCACGTGATAGCTCGTAGTTCGGAGGCATCCCATACCGTCCCGGTGTAACATGAGTGAGTCATCCTTTAGTTATACGAATGTTGTGATACTTAAGGTCTGGAATCATTACAGTCTGCGGGTAAAGCTTATTCGACCTTTTCAAAAGTTTAGCATTCAATTACCATAGGGCATATCAGACCTCATGCAAATCGCAGAAATCGCCAAAATAAATCCTCAACCGATCCATAAAAAATCCTTACACGTAATAAATAATTCATATTTCGTCCTCCGATCCCTCAAAGTACGGAAAATTCATTTTTTCTCCAAGTTCCCTTTGATATGGAACTAGGAGAAGAAATTTGAAGTGTTAAGTGTTATAAACTTTAGGTACAAGTATTCGTATAAAGGATCCTTTAAGATTATTTTGATATTGAGGTTATGGCAGTAGGTATTTTACCAGCTTTTCTGAAGCCCTACGAGGCGATTCACACGAACTAAGAAGCTGATTCTATAAGTTTGAAATTTGATATGGTTGCGTTGCATTTTCTACCCAATAAACGCAGATGATGTCAAATGATACGACTCGTTGAAAATCTCACGCACCCCAACGAAGAATCAGATTATTTAGAAATATAATCATTGGTCCGTTTTAACCCTACAAAGACACAGGTTTGCGCGTTCACCGCGAAAAAACTTCCGTTTGTCGCGTCACCTCGTTTTGAGAGCACTCCCCTATCTGCCACAGCCAGTATTGGAATCCTTGGCATTGACATCTCGAGTGAAGTCCAGTTCCGCGGCCACCTAGAGGGTAAGGCCAAATTGGCCTCGAAGAAGCTCGGTGTGCTCAATAGATCGAGGCAGTATTTCACGCCGGCCCATCGCCTACAGCTTTATAAGGCGCAGGTTCGCCCGCATATGGAATACTGCTCTCATCTTTGGGCAGGGGCACCTAAGTACCAGCTTCTTCCTCTAGACCGCATCCAACGGAGAGCAGCTCGAATTGTCAACTGCCAACGTATTTCTGATCGGCTTGATCCCTTGGCGCTGCGTAGAGATGTGGCCTCACTCTGCATTTTCTATCGCATGTATTATGGGGAGTGTTCCGAGGAATTGTTCGGATTAATCCCTGCCGCTTCTTTCCGCCATCGCCCTACGCGACAATATTTCCACTCTCATCATTTGGATGGTTGGCAGTCCTCAACTGTGCGCTTTTCCCGAAACTTCCTGCCTCGCACAGCTAAACTGTGGAACGAACTGTCGCCAGCGGTGTTTCCGGACCGATACGACCTTCAAACCTTCAAGAAAAGAGCGTACTCCCACCTTAAAGGCCGGCAACGCACTTGCGACACCTCTGGTGTTGCGGGTGTCCATGGACGACGTTAATCGCTTACCATCAGGCGATTCGTTTGCTCGTTTGCCCCCTATAGCATTAAAAAATAATAATAATAAGTTTTTCAAATCCGAATACCGTACATACGTAAATTATTTTAATTTGCAGTTGCGTGGTCAATGTCATCGTTCAATATGCCTTCATCATTCAATGCAATAATCCTTATTGAGCTTACTGTGGGATCGGGTCGATTTGTGTATGATTTTACTATATATATATAGGTATATATTTTTTTTTTAAATGACAAACAAACAATCTTAATACTAGATGTGGCCTACAAAAGGAGCAATAAATT
The DNA here is from genome assembly GCA_949128165.1 of Lathronympha strigana. NCBI lineage: Eukaryota > Metazoa > Arthropoda > Insecta > Lepidoptera > Tortricidae > Lathronympha > Lathronympha strigana. The sequence continues at coordinate 1,144,316 of OX421911.1, forward strand.
TAATGGTAGGTTCAACTCTTCAAACTGAACAACTTTAATTCAACAATTTTATAAAATTGTATAATTTGTAGGTATTTACTTTTTCATACAAATTAATTAGTATTTTCAATGTACGTTAACATCAGTCTACTTGACGTCTTTTGTCAAATAGGTCAAAAAAACTTTAAAGTGTAAAAATCTAAAGCCACGTTATTTTTAAAAGTCACTTAACAAAATGTTATTCAGTATGAGGTTTAATTGCTCCTATTGTAAGCCACACCCGGTATATCGGACGTAATATTAATTTTATTATTTTTTTAACCATTATAAACCATACTAAATTATAATTTTTCTATAAGCGCAGAAGTTTCTGCAAAAAAAAAGTTAAGTATGGGGTAGCACATTATTAGTGGTGAATTCTAAATGTAACTTGAGACTCCACTTGCCGATTAAGAAGTACTTTCTTACGGTAGATAAGCTAAGCGCCAACCTAGGGCGCACGAGGCATAGGGTGGAGAAATTCGGGGCCACGTGTCGTCTCGGTAGCTCAGTTGGAAGAGTGATGAGCTGGTATCTCAGAGTCGTGGGTTCGAGTCCCACCCGAGGTGATGAATGATTCCACTTTTCCTTTCTTACTGTGAAGCTTTTGATGTGTTATACTTACAATACAACAAGGATTTTAATTAACCCTTTGACCGCCAAGAACGCCTAAAGGCGTTGTGTGCTGTCGTTACCCACAACGCCAGCAACGCCTAAAGTTGTCTCAGTTAAGATGTACTTCGATCATGAATAAAATCTATTTAGAATGGTTTTGCACAGCACTACGATATTCGTCATTTTTGGTTATCGTAACGTGCTTGGCGTCTGACTGATCACTTCATTCAAATATGAAAGCGGTCAAGGGTTAAACAGTTTCCGAATTTCGTTGCTAAACAACCCATACAATATTCAGCGCGTTTGCCTCCCGCCCGGCGTTTGCTAAAAGTCAAACAAAACTTGGTGACCATTTCATCGTTATACGATTTTAAGCTAACATGGTCGTTTACATTATTAATATTTAAACCGATATATTTACCACGTGTACCTATTTGTTTGTCTGAGCTCCCAATATTTCGGCATTGTTACATGCGCCATGTTCACGGTGTAACTGAACAGTTTTTTCATCTTTTTTTTGTTTATTTAACTGATTAAACGTCTGCAAACGATACCAAATTCCTTAGAAAAACACTTACTTAAACTTTCATGATTCTCACACATTCTAAGGGCCTACGCTGGCTGACGCGAGTGCACGGAGCGGGTGCACGCGGCCGGTGGATTTAGTATGGTGCTCCCGCTCCGTGGGCCCGCTTCACTTAGGGCTGTTCATACAATTTCTTATTAGAAGGGCGTCCATTCCGGGTAATCCGCGTCAGCTAGCGTAGGCTCTAAGATTTACTGCAACATGACTAATCACGTAACTAGCTGGTGCCCGCGACTTCGTCTGCTTCACGCAATATCTTTATAAATCGTCGCCATATAAGTCGTTGGTAGAGCGGGGGACGTGTATCCTCGAGTCGCGAGTTCGACCACCGGAAGCCATGAGCTTTTACTTTTATTTCATGTAATTTGGATACGCTAATATGTGGTCATGTTTTCAGAAAACCAACAAACTTACTCGTAAGTAGGTACTTACACCTAACGATACCTACTGAAATATTTTAAGGCGCTTTATTGTTAGCATCAACATAATTTTTTTCTGGAATTATTAATTTAAGATTTTTCATTACCTCTTCAAGGATGACTCACACTAGCTCGGGACGGGTCGGGACGGGACGGGACGGGAAAATCTGTCAATTTGTATAGAAAGAATCACGTGATAGCTCGGGGCCCTCGGATGTCACGTGACGCTTTCTATAGAAATTGTTAGATTTTCCCGTCCCGTCCCGTCCCGTCCCGTCCCGTTCTAGTGAGTCATCCTTTATATTTAGACCAGATCGTTGATACAGCCGGTAACGACGTCAGCCGTTCATAACTAAAACTGAAGATATATTATTTTTCCGTTAATATGACAATTCCTATTACTATTACTCTTAAATAATGCAATCAAAATAAATACTAAATCATATCATTTACTCTTCAAAACCCAACAGTTTACACGCTCAACAAAACTGGATTAAACCAATGAATTTCATATTAACCGGAATGGCGGCACTTCCTGTGACGTCACCGGAAATGACCAGGATTATTAGCCAGCTTAATGGTACTTCCAATGGCTGGGAATGAATTTGTAGCAATTTTGTGGGTAGTATTAAATTACGGACACGCTTGGTCGGCGGAACGAATGGTATCGATCAGTTTATTTAGGAAAGTGGCTCAAGGTGTGCAAAAGCACCTGTGTGATGTAGATATGTTATTGATACGTATATTCGTAGAATATAGGTGGAACCTACTTTACTTGGCTAAGAATAGCGTCGATCCTATCGCAGGCCTAGATGATGCATTTTTGATGTGTCATTTGCTGGTAAGGAGACAGTTTTGCCGGTAAATTGGTAAACCTGTCATTTTTATAAGAATAACCGCAGCGCTATTCGTGTAACACATACGCAATCTGTCAGTTTATCAGTTTATAGCATTATAAGATTACCATAGTGACATTTGATAGAGCATGATAGCCCTGCTGGTTGTGTTTTTAACTTGCATGTCTGTTGTAGGCTTTTGTAGGTAAGTTCTTTGGTGTACACTTTTTATCTCTTATTATGCTTAATATAAATATTATTATTTTAATTATTGATTGTCTGTAGTTATTTTTTCATAGAATATTTTCTATTGCCGCTCTGTTCGACAAGATATACCTAATAAAACCTGTGCAAGAGCGAGTCGGGCTCGCGTACTAAGGGTTACGTACCATTATTTTCGAAAACGGCAAAAAAATTACGTTTGTTGTATGGGAGCCCGCTTAAATATTTGTTTTATTCTACTTTTTAGTATTTGTTGTTATAGTGGCAATATAAATACATTACGAGTATCTGTGTAAATTTCAGGTGTCTAATTATCACAGTTCTTGAGATACAGCCTGATGAGAGACGGATAGCGGAGCCTTATTAATAGGCCCTAACCCTTGAACTCTAAAAATTAAATTAAATGAAATATTAAGGGGCCCTCTTAGATGTTGGACTTATCTAAGTTTATATCGATTTTCATAGCACGAACTGTAAAAGTATTAAATAAACGTAACTATTTCAAAACTTGACGGCGCAGTCTCTAATATCCAAATTGATGAAACTTAGCTTGGACTGACTCTATAGGTATTGTTTTGGGGGCATAAGGTTTTTTTTTATTACTCAAACAGGTTAACACAGTGTAGTATATACAAACTTTATCGCTAAACTGCAAGACAGTTTGTTGGCGAACAACAACACTCGAGTCTCGATAAACTTGCTTATCTGTGTGCGTAGCCAAGATGCCAATCGCTCACGCTTAAGAGGGGGCAGAGTGTTTTCAACGTAAACGACAGTTACGGTTAAGACTGTGGCGTCCTCAATTATTTGCAAAGACATACAAGATGCATGTAATTATTATCTCAAAGAGTGTGTCTACCATATTCGTATATTTATAATCTACAATAATGTACAGTTTAGTAAATATGTCTACGCAAAGACGCAGCAAAATTGAGAAAAACGCGTGTCAGCGTTTATGCCAAAGTGAATGAAAAATCATTTGCTTTATTTTTAAAAACTAACTCTATCCAATCTCAAATATACAAGCTACTGAATTCGTGTAGTCTTATTACATAATACTGGTTCATTAATTAATTATGATTTTTTTAAAACGTCCTAAAAATCCGCCATACAAAATTACTATGGAATCTGATCGTTGAAATATAAGAAGTGAGCAACACTCGAAATAGTCAGTCGGCCCCGAATGTTCGAAGCGACACCACGTCTCTCTGCGGAGCGTCTACATCTTGAAATAAATCGATGTTCATTGTGTACGTATACTGCGTTATAGGTAGCAAAACGGTATAAGAATTTTTTTACCATTTTTTGTGTTTCCAAAGGAAATAGGCAATAGCAACCAGTTCAAAATAAATGACATACAGAGTTAGTTTCGTTTATACCTCATTGTATATAGTGTCACTTGGACCATAGAAGATGTCCAAGGTCTGATGACGGAGTAGAAAGGTGGCCACCGGAACTCAGGAAGTAGTTGATGTAATACCCCCGTGTTTGGACTCATTTGTATTGTTTTGGCGGGCACTTGGACCGTGACTGGTGTCCAAGGTCTGATGATGGAGCAGAAAGATGACCAGCGGAACTCAGGAAGTAGTTGATGTAATACCCCTGTGTTTGGGCTCGTTAGGTTTGGTTAGGCGAGCACTTGGGCCGTAGGTGGTGTCCAAGGTCTGATGATGGAGCAGAAAGGCGGCCACCGGAACTCAGGCAGTAGTTGATGTAATACCCCCGTGTTTGGAGTCATTTGTATTGTTTTGACGAGCACTTGGATCGTGAGTGGTGTCCAAGGTCTGATGATGGAGCAGAAAGGTGTCAACCGGTACTCAGGAACCAGTGGGTGGAATACCTTCGTGTTCAGACTCGTAGATTTTGTTTTGACGAGCACTTGGGCTATACATGGTGTCCAAGGTCTGATGGTGGAGCAGTAAAGTGTCAACTGGTACTCAGGAACCAGTTGATAGAATACCTTCGTGTTTAGACTCGTTAGTTTTGATTCGACGAGCACTTGGGCCATGCATGGTTTCCAAGGTCTGATGATGGAGCAGATATTTACAAATATATTAAAAAATTATAAATTATATTTATTACATTAATATTTATAAATTTTGTAAGGTTGACTCCGATTTGGATAAAAATCGATATCTGAGGATCCGGCGGGGTGATTAACATGAATCTTGAGTCAAATTTGTTAAATATTGTTTAAACCGACGCCATCTTGGATTTTGTAAGATAAACTCCGATTTGGATAAAAATCGATATCTGACGATCCGGCGGGGTCCTTACCATGAATCCAGAATCAAAATCGTAAAATACTGTAAAAAGCGACGCCATCTTGGATTTTGTGCGATAAACTCCGATTTGGATAAAAATTGATATCTGAGGATCCAGTGGGGACCATGACATGAATCTAGGATCAATATTGTAAAATATTGTAAAAACCGACGCCATCTTGGATTTTGTAAAATCAACTCCGATTTGGATAAAAATCGATATCTGACTATCCGGCGGGGTCCTTAACATGAATCCAGAATCAAAATCGTCAAATATTGTAAAAAGCGACGCCATCTTGGATTTTGTGAGATTAGCTCCGATTTGGATAAAAATCGATATCTGAGGATCCAGCGGGGTGATTAACATGAATCTTGAGTCAAAATTGTAAAATATTGTTAAAACCGACGCCATCTTGGATTTTGTAAGATCAACTCCGATTTGGATAAAAATTGATATCTGACGATCCGGCGGGGTCCTTAACATGAATCCAGAATCAAAATCGTAAAATATTGCAAAAAGCGACGCCATCTTGGATTTTGTGCGATAAACTCCGATTTGGATAAAAATCGATATCTGACTATCCGGCGGGGTCCTTAACATGAATCCAGAATCTAAATCGTCAAATATTGTAAAAAGCGACGCCATCTTGAACTTTGTGAGATTAGCTCCGATTTGGATAAAAATCGATATCTGAGGATCCGGCGGGGTGATTAACATGAATCCAGAATCAAAATCGTAAAATAATGTAAAAAGCGACGCCATCTTGGATTTTGTGAGATCAACTCCGATTTGGATAAAAATTGATATCTGACGATCCGGCGGGGTCCTTAACATGAATCCAGAATCAAAATCGTAAAATATTGTAAAAAGCGACGCCATCTTGGATTTTGTAAAATCAACTCCGATTTGGATAACAATCGATATCTGACTATCCGGCGGGGTCCTTAACATGAATCCAGAATCAAAATCGTAAAATATTGCAAAAAGCGACGCCATCTTGGATTTTGTGCGATAAACTCCGATTTGGATAAAAATCGATATCTGAGGATCCAGTGGGGACCATAATATGAATCTAGGATCAATATTGTAAAATATTGTAAAAACCGACGCCATCTTGGATTTTGTAAAATCAACTCCGATTTAGATAAAAATCGATATCTGACTATCCGGCGGGGTCCTTAACATGAATCCAGAATCAAAATCGTCAAATATTGTAAAAAGCGACGCCATCTTGGATTTTGTGAGATTAGCTCCGATTTGGATAAAAATCGATATCTGAGGATCCGGCGGGGTGATTAACATGAATCTTGAGTCAAAATTGTAAAATATTGTTAAAACCGACGCCATCTTGGATTTTGTGAGATTAACTCCGATTTGGATAAAAATCGATATCTGACGATCCGGCGGGGTCCTTACCATGAATCCAGAATCACAATCGTAAAATATTGTAAAAAGCGACGCCATCTTGGATTTTTTGAGATTAGCTCAGATTTGGATAAAAATCGATATCTGAGGATCCGGCGGGGTGATTGACATGAATCTTGAGTCAAAATTGTAAAATATTGTTAAAACCGACGCCATCTTGGATTTTGTAAGATCAACTCTGATTTGGATAAAAATCGATATATGACGATCCGGCGGGGTCCTAAACATGAATCCAGAATCAAAATCGTAAAATATTGTCAAAAGCGACGCCATCTTGGATTTTTTGAGATTAACTGCGATTTGGATAAAAATCGATATCTGAGGAGCCGGCAGGGTGACTAACATGAATCTTTAGTCAAAATTGGAAAATATGGTAAGAATAGACGCCATATTGGATTTTGTAAAATTAACTCTGATTTGGATAAAAATCGATATCTGACGATCTGGCGGGGTCCATAACATGAATCCATGGTCAAAATTGTTAATTAACGTCAACACTGACGCCATATTGGATTTTGTAAGAAACTCTGATTTGGATAAAAATCGATATCTCATGATCCGGCGGTGTCCTTAACATGAATCCAGAATCAAAACTGTATAATATTGTAATAAGTGACGCCATCTTTGATTTTGTGAGATTAACTCCGATTTGAATAAAAATCGATATCTGACGATTCAGCGGGGTCCATAACATGAATCCATAGTCAAAATTGTTAAATAATGTCAACACCGACGCCAAATTGGATTTTGGAAAATTATCTCTGATTTTGATAAAAATCGATATCTGACGATTTTTATCCAAATCGGAGTTGATATCACAAAATCCAAGATGGCGTCGATTCTTACCATATTTTCCAATTTTGATTCTAGATTCATGTTAAGGACCCCGACGGATCGTCAGATATCAATTTTTATCCAAATCGGAGTTGATCTTACAAAATCCAAGATGGCGTCGGTTTTAACAATATTTTACAATTTTGACTCAAGATTCGTGTTAATCACCCCGCCGGATCCTCAGATATCGATTTTTATCCAAATCGCAGTTAATCTCACAAAATCCAAGATGGCGTCGGTTTTAACAATATTTTACAATTTTGACTCAAGATTCATGTTAATCACCCCGCCGGATCCTCAGATATCGATTTTTATCCAAATCGGAGATAATCTCACAAAGTCCAAGATGGCGTCGCTTTTTACAATATTTAACGATTTTGATTCTGGATTCATGTTTAGGACCCCGCCGGATCGTCATATATCGATTTTTATCCAAATCAGAGTTGATCTTACAAAATCCAAGATGGCGTCGGTTTTAACAATATTTTACAATTTTGACTCAAGATTCATGTCAATCACCCCGCCGGATCCTCAGATATCGATTTTTATCCAAATCTGAGCTAATCTCACAAAATCCAAGATGGCGTCGCTTTTGACAATATTTCACGATTTTGATTCTGGATTCATGTTAAGGACCCCGCCGGATAGTCAGATATCGATTTTTATCCAAATCGGAGTTTATCGCACAAAATCCAAGATGGCGTCGCTTTTTGCAATATTTCACGATTTTGATTCTGGATTCATGTTAAGGACCCCGCCGGATAGTCGGATATCGATTGTTATCCAAATCGGAGTTAATTTTACAAAATCCAAGATGGCGTCGCTTTTTACAATATTTGACGATTTTGATTCTGGATTCATGTTAAGGACCCCGCCGGATAGTCAGATATCGATTTTTATCCAAATCGGAGTTGATTTTACAAAATCCAAGATGGCGTCGGTTTTTACAATATTGATCCTAGATTCATATTATGGTCCCCACTGGATCCTCAGATATCGATTTTTATCCAAATCGGAGTTTATCGCACAAAATCCAAGATGGCGTCGCTTTTTGCAATATTTTGCGATTTTGATTCTGGATTCATGTTAAGGACCCCGCCGGATAGTCAGATATCGATTGTTATCCAAATCGGAGTTGATTTTACAAAATCCAAGATGGCGTCGCTTTTTACAATATTTTACGATTTTGATTCTGGATTCATGTTAAGGACCCCGCCGGATAGTCAGATATCGATTTTTATCCAAATCGGAGTTGATTTTACAAAATCCAAGATGGCGTCGGTTTTTACAATATTTTACAATATTGATCCTAGATTCATGTCATGGTCCCCACTGGATCCTCAGATATCAATTTTTATCCAAATCGGAGTTTATCGCACAAAATCCAAGATGGCGTCGCTTTTTACAGTATTTTACGATTTTGATTCTGGATTCATGGTAAGGACCCCGCCGGATCGTCAGATATCGATTTTTATCCAAATCGGAGTTTATCTTACAAAATCCAAGATGGCGTCAGTGTTGACGTTAATTAACAATTTTGACCATGGAATTGGATTCATGTTATGGACCCCGCCAGATCGTCAGATATCGATTTTTATCCAAATCAGAGTTAATTTTACAAAATCCAATATGGCGTCTATTCTTACCATATTTTCCAATTTTGACTTAAGATTCATGTTAGTCACCCTGCCGGCTCCTCAGATATCGATTTTTATCCAAATCGCAGTTAATCTCAAAAAATCCAAGATGGCGTCGCTTTTGACAATATTTTACGATTTTGATTCTGGATTCATGTTTAGGACCCGGCCGGATCGTCATATATCGATTTTTATCCAAATCGCAGTTAATCTCACAAAATCCAAGATGGCGTCGGTTTTAACAATATTTTACAATTTTGACTCAAGATTCATGTTAATCACCCCGCCGGATCCTCAGATATCGATTTTTATCCAAATCGGAGCTAATTTCACAAAGTCCAAGATGGCGTCGCTTTTTACAATATTTAACGATTTTGATTCTGGATTCATGTTAAGGACCCCGCCGGATCGTCAGATATCAATTTTTATCCAAATCGGAGTTGATCTTACAAAATCCAAGATGGCGTCGGTTTTAACAATATTTTACAATTTTGACTCAAGATTCATGTTAATCAACCCGCCGGATTCTCAGATATCGATTTTTATCCAAATCGCAGTTAATCTCACAAAATCCAAGATGGCGTCGCTTTTTGCAATATTTTGCGATTTTGATTCTGGATTCATGTTAAGGACCCCGCCGGATAGTCAGATATCGATTGTTATCCAAATCGGAGTTGATTTTACAAAATCCAAGATGGCGTCGCTTTTTACAATATTTTACGATTTTGATTCTGGATTCATGTTAAGGACCCCGCCGGATCGTCAGATATAATTTTTTATCCAAATCGGAGTTGATCTTACAAAATCCAAGATGGCGTCGGTTTTAACAATATTTTACAATTTTGACTCAAGATTCGTGTTAATCACCCCGCCGGATCCTCAGATATCGATTTTTATCCAAATCGCAGTCAATCTCACAAAATCCAAGGTGGCGTCGCTTTTTACAATATTTAACGATTTTGATTCTGGATTCATGTTAAGGACCCCGCCGGATCGTCAGATATCGATTTTTATCCAAATCGGAGTTAATCTCACAAAGTCCAAGATGGCGTCGGTTTTTACATTATTTTACAATTTTGACTCTGGATTCATGTTAATCACTCCGTCGGATCCTCGGATATCGATTTTTATCCAAATCGGAGTTAATCTCACAAAGTCCAAGATGGCGTCGCTTTTTACAATATTTAACGATTTTGATTCTAGATTCATGTTAAGGACCCCGCCGGATCGTCAGATATCAATTTTTATCCAAATCGGAGTTGATCTTACAAAATCCAAGATGGCGTCGGTTTTTACAATATTTTACCATTTTGACTCTGGATTCATGTTAATCACTTCGTCGGATCCTCGGATATCGATTTTTATCCAAATCGGAGTCAACCTTACAAAATTTATAAATATTGATATAATCAATATTATAAAAGTGACGTTTTCTGGGTAAAGAAAGATACCACATTGTCGCTTATTGATAAGAATGATAAGGCGCTTCTGTCATAAAGAATCACTTGGAAAACCTTATCAACAGGCGACAATGTGGTACTTTTACCAAGAAAACGACACAATTTTTTAACGATTTCATAATATGTGACGTTTTGCGGTGAAAGATACCTTATGGACGATCGGCGCTTACGCTGTTAACAAAGACGCTGATAATAATGCGCTGCAACGCGACGTAAGCGCCGACCGTAAATAGCCGTAAATAGTAAATAGCCGTAAATAGCCACATATGAAATCATAAAAAATGTGCTTTTATTTAGAAAAAGGCACTTTGCCATTCTGCCGGTTGTCGATAAGGCGCGAATGTCATAAATATTAGTTTAGAAATGAACCTTATCAACAACCGACAGAATGGTACCTTTCTTTAGTACTAAATACAAACACAAATAATAAAATCATTTGGAAAAACCGAACAAATATTAGGTGAATTAATACAATATCTGTTTCAAAGGATTATAAAAATGAGGAATTCTAAGATTTCTAAGTTATAACCTTTTAACGCCCGAATAATGACGCGCCGGTGTAGTAGTGTGCGTGCGCGCACGCACACAGATAGCGAGCAGTGCGGGGCCGCTAAATGCCTATTTCGTGTCCGCGGCAAACACTCTGCCCGCTCTTAATAACGTATCGCAGCTACCTCTCTCCATCACTCTTCTTTATTAGTGTGACAATGATAGTTGCGTTTCGTTAGCGACTGAGCGTGAGAGATTGGCATCTTGGCTAAGCACGCGGTGTGTAAGGTATGCACTTAAGTATTTATTTATTTATTTTTATTTTTAGGTATTTGGTAACAGCAGTACGCTCAAGTGACCAACTGTTAGACCTTGCATCATTGCAACAAGGTGCATTGTTTCCGTTAAGGTTAATAATACACGATTTAAACGATGTCTGATAATCAGAAAAAAAAACCTTAGTCAAGTGTGGGTCATATTTGTAGACAATGCGAAAACAAGTAAAATACATTTTTGTACGGAACCACTGGGATGCGAATCCGACTCGTACATGGTTTCAGTTTCACATAATAGGTACGTACTCAATTGTTTAACGTGTATTAATATAAATAATGCGTTAGGTTTAGTTTCTATTAAATGTTAGCCGAAAATTCCGACCCCTTCACCGGAAATAAGTACACCAAGTAAGATCCAAAAAAACTTATTTATCTTCGTTCCCCACGCATTCCCGCTTCTACAAAATGCATGTTTAATACCAAATTGTTCAACTGTCATCTTAGCCTAATCTAAACATCCAATAAACCCATTCTACAGACACTTTTCCTTTCTGTTAATGTCATTGGCTTTTTTTAACCCCCGGCTATTTGCACCGGATACCGAAAGGGTTAGGATCAGGGCTATCCTTTCGTCATTCCAATTGCTCACCATAAAGCAGAGTCGAATTTTTAAGCCGCTTGATGAAGCACGGGATAATTTTACTGTTCGATATCTGCGGGATATTTTTGAAAGGTGATCCAACATAAGATACTAAAAACTTGTGAAAAAGCCTCCATAAGATAAACCGAAGATTTAGTCAAGATCACGGGTTAAGCTTTTTCCAGCAATGGATTGAAAGTATTGTCTTTTGGTTGTAATGACTATTAAAAAAATCTGTAGAACGTAAAAATTTCAAAATATTTTTTTAAACATCGTATACTGACTTCATTTGACGACGGCCCGTCCAACATATATGTAAGTAAGGTGCAGTTGGACTGTGCTGGAAAATATGATAAATATTTTCGGTACAATCTTTCATACATCAACCTAGCCCCTAACTAAGCAAAGCTTGTACTGTGGGTGCTAGGCGACGATATACATACGAGTAGATACTTAAATAGATAAATACATACTTACGACTATATACATAGAAAACACCCATAACTCAGGAAATATTCGTGATGAATACACAAATGCAGGGCACCTACCGTCCGTTGAGTGGGACAAGAATTTCCTATCTTCAGAAAAAAAAAACTGAAGATAGGAAGGCAAGCCACCATCTTGTTAAAGGTAACCTTTGGGGTTCCCTGTATATGATACTCGTATCAATAACAACAACCCCAACCCAAGTGACATTCGTTTATCTACAACGCTAAATAATATTATGCAAATGCGTAATTTTCGGTCGCATCTGTCATTCCGATACATTTTACTATTCGATTGGCGCTTTCTACAAGTACAAACGATTCTGTCTATGGTTTCAGTTACGCTGGATGGTTTGAGCGTTCGACGCGTGTTTGCGCGTTAACTATGAACGGGCTTATCCTTCCGGTTGATTTGGAAATCCTATTCACAAAGTAACGAGATTTGGACAAAAAATATTAACTTTGCAAACCTCTGGAAGGTAAATTGTTAGTTTGTATGGAAGATTTACGTTTACAAAACTTGACATTATTATATTGGTGCTTATCCATACGATGTCAAGTCTTAAAATGTAAAACTATAAAGGAACTATTACTTATTTAAAAAAAGTGAAATAAATCAATTTGGAACCAAATTTTGGACCGATTTCTGAAGATAATGCTACGTTCGAAAGACCCGTGAGTGTTATGCCATGTTATGATGTTAATAGAGCTAATCTGGGGAAGGATGAGAGCCATATGAGTTCTTAAAGTGAACAATGTAACCTCATTACCTACGTTTTGGCTTATTATCACAGTTTCGATGCGAAATAATGAAACAATCACTCTTATTACCTATACGGAGATAAGATTCATACAATAATTTTGCATCTTTCAATTGATAACCGTTTGGTCTTTGAATTAAGAACGAAGTGTCCATCACTGATGCTTGTCAATAAAGCGTTCATGATGCCGTCAAACTAAATTGCACAACAAACGCTACAGTCAATTTTTTGACAAAAAATACCTACCTTTTTTTATTCATCACAAGTATAGACTGTACCGGATTACATTTCAAAACTTTCTACTAATCTCACAAATATACATAACTGTCGTATTAACTACTCTTATTTTAGTTCCTCAAAACTAAACAAAACCAACCAACTCATTAAACAAACATTCAATAGAAGCACTTTTAAAAGTAAACAACGAATCAAAATGAAAATCAAGATTTAATATAGACCATAAAATACACTCAATCACCTTTGATTTGAACCCAAAGAAACGAAGTTGAGAGGCAGAGCTCGAGTTATTGTGCCACACAATAGGAATAATAGTTTTCATCGTAATGTCACCAAACGTTAGGGAGCATTCTATTCGGTTTGTAAAATGAACGTTTAGTAGGCCTTTTGCAAATTAATGAACCCTTGATCCAACAATATACCTATATGTGCCTAGATAGAAGATGCAGGCAGAGTGCAAAAGTTTATAGGTATAATAAAATGTAAATCAATCATAAACCCAATACCAAAATTCTCTCGTATTTTTATATCTCAAACCGCGGCGTCCCCAAACGGTTCTTTCCTTCAGTTCAAGTGTCTCAAGAGGCACTCAAATTTGATAGAGCGTTGTACTGCAATTAATACTTGCTCTACTCTATAGACCCTGGGAAAATAAGAGTGTTCTTTTGAATGTATAGTTCAGGAGAAACGGTGTGAGTCCTTTTTTTATTTTGAGACTTTGACCACAGTTATAAACTGTAACTTGTATTAATGTCACCGTGAAAATTTCAAACTTAAAAGTTAAATAAAACCATGCGCATCATTTAGCAAAGTTTAATTCGATTAACTAAGCCCTCTCGTCAACGGAGGATGTATAAACGTAAGGTAATGCAGTCCCTAGGGGTGCACAACGCACGTGCAGCCTGGTAATGCACTTTATTAACTTTGGGTTACAGGGGGAAGGGAAAATAGAGCGACACGGTTGTGACATAAAAATACAATGTTTTTGCAGCTGATTAGTCTATTTTGGATGAGCCAGAAATCATGTTCACATATGAGAGGGGGAGTCGAAAACCTAACACAAATCATAAATCACGAATCATATAGAAGACCTAAAAAGTATCAAAAATAATTGGGATGGGGGGATAAAAAAGTAAGCAAAATATGATCACTACATTTTTTGATGAGCCCTTTTGGTATGACATTAACGTCTTGCTATGATGACAAATATTTGCAGAAATTTTAAATATAATAAGAATAATATATGTGATCGAAAAGTCATGTAATTATTATTTCCATAAATATTTGGTCGCTATTAAAACGATTATCATTTGGATTAAAGATGACCCACACTAGCACGGGACGGGACGGGACGGGACGGGGCGGGACGGGAAAATCAGTCAATTTCTATAGAAAGAATCACGTGATAGTTCGGAGCCCTCGGATGTCACATGACGCTTTCTATAGAATTTGACAGATTTTCCCGTCCCGTCCCGCCCCGTCCCGTCCCGTTCTAGTGTGAGTCATCTTTTAATTCGTTTGTTAGCCTATTGACGTCCATCCATGGCATCCATACATACTTTTTCCCTGTCCATTTGAAATTGTTAATCGCGTTTCAATACATTGCCAATAATCAGAAAGATTTAATGCCAACATCATACAAACTAAAACAGATTGAGAGCATACATCTAGAATAAAACAAATGGATCATTCAAAAAAAATTACGCCACAAAAGTGCTGCAGCACTTTTTCATATAATTGTGTTTGGAACGTGACATTTCGTTAAGTGCTGTTGGCACCTTCAAAGTTTAACAGTGTTGATAGTTCTATGTATGAATTTGACACTTAATGCTTAAGCTCTTCTTCGTACGAAACATATTAATATGTTTCGTACATCATCAATGCGAAATTGTTCGCTAATGTCATTCTGACCCAAATTTTTGACGTTTTTGATCAGCTTTGAGTCTATCTCTTTTAATAAGTCAATCATTGAGAGCTATAAAAGTTTACACAGAACCACACATCAAGAATTACATGCTCCAAAAAACCTTCATTTTACTCATAAAAGCTAGGCTTCATCCAATATAGATACGTAACGCTAGTTCCAAAATTGCTAAAAACCGAGTTGCGGTGTTTCGCCCCCGCGGGCCGCTCTCAATTTATTTGACTTTGATGTCGGTGGAGCAGCCCTTACTCCATTAGCGACTAGTAAAAGGGTAAAAAAGCTATTGCATTGCTCTTTGCTGCATAACATATATGAAATAGATTTAATGTAGTGCCGTAAATTGGCTGGTTAATTTTTTGAGTGGTACGCGCCTTTCTAAGTATAAACATATTACCAAACATTCTTATCACATGTACTTACTAGACACTCTGACCTCGTCTGTATAGATTGCTGATACTTTCAATTCTTTTTCACAACTCTTAGAAATTGAATTTCAAAATATCTATTCTTAGTGGAGACTTGGATAGTGAATTTTCCAGTTTCCTTGGAATTCCTTCAATGGGCAGAAGTAATCTGATTACTACTTTCGATTACTTGTTGCCCGACTCTGGCTATTGATAATTTTGCAGTCTCTATGAGATATAACGCTGAATGCTTTATACATTTTGATGTTCTTATGTTTCATTATTAATATTATTTTAAACATACTGACACATGTAGACCTATATTCAAAAAACATGATATCTTAACTCTACCGTGTATGTACATTTTTGAGGCAGCAGTTTTTGTAAAAAAATATCCGGATTTATTTAAAAAAGCAGAGGAAGTATATCAGAGAGACACGAGATATCCAAATAAACTTGTATTAGATTTCATTCCCAATACTTCCCTATTTATGAAAAGTAGTTACTACATGTGTATGAGAATATTTAATGCCCTTCCGGAAAATATAAAAACCCTGTCTCTCATTGCATTTAAATCACACCTTCATCGATGGCTTGTAAGTCAGATGTTTTACACCGTAGATGACCTACTCGTCGTGTAATATAATATTATAAAGTAATACGACTAATATGTAAAAAAAAAATGTTTATAATAAATAATGTGATATTATACTTAATAGTGTTACCTGTTTACTAATTTTAAGTCAATATTTGCATGCTTAACCGGCAAAATATGTTAATGTGCTAAAATAGAATAGAACACCTTATTGTACCATATTTTATGCAAATAAATTTCATTTCATTTCATTTCATTTCATTTCACACCTCTTGATATAGGTAACAGTAAATGTTATTTGCCGTATTAAAATTCTCATAGCGGGTTACTCACGTCAATAAAGTCGAAAATAGCTCACAAAAAATAAAATAGCACGCATGACTCATGAATAAGGGACACGGACTGTTCCGAAACATGTCGAGCTATTTTCGACTTTATTGACGTGAGTAACCCGCTGTGAGAATTTTAATATGTCTGATACTCACGGGAGTTTTCTAGTTATTTGCCGTAAATTGAAATGAAAAAACTTTTAATTAATAAACATTATAAACCTGATGAACAGTCGGCGGCGGCAGAAATTTTTAATTAAGTTAGTTAATAATTCAATTCTAGTTATGAACATTTGATATTGCTCTGAAAATGAATTCTTCGCGTTATTTAATTTAAACTTGTCCACAACAAAAGCTGTGAGGTACCATATTTTCCTCCCCTCGAATTAAAATTCTTTCTCCTCTTATGACATTTCATGACATTCGTTCCCCTCAATGATATTGACATTCCAAAAATGTCTGCTACCAATTGAAATCAAACAAATCAAATATTTCAATATAAAATTTATTATGCCTAACAAAATTTCCGTTCGGTACAAAAATATATTTCTACAATCCTCTCGTCCATAAATAATTATTTACAATTCTTAACAATAAGCAAACAAATCTACAATTTCCTTATTTCCTAATTCACAGAATTATTATCCTTGTTTGGCAACCTAATTAGTAATTTATACAGTCGAATTTGCGTTTCAATCCTTATTTTGTTACAACTTCGGCCTCTTTCTTCAAATTTAGCCTATAATTTATAATAAGGAGGTTGTTTATTCGTGTTTATTAAACAACCTACAACAAAATAGTACATTACGATACAAGTCCGAATAGGAGAATTTCGCAAAGAGTGGCGATAGAATAAAACACGACCGAAGGGAGTGTTTTAAATCGACACGAGTTGCGAATTACCTATTCGCACGTGTATCGTACGACGTTTTACAGTACATATGGCATTTTGAATTTTTGACATAGGCACATAAAGTGCTCATTATCGCACTAGTGCGGTAATATAGCACCATATGTACTGTAAAGTATCTTAAGTATCTGTTATTTATTTTCACTGTAAACATTTCAGGAATACTGCGTTAAATTTTGAACTTCAAAACTATCATTATCACTGACTACGTCTATTTGTTCTTGATCGTTGTCACATGCAGCCTCGGGTTGTGTCTTGGAACTGCAAGAGGCTTTGGTGCAGCAGCACTTTTTGACCCTCCCGTCTGCGGCCGCCGGGGTCTCTTCCTTCTTCAACTTGACGCGGCGGTTCTGGAACCAGATCTTCACTTGTTTCTCTGAGAGCTTCAGCCTTGAAGCGATCTCGATTCTCCTCAAACGAGACAGGTACATGTTCATGGAGAACTCCCTTTCCAGTTCTAATAGTTGCGTTCCGGTGAAAGCTGTTCTGATGCGTTTGCTGGAGTCCTCTTTCAACGGCATGCGTTTTAAGTCTTTAGAGTAACCCGGGAGGAGTTCCTCTGGATGACCAAGTGGTGGGCTGGGTGTGCCGTTCCTGCTGTCACCTGATAGGGAAGGCGATCGCTGGCCTTGGCTTTTTGAAGGAGACGTGGCGGCAGATTTATATGGATGGTGCATATAAGGCGACACTGATTTCTTCCGTCTGCTTACATAGTTTATAGGTTCATGCTCTTCAGTCTTCAAGTAAAACGGGCTTGGTTCACTCCGTTGCTCGTAAAGTTCTGGTTGTGGTAGTTGCTGCATCAGAGGATAACGGAAGTTCAGATGCTCGAGGAAAGGTCTGAAGAGTTCTGGCGTCCGGGGCGGGATACTCAGACCCAGTAAGTTGTTTAAATTGCCCGGGTATGGGTATGGCAGGAACTTTGGTCGGGTATCCATATGCTGGCTGAGTAGATGTGTGTACGGATGGTCACTGGACATGTTGGCGCTCTTGCAGTCTTTAGTGTCACTGATTAACGTATCAACTAGGAAGGATCGGGACATGTTTGTGCGTTCCGCTCGGCGGTGGACGTGCAACTGGTATCGAAAGGCGATCGCTCAGCAAGCTACAATTACAAAAACTACCCCCACTTAGTGGACCCCATTGTAAACAAACACAATGGGACTCTCGAAGCGTTTTGGCAATTATGTGGCCCGGCCCACCCTTTTGTCGGCCGTCATCCCCAGTGTTAGTGAAAAAAAAACGCATTGTAACGCGAGTATTTTAGTAGCTATGAATAATTTTGTATGGGACGGTAACATCCCTAATGCCTATCTCATTAAATCCAATTTGGTTACTGTTTTAGTTGCGTAACCGGTTTTTGAACGTTGTGAAAATAGAAGTCGAATTTTGAATAGATGACGGTATATAAATGTTTTCTTTGAATATTTAACGAGTAATTATAAACTTTTAAGTCAACTACATACATTACCGCATAGTTGTTTGCAAAAGTTGTTTGACGAGGGACAAATTAGTTTTAAAACCACTTAGACATTTAAACCGTATGAACGTGATACGGGTAAAGGATTAGGCAGCGTTTGCGACCTTTTCAATAATATTAATAACATAAGACAACAATTCAATTTATTAGCTTTTTTTAAAGAAAGGGTTAGTTGATCATCCTAGTGTCAAAATTACTGAATAGATTTTACTTTTTCATGACAAATTCTAGAATCAATCTGTTCATTTGTGTCAATTTGTAATTGACGTAGCACTTGGATTACTTTAATTCCAAAGTGATCAAGTATCAAACCCTTTCCAACAACCGAAACTGCTTCATCCCCAACGCTTCAATTAACCATGAATATCCTGTAATATGCACCGTATGCTCGCGTGACTTCGAGGGGTCCCCACCCCCCAACCCCTCTCTTGACCCCGCCCCCAAATCTCAACCCCCAAAACTAGTTTATGAAATATTAAAAGGGAATATTAATTGTGGATCTATCAGTGTTATTATCATGTCAGATTCAATTTGGGAGCGTCTAAGTGGGAGATAATGCGAGTGTGTTGTGATGGAAAAGGTTTTTAGTAGCCGTAGGATAAAGGGTTATTTCTAACTTTAATATTATCAAATTATGGAGTTAATGGATTTAGATTTATTAATAAGCATTATTTAATATTTCTATTGAAAATTGAACTTGCTCGGAAACTTTAGATAAAATAGATGAAACATTCTGATATTTTGTGACCATAAATATGGTGAGCTATATATTAGGTTAAATTGCAAACCTATTATTAGGGTATTAGTCTAACATGTTATTGTGAGTAGTGTCAATATCCTTAGGAAATTGGGTGAGGATGGACACGATAATGTCATTAGGTTTCGAGTGTAACTTTTATGATACGTTTCAAATGATACTTTGGTTATAATTCAATTTAGGTGATATTATGAAGTATAAAATATTGGAGAAATTTAATCAAATATGACTAATAGAACTAATATTTGAAACGGGATAATTACCATTTATGTTTGTTTTATTGAGCAGTTTACTCCGTGAACATGACGTTTGCAACAGTGTCGAAATATCGGGTGCTCAATAAAACAAACATACATGGTTATTATCCCGTTTCAAATATTAGTTATGATGAAAATGACCATGTTAGCTTAAAATATATTCGATTTCTAGGAAGTCGACGGTCGCTTGTACTTAAATAGCAAATTTCGAGCCCGTTTTCCTAATATCTAATTCGAGCGTCTAAAAACAAACATTTATCTTACGCAGCTCCCTTCCTTAGACAATCCCGTAGTCTTTATAATCTTGATAAAAACTTTCGTTTACGTATGAGCCAAAACGTCTCAAATCATTACCAATCCCACATAAAGATACGTCTTTAAAATTGATAATACTACAATGAGTTATCTGAGATCTCACCTGGCAACAGCCAAATTGCGATCCCTTAGCGAAAGATAATAACCCTTTATTTTGCGAGGGCGGTGTCACCCAAAAACCAATCCTCCCTCCTTGTAATAAGCCTCGCTACTGTTACTTTCACGTCTGTTTGTTCTGTCTACATTGTCCGCTGATTTCGTAATGATTTTCGGGTCTGTCAGATTTTTTAACAATTGGAAGCCTTGCCGATCGCGAGGGTAAACAGACAGAGTCATAATGGAAGAGCGTGAGCGAATTATAAATGTTTCCAAACAGATTGGAAACCATAGATGTACTTTTTGCTAGACTGTTTATAGAGGGTTATGTTTTTCAACCGTGTGTGATGAATAGTCATATTCTGCGTAATCGATGGATCGATGCTTTACGTCTAAGGAGTCTACACTCATTTTAGGATTTATTTATTAGGAGGTATTTAAAAGCTGGCATATTTGCGTCTTATTTTCTTTACGATAACGTTAACAATGGAAGTATATAATCTTCTTTTTTTTATAGATATAACTGAAATAATTGATGAAACGTATTTTTTCTTCTCTTCTTTCTAAAGTTTTCCCGGCTTATGCCATGGCTCAGGGACCCGCTTTGGCAACTAATCCCAAGATTTGTCGTAGGCACTAGTTTTACGAAAGCGACTGCCACCTGACCTTCCAACCCAGAGGATAAACTAGGCCTTATCGGGATTAGTCCGGTTTCCTCACTGTTTTCCTTCAATCGATGAAACGTATTATTATAATCTTAAAACTCGACCGTTATTTTTATTATTATAAAGCGAGGTTTAATGCTTATTCACTAGCGAATTCAAAAGATCTAAGTTATAGTGGGCTGGTAATATATTTTCAGGAAGTGAGTTATTGGATTACAGATCTTATTGGGATTAGTCATCCAACCGCTTTTGCCGCTGGATCACTCGAACCTGATCTGATAGTCGCTGCGCAGTCACATTTGCATTGATGGTTGGTTCAAGGGCCCGAAACAGAGGAAGTGTCCGGACACGATAAGCGCATAGATTATTTCCCCCCTCTTTAGCCCCGTAGTAGGCGCGCATGACATTTTCATTTGTTTGAGACCATCTCATGGGTAGGATGTCAACCTATAGGCAAATATCAAATCATATTTCGTATACATATATAAGGTGCTAACAAATTAGTCACGGATATTTTAAGAGATAATACATTGTATTAAAACAATTAACTTTAAACTATAATTAAGGAACCTTTGTATATATTTTTTTTGTTTTCATTTACCGAACAAAAATAATAATTATAATTCCGTCTAAAAATAATCACCATGTGCAAATTTAACTGACAAGATGTTAGCATGACGTTGACAATCGAGTATTTGATTTGACGTTAAGTGGCCAGTTAGGTTTTAGGTAAAAGAGGTACTAAAATATGTTCAATGAGTACTCATTTAATAATCACACTAACAGGGTGTTTTAACGTTGCGAATTTGTTTCCTAGTTTTCTCCAAAAAAATATAACAAAACTTATGATGTTTCATACCTAAATGTACTCCGAGAACCGAGTACTATCAGCGGTAAAAATATCCGTGACTAAATTGTTAGCACCTTATATTATTGTTTAATCCGAAGGTTGAACCTGTAACCTTCGCATAGAAAGTCTCTCGCTATAACCACTAAGCCACCAATGCTCTAATAAATTTTGTCATTCACGTGTCAAATTTAATATAATTGTTACAAAACAATTTCAGTACCGATAAAATACACGAATCACATTTTAAATCTCTGATTGTGATATCAAAAGATATATTATTGAAAGCATTAACTTATAAATAATTGGGTGCATTAACAAAAGCCTCAATCCTATTTAAATACCTTAACAGTGAACGGTCACTCAACTAAAATTAAATTTATTTCGAACACTTCCACCAAAAAGCAACGGAAATGACTTTAAACCGTCAAAAGTATCAAAACCCACCTGCTGTGCTCAAGTGGACAATAGTTTCATACAAAAAGATGACTTTTAAATAACGTACTTTTTTTTGAAGTCGCCAGTGTGTCTGACTACGGATCCACTTGTATCCATTCATGAATTCTACGTTCATTCATGGTTTATCTACGGTGTATTGAATGAATGGTGTATTGTAGTTAGTTGTAATGGTATACTTTGTGAAATATTTATTGATATGATTTTTAGTAGCTTGGTTTTAGGGTTTATTTTTGATTGAGTTAGAATTTGCAAAAGTTTTTAAGGTTTTGTACTTGAATGAAATATGTGAGTTATGTGGGTTGTATATCAACAATGGAATGGATTCTTATAGTTCATTGTGTATTAAGGGCGGTAAACAAGAAAATACGAACGAGTTTGTTTTAGCACTTAATTTTAGAGTTCGTAATTCTTGTACCGCCCGTCATACATACAATGTTTTTCATCACATTTGCGAGGAAATAAATAAACTTTCTTGGCAGATTAAGAAACAATAATTATTAGCGGTAGTGTAGTAGCACAGTCCACAGTACTCCGGAGTGAGCGGCGAACGCGTGGGGGACAGGTCCTCCGGGAGCTCCGGGCGGGCGGTAAAGTAGTATGGGAATCCTTTAAGACCATGGGCTTAATACAGCTCATTAAGGCTACTTGCATATAATATCACCATTTACGAGCAGGTGTGATGAAATAGTACATTACTATACAAGTGCGAATAGCAGAGAATTCGTAAAGAGTGGCGATAGAATAAAACATGACCGAAGGGAGTGTTTTAAATCGACACGAGTTGCGAACTACCTATGCGCACATATTTACGGCGTATCGTACGACGTTTTACAGTGGATATGAAACTTTGAATTGTTGACGCAGGCGGTAATGTAGCGCCATATGTAATGTAAAAATAATTATGTTATATCCGAAATAAGCTTAATTTGAGGGATCAGTCTTACCTTCCTTTAATTTATTTTGTTTCAGCTTAGGGTTGACTTTGAGCCGATGTCAAACCTTAATAGGGTAAGTTTGTTGTTCGGGTTAAGTATCGGTATAATTGATTATTTAAAACGAGCGTCCTACGTCAATTTATTATTTAGGTATTCTTCCCACGTAAGCAAATAACAGTAGGTAAATACAGTAAAAAACATGTAGGTATTTATATTCTTGGACACCTTTACACGTTGGATGTAGAAGGTCCTTTACCGGCCTTACAATTATTCAAGGATTGTGAGGACTATATGAACATGACTATAGTTTATATCCGTATTGATGATGGAATGATGATACTGCTTCATAATTTAGAACTTAGCAATATTTTGCTCTTCTTATCATCTAAACGAAGATCTTTGACCTTTCCCTACTGCAATTACATTATTTGCTCAAACTCACGCGTCTGCTGCCGACGGCTTCCCACGCAGTTCCCGAATCCGATGTTTGCCTAACAACCATCATCCATCTAAAATCAAACAACGTAATTATTTGCTAAAAGCATTTATTATCTATGGAGGGACGCGCTGCCGCGTGTCCGCTATATTATCCAACTAGCTTATCTTACCGCTCTAAAAATAATGCATTAACCCTATTTCCAATGGAATAAAGATTAAAATCGTTTATTTCTCATTTTAGCAACGGTCAAGTTAAGTTTGTTTAGGTTCATATCGCCACGCGTTCTTTTCATTGGTATCTATTTGAATTTGGAATCCATTCGAACGCTGAATTTGTTTTTCATCAGCCAGCTCTTCTTTACGACTGAGCTGTCATTAAGTGTGTTTCCTATTATCATTGGCATATTTGTTGAGGGACTTGTCGGTCATAGTTCGAGAGGGGTGGGAAACTTTGTTGATTTATTTTTGTATCGCTAACAAGCCAATTAAATGGGGCTTTAAGAATATGCTACTGTATAATATTGTAGGTCTTTAGTATTATGGCTACATATATTCTGTTTTTGTACTCGATGGATAATAAAAGCGATACCATTGACTTGCTTCAATATTCACATTTGAAAGATTAAATGTAAATATTATTGTATGTGCACGGTTTCTTCATTTTTGCATGCCAGTTGCTGGTAAAATATGTATGTGCTTATTTTTTGACTCTTCCAGCTATTGTACCATATTTTATGCAAAATAAATATATATATATATTTGATTTTTGATTTTTGACGCTATACAATTACTTATTATAGAATTATGTTTGAATTACAAAGCCGTAGTTAGGGCTCATGCCCAAATCGCTTGAGGTTTATTTGGCTACTTTTGACCCCCCCAACAATCCCAACATAATGATCTTTTTCGTTACTTTCTTAGCCTGATTGTGAACGTTCGTGATATCGTGATGTTTTACCGAAATTCAATTAAAGAATCAAGTTCGAAATAGGCAAAACTCAATAAGTAAACATAAATCTCTGAACAAATAAAAAATGTGGCTTTAAAATTCAACACAAAGCTCCTGATTTTGATCCTCGATGTAGAAACGTTCAGTTCATGATTATCCATGATAAAAGCATTGAAGACGATGTCCCTAATTTTATTCCGTCAAGGGCTTCATTTGTGCCTTTCTACACCTTAATATTTACAACTTCATTAACATCGCTTGACGAGTTCTCAAACCTGAATACTCAAATTCTAAAGTGTTCCATACTCAACGTTACAATATCTGCAACGTCAGCTGTAACAAACGCGACTACCATCAAGTGCTTGTTACAGTAATTATTTAATTCAACTACAACGGCAAAATCATTATCCTCCACCAAATCAAAATCAAGCTAACTTCAATTCTATACACTGGTAATAAAGGCGTTGAAATCAAACAACACGAGAATACAAACGCGTGTGCCAATAAATCCAACATCATGCTGACAACCGTGTGTTTTGTCACTGTTAATAGGTTACGGCTCTCAAAACTTATGTCGCCCATCAAGATTAACAACATCACCTGAATTCCTATCCTATTCTTTAGTTTTTACTATGCATTTTGCAATAGCCCCGCTTTTGACTTTTGCGCCCTTTTCTTTATTAGCAGCTCCTGGATTATCATCGCTATCTATTTCATTTCTAACCTTAACGCGTTGTATTACAGTTGATTTTTCACTGGCTATTTTTTGGGTGCTTACGTCTCATTTCGGTGGTATTGTATCCAGATGGGAATCGGAGTACAATGCAATATCATTTGGCGGCGGGACGAATGGAACGGGTTTGGTGTTTGATAAATAGGGATTTGAGTTTGTTTCGCGATGTTTGCTGAAGTTTTGATCAGATTCGATACGGCTGTGGTGATTTTATTTTGATAGTTGTATGCGCATAGTATGAACATTAATAATGTTTATTGTGACTTTATTGTAATTTTAGTAGTAAACAATACCAAAGATGAAGACTTATTATTAAGTATGTAAATGAAGATAATAGTCATGCAAAACATTAATTTCCAAATAGATAAGGGCATTTATTTCATTATTTAAGTTATAATTAATACCCTTTCAAAATTGCAAAAGACTATTCGCGTGTAGTTACTTTAGTAAGTTCAGGGCTGTAATTAAATAAAAATTAAGTTACAAATATTACAATACTCATATTACTTATGTAACGTTTCTGTCTTCAAATTACATTTTCTTGCGCCGCTGGTTCTCCAAAAGCCAGGTAATATTCCAGGTTTATATTATATTTAAACAACCTTGTTTGATTGAAATCGAGACCAATTACATTTGTTTGGGTGGAATAATGAGCTGGTTAAATTGCCTAGATTCTGTGTGTTGCTTCAAAGTCTTCAAACGCTTCCACTGAAGCAATGTTATATGTTTTTCTAGGCAGAGCTTATTTGTGGCTCAATTACAAATAACTTCTGCCAAAAGTGTAATTTTTAAAACACATTTATTTATTCTAGTAGTGCTAGTCTGACTCGCCCACTGAGGGTTCCGCACAAAGGATTCCCCCCCATTTATGACTTAATATAATAATAGATAATTAAAAATACTAGTAGGTAGCAAGAAACTCTCAATGTGCGGTAATTAGGTGGTTTTTGGTTTTTTCCTGTACTTGTGCTACTAGCTCTTGCTGTTTGCCAAATTTCGTGTTTCTAGGTCAACGGGAAGTACCGTGTACATTTTGATTCCCATTGCAAATGTCTGGGAAATGCGACGTTAATGGCCATATCTTTTGATTGCGTTGACGTAGAGGTTTGGATTTTTCACAGCTTCAAGAGACCGCAGACTTATTGTTTATTGTTTATGTGGCATTAATTTTCACTTGCTACCTTTACGCGTTCCGGAGATGAGAAATAATAAAGAATACAACAATTCAGTATATACTGTTAATATTGTGTTTATCATTTTTTCAGAAAGAATAACACGATCCGATATATTTGTCAGAATTGTGAAACTTGATATCATTGTAGAAACCATATTTTAAATTTAATTGGACACGCGCAAATTATTTTGTATACATGAAATATTTTAATGACACAACTCTTTGTTTGCAGCTACATTTATGGATTTATATCGTGTTGTAATAATTATCGAGTCTCTATACTCAATACACCATCATTATAATTTTAACGGCCTCCTAGCCTAGTTCGTAGTGACCCTGCCTAAGAAGCAGAGGCATTTATTTGTGTGTTTATCACGAATATTTATTCCTGAGTTATGGATGTTTTCTATGTATTTAAGTATTTATATCTATCTATTATATATATCGTCGTCTAGTACCCACAATACAAGCCTTATTGAGCTTACCGTGGGACTAGGTCGATTTGTGTAAGATTGTACCACAATATTTGTGAATACTATTTATTATTATAGGCGTCGTGTTTTAATTATTGACTTAAATATTTCTATGTTGTCTGTCTTATTGTAGAAAATTATGGACTTAAACATCCACAGACCAGCTTATCAATTAGAAAGTTAGTCAACGTCACTCCTCGTTTTCATCATCATCATTTCACCCGAAAGACGTCCACTGCTGGACATAGGCCTCCCCCAAAGATTTCCACAATCACCGGTCCTGCGCCACCCGCATCCAGCGGACTCCTGCGACCTTCACCAGGTCATCAGTCCACCTCGTGGGGGGCCTACCCCCGCTGCGCCTTCCGGTACGCGGTCGCCACTCGAGAACCTTTCTGCCCCCACAGCCATCGGTTCTACGTGCAATGTGTTACGCGTTTTACGTTGTATCAAACTCGGCCTATATAAATAGGCCCTAAACTGTTAGGGGCATGACCTCACGAGTGCGTTCAGATAATAGATATATATATATACGACGATCCTTCTCGCAAAGGGGGGTTAGTTTAAGTGAAGGAGAATCGATTAGTAATGTTTATATTTTTGTTACGAACAATCAGTAAAAATATTAAAATTAATTAATGTTCTTCTTAGTGACAACCCTGCTATTACTATGTACTATACCTACATGTAACTGTAATGTGACACTTTATGTTTACAAAAATTTGCTCGACATACCGCAGCACTCGCTCTTCAAACCTTGGTGCAATGTGAACTACACCTCCTCCCCGTTGGTCGTTTTGGCCCGTTTGTGGTACTATGGGCTGATTATTTGCCACGCGATCAAAGGCCCGTAAAATAGACATACGGCTAGTTGGGTGTGGTGGAGGATATCTTTGTCGATAGCGTCGTAACGTCTCGGCGGCATTATAATTACACTCCCCGTATAACATAAGCAAATTTAGGTAATCGCGGGCTCCCAAGGGCATTTTGAAAATAGGTTTTATCACGTAATTTGCAATTTATTTGCGTCACTGTTTTATCACGGGTAAGACTGAGTAAAAATTAATATTTTTCCCAAACAAAATAATACAATTGTGCAAACTACCCACTTACAAAAATCTAACTTAACCATAGAGAAATTGAGACTAAGGGCAGTTACAATAAATAGGTTCATAAAGCCCATAATACACCGCCAGAAGAGCATACTAGGCGGGGTGCGTGGAAGCTAGAAAATGCTGTTGGTTAACCGATTTGTATGGAAATAAATGCAAAAGTAACATGTTTATTTGAATTATAAAAATAAAGGCTTCAGAAGATATTATTTTCAATTCTACGATTCTGCATGTATAACTGCCCTTAGTCTTAATTTATCTATGGTTAGTTAGATTATTGTAAGTGGGTAGTTCACACAATTGTAATATTGACTGGGAAATATTATGGGGTAGAAATGTTGTTTTGGTAAATGTCACTGACCTTTGTGTTATTGTTAAATGTTATTGAACCTAATGAGGGTTGTCACTTGCAGTATTTTGCATCAAAAGTTAACTGCCTATAACTTAAAAACGCTTACGAATATGAGCCTAGTTTCTTTAGAGGAAATACAGTACTAAATCTAAACAATCCCCCTTTTGCGGAAAGGATCGTCGAGCCGTTCCACCCGGTATATATATATATATATATATATATATATATATATATATATATATATATATATATATATATATATATCAAACAACGTTTAGTAATGTACGAGTATACTTAGACAATATAATACCAATACTGATAAAATTGACTTAAAAATGTATTCTAACAATATTTTAACATATAATTTAAAATTTCGTGAGTCATACTGATATTAAATTGCAACGGTTAACACTCACGTATTTTTATCACAATAGGCGTGACATGTTTCGACTGCATCGGACAGTCATCGTCGTACAAACAGAGTGTTGTCACCTTCGCGGCTCGGGCATCACTGCCCGAGACCGGCGTAGGTAACGGCTCGCGCGCGACGAAGCTGGCTGATTCCAGCAATCGCAATATTGTGATAAAAATACGTCAGTGTTAACCGTTGCAATTTAATATTTTAACATGTTTCCAAGTTTATAAGTAATGATAGCAATCTGGACCACGCTGCACGAGGCAGCACGTTGACAACCCTAATGTCTATGTATTTTTGACATTTGCATGCTTGACAAGCTAAACATCAAATGTAGGAGAGAAAAGCTTGTGTATTTTATGCTATTACTTATTCTGTGATACTAGGAAGAGTACATTTATGACCACACCATGGCAGTATTCTCAGTTATGACCCATCGGAACAGTATTGGCAATATAGCTGAGGGACACAGGTGGCCTCGATAAAATAACCATTTATCACGTGTTAAAACGGTTGCGATAAAAAGCGCGTTCAATGTTTTTATGTGTTTCAATCCGAATTTAATTTTAGGGGCTTTAAACCTTTGGAACTGAAGGGACAACATGTTCCTGAAAAAGTTAATTAAAATGGTTTTTAATAAACATTGTTGATACTTTCTTACAATTAAATGAATTTATTTGAGTGCTGTAAAGGGCTCGAAACGTAGGATCATGGTGTTAATAAACGCGATTAATCCGTTCTAAAGTGTTTAATTTCAATGAATTTATTTGATTAATCCTTTTCTCAATTGCCTCATTATTTTGATTAAACGCGTACAAATGGGCATATTTTTCATTTAATGTTTTTACTACTAAGCACTTTGTTAAATATACTTGACACTTTCCTAGAAGGGTATCTGAAGGGCTAGCATAGTTATTATTGCGTTAGCCGATCGTGATGGTATGGTCCCAGGGTATTTTAGATTAAACTTGACCGTATCCCACACTATTTAGTTTAAATATATTCTGTCATCAAATGAGGGCTCAAATACATAAATCGCCTGACACTTACATGCATTATCAAAATTATTGATCGACAAACGATCCCCCATTGACACCTAAACAACCCGCAGACACAAAAGGATCAATTCGTCATGCGCTAGCGCAGCCCTCTCCATAGATCCTCGATCAAAATGGCGGGGATCTATGGATCGCTCAATGGGCAATTCGTCTTGGTCCTTGTACTTTTGTATTTATTGAACATTGTTCTTTTGAGAATGGATAGAAAAATTGTAAGTGTAAGATTTAGAGCAACTCGGCGATTTTGAAAATCGTGTTCAATCATTCGGACATCGATTAAAAGAGATGCTGTAGAAAAATAATACTTTAGAGGGAGATTTACTGACTATACAGGGTGTAGCAAGAGTCCCAATAGCCGATAATAAAGTCAATGACCCTGAGTGTGCAAGCGGAATAATTTCGAAATTCGGAAAAAATATATTTTGCATTGATCAGCTGGTATGAAAAAAATTGTTTTCCAATTTTGAAAATTTCCGCTTGCATCACACTCAGGGTCATTGACCTTATCAGCTGTTGAAGATCGTTATCAGGACCGTTACCACACAATAAAGTAATAGTAATAAAGTACAGAAGGTTCACTTTCCTACATTTGACATTTAGCTTCTCAAGTTGATGGTTCGCCGTTATCGGTATGCAATATGATATCACCATGGCCCGTAATTTTCATGCCGGTTTCGGCATAATGACGCATATATGGTTTAATACGCAATGAGTTAGTCTATCAACGTTCGATTCTAACGAACGTAATAGTTTTGACAATATTCAATGACGGCATTATTCTTTTAAACGTAAAACCTAAAACATAATGTATGAAGCTTGACGTCATTTGTCTGTCATCGGCATGGAAATTACGGGCCCTGGATATCACACTCACGCACGCATGCTGCGCGTTGTTACAGATTATAACAAGACAAAATTAAAACTGCGTTCATAAATAACTTCCTATTATTAATAGGACCATTGTACATACGTTAATTAAAATAAGAACAAAATATGTATAGGAATATTCTTACCGATATTTATTAAACCTTTCACAGATGCTTATAATATAGCGCATTTATTGTTAATAACTGCAAGTTCCGTTAAACGAATTATTTTTCCCAATATTCCATCGATCAGCCATAATTAACTAACAACAGAATCACTCACCGTATAATTTATAATGCATTTGATAACCCTTCTGCCATATCTGTAACAAACTTATGACAACACTAAAAAATCCAAATTCTAATCTAAATTGAACCTTGATGTAGTTAAAACAAAGTTTAAATTGCTATGATAGACTATGAGAATGCCACTGAATCTAATAAGAATGTAAGTTACAAACTCCGCTAAAGAATTTTGAGCCTCAGTTAATAGCAATAAGATCCTAATTCGATTGTTAGTGGCTAAGGCTCATATATCGTTTATTTGTACTAGTATATGTTACAATTACTGTGGTGATTGAGGGTTGTGAAATAGATTTTGACGTAACCCTAGAGACGGGTACCTGCCATGTTGGATTAGGGCTAACTAGGATAGTAACATTATACAGCTATTACAGTATCTTTGACTACCAATTATATGTCATACGGGATGACACTGACCGAAGGGTTCAGAATTCAAAATTAAAATAGGAAGTCTGTCAAAAAGCATACAATAAATAAATTAGTAAATTAATATTGTGGGACAATCTTACACAAATCGACCTAGTCCACCACAGCGCTTGAGTTTCGTAGTCAATCGAAGTCCCGTGCTACTGACTTCTGTCTCCGATATATAATAGATAGATACATAATTATAAATACTGAACACAGAAAATATCCACAACCCAGGAACAAATATTCGTGATAAACACACAAATAAATGCCCTGACCAGGATTCGAACCTGGAACCTCCTGCTTCGTAGTCAGAAGGCCTACCACGAACCACGAACGAAGTTTCACCTCTCTGTCGCACTTGAGTGAGAAATCACAAGTGCGAAAGGGAGGTATACTTTCGTTCGCGATTCGTGGTAGGCGCTCTGGGTCACTAGCTACCAACTAGGCAAGGAGGCCGTTTTGATATGTTCGCTATTTGTACATATTTTTTTATATTTTGCGCAATTAAGTTTTCATAAATAAATATATCAGAGATCAAATTATTTTAGAGACGAGACAACTATTTTTGCCGGCTATGAAAGGAAGAAAATGATTACTACTTAAGCTGTTTTTTTTAATTTTCTTTATGCGACTTGTTTGTAGCTGGATCTTGTTGTACAAAGTTCAGAGCGAAATTTCTGTATAATATTTAATATTCCCTCGGAACGACGTAGCGTATTGACGTGATTACGGGAAATTGCAATGACTTCTTTTCGCCCTGTTTACATGAATAAGGGAATGAGGTTCAGTCCGGTGCGAACGCGCGACTTCTTCTAGTACCTATTTGAGATGGCAATAGTTGACATCATAATTTTTAACTCTCTCTCTTTCTTCCAAGCTATACAGCGTGGGTTGATACGGCGATTACTAATTGGACCTAGGGAACCTATTTACATTAATTTCTTTTGGAAATTAAGATGTTTTTTTTTCATACATAAAAATTCAGCACGCAATGTATTGCATCCACATAAATAAACGGCAAACATAATTTGAACTAAAAATTAAAAGTAAAAAGTAAAAAGTATTTTATTGAGCTGACAAAAGTGCTTAGGTACTACTTACATTGTTTTGTTTTAACTCTTATTAGAATACTATGGTAAAAACCAAAGGTAAGTAAGTGTATCTGACCCCCGTACTAGTTTAAACTGTATCACGGTGGGTCAGGATTCACCGTCCCTATCACAATGTTTCAACTAAAGTATCTGAGTATACGGTAAGTGCGAGTATAGGTATATATTTTTAAAGTAGTTTTATTTATAAGTGTAGCAAGGTAACAAATCTAAATCTTAGTGGGTATGAACATAAACAAGTGAAGAACAAAGCCGTCACATCTGGACAGCGGCCGATGCATGCTGGCTTAGAAGTAAACAAGTAGTATACACGATACACTAACGCGATCGAGAAGTTTATGTCGTACAATTTTATACTAGGCCTTCTGGGAGATCTTTTGCACTATATACGATCCAGAACGAGGGTCACAACCAGGTTTTACAAATTGTGGTACCACCATCATACGCACCTGACAGCATGGTGACAACCCTAATGTTAACGTCACGGTGACGTTTGCATGCTTTGTCAAGTATAGCGTCAAATGTTAGAAAGAGAAGCTTCTGTACTTTAGTACTATTGCTTATTCTGTGACCATATCTTAAACACCTATGCGCTTTACGCGGACGCCTAGTGACATCTACCGTAAGAGTGTTAGGTACACTTCTTAACTGACCTTGGGAGATATTGCTGTTTGAGTAATAGTTGCTTTACTTACATGTTTCTTGTTTTAAATCCTTCCTTTTTTAAATAAATGTATTGATACTGAATTCAGATGAGTAAATATGAAAATACATATGTTTGTAGTTTGTAGCTGACCGTACATTTGTTCAGCTAAATCGGTAATAAGGTGAAAAAGTGTACACCGATTGTATAAGATCGATTAATGAAAGCTAGCGATCTCCCGCCATTTCTCTCTATTGGCAGACGGTCTGGCGCAGTGTACGCAGTTCTCTATCGTTGATTTTATTTGGTCGGTCCAACGCATGGGATTTATCAAAACATTTGTTTTTCTAACGGTTTCAAAATAGCGGTGCATAACAGGAACATCCCCAAGCCGACGTTTGCCACTTCTGAAACAATTTCATCGCGCTGTTCCGTTTCTTATTGCATTTCCTCTCTTTCCAATTACATTCAATCTCGTTTGCGTACGAATTTCACATTACCCCTCCCAACATACATCGACCTTAGCTAAATTCGATAAGGTTCATTTTGACGTGGCAGAGCAGAATGAGGTTGCCGTTTGGTTAAACTCAATGTTGAAGGATTGAATAATTTCATGTTGAGCGACAAATGCAATTGGGTCGGGCTTCTGTCAACGGTTTTTCTGTTTGAATAACGAAAAATTTTCAAGGTATATCTCATAAGAGAACTTTCCTCAAGTTTGGTAAAAATTTGGGGTGAAATTCCGAATATATTTGCTAAGACGGGGCTTGAAACTTTAAAAACTAACCTCCGACTTTTCTACGGCGACAAATCTCAAGTTAGTTTTCAAAGTTTTATGCGGTTCAGCACCTTTCAGTAAAAGAGATTACCGAGATTTGGTACCATAGGTTTGTGGTTTTGCCGAAAACTGTTCTATTTGTTTTAGTTTTAAATCAAATTTGAATGTTTATAACGAATATCCTACGTGGGAAATGTAAGATAAATTAATTGAATCAGGCGTTACTTTGCGGAATTCCATTTTATTAACAAACGAAAATACTTTGCTATTCTGCCAAACGTCCTAGTCAATTAGTGCCAACCCGTTATACCTATATACTTGCGTATTTTTTTTCGTGCAATAAGGTAAAGTTCCTACCCACCCGCCGCAAAAAAAATTGCAAATAAATACGAGTATAACAAACCACCATCAATACCTAATATAAAACTCGTCACGTGTTTCGCGTCTCTACGAGGCATCCTCAGGAGATGCAGAAGATCTTGTCATACTGGCGTCCGACAAGTGAAATCATATTGCGTAATAAAAAAGAGGCCTGGGGCCTTACTCTGGCGTCTTAACGCGATTCAGTTGGCGACCTAAACTGAGTCGCTTCCATACATGAGCCTAATCTGAACGTAAACTGAACCTAATTTGAATACCATGATGTCTTAACGCGATTCAGTTTAGATTCTTAGCGGAATCGCGTCAAGACGTCATGGTAAGGATCCTGTATTAAGCAGTGGTTGAAAACAGGCTCAATAGATAGATAGATAATGTCATCAACCTGTTGTCCCGAAGGTCTATTATGGGGCTCTTCAAAAAGTAGTGTACCAGTTTTTAATGGGTCGGTAACGCGCATATGACACCCCTGGAGTTGCAGGCGTCCATAGGCTAACCGCTTTTCATCAAGCGGGTCGTACGCTTAGTTGCCACCGAAAGCTTGTCAAAATATAAGCGCACCTGCGTGCGTAGTCAAGATGCCAATCGCTCACGCTTAATAACGTATCGTACGAGTAGCTACCTCTCTCTCTATCACTCTTCCTTATTAGTGTGACAATGACAGTTGCGTATCGTTAGCGACTGAGCGTGAGAGATTGGCATCTTGGCTACGCAGTACGCACCCTGTAAGTCCGGAGCTCAAAACAAATACGAAAAGTTATATTCAGGAGATTTTATACTGTCCATTACACACACACACATTTTTTGTCACATGTTTGTCTAGCAGTCTTTGGGTATGATATAAGCGTGTTACGTTTAGGAATGCAGTAGACGGCGTTCTTGACGACTCCCTCGGGAGCAATGTCGTGGATGGGATAGTTGCCTCTACATGTTTTATGCGTGCCTGGTACCTGGGGCGCCATATGCTAGTTTCGGGCAGAATTACGCACAATTCTGGACAAGAAAAGTTCTTAGATAAACAAAATGACGCAGAATAGATCGAGATAGTAGATCGTGTTACAAGGGATCAAAATGATATATTTCCGGCGAGGGCGTACATTGAATTCCGAATGAAGCGATGGATTCTACAATAGAATCCTGAGCGTAATGAGGGACTCAAGCGTTAACGCCCAAGACGGAAATAAATTTAATACCATGTGACACATACTGCTTTTCACACCAACTGAGAGCAAATAAACAAAGCCGAAAACAGCATCATATCAACACCACGATGCCACTAGTTAATGCCCGAAAACGTAAAAATGTGAAGTCCTTGAATAGAAAAGTGCCACTTTGATCCCTCCAAGCTTGAACAGACCCTTTTATGAATAGGTGGTATGAAAAGTATATTCCGACGGGTGTAGGTGGGTTGATCATCTGTTTCTTGTAATTAGTTGCTATTGTTACGGTATCCTGGGTCACTTTTTAAAATCAATATGGCATTAACATTCACAAAACATGTCTTTTTGGGTAGTTCTATTCCCTTTCCATGATAGGCCATCTACCAAGCATGTCAGTAGAACATACTACAACGATTCTTCTTAGAAAGTGTATTTATTGCATTTGTCCCTGGCTGACGGGACAGAAGAACAAAAAAAAGTTGATTCACCCAGGTATAAGCATTTTTGAGCATGTGTTTCATACAATGTTTTACACAATAATTATTAGCGGTAATGTAGTGGCACTGTCCACAGTACACTGGGGTGAGAGGTGATTGAGCGCAGCGTGTGGTCATAACGAAAAGTACCATGAAAATTCATTCCTGCACTTATACGGAAGTGGAGTCTTCCCTAAAGTCTTCGCCTGGACATAAACAGTGTTTGTAGTAAATCTAAGGTAAATAAACTAAGTATGGCCCACTTGCACCACCCAGGGTTAGCCGCTAACCCGCAGTTATGCTGTCAAATACCATACAAAAAAAACGCTTAACTCCGGGTTATGTGGCTAACCCCAGGTGGTGCAAATTGCCCTAATTAAAGTAAAATGTATCAATAGTGGCTCTTTCTAAGGTTTGGTTAAACAGCGTAACATTTCTTCCTCCTAAACAAACTTCTGAACGAGCCACCATTCCCAAGGTCCGCAGCCTCCTCCATGGTATCTGGCAGCGGAGCACCGAGGGTCTCAGGTGCCAGCAGTACCAGAAGTCCAGAGAGCAACGCCAGCACGCCAAACACCAGGAACGGCAAATGCACCCACACTACTGCAGCCTGGAAACATCATCATCATCGCTTTAGCGAAAGAAAGAAACACCAAAATATTATTTGTTTTCAATATAACATAGAGATTGAGTATTCCAAGTATTCCAACCGTTGCTTATTAAATAGACACAAAAAGCAGAACAAAATCGTCAAAAAATTTGGGTCAGAATGGCATTAGCGAACAATTTGAATATTATATATTATAATATTAACACAAACGATAAATGTTTCGTACGAAAAAGAATTTTAAATCGTCGTCAATTGAACTTCCTAACAATGTAAACAAAAGGCGTCACATGTTTTATCACTGTTTCTCCTTGTATTTTCACACTATCTCCTGAAACACCACTGAAATCATTCACTACTGAAACGGTCGTACTATCGTAACATACAAAACATAAAATAAATAAGTTAATCTTGGAGATTTCATTAAAAACTATAAAGTTAGGTTATTAAGATCAATATGGTGGTTTTTTTACATTGTTAGGACAGCCATTGACAGCGATTTTAGGTACTGACTGATGTTAGTACAGTCGACGCCTAAGATATGTTTACATTTCAGCACTTTAACCCCTTGTAATAAAGAGCAAAAGTGTAAACATATTTTTGGCGTCGACTGTACCTAAAATCCGATTAATCGGTTTTTCCTATTCGGAATTTTAAATATTCGTGCTTTTATGTGTCGGAATTTTCATGATCGGACTTTTGAGAGTTCAGGAGTTTCTAAATCGGGATTATAAAAATCGAGATTTAAAAATTCGACATATAGTTTTTCGGAATTATGTAGTGTACCCATCTTAAGAAAGTCAATATACACGATACGACACAAACGATAGGCGACAGCGGTGCTAAAATTTCGCTAACCCTACCTATCAGGGAAGAGTACACAACTACACATCACGATTGTTCTGTACCTCGTGGGTACAGTTCAGCCGTGTACACGTAGAGGTACATCTTACCGTCGTCATGAACATCTTGCCTATAAGATAGTTAACGATACTCACCAAGCCAGGCATCAGCGGTGCCAAGATACCGCCAACTCTGCCTATCATAGACGAGTACGCTAGAAGACTGGTTCTGTACCGCGTGGGGTACAGTTCAGCCGTGTACACGTAGAGAGACGTCGTCACGCCGGCAATGCACGTTTTCCCGATCAGGTACACTGATAAGGACAGCCAGTAATTCCCTGGAAAACAATTCAATTTTTTTAACTCCTAGCAATGGGGAAAGTACTAGAACATTTTGTAAGCAATTGATCTACTGAGAATACTTGCTGGTATATACATTTTATTTATTTAAACTTTATTGCACAATACAAGAAAGTACAAATAGCGGACTTAATGCCCTAAGTCATTCTCTACCAGTCAACCATTGGGTCAAACAGAAACTTACTAAATTGGTGCGGAAGAGTAAAACAGAGAGATAAAATGTCACATTCTTGAATAAATACAACTAATTATTAATATACATACACAAATACATATACACATCCACATACATATTATATTCACATAATAAAATACATATTGTAAGTAATAGTTTTAGTGTTATATTACAAGTTTTAATTTGATGCAAATATTTTTTTGTATTACAAGAAAACTTAAACTTATTTATTGTAGGTATATTTTGTGCAGAATGAGATCACTCACGCATCTAGATTTGATCACATTTTAGTTGCTAAGGGTCGTGGCACCTATCATGGATGCTTCCTCCGAATAATGTAGCGCCACCTTCCGCGGTCCTCATGTCATATTAAAAAATTGCACATAAAACTGCCATAAACTTACCACTCGGAATAAAAATAAAAGCG
Source organism: Lathronympha strigana (assembly GCA_949128165.1). Lineage (NCBI taxonomy): Eukaryota > Metazoa > Arthropoda > Insecta > Lepidoptera > Tortricidae > Lathronympha > Lathronympha strigana. Next base: position 1,182,732 of record OX421911.1, read on the forward strand.
ATTTGACAAGCTCCACTTATCAAAAATCCTGTAGATATTAGGGGTTTCCTCCCAATCTTGTCCATCAGAATGACAGCAGCCCAGTAACCTGGGATCTGAACAGCCACGGACGCTGTGTAGTTCAAGTACTTATTGCCGGATATCCCCACGGATGCTATAGTCAACCCGTAGTACATTAGAATGGACGTCAACCACCATACTGGCGTCACCAGGCAACGCAGTAATATTGTCTTATGCTTGAATATTAGACAAATTAACCAAGGCTCAGCAGTATTTTTTTCCTTAGCCTCAACTTCCTTAACTTCTGAGAATTCTTTTAAAGTCTTCTCCGACAATGCACTTCCATTAATTTCAGCAGCTTTTTTCAAGATGGTCAGGGCTTCTTCGTAACGACCTTTGCTCATCAACCAACGTACGGATTCCGGTGCGATCCAGATGTAGGTGATGAAGAGGAATTCAGGCACGTAGAGTATTAGGATCAGGTGTCTCCAATAAGGGTTCATCCAGGCTATGACGCCTAGAAGGATTTCTCCTATGCCGAGACTTGTGCTTATGGCGGCTCCAGTGAACACACGATGTTTCGGTCCCACATATTCCAGAGCTGTAAAAATATTAAAATACCTGCATATGATAATAAATTATTTAAAAACAAATAGAAAGTCATTATTTTTAAGCAGAATCGTCTGCGAACGAGACCAAGTTTCTCAAAAAGAAAGGAAAAGTGGAAAATTCATGACCTCGGGTGGGATTCGAACCCGCGACTGAGATACCAGCTCATCGCTCTTCCAACTGAGCTACCGAGACCACACCCGTGGCCCCGAATTTCTCCACCATATCCTTCGTATGCGCCTTAGGAGCGCTTAGCAACATCTACCGTAAGAAAGTACTTCTTGGGTTGGTCTCGGTGGCTCAGTTGGAAGTGCGAATAGCTGGTATCTCAGAGTTGCGGGTTCGAGTCTCGCCCGAGGTCATTAGTTTTTTCACTTTTCCTTTTGTCTGAGAAATAAGTCTTTATGTTTATATCTCTGGCGCCCCTAGCGACGAATTGATTAGCATTAATCCCAATTGCCGGGTGAAATATACAAGGGCCCGTCAATTTCGTCGTGTCGTCAATTAATTTCTCAAAGAGTTGTCGTGCTATCAGAACTCCTATTTAAAAAATCACTTTTAAGAGTTTTAAGGGATGACTCAAACTAGAATGGGACGGAACGGGGCGGGTTCTATAGAAAACGACACGTGACACCTGAAGGCTCCGACCTATCACGTGATTCTTTTGAACAGAGGGTCTGTCCCGCCATAGTCATCCTTAAATCTAACATTTTTCTGTGCACATACAAACAGCTTCTCACGCGAAACTCATTCTTTGCCCTTGTCGCTACGGGTTATTACTGAATACTTGCCTAAAACATATGCACATGGAAACACCCAGGCCCCAAACAGTGTTTCCGCAAAACACAACACTGCGTAAGTGATATAGGAGCCAGCGAAGTACATAGAGCTGCCAATACAGGCCACATAGAACGTCGTGAGCGACAGCGCCAGTCGTCGGCCCCACCGGTCGGTGACGAGCCCCATGATGGGCAAGCAGATCATGTAGCCCACGGTGCGTACGGAGCCGACCAGCGTTGGGAGCCACTCGTCGCAAGCCAGATTGAACTGGAATCGGAAATAAATTACGATGGGTACCACTCTTAATTGCGGAGTTACGAGGACATTTTAAAGGCTTTATCAGTTGTAGCTGTATACATGGGCTTGTTTAATTGACTGTCATAAAGTGCGTAACTTTATGATACAATTGACGCCAGGCTGACGATGACGACTTCCCGCTTCCGTGCCGCAATTTAAATATGAAAGAAAGCACTAGTACAAGATAACTCATACTATAACGTTGTGTGGACAATAGTAATCCACACACACAGCCAGCCAGTGACAGAAGCGAACCCATAAGAAGATCGCTCAAAATTATAGATAAAAAGTAACATAGAGTACAAAGGTAATGAGCGCATCGCTAACATACTTGTTTGTCTCATGCAAAAGACAAGATTTAAATTGTGAGCGCGTAACTAACTACTAAACAAATAAATTAATACGTGCATGATTAAAATTAAGTACTTACACTTTATTTTCTGTCGAGGAAATCCATAACTAAACAAAACAATTAACTACCTATCTAAGTGTAGTTGCTACGGTTGGACCGTAGAAACAGAGCAGCCTATTCCTACGTGCTTACAGATGTATTTCATAAGTGGGCACAGCGGATGCATGTCGTTTAGTGTGGTAGGTCACAGTCACAGCACAACGAATGTCGTCTAGCTCAAATCTGGAGCAAAGCCCATCTGGGGAAGTACCTCCACCTTTCTGTAAGGTGGAGGTACTTCCCGCGGTGGTGGCCCAGCGGTAACAGCGTGGAACTTTCAATCCGAAAGTCCCGGGTTCCAAACCCAGCTCGTACTAATGAGTTTTTGGAACTTATGTACGAAATATTATTTCGTATTTACCAATCGCTTTTTAATGAAGAAAACCCTCGTCTCGTGAGGCAACCGGACTAATCCCAGTTAGGCCTATTTTAAGTGTAGTTAGGGTTGAATAGTCAGATTGCAGTCGTTTTGCATAAATAATGACCTCTAAACTATTAACAATGTTTCAAATTATGAATCCATGACATATTGTATACATCTCTTCTCCTACATACTCGTACTAACCTACATATTGTATATCTGTTCTACATTCAATTAGGAATAAGAAGTTTTGCATGCTTGACATTCAATAAGTATTATGTAAGAATCTATTTTGAATAAAATATTTTTGATTTGATTTCATTCCTATTATAATTATTTATAACACATAATTATCGACCTCATTTGTCACTAACGAACCAATATGGCCGCACTACAATTAGTAAATCATCGCAGGGCACTCAAAGTGTGGTTCCAACCGCATTGTTAACTGCTCAATCATGTATGTCAGTTATTACGACTTACATGTATTTAGTTGTTCTGTAGCTTTGGTGGCTGAAGGTCAGGGGTTCAGACCCCGGCTCGTAACCAATAAATTTTTCGGAGAAGGAATCGTGAGGGAACAGCGGACTAATCCAAATGAGGAGTTTACTCGGGGAAGATCAAATGGTAGTCGCTTTCGTAAAACAAGCGCCATCGCCTAATCTTGGGATTTGGCAAGCGAACCAACAGTGGATATAATGGTCACGTTACTACTTTGTAGATTAGGTGCTAATGACATAACGAATCGTCTAGAAATTAACCTTATCAACAAGCAAAAAAGTGGTACCTTTTTGAAATTCGACACTTTAAAACGGATTAATGGCGATTAACGCCATTTTTTTTTACTATAGAATGCCCTTCAGGCTATTACTAGCTTTATAAGCCCCTCTGGGCATTGTAGACCAACCTTTGTTTTTTTTTTGTATGTCGGTAGTTTGCACAAGTAACTTTTTTGATTGACGGGGAGAATTCGCATTCTCTCAGTCATCATCTTAACCCTTTGAAAACGAGTGCTGTAAAGGGCTCCAAACGTGGGGTCATGGTGTTAATAACCGGGATTAATCCGTTCTAAAGTGTTTAATTGCAATGAATAACAATCGCGGTAACAGAAGACAATATTATGGTACCTTTTTACTAAAAAGAAACACAATAATTTTTAAGAAAAAAAAACCGACTTCATTTGGTTCCCGGTAAAAGTGAAATTAAGAATTTGTTTGAGTTAGCCAATTTACTTCACAAATATCCAATACACCGCACGTGTACGATTGAAAATTGAGGAGCTTTCTTAATGTCCCAGGGGTTCCATCATTACGTTTGAAGTATAATCAAACGGAACTCCCTTGTAGACCTTTAAACAAACAAAATAACAATGTGTTAAATTGGATGACAGACTGTAAATTAACGAGCATATTCATTATGCCATCCCTGATTATCAACATCAGGTCCACTCCAGCAAAATGATGGCCACAGTAAGAAAATGCCTAAGCTAATTATGAACACCCTCTAATCACAATTAACCTGCCGTTCAAATTTGAAGAGTTCTCTGAATTCTTCTAGAACTCCATCATCAGAATATAAATCAAATCAAAAAGATGAATGTCACAACTAGGATAATAAGTAGAGCTAGGTTTATTAACCAGTTCCACTTTGCGATCCCTGGTCTTCATCATCAGATCAAGTTCATCAAAATTTTGGCTCCGCCAAAACACTGTTTTAGTTACTTAAGGAAACCCTCAAATCAGAATGCATGTGCCGTTACAATTTGAGGAGTTCTCTCAATCCCTCATGAAGCCCATCATCAAAATAGAACTATAATCAAATAGGATTATCTTGAAGGTATTTCTTTACAAAGAAAAGATGAATGTCTCAAATCGGATGATAGAGCTGGGAATTAACAAGCAGTTCCACTTTGCCATCCCTGGTCTTCATCATCAGGTCCACTCCACCAAATTGATGATGTTCGTAAAGAAATGCTCGAGTGTCTTAAGAAACTACCCAAATCATCATGCATGTGCCTTTCAAATTTGAGGAGTTCCCTCAGTTCCTCATGGATCCCATCATCAGAAATTGATTTTGAAAAAAACGGAACAAATCTGGAACCATCTATTTTCAGAAAAAAATTTTTTTTTAAATCGGACGATAGTCCTGGGAATTACCAAGCAGTTCCACTTTGACATCCCTGGTCTTCATCATCAGGTCCACTCCACCAAATTGATGATGTTCGTAAAGAAATGCTCGAGTGTCTTAAGAAACTACCCAAATCATCATGCATGTGCCTTTCAAATTTGAGGAGTTCCCTCAGTTCCTCATGAATCCCATCATCAGAAATTGATTTTGAAAAAAACGGGACAATCCTGAAACCATCTATATACAGACAAAAAAATATTTTTTAAAATCGGATCATAGTCCTGAGATTTACGAAGCAGTTCCACTTTGGCATCCCTGGTCTTCATCATCAGGTCCACTCCACCAAATTGATGATTTTCGTAAAGAAATGATCGAGTTTCTTAAGAAATCACCCAAATCTGCATGCATGTGCCTTTCAAATTTGAGGAGTTCCCTCAGTTTCTCATGGATCCCATCATCAGAAATGGATTTTGAAAAAAACGGGACCAACCAGGAACCGTCTACTTTTAGAAAACAAAAAAAAAATTCAAATCGGTTCAGTAATGACGGAGTTATGAGTGAACATCCATAAAAAAAAAAAAAACAGTCGAATTGAGAACCTCCTCCTTTTGAAATATTGAAGTCGGTTGATAAAGGATAGATGTACCTCATAATAAGCGGAGTTCTTATGCTCATAAACATAATCCTCGCATTTCACCACCGAACTCCTATCGAACCAGGTTGCAGAACAAGTTGAGTCCCCTGACGTGTTCGTTGTCGCGAAACGATGGCAGTTGTCGAAGGAGTTGCCAGACGCTGGCACCGAGTCCAGGATCCATGGTTGAGCAAAGACTGCTGGAGTGGTTTCGCATTCAGGAATAAAGCACCTGGAATTGATAATTTAGGTAAATCTGCATACAAAGCAAAACAAAAGCGTCAAAAAATTAATAATATACCTACAAGTTTCCATTAATTTATTAAGGCAAAATTACTCAAAGAAAACTTAGTAGTCAAAAAATCATTACTTCAAGTCAAGCAAATGCGTAAAGTGAAAACAAAGTTAATTAAAGCAACATCAACATTGAATTATACATTAATTAGTAAACTTATGCTACTTATCAGTAATAAGTTTCAACTTAATAACTTTGTCATGATAACTAAGTAGGTAACATTTTTAATAAAGGAAAAAAACAATGTCTCAAGTTTCGAAAGGAGATTTCGTGTATGGAGGCCCGTACCCTAAGGAAAATCGTTCTCCACTGATGAAATATTTTGCAAATGATTAGCCATCAACTGCAAAATACATATCTTAAATATTTTGAAAATCGTACGCCGGAATACGTAGAAAATTGAGTGATCTTCAAGTTCGTTTTTGAGTAAAATAATCACATTTTGGTAAGTACATCTAATCCAAAGAGACTTAGGACACACAAGTAATTAATTACCTATATACTAGCATATAAAAAAGTGGACTTAGATCAATTTAACGTATTCAAGACAAATATTAGGCATTTTAATGGCTAAATTGACATAAAACAATCTGCACACTTTGTACTATTCAAAGACGTCTGCTATTGTAATTAGTTATACAATCGTATGCATTATAAATACAATCTAAATCGGGATTTTACCATGTATGTTTGTTATATTGAGCGCCCGATATTTTGGCACTGTTGCAAGCGCCATGTTCACGCAAATATCCCGTTTTAGATTGTAATGCAAATGACCAAATCGTATGCAGTGTCTCGAGTGAATTGACAGTTTTGCATCGCCCTCTATTGGCAATATAAGTAATTTCGACTCATACTGTCGTGCATGTGGTTTGACATTAAAAAACGTATTTTAACCTATAAAAAGCTTTATGGACCAATAGTAAATTCATTTGATTAGCGAAAATAAGTGTTGGCTTACGTATATTTCTGAGGGGAATAATTGTCAATTAATTGAGTAAAATATCAAAATAATACGTTCCATTGCATCAAAAATACAATTTAAATTGATCTTACATTCCCCAGGTAGGATCTTCATTATAAAAATTCGAATTAGGTTTAAAAATATAACAAATTTAAAAGACTTCATTTTCGTAAAATACAAATAAAACACAAAAAAATGGCTTAGTAAGTATTAAGAAAAACAGACAAATCCACTCACTGTCCTGTTTACCTGGTTCTGATCTTCACAACAGTGAACAGATACACATAGCATTGTAGACCTCCAAATATAGCCACCAACATGCACAGCATCACCGATCGGAACTGGAACCTCCCCCAACCCCCCACTTCTTCCGTAAGGATCCGATCAAGGTTCATAGTTTTATCACTCATCTTAGCACTTGCTTAAAATCTTCACAAAACCAGTAAGTAAGTAGAAAAATTCTAACCAAACTTGTCACAAAAAATTTGATGATTTATTAAATATATTAATTATTTGTATAACACGATGTACACATAATAAAACAACTAGTAATAGGGGTAGTAGTAGTAGGTCCTATGCAAATTAAGAAAGTCCACTGGGATCAAATCGAAATTTTAAGATACATGAACGGTATATTATATGAATGATGCTAGATATATGAACACATTAACATTTGTAAATAGTCGACACGAGCATCGGTTATCACATTGTAGCTGTTAATGACACAGTAATGATATCGTAAACTCAATTCACAGTATTTTAATCTTAACATAATTAACATAATAACACGTAGTTATAATGTAAATATATCACAAACTGCAAAGACACCACATTCTGAACCGTTTACAAACAAAACGAGGTCACCTCACATTAAACAGTATTTTTCTTGTAAAAATCTACTACACTATCAGCGCATCTTAGTACCACCCACGCCATTTTATACTATATCATTCCAGGTTCACACCTAAAACATGAATTGTAAATATTTTTCATTTATCTACATGAGTTCTGGGCCCTTACCATGTCGTCTTAATGCGATTTAGTTGTTCTTAACTGTGCTCAGTTGTATGGCAGCAACTCAGTTAAGAACCTAAACTGAATCGCGTTAAGAAGTCATGGTAAGGGCCCAGAGTCCTTACCATGACTTCTTAACGCGATTCAGTTGACGATCTAAACTATCTATCTAAACTGAATCACAATCAATTCAGTTTAGGTTCTTAACTATGCTCAATTGTATGGCAGGCGACTCGGTTTAGGTCCTTAACTCAACGACGACATATCCAGATTTCGCCCTTATCAAAATGTGTCATGGTTAGCCATTGTGTGAACCGCTCTTGCCTAACATTCATTCACCACTAGATGCGAGATGGAAATCCGCCTTACGATCAATGTGAATGAGCCTTTATTTGTCTATGACTCTGGTTACCGTAGTTACACGGTCTGTTTTACGGTATGACTATAAAATCAAAGCACGTCAGCTCTTCCAAGCAAATTAACTGTCCTACTTTAAACTTTAAACGTCTATGAAATTATTACCTAAAAAGGAGATGGCGGGATGATCTGGGTGCGTAGCCAAGATGCCAATCGCTCACGCTCAGTCGCTAACGAAACGCAACTGTCATTGTCACACTAATAAGGAAGAGTGATAGAGAGAGGTAGCTGCGATGCGTTATTAAGCGTGAGCGATTGGCATCTTGGCTACGCACGCTGGACTCATTTTGTAGCGATTGGCGGGAGCATGCACTAAGCCTTGACTAGTGGAGAACATAGATGGGGCCTTTGCCCAGCAGTGGAACACATCATAGGAGGCCATTTAAAAAAAACCGGCCAATGATAAATTGATGACTTCGGGTACTTAGTATTTTTAAGTGGCGTGAAACTCTTAGTGCGCGGCAATTATACGGTTTTCGGATTTTTTTCTGTACTTGTGCTACAAGCTCTTGCTTTTTACCAAATTGCGTGATTCTAAGTCAACGGGTAGTACACTATACATTTTGATTCCCATTGCAAATGTATGGGAAATGCGACATAAACAGCCGTATCTTCTTATTGCGTTGACGTAGAGGTCTGATTTTTTCACAGTCTTAGGGGACCGCAAACTTATATATGTGGTATTAATTTCAACTTGCTACCTCTACGTGCTCCCGAGATAAAGGGTCTTGACAGACAGACGGGCGGACGGACAGACAACAAAGGAATCCTATAAGGGTTCCGTTTTTTCCTATTCAGGTACGGAACCCTAATAAAAACACTTTTACAGTCTGTGGCTCTGTGCTATCAAAATCTAGGAAACTTAGCATAGTCGGACTGACCTTAGTATTGCTATGTAATCGTTAACCGCTATGTCAGGGTGACAAGTTTATCGCCACAGGTCGTGATGTCTGTGTGCGTCGCCAAGATCTAACGCTCAGTCTTCTCCTTCTTTTAAATAATGGCTTCTGTCCGAGAGTTGGACAATTTTGCCAGTGTCACGTATTATAATTATTTTAGTATATTATATAAATAGAATAGTATATTGCCACTTGGGCGACGTTGTTCGGTAAATGACCTTGCTATATGTTAAGTTTATAGCTATAGGACTTAAAATATAGCTTCTAAGGAGGCCAAGATCCCGGGATTACCGCTTGGTGACTAAAACTGTATACTGCTTTGTTAGTTCACTGCACAATTAGCTATCAACATTACATATTAAACAACAATTTGCAAAAAAAAAATATTCCAGAGACGCCATCGCCATCTTGAGAAACAAACGACAATCTAACGGTCAGTCGTGAACGAAACGCAACTGTCATTGTCACGCTAATAAGGTACAGGGACAGAGACAGACAACTACGATACGCTTTGTAGCATGAGCGATTGGCATCTTGACTACAGCTGACATAGATTCTAAAAAGACGATATTTGATTGGGTGTGTATTTTCTTGAACAATCGACCCGGTTTATTAATGTGGATCAAATTTCATAACTGTATTTGCATAGGTAAAGGTCACGTTCCTAAATATGTATTTATTATTATTCTACAAAGGCGGAAAGTTTTTGTGCACCACTCGTGCTTACGAGTATTTAAGTATATTGAGACCTGAGCGAGAGATTCCAGAATTAAACCGCGAGCGTAACGAATGGTTCAAGACGCTAGCTAACCCTGCTAGCTAACTTCAACTTACTTTCGCCACTGGTGAATAAAGCGCGTTTTAGCCGCTGGTTTCAAAGGATAAAGGAATATATTCCGAGCTAGTGAGGTGAAAACGTAGATAGTTGATTAAGGAAATTATAACAGCTAATTGATATTTTAAGACTAAAACCTATTTATAAATTGAAAGAGATCATCATATACTAAAGAAAAAGAGACCAAGGTCCCCGGTGAGCAGGGCTGGGATCGAACCAGCGACCTCCTGCTTTCGCGGCAGACGCCCTAACCACTGGGGCTACCCGATCAGTGGTTAGGACGTTTTTTTTTTCTTTAGTATTATGACATCTCTTTCAATTTATAATTTAAGTAGGTATATAATAATATAGTAGTGTGACTACTTTAAAAAAAACATGAAACATTTATTACATTTAATAAATGATTTGATTCGTGCTTTACGATTGTATAAAAACTATTTGTTTTAATATTGCAAAAAATATATGTTTATATATACATTGAAAGAGATGTAAACTACAGATAAGAACTAGTGCCAATATTTCAATTTATATTCATATTTTTATATTCATCATATTTCAAAGACCGTAAAAGAGGCCGATTTTTAATTTAACAAAATCGTTACGAAAATTATAATTGCAAATATTAGCTTTACCAATATTTGCTATTATTTCATTAGCATTCATCATTAAACGGTTTTATTGCCTACATCTTTATTGTTTTGACTTAGCCGTCTGAAATTAAAATCACAATTTAATTATACTTAAGTATATTAACTACCAACGAGTCAAATTTCACAAATAGTCTACAGTCTGCCAACACGTTTCCAAACAGTGATTTAGCATACTAATGGGCTATAATATGACAAGTCTAAATGTCACATCCACGTGCACTAACTATCGCTCTCTTCGTGACAATAAATGGGTAACTACAATTTTTTAAAGGTGATTTTTCTATTTTTTTTATTTCTACTTTTTGTTTCTACATCTCCGAAACTAAATAAATAAATAAATATTGTGGGACAATCTTACACAAATCAACCTAGTCCCACGGTAAGCTCAATAAGGCTTGTGATGTGGGTACTAGATGACGATATATATAATACAACTGGAATACATAGAAAACATCCATAACTCAGGAACAAATATTCGTTATAAACACACAAATAAATGCCCTGGCCAGGATTCGAACCTGGGACCTCCTGCTGCGTAGGCAGGGTCACTACCGACTAGGCTAGAAGGCTTAAACTGTTACTGATTATTGATTCAATTTTATATTTTTTTAAATATGGTACACTCAAACTTGCAAACGAACAGTCCATAAATAAGTACAAAAATTACCAACTACCTAAATACAATAAAAAAAACCCTTAAATAAACTTAACTACACAAAAGAAAATGCTACAATTTTGATTGTCCTGTTTTGTTTTATTTTTTTGTTTGCTTGGGTTGTATACATTATTTTACGTTTAACCGGAGTAGCAGTTGACAGGCCTTCCCCTCTGCCAAATGGGTATGACATAGTATCCTACTCATTGTATGTACTGACGTTTATCTGACATAGCTATTTCTACGTTACGTGCGAACAGCTGTAGTACATTTGACGTGCCCCTCCCCTGCAAAAAATGGCAGACTTTGTTGTATAGGAAATGACGTTTTGCTGATAAAAATTCGGAGGTGCTAAGTTTATTCTGATACTTCAATTCACACAATCTTGTTTCTTTTTTAAATATTCCTTCAAATTTTAACAATACGTAGGCGTTACTGCTATGAACCGATAGATTGAAATTAAAACTTTAGAACATTTTTTTTCCCTATAATTCACTCGTTGTACTGTGCCGGTTAAAATGTCTTTGTTTAAAGCATACTGCCAAAGTTTTTACACGAGTGGTCTATGGGTCAGTTATACGCAGCGATCATTTAATGCACTCAGAGTCCAGTATAATAATGTTTTCAGGGCACTGTTGCGGCCAGGGACCGGAACCGGTTACCATAACCCGGGTTTTTCATAAGGTTATTTTAAAGGTTGTTTTCAAAACACCTCCAATATGGTTAACTCATGATACGGAAACCCTAATCATTCGGAAACCTTATCGGTCCAGTTAACCCCAATTAACCTCTAACCAGTAACTAACCGCAATGAATTCTGTTAGTGTTTTAATCTGTTTTGAACAGTTCAAACGAAAGTAATCTTTATACGCCCAGGAATTAGACTTAATATTGAATGACCATGGCTAGGAGTTAGGACGTTGTCGCTCGCTGTGGAACCAGGTTTGTTTTGCTCTTAGTGTGGCATCGTTTCTTTATTTCCTTACTATATTTAGGCTAGCCTAACATTTTTATTATCATACATAGAAATGAAAGCGGCGTGAGCGTTTGTTTCTACTACGCTCAAGTTTATTTATTTTTCTTGTAGTTAATCAGTCAAATATAGGTAGTCGTAAATAATCATCATACATGGGTAACTTAGCGCAATTATTCTGATATTATTTAAAAACAAAACATAACTATTAGTCTCAGATTACGAAGCGATAAAATTCAGCAAATAGTGCTATTTTGTGAGTACATCTTGTGACGGCTGTCGGTAAAGTTAAAACTTTTTAAAATCTCGACATTGTTATCCTTTGTAAAACCAACAGCTAATTACCTGCACGAAATAGTACCATAAAGAACAAGAGATATTTTATTAATAACAACAGTATTCCTTTGGCAATAAAGTTCAAATTGTTATAGCATGCACTCAACGTATAACCTTTTGAAATTAAGAACCGAGGCGTGGTCAACCAGGTGTCTGTTTATTTTTCATAATTAAAAGTTGATTTGATTATTGTAGCTTGTGTTAAATTTTGCAACTTACGTAGGTAGATATTAAAAAAAGTGGGAACAGATTTCTTATCGATTTGAGGATATTGTGCAAGCTTCAGTCGCTATGCTACCAAGTACCGGCAACGTTAGCTACACTGTATTCTATTCCCGATATTTCTTACAATCGACAACTGGCCTACTTTTTGGATTTTTAATGCATTTGGATTCTTGAATTTTTAATCCATGCTTAGTTCATACACTACTCAACTACAGCAAAAATAATATAATAAATACCACCCTCTAACTAAGACTTGCAAAACACGCTACCGGAGGCCTATTGCATAATCAGTTGTAGCTTGTAATATTAGCGGAAGTCTCTTTTCAATCCCTTTTATTAGAAAGAGAGTTCCGCTAATATTTTAAGTTACAAAATAAATTATACAATTGTATCCAGGTGGTCAGATCATATTTCATTTCTAAAAGGTTTTATGTGAAATGCGTCCTATTCCAATTTGACCCTTATTCTTAAGACAGTAAATTTGTAATTTATATTTCAGGTTTTTGTATTACTGCATTTCATTTTCTGCAGGTAATTAGCGATTGGGTTTAACAAAAGACACTACAATACTATTCATAGCAGATAAGTTTCAAGTGGAAATCGTGATTTTAAAATGTTTACATTATAAAACGGTGAATAGTTTTTATCTTTCCTTAATTTCTCACATATGCGTCAAGAGTGATAATGCGACAATAAAAGTCTGGTTTATTACCAATCTTAATACGATTTTGCCGGCAATTACTTTCTTTTCTTTTCTGCGTAGCCAAGATGCCAACCGCTCACGCTCACTCGCTAATGAAATGCAACTGTCATTGTCACGCTAATAAGAAAGAGAGATAGAGAGAGGTAGCTACGATACATTATTAAGCGTGAGCGATTGGCATCTTGGCTACGCACGCTGACGTCTGACGTGTTTTCACTTGAGACCGCTATTTGCTACCATTGGCAAAACAAAAGTATGTATTTGAGTTAATTGTAAGCAAGTGCAGCAAGCGGTGCTCCAAATGATTATGACATACTTTGATATTGGATACTTATTATTATATTATTTTTTCGTATCTCGTATTATCGTAGTAATGAGCAAAATTTGTATAATCGTACGAGTTTGAGATTAGGGCTCCCGATTACAAGAGTACACGCTGACACGTGGCTCCGTGTACATGAGTCGTGTCTTAATTACACGTGGCCTAATGGCATGTTCCAAACAGGGCAGAAAACCGGTATCGTGTGTGACAACGACATTTACAAGACGCTTCTGTAATGTGTTTAAATTAATTTGAAAATGTACCGACAATAAATGAGTAATTAAACATCTATAATTTATTTTATTACATTACAATATCGCATCTCGAGATACTCTGGGTATAACTTTTTTAAGTAGGTATATTCACGGAAATACTACTAAAATTACAGTCTTTCTCCGGGACCACGGGGGCAATGTCGCCCTTGAAACGTCGGAGGTTTGTTTTCAAAGTTTATACACGATTAAGCCCCGTTTTCGTAAATTTATAATACTAAAATTATAATAACAATATCTAATTATATACAAAATCTAACAATGAACAAGAGTTTTCTACTGATTTTATTTCCTTTAAGAACTCTCATATGTACAGGAAGAATAATTATAATATAATTTGATGGCCATAGAGTTACAATTTTTTTTAAGCTATTGCATAGCTTCTATCGCGGGCCTTGAGCGCGGGGACCGAATCCAGAAATTCCGTAACGAAAAAAAACCTGACGCTCCCCACTCCGACGGACCGAAACCGACTTTATTCACTTTGTTACAAAGTTCTTTATCGAGGAAAGGATATATCTCCAAACGAATGTCGCTAAGTGTCATATTCTATACAAAATATTGAGGACAGTAGCTCTTATTACCAGAGATACGGCGATGTCAAACGTCAAAATAAACACTATTATTATAGTCCCGCCAAAATCAAATATGTTAGTCGCAAACTTATGTTTCTTATTTCAGTTATCATAAACCTATAGTTTCAATGATAAATATTCCTGAATAACCAACAGCTACTGTAAGATAATAAAACCCACATATATTGTAAAATAATGTTGACAACTTTTCTATCAAAAACATTGAATTTGAAAATGAATAATGATCCACAAGAGTCTACAACAAAATATGGGACCACCATTGACGCGGTATTTTCTAGGTATTTAGAGGATATTAAGTCGCAAACTTATGTTTCTTATTTCAGTTATCATAAGTTTCAATGATAAATATTCCTGAATAACCAACAGCTACTGTAAGATAATAAAACCCACATGTATTGTAAAATAATAAAAACATTTTAAACAATATTAACTTTTTATTTGTTAAATAATAGAAAAATTTGTTTTCTTATCGGTCACCACGCTCAAAAAGTGTAACTTGAATTAATATCAAAGAAAAAGAAATACTGCATGAATAAAATAAATAAATAATTATAATTGCATAAGTTGATACAAAATGATATGCAATAGCTTTACCGCGGCAGTCCCCGAGTGCCACACGTATTTTTTGAAATAGTTTTAATGTCTGATGTGTCGGTATTTAGATCGTGTTTATATCGTTTTTCCCTTCCTTTCATTTTAAACAATTCTATATTATGTTTTACGAATATACACATAACAAATACATATAAGGATGGCAAGGGTAGTATACTTTTTTAAATAATGGCTTGCAACTATCTAGGTAATATGCTCCACACAAAGATCTTACTCGTAAACACTTTCTTTGGGCTAAGAAAACCTTATCAGCATCTGATGAGTTGCCCCATATTATTATTCCGTAACAGATTTGCGACGATACATAACCGTTATAGGCTGCCGTTGCTGCCGCCTCAGAGACGGTTGCTCGCAGACGATACAAAATATAATCTACTGGGTACAAAGGGTATTAATATGGGCTTTCCAATTACAAAACTTATCATTCTTAATTCCTAGAAAAACTGCACTTTCCGTTTCATTAAGTTGTACTTACACCATTAAAATCGGCAGATAATCTAATTGATTTGCTATTATAAGTTTGAAATTAAACCAGTTGTGTTTTGGTTAAGTTAACTTTGAGATTATTATTTTCTAACCAATTTGTTACATTTGTTAATGTAGGTACATGTAATAATATTTCATAGAGAACCATCTGTATTTTCTTTAATTACTATGGTTGTGTCATCTGCAAATAGTATAGTGTCATTTTGTGTGGCGCCAGGTAAATCGGTGATGTAAAGTAAAAACAAATACGGCCCTAGTATACTACCCGATGGCACGCCGCATGTGTTAATGATGAACGGCGAATTATACGTTTTGTTAAGGTTTTTAACTATTTTTGTAACTTCTACACATTGTCGCTGTCCATTGAGATAGCTTTTTAGCCAACAGTACGCTTGCCCTCTTATACCGTATTTAACTATTTATATTACTTTAATAGCAATGTTTCATGGCACCCTAGATCCATAAAGCCATCCAGGATCTAGATTTCTGCTCATTCTATGCATTCGTGTACATACACACAGAAAACATAGAAAAGCGGAAGTGTTTACCGTGACACCAATTAGTAGGTATAGGTATCGGGATACAAAGTATCAACTCAAAATATGTGTAATAATAATTTGACTGGATTACGTAAATTGTAAGAATATTAATGTAAAATACCAGACCAAGATAATATAACGCATCGCGGCTTAGACATTGCCGAGATTCATTGTTTATGTGGAACCGATAAGGGCAATAACAATAAGCCTGCACTCGGTCGGTATTCATCTTTGTGCACTTAAATGTCATTGTCTCATGAGAGTAATTAGTAAAAACAATGCAAGTAAAGTTTTTGAAGCAGGAATTTCTAGAGCTGCTTTCAATATTATCATTTTAAATTGCCATAATTTTTATAACGATACCGTCCGTAGTCTGCACGTGCAAGGCCATTTTTTTGTTTTATAAACGAGCCTTTGTTAATATGAGCACGTCGGCTCCAAAAGCTAATCCTAATAATTACCTAACTACTAGATGTGGAAACTTAAGTGGCGAGTTGGCTATATGTTCAAAGTTTAGTGACACCTCTCTACCCCCAGCCCTCATACTGGTGTTGCTCTCGAGCTCTCTTAGATGTCGCTTTTTGTGGGGGCCCATCTTATGTGGGCGAGTCACCGTTTGCCGTAAATTAAATTTATTACCATTTTGTTAGGCAGACGTCTGATTTTATTCTCTATAATACAGTATTTAGTCAACCACCTTCACCTAATAGACCAGTATATTTTAGTTTCCATTAAATCTCAATAGTCTATACACCCTGGCGGTGCTGCCTCTGCATCCCATAACTCGGGCAGGTGCATCATTCGCTCGGTGTACCCCTTACATTTCATTAAATTGTCGAAAGGGTCTCAGCGTGTTGGCTTCGGCTCCGCGTACGCCTCCCAAAGATCCGGAACACAATTGTTCCGTGATGGGAAGACCTACCTATTATGAAGATTTAAGACAAAAGTGCGATATTATTTTTTACTATCGTTGTAGAATTGTTTTTGCTGAATATTTTGTATTTTGATTGTTGTTCACATTGATCATAATATGTACTACGAGTATGTCTAATTTTTTGTTTGTATCCCTACTTTTTATTTTAATTATCATGCACTGTTACTTTACACGCCAAGGGGCCTTACCATGACGTCTTAACGTGATTCAGTTTAGGGCCTAAACTGAGTCGCTGCCATACAACTCAACACAGGTTCCTTACCTGAACCTGAACCTTAACTGAAATGCGTTAAAGGGCATTTTCAGAAAAAAGTGCACCCTTTTAATGAAAATGGGTCCTCAATTTTCCATAAAAAAAAATTTTTGTCAGGTTTGTAACGGCCCATACGAAATGTATGAAAAAAATGCGTTACAAAGCTGACAAAAAAAACGGGACACTATTTTTCTTGTTTCCAATAGTACTCGTGATTCTGGTTACAAAAAACCCAAAACTTCCTATATTCAAAAAGAAATGAAAATGGTACCCTATTTTTGAAAATGCCCTAAAACGTTATGGTAACGGATAAGGATGGGTTAGGTCCGCGTGTATTTAAGATCTGTTTCTACGAGTACCACGGATACTCGGATCTAAATTACACGCGAGCCCGACTTGTAAACTTGGCTACCTAAGTTGTTTAATTATCATTGCACGTGCAGTATTAGACCTATTCGTTCCTACTACAATGGTTTTGAATGTTTTGATTAAATAACTTAACAAAAAATAACCGACGTTAGTCGTAAGACTCGTAAGAGATATTTACTAAATTCGTTGAACAAGTTAAATCCGTCAAAATAAACACTACGAATAACTTTAAATCACAACATGCAAGCAAACGTAATGATGTTGCAGTTTCATTAATTGCAATTTTGTTTAGTACTACACTTTTAATTTTCGAAAGCTTAAGAAATTCACGTAATTAATAGAAGTATATTTATTTATTATAACGTGAATTGAAGTTGTAAGGTATGACATTTTATTTGATGAAATAAGCTAGTTCAATCTAACGGGTTGTTGTTATTTGAAGAAAAATAAGAAATTATTAACACGTGCCGTCGCGTTGCCGTCTTCGCTTTAATTTGAAAGTGTAAGACGTAGAAACCGCTTGTTATTATTAATACAACTCTAGTGTAACGGCTTATAGTTCAAAATTGATTGAAGTGACAACTATGAAACAAACCTGGGTTATTCTACCTGTTGGACCCAAAAAACAGTGCAAGATACAAATGTCCTAAGTACGAGGTTTTTATATGTCCTTTACGACATTTCTATCGTTCACTGTTGACACGGAATTGTCTTTGCCGATGCCAGCCTCTACTGTTATTAGATATTGAATCTAATTTACTTACACGTAAAGAGTATAATCGTTTGTTATAATAAGGTTAACAGTAACCTAAAGAAAACCCCAAACAAAAACCCTATCGGGATTGGGTTTTGCAGTTAACCGGGTTATGGTTACTGTTACAGCAACATTTCGCTTACCGTTTGTATTCGGTTACTGAATGTTGCTGTTACAGTATCATTGGGTAACAGATATGATTAGGTAACCAACTCGATAGGCTTAAGCCTAAAGAGGGGTTTTCCGGTCCCTGGTTGCGGCTCCCTCGCTACTGCAGTGCGTCGGGGATGTTTGTGGACGCGGCCGTGGATGATTTCTATGCCATAATACGCAAAAAGTCGGCGTCCCTTATAAGACGTGTGCGAGGGAGTGGCAACAGAATCCTGCAAATGATCGCGGACAGGTGGGACTCGCCCGTCCTTGGCCGCTTCATAGATCTACATGTGATGAGAGGGGATCAATGAAGCGGGGGAGGGGGCTTGCTGTAAATGTAAATATAAGCGTAGCATACTAACGTAGTCTGTAAGTGATACTAATAAAATATAAAACTAGTATTCTGTTTTTTTTTATATATAAAATAATTCAGGACGCAATATATCGCTACTTTGTACTGGCGTGACTTCACAACTGTCACAAGTGATAAATTTTAACTGCTGTAAAATAAATGTACACAATAAGCTGATCGATAAATTTTCAATTTTATTTTACGCATTATTGGTTAAGACTAATTTCAAATTACCTTACAATATCGGTGCATAGTAAAAAAAACCTTCCTTTGGTTACGGTTTGAGGTAGTATTAAAAATACAGGCTGTACATTGATTGCACGTGTCAGGAGAGAGAATCTCTTATCGGTGTGAGGCGCATTATCTGAATCTAATAATGCAGATCACTCATATCTACAGCTACAGACGTTTAGATATGATTGCCTGCCTATCGCAGTACATTTTCACACAACGCGATACTGCATTTTTTATTTTATTAAATAGGTTATTTTAAGCGGTTACTAACCAGAGAAAAAATATATGTATGCCTTCATATAATTTCATTAATATTTTTTTGGAGAAAGTAATGACACCCCTGGAGTTGCAGGCGTCCATAGGCTACGGTGACCGCTTACCATCAGGCGCGCCGTATACTTGTTTGTCACCTTCGTAGTATAAAAAATGATATTGAAAAAAAAACACCACCATCGGGTCTTGAAATAAAAATGAGGACCGTTAAAAAATGTACCCACCCTATATCATGAAAACTACCTAAGTAGGTATCAAGTAGGTACAGATGGTTTTTTGTATTTAGCTGTTTCACTCAGTACCGCAGGCGGCCTTCTTTAAGCCGGTCCATTCCGAGTTAACGATTCAATCCACGGATTAATCGATTTTTCCTCTTTCCTCTATCGCATTTAAGATACGCGCGTAACTTAATTTTTAACCATGGTTATTTGAGTTGGTTTCAATTCAGTTGTGGTTAATAAAGATTAAACTTATAAATAGAGGTAAGTGCAAAAATATATTCACATATTTTATTTTCACGATATTTTGTAGGTTGTTGTATGTCATTCTTTAAGGATGACACAGTCACGTGACGTCCGAGGGCTCCGAGCTATCACGTGATACTTTCTATAGAAACTGACAGATCGTCCCGTATCGGATCGGAACGGAACGGACTACTGTGAGTCATCCTTTATTCGGTTTTTTGTTTGTATTATTTTGTGTTTTGTGTTGCGCGCTGTCATGATCCGTGACACCTATAACAGATGGCCCCGGCGGAAGATCAGCACTGCCACGATGCTGAATCCGGACCATTTAGTGGCAGTTGTCTTGTGTTTCTGGCTACCTTGCTATATTATAATGTACACATAGGCTTTTACAAAAAAAAAACCTGGGAACCTGTTTCGCCCAGATCTGGATTTCCTTAGGCACATTCTACTCAAAATCACAAGCTGGTTCGATTCTGATTACAAATGTCCTAAAATTTCCATACATAATTTTGGTTCCACTGCGTCACGCTCATAGTAAGTTCATATTAGAACGTGTTGTAATGGAAAGGAATTTTTTGGGTCCTTCTTTATCATCACGATTTAACCAGCTTGTGATTCTAGGTAGAATTAGCTAAGCAAGTACAGATTTGAAAGAATGTATTGTGGGCTTCATAAAGATGGATAAAAAAATGCAGCAACTATCGGCTTATCTCCCTCATCTCTCACGCTAGTAAAATTATGCTGCACATAACACGAGACTTCGTGTCCTCCTTCGCGTGATCCCGTTTTATGAAGGCCACCACACATTCTTCCAAATCTGGACTTGCTTAGCTCATTCTACCCAGAATCATGAGCTGGTTAAATCGTGATGACAAAGAAGAAGGACCCAAAAAATTCCTTGGAGTCCCAAGCTTACCTCTGTCACGAGAAATTGCTTCCGAACAGGCTGGTTTTGAGCATGGTCGAGGCACGAAAAAACAGCTGAATTAGGAGAAAGCTAAGGAGTTCAACATAAGCTTTTATGTTTGCTTCGTTGACTTTGGAAAAGCTTTCGATGCTGTCAAGTGGTGGTAACTGTGGTGGGTCTTACCAGATATGGGTGACCCGCAACACCTTGATCACCTCATTAGACGTCTGTACGAAGATAGCGCGGCCGCGGTCCGAGTTGACGGTATTAACTCTGAACGTTTCAAGACACAGGCTGGTGTTAGACAGGGCTGTATACTATCTCCCCTACTCTTCAATATATACACCGAGTATATAATTCGTATGGTTCTCGAAGACTGGGACAAGGGCATATCTTTGGGAGGTCGGAAAATATCAAACCTGAGATACGCTGATGATACCACCTAGCGTCAATAAGACACGATATTGTAACTCTTCTTCGCCGCATGGAAACCACCGCGTTAGATTTTGGGCTGGAGATTAATCACGATAAGACCAAGATAATGGTTACGCAAGTACGACCATATCTCCCACTTCCGTTCACAGCTCGAGTGGTTCCCTATTCGCTTTCGTTGTAACTCTCACATTCTGTGCCTTTTGTACTCGATACTTTTTAACCCCGCAACTCCCCGCTAATCTTTTTCGAAATACTACAATGGTACTTTCACGTTCCAAGCGATTCGGCTTTGGAACTCGCTGCCTTTTGACGTCAGGAGCGCTCATTCCCCTACCTCATTTAAAAAGCTCCTCAAGCTTTACTACTTATCTTGTCCCTAACTTTTTTGTCTGTCTGCTTCCTCACTTTGGCTTTCACTGTTATATATATTTGTGTTTTATGGGACGCCTCTTTCACTGTTTCGCAATGCCTACTGCCATGTTTTATTGTAACTTATTCCGCTACCTAAACGTTGTCTGGAAGAGATCGTTTTTCAGCGATAAGACCGCATGTTGTTTACCTCTTTTTTGTTTGTAGTATTTCTGTACCTATTTCTTTTGAGGTGTGCAATAAAGAGTATTTGTATTGTATTGTAATGATCGTGGACCGTGCTGGCAACAACCAAAGGGGTGTACAAAGTATAGCGAGCTGCGCGGTAGTCAACAGCTATGTATATTTGGGCTCTACGATCACCAATGCTGGTGGTTGCGAAGAAGAAATTCGAAAACGTTGTGCCGTCACCAAATCCTTCGTAGAAAAGCTCACAAAGATTTGGAAAGACTGCAAGATAACCAGAAACACGAAAGTTCGTCTGATGAGGTGCCTGGTCTTTTTCTGTACGGAGCAGAGACATAGAGGCTAAGGATACGGGACCATCACAAATTGATGCACTGTAAATGAGACGCATGTTAAGAATTCCCGTGGACTGCGCACCGAACCAACGTCTCCATCCTCAAAGAACTCAACATCAGAAAGGGATTATCGTTGACTGTGCAAATACGAATCCTCAAGTTCTTCGGGCACATCACCCGTAACGAAGTCTTCGTGGAATGGAAAGATTGCTGGTGCAAAAGTCAAAGGCAATAAGATCCCGTGGGCGCTCTCCAACACGATTGACCAACCTCATCACACCTGTGATACACTGCAGCATAAACGACAACTCTCACTCTGCCAAACATAGAGCTACATAGTCTCGTTTCCTATAACTTTTTTTAAAATACTACTACGGTGACAAACGAGCGTACGGCCCACTTGATGGTAAGCGGTCACCGTAGCCTATGGACGCCTGCAACTCCAGAGGTGTTACATGCGCGTTGCCAACCCTTTAAAAAAATTAAAAGCTTTAACACTCCTTTTTTTGAAGAGCCCCATACTGTAGTACTTTGGGAAAACAGCGGCAGAGAGCTCATTCCACAGCCGGAACGTCCGCGGGAGGAAGTTCCTCTTCAACCGCACGGTACGAGACCATTTAGGCTCTAGGGTATGCGGGTGAACACCCTGCCGACGGCGAGCGGTGCGGTGGTAGAATGCAGCCGTTGGCATCATATCAAACAATTCCTCAGAGCACAATCCATTGTGCAAGCGATAGAACACACATAAGGAGGCGAAGTCTCTCCTTAGACTTAAGGGTTCGATATCGCTTAACTCGTCAGAACCCGGGTTCCTGGTCACTTGGTTCGTTGGCCTAACCTAAATAAATAAATAAATAAATATTACAGGACATTCTTACACAAATTGACTAAGTCCCGCAGTAAGCTCAAGATGGCTTGTGTTACGGGTACTCAGACAACGATATATATAATATACAAATACTTACATTAAAACATAGAAAACATCCATGACTCAGGAACAAATATCTGTGTTCGTCACACAAATAAATGCCCATACCGGGATTCGAACCCAGGACCTTCGGCTTAGCAGGCAAGGTCACTACCAACTACGCCAACCGGTCGTCAAACCTTCCTTCCAACTTACCAACCTTCTGTAAGTCATTTAAGACAACGAAGCGTCCCACGTCAAATCCCACCAAAAAGTAAATACGACCACGACAAAAACATGTGCTGCGCTCATATTTACATAGCTGGTACAGTCGAGCTCTTTAATATGTGTACACTTTTACACCTTAATACAAGGGATTAACGTGGATTTGTGTACACATATTAATGAACGATATATACGTCAAGGTCTAAAGTATAAATGCGTTTTGGGAGATCACGACCTTATTTCCATATCTTTAGGGTCGTACAATACTCGTTATGCAAACGAGCCAGTGTTCTTATAAGGACAATCCTCAAAGAATCAGTGACGCTTCATGCTTTTTTTAATCAGTCATTATTCCTCGCGCCGTACTTCATTAACTTACGATGCGGATAATACAACGTGATGTAAATGTAGCAGGTCAGCATATTTTTAAGTGTTAAAGAAGCCACGTTACTACTCAAAATACGAGCGATATCTTACACCCGCAAAAGGTAAAACTACTAGTGCTTGACGCTGCACTAGTATTTGGCATGGGCACTTTATGTCAAATTGACAAGGTTTAAATTCGAATATCGAAACATCTTCGTTGTTCAAATTTAACCTTTATCACTTTGACATAAAGTGCCCATGTCGAATACTAGTGCAGCGTCGGGCACTAGTACTTCTACCTTACCAAAATGGTCAAAAAGGAACCCTTATTTCAACTTCGTGGCGTCATCCCTATTCTCTTCATTGCACACCTGAATACCTACAAGAAAAAAAAAGAGATAAAAAAACATTTGATCAAAGATAGAAGCACACAACAGGCGGTCTTATCTTATCGCTAAAAATCATAAGTGCAGTGTACTGTGCATAAATTGAAAAATATAAAAGGATATTTTCACGCTGCTTCTCGGAAACGTGGCAACAGATGGTCTGAATCAAACCTGGAAAGTAGGTTATAGTTGAACACCTTAACCAACTCGGGTTTAAAAAGGTTTGTTTATAGGACAAATTTCTCCTCACATAAAAACCAATCAGGTCGATTTTGGCTTAAATACTAGCATCCAGATTCCAGAGCATAACTTTTTTTAATGTAATTTGGACTGGAGCAAATAACGTATAACGCATTCAGAGACGTTTTACATGAGTAATCTTATTTGAAGCAAACTACGTAAAAACAATTCTGGATTTTGTTTTTTTTTCTTACAGTAAATAGTGAAAATAACTATGTAATACCTCGTGCGAAAGCGTTATAGATGAACCTGTATCTTAATGAACTCTAGCTTTTCCATCTATAATAATATATAGCTCACTTTCTTACCCTCTCCAACAATGTACTATTGTATTTTGTATTTAACGCACCGTAAACGCTGTGAAATGTACCTGAATATATAAAACAATTGATGCGTGACATTCGCGTCAAGACTGTTTCATACATTTGATTCGTTGATGGTGCGTAAGTCACGTCACGTCCCTGAGTTAGCACATATCACCGCTGTTTAAGCAGCTGTGGTCTTAAAATACAAATGAACTTAACCGTAACAATTTAATTATCTTTTAAAACTATGTCAAGAAGTGTAATTGTTTTTTTTTTCACACAAGTTCGCAATGATGGAAGCAAAAAGGGAAGTGAACCTAGATCGGATCCTTGTGGAAGAAATCGGCCAATGGGGGAGGTTCCAGCTCAAGGCCGTGGTGATGTGCGCGCTGGTGGCTTTAGCTGGGAGTGTGCCATGCTATGCCTATTTGTTCACTGTGGCAAAGGTCAGAACCAGGTAAGCTTAGTTTTACTAACTTTTAATTTTCTGAGACACCACGTAAAAATTAAACTGACCAGCAATAGACTAGTCACACCTGATGGAAAGTGAAGACAGAGTCTAAGATGGAGCTCACCTGTTCAGTAATAGCCTATTAACTCGTAGGTACCTAAAATATACCGAGGTCGTACTTGTTGGGGAATACAGGAAATGGGAACGCATTCCATTCCTTGGCAGTCCGCAATAAAAATGACGAGGCAAGTCGTTTTATGCGGACAAATGGAATGCTTACGCGAACGGGTGCATTTGCTCCCCGCACCTGGACGTCCGTGATGATGATGTAAAGGCGAAGGTGGGACTTTTATAGAAACAAGTAATCCAATGGAGACTCAAATCTTTCCTCAGCTTAAGGCTGCGTTTACAGAGATGGACCAGAATGCGTTACGAGGGGTAGACATCCCTTGTAAAGAGCCTTTCACTTGCGCGGATCGAGGATAGATAGAGAAGCTCCCATTGTCGACGCGCCACCAAATGCTCTTTTTGGAGGCAACAAACAAAACAAACGCCCTATCCCTGTAACCTTAGCAAATGAGTGCCGTGACAGTATCCCTCGGTCGTGAAACACAGCTGTCATTGTCTAATGCTAACAGTTACAAATTACAGGTATCTGTCTCGACCGCGAGATACTCTTGTGGCACTCTTGTGCTGGGACTAATCGGGACAGATGCCCGACGCCCTATCATCCAAAAACCCCAACGATTGCCATCTCCGCCTTTGACGCGCCAGGATCACAATGAGCAACCTACTGCGTGCCACCAACTGCCAGCTTAAAATTCTAAATCTTGACTAAATTAGAACATCAATTATTCCAGATGTGCCATTCCAGAATGCGAGAACAGCTCTGCTCCCTTCTCCCCACCCTGGATCCTGGACGCTGTACCATCATCAGGAGATTCCTTCGACAACTGCCATCGGTTCTCAAGCCTGTCACACAACAGCTCTGATACGTGTTCGGCGGATTCCTTCAATAGGAACTCCTCGGTGCGGTGTGAGGAGTATGTTTATGAGCATAATAATTCTGCTTATTATGAGGTAGGCTTCCGTCAAATTTATTTTCGTATTTACTAGTATTTTAAGCAGAAAGTCTGCGAACGGTACCAAATTAATTGGCCGTATCCTTCGTCTTAGGTGCGTGCTTGGTAACATCTACCGTACTTCTTAATCGGAAAGTGGAGTCTCAAGTTACATTGAAAATTCACCACTAATAACTAAAACGCATGCGCATACGAGGGAGAAATTCGGGGCCACGGGTGTGGTCTCAGTGTCTCAAATGGCAGAGCAATGGGCGCGTTCGAGTCCCGCCCGAGCTCATGAAATTTTCCTCTTTTCCTTACTTTCTCAAAAAATATTTTCGACTATTTTCAAGCAGAGTCGTCGTCTTAAAGCCAAAATTGCAATAACTTCGGACCACACGAAAGACCGGTCCGATGGCTCTGCTAATTGAATTAAGAGCTTAAGGATGACCCACATTAGACTGGATCGGGCCGCCGTAGCTCGGAGATCACATGACTCTTTCCATAGAAATTAACACATCAGCCGGCGTGTTTTAACTTTTAGCCCAGTCTAGCGTGAGTCACACTCGACCCTTCTCGATGTTTTTATCTGTCCCTTCTTTGACTCCCTGACTACAGAAATATATTTTTACAAATGTTCCAGCATAACAAATTCAAGCATAAAAGTTTTACAGTTCGACCTGGCCTGCGATGACTGGCGACCAACCCTGGTGGGCTCCATCAGAACCCTAGGCTACTTCTTCTGCTTGCCACTCATGGGGCTCGTGTCAGACCGCTGGGGCCGTCGGCTGGCCCTATGTATCCTCATCTTCAACACCGCTTGGATTGGAAGCCTGACTTCTTTCGCGAGATCCTACAACAGTTATATGATTCTATCATTTGCTGAAGCTCTCTTTGGCGCGTGTTACTTTGCCAGTGCATATATTTTAGGTAACGTATTTAATAATGTACAGTAGATATTCTTATTACTACATTTACATTACATGAGCGGAAAGTACATCACTAGTTCACAATTCCTTAGTCCCTCGGGCCTCGTGACAGGATATCTCGATATCTGAGAATGATAATAAAAGATTATTGGATACTTACATAAGTACTTCAATTACGGTTCATATGTTTTCCTTGAACAGCAATATTTATGATCCACTAATTATCATCCCTAGTTTCTACAAAACCACTTTGCAGGAAAAACCGTTCCGTATGCTAATCTTTTGAGCACAACTGTATCACATTTTTAATTTTTGCTATTTTTTCTATCTTCATGTGTCAATGTTATGATTACAGCAGTGGAATATGTGGGGCCAAAATACCGAGTAGTAACTGGTGTCACTATGAGCACTTCCCTCGCCACTGGGCAAACGCTTCTAGGAGCGATAGCCTGGACGGAGCCTTATTGGAGGCATCTGATTCTCATCATCTACTTGCCGCTACTCGTCTTCTTGTCCTACTTCTTGATCGCACCTGAGTCAGTTAGATGGCTGATCAGCAAAGGCCGGTATCAAGAAGCCTTGGCTATCTTGAAGAAAGCTGCTAAGATCAACGGAAAGTCTTTATCAGAAAGAACTTTGAAAGAGTTCTCGGAATCAAAAGACGTGACGAAGGAAAAAGATACTACAGAACCTTCGTTGCTGCGTCTAATCTTCAGACATAAACAAATCTTATTGCGCTGTTTAATGACGCCTGTATGGTGGTTGACATGTATTTTTATGTACTACGGACTAACGATATCTTCCGTGGGTATATCTGGCAACAAGTATTTAAACTATTCAGCGAGTAACGCTATCGAGATACCTGGGTATTGGATGGCCGTGTTACTTTTGGACAGAATTGGCAGAAAGGCAGTGTTGGCTGCAGGATATTTTATAAGCGGAGCTTGTCAAATTGCGTTTATTTTTGTGTCTGATGGTGAGCATTCAACATTTTTTAACCTTTCAAGAGTGCCGCGATTGTATATCGCGGTTGAAAAAGACAATTGTCACTATCCGAACAGTTAGAAAATGACAGGTATCTTTCACGGCCGCAAGGTAGAATCAGACCAAGCTCAATGTGTAGATATCGATGTTGATATTACAGACTGATATAACTTCTATGAAATGATGGCGTTTACTTCACATTTTCAGTATGTGCTATCAAAATCTATGAAAACATAGCTTAGTCAGACTACTGTCGCACCACTCTTGTGCTAGGTGTACTGAATATTAAATTGACGTGTTACTTTAACGAAGTTGCAGCCGCAGTGAGAAGTGTGCTGTCTCTACTGTCAATATCACTGAGGGACTTGCATTATCGTCTGATTCGACCATGCTTTGCGGTCACTAAGATTCTCAACAAAATTTGTAGCTGTCATTAATTGCACATCGCTCTCTGCAGCCGCAACACCGTAGTACCTTGAAGCTGTTATTTTTATTGATCGAATAGGGGACCTACTGAACTCGTTTGTTTTCTAGGAAATTACTGGATCTCCCTGACAGTGTACCTGATAGGCAAGATGTGTGTGTCCGGGGTCATTACATCTCTGTATGTGTACACGGCGGAGCTGTACCCCACCCAGTACAGATCCAGTTTGTTCGCATACTCCTCGATGACTGGAAGAGTCGGTGGGATCTTGGCTCCGCTTATGCCTGGTGTTGTGAGTATCAAGAACGTTTGGGATATTTTGAACGTTATTAATTCCTAATACTACAACTACAGGGTGTATCTTTTACAATGAGCAAATATTTTCTGGGTATGATGGGCTGGTTATATAAAAATGATATAATTTATCAAATATCATATTTCGTTAAATTTTACCTAGACTTTACCGTTCATTCTGTCTAAAAAAACTCTAACGCGTGCGCACTGCGCACACGCCGCCGCACAGTGGTGATTAAATTTTTTGGTGAATTTTTTTATGACAATTGTCAACAGAAACAATATTATTTTAAAGAATTTTTGGTGTGTTTGTCATGTTCTTCACTTCCTGTGTCGGAATTTTGTCACATTATGTCGTGTAGTTGTCAAGTTCTTCACAAAAAGTATTTTGGTGGTAAAATTGATACCTTTACTTATAAATGACGTGTTAGTGGCAACCAAGCATACATCCCAAGTAATAGTAAGCGGCGCCCGTAGTCTATAGAAGCCTGTAATGCCAATAAAAAATATGCTGACAATCCCCTAGTCACCGTGGTGAAATAAACCTTTTAGAAAACAGTAATTAAATCAGAGTCTGTGGCATGTTCCAGGCTGCAGTCGTATGGGTGCACCTGCCCTTCCTGGTCTTCGGCGTGATGGCACTGTTCTCTGGGCTGCTGGTACTCCTGGCACCGGAGACGCTGGGCGCTCCGCTGCCAGACACCATGGAGGAGGCGGCCAACATCGGCAAGGATTCACCTGGATTCATGAAGCATTTGAGGACTCTTGTGTTCAGAAGCAAAAGTTATGCTTTTAGATAATTTAGGAATTGTTGTTGGTGTAGCTACTAAGTAGGGCTGGGGCCTAAAGGTTGTCATCCCCATCACGAAATTATTAAGCTTTATTTTAGAATACCGTAGAATAAATGTAACGACCGAAGAGCTGGTGGCTTCCTCGCACAACGTATCAGCATTGCGATACAACGAGGAAATGCCGCCAGCATCCTAGGTACAATGCCTCAAGGACCTATTTTAGATTTAAGGTAGGTACTGTATATATTTCGAAAATAAATGTTTATGCACCAGTACTGGAGTATATGTAGAAACAAATTTTAACAATATGACAACTATGACCTAATAATACCAACTCACCTTCTACCATCCCTCTTCTCCCCATTTATGACTCAACTACCCTCGCAATCCCTATTACTAACCCTATATTACGATACAATCTCTAAGAGTTCAATCAATCGTTATCCAATATTATCCCACAAATCAAAGTTTAGGTTCTTTACTTTGAAGTTTATTACTTTCAGTTTATTTTCATACAGACGTCTTATTTATATTTGATACGATTTACGTTTGGTAAAAACTTCGAGATACAACAGAAATACAAAATAGAAATAAATTGATTGAAAAACATATTTTGCAGTAGACTGAGATTTACTAATTATAAGATAAAAGTAGGTTACAAATGCCTGAACTAGGTTTTCCTGTGTTTCAGGCGAAAAAGGGCAGTCTTATCAAATTATTCTCTTAAATAAATAGCACACAGTCTTATTATCTATAAGTTGGGATTCTCTTTTAAGTATTTAATAACAAAGTACGACCATTAGTAAGTTCTCTGTATCATCGTACGTCATATTTTAATAATGATGTTTATTTATATTAATGATGAAATTGTAAACACGTATGATCATAATACACTGATAAGACGTGTACTTAATTGTGATTGTGAAAGTAATATTTACTTATTTATTTGTCAAGTTAAGTTATGGATATTAAAAGCCGTCACGCTTCCAAAATGACCGTTAGCGCCACAGTCAATCAACCATGACATGTCGATCGACAAGTTGATAGACATTTGATGGAAAGTCATCAGAGTCGCAACCCGCCGATCCCAGGGGTGACCGTCACTTATCAATCACGCAAACGCGAGCGAAGCGAGCTTACTAACTAGTATAACTTGACTTTGTAAGCCTCTGGCATCTTCAGAAAAATGTGCACCATTTTAATGAAAATGGGTCCTCGATTTTCCATACAAAAAAATTTGATACAATACAAAATGTATGAAAACATGCGTAACGAAACTGACCAAAAAAACGGGACACTCTTTTTCTTTTTTTTAATCAATACTCTTGATTCTTGTTATAAAAAACCAAAAACTTCCTATATTAAAAAAAAAGGAAATGGTACCCTATTTTTGAAAATGCCCATCTAAGTTATTAAATGTTTCACGGTTTTCACACATTATAAAATTTACTGATTCGGGATTTCAATCGGGATGACGGTTTTAGAATCTCGTCTACATGGAATCCGGTTGTTAATAAATGTAAGCGTAATCGAATAATCACCGGCTCAAAAATCGAAAATCGTGTGTCGACAGAGCCACGTCCCTAGTGCGCAAAATGTTCAAGTTGATAATCAAGACCAAGTGCGGGTAGTTCGTAAAACCCGCGCAGCTAGATGTGGATGTTAACCCCAGCCAGTCTTTCTCCGGGACCACGGGGACAATGTCGCCCTTGAAACGTCGGAGGTTCGTTTTCAAAGTTTTACACGATTAAGCTCCGTTTTAGTAAATTTTATAATTGTATATAAGTTATTTTTGTTTGAATAAAATGCAATAGAAAGAGTGATACAAATTCTCGATTTGTTGACATTCGCGGTACATTCTCTGGAGTGTTAAAGACTATAAGTAGGTACCTACTTAAGGCGACTCTGATTGGCAACAAAAAGTTCATATCATATGTTGTCAATGAAATATAATTCTAGATAATCCGATTGTAAACTGATGTTGGTAACTAATATTTTTTTTGAATTGCAATGAGTTAAAAATGTGTATTTAAGCTTAATTAAAGCTTAAATACACAAAAACACGTAGTATATAAAAAAAATATAATACACACAATTTCACCACTTTTCCAATAAAAACACTAGACATAATTAGATTTGAAATAGGAGAGCGTTCTTCTACTGGTTAACACACGCCTCACTCGTTCAGCGATCGGAACACCGCTGACCGCACGCACCTGCGGTTACTCGACCAGAAAATAAACTTTTAATTTTTTCATGTGTTTCATTGTTGACCGACTGCCTCTTAAAATGTGTTAAATTAGTTTATTATGTTATGTGAGTAGGGGAGAGGAGACAATAGTGCACTTATCTATACGGTTGGCTATTTTTAAATTAAAAGTGGTTTAACTTAACAGTATTTTTATGCTTGCTTTATCTCATCTTCTTGTTCCTAGCGTTTTCCCGGCTCAGGGAGCCTAGGGTCCGCTTTGGCAACTAATCCCAAGATTCCACGTAGGCACTAGTTTTTACGAAAGCGACTGCCATCTGACCTTCCAACCCAGGGGGTAAACTGGGCCTTATCGGGATTAGTCCGGTTTCCTCACGATGTTTTCCTTCGCCGAAAAGCGATTGGTAAATATCAAATGATATTTCGTACATAAGTTCCTAAAAACTCATTGGTACGAGCCGGCAGGATTTGAACCCGAGACTTTGGATTGTAAGTCTCACGTTATACCGCTGGGTCACCAACAACGATCCCAACGCTGCTCTTATGCTTGCTTTATTAGTTCAACAAACCTTTAAAGACTCAAAAAAATAAGTTATTTTGATTTACTTCGGAACTGTGCTAAAATCGGTTTTTACTTGACTAGTATTGTGGAAACTATTTTTTAGACTTAAGCAACAATCCGTCACAATCCAGCTACAGGACTACGCTAGAGACAAACAAAGTCCTATGTTACTTAACAGAATGTTTTCCTAACGGGACCAAAGTTCTATGTAAAAAAACAAATTGTTTATATTGAATAAATAATTAAATGATGAAGGCGTATTTTTGTATTTTTGACATAAGTATATTTGTGTTTCTACAATTGATTACATATTCGTTTATATACCAGATCTTGAAATATAGTATATTATACTATATTTCACTGGTTATATAAATATAGTAGTAGACTTTGAACAGAAAAGTGCCATTTTGATCCGTCCTAGCTTGAACAGAAAAAACCCTTTTATGAATAGGTGCTGTGAAAAAATCCTTTTACATAATCAGGATGACGCATTATTCCTCACGCGGCGCGAGACTTGAAGTATTATAGAATGCCAAGGTCGTAGAGGTTATCGGTCGCCTTAAGTCATCATCGTTTTATATAGGGCAATTATCATTCTCGTAGCTCCTAGGTACTAAGCCGCTTGTAGAGCTGACTAAATTACATTTATAATAAAGGATTTGTGTAAAGGTTACATTCCAGTTGCGTCAGTATAGAGGCTACCGCGCAGAAAAAAATTCTAGCTCCCTTTGCCAGATTTATTGTTGTATAGTAACTGTGTTAAGAGTGAATTAGGAGTATTTTTGATATTTTTCTGATACCTGTAAAATTAGTACCTACTGTTAGTTAAAACCGATCATGGGATTCTCTATTGAAAACTAGTCCAATCTCACTAAACATAAACATTTCTGCACTAAGAACTGATTGCAGGTTGACCTTCAATCTGCTTGGTTAACTCAATGAACGAAACACTCACTATTCGTCGACACACACACTATGAGAGAGAAAGTGTTTGCAATTTACTCCCATCAAATTACGTACAATGCTGAATCGCGGTCTATGAGGTGTATGAGGCTTTAAACTTTGTCACGAACAACTTCGACAGTGAGACTAAATTCGAGTGTCGCTGTCGAAGTCGAGACCGTTTGCCAAACGGGTAACTCATATGGTACCGATATTGGCAGTGACAGCTAAAATTGTATAGGGTAATACAGTTGGGGGCTGGGGGGAGGGTGGGGGTGTCGACAAGGCAAGACCAACCGTCGAAATCTATCCATCGAAATCTATAGCAACTCATGGTAGAGACACAGTTAAGAACAATCGAGATGCTAATATTTACTTTCGAATCGCGCAGTCGCCAGCAATTATCATTCTAAAACTCATGGTCCCGGTATGGATTACTAACTTTTTAACTGGTGTTTCCTTGAAACATCAATGCTCGCTTAAACTAATTTGCTAATGCGAACACGGTCACGCAAAATTCATAGTAACACTGGTTACATTTGAGTCGAAAATTTGAGGTAATCATTGGGAATGAAGCCAGCTTTACAGAGTGGATGATGTTAAAATGACGGCTGCTCCCAAGCTTCCGAGATTATCTCCCAATTGGATCGTAATATCTTTTAGGACTCCTTAAATTAAAATGGAACGTCGGAAGGTATTTTATTGTAATTTTAGGAGTCATTTTGAGATGTTTTACGTTTTAATTTTCAATGGAGATAGCAAAGTAAAACGGAACGTCTTAAGGATGACTCCCACTAGGACGGGACAATCTCACAATGTGTATAGAAAGAATCACGTGATAGCTCGGAGCCCTCGGATGTCACCTTTCGTTTTCTATAGAAACTGACTAATCGGTCCGTCCCGCCCCGTCCCGTCCCGTTCTAGTGTGATTCATCCCTTACTCTTCAATTTAGATACACCTTACTACATTAATGACATGACAGGATCGATGAAGGACTATCAGAATAATGGTAATGCGCATATATATGAGCGTACGCTCATATATATGCGCTCATTACCTCATTACTAGTATGCTACATGCTTTTATAAGCATGATTATTGGTATTGTTCCACATGCTCATGACAGCCTGCTACATGCAGAGATACGGGCCCCTGCCACTTCCT
The DNA here is from genome assembly GCA_949128165.1 of Lathronympha strigana. Lineage (NCBI taxonomy): Eukaryota > Metazoa > Arthropoda > Insecta > Lepidoptera > Tortricidae > Lathronympha > Lathronympha strigana. Next base: position 1,217,045 of record OX421911.1, read on the forward strand.
CCTTTGCTAATAAACATGCTAGTATATATGTGTATCAGCATTATTAGAATATAACACTTTAATCCTTCGCGTTTTATACACATTATTGTAACATAATGTAGTTGATTTACCTTAATATACCGATGCTTCGACACAGTTTCAAGTGTCATGGTATCGGCTTGACTGATGAATCAGCGGAGTCAACGGCGATCTTGCTAGAAATGTTCACCTACCCGGCGAAAACTCACATTAAACGCATGGTAGGTAGAAACAGTTGGGCCTACCCTTTTAATAAATGTTATCAGCACGACACACAACACACAAAATCGGCGTATCAATCCGAAGATAGATCTCGCGGTTTGAACTTCTGAATCACTGGTCCCCAGCTTTTTGCCGTATTTGGTACTTACTGTCAGTTGTGAGAAATTAAATGATGATTGTAAGATCATTCACAATATCATGTAAAAATAGTTAGAACATTTGCTCTTTTTTCTCAATACAACAATGTAAATATATATAACAAAGTTTCTGTCAAGAACTCACTATGTATTACGTAAGCCTTCGTTAATTCGTGAAGAACATAAGTGATTACTTACTATATTACCTACACTCAACGTTTTTTCAGAACCCTTCTTGTGAGACGGGCCAATCTTTTTACATCGTCCATCAAAGTCACAAAATGGTTAGCTCGAACAAAAATAATTACCAATACGTATTCGTAATGCTTCAAGGCCGTGAAGACTTTCACCTTAAAGAAAATACGAGTATACTATAAAACATTCTATATATATTTTATTTGAAACTAAGTAGTGTCGAGAGAAACTGAAACCGAAGCTTCTGTATAATTCTTATTTCGGCTAAAACCGAAACCGAACCTTTGATAAATGTGATTGAAACGCTGAATAAAATGTCAGTGAGCCGTTTTTTATTCAAATATTATATAAATAACGAAACACCTTAATGGTCCAATTTCACTTTTCTCGAATTGTAATTTGGGCATTATCATGATTCTCAGAACGCTGAGTATACATTTTTACTTGTTATATTTGACATTTACTCCTCCACCGCGTTAGGGTATCGAGAGGTCAACCATCGCGAGCCCAGACTTCTGGCCGAAGGGTGTCGTGTTTTGGCGGTTCCGGGACAACCTACCGAATCCTGCCTGATCAGACGACGACGCAACAGAGCCACGTAGTGACGTCGCCTAAATTAACTTATAAGTAATGTTAAGTTTTTCTATGTTTTGATTTTTGTATTTGATGGTTTCAGTGCCTTGGTTTTTACTGTTACGCTGTAAACTGATATTTGAAATAAAAAAATAAATAAAAAATATATTTATATAAACGGCAAACATAATTTGAACTCTCGATATGCTAACGCGATCGAGAAGTACATGTCAAATACATCCATTAAAAATTTAAACTAAGCCATCAGTTGTACCGAGCTCACCTGATGTCAGTCAAACGCGATCCGAAAGTACGATATTGTAAGTTTCGGCGCGGCCGAAACCGAACCTTTGACCGAAACATGATTATTTCCGAAACCGAAACCGAAACCGAAACCGGACATATTTGTATCCGACCATTCATCCCGCCGCTTCGAGAAATATTTTGTATTTCGAATTGTTTGTTAATATTTTCGTTTCGAAGAAATCACGGACGCTTTCCCTCCAGTGGGCTGATTAAATTTCTTTTGTTATTTTTCGGGGATGTTTTTAAGCCGGTTTGAAAGAGAAACAGAGCAGAAATAGAAGGTACATTGATACTGAATATATGCCTAACTAAAAGTATACTAAGAATTATTAGATACATAACCATATTGGTACCTATCTCATAGATTACCCATAAAAACATTTTGTGAGAGCCCTGACTGATTGTTTCGCACAGTCCACGTGACAAAATTGAGTGAATTTTTCCAAAGTTTAAATTAGGCGAACTAAAGCTGAATATTTGCATTCAAATGTGTAAAACTGACAACAAACCAAACAATAACCTAATAACTTTACAATTGTAAAGCACGAATCAAATAATTTATTAAAGGGACAGTAAGTGTAACTTACCTAGCTACCTACCTCTACCTACCTTAAATCTAAAATAGGTCCTTGAGGCATTGTACCTAGGATGCTGGTGACATTTCCTCGTTGTATCGCAATGCTGCAATACGTTGTGCGAGGAAGCCACCAGCTCTTCGGTCACCAGTAACATCAACCAGACGTTTCGCGATTTCTACGGAAAACTTGCGTGCGCTGGACCTAGAGTTTCGACCCCGAATGGTATAAAAAGGTACTACTTAAAGGTACTTAATTGTAATAAATTTTTTGATTCATGACCTTAACCGTTTATATTAAGAAAGGATTGCATATACTTAGGAAATTTTGGACTCTGGCTGCCGTGATCGGGTAGCGAAAGCAGGAGGTCGCTGGTTCGATCCCAGCCCTGCTCACCCTGGCCTTGGTCTCTTTTTCTGTAGTATATGACATCTCTTTCAATTTATAACTCATTACTTTATATATTGAAATTCATGCTTAAATTTGAGATGTAAGATCACAATCATGTACGAGTATATCCACCCGGCTTTACGTTAATAAGAAAATGGTAAAAGAAAATATGTCTTGCGGAAAAATAATAATATGTTATGGATGGTTGTATGGCTTGGATGATATATTGATGGATTGCTACAAAGATCTCCAACAACATACCTACTATACCTATTATCTTACACTCTGTAAAAATTGTGACAGGAAAAATAAGACGCGTAAAATAATAAAACCGACCGGTTGGCGTAGTTGGTAGTGACAATGCCTGCTAAGCCGATGGTCCTGGGTTCGAATCCCGGTATGGGCATTTATTTAGGTGATAAACACAAATATTTATTCCTGAGTCATGGATGTTTTCTATGTAGGTATTTATGTATTTATATATTATATATATATCGTTGCCTGAGTACCCGTAACACAAGCTTGTACTTCAATTCTTTTCAGTTGTTTTGTGATTTATTTTGTGTACAATAAAGTGCTTCCTACTACTACTACTACTACTACAAGCCTTCTTGAGCTTACTGCGGGACTTAGTCTTTGTGTAAGAATGTCCTATGATATTTATTTATTCATTTAAATGTTGACTTTACTACTAAAATTAGTGGAGTTGCTTGTTAGCTCATGCATTCACGAGTTGCGAATATTTCTGTATTTATCTGTACAAATGTAGAGCGTAATCTTTCGCTCTATAACATACAGGTACACTGTTACAGGTCATCATCATCATCATCATTTCAGCCGAAAGACGTCCACTGCTGGACATAGGCCTCCCCCAAAGATTTCCACAATGACCGGTCCTGCGCCACCCGCATCCAGCGGACTCCTGCGACCTTCACCAGGTCATCAGTCCACCTGTTACAGGTACCTTTAATATATCATAGTTTAGTACCCACAACCTTTTTGAGCCTTAGGGATGACTCACACTAGAACGGGACGGGACGATCTGTCTGATTCTATAGAAAATGTCACGAGAAATCGAGGGCTCCGAGCTATCATGTGATTCTTTCTATAGAAATTGACATATCGTCCGTCCCTTCCCGCGAGACAGTGTGAGTCATCCTTTATTGAGCTTAATGTAGGACTAGGCCGATTTGTGTATGATTTTCCCTTAACATTTTAATAATCTTTATTTGTTACAGTAAAATATTCCCCATAAATTGCAAGTTATTCCATATTTTACGTCAATAATCTCCCTCATTCAGCTCATAAATAACTGCGTAAAGAACAGCTGTTGTGACGCAAGCGTTTTTTTCCGTAAGCGACATATTTCACGGCCCATTGGGCTAATGACCACGCTGGTAGCTGGCGATTAGGATTCAGTCAGAAAATTATGCATAAAAACATGGTTCCGCTATAGAATTTTGTCAAATTACAATTTTTGAAACAATATTTTATAGCCGGCTGTATATTTCTGTCAACACTTATCCGCTAAGACATTTACCTATCCAGCTAGTATTATTATGGTTGAGTTTTTATAAATCAAGTATAATCTAGTAATGTTAAACCCAGTAGACATCCAGTAACCACAATCAAGTGTCTAAAAGTTATTAACCCGCGTATATTTTCCATTTACCTGTCTGAAACATTGATAGGTTACGGCGCTTCTATTCAGTTCAGTAAAATAAGGAATTAATCATAATTCAAAACTCTGATTAAGTGATTACCCGTCAAATGGTGGCGATGACGGATTTGCCCGATCCTCGTCCATCACTGCTTAAGAACCAGAATTAACACCAGTGACAGACATCAGAGAGCATTTTCTTGTTTTTTCTTAATCTGTTTTATACGTTATCTAAATCTAAACATGTAGTAGTCGTTACATTTAGAATATGTAAAGTTTATATAGGATGGCTCACGATATGGAGTAAGAGCTGGCTGCCCAAAAAGGTTTGCAATTTTTAGAGCGACGACACCCCTCTAGTTAGTGTGCCACACTATCATTATTAATCCGGGTGCCTGGCAGATGTCCAGCGGTGGGTGTGATAGTTCAACTGTCTAACTGTCAAGGTCAGGACCGTGATAGTTAGACAGTTGAAAATTTCAGATGATGTATTTTTATTGCCGTTATAACAACAAATATCAAAAATAGAATAAAATAAGAATTAAGGAGCTCCCATACAGCAAACGTGACTTTCAAGGATTCTCAAGGGCTTTCAAGGGGTTTTTAAGGGTTCCATTCCACGGAACCCTTAAATCCGACTCGAAATTGGCCTTCTAGAACCACGAATTATGAAATATTTTTAAGATTTTTATAATTTGTTTTAAAAATAAGTCCTGCCGAGTTTCTTGACGGTAATAATCTCCTCGGACTGACTGTGGTGTAGGGTTAAAACCGGTAGTAGTTTTTTTTGACGTTTATAAGAGCATTGTAATGTGCCCAAATTGAAAAATAGACATGTGTGTATTTGCAAATCTTTGTGACGGTGATGTTAGACCGACAGACGTACAGCGGTACGCCTTCTATATATAATGAATCGGATATTGAATTTCAGCGCATCCGCAAACGCATTTATTTTGTCAAGGAATGTTATTTATATTACATCAAATAACAATAATTACTTGTTTTGTTTTTTAAACATCAGTTTATCATTAGTTTTCGTCAATAGCAATGAAGTCAGACTCTCGCCTCGGGACATGACGTCATAACTGCACTGCTAAGTTATTGAGCCTTTCTCTAATGGTCCAACAAAGTCCAATCAAATGAAGCAAAACGCAGCTCTCTACCAAGTAAAATAAAGTTCCAAACTCAATATGGGATTTAAGACTATGTTTACGTAAAACAAATATTTGTTGTTTGGATGTTCTGGACACGTGCCGCGTAGATATTTTAATTGAGAGGGGAATTGCAGGATAAATAGAGGAAGTAAAATAAGTAATTATTCCATATTGAGCTGGAAATATTATGATTAAATAAATTTATACATACTTTACTACTTCAGAATGCATCCCATGAGGTCAAGACAGACACAGGTGGCGTACTATGCTAAGAGATAAATTGCTTTCAAATGGGATTCACGACCCTCAGAATTGAGGAATAAGACTCGTAAAGAAAGAGGGAGACTTTACTAGTTATAAACCACCAAGTCCCATTCCACTGTAAGCTCAATGTAAAACTATAGTGTAGAGTATATGATTGTGAGATAGCTCAAAAGTGTCCATGTAAAGTGAAAGACAGTACATGTTGTGGGTAAAAGTTGATATGTATTATAGAATAAACTAATTGCACTGGACACTATTGGTTAAATCAAGGTTAATTAGTCTGTTAATATTTCTAATATCGGTAGCCATATTCTCATCATCACTACATAGTATAAAACTAAGTCACTGTCCGCTGTCTGCATGTATGTGCATTTAAAACTACGCAACGGACTTTGATGCGGTTTTTTTAATAGATAAGGTGATTCAAGAGGAAGGTTTACTTATATGTATAATAATAACTCATGCGAAGCCGGGTCGCTATCATATTCGAAACTCATTTCCAATCAATTTTTACAATCTCGTCAAAAAATAAATGAAATAGAACACTTTTAACAACTCTTTCAATTCATTTTAGAAATTCGAAGTTTACCAATTATTTCTACAGGAAACTGCAGCTGAATAATCAAGTTTTATTTTCATTAAATCAAGATCCGTGTGCGAGACAGGCCGCAACGGAAACATAATTAAAGCAGCGCCTGCCAAACTGAATAGCAATAAGGCATCGGGTCCAATTTGTCTTGTATCTAGAACAGGCGCTTGCATTTCTGCAGCTTAAATTGGAATGTATTAACATCGATTTGTTTAGTTTGTACGGGGTTTTGAGTAATTTTGTTTTTTTTAGATTTCTTTGTTTTTGAAACGATTAGTAAATAATGCGTCATTCTTTTGTACGTAATTTTCTGACAAGTATTCTATAAATTGAAATTAAACACTTTAGAACGGATTAATCGCGTTTATTAACACCATGATCCTACGTTTCGAGCCCTTTACAGCACTCGTTTTCACAGGGTTAAGATGATGACTGAGAGAATGCGAATTCTCCCCGTCAATCAAAAAAGTTACTTGTGCAAACTACCTACATACAAAAATATAAAAATAATTTAAAAATAAAAAACAAAGGTTGGTCTACAATGCCCAGAGGGGCTTATAAAGCTAGTAATACATAGCCTGAAGGGCATTCTATAATTAAAATTAAAATGTTTAAACCCTGTGAGGATTAACATACATACAACTTACGAACGCTTCCCTAACTGGCTTATGGAGCAGAAAGAAGCGACAAGAAAACTACCCCATTTTGCCTCTTTTATCCGTTTTCAATCTTTTCAAAGTCCACATTAAGGTCTTCCAGTTCTGTGTCGTGCTTGATCCTTGATGAGATGTAAAACAGGATCCCAAGCTGGTGGTACCGAAAAGCCATCCTCTCTATTGAAATTAGGGACCTTCTTGATTTCAATAGCCTCGCGCAGCATCCTGGGAATGTAACGCTTCTCCTTGGCGAGGACCAGAGGTTTGTCAAATTTAATTGAATGATTAGGCTTATCAGAGACATGTTCCCAGACTGCAGACCTTGGTCGACGATGCTTGACATCGGCTATATGTTCCTTCACCCTGGTTGATATGCTACGCTTTGTTTGCCCAACGTATGATAGACCACATTCACAGTCAAGCCTGTAGACCCCAGCATCTTGTAGAGGCAAGTTACACTTTACAGGCCTCAGGAATTGTGACATCTTCTTCAACGGCTTGAAATAGGTCTTGATTGAAGCACGCTTCAAGATGTGGCTGATCCTGTCCGTAACTCCTCTGACAAAAGGCAAAACAGCAGGCCTACGCTCAACTGTTGGTATCTTCACACGAGGGGACTGCTTGACACGAGGTATCTTGAGGTTGTTAGCCCACAGCGCACATTTTGAACGCTGTAGCTCAGCACCAAGATGTTTGTCATCGCAGATCCTTTGGGCTCTCTGAAACAAAGATTTGCCAACTGTAGCAAGTTGTGAGGGATGGTGGTGCGATTTACCATTTAAATACCTATCTGTATGTGTAGGTTTCCTGTACACGGTTCGGCCTAAGGAGTTATCAGGATTCCGTACAATGAGAGTATCTAAGAAAGGAACACTCATTCTCATTCTCATCTCTTACAATCTAAAATACTTTTAGTAAGTACCTACAAATGAACTAAATGCTTATATTTAAATTACAACCTTATATAGCCTGACCAGAAGCATTGGGCATTTGGTTTTCAGCAGAGTCGTCACTATGCGAAGATAGAGTTTTGCCCTGATCAGAAGCATTGGGCGGTTGGTTTTCAGCAGAGTCAGCGCTATGCGAAGTTAGAATTTTGCCTTATCAGAAGCATTCAGCGGTTAGTTTTCAGCAGAGTCAGCGCTATTCGAGTATAGAATATTATCCTGACCAGAAGCATTAGGGGCTTGGATTTCATCAGAGTTGGCGCTATGCGAACGTAGAATATTACCCTGGCCAGAAATATTGGGCGTTTGGTTTTCAGCAGAATCGGCGCTATGCGATAAAGATACAATATTGTCTTGACCAGAAGCTATTTCGCATCCTGTAACGACGGTTGGTGGAGTATTACTTAAAATGTTATTAGTTGATAGTACGTCTGTAGATCTGTCTTCTGTTTTTGGATTTAAAACTTCTGAATCTAAAAAGTTTAAATGGACTGGTCCTGCCAAAACCATATTTTTTGTTTCTATCCATTTTGTGTTTTTTACAGGCTATACAATTTTGTTTGTCCGAATCATCCGAAGTTGAGATACATTCGACGTACTGTTGAAAGCATAATCGCTTAGCGGGACTGTTTAGTCAATTTGTATCTATCATCTTGTATCCAATGTTGATGAGATTATGTCATAGGAGCACGTCCCAAAATCGTAATATGTTCATCAGGTTCGAAAAAGAACTCAAAATACTATGATGTGGGTAGATTCGGTAAAGATTTGTTTAATTTACTGCTTGTCCGATGCTGCATGGGCTTCTTGCTGTGTAGCTTATCAAGAACCGACATACCTTCATGCAATTGAGAGTTTCTTCTTTTATGCTGTGTAAAGGCGGTAGACTAATTTGAGCTAGTTCTTCGTTTTTCTGCCAGATTTCTATCATAGTCTGTATTCTCGTAAAACACCTGGAAGAAATAACAATCATTATTTATTGTTTGTAAATTTTATGTATTCCTTTCTAAGAATATATACGATATTATACCTATTTAAGAACATATATATATATAAGTATACAGGATGTAATCATTAAATGTTTACTTACATAAAATAAATACATAAATACAAAATCTACTAACAAATTTTAGGAACTATCAAAAGTACATCACAAAAGTACAAAAGTACAACATTTTAAAATAAATCTAGAATGTTTCCATATTTAATTTAAATGCTTCTGTAACATTTTGATAAAACAACGATAAAAAATACTTTAAGTTAATACACAACAATTGATTTAAAAAAATGTATGTTATGAGAGAAAGTGAGAATACCCATAAAAATAAGATATACACCGTTTTTACTGACTGTGTTTTAACTTTGTTTGTTAATGATTGAAAATAGATAACTAACTTTATAGCTTTATAAAGCTAAATTGTTCTTAATACACATCTTTTTTAAAATACTCAAGCTAAACCTAAATGTAGCAGGCAGAAAACATCAATAGAAAGACGTACTCAATACTTACCTTTGGTTACCGGACATATTTTTAACGAAAAGTTTGCAGGCATCACTCACTAAAACAGCACGCAACCTTATGCGCACGCGCCGCACGGCCGACTGACTCCATTATGTAATAAAATAAGAGGGGATATGTTTGGCACTTAGTGGGATTTTAGCGTAGTATTGCCAGTTGACCGTATTTAAGTGTTGTATTATTATATTTTTGTACAAACATATTCACCGTTAAGCGCGTTAACTAAGCTTTTGCGTTGTATTTGTTACAGGGATTATTATTATTATTATTGTTGTTTTGGGCTAGTGAAGATGCCGCGTCGACCAGTTGTGATCTATTGTGGCAGCCCTTTATAATTCATTACTGATTCCCGTTGAGTCCAGAAAGTTCCAAATTCTTTGGGCTGTAATGTTGTGTATCTCACAGGGTTGCAGTTCGTGCCTACCGAGGTGGATACTTCTTTTGTGCATTAGTGGTCCGCAGGAGCAGAGGATGTGCATCGCAGTTTCCTCTGTTTCCTGGCAGAACCTGCATGCTGCGTCTTGTTTCTTACCCATTAGAAACATGTGCTTGTTCAACTTGCAGTGCCCAGTCAGAATTCTGACCACCGCACAGGCTTTGTACCTCTTGAGCCCTAAGAGCTCTTTAGTGTTTTTGTTGTTGAACCCTAATATTAGAGCTTTCGAGTGTGTGTTTCCTTTTACGGATTTCCACTCTGCGATTGCCCTCATCTTTTCAAGATTGTTTAGCAGAGAGTATGCCTCTCGTTTTGTAACTCCGCAAAACGGTTCCGGGCCAACGAGGGGCGTGTCCGCGCCCTTTCTGGCAAGTTCGTCCGCTGCTTCGTTTCCAGCAATGTTGGAGTGTCCTGGTACCCATCTAAGTGTAACTTTGTTGGTGTTAGCCAGGGCGTTTAGATTATTTTTGCAGTTCTGGACTAGTCTAGAGTTAACCTCTAAGGACTCTAGTGCTAGCAGAGCAGCTTGACTGTCCGAGTTAATGTAGATGTGTTGGTTTCTTAGGTTTCTGTCCAGATTGATTTCCGCGCATATGTTAATGGCAAGGACTTCTGCCTGGAAGATTGAGGCCAGTTTACCCATGCTGACGCTGGCTCTGTGCTTAGGCCTCTCACCATAGATACCACATCCTACTTTTCCAACTGTCTTGGAACCATCCGTGTACCAAATGTGGCTTCCCTTTTCGACAAACATTTGGTCGTTGGCCCATTTGTGTCTATGGGGTATATCCACATTGTACAGTCTGGTAAACTGACATTCCGTATGCATGTCATCTGAAGGCATGCTGAGGGTTTTGTTCTCGAAAACCCAAGCCCTGAGTTTGGTTAGCGCTTGGGAGCGCCATTTGGGCTTGTTTAGCGTGCTTATTCTGTAGACACACTGCTTGGCCTCCTTTTGCACTTGCAGGTGGAGTGGTGTGATGCTGAGCAGTGCGTCTAGGGCTGCCCCAGGTGTTGAGGAAAAGGCCCCTGTTGCTGTCAAGCAAGCCGTGCGTTGCAGGCTGTTCAGGGTATTTATAGTTGTCTTTTGGTTGGCTTTACTACACCAGACTGCGGAGGCGTATGTAATAATGGGCCGCACTACTGCTGTGTAAAGCCACATAGCAATATTGGGTCTTAATCCCCACCTTGCTCCTGCCATTCGACAACATGACCATAAGGCCATTTTAGCTTTTTGTGTGATGTTTTTTAAGTGAGGATTCCATGTTAGCTTTTGGTCAAAAATGACCCCTAGATACTTAACCTCACTCGAAAGTGTTATTACATGTCCATTAAGTTGTAGTTTTCCGAGTTTTTCCAGATTTCTCTTTTTTGTGAACGGCACTACAACCGTTTTGCTCGGATTTATAGACAAGTCATTTTCTTTACACCATTTAAGTATGGTGTTAAGAGCTCCTTGCATCAAGTTTGAGATTGTATGGAGGCAGGGTCCTTTGATTATAACTACAAGGTCATCGGCATAACCCTGCGTATCATAATCTTTGTCCCACATGATTGCAAGTAGTTTATCCACTGCAAGTGTCCATAGTAGTGGGGATAGGACGCCTCCTTGTGGACAACCTTTCGTGGTGTAAAATTCGTGCTCTGTTGCATTGAGAGTTAGAGTAGCCACTCTGTTAGAGAGCATGCTCTGGACCCATCTGGTGGTGGTTTCATCAACACCCTTTGATTTCATTCCATTAAGGATTGTTTCTGTGGGTGTGTTATCGAAAGCACCTTCGACATCAAGGAAAGCACATAGAGCGGTCTGCTTATCCTCTAGGGTTTTTTGCACCTTGTCGACCAGGTCAAGTAGGGCAGTTTCTGTAGATTTCCCCTTTTGGTAAGCATGTTGATTTTGGCTTAGTGGTCTTGCCACCAAGTAGTGCGCTCTGATGTGCTGATCAATGATTCTTTCCATTGTTTTTAGAAGGAAAGAGGTAAGACTTATTGGTCTGAAGGATTTAGGCTGCGAGTAGTCCTTTTTTCCTGCCTTTGGTATGAAGCGTACCTTGACCCGAGTCCATTTTTCTGGTATATTACCTAGTGCAAAGCTCGCTCGAAATATTCTTACCAGGTGCGGGAGTAGGAGGTCCTGACCTTGCTGTAGGAGAGCAGGAAACACTCCATCTTCTCCGGCCGATTTAAAGGGTTTGAACTTACTCAAGGCCCATTTAATTTTGTTTGGTCTAAAGATGTTAGTTGCCAAATTCCAGTCGATGTTGTGTGCCCTGTGGGTTTGATTATTCCTTTGGGCGCACATTAGTATATTACTGGTGGTGTACGAACCTGGGAAGTGGGTCACCCTAAGTAGGTCTAGGGTTTCCGCTTCTGTGTTAGTAAAAGTGCCATCTGGTCTCTTGAGGAGACCGAGGTAGTTGGTTGGTGTCTTAGAGAGAATTTTGTGAATTCTCGCTCCTTTGTGTGTGTGGGCGATTTCGTCACAGAATCTTCTCCAAGACCGCCTCTTGGCTTTCCTGATCTGCTTATTATATTCAGTCAGAGCTCTACCATACCGTTCCCACTCATTCGGCGTGGTAGAGTGATTGAATATGCGGCGTGTGGTTTTGCGGAGTTTTTCCAGCCTTTTATTCCACCACGTCGTCGTGTTAGTATGTTTAGTTACCTTCAACGGGCAGCTTTGTTTATAGGCATTGACCATGCCTTCTGAGATAAGGTCGACTGCCAGGTTGAGAGAGTCTGGTGTTTTTACCTGCTTATGAATTACCTTTAGACGGGTTTCTAGGTCAGTCCTGTAGGCTTCCCATGACGTGTCTTTTGGATTTCTCCGCGTGGCTATGTCCCTAACTAGAGAATTATCAACACCAAATATTATGTGCCTGTGGTCCGACATTGAATTTTCGCAACTGACATGCCAGTTAGAAAGGCATTTGGCTACCTTTTCAGTTGCGAAGGTTATATCAAGTACTTCTTGTCTTGCCCTAGTTACGAAGGTCGGCGTATTGCCCCTATTTAACAGTTGCAGACAATTAGTAAAGATAAAATCAGAGAGTAACTCACCCCTTTTGTTAATTCCAGTGCTCCCCCAAATGGTGTGGTGGGCATTGGCGTCGCAGCCCACGATGAGTTCTGCCTTTTGTGCTTGAGCGTACTCTACAACCTTAGACAGTTCTTCTGTGGGATCTTGTTTATCTCCAGGCAAATAGGCGGAGCAGATCAGGGGGCCGATTTTTGGGATTCGAACGCTCGAATACAAAAACGAGTGATCGAAAATAATCGCACGTGAAAATTTGTCACGATTATTGTCGCATGATACCAATAATACGTATTTTTGAGAGTCACTGGAATTTTCACTCGAAAGGCTAGTGGTTGACTATCGATATTTTTGCGTTACGTTGTACGCAGAAAGTCGATATTTACCGGTTTTTAAAAAATGTGTTTAAAAAATGAAATAAAGATCAAACATCATTACAAGCATTAGTTGTATTAATAACATTAAAAATAAAGTACATTTTCAGCGTTTTAAAATATTTATAATATAAAAAACTACAAAACGTTTCTTGTATTTTACACGTAATGAGGTGTAAAAATGTCTCATTGACTTTTGACTTTTAAGTTTATCTGTGGAATATGGATTATATTGTTCGTTGGGTTTTGATACAGTTTTCTTTAATTTCTTTGCTTGAATTAAATAAATAACAAAGAACCGCCTTAAGCCAAAGCTTGTGATAAAACGGGAAACTAGTCCAATGCAACCGCTTGGTGAAATGTAATATATTCATGGATCTAGATCTATGGACCTAGGATCCATGGATCAAGCTAGAAGACGTAGCAAGACGAAGACAAGGAATGCCAAGAGTTTGATTGTTTGGTTTGAAGCAGTCGCCGATTAGATACTGACAACGAGGTGGTTTGAAGCTGACACGGATGGAGAAGAGGAATGATTGTACGATTGTACCTAGTACAATTTGGTAGGTAAGTGATCCTTGTTTTGATATAAGTAATAAATTTGATATGTGGACATTGTGTTAGTATTTATTGATCCAGTGCTAAGTTTTCTCTTCTACTACATATTATAAATAAATATAATGGGACAGTCTTACACTAATCAACTTAGTCTCCACAGTAAGCTCAAAAAGGCTTGTGTTGTCAGTACTAGACAACACTGATAAACACACAAATAAATGCCCTTACCAGGATACAAAGTAATTCAAACCCAAGACCTCCTGCTTCGTAGGCAGGGTCACTACCAACTGGGCTAGGAGGCTGTTATAATATGTAAAGTGTAGCTATGTAGTAATTAGGGGATGTATCTAGTTTATCAAACTTTAATAAATATTAATTAGTTTTTAATTTTTAATGTCCATATTATTATAGATTTATCTGTTATGAATGTTGACATGTAATATGAATTATTATCAATAAAATATGAATATGAATATGAATATGAATATGAATATGTTTGGTTTCAGATAATGGTGATGAAATTGGAACAGCCACTAATAGAACCAGCAACATGTGCCATTGAAATTTTACTATGTGAAGCAAAAGATTAGTTTTACACCTGCCTTTATTGATAACATGCCGAAGCAAACTTCTGTTCTAGATATAATACCTCAAGACTGCAGAGCCAAGCAGTAGTATAATGTAATACTGTATCAAACTATTTAAAATTTTCATTAGTAGGCACCATTTTAAGTAATATTCTACTTTATTATACTAACATAAATTTTCCCACCAAAATTCCCAAACCTGGCTAAGGCTCTATTAAGCTTTTTTTAGTATGTGACATCTATTTATGTTTATGGTAAATTGTTTCCAATTTCATATCAAATAATTAATAATTTAGTCTATATAGATATGATATATGTGCACTTGTATAGACAAAAAAATCAACTTAAGTAATATATTGGAAATTTTATAGAAATGTTAAGTAAAAATATGTAATAAAACACTGACTGTTGATTATTTTAGATTTAAAAATTTAACTGGTGCGAGAGGCAAAACGCAACCACCCGATGTGTGGTGTAGGCTATTTGTATGAACGTTTTAATGGTTTTCACTCTGTCTGAACTGAACTAAAGACTGAGGACCGATTTAACTTTTTGGCGAGGAACTAGTTCCTTTCGGTCCGTGATGGGATTTTTCATTCCTTTTAGTTCTTAGTTCCTGACCGACACAAGCCTAAAGGAAAATATTGTCTTCTATTAGCACAATTGTTATTCATTATTGATGAATGTATAGAAAAGTTTTACTTAAGTGTACAATTTTATCAAAGTAATAATTTATTAGATTATGTTATTTTTTACTGTAAAAATGGGAGTAGGATCTTGTTAGCTCTTTTAAAGTTGTTAGAAATTTGATCTCTGTTTATGAACATTTTATTTGTCACATAAGGACTGAGTACAATGATTGTTCATTTTGATGATATAAATAAAACGAAAAATTACAATATCATGTTGAGTTATATTTCTCTGTCTGTCCTTCCTTTTCCTCACTTCAACCCTAGTGAAGGAGGTAACACCACCCCAAAAGTCAAGAAAGTTGTCATTTTTACACACAAAGTAAGATAAGGGTTACTAATATCTAAACATCTCTATATTTTCAAGACTTCAAAGAGCGTCTAAATGGTTGCCAATATAGCTCCCGACGGACCACGGCCGCCGGGACCGTCGTTGGTAGTTCAATGGCTTGTACTTTAAAGAACTGCTTTCAATGATCTCCATAGCCATTATGTACCTACCACCGCACCCCTCACCATCGGCAGCATTCATCTCCACACCCTGACGTCCTAATAGGTCGCGCACTGTGCGCTTTAAGAGTAATTTCCTCCCGCAAACGCTCCGGCTGGGTCGTTCCACATGTGGAAGGAACTTCCTTTCCTGTCGAGGCTTTCCCAAGGGACTGCAGTATGAGGTTCATCGAAAGCGGAGTGTATAGGTTCTTTAGGTGTTGGTAACGAGTGAATCCTCTGGATTACAGGCTTTCCTATGCTACGGTAACCTTTAGCCACCAGGCGGACCGTATGCTTCTTTGCCAACCTCACGGTTAAAAATAACCAAAATGGTCAAATTTTCTTATTTATTAATCAGCGATACCAAAATAAACACAAGTAAGAGACAAATTTCAAATTCTAACATCGTACATAATGTATTTTCTACTGATAGAATTTGAATACGAGTGGTCAACACCACTCGTATTTGTACTTTCTATCGTTCGTATTTCAAAAATAGCATTTCATCGTTTTTATTCACATTCGAGTGATATATTCGAGCGATCGAATGCCAAAAATCGGCCCCCAGTACCCTCCGTGCTCCACTGCCCTTGAGATCGACGTAGGCAGCTACAGTGTCATCGCTGCTGATTTCTGTAACAGGTAAGAAGTTAATACGTCTGTTAAACACGATGCAGGCTCTTGGTTTAGAACCTTTTTCATGTATTAGTACCTTTCCTGCCCTGTTAAGACCGGCTACCATGGAGTTGCTGTTTATCCATGGTTCTTGTATGAGGGCGATGTCCAGGCCATTTTCGCCGAAAAGTTTTTCTACGACCGCAGTGGCCGCGATGGCGTGGTGGAGGTTGGCCTGGAGGAACGTCGCCCCCTTGGTTGTTTGAACAACGTTTTTATTGGCCGCGGCGTTGGGCATCACCTTGCCCTTGCTGGCGGCCTCTGGGTCCCCTACCCCTGAGGCGATGTTTGCCCCTGTGGTCTCCCCTGTTGGAGAGAAACCGCTGCTGCCCTGCGGATAATCCGGACGGCCCTGGTTTGGGATTTGGGGAGGACGGCACAGCTCGTGTTGGGCCCGGAGGCACCTTTCGGGCTGGCGTTTGGGATTGGATGGTGGTGGGGGCAGAGGATGTTGGTTGCGGTGGAGGGATTAGGGGTGCCGCTGTTCCAGGCTCCTGGGTTTTTGAGTGACCCTTTAGCCGGAACAGGACTTCGCGGAACCCGAGGTTCACTTTGAGTCCCATTTTCTTTAGGTTCTCCACAGATGCGTCGTCTATGGATAGGGTCACTAGTACCCCACCTTTCTCGACCTTTGTGTGGAGAACCTTCCAGAACTCTGTGTGGAGCCCCTGGTTCTGCGCGTAAACCAGCGATAGTGACTGCTGCACCATGGAGTCATCTATCTCTGGGATGAACACCATCCCTATATTTGGCTTGGGAAGCTCATTTTCCGGTATAACCGCGAGTTTGGCTTCCGGCCAAGGCTTTAGGGTTGGTGTTACCTCTTCTAGCCAGGCTTTAGAGCGTTGGTCGCTGCAGGTGATCAGCAGCCAGCCTGGCTTGAAGGAGTAGCCCTTGAACTTCGGTCCCTCGTCCATCCTCATTGTCGCGATCTTCTGCAGGATGTTTTTGCAGAGGGACTCCAGCTGAGCTACTGACATCGGGCTGGAGTTCCTGATCCCGACACGAGTCTGCGCGAGAACCGAACTGTAGGGCTGAGTAGGTTGGGGTTGGTCCGGGGGGGTCTCACTCACCCTTGGGTTTTTGGGTGTGTTACCCTTTGGTGATACCTCCTCCGAGCGGGGCCGTTTTGTCGGCTTTTGCGCGGGTTTGGATTGTGAGGCCCCAAACTTGTATCCCATCTTCTTGAGCTCTGCAAAGCTCTTAGCGGCTAGTTGCAGCGCCTCTTCAGGTGCCACTCCCTGTCCTTTAAGAGCTTTGTATCGCCCCCTTACAGACCCCGCCAATTTCTTGGTGGTCATCCGAGTGTTAGGTTGGGAAACCTCCGTTTGGCTGGTTGGGCGGCTAGCGCACCTTTCGGCCGGGTCGGAGTTCTCCACAACCTCCATTTCTTGCTCCGATGTGTGGGCAGAATTATCCGCACCTTTTTTTTTTTTTTTTTTTTTTTACATGGGGAAATGCTGTTCTGCATACCACCGAGTCCGGGGGGGAGCACGGCGGTTATGTGGGACTCGGGCTATCGGCCCCTCTACCCACTAAAACCCCATGGTGTCCATCGCCACTATTGTTGCGGGGTTATGGGCAAGCTTGCGCGATTCTTCCGCGACCCCGCAGCAGTCATCCTTGGAGGATTCGCCTCTGGACTAGAACCCTTTCTTCTCTGGAAGCGCTTCCGGGACACTAGGTCGGGCTATCCTACTCGGGGGCCAGTATCGTGGGCGGGAACGCCCCCGCGTTCTCCGCCCTCTGACTCCCGTTATGGTGGCAGATTCCGCTCGTGGGCGGCTCGTCTGCGACCAGTCCGGCGGCGGCGCATCGGGTCAGCCTCGGCCTGGACCTCCCTTACGCGTTCCGCCGCTTCTTTGTCCGCTATGACATTTTCGCAAAAAGTTTGCATAGTCTTCCACGCCTTTTCTCCGCCTACTATGGCCCTGACTACTGAGGGGAGCGAAAGGTCATGCCCTAGGTGGGCGACCAACTCCTGCCTCTCCACCCCCCAGGCTGGACACTCAGCCAGCGTGTGCTGGGCCGAGTCTACGTCGGCTCCACATTCGTGGCACTCCGGTGTCGGTTCTCTTTGAGCAACCTTGTGCAGGTAGCTGCCGAAGCAGCCATGCCCCGACAGTACCTGCGTCATTCTGAAGGTGAGAACCCCGGAGCGCCTTTCCACCCAGTCTCGGAGGACTGGGCGGACCGCCTCTATCGTGTGGGAGCCGGCCCTCGGCCGTTCGAGCCTGCGCGCCCATACGTCCTTCGCCTCGTCGAGCAGCTCCTTGCGCCGCTTCTCAATCTCCGGAGGTGCCATCGGTTGGCCCCAGTTTCGCGCCTCCCACTGCCACTGGTACAACGCCTTGAGTGCCCTCGCATCAAGGTCCCAGGGCAGCGAGCCGGCGAGTACGCACGCGGCTTCTCCGCTCACCGTACGGTAGCCTCTGATTACCCTGATAGCCATCATCCTCTGCGGCCGTTGCAGCAGAGATGTGTTGTGGCTGCTCAGGGAATCTGCCCATACCGGGGCACCGTACAGTGCCATAGAGCGAATAACGCCCATGTATAGGCTCCGGCAAGATGATTTGGGCCCCCGCAGGTTGGGTAGTATACGCCCAAAGGCCGCTGCAGCGCGTAGCAGTTTTGGCACCAACCTTTCAAAATGCGCTTTGAAATTCCATTTGCTGTCAAGCAAGACTCCGAGGTACTGCAGAGTTTGCTTGACGGCGATTGGGACTCCTCCTACCACGATTTCAGCTCCCGCTGGAGGTGCTTTCCGTGGGCCAAAGAAACAAACGGCCTCACACTTGTTCAGAGCCACCTCCAGCCCCAGACGCCTAATTCGGGTGACACAGTGGGCAACTCCTGCCGTCGCAATCATGGCTGCGTCGCGGTAACTGGGTCCTCTGGCCGTCACCAGCGTGTCGTCGGCGTAGCAGGTAACGTCGACTCCACGCAGGTTTTCCCCCCTTAGGACCCAGTCGTAACCTATGTTCCACAAGAGTGGGCCTAGGACCGACCCCTGTGGAACCCCGCAGGTCATATTTCGCCGCCGCCAGTCGTGCCGCCCCGGCCAGACTATTGCCCTTTCGTGGAGGTAGGCAGAAATTATGCGCGACAGGTGAGGGGGCACTCTATGGTGTTTTAACGCCTCCTTTATTGTTTCCCAGGGCAGGGTGTTAAAGGCGTTGGAGATGTCTAATGACACAGCCAAGACGACCTTGCCCTGGGATGTGGCCTCCTCTACTATGTCCTTCACCCGTGAAATCGCGTCTACCGTTGAGCGGCCCCTGCGAAAGCCAAATTGGGAATCGGCTAGGTCCGGTCCTACGCGCTCCATATGCTTGATGAGGCGAGCCGCGATTATACGCTCGAAGAGCTTGCCCACCTCATCAAGCAGGACAATGGGCCGGTAGCCAGATGGTGAGTCTGCAGGCCGCCCAGGTTTTTGCAGTAGGACGAGTTTGCCCTCCTTCCATTGCTGCGGGAAGCGGCCCTCCTCAAGGCACGCAGTCAGTAGCCTCAGCAGTTTTGGTCCCATGGCGTCCATGGTCAGGACCCACGCACGGCCCGGAATGCCGTCAGGCCCGGGGGCCGTGTTCTTAGCACGGAGTCTAAGAACCGCCGCATGGAGTTCGGCGGGAGTCACAGCCGGAACTACCTCCTCTTCGTCAACTCCCGGTACAGGCGGAGACATGGCAGGTGGATGAAATGGGCCTCTTTCTGGGAAAAGAGTCGCCACCACCCGGCCCACCAGCTCCGGCTCCAGGGATTGGGTTAGTGGAGGTGCCCACGGGCGCAGCTTGTCTCGTACGAGTTTATATGGCCTACCCCATGGGTTTGCATTGAGGGTCTCTAGAAACTCGGCACGACTCGCCTCGATTGCTTCACCAATTGCCACTTTGAGCTCGGATCTGGAAGCCTTATACACCTCGTATAGGCGGCGCTCCTCATCCACGTTGGGCCTCCTTCGTCTCCTTTGGCGCATATACTGGCGACGTGCGGCTATACAGCCCTCGCGCAACTGTGCGAGCTCGGCCGACCACCAGTATACGGACGTTTTGGGCGCCATAGGCTTGGCCCGGGGCATCGCTGCATCGCAGACATGCGTCATTGCTTCCCGGAGCCGGGATGCTTCCTGCTCAATTGCTACGGGCCCCTCCTGGACAGGCAGCCAGGCTTTAGTAATGGCTGCCTCTTTTAGGAGTTCCGGGTCGAGCTTAGTGAGGGCCCACCTTGGTCCACCCTCAGCCCGGCCAGTCCGGCTTGGGTTATTAGGGGTCAGAGGAGAGGTGGCGACATCGAACCGTATGTAACGGTGGTCCGAAAGTGTCTCCACCCCCACCATGACCTCCCAACCCTGGACACGGCGCGCCAGGGCGGCACCAGCAAAAGTGATGTCCACTATGGATCCGCCCTGTTGCCGCACGCACGTGTCTGCCGTTCCCTGGTTGATGACTGCCAGTCCCGCCGTCACCGCCCACTCCTCCAAAGCCGCCCCACGTGCGTCCGTTCTTGGAGAGCCCCAGGCCGTCGATTTGGCGTTGAAATCGCCGGCAACAACCACTGGGCGAGGGAGGACCTGACCGATTCGAGCCCCTAACTCGTACAAGAAGCGCTCGAACTCTGCAAGGCTTCGGTTTGGCGAGAAGTAGGTTGCGACAAAGTAAATGTCCCCACACAGTGCGCCTACGTATCCTCTACCCCTGAAGATGCCTGCCATCGGTGGGCGCCCGATTTTTGTTTTGGACACGAGCGCTACAGTACCGTCCACATCGCCTACCCAATCGTCACGAGGTGGGATCGAATATGGCTCCGCCAGCACCGCAACGTCAATCGACCACTGAGCCAGGGATTGGAACAGCAGGTCCTGCGCCCTGGCGCAGTGGTTGAGGTTCGCCTGCAACACTTTGATGGCCATTTTATTCGATGGCCATTTGATCCTCCTCCCGGGCGACATCCGGCCTGCTGGCGGACGCCTGCGTAGGCTGCGATATGGCTTGGGAACCAGATCCAGCCTTCCTTCTCATCGACTTACGACTTGGGGCCTGGCATGTCTTGGAGCCCAGGGTGTGGTCCGCCTTCTTTCCCGCGTTTGCGCAGACTATGCAGTGCGGTGACGCTGTGCATCCAGCTGCTTTGTGGCCGGGGTTTCCGCACCTATAGCAGGTGGCGCTGCGATCAGCGTCGTCGGTACATTGTGCCCGAACGTGCCCTATCTCGAGACATTTGAAGCACCTCATCGGACGCTGATCGAGCAGTTTTACTGCGGCGCGTACCCATCCCACCCGGATTCGACCGTGGTCCGCTTCTACCACTTTCTTGGCTGCCGCGACTGGGCAGCGAAGCCAGATGGAGCCGAGACCAGAGGCATCTTGGCGGATTTCTCCTGTTTTTATCTGGCTCTCGGCACAGCCGCCGACCCTAGAAACCGCCGTAACCACCTCGCCCGGCGACACGGAGTCATCAAGCTCCGTGAGGCGCAATTCCGCACACTTCGTCGGTCTTGATACTCGGACGGTTCCTTCGCCAAGTTTCTCTGCCAGTTCTTTAGCCAGAGAGTCTGCTTTTTCGATATTGGCATCTCCAGCTATCTCAAGGACCCTGGCGCCTGTGGCTGCCTTTTTAAATTTAATGTCGATGATGCCTAGGCGCTCCAGGTCCACGGTCTCTTTGGCCTTGGCGATCACTTGCGCGTATGTTACCCCGTTCTCGGCGGCTTCTGGCTGCAGCGTCAAAACAACCGCTGCCGAGCGAGGGGGACGGAGTTTCCTGGGTTGCGGCTTGCGTTTTTGAGCCGGCGCTTGGGGCAAAGAGGGGGTGTCTACCGCGACCCGCTTTCCTCCTTTTCCCACCTGGGTCCAGCCCTTGCTGTTTGATGCAGGGCCTGGTGTCGATGGAGCTGGTGTCAGAGGCGTAGGGTGAGAAGAGCTTGCAGTGGCTTTATCCACGGTCTTCTTCCCCTTTCCCTTCCCCTTCCCCTTGCTTTTCTGGCCTTTTTGGGGCTCCTCAGGGTAGTTAGGAGGGCCTTTACTTTTCGTTTGGTTTTGCCCTCCCGTAGCCTTCGTTGGTGCAGCTTTAGGCGCTGGCCCTGCAACCGGATCATTCAGGGTCACCTGTGTTTCTTTCCGCTTCTTTTCGTGCGCCAGCTTGGTTCGCGATGACACAGTTGGCGCAAGCCTCCCTTCGATCTCCAGGGAATCAAGCCTGGCGTCCAACATCTCCTCCACTTGGGATCTCACAGCACGCATGAGACCCTCATGACTGAGACTGTCGGAGTTATGGACAGGCTCCGTTCTCGTTTCCGTCTCTTTTGAGGGAGGCGGTGCCGGGGACCGCCTTCTCAAATTCCGGATTTCCGCCCTCAGCTGCTCCATCTCGGACCGCATCTCCTTTAACTCTTCCTGGAGCCGAGCATTCTGCGCCTGGAGCAGCCGCGTTTCCTCCGTTGACGTACGAGTTTTAATTTCCTTAAGGTACGTTCTGCAGTTTGAAACGGCCGTGTGAAGGGCCTTTACACACGTACCCTTAAGGTTTTTGGACTTCGTTGCCACGAGATCGATTGTGTCCAGGCTCTTCTCCGCAAGCTGGATGCGCGAGGCCGCTGTTTGCTCCTCCTCCGTGTCGGACCAACTGAAAGCTGCCCTATCATTGCTCGGCAGGCTGCGGGTTGATATTGAGCGCGCAAGTCCCGCGATTTCTTTCTCCGCCCTGTTCCAGAGCTCTTCTCGCTTGGCACGATTGAGCTCCCCCTTTGTCTTGGCGAGGCCGACGTGTTTTCCCATCGATGTAGGGGACGGAGTCCCCGCCGTCTCCTCCTCCCCGCTTTTGGTCTCTGCCTCTGCGTCTGCGGGCGGTTCAAAGGCCGGTGCTGTGAGTGTAGGGAGTTTGGCCTGGTTTGCCTCTCTCCGTCTTCCTCGCTTGGAGGTCCCCTTCAGGGATTTGCTCTGTGTGTAATTTGGGGCACTGCTGGCACCGGGCGCCGCCGTCTCAGCCTCCGAGTCAGAAGACCCAATAGCTTCTGCATGCCGTTTCCCTCCCCTCCCGTGACTCCAGAATTTGCCGGGGGGCTTATCTCCCGACGGGGCCACCGTCTGCGGGCCGGTGACTGACAGGTCACATACCGCTGGCCGATCAGACTCTTGCGGCTGTGGCGACTGGGGCTTAGTGGCCACTCCATCGGGAGTGGCCTCTCGTGTCTCTTCTACCCTGAGGCGTGCGAAGGACGAAGAGGCTGCCTCGGACTCAGCGTCCGACTGCAGCGGCGATGCAAATTCCTCCGTACTGGGGAGATCGCGCGTGTCAAGCCTTCCGGGAGAGAAGAACTCCTCCCTAGAGGGCGACAATCTCTGCAACACCACGCGTGGCCTCCTCGTTGTGAATATCCTCGTTAGGATGGGGCTAGGTGTGGGTGTGGACGCTCGCACGAACTCCGCACCCGCCCGCAGTCCGGAGCCTGGAGGGCTCAACGACTTCACGTCCTCTCCCATTTCTGGTTCTTTAAGACCTTTGGACGCCTCCGCTGCCGTGGTTCCTGCAGGCATGACCTGAGTCACTCGACGGACGAACCGCCCCGCAGAATCTCGGATTGGGCGGAATTCTCCGGCCTTTGGAGATACCGCCTCCTCCTCACTCCTATCCGCTCCTCCTCTCAATCGTAAAGCTTGATCGGTGTCCAGTAGTCGTTTGCCAGGTTTGTCGTATATCGCTCGAGAGTGGTGTGCCCCCCCAGAATACGGCGGGCGGCATGTCACCACAGTACGGGCACTCGCCCGTTCTGTGGTGACACAGAGGATTGTGACCTCCTGGGGTAGTTTTACTGGGTATTGGCCACTCATTTTTTGTTTTGCTATTTTTATTTTAAGCGGGGGTATGCCCCCCCTCTGCGGCGCTAGTGACTGGGCTCCCCCCAGCCACTCATCCCGTCGGCACGCCAGCCACACCTTGGGATTAGGGATTTTTTAAGGTGGTTTACTCCACGCCGTTGCGGCTCCGGTGCCAAGCACCCCCGCAAACCCTCCGTCCCGAAGGACCTGGCTGCTCACACTGTGCCCTCTGCTAGGTTCAGAGGGACACGCGGAGCAGCCCGCCGTGTGCTCCTCCCCTCAGGCCTGCCCGGTATGGGAAACCCTATCCGGTATAGCCCTGAGGGTCATTGGAGCACGTTCGCCGCATGCCGAAGCACGCCCGCCGCGTGCTGCTTCCCCTGCCACCTCAGATGAGCTGAGGCATGCTGGGAGCAGCGCCTGGCCCAGAGGCCATCCCCCCCTCCCCCCCGGGAATATCCCGGGTGTCAGGTTATTGGCAGCAATAGTAAACAAGTCCCAAAGGGCTCGTTTACCATTGCCCCCAGGGCGCACCAGCCTGGAACATTCCCATCCCTGCCGATCCTCGCGGATCGACAACGATCTGAATGCCCCAGACCCTCGTGGAGGTTACCCGACCCAGCGCCCCAAAAGAATTATCCGCACCTTCCATCAAGGGCATTAGTTCCTGGTAAAGGTCGTCCAGGGTACCTTCTGTTTTTTTTAAGTTTTGTTCCATGTAAGTCCCACGAGAAGCTAGGGAAAAGTGGTCCATTCCGGCAGAGCCCCGCTTGCCGGAATAAGGCAAAATACGCCCTCGAGGTTGCCCGGTATCGAGGGGTTATCGCTAGCGACTGAGCACCCCCTCAGCCACGCATCTCTCGGCACGATAGACCTTAGATTGGGGATTTTTAAGGAGGTTTTCTCCTCCATATATACATATATAGAATAAAGATAAATACACTATACTTAGATATAGAATAATCTTAACCTAAAGATATGGGAGAAGGCAATGTTGCCGGGACTCGCACCCGGGATCCAGGATGTACTGGGTTTATACCTGACATCCCGGCTCCCGATCACGATTCCACACTCCTGCCCTCTGCCATATCCGCCCTCATACTTAGCTGCTGGTGGTCCGGGGTAAGGTGGTAAATAGTGCGACGCCCATATGGCCACCAGCATTTCCGGGGAGTGCGACCCACCCAGTAGAACAGTCGGGGTGGGTTCGACCCAAGTCCGCGGCGGCAGACTAGGGCCGACGGGGACGCGTATGATGGACTTGAGGTTCGGCCCGGTAGTTCAGCGTCGCATACCTGAACGTAGCCGTCCCTCCTAACCCCCCTACAGGGATTATACTACAAGTCTTTCAAATACACGGTTAAATGTTTTTAGCCATGTTAAAGCGTAGGAACTGTGTTTTAGTGTAGCATATGAAAAAAAGAGATTGCGAAATAAAACGTAATAATAGGGTTAAATGGCATAAATGGGAATTTATAAAGTTTTTGTCAAGTAACGATGTTTTAGGTATGTATCGTATAAAATATTTATCAACATAAACAACAATTAAGCGTTTTTACATTGCTTATAGTTGAGTAATGTGGGTTAACGATTTTATAGTTTTGAGAAGTATCACAATATTGTGCACTTAACGTGTAAAGTCGAGTCTGTATCTCGGTAACTACAAGTGATAAAAATATAATTCCAAGACCAGTCGATGGGGATTTGTTTTCTCTTTTAGAATCTTCGTCCAAATGAAAACTGCTAATATGCAACTTAGAGCGGTTATAGCGATAGGACGGCAGTATAGCTAATTAATTAAGTACCTAAGTGTAACTTGTAACTTATAGTAAATTACCTACAACTTATAGAAAACAAATCAATTATTTTTTTTATGCTATAGGTGGCAAACGAGCAAACGAATCGCCTGATGGTAAGCGATTAACGTCGTCCATGGACACCCGCAACACCAGAGGGGTCGCAAGTGCGTTGCCGGCCTTTAAGGTGGGAGTACGCTCTTTTCTTGAAGGTTTGAAGGTCGTATCGGTCCGGAAACACCGCTGGCGACAGTTCGTTCCACAGTTTAGCTACATTACATTATATTTTCGTTACATTATATTTTTTTAGCGCGTTGGTAGCCCAGTGGTAAGATGTGCGACTTTCAATCCAAAGTTTGCGGTTTCAAATCCTGCCGGCTCTCGTACCAAGGAGTTTTTGTATTTAGAACCGTCGGTTTTCAAGACTTACGTACGAAATATCATCACTAAACCGGACAAATTGCTATTAGGTCTAGTTTACCCTCTGGGTTGGATGGTCAGGTGGCAGTCGCTTTCGTAAAGCTAGCGCCTTCGTAAAACCTACGGATTAGCTGTCAAAGCGGATTCCAGGCTGAGAGCAGTGGCATACGCCGCGCTAAATACAAATCGCTAGGGAGTAGTTTTTTTTAATAAATTAATCAGCTATCTAAAACAATGATCAACAATTTTTGATTACAACGCCATCTGTTATTTTATTATGAACCTTTTTGTGTAGCCACCGACAGCGAACCCCGAACAAAAACTTAGCAGTTTTCTAAAAGATTCCGCAGAACTACCACAGATGTCGCTACTGTCACTTAAAATCTAAGTTTTACATCATTTTGGCTGGTATTTAGACTGATTGATGATCGCTAAGTATTAGATGGCGTGATCCGTCAGGGCCAATCTACGGATCCCAATGCTCAGGTGAAATGCCGCACTCCTTTAGGTGTCGCTGCAAAAGACCTCCGTCCTAACGGAGAAACTGTCCCCCTTGGTTGCGCTTACCATTCGCGAGCTACGAGTACCTATACAGGGACCATCTGATAAATAGGTATGTTGTTTTCGCAATTAGTTCATATTCAATCTTATTACCATAGTTATAGAGTCGTAATTCAAGAAAAGCTTAACATGACTGAATCTTTTATGCAGGCAGAGGCACTTGCGGTTTGTTAACAATAAACAAAGGCGATTTGGTAGAGGCTCAGTTTGACAGCGAAATACTATAGTCTGACAAGCGAGCGCAGTAACAGTAGTACAAAAAAAACTATATCCATCCCTTTTTTCGGGGTGGTAATACTAGCGTAAGAAGAAGACAGTATGATGCTCCTCTATCTATCGTACTGTTACGGCGCTCGCTGGCTTAACTATATTCAAGAATTGAGGTAGTCTGCTATCTTCTATGCGACTAACATGGTTACTCTAGCTGGCTTTTGATTAGAATTGCCTCCATGCATGTATGCAGGCAAGTTGCACGGATAGCGCGATGGTGGTTGCTGTCAAACGTGGATATCAGAAATTGTCATAAAATGGTGACAAACTTTTCTCCAGCAAGTATCACGCTATAAGCTTGGCATCTTAGCGCTGCAGGTGCCTTTGCTTAAGTGAAAATTGTAACTGGTACGGTCGGCTTCATAAATATATATACATCTGTATTCAGTATTGACCCTTCTTCGCTTATAATAAGTTCCAAAGTGTATAGATATTTATAGACTTGACTTTACATGTACTGGTCACCCCGAATTATTATTTAACAAGTAAAATACTAAGTGCCTTTGGTGATTTTAACGTCAATATTTACTAAGATCCTCTGACTGGTTAATAAATAAAGAAATGTTATAGAAAGATACAAACTTAAATACATAGAAAACATCCATTACTCAGGTACAAATATTTGTGATAAACACACAAATTAATGCCCTGACCAGGATTCTTGCCTCTTGCTTCGTAGGCAGGGTCACTATCATTAACGACTAGGCTAGGCCGTTACAAAGATAGACTATTGAAAGCGTTGAAAAGAAAAACTATTATTAAAACAATAATTTATTATCACAATCTCGCTATTCCTAAATGTAACCTAAGTTTTCCTTGCTCTACGCGATATGAAGGTCAGCAGCTGGAACCGCCTTAAAGAAGGCCTCGACTCCGTCCACAACCCGCTCCGCGATGGCGTGTACGATGGGCGGCGCGATCTCTGTCATCACCACCTGCCATTGAGAGTTCACCAGAGCTTCCACAGGTTCCGCTGGAGAATTAAAAAAAATATGAAATTATTAGCCGGCAGACAAGGAATATAGAACTTGGAAAGGAACTTGGACCCGGGTATGTCCTAAAACTACGACTAGAATCGCTGAAGGATGGGCAGCAGCGTCCTTGAGCTACAGCGTACCCAACTGCGCTCGCCAACCCGCCTGCCAAGCGTGGCGAGTATTGGCAAACCCCCCGATGAAGAACAAACGAAAGCAGGTTGCTTCCAACCGTAACACGTGGAGATCCATGAGGCAGGCCTATGTCCAACAGTGGGCGTACTACGGCTGATATGATGATGATGATGAGACAAGGAATAAGACAAAATTTTTGGATATTAATGAAACAGGGGAAAATTAAAAATGGAAAGAAGCAAAACAATTGGAATTATACAGCCAAATACGGTTATACTGTAACCATATAAAGTTCTTACAGGATCTATATCGGAATCCCTAATTTTTTTTTCTTATTTTTGCTTTCGCTAATACTGTTTGACATAATGATCATTTGTCCTAAACTCATGTCCTAATATTGTTTTCCCTAATATCGTTTTAACCGATTCGACTATTTGTGAGGTCACGGTTCTAACCTAACCTATCCGACTTTTCTAACAGCGATTTGGTGAGTAAAGTCATTTTTGGACAATAATTCGATTATGGCAAAAAATCGTTAGGACAATTGATCGTTAGGGTTGGTGATCATTAGGACAGAACAGTTAGGGCAAGTGATTGTAGGATATTAGGGATGTGAGACCAATGAGTTTTTCGGAAGTTTTGTATGAAATACCATTTGATATCAGCCAATCGCTTCTAAAAGAAAACATCGTTAGGAAACCTGATTAATCCCGATAAGGCGTAGTTTACAATCTGGATTGGAAGATCGCATGGCAGTAGCTTTCTCGAACTAGCAGTTACACCGAATCTTGGGATTAGACGTCCAAAGCGGACTCCAGGCTTTCTGAGCCATGGTGTAAGCCAGGAAAATGCTAGGATGTAGGAAGAAGAGAAGAGAGGGGTGATCTTGATTGATGAATAAACATCAATCGTTCAACCACTGGTAGATAATACATACCTAGTTGCCGGTTGCCATCAAAGAGGTTCTCAAACCCGAAGGTGGTTTTGGTTCGGACGTTGAAGGAATGCGTCCACTTGTTGATGTGCCAGTGATCTTGGCCGTCGGCGCCCTTCACCGTCGCCAGATTCGTCTTGGCTGTGATCACTATGTCACCTGGAATAAAAACGAAGGTTTTAAGTCGATTCTCGTACTTCAAGGTATTTAACAATAAAGGCAATACACACATAGTCTACAAGTTTGATTTAACTCTCCAAACTGAGCCTCTTTCACTATGGGATCAACCCGAGATGGAGAAAAAAATATTAGCCGACCCCATAGTACCTACCCCATAAGAAGTGTCATCTCATTTTCCCAAATATAAGTTTCAATTCATTAGAATCAAATCGGTGTACACATTCTCATACGTATCCTGTGGGTATTAGTTAAATATTGAAGGTTAACCTATTGAGATACAAAGAAACGTGTTTACCTAAAACGTATACAGGGTGACTTCAAA
Organism: Lathronympha strigana; assembly: GCA_949128165.1. NCBI lineage: Eukaryota > Metazoa > Arthropoda > Insecta > Lepidoptera > Tortricidae > Lathronympha > Lathronympha strigana. Next base: position 1,246,501 of record OX421911.1, read on the forward strand.
ATGGTAATACAAAACACTTGGTTGTGGCTCAGTTAATGCCAAACTATATAATACATGCACCCCGTCGTTAAAATTAGCTGTATTTAATTATCGCAAATTTTCTAACAAAACACATATTTAAAGTTCCGAAGTGTTGTTACACTACATTCAATACCTAACTGTCATACCTGTCACTCGATGTTATCATCAAAGCAAGTTATTATCGATATCACTATGAGCGACACTCGTATAACTAACTTGTTTGTTCATTGAAATTAAACACTTTAGAACGGATTAATCGCGTTTATTAACACCATGATCCTACGTTTCGAGCCCTTTACAGCACTCGTTTTCACAGGGTTAAGGGCTCAGTCATCATCTTAAGCCTGCGAAAACGAGTGCTGTAAAGGGCTCGAAACGTAGGATCATGGTGTTAATAAACGCGATGAATTTCCATGAATAACTATCGCGGTAACAGAAGACAATATTAACTTGTTTGTTGTTTAGTTTTAAGTACCCTGATAAATTTGTGAAAATAATAAACGGAGCTAGTTTAAATAAAATCATTTATTAATTTACCTAAACTACCGTAAATTACAAGCTTAAAATGTCTACGTTTAAGTAGATAAGTGTGAACCTACTTTTCCTAAACGTAATTTAAGATGTGTTCAAAATGACCACCGCCTTCCCGGACACATAAGTCCGCCCGCCGTCTATGGTTGATCTTGAGTCTGCCTAGAATAAATTCATTGGTTTTTACTGAATCAAACGCCTGAATTATCTTTTGGCGAAGTTCATGGACGGTATTAGATTCCCGTGTGTACACTCTCCTTTTGATTTCGCCCCACAAAAAGAAGTCGAGTGGCGTCAGATCGGGACTGTCGAGGCGGCCATGCGACTGGACCATTGCGTCCAATCCATCTCTCAGGGACACCTCATGTCATCTGTCCAAACAATTTCGCACTTTCTTGCTGAAAATAAAGATTATCCAAATTTCGCTCCGGCACCTCTTGTAGCAAAATCGGTAACACGTTTCTCAGGAAATCTTCATATTTCGGTCCATTTAAGTTCCCGTTAATAAATGGGCCAATTACACAATTGTTCAGAATGCCTGCCCAAACGTTTACAGAGAAACGAGTCTGGTAAGAGTCTCGGCGAGTTACATGAGGATTTGCATCACGATCAGCCCACCAGTGTTCATTGTGGACGTTAAACATGCGGACTCTTGTAAAAGTTGCCTCGTCGGTCCATAAGATATTTAAGTGTAAGTTTTGCTGCAGCCAACGACCTAAAATAACTCTTCTAGGGTAATCTGCTAATACGATATCCTGAACCCTTTGAAATTTAAACGGATGTTTTGCTTCAGCTTTCATTAGCCGCCAAATAAACAATTGGCTCGTGCCGAATTTCGCAGCAGCGTCCCTTGTGCTAGCCTCTGGGTTGTGGTTAAAATACTCGAGCACTCGTCTCCGAAAAGCTTGTGAATACCGCGATCGTCGGCCTCGAGCTTGAGCATGCACCGGAACTGCAAACTGACCATAGTCTCGTAAATTCTGGATGGTATGTTTATTAACACACGTGTAGGTGTTGGACAATCAGGGTAACGTTCGTTAAATAATACCTGAGCTCGCACAGTACTTACTTCGCGATGTTAAATAAAAATCAAGCATATCCATCTTTTGAATATTAGTATAAGGATAAGGTCGAGGCATTTCATTTAATAGTGAAATCAAAATATTACCGTAAATCAATCTTATTTTCTTTGACAAGTGTCAATTACTAATCAAAACACGTTTTCTTCATAAATACCATGGTAGGTGATTGACAACCAAAGAGGAAAGTGATTTTTTAAACTTCTTTGTTAATTATTATGGTAGGTTAACCATGTTAAGTCAAACAAAATGGGATAAATTAAAAATTACAAAAAATATATTTAAAATTATTTTGAAAGCATGATACTTAATTGAGAGGCTTAGTTTAGGGGAAATGTGTGTAAAACATTGATTTTGTATTACCATTTTGAAGTCACCCTGTATACTTGTATACATGCGAGCACATTCTCGGAAAAATGTGTACTGCCCAAGTGACCGGTTGCGATGACTTTGACCCAAGTGTGTGCCGGTTATGTGACCGTGACTTAGACCTACTGACATGGCTACTCGTATAGGGCATACCTCGGTATAGTCGGTATACATGCCTTCTGATATTCTTCACCTTCTTAAGTAGGTATAATTGAAATTATTTGAAGTTTATAAACGGCGCGTCTTATACACAATACCATTGCCATGCCAACCGCTAATCCTTCGCCCAGAAAAAAAGAAGCTAGTCACAAAAATGGCTAACAAATAGCTACCATTATCCGTAAATCAAAAGGTTGAGTTTGGAAACTCTTTTAACTCATCCAGAAAGGCCTTTTGTCACTAAGCGCGGACGATCAACCTGAGTACAATGATACGAATGATACGGCTTTCAACATCTAAGTGTCATAATTATCACATGTGCTATTATTATTTTTATAACCTATTTTTGTGTCCTACTCCTAGGCAAAGGCCTCGATCCCCTCTCCGTATCCAATTCTCCCTGTGCTGGGCAAGATCCCGCCAATCCCACATGTGCTATAATTTTGCAATTTTTTTTGTCAATTTTGACTTCAAAATTTCAAATAAGGGGAGGAGGTTATTCGTGTGTTTTTTTTTTATGTTTGTTACAGAACAGAAACCCGTCAACACTAAATCAATTTTTAAAATTCATTTTTTTAGGGAACTCCTCAAATTTAAAAGGCACATGCATGATGATTTGGGTGTTTTCACACTCGAGCATTTCTTTACGAAAAGCATCGATTTGGTCTGATTATGATGACCATGTATGGCAAAGTGGAACTGTTTGGTAAGTCCCCTTTATCATCCGATTCATCTTCGATTCGACATTCATCTTTTGTTTGTAAGGAAAAAAATCATGAAGAATTGAGAAAACTCAAATTTTAACGCGCCCATATAGATAGATAGATAGAATAATTTATTAACTCAAGGTATTACAACGGTAGTTATAAAACAGTTTCCTGCAAAACTTAATACAAAGTTTGACTGCAGGGGTCATATTACATTAGCTTATAGTAAACTATTAATTATAGGTGGGTATAATGTTAACGCTCTGAAGTAATTCTCATGTAAGTGTTTCCAAAAAGTATTTTTTAAGCTGTTTTTTAAAATTAAATTTATCAGGCTCGTTTCTTATCTTCTCAGGTATTCTGTTGTATATGTATTGTGATTTGAGGGTTTCCTTAAGTAACTTCAACATTTTTTTGGAATTACACAGGTTTTGGTAGAGTGGACCTGATGATGAAAACCAGGGATGGCAATCTGAAACTGCCCGGTAATTCCCAGCTCTGTCATCCAATTTGAGACATTGTTACTTGGTTTGTGAGTTTTGGAGTTGTTTAATGATGGAAGCCGTGAGACATTAAGAAAGCTCCTCAATTATCAAAGGTACGGTGTGTTGGAGATTTTTGAAGGAAACTGGTTAGCTTAAACTGACTCAAAATTTAACTTTTACCGGGAAGGTCAATTGAAGTCGGTTTTTTTCTTAAAACTTATAACCTCTGTGACTTAGGACAGACGTTAGCTATGTGTTTGCATTTTTTGTTACCTGTTAGGATTTGTAATTATCGCTAGCGGTAATCGTCAAAAAAGGACAACGCAGTTTTGCCAAGATATGTTCTGAAGTTGTAAAGAGTTAGTTTAAAAATTTCAACTATACCATTGTGCAAACCATCTGGTTTTGAAACAACTGCGCCATGTGCAGAATTTTAGGTAAGGTGTACGGTAAGAGTAAGTTACAGCTTCCAAATCGGGGTCGCAATTCAAAGTTCAACTGAAATCCTTTCGGAACAGAACAGGTCTGTTTTCTAAACATATGACGATGCTCGTTAAGTTTTTTGAACATGGTACTAAAAGACTTACGGATTTTAATAGTGTGTTTGCCTTCCCCGTTGATGGGCAGCAGGAGGATCATCCCTCGCAGCTTGTACCAGCCTCGGAGCACCACAGAGCAGCGCACAACCACATCCAACTTCTCTGCTGACAGGTCCACGCTGAAGCAAGTTATTTCTATTAGGAGAGGTTTGGATAGGAAACAAAGCCCCGGTTCTTACCAATGAGGTTTTCGGAACTTATACATACGAGATTTAATATTTACCAATCACTTGCTGAAAGAAAACATCGTGAGTAAACCGGACTTATCCCGATACAACCTAGTTTATCCTCTTGGTTGGAAGGTCAGATAAAAAGCGTAAAACTAGCACCTAAGCCAAACCTTGGTATTAGTTTTGCCAAAGCGGATCCCAGGCCCCTGAGCAGTGGCCTTAAGCCAAGTAAACTCTAGGAAAAAGAAGATCTACATCAATCACGCACGAGTAAGTACTATTACCGCTGAATGTTAAAATACCTGAGGCCTTACCATGACGTCTTAACCCAATTCAGTTTAGGTTCTTAACTGTACTCAGAGCCCTTACCATGACGTCTTCACGTGACAGTTGCGGTTCTTAACTGTGCTCAGGGCCCTTACCCTCTTAATGCGATACAGCTTAGGTTCTTAACTGTGCTCAGTTATATGGCAGCGACTCAGTTTAGGTCCTAAGCTACTAAAAACCATTTACTTCTACAAACTTTGTACTTGTTTGTTACGTTTTTGGAAGGCACGTTTATTTTATTTTATTTTTATTTATTAGGCATACAAAACAGATAACATTTGTTACATGGTAGGTTTATACTAGTTACAGGTTTTGGTTGGGAATGTTACCCAAAGCATGTATGCTCAGCATGACAAACAATAGTGAGCGAGAACAACAATATTATCCTAAAAATGAAAAATATAGAATAACAGCAAAATTCCCATACATGAAAGAGAAAAACAACTAAGACTACCAAGAGTATTAAAAAAAAAAAGAAAAAAACAGAATTAACAGTTAAGTGGTCAATAAGGTAATCAACGACGGCAAAGAAGTTCGATAACCTCCTTCCGAAACGCACGTTTTGGAAAACATCTCCAAAGTCCAAGTGATAGTCTTTAGTATTAGGGAGGTGTCAGTACCTAGCATCTTCAATGGTGCACTGCTTCAAGCCAACAACTGTAGTGTTCGTCAGCGTCAGCCTCAGTCCCGCCTCCTCAGACTTCACTTTGGTCAGCAGCATGGGGTCCAGAGACGGCACGTTGAGCTCCGGGATGCCAGCAGCCAGGATCGGCAGGAAGGCCTGAGCTGAAGCGATGATGCAGGCCGAGTCGCCAGTTTTGCACGGTTTGACGACAGGCGCTGGAATGGATAAGAACATTGTCATAATCAGACAAAACGACATCAGTGTAATTTTTTTTTTCAATTCAGAGATAGTTCTTTAGAGACCAAATCAAATTTCTCTGCTTTTCAGAGATGTTCGAATTTGTATGTAATAATATTATCTAAGTCGATGATATTATATTGCTAAAATTTCCACAGATAAGAAATTTGCAGTTTCAAAGTTCATTATTATGAATATATGGTTTTTGAACGCATTATAGAGGGCTAATGATAGGTGGGTTTATAAAATTACATAATTCAATATAATTATAGCCCAGGTTTTCCTTGACCGAGCGATAATAACTGCAGCTGATACAATACATATATATAATCCGAAAGTTTTGTTGCGAGGTCGATGTGGTATTATTCAAAATTTCGACTTTCACCATCAACACAAAAACTGAAATGAAGAGTTTTGGCGTTGGGGCACAATTTAAATTACATATTTAAATGCTGACAAAGCGGTAAAATAAAATGCAACTTCTCGTCCCATCCCATCTCGTCCCGTCCCGTCCCGTGCTAGAGTAAATCATTATTTAATCTCATGTATGTTGTCTTTTGATATTATTGGCACTGTTTGCTAAAAACCGTAGTAAATTTCCGCGTTTGCACAAACACAAACATCGGTGATGCGAACTCAAACACGGACACGATGTTTGTCCACAATTGTCAGTGTCCGTTTGTTTACTTTCTTAATCCATTGTCTCCACAGATCTCTCCACTTAGCACGGAAATATATGGACCGATATATTATTTTGCTTATAAAATACAGACAAACAAAGACTGTAATTTTTTTTTTACAAGGAAGTAAAATGCAAAATTGTTCATTAACATAACATATATATTTGACGATGACCATAGTTAGGCGTTTCGATCTAAAGTTATCCCCCATGTTTTTTTCTATTTGAATGAATAAATCAATCCTTGATTCGAAATACACAATAATAAAAATACGCTTAAAAATTACAGAAGTATTTTCGAATCTAAAGCCATCTTTACATAATGGAATGCCAAATGTTAGTAAAAGAACGTCCGAAAAAGTACTAACCTAGCCTAACCTACGAAATACTAAGCATACTGACAGAAATACTAACTTTACGAATGCTCATTTACTTACTACCAGTATTTTATACGGTACAGTTGGTATTATATTTGCATTTCTAGTATTTCTGTGTGCCGGTTTATTTTTTTCTAATACCAAACGTGTTATACGTGTATTTTTTTTTAATAATATTTTATCTTTATTCAAAAACTATCAAAGCAAAAGACTCAAAATTATTTTTATTTGGTAACGTAATTAGATATAAGTACCTACATATTTAAGTAGGATAGTAGGTCCGGAGTACTATGGTTTTAAATAAACTTAAAAATTCAACGTCGACGATCATGTCGGAACGCGACCGACACGTTTAGTAATTTATGCACGTCATGTCCGAAGAACTAAGTAACAAAGCAAAGTTCGTGAGTGAAGGTATTGATGGCTGATTCACTGTTTTTTGACAAAGAAATTATAATAAAATTAAATGTAAATGTAAACACTAAACTTTCGTATTTTGTTCGTATTGTCATTCACGTTAGACCCGTTCTGTTTATAATAATGTATACTGTATAGCCTTCATTGAGGATCGTAGTTAAATAATTAATTTTCATTGTGATACGACAATTAACCATCAATATTCTTCACTTTCTTAATTATACACCTTTACAGCAATCTTGTAAGATTTACTGACGTCCAGTCATTTTTTTAATGACGACTTATTGTCGTAACCCAGTGGAAATTAATTGAACGAGCAAGTGAAGCGAATCCGACTTTGACGTTTTTATGTATGTTTGTATCTTTATTCGACAACAACGAGATTCACAGAATTCACGGAAGTAGTTACAAAACAATTAAGTATGCATAAATTAATTTATTATATGTAGAGATACAATATTTTTTTGACATTGATTATTTTTATTATATTGTTGACATCTTAAATTGTAAAAATATTAATGTGGAATTATAATGATTTACGTGTGTTTATTTTGTTAAAATTCTAAATTTATGTAGTAACCGATAATGAGGATGGTTAAATATATATAATCATTTTAAGTTTAATGTGACTAGTACGAGTATGTAAGCGTTTTGGTGTTAGCTGCTATGCTTATCTATAAACTGCGTTCAAAATTGCAGGGGCGCTATATGAATGAATTCATTCATAAACTGCCTATGCAAGTTTGAACGCCATATAATAAATAAATGAAAAATGAACTCGAGTGTTAATTGATTAAATCGTCGTGAAAGTCAGGTGGTTAGATGAGATAAATATGTTAAGTTCGAATGTGACTCAAATCGGTCAAGGGGCTACTGAAATATAGGGGTAGTTTACCTACGGCTCTCAATTACAGCATAACTATGCACAAAAATAATTAACCCCTAAATTCCTTTAAATATAGGTAGTGGAAAATGTGGGTACACGTTTCAAGGAACTCGAATGGACAAACTCCATATTTACTGCCTAGAGCGACGAGCTTTTATGTCTAAGAAATAAATAAAATTGATATATATTTTTTAAATAAATTCACACCTAAGACAATAAATATATAATAGTTTATCAGCCGGACTCAATTTTTCCACTTTGGTTTGGTTATTTACGGCAGTCATGAATGGTTAAGAGTGATGAGATTGTTCACATTGTGCTGTTTGTATTTTAAATGGTTTTATTTTGTTTTAGTTAGCACTAATAAATATATTTTACGACTATCTATTACGGGTACTACAAACAATGAATATTCCATTGTCTGTTACGCTATGAAAATAATGGACAATAACAGTTTAAAATCCCTGACTAAGAATATTTGTTTTAACGACCCATCTATTTGCAAATAGCGCCATAGTTAAGGTAAAGTGATAATTAGCGAATTGTGTACGATTTTTTCACTAAATAGGATGAGTTTTTTTGTCTAAAATAAATTGAATACTCTAATGAATATGTGTGTAACTGTAGTATAAAAACATTATGAGTCAAATGACGTTATCTATTCCAACCAACTGAACTGTCAAACATTTGTTATTTTAAACGTCAAACTTCTATGAAATTCTGACTTTTACAGTCTGTGCCATCAAAATCTAGGAAAACTAGCTTAGACGGACTCTATTCGTTTTATATAATGTTTTTACTGTGTTATATTTTATTTATATTTAGATAATAGTATTCCTATTTTTTTTTGTTTTGAATGGCGCCTACAATCTCCTCTGCTTGGCCCCAAAGTTGACTGGTAGACAATGCCGCATTTTTTTTGTGCAATAAACTTTAAATAAATTAGTTTGTATCTATATATCCCGTATTATGTAGGCAAGTAATATTTTTATATTATGAACAAACATACACGCAATCGCAAATAAATAAAATGAAATACGATAAAATTAGGTTAGTTGGGTAAACCTAGATGGTCCAAGTGGCGCTAATAAATAAATAAAAATTAAACTCACCAGAAGCCGATCTCACCCCCCAAATGACCGCCAAAAAACAAAAATATCTCAACATCATTATTGATTTAAAATTAAAACGTACGAATGAACAACCGCAGTGTTCAAAGTAAACAGTAGCTATGCTCGTAGCGAAGCCAAATCCGAGCTTTTATGCCAGCCGGCTGTGATCGAGAATCCGTAGATGCATACATTAAAGGTATACAGGATACTTTTTTTGCGAGAAGGAGTTTATACAATTGTAAAGTACGAATCAAATCATTTATTAAATGTAATAAATGTTTTGATTCATGTTTTTAAGTAGTCACACTACTATAGGTATATAAATTAAAAATTGAAAGAGATCTCTTTCAATTTAAGATAAGGATTTTATTTATTTATTTGTTTATTTAAACTTTAATGCACAAGAGAGAAAACTGTACATATGCGGACTTAATGCCAAATGGCATTCTCTACCAGTAGGGCGAAACAGAGAAATTTACGTTGGTGCAGGAAATAGTTCAAGGGAACAATCAACTGTCACTATGAATTGTAGTAACAATTACATATATTACTTATATAATAATCAAATAAACTAATACATACTATACATTTAAAAAGATGTCATATACTACAGAAAAAGTGACCAAGGCCCGGTGAGCAGGGCTGGGAACGAACCAGCGACCTCCTGCTTTCGCGGCAGACAAAAAAACATGAATCAAAACATTTATTACATTTAATAAATGAATTGATTCGTGCTTTACAATTGTAATACATACTATTCATATATCTAAAGGAGTTGTGTGAAGTTTTGGACGGATTCCCTTGTTTAGAGGAATTTATGACACATTAATTTACCAGAAGGCCTAGTATAAAAATTGTACGACATTAACTCCTCGACCGCGTTAGCGTATCGGGAGTTCAAATTATGTTTGCCGTTTATTTAAATCATCCGGCAACTTTCATATTTTGACCCCTCGATACGCTAACGCGGTCGAGGAGTTAATGTCGTACAACTTTTACACTAGGCCTTCTGCAGTAGGGGAGGTCAAGATGATATTTGTAGTAACTCGAGCGTAGCGAGGACTTATTGGAATCGAAATACTAGCTGATAGAAAGAATTAAAGGTTATAATATGATGTTTTCTTGTTTAATAGTATGGAAGTGACTACAGACTTTTTTTTTGTGATAAGAATACGTGAGTGTTAACCGTTGCAATTTAATTAACATTTCTTTATTTCAAAAAATATATTTTTCCCCGTACTGCGGAGCTATTTTGTCATCCTGTATAACATCAGACTACCAAACTCAAGCGAATCAACAAAACCGCACGTGTTACTAAAAAACGGTGTGTCATGAATGCACTGTCAACACCGAACCGGCTCTACCAGTCCTGAAAGCCTTCCGTCTAAAACATTGCAGTAAAGCTGTAAAGACTGACGACCAAGGACGGATGGACGGAGGTTAGTTGGACTAAGGGTCTACTAATGTTACCAATTTAAGTACAAAAGGTTAGAGTTTAGAGTTTCAATTTTCAAATAAAATAAAGAAAGTAAGTTTAACCTTTAGGCGAAGTACGTCACTTTCTTAGAACGTGCGTTTCTGAGTTCGTCACGTTTTAGACAAAATCATTGTACTCCATATTTAGGGTTCCGTACCCTACGTCTACTTCATACCTTCTCTTTGAGTGGGAGGCCTGAAGGTAGAATACGAGCTCGTGGACGCCCTGGTCATGCCACGAAAATCTGACGATCTAAAATTTGTACGTCTGTCTCTGTCTTGCTAGCTTATTGGAGTGATAAAGATGTTTATCCATCAGTGACAATTTTCGAACGACAATTCTCGTGTACTCACGTGGTGACGGAGTATGGAGAGTGAGTTGCAAGCCGTAGGACTGAGCTGGAGCGAAGCCCAGAAAGTTGCTCAAGATAGAAAGACGTGAAAGGATCTTGTGGAAGCTCTATGCACCTCCGGGATGCCCTAAGATGTACAACAACGACACGACAATTTTTTTTATTAAAGTTGTGCTCTCCCCTTTTTTAATTTGGAATCGCGTGCTCTTTCGAGCCTAACAGGAGAAAATAAGTGTCGCAAGGTTTTTTTTCCATTGCGTTACAATTTTTTCATAGAATTTGAATGGCGGTAACGCAATGGTTTGGAACATGTATGGACATATTGGTAAAATATTTTTGTCCTACTAGAATTAACAATACAATACAATACAATACAATAACTCTTTATTGCACCTCAAAACAACAAAAATAACACAAACTGGTATTACACATGAAAAAGAGGCAAACAACAGGCGGTCTTATCGCTAAAGAGCGATCTCTTCCAGACAACCTTTGGGTAGAGGAGACACTACACTAAGAAAAGTATACATACAGTAGGATACATGCAGGATGCTGCATGGAAGTATACATGCAGTAATTAAAAGAGTGATTCTGAGTTTAAATCACATAAAAAGTAACCATGTTAAAAAAAATGCCGACAGCAAAACTGGCCCTCGGAGATATCAACAATACAATACAATACAATAACTCTTTATTGCACCTCAAAACAGCAAAAATAACAATTTCATGCATGTAACTTAAATGTCTGCTTAGTTATCGTAACAGAGTGTAATCGGTCAGTGTACGCCGCAGCCGAAGATATGGCTTTCCCGGAATGTAAATAAAATGCTTCGCAAAGGCGAAACGACAACGTGCCGTGATAACGTAAATTTCTTCTGCATATCTTCTTCTGTAATTTATTATTATGAAACAAATCAATCAGTCAATCATCTTCATGCTTTTTCTCGACTTATGTCAAGGCTCATACTAGCAACTAATCCCAAAATTAGGCGTAGGCGCTAGTTTTGCGAAAGCAACTGCCATCTGACCTTTCAACTGCAGTAAACTAGACCTTACTGGGATTTGTCCGGTTTCCTCACGATTTCCTTCTCTCACGATCCCAAACGCTAGACTGTGGCTTCTGGGCAAAGAAAGAAGCCCTTAATCCCAGAAATCCGAGAGAGCAAATTGCGTAGGATTGGTCACATTTTTTGGACCCAAACAACGTTGTCCAAGCAGCGCCTCCGCTGGCAAATACGGACGCCGGAGACGGCCGGGGCGCCCCCACACCACAAGAAGGTGATCAGATAAAACGGAGGTTAGTTGATTGGTCTCGGCTGAAATGAGCTGCAAGTAGCTGCTAGTCACATTGTGGAGTCGAAAGCTATGTCCCTATGAGGTGACCTATAACGACGTGGTGGAGTATGTCCACCGGAAGACGCTATACGCTAAGGGTGCAGCAGCTGCAGTCGCGCCACTACGTGCACTTCAGCTCGTTTGTGGTGCGCGCACCGCGGCCGCTGCAGGACACCATCGCGAGCGCCGACTTCTGGCCGAAAGGCGTCGTGTTTCGGCGGTTCCGGGGCAACCTACCGAATCGCACACCGCTGGTTCAGTTCAGACGACGCAACGGAGCCACACTATATTACGTCGCCTAGTACTAAGTGATTTTTATATGTTTTTGTCTTTATTTTGTGTTTTTTGGTGTTATACTGTAATGCTGTGTTAATTTTTTTTTATAAAATAAATAAATAAATAGGGGATAACAGGACCGCATCATAATCTGCAAACACTTCGCCCGGCCCACCTCCCTGATAAACAAACCATCGGTCATCCTAAATCGACATTATAATCTCAGTCAAATATCAACCAGATTCCTTTTTTCTTCACTAATAAATCAACAACACAGCACCACCAAAACTAGTAGGACCAATATGCAAATTCACAAATCATCATAACCAGTAGTTTTCATTAAAAACTGGTTCAAACTAAATGTCCAAAACAACTGGTTAAAAGACGGAATCTCTAAAACATATTTATATTTGCGGTTGAAATATAATTCTTCTCTTATTCATTAGTTTGTGATTAGCCGTTTTGAGATTTAAGCGGATGTATTAATAACTTTGTGCTGCGGTAAAGACTCGTGAGGCGGTGCACGTAGGAGCTTTTCAATAAAGCAAATAATGATACACTGTTACATGCGAGTAACAAAGACAATAAGACAAAAGTATAGCGACGTCTCTTTCTAATAAGGTCTGGCCTAGACCTCCAAGCGAGTAACGACCTCTCTAAAATTGATTTGTTTGTTGTTTACGTTCAGTGTCAAGTGTAAACAAATATCAACTTAATATTGAAACTGTCCTTACGGTGAATGACAATTTTAGGGGAAATATCCGCTCAGTTGTTTTTTATTGCATCAACTGTTTTTTCTTAAATATGCAAATTTAATGTTTTTCCTATTCAGAATCACGAGTTATTTCGATCTTACTAGAAAATAAAGCATGCCTTTTTTTATTTTTCCAATACGTTACCTTTTCAAGCACTTTGTGTAACACAATGGTACGTAAAATGTCTAAAAAAAGACATTCTTTCCTCATTCTTTTTTGACTCCTAGACCGAAAGAGCTAATATTACAACAAGGAAAACATTAAATATTAGCTTAGAAATAATGTTGATTCGACCTATTCTCGTGGAAATGGCCAGAGGACTACAAGTACATCCATCAGGTGAAAGAAGAAGTGTGCATATGTATGATGATTTGATGAACTTAAGTCTGTGTAGACGTATAGCCCTACGCGGATCTGATACTCACGGAAATTGTTACCTATTTAAAAGATACTTTGTTCTTTGTTAATATTGTGCACTTAAAGTTTACAGGAATCGAAAAATCCAACTGAACCTTTATGCCACACCTGGCCATAAAGTGCCTTTTTCCGCACGCTATGCGTACGGAAAAAGTCGATTTCTGCCCAAGTGTAGGCATAAAATGGTGTACCTAACACGTGAGGTAATAAATAAAGCCCTTGATCGCATATTTACGTCCCTCGCTTGCAGCTCGGGTCGCAAACATCTGCGATCTCGGCCTTTCTTTGTTTTACCGCACTAGTTAGGTAATGTACTATTGTTACCACTTCCATTTTTTCACTCACTCTTGCCAGGACATGAGTAGTAGGGATGTGTGCGTTCTGTATCAGAGGAGGCCTGGACAGCATTACGATAGTAAAAATTTCAAGTGTACAATAGGCGATGGGGCAACGTGCAAGAGACGTTCTGCTCAAATTTTAACGCATGACGTTTTTTTTTAGAGGTATATTTTCTTAAACAAAAGCGTGTATCTAGAAACACGTTTGCATTTATGTTTCAAATAACGCCTCAGCAAATGAAATCTTTTGTCCCTTTCATTAGCATGAACCTTCACTATAGCTATTCCCTTCTCTCATGAATCTTTTGTCCCTTTCATTCGCATAAACATTCGCTATAGCTATTCCCTTCTCTCATGAGAAATTCATGTCTATTTAAAACTCATTACCTCATCGTATCCTAATGCTAATCACTATGAAATGCTATTTAGTTAATCATCGTCGTACCTAACTGTAACTCTAGTATGGGTTTTGCTTTTTAGACAAGTAAGATATAAGTGTTTAGGTAAACTGGATATTTAAAAACAAAATACCCAGATGCATCCTCTGACGGGGCCGCCCGTAATGCGCAAATTTTCTTATTTGACACGTGGTCTATAATTAAGTTATTTTTCTGGACCTTTGTACTTTCTAAATGTCTTGTTCGTATTTTTCCGTGTTTTTGAACATTAAAAGTGTATTTTGAACTCAGTGCTTTCTCTTCAACACCAAGACCTCACCCTACCGGCTTCAATTGTATTACAGTGAAGATCAACCTTTATAATTTATTTGTTTCTTAATGTATGTTTGCAAATGTCGTAGCTCATGTTAGATATAATTTGCTTTTAGGTTGTCAACTCATGAATTCACGTCATCATTATTTTATTAATAAAACCCAGGGCTTATTCATTTCCTATAATATTTTCTAGTAAGTGCAAGTGTTACAGTGCGAGTGTTCTACGTTCACGCGGAAATTCAGCTTAAAATAATGTTCGTAAGTTTGAAATATTTTATTTATTTAGCTATACCATTCACTTTCTTGAATTTGGTATTAAGTAATGTTTATTCTGCATTAAATCTAGGGATGAGAGAACAAGTGTACTTCTACCAATTTCATATGAATTAAGTGCATATCGGTACTAACTTTAACTTTATATTTACAAGAGCAAAATGTCTCTACCTCAAAAATAATAATGTGTCTGTAATGTGTTTAATATGTGTGTGTGTGTAAATGGCTGTATGTGTTGTACTTTTTATGTGTTTTTTTATTTTAATTAATATTCTTTTTTCTGAAATGTTTTGTAAGGTGTGCAATAAAGAGTTATTGTATTGTATTGTCTCTCGATTAAGGAACTGAAAATAACAAAATCTTATTATTTATTTTTAGGTCCGACTTCGAGTACTACGTCTCGTCTAAGAAAAACCTCAAGTCTGAGGATGAATCTGGATCGTTAAAGTAAGTATTTTCAATATTTTTTTACTTAAAATTGTATTTACTTTTTAATAATTTGTAAGAAATTATTTAAAGGCTAACCACTATTTATTGCAGGATTCAGAAGAAAACAACTAAGAGGAAAAGCGCATCTGATATTCCGAAACGTGACGCGGGCTGGCCGCTGGAGAGTGACACCGACGAAGTACATATCAGTAAAAGGTAATTTATTATAACTGTGATTAAGAACCTGTCTACAAAACAAAAGCTAAGCTAGCTTAATTCTTTTTTTATTTATTTATTAGAACTGAAAATAACATAAAGTTTTTGATGTTACAGCAAGAAGATAAAACCAAAAAAAACTGTGAAAAACAAAAGTGGACGACAGGCATCGCCCGTTTTAAAATCCGATACGTTGCAGGACAGTGATACCGAACTTGGTGATGACTACAAAACTATAAGGTAAACAATTAAATTCTGTTGTTTTATCTATAATCTTTTGTCTTAAAATAAAAAAGTTAAAAAGTAACTTAGAATTAGACAAATAAGTATCAGTAGTTCCTCCGTGGAGCAACAACAAGCCTTAGAATATGAGCCTATATTGTAATATTTTAATTCGTCAATGTTAAGTAAGCCGAGCCTTAAAAAATAACTGTGTATGTTATGTCTAAATGTTTTATTAGAGAATCTAATTTAGTTTCTAATATTCCAGTACGACAATCAACTCGAAAAAATCAGCAAAGAAGCAAAGTCCTCGTCAAGCGACACCTGAATGTAAACCAGGCTGGTTTTCGAGCTGGGGTGACGAAGTAGATGTGGAAGCGCAGCGTCGTGCATCCGCTGTCAACTCACTGGCGTCTGTGCTGAATACGTCGCGTCCCCGGCGGATTCGTGCGCCGCACAGCTTCGTTACCCGGTGATCTTTTTATTGATCTTAAACTCTATAACGTAGGAGATATTCAAAACGTTCCGTCTGAAGCTCGTTGGGAGAAAGCCTTGGTTAATTTCAAGTATCGTGTGGATTCCAATTCAGTTATTGTAGACGGAATAAATAAGATTCTAAAGCGTTGTAAGGACGACTTTACAGAGGAAGGAACTTTCTACCCGGATAAAAAAAGTCAATAATCCTACAAGGTTTTAATTTACGTCTTAGTTAAACGCAGTCTATTCCGGTGTCAACTTGCATACTTTTTTGAGAGTACATGCAAATAGCCTATTGGTAAAATGCGTCATAGTTCGATATTTTGTTCAGTGTGTGACATAAGTATTCCGAGTAAAGCCTTTTCTGCACACTTAGGCTCTAACTTGCACAAAAATAATAATTCTGTTCAATTAACTCCAGATATTGAAAAAATAAGCAGTGCTTTCCGTAGTAGAATAGCATCGTACAGAGTCCGTGGGCCTGAGAGTGGTGTCCATGAACCACCAGTAAAGTTTTTGTATGCTCTTCGTAGTCATGTTCGACATATTCTCGAAGCGAGAAGGGCTGCTTTTGGATCTATAAAGGTTAACTTTGAATTGTTTGCTGAATTTGGTTTGCCGAAAAATGAAGCATGTGAAATTAAATCATTCGCTACACAAAATATCGTTTTAAATCAAAGTTATGAGTTTAAAGAAATATTTTCTAATATTTTGAAAACATTGAACACGAAAATTGATGAATTTCAAGAACGGGACAGTGGCTGGAGTTTTATACTAAACCTATATCTCGAGGTAAATATATATTTGAAAAAATAACCCAAATATAAGCGTTAATGTTTACGGCTTAAGAAAAAATGAAGTGGTTGGACCATTATATAAAACCAGGACAAAACGAAAGCATCATGTTAATTTGTTGTTGTTGGAAAAAGGTAATCAATCGCATTATTGCTTGATAAAAAATTTAGCTCGACTTTTAAAAAGTCAGTTGACGAAACATAACGGGAAAATATTTTTTTGTGATGAATGCTTAATATTTTTTAACAAAGAGGATAAATTAAATAATCATGTTTGTGGTGGGGTTGCAACTGCATTACCCGATCGTGGCACTCCCATCCAGTTCAAACATTTCGAAAGAATTCAATTAAACCCATTTGTTGTATATTCTGATTTTGAATGCATATTAGAACCAAAAACAGACCATGAATTTAATTCAAAATGTACTACTACGTTACATAAACATGTCCCAGCTGCCTTTGCATATTGTATTGTGTGTTCCTATGATAGTTCACTCAACAAATATGTTAGTTATCGGGGGCTTGATTGTGTTAGTAAATTTCTCAGTTATCTGAAAAGTGATGTAACTAAGATTAAGAAAATGTATGATAGCCCTGCACCTTTAAAGCTCACAGATGAGGAAGAAAAACAGTTCAAAGAGACAAAGTACTGTTTTCTTTGTAATAGATTGCTTTTAGCCGTTGCTGTTAGAGGTCATTGTCACCTTACAGGTCGCTTTAGAGGCGCTGCTCATTCGTTTTGCAATATTCAATTTCGTTTACCAAAGTTTATACCGGTATTTTTTCATAATTTGTCTGGCTATGATTGTCATCTGTTTATTCGTGAATTAGGAGAAATGACTGGTAGGTTAAAGGTTATAGCAAAAAATAAAGAAAATTATATTTCTTTCACTAAATTTTTCCATGATAAAGACGAGTTTATGCCTGTACGTTTTGTCGATTCATTCAAGTTTTTAGGAACTAGTTTAGAAAAGCTAACAGCTGATTTGAATAATGACGACTTTGTTCATTTACGAAGTTTCTTTCCCGATCATATCCAATTCACGCTACTTAGAAGTAAAGGTATTTATCCCTATGAATATATTACATGCTGGGATATTTACAAAGAAAATGAACTACCACCACAACATTATTTCTACAGCTCAATAACCGATAGTACTATTTCGGACGCTGAGTATAACCGAGCTAGGCATGTTTGGAACATATTTAATTTAATTAGGTGACTACACCGACCTCTACCTAAAGACAAATGTGTTATTATTGGCTGACATATTTGAAAACTTTAGACATACCTCTATGTTAAACTACAAGCTAGATCCTGCTTTTTACATGACAGCTCCGTCTTTAAGTTTTGACGCAATGTTACTTATTACCAACCTGAAATTAGAACTCATAAATGATCTTGAAATAATTCGAATGATACAAAAAGGAATTCGTGGAGGTGTTTGCCTTTGCTCTACGAGATATGCGCGTGCTAATAATAAATATTTGCCTGATTATGACTCATCTGTTTCGGATTCTTTTTTGTTTTATAAAGACTGTAACAATCTATACGGTTTCGCAATGTGCAGTTATTTGCCTTATGCCGATTTCAAGTTATTGAGTAAAGATGAAATTGAAAAAATAAATTTTTTACACGTGCCAGATAATAGCCTCCACGGTTTTATATTAGAAGTGGATTTAGAATACCCTGAATACCTACATAATTTGCATAATGACTTTGCATTTTGTCCGCAAAAATTTGTACCCCCTGGATCAAAAAATTCTAAACTGATTCCAAACATGTACGACAAATATGAATATAATATTGTCTTCTGGTACCGCGATTGTTATTCATTGAAATTAAACACTTTAGAACGGATTAATCGCGTTTATTAACACCATGATCCTACGTTTCGAGCCCTTTACAGCACTCGTTTTCACAGGGTTAAGATGATGACTGAGAGAATGCAAATTCTCCCCGTCAATCAAAAAAGTTACTAAGTGTAATCATCAATTTTCGTGTTCAATGTTTTCAAAATATTAGAAAATATTTCTTTAAACTCATAACTTTGATTTAAAACGATATTTTGTGTAGCGAATGATTTAATTTCACATGCTTCATTTTTCGGCAAACCAAATTCAGCAAACAATTCAAAGTTAACCTTTATAGATCCAAAGGATCGGCTTGTGCGGTTTCGACAATCCTCACAGAGACCAGAAGACAGAAGAATTAAAAAGACATATAGGACAAGTGAGTATTCGATGTATATTCGCAATAAAACTGGGTAAAAGAAAGTCCATCTATTGTAGTATAAAGAATGGGCACTTTACTTTATTTCGTCTGTCAAACATCACATAACTTTACACAGAGAAAGCACGTCAATGTGGGTGCAGAATTTCTGATAAAACGAAAAAAAATACAATGGATGTCGTCTAAAATTAGCGTGTAGAAGCCACTCACGCTCAACATTTTTACCGTAGAGATAAATCATAATATATTTTTAACGCAGTTTTATCAACAAACATGTATAATTAGATTTTGGTCTCAGACGTGATCCATGACACCTACGCTAAAACCGGACATGACCGATCGCCGGCAACCACATACCTGAACGGAACCTTTTTTGTGAACCCTACAATGAGTAAATATAATATGACGTAATGATTAGCTGGACCAGCGAGGCTAGGATTAGTTGTAGCAGGTTTACAATTAATATAAAACTACCTTCAATAAGTAAAACATTCTAGAGACCAGACATATACTATCGCGCTCAAAATTGCATGGGCAGTTTATGAATGAATTTACATATAACTTGCACGTGCACTTTTGAACGCGTGTGTACAACTTACTTTAACGATCCAGATTCATCCTCAGACTTGAGGTTTTTCTTAGACGAGACGTAGTACTCGAAGTCGGACCTAAAAATAAATAATAAGATTTTGTTATTTTCAGTTCCTTAATCGAGAGACAATACAATACAATAACTCTTTATTGCACACCTTACAAAACATTTCAGAAAAAAGAATATTAATTAAAATAAAAAAACACACAAAAAGTACAACACATACAGCCATTTACACACACACACACATATTAAACACATTACAGACACATTATTATTTTTGAGGTAGAGACATTTTGCTCTTGTAAATATAAAGTTAAAGTTAGTACCGATATGTACTTAATTCATATGAAATTGGTAGAAGTACACTTGTTCTCTCATCCCTAGATTTAATGCAGAATAAACATTACTTAATACCAAATTCAAGAAAGTGAATGGTATAGCTAAATAAATAAAATATTTCAAACTTACGAACATTATTTTAAGCTGAATTTCCGCGTGAACGTAGAACACTCGCACTGTAACACTTGCACTTACTAGAAAATATTATAGGAAATGAATAAGCCCTGGGTTTTATTAATAAAATAATGATGACGTGAATTCATGAGTTGACAACCTAAAAGCAAATTATATCTAACATGAGCTACGACATTTGCAAACATACATTAAGAAACAAATAAATTATAAAGGTTGATCTTCACTGTAATACAATTGAAGCCGGTAGGGTGAGGTCTTGGTGTTGAAGAGAAAGCACTGAGTTCAAAATACACTTTTAATGTTCAAAAACACGGAAAAATACGAACAAGACATTTAGAAAGTACAAAGGTCCAGAAAAATAACTTAATTATAGACCACGTGTCAAATAAGAAAATTTGCGCATTACGGGCGGCCCCGTCAGAGGATGCATCTGGGTATTTTGTTTTTAAATATCCAGTTTACCTAAACACTTATATCTTACTTGTCTAAAAAGCAAAACCCATACTAGAGTTACAGTTAGGTACGACGATGATTAACTAAATAGCATTTCATAGTGATTAGCATTAGGATACGATGAGGTAATGAGTTTTAAATAGACATGAATTTCTCATGAGAGAAGGGAATAGCTATAGCGAATGTTTATGCGAATGAAAGGGACAAAAGATTCATGAGAGAAGGGAATAGCTATAGTGAAGGTTCATGCTAATGAAAGGGACAAAAGATTTCATTTGCTGAGGCGTTATTTGAAACATAAATGCAAACGTGTTTCTAGATACACGCTTTTGTTTAAGAAAATATACCTCTAAAAAAAACGTCATGCGTTAAAATTTGAGCAGAACGTCTCTTGCACGTTGCCCCATCGCCTATTGTACACTTGAAATTTTTACTGTCGTAATGCTGTCCAGGCCTCCTCTGATACAGAACGCACACATCCCTACTACTGACATGTTTAGGATCTTACGAAGACATCGGATGTAAAAAGATTTTAAAGTGTTTAACGACTAAGTTTGCAATACCTGTAACAAAAATGCTGGTGATCCGTTTCGCGGAAAATAATGTTTTCGCGTCAAAAAATTTGCTGTTCTTTCTCCGACGACCGGTTGGCGTAGTTGGTAGTGACTCTGCCTGCTACGCCATTGGTCCCGGGTTCGAATCCCGGTATGGGCATTTATTTATGTGATGAACACAGATATTTGTTCCTGAGTCATGGATGTTTGTATATTATATACATCGTTGTCTGAGTACCCGTAACACAAGCCTTCTTGAACTTACTGCGAGACTTAGTCAATCGGTGTAAGAATGTCCTATAATAATATTTTTTATTTTATTTATTTCTTAAAAACCAATCATTTCGGAAAATAACGAAAGTTTCATTAAATCATGAAAATAAAACTTGATTTTTTCCGGAATGTTCAACGCTCTGCGGGTCCAAAGTCAATCCTTTGTCAACACCGTGCCCATAAAATTAACGGAAACAGCGAAATCCAAGTGAACAAGTCCAAGAATTGGCAAGTCACCTCAACGCACACGTGCGAATGTCACGTTCAACCAAACTGGTTCCTCGCCCTTGATAATGAAAAACTTGCTCCTCAAGCGGCCTATAAGCTTTCAAACTTATAGTTTTATATACTCTTTTTAAGTTGAAGAGGAAATAATAGCAGTTTTTTGCAAAATTTTAATTGATGACATATGAGTCTGCGTTATTCAAAGTTTGTGTTTGATAGAAAAAAGTGGACTTAGAACATGTTCTACGACATTTTAAATGATCTAGTCTTCTTCTTTCTAGTGTTTTCCTGGCTTGTGCAACGACTCAGGGGCCTTACTATGACGTCTTAGCGCGATTCAATTCACGACCTACTTAAACAGAGTCACATCCATATGACTAAGCCTAAATTGAATCGCGTTCAGACGTCATGATAAAGCCCCTGGAGCCTGAACTGAGCAAAGTTAAGACCCTAAACTGAATCGCGTTAAGATGTCATGGTAAGGCCCCAGAGCACAGTTAAGACTAGGGTTGCCAACCGTCCTGCTAGACGCGGGACATCCCGTTTCTGGGGTCTTGGCGACGCGTCCCGCAAAGGGGCCGCGCGGGACGCCGATTGTCCCGTTTTCAGGCTAGACTATATATTAAGCACAGAATGAACGTTTTACGTGACTCATAGCGCGTGCGTTGAATTTAGATTTACCGTGATGCTATTATACAATGCTTAGAAAGTTACCCAGGTAATTTTTTGTGTGCTTTATATACTTACGTTGACAGTCGATACACCTATATTTAGGCCGGAGGAGCCGTCCCGCATTTTATAGCCAAATCCCGCATGTTGATCGCGATTATACCGCAAAGGTTTGCACTACGGTTGGCAACCCTAGTTAAGACCCTAAACTGATTCGCGTTAAGATGTCATGGTAAGGCCCCAGAGCAAAGTTAAGAACCTAAACTGAATCGCGTTAAGATGTCATGGTAAGGCCCCAGAGCACAGTTAAGACCCTAAACTGAATAAACAGAATCGCGTTAAGACGATCAACACCACCAACCAACGCTCTAGATGGGCGCTTTTAGATTAGCCAGTATCAATCGTTCTTTAAATAGAAAACCGGCCAAGAGCAGAAAATACAGCACTATTGCTAGACTCACCCCTAGGGTCATATTAAGTAGTAGTAAGGCGCGGTTCGGGGGGCAAAGCCCCCCACATAATAGTGCATTACCTAACTAGTGCGGCAAAACAAAGAAAGGCCGAGATCGCAGATGTTTGCGACCCGAGCTGCAAGCGAGGAGCGTAAATATGCGATCAAGGGCTTTATTTATTACCTCACGTGTTAGGTACATCATTTTATGCCTACACTTGGGCAGAAATCGGCTTGTTAGGTGTGGCATAAAAAATACTACAGCACTATTGCTGGATTTACCGCTTGCATTGTAATGATAAGGTGCAAGGGGTGCATAAAAAGAAAATACAGTACTATCGCTACACTCGCCCCCAGGGTCATATTAAGAAGTGAATAAGTAAAATGCATTAAATTACCTCTTCACCATAAAACATACATTAAAAATAACTGTTAGCTAAGACAAATAATGCAAGAGATTTTTTCCACGTTTTTCCACGAAATTGGTGTCCAAAACAAACCGTGAATTCAATCGATAATTCAGGTTTTCGTCCATAGCCTCGACCTATTCCTAATGTTTTTCAAATGACCCTGAATAGTCTAATCAAAAATCCTTTTTTTGTCGATATAAAAATTAACGATCAACCATTGACGTCACCCGATACGTCTAGCCTACGTGACGTGCGAGTCGTCGCCGCGGGTTGACGTCACTGCCAATTAGTCTTCTTGGTAATAAGACAGTTGAAGTCGAGACACATGCACACATGCTCATAGTTGTGTGTGAGCATGGTAACAAGCGTTTCGGAAAGGGGTAGCGCGTGGCATGGTTATGTAATGTGCTATTACGTCCTTTTTGTTATGTTCGAGTGTATAGACAAGAGTTAATTAGGTACGATACACGGGCGAAAAGGAGGAAATTCGCGATGAGTGGCGACAAAAATAAACAAGAGTAGCGAATTACCTATTCGCACGTGTATCATACGACGTTTTACAGTACATAGGCACATAAAATGCTCATTAGCGCACTTCTGTACCCTGATACAGTGATAATCAATATAACAGACACTAACGCCCTTATGTGTGTGGTGTATTTTTTAATTTATGCTACGTCGGGAGTAGGCTGTGCAAACCGGTTCTTATTTGTATGAATTTTCGGTTAATAACCGGTTATTAACCGGTTTTTTCATACAATTATAAACTGGTTTGCACACCCTAGTCGGGAGTAAACAAGCACACGGTACGCTTAATGGAAAGCGGTCACTGTAGCCTGTAACAAATAATAAATAAAACAAGTGCGAGTCGGGCTCGCGCACAAAGGGTTCCGTAGCAGCAAATATAATAAACTTATTATGTCAATTTATACACCTGGTGAATGGAGCCTAAACTTATAAGGTTCAGCCATCGTTTTCAGTGTAAGCACAATAACTTAACCAAAATTACAGTTAAATCAACCTATCTCAAAAACTATAAGAGATACTTTGATCAAACCAAAAATCGTTGAAAGAGTTAATTAGCATGCATCACCTCTATTTTTTTTAGAATTTTATACCCCGTAGTTATAAAAATAGAGGGGGGGGGACATACTTTTTACGACTTTGAGAGCTGATATCTCAAAAACCGTTCACTTTAAGAAAAATGTTTTTTAGAAAACTTTATATCATTTTAAAAGACCTTTCCATTGATACCCCACACGGGTATGTACATCGAAAAAAAAATTTTCATCCCTCAGTTACATGTATGGGGGGCCCCACCCCCAATTCTTTTTTTTACTATTTAGTGTCATAATTTTGTAGCGGTTCATACAACACATATTCCCATCAAATTTCATCACTGTAGTACTTATAGTTTCCGAGTAAATCGGCTGTGACAGACGGACAGACGGACAGACGGACAGACGGACAGACGGACATGACGAAACTATAAGGGTTCCGTTTTTGCCATTTTGGCTACGGAACCCTAATAAAAAGCCTTTTCTTTCCTTAAACAAATAGTACAGAGATTCATGCATACATGTTAGTTATTTTATTCACATTACAATAAATATATTAATTACTTTATTATTTAATTTATCAAATTCAAATTAATTATTCAGTTTTTTGAAATATTCAGAATGGCGGGAATTGGTACAAAGATCCTAAGCACCATAGGCCGCACGTACAGTTACGTTTGAAATATATTAATTTTGTGTGTTTGCAGTGCGGTGGTTTGGTTTTTACTGTTATGCTGTTACCAGTTTTTGAAATAAGATAAGAAAATTGGCGCTGAGACTTGAGCGATTTCATTTCTGCTTACCTTCCGCCTTGCCGGGCCGGGCCGTTCCCGATGTGTCAATTTCTATAGAAACTGTCACGTGCCGTCCGAGGGCTCCGAGCTATCACGTGACGCTTTCTATAGAAATTGACACATATAGCCCAGTATATGTCCTTAAAGCTGGATTGTTCTTCCGTTACTTTATTTATTATATATTATATCCTGCAATCAATTAATGAGAAAGGAAAGGGGACAGCAACGGTGGAATTCACTTGGTTTATTTGGAAAGGTTTCCGACATACTGAATTATTTAGGACATTGCTGATATATACAAAAGCTTAAGATTGTTTCATTGTACTCGTTTGCAACTTGGGTTTCATTGAGAACCGAGAATCTAGTAAAGTAAGAAGCACGTTACTGCGTGCAGCAAGAAATGTACTCCCTTTGTGCTCTTGGGCACGATTGCCAACTAGGTGGACGCAGGAGGATCCCAAGCAGCCCCATGCCTGATATCATACACTTTCTTGCAACATTTTTTTTTTCATATAAAATACCTGTTTCATTGCAAACTATTTCATTGCGAGAGAACAGAGTATTTTTTAATAAGTTAAAAAAACTGCATCAAGAATTTTTTTTAAACCAATTTCATAAATATTTAGTGCCTGATAAACTTAAATACATATCTAATACAACGGAAAATTCAATAAGTTCAATCTCTTTTCTATATCTTGGTTAAAAATCACGAAACGTAAATTAAAAAAGTTAGGCTTACGAAATTACGATAACGCTCGCAGCCTCGTGATCCTTCTCCGAGGCTTGCCAGCGTATTAGGGAGGCAGTGGGGGACCTTGTTCTTCCTTTATACTAGGCACTAGCCGACAAAGCTGCGTTTCCGAGATATTGCAAAGTGTCACTGTGTCCATTTGTTTCAATGTTGAACAACCTACCGTACTTACAACTTACCGTAAAATGGGGTGAGTTCGAACGAGCGTGGGGAGAAGGATTCGAAGTTCATACCTCATATTTATATGTGGTACGTTAATTTATAAACATACTTAAATTATCATCATATCAGCCATAAGACGTCCACTGCTGAACATAGGCCTCCCCTTTGGACCTCCATATGTACCGGTTGGAAGCGACCTGCATCCAGCGTCTCCCGGCGACATTCATAAGGTCATCAGTCCATTAAAATTATAGTACTTACTTATTCCGGCTGTATGAATTTTAGTTTCATAGATTTTACGATAAACACAAAATATTAGTACGAAATCCCACCCCATAGCTTGGGGTTAGGTTAAGAGGGATAGGAATTAAGTATTTAAAAATGATTGTGTTGACGTTTTATTGCTTTGTTTGGATCTTTAATTTACTATGTTGATATTAATGAACAGTACAAACATGCATAATTAATATAATTTTGTAGATCAATAAGGATAAAATGGCCTGCAAAACCACACAGCGGAAATGTAAACATATATTTCTGTGAAAAGTCGTTAAATAAGTAAACTTGACCTTCGTCACGAGGGTTTTCCCCACTCGCTGCTTTCTTGTAAAATGTTTATCCAATTCAAAACAAAATATAAACAAACGAAAACTACTTATATAAAATCACCGTCAATCCAACTAGGGAAGAGGATCCAAAAGATGAACAACCCCCAATAGATGAACGTTGTTCCTAAAAATCGCAATAATTAAATCCTAACGTAGGTACTTTACAAGCTTAGGAATATTGTTTACTATAACTTTAACATTTTCCCTTCATAGACCTTTAAACTTTTAAATAATAGATCAGTGTATGTGGTTGTGAGAGCTCACCGAAAATATGCCTCGCGCCGAAATCGCCGTTTGTATGGAATTCTTATTAAGAATGGCGCTTCTAAATTAAATGAAATAAATTCGTATAAAATTGAATAATGTTTCTATTGACATGCTTTTGCTTGGTAACGATTCTAGACTAATCCCCCTACCCTTTACGTTATTAATAAAGGCATAATTTCACTTATTTTATTAAATAATAACTGTTCAAGTTATGGTTCCAATATTGTGTGACTTATCCAATAGATGAACAGCGTTCAACTTTTGGGTAAATGTTAGTTTTTTGAAATACTTATATAAATTCTAATGGTAACTCCATTTATGTCTTAAATTTCTAGTTTGCTGTTCTTGATTTTTTGACTAAAAGATGAGCGGGACTTTCCTTGTCTAACCTGCCTGCCTGCCGAACTAAGAGAATTAGCTAGTTCATCTATTGGGCTGCATTCCAATACATGAAGGATTGTGTTACTTTTCTTAGTTCATTTCATCAACATCGTGCGATCGTGCCCAAAACTTGAACGAACTAAATTTATTCGTCTTCCTATACTACCGTTCATCTATTGGTGCCCAGCCGTTCATAATTAGTATAAAAAATAAAAAAAAGTTTTAAGCGCATTAACAAATAATTATGTATTATATAGGCACCTACTTACTTACTTAGTTATAAGCACTAACACTTAGAATAGGCTAGTATTTAAGATGTATACTAACAACATGATCCTTTGTTGTCCTAAATAAAGAAATTAAAAAAAAAAAAATTAGGGTACTCCCTTTTGCATTTTTACTGGTTCATCTTTTGGGGTAAAAATGTTCAGAGTTCCCTAACTCTTGTCCCCTAACTCACTGCGTTCATATTCTGGGGAAATTGGGCCATTTCGGAACATAATCATTTTTATAAAATATCTAAGGTCTACGGTCCCTTGAAGTCGTATTCCGCGTTTTCCGAAATTCATCGCCTAAGGGATAAAAAAAGGGGGTTGAAGTTCCGTCAATACTACCCTCCCGTCCGTCAAAACCCTTTATCTCGGGAGTGCTTAGAGGTATCGAGTTGAAATTTAAACAATATACTAAGGTCTACGGTCCCTTGAAACCGTTCCCCCCTAAGGGATAAGAAAGGGGGTTGAAAGTTTGTATGAGGTGTGAATCCTTATTCAGGTTGCAGACTTAAAACTTCGTTTGTAGACACAAGAAAATTATATTTAGCGTTTTTCGAAATTCATCCCCTTAGGGATAAAAAAGGAATTGAAAGTTAGTACGAGATGTGAATATTCAAGACCCTTTATCTCGGGAGTGCGTGAAGGTATCGAGTTGAAATTTAAACTTTATACTAAGATCTACGATCCCTTGAAACCGTATATTCCGCGTTTTCCGAAATTCATCCCCTAAGGGATAAAAAAGGGGGTTGAAAGTTTATATGAGATGTGAATCATTATTCAGGTTGCAGATTTAAACCTTCGTTTATAGACTATTTGATAAAACGAAAAACGAGATATACAAGAAAAGTATATTTAGCGTTTTTCGAAATTCATCCCCTAAGGGATAAAAAAGGCATTGAAAGTTAGTATGAGATGTGAATATTTTTAACTTGATGATGATTTTTTAGCTTGATGTAGATATATTTAATTGTATAATTCCTTCTGTGAGGCGTAAATTAACTGAAACATATTTTAATTAGACGTTTGTATGCAGTGCAGTGTCCTGTATCGATATTTACAAGCGGTTTTTTTTTGTTTTCTATCATTATTTTTATTTATCTTCTTTTATACGTAGTACCTATTGTCAATCTTGTCATAGATGTAGCATATTTGAGAGTAAGCGAGGGCTGTTAGTTACTTTATATATTGCATGTGTGTGCTTCGCGTCGTTGAGTATGTGTTAAGTGACTGTTTTTTATACAACATCTATTTGTGAGTTCCTATAATTGGCTCTGTGTCTCTATTTAAGTTCTACTTTTGTTTAACTAGCTGTTGGATCTCCTTGAATAAATAATAACAATAAGAATTTTGCACTTGGCCAGTTTTTTTATTATTGTGATGGAAAGAGCTCCTGAGTTTGAGTAAAAATAACACAAATTTCACAAAAAATATCACATAATTTATTTCTTCATAAACGCTACTAATACAGACACAGAGCGCCTATCAGGAACATCGACATTTTGTATCTGCATCTATATAGAGTTTTCTATTCTGCCATGTTAGCTGAGGGTCCTAAAAGTCTGAACATGACCATATTAATATGAATCAATAGTTTAACCACTTTATGGTGTCTCCAACCAAGGCCAATATTATATATTTCTTTCATAGTCCACCCAAAATGGGTGCCTCCGATGACGTCATGATGGCTTTATGTACTTATCAAAATCTTAATAGCGCGACGCAGCCGATGGAACAGCACCATCTACTATGAAATTAAGGCACTAAAATGCCTAAGCAATATCTCTATCGCCTACGTTAACACTCAGTCGTACCTCCATCAGTAAAATAATTAATACCCGAAACAATGATCCTCGATCGACATTTTGTGACCTTTATACATGTGACTTTATAAAAAAAATAGGGCGATGTAGCCAACTTATCAGCGCCATCTACCGCTAAATTGTGTAACTAAAATGCCTACTCAATGTTGATTTCTTTGACGGGTACAGTCGCGAACATTTTTTCGATGGTCTTGACGATCTTCGTGACCACGGCGTTGGTGACTGGGGTTCCGACCTCGTTGAAGATCTCCTTCCAGTTGGTGTTGGCGAACTGGTGGATAGTATCCGCTGAAAAGATAAACGGTTTTTATAATTTTAAATGTTTAAAGTAGTAACAAGATGTTTTGATTTTCGCAGACGCGAAAAATAGCATAAGATAAGATAAGATATTAAATGGTTTTTTCACACCACCCATTCATAAAAGGAATTTTTTTGTCCAAGCCAGGAGATATCAATGTGGCACTTTTCTGTTCAAGAACTACTTTTTACGTTTTCGGGAATTAACTTGTGGCATCGTGAGGTTGGTATGATGCTGTTTTCGGTTATTACAGGTTTTGTTTCTTT
The DNA here is from genome assembly GCA_949128165.1 of Lathronympha strigana. Classification (NCBI taxonomy): domain Eukaryota; kingdom Metazoa; phylum Arthropoda; class Insecta; order Lepidoptera; family Tortricidae; genus Lathronympha; species Lathronympha strigana. The sequence goes on from OX421911.1 coordinate 1,276,369, forward strand.
CCTCTTAGTTGGTGTAAAAATCAGTATGTGTCACACGGTATCAAAATTATTTTTGGTCTTGGGCGTTAACGCTTGGAACCCGCATTACACTCAGGTATCTACTTTAGGATCCATCGCTTCATTCGAAATTCGAGGTAGGCCCTCGCCGGAAATATATAATTTTAATCCCTTGTAACACAATCTACTTACTATTGTTCTAAAAAAGAATTAGATTAACTCACAAGCCTCGCCGATTCTCAAATCGATTCGAGCAAATCTGCTCGACTTCGTTGGTTCGGCCATGTGGAGAGGATGGGGGAGGATCGAGCCGCCAAAAAAGTTTACCTGGGACGTCCGGTGGGGCGCCCAAGGTACCGCTGGATCGATGAAGTCCAGAAAGACCTGTGTCAGCTTCGAGGAGCCGATCTTGATTGGCGACAAGCTGCTCAACGGAGGGAAGACTGGCGCAGCTTAGTGACACCAAGATCCACTTCGGGTCGCTGAGCCAGCGTAGGAAGTAGGTAAGTAAGTACTCACAAGCCTGCTGGTTCCCATTGAACAGGTTCTGGAAGCCAAAGTGCACGTTGGTGAGGACGTCAGCCGTGAACTTCCAGTTGGCAATCTTCCAGAACGTCTCGCCGTTCTTCTGCACGTCGGCCGTGTCGATCTGGATTTTCACGAGAATATCACCTGTTCCGAAAAAAAACCGTTAAAGTAGGTTCGTCAGGTAGCTTCAGATGCACCATGTAGCCCGGGCAGTAGAATACGGGTAGGGTATCTCCTGCCTGTCGTTAAAGGCGACTAAAATGAGTCCTGGGTCGCAGATTAAGAGAGGTATGGGCACAGCGAATGCATATCGTTTAGTGTGGTAGGGCACAGCACAACGAATGTCGTCTCGCTCAAATCTGGAGCAGAGCCCATCTGGGGAAGTACCTCCACCTTACAGAAAACCGCAGTTAAATGACACTAGACCCTACTCATAGTGTTTTGTTCCTGTTGGTGAGAAAGGTCGCCAGAGCTCCAAGAGGATTCGCTGTGTTGACAGCTGAGGAAGTGATGACCCACGGAGCAAAGCCCTTGGCCCGTTTGGCTGTCAACACAGCGAATCCCCCTTTTTTTTAAGGGTCGGCAACGCGCTTGTGACGCCCCTGGTGTTGCAGGCGTCCATAGGCTACGGTGACCGCTTACCATCAGGCGGGCCGTATGCTTGTTTGTCACCGTCGTAGTATAAAAAAAAAGATGGTAGCAAAGGTAGGACCCACAGAGGCGTGACGCAAGGGCGGTACTGGTGCATTCCACTGGAGATCCCAGGGTCACCCTGATTGCGTCGAAGAGGACCAACGGGGATTTTTTAGTCTGTGAGAGTCCGACGCGACATAGCTTCTGCGCTGCCCCTGCGGTGCAGAAGTATCCATAATGGAGTTTCCTACCATGAAAAAAGATAGCTTCAGATGCCCGAAGAGCAAATTGTCTATAATAGGAGCGGGGCTCCGTCAACTTATTGGGATCTTGCATTACTATATAAATAAAGAAAGTAGATATATGCAAAATCTATCAAAAATGGTTGGACATAGTTCACAATTCTCCGATAGATTACAATCTCCCTGGTAAGGTTATAAATACGTATAAAGTAACGGTGTTCACAATCTTACATTATTCATCTTTTCGACGCTAGAATCCAATTCTAAGTTTATAATCTAAACGTGTTTTGTTATTGTAATGATACGACGTGAGATGCCAAATGAAATGACACTCAATGGTTGATCTGTCCGTTCACCATAACAAAACATGATTTTAAAATCTAGATAGAAATCTTGAATGTCGAAACTGAACTTCTTACCAAAAAAACTCGTGAGAGCGTATTTCTTATACTTAGTCGGAAAAGCGCATATCTTTGGTGTTGCAAGCGTCCATAACTTACGGAAACCACTTATTACAATATGTAAGTATGTTATATTATATGCATACTTCTATGATGTATAAGAAAATAAAAGCTTAGAATTCCAAACAGCGATTTCGATAAATAACGTCTGCAAAACCTTAACTCCTACAAAATTTTAAAAGCAATTACGTCTATCAGTTAAACTTTGTGGATCTTGTTTTAACCCCAGGCGGGAAATGAAGAGTATATTAATCTGTTGACCTGTCTGTCTCATTTTAGTATGACCTCGGTCTCTTTATATCACTAGTGAATAGACTATATACCTATTACAGAAGGCCTAGTATAAAAATTGTACGACATTAACTTCTCGACCGCGTTAGCGTATCGAGGGGTCAAAATATGAAAGTTGCCGGATGATTTAAATAAACGGCAAACATAATTTGAACTCTCGATACGCTAACGCGGTCGAGAAGTTAATGTCGTACAATTTTTATACTAGGCCTTCTGAACCGGTGACTTCCATATTAGACTCTGTCTTCACTTTCCGGTGTGACTAGATCCCATCGCCAGTGCGTTTATTATTAAAATAAAAAATATTTTTATTAATCCTAGGGACTATGGTTCAATGAAATCTGTATCAAACTACAGATGAAGTGCATAATGACTTTCCTTCATTCTCGGAAACACTCGTATTTGTCATTCTTCAATCGACCTCGGTACTATTAGTACTGACCAGTAGGGTTAGGAGACTAGCCTAGTCTATGATGGTCTGGTTTTTATCGTTTACCGACGTTGCTGTCACGTTCTAACAAGTATGTATGTGCGAAAGTGACGCATAGCGTGATAAGCGATAAAATGGCAACCATGTTAACCCGGCTGCCACTGGTTATTACCACCAGTTTGTTGGCGAGATCGCGCTCATGCAAAGTTGTTTGCAATTTTTTTTAAAAGTTCGTAATCGATGATATTATTTGGATTTGGGTAAAATTACGGGCCCTGGGGTGCGATTTTTGAATCTCACTCGTGAGTTGAGCTCGCCTGGTGACTAAAATTCTCACCGGTGACTTTGATATCACCGATTACTAAATGTCGTATTTTTGAAACTCACTCGCAGGTTACCAACATGCAGACATTTTACAACTTCAGTCATAGACAATCGTCCCATGACGTTCCTTTTTAAGCAGATACCGGTTTTTATTTCTCATACTATAACTTAAAATAGGTTCAATGAAATCGGTCAAACGTAGAACGTGGTGTACCTACCTGTCAGTCAGTCTCAGTCAGTGTCAGTGTAATTTAAAAGAAAACTTAGTTTTGGAAACATTTTATTATCAGAACTACAAGGATTGCTTGAAATTTACTCGAAGAAAGCGACAGTTGTATTAAAAAAAGGTATGTACATTTGTTAGTGGCATATGTTCTATTATCGTAATATATAGTGTTGTTTAACCTGATAATTGTTTATTGACCCTTTTATAGATGCTCGTCGTCGGTCCCAGTCCCACAAAAGAGGAAAGTTGGAATATAACAGAAAACTCGACTGCAAGCGCTTGTGCGGGAGAATGAGCTCAATGAGCAACTTTGAAAGTTTGGCAGGATATAGCGGCCGAATTAAATGCTATTCCAGGACTAGAAGGCGTGGAGAAAGGTAGGATATTTTCATTGTTATTCTTTCATTCAGGTTAAATTTATAACTAAAATCATATCAGAGAAATTTTCCAATGGTATAACAGCGTGCAAGGTGTTCACAATGATCCTAATACACTTTTATTGTCTTAATAATTAGGCAGTGCCAAAATCATTTTGGTCACCTTACCAACTTAGCAATTTCTGCTGCTGAGTGCACAATGGTTGTCAACTTGCAGAAAATGCCAAGACCAACTAACTTACACACCAATTCCCAGCATATAAAAATTAGTAATTTATACAAACCAAAGGCAAAAATGAACTACTATATTGGTCTGACTGTTTACCTTTTTAATATCTTGTAGGAAGGCTTTGATGCATTTTGCCAGGTTGATTATTAGCTGTGACCAGGATATAAATATATTACACAACAGGGCTACTGATCAAATTACAATCAGTTACATTACTTGTTGTGCACCTCTGTGTAGTTGACTGCAACATATTCAAATTAAATTTCACCATCTTTGATACACATACATCTGTAACTCCAGATGTTTTCTCAAACTGTTACATAATTATTAAAGGATCAGGATACATTGAAAATCTAATTAATAGCTGATAATAGAACTCTATTATGATTGAATGTTTTTTGTACTTTCAGGTAAGCGGCAAGAAGACAATGCAACTTCTCTACTTTTTTGGAGTTTCTTACAAACATTGGATAACAGCATTCTCCATGGCTTGTCTAAGTATGTAGACAATACAATGTATGCATATTGGTTTTCTGTACACCATGAGTGGAACAAAAAATAAGTTTTTGTAGACCAACAGATAAAAGCCTAATTACCTATACCCGTAGGTATATACCAAATTAAAATTAAGTTATTAATTTTAACTTATTTATTTATGTTCCTTTTATTTTTTGTATTTTTACTTTAACTACCATTTGCAATCTGATTTGGATCATACCTGTCAATAAAGGAAATTTATTAATGATGAAAAAGTAGAATGGCTGAATTGACTGGATTGTCTACCTCTCTCATTTAAAGTGATAACTCATACAGTATATCTCTCAATCTTTCTAAATGAAAGTGGCAAGTTGTGAAACCTGCCAATTTGTGCTACCTACTTGTGCTGTGATTTGATACAAAAATTCTATGTATGATGTTAGATTATAAGATGATTATTATTTAGTTCAGATATTTAGGCTGATGTTTTTAATATACTTATAATGCACTTCTTGATAATAAAGAGGTAATGTAAAATTCGAAGCTTTAGACTGATGTTTTATTAATAGGTATCTTGTAAGGCTTTATTTAATTTGCCTATTATTTAGTTGAGAAATTCAAACTGATTGATTTTGTCAATGTATAAGTAATCATATGGCTAGCAGCAGAAGTAGTAGAGTAGAGCAGGCAAGGTGTTCAAAATGGTCTGAGCACAATCTTATTGTTTTCAAAAGAAGGGTGCATCAAGATCATATTGGACACCCCGCATGCTTAAACATGCAGGTGTACATCTCCCGAGAGTCCTTGCCATGTTTTATACACTCTGCATACGCCACAACTACTTACCGGATGCCCTTATGAAGACCATTGTGGTACCTATCATAAAAAACAAGACAGGTGATGCCTCCGACAAGTCAAATTATAGGCCAATCTCTCTGGCTACCATATTGGCGAAGGTACTGGACAGCGTGCTTAACACGCATTTGACCAAACACGTGAAGCTGCATGACGCCCAGTTCGGTTTTCGGCCGGAATTATCCACTGAGTCAGCAGTTTTATGTCTTAAGCACACTGTTCGGTATTATACAGAGAGGAACACGCCGGTTTACGCATGTTTTTTGGACTTGTCGAAGGCATTCGACTTGGTGTCGTACCCAATGTTATGGCATAAGTTGGAGAAGTCGAGTTTACCAGCTGAAGTCACAAAATTATTTAAATACTGGTATGACAACCAATCAAACGTAGTTCGTTGGGCGGGGAGTTACTCCGAGGTGTATAAAGTTGAGTGCGGAGTTAGACAGGGGGGGTTGACTTCTCCCACTTTGTTCAATTTATATATTGACGGACTGATTGAGGAGCTCAGTAGCGCAGGTGTTGGTTGTTCTGTGGATGGCTGTTTTATTAACAACATAAGCTACGCAGATGACATGGTGCTGCTGAGCCCCTCAATAAATGGCCTGAGGATTTTGCTGGACATTTGTGACAGATACGCTGTGGCCCACGGACTAAAGTATAATGTAGCAAAGAGTGAGATTCTACTGTTCAAGTCTGGCACGAAAACATATCCCATCCCGCCAATAAGCCTCAGTGGATCTCCTCTTCAAGTAGTTACCAGGTTCAAATACTTGGGTCACTGGGTCACAGACACGCTAAAAGATGATGTCGATATGGAAAGGGAGCGCAGAGCACTGTCAGTAAGGTGTAATATGCTCTCTCGCAGGTTTGCGCGTTGTTCTAGAGAGGTAAAAATCACCCTATTTAAGACGTATTGCCAAACTCTGTACACGTGCAACCTGTGGAGTGACTACACCAAAAAAGCATACAGTGCTCTGCGCGTCCAATACAATAACGCCTTCAGGGGGTTGTTGGGGCTGCCCTGGCGCTGCAGCGCGTCGGGAATGTTCGCTGCGTGGCGCACGGACGGTTTCCAAGCCGTGCTGCGCAAGCGGGTGGCGTCCCTGGCCGAGCGCGTACGGGGCAGTTCCAACACTCTCCTGAAGGTCATCGCCGAGAGGATGGACAGCCCTATCCTCATTCACTGGATGTCGTTGCATGTGCACCCTAATTATAATTATAGTTTTGTTTAAGTTTAACATAGGTCTAAGTAGTTAAGTATTAACTAACATAATATGGATGTAAACTATCCGAAATAAATTCTTTCATTTCATTTCATTTCATTTAACTACATCTGCTGCAGACTGTACGGTCAGCGTCAGCAATACCTACACAACTCTCGCTTAATTTCTTTTGTAATAAGATGAGAGTTGTATAGATATTTTTGATGCTTAATGTACATTCACTAAGATTAAGGCTATTGGCGGTCTTATTAAAATGTTAATTATGTTAGGAGCAAAGGACTGGTGTTCCATTAACATAACTGTAACTTTTAACACTTGACTTTCTATAAAATAGAAGTCACAGAGTTGCTTAAGCACATTGCAACTATTGACTACTATCAAAGCGTTTAGAAACTAATCTAATTAAGTTGCTTACACTAAGCTAAACAGACTTGAGGTATTGAATTGTTTAAAATGAGCCTATGTAGGTAGACTATACCTAAGTTACAAGAAATAATATATAAAGCCTACAAAAACTCCCCTTGTTTCATTTAGTTTCTACCGCTACCTAATGCCTGCCTCCTGCTTGTTCTATATTGCCCTATCATTGTAAGTGTACCTTACTGATACATTTGAGAACTAATTTACATCCTCTTTTTAATTGAAAAGCGACATGTACCTAATATACATACAAACATTCTCAGCCCGCATACCTTACCAATGCACAGGCATAGTGTTTGTGAAAAACATACCCATGTTATACTTTCTATAAGGTTACTGTGGCTAATTCTGTCATTGGGACTATTCAATCTAATGCTCGCCTCCGTTGAATATAAGCACAATATGCAGCTGATGACTCAATTTATGAACTCCGGAGAGCCTGCTGCTTATTAACTCTGTCTATAGTGATGCATACTGTGTTTATTCATATTCAATGCAGGCGAGCATTAGATAGAATAGGCCCTACGATGGAATTAGCTACATTAACCTTACCCTACTCATATAGACAAAAACTGAACTATGATTAACATTAACTTATGATTAACTGGAGGTATCCTGGAAGTTTGGTTGATATAAGTAATTTACTTGGACGTACAAGGAATTAAAAACAATGTATAAGAGATATTCATAACATGCTTTATTGTGCACTATAATAACAAAACATGAACAAAAACTTCAGCAAGTGACAAAATAGACCGAACACCTACTCGCTAGGTGGCTTAATCTTCCAAATAATAATATCGCACTATCGATGCTCGTAGAGCTTCTCTTGCCAACAAATCAGGTAAGTACAGGCCAAAATCCAAAACATCATCTTCATTGTCATGCATGACCAAGATCGACATTGTTTTGAATGCAGATGTTGTAGACCACCCCGCAGCTGTTTATTATTTTCGACGCTTTCTCCGGTGCATAGTGCAGTACTCTATGCTTTAATATACAGCGGAATCGGCCTTTTAATATGCCATTAGGTACACCTTTCTATCGCAGCACGCGCTTCTTCAAAGGCCTCGTTCTATTCTATTGCTGCTTTGCCATATTCGCTATCCGTTATCTTCATCTTAATGTAATCTTCCAGGCTTGCCATTTCTTATTCTTTTCACAAATATGCGAAATTCACGAAATTACAGCGAGCCCCGCTGCTAATTTAGTTAAATCTCCAACAAACTGTTTTCCAATTCCAACACACTTTGGCAGATTACATAAGTCAACTGTCAAAAATACTCACCGATGATTTCAAATACGAGTGGGTATGGGCATTCGAATTGAACTCACATGCGTGAGAATCAGAAGTCACCGATGAGATTCAAAAATACGAATATTCGGAAATCACTCATTTTTGTGAGAATTAGTCACTCGGTGAGATTCAAAAATCGCACCCCTGGTACTGACACTTACTGAAATAACATGTCACCTTCGGGCGTTTCCGTCAAAATACGAAGCAAAATAATTATGCACTACATCTGTATTTATTGTATGTAAGAATTAGGTTAATTTGATGGTTAGACGGTTATTATACATTTGTATCACTAAAACTTTACCTTTTCAAGTCGTTATGACGATGCTCATGAGTTTAAGAATTGAAAAGGTACATGTGGTTTTAAAGTGATATTTAGAATTGCGAATAACCCGAATACATGATAGCTCGTGCTAGACCAAGCCGGGACGATGTGGCAACTTGTATATAGAAAGCGTCAAGTATTTTCCGAGCTAACATCAGACGCCTTAGCGTAACTTGTGAAAATACGCGATTTTTCATACATTAGGCGCAACTTGATGTATGGACTCGCCCCTCTGACGCGAAGTTATGCTAGAAGGACATTCCACAACAATGTCGCTTTTCACAAGCGATTTTTTAATAGGTACCTACTTCTGAAAACGCTGAGAAAGCGATATTATATCTGATAGTGTTTTATGATTCGCTAGCACATAACAATATTTTGGCCATGTTGCTCGTCGAGATGTTGACAATTTGGAAAAGCTGATGGTGACAGGCATAGTTGAGGGAAAGAGACCCAGAGGCCGTAGCTCTAAACGATGGGTAAACCAGGTGTCGGAGTGCCTTGACATGCCGGTCAATGCAGCCCTGCAACAGGCAACCGTGCGAGTTTCATGGAGAGGAATGCTTTCGATCCTCAGCAGTGAGGGACCGATTGAGGAGGGAGCACATAACAAATTGGCAGTATATTCTCGCGATAGGCAGGAAGAGCAGCTTGCCCTCAAGAGTGTAGTCATCAGTTAGCTTTGCTTCCATGTTCAATGTTCATCCTTCTTTCGACACAGACAGATAGGTGTTGGTACTCACGGTTCTTGATCTTTTATTTGCCCTTGCCCTCGATAGACACGATAAGCATCTTGCCCCCGGGGATAACGTCACCACTTAGCCATTAGGACACTTCACTTCCATTCGTTCATCCTTCTTCCGACACAGACAAAGATAGGTGTTGGTACTCACGGATCCTGATTTTGTATTTGCCCTTGCCCTCAATGGGCAGGATAAGCAACTTGCCCCCAAGGGTGTAGTCGCCGGTCAGCTGCAGATTGGGACACTTCACATCCAGGTTAATTCGTCTTCCGCTTCGTCTGAAACAATACCGACACAATCATTGCTTTTATTTTGGATTGTGACATTTTATCTCTCTGTTTTACTCTTCCGAACCAATTTTGTAAGATTCTTTTTGACCCAATAGATGACTGCTAGAGAATTCCTTAAGGCATTAAGGCCGCCATTTGTAGTTTCTTGTATTGTGCAATAAAGGTTAAATAAATAAATAAATCATTAGCTATCAGTACTTTTTTAAAAGCAACAAGTACCTAGGCAAATAAAATAGAGTAGGTAATAGCTATACTAGCTTTTCAATACAGATGCTGAAAAGGTGTTCTTTTTTTGGATGTTATGCGTGCGCAAAGTTAGTTCTTGCGAACTAGTGCTTTTTACTTTTCCGAGGAGAACCCTGGGAAAATCCCTAGACACGAAAATAAAAATTCAGAGGCTCAAATAAAATCCTAAATAAAATATAGAGCCATTGGTCAAAAGTGCAAAACATTTAATTACAAATTATACACGGTGAAAAATCGGTATAAGGAGTTGAAAAATATTACTTATATACCTAAAATTCAATACGTGAGAAGTGAGCTGGGAACTCATGGAATTTACTTCACCATCTAATTAATAACAGTTAGTGGTATCGTTAAAAATAATAACCACTGGCTAGACTTTTATTAAAAGAAATTAGTGTACGTCAAGTGCCATCGCGATGGCAGGGAACTCGTAGAGACGTCAATAAATTATTCCAGCAATTGTTTTTAGGTATGACTTACTTGCGAAAGTGGTTTTAAACTCTTTAAACTACATCGCTGGTAGGATAACAATCAATTTCAATTAACATTTATTTTACCTTTCGAATAAGGTATGATAAAAAAAAACTTTGTTCCATTTTAATGCCACATACTTAAGTCTGATCGCCATCGATCACTGAATTAGAAAAATTGGTTCCTGAATAGATTACCGATTAAATTTCACCGTGTATACAGTAAGTGTAAGTTACCTTTATTGATAAAAATAGCAACAACGCCTTTTAAAAGGAAAGGCGAATACCACTTATTTTTATTAATGACATTGACGTAAAAGTATGGTTTCATTTTCAAAATTTATGGCTACATTTTTCGTGGACAAGCCTTACCTAACATAATAAATATACCTAACTGCTTACAAACGATATACAGTCATAATTAAAATTAGGAATCAGCGTAAGATGTATTCGAGTAATTCCGAATGTCTGATAATCCAGAATGTCAGATAATTCTGACTTATATTACCATCGTATTAGAGTTCATTTTCGGAATTACCCGAATACACCTTACCTAATTCCCAGAAAAGAATCACGTTAGCATACATGTGGCATATTACTTTTGACACCAAACTGTCACGTACGCAACCGCGTCATTCGCCTAAATACGTCACTCGTGGACGTGATAAAACGTGGATACTTAAACTTTACCGCAATGACACCTAAAATCGCCGTCAATAAAACTTATATTTTCTCCTTATATTTTCACACTGCCTCATCAAACACCACTAAAGACGTTTACCACTGATAATGGTTGTATTATTGTAACATACAAAACGTAAGATAAGTAGCTTAAACTTGGAGATTTCATTTTTCCGGATATACGAAAGACAACCCAAGCTAAAACGGAGATCTTTTACCTATATATCACTGTTGCATATACTACTATTATGCAGCAGTGATATAATAAGAGTTCTTAAATTCAAGGGTCAAGTCAGGGGTCGTAATTTTAAGAACCAATTAGAGCTGTTGCATATATATTAGTTTATCTACGACAGCAAAGATAGCGAAAAAAGCGAAATCTTCAATGTTGGCAGAATATCAAAATGTCTATGCCCACTATAGAAATTTAAAAAAATACTAGGTACTTATACGACAATCCATAGAAGCATCGTTTGGCGATGTTCTTATGGAATACCATAAACAAGGTTCCAATGTATACTTTTTTAATATCGCTGCCGGTACTATCTACCTCTAATTGGCAGTGCTGAAATAGAAAGACTAGGTAAGTACTATAACGCACTCTTGAACTAACATAAGAGTCACGGACGTCACGTCACGGCAATGCAACATAATTTTATAACACCCTTTAATCTTATAAAATTACAGGAGGAAAATTGAGAGTTGACCCGTACTTAATCTTATAATTATGCTAATAATTATAAGCACGTATACTAGATAAGTAAATGACTGATAATTAGACTAGAAATAGTTGTATTCGGTCTTGGAGCAATTATAGTTCTACACTTAAAAATCGCGCGCGCAAGATGGAAATGCAATGCGACTAATTTAAACACATATTCCAAAATGGTTGCCATCGCAATCGCACCATACGAGGGCGACATTAGGCCTGGCCTCATGTCCACGGTGCGGTGCCGCTACCGTGAAACGGCACGGTGCCTGGTATGGTGACTATTGTGTCGCTACCGTGAAAAGGCACGATGCCTGGTATGGTGACTATGGTGCCGCCACCGTGAAAAGGCACGGTGCCTGGTATGGTGACTATGGTGCCGCCACCGTGAAAAGGCACGGTGCCTGGTATGATGACTATGGTGCCGCCACCGTGAAAAGGCACGGTGTCTGTTATGGTGACTATGGTGCCGCTACCGTGAAACGGCACGGTGCCTGGTATGGTGACTATGGTGCCGCCACGGTGATACCGCACGGTGTCTGGTATGATGACTATGGTACCGCCACCGTAATACGGCATGGTGCCTGGTATGGTGACTATGGTGACGCCACCGTGATACGGTATGGTGACTGATATGGTGACTATGGTTCCCCCACCGTGGACGGTGGCACGGTGCCGCCACATCAGCGAACCGCGCACGGCTCGGTAGTCAGCCATTTGTATGTATTAGTTGGCTCATGCGAACTAAGAAACAACAAAATAAATCTACCCAGCCGTGCGCCGTCCACCGATGTAGCGGCACCGTGCCGTAACACGGTGACGGTACCGTGCAAGGCACCGACCGTGGACAAGGGGCCAGCCAGTGTGTGCTTACCATGAGTTGTACTTGGCCGTATTCGATAGAGACTGCGGCGTTCGAGGATATGTCTGTCTCGCTCCTACCATTACGATGGCAGGAGCGAGACGGACATACTTTCGAGCACTACAGTCGCTATCGAATGTAGTTGCGTGCAACGCATGGTAAGCACACAGGCTTATTGCCCTCGTGGTCCACGAGGGCAATGTCGCTGTCGAAACGTTTTCTATGTCAGTCTTTCTCATGGCTCTCCTCCTCTCCCGGAGAAAGACCGACAGGAAACATTTGTGATAAACACACAAATAAATAACCTGACCGTTATTCGAACCCGGGACCTCCTGTCCTGCTCGTAGGCACGATCACTACCCACTAGGCTAGGAAGCCGTTAAAGGCAGCAATTGGCACAAAGTTCCTAAGCACCATAGACGCTAACAGCGCTTAGGACCTTTGTGCTAATACCAGTACCATGTCTCGAGGTCTACAGCTCAGTCACTAGTATTTATGTTCCTCATAGAGAAAACTACCAAGTAACATTTATATATATTGCTAGTTTTCATACACATGACCTACTCATATAATTTAAACTTTCGTGAGTCATACTGATATTAATTCGCAGCTCAGGCATCACTGATGCCCGAGCCGCGAAGGTAACAACACCACTCTGTCTGTCCGACGATGACTGCCCGATGCTGTCGAAACATGTCACGCCTATTGTGATAAAAATACATGAGTGATAAGTTTGATAACCGATGCAATTTAATACGTGACCTACTCTCGGTACCTGTGAAAAGTAATGTTCGTTAACAAAATACCATTAAATCTACACCGCAGCCATATTAAACCCTTTATAAAGATTTTGCGATAACACAAATTTAACCAGAATTGCGTAACGTCTAGTGGTAAGATAAAAACTAGTATAGATTGAGTCACATTAAAGAAAAACCCAATTAAAATGGGTTTATAATTGTTACAATGAATCTGAACTTAACGACTCGATTAGAAAAATCAAGATAACATTTTATATTTAAACCATTTTCCCAAGATAGGACCGATAAAATATAGGTAATAAATTACGGATGCTGCGTAAGCAGCTTCCATCATTATAGTATAGGTAGTGTGTATGTTCGAAATATGTAGTAGCATTTTTGTTACACCCTGTATATATATATAGATATATATATATACATCCAAGTACCGAATTAGCGTCCTTTTATTTGGCATTATTGCAGCGTCCACCACTACAACTGGTTTTAGATAGATTTTGTCGGTGAATATTAGTTGCTAAATTGCCTTTTATTATAGTGTTTTCCTTAGTTTTTCCATAAAGTAATGCATATCGATATACAAATATATGTATATTACCAAGCACAATAATAGCTATGACAACCCCCCTCTACATTTCGGCCTATTTAACACCCGGCGAATATTTTGTCTTAGTATTTCACATTACCGACGGAAGCAGGTCCGCTAGTATGCGACGTTGCCACGTAGTGCATAAATACCTAAGTATGGATATTAATTTCCAAAGGGTATAACCGAGTTTAGGAAGGCAGTTTCACCTTTGGCGAGAAAATGATTTTCCTTCTACTCGAATAATAATATGTCTTTGTTTACTTTGTAATTTCACCAAATATTAGCCCCAAAATGGCAGTGTTAATTTTTTATTAAGAAAACGGAAAATCGTTTAATTTTTTTTACCAAACTAGTGGACTGATTTTCTTGAAATTTAAAATTATGTGAATAGTTAAGGATGCTTTTCAAAAAGAAAATCGAAAATATGTAAATGCCCTTACCAGGATTCCAACCTGGGACATTGCTTCCTGAGAACCGTCACTACCCACTAAACTAGGAGGCCGTGATTTGATTTTAAAATGTTCATGTTATATATATGTATTAGTATAGGCGAAACTGCCTTCCTAACACGGGTATACTCTTTATTGAGAAAATAAGATTTTATTGAAAAAGATAATAATTATGGTCAATGAGTTATATTACCATATCGTTTTACTATAAGTAACTGTAATACACATTAATTATTGAAAAAAAGGTTTTATTAATCAATAAAAACAAACTTCAGATGCCTTACTTTATTAAATATTTCAGAAATAACAACATTGTGTTAGTGATGAACGTCACAGATAGTACCGGTCTACTTATAATATGGTTAATACGAGCGTACGATAATCAATTAATCTATGACACTGTTTTGCTTCTAAAAACAATTTTAATTAATCAGTCAGCAAATTATAAAATAGAATGTTATGCTTTTCATGGCATAAGTGTATCGCGCAATTTTACTATTGTAAACGAGTCATAGCGTCTGCTTTTGAGTTTAATATTTATTTTAATAATTGATGACTGTCAGCGATCATAAAATTGCGCGAAATATACCTATGTATACGGACGTCAGTTGGTAGAATACTATTCACACAGTTCTATTTTCAACATCCGGATGTGTATATACTGCACAACTTTTTACATGGAATATTGGGCAGGGTGCAATATTGCAGCCGAATGGAGATAAGTACTTACTATGTGTTATGTACAGCATAGTACATGGTATCTTCATTCGCTTAATAATAATTCGCTTGAACTTAGAATTGCGCTGATTGTGTATATATGGACGTCAATTGGACGAATACTGTCATACCCCTCAATATTTGACGTCCATAATAATATGTTGTACCCAGTTACACGGATGCGGAATGTTGAGCACTGTGAAAATTTTCGGCAACTGACGCTCGTTTCGTTATTAATTCGGTATAATACCTAAAATCAAAGAGATCATTAATTAAATCAAAAGATTTTAATCTTTTAGTAACAACCTTTGGCCAAGTCCTTGGTAATTAGCATACATATTTGTGGTATAATACAAAACTTTCCATATATCTTTCTCTAAATTGTAATAATTTTATCAACATCTCGTACCTGATTATCATTATATAATCGGTACTCGTAGGTATTATACGGACGTAATAGGTCATGGGACCTATGTTTTTCATTCATAATACTCATTCATTTATAATACTTTACTATATTTTATTATAATTCAACTGAACACTAAAATAAAACAAAAATTACGCATAGTGCAATTCCAAACAAAAATAACGTGTAGGTACCTAGTACCTAATTAAAAAAATCTAAACAGAGTTACATTAATAATATACGGACGTCATTAGTTTTAAGATACAAATCCCTACTGAGAACATTTAAATAAGCTTAAAAATTGCGCTAAGCGCAACGCAAACATAACAAGTCGTACAGCAAACAAGTAAAAAATACTTACATACTATAAATATCTAGTCACGTTGATTATAGGTAATTCAATGGACGTCAATAGTTTTAGACCTTTAAAAATAATCTGACGTCCGTACGTTAAAAAAACACAAAACTACATATTTCACTACGATACTCTCACAATCCCAACACACACCGTGACATATATATGGTTGACTCCAGCCTCTACCATGGCCACTTAAACGTTTCTAATCTGATTAATTGGTCTACTCGGTCATATTACCAAAATTTTAATGTTACACACACACCCACATTCTTCTAATTTTAAATGTAATATACGATTCTAATACAAAAAATTACAAAAGGTTATAATTGTTGTAGTGTTTGTTAACATTTTTTTCTTTACACCAATTAATAAGCACAAACTACGCATTCATCTGTAGGAAAATGTTCATATACAGCAAAATCACAAAGCGAGCACCAAAAACATCTGTTCTGAAGTAGAAATATTGAGTTCTCGGGAACATTCATGTCAGCAACAAAATGATGAGGATATTCATGGTTATAATTATCAACCATGTTTTGGCAGTTGAAACACTTGATTCGTATTATAAAATGAACTTCTTGCCAAGGCCATTTCAATTTGTTTTTTATGATACGATAAAATAACTTTTTCTCCAAAAACATGTCAATATCTGCAAATACCACCATACTTTTGTTGAAGAACAATAGGGCAAATATATAAATTGAATTTCAGTTTGTTAGCCGATACGAATACAAATCCACTCGGCATGACACGCATTGGTTAAGTTTACGTTGGACCATGGATGCGCGGGTTGACGAATGACGAGGACTGGTCGAATACTATCCATATAGCTCAGTATTCGACGTCCATATGCATAAGTAATATATATACACACACAGCACAAGTGCACTAACATCTCATAAGTATTTATGCACTAGTACATTATTCCATGAAGAAACAACGATTTTATTATTTTATTTGCACTTAATAGTACGGGCGATGAAGAGGAGATTTTTGGAGTCACTCATAATAGGGGCAGCCTTGCACCTTGTGAAGAACTCCCACCAAATCTGAGCCCTATATATAGGGCCGAGAACGTCTAGGGCAGCCGATAAATATTTAAAAAATTGATACTTAGTCAGAAAAACTCTACTACTAGTAACTTAAATACGTGTTTATTTCAATAATCTGACAATTTGAACTTGACATAAGGAAAAAGGAGACTGATAAAGTGGCGAAGAAAATACGGCACTTGTACCTACATTCACGAGGGCTGTTATTTTTTTTCATTTTGTAGGAAATTAGTCAATCAGTCAAATTATAAAATAACCGGACACGCTCGAGTTCTTCTGAATAGATATCGTTTTTTAAATGTTTGATCGGCTGCCCTAGCCGTTCCGCCTTAAAGAGGGCTCAGATTTGGTGGGAGTATTTCACAAGGTGCAAGGTTGCCTCTCTTATGATAATCTGCCGCGCTCAAGTGACTCCAAAAATCCCCTCTTCGCCGCTCGTACCATAACACCAAATTTACGCCTATTGGCAATGTCTGGGTAACAGGAATTAACGTCAGCAAAGTAGCAAAGCACCATAGTAGCATTATAGATATGACATAACGCGCTTATTGAAATTCTAATACAACTTTTAAAATTGATTGAGTCTATAAATCTAGATAAAAAAGGCCGACGTATAAATTTGAAATGTTGTACATTAAACCACCAAGTCGCAGTCACTTTAAGCGCGCGGTTGTTTTATGCGCATAACACTGCGCAAACGCATCCGTTGATCGGACGCGCTTAGCGCAATAAACAAGTCTAATCCTTTCATATACTACGAAGATAATAGTACATTTCGATGCTAGTGCGGAAAGTATGTCATTACTTCACGAGTCCCGAGGTATCTTGCCACGAGCCGTAGGCGAGTGGCAATACTCGGGACAAGTGAAAAATGACATATCTGCACGTGAATCGAACGACGTTTTTCAATACAGATGCGAAAAAAATTAAAATGTATTTTAATGAGAACGAATTTTAAAGTTTTTTTTTATTATTTCCGTGACACAATCGTAATACAGTTGATATATTAAGAACATCTTCCAAATGTTTATCTTATCTTCTTTACTTTCTCATTTTCAAGAAGATAAGATAAACATGAAGACTCGTGAAGTAATGACATACTTTCCGCACTAGCATCGAAATGTACTATTTTATGTGCGTTTGACGCACTGCATCTCATGATGCGCTTACCGCTGCATTCACCGCGTAACATAATGCGTGGAACAGTATACCAGATGGCCTAGTATAAAAGTTGTACGACACTTCTCGATCGCGTCAGCGTATCGAGAGTTCAAATTATGTTTGTCGTTTATTTAAATCATCCGGCAACTTTCATATTTTGACCCCTCGATACGCTAACGCGGTCGAGAAGTTAATGTCGTACAATTTTTTATACTAGGCCTTCTGTTGCAAAAATGATGTTTGTCAAACGCACTGCGTCTGACGCAGCTTTAAACGCGTTCAACAACCGCGCGCTTAACAGTTTCGCGCTTTTTGTTTGGTGAACATATCGAGCTTTAAAACGGTGGGTAGAATATTTTTGTACATATTCTATTTACCAGCTGGCAAACACTAATGTTCCTTTGTTCCTTTTTTCAATACGAAGTTGTTTTAATTTGTATGAACTAGTAAAAAATATATTTTCAAATCGTTAGCGTTGCATAAAGAAATCGATTTCTTTTGCACCGATTAGAGGCTTAATTATCTAAGTTGAAAATGTAAACAACATTTGAAGTTGTCCATTCTCTGTGATTTGATAGTATCATTTTTAAAGTTTTTGTTCCCATATAAATATATAGAGAAAGTTGCGAGTGCCTAAATACTTATAAGCGGTAGTATAAACAAACACAGGTGGAATACTGCACACAGCATTGTCAGCACGGGACGGCCCGCGAGATGTGTCGCGGTCGAGAGAAGCACCTGTTACTGTCTAATCAGAACAATAAAAAAGTGACAAATGTCTCTCTATCTCGCCAGCGACACATCTCACGGGCCGTCCTGTGCTAACCGTGCTGGGAAGGGTTCAATAATGTTAGACGCATAAGGTAAGGCTAAGTGCTGCGTAAAATTAAGCTTAGTGCAAATAAATTATCATGTCGTAATGCAAACAAATAAATACTATACACGGTGTGTTTTGGTATAACGATATAGGAACTTAAGGAGGTGATACACTGAACCAATTAGAAAATTTTGCACCATATATATGCCTGTCCTAGTGTCCAATATGTGATAGTTCTTTTTAGAGTCGCGATTTTCAATTTTTTCATTTTGTACCGGATTGTATGAAAATGTTCATTTTCTACTTAAAAAATATATTTTTAAGTGGTTTAAAAAAAAGTAAGTAAGTACTTTATTTTGCATCATCATCTTCAAAGAAGTACTTAAAAAAACATGTTTGATTAGTAAGAATGTTTTTAAATTATGTAAATTTTATTGTGATATCTTTAGAAGTTTTTGTTACAGCTAATTAAAGTTTGTTTTTGGCAGAAAATACATCTTATTGTGTTGTGTAGTACAAAAGTATTTTTTTTTGTTGTATCTCAAGTGGCGGTTTGTTTTATTTGATAATAAAAAAATACAGACGTTAACTAATAATAAATATGAAAAAAAATTGTTGAAATTTTGGTACAAATAAAAAATATAGAAAATATCGATTCAAAAACTATCACAGATTGGTCAAAGACATATAGGGTCCAAAACGTTCCAAAGGGTCCGGTGTATCACCTCTTTAAGTTCCTACATTACATCGTTGACATCGTCCTACATGACATCATTTAGTCGTAAGATATTAACCATTAAAGACAAGAATATGAATATATAAACTCACGCCTGTATTCCTAAAAGGAGTATGCAGAGCACATGAAACCATAAGTTTCAGTGCCACTTTTAGCAATTGTTGGTTCGAAGATCACCAAAAGACAATAATATGACGTCCATATATTATTCTTTTTGCTGCCTGTGACTTACAATTAATTGAATCGAAATGCTTACATTATTAATTTATTACCCGTATCATTTTAATATCAAATTAATATTAGGTTCCAGATCCTCAACAGTACAGTACTTAACTAATTAGATTAGATTATGATTTTTTAGTGTACGTGTTTTGAACGAAAACTTTAATTTTTAGCCAGTCTTTATTTTGGAGAACATCAGGATGCAGACCGCGAATTTCATCACATTCGTAACGTTTTGGTGGACGCTTAGTTTTTATATGTTTGCTAAAAAAAGCCAGTACGATTTTCTTTTGTTCCGACGTCCAAGGTACTAGATTTCTTTTTTTCTTTGCTGTAACAACGGTTGGTGTACATGGGGTGTTGGCATTGGTAACATCGGAAAGGGGTAGATGGACATCTTTGTCTGTTATACCAATGTCAGTATTCGACCCACTAGGGAGCATGTCATGGAGCTCTTCGTCCGGTATTATATCATCATAATCACCATTTTCGTTGTCATTTACTGTTTCTTGTAATAAATCCTGTTCTAAATCCAGATCTATGTCATCCAAAGCTTTACCCTTGTAAGAATCAGCTTTACCATTTTCCATAAGTAATAGCAGCTTTGAAATTTTTGCCGTCTGATAGACATCATCAGGTAATCGATAGTTTTGTCTATGTACGGCTTGCGTATGTCCCATAAAATTTGCCAGTTGTTCGATGTCTGAATCTTTTAAGTTCAGCATCTGCGTAAGCGTGGCCAAATGTTTACGTAGCTTTGTCGTAGTAATAGCTTTAGGATTTTTTGCGCCACATGTTTTAGCATATTTCTCCAAAACTTTGTAACCACATAATGGACTTTCACATCCAGGTTTGGCGAACAAAAAGTTGTTTGTAACAGGTATATACATACGTCTAACAGACTGCAGCAAGTCTATATCCTTTTGAGTATCCTCAGTGAACAAAACTGGTACACCTCGACCTCTTTTGCCTCTTATCACAATGCGTTTGAAACTATTGATCAATAGTTTTTCCGAGGCAGAAATGGCGCGATCAAATTCTTCATACGCGTTATTTTCATTTCTGCACTCCTGGTACGTGCTGAGTAACAGTCTTTGTAGTTCGCCAGGTCTTCTTCTATTTAAAAGTATCACGCGACAATAGACTGTTTCCATCAAAGTAGTATACGCTTCTACATCAGTTGAGTCGGCAAGACTTAATTTAGATGCCGCAGTTTTAGCCCTTTCGCAAAGATGATCTTTTAAAAGTTTAAGGTCACTTGCTAAGGGAACCATTGTTATTTTATTCCATTTTTTTAGATTTAAGTCGCTGCATGCTTGACTGGAGACATCGAACTTCCAGTTTGCCTCAATAAGCTGAATTAACGTCTTAACATCTGCTTGCATTGTTGCAGTTTGTACGGTACTACCGGACTTTAAGATGTTCATAATAGCTATATTACAGCATGTTTTGAGACTGGTGCTGATATTCATGGCGTATGTAGGGGCACCATAGCGATCTAATTTATCATCATAACCTGCAACTATTTTTGTGGCTGCGATAATTATATCATAGTTTTGAGGTTTTAAAGAATCCATGAGGTCTTTGATTTCAGGCTTAATTTTCTTTAATTCAATTAATAACTTGGCTAGCTCACGCATCTTGCGCGAGGTAACATTTATAAAATGTTTTTCCCTGTGTATACGTAGATATTGCGCACCAAACCCACAAATTAACGAGTCTCTCTTAGCTTCTAAAGAAATGCGGTCTGGTCTCATTTTACAAAATACTTCCTCCTTGAGTTTTTTGTCTACATTCAAATTTCGTAACATAAAGTTTTGTGCTTCAACTTGTGAATGAGTTGTTTTAGACATTGGTTGACAAGATTTTTTATGTTTCCATAACTGCTTCCGCGAGTAAAAGCCTAAACAGTTTTCGCACGGTAAGTAATCATTGTGTAGGTCACTCTTTTTCATAGGTTTTACACATTTTGAGACATTTGCTATATAATTTCCCTTTTTACGTAAATTGGTGAAAAGATTTTTGCGAGTCAAACTTTTCTTAGGGTATGATAGAATTTGTTGTACCTCAGTTTCCAATGCATGGTTACGAATTACATGTCTTCCAAAGTTTAAAACTTCAGTGTCACAAAAGAAACAAAAGTCCTTGGCCCTGATGCGAGTTGACTTCTGTCGGTATTCATCAGTTGCTGTACCCGGTATACGTACCTAAAAATGTTTAATACGTTGAATAAATGTTGGCTGTGATTTCGCTAATCTCAATTTTACCGATCGTTAACTACGTCGGAAACACTCATTTTGTATTATCTATATATTTGATCAGTATGATCACTCTGTGAAGCTGGGAACAAATTATCGGATACGCCCGTAAGCCGCGGCTGATGGACGCGGCTTGCTTTTATTTGGATAGTACAAATAAAGTAAGCTGTGCAAACTATCGGTCGGACGTGACCTTGTGCCGTCTTTGAGCCTGCGGACGTCCGGATCGCTGGCCGGCTGGATATTTTTTGAGTAGAGATGACTGGCGTTGCCGCTGTGCACATTGTTAAGTCGCGTCCATCAGCCGCGGCTTACGGACGTGTCGGATAATTTGTTCCCCTTCCCAGCTAAGTTCGGGAGAAAACCGGTCAATTTATTTATTTTGAATAAACGGATTCGAAACAAAATAAAATATCAACAACAAAATAAAATAAAAATTTGGCCCCGCTAATGAAAAACAAGGAATACAATCCTTACTCGCGGATACATTTATTTGAAGAATGAAATATCGTCTCTTACTAAAATATAAAAATATGTATTATATTATTTCATTGAATTAATCACCCAATTGGAATTTGAGTAGATTAACCTAATATGAGTAAACTCACCTGACGCTCTTCAGAGATGTCGAGCTGCTTTTCGCTGCTATTACTATTTATTGCTTCTTCATCAGATGAGTTACGAGACGACTTCTTTACTTTGTATTTTGGTTTACAAGCTTTATTACTTGATGTTGAGGCCTAAAATGAGACTTAACAGATGTAAAAATAAAATAGCAGGCCGAACAGAAATCACTGAGAACTGAACTGATTTATAACTATCATAAGATAACATCTAGCAGTGTTAATGAAATAATATTTAGAAAATGGTCATATTATAAAATTTAACTTTAGATAACTATTGTCATTCGTCAATCACGAATATCACGATGTGACAGTGGAGTAGTAAGAAGGGTTGTAGAAAATTGTACCACCCCCTTTTTTCCCGTGGGTGTCGTGTGAGTCGACTATCGGATTAGGGTTCAAATGTATTGTGGGCTATGGGCTAGCAAGCTGCCACTGCAATATCACATTTTATGGATCTTTGAGCCCACAATTGCTAGAAGTGGCACTAAACTTGAGTTCTATGTCCTCTGCCTACCCCTTTTGGGACTACAGGCTTGAGATTATGTATGTATTATCAAACCGCGATCAGAAGTAGATCGCGTCGGTCGGTCGGTTCGAAAGTACCGTTAGCACAACAGTACTTATAATGAATAAATATAATCAGTCAATCTAGGACATATTCATAGGGCAATTTCATTACTCCGTCACCACAATTAGCGAAAAACGTTTACAAAATTTAGTTTGTCAGTTTTGTAACGACAATTAAGTATAAAATATTTATGCAAAATGAACTGAAGTGTGTATAAAAACTTAATTGTCGTTACAAAACTGGCAGCGAGTTATTTTTTTTCACTAATTGGGGAAACGGATAAATGAAATTGCCTAGATAATAGATTTACAATATATGTTTGATCATAATCAGTCACTCCTGGTAAATGCTATGTCATTTGTTTTATAATTTTTTTTAAGTCATTCAAGTATTTGAAAAATCTGTCATTGTGTTCATATTCGCACAGTCAGACAGTTCTGAAGACGATTGTGTTATGGAAGAATAATTTTGATGGTGTTCCTAAACATTATAATTACAGTAGGTACCTATATGTATTTCATTTAATTGGTTATATAATATATTTTTCACAAGTTTTAGAAGTTCTTAGTACAGAAATAAGCATTTTCATGTATCTGCACTAGGGTGTTTCATTTTCCAAATGTTTGATTTATCTTTGACTTTGCTCGGCTTCCGGGTCCAGCTTATCTAAAACGCATATATACCAAAAATCAGGGAAATCGGGCAATATTTAGAGGTTGCGCACTGAGGCAACTTTTGTATGAAAAAGTTGATATTAAAAAAAATTTCAAACAAAAGTTGCCTCAGTGCGCAACCTCTAAATTTGTCAGATTTCCCTGATTTCTGGTATATATGCGTTTAAGATAAGCTGGACCCGGAAGCCGAGCAAAGTCTGAAAAAATATCACAATTTTTTTTTTACCATACAAATGTGAAACACCCTAATCTGCACACTGTACCATTGACAATGTCATTTCATGTTTTAATTCAAAAATGACATAGGTAGGTATGTGCTCAATCGTACTCTGATCGCGGTTCGATAATATGTATGTGTATAAGGGTTAACAACGGACACATTTACATCTGATAATACCTATAATTAGTAAAGAGGTAATTTCACCTGGGGTTCTTTTAAATTATGAAGCTCAGCGTGCTCCATATTTTCGACCAAATCTTCTTCATCGCTTGAGCTGCTTGATGACTTTTCGAATTCAGGATTATAAGTTTTATCTCGATCACTATCATAACACTCAGAGACGGATCCAATAGAAGACTCTAAATCTGTGTTTTCAGTAGTGCAGTTTAAACCCGGGGACAGTTCTAGGCCTAAGGGAATCATATTTTCATTGCGAGTAGGCGAAGAATACGGTGTTATCGCTGGAGGAGTAAAAGTTGGAGACCGACATCTTATTTGATTTTTTTCTTCTATTGGAGCTGTTGTTAGTTCATGAAGTTTGTTTGATCCCTGGTTATCCATGATGAAATTAGATTTCTCACTGTCGCTAGTAGGAACACAGACGTCGGTTGTTGCAGGCACGCAGGATTGCAAGATCTGTGAATTTCCTGTACCCAAACTGTCAGTTGTATTAGGTAAACCGTTTAACGATCGATCGATCGATTCTCGATCTCTAATGGCGAGATTGGAATCGCTATCACTAGGAAGAATACACACACTGCTGGCATGACTCAATTCCATCTCCCTTGAATTCTCTATAAATGACGTGTCAGTATCACTGGCATGAATGTCAGGCAGTGAGTAAAATTCGTCAGGTGAATTAATTTGCTGTATCAAGTTGAATGGCAGAGATTCGTTAACATCATGTTCTTCTAATGTGACATTGATTGCCACATCCAATAGAGGAGGACTACAAGTAGCCAGTGAATCTGACAACAAGGTGTGTTCTGGTGTTTCTGTAACACTCGTGGGATTCGGCAAAGGCACATTACCACTAATTAGGTGAGCATTATCTCCAGTGCTACTTAATATATCATTAATATTAGTATTGCAATTCGAAAATACGCTTTCGTTTAAATCGCTTGACTTATTATTGTTAAAAGACAGTGATGAATTCCCATCTTCATCATCTGTACTAGGAATGAAGGTTTCATCTCTGTTCTTCTCATTAATGGTATCAATCGAGTTGTTTATACTGCTTTCGAGTGACGCATATTGTGGATGAATAGATCTGGGTCTCTGTCAAAAATAATTAAGTACATATTATTTTACAGGCATGATAAACGACTTATGTCCTTTTTAATTAACTCACCAATGACATTTGACGTCGTTCTTGGCCAAGAGTTCGCTTTCGAGACCTCGTCTCTATACGGGATTCAACAGAATCCTCATTCACTGTAACAAAGTTTTCATTAATGATCGCAACTTTGTATAAGCTGATATCACTTTATAGGTTGAATTAATGGAAAAATTGTACGACATTAACTTCTCGAGCGCGTTAGCGTATCGAGGGGTCAAAATATGAAAGTTGCCGGATGATTTAAATAAACGGCAAACATAATTTGAATTCTCGATACGCTAACGCGATCGTACAACTTTTATACTAGGCCTTCTGATAATAACATCACTGCGTCAGTCTATCTAGTCTGTGGTCTAGGTGCAAAATAAAAACCTTCCAGAAACAGATCAGGGGTTTGTAACCTCCACTATGAAGACCATGAAAAATCTGCAGATTAAAGGATGACTCACACTAGAACGGGACGGGACGGGAAAATCTGTCAATTTCTATAAAAGGAATCACGTGATAGCTCGGAGCCCTCGGATGTCACGTGACGCTTTCTTTAGAAATTTACAGATTTCCCCGTCCCGTTCCGTCCCGTCAAGTTCTAGTGTGAGTCATCCTGAAACAGAGTCTGGCAGACTTAATAAATCCATCTATTATAAATGTGTCTCGCAGCTTCGGAACTATATACGGACGTCAGTTAACTGTATACTATTCATACCGCCCCATATTCGACGTCCGTGTATTTTTCTGAAGTAGCGCCATAGATTCATATATACGGACGTCAAATATAGTTCAATATGAATAGTGCGCTTCAAACCGACATCCGTATATGTAGTTTGCAGATACGAAACTATATACGGACGTCAGTTATCTGTATACCATTCATGCCGCCCCTAATTCGACGACCGGGTATTTCTCTGAAGTAGCGCCATAAATTCATATATACGGACGTCAAATATCGTTCAATATGAATAGTACGCTTCAAACCCACATCCGTATAAATGTAGTTTGCTGATACGAAACTATATACGGACGTCAGTTATCTGTATACTATTCATGCCGCCCCTAATTCGACGTCCCTATATTTTTCTGAAGAAGCGCCATAGATTCATATATATACGGACGTCAAATATCGATTAATATGAATAGTACGCTTCAAACGACATCCGTATATTTAGTTTGCAGATACGAAACTATATATGGACGTCAGTTATCTGTATACTATTCATGCCGCCTCTAATTCGACGACTGTGTATTTCTCTGAAGTAGCGCCATAAATTCATATATACGGACGTCAAATATCGTTCAATATGAATAGTACGCTTCAAACCGACATCCGTATATGTAGTTTGCTGATACGAAACTATATACGGACGTCAGTTATCTGTATACTATTCATGCCGCCCCTAATTCGACGTCCGTATATTTTTCTGAAGAAGCGCCATAGATTCATATATACGGACGTCAAATATCGTTCAATATGAATAGTACCCTTCAAACCGACATCCGTATATGTAGTTTGCTGATACGAAACTATATACGGACGTCAGTTATCTGTATACTATTCATGCCGCCCCTAATTCGACGTCCGTATATTTTTCTGAAGAAGCGCCATAGATGCATATATACGGACGTCAAATATCGATCAATATGAATAGTACGCTTCAAACGACATCCGTATATGTAGTTTGCAGATACGAAACTATATACGGACGTCAGTTATCTGTATACTATTCATGCCGCCCCTAATTCGACGTCCGTATATTTTTCTGAAGAAGCGCCATAGATGCATATATACGGACGTCAAATATCGATCAATATGAATAGTACACTTCAAACGACATCCGTATATGTAGTTTGCAGATACGAAACTATATACGGACGTCAGTTATCTGTATACTATTCATACCGCCCCTAATTCGACGACCGTGTATTTCTCTGAAGTAGCGCCATAAATTCATATATACGGACGTCAAATATCGTTCAATATGAATAGTACGCTTCAAACCGACATCCGTATATGTAGTTTGCTGATACGAAACTATATACGGAAGTCAGTTATCTGTATACTATTCATGCCGCCCCTAATTCGACGTCCGTATATTTTTCTGAAGAAGCGCCATAGATTCATATATACGGACGTCAAATATCGTTCAATATGACTAGTACGCTTCAAACCGACATCCGTATATGTAGTTTGCAGATACGAAACTAGATACGGACGTCAGTTATCTGTATACTATTCATGCCGCCCCTAATTCGACGTCCATATATTTTTCTGAAGAATATAGATATATATACGGACGTCAAATATCGTTCAATATGAATAGTATGCTTCAAACCAACATCCGTATATGTAGTTTGCAGATACGAAACTATATACGGACGTCAGTTATCTGTATACTATTCATGCCGCCCCTAATTCGACGTCCGTATATTTTTCTGAAGAAGCGCCATAGATTCATATATACGGACGTCAAATATCGTTCAATATGAATAGTACGCTTCAAACCGACATCCGTATATGTAGTTTGCAGATACGAAACTAGATACGGACGTCAGTTATCTGTATACTATTCATGCCGCCCCTAATTCGACGTCCATATATTTTTCTGAAGAAGCACCATAGATTCATATATACGGACGTCAAATATCGTTCAATATGAATAGTACGCTTCAAACCGACATCCGTATATGTAGTTTGCAGATACGAAACTAGATACGGACGTCAGTTATCTGTATACTATTCATGCCGCCCCTAATTCGACGACCGTGTATTTCTCTGAAGTAGCGCCATAAATTCAAATATACGGACTTTAAATATCGTTCAATATGAATAGTACGTGTCAAACCGACATCCGTATAAATATGTGCCTCGTAACTTTGAAATAAAAAAAATACGTGTAAATAAAATAACGCAAATCCCGAAAATAGTGTGTTCAGTCAGAATCGACAATAGATGGGATTCTACTCATTTTTAATGTAGGTATTAGTTTTAAAAAAATATTGTAATCAGCCGCCCGATCAGTAGGTACTTCAGTGGACAAACGGTAGGTACACAACTATGATCTCACGAATTAGGTACACCTCTCCTTACAGTTCTAGTTTGTTTCAATAGGTGTGGTCCGTACGTCAATTGTCTGGCATGACATGTTTTACATTAAACATTACTAACTACCTACTTGATTTCTTTCTCTTACCTTAAAATACTGCAATTTTGCTCATGGCTGCTAGAAAATTTACGATATTTTATACCACACCCATTTTTGCTCCTTGTAACGGAAAGAATTGAACAATACTAAAACAACATAAGCCAAAATGTATTTCGGCAGAAAATGCTTATGTTCAATCAGGCAATTTTGCGGTAAGTATACCTACTTACTGACACTAAATACATCATCGCTCATCAACTCACTTTCTGGGCGGAACCTTATAGGTATTTCTTCTTATCGATTCGCAGTCAGTACCTACCTATAGGTAGCAAGAGTACATAGCTGAGTATGTACCTATCCTATCATTTTAGGTACCTACTCTGCATCACATAGGTAGTAAAAACGCGTAAACTTCTTTTCATTTCAAAATAATAATCCATTTTGAACCTTACTACATAAGTTCCGTAATGTGTAACATATTTTTAGAAACTACTCTACATACCTGCGTGTGTACTTATCTAAGTACGGCCTTAAGTACGTACGTTCATACTGTAACTGTACACACTTACGTGTGTAGGTACTTATTTAAGTACAGCCGTTAGTAGGTACATACGTTCACTTTTATAATTAATTTATCTTACAGACACAAAAAAGTGTTATTACTTAATGTAACAGTATTCAAAAACTTACCCGTCGTTCCTTGAACCATCTTCATTATTATTGAGCAACGGTGGCTTCTTTTCTTCGAGGACGGCATTTCAATTGTAATTTGTAAAGTAAACACATCACAAACTGAATATAGTAAGATATACTCTTCGAAATTATAAAAATACCACAGCGCACGTAACGGCAACAACGCAATTTGAAGAATGCGCGAGAGTGATTAAACAAGTACGGACCGGACGCCAAATGCGGCGCGCTTTGAACTTGCGATTGAAGACAGCAGCGCCACCGAAATTGCCAACAAAAACGCGCGGAACTACAGCAATATTCAAATCAGTCAAAATGGAAGCAAAGTGACTTCCAAATTTTTTTTGTTTTTAAATTTTTTTAAGTATCTGTAGCGTGAGGGGAATCAAATGCGACCGGTCTCCTATTTGACTTCCGTATATCGGACGTCAGAAGCAGGTGGACGTCACATTAAATGTAAAAAAGCCCATAGTGGACGCAACATTGATCATGGAATATATATATACCTATACAGTATACAGATAAGAATATATATATGTATATATATTCGCTGTGAGCTAGTGACGCCGAGAGCATAAAACGCTACGATATAGATTTTTTATTTATTAAGAAATACACAAAATTAGTGATGTGCCGTTGTTGGGATCACCGGGAAATTGCCAAAAAATATTTCTCAAAGTTGTCGGAAATATTGCCGAGCTTAAAGAAATATTAACAGTAATTCTATTAGGTACCTGCAATAACATGTTGCACCACAGAATTACCTTAAATCTATTTTTTTAAAGCAAGCCTATTTAAAAATATGTTAAAAGGTGAAGCCGAAAATATACTGTCTCTCTTTTCCTATTACAATGTAATAATCGAATGAAAAAGCTATTGCAATATTTATTACTTGGTGAGTAAGGTCGCTGTGATAGGCAAACGCCCAAATCTACACGTCTGTAAATATTGAGTGATCAGCATGTTAGATGTAGATTGTGCGCTTCCATGAGATAAGAGTTTCCCTCGACTGACACGTACAAGTAGTGTATATAATGTTAAGATTATAATTAAGGTGGAGTTATTGTATAGACGGGAGATTATACTAATAACCTCTGTCCCTGTGGTTGGAATTGAGATCCCCTCTTCCCACACCGTGGCGCTCCGCCTATTTCATGGCGACCGAGACAGGTGTCTAGTTGTGTTGGACCGCGGTCTGCCTATAACATGGAGACCGTGGTGGGTAGAAGCTACCAGTAGAGTGGAGAAATGAAATATGACGGCAAGGATTGATGCAGATGGACCTTCAAAAATAATGTGTTGTGGACGCCTCTGCCTCGCACATGGCCGACAGACGGTGAGGTTGCGGATAGCTTCAAGATGTCCCGGATTAGGAGGATTTGGATGGCGGATGCTGGGCGGCTGGGAGAGCGGAGCGTCGAATAACGGGAAGTTATAATGTGTTTGTTGTAGTAAGGTATTTATTTTTTTAAAGTATGTGTTACAATAATAATTAATATTTAATTTTTCGTCGTAAGTTTAGATTTACTATAATATGGTCGAAAATAATTTGTGAAATATGTACCTAATTGATATTAGTGAAAAAAAGAGAAATTGCAATTGTGGTTTAGAGGTTACGGGAATTAATGTTATTTTTTAAATTGTGTCGAAATTGGCGAACAATGTTCACTCAGTAGCGAGTTAATTGAAATTAATTCAATAATGTTGTTTACTTTCAAATTATATTGCTTACCGTATGTTATGCTTACTTAGAGACATAAACCGCTGACTCCACAAGGTGGCGGTCGGAAGTATTTTTCGACTAAGCAAAACAAAAATCGAGCAGCTATGTTAATGTCAATGTCAGTGTTATTTTGATTTGATTTATTTGATATATATTTGATTGGTTAGAGTAATATTGTAATATGTGTAGAAGTTTAAATATTTTTTTTTTCGAAACCTATCTACTGACTTTCAAATAGAACAAGTAACTAGATTAACGGCACAGACAATTTATTATTGTTGTTTTTTATTGTTATTTAATGTTGAATAGGTCTTAGTTTGGATTTTAGTTCGGTTACAGTACAGGGCATTCTTGTAGGGATTTGCAAGTTTAGTTTAATGTTATGTCAAGTCATTTATGGAGTTATTTTTTTTTATACGGATATGAATTTAAACAGAAATTTACGAAGAGAAATCATGCGGGAAGATTGGGAAATATAATGGTGTGTGTAGAGAAATAAATAGATTTGTTGTGGCAATGTAGAGGGATGATGACGGGGTAATTCTACTGTCAGTTGATACATACTTAGGAACAGAAAGATAACGTTTCGATGATGGGATTTTAAGTTTCGAAGATAATTTAAATATAGGAGGGAGACTAGTACAGTTGGGTTAATATAGAATGGAAAGTGTGTCACACTAAGGCAAAGGAGGTTGGTTCAAAGATTAAGTGTGATAGTTATAGACGGTAAGGTGGCATTGGTTTCGGGGGGTTAGGTTTTGGTGAAACTAATATATATGTTTTTCTAAGAATGACTGGATTGATCACCTAGGAGTTGCAGAAATTCTTATATGTTCAGTTTTCATGCAAGTTGATTGTGCAGATTTTAGAGGAATGGTAGGTATTTGAGCGTAGAGGTACAGCAAGGGTACACCAGGATACAAGGCAGGCACGGAATCCTTGGACTCTGATCATGATTCGGTCGAGCTACCAATCGTGAAGAGCTTTGGACACATGGAGTGTTTTTTTGTTGGACGTGTTAAAAGAACTGCCTGGACGTTAATAGGTAAATGGTTGCGCGTATAATGTAAATAATTTCCTTGTATCCTGAGCTAATTTTTTATTTGTGTATTGTTAAGGTCGGCCGACCACATGCGTAAATGCGCTGTGTACCCATGCCATAAGTGTAGTTATGAGGACTACACTGGAATCAGGATTTTCTATGAACGAAGGCACGCCAAGACGTATCGTTAAGAGACCTGATTCAACAAATGGGGTTGAATGTTGGTACCTTGTAGTTGGAAGATGAGCTCAATGAAAAGAAATACCTACGTGTGAAAAATTTGTTAGGAAGAAAATAGCGAAGGGGAAAAATAGTTGTAACATGCCATAACCTCCATACCCGAAGGGTGTGTTTTATTTTTATGTTGTTTGTTTTATTTCTATGGAAAATTTTAAAGAAAATTATCTTGTGATTTTAAGGCTAATGTTGTTGATTTCAAAATAGAGACTTAGTATTAATTCAAAATGATGATGATGTTAATTAAGGATAATAAAGATTATTTAGTGCATAAGAATAGAGCTACCCTGTATTACCAATAGTGTTCTTTTCAGGGGAGGGAAACCCTACCTTTTCAGGGGAGGTGTGATAGGCAAACGCCCAAATCTACACGTCTGTAAATATTGAGTGATCAGCGTGTTAGATGTAGATTGTGCGCTTCCATGAGATAAGAGTTTCCCTCGACTGACACGTACAAGTAGTGTATATAATGTTAAGATTATAATTAAGGTGGAGTTATTGTATAGACGGGAGATTATACTAATAACCTCTGTCCCTGTGGTTGGAATTGAGATCCCCTCTTCCCACACCGTGGCGCTCCGCCTATTACATCGCCAGTGCTCCAAGAGGATACACTGTGTTGACAGCTGGGGACCCACGGAGTAAAGCTTGCCCCTTTAGCTGTCAAAACAGCGAATCCTCCTTTTTTTTAAAGGGTCATGGTGGCAACGCGCATGTAACACCCCTGGAGTTGCAGGCGTCCATAGGCTACGGTGACCGCTTGCCATCAGGCGGGCCGTATGCTTGTTTGTCACCGTCATAGTATTAAAAAATAAATAAAAAAACGGCATCTATTCAGTTATTTTTTAATTCACATACCATTTAGTTCTTTCCTTCACTAGTATGAAGAAAAAGGCTAACTACAACGCGGAACTGTCTGATTACCATGATTAAACTACACCAATTACCCATAATAAGAAGCCATTGTAATCCTGCAGTTTTTTATACGTAATTTACAAGAAGTATCCTCTTCACGTCATTATTGCATAAGCCATAACTATACGTATTAAAAGACTGTCATTGGGTAGTAAATCTATTTAAAAACAACAATTTTCCTTAATCCATTCAGAGCCCATGACGCCGCGTTGTCGTCATGCCACTACGCACCATTTTCGCTACAAAGCGGGAAATGCATGTTTTCGGCTACGGCGTAGCGCTACAAGAAATCGTTGGCCGTGAACGAGTTAAGGGGCTTTTTTGGTCACGCTGCTACAATTATATCTATGGTATACAGGTCATTAGGATATGTATTAACTACTACAAAGATTAAGGTAGGTACGTACAGTGCCAAAAATATGTATGCAGGACTTTATTGCCTGTTCATTATATTCGTTAATTAGATCCTGACCCATTTTTAATGAAAACAAAACACATACTTATGGGTAGGTAGGTACATAAAAATCTTAGAAGAAAAACGTTTGTAACATGTGTGCAGTGCACATATTTGTGACGATTAGCATGTAATGATATTTTGTTGGATTCTTTTGCCTACATAATACCACGACTCACGATAGACTCACGATATATCCGTTACGCTAAAAAACAGCTATTACAAATTATTCACAAAATGATCAAAATGTCCATAGAAGCTGTCAGTTCAAATGCTGGCTATACATGTTCGGGCATAACCGCCAGAATTGCCAATAAATGTATGAGAAAATTTTCAACGCGTTGCGAAGGTGACAACACCACTCTGTCTGTCCGACGACTGCCCGATGCAGTCGAAACATGTCACGCTATTGCGCGAGTTTGAACCATTGCAATTTAGTTTATTATACTTACTTGAAATTGGGAACCTCACAGCTCTTAAGCCCCTTGACAGTTGTATCCGTCATATCCAGCTGGAGTCCAGCCTCGCGCGAGCCGACCTTGTCGATGGACATGGGGTCCAGGGACGGCAGCCCAAGCTCCGGGACTCCGGCTGCGATGGACGGGATGGCTTTCTTGGCCGACTCTAGGAGACAGGCCGTGTCTGATGCCTTGCAGGCAGTTAGGAAGGGAGCTGAAACAAAGGGCGTAATACATTTCTTTGGCCCTATAATACGGTATACGGGTAATGCTACCACCAAACTACCGCCCATTTTATTTACCACCTTGAAGAACTGTTCATGCGTCCATTCTTCGTGGTTTGGTTATATCAATAGACAACTGGATACGGCTTATCAGACATTTTCTAAACAAAATATTCTGCCGATTTTTGCGGGGGCTGGGGGGGGGGGCTGTATTGCCGCCATTGCCGGTCATATAAGTTCGGGCAATCCGTCATCAGAATTCATTGTGGTAAATAAGTCCCAGAGCAGTCTTAGAGCAGGTAAAAGTATACAAGTGCATTATTCATGAAATCTGTTGATAAATCTAAACTGGGACAAAACTATGAGCATAACATCATACATTAACCTTTGACTTGAATTATACCTAATGTACAATTAAGATAAGATGTTATGACATCACATATCAAAGATTACTTAAATGAGGTAAGTATGTATGAGGTAGTTAATGCGACTGTACATAATGACGGGCATTATAACACGAGTTTTTTAATGCCTAATTATGTATAGTTGCATAAACTACTTTATCTACATACATATCATAAGTGCTCTAAGACGGGTTCAGGAAGCGTAGGAAAATGACCCGCATTGTTACTAGTGCCACTTGTAAAATATGTATTGTATATATATTAAAATAATGCCAAATAAATTGAATAGATACAGAAACAAACTCTTGACAATTTATCACTCCTACGTTTACGAGTGAGTAGCCAAAAAATGGTTGCCTGTAAAGTCGGTTTTACGGGCGAAGATTTTACGTGACAACGTCTTTTTCTCGGTAGAATATTTATTGATATGAATATAATTAAATTGCACAATAGGAACTTACTTAACACTATCAACGTTCGAGAAAGACAAAGACAGAGACACAAGCATGCGCCGATTCAATGCGCCTAATTCTCTAGTGCTGCGCGCGCGGCAGACCGATCATAGTTGAGTGGGAGAGAGACGCAAGGCATTCGGCGGGCCTCTCTCTCGTTCGGTGACTCATCGTAACGTTACCGAGCGTTACACTTTTTCATAAGTGACTCCCAGCCGCAACCTAATTTAAGACGTTGTCACGTCAAAAACAAATGACAGTTCGGAATGGCAGCGTTTGAAATCTAGAATAGACACCCACTTGAATTTTACAGCTGTTCCAAATTTAAACCTACTGTTTTTAGGAGGTAATTAAAAATTTCATTTCCGTTAGTTCCTGCTGGTAGCCTATGGTTTCTGAACGCATTTAAGAGCTGAGACTTTGGCTAATGAAAAGCGTACCTGTCAACATAATTACATATGAATAAATGACAGCTTTAAATGTGACAGCTTATTTGATGTCACATTTAAAGCTGTTATTTTAAGTTAAGTTATTTTAACTTATTTTAAACGACAAACTTCTAGGAATGCCGTCGAAACATGTTACATCATTGGGATAAAAATATGTGAGTTCTTATCGTTGTTTATATATAACCATGATAGTCGGAAAAAAAAGTTGCTTAGACGTTTTTACATTGGGTCTAAGATGTGAACGCTAACTTTATAGTCTAAGTTGTATAGATTTTTTTGTCGTTTTTGTCAATATTGTATACGTATGACTTTGAGTGTACTTATGAGAATTTTTCACAATTAGATCCCAAACACATTATATGAGATCACATGTAATTATCATTGCATAGGACCTTTCTCCTTTTTTGGCAACAATTATCTGTCCTCGCTGAAAACACCTGATTTAGAATTTAATTATTATCATTTTTATAGGAGGTAAATGCTCGAAATTTTTGTTTGCCTTACCAGTACAGTTTACTTGTTACTTTCCCGGTTAGTAACTGTAAACTTACCAACATTATTCACCTTAAAGGATGATCAAAATAGAACGGGACGCGACGGGACGGGACGGGAAAATCTGTCAATATCTATAGAAAGCGTCACGTGACATCCGAGGGCTCCGAGCTATCACGTGATTCTATATATTCTATAGAAATTGACAGATTTTCCCGTCCCGTCCCGCCCCATCCCGCCCCGTCCCGTACTAAGGTGAGTCATCCTTACAACTCCTTGACAGAGTGGTCAACCGGAAGATTCGGAAGGCTGTCTTCGCTGAAAAAGTGTAATCTGTCATATTGAGAAAAAAAATCTAAAAAGATATTATACGTTATCAACATGAAAAGAACTATCAAATTGTCTACTTCAAGGACATATATTGGTATTTTAAATAAATTATATCGTATTTTTGCTCAAGATCAAAAATCCTAGAAAATCGTGTTTCTTTGTCGATAAAAAAGCAGAATGGCCCAGTAAAGTAAACTCGCATTATTCGGTGATACTACACGGAAAAAAATACTTAAACACGTTGCAAAAAGGTTGAAATTTTAAAATATTATATTGATACTTGACATTGAAAAAACCGACCTTGTTGCAACGTTGAAAGTATATTTTTCTGTTTAGTATCACTGAATTAGAAGTATCACCAAATTGTGCGACCCTAGTGCAAATTTTGCTCACGATTTAATTTGTCTAACCGTATGGTGATACGTGGACTACGTGACCGGAGTTTTGCATAAATAGAAGCTAAAACTCATAACTACACTAGTATCCTAGAAGCCTTGAACCTCTGCTCAAATCTTGGTACTTATCTTAATTCATCATCCTCAAGCGTATTTGAACTTGTGATGAACTTATTTATAATGTTTCCAGGGAAGCCTAAGACCTTTTTAAAAAGTAATATCTAGTGTTATAATTAAACGATTTTTATTTATTTATTTAAACTTTATTGCACAGTAGTTTTATTGTGTTTCTCAACGTTGTTTCTTCATATAATGCGTAGATTTAGAGAAACACTAGAATTTCTCCAGAATGATACACATTTTCCAAGAAGGTGGTGGTTTCTCGAGGTCCCCAAGGTCAAATGGTGTGGACATAAAAACAGGTCAAACATTTCACACCCGTTCGCGATATTCCGACTCGGCTTAATTTGATTGTAGATATTATATCTCCTATACATTTCATTCCAGTTGCAGTTTATAATGTGACCTTGAGAACTATTATTAACCTGTGCGAAACTATAGCAAATAAATACAGCAAAACGCAAGTTTGCTTGTTATGAAGGACAATAGTCGAAGCAGGAAGTCTTGAATCTTGTTCAGATCTCGTATTTAAATAATTTAAGTTAATGATCCTCCGTTACTGCTTTATGATCATTTTGGCAAAGCCTACGCTGAGTTTTTTTCATATACTACTTATTGTTTATTGTATTTTTATTACAACTGTCAAGGTCGACAGCTGTCAAAATTATTATTGATGTGCCATCACCAAAGTTATAATCTTTTTTCGGAAATATTGCCAGGAATATTCCCTGGAACCAGAATATTGCCAACTGCGACAAACACTAGACATGACGATTTAACATCGTCCGCGAACGACCTCAACAAGTATTGGCAATATCTGTAATACTTTCTGAAGGCTTTCTTCATTCTTTGCTGATTAATGCGAATAGGTAAACGTTTTGACGCAATCTTTTACTAGAGTTTTCCACCTATTGTGTTGGTTATTGTTAAAGTCTAAGATGAAACTAAAGTACCTACGAATAGAAGGTTTAATCGAATCCCGGTAAGGGCAATTTATTTCATCATGGATGTTTTCTATGTATTTATGTATTTGTATATGATATATATCGTTGTCTGAGTACCCGTAACACAAGCCTTATATTGAGCTTACTTAGAGTTAGTCAATTTGTGTAGGAATGTCCTGTAATATTTATTTATTTTATTTATTTTGTTATCCCGCCAGTGCTCTATTTTATTGTCTGCAATTAAATATTTCTCAAATAACCGCTATATAAATATACTTATCTATTGATGTAGAAACACCTATATTTGAAACATAAATAAGTAAAAATTAAGAATTTAAATATTTGGGATAAGCTACGCGTTTTTTTATTCTGAATATTTTGTCTTATTGAACTATATTTTGATATGTAAAATTAACACACCACTGACGTTTTCGAAATAACAATGAACAATATTGTACTTTGTAAACATTCCGGATATAATAAGTCATTGACTTGAAAAGTATAGTTTAAACAATCTCCATTGTTAGTGTTATAACAGTTATTATTCCATAAATTATCGTAAATACATAATTATTATATATAGCATATTTGGAAGTAGATTTTTTGGAGACTCAAAATCAGGGAAACATTCATATTTTAAGCCATTAAGGAATTACGATAACATTGTTTTGCGAAAACTTCATCACTTGATAAAAACCTATTTCATGATACCATTTTATTCAGCAAAGCGAATGTTTAGGCTTCCGTCCCAAAATGGTAAAAAAAGGAACTCTTATGCGCGACTCAAGGAGCGACGCTCTGTCTGTCTGTCTGTCACATTGTTAAATATCTCGGGAACGACGGGAACTACTTAAACTATTGATGTGAAATTTGGATTTACAAAGAAGGCTAATCTATAAAACGGCAAAAAAACGATTTATTGTATAACAAACGTGATTTTTTTGCCGATTTTATAGATTGGTCGGTTTTTTGAACTCACCAACATTGGCACTGACACCGCACACCAACACACACGCAAGGAGCAGGACCCTCATGATGGAACACCGGAAACACCTCTTCAGCGACACAGTAAACAATAAGTTTGGAGGCTGCGCGTGCGCCGCCTTTTATACGGCGCTAACTACTGTCATTACAACGAGATGAGCTGGGAGCTAGTTGGGGTTTTTCATCATAATCAACCTTTTTTTAGAGGATTTTTTAGTTTTTTTTCCATTATGGTTACTTTTGCCCCGCGGGACAGTGCAAAAGCTATGTCGGACTCTCTCCGACTAAAAATTACAACGAGATGAGCTGTAGGCTGGGAGCTAGTTGGGTTTTTTCATCATAATTAATTTTTTAGAGGATTTTTTAAGGGATTATTCCGTTATAGATACTTCTGCACCGCGGGACACTGCAAAAGCTATATCGGATTCTCTCCGACTAAAAACCCCCGGTGGTCTACTTCCTCCTCGGTCGTGGAATCTCCAATGGAACGCACCAGTCACGCCTCTGTGGGTTGGACGGTAGCAGTCCCTGATTGCTACCGTCTACGACCCTAAGGACAGTTTTAGTCGCCTTTTATGACAGAAAGTAGATACCGTAACCGTATTCTTATTCGTGCTTTATAATCGTATTCTACTGCCTGGGCTGCATAATTGACATCATCATCATCATCATAACTAACCTAAACAGCACACAATTTTTTTTGTGATTTAATTTCGCACTTTTATTTAGTATTTTAAGTGGCGCTTACTTAGGGTTTCTGCTCGAGATTTCTCGAACTCGAGACAACTCGAGAATTTCGGTCTCATTCGAGACGAGAAAAAAATGTCCATGACTCGAGAATTCTCGAGTCATGCGCGGCGGGCACGCGCCTTTTCGCCCAGTACAACTAGACTTAAAGAAAATTAACTTGAGAATAATAAACACAGAACTTTTATTATTTTGTTTTTAAAAGTAATACTTCTTCATTACAGAAGGCCCAGAAGGGTAAGTTGGTTCTGTGTTAAAGTCGTGACAAGGGCTTCTAATCACGATTTTTTGAATTCAAGACAACTAGCTACACTTTTTAGCTACATCTTAGATGAGATAACAATTACCGGAAGCCAAGAAGTATCAAGTCTTTTGATGGACCGAACATCAACGTTAATTTCGGACGTGACAGCCTTAATGCATAACTCGTGGTTCTACATCAAAACCACTTTTCCAGCTGTCTATTTATCAATTTTTCTTACAAAAATTATACTTATTATGGTTGAACTACCCCGAAATGTCAACTATTCCAGACTCGGATGAAGTCAGCGGTGACGATGATACTTCTATCAGAAATTGGAATCTGAAACTGCAAACAACGTGCAATATCTACAGAATATTACCTATATATTTTTATAACAAATATGATATCTGTTAAAAGTTCAGAAATAGCCCACTGAAAAACATCTTACAAAAGCATGTAGGTACGGTCAGCTGCAGAGTAAAGTGACCCCCCCTGCATACAAACTTTCTATGCAGGGGGGGTCACTTTACTCTGCAGCTGACCGTACGTAACAGAAGATTCTGTTGATGCTGAAAGAAGCATATGCGTATTTGCAGCGGGAACCCATGTAATTATGCTTTATGTCCTAAATAATCGAGTTGGTCGATACCTGTCGATTTATGTACTTTAAAATGTCTACCTTTGCAAATTACTAAAATAAAAAAAGGATTATGTGCCAGCGAGGCCCTTTGTTAGTTGTAAGTTTACAGACTAAATGAATTACTATTCATGGAGCCTCTTATTTCTACCTTCCAAATAACTTTTCACTACACTCTAGATATAAATAGTTTTTGAGAAATACGCGTTCGAAGATTTGGTCCTATTAGCAGGGCCCTTTGGTATTTAATGACTTACATGACCCCAAGTAATTTAAAAAAATAGCCGGTTATTTCTACTTACTGAATCAATTATTACCAACTTGCTAGTTAGTGCAGTCAGAATTAGCTCATTCTAAACGAACTCATCAACTTAAAAGCACAAGCACCACAGTTTCAGTAGGTTATTTTTCTTGAAAACCGGTCACTGATACTATTGAAATTAGGAACCTTTTGATTTGAATAGCTACGCGTAAGAACCTAGAGAAGTATCGCGTTACCTGGCGAGAATGAGAGGATTTTCAAACTTTATTCAATGGCTTATATTAATTCGATGGAGGCAGACTGCGATGTTTTTCGGCTGTGCTGGACATCGGCTATGTCATGTGTAAGGAATACATGGAATAGGTACTCCGTTTTGTTAGCCCATCGAATGGGAGATCACGTTGTGCCCAGTGACATTAAGTGCATTAAAGGATAACTGTCTTAACTCTTAACTGGATAAAATGCTTAATTCAAACCTCATCGCCAATTCATATTAGTTATAAAAAAGTTATATATATGGAAAACATATAAAAAGATGTCGTTATAGGTTTATTTATTTTAAGAGGTTTGCCTTTTAAAGGGTAACAATATTTTAACAATGAATACTTACGGTGGTATCCGAAAAACATTAAAATTACTTTCCTCCAAAAAAAGACTCGAGACTCGAGAAGACTCGAGAAATTGGGCTCGAGATTTCTCGAAACTCGAGAATACAAATGGGCCGAGAAATCAGAAACCCTACGCTTACTGCTGTCATCACAAGATAATCTTTTTACATACATTTTAACCTAAACACAGTACATTCGATTCGATTGAACGGCCTCCTAACCTAGTTGGTAGTGACCCTGCCTACGAAGCAGGAGGTTTCGGGTTCGAATCCTGGTCAGTGCATTTATTTGTGTGTTTATCACGAATATTTGTTCCTGAGTTATGGATGTTTTCTATGTATTTATGTATTTATATGTATCAGGCTATTATACATATATATCGTCGCCTAGTACCCACAACATAAGCCTTATTGAGCTTACCGTGGGACTAGGTCGATTTGTGTGCGCCCTGTAGCCCGGGCATTAGAATACGGCTACGGTATCTCCTGCCTGTCGTAAGAGGCGACTAAAAGGAGTCCTCGGGGTCATAGGCGATGGCAGCTAGGGACTGCCATCATCCTAAAACAAGGGGGAACCATCAGAGGCGTGACGCAAGGGTGGCACTGGCGAGTTCTATCGAGATCCCAGAGCCAACCTAATTGCGGCGAAGAGGAAAAGGGGGGTTTTTTAGTCGGTGAGACTCCGACATAACTTCTGCACTGTCCCTGCGGTGCAGAAGTATCCATAACGGATTTTTCCTCCCCATAAAAAAAAGGTCGATTTGTGTATTTGCGCTCGCCAGAGTAGTTGTAGGAGCGATACGGACATACTTTAGTAACGGCTGTTAAACAGTCCATACAATTTTAGTAATAACTTGGTAAAACATTGCCTGTTTTCTGTAAATCTATGATCCTATTGTTGATCTTGATGATTCAATAACGCTTGTTTAACGACTACACGTCAGCTGAAAGACACATATCACAAGTACCTTCGAAACAAGATCCTGTTGCGTTTTCCACTGTATATACCATTTTAGTTTTAGGAAAATACAAAAAAAAAAGTGCTAAGTATTTTTTTTATACTACGACGGTGACAAACAAGCATACGGCCCGCCTGATGGTAAGCGGTCACCGTAGCCTATGGACGCCTGCAACTCCAGGGGTGTTACATGCGCGTTGCAGACCCTTTAAAAAAAAAAGATTCACAGGAATACAGTGAATCCTCTTGGAGTGTTTTTAGGTGAGTACCTAGTGCTTTGGGGATTTCCCAAAGAACTGCAGTATGGGGTTCTTTAAAGGGAGTGTACAAGTTTAAATGAGTCGGCAACGCGCATGTGACACCCATGGATTCGCAGGATAGGTTAGAGTAACCGCTTTACATCAGTCGGACCTTATACTTGTTTGCCACCGTCGTGAAAAACGCTATTTCATTATATTTCTCACTGGAGACTCACAGCAAATATTGCTGAATCAGGCAATCATTTTTGCCCTCAAAAGATGTATGAATATTTATTTTATTACTTACGAGTAGGTAGAATAGGTAGGTACCTAGTTCAAATGTTGCATATTTGCCATGATTTCAAATATTTTCGTTAGGCTCGCGCGCCCCCTGCGATGTTACTTTATGCCCTAGTGCATGAAAAGCGATTTTGTGTCGCCTAGCCACGACATAAAGGCGACCTTTTTTATTCTTTTTTTTTCTACTTCAGCACTTCTATTTGCCTATTAGATGACTGACAGCGATATAAAAGAAGTACAAGAGATATAGAACAGGAGACTCCTCTGTTTACGGGAAAAATATACATAGGAGTAGTTAAAAAATTCTCAGAAGGAAAAGTAGAACAATTTACGACCTCGGGCGGGACTCGAACCCGCGACTCTGGGATACCAGCCCATCGCTCTTCCAACTGAGCTTCCATATCCCTCGTATGCGACTTAGTGGGGCGCTTATTAGTGCTTAATGCTTCCGGGAAAGGTGACTATTGAGAAAAAAATATAATGGGAAATATGCGAGTGGTAAGAAATGCTTCCGGAATGGGCAGCTATTGAGAAAAAAATAAGGTGGTAAAAATTGCGATTGGAATTAATCCCGACTAGGAAAATACGATTTCCGGAAAATACAGTACACACTCTTTGAATAAAATAACATTCTGTTTAATTGTAACTTTTTCTGACACAGATATGATTACAGAGAGTAAGACTAAATATGACAGTATGACGGAAAAATATGTACTACCGCGTTCAAAATTACATAAGCAGTTTATGAATTAATTCATTCATAAATTGCCCGTGCACTTTAGAACGCGTCTACATCAGTAGAACTTTGTTTATAACTTTATTTTGGCACTAAAAATGAGGATCTACTGAGTCCTGCCAAAATTTAGAGGTCGTATTTAGGTTTAATCTCTTTTTAACAAAAAATAAAAAAGATTGTAGACTTATTAAGAATACCTACAATATAACAATAACATCCACACAGTTGCTACCGAACGGCACCTTTTTATAATGTTTTTATGTTTTGAATTGTTTTTTATATGTCTAAATTGCATTAATTAGCAATTAATTAGGTAGGTTCTTATTTTGTTTATTCATTATTATGAGTTAAAAACTTAATCTAAGTCACATTAGCATGTCGAGTCCTGCTAATTATTTAATAGTGTAGGGTTCCATAGTAGCCAGTCTTCAAAAAACCTTAAAAGACCCATTCTTAATCAAAGTATTGGGACTTAAGTAGTAAAGGAGGGAGGGTAAGGTAAGGGAGTTTTTTAAGGAACTAACGTCCTCTTTCTCTACTCAATTGGTTATAGTATAAAACCCTGCTTCAGTCTTATCGTCTTAAAATCGATTAGACTAATGACGTTAAAATAGCTATAATTTTACAAGGGGTCTAATTTATTGCTTAACTATCGGGCTTATATTGAGTCCCGAGCAAACGAAAGATTCCAAACTTTAGCCAAGAGCGTAGCGAGTGGTTTGAAAACTGGAATCTTGGGCTTTACGAGGGTCTCAAGGCACGAGAGTTGAACAAACTTTGCCGCCGAGTGTAATAAAACATTTTTCACCTCACTATCGCGAGGAAAATGAAAACTACATACGATTACAAATATTATCTAAATATAAATTACCATATTGAAGAAACCATTCAAAAAATCTAGTTCAAAAGTGTCATAGCGTAGCTTCTGGTACTTAGATATTGGTAAGCGCGGGATTATTTAAAGACGTGACCTCCGATTGTGCATATTTACTACGGCCATACAGGTCTCACTTATACTGGACTGGTGATAAGTCATAGGAATTAAAGCAAGATCAAATTACTTTTCCCACTAGTGTATAAAATACGTTTTCCCCGCTAGTTTTAAAGGATA
The DNA here is from genome assembly GCA_949128165.1 of Lathronympha strigana. Taxonomy (NCBI): domain Eukaryota; kingdom Metazoa; phylum Arthropoda; class Insecta; order Lepidoptera; family Tortricidae; genus Lathronympha; species Lathronympha strigana. The sequence continues at coordinate 1,320,946 of OX421911.1, forward strand.
AAACAGCGCTTTCTGAGCTAGCGAGGGGAAAAAGTTTTTGCGATAAGTCAAAGCCAATTTACGAGTATAAGAAGACTGCCACATTTTTAGACTTCCGGCGTGGTTATTTCCCGATACATTCACTCCCCTTTTTAAGCCGCAGACATACAGGCAGACATACGGACACTTATTAGGATATGATAACGGAACCCTAAAATATAATATGTAGATAATAACAACGTCATTTTTTTCAACCTACTACAATAATTAGGTTACCATTAAATCTTAGTTAATTTTATAATTAAATTCAAAGTGCTATTAAATGAGTACAGTGTCATTGAGCATAGCATCCAAAAGTTTAAACTACCATTAACTAGCGGTCAATGCCACGGTCATTTGATAATTTTTAATCTTTATGAGTTTCATGAGAAAAAATCTAGGGAACTGACAATGCCCATAAAAAATTCCCTAAAACTGGGGAGTGGAATTTTATAGACCGCGGCTCAATAAATCATTGCAAAGATTTTTCCTTATCATCTTACCTAACCGTCTTACTACTTAAACTAAGTATCGATGGTATCCGTCTCAAGGTTCAATAATTAACGAGGTATCAAAGGTACAAATAATACTAGCTAAGGACTTTCGACTGCTTCCATTAATGTCGGAAATAGTAGTTTATGCAACAGTGATATATTAATAAGAACCTATTATGAGCTGTTGCATACGCTAGTTTTTCTACGACAGCTAAAATAGCGTAAAAAGCAAAATCTAGAAACTTGGCAGAATAGGGAAGATGTTGTGCCCACTATAGAAAAAAAAAACATTGCTTATATATTGTATGAAAATCCATAGGAGCAATGTTCTTATGGAATACCATAGACAACGTTATAATGTATACTTTTTAAATATCGCTGTCCGTCATCTAATTGACAGATAGAAGTGCTGATGTAGAAAAAGAAGTGTGTTGGTATTAGAGGCGTTATCCTAACCCGAAGGGCATTCATACGTAATTTAATCCTTGGACATAGTTTTACCTCGGTCAGGTGGGAATATTTCTGCGTTGCCACGGTACCTAATTAAAATATTTCATTTATATTATTTGTAACGTTATTCAATCACTACATAGTATAAAACAATGTCGCTTCCCGCTGTCTGTATGTATGTAGGTATGCTTAAATCTTGAAAACTACGCAATGGATATTGATGCGGGTTTTTTTTAATAGATAGACTTTCAAGAGGAAGGTTTATATGTATAATAATAACCCGTGCGAAGACGGCCGGGTCGCTAGTATTTGTATATAATCGTCGACTGTAGGTTCAATTAGTGTAACGGCCAGGGATTTACATTATACATGGCGCTTACCCTAATTGAAACAACGGTCGACGTAATGTTTGTTCGAAGATAACCCGAGTATCGTTGATCGAATCATCGTAAAATTTGTCAAGTAGTTAAATAAGATGGGCGAAATCGGTCAATAGGTTGCCGAGATTAATACCTAGGATTATTCAAGTTCGCGGCGAACAACTAGTTATTATATTACGAATGAAGATTCATAATAATAACTTAACAAGGTATCTGAGCGCTCCTGGAAGACTTTGTCATTCAACTAAGTTCTCCACTTCTGGCTTGCCTTATCCGGCCGTCCACAGTGGGGTCGCGAGAGCTGTTCTCGAAGGTAGATGTTGAAACCTAAGCGGCGAGTTGGCTGTTTAAAGTCCAGTGACAACTCTCTATCCCAGCCCTCATACCTCATACCTCATCTTAGATGTCGCTTTTGTGGGGGGCATCTATTGTGGGCGAGTCACTGTCTGTCGGAAATAAAAATGCTTAACATTCTATTAGGCAGGCGTCCGGTTTTATTCTCCATAACCCAGTATTTAGTCCGCCAGTATTTATTTCACTTAATAGTCCAGTATGTTTTAGATTCCATTAACTCTTAATAGTCCATACACCCATTGTTCCGTAATGGGACTTCCTACTATTTTGAAGTTCTGTACTTTTTTCAAAATATTTTTCTCTCCCGTAAGAAAAAGTCATTGCTCTGATAAAATATGTAGGCGCTAACATTTATTAAGTAAATAAGTTATTTAATGCCATTGCGGCGATTAAATTGTAGGCACGCCATATATTTATTTATTTTTTATTTATTTATTTAACCTTTATTGCACAATACAAGAAAGTACAAATGGCGGACTTAATGCCTTAAGGCATTCTCTACCAGTCAACCATTGGGTCAAACAGAAAAAAATTGGGTAAAATTGGTGCGGAAGAGTAAAACAGAGAGATAAAATGTCACATTCTGGAATAAATACATCTGATATATATCTGATTTGTTGGGGTTTGGGGGGGTTCTTATCTCGTCACCGTACGGAGGATATTTGCGAGGAAATAAATAAACTTTCTAGTCAGATAAAAAAAAACAATAATTATTATATTAGTGATAGTGTAGTTGCACAGTCCACAGTACTCCGGAGTCAGCGGCGACTACGTGGGGGGCAGGTCCTCGGGGAGCTCTGCATCTTTGCATATAATAACACCATTTACGAACAGGTCTGATGAAAAACATTGTATGTATCACGGGCGGTACAAGAATTACGAACTCGTGCCACAATTAAGCCTTAGGTCTTCGTCTCGGGCTTAAATTCACACTCGTTCGTAATTTCTTGTTTACCGCCCATAATACACAACAATGTAAAAGGTATAATTTATAAAAATAATAATAATCTTCTTGCGTCACGCTTACACTAATGCATTGAGCATTAGAGCAACAGACTTATGACGAATCTTTGCGGATCTTGTAACGGCTGTAAGTTTTAACCTAATGTGAAAATTTTCCTCATGGTTGCCAAGTGACAAACAAACGGCCCTACTATTAAGTGCGTGCCTCTAAACGAGCAATTATTTTATTTTAATATCTATATACTTATCCTTACTTTACTCCTAGCCTAGTCGGTATTGACTCTGCCTACGAAGCAGGAGGTCCCGGGTTCGAATCCTGGTCAGGGCATTTATTTGTGTGTTTATCACAAATATTTGTTCCTGAGTCATGGATGTTTTGTATGTATTTAAGTATTTATATGTACCCACAATACAAGCCATAATGAGCTTACCGTGGGACTAGGTCGATTTGTGTAAGACTGTCTCACAATATTTATTATTTATTTATTAAACGTAGGGTCATGGTGTCAATAAACACGATTAATCCGTTCTAAAGTGTTTAATATCACGGAAACAGAAGGAATACCATATTATATAAAGTACTTACTTACTAGTCAAAAGTAGAAAATCAGCGAATCAAATCATTTATTAAATGTAATGAATGTTTTGATTCATGTTTTTTTTTTTTTTTTAGTAGTCACATGCCTATATATATATATTATAAATTGAAAATGAAAACTTGTCTCAAAAATGTATTTTTTGACAAAAAACTTATTAGTTAAATATTCCGGTCTCACCCGGAAAACACAATGATTGTAATTTAACTTCACTTTCATTTTTTTTTTAAATACTAAGACAGTGACAAAAAAGCATATGGGCCGCCTGATGGTAAGCGGTCACCGTAGCCTATGAACGCCTGCAACTGCACTACATGCGCGTTGCCGACCCTTTAAAAAAAGGAGGATTCGCTATGTTGACAGCTAAAGAGGCAAGCTTTGCTCCGTGGGTCCCCAGCTGTCAACAAAGTGAATCCCCTTGGGGCTCTGGCGACCTTACTCACCAACAGAAACACAACACTATGAGTAGGGTCTAGTGTTATTAAACTGCGGTTTTCTGTAAGGTGGAGGTACTTCCCCAGATGGGCTCTGCTCCAGACTTGAGCGAGACGACATTCGTTGTGCTGTGCCCTACCACAAACGATAAACGATATGCATCCGCTGTGACAAAACCCCTCTTAAAGAAAATTTTCACGATATTAACAGATCGTAAACACTTATATACATTAATACCGGGCTGCAGTGGGTTGTCAGACTATAATATTTTTTGCTCTTTTACAAACCCCTAAACTTACAGAACCAATTAGCTACAAATCATCTAACAAATTCTCCAAACACCAACTAAACTAGACACTTTAAATCTAATAATCTCTTAACATGCAAAGGTCAAATAGAAATGGTAGCAATATCAACACGACTTGTTGCACAACGTATAAAAGACTCCGCGACCTTACTGGCTGCAGTTGGAAGGCTGAATGCGACGGGTCCGGACTTTACCGCGATTTAAAATTTAAAAAATCAAAGTGTCAATCGAGATGCGCGCGTTTTTGATAGCCGTTTGTTGTTTGGCGGGAGTCAGGGCGGATTCACTGCGTGAGTTTTTCTTGTTTTTTTTTAAGTATACCTAAATTAAAAATATCATATTTCGTAACTAAAAATTGGTGAGAAGAGAAAAAAATGTTTACAGTTTGGAAAGGGTATTTGTCACTGAAATACCAGGCAGAGAGAATCTTTTTTTTTACGCTGAAAGGTCATCCACAAAAAAACAAATGAGTACAGTTTCTTACTGCAAATATGTATAAACACTGAAATTCGTCTTGCTAGATTTTTAACCCAATATCGCATAGTGTTGCCATATTTGGCCGTTATAAATTCAACTTAATTGACAGCTGTTAAAATTCCAATTTAAACAAATACATGTCACATGCGGTACTCCGAAAAAATGACGGCATAAATAAATAAATAAAATCTACTGTCAGACTTGGGTTGTCACAGACTATACTAACCTCATAATTATTAAGCAAAACGCAAAATAAATCAAACCAATTCAGGCTTGCCTACCCCCTCGCCATTTGCAATATAGAGCAGAATACCAAATCAGTCTATAATTTTTAATTATTTCAACTTGAAAAATTTGCGGATTTCATACAAAAAGTATAGTCTATGAGGTACCTCATTGTGCCAGTGGTTGACACTGCTAATAGTTAGCATCATCAAACTTAATTTCTAGAATCAGGAGACTGAACGGGTTTAAGTGACATTTCGATGTGAAATTCCGTAGAAATTATTAATATGACATGAAGACATGATAATGACGTAGGGAATATGAAGTGAATATGTCAAATGTCAGTTTAGCACTTTCGAATAGGTCTCCTGCAGTCAAACGCTCAATATTGTCATAATTCGATTCTATCGTAGAGCGATTAAAACGGATAATAAGCATATTGGTCTCGTCGGAAGACCAGCGCTTACTTTCGAGTAACCTATCTACATCTACACCTAGTTTGATTATATTCCTTAGGGAGTGGAAATATTCGCCGTGGTCGATCGGGTGTCGATGGCTCAATTGGCAGAGCCACTGACCGGTTATCAGAGAGTTCGTGGGTTCGAAGCCCGCTAGACGCGGGGAAACATTCCATTCTTCTTTCAATTATAAAATTGTGGAGTCGCTAAATATTATGGTGTATTTCCTAAATTCAGCATTTATCATATACATAACTTTTCTTACTCCTATGAGGCACCTCAACATTTTGAAACAGCTGTTCTCGACTGCGTTCAAGAAAACTCCGATCGTAAGTCGTATCGTAACCACTCTATCGCCCTGTTAAGGGTCACTTGCTGGCTATTTATGCTCGGGCATATCCGCCAATCAATGTTTGGGGAATGTGGTAATATACCTTGACAGTGGCAAATGTGTCCACCTGGACAGAAGCCATTTTATTAAAAAATAATACTGAACGGGAACTGTCAAACTTTACAGTGTTAAATTATGACGTTTACAGTCTGCCATCAAAATCTATGAAACTTAACATAGTTGGACTCTAGCTCTTTCCCGTAACAGCAGCAATGAAACACCATCGCTGCGCTGATGCAGTCGAAAACGGAATTAAAATGTTAACACTACGGTGTGGAAATTAAGGTCCGACCGAGATCTCGGACTCGGCAGTCTCGGCCAAAATTAGAGCCGAGATCTCAGTGTCGGCTCTCGGCCAAAAAGGGGCGAGATTCTCGGCCTTGGCCGAACCTTCCATGACTTGACACTTTTTGCAATTTTGGTGGGCATTTTAACCAATTACAGTGTACCGTGTTACATAATGCAAATTATAACTTTTTTACTCGAGCTTTGACTATAAATGTTGTGTTTTAGTGATGGCTATATTAAACAACAGTTTAATTCTTGACTATCACATGTTTTTGTGGAAAATGCGCGTTTTTCGTATATATTATAAAATCTCGGTCTCAGTCTCGGCCGAGAACTCAATTTAATTTCGGTCTCGGTCTCGGTTGAGATAAAAAAGAAGTCTCGGTCGGACCTTAGTGGAGATACACCAAGTCTAACAGCGCGTGTAAATTGTCACTCAAGAGCGGAGGTTTACTTGGTGAAAGACAAGGCGCCGGCCGGCGTACCCGGTCAAGGCCGCGTGATGTCATTACGCATCATAACAATCACACATGGTTAGGCTTTAGGCTGAATGGTGAGGCGCCAAAAGCCTAATCGGGGTGCCAAGAATCCACATCATATTTGATGCGTTTGACAAACGGGGAACTGACAAATACGCTCAAATTCACATCCAGCGGCGCTAAGATGCCAAGCTGATATCCTGATAATTGCTGGGTAAGACGATAGTTTGTCGGCACGTTCTGACAATTCCTGATAATTTTAAACAGTTCTGTCAATTGTCTTTGCATTTGGCACCTGTCACCGTCGCGCTATCCGTGCAATTTGTCAGTTTATCAACTTATAGCATTATATAATGACATCCGTAATGTAACCATCTTAGACCTGCTGGTGCCAGTTTTGTACGCCGGATTAGGGGCGTTTTGGGTTAAATTATGTAGGTAATTTTACAGTTGCTAACCGGGGAGATGACAAATAAACTGTATACTGATAAGGTATACTAAAATTTTGGGCATTTACCTCCTATAAAAATGATAATAATGAAATTCTAAATCGGGCATTTTTCAGCGAGGATACAGGTCAGTGTCTTTTGTAGTTTTACTTATTGGACTATTGTGTTACACTTCAATAGTGTGTAGAGTAACCAGACTGCTGTAAGAGCGTGTGGTAATGTTGGAAGCGGACATGGCGTAAGCACTCCGGCGCACCGAACGGTAAAGGACGCGTGGTACTACTGCATTTCCGATTTTTTCTACCCAGGACTAATGTTTCCCTTTGACATTATAAATCTACGCTCGATCTACTTAAAAGATCTAACTTAATCAGTCGAGATGTACAGCCAACCAATGATGATCGCGAGTCGATTTTCCGCTAGGGGTGCTAGTGGAACGTGGGTCCTGCGGGAACATTTCAAACGCCACTTTGTCAATTATCTCATACTGACACAGGATCCACGCATGAGTGGCGTCGCCTAGTGAGTGTCACTACGGTAGCTCACATTGGAACCCTACCCTAGGGCACTGTAGGACTATATATGTCATAGTGACGCTATAAATTGGATTGTAAGAAATCTCTTACTGCTTGTCAATTTCACATGGTTCTCATCATCATCATGGTTCATCGTGACAGAGTGGTCATTGGGAAGGCTGTCTTAGCTGAAAAGGGCCACTCTGTCACGGTGTTTTCTAAAAACTACTAAAAAGAAAAATACGTTACTTACGTGAAAGTATTATTGTATAGTCTACTTCAAACACATATGTTACAACATATGTTGTTTTTTTTTGTAATTTCTACCGTTATCAATTTACGTCATCATAAACCGAAATATCGAGTAAATCATGTTTTAAATAGAAAACTCCCGTGAGTATTAAACATATTAATTTACTTAGACCGGGTTACTCAAGTCTATAAAGTCGAAAATAGCTCGACATGTTTCGGGGATGATTATGAGGCGCGGACCGTCCCGAAACATGTCGAGCTATTTTCGACTTTATAGACGTGAGTAACCCGGTCTAAGTATATTAATAAATCATGTTTCATTGTCTTAAAAAAAGGAAAACGCCTCTGATACGTATTACATGTAACTGGAGCAATACCAACTGTTTCACAAGGATTGTTACATGAGGTTAACAAATATCCAACAACGCGTAAAGGCATGGCAATCCCGTCACTGGCATATGAGGTTTCACTTCATAAATAATTTTACTCGGCTTCACAAGACTACAAACACTTAAAATTTACTCTTACTCTTCCCTAATATGCGTCCTATAATGTGTATCGATAAATGTGAATATCCGGAGTCGATAAATGAGAAGTCCCTTTGACAGAAAAGTGTCACGAAAATTCCGGCCTCTGCCATACGTAGTGTGTGATACAAGGGATCAAAATTATATATTTCCGGCGAGGGCGTACATTGTACAAGTAGAATCCTGAGCACAATGAGGAGTTCAAGCGTTAACGACCAAGGCGAAATTAATTTTGATACCGTGTGACACACTGCTTTTCACACCAACTGAGAGGAAATAAACAAAGCCGAAAACAGCATCATATCAACAACGTAAAAATGTGTAGTCCTTGAACAGAAAAGTGCCACTTTGATCCCTCCTAGCTTAATCAGAAAAAAGCCTTTTATGAAAGTATATGAAAATAAATATTTTTTATTTTCTGTTTTTATAAAAAAAAGTGAATATAATATAAGTTGTCATAGACTCCTTAAGTCTAAGAATCGAAAGATTCGGGTCTGTAAATTAACTCATCACTCAATCCGTCTGTGGAAGTGGTTGCAGGGGTCTTACCATGACGTCTTAACGCGATTCAGTTGACGACCTAAACTGAGTCGCTTCCACACAACTGAGCCTAAACTGAACCTAAAATGAACCGCATTAAGACGTCATGGTAAGGCCACAGTGAATTATTGCGTTTTCTAAGCCGAATGGAATTCTAGAAAACTCATGGAAGCGATGAAGGTGAAAGGACATTATGTTTACTTAAATTAAGTGGAGGACACAGTTCACGGAAGAAATCAGATGTTTGTGTATATCGTGTACAGCCGTTGAATCTTGATTTTTATTTTTATTTTGTTTTTGTTTTTTTACTTTGTGGTCTTTCTGTTCCACCATTTTTGTTTAATAGTTTCTTGTAGAACCACATATTATTGTAAATATTTTTACAACTTTTGTAATTTGTTTTTAAAAATTAGTCCTGCCGAGTTTCTTGCCGGTAATAATCTTCTCAGGCCATGGTGTAGGGTTAGAACAGGTAGCACTTAGCTTTTTTTGACGTTCATAAGTGCATTTTAATGTGCCAAAAACTAAAGATATTTATCATTTAAGTAGTTACCTCTACGTCATTAACTTCATTAGCTTCATTCATCATTGGCCTGTAATAAATTTTACATTGACTACATTAAAAGACAACTCACACTAGAAACTAGAACTTACGATCTGTAAGTTTCTATAGGAAGAATCACGTCCGAGCTCTCCGGAACCCTCGGGGGTCACGTGACGTTTTCTATAGAACCTGATGGATCTGCCCGGGCCGGTCACGGCTCGGCCCGTTCTAGTGTGTTTCATCCTTAAAGCTGCATCTAGCTCCCACAAGCATATAAAATATAAGTACAAGCAAGACTCCCTAACAGTAAGTTGTCTCAGACGCTAGCGAGTATAGTATACTACAGTTTTCATCCCGCGAAGCACGAGAGCCCGGTATTATATAAAGTTGTCCGATTCGGCTCAACTTTTTGCTATGAGTTTTCATAGTTACAAAAATCTTTGTACATCTTTTAATACAAAAATTGAGAGATAATTTCAATTTGAATGGGATAAATGAAAAAGTTTTACAAAGTTGTCAATTTTTGAAATATCGACCATTTTCTAACAGCTGTTTTGCTGTCATCATCTTAACCCTGTGAAAACGAGTGCTGTAAAGGGCTCGAAACGTAGGGTCATGGTGTTAATAAACGCGATAAATCCGTTCAAAAGTGTTTAATTCCAATGAATAACAATCTCCGTAACAGAAGACAATAGCTGTTTTACCATTTTTTGATGAGCGAGCTTTAAACATCTATCTAGTTTTCGACTTTATTGCTATTAAATCATAATAAAAAGTTTGTTTTTCTTGTCCAGTAGGTATAGTCTTTTACGGATAAATGAAACACTTTAAAACATTTTTACAAAAAATTATTCTGTTTTTTTTTTATTTGTTAAATTTTTGACAGAGATCAGGTATCGACCAGGAAGAAGGAGTAGCCCCTTGTACAGTCAAGTGTAAAAATATGGTTGTGCACATCTTACTCAAAAATATGTCCCATAGCACCTTATGCTGGTGTAATAAGAGCGTAGTACCATATTTATGAGTCGATTATGTCGAACCATATTTTTGCACTTGACTTTGTATAGTTGGGATACTTTGGTATGCCTATTTGTTAGGATAAAGTGTCAATGTTATATTTTCGCGCGTTAATGTGTAAAAGTCGTATCTCGTGAACATATACCGGACTCTTAACTCGACTTCGCATTACATATATTTATGTAAGTAAAGTGACGGCCAACTAACTACGTGACTTACAAAACGCCAAACACTTTAAGAGTGGTTTACCTCAATAACATTGAGTTATTTGAGTTATGCAACCTGCAAGGATGCCCGCGGGGTCATTGCCAGACTAGGTCAGTTTGTGTCGCAATAGATGCATGCCGATGCACTGTCAAATCAATAGGGAGAATTTTCGGAACGCTAGGGTTGCCCACGATTAGAAATTACTACATAGTAATATAATACAAAGTCGCTGCTTCCCGCTGTCTGCCTTGACGCTTAAATCTTTAAAACTTCGCAACGGATTTTTATGCGGTTTTTTTAATAGATAGAGTGATTCAAGAGGAAGGTTTATATGTATAATAACAACCCGTGGGAAGCCGGGGCGGGTCGCTAGTATTATATAATACTGGCAGCGTGCACCGGTGGGCGCGGGATGAATGGGCAGCCCGCATGTCGACCCCAAGACAAAAGACGATCGGTTAGAATTCGCGTGGAGTGGAGTGTTGTAGGCCCGGGCCTGTACCACGAAAATCGAACGATTGCGGATTTGTATCTCCGTCTCTGTCACACTTGCATATTGGAGTGACAAAGAGGATTTCCAGTCAATGCCAATTTTCGATGTTCGTGGTAGCGTGCTGCTATAGCCAAGAACCGTTCCCATTGTTCTCATTGGCCGTTTTCCTCAAGCCATCCTCGCCACGGCCCGGCCAAGGCTCGCTGCCATCTGTCATTTTAATCACTTGGCAAACGTTGGCTGCATAACAATGGTTCGTACAATGCACGTCTGTCTCTAGGGTATTTATGACCCTTAGTTATTTGGCAAGTGAGCGCGGAGGGCCTACTGCGAACACAATATTTTTAATTCACAAAAAATCACAAACATCGAAAAGCATTGACGGAATTAACCTCTTTCTCTCGAATAAGGCGTATAAGGGCCACTTGCACCACCCGGGGTTAGCCACATAACCAGGAGATACGCGGTTTTTTGTATGGAATTTGACAGCTTAACTCCAAGTTAGCGGCTAACCCTGGGTGGTGCAAGTGGGCCTAAGTGTGACAGAGAGGAAGGTAAAATGTTTCGATCGTTCGACTTTCGTGAGTTAAGGCCAATTTGGACCGAAAATATCGTATTTCTCAAACATTGTCGTGAAAATGTCAATATTATTAGTTGGTCCCGTTTGGAAGCTAGGATGCCACATGCAGATCTGGCATTCGAAGTATCAAAACAGAGATATGAATGTGAATTTTCCTAAGATATCCGCGAATTTCCCCATTTGTGAAACAGAGGATATAATGGGGGTAGGTGTCCTTCTGTCAAATTAGTAGTTCGAATAACGCCTCTGATAAACACGTAAAGCATCTTGTGATTACGAGAAGTATTTTGCAATACAATACAATATAAATAAAAAGAATAATTATTTAAATATGGGTCATACATATTTCATTGTATGGATAACTCGTTCTAACATTTAACGGGTAACATTTTTTTAAATAATTGTGGCAACATTAACTTTAATTTTTTTGTCCACAGAAGTGACATTTTTCTTAATTATATTTGACCCTTTATGTAGTTTTAATCATCCCTTTCAAACTATTAAACTAGCCTCCGATGACGATAGTAAAAACATCCTCCAAAATTCATTGAAATTAAACACTTTAGAACGGATTAATCGCGTTTATTAACACCATGATCCTACGTTTCGAGCCCTTTACAGCACTCGTTTCAGCATCGCGGTAACAGAAGACAATATTATCCTCCAAAATTATTCTCACAGCCTGGTCAAATTTAATCCGATGGGTTAAGGATTTGACACCACGACAGCGATGTGTTAAAATAAACAGTAAACATAGAGGTACATGTACATACATTCAATAATACATAATACACATGGTTGGACTGCCTTGTCAGCCTAATTAGCCTATGCAAAGCATGTAAGTACGCAGGCGATGATAGACTGTCAATTGTTTGGACCTAAAACAACTCGGCAGGATGTCGCGAATGATAATGAATAATGAAACATTAATCACACTCCAGTCTAGATAATGTATTGTCCATCGTTAGTTCACTTAAGGACAGGAAGTATCATGTTATAACCCTTAGAAGTTAGTTTTCAGATCGGTCAGAAAAACTTTTTTACTTTTGAGTAGGTCCTTTAAATTTAAATAAATAAATAAATATTTTTGACAAACTTACACAAATCGACCTAGTCCCACGGTAAGCTCAATAAGGCTTGTGTTGTGGGTACTAGATATATAAAATAGATAGATACATATAAATACTTAAATAAATAGATAACACCCATAACTCAGGAACAAATATTCGTGATAAACACACATATAAATGCCCTGACCAGGATTCGAACCCGGGACCTCCTGCTTCATAGGCAGGGTCACTACCAACTAGGCTAACAAGCCGTTAATAGATCTCAAAACACTTCGTATCGATCGATCCAACAAATATTAGTACCAACATACTACCTAGTAAGAGCCATAATACCAAAGAGCATACGGAGATACAAATTATCTTTAATTCTTCTTCTTAATGAAAAAAATAAACAAGAAACTTGAAATAGTACAAGCAGGTGAAGAAGTAGCTTAGCGGGTGGAATGTTCAAAATGATCTTGACAAATTCTTCTTCTTCCAAGCGTTTTCCTGGCTTATGTCACGTTACAGGGAGCCTAGGGTCCGCTTTGGCAACTAATCCCAAGATTTGCGACTGCTATCTGATCTTCCAATCCAGTGGGTAGACTTCGGGCATTTCGCAAGAAGAATCCAATCGTATTTTTGTTTCTAAAATAGGTAAATTTAATGTTTTTCCTACTAATCCTACTCAGAATCACGAGCTCTTAAGAATAATAATTAAAAAATATACCTATATTTGCCATCAAGAACACATAAGTGTATTCGGGTAATTCCGAATGTCGGGTAATTCTGACCTATATTTCCATCGTATTAGAGTTAATTTTCGGAATTATCCGACATTTTCCGACATTCGGAATTACCCGAATAGACCTCAATCTCTTTCGATCCTACTGGGAAAAAAAGTCGTGCCGAATTTAATTTTCCAATTTGTTACCATTTTTCAAACACTTTGTACGGCGGTAACAAAATGGAGAGTCAGTCCTATGTCAAATATCTGTAAATTTTGGGACATTTTTTTCTCCTACTTTTTGTACAAGATCAAAAGGGCTCGAGATTCTGAGTAGGTAAAAATTCTTCTCAAGAAAATGTCCCTTTAGGATTAGTCCAGTTGCCATAGTTTCCTTCACCTAAAAGCGATTGATAAATATCAAATGTTATTCGTACCCACATTAGTTCTGAAAAACGGTTCAAGCCAGGGTTTGAACCCGTGACCTTCGAATTGAAAGTCCCACGCTATACCGCTGGACCACCAACGGTATTGACACATTCTTATTATCACAAAAATATAAAATTGCAAACGGTTAACACTTATTTTTATCACAATAGCCGTGACATGTTTCGGCTGCGTCGGGCAGTCATCGTCGGACAGACAGAGTGGTGTCACCTTCGCGGCTCGGACATGACATGATCAACGTGTGTGTTAACCGTTGCAATTTAATATCAGCATGACTCACGGAAGTTTAAGTCACAAAAATAGTATTTAGTTAGGTACCTCTGATGGTGGCTTTAGGTACCTATTTAATTATCTAATTCCAAAACATCATCTCAAAGCCCTTATATGAGTCATTGTGACGATATGCTTGTTTCTAGGAGTACCTAAATATTGCGTTTAACCGCTACCTACCTCTAGAAACAAAGCCCATAATTTGTTTTTATCAGTGACATTTTTTTTTAATTTGTTTTTAATTTTGGATTGTGATTTATGTCATGATTTTATTTAATGGAAATGTATATTTTATGTGGTTTTTTAGTCTTAAGTTTATATGGATCCTTTGATATCTGAATTAATGATTAATAAATTATAAATAAAGCCTTTATTCTTGTTCCAGCCTCCTTCATCCACCCCTGCTCAGCATCAGATCCTAACCTGAACAGCTGCATCGAGAAGTCCGTCTCCATAGCAGGGCCCGCGTTCGCGCAGGGCATCCCAGAACTAGGCATCGCCTCGCTGGACCCCGTGCAGCTGGGGACCGTGCTGGTGAACAATCCCAGCTTGAGGATCACGTTCACCGATACCGTTGTGACTGGGCTCAGTGGGTTTAGAGTTAACTCTTTTAAGTAAGTGCTCTTATTACTAAATATTTTCCTCTGTTACCGCCTGTTAAGAGGTTGACAGCAGCTAAATCATCGCGCACTGTCTATTTTTATCGGAGTAAACGAGATCGCACTATCACCGACCGGCCTGGTTTTAGAAGGAAAATACACGAAAACTATTAAAATAAACAAAACCGTGGACTATTTGTGAAATATGACTCGTCTAAGTTTTAGATATGAGTATAATAGATTTGTGATTTTCATTGCAAACGCCTAAATCAAGTAATTAGGTGGTAGGTAGTCAACAGTTGAAATTACCCTGGAATAATTTAACGAGAGAATAACGAGTGCTGCAAAAGACTCGAAACTTAGGGTCATGGACGCCATGGTGTTAATGTACACGATTAATCCGTTTTAAAGTGCTCTTATATAATTTATTGCTTGCCAGCACAGTTAACACATGACTGAAATCTTATAGGTGCATCTTATCTTAACCTTACTCAAATCAACTTTACGATTATTTTATACTTTACGATTCTCGAACCTACTTACTACTTATTTTATTTAATCTTGAATCAAATGCCTATTCCAGAATAATAATTTCCATTCTGGGTCCAGTAGTCCAGTACTCAGTAGGTCTCGGAATAACACAGGTTACAAATTGGTACAATTTTACTACACACTTCATACCTATCCTTGTGATAAAACTTATTATTTTCTTTCTTTACCCTTTTTTGCATATAGGTATATGCAATTTATAAATGTATTTTTTTCAGAATGCACCCTGACGCGGGCAAAGCCGTGTTCGACTTTACCGCCAACGTAACGCTGAAGGCGCACTACGACATGAACGGCCAGGTACTCATCCTACCCATCAAGGGCAATGGACAGGCCAAGATCAAAATCAGTAAGTACCTAGAAGATACAGCTCTTCAAAATTAACAACTTGGTGGAGATTTTAGGGTGTTTCGAGTAAAACAATTGCCCAGCCTCGCTCCTGCAACAAGCAGAGCAGATTCGTTTAATTCATAAAATACAAGGTTCTCACAAAGATGTACCTCCTGGAGCAGAAATTCGACGTGTAATTTATAATTTCTGAACAAAAAATCTGTATATACAATTACCCCAAAATATAACCCCGTAATCCATTTTCAATTATACGTAAGCATGATTAACGAGAGGCGCCAAAAGCGAACTGAAACAATGCTTTTGTCGTAAATCGTCACTTGTTTCTTATCACCGCCCGTCCAAACGCTCGTATAGTATAACTCACGTGCCACGAAATCACACGTGCCTTTCTTTATTGACTTGTCCAGGTCAATGTCGACCGGTTGGCCAATCCACCGGCCGGTAAGGTTACCGACCGGATTCGGCTAAATAAATATGTCCTCTGATGCACCATTATTGTGACTTAACTTTGGGCTCAGGGTCAACTGATTGCGTCAGATTCCGATGCATTAAATTCATGCAATGCTTCCTAATTATTAAGCTAATCTATACTTACCCACGTCATGGATGTCGACATTGACGAAAAATGATTGCTACTATTAACAGAAATTGATGTATTTCGAAAGGGACCTTCAAAACAAAGCGAGTCTTGGGGACATGGAAATACTTTAAATTATTGTGATATAGAGAGCCTTTTCTTAATTGTCAAGTAGGAACCCACAAAGACTCACCAATACACACACATACCGCACACACGCTTATACACACACACTCCCACATACACACATATAATATATATATACACACAAACTCCTTAAAAGCTATTGCATGCTATTATTATGAAGTAATTGCCACTCTTTTTATGAATTTGAATAATCAACTACTTATAATTAAAAGTAACGTTAACAATATAATTACCTACTTGTATACCTAAAGTTTCCCAATGGTTCTCAAGGTATAGGCTCTTCAATAAAGAACTGAGAGCAAGAGTTTCAAACTATATTCATTCTTATTACTCAAGGGACACAGCAGCCTTCCCAATGTTTACCCAACCCTTATCTTCCTTTCCCGTTTTTTCATTCCTCTTATCCTTGTAACTCCCTATTTGACTATCTACCCTTAATCAACACTCTTATACTTCCAGCAAACCTGAACATAGTGATCAAATACGACTATGAGACCAAGGAGGGGCACTGGGTGGTGACCGGCTACAAGGATACGTACAAGATGGACCGCGCCCAGTTCAAGTTCACCAATCTCTTCGGCGGAAACAAACAGCTGGGTAAGGCTCCGTTGAACCCGCATCTCTCAGATTGTAGGTCTTCCATTGAACGAAATTTTTACCTCGATAATCGATCATTATTATTTCTATCCAAAGCTATATCTAGGTACCGTCGATACCTCCTACGAAACACCGTCATTTTGTAAATAAAAAATTCCGTTTTGTGTTTGTAACAGTACCGACTTGACATACAAATTCGATACTTTGTAACTTATTCATACAAACTTGTACCAAACCGTTTACAACACAGAATATGACCCAAGTTGACATTTTAAAACTAGGTACTTCTAATTCGGTGATATTACACAGAAACATATACTTTAAAACGTTGCAACAAGGTCGATTTTTTCAATGTCAAGTATCAATATAATATTTTAAGATTTCAACCTTCTTGCAACGTATTTAAGTTTTTTTCCTGTGTTGTATCACCGAATTAGAAGAATCACCATATAATTGTGAGTTTACCTAAATAATTACCTTAGCTAACAAGCTTTTAGATCTAGGTACTTACTTATAGTTTTTTAAAATTGGTCTGTATCTTACATTCCATTCCTTATCACAGCCTTCCTCTCACTACAGAACAAACATTATATTTATATTTTGTATACCTATTGATGATTCTCATTGAGAGATACTATTTGGATTTGATTATTTCTTAATCATTATTTTGATTTGTAAGTATTAGCTACTTACTTTAATTGTAATGACAATCCATGTTGAAGCTTAAATTGCACTCATTTTATTTTCCTTGATTATTAGTTGACATGTATGAATCAGTCTTTAATTTTATTGGTTTTCGACGATCATGATAGCAATTCGAATATCTGTACTGTGGTGTTATGTTTTTGTCTATCATGAAATAAATAATCTAATCTAATCATTGGGGTACGAGCCCTACAGTACGTATAAGAAACTAGATACACATTATTTTCTTCCCAGATGTTCCCTACGATTTTTTATTCAAGGATAGTGAATACAATACAGTTTACATTTCTTACACGACCACGACACTCACCCACACACCTCTTCCAGCTGAAACAACGAACAGGTTTACGAACGAAAACTGGAGCATCATTATGCAGGAGATCGCTCCGCCCGCCATCACGGAGATCATCAGGAAGTGCATCGACGAAGTCAAGAAGCTCTTCGCTGCTATCCCTGCCGCAGAACTGCTGACGGCGTGAATGGTTGGAAAAATTGCATCTTTTTGTGCTAACCCAGCTTGCTCCATTCTAAATCTCTTCATCATTCATCTGGGTTTTTTGCTTTCTGTGTGGACCAGGAAGTGCGTTAGTGCACGGACCAGCTCAAGGTGTGACCGGTTCGATGAATGCAATTCTTGTTGTCCTAACCCAGCTTGCTTCATTCTAAAACTTTAAACATTCATCCTGGTGTTTTGCTACAATGATCAATGATGATCATCCCTGATACGGTATATCTTAGATTCTAAATGCTTAAACCGTTGTCATCAATGTCGATTTGCCCTGGCAAAGCCGTTATATCCTAACGCTTCTATCATCTGTATTATAAAGATTTCTATAAAGTTTATAGAAACTATCAATCAAGGTGCAATTCGGGTAATCCACAAAAAAATCGAAAGAAAATTCGTGATATGGTGGAATTGTGTGTTTTAGAAATTACCCGAATTCATCTCGAGATCCTCAAGCTTTGTCCTCACATTTCCGTCCTTAATATTATTAACCATCTACTTCAATAACAAGTAAAACACTTAATACTAAAATAAAATAAATGTTAAATTAAATATTCCCCCGTCGGCATGGTAACAACATTGACGCTGGCAGCGTTTCCTCGCTGTATTGCAATACCATCGACTTATATAATTAATTCCTCTAATATAATCATTTTTTCATGGTCATACGCAAAACAATGGGGGGGAAACAGATGGGTGCCATGCGAATGGCTTAGGAATGTCAGATAGATGCAGAAATGGTGTTGTCTGTAACAATGAAATGATAATGATAATTGTTTATTGTCTTCTAATTCTACCAGCCTCTTACCCCCTTATTAACTGGGGTCTGAGTGCCAACCACGAATATCGAAAATTGGCATTGCCGGAATGGCCTCTTTATCGCTCGAATATGCAACCGTCACAGAGAGGAAGATACGAAGACCTGGGCCCCTTGTACGTAGACGTTAGACCCGTCTGTCCTGGTTTGTCGATGACAAATATTCTTCTCGATGATTAGCTATTTCCAAAGGGATGCTAGGAGTCTCTCTGCGAGATCGTATCAGAAATGAGACTATCCGCAGCAGAACCAAAGTAACCGATATAGCTCTCCGAATCGCTAAACTTAAGTGGCAGTGTAGAACCGATGGCCGTTGGGGCGGAAAGGTTCTTGAGTGGCGACCGCATACCGGGAGGCGCAGCGTGGGTAGGCTCCCCACAAGGTGGACTGATGACCTGGTGAAGGCCGCAGGAGTTCGCTGGATGCGGGTGGCGCAGGACCGGTTGTGGAAATCTTTTTGGGAGGTCTAGCTATGTCCAGCAGTGGACGTCTGAAATGATGATGATAATGATGATTAGCTATTTATTGTCTAATATTAGATATTGTTCCGCAGGTGACACAATCCATCGCGTGATCAACGAGCACTGGGAGGCTGTGATCCGCGACTTCGCAGCCGTCACCTTTGACCACATCATCCGCGCCTGCGTCAATGAATCCAAGAAACTCTTCGCGGCTGTGTCAGCTGATAAACTTCTGCTGCCTTGACCACACGAGCACCATGAGACCTATCTATCATATATACAACATAACTTCTGTAGGACAAACAAACTGTCAGAAACTTTTGTCCAAGTCCAGTCCGTCATAAACCATAAATTATTGTATGTACCTGCTCTGTCTCAAGAGACTTAAATTCTACACAGTCCCCAACATAGTTTAGTCAACCTTTGGTCGGTAGTCCATTACAATTTGGTTGCCGTGAGCAGCATCTAACCATAATCAAACCGTGAAAATACCAAGCAGTTAATTATTCATTTCGCAATATTGTCTTCTGTTATGTCATTAATTTCATTTCGGAATTGTACTGTATGGGCAGTTCCAGAAGTCCGGAATTGGCCAAAAAAAGGAATTCAGGAATTGCAAGCCCTTGTCTCTAGATGGCGCTTTTTAAACATCACAAATATTTTTTTCTGTTACACAAAAATTAAATTATATTAATTTAATTTACCTTTCTACTTTTTGAATAGAATAAGCAACCATGTTGTTACGTATATATATGTACTTAATGAATGGGCATAGTATAGGTAGTTCCTTTCCTATTTTGTCTCATGGCAATGGCAAAAAACTAGATAAGGTTTTTAGTTTGGAACAATATTATGCCAAATGGCCATGTAAAGCTTATGCCATTGGAATAAGGTCTAAAATGGCCTTTTCATTGAAATAATTAGTATTTTAGCTCTTAGACTGATATATAAATCCACACAATCTTTTTTGAACTTTCTTCCTCAAATCTTAAAGTGCATGTTTGCATGTTGATGATGAAATTTCTTCTATTAGGTGTGCGGCTTTATTTTAGACAACTATTAGATGAATGGTATGCTTACTGGTATGATTAAGATGAACTTTGGGTGTAGGCTTTGCAATCTGGATCCAAAATGTTTGCAGTCGTCCAGATCCGGATCCGATGGATTTGCCATACATTTTGGATCCACATTGCAAACCCTATTTGAGTGTAATGTGATAATTAAGTGCAAGTGTATGGCTTTAAGTATTGATTATTATGTAATAAATGTTTTAAGATGTGAAAACTGTTTTCATTCAGTTAACTAACTTCAATCCTTGTAGTAAATTAAATTTGTTTATTAATTAAAATCTAGCTTTCAATATTACTCTTATGTAATAATCCTATTTACAAGTAGCATGAATTACAAGCTGCAGATTTCAATAAAAACAACACTAATTTCAAATTTAATAAATGTATAACAAGTACCATAAATGCATAAAAATGTGTAAAAATATAAGTATCATCTGACTACATTTTGCTTAAACATTAACAATAAAAATTAAAAAACAAAATGTCTACTGCAATTAACGGGGGCACATAGCATGGCGGCCACCGTCCACCGGGACACTAGCACCAGTAATATTGCTAGCCAGGTCACTGGCTAGGAACGCAATTGTAGCTGCCACCTCATCTGGTTTCCCCGGCCTTCCCAACGCATGCGTTTCCTTGGTCCTCTCCAAAAACGCCTTGTATTGCTCCTCAGTCAGCCCTCCACGCTTCTGCAGGTTAGTCAAAATAACTCCAGGATTCACACAGTTGACTCGGACACCTTTAGGAGCAAGCTCCAAGGCAACACACCTAGTGAACTGATCAACGGAAGCTTTGGACACGTTGTAGGCGAGAACGCCAGGGAATGATCTGATTCCATTCACACTAGACACATTGACAATGTTGCCCTTGGTTTTTAAGAGATGAGGAACTGCCAGCATGGTTAAGTAGTACAGCGAGCGCACATTAGTGTTCATTAACCGATCATACTGCGCCAGAGATGTGTTCTCAATAGTACCTGTCTCAATAATGCCAGCATTATTAACCAGTACGTCAATCTGACCATAATGGTCAATAGTTTTCTTCACAATGTTCTCAATGTCGCTTTCTTTCGTCAAATCCGCGGGGATAGAGAACGGAGTAGTAGCTTTGTCGCAATCGTTGATGGTTTTCTGAAGGTTCTCGACGTTTCTACCGGTGAGGGACAGCCTCGCGCCGAGCTTCGAGAGGAACACAGCTGTTGCCGCGCCAATGCCTGAGCTGGCGCCGGTCACAATTACAACTTTACCGGCGAAATTCATTGTATAACCGTAAAAATGGCACTGATCGGTAGTCACCGCAGCGAATCTTATCTGAATATAAATAGATAACACGAAAATAACCAATAAACTTGTTTACAGTTTTATTAAATAACATAATCAGTGTGTTCTACTTTAGACGAATTCATGATCGATATATATTTTTCAATATTAACCAATGAAAAAAAAGCATATTTTCTAGGTACTGAATTTAAACTAATTAGTCATTTAGATCAAAAGTTGTTTTTAGGGTTCCGTAGCCAAAATGGCAAAAACGGAACCCTTATAGTTTCGTCATGTCCGTCTGTCCGTCTGTCCGTCTGTCCGTCTGTCCGTCTGTCACAGCCGATTTACTCGGAAACTATAAGTACTACAGTGATGAAATTTGATGGGAATATGTGTTGTATGAACCGCTACAAAATTATGACACTAAATAGTAAAAAAAAGAATTGGGGGTGGGGCCCCCCATACATGTAACTGAGGGATGAAAATTTTTTTTTCGATGTACATACCCGTGTGGGGTATCAATGGAAAGGTCTTTTAAAATGATATAAAGTTTTCTAAAAAACATTTTTCTTAAAGTGAACGGTTTTTGAGATATCAGCTCTCAAAGTCGTAAAAAGTATGTCCCCCCCCCTCTATTTTTATAACTACGGGGTATAAAATTCTAAAAAAAATAGAGGTGATGCATGCTAATTAACTCTTTCAACGATTTTTGGTTTGATCAAAGTATCTCTTATAGTTTTTGAGATAGGTTGATTTAACTGTAATTTTGGTTAAGTTAAAATTAATATTCATACATAAAAGTACAAGGCAAAATATCGGGAGAGTTTAGGCTCCATTCACCAGGTGTATAAATTGACATAATAAGTTTATTATATTTGCTGCTACGGAACCCTTTGTGCGCGAGCCCGACTCGCACTTGGCCGGTTTTTTTTTAGTTATCAGAAGTTGCCGCAAAGACAACTAACCAATAAAGGCAATAAAAATCACGAAATGTCAAAAACTTCATTACCCTTGACCAATAGGAACGAGTCATGATGAAATCAAAATTTGCATAATCGATTATACCATTGCAAAACAATCGATACTTAACTTGGCTCTATCTCATTAGCCATAGCCTAATGGATGTGGATTTGATTAGATCAAATTGACATCATGACATAACGACAATGGCATATCCATTGATAACAGTTTTTATAATGTAAACAAATTGCAATTATGTAAAACATACCAAAAAACATTTATATATACCAACAAAATTTCAAGTATAAAATAAGCAATGGGTTCTGTGAGTAGCAGATTGTAATGTCTTACATAAATTCCAACACAATTACTTTCTTCTACGATGTTTTTAGAAAGAAGTCATCCACATTCACATCGGGCAAGCAGGTGTGCAAATAGCGAACGCGTGCTGGGAGCTGTACTGCCTAGAACATGGCATTAGACCTGACGGCATGATGGCTTTTCCCGACGATGACCATGGTTTCAATGCCTTTTTCAGTGGAACAGGAGCTGGCAAAGTTGTCCCCAGAGTAGTCATGATAGACTTAGAGCCAACCCCTATAGGTATAAAAGAAAGCAATGATCATTAACTTTTGATTTTAACTGCAGCTTAAAGTACTTTCTTTTATCATCATTAATAATTTCAGATGAAATTAGGACCGGAACATATCGTGAATTATTCCATCCAAATAGTCTGCTTACCGGCAAAGAAGATGCTGCGAGTAATTTTGCACGTGGATACTTTGGCGTAGGACGTGAAATGATTGATCTAGCTTTGAACCGTGTTCGATTAGCTGCAGAAGACTGTCAGCATCTCCAGGGCTTCATAATATTTAGATCTTTTGGAGGAGGCACAGGATCAGGTTTCACCCCTTTGTTGCTGGAAGGTTTGGTCAAAGATTATGGAAAGCTGTCGAAGATCGAATTTGCGATTTATCCGTCTCCTAAAATATCGCCCATTATTGTGGAGCCCTACAACGCAGTGCTGACGACCCACGCATGCATGAACACGGAAGATGTCTGCTTTATTTTTGACAACCAAGCGTTGTATGATATTTTAGGTAGAAGTTTAGACGTACCAAGACCTACTTACACAAATTTAAACAGACTAATAGCTCAGGTAGATAAATAAACTTACGATAATAATCATAATCGACACTATCATGTTAAGGTTTGTTAACACATACTTAATTCAATTGCATATTGCAGGTGGTTTCAGGAATGACAGCATCCATGCGTTTTGAAGGTTCTTTAAACGTAGAACTAGTAGAATTCCGAACAAATCTGATTCCTTATCCTAGAATCCATTATCCTTTGGTAACTTTTGCGCCTTTTGTATCAGCTACCCAAGCTTATCATGAGACTATGACGACAAACCAGCTTATGATGGCCTGCTTTGAACCAGCCAACCAAATGGTTAAATGCGACCCGAGGGATGGAAAATACATGGCTTGCTGTTTGCTATTTAGGGGAGATGTTAACCCAAATGATATAAATTCGTCTATTAACCAAATAAAAAGCATGAAGAATATCAAGTTTGTTTCATGGTCACCTACAGGATTTAAGGTGAATAATGTGTGCTAATTTTCTTGATGAAGCTCCAACTCAAAAAGCAATTAAAAATAATATAATAAAGAACTTATTTTTTGTTGTCTAATTAGATTGGATTAAACTATCAGCCGCCGTTGACAGTACCTGGAGGAGATTTAGCTGCCTTGCAAAGAGCAGTAGTTATGGTATCAAATTCTTCAGCCATCAAAGTCGCCTGGGAACGAATCAGCAAGAAGTTCTCATTGATGTACGCTAAACGTGCCTTCGTACATCATTATGTCGGCGAAGGACTAGAAGAAGGAGAATTCAAAAATGCTCTTCACAATGTTAAGGCTTTATCAAACGATTACAGAGAAATGGAAAGCTGATTTTAATTTGATTTAAAATATTTGGAGTGTATTCTGTTACATGTAAAACGATGGTGTCGTTATGTGTCGTAAATAAACTGTTCTAAACCATTAAACCTTAAGAAATATTTAATTACGTCTTTTCAATAGAGGAGTACAAATTTTGTAACTGTAAACAACTCGCATATGATATATATCTAGAAGCTGCAAATTCCTCTTATTTCAAACGAGTGATTCCATTTTTATTTTTCGTTTCGGAATTAAATCGAGTATCGATAACAGGCGTAAAATAGAGTACATTACAGTAGTTTTTTTATGTGGCTACATTACCATACGTTTCCATTTGACATTAGTGACATTTGAGATTTGACATTTATTATGTCATAATGATTAATGACATATTTCATTTCACTTTTCAGAAATTCAGAATTCATTTCAGATCAGAGTTGCGGGGAAACGCATGAAGGAAAAGCTAGTCGATTTTCTTGGATATATTAATTCATTTGAACTTTCAGTAAAAAAATAAGTGAAACTACTTATTGTTAAGTTCATTGCATAAATACCCGTTTATTACTAAGTGGGTAGTTTAACTGCTACTAACATTATTTCATAAGTATAACCGCCACCGCTTGCGTAAGTAAATGCATTTTCCTCTATTTATTATTGATAATTAAACAACACAAACAGTATCTGTAATTGCTACAAGTAAGCTTATTAATTAATGTAAGTGATTACTCATACATACCTACATTAAATTGAACTTGTTACTTATTTCTTTAAACATACTTGAAACAAGCATTACCTTTCCATTCATTTAAAGAACCTAAAATATATGAGAAACTATCGGAACTATCGTATTGTAGATTGTCTTAAAAGCCAAAAAGCCTGGCCAGTTTACCTTTAATTTAAAATGTATAATCATAATATAAGATACATAGTTGATATTTTGTTTACAATTCCTTTAGTGAAAATGTGGAGTGTGGCCCAATTGTGCCGCTGCTCTGCTCTACGGGTTCCATCGTTGGTGGCGGTTAGCGGACGGAATGGATTCACACAGATAACTGCCCGGCAGCTTTTCACACCTGTTCGGACTAGCTCTAACTTGGGATGCACCAAAACTAGAGTATTTAAGGTGAGTTCTCCTACGATATCTATCCAGAGTAAAATAGCAAAAGTTTATAATTTTTTATTTTTATTTGGACATATTTAAGTAAAATGAAATGGTATGACGCCATATAAATAGAAATAAATATTATGAGGAATAATTATAAGATAAGAAATAAAAGTAGTAATATTTTATAAATATGCCTTTTTAAATGAAAAGAGAACTTATTGTAGGTTTTTGATAACACTAGTTTAGAAATCATGCATCCTTATTAACAATGGACAATGGCACCTTTAGCCACCTAGTAATAACTTGTTTGTTTTTTTACACTTCCAATTTCAATCACAACATCTAACTCTCCAACAATACAATAATATATAATAAGAAAAACAATTCTAACGCAACAAATTCTGATACTTTTGTGGAAAGGCTTAATCTAGGTTTTATTTTACAGATAAGTGAGCTTCTAAAATCAAACGGTATAGTGGCTCGCCTCTGCTCATCCTCACCAAAGCCTAAAAAAAGCAAGGCTGTCGGCTACTGGCTTCTCGGATGCTCCGGCATGGTGTTCACAGCTGTTGTGCTAGGTATGGTCGCCGGCTATATTATACTCTTATATTGTATTTACTATGTTATCAATGTAGCACTTAGTAGAACTAATGGTAGCAAATAGGCAGGGAGATTCTAGGTTTAAAATCTGTTTTAGATTTGTTATTGATAAGATATGACTTTGACATTACTCAGGAGTGACCGTAACAATAGCAAATTAAGTTGAAATTATACAATCTGAACTGCTCTAAGTAGATCTTGAAATGTAGACGATGAAATGGATGATGATTATTAAATTTAAACACAGTCAGAATTTAAAATAGTATAGAGAAAAAAAATCCTCTGCAGCTAGCCTAGGAAATAATATTTAAATTAGTCTATTGAGGATAGTTTTGAATAAAAGTAGGTAATGTCTTACATTCCCACTATTTCCAGTGCCAACTATCTCTTTCATAGGTTATAGTTTATTTATATAATTATAGTTTTGTTAACTATAATGTTTCTAAGTCAATGGCAGGTGAAAGTTAGATATAACTGATTGAGGTGTACAAAATATTTGTATAGCATTTATTACAAGAATTTGTGATTTATTTAAGACACTAAGTAAGTGTAGATAATTTTTTGACAATAAAAAATATTTAAATTTTATTTTGTTTTAATTATTCCACATAATAAACCAGAAGTTTTAAATGTTGAGAGATCTTTGATAAAAAATTCAAGATTAGATAGAATAATTGCTACATGTATAGAATAATGATGAAAAAAAAACTACATGCAAATTGCCACGTTTTATTATTTAAATTAAAAAATACGGTATAATCATAAAGTTCCTTGTCAAGTTTATAGTTTATTAGTGCCAGGAATATATTACTGGTCTATACTTAGTTCTGTTACCGATGGTTTAATTTGGTTCTTACCAAAGAGATGCGCTTTTTGAATTAATGCACTATATAGCTCTGTGCATCACTTTGCGTTTAATCTCAATAGAAAACGCTATCTATCTCTAGCTTCTTTCTACGTTATTTAATACCAACTAATTAAGCTTTCTTATGATGACAAAATGCGGGTGAATTACAACTAATATTGTGGGTTTTTTTATATATAAATAGCTCAAAACTAAGGAAAGCTTGTACTAGGCGACGATATATTTAAAAAAGATAAATACATACTCATACAAAACACCCATAACTTAGCGACAAAATATTCGTGATGACCATACAAATATATGCCCTTACTAAGTTTGAACCCACGATCTTCAGCTTCATCGGAAGAGTCACTATCAACTAGGCTAGGCAGGCCCTACGAGTACATTATGGAATTTCGAAACATGTTACTCTTCAAATTATTTTATAGTCTTCCTATTATTTAATAGTATTATTTTATATTTTAATGGCCTCCTAGCCTATTTGGTAGTACCTGCCTATGAAGCAGGAGTTCTCGGGTTCGAATCCTGGTCAGGGCATTTATTTGTGTGTTTATCACGAATATTTGTTCCTGAGTTATGGATGTTATCTATGTATGTAAGAATTTAACTATTTATATGTATCTATCAATTATATATATCGTCGTCTAGTATCCACAACACGAGCCTCATTGAGCTTAAAGTGGGACTATACTATTGTGTATAGGTCGATTTGTGTAAGATTGTCCCACAATAATTATTTATTTATAGTGTCTGCTTGTGTGTAGGTGGCGTGACGCGGCTCACAGAGTCCGGTCTGTCGATGGTGACGTGGCGGCTGCTGGGGGAGAAGCTCCCCACCACTGAAGCGGAGTGGGAACACGAGTTTAACAAGTACCAGCAGTTCCCGGAGTACAAGTAGTAAGTAGCAAGGCTCAGCCCGCTTGCACAGCGTAGCGATGTATTCCATACAGTGAGGTAACTTCATACACGACCAGCGGCTCGGCTCGGTGGTCGTGCTGAGGCTTAGGGGTGTCAAAAACTATGCGAAAGATATTACAGTTTGATTGGCAAACTAATTTCCATTTTACACCCCTTAAAATAGACCGCCGAATTTCTCCTCCTCCCCCGCGCGCCCCCATCGATGACCCAGAAATCGGCGGAGTTAACCCACTGTATAGAATACATCCTTACGCTGTGCCGTTTGTGATCAGAATTCTCAGTCCTATTTCAGTGGAATAAGGTCTAAACATATATAAATCTATTTTAGCTTTAAGTTAGTTAGTTTAGCTGGGATTTTCCCGCAACTCAACATCCGTTGTGCCTTTTTTGCGTGATAACGAGGCTGTCTCGACTCACCTTAGCTCCACGAAAGCTATCATCGTTTTAAGGTTGAACATTTATTAACAGAACGAGAGAGAGGTCACCTGTCAGCTGTCAACACAGCGAATCCTCTCGGAGCTCTGGCGACCTTACT
Organism: Lathronympha strigana; assembly: GCA_949128165.1. Taxonomy (NCBI): domain Eukaryota; kingdom Metazoa; phylum Arthropoda; class Insecta; order Lepidoptera; family Tortricidae; genus Lathronympha; species Lathronympha strigana. The sequence continues at coordinate 1,349,447 of OX421911.1, forward strand.
CACCGACAGAAACACAACACTATGAGTAGGGTCTAGTGTTATTAAACTGCGGTTTTCTGTAAGGTGGAGGTACTTCCCCAGATGGGCTCTGCTCCAGATTTGAGCGAGACGACATTCGTTGTGCTGTGCCCTACCACACTAAATGATATGCATCCGCTGTGCCCATACCTCTCTTAAAAATGAATGAATTCTCTTAATGAATGAATTCATTCATAAATTGCCAATGCAGTTTTGAAATCGTGTGTACATTTTACATCAATTTGCATCTTTCTTAAAATCATCCCATCTTACCTTATAAATTAAGTCTTATGAAAAAATTAAATGAAATGAAAGAATTTATTTCGGATATTTTACATCCATATATGCTCCAAATATGTTTTAAATTATTTTTTATTCTATTCATATAAAATTTCATTCTAACTTTTTGTTAAACCAAATCAAATTATTTAATTAAAAATAAAAATAAAATAAAAAATAAAAATCCATTTATTGCCACAACTGGGGATAATCCTTAAAAAGATAAACATTACAGAAAAAAAAAATAACTTAAATAACATCTTCTACATTATTAAAAACAAACAAGCAGCAAAAAACAAAAAAAAACATTACATTAGAATAAAAAAACAGAAGATAAAGAAAAAAAAGTTATAATTTTGAGATTCCCTCGTCTCGGCAATGGGTCCCAGTCTCAGCTTGTGCTAGATAAATACACAGACTGTACCTATCCAGCGCTGATTTTCAGACTGGTCCCGAGGGTAGGTCGGCCATGGTGCTAACGACTGTCTAAGTCAGTTGATCTAAGCAACTAAATAAATTATGTAATATAATATGAGTGTGCCAGTGTTTGAGTGCGAGTGTATGTGTGCGTGTATGTGTGTGCGCATGTTTTTGTGTGTGTGTGTGTGTGTATACTTACATTGGGATGCCCAAATGATATATGGATATTTATATATATATATAATGTCAATGTTGGATTGTGCTATTAATACGTTATTATTATTTTTATTATTTTTAAAGTTTACGTTTAAGTTTGGGGACGGTTTCCTTTTTGCACCTCCAGAAAGTGCGACTTGACCAGTTTCTTAAATTTTAATAAAGGCATAGGAGCTCTTAATGGAGGTGGCAAGTCATTCCAAATTTTTGTAGCTGCATATTTAAAACCCCCCCCTGTAGAATTTAGTTTTATGCTTAGGGACCAGCAAAGAGTTTTGTCGATAACCTCTGAGAGTGTTTTTCTGTGCATCCTGTGCCCACTTTAATTTTCCGTAAAGGTATGGCGGTTTATGGTATTCGATAATTTTACGTAGGGTAAACGCCAGATGCAGGTCTCTTCTACTAGACATATTAAGTACACCCTTGCTATTGAGGTGCGGTGTGATATGCGCTCGCTTCGGTATATCGTAGCAGAAACGTGCACAAGCATTCTGTACCCGTTGTATCGCCTTCTTTGTTTTGGCAAGTAACCTTGGCCCATATACTATGTCTGTATAGTTGAAAGGTCGTTTAAATATTTTGACTCATTAGTGAGACACTATATATGAATTATAAATTGAAATAGATGTCATATACTGAAAAAGAAGGACGCCATGGCGTTAGCCGCGTAAGCTGAAGACCCAGGTTCGATCCCCGGCTTGACCTCCGACGGAGTTGGTATTTTTCAATTTTTATTGTGTTCTGTTTTATTTCTATTTAATTCGTTACGGCCTCCTAGCCTTGTCGGTAGTGACTGCCTACGAAGCAGAAGGTCCCGGGTTCGAATCCTGGTCAGGGCATTTATTTGTGGGTTTATCACGAATATTTGTTCCTGAGTTATGGATGTTTTCTATGTATTTAAGTAATTACATGTATCTGTCTATTATAGATATCGTCGCCTAGTACCCACAACACAAGCCTTATTGAGCTTACCGTGGGACTAGGTCGATTTGTGTAAGATTTTCCCATCCCATTTCAGATCTTTATTATTATCTGGGTTGTCTGGAAGAGATCGCTTTTTAGCGATAAGACCGCCTGTTGTTTGCCTCGTATTTTGTTCGCTGTATTCTTTGTATTTACTTCATTTGAGGTGTGCAATAAAGAGTATTTGTATTGTATTGTATTATTATTTGATACGATTATATTTTGTTGTAGCAAGAATCAGCACATAACCCTCTCAGAGTTCAAATGGATCTGGTGGATGGAGTTCGCTCACCGCTCGTGGGGGCGCTGCATCGGGGCGGCTGTGTTCCTTCCGGCAGCCTTCTTCTGGATGAGGGGGTATCTGGACAAGGGGATGAAGGTGCGGGTGGGGGTTTACTGTGCTCTCGTTGCTGCTCAGGTGAGACATCGATTTTTTTATATAAAAAAATAAATATTACAGGACATTCTTACACAAATTGACTAAGTCCCGCAGTGAGCTCAAGAAGGCTTGTGTTACGGGTACTCAGACAACGATATATATAATATACAAATACATAAATACATAGAAAACATCCATGACTCAGGAACAAATATCTGTGTTCATCACACAAATAAATGCCCATACCGGGATTCGAACCCAGGACCATCGGCTTAGCAAGCAGGGTCACTATACCAACTACGCCAACCGGTCGTCCTATTTGTGCACTTGTAGAGGCGAGTGATAAGACGATGCTCGCAGTAGACGGTTTGCCGTGTTCCTTTCGGCGGTTTTCTTCTGGACTTTCATGCTCAGCGACAGACGAGCTGGGCTACCCGATTACGGCAGCCAGAGTCCGAAATTTCCTAAGTATATGCAATCCTTTCTTATTTTAAACGTTTAGGGTACGTTCCGCCAATCCTACAGCTCAGACTTTTAGTTCTGTGGATGTGTGTGCAGTGGTAAGGGCGTCTGCCGCGAAAGGAGGAGGTCGCTAGTTCGATCCCAGCCCTGCTCAGCCTTGGTCACTTTTCCTTAAGTATATTAAAAAAATTAAAAAAAAAATTAAAATTATTATTTTTTCTTTGTAAATATACAGGTGTTTACAAGTTAGGGGATAGTGCTACCCGGTAAGCAAAAATGCCTGTGTTGGGCAACACCGCTCTTCCTTAAATAACAGATTGTTTCACGTAAATTTTAAGTATATCTAAATCTAAAGTAAATCTAAATCGAAAATAACAATGTTAAACGCAATTAAAAAACATAGGTAAGTTATAGCAGGGGCCTATTGCATAATTGGACTAATAATATATGAGAATAATACTAGTTACTAGTTAACAAATTATTAGTTCGATTATTTTGCGTTGCATAATTATTTTAGGTGATCACTAGTAATATTAGAAAATTGTGTTGCATGAAGAACTAATAAAATCCTATTATTATTATTTGTATGTCTTTCCCATCACGGAACAATGGTGTTCCGGACCTTTGGGAGGCGTGCGCGGAGCCGAAGCCAACACGCAGAGGCCCTTTCGACAATTTAATGAAATGTAAGGGGTACACCGAGCGGATGTTGCACCTGCCCGAGTCATGGGACGCACGCAGAGGCAGCACCCGCCAGGGTGTATAGACTATTGAGATTTAATGGAATCTAAAATATGCTGGACTATTAGGTGAAAGCGGTGGACTAAATACTGGGTTATGGAGAATAAAATCGGACGTCTGCCTAACAAAACGGTAATCAATTTTATTTCCGGCAGACGGTGACTCGCCCACATAAGATGGGCCCCCACAAAAAGCGACATCTAAGATGGCTCGAGGGCAACACCGGTATGAGGGCTGGGGGTAGAGAGGTGTCACTGGACTTTAAACATATAGCCAACTCGCCACTTAGGTTTCCACATCTACCCTCGAGAACACAGCTCTCGCGACCCCACTGTGGACGGCCGGTTAAGGCAAGCCAAAGGCGGAGGACTTGGTCGGACGACGGAGTCCCCCAGGAGCGCTCAGGTACGTGGGGTCGCTACTCCCCAACAGCTCGCCACAAGCTGCCCTGCGTTGACTGATTGCACCGGTGGAAACCAGTGGGCGATGGGGTCGTCACATCCCTACGCCATTATTATCATTGTAACGTCACATGGGCGACGTTAATACATACCGGCTACAAGCGGCGCGCGGCGCTCGGGGTGAGACGCGCGGGGCGGCGGCGACGGCAGGCATCCCCGCTGCGCGGCCGGACACCTACTCTGCGGCGGAAGGAATAAAAGCCCGCGCGCGAAGGCACAGGCAGGATCGCCAGACCATAGGATCGCCAGACCACACCCAAGCACGGACGCATCCACAGCACTCTGCACCTGATTTTTCGCCGCTTTTTTCTGAGAAAAAATCGTCGGACATCGCCCGGCAGCCGCCGGAGGGGAACACCACCGCAGAGCCGAGATACCACGTCGTTTCGACCGCCCGAGCTGCTAAATCTAGCCCGGCTCCGCTAAAACGGTTCCACCGGGTGAAATTTCGCGGCAAGGATAACGGTCGGAGGCGTGATGCGTCGCGGACTGTCTCAAAAACAATAATGGCCAGCCATTCGCCGACGCCGCAGAAGCCCCGCCCCACTCACGAGCGGAGGGGATCCGCGAAAAAATCTGGCGGTAGATCGAAACGTAACAATTTCGAACTACCGACAGAAAAAAGCACCGTTTCGGATCGCCCCGAAACCGAGGGTACGCACAGAAATGTGCACCCACAGCTACCCACCACCGCTGCGAACACCACGGAAGCGGACTTCGTAGCCCAGGAGCAACATGAAACCCCAGCCGGGAGGAGCGCAGCGGAATTCGAAGCCATGAGCACCGAAGACCGCGTTGCGTACGTCAGGCGGGTCATGAAGATCTCCGATGAGTACTACGACAGGGTGCGCGCTGAAAGGGAGCTCAAAGCACAAGAAGCCCAAGAAGAACAAGAACGCCTCCAAGAAGCCCAAGAAGAACAAGAACGCCTCCAAAACTCCGTCATGGCCAACCCATCGACTCCCGAGGGCACAGAAGCCCCCCAATCAGGCGAGGCCTTCGATCTTGCTAAGATCGAAATCGCACGCCTGATAGGGGAGGGTGTAATGCCTCCGGGCTCGATGGAAGTGATGGAACAATTCAGCCGGGTTCTGGCGTACTCGCGGGGGCAACCCGTAGAGTTGACCCCAGCAGACTACGCCTACCTCGACTACCTGGAGACACTCCCAACCCCCGTCCAGAGGAGCCCGCTGCCATCCAAAAGGAAACCGTCCACCAGTCCAGAAGCCGTGCGGGAGACCATAAAGAGAGCCTGCACGAACATCTCGCCGCCCACCGACCCAAGGCTGCGCCGCCGCGACTCCTCCGGCGCGGCTACAGCCTCACCGCAGCCCGCGTCCCCCGCGTTTGCACCCACGTTTACGCCCGCGTTCGCGTTTACCCCCGAGCGATACGCATCGCAGCCCGCATCCGCGTGGCACTCGCCAGTGCCCGCGCCCGCGACAGCGCGACTCATGTCCGCGCCCGCGACCAAACCCGCGCGACCCGCGCCCGCGCCCGCGCAACCCAAGTACGCGGCCGACACCTACGCACAAGCCACAGCCCTCCCTTCGGGCGCAGATGGAATCCCAGCCACCACCAGCCAGACTACGAAGCCCACTAGAAAGTCAAAATACCCACCGATCGTCGCAGAGTTCCTGCCGGACTGGCCATCGGTACTCGCCGCCATTACTGAACAACTGGGCACGACCCCCTTCTCCAAGCCCATGGGGAATGGGGTCATCTTTACGCCCGAGACCGAAGACGAATATCGTCTGGTCGTCCGACACCTCAGACACCTCGAGGAGGAGGCGAACAAGGTCGCCACAAACCCAACAGCCACAGAGGAAGAAAGAAACAGAGCAGCAAAACCTGTATATCACGTATACGGGTTAAACGAGGAGAAGAAATTCAAGGTGGCCATCAGAGGCCTCCCGACCGACACTCCCCCAGACGCCATCCAAAAGGACCCGCAATCAATAGGATACCCCGTAGACTATGTGAAGCAGATCAGCGCAAGAGCCGGCCGCCCGGGCTGCATATATTTTGTGCAGATCGCAGGGACCGCTCAACACTTCGCTACCATCTACGGGGTCACCGAGATTCTCTTTATGAGGGGAGTGAAGGTGGAAGCATGGCGAGGGAAGAAGGGCCCTGCGCAATGTCACCGCTGCCAGGGCTTCCGCCACTCCTCCCACGGCTGCCACAGACCGCTGGCGTGCGTCCGCTGCGCGGGACCGCATGAAGCGAACCAGTGCCCGAGACCAAGACACGAGAAGGCAACCTGCAAAAACTGCGGAGGGCCCCATCCCGCCAACCTCAGAAGCTGCCAAGTATTCCGGAAGGAAACCCGGAACAAGAAGGCCGGAAGAGCCGCACTCTCGGCTCCGACACGCTCGGGCCCCCAAACCCGCGCCTCGCTCGCCCAACCCACGGTGGACGAGTCGGCGCCATCAACCCTGATGGCGCCGGCCAACCCCCCCTCACAACGGGGGGTGCACAAAGCGAGGCCCGCAAAGGAGTCCGACAAACAGCCACCCCAAGAAATGAGGAAGAAAAACAAGAAGAAGAAGAAGAAAGCCTCAGCCGCAGCCCCCACAAAAACAGCAACAGCAACAGAAAACGCCAACTCCACACCGCCACCCCAGAACATCGACGAGCTGACCGCAGTGGTGACGAAGCTCGCCGCAGCGGTCCAGGAGCTGCAAGCCGCCTACGCCAACTTCACCACCAACGAATGAAGCTGGACGGACCCGCGCTCGCTCCACAATGGGAACGAGCACATTGAAAGCCAGCTGATGGCCCAGCCATCAGCACAGCCACCAAGGAGCCTCGATAATGAGGACGAAACAAAGCCCCGCCCGTCGTTACGGGCGGCGATTTGAAACCGCCAAGGTCCCGAAAGGGAGGAAAGGCGTCCCTTGCCCCAGAAGGGGGTAAAGGAAGAAGTGCGACACAGGCAGGCAGTCGCTGCTCGACGCCCGTTCGGAGAGCAGCGGTTGCTCCGGAGGCCCCGGTGTCGGCGCGTGTATGACGCATTCGACCAGGATCTCCGTTCTCCCCCCCTCCCCTTCCTGATTCCCGGTGTCGGCGCGTGTATGACGCATACGACCAGGAATTCCCGAATCCGGATCCTTAAACCCCCCCGTGGCTCCGGTGTCGGCGTGTGTCTTACGCATTTGACCAGGGCTACAGGGTACCCCTGACACCCCCCCGTTGCTCCGGTGTCGGCGCGTGTCTTACGCATTCGACCAGGGCTTCAGGGTACCCTATCCATCCCCTTTCCCCTGGCGGGAACGCACCCCCCTACCCCCTTCACGGAATAGCCGTTAGGGCCCGTGCCAACATCTCGCGATACTTAGTACTTATAAGTTAGGTTTACTTTAATATTTTAATAAAGGGCATAAATGACCCCTATTCATTAAACTTACATTGTGTTTTATATAGCTAACCCTCCCCTCATCCCCTGAGTTAGACCGAAACCCTCGCACAACCCTTCAGGTCGAGGGATATGTATGGCCGTCCCGACGGATGACCATCACATCATTATTATAATTATTTACAAACGCTAATAAATTTTGTTGCATAATAAATTTAAACTAACTTGTAATAAGGGTGCTAATATTATTAGCATAACATAGAAAATTGCATGAAACCGTCGGCTGATTTGAGTCAAACCTGTGATTATAACCTTTAAAAATCATTGGTGGTAATGGCAATATCACCGTAAAACATTTACGGAATAAAAACAGGCAGAAAAAATGGTTCTTAGTAAATGAGTTAGAATAACAAAGAAATTAACAAAACAAAGAGCAAAAATACTAACCCATATCGTATTAAATAGGTATTGACGAGCGTAACTACCTATATCAAAATATGTATGATGTGAGTAAAGCGAAAAATGTTAGTATGTAAAGATCGTAGTATTTGGCGTTCTTGTAGTCTCTGCCTACCCAAATGGGATACAAGCGTGAGTATGTATGTATGTATGTATGTAGGTAAATATTGATCATCATCATTATCCTAAGAATGCAGGAATATTTTTCGACTATTAATAAACAACTAAGCTACTTGTAATTTAAAATTACCGTGGTCCTAAGGTGAGTAGTAATAAATACAAGTTACCACAAATAATTTGATTACTTCAACTCATTTTGCAACAAAAACTAATAAAATTCACCCATAGTATTAGTTAGTAGGGCTAATATTTTAGTACTTGTACTTAATTACTTGTATTTTATCATGCAACAAAAATCTACAAGTTACAAGTCAACTAACCAATATTATTAGCTTGTACTTATTACTTGTATTTTCGGTCCCTTGTATCTTATTATGCAACCGAAAAGTACAAGTTACAACCAAAATTACTAATACTATTAGCTTGTATTTTATTATGCAATAGGCCCCTGGTGTATATAAAACTAAGTAAGTATCAGAGTTATAAGATATGTAGTAATCAGTACAGGTTTGTTGTTATTTGAGCCAGTGATTATGTGTATGTGTGTATATGACATTTTTAATTAGAAAACTCCCGTGAGTATCAGACATATTAAAATGCTCATAGCGGGTTACTCACGTCAATAAAGTGTGTGTAGAGTAGTCGCCGCGGCTAGACGCATGACTTATGAATAAGGGGTACGGACTGTCTGTTTTATTTTTCAAATATAGGTTCTTTTTTACATGTTTTTGGTTAGAACGTCGAAACCCTTGAATTTATAAACAAGATTTTTAGTTTAATAGTTAATTAATAACTAGTTCTTAAATCTGGTAAAAGCTTTTATCTACAGAAATTGTAGTTTACGTGTAAAGGTAAACAGCAATTATCTGATTATGCAGTGTAATTTGACGCGCTCGCCTACTATCGCCTTTTCATGTTTCGCGTGATCCTGCAATTAGGTCTATCCCGCTCTCTTTTGCTCGCATATGTGGACTCTTAATACCTTGGATTGTTATCCAGGGCCTGATGGGTTGGTACATGGTCCGCTCGGGGCTGGAGGACCGCTTCCAGGGCCCGGCGGAGGTCCCGCGCGTGTCGCAGTACCGGCTGGCGGCGCACCTGGGGCTCGCCTTCGTGCTGTACGCGGGGCTGCTGGGCGGCGCGCTCCGGGTGCTCCGCCCCTTCCCGCCGGGCACCTTGCACAAGTAACTTCTTTTCTACTCGCCTACTTTAATCTGCCAATCAAAATCATTTATTTCTTGAAAAAATTAAATTACATCGTCGAGGTATAGGTACAAAAAAGGAATCTGCCACATGCTTCGTCAACGTACCGTTAGACATAAACAATCCGCACAAGCTTCGTCAACTTTATAAGTAAAAACTACCAATCTGCCAATTACGAGTACATAGACAAAACTATAAGCGCATACTTTTCGATATTAGACCAACTCAACTATAATATCTCATTTCGATACGCTGTAGGCAACTATAATAGAATTTCATACAAATTCTATACTTATTTGCTATGCCGCCTGCGCCTGCGCCGACCGCGCCGGCCTGCCGGCCATCTTTCTGTGTTACATCCGTGTTAAGTCAATGAAATTGAATGATGAAATTGTTCCTCCATAGATGATGATGATGATGACTCGTAGAAAAAGTATTGTATACAATCGTAACATAATTAATTTTTTCAATCTCGTACCTTACTTAGGCCACTCAGGAAGCTTCGTGGCTTAAACACGGTACTCGACTAAAAAACTCTTCACGATTATATAAAATACTATTAATACTACGACGGTGACAAACGGCATGCCTGATGTAAACGGTCACCGTTGCCTATGTATACCTGCAACTCTAAGGGAGGCATTCCACGGAATAGGGATGATGACTAGGTTGAAAAACTAATAATTAATCCGTCAGAAAGATTATCAAAAATTATTAGACACGTATTTTTTCCTTTTTCAAGATAACTAAAATTGACGAATATGAAGAGCGTCAAAGTTCCGTGGTGGGGGCTGGTGACGTCACCTTAGAGTAAAAATCGTACTCGATTGTGACGTCACGCGAAACTTTCAAGCGCTGTATTTCCGTCGTTTTTCATTTGACGAACAAAAGACAAAATACGTCTTAAAAAAAAAATACGTGTCGAATATTTTTTAATAATCTAACAGACGGACTAATTAGCTTTTTTGTGTCATCTAGCCTATTGTCTACCGCGTGTCCCGTACGAACACGAATTTTATGAAGATTGTGAGTTTTGGAGTTTCCTTCTTTGCGGCATAGGTGTAAAAAATACTCAGACAACTAATTATCGACTTAAAACGTAGAAAATAATTATTTATGGATCGTGGCCCAAAAATGGTCTGGCCGGAAGAACAGTTGACTTTCGGGTCGACATTATGCTGAGGCGAGACCATTTCGTGGTAATTTTTTGTATATTTGTGTCTTATCTGTAATTGTATTTTAAATTTGCCACGAATAAATTATTTGTATTTGTATTTAACTAACTAAAAAAAGCGTTTGTACGGGACAGTCTCGTGGAATACTGCAGGGGTGCTACATGCGCGTTGCCTATTAAAAAGGGAGGATTCGCTGTGTTGACAGCTAAAGGGGCAAGCTTTGCTCCGTGGGTCCCCAGCTGGCAACACAGTGAATACTCTTGGAGCTCTGGCGATCTTACTCACCAACAGAAACAACACTATGATTCAAACTGGTTTATTGATTGATTTATCGGGACAATCTTACACAAATCGACCTAGTCCCACGGTAAGCTCAATAAGGCTTGACTTACTAGACGATGATATATATAATATAGATACATATAAATACTTAAATATATAGAAAACATCCATAACTCAGGAACAAATATTCGTGATAAACACACAAATAATACCCTGATCAGGATTCGAACCCGGGACTTCCTGCTTCGTAGGCCGGGTCACTACCAACTAGGCTAGGAGGCCGTTATTAACACCATGACCCTACGTTTCGAACCCTTTACATCACTCGTTATAACAGGGTTAAATGGTGACTGTGAGAATGATAATTCTCCCTATCAAATCCGTTGCGTAATTTTAAAGATTTAAGCATACGTACATACAGACAGCGGGAAGCGACTTTGTTTTATACTATGTAGTGATTTGTTGTTGCAGAATTAAGGAGTTGAAAAGTGTGACGGCGCTGGCTCATTCGGTTAAGGCGATGGCATTTTTCACTGCGTTATCAGGTAGTCACCAAAAATACTATTTAATCGACAATTGTAAAGCATGAATTAAATCTTTTAACTATAAAACTCTCGTGAGACTCGAACATATTAAATAATATTTAAAACGGGTACGACTTGCCTCTGTCGCGGGTGGTCGCTCCTGATGACGTTCTTCGTAAAGAACGAAACATGTCGAGCGAAAATCGACTAAATTACGTGAGTGACCCGTTTTAATTTAAATATGATTTAACATGAATTAAATCATTTATAATTTATAATAAATGGTTTGATTCATGTTTTTAAGTACTGTACTACATAACCTAACATGTACTAAATAATCTGTAAAGATAAAGATTATCTAGAGGGCAGCACTGGACGTAAGTCTGAGCTGTAGGATTGGCGGAACGCACCTTAAACGTTTAAAATAAGAAAGGATTGCATATACTTAGGAAATTTAGATCTGGCTGCCGTGATCGGGTAGCCCAGTGGTTAGGGCGTCTGCCGCGAAAGCAGGTCGCTGGTTCGATCCCAGCCCTGCTCACCGGGGACCTTGGTCACTTTTTCTGTACTATATGACATCTCTTTCAATGTATACCTATTTAATGGAGTTTAAGGACGCGTACGAACTGACAGGCGACTTGACACCGAGTTTAGCGCGTCACCTAGCGAAAACTAATGTTTTAGAATGACCACGAACATCGAAAATTGGCATTGACGAAAAAACTTCTTTATCGCTCCAATAAGCAACTGTGACAGAGAGATTTGACAAGATTACTACCGCTTACCCTACATGGTAATTATCCCGTTTTAAATATTAGTTATAATATTAAGATGTGAATGATTGCAGGGGCCTTCGTGGCAGGCCTAGACGCAGGGCTCGTCTACAACTCGTTCCCCAAGATGGGCGACAACTGGATCCCCGACGACATATTGGCCTTCGCACCTACGGCGCGCAACTTCACCGAGAACCCCACCACTGTGCAGTTTGATCACCGTATATTAGGTAAGTAACTATAAGTAGTAGTAAGGTACAATCGCCATCTGATTTATGAGACCGGCCAAGGTGCTCGGAAAAATCTATGCACGCCTTTATTGTCAAAGCGTTAATCTTCTTCATATATTTATTAATACCTCGGCCGTCCGGTATGTATACCTGATGACGACTGTACTTAATAACATAATAGTAGATAATTTACCAAATCGGCCAAGGCCGAGGTTCTCTTAGCTGTAAATGTACTGTTTCAGTGTTGCCTATATTAAACAAGTTTAATTTTGATTATCATATATTTTTTATGAAAAATGTGCGTTTTTTCGTATATATTACAAAATCTCGGTTTCTTACTTACACTGCATTAGCAAGAAGTTGCATATGTGTCGCTTAACTTCAAATTTGGGTAAATCCATTCGACCCTCTCTGCAAATATCTACCTTATTACCTTTTCTTAATACCAAAATCGCATAATCTAACAGATGGATTTACCCGAGTTTGATGTTAAGCGACTCATATGCTACACACAGTTTCTCGTTACGGATTTTTTAGAAGACGTATTTAGCCGTAAAAAAAATACCGTGTTGCGTTATTGCCGTGTCGTATAACAAGGCCCTAAAATTAAAAGAAACCACTGAACTAGTTTCTTTTCACCCGTAACAAAAAAATCTCCTGGTAACACTGGTTTTCTATCAATGTACCCGTAATGCCAACTCCATTGACTCGGTTAAGTTTCGTGAATCGCTCGCAGGTACGACGACGCTGGCGCTAGCGACGGCGTTGTTCCTGAAGTCGCGGCGCGCGCCGCTGTCGGCGCCCGCCCGGCGGGTCGCCTACGCCGTGGGCGCCATGGCGTGGATGCAGGTACAGTTGGGTTAACCCGGAGTTAAGCGTTTTTTGTATGGAAATTAACAGCTTAACTTGATTTTTTAAATTCAAGTAGGTAAAATAATAATACCATTTATTTTCGAAATATATACAGTAAGTGTAACTTATAACTACCGACCTCTAATCTAAAATAGGTCCTTGAGGCATTGTACCTAGGATGCTGGCGGCGTTTCCTCGTTGTATCGCAATGCTGATACGTTGTGCGAGGAAGCCACCAGCTCTTCGGTCACCAGTAACATCAACCAGACATTTCGCGATTTCTACGAAAAACTTGGAAACAATGTGGCGGAGATAGAAGAAATATGAAAGCAGCTAGAGTAAAACACATTTATTACTCTGGCTGTCTGTAATAAACTTCATCTGATTTTTGCAACTTAGGCTCGTGCAAATCGTCAGATGAGATTATTTTCGTTATTCTTGCATTATTTCCTATCACCAAAAATCGACCGCGCTCGAGTAAGTCAAAGTAACGTTTTTTTTTTGTAACTTTGTGACCAATCATAATCATTAGGGTGGTTCATTTTCCAAATGTTTGATCTGTATGAAGAAGTTAATATTTAAAAAAAATTCAAACAAAAGTTGCCTCAGTGCGCAACCTCTAAATATTGTCAGATTTCCCTGATTTTTGGTATATATACGTTTAAGATAAGCTGGACCCGGAAGCCGAACAAAGTCTAAAAAAAAAACATTTTTTTTTTACCATACAAATGTGAAACACCCTAATAATGTTGAAAATAACAAAATATGCCACTCCTAGCGCCATCTGTGCGCAACATGTATATAACTTGTTCTCGCTCAATAAAGCAGTCACTAAAAGTCATTCGTCCTAAAACCGTTGTTTTGTTTTAACTTAAAATTAAAAAGAAAGAAATAGAATAATCACCTTTTTCTACTCCAGCACTTCTATCTGTCAATTAGATGACTGACAGCGATATTTAAAAAGTATTCATTATAACGTTGTCTATGGTATTCCATAAGAACACTGCTCCTATGGATTTTCATACAATATATTAGCACTGTTGTTGTTTTTTTTAAATTTCTATAGTGGGCACAACATATTCCGTATTCTGCCACGTTTCTATATTTTGGTTTTTATTTTAACTGTTGTTGAAAAACTAGGGTATGCAACAGCTCATAATTGGTTCTTAAAACTCTCGGGTCTATTATTAGAAAACGAGGCGAAGCCGAGTTTAGTAACGGCGACCCTCAAGTTGTAAGAACCCTTATTATATTACTGTTGCATAAACTACTATTATAATGTTCCCACAGGTGGCCCTGGGCATAGCCACGCTCCTCCACTACGTGCCCACGCCCCTGGCAGCTGGCCATCAGTCCGGCTCGCTCGTACTCCTCACCCTCGCCATCTGGCTCACGCACGAGGTCAAGCTTCTCAAGTACATACCCAAGTGAGCTAAACCACAGACTTCAGACCATGAGGCGCAAAGAGAATGAAGTCAAAACATACACAGAAACATGTAAATAGAGATGGGCTGAATAATTACCGAATAAACATATTTTTTTAAGCTCGGAGGGATCAAAGTGGCACTTTTCTGTTTAAAGACTACACATTTTTACGTTTTTGGGCATTAACTAGTGGCGTGGTGTTGGTATGATGCTGTTTCGGCTTTGTTTATTTCCTCCTAGTTGGTGTGAAAAGCAGTGTATCACACGGTATCAAAATTATTTTCGTCTTGGGCGTTAACGCTTGAATCCCTCATTATGCTCAGGATTGTACTTTACCTCACTACGTTCGGGATTCTATTGTAGAATCTAACGCTTCGTTCGGAATTCAATGTACGCCCTCGCCGGATATATAACAATTTGATCCCTTGTAAGACAAACTACTATTTTCTCATACACCATCAAGATCATTTCCATACATTTGTATCATAACCAGGGCCCATCATTTTTATGCCGATGACAGACAAATGACGTCAAGCTTCATACATCATGTTTTAGGTTTTACGTTTGAAAGAATAATGCTGTCATTGAATAGTGTCAAAACTATTACGTTCGACGTTACAATCGAACATTGATAGACTTCTGTCTTTAACCGATTTCATATTAAAACTTCCTGTGTGTTTATATACGTCATTATGACGAAACCGGCATGAAAATTACGGGCCCTGATCATAACCTTTTGAACGCCAAGCAATCGCGATTATTTAGCGAAATTGAACTTTACTCAGCCCCGCGTAAGTCCTTATTGCATTGGCGAAGCTGTTGGCATCCGCAAGACTTCGGTGACGACCACAGCCGACTGGCGGTCAAAAGGGTAAGATCATCAGCAGGGCCCGTAATTTTCATGCCGATGACAGACAAATGACGTCAAGCTTCATACATCATGTTACGTTTGAAAGAATGATGCTGTCATTGAATAGTGTCAAAACTATTACGTTCGACGTTAGAATCGAACGTTGATAGACTATCTGTCACATTCACTGCCAGACGAAAAACGGCACTACTCCAGAAAACCAGCCAATATATATAAGCGCCCGCTGTGCGGGTTGGAAAACTGATGATTAAACCAGTACTGTCCGCCGAGGGCCCGCCAGGCGGGTGCGCCTGCGCCACGCCAAGGCTGTGCTAAGTTTTATAAGTCAAACATCTTAGTACTTTTATTTTGGTTAGTACGGACCTACTCACGCCCTTCACAACGTGATGCATTTACAAAGCGATTATTAATGTAAGTACTCGTAATCATTACATATAAATTAAACCATTTAATTCGCTCTGTCGGCGTCAACCCTGCGAAGATGTGCGCTCACTAGGTGGGTTCTTTGGCGTAGACGGTAGTCGTCTATAGCTGTGTATAAAGTGAACTCGCGCAGCGGGTTGTCCGGCATCCGAGTAAACTTCACGAGCACCCACCTGGTGGGTTCCTGGCAGTGAATGTGCTCATTTCGTTTTAAAACACCTGTGTATATACGTCATTATGACGGAACCGGCATGAAAATGACGGGCCCTAATCAGTGACGCATTTATGTTGCTTTTATTTCAACATCGCCTTTATTACATATGTCATAAGGTTTATTTAAGAATAAAAGACGATTTATTATTCACAAGTGGTTTTATTTGAAAATTTAAAATGCTAATATTGCTTACACACTGAAAACTCTTTATATACAATATTGCCGGTTTCTGGAAATGTTTGTTCGATCAACAAAGATACAAATTTAAATGAAGTATACAGTTTTTACCTTTAAGGCTGCGTTTTACCAAAGTTTAGATTCCGAGAATAACGCTTACTCTCAGATAGTAACATCAAATTACTATGGGATTTTGACATTAGTATCTCAGAGTAAGCGTTACTCTTGGTTCAAGTTTGGTCAAATCCAGCCTAAATAGTTGAATACACCAATATGACAATAAAAATAATAACATCGTTACTATATATTTTTTTACATTAGTACACAATAGACCCATAAAAGTAATAGCTAAGCATTTAAATAATTTGTATTTTTCGTAAAATAAATAGAAAAACTAATGTATAAATAAATTATAGGAAAATGTCAAACCCTTGGTAGGCGTCGTTGCAAAAGCCATGAAGTCATAGTGGGAAAAAAACAAGGTGAAACCATCGTGACGTCATCAGAGACACCCCTTTTGGTTGGACAGTCAAGTGCAAAAATATGGTTCGACATAATCGACTCATAAATATGGTACTACGCTCTTATTACACCGGCATAAGGTGCTATGGGACATATTTTTGAGTAAGATGTGCACCACCTTATTTGTACACTTGACTGGACTAAGAAAGAAACATAATTTTCGCATACACGAATGAGACAGCCAGCTGTGTAGTAGTGGTTAATGGGAGACCACAAGACGGTCTCACCTTAGTTCTTTCCACTATTGAAGCTATGTACAGTTATCAGAAATGTGTCCAACGGTCAATAATATCTGAACATAGAGATAATGAAGATTATTAGTTTGTGTCAGTTTTTGTTTATCTTATTTTCATAAAAATATATTAATGGTGGTATTCTTTAGCAAATAACAGAGAATAATTTATTTAATAATGTTTTAAATGAAGAATGTTACTAGGTATGCCAAACCGCTTGAAATGTTGTCTCAGTAAAGCCTGTATGTATACAAATACACTAGTTTTTGTTGTAGTCAAAAATACCTAGTAGTTTTGATTTTATAGGCATTCAAAGTTTCGAAAAATATCGAGCCCCGCTAACAGTCACGTGACCGCTTGTGACGTCATAGCACAACGCGCCGCGCGGGCCGCGGCCCGCTTAGTATCAAGTCGCCAGCGGTTATAGTTTGTGTTTGTGTAATAGCTTGCGCAGTATTTTGTTGTGTTTTCGTCCGCGTATTAAGTTAATAGTCTAATAATAGTAAATATTATTCGATTAATAAAATGGACGAAGGATTCGAAAAAGGGCAATCGGATAATCTACCTAAAATAGATGGATTAATAAAAAGTGATTTCGTTGCCGCCGAAATGCAAGGAATAAAAATGCAAAGGGTCTTTGCAAACTTTCCGTGCTATTACTTATGCTTAATAGTTTATCTGTTCTAGGTAAATTGTTTTATCAAAACAAAATACCCAACTAATGTCGTAATTGAAGAATGCAACCCAAATAGTAGAAGTACCTATCTGCCATTAAATTTTTACGTTAAAGACAAAAAATATGTATTATAGTTTTGTAGCTATGTATATATAGGTAGGTACCGCTCTTCTTAGTAAATTTAAATGAATACATAGGTACATTGATTTATTGCAAACTAGCTTCCGCCAGCAGCTTCGCTCCCGTTTCCCTCGGGAACTACATTTTCCCAGAATTAAAAGTAGCCTATGTGTTATTCCAGACTTCGTCCAGATCCGTTCAGTAGTTTTTTCGTGAAAGATAACAAACACACACACACACTATATATGTGTGGTATAACACTTCATTTAGCCGGTCAGAATGGAAATATTTTTTATGCCGCTCCTGGCCATATAGTGCCTTTTTCCGCACGCTACGCGTACGGAAAAAGCCGATTTCTGCCCAAGTGTAGGTATAAAATGGTGTACCTAACACGTGAGGTAATGAATAAAGCCCTTGATCGCATATTTACGTCCCTCGCCTGCAGCTCGGGTCGCAAACATCTGCGATCTCGGCCTTTCTTTGTTTTACCGCACTAGTTAGGTAATGATCTATTTTGACAAATTAGCATTAAAACTTAGAGAGCTTGAAATACAGTGTTCTCTTTCACATTTTATATGTGTGAAAAAAAATAAAGTTGAAAAGAAGTCTATTCATTACTTAATCGTTTCAAAAAATCCTGTGTTGATTTTGACGTCGAAAGTTTTATAACATATTGTAAGAACGAAATGACGGAATCAAGATGTCTTCAAGTAAAAGCAATAACAATAGCTCAATCAGATTCAAATTTTTGGTTTGAGATGCGCTACGGACGTATAACAGCTTCAAAAATGCACGAAGCTGCTCAGTGAAAGAACAAAATATGGCTTTTTAGTCGAAGAAATATTTGGTGCTGTAACTTTTAATGAAACAAATGCTATCAAAGGAGGGAAAATATTAGAAAAGGATGTCATAAAGGAAGTCGCGAATAGACACAATATAAAGATAGTGGAATCTAGTCTTTTTTTAAAGAATGAGTGGCGTATGATTGGTGCCTCGCTTTTAGTTTTTATCCATTTTTTTCGCACTTTTCCACTTTTCCGGTGATTTGGTAGTTGCATTTTTACATTTAGGCACAACACATGATTTCCTAGTATTTGGATTGGACATTTTAAAAAGTATTTAGGTATAATTTCGATGGAACGGGCAAGCGACCGCGAGCGGACTGAGTGAGCCAGACTGAGCGTGTTGTACGATGACGTCACACCGTAACCGGCAGTCCGCGTCGAACGGTTACAACTTGTTTTACTTCTAAATCGGAAACTAATTGATGTATTGAATTAATTCTTTCACTGGTATTTTTTATTTTTGACAGAGAATATGGGGTGCTAATAATCAAAATTAGTTAACATTCTTCATTGAACGCATTTAATAACGGAATTTGCTATAGAGGTACTTAGGCCTGTGCATCGAGTTTACAGTATACATTTCTCCTTCTAAACAATAAGGGTGTCCCTCTCATCAGAGAACATAAATAGGTCAAATTTATGTTTATAAGTCCAGTGATTTTGATATAGAGCAAGTTAAAGTTAAGTCGGTAGCGGAGCGTTATCAAAATCAGGAGCTGACTCTATCCTGATAAAGAAATATGTTCCAAAAAGGACCATGTGCAAAGTTGACCCCAAAACCAACAGGGCTGAGATTTATCTCATTTGAAAGGTATTTTTATCTACTTATTTTATCTGTATGGACACCAAGTTGAATTCCATTGCAGAGCTGAGATATTTAGACTTGTCAGTCAATAATTGCCACCCAAAACAAAAATACTGTCATTCTTCCCGCATGATGTGTGGAAGAATCCGCCGTCATCGCCGAGAGGTTGTGAATATTTTTCGTTTTGGGGCCTGCCTCCATAAAAATTTGCCCATGGTCCTCTGATATGGAAAAATTTGGACACTATTTTTTATAATCAGTATAGAATCAGCTCGCAATTCTGACTCGAATGACCCCAAGCAAGTCCGGATCCGGAAAAATCAGGACAGCGATAAAGAGTGACAGTGGCACTCTATAACCATGGATTCATAAGATCTTTTTTCTACTCCAGCACTTCTATCTATCAATGACATGACTGACAGCGATATTAAAAAAGTATACATTATAACGTTGTCTATGGTATTCCATAAGAACACTGCTCCTATGGATTTTCATACAATATATTAGCACTGTTGTTTTATTTTTATAGTGGGCACGACATCTTACACATTCTGCCACCTTTCTTGATTTTTTTAGCTATGTTAGCTGTCGTAGAAAAACTAGCGTATGCAACAGCTATCAACTGGTTCTTAAAACTCTTGAGTCTATTATCACAAACTCGACTTCGTCTCTTAGTAACGGCGACCCTCAAGTGTTTAGAACCCTTATTATATCACTTGCCATAAACTACTATACCTTTACGGTGATGCTTCTATATAGCTTGGCAAAATAGAGTAGAATTTAAAATTTCTGGCAACATAGTAGTATCCCGTCGCGCTTTCTTACATTTAAATATTTGAAAGAGACTACGATGTTGCGACTTAATTTGTACTATTTTGCCAGGATCAGGATGTACTTGGTCGTTTTTCAATAGCCTTACCATAGTGTGCGCGAACCTGTCTTCAGATACGGGTAGCCTATTTTCTGCGCAAGATACTGTAGCACTTTTGTGACTACAATTGACGTAACAAACATACCTAACTTAAATCCGTTTATAACAGTGGCCCCGCAGGCGGCTACCAATGGTACTAAAAATCAGAGTAACAATTTACAATTTAAATGTGTACGTGTGCTGTTTAGAATGCGACGCTTTTTACATTTACAGTATTTATGTGTAAGTTATTTTTTTCTAAATTACCAACGAAACCAAACTTTTATTGCTATTAGCAGAGCCCGGAATTTTCGTAGCACTTCTGAGCTGTTATAGGGACTTCTCATTTATTGACTTCCGATATTCACATATATCGATACATAATGGGAGTTACCGTATTATCGCTCACCAGGCGGCGCCACTCATGCGTGGGTCCTGTGTCAGTATGAGAGAATTGTCAAAGTGACGTTTGAAATGTTCCCACAGGACCCACGTTCCACTAGCGCCCCTAGCGGAAAAACGACTCGCGGTAGTCCTCATTGGACGAATATCACGGAAGAATAAACGTAAAATGTGGTCGTTAAAGAGGGATTCATTCAGATAATTTTTGAATACTAATTACCTATATTTGAGTTTTTTATTAATTATATATGATTAGTAATAGGCGATGCATTTATATGAGCAATAATCACGAAACCTTAGAAGTTTCTATTATATTTAATTTACGAAATCTAGTACCCATAGGTTATCTCGAAGACATCGCTCTTCAGCGATAAGACCGACTGTTGTTTACCTCTACATTTAATCTTATTTAATATATTGTGTTCTACAATGTATGGATAAATATCAGAAGTCGATAAACGAGAAGCGTTTCAAAAAGTGCTTCAAAAATTACACAATCTTTGCCATCATCCAAACAGTTACCATTTAACCATTTGAACGTCAAACGGTGACGCAAAATGGCGTGCCCCGGTCGCCAGGCGATCGCGACTGTTTAAGGGAAATTTAGCTTTACGGAGTCCAGCGTATGTCCCTATTGCATTGGCGAAGCTGTTGGCTGCAGGCGTTGCCAACCGTCCCGGGACGTCCCGTTTCTGGGGTCTTCACCACTGTGACCACTATCCTTATTTCGTCATCATCAAAAATAAAATATATTGAGCCAAAATATTTTTCAAATATACATCAAACGGCGGTGTAAGAAAGCCTTAATACAACCAACATTATACAATCCTTATAATTACTCCATAGTGAATTTGTTATCTATCTACATCTATATTAAAATACAGGCATAATTCAAACCTATGTATTGATATTTATTTGGATGAGGTATGATATTGCTTATGAATTTATGAAGAGTATGAAAGTGAATTTTGAAATTTATACATTTTTTATTATAATAGCCAAGCGAACGTCTTATAGGGGAGAGCCGGGCAAGATGCATTACCTGGGTAACAAAGACATTTTTTTTGTAAGTGGCGGTAATGGAACGTTTTCTTTCTTTCATCGATACACTGATTCGACGCTATGACAGATTGATCAAATTGTATTCTCATCCCAGAATATTTATTTATTTAACTATTAGTGCAGTAATATTATCACAAAAACTGTACCTGTCCTTACCCAATTTATATTCTTGACCAGTTTTCAATAACGAATAAAAAATTTATTATCTAAATAAAGTAAAAAAATATTTTAATAAAAATATCAGAAGTGGTATATTTGAACTTAATCGATCCAAATAAATACGTAATTAAGTGTCGTATTTAAAAATAAACTTTGAATCTTAGGTTTATGTACCATTTCTTTGACGCATCAAAACAAAAGGAATTCACATTAAATTTATAATGCGTTTTAACAAAATATTGAAATACAATAAACTGTTTAGACGCGTTACGCTTGGCTATATCCATGTCACACTGCATACGTTAAACCATAGACAAAGAATTGAGAAAGAATACTGAATAGCAAGTTGGACTGCAGAAGTAGACGCAATACGTTCTATGATAGCTACACCCAGTTATCTAACGCTCACTTTGGGGGCAAGTGATGGGGCATTTTCGATAATCTGAATCAATAAAATAATGAAGTTGATTATAAAAACTTGAACTGCTCGTTATTAACAAAATCGTGTACAAAATAATTCTAATTTACCCCCAATGTTAAAGTGCTACTAAATTACCTAGTAAGTCGTTTCTGTACTGTTCAATAATTGTCGTCCTCCTATCCGATCAAATAGATACAGAACATCTAATTACATCAAATATAACTCATTCATTGCATTTACAATGAATAAATTATCTCAAGATTATTCATAAAAGAAGAATTTTATTTTGACTAATTAATAAATATGAATCGACTAAGCAACATCAATATTTTAGCTTGCCCCCAAAGTGAGCGTTAGATAACGGGGTGTAATGATAGCTGTTTGAGAACCGCAAATAGTAGATTGTACATCAAGGGCATAAAGTGACCGATTTTAGACGAGGCCATTTATTGGTCCGAGTGTAACGAGGACCAATATAGTAGCCGAGGAAAAAATGGGTATTTATGCTGGAGGTATACACTCTGCTTTTCACTTTGATTGTAAGGAAAATATTAGGTTTTATATCACTTTAAATCGTTCAAAATGCAACATCCATACTCGCGCGTTTAGGTACTTCCCGACGCGCGCCGCCTGCAGGCGGCCGGGCGCGCGCGGGGCGAGGCCGCGGCGAGCGCGCGCCACCTGCGATGTTACTTTATGCCCTAGTGCATGAAAAGCGATTTTGTGTCGCCTAGCCACGACACAAAGGCGAACTTTTCGAGCAAGAGAAGTGAAAATAATAATTTCCATTGGTGCATCTCACGAGAAACGCTTTTCCCTTGTATTGTAGCTACTTCAATGAAATCCGTAAAGCTCTAGAAAATACTGTAAGTTTGATAACCAAGTCATGGAATACTATCAAACACAAAATCATTTTCTTAGCGGTTTCAAAATTTCTAATTTTGTAATACAAGAATCGCATTACGTAAGAGACATCCTCGCGGAATGTTCTTACAAAGCGCCATCTACTTCAAGTTTCATACATCACAATATTTACTAGAATCAGTTTTTCATTGGTATAACAAAATCCTGAAGATATGTCGACTCTGAACTATTGAAACGTAACACGGATTCAAAGTATTGAAAGTCAATGTAAGATGCAAGTTATACATATATATACATGTGAATGAGTTACTGGTAACCAAACATGGCGGAATTCAACAATATTCATCACTATTCACTGTCACATAAATAAAATAAGGTGCATTGGGGTAACTTCCGAAACTTCGTTTGCAAATTCATTTAATGGGCATTTTTTCAGAAAAGAGTGCACCATTTTAATGAAAATGAGTCCTCGATTTTCCATACGTTTCGAAAAAATTTTTTTTTCATTTTCCAAAAAAAATTCACTTTTGTAACGGCCCATACAAAATGTATGACAAAATGCGTTACGAAACTGACCAAAAAAACGGGACACTCTTTTTCTTTTTTTAAATCAATAGTACTCGTGATTCTTGGTCGGTTCGCTCACCAGGCGGCGCTCATACGTGGGTCTTGTTTCCATATGAAAGAAATAAACGTGACGTTTAAAAGATTCCCACAGGACCCAAGCTCCACTAGCGCCCCCTAGCGGTGAATTGACTCGCGGTATTCTCCAGTAAATTAAACTCCAATATATATTTTTAATACTTGAAAATGCTGAAATAAATTGGTACTTCCAAGTAGATGAACAATTCTCATTCCTGATTTTTTTATATCTCAATGAATAGTGACAACAATCTTAGTATAAAATCTTATATATCGTTATTCTGTATTAAGCCTCTTTCCCTTTCTGTGTTATCATAATATAGTCGTACGAATTCAACGTTAACCTAACATTTTATAGCTAATTATTAAAATTTCACTTATTATAATTTCATATAACCTATACCGTCAACTTAAAATTTAGAATATTGTTTAATAATATAATCATTTTGTAATTTTAGCAGGTTAACTTTACCAAAATTTAATGTACGTATGCTTCCCTTTTTTTTCAGTCCATACATACTGTCAAACCAGAAGTACGATCAATGAGATAGCAAACCATCTTTTGAATAACATCAGTATTTTGCACAACAACGTAGTTTTCTATGCGTCTAGAATTACCCCAAAGTACCTCAAGAATGGTTTTCGGTAAAGTTAACACACTAACAACTTAATTTGGACATTGAACGTGTGTAATATGGCGACGGAGTATGCAACATAAATAATATTAGATCGATCAAAATCGGAACATCGAGTAGAATGCTTCTAAAATATTGACTATTGCTGAAAATGGCCAGTTTGTATGTAATAGAAGGCTCCTTTGGGTTGCCAACCGTCCCGCTATACGTGGGACGTCCCGTTTCTGGGGTCTTGACGACGCGTCCCGCAAATGGGCCGCACGGGACGCCGATTGTCCCGTTTTCAGGCTAGACTGGATATTAAGCATAAAATTAATGTTTTATGAAAGCGACTCAGAGCTGGTGAGTTGAATTGTGATTGAGTCAGTAAGGAACTAACATAAAACTTCATAATTTTAATTGTTTATATTTATTTAGTTTTCAGATGTGAATATAATTTGTACTAATATCACAGCGTAGGGATGTATTCCATACAGTGAGGTAACTTCATACACGGCCAGCGGCTCGGCTCGGTGCTCGTGCTGAGGCTCAGGGTTGTCAAAAACTATGCGAAAGATATTACAGTCTGATTGGCAAACTAATTTCCATTTTACACCCCTTAAAATAGACCGCCGCCTCCTTCCCCGCGCGCCCCCCATCGATGACCCAGACATCGGCGGAGTTAACCCACTGTATAGAATACATCCTTACGCTGTGCTAATATTGCATATGTGTGACGTTCTCAGGCAAAAGGTACCACACATCGCCGATTGTTGACAAGGTTAATTTCGAAATAATTCTTATAGCACTATCGTCTTATCGACAACCTACAATCCCTTCATTCCCGGCTTATGCCACGGCTGAGGGAGCCTAGGGTCCGCTTTGGCAAGAATCCCAAGGTTCGACGTAGGCGCTAGTTTTACGAAAGCGACTGCCATCTGACCTTTCAACCCAGAGGGTAAACTAGGCCTTATTGGTAGTCCGCTTTCCTCACGATGTTTTCCGTCACCGAAAAGCCATTAAACACCAAATGATACTTCGTACATAAGTCCCGAAAAACTCATTGTTACGAGCCGGCAGGATTTGAACCCAAGACCTTCGGATTGTAAGTCTCACGTACCGCTAGCCCACCAATCTCTTAACTTGGCAACAACCGACGATATGGTACCTTTAATCTGAAGTCATGTTTATAGTAGAACCCAGACATGTAAAGTTGTCCTCAGATATATCAGAGCAGCCGTGGTACTCACAAATATCTAATCAAAAACACGACTAATAAAAAACGGTAAAATTCTAGTTCAGATATCTTTGAACACCGTGGCAGATTCGATATACAGTAGAATCCGGTTAGTACGACTCCGCATAAAACGACCAACCGGTTTTAGCGACGTAGATATAGGCAAATGGTTGGTTTCATACAAGCCACTATGAAAGTGCATCCGTTTAGTACGACTGCTTATATCGACATACCGCTTTTAAAGACGGGATTTCACACGCTATGTTCGGTTACAACGGTGACGGTGCATTGTAACCAAACAATACATAGGTACAATATAGAATCTTTGTTCGAAGCGAATGTTCTAAAACTTAAGTGCATATGGATTCATCTCGTAAAAAAAATCTCCGCAGTTTACAATGGCTAAGTTGCAATTTAGTCAGGAAGTAAATGGGTCAATGGGGTTCATCAATTTATTTCACTAAAGAGCAAAATATTCTTCATTTCAATTATTCTGTGAGTTACATTGAATTATGAATATTATTAGCGGTATGCATGTGTGACTATTAAAATCGAGAAACAACTTTAAAATTGACAGTTTGTTTAGTACGACTTCCGGTTAGTACGACGGAATACTGTCGGTCCCTTCGGCGTCGTTATAACCGGATTCTACTGTATGTGATGAATGTACGAGGTACAGAAATATCTAAAAATAACCCAACACTACTAATAAAGAGTCCTATTAGTTATTTAAATGATTTATTCATTCTAGCCTGAATACTTAAAAACAAACAATCACATTAAAAAAAAACTGTCACTGGCCAGTTAGAAAAGGGGGTATTAAAAAAAATAATATCATAGTGATTTAAAAAGCTTTTAAATTTCCATTTGTACAGAATAACATTAGTTATTGGCGCACGCTATAAATAAATATACAAATATTTGTACGAATCACAACAATATACAAATCGTTAAGAGCCATCCACAAATAATAGATGAACTTTTTTAACATTGGTCATTTAGCGCCGTTTATAGGTATGTATAAGTAACCATAGACAAATAACACCTAGAACTCGGGACAACCAAATTGAAGCCAGTGTTCACAAGGTTTATTCCTACATTGCCTTGTAAAGAGAAAGAAATATGTTTAAACCATTATTTGGCTTCACTTTTGAAGGTGGGTCTTCTCAAGCATATTTCTATGTGTATTCGGGTAATTCCGAATATCGGATAATTCTGACCTATATTTCCATCGTATTAGAGTTCAGTTTTGGAATTACCCGAATACACCTACTAAAGTTTTTGCACATTTTTAGGATATCTAGAAAACGATTTCATATTATTATTGACGAATATAACAGTGAATTTGCGCAAATACAAAACATGTTAGGATTTCCATTATATGTTCGGATTTTTCGTATTGTATGGAAATTTAGAAACACACATAAGGCATTACTCACGATAAACTTATCAATTTCGCGCAATGTGAAACAATCATATCCAGTGATAATAATTTTGTTGCGGTTTCGTTGCAGCAACAATAAAAGAATTTGTAAAAAAAAACTAGGGTTATGATAAATTAAGGTACATATTACCGTTATTAACTCTAATGAGGACTAGCGTAATTTTGCTCACCAGGCGGCGCCACTCATGCGTGGGTCCTTGTCAAGCGCCATTAGTATGAGTTTGTATGGCGCCAAACTAATATTAGAATTGATTATTTTTCATTAATGTACCTGTTAATAGAGGTTCATTCGTTTTGTAACAATTTTTTTGTGGTGTGTAGATTGTGTGTTTTTCAAAATTACGTTTTTGTATAATATTTGATAAAACAGTCAAATAGTAATTCGCAATATTTTTCAAAGAAATATACTTCTTTAATACTTTAACCTCATCAAAATCTGGGTAATTGTATGTACATATCAGCACTAAAGATGCATATGGAACACGGATGCTAACGGAAAATTATGAATTAAACACACTTTTAATATTATTTATTACACTTAAGGTTTGTACTTATTTCTATACTAAAAACTTGTGACTGTTTTCTTTAGGCATTTCCATTTTTGATTACTTAATTTTTAGTAGTTTGTAGTTTGATAACAATAACATTTTGGACAAATGCAAACGTTTTTGTATAAACTAACCTAAAAGTTTACGGCCATGTTATTTTACACTTGCAATAGGTAAGTTTATTTTAGAGCCCAAATAATAATTGACTAGTATTTAAATATTTATATGTAACAATTCCTCTAAATGTGCATATTTCTCGAAATAAACGCGGCATAAATTAAACACCAATGAGTAATGTACTGAAAATGACATATAACCTCTTTTCGTAGGACCCATGCTCCACTAGCGCCCCTAGCGGCAAATTCACTCGCGGTAATCCTCATTAGCTGTCCCAACTATAATAGGGCATACAGATGTTTTTAATGGAACAACGCCGCACGGAAATTGCTACAAAATTTACAATAACTAATTATAAACTCAAAAATATTTACCAAATTAGTCATAAATCTGCAAAAACTTTCGAAAATGCAATGTGCAAATCCACCTTAACTGTTGTGTAATAAAAAAAAAACTAGGTATCTTGGTATTATTGTTCTTCGGTAGGAGTTATAGCGCCAAAATTGTTAGAGATCGTTACTCACTGACATGACAATAAAAAGGATTAAAAAAAAAACACAAAAAAGTAATTTAATAAAGGTTTAATATTGACACGAAATTAGAAAAAAAATCGAAAGCTAATGTTTAGGCTTCAGGCATTTTTTAATATTTCTAATTTTCTTGTGTCAGATGGCAACGACCTTATCATATATTATATACCTTTCATATTTACAACTGTTACTAAGTTAATAAATTAATATCAATACATGTACAATATGATTATTTCACAATATTAAAATGTATTAAGTCTATTATATTGTTACGCCGGTGATGTGAACAAAACTTTAAATGTGATTTTGCATGCGTTTGAAGCGCTTTCAGCAGATACGAGAAGATTCAAAATTTACCCCAGTTGCAGTTGTTTTCAGGCGCCTGAAACATGTTTTCAGTTCGTTTCAGGCCACCCTCTACCAGATGGCACAATAACCTGAAAACCATAATCTGCATGGTGTTCAAGTACCGTGTTTAGTGTCTTGTAATTAGCAATAAAGCCTCGGTTTTCAATTTGTGGAAAATATGTGCATTTTTTACAAAGTACCCATCCCTCAAACGTAACAATATTTAGAATTGCTGCAATTTAGAGTGGCAGTTTATTTTAATATATTATTATTAAAATAATATATATAAATACAGTTTATTTTAATATATTAATATTGGGGCTTAAGCGTTACTGTTAGTAAATTGCGAACTCAGTAACATGAGTGGTATTTGAGTCAACAGACCAGGAGGTAGGAGGAATATGAGAAAGTAATATACCAAAATTGAGTACCTAATCTACTATTTAGTAGGTACCTCTGTTAAAATAGTTAGTACCTACGCGTACTCCGATGCTCATCATCAGGAGCGACCAGCGCACTACGAGCTATCGCCCTGTATGCCTTGCTATAATATACCTTCTCATAATCACCACTCAGTTACCAAAGTCCGCTATAAAACAAAAACATCAATTTATCCAACAGCCAATTCAACTTATGAAAGTAATTTTAAACGTATAATTTCAGAAGATAACTTACGAAGAAGAAACTTTTTGCTAAGTGTTACGATCGAGCGAGATGCAGTTATATGTCGTTCTCACTTGTCCATAGACATGGTGTATAATATGCTCTAACAATAGATTTCATAGACATTTAATTGTGGAAAGATCTCATAATACAGCAACATGCAATTTATTTTTCATCACACTTGCTCGCAATAGATGTCATTACACGCAGGCGATGCGATCTATAAATCCTTAATGACGACCCAAGGGTGTAAGTGGGCGACAAATATAATTTACCATACACATGGTGCTACTTTACCGCCCTAGGGCGATTATGAGCACTTTACGTGTCTGCTTCGAATATTCAAAGGGCCATATGTACTGTAAAACGTCGTACGATACACGTGCGAAGGGTTTTTTTCCTCTTTCTCGCCCTTGTATCGTAATGTACTATTCCCGCCCGCGTCGCCCACTTACTGGAAAACGTCGTTCAAAATTTCACGCTACTTTTTATGCCTAAAGTAAAGCAAGTGTGATGAAAAACATTGTGTGTGCCAGGGGCGGTAAAAGAATTACGAACCCTTGTGAAAATTAAATTCACACTCGTTCTATTTGTGTCACTAATAAATGTATTGAGGAGAAACTTGGAGAACACAATACTCAGAAATAAAAGTAAAGTGGCAAAACTCGGCCTATAATTTTGGATTCTAAAATGATTTCGAGATATTAATTACCAACGGAAGTCTTCGACTAATAACTCATCTCGCCCAATTTGCTCACTTGCATTTAATTTTAAGACCTAATAAATAATTTGACTAAACTCTAAGCACAGTTTAAATAATAAACGTTCTATACCCAACACTCAGGCATCTGGTGATATTCATAACGAACTTACCCATACATTATCAACATACTCGTGACTTTCCATTGTAAAAGCACCCCGCGGGCCCTTTTGCCTTGGATAGCCACATTTTGTATACACAAACATACATAATTATCCCTTTTGTAAGAAATTTGAAAAGATTTTATAGAATTGAGAAATACTAGATATTTTGATAAGGGGCAAAACAAAATGAAAAAGTGCTAACACGTTTTTCTGAAAAAAAAAAATGATACTGAAGTAAAGTGAAAGTGTATGTATGTATTTTAATTGTAATTGTGTTAAGTAAAGAAAAACACGGAAACTGTCGAAACTTTAGTCAAATCAGTTTATTTAAGTATATAAATATAGTACTCAAATTAGACCAAAATTTTCTATAAAGCCATTTTTGAAATAATTCTTTAAAAAAATCGTTAAAAGCCCCTGTCGCAATAATCTAGTATTTCATCTGTATTGCCAAAAAAATACCTCATACAAACTAGATTACCATTAGATAAAGCACATATTTTGAAATATATTTAAAAATCACCATCAAATACATATTCTGATCATAATCAGTAACTTTTCAGCTTCAAACGAAGTAATCACAAATTTTGCCTCGACAATTATCGTGATAAAATACATAATAATATAGATTGTCAACATGCTATTACTATTTACAAAGATTACGATAACTTGTAAAGACAATTATTGTGATTCATCTCAGCTACCTTTTATGAGCTTTAAAATCGAGCCCAATTTAGTCCTTTAGCCCAAGTAGGCAGATATCATAACTGCAAACAGTCCCATTAGAGATATTACATTTTGTACAACAACCAAAAGAGGTGATATTTAACCCCGGCTTTCTATAATTCCTAATTCGTGCCATCTCTGTAATATAACTATAGTCTGACAGTAGATTAAACAAACTATACCTCTCTCTTTTTCGGAGTGGCAATACAAGCGCAAGAGAAAGACAGTATGACTCTGACTATGCACGGATGTCAGACTATATATAGTCTGGCAAACCAAGTCAGACACACTTCACACACAGACAGAGTCAGATTTGGTTTGTCAGTCTATATTTACGTAGTGTTGCCAAAATTGGACGAATAAGATGACTCAAAATTGGCCTTAGAGTGAAACCAATAACATAGCGTAATATAAATCATGAAAGTTAAGGTAGGACAAACAGTGACGTTAACATTAAATATTGTATTCTTTTCTGCAGTTTTGATATTCGAAGTTAACTTATCTATAGCGGATATATATAAGTTTTATAAAAACCCTTTAATAATTTATAATGAGTACTTTCTCTGTCATTCAACTCGATTCAATCGGTCGATTTTAAAAGTAGGATATGTGTAACCATCAAATTTTATTAAAAAACCAGACAAATTACTAGTTTATTGGTTTTTATTATATCACCTAATATTATGTTCATACTTCAGTAGTTTGCTTGCTTTTTGCATTGGTATTGGTAAGTAATAAAAAAACAAGTATTCGATTTCAACGGTTTTTAAACAGATAGTTTTAAGAAAATTTAATATCAAAATTTAAAATCCTGGTCACGGAACCAATTGTAACAGTCCCCATTTTGTGAATGTTCGTGTCTAAGTGTTAAACTAGGAACTGTTACACGAGTTTGCAACGATCACAGTGTTCAAATATAGGAACTTAAAACATTTAAGCTCTTTTGGAAATCTGAAATCGCATAAAATCTAATATATTTTCTATTTTAACACCATTTGTTATATTAATCAAGCATATTCTATTATATTATACATACGTTTATAGCGGATTAAATCTGTTTGAGCCCTACCTTAACCTTGACTTAGGCTAGCTAGGCTCCAGCTAGACATAGCCAAGCCAAATCGCCCAGAATACGCAACTGTAAAGTGTGACACCACCATTTGTTTTCATAGGAATTTGCACTTTTTTAGTGGTGTTGCCAGACTTTGTGGGGCCAGTAGTTAAGCTAGGCTATGAGCTACTGACCGACTAGCTCGGCGGCTGCGGCTCGGTGCTGACGATGACTTGCACGACGTATCCGGGCGTGATTTTAGCCTCCTCGATGAGTAAGCGATCACCGAGCAGCTTCCCGCCGTAGAACCAGCGCTGTCGCCATGGCTCTATATCCTCTTGAGCCTAGAAGGATGAATGAGGTACGAGTTATAATATGGTTTCAGAAAAGTGTGCTATTTACTTATTGTAATGAATCTATAAAAACGACACATCTCGACGTTTCTAGTCTTTCACAGCACTTCTCTTTTAGAAAAATAGGTATTAATTCTACCCTGTGACAACGAGTGTTGCAAAGGACTCGTGATTCTTTGTGGATATAACCCAAATATTCTCCAGACTTGTAAAGGTAGTTTCTGTGTAACAAAATTTTACATAAATTGTATACATGACTATTCACGCGCTTCAAAACTGTTATACTGGATACCCATCTCAGTAGGGTATATTATTGGCTCTTGTCAATAGACAACTGTCATTTCAACTGAAAAATATGAGCTTGTTGGTTTAGCGCCAGGCTAAAATAAGCCAGGCTAATAAAAAAGATCGCTGCCCGTTTGCATCAGATGATGTCACATCACAATCATGCACACAGCAAATTAGAAAGTCCGCTAGGTATTTATATCATATCATAGTAGTATACTTATATCGAATACAAAACGTTCGGCCTCCTCTCCCCCACAACGGGTCGTGGGCAGCCCCTATGTTAGTGTCAGTACCGACACAAAACAAAAGTCGGTCGATTCGAGATCGCGCGGAGCGCTCCATATGCCTGCTTATATGCACTTGATCAGTTTATAGCATAGTGAGTATACGATAAAGCAATGGCACAGCGTAGGGATTCTTACAGTGAGGTAACTTCATACACGGCCAGCGGCTCGGCTCGGTGCTCGTGCTGAGGCTCAGGGTTGTCAAAAACTATGCGATAGATATTACAGTCTGATTGGCAAACTAATTTCCATTTTACACCCCTTAAAATAGACCGCCGAATTTTCATAGAAATTCGGCGGCATTTCCTCCCCGCCTCCTTCCCCGCGCGCGCCCCATCGATGACCCAGAAATCGGCGGAGTTAACCCACTGTATAGAATACATCTTTACGCTGTGCAAAAAGTATGTGGTAATGGTGAGTACTGACATGCAGCTTGTTCTTGCACTGCGCGATGGTGTGGCGCGCCGTGGCGGCCAGCGCGACGTCGCGGCACGTGTGCGACAGCCGCAGCCGCAGCGCCACCTCCGCGCCGCCCTACAACACAATAGCTATTTATGCAACAAGTGCGGAAAGTCAATGATTTCCGACGAGTGTATAAGCCGACACGAGTAGGAAATCATCTTTACGCATGTGTTTCATACAATGTTTTACTATGCATTGTGCGAGGAAATAAAAAATCATATCATGACAACACAATTTAATTGTTACATGACAGTAATTTAATTATTAAAATTGAAAATTATATTATTTTATAGTTTTCTTACAGAGAAAATACTTTTTGTATCAAGCT
Organism: Lathronympha strigana; assembly: GCA_949128165.1. Classification (NCBI taxonomy): domain Eukaryota; kingdom Metazoa; phylum Arthropoda; class Insecta; order Lepidoptera; family Tortricidae; genus Lathronympha; species Lathronympha strigana. The sequence continues at coordinate 1,382,990 of OX421911.1, forward strand.
GATAGCGAAGTCCAAAATTTAAAAAAAATTGAAAAGTAAACGCACTGCGGCCTAATCGTGCAGAAAAATGTACTTTCCGCACGATTTGGCTTCATAGAAAGCGCACTTTTCGAGCACATGCATTGTAAACATATACGTGATGTGATACCCTTTCTCTACTCCAGCACTTCCATCTGTCAAGATGACTGACAGCGATATTAAAACAGTATACATTATAACGTTGTCTGTGCTGTTCCATAAGACCACCGTAAAGCGGTTCCCCTATGGATTATTAAATGAATAAAATAATAGTAGTTTATGTGATTGTATATAATGAAAGGCATTAAAACTCGAGTGTGGCTTTAACATCACACGAGTGTTTTAATGCCCAATTATTTACAATTACATACACTGCTTTATATACACACATATAATGATTCTCCATGATGCGTTCAAAACTGATAACCGCCATTGCGACTTTCAGGAATAATTACTTTTCTGACATTCAAGTTTTGACATTTATATTTTTTAAATTCATGGACAAACTACAGTTCGCCCCAATTATCATATCGTTCGATATCAAAATAACGTGCGACTTGCGTGCGTCATTGTATGCAATTGACAATTCGTTTCAAACTAAACGTCATCTCGACTGATATTAGAATAAAGGTTAAATCAAATTTTCTTGTGTCAGATGTGTTCGGGATTTGAATAAAAATAATATTATCGAAATCGACAATATTATTTAGCTATAATAACATTTTCACACAAAAGAAATATGTTGTAACGAAAAAGTTTATTATTGTTGGGGCTTTTATATGCGATTTATGAACGTATTATTGAGGGCTAATGGACATGTGGGTATATGAAATAGAAAATGTTTATTCCAGATCTACTAATCCATATCGTTGTTAGTAGACTAGACTTAAGTAATATGATAAACTTGGAATTAAAGTAAAAAAACGAATACTACCATAACAGTATAATAGCTCACCTCCACTGGTTCTGACCACTCTGCGGGGGAGTCGCGCCCGCTGGCCTCCTTCACCATGTTTATGGGGGGAGATAGGCAGTATATGGGCACCTGGAAACACCATAAAACAGTATAAGAAACATAAGCCAATAAAATTATAAACACACTGGAAGTTGCGTGTTGAACAAAATATTGAAGGACGCTAGTTGATATTCTTAACTCATTCGCCGCCGAGACGATACCACAGGATTCCCGGAATGTAGCGAAAATTCCTCGTAGAGGCCTGACGACATGTGATAATCACATTGGGATTAACTCCCGGACGAACCCATGAAGCATCCTACCCATAAGTACAGCCAGCTAAGATATGAATACAGCCAAAGTGCCAAAAAATGTATACACCACCTTAATCTTCAAACAATAAAGTACTGTATACATACTTATGGCACTTTGGCTGTATTCATATTTTTGTAGCTGACTGTACATCATCATCATCATCATCATTTCAGCCGAAAGACGTCCACTGCTGGACAATACTGGACATAGGCCTCCCCCAAAGATTTCCACAATGACCGGTCCTGCGCCACCCGCATCCAGCGGACTCCTGCGACCTTCACCAGGCCATCAGTCCACCTTGCGGGGGGCCTACCCACGCTGCGCCTGTACGTCATCAATCAATACCACCTACGATATTTTCCATAATCATTTATTTATTTCTACTAGTTACAAACACGACATATGTAGAGTCCGTCCATATTGAGTATCCTAGATTTTAATAGTGACTTTCATAAAAGTTTGAAAGTTCGTTTGCTTAAAATGGATATCATGGTCGACTCTAGGTAAAATATCAACATTCATTTATAAATGGAGCGAGGGTCGCCCACACACTTTCTAAGTAATAAGTAGGTAGTATACGAATAATTACACCTGAACAGTTATGGATCGATTTGCATATGTACTTAATACTAAAGTGACGGAGGCGTTTTTGTCCACCCTGTCGCGGTGTGTATGTATAAATGTACATGATCAAATCTTATTTTATTATTTTTACAGTTTTATAATATTAATAATAGAAATCTGTACTACCACGCAGCACGTGGCAGCACGGTGTCACTGTCAACCCTAATGTCTATGGATTTTTGACGTTTGCATGCTTAACAAGTTGATAAGCAAGAGAGGTATGGGCACAGCGGATGCATATCGTTTAATGTGGTAGGGCACAGCACAACGAATGTCGTCTCGCTCAAATCTGAAGCAGAGCCCATCTGGGGAAGTACCTCCACCTTACAGAAAACCGCAGTTTAATAACACTAGACCCTACTCATAGTGTTGTGTTTCTGTTGGTGAGTAAGGTCGCCAGAACTCCAAGAGGATTCACTGTGTTGACAGCTGGGGACCCACGGAGCAAAGCTTGCCCCTTTAGTTGTCAACACAGCGAATCCTCCTTTTTTTAAAGGGTCGGCAACGCGCATCTAACACCCCTGGAGTTGTAGGCGTCCATAGGCTACGGTGACCGCTTACCATCAGGCGGGCCGTATGCTTGTTTGTCACCGTCGTAGTATTTAAAAAAAGCTAAACGTCAAATGTAGGAGAGAGAAACCTCTGGATTTAGTACTGTTACTCAATCTTAATTCTGTGATGCCATGAAGATTGAACCACATCAACAACCTAATATTTTTCCACTAAAAACAATCACATATGGCGTTCACAAGTAATTATAGTGTCGATAATATTAATTTCCCAATAAATAGCCAGAAAACTTCACATTTTCTGGTATATAATATTGTCTTCTGTTTCCGCGATTGTTGTTCATTGAGACATTTTCGAGGCCCTACGTTTCGCGCCCTGTAAACACTCGTTTTCACAAGATTAAGATGATGATATAATTTTTTGATTAACGAGGGGAATTCGCGTTCACCATTATGACATAATGTGCATGGCGGCTTCACCCCAGTCCCCAGTCCGTTTTACCCAAAGCGAGTGCCCACTTTAGGCCCCCCTAGGACAAAACGGACAATCGTAGATGTTTTGTAAATAGTGTACGTACGTACCAAAATAGGTATAATTTTGTTTTATATTTCATGATAAAGTAAGCCATAATCCGTCTAAAAGTGTTTAGTAATGGACCTTGTGGCAAACCAAAGAATATTGTTACTGGGTTACATTACAAACAAATTTATTTTCAACTTTTAGTTACGGTGCCTGCTTTGAGCCACCTTCGCCTAATGTGGCAAAACTCTTGGGCTACGATGGATATCCACCAGAGCACCTCAGTGTCACAAAAGCAACTACATGACTTTCAAAAGACATCCTATCTGACCTTAGAAACTAGGCCGTATTAGGATAAGTCCGGTTTCCGCACTTTCGTAAATAATTTTAACGGGAACCATGTATTTAGCTTGTTCTCGAGAGTACATTAATATGTAAAATGATAAATACGGGATCTGTGGCAGTCTAACAGTCACAACCGTGAGTCAGCGCCATTACTCGTTATCAGCAATCGATACCCGATCCGTTCACTGGCTAGTACGTCCATTTCTATCACAGCTATCATGCGTAATTGGGCAGAATACTTAGCTCTGTATCTAAATAAAAAAAGTTGCGTTAAACAATAGACTGATCGATCGATGTCCAAAGTAGATTCTCCCATTTTTTTGTATGTAAGTTTGTTGGTATGTATGTATTGTTCGACGATAACTCGAGTAACTTTTTTATACTACGACGGTGACAAACAAGCATACGGCCCGCCTGATGATAAGCGGTCACCGTAGCCTAAGGACGCCTGCAACTCCGGGGGTGTTACATGCGCGTTGCCGACCCTTTAAAAACAGGAGGATTCGCTGTGTTGACAGCTAAAGGGGCAAGCGTTGCTCCGTTGGTCCCCACGTGGACACCCTGTACACGTAGAGAGCCAGTAGGACTGAGCTGGAGCGAAGCCAAGAAGGTTGCTCAAGATATAAAGGCGTGGAAGGATCTTGAAACCCTATGCACCTCCGGGGTGCCTTAGTATCTACAACAACCATTTTTGTCGGTTATCGATGAGGCGTTAAAACCAAAAAGATTCATTTAGAAACGAACCTTATCAACATTTCTCTCTATTTCTCGATTTTATAATGAAATAATAAATAACATAGAAATTAAATCAAAACTAATCAAATGTCTAATTAAAAAAGCCTTAATGTATGTATAAGTAAACTTAAGGAGTTTAGGATTGGTTTTACAGGTCTACCTTTGTGCATTCAATGCGTTAAGTTTGGTATAAAGCGCTATTAATGACGGATACTTCACATTAAAAGATAAAAATAAATTCTTGGTATCAATCAAAAATAAAAATTGTGATATTTCAAAAACTAGTCGTTAATTAATGTTGCAATTACATACAGTTACTTAGAGTATTAGAGGGTACATTTTTACAAAATTTCAGCCAAATCGACCGAACGGCTTTTACCGAACATTTTGTGCGGGGTTCATTAACACGTTTCCATGAACTTTAGTATACAGCTGACATATGTCGCGACATTGTCGGCGTGGTGAAACAGGCGTCAGGAAGTGTCAAATTCCGCTTATATGCCAAGAAACACATATCTGAAAATTATAGGTATTTGTTACCTGGGCTACCGAAGACAACGTTCGAAAGAACCCGTTCTTCTCCAATTCCCCCCCTTAAATCCAATAAATACATTAACTTACGTATGTATTTCCAAAATGCGTAATTATACCAGTTCAAACTGCTGATTTTTCACTGCCACTTTTAGCGATTTAGGGTTAAAAGTTCATAACGAATTTTGAATACTAACCGGCCATATACAGTAGTAGCGACCCGCCCCGGCTTTGCACGGGTTATTATTATACATATAAACCTTCCTCTTGAATCACTCTATCTATTTAAAAAAACCGCATCAAAATCCGTTGCGTAGTTTTAAAGATTTAAGCATACATAGGGATATAGGGACAGAGAAAGCGACTTTGTTTTATACTATGTAGTGATGTATCAACGAAGAGCAAACCTTAAAACTGGTTGACGGGGAACTCGAGTACAATGTAATGACGCATTTCACGTGCCTCAATATATGTTGTATAATTTTCTGTGCTAATGTCATCATTACAGATTGGTTTTTGTGTGTACGAGTAATGTGTGAGGAGTACGTCTGTGTCCACGTTTCACACGAGATGTGTAATTTGTACGGTAAGATGTTTGACGTCTCACTTCCAACGTGCTGGAAGCCTGTATTGCTTGATGAATAAATATTACAGGACAGGACAGGACATTCTTACACAAATTGACTAAGTCCCGCAGTAAGCTCAAGAAGGCCTGTGTTACGATATATCCCTATCTGTGAAAACCTGTAACTGGCTTCGCTGATACTTATGTTACATCATCTGTCCTTGTTAATTTAAGCTGTTGGTTTGCCGAATAAAAAAAAATATATATATATATATATAAAATATACAAATACATAGCAGACATCCATGACTCAGGAACAAATATCTGTGTTCATCACACAAATAAATGTCCTTACCGGGATTCGAACCCAGGACCATCGGCATAGCAGGCAGGGTCACTCCCAACTGCGCCAACCGGCCGGCATAAATATAAGCATGTCACTTATCTACAAATAAACACATAAGCGCAGTGAAACAAAATAAATGCGTGTAGTTAGATAAGCCATGTGACATGACGTTCACGCAGATAAACTGAGATTATGGGTGCAAAGATTACGATATTGAATATCCTTGTCAATAGACACACTGGAGGAAACCGAACTAAAGGATGTCGAATTATAGATATCCTTCTGTTCAGCAGGAAGACTGGAAGATTCGAGGAGAAATGTAGGATGGGAAGGCAGCCGGGTCAGTAACCTGCAGCTCAACTTCAGGGAACAGGGCTGAATGAATGCGACAAGTGCTCGACAGCCCGCTTGTGTCAGTGACATAAGTACAGATTGACTCACCAAAGCTGGGGCAGAAAATGAATATTAATTTCATAGACATTCCGCGCAAGCTTTCGTGAATCGATGTGTACTTATAGTAGAAATATTTATAAAAACCAGCCAAGTGCGAGTCGGACTCGCGCTCTATGGGTTCCGTACAAACTGTTCGTACAGGCTGTTCAAAAGGTTGATTTGAGGGTCAACGACCTTATACTTAATTCCGCTTTCTCTTTAAACCCGATATGTAACAACAATGCCGGCATACCACCTGTCTAAAAAAGGGTACAGGATGTGCGACATATGAAACACTAATGGTGGATTAAAATGCCTACTTACATCGAAACAATGACTGCTGTCGCGGTATGGCAGTTTAGGCTAGAAGGCCTACCGTGAGGCGAATATTTTCCTCTCTTTCGCACGCGCATTCGAAATTAAAATTTCGTGCATTGATGCATTCGTAATTACAAGTAGGACGGAGACAGAGACTAGGGTTCTGTACCATTATGGTGTGACTCAGTCTGTCTGCCTGTCTGTTTTTCACATATCGTTAGATGTCTAGAGAACTACATAACATAAGCTATATATTTGAAATTTGGAGTTGTCAAATAGGTTAACTTCATATTATTTTCATTTATTTTCAATGAAAAATGCCCAAGAGGGGCAAAAATTTAAACTGGTTCATGTGAGTTTGAAGAACTTGATTTGCACACTCTAAAACATATTTTTGTCATTTTTTTTTACAGTCAAAGTATTCTTATTTATACACGATAATGTCAAAAAAGTTACCATCCCCTCGCTTTTGTCTCCGAAGTTTACGAGGGAAAATATATGTAATTTTTAGATAATGTTAACGTTTTATTTTTTATTTATTTATTATACATATTTTTTAAATAAAAAAAAACTTTTTCTAAACTAAATTTGAAATTTACTCTTTAAATTGTCCCACTGGACAGAAGCCATTTTATTTTAAAAACTGTACTGAAACTGTTTGGTAGATATGGCAGATATGCCCGAACTTAAATGTATATGATTGGCTATTGTCACTATGACAAAGTAAAAAATCGACCTTATAATTTGTATGTGTTATTTCCTGTATTTTTGTGTTACTTTGTGAACATTCCATTGTGTTGCAAACTTTTTTGCAATTAGTCCCATAAATCAAATTCCTTTCAAGAGTCACACAATTTTTAAAATCTTATTTTAGTAGGCCATGAACTCTGGTAATCGAAATTTCAATAACTGCCTTACTATCATTCTTGCATAATCAAGACCAGGGTGACTCATTTGCTATGATAAACAAATTTGCTTTGAATTGAATCTAACAGGATGTAGGTATGCATGAGTATAAAGTTGTTTGCAACTTTGCTAAAATACATAAAAACCGATTTCCGTGTGACATATACACACCGAAACTGTAGTTGGGCATTTATATTTAAAGTTCTCCCCTCAACTTTTTATTTTGATTTGAAAAATAGAAATCACAATCAAAAATTTTTGAAAAAAAATTTTAGTGGGCAAAATTAAATAAAAATGCAAACAGAAACACCACTCAACTCTGGTATTACTTGTAACCCAATAATTTTATGTTAAGTTTTCCTGTCACCGTCAAAATATTACCTTTTGAAGCTAAGAGATAAAACAGGATAAACTGACTAATTAAACTTAAATAAATAAATAAATATGAGGACAATCTCACACAAATCCTATAGTCCCAAACTAAGCAAAACTCAACATCTTTCAGTAGTATTTTTACTATCTTCTGAAGAGAATCAGCAATAGTCAAGTACAAATTGAATATTACTGTGAATCTTTTTTTTTTTACTGTGAATTTTATATGAAACATCAAAAAAAATTGGTTGCAAAAAGAGGAAATGCGGCAGGCCAAAAAGATGGGATGAATGAGATTAAGAGTGCAGCAGGAGGTTGCTGACTACAATAACAATGATAGGGATAAATGATAAGGTGTATTTGTCTACCTCTTTTCATTTTTCTCTCATCTACTCAAAGGTTAACTGGAAGAGATCCCTTAAAGGGATAAGTTCGCCTTTGTACTTACTGTTTTCCTTTTGTAAATTTTAATTTTTCTGTGTTTTGTACAATAAAGAGTTTACATACATACATACATAAATGGAAAGAGTTAGGGGAGGCCTTTGCCGACAAAAGGCATGCAGATGGAAATTAGATATTTATGTTAATAGCAAAGTGAAATGAACTTACAAAATAGTTGTCTGAAATAAAGGCTATTTATTAATTATTTATTTATGAATAAAATAATTTGAAGCACAAAAGAATTGTTGAACTGGTTTTCTAATAGTAAATTGCAGTTATCAGTTGCATAGCAAGGAATCAATTTTACATCCCCAAAGTTTAAATGATCAAGTTACATAATATTTAAGATGGAACCAAATTCTGGGTAAACTATTAACTTATTGACATTCAAAACATGGCATTTCTGTTTGATCAGTGTTTGTGCACTTAAGGAATCTGGTATATGTATCATTTTGTCCCGCAGTCATGAGGATATGACCATTTTGAACCTTGTCACAGTGTGACATCAGATTCTTAGCACCTATAATATTGATTAAAGATACAACAGATATCCAGTTACTATCTGGTGTCCAGCCATATTTTTTATAACTAGAGTCAGCATTGCAGAATGTGGCATATCATATAGCTCATTAAGTGACATCAAGCTGAGTGAGGACCATTTAGCACAATTAGTTAATCTTTATGTTATATTTATTCTGATTGTTGTTGTGTGCTCTTCTGTTTGCTAATAAATGTATTTTATTTCTTTCAAAGAAGTTGCAACCTGTGTTAGAAATGTGCATGCTATGCGCATGAAGGAATTTGGTTGATTAAAAAAAAACTTTGACTTAACAAAAACCATAAGAATCTATAAGGCTATATACTTTCAGTAAGGTGTAATTTAACAAAACAAATTTTATCTTTTTATTGAGCAAGAACCGCTTGAGAGGACCTTAAAAGAGATTGTCAGTACCATTGGGACATTGCTTAAATTGCTGCTTTTGCAATTTGAATGCTTTCAATGTAAGCATCCACATTAACATTACTTAACATTAATTAAGATGTTATCCTTGAGTGGATTGTATAGCAGCTTCAACTAATGGGTACTAATTATGTGATTGATTTCATTGAGTACTGATATTTATAGACAAAACTGAAAATGGAACCTAAAGATAGCTTTTAATCTTTGGAATACTTAATAATCATCAGTTTACAAGTGACTATAACATTACCATATTTAATAGTGTCTTGAACACAGATATCTAATGAAACCATAATTGATTTATGCTTGAGACGGTTCAATCCACGGCAATCAACGATGTAAACAAAATGTGAAGCTGACCTGATATCTGGTGCCCCATTCATCATAGCACTCTGTGAGGTAGCCGTTGGGGACGGACACGCTAGCGCCGTCCAGGATCGCCTGCGCCAGCTGGAAGTCCATCGCCTCCGCCGCCACGGCCGCTGCCCGCAGCGCGTCCCAGATCTCCTTCCGACCCTCGAACGCTGGTGCCGTGTCCCAAAACTCGTCCCTTTTACTCCGCAGCTGGCCCTCCGTGAGCGGCACGTCAGATTTCCACCTGATCGTCTCATGGCACAACGACTGATTCTTCCTGAGGCCACCTAGAAGCACACGAATCGTTTAGTTTTTTAGTCACAGCACGCATTAGCCGTCACCACGGCGACAGGGCTACTACCGACCGGAATTAGGCCGAGACACAGTCCCCGACGACTCCTCGCCCACGGGCCCGCTTCTGCTCCTAGTTATTCCAATGCAGCCACCCATTTTGATCACATTCTACAATTGCCCATTTAACAAATATTTACAAAAAAATATTAACAAATAACATTTTATCTTCTACTGTCAAAGGATTAAGCTATAGTGGTTTTGTTATTGCTCCGAGTATTTGTTTTATAAATTTATCAACCTGAACCTATTTTCACTATTAGTAAATATTTAAATGATTATACTTAAAGCCGTTTTTCTCCAATTATATGATGTAATTTGTCTTTTTGTATATTATAAATAAATATTTGATATATCTAAACATCTAAACGCAGTGTGCTCTTACTTTTCAAGAAAAGGTTTTTATCGTTTCGCTAACTTTTATTTTTCAAAACAACGTTTTTAACTATTTCTTAAATAAGCGAAAGTAAAAGTGTTGCTATATCAATGAAAAAACCTTCAATTTAAGGAATTAAACTTTAATCTGTCGGACACGCTGCTGTATGTCGTCGTGATTTAAAAAAAATTATAATACGAACACAGTATACAAATGTGAAAAATACCAAATATTAAATAATACTATTTATTTAAATAAGAAATTATTTACAATCATTGCTCTTTTTTTCTTTTTCCACATACATTATATTAAACTTTCATCTCTTTATAGAGGTAATTAAAATTACGTTGATGGCAACATAGAATTTGACATTTGACGTGCATGTTTGACGTTGACGTTAACAAATTCAATTGATGTGGATTGTTTTCAAACTATATCTATTTGTAATGGACTAATTTGTTAATGACAAATATTAACGCAGTTCATCTAGTGCGAGAAATGCAAATTATACAAGAGCACAGGATTACTTCGGTAATTTTCGGTAGTTTTCTACATCAATGCGATATCACAACTTGCACAAAACAAAACAAAGTATAAAACTTATTTCGTTCCAGGCTCCACCTACAGCTTACTATGTTTCCGAATTCATATCAGAGGTTGAAGAAAAGGCAATTTTGTCAAATATTTACGCGTCTCCGAAGCCAAAGTGGACGCAGCTCAGCAATAGAAGACTTCAAAACTGGGGCGGAATTCCGCACAACAAAGGCATGATTGCGGAGACTATTCCACCCTGGCTGGATTCCTGCCTACAGACGATTCACAATTTAAATGTCATGGGAGAACACAGGCCTAACCATGTTTTAGTGAATGAATATTTGTCCGGACAAGGAATCATGCCACATCTAGATGGTGCTCTATTTTACCCAACAATTACAACTATTTCTTTGGGTTCTCATACGATTTTGAAGTTCTTAGAACCTAGTGAAGGTGCTGAAATTGCACCTAAATCAGTGTTCTCATTCCTTTTAGAACCTAGAAGTTTGTTGATTCTTCAAGATGAGCTTTTTAGTCATTATCTACATTGCATTGAGGAGATTCATGAGGATATTCTAGATGATTCCGTCATAAATTTAGGGATGTGCTCTGAAAATTTTGTAAAGGGATCCACTGTCAAAAGGGACACACGGATATCACTGACGATCAGGCATGTGCCTAAAACCAGCACTTTCAAAATAAATATTGGAAATAAAAGATAACATTTTAACACATCATTTTATTTAGTCATCATACACAATTGAAACCTGATTAATTTGTGTTTAATCACTGATTAAGTGATTCATTACTAAGGTGAGTAGCAGTTTTAATACAAATCTATTATAAAATTTGATGTTCCATACATGAGTTTTCTCTGTATACTATCTTTTGGCCCTTAACCTTTTAACCACCATAGTCTGATATATAAGACAAACATTTTCCAGCTCATTTTGCTGAAGTCTGATAAATAAGAAAAATGTTTGTGTAATTTCGGGTGATGTGGTAATACAAGCATGCTCAATGAAAAATTCTAAGTGGTTAAAAGGTTAAGGACTCAATCTAATATACGGTCTACCATGTGCCTCATGCAAATACGAATATTGAGGATTGTAGACATTGTAAATATAGCATTTTCTTACCCTATACTGCCCTGTTAAGCTGAATAGCACTATCTCAAAAATCTTCTCAGTTGCTCTCTCATGGCTGAGGATTGTGACTAACAGTGATGTCCCTCCACTTGGTGCGGTCTAGGGCCATATGGACTGCCCACCTAATCAGTACTCTACCCCTGGAGCATTGGCCTTCAACTTTGCCGAGAATAATGTTTCTTTCGAGAGTGTGCTAGTTAGAATGCATTATATGCCCAAAGAACCTGAGTATTCTCTCCTGGCAGATAGTTCAGAGCCGCTTGGTGATATTAAGTTCTCGCAGTATGGACTTGTTTGCTCTAAATGCAGTCCATGGGATCCTGAGCATCCTTCTCCAACACCACATCTCAAAAGCATCGATCTTCTTCCTAACTAGGGTTTTTAAGCTCCAAGTTTCAGCACCATACATAAAGATGGAGAAGACCAATGATAGTACCAAAAATAGGTAAATTTGAAAATGGAACTGTATGCTATAGAATTTAAGGTGCATGTTTGCGATATTTTGAGATAGGTGTACCCATTTTTTCTGAAAATTTGCTAAGGAATTTAAATACAGCCAAGGACCTAAAAATAATAATATGTATTAGACAGTTGTTTTAGTTATAAATTAATTAATTTTACATTTATTTCAGACCTTAAACACTAACCCTCCATGCTCTCCTTCCAGATTTAAAATTACAAAAACAACAATCATTATTTTCCAAAATCTAGTTGGCTTAATTTTTCATACACAACATGGCTTTAATTTTTTTTTAGCATTGTTTTTATGTATTTTTTGTCATGGGCTTTTCTAAATTGTTGTTAAGTGTAAGAAATTTGCAGAATGGGGCGGGGTACATGGGACGGAGGCTGTATGCTTCTGAGGCTGGCAGATCCCCGTGTGAAGATGCTTTGAAAGAACCTGAAAAATGCAGCTCTGAAGGTGGTAAAACACTCGTAAACAGGGTAAGAGCCTTTGTGTTACGTTTTGTACAAATTGTACCCACTTTACACTCTTGAAATGCTTGAACAAGTTATCCATAATATTACTACTAATCTATATTAATACCTTTTCACCTGACCTCACATGTTAGTTTCCCATGAACTGAATTGGATATTATTTAATTGTTGTATAAGCCCATTAAACTTCACGACAATCAGTTGAGAAATATGACCTGTAGAGGAGAACTGTGGAACATAATTGTCAACATTTCATATAATGCTTTTAAGTGCTTTTATTGTATGACTTAACATAATGCATGGAAGAAAAGTACCCGTTATATTATGAGTATTCGTAGATATATAATAAAAGAACTGGATACCTAATCAGCCGAAAAAATATGCCAAAAGTGCTGCAGTTGCAGCACTTTTGCATTTAGTCTTCTTGTTTGGAACGTGATGTTTCATTAAGTGCCAACAGTCTATACAATTTTAACAGTGTTGGTAGTTCTGTGTATGAATTTGACACTTAATGCTCACGTCAGGGCTAGTATCACGAAAATCGAAAGATTGCGGATTTGTATCTCCATCTCTGTCACACTTGCATATTAGAGTGACAAGAAGGTTTTTCCGTCAATGCCAATTTTCGATGTTCGTGGTAGGCCCGCAGTAAGCTCTTTTGTAACCTTTATTACAGCCAGTGTGGGAGCACCATAATACATATATGTATAGACACTGTCTTAGGGGTATTCAAACCTTAATCAGTTGGTATTTCATTTATACTTTTTTATCATTAACCCTTAAAAAGAGTATTTATCATCGGACAGTTTGAGGTATTATTTTTAAAGACACTAATAAAAAACACTCGATTTATCGATAAACATAGGCGGTTTCTCCCTATGACTTTTCAAAAACCTGAATATAAGCAACTGTGCTTATATTCAGGGCCCGGAATTTATAAGCACAGTACGCAGCTGCTGACTCAGTTGCTGCAACTCCGATAAGCAGCAAGCTAACCTAAGTTAAACTGTATTCGCTGGCGAGTATTATACTATTAGACGGATCTATGACGGAATTAGATACGTTGAACCGATAATGTAGACAGATCATTTCCACTGGTATTTTTCTTGCTTTTCAGAAAGCTGCGGTTTGCGGCGTATACGGGACGGAGGGCACATATGAGCTCACTGAGTTTGCTAAAACATTAGACGCGGAAGCCGGTAACAAACTCACTCAGCATCTCAACACGTAATGAACTTACTTATTTTTGTAGCTTGTATAATGTTAGCTGTAAGTGCCAATTGAATCCTACTAGGTAATATTATAAACGCGAAAGTTTGTAAGGATGTTTGTTACTCTTTCACGTAAAAACTACTGAATGGATTTTTATGAAACTTTACAATAATATGGTTTATGGTTTAAGAAATTATTTTAGGTATTAGAAATATAGCTGATACATCTGAAATACACATAGTCTATTGTGAGAAGATATTGTGTGAAGTAGATGAAGTCGCGGGCACCAGCTAGTGAATTATTTACCACCGATGGAGAAAAAGGTGTTATAAATGTAACATGACTGTGTCTTCTGACGGCCTGCTAGCCTAGTTGGTAGTGACCCTGCCTACGAAGCAAGAGGTCCCGGGGTCGAATCCTGGTCAGGGCATTTATCTGTGTGTTTATCACGAATATTTCTTCCTGAGTAATGTATATTTTCTATGCGTTAAATATTTGTATGTCTATCCATTATACTCGTATATATCGTCGTCTAGTACCCATAACACAAGCCTTATTGAACTTACAGACTGACTAGGTTGATTGGAGCGTAATTGTCTTATATATTTAATTGTCTGTGGCAACATAGATTCTGAACAAGTCTGAACAAGATTGGGATGGTCTTTGATGGGCATAAAAACAGTTGTTATTATTATAATATACCTATATATGTTGTAGTACCTACAGATATAAAAATTAAGAATAATAATTTAACAATAGTCATTTTACGATCTCTCTCTCGAATCCTAAAAGTAAAAGTTGTATAAAGAATAGCCATAGGAGATACATAGCATAGAAGAACTGGATACGAAACCAACCGAAAAAAATTACGCCGTAAAAGTGCAGCAGTTGCGACTCTTTTCCATATAGTCTTGTTTAAAACGTGACGTTTCTTTAAGTGCCAAACAGCCTATACACTTTTAAAGTGTATGAATTTGACACTTAATGCTTACTTCAGTAAGCTCTTTTTCGTGCGAAACATTTAACGTTTGTATCTATATGAACAAAGAAAATAAATTATCAATGCAAGTTCGCTATATTTTTTGACATTTTTGTTCTTCTTTGTGTGTCTGTCAATGAAAACCACCCAAATTTTGACTGTAGTTTTATTTAAGAACCAAATTCTGCCATTGAAATTAAACACTTTAGAACGGATTAATCGCGTTTAGATCATGCGTTGGGATCATGGTGTTAATAAACGCGATTAATCCGTTCTAAAGTGTTTAATTTCAATGAATAACAATCGCGGAACAGAAGCCAATATCATATTCTACCACTTAAATATTTCAAAGGTATCATTTATGTTTGTTACCTTTTCATTGACTTGTCTTACATAGGCTGGGATCCGACTTCAAAGTAGGCAAAGCCATCGTGGTGTCCGACGTTGCGGGGTACGAGGCCGTCGCGCTCACCAGCTTCGGGCCCAAGGAGGCCGGCGAAGACGAGCTGGAGGGACTCCACGAAGGCAGGGTGAGTCCGCTTACAGGTACTTCAGGGGGCAAGGCCGTCGAGGTCTGTGGAGTAAGAGGTACCCCTCAGTTTGGGCTCCAGGGAGTTTAGGGCGAGTCCAAAGCAAATGTTACTGGTGACCGAAGAGCTAGTGGCTTCCTCGCACAACGTATCAGCATTGCGATACAACGAGGAAATGCTGCCAGCATCCTAGGTACAACGCCTCAAGGACCTATTTTAGATTTAAGGTAGGTAGAGGTAGGTAGTTAGGTAAGTTACACTTACTGTATATATTTAGAAAATAAATGTATATGAAAAGATAATCAAATCATGTTATCGGGAGTTTTATGGTAAGTAGAATATATTTTTGTAATTTTCAATCCAGGAGAAAAATAATGCCTTGAAATGTTCATATCTTTTTCAAACTTTCCATTGCGCTCCTGCCATACTAAATCTGTAAAAAATGGTGGTTAAATGGAAATCATCATACAGGTTAATAGAAAAGGTCCCATTGCTATGGATAAGCGTTGAATAAGTAAATCAAAATTTATAGCTTAACTATTGTATAGTCCACAGGAAGGACCTGAACGTTTGACCAGGCTACCCACGTCTACACGTGTCGAGTCGAGCTGCTTGGCGCGGTATTTGTTTTTTGAGAAGCGGCTCGCACTGTATGAACCCGATTAATGATACGCTCGAGCAAAAGTTTCGGGTCACTAGGATTTACTGGATAATCTTGAATACGAATACATTAATCTTGCGAGTTTCTTTCGGGGCGAACCAGTATACATTGTACCTTTTTGCAAATTATAAGAATGTATACTTACAATTGTAAAGCACGAATCAAATAATTTATTAAAATGTAATAAATGTTTTGATTCATGTTTTTTGTTTTTTAAGTAGTCACACTACTATATAAGGTGCTACTTTATTAGTTGCAGAATTTTTTGCAGCTGATAGTACTCGGTTCCTGGAGTAAATTTAAGTATTAAACATTATACGAGTACCTTTTACGATTTTTTTTGGAGAAAACGTTAAAACAAATTTGCTACGTAAAAACACCCTGTTTATGTGATCAGTAAATGAGAACTCATTGAACAGATTCTAGTACCTCTTTTACCTACCAGTTAACTGTAACTGGCCACTTCACGTCGCTAAATCTCGACCATAATGACATTTAAGACGAACTATTGTTGACATGAGTGATATGACGGATAGTGTTAAACGTGTTGTTGTGATGCGTTGCAGGAGAACATACGCTGGGGCATCGGAGCTGGGCACAAGGTGTTGGAACCATTCGGGTTCCACAACATGCAGGCGACGTACGACCCCGGCCTGCACGCCGACGCCAGCGCCGAGAGCTTCACGCTCGCCGAGTGGACGTGAGGACTAGTGCTAGAGTAGGACAGACAGTGTTGCCGTACGTGTCCAACATGCAGGTGACGTACGACCCCGGCCTGCACGCCGACGCCAGCGCCGAGAGCTTCACGCTCGCCGAGTGGACGTGAGGACTAGTGCTAGAGTAGGACAGACAGTGTTGCCGTACGTGTCCAACATGCAGGTGACGTACGACCCCGGCCTGCACGCCGACGCCAGCGCCGAGAGCTTCACGCTCGCCGAGTGGACGTGAGGACTAGTGCTAGAGTAGGACAGACAGTGTTGCCGTACGTGTCCAACATGCAGGTGACGTACGACCCCGGCCTGCACGCCGACGCCAGCGCCGAGAGCTTCACGCTCGCCGAGTGGACGTGAGGACTAGTGCTAGAGTAGGACAGACAGTGTTGCCGTACGTGTCCAACATGCAGGTGACGTACGACCCCGGCCTGCACGCCGACGCCAGCGCCGAGAGCTTCACGCTCGCCGAGTGGACGTGAGGACTAGTGCTAGAGTAGGACAGACAGTGTTGCCGTACGTGTCCAACATGCAGGCGACGTACGACCCCGGCCTGCACGCCGACGCCAGCGCCGAGAGCTTCACGCTCGCCGAGTGGACGTGAGGACTAGTGCTAGAGTAGGACAGACAGTGTTGCCGTACGTGTCCAACATGCAGGCGACGTACGACCCCGGCCTGCACGCCGACGCCAGCGCCGAGAGCTTCACGCTCGCCGAGTGGACGTGAGGACTAGTGCTAGAGTAGGACAGACAGTGTTGCCGTACGTGTCCAACATGCAGGTGACGTACGACCCCGGCCTGCACGCCGACGCCAGCGCCGAGAGCTTCACGCTCGCCGAGTGGACGTGAGGACTAGTGCTAGAGTAGGACAGACAGTGTTGCCGTACGTGTCCAACATGCAGGTGACGTACGACCCCGGCCTGCACGCCGACGCCAGCGCCGAGAGCTTCACGCTCGCCGAGTGGACGTGAGGACTAGTGCTAGAGTAGGACAGACAGTGTTGCCGTACGTGTCCAACATGCAGGTGACGTACGACCCCGGCCTGCACGCCGACGCCAGCGCCGAGAGCTTCACGCTCGCCGAGTGGACGTGAGGACTAGTGCTAGAGTAGGACAGACAGTGTTGCCGTACGTGTCCAACATGCAGGTGACGTACGACCCCGGCCTGCACGCCGACGCCAGCGCCGAGAGCTTCACGCTCGCCGAGTGGACGTGAGGACTAGTGCTAGAGTAGGACAGACAGTGTTGCCGTACGTGTCCAACATGCAGGCGACGTACGACCCCGGCCTGCACGCCGACGCCAGCGCCGAGAGCTTCACGCTCGCCGAGTGGACGTGAGGACTAGTGCTAGAGTAGGACAGACAGTGTTGCCGTACGTGTCCAACATGCAGGTGACGTACGACCCCGGCCTGCACGCCGACGCCAGCGCCGAGAGCTTCACGCTCGCCGAGTGGACGTGAGGACTAGTGCTAGAGTAAGACAGACAGTGTTGCCGTACGTGTCCAACATGCAGGCGACGTACGACCCCGGCCTGCACGCCGACGCCAGCGCCGAGAGCTTCACGCTCGCCGAGTGGACGTGAGGACTAGTGCTAGAGTAGGACAGACAGTGTTGCCGTACGTGTCCAACCAGCGACGTATGCCCTATATAATGTTTTTCAACACATTTGTGAGGAAATAAATAAATTTACTAGGCACGTTCCACCAGCGCCCCTAGCGGACAATGAACTCGCGGTAATCCTTATTGCATTTGTGTGTGAAGGTTCGACAAGTTCCGTCACCCCCGCGCGCGGGGCCCGGGCGGGCGCTCGGGCGCGGAGGGCGTGGACGCCGCGGAGGGGAAGGTGCGGGGGGAGGCACAGAACTGGGCGCGCTACTTGTCCGACATGCCCGCCAACAAGATGACTCCCACCGACGTCGCACAGGTGAGGGCATCTACAGTGTGTAAATCTAATACGAGCGAACCTCTTAATGGTGGTAAGTATAGGACATAAGAAATGTAATTAGGTAACTTTTAAATGGAATTGCAATTAAAATTTTATCCATAGAAAATAATTCGGCCCGCAATGTAATGCAAACACACTCGCGTTAAACATTCGTTGACAACTGTCAGCGTTAAATTTTTTATAGTACATTGCTGCTGAAAATTTTATAATAAAATTAATTATGGGGTCTTACGCACTGTATAGTCTGACAACCCAGCGAGTGCAGTAACAGTAGGACAGAGAGCATCATACTGTCTTTTTCTTACGCTAGTATTACCACAAAAAGGGATGGATATAGTTAATTTGTCCTACTGCTACTGCGCTCGCTCGCTTGTCAGACTATAGCAGAAGCACCGCTTCAGGTTGGCCCAGAAATTCTTTGATTATTTTTCAAACGTTACACGAATCATACTGTATACCTAAATATTATGAAAATTTAAAACCGCAATAATTTTTGACAAAATAAATCATATCTCAAACATCCACTTGGCTTTAAAACACGTTTGTTTCACACCAATTTTTGTAAATAGAAACCGGCCAAGCCAAGTGCGGTGAGCAGAGCTGGGATCGAACCAGCGACCTCCTGCTTTCGCGGCAAAGCAGGAGGAAGGAGCGAGCAGAAGGTCGCTGGTTCGATTCCAGCCCTGCTCACCGGGGACCTTGGTCACTTTTTCTGTAGTATATAACATCTCTTTCAATTTATAATTTAGTAGTGTGCCTACTTTAAATCATGAATCAAAACATTTTTCTAATTCGTAATCCATTGCTCTCCAGGAAGCCATTGACGTGCTCTGCCCACTAGGAGTGACGGTGACAGCCCACGACAAGAGCTGGATCGAGGCCAACAACATGCAGGCCTTCCTCACCGTGGCCAGGGGTTCCTGCGAACCCCCCATCTTTCTAGAGTGCGAGTATAAAGGCCTGGACAGCGGCAATGTTGTGCTGATGGCGGCTAAAGGCGTTACCTTCGATAGGTAAGTAATCCTTGTGTATATAGACGCATAGAAGCCACCAACAAGCAGGTCTTCCTCACCGTGGCCAGGGGTTCCTGCGAACCCCCCATCTTTCTAGAGTGCGACTATAAAGGCCTGGACAGCGGCAATGTTGTGCTAATGGCGGCTAAAGGCGTCACTTTCGATAGGTGAGTAATCCTTGTGTGTATATAGAGGCATCGAAGCCACCAACATGCAGGTCTTCCTCACCGTGGCCAGGGTTCCTGCGAACCCCCCATCTTTCTAGAGTGCGAGTACAAAGGTAACAATAGCGGCAATGTTGTGCTGATGGCTGTTAAAGGCGTCACCTTCGATAGGTAAGTAATCCTTGTGTGTATATAGACGCATCGAAGCCACCAACATGCAGGTCTTCCTCACTGTAACCAGGGGTTCCTGTGAACCCCTCATCTTTGCCTGCGCGGATTTTATGAATAATGTGTGTCGTGCATAACATTTAGTAAAAGAGTAGACCTGACTTTTGCTATCTACCCACGCGTTTAAAGTGACTTCCGCTGGGTAGGCGAACATTTCTAGCAAGATCGCCGACATTTCGCTGATTCATCAGTCAAGCCTCGACCGACACATGAAACTATGTCGAACGAAACGTCGGTATATTAAGGTAAATTAACTGTATTCGCGATAGACCCGTTTTATGTTTTATAATGTTATTAAATTGCAACAAATTGGCGTGACATGTTTCGACTGCATCGGGCAGTCGTCGGGAGAGTGATGCCCGAGCCGCGAAGGTGACAACACCACTCTGTCAGAGTACTGCCCGATGCACTCGAAACATGTCACGCCTATTGAGATAAAAATACGTCAGTGTTAACCGTTGCAATTTAATATCAGTATGACTCACGAAAGTTTAAATTTATATATAATAATGTGTACAAAACACGAAAGTTTAATAGTAGTTTTTGTTATTGTATATAATGAAAGGCATTAAAACTCGAGTGTGAGTTTATGAAACGAGGCGACACACATATCATGACTCTCATGATGCGTTCAAAACGCATATAAGTATTTATATCGACCGCCATTGCGCCTTTCAGGAATAAAAACTTTTCTGACATTCAAGTTTTGACATTTATATTTTTTAAATTCAGAGACAAACTAGAGTTGGCCCCAATATTCATATCGTTCGATATCAAAATAGCGTGCGACTTACGTGCGTCATTGTATCCAATTGACTATTCGTTTCAAACTAAACGTCATCTCGATTGATAATATATTACAATAGAGGTCAAATCAAATTTTCTTGTGTCAGATGTGTTCGAAATTTGAACAAAAGTGGGCGTAAGAGCTGCGACACAGTTTATACTAATGCAGCTGCTTGCGATCATATTGTTTATACATATTTGTTTTTATGTTCAATAAAATCTTTGAAATCTTTGAAAACTAATATTATCGAAATCGATAATATTATTTAGCTATAATAACATTTTCACAGATAACAAATGTGTTGTAACAAAAAAGTTAATTATTATGGGGGCCTTTATATGCGATTTTTGAACGCATTATTGAGGGCTAATGATATGTGGGTATAGGTATAAAGTGTTATGTAGGCACAGTCGCCATCAGATATATCGGAGCGTCCGAGGTGCTCTAAAATATCTGAACAAGCCTCTATTGTCAAGACGTTAGAGTGCTTGTTCAGATATTTTGAAAGCCTCGGACGCTCCTATATATCTGATGGCGACTACACATTGTTTTTTTTTCTTGTTGCAGCGGCGGCCTATGCCTCAAGCGACCTAAGGATATGATAGAGAACCGAGGCAGTATGGCGGGCGCTGCCGCTGCGCTCGGTGCGATCATGGTTTTAGCACGGCTCAAGGTATGGGGCCCCGAATAGCCTTTCTCCACTGATACGATTCATGTAGCTGTAGCTACTAGTTGTCACCCTTATTTTACTTGACAATCGTTTCAGTTTTAACTAGGGCTTGTGATATACGTGTTACACGCGGAACCGTAGCTACGTAGCCTTAGCACCGGCGGTGCTAAGATCCCGTACTACACGGTCACGTCAAAGATACGTATCCGTTTCTGGATTCGGCTACGTTCCCGCGAATCTCGGCTTCGGCTCCGCTCGGCTTCTTTTAATACACATCTTTTACAATTTGTACTGGTCTATTATTATGCCTCCAACATAATATTTGCATCTAATTATTTTTGATCTCTTAAATTTTTATTTAAAATGCAAAAGTATGGAAACTGAAATTAAAAACTCGCCCCTTGCATTACATTCGGGGGTCTTAATAACACGCATAAAATCTACACTTAACGTCACGGTCACGACTGGATCCGATCTACGTATAAATAAGATACGTATCTCCGTGTACACGTAGCTACGTATCTTAATTACACGTAGCCGAATCACACGGAGCAAACGGAGCGGATCTCCGTTGCCGAGTAACACAGCAACGGAGATTCGGCTACGGGTTCACGAAACACGGTCACGACCAGGAGCACTAGTTTTAACCCTTAATTTGATAATGTATGACAGGTCATACAAATTCTTCGACCCTCTTTTTGTATTTTTTTTTCAGCCATAATCGTTAGGACTATTGAGCGCCGAGGAGGCTGGAACTCACGACCATCTCTTTTTTTGTCAAATTAAGGGTTCTGGGTTATTAAATAATATTTAAAACGGGTCACTCACGTAATTTAGTCGATTTTTGCTCGACATGTTACGTGAGTGACCCGTTTTAAATATTATTTAATCGTTTCAGTGTTTAAGGGCCAAGCCAAATCGTTACTCAAAACTTAGACATTGGCAAATCCACCTTGCTTCAATGAGCAATTGAAATCCACCTTGCTTCAATGAGCAATTGAAATCCACCTTGCTTCAATGAGCAATTGAAATCCACCTTGCTTCAATGAGCAATTGAAATCCACCTTGCTTCAATGAGCAATTGAAATCCACCCTGCTTCAATGAGAGGAGTAAAAGCCAGATAGGGAAAAAAATCGTTAGTCAATGCAGTACCTACCTATCATTTGGGAATCCACCGAGTTCAAATTTATCAGCACTTATCTTATCACTTATTACTTACATTTTGTTTTTCCATGTTTGATGCTCGTTTTATTTTTTCAATTTTTAGTTTTAAGATGTTATTACTGAATAGATGCTTTTCGGATGGAAATGCTTGTTGCTTGAGAAAACACCAAAATAACCATACATGTAGGTATGTCCCTTGATTCCTCATGGATTCCATCATCAGATCAGGACCAAATTCCTATGGGACCAGCTTGAAAGTAACTCCTTTCGAACAAAAAAATAATTACTCAAATTGGACGACGGAGCTCTGAGTAATCGGTGAACATACTTATAACATAATAAAAGATTCCGACGATTTGAGAACCTCTTCCTTCTTGGCAGTCGGTTACAAAAAAGCGTACTTCCATCTCAAAGGCTGGCAACCCAGGTGTTGCATCTTGCTTAAAAAAATCACAGCTTAAAATACTTATATCGGGTTACTCACGTCAATAAAGTCGAAAATAGCTCGACATGTTTCGGAACAGTCCGTATCCCTTATTCATGAGTCATGCGTCTAGCCGCGGCGGCTGCTCTACACACACCAGCGCGCTCTAATCTCGACTCAGATCGGATTAGTCAGGCTAGACTCATGACTCATGGAATAAAGGACACAGACTGTTTCGAATAATGTCGAGCTATTTTCGACTTTATTGACGTGAGTAGCCCGATATAAGTATTTTAATATGTCTGATACTTAATAATTCCCATCTTGTCTCTTAGTCACGTTTCCAATTGATATTTTTGACGGTTTATGTTACAGGCAAAGATCAACGTGACCTTAGTAGTACCGCTTTGCGAGAACATGATCTCAGGCCAGTGCATGAAGGTCGGCGACGTGGTGCCCGCGCTCAACGGCCTCAACATACAGGTACGACTCAACCTCAACCCCCTGTTTCACATGACTCAACCTCAACCCCCTGGTTTCACATGACTCAACCTCAACCCCCTGTTTCACATGACTCAACCTCAACCCCCTGTTTCACATGACTCAACCTCAACCCCCTGGTTTCACATGACTCAACCTCAACCCCCTGTTTCACATGACTCAACCTCAACCCCCTGTTTCACATGACTCAACCTCAACCCCCTGTTTCACCACGGTGACAAGTTTTCAATATAAACTCAACTTTTTAACAAACAATAAGTGTAGTGATATACACGCGTCAGCTTTTAGCTGAGTGCAGTGATATACTCGTACACGCATCAGCTTTTAGCTGCTAGTGTATTAACAGTATAATAATAATTATTATTATCAGCATCATTGTTACTGGTGTCCATGGGCTTACGCCGCTTACTGGTAGCCACCAACATGTTCATATGTATATAAAAACATCATTATTATCACTTAAAAATAGTAATTTTGTGAAGAGCTCTGTCAAACACAACGATTTCCAGCGTCATGGAATCTATTCGCCCTCCCTTCCCCTTCTCCATATTGCCCTAAGGTCAGGACATGTTGCACAATATAATACCCCATTGTTCATATATTAGTAAAATGGCAATTCCTCCTTTTCGCACTTGTATTGTAATAATACAAGTGCGAAAAGGAGGAATTGCCATTTTGTAAGGGAGATTATTGTGAAATCTCTTTGTGTTCACAGATAGAAGACACGGATATGGAAGGCCGGCTGATGTTGGCAGACGCGCTGGTGTACGGACAGGCCAAGTACCGGCCCTATACTGTCGTGGATGTAGCCACGCTCACACGTGAGTTACAACTCCATCGTAAACTAGGACCTCTTTAATCCGAACCCTGAAAATTTAACCCCCGTTCGGATTATAGTATGGAGAATTAATAGGGTATTTTTGTATGAAATAAAACAAACAATATAGTGAAATTTTAAATGTGTACATCTATAACTAAAAGAAATACCTTCCTTCAGTTGATCTAGAATCTCCAATTTTTGAGGAATAGTCAAAGTAACGTGTTCTCTTTTATTTGAGGTATTTGAAGCCATGATTTAAACACAATTACACATGCACTGTTGAGGTGCACAAACCACGCAATAACAACACAAAACGGTTAGGAAGGGCCGTTCGGACTACAGAGGGGTTCGGATTAGAAGGGGTTCGGATTAAAGAGGTCCTGCTGTATATATACCTTCATCCAGAGCCCGGAATTTTCGTAGCACTTTTGAGCTGTCATAGGGACTTCTCATTTATCGACTTCAGATATTTATCGATACATTATAGAACACAATATATTAAACAAGATTAAAAGTAGAGGTAAAAACAGTCGATCTTATCGCTAAAGAGCGATGTCTTCGAGATAACCTATGTGTACTAGATTTCTTAAAATAAATATAGAATCTTTAGAAGTTTCGTGACTATTGCTCATTTGAATGCATCACGTATTACTGCCGTGGTACTATATTTCGAAACTTGGGGATAAAAAACTTGTAGTGTAGTCACAGTTCATACACAGCTGATCAGCTGATACTAGATGCAGCTGATCTCCCATATATGTATTTTACTACTTTACAGAACATTAAGTTAACGATTGGCATCGTTAACTTAATGTTCTGTAAACCTTGACTTATTGTAATTTACTATACAATGGTTTTATGACCATTGCCATAACTTCCACTCGATTAAGCCTGTTAAAACTTTAGTATATAAGACCAGCGCTTTCTACCAATATATTCAGTATTCAGTATTCAGTATTCAGTATTTACTCCACTCTTGTGTTATCATTATAACCCCTGAACGCCGTACACTATATGGCGACCCTGCCAGGCGGGCTGCTCGAGGCAGCCCTAGCATAGACGCTATATAGCGACCCTACTAGTCGGGCTGCTCGAGACAGCCCCAGCTTAGACGCCGCCCAGCCAGCCAGCCAGCCAGCCAGCCAGCCAGCCAGCCAGCCAGCCAGCCCCGCAGCACCAGCGAACGCAAACCCGTCAAATGGAAAGCCAGTGCACCAACGTCAAGAAAGAAGCCACGCCTCGTCAAGAAGCAGTAGCCACGATAATGTGCAATACCAACAAGGCAGAGCAGAGCGTCTAGGAAGAGCCTCAGCCCCACCGCTACTACCCAGCACCTGCAGCGCGTCACCAGCACCAGTGCCGTCGCTACTACCACCCCCGGTGTCCAACAACGACCATACGATGTTAAGAGGTACAATTTAAGCATAACTGTGTTAAACCGATTGCAATTATTGTTGTATGCAATATGTCCGTACCATCTAAATTCATAAGAATATTATGAGATTATGACCAATATTCAAAAGTTACGGAATTGTTTATGTCTTGTAAATCCTTTCAGATAATATTATTTTAAAATTTTAATTAGTTCAAACGTAGGTATATAACATGATTGGATATTACAATTTACAAATAAGACGCATCGTCGCGGTGGCAGCGCCGCATACTCTCCATATAAGGATTGGCATGCGACGTCTGTCATTTAATCTCAAATTTCGTAGCTTATGTGCACTGACTCAGAAGATTTAAAATTTATTATAATGCAATTAAGTTTAGAGAACATCAGGTAACATTTAGAATAGTTTTAATACAATTTGGGATATAATACTTAGCTACGATTAGCTCCGATTTTAAACCATATGCTAGATTTATTATTTTATTAGTTTGTTTAACATTTAATTTTATCGTTAGTAGTTTTGTAATAATTATGTAGTTTGGAATTGAAGTTTGTTGTTGTTTAGAAATGGTGTTGAGATAAAATAATAATTTAGGTAGGTACATTGGTTTGCGAGTGGTATTTAAATGAAAAATGGCGAAACTGAAACAGATAGGTACGTTTTTCAAAGAACGATTAGCTTGATCACCTAAGAGTTGTTGAAATTCTTATATGTTAAAGATTTCATGGTATGATGAAATATTTGATTGAATTTTGAATGAATTTCGGTAATGATGGGGAAATATACAGAAATAATGTGATTGTTAAAAAATATGCCTATCGCATCTTCGGTGGCCCGAGAGGCGGCCTTGAGCGATACGGTGTAGCCAGGGTATATCAGGACACAAAGCAGGCATGTGAATCCTTGGAAATCGGATCATGGTTCGGTCGAGAACCAACCGTGACGACCCTTGGACACATGGAAGTGTTAAATGAACTGCCTGTGTTAATAAATAAAATGTAAGCAGAGCAAAAATGCGAAGGCCAAATGCGCGAAAATGCGCTTTGTACTCTTGAAAAGAAAAGTGACAAGTATCACTAAGAAGCTTACATAAGTCACAATGCAGCTATGGTATTATGGCTCATTAGTGATTGACTTCCACGGAACGCGACCATGAAGTCTAGTATAAATGCCAATAGTAAAACTATGGCAAATGTTTACCCAAGAAAAGAATATATGTTTACCTACTTGTGCATAGCAAGTTAGTAAAAAGGATCGTATCCGAGTAAAATTAGGAGTACTAGGAAAAAAACTAAGAAGCAAATAAAATGAATAAGATTAAATTATAGCAACATATTAAACTGAGTAAACGAGAGGTGCAAAACGTCGCACATAATCAAATAAAACAAACAAACAAACAAATATAATATTAACAGTTCCAATAAAAGTAAACAAATGTTAATGCAACAATGTATTTCATAACCATATAAGGGACATGTAATGTTAGAATGTAAGCGAATTGTATATCCAGATAGCATTAAGATTTTTATTATATTCCAAAATAGAATTTTAAGAACAAATATGTACCTATACCATAGATATAAGTTTACTTAAGCCAAAAAATAATAATAATTATTATATATTTTTTGTCTCAAAAAAAACGGGAAAGCTGTAGTGTAGTCACAGTTCATACACAGCTGATCAGCTGATACTAGATGCAGCTGATCTCCCATATATGTATTTTACTACTTTACAGAACATTAAGTTAACGATTGGCATCGTTAACTTAATGTTCTGTAAACCTTGACTTATTGTAATTTACTATACAATGGTTTTATGACCATTGCCATAACTTCCACTCGATTAAGCCTGTTAAAACTTTAGTATATAAGACCAGCGCTTTCTACCAATATATTCAGTATTCAGTATTCAGTATTTACTCCACTCTTGTGTTATCATTATAACCCCTGAACGCCGTACACTATAAACTCAAATATACTTAATATTCAAAAAGTATCTGAATGGCTCTTTAGCGATAATACCGCCTGTTGTTTACCTTTACTTTTATTCTTCCGTGATATTCGTCCTATAATGTATCGATATTTGTGAAAATCGGAAGTCGATAAATGAGAAGTCCCTATGACAGCTCAAAAGTGTTACGAAAATTCCGAGCTATGTTCATCATATATATTTTTTCTTGTACTATTATAATTTTGTGTGTTGTCTGCTGTGTCACAATCCGTGACGGCCCCGGCGGAAGACCAGCGCTGGCCACCTAGGCTTGCTCGATGCTGAGTCGGGACCATTTTGTGGCAGTAGTTTTGTTTCGGATTCGAATTCCTTTCTGTATTATAATGGACTTACCTTCTGTAATATGCAATGAATAAATATTTTTCTATTTCTATATATTAATATATGTTTAACGGTCTCTAGCCTAGTTGGTAGTGACCAGGGAGCGTACAATTCACGCCAGTTTCGTCATAATGACGTGTATAAAGTATAAACACACCCGATGTTTTTAAATACGTAATGAGTTAATGATAAATACAGTTTATCAAAGTTCGATTGTAATTCAAACGTAACAGTTTTGACAGTATTTAATGACAGCACTATTCGTTCAAACGTAAAACCTGAAACATGCTCTATGAAGCTTGACGTCATTTGTCTGTCATCGACATGAAATGTACGCTCCCTGGTAGTGACCCTAGCTGCCTAGGAATCAGGAGTCCCGGGTTCGAATCCTGGTCAGGGCATTCATTTGTGTATTTATCATGAACATTTGTTCCTGAGTTATGGATGTTTTCTATGTATTAAATCCATGAATTAACAGTATTGATCCTAAAACATCCTAAGTGACAACCAAATTCATTTACAATTAAGAACTTACGACGATGTAACAAAGTCTACATTCCAAGAGACGTGTCAGCCGAGTTTCATAACATAATAACATCACACGAGTGTTTTAATGCCTAATTATTTACAATTACATACATTGCTTTATATACATACATATCATGAGATCATGACTCTCCATGATGCGTTCAAGGCGCATATATATCGACCGCCATTGCGACTTCCAGGAATAAAAACTTTTCTGACATTCAAGACATTTATATTTTTTAAATTCAGAGACAAACTAGAGTTGGCCCCAATTTTCATATTGTTCGATATCAAAATAACGTGCGACTTGCGTGCGGCATTGTATGCAATTGACAATTCTTTTCAAACTAAACATCATCTCGACTGATATTAGAATAGAGGTCAAATCAAATTTTCTTGTGTCAGATGTGTTCGAAATTTGAACAAAAATAATATTATCGAAATCGATAATATTATTTAGCTACGAGTATAATAACATTTTCACAGATAAGAAATTTGTTGTAACAATAAAGTTTATTATTATGGGGGTCTTTATATGCGATTTTTGAACGCATTATTGAGTGCTAATGATATTTGAATAGAATAGAATAGAACGTTTATTCAGACAACACATCATTACAGAAGCACATTTACAAAGAAGATAAAGAAGAAGTATACATGGTAAAGTGATGTGAGGCTGAAATGGTCTCCACTCAGCATTGCAGTTGGCTCGACTAAGCGTTGTCAACTGCGCTGGTTTTCTGCGGAGCCAGCGAGGTGTATTTGGGAATATAAACTACTATTATTTATTGATAAATCGTGGTTGGCAGCGGGAATCAAGATGGCGACGGGCGGCGGGTGCTACGGCTGCTTCGCGAACCGCGAGTGGCTGTGGGAGTGCGCGCGCCGCGCCGGCGCCGCGGCGGGCGACCGGCCGTGGCGCTTCCCGCTGTGGGACTACTACCGCAGGCAGATCGTCGGTGGGTGCACCTGCTAGTGTTACCTTATATAGCAACGCGTATTTCCGTATATTCCAGGGGAAAGTTTTTCTCGATTTATGGCTTTTCTAGCCGGAAATTTTTTTTTGGTCCCATACAAGCTTTTGATTCTGCACAAGAATGGAATTGATTGGCATAAAAAGAACAGTTTGTCGAAAATTACCATTTTCTCGCATCCTGTGACTATGTTTTTTCCAAAATCTGTAAACGCCAATCTTTAATTTTAAATCGAAGGAAAGTCTCCTAAGACCATTTTCGCCTAGCAACACGGGATCTGGTAGCTGCCCTCACTGACCCAAAATCTATTTCCACCCTGTACAGCAACGCGTATTTACATAACCTTACGTTAGTAAACTTACGTTCAAGCTCAAACTGCGCAAGCATCTTTTTGATAACGCTCTTGATTGAGGCTCATTGTGGCGCGTTGCAGGTATGGAA
The DNA here is from genome assembly GCA_949128165.1 of Lathronympha strigana. NCBI lineage: Eukaryota > Metazoa > Arthropoda > Insecta > Lepidoptera > Tortricidae > Lathronympha > Lathronympha strigana. Next base: position 1,413,060 of record OX421911.1, read on the forward strand.
GTATTTATATATACCGATTTAAATATCTATTATAATATATATTATGTACCTTATACATCATTTTTTGTTATACATCTGAAACAGGGTGTATAAGCTGAAGTCACATTCGGCGTCAAATTCTAAAGAGATACTCGAAAGTTCGATAAACCACGGACAACATTTTTCCATTAAAAATATTAAACATGTTTATAAGTTTTATAACACACATATGATATGAGATACTCTATTATCTGGCTTATTTATATAGTATAAGTATTCATATTTTAATGTAATCTAGAAAAATCGTTGAATTTAACATTAGCACTTGTGTTTTTCAGATGATCCGTCAGTGGACTTAAGGAACCGGGGTTCTGGAAAAGCAACGCCCTGCATCGGCGCCGCTTTTCTACAGGTACGCTAACATGCAAATCGCTTAATAGAAAAATTTGGAAAGTTCTAGAAAAAAATCCCATGAAAAACGAAATTGCAAGTTCAAAGTTTCAATTTATGAGAAGATACAGACATTTCCATCTAGAGTCCGACTAAGTATGTTAAGTTTTCTAATTTTTGATAGCACAGACAGTGTTAAAGTTAATTAATAACTTAATTTCAGAAGTTTAAACGTTTAAAATAACACTTTCAAGTTTGAAAATTGATTTGATTGGAAGAGATAACGTGGTTTGGGTCTAGGTTCGCGAATACCTAATTCGCTATACGTATAGATAGGTAGATGTTAGTAGAAACTTTTTTAACCTTTTGCTATCCCCACGTCAGTTGAAAATTGAAAAAATTCGATCCCACGCCTTGTAATTTGCGGGCTCTAAAGTAGGGGAGGGTTAGGAAAGGACTTATTGGGGATCAAAGTACATGATAGCCCCGTAATGGGAGCTACCGTATTGTCGCCCAACAGGCGGCGCAACTCATGCGTGGGTTCTGTCAGTATGAGAGAATTGTCAAAGTGACGTTTGAAATGTTCCCGCAAGACCCACGTTCCACTAGCGCTAGCTTAAATCGACTCGCGGTAATCCTCATTCGTGGGCGTGGGTTACGAAGGAGACTTATTCTACTGCAGCACTTCTATCCGTCAATTAGATGACTGACAGCGATATTTAAAAAGTATACATTATAACGTTGTCTGTGGTATTCCATAAGAACACTGCTCCTATGGATTTTCATACAATATATAAGCACTATTGTTGTGTTTTTTAATTTCTATAGTGGGCACAGCTTCCCTATTCTGCCACGTTTCTAGATTTTGTTTTTACGCTATTTTAGCTGTCGTAGAAAAAGTAGGGTATGCAACAGCTCATAATTGGTTCTTAAAACCCTCGGGTTCATTATTACAAAACGAGGCGAAGCCGAGTTTTGTAACGACGACCCTCAAGTTTTAACCCTTTCTGTACGGGTGACAACCAGAGTTGCCAATTAGGCAACGTCACTGTAGTACGGGTGTCACTGTCAACTATAGTTGATCGAAACAAGGACGAAGTTCGATATTTTTTTTCAACAAACTTAGACCTTATGTCTTGGTCATAACGATAGCATTTAGTAGTAGCATTAGTATAGATACAAAAAAAAATGCCAGGACATTTCGGTAGATGGCGTTGAAACAAATACTTATTTAAAAATCCCGCATTTTTGCTGTCAACTGGGGTTGACACCCGTACTCCACAAGTGCAGAAAAGTAACTCAATATGGCGGCAAATAGTGTTGTTTTATTTTTCATCGAGTTTTAGTAGTGGGTCAGTTGCAAGTGTTATGGTCGTAAATTTCCATCCGTGTTTTAAAAATTATCATACTCTGTTGAATTACTATTTTAAGTAAGATTAAAATAGTAATGACCTCTGCTACACTTTTTTATTTTTACCCGTGAGCATTACAGATAAATATCGACAACTGTATCGATAGATGCACATCACTATTTTATACAAATGGCAGCAGTCGTGTTTATATGTTGCGTTTAAACGGTTGATATTTTTGCATTTTGTTAATAATTATTATCATTTCAAGGCCTTGTTCTATTCAAAATATCATACACTAATATTTACAAAACTAACAATAGTTAAAATCGCTTGTAGGAACTTAAATTTTTACTTTTTTAGTGAGAGATATTAGGCGTGAAATATATAAATATTAGTGATTATCAGTGCAATAAGTGAGTAGTTATCAAACGTGCATAATGTTATAAATGTGTGTACAAAATTTCAAGCACATAGCTGTTATATTTCAGAAAATACACGTAAGTGAAAATATGTCTAACCGCCGACTCTCGCAAAAACATGCCCGTATTGAGGCGGTGCTAGGGCGTTCAATTCCCCGTACAGAAAGGGTTAAGAACCCTTATTATATCACTGTTGCATAAACTACTATTTTAGGAGTTAAGTTACAAGTTGGGGTGTTTTCCAGCAATTCGTGTGCGCCAACTGGTTGCACTTCGATATTACTGGCGTGGGCAAGCTGGCGCACTCGCCGCCGCCCTACCTGTGCGCGCGCCGCATGAGCGGCCGTCCCACGCGCGCACTGGCCACCACCCTGCTGCACATCGCGCAGCTTGAAGAGTGCACGGCTAAGTAGTAGCAGGTCTGACCATATACTACACTCGCTACTAGAACTAAATCTACCAAAATTGTGCGCTGTGAGTTAACACTTGCACCACCCAGGATTAACCGCTAACCCACAGTTAAGCTGTCAAATGGCATACAAATAAACGCTTAAATCTGGGTTATGTGGCTAATCCTGGGTGGTGCAAGCGGCCCTTAGAGTTCTGAAATTCTATAATGGAGGAGTATTCATTTTAAAAACATATCATGTTTTAATCTAAAAAAATGACGAGTGTTTACATTTGCCTAGATAATTCTTTTTTTATTTATTTATTTATTTAACCTTTATTGCACAAAAGAAAACCTAAACGTACAAAAGGCGGACTTAATGCCAGTCAACCTTAAGGCAAAACAGAAAATTTGTGGGCGGTGCTACTAATAGTCAAAACCGAAAAAGTAAAAACATAACTGCGCATATTTATTGTCAAAAATGAATTCTCCATATCTGTTTTATACGAAAATAATACCACATAACGCAAGCAGGCTTAATAATTAGTGAAAAATTTGTTTTTAATAGATGTCCCTACTCGTCTCCTTATTATACGCTTGGCCCTTTAAATTACTGTTTATCCAACATTCACATTTGGTCCTTTAAACAAGGTCTTATCCTTTACCTAGACAGCTGGTGATCCCGGGTTCGAATCTAAGTAAGATCATTTATTTGTGTGATATTTAGTCTGAGTATATCGTTTAATATTCACACCATAAGTTTAATTGCGCTTATGATGCGATACTATTATACGTCTAAGTTGATTTGTGTTACACTAATTTTTGGGGGGTTAGGGTTTTTGTGGATAATTGACCTTTAGTTATTTATTTACTTACAGGATTAAAACTTCGAGAGGGTCTAAGCGAAGCCGGACAACCAAGTGATATGGTTAATTTGTTTACATTATCTAAGGATCTGTACATGTATTTGGAATAGACTAAGTATTAGTAAAATCAACACTTGTTTGCTTGCGTTTTATGTTCTTGTAATTAAGTGTCGTAAAAGAAATGTAAGAAAATTGCTATTGTATTGAGACTAAAGGATCACACTATGTTATATTTGATGAAATATACAAAAGGGGCAAAAACCTGAGTGTGAAACGAGTGATAGGTATAGACAGCTATTGCTTTCATGACATTCCTTATGTTGGTTCTAGTCTTCTCTCATAACACAATATAAATGAATCCAAAATTGTATTGTTGTTTATAAAATATATATTACTTGGAAATACTAAGTGTTTTTTATTTGTTTACAAGGAAATTGTATTCTCTGTGGTTTAGAATCAGTCTCAAGTTTGTACAGATGTAGTGTTTCCGAGAAAATACGAGGGAAAGTCTTTATGAACATCTGTAGTCTATGGTACTTATACAGGGTGTCCCACGGCGATGCCACATGGAGGGAAAGTATCTTAAATATCAAAGATAGGATATTAGGCTGAAAGAAGACTTTATTTATTTTTAAAATTTTGTAAAACTGGATACAAGAAATATTATATAAACAAGAAATAATATACAAGAAAAATTTACCAGGTATTTAAATTTTCGCTTGCGAAAAATCCCAGAAGCTTATGAGGATAGATGTAAATACCACAATATTGTCCCACTCAGTACTCGGCGAACTGTAACTGACATGATGTTCCTTCATGATATCCTCAGCGGGCATCTAGAGTGCGTAGGATTACTCTCCGCTCCCTCTCGCCGTACTCGTAACACCGCGCTATTTCAAATTCCCTGTCACCGTACCAATTATGGCCATTCTGTCCTGAGTAGAATTTCACGTACCTACGACAAATTATTCCAAAACATTGACCTCTTTTCCACCTCCAGACGTGCTTTCAAATCACAGATTGCAAAGCAACTTACCTGGTAGTGTCGCACAAACACACACTCACACACAATATATGTACAAATGTAAATAAAATAATAGGTTCGCTTGTTTATTTATTTATAAGGTTTTGTCACTCATACTTTTTGTTTCTTTTCTAGTTAACTGTTACAATTGCTACTTTCTTTTTCCTATTACCTTATTCTTTAGATTTTTTTTCCATTTTAAATATCTTGCACAGCTCAAGTCACAAGATGATATTTTTGATGATGATGATGATGATCCCCAGATGATATTTTTGTATAAATTCTAGGGAGTTCTGTTATTGGCTATGCTTATAAGTATATATGTTTATTGTATGTCATTCACTGTAAACGCTGTTGAACTTCTTAAATAATAAAAAAAAAAACAAATATGGTACTACGCTCTTATTACACCGGCATAAGGTACTATGGGACATATTTTTGAGTAAGATGTGCACCACCATATTTTTACACTTGACTGTACCGGTTGGAAGCGGCCTTCATCCAGCGTCTCTCGGCGTCTATCTTATGGGAGGAGCCGTGGTGTCCACCCGAGCACTTTTCGACCCCAATGACCCTATACTAATAAAGAAACGGTTACTGGCAAATGCCTAATAATAATGCAGGCAATTGTTTTGGCGCCATCTGTGTCGTTAAGCGCAACAGGTGTCCGTTCAATTGTTTTTGACCGGTGCTCAGTAAAAATAACTCAATTTCAATAGATGGCGGACCGAAAGCCAGAGTTCGCTGCACAAAATGCTTGGACCCGCAGCTGCCTCAGTGACGCCATCTAAGCTAGCAATTCAAAATTTTTGACGAACGGGGTTTTGTATGAGTATTCGATTTAGCTATTTCTGAAACGCTTGTTATCTTTGTGACAGTAATAGACGGTGCGTTATGTCGGGCACAATCCGTCGCGTTGGTTTACCTTGTTCCCGGGGTTAGCCATTTAACTTGGAGTTAAGTGTCCATGGACGACGTTAATCGCTTACCATCAGGTGATTCGTTTGCTCGTTTGCCCCCTATAGCATAAAAAAAAAAAAAAAAAAAAGTTAAGCGTTTTTTGTATGGACCTTGACAGCTTAACTTCGGGTTAGCAACTAACCCTGGGTGGTGCAAGTGGGCTTGAGTGCTCTTTCTTGTACTACTGGGCCCAATGAAACGCGTTACTAGGTGGACCATGCTAAGTCTTCCTGCCAAGTTACTTGAAGTAAGGTAGGGGGGCGAAGTGCGCCTATTACTAGTAAGTATCATTCCATGAAAATCAATATTCTATTAAATAAAATTCAATATATTAAAGGTAGGCGCACTTCGCCCCCCTCACCTTACTTATGGCATTTCCATACAATGTCACTGCCAAGTGAACCAAATGAGTGCAAAGCGCGGTCGCAAACTACCGCTTTTCAGCGCCGGTAGGTTCTCTAGCAGGTCTGTCTCTAGAGGATGTATGACAGGTATTTTTTTATCGTTAGTCGGTACAACTTCGCGCCGTGAATGAAAAGCTGGCTTGATCATCATCATTTCAGCCTGTAATCGTCCACTGCTGAACATAGGCCTCTCCAATCGAACTCCAGCGCGACCGGTCTACAGCCACCTGCATCCAACCCCAGAGACCCAGCGATCCTCACCAGGTCGTCGGCCCATCTCATAGGTGGCCGTCCCACACTGCGCTTGCTAGTACGCGGTCTCCATTCAAGGACTTTTTTGCCCCATCGGCCATCCGATGTTCGCGCTATGTGGCCGGCCCATTGCCACTTCAGCTTGCTAATCCTACGGGCTATGTCAGCGACTTTGGTTTGGTTTTGGCTGGCTTGATAGTTTCAGGAAAGGAAATCATGCATTGCAATTTGCATGTTTTGAGCTACTTCTCCCAATGATCTAAGATGGTAGAAATGTCATCCGGAGTCCGTTTATGCTAAGTTTCCTAGATTTTTTGATAGCAGACTGCGAGTGTTAAAATAATAAAATTTGACAGTAAAGTTCGTTAATTTGCTTGTTAGAGATCGCGTGGTTTGACTCTAGATGCCATTTTCTCATAAAAGCCACCTGTCGATAAAGGGAGCCAAATGTCTGTTCTTAGCAAAATGAAAATCGTATATCAACAACGCCAAACTAAGCTTACACAACTGAAATTGGCTTTCAATACAATTTCCCCTCTGCCAAAAACCATGGACAATTGTGCAAGTTTATTACTATGGACCTAACGTACAAATGGTGCATATTTTTGCAGGGGAGGTACTTTTTTTTTAATTATCTTTATTAAAAAAAAAACAAAGGGTTTTTTCACGAATGAAAATGTCACCCTCATTGTTACAAAACAAAACTACTCAGCTCTTATATTCTACGCTTAATACCTAGGGAAACAATTTCAATAAGGGCTTTAGCCTTTTCAGATTGTGGGCTTGCCAGAATTAAATTTACTTGCCCCAAATCATACAAATCACAGTTGTATTTTAGCCTAAAGTTTCTCCTCTCAGCCTCGTTCCGGCCACATTCCACCATGATATGGAACACATCTTTTATTCCACATTCGCTACAGTTTGGCGACTGACTTTTACCCATAATAAAACCAAAGCTGTTTAGGGGAATATGTCCAGATCGTAGTCTTAAGGCAGTAACTATATCCGGTCTAGCCATGCCTGATCCCACAAACCATGGGACACGGATCAAATTTGGTTGAATAGTTCTATACCAGATACCTTTGCTCAGAGATCTCTCGTCAAAATGAACTTTCCACTCATCAACACATTTCTGTTTTACCGCGTATAGCAGATCACTCTGAACAGGTAACCACCTTGTGACTAAACCATTCGTAGCCGCTTCCTTAGCAAGTCGATCGGCCTCTTCATTCCCTTGTATCCCAATGTGAGATGGGACCCATTGTAGAACTATAACTGATTTATTTGCTTGCAACTTGCGGATTGACCTTAAAATACTATAGGCTACCGGTGTACCTCGAAAGTTCGAGGTGCATCGAGCCACAAATGGTACAAATGGTGCATATTTTTGCAGGGGAGGTACTTGCAGATGGCCAGAATATTTAGTATGGAAAATGTTTAGACAAGCTTACTCCCGTTGTATGTAAGCCAATAGAAACGTTTGCGAGACTGATCACATCTGCCATCGAATAGCTTTGTCGTTAATCAACTATTTAGGGCATGATTCGATCACACTACGTGCCAGGTTTGGCATGCTATAGACGGACTATGATGCAATTGCTGTCAACATTTTCAATAAGAGAAATGTACTGTCCACTCATGAAATTGCTACTTGAATGAGACAAATACTTCGAGCAAACTGATTTGTAAGCTGGGTCTGAGTATCTTCATAAGTCATTTCCTGAGTATATGCCTCACGAGCCTGCTCGCTTAGTCAGCCGACATACTAACTCTTTCAGTCCCATACCAGACTATCGGGTATTTTATGGTTAAAATCGCCGCCAACTCAACTTGCAAATAATGTAAACAAACGGCCATATTGATCGTAATAACCTTAATTTTGAGTTTTTAATCATTAATCTCCAAGATTAAGTTATTTACCTTGTTTTGTATGTTACGATAATACGACCGTTTCAGTGGTGTTTGATGAGGTAGTATGAAAATACATGGGGAAACAGTGACAAAACATGTGATTCCTTTTGTTTACATCGTTAGTAAGTTCCATTGAAGGTATTTTATAAAAATTAAAATGGGATGGGATATTTATATGTTTGTTATAACGTACACTCCATATTTGGCACTATTGGAAGCGCCATGTTCACGGAGTAAGTGCTGAGAGTTTTACCTACCTACGCACCATAGCGATCTACCCTCTTATAATTTGATTAGATTGTAGTTATAATGCAAATGACAATGTTAGCTTAAAACCGTATTTGGTTGGTTTCACCAGCAGGCCGGACGACCCGAAGATCTTTGTGCTGCAGCTATACATGACTAGACTTGTGGCCTGGCGCAGATGTCTTGCTTGGCTGCGTGGCGATGAATCTTTGAACCCTTAAATGCATGTCTGACATAGAAACGAGACAAGTGACAATCAAGTTCTCTTGGAATGTAGACTGTCAATCGTCGTACGTTCTTAACCTTTTCAACGTTTTTAGTCTCCCGTTTAAATGTCGTACACGCCAATATCTCGACTAGTGAATCACGAATATAAACCCTGATCTGTCAGCAGGACAGTTGCTTTGGCAGCGTCCGTCATGACACCTTTAGGTATCGTTGGCGTGTTAGGCACGGCAGTGCATGGCACTTTAAGGTGTTCTTGGCGTTAAAAAGGATAATTTGAAATAAATTTACTTGTCACTTAGGATGTTTTAGGATCAATACTGTTAATTCATGCATTTAAGGGTTAAGTTTGCTCGAACTACTTGCTAATACGTGTATTTCTGTTCATGATAGCTCAGCCCTTATATAAACCTTTTCACACACCAACTGTAGACATCGTGCTCAGCAGGGGAACGGATAATGACAACACACATTACAGCCATTTAGAATGTAATTGTTTTATGCAATAAATATAATTTGGAAATACTAACAGAGTGTTACTTCATTACATAGATTTGAGAAATGTACACATGACAGTCTACAATAAGTACAGCTTCGTGTTCTATTAGAGGTAAATTGAGAAAGGTTGTGAAGGAGGCACTAGTCAACTCCAGATACTAAAATGACAGTTGGATATGTCAAATTTACATATGCGTTATGCGAAATAGCGTCTTATGACAGTTTCTGATAGTACTAAATTAAATTACCATTTCAGAAACATTCTTTACATTTCCGACTTTAATAGTCAATAACTGCAAATGACATGTATATATTTAAAACGATCGTTTATCGGTTGTAGTCGATCGTGTCACATCACTATTTAGGCAATGCAAACAACTGGCATCACTAAACGTCTCTTTAGTATCTGGATGAAACAAGGTTTATTGTTAGGTAATAGGCGAAATCATTCGAACACGGTCGGAAATGAAACACCGATGCTTATTGACCTAAAAATGAAGAAACATTTATTTTCAGTATGTCTTTTGTATAATTTAATAACAGAATGAGTCAAGTGTGTCAGAGGATAACAGAGCGGAGCACTTTCCATTCGATAGAATAAGTTTCACCAACAATAGAAATATAATATTTATCAAGTCATTTACAGTTACAAATGCAGTACCAATAAATCTAATTTATTCGTTTACTGAGTTAGTTAAATTTAAACATTTAGTATGATCGTGAACGCACACGGACTGAACGCTCGCCGCTACGGATTCTTACGGGCACAGTATAGTATATTTTTTTGGGATTTTTTAAAGTTTTTATTTCATCACGTACTTTATAAATATGTCATACTTGAAAAAAAAAAAGACATTAAAATGTATCGGTGCGGCGACGCCACACACAAGCACGCAGCACGCACGCACGCAGCGGGGCGCAGGCTCGCGCTCGCTGCACGGATGCACGCGCGCCGCACGCTGCACGCACGCACGCTGCACGCGCACGAGCGGCACGAGCCGCGAGAGCGCCACTCGCCGCTACCATCACATTGCGACGTTTCACACCTATTCGTTTTCCCTTTGTACCGCTACAGTTAAAATTGTTTCTTACATAGTAAAATTAACGGAATAGTTTAAAATCTAAATAAAAAGGAGGCGGAGGCGCCGGCGCGCCGCGCCTGCGTACATTATATCATCAACTGAAACGATGTCAATATTTAAATTTATCGCAAACACTAGAGAAATGCAGGTCCAATACGATGGTAATATTGTGTGTCATGAAACAAAATGTATATTTGAATTCTCTGCTTTTTACACACACACTAGCCGGCGGCTCACTTCGACGTCATCATGGTGACGAATTCTGAAAACAAAAGAACACGTGATCAGTGCGGGCGGCTTGGCGGCCGAGGGGCGCGGCGAGGCAGGTTAGTACGAATAGTTAAACACAACAAATAAATAAACCGATAGGTACATTGGAGATGCACTAGAAGGGCCGCTAAGTTAGACAGTCCGATAGATAGATAAGTCGATAGTTTCAAACCCTCCGGATGAACAGTGACAACAGATGTGCTGATGTACGTGACGAACAACATAGAGCCCGGTAACATTCCTGGTCATGCCACTACGGGGTCGTGACAAATACCACCCTCCGTGGTATTTCTAGAACTAAACGCTATACAGATATTAGACACATGCACCAGTATTAACAGAGAAACGTCCTAAATATCCCAATGTAGAATTTCGATTGTAATTTTGTCGATGCAAACCTGCTTCATCTGCGTTGACATACGTTTTATAATTGGAGAAAATAATTTACCATTAAATGTTAAAGCTGACATGCGTCTATATATAATAATTAAAATCGTATTCTACCGGCTACGCGGTGTCTTTCATACAAGTTTAAATATCACAACGTTTATCGTCACAGCGTAGCGATTTAAGTGCTGTTTTCAGTACGGTGGAAGTAACCCCAGGCATTAAACCGGTCGTCAGAATCTTTAGTCATTTTCTAAATTGACAAAGTTACAATCGATAGTTCTACGAGTCTCACGGGGCCGGCAAGCATCGGACGGACAGTTGCCGGCGTCGAGTGAGGCGTGAGGAGCCAAGAGTGAGATGCGGGCGAGGTGGCGGGGACGGGCAGCTAACAGGGGGTCCAGGGTGAAGGAACAGAGATCAAACCATTCAGAACAGGTAGGTACCTATTGTCGTAGACCGGTTACACTACTAGGTATATCACAGCGTTATTGGCGGTTAGTTACGAGGGGGTTTGTTCGGCGGCTCGCGAGAATACGAGTTTGGCGAGGGCATGGAAGTCTGCAAGAGAGAAACCAGCTGTAGCTTGGCCCGCCCTCGGCACTAGCGGCAACATCAACTAGTGGAATACCACGGAACTACGCATTTCTACAGGGATATCTACTGTCGCTGCGATTATTGTACACGACGAAACTCGTATAAATATCTGACACACCCATGGTTCTACACAAGATCGTGTCAGATATTTTAGCGAGTTCCGTTGTGTAAAATGTTATTGTGTGATACGTTACGTGCCCTCTTGCAATCGGCGTTTGCTAAGTTTTCGTACGGCTATTTTCACGCCTAAAATTATCAGACCACCGCGAATATACAGAAACAAAAACCTCTAAACAGTGACTGTTTACATGACCACGAAGCTCGATTTAGATTACAGAGGACAAAATGAGTTTAAAAATTGACCTTACGTAGTTCGTTACCCGACGCGGTCGATTCGAGTTCGCGCGGATGTTATTGGGGATGATGAATGCGTGAATTGTCACGAGTACGGACTTTCGCGGCGAGACATTTACGAGGAGTACGCGTTGTTGACAACCGGCGCATCGCCACGTGACGTTGGCGCGCGCCCAAACGCAACGCTTTTTTATAATCGCAGAAACATAACACTGTATCCATGCAGCGGTCGTCTTACCCCGTACTGTATACATGTCGCATTCTTTGTTACACATCAGCGCCACTTCAATTCTTGGGTTTTCGTGACTACAGCGGTTTGTGACGATCTAGAGGTTTCTACCGGGATTATACGCAACCCGCGGAGGATCATGAATATCATGATGTCATGACACGGCTGTATTTACAGCATAAACTCGATTCCTCTGAACTTAATGACGGTGTGTAAGCGCTACGATAATTTACGAGTATCAAAGGACGGATTCGGATTATTTAAAATTTTGGAGGTTCGTAAATCACGGGTATCATAAACGTTGGAAGCGAGTAAACTTTGTTTTCACGGGGGAAAATTTATCGACTCTCTGGAGCTGAAATAGCACCACCACCGGGTTAGTGCGCGACACGGCATGCGGGGAGCGCTAGAGGGTGGTATTCTCCTAGCTTACACATACTATAACCATTTATACATAGCGTGCTGAGCCAAAATGACATGTACCGTCTTCATCGTAAGAATTTCCCTGTCATTTTGGCTCAGCATCGTGACAATCAGGGCGAATTTGTCGCCAAAGACATTCCACAGAGTGGGAGAGAGCCTCAAGAATAATAACATTTTTGAAATGCTAAATATCTTGTCTAAAGGGAAAGGCTGCAATATGTTTACAGTAATACAAATTTCAATAAGGTTCTGGACATCTTTTGGACAAACATTTGACACAGAGACATAGACAATAAACAAGTGGTCTTAAATCAAGCGACGACATGTCTGATTTCGTTATGTTAATAATGTGGCATGATATGACGCGTTGTCATTGAAGTGCCAGAATCTAAAGACGATATAATAGATGTATATTTTTCTATTTGAAATATTGCGCGAAAGAGATAGATGCTACATTTAAAGAGACAATCAATGTTTCAAGATGACCAGAGCTCCTGTTTCAGGGGCGTGTTTTGCAAACAAGTGCAAACTCGACCAAGTAACTGTTCGTCACTTCGCGCCAAGGCACGACCCTGAAGCCGCTAGTGTTTACCATGAGTTAGTAATCGTCTCGATAGCGGCTGTCCGATTCGAAAATGTTTCCATCTTGCTTCCACCAGTTAAGAAAGAGCAAGATGCAAATACTATCGACTCTGGTTACATAGAACTCGTGGTAAATATGGTTATCCGAGTGTTGAGTTCACTTGGCGCAATATCATGCTGATGCGTCCGTTTTAAGAACGCAAGTTTCACATGAAAGGAATATTAAAATTTACTTGCTACTGCCATCTGCAATTTCAATCAATTCAAGAAGGTTCAGCACGATATTTCGGAGGTCAAGTGAACACGCTTACATTGAATATAACTAACACAAGCTTTTGCAACTTTGGTTCAACTGAACACAACGACGTTTACCGCCCACATTATCCACCAATCGGGCATAATTAAATAGGAGTCACAGAAAGTTTGTACTAGTTGTTCTTTAGAAAGGTCTGTTGAAGTATGAGACGTACCCTCGTAATTGACCTGGCCGTCGCCGTCGATATCGGCCTCGCGGATCATCTCGTCCACCTCCTCGTCCGTGAGCTTCTCCCCGAGGTTGGTCATCACGTGGCGCAGCTCGGCCGCCGATATGAAACCGTTGCCGTCCTTGTCGAACACGCGGAACGCCTCGCGGATCTCCTCCTCGCTGTCCGTGTCCTTCATCTTGCGGGCCATCATTGTGAGGAATTCGGGGAAGTCTATCGTGCCGTTACCTGGAATGCCAAACAAGAATACGTTAGTTTTTCTAATTCTTTATTCTTCTATGTACTTTTTTAGGGGCTATGTAGGGACTATATTACATACAGCAACCCTTACACATAGTAATTACTATGATTCTTGATTTAGCCCTGCAACTGCGACTAACATCTTTTTAATTCTTCCGGCTGTGACATGTGTCCATCTAGAATAGAGTTAAGAGTGAGCATAATTCTTTAGATGATTTCTTGTCTGTTTTATTTCATATTTACACTGACGGGCATATGTGAGAAATTCACATCACGCGTTTGTCCAAGAACTACCAACAAATTTGTCTTAATCTAATAGCCATGAGCCCAGTAAGGTATAAATAATTGTTCTTTTTAGTTCTAATATATTCCTCCCCGCCAAGTTAGTAATAACAAGTTTTGACTATAGCGTGACACATGCCAAGTTATTGATTTACATTTAAATAATTTATCCCAAAGCAATTTCATTTGGACAACCTTGGCGTTACACTTGTATCGATTTAACAATTTATGGTCACCGGAAGTCACCAAGTCATGCTAAAGAGGCCTTTATTTCTAAGACTGGGTGTTGGCTGACTACTGACATCATGTAAAGTGGTTCCGTCTTATATATCATATCCAAAACCTAACTCACTACGAACCCGCTGTGTTGTATTTCATGTTTTTAAAGTTGAAATTTAAATCATGTTATTTTAACGAGAACACCCAAGGAGAGCATATTTCGTAAACGATGACGCAACGCTAATTAGTACTCATTAATCAATCCGCGTGTTAATATCATCAGCAGCCGTGTTCATCGAAGTTCACGGAGCCAACCTTGGCACCTGCATAATGGAATATTTTCACCAAAGGTAAATATTATTCCTAGAGCAAGCTTTGTTTACGTGAACGAAGGATATGAGATATGGCCTTAATTGACGATCCACAAATAAATTGTAATAAAATCAGAAACGTGGGACGGAAGTTATTAAAATAAAGTTGAAAGAACTATCTGGAGACGCAAAAGGAAGTGTGGTGACAGATGATCGGTTTATTCAATCAGACGGAGACAAACGATAGATTACCTTAAGACGCCGACTGCCGCTATTATACTGGCTAGACGGCCTCAATTGGGATTGGGACAGACCCATTGTTTCGTAAACACCGACAGCACTTATATCTTTAATGAAACCGGGAAACAATAATACCCTGAAATGTCGAAATTTCTGCAGCAAATCGCTTTAATGCTGGCGATTCCGGGAAACAATATAGATTCCCCGATGGGCATCAAGGAAACAATAGGTTTCTGGAACGTCACGAGTTATATTTACGGCGTAATAAAGACTTATGGAGGCGTATGATTCGAATTGCCCATAAATGCGCCATGAAAATAGTCTGGCGACTATGTAAGTTTCACTAGCGTTGGACTTAGAGAAACAACTTTGGCGAGTGAGTCGAGTTTTGCACAATGAGGCATACTGTTGGTATCGCAGTGACATCATTGCCGGCCGTTGATTAAATCATCCGCGCGGCAACAGCCGAATTTCGGGCTAACATGGCGCGTTTGCTGACTACGTGTTATCAGCAACATTAACACATCCATAAAGCTTGTCGAGGGCGCGGGCATTAAAAATTCCGAGCTGAAATGTTTGGACAGGACATGGTGAACAAACAATCAGCGACGCGCGTTGAATTTGTAAAGAGTGTTAACATAAGGGAAATATCCAGATTTGGATCGTATTATTCGTATTTTTACGGTTACAGCTGAGACAAGGATGGAATTTAGATTCCTTGTACGCCTTGCGTCTCGGATAAGCCCTTGGATTTGCATCCGGTGTGCGGCGTACGTATGAATAATTCACCGTAACAATACGGCTGGGAGCGCGATCCGCACGACCGCACATCTCGCGAATCCGCGAAATAGAATAATTTACGAGCAAGATCGGGAGGGATTTAGATACTCATTAAAATTCTAACATTGCTTTAGCAAATTTGTAACAAATATTTAAGAATTTCATTAGTCAAACAGCCTATCCCAAAATATTTTTGTTGCTATTATCCATTCCTAAAACTATTTTTGTTTTGCTATTGTAATTCAAAAGATTGTCTTCATAATTCACAAAGGCACATGGTTAATATGGAAGAGGATTTAACGGTTTTAATTTTCAATAAAATCGGATTTATCCATCATATTTTCCTGCACTTTCCTTCGCTACCACGCCATGTAATAAGCAGAAGAGTGGGCAGAAGAACAAGATCTGGTGGAAGACCTGGTGATAGCAGGGTGAACGTTCCAAGCAAGGTGCAAAAATAAGTGAGAGTTAAGTTTGGCGCATCTAATTGTGGGTTAACCTTTGCGAGGTGGACTGCGGGCTATTTATACCGGCCGCGCGATACGCTGAACTTTCGAGAATGCAGCCGCATTCCGGCTCCTTGTTCTAGCACCGCACCTGGGACCAGATCATTTGTCAACGCTTATTTTAGCCGGATGGGCAATGGTCATTGTCATCTTTAAACAGGCAATACCAGACGGGCTTCCGAGCACTAACAATCGGACCGCATCTTGTCAACGCATTTTTAGTTATCCTAGCTGGATGGAGAACGTTTCCCATTCCCACTGTCATCCTTATATATGAAATACCAGAACAGCTTCCGACCACTTGTTCTGGCACTACACTAGACTGGAACGCTTTTTTTAGCTGGCTAGCTAAAATAGGTAAAGACAATCTGAGACGGATCGAACACGTAACACGTTTTAGGAGGACGTTTAATGCAGCTACGCGGAAGACAACGTGGTATTCGCTTGCTTTTGCCAAGTTCGTATCGCTGATCGCCAATCGCCGTCTGTATTATTACTGACAAATACGATTAGGACCACGAGAAGCTATTACTGAAAGTGTGAAACGTGTGTTTATGTATTGTCAATGCAAACCAGCTGTGACAAAGTGTCTAGAGTACGGATAAACGTAGTATAATTCCACTCCACTACTTTGTTATTCTACGAAGCGGGGATTGAAGCTAGCAATTGATTTATCTTTTGTGGGTGAAGTTCATTGGCATTTTCGCGCAATACAATAGGCGATTCCGAGGTATAGCGTTGCCATTTAAGGGTGGTGGCCTGGTGGGGTGGCGGGCGCAACGTCGCCTTGAACTGGTTGCAACGTTTATTGTTTTTGCATCGTTTCCCACAGCACACTGGAAACAGCTTGTTACTAATAACAAACACCACATTGTATTGCAAAGCTCGGGAGTGTTTACGAAAAACCCGGTTAGTCAAGGACAAGTGCGGTTTTAAGGATACTTTATTCTTTCAGTAAATCCCGGCAGCTGTGGGATGAGGATAGTTGAAACGACGAGTGAGCAAACAGGATAAAGTGTAATCCAGTTTTACGTTTAGTACCGCATTTATAAAAAGGTTGCAATAGCAGGAATATACTAGAAGCAAATCTAACCCTCCATTCGATTCGTTGACACGGCATGTCCATCTGTAGGTAGGTATGTGTGTTTGTAGGGCTTTGCGGACTCGCTTGGCTTCCCCTGGTCGATACTGCGTGAGTTTTAACTCAGGTCGAGTGAGGCTTCAATTCTTTACAATCTCATTATTGTACAGTCGCTATCAGATATATCGCAGCGTCCGAGGTGCTCACAAATATCTGAACACGCCTCTATTGTCAAGACGTTAGAGTGCTTGTTCAGATATTTTGAACGCCTCGGACGCTCCTATATATCTGATGGCGTCTGTACAACCTTATTTAACCGTTGATGACCGTCTTACTTTCTCTTCTCTGTTGCTAGTCTACACGTCTTTTGAATCTATTGACACATTGCGTATCAAACGTCATATACCCGAAAGTAAAAAAGTCAGACTCTCGACTTCTATCCCACAGATATATCCTACTGTCTATTCAACCCTTACCCATTTTTGTAAGCAAATGTGGCCGGTATAAATAACCCTACTTATATATTTACAAAAGTTATACCAGCAACTTTTGCTTTGGAACCGGCCCCACATAAATATCGGCTGTTCCATAGATTTCAGCAGACCAGGGACAGCCTAATATTTTCCCGTTATTTCGGGGTTGTTTCCATGGCGAAAGTTCAGAATTACCTACAAATTCACACGGAGTACGGCTACGGGTTGAAACACGGTAAATATTTCAAAACTATCCAAAAAAATCTCGATAGTGATATCGTCATAAATCTAGCGAGATCAAGTCAATTAAATCGGCGTCGAAGCGGTCCACCGTAATCAAACCGACAATCTAAAAGCAATGCTGTAAACACACGTCGATTTCGGGGAAAGTCTGTTTCGCTACTCCTCCTATTCCTATCGCATACTAAGCTTTCTGGTCTTCCAACCTTTATTTGTAGTCAATGATTATGCTTAGACTAGGCGAACCGCTTTGCGCCCAAATTGGAATACTTGGCCTACAGGTATAGAACGCTTATATCCAAAATGACGTAAATTTATATGTAAATGATTTTATCATACGCCGTTACACCTACACGCGTGCTATCACGGCTATATGGAGAGATGAACTCACTCTCATTGTCTTAAAAAATACATTATTCAGCAAGAGTGCAATTAGCCAAGTGAGTTATATAAAGCGTTAAGATTTATTGTTCATTATTCATAGATTAGGTTTGGCTAATGACGAGACTGCGTATCATCGAAAACAGCTATTAAATTATGCAGCACGTGAGTTTTTTCCGTTTGGTTTTTACAAACAATTCATCAACTCTAGTCGTTGTTTTAAGGATTAAATTGACTGGTTTATGAGATCATTACTTAACTAATAAAATATATCCATCTTTTCTGTAGTGAAAAATGTACTTTATTAACGGCTAGTGTCTACAGTTGCATGTAATATGGACAAGGAATTCTTTTAAAATGCATCTCACGCTGTAAGCACTTGTTTTATAAAATTTACATTCAGGGCAACTGCAAACAATACTCTCCGCTTCAGCAAGCACGTATATAACGAGAACGGTTATGGTATACAAAAGGTATGTGTGTTTTGCACATAATGTTTTCCGCAAGGCCGAAGTGACTCAACATAACGTCAGCGCACCCATACACTCCTTATACGATGGCAATTAGATGAGCAAATACCAGATTAATACTCCACCTAGATAACCATTAAGCTAATTTTGATTGTTGAAAAACGTCAGCCCACAACTGCACACCAATAAATCCTAATTATTGACGCTTTTAAAAATATAACAATAGATTTGGCTGGCGAGAAGCCGGAAGATGTTGCAATAATTCCAACGGGGGTGAGCTGAGCATGAGCTGAGCGATCGCGTTATGCGGCGAATTTATGGCTAAACTGCTAACATCAAAGCCGATGCCCCGCTATCCAGCAAGCAGATAACACTGCTCAAGTCCAATCCACCATGTTATAAGAATAAACACATCAAATTAAGTAGACGGTGCTCCGACACAGGCGATTACACGAGCGAGTCTGGTCCACGCGATCGCGACAGACTGGCGTCCCGCCAAAAGGAATATGCAAATTCATTTGCAATCTGCGATTCCAGACCGGCGCTGCGTTTTACTCGGTGTCATCAGTGTTTATCGCGCGGAGCACCCCGGATAATCTCCAAACTTCTGTGCAAATCGCTGTGCCAACTTGCAAAATGTTCCAGCTTTTTCTTGACTGCAATTTAACGGAACATTCCCTTCAATTAGAATGAATTCCGTCCCAACGCTCCTTCGAATTACGAATCAATTCGATTAGTATGCGTCGGTTGTCGCCAAAGACCGGGGCCGGTCCCAAATAGTCGGTTGGAGTAATTTGGTCCGTGATTCAGTTTCTCAAAGGGCACTCTGGGAGCAATTAGGACAAACAATGGGTCAGCTATCTAGGCGAGCTTACGGGGGCGGGTGATGCGACAATCCGATGGCCCGATAAATAGCTTGGCGGCCGGCCAAATCCTAACCATTAACACTACAGTTTGCCCGCTGACGGCTACACTTGGTGTAACTGATGTTAATATGTTATATGAAATTACTCCGGTCACTTCAATGGACTCGAAGGCTCCGCGTCCGTTTGTAATTTAATAGATGTCGTGGCGAAGCTTAACCGCAATGCGGTAATGATCTAGCAAACTGAATCACTTAAGATGACCGCTTCTTGTTACTCTGAACACGACACGAGGGATGAATGTAACTCTCCAGATATTTGTGAGAACGCGGGTGTTGCTTTAGATTTATCCGCTCATTCGTCCATCATATTGACTGATTTAACCCAGACTTATAGTTCACAAGAACCAGGAGCGCTTACATTCCTCGGTCCTAAACACAATTAGCAAATAAGAATAATTAAAGTCGAGTCGAGAACAAACAGGATAGAGTTACCGTTACAGTGTAATAAATAAGGTAAATGATTGTAGAAGGAAACTAATAGCCTGTTGACTGGCTGGCACTAATTGGGGACCTGAAAAATAGTGGAGGCATGAAGCCACGAGGAAAACAAATGGCCGGGCAGCAAATGACGGCATCGGGGCGCGAACTACATAACAATGCCGATGAAAAGGTCAGCCCTTGACGCATTGCCTCCATAAACCCGAACGAAATTGACTACGATTCTTTATGAGAAAGGCTATTACTGTGGGAGTTAGTGTTCATGTAGCCTTGGAAGAGGTAAGAAGCTTGAAGAAAATTGTATAGGCTGTAAAAATTCAGGGTGTTCCGCCGTGAGAAAGCGCGGCGCGGCCCGCGCTGAGCAGCGACACCGATCGATGTGAGTTGCTTGACCGGCAACCTATTTCCATTGTGATCCCGGATTAGAAGCATAAACAGGCGCATGCGTTGTTGTTCGTAAATCACAGAGATCGACGCGTCACATCTCGTCTATCAAAAGGTCCGATCTACTTCACGCGGCCTAGAAAGATATGCAGGCGAAGATGCTGACACGGGAATGTTAAAACCCGCAATGTTTTCAGCTAGCAAAATTGCACCGCACAGTTCGATCTACATTATCTTTAATATGTAAAAACCTCTTAAATTAACCTGATGGTATGTATTTACAAAGTAAACATGATAAGTATTGTAATCATTCTATATGTCCAAGTCCATCATGCCATGCGAGGAAATGTTCTTACGATGCAGCGAAAATATTGTCGATAGTAAACTAGTCCCATTAGATAGATATCCCTAGATCGATATCAGTTTCCATTATAATAAACCTGTTCCAACTTTCAAAGTGAAAATGACGAGGTAGATGGGAAACTCGGTCGGGCTTGCTACAAGTGTCGATCGATGAGGCATATTCCCAAGTTGAGTAATGGGAGGACGATTCAGGTCAATCGAGTCAGGCAGATGGAGTCGCCTCAGCGCATTCAGCCCAATTGGCGTAGGTACTTCGAGAATGCAGAACCACCTGTGGACCGATTTGCATTTTTATGCAGGCAATTGAGCGCTATGAATGGGAGTGGTACGTAATGCCTGCTTAGGCGAAGGTAGAATTGAAATGGATTTTAATAGCGTTCAGGGTATTACTATTAAATGTCGTGTTTGATGGCAGGTAGTACACATTAACAAGACAACACGTTTGCAAGATCAAACGACGTAAATAAGCATGCTCAGGTGTACACAAGAAATGGATTGAAATCGTTCACAATTTTCCCTAACGTCAAACCCACGTTTTAAAGTTTACATTTCCGCTCAGAAATCCAATGCATGGCGAAGGGATTACTAAAGTGGAGCGAGGCTCTCTCGGATGTAGGCTGTTTCCTTTCGCTTCACGAGCTAGCGGTAAGGACCACCGTAACGTGACCGTAAGATCGAAGCTAACTGAAAGCGCCCTTATTCTGGTTCGCACGAGCCTTGCTCGTGTTCCGTAAGTGTCTGGAAGCGCCCCAGGCTCTAGCTCGAGCCACGTGCCCGTATTGATCGCGTCTGCCCCCGCCCCACACAACACGCCCAGCAATCCACAAATCCTTGTTTCCCGAGCCGCGGTCTTGTCGTGCTTTATCGCCTCATTAAAAGTTATCTGTGTTGAGACAGCTCGTTACCGAGGTCATAATTACGTCAAGCGCCGCTTTTTATTTTAGCTAGGTTTATAGCTCTCACGTTTTATTAGACGTGTCCACTCGTGATAGGGCTCATGCGAAGAAATGTTCCTTCGCTGTTCAATCAACAGATCTGTGTGGGCGTCGTTTAAGCGTAATTTATGTGTATGACATTATGGATAGCCGATTCATTCCGCGCACTAGTGTGACATCAGCGAAGGTCGTCGGATTTATTAAGTGTTTATTAAAGCCGAAGAGGCATGTCAGCTGTCGAAGCGTCCCGCGGGATCCGTAAATAGCGCCGTCCGCCGCGCATCGCCGAGTGAACGACTTCTTATCGCGCACAGTGACATCACCACAAGAACCTTGCCAACTAGGGGACGGAAATCTACGCTAGAAAAAGAAAACACACGTTCGCGGAAATAACGCTTTGTTCGTGCCGTAAATATTGGCGACGGATGAAGAACCCGTCTGGATCCGGCCCCATTCCGCAGCTTCGCTTTACTGCCGTTATCAGGATTCTCAGCTGCGCCGAGCGGTTCAGCGCTCGCGTAAAACTGCACTCGAACCGCCATAAAACGAGCTCGCTGTGCAGGGGTCAATGAAACTTGCCTGCAATTGGGCCTTTGCGGAAATCGGTCAGTGGGAGTCGACCGCCAACGCGAAAAGCGCCTAGCGAAAATCATTGCGACCGGTGAATTGTTAATGCGACCAAAATAAATAGTGTGACGTCCCCGGTTGCGTGAAAGTCACTTATTGTCGGCAGCGTTGCACCGGCGCTTTCAAGGCGAGAGATCATTTGTCACGTTGTCGGCGACAGAAGACGCCCGGCCTGGACAACCATCCTATCAACAATGCGGGAACGCAAAGTGCTTGACATTGATAGGGATGGAATGCAGATTGCGAAAAGCGATAGCCTCTTACGCGGGAGATCAAAGTTTACAAATCTGATACCAATAACATCGCGGCGGCAATGTTTTATTAAATAAATTGTGGGCGCGAGTTGGCACGGAACTAGAGAACAATCTCTGGGAACATTAAATAATTACAAGCGGCGGGACGTTGATTACCAGTGGAAGCTTGCCCAGGGAAATAAAATTTATCGTTCAATATACAAACTCATCGATGCTTTAATACTGACAGTGAACTACTAGCAGTCGGAACTGAGTAGTGTGAAATGCAATTAGTCAGCTGCAACGAATCTGCTGCAACTGCAATTTACCTGTTTAATTAAACTCTATTCGGAGAAATGGATTTACGATTCGACAGAAATCGATAACTAGACTCAGTTATAGAGGTTTTAACTGAATCTACAGATACAGGGTTTCAACCAGAGTAATTTACCGCTTGGTCTTGGAATTTGATCTAGTTAGGTGTTACCTAGTGTCAGCGAGGTGAAACTAGTATTCTTCCTACATTTATCAAGGCCGAGTGTTTCGAGGCCAATTATCTCGTCCGCTTTAATACGGTATTATGCCGGGTTTTGTTACAGCTACGCACATTCGATAATAATCGAAAATACAAGAGAACTGAAAACACGAACCAGAGCAAGGAGTTTGGAGACGTCTGAATAATTAACACATTTCTTTTGTTCTCGAGTTGATACATATTTATTTACCCTCCGTAACTTTAGTGTGAGTGCCTAAAACAGAATACCAGCACACGTGTTTCAGAAAGACGTTCGTGCAAAATGTACTGGTGTTGCGTCACAAAAAAATACAACCGAACTTTGACATTAAAAAAAAAAAATTACGGTCAGCCGGCGTTATCGCGCACCAACGAATTACGTAGTTTACAGCTGCAATCCACAGGAAACGGCTTTACGCCTCAACGGTCAGACGAGGCCTTTTTGAATACTTTTATCACGCTGAAAAATTGCAGCAGCGTTATCGAATACAGCTACAGGTAGAAATCGGTTGAAAAAGGCTTCAGACTAACGTCCAAGAAAACCATAGGCAAATATTCACTAAGCTCTGCTCTGGTACAATAAATGTCTGGGCATGTTTGTTGATAATTTCTAAACGTTTGATTGCAAGCACTTAATCACACTCATATCAGTTACTGCGTAGGCGTTGTCTGTTGCAGTTGGCAACTGGATTTATCCACCAGACATGTCTTTACGAGTGAATAACACAATAGATACGATAAGTCACCTTCAAACAACACGGAGGAACGGGGGCGGGGTCGGCATACGTAGGTTCCCCTGTCTAAGTACAAGCCCAAATGGACATACGCGGGTCTGTGTTGACTAGTCCGTACACAGGAAAAGATCGAAGTATGCAAGGTTTGTGAGTGTAGTAGTTGTATCATTTTCTATGCGTTAGTGTCGTCATCACAGATTGTACCTATTTAATGTGTGAGATGTGCTTCTTTTTGCACGTTTTCCCTAACGAAAAGTGACAAAATACTTTTTTCTACTCCAGCACTCCTATCTGTCAATTAGATGACTGACTGCGATATTATACATTATAACGTTGTCTATGGTATTCCATGAGAACAACGCTCCTATGGATTTTCATACAATATATGTATGAGCAGTTTTTTTTTCTTGCCCACTCAAGGGCAAATACGACATCTTCCACATTCTGCCACGTTTCTAGATTTTGCTTTTTCGCTATTAGCTGTCGTAGAAAAACTAGCGTATGCAACAGTTCATAATTGGTTCTTAAAACTCTCGGGTCTATTATTACCCTTATTATATCACTGTTACATAAACTACTAATGTACTGTAAGATGTCGCTTTGTCGTCTCCCTTCCGTGTTAGCAGCCTGTGTTGCTCGAAGGTGGTCACTGCTACATATAATTTTTGTACATCGAGTACCCCATATGTTCTGTCTGTAATTTTGTCGTTCGTCTGATAAAGCGACCTGGCGATGTACAGCAAAATGGTTTGCAGGATGTAGCTAATTCGGTTGGCCTTGCAAAGGACGCAGACAATGGTTTAGTCAAACGAACCTACCACGCAATTGACGAAATATCCTCAAATATATACCGAAAAGGTGACACGCTTTTTAAAGCAAGAGAAGCAACCCTTGAAAGTTACTAACTATGGCCGCCAGAATAATATATTCCCTCCCATTTCCATACGAAGTGCGCCAGCCCCGACGTGAGTAAGAGCACATACAACGCATGTTAATGCTTGAAAGCTTTCTACTTATTATTCATTGCTTCCCTGTTAAGCTGTATTTGTTCATCCTTTGCGAGTGACGTGCTTGGTTCGCGCTGTATGCAGTTTCAGATTAGTAATTTTGAACCATATTCCTTAGACATAAAGTCCCAAAATGATAAAACCTACGGCATATATTGTAAGCCTTATTTGAAAGTAGTAAGGTTCTATTCAAATGAGCTTTCGTGGAAAAGTACGCTACTGTGTGCTGTGGTTGACATGCTTGACATTAACGAGCTAATGTTACTTATTATTATGTAAAGCGAGCTCTTTCGGAACACAATCCAAATATGGATGACGTGATTAGGCTTAAATGAGCGACAATTACCATGAAATTGGCTCAGCAGTAGTTAAAAGCAGGTTTATCCATTATTTTTTGCTCGTTTCATGATCTTTTTATAGCGTCTAGGCTAAACGTTTATGACAAGAGGAAATTTAGAAAACCCAAAGTTTGTTTTAACCCACGACGGAAAAAGAAGAGTGTGATAATAGAAAGCCTTGTTTGGGTGTATTTTGTAAGAATGTTCCGTACGAAACACTTTTGGCTTGAATGGCAGCTATTTCAATCAAAATGGTATAGGTCGAGAATATACTAATTTGTTACCCAAGTAAATTTGGTAACCAAGTCAAGAAATATTGTCAGACACAAAAACAGTTTCTTAGTTTTCAGAAGTAGTTTTTAAATAAATAAATATTATAGGACATTCTTACACAAATTGAATAAGTCCTACAGTAAGCTCAAGACGGTTTGTAATACAAATATATAAATAGGTGCATACATATAAATCATCTATGACTCAGAAACAAGTATCTATGTTCATCACACAAATAAATGCCCTTACCGGGATTCGAACCCAGGACCATCGGCTTAGCAGGGTCACTACCAACTACGCGAACCGGTCGCCAACTTGTGGTATCCCACTTTGAAGGATGGTCTTTGGTTTAGTTTTAGTAGCATTGTCCACTCCACTGCCTAGGTTTTTTTAAAACTGGGCTGCAAAAATACAGCCATAAGAGCGTGTCATATATCTTTGCGGTCTAGTGCGGTCAGATACATTACTGACTGTCACAGCATTACTACGGAATTCTCCATTTTCATTGTTCTCTTGAACATTACATTACTTTATCTCCACTGGATTTTCGCAACGTGTGTGACACTGTAGGTGTTAACACCGTCCCAGTTAACACAGCAAATATTAGCACTGAAACATTACCAACTGCGACCAAGATAATGGATTCGGAATGGTCAACCGTGAAAACGTAAAATATCAATAAACAAGTTTCTAGAACTCTCTCAACTTTGCGAAACAAATTAAGACAGACTTCTGGTAAAAATAACAAATGAGAAAAACTGATTTCTCTTCAGGTTGAGAACGAGATCGTAAATAATTGTTTTCGACAGCCAAAGAAACTGAGAAGTGGGTCATATATTGATAATGTTCAGAGAGTCAAGTAAAATAGCCTAGGTTTTACGTAATAGGTACTGAGTCAAGCCTGAGGTTCCCCTAAAGCTTCCGCATTTTGCACAGCTTTTACGAGAAAAACAGCCATCTGACCAACCCAAGGTAACTGAGCTGGGCACACCGAACAAAAATGAGCCTTGGCCTCTAACACAAGAGCACGTCACATTTCCCGATCCTGCGCAATAGCAATAGATTTGCTGGATCTGCCAGGGCTTACTTACCAGGACGTATATGGCCGATTTATCTATCGCCAGTGTGTGGGAATTGGAGATGGGAATCTAAGCCAAGTTATTATATTAACATTTATTCCAGTTCACAATAATCACGACAGGAACATAGGTATTAGTCTAGGAAACCTAACCGCTCCTAAGCTTTGACATGTGTCAGCAATGTTAATACCGTGTCACTATTCATTACGCCCGCGTAGTGTTACGTCCATCGACAGTTTTAATTGTCATTTCAATTAACACTAACAGCAGTTTATCTACATGTGAATGTGTTTAATGAGAGAAACGATTATAGTTTATTGCGCATTTGACAAAATAAACTTGGTGCAGAGCGATTTTCACTCGACCTATACGCGAGATATTTTGGAGGGATATATACCAAATCACACATTGGAATGAAAGGGTTGTCGGCAAATCCTTGGGGACTTAGAAAGTAGATAGAATTCAATATTCAAACAACCGTCAACGTTATTATACCCTATTTCATTTGTTTGTGACGCGATATGGCACTATCCAAGCCAAATACTTATAACAATTGTATTATTTCGCAAGGACCAGACAGAAAGTTTGACATTGGGTGGATTACCACTTTTTGCGTGAGGGGTAACGTCTAAAGAACGTCGAACTAATGCATTTTCATGAAAACCCTACTTGGAAAAATCTCACATAAGATTTGGGGAGGCCGGGAAAAATCTTGAAGAGATAGATTAGATGAAGCAGAGCAGTTGTTGAAAAAATCAGAGACATAACGAATGAACGCTCCTTGAGGATCATGACACAGCCGATAGGCATTTCCCAAGGACCTCCACAACAAGCGGTCGTGTATTAAATTGAAACAAATTGTAGATAAATACAAAAGGGTTATACCTACTTGTCATAATTTTTATATTTGGCATAGATTGTCATTGTCATGAATTAAAAAATGTTTCAGACGCGGAAATGATCATTTACTTATTATATTATTCCAACTTTTGTAAATGTCAAAGGTAACATGAGTTAACATGACCAAATAAATATTTTGACAAAGAAAACAAACCAATTTTTATATGCGCAATACGTGTCATATCTCGGTTAAGGCTAATGGATCCTATTAGTCCAAATAAATTCCACTAATGTCTTTTAAATTGCTACGGCATTGTTTACTACCTGACCGTCACAAATGGTAGGATTAAAAAAATGAAACAATATTGATCAACATTTTCGTATCTCAAGAATGACTGTTGCACCAGTCGCAATCAGATATATCAGACCGACGGAGGTGCTCAAAAACAACTGAACAAACACTCTAATGCGTTGAGAATATAGTCGAGTTCGAATATTAGTAAGCACTTCGGCCGCTCCGATACTTTGAGATGGTGACTGTACCTACAGAACCACACTGTATGCTTAACGCAGCTTCACCGCACTGCGTAGAAACGCGAGTGTAATGTATGGACTTATATGTCGGATGTCAGTCACACGCACACGACTATCTGTTATTTTATTACTTACAGTAAAGTAAGTACGTCATTACAAATGTTTATAAAATACATGATTGCTATCTTCGCCGACATTTAGTGAGAAGCGAGCGTGCGGCGGCGCGTGCAGCGGGGCGGGCAGCGTGCAGTCGGGACGTTCACATACATTTGCTTTTGTTTAACATTAACGCTCCGCTGTCCGCTCCGCTCGAGCGACCACTCACACCTTACACTTATAGAGGAGGTTAGCTACTAAATATCACTTAACGTCTTTTCAAGTTTCTTAGCAATTAGTAAGTAGGGTAACACATAATTAACTTACATATATGTATACTCGGACATAAGTCCATTAAAATACATAAGACTAAACACATTACCCCAGGAACTACCAATAAAATAAATGAGTCTAAGTACTTTTTTGTGCCGAGTATAGCTATATGTAGGTACATATATGGCAAAATATTTACAGCACGCATACTGATAAGGCGTATCACAGACGGCTTACTACGGCAAACTACGCGATATCAGTTCCCGCATTAATAATATTTACTGTTGCTCGGCTAATAGCGGATATTTCTGTCGCTGGTTCATATTAAGTGTTTCACATTGAATTGCGGATAATAAGCAAATGGTACATATGTGGACATTCGTGTAGCAAATTGATTTTTAGTAGCCATGCAGAGAACCCCAGACCCACCTCAAAAATTTGTATCTCTAATGCTAATTTTCGATGTTTCTGGTAGGCAAGTCGGGAAAATGCAAAGACGTAGAGTGTAAGCAAATACATTTTATGCTCAAAATTTGCCATTAATAGATTTTTTTATAAATATTAACATTCATGTGGATTGAATAGTTTAACCTAACCATCCACAGCTGCAAAATATAATTTGGTAACTTATTTCATTTAATTTCGGAAATTTAAGAGCATTAAGGTTAAATTCCTTAGTGATTGCATATTTAGGTAGTTACATTGAAGGAGGCTTGCGTGATGTTTAAAAAACAACATCGCAGCTTGACCAAATAACATGTCAAGCAATGTATCCCTCAAAACAAATATAAAACACTACCGCGTAATAAAACAGTTTTATTACATTTATTTTCGTACATATCACGTAAGTTCAACACTCGGTTTAATTCTTGTTTGGGTAGCCAAATCAACATTTGTTCAGTGTCACGTGTTTCGGGTGATGGAGGTGTCACACACACCTTTTTAGTTGACTAAGTTTTTACTCAGAAACGCAATATGTCACTACTATTAACACCACCTTTTTTACTATTTGACTGTTTTTTGTATACAGATATGTAGGTAGTTTGCACTATGTTACTCTGTTGACAGGGAGATTTCTCATTTTCTCAGTCGTCATTCAACCCTGTGATAATGAGTGTTGTTAAGGACTCGAAACGTAGTCTAGGGTAAACTTGCATTATTTGGTGATACTTCTAATTCAGTGATGACACATAAAAACATACCTACTTTAAAACGTTGAAAAAAGGTGGAATTTAACGAAGTCAAGTATTTCAAGATTTCAACCTTTTTGCAACATATTCAAGTATTTTATTCTGTGTAGTATCACCAAATAATGCGAGTTTACCCTAATATACGAGATTAATCCGTTTTAAATCGTTAATCCGATTTATTCGGAAAATAACTTTCTAGTTTTTGAAAGTCAATTAAAATGTACCTAAGTCTACGTTCCCACACCATATTAGTAAACTAGATCGACGATACATTAATCAAAATGCTCAGCAGTTTCGACACGTAAGAATTGAATGTATAGTCAACCAATTGGAACCCTAGGCCACTCTAGAACCATGTCAAAATGACAAGCAGTAAGAGATTTCTTACAATCTGATTTATAGCGTCACTATGACATAGTCCTAGAGTGGCCTAGGGTACCAATTGGTTGACTGTACCTATATCACAAACGTATATTACGTTATACGCAAAAGGCATGCGATGTGACAGCTGACATACAACGGCCAACATTACAACCCACGTCTACACGCAGCGAGCTGTCGTCCCTCGCATCTGGTGTGTTCAGCACCTTTATTGAAAACAAGTCTTGCATGTTTCCAAAATGCTTGCTCCCTAATATTAATAATAACACTCAAAGCAAATAAACTCAAAGTCGTAGGATCTTGAGGTCTATTATTGCTTGGTCTTCTAAGAAAGGCAGATGCGAAATCGTGGACCCCTAAGAACATCTGATATTCGCAGGGGAATTATACAATGCCATTGAATTTTAGAAATTCAAGGGGTCAGCCGCCATTTTTGTCGTTAAAGACTGTTGAAATTGGTTAGCACTATTGCCGTTGCATTGCAAATAAACTTAAATATTAGTGTACTTACATAAATGTACAGTAAAGTGTAGTCAAACAAAAAAAACCTGATTTGAGCCAGCTTTGGCACCAAATTAAATATTTTTTATAATCAGTGTTATTGCTAACATAACGCATATTTTCAGTAAAAAACAGAGGCAGAGGTTTAAATGCTATCGTTTTAAAAATAGTCAAAACCTTTTCAAAAATACAACTTGTCCATTCGACTAGCCGTCAACTTTCTATAGCCACTAACAATCAAACTATCGGATTGGTATTTAATCTTGCAATCTCAAGGACTCCGGAGCACACAACTCCGTCACGGACATTAGCTCAGAGCCCTGATAACCAATCTTACAGAAGCAAACTAACTGACTATAGTCAGGTCATTATGTTAGACCGCCTGTTGTTTGCCTCTGTGTTAATCAAATGTTTGTACCTTGTAAATGTTTTTTTCTTTCTCATGTACTGAGGTGTGCAATAAAGAGTATTCTATTCTATTCTATTCTATGTTACTTGCCTCCGCATTCAAGTCATCCCAAGGGAGAATTGCAAAAATAATGCTGAATTTAAACGACATTTTAAGAATACATAAGCCAAAGAGGAGTGGCCGTATGGTTACGCGTTGGGCTGACAGAATAACATCAGCGACTAAAGCAACGTGACAAGCCAACATGCACCAAGCCCAAGACCGATGTGCTTGGAGAGCGTTGGTGAAGTGATCCAACTCGTCTCGTACCTCAGACAAAGAAGAAAGTATATGAACCAAAATGTAATCATGTTGACGAAGTAGACGAGTGGACAAGTTCCTCTTTTTCGTAAAATCAGATAAAAATCGCAATTGGTACATAGGTATGTACACGCTCCACGTCCTACCAATGCCGACATTGTTAACGGACACGTAGTACGCCTTATTTCATTGACATAAGGTCCGTCATTGGTTAGTCAAACGCGTGCTGACCGTGACTAAAATTCAATGGCAAAACGAATGCTATTATGTGCTCCATAACATCACCAATTTAAATGAGAAAAAATTCATAGCGCTAACAATTGTTGACTGATTTTTTTAGCGAAGAAAATAAATAAACGCATGGTTGCTTGAAATATCTCTCGTATCATATTCACTTTTTAAAATGTAACAGACAGCTCCGGCGCTAGGCGATAATGAGACGACCATTGTTATTATCAGGAGTTGCTGTAGCAAAAAATGTCTCGTTATCTGCAGTTGCATCTCTTTCCCACCAGTAAGTGCAAGCAAGACACCCTGACACTGAGTTGCTGCGATAGTATTCTACAGTAAGCACAAATCTAAAGACTTGACATAGGTATGTACTTACTGCCAATCTTTGGCAAAATGCAGACGTCTAAAATAGGAAAGTTTGCAAATTGTAAACTACGAGCTTGGAATTTATACTTCTACTGTATCGATTAACTACTCATCAATCATATCGTAATTGACTCATTCACAAGTATTTAACACCATGTACGATAAGTGCCACGTACTGAATCATATCAACGCTATCTTAAGACCTGATACCGATCAGACTGTATAAGTATGTAACTAGGTAAGTAATAAATCAGTAATAAGTAGTTATGCACGCTGGCTATCGAAGGTTAAAATTGCTGCATTGACTCGCTGGTCGTTCCACTAGAGATTATTACTAATTAAACTGGAAAATACCTGTTAAGGGGCTTTAAAAAAACGGTAAATATTTTAGTATCTTGTAAATCGACTTTATAGGGTGCAGAGCTGTGATTGCAGAATTGTACCGCCTGTGGGATTCTGTCATAGGGAGAACAGCAGCGGTCCACTTGACCGTGCCAAGCTGTTGTTACTCACCATCCGCGTCGACCTTGTTAATCATGTCTTGTATCTCGGCCTCTGTGGGGTTCTATCCCAGTGATCGTACGACCGTGCTGGTTGTGATGGTAGTAGATTTGTACTCACCATCCGCATAGACCTCGTTGATCATGTCTTGTAACTCGGCCCATGTGGAATTCTGTCTTAGGGAGGTATGCACGTGTTGCGCTGTAATGATGGCTGTGGGGTTGTAGGTACAAAGGTCTCACCGTCGGCGTCGACCTCGTTGATCATGTCTTGTAACGCGGCCTCTGTGGGTTTCTATCCTAGTGATCATACGACCGTCTCTAGCTGTGGTGACGGTTGTAGTGCTGTACTCACCGTTTGCGTCGATCTTGTCGATCGTGTCTTGTAACTCGGCCTCTGTGGGGTTCTGTCCTAGTGCTGGTACGGTGCCTAGCTGTTGTGATGGTAGTTGTACTCACCGTCCGCGTCGACTTCGTTGATCATGTCTTGTAACTCGGCCTCTGTGGGGTTCTGTCCTAGTGCTGGTACGGTGCCTAGCTGTTGTGATGGTAGTTGTACTCACCGTCCGCGTCGACTTCGTTGATCATGTCTTGTAACTCGGCCTCTGTGGGGTTCTGTCCTAGGGAGCGCATGACCGTGCCGAGCTCTTTGGTCGTGATGGTGCCGTCGCCATCCTTGTCGAACAGTGAGAACGCCTCCTTGAACTCGGCGATCTGTTCTTCTGTTAGCTGGTCAGCCTGGAAAATTAATATAATATTAGATATGTACGAATTTCAGTCTATTTAATATTCGGGACTAAAAATGCTTAATCCAAAAGTCTTAGGACAGGTACAGAAGGCGTGTGGGGGACAATACAGGCGTGAGTAGTATGTGTAGGTATACTCTATCCGCCTTATTCATAAAAAAGTTAACAGAAGCTTTAGTTAAATTATGGTTTCTCCCATTCGGACAAACGCGATTGTCAAAGTGACAGATAAGGACAAACAATCATTTAGCTAAACTGTTGTTGAAGTGCGTTTATGAATAACGCCATATATATTTAGACTAGTTTAGATTAGTTTGATGGCGATCTTCGCAAGGTGTCTGGAAAAAAGGTGGATAGTGACAATGTATGAACCTTGGTGGTGTAAAAACGGAGTCTACTATCCAACAGTAGAGTGGTATGAATAGACAAATAGGATTTTTAGTTTCCTTTTGATTAACTGAAATGATTAATTTGGGATCCTAATTCGTCAAACTATACTCATTCTACTGAAGTAAGACTACCTATTGTAAAAATGGTATGAAATATAGAGACGAGTAAAACAGAGGACCATGGACGAATTGGTAAGTAAACAATGTAACTTCCCAGACCATTAACCACTGAAACTATTTCCGTGACAACAATGACACAATTTTCTTTTCAATGATTACCTCATCAACATTACTTCTCTGATAGGTAATTAACACTGACTTATAGAAGAATATTCCGAGAAAAACCATGACAAAGCAATTAATTCCAAGATAATGGCATTTTTCAAGTTCATTAAAGCTAAGCGACATTTGAGAATTTTAATTGCATATCAGATTAAAAACAAAATGCGAATGGTTTATTAAAAGGTAACCCTTCGTCGGTCGTCACTAATGACAGAAAGATTCGTTTAAAAATAAATCTTGTCATTATGAACAAATGCAGAACGATTGAACGATTTTAAGCTAACATCGTCATTTTCATTAATATCTACAACGGGATAATAACCATGTATGTTTGTTTTGAGCACCCGATATTTCGACACTGTTGCAAGCGCCATGTTCACGGAGTAAACTGACGAGCTGCGAGTTTTTAGGTGTGATCTACCCACACGCCATAGCGATCTACACTCTTACGGGTTCGCTTATTTTGCGTGTCACTGGCACTACTACCGTCCGAATATCGGGTGCTCAATAAAACAAACATACATGGTAATTATCCCGTTTTAGATATTATTTAAAATTATACAGTGGTACCTTTTACCAGAAACATGCACAAATAACGATCTACATATACACACAAAAAATGAAAAACCACGACTATCAACGACATCCAGTGAGTTCAAATCTATCAAAAAACCATTTCATTTCAACAGACATTTGATTAAAAAGATGCCTAACTCAAATCGGTTCGTCCGTTTGAAAGCTACGACCCTACAGACACACAAGCTGAACACCCCAGTACATAAAAAGATGACAAATTACACATTAAACAGCAAAGATACAAAAAATATACATACAACCATGACGACCATTCCTAGCTACGGAGTATTAGAAACAGACAGAACCTACACCATTATTTAGAATTATCTGATAAGATACAGATAGTAAGTGTAATTACAGCACGTCACACTGCGGTCTTTGATAGCGGGTACTGCATTGTTATTAACACTATCACTATTTTATATATTATTGATATGAACAGGATTATGTCGCGAATTACGGAGAATAAGTGTTAGGTATTTAGAATATTTTCTTCAGATACCGCGGTAGCGCGGTACTCACTGAAACACTTTAGAACGGATTAAATCCCGTATTAACTACTACTATGTGCTTGTTTTTAGTGAATACGTAAATACATTTTTACGGCACTAGCGCCTTAATTTTTTAAACTTTCGTAGCGACTATTTCCTAAAATATTCACTTTATCAAAAATGCTGTTAGCAAACTATTCTTTTTCAAATACCTATCCAACAATACCTCACACTTTAGGGTTGAAACGAAAAAAAAACTCACCCCCCACGTGTATTAGAGGTGTACCCTAAAAATAAAAGTTTTTCGACTTTTTATTTTATCACTTTGTCGGCATGATTGATATATATATATATATATACATACCAAACCACAACTTCCTAGTAATAACGGTCACTAAACTAAGCCGCAGACGGACGGACAGACAGACAGACATGGCGAAACTATAAGGGTAGTTGACTACGGAACCCTAAAACAGTCACATATTGCGACTAGATGTTTCAAATCCTTACCAACTCTTGTCACGGCGGAATAAAAACTCAAAACGTTGGTAGTTAATATACGGCTAATCAGTTTTAAAATGTTTAATTTTTATTAGTTAGTCATAAATACATTCAATTCGTATTTATTGTTATTGCCTTGCTTAATCCTTGAGGAAAAATGTGCTAAATTGGCGCGAGGGAAATCGGCAGTCGGCCGTAATCGAGCTTTATTAACTCCCTGCTACCTCATTATGTTACAAAACAATAGTCACCTATTATGATTAATTGAATTAAATCATCTGTTATTGTAATGAAGTAGGCAAATTTGTTTAAGGTATCATTAATATAACATAGTTAGGGAAGTCAAACATAGAGACTCAGAGACGCCACAGGAGACCCAAGAGCTGGCAGCTTCCTCGCTCAACGGATCAGTCTAGCAATCCAGCGAGGAAATGTTGCCAGCGTCCTCGGTACCATGCCGCAGGGGCCTGTTTTAGATTTATTTTAGTTTTTATTTAGTTTTATTTTAGTTTTTATCTAGTTTTATTTTAGTTTTTAGTTTAGTTATACTTCTAGATTTAAATTTGTGTTGTAATATGTTTTAGTTTAGTTTATTTTCCAATAAATACCACATAAGAAAAAAACATAAATTATTTAAATAATAATAATTAGAAGTTCATTTATAAGAGAAAAGGAAAATAAAATCTATAATGAGCACTAATCAATTGAGGAAAAAATAACGGCAAGTTTAAATGAGTATTAGAATGAGGAAAAATATTTTAACTATATCGAATATATATCGGTCGAAACTCTAGGTCCAACCTTCCTGGCACAACGTATCAGCATTGCGATACAACAAGGAAATACCGCCAGCGTCCTAGGTACAATGCCTCAAAGACCTAATTTTAGTTTTAAGGTAGGTAGCTAGGTAAGTTACACTTACTGTATAATAATGTATATATTTTGAAAATAAATGTTTTACCAATTCTACTATATTTATATTGCTTGAAATATAGAAAAAATCCAAAGGAAAACAGTGTTTACCACCCCAACTTAATCAATTTAAAAAAGCAAAAAATCTGAAGGACATTAGTCAAGTCAAAAACTCCAAACAAGCTACATGTGTTAAACTACATTTTCATTTAAGCTGGAAAAAGTAATGTTAATTTGAATATGATGGAAACCCCTATAATATTACCATAATTTACAGTATAAATTACCCATCAGAAAACCGTTTTTTTTTACAATGATGCAATAATTCCATTAAAATGTAACAAGCAAGAACAGAATAGGTACTGTTACTTCTTTAGGTTTTAAAATAGATGGAGTAGCAACGTCTTGTCATTTCCTATACAAAAAAGTCTGCCATGTTTTGCGAGGGGCACGTCAAATGTACAGCTATTCGTACGTGACGTACAAATAGCTATGTCAAATAAACGTCAGTCCATACAATGAGTATGACACTATGTCATACACCTTTGGCAGAGGAAGGCCAGTCAATTTCTTCTCCGTCTGATTTAAAACTCTAACCACATTAATATTTGACACAATTTTATTTGTACAGTTCCAGTGTTTCACATATGTTTGCGGCTTAAGATGCAGGTTACTGTCCTACAGGTATATTTAAAAAAAAACACCCTACACCCTCCTACATTACAACTTAACCGGTTAACTCCACTGCATCTCAAATGGAAAGTCTTTAAAGCCGACGATGGCTTTGTCATGATCAGTGATCAGGGAAACGTTGTATAACTTTAACAAAACTTGTTGAGTGGACATCATAGTGCTTACAGTCATGAAAATGTCAGCGTTAAGGTTTTGTGAGGCAAATAATTGACAGAATCACATCTGAACACAGGAAAGAGAAAATTATAGTGGGGTTCCTAAAAAAGAATGTGACACTGACACTACAAGACATGCAAGCTCCATGCTGACCAGGACCGTTTCTCTTTTACCAAGAACTAGCCTTGTTGATTACATGAAATCAATCCAAGGAAATGGTATCATATAGTTGCCATCAGATATATGGGAGCAGCCAAGGCAGTCACAAATATCTGAGCTCGACCCTATTTTCAAGGCGTTACAGTGCTTCAGATATTTTTGAACACCTCAGATGCTCCGATATATCTGATGGCAACTGTACTATTTGCCGTCTGCCAAGGGAATATGAATATGGACTTCAAAAAGACAGCCGGCTCGGACTGGATCACAGCAGCGCAAGACAGGGAGAAATGGATAGCAATGGAGGAGGCCTTTACACATGATATGGATTCATAATTAATTTTAAAATTAAAATATAAACTTTAGAACATGTAACACATGAATAAAGGGCTTTTTTATTTAGGAATATGCAGAAAAATCATATCGATGTATGAGTTATGAGTCTACCCTAACCGAACCTAACCAGAACTTACGTCTGTTAAGTAAATACAGGTAGTAAGGAATAAACAAAGATTGAATCTCTACAACTTATTTTGTTGATAACTATTAACTCACACTGTAGGTTCCACCAAGAAATATTTGTGAGTAATTGAGCATTAGAGAATGCGGTTAAAAACAGAGTATTTCCCATACAAAAAATTACCTGCATTCCCTAGTTTACATGGAATTACTTTGTACAATTTTTTTATTTGCTTTACAAAAAAGTGAAAAAACATCTTTTTTGTACTTGCCTTTTTATCTTTTTTTATTCTTTATAAAACAGCAATAATCATCACATGTGATAGGTCTGGGTAAGGTCGCAGGGGACCATGGGCGACAAATGATCATTATTTGTGGAAATCTCTGTGGCCTTTGTCCATCAGTGGACATCTTTCGGCTGAAATGATGATGACCATTACAGAGCTCTAGACCATATGTCTTGACACCAAACTGCACCAGGTGCATTGGCAGCTGAAGTCATGCCGCATGATTACTCTGGTAGTATGTGCAGTCCAAGGCACCTTTAAACAGACTTCTATGAAAGAATGTAACTTTTGCAGACCTTTATGTTGGATTAGTACACTATTATTCCATTACTATAAATGTTATCAGACTCTGATAAAGAAATTATTTTAATGAATTCCACAATCAGTAAAATCCAATTTGAATTCCAAAAGGATTATTACCTCTGTAATTAATAAGAATGACGTCATTTTAATGATAATAATATTTTATGATAATTTTAGTGAATTAAAATCAGTGAAAAGTGCACAGTTTCAAATGTTTTAACCAATTTAAAAAAAGGACATACTCAATTCATTGGAATCTTTTCTAGTGATAAATTCCTGATTATTTTCATAGTAATTATGTACAGTGATTCACAATACATTTAAGTACACAACATTCTAGGCTGTCATACAAAATAACATATTTTATGTGTGGTTGAATCATGCATGATATCATCCCCATTACAAGCATGTTTGTTAGTCACAAAATATGCTAGTAAATTAATCTAAGTAAGAGAAAATGTTGTTACATTATTATTAACAGATACTGCAGACTGTCAAGGAATGGAATGCACCCACCTTCTGTATTCCCTGACAAATTCCCTGACAAGTACAACCAAAGCATAAGTGAACCGATGACCTCCACCTTAGACTTATTCTTCACTTTCTATCAGGTATGACTATTTTTGGAAGTTACTTTACACAGTAAACTATGTCTATGGTTATGAAATTGACACCGTACTGATCATAACCAGTTTATATACTTCACAGTGCCTTATGATACCAAAATTATAAGTTTTTGCCAACCACATTAAAAGACAATAGAATTGCTGAAGACTTCACCAAGCAATAACATCACTTTAAATCACAACAGGCACAATTATCACATTGACAATTACTAACGTCGAGATTCATTGTTAGCCGCAACAAAAACTAGCTTTATCCGATTCTCACAGTACCATGAAGTTAGCATAACAATCCTACATGACCTTCCCATAACAATGCACCATATCCTTTGAATAAATTTACTTGCAAATAAGATTATGACGTGAATAGCCAACGAGAACACTTTAACCAATCGTTTTCTGCTTGTAAAATGATTTACAACCTCCAAATAAGCTGTCTATTTATTGGCAAGACCAGTTTGCCTTGACTTGCAAGTTTGATGACCATGATTTAGAGATTCTAGTATTCAGATTCACTTTAAAGAGTAAGATGTAGGCGAGGAGCCATCGGCGGCTTTCGAAGACAGAGAAAGTTCCACAGTTCACAATACGTAACGCGGTTTGGTGTAGTTGCAGAAAACCGGCTCGCATGACAACTAAACGTCAACGTATTTAGCTACAAAACAACTATACCATAACAACATTACCATTGTTTAGAGCTGCAGTCCGCTCAGACGACGAAGTTACACAGCAGAACGAGTTTTTATAACGAATTGCGTATGAAAATATCGGTTAGAACCGTGCGAGCGATGAGTCAACGGGCGTTTGACAGTCGACCCGTTCGATCGATCCGCCGCTTGGGCGCGACGCAGCCTCATAGATTCTTGCACGGAACCACTTGTTTCACATCGCGAACGCCATATTAGAGCCTATGTTGACCAGCTTTGACAGAATACGACGTCACGACACCGGCACCACCTACGGAACTATGGCGACGGTTCTCGAGACAGTAACGGTCATTCGTGGACTAACGTTCCGGATTCCTGACCGGCCTCGGCCTCCCGATCGCTCTAGACCGGCTCCCGAACCGGCCCCCGGCCCGGCGAGTTTGACGATCCGCAATGCGGTAAAAAACGGCCGTCACAATAATGGAGGCCGTCATCACTATAAACACCGATACACCACATCTCCAAAATATACCCTGATCCTGGTGGGGAATGATCCCCCGAATTCACTTTATACACCTCCGAGCGAAAATAACACTCACCATTGTAGATTAACTTGGATTATCTGGAGCTACACTAAAAAAATCACAGACTACGCCGCAAAAGCGACCGCACGGACCGACGGTTGAAACGATACTGCCGCCCCCTTTCGCGCGAGCGGCTGCGCCGAGAAACTCCCGACGGCGCGCTCCGAACTCGGCCGCGAGTCGTTCCGAATACTGTATTCGATTCACCGTATTCTCATATCCGATTTCCGAGGAATCGTTCGCACTGCACTATCACTAGTAGTTTTCAGATGCGGGTCTCACGAACGTGGAAGTCCATGTCTCGGGACGCACGGCACGGGATTAGTTTTGATCCGCAAAGGATAGTCGGTTTTATATCGGGCGGGTGCGGGTCGGACGGGCGAGCGGCGCGCGCCGATCGGCCGGGGCGCACCTGCAATGCGTCACTGCGGGCTCGTGCGGCGGCCGAGCGCGAGCGCGACTCGGCAGCGCGCAGCGGCCGGCGGCAGCGACGGCGGCGCCCGGCCCGAGCTGCCCTACTTAGGGCGAGGGCGCGCCGCCGCCGCAGTGAGCTAACGAGATAACGCCACTGCCACCCGCCCGCCTTCGGGACCCTGCACTCCCTGCAGTCGGCCGAGGCCGACATTACATCTCCATTAATGCCGCGCCGTATGTTATGACGCCGCGTCTCCACTCAATCAATTACTCGTAAAGCTCTTTGTCGCGCGACGGCATAATATATTCTTACGAGTGTATACCCTCATCTAATGAATAATATTGTACATCGACACAACGGCGCCCTTACCCTTGAAAGCTAATTTTTGCAGATTTCATAGACATAGTTGTACATGTTGAAATCCTTATAATTTTTTGTACAAAACAAAAAAAATTGGGAGTGGTCTTACAAGATAAGTACCTTTTACACAGTTACGCATCTTTAGTTTATGACTTCTTTATTTGCCGAGAAATTTACGCACGCATGTAGGTCATAAACTCTTCCTTCTCCATAAATCACGTAATACGAAACGCAGAGCCGGAATCTTGGATACCTTTGATATCTTTGATAATAGTCGCACAGCTCGTAAACATTCATGGAACGGAACCCAGTAAAAATATAAGTTAACGCAAATTATGATACCCGCTTTAACTTCCCGAGGCGCTGTGTCTCTATATATACTCGTATGACATAACTTTTGGATATAACCGAAAACGAATTCGTGACCCCATCCATTTATTTGAAAGCATCAATGAAGTAAATGATGCAGAGACACGTTTAACCTTCATGATACCTGCAGCAGTAGGGGGTCTGAATGTATCAGATATATCGCTTTCATGCTTTACACTTATAGACAGGGATATCGTCACGTGTTACCGTTACGGAAGTAGGCGATTCAAATGGATGAGATTGTCTGTAGTTGGTTTTAAATTACCGTGGATACGAACGTTTTTATGAAATTTCATTAGTGTCGACGGTAAACTAAAGGCGTCTGCACGATTTATTCTGATCCCTTGCGTATCGTGACAATTTTCGTCGACTTCCACAGGCAGCCAATTTTAGCAAAATATTCTTGATAATACGCAATTAGTATTACATACTACATCTGAATTATATTAAACGGCGACATTATTCTCATAGTGTTCCCAATCGATATGAACCGCACGCCTTAAAACATCGATAAGTCAATAGATCGATTATACATCGGTAAGTTGCTACGCCCTAGTAGGGTCCATGACTGTACTTATTTTATTTTAAGAACTTATGTAATACCATGGTTGCAAATAAATGATTATGATTATGATTATGATTATGATTATGATTATGATTATATTTAGCTCGATTGGTTCGCA
This sequence comes from Lathronympha strigana, assembly GCA_949128165.1. Lineage (NCBI taxonomy): Eukaryota > Metazoa > Arthropoda > Insecta > Lepidoptera > Tortricidae > Lathronympha > Lathronympha strigana. The sequence continues at coordinate 1,454,712 of OX421911.1, forward strand.
TTGGTATTGACAGCTCTATTGACACGCTCCCATACGTTTTTTTAAAGCTATTTCTTTTGTTTATTTCTGCTACTGTTAGCACCCTCTGTCGGTGAGTAGAGGTAACTTACATTGACATACGCAGATACAGTTTACTATTTACCAATAGATGGCGCTCATAATAAGTTTTGCATTCAGTTTATGTTTAGTGTGATAATCATGTAGAAGTATAATTACTTATAATTTCTAAACCTTTAGAAGGAAAGTCGAGTTTCCTCGCCCCGAATCTTAATACTGCTGCTGCCCCTACTATACGCCTCAACATTCTCAAAACAATCAACAACGCGTGGAGGTTTATTTTGCGGTGGAAAAGTATAAATATGTCCCGCCTTTCACACCTTAAAGTAATAATGTTAAGGTTTTATTTCTACGGCTCCTGATGACAAGCCTTAAGATTTATTTTATATTGCAAAATGACGAGCGATTGTCACTAAGAAATATTTGCCTGAACCAACAACAACATGATAACAATTCTTATTTCTTCACAAATATAACTAATAATATATACGAGTATATACAGTAGGTAAGTTATAAATCTAAATAAAATAGGCCCATGACATGAGGCATTGCACCTATTCTAAATACCTAGTAGGTATGTTGGCGGCATTTCCTCGTTGTATCGCAATACTCGTGCGACGAAGCCACCGGCTCGTCGGTCACCAGTTACATTAATTAACCAGACATTTCACGATTTCTAGACCAAGGACCTAGAGTTTCGACCCCAAATGGTACAACATGATAATCTAAAAACAGGGTCTCCACCCACACCCACTGAGGATTTCCACAATATAGGTAAAAATATACGATCGGCGTGTCCCGATCCCGGCTCCAACTAGGGATTCCATTCCAAACCGGTATTTTATGTATCCCGGGATTGCCCATTAGTAATTCTAGCTCCAACGGTTCCTCGTGAAGTTGGCGCTGCGTCTTCCAGCACGCTATCTCTACTCGAGAACTTTTCACCCCCATCGGACCCAGCGTTTATGTTAAAAATATACCTACGTAAAAGCTAGTAATTCCAATGTGGTGGAATACCTTTTGTACAGCGCTAAATTAATCGACCCACTGCCACTTGACGATGTCGACGACTTTGAGTACTATCCTAGGATCTCATGGCCTACCTACATTAAAAAAATAACCTAACTTTTGTTCAATTTGTATTGGAAACATGGTCGCAATACAAAGTGGCGTAGGCCAAACAATTTAGCGTAGCGCGAAAGGCATTCCACCATATTGGAATTCCTAGCTTTTATACACAAACATAATGTGTTATGTAGACAGGAGACAAGTTACTAGTTATGGACGTTTAACTGATAGGAATATTATCAGGGATCTTTGAAAAATGAACAGGGGCCTAACCATGACGTTTTAACGATTCAGTTGAACACCTAAACTGAGTCGCTTCCATACAACTGAGCCTAAACTAAACCTAAATTAAATCGCGTTAAGACGTCATGGTAAGGCCCCTGATTTTGGTAGGTACTTACAGAAAGTGTCGACAAACACCGTAATTTTTGACTGTTGATCGTTCATAATTCATAATCCAAGAAACATTTAAATAATAGCAGATATTAGGGGCAATGGCACTCACTATTCAAAATCTTCATCCAGACGCAATCGATACCAAAGCCTGAGCTACGTTACATTAAGTCAAAGTATAATGCCCTTCCCACGCACCATGGGGGTGTAGAAATATCTCCTAATGGAAATCAATCCCTCTTATGAGATATCAATGATATCACAATGACCTGATTTGAAGGAAAAATTGAAAAAAGTTACTAATTTTTAATTTTTTACCTTAATTTTAAACATTATGGTATCGTTCGGAGACTTTTCTGCTTCAATCTAAAATTTTCATTTCCACTCAGTGTCACCGAAATCAGCAGTCTTAGCCAAATTTGGAATCAATAAAAAAGTGATTTAATAGGATTAGCTTTGAAATTGATTCTGGTAGCGTCATTTTACCATGAGTTACAGTACATCACAAATTTGTCAAGTTGTGCGATTTTGATGGTGACATCGATTGTATATTAGAATCCGTCTATGCTGTGGCATAGATTTCGATAGCACAGACTGGGAAAGTGTTACGTAAACGTCATAATTTCAGAAAAGTTTCACGTTTAAAAAAGCACCTTAAAGTTTTACAGTTTAGAAGAGGAATTCAGATTTCCTTAGAAGAGGTAACGTGGTTTGACTTTGCACATTATTTTGGGGCGTGCCAGTCGATATTACAAAACTGTCTCTGACGTAGACATTCTTCAAAGACGTGAGGCTTCGCGCTATGCACTATACATTGAAGGCTAAGTACGGAAAGTTTAGAGACGTATTGTGTGCGATCGGCCATGTATAAAACAATTTATTTGTATGTAGGTTTATTCCCCTCGGCGCACGTGACACGCCTTCGAATACGCTATTAGATATAAGAAAACACGCCATCGCTATACTCCCGAGGGATTGGGATTTGGGATAAACTAATTGTATTTTTATGTCTTCATCATCATAGCAGTCCAAGGCTGAGCAAAAACCTTCCCCAAAGATCTCCACAACGACCGGTATTGTGCTGCCCGCATGCAGCGATTTCCCGCGATTTCCCTCGCTGCGTCTTCCGGTACGCGGTCGCCATTCGAGAACCTTACTGCCCCATGGGCATCGGTTTTACGAGCAAAATGCCCCGCCCACTGCCACTTAAGTGTACCAGCTCTCCGAGTTATGTCGTTGAATATTCATAATATAAGGATAACTCGCCAGGATGTGGCAATTTCTATAGAAAGCGTGACGCAAGCTAGATCACGTCTCTTTATAAAAAATCATACATCGTCCCATTCGAAGTACAAGCCCAAAGGGGCTTATGCGGGTCTGTGTAGTGACTAGTCCGTACACAAGAATAAATCGAAGTGTGCGAAAGATTTGTTAGTGTAGTTGTATCATTGTCTATGTGTTAGTGTCACTCATGGTTTTTGTATAAGTGTGAGAAGTGCAACTTTACCCTCGGAAAAAGTGACAGATTAATTTGCACGGTAAGTGTGCTTTGCCATTTCCCTTCATACTTGTTTGAAACCCGTTTTGCTCCAAGTTCTTTATGACATTTTAAATTTATTTTGACTAGTCGCTAAAATAATTTAAGTCGAGTAACTTCCAAATGCGGCAGGCAACAAACGAAATGCAACTCTGTTCCATTTTAAATACGAGTATTAGGTAGTTTAAGTAAAACCAAAATGGCAGTGAACAGTGGCAGGGACCAAAGGAGAACCAAATACCTCATGAAGCTGTGAAAAGCAACTTGAGGATGTTGACCGGGATCATCACTGGACATTAAGCCAATTAACAGACATCTTAAGCTGATGGGTGTACAAGGCAGCTTGTCCGCATGGTGGGCGAGAGGAAAGTAGGAAACCAGCGAGCATGTTCTGGCGGAATGCATTATGTATGCGGCAGTGCGGTATAATGTGTTTGGTAGGGATACGCTGGAGAAGGAGCTTAAGGAAGTCGACCTTAGAGATGTCATGATATTATGTAAGATGACAGGGAGGTTAAAAGGAAGTAAGGGGAGGAAGCCCCCGGGACAATAACCTGCAGCTTCAGTAACGGGGAAATGAGGTGAATGAGGTCAGGTGCTCGACAGCCCGCTCGATTCCGGCCGGGCGTCTCCCCATAACATAACATAGTACAGAACCTCGGGCCTAAGAAGGTTGTAAAAAGCAACAAGCGACTAGTTGGTAGACCTGCGTGCGTAGCCAAGATGCCAATCGCTCACGCTTAATAACGTATCGTAGCTACCTCCCTCTATCACTCTTCCTTATTAGTGTGACAATGACAGTTGAGTTTCGTTAGCGACTGAGCGTGAGCGATTGGCATCTTGGCTACGCACCCTGGTAGTTAGCGTATTGTGTGGTAACCGCGAGCGAGTCAAAACTTCTGACGAGCAGTCTATTGAAAGTAGTCTGCGAACAAAAGAGTACCTTTTTGAATAAGCGTAATGAATGTTTCAAGATTGCGAAGTTTTTCAGCACCAGATGTCCCGTGGGTTCATCCAAGTTTTATATTGAATCAAATGAATGTTTGCGAAGATTCGGATTTCCTTTGCGGCCTTTCTTTGGGATATTACGTAGAACCGTTCTTGAACCTGAAAACGTTTTTAAAGCAGGTCATACCATAACTTAAAAAACCGGCGAAGTGCGAGTCGAGCTCTCCCACCGAGGGTTCCGCGTTTCATATTCTTTGTATGGACTGACGTTTATCTGATAAAAAATGGCAGATTTTTTTGTATAGAAAATGGCAGGTGTTACCCGTCTGGTTGATTAAAAGTCAAAGCCTCACAAAGACTCACAATTGAGCCTTTATATGCCCTACTTTATATAGGTCTACGTTAACAGTAGATTAGGCAAAATGAAGAGAACAAGGAGCGTGCACGGGGTTTATAATAGCTCTCTGAGGCGGCCATTATAGCTACATCCTCACAAATAACGCGGCATAAGAGTTGGGCCACATAGGGAGCGAATACTTGGTTCACTTAGGGCCCCTAATCGAGTTTAGCCAACTAATCCGGAGTTAAGACTCAGACTAGAACGCGACGTGATTCTTTCTATAGAAATTCACATATCGTCCCGTCCCGTTCTAGTGTGAGTCATCCTTTAAGGGGTAAGTACTCCTTCACTATTGCATTTCAATAAAAAAATCGTTAGTGCATGTCCACAAGCTGTTAACTAAGTATTGACCACAGGAAAGATAAAGTGTGTGTTCAGCTGATCTTTCCTTTTACCAATAGTTAAAATTGGACTGTTAGTTGTTATGGACATGATTTTTAATTAGAAAACTCCCGTGAGTATCAGACAGCGGGTTACTCACGTCAATAAAGTCGAAAATAGCTCGACACTCGCGGTCGAGATCAGACCGCGCTGGGGCTCGCAGTGTGCGTAGAGCAGCCGCCGCGGCTAGACGCATGACTCATGAATAAGGGACAAGGACTGTTCCGAAACATGTCAAGCTATTTTCGACTTTATTGACGTGATTAACCCGCTATAAGAATTTTAATATGACATGATTTTTATCAAACAATTCAGTCGAAAAGGACATTTCAATATGGATAAGGCTTCAATAAGAAAATCAACCTTTAAAGTCTCTTATGAAAAGTTGACCCGCTTGGCTTTTGACCAGCGTCAATCAACCATGTCTTAGTGTGCATGTTGTGGCACTTCTTGTCGAGAATGAGCATGTTTTTTTTTTGACGGAGTGGGCATTGCATTTACGCATCGTCCCTCCGGCCCCGGGAAGGCCATAGTGGAGGGGTATGTGGGACTCATCCGCTCTTTACCCCTCTCTTAGTGAGAGGAGGAGAGCTGGCCCTACCCACTAAACCCCACTCCGGCGTTTCTCCCTCTGTGCCGTTAACGAAGGCGCCATGGGATCGCGAACATGTCACCACGAACTACCTACCTCTACCTACCTTAAATCTAAAATAGGTCCTTGAGGCATTGTACCTAGTTTCAAACTTATCATTATCATTAAAGTTGTCCTTTAAGAATTTTTTGCCACACTGTGCGCTGTGGTCATTCTCGTTATACCGATGACACACAGATAATAAGTTTCCATTCCTTACAAGTAAATAAAACGAAGCTAAATCACGTATAAACTATGAAAACATTCACTTCCGACTTTCCCCCTCGAAACATTGTTTACTACACTTATAATGTGTGAAAATCGACGTGAGTTTAGCAATCATACATCGCTGATCGCTTTCAATATGGCCACCAGGTTGGCAGGAAATTAACACTCAAAAGCGGATGATTAAACAATTCAGTGTAAGTAAACAAGGCACGCAAAGTCACTAATTTACATAGATATTTCATACCCTCAGGGAAACTGATAATAATCCCGTAAAATATACGCTTTACAAGTTAAATTTTAAAATTACTTATGGGTTTGGGTACCGTAAATTTTCACATATGGCAATTTAGAAAAGTTGAGGAAGAAAATCCTTTACGTAACCAAATACTATACATACTACATACAATAACTACTCTTAAATTGCAAGAGTTGTCTCGCCCATTGCAATACACTTATATCAAAAATTATCAAAAATTTACTTGGATGAATCTTGGTTTTACATAGAAAAATCATAACAACTATAACAATACCAAATCCTGAATAACTAACTTATAATAAACTTAAAATAAATTTACTTATAAATGAAAAATTCTCCCCAATTCATCGTCGCGGGTAATGGTGCCCAAAAGGCCGCCGGCCAAAGTAGCTGCCAGCCCTCTGGTTGCCAGAAACACCGACAAGGCGCTTCGAAATTTCTTTTACAAGGGCCTTGGCGCTAGGACGTAAGGTTTCGACACCGAAAGGCGCAAATAATGGAGTCTTAAACTAAGATGTCACTTGATTTCATAGATATTTGATATTAAATCTACCGCTCCTACCACTATTCTGGCGAGAGATGGTAAGCACACAACGCTTGACGCTTATGGCTCAAGGCTCTGAAACAGGCTATGAGAGCGAATATTATTGAATTTGAAGCGTCCGTTAAGTTACCTCGATCGATCGAACTCATCTGCGAACTTTGACGAGGTAACTCGGAGGGAGTATAACTTGTGTATTTGTTTCTTGTGGTACATTATAATGTAAAAGGAAAGTGGAGGTAGGGGAGAAAGGGGTAATAGGGGTCACTTACGCATGAATTAAAATAAAAAAATAAAATCATACTAAATCTTTATTGCAACCGCTTCATAACAAAATCTACTTAATTGGCTATCATTTGAAATCAGTTATTAATACATTAAATGTAAGTATCAGAAGCCCAGGAACCAGGAAGCTTTTGCAGTAGTTCTAACTCGTACTTTCGGTATTTAAAAGCAGAATATGAAAATTATATTATGTTTTTTATCATGCACCCACAGGTCACTTGACCCTCATTACCCAAAATAATGTTATGAAAAAAAAACACTTAGTAAACATATATTAGCAACACTCGGGATTTAAGTATGAAATGGTTACACTGGATGCAGGAGTAAAGATTATAAAAATCACATATATGTAGATCGGTGAAAATTTACATCGCCGAGCCGCAAAAACGAATTTCACCTCTCATTCCCTTGGCCATCTATACTGGCGCGGCGCACTCGTGGTTATAGCAAGAGAAGAGCATGCCTACCAACCACGAACATCGAAAATTGGCATAAACGGGAAAAGCTCTTTGTCACTCCAATATGCAAGTGTGACGGATATGGAGATACAAATCCGCAATCGTTCGAGTTTCGTGGTATAGGCCCAGAGTGGGACGAAGACGGCCGTAAACGTTAGTGATATGTGGGTGACCACCATTGCCCGCTGACTCCCATTACCCGATTTTCCCTTACTGCTCAATATACCAGCGCTCGGCGCTTATGGCTCGAGACATGAGACAGGCCGTGAGAGCGAATATTATTGAATTTGAAGCAACCGTTAAAAGTTACCTCGACCGATCGACCTCATCCAAACTTTGACGATGTAACTCGGAGTTCGTAATATAATCTAAAAGGAGAGCTTGTAAAAGGTAGGCAATAAAATAAACTAAAACCTTTTTAGGGTTCCGTACCAAAATGGTAAAAAAGGAACCCTTATGGTGCGAATAAGTCTGTCTGTCACATCGTTAAATATCTCGAGAACTACTTAAGCTACCGATTTGAAATTTGGAATAGTTATAAACAAGTTTAACCCAGTGAAAACCAGTGCTGTAAAGGGCTCGAAACGTAGGGTCATGGTGTTAATAAACGCGATTAATCCGTTCTAAAGTGTTTAGTTTCAATGTTTCTTTTTCTATTTGAAAAGATTCTACTAAAACTACCTACTTATTTATTTAATCTTCGTTGTATCTGACGAAGTCAAGTAAGATGTACCACGCATGCGCGGGCAGAGGGGCGGAAGGGGCTAATAAAGTAAACCATTTTCCAACGCAAACTTTGAGAAGCTATGCATTTTAATACTTTACATCGTGCTTTAAATGCAAACAGTTTTAATACCGTGCCTTTTTTGCTTTGGTGTTTTAGATTGGAAACTAGATTATGCATTAATTAATTGTGTACTAAGGATGTGAACCGGTTTAAAATTTGTAGCAGAATAACCGGTTACGGATGGAATTAAGAAGTCACAGTTAATCTAGATATTGACATGGATCAATCGCGTTTTACGTTGATACATCTTCCGCCTATGGGTGGTATAACTGTCAGGGTTCGCGCAACGCGCATTACCTCACGGGTGCGTTCAGACATATTTATATTTCAAACAACGCATGCTAATTTACGCTTAGTCAAATTAATAATAAATAATCAATAAAAACGTGTTTTTATAATACAAACTATGTTCCGATACATATTTTGTTCCTATTTATATGTTTATACAAATTGTTGCACCACCATACGCACCATAGTAAAGGGCTCGAAACGTAGGGTCATGGTGTTAATAAACGCGATTAATCCGTTCTAAAGAGTTTAATTTCAATTCTATTATATAGTTATAAAGCTTTATTTAAAAAAATTGTTATGGATTTTTAACAAAACTCTTACCGGAGAAGTTATTCTCCGCTAATAACTATCCCGTTAGTAACCCAACATACGGCTGGCAATAAAAGTCCGGCTCCATGAAGTTATGTAAGAAAATAAATTCCCCGCAAACCCTACTTAGCTGCTTAACTGCAACGCTTAAATCAGGGGCTTCCAACCTACGGCCCGCTACATCCGACCCGCGACTTTTAAATCTGGTTTTAAAAACCATGATTTGACTAAGCATGATAGCCAAGTGTTGCTTGCCCACACGATATTTGCAAAGGTGCAGTTTGGCCAAATGACAAAAGGTTTGAGGTCCCCTGGCTTAAATGGTTATTTCTGCTTCAACTAATGCCCCAGTAACTAATGGAGGAACCGTGTAGAGCAAAGGATTTATGAGCCAAGTTCTAGATTCTACTCTCAAGCGGCTCGCATAGTCGGGAGTTATCCAGATAAGGAAAATAAGTGTAAAAAATATAGCAAGGGATATAATTGCAAAACAGTGGCCAAGAAACAGAAAAAATGACCAGGGCCCCCAGTACCCAGGGCTGGGATCAAACCAGCGACCTCCTGCTTTCGCGGCAGACGCCCTAACCACTAGGCCACCGACCACGGCGGCCAGAGTACGAAATATGCTATCATTTCTTTTTTTTAATTTAATCCATTGTTTTTTTACCGGGCGCAGTGTGCGCATTGCAATCGCCGCGAGCGCTTCTCACTCATGATTATGGGACGCGGACCGTTCCGAAACATGTCGAGCTATTTTCGACTTTATTGACGTGAGTAGCTCGATATAAGTATATTAACCACTCTAACGCCTTAAATATAGAGGCATGCTCAGATATTTGTGACTTCCGATACATTGGATGGAGAGTATGGAGACTGTACCCTAAAGGGTAGAAATTTACTCGAAAAGATCTACATTGAACTTATTTTTCTGAGACTTAGGCTGGATTTGACCAAACTTTTTAACCAAGAGTAACGCTTACTCTTGGATACTAATGTCAAAATCCCATAGTAATTTGACGTTATTCGACATCTGACAGTAAGCGTTATTCTCGGAATAAAAATTTGGTAAAACGCAGCCTAAAGCTAATCTCTGCCTGTCCGACTCGTACGTAACCGGTTTTTTTCGGCAGAGAGAGAGCAGCTCTTGAAATGCAACTTACTGTGTAACTAAATTCTGTTCCATTACATATTTAGTTACCATGTGGAGTACATACATATAACATCCAATTAACCAAAAAGGTGAGCGTAATTACAGGCGCGGCTGATGACGCCAATTAGGAAAATGATCGCGGGACACGCGTACTTGCCGAATATTACCGTGCCTCTACATGCTCGGGCTCTCGGCCGAATGTTTCGGTCATGTTAGTACACGATCATTCGAGACAGACTATATAGAGAAAATTTAAGCCAGACCAGAGACAATTTAAGTACTTTTTCAGGTAGTTTGGTTGAGTTAAAAGGTGTCTTAAATAATTTCACTTCGGGTTAAGCTATTTAAAAAGTGTCTTAAATAGTTTCAATAACCAAAGCTATTTAAAACACCGTTTAACTCACTGAAACTACCTGAAAAAGCTTAAATTGTCTATGGTCTGGCTTAAACTTTATCTATATAGTCTGTCTCGAATGAGCGTGTACTAGGGTGGGCCGAATCATTCGGCCGAGAGCCCGAGCATGTAGAAGCACCATTACATGACTGCATGCGACTTCACCCCAAGTGTGGTCACTATGTGTTGTAAGTACGTAATTGTAGTGGATAGCGACTGCGCTATTGGAAAATATGTCCGTCTCGCTCCTACCAGAGTAGTGGTAGAAGCGAGTTATACAGTCAACCAATTGGAACCCTAGACCACTGTAGGACTATGGCACAGTGACTCTATAAATCAAATTGGATGAAATCTTTTACTGCTTGTCATTTTGACATGGTTCTAGAGTGGCCTAGGGTTCCAATTGGTTGACTGTACGGGTACGTGCAACCGGTGCAACTCATGATAAGCACACAGTTCTTTTATTCTATATCTATCCTACCGATAAAGTTTGACAGGAGCGATTTCGAGGCAGGAACGACTCTGCCATTTTTAGTGGGGGGGAGCTATTTTTACTATTGTTTAAAAAAAATAAGAAAAAAAGTTACAAAAGCAAAACAGTCCGACTCAGATATTGATAGTATAATGCTGGTTTGAAAAAATTATGGCTCTTGCTCGGAAAACCAAGGAGGAAACAGTCGATTACGTTTGTATGGAGAAATGAGACAGGCATGGGCACAGCGGATGCATATCGTTTAGTGTGGTAGGGCACAGCACAACGAATGTCGTCTCGCTCAAATCTGGAGCAGAGCCCATCTGGGGAAGCACCTCCACCTTACAGAAAACAGCAGTTTAATAACACTAGACCCTACTCATAGTGTTGTGTTTCTGTTGGTGAGTAAGGTCGCCTGAGCTCCAAGAGGATTCACTGTGTTGACAGCTGGGGACCCACGGAGCAAAGCTTGCCCCTTTGTCCGAAACGCGCATGTAACGGCCCGGAGTTGCAGGCGTCCATAGGCTACGGTGACCACTTACCATCAGACGGGCCGTATGCTTGTTTGTCACCGTCGAAGTATATAAAACAAATTACCTATCCTGTGGCCTCGGAAACGTCATAATTTCATAGAAGCTTGAACACTTTAATGTTTGACAGTTAATTAGCTTGGAAGAGATAACGTGGTTTAACTCGTTAGCCGCTAATCCGGAGTTTAGCTGTCAAGTTCCATACAAAAAAAAAACTTTACTCCAGGTTATACCACTAACCCCAGGTGGTGCAAGTGTAGTTAAGGAATTTAGAACAGCGCACCAAGCGGGACTTATTTGTAACTTCTAAATCCGATTCTAAACGCGATTATCCCGTTAGTTTATCGAAAGCGACTTATACTAGAGCTTGTATTATTCGTACCTATATGTAGGTAGGTAGTGACACGCGTAGGACAGCGGGCCTACCACGAACACCGAAAATTGACATTGACGGAAAAACCTCCTTCTCACTCTAATATGCAAGTGTGACAGAGATGGAGATACAAATCCGCAATCATTCGATTTTCGTGGTACCAGCCCAGATAAGTTAACATCAAAGGAGCAAACTAACGAAAACAAGTTGGTAAAGTGACCCCCAAGTTAGGGGACGGCTGTCGGGTGCCTTTGCCAAGTTTCTTAAGCCAATCTATTTACAATACACAATTTAGAATTTATACGACCTGATGGCGTATTTGGTAGTGACCCTGCCTGCTATGCCGATGGTCCTGGGTTCGAACCCCGGTAAGGGCATTTGTTTGTGTGACGAACGCAGATATTTGTTCCTGAGTCATGGATGGATGTCTTCTATGCATTTGTATTTTATACATATCGTTGTCTAAGTACCCGATACACAAGCCTTCTTGAGCTTACTGCAGGTCTTAGTCAATTTGTGTAAGAATGAACTGTAATATTTATTTATTTTATTTTTAGTTTTAATTTATCAACCTACAATAATATAGCAACTACTAAACTATCATCCTCCCGCTTGGCAACCCAATTGAAAGATTTATCGTAGATTTTGGTAAATCAATTCAATTCAATTCAATTCAAATATTTTATTTCAGACTCGTGAGTCCATATATTTTTAGTTACATTTTATTTTACTTATTAGCTATGTTAGGATACCTACAATAAATTCTTAAAACTACACTACTAACTACTTTGGTCACTACTACTTGACATATGTCAAAGTAGTAGTGACCTTCCCTCAAGGACCTATTTTAGATTTAAGGTAGGCAGCTAGGTAAGTTACAACTTACTGTACCTAGTCTAGCCATAAGTTCTGTTACTGGCGGTTAACAATGGTCTAAAGAAAAAATATAATTCGAATTTCGAATGTCTTGTTTTGAAGTAATTGTTCGTGAGTATCTGCAACTATTTGTGTATAATTTAACATTAAAATAAATAAATTTATAATGGAGTGGGGTGTCAAAGAAAATAGAATTGCTGTGATTGCTCTATACACGGTAGCTGAATGGAACCATCTCACATTTTTGAAACATTAAAAAAAATTGAGATCAGTCGGATTGAAAATAAGTGTTTCCTCAATCCAAAGTTAAAAGTTAATTATGACTATCAATATGGCGGTTTGTTTACACTTAGCAAGTTGGATTGACGATGACTTTACGTTAAAGCTTAGAAACCGCTATCATAATTGCATTTTTAGCAATTCCATCATGGTGGCCAAATCCGTTTGTGCAGTAACGGGGGCTCGCCAAATGCTCGCTGGCAACGAATCCGGGATCCGCGCCAGCGAGCACTGTCAGCCAGACCGGCTATTATGTATAGCCTTAGCCTAATGTGCTATATAATGTATAGTCATATCAAATCAAAAATCAAAATCAATAATTAATTATTTGCATGAACACGGTACAATACAGATCTTAATATTTTAAAATAGGTTGATCGTATTCAACCCGCACGCGGGTGTACAAATAGTACATGCAAGTAAAAGCAACGTGCTGCTGAGAGCATCACTTACAAACGAATGGCAATATTACAATACCTATTCTACCTAATTCTGCCGCTTTTCGAGGGAGTTTTAGGTATTATGCCACTAAATGTTGGAATAATATACCGCCACCGATTCGGGGCCTGCAATCTAAATTTAGTTTTAAAGCGAATTTACTGTTGCACCTTCTAAAAATACAACAAGATTACCTAAACTCCTAATCATTGTTATCTCTAAATACACTAGTCTCTTAAAATATCACTTAATACTAACTATAATCTTTAAAATTTATTTTCATAGTACCCTAAACACACATAACACATATAACCAGTTTTTTTTAATTATCCTATACTTATACACATCACAATCACACACTATTGAATAGTATCTACCCGTTGTACACATTATATACGCAAATTATAGTTGTATACTTTTTGTGATGATGTTATTGTTTGTGGATGAATAAAGATTTTTATCTATCATCTATCTACCTAATTATAATCTGTCAAGTATTCCTTAATTCAATAAAAACAATTTTCCAGCAGCCAGTTTGTCAACTTAATTTTAAAAGATTTTTGATTTTCTAATTTAATGTCATCAGGTAAGTCAGCTGTAGAGATAAGATGGGCCCCGACCCGCCTTTACACGAACTTTCACGCATGGGGGTCCATTGTCTTTGCAGACCGTGCCTACGTTTCCGGTGCCTTTTACACTGATTCGGAGTATCACTATATTCTTATTTCTTATGATTTGACGACCGGTTGACGTAGTTGGTAGTGTCCCTGCCTGCTAAGCCGATGGTCCTGGGTTCGAATCCCGGTATGGGCATTTATTTGTGTGATGAACACAGATACTTGTTCCTGAGTCATGGATATTTTCTATGTATTTATGTATTCAAAACTCATTTATTTGTATTATTTATACATCGTCACATTAAAAACAGGCTTTGTCATTGTTATTTACTAATACTTAACTAATGAACTACTTTATGTATTTGTATATTATATATATCGTTGTCTGAGTACCCGTAATACAAGCCTTCTTGAGCTTACTGCGGAACTTAGCTAGCCAATTTGTGTATGAATGTCCTATAATATTTATTCGTTATGAACCTCATGGCTTCTTTGATAACTCCATTCCTCTTATTTTTAGGGAAAAAAGCTAGATGCTGGAACCAACAGTCCTGTCCAGGGTGGAAGTCTTAGGGAGTACCGCAAGCATCGAAAATTGAAATATCGTTATCTGCCTCCGTATCGCTATAGCGAATTAGCAAAGCGTATTGGTGAAAATCTTCGCTTAAAATAATATAGTACTTAAGCGACCGAGCGAAGGTCAGAAAATTCAAAAACTATAAAGTGAAAAAACAACTGTCGCAAGCGCGCGAATCATGAATAAGGGTTGCGAATCGATCCGAAATATGTCGAGGTAGAATTATCAAGTTTATTGCGTGAGTAACGCTATTCAAGTATTTTAAAGCGAATCCTCCATTTTTAAAGGGTCGACAACGCGCGTGTAACTCCCCTGGAGTTGCAGGCGTCCATAGGCTACGGTGACCGCTTACCATCAGGCGGGCCGTATGCTTGTTTGTCACCGTCGTAGTATTAAAAAAAAAAAAATATCTATAAAAATCTCTTTAGCAATACCAGTTTTCATCAAAATCGTTAGGGCTCCAAACAAAGCTCTCAGCTGAGGTCCTGCTGCGAACCACGACATTATTGTCCATTTCTCACATTTGCAATTTCCTGCAAGTGTGACAGAGAGGCAAAAATTTCGGCCCTAGAGTTATATATAGGTTTAAGGTATACGCGGGCTAGTTTTCCGCAACTCGACGTCTTTTGCGTGGTTGGTTGGCGGCACTAGTCCTGCCAACCCAGCTCTCCCAGGAAGCCTAGCAAACCCTTGATATTGCCGACGACTTCCGGGAGACCTCAGTGTGCCGAGGTATTGTGCCCGGTAGTTTGCCACCCCAGTGTATTCGAGAATGACTTGGGCGACTGTTTCTTCTGCCTCCAAGCAGGCCCTGCAGAGTGAGCTTTCTGTAACACGCAGAGTTTGCAAATGTTTGTTCAATGAGACATGTCCTGTTATAGCACCGGTCAGGAGACGAAGCTGGGTCCTTTCCAGCTGTCTCAGCCTCCGCGACAGCCCGGGGGTGATTGTCGGGAGGGCTAAACTTGTTTGCATGCACCTATGTTAGACCAGTATTGTTGGTATTAGGGTTATAACTACCATCGGCCCTAGAGTTAATCACTGGTCAGTAAATATTTTGCTTGGTTTGTTGTGCAAGACTACAGGACCGCAGCAAGACGCATTGCGGCCTCATTTGCATTTGTGCACTGATTGCCACGTCAAGCTTTTTCCCGGTAATTACAGTGGCGTGTGCGCACTCACTTAAAAACGCAGCGTTTTTGTTGTAAAGCTCGTTTGTAATGGCAACCCGTTTTCACTAGTTAAAATTATTTAACTTGCCGACACTGCCACTTCTTTTGCTAGCACACCACTTTCGTTTCGTGCAATTTCACCACTTTTACCGTAGCCAAAGCTTCCGAACTAGGGCGTGCTAACCGGTTATTAACCGAAATTTCATACAAATAAAATACCGGTTTGCTCACCCTATTTCTAACTCTACTGATGCGACCGACTTTTTACTGACTGTAGGTGCTGATGCAACCTGCCCCTATTGCTGACTCGATGGGTGGGTACTTCAGTAGTGGGTGGACAAGGATTATATTATTTTATATTTATTTGATGCTGATTGACTTCATTCTAAATACTCTATTTGTTACATTTTGATTTTGACCGCGGGCATCTTATTGAGCTTAAATTTGGTAGAATGTGTATCCTGAACAATAATAATTCAAAATAGTAGCAGAACTAATTCAGGGTGCGTAGCCAAGATGCCAATCGCTCACGCTCAGTCGCTAACGAAACGCAACTGTCATTGTCACACTAATAAGGAAGAGTGATAGAGAGCGGTAGCTACGATACGTTATTAAGCGTGAGCGACTGGCATCTTGGCTACACACGCTGTAGTTCTAACGAAACAGCAAGGTAGGTATTGCAAATTCATGACAAATTAACACCTTTTAAAGAAACGCTCACGCCATGACCCAGTGCGTATGTGAGTAACCTTTTGTACCTAGATTGTACCTAGGAAGCTAGACCGCAATGTAATTGCCCGCCTACACGCAGCTCCGAGCTAGTTAACAATAAAAAAAGGCGTTGCATTGTAAGCATGTATGAATATGTTAAACTCGAACAAATATAAATTAAACATTTAAGTACAAATAGAGAACCTTACTTAAACTAGTTACCTATACTAATTAAAAAATAAGGATCTCGGTGGCGAAAGAAGAGCTGGTGGCTTCCTCGCACAAGGTATCAGCATTGCGATACAACGAGGAAATGCCGCCAGCATCCTAGGTACAATGCCTCAAGGACCTATTTTAGATTTAAGGTAGGTAGAGGTACGTAGTAAGGTAAGTTACACTTTATCACTTTATCATTATACATCTTTGTTACGTTCAGTGTCGAGACCCTCGGCCCATGGGTTTCAAGGGTTCACGCCCTATTTAAGGATATATCAATGAGGCTTGTGGACGCTACCTGCAACCGTAGAGCTGGCAGCTTCCTCACCCAACTTATTAGTACTGCAATTCCGCGAGGAAACTAGCAGTTTCTACGGTACCACGCCACGGGGGGGAAATATTTATAATATTTATTTAATTTTGCATGTGTTTTATTTTAAGATTGTATATTTTGTTGTTATTTGAAATAAATTCATTAATAACATGACTACTGCTATTTGTGAAAATTAGACAATTTTGATTTAACAAAGTGTACTAGAGTATTTACTCTACCCTCAGCAAACTTAAAAGCAACTATAAATTACGAGACAAACTGATAAATTTAATTATTACCATAATACACGGTGGAACTATGCAAATTATACAGACTAATAAATATTCCAGAGCGCAAGTTTCGCGGCAAATTTATACACAAAATTAAATTAAACGTCCAAATATGGAGGGTGATTAAAAAAGCAATTTAGCGTAACGTTTAAAAGCTTAGTATTCTTCAAAAAAAATGTGAGCCACCCTTTTAAGTGAAAACTGGGTCCTTATCTGACTAAATTAGATGTGAAAATGTATTAAATATTCAGGGCGCGCGGTTGGGCCCCCACACCGCGCCGGGCATGGGCCCCCGCGGCGCGGGGCCTGCAATTAAGGGCCCTCATTAGCATAGTTGACGAGTTTCATGATGGACTGTTGGCTTGTAGAAATTTTAATTGTGTTTAATCCTGACTAAATGGTTGGCTGTATGATACACGCTTAAAAAGATAAAGTGTAAAAGTATGTGATGATTTCACTTTTTTTATAAAAATATGACAAACCATTTTCGCTTCAGGTGACCAGAGGGCTGGCTCGTATCTTGCCCAGCGAATCGGCATCGCTATTCAGCGGTACAATGCCACCAGCCTTCGGGGCACCCTACCGTCTGGCGCTGAGCTAGCTCCCAGTTTTTATTTGTAGGCAAATAATTTTACATAGATATATGACTTTATGACTTTTTTTAATTATTATTATTTTAGATTAGTGATTTTATGTGTATATTGAAATTGTATGTATTTTAATAAATTAAAGTAGTGTTTTTTCAACACGATGTAAAACAGAATTGATAAAAAATCTTCAAAATCATCGAACCATTAAAATTACCTAAGTTTCACGAAAACTGGAGATACGTGGCGTGTAGTCAAGAAAGCCTGGATAGAAGTTACCCATGTTTATTATACAGGACTCACTCCACATTTATAACCTATTGTGTTGTTATTGAAACGAGCTAGATGAAATGATGACAAAAGTTCGATCAAAAACTTCATTATTGTGTTAGTTACGTAACAATAATATCCAAACTCCACTCTATTTGACTGTGCTTCGTTGTTTTCCAATAAGATTATAACACACATACTAGTGACTCGATGAGCTGTAGACCTTGCGATTATGTCTTTGTAAAGTTTGGAACTGAATAACTGGCGGGAATTGGTACAAAGGTTATATGCGCCCTTGGGGTCTACAATACAATACAATCGTTTATTGATAAAAAAATATTTTTTACATGTCAAATGTACGTAATATGTAACTACAACTAACATAAGTTAAACACATTATTTCAATGGGTTGACCAACCAGCAGCTGGAATGGGTATAGGTACATGACATTAATAATAAAGTCTGTTACTTTGCATAGTCTGGCACTTAAGAAAGGCGTCTAGCGAGTAGTAGGCTTTGTCTAATAATTTATTTTTAAGTTTGTTACTAAAAGCTAAGAAGCTCGTGACATTTTTTATTTCATGGGGCAATGCATTGTATATCTTGGGTCCCATGATGTGCATACATTTTTTTGAATTTGCAAGCCGTCTATGGCGCTTAGGACCTTTGTGCCATTTCCCGCCATTTTGAAAATCACCACAGACAATCGACCATCTCCTAAGCATCTTATTTAACATATAATTTGATCTCACTATAAGGAGTGTGTTAATTGATAGTACGTACAATAAAAAAGGTTTATTTGGTTTAATAAATCGAACTACACATCGGTATAGCGGTTTAATTAAGTTGCGTGAATTAATTTTTGAATAAATATACATTTTCATCTTTGAAGTGTATGGGGACACAGACTATTGATGTCTCATAATACTGTTTTCTATTACCGCGATTGTTATTCATTGAAATTAAACACTTTAGAACGGATTAATTGAACGAACTGTTTAATTTATTGATGCCTCGTTCGTTAGGCTTCCAATCGGTTTCGTTTAGTGCCTCTCCAGCCTCTTTCAGCCGATTTCGTGGTAATCTGCATGGAAAGGAAAATATACAGAATAAAAATAATATAATAAATCGGGTTATGAAATTGAAATAAATATCTGCCTATGAAAATAGTTGTCCACGTATGAAAATAGTTGTCTTTTGTAAGTAAGAGTCAAAATAATTATACAAAATATTCCAATAGAAATCCATTAAGTCCGCCTTTTGTACTTCTTTTAATGTGCAATAAAGTTTAAAATAAATAAATAAATAATAAATAGAGTAAGGTAATACAATAATTTACTTCATTTGGCATAACATCATCCCTATGGAGAAAATGTTCTTGTTTCAGCATATTCTTTTAGATTTCACTGAGCTTTTCTTTTTACTTCTTTGTGAAAATTGGTCCCACTGTCCCTGTCCATATATGAAGGCATTTATCATTGCAAAATACGTTGTTCTGGTAAATAGTTTTAGACATCCGTCACTCACTGACACTGCGGTCAAACTGAAATCGCGCGCGGCATCGTTTATAAGGACCGCCTACCGCGGCAGCATTTTCGTTACACCTTAATATAGCGGAAAGAATTTTTTGAACAATGGATAATTAAAAAAAAAACAAATAGACCGTAGTCTCTAGCCTTATTATAAAAGCTTAGAAAAAGTTATTCAGCGTAATAAATAGATCGTTAACTCATCTACTCATTGAGATTTATGTAAAAGCGATTCGGCAAATGAGCCATAAACTGAAGCAGTAAAATAGAGTTTTGCGGCGTTCTCCTTATTTAAGTACTCATTAATCGACCAGCTATTTATCGGCAGGCCATTTCAATGTTACAGACTATAGTTTCCTAAAAACCCCCATTCGAATCTCAACTCTCAAGCTTTGCAATAAGATTCAAATTGACTTGGTATAGAATGTGACTTACTGTGTTTTGTTTTTAAGATTCTGGTTTCATGAGGCTATCAATGGGAATTCTATTAGAATAAAAAGAGGGTCCCTCTTCAGTTTTTATACAGCCATATGTAATGCATGTCTTTTATAGAGGGTTTCATTTTTCTGCAATCCAAGGGACATTTTTTGTGGTGAGATTAAAGATGGTTGTAATAATGGGATTTACAAAGATTTATGTGTGTTTTTTTGAGGATGAGTAGTTTTTTTTTAAATAATAACATTATATTGTAAATTTCCTACATTATCAATATCTGTCAAATTCCTTTAAGAATGTGGGCTATTTGAGTGAAAGAATCGCCATTTTGAATTTTGATGGTCGTTTAGTAGGTACTCTTAGAGCCACTTGCACCACCCGGGGCAAGCCACATAACCCGGAGTTAAGCGATATTTTGTATGTAATTTGACAGCTTGACTCCGGGTTACCGGCTAACCTTGGGTGGTGCAAATGGGAAAAGACCAATCATATCACGTAGCTATTTTTGGCTCCGTGCTACGCCGTAGAGGACGCAGTGCGCAGAGTGATGCAATATAGGAAAGCCACACAAGTTGTGACGTATGTCATCATATTGAAATTTATAACGAAATGTCGTGAATTGTAAGAAAATGGGCCATGAAATAAGTGGTTCTATGAGTAGAAAGTAGAATGAGTAGAACATACGAGTAGCATATAGGCTTTTTTTTAATACTACGACGGTGACAAACAAGCACACCGTAGCCTATGGACGCCTGCAACTCCAGGGGTGTTACATACACCCAGGCTCTTATATTTATTACGTTTTAAAATTTCGGCGCATTCAGCCGCTCCGCTCGCTTTTACATTAGTTAGTTGGAGATGGGACGGTGCCAGCGTGTCTACGCAGGTAGCATCCCACACTAGCATCTGAAAATGCCAGTCGCATCCGTCCTAAACTCCAAGTAACCAAGGACACCCCATCGGGTTTCTTGCCATCATCCCTGAAAATGCCAGTAGGCTCAAGGAGAGCAGACATGTAAGATAAGGGGGTCCTATAGCGGATACACTGCGACTCATGGATATCATTTGTGTAACTGTCCCCTGCCGCGCTACTCAAGGCTTTTAACTATACTATATTATATTTGCAGCATTGCGGGCCTATAAAGATACTATTGTCAAATTATTTTAGACCTTATCCCATAACGATAAGCGTGTGAATGGCATACACGTTCTGTCACGGACTGGCAAGCGGCCAGTGACGACTTGGCATGTGCCAATAAGCTACCAAATGCAATCGTATATTCATGATGTGACAGGGTCAAATGGGGTGAAACTTGTGTTCATTACATCTAGGATATGTTTGGGAGCTACAATGCTCAAGGCAAGTGGGAGTCGGAGTCGCGCACCGAGGGTTCCGTGCAAACCTATAACACTTTAAATTATCATCACTATCTCGCCAAAATAGTCTAAAATTGACATTTTCATTGAAATTAAACACTTTAGAACGGATTAATTGGTAGAGATGGATTGGTACTAGCTACAGGTGGCTATGTGGACTGTAAAAACTTTAATAAAAATATGTCATAACCTCTTGACCGTTACATTGATGATTATGCGCGGCGCGAGTTTAGGTTCTAAACTGAATCGCGATAGGCAATCGTGGTAACCCACCACCAGAAGTTAGGCGATTTTGACGCAAGGAATTTGCGCCTGGTGGGTAAACGTACTTCTTTCTTAATAGCCAAACTTTTGTGCTTATTTATTTTCGCCAGAAAGCTGTGCATTAGCTTTTACAGCTGTGGCAGCTAACCTTGGCCCATAGCCAGGAGGCTGCCTGCAACACACTGCAGTCACTGCAAACTGCATAGTTTTATAGCTTTAAAACAGCAAATCCGCGCAGCATAAAAGTGCATGAAAGCGCTCGGTTGTTTTGTGCGCAATCGCAGCATAAAGAATAACTCACACTAGCACGGGACGGGGCGGGACGAGAAAATCTGCAATTTCCCTGAACTGTGTTAGCAGCCGGGAAAACGCTACGAACAAGAAGACGTACTTGTTAGTATAAATACATATTTGTATTGATGGAGTAATCCATTTAATTCCGCACAAATTTTTACCTCCATTCATAAACCGAGGGGAGAGCCGGGCGGGGCGGGACCTGCAGCGGGTCAATGCCAGGTCAGGGAGGCTGCGGCGCTCAATGGAATATTTATAGTGCACGCGAAAATTGAAACCGTGAAGTCTCTGAAATTCGGTACCTCGGTTCTAAAATAAAGGTTATAGGGATGACCGGGATGGGACGGGAAGGGGCGGGACGGGACGATCTATCAGTTTCTATGTAAAACACGGGAGATCCGAGGGATCGTTACGTGATTTTTTCTATAGAAATTGTTAGATTGTCCCGACCCGTCCTAGTGTGAGTCATCCTTTATCTGATTCTTTCGTACTATTAAACATAAACAATAGACTAGACCCCAAAAAATATAATTACTTAGTAAAAAATATTTGACACGAATTTTTTATATTGTTCGTCAAATGAAAAATGACGGAAATACAGTGCATTAAAGTTAGGGGTGACGTCACAGTTAGGTACAATTCTTATCTAATAGTGACGTCATCAACCCCCAACCCCGGAACTTTGATGTTCCTCATCTTCGTCAAGTTTGTTGTGTTATTTTGTATTTCGGGGGTGGCATAGCGAAAAGTTTAAAACTCCCTAGTTAGATAGAGAATAAATATATATATGTATGTATATATATATATCTAAATTCTTTCCAAAGCAATTTAGACTGTTGAAAATACGTCTTCTTCTTGTTAGCATTTTCCCGGCTTTTGCCAGGTCTCAGGGAGAAATTAATCCCGAAATTTGGCGTCAGCGACTGCCATCTCATTTTCTAACCCAGAGGGAAAACTAGGCTTTATTAGGATTAATCCGGCTTCCTCGCGAAGGTTTCCTTCACAAACAAATGATTGATAAATATCGAATGAGGTGTTTTACTCCTTTTCTTAGTGATGTGTTTTCACCCCTTAGGGGGTGAAAAATGGGTTTAAAGTCTTAATAACTTCTACGCAGACGTAAATGGGCCCGAGGCCTTAAAAACAAATTATTTTATTAACTGCGGCCAGAGTATTAAGCTACAGTTTAAGGATTCTAACAATAGTCCCTGGGGCTCAAAGTAATGGCCCTACACGATGTTACTTTAAAATAACGTTTTAACGCCGGGTCGTAAAATTTCGTTATTGTATTTATTTATTGCTAACTTGCCCCTGAGACTTCGTTGGCGTAGAAATCATCAATTGTGGGACGTGGACGATTATGCGACGCGGACCGTTCCCAAACATGTCGAGCTATTTTCGACTTTATAGACGTGAGTAACCCGATATAAGTATATTAATATGTCTGATACTCACGGGAGTTTACTATTTAAGATAAGATCAGTGGTAAGATATAATCCCTCTCTCCAGTCGTTTCCTCTTTGTTGTGATTACCATCCACAGTTTTTTTGTGTCCTGGACCACCTTCCAGGCATCTCTATACAGTGATATTTGTAGGCAAGCCTGAGTGTTGGATCCTGTTGAGGCCTTTATTAGTTTCAGACACCGAGATACCACTTCTCCCCTACCTCTCTTCCCTTTCACCTGGAACATTTCCAAGCTATATTCAAAGCATCATTTAAAGCTACAAAAATGCATATCAAACAACCTACATAAACACTTCTGGATACAGGATATAGGATATCTGAATACAGGCTTACCTCAGTTGTCTTCAACTGCCTGCCTGAATTATAAATGATAATAATAATATTCTTGTCTAGTTGTTCGAAGAAGCGAAGTATGTACTGAGTAGTAAGATAAGTTTTTATAGCCCGTGTGTGTCCCACTGCTGGGCCAAGCACACTACCCTCCTTATCCAATCCTCAATACCGGGGAAGCCAACTAGAGCCTACTCTGGCCTATCTGTCTTCAATCATCCGGTAGACGTGTTCAGTTCAGTCTCACTTTAGCCTTCTCAATGCACAACTCCTCATGAAGATAATATTGTGTGTGCAAAATAAGTGCAAAGTGGGGAAAGTCTCACAAAGAAAATGGCAAGGTCCATAAGAGGACCATGTCGCTTTCAGTCTACATTGCGAACGGCCTAGAAGGCAATTTGACCATTTGTTTATATCACTAGGTAGGTTAAATAGGACACCACACTACCGCGAAGGTGACAACACCACTCTGTCTGTCCGACGATGACTGCATGTAGTCGAAACATGTCACGCCTATTGTGATAAAAATACGTGAGTGTTAACCGTTGCAGTATGACTCACGAAAGTTTAAATTATAGGTACTAGGTAGGTTAGGTTCATTAGTTACCTTTACCCGCGCAAGTTCTAAACCATTTGTGAAGTGGACTAAAATGAATATAAGTAAGTACCTAAATATGGAAAAAAACGACAGTACAGTAGAAAATGAATTTGGAGATTTTAGTGTCAATGTACCCACCAAACAGGGTGCCTTGTGATCTCATATTTTATTACAAGAACTGTATTTTGTACCATGGTTTGCAATAAAGGATAATATACTAATATACAAACTTAGCTGGAGCAATGGTATAACCCGACTAAATTTTCGTACGTCCTATCCCTCTTTGGTCGCATCTCTATATTCATACTTACTCCGAGTCCAAAATAGCGCGTCTTAACGAAAACCTCGTACCTCGCAGCAATCCCGCGATTCCCCGGATATTCCCCGGTTATAAGGTAACCTCGTAATTTTTTACATAAATTACCGGGAAC
Source organism: Lathronympha strigana (assembly GCA_949128165.1). Lineage (NCBI taxonomy): Eukaryota > Metazoa > Arthropoda > Insecta > Lepidoptera > Tortricidae > Lathronympha > Lathronympha strigana. The sequence goes on from OX421911.1 coordinate 1,479,271, forward strand.
GAATAACTCCCACTACCAAATTGCTTTACTTTTATGATCGACACTGCTCCATCAGTCAGATATGAGCTTTATTCGTGATAATTAGGGTTGTTTTTTGATTGACAGGGTGTGAGAGAGATACAAGTGCGAATTTGGGCTTACGCTCCCTTTTCAATTTGCGCGGTTCATAATTGTACGGGCTCGATTATTTTAAATAGAAAACTCCCGTGAGTATTAGACATATTAATATACTTACATCACGTCAATAAAGTCGAAAATAACTCGACAACTCGCTCGTTCGCAACTCGTGGTTTAGTTAGGTAAGTTATAAAATATTAGCAGACAAAAGCTCGTTTTCTTATAGGATGTCCCACGTCAGAATCGGGGCAAAAATTACCACTAAATGGGAATAACATGTATTTTCACAGGTAAGTGCAAACCTACCTAACCTACCTAACTACCTACCTCTACTACCTACCTATCTTAAATCTAAAATAGGTCCTTGAGGCATTGTACCTAGGATGCTGGCGGCATTACCTCGTTGCATCGCAAATTATTAATTTAAATAAAATAAATAAATAAATATTATGGGACAATCTTACACAAATTGACCTAGTCCCACGGTAAGCTCAATAAAGCTTGTGTTATGGGTACTAGGCGACGATATATATAATAGACAGATACGTATAAATACTAAATTCATTTAATTCCACTAAATTAGTAATTTCATCGTTCAGGATCAAACTCTGCGGAATATAAGTGACGTCACTGTCACCGCTCTAGAACCTGTCCGCCCCAGCGGCCACTGGTTCTGTAGCAGTGTGCAGAATGTGCAAGGGCGCAGGATGCGCGGTCGATATCGCGCCGTGTCGGACTTATTGGGCCGTAACCTAACTTGCGTAGTCTACTGTTGTATCTAAGTAAACAGTAAAGTAAGTACGTGTACATAGTACTCATAGTAGTAGTTTGAAATAGTAACAATTGTACTTTTTTAAATCTTAAGAATCAACTTGTTTTTGTTAAGGACTGTACTGGCTGTATAACGATAAGTTTATTGACTTTGTCCTATTTACCATTTTAAGTGAATAATTTATAGCTAATTTTAACTATATCCCTTTCCATCGCCTGAAACACAGGAATTCCTAGTTCAGGCAATTGTAAATCACCTGGTCTAATTATAATTATTTAGTATTTAAGAGACTACCCTGTACAATGCTTATTACATTCAAATATTTGATTTGATTTGATTTGATTTATGCAAAAGTGATATAATAAGGGTTCTTAAAACTTGAGGGTCACCGTTACAAAACGAGACGAACGGCTGTTGCATACGCTAGTTTTTTCTACGACAGCTAAAATAGCGAAAAAAGCAAAATCTCGAAAGGTGGCAGATGTAGAACATATCGTATGCCCACAAAAAAAAAATCAACAGTACTAATATGAAAATCCATAGGAGCAGTGTTCTTATGGAATATCATAGACAACGTTATAATGTATACCTACTTTTTAATATCGCTGTCAGTCATCTAATTGACAGGTGCTGGAGTAGAAAAATTATATAAAAAATCTTCTTTCTAGCGTTTTTTCCGGGTTATGTCACGGCTCAGGTAGCCTGGGCTCTGGTTTGGCAACTAATCATAAGATTTGGCGAAGGCACTAGTTGACCACAGCGACTGCCATTTTTTTTGCCCCCATTTTTGGTTGGAAGGTCAAATGGCAGTGGCGTTAACACTTTGAGTGCCAGCGAGTGCTACGCGCTACGCTCGTAGCTGATTCCGTGGTTTTCCCGCTTTGTAGCGGAAAGCGACCACCCACAGAGAACTCCCCTAGCGGGTTCCCGGCGCTCAGTGTGTATAGGCGTACAATGCTCTACGAATACAATATAACAACGTTTTCAGGATGCTGATGGGGCTGCCACGTCACTGTAGTGCGTCGGGAATGTTCGCGGAGGCGCACACGGATGACTTTTTTGCAATTATGCAGAGACTGTGTGGCAGTACCAATAGCATCCTGAAAACGTTGGCAGGTAAGATAGATGCACCACTGCTCGTGCACTGGAATGGACTGCATGTGGCAGCCACAGATGCTGAGAAGTGGTGCATCTAGGTTGCCTAGTTTTTTTTTTTTTAGTATTTGTTAAATTGTTTTATTAGATTTTGTTATTATTATTTTTGTATGTCACTAACCTTAATTAATTTTAAGATTTGATGTAACTACTAACAATTATGGATCTATATGGATTTGAAATAAATAATTGAAATAGGCCTTATTGGGATTAGTCCGTCCTCGTGTTTTCCTGCACCAAAAAGCGATTGGTAATAATCAAATGATATTTCGTACATGAGTTCCGAAAAACTTATTGGTTTTTGCCGTTGGCATGAAAGCAGGAGGTCGCTGGTTCGATTCCAGCCCTGCTCACCGGGGACCTTGGTCACTTTTTCTGTAGTACGAGTAGGTATATAACATCTCTTTCAATTGTAGGACGTTTACAAATGAAGGAGTGAACACAAGATTGGTGCTACCAGTTTTATTTTATTTACCCTTTGCTACTGATAAAATGTGTTGCCAAATGTGTTGTGTTGTGTTGTGTGTTGTGAAGCAATCGTTGCCTACACAAACATGGTTGTTCCTCTAACTCGAAATGAAAACGCATTCCCCGAAGCCCTGAACAAATATAACGCCTTCATAACGCCGTATCGACCGTAATTAGCCCATTTCGCTGTTTTCATTGACTCGGTAAACATCATTACTAATTATCGCTATATTTGACTGGGAATTTGCCCTAAGCCTAATACCACGAAAATCAAACGATTGCGGATTTGTATCTCCATCTCTGTCACACTTGCATATTGTGACAAAGAGGTTTTCCGTCACTGCATATTTTCCATGTTTGTGGTATGCGTAGAGAGTTGAATAAACATATGATTTCCAACCTTTAGCTATACTTACAGCTAGGGCTGTCATCTCGTATATTTGCCGAAACCAGACAAAAAAGTTAAAATACTCGGACGTTTAATACCGAGGACGAGGGATGGGGGGAGGTGTGTCAGGATCATAAAAAGGTACATTTATTGTCTCTCTGCCCTAAAAACTGGGATACGTGGATGCAGTGAACATATTCAAATGAGGATTAAGTACGTGATCAATATGCATGAGCCGGGAAAACATGTTTACATCCACCCGATTTATGTTGAGTTAGGCTGGAGTTTTTTAGGTCTCATCTACATACAAATATGCCTACAAAAACAGTCAGCATTCTAATGAAACAGATACTTAGAATTTTAAATTGAAATTTGGTGCACATGTATTATATAACAAATTTCAAAACTGGCATTCGAATGTCACCTTAAAAGACTTTGACATATCTTGATATACTTTGACATATCTTGATATACTTTGATATATCTTGATATACTTTGACATGTTTATGGGTGTCATACCCCTGGGTGGGGCAGAGGGCGTCCACAGTACGCCGCCATCTCGACGGGTCTTGACTGTTTTGAGGTTCACGTTTGATTTCGCTCCATGTCTTCCGTATAACCTTTGCCTCTGCAACCACTGTCTGGGGTCTGTGAGCTGAAATTAATCCAGCTATAGTACCTGTTCATATGAATCGTATGGGATAATAATTTCGTTAAATTGTGTTATTAATTAGGTGTAATGATTTTTCTAAGGTGCGACAGAGCTACGTTACAATGTATGTCGCATGTCGTCCAACTTTGTTTGACATGATAAATAACTAAAAACATTTATTCTCGAAATATATACAGTAAGTTTAACTTACCTAACTATCTACCTCTACCTACCTTAAATCTAAAGAAGGTCCTTGAGGCATGTACCTAGGATGCTGGCGGCATTTCCTCGTTGTATCGCAATGCTGATACGTTGTGCGAGGAAGCCACCAGCTCTTCGGTCACCAGTAACATCAACCAGACGTTAAATGATAAATTAAAATGACACTGACGTGATACTCGTATGACGTTTAGATAGCTACGTTAATTTATGTGGATGCAATACATTGCGTGCTGAATTTTTATGTATGAAAAAAAAACATCTTAATTTCCTAAAGAAATTAATGTAAATAGGTTCCCTAGGTCCAATAGTAATCGTCATTAAAATATTCGCCCGTATCAAATACCCACGCTGTATGTTAGTTGGGAAACCGAGGCCCAAAGCCTAAGGTAGGTAAAAATTGTTACCCGTGCTCATAACTGTAAAAGGTGTATAAGGCCGCTTTCCGCGCATGTACGCGCCATTATTTGAAATCTCCGGTTAATGCGTTACAGTAATAGTACATTACATACTGTTCGTTTTTCAAGTTTTCATTTATTTTCTTGCATATATAAGTAATTTAAACTTTCGCGCCACTACCATATTCACGATGCTCTCTGATTGGATAGCGTAGATATTTGGTCTATGCCTGTAGCTACATAGAAAGAGATGCAAGATCTCTTCATTACCAAGGCGCGAGCGAGACAACACGCCTAGCACTTCAAGGATTTTTCTGCTGACTCCATTTTAAATCCTCAACGTGTTCACATCAAAAGTGTGCATCTCAATCGTCTTTTCTTAATGGAAAGTCCAAAATCAAACTGTAAAGTGTTAAGATTGTGTATTCTAGCCGGCCGGCATATAAAATACCAAAACCCGTGTGAAAAGTGAGATAGACCGAGGCTGCAGCTCGCCTGCAACTTGAGGACCCCAAGGACCCGACTCCCATCATCAGCGCTCAGGTCAGTGGCTGCAGTATATATCCCATTCATGATAGCATCGTTTTCTTTTATGTGCCTGCCGTGAATCCACCTTTTAAACTACCCAATTGTAGCAAATCAACTCATACAAATTCGAAAAGCTACATATTTTTTGGTGCCGAAACCAGGGAATCTTTAGATTTCGTTAAACTTAAAATCACATTTAAGTGAGATCATTTCTTTTCTCATTTTATATACCTAGCCTTTATTCAAAACCGTAAGAAAAGTAGGTAGGTTAAGGTTACCTACCCGCCGTAATAATTACTAGCGTAGCCTAGAAAGCGAACTATTGAAACTTGTGTGTGTATGAACAAGCTGCATTTGACAATAATATACAATACATTCGTAATCAATAACGAGAATTGCTCGATAATTGTTGCAAATCATTCTTGGATAATCCGACCAAATTGAGAATTCTGTGTACTTATATCGCATTCACGAGAAGTCCATATTGCATTATCGCCTTCTTTATTTGGTCGCGCAGTCATAGGTGTCTTTCTTTAGAGTTATTTGTGCATCAAATTACGAATAACATTATTTTCACAAACTCAACGTTCGGGTTATTCGGATTAATCTCGTAGCACATTTATACTTAGAATTAAACGCCTAGATTGCAAGTAGGTAGCTTAGATAAGTATTTCGTTGGAACCAAAACCTTTACTCATAAAAGCGTAGGTATTTTTTTATTTATTAGAGGTTGGTCGTTGTAATCGGGCTGGACTAGCATACCTACAATTTACCTCGTTTGTTGACGTGCAAGCTTGTACGTTAAGCAGTCTCGGCGCTAAGGTATCTAGATACCTACTGGTTTATTTATTTTTCGAACCGTTTATAAACGAATAAAGAATTTCTTGCGTTAGTAGATTTGTTTTACCTATTTAGAAATAGGTACGTATTACGAGTAGGTGCTTAATTACTTATACTTCTACGTAGACATTATGTCGAAAAAAAGAACAATCAAAGGAACAAAATCGAAGTCGATCGAAATGGAAGGTTTAACAGTTAACGATTTGCCCGCGCTGCGTCGTATGCGTACATTAGCATTCAACCGCGTTAAGAAAACCTTAGAGGTTGCGCGTCAGGCAAAAAACGACGTAACTAGAATGGTTAATTTTCTTGCACATTATTCGGAAGTGCAGAAGCATGCAAGTAAATTCGAGGAAGTTCATGCCGACATTTTGAGCGTTATTGATAGCGACTCAGAGATTAGGGAGGATGAAATTCGAACACAATTTGACGAATGTTATTTTGACATTCTTTCGTTGCATCGGCAGTTAGTAGTAACTTCTGGGGAACAGGTTCAGCCGTCGTGCCCTTCAACGAGTAATGCCCCTCAGGTACGGTTACCTAAGATAAATCTTCCTAATTTTAGCGGAAATGTCAAACTATGGTCTGAATTCTATGACATGTTCAACTCACTGATTCATGAAAATAAAACGTTATCGGATACGGAACGCATGCACTACCTTGTGTCGTGCCTTTCGGGCGATGCGTTAGCATTGATCCGCACCTTTCCTGTGGCGGCAGAGTATTACCGCGCTGCATATGAAACGTTGATAGAACGTTATCGAGGCAAGCGTGACTTAGCTTTTACTTGTTGGAAGGAAATGTTGGATTTGACCTTCAAGTCCAACACACCTCATGAGTTTCGTAGAACACTCGATACGTTTCAAGAAAATTTAACGATGCTAACGCGCCTTGATTTACCGACTGATAAATGGGACTTTGTTTTGACCTACCTTCTTCTTTCTAAACTGGATACAAAAACTAGGTGTTTGTTTGAAAAACAGCCATCAACCGCCGAGCTGCCCTCATACGCATCGCTTAAAACATTTCTTTATTCACAGTGCGAAGCACTCGTTCGTGATACGCACTTTACAGCCAATGATAAGGCTCGCGCCATCGAGAAACCTCGCATTCACGACAAATATCGCGTTTCTAGCTCTCCTAGCAAGCCGTTTGATAAGCCGAGTTATCTGAAAAAACAAACATCAGCGTCATCGACTTTATTATCGTCAGATGGGGGAAATGAAGTTGAAACAACCCTCCATTCCGCGGCATCGGTAAAGCAAACCGCACCGCTTATTCCCGCCATTAAGTGTGTGTTTTGTGGAGAAGACCACTCAATACTCTATTGTAAAACGTTTCCAACTAAATCACCACAAGAACGATTTGATTACGCTAAAGAGCAACATTGGTGTTTTAATTGCTTGAAACCCTCGCATGGACTTAAAGATTGTAAATCTATTTTCAAGTGCCAAAAGTGTCATAAACGTCATCACACGTTACTTCATCTTGATAGCCAGGATGAAAACGTAGCAGCAAATGTTTGCGACGTAGCTGAATCATCAAATACGTGTACTCAAGCTAGTCTAGTCCCACATAAATACATGAATTCTTTCGTGTTGCTAGGAACTGCTCAGGCGGACATCCGAGATTCTACTGGTAAATTTCAATCACTTCGTGTCCTGATCGACCCCGGTAGTCAACCCAATTTCATAAGTGAACGTGCAGCTGCGCGTTTGGGTTTTGACCGAACATCAACGTCCCGCACCATTAATGGCCTAGGAGCAATTAAAGCTTCAGTATCAGGTGCAATTCAATTGGAAATAGGCGTTAATAATAAAACCGTGTTTTCTATCGAAGCTCTTAGTTTAGCCAAGATATGTGGTCAGATGCCTAGCACTAGGCTTAACAAAACTGACTGGTCTCACTTGCAGAACGTGACATTGGCTGACCCTAATTGTGATATACCTGGGGATATTGATGTCTTACTAGGCGCGGAAGTGTTCCTGTCGCTGATGATACCGGAGGTTATTCACGGCGACGAATCACAGCCGCCTGCTCTTAACACGATTTTCGGATGGGTTGTGATGGGTCGCACCAAAGTCACCGAAGTGGCTGAAATGAATTCGTTTTTTGTTGCTGAAGCAGAGCAGCTCAACTCACAGGTAAAGCGATTTTGGGAGCTCGATTCCGTTCCACTAGCTGTTCAAAAACTTACTCCTGAAGAAATCCAATGTGAGCAACACTACGTTGAAACTTTCTCTCGAGACTCTACTGGCAGGTACATCGTCACCTTGCCATTTAAGGAAAATGCCAAGGATCTCTACTTTCCAGGCTCGCGAGAAATTGCACTTAGACGATTCCACTCGCTAGAACGAAAACTTCTAAATATCCCAGAACTTCACGTCCAATATTCCGATTTTATGACGGATTATTTACAAAGTGGCCACATGAGCTTAGTTCCTATTAACGAACTTTCCCATGGTAGGTTTCATATTCCTCATCACTGCGTCCTTCGCCCTCAAAGCATTACCACGAAGCTACGTGTGGTTTTCGACGCGTCAGCTAAAGACGCACGCGGTATTTCACTCAACGAAACGTTAATGATAGGACCGAAATTACAAACAAATATTCTTGACATATTGTGCCGGTTTCGCATCAACCCTATCGTTTTCACCGCTGACATGCGGCAAATGTACCGGCAGCTACTCGTCACTGAACCTGATCGCGATTACCAACGGATATTTTGGCGTTTCCACCAATCCGAACCCATACAAGAGTACCGGCTAAACACTGTTACCTACGGCATGAGTTCAGCTCCATTCCTCGCGTGTCGCACCATAAAACAGCTGGCCCAAGACGAAGGCAATGCGTTTCCGTTAGCTAGGTCAGTTTTACAAAATGACGTCTACGTCGACGACATAGTTAGCGGTTCCTCATCTTTCGAAGAAGCGCACCAAACTATCTCTCAAGTTATAGTTCTACTGAAAAAGGGCCAGTTTGAACTTAGGAAATGGGCCAGCAATTATCCTGAATTATTATCTGCATTACCGGCTGAGCATTGTCTAACAGACTGTGTCTCTTTGGATTATGATCAAAGTCAAAGTCTTAAAGTATTAGGATTAAAATGGAACCCTGTGAAAGACATATTCACTTTCGAAGTTAAACCTCTAAATCGCACTTGCACCAAACGCACGATCTTAAGTGAGTTAGCTCGCATATTCGACCCTATGGGATTTTTAACCCCTTTAACTTTCCTCGCCAAGTGTTTTATCCAGCAGCTATGGATTGCATGCGTGGGTTGGGATGAAAGACCCCCCAATGAAATCGTTGAGCAATGGGAACGCTTTTCTGATCAATTGTCATCCCTGCAACTCGTGGAAATACCACGCTACTTATCCATCGCGAACATGACGAACTGTCAGATTCATGGATTCTCGGATAGTTCGGAAGCGGGATACGGAGCTGTGGTCTACCTCGCTGCCACGGATGCTCATGGAAAAGTACATATCTACCTACTCTTAGCCAAATCCCGCGTTTCCCCTATCAAACGTATTTCTCTCCCGCGCCTAGAACTATGTGCAGCCGTGTTACTAGCCGATCTCCTAAAATACGTAAAAGAAACCTATTCAGCCCTAGTCCCGAACCTTACATATTTTGCTTGGTCTGATTCAACCGTTACGCTTTCATGGATAAAGTCGTCGTCACATCGTTGGAAAACGTTTGTCGCTAATAGAGTCAGTCAGATCCAGGATTCGATTCCCGATGCTAGCTGGAATCACGTCCCTTCGGGAGATAATCCCGCTGATATAGCTTCTCGGGGCTTATTTCCTATCGAGTTGCTGCACAATTCGTTGTGGTGGGCGGGGCCAGGCTGGCTTAAGCAACCACCCGAAACGTGGCCTACATTAAATGTGTCGAGAAATGAAATCGCTGATTATGACAAATCTAACATTGTAGCTGAAGAACGCGCGCAAGCCTTAATAGCCCAAGACGATACGCACTTTTTAGATGGCTTACTTGAAAAATTCTCATCGTTCAGGAAAATTCAGAGAATTGTAGCATATTGCTATCGTTTTATAAATACTCTGCGTAACAAGCAAACGCGCTGTAAGACCAGTGACCTCAACCTTAAAGAACTTTATGACGCCTTATTCTCCGTTGTCAAACACGTACAATCGCAACACTTTCATAACGAGATAATCCGTTTGCAAGCAAGGAGGCCTCTTTCGAAATCTATGCGCAAATTGAACCCATTCATAGATAAGGATGGTGTACTGAGAGTAGGTGGGCGCTTATCGAGAGCAGGACTTGAATTCGAACATAAACATCCCGCTTTGCTTCCGCGTAAATCCACATTGACGTACCGTATTATCGAGGCAATCCATCGCGAAAACTGCCACCCAGGCACTAACACATTGCACTATCTGCTAACCCAGCAATTTTGGATTTTGTCTCCTTTGCGCGCAATCAAGCACTGTGTATCAAAATGTATTAAATGTTACCGATTAAATCCGACTCCTCTTGAACCATTTATGAGTGACCTACCGGCAACCCGCGTGAATCAAGCTAAACCTTTCTCAATAGTCGGCGTCGATTTTGGGGGACCATTTCGCATCCGATTGGGGTCATACAGAGGCGCTAAAATAGGAAAAGCGTACTTGTGCCTGTTCGTGTGTTTTACGACAAAGGCTGTACACCTCGAAGTTGTGTCAGACTTATCGTCTGAAGCCTTTATCGCGGCACTTAGAAGATTTGTGGGTCGCAGAGGCCGTGTAAGTGTTATTCATTCCGACTGCGGCACAAACTTTATAGGCGCAAGCAACATACTCGCTAGTTACATGGAATCAGCTGCTCACACCGAGCAAATCGAGTTCCGATTCAACCCTCCATCAAGTCCTCATTTTGGCGGAGTTTGGGAAATTCAAATAAAAGTCGCGAAATCGCACTTATATCGTATCATCGGAGACCAAACGCTCACATTCGAAGAACTATCCACGGTTTTCGTACAGATCGAAGCGGTACTTAACTCACGCCCACTCTGCCCTATTAGTTCTGATCCGAATGATCTGACCGCATTGAGTCCAGGTCATTTTTTAACGCTAGAGCCATTAACTTCAGTACCGGACGAAGATTATACTACAATAAAACTAAACCGTCTAGGTCGATGGCAATTACTCCAAAGGTTTCAACAGGACTTCTGGAAGCGTTGGAAAACTGAATACTTACAATCGCTGACGAAACGTGCAAAATGGACTTCTCATTGCCAACCTCTAGATAATAATTCGATTGTAATCATCAAAACTGAAAACACAATTCCGTTGCATTGGCCTCTCGCCCGCGTAGTAGAATTACATCCTGGGCCAGACGGTATTGTACGCGTAGCAACGATTCGGACAGCCAATGGAACTCTGCTTAAGCGACCATTGGCAAAATTATGTCCGCTTCCTAACCAGTGCGACTGATTGGTAGCTTAATAGTATTTAGATTAATTATATATAGTTCTAGATCTCCATTTTTTATAAAGGCTTAACTTAAGATTGTTCATACACACCTTCTGCCGTAAGGCAGTGATTAGTTTTAACACAACCTTTTCTTTCTTAAAATACAAAACGTTGTATTTTGGTGGGCGGAATGTTCGTTTTTCAAGTTTTCATTTATTTTCTTGCATATATAAGTAATTTAAACTTTCGCGCCACTACCATATTCACGATGCTCTCTGATTGGATAGCGTAGATATTTGGTCTATGCCTGTAGCTACATAGAAAGAGATGCAAGATCTCTTCATTACCAAGGCGCGAGCGAGACAACACGCCTAGCACTTCAAGGATTTTTCTGCTGACTCCATTTTAAATCCTCAACGTGTTCACATCAAAAGTGTGCATCTCAATCGTCTTTTCTTAATGGAAAGTCCAAAATCAAACTGTAAAGTGTTAAGATTGTGTATTCTAGCCGGCCGGCATATAAAATACCAAAACCCGTGTGAAAAGTGAGATAGACCGAGGCTGCAGCTCGCCTGCAACTTGAGGACCCCAAGGACCCGACTCCCATCATCAGCGCTCAGGTCAGTGGCTGCAGTATATATCCCATTCATGATAGCATCGTTTTCTTTTATGTGCCTGCCGTGAATCCACCTTTTAAACTACCCAATTGTAGCAAATCAACTCATACAAATTCGAAAAGCTACACATACCAAGGCCGTTTAAGTGGGAAATGTCTCGGATTCCATGTAATTGTCGGCCGAGGCGAAGCCGAGGTCGACTAACATGTGATCCGAGGCTTTCCCATTTACCGGCCGAGGTTTGTATACTATTTTTCTGTCCGACGGAGCCGGCAGGCGGCAATTTAGTTTTGCGTAAAGTGGCGCTTACCGGCCGGAGGACTGAAAATTACGTTAATTCACCAAGGTACACTCCTTTTTTTAGCGTCAAAAGTTCGAACGTCCAAAATAAATCCCGATGACCATGACTACAAACTTACACCTACAAATATTATCCCCGCATCGACAAAGAAAGAAACCTACAGCTTTATTTCAGTGTCCTTGTATTCAAAACGAAAAGTACTATTTAACTTAAACTAATCATGTTCTTAATCCGTTTGAGCGTGAAAGTACTTCGTATGTTCGTCAGAAGCCTTGGTTGACAATTCACTACCAGGCGTTTGTCCGTTTGCGGTCTAAAATATAGCAAACAATATTTCCGGGATCACCTGCGACAAACCTTTCCCAGTACAAAAGGTTGTGAAGATACGATACCTGGTAAATAAAAATACGAGAATCGACAATTGTCCAAGGAACTATGTGATTGAAAAGGAACTTTCAAATATTCGTTCAAAGATAAACCTTAACATCATATTGATAAGGTCGAATATAAGTTAGGTTTGTACGTAAAGGAGAGAGGTGCAGGTGGTAAAGCAATATTGGTAGTTGAAAAGGCTCGAATAGTGTAACAGCGCTTTTAAAAGTACAGTAAAGACATTTAGGATGATTTTGGCTCAGTAAAATTGGTTGTTGTAATGTTGATAGTTTTTTCAAATAAAGCGTAGATAATTACGCCGTAAAACCGCATGATCACTTTATGAAACGAGCGTAACGATTTTCAGTATTATTATCACTACGCTTGTTTCTAAGCTCGTATTTGAACACCTCTAAGACTATAAAAATGTGCATCGCTTTTACTTTGATGTGAAAAGTAGTGTATTCTATTGATTCCCGCACTATAAGCATAAGGAACAAATACCAAAATTATTATCATTTACCGCTGTCAGTAACAAATAACAATATTGATAGATTCTCGGTTTTGTTTTATCATATAATATGGGCATATTTTTATTTTGTTGTCGTTTTTTTTTACGTCAGATTTTTATGAAGTTTGGTGTGTAGGTAGAGTTCCTTATTCTCTTCAAGATAGTCCCAATTTCCCAGTATTTCCCACAATTTTTTTAAACCGAGTTGCGAAGTTGTATGGGATTTTCGTAACTCAATGGGAAATTTAGTACAGTTTTTTTGTCGCGCATTGAAATTTCGTATGTATTTAGCGTAGAATAAGGAACTCTACCTACCCACCAAATTTTTATCACGGAATCATACCTCTAGGAATAAAACTGACACAAAGTGTCACTACTGCTCTCGCGATGCCATCCGCGAAGGAAAATATTGACGGTATCATATTTGCGGCATCATATTTCTATTAACACGTCACAATGGACCCGCTGCCACCCGAACCTGATACCGCGGGTAGAAAGTTGGCGGCTTACATAACAAATATATATAAGTACTCCGTGTTTTTTCCCTCGTCGAATTCGACACGTTAATAGGAGCTGCCTGATATCGATTTTCGAACTGGATTTTTTTTTGTTTTTCATACACAAATGAATATTTCATTGTAAAAGAGTTACACAAAAGTAAGTGTTAAGTATGCCAAAGCTGAAACTTTACGTATAGACATGACAGCACACGCCATTAACCATAAGCTGAACTAGTATTTTTAGTTTTTGAGATATTCTAAAAATACATTTTAATATTTGCCCCCGTTGGTTAGCATAACTAATCCTCAGCAAAATAGTGGCAAGCCCCCTGGCCACCAGTAGCGTCAACCGAAATTTGTAAGAATGAATATTTTTTTTGTAATTTTACATTTTTCAGATAAGCTTGTTTTACTTAGAGTACGGCCACATGCGTCTTGCCTATTACAAAATTACATATACTCGAGAAATTCGCAAGCATTCGTTGAGACCAGGTAGCCTAGTGCTTATGGCGTTCGCCGCGTAAGCTCCGGGTTCGATCTCCGGCTTGGTCTCCGATGGTGTTGCTATTTTTCTTTAGAATATGACATCTATTTTAATTTAGTCATCATAGCGAAGTTAAGCTCCTCATATGCCTCAAAATTGGTATAGGTTTTCTTTCCCTGGATGGCCCAAATCACCCAATTTAAAAGTGATAAAAAGCTTACACAGATTTTTGACCCTGTTTTCCCAGCCTGGTTCAAATGAGGAATCGCCCGATCGCATGATCCCATCAAGGCCTTACAAACATATAAAAACCGAAACTTTCTTAGTTCCATCTCTTTTGAATACGTAAGTGTGATAGAGAGGGATGATACAAATGCTCGTTTGATGTTGGCGGCAGCCATTTTGGAGCGAGCAGTAAAGAATCTCATTTCGCCTCCGTACCCGTTCGTTAGCGTCCCGGCGGGGTGCTTGGCTGGATAACTGTTTGGAAGGTTAAAGAGGTTGAAAAATATTATCGGACTCTTTCGCTCGAAAAGGCAGGTACGATAGAGAGGGTGATGCTTTCGTTTTGGCTATTCGTTGTTTTTTATACCACGACGGTGGCAAACAAGCATACGGCGCGCCTGATGGAAAGCTGTCACTGTAGCCTATGCGCGGCTGCGCGTTGCCGACCCATTAAAATATTGTACACTCCTTTTTTGAAGAACCCCATACTGTAATGTAATCTTTCGGGAAAACGCTGGAAATTCCTCTAAAACCGCACAGCATTTTGGTTGCAAGGTGTGTGGATGAGCGCCCTGTCGATGGTGAAAAGTGGATGTTGGCATCATGTCAAACAATTCTTCAGAACACAGCCCATTGTATAGGCGATAGAACACACATAAGGTAAAGTCTCTCCTTAGATTTAAGGGTTCAATACCGACTGTAAGTTTGGGATCGTCGACAATTCGTACAGCGCGCCTCTGGACCGAGTCAAAGGGTCCAAGCTGGTATCTAGGTAAATTTAAGAAAAACACGGACATTTTATAGCTAGGTACATGAAGTCGCTTTAGGTTGAACATGAATACAACTTTGTTCCGTTCGGCGTCGAGACCCTCGGCCCATGGGGTTCAAGCGCCCTCAACCTCATTAAGGGTTATTTAAAGAGGCTTGTGAACGCTACTGGCGATCGTAGAGCTGGCAGCTTCCTCGCCCAAAGCAACTCGGTTCCGGGCTAACCTGCCGAATCCTACGCCTGCGTGCGTAGCCAAGATGCCAATCGCTCACGCTCAGTCGCTAACGAAACGCAACTGTCATTGTCACACTAATAAGGAAGAGTGATAGGGAGAGGTAGCTACGATACGTTATTAAGCGTGAGCGATTGGACGACGCAACGGAGCCACGTAGTTACGTCGCCTAAATTTAATAATAAGTAGTGTTAAGTTTTATATGTTTTGGTTTTGTATTTGATGGTTGCAGTGCTTTGGTTTTTGCTGTAAACTGTTTTTTGAAATAAATAAATACAACGAGGAAACGCTGCCAGCGTCTACGGTACCATGCCGCGGGGGGAATATTTATTTTAAAATGTATTCTATTTTAAGATGATGTATTTCGTTGATATCTGCTATTGTATGTTACGTACGATTATCTATACATTTGATGTGCCCCTCCCCAGCAAAAATCGGTAAACTTTTTAGTACCTACAGAAAATGACAGATATTGCCAGACCGAGAGGATTCACTGTGTTGACAGCTGGGGACCCACGGAGCAAAGCTTGCCCCTTTAGCTGTCAACTCAGCGAATCCTCCTTTTTTTAAGGATCGGCAACGCGCATGTATGTAACAACCCTGGAGTTGCACGCGTCCATAGGCTACGGTGACCGCTTACCATCAGGCGGGTCGTATGCTTGTATGCCACCGTCGTAGTATTAAAAAAAAAGACCGGCTGATTAACTAGTCAGTTCTTATCAGGTATTCATGGACTTTTTTAATCAAATCGTTCAGCGTAAAATGTAGATTTTTGAGATTATTGTCGGCCCTAAAAGATTTCGTCCCGAATGGAAATCGTAATAACTTAATTTCGACAGCTGGCGTAAAAGTGAATTTATTAAAGAGAGCTAGCATGGTTGCCATTTTATAGACAATCACGCTATGTGTTACTTTCGCACTTATATACTTGTGAGAACGGGACAGATACGGTGATAGTCGGTAAAGACCCGACCATAATAGAGCTTGTAAAATTGAGTTATTTTATGTCAAACACGGAATGAATTATGATTAATGATAACAGACAGTTACCAAACAGCCAGTATACATGAGTAGATAGTTAGGGACTCCGAGGACACTATAGTAGGCAGTTAGCAACTTAAAAACGAGGCTGCATGCGAGTCATACCCACCGTTATACCCACGCAAGTGGGTATAACGGGGTGGCACCATTGACTTATTAAAAGAAATAGACACACAAAGCAAAACAAAAACGTAAAAAAATGTGGGCCAGAATGACATTATAAATTTACTAAAACGGGGCTTAATCGTGTATAAACTTTGGAAACAAACCTCCGACGTTTCAAGGGCGACATTGCCCCCGTGGTCCCGGAGAAAGACTGGGCCACCTGGGCCTGGGTTCAGTCTTTCTCCGGGACCACGGGGGCAATGTCGCCCTTGAAACGTCGGAGGTTTGTTTCCAAAGTTTATACACGATTAAGCCCCGTTTTAGTAAATTTATAATGTGTGAAAATCGTGACAGAATGACATTATCGAACAATTCTTCAATCATCATCATCAAAAATCATCATCAATGCAAAAGCATTGATGAGACACAAAACAAACGTTAAATATTTCGTGCGAAAAAGAGCTTAATGACGTAAGCATTAAGTGTCAAATTCATACACAGAACTACTAAGTTAAATGTGTATAGGCTGTTGGCACTTAACGAAACGTCACGTTCCAAACAAGACTATTTGAAAAAGTGCTGCAACTGCAGCACTTTTGACGAAATGACTTTTGAACAAATTCAAATAACAGATTATTGGGCTGCCTTTTATCGGGTCGGACAAGCTCGGTAGCGGGCCAATAATCCGAAGCCACAGTTTTAGCAGTACAATAATCAGCAACCCAATAATCCGCAACCAAAAAAATGGACACGAATTATTGGGCTGCCGATTGTTTGGCTGCCTTTTATACGGACTCAGTTGTGTTGTCACTTGTCAATGCTGCAAATTCCATACATACCGCTCGCGTTGCGTTCAGTTTTGTTAAGCCATGTTTACACGTTGCGATCGTGGCCAACAAAATGGGCTTGCCAGAAAATCAGCGCTGTCCTTCGGGATAGCATTATGCTGAGGCGAGTCCATTTCGTGGTAAAAATATTCTGTTTTTTCTTTGTTACTTTAATGTTTTCTTGTATTTCTGATTTTTACCATGAATAAATATGATTTGATTTGATTTGATTTGATTTGAAATCATTCAGTCATTTTTTCGGCTGATTGGGTTTACAGTTCTATATCTATATGCGGTTGGCACTAATTGACTAGTAGGTACGTTTGGCGTCCTAAAACAAGGGGGAACCCTCAGCGGCGTGACGCAAGGGTGGTACTGGCGAGTTCTATCGAGATCCCAGAGCCACCCTAATTGCGTCGAAGAGGAAAAAGGGGGGTTTTTTAGTCGGTGAGACTCCGACATAACTTCTGCACTGTCCCTGCGGTGCAGAAGTATCCATAACGGATTTTTCCTCCCCATAAAAAAAAAAAAAAGAAAAAAAAAAAAGGTACGTTTGGCGGAATAGCAGAGTAACATAATTATTGTTATCTACAATTACAATCTTGTCCGAGTACGTATTAAGTCCCGAGCGTGGTATAAATTAGGTGCTACCGCTCCAACCTTTGACCCAGTTCAGGTGAGCGGGGGCAATTTCCAGAACCCAACTATTATTAAGTTGTTCGAGCCAGCGGTTACGTGGACACGTATTGTATATCTATACCTAGATTACCTAGTTGTATTGTATACTTATAGTTATTCCTGTACCTGACCTATTATAGTCAACTACAGACATATGAATACAGCTAAAGTGCCACAAATATGTATACACGGCTTTAATATTCGCGTAATAAAGTCCTGTATACATATTTTTGGCATTTTGGCAGTAATAATATCTTTGTAGGTGACTGTACCACGGAAATCGAGCAACAGAAAATTTGTATTTCCCTCTCTGTGGCACTTGCTTATTTTATTAAAAAAGTATACATTTATAACGTAGTCTATGGTATTTCATAAGAACACTGCTCCTATGGATTTTCATACAATATATGAGCACTGTTGTTGTTTTTTTTTTAATTAATACAATGTGGAAATATAAGTCCGGCCCTGGAGGGAAACTACCTTAAATCCTTAAGCTGGCTCATTTTATTTAAAGATTTAAAGGAGACATTCCTTTATTAAAGTATGTATGTATCAAGCGCGCGGTTGTTTTGTGCGATAAACGCTACGTTACACGCAATGCGATAGACGCAGAGCATTTCCAATCAGGTAATATAATTATAGACCATTGTTTTACGCGGTTAACGCAGCAGGTGAAACATACGGGGCAAACGCATTCCGTTAATCGCATGCGACTAACGCTGCGATTGCCGCACAAAACAACCGCGCGCTTTTTGAACATCAGAAAGTTATTCTCGGCCGCAGCACGTTTTATCCTCGAGTAAATCCACCGGCAAACGAGCGTCGCGTGACGTCACGCACGTAGGTACAGTCGGCTTAGGGAACATTTTTCAGATACGTCTTCATTACTCTCACACCTTTCCTGCATATCTTCAAATCTTGCAAGCTGAATTCGACTAACTTCCCGTTATTCGAATAAGCTGAAACTTCACATGCTAACAAGTTAAGCTTGTATCAAAAAAAAATTTTTTGACAAATATAAAACCAGCCAAGCGCATATTGTGCCATGCTCAGTGTAGTGTAGGGTTCCGTAGTTTACCCTCCGTTACAATAGAACAGTGATATAATAAGAACAAATTAGGGTGGGTTGGGGGGGTGTAGGTAGGCAAGTTCAGGTGTGCGATGATGAGCTGCGGACCCTATACTCCCAAGTCGATCACACACGTCCCCGTCGTCTCTGGCCCTGCCGCCGCAGGCCAGGGGCGAACCCGTTCCACTGTGGATGGGTCGTACCCCCTGGAAATGCTGGTGGTCAATGGGCGTCGCACATTCCAACCACCCCAGACCACCAGTAGCCAAGTGTGTCGGCGACGTCACAACCCGTAAGGACCTCAGAACCCGAACGAGGTGTGACAAATCTACTGGAGTAGCCTGAATAACATAGGTAGTAATATGGTTTCGACCACTTTGCTACCTATGTAAGTTTGGGCCTCCCGGTTCCGCTGAGGGTGTAGGTGACCTCAGTGGACTACACGCACCTACCTGCGTATGTCCTGCGCAGTTGAACGCCGTCAAAACGGTTGCCCTGCAACTAGCCACTGCAGGGAAGTGGACACGCGTCCCGTACGGTCGAGGTGGTACGGTCCGCAGGCAAGGTGTGGAGGGGGGCGTTCTCTGGGAGGATGCCTGGGGCTCGGCCATGCTGACGAGGCAAGGGCGTATGGAACCACTGGGTAGAATTAGATCGTTCTACCCAGCCATACGTCTGCAGCTTCCGATGTCGCGCATGAGTCTCAACCCGATGCACCTATACCTCTTGGGTAGTCCTGGTGTCCTAAGTGACATCCCCAAAGGTGCGGGCTCCGTGGAGGGTGGGAAGCTCGAGAGGTGAAAATAAAAACAATTAAAAGTATGGATACTAAAAGATCTATCACCCCAACACACGAGGGATGCGGCGCAGGGAACTCTGTACCGAGCACCTCAAACACAATCACCACAACACATCGTGACGGCGCTGCCTCGGCAGTACCGCCACTACCCACACACCACGCTGGTACTGCCCCGGCAGTACCAACACTCACTTCACACAATGGCGGCGCAGCTCCGGCAGTACCGCCATACCACAAGCAACACGGTGGCGCTGCTCCGTCGGTGCCACCACTCACCACACACCGTGGCGGCGCTGCTAAGACAGTACCCCCACACAAAAAACAACGTGGTGGCGCTGCTAGGACAGTACCCCCACGAAGACAAAGACTAAAGGCTGCACATGGTGCCGGGACCCCTGAGAAATCGGCGGTACAAGCATCGCGTGCGCCATCTCTACCAGCAAGCTCAGCACAGGCCCCGGGCCGTAAAGAGCCACTGCTCCCAACACCGGTCCAACTCACGGCGGCCGTTCCGATGGGGAAATCCCCTGCTCCGGAGCAGCCTCCTACTGTAGACCTGGGCACTGACAACGCGACTGCGTTGCTGGAGGCTGGATGGACCATCCAAGGCGCGAGCAGGAAGGCGCGTAGGGATAAGACCGTTAAACGGGCGGATCCCCCCGTACCCCCTGTTTCTGCCAAGGTACACAAGCCCAACAAGAAGCAGCGCAGGAAACTTCGTGAGAAGTACGCGGCACAGACGCAACCCTCCTTGGCGCCGCAGTCGCATGCGGCCCCTAGCAGTGGTGCCATACAATCAGCCGCTGGCACCCCAGTAGCTGTTATAACAGCGAGTGGCAGTAGCCGCGGGCCCAAACCTTCTGCCAAGAGGGCCCGGCTGGACGAGACTATCTCGCCCAGAGGCGAAACCAAAAAACAAAGAACCGGTGAGGCCACTCGCGCCTGTTATGCGGAGGCAGCAAAGGCTGATCTGCTGGTGGCCATCACGGTGGACACCACGGGACACCTCAGCCAGCAGCAGTCAGAGGAGGTACAGCAAAAACTGCAGGACCTCCTCATGAAAGAGGCTATGCAGCCCACCAACAGCCTGTCCTCAGGCCCGAGATTTCGGGGCAAGCCCACACTAGCAGACGGTTATCTGCGTCTGTGGTGCGAGGATCAGGCCACACTGACCTGGCTCAGGCACAATGCGGCCACAATCACCCTCGCGAAGGGGGAGAAAGTGGTCGTAAAAAGCCAGAGCGAGATAATCAGGAGGGTACGGTGTGGGATCCTGTTCCCGGGCGTCTGGGAAGACTTCCGAACAGTCGGGAAAACTCTTCGGTACCAGAACCCGTGGGCAGAGATCAACCACTGGCTCGTCCACCGTACAGATGTGCAGGGAACGGAGACGTTCGCTGTCGTCAGCATACCGGAGACGATAGTGCAAAGCCTCGTGGAACACGAGCGCCGGCTCGCATTCATGCTGGGCTCGGTGTACGTAAAGTTTCAAGGACCACGAGGCAAATATGTGGAGCAACCGCCCACAACTACTACCGTCTCCCAGGACCCCACGGAGGCTACACCCACCGAACCAATGGACGTTACAAGGTCGGAAGACGCCGAGGCGCCTAAGACCCCAGCTCCAGCGCAGTCAACTTCCTCTACTGAGAGGGACGAGGATGAACTTCTTCGCGATCCTCCGGAGGGTGAAGGGACATGCGCACAAGAGCTGCGTAAGCTGTCCATCGGTAAGGAGGACGAGGAGGACAAGATGTCGGTCGAGGATGTTGATCTCGATGGCGGCGTCCCCTTCCTCGACTTGTAGCTTCCTTCAGACAAACCTCCACCACAGTGAAACCGCAACGGCACAGGTCCGGAAATGGTTGGAGGTCAACAGTACAGCCGTAGTACTGATCCAGGAGCCGTGGGTCAGGAAGGGCTCTGTCTGCGGACTCCGCAACGCAGGAGGTAAGCTAACAGTCTACACAGGACCGGATAATCCCCGGGCCTGCATTTACACAACTAACAACATACAGGCAGAACCATTAACAAGCTTCTGTTCCAGAGACATGAGCGCCATGAAAATTCGTGGTGCACAATACTCCGGCCTGCAGGAGGTGGTCGTGGCATCAGTCTACATGGCAGAGGCGGACGACCCACCACCGCACGACATGACAAGGCTGGTCAAACACTGCGAAGAGGCGGGGCTGGAACTGATCGTGGCCACCGATTCCAACGCACACCACGCCCTATGGGGCATGAGAACGGGTAACGACAGAGGTAAGAAATTAGTCGAGTACCTATTTACAACTAACCTTAATATACTAAACACAGGTTCAGAACCGACATTTGTCAACAAGCGTAGCAAAACGATCATTGACTTAACGCTAGCAACGCCAGAAGCATCGGAACACATCTCAAACTGGCACGTCTCAAACGAACTTTCGTGCTCAGACCACAGATGGATCCGTTTCGACCTCCTGGTAATTACACATACGGCGGTGCCGAGACGTAACCCACGCAAAACAGACCGAGCTCAATACAACCGACATCTGAGCTCGGCCTTAGGAGCGATGGAGAGTCCAAGCCGAATAAAAGGCACCGCGGAGATAGAAAAACAGGTAGGTATTCTCACAGACACTATCATAGAATGCTACCACCATGCATGTCCCCTATCTACTCCCACAGCCGAAAGCGGCAGGAACACCAGCTGGTGGGGCCCTGAGCTGGAGAGACTTAGGACTAAGATGAGGAGACAATTTAACAGAGCGATGAATACTGGAAGCGACCTAGACTGGGACAGCTATAAAAACCCAAGTCTAAGTACAAGAAACGTCTCAGGTACAGAAGAACGAACTCGTGGCGCAGCTTCTGCACCAACATTGAGACCACTATACAGGCCAATAGGGTAAGGAAGATTCTCTCTAACAACTCAACCATATCCCTAGGATCCATACGTAAACCCGATGACACCCTCTCCACCTCAAGGGAAGAGGCAGAAAGTATTCTGGTACAAACGCACTTCCCGGACTGCGAGATACTGAACGCGGTAAGTTGGAGAGAGGTAGATACCGCTCCTACGGAGGATGAGTGGCAACAGACATGCGAGGTTATCACCCCGCAGCGCACGCACTGGGCAATAAACAGCTTTGACTCGTACAAATCGCCGGGCCTGGACGGGATCTTCCCAGCGCTACTGAAGTGGGGGCAGGAGGATCTCGCCCTCAGGCTCAACAACGTCTTGCGCGCCTGTCTGGCCCACAGATATGTGCCTAGACGCTGGAGAGAAGTCAAGGTTATCTTCATACCAAAACCAGGTAAAAGTGACTACTCGGACCCCAAATCTTTCAGACCCATCAGCCTCACCTCCTTCTTGTTAAAAACACTAGAAAGGATGTGCGATAGGTACCTGAGAGAGAAGGTGTTAACCGAGGTACCCCTACACCCGAACCAACATGCCTACAGCCCCGGCAAATCAACGGAATCAGCACTTCACGCAGTTGTAAGTAAGATTGAAGTAGCGATCAAAAGCAGGTCTATGTGCCTGGGCACCTTCATAGACATCGAAGGAGCCTTCGACAAGACCAGGTTCACCAGCATAACTGCAGCACTGACAAAGCATGGGGTAAGTGCAGTTATGGTTAATTGGATAAATAACATGTTGAGCCAGAGAGTTATCAGACTCGGGACCGACGAAAAACAACAGGCGCTGGTGGCGAAAGGTTGCCCGCAGGGGGGAGTCCTATCGCCACTGCTATGGAACTTAGTGGTGAATGACCTGATCACCAAGCTGAACAACAATCACCATTACACGATCGGCTATGCTGACGATATAGTGATACTTACGAGCGGCAATCACACAGGTACGATATGCGATGTCACCCGCTCTGCACTAGCCATCGTGGAACGCTGGTGCACCGCAAACGAGCTTACAGTTAATCCCAGGAAGACTGAACTAGTACTGTTCACCAACAAACGACAACTGGGCAACTTTCGGCTGCCCAAACTGTTCAATACAGAACTCCAACTAGCAACTGAAGTAAAATACCTGGGAGTACTACTTGACAGTAAGTTGAATTGGAGCAAACATGTTAACAACAAAATTGAAAAAGCTACAATCGCATTCTGGCAGTGTCGTAGAATGGTAGGTAAGACCTGGGGACTTTCCCCGAAAATCACTCTATGGCTATACCAGGCGGTAATAAGGCCTATAATAAGCTATGGTGCGATAGTCTGGTGGCCACGAACCAGGCTGTCCACGGTGGAGGCCAAACTACAAAGACTGCAGAGATTGGCCTGTATGGCGGCCACGGGATGCATGCGGACAACACCAACCGCTGCCCTGGAAGCCCTACTGTGCCTCCCGCCGCTACACCTCCTTATACAACAGGAGGCACTGGCCGCGGCGGTACGTCTTAAGAAGATGAACCTCTGGAGACTGCCTCGGGTACCCCACACCGAAATCCTCTACGAGGCTATAGGTAAGGAGCCGCTCATAGAGGCAGCAACTGATAAGATACCCAGGCAATACATATTCGATAAGAAATACAAGATACAATTACATGAAGACCCCCGGGAAGGCCTCAACCCAAGGGAGCTGAGAATCTTCACGGACGGATCAAAGACAAGGTCGGGCACTGGCTCAGGAGTATTCTCTGAGGACCTAAATATACACATCTCTACACCACTAGGTGCACATAACACTGTCTTCCAGGCGGAGTGTTTGGGCATTATACTGGCAGCACACGCAATCGTCGCAAGGAAGGTAACGGATTTCCCAATCCGCATACTCTCTGACAGTCGATCAGTACTACAGGCCCTACAAGGCTACACTTTAACCTCGGGACTAGTCCACGAGTGCCACACAATCCTGTCGGAGGTATGTAAGAACAATCACGTAACTCTACAATGGATCAAGGGGCACAGCAACTCGCGAGGGAACGATGCAGCAGACATATTGGCGAGGGAAGGTTCGGAGACGGTCGTGGTAGGACCAGAACCGATCATACCCCTGCCATTCGCCTGGCTGCGGAGCACTCTCCAACAAGACACCAGGGTAAAACACCAACTATACTGGTCTAACATAGGAACCTGCAGGCAAACAAGGTTAGCCCTCCCGACAATCACCCCCGGGCTGTCGCGGAGGCTGAGACAGCTGAAAAGGCCCCAGCTCCGTCTCCTGACTGGCGCCATAACAGGTCATGCCTTATTCAACAAACACTTGCATACTTTGCGTGTTACAGACAGCGCACTCTGCAGGGCCTGCTTGGAGGCAGAAGAAACAGCCGCCCACGTCATCATCGAATGCACTGGGGTGGCAAACTACCGGGCAAAATACCTCGGTACACCGAGGTCTCTCCCGGAAGTCGTCGGCAACATCAAGGGTCTGCTAGGCTTCCTGGAAGAGCTGGGTTGGCAGGAGTAGTGCCGGCAACCCACCACGCAAAATAGGCGCATCATTTGACGTCGAGTTGCGGAAACTAGCCCGCGTATACCTATACCTATACCTAAGAACAAATTATGAGCTGTTGCATACGCTAGTTTTTCTACGACGGCTAAATAGCGAAAAAAGCTAAAGCTCGAAAGGTGGCAGAATGTGGAACATTTATGCCCACTATAGAAATTAAAAAAAATCAACAGTGCTAATATATTGTATGAGAATCCATAGGAGCAGTGTTCTCATGGAATAC
The DNA here is from genome assembly GCA_949128165.1 of Lathronympha strigana. NCBI lineage: Eukaryota > Metazoa > Arthropoda > Insecta > Lepidoptera > Tortricidae > Lathronympha > Lathronympha strigana. Next base: position 1,504,433 of record OX421911.1, read on the forward strand.
CATAGACAACGTTATAATGTACTATACTTTTTTAATATCGCTGTCAGTCATGTAATTGGCAGATAGAAGTGCTGGAGTAGAAAAAGGGTTTTTAAAGATACCATGCTGATAACAATAAAAAAGAAGTAAGTACCTATCTTTGCAGCTCTTACGACTTATTAAGGTAGTTAATTTACCTTAATATAATGTAGTTAATTTACCTTAATATACCGACGTTTCGACATAGTTTCATGTGGCATGGTCTCGGTTTGTCTATGTTCATAACAATGTGTATAAAACGCGAAATTTTAAAGTGTTACATCCATTATGTCCACTTTAAAGTTGCAGTGTCCTTCTCAGGTTAATAGATTACTCTGATGTAGGGGAGGTACTACTGATAAAAACTTTTTAACAAAAAAACAAAACCGCTGAAAAATTGAGACTGAAAAGAAAAAAAAAAGCTTCAAAATCTGTGAGTGAACAATAAATTACCCCTATTTTCCCACCCTAAAGGGACTAACTTTGAGGTATACCCTATCCAATAAAAAAAGAAATATCAAAATCGGACTACTCTGTAAAAAGCTATGCGTGTGGTCATACATTACGTTCGGTGAGTAAACAATCAATCATCCCCTATTTTCCTACCCTTACGGTTGGATTTTTTTCCAAATTTATGTGGGACCTTCAGGGTATACCCTTTCTAATAAATAAAAAATATTAAAATCGAACCACACAGTAAAAAGTTATGCCGCGTAATACATAAAAAAAAAAATATATATAAATATACGCGTCGACTTGAAAAATTCCTCCGTTTTTTTCGTCGGTTGAAAAAAGAATGAAAGTCATTCCAACCACTCGAGTAAATTCTTCCAACCTTTGTGTCCCGAAACAATATACCTCCAATAACCCGCTAGAGCCACTTCACCTTCAGCTGAAGTGAAACGGCCGCCATCTTAACCTTTCAATTGCACTTGACATAAGGTCGTATGTGGTAATCGCCTAGATTGCAGTTGCCATCTTTTGCTTGCCGATCGTGTTGCTATAAGACAGTCTGGACAGAGTAAATAAGTTGTTTTAATGTAAGTAGTTGTTGGACATAAGTTAGGATGAACCATAAGTTGGGCATAAGTTAGGGGGTGGTTCTTATTTTGTCTAAGTTTAAAATGTAAACGGGGCACCTCGTTATTGTGTTCACTGAAATAAAAAACTTCGCCTAATTTTTTTTTAAACAAGTTTTAGAGGCCGCACCCATTTTTGAAAATTAAAAATTCCCACGTACTTTTATCACAATAGGCGTGACATGTTTCGACTGCATCGGGCAGTCACGCCGGCTGGGATCGAACCAGCGACCTCCTGCTTTCGCGGCAGACGCCCTCACCACCGGGCTGCTCACCGGGGACCTTGGTATTTTTTTCTGTAGTATATGACATCCCTTTCAATTTATAATTCACCATAATATATTAAGATTTTTTTATCTTTCAGTATTTTAGTACAATAGATCAATTAATGGATATTTGTACAGATTCCCGTTACACAATAGACAGCGAAGACAATATAAAGAACCTAAAAGCCGAAAGCTTCAGAACATTCACTAAGCGAACTTTATAGAAGTAAATCGTTATTTTACCGAAAAAGGCCGTATCTGCTTTTAATACCCCCAGTAAGTAAATCTTTTGGCAACGCTACGAAATTCTAGGCCGATTTTATTTAAAAAGACGGATGTCTAAGCGAATACTTACTGAACTCGCCTAAATAAGACCTTATGTCATTGTGATATGATTGATTTTGACTTTAACCGCAATAAGATTCTTCAGCAAATGCGACCTTTTTCTGTAGGAGTGAAATACGCGCCAGCCTTCTTAACTTTAGTCAATAAACTTTGGGGATCATATTTGCGAAACGGACGCTCCCAGATGCCAAATGTACACTCAGCCAAAGGAAAATATAGTATGTAATGGGATTAAACTCGTATATTATTTTGGTTTCAACTCTCTTTTTTTAGGAAACGCAAGTCTATGGTAAGACAAGACTGATGGGCCAGTCGAGTTGACTGATTCGAATAACTCAAATCAGCGGTCCGACGAAACACGTTGGTGGATACGACTCTGACCGAACAAATGCGAGTCAACTCGACGCCAACGCGCCCGTGTTTGATTCGTACGAAAGCTCATCTCGCTTTTTTATCTTTAATTTAAGAGTCCACATATGCGAGCAAGAAAACCTGATAGAGAGCGGGATAGCCCTAATTGCAAAAGCACGCGAAACATGAAAAGGCGATAGTAGGCGGGCGCGTCAAAATACACTGCATAATCAGATAATTGCTGTTTACACGTTAACTACAATTTCTGTAGATAAAAGCTTTTACCAGATTTAAGAACTAGTTATTACTTAACTATTTAACTAAGAATCATGTGTGTAAATTCAAGGGTTTCGACGTTCTAACCAAAAACATGTAAAAAAGGACCTATGTTTGAAAAATAAGAGTATCGAGGCTTTTGTTAAAAATCATGTTTTCACGTTTGAAGTTTGAAGGAAATATGTTGAAGTTTTATGTGTATGGATATCAGATACCTAGTTGTTATCAATATTGACTAGATCAATATTGATCTAGACGTCTGAATGATAACAATTTGGCCACTGTGGCCTCTTAAGAATGACTCGCACTAGAACGGCACGGGACGGGGCGGGGCGGGAAAATCTGTCAATTTCTATAGAAATAATCGCGTGATAACTCGGAGCTCTCGGATGTCACGTGACGCTTTCTATAGAAATTGACAGACTTTCCCGCCCCGCCTCGCCCCGTCCTGTCCCTTCCCGTCCCGTCCCGTCCCATCCCGTTCTAGTGTGAGTCGTCCTTTAAAGGAACCTTTGTCAAAAGACCATGTCGGCTCCGTTGGGCCTCTACAATTCATACAACAATTAACTATACAACGACGCATACATTATAAAAGTAGGAAAGAAAACTCGCCTGATTTGCACTCGCCAAGTCAGCTCAGCGATAGGCCGCCGCGAATGGCGAGTCGATTCGAATCGAGTTTCAACTCAAATTAGCCACCGAATCAATTCCAGTTAGTCGAGTTGGAGAAATGTCAACTTGTCACATCGCTAGAGAAAAACCTATCAGGGGGTTTACTGTGATCGCCTGACGCGATTCAGTCTAGGACCTGGGCCCTTAGGTTCTTAACTGTGCTCAGGCAGGGGCCTTATTACCATGACGTCTTAGCGCGACTCAGTTTAGGATTAGTTTGGGCTCAGTTGTATGAAAATCCCTTACGACCATAGGCTTAATACAGCTCATTAAGCCTAATAAATAAGTATGCTTGCATATAATATCACCATTTACGAGCCAGTGTGATGAAAAACATATTATATATACCTTTTCGTAGGTACACATGCGTTCAAAAGTGCATGCTCTAAACCCTAAAACATGATGTATGGAATGAAACATGGAATGTACGGGCCCTGTTTATGAATTAATTAATTCATAATTTGCCCATGCAATTTTAAACGCGATAGTACCTCGGTTATAAAAAATTGAATGGAAAACACCACAATCCGTGTTAACAAAAACGTCCCATGTTGTATTAGGGGTAAACTTATCTCTGATAAGCCATTAGCTCAAGTGTATCCGGGGGCAAAGGGGGACATTCTTCAGCGAACACGAGATAGGAAAACAAAGCCCGGGTCATTGCCCCCGGGGTAAACAAAGCAACCTCGACGCCGGGTATTAACGGGTGCCCTCTATTTGGCATAACGTTTTTTGTCCGAAACGCTTTTGTCATACATAACTACACCTATTTTTCTGGCATAATCAACTTTTCTTTAGTGTTTGCCACGATAAAAACATCGACATTCCTATTATATCCAACGAACTTGTGACATTCTGCGTCGATTTCAAATACATTACAAATATAAATTGATAATGTTGTTATTATTATTTACTTTCTGACGTACTCTAAATGGAATGTTCTGGCCCGAAGTTAAATATAATCTTCGCCCTTACGAAAGATATAGATTATTAGTTTTGTATTCCTCGAGAAACTCTTCTTCTTCGTTTTCCCAGCTTATGTCACGACTCAGGGAGCCTGGGGTCCGCTTTGGCAACTAATCCCAAGATTTTAAATTAAATGTTTATTTCAGATCTCTAGAATCCATATAGTTGTTAGTAGCCGATACTTAAGAAATATGTTAGACTTAAAATAAAAATAAAATTAAAATTACACACTAAGCACGTTGTGAGCAGCACGTATTTGACGTAGGCGCTAGTTTTACGAAAGCGACTGCCATCTGACCTTCCAACCCAGAGGGTGAACTAGGCCTGATTGGGATCGGTCCGGTTTCCTCACGATTTTTTCCTTCACCGAAAAGCGATTCGTGAATACACAATGATATTTCGTATTCCTCGAGAAACGTAAACAAAACATCAGGGGAAAATATATCGCACTTTACTGAGACATATTTTGTATCTCAGCCCGCAATCTCAGTCCATCTCGGGCCCTGAATTACACAATTTGAAGGGGCCCTGATAAATAAGCCTTTTCACGCGATTTGGTTTTATTGTTGGCCCTGGGGTCTTATTGTGAAATGTGTTGAATACGTCGGAATTTTGTGGAATTTCTTAAGGGAATTTTCAGTCCTCCGGCCGGTAAGCGCCACTTTACGCAAAACTAAATTGCCGCCTGCCGGCTCCGTCGGGCTGAAAAATAGTATACAAACCTCGGCCGTTAAATGGGAAAGCCTCGGATCACATGTTAGTCGACCTCGGCTTCGCCTCGGCCGACAATTACACGGAATCCGAGGCATTTCCCACTTAAACGGCCTTGGTATGTAATGTACTATTATCTGAAATTAAATCTGTCTAAAAATATAGTAGACTACTTATTAGTGCGTCAATGACAGGTGCGTTTCGTTCGCGACTGAGAGTTAGCGATTATAGCGATCCTGCCGGAGTGTAGAAGCGAGTCGGACATACTTTCGAATGCCGCGGTCGCAATCGAAATCGCATGGTAAGCACACTGTTTGCAGTTGTGATTTTGACCTTATTAAACAATGTTGACAACTTTTAATACGCTACAACTTTTCCGTTCGTATTTATCTGAAATAAACAAAAATAACTTACCCAAACGGTCACAAATCGTGACTCCGTGTCCTCACGCTATTTCGTAACAACAAAGTCTCCTAACTACTCGTACTTCTAACTACAACTAAGTATTAATTTCCATCACGCGATGAAGAAAAGCCCACTTAAATTAGTATTCCTTTAGTCACTTTTTAATTTCCATAATGCTTACATGAACAGACTATGCTTATTGAATGCGAACTCTATTCCTACATTATACGGTCTACTTTTGATTGATAATATAAGTTCCTATAGTCAGCATGAATGCCGTGAATGTGACAAAAGCTTAAGTTAGTGCTTGTTAAAGCTCCTGTTTAAATATAGTTCGGTTTAAGAGGGCGTATATCATTTTTACGATATTGCGATTTTACTTATGTCATCGCAGATTCTTTGGGCCAAAGGATTTGCGATGACAAACATCTTGGTGCTCTTGAGGCGTGCTTCAATCAAGACATATTTCAAGCCGTTGAAGAAGATGTCACAATTCCTGAGGCCTGTAAAGTGTAACTTTCCTCTACCAGATGCTGGGGTCTATAGCCTTGACTGTGAATGTGGTCATCATACGTTGGGCAAACAAAGCGTAGCATTACAACCAGGGTGAAGGAACATATAGCCTATGTCAAGCATCGTCGACCAAGGTCTGCAGTCTGGGAACATGTGTCTGATAAGTTTAATCGTTCAATTAAGACCTCTGGTCCTCACCAAGGAGAAGCGTTACATTCCCTGGATGCTGCGCGGGGCTATTGAAAACAAGAAGGTTCCTAATTTCAATAGAGAGGATGGCTTTTCGGTACCACCAGCTTGGGATCCTGTTTTACATCTCATCAAGGATCAAGCACGACACAGAACTGGAAGACCTTAGCGTGGACTTTGTTTGAAAAGATTGAAAACGGATAAAAGAGGCAAAATGGGGCAGTTTTCTTGTCGTTTCTTTCTGCCCTATAAGCCAGTTAGGGAAGCGTTCGTGAGTTATATGTATGGTAATCCTCACAGGGTTTTTTACAATTTAAACATTTTTAATTTTAAATATAGAATGCCCTTCAGGCTATGTATTACTAGCTTTATAAGCCCCTCTGGGCATTGCAGACCAACCTTTTTTTTGTATGTAGGTAGTTTGCACACGTAACTTTTTTGATTGACGGGGAGAATTCGCATTCTCTTAGTCATCATCTTAACCCTGTGAAAACGAGTGCTGTAAAGGGCTCGAAACGTAGCATCATGGTGGTAATAAGCGCCATTAATCCGTTCTAAAGTGTTTAATTTCAATGAACAACAATCGCGGTAACAGAAAATAATTCTTAATTTCCAACTGAATAAGGTTCTTAATTTAGATTTGAAATGCCCTTGGTGTTCACTCGAAACTTGTACCTTCACTCCCCCCAAATCACTAAAAGACCAAACTAGTTAGAAGTCCTTCATCAGTTACGCCATTTTAGTAATAAGCGGTGAATGTAGCGTGCGATGCTAATATTTTTGCAGACAGACCGTATCGCCACGTCATCGCAATTCATTAGCATTTTATTAACATGATTAAAGTTTCGACCATGACTAAACTAAATAACTATAATTCCGTCCAAAGTGAATATAACACTAAAACAATAACAAAGTACATTTAAGAACCGGTATACTTTTTTTACTATTTTGCCACTTTCATATATTTTTTTCGAAAAAACGTATATTTAGCTAAAGAAAATTTTAGAAAATTTGCCAATGTTTAGCAGGTTTATTTGGGTATGAATAAAATACGTTCCATGAAAATTAAAATGCAAAAATTAACTTTATTTTCGAAATATATACACATATATACAAACCTATGTCGTTCCTCGTATCTTCGTTATATTCTGATACTGGCTTTAGTTTACATATTCTACTGATACCGGGTCAAACAAAGGGTTTATATTATTAACGATACTGTAATGGGGGACATCATCCGATAACTCGTTAAACTACATTATACGCGATATCGCCATCTAAGTCAAGGCAAGGCTTTCTTTATTCTGCTTATTCTATTATACTCCGTTACCTTTGTTAAACCAGTATTTCATTAGAATAAGGATATTGTTGTTTCATTAGTATTTTATTATGGTAAGTAGTTTATGGAATTTTATTTGGTGATGGAAACATTGTGAAAATTTTGAAGCCACTATTTGATCTTATAGTACATTACATACCAAGGCCGTTTAAGTGGGAAATGCCTCGGATTCCATGTAATTGTCGGCCGAGGCGAAGCCGAGGTCGACTAACATGTGATCCGAGGCTTTTCCATTTACCGGCCGAGGTTTGTATACTATTTTTCAGCCCGACGGAGCCGGCAGGCGGCAATTTAGTTTTGCGTAAAGTGGCGCTTACCGGCCGGAGGACTGAAAATTATATTGCTATGTGTTTATGAATATTATTTGATACTGAGTTACGGATGTTGCTGCATTAACCTTTGGTATGCTTAGGAGCAGATCTGCTCCTTAATACATGAACCTTGATTTAAAGTGTCAAGGTCAATTATTAATAGCAAATATTTGACAGGCGCATTTGAAAGATTAAGATGTATGAACGAATACCCCATTGATAAATGGGATGGGTGAGATGTTATACCTACAACATTTTTTTACAGATCTCACTTGAAAAATCACTCATTAACCAAATTTTATTAAAAACCGGCTAAGTTTTTTTTAATACTACGACGGTGACAAACAAGCATACGGCCCGCCTGATGGTAAGCGGTCACCGTAGCCTATGGACGCCTGCAACACCAGGGGTGTTACATGCGCGTTGCCGACCCTTTAAAAAAAAGGAGGATTCACTGTGTTGACAGCTAAACGGGCCAAGGGCTTTGCTCCGTGGGTCCTCAGCTGTCAACACAGCGAATCCTCTTGGAGCTCTGGCGACCTTACTCACCAACAGAAACACAACACTATGAGTAGGGTCTAGTTTTATTTAACTGCGGCAGGACTTCGAGCAGGTTCGATTCCTAGTTATGTATGAATAACAAAAAAAGTTTGAATGCCATTATTATTAAAGCTAAAATCGAAGCCATGGTTCCTAGGTACAGATGCTATCTCTCATAGTTTCTGATTTCTCCATACTGACCCATTCGGATATCATGAACGCTGCTTGCCCCGCTCGAGCGCCTCACGCCTTACACTTAGACATTATCAGTCCTATTTTATTCGTTCGTGTATAATACATATTCATATTGTATTGTAGCTATTATTTATGAAAGGGCACGCCCGTTACGCGTCGTGTTAATTCGATAACTGCCTAATTTACGTACTGGCGCAGTCGATAGGTTTCATCGATCATTTACATTTCAGATACTTTTGTATGTAATTAAATAGTTAAACACTACTATTGTAGCAATAGCAATAGGACTATCTAGTACAATAGGGATTGGTCCAAAGCGGTTTGGAGACTTCACATACAGCTTTAATTTCAATTATTTTTAATACAAGCTGTTATCGCTGACTGTTCTTTGGTACCATAAGATTGTATTGTCATCAAACCTACACAAGCATGTGAAACTTCAGCTTAAGGATGACTCACACTAGAACGGGACGGGACGGGACGGGACGGGACGGGAAAATCTGCCAGTTACTATAGAAAGCGTCACGTGACATCCGAGGGCTCCGAGCTATCACATTTATCGACAGATACGTGATTCTTTTTATAGAAATTGACAGATTTTTCCGTCCTGTCCCGTGCTGATATGTTATCCTTTATTCGAATAACGGGAAGTCAGTCAAATTCAGCTTGCAAGATTTCACCGTAACAAACCAACAAACAAACATACCTATATCGCAAGTTAAATAAAATCTTGTAAATTATAGAATATTTAGCAAAGAAAAAATATAAAAAGTCGTTACGTCAATCAAGAAAATAAAATAATAATATGAACTACATGTCTAGTGTTTCATGCAAAACTGAATGCTATTAGTTTATATCGGATAATCTTAAAAGGTACAGAGTTTATTTTGTCCAAATAAGAGACCAGTAAAAATAACTAGTACTTTATATTTTTTTCAGACTTATCTAATTAATAATAAATCTCACGTGCCATACATTGTAACCCCAAACCCTCTCGTCATTTCATTCACACAAATGAATTTTATCTTTACGTTATCATCTCGTCTCGTTTCAGTCCCTGTAAACGTGCCTAACACACACTTAGCCATTTACGAATTCATTAAATAACTAAAACCTTAATATGTGCTGGTTGTAAGTAAAATATATCACTTTGTCGCTTGTTAATAAGGGTCATCTCATTTCTAAATAAACCATAGCATTGGCGCCTTATCAGCAAATTACTAAGTACGACCTTTTACTGAAAACAAACACATATCGTAGTAGGGTATTGTGCAATCAAGTCCAAATTATGTATCAAGAATCATCTGATAGATATGGTAAGTACTACGCTTTTATTACACTGGAACAAGATACTACGGTTCATATTTTTGAGTAATATTTTTATACTGCACTGTACTATATTGAGTTACGGCCTGCGTACTGCGCCGCGCCGGGCCTTGAATTACCACTCCATTCCGCTTTATTTTACAGCTAAAGGAAAAGAAAATAAATTGCTACGATACAGCACGAAACCCCTCAAACGATCGATCCACACCCACATTATACATCGACGTGTCCTTATGAAATCCTAGAATATACAGTCGATAGAAGGCAGCGTTAGATATTAAACAGACTTGAGGTGACGCTTTATAACCAGCGGTAACCAGAGGGCACCGCACGTGGCTGGAGGCACGATCGATAGTTACATACAACAACTGTTGCTTCATCTCTTCCTTCCCACTCCAACTCAGAGCAAAGCAAGTCAGAACATGAGACAGAGCGAAGGACATCGCTACAAGCTCATTGCGCAAAACTCACGCAACACTAGCGCTTATTCCGCCATTCACACGAGTTTCTCCATAAGTGGGAAAAGGCAAGGAGATGCGGCATCGCATGCTCCTAAAACGTCACAAAGGAGGTCGCCGGATGAATAACAATGCGGACTGCGGAATGATGTCCTTATCGACGGCCGCCCAATCAACCGCCACGTATCGCCGCCATCTTTCATTTCAATCAAATTAATCAAGTTTGCTTAATGAACGAGTGTTCTTTGCCCCTGTTTTCCTGGACAATTACGCTAATGGAAAAACTGAATTAACTGAGACAATTAAGGCATTCAGAGTTGAGATGCGTAGATACGCCAGGCGCGTACACATTACGGCAAAGCTACCCTTTTAGAGAGACGAAATGAGTCTCTCGAGATAGCAGAAATTCCAAGAAGTTTCGTTGCTCCTGCCTAATTTTTGCCTTTATTACAATAAAGCCTTGTATTATGAGATTTTTTTTTGCTTGAAGGTTTGCTATAACCTCTATAACTTTTAAGACGAAACACTTTGCATGGCTTCACGAAAAATGTAGAAAGTAATAAGTTAAATAAATTGTAAATGTTTTCTGCTATAAAGCAAGTTTTTTTTTTATAAACATGAATCACCTCTATGATTTACTTACATTTGGGAACTAGTGAATGCGGCACGGATCTACGCAGTAGTAGCGAAAGTGGCGAAAGCGACCTCGACACTGCAATGCTGCACTGCAGTACTACACATAATACATCTGCCCCTATCTTTCACGTATGGAGTGAGAGGGAGGTAGTGTTACAAAAGGTGCCGTGACCAGGATTAGCAAACGGTATTCCATTGAGTGCACTGCGTCGTGGATTGACACTTCCGTGGTAATGCGCTTTCTTTTCAACCCCTTTTGAATAACTAAAAGAAAGATAAGATTACAATATTTTAGAGAAATAATATTATTTGTGGTAGGAGGGATTACTTTTGCAAGACATAAAGGCGCAAGTAATTATGATGGATTGGCGCTAATAAATCATTTACTGATTCTATGACAATTTTAATGTAGACTTTATTTTGTAGCTAAAGCTGAGACTTAAGAGGTTATTAACTTTTTTCTGCGTGTGACAGATTAGTTTCCGGTGAGAAAATGTTACAGTATCACTGATATTAAAGAAATTTAAAAATGAATAACATAATATACCAAAGTTTCGCTGCCACAGCTCACAGTGTTGAAATGTAATTCAAACTTTATGTTTGAATTACATTTACTTTGACGAATTACTTTGACGACCGGTTGGCGTAGTTGGTAGTGACCCTGCCTGCTAAGCCGACGGTCCTGGGTTCGAATCCCGGTAAGGGCATTTATTTGTGTGATGAACATAGATATTTGTTCCTGAGTCATGGATGTTTTCTATGTATTTATTTATTTATTTAACCTTTATTGCACAAAAGAAACCTTATCGTACAAAAGGCGGACTTAATGCCAGAAGGCATTCTCTACCAGTCAACCTTAAGGCAAAACAGAAAATTTATGTATTTGTATATTATATATATCGTTGTCTGAGTACCCGTAACACAAGCCTTCTTGAGCTTACTGCGGGACTTAGTCAATTTGTGTAAGAATAATGTCCTGTAATATTTATTTATTATGTTCATGATGTTTTTTTTTTTTTTATGCTATAGGGGGCAAACGAGCAAACGAATCACCTGATGGTAAGCGATTAACGTCGTCCATGGACACCCGCAACACCAGAGGTGACAAAATATGACTTGTAAATGTATTCCATAAATTGCACGACTTAACAAAATGCTAAATTTATACTGCTCTTGAGCTTCGAAAGTCGCTTTATTACACTTTTTATCACTTCAACATATTATGCTATTATGCGATATAATTCGTCAAACGGTCTAAGTTGTAGACCGTACTATAGAATTAAAGATGACTCACACTAGAACGAAACGGGACGGGACGGGACGGGATGATCTGTCAATTTCTATAAAAAACGTCACGTGACATCGGAGGGCTCCGAGCTATCACGCTTCTGTCTATAGAAATTGACAGATTGTCCTCTCCCGCCCCGTCCCGTCCCGTCCAGTCCCGTCTCGTTCTAATGCAAGTAATCATTTAAATATAGATTTATATTCAGAGGTTTTCCTAGCCCGAACGGCGTGTTGTAAGTGTTTGATAACAATTATTTATTATACAAGAGGGCAAAGTTGTTGTTTAAATCTCGGGCTTACATTGAGACCCGGACAAGCGAAAGGTTCCAAACTTAAGCCACAAGCGTAGCGAATAAACTGGAATCTTAAGCTTTACGAGGTTCTTAAAACTTATTATACTGTAGAAGACTATTTAACAAAGAAATATGCATGGCTATACCAGAAATTGTAACGAAATCAACAAAAAAATAAATTGAATTGTACTACTGCTTACACAGTGAAGGACACAGTGACACAGTTCACGAAAAAAATCATATCAAATGTTCGTGGATATCGTCGTGTATATTTTTTTTTAACTATTTTCTTTTATCCACTATTATCTTACAAAAGTTGTAAAAATATTCACAATATATGGTTCATATTGTGAATATTTTTACAACTTTTGTACTTAATTTGTTTTGAAAAAATAAGTCCCGCCGAGTATCTTGTCGGTAATAATCTTCTCGGGTTGTGGTGTAGGGTTAGAACCGGTAGTAGCTTTTTTGTGTTTTTTTAAAATACTACGACGACCGGCCGAGCATACGGCCCTCCTGATGGTAAGCGGTTACCGTAGCCTATGGACGCCTGCTACTCCAAGGGTGTTACATGCGCGTTGCCGACCCTCGTCACCTCACCCTCGTGTGTGTGATGAATGTGCCTAAATTGAAAAATAAAGATATTTATCATTTATGATTATTCTCTTTTTTTTCTCTTTTTTTTCTTTAGTTCCTAGGTTAGGTCATTTTATAATATGATTATAAAAGTAAAATACAAAAACACATATAAAAACAATACAAAATACATATAAACATATTATAAAAAACCTAACCGAGAGTGATTATGATTATCATTATTAAGGCACGAGAGTTGAACAAACTTTGCCGCCAAGTGTAATACAAAATTTCCTCACTATCGCGAGGAAAATAAAATCTACTATATACAAATCTTATCCAAATGTAAGTTAACCTGAAGAAACCATTCAAAACTCAGTCAAAAAGCGTTATAATCATACTTACTCCCTTTACTTAGATATTGCCAAGCTTACCAACACCTAGTTGTTGTCTTACCTATTCACGATAACGTTGTTTTCTATACATATGTAGGAAAAACGTAACTTTCCTAGTTGGGTAATAAAATACATGTAAATGGTATGTGAGAGTAGTATGAGTAGGGCGCGGCGTGGGCGAGGCACGGATGTCATTCGTTACGGCTCAAGTAATTAGACGCTAACTGTTTTAAATATTTCACCAGCTAACTATTATAACGATACAAGGGCGAAAAATAGGAAATTCGCAACGAGTGGCGATTTATAACACTCCCTACGGTTGTGTTTTCATTTATCGAATTTTCATTTATTTGCGAATTAAAAAGTAGCACCATGTGTTATTGTTGTAGATCCTAGGGTACCCCGGAGGTGCATAGGGCCTCCACAAGATCCTTCCACTCCTTTCTATCTTGAGCAACATTCTTGGCTTCGCTCTAGCTCAGTCCTACGGCTCGCAACTCGCTCTCCACGCTCCGCCGCGTGTGTATAGGGCGTCCACGAGCTCGCTTTCCACCATGAGGCTTCCACTCAAATACGAGACTGGCACTGTTCGTTGCTCCACTTCGAAGGGTATACCCGATCCATCTCCACTACCACAGCGCAACTTCTTGGGCAATTGGAGACTGACGGCGTATACTCCACAAATCCTCGTTCCTCAATCTAGCATCATGTGTACTGTAAAATAAATAAATATCATCGACTACATCTCTTAAACATAACTTTTTATATTTTCAAGGCCGATAACCTGATATTCTCCTATCATCCATCGGGCACATGCGTATACTTGGGAGCTAAAATATGGTTACTACAAACTACATCTCATAAACATAACTTTTTATATTTCATGGCTGATACCCTGATATTCTCGTGTCGTCTATCGGGCATTATGCGTACCTATATTAGGGAGCAAAACATTGATTGATTGATTGATTAAGCCCAAAACTGGACACTTTTTCAATTGATGTGTATCTCTGTCGCAATCGTAAAGTATTCATATAAAGATGGCTTCTCTTTTGCAAAGTTACTCTTTAGCGTTAGCGCATAATCATACCTGTCTGTATTGGCGTTATCCTAAAATCTAGCGGTAGTAGTGCCAGTGACAACACATAAAATAAACGAACCCGTAAGAGGGTAGATCGCTATGGCGTGTCGGTAGATCACAGCTAAAAACTCGTAGCTCGTCATTCCGTGAACACGGCGCTTGCAATAGTGCCGAAATATCGGGTGGTCAATAAAACAAACATACACGGTAAATACCCCGTTTTAGATATAGTTATAATAAATAATAATAATAAAAATGCTTTATTTCAGACCTGTGCGATCCATATTTTGTTAGTGACTTAAGGCTATAATGCAAATGACCGTTAGCTTAAAACCGTATATTCTGACCCAAAAAACCGTATAGGCTATAGTTTAATTATAAACCCGCCCCCTGGCGTGTGCCAACATGGTGCCAACGTGCCAAAGTGCCAATGCTTGAGCGGGCTGGCAGCCAACGGCGGCGGCGCCCATAGACACTAGACATGGCTATTCCGACTGCTTTGGCGAGTTTGGACTAAAAGCGTTTTTAGCTAGTAACAGTATTAGGTTCCCGTACCAAAATGGTAAAATAATAAAGTTAATAGGAGCTGCCTGATATGTAAAGGTACCTTTTTGTCGGATTTGAAAAAACAAATATTTTAGGTTTTAATACAAAATAAATAAATATTTAGTTTTAATGCAGTTTGATTGGGTTACTAAATAGAACAGATACAGATAAAGAGAATAGATGTCTAATACGTCTGTTTTCTAGCAAATAAACGATTCATTAATTCATACACTTAATTGTGAGAGCCATGGTGACAAAAAAGCGGCCATCTTGAATTCAACTTCGCAAGAACAATAATCTGAGGTTCTCCTGAGTCTTTGCCTCGTGAGTTCGGCAAGCAATAGTAATACCAACAACTGCATTTTACTACCGACTGGGAGACACGACATGGGGCGGTTAACCCTTTCAACGCCATGAGACAAGTTCTCACATAACGATTTAGCGCAATGGAAATGAATCATATTTTCCTACTACAAATCGGCAAGTCAGTAATAGTACATCAATGTACCTAGAATTTATGTATGACTAACAGTAGCGATCGTAAATATGCTGTTTGGGAAGAGATAAGCAGATATTTAGCTGCCCTTTATGTTATAATAAACGTGCAAGCAATTTTAAATGTCACGTAAGCAACGTGAAATACCGACGGAAAGATATCATAAATACGGATCATTCGTAAACTTACCGTTAATTCAATTGTATATATAAAAAGGTTAAATATACTTTATTTGAATGACAAATGTTTCGTTTTAATTTGTATAACATCGAAGAAATTAGCAAGGAAAGTCGTGAAAATTTTATTGACAAGTGCCAAAAATGTATCTACTCGTACGTTGCGTTTTATCTTGTTAAAGAGGTACTACAGAATTATAAGTAATTTAATTATTCGGAAAACAGAGGCAAAATATGGTTGTTTATGTTGATGAGTCATAAATGTTTAGAGTTGGATTTGAAAAACTGTACAAATTTTTTGCGTGGAATGCGCCATTGTGTGTTAAGGGCGGGAAACAAGAAAAAATGTGATGAAAAGCAAGTTCACACAAAAAAACAAAGTAGGTTATTTGAGCTAAATGCGTATCAAAAAGTAAAATAGAAGTGCACAGTCCTCTGCAATAATATCTTCCGATATACACGTTCAGAGACACGCAAGAGGTCAATACTAGAGACGCCCTTTCCATATTCAACCACGCGGAAATGTGCCAATCCTGAAATAAGCGACTTCGCTCAATCTAGAACCAATCGTCTTTACGGTGTCGAAAGGCATCCTTACACGGTCGCCATGGCAACGGAGACCAAACAAACTTTTCAAAATCTTGCTACACTTTTTCACTTTGAAGGCGTCTGTACCTACATGGTGTTCTTGAGCATTTGCTTTAACTTCGTCATGTGCCTTGGTATAATTAAGGAAACAAAATGGCATAGTTAATTTTATTAAATTCGTTACTTTTTATTTATTTAATTTCTCATACAAAATAATTACATGTTGCATCAACCGCTAATGTAAAACGCGCATTAGAATTAACTTTACCAAGTTAGTGACATCCATGACATATCAATGTCATGTGGAATACTCATACTCCGTTTACACACTTGCAAATACCATATGACATAAAATTAAATTGGTAGTTATGTTCTAAATGGTGCTAATTAGAATACCAGTGTCTTTGACAAATTAATTTAATTTAAGCTAAAGAATGCACCCTTGAAATTAAAGCAGTTGCTCAAAAACACGTTGTACGAGTATACTTATATCTCGGTGCTCACCTAAATATTTATTTTTGATCTCTTCTAACGTCAAACAAAATTAAATTCTAATCAGCACCTTATTTGGGTATCCTCTCCCGGGAAATAAGCATCGCCGTTGGATTCACACCTATTTTGTAAAACATTCAAATAAATACATTTGAGTAATCAAGTAATAACCAATCTCGACTCCAACCCTCTTAACGGTCTCCTTGCCTAGTGTAGTGACGCTGCCTATGAAGCAGGAGGTTCCGGGTTCGAATCCTGGTCAGAGCATTTATTTGTGTGTGTATCACGAATATTTGTTCCTGGGTTATGGGTGTTTTCTATGTATTTAAGTATTTATATGTATCTATCTAGTATATATATAAGTCATAAGTCATAAGTCATAAGTCATTTATTCATAAAACCAATTTACACGTTAAAAAGAAAATAAACATTTAAATATGTCGTTACATTGGCATACATTTCAAGATACAATCTTATTATATAATATTTTTATCACTTAAGTGAACCATTTACGAACTCCTATATATATATATATATATATATATATATCATATATATACTGACCTTATTCAGAAGACATTATTCAAAATTATCACCCCAGCGGTTAAGCCATTGGAATAAAGATACGCTTGAGTGTAGTGTTATATATGCTTCCGTATTTGGTACCCATAGTACAAGACATTTGTATGTACAAAACACGCGGCTAAAGCCAATTAACTCTTTCGGCATTAGCTTAGATATAATTCGAAAAACCGCTGGATGGAATGAGTCATGCTCCGTATTTGGTAGATTCTATTATCAGGTACGAGTAATTGTTATCGATCACAATAATCAATTTGATCAAGTAATACTTTCGTGTAAGTACATCTGATGCTAATTGATGCCAATTAATCATGAAATATATGTTATAAGAATGTTTTCGTTTCGAAAAATAAATATTTTTGTAGGTTAGAATTGCGATCCCTTACGAGCGAAAATGCGCGGCTACCAAAACAATAGGTTAAGTTAGGTTAGAACTGCGACCCATACAAGAACGACCGGCTGCCACAAAAGCAGGTTAGGTATAGGTTAGAACTGCGACCCACACAAAAACGACCGGCAGCCAAAAAAATAGGTTAGGTTAGAACTGTAACCGTCGTTTTTGTATGTCCACACAACCGAAACCAACACGTGCACACATACGCATGAAAATTCGACGGAATGTCATGCAGTAGCGAGTTTAGAATAGGAACTTTATTTTTTTTTCTCTGAATCCATGGGTTTCCGTAATCTTAAATCTGCTGGGGAAACATCTGATGACGAGTACTAACCATAAAAAAACCCTTAATTTGTTGTCAGCTAATGTACAGGCCTTCCCTAATAAAAGCACCTAAGGAGGGTTAGGTAAGCACGTATGTAGGTTAACAGCTCGTCAGTTGGCAACCTCTGACTATTGGCACGGCGAGGTAAGCCTACACGCCAACAGTCAAGGGTCACAGGGCGATATTGGCTTGAATGGATAATGACTGTACTTAAAACAAATTACAGGACGTAAACCCTATAAATGTATTACTTACAAATTTATTATGTAAATAATACAGAACTCAAACATAAATAAATAAATATTACGGGACGATTTTACACACAGGGACCTAGTCCCACGGTAAGCTCAATAAGGTTTATGGTGTGGGTACTAGACGACGATATATATATATATATATAATAGATAAATGCATATAAATACTTACATCCATAACTCAGGAACAAATATTTGTGATAAACACACAAATAAATGCCCGGACCAGGATTCAAACCCGGGACCTCCTGCTTCGTAGGCAGGTTCACTACCGACTAGGCTAGGAGGTCGTTAAAATGCGTTATTCATGGGATGAAAAACTTAAAATAACTTTGAACAAATACATTATGGAAAATATAAGGGGATGATTTTACACACACTGGGTTATGGATGTTTTCTATGTATTTAATGTCAAATAAACCAATTATTCTAGACTAACTACCTACCTCCTTATTTTACAACATGCACAAAAACACTAGCAAAGGGATCCAACACATATTTTTACAATATTTTTACTGTATAATTTAATTAATAAACTTTAACAATAAGTAAACTATGAACTAGTTTAGTTAAGTGAATCGAAATGCAACTTCAATAAGTAATTTGACATCGGACTTCCAATCCGTTGGCCGCGGGTTCAATCCTAGCTCGTATCTATGCAATTTTTGCGAGACGAGATTCAAAGACTTTTTTTAAACCGGTAAATTTAAACACTTTAGAACGGATTCATCGCGTTTGTTAACACCATGACCCGTTTCGAGCCTTCTACAGCACTCATTTTCACAGGTTAAGATGATGACTGAGAGAATGAGAACGAGAGATTCGATAAACTCAAACCGTGAGTTTTACCTTGATCACGTCTTATAAATCACCCTGTATAGATGATGATGAATCAATATGATGGACTTCAAACAATAGAGGGCCAAGAGTTGATCCTTGGTGGACTCCCACATCTATTTCATACATGTAGCGTTTATATGCAGGCGTGGCAATCCATCCAATCTGCATTTAATTTGGGGCGCCGCCCCGCCCGGCGACATCGCTTTTAAATTACTCAATTTGTTTTTGTCCCAGATTATTTACCTTTTAGGTCTAGAAGAAGCATAGCTAGGTAACTTTACATTGCAACTGCTGCATCATTATTGATGCAAGATACGAGCGATATTGTGAGAGTTACGGGCAAAGCAGCGCAGCGGTTGCACTGTATAAATATATAAACGCAAGAAAGAAAGGAAGAAAGAAAGAAAGCAAAATACATTTATTTATGGCTTTACATAACACATAAATAAAAAGTATGCTAATTCTGAGTAACAAAATATTCCCGCCTGATGATGAAGCGCTGATCTTCCGTGAGGGCATTGGAGAATCCACGGATAGCGACATAATAACATTGAATAAAGAATAAAATAAAAGAATAATTACAAAAGCACATACAAAAACTAATAATAAACTAGAAACACAAAAGAACAAGATAACCAAATAATAAAATATAATAAATAAACTTGCTTTTAGTAGAAGCGTCAACGTAGTGATATGAACACACGCGTTTAGAGTGCATGCAATTTATCAATGAATTCATTCATAAATTGCCCATGCAATTTTTAACGCGATAGTACATAGAAAATAACACGTCAAGTTCATAATGAGATACGAACAGCAAGAAACATTGATTTAGATATTAGTACGATATGATAGTGGGCGGCAAACAAGTGATATGGTGATAATGATGATTAAATGGAACTAATGTTGATTTGGAACAAACCATTCGTTTATCCAAATCTAGGGCTAAACATATTATAAGCTATGAGAGGTCTTAAATTGGAGTTTCACGATATACGAGTATATTTTGACTTATAATAAATTTATAAATTGAAAGAGATGTAAAAGCCTGACGTTCTGCCGCGAAAGCAGGAGGTTGCTGGTACGATCCCAGCCCTACTCACCGGGGACCCTGGTCACTTTTTCTGTAGTATATGACATCTCTTTCAATTTGCCTGTGTCTACTTAAAACAGGGATCAAAACATTTATTATAAATAATAATATTGTATTGCAAACGAGCCTCAGCGTGAGAACCGCAAATCTACATTAGTAGGTGTGGTGTCTATGCGAGATAGTGTATTTTGTAAAGTTGCTAGAGTTTCATTAAGCATGTTGTTCCTTTTTACAATCTCTGTAACCAGATGATCGTGTCGTGGTATATTAGGTCGTTAGCTATTGATAGTGCTTCCGGACAAACCTTCAAATAAGACAAATTTTCACCGTAACTTCTCGAAAATATGCTCCCTATCTTTTGGATAAAAGATGACTGAAATGAACGGAAATTAAATTAAATACATTTATTTGAAACATCACAGAATAGTACCTACGTTGCGATGCTAGTGCGGAAAGTACGTCAGCGTCAGTGAGAATTCTCGGGACGAGTGAAAGATGACATAACCGCACGTGTATCGAACGACGCTTTTCAATACAGATCAGAGAAAAAAATGATAATACCTATACATATAAGAACGAATTTGAAAGTTTTTTTTTAATTATTTCTGTAATACTATTGATATTGTAATACAGTTGAACTATTAAGAAAATCTTCAAAATGTTTATCTTATTCTTAACTTTCTCATTTTCATTCTCATAATCATTATTTCTCATTAACAAAATAATAAATCGCATGTGACAAAACGTATCGTCATGTCTAATAGAGCCTTCGAACATGTTTACCTGATTGAAAAACGCCTCTACTTTGACAGAAGAGAGGTATGGGCACAGCAGATGCATGATTGAATGAATTGTGATATGGGTGTATACCTGAAATAAAGAAATTTATTTATTTATTTATTATTTATTTATTATATCGTTTAGTGTGGTAGGGCACAGCACAACGAATGTCGTCTCGCTCAAATCTGGAGCAGAGCCCATCTGGGGAAGTACCTCCACCTTACAGAAAACCGCAGTTAAATAACACTAGACCCTACTCATAGTTTTGTGTTTCTGTTGGTGAGTAAGGTCGCCAGAGCTCCAAGAGGATTCGCTGTGTTGACAGCTGAGGACCCACGGAGCAAAGCCCTTGGCCCGTTTGGCTGTCAACACAGCGAATCCTCCTTTTTTTTAAGGGTCGGCAACGCGCATGTAGCACCCCTGGTGTTGCAGGCGTCCATAGGCTACGGTGACCGCTTATCATCAGGCGGGCCGTATGCTTGTTTGTCACTGTCGTAGTATTAAAAAAAAACAGAGGTTTCGTAGGCTCTGTTCCCTTTCATACACACAGATTTATAAGAAATGTTTTCAATGTTTAATATTTTTAATGAATGATCATTATTATGACGAAGAGGTAAATAGTGAAATATGAAATATCAATATCTTTTAATATTTTTGCGTGAATAGTAGGTATTTAGTTTTATTACGTCTCGGTAAACTTAACGAACAATAATACTCTTCGGTAAGCAGTCATGAATTGGAACAAAACCAATTTGTAATTGGAAAAGCAGAAAAGCACTAGTTCGCAAAAGTTCCTCCGTGAGGCCCGAGTGGGGCGTGCGGAAAAGTACTATGAAAATCGATTGTCGCACTAGTGCGGAAAATAATCACTTTCTATGCATAACATTACTCTTAAAAAGAGTACTTTCTGAGCACATGCATTCTAAAATAACATAAAAATAAGCAAGGATATATTATGTGTGTGCATCATCAAATGGACCCAACTGAGCATAAAGCCAGCCAATATACCGGTGCTGGTCTTCCGTAGGGCCCAGTGATGCTAACACGTACTTGAAAGCTACAAATATTAATAATTTTTAAGAAAAAAAAAACCGACTTCATTTGGTTCCCGGTAAAAGTGAAATTAAGAATTTGTTTGAGTTAGCCAGTTTACTTCACAAATATCCAATACACCGCACGTGTACGATTGAAAATTGAGGAGTGTTCTTAATGTCCTAGGGCGTCTAGAACTCCCTTGTAGACCTTTAAACAAACAAAATAACAATGTGTTAAATTGGATGACAGACTGTAAATTAACGAGCATATTCATTATGCCATCCCTGATTATCAACATCAGGTCCACTCCAGCAAAATGATGGCCACAGTAAGAAAATGCCTATGCTAATTATGAACACCCTCTAATCACAATTAACCTGCCGTTCAAATTTGAGGAGTTCTCTGAATTCTTCTAGAACTCCATCATCAGAATATAAATCAAATCAAAAAGATGAATGTCACAACTAGGATAATAAGTAGAGCTAGGTTTATTAACCAGTTCCACTTTGCGATCCCTGGTCTTCATCATCAGATCCAGTTCATCAAAATGTTGGCTCCGCCAAAACACTGTTTTAGTTACGTAAGGAAACCCTCAAATTAGAATGCATGTGCCGTTAAA
The DNA here is from genome assembly GCA_949128165.1 of Lathronympha strigana. Taxonomy (NCBI): domain Eukaryota; kingdom Metazoa; phylum Arthropoda; class Insecta; order Lepidoptera; family Tortricidae; genus Lathronympha; species Lathronympha strigana. The sequence goes on from OX421911.1 coordinate 1,526,881, forward strand.
ATTTGAGGAGTTCTCTCAATCCCTCATGAAGCCCATCATCAAAATAGAACTATAATCAAATAGGACTATCTTGAAGGTATTTCTTTACAAAGAAAAGATGAATGTCTCAAAGAAAAAATGATAGAGCTGGGAATTAACAAGCAGTTCCACTTTGCCATCCCTGGTCTTCATCATCAGGTCCACTCCATCAAATTGATGACGTTCGTAAAGAAATGCTCGAGTGTCTTAAGAAACCACCCAAATCATCATGCATGTGCCTTTCAAATTTGAGGAGTTCCCTCAGTTCCTCATGGATCCCATCATCAGAAATTGATTTTGAAAAAAACGGGACAAACCTGGAACCATCTATTTTCAGAAAAAAAAAAATTTTTAATCTGATGACAGTCCTGGGAATTACCAAGCAGTTCCACTTTGACATCCCTGGTCTTCATCATCAGGTCCACTCCACCAAATTGATGATGTTCGTAAAGAAATGCTCGAGTGTCTTAAGAAACTACCCAAATCATCATGCATGTGCCTTTCAAATTTGAGGAGTTCCCTCAGTTCCTCATGGATCCCATCATCAGAAATTGATTTTGAAAAAAACGGGACAATCCTGAAACCATCTATATACAGACAAAAAAATATTTTTTTAAATCGGATCATAGTCCTGAGAATTACGAAGCAGTTCCACTTTGCCATCCCTGGTCTTCATTATCAGATCCACTCCACCAAATTGATGATTTTCGTAAAGAAATGCTCGAGTTTCTTAAGAAATCACCCAAATCAGCATGCATGTGCCTTTCAAATTTGAGGAGTTCCCTCAGTTCCTCATGGATTCCATCATCAGAAATGGATTTTGAAAAAAACGGGACCAACCAGGAACCGTCTACTTTCAGAAAACAAAAAAAAAATTCAAATCGGTTCAGTAATGACGGAGTTATGAGTGAACATCCATTAAAAAAAAAAAATCAGACGAATTGAGAACCTCCTCCTTTAGAAATATTGAAGTCGGTTGAAAATATATAAGACAACAACAATTTACGAATTAGATAATAATCGAAAACAAATAGATAAGTTACAACTGTTATGTTATCTCAGGGCTAAACGGATAGCGTAATACTTGCTGGATAAGGATACCTACGAATGGAATGAGAAAGACGGGACGAGACGAGCCGGGGCGGGACGGGACGATCTTTCAGTTTCTATAGAACGAATTACGTGATACCTCGGAGCCCTCGGATGTCACGTGACGTTTTCTATACGGCCACGAGCCTAGTCGGTAGTGACCCTTACGAAGCAGGAGGTCCCGGGTTCGACTCCTGGTCAGGGCATTTATTTGTGTGTTTATTAGGAATATTTGTTCATGAGTTGTGGATGTTTTCTATGTATTTAAGTATGTATGTATCTATATATATATCGTCGCCTAGTACCCACAACACAAGCCTTATTGAGCTTACCGTGCGACTAGGTCGATTTGTGTAAGATTATCCCATAATATATATATTTTTTTTAATTTTTAATTTATTTAGAACACAAACAGTCATAAAAAAAACATGAGATAACGTACATATAGTGTACAGATAGAAACACAACAATAAAAAAGACCTGGAGGTTCATAAAAGAATATCAAATGTTGTTAACCAAAGAAAGTATAGGTAGTTGTACTGTTGTAAGTAACAAAACAGTATCAAACAAAGCGAAAAGTTATAATAGAATAATTTACGCTTAGGTAACTAACGTTTTAAGACTAAACATCGAATTATGAAAGGGATCAATATCAAAAAGATGCTTATTATAGTAACTTGGTACTCGTCTGAAAAAGGTATCTACGTCTGGAATAATTCTTACGAGAAAAACTAATATGAAACAAAGATCTAGGACGTAAGGAGCTATGTGGACAGCTAAAAGAAACTAATTTTAAAAGATCTGGACAATTGATGACGCCTTTAAGAATTTTAAACAAAAACACGACATCTAAGTATTGCCTACGATTAAGTAAAGAAGGGATACAAAAATGTTTTGCCGCCAATGCAGAATGTTCGAAGTAAGTACCTGTTCTGTAACTTAATGATTTTAGGAAAATGTTTTGAATATTTATTTATTTATCCACATTTGACAGCAATCACTAAACGCTATCCGTGCAACTTATCTGTTTATCAACTAAGCATCATCAAATGACCTTCGTGGTGACTATCTCGGGCATGAAGCGACGATATCCCCACGTTAGAACGGGACGGCATGTCGAATTCTATGGCAGGCGGCAAGGTCCAGTACTAAAGTGAGTCATGATCAATTTTAATATCGCTGCCAGTCATCTATCTAAGTAATACCATATTTAATCCTTAACTAAATTAAACTAAGGGTTAGTATAATGTTACTTGATATTTTAAATTTTAATACCATTCGCATATTGGCCCATTTATATTTTTCTTGTTTCGCAAACGGTTTTCTAACCATAAGCAAAATTTCCCAATTTAGTTTTTTCTCAATAGCGCATTTGGACATAGCTTAAGGAAAAGGATTCAATCCACAGCGAGTTGAGCAAACGTTATGGCGGTTCAAAGTTTGAAGATGTATTCCTGATTTGCTATATCACTTCCATGCATGAACAAAGACTTTGTACACACATGAGTCGGCTTAGTGCCACATTTTTCAAGATAGGGTTGGATCCTTTTTGTGAAAACCCAATTTTCCAGATCACTGATTAAAAAAATTACAATAAAGATTCACACCCAGAAATTAAATAAAAATATGAAAAACTGTAAGAATAACAACTAAATAAATTAAAAACATGACTTTTGATTATGATGATGATGATGAATGATGCCCGAGCCGCGAAGGTGACAACGCCATTCCGTCTGTCCGACGATGACTGCCCGATGCAGTCGAAACATGTCACGCCTGTTAGGTAACTATAAAAATACGTAGTAAGTTATCAAACGAGCGTGCGATGCGTGCGAGTTCTTCTAATCTACTTAGATCATACGCCGTTTGTCTGTATGTACACACAAATAAAGCACATACACACATCGAGACAAAGGTACATACTAGAGTGTGCAAACCGCTTTATTTGTATGAAATTTCGGTTAATAGCCGGTTTTAATCGGTTTTCCCATACAATTAAAAACCAGTTTGCACACCCTAGTACATACGGAACTTATTCGCTTCGCTCGGTCGTTGGACAAGCAATGCGCCAAATAAACATGACTTGAACATTATAACGATAATCAGCATGATAAGAGTATTTTTATCAGCAGAGTTGTGTTTAAAACTTGTTTGGAGTTACTGACGTGTTTATTTGCTTAGTAGCTTCCCGCTGTGACAGTTATTGTTAAGATGGCTCCCGAAGTTAAATATACTAAGGTAAGTACATATTAATGGAAATACTGCATACTTAGGTCTTTTGACTTAATTAAGGATTTGGGAAAGGAATCGAATCCAAAATACAAAATGATATTGACTATTTTCGAGTCCTGTATCGTATTTGTATAATTCAAGAATCCTTAATTAATTATCCTGATAAGAGATGATAAGCTTTAATTAACATTTGATTTTTTCCATATCAAAAGTTTTTTTACGATATTCGATTCAAAACTCACCTCCGCCTTTTCAAGGTCGACATTGCAATTTTATTGTCACCGTGGTCTCAAAGAAAGGTTGGAGGTTAGTTTTCAAACTTTTGCATGGTTATTTTTAGTAAATTTATAATGAGTGAAAATCGTGATAAAGTTTGATAAGGGTATTTCTGTTAGACTAAAATCATTTATTTTCAAAATATATACAGTAAGTGTAACTTACCTAGCTACCTACCTCTACCTACATTAAATCTAAAATAGGTCCTTGAGGCATTGTACCTAGGTTGGTGGCGGCATTGTAATGTAACCATTATTTTTAAACCACTTTTTAAGGAAACGTTCTCATAAAACCGGAAAAATAGAACCAGTTTATTGTGACGCAGAATAAATAAGTTAGTAATTCGGCGTCTTTTTTAATAGGCACGCCGTCGACCGGCCGGAAGGCCTAGTATAAAAACTTTACGACATTAACTTATCGACCGCGTTAGCGTATCGAGGGGTCAAAATATGAAAGTTGCCGGATGATTTAAATAAACGGCAAACATAATTTGAACTCTCGACACGCTAACGCGGTCGAGAAGTTAATGTCGTACAATTTTTATACTAGGCCTTCAGGTGTCTTGTCGCTCGTATAAACCGGTTATTTTTGAGTTTGGAATAAACCAAAATAAACCGGTACACTGTTTTCGAGCTTTGCTGATGCAATTTTTTTTCAGTTGTTTATCAACAACGAGTGGGTGGACGCCAAGAGCGGGAAGACATTCGAGACCTACAGCCCTCACGATGGCTCTGTCATTGCGAAGGTGGCTGAGGGGGACAAGGTAAGTCTCGGTAACTCAGTTTGACCGATCCCAGAGTCCCAGTTTTTTTTAGCCTGCGCAGACTTTCTGCGTAAATTAACAAAATTAATGGCTGAAAGCGTGCATAAGCCCGCTGATAATTTAACCATGTTTAAATCCGTGACATGTGTGCATCGTAATTCCCAAAACAAATGGTCATTTTGAGTGCATTTTTCCAAAAACTTTGTCTGTCAATATGAAATTTATATAAGTTTTATCCCGATTTTGACTAGTAAGTCAGAATCGGGAAGTAAAAATGATAAAATTTTGAAATATTGTTAACATTTTGATTGCTGTAGGCTGACATCGACGTAGCAGTACGCGCCGCGAAGGCCGCCTTCCACCGCAACGCACCATGGCGTCTCATGGACGCCTCCGAGCGCGGCCGGCTCATCTGCAAGTTCGCAGACCTCATCGAGAGAGACGCGCAGTACCTTGGCGCGTTAGAGTCGTATAACAACGGGATGTTGTCAAAGATGAGCTCGTTTATGGGGGCCCGCTTTGGGAATCATATTCGCTATACAGCTAGCTTGGCGGATAAAATCCAGGGAGACACTATTCCTGCTGGTAAGATTTACTTAGAATTTTGAAATTGTTCCATAATAAATTGAAAGAGATGTCATATACTAAAGAAAAAGTGACCAAGGTCCCCGGTGAGCAGGGCTGGGATCGAACCAGCGACCTCCTGCTTTCGCGGCAGACGCCCTAACCACTGGGCTACCCGATCACGGCGATCAGCGGCAGCAGATTAGGGCGTCTGCCGCGAAAGCAGGAGGGCGCTGGTTCGATCTCTACTATGCCTTGTAGGGTGCTGGGGTCTTCACTTATAAGCACAGACGTCGGCTCAGAGACAGGGGTTGCGATCCTCGGTCCGGGTCGTACCTGGTTCAACAAATCTCTTTGGCAATTCAGCGGGGCAACGCGGCCAGTGTCATGGGGACGTTTGAGCCGGCTACGATCCGGGGTGAACATTTTACCTAGGTTTAATTAGTGGTTATGATTGACAAAGCCTGTTGCGGATTACATCGTTTGTAAGTATGTGACGAAGCCTGTAGCTGAGCCTAATCTGTATCCTCCTGACGAAGCCTATGTTGCGGATTTTAGACAATTGTTTTTCAAGTGTAATTGGTTTTGTTAAATTAAATTAGTTATTTTAAATTAATTTAATTTATATAATTCCTATGTTACTTTAGAATCTCGATGTAATAAACCAAGCATTATAAACAATGTAACAAAAACTGGCTTTTCGGAGTTATATGACTTTCCCATGAGACCAATAAATGTATTTATCTTACTTACATAAACACTTCTTATAAGCACTATATCATCAGCATAGAAAAGGTCCCATGGTGGAGATTGTTGTAGCTGTGACGTCAGATGATTCATCGCGAGATTGAATAAGATGGAACTGAGCGCCGATCCTTGATGTACACCGACTTTGACTTTTATCTCTTCGCTTATTCGCTTATTAAAAAATGTATAAAAAGTATAGCTTAATCGGTAATTTACTAATAAATTGTATACGTAATATTTATCGGTTTCTTTTCAGTACATATACACAACGGTAATGTATTTAACAGTCTTTAGTATATATGTTCGTTCCTTTATGGCTAACTAGATATCAAACACGTGGACACATCTTGATAAATAATCAATGATGATTCATGCGTCAATTAATTCGTCTTTTTGTGTGGATTTCACTAAAGACAGTACTTCTGTTTAGTAACGAAAATAATATTACTTTGCTATTCTGCCAAACGTGCTAGTCAATTAGTGCCAAGCCAACCCGTTATACCTACTTGCGTATTTTTGGAATAGCAAAGAAACATTATTTTCGTTATTATATGGCATTCCGCAAAGTAACGCCTGATTCAATAAATTACTTATTTCTGTTTCTTCGCAGAAGGGTTTAAAATTTTTTTAATTTATTAATTTAATTAAAATAATTTACAGATGGTGAGAATTTCACGTACACACTGAAACAGCCGGTGGGAGTATGCGGTCTCATTCTGCCCTGGAACGTGCCTATGGGCATGTTCATCTTCAAGGTCATCCCTGCGTTGGCTGCAGGCAAGTTATTGTCTTTTCATCCAGTGATATTATATGCAAGCATACTTAGACTTAATGAGCTGTATTAAGGCCATGTTCTTAAAGGATTCTCATACTACTTTACCGCCCGTACTGTGGACTGTGCTACTAGAAACAATAATTATTAGCGGTAGTGTAGTAGCACAGTCCACAGTACTCCGGAGTGAGCGGCGACTACGTGCAAAGAGTGCGTGCAGGTCCTTAAAGAGCTTCGGGCGGGCGGTGATCTAGTATGAGAATTCTTTAAGACCATGACCTTAAACCAGCTCATTAAGTCTAAGTATGCTTGCATTAACACCATTTACGAGCAGGTGTGATGATAAAAATATAATTAAATGTATGAGGGTGTTTCAATTTAGCTGTACCACTAAACGAAATTGGAAGTTTAAGATACACCTCAGCGTAGAATTTAACCCTATTTAATACCCACTTGAATTACTTTTTCTTCCGGCGTACCATTTTCGAGCTGCACTCTAAAAACTTAAAAATTACCCATGGCAGTCACTTCGCTCTTAATAGTCAAGCTCAACTCCGGGAATTGAGCAAACTCGGTTTGGACGTCTTTAGGACCTGGAAAGTAATGAAAGCGATATCCAGCTTTCTGGAAATTATCTAATTTCCTTTCTTTGCTTATAGATTATTCTTTTATAAGGAAGTCTTCTTCCCAACCTGATTTGCTTAAAAATATCCCATAACATTTACTTTATTAATTTGATATATTAAAAGCACCGTATTTTATTCGAGGCCCCGACCCAAAACCTCAACTTACACCATTACGTGCGCAAGCGATCTCGCTCCTCCCCCTGCTGTCAAGCTAGGGACTGACGCAATGGCTAGTGTTGTCACACGTAACCACATTTCTGATTAACAATCTATTACTGACTTGAAGGCTGCACGGTGGTGGTGAAGCCAGCCGAGCAGACGCCGCTGACGGCGCTGGCGCTGGCCGCGCTGGCGGCCGAGGCCGGCTTCCCTCCTGGCGTGCTCAACGTGGTCAACGGCTTCGGGACCACCGCTGGGTCGGCGCTCACTCTCCACCCTGATGTCGCTAAAATCTCCTTTACTGGATCCGTTGAGGTAGAAGCTTATATTATATTATTTTATTATTATTGCATCAGAAATCGAATAACAAGTACCTAAGTTGTAGTTTGTTCATAATTTTTAATTTTAATTGTAGAATACCCTTCAGGCCATGTATCACCTTTATGTGCCCTTCTGGGCTGGTCTGCAAAGCCCAGAAGGGCACATAAAGGCTTTGTTTTTATTTATATTTTTTATATTTTTGTATGTACCCACACACGTAACTTTTTTGATTGTCGGGGGAATTTTGAATTCTCTCACTCATTATCTTAAAGGATCCTTATCCTTAACCCTGTGACGAGTGCTGTAAAGGGCTCGAAGCATAGGGTCATAGTGTTAATAAACGCGATAAATCCGATTTAAAGTTTGTCATTTCAAGAAGTAGATCATTTAGTTTCAGTTAAAATAATAACGGTAAAGATAAATATGACATTGAGCTGCACAATGCTTCTTGTACCGTCATCATTAGATGTCAAAACATATTTATTCTATTTTAAGCTGACATGGTCATTTGCATTATAACTAATTAAAATCTAGACAGGGATATTTACCATGTATGTTTGTTTTATTGAGCTACCGATATTTCGGCACTGTTGCAAGCGCCATGTTCACGGAGTAAAGTGACGATGACGAGCTGCGAGTTTTTAGTTGTGATCTACCCACAAAACAGACAAACAAAACAAAGTTCACAAATCTGAAAGAGACTGTTCCGGTAATAAATACACGGGTTGATACTGTAAGAGTGGTGTGTCGTGAACGTGATCGAGTTTCAAGTGAGAAAGCGGACGGTAGTAGTGCCAGTGACAACACACAAAAGCGAACCCGTAAGAGGGTAGATTGCTATGGCGTGTTGGTAGATCACAACTAAAAACTCGCAGCTCGTCAGTTTACTCCGTGAACATGGCGCTTGCAACAGTGCTGAAATATCGGGTGCTCAATAAAACAAACATACATGGTAAATATCCCGTTTTATATTGTAGTTATAATATTTTTTCTAATTAAAACAGCCTATGTATGAGCACCCTAGTCTGAATGTTTCAATCTAACCGTGTAATCTTCATTCTGACAGGTCGGCAAGATAATCCAGAGGGCGGCCGGAGTCAATAACCTGAAGAGGGTGACCCTGGAGCTTGGTGGGAAAAGTCCTCTTATTATTATGGACGATGCTGATTGTAAGTATTCAATCATAAAAGAAGACTTACGCTACACCAGGCCGGGACGGACCGGTTCGGCTCTGTCCTGGTCTCCGATCTGTCATGGACTCATACTTTATACTGATTTAAATTTTCACGATGTGGCGACAGTAAAAATGAGTGGCGAACTTACATGAAATCCAGTAGCTCTGTCCAAGGCGGAGCCTCGTGGCTGGTCTGGTGTCTGGTAATGCAGTCCTTCACACAAATCTGGCATCCACATTTATTCCATAGGGTAAAGAACTCGCGATAGTTTTATTCGTGTCACTATATAGCTGCAGCGACGAACACAGCCAGAAACTTAATTTTTGGGCACGAGCGCGGCGCGGTGCATGCCTTTGGTTTCAACGGTGAGAGAAGAGTTTTTTTTACACCAGAGGGCGCTTTTGCGTAGCGCACCGGACAGGCGTTGGGAATCAACGTAAAGTTGCCAACTCAAAATACTGGTCCAAAATATGAATACAAGGGATCTTTATTAGTTCCAAATTGTGTTGTCTTGTATGTAAGAAATAATTCCTACTCACCTATTACGAAAAAAAGTAAGAACTACAATTAATTAAATCTAATCTGTTCCCACGACGGAACATGCCGCTCACCTTAAAAGCACGTAGTGTCTTTTAAAAGAACGTACGAAAGTTTAACAAACATATCTAAATAGTTGAAACTAGAAAACGTAATAAACCTAACTTAAAGCTAACATTAAGAATCGTAACGATTTCATACTTATTCTATAGGTAGGGGACAGATTTTGACCACGGGTCGTTTATATAATGTATCCCCACTCTTTAAAGTTACGACACGTACGATTTGATCCGCGCCCGGATGTAAAGAGTGAATACGCGCGAGTTTCCATTGTAACGGCGGCAAGTGGTCATCGCATACCACAACAACAGTACCTTCACGGAGGGCAGGACCGCGATCTTGAAGCCACTTTGTACTTTGCTGTATGTGATGCAAGTACTCCCTACTCCATCGAGACCAGAAGTGCTGGACAGTTTGCTGTATCCAGCGCCAATGAGAAAGACGATTAGGATTTTCGTCGGTCAAAGAAACGTCCGGTAGGGCCGTTAAAGATTCTCCGATTAAGAAATGGGCCGGTGTGAGTGGAAGGGGATCGGAAGAATCGGAACTTAATACGCAGAGGGGACGCGAATTCAGAACAGCCTCAATTTGGCAAGCCAAAGTATGCATTTGATCATATGTTAATGTCCGAGTTCCTACTACGCGGTGTAAATGTGTTTTAAAACTTTTAACTGCAGCTTCAAATAGTCCACCGAAGTGACTAGCATAGGGTGGCTGAAAATGCCAAGTTAATCCTTGTTTCAACGTTTGTTGGTTGAGAGCACTTGTTACGGAATCGTTGCGCAAGAACGCGTACAAATCTTTCAAATAATTGTCACAACCGACAAAGTTACGGCCACAGTCTGTATATATATCCGTGCAATATCCTCTACGGGACGTGAAACGTCGTAACGCGGCTAAAAAACCTTCTGTTGATAGTTCTGAAACGATTTCCAGATGTACGGCCTTAACGCTCATACATACAAACACCGCAATATAACATTTAATTATTTTTGCGTTGCGCACCTTATTTGCGCGAACATAAAAAGGTCCACAAAAATCACAAGACGTTTTTATGAAGGCACGAGCGGGACGCAAGCGAACCGCTGGGAGCATACCCAGTCGAGGTTGTAAGCGGGTCGGGCGCGCGCGAAAACACGGAATGCACCGGTGGATGCGCAAGCGAACGATATCGCGACCCGAGATAATCCAGTACCGCTGTAGGAGTCTATATTGTACGCACTGCGGACCGGCATGCAACTCATTAATATGAGCATCGTCAATAATAAGATTTGTCAAAGGATGTCGTTTAGGTAAAATTAATTGATGTTTTGACTCGAAAGGTAAAAATGATTTGTGAATACGTCCGCCGACGCGTAAAAATCCTTCCTTATCTAAAATGGGCGTGAGGCGCCGCAAACGTAAAGAAGGTAACTTATTCAAAGAAATATTTTTAATATCTTGTTCGAAAACGCTTTGTTGTGTTATCAGTATTAGACGATTTAACGCGGATTGATATTCTGGTACGGTAACATAGTCAGGGTACGTTTGTTTATGTTTTCTACATTTATTATAGAATCGGAAAATTAATGCCGTGATGCGAACTAATTTGCCTAGCGACGAATATCGCGTAATAAAGGTATCCTCGTCGTCCGCACTACAGAGCGACGTGGACACACAAACACACTGATTACCTACTGACTCGGGGTTGTTGCGTTTTTCCTCCATTGTATTTACTATCGGGTTTTGTATAGGCCAGGAGTTCTGACTTAGTTGGAGCCATGGAGGGCCATGGTACCACAAGTCATTTCGTACCAGCGCGGCGGGCAGCAGACCGCGTGACGCCGGGTCGGCGCTGTTATCGGCCGACGGGACGTGACGCCAACAACTCGCCGGGACGCGGGACAAAATCTCGCTGACGCGGTTCGAGACGAAGGTTTTCCACTCGTGCGGAGATGACTGAAGCCATGCTAGCACGACGGAACTGTCAGACCAGGCGTAGACATTTTCAGGTCGAATGCGATCCCCGTAGAGGTGCATTACCTTTTCGATCAACTTTGACAGTACCAAACATCCCATCAATTCCAACCGTGGTATAGTAAGACAAACACGTAACGGCGCTACGCGAGTTTTTGCCATAACCAAATAAGTTTGAACCGTACCATGTTTATCGATAAGACGTAAATAAACGCAGCCTGCATACGCAATTTGGCTTGCGTCGGCAAATCCGTGTATTTGAATTGACTCAATGTCGTCAGTGTCAAAAATATGACGCGGAAACGTCACCTGAGATAAGAGCGGTAGCTCGTTGACAAAACTAATCCATGAATTTACTATATCAATAGGGGGTTCCGAATCCCAAGAAACCTTGGCTATCCATAATAGTTGAATCAAGTGTTTGGCAAACAGTGTTACCGGAGACAATAACCCGAGCGGGTCGTAAATTTTTGCAATTTCAGAGAGAATAGCCCTCTTAGTACAGGCCGTAGAAGTACGTCGTACTGTAAAACTGAATGAGTCAGATCCTGGATTCCATTGAAGTCCGAGGACCTTGACACCTTTGTCACATTCCATTTCCGCAAACTGAACATTTTCGCGCCGCTCACCATGAGAATCCGCCGGTCGCGTAGCAGCGAGAATCGCGGGCGAGTTACTTTGCCATTTGCGTAACTCGAAACCGGCCGTACCGCAAATACCTATCAGCTCCTGCTGCAGAGCGAGGGCTTCGGCTGTGGTATGGGCACCGGTGACGACATCGTCAACAAAAACGTCATTTACAAGTACTGGCGATGCAAGCGGAAAACGCTCAGCTTCGTCATGAGCTAACTGCTTAATTGTTCGTAACGCGAGATACGGTGAACTACTTACACCGAATGTGACAGTTCGAAGCTTATAATCGCGTAGAGGTTCCTCAGGTGACTTTCGCCCAAGGATACGCTGAAAATCTCTATCACTCTCACGTATGAGAATGTTACGATACATCTGTTTGATGTCGGAACAGAATGCAATATTATGCATTCGAAACTTGAGAAGAACATCGACGATGTCTAAGTGTAACTTAGGACCCGTCAGTAGAATATCGTTTAACGAGTAGCCACTCGTCGTACGACATCCAGCGTCATAAACTACACGAGTGCGTGTAGTTTCACTTGAATTTTTGACCACGGAGTGGTGCGGAATCCAGTAACTCGCGCCAGTGGGGGGGTTATCGTTCGCGAGCTCCATATGTTTGAGATCTAAGTACTCTTGGAGGCACGCGTGATAATCCGCCTTCAACTGGGGGTTACGTTCTAGACGGTATTCCAGCTTATGGAATCGTGCTAGAGCAATTTGCCGAGACTCGCCTAAAAGCGGTGCATCGGGCTTGAACGGCAGAGCGACCACGTATCGCCCTGTCTCATCGCGCGTATGCGTCTTTTGAAAAAAGGATTCGCATAGCTTTTCTTCGGGAGTGTAACTCCGCAACTCTGGAACTGACTCCAGCTCCCAAAATTTTTGTAAATTTTGGTCATCAAATGCGGTAAAACACGCATGAAGTGGAGTCGAAACGTAAGAGGTAAAATTTACTTTACCGCCTAACAAATAACCGAACACACTTTGAATTGCAGTGGGCGATCCCGGTTCGCCCCTAATAATTTCAATAAATCCGTCGCCTAAAATATCCATAAGAATATCTTGACCGAGTATCATATCAACCGGCTGAGGGTTGTTAAAGTCAGGGTCCGCCAATTCTAGCCCTTGTAAGTGCGGCCAATCGGCGAGAGGCGCTAGCGGCACACTCGGCATTTGACGTGTTAACTTCGATAAAATTGTGGCTTCTATCGGAAAACTCGGTTCTTTCTTGCCCTTGGGCGCAATCGAGCAAACAAATACACCCTTAGATTCAAGCGGTATATCGCCAATACCTACTAACGGTTCGCTAACCTGCCTACGAGGTAGATTAAAACGTTGCATACACGCTTCGGTGATACATGCTGCTTGCGATCCGCCGTCTAGCATACAGCGAATTGTAGCCATTTTATTATCTCCGTAATACATATCGACTAAGGCTGTCGACAATAAAACAGTGCGCGGTTGGTTCCCTATACCTAAAGTATTTTCGTTAACATTGTTAACGGTAGACGGGTTACGGAGATCCGAGTTTGTGTCGCGCTGTTCCGAAGGAGCGAGCGAGACAGCAACTAGTTCCGCAGCTTCACTTATAACCGGCAACGAATTATTTGTTTGTAAATGAATTAATGTATGGTGCTTCTTATTGCACTTCCGGCATTTAAAATTGGATTTGCAACTTCTAAGGTCGTGTCCGGGGCACAGGCAATTGTAACATACGTTATTTGTTTGCACAAATGCAAATCTATCCTGTACGTTTAAATCTAAAAACTCTAAACATTTATTGAGGCTGTGAAGCCCTTTGCATTTTAAACAAGATCGGACCTTATTAATATTGTCATAAGGTCGACTTTGGGTTGGACTCGAAGTTGTCGCGAAAACCTGTCTAGGTGTACTTTTATTATTCAAACTTGTATTGGTTTTACTACCAAAAAAATTGTTTTTTGAGGACTGTGAGTTTAAATTGTTTGAAACGGTAATCATCTGATCTGCCGAAAGTTCGCGTTCTAAGAACGTAATTAATGTTTGAACTTTAGGTATTTCGCCCGGGTTGGTTAAAGATCGCTCATATTCTTTTCGCGTATTCACAGGGATCTTACGTAACAATAGGTTCAACAATATGAAGTCCCATTCCTTAACCGGAAAATCCATAACTTCGAGCGCCTTAATATTTTCGTGATAAACATTCAATAAATTCCTCACGGCAACAACTGATCGCCCCGAACAGGTTTCAATGTCAAGTAATCTATCCAGATGTTGCGAAGCAATGATGCGTTTGTTATCATAACGGGATTTTAAAATATCGAGCGCCACTGAATAATTATCTTCTGTTATGGGAATCGATTTAATTAAATTATGGGGCTCGTTTTTAACAGAAAGAAGCAAATACCTAAACTTCTCCGCGGCTGTATAAGCATTGTTGTTGTGGATCAGCGATTGAAATAAATCGTAAAAGGCAGGCCAACCAGTAGGTTCGCCGTGATACTCTGGGAGCGATAGTTTCGGCAAATTCCGCCGATCGTACAAAACGGTGTCGTGGGGGGTAAGCGCGCGGCTTGAGCGCCGCCTTTCTACGTCTACCTGCTTTAGGTTATTTAAATGCGTAACTATCGCGTAATACAAATCATTGAAATCGTTACGAATCTTAATATTCGCTTCCTTATTGAAACTTTGAGATTTGATCAAGGCCTTTTCGATTTTGGTTTGAATTTTGGTAAACTTTCGCTGATGCACAGTTAAGTCGGTGGTACGAGAACGAAATTGTTCGACATTTGTCGCTGCGAATTGTAAAGTTCTTTTTAATTCGTCGAGAATTAAATCGCGTTCAAAGATATCTTGCGTAATACACGACGTATCGACTTCGACATTGCCGTCAATAGGATTTGGTGCCATTTTGCGAGACAAAGATGGCGGAAATGACAATGAGAAAACGAACTACGAACGCGTAAGATTTGTATTCGGGCACGTAATGCCGCAAACAAGAACAACACAACCTGGTAAATAAACATCCGAGGTCGTAAGGACCAAAAAATTATGTGGCGACAGTAAAAATGAGTGGCGAACTTACATGAAATCCAGTAGCTCTGTCCAAGGCGGAGCCTCGTGGCTGGTCTGGTGTCTGGTAATGCAGTCCTTCACACAAATCTGGCATCCACATTTATTCCATAGGGTAAAGAACTCGCGATAGTTTTATTCGTGTCACTATATAGCTGCAGCGACGAACACAGCCAGAAACTTAATTTTTGGGCACGAGCGCGGCGCGGTGCATGCCTTTGGTTTCAACGGTGAGAGAAGAGTTTTTTTTACACCAGAGGGCGCT
Source organism: Lathronympha strigana (assembly GCA_949128165.1). Taxonomy (NCBI): domain Eukaryota; kingdom Metazoa; phylum Arthropoda; class Insecta; order Lepidoptera; family Tortricidae; genus Lathronympha; species Lathronympha strigana. The sequence continues at coordinate 1,542,128 of OX421911.1, forward strand.
TTTGCGTAGCGCACCGGACAGGCGTTGGGAATCAACGTAAAGTTGCCAACTCAAAATACTGGTCCAAAATATGAATACAAGGGATCTTTATTAGTTCCAAATTGTGTTGTCTTGTATGTAAGAAATAATTCCTACTCACCTATTACGAAAAAAAGTAAGAACTACAATTAATTAAATCTAATCTGTTCCCACGACGGAACACACGATTTTCACTCATTATCAGTATAGAATAGACGTGTTTACTCGGATTAAATTTTATCGGAATGATCATTCGAATAAAGAATGACTAGGATTGTTTTATTATCGCGGATGATTTTTTTGCTAATGAATTAATCGCAGCAATGATTTATTCGTAGAAAGAAGTTTAACGAACGGTTTTATTTTATGTTCGCAATTTTAGGTAAGCATTTAAGTTGCTTATAAGGAGTCTATAAAAATAGTATTCCTAATGATGATTTTTGGTTTGCGTAAAAGTTTCAGCTAATTACTTAAATCAAACATTAGTTTAAATGAGACAAGTGAAAGCAAAAATCAAAGTGATAACCTAAAATTCGAAACATATACACATAATTTGCGAATGTTTTATTCCTCGAATAATTCATTCGAATAAGAATGATCAACCGATAATTTTATTATAATTATTCGTCAAAGGCTAGGTAAAGTTGACATCGACGTCTTTTTTTCCATGTATTGGATTTTCGAATTACCCGCACTAGATCTTGATTATCAACTTTAACCGGAGGAGGATATTCGAAGTTTATTTATGAGTTTTACGACGCAATTTTTGCTGTTAGATTTAAATGACTTAAATAACCCTTTTTTTTACTAATAATTTTCAATCATCATGTTTATTGCTGTTGATATACATACATCACCCATGATTAATCTGTACTTAATGTTTTTTTAAACCACCTTCGCTGCGTACCAGGCCGAAATGGCCTGGTACAGTAATGGCTGATTGCGATTTTAAAGACATCTAGTGTGCGTACCATGAGTTGTTTTCGATTGCGATTGCGACATTCGCAAGTATGTCCATCTTGCTCCTAACACTACTCTGGCAGGAGCGAGACGGACATACTGTCGAATGCCTCAGTCGCAATCGAATACAACCCATCATGGTAAGTACATAGCTTCACTTGAGATAAGCTTCACGTCTCCTCGGTCCTATTAAGGCACTTGTCCCACCAGCGGCGATCGGCGAGTAGCGTTTTTTCTACGCGGGCGAGTGATTCTCTAAGCGAAAGTACTCACCGCCAGTGTGAACGGCCAGCGATGAACTATAAATATATCCATCTCTTCTATCTTCTATTTACACGACAGCGATTATCTTTTGTTCGTTTCTTGGGCGAGAAAATCGCCGATAGCTCATCGCTTACTCGCGCTGGGTGGGACCTGCCTCAACCTACTTATATTGTAGTAAAAGTCCCAGTGTTTGATAGCCTAATTTCCCAATAATTTTGCGATTTATAGTATCAGTTTAGTAGTAGTGTAGTGGTTTTCAGTATTTATAGTAGACCAATGTTCATTTTGCACAGCAATATTTAGCATCTTAAATGCAAGCACCGCCAAGTCTCTCAATTGGAGAATGGCACTAACCATATATATATTGCAGTGGACATAGCGGTGCCAACGGCTTCGCGAGCCTTATTCGGCAACCAGGGCCAGGTTTGCGTCGCCGCGTCTCGTCTGTTCGTGCACTCCTCCATCTACGAGGAGGTCGTGGCGAGGTCCGTCCAGTTCGCCAAGAACCTGAAGGTCGGGAACCCGGCGGAGATGACCACGGATCATGGGCCACAGGTACTTGCTGCACCACACGCTGTACTGAGCCTGGTTATCAATAACCAGGCTCCAATTTCACTATGATGACGTATGACGTCAGCGCCATTGTTACTGGTATTGAAGAGAATACCGATTCGAGTGAATTCGTGTTTCGCGGTCAACTTTTTTATATTCATAGATGTTAGAGGTATCTAATTACTTTAATTAATTACTACCATATCAACAGGTTTCTCAAGAAATGATGAAAAAGGTCCTGGGATATATCGAGAAGGGCAAGAAGGAAGGAGCGAAGCTGTTGGTCGGCGGTGAACGAGTGGGGACCACAGGGAACTACATAGCGCCAGCGGTGTTCCGTGATGTCACTGATGACATGACCATAGCCAAGGAAGAGGTATGGATAATCTATATATCTTTAAGAATTAAACCACAGTTTGTGGGATATGGGTAGGCATATGGAACTCTTTGCGCGAGTCGGAATCGGTCGTCTTTTGTGTTGTGTATTGTGTTGGTACCGACTCACGGACTGTCCATACATCGCCCGCCGGTGCAGGCCGCCGCCATTACATACTTAATGCCTGAAGATGTAGGCAATTGCAATCAATAATGCCTCCCGTTACAGATCTTCGGGCCGGTCCAGAGCATCCTCAAGTTCGACACACTGGAAGAAGTGATTGAACGCGCCAATAACACGAGCTACGGGCTCGCGGCCGGCATCTTCACGTCTGACATCACGAAAGCACTGCAGTTCAGCAAACATGTCGAGGCTGGCATGGTTACGTAAGTTTGGAAATTATTCGATAATTTATACGAGTTTCACACATTGTTATCCAAACAGAAGTAAGTAGGGTATAAACGAAAGATAAACCTAATATTTCAAAGGCGATATTGCCTTCGCGGCCAGACAGACAAGCTATTGATATCCACACTTGAACTTGATTGGTGATTGTGGATTGGTCGCAGGTCCAAATCTGGCAGCTCGTACTTACCTATGAGTTGTTCGGAACTTATATACGAGATATCATTTGATATTTACCCATCGCTTCTCGGTGAAGGAAATCATCGTGAGGAAACCCAACTAATCGCACTAAAGCCTTGATTACCTTCTGGGTTTAAAGGTCAGACGGCAGTTGTTTTCGTAACTAGCGTCTACGCCAAAACTTAGAATCAGTTGCCAAGGCGAGACTCCAGGCTCCCTGAGCGTGGCATAAAACGGAAACACACTAGGAAGAAGAATACTTGATCGTCATTAAACAGGCGTCATCATATAGGCCGCAAATAGTAGATTGTGTTTCAAGGGATCAAAATTATATAGTTTCGGCGAGGATTCCGAATGAAGCGATGGATTCTACAATATAATCCCGAACGTAGTGAGGGATTCTAAAGTAGAATCCTGAGCGTAATGAGGGATTCAATCCAAACGCCCAATACCATGAGAGCGTGTCACATATTTGTACAGCCTTCATAGGGAAGATACTATTGCAGGGACTGTACTTAACTTGAAAGTTTTGCGCACTGGGGTTGTCAACTCATCGTTAGGGAGTTACACTAGAACGGGACGGGACGATCTGTCAGTTTCTATAAAAAATATCACGTGACATCCGAGGGATCTGAGCTGTCATGTGATCCGTTCTATAGAAATTGAGAGATCGTCCCGCCCCGTCCCTTCCCGTCCCGTCCTGTCTCGTCCCGTCCCGTCCCGTCCCATCTCGTCCCGTCCTGTCCCGTCCTAGTGTATCCTTTAATGTGAGCTTTAGGTAGCTAGTTTTTTTACTTTCGTAAAAGAACGTTGAAAGATAGAACGTCGCCTAAGCAGACGAAGTCGCGGGAAGAGGCTGGTGATTACATAATTGAATTCGTTTCACTTTTTATTGTTACAGGGTGAATAACTACGCTGGTCTGACCTGCCAAGCTCCGTTTGGTGGCTTCAAGGACTCCGGCCTTGGACGTGAAAAGTAAGGCTACATTTTTTTTGTATCAATTGATCCGATTTCATGAGATATGGATTAAGAAGTACCTACTTTCTTACGGTAGATGTTGGTAAGCACCCCCCTAAGGCGCATATGAGGAGGGATGTGGTAAAGAAATTCGGGGCCACGGGTGTAGTCTCGGTAGCTGTGTTGGAAGAGCGATGAGCTGGTATCTCAGCCACGGGTTCGAGTCCCACCCATGGTCATGAATTTTTCCACTTGTTCCTCCTATCTGAGAAATCTCCTATATAAAACTTCTCCTGCGTAGGTCACAGGGCGACCCTGCCACGGCACTACTACAATTAAGGTGATTTAATTAATTTTTGTTATCGTTTCAGTGGAATGACCTCTGTGGACGCTTATTTGGAGGTCAAGACAGTGGTCATTAGTCAACCGAAGAAGTTTTAAGCCGATGAATTATGATGTATCTACTGTAATATGTAAATAAACATTTTATATTTCTATTTTGCCTTATTGAACTTATCGTGGGACTAAGTCGATTTGTGTAAGATTGTCCCATAATATTTATTATTATTATATCTCTTTATTCATTTTCTTTCTTAGGCTAGGATTTTATAATATGTTTATAAAAGTAAAATATTAAACCACATACAAAAAAACAACATACCTATAAAACATAAACACATTATAAAAAACCTATTTTCAATATTAGGTTAGGTTGTTATAATATGATTAAAAATTAAAATACATAAACACATACAAAAACAATACAAAATACATATAAAAAACCTAACCTCGAGAGCCGTCGGCAAAGGGGTAGGGCCCAGGCTGCCAGGTGGTTAGGGCCGCAGAGAAAGGAACCGGCGAACTATACGCGCCGTGTCCAGAATTACTGCCTTCTGCATCTGATCCTTGATCCATTCACCTAGAGTCTCTCAAGATGATGGTCGAGACTCTTTGCTATGAGACCGTTCGCTGAAACGACTATCGAGACAATAATCGTCGAGTCAACATTGCACATGGCGGTTATTTCGTGAGCCAAATCTAGGTACTTACTGGACTTGTCCTTCTCGACTTTCACGATATTCTCGTCATGGGGCATGGTGACGTCGGCGAGCACGGCCCGAAGCTGTGATCGATCAACCAGCAGGATGTAAGGCTTATTGGCTACAATAGTCCTATCCGTGATAATAGATCGATTCCAATAGAGCGTGGCTATATAGAAGGAACAGTATGTAGTATGAAAGTGCGAGAGGCAAAAATGCGAGAACTGGTATGCATGAGAAATGTAGCAAAGGCTCCGACCCTGTTGGAGGTCACAGATGAAAAAATATATATAGAGCGTGGCACGAACATTTTCGAGAACTGGCGCAGGTGCGTACTTGCAGTACGGCACTCCGTGATCCACAAGATCATATTTAAGAGCAAGTTGCTGGTGAATAATCCTGGCTACGAGATTATGTCTGTGCAAGTACTCGCCGTTAGCAAGATGAGAACAACCAGAAATAATATGCCTGAGTGACCATCCGGGACGGCGGCATGCCTGACAAATAAATGTCGACCGTACCGTCCTTCAGGATATATTTCGGGTAGTTATTCGTCATGATAACTTCGTCCGCAATTGCACAGACAAAACCTTCGGTTTCTCCGAAGAGGTCCCCGAATCGTAACCAGTTCACTGACGGGGGCAGATCTACGTTGGGGCCCGTGAGGGCCTTGTAGAACCGCCCGTGTAGCTCTTTGCTCTTCCATGCCGTCTTGCGGTCCTCGGTGCTTAGTACCACAGGTTTGTGCTAGTTCTCGTTTGCCAAGAAGAGCGGTGTGAGATTCTTGTCTACAGCCACCATATCACGATGCATCCCACACTCGTTGTTAAGGAAATAATTCCTGAGATTGTACACCTCACGGTTGTGGAGGTTTTTGGCGTTTAAAAAGCCGCGACCTCCACATTTCCGTGGGATGTACAATCTCATAACAGACGAGCGTGGGTGAAGCATACGATTTGTGGTGAGCAGTAGGCAGACTCTCCGATCCAGGGCATCCAGCTCGGTCTGAGTCCACCTTAGTATGCCAAAGGAGTATGTGAGCAGGGGCATTACCCCGTTAAAGGCGCGCACTTTGTTGCCACCTGACAAAAGGCTGTTAAATACTTTGGCAGCCGACCAAAGAAGCGCTCCTTCGTCGCCTGTCTAATACCCACGTCCTCAATACCCAACGACTGTGATATACCAAGGTATTTATAGGTTTCTGCTTCGGAGATAGATCTGAACGACATTGTCTCAGAAAGTTGTAAATTTGTTGAATTTACTACTTTCCCCCGCTGTACATGCATAATCGCGGACTTATCGACACAAAATTCCATTTTGATGGCACTACCTACTGTAAGCTTCAGTAGTTTTCAATAGCTCCAACAAACCTTGGTCATTTGGTGCAAATAGTTTAAGGTCATCTACGTACAGAAGGTGAGAAATCTCTCAGACTCAGACTGTCACCCTGGAATATTCCTCGCTCTCTATTATAAAGTCATGCGGGCCAGGGACCCCCCTGCCTCCTGGTCAACAACCTGATGGTCAAAGCTGCATCAAGTTTATACAGCTCCAATATCCTTCTCAGCCATGAATGAGGCACCGAATCATAGGCATTTTTATAGTCAATCCAAGCGGCCGAGTGGGCCCCTTGTTCCACCGAACTCGTTGGCAAATGGCCATGTCGACGAGGAGGAGCTTTTTAGTACCACGGGACCCAACTCTACAACCATTTTGAGCAGAGACCAAAACATTGTTTGCGACAATATACGCGTTAATTTTTGCTCTCAAAATGGATGTAAGGAGCTTGTAAAGCGTCGGCAAGCACGTGATGGGAGACGTGACGTACCGTCGGAGTAAGCGGTTCGTAATCCATACTAATTGTAAGTATGCGGAAAAATTTGCAAAATACCGGGTGTGGCCTACAATACGAGCAATAAATTTAATCGTAGGTTCCAGTCCTCAAACCGAACAACTTTTATTCAACAACTTTGTAAAATTGTGTAATTTGTAGGTATTAACTTTTTCATACAAATGAAATAGTATTCTCAATGTACGTCAAATTCAGTCTAATTGACGTCTCTTGTACAAATAGGTAAAACTTTGCAGTACATTGCGTCTTCTCAAAAACTTTAAAGTGTAATTAAAATCTAAATCCACGTTATTTTTAATAGTCGCTAAACAAATGTTGTTCAGTATGAGGAGTACCTACGATTAAATTTATTGTTCCTATTGTAGGCTACACCCATAGTCATAATACGAGTATATTTGATTTTGCTCATTTTTCCGCATACTTACAATTAAACGTAGTAAGGATTAAAAACCGCTTACTCCGACGGAGCCCCGTTATAGCGACGTGGTTCTAGTGATCCGCGCGGACGTGAACTCGCGTTCTATATCTTGGAAACCCCTCGACCGATTTGGCTATTCGAACTTAAAAATACTAAATTGGAAGATATGTCATAACTTTAATACAGAAAAAGGAACCAAGGCCGCCAGTGAGCAGGGACCTCCTGCTTTCGCTTCAGACCTGCCAAATTTGACGACAATCCCATTTATGATACTCGGGTTATCGTCGAACAAACTAACATTCAAACATACAGACAAACGTACACACAAATACAAATTATTTATTGTTTGAATGTGAGTGGTTAGTTGGTTGCAAATGGTGGTAGGGTAGTGTTTAGTTACATCACAATCAGCCAGAGTGTGGCGTACAATATTTTGACTTTCAATACTCATATCATTACAACTGTTTAAATAAATAATTAAAGTACCTACACATAAGTACATCCTCCTCCTCGAGTCGATGTCCTCATTACTGAGGGTCGTGATTCGTGATTCGCTCAATACTGGGTCACAGTAATGAGTCGTGATTCGCTCATTACAGGACAGTATTTCGCCACTTTGTTCTGCTCTTGGCTGCATGGAGAGCGTTGTGAAGGCTGGTGTCCAGAGTTGAGCGGATTTGGTCAGACCATCTCAGCGGTGACCGACCCCTTGGGGGCTCCCATCTCTTTCCAGTAACCATGAGCTGTTCCAGGTTATACCCATCTTTTCTGGCAATATGACCGAAAAATTCCCATGTCCTTCGCAGACATATGCACATACATACACTAAAATGAGGGATTGTCCAAGCAGACTAGGAGAACTTATAACTTATTCGCTTCGCTCGGTCGATCGACAATCAATGCGCCTAATAAACATGACTTGAACAATGTAACGATAATCAGCATGATTTGAAGATTTTTATCAACAGAGTTTTATTTAAAACACGGGTGGCGTTCCTGATGTGTTTATTTGCTTAGTAGCTTCTCGCTGTGATAGTTTTTGCTAAAATGGCTCCCGAAGTAAAATATACTAAGGTAAGTACATATTTATGTAAGCACTGCATTGGACTCAAATAATGTTTTAGGAAAGGAATCTAATCCAAATTATTTAATTTTGTTATCTGCGATCTAACCAATTTAACCTAACCTACTTTTCTGTAAGCCGGTCGTTTCTGTAACGGTTACAGTTCTACATATTATTCTGGCAGCCGGTCGATTTTGTAAGGGTCGCAGTTCTAACCTAACCCAACTATTTTTCTCGCAGCCAGTGATTTCTTAACCTTGTCCTTAAACTTTGAACAACTTTAACTAGTTTTCTAATGGATATACTTACCGTTGTAAATGTAATTCTGTTAATTAGTATAATCAGTTATATATCGTATTCGTCGAATCGATAATTAGTTAAAATCTTATTTGACGACATAATAATTAGCTAAAATAATATTCGACTTAATTAAACAAAGGGTTAATTAGATAAAACAATTTTCGATGTATATAAGAATAAGAATCATTTATTCGTGACGATCACACACAACTACACTTGCGTCAGCGAGTGATGGCACTTTTGACACATGACTATAGTGTTGTGAAACACTTCAAATTATTATCGCAAAAATTTCTTAAGTTTGTATTCAAAGTTAAGTATATTTTTAAAAAGTTTATTACATAAATAACGCATAAATATAAAAGACCATGTTCTATGGTAAAACTAAGTAACTTGTTTTCTTTAAAAAACTTGTACCTGTAGCACACCTGTAGCGGCATCGAGTCATGGTACTTTTGACACCTGCCAATAATGTACGTAGATAGTGAAACACTTCAAATGATTATCGTAAAAACATCAGTCAAGTGTGAGTTGAGAAAATCAGTATAAAATATACTTCACTTTTATACAGATTTTCTTTTTAAAGAGTTTATTAAATAAATAAAGCATAAAAATAAAAGACCATGATCTATGATAAATTAAGTATTTAATGTACATAACTATTCTAATCCGAATCACTATCTCGCCATGACGAATCACTGATATCATCTCCTACATTAATTATTATTTCATTATCTAAAATATTATCTATGTTCACATCTCTTCCGTAATCTTCCCTTATTAGTCGCATGGTACTGTTTACGACCTTTTCCTAGTCTTTTTTTTAACACAAGCACAAGCTTCTCGTAATAATTTTAACATTTTTGATGTGGTGAATGGAGGTTGTGTTGTGTCTTGCTGCATATCCCTTGATTTGTGCCCATATCCACTCAATTGCGTCGTATAGGCAGGGTCACTAACAAATAGGCAGGCCGGGCCGTATAACTTATAGGCCCAGAGTATTTTAATTAGTCTTAGTGTATTTATCAACCATTAATTTAATCATATATGGACGTAGGTATAAATATTAAACTAATCCAACTCCCATTAATGTACATAATAGAGCATATTTGATGTATGAATATAATGTCATTTGTAACACTACTTATCTCTCAATATGTGCCGCTTTGATTATAGCTAATAAACAATTACCAATATGAAAAATAAAAAAATCTAGAATACATGATTAAGTGATTGATGATTAATGGTTGAAAATTACAATAAGACAAATTAAAACCATCCTATATGCAGACTGACGTCAGTTGTACGTCATCGGCATTAAAAGTAAGGGCTCTATACCTCTATATCTTCAGATAAATTATAGAAATCGGGGTATTCTTACATTCAAAAATATAATACATTTTCAGAAGATGAAATAGGATAGGATACGCGAATGAAGCCACGAGCTGAAAGCTAGTAATTAAGAAGTACGTCACTTGTTTTTAAATAACATGTACCTAGATTCGATATGCGATCGATAAATAGCTGAACATCACTATGCCGCCCCTGCAACAATGAAGCTTGACATTTGTTCCTTTATACTTTGCTGTCAATATTTACGGAACTTCATGAGCAATCAATCGTCAAAAGTGCCATCACTCGGTGCCGTTAGTATAAGTAAGATGTAGTACTTAATTGTTATGAGAAACAAGATTGTGTGAACCGATTTTAGGCAAACCGTTGATTATACTAAAAGTTGTTAGACGAACTGAAATGAGACGAAAGGTTGTTAGACAAAACAAACTTTGAATTTTTCCATAATTCAAGTTATTTTTACTATTTAAACCATGGTTTTAACTTTTTTCCTTTTATTCCTGATTATTAAAGGTATACCTACTACGTATACGATGTTCCTACCTATGTATTTGTTTGACAAATCAACGAAGCAAAGACGGAAAATAGTACATGGTTGATCGCGACAATGTTGATAAAGTTGAATATCATGGGTACTGGGCTCAAAACCTATTCGGTTCAGTACCTACATGAAACCATTATTTTTAACCAGTTAAGGGAATATTAACTAAAGGATGACACTAGCACGGGACGGGACGGGATGGCACGAGTGGGAAGAATCACGTGATAGCTCGGAGCCCTCGGATGACGGTGACAGTGAAGTTTTCTATAGGAATTGACAGACCGTCCCGCCCCGTCCCGTCCCGTTCTAGTGTAAGTCATCCTTTATTTGGGAATTATTATAACCGGAATATAGTAACCGGTTTATGTATTGTGTCGCAAAATAAACTAAATAGTACTGCTGCGACTTTTTTAAAAGGCTCACCGTCGGCCGACCGGGAGGGTGTCTTAACACTCAAATGAACCAGTTTCGAATTAGCCTGAAAAAAGATGTATGTATCGGTTCCGAGCCTTGCTGATGATTCTTTTTTTCAGTTGTTTATCAACAACGAGTGGGTGGACGCCAAGAGCGGGAAGACGTTCGAGACCTACAGCCCTCACGATGGCTCTGTCATTGCTAAGGTGGCTGAGGGGGACAAGGTAAGTCTCGGTTGTTCAGTTGGAGCGATGGCCATATTTCCCAGACTCACACCTTTTTTCTCAACGATCGCAGGCGAAAACAATCACAGGTAAAAAAACGTTCTGACGTCGTCACTTTCGAGGTTTGCTATTTTCTAAAAATGCCACTTTCGAAGAAGGACACATTCTTAGGACGTCACTTTCATCACTTTCAATGTAAGCCACTTTCTGCGGACGTCACTTTTTGAGTACGCCACTTTCTGACTACGCCAGTTTCGACGTTTATCGCTTTATTTTACGGCATAACTGCACGAAAATGGGATACCAGCAACCAGAAAAGAAAACGTCCCGTATATACATACATTGTTATCTACGTTTTTGAAACTGGAATTTTTAAGAATTTATTGACAACTCACATTTGGTCACAATTATAAACGTACCAAAATAGATGGGACCAAAATATTATATAAGGTACTACCACAGTTTTCCTATAGGTTCCATATTTTCAATTTTTCCCTCATTGCCCTTATTAAAAAATCCCTCTGTATCTTGGGCATTATATCAAACGTACTAATAGGTATAGTTATTTGGGTTGCTGGTATCCTGTTTTCGTGCAGGTATACTGTAAAAAAACTGACCGAGAAAATCGAACGTGGAAGTTCTCAACCTTGTGCAAGAGAGGAGGTCCCTATAGCAAATCATTGAGAATAGAAGAGGGAAGATGTTTGGGCACCTATTACGACACGACGAATTCTTAAAAAATATTGTGGAAGGGAAAGTAGAAGTAAGGCGGAAGAGAGGGAGGCCAAGAACATACATGGATCAACTTGAGGAAAAGATAAACGTCGTGTCGTATCAGGCGGTCAAACGAAAGGCTCAAGAAAGAGATACATGGAAATTGCTCCACCGACAAGAGCTTGACTCTTAAATTTATGATGATGATACTGTAAAAGAACCTATAGATACCTAATTGCCGAAAGTGGCGTAGTCAGTAAGTGGCATAAGTACTCAGAAAGTGACGTACTCAGAATGTTACTTACATCGAAAGTGATCTTACACGAAAGTGACTTCCTATGAATGTGTCTATCTTCGAAAGTGGCATTTCTCGAAAGTGAAGACCTCAGAGCGTGACCTTCCTCGAGAGTGAAGTCCTTAGAAAGTGACCTACTTTACCAAAATGAAACAAATGAGCCAATTTGAATGCGTTTTCAGGGTGACTCACAATAGGACGCGACAGGAGGGGACGGGGCGGGACGGGACGATCTGATATAGAAACTGACAGATCGTCCCGTCCCATTCTAGTGTGAGTCATCTCTTACCCCAAGCTTTGTCTGTCAATTTGAATATTAGACAGTTTTCTACTAGTCAGAACTTTATTGGGGAAAAAATTTAGACATTTTGTAATATTAAAAACATTTTCATTGCTGTAGGCTGACATCGACGTAGCAGTACGCGCCGCGAAGGCCGCCTTCCACCGCAACGCACCATGGCGTCTCATGGACGCCTCCGAGCGCGGCCGGCTCATCTGCAAGTTCGCAGACCTGTTTGAGAGAGATGCGCAGTACCTTGGCGAACTAGAGTCGTATAACAACGGGATGTTGCTCAAGATGAGCTCGTTTATGATAAGAGTCTTTGGGAATAAAATTCGCTATATAGCTAGCTTGGCGGATAAAATCCAGGGAGACACTATTCCTGCCGGTAAGTTTTACTTAGAATTTTGAGATTGTTCCATTATATTTATATATCTTTCTTTCGAAACTAATCAGTTGGCTAGTATCGCAAAAAGGGGAACCACCGGAGTATCTGCGCCAAGTCTACAAATAACTAAATACAACCTCCTGCATCTGACCCTTGAACGACTCCCTCAAGGTGTTGGTCGAGACTCTTCGCTATGACACTGAACATTAAAATGATTATTATCAAGTAAAGAATGCAAATCAGTAAAAAAATGTATAGAAAAAACCGGTTAACCGGTCATATAAAAGATTTACCGGTGGCATTCCCTTAATTAGGATAATAATCATCCAGTGCATATGACCTATACACAACGGTGTTTTTCTCATTAACCAAGTCTAAGTATTTACTGGATTTGTCTTTTTTGGGCTTCACGAGATCGGCATTAGGGTGTGCAAATCGTTTCTTATATGTATAAAATTTCGGTTAATACCCGGATATGAACCGGTTTCCCATAGTATTAAATTCGGTATTAAAAACCGGTTTGCACACCCTAACCGTCGTCAAGGGATGACACAGCCCGGCGCTGCGCTCTATCTCCCCGTGAGGCTTATGGCCCGTGTGGGCTACCGTCGACCAATGGAGTATTGTTGGTATTTTACCCCACTGCGAAACTCAAAGAAGGTAATGTGTTTACCAGTATATATTTTCTTTGTGGCTAACTAGAGATCAAACGCGTGGACCGATCTTGATGATTCATACGTCAATCGATTCGTCTTCTTTGTGCGGATGTCACTAAACTGTTTTTAGATTTTATTAATTTATGTATTTTTTTTTATAATAATTAACAGATGGCGAGAATTTCACGTACACATTGAAACAGCCGGTGGGTGTATGCGGTCTCATTTTGCCCTGGAATGCACCGATAGCCATGTTCGTCGCGAAAGTCATCACTGCGTTGGCTGCAGGCAAGTTATTGTGTGACACTTCCTTTTGAATCGCGAGTTGCAGATTTAATCCAGTCATTTAATTGACAGCTTGTATGGAAATTTTGATCGTTCGGGAAATAATTAGCTAGTTATTATAATAACTATCTGAACTTTTGAATCGCAACGGATATATCGTGAGTCTAGTATTAAGTAGACAACAAAATACAACAAAATATCGTTACATGCTAATCGTCACAAATATGTACACACATGTTACGATCGTTTTTGTTGTAAGATTTTGAAAAGCTATTAAAGATAAGATATTAAAAACACTACAAGGTATTTTATTCGAGATCCCGACTCAAAGTTTCAAGTGAAACCATTACGTGCTCAAGCGGTCTCGTTCCTTTCCGCGCTGTTAAGCTAGTGATGGACCCAAGCGCTAGTGTTGTCACACGTCACCACATTTCTGATTAACAATCTATTACGGACTTGAAGGCTGCACGGTGGTGGTGAAGCCAGCCGAACAGACGCCGCTGACGGCGCTGGCGCTGGCCGCGCTGGCGGCCGAGGCCGGCTTCCCTCCTGGCGTGCTCAACGTGGTCAACGGCTTCGGGACCACCGCTGGGTCGGCGCTCACTCTCCACCCTGATGTCGCTAAGATCTCCTTTACTGGATCCGTTGAGGTAGCTTACACTATATTCATCGTGTTTATGAGCAACTTTTTTGTTTGTTTTGTTTTTCTAAGTTTAATGTGTAAACTTAAAAACGGTGAAAAACTCCCGTACTTTTATCACAATAATAGGCGTGACATGTTTGGACTGCATCGGGCAGTCATTGTCGGATGGAATAATAAAGGTGGTGTCGGGCATCGGGGGGTGATGCCCGAGCCGCGAAGGTGACAACACCACTCTTTCTGTCCGAAGATGTCTGCCCGATGCAGTGGAAACATGTCACGCCTATTGTGATAAAAATACGTGAGTGTTCCAATTTTAATGTCAATATGACTCACGAAAGTTTTAATTATATATTCAAAATTCAATTCGCAAAAAGTCGCAAATCGCTAGTCAGAAAGTGGCGTACTCAGAAAGTGACGTCCTCAGAAAGTGGCTTACATCGAAAGTGGCCTAACTCGAAAGTGACCTCCTAAGAATGTGTCCTTCGAAAGTGGCCAACCTCGAAAGTGACGACTTCTGTATGTTACCTTCTAAGAAAGTGACTTACTTCGCCAAAATGTTTCGTAGCAAGTAACTAAAACGAAAACTACTCCTTGTACAATGTACAGTCATCATCAGATATCAAAAAAAAATACTTTCAATCTTTGACGCTAGAGGCGTGTTCAGGGTGATATATGTGAGTGAGCGCCTTGGGTGCTTCGATATTATATTTGCTGAATTTTAAAATTTTTGGATCCAACCGTGTCTTCTCCATTCTGACAGGTCGGCAAGCTGATCCAGAAGGCGGCCGGAGTCAATAACCTGAAGAGGGTGACCCTGGAGCTTGGTGGCAAAAGCCCTCTTGTTATTATGGACGATGCTGATTGTACGTATTCAATCATTATACTGATTTTAATTATTACGATTTTCAGACATTGTCGGTAACGGGGCTTAATAGAGATTAGTTTTGAATTGATTTTATTTCCTAACGACTGGCTAAAGTTGACATGGGACATCTTTTTTCATGCATTGGTTTTCGAAGTATCCGCACCTGTGTGCGAAGCCAAGATGCCAATTGCGAACGAAACGCAACAATTCACTGTCACACTAATAGTAATAATAGTCTAAGAGCTAGCGACCAAATCGGTCATGTGGCTTCAGCTGTATTGAAACTCCGTTAGCTACTTCCCTGAACAACCTTTTCCTATAATCTTCGTGCTGGCAGGCCGCGGGCGGTGGGTGCTGGGGTGGGGAAAAAAAAAAGTGGGCTCAGCGACTTTTTTTTTTTTCAAACAGTTGCTCTGTACTCCCTGTGCACCCAAAAAAAAATTAAATCGATCGGGTGGTGGGAAGGGGTTGCCAGCGTTAACTAAAAGTACCAAAATATTAATATTTTTTTTCGATACCTTCCCACCGATATTTTTGCATGGCTATTTTTTTGGGGCTTACATATTGATTAATCTCGTGTCAGAAAAAAGGCAATACAGCTGAGCGCACACGAAAATTATTTGACACAGTCCCAGTGTTTGACAGCGTAATATTCCAACAATTTTGTAATTTCCATTCCATACCATTTTGTACAGTAAGATTAAGTAAATTTTAAGAATGAACCATTTGCAAATTTCAGTGGACATAGCGGTGCCAGCGGCATCTCGCGCCGTTTTTGGTAACCAGGGCCAGGTTTGCGTCTGCCCGTCTCGTCTGTTCGTGCACTCCTCCATCTACGACAAGGTCGTGGCGAGGTCCGTCGAGTTCGCCAAGAACCTGAAGATTGGGAACCCGGCAGAGATGGCCACGGATCATGGGCCACAGGTACTTATACAAAAGTTAGCACATTTGTGTGAGTTTTTCGGTTGGGTTAAAATATAGATCGTGTTAAAAACAGATCCTTTTGTAGTCGATTAAGAAGAAGGGGGAACTCTCAAACTAAATGACCACGTAATGGCATTGGATGTATTTGTAAAAAAATGGCGCCACGGTTAGTCACCGATAAACAAAATGCCTATAATATATATATATTCACAGCATAAACAGTGGTGCTGGATTATTTAATCTTCTTCTTCATGCCCCAACAGGTATAGCAAGACTAACTTACTGCTAGCCCGGCTTCGCAATGTTCGTAACATATATGCATTATGTAATATTTACACGCTAAAGATACCTATCACAATGTCGGTTGCTGGTAAGGTTTCAATTAAATTGTATGGCAGTAGTACCTTTTCAATAACAGGCAATGTTGTACCTTTAACCTTGCAAAGCAACATGTATCTATTGTGTTTGCAACTGTGCAAATATTTAGGCATGTTATTATTTGGAGTGAGATGTTCTCCAAAATGTTGACATCGTCACGGGCTGATGGTAAAGATTGCCATCCAGTCACGAGAGACACTTTATATTTTTTTCTTAAATTAGCGTTTACAATTTGACCATTGCAAGTTCTCGGGTGAAACATTTCAACTCGAAAAAATGTATTAAGGCAATCCGTGCTTTTCATGCACTAACTTAAAGGTACCTACTAAAAGTTCAACTGTTAATGCGAACGAAGTCGCGGGTAACAGCTAGTTTACCCAAACTCCAAGGAACCAAGGACACCCCATCGGGTCTCTTGCCATCATATCTGAAAATGCCAGTCGGCTCAAGGAGAGCAGACACGTTGATGGTGGCAAGAGACCGACGGATACTAGAGGTACCTAATTATTTTAACTAATTACTACCATAATATCAACAGATTTCCCAAGAAATGATGAACAAGGTCCTGGGATATATCGAGAAGGGCAAGAAGGAAGGAGCGAAGCTGTTGGTCGGCGGTCAACGAGTGGGGACCACAGGGAACTACATAGCGCCAGCGGTGTTCCGTGACGTCACTGATGATATGACCATAGCCAAGGAAGAGGTATGGATAATCTATATATCTTTATGAATTAAACCGGTATTTGACCTTTTTAAACAAGTTATTTCATCAACACGGGATCTAACCACGGTTTTTATTCAAATTGAACTCCCGATATATCGGCGATGTTACAGCCGCCATGCTTACGCTATGTTTTCTTGTGTACCTGACAAGTCTGCTTGATAACTGCTGGGACTATACACATGTACCTACGTGAAAATAGACAAACTTTACGACGTGCCTACGCCGCAAAAGACGGCAGATTTTTATAAAAATAACAGACAAAGCGTCTCCAGTTACTTAATGCATGCTTTACAGATCTTCGGGCCGGTCCAGAGCATCCTTAAGTTCGACACACTGGAAGAAGTGATTGAACGAGCCAACAACACCAACTACGGGCTCGCGGCCAGCATCTTCACGTCTAACATTACGAAAGCACTGCAGTTCAGCAAACATGTCGAGGCTGGCAACGTTATGTAAGATTGGATAATATTCAATGCATACTCGTACAAGCTTTACACACAGTTTTCAAAACCTCTAACATTTCAATCTCGCGGTCTCGAATAAAGACAAGCTATTGTTACTCACACTTGATCTTGATTGTACAGTTGAGCGTTGATGGCGTGGTAAGGTACGACTTTCAATCCGAAGGTCTCGGGTTCAAATCCTGCCGGCTCGTACCAATGAGTTTTTCGGAACTTATGTCACGAAATCACATTTGATACCAATCACTTTTCGGTGAAGGAAAACATTGTGATGAGGAAACCGGACTAATCCCAATAAGGCCTAGTTTCCTCCCTGGGTTGGAAGGTCAGGTGGCAGTCACTTTCGTCAAACTAGCGCTTACGCCAAATGGTGGATTAATTGTCGGGAAAACGTTAGGACGAAGAAGACTTGATCTTGATTGAACAGTTACTTGCAATAGCATCTTCCGCTATATACGTAGAGGCCGCAAAAATATCTGACACAATCTTTTTGTACAGCCATGAGAGCGTGTCACATATTAATGCGGCCTACTTTCGGGAACATAATTGCAGGTGACTGTACCTAACTTGAAACTTGCGCTCTGGGGTTGTCACTAGTCAGAAGAGGTTAATGTCAACTTTAGCCAGCTTTTCTATTTTTTCGTCGGAATCACAGGAATGATACAATAATATAATAGGTCAGCAATGCATGAGTGGGTCTTCCGATGTTGCTTATGTCCATGGGCGGCGATGACCGCTGCCCACCAGGCGGCGTGTCTGCTCGATTGTTACCTTTTTCATAAAATATAAAAATCGACTTCGATACGTCGGTAACAAGTTCAAAAGTTTAGGCATCGTACATAACTAAAAGTGAAAACTAAAAGAAGGTTGAAAGATAGAACGTCGTCTAAGCAGACCAAGTCGCAGGAAGAGGTTAGCGGTTTCATAATTGAATTTGTTTCACTTTTCATTGTTACAGGGTGAATAACTACAGCGGACTGAGTACCCAAGCTCCGTTTGGTGGCTTCAAGGACTCTGGCATTGGACGTGAAAAGTAAGAAAGACCATTTTTTTGTGTCAATTGATATTTCTATGAGATAGCATTAGTGTGAAACAAAATCTGGAAATAAGACTCAAAGTCTTACATTTGCCCTTGGCGCTCTTAAATTCTGTTTTCTAATTAAGATAAGATAACAGATATATATTTATTTGCATACCATAATAATTCGCTCAAAATTACAACTCCATCCACTGCTGGAGGAGATCCCTTTAAAGGATAAGTTCTTCCAACAAATAACATATGTGTTATTTTTTTGTTTTATCGATTTGAGTTATTCTTTGTTTTTCGCAGCTTTATAGCACGAAATAGAAAAAATATGGAAATGGCGGACAGAATGCCTAATGGCATTCTCTGTTTTTGTAAAATAATGGGTTTTACTAGGTACTACATACGACTGAATACCTAGTAGGTACTTCTCCTACGTAGGTCACAGGGCGACCCTGCCATGACGGCAATGTGACGTGAGTGTGAATGAGGTGATTTAATTAATTTTTGTTATCTTTTCAGTGGAATGACCTGTGTGGACGCTTATTTGGAGGTCAAGACAGTGGTTATTAGTCAACCGAAGAAGTTTTAAGCCGATGAATTATGACCTGTTGTAATATGACGTCAATAAACACTTTATATTTTATTTTGCTTTTTATCAGTTACACGATGGGTTGGCAAACAAAATCTACATGTATTTCTACAAGTTCTTTTATTTATTTAAAGCCGTTAAAACTGTTTTTTTTTAATAACATTCAATAACCCTTTTATACTAATTAAATTTATTAAAGATCGGCGTCGACCATGTCACCCCATCGATATGAAGGGCGGCCAACGGGGAGTCGACCTCCCAGACGACCGAGGTATGCTCGTTTGACCTTGCGATCTTCCTCCGTCCTCTTCAGCTGACCGAGTCAATGGAGTCTGTGGGCCTTTGTTTTTCCTATGATATTAAGCTTAGCCACCAGATCTTCAACTTCTTGGTTTTTTAGTAATCTTCAGCTTCCATCCGGATGTCGCTTTGGGCCAAGGATCAAGCAAGTTCTCTTCCTTAAATGTCAGTGTCCACGCTTCGCATCCGTACAGTCAACCAATTGGAACCCTAGGCCACTGTAGGACTATGTCATAGTGA
Source organism: Lathronympha strigana (assembly GCA_949128165.1). Taxonomy (NCBI): domain Eukaryota; kingdom Metazoa; phylum Arthropoda; class Insecta; order Lepidoptera; family Tortricidae; genus Lathronympha; species Lathronympha strigana. The sequence goes on from OX421911.1 coordinate 1,561,815, forward strand.
CGCTATAAATCAGATTGTAAGAAATCTCTTACTGCTTGTCATTTTGACATAGTTCTAGGGTGGCCTAGAGTTCCAATTGGTTGACTGTACATTAGTATTGGTCGCAGTACGGACATAGATTTTTTGTCGTCTAGCCTATTATACAAGCGACGACTTTAGCGCTTATCCAATAGAGGTCCGGTCCGGAAAGCTCGCCTAAGCCCCGCAGACGGCTGAGCTCATCTAGCCGAGCCGGATTAATCCGACCCACGGTAAATATCGGATTTTTCAAAGAGGTCAATACTAGAGACGCCGTTACTATATATCAAACCGCGTTTAGAAAGGGGTTGCTCATATGCCATTTTTGAATGACGTTTGCCTGCCATATCTCCAAATCTCCATACTGAGTTTGTCCGCTGAGCATCATCATCATCATCATAATTTCAGCCGAAAGACGTCCACTGCTGGACCTGCTGGCCTCCCCCAAAGATTTCCACAATGACCGGTCCTGCGCCACCCGCATCCAGCGGACTCCTGCGACCTTCACCAGGTCATCAGTCCACCTTGTGGGGGGCCTACCCACGCTGCGCCTTCCTGTACGCGGTCGCCACTCGAGAACCTTTCCGCCCCAACGGCCATCGGTTCTACGTGCAATGTGCCCCGCCCACTTATGTTTAGCGATTCGGAGAGCTATATCGGTTAGTTTGGTTCTGCTGCGGATGGTCTCATTTCTGATACGATCTCGCAGAGAGACTCCTAGCATAGCCCTCTGGGTGGCTTTGAGCCTTCTTATGAGGCCCATTGTAAATATGCCATTTTTGAATGACGTTTGCCTGCCATATACGCTCGGGCAATCCGTCAGACCTCCATAGTGGGTATGTCCGCTGGGCATCCACCAGACATATTTCCCATACATTTATTGGCAGATCTGGCCGATATGCCCAAACGTGTATGACCAGCAATTCTCAGTGGCAGATAAAATAAATTGTTATTTAAGTGCAATAAAGTTCTGAAGCTTAGAAAACATCAAATGATATTACTTACCTAAATAAATACAAATGTAATTAACCTTCAAAAATATTTACTCCATAACACTAACGACATCATAACTGTCTGTATCTGGTAGGTCACTTTAGTATGGGTGTTCCGAGCTTGAATGTAGCTATGATAAAGTATACTTTGTAATCTATTATCTATAAGTGACTGCAAGTACTTACTGTTGTGCTAATGGTACTCTCGAATCCCATTCTCATCGGGGTTTGATAATACTTCGACGGCACGGAAATGTGTTAATCCAAAAATGAGCGACTTCGCTCAATCTAGAACCCATCATCCTTACGGTGTCCAAACGCGTCTTAACGATCGCCACGGAGAACAAACAAACATTTCAAAATCTTCCTACGCTTTTTCCCTTTAAAGACGTCTCTATCTACTTCTATCTCGGTGGGATTTTAATACCACCGTCCGGGTGATTGGCCTATCTTTCGTACAGTATTCGTTATCAAATACCGGTATTTCTGCTAGAAAATGCAACAAATGACCGTTTGTGTATGAAAAACCCGCGGTTATGGTTATAACCCGAGCTTTTTCCTATACAAAAAATAACCGTTTGTCTTCCGTTTTGTGCCCGTTGTTTTCCATACAAAAGTTTAATCTGTCGAATTTAAACTACGAGTATCGTGACACATATTAATTACGGATAATACTCACGTATTTTTAGTCACTATGCACATGTTTCGGGCATCTTAGGACGCCATTCTCAAGCGTCAACAACCGTGCGCAACGACGCGAGTCCGCCCGTATGCATCGTCGCGTTTTAAACAAAATCAATGAAAATAATCGCAATTGAGTAAGTAAAAGGGAAGTAACTAAGTAGCCAGCACTTCCTCGCACAACGTATCAGCATTGCGATACAACGAGGAAATGCCGCCAGCATCCTAGGTACAATACCTCAAGGACCTACTTTAGATTTAAGGTAGGTAGAGGTAGGTAGTTAGGTAAGTTACACTTACTGTATATATTTCGAGAATAAATGTTTATTAGTTGCCAGCAAATATTGAAATTGATTCACAATGAAGAAGCTATTAAATCACTTGGCCAGCATATAAATATTTGGCCGGCAACAAATAGGTAATAATCGGGCAAGCCTCGTTATATCATATCGGCTTAGTTCTGCAAATTTTTCAAATGGTCAACAAGTTAATCTATTTCGATCCGCTTGTATTATAACTTTGTTCGCCGAATAAAAAGTTGAGCTACAAAATTCTTATTTGGACGGCAAGAATTAATAGTTGGTTAGCAGAAATAACATGTTAGAAGTAGTTTAATACTATTGCGAGGTATGCAGTGATTGATTTGACCGATCACGACATTTGACTGATAACAAGCTTCCAGAGTTACCGTCAGGTACGACGACGAGCGAAGCGAGGAGGAGTGGTAGCTTGAACTGCGATCAAATAGCGACTTCCGAACGAGCGAAGCGATTGTGAAGCGCCAGCAGCCAGCTAAGCGCCAGAGACCGAGTTATATGACTGAACACAAGCTCCCGGACTCCCGAAGTTACTGTTAGTTACGACGAGCGAAGCGAGGAGGAGTGTTAGGTTAAACTGCAACCAAACAGCCGCGTCCATGATGTACGCGGATTACAGCGTCACAAATTATTGGGTTGAGCAATCTCGAAGCGGGCTGATGATCATTTTTTGCAGATCAAATTTATCTTTCCCAAATTAAAATATTTTGCTTACCCACTGATTGCTTACCAATATTTAATAAATTGTTGGTCGCTTTATGCAGCTCAAATACGTAATTTGCTGACCCAATTAATTTAGAGCAGTTCAGTATGACATTAATTGCAAACTAATATATACATGTTTGCTGACCTGACCATAAGTTGCCGCCCAAATAGCTATTTTTGCTGCTCAAATACATATTTCTGCTTGCCAAAACACGAATATTTTGCTTTTGCCGCCCGATTAAATGATACCCGTAAGTAAATATTGTTTCAGTTGCCATATTACTATAAAACCATTACGAAACGTTGTTTTATTGTATGATATATTTGGTAAAGGAAACTGAGCAGTAATAATACAATTTACTCTGACGACAGGAATTGGAAGCAATTGAATCATTCTGGCTACGGCGTAGTGGGCTCTACGAACTTCACAAATTGCTACGACGCTACGCATTACGTTACGTTACGGATTAATGGAATTACGATGGTAAAACTCATGAACAGAAGGCCTAGTAGGTATAATTTTTTACTATTTTTGACTTGTCTAATTTGACATTTACTTAGCGTATCGGGAGGTAGATTTGTATGAACGGCAAACCTAATTTGAATTCTCGATTCGCTAGCACGAAATAAGTGTCAAATACAGGAAGTAAAAATGTATATATTAGGCCTTCAGAGATTTAAGATTTTATTTTATTTCTATGGAAAGTGTCACGTCCGAGACCGTCATGACGTCAAATTGACATATCGTCCCGTCTCGTCCCGTCCCGTTCCATTCCGTTGTAACGTGCCTCCTAGCCTAGTCAGTTGTGACCCTGCGTACGAATAGGTCCCGGGTTTGAATCCCAGTCAGGGTGTTTATTTGTATGTTTATCACGAATATTTGTTGCTGAGTTATGGATGTTTTCTATGTATTTAAGTAATTATACAGTACTAGCTTTCGTCCGCGGCTTCGCTTGAGAAAGAGACAAGAAGTAGCCTATGTTACTCTCCATCCCTTCAATTATCGCCTCTTTAAAAATCACGTCATCTCGTCGCTCCGTTTTGCCGTGAAATACGGACAAACAAATAGGCACACACACATCCCGTCCCACCCCGCCCCGTGGCCGTGGGTCATCCTGTATTCAGTCTATTTGTGTAACATTATCCCCATAACATAACGTTTATTTATTTATCTTTTATGCCGAATTTTTCCATAGTGTGACAAACATAGTTTTATAGCCCATCACCGTTAAAATATGTCATGTATATTTTACGACCCTCTCAAGTTTGTGATGTGACATCAATAAATAATGTATCTTGGCTCTTGGCAGCTTACATAAATATGTAATAGGCCTTTATCTAAGATAGATTAATGCCGTCATAGTGACATAAGGATCACACACTTAGGACGGGACGATTTGTAAATACAACATAAATTGCCGTATCTTTTGATTGCGTTGACGTAGAGTCTATGTTTATAGAAAGAATCACGTGATAGCTCGGAACCCTCGTCACGTGACGTTTTCTATAGAAACTGACAGATCGTCTCGTCCCGTCCCGTCCCGTTCTAGCGTGAGTCATCCCTTCATCGTAAAACGGGGTGAATTGGGACGAATTTAAAGTTCAAACTTCGATATTTATATGTGGAATTTTATTTTATACAAGTACCTACTTTTTTAGGTTATTATGTTTTTGTATGTACCTTTTTAGTCCCAAATAAATATTAATAATTTTTGGTATAGGTATTTAAAAAAGTGTCCCAGTTGTATGAATTAATTGTAGTTATTTAATGATAAATAAATATTATAGGACTTTTTTACACAAATCGAGTAAGTCCCGCAGTAAGCTCAAGAAGGCTTGTGTTACGGGTACTCAGACAACGATATATATAATACACAAATATATAAATACATAGAAAACATCCATGACTCAAGAACAAGTATCTGTATTCATCACACAAATAAATGCCCTTACCGGGATTCGAACCCAGGACCACGTCACCATCACCACGCCACGCCACGGCTTAGCAGGCAGGGTCACTACCAACTACGCCAACCGGTCGTCAATCGATAACCTGTCATTTCATTTCATAGATTTTACGATTTTAGTTTTATTGCTAGAATTGACACAATATTACAGTAAGTTGACTTGCCAGGAGAATAAAGTATTTTCGTAACAATATGAAAACTCTGGTCTAAAATACCAATTCACCCCTTTACCATCCCCACTCTCCCCATACATGACCCAACTACCTTACCAATTCCTACTCACCTCATTTTAAGGTACGGAAAAAAGTTTAAGGCTCAGACTTATTGGTGAATTGGGCCCGCATGCGGAGGGCGGGAAATTACCATAAAGCATGCTGTGCTTTCATTGCAACGCGACCCGATATGAGCTAGCGAAAGGAAATATCCCCGGCCCCTCATGTTTATTTTTTTAATGAAAAAGGTAACAAACGAGCAGACGAGCCGCCTGATGGGAAGCGGTCATCGCCGCCCATGGACATAAGCAACATCGGAGCCTTTAAGCCCTCTGAACACTCGCTTCTTGAAGAACCCCATATCATATCGCAATGGGAACACCTCAGGAGGTAGGTCGTTCCACATTTTGCACGTTCTGGGTAAAAACGAGCGAGATGCCCGTTTATTCTTGGTGTGCCATGTATCCTGGAAATTAATGGAAACACAATGAGTCACAATTGGATCATAACCAAAATAAATACTTTCATCCCAGCGTTATCCCGGCCAATCCTACGGCTGAGGGAGCATAGTGTCCACTTTGGCAACTAATCCCAAAATTTGGCGTAGGTGCTAGTTTTACGAAAGCGACTGCTATATAACCTTCCAACCCAGAGGGTAAACTAGGCCTTATTGCGATCAGTCCGGTTTCACGATGTTTTCCTTCACCGAAAAGCGACTGGTATATATCAAATGATATTTCGTACATATGTAAGTAAGAAAAATACATTGGTACAAGCCGGGGTTTTTAACCTGCGACCTTTGGGATTGAAAGTCACACCCCCTTTTCTTAGTGAGAAAGGAAAAAGGAAAATAAATGACCTCGGGCGGGACTCGAACCCGCGACTCAGAGATACTTGCTCATCGCTCTTCCAACTGAGCTACCGAGACCACACCCGTGCCCCCGAATTTCTCGACCATATCCCTCGTATGCAACATCTGCCCTAGTACTTCTTAATCGGCAAGAGGAGTCTCAAGTTACATTGAGAATTCACCACTAACAATGTGCTACCCCATACTCAAGTAAGAGAGGCATGGGCACAGCGGATGCATATCGTTTAGTGTGGTAGGGCACAGCACAACGAATGTCGTCTCGCTCCAATCTGGAGCAGAGCCCATCTGGGGAAGTACCTCCACCTTACAGAAAACCGCAGTTTATTAACACTAGACCCTACTCATAGTATTGTTTCTGTTGGTCGCCAGAGCTCTAAGAAGATTCACTGTGTTGACAGCTGGGGACCCACGGAGCAAAGCTTGCCCCTTTAGCTGTCAACACAGCGAATCCAAGGAGGATTCACATATATTTACAGGGTCGGCAACGCGCATGTAACACCCCTGGAGTTGCAGGCGTCCATAGGCTACGGTGACCGCTCACCATCAGGCGGGCCGTATGCTTGTTTGTCACCGTCGTAGTATTTAAAAAAGACTTATCTTTTATTTTTAAGCCAAAACGTCTTCGAATTATTTAGAATTCCTCAGAGAGAATGGGAAACGGGAAAAATTTCATGACCAATTTCACACTCTTACTACTGAGCTACCAACGCTCCAAAATAAATGCTAAAACAGTCCAAACCCTAAACAATTTGTCAGAGCAACCACCCAATGACAAGCGATTTTAACGACAAGGGCCTAAGTAGGTTTCGCAGGACTTTACTAAGCCCCGCTCAGTCAACATGTTCCGAGTCGTTACTCCGTCACACCCTCCGTTACCCTTCCTTACCCTATTTAGACTGAGCTCCCATCGCAGGATTCACACTTTGCCTGATACAATTTATTTTATTTTATTTATAAAACAAGTTACACAGCATGACAGTACTAAACTAAATCACTGCGAAAGTTTAGAAACATTTAGTCAAACTAAACACAAAATAAAACTAACACAATTACACGTTGAGACACGTAACATCCATCATCTCACAGAATCTTAAACATTCATCGCGCACTTCACTCCACCTGTCAGCAAAAAAATCAGACTCGGGTGCTGATGCAAGGAGATCTTTCAGAATCAGAAGGCGCAGAGGGCGAACGAGAGGAGAATTCCTGCGAGACACAGTTCGGGACATGATCTATATAGTATGATCGACTGAACTATGTCATGCTCCGAGTTAACACGTTCCCAGTCGGTAACCCGTGACACCCTCCGTTACCCTTTCTTATCTCATTTAGAACGAGATCCCATTTTTTGTCCCATACTTTTTTTTGCGTCAAAAAACTGTTTTAATTTTTTTTTGTAATCAGAGCATTTTTGTTAGATGTGTTTGTGTTGTGTGTCTGTAGGTTTGTGTTTTTAGGGTTCCGTACCAAAATGGAAAAAGGCACGCTTATGATGCGACTCAGACTGTCTGTCTGTCACATCGTTAACATCGTTAAATAGTTATAAAGTTTGTAATAGTTATAATAGTTCATTGTGATACACGTGTGCTATGATGGTCATCATGCACGAGGCGGTATTGTGCGCGCGAGCTGAAAGCGAGTGCGCAATAAGGAAGCCGATGTGTATAATAATGGCCATGCACACGTCATGTCATACGTCATTTTTCAACACACTTGTAAGTAAAAATCAAAATTTAATTCGAGGTTATTAACTTTTGTTAAATACGTTAACTTAATTGTCAGAATCATGTCAGAATGCGTACATGGTAATTAGCATATGAGATTCACTAACCTTTATTGACTACTTGAAGCTTCTTGCGATGCCTTTTCGACGTCGGTTGATGACAATATTTTACATTTTCAACTAATAAATCCCGAAGTTAAGGTCACAAATAAGTAGGTATATTTATCACTACTAAGTACAACTAGATTTTAATGATAGCACCCGCGTTTTGTAGTTTCAGAGGAGCCTAATCCACATATTGTTATAGTTTTACTTCTAATTCTCTTATAGTTGCATTTTATCATAATACTAAAGCGAAAAAACAATCAAAAATGTTTTACGTAATTAAAATTTATCATAAAGGTATTTAAATTTATTTTCAATGTTAAATCCCTGTTAAAGTGGGGGCAAAAATTTAAAATTTAGTTACTGAGTCATGTAAAATAACCATAGGCTACGGTGACCGCTTACACTATCCTCATTGATTTATTTTGAATATAAAAAAATATTCTGAACAAAATTTGAGTATAGTATAGTTAAAAAAACGGTTTATGTAATAAAAAAATATCAAGGAACAACAACTTCTACTTGTAGATGCAGTTGCAACTCAAAGTTTGTACGGAACCCTCGTTGCGCGAGTACGACTCGCACTTGGCCGGTTTTTTTTGGTAACAATTCGACAACATTAAATTGTTAAATGCACCGCCTACAGTTTTTCTGCTTTGTCTTAAGGTTAGCTGGTAGAGAATGCCTTATGGCATTAAATGCGCCTTTTGTACTATAAGTATTTTCTTTTGTGCAATAAAGATTAAATAAAATAAATAAATAAATAAACATTAGCTAATAGTGCGTCGGCTTCCAGTCTAAGCTTACCCCGGCGGGCGTCACATTAGCCCAGATTAACGAGCGTTTTGCATCCAACTTGGATGTTTGCGGAAACTCGGGTAATTATAATGGACAGCGGAAGATGGCGGGGACGTCGCTACCTTCACTTGTGGATTCCATCTCTCTCGTCGTTCCCTTATGACTGAGGATTGTGGTCATCATATGATAGCGTGCCCTTAAAGTGGATGATTTGCCTCTATCTATTCCTGTTCATTGCTTGAAATTGCAACCAAGCAAAACCGATTGAGTGCCAGCGAGTGCTACGCGCTACGCTCGTAGCCAATTCCGTGGTTTTCCCGCTTTGTAGCGGAAAGCGAACACCCACAGAGAACTCCCCTAGCGGGTTGCCGGCGCTCAATGTGTTAAGATGGTCTTTAAGGATGACTCACACTAGATTATAGAGATCTGCCCCGACTACCTTCTGGGATCCAGAAGGTAGCCTCACGTGCCCACTATAGGAATAAAAAAAACAACAGTGCTCATATATTATATGAAAATCATATTATAATTCTAGCCTGCACCTAGCAAACCTCTCTTTTTGGCCCATGCAGTGGTTGACTGGTAAAGAATGCTTTAAGGCATTAAGTCTGCCATTTGTACTTTTATTTTGTGCAATAAAGTTTTAAATAAATAAATAATAAAATCCATAGAAGCAGTTGTTCTTATATAATACCATAAACAACGTTATAATGTATACTTTTTTAATATTCTCATGCTCATGTCAGTCATCTAATTGACAGATAGAAGTATTAGAGTAGAAAAAAAAAATACTTTTGTATATTTACCGGACAACAATACCAATGAGGACTACCGCGAGTAGTTTTTCCGCTAGGAGCGCTAGTGGAACGTGGGTCCTGCGGGAACATTTCAAACGTCACTTTGACAATTCTCTCAAACTAACACAGGACCCACGCATGAGGGGCGCCGCCTGGTGAGCGACAATACGGTAGCTCCAATTCGTTGAGTTGGCATGATACGACGCATTAGGCCAATTCGTGTTTGACTGCAATAATCTAATTTTAAACCGCCATTTGGATTCTGTTTCGCGTTATTTGCATTTGGGGTTCGTGTTGACGTTATTAATGCAAGGTTTTCTGCCAATATGGCAGTTCAACACGGAAAAATGTATATCTATAGGACATTGCCTGAAATATTTTACCGTATCCACCTACAGGGTGTTCTTGAAATGCTTTAACTTCGTCATGTGGCTTGGTATAATTAAGGAAACAGAATGGCATAGTTAGTTTTATTAAATTCGTTAATTTATATATTTTTAATTTCTCATACAAAATACATGTGGCATCCACCGCTAATGTAAAACGGGCATTAGAATTAACTTTACTAAGTAAGTGACAACTATGACATATCAATGTCATGTCGAATACTCATTTACACACATGCAAACCCCATATGAGATAATGCTGAATTAGTAGTTATTTTCTAAATGGAGCTAATTAGAATACCAGTGTATTTGAGAAATTAACTTAATTTAAGCTAAAGAATGCACCCTTGAATTCAAAGCAATTGCTCAAAAACACGTTGAGTTGTAGAATGTAAAGTAGGTATGTCCGTCTCGCTTATACTACTCTGGCTGGAGCGAGACGGACATACTTTAGAAACGCGCAATCGCTAACGCCTACGGTAAGTACAATTCATGGTAAGCACACTTACGTCTTGCTACGCTACCAACAAGCTTAAACTCGTGATACGGCAACTAGAAAACTAACTCCTTCCTCTAACCAAATCTGAGGCACATAAAAAAAGCCACGCAGCCCATACTAAAAGCTGCTCAGTATGTCTTAAACCTATAGGATATCTGTGGTTTCTGGGTTTTACACTCTGTATAATTTAGATATATTGTTTATGATACCAATAAGAAATATGCAAAATTGCAAACAAAGATGCAATAATCTAGTCTATGTAAATGCCTTTACATGATGCTTACAATTTAGGTACTGTATTGCTGATATAAAAATAAAACAGTCACCTTCAATACACATTAGTACCCTGTCGTTCCAGCCACATGCACGGCATAAAACGTGCCTATCAAATAAGTTACAGTGACAGGGTACTAAAACGTTGTTTATGAACGTCGGGCCACGTCGATACTAAGGTTTAGGGATGGCCGGATGAATAACTTATAAATAAATAAATATTGTGGGATAATCTTACATAAATCGACCTAGTCCCACGGTAAGCTTGTGTTGTGGATACAGGGCAACGATATATACTCGTACAATCGATAGAAACATATAAATACATAGAAAACATCCATAACTCAGGAACAAATATTCGCGATAATCACACAAATAAATGCCCTCACCAGGTTTCGAACTCGGGACCTCCTGCTTCATAGGCAGGCTAGCGCCTATGAAGCAGGCTTCTTCATACCGACTAGGCTAGGAGGCCGTGATGTACTGACGATACTTGACTTGGAAATTCAAGTTTCAAAGAATTTGAGTGAAGTCTCAATACTCGGAAACTGCTCCAACGATTTTGATGAACATTTGTACCTTTTTATGAATGAACTAGCTTTTGCCTGCGGCTTCGCTCGCGGTAGAATAAGACAAAAAGTAGCCTATGTCACGCTCCATCCCTTCAACTATCTCCACTTAAAAAATCGCGTCAATGGGAGCTACCGTATTGTCGCTCACCAGGCGGCGCCACTCATGCGTGGGTCCTGTGTCAGTATGAGAGAATTGTCAAAGTGACATTTGAAATGTTCCCGTAGGACCCACGTTCCACTAGCGCCCCTAGCGGAAAATCGATTCGCGGTAATCCTCATTCGTCGCTCCATTTTGCCGTGAAAGACGGACAAACAAACAGACAAACACACTTGCCCATTTATAATATAAGTATGGATCCATTCATAAACTGCCTGTGCAATTTTGCACGCATTGTACCTACAGACGCCACAATCAAATATATACCTAGGGGCAGCAAAGGTTGCGATAAATATCTGACTCTACCAATGGAGGACTGGGTGCGTAGCCAAGATGCCAAATCGCTCACGCTCAGTCGCTAACGAAACGCAACTGTCATTGTCACACTAATAAGAAAGAGTGATAGAGAGAGGTAGCTACGATACGTTACTAAGCGTGGGTGATTAGCATCTTGGCTACGCACGCTGGACTGTACCAATGGAGGTTTTAGGGGCGACGGATCGGTCTAGGTTTGGGCGGAGGCTAACAAATTCGAAATAGGTTCAATCCTTATGTTTCCAGTTTCCTATTCACTCAGATTCTGGGTTGATCGTGTTTTTATTAGGTTGGATTCGGAGTGAGTCTTATCTTATACAAATAGACATACTCGTAATCTCACGCCAAGCTAATAAGGCTTGTGATGTGGGTTCTAGACTCTGAATTTCAAACCTAGGAGTATCAATTGACAGGCCTACCCCCCTGCCGATGGGTATGAAACAGTTTCATACTCATTGTATGGTCTGACGTTTATCTGACATAACTATTTCTACGTTACGTACGAATAGCTGTACATGACACACAAAAAATGTCACAAATCAAAAACGTAAACAAACCTTACGAAAACCATTAAGCGACTGCAAAAAGAAGGTACTCAACAAATTCTTTTAGTAATTTCTAATCATTAAACATGTCGTTAAGCACGTAAAATGCATTTCATTACTCCAGTCTCCTATCAACACGTTTCAAGGAATTGTTTACGTTGGTTAACATACTGTATGTTTCAATTTTCAAGTTTCATTAGCATGTCTGCTAGTCTTTATGTAACCCAACTGTTGTATAAGTATATACAGAAGATTACTTAGCCTTAAACCCCGCCCGCCAATGCCAACTTGAGCGTTTTCCCATCACTATCCAAGTGTCTCATGAAATTCAATCAGCCCCGACAGATATGGCCATTGCTTTGACGCCAGAACTGTTACTGCCAACGTACGACAAACACGCAATCACAAACCAGCATATAGTGTAGACTCGCATTATTTGGTGATATACTTCTAATTGGTCAAAATCTAAAAATATTGAATCCATACTTGACTTTGAAAAAATCGACCTTGTTGCAACGTTTTAAAGTATATTTTAATTTACCCACACCTGCCATATTCGCCATCTTGGATTGGCTACCATTTCTAATATTTAAGATGACCATCATGTTTTTTTAACATCCCAATAAACATATCTAACTGCTGTATAAAGGAAACTTGATACCCCCAAGTTATACCAGTTTCTTGGCTGGCCCATGGACTATACGTACGGCGGCAAAAGTCTCCAACCCGCTCAGGGCCCTTGGGACTATAGCCTTTTCCTTTTCGTATATAAGAGTAGGTATTATGCCCAGCAGTGGTACATACGACGGGAGTATATACGTCCCAATGGAAATCGACTTGTGCTCCAGGTTGCTACAACTTGCTACTTCGAAACTATCTTGGGTAACGAACCCTTACCATGAGTTTTTCGTAACTGTAATTTTCGTCTGCGTAAACTTACTGTCAATGCATTCATAGAACACGTCAAATAAAGGATGTGACGGTGCTGGACGGGACGATCTATTAACTTCTTAAGAAAGAATTACGTGATAGCTCGGAGGCCTAGGAGGTCACGTGACGTTTTTTATAGAAAAGACAGATCGGCCTGGCCTACGTCCAAGCCCGTTCTAGTGTGAGTCAACCTTTATTTATTATAAATATTAAGACTGTGTGTTCAGTGTCAATGAACAGATACAGGGTTCGAAAGCGGTTTTCGCCGCAACCGAATTTTAGTACCTACGCAGCATCCGCCGCTGGATCTGAATAAAAATAATGTATCCAAGCGGCCTTTAGTCCCAAAGCTGGAATCGAACCAGTGTCTTCTCCATTCGTGGCAGACGCCATAATCTGAAGACTATTATAAGATTAAGAATATTATATCAATGAGTTTTGTCCGCATCAGCATATTAGTATAAACAAGATGCACTGCGTATGAGTTACGCAGTTGCTAGCGAGAAGGTACAGTCAACCAACCATAGGCCGCTCTGAACCATATAAAAAAAACAGTAAGAGATTTCTTACAATCTGATTTATAGCCTTACTATGACAACTATGTCACACCTACCTACACACCTACAGTGGTCTAGGGTTCCAATTGGTTGGCTGTACTTACAGTCACCATCAGATTTATCGGAGTTTTTATAAAAACTCATGGTAAGGGCACCGCGCTCATTTTCGCGTCGCGTCGCGTAATAAACGTAACGAGCCGGCTAATGATGTGCAAACTGCACCGCTACGATACTTGCAGTTTGCGGGGTTAAGGAGCTGCAGTTGGCTGCAGTGGAGTTGCAGCAAGATGTAGAGGGAGCTAGGGTAGGGGAATCATTAAATTAACGACTAAGCGACTCACCTAGCTATGGTTAAAATATGCCTCTTTTGATAACGTAAAGAGTAGAGGGATTAGTCTAGAATCGTTACCAAGCAAAAGCATGCCAGTAGAAACTTTTTTTATTTTTTACCGTTCATATGTTATATGGCACACGTGCGAATAGGTAATTCGCAACTTCTCCGTTTCGCACTTGTTTCGTTATATACTATAAGTAATCATACAGTTCTAAGTTCAAAAGAAAGTGAAGAAGGGTTATATAAGGTAATCAGCCTTTATAGGTACTTTAACTTTCGGATAGTCCACCGGAAATATGTGTAACGTTGTTTTGCAACACATTTAACAGACTAACACGTGTGTTAAGCATGTAATACTGAATATACACGATAGATAGAATGCTAGAACAAGGCAGACAAGAATAGCTAAGCGGCTTAGACGCGGCCTCCCCGCAGGATTACCGTCACCGAAGGCTGCTGACTGTAAGGTCAAGACTGAATATCTGCTAATTCACTTACGTGTACGCTTGCAAGATTATTGGTAACTTGCATTGTAGATCGGGGGTTAATTTTTACCTATAAGCACCTGAATCTCGCCCACAGAGGGTTCCGTAAAAAGATGCCCCCCTCCACATTATGACCTTAGGTACTTAAGTTAGGTACTTACGTATCTTCAAGTTCTTGTCATTCTAGGTCAACTGGAAGTACCTACCCTATACATTTTGATTACCACTGCAAATGTATGGGAAATGCGACATAAATGGCCGTAACTTTTGATTGCGTTGACGTAGAGGTTTGGTTTTTTTACAGCTTCAAGGGATTGCAGACTTGTGTATGTGGTATTAATTTTAACTTGGTACCACTACGTGTTCCAGAGATAAAGGATCTTGACAGACAGACGGACGGACGAACACCAAAGTGATCCTAAAAGGGTTCAGTTTTTTTCCTTTTAAGCTACGGAACCCTAAAAACAATTTAAGTACCTACCTACCGAAAACAATTTCACATTTATCTCTATTATTTTCGTATGAGATCAATCATTAGAATAGGTACCTACTTACTATCTGAGTGCGTACTGTGACGGTCCATATTTACTACAAATTTCCTATCCTACCTATAATAATACAGTTCCTGAATTTTACCTTGTAATATCAATTTGGCCAGTGATCGTGTAGTGGGGAAACGTTGTGTCGCGTAGTAAAGCTAGGTTCTTTTCATTCGATAAAGTTGCCATTATTTATTTTCTCTGCCTTCTGCAATGTTGTCTACCACCTGTATTTTTAAAGAAGCTATGAGCTACTATCACTAAGTACTTTCATCTAAATTTGGAAGCTAACATGAAGAGATTGAACTGTTGAAGATGTACGTGTTGTCAGGTAAAGTCAAGTGAGGTCTAGCTGTAGGAAGGGTCAGTCAGTGTAGTATCACTCATATTAGTCTAAATTATGTCGTTAATCTCATCTACTCTCAACTCGAACTCCTTAACTGTCTTGCCTGCATAATGTATGTCATTGAGAGTCTAGTCAGTTCTCGTAAAACAATAAATGTAGTAGATAAATGTAACATACTATTTAGGGATACTTTTGAGTTAGAGGGAAGATCTTAAATCCATTCAATATGTTTCTACAGATAGAGGGAATAAAGGAAATATATTTTTCAAATCTAGATGTGTATACTTAGCTTTCGATTTCGGTTTCCTTATTGCGATAAAAACATATCCTTTGTCTTATTTTGAATCCTTCTATCCTTCCAAGAATGTGAATTAGTATAACTTCTCGTCGCTGATATCATACATCGTTTAATACCTTTTTATTTAACTTATTAAAACGGAAATAGTATATAATGTGAAATTTGTGTTTTCTTAGAGGCTTTGTTTGTCAATGACAACTGATTATTCCAAATAATTCAAATATCGCTGATTTCAAATTTAAAAAGCATAGAGCATTAAAACTTTTGGAGCATAGACAAAATTAGAGATTTAAGGCAGCTATACACTACTCGTCAAATACGCGCGTTTCTAATAAAAAATATGAAATAAGTTAAGGGGAATTGTAACAAATAAATATGTAATAATCATTTATGTAAACGGGAAATGCGTCCCGTTACACACTACCCCCAAATTTTGCGAACATAGACACATCCGGGTCATGGAAAGTAAAATTTTAAAAACCAACAAAGGAAATAACATTATACTACCCCCCACGTTTGCGAATACAAAAGCAAGTAAATTGTGAAGACTGAATGTAAAAAAAAAAACATTTATCTTCTAAAAAATAGAAATGAAATAAAAAGAAAAATAAGGCTTATGCTACCACTACACTACCCCCAAATTTTGCGAACATAGACACATTTGGGTCCTGGAAAGCAAAATTTTACCACAAAGAAAATTAGTACTCGTAGCATAAGGCGTAAATTGTATTTTTATTTATTAGTAATAAGTTCATTAGCATCTTTCCATTTAATGTTGACATTTTTTTTTCCTCTTATGAAGTGTGTATTTAACCAAGCGAAGAACCGCACGCATATAATAGTCAAGTTCTCAGGCTCAATTATGTATGACATGGACATTTACAAGTCTCCACTGACATTCTCACTTTTGGAAAAAGGTACCAAGGGTCGTGAGTCCTTGATAAACTCTAGCCGTACTGCAAGGACACTTCCGACCTCATACCTGCTTTGCTTATCGGATGGGGAAAGGAAATCAATGCATCCCTTTCAAAGGCGAGAATTTTTTAAATGGGACCAACCGTTAAAGATCCGCTATCAACACTAAACCCTGGGGTTCACTAAAATACGGCCGATTTCTGGCTTGGAGCATGTTCATCAATTGCATGAAGTCTTTATTAGGCACTCACTGTCCTACCATCTGATCGTAACCAAATGTCAAAGGTCATTATATGTTAAGGCATTTAATTGTAGCCTTCATAAACTTTATTTAACTTATGTTGAGAATACATCTTAATTTTATGACCATCCCAAATAATAAATACCTTTTAATATTAAGTAGTATTTAAATTCATGGTCGTAACCAGATTTAAGTTTTTTTTTTATTTGTTAAAGCTTTTATTTTTGCCTTAACAAATCAGCTTTATTTAGCTTATATTGTGGGACTGCTCCGTTTTGTAAGACCACCAAAAAAAAAACTTAAAATACTTTTAATACTAGTATTTCAATTCATGGTCGTAACCAGATTTAAGTTATTTATTATTCGTTCAGGCATTTTTTTTAAGTATCAGCTTTATTTAGCTTCTATTGTGGGACTGCTCCGTTTTGTAAGACCGCCCAAAAAAAAACTTAAAATACTTTTTAATATTAGTACTTATTTCAATTCATGGTCGTAACCAGATTTAATTTTTTTATTATTTGTTGAGACATATTTTTTTTTGCCTTAAGTATCAGCTTTATTTAGTTTATTGTGAAATAAGTCTATTTGTACTATGTCCACAATATACTTGGTAATTCATTTATTTATGACCGAAGAAACTTAAATAGACAACATGTAATTGACGGATGTGTGATTTAATCATGGGGTCCCTAGCTTCTTGTGGAGTAGAACTCATTTTGGATAACAGTTTGGAAACCTGCAACCTGTCAGCTTGTAATGACACTAACTAATAGCAATATCCAAAAAGTTTCCTGGACCGTGTGATGTTATGTCGAGATGCCAATGAACTTTAATGTTTATATCTTAAGTCCGATTCCATTGCAGAGGCTGTCGCATACTGTCAGAACTAAGTCGTTAGCAAAACATCACACTGTATACTGTTGAGTCTAGGTCATTGACAGAAACAGACATCACCAGATATCATTCCTCATTCGCTCTTACACTATTCCAAGACAATGGAACAACACGTATCGATATAAACTGTATATAACATACCCTAAATAACATTTAAATATTATTTATTTAATATATTTGGTTTAATTAAAATGCCATAAAATACCAATTTATTGAATAGGAAATTAATTAACTTTAAATTTACCATTTTATTTTATTTAAAAATAAAAATATTTTATTGTCTGACGGTACATTTCGTAACTTACGTAAATGTACTTTTGAAAATGACTGACAAAAATATTTGCTATAAATATTTATTCAGAATTCACATGAAGGTTTCGCTTTAATTTTCCTAACATAAAGGTATCAAACCTCTTTAATCGACTGAAATGTTTTTATGTTTTCATGGTATACGTCAATCAAATATCAGTTTGACAGAAAATGAAAATGTTTATTTATAAACATCAATTTCATAAATTCATTTTAGATTTCAATATTTTATAGAAACGTATATAATGTCGTATCGTATATAATGAAATTTAGAAGTACGATCAGCAAGCATGTTAGTATGAAACATATAATTTTGATACAGAAATAAACGTACGTATTTATGTTTCTCATAAATAAGTGAATACATAGCAGGATGTTAACGCTATCTTTTTTACAGATCAGTGAACGATATATCTCAAGAGTCAAGCTAAGGAGCCCCGAGCATTTACATATATTCGATATGTTGAAGTGTTGAAGTTTTCTTGTCAAGATTCGCTAGAAATAACACATAAAATCTACCTACGAGTATTATTGCGGAATTAAGAAATATTGCTTATTAAATTACATAATATACAATTTCATGTTGCTTGATTTAATAGCTAAAGGTACCTTTTTACGTTTGTTTAGCCTTTAGTAAAAATAGTAGTAGTATAAGCCCTAGTTCTATGATTTGGAACTACATTCTCTAAATCATTACGGAGTTTTGTTGGCAAGACATGCTACTGCAGCTTTAGTGTAGGTACCGAATCTTCTACTTCTTAAGAAACCAATTATTGACAAATTGAATTACCTATAGTTCAGAACTCAGTGTACCTTTCTAGCCTAATAATTTTGAAAATGACTTAGTTGTTTTGTTTATGGAAACTAGGAACGTTATTTTAAAGTTTCGCTTATAAGAAGCTACATATTGTTATTTAGTTATTTTATACTGTTCTCCTCAATCTTATAATTTTGAGTTGGTTTTGAACTGACAGTTTTGCAATAAACTAAACTAATAAAATTACCCCACCAAAAATAATCATAATAAGTATTTTGGATGAAGAATAATATAGGATTTACAATGTATCTACGATACATGCATGATATGCACGTCGAAAGAGCTGAGAGAGTTATGATGTACCTACGCTATTTTTGCCTAAGAAGGAAATCTCTTCCTAAAGTGTTAAGGTGATGTTGGCGTGAACTTGTAATTTATTAAATGAATTGTTTTATCTGAGTATAAAATTAAAAGCGATTTTAAACGAAATATTTAGACAGAGCACAGAGCAGAGAAGTAACAGGCACTTAACGATGTCCATTTCACAAGCAACAACTGTGGCTGAAAAAAGCCAACTTTGACACATCAAGGTAAATTCAAGGAACTGGTGAATTTGGCAACATACATCCTGGTCACGGCACCAACTGTGACGGTCCATATTTACTACAAATTTCCTATCCTAATAATACAGTTCCTGAATTTTACCTTGTAATATCAATTTGGCCAGTGATCGTGTAGTGGGGAAACGTTGTGTCGCGTAGTAAAGCTAGGTTCTTTTCATTCGATAAAGTTGCCATTATTTATTTTCTCTGCCTTCTGCAATGTTGTCTACCACCTGTATTTTTAAAGAAGCTATGAGCTACTATCACTAAGTACTTTCATCTAAATTTGGAAGCTAACATGAAGAGATTGAACTGTTGAAGATGTACGTGTTGTCAGGTAAAGTCAAGTGAGGTCTAGCTGTAGGAAGGGTCAGTCAGTGTAGTATCACTCATATTAGTCTAAATTATGTCGTTAATCTCATCTACTCTCAACTCGAACTCCTTAACTGTCTTGCCTGCATAATGTATGTCATTGAGAGTCTAGTCAGTTCTCGTAAAACAATAAATGTAGTAGATAAATGTAACATACTATTTAGGGATACTTTTGAGTTAGAGGGAAGATCTTAAATCCATTCAATATGTTTCTACAGATAGAGGGAATAAAGGAAATATATTTTTCAAATCTAGATGTGTATACTTAGCTTTCGATTTCGGTTTCCTTATTGCGATAAAAACATATCCTTTGTCTTATTTTGAATCCTTCTATCCTTCCAAGAATGTGAATTAGTATAACTTCTCGTCGCTGATATCATACATCGTTTAATACCTTTTTATTTAACTTATTAAAACGGAAATAGTATATAATGTGAAATTTGTGTTTTCTTAGAGGCTTTGTTTGTCAATGACAACTGATTATTCCAAATAATTCAAATATCGCTGATTTCAAATTTAAAAAGCATAGAGCATTAAAACTTTTGGAGCATAGACAAAATTAGAGATTTAAGGCAGCTATACACTACTCGTCAAATACGCGCGTTTCTAATAAAAAATATGAAATAAGTTAAGGGGAATTGTAACAAATAAATATGTAATAATCATTTATGTAAACGGGAAATGCGTCCCGTTACAGTACCATGAATCGATGCTATTTGCCTCTTTATCGAATGTGCGAGAGCAATAGAGAGGGAAATACATAGACGAACGAACGAAGGAATTGATTCGTGGTAGGTGAGTGGTAGGGTGACCCGTTGGTATACTTCGTATCGCCATTATTAAATTTCACAAATACAATATCATTGTTTCTGAAAAAGTGGGGCGCCTGAAGTTCAAATATAGACCATCTGTCTCCGTGTTCAAGCATTCGATTCCAATAAGGTTCCATTCTTTAACTTAGTCCTAGAATAACATGACACGAAGTGGGACCCTCCTTTTAAAATATTTGAAGTCTGTTCATCTTGCGCGTATGAAAGTAACTTTCTAGTGTTGTAAACGCGAGTAGTGTTAATAAACTTCACAAAAGAGGTAAGTATGATTTTTAAATATTAGTTCAAATATTACTTTTGAGAGGTCGTTTGAAAGACGTTTTGACATTTATTTATTTATTTACTAATATATTTACACAGAATTACAGTTACAACTGTGAAATTACAGATGAAACTTAATGTTAACATAATACACTGGATTGCCTAGTATCCATATCACCTCGCATAAACTCAGACATTCCTGATACTCAGCCGCCCATCGCCACGAAAGCAGGTCACATTCAGGAGCTGATACCAGGACTGCATTCAGCAGAGTCAGGGCTCTTAGGATCGGCGAGTTTCTATGACGCTAAGCTAACAGGAGCCGCACACGTTGCCTGTGACACGTGACATGTGATAGACAAGACGGCCGGTTGCCTACTTATATTTGTATGTTTAGTATTTACCTAATATTTGTATGGGTATTAATAAGAACTATACTCGCTAGTGTCTACTCAACTCACTAACTCACTGTCAGTGCATCTTCCTCGTGGCGGCGAGATGCAACTGCAACTGTAGACAAAATACAAATACAAAATACAAATACAAAATACAAATACAAAATACAAATACAAAATACAAATACAAAATACAAATACAAAATACAAATACAAAATACAAATACAAAATACAAATACAAATAGAAAATACAAATACAAAATACAAAGTTCTTTATTTCAATAAAAAGACGACACATCGTTTACTATCAGCGATTACACAGCGGTTGATTAACAGCGAGTAAACTGATTAATTTTCGTCCGATGATTTCAGTTCCCGATATAGAATATTAAAAAGTTCCCAAGGTCGCTGATGGGAAATCAACCCCTTATCAAGATAAGATACCCCCGTACCGCGGCGCGACGTCGCGCGTCAGACGCGGCAACGGCAGTTAAGCCATAATGCCAATCACACACAAAAAACGATTTCCTGTGCGCTATTTATATTGTCAAGTAATTCGTGCCAGGCGGTTAGACTTACCTTTTTCTAATGTTTTCGTGACCGACGTGGTTTATACCGGTGGCAGTATAGATCCATTCCATCTTAATGATAATGTAGTGTTTGGAATAGGTCGATGCCTGCGGGAAAGGTTTATGAGACATAAATTGCAGGGTTGGATTGTGGATAACAAACAAGATACCTATCAAACACCTACCATATCCTAGCTTGTAGGCACTAGGTACATAAACGCTGTCAAACAAACAAAACAAACAATCAAAAATGTATTTGCAGAAAAAGGATAACTTACACGTGTCAGTGTAGACATATTACAAGATTGTATCATCTTCTACTGTTTTAAAACAGTGTACAATTCGATGTTACCACTTTGGGTAAGGCCACTTTTATTAAACTAATGCTACGATAACATTTCGACCTACATTTCGTTTCGTTAAACGGACCAGTAATTGTTTCTGCTAATTACAATATTGTAATCAATAAGACGCGTGATTAAACAGAAACGTAGTATTTGTAATAGAGAAAATGTATGTTGTAACGCCATCTAGTGGTAAGTAGTAAAACTAGACCTAGTTTACGGTGTTGCTAGATGCATAGTAAACCAATATTAAATAGCATAGGTTGCTTTTGCAAAAATCTACATCTTCATAATGATAGATACTTTTTGTTATATCGTTATTCATATTAACAGAATTAAATTTTAGTTTGTGATAAAGTATACGAAAAAATTCATTATTATGGTCCTTTGCAGATTGCATAAGTCGTGTAACGAAACACGTTTACGGGAGGATGTTGTCATCTGTCAAATTTGGCCTTCAATTGCTGGGGTTTCATGCGATTTCGAAGGATTTTTTCCTGTTTCTTGCAATGATTGAGTGAAACTCGAATTAAAGTCGATGGTGTGTCGTCTGGGTGATAGTCTGTGAGCTAAAATGACATCGAGGAGCAAGAGTGCAGTGCGGAGTTATGAAACGGAGATCGAGAAGAGTCGTGAGGAATCAAACTGGAAGAAGGCGGTGGAATTGGCTCAGCAGCTGAAGACCAGGTCACCTCAACATGGTCAGTGTCTTCTCTAACACCTGTTCTGACTATTTAGAGCTGGTTTACGGCCAATTTAGTTGCCGAGATTGGATTATCGTAACAGGATTTTAGGAGATCTTATCAGTTCATTAGTCACACCACTGTTTATTTGCAGATTTATGACATAATCTCACTGTAACGGCAAACAGCCGTGTCGCTTGAATGCATGGTTAGGTTCACTAATGGATAATCACTACCAATCACTTTTGATTTTATGTTTTTTTAGTTTTAAAACTTGTCAAGCAGGTTTATGATTTCTTGTAAGGTTCCTTGTAAACCACTGTTTAAGTATTACATATTTATGTCTTTTAAATAATTATATATTCTAAGTGAAGTCAAAGGGAGGTAAAGTAAGTTATTTGCTAACTTCGCTTGTTGAAATGGAACAATACTGCATGTTACAAAATTGAAAGAGATGTCATATACTACAGAAAAAGTGACCAAAACCCCGGTGAGCAGAGATGGAATCGAACCAGCAACCTCCTGCTTTCACGGCAGATGCCCTAACCACTGGGCTACCCAATCAAAGAAACATGAATCAAAACATTTATTATATTTAATAAATGATTTGATTTGTGCTTTACAATTGTCTTTACAATTGAATACTGCATGTTGAAAGAACTCAGAATGGACTCTGCTATTTAGATCTATCAACATAGAAATAAGACTGATAACTCAGAACTTAGTTATTTAAAAGTATATTACACTTTTTACACCATTAAAACTATAATTTCTTCTAGTTAACCTATGGCCTATAGCCTATGGACTCATAGGCACTAAAGTATACTACCTAAAACCATAGTCAAATTAGGCCTATTTTTACTTTCCCTAACTCTGTTTCACATAATGATCATTTGTCCTAAACTCATATGTCCTAATATTGTTTTCCCTAACATCGTTTTAACCTACTTTTCTAGCAGAAATTTGACTCCTTGTGAGGTCACGGTTCCAACCTAACCGACTTTTCTAACAGCGATTTGGGTATGAGTGAAGTTGTTTTTGGCCAATAATTTGATTATGGCAAATAATCATTAGGACAATTGACTGTGAGGGATTATGATCATTAGGACAAAAAAGTTACGGCAAGTGATTTTAGGACATACAATATTAGGGATTTTGAGGGAGACCCGACTGGGTGTTTATAGAACTTGATTGCTACTATAATCCCTTTCCTGAGCCAATCTATCACATTGACTTTAAGAAAAAGCATGCCAAATCAGCTCGGGTTTGCACGGAAAACATTTTGATGCTCTGCCATTGGTACCCAGTAAATTTGTTTGGCGCCATAAGCCGGCACCAATTTCTTGGGTACATGTTTTGAGCCGTAACTACATTACATACATTTTTTTTTTTTTTTTTTTTTTATGCTATAGGGGGCAAACGAGCAAACGAATCACCTGATGGTAAGCGATTAACGTCGTCCATGGACACCCGCAACACCAGAGGTGTCGCAAGTGCGTTGCCGGCCTTTAAGGTGGGAGTACGCTCTTTTCTTGAAGGTTTGAAGGTCGTATCGGTCCGGAAACACCGCTGGCGACAGTTCGTTCCACAGTTTAGCTGTGCGAGGCAGGAAGTTTCGGGAAAAGCGCACAGTTGAGGACTGCCAACCATCTAAATGGTGAGAGTGGAAATATTGTCGCGTAGGGCGATGGCGGAAAGAAGCGGCAGGGATTAATCCGAACAATTCCTCGGAACACTCCCCATAATACATGCGATAGAAAATACAGAGTGAGGCCACATCTCTACGCAGCGCCAAGGGATCAAGCCGATCAGAAATACGTTGGCAGTTGACAATTCGAGCTGCTCTCCGTTGGATGCGGTCTAGAGGAAGAAGCTGGTACTTAGGTGCCCCTGCCCAAAGATGAGAGCAGTATTCCATATGCGGGCGAACCTGCGCCTTATAAAGCTTATTATTCTTCCTGCTTTAGATCTAGTAGGGTGTACATTCTTTCTAGCAAGCATGACCTTATTTAAAGCCTTCTAGTCAACTTGCAACATAAGAGCATATTTGAGTAGTCTAACAATTATTTAGCATTTGCTAGTGCAGTCCTAGTTGCCTGTCCTAAGTATTTTTAAACCATGCCCCTCATCAGACTCATCACCCTTCATCTGACACATTTGCACTTCTGAGATAGATAACCTGCTAATTTGCTTATCTTCTAAATATAAGAGCCTGGGCAGAAAGTACCTTTTTGTACCATTTGGGGTCGAAAATCTTGGTCCACGGAGAGTAAGGGGGGCCCTTACTCTCCTTTGACTGGCTCCAAACCAGAACAAAATCAGGCAAATCCCAATGGACAGCGCTACTTTTACACCTACAGAAACAACTTTCGCAAACTATTATAGAAAATATAAATTATGATTTTTATACTTTGCCAAGTTTTGTATAAGCTCCAATGCCAGGTCAATGAAACATAAAGGGTTTAACTTGTTTAGCCTATAAAGTACTGCTAGTATATTCCCTTGGCTGGTTGCCAATGTTACAACCATGTCAGATGTGAATGAACTTTTATTTGGGTTGCATAGACTGGGCGGGTGCTTGGTGCTTGTAACATCCATTATTTTTATTATCTAAATTAGCTTATATTCCATATACTAGAAGAAAAATTTTGTATCATTTTTTTTTATTTTCGTTAAATTCGACACGTTCCTTGGTACTTTAATAGGAGCTGCCTAATACATCGCTTTTTGTCGTTTTTTTTATACAACATAAATTAATGTAACATTGTAAAACCTAATGTCTTATAGAGTTACAAGAAAGTAAGTGTCATGTATGACAAAGCTGAGACCTTCGACATGACAGCAATTCCAAAACACAAGTAGTAGATGGTTTTACACTGAGTCAGCTAATATATTAAATTTCGTTTTAATCTAATAATCTGATTACGGCTAAAACGCCGATGGCAGATCAAAAGGAAAAAAAATCGTTCAAAGGGCGAACGTGATCTGGGCATTTTTCGTTCATTATAAACACTGGTTCAAAAGTTATACTTTTGAAGCATATGTTTCCGTAAAAATTGAATTTATAGAAACATTGTTTTGGAAGATTCTTGTTCTTTTCGAAAGACACTCAACGCCCCTGAAAAAATTAGACATTATCGAGGGACGGAAAGTAAGGGATTGACTGACGAGGTTGCTGTCGGGGCGAGGCTTGCCGAGCTCAGACGCACCCTGTATCCATCCCTTGGCAGATATACCTAATGCTTTTCTAAAACATTCGCGGCGCGCGGCCCCGGGGCCAGTTGGCCATTTTTTCCCTAGGAGTAAAATGAACCATACAAATTTCATTATTGTCCACTGCATCCGCGCCCTGCTGTAGGTGGTTAAAGAATTGGATACTATTTGCCTTCTGTTTGCGAACAAAATGCGACAATTTCTGAGCACGATTGAGAAAAATCATTTTCGCTTTACCTGAAAAAACATGCTGCTTATTCTTAGTGTAGCACTTGATTAGCATGTTTAACATGTAAACTCGCGTTGAAAAGTGCATGGACATTTTATGAATGAATTTATTCATAATTGCCCATGCACTTTTGAACGGAATAGTACATCCATCCCAAATTGCAGGCTTTGTAGATCTACAGTCACTGCGCTACCTACTTAAAAAATAACGTAAACAATATTCTAATTCTTCACTACCTTCCAGAAAGCCTCGCCCACTTCCTCATCGGGGAAGGCAAGTTGGAAGCGTACCTCGAGGAATGGGCCCCCAACAAGGAGAACTTCGAGCGGGCACAGCGGGAGCTGTCTGAGGCCCGGGGCTACCTGACCTTAGCCACCGACGAGGCGGGCAGGAAAGCCGGAGTGGCTTTAGATGCGTATCTGCTGCTTGGGAAGCTGAACTATGCCTGCGGGGCGTATGATGAGTCCCTGAAGAACTATAAGATGGCAGAATTGAATACTTTGACGGAGAAGGAATTGCCTATGTAAGTGTTTACCTTTTTTACCCATTTGAGTGTCCCACTTGGCAAAGGCCTTTCCTGTGGTTGAGTGTCCCACTGGCCAAAGACCTCCCTCCTGTGGTTGATTGTGTCACTGCTTAGCAGAGGCCTCTCTCCTGTGGTTGAGTGTCTCACGTCTCACTGTTGGGCAAAGAACTCTCTCTTGATCTCGACTAGATCTCAAGGCTACTGGACGCTGACCACGGACAAGGCTGGCCGAAAAGTCGGAATAGCTTTGGATGAGTATCTGCTGCTTTGGAAGCTGAACGATTCCTTGGAGGTTGTATGATGAGTCGCTGAAGAACTATAAATAAATAATAAATCAATATTCTGGGACAATCATATACAAATCGGCTTAGTCCCACGGTAAGCTCAATAAGGCTTGTGTTGTGAATACTAGACGACGATATATACACGTGTGCAGACGCGAACAGGTAATTCCGAACTCGTGTTTTAATTTATCGCCACTCATTGCGAATTTCCTTCTTCGCACGTGTATCGTAATATCGAACGAGTCTATGTCGATTTTTTAAACGAATTATTCGCGTTTGCAATGACGTCATTGATTACTGCAACATTATCGCTATTGTACTAAAAAAAATTGTTTACAAGAAAATGTCTGCATGATTCACTACAAATACATACTGTATGTAAACAACAGTTTAGATTAGATTGGAAACTTTGTTACAACGTGATAAAGACTAAAATCCTTTGTAAATATATTTTATATGCATTATACAGTGTTGTAACATAAGCAGACGGGGCGAATGAATGTTTTATATTATCTTTAAGTAAATACATTTTACACACATACTCGTATATATTACTCTCTCGTTCAGAAACCGTAGAAAATAATCAGCATTAGGTACTTCAACAAATTATAATGTGACAGTAGCAAGCCCAGCACTAGAGCGGGTAATGTCATAACTGCATCAATTTTGGTACTGTAATGAGTTTCAAATTTGGAACAACTTAAGACACAATTTAAGTGGGACTCTATTCGAAAATCCATAGACAACAGACTGTTGTCGATACAGACTAAAAGTTGGGGAATTATTATGACTACATCGATGATACCATGGATTACAGAAATTGAAGGCTTATTGAAAAACACAATCTCAACACTGTCTAATAGGTTGGTATTACCTATTAGATTATAGATAGTAAAACTACGTATTTAGTAACTAATCAACGCTACCCGAGTGTAGTTAACTTTATAACAACCTCGCTGTTGTGGTAATTGGTTAGTATTGTATTGTATTGTATTGTATTGTATCACGGGCTGGTTTCCGCAACTCGACGACTAGCGCCTATTTTGCGTAGCAAGGATGGCGGGATGGCTAGTCAGCTAGCCATCCCAACTCCTCGAGAAATCCTATCAAACCTTTGATGTTCCGTAGGACCTCGGGGAGATCACTCGGAGATCCGAGATGTTTTGCCCTGTATGGGGCCACTCCGTTGCATTCAAG
Organism: Lathronympha strigana; assembly: GCA_949128165.1. Classification (NCBI taxonomy): domain Eukaryota; kingdom Metazoa; phylum Arthropoda; class Insecta; order Lepidoptera; family Tortricidae; genus Lathronympha; species Lathronympha strigana. Next base: position 1,589,859 of record OX421911.1, read on the forward strand.
CACTACGTGGGCAGCCGTTTCTTCCGTCTCCATACACCCGCGGCATAAGGGACTGTCTGTAACACCTAGGTTAAAAAGATGTTTGTTAAAAGGTCCATGCCCTGTTACGACACTGGTTATTGTTTTTAACCTGGACTTGCCAAGTTGGAGGAGCGTCTTAGTAAGTCGCTCGCTGATGCTGGGCAAGGCCAATTTGGCCTGCCTGCAATCCTCCTGGTTTTGCCAGTGTGCTGTGTGGAGCTTCCTGGTGCGTTCAAGCAGCAATGAACGGACCTTGCTAAAGGGCGTCGGAAGAATAGGTTCTGGACCTATTGCCCCTGCGCCTGAACCCTGTCTGGCAAGCTCGTCTGCAGCATCATTCCCGCGGGATCCGCTGTGACCCTTGATCCATTGAAGAGTTAGCTTGTTATTTAGACCTACCTCCATTAGTCGTTCATGACATTCATGCACAAGACTTGATGTAATAGTGTGACTCTTCAGAGCCATTAGCGCTGCCATGCTGTCGGAGAGTATACGGATGGAGGATCCTACTACCTTCCTTGCGTTGATGGCGGCTGCCGCATTTATGATGCCCATACATTCAGCTTGGAACACTGAGTTGTGGACACCTAGCGGAGTACTAATTGACATGTTCAGGTCTTCCGAGAATGTTCCAGAGCCTGATCCTACGTCTGTTCTGGATCCATCAGTGAAGATTCTCAGCTCCCGAGGGTTGAGTCCTTCATGATTATCGTCTTCATATAACTGTATTTTGTACCTTTTATCGAAGACAGCACATTTTTGAATCCTATCCGTGCCTGCCCTGAGCATCGGAAATTCTTCATACACCTTTTCCAGGCATGTTTTGTGCCGAGTTCCTAGGTCAGACCATATATTGAGGGCGCGTAGCCTTACCGCTGATAGGGCAGCCTCTTGCTGTATGTGGAGGTGCAGCGGTGGAAGGTTTAGCATGGCCTCCATCGCCGCGGTCGGTGTGGTCCTCATGCAGCCAGTGGAGGCCACGCATGCGAGCCTCTGTAGTTTTTGTAGTTTGTTTTGCACGGTCGTTAGGTTAGTCCTTGGCCACCAAACCAACGCCCCGTAGCAGAAGAGAGGGCGTATAATCATCTTGTACAGCCAGAGAGTGATTTTTGGACTGAGTCCCCACCTTTTACCAATCATTCTTCTGCACTGCCAGAAGACTACCCCCGCCCTCTCTATACGGTTGTTTAAATGGCTGGTCCAGCTGAGTTTGCTATCAAGGATGAGACCTAGATACTTTACCTCATCCTTTAGTTGTAGCTCTGTCTGATGCAGTTTTGGTCTGGTAAAGTTGCCAAGCACCCTTTTGTTGGTGAACATTACCATCTCTGTCTTGGTGGGGTTAACTGACAGGTCGAATTCCCTACACCAGCGCTCAACTATGCGGAGAGCTGACTGAGTGAGGTCGCATACTGTACTGGCGAATTTGCCCGAGATCAGTATGGTGAGATCGTCTGCATACCCTATAGTGAAAAACCGTTCAGTTCAACTTGTTCAGTTTGTTTATGAGATTGTTAACTACTAGGTTCCATAGCAGTGGTGACAGGACTCCTCCTTGTGGGCACCCACGTACTGCCATTACCGCCTGCGGTTCACCTGCATACCTTATGGTCCTTTTGTTGAGCATGTTCGTGATCCACTTAGTTAGTCCGGGTTCCGCTCCATGACTGTCCAGGGCGGTCCCTATGCTGGCAAAGTGGGTCTTGTCAAAGGCGCCTTCGATGTCAATGAATGTGCCTAGGCACAGTTCCTTGTCATCAATAGCCCTTTCAATACGGCTAACGACCATGTGTAGTGCCGATTCTGTGGATTTACCTGAGCTGTACGCGTGTTGGTTTACGTGCATTGGTAAGTTTCTTAGTGCTAGATCTCTCAGGTAATTGGTTAGTATTAAGTCACCATTAGTTACACTGAAGTGGCAGTGGGCCGGCCACGTCTGTCGCAGAACCGATGAGCGTTGGAGGAAAAGGGTTCTTGAATGGGCACGCCTCGGCAAACATAGTGTGGGACGCCCTCCTGCCAGGTGGACCGGTGACTTAAGAAAGGTATCTGGTGGTGGTTGGATGAGGGTCACGAATGACCGTACTTTGTGGCGCACTCTTGGGGAGGCCTACGTCCAGCAGTGGACTGCAATAGGCTGATTGATTGATTGATAGTTACACTGGTGTCTGTTCTGTGGTTATGCATGTTACAGGCATGTCAATAAATTAGGTAAATATGGTAAAATAGATAACAAAAAAAATACATTTTATACACATGATTCTTTTTTTTTTTGCGAAGGGTTCCGTAACATGGTAACATTTAAAAAAAAACGGCAAAAAGAATCACGTTTGTTGTATGGGAGCCCCCTTAAATATTTGTTTTCTTTTTTTTTTTTGAGAGGTATGGGCACAGCAGATGCATATCGTTTAGTGTGGTAGGGCACATTACAACGAATGTCGTCTCGCTCAAATCTAGTCAAAAAGACCGTTCTCAATTTCAGTAGCTGAAAAAAAGTAAAATATAATGTATTGAAATTGAAATTAAACACTTTAGAACGGATTAATCGCGTTTATTAACACCATGATCCTACGTTTCGAGCTCTTTACAGCACTCGTCATCATCTTAACCCTGTGAAAACGAGTGCTGTAAAGGGCTCGAAACGTAGGATCATGGTGTTAATAAACGCGATTAATCCGTTCTAAAGTGTTTAATTTCAATGAATAACAATCGCGGTAACAGAAGACAATATTATAATGTATTGGTTACAACATTTTTCAAGGATCTCACGTAATTAGTTAAATTTTAATAATTAACCATTGTTTTGAACGGATACGGAAGGTCGTCCGCTTTACGAGTATGTTGTAAGGTTGGGCGGTTCAACATGTTTTAGTTAGGGCTCATGTACAACTCAGGCTAATCCCCACATAACCTCACGTGTATTTTTTTCACTGGTCCTAATTTTAAAATAAGTATTATTTTATTCGTAAATCTTATTTTATTCTTCTACTATTATAGAGCCACGCATTCCAAAATTTCGTCAAATAGATTCGCTATTTTGAAGTGAGGAGTGATAATTTAGGTTTTACCAAAATTTTTTTCCACCAAAGTAGAAAAATACATGGCAGGTCTCCTTCGAGCCAACACCCAATATCCGTGATCGTTCGTAAGTTTTTCTTTCCCCTTCCCCCCCCCCTCCATTTAGAACCTCACGTGATTTTTGCACAAGCCGTAACGAGTAGGTAATCGTTAGAAATTGTCTGTTGAATGAAGGCCGTATCGCGCGTAATCACTACCGCCTATTATCAGGTACGTATGGAATCGACAAAGCCTCAAAGGTCATATAATTGTGTAGGTACAGTTAACCAATTGTAAGTTGTTGCGTTTCTTAAATTACGACTCTATAGTTATGTCAATAAGATTCAATATGAACTAATTGAGAAAAAAATATACTTAGCACGGCAGTCCTTAGAATTTACTTCAGAGAAATATTATATTATTAGGTGCTCATTGAAGTAAACATACATGGTCCGTTAATATCCGCTTTAGAACATAACTACAGGTGTTCTAAAAATTGACTTGCAGCGATATTACATTATAACGTTGTCCATGGTATTCCATAAGAACACTGCTAAACGATGCTCACATGGATTTTGTGCCGGTAACCCCATAATTTCAGCACAACAAGTAATTAAGTTAATGTACGATGAGCTACAAAAATACGTTTTCAATTTTGAACCTTCATTCCCCGGTAATAAGGTCCGAAATTACATTTTTATAGACGCGGCTACAAAACAAGGTCGCATACATTTGTCTATAAGTATGTACACATGACGGAACTTATAACTGGATGAGAAGGTTGAAAATTGAATGGAGGTGAATACATATTTATCGTTAACTACCCTAATCTAGAAGCGCAAACAGCGGGGTCAACGCAATTTACTTAATTTATTCTAAATGAAGACCTAAATTAACCCTCTTTATGTCAAACCTTAATGAAACATTTTTTGATTAAATTCCTTCCGCAATTTCGTCCGTTTAGTAGTCGTAAAAAGTTTCAACCCCTCTTTCAACCTTTAGACTACTAAGTTATGTTATGTTATGGGGGACGCTTGGCTGGAATCGAGCGGGCTGACGAGCACCTGATGTGCTCAACTGCTAATTCACCCCATTTCCCCGTTACTGGAGCTGCAGGTTATTTTCTGGGTAGCTTTCCCCCCTTACTTCCTTCTAGCCTCCCTGTCGCCTTACAGAACCTCAGGACACCCGGTCGACGCCCTTTAGCTCCTCCAGTTTATATTATTGGCTACTATTAAAAAGGGGTTATTTACCATGTACATACGTTTGTTTTTTATGAGTCTCCCGATATGTCGGCACTGTTGTAAACACCATTTTCACGGAGCAAAGGAACGGGAATATTGAAAGCCTATAAAACAAATATACCTGCATGGTAAATAGTCCCAGTATAATAGCAATCTTAATGTAAAATGCTGCCATCTCTTATAATTATGTAAACGGAGTATATGTGTACGGAGTGAGCTGTGACCGCGCTGACAATTGTCTTATTTAGAATTTGATCATTATCTTTTTAGTAGGAAGTAAATGTCCAACGATAAAGTGCTGCAATTGCCAAATGTCGTTATTTGACTGATTGGGTGGGTTCTTTTATTTATCTATGGTTTGCGTGCATTAATTGGGTATATTTTTTGTCGTTTACAGTCGGAGTTTACGAATAGTGGCGGAATCCTATGCCATCAAAGGTCTGTGCTTGGAGCAGACCGCGTTACCGGGCAGCAGCAGGTACAAGCAGGCAGAGAGGGAAACAGAAATGGTGAGTAGCACATAGGAATTACAGATGTGCGATTGATAACGTGACGATGGAAAAATCACCGTTACTTGCTGCCTATCATCACGGTGACTGAATATCGACGAACTATGTCACAAAATCACGGTGGTTTTCCTTCGTTTCTGTAACTATCTTTCCACATGCGAACACGTAATATAATAAAATAAAAAACTAGACGAATGCGAGTCGGACTCTCCCACCGAGGGTTCCGCACAAAGGATGTCTCCCCGCCATGCTATTTATGACCTTAGGTACTTAAATACTTGTGGCACGTAACTCAGTGTGCGGTAATTTTGCGGTGTTCGGATTTTTTCCTGTAATTGTGCTACAAGGCCTTGCTTTTTGCCAAATTTCGTGATTCTAGGTCAACGGGAAGTACTATTAAATTTTGATTCCCATTGCAAATGTATGGGAAATGCGCCTTGAAGTTTCACGAGAGTTTTATAGTTAAAATCTCCCAGTGTTTTAAATATGTTTTTAACTTTTTATTTCGTGCATGCTGTGAAATCCCATCATCGCATTTAGTGCTTTATTTTTTACTAGAATACATATCTATTTAACTATTATGTTGTTAAGCAGATGCGTCTAGGAATGATGCCAAATTTCTGACCGAGACCACCGAGCCGACTGACCGTGACTGAGGCCGTGGTCTCGGTAGCTCAGTTGGACGAGCGATGAGCTGGTATCTCATAGTTGCGGGTTCGAGTCCCGCCCGAGGTCATGCACATGGTCCTTTCTCTCTGAGAAAGGACCATGTGCATATTGGTCCCAAACCCAAAAGAGCTGAGAGTTATCTCATTTGATACATATTTTTATTTATATATTTTCTGTATATGGACACCAAGTTGAATTCCATTGCAGAACTGAGATATTTAGACTTTTGTTAGTCAATAATTGGTACATAAATGCACCCGAGTGGTATGCGTAACGCATTCCCCCTAACAAAACAAAAGGCTGCGTGGATCCGCCATCATCGCTGAGCAGTTGTGAATATTTTTACTTACTCTCGTTTAAATAGGAATATCTCAGATCTGCAATAGGATTCAACTTGTTGCCCATGTAACGAAATGAAGCAGACAATAAGACCTGTTTCAAGACATAAATCTAATCTCTGTTGGTTTTGGGGCCAGCCCCCATACAAATTTGCCCATGGTCCTTTAGAACACATATTGTTTTCAGATCCGCAGTTTCGAGCTGGCATCGGAGCTAACTTTATTATACCTCCAACGGGGCACGACAAACGTCAGCGCAGGCGCAACACTTGAGACGGCACTACAGCGCGTCCCGCTCTTACACATACGTGCCCAGCGGTTACACAGCGCCGTCGATAGGTCAGTTTTGGTCAATGAAGCTGGTCGTATAATTTATTTTTCATCACACTTGCTCGGTAATGGTGTTATAACGCGGAAGCGTATAGAGCGGTTAGAGCCGATTTAGTCCGGGAGTTATGGATTTTAGTACAATATAACTCCTGGAGTTTAGTTTTAAAGTATCGTACGTCATTTCACTTCAGACTAAGGAGGTTTTGCATCAGCTAAGGCTTATTTCAAATCTTCAAACTTGGCTATAAACCAACTTTACTGTGTATTATTCAACTTTAATAAATAGATTCGTTTGTATATTTGTTTTTTCCCTTACAAGTGTGATGAAAAACATTGTATGCATCACGGTCGGTAAGAGGATTACAAACTCGAGTCATTAAAACCCCTCCGCCTGCTGCGTCGAGCTTCTAACAGACTCTCGTTAGTAATCCTGTAGTTACCTCCCTAGATGCACAATGTACTATAAACTATCGTGAGTCATACTGACGATGAAGCTGGTGTTTCATTATCTTCCGTATGAAAAAAGTTGACGGATTAATAATGCTGACCGTAATATTTGAACAGAAACCAGACAAACAAATACAAATGAATGATTTGTGGTAAACAATGAAATATACAAAACAAAAATACATCAACAACTGTTTACCGCGAAAGGGCTGGTGCAGAATTCACGTGAGCCCACGTGATATTTATTGCACAAAAGAAAATACAAACCTACAAAAGGTGGTCTTAATGCTATCATCGATTCTATATTGCAACTTCAGTATACCTAATCTAAGTTATGGTTTTACTGTAAATATGTTTTTGATTGGAACTAAACAGGGTCTTATTAAAAGAATCAGACACAAAGCAGAACAAGAAATTCAAAAATGTGGGTAAGTGTGTGTACTATCGCGTTTAAAAGTGCTTGGGCAATTTATGAATGAATTTATTTATAAACTGCTTATGCAATTTTTAACGAGAACGTTTCAGCTATATCCAATTACTAATGACATCCTGTATAATTTTGTTAAACTGTAAACAGTTTTAACAGCAGTTTCGCTGACCATTGCAATCCGAGGCGACACGTCCGTCTCCATCAAAAGCACGGCTCAGACTGAGCCATCATTAAGCATGGCAAATGTACCGACAAAATATAGGCTCGCGGCAACGAATTTGCCTCGTCTCGAGGCGGGTCTCAGGCGCGAATGCCTCATACCTACTTAGCGTCCCTAAGTAATTATCTTGTAAAATGAGCTTTATCACTAACGCAATAAAGTACTTTTTCCATTGTCAGGTACCGAGTGATGCTAACAGCTGTAGAAGCGGCGTCTACGCAGGCGTTGCGGCTCGCGCTCGCGAAACAACTTGCTGAGTTACTCATGCGAGGATTGACTGGGCAGGTATGTCAATTATTTTCCGTATCGTAGAACGGTTAGTAAACGCGTTTAATCCGTTCTAAAGTGTTTAATCCCAAAATATTTGTTTATTTATCACATTTTGGTACTATTTGGTAGTGTAGGACGAGCCACTGGCGAAAAGCAAAGCGCTCATATCATAGATACTTATCGTAGAATAGATAAATTAAGCGATACTATTGGTTCTTGAGTAACACATCCCCCTTAGCGTTTCGTCGTACATGTCGGGAACGCATCCTCAAGCAGTGTGTTGCAGGAGTACCGCGCGCCGGAGCCGGCGGCGGCGGCGGCCGGGCCGGCGGGCGGCACGCTGCGCCGGCGGGAGGACCACGCCAGCGACGGCCCGTGGAAGCCCAAGAGATACGCCTCCATTAACCAGGTCAGTAAAAAAAAAGCCACAACTGGGGATAATCCTTAAAAAGGTAAACATTACAGAAAAAAAAACTTAAATACATCTTCTACATTTTTAAAAACAAACAAGCAGCAACAATAAAAAACAGAAGATACAGAAGAAAAAAAAAATTTGAGATTCCCTCGTCTCGGCAATGGGTCCCAGTCTCAGCTTGTGCTAGATTAATACACAGACTGTACCTATCCAGCGCTGATTTTCAGACTGGTCCCGAGGGTAGGTCGGCCATGGTGCTAACGACTGTCTAAGTCAGTTGATCTCTTCTTCTTCCTAGTCGTTTCCTCATTGCTGAGGGTCGTGACCATTCACGGTTTCTTGCCTGTATCCCACACCACGTTCCTCCAGGCACTTCTATTTTTATTTATTTATTTAATTAAGAAACAAACAGTCTTTTATAGTTATATATAACACTGGAGCTATTACTTAAAACAAGGCTTACAGTTTCCTTAAGAAAATATTAAACATCGTTTTTTTAATTTTGGTACTACAGAGTTAAAACTGAGTTATTTATACAATTGCAAAAAAAAGGAATATATGTATATAAAAAAAAAGAGAATACAACAGCATTAACAAAGTTGACAAAAAAACTTAATATAAAAAATATATATATATATAACAGAACCAAACAGAAATTTAACGCCATCTTAATTAATTGTTTCATTTTGTTTCTTGTGTTTTTTTGCATTTGTATTTTGTGCCATTTGGAGGCAAGCCTGGGCGTTGGATCCTGTTGAGGCCTTAATTAAATCGATCCACCGAGTAGGCGCTCTTCCCCTACTTCTCTTCCCTTCCACCTGGCCGATCATAAGAATAAACTAATAAGCACTAATAAGAATCAGGAATGGATTCGAAGTATGTCGAGCTATTTGCGACGTGAGATACTTTATAACTTATTTTATTCCGTCTTATATATCCCTTAAATTCATGAATTAACAGTATTGATCCTAAAACATTCTAAGTGACAACCAAATTCATTTCAAATTAAGAACTTACAACGATATGACAGAGTTTACATTCCAAGAGAACTTGATTGTCACTTGTCTCGTTTCTATGTCATAAATCCATCATCATGCAGTTAAGGGATATACATGTTCCTTTATTTATTGAGATAAATTTCTATATTTATGTGTTTTGTTCCAGTTCGTCCCCCGAAATGAGTATGAGGAGATAATCCTCCTCCTCCTTGTTGGCGAGGCAATGGCGGTCCGTGACGCCGTTCTCTCGCAGAGCGCTGAGTTCGAGGCGGCGAGGCTACATGCGTTAGCGAACGCTGTTGCTGTAGCGGACCTACTGGCGCTCGCTGTGACGAGATGGGGGCAATTGTGCCTCGTGTTAGAGGTATGTAGCGAGGCAACAGTACGCGACGCCGTCCTTTCGCAGAGCGTCGAGATCGAGGCGGCGAGGCTACATGCGTTAGCGAACGCAGTTGCTGTAGCGGATCTACTGGTATTTGCTGTGACGAGATGGGGGCAATGTGCCTCGTGTTAGAGGTATGTAGCGAGGCAACGGTCCGCGACGCCGTCCTCTCGCAGAGCGTTGGGATCGAGGCGGCGAGGCAACATGCGTAACTTGTAATAAGGTGCAAAAGTGGTATTCAAAATGTAAAATTTGTGTTGTTTTATATTAGTTGTAGTTTCTATTCACTATCGTCAAATCTAGTGATTACCATGATAGTGATACCAAGGTATAATCATTGGCAGGGCCAATAAACATAAAGTACAATTATTGGCATGCCAATCATTGTACTCTTGGTATGCCAATATGTGTACCCTGGGGGCCAATGATTGTACTTACGTCCCATTTTTCGGTTTTTGCATTATATTTCACAATTGGTTGTTGTTCAGGGGAGCCATGGGGCTGGTGCAGTTGAGGTCGAAGTTAAGGGAAACAGCTTCATTTCATAGCACTTATTTTAATCACATCACATTGTTACACACAGTCAGTACAGCAAGTAATGGCGCACCTCATAGAGCAGTTGTAAATATATTTATGATTGTGATATATTCAAATTCTCAACATTTCTAGGGATAACTTGTCATCAATAGTTTTACTATTTAGCACCTTATTTGGGAAGGAAAAATGTTGAAACTCGAGGTTCACCTTAAAGGGCCAATGATTGTACTGCTTACCCTATGTGCTATATTTTCAGTCGTCTAGCCTATTCTAGGTAATATTTGGTTTATTAGACGTCGCGTTGACACGTCGCCGTTTGTTCGCAGTCGCTGGAGCGCGCCATGAAGTTCTCGTTCGGCGCGGCGCACGTGTGGCGGCAGCGCGCGCTCGCCACCGCCGCCGCCGCGCCCGCGCCGCCCGTGCAGCTGTGCCACCAGCCGCAGCACATCTCCCCAGGTACCGCTGTCGCTCACCAGGCGGCGCCACTCGTGCGCGGCTCCTGCGTCAGTAGTTAGTTAGTTCTCGTTCGGCGCGGCGCACGTGTGGCGGCAGCGCGCGCTCGCCACCGCCGCCGCCGCGCCCGCGCCGCCCGTGCAGCTGTGCCACCAGCCGCAGCACATCTCCCCAGGTACCGCTGTCGCTCACCAGGCGGCGCCACTCGTGCGCGGCTCCTGCGTCAGTAGTTAGTTAGTTCTCGTTCGGCGCGGCGCACGTGTGGCGGCAGCGCGCGCTCGCCACCGCCGCCGCCGCGCCCGCGCCGCCCGTGCAGCTGTGCCACCAGCCGCAGCACATCTCCCCAGGTACCGCTGTCGCTCACCAGGCGGCGCCACTCGTGCGCGGCTCCTGCGTCAGTAGTTAGTTAGTTCTCGTTCGGCGCGGCGCACGTGTGGCGGCAGCGCGCGCTCGCCACCGCCGCCGCCGCGCCCGCGCCGCCCGTGCAGCTGTGCCACCAGCCGCAGCACATCTCCCCAGGTACCGCTGTCGCTCACCAGGCGGCGCCACTCGTGCGCGGCTCCTGCGTCAGTAGTTAGTTAGTTCTCGTTCGGCGCGGCGCACGTGTGGCGGCAGCGCGCGCTCGCCACCGCCGCCGCCGCGCCCGCGCCGCCCGTGCAGCTGTGCCACCAGCCGCAGCACATCTCCCCAGGTACCGCTGTCGCTCACCAGGCGGCGCCACTCGTGCGCGGCTCCTGCGTCAGTAGTTAGTTAGTTCTCGTTCGGCGCGGCGCACGTGTGGCGGCAGCGCGCGCTCGCCACCGCCGCCGCCGCGCCCGCGCCGCCCGTGCAGCTGTGCCACCAGCCGCAGCACATCTCCCCAGGTACCGCTGTCGCTCACCAGGCGGCGCCACTCGTGCGCGGCTCCTGCGTCAGTAGTTAGTTAGTTCTCGTTCGGCGCGGCGCACGTGTGGCGGCAGCGCGCGCTCGCCACCGCCGCCGCCGCGCCCGCGCCGCCCGTGCAGCTGTGCCACCAGCCGCAGCACATCTCCCCAGGTACCGCTGTCGCTCACCAGGCGGCGCCACTCGTGCGCGGCTCCTGCGTCAGTAGTTAGTTAGTTCTCGTTCGGCGCGGCGCACGTGTGGCGGCAGCGCGCGCTCGCCACCGCCGCCGCCGCGCCCGCGCCGCCCGTGCAGCTGTGCCACCAGCCGCAGCACATCTCCCCAGGTACCGCTGTCGCTCACCAGGCGGCGCCACTCGTGCGCGGCTCCTGCGTCAGTAGTTAGTTAGTTCTCGTTCGGCGCGGCGCACGTGTGGCGGCAGCGCGCGCTCGCCACCGCCGCCGCCGCGCCCGCGCCGCCCGTGCAGCTGTGCCACCAGCCGCAGCACATCTCCCCAGGTACCGCTGTCGCTCACCAGGCGGCGCCACTCGTGCGCGGCTCCTGCGTCAGTAGTTAGTTAGTTCTCGTTCGGCGCGGCGCACGTGTGGCGGCAGCGCGCGCTCGCCACCGCCGCCGCCGCGCCCGCGCCGCCCGTGCAGCTGTGCCACCAGCCGCAGCACATCTCCCCAGGTACCGCTGTCGCTCACCAGGCGGCGCCACTCGTGCGCGGCTCCTGCGTCAGTAGTTAGTTAGTTCTCGTTCGGCGCGGCGCACGTGTGGCGGCAGCGCGCGCTCGCCACCGCCGCCGCCGCGCCCGCGCCGCCCGTGCAGCTGTGCCACCAGCCGCAGCACATCTCCCCAGGTACCGCTGTCGCTCACCAGGCGGCGCCACTCGTGCGCGGCTCCTGCGTCAGTAGTTAGTTAGTTCTCGTTCGGCGCGGCGCACGTGTGGCGGCAGCGCGCGCTCGCCACCGCCGCCGCCGCGCCCGCGCCGCCCGTGCAGCTGTGCCACCAGCCGCAGCACATCTCCCCAGGTACCGCTGTCGCTCACCAGGCGGCGCCACTCGTGCGCGGCTCCTGCGTCAGTAGTTAGTTAGTTCTCGTTCGGCGCGGCGCACGTGTGGCGGCAGCGCGCGCTCGCCACCGCCGCCGCCGCGCCCGCGCCGCCCGTGCAGCTGTGCCACCAGCCGCAGCACATCTCCCCAGGTACCGCTGTCGCTCACCAGGCGGCGCCACTCGTGCGCGGCTCCTGCGTCAGTAGTTAGTTAGTTCTCGTTCGGCGCGGCGCACGTGTGGCGGCAGCGCGCGCTCGCCACCGCCGCCGCCGCGCCCGCGCCGCCCGTGCAGCTGTGCCACCAGCCGCAGCACATCTCCCCAGGTACCGCTGTCGCTCACCAGGCGGCGCCACTCGTGCGCGGCTCCTGCGTCAGTAGTTAGTTAGTTCTCGTTCGGCGCGGCGCACGTGTGGCGGCAGCGCGCGCTCGCCACCGCCGCCGCCGCGCCCGCGCCGCCCGTGCAGCTGTGCCACCAGCCGCAGCACATCTCCCCAGGTACCGCTGTCGCTCACCAGGCGGCGCCACTCGTGCGCGGCTCCTGCGTCAGTAGTTAGTTAGTTCTCGTTCGGCGCGGCGCACGTGTGGCGGCAGCGCGCGCTCGCCACCGCCGCCGCCGCGCCCGCGCCGCCCGTGCAGCTGTGCCACCAGCCGCAGCACATCTCCCCAGGTACCGCTGTCGCTCACCAGGCGGCGCCACTCGTGCGCGGCTCCTGCGTCAGTAGTTAGTTAGTTCTCGTTCGGCGCGGCGCACGTGTGGCGGCAGCGCGCGCTCGCCACCGCCGCCGCCGCGCCCGCGCCGCCCGTGCAGCTGTGCCACCAGCCGCAGCACATCTCCCCAGGTACCGCTGTCGCTCACCAGGCGGCGCCACTCGTGCGCGGCTCCTGCGTCAGTAGTTAGTTAGTTCTCGTTCGGCGCGGCGCACGTGTGGCGGCAGCGCGCGCTCGCCACCGCCGCCGCCGCGCCCGCGCCGCCCGTGCAGCTGTGCCACCAGCCGCAGCACATCTCCCCAGGTACCGCTGTCGCTCACCAGGCGGCGCCACTCGTGCGCGGCTCCTGCGTCAGTAGTTAGTTAGTTCTCGTTCGGCGCGGCGCACGTGTGGCGGCAGCGCGCGCTCGCCACCGCCGCCGCCGCGCCCGCGCCGCCCGTGCAGCTGTGCCACCAGCCGCAGCACATCTCCCCAGGTACCGCTGTCGCTCACCAGGCGGCGCCACTCGTGCGCGGCTCCTGCGTCAGTAGTTAGTTAGTTCTCGTTCGGCGCGGCGCACGTGTGGCGGCAGCGCGCGCTCGCCACCGCCGCCGCCGCGCCCGCGCCGCCCGTGCAGCTGTGCCACCAGCCGCAGCACATCTCCCCAGGTACCGCTGTCGCTCACCAGGCGGCGCCACTCGTGCGCGGCTCCTGCGTCAGTAGTTAGTTAGTTCTCGTTCGGCGCGGCGCACGTGTGGCGGCAGCGCGCGCTCGCCACCGCCGCCGCCGCGCCCGCGCCGCCCGTGCAGCTGTGCCACCAGCCGCAGCACATCTCCCCAGGTACCGCTGTCGCTCACCAGGCGGCGCCACTCGTGCGCGGCTCCTGCGTCAGTAGTTAGTTAGTTCTCGTTCGGCGCGGCGCACGTGTGGCGGCAGCGCGCGCTCGCCACCGCCGCCGCCGCGCCCGCGCCGCCCGTGCAGCTGTGCCACCAGCCGCAGCACATCTCCCCAGGTACCGCTGTCGCTCACCAGGCGGCGCCACTCGTGCGCGGCTCCTGCGTCAGTAGTTAGTTAGTTCTCGTTCGGCGCGGCGCACGTGTGGCGGCAGCGCGCGCTCGCCACCGCCGCCGCCGCGCCCGCGCCGCCCGTGCAGCTGTGCCACCAGCCGCAGCACATCTCCCCAGGTACCGCTGTCGCTCACCAGGCGGCGCCACTCGTGCGCGGCTCCTGCGTCAGTAGTTAGTTAGTTCTCGTTCGGCGCGGCGCACGTGTGGCGGCAGCGCGCGCTCGCCACCGCCGCCGCCGCGCCCGCGCCGCCCGTGCAGCTGTGCCACCAGCCGCAGCACATCTCCCCAGGTACCGCTGTCGCTCACCAGGCGGCGCCACTCGTGCGCGGCTCCTGCGTCAGTAGTTAGTTAGTTCTCGTTCGGCGCGGCGCACGTGTGGCGGCAGCGCGCGCTCGCCACCGCCGCCGCCGCGCCCGCGCCGCCCGTGCAGCTGTGCCACCAGCCGCAGCACATCTCCCCAGGTACCGCTGTCGCTCACCAGGCGGCGCCACTCGTGCGCGGCTCCTGCGTCAGTAGTTAGTTAGTTCTCGTTCGGCGCGGCGCACGTGTGGCGGCAGCGCGCGCTCGCCACCGCCGCCGCCGCGCCCGCGCCGCCCGTGCAGCTGTGCCACCAGCCGCAGCACATCTCCCCAGGTACCGCTGTCGCTCACCAGGCGGCGCCACTCGTGCGCGGCTCCTGCGTCAGTAGTTAGTTAGTTCTCGTTCGGCGCGGCGCACGTGTGGCGGCAGCGCGCGCTCGCCACCGCCGCCGCCGCGCCCGCGCCGCCCGTGCAGCTGTGCCACCAGCCGCAGCACATCTCCCCAGGTACCGCTGTCGCTCACCAGGCGGCGCCACTCGTGCGCGGCTCCTGCGTCAGTAGTTAGTTAGTTCTCGTTCGGCGCGGCGCACGTGTGGCGGCAGCGCGCGCTCGCCACCGCCGCCGCCGCGCCCGCGCCGCCCGTGCAGCTGTGCCACCAGCCGCAGCACATCTCCCCAGGTACCGCTGTCGCTCACCAGGCGGCGCCACTCGTGCGCGGCTCCTGCGTCAGTAGTTAGTTAGTTCTCGTTCGGCGCGGCGCACGTGTGGCGGCAGCGCGCGCTCGCCACCGCCGCCGCCGCGCCCGCGCCGCCCGTGCAGCTGTGCCACCAGCCGCAGCACATCTCCCCAGGTACCGCTGTCGCTCACCAGGCGGCGCCACTCGTGCGCGGCTCCTGCGTCAGTAGTTAGTTAGTTCTCGTTCGGCGCGGCGCACGTGTGGCGGCAGCGCGCGCTCGCCACCGCCGCCGCCGCGCCCGCGCCGCCCGTGCAGCTGTGCCACCAGCCGCAGCACATCTCCCCAGGTACCGCTGTCGCTCACCAGGCGGCGCCACTCGTGCGCGGCTCCTGCGTCAGTAGTTAGTTAGTTCTCGTTCGGCGCGGCGCACGTGTGGCGGCAGCGCGCGCTCGCCACCGCCGCCGCCGCGCCCGCGCCGCCCGTGCAGCTGTGCCACCAGCCGCAGCACATCTCCCCAGGTACCGCTGTCGCTCACCAGGCGGCGCCACTCGTGCGCGGCTCCTGCGTCAGTAGTTAGTTAGTTCTCGTTCGGCGCGGCGCACGTGTGGCGGCAGCGCGCGCTCGCCACCGCCGCCGCCGCGCCCGCGCCGCCCGTGCAGCTGTGCCACCAGCCGCAGCACATCTCCCCAGGTACCGCTGTCGCTCACCAGGCGGCGCCACTCGTGCGCGGCTCCTGCGTCAGTAGTTAGTTAGTTCTCGTTCGGCGCGGCGCACGTGTGGCGGCAGCGCGCGCTCGCCACCGCCGCCGCCGCGCCCGCGCCGCCCGTGCAGCTGTGCCACCAGCCGCAGCACATCTCCCCAGGTACCGCTGTCGCTCACCAGGCGGCGCCACTCGTGCGCGGCTCCTGCGTCAGTAGTTAGTTAGTTCTCGTTCGGCGCGGCGCACGTGTGGCGGCAGCGCGCGCTCGCCACCGCCGCCGCCGCGCCCGCGCCGCCCGTGCAGCTGTGCCACCAGCCGCAGCACATCTCCCCAGGTACCGCTGTCGCTCACCAGGCGGCGCCACTCGTGCGCGGCTCCTGCGTCAGTAGTTAGTTGTTCTCGTTCGGCGCGGCGCACGTGTGGCGGCAGCGCGCGCTCGCCACCGCCGCCGCCGCGCCCGCGCCGCCCGTGCAGCTGTGCCACCAGCCGCAGCACATCTCCCCAGGTACCGCTGTCGCTCACCAGGCGGCGCCACTCGTGCGCGGCTCCTGCGTCAGTAGTTAGTTAGTTCTCGTTCGGCGCGGCGCACGTGTGGCGGCAGCGCGCGCTCGCCACCGCCGCCGCCGCGCCCGCGCCGCCCGTGCAGCTGTGCCACCAGCCGCAGCACATCTCCCCAGGTACCGCTGTCGCTCACCAGGCGGCGCCACTCGTGCGCGGCTCCTGCGTCAGTAGTTAGTTAGTTCTCGTTCGGCGCGGCGCACGTGTGGCGGCAGCGCGCGCTCGCCACCGCCGCCGCCGCGCCCGCGCCGCCCGTGCAGCTGTGCCACCAGCCGCAGCACATCTCCCCAGGTACCGCTGTCGCTCACCAGGCGGCGCCACTCGTGCGCGGCTCCTGCGTCAGTAGTTAGTTAGTTCTCGTTCGGCGCGGCGCACGTGTGGCGGCAGCGCGCGCTCGCCACCGCCGCCGCCGCGCCCGCGCCGCCCGTGCAGCTGTGCCACCAGCCGCAGCACATCTCCCCAGGTACCGCTGTCGCTCACCAGGCGGCGCCACTCGTGCGCGGCTCCTGCGTCAGTAGTTAGTTAGTTCTCGTTCGGCGCGGCGCACGTGTGGCGGCAGCGCGCGCTCGCCACCGCCGCCGCCGCGCCCGCGCCGCCCGTGCAGCTGTGCCACCAGCCGCAGCACATCTCCCCAGGTACCGCTGTCGCTCACCAGGCGGCGCCACTCGTGCGCGGCTCCTGCGTCAGTAGTTAGTTAGTTCTCGTTCGGCGCGGCGCACGTGTGGCGGCAGCGCGCGCTCGCCACCGCCGCCGCCGCGCCCGCGCCGCCCGTGCAGCTGTGCCACCAGCCGCAGCACATCTCCCCAGGTACCGCTGTCGCTCACCAGGCGGCGCCACTCGTGCGCGGCTCCTGCGTCAGTAGTTAGTTAGTTCTCGTTCGGCGCGGCGCACGTGTGGCGGCAGCGCGCGCTCGCCACCGCCGCCGCCGCGCCCGCGCCGCCCGTGCAGCTGTGCCACCAGCCGCAGCACATCTCCCCAGGTACCGCTGTCGCTCACCAGGCGGCGCCACTCGTGCGCGGCTCCTGCGTCAGTAGTTAGTTAGTTCTCGTTCGGCGCGGCGCACGTGTGGCGGCAGCGCGCGCTCGCCACCGCCGCCGCCGCGCCCGCGCCGCCCGTGCAGCTGTGCCACCAGCCGCAGCACATCTCCCCAGGTACCGCTGTCGCTCACCAGGCGGCGCCACTCGTGCGCGGCTCCTGCGTCAGTAGTTAGTTAGTTCTCGTTCGGCGCGGCGCACGTGTGGCGGCAGCGCGCGCTCGCCACCGCCGCCGCCGCGCCCGCGCCGCCCGTGCAGCTGTGCCACCAGCCGCAGCACATCTCCCCAGGTACCGCTGTCGCTCACCAGGCGGCGCCACTCGTGCGCGGCTCCTGCGTCAGTAGTTAGTTAGTTCTCGTTCGGCGCGGCGCACGTGTGGCGGCAGCGCGCGCTCGCCACCGCCGCCGCCGCGCCCGCGCCGCCCGTGCAGCTGTGCCACCAGCCGCAGCACATCTCCCCAGGTACCGCTGTCGCTCACCAGGCGGCGCCACTCGTGCGCGGCTCCTGCGTCAGTAGTTAGTTAGTTCTCGTTCGGCGCGGCGCACGTGTGGCGGCAGCGCGCGCTCGCCACCGCCGCCGCCGCGCCCGCGCCGCCCGTGCAGCTGTGCCACCAGCCGCAGCACATCTCCCCAGGTACCGCTGTCGCTCACCAGGCGGCGCCACTCGTGCGCGGCTCCTGCGTCAGTAGTTAGTTAGTTCTCGTTCGGCGCGGCGCACGTGTGGCGGCAGCGCGCGCTCGCCACCGCCGCCGCCGCGCCCGCGCCGCCCGTGCAGCTGTGCCACCAGCCGCAGCACATCTCCCCAGGTACCGCTGTCGCTCACCAGGCGGCGCCACTCGTGCGCGGCTCCTGCGTCAGTAGTTAGTTAGTTCTCGTTCGGCGCGGCGCACGTGTGGCGGCAGCGCGCGCTCGCCACCGCCGCCGCCGCGCCCGCGCCGCCCGTGCAGCTGTGCCACCAGCCGCAGCACATCTCCCCAGGTACCGCTGTCGCTCACCAGGCGGCGCCACTCGTGCGCGGCTCCTGCGTCAGTAGTTAGTTAGTTCTCGTTCGGCGCGGCGCACGTGTGGCGGCAGCGCGCGCTCGCCACCGCCGCCGCCGCGCCCGCGCCGCCCGTGCAGCTGTGCCACCAGCCGCAGCACATCTCCCCAGGTACCGCTGTCGCTCACCAGGCGGCGCCACTCGTGCGCGGCTCCTGCGTCAGTAGTTAGTTAGTTCTCGTTCGGCGCGGCGCACGTGTGGCGGCAGCGCGCGCTCGCCACCGCCGCCGCCGCGCCCGCGCCGCCCGTGCAGCTGTGCCACCAGCCGCAGCACATCTCCCCAGGTACCGCTGTCGCTCACCAGGCGGCGCCACTCGTGCGCGGCTCCTGCGTCAGTAGTTAGTTAGTTCTCGTTCGGCGCGGCGCACGTGTGGCGGCAGCGCGCGCTCGCCACCGCCGCCGCCGCGCCCGCGCCGCCCGTGCAGCTGTGCCACCAGCCGCAGCACATCTCCCCAGGTACCGCTGTCGCTCACCAGGCGGCGCCACTCGTGCGCGGCTCCTGCGTCAGTAGTTAGTTAGTTCTCGTTCGGCGCGGCGCACGTGTGGCGGCAGCGCGCGCTCGCCACCGCCGCCGCCGCGCCCGCGCCGCCCGTGCAGCTGTGCCACCAGCCGCAGCACATCTCCCCAGGTACCGCTGTCGCTCACCAGGCGGCGCCACTCGTGCGCGGCTCCTGCGTCAGTAGTTAGTTAGTTCTCGTTCGGCGCGGCGCACGTGTGGCGGCAGCGCGCGCTCGCCACCGCCGCCGCCGCGCCCGCGCCGCCCGTGCAGCTGTGCCACCAGCCGCAGCACATCTCCCCAGGTACCGCTGTCGCTCACCAGGCGGCGCCACTCGTGCGCGGCTCCTGCGTCAGTAGTTAGTTAGTTCTCGTTCGGCGCGGCGCACGTGTGGCGGCAGCGCGCGCTCGCCACCGCCGCCGCCGCGCCCGCGCCGCCCGTGCAGCTGTGCCACCAGCCGCAGCACATCTCCCCAGGTACCGCTGTCGCTCACCAGGCGGCGCCACTCGTGCGCGGCTCCTGCGTCAGTAGTTAGTTAGTTCTCGTTCGGCGCGGCGCACGTGTGGCGGCAGCGCGCGCTCGCCACCGCCGCCGCCGCGCCCGCGCCGCCCGTGCAGCTGTGCCACCAGCCGCAGCACATCTCCCCAGGTACCGCTGTCGCTCACCAGGCGGCGCCACTCGTGCGCGGCTCCTGCGTCAGTAGTTAGTTAGTTCTCGTTCGGCGCGGCGCACGTGTGGCGGCAGCGCGCGCTCGCCACCGCCGCCGCCGCGCCCGCGCCGCCCGTGCAGCTGTGCCACCAGCCGCAGCACATCTCCCCAGGTACCGCTGTCGCTCACCAGGCGGCGCCACTCGTGCGCGGCTCCTGCGTCAGTAGTTAGTTAGTTCTCGTTCGGCGCGGCGCACGTGTGGCGGCAGCGCGCGCTCGCCACCGCCGCCGCCGCGCCCGCGCCGCCCGTGCAGCTGTGCCACCAGCCGCAGCACATCTCCCCAGGTACCGCTGTCGCTCACCAGGCGGCGCCACTCGTGCGCGGCTCCTGCGTCAGTAGTTAGATAGTTTACTTACTTTTCCTGGGCTTTTTCCGCAAATCGACATCCATTGTGCCTTTTTTGCGTAAGGCACATACTGTGTCAGTATGAGCATTTTCAATAATAGGGTAGGGCTGCCGCGAAAGCAGAAGGTCGCTGGTTCGATCCCAGCCCTGCTCACCGGGGACCTTGGTCACTTTTTCTTTAGTATATGACATCTCTTCCAACTTAAAAAAAAACATGAATCAAAATATTTATTACATTTAATGAATGATTTGATTCGTGCTTAAAAATTGAATAGGGTACCATTTTCGTTTTTTTTTTATATAGGAAGTTATGGGTTTTCTATAACCAGAATCACGAGTACTATTGATTTAATAAAAGAAAAAGAGTGTCCCGTTTTTTTTGGTCAGCTTTGTAACGCATTTTTTCATACATTTCGTATGGGCCGTAACAGAACTGACAAAAAAAAATTGTATGGAAAATTGAGGACCCATTTTCATTAAAAGGGTGCACTTTTTTCTGAAAATGCCCGTATGAAAAACTTCGAAGTGGTCGAAGTGACGTTTGAGGTCCCGCAGGACCCACGTTCCACTAGCGGAAAATAGATTCGCGGTGGTCCTCATCCCTTCTTCCACTGAAAACTAGCTCTTTCACCAGAAAAAAAGCCAATTTTGGACTGTGTGACAGAGCACCGGACCGCACGCTGTGCTCAGCCGCCACTCACCCCTGCGTACTACGGACTGTACTACCACAGCGTAGGGATGTATTCCATACAGTGAGGTAACTTCATACACGGCCAGCGGCTCGGCTCGGTGCTCGTGCTGAGGCTCAGGGCTGTCATAAACTATGCGAAAGATATTACAGTCTTATTGGCAAACAAATTTCCATTTTACACCCCTTAAAATAGACCGCCGAATTTTCCATCGATGACCCAGAAATCGGTTAACCCACTGTATAGAATACATCCTTACGCTGTGGTACTACTATACCAGTATATTACCACCAATAGTTATTGTCAGGGAGCGTACAATTCATGCCGGTTTATGAGTTAATGACAGATTAAGTCTACGTCCGCTTGTAACAGTTTTGACAGTATTCAATGACAGCACTATTCGTTCAAACGTAAAATCTGAAACATGCTCTACGAAGCTTGACGTCATTTGTCTGTCATCGACATTAAATGTACGCTCGGTTATTGTATATTTTCTCGCACTAGTGTAGTAAAACGTTGTATGAAACTCGTGCGCAAATAGCTATTGTACTATGACGTCACAGGCAGCACGGCGTGGACGGCGGGCGTGCGCGCGCACGCTGTGATGAAGCGCGCGGCGCCGCTTGCGCCTCAAGACTCTGCTCTGCGGTTGCTAGGAGCCGATACTTGCTATAGAAGTGGATGGGTAAGGATTACTACATAGTTTCTTCTTCTTTTATAATATGGCCTCTGTCCGAGAATTGGACAATTTTGCCAGTGTCCCGTATTAATATAATCAGTGTATCTTTTATAAATAGTATATTGCCTCTTGGGCGACGTTGTCCGGTAATTGGCCTTGCTATTTATTCCGTTTACAGCTATACGTAATAAATATGTCGGGAGGCCAAGATCCCGGGACAACCGAGTATTCAGGATTAATTCTTCATTAGCTGCACACTTCTTCGTTAGTTTACTGCACAATAAGCTATAAATATTTCACATTAAACAACATTTAGCACACAAAAACAAATAACTATTCAAGAAACGCAACCGCCCGCCATTTTGAATATCAAACGGAAGACCCACTACATAGTTTTAATTACGTGTTTTCACTTTGAACTTGTTTTACATAGAACTGGTGCCCACAAAAGAATAACTGTGACGACGAGCGAAGCGAAGATGATGGTGTTTGGAAAATTATGACCAAACAACATAGATATAGAATTAATAGATTTGGATACCAAATCACCCGAAAAATATGACGCCACAAACAAATTTTGCGATAGTTTTTCATATAGTCTTGTTTAGAACGTGACGTTTCGTTAAGTGCCAATGGCCTATAAATTTTTAACAATGTTGGTAGTTCTGTGTACGAATTTGACACCTAATGCTGACGTCAATAAACATATGATTTATTGATATTTACCTAATTTTAGTGCCTTTTATGATCAATATAAGCTAAATCAATAATAAAATGTTACATATAATATTCTTTTTTTGCAGATAGAAGACGGAATAGAGTTAGCAGAGCAAGCATTAGCGATAGAAGAGGAACAAAATGGCCCCATGCTAGCACGGTGCTGTCTCTACTGCGGGATTGGCTACCAAATGTTAGCGCAGGTAATTTTTTCTCAAAAATGCACAAATTGCGCGACAGAAAAGTTGCATACAAATTCCATTATTTATCGAGCTCCAAACTTAAAAAAAAAAGTTGGAACTGTCATAAAAAATGAAGGCATTCGCCACAACAGACCACACAACACACAAACACACAGCCAAACAGCCAAAACAGAAGGTCGATGGTTATTATTATAATGTTGGTACAGCGATTTTTTAGTTATCTTGAATAGCGTAAAGAAGAAAAATACAGTCCAATTTTTTTATTAAAAAAAATAAACGGGCGGCATGTCATAACGCCCGCCGCAACTACCGAAAGTATGAAATTGAAGGTTTCGATTATATCAGTTTTTTGTTTATCTGCACCATTTTTTAGAAAAGCTCTGTACTTGACTCAGCTAGAAGGCATTTGCAGGCTGTAAATCGCCTTTTTTCACGCCTCTACAGTAATGTATGCAATAATTTTTGCCACTATAAAATCCCCACTTGTCCCACAAATATTTATATTTATTTATTTATTTGCCGGACGGGAAAAGTGAGCCGTACTTTTGCTATTGGAATGTGCATGTTACTAGGCCTAGATAAATAAATAATATGTTGACTTTGACTTCGACTTTGCCTGTGGCATCGCATGGTTTTTTAAAGCAAAAAGTTAGTAATTTAACATATTCAAATAAAACATATTGTAATTTAATTATTATGAAGTGAAGTTAGTAGTAATACCTATTGCTTGTTTCAGAAAACAAATTCGCGCGTTGACAAAGACGCTGCGAACGACAAAAGCCTCAAACTGCTGTTACGATCCGTCACTTTGGACGACAACGATCACTTAGCGTTCTACCATTTAGCGGTCGCGTACATGCAGCTAGGGAGGCTAAATGATGCTATGGTAAGTGATTTTAGCATTTCACTTTTGTAAGACTATAATATGTCTTAATTACATATGTTATTACGATCCGTCACTTTGGACGACAACGATCACTTAGCGTTCTATCATCTAGCGGTGGCGTACATGCAGCTAGGGAGGTTGGATGATGCTATGGTAAGAAAAGAAGAATACTTTTAAATAATGAAAAAGTGCGGAAGAGGGTAGTGACAGGGAAAAATAAATCAAGAGAGCAGCTTATCAAATATCTAAGAAGGCTAAGAAAGCTGATGCAATCGGAAGGGTCAAGGTACAGGATAAATTGTATGATTTTTTGGAGTGCCTACAGGGTCAAAAGGACCTATTTAGAATACCCCGGGAGAATGCAAGAGATGTAAACCATATGAAATGCATGAAAGGTTTTAACGATGACGAGGGCATAAAGGACGCTGGAAGTGCTACTATAGTAAACTTATGAATAAAGAGTAACTTTGGTATGGTTAATGAGGTGCAAAATGGGAAAGCGGTAGGCACACTTGGCCGGTGATAAAAACATACTTTGCTCTCTCTGGGAGGCCTCTTCCCACTGATGTGATGGTGAAGACAAGGTATTTTTTCTCTGGGTGGAGACATGCTGATTTTGTGGCGAAGAAGAAGTTTGCTCTTTAAAGGTGTCAACATCATTCTCATTCAATAGTGAAAGTAAAGTCTGCTCCTACTGTCCTGTTGGCACGATGGTAAAAGTGATGGTTTATTATCTTTACCTTCTATGCTATCGTAATTATTGCATACCTCTTGTTGACGAACATTAGGCGTGCTAGGTGGGAGAGAGAAGGCTCTTTTATTGGTGGTTTTTGACTGCATGTAATAATTTTACTTTACGTTAGGAAATAATGGAGGAGTTTTCTTTACTGTGTTTTGGATTTCCCCGTGACAATTGTTGCATTTCCACTTTTCTTTTCCTTTGTAGTTGGCAACTGTAGTTTCCTTAAAGTTATACATTCTGTGTCATACGCTTTTTTTTTGCCGGTTTTTCCAATATTGCCTTAGATGGTGTATTTAGGGGGTCCAAAACCGGGTTTAATTGTATGTAATTAAACCCGGTTTTGGATTCCCTAGGTGTATTTCAACCAGCCTGTTTCGATTTTCGGTACCTTGGGTTATTGATCGAAAGTGACGGCAGGATCGACCGTGACGTGAAAATAGAATAAATGCGGGATGGATGAAAAGGCGACAGGTCTCTGGAACAACTTGCGATCCACGCATGCCCCTTAAACTTAAGGGGAAAATGTACAGGACAATCGTGAGACCTGTCGTAATGTATCGATCAGAATGTTGGGCGACGAAAGTGACGGATGAAAGGAGAGTGCACGCAGCAGAAATGAGAATGTTGAGATGCATGTGTAGAGTGACAAGAATGGATCGGATTAAAAATGAGTATATTAGAGGAGGTTTGAAAGTAGCACCAGTAATGCATGCCCCTTATACTTAAGGGGGAAATTTACAGGACAATCGTGAGACCTGTCGTAATATAAGGATCAGAATGCTGAGTGACGAAAGTGACGGATGAAAGGAGAGTGCACGCAGCAGAAATGAGAATGTTGAGATGCATGTGTAGAGTGACAAGAATGGATCGGATTAAAAATGAGTATATTAGAGGAGGTTTGAAAGTAGCACCAGTAATGCATGCCCCTTATACTTAAGGGGGAAATTTACAGGACAATCGTGAGACCTGTCGTAATATAAGGATCAGAATGCTGAGCGACGAAAGTGACGGATGAAAGGAGAGTGCACGCAGCAGAAATGAGAATGTTGAGATGGATGTGTGGAGTGACAAGAATGGATCGGTTTAAAAATTAGTAGATTAAAGGAAGTTTGAAAGTAGCACGAGTAATGAAGAAGGTGAGGAGTAATAGGTTAGCGTATGGACATATAATGAGGGATGAATGTCGTAATAAAGAATGTACACGATAAAATCAGGGCATTTCATTTCATTTATTCAGTCACATTATAAACTTACAGTGAAATCACCAAGTCGTTTACATGTTAGGTATAAAAATTTAAAATAAATTATCATTAAACTTTAAACATTATTTACAAATATGTCATAAGCGTAATTAAGGTAAACTTAGTAAAACATAGGTACTCCAATTCATTAAAATTCAAATTCAAAATAACAAACCATATAAAAATGCATGATCCATATAAAAATCCATATAAAAAAGGCATGCACGATCCGCTCTATTTCTAAAGCTACCGCTGATTGTAAACCCGGAAATTTACACTATAACTAATAAATAAAATAAACTGAATATATAATACTAAAGAACCTGTCACGGTCGCCATGTGGTTTGGAGTCGTATTAAATGAAAGACACGTACGTTTACTTAACCGTTTGTATTACGACTGTCACAGCAATGCGTCGTGCAAACTTATATCTATATGTTATTATACTATCTTATATGCTACGTACACCTCAAAACAATAAAAACGTATTAATATACTTAGACCGGGTTACTCACGTCTATAAAGTCGAAAATAGCTCGACATGTTTCGGGACGGTCCGCGCCCCATAATCATGAGTGAGAAGCGCTTGCGGCGATTGCTCTGCGCACACTGTATAAAAACGTAGTGCATTTGTCAAAGAAAACCGTTGAATATTTTCAAAAATTGCGGGACAAAAATCATAGGTACTTTTTGATTTATAAGGCGAAAACTTATCGACACCCTGAGGTTTTACTACGGTTTTATTGTTTTTTATTTTAGTATTATATATTCCGTTCATTGATGTACAGTCTGTATGGAAAAGAATGTTAGAACATTAAATTGCTACGGTTAACAAACGGTATTTTTATCACAATAGGCGTGACATGTTTCGACTGCATCGGGCAGTCATCGTCGGACGTCGGACAGACAGAGTTGTTATTTATATTAAACCCCCCGTACTATGAATTCTGACTTCCATTCTAAATCTACGAAATGTAACTAATGTTCTAATCCAGCTGAAGATCATACCGTGGTTGTTATTGTTTGAGGGGGCTCTGCTCCCCAAGTCCCCTTAGTACCATTTTGTTTGCATATCTACCCGGGTGAGACTGGCAGTCATACCTTATTTGTTTGTTTTGGGTGGGAGGCTCCGCCCTCCTCACTTTATTCTGATTTGCATTCTTCATCTACAAAATGTTAGTATTTTACCTACTCGAGTGATGCTAGCAGTCATGGCGTGGTTGTTTTTAGAGTGGGGGGCTCCGACCCTAAAGCGTCTTTTAACTTCTTATTTATTCAAAATCTACAAAACGTAACTAACGAACCTATCCGCGTGAAGCTAGCAGTCATACGGTAATTGTTTTTTTTGTGCGGGGGCTCCGCCACCGAGCTCTCCGTACTGTCCTCTGGATTCCATTATTTATCTACAAAACGTAACTAACGAACCTATCCGCGTGAAGCTAGCAGTCATACGGTAATTGTTTTTTTTTTGTGCGGGGGCTCCACCACTGAGCCCTCTGTACTGTCCTCTGGATTCCATTATTTATCTACAAAACGTAACCAACAAACCTATCCGGGTGAAGCTAACAGTCAAACCGTAGTATTTTGTGAGCGAGGGGCCCCGCCTCCCGAGCCCCCTAACTATCTTTTGTTTAAACTTCTTAATCAACGAAACGTAACTAACGAACCTACCCGGGTGAAGCCAGCAGTACCTAGGTGAAAACATGTTGTGTCGACCCCTTATAACGTGGGATAAGGGCAGGAAGAAGATGCTTGTTTGTTATTGACGTGGTATAAATCCTCGATTGTAATGTATTTTTTTGCCGTCCGGACGGCAAGCAGCCAATTGTGGACCGCTACGCTAAGCAGATTACATGTTTGTCGACGTCAGTTCAGTACCTAGGTGGAAACATGTTGTGCCGACCCTTTATAACGTGAGATAAGGGCAGAAAGAAGAAGATGCTTGTCTGTCATTGACGTGGTATAAATCCTCGATTGTAATGTATTTTTTTGCCGTCCGGACGGCAAGCAGCCAATTGTGGACCGCTACGCTAAGCAGATTACATGTTTGTCGACGTCAGTTCAGTACCTAGGTGGAAACATGTTGTGCCGACCCTTTATAACGTGAGATAAGGGCAGAAAGAAGAAGATGCTTGTCTGTCATTGACGTGGTATAAATCCTCGATTGTAATGTATTTTTCTGCCCTCCGGCCGGCAAGCAGCCGATTGCAGGCCGCTAAGCTAAACAGATCACATGTTTGTCGATGTCAGTTTCGCTTCGGCCGACAATTACACGAGATCAGAGACATTTCTTACTTTACAGGCCTCGGTACGTAATTTACTGTTAACCTATTTATTTATCGTATGGCTTTTACACACTGGTACTCGTATTTTTATAATTCCAGTGTGCGCTGCGAGATTCGGAAGGAACAGTGCAGCTGCCAGTTTTGTTGCTCTTTTAGCACCACCCGGTGGTCACGTGTAGGGTTTATAAGGGTGCTTCCCTACGGACGTAACCTATAACTGGACTGTATTACTTTGTCAGGACGCAACGCGAGCGTGCCTCGATGCGCACTCGGAGAGCGGCGGCGGGCTGCGGCTCGTGACCGCGCTGTGGTCGTGCGCGGCGGCCGGGCCGCGGGGCGCGCGCGCGCTGGCCGCCGCCAGGCTGGCGCGCGCGCACTACCCGGCCGCGCTGTGGCCGCTGTGGGCGCTGTGCGCGCTGCAGCTGGTGTGGGAGAGTGGCGAGGTATGTGGCTAGCACACGCACGTGGAGCGGCGGCGGGCTACGGCCGCCAGGCTGGCGCGCGCGCACTACCCGGCCGCGCTGTGGCCGCTGTGGGCGCTGTGCGCGCTGCAGCTGGTGTGGGAGAGTGGCGAGGTATGTGGCTAGCACACGCACGTGGAGCGGCGGCGGGCTACGGCCGCCAGGCTGGCGCGCGCGCACTACCCGGCCGCGCTGTGGCCGCTGTGGGCGCTGTGCGCGCTGCAGCTGGTGTGGGAGAGTGGCGAGGTATGTGGCTAGCACACGCACGTGGAGCGGCGGCGGGCTACGGCCGCCAGGCTGGCGCGCGCGCACTACCCGGCCGCGCTGTGGCCGCTGTGGGCGCTGTGCGCGCTGCAGCTGGTGTGGGAGAGTGGCGAGGTATGTGGCTAGCACACGCACGTGGAGCGGCGGCGGGCTACGGCCGCCAGGCTGGCGCGCGCGCACTACCCGGCCGCGCTGTGGCCGCTGTGGGCGCTGTGCGCGCTGCAGCTGGTGTGGGAGAGTGGCGAGGTATGTGGCTAGCACACGCACGTGGAGCGGCGGCGGGCTGCGGCCGCCAGGCTGGCGCGCGCGCACTACCCGGCCGCGCTGTGGCCGCTGTGGGCGCTGTGCGCGCTGCAGCTGGTGTGGGAGAGTGGCGAGGTATGTGGCTAGCACACGCACGTGGAGCGGCGGCGGGCTGCGGCCGCCAGGCTGGCGCGCGCGCACTACCCGGCCGCGCTGTGGCCGCTGTGGGCGCTGTGCGCGCTGCAGCTGGTGTGGGAGAGTGGCGAGGTATGTGGCTAGCACACGCACGTGGAGCGGCGGCGGGCTGCGGCCGCCAGGCTGGCGCGCGCGCACTACCCGGCCGCGCTGTGGCCGCTGTGGGCGCTGTGCGCGCTGCAGCTGGTGTGGGAGAGTGGCGAGGTATGTGGCTAGCACACGCACGTGGAGCGGCGGCGGGCTGCGGCCGCCAGGCTGGCGCGCGCGCACTACCCGGCCGCGCTGTGGCCGCTGTGGGCGCTGTGCGCGCTGCAGCTGGTGTGGGAGAGTGGCGAGGTATGTGGCTAGCACACGCACGTGGAGCGGCGGCGGGCTGCGGCCGCCAGGCTGGCGCGCGCGCACTACCCGGCCGCGCTGTGGCCGCTGTGGGCGCTGTGCGCGCTGCAGCTGGTGTGGGAGAGTGGCGAGGTATGTGGCTAGCACACGCACGTGGAGCGGCGGCGGGCTGCGGCCGCCAGGCTGGCGCGCGCGCACTACCCGGCCGCGCTGTGGCCGCTGTGGGCGCTGTGCGCGCTGCAACTGGTGTGGGAGAGTGGCGAGGTATGTGGCTAGCACACGCACGTGGAGCGGCGGCGGGCTGCGGCCGCCAGGCTGGCGCGCGCGCACTACCCGGGCGAGCCCATTCCAATTTAGCAAAATATCTTTTTTCTACAACAAAAAATAAAACACTCACCTGGAAATTGAAATTAAACACTTTAGAACGGATTAATCGCGTTTATTAACATCACGACCCTACGTTTCGAGCCCTTTACAGCACTCGATTTCACAGGGTTAAGATGATGACTGAGAGAATGCGAATTCTCACCATCATTAATCCATTCATTCAGTGTTTAATTTCAATGAATAACAATCGCGGTAACAGAAGACAATATTACCCACCTGGAAAACCTAGTAAATCTTTAAAATAAATCAATAAAAAAAACATATAAAAACTTGAAAACAGAGCTGTATAGATTGTTCACCCGCGAAAATTCCAGTACAACAAATTTCATTGATATCATTACAAAACACTTGTGTATTTAATTTTACTAAAACGGGACAAAAGGTCGGGGATATTCAAAGTGTCACTTGATTAAGCCCCGTTGTAGTCAATTTATAATGACAGTTTTGTGTAAAAAAACAAATGTTTCAACTAATTCTATGTACTTACTAAAATTGCTGAATTTAATATACTAGCCAAAAAGTCATCTTCATTTATCTTTCAATATGCCATGATTATTCTAGAACGCAAGTAATACAATATTTAATTTTCCAGGCAGCGTTAGCGACCGGTAAGGACTTGCTTACGCTGCTGAACAGCGCGGAAGCGGAGGCGGAAGCTGAAGCGGAGGAGCGGAACGGGTACGCGGAGCTCGACGCTCTGTCGGACTCGGGGCACACAGACTTGCACAGCAACACGCATGCCCGTGAGTCGCCCTTTATTCTTATGTAGGATGTGACCCAGATTTGGCATGATTTTATTCAGAAACCATACGGATATCTTATATGATGAACAAATATAAATACACTATAACATAAAAATGACAGGCTTAGTTATTATAAGACAAAGTAAGACTCGATTGCGATGTAATAATGTTAGTTCCATTCTACAAAACCTATTTAAACAGCCAGTCGTCGTTCTTTAAAAAAATCGGTTGTCTTTAAAGTCGGTTTACTGACGATAGTTAAACGTGACAACGTCATAAGAAAATACTGACTGAAATGGAACGCCTCATGCGGCGTTACCTCGGTAACGCCGCATGAGTCACGTTTTTTCGTGCGTGCAGCCGGCTCCATCGAATTATAAGACGTTGTCACGTCAAAAATAGTTTATATTTCCGAACGCACCCGTCACTGTCAACCAACAAACGTAATATGTCGCAAATAGGTAACTCCCTCTCGTCACAATTTTGTAAACAAATGAAGACTTTTAAATGCAAAATACGCGAAATTTAAAATCTTGCCAATATAAGTTCAAAACTCTTATTTTTCAACGTTTTTTCAGCTTATTATAGTTTAATTCGGGTCTACCGTACCCCTGCTCGGAATTATTAATATAAATGTCGGTTGACGTTTCCGATCAAATAGTTTTTTTTATTTGCAGCGTCAGTCCGAGCCGAATCCGCTGGCGCTTATCGCGTGGAGCGAGCGTTATCAGAGGGTGCGTCGTCAGTGTCGGCGGCGCGGACCAAGACGCGACCGCCACTGGCCACGCACAGAGCGCAGGCGTGGCTGTTACTCGCTGACTTGTGTCTCAGGTAAAATTCTTATCTGGTTTACTGGCAGAATTCCGAAGCCTATTTAACTTTCATCTTGAAAAACTATTCAAAAATATCCTAATGATATCCTCTATAGATAGATTTTTATTTCATGAACGGTAATTACATTATAAGTTTACATTTTAACAAATTTATACTTCCACCATGATCGTCACAAACACGAATTAATTAAAGAATAATAATAATAATTAACAGTAATAATGAAATTTTGTCTCCCAATAAGGATTGTCATGAGTGTAATACAATTTAATCTAATAATAAAAATCAACAGTAAGTATGTCAATACTTACAAATCAAAAATATCGAATAATAATAACACTAACTTTTTGAGTTTCCCTTGAAATTTGAGCTATCAAGATTCTACAGTAATAGAAATCTGCATCGCTAGCGCTTTTCGAGTAGATCCTTCAAGAAAGATTTTTTTTATTTTTCCCTTACACTTGCTCGTAAATGGTGATATTGTGCGCAATACGCAAGCATACTTGGGTGTATTGAGCCGTATTATGCCCATGGGCTTAATAGGTTTTCATAGTGCTTACGTACACCTGGTCCCCGGAGGGCCCTGTACACCCACGACGCATACACATATATGTCACATGAAACTGTAGAAACGTATATTACCCATTCTGTTCATAATAAAGTAACATTATTTTCGTCGGTGAAAGAATTACAATGAACACTATATCAAGAACGAAAATAATATTACTTTGCTATTCCGCCAAACGTGCTAGTCTATTAGTGCCAACCCGTTATACCTACTTGCGTATTTTTTGCATGCAATTAATGTTCCCACCCTCCCGCCGCAAAAAATAAATACGCAAATAGATACAACACACCACCACCAATAACACAAAACTCCAAAAAAAAGTTTCCAAAGTTTTGTGTTATTGGTGGTGGTGTGTTGTATCTATTTGCGTATTTATTTTTTGCGGCGGGAGGGTGGGAACATTAACACGTTCATTGCGGCAGTCCATTTCGTTCACTTTACGTTGCTCCTGTATCAGGTACATTAGACCTGTTTCTTAACTATTCATTGTAGCGTCATAGGGTCGTAAAGACCTGTTCGAGATGCATATATTTTAGAGCAATCAACTGGCTAGTAGTAATCATATGTGTCTGTTTTTTTATCGTAACATACTTTCGACGAAAGTCTTAACATAATACTTAAGCCGTTTCTAAATCAAGATATCAGAAGACTATTAAATGTGATAAATAATCTGTCAGATCCTTTCGACCCCATGTTCGTTCTCAATGATTAACTTATCGATAAATGATTAGGGTTGTGAAAACAAAATATCGATGAACTTTATGGGTATTTTATTTAATACATAAAGAGTTATTTTAAAAAACAAATCAATGTTACGCAGTCGATATAAAAAAGGCATACTTTCGTTACTCGGTGGTCTAGTATCAGTATCTTCATTATTTCTTGGACGTTTGACGTTATTTTCAACATCCCCAGTGGACATTAATAGAATTCGTCTGGACCGCCTCATGATGTAACGCAATCACAGTCAAACCACAAAACAATTTTTGTACTTTATTCACGCGCGCGCACATTCAGTAACTAGTCTATCGAATGTTGTTTACACAGACTGCACTTCAGGGCTGCACTAGATAAACTAATCATAAGTCTAGTGCGGCTATCAGGTTATCGGGTATCAGGTCGAAAATATCTTATACCCGCACTAGGTGAAAAAAATTCCTTCGCCGGCGGTATGAGATACAAATGACCCGATAGGCTTTTATTATACCGATGTAAAATATCCAGAGAGACAATTCTAAATATATATTTGTCTCGTTCCTACTCCTTTGGAAATAGAAGCTACCTGTCCCGTACCAGCGGTAGGAAAAGTACTTTAAGTTCCGCCCCGCGGGATAGTTCATCATCGGATCTTATAGACCTGATACCGCAATGAACGTGTTAATTGCATGCAAAAAATACGCAAGTAGGTATAACGGGTTGGCACTAATAGACTAGCACGTTTGGCGGAATAGCAAAGTAATATTATTTTCGTTGTTAATATGGAATTCCGCAAAGTAACGCCTGATTCAATAAATTACTATATCAAGGTACATTAAGTAACTAAATTCGCGATAGATCCGTTCTATGTTTCAAAGCGCGAAAGTTGTTTACTTGTTTGCGATCCTTTACTTACCGTCCTTGGTATACAATGTACTATTTCATCACACTTGCTCGGTAATGGTGTTATAACGCGCAGGCGTATAGAGCGGTTAGAGCCGATTTAGTCCCCTAGGGAGTTATGGATTTTAGTACATTATAACTCCCGAGGGAGTTATGAGTTTAGTTTTAAAATATCGTACGTCATTTCACTTCAGACTAAGGAGGTTTTGCATCAGCTAAGGCTTATTTAAATTTTTCAAACTTGGCTATTAACCAACTTTATAACATTTAAAACTTTCGCGATTTAAACACATATTTACCTTATTTACCGACGTTTCGACACAGGTTTCACTGGTCATGGTCGCGGCTGACTGATGTCCCAGCAAAATGTCAAAACAGAGATTTGTGTAACTACCCAACGAAAAGTCTATGTAGAAATTTGGGGTAAACACACAATTTTTAAACTACCCACAAAACATATGTTAATTATTGTCAATAGTCCGACACACGACACTCACAATATCCCCGCGTACATCCGAAGATATATCCCGTGGCTGCAACTTCTGGATCACTGGTCCCCAAGTTGGTGATAAGTTAAAACCATCCTCCCTATTAAAATGTTTTGACATTTTGCTGGGACATCAGTCAGCCGCGACCATGACCAGTGAAACCTGTGTCGAAACGTCGGTAAATAAGGTAAACAAATTAATTCGCGTTAGACCCGTTTAATAATTATGTTTAAATAACCAACTTTACTTTGTATATACTATAATAAATAGATTCATTTGTATATTTGTTTTTTCCCTTACCAGTGTGATGAAAAACATTGTATGCACGGTCGGTAAGAGGATTACAAACTCGAGTCATTAAAAGCCCTCCGCCTGCTGCGTCCGGCTTCCAACAGACTCTCGTTAGTAATCGTCATTTTCTCCAATATGCTCGGAAATGTTCACATTAATGTAGCAAAATTGGTACGAAAAGAACCTCCTTATGTACCGACTAAAATTAAAAAAAATCGAATTCATTATTTTACCGTTTTAGCGTCCAGGAAGTTGTACTAAAATCCATTACTGTATTGTTTTTTACTTTTTAAATAAATATTTGGACTAACAATATTGCAAACCGCCAATACTTTAGCCGCGACCAAACCGTCTGCACAGGCGGGACAATCTGATTGACATCAAATTGTCAATCTGATCATATCGTGCTTAAAAATGCCCCGTCTGGGCTGGCTTTGTAGCAGTGTAGTAGTTCTAGAGAGAAGGAGATCAAATGCTTGGTTGTCTCGTTCTATCGCGAGTTGCATACGGCTCACTGTGCAAGGTCGTGTAGGTAGATACGGCTTAATAAAACTAAAGACATTTCAACTTTTTTTATGAACACAACCGTGCATTAAAAGAAAGTTTAGGCGGGAACCTTATTTTTCCTTTCAAATCTTATGCAAGAATACATTTTATTTCCTTTCATGTTTGGAGAAAAGCACTATATATGCCTCGGACGGAAATAGAATTTCGTGGATTCGTATGTAATTTGTCGAAAAATACTCATCCACGAAATTCGGTTTCCCGGCCTCTGCAATAATGTACTATATCGCTCTTAATCTGTACAATTCTGGTTACTGTTTGTTAGTGCATGTTTGGATACTTGCTAGGAATGTATGTTCACATCCAAGTCCGTTTATTTTAAGTATGTTTTAGTGAGAGCGTCCAAGGAAGTGAGTGTACTCTTGTAAACATATGTCTTATAATGTAAAATACTGCTTTGTCACATACTTCTGTTGTTTCTCCAATAAAGAAAAGAAAATAAAAATAAAAATCCTGTTCTTACCTCCCTAGATGCACAATGTAGTATTCTTATAGTCGGACCGCTGTGTATTGGTTCTTGTTTGTTAAGGTTGGGCCGAGTGGCGGCGGCGGCGGGTTGTGTGAGCGAGGCGGCGGCGCTAGCGCCCGCGAGCCACGAAGTCCTTTACACGGTAAGTCTACGCCGTGTTTGATTATTTCCTTTACTTTTCTGAGAAAGAAGAGTGTATTCAAAATTCAAATTCAAAATTCAAAAATTTATTCTGCAAGTAGGCCTCAAGGGCACTTTTACAAGTCAGTAAGCATTACAATAAAGCATTTGCATGTACAAACATTTACAATATATAGTGAGAAGTAAAAGTATAATCTAAATACTGATAATACAACAGCCAAAACCTGGGTAAACAATATTAAAATAAATGTACTAAGTAATATGACAAGAGATGTATAGTCTCTATAGTTAATAATAAATTAAGTTTGGAGATGTAGAAGGTCCCCCAACGTCAAAATAAAATACGAATAAAATTTGGAGATGTAAAAGGTCCCCATAGTCAAAAAATTATACTAATAGGATTTGGAGGTGTAAAGGCCTCCAAACGTCAAAAATAAAATATCTTTATGATATAAATACCACAAGTCATCAGACTGTTAAGTTAACAGTCTTAGATCTAATGCTACCGAATACATAACTAGTATGTATCTAACAAGTCAAAATTATGAACCCAACAGAGATGTAAATTCTCTATAGTCAATAATATGTACATTCAATTTGGAGATGTAAAAGGTCCCCAAGGTCAGAAACATAATATGTAATAAGATAATACTATATGAATAAGAAATGGAGGTGTAAAGGTTCTCCAAGTGTCAGAATATGATGTAACAGCCAGTAACAGCACAGCATCGCCTTGAGCATCGTGCAAACCACTCCGGGACACTGCTAGCCTGATAAGACAGCTTTTGAGACTAAATACTTGGCCATGGCTCCTTGTCTCCTAAGTAATCGTCGATTTTATAGTACCCCTTTTTAAACAGAGCATTCTTAATATATAACTTGAATGAAGTGAACGGCATGTCCCAAATGCCACACAGTTGCCTGGGAACGATTTTTTTACTTTCTGTAGACGAAACTTCGGAACCACTAACATATTTTTATTTCGTGTATTAAAGCCATGGATATCAGACAGCTTTTTAAAGGACTTTATATTCTTATGCGTATACATTATAACATCTAGTATGTATTGTGAAGCTACAGTGAGAATATCAATTTCCTTGAATCGTTCTCTCAGAGAATCACGAGTGCCCATATTATAAATATTACGGACTGCTCTCTTTTGGAGGATGAAGATTGTTTCAATATCTGCTGCTTTGCCCCAGACCAGTAAGCCATATGACATAATACTGTGAAAATAACTGAAGTAGACTAGGCGAGCTGTCTCCACGTCAGTGAATTGTCTGATTCTTTTGACTGCATACGCGGCAGAGCTCAGCCTATTCGCAAGGGCAGATATGTGAGGGGCCCATTGTAGATTGCAGTCCAAAGTAATGCCCAGGAAAAGTGCATTATCGGCAAGATCCAGCTTCTCTCCATTTAATGTGATAATAGTTTCAGCCTCTCTTACATTCGGCAGCGTGAATTTTACACATTTTGTCTTCTTTGCGTTAAGAACTAAGTTATTTGCTGTAAACCAATCTAGCACCTCTTTCAAAGTTTCATTGACTTGGCTGTAATCACCCAGTTTCCTGTCAACTTTGAAGATTAATGAGGTATCATCAGCAAACAAAACTATATCACATTTATTCTTCACAAGATTCGGCAAGTCATTTATATAAACAAGGAAGAGAAAAGGACCTAAAATGGAACCTTGCGGTACGCCAAGTTTTACAGTCATACCACTAGACTCAGTTCCATTTACAACAACTTTCTGAGTTCTTTGGTTTAAGTAAGACTGTAGAAGGTTTAAAGCTTCAGTAGACAAACCGTACTGTTTTAGCTTGTACAGAAGCGTAGCATGCTCCACGCAGTCAAATGCTTTGGAGAGATCGCAGAAGACACCTATAGCATCTTGTGAATGTTCCCAGGCGTCGTAGATATGATTGATTAGTACAGTGGCGGCATCTGTCGTCGAACGACCTCTAGTAAAACCAAATTGCTGATTCACCAGTAATTCATTTGTGTTGAAATGTCGAAGCAATTGGTTCAAAATAATTTTCTCAAACACTTTACTAAGTACAGGAAGTATAGAAATGGGTCTGAAATTTCCAAGTTCGTCTTTGCTTCCTGATTTAAATAGAGGAATAACCTTACTGTACTTCATAAGACTGGGAAACACACACTCTCCAATACAAGCGTTAAACAAATCGGCTAAACAGGGTGCCACAATGTCGATAATAGATTGCATGACTTTCACAGATAACCCCCAAAGGTCCTCAGAGTTCTTTAATTTCAAGGAATTGAACGTTTTTATTATCTCGTGGGGGTCAGTGCATTGGAAGTATAATGACGTGCCGCATCGATTAACTCTGTTTGTATCGAAGTATAAGCCAGCCTTAGCTACAGATGAGTTCAGATTTTGTGTAGTATCAGTGGCTATGTTGGTAAAAAAGTGTTGAAAGGCGCCAGCAACATCCTGGTCTGCAGTCAACGTACAATCGTTTACCTTAAGTCTATAGTTGCCATCACGGGGTTTCGTCTTACCAGTTTCAGATTTTATTATGTTCCAGGTAGCTTTTACTTTATTGTCCGCTGACTTAACTTTATTTTTTATAAATGCAGACTTGGCAGCGGCGCAAACTTTCTTAAACACTTTTGAATATTTTTTTACATATTCTGCAAAGTTCTCACCGTGAACATGATTCCTCATTTCATATAGGTCATACAATCTATTTCTGCTCTTATGAATGCCCTCTGTGGCCCAGTCACTGAAACTTATTTTCCTTGGACCTTGCTTTAAAGTCTTCAGCTTAAACACATTCTTGTGTATGTTATGTATCACATGTGACATCCCCTCGTATAATGTGTCAGGATCTTTGTTATCTGTGATAAGTACAGGTACTTTATCTATAATATTTTCTCTAAACTTTTCCATACGACTTACAGTGATGGGCCTATACGTACTTGGGCCTTACTTGTTGCAATTTAATAACATCTACTTTAAAATAAGCTTTCTGACCACAGTGGTCCGAGTTAAAGCAGCTAATGATGCTCGCCTCCTTTGCTTCACAGTTACAAAATATATTGTCCAAACATGTCGCCGTGTTGGCTGTAATTCTTGTGGGTTCATTAAATAGCGGAAACAAGTCAAAAGACTGAAATAGGTTTAAAATTCGTAGAGTGTGTGCATGAGTAGTATCTAAAATATTAACATTAAAGTCTCCACAGACTATAATTTTCTTACTACTTACAGAGACTTGTTTCAACGCATCTTCCATTACAGACGTAAACTGGCTGAAATCCGATGACGGTGGTCTATAGACGCACAATATTATGTGGCTCTTCATTTCCACGCATGATATTTCAATAGTTCGTTCAATAGAAAGTTTAATTATATCCTTCCGTTCCTTACATTTATATTTTCTTTTTACTATGATCAATGAGCCCCCGTGAATGGCGGACTTTCTACAGAACGAACTAACTATGTCATAATTATAAAGATTAAACAATAATAATCGATTTTCCTTGAGCCAGTGTTCCGTTACACACATGACATCTACATCTTGCGATTCTAAAAATAAACTCACCTCTAATTCCTTGCTGGAGAAGCCCCGTAAGTTCTGGTGGACTAGCATGAGTTGGCGGGGCTTCTCCGCTGTCTCAGCCGTTAGTTTAAAGGCTGTGGGCGGCCCGCGGGAGAGGCGCACGCGCCGGCGCTGGCGCCGCGAGCGCTGCTGTCACTGGCTGCCGAGTCAACATACCCAGGTTCAATATTGTATGCGAGTAGATTGGCTGTTGTCAGTTTACATTCTTTCGAAACAAAAACGTTATCATTATACCATTTACAACTATAGCCATTTCTTTTGTAAAATGTGTTTAAATCAAAGAAATGGTACTTACTATTATAACATGTCATATTGTACAGCATGGAATTTAAATTAGACACTTTATTATTCTGTTCATACAATAAGGACTTGGAATAAGGGAAAGCACACAAAATGATTTTATAAATTCCACACTGCTCAACATTCGATAGTGTTTGCATAAGGGC
The DNA here is from genome assembly GCA_949128165.1 of Lathronympha strigana. Lineage (NCBI taxonomy): Eukaryota > Metazoa > Arthropoda > Insecta > Lepidoptera > Tortricidae > Lathronympha > Lathronympha strigana. Next base: position 1,628,754 of record OX421911.1, read on the forward strand.
CCGTAGCTGGGATTTGCTTATGCCCACACTATTTCCTAAATGCAGAATTAAAGTGGTGCCACTATCAAATTTTTCTTTTGCCAAATGTTCTGTGAAATGTTCAATGGAGGCACCACGCAAACAAACATTTGTCACTTTCTGCCGGAGACATAGACTCAATATTGATCCGAGTCCCACTCCAATACCATCTGAGTATATAGCCGTTGACCGAAGTAGAGGCTCCTGACTGCGACGATCGGGACACGCAGGCTCGGCTCGGGCTCGGGGGCGCGAATTGGGCGACGAGCTCAAACCAGGCAAAATGGGGTCAGGTCCCGGTGCAGGCTCCAGTGAAGTTCCTGGTACAGGTCCCTGTGCAGGTCCCGGTGCAGGCCCCGGTGAAGGCTCTGGCTCTGGTGCAGGCCCTTGTACAGGCCCCAGTGCAGTCCCTGGTGTAGGCCCCAGTGCAAGCTCCGGTGCAGGCCGATGTACAGGCCCCGGTGCAATCCCTGATGTAGGCGCTAGTGTACACCCCAGTGCAGGCTCTGATGCAGGCTCTGGTGCAGGCTCCAGTGTAGACCCTTGTACAGGCCCCGGTGCAGACTCCTGTGCATGCCCTGGTACAGGCTCTGGTGTAGGCTCGGATGCATGCGAGGCTAGCGTGGGCAGCAGTAAGGGTGCGCTCGATGAGCTTCCCGGTTTTGGACACACTGACTCCGGCAGCGGTTCAGAAAAGCACTTCATGCACATATGATTGTTTATTAGGTCATGATATCTTTCCTCATTTTCATGGCACAGATCTACCAGGTCTGAGGCAGTGTTGACATGCTGCCTATTCTCTTGTATAATGCACTCATAGTTTTCACTTAAATTCTGGAGAGTGCCTTTTAACCTGTATATTTCTAATTGCAGTTTTAATGTTTCAGTGTCATATAAATTAATACTGTCCTGTAGTTTCTCATGACACTGGTCCAGTTTGTCCATCAATGCAGCTTTAGAGGAAGGCCAAGAATTATGTACCTGACAGTGGTACATAGAATAATAAAGGTAGTAAATAGAATAATTATATTGACATTACTGTACTACCAAAGAATATTGTACCCCATATGACATGTAAATAATATTTTTATCAATAAATATCTTAAATCTTGAATTATGAGTGGCGGGGCGTTCATAGAACTCGATTCCTGCCAGCTTCCCTTGCGTCAGCCAATTAAGCACGTTTTTTCTTAACGGCTCTAAGAAAAAGCAGATCAATTCAGCTCCGGCTTGCCCAAAGAACGTTATGGCGCTCCGCCACTGGTACCTGAGCCAATTAAATGAAAAATTTGCTATTAAAAAGATTATAATTCCATCTAAAAATAATCACAGAGAACAGACGTTATACATAAGACATTGCATTGACAATCTAGTATTTGATTTATCTACGTGAAGTAATCAGTTAGAAAAAGAGTTATTAGCTTACTAGATTCTGTTCAATGAGTTCTCATTTAATAATCACATTAACAGGGTTTATTTCGGTGTGTTCGGTTGTTCAGTATGATTAACATAATTACTTCGCAAAATATGGCTAAGTTATATAAGAATTGCTCGTTTAAAAGTATACACTTTTGAAGTACAATAGTAGATTGGGTTGTATTACCTATTAGATCTTTTATTAATGTAATGTTTTATAATAGTAGTTTATGCAACAGTAATATAATAAGGGTTCTTAAAAAAGTAGGGTCGCCGTGAATAATAGACCCGAGAGTTTTAAGAACCAATTATGAGCTGTTGCATACGCTAGTTTTTCTACGACAGCTAAAATAGCGTAAAAAGCAAAATCTAGAAACGTTGCAGAGTGGGGAAGATGTGACCACTATATAAAAAAAACAAGTGTTCATATATTGTATGAAAATCCATAGGAGCAGCGTTCTTAAGGAATACCATAGGCAACTATACTTTTCTAATATCGCTGTCAGTCATCTAATTGACAGATTGATTGACAGAGAGAGATTGAGAGATAGAGTGCTGGAGTAGAAAAATATAATATAGTAATAGTTGTATAATTGCAGCGCGGTTTGGTCCACGAAGCAAGCCAAGAGTGGGAGGAGGCGCGGCAATGCTTCCAGAACGCTTTGGCGTTGCATCCCACTCACCTCGACAGTATTGTGCATTTAGGTGAGTCACGTTGTTTATATCAAACTTCGCAAAATGGCGGAGTTGTTATTGAAATGTGGCATCACTGTTTGGGCCCTACGGAAGACCAGCGTCAGTTTATTGGCTGGCAATATGCTGAGTTGGGTCCATTTTGTGATGCAGACACATTCGAAACTTTGTTTGTCTATTTCTTTTGTTGTTTCCTGTGATATTACCAGGCAGCGGAACTTTGGTGCCGATGACATCATTACATCATGTTCGCTGATGACCTAAAGATAGCACGAGTAGTAAGTAGCATAGACGATGCCCTACGGCTGCAGAATGACATCAACAAATTGGTCGATTGGTGTAATAATAATGATATGGAACTTAACATTAATAAATGCTCGCAAATTACTTTTACCCGGAAGCCAAATCCATTAAAGCACAAATACTGTATCAACGGCTTATTTCTTACTAGAGTAGACATTGTCAGAGACCTAGGAGTCCTTATAGATGAAAAATTAACGTTTATTCCTCATATAGATTCAATAATAAAAAAGCATCAAAATCACTTGGCTTTGTAATTAGGAACACAAAATCTTTTCGAAAGGTTGAAACAAAAGTTTTTCTGTACAACTCATTAGTACGTAGCACGCTCGAGTATTGTGGGGTTGTGTGGCGTCCCCATTACGCAGTACACAGTCTAAGGATAGAACGTATTCAAAAAAGACTCCTGAACCACTTGGCGTACTGTACAGGCAATACGAGGAGGATCAAAAACTATGTTACTCGACTTAAACATTTCAAAATAAACTCACTAGAAGACAGAAGAAACTATTCCGATCTTATGTTCTTATCAAAAATTTTAAGTGGATATATAAACTGCCCCGATTTACTAACCAAATTTAAATTTAAAGTACCTTTTAGAAACCCTAGAAATCCCATTAACTTCCTATCTCCGCCTTTCCGAAGGACTGTCTTAGGCTCAAATTCACCTGTCCCAAGACTATGTAAGCTGCATAACAAGTACAACACAATTGATATGTTTTGTACTCCATTACACAAACTTAGCCGTAAGCTTCACGAAATAGTGTTCAAATGAAACTTAGTTAGCTATTAAATATTTGTTGATTTTTGTTAATACAACATTTAAATTTGCATGTAGTGTTTACCTCCATTTTATTGTACACTTAGCTATTAAGTATGTAATCAATGTTTGGTAAGCGTCAGTGTAACAGTTACTGGTAAACCAATAAAAAAAAAAAACATTATGACGCAAAATAATAGGGATATAGGATGTTCTTATAAATTATACACAACATAACTATTAACTTTTATCACGCTTTGACAGATGCAACAGTTGTCACTAGCTCGCCGAGTTAATAGCAATGTCAAACTTGATATTCAACCTGACTCAAATAAACTAAGGAAAGTTTCGACTTGCGTGATTCGATGCATATATCAGTCGCTAGCGTTTAATCTGCGGTGCCTTTATATTATCTATACGTCGTTGGCGAAAAAAAATGTGACAAGGAATGGTTTTTATCTTATTTAATATTATTTTTCAAATACAACATTTTACAGTATTTGAAGAGAAAAATATATTCACAAGAAAAGAAAAAACAACAAACTAAATATCATTTAGTTAAAGTTAAACTAAACGCGTTAAACTTTAGCTTTATGATTATCTATCATCTAGATAAAAACACTCTGTGTACAGCCGCTACGTCATGCGTCTGTCATCGGCACCAAAGTTCCGCTGCCTGGATATTACAAATAAATGTTTTTCATTTCGTTTCAAATTGCAAATCTATATTTCAGACATAACATCCATATTGTTGTAAGTCGCATAGACGACTATTCTATTGTCAAATTATGGTGTTATTTTTAAAAGGAATTTATTAAATTTAATCACATTTTTATTAGGATAATATTCATTGAAATTTTGTGTTAAAATGGATCTGTTGTTTTGGGCCTTTTGGTACTCGCAAATAATGTGGTTTAGTCTATTTTTAAATGTATTTTTTTCATATCTCATGCTCTAAAGTGAGTTTTTCGAACTTTATGGAGTTGATGGAAATTGATAGAGCCCGTCTTAGGGTGGTTTAGTTTCTAAATGGAATTTGATTTTAAGTTTAATTGGTTGCAATAAAAAATGTATTTAAATTTGATGTATTGTATGATTTTCATGGTTTTTATTTCTCGAATTCATAAAAGATACACTAAACCAGTTTTATTTACATAAAAGTTTTGCGAGAATCATACTTCAAGGTTACTATTACATCTTATTAATACACCAGTTTTTTCCCTCGTATTCGATGTGAAAAGTAGAGTGTGTAACTTGGTAAGGCACTATTTTAATCTTGGAATGCCGGCGCTCTGTTTATGAGCGCTAAAATACTTGGAGTGAGTTTCGTGATTTTGACAGTTTGGTATTGAAGGTAGTATTGTACCACAGCGTAGGGATGTATTCCATACAGTGAGGTAATTTCATACACGGCCAGCGGCTCGGCTCTGTGGTCGTGCTGAGGCTCAGGGTTGTCAAAAACTATGCGAAAGATATTACAGTCTGATTGGCAAACTAATTTCCATTTTACACTCCTTAAAATAGACCGCCGAATTTGTATGAAAATTCGGCGGCATCCCCCCCCCCGGCCTCCTTCCCCGCGCGCCCCCCATCGGTGACCCAGAAATCGGCGGAGTTAACCCATTGTACAGTAGGGTGGTCGAACTTTGTATGAAGGTAAAAAAAGTATGAAATTTTTACCTCCACAAGGCTCCATTTATTCTATTATGAAATAGTATTCTGTGTACCCAATTTGAACTCATTTGTCATTGATTTAGAGGTCGCTCAGATTGTTGTGTTTTGCAATTAACCAAATACAAACTAAAAAATTTACTAACCCAAAAATCTAAATTTGAAGTAACATTTGTTAATAAACCCATTAGAAACGTTTTTATATTCGATTTATAAATGCCTTAATTTATTTCTATACATGTTTGTACTGAAAAATTGCTTCCCATTGAGCGACCTTTAAATCACGTTTAATTATTCTAAAGATTGGTATAATTAGTTAATATGTATTTAGGACAAAGAAGAACCTTGTGGAGACGGAATATTCTTAACTTTATTTTTTTGGACCACCCTACTGTCACAGCGTAAGGATGTGGGTTAACTCCGTCGATTTCTGGGTCACCGATGGGGGGCGCGCGGGGAAGGAGGCGCCGCCGAATTTCTATGAAAATTCGGCGGCGTATTTTTAGGGGTGTAAAATGGAAATTAGTTTGGCAATCAGACTGTAATATCTTTCGCATAGTTTTTGAGAACCCTGAGCCTCAGCACGACCACCGAGCCTCGCCGCTGGCCGTGTATGAAGTTACCTCACTGTATGGAATACATCCCTACGCTGTGGTTTTGACCGTTGGGTTAAGAATGTATGGTATTGTCCAGGCGCGGCGTACTACAACCTGGGCTGGCTGCGGCTGGCGGAGAAGAGCCTGCGCGAGGCGGGCGCGCTGGCGCCGGCGCGCGCCGACACGTGGCGGCGCCTCGCGCTCGTGCTGGCCGCGCTCGGCGACCACGCCGCCGCCGCCGACACCGCCGCCGCCGCGCTCGCGCTGCACCCGCGCAACCACCTCCCCCTCTGAGACCGGCGCGCGCCGACACGTGGCGGCGCCTCGCGCTCGTGCTGGCCGCGCTCGGCGACCACGCCGCCGCCGCCGACACCGCCGCCGCCGCGCTCGCGCTGCACCCGCGCAACCACCTCCCCCTCTGAGACCGGCGCGCGCCGACACGTGGCGGCGCCTCGCGCTCGTGCTGGCCGCGCTCGGCGACCACGCCGCCGCCGCCGACACCGCCGCCGCCGCGCTCGCGCTGCACCCGCGCAACCACCTCCCCCTCTGAGACCGGCCCGGCGTCCGGCGACCGGGTCGGGATTATCAACGCTCCTTCTACGTTTGCGACGAGACACTATAGTCTGCTCATCAACCATCTCCCCCTCTGAGACCGGCCCAGCGACCGGCGACCAGGTCAGGATTATCTACGTTCCTTCTACGTTAGCGACGAGACACTATAGTCTGCTCATCCAACGTTACAGTACAACAAACAATGAAATCTACATTTGCAAATGTTTTTGTATTAACGCGCTGCCCCTTCGAAAACGAGGCGCCAATGGAAGCTACCGTATTGTCGCCCACCAGACGGCACCACTCATGCGTGGGTCCTGCGTCAGTATGAGAGAACTGTCAAAGTGACGTTTAAAATATTCCCGCAGGACCCACGTTCCACTAGCGCCCCTAGCGGAAAATCGACTCGCGGTAGTCCTTAGGTAGACGAACATTTTCAACGCCAATAACGAATGACTCCGTCACAGACCACAGAGCATTATGAATCTTAACTTACTTGCGTAAAATTCAACTTTAGTTTTAACATTTAACATCTCGGTGACAACGTCTCAATATTAATTTTCACATTTGACATGCCGTCGAATAAATAAACGCTGTGTCTACGTTACATTTGATACAATAATATATATAACAACCATTTTATTTTAATTTGTTTCTAAAGGTTTTTAACATGGCTACTTTTATGTAAATTCTAAATCCCGAGGTAAAAGTTTGTTCACAATTTTCAATATTAATTTATGAAACACTGATATAGTAAGGGTTCTTAAAACTTGAGGCTCGCCGTTACAAAACGAAACAAAATCAAGTTTTGTAATAATAGATCCTAGAGTTTTAAGAACCAATTATGAAATGTTGCATACGCTAGTTATAATAACAGTTAAAATAACGAAAAAAGCTAAACTTCGAAAGGTGGCAGAATGTGGAACATGTCGTGTGCCCAATATAGAAATTAAAAAATAATCAACAGTGCTAATATATTGTATGAAAATCCATAGGAGCAGTGTCCTTATAAAATATCATAGACAACGTTATAATGTATACTTTTTTAATACTGCTGTCTGTCATCTAATTGGCAGATAGTGCGGCAGTAGAAAAAGCCTATAAAAAAAAAATTGTAGGCCACTTTTTTTCTCCTATTACCATCAAAAGAGCTCGCGATTCTAAATAGATATCACATAAACATTTCCAAATAAAAAAAAGTAGGAGGGACAACTTTGAAAAAAAAACTACTTATAAACGTTCTAGAAGTCTAAATACAAATACAATTGTGTTTGTGTATAAACCGATACCACCACCGCCGCGTTGCCGGCTCGAGCGCCTCCCGCTCTGAAAACGTCAACATATTTAATATCGAAACCGACCGCGTTTAGACCTTTATACAAATGCATACATTTTTTGTATAAGTACAGTCAACTACAAATATATGAATACAGCCAAAGTGCCAAATATATGTATACACTTTATTAAATGAACATTAATATCGTGTATACATTTTTTGGCACTTTGGCTGTATTAATATCTCTGTAGTTGACTATACTTATAGCCCATGGACCCCAAATGGTACAAAAAGGTACTCTCAAGCTCTAATTAAATATTTTGATTTGTTACAGTAAACGTTTTGCGTGTTAAACATATTGCATACATATATTCGAGAAATTCGCCAGCTTTCATTGAGACCAGGTGGCCCAGAGGTTATGGCTATAGCTGAAGACCCGGGATCGATTCCTGGCTTAACCGCCGATGGAGTTGGTATTTTTCTTTAGTATATGAAATGTATTTAAATTTGAAAAATATTCCTGAAATCCATAGAACGGGCATAAATGTGTTTGTATACCTAATAGTAGAAATTTCTAAAATCACTATTTTCTTAATATTCTCCACGTAAGAATACTTCTCAGACTGATAAACATACATAGTATGTTAGTTTCTAGTAGCAATGGAATTGACCGTGTATAGCCATAGGAGCCATTTTTGCTTGGCTATTTAGAAACCTGGTTTTAAAAAATACAAACCTTATTTCTTATACCAACAAATAAGTAGATTCTTCATAGATTATTGAATTGTAATAATTCGTAGGTACAGTTAACCAATTGGAACCCTAGGCCACTGTAGGACTATGTCATAGTGACGCTATAAATCAGATTGTAAGAAATCTATTACTGCTTGTCTTTTTGGCATGGTTCTGGAGTGACCTAGGGTTTCAATTGGTTGACACATATGAATTTTAAATGAAATCTAAACGAAACAGTTATAGGAAATATATAATTTCGTCGACTAAGATACATTTGCCGTTAATAATAAGCAATTATCATATAAAAATTATTGGGGTATAGAAAAATATGTAAATTATGAGATTTCATTATCCTAAGTATTTTAGCGAGATTTCCATGTTAGCTGTCTATGTTATAATCTAATACTATATCCATTGGTACTTTGTATTTGCTGAAGATAATTATATAAAATTATAAAAGTTACACGAAGATTATATTCTATGCTAAATGAAGTATGTCGCTAAATAAAGAAAAACACTGCCTCGGTTGAGATTCGAACTGACGGCTCTGGGATACCAGTCCGCCGCTTTACCAGTTAAATTGCGAAGTCCTATCCGTTGACTATATATAAATAAATAAATAATAATTTCAGGACAATCTTACACAGATCAACCTAGCCTCAAATTAAGTAAAGGTTGCACTATGGGTACTAGATAGGGTGTGCAAACCGGTTTTTATTTGTATGGACTTTCGGTTAATAACCGGTTTTTCCATACATTTGAAAACCGGTTTGCACACCCTAGTACTAGACGACGATATACATACTTAAATAGATAAATACGTACTTATAATACACCCATAAATCAGGAACAAATATTCGTGATGAAAACAAATAAATGCCCTTACCAGGACCCGAACCCGGGACCTCTCGTACGAAAGGCAGGGTCACTACCAACAAGTTTAACTATGTCTAGGGTGAATTAACTATTTCTTGCTGTTATTCTGTCCCACCCAGGGGACAAATGCAGCACAGTTTGTTAGAAGAAACGTAGTATGTTCTACTGACATGCTTGGGAGATGGCCCATCATGAGCAGCTCTCACTGCTTATCATGGTCACATCTCATCCATTCTCAGTTACGGTCTCATCCTATGGGGTAACTCTGTGGACGTAGAAAGGGTATTTATACTACAAAAAAAATGTGTTCGTGCCGTAGTTAATGCTCGTTTTGGAACTAACTGTAGACCGCTATTCAAACGACTTAATATTTTACCTCTGGCCTGTATGTATGTTTTACTAAAAATCTGTATTTTTTCAAAGAGTTACCCACAATATTTTAAAAAGCGTACTGATATATGTCCAGTTATACCAAGACCACAATACCAGGGTCTATTACATCAGCCACGTTGTATGACAGACATTTACAGAAAAAATGCATACAATATGTCTATCAAAGTATATAATAAATTACCTGTAGAAATAAAAGCACTGGAAGGTCATAAATTTCAGAGAACACTAAAAAATTGGCTTCTTGATAGATGTTTTTATACGGTAAATGATTTTATGGCCCACGATGAGTGACATAAAATTGTATCAGCATGTATAAGTAGCGTTTCGCTAGATTTACATTTTAGTCTAATTGTTAAACTTAGTTTTAAGAAACTGTAAAATGTTTGCATTCTGTTCATTAACAGCTGGAGAAGGCTGGAAAATTGTTAACTTTATTACCATGTATATACCATGTACCCTTTTCTGCAAATAAACCATTCTTATTCTTATTCTTATAAGGGAATATACATTCCAAGAAAAACATGCTTTGTGAATTTTAATGCCATAACAACGTTATTTTAAAATTTACTTAGGAGACCGTAACCATGGCGACTGGTAACACGAAATTGATTAACCCCCTAATGTATGTACCTATATCCTTCTTATATGGTTGAATTTTTTATCAGTCTTCGTCGGGTAGCGCGCAAGGTCAAGTCTATCTCGAGGCAGTATTTTTTTCATATAAAATAATATTTGAAACGGGTCACTGACGTAACTTATTCGATTTTCGGTCCTCATATTTCGATCTTAACGAAGATCGCCATCAGGAGCGACCACTCGCGACAGAGGCAAGTCGTGAACTGCGGGCTAGCGCCCTCTCTGCCCTGCTACTTGCAGCGGGTGGTGGTAGCGGTCGTACCCTCGCTCTTTAAAAAAATTAAAGTAATTGGTTCACTTTGTAATAGGTAATTTTCTGATGTTTTCGCTTTTTCAAACAATGTCGTGTAACTAACTATCATGTCGTATGACTATAAAAAATTTACTTCCTGTTATTTCGGAGGTAGTTCTTGACAATATTGAAATATTGTAAAAAAAATAGAATTCGTAGTTGATGTCTGTAGGAATATGTACATAAGCCCGTCTAGTCTCACAACGGTCATATTTATTTAATCGTATGGCGAATTTACACATTGTAGGCAATTCATTATAAGTCGACATCCAGGTCGTAATAAATAAATAACGGTCATACATAAATATATATACAACTATCATTATGATTAGTTGATATTAATTTATTGAAAGTATACATGTTCACGGTATTCACTCACTACCGATAAATAAAACCAAATTTAACTTTAACTAAATATAAAAAAAAGCTTAAGACCATCTTTTTATAGAAAGCTGCGGGGTTAAGATGCCAAGCTGATATCCTGATAACTGCTGGATAAGACGATAGTTTGTCGGCACGTTCTGACAATTTCTGATAATTTTGAACAGTTCTGTCAAATGTCTTTGCATTTGGCAGCTGTCACCGTCGCGCTATCCGCAGTTTATCAACTTATAGCATTATCCTATGACATTCGTGGATAACCATCTTAGGCCCGCTGGTATTTAATAGATCACAATATAAGTCAGTCAACTATTGACATAATACCATAAATATTATAAAGTTACCATTAATGTAACTAATTATAATTTATAACAACATTTTATTGCCAAATGGCTGTTTTTATTTTTATAGTTCTAGTGTGAGTCATCCCTTAACATCGACGTGTATGTAGAAGCAGGCAATGTGGTCAAAAATATTTGAACATGCACTTAGATAAGAGCTTTGACTATACAGCGACCGGTTGGCGTAGTTGGTAGTGACCCTGCCTGCTAAGCCGATGGTCCTGGGTTCGAATCCCGGTATGGGCATTTATCTGTATGAACACAGATATTTGTTCCTGAGTTATGGATATTTTCTATGTATTTATGTAAATATCTGTATATTATATATATCGTTGTCTGAGTACCCGTAACACAAGCCTTCTTGAGCTTACTGCGGGACTTAGTCAATTTGTGTAAGCATGTCCTGTAATATTTATTATTATTATTTATTATAGTGGCGGACCGAACATGTTCTCTGGGCAAGCCGGAACTGATTTGGCTTGCTTTCTCTTTGAGTCGTTAAGGAAAATGTGCTAGATTGGCTCTGGCAAGCAAAGCCGGCAGGAATCTAGTTCCATTACCTTGCGCAATATACCTAATCACAAATATCAGACGTCAATATCTTATCAAAATCATTGGATTATCAATCAATTTTAATATGATTATTTTGACGACGGCCAGAATTATCTCTGTAGGCATATTTTATTTGCTTAATACCCGATATGGGTGATAACATTATCGGACACTATTTAGAAAGGATGTCAAACAAAATAATACAGTGGAACGTCGATAGAACGCACCTCAAGGAAAACGCTAAAGTTCGTGTTATATAGTTTTCGTCTTGTAGAGGTTTTTATAGGTGTTTGTTCGTCTTAAAGAGATTTCGACTTAAATGATTTTTTTTTATTACAGAGGTTATTACAAACGCGTAAAGTAGTCTTATAATTTTCTTCGAGTTACAGGGGTTTATTAGCTATATAAATTGGATATATAGAGGTGACAAAACAATACCTGAGCGTTTTCGAGTTATAGAGGTAATTTCATTGGTCAAGTTACGGGGGTCAAATTTGTACTAAATACCGTTATATAATACAAGGTTAAATATTCAGAGTTATAGAGGTTTCAGGCTTTGAAGGGAAGATAGTTGCATTTTAATTCGTGCTAACGAGGGTTGCGTTTTATCGAGGTTGGAGTTCCACTGTATATTTCAAATTTAACTAGATGTCGAACAAAAAAATGAGGTAAACTAAAAAAAAAGGTTCACACAACACATTCAGTGCCATTAGCCGCCCATATATGCACAGATCCATCCGCACATGAATAAATAAATAATTAGTAAATAAATAAATATTATTGGACAATCTTACACAAATCGACCTAGACTCACGGTAAGCTCAATAAGGCTTGTGATGTGGGAACTAGACGACGATATATACAGTATGTATCAGAGCGAAAGGCAAAGAAAGAAACCCGTTAATGATTAGATCATAAATATGAGCATGGTACGTAATTCATCAAAAATAGGACAGTTCTTACGTGAGGTATAAAAATATACATTTATAATTATTGTTTTGCACCTCCCCTGTATTATTTGTTTACAATCTTATAAATGACATCTCTTTAATTACCAACTGACAGACAGGCGTCAAACCTTGTTGAAGTTTGGATTATTACCTAGTTACAAATAAACAGTTAACAAAGCGCTTGCGCGTTGCCTATGACTACAGCCATTATTTAAATGATTACCTAGGTTACTTATAAACAGAACTTGAAGCGCATGTGCGTTGACATAACAACGTCAACAGTACGCAATACGCATGCACTGTCAAAAATCAAAAACGTAAACAAACCCTATAGGATGTTACAAAAACCATTAACCGACTGCAAAAAGAAGGTCCTCGAGCAATTCATTTAATAATTGTATGCCATAAAACATGTATTTAGGCACGTGAAATTCACGTCATTACATTGTACTCGAGTTCCCCGTCAACCACTTTTAAGGTTTGATCTTCGTTGTGATACACACTGTATAATAGATATATACGTATAAATACATAGAAAACATCCATAACTCAGGAACAAATATTCGTGATTAACACACAAATAAATGTCCTGACCAGGACTCGAACCTGGGACCTCCTGCTTCGTAGGCAGGGTCACTACCAACTAGGCTAGGAGGCCATGTCTGGTAGGAATTTATCACGGAAAAATTTCCTCCAGATGTTCGGTGGGCAAAGTCTAGATGATTAACTGCTATGCACATGTGTGGTCAAATGGCGGGCGGACAGATCTAAGGGTGTAAAATATTCGGGCCCTGCAAATGATCAATGATCATGTTTATTCTATGGGCTCATGTTTGACATAGCTATGTGTACGATACGTTTGAGGTACCCCCGCAAAAATCGACAGACTTTCTTTGGATAGAAAACGACAATGTTCAGTTAGTTAAATGGGGTAATACCGTGATCGTACCCATTAAGTTTTATCTAATATTAGATTAAGTATGCGGTATTTGCGGGTATATCGGTGGTGGATTGTTACGGTTGCTTCATCGCATTGGCATGATCCGGAATGGATTTTAAAACGTAAGGAGGGGGGAAGGGGTCGTGTAATGGACGTTTCATATCACATTCTTGTACCGACGATATCTTGTAAAGTATAAGCTCATGTATATGAATCAATTAGGATCTGATCTATATCGGAATCCTATGTCTAAAGTTTTTTATCCTATCTTTGCATTTCCTAATACTGTTTGACATAATGATAATTTGCCCTAAACTCATATGTCCTAATATTGTTTTCCCCAACACCGTTTTAACCTACTTTCCTAGCATCGATTCGACTGTGTGAGGTCACAGTTCTAACCTAACCTAACCTAACCGACTTTTCTAACAGCTATTCGGTTCTGTGTGAAGTCATTTATGGGCAATAATTGGATTATAGCAAATAATCGTTATGACAATTGATTGTTAGGGATTAGGATCATTAGGACAAAACAGTTAGGGCAAACGATATTATGTCGAGGAAGACCCATTCAAGTAATATGCGCCAACTTTGCAATGGGCAATGTAACGCAGTAATGCTCTTGTTTATTTATCTGTGGTAAAGGTTTAGTATACGTACGAATTCAAAGACCTCTGTGTGTTAATCTGTCATAGTTTTATATCCGTGTAAATATCCTTTGTATTTTTAAAGCTGCCATTATCTTGAATTCAAGAGTAACCTATAAATTGAATCTTACAGGTGAATTTAAAAGTGAATCTTAGTGTATTGTGAACAAGGTAAATTGCAACGGTTCAGACTCACGTATTTTTATCACAATAGGCGTGACATGTTTCGATGCAATGTTGTCACCTTCGTGGCTCGGGCATCACCCGATCCGCGAATCCGATCGGGAATGCCCGAGCCGTGGAGGTGACAACACCGCTCTGTCTGTACGACGATGACTGCCCGATGCAGTCGAAACATTTCACGCCAATGGGAGCTACCGTATTGTCGTTCACCAGGTAGCGCCACTCATGCGTGGGTCCTGTGTTAGTATGAGAGAAATGTCAAAGTGACGTTTGAAATGTTCTTGCAGGACCCACGTTCCACTAGCGCCCCTAGCGGAAAATCAACTCGCGGTAATCCTCATTGTGATAAAAATACGTGAGTTTGAATCGTTGCAATTTAATGTCAGTATGACTCACGATAGTTTAAATTATATGTGAACAAGGTTGTTATTTACACAGCGACGTTTTAGAAAAGACTTTCATGTAAAATGAATAAAAATCCTAAATTGTATATTAACCTTTTTAAATGTGAGGAATCTTGATCTATAATGGTTCTTAATATCGATTCTTCTGAGTTTCTTCTACACTTACAAAATTTGTCAAATTAATTCTGAAAAAATTAAATAGGTAATGATTCGAAGGAACGTTCTCGTACATTTGTAATATATATTAAAACGACGGGAAAAACTCATGTATTTATATCACAAGTGCGATGCGAGAGTAGCAACACTGAGTATGATGGCCAAATGCCACCGAAATATGTCACGACATTGTGATAAAAATACGTGAGTTTTCCCCGTTGTTTTGATTTAAACATTAGTACGGCTCATGAGAGTTTGAAATGTATACATTTGTAATTATTATAAGATCAGTCACCGAAGCGATGTAAGTCGATTTTTACACAGTGTATGGTGAAAAGGTTAAAATATCACGACTACTAGTAATATTGGGTCAAATGTGCCAATTTTCGTTGGAACTTTGGCTTATTCATATTAATGTAATTTTTAGAGAAAACTATATAATGTATCAATTTGTTACTTATGAAAGGTATGTACCGCGTTGTGTACCTACATTTCTACAATGACACAAGTTCAATACTAAATGATTTCTACAGAAAGTCACCCGTTTGAAGTGTAGTTGATTTAGTCAATATTTTTTTGTTAATACTTGACTTCAGCAATGGCAAGGCAGTTATTGGTGAAAAAAAAACATATAATTCATAATGTACGTAAAATCATAGTTCAATAAAGACGGACCAACAGTTTGCCATCTCACTTTCAATCTATGCGATGCGATAATACTCAGGGCCCGTAATTTTCATGCCGATGACAGACAAATGACGTCAAGCTTCATACATCATGTTTTAGGTTTGACGTTTGAAAGAATAATGCTGTCATTGAATAGTGTCAAAACTATTACGTTCGACGTTAGAATCGAACGTCGATAGACTATCTGTCATTAACTCATTTCGTATTACATCCTGTGTGGTTATATACGTTATTATAACGAAACCGTAATGGAAATGACGGGCCCCGATATTAGTTCTTACCTCATTCGGATAAAGTTTAATATGCAACGCTCGCCATGAACGTAATTTAAACACGTGTTTGACGTGTTATTAGTCCCACGATTGTTTTCTTGTAATATATGTATTTAATAAATATCATAAATGAATACCTAAACGGTTACTGTATAGGACTTTGTAGTGTTCACTAGTTACCTTGTAAATTTAATTAAAAAAACGAAAAAAAAGTGTTCTACGAAAATGTTCGAGATCTAATATATACCTGTTGTTTGTAGTGTAACATATGTCACGTACAGTCAGCGTCACAAATATCTACACACGCAATGTGCTCGGATATATGTAAACCATAGTACACGCAGAATTGCTAAGATTAACTACAGTCAGATGCGAAAATGGTTAAGCAACTTTGCAGCTGACTGTTTGTATAAATAATGCTAGGTTTACACGGACTTAGTCATCCTCAAGACATTAGATCTGTTAGATACTTGTATGCATAGGTAAGTACACCAATCGAAGTTAAAATAATTATTAGAGTTCTGCAAGAAATGCTTGTCCAAGTGATAATAAATTAAATCGACACGAGTTGCAAATTACCTATTCGCACATGTTTTACAGAGAGACTGCGAATTCTCCCCGTCTATCAAAAAAGTTACAATAACTTAACAATAGCGGTAACAGAAGACAATATTATAGGGAGGCCGTTACTAATTAACTAAGCTCATGTAAATCCGGCATTAGAGCGCTTCTGCTACCTACGATGTATGTAACGCTGACTGCAAATATTTGACCAATCCTTTCAATTTGTATACATGTTACATTATATCATGTACATATAGATATGATTCCAGTTTATAACTTATATTGTCTTTTGTGTATAAGCTCGTGCTCTTTTGGATTGACATTTGTCTGCATAATTTTTCCATGGTTTTAAAAAAGTAAACCGCCTTTTTGGAATCTAAGTCATTGCAAAAAATGTATGTACATGTCAATTCATACATGAAAAGAGCGAAATAATATTTATTGATCCTTATAAATGTGGGTTAAAAAATCTCATGTAAATTTTGAAATTATTATCTTCCATTAAAATTAAAATTATGTATGTTCAGCCCTACTTAATCGGAATGCGAAAAGCAATTTTCCTTTTGAAGACTACAGGGAAAATAATTATCCTTCCTTGGTCGATAGAAATTAAAAAAATGTATCGTAAAAATCGTCTCATCAATATACTACGCTGTTATTACACCGGAATGAGATGCTATGGGACATTTTGTTGAGTAAGATGCGTCCACCCATATTCATACACTAGACACATTTGCTATTACACATTAGGACACACAAGACTTCGAAACATTCAAATATATGAAACGCTATGGCGATGTCGTGAATAATATTTACTGTTTATCTAATACAAAAATACAGTAAAGTGTTCTTATATCAAATTGTAATTTTATGATTATGGCCAGGGCCCGTAATTTTCATGCCGGTTCCGTCATAATGACGTATATAAACACACACGATGTTTTAATACGAAATGAGTTAATGACAGATAAAGTCTATCAACGTTCGATTCTAACGTCGAACGTAATAGTTTTGACACTATTCAATGACAGCTTCATTCTTTCAATTGTAAAACCCAAAACATGATGTATGAAGCTTGACGTCATTTGTCTGTCATCGGCACGAAAATTACGGGCCCTGATTATGACCGTTATTTCGATACATTTCTCCCTGTAGTCTTTAAATAACTTAACGTATTTATTGTAATTCCAATAAAATTGGTTCTTCATTCATTAAATACAATGTTCGTAGTTATAAAAGGTCACAGATATACCACACTCTAGTCGAATCACTACTATGTAAACTAGTTGTTTTAGTAAAGCCACGTTTACACGTGACAAGTGGTTGTGCTGGATACTGAAGTGGTTTATTGTATGTCGACATATACACGGTGGGAATGTGTATACCGACAGAAATTAACGGTGTATTCCTGACCGCATTTAGAGACTATAATGTTATATGAAATTATCTGGATTTGGCTTTGTTTCAGAGATAATTACATGTGTTTCTAAAACTGTTTCTCATCATAACTCGTGCAATAACGCATTTTTGGACTGCAGTATCGCCACTATGAGTTTATGTTTTGACATAGTTATAGATTAGAATTAGAAAAAAAATTGAAAAAATTCGCAATTATTTAAAAAAGCTTTAAAATCCTTTTTAAGCCAGGATTTTTTTTTACAAAAAAAGTATTTGTCATATTTTTTTGCTTTTAACGTCCAAAATACACCGTTAGAGTCGTTCAGTTGTTGGGGCCCACGGTTTATAATAGAATTGTCATAAATAAGACCTGCGTGTTACTTTACTGGCTCGACCACTAATCAAGTGTAAATCGGCTTTAAATTATTTTCTATATCAGTTTTTTTTCAGTCACTTTTGATATTGCTGTTATAAAAATTACCGCTATTTTGTTAAAAAATAATTTGGGAGATACTTACCTATGCCAAGTTTAATCTACTTTTTTTTTTGGGATGACGGTTTTAGTAAAATGTAGGTTAGTACTATTTTGTCGGTTGTTCATAAGGTTCATTTCTATTTGAATTCATATGGAATTATCGCCTTATCGACTTGCGACAAGCGAGCGTGCGTATACCTCTTACTAATAACGGTCACAATTAAGCATTAAATATAATTATGTCAAGGTATAAGATACAAAATGGCAGGTGTATTTAAAACAAATACAATTATCGCTTTATCTATGGTATTGCTCAAATTAAGAAAAGATCTAGAACGATTGATAAATATTAGATTATCATTTAGTGCAAGGACGACACATCTTTTAGATTCTAAAATGTGATTATTATTTGAGAGGCAAAACTCTGGCATGATGGTTTTTGGCGCCAAAATCTATCTACTCTTTAGATTTTTTATGATCTATACTAATATTATAAATTGAATGTGAAAATAACTCTGTCTGAATGTCTGTTACCTCTTCACGCTAAAACTGCTGAACATGACATATCTTTCATTTTATAATTGAACAGCAATAATCAAAAGTTATTGAAAATTATTATTGTTTTGGAAAAGTGCATTTTCCATAGATACTCTACTGATTCTAAAAAGATGTACATTTCTAGAAAAATAGCACTTTTGAAGCACTTGTTGTACCTATCCTGTATACAGGTGTTTATACCTTCATGTAACCTACGTATAGCTATTTGTACTGGACAGATATTTATGTAACTGTTGAACGCTATATAATATAATATATTGAATTATAATGTATGTAGTGGATGTTGTTCGCGCATTTGATGTTAATGTAAATAAGACGGATTAAGGATATTAAAATATTAATTGTTACAAAAACTGAGTTTTATTTGTTAACCAATATTCCCGCCCCCACAAACCCCCATGGCCGGGGCAGAGGCAGACCGAAAAAGAGATAGCGAGACCTGCCCCCTTACCATGACGTCTTAACGCGATAAATCCGTTGTAAAGTGTTAAGTTACATTATTAATATATAAATTATAAATTGAAAGAGATTTCATATACTACAGAAAAAGTGCCTAAGTCCACCAGTGAGCAGGGTTTCGAACCAGCGACCTAGGAACTCAGGACATCCTTTGAGATTCTGAAAGACGACAGGGAGGGTAGAAGAAAGTAAGGGGGAAAAGCCGCCGGGACAATAAACTGCAGCTCCAGCAACGGGGAAATGGGGTGAATTAGCACACCAAGTGCTCGACAGCCCGCTCGATTCCTGCCGAGCGTCCCCTCATAACATAACATAACATAACACGTAGGCTTTAATATTGTCTTCTGTTACCGCGATTGTTATTCATTGAAATTAAACACTAGGATTAATCGCGTTTATTAACACCATGGCCCTACGTTTATGGCCGTTTAGAGCCCTTTACAGCACTCGTTTTCACAGGGTTAAGATGATGACTGAGAGAATGCCTTAGTAGGATTAGTCTGGTTTCCTCACGATGATTTCCTTCACATCCGAAGGGAGATTACCTTATTATACTTTAGCACGATTAGATAACGCCAAATGGAGCAGTGATTGGAAGCAGGTTATCTGAAAGTAAAAGCGTAATTTTCAAGAGCCCTTGACTGCTAACTTGACCTATAATTCTAGATTTCTTTGACTCACTGCGCTTTATCAACAACGGCATCAAAGACCTGGGGCCTTACCATGACGTCTTAGCGCGCTTCAGTTGACGACCTAAACTGAGTCGCTTCCATACAACTGAGCCTAAAGAGAACCTAAACTGAATCGCGTTAAGACGTTATGGTAAGGCCCCCTGCTTATCGAAATGCAGTTTAATGGTCATCGTTACGAGTATGTCAATTCAAGAGAACCAATAATTAAAGCAGCCCAACAGGATTGTGATTGAAAAAAAAGAAATGTGAAAAGTAAGTAAAAAGTACCAAAGTTATAAATTGAAAGAGCTGTTATATCCTACAGAAAAAGTGAGGCCCCCGGTGAGTAGGGCTGGAAACGAACCAGTGACCTCCTGGTTTCGCGGCAGACGCCCTAACCCCTGGGCTACCCGATCACGGCAGCCAGAGTCCGAAACTTCCTAAGTATATGCAATCCTTCCTTATTTTAAACGTTTAAGGTGCGTTCCGCCAATCCTACAGCTTAGACTTACGTCTGGTGCTGCTTTCTAGATGATCTTTACAGATTATTTTCGACTAGGAGCTAGGGTGGCGCCTAGGGTCGTGCTTTACAATGGGAGCTACCGTATTGTCGCTCACCAGGCGGCGCCACTCATGCGTGGGTCCTGTGTCAATATGAGAGAATTGTCAAAGTGACGTTTGAAATGTTCCCGCAGGACCCACGTTCCACTAGCGCCCCTAGCGGAAAATCGACTCGCGGTAATCCTTATTTTATAGTACCAAAGTTGTCGTTAAATGTTATTTGTATTCATTAACTTATCTACTACTGACTACATCATTAGACGACTTGATTGCTTGTAATTTAAAAATGTTCAACAATATATTTACATACAATACCTATTTAATTTCTTAAAAAGTAAAAGTGGAAAAATTCATGGTCTCGGATGAGACTCGAACACGCGACCCTGGGATTTGGTGGAGAAATTCGGGGTCGCCGAATGTGTCTCGGTAGCTCAGTTGGCAGAGCGATGGGCGGATATACCAGAGTAGTGAGTTCGAGACTTAGCCTTAGAATTTTTCCACTTTTTCCTTTCTTTCAAGTTTCTGATTAAAGATAATCATAGATATTTTTTTAAAACTTAATACTTTATCATTTTCGTTATTAACTTATCCACTTTGTATTGTGTGTATAACTGTTGACAGTTTTATTGTAAAGGGCTGATTAAATAAATAAGAATATTAATTATATTAATCTGCATCACTATAGTCTTTTCCACATGGAATATTAAAACAAAAAGAGTGTAATTTAAGCCAGACTTGCGCTCCTAGGGTTCTGTACATCCATATTTTTTAGTTTCACTTTTCCTAAGGTTAACGCGCGCTACAACTAAGTATAGCACTCAGCTGCACAGATATTAATGAACTCGACTTTTTATTGTTTTTAATAAAAATAAAAATAAATCTTGTAATGGGCTCCCATTACTAATCTATTTTATTTTATTTATTCGGTTTACCAACAACGGTTTACATTGACACAAAAAAAATGCTTTTTAACGCACTAAACGGAGTTATATGTTTAGTGTAACAATTACTTAGATACAGGTAAAGACAGCATGCATTTTAGTTTTAAATAAAAAAATATGTAATTCCTACAAGCAAAACATTTCATTTCATTATTTTTGTTATAACCACAGAATAAGTAATAGTAGGTACTGAAGTACAGAAGCTTCTCTTTCCTACATTTGACGTTTAGCTTGTCAAGCATGCAAATGTCAAGATGACATTAACATTAGGGTTGTCACCATGCTATCAAGTGCGTATGGTGGTGCAACAATTTATATAATACTAACTAAAATGGAACATAATCATGTAAAACTTTGAAACCTAACCTGCGACTTTGTCCCCGTGGTCCCGGAGAAAGATTCGAAGAAGAATTTATATCAGTGTGTGTTGCAAGTGATGACATACGGTACTGAAACGTGGTCACTTACAATGGGCCTCATAAGAAGGCTCAAAGTCACCCAAAGGGCAATGGAGAGAGCTATGCTAGGAGTCTCTCTGCGAGATCGTATCAGAAATGAAACCATCCGCAGCAGAACCAAAGTAAGCGATATAGCTCTCCGAATCGCTAAACTTAAGTGGCAGTGGGCGGGGCACATTGCACGTAGAACCGATGGCCGTTGGGGCGGAAAGGTTCTCGAGTGGCGACCGCGTACCGGAAGGCGCAGCGTGGGTAGGCCCCCCGCAAGGTGGACTGATGACCTGGTGAAGGTCGCAGAAGTCCGCTGGATGCGGGTGGCGCAGGACCGGTCATTGTGGAAATCTTTGGGGGAGGCCTATGTCCAGCAGTGGACGTCTTTCGGCTGAAATGATGATGATGATGATGATATAAATATGAACAAAATATGTATCGGAACATTATTTGTTTTTATAAGAACACGTTTTTATTGATTATTTATTAGTAATGGTATTAATTAATCTAAGTATACATTAGTATACGGTGTTTGAAATATAAATATATCTAAACGCACCCGTGAGGTAATGCGCGTTGTGCAAACCCTGTCAGCTTATGCCACCTATAGGCGGAAGATTTCGTGTCAACGTAAATAAAATGCGGAGTGACACCCCCTGTATACCGGCAGTATGAAGACATTATTAAGTTGTCAACCATCTACATTGGCTATTACAGCCTATACCTACATCCAGTCCATTTGTAGATGGCCAGCACACACTAGTTTAGTTATAAGCAGGGCCCGTAATTTGCATGCGCGTTTTGTCATAATGGCGTATATAAACACACAGAATGTTTTAATACAAAATGAGTTAATGACAGATAAGGTCTACCAACGTTCGATTCTAACGTCGAACGTAATAGCTTTGACTCTATTCAATGACAGCATTATTTTTTCAAACGTAAAACCTAAAACATGATGTATGAAGCTTGACGTCATTTGTCTGTCATCGGCATGAAAATTACGGGCCCTGGTTATAAGGTTTTGTTAGCCTTCGTACGGGTACGGATCCCTAAAAATGTCTCAGTCGGCCGGCCAATGACATAATCCCATAAAACAATGTTAAATGAGTCAAGTGGTTTTTGTTTAGTCTTTTTAGTTTGTATTGAAAAAGTATAATATCATTCACTTAATGGTCTACCATCAAAGAAAGAAAAACAAAGTGTGAATGGAATGTAAAACCAATATTTGCCTTGCATATATTAGTTTATTAGTATAAAATGCAGGTGCATGTTACTTCATCTGTCTGGAGTCGACGCAAACATGCGGTGTCTATTGGTTTTCGGGTCTTTGTTTGTACTAACGGTAAGTGAGCTACAGTTTATTGAATAAAGTTTCTCATAAAGTACCTAATTATTTAAGGGTTTTGCATTTTAAAAGTTCTTACTTTTTCAGTATTTTAAATGCACTTTCGTACGTAATTTTTTTGTATGATTTTTTTTTTGTAAGAAGTGTTGTGAATTAGAGCTTCAAGTCTTCAGGACTTGCCATGAACGCCAATTGGTGCAACACTGGTCATAACTTGTGAAGAAAACACAAGAACAGTCATAAATATTATTGAGCCTTGAAGACTCACGAGTCTTCACGCGTCGAGGCTTTAAGACTCAAAATTATTTCGAATTCACAACACTAAGGCCCACTTGCACCGCCCAGGGTTAGCCGCTAACCCGGAGTTGAACTGTCAAATTCCATACAAAAAAACGCTTAACTCCGGGTTATGCGGATAAACCAGGGTGGTGCAAGTGGCCCTAATTGTAAGTGCACGTTAAGGCCAAGCGCGCATTTTTGCGACAAAAGTATCGCACGACAAAAATCGTAGTGAGCGCTCGATTTCATGCGTATTTGATTGTTTTTAGACAAATGTACCGCATTGTCCATTGTTGATAAGCTTCTTTTTAAAATTAATATTTATGGCATTAGCTCCATATCAGCAATTTTAACTATAAAACTCTCGTGAGACTCGAACATATTAACCCGTTTTAAATATTATTCCATATCAGCAACCAACAAAGTGGTATGTAAACTTTCACTCAATACAACTTTGCAATAGGATGCTTCTTATTTTGTCGAAATTAAATATTTAAACGGGGCACCCCGTTATTTTGTTCAATGATTTAGGGGTCGCTACTGATTATTGAAAATAAAAAAATCCAATTCATAATGGGAAAAAATCATTTTTTTCTTTTTTTTCCGCTAGATGACGTGCCGTGCAGAGTATAACTTTATAATAAATGACGTTGAAAAGAATTGTTGATTTTTTTACATTAATAATTGTTTTTTTTCGTACTAAGTTCCTAACAAATTTTTGAGATTGTCTTATATATCCTTTGATACGGCAAGCTAAAAAATCCAATTTTTAATTTGAAAAAATCACTCGTGCTTTTTAACATCATATATTTTTAAGTAACACTCTGGCACGTCATCTAGCAAAAAAAATTACTTCATTAATGGGAATTTTTAATTTTCAATAATCCCAAAACTTGTTTAAAAAATGTATAAAAAATCAGACGTAGTTTTTTCATGTCATTGAACACAATAACGGGGTGCCCCGTTTAAATTTTAAACTTCGACAAAATAAGAACCACCCTACTTTGCAAGTTTGTCTACAGGTCTAAGATCACGGAAAAAATCGTAGTTGTTGGTGTAGATATCTGGTGAGTGACCCGTGATTCCTGTGATCTGTGACTATGACCAATATTAGTTTATATGACTGTTTTTCTGATATATTTTCCGCTTTGTATCAAAACATGCTAGGTGCTAGCTTTGTGTTTTATGAAATGTAGTAACATGATTTGTATTAACCAGGTAACCTACTGTTTAGCATCACCATGCGAGTGTCACACAGATCGAGTAAGTACTTATAAATACATTTTCCCGTCACCAGCTCGGAAAGCACTGTTTCTTTTCCTTTCTGTTCCTTTAAAACTAGCGTGGAAAATCGCATTTTACGACTAGTGGGGAAGGTAATTTCACCTTGCTCTAACTCCTATCACTTACCACTTTAGAATCTTTCGCTTGCTCGGGTCTCAGTATAAGCCCGAAAGTCAAACAAACAACAACTTTGCCGGCTTTGCCCCCTTGTATAATAATAAATAACAGTTTTTCATACACCAAAACACTTGTCTTAGGCTTGGGCCTTAGTCTTTTGATCGGGAAAGAAGAGGAATCAGTAGAAAATATCCATAGGTAATCATAAAATATGTTTCGTTATTTTTATTTAAATTTAAATGCTCAATTGTCGTCACTAAATTGACCGCGGTGAGTTTTTTAACAACAACGCTTATTGGGTACTTACCAATTTTTCTGAAATCAATAACTTAGTAAGTAACTTTTTAGCCTATGTCAATGTAAACATATGCACGTAGGAGTATTAAATTTGAAGTGCATACTTAAATGTATTTGTATACAATGATGTTCTAATATTTTTTTCAGGGTCCTATAATCGTAACAGATAAGCCTCCTGTGACCCAGTCTCCGCCGGATACAGTTCCTTGTAAGTTTATATACTTGATTTTCTCGTAGTATAAAACATTTTTTTTTTTTTACTTTGTTGTCCGTCCGTCCGTCCGTCTGTCTGTCAAGACCCGCTATCTCGGAAACGCGTGAAGCTAGCAGGTTGAAATTAATACCACTCGCGGTCCCTTCAAGGCGTGAAAAAATCAAACATCTACGTCAACGCAATAAAAAGATACGGCAGTTTATGTCGCATTTCCCATGCATTTGCAATGGTAATCAAAATGTATCTATAGGGTACTTCCCATTGACATAGAATCACGACATTTAGCTAAAAGCAAGAGCTTGTAGCACAAGTACAGGAGAAAATCCGAAAACCGTATAATTGCCTCACACTGAGAGTTCCGTGCCACATGTGCGCGAAACCCTCGGTGGGCGGGTTCAACTCTCACTCGGCCGGTTTTTTTTTATAAAATGGGTACCAAAAGAGGCTTACTTACTTTGATTATGATTTTATATACAAATTTATTCTAATTTTTATTTCTGATTATTTTATTTTATTACTATTCCACAGGCGGGACTCGAACAGAAATTACATCCAATGGTAAGAATCGTTATAATTTTAATCCGTATATATTATTAATATTGAAATGTTAACGGCCTCCCTTTTTGGAAGTGACTGCCTACGAAGCTGGAGGTCCCGGGTTCGAATCCTGGTAAGGGCATTTATTTGTGTGTTTATCACGATAATTTGTTCCTTAGTTATGGACGTTTCCTATGTATATATTTATGTATTTATCTATATAAGTATGTCGCCTAGTACCCATAGTACAAGCTTTGTTTAGTTTGGGACTAGGTCGATATGTGTGTTAGATTGTCCCTAATATTTCTTTTCAAATTTTTTTTTAACAGAATGTTATTTTATTTGCAGTTTCCAGAAATTCATCGCAAATTGAAAGTAAGTACTAAAATTTAGTTTTTTTTCTACAGCGTATTTTAATATGTTTAGGATAACAATTTAAAAATGAATGGAAGACGTTTTTTGAACGTAAGATGAATACATAGGCTCGAGATTATTCATCTCGAGCTCATAGGCTCAATTATTTTCTCTCATAGTAAAATGTATCTCTAGTCCCAGTAAAAGTTGTTGAATATGACTTAGATATAGTAGGTACTATGGCGTTCAGAATTGCATGAATGAATTCATTCATAAATTGCTCATGCACTTATGAACTCGTGTATTACCGTGTATTTTGACTTCATTAAATATGGCAAAATGGTTTGATTTAATTTAATTTTAGTCCTTCATATTATTCGTAGGGCGTTTGAGCAAGAAATTGAATTAGATTATAGCAAGAAATTGTATTATTCTTGAAATAGGTAGACTAGCACATATTTACTTATAATTTTTCCACAGAGTCATCTAAAACGAAAAGCACCGAAAAAGTAAAGACCAAAGAAAGAAAAGACGGCACTACTGTCACAATCATTGTCGACAAAACCAAAACCAGGAATAAGACCAAAGAACTATCAGACAGCTACGACCAAACCAACCACACAATAACAGAAGGTGGCATCGAAGAACACGACAGTTTGACCAAGGAAAAAGAAAGACAGCTCAAAGAAGTCAGCGTCGCCAAGAATGTAACTAAACACATAATAGTAACAGCCAAAAATGGAACCGTCATCGCAGAAAAAGTCAAATCAAAAACGTCGGAAAAAGATAGGAAGTCTGAGAAGACTAAGGAATCAGAAATTGCTATTCACACAGTGAAGAAAGTGACTACAAAAACTCCGGATCAATGTGTAACGCCGCCGACGCCACCAACTACGACGACCGAACCGCCTACGCCGCCGTGTGAAACAACTACGACGACGGAACCGCCTACGCCGCCGTGTGAAACAACTACAACAACGGAACCGCCTACGCCACCGTGTGAAACGACTACAACAACGGAGCCGCCTACGCCGCCGTGTGAAACGACTACCACGACGGAACCACCTACGCCACCGTGTGAAACGACTACAACAACGGAACCGCCTACGCCGCCGTGTGAAACGACTACCACGACGGAACCGCCTACGCCGCCGTGTGAAACGACTACAACAACGGAGCCGCCTACGCCGCCGTGTGATACGACTACCACGACGGAACCACCTACGCCACCGTGTGAAACGACTACAACAACGGAGCCGCCTACGCCGCCGTGTGATACGACTACCACGACGGAACCGCCTACGCCGCCGTGTGAAACGACTACTACAACGGAACCGCCGCGACTACCGTGCGGCTGCAGGCGGACCACGACTACGACTGAAGTCCCGGAGACGTGGCCGTGTGGACACCCTAAACCGGGCTCTACGGATTAGACTATTTTGTTTAGATACATTGGGGATTATTAAGATAGTGTTACACTTTTACATCGCCTTCTTTGTTTATGTATCCCCTAAAATTAACTTTGACTACAAAATTTACACGAGCGTTTTAAAAGCGATCTGTTATCTTTTCAGCACCATCATTAGAGTGAGGCTAATGGAAGTAGAATCTTATATTTATTGAAAACTTTTTAGTTAGCACCAATGTTGAGTATGAAATAAGCTGTCACGTTTATTACATATAAATAAATTACAGTTTTCATTTATTTACATGTAATTTTGTTACAGGCAGGATTTTTTATTAATTTACATCATTATTTCAGTGTCATCTTTCATTAGGCGGACCAATATAATATCTAAAGCTAAGTCTAGTACCTACACGCAGCCTTATTAAATAAAACGTATGTGCTTTGTTTAAAATAAAGGAGACACTAAAAATAATCACTGATATTGGTGAAATCCAAATTATACCTATGAATTTTGGTGAATTATATAAATTGTTGTAATTACATATTATGATATAAATTATTTTTGAAGTTTCTGAGAGTTTTTAAATCACCACAACCAGGTTATTCATACACGATGTCTCTCGAAAACCAGGGGACCTTTCCTAAACCTGAAAGTCTATTTTCTGGACCAGCCTAAAGCTTGTCCATTATTTACTGGACATCCTGTATAATAGTGAATGTGAAACAAAACCAAGTGACTCAGTCATTTGTTCAATGAGGACAATGAGACAACATTTTGTTTCTTATAGACTCAGTTATTTTCTTATAGTATTAGACCACGATAAGTACTGATTAAAATACCCTTAAACTGATCACAAGCATTTTTGTTGCTTCCTGAATGTCCTTTAAGAGCGTTCTCGCCCTAGCGCGCTTCCCAAGTTTCGGTATTTCTCCGCATCGACCACGTGACCAGACGCGCGCAATGCTAGGCATCGACGAGCGCCGCGCGTGCGACGGGTATACTATAGCGCGCTCAAGCCGTGCATTTTACCTTGATACTTAAATCAGATAAACTTACGTTACTTTGATTAGTAGGTAATCATTGTTTAAGTACAGTATTTTGCGTAAAATTGAGTTTGCAGTTTATAACTTTGATACTTGTACTAACTGAATTTAGTACTAACTATGTAATTAAAATTATTTTCCTATGTACTTATTTCCTTTGATAATAATAATCAACGTTCCTTAATAATACCTACTTATTTTGTTGCTATTTTAGTACTGAGTTTCTATTAATAATAGTTTTCATTTCACGGTCACGTTCGATGGCACAAACCATCCACCACATAATGTATGACTGTCCAAATCGGAAATTTAATGAAGGTACCCTGGATCTATACTCTCTGAGTGAGAACGCCGCCCAATGGGTGAAGACCTTAGACCTAACATTATAACTAGTGGCTGAGCGACTTGGTAAAGAATGCCATACGATTAAAAAAAAACGTTCGATGGTATCAATTCTAATGAAGCGCCAAAAATATGTATACACTACCTTAATATTGAGAAAATAAGATTGTGTACGTATACAGTGTGTAAGTCTAATAAGGGCGATAAATTTAACCAAACATAGAATTCATTAGTGTTATCAATAATTAAAACATATTTTTAAGTTACACTTAATTATGACCCCATAATTATTATTTTTATAATATATTCAGCAGCAATGTACTGTAAAATATTTGACGCTGACAGTTGTCAACGAATGTTTAACGCGAGTGTGTTTGCATTACATTGCGGGCCGAATTATTTTCTATGGATAAAATTTTAATTGCAATTCCATTTAAAAGTTACCTAAATACATTTCTTTTGTCCTATACTAACCACCGTTAAGAGGTTCGCCCGTATTAGATTTACACACTGTATATATTTCTGGTAGTACGTTTTTATAGATGTTATTAGATTTGACTGTACAAATGCGCAAAGTTGTTGTCAAGCTCTCGTGTTAATGTTAATATTGAGAATTGAGACCCGACCAAGCGAAAGCTTTAAAAAATTTAATATTGAGAATGTTGGTTTTAAGGTATGAGAGTTAGACAAACTTTACTGCGAAGCGAAACACAACATTTCTCATCACATTAGTCAGGAAATCGTTAATGATCGTTATTTCCGAATTAATTTCTATTTCTTTTTATTTTTATATTATAGGTGCATATAGAACAAAACACCCAAATATTCCGAAATATTTTTTTCCGATTTTCATAATCCCAATTTTTATAATTCTGTATTTTTATAAATCCTATACATCAAATTTCCGTATTTCACATTCTCGAAATATGCAAATTACGATTCTTTTTTTTTTTCAGAATATTATAAATCCGATAGCGACTTGAACGAATGCAAAAAAATCCAATTTTTTATATTCCGAAAATAATTTATCCTAATTCAAAATTCCGAAAACATAATATTCTTTCGGAATTACGGTGGTTCGGTAACGTCGTAATTTTGGAGATTCGGAGTTATGGAAATCAGAAAAAAAACTCGCCAGCACTCGATGGGGCCAGGCGGCCTTGTTGCCGCGTAAGCTGTGGACCCGAGTTCGATCTTCGGCTTAAACTTCCGATGTTGTTGATTTTTTCTTTAGTTTTATGATATCTATTTCAATTTATAACATGACAATATGTTTATGGTCGTTGTTAATCCATGGTTGTCACCACCCACGTAGACAATGACAAACCATGATTAGCAAACTGGCTTCAACCTACAAAAAATACAGCAAATCAACATGCCATGTATTTTTTTTGTACCCATATAGAGGGATTTCGTAATAATAACATAGTGGTTCCGAACCTACTATGGTACATCACTACTCATAGCAATACTTACTTCAACATTATAAATGCGTAACATTACCTTTAAGCTTCCCAAGCTTTTGCCAAGTCCTCAAACACGGTAAGTAAAGTGTAAACCGGTACTTAGTCTCCAGGTTTTAATTACCAGCTGGTCTACTTGTGTTCAACCAGACAATGCATTTGATTTCAAACATGGTACATATAGTGTAGGCCGTTACATAGTTCCTGGCCTAACCATCTAGTCACGTATCCAGGTCTTTGTCACCACCCGGTCTACGAGTGCTCACTAAGACAATGCATTTGAGCTCAAACACGGTGCATCTAAGGTAAGCCGTTACATAGTTCCTGACCCAATATTCTGGTTACGTTTCCAGGTCTTAATTACCAGCTGGTCTACTTGTGCTCAGCAAGACAATGCGTTTAAGCTCAAACACGGTGCGTATTTACAGAACCAGCACTGTCCTCTGATTACATCACCTAGTCCTAATCAGCAATTACTAGCTGTTTTTAACGGCGGTTTCCAGGTCTTACCAACAACTTACTACTAAAACATCACGTCCTGGTCACCAGCTGATGATTATTAAAAAATTTTACTATAGCTAATATATAAACAACAATTACATCATCAACACAAATAGAAATCGAACTTATCAAGTATCTTGATCGGTTGGTCGCGGTATCACCGTCTATCTTATCTTTTTAGATATGTCTTTCTCTTTTTAATCATCTCTTTCCCTTTCTCGCAAACTTCACTCGTAAAAAGAAGGCCCGCGGAGCAAAGCGATACGTCCACTCTCTAGAAGGCATGGGGCCAGACTGACGAGCACGCGCCGCGCGCAATCTTATAAACGGGGTTTTGATAAAAATTCTAAATAAATACTATTTCGTTGTTTTTGACACTTTTTTTTATTAAATAGAGTAACTAACGAGTTATAATCTCATAAAAATGACAATCTGAACCATTTACTGCGAAAGTATAATACTAAAACACGCCGTGAATTTTGCAAAAATTGCGTAGTTTTCATCAGTAAGTTTAGTTAAACAGAATCTGAAATTTACTAGTTTTGAACTATAGAAAAGTTAGATAGTGTAATGTTCTTTCGTAAACCAGTTTTGTTTTGTATAAGATCATTACAGTGTAGGAATAGAGTGACGTATAAGACAACATATTTCGGCAAATTTCAACAACGGCCGCGAAAGAATTGGCTAGAATTGCATATAAGTATCTAAAACTTGTAAATGTCGATAATACAAAATTTGGTTTATGAGTTGCTTATTATGTACATATAAATATTTTGATCATAAAGTTTAACAATCACATAGTACATCGAGCCCGAAAACCGCGTAAATCATTGATTTCGCGCTTTTGTGTAAAAAAAAAATTAAAACACTCCCTTCGGCCGTATTTTAAAATATATTTCGTTGCAAATTACGTATTATTCGTACTTGTATCGTAAATAACTGTTATAGTCTAAGAGCTAGCGACCAAATCGGTCATGCCACATGACTACTTTCGTTTAAAACATTCTAAAATAACGGAATGAGTGTAAATACTGAAGCGTATTACTGCCACCATAAGCAGCTGATTGGATGTGTCAACTGACAGTTGCGTTTACCGATGTTGCCACAACACAAAACCGCTTGGACGCTTTACATTGCTGCTTTAATGTACATCGCTGCGCTTCGCATCCGCACTGCACTGAAAGATCCGAGAATTTCAACAATCTTTTTCGATACCTTCCCACCGATATTTTTGCATGGCTATTTTTTTGGGGCTTACACATTGATTAATCTCGTGTCACGTGTCAGAAAAAAGGCAATACAGCTGAGCCTACACGAAAATTATTATTATTTTGGTACTTTTAATTAACGCTGGCAACCCCTTCCCACCACCCGATCGATTTAAATTTTTTTTGGGTGCACAGGGCAGGGCAGAGCAACTGTTTGAAAAAAAAATTAAAGTCGCTGAGCCCACATTTTTTTTATTTTTTTTCCCCACCCCACACACACACCCACAGACCCACACCCACCGCCCGCGGCCTGCCAGCACGAAGATTATAGGAAAATGTTGTTCAGGGAAGTAGCTAAAATACAGCTGAAGCCACATGACCGATTTGGTCGCTAGCTCTCCGTCTATTACTGATTTCGCTTTATTATTTACTTACATAAAATATTTGCATTTAAATACATAAATATCGTCTTTATCGTGACCGTACACACTCACGGTAAAGAATAAACACGACCATTAAGAAATCGTTTATCCTGAAACGTGCCGTTTGTTTACTAATAAATATATATTACATGTGTAACAGTAAAGTGAGTTACATTTATTTCTAAACATGACATTGAACGTGGCAAATGATAATCATTTCTATCCAACGTCCAACTACGGAAAAAAAAAGATTTTTTTTCCCTCACTAGCTCGGAAAGCGCTGTTTTGTCCTTTAAAACTAGCGTGGAATAACGCATTTTATCCACATGTGGGGCAAAGTAATCTAATTCCTCACTTACCACTAGTCCAGTATAAGTGGGTCCTATATGCCCATAGTAAATATGCGCAATCGGAGGTCACACCTTAAATTGGTCATGTGATCATGTCTTATCCCGCACTTGGTAAGCTGTTGGCAATATCTAAGTACCAGGAGCGTATCTATTGTCTGTGTGCTGTCTTATTTTGATTATTCTTTTTTATACTCTAATGTTTTCAGTGTGAAAACAGGATGAGATGGTATGGACATGTCAAGAGAAGACCACCCGATTACGTTGGCAACCGAGCATTGAATTTGTCTGTTTCCGGAAAAAGACCTAGAGGGAGACCTAAGACCACCTGGACAAATGTGTTGCTGGCCGACATGGTGGCATGCAATGTTTCCGAGGACGACGTTATGGAAAGGGCGAAGTGGAGGAGAAAAACGAGGAAGGCTGACCCCACCACCATGTGGGACACATAGTCAGGAAAAGAGAGAGAGAGAATGTTTTCAGTGTAATTATTATCTGAAAATGATATTGTTATTAGGTATTATTACTCTTATTATAAGAATATGTGACGATCTTTTTGTGAATGCATTCTATTTTATCTGACGTGTAAAATGTAATGTTAATTTTCAATAAGAAATAAATAAATCAAATCAAATCAAATACTCTATGACAAATTTTGAAATTGGTTTTTGATGGTTTCTTCAAGATAACTTACATGTGGATAAGATTTATAATCGTATTTAGTCTGTATTTTCCTCGCAATAGTGAGGGGAAAAATGTTGTATTACAATAAATAACTATTTCCATTCCGTTATGTAGATTCAACCACACAGTAGTACAATAATCTTAAACAATGGGTGTTATGTACCCCTCAATCCAAAGGACGCAAGTTCGATCCCCGGTTCGTTTACTACACCAATATTTTTTTCGGAACGTACTCGTACCTGGGTTAGGATATTTGGACTGAATCGCCTTTCGGTAGGTAAATGTAGACACCAACTAAACCCCCGGTCAAATCCCGTAGGACTTGTTTGTAGCAGTTTCTACTCTTAACAAAATATATACAGTAAGTGTAACAAAATACATACAGTAAGTGTACCTAGTACTCGTAGTGTTGTATTGTACCTAGGATACTGGCGGCATTTCCTTGTTGTATCGTAATGCTGATCCGTTGTGCGAGGAAGCCACCAGGTCTTCGGTCACCAGTTACATCAAACAGACGTTTCGCGATTTCTACAAAAAACTTACGTGCTCTTGGACCCCATGGACCTAGAGTTTCGACCCCAAATGGTACAAAATGGTACTCTCGGCCAAGGCTCTCGTATATTACTTTTTAAAATTTGGGCGCTTTCAGCTGCTCCACCCGCTTTTACATTTGGAGGTGGGACGGTGCACTCAGGTAGCATCCCACACTAGCATCCGACCAAAACTCCAAGGAACCAAGGACACCCCATCAGGTCTCTTGCCATAATCCCTGAAAATGCCAGTCGGCTCAAGGAGAGCAGGCACGTTGATGGTGGCAAGAGACCAATGGATTACGTCATTGAGCGACGCATGTCTGTCTAAGCACACAATCCGAATTCGCCATTCTTCTGCCTACTCTTGTCCCACGTTATGTCGGGTCGGCCTGCACTAAATGTTTCCTTGTTCCATTCATTACTCGCTCCTCTTTTTCATATCTTCATTCACATAATCCTTTCATTGTTACCATCATAAGAAATGCCAACGAATTAGACAAGCATAAGTATTTGTCACTGAGAGTAAATCTGTACCTGACTGAAGATACCTAGATACACTGAACTTAGGATACTTACAGGCAAAATTTTAGGGGATACCAAACGCCAATGACCTTCGGTCTCAATCATTTGGTTTTATGATGGTTTTTGGAGCTTATCATATTAACAGAAACACCTTTAAGCAAAATAGTATCCCATTATTACTTAAAATCTAATTTCTCTGAGTTCTTTGGCATCAAAGTTGAACAAGTTAAGGTCGAAAATCTGGTTTATTGTCATCAATTTTGTCTTCATTAGTTTAAAATTAAAATCTCTGTCAAATTTTTAGAAACTTTAAAGGTGCACCAATTTATGTGGATTTCAAGTATGTAAGACTCTTTACTGAAACACTAAATATAACGAAAAACGTGCTTTTAAGAATCGTAAAAAAACTTGTGATGATTTCATTCTAAATTTGGCGACACTAATGGAGATAAAAAATCGAAGAACGGACGGTCATTGGCCTTATAATTCTATCTGTAGTGCAAATTTAGTTATAGCGACTCAAATCTTGTCAAAAATCGATGAAAACTTAGAGCCCCTTAAATACATTTTAATAATAAATACTTTAGATTTAAGGTAGGTAGAGGTAGGTAGTTAGGTAATTTACACTTACTGTATATATTTCGAGAATAAGTGATTTATATTTTAATAATATGTATAACATGGTAAACATAAATAAATGTCATGTTGTAAATAAGGTGATTTACTACCTCTGCTCTCTCTGTACTTATCTTAATTTCTGCAACCACTTTTGAAAATATCTGTTTGGTCGACTGGTAGAGAATTGCCTTAACGCATTAAGTCCGCCCTTTTGCAATTTTTTTTATATGCAATAAAGTAAAAAAATATATACATATATACATTTTTGGTAAGATTTTGGCAGCCTTACCCTTAGTGACCCAGCGATACGAGCGTTCGGCTTTGTTTTTACGACGTTTTCCTTCACCGAAAAGCGATTGGTAAATATCAAAAGATATTTCGTAGGTACATAAGTTCCGAAAAACTCATTGGCAGGAGCCGGGGTTAGAACCCCCGATCTTTGGATTGAAAGTACGCTTTTATCGCTGGGTCACTAACGCTCTCAGCATCGCTTCACGCTTTCAGCAGTTGCGTAACTATTAGAAAATAAAAATAAAACTTATATTTAAAACGTAATAAATATAGGAGCCTGTGCAGAGAGTACCTTTTTGTACCATTCGGGGTCAAAACTCTTGGTCCATGGGTTCCCAGCGCACGCAAGTTTTTCGTAGAAATCGCGAAATGTCTGGTTGATGTTAGTGGTGACCGAAGAGCTGGTGGCTTCCTCGCACAGGGTATCAGCATTGCAATACAACGAAGAAATGCCGCCAGAATCCTAGGTACAATGCCTTAAGGACCTATTTTAGATTTAAGGTACTTAGGTAGAGGTAGGTAGCTAGGTAAGTTACACTTTCTGTATATAAATTTTGAAAATAAATGATTTTTTATTTATATATGTATTATCATACTTAAATAAATGACTCACGCGTACAACCTCACCCGAATATATGATATACAATGACGTCAAACAATATTTTAAAGAATGTAAGAAAAATAATAAAACGTCATACAAATTACGCTTCCACCATGTCGACTTCATAACCGCATCATGAGTCATATTCAATTTTCAACCAAAACGATTGGTTTTAAGGATTGAAATTAAATATCATAAACTTTTTCAATGCACAATATTTCATTGTCAAAACTATTTGTTCACCTGGCTAATTAATAAAATATCCTTCTTTGTGTAGTCGTCGATAATATTTGTTGTGAATATATTAGTGGTGGTATAAAGTAGGTGGACAAATGGGGGACTGTCTGCATTTGTAGTTAGATCGGAGCAAAATGAGGGTTCTGGTGTTTGTAGGGGCGGTACTGCTTTGGTCGGTGAGTTTTGAACTTGATAATTATCTATTATCAGAATTTTAAAGAGTAAACTGAATAGTTACTCTGACTAACTGAACATTTAAGAGCGAATTCGGAGTATTTTTGATATTACTCTAATACCTGTAAAAGTTGTACTGTGAAATGAGTTAAAAGTTGAAAGTCCTACTCGTATTTTATATTTATAAAGTGTTTCATGTAAGATATCTTTATCGGTTTCAAAATAGAGGCCAAATGAAAACGCATCTTTTTTTGACCGATAATGGGATTTTCAGTGAAAACTAGTCCAATATCACTAAATATAAACATTTCTGCAGTAACAACTGATTACTGCAGAAACTGGTTGACCTTGATTCATGATTAACTCAATGAACGGAACACATGCTGGTTTTACAAAGGAATAAAAATATGTGACGGTAATTTTAAGCTTAATTCGCTGATATCGATCCAACCTCCTTCGTACCATTACCATTTCGAAGCGAAAAGACAGAAATGACCAAAAACCTCAATCTTTAGCAGCTGAATGGCCAGTGTCAATGTTTAAATGCTTCCAAAAAGTATAAACGACTTAATGTGTTTTTTTTTTAATATAGCGTCTAATTACCCATACGCAGTCCATTATCTTCACGTTTACTATACACCAGCTAAGGTCAACCTCAGACCTGGTCAACCAGGTCAACCCATAGGTATATGTCATACTGAGTAACTTTTGCTATGGGACCCCGATATCGCGAAATAAAAATTACTTTCCCATACAAAATGTCACGATCAAAATGAATGGACAGCCAATGTTTTCAGTGGTTGCTGTTACACCCTGTAGGCCTATATGTTTTGACACTGAAGTTTTATTTTCTTAACATTTTATATTTTATTTAAAAAAAAATACTTACCATTTTGCTTCTCGTTTTCGTTGGTGATACTTATACTTATTCTGCTTTTCATTTTCACTGACGATATATTCGAATTCGTTGATTGCAGGCGATCAACGCTGGTGCAGCTCCGTGTGATGATGAAGTGAGTTTATTTATATTTGTTATTTATTGCCTCCTAGCCTAGTTGGTAGTGACCTTGCCTACAAAGCAGGAGGTCCCGGGTTCGAATCCTGGTCAGGTATTGTGTGTTTATCGCGAATATTTGTTCCTGAGTTATGGATGTTTTATAGGTATAATTGTATATTTATAAGTATTTATATGTATCTATCTATTATACATATATATCGTCGTCTAGTACCCACAACACAAGCCTTATGGAGCTTACCGTGGGACTAGGTCGATTTGTGTAAGATTCTCCCGGTATATTTATTTTAAATTTTATTTATTAATTTTCTTCTCAAATAGTGTACAGTGAACAGCGAAAATATAAGCGTGTTCAAAAAATAACGTCAAAGCATAAACGTACGTAGTTTTGAACATGTCGCCCGATTCGATATTTCTGCTCTTGACTGCACCAATATGAATTTACCTAGCCTTTTTTGGTAACCTTTTTTCAGACGAAGTCACCGCCACCAGCCAGTTCAGTAGAACCATGTGACACGTCATCACCAGACCAAGGTACCTGTTAATTCTGTGATTAATTAAAGGCTCATTCGCATTCAATCTCCTTTCGACGAAATTTGGCTCGAGTCGCTTTCCACTTACGTCTTAAACTCACAAAACTCAAGTTAAAAAAGCGAAATGCTGGTTTCAAATAAAAAAAAACTCAATATGAGCCTATTTTTTTTTACCCGTAAAAGTATTTATTGATTTATGTTGACAAAAAGGAACGAAAAGGGTGATTTGTATGAGCCTAATTTAAACATAAAATACAACAAAACTTAAAATCCCTTTTTTCTACTCGCCGACTTTAATCTGCCAATTACGAGTACATAGACAAAACTATAAGCTCATACTTTTCGATATTAGACAGTCCAACTCAACTATAATATCTCATTTCGATACGCTATAGGCAACTATAATAGAACTTCATACAAATTCTATACTTATTTGCGATGCCGCCGGGGACTTTGCCGACCGCGCGCCCCACGCCTGCGCCGACCGCGCCGGCCTGCCGGCCATCTTTTTGTGTTACATCCTTGTTCATCATCATCATCATCATTTCAGCCGAAAGACGTCCACTGCTGGACATAGGCCTCCCCCAAATATTTCCACAACGACCGGTCCTGCGCCACCCGCATCCAGCGGACTCCTGCGACCTTCACCAGGTCATCAGTCCACCTTGCGGGGGGCCTACCCACGCTGCGCCTTCCGGTACGCGGTCGCCACTCGAGAACTTTTCCGCCCCAACGGCCGTCGGTTCTACGTGCAATGTGCCCCGCCCATTGCCACTTAAGTTTAGCGATTCGGAGAGCTATATCGGTTACTTTGGTTCTGCTGCGGATGGTCTCATTCCTGATACGATCTCGCAGAGAGACTCCTAGCATAGCTCTCTCCATTGCCCTTTGGGTGACTTTGAGCCTTCTTATGAGGCCCATTGTAAGCGACCACGTTTCAGTACCGTATGTCATCACTGGCAACACACACTGATCGAAGACTTTCGTCTTCAGGCACTGCGGAATATTGGACGAAAAGATGTGTCGCAGCTTCCCGAACGCTGCCCAACCGAGTCGGATTCGACGATTAACCTCTTTCTCGAAATTGGACCTACCTAACTGGACAGTTTGTCCTAGGTATATATAATCGTCTACAACTTCGAGTGTAAAGTCTCCGAGTGTCACTGGAGTTGGTGCTACATGGATATTCGACATGATTTTCGTCTTATCCATGTTCATCTTAAGACCAACTCGCCCGGAGGCTCTACTGAGGCTAACGAGCATCGTACTTAAATCCTCCATGGTCTCAGCCAAGACTACTATATCGTCAGCAAATCGAAGGTGAGTGAGGTACTCGCCGTTTACATTGATGCCTAGCCCTCTCCAGTCCAGAGTCTTGAAAATATCCTCCAGTGCAGCGGTAAACAGCTTAGGAGAGATGACATCTCCCTGCCTGACTCCCCGCTGCAGCGGAATAGGCTTCGAGTTCTGGTCTTGGAGTCGGACTGACATAGTGGCGCTTTCGTACAAACACTTCAACACTTCGATATAGCGGTAGTCTACTTGGCACCGTTGGAGAGATTGTAGTACCGCCCAGGTTTCGATCGAATCAAAGGCTTTCTCGTAGTCCACAAACGCTAAACAGAGGGGCAGGTTATACTCCTCGGTCTTCTGTATAACCTGACGAAGCGTATGAATGTGGTCTACGGTACTAAAGCCTCTTCGGAAACCGGCTTGTTCGGGAGGCTGGAAGTCATCAAGCCTGCGTGCGAGACGATTCGTAATGACTCTTGAAAACAGCTTATAGACATGGCTCAGAAGTGAGATGGGTCGGTAGTTCTTCAGTAAGGCGTTGTCGCCTTTTTTGAAGAACAGTACCACCACACCTCCGCTCCATGCCTTTGGCGTTCTCCCTTCTAGTAAGACGGAATTGAACAACTTCTGAAGGGCCGTAAGGACCGGTTTACCACCCGCCTTCAGAAGTTCGGCCGTAATTCCGTCTTCACCAGGCGCCTTGTTGTTTTTGAGCTGTTTAAGAGCCATACTAATCTCGTACAGGCTGATGTCCGGGATATCTTCGGTATAGTGTCGGGCCAGTCTAGCTCTAGGGTCTTCCGCCAGACCAACTTCGGGTCTGCTAGTAGACGTGTATAGCTGTCCATAAAAACTCTCTATCTCACTCAGGAGCTCAGGTTTGGATGTGATGATTCTACCATCCTCAGTTTTTAACTTAGCGAGCTGGCTTTGCCCAACAGACAGATCCCTTGCAAAAACTTTGGAGCCCTTATTTCGCTGAATGGCCTCTTCAATACACTTAGTATTCAATTGGCGCATATCGCGGGTGAGGGACTTAGAGATCTGCTTGTTGAGCCGCCGGTATAAAGTCGCGTCAACTGAAGATTGTAGAACCATTTTACTCCTCTTATCGAAGAGTCTCTGAGTGGAGTCTGAGAGCCTTTTGGTCTTATTTGTCCGTTGGGCCTTAAAAAACTTAGACCCAGCGCTATGGACAGCTTCCACAAACCCGTCGTTGAACTCGTCCACATCATCGCCTAGGCAATCGAAACGGTTTTGGAGTTCCAGCTGAAAGCTCTCGGGGTTTTGAGTTTGGAGTGCAGGACGGAGCGTAGACTTCATCAGTCGAGAGCGTTCTAGCTTAGGACATATATTCAATGTGCCTCTTACCAGGCGGTGATCGCTTCCGGTTTTGACCATATTGATCACAGAAACATCATTGAATATATGTCTCTTCGTCGACATGATGAAGTCAATCTCGTTTTTAGTTGCACCGTCGGGACTCATCCAGGTCCATTTTCTGTGCTCGCGTTTCTTAAAGAAAGAGTTCATCATGTAGAGTCCCTCCTTCTCCAAGAAACCAGCCAGTAGATGCCCCCGGTGGTTCCGACGTCCAACCCCAAATTGCCCCACTCTCAGCTCGTCACCATCTCTCTTGCCTAGTTTCGCGTTGAAGTCCCCCATAACAACGGTGAAGTAGGTTCTGGACATCCTTGTTAAGTCAATGAAATTGAATGATGAAATTGTTCCTCCATAGATGATGATGATGATGACTCGTAGAAAAAGTATTGTATACAATCGTAATATAATTAAGTTTTTCAATCTCGTACCTTACTTAGGCCACTCGGCAAGCTTCGTGGCCTAAACACGGTACTCTACTGAAAAACTCTTCATTATATCACGATTGTATAAATTACTATTGAATTCAAATTTCTACTATCATTATGAACTGTTTGTTAGCAGGTTTTAGCAGAGTATCGTATATATATATTAATGGAGATTGTCTATCTTCAGTGTGTGTGTGTGTGTGTGTGTCTGTGTGTGTATTCATCGTGTGACTTGCAATCTCGAGCTATACTGATTTGCTTTCTGTACTTTCAGTTCACTACCGAAAGGAGACTCTGGATACAGGTTGGTTTACGTTTTTGTATGATTAATAAAATAATTTGGACCATTTTAAAAAGGTGGCTACGGTCCAACACAAATGTTTCTACTAGGACTCCTGAGACCGCCAGGATGAATACATGCAAATAATGAAAATGTACCAAATTTAAGATTTGACAACTGTATTTTGAATACAGTCCTTCTGGTGACCCAACCCGTGCAATACGATTAAGCATTTAGATGATCCCTTTGAATAATGGACTAAATTTCTCTTTCGTCTGATTCATTTATCAATTTCTTCTACTTTTCTTTTTATATGTATAAATGTTGCTAATACTTAAACTTTATGCATTTACAGTGAACAGAAACACCTCACTTGACACTTGTAAGTACCTTCCTTATATTAACTGCGTTTGTAGAAACCTTCCAGCTCATCTGACGATAAAGCCAGATGGGAAGTAAAACACGCAGTTCAAGATTTGACTCAAATTATTAATTTACATAGCTGGCAACAATGAAGTGTTATTTTCTATTTTTTTGGACAGAACTACATAATCAATCAATCAGCTAGTTCAGCCTACGTATTACAGTCCACTGCTATACTCCATGAGGATGCGACACAAAGTACCTACGGTCATTCGTGACACTCATCTGACAACTAGCAGCTACCTATTTGAAGTCATCGGTCCACCTGGCAGGGGGGTTTCCCACACTACGTTTACCAAAGCGTGCTTTCGAGAACACTTTTGCTCCAAATTATATTCGGTAAATTACAAAACTTTTTGTAATTTACCGAACTCGTCCAAAATCCCCCAGTGCCTGAAAACTAAGGTGTACAACCAATGTGTGTTACCAATGATGACTTACGGCTCTGAGACGTGGTGCTTCACAAAAGGCCTTTTTCAGAGGCTCAATGTCGCGCAGTGAGCTATGGAGAGGTCTATGCTTGGTATTTCTCTACGTCCTACGAGATCAAGTCAAAAATGAGAAGATCCGTAGAAGAACTAAAGTCACTGACATAGCCCGTAGAATTAGCAAGCTGAAGTGGCAATGGGCCGGTCACATAGCGCGAAGATCGGGTGGCCGATGGGGCAAAAAAGTCCTTGAATGGAGACCACGTACTAGCAAGCGCAGTGTGGGACGGCCACCTACGAGATGGACCGACGACCTGGTGAGGATCGCTGGGTCTCGTTGGATGCAGGTGACTGTAGAGCGGTCGCGCTAGAGTTGGAATGGAGAGACTTATATTCAGCAGTGGACGCTTACAGGCTGAAATGATGATGATGATAATGAAAACCAATGTCTGTCCAACATCCCCAGCACAAATCTGCTTCGACAAAATCCCGTGGGCAAGGAAGACACCTGTCATTTTCTAAATGTTCGGATTAGACAATGACGGTTGTCTTTCTCGACTGCGAGATAATGTCGGCACTCATTCGCTTGGGCTGCAATACTTCGAATTTGAAAAACCTCTTTTAACTTTAACCAAATTTGTCTTCTAGCAAATACCAACACAAAATCCAAAGAGAAAGTCAAAGTCAAGCATATGAGAAACGGTCTCACGAAGACCGTCATTGTAGACTCGTCGAAGACGAAGACCAAGACAGATTCCATCACAGATGAGTACAACCAGACCAACCACACCCTCACCGAAGACGGCTTGGAGGACAGCAGCAGCATCACCTGTGATCATAAACATGAGTCTAAGGAAACTGATGTGATCAAGAAGAAAGATAGGGAAGTTATTATTACAGGTAAAGAATGATTTTATGTGATTACTCATTTATTTAAATAAAAATGAATTGGCAAATCAGGAGATCTTGTGGTTCTGGCGTCCGACAAGTGAACATTCATTGCATGCGAAAAATACGCAAGTAGGTATAACGGGTTGGCACTAATTGAGTTGCATGTTGGCGCAATAGCAATAGTACATTACATACCAAGGCCGTTTAAGTGGGAAATGCCTCGGATTCCATGTAATTGTCGGCCGAGGCGAAGCCGAGGTCGACTAACATGTGATCCGAGGCTTTCCCATTTACCGGCCGAGGTTTGTATACTATTTTTCAGCCCGACGGAGCCGGCAGGCGGCAATTTAGTTTTGCGTAAAGTGGCGCTTACCGGCCGGAGGACTGAAAAGTAACATTATTTTCGTTGTTGATCCTTAGAAGTCGAGTAGCGAAGATACTCTTTTTTTATTGTTACGAACATGATATCTACTAAAACCATTTTTAAGTTCGCCTATTGTGACGGACGGTAAACTATGTAACCCGACACTGAGCATGGCCTGACATGATCTTGGTCGGTTTTTAAAATATCGCCGTCAGTCATTTAATTGATAGATAGAAGTATTGGAGTAGAAAAACTACGATTCGAAAATTCTAAAATTAATTCTGCAAGTAGGTACGTCTCAAGCGCATTTTCCTTTCTGTACGGGTGACAACCAGAGTTGCCAATTAGGAAACGTCACTGTAGTACGGGTGTCAACTGTCAACTATAGTTGATCGAAACAAGGACGAAGTTCGATATTTTTTTTAACAAACATAGACCTTATGTCTTGGTAGTAACGATAATATTTAGTAGTAGCATTAGTCTAGATACAAAGAAAAAAATGCCAGGACATTTCGGTAGATGGCGTTGAAACAAATACTTATTTAAAAATCCCGCATTTTTTCTGTCAACTGGGGTTGACACCCGTACTCCACAATTGCAGAAAAAGTAACTCAATATAGCGGCAAATAGTGTT
This sequence comes from Lathronympha strigana, assembly GCA_949128165.1. NCBI lineage: Eukaryota > Metazoa > Arthropoda > Insecta > Lepidoptera > Tortricidae > Lathronympha > Lathronympha strigana. Next base: position 1,673,051 of record OX421911.1, read on the forward strand.
GTTTTAGATTTCATCGAGTTTTAGTAGTGGGGCCACTTGCAAGTGTTATGGTCGTAATTCACCATCCGTGTTTTAAAAATTATCATAATCTGTTGAATTACTAAGTTAATTAAGATTAAAATAGTAATGACCTCTGCTACACTTTTTTATTTATACTTGTGAGCGCTACAGATAAATATCGACAACTGTATCGATAGATGCACATTACTATTTTATACAAGTGGCAGCAGTCGTTGAAATTAAACACTTTAGAACGGATTAATCGCGTCTCAGTCATCATCTTAACCCTTAACCCTGTGAAAACGAGTGCTGTAAAGGGCTCGAAACGTAGGATCATGGTGTTAATAAACGCGATTAATCCGTTCTACGTATAAAGTGTTTAATTTCAATGAATAACAATCGCGGTAACAGAAGACAATATTATGGCAGCAGTCGTGTTTTTATATTGCGTTTAAACGGTTGATATTTTTGCATTTTGTTAATAATTATTATCATTTCAAGGCCTTGTTCTATTCAAAATATCATACACTAATATTTACAAAATTAACAATAGTTAAAATCGCTTGTAGGAACTTACATTTTTACTTTTTTTGGTGAGAGATATTACGCGTGAAATATATAGTATTAGTGATTATCAGTGCAATAAGTGAGTAGTTATCAAACGTGCATAATGTTTTAAATGTGTGTATACAATTTCAAGCACATAGCTATTATATTTCAGAAAATACACGTAAGTGAAAATATGTCGAACCGCCGACTCTCGCAAAAACATGCCCGTATTGAGGCGGTGCTAGGCGTTCAAGTCCCCGTACAGAAAGGGTTAAAAGTCAATAACTTCAATAAGTATTACATTAAAGCATTGGCATGTACAAACACTTGTAAAAACGGTGCAAATGTACACAAAAAAAAGTAGAATATAAGTACTGATAATTCAACATCCAATACAGAAAAAATTAAATAATTAATGAATGCGCCGAAATTTTAAAACGTAATAAATATAAGAGCCTGGGCAGAGAGTACCTTTTTGTACCATTCGGGGTCGAAACTCTTGGTCCATGGGGTCCCAGCGCACGCAAATTTTTCGTAGAAATCGCGAAACGTCTGGTTGATGTTACTGGTGACCGAAGAGCTGGTGGCTTCCTCGCACAACGTATCAGCATTGCGATACAACGAGGAAATGCCGCCAGCATCCTAGGTACAATGCCTCAAGGACCTACTTTAGATTTAAGGTAGGTAGAGGTAGGTAGTTAGGTAAGTTACACTTACTGTATATATTTCGAGAATAAATGTTTTTAACTGAAAAAAATAATAATTAAGTAATACAATATGACAAGATAATTATGTACTCTATACTGCATAATAAATTAAGTTCGGAAATGTAATAAGTCTCTGTTTGGCCCAAAGGTTAACTGGTAGAGAATGCCTTCTGTCATTAAGTTTAAATAAATAAATAATACATTAAATTTGGAGATGTGAAAGGGCCCCATGGTCAGAACAATAATATATAACAATACTATATTAATGAAAAATGGAGGTGTACAGGTTCTCCTAGTTCAACGTAAAATGTTACAACCAGTAGGTAACAGCATTAGCTGGAGCATCATGCAGGCCTGTCCGGGACTCTGCTTGCAGGATTATGTCAGATTTCGAGACAAGTAATCGTCGATACCGACACCGACATAGCCCTTCGGATTAGCAAGCTGAAGTGGCAATGGGCAGGCCACATTGCACGCAGAGGGGATGGCCGATGGGGTCAAAGGGTGCTTGAGTGGAGACCACGGCTTGGCAAGCGCAGCGTAGGACGTCCACCCACCAGATGGACAGATGACCTTATGAAGGTCGCCGGGACACGCTGGATGCCGGTCGCTTCCAACCGGTACATATGGAGGTCAAAAGGGGAGGCCTATGTTCAGCAGTGGACGTCTTGTGTGATATGATGATGATGAATCGTCGATTTTATACTACCCCTTTTTACGAGTGCATTAGACACCGGACAATACAATATTTTATTTCTTATTTCCAACAGATGCCAACGGTAACATAGTGTCAGACACGAAGAAAGAGAAGGTAAAAGAAAAAGTTAAGAAGAAGGAAAAGGACCACAGGAAGACACAATCGCTGCACACTGTGAAGCATGTAGACCCAGCTCCAGCAGTTTGTGATGACGCGCCAGCTCCACCGGTGCCTGATTGCTAGTTAAAACCACAGAATCAGCAGAAATCTAGTTTAATACAGCCTATTAAAAAGTAACACCATGCACTGTATTTAAACTGTGACAAAATTTAACAGTTAAAATAAAAGTACCTTCTTATTTATATTATTCTAAGCTTGAAACACTTCTATGCAAAATATGCTTGGAGTTTGGGTCGGATGCTAGTGTGGGATGCTACCTGCGAAGACACGCTGGCAACGTCCCATCTCCAACGAACTAATGTAAAAACGGGCGCAGTGGCTGAAAGCGCCGACATTTTAAAACGTAATAAATTTATGAGCCTGGGCAGAGAGTACAATTTTGTATCATTTAGGGACGAAACTCTATCTATATTTTTATAGAAATCGCGAAACTACTGGTTGATGTAACTGGTGACCGAAGAGCTGGTGGCTTCTTTGCACAACATAATAATATCAGCATTGCGATACAACGAGGAAATTCCGCCAGTATCCTAGGTACAATGCCTTAAGGCCTATTTTAGATCAAAGGTAGCTGTAACTTACTGTATATGTTTTGTTAGTTATATCTGAAATAGTTATTGCAATAAATTGTTTTTATTTTAATTTGTTTTCTCTGTTTTTTTATGGCTTGGAGAAAAGTTTGTATACCTACTGGTAAAGGATAACATACAAAAAATCAGTTAGGAAGTACCATTTACGATAAAAGTCATTCCCATCATGGAACAATGGGGCTCCGGACCTTTTGGAGGCGTACGCAGAGCCCAAACCAACACGTAGGCCTCTTTCAACAATTTCAGAGGTACACCGAGCGGATGTTGCACCTGCCCTAGTCATGGGACGCACGCAGAGGTGAAAGTGGTGGACTAAATCCTGGGTTATGGAGAATAAAACCGGACGCTTGCCTAATAAAATGGTAAGCATTTTATTTCCGGCAGGAAGTGATTCGCCCATATAAGATGGGACCCCACAAAAAGCGTCTCATACCGATGTTGCTGAAGGGCAACATCGGTATGAGAGCTGGGGTAAAAAAGTGTCACTGGACTTTAAAAATATAGCCAACTTGCTAAGAAGTGTCGCAACATTCACTATATTAAATAGAAGTTCACTATATTACATTTTCGGTTTGCAAGCAAAAGGACGCCCATTTTATATATGAACATTTGCTTTAACTTCGTTATGTCAGTCATGTGGCTTGGTATATTTATAAGGAAACAGAATGGCATAGTTAGTTTTATTAAATTCGTTAATTTTTATTTTTTAATTTCTCATACAAAATAGTTACACGTTGCTTCAACCGCTAATGTAAAACAGGCATTAGAATTAACTTTACCAAGTAAGTGACAACCATGGCATATCAATATCATGTCGAATATTCATACTTCGTTTACACACTCGCAAATACCATATGAGATAAAATGAAATTAGTAGTTATTTTCTCAATGGAGCTAATTAGAATACCAGTGTCTTTGAGAAATTAACTTAATTTAAGCTAAAGAATGCACCCTTGAATTTAACGCAATTGCTCAAAAACACGTTGTATACACAATAAATAGACTGTGAGTAGCACCTACATTTAATGTACTTTATTTGAGTAATATTAAATAGTCTATAAAGTTCACTTTGTTTTAATAAGGTACCTCTATTCGTTTCCAAACTATTAAAAATAATGTTACTGACCCGAAACTTTTGCTCTCGAGTTTAATGCCTGGGCGAACAAGCTAACCGCGGGAAATACATGACAAGTCAAAACGCTCTTCCATCTCCCCAGAGATGGCACCAAGCTAGATCGATTTTTCGCTCCCTAACTCCCATAATTATACCATCCAATTTTCGTTAAAATCGTTAGAGCCGTTTCAAAGATCGCTAAACTATAATTTAAGTAGATAGTTATACACAATAATTACTCGTTCAACAGTATTTGGGATATAGATTACCTACTAGGAAAGTACTATACATTATGGCTTAGGGTCAAAATTAAGAGTACGGTATACTTTTTTATGGTTTTGTTCCACATATTACGTATTTTTTAACATATTACGGAAGATAATTTAAATTTGAATGGAATGTATAAACTATTTTTTTGTTTTTAAGCTATTGCATAGCTTCTATCGCGGGCCTTGAGCGCGGGGACCGAATCCAGAAATTCCGTAACGAAAAAAAACCTGACGCTCCCCACTCCGACGGACCGAAACCGACTTTATTCACTTTGTTACAAAGTTCTTTATCGGGGAAAGGATATATCTCCATACGAATGTCGCTAAGTGTCATATTCTATACAAAATATTGAGGACAGTAGCCCTTATTACCAGAGATACGGCGATGTCAAATGTCAAAATAAACACTATTATTTTTTCCCGCCAGAATCAAATATGTTAAATCGATTTTGTAATCGATGCATAATATACTGGCTGGATCGAATTAAAGGCAAAAGGCGCCTAATTTTTTATTTAGACTGCGAATCGTTTTGTTTTTTTAATCGATACCTTAGTGCAAATGCAAAGTCGTACTAAGTACCATTTTAAATTTGTGAATTTAGCACGTTAGTGCACAACGGAATAAAGTGGAAATTTCATTGGCATAAGAAATATTAGTACCTACAAAGAAGTAGAGTATCGAAATATGCCTTTGTCTTGTTTATCAAATATTTTCTATTGGTATATTAGATTTGTTCCTTATTGTGATAATCACAAAGGTGATATTGCTGCGTGCTATAAATATTTTGTTTGTGGTGTTCGAAGACGATGAATACCGTATGTTTTTCGCCTATAAAAAAGCTCTCTTTCACTGCAGACGAAAATGTACCCAAATTTATTTTAAGTTTTTTTTGTTCAGTAGTGTCATAAACAAACAGAAATTAAACTTAAGTAGGTACATATTTGTCACTACTGACGAAAGTGCACAAAAAATACAAAACTGTGTTTTTAGGAAATGAGTTGAAAAGTGACCAATGTGCCGGGATCCATTAAATCTATGTAAATATGATATGTTTAATGCTGTGATAAATTTGATAATAAATAAAATCACTAATAATGGTAACTTTGTAGCAGCCCGCTGTCTCCACAACCAAAGGCAATGTATTGTATCCATGTCCTATAGACCTAAGTTGCTTATCCACGAATGTCATCTGATAATGATAATGCTATAAGTTCATGAAAAGACAAGTTGCATGGATAGTGCGACGGTGATTGCTGTCAAATGTGAGTAACTGTATAGAATTATCAGAAATTGTCATACAAAGGTGACAAACTGTTGTCTTATTACGTTACGCTATCCGTTTGGGATCTTATCCCAGAAGGGAGCGCACACTTTTGCCGCTTCGCCACCGCTAGAGTTTCGGCAGAGGGCTCCTGCTACGTGGGAAGTGCGAGTAATATGGGTGGTCGAAATTGTGCTAACGCATGTAACATCCCACACTGAACACCGCCCCGTTTTCCACAGCACCAGGGTCACTCCATCTTGCTATCAGTGCGGCTAAACCCAGTGGCTCCAGAACGGAATGAACACCCGCTGACTGAAGAGACCTCAGGACAATATCATTGAGGTCTTAGTGACGCGGAATCCAACCACTACAAATACGGCAACTCAATGTATATATGGCTGTCAACACCCACCATGCATTGTACAAGCGGATGACATACATACCTCATAGCGGGCCCAGGGGAGTACAATGGCCAAACGCAACGATTTTGCCTTTGCGCAAAGAACAATGTCACAAAGCCAGTACGGTTTTTATATTAAATATTGGACAAGGATAGTTTATAAATAAACTCAGATTTTTTTGTACGATTACTTTTCTAAAACGGCTTATTACTGAATATGCACAACTTGATGGATTAGGATGGCACTTATTACAGTTCTATCTATATGGCACTAATGGAACTAGGTATCGCCTATATCCCCGTTAAATTGATTTGATTAAAATTCTTTTAACTTTGCGCAAAAACATTCTTAGATCATGGCATGCCATTAGTCTCATTAGATACATTTTACTTAATAATGGCATCTATTTTATTTTTGTTGTCTAGCAAACTGATCTTGCGTAGCGATGTTGTCACAAAACCAGCACGGTTTCTTCAATTACATTTTGGACAAATTTCCATGCGATGCTAATATTGTAAATTTGATGAACTATTATCTGTTACCAATTCACACTAAATTAAAAACGCTGAACGGATTAAGGTGAAATTTGGCATGGGGATGTTTTGACTCCTAGGAAAGGACAGAATAGTTTTTGTTATGAAAATCATCCTATATAGAGGTGCAAAGGGGAAGGAAGCAAGTGAAATAGTCAAATCTATAATTGCATGGGCAGTTTATGAATGAATTCATTCATAAATTGCCCATGCACTTTTGAACGCCTGTGTAAATGCGAATAAAGGCCTCTGCCGATCCTATCATAAGATCGTCCTTGGTTGAGATGAGACATAATATATACTTACCTACCTAATGAAAGTTTATAATTATTATATGCGTGACGTAATTATTTTGGTATCCTCGCAATGTTTTTCTTCACTGGGAAGTTAGTTGTAATCAGGTACCGACTGACATTCTGTGGGTTAAAATCAGTGAGCTTAAGGCAGTGTTGTAAACCGTGATCAAAAACACTCGGCCTTGATTACTTATTTCATTGAAAGATAATTTATGTCAACTTGGACGTGCTTTTTAGCATATCTACAGCGTATCCAGCCACTGAAAGATTAATATGTGGTCAAAGATACATACAGCTGTCACAAAAATGCTGGTGATTCGATTAAATGTGTAATCACTAATCAGTATCGAATTGTGGTTAGGAGAATAAATAAACAAAAAATGTTTGACAAAAAAAACATTTAGTCCTATTTTTTCCAAATCAGATTACAATATTGATCACCAGCATTTTTGGTATATCCTGAATTATTAACGAGAACAAAGAATAACAGGTTACTGTAGTTGCAAGTTAGTTGTTTGTTTTATACGGCCCCGGAATTTAATTAGCAATTTACAGTTCAAGTCAATTGGGTATTTAATACTTATGGTAATAAAAATACACTACCAAACATTATAATACTGCGCAGACGAAGTCGCGCTAGTAATTGCATAAGTTGATACAAAATGATATGCAATAGCTTTACCGCGGCAGTCCCCGAGTGCCACACGTATTTTTTTTATTTCGATTTTTAATAATGTACCTAAATCTGAGGGCTGTTTTGCGATTTTTGCAGGAAGATGTAAATACTTGAAGCTTTCTGATAATCAAAATGCTATCAAACTGGTGTGTAAGTTATAAACATGTATTGGAAAATGAGTCGCCTAAGGAACAAATCGATAACTCTATCCACTTTCATATATATATTTCGAATAAATGTACATTTAGCTAGAGCAAATTTAGGAAAAAATGCTAAAGTTTAGCAGTTATATTTGGGTATGTTGTATAAAATATATTTCATGGAAATAAAGGTGCTAAAATAAACTTAATTCTATGACTAATTAACGTGTAATGAAAATAAATTAGGTGATAACAAATAAAAATTAAAAATCAAGTTACAATATTATATGAATCAAACACCTCGCAAAACACACAGTAAGAATTGTGTTTTTGGATCAAATTATAATAAATATTTATAATTTTTTTCCAATACCAATACTTCATACTATCTCAGCAATTGCAATTTGTATGCGTTATTTCATTATTAACGATTTTCACTCAAAAATATACCGGACTTGAGCCCCTAGTCCCTTATTAATGTGATTAAATATTCTGAGGCGATATAGGTACCAAAGTACAGACTTATCCTTAAACTGATACGGTACAGACAACTTTACAGTAAACCCAACATTATATTGAAATCTGCACCACATTACGCATTCCGAATACGCCTCCACTTGTTTTGTATAGTTCGGAAGTCAGCGCAACCGCAGACCTTACCAAGGGTCTTTCTTACCTATAGCCTGCGCACGCGCTTATCATCTCCTATCAGAGCATCGCGGCGCGTTGACCGACTTACACGTACGGAAAAAAACGTACCCAAATCATACTAATATAAAAACGCGCGCAAAATACGCAAAATTTAATCACACTTTTGGGGAGTGGAAGAAAATATACGATAAATAGTGTTATTATTTTAAATTGGAAGTGAAATGGCCAAAGAGGTGAACTGTGATGCCATATTGGCGGAACTGGGACAGTTTGGGAGATATCAGATCTTGAATTATTGTCTGATATTGGTTCCTATAATGTTTAGTGCGATCTACAATTCAAATTATGTCTTCAATGCTGGCATGGTTGATCACAGGTATGTGTTTCTTTTAAGTTTGAAAGGTTTTTTCAAAATAAATAAATAATAAATTTTTATTTTCAAAATAAGTCCATACAAAATTAATACACCTATTTTGATGCTTTCTGGTAGGCATATTTCTTAGTTAAATATTTTTAAATAAAATGTAAAACTAAAACGCATGACAAGTCGCATATTCTTAAAGTAGGTAGTCCTAAATAGCAATATGTACGTACGTAATTACAATAGAATACTAAAACTCTTTAATACACATAAATAATCAATGCAGAAAATACAAGTTAACACGTATTAAGCTAAAGGCGGTCTCATCGCTAATACGAGAAGTCTTCCAGACAACATTCAGGTTGTGAAGTCTCAAAAATGAAATTACTTAATCAATGTCAATAGGCGTAGTTATAAGATTCATACAGGGTGTCGTTAGCCGTTGGACAAAGCCGAGACGTACATGTGTTACGGTGTTTAAAATAGTATACAATGTATCATAACAATCGGTGCTGTGGTTACGAATAAATAAGCCAATTACGTAGATATTATTTCTTACTTTAGAAAAGTCTGTGTGCAACTAAAACTCATGCGGTGATTCATCCTCGTCGTAAGAAACCTTCTTCATCTTTGTCACTTATAATTTTTTTAATTGTTGACAAATGTCATCATTAAAGAAAATTAACAGTGTCACTAACATGATACTGGCAAAAACACTGCCAATGATTAATACAGTACGCTTTATTTGTTGTCCATTGTTGGAAAAACAATCTTATAATATTGTTGATTGTTGGCCAATGTCATTAATGAAGAAACTTAACAGTGTCACTAACTTGATACTGGCAAAAACACTGCGTACGATGTATGTACGCTTCCTTTTGTTGTCGATTGTTGGAAAAAAAATGTTGTTTTTTTTTTAATTAACATTTGCGTTAGAGCATTACTGAGATGTAGCCCTACGTGGGCCTTCAAAATTTGTCTCATGCCTGAGGTCACCCAGTACATATATGTAACCTTTTTTTTGAATTTACACCGCATTCAGGATGACTCACACTAGCACGGGACGGGACGGGACGGGACGGAACGGGGCGGGACGGGACAATCTTTCAATTTCTATAGAAAGAATCACGTGATGGCTCGTAGCCCTCGCATGTCACCTGACGCTTTCTATAGAACTGACAGATTTTCCCGTCCCGCCCATCCCGTCCCGTTTTAGTGGGAGTCATCCATTAGTACCACATTTCTTTGTATCAATCGTCTTTACGACGTAAAAGAATAAAAACATATAGGTACAGTCGCCATCAGATATATAGGAGCGTCCGAGGCGTTCAAAATATCTGAACAAGCACTCTAACGTCTTGACAATAGAGGCGTGTTCAGATATTTTTGACCACTTCGGACGCTCCGATATATCTGATGGCGACTGTACAAAAGAAAATTCGGAACGCCATTGACAAGTTGTTTTGACCTATAAATTTGTTAAAACAAAAGATGAACATATGTTCGTACGAATACGTCGGTACCAGAAAAATATCTGACTCACATTTCACAGGTCAACAACTAAACATTATATTTGTTAAGTACTTAAGTTTTGGATATATTAATCCGGTCAAATTAGACCAAAAAATAAGAGTGAAGCTACATTAATTCCCACCAAGCTGAAAATCGGTAAGATTGTTTAAAATACGATGAAAAATAAAATTTGGAAGTTCCCCATCATTAAGTTTATCCAACGGTAAGTTTTATCATAAAAATACCGTAGACAAATATGTAGATCATAAAATACGAGCCACCGTTTTTGAGATATAACAATTCAAAAAGTTGTAAAAGTTGTAATCGTCATAATATGCATGAGTACGCCATATATCTCTATAGCTGTAATATGTTAAACAGAGATGGGCAAAATGTAATCGACTAACAATTAACGATTAAAATTACAAGAATTAGTTGCAACTGACAATTGAAAACGGCAATTGACCAATCTTAGTTGTATAGAGTGCAACTAATTTAGTTGCAACTAAATTAGTTGTCGATTGATTTCGGACAACTAAATTTTGCAATCGACTAATTAGTTAGACTATTTTCTTGCAACTAATGTTAGAGGCAAATTAAATAGAAAACGTCGGTATGGCTATGTTGACAGACTGATTAGGACATCATAAAACGGATGTTTTAAAATAAAATAGTGATTTATTACTTAGGATATTTTGACCATTTCTCATCTTAGACGTGCAGTACCGGCTCCGGTTCCAAAAATTTCATTTCCCGGTTATAGCAGGACCGGAACCGGGAATCCCGGTTCTTCCCGGTTCTTAGTAACTTAAAGTATTTTTTTAAGAATCTACTTATACAGGTTGGAAATAGGTTTTGGGTCAGTGAGGGCAGCTACAAGATCACGTGTTGCTAGGCGAAAATGGTCTTAGGAGACCTTCCTTCGATTTCAAATTAATGAAGATTGGCATATACAGATTTTTGAAAAAAACATACAGGGTGCGAGAAAATGGTCATTTTTGACAAACGGTTTTTTTGATGCCAATCAATTCCATTCCTGTCCAGAATCAAAAGCTTGTATGGGACCAAAAAGAAATTTCCGGCTAGAAAAGCCATAAATCGAGAAAAACTTTCCCCGTACAATTTGTATGAAAATGAAAAAGTTTTTTTTACATGTGTTTTTTATGTTAATCGATTCCATCTCTATCCAGTATCAAGTGTTTCTTTGGAGTCAACTTTCGGTATTATACAAAAAAGCCAGAAATTAAAGAAAACTGTTTTCATACATTAACTATGGAGAAAAAGTGAACTTTATTTACATTTTTCTGTCACGCTAATCAGTTCTTTTTGATTGAAGGATCATAAAACGGTATGAAAAAGGGAAAAGGACGAATTAGGATGACAGATGAATAAGAATAAAGTTCACTTTTTCTCCATAGTAAATGTATGAAATTATTACATTATTGTTATTGTTATTACATTTAATAAATGATTTGATTCGTGCTTTATAATTGTGTATGAAAACAGTTTTCTTTAATTTTTGGCTTTTTCTCGTGGGACCTTTCACATACTTACTTATTTTCTAAAACTACGAGATTATTTTTGAGAACCACGTCGGTGGTAAACAAGCATACATCCCACCTGATGGAAAGCGGTCACCGTAGCCTATGGACGCCTGCAACTTAAGCGCCTGAAACTCTATCACATGCGCGTGGCCGAGCCATTCAAAACTTGCACACCGTTTTTTAAAATCAATAATAATCCTTAATCCTTCAGAAAAACCTCGGTAGGAAGCTAATGCTACAGCCGGAGCATCGGTGGGAGAAAATAAATTCTGAAACCACGACCGCGACCATTAGAGTAGCAAGTACACCTTGCTGGCTGAGCGCCCTGTCGATGGCGAGCCGTGCGATGGTGAAAAGACTACATAATATTGATCTAGTACTTGTAATACAAGTACTAGATCAATATTATAGAGGAATATTGTCATTGTCAATAGTAATAATTCAAGACTATGAAACACAAACAAACGACCGTTTAACGTGAATGTGTCTGTCTAATTAAAATAATACCCAACATGAATACCATTAGAACTCGGTCACCAGGTGAGAATGAATAGGATAGTAGGATGATTTTAAGTACACAGTACGTAGTAGCTCGTCCTCCTCGCAGTAGTCGCAGTAAATACATTTAATACTTTACGAGGGTCTCAAGGCACGAGAGTTAAACAAACTTGGCCGCCGAGTTTAATACAACATTTTTTCCCTAACTATTTCGAGGAAAATACAGACTACATACGATTATAAATCTTATTCACATGTAAGCTATCTTGAAGAAACCATAAAAAATCAATTTCAAAATTTGTCATAGAGTAGGTACGCTCCTGATACTTAGATATTGCTAACAGCTTACCAAGTGCGGGATAAGACATGATCACGTGACCAATTTAAGGTGTGACCTCCGATTCCGCATATTTACTATGGGCATATAGGACTCACTTATACTGGACTGGTTGTAAGTGATAGGAATTAGATTACTTTGCCCCACATGTGGATAAAATGCGTTTTTCCACGCTAGTTTTAAAGGACAAAACAGCGCTTTCGCATGTTTAATGACCACACGTTGAACACAAAATAGACCGCGTAGATAATTAAACAACGTGCAGATGTGTCATGTCATTCAATACAACGTGTTATTTTTAGAAGATAGCGTCGGCACTTGCACCAAAATGCAATAAACAACTTCCAGGTAAGCAGGATTATCCCATTGTTTTGTAACCCGTGACACTAAAAAGAGGAGTTTTAGTATTGACAGTGACAGCAAAATATTGAAAATTTCTTTGTCTAAGATTTACTCAATCTCGTGTAATTCAAAGTATTAATAATGCACCAACCTACTTTATTGTTTGCGACTTGTAAACATACACACACAAAGACAGTGTTTCGCTATTTGTCGTTACCAATATACCGTTATAATAATATTATGGCCCATACTTTTGCATTGTCATTCAAGCATTTCAAATTAAAAAATAACTGCTTCAAAATAAGCCGCAAAATTCAACCCAAACCACGATAGTTACACCATACGAGTACCGTCAATGTTACATATGTTACATACTCAACGGCCTCCTAGCCTAGTCGGTAGTGACCCTGCCTACGAAGCAGGAGGTCCCGGGTTCCAATCCTGGTCAGACCATTTATTTGTTGGTTTATCACGAATATTTGTTCCTGAGTTATGGATGTTTTCTATGTATTTAAGTATTTATATGTATCTATCTATTATATATATCGACGTCTAGTACCCACAACACAAGCGTTATTGAGCTTACCGTGGGACTAGGTCGATTTGTGTAAGATTGTCCTAGAATATTTACTTATTTATTTATTTATTTAATTCAAGGTATTTTTGTAGGATTTTGGACATGTTGAGGTTAGATAATTCTACAATTCAAGTCATTGAATGACTTTTGGCAATTTCTTAATGTATGGAATCAGTAGATTAGATTAGATATCTTTATTTCTTATTGAAAATTACATGTTATTTATCTTTTTGTTGATACAAATCAAATTATTCGCCGGCATTTCGATAAGACCAGTTGGCCTAGTTGTTATGGCGTTAGCCGCCTAAGCTGAAGACCCGAGTTCGATCCTCGGACTGGCCTTCGTCGGTGTTGGTCTTTTTCTTTAGTATATGACATCTATTTTCAATTTACATGTTATTTAATTTTATAAAAATCATAATCACAAAAAGATCATCAAGTGTATAGATAAAAAAAAATAGGTAGTAATAAAACAATTTCTAATAAGCAAATGTCAATAGAAATACAAAATCAAATAAAATAACCAAATAAATAATTTAAATGTCTAACTAAAATTTACAACAATGTCAGTATAATTACATATTGTATATACACCTAGACTATACCTAGTTAGTATAATGTCAAATGTCAAGAAAAAAAAATACCCAAATAAAAAATTACAAAAAATATACTACAATAATAAATTAAAAAATAAATACATAATATAACTACTTTAGAATACAATGATTTTGTTAAAAGGAATTGTTTCAGCCGATCAAATATATAACAATAATATATCATACCTACACAAATACTGGCATAACAAGTGCGTGTCGGACAATGCGTAACGGAGGGTTCCGCATTAACCTTCATAGTTCATACGCCAAAAATAAAGAGCATAATAATGATAAAACACTTAAGAAAAAGAGCATATCTTCTCGAAATATACGAGATTAGACAATATATCACACGTAAAAACACGACACGACATTGCACGTAGAACCGATGGCCGTTGGGGCGGAAAGGTTCTCGAGTGGCGACCGCGTACCGGAAGACTTGTACTATTATTTATTCTGTGCCGGAAGGCGCAGCGTGGGTAGGCCCCGCGCAAGGTGGACTGATGATCTGGTGAAGGTTGCAGGAATCCGCTGGATACGGGTGGCGCAGGACCGGTCATTGTGGAAATCTTTGGGGGAGGCCTATGTCCAGCAGTGGACGTCTTTCGGCTGAAATGATGATGATGATGATGAGACAATATATAATTTTTTAAATTTGGAGCTTGTTATGCTAAAAAATTCATATATATTTTTTTTAGATTTCTGAGACGCCCTGCTTGAATATTTTATAGCAAGTTATAGAATAAATATTATAAAACTGTTGCAGACCCTATGCTACACCACATATTGTTGCAACATTAAGATTTTTAATTTAGTTTACTTTCCACATCTAAATGTTATTCGATATAAATAGATATTACTTATTTTCTTCTCCAAATCAAAACATGTATTTAAGATACGAATGGTAATGACAGTAAAAAAGTTTATTTAAGTACACAAAACACTCAATAATATAAAATCAATTTAAAACTAATACTTAACTTAGTTACTTAAAAAAAAAAAGAAAAAAAGAATTAAAACTATATCCTAAAAATAAATTAATCTTAAATAAAGCCAAAAGTAACTACAAAGATTAAAATAAATACAAATCGTTTATTTCCTTGAACAAAACAATGAACATAAAATACATTAATAAGATGTAGCCCTATGTAGGATTTCAGGGTTCGTCCAATATATTACCAGTATATCTTATTACCAGTCGGGAAAAACGAAACGAAGAATCAGAGACAAACAAATTATACATACTTAATAAAAAAGCAATCAAGCTAGCAACTAGACCAATTCGTTGTAATCGAATACCCGAATGGATTATTTAACTGTAACCGATAGTCACTGATGCATAACGTCTTTATTTTTGTCGCAGTTAAATAAATTAGCTATGGAAAAAAACGATCGGCCTATTCTAGTTCAAGATAATCTATCTAGGGCATTAGATGCTTCGTGCCTCTTAAGATTGAAGTACTTGGGTACTTAAAAAATAGTACATTATTGCAGAGGCCGGGAAACCGAATTTCGTGGATGAGTATTTTTTGTCGGACGAAGCGAAGCTGAGTCCGACAAATTACATACGAATCCACGAAATTCTATTTCCGTCCGAGGCATATATAGTGCTTTTCTCCAAACATGAAAAGAAATAAAATGTATTCTTGCATAAGATTTGAAAGGAAAAATAAGGTTCCCGCCTAAACTTTCTTTTAATGCACGGTTGTGTTCATAAAAAAAGTTGAAATGTCTTTAGTTTTATTAAGCCGTATCTACACGACCTTGCACAGTGAACCGTATGCAACTCGCGATAGAACGAGACAACCAAGCATTTGATCTCCTTCTCTCTAGAACTACTACACTACTACAAAGCCAGCCCAGGCGGGGCATTTTTAAGCACGATATGATCAGATTGACAATTTGATGTCAATCAGATTGTCTCGTCTGTGCAGACCGTTTGGTCGCGGCTAAAGTATATTTGGCTGTTTGCAATATTGATAGTCCAAATATTTATTTAAAAAGTAAAAAACAATACAGTAATGGATTTTAGTACAACTTCCTGGCCGCTAAAACCGTAAAATAATGAATTCGATTTTTTTTAATTTGAGTCGGTACATAAGGAGGTTCTTTTCGTACCAATTTTGCTACATTAATGTGAACATTTCCGAGCATATTGGAGAAAAATAATTTACTTTTATCTTAAGTACCTATTTACTACATTTAGATCTAGGTTAAAATCTCGAAGTATGAATGTTCTACAGGGTATAGCATAGTCATATTCATAGTCATAAATGATAATATCTATACATGGTGGAATTTATTACCGAGGAAGAAGGGTGAAAATTGAATACAGATGCATATATATTTATGAAGCCGACCGTACCTATCGTATTCTGATTAGGAAAAATAGGAAAACAATTCTGCTGACGCGAAAAAATATTTTTTTTAAATAGAGTCTGGCCTATTATTAGAACTACTTGCCCATACAATTTTTAAGGCAAGGTGGGAAAAGATAAAAAAAGGGGGAACTATGAAAAACCTCATGTAACTACCCTACCCTATATGGTTTAATTTTTTTTGTGTTGGTATCATCATTTAAGCCGCCATCTTGTTACGATCCGCCGTTCAGTCGACAGTGACCGCCCGCAGTGTGTAAACACGTGTTATGTGCCATTTTGTGAAGGTCCGCATTTTGTGGCTAATTCGTCAATTTTCAATCTTATACCGTAACATTTATAAGATAAGAGGATGAAATTTCTGACACTATTTCAATTTTGTCCCTCCAACATTCCATTTCGACCCGTCTACTTTTTGTATTTTAATTTGTTGTTTATTTGTATTAGAATAAGCGTAGCCACAGAATAATAAAATATAGTCCTTGCCCATGCCTTTTAATTTAGACAACCGAAAGGTATCAAAGAGTTTTATTTTATTTATAAGGGTTTCAACACAACACTGTCTATCTCATCAAAAAAACAATCAATCTTCGAAATTAAACACATTAAAATTGTTAATGACGAGTGGTTAGGGCGTCTGCCGCGAAAGCAGGAGGTCGCTGGTTCGTTTCCAACCCTGCTCACTGGGGACCTTGATCACCTTTTTCTGTAGTATTCATATACTCTCTTTCAATTTATAATTACAGGATTAAACGAACTTACCTGAAGTGAAGTTCTATCCTGATTATATGTAGACTTAGTCCGAGGTAGGTATACATGTAGTTTCTTGATTTCCAAGCATCTAACGTCGCGATTTTAGAGCCTAAAAAAAAAAAATTAAAACCAACCTGGCAACACTATGGTTACCAATTGTCATTAAGTTCAGAGCTATATTATGAGGGACAAGATTAAGATTGAATTCTTAATCCAGGGTGGGATGGGAACTTCCTACCTCGGACTAAGTCTACATATAATCAGGATAGAACTTCACTTCAGGTAAGTTCGTTTAATCCTGTAATTATATTTGACTTAGTCCGAGGTAGGTATACATGTAGATGTTCAGAGAAAATTAATAGGCATAATTTTAATTATTAAAAAATACTTTAATGGAGTATAACAACTTATTGTCTCCGTCTTGTACCTTAAGTACCTGTTGTTATTAGTAACAATGAGATCAATTTATATTAATTAACAAAAATTAAAAATCTGTTTAAAATAAACTTAAGTGTGAGTCAAGACCCAATATGACTCTTAGGTATAAACTTCTTACCTATTATAACATTAATTAACAATTAATTTGTACTGTCTTCGTACAAGGCACATAGTTCCAAAATAAAATTAAAATACAATAACTAAAAATATTCATCTTTTATTCTCCAAGCACTGCTCGGGCAAATTGCACTTGGTCATTGACCCTGTTAGCTAGGGGTCTATTATAGTGTCGGGCGAAAGTCTGTGATCTTAAAGACCAACCTACAGCTTTTAGTACGCTATCTATCGTCAAGCCTTCTCTATGCGCCCTAGATGAGGATGCATGTCTAGTTGAATGAGGTGAAAATTTTGATATGTCAACTCCACTATCCTTCATAATTTGTTTTAGCCATCTACTAATGGACTGAGTGGAGGCTTCTTTGATGGGTCTTTTAAAAGTAAGGAAAAGACTTGTGAGAGAACAATTTTCCTGTCGGTAGTTTTGAGTAGCTTCTAGATATTTAATTAAGGTTTTGGCTGGACAAATCTCAGGTTTATTATGTAAGTACGGTATGCTTAGTATTGTTGGCGGAGTCCTGGGTCCAGACGTCTTCAACAAGTTTGTAATCTTTATGGTGATACAATCTGTAGAAATCTTAATATTGTTAATCTTAATATGGAAAAGAGTCTGTACTCTCTGGCCTGTTGCCAAAATCATTAACATTGCTAGTTTTTTAGTAAGTAATTCTAATTGAAGAGTTTCTAAGGGATATAGGTTTTCTAAAAATGTAAGAACTATGTCTGGATCCCAGGTATCATCATACTTAGGTTTTATAGGGCGTAACTTATAAAATCCCTTAAATAGGCGTTTAATTCTTTCATCTGTACCTATGTGGCTGCCAATTATTAGGGATAATGCTGATCGATAGCTGTTGAGTGATTGATAGGATAGGCCATTGTGAAAGCAGTTTGTTAGGTAAGATATTATGATGGGGACAGAAGCACTGAATGTGTTTATATTATTAGATTTACTATAAAGCCACCATTGGCGTAAACAGCTATTGTATTGTTTAATAGAGTTCTCGGATAATGAAGCTATCATTATATCTACTGAACGATCCGCAATTAATCTTCTTTTGAACGCTTCCCTGATAATTTGCAGGCCGCCAGGATAAGTTGATTCTGGAGTGGGTGTGGAGTTCTGAAAGGAGATATGAGGAGATTTTCAGATGGACCAAATGTTATGATGTCTGATATTACCATTGATTTTAAAAGGGGGTACCAAACTTGAGAAGGCCATAGGGGAAAGACTACAATGCCCGTGGCTTTTTCTGATTTAATTTTATGGAGTACTTTAAGTAATATTCCAAAAGGTGGGAAAGCATAAAAAAAATGAAGTATTCCATTTTACTGTAAATGCGTCAATGTTCCAGGCAAACGGATCCCTGTGCCACGATATGTATTTGTCGCATTTATAATTAGTTCGTGATGCAAACAGATCTATTTCAGGGGTACCAAATTGATTAACAATTATGTTAAAAATATCCTGTGCAAGTTCCCACTCCGTGTCTATATTAAAATTCCTAGATTGAAAATCAGCCTCAACATTTTCTTTTGATTTAATGTATGATGCGAAAATCCATACATTTCTCGCTTCACACCACCTCCATATCTGTCTCGTGATATCATTTAGCATAGGGTATTGCACCCCACCCATACGGTTAATATATGCTATAGCAGTTGTGTTGTCTATTCGGAGAAGTATTTCACAGTTATTGTATTTGTCTGCAAAGCATCTTAGGGCAAAGAAAGCTGCCAAAAGTTCTAAATAGTTAATGTGTTGATTGCACTCCGACTCAGACCAAGTACCTTGTGTACTTTGACCATTACAAAATGCACCCCATCCCATAAGTGAAGCATCTGAAAATATTTCTAAGGAAAAATTATATTGTTTTATGTGACTACTCTTTTCTAAAATATTTGCCTTCCACCACATTAAGTCTGTTTTAATTAATTTATTTATTTTCATTATTCCTTCATAATTATCACTGTTATATTCTAAAGCTAAAAATTTTTCTCGTTCTAAATTCTTTGTGTATACAAAACCAAAGGGAATGGCTATGCAGACAGATACTAGATTTCCTAACATCTTTGAAAATTCTCTAATGCTGCTTGATTTTAATTTTAAAAAGTCTTTGATTAGTGAGAACAATTTATTACGTTTCTTCAGTGTGGGGCTTAAAGTCATATCTTTTGAATTTATGGTAAAACCTAAATAGTCTTTCACTTGGGATGGGGTCATAGAACTCTTCTCATTGTTAATTATGAAACCTAAGCACTGTAATAAATTACATGTTGTTTCGGTGTTATATAAGCACTCTTTGTATGTACTTCCGAGACAGATTATGTCATCGAGGTAGATGATGATCCTAATACCTCGTTTCCTTAGTGTTTCGATTGCTGGTTTTAAAAGCTTTGTGAAAACTAGAGGTGCTGTTGACAAACCGAATGGCAAACAATTAAATTCATATACTTTTTCGTTGAATATAAATCTTAGATATTTCTTATGTGATTCATTAATAGGTACCAAATAGTATGCATGTTTCAAGTCAATAGTACACATGTAATCATTTGTTGTAACTAGTTTGCACAGTGTCCTTATGTCTTCTAGTTTGAAATGTTTTGTTACAACAAATTTGTTTAAACTTTTTAAATTAAGAATAAATCTGTGAGTACCATCTTTTTTGGGTATTGTAAATATACTAGACATAAATTGTGCTGTATTTGGCTGACATAGTGTTATGGCCCCCATCACTAAAAGTTTGTTTATTTCTTTTGTAAGAATTTTCCTTTCAGAATCATTAAATTTATTATTAAGTGGTAAAATAGATTGATTTGGTTCACTTGTAAAAGGAATGGAATATCCATTTATCCAGCTAAGGATATTTTCATCGGCTGTCAAATAAGTCCAACATTTGAAAAAATGTTTAAGGCGGCCAGCAAAATTTACCTTGGCAGAGTCTACGGGTACTTGGCACGACCCCCTCGGTAGTGGGTTGTAGTCGGTCGGCGAGGAGTCGCCCTGTGCTGTGTCGTCGGACGATGATGGGTGCGGTGATTCTTGTACGCTGGGGCCGGATTGTTTGGGTATGTCCGTTGTTTGTAGTTTTGGTTGGTCATTCTGGGCAGGTTTGAGGCGGCTTGGCGCCTGGGATTTTGGAAGTTTTTTGACGTCTTTGGTTTTAAGGTGTTTATGGTGCGTTTTATTGCCGATGATGTCTTCACAGTTTCTTCTAATTTTGAGTACAAAAACTCTGACCGCTTAACTTCACTTAAATTTTGTGATAATGATTTGTCCATAAATGGAGCAATAAGTTTACGTCGTATCTGCGTGTATTGATGGTGTAAATTGCTGAGGAGCCTAGTACTGTCGCTTAGAGACTTTATTGCCTCTAATTTGTTAAAATCCTTTTTGGTTAAGTCATTAATTGTTCTGGTTACTAGTGAAATTGCTTTACCCAGATCTTGTTGTCTATCTTTGAGTAGGTTGTCTCTTGTGGTCATGGCATGATTAAGAAGGCCAGCAAATTCCAAGTTTAATTTTGGGGCATCTAAAAGTTTCACATTTCCAGGGATCTTGGTCTTCTGCAAGTTTTCATGTAAATTTTTGTTTAAGCCATCTGTTAGAATATCTTTAAATATTTTAACAATTTCAGTCTTTATTTCAGCTCCATAGCTATCATCATTGTCTCCACCTTCACCCAGAGCGGACAAAATATCTGTGGGCAGTTCCTCTTCTACCTCCGAGTCGTTTTCTGCATCTTCATGTTCCTCTTGTCTGTTATTGAGAGTATTCTCGTCTTCTTTTATGTTAAAATTTTCATCCACACTATCTTGTTCTGGGATTGATAGTGTTTCTGGATCTGCAGCTGAAATTTTTTTCATCTATTTAAAACCTTAGAGTGAACTTTCAGTCATGTGCCCACACTAATACCCACAGTTTAGAGCCGTTTGTATATACAAATTATATAATTATGCAATGGATACATAGATCCATTTTACATTTCTGCTTTAGGTTCTTCAAATAACCTAATCAAATGTTAGTATTTACTCAAATATCAGTAGAAAATCCCAACGAGATTTTCCTCTTGTTCCAACGGAATCAAGATGTGTAATGGTAAACTGGCTATTATCCTTAAGTTAATTTTTCAGGAACAACGGGTCATCGAAACTCGAAGACACCCGGTATGATTCTATGGAAAAAATATACATATTTTCTTTTCGATCTGTAGCATCTCATCGAGATCTTCCCCTCTCCCAACGGAAGACGGGGGTGATAACCAATTTAGGCCCAATGACTTCACCCAACGGGTGAACCAGGTTTCGAAACTCGACCAACCCGTTTATAGGTTATCTATTATTTATATCAGATTGATAGTATCTCAACGAGAATTAACCTGGCGGTGTAGAACAAACAAAACAAAAAACACTCGAAATAGCGTGCTAAGTGTGGCAAAATCATGTAGTGATTCAACGAATTCATTGTAAAATGGACGCTTACCGTTCAATGCTTCCTTGTATTTAGAAATTTTCTTCTCCATTTTACGAATCTTTCGTAATTTACGTTCCTCGTCAGTTTCCGTCTCCCGTGATCTCTTAGGCATCTTCTATTCCTAGAAATTTGCACTATTTCACTCACAAAATGTAATTTTATAGGAGACGCGAAGGGACGCGAGCCGTTAGTATTACGCGCGAAAATAAGAATGACAATTGGTAACCATAGTGTTGCCAGGTTGGTTTTAATTTTTTTTTTTAGGCTCTAAAATCGCGACGTTAGATGCTTGGAAATCAAGAAACTACATGTATACCTACCTCGGACTAAGTCAAATATAATTTATATTATAGTAGTGTGCCTACTTAAAAACATGAATCAAAACATGTATTATAAATAATAAATGATTTAATTCATGCTTTACAAATTGACATTAAAATGGATAAATTGCGGATGATAACATCATCTTAACCCTGTGAAAACGAGTGCTGTAAAGGGCTCGAAACGTAGGGTCATGGTGTTAATAAACGCGACTAATCCGTTTTAAAGTGCTTAATTTTAATAAATAACAATCGCGGAAACAGAAGACAACACATTCAATCTTCTCTCGCCTTACTTACTTAGTCCACGTATTTTGCTTGCTTAGGATTTTATGTTGGGTAGACCGAGGCGAATTGGGTCACAGGGCGAATTGGATCAAAATAATATTTCTGCCAAATCGGAAAGATTGCGGCTAGCTACAGCAAGGCAATTAGTATCATGTAATGACTCTGTTCTCCTCGCTGCCCGTCACACTTGCTGCACTTGGATAAGTCGCTGAATCTCATCTTGATTGGATCAACCCGTGTGACCCGATTAACCTCGGGCTATCCTACCTAGTTCATGCTCGCATACTGTTTTATTTTCTTTTTTTATTGGTAAATTTGCTCATAATAAGATTAATCAGCGCTCTCTTAAATATATTTTTCACTTTTTCGTCATCATTTTCTAAAATTTCTACTACTAACTTAAAATGTAGGGTAGGGTATTTCTTATTCACGAGTAGGTTATTTAATTTATTAAAGAAAAAGACAAATTACATGGTACGAGGCGAGGATATCCGACACAGACCAAACGAGGCTGAGCCTGTATCTTTTCATCTAAGTGCGGTTACCAAAATAATATTTTTTCTGCTCCAGCACTTTCTATCTATCAATTATGTAGATGACTGACAGCGATATTTAAATAGTATACATTATATCGTTGTCTATAGTATTCCATAAGAACACTGCTCCTATGGATTTTCATACAATATTATGAGTTTTTTTTTTGTTTTTTTTTTTTATTTCTTTAGTGGTCATACGACGATACGACACCTTCCACATTCTGCCACCTTTTGAGATTTTAATTTTTTCGCTATTTTAGCTGTCGTAGAAAAACTAGCGTAGACAACAGCTCATAATTCGTTCTTAAAACTCTCGGGTATATTATTACAAAACTCGACTTCGTCTCGTTTTGCAATGACGAGCTTCAAGTTTTAAGGACCCTTATTATATCACTGTTGCATAAACTACTATTATATGTCAGGGCGATTAAGAGCTAGGTAATTAAAATCAACGTTACAATGGGAGCTACCGTATCGTCGCTCACCAGGCGGCGCCACTCATGCGTGGGTCCTGTGTCAGTATGAGAGAGTGGTCAAAGTGACGTTTGAAATGTTTCCGTTCCATCACGTTGTGACAACCAAAGTATGTTAGTGGTTAAGAGTCCTTATTCCTTAAGGACGCTCATAAATTTAGTAGGTACTTTTTCGCTCTTATTTAACGTAAATCATAATAATTTCTGACTTTTATTATCTCAAACGCCAAGGCGTTAAATTTCATGGTTAGATATATTTGAGCATCTAGACAGCGTCAATATAATAGGAAAGGTTATTCACCTCTGTCATTATACACGGAAGTATGTAACGAACGACGCGACGCGAAACATTTCGATTTATCTAATGACTTTATAGATAAAGTATTATAAAAGGCTTTGATAAAATATATAATGTAAGTATAGCATTGTACTTTGTACATAATTTTGTTGTAATATGACAAGTAATAATTTATACTAAGCCTTCTGAATACGTTTAACAACGTTATTCATGAATCATGACGTAAGAAAGTAAGAGGTGGACCTGTAAACAAAATGCCTGTTTTCTTAAGATCCCCTTTGCAATATAAAACTGTACTAAATACTCCTTTTTTTGTTAAAGATCGCTAAATATGTGCCTACGTGACGGGCATCACAAAAAAAGATTGCCACATTAGCCGTTGAATATTAAAAAAAAACCTTTTTTTATTTGGATCAGGTTTTCCCAATAGCAATCAATAGGCCAGCCTTTTATAACCAAAATAAATTCGGGTTATAGTAGTTTATCTGATTTTATATAATGAAAGGCATTAAAACTCGAGTGTGGGGAACGAGGCGGCAGCCGAGTTTCATAATAACATCACACAAGTGTCTTAATGACTAATTATTTACAATTACATACATTGCTTTATATACACACATATCATGAGCTCTCCACGATGCGTTCAAACCGCATATATACCGACCGCCATTACGACTTTTATGTTTTTTTTTTCTGGCATTTATTTTTGATATTTATATTGTTAAAATTAAGAGACAAACTAGAGTCGGCCCCAATTTTCATATCGTTCGATACCAAATAACGTGCGACTTGCGTGCGACATCGTTTGTACAGTCGCCATAAGATATATAGGAGCGTCCGAGGCGTTCAAAATATCTGAACAAGCACTCTAACGTCTTGACAATAGAGGCGTGTTCAGATATTTGTGAACACCTCGGACGCTGCGATATATCTGATGGCGACTGTAATTGACACTTCGTTTCGAACTGAACTTCATCTCGACTGATATTAGAATAGCTGTCAAATCAAATCTCCTTGTTTGTCAGAGAATAATATAATTAATATAATTAATATTTCGATAATATAAATTAGCTTGCCTCCCTTTTTTCTCCAACAACGTGAAGAAAAAGTTATGAGTAAGACGGGTGACGCAATTAATACTGCCATCCCGTTCTACTGTATAGCTACGTCACGTCCCCCCATGATAACCCAAGAGGTATCCCGCACCATAACTTTTCATATGTCCAATACAACCTTATATTCTCGCTACTAGCGGCTATATTATGCGCATATGAAGCTCAAAGATGGTCACGTTTTTCAATTGTTGTCCCTTTCGCACTCGTGGCATATTCCTATAAAGATGGCTTTCCTTTGCTCACTTTTTAGGGTTGCGTTGCCAGAATGGCAAAAACGCGCGGAACACTTATAGTTTCGTCCTTTCCGTCTGTCTGTCCGTCCGTATGTCACACCGGTTTTACGCAGTAAGTAAAAAACATATAGTAATGAACTAATGATATTTCAACCTTCGTGTATGTTGCATACTTCTATCATAATCATACCTCTATGACCTGACTCAGTTTGGGCCACGTGCTGCGCGTACGCAGCGTCTAGTCAGCAATAAACGCATTTGTCCCACTATGCACGATAATCTTGACTTCAATGTATTTTTGGAATCGTCGCAAACCATTCACTTTTTCTCATAGACTCCGTCTATGCTAAGTTTCCTGGATTTTGATAGGATAGACGTGAAAGTGTGAAGTAAACGTCATAATTTCATAGAAGTTTGACGTTTAAAATAACACTTTAAAGTTTAAAGTTTGACAGTTCATTTGTTCGGCGGAGATAACGTGGTTTGACTAAAGCAGTCACCACACATCGGGGGTTTGCGTTTTGCCTCTCACTCTCACTGAAGTAAAATTTAACTGGTGCGTGCAAGAGGCAAAACGCAAATACCCGCAGTGTACGTCCATAAGTTACATTCTCCGAACTTTTCAATATTTACCGCGTACCGGTAATTCAAATAGGTACCATCACCTAAGCATAGATAATTGATATACCGCATGTCAAACGTATCTTGAAATCATCTGTCAGCAGTCAAAATTTCATCAAAATTCTTAAGTTTTTATATTATTTTACGCTAGTTGTGCAAGTGTTTTCTTTGACGAAATTTTACCGTGATATACTTCTAGTGTGCTAAAATTTTCTATTAAAACGTTCAAGTATCCAAAGTTCTCTATTTTTGGAACTGGGAGCTCGTCAGTTCCATTCACTCTGAGACGAGGAAAAACGGGTTTTGCTCACTAAACTTTCCTATTCGCTTGAAATAAAAATAAACTGTAGAAATGTAAATTCGTTGTGCGGAGTGGGATTAAAAGGACTGTTTCCTGTTTAATATAAAGTATGGTGGATTAAATAAAACTGTGACAAAATGGTGGTGACCAGCAATCCCGCGGTTAATCTAGACAAGATGCTTCTAGAACTAGGCGAGTGTGGGGCCTACCAGAGAAGAAATTACTACTTTATAGTACTGCCTATCATGTTCAGTGCTTTTTGGAAGTCGCAGTATATCTTCAACGCCGCTATTACGCCCCACAGGTAAACTATTTATAGTGGATGCACATAGAATACGTAGTAGACGTCTAGAGAGCAAAGTTGATTTTGCTACGAGTAACGAATTGAGAGATTTGTGTAAGTTTGTCCCATAACATTTATTTATTATTTATTTATTTATAGTACAGTCAACTACATGAGACATACATGACCTTAATGTTTAGGTAATAAAGTCCTGTATACATATTTTTGGCACTTTGGCTGTATCCATAACTTTGTAGTTGACTGTACAAGATTTCCTGAATTTCATACTAGGTCGATCTGTATGAGATTGTCCAGATACTTATATATTTATTTACATACCGCCACGCATTAGTGGGCTGGGCACCAGCACCCAGCCCACACTTACTTAATGATATCAGCAATCAATGACTCTAATCCACGAGATTACAAGCGATGCATACCAAGCGTATCTGCGTCACGCATTGTTTTATTTAGTACGTTCGGCTTCCTAAATATTATATGCATTTGTATTCAATTTTGAACCTTCTTCCCCTGTTTAATAAGTTTCGAAATGTACAGATATGTATAGACGTGACTGTACCGGTTTAATGATCCATACGTTTCAATTTGGAGATTTTAATGATCGATTGTTATTGTAAAATGACTGTAAGACCGAGATATCTTACTGACTTTGCAAGCTTGTGTTCCCAAACTGATTTTAATTTAGCAAAAAAGTATACCTACTTAAAATGTTGTGTTCCGGTTCCGGCCTAAAAATCATGTTTCGGCCAATAGGTTCGGTTTCGGCCAAAAACCCGCCGAAACTTTCGGCCGCGCCGAAACTTATATATCGTACTTTCGTGTCGTGTTCGACTGACGTCTGGTGAGTACACAGCACAGCTACACAGCGGCACAGCTGGCAATATGACATCATATGATAATGCTAAAATTTCAATCCGAGGAAAGTGAAATCGCACCATGGAGATGCTTCGTTATTCATTGAAAAAAAAAACGACTCAATGGCATTTTATTTAGCGTTTAAATCACATTTATCAAAAGTTCGGTTTCGGCCGAAACAAAGGTTTCGGTTTTGGCAAAATATCATGTTTCAGTCGGACACTATTAAAATTTTAATTTTTAAGTAGTACACTGTAGATATAGTCTAAATAAGGGAAATGTGATCGCTTGATGGAAAGCGGTCACCGTCACGTCTGCAACTCCAGGGGGGTCATATGCGCGTTGCTGACCCATTAAAATGTACACTACTCGAAGAACCCCAAACTGTAATCTTTCGGAAAAACCTCGGCAGGGAGCTCATTACACCGCCAGAGCGTCCGCGGGAGGAAATTCCTATGAAACCGCACAGTGCGCCACCATTTTTTTTAATACTACGACGGTGACAAACAAGCATATGGATGCCTGCATGTCCAGGGGTGTTACATTGTGTTTTGGTCTTAACGGCCATTGTAAGTCAACACAGAAACACACGTATTAAGTTTCGCAATGAGTCTGTTGGTAATGAACGAGGCCGTGATTTACTTTTTACGCCTGTCACCATCGCATGACGTTAAGTGGCTCGGAATAACTGCAATTGCATTAAGTGCATAACTGCATCGGATGCAATCGGGGAGTACGCGCCATTGTGAACTAATCGATGGAGATCTTCCTTTGTTGGGGTTGTGGTGTGCCCTGTTTTATGTTAAGATAAGAAAAAAATCATCTATTCAAGTAGGATCGCTTTTGCATCGTCAATATTTCTTCATTTTATATTAAATAAAATAAAATAAAAAAATTATGGGACAATCTTACACAAATCGACCTAGTCCCACGGTAAGCTCAATAAAGCTTGTGTTGTGGGTACTAGGCGACGATATATATAATAGACAGATACATATAAATACTTAGATACATAGAAAACATCCATAACTCAGGAACAAATATTCGTTATAAACACACAAATGCATGCCCTGACCAAGATTCGAACCCGAGACCTCCTGCTTCGTAGGCAGGGTCACTACCAACTAGGCTAGGAGGCCGTTATTATACATGTACAATTAAAATATGTTATAAATAATAGTACCTACATTACGATACACGTGCGAAAAAGAGGAAACTCGCAATGAGTGGCGATAAAAGGAACACGACTGCAGTTGCCAAAGTCAAAATTTAGGTAGGTGTCTATTGTAATTAAACACTTTAGAACAGATTAATCGCGTTTATTAACACGATGACACATGAACACACGATGAACATCCGAGTGAATAACCATTGTGAAGAACATAACCTCACTGACGTGCACCAACATTTTCACCATTAAAAACCGTGAGTTTTACGATCTACAACTAAAAGTATTTTGCAGAAAACCAAGATTAATTAACACACACATACGTAATTCAAAATTAACGATATCTACATTTTGAAAATAATACAAATCTACCGCAACAACAACTGATAAACTTTACTTGACAACTGTGAAGTGTCAGTGTCACTACTGTCACTGACATATCGGGTGCGTTCAGAAAGCATAACACAAGTTGCGTTCAGAAGTCACTTTCGGTTGGTTCCAAAACAACACATACAATGAATTGTTTGGGCTGTAATTTAAATATTGATCAGGGAGAATTCCTAGCCTGCAAGGTTTGTAAGGACCCTTATCACTATCGTTGCCTCAATATAACGTCAGCACAATTCAGAGAGCACCAAGATGTCTTGAGAGTTCATTGGAAATGCCCTCGATGTGAAAATATAACACGGCGACGACGAAATGATGACAATGCTCCAGCGACTCCAGGGTACCAAAACCGGCATTTGACACATATTCAGAATGCGGATATTTCAAACATGTCAATTGCTGACGAATCTAAAATTACTGTCCCATAGAAGAATCAACAAGAAAATGTATCATATACAAATATCACACCACAGCGTCGACAGCATGAGGTCTCATCTTTAGAGATTACGGACATGTCCGTTGATAATATACCACATGAAGACACATTACCTAGTACATTATATGACATTAGAAACGCCCCCCAACGCTCGGAGAGTCAGCAAATTACTCTCGAGCAAATCAGCAATCTCTTCGACCAGAAGCTCAGTAAATTTGAAAATAAAATCCAGAGTACAATAAAAAAAGAAATTACTCTAGCCATTCACAAGTTCAAGCAGGATACTTCAAAGGAAAATTCGGTCATTATTACTGAACAAAAGAACATGGCATGTCAATTGCAAAAAATTAATACGAAAATAGAGGAACTAGAAAATGAAAACAAACAACTTAAAGTGGAACTAAATCAGCTACGCACTCTTTCTGAGCAAAAAATAGCCGGAATCAACACGAACAATTATGAAAACGCAGAAAGTTTCAATTACGACAACAACAAGAAGTTTATACTCTATGGCCTTGACGAATATTACGGCGAGAACGAATCAGAAATATGTTATCGTATAAATAATATGTTCAGCGAGATATTAGACGTACACATAAACGGATACATTGAATCGGCTAAAAGAATTGGAAAAAGGGGGAATCGTCGCCCGATCGTAATAGAACTTATCAGCAAAAGAATGAAGTCGTATATACTTGATCATGCGAATTACTTTAAAAACACTGGATATGCCATTGATGAAGTTTTAGATAGTGAGAGTTTGAACGAAAGACGACACATCAGAGAACAGCTTAAACAAGCACGGAAGAGTGGGAAATATGCAGTTATACGGAACAATACCTTATACATTAACGGAGAAAAGTACATCCCAGCATACAAAAAACAAGCAACGTCTGAAGAAAATCTTACCAACACAATTGCAAGCACGCGATCAACAATAGCAGAAGATTGCACGAGTGAAATAAATAGAAGCATTTTAAAAGAAGATAACGAAATCTTAAACCAAAAGGACACCCCGGATACAAACACAACTCATACCTTTCGTGATTAACCAAAATAATATAGACACTGTACATTCTTTAAACACTAAAAATTACTTGTCCGTTCTTCATTTAAATATAAACCGTCTTCAAAATAAAATACTATATTTGGAAACTTTCTTGGAACTGGAACTCGAGTTCACACCATGTTTTATATGTATAACAGAATCATGGTTGAAGCCGAATGAAGAAATTAGCATTAAATTGTCAGGATATCAAGTTGTAGCTAATTGTTCTAGGTGTATAAGCCGTGGAGGTGGTTGTATAATTTTTGCAAGAGACGACATTCTTAAGAGCTGTCAAACTTATAAGGTAGACCATTATTATAAAGAGAAAGTTTTTGAGATATGTTCCCTCTCAATCCAACTTTTAAACATGCCCAAATTATACCTTAGTACTATTTACAGAAGTCCAAACAGTGATATCAACGCGTTTTTTAACCAATTAGATCGATTTCTACGTAAAAATAAGAATAATTGCTCAATCCTGTGTGGAGATTTCAATATTGATTTAAAAAACAACACAAACGTATCTAAGGATTTCTTGCAAGTCCTTCTAGAACATAATTTGAGACCTACAATACAAAACTATACTCGGGTAACAGAGACGTCACAAACCCTGGTAGACAATATATTTACAGATATGGATGATAATTATAGTGCCAAAGTTGTTCCTTGTAGCTTTTCGGATCACGATGCTCAAACCGTAATTTTCTTTGACCGATTAGTACAGCCAGTTCAGCAAATTAAAGTTCAGATGAAACGAATATACTCCAAAATTGGTTTAAATAATTTCAAAACAGAATTAGAAAAAGTATCCTGGAGCGATTTCTATGAAGAAAATTCATGTGAAGGAAAAGTACAATTGTTCTATAACATAATTAATAGCTGTATTGATAAACACTTTCCTTTAAAAAAAGTTAAATTGCAGCACCACCATAAGCCTTGGATAACTCGAGGAATAAAAGTATCATGCAGAACAAAAAAAACATTACTGTTAAGAACACGGAGATTTAAACACGATAAAAACCTTAGGACTTTTTACAAAAAGTATAACGCCATACTAAAGAAACTGGTGTTTACTGCCAAAAACATACACATTAAAAAAACAATTCAAAGGGCAAAGTATAAAAGTAAAGCAATATGGAGAATCGTGAATGAAAATACGAGCAAGAAGATAGTTCACGATAGAAATATGATCAAACTTCGGGTTCATAATGAGATAATAGATGATCCTAAAAAAGTAAGCGAAACGTTTAATGAATACTTTATTAGCGCGGGTAATGTTTCCAATATTAATCCAGATCATAATAGTAAACATATGAACCTCTTAAAAAATAATCACATAAACAATGATAAGTCAATTTTTATGTCACCGATTGACGAATTTGAAATAATTAAAATAGTCAACTCTTTAAAAAACACGAATTCTTGTGGTCCGGATGATATAAGTACCACCTTGATCAAATATAGCATTGAAACTCTATGCGCACCACTGTGTGACATTTTTAATACATGCATTATTGAGGGAATCTTTCCCGTTCAATTTAAAACAGCAAAAGTAATTCCATTGCATAAAAATGACAGTAAAGCGGAGACATCGAATTATCGTCCAATTTCTTTGTTATCCGTAATTTCCAAAATTTTCGAAAAGGCAATTGCAAATAGAATTATTAATCATTTTGAAAGAAATAATTACTTTTGTTCTCAACAATTCGGCTTTAGACAAAATCGGAACACAGTAGCAGCTATTACAGAATTAGTCCTACAAGTTATGAACAACCTTAACCAAAACCTCAAATGTGCAGGTATATTTTGCGATCTAAGCAAGGCTTTCGACTGTGTAAACCATAAAATGTTAATTGATAAGTTAGATTATTATGGAATACGTGGACTCACTTTGAAACTGCTTAAATCTTATCTCACGAATAGAACTCAATTTGTTCAACTGGTTAATGTAGATGACGTAGGTTGTGTAGAATATGTTAACTCTAGTAAGAAAGTAATTGATTGTGGTGTCCCCCAAGGATCAGTCCTGGGGCCCTTATTGTTTATTATTTTCATTAATGATCTACAATACAATATAACTCATGGAACAGCTTATCTCTATGCAGATGATACAAGTATAATCGTTGAAAGTAAAACTATGAATGTCCTTGAAGATCAAATTAGCAAAACATGGAAGGAAATATCGTACTGGTTTGAATGTAATGGTCTTAAAATGAATTTAGATAAAACTGTATATTTTCCTTTTATTAGACATGCTAATAGCTCATCATACGAATTGCCTCTACCTATAGAAAAGGCCGAAAATGTAAAATTCTTAGGTATACAATTAGATACACAGTTGCGTTGGTCAAGTCACATAGATCTTTTAAGGAAAAAATTAGCCTCCGCCGGTTACACACTGAAAAACCTGTCGAAAATGTTAAGCTCAGATGCACTTAAAACAGTTTACTTTGCATATTTTGAAAGCTTGCTAAAATATGGTCTTGAAGTTTGGGGTAACAGCGTCCATATGAAGCATGTCCTCATATTACAAAAGAAGGCTGTTAGACATGTTGAAAAGGCTAAGCGGCTTGCACATTGCCGCCCTCTGTTTGTAAAACATAAAATACTAACAGTGATCTGTCTATATATATATATTTGGTATGTATTTTTGTTTATAAGAATAAGAACCGTTTTGCATGTCAAACTAAAAATGAACCTTTATATCTATTAAGACATAAATTTGACATTAATTTACCAGAGTCAAAAAATTATATGCATTTTAGAAGTAGTTTGGAATATAATGGCATTAAAATTTATAATTTCTTAAATGGACATAAGGACATAAGACAATGTAATAATTTATATGAATTTTCCAAAAAATTGAAATCGTTTTTGGTAACAAGACCGGTTTATAATTTGAATGAATATTTTGACAATTTGACATTTTGATTTATTTTTAGATTAATTAATATTAAGTTAGTGTAAGATTTTGCATGCCATATTGTGGTAGACCATACAATCATGGAAAATAGGTACAAATGTACCTATAATACTAATGACATGTACCCATAACACCTGTATGTTCTTGCAAAATAAATAAATTTGAATTTGAATTTGATGACCCTACGTTTCGAGCCCTTTACAGCGCTTGTTTTCACAGGGTAAAGATGACTGGGCGATTAATCCGTTCTAAAGTATTTTATTTCAATTAAAAACAATCGCGGTAACAGAAGACCATATTAAGTGCATATTATTATTTTAAACACTAATGTGATGCTGGCCAGACTCACAAAAACAAAACTTATAGTTTTGACGCTCTAAGTCGAATATCTCGCGTTAAAGAAAGACAATTGTCATTGTCTAATCCGAACAGTTAGAAACAGACAGAAGGCCTAGAATAAAAATTGTACGACATTAACTCCTCGACCGCGTTAGCGTATCGGGAGTTCAAATTATGTTTGCCGTTTATTTAAATCATCCGGCAACTTTCATATTTTGGCCCCTCGATACGCTAACGCGGTCGAGGAGTTAATGTCGTACAACTTTTATACTAGGCCTTCTGCTGTCTTTCTTAACCGCGAGATACAGATCTATTCACAAAAGCGGTCTATGAAATTATTGACAGTTTCATACATTCTCCGCGACAGTTTTATTGAATCGACTTATTCTCGTACTATGGCAGCACTCATGGCTAAGGCTACCGGTACAATATTACAGTGTAATATTTCTTGGGGGCGAAGCACCCGCATAAAATCAAACTGTAATATTTCTCGGGGGCGAAGCCCCCGCATTAAAACAAACTATATACAACACTATCGCTAGATTTACCCATAGAGTCATATTAAGAAAGCGCAAAGGGGCTCGGGTGGCCAAGCCCCCCGCATGAAAAGAAACTACAGCACTATCGCTGGATTCACCGCTAGAATAGATAATAAGAAGCCCAGCCCCTAAAAATAAACTAAATCTATCTTATTTGTATAGATATGTTTGATGCTAACTGTACTAAACTGCCCTTGAGCTAAATCCCGTCAGTAACCAGGTCCTTGTAGCTATTTATTGTGGTTTATTTTAAATTGGCGCTAGGATGTACATCGTTATCGTTTCTCGTAAAGAGAATACGCAACGTAAATGAATACGGACTTCTTCAAAAACATGTTAACAATTTTGAACCTTGCCTCCTTGTAATAAGGAGACGAATGGGTACTTATTTTTGACGACACCTGTGCAAATCATGCTTATGATTCTATTGTGGTATAATGATACTAATCTTAGTTGGTTAATGTAGATCAATTTGGCCGGTAGGATCAGTTTTGTAGGTTCTTATCCCAATAATGTCTAGTTTAGACTCTGGGTTGGAAAGTCACATGGCAATACTTTCGTAAAACTAGCGACATAGGCACTATTTTCTAAAGCGGGCCTCAAACTCCCTGGCCGGTGGTATAAGCCGAAAATAACCCTTTAGAAGGAGGGAGAAGGAAGGGACACTAATTTTAATGCACCGACGGTTTCGACTGGGCGGTTGGCGCAGTAGTGATCCTGCCTGCTAAGCCGATGGTCCTGGGTTCGAATCTCGGTAAGGGCATTTATTTGTGTGAACACAGGTACTTGTTCCTGATTCATGGATGTTCTCTATGTATTTGTATATTATATATATCGTTGTCTGAGTACCCGTAACACAAGCCTTCTTGAGCTTACTGCGGGACTTGATCAATTTGTGTAATGTCCTATAATATATATTTTTTATTATATATTTGATGCTGATTTAGCAGTTTTAGAACTGAAAATGGTCTTCATAGTCACCTATTTACTTGTAGTACCTAGTTAATTCTCGAAATTCTTACTTGATCTTCACGGAAGTCTTCATTATGATCAACAAGTCGCGGTACAGGGAAATAATGATCAAGTATTTGAACACGCTAGCCAGTCCCCAGACAGAAGGTCTACCGCTAATCACTATTCTTCTCTCTGTCTTCCTCTAATTTTCATACACAAGTACGACTGAGAGGCAAGATGGTCACATCGTGAATCATCCCTAATTAAAATGCAGGGTGTGACTGTAGAATTAGTTTGTAAACCGGAAGGAAGCAAGGCCGTGCGTCCCTAGGCTAGGACAGGAAAATGGTCCCAATTAAACAGATACACTGGTAATGGATACTTCCTTCTGGTAATGGATTCTATTTATAATTACTAGTTAAGAAGCAGGTCTTAACCAGTAATTATAAATAGGTTAAATAATGTAAATATCAATTAAAACCAGATTTGTCCTTTATAGGCTTGCAAGTTTACGCCTTTTAACCTCTCTTTGATTTATTACATGGAAAACCTGTGGAAAACCTTCTGCTTTTCCCTGTTTAGGTAAAGAATTAAATAATCTCAATACATTATGGAGTTCAACATAAAGGAATCCTTTTCGTTATATGTCCCCTCTGCCATCTATATGTATACATTTATGCAAAAACGGGTAGAAAAATATTGAGATCTCAATTATACTACAAAAAAACCGGCAAAGTGTGTATCGGACCATGCATAGTTGAGGGTTCCGTACCGGCAATACGATGAAGCATGCATCGTCCAAGCAAAAAGACGTACATAAAGTCAAGGCACTTACGTCCTTTTGTAATATTTTTTTTGGCTAAAACTCAAAAACGGTTTGCCCAAATATGTTCAAAATAATTTTCGTGGTAAGTTCTTCTGATAATGCATCTTCCTGATTTTTTTTTAATTTTTTAGACCTGTTCAAAAGTTAGGGGACAGATTTTTTCAGACTTTCTGAGCGATTATTTCTGAAAACACATGATTAAAATCAATATTTTTTTCAAGTAACCCTAATTTTATTTTTAAAGACCTACCAGTTGATAATCGATTCACAGACATTTTTAAACGAGTAAGGACTTAGAGAATTTCGGACTCTGGCTGCCGTGATCGGGTAGCCCAGTGCACGGTGGTAAGGGCGTCTGCCGCGAAAGCAGGAGGTCGCTGGTTCGATTCCAGCCCTGCTCACCGGGCGCCATCTCTTTCAATTTACTTATAGCGAATAAGGTCTCTTAACATGATCGGAAGTTATTCCGATCATGTTTTTTTTTCTAAGATGAAATAACATAAGTAAGATGGAATCTCTAAGAATGTAAAGTAGTCTTAAGATTGCAGTTACATAAACCATCAGAAGAAAACGTGACCGAGGAATTACTTGATTACCACACGTTTGAGCTAATTACTTGCTTGTTTTACTATTAAATATAATTATTGAATACAAACATATTGAATCAATATGATTGTATTTGAAAACCAGCGCCATGGCTAAGTATCTTGTACCCTAGCTATCGGCATATGCTGAGTGGCATCCATTTTGGTTCTCTCTGATATTTTGTACAAGATGTAAATAGATAAAGTTTTTTTTTCTGTGAATCAAATAAATAATTTCTAATATTAATTCAATCAATTGGAACGAGCGTACGAAATATCAGTTTATAATTACCAATCGCTTTTCGGTAAAGGAACACATCGTGAGGTAACCGGATTAATCCCAATAAGGCATAGTTTACGCTCGGGGTTAGGTCAGATGGCAGACGCTTTTGTGAAACTAGTGCCTACGCCAAATCTTGGGATTAGTTGCTAAAGCGGACCCCAGATTCCCTACATGAGCCGTGGCATAACCCATAAAAAAGTTAGAAAGAAGAGAGAGAAGAATCATTACAAGATATACCACGACGGTGGCAAACAAGCATACGGCCCGCCCGATGGAAAGTGGTCACCGTCGCCAATGGACGCCTGCAACTCCAGGGGGTCTAAAATATATGATGAGAACATTCCGGTCCGTACGACCAACAAATGGTTACCTAAAGTTTCAATCACAGAGCACGGACCTCTTTAGTGTGACAACCTTATATATAGAGAAGCCTTTGGCTTTGATTCTCATAGAAATCGACCGTGTCAGGTAATTTTGACATGTTATTGTCAAAACTGCCATACGTGCTATTTATAGGGTTGTGATATGGGTCGATATTGTATCGATAGATTAGGAGCAGTTATTAACATTTCACTAAAAATTACATGAAATAAAGTTATGCAAATATTTTTATTTCTTACCTTATTTTAACCTCTGTTTCAAAATCAGACACTCAAATGACTTCATTGTTATTTCATTTTATTACTGCGTTATGGTTTAAGTGAATTGTTTCTTAAATCAGTATTCTATAATGAAGCGATGCTAGTGCTATCTTAGTACAACATAAGAAGAGGATATTTAATTATTAACACAAGAAGAGTAAATAAAGAATTAACGCAATTTTAACTACATATTTTATTTACAATAATTTAACTAAGGGCCTGTTTTACAATCTCCAGTTACAGCTATCTTTCAGATAAAACATAACGCGCTCTCTTTCTTTACAAAACTTTTATTTACAGTAATGTGGTATACACGAACGGTATAGAACAGTGTGTATTAAGGGCAGTAAACAAGATATTACGAACGAATGTGAATTTAAGTCACAGGTTGGGTCGAAGACGAGGTCGTAATTCTAGTACGGCTCGTGATACACACAATGCTTTTCCTCACATTTGCGAGGAAATAAATAAACTTACTGCAGATAAATATACAATCATGATTAGCGGTAGTTAGTAGAACATTCAAGCAACACAGGAAGTGGTGTCCTCATACATAAGGTACCTCTACCTCTTCCGAAGTCCTACTAGAGAGACTAGTCCGTATACAAAAATAGATCGAAGTGTGCAAGATTTATTAGTGTAGTTGTATTCATTGTTTATGTGTCAGTTTCACCATTATTGATTGCTTTTTGTATGTATAAATGTGTAAGAAGTGCGCCTGTGTGCAAGTTTCCCCTCGCAAAAGTTTGGACGGTATTAAGATGTTGCTGTGACGTCTCCCTTCCAACATGTTGAAAGACTCTGTTGCTCGAAGAGCTCATTCTGTACAATGTACTAATTAATATTCGTCGTGACTCATCATCATTATCATCATCAGCCGAACGATGTCCACTACTGGACATAGGCCTTCCCCAGGGACTGCCACAGACACCCGCAACCTTTACCAGTCAGCCAGCCAGTCGTCAGTTTATCTTGTGGGGGCCTTCCCACGCTGCATCGTCTGGTGCGTGGTTGCCATTCGAGAACTCGCCGACCATACCGACCATACCACAAGCCCGTAAAATGGGCGTCATTACAATGTATTCGAGTTCCCGTCAACCAATTTTAAGGTTTGCTCTTTGATACACACTGTATATTGTATTGTGTATTTTTTTTTAGTATTTCAATAATATTTAAATAAAAATTCATCTTACTATTTTAGTAAGGCATATGACATACACTATCGATAACAAATGCAGCGGCGTGTCTCTTCCCTATTTCTCTTGCCCATACTAATTTTATATTGAATTAATTACATATTATTTAATTACCTGTGATACGAAACGTTTGAATTTTGTTTATTTACAAATTTGCTTTGGTTGCGGCACCCGATTATTGAGCAATGTGGCATTTTTGAAGTATTTTCATTTGATTATTACTCCATGACGGCCCAAGGGGTACTGACTGCTACTGACTGTCACGTATGCGCCAGGCGCATATGCGACACACGAGTTTTGGCTCTCAAGCCGTCTCTCTATAGGCGCGTCGCCCTACGACTTCCAATCTCTTTGGTTTCAATGGTTACCTAAAGAAACCATTGAAACCATGTATGAAAGTGTCAATACGGAGGACGGGTTTCATCGGTCTCAAACGTGAAATCCAGTGCGTGAAGTCCAGGGATAATTAAAAACGGCTCTTAACCCATTTTGTATGAGTGATCGCGAAGATACTGTGAGTGTGTTATGTCGAGGTGACTTTCGAGTAAGTTTTAATAGTGGTGAACATAAACGGACAAAACAGAGGGTAGAGTCAAACCACGTTATCTCTAAATCAAATGAACTGTCAAACTTTAATGTGTTATTTTAAACGTCAAACTTCTTATTGACGACCGGTTGGCGTAGTTGGTAGTGACCCTGCCTGCTAAGCCGATGTTTCTGGGTTGGAATCCCGGTAAGAGCATTTATTTGTGTGATGAACACAGATATTTGTTCCTGAGTCATGGATGTTTTCTATGTATTTGTATATTATATATATCGTTGTCTAAGTACCTACCTGTAACACAAGTCTTCTTGAGCTTACTGCGGGACTTAGTCAATTTGTGTAAGAATGTCCTGTAATATATATTAATAAATGATTTACTTAACATTTTCACAGCCTGTGCTATCAGAATCTAGGAAAATTAGCATAGACGGACTCTAGAAGATGTTGATGTCAACCTCAGTCTTTTGTTGGCTATATCCGCTACGTTCGGGCATATCCGCTAGATCTGCCAATAAATATATGGGACATTTGTCTGGCGGATGGAGATCTGACAGATTGTCCGAACGTATATGAGCAGCATTGGTCCGGGACCACGGGGACAATGTCGCATTCTGAAACTTCAGGTTTTCCAAAAAAATTCACGATTTAGCCCCGTTTTAGTAATAATATTCTTCCCGATAACTACTTACCTGCTTAAAAAAAATGAACAGAAATAATTATTAAAAGTACCTACATACTTAAAAACCTACTATTAAATCCAAATAATTAAAACTAAATCTTAAAATAAATAAATAAAAATAAAATTTAACTAAAAAAGGCCCAGTGCTCCCGGCAGGGTGCCCATCACGCAGGCAGCATTCCCGCGCTGAATAGCGATTGCAATTATTTACGCGAGGAAGCTGCCAGCGCGAGGGTCGCCTGTAGTCTCTCTCAGCCTCTTGCTTAGCTCCTTGTGGACCTCTAGCGCACTCTTTCCCCAAGGCCCTAGTGTCTTAACGCCAAAGCCATGAATTTATATTGAGCGCCGAGACAGCTGTATTTTGTGGCCTTATTCCAAACAGGAACACATACAGTTTGTCACTAAATAACTCTCAGACAACCACAATAGCATTTCCTGTTGATGCAAAGGATCATTGCGAAGCCCTGACCGCGACCCACTTACCGATCGTACGACTGGACAGCCTCGGATGGCTCGGATCCGTCCTTATATGGAATTTTTGTAAGCCCATATACATCGTTCTATCTAGCTGTATAATAACTCAGAATCACAACTTAGGCTGCGTTTTGCCAAATTTTTATTGCGAGAATAATGCTTACTCTAGATAATAACGTCGAATTACTATGGGATTTTGACATTAGGATCCAAGAGTAAGCGTTACTCTTGGTTAAAAAGTTTGGTCAAATCCAGCCTAAATCAAGTAAAACATTGACCCTAAAACCGAAAACGTTAAGCCCAGTTGTAGTTAATTTTAAAACTCTGAATCAGTATGAATTCTTTTTAGTCATCTTCAATCTTATGTAAGGTTTTTACAGTTTTTTTAACGTACAAAAAAACATAACCTGGAGTGCCGCCGGCAACGCGGCAGGGCCCAAGCTGAGGCCGCAGAGAAAGGAACCGCCGGACTATACGCGCCGTGTCCAGGATTACCGCCTATTAACAAACAGCTGACAACCCGACTATCGGGTATTTTGTGATCGTTCCCAGGCCTGACGACCCAATAGGCCGGATCTTGGTATAAGTATATGTCACCGTAGAATTGTGAGTACCGTTCTTTATAAACTAACGCGTCAGATTGTAAATAAACGGATAGGTTAGGTTAGTTTATAATATTTCTAGTCAAATTATAGACTGTCGGGAGTTCACAATTTAACGGTGACATATACATACATGACTCAAGACGGAACACCCGATATCGATGTTCTATTTTTGACGAGCAGAGTAACCTATCGTTTACCCGTTGGGATTTTGTTGTATCAGTTAGTTCAAACACCCAACAACTGTACACGAGTTATACTACAACGGGGACAAACAAGCATACGGCCGGCCTGATGGTAAGCAGTCACCGTATCCTATGGAGCCTGCAACTCCAGAGGTGTAACATGTGCGTTGCCGACCCTTTAAAAAAAAGGAGTATTCGGTGTGTTGACAGCTACACGGGCAAGCTTTGCTCCGTGGGTCCCCAGCCGTCAACACAGTGAACCCTCTTCGAGCTCTGGCGACCTTACTCACCAACAGAAACACAACACTATGAATAGGGTCTAGTGTAATTAAACTGCGGTTTTCTGTAAGGTGCAGGTACTTCCCCAGATGGGCTCTGCTCCAGATTTGAGCGAGACGACATTCACATTGTCACGTATTCGTATTGTCACATTGTCACGGCCAGGACGTAAATTATGACACATTTGGCCATTACCTTTTTAACTGCTATTATCTGGCATGTGGCAATATCGCATGTAATTTAAATATCATCTTCATACATTAAGATAAGGTTGGGAGTTGCGCACGCGCATTTGGAAGATAGAGGAAAATGTAATGAAGGAAAATGGTCGGTATGATAAGGAAACTCTCAATTTATGGCGAAATAAGACTTGTTTTACATAAACTATGAAGAAGATATTGTCAAACTTACCTACACATAGGTTGGGTAGCAATTACCGTAGTAAAAAAGTACCTACTTACCTAAAAGTCGTAATAAGGTGACTAGGCGAGAATTCCTAAAAACTAAAATTGTCATCAAAAAGTGAAAAATAAAATGTACCTATTCATTTTATTATTAGTAAAGGGTGAGTAATCAAACAAATTGAGGTGACTCCACATAGTGCTACAAACTGACACGTTTGAAGTCGGTGCCAAGCCAAATTAACAAAACATTCGAACGATAGGTACTTCAATAGCTGATAAGGTCAATGACCCTGAGAGCGATGCAAGTGGAAAAAAATCTAAATCATCGATATTATTCGATATATCGTCGTCTAGTACCCACAAATAAGCCTTATTGAGCTTACCGTGGGACTAGGCCGATTTGTGTAAAATCACCGTCAATGGAACTTCCTAATAATGTAAACAAAAGGCGTCACATGTTTTGCCACTGTTTTTCCTTGTATTTCATGTACCACACTACCTCATCAAACACCACTGAAACCATTCACTTCTGAAAAGGTCGTATTACCGTAACATACAAAACTAAGGTAAATAAGTTAATCTTGGAGATAGAACTTAAAATTAGGTTATTACGATCCATATGGCGTTCCATTGATATCGAAATTATCGATCCCATAATACTCATACCTGTTTATTTATTTTCGTAAGTACCACGATCAGTGTTTTTTTTCCATTATGGTCGTTATTTATATGACGAATTGAATTGTTCGATACTGTAACTGCAACTTCGCACTATCTTTCTGCCAGCATTTGTTTAGACGAATGCTAACCACAGATATACGATAAAAGAACTGGATACCTAATCGGCCGAAAAAAATGACGCCATAAAAGTGCAGCAGATGCGACTCTTTTTCATAGAGTCTTTGGAACGTGACGTTTCGTAAGTGCCAACAGCCTACATACTTTTAACAGTGTTGGTAGTTTTGTGTATGAATTTGACAGTTAATGCGTACGTCAGTAAGCTGTTTTTCGTACGAAACATTTATGTTTTTGTATCATCATCAATACAAGTTCGCTAATGTCATTCTGACCCACATTTTTTGACGTTTATGTCCTGTATTTGTGTGTAAGTCAATGATGCTAACGAGTTTTTTACAGTTGCAACATTGCATCAAATGAATACACGTGTAGAAGACATTTACGCATATTTATCAACGATTTTAATTCATTGGCACGCATGACGCTAGATTTATAGATGGTTAATTCATGATTCTAACTAAACATAGTAGGGGAGAGTCGATTATTATATCGTACCACTTTTCACTCAAACGTGGAAAACTTTTTTTGAAGATAAATAGAAATGTGAAGGTTTATTCATATAAAAGTTCAGTTTTTTGGCTAGGTTATATATAAAATTGAGTATTCTAGGATACAATTAAAGATCGGAAAAAAATGTAATCCGAAAGGACTGCCGTCGGTATGATTTAGCCGACCAGTCGGTTAAATCGCACCACCATTCGAACTGTATTAGTTAAGCATTATGAATGTTAATTGTTTATTTAAGATTCAAATTCCCATTATTTATAGCAATACAATGAAATCGCACTGATACAATATAAAATATTCAGTAGGTTAAATCGTACCTATGAGCGTGTGCTATGGTACAATTTAACCAAAACAGTATTTTTTTGAAATAAGTACCTAATATAAAATGTATAACCACAAAACTTAGACAATTTGTAAATACCACTCAGTAAAGCTCTAAAATAATGTAGTGAAATACTGTTCATTCTGTATTAATCTATCTAGATCACATGTAATACAATTACGAAATCACAGTAAGTACCAGTTACATCGAGTCCGACGAATTTTTTTTTCTCTCTTAACTTCTATCTTGATTTTTTTACATTTTATACGTCGATAATTTATACTTATAACATAGGCGCTCTGTTGAGTGCCCCACAAGCAAGTAAAATAGGTTGTTAAGTAGGAAATCTAGAGGTGGTACGATTTAACCGGCGGTACGATATAGCCGACTCTCCCCTATATATAATACATTGATCAAGGTGTATCGGGATTATTCCGGTAGAATACATCAACCAAATGTCACTGTTAAATTGTGAACTCCCGAAAGATTATAGTTTGACTAGGGATATTACTAGTGGCTCTGTAAGCTCGCGAGATGATATGAATTGAGTCCTTGGGTGCACTACTATAGTGCATAC
The DNA here is from genome assembly GCA_949128165.1 of Lathronympha strigana. Taxonomy (NCBI): domain Eukaryota; kingdom Metazoa; phylum Arthropoda; class Insecta; order Lepidoptera; family Tortricidae; genus Lathronympha; species Lathronympha strigana. Next base: position 1,717,085 of record OX421911.1, read on the forward strand.
AGGGATTATCGTCGGTAAGTATCACATCACATTTGGAGTAAATTGTCTTTTACAAAGGGCCTCTGCGCTGTTGGCTTCGGCTCCACGCACACCTTCCAAAAGTGCGGGACCCCATGGTATGTGCCAAAGACATACAAATAATAATATTAATAATACTCTTCTAGTGTTAATATACTTATATCGGGTTAGGTACTCACGTCTATAAAGTCGAAAATAGCTCGACATGTTTCGGAACGGTCCGCGTCCCATAATCATGAGTGAGAAGCGCTTGCGGCGATTGCTCTGCGCACACATAATATTAATTCTCACGGGAGTTTTCTATTTAAAATTCTTTTAGTGTTATTATTATTCAAAGTTAGTACGAGTAACTACCAACTAACAAACTATTTAATTCTAATTCTTTATCTAATATATTTGGTAATTAATGTTAGTCTTAGGAGACTTATAACCAACGATACAATACATGGATCTCAGCTAACCATTTAAATATTTCCACAAAAGAGGAAAGTCAATGTTATCATAAATATGCACTAATTTAACAATCTATAAAAACCTGTTTATCTTTGCTTATCGAATGGCATCAATTCTAAATGCGCTTGTTTATAGGAAAAGGTACCACTGTCGCTTGTTGATAAGGGTCATTTAGGGTTAGAATTCTTGTGGCATTTTAGCACAAGAAAGGCAGTGGAGTCGCCGTTGTATATTTTTTTATTTGAATGTATGAATATAATACCTAAATGATTCATTCCTAGTATGTTGATTTTATAATTAATACCATTTAAATAAATTGGAGACCCTGAAGTCCTTGCAAATATTATAAATTTATCTCATTAACCCTTTCAATGTCTGTCAATGTAGAAATCAAGTGACATTTTTATACAATTGTAAAGCACGAATCAAATCAAATCATTTATTAAATGTAATAAATGTTTTGATTCATGTTTTTTGTTTTTTAAGTAGTCACATTACTATATATAAATTATAAATTGAAAGAGATGTCATATACTACAGAAAAAGTGACCAAGCCCCCCCCCCCCCCCCCCTCGGTGAGAAGGGCTGGGCTCCCAGTACAGTTGCAGCTGCAGTTTTTTTGTATTTCGTTAATTGCAAAACACAACAATCTGAGCGACCTCTAAATCAGTAACAAATGAGTTCAAACTGGGCACACAGAATACTATTTTATAATATAATAAATGGAGCCTTGTGGAGGTAAAAAATAACATACTATTTTTACCTCCATACAAAGTTGGACCACACTAGTATGTACCTATGTATGCTTAAATCTTTAAAAGTACGCAACGGATTTTACTACGGTTTTTTGGATATATAGAGTGATTCAAGAGGAAGGATTATATGTCTAATAATAACCCGTGCAAAGCCTGGGCGGGTCGCTAGTAACAAATAAAATAAATGAAACAAAGTTGTCGGCATAGCTCAAAGACCACACAGATAGGACTGAAGTGGAATTTTAAGAGTTAATGAAGCGGGCAAATTCCTTTGCGAGTAGACGAGTACTTCAATCAGTAGGTAGATCAACGATCTCGTCATAATTGCGGGGAGACGTAAAATTAAAAAAAAAAGCGTTTCACGTTTTCGGATGATGACGGTTGTTTTTTTTTCAGATGCGCAGTGCCAGAATGCGAGTCACCACCATACCAGTTCGAGACGGGCCAGTGGGGGCTCTGGGCGCTCGGGAAAGATAAATGCGCGCGGCCGCGGCCCAGCGATGACGCGGCGTGTGCGCAGGGCGCCTTCCACGCCAACGAGACTGTAGAGTGTGGTACACATGTGTATGGGAACCATGATACTATCGTCGCTGAGGTGAGGTTTTATATGTAGACGAACCATCATACCAGTAGACCGTGGCCGCGCCCCACATGTATGGGCGCCATGATAGGTTACTGAGGTGAGATTTCATATATAGATTACGTATCGCCATTATACCTTGACACTGGCGGAATTGTCCCACTGGATAGAACCATTTTATCTTAAAAAACTGAACTAAGACTATTCTCAACATGTTTCCTGCTTGTTCCAGTTCAACTTGGGCTGCCAGGAGTGGAAGCGGACGCTGGTGGGTACCATCCACAGCGCCGGACTCTTCGCTGCGCTGCCGCTCACCGGCTATATATCTGACACGTGAGTTTACCATCACCTCACCTCCTATTGGCTAAATACTATCCACTAGGTTCTTCTTAGTCGTACACTCTTGCTAGAGTGGTCTTGGTCATCGTTGTGATTCACGATGATTGGTCTTTGTAAAGCGGCGCCATTCGTCACGGACTGCAGCCTTACGGATACACTCGTACATCGAGCACTTAGTTGCGGCCTTGATCTGATCTGTCCATCTCATTGGTGATACCGCGTGGCCTGGTACCTTCAACTTTTCCCTGCACTACGAGATGTTCTATGGAGTCATTGTCGGGACGAGATATATGGCTGCAGAAGGTCAAAATGCGTGACTCCACTGTGGTATGCAGATCTGCAGACTCGAGTTCTCTCAATATGGAGTCATTGGTCAAAAAAGCTGGGGAAGAATCAAACATACATATTAAAGGTTACCACTTAGCAGATTTTTACTCACGACAAAAACAAAAACGGGGTGGAGTATGCATAATGTGTAAGGATCATTTAGATTTCAAACCTTTAGACTATCTGAAAGAAATACAAACAGACTACCATTTTGAATCATGTGGCGTAGAAATCACAAAAATTAACTGCATAATCATTTGCATATACAGAACACCGAATCAAACACCTTTCATATTCCTGAATAAACTTGAATTACTATTAGAACGTTTAAAACATAAGACGAAGAAGAAAATTATAATAACAGGTGATTTCAACATTGATGTAATTAAGCAGAATAAAGTAACGATAGAATACAATAGAATCATTAAAAACTATAACTATACATTACATATTAAAGAACCCACCAGGCAAAATTCCTGTATCGATCATATAATAAGTAATAATATGAATGCTATCGGTGAACTTCACGCACTTCATATATCCGACCACAATACTGGCCAACTACTTATTTTGCCTGATGTTCCTAAAATAAATCGTAGCTCATTTTGGTTTATCACAAGGCGAGACTTTAGCAAAGAAAATATAGAAAAATTTTGCAATTGTCTTAGTGCTTTGACTTGGTCCAAAGTATATGACCTTACAGATGTCGATATGGCATTTGATGATTTTCATGATGATTTAACATTATTTTATAAATTATGCTTTCCAGAAATAAAAATCAAAATAACAAGAAAGTCGTCAAAAATAGCCTGGTTGACCAAAGGGATAAGAATATCATCGAAAACAAAGCGTGTACTACGTTATAAATACTATTCCTCAAAGAATGAGTTAAATAAAAAACGATATGGTGACTATCAAAGAACATTCAAGAGATGTATGATGACTGCTCAGAAACTATGCAACACTAAATATCTCACGAATGCTAAGAATACGTGCAAGGCCACTTGGAACCTTATTAAAGAGAATACATCCAACAATTCCCTTGAACGGAAAATAATTGAAAAAATAAAATACAATGATATCAATATAACCGATCCAAAGCGAATAGCAGACGCATTCATAAATCAATTTATAGGCGTATCAAAAGCATGCCAAGCACAAGGTTCCATATACCCTGAAAAAATCACACGCGTTGACAATAGTATGTTCCTTTTCCCTACAGATAGCCATGAGATTCTTAAAATAATCATGAAACTAAAAAATACAGCTTCTGTAGGATATGACGACTTATCTACGCATATAATAAAACACTGTGCTGTTTATATAGCACCAGTTCTCAGTCACCTTATAAATTTATCGTTTATTCAAGGAGTATTTCCACAAAAATTAAAAAGAACCTTGATAAAACCCGTATATAAGAAAGGAGATAGAGAAATAGTTGATAATTATCGGCCGATAGCTCTTATTCCTATATTATCAAAGATTGTAGAGAAAGCAATGTATGAAAGGATAACAAGTTTCTTGAATAAATGTAATGTACTATCCAAACAACAAAACGGATTTCAAAAGGGCAAGTCCACCGCTTTAGCTATCTTTCAATTAATTAAGGAAATTTTGAACAATATGGATGAGCAAAATCCCACGACTGCTGTATTTTTCGATATGAGCAAGGCGTTCGATCTTGTTCAACATGAGTTGCTTCTATCCAAATGTGAGATCTATGGTTTGCGAGGACAAGTTTTGCATTGGCTACAAAGCTACCTTAGCAATAGACAGCAATATGTAGAAATCTCGAATGTTAATGAGAATAGTGAATATTTAAGCCACAAATCTGATCTAAAGCCGCATATAGTCGGCGTGCCTCAGGGGAGTATTTTGGGGCCTTTACTCTTCCTGATATATATCAACGATTTGCCATTAACCACTACTCATCATTGCATACTCTTTGCCGATGACGTATCTGTGATCGTATCTAGCAGAGACATAGCTAATCACAATAATGATGTTAATGACGCGGTTGCGAATATAATAGACTGGTTAAACATTAACGAACTGCAAATAAACATCAGTAAGACCACTTACATGAAATTGTGGAATGGCTATGGGGAAAAAGAAAAACTCGCTGTCTCGTATAAGAACCAAACAATTGCAGAATCTGAGGTAGTAAAATTCCTTGGAATTTTAATTGACCATAGATGTTCATGGACACATCACATCGAAAAGATCTGTAAGAAAATAGACAGATTTGCCTATGCTCTCTGGCGACTTACAAAAATATCGAACCAAAAAACAGCCCTTCAAGCATATCATGGTTATGTGGCATCTAGTATACGATATGGTATAATTGTATGGGGAAACGCGTCGGATTTAAATAGAGTATTTATAGCCCAAAAACAGTGCATACGTGCAATTTGCGATGTTCCGAGGCTAACTCCATGTAGACCTTTATTCAAAAAACTAAATCTGCTCACGGTGCCTTGTTTGTATATATTTGAAATGTGCATATTTGTTAAATCTAACCAAAACCTCTTCACACGAAACGATGAATTGTGTCATTTCAATACTCGTTATCCTGATAAACTGATATGCCCGAGAACTTACACCAGTCTATACAGGAAGAGCTGCTATCCAATGGCTGTAAGCTTATTTAATAAACTACCAGATGATATTAAAGCCTTGCCATTCCATTTGTTTAAGAGACACTTATGTCAATGGCTGAAAAATCAGAATTTCTATTCAGTAAATGATTATCTTGACAGACAATGTTAGCATAGTTGCTAATTGTAAATAATAATTAGTTTGTAATATTAATTGTTATTTTAAGTTTAGGTTTAAATTGTATCCAGATTTATTGTAAATTTTAATGCATGATTAGGATTAAGTAGAATTAAGGAACTTGAAAATTTGCATGTCACTGTGTGACTGGATAGCTGCAGTTCCAAAAAATGTAACACCTTATGTATATCCTATCTTAAGCAAATAAAGAAATTATGAAAATAAATTATTATTATTGGTACGAAACTCTGTCCATGACACTCCTAGCATCGGTCTCCAGCACCACATCTCCAGCGCGTCAACCTTCTTCTTCTCAGTTTCACGAAGAGTCCATGTCTCCGACGAAAAATAGGAAATATTAGGCAATAAACCAGTCTGCTATCCACTAGATAGTATAAAACAAAGTCGCTTCCCGCTATCTGTATGTATGTACGCTTAAATCTTGAAAACTACGCAACGTATTTTGATGCGGTTTTTTTAAATAGATAGAGTGATTCAAGAGGAATGTTTATGTGTATAATAATAACCCGTGCAAAGTCGGGGCGGGTCGCTAGTATAAAATAAACTGGTAGGTAAGTTCTCGTGGCACAGGCCGCAGGGTAACATGTCCGATTTTCAATGGCCCCTATTTCACTATGCTAACAAATGACAATTTCGAAAATTACTAAATTACTGGTGTTTCAGGCTTCCATAGGCTATGGGAGTTGATAACTATCAGGCGAAGTGTTTGCTTGTTTGCCAACAATTTCATATCCTACGAATATTATAAACGCGAAAGTTTGTATGGATGTTTGTTACTCTTTCGCATAAAAACTACTGAATGGATTTTAATGAAACTTTAGAATAAATATATCAGGATAACACATAGGCTACAATTTATAAAGATATTGCGCAGACGAAGTCGCGGGCACCACCTAGTTTTAACCCTTAAATGCATGATGATGCATACAGAAACGAGGCAAGTGACAATCAAGTTCTCTTTGTCTGCGTTACGAGTTGCGAGCCGTTTTTGTATGGAAGCGATCACGTGGCGAGTTCGCGGGTACCAGTTTTGTATAGAAATCGCTTACGAATCGCCCAAGTGTGAGGCCCTTATCATTTTAACATGGTTCTAGAGGGGCCTAGGGTTCCAATTGGCTGACTGAACAAGACATATTATTTATTATACATTGATGTTATTAAACTTATGCTCGCTGGGAAGGTTGAGTGGTAATAAAAATATAAGTCAATTATGGCACATTTATCGTCGAAATCATACATTACGATATTTCTTATTTTATCCTTATTTTATTATTTCATTGGCATTGGTCATGACATTAATATTGTGCTTGTTTTGTAGGTTAAGGATAAGGTCAGGATTTCCAAAACTTTGTCATTTTATTTTCGGACATATAGGTACTTACTTTCAAGGAGGTCACAGGGCCTATATCACGAAAATCGAACGATTGAGGATTTGTGCCTCCATCTCTGTCACTCTTGCATATTGGAGTGACAAAGAGGTTTTCCCGTTTGCCAATTTTCGATGTTCGTGGTAGGCGTGCAGGTATATTTAGGTAGTTGCGCGGTCTTGGCTTGGCATTTAACTCTTAAATGCATGAATTAACAGTATTGAGCCTAAAACATCCTAAGTGACAACCAAATTAATTTCAAATTAAGAACTTACGACGATATGACAAAGTCTAAATTCCAAAAGAACTTGATTGTCACTTGTCTCATTTCTGTGTCATAAATGCATCATCATGTATTTAGGCGTTAAAAAAACCAATAATACTAAATAAACGTACAAACCTTTTTAAATATATTCACTGTAAATTGAAAGAGATGTCATATACTACAGAAAAAGTGACCAAGGCCCCCGGTGTACAATTGTATATTAATAAATAAATAATTATTGTGGGACAATCTTACACAAATCGATAATACGACCGTTTCAGCAGTGAATGGTCTCAGTGGTGTTTGATGAGGTAGTGTCAAAATACAAGGAGAAACAGTGACAAAACATGTGACGCCTTTTGTTTACATTAAGAAGTTCCATTCACAGGGATTTTAGGAGATCAATGGAAAACTTTCCAATACACCCATCTTGTTATTGTAACTAGTTAAACATTGACACGCATTGTAAAAATACCCACCTGATTAAATACGTTGTAAATGGCCCTGTAAGTTGACACAACTGAACAAGCAGGCTATGCAGTAGTACAATAAGTTTAATCAATAGTACATGGTTTATTTTATTTTGCCATTGTATTTCACAATAATACTCTTTGTTCCTATATACCTCAATAAAATAAAACACTTGTTACAAAATTCCAAAAAAAATCAATGAACATTTGCATGAGTTTTGTGGGTTTAACTTGCTTAATAAAGATAGTTAACATTTACCTAAATTAAACGTAAATTTATGATTTAAATAACACGCAATCTGATTTAATGGTTACTGACGTTACTGTAATCGCAATCGTTTGTAGAGACATATTATTGCTAATACAATCTATCAGGCGCTGATTTCACTGCTCATACTCATAGCAGCGAATGAAAGTACTCGTAACTACCTTAAAGAAATCATATAATTTAAACTATCGTGAGTCATACTCACATTAAATTGCAACGGCTCAAACTCACGTATTTTTATCACAATAACCCAAGATAGTGATGCCCGAGCCGCGAAGGTGACAACACCACTCGGTCTGTCCGACAATGACTGCCCGAAGCAGTCGAAACATGTCACGCCTATTGTGATAAAAATACCTGAGTTTGAACTGTTGCAATTTATTAAATAATATGCAATTTAATGTACGTTAAAGGAAACTGAAATACGTAACATTTTATACTTCATTGTGACAAGAGCGAAAAAGGCGGGTGCGCCATTTTTTTTGTAGAATTTAGTTTTTTTTGTTAAATTGATTGTTTTTATGTATTTTCCAGATCAAGTATGGTAGCGCAATGGAAAGTATGAAAAATGTATGGAGCTGTATTTTAAAGTTGTTAACTATGTTTGATAGCTCATTTCCTAGTATAGAGCCTCAAATTTGAGTAAAACTCAATGTTCAATTGTAAAGCATGAATTAAATCATTTATTATTTATAATAAAAGCAGGAGATCGCTGGTTCGATTCCAGCCCTGCTCCCCGGGGGCCTTGGTCACTTTTTGTGTATATGACATCTCTTTCAATTTATAAAACTCAATGTTTTAACTTTTCCTTTAAGTTCCTCGGCTTCATTAAGTCATAGAAACAAAGTATGTCTTATTAACCTTTAATTAAAAAAATAATAATTACGAGTATTTTCTACTTTTTCATGGTCGACTGCACATTTTTTATCTGCTCATCAAAATTTCGTTATAAAATTCAATATGTCTTGTCATTGTTATTATTGCAGATACTTAGGAAATTTTGGACTCTGGTTGCCGTGATCGGGTAGCTCAGTGGTTAGGGCGTCTACCGCGAAAGCAGGAGGTCGCTGGTTCGATCCCAGCCCTGCTCTCCGGGGACCTTGGTCTCTTTTTCTGTATATGACATCTCTTTCAATTTATAATTTATATATAGTAGTGCCTACTTAAAAACATGAATCAAAACATTTATTATAAATAATTAATTATTTAATTCATGCTTTACAATTGTATCGTTATTAATCTTCTCTTTATTTTCTGTTTATTTTAGTATAATGTGTTCTATTTCATTTTTATGTTTGTAACTCTATGGGTCTAAGTTATCCGAAATAGATTGATTTTGATTTGATTTGATAATTGTTTGCCGACAGATTTGGCCGACGAGCTGCGTTTGTGCTGACGGCGGTAAGTGGGGCGCTGATGGGTCTCATCCGCTCCTTCTCCGTCTCCTACACCATGTACCTCGTGTTCGAGTTTCTCGACGCCATGCTGGGCTCTGGGGTGTACAGCACCGGCTTTATTTTAGGTTGGTACAACTATATTACTGCCTCTCTTTAGTCGGTCCCTCATTCCTGAGGATCGTGATCACAATAAGTGACGTCCTTGATCAGGATTCTCATACTACTTTACCGCCCACCCGGAGCTCTCGGAGGATCTGCCTACTGTGGAATTTGCAACTACACTACCATTAGTAATTATTGTTTCTTTATCTGCCTAGAAAGTTTATTTATTTCCTCGAAAATGTGATGAAAAATATTATATATATCACGAGCGGTACAAGAATTACGAACTCGTGCTAAAATTTAGCCCTCGTCTTTCGACTCGGGCTTAAATTCACACTCTTTCGTAATTTCTTTATTACCGCTCTTAATACACAATGTACTGTTACTTAAAGGCAAATACGTACTTTTTTTGTCACAATAAATGAAAATTGAAATATATTTCACTAAAATATTACATCTACCGTCCAACATACCAACAAACCATGAGTAAAAACTCATTGAAGTGGTGATACAAATATTTACTTTTTCATTACAGCGCTGGAAATGGTGGGGCTGAAACGACGCGTCCTCGGTGGCAATATCATCTCTAGCTCCTTTGCCATCGGCCAAGTAATCCTCGCCCTGGTGGCCTGGAACGTGCCCTACTGGAGAAACCTGACCCGCGTCATCTACGTGCCTTCCTTCCTCTTCATCTTCTACTACTTCCTCATTGAAGAGAGCGTGAGATGGCTCCTAAGCAAAGGCAGGAAACAAGAAGCTGCCAAAATCATCTATAAAGCCGCCGCGATCAACAAGAAGGAGCTGTCACCAGAATCTCTGAAACAGCTTGAATCCTCTACTGATTCGTCTACGGACGTAGTGACAGAGCATACGTCTATGGACGAGAAGCCGAAGAAATCGCCGTTAGTTCGCATTTTTAAATCGAAGATTCTGATCTCACGACTCTTTATCTGTTCTTTCTGGTGGATCACAGTGACGTTCATCTATTACGGATTGTCGATTAATTCCGTGTCACTGGCAGGGAATCAGTACGTGAACTTCATGCTGACTTCTCTAGTGGAGATCCCAGGGTATGCAATGAGTGTGCTGACGTTGGACCGCTTCGGCCGCAAGAGTTCCATCATGACAGCATTCTTCGTTTGTGGTACTTCCCTCATCGCCTTGCCTTTTGTTCCTAATCGTGAGTTTTATTTGAGTTTTTAATCTTAGTTTAATAATCTAGACATTGTTGTTCATACTTGGAATACACTTCAGTATTTTGTTTTTCTCAGTTAGATATCTAATGTGATCAAACACCATTCGACTATTATAATATGAAAATTGTAATTGAACCTTGAACCTAGTTTATAGTCCTATTTTACAGTAATCAAACCATCCATTTCGTTACTTTAGATCCTTGATATAATCCTATTTGAATTACTTGGAGTTTTGTTTTTAGCACCGTTTACTCGTTCCTTCTGTAGTTCGTTTCATACTATCTAGTTAGTAGTAGATGTAGTTTTTAGAACTCTCTTCAACGTTTTCAGACCTAGCCTGGCTCCACACATGCCTCACGATGCTGGGAAAGCTCTGCATCAGCATGGCCTTCAGCTCTATATACATCTACACGTCAGAGCTGTTCCCCACCGAGGCGCGACACTCCATGCTTGGGACATGTTCCATGATTGGGAGGATTGGCAGCATTGTGGCGCCTCAGACACCACTACTGGTCAGTACACAAAATGTAAAAGGAGAATGATAGGCTTCGACAAGGACACGGTCACTGGAGCTTGGAGCATAATCAGATAGATTCGTCTATATCACATAATTGCTATTTTTAATTACTTCTATTGTCAAATAAAATAAGAGTGACAGCAGGTAGCTACAGATACCACAAACACGTCAGTGGCTTAACTGTATTTCCATATGCGTACCTATAGTTTTACATTTATATACTACGTTTAATGCCAAGAGTGTCAAGTTTAGCCGGGTGTTAAGAAAACGTGACCAATATTGTAGTACGTACACAAATTGGTACAAATTCAATATTGTGGACTAGTTTCACAAGAAACTCTCATTAGGTTCTTGACCTGGAATGACTTAACGGAAAAAAAGTACCTAATTAATTACTAATTAGGGCATTGTCGCTAGAGATTGTGCAGGATAGATGCTGTAGAAGTATTTCGAGCCCAACATCTTTCCAGGTCTGTTGTGGCTTAAAACGAGCCTAACGATGCTCGGAAAGCTCTGCATCAGCATGACCTTCGCGTCCATATACATCTACACCATCGAGCTGTTCCCCACCGAGGGTCGCGCGTCCTGCATGAGCTTCTGCTCCATGATGGGCAGGCTCGGCAGTCTAATGGCACCTAGCACACCATTGTTGGTTGGTCAGTCTAGAGAACTGTAGATTATTGCTTTTTTTTTCTTGTATGTTGGTTAATCTAGAAAATAAGTTACGACCTCCAACAAACACTAGACAGTGTTTGTTGGAGGTCGTAACTTATTTTTGGCTTTTGGTAGCTCTATTAGTTACTAGCCGTCACAAATGAGTATATTTAGGTGTTTTATGCAGGTAATACAATTTAGCATTATTTCTTACTTATCACAATTTCTGAAGTATATAGTTTTGGTCTTTGCATTTTTGGTATTATCGGTATTAAAAATGTGCTTATTATATAAACAACTTTCTTCTACTGTAGTCTTGTGTAAAACTGAAAAAAAAACATACTGTAGAATAAAACTATAAGGAAATATTTTTTCACTTCTCAATGCGCACTTCGTTCGAGCGCCAAACTACCTCGTCGGAAATGCGTGCCTTTCAGCCCTTGGTTAACAATCTACTATGGTTTTGAGAATACTGTAAAGTTAACCAAATTATTACGATAATAGGTAGTATGACTAGTATGTATTGTATGATTATGGGGGTAAGAAGTAGATATAGGATAAAAGAACTGGATACCCAATCAGCCGGAAAAAATGCTATAAAAGTGCTGCAGTTGCGACTCTTTTTCATATTGTCTTGTTTGAAACGTGATGTTTCGTTAAGTGCCAACAGCTTATAAACTTTTACCAGGGTATTGAAATACTTATATTGGGTCACTCACGTCAGTAAAGTCGAAAATAGCTCGACATGTTTCGGAACAGTCCGTGTCCCTTATTCATGAGTCACCAGTGTAGTTCAGTGTAGTGTTAGTTTTACCACTGTAGTTCTGTGTAAGAATTTGAGACCTAATGCGTACGTCAGTAAGCTCTTTTTCGTACGAAACATTTAACGTTTCTATTGTCGTCAATGCAAGTTCTGACGCACATTTCTTGACGTTTTTGTTGTACACAATTGTAAAGCATGAATTAAATCATCCATTATTTATAATAAATGTTTTGATTCATGTTTTTTTAAGTAGGCAGACTACTATACAGGGTGTCCCACGACGATGCCACATGGAGGGAAAGTACCTTAAATATCATAGATAGGATATTTTTATGAAAGAAGACTTTATTTTATTTCTCAGACTTATTATAACTGCATTTAAAGTTTTTTTTTAATTTAGCTTGTCTCGCCCGAAAACCCAACCAGATAAATACTAAACAAATAAACTTTTTTTTCCTTTTCCACCAATCGATACTGTTAATGCTTGTTTTAAAAATTCTCAAAGAAACACTAGGTCTTACACTCGTATATCCTTCAAATAATCCATAAAATTGAAAATTTAGAATGCAAATAAATTTTACCCTGTAATTTTTTTTATTATTATTATTAATGCAGTTTGACTAAATTTTAAAAATAAAATAAAGTCTTCTTTCAGCATAATATCCTATCTTTGATATTTAAGGTACTTTCCCTCCATGTGGCAACTGGCATCGCCGTGGGACACCCTGTATATAAATTATAAATTGAAAGAGATAGAATTATGAATTGAAGCCGAAAACCTCTTGTGAGACTCGAACATAATTAAGTCGATTTTCGAGCGACATGTTTCGATCTTTACGAAGAAAGTCAGCGCGTCATCAGGAGCGACCACCCGCGACACAGGCAAGTCGTAACCCCTTCTCTGCTCTGCTGCAAGTAGGTAAACATCGAAAAATGTCGAGCGAAATCGACTAAGCTACGTCAGTGACCCGTTTTAAATATTATTTAATATATAAAAATATTATTCTAAGTAAGCATTCTTTTTTTTAGATGCAAATCATGGTGTCCCTTCCATATCTGATCTTCGGCATAATGGCGGGCATCTCTGGAGGACTCATGCTGCTCACGCCAGAAACCCTGCGACTACGGTTACCAGACACCATTGAACAGGTAATGTGTACATCTCATTGCCCCGTCCACCTAATTTTACACTTACACTCTCTGACTTGGCGTTCCCTCGTGACTGAGGATGGTTATGATTGTATGGCTTTGGCTTTGAGTGAATGATGTCTTATTTCGCTGGGTCGACTATTTTTAGGGTTTCGTACCTCAAAAGGAAAAGACGGAACCCTTATAGGATCACTTTGTTGTCCGTCCGTCCGTCCGTCTGTCTGTCAAGGCCCTTTATCTCAGGAACGCGTAAAGGTAGCAAGTCTCACAAACGGTGGCGAATTTCTCGAGTATACATGCAACCTCTGTGACAGGCAAGATGCATGTAATTTAGTTAGCCTAGTGGTACGAGTAAGTCTGCCGCGAAAGCAGGAGGTCGCTGGTTCGATCCCAGCTTCCTGGGGGCCCTTGGTCACTTTTTCTGTGGCATAAGACATATCTTTAAATTTTACATAATTTAATAGTTATTTAATTAAAGTATTTGATGTGTTTCAAAATGGTAAGAGGTATTTCTGTCGAGCGTGAGATAATTTCGCGACATTTTTGTACTGATGAACTGACGAATTGCGTGCCTAATCTCTGTCATACTAAGATAGGCTTATGTCATTTTAAAGTGCTATATTTATTAAATTCTCGTGTCCTTTTGTTTCAGGCGGAAGAAATGGCGATTGCGTCGCGCACCACTAAGCAAACAGACATTATCGTGGATTAACCAAAAAGGTTTCAATGCTCATTCTGTCTGATGTCTGCGTGCGTAGCCAAGATGCTATCGCTAACGCTCAGTTGCGAACTAAACGCAACTGTCATTGTCGCACTAATAGAGTCATAGAGAGAGATAACTACGATACGCATCTACGAGCGTGAGCGATTGGCATCTTGGCTACGCACGCTGATGCAAATTTTAAAACGTTACATCGATGTGTGAAAGAGACATTTTTATGTGATGCAATTAGAGTATAAGTTAATAGAAAAATGAGTTGCTGAAGCTTTCGTATCACGCTGGCTTACAAAATTTTCTTGAAACTCAGACATGATAATATATTTACAATGGATTGCTTATGTAATTTTGATACGTTACGGTTACGAGGATTTTCAAAACTCAACACTCAAAAATTTATTATGCAAGTAGGCCTCAAGGGCACTTTTACAAGTCAATAAGCATTACAATAATTTTCGTCAGGAGAACCGGTCGTAGCCAATACCCAGTAGCAAATATATTTACTACGAGCTTATGGAATTTGTGGTAACACAAATTCAATTTTAAACAAAAAAAATTCAACAGCTTTTTTGCTGGAGTTTGTAAGTTTACTGTTCAATTTGTATTATTTATAAATGGATTTGTGTAAGTCCAAAATCGAACAATAGATCTTTTACAGAGATATATTTTTGAAGCGTTGTAATGCTCATATATTTATGAACTCGACTGTATATAAAAATCCACAACGTATAATGTATTTTTTATAGTATTTTCTATAACGAGCTCAGTTCTATTTATTGTACTCATGGTTCTTGTAAAGTGAAATGACTGGTCACTTAGTGATAATAATTTTATCATATTGTACTATTATAATAATTTTGATTTTACCAATTTAACGTTGTTTCGTGCCATGTTGTTTGGTCTAGTTAGTGATAGTTTTAGTGTGCTGTTGGTTTTTTGTTTTTTATGAATGCGCTGGCCGCTTTCATTTACAGTCAATTGGAACCCTAGGCAACTGTGGGACTATGCGACGCTATAAATCAAATTGTAAGAAATATCTTACTGCTTTTCATTTTGACATGGTTCTAGAGTGCCCTAGGGTTCCAATTGGTTGACTGTACAGTCAGTAGCAGAAGTAGCTAAGCGGACAACCATATAAAAAAAAGAGTGCTACTGACTGTATTATAAGTTTATAAGTACATCCAATATCTTAAATATGGATGTGATTTTCGGATAAACATATCTTCACACATAGGTTTCAATAATAATTAGGTTGTGTGCAGATATTTTTTAGACTTCCACTTCACGGTCACCTGTAATAATTATACAACAAAGCGCGCAAAAATATCTGACCGCGTAAGAAATATGTGCAGTGTGCACCGCCGTAAGACCGTGTCACATTTTTTTTACTTTTTATTATGACAGGTGAATAAGTAACTAATAAATATTTCATATTTTATAAATATTTTTGTGAAAGTATACGTAATCATTTCAATACAAAATATGTAATTTGAAATAATTAATTTAACAGGGTTTAGCAATAGCATGCACATGATTTTAAAGGTAAATCATAATGTTAATTTGTGATAAATTATTTTTTAATTTATGATATAGATTTTATTTATTTAAATTGCATAAATAAAGGAATTAAGGAATATTAAAACCAATGTGGTTTATCAGTGCTAGTAATAATATTAAAATTAGTTAAGTATGTTTTAAAATTGTGATTTTATTTTTACTATTTTTAAGAATTTTATTTATTAAACAATTATGATGTATAACTTTGTTTATTCTATTTCTTAAACTGTACAATTCTACATTATTTCGCGCGATTCATGCACTGAAACTAAATACAGGGTGACGTCAGCCATTGCACAAACCCTGAAAAAATCCCACATGGAGCTACATCTTAGTAATGCTCTACTGTAATTTAATTTTTGATTAGAACTAAAAAAATACTTTGAAACAAATCGACAACAAAAAAAAACAATGTATTTATCATTGCCAGTGTTTTTAGCAGTAGGTAGTCTATTAGTGACACTGTCAAGTTTCTTCAATGATGACATTTGTAATTATTAACATTTAGAAAGTGTTATTAAAGTGACATAAATAAAAACTATAATCGAATGGACGGAGAAGGTTTCACACTATTCTAGGTATTAGGATTTATTACATCATGAGTTTTAGTTGCATACAAGCTGTCCCAGAGTACTAAATAGTAATTTGTTAATTTATACGTAACCACTGCTTGTTCTTGTAAATTGTTTTACTTTGTATGGACTTAGGTGCATTTTCGATTTTCGTTCCATACAAAGTGGTTTTTTTTTCGAATTTTGAAATTTTTCCACATGATTCGTACTCAGGGTCATTGACCTTACCAGCTCTTCAAGTATCGTTAGGTTACTTTTGTTACATACATACACGTTATTTGTGCAAATTCTAACGACTAGTAGTGCCCCTATTTGGGTATTGTATTTTCAATAACCACTGCATTTCCCAGTTGGCGGCTTCAGTAGACTTATTGGTGTAATGTTTTGGCTTGCGCGACGGTGTCAGGCAAGTCTCGTTGCCGGGTCTCGGGGGTTGAAAGCGTCAGCAGGGTGGCCAGCAATGCTGAGCTGCCAAACAGGAGCGTCGGCAGGGGAGGCCACCAGTTACCCTGAAACGTTATGCTCAATTTTCCTCTTCAAGAATTTATAATGAACATTTATCTTCCTACCTCTACCTATCTTAAATCTAAAAGAGGTCCTTGAGGCATTGCACCTAGGATGCTGGCGGCATTTCCTCGTTGTATCGCAATGCTGATACCTTGTGCGAAGAAGCCACCAGCTCGCGGGGAATTTTTCCATTTTACTTCCAATTATACGTATAAAATCATACAATATTGTTTAACGTATCAAGTACACACTCTGACAAAAGCCACTTTGAACCATCCATAGAACATAGCATCAGAAGTCAGTGGAGTCAAGGTTGCCAACACAGGACCTACTTTTGCGACAATGGAGCTGGAGCAAGCTCTCAGAAAGTTGCAACTAAGGTTTGCTAGCATGCAGCTCACGCTTGTAAAGACCAGCTCGGATGTGTTAAATGGGTTAATGGTCACACTAATCAGGTAGGGAAGTTAAAGGTGCTACCACAGACCCAACTCTTGCGACGACGGAGCACGCTCCCACTAAACAGCTCCGGTCGCTGGTAGGAACCGGATATCTTGAAGTTTAGCCGTCACACTCACCAATAGTGGAGTCAACGGTGCCAACACAGAGCCAGCCATGAAGCATGTCCAAACTAAGCATCCCCTATAGGGATCAACTCGGATATGGTGTTAAGATTAGTGACTCACCAGTAGTGGAGTCAAGGGCGCCAATACAGAGCCAACTCTTGCAACCATGGAGCAGGCCCCCACTAGGCAGCCTCTAGCGCTAGTAGGAACCAACTCGGAGGTGTACACGTAGATTCCATTGAAACATATGGATATGCACATCTTGCCAATCAGGAATATGACTATCAACTCCGTTTTGGCAGCTAAAATAGAGTTAGAGAGACATGAATGGTTTTGGGTTCAAAATATCATAGAAAATGTGACCCAAAAGCCCTTAATTATGTAACACAATTTGTGTGTCAACATAAACAGATTATTTAAGTCAAATGGATGTCAATGAATTATAAGATGGTTTAATGGAATCAAACCATTAACGATCCTCAGAAGTGATGGAGATAGAAACACATATTGTCATCAATAATTATTTAAGAACTGGTCATATTTTAGATGTATTCCTTCAGTACTCACCTTTTGGTACAAAAGCTTCTGACATACAAGCGATGCCGCAAACCAAGAACCCTCCCAGCAAAGTATACTTCCTCCCGATCTTGTTGAGCGTGAAGCAGGCAATGAACTCTCCTGCGAGTGTCGCGAGCGAGGAGAGAGCAAAGTTGGCTATTTTGTTGCCCGGCAGCGTTACTGAGTTGATGAGAAGACCATAATAGACGAAGGCGGCTGTGAACCACCACCAGGAGCATACTATCAACCTGGGAAGACGAGGTTAGATGATTATCCGTTAATTATCTTTTGAAACACTATCATGCGTAATTCTAGAAACATTTTGAAGATACAATTACTTAGAAAGGGCTACAATTAAGATCGATTGGTTTCATAAGTCTTTTATTTAACTAACCAAACTGGCCATGTATCATTTTGTATACAATAAAAGTCTGCCGATTTTTGCGGAGCCACCTCGAATCTATGGTTATTCGAGCGTAACGAACAAATAACTATGTCAGTTAAACGTCCGTCTATACAATGAACATGATCATAATGGGCATAATGGCTCAGGCAGAGGCATTCTTTTGGCAGAGGGGAACCCCTTATCAATCGCCAGTCAAATGATCTGTGTCAGTCAAAGCGATGGTTCGGTACAGACAACCAATTGAAACCCTAGGCCATTGTAGGACTATGTCATAGTGACGTTATAAATCAGATCGTAAAAAATCTCTTACTGCTTGTCCTTTTGAGATGGTTCGTAATTACTATTGACCAACTCACATCACACCTAGTCACCCGAGGCAATTAAACTATAGGTATTTTTAACATTGTGGTTTCGTTTTACACGTCTTTGATTAATGCAAAATTAATTTAAAATTGTTTCCAAAACAACCATATCATGATATAATGTTAATACATTATGTATCACTGGATTTAAGATCGAAATACCTCTTGACCAACATAGCCGAAGAAAACAGCAGCTTCGGATGAAATTTCTCCCTCTCCACTTCCTTATCTGCATCAAACCCCACCCTCGAACTACGAATAGCATCAATCATCTTCCGTGACAAGGGCACACCATTCCACTTCGCTATCTTCTGGACTAACATAACAGCTTTGTCATTCTTCTCATTCACGATCAACCAGCGTAAGGATTCTTCTAGAAGGAAGATGTAGGAGAGGAAGATAAAGGCCGGGCAGTAGAGGACGAGTTGGAAGTGTCTCCAGTAGGGGAGGAGGTAGACTATGAGGGTCAGGCAGAGTTCGCCAGAGGAGATCATGATGCCGAGGACCAGGGCGCTGATGATGCGTTTGTTCTTGCCAACTAGTTCTAGCACTGGAATGTAATAATTAAAGTGTTTCAAATTTGGGAGGACATCTGCAATTCAGGTATTATGTTTGATCACATATGTAACACCCTCAATATATACTTACAAATATAGTGCATAATGATTTACCCTTTCTAAGAAAATACAAGAGCATTAAGAATACATTATGAATACATATTATTATTTTTACTATTTTATCTGATAAAAAGTTCATTCTAAAAGAAAGTACTTATTTCCTTATTTATTTAAGGAGATCCTGCGCCTAAATAAATAACAGTAGTAGAACTTTAATTGCGAATACATTTTGGATATTCTTCAAGAATTTGTTAAAAAAATCCGGTAGGTACAGTCGCCCTCAGTTATATCAGAGCCATCAAGGTGCTCAAAAATATATGTACACGACTAACGCGTTGACGATAAAGTCGTGTTCAGATATTTGTGAGCATCTAAACTATTCCGTTATAACTGATGACGACTGTATCAAGGTATACTTACTTAGCACAAAACATGTGGTGTACGTTCCGGTTACCAAGGCAGCCTCGAGAAACTCCAATAATAAGTAGAGAGGATAACCAGTCCACCCTGGCCCTGCGGTTAAGGTCTTGAAAGCTCCTACCACCAGGCCCAGCCCGCTGGCTATTATAGATTTTCTTCGACCCCATCTAAAAAGTTTGTGTGTTCAATATTAAACTTGCTTGTAAATTTTTGATACTTCCCCAGATGGACTCTGCTCCAGATTTGAGCGAGACGACATTCGTTGTGCTGTGCCCTACCACGTTAAACAATATGCGTCCGCTGTGCCCATACCTCTCGTTAAAGTGCTTGCGCATACGTGGTAAGACCTTTCGATGACGGCCACAGCCGACTATGATGGTCAAATAGTTAACATTTCAGACAAGTATAGACCTTAAATTGGACTAGAAGCAGGCTTATGAAACTTTCCGTGCGAACGCGAATACATCTTCTTTTGTCTTGCGCCCGCCGGTACACGCCGCCGCCAGTATTATAGTACATTGTGCATCTAGGGAGGTAAGTACAGGATTACTAACGAGTCTGTTAGAAGCCCGACACAGCAGGCGGAGGGGCTTTAAATGACTCGAGTTTGTAATCCTCTTACCGACCGTGGTGCATACAATGTTTATCATCACACTTGTAAGGGAAAAAACAAATATACAAATGTATCTATTAAAAATAGATATTAGGGAGTTATATTGCATTAAAATCCATAACTCCCGAGGGGACTAAATCGGCCCTAACCGCTCTATACGCGCAGGCGCGCGTTATAACACCATCACCGAGCAAGTGTGATGAAAAGTATATAATGTTTCTTCGTAGGCAACCCTAGAGTCGTGAGCCATAGCAGCAATTGTTTTGCGTAGTATTCAAAACGGTTTGATTCGTTTGTCTATGAAAGATCAGCGTGCGTAGCCAAGATGCCAATCGCTCTCTTAGAAGCGAGCATAGTTATCTCTCTCTATCATTCTACCTTATTAATGGCCGTTGCGTCTCGTTCGCGACTGAGCGTTAGCGATTGGCATCTTGGCTACGCACACAGGGGCCTTACCATGACGTCTTAATGATATTAAACTGACGACCTAAACTGAGACGCTTCCATACAACTGAGCCTAAACTTAACCTAAACTGAATCGCGTTAAGACGTCATGGTAAGGCCCCTGTACTGAATTCGCTTTTTCTATGAAGGATCTGTTCTTAAGAAGTAAGTAATATGTGCTAGAAATAAATAGGATCTTTAAAAGTATGAGAAGTACCTGTCCGATATGAATCCCATCAAAGGCATGGAAATCATCACCCCCACGTTATGGATGGTGCCCACCAACGTTCGCTTCCACTCTTGACAAGCCAGATCAAACTGCGCAAAAACATCAATTTTAATTTGAGCCCCTTCTGAACCTTCTCATTATTGATTTAAAAAATGACAAATTTGGATTCATGCCATTAATAAATAAGCTTTAAATTATTTTCCAATGTTGAAATTAAACTAACTGATTAATCGCGTTTTTTAACACACACAGATGATGACTTGAGAGATAAGATAAATTTCTAAGATAATCTTCACCTTGTGAAAACGAATCCTGTAAAGGGATCAACGTAGGGTCATGACGTTGATAAACGCGATTAATCTGTTCTGAAGTGTTTATTTTCAATTAATAACAATCGAGTAAACAGAAGACAGTATTCCCCAATGTTCTTCTTTGGGTAAGTTCTCGGATTTCAATTCAGTTCTAAATTACATTAGAGTTTAGAGAATTTTATATTTCGGAAAGGACCGATGGAAATGTTATATTGTAAATGTGAAAGTAACTGTGTCTGTCTGTTAATTACTGCTCAGAACTCGACCTGCTAGACGTGACGCCCAGGGCTGTCAACACCGCCCCGTATTGGGCATCTCAAGTATAAGGAGGGAACCTCGATACGAATAAGAGAGACAGAAGAAGAACTGCCGATAGATTTCGTAGAAGATTTGTATGCTATTTTATTAATTATCAGTTAGCACCACATTACATAAGCACTATGGATTTCGTAGAACCGTAACCTACTAGTCATACTTACGACAAATGTTGGTAAAGCTGCAGGCCGCATTTGCCGGCGATTACTTGATACGATACAGTGGAAGTTGACTATTAACGCTTGTATACCCACATCAGATACTTTAGGGTTCCTGGAGCCAAACACCCACTTGTCGCACGGCTCAGACAGGTTGATGAAGCTGTGTACATGTTACAGCGTGCAGGAGGGCTTGACAGCCGGCCAGCACCGGAACACCGTGGTCTGGTACCTACTAAGATATTGATGAGTACTATCTGAGTGCAGTTTTTAGTCACGCTGTAAAACGCTGGCTTACCTCAGAGACTATAGACTTACTAGAGCAATTCATCCACTTGTCGAACAGCTCCGACTGGTTGATGAAGCCGTTTATGTTGCAGTCACGGACGATGCTGCTGGCGAGTACCGACCGGAGCACCATGATCTGGGCTACCAGACCCAAATGAGGCCTGTCACCTGTGCGTGTTAGGTGCCTGATGACTAAGGCACTGATGAGGACTAGCTGTGTACAGTTTTAACAGGCACCAAGACGCTGGCGTCCACCTCAGAGACTAAAGAGTTCCTAGAGGCTAGAGCCACATACCCACTTGCGGCATGTCTCAGATTGGTTTCATGAAGCGACACGTTGCTAACATATCGCTAGCGAGCACTGGCCGAGTATAGTGGGGCTCGAAGTGCCTGTTACGGGTATAGCAGACTCGCAGACTAGCACGGCGATCAGATGCTAGTCCGCGAGATCAGATGACAATGAGTAGATACATAATGCCACCTGAGGGCCAGAATGTCGAACAAAGCGCTGTTGGAGAACTTACTTCAGACACTATGGAGTTTCGAGAGCCATACACCCATTTATCACACGACTCAGACTGGTTGATGAAGCTGTGTACGCTGCAGTTCCCGGCGACGCTGCTGGCGAGCACTGGCCGGGTACAGCGGGGCTCGACAGCCGGCCACCAGGGTGGCGTGGCTGGTACCGGTGTCTTGGACTCGCAAGCTGGCACGGCGCATCTACAAGTGATATCAACTATGGACCGAAATATTGAAATCTAGTATCGCATTTACAAAATTCGTGCAAGAGGCGTAATCCATATTAATCTTATAAATGGGAAAGTGTGTGTGTTTGTTTGTTTGTCCGTCTTTCACGGCAAAACGATAGTTAAAAGATAGTTGAAGCGATGGAGTGTGACATAGGCTTTTTGTATCTTTCTAACACGAGCAAAGCCGCAGGCAAAAGCTAGTATAACATAATTTTGGTTGAAAATATTTGCTGTGACTTCTCTATTTCGGTGATACTGAGCTTGGACAGAATGACACGCTGAAGGTGGGTTATAGATTATAGATACATTCCGTACGTCTAACAAAGCATGACGGGGGCTTGATCTAAATATTTAAGTGACCTTTATTTCTGACTCTTCTTTTAGGTACAATACACCGTGTTTTTTTTATTACCGTTAACTTTAAGGAGACATTCTTCAGGTTAACTCGAGTTAATTTCTCCAAGAAACTAGTGTCCTCACTCTTACGATTTTTGATGTATTGAAAAAAGTTATTATCTGAACCAGTGTAAAAGGTTCTTCATTATCTCCTAATGTTATTAACTTTTTAAATTTATTCAGTAAAGAGTTATGCATTGACTATTCTCTGCAAGGAGGTTACTGAGGTGAGTTAGTTTGACGTTACCTACCGTTTCTTTCATTGTGTCACATAAATGCAATGAGTAAGAAAATATATGGAGGAGCCCTATTCTACTATACACACTTCAGGTTATACAAATATATATGAAATCGACATAGAAGTCCAAAACCATGCTCTGCTTCTTTCTTTTAAAAAGCCGATAGCGTAAGGTGAAAGAGATGAGATGAAATTTCACAGTTCTCAATTCCGATACATTTTAACATTTATGTTGACTTCCGGCTGCCTGTCGCCATTTTTATCTGCAGAGTTGTTTACAAACTATCAGCTGTCAAGTGGTGATCATCGTTTTGATTTTTCAGTGATTTTCTACAATAATAGCGTTTTTAGCATTTGATTTATAGTGTGGACATCAAGTGATGCAATCGCAATATACCTGGGTGCTCAATAAAACAGTGCAGTGCACGGAAATAAAGAAAAAAGCACTCTTCTTGATTCTTATTTATTGCAAATTCCTGTTGACATTAACTTACTATTCACGGTTGACATTTGCCATACTATTCTTATTCCAACTAACAAGCCCATATGATTGACGTGATTGCCTAGAATTGCTGCTTACCGGCCAGCAATCATGTCGATTGACGATAAAATAAACAATGATATGAATCAATTTTGTGGTTCTATGTCTAATTTTGGTTCTTAAAGGAAAACTTTTATTTAATACTTCATAACATGTTTAAACATACTAAATAGTAAGGTACTAGAGTCCGTTTATGCTGTTTTCTAACTTTGATTGCACAGACTGTTAAAGTGTTAAGTAAACATAATAATCTTATTCAAGTTTGACGTAAAAATAACACTTTAAGCTTTGCCAGTTAATCTGCTTCGAACAAATAACGTGCACATAATAAAATAGGCATGCATAATACAATAAAGGAAAATGGCGGCGGCGACCCGGGTGGTTAGCTCATTTTGCGAGTCGGAGCCCGTAGGAGTTGTTATGACAGCATGTGCCAGAGTAGTGGTAGGCGCGAGACGGACTTACTTTCGAATGCCGCAAACGCAATCGAATGTAACTTATGGTAAGTACACTGTTTCTGCGTAAACGCGCACGACTCGACCGGTAATGGGCGCTAGTAGCAGCCGCTCTGGCTTGTCTATGGCGTGGTACGGTCGCGTTGAGCTAATACATTTATCTTTTCTTTCTTCTTATTGTTATTGTGTCGCCAATTGTGGTCTTACCAAATGGCCCCGACGGAAGATCAGCGCTGGCCAAAAGACCGGCACCATGCTGAGGCGGGACCATTTCGTGGCTCAAGCTTTTTTCTTTTTTATAAAGTGTACGTAAAGCCACGAATAAATACAAATTTCTTTCTTTCTTTAATTCTCCAACGCATATTTAAAAAAATTATAAATCCTACCAACGGCCTCCTAGCCTAGTTGGTGTGGTATTACCGTGCCCACGAAGCAGGACCCGGTTTCAAATCCTGGTCAGGGCATATATTTGTGTGTTTATCACGAATATTTGTCCCGGAGATATGAATGTTTTCTATGTATTTAAGTATTTATATGTATATAATTATCTATTATATCGCCGTCTAGTACCCACAACACAAGCCTTATTGAGCTTACCGTGGGACTAGCTCGATTTGTGTAAGATTGTCCTACAGTTTTTATTACTTCCAATAAACTATTGTAGATAATTTAAATTGAATAGAGAAAATACTCTTTTTTGACACTTATCGGACTGGCTAAACCCCGGTTGGGCCCTAATCTTAAAGAATGAAATAAATTAATAAATTTATTTGTGACGATCACAATAAACGGATATAAAAACAAAACAATATAAAAAGTAAATGCGTGTGCATCACAAAATGGACCCAACTCAGCATACTGCCAGATAAGAAGCCGGTGCTAGTCTCCACTCAGGCTTCCATTCAGTGAATAAAAACAGATAAAATGAAGATACGAAGATTCAGTGTGTTTTAGAATGCAACAAAAACTACCTAACAATTGTAAAGAATGAATTAAATCATTTATTATTATTATTTATTTTGATTTGTGTTTTTAAGTAGGCACACTACTAATACTATATATAAATTATAAATTGAAAGACATGCCATATACTACAGAAAAAGTAACCAAGGTCCTCGGTGAGCAGGGCTCGGATCGAACCAGCGACCTCCTGCTTTCGCGGCAGACGCCGCCGGGTCACTTTTTCTGTAGAATATGACATCTCTTTTAATTTATAATTAAAACTTCCTAAGTCAAAATTTTAGATCTACTAACCTGGCATCCTCAGCAACAGCAGAGAACACATAGTTGATGTTGCTCATAGCAGTAAACAGTATGGGTATGGTGGCCAGGACGTACTGCCAACGCTGGAACCGGCCGAAGGTCGCCATGGAGCCTATGGACGTCACGGGCTCTGCTGGCTTCACGGACACCGACATTGGAATCGTTTGAGTGCTCATTTTTTTAATTCTTCTTTCTTGTTCTATGACTTTAAACACTTCTAGCACAGCTAGTTTTAGTATTTTCTCATTTAATACGTCAGTCTAAAGTTTATTTTTAAAATGATGCTTGTATCTACAGATACACAGGACCAAATAAATATATTAAATATTAATCATGAAATATAATGCAAGCTTTGTACATTTTCCTGCGAAGCAGACATACGCAGGCGAATAGGCATGGCCAAAAATGCAATGACACAATTGCATAAGATCTGGGTTGACAGGAACATATCCCGACAGACTAAGACCAAACTGGTGACGACATTGGTGTTCTCGATCTTCTTATATGGCGCCGAAACCTGGACCCTTAAGAAAGCTGACCGCAAACGCATTGACGCCTTTGAGATGTGGTGCTGGCGGAAAATGCTGCGCATCCCTTGGACAGCCCACCGAACCAACGAGTCAATACTTAGGGAACTAGGCGTTAAGATGAGGCTCTCGAACATCTGTCTTTGTAGGATATTGGAGTTCTTCGGCCACATTGCCAGGAAAAGCGGAAACAACCTGGAGCGACTTGTTGTGACCGGCAAAGTGGAGGGGAAAAGACCAAGAGGACGCAGCCCAACACGATGGAGCGATCAGATCCGCTCCACTCTGGACAGCAAATTCTGCGAAGCCATACATGCCGCCGAAAATAGACTGGACTGGCGAAATACAATCAAAGAGAAAGTGACGACAAGGGGTCACGACCCATTGAGGATACCGACATATGGAGGAGGTACATTTTCTAATGGTAGACCTATATTTTAAGATATCTCGTTTCCTGGAGAGGTACACAAAATTTTATTAAAGGTACCAAATAGTACACAAAAGGTACCAAATATCGGGCTAAAATTTATTCCATTCCCCCCCAGGTCCACTAAGCGTAGTCTTTTAAGCCATGACAGTATTTTTATAGATTCCTTAATACACGTATTATCTCAACTCTTTTTTTCCATAGGTACAGCTGGTTTTAAGCGAGTAACATTTATGCAGACGCTTTAAGTGCAATTGATTTTTTTAAATTATTGCTTATGATGCCTAAAATAATGTCATAAAATAACCTACCTATTGAATTTGAATTTGATTTGATCATTTATATCTTTATAACACCGTTTGAGATTATTTAAACAACTCTACATTGCAAATTAAAAATAAACAAACAATGAAGACTAGGATTATTTCCAAAAGTTTCACTTATATTTTATGGTACTTATTAAGTATAATTTTTTAGTCTTTTTTTAATTAATGTTAAATTTATCTCTTGAAAATTAATTAAATAATAATAATTATAATTGTCCAATGACAATTTAGTTAAAGTTGAGTTAAGTTAAGTTAAGTTTAAGTTTAAGCTAGTTTAAATTTTAATGTTTGTGAATTTTATGTATTTTTGTTTGTTTTGCGTTTAACCAATAAATAGATATAGGGCAATTTCGTACAAAGGTACACTTTCACATCACATACACTTTCCAGCCACGTGTAAAATTGACTGAAGCCTCCACAACACTGCAGTATGTAGTTGCAATGTCAACCAATTTCCCATAATTATGGCCTTGTCCATGTCATCTTTTGTAATAGAACGGATTACCTGGGTGAATCAAACTATTCATTGTTGTTATTCTGGCCTGTTGGGCAGGGAACAAATGTTTGACAGTTTGTTAGAAGAAACGTTGTAATATGTTCTACTAACATGTGTGGTCGATGACCCGTCATGGAAAGAAAATAACAGGCCATATCAAACGTTCGGGCAATGCGTTGTGACTGTCAGGAAGATAGGGCCACGGTGGATTTTTCAATCGCGAGTTATACAAATATTTAGTACCTTTTTCGTACTATTTGGTACAGTTAACGGCAAAAATATGTATCGACAAAATCGTCTTATATATATGGTACAAATGGTACAATGCTCTTGTTACATCGGAACAAGATGCTGTAGATATATTTTTGCATAAGATGTGTACACCCGTATTTTCACAAAATATACCTCGCTAAAGATCGGGAAATATAGGAATAATACGATCGTTTCAGTAGTTCATGGTTTCAGTGGTGTTTGATGAGGTAGTGTGAAAATATGAGGAGTTTTGCCTATAAATTAAGAAAAAAAAATGTTTAGGGGGGGCGCCCCATACATGTAACTGAATGTCAATTTTTTTTTGCCAAATATCTACTTGTGGCACATTATTGGATAGGCCTTTAGAAATAACTTAAAGGTTTCTTAAACAACATTTTGATTTATCGAACATGTGTCCCCCCCCACTCGAACTTTTGAATGGGAGGTTGCAAAAGGTTGAAAAATTAAAAAAAAATTAGGAAGATAGGATATAAGACGATCTTACCACGAAAATTATTTTAAACAAAGGTCAAGCCTAAAGCAAGCAAGGTTTGTCAAAAAACTATTCATCACAAAAGGACGTAAGTGCCTAGATAGTATGATGGCACTTACACCTTTTTGCTTGCACAATTTTTTGATAGTGTGACGGTACGGAACCCTTGCCTGTCGGTTTTTTTATCAGTGCTCTGTCATTTTATATTTTGTTTATTGTTCATAATAAAAGTATTTATTTTTCTGATTTGAATACAATTGAACTAGACGTTTTTATCCTTATCTTTGACTGTAACTAAAACGTCGTAGCAAAAGACGGTGTTGCCCCCTTCCACCAGGTGCAGCCTGTGTATTAGATTCCCAAAAGAGTGCCAGGACGGCAACTTGTGGGAGATGTTGTCGATGTCAATGTCTTGGAACAAGGCGGAACCCTGGAAGTAACAATACAATGCAATACAATACAACACAATACAATACAATACAATGCAATACAATAAAATGCAATACAATACAATACATTATACTTTATTGTACACCACAACAAAATAATTGATAAAAACTTCAGTAAACATAGAATTAAGGTAACAATAGGTGAAGAGGGGAAAAATGTTGTATTACACTCGGCGGCAAAGTTTGTTCAACTTTGTTTTGTTTTACGAGCGACCGCTATCTGATCTTTCAACCTAGAGACTAGCAGGCACATAAAGTGCTCATTATCGCACTAGTACGGTAATGTAGCACCATATGTACTGTAATAGTACATTGTGATACACGTGTGCTATGATGGTCATTGGCACAGCGCGCCATTGGTGTATTTTTTTCGAATCGCGTTGCGCGCGTAAATTTGAGGCAAAGGCCCGCCAAACAGCCAAAATAAAAAATGAAATTATTTATGTTTGAAGCACAAATTATTGTGAATTTTGAATAATTTAATACAATTTCACGTATATTTAATAATCCAGAAGGTTTTATTCCATGTATTCAAATAAATACGGAGATATTGCTTTTTAAGGCATAAGTTATTATGCGGCTAAAAACAGTGTCCTTTATTTGAAAAAAAAAAAAAACTTTCCAATCCGACAAAATTTGAATGTATTATCTGTGTACGTAACTTAGTCTCGTAGGGTACAAACTTAATTTGATGGGTTTATCTGATTACAACACTAGTTCAATAATATAATGAAAAAGCACGCGTATTTAATATCTAGGATTATGAGCCTAAAAGCGGTACGATAAGAACCTCGTTACGAGCAAGTATGTTGAAAAGAACTATAAAATAGTCTACATCAAACACATATGTTTATTTTTTTAATAATTTCTTCCGTTATCATTTTACACATGATTAAAATCCGATAAATCGAGAAAATTGCGTTTCGTTGTCGGTAAAAAAAGAAAATAGCCCACCTACCTTCAATACCAGGCATTTTCTCCTGTTGAACTTGAGGTTAGCAAAGACCAGTACAGTCTGGCCGATCAAGCTGCGGCAGCCAATCCTCTCCGCGGAGAACTTCAGCTCCCGACGACCTTCACCCACTTTGTATGTGTACAACGAAAACTAAAACGGATAGATAAGTAGGTAATAGTACATTTCGATGCTAGTGCGGAAAGTATGTCATTACTTCACGAGTCCCGAGGTATCTTACCACGAGCCGTAGGCGAGTGCCAATACTCGGCACAAGTGAAAAATGACATAACCGCACGTGAATCGAACGACGTTTTTCAATACAGATGCGAAAAAAATTAAAATACATAATAAAGAATTGAAAGTTTTTTTATTATTTCCGTGACACGCTTGTAATACAGTTAATATATTAAGAACATTTTCAAAATGTTGATCTTATCTTCTTTACTTTCTCATTTTCAATCTCATAATAATTATTTCTCATAAACAAAATAATAAATCGCATGTGACAAATCGTATCGTCATGTCTTAAAGGCCCTTCGAACATGGTTACCTGATTGAAAAACGCCTCTACTTTAACTGACGTTTCGTAGGCTCTGTTGCGTTTCATACACACAGATTTATAAGGGCTGTTTTCAATGTTAATATTTTTAATTAATGATCATTAGTATGATGAAGAAGTAATTATTGAAATATGAAATATCAATATCTTTAATATTATTGCGTTAATAGTAGGTATTTAGTTTTATTACGGCTCGGTAAAGTTAACGAACAACAATACTCTTCGGTAAACAGTCATGAATTGGAACACAACTAAATTTAAAAAGATTGGAAAAGTAAAAAGCACTAGTTCGCAAAAACAAACTTTGCGCACGCAAAACAGCCAAAAAAGGGCACTTTTTGAGCAACTGTATTGAAAACAATATTATTTTCACCGCACTGCTCGCAAACACGCTGTTTGTCCTTTAATTTCAGAGCGCAAAACTGTGTTTTATCTCTAGAGGTTAATAGTACATTACATACCAAGGCCGTTTAAGTGGGAAATGCCTCGGTTTCCATGTAATTGTCGGCCGAGGCGAAGCCGAGGTCGACTAACATGTGATCCGAGGATTTCCCATTTACCGGCCGAGGTTTGTATACTATTTTTCTGTCCGACGGAGCCGGCAGGCGGCAATTTAGTTTTGCGTAAAGTGACGCTTACCGGCCGGAGGACTGAAAAGTAATTTTTTTAAATATTTTGTATAGACTTAAGCAAAAAGCCATACTGCCTAAGAATGCAATAAACTTTTTGACGTTTTTACGTTTTGACGACTTTTCTAGACCTGTGATATAGGATGTGATTGGTGATACCTTAGTTTGACATAAATATGCCTTTTTTGTATGAT
This sequence comes from Lathronympha strigana, assembly GCA_949128165.1. Lineage (NCBI taxonomy): Eukaryota > Metazoa > Arthropoda > Insecta > Lepidoptera > Tortricidae > Lathronympha > Lathronympha strigana. The sequence continues at coordinate 1,748,088 of OX421911.1, forward strand.
TTGTCTATACATCAGATATATTGGAGCTGCCAAGGTGCTCAAAATATCTTAACATGCACTCTACCACTTTGACTTGGTGATTGCTTAGAAATAAATAATTACTGATTTGTTTTGTTTGAGTTTTTTTCATAAGTTTCCTCGCTTTAGTGTGGTGAAAAATGTTGTATTGTACTCGGCGGCAAAGTTTGTTCAACTCTCGTGCCCTGAGACTCTCGTAAAGCTCAAGATTCCAGCTACGCTCGTGGCTCAATTTTGGAATCTTTCGCTTGCTCGGGTCTCAATATAAGCCCGAGAGTTAAACAACAACTTTGCCCCCTTGTATAATAAATAACAATTTTACTTCTCTTGCCGATGCCGCTAAAATGGGAAAAACACAACGATGTGCTGAATCTTTCCGGTGGAATTTTCAAAAGTTAAGGGCTACTAAGGTTGATTTTCTTATTGAACTCTTATCCACATCAAAAATGTCCTCTTTCTCTATTGCATTGTATGATAAAAATCATGACTACATGAAACTTTAATGCACTGTATTATCGTAATTTTTTGTTTGAGGCACAAATTAAAAATAACGTGTAAGTAATTATTTTTTCTGCCTTCCGGCCGGCAAGTAGCCAATTGCAGGCCGCTACGCTAAACAAATGCGCCGCTTGCCGACTGCGTCGAGCAGAAAAATAGCGTACTGACCTTGGCCAGTAGGTAAATAAGAAAGCCTCAGATCACATGTTTGTCGACCTCAGCTTCGCTTCGGCCGACAATTACACGAGATCTGAGACATTTCTTACTTTACAGGCCTCGGTACGTAATCTACTATTTTAACTATGTAGGTAATTGATGGACTAAATAAATTTAAGTCATATAGCGTATTTAAGGATTTTTTATAGGCTTGTTTTGGGAAGACAATGAAAACATAAATATGTCTTCGTGATTCTAAGTAAACATTTTGATTCCCATTGCAAATGTATGGGAAATGCGACATAAACGGCCGTATCTTTTGATTGCGTTGACGTAGAGGTTTGGTTTTTTCACAGCTTCAATAGACTGCAGCTTTGTGTTTGCAGTATTGATTTGAACTTGCTAATCTTTACGCGTTCTTGAGATAAAGGGTCTTGACAGACGGACGGACAGCAAAGTGATCCTATGAGGGTTCAGTTTTTTCTTTTTCCCTAAGAACATTGCATATTCCTTACATTGTTGAAGATAGTTTCTTTGTACACAAAGCTGCGGCCGCAAATGTGGTTGTTACCCTTCACTTTGTACAGCTTGAAGTCAAACACCATCGCCGGCTTTTTCGAGAACGGAGGATCCGGAGTCTGGCACTTTGTGATGTTCTCGAGCACAACTTCGAAATTTCCCTGGAAATTTTCCATTATAATTTTATAAAACATATGAAAAATTAACGTCGTCAGAGCTCAAAGTAGTTTTTAAATACTTATGATGTGCCGCAAGTACAAAAATGCAAAAAAATAAAATACGTTATGTATCTCTAAAAGTATTGTTTTTCGCAATTTATATGCAAAAGTAAATAGCGGCATACAAAAGACACCTCTAGGTGTAATAATATTAACATAATGCTTTATAGTTACCGAGTAAAACCACATCAGCACGCCTACCACGAACATCGAAAATTGGCATTGACGGGAAAACCTCTTTGTCACTCCAATATGCAAGTGTGACAGAGATGGAGATACAAATCCGCAATCGTTCAATTTTCGTGGTATAGGCCCTGATACTGACTTCCAAACCCAGCTGAGAGGATCCTTAAAGTTCTTATGTCACAACAATTTTATTCGGCGATTTTAAGTACAGTCTAAATAAGTGTGACGCGGTTTTGTTTATTTCGCTTTACCACTAAACCAAATTGGAAGTTTAAGACATAGAACTACTCATTCGACGTAGAATTTAATCCTCTTTAATACCTACCTGAATGACTTTTCAGTCCGACGTACCATTTTCGAGCTAGACGCAAAAAAACTGAAACATTACCGAAAACTTGGCAGTAGCTTCGCTCTTAAAGTCAAGCTGAACTCCTGGAATTGTGCAAACTCGGATGACATGCCTTTAGGGTCTAATGCAGGTATTAAAACGTTATCCAGTTTGCTGGGAATGAATTCCTGGAAATTATCTTATTTTCTTGGCCTAAATTTACCTACATATATTATAAAGTGTTTGACCGAAATGCATAAAACTCTCTATACTGAGTTTATATAGCTAGGATTTCCCTGTTCCGTCACTGGATTTTTATAGAAAGCCTATACCAGAAGCACACGTTAGTCATTCTATATATTGTTTAAAGGCTGACCGCATCTTTTACACTCTTTTATGTATTTCGGCCAGGATACTCAATTTAAAATAAAAGCCACTTTCTGAGCAACTGTCAGAATAATATTTCATACACACACCAAAAGATACGTACATTTTTACAATAACCATTCCAAAACTGCGTAACCAAAATGAAGACTATAGTTGCAAAACGCATTTTCATGAAAACTAACATATTCTAGCGAGTAGTAAGTAGATAAACATAACAAGAACGATTATCCAATCTAATCTATGTCATTATTTGGTTCATCATCGTTACGATCAAACCCCGGAAGAGCTTTATACGAAGTGCAATTTATGGGTAACTATAATTTTTGTTTTTATTTTACTATCTTATTTTAATGTATATTTTCAAGGTTTTTTTTTTCATATTTCGTCTAGGCTAAATGTACACTTTGTTCATAGAACGCAGCACCGTATGCAACTTACTGTACGGTCAAGTTAGTAATATTTACGTAATATAATAATAATAGTCTACTTTTTGTGTGTTTTTATTTTAATTTATATTATTTTTTCTGTAATGTTTTGTAAGGTGTGCAATAAAGAGTTATTGTATTGTATTGTATTGGATTGTAATAGTAATAGTTACGAGGAAATGTCGGTCAAACAATCTGAGTCGGTTAAAATTCAAATTTAGTTCAGAAAAGTTTTTTTTCTATAAATTAATGAAGTTAGGGTCAATATTATATTTTTCCTGAAATACTTATGATAATATTAATATTGTGTAAAAAACTCATATTTTTTCCTTCGTAAGCTCTGAATTGAAGGCCCCCCCTTCAATTCAGAATGGGGGCAATTTTCTTTACATGTTCGCTTATAGATCAAAATAAAATTACAAAAAAAATGTTTAAGAATGTGCAAATCAAGTCCTTTCAAATGATACCACATTCCTTTCCTTTCTTACCATTTTGGCACCAAACCCTAAAAATTTAAAAATGAAAACATACATTCCATTCGAATTCAAATCATCATCAGTAATATGCTAAAAAACTATGAACAGTAATAATATTAATATTGTGTAAAAAACTCATATTTTTTCCTTCGTAAGCTCTGAATTGAAGGCCCCCCCTTCAATTCAGAAGGGGGGCAATTTTCTTTACATGTTCGCTTATAGATCAAAATAAAATTACAAAAAAAATGTTTAAGAATGTGCAAATCAAGTCCTTTCAAATGATACCACATTCCTTTCCTTTCTTACCATTTTGGCACCAAACCCTAAAATTTAAAAAAAACATACATTCCATTCGAATTCAAATCATCATCAGTAATATGCTAAAAAACTAACACGATTCCTGTTAGTTCCTTCAATACTGTATTTAAAAAATGTGCAAAACCGTGAAAAAAGTATACCAGACTCTTAAACAGTTAATATTCAAATCTGAAAGGTCAGTAGAAATGAGGGACCAAATACTGGGTTGTGAAATAAAAAGTGTAATATTTATGCGTACCCATGCTGACTGTACGTATTTAGGGTCTTGTTACAGAATCAGAATCGCATTAGACATAATCGTTTAGCCCGTGCGCTGTTGCATAACCTTCAGAGCGCCTACCACGAACCGCGAACGAAAGTATACCTCCCTTTCGCACTTGTGATTACTCACTCAAGTGCGACAGAGAGGTGAAATTCGTTCGTGGTTCGTGGTAGGCCTTCTGGCCCTAATTTCACCACAGAGACAGGTGTGACAATCAATATTACTGATATTGCAGGCGTTTATGGGCTACGGGCGCCGCTTACTTTTTTAAATACTACGACGGTGACAAACTAAGCGTAACCTATGGGCGCCTGTAACTCCAGGGGTGTTACATGCGCGTTGCCGACCCTTTAAAAAAAAGGAGGATTCGCTGTATTGACAGCTAAAGGGGCTAGTCCCCAGCTTTCAATACAGCGAATCCTCTTGGAGCTCTGGCGATCTTACTCACCAACAGAAACACAACACTATGGAGTAGGGTTGTATGTTATTAACCTGCGGTTTTAATAGATACCATGCTCAATTGCTTATACCAATAAAAAATCTATTCCAAATTTCAAATCGGTAGCCTAAGTCGTTCTCGAGATATTTAACGATGTGACAGACAGACAGACTGAGTCGCACCATTTTGCTAAGAATATACTTTTTCCGTTGTGTCGCCATCTGTTACATATTTTAAGCATCTAGTCGAGATACAAAACTTTATGGTAGCACCTAATGCATCTTTCATAACTGAACGAAGTAACCGATTCGTAAGAACGTCAATAGATGGCGCTGCTCTCAATCTACACCTGATTAGTGATTAAATACTATAAAGAGGCGGCCTTTATGACGGTCGCTGGTCGGTGTACGGTTGCCATCAGATATATAAGAGCGTCGGAGGTGCTCAAAAATATCTGAACAAGCACTCCAATACAGGCGTGCGTCCATATTTGTGACCATCTTCGCCGCTTCTATGTATCTGATGGCATCTATACTCTACCATCGGCATCATCAAATCAAAAGATTAGGATTAATGTGACTTATTCTTGAAAAATATAAAATAGTTCTAAGTAGGCGTTTCCCTTCTATACCTAAGCGTGCGAAGTTGGTCGGGTTGATTCTCCCATCATGTATATACCTACAATACAGATACATACATATATAAATATCGGAAAGCCGATCGCGAACATCTAAACAATTGAAAACTGGTGTCTCCTTCCCCCCGTTTACTTGTTTATTTGAGTGAAATAGATGCAGATCTGACATTGCAATTTTTCCATTTTTGCAGTAAATACAGGACATCAAAAATGTGCACGGGAAAAAGTTTAGCTCTCAATCAAGACTTACGTTTGTGTTTTTCGCAAAATTCATACAAACACAAAATGTAGAAAACCCGAGTAGGTACTTGACCTAAAGCTAAAATAGATGGCAATTACGGCAAAACTTCAGCTGTATTTCCATATACTCTGATTACAAAATTATATTTGCAGTTGGTAGCCAATGTTAATGTATGGCAACAACGGCAAAAGTATGTTTGTAACCCATTTTTCGTATTCATATTCGTAAAATTCAAAAAAACGTATTAGTAAATAGTACATTACCTAACTAGTGCGGTAAAATATTTATTTATTTATTTATTACCTCATGTATTAGGTACCTACATCATTTTATGCCTACACTTGGGCAGAAATCGGCTTTATCCGTACGCGTAGCGTGCGGAAAAAGGCACTTTATGGTCAGGTGTGGCATAAAGTACTATTCGTTGCATCACTAATAGAATAGAATACCTTTGTGACTGGCAATGCATTCTCTCACTCATGAATGACGTGTCTTAATGTTCCTCCTTTTGGGCAAATTTCCAACACACGTGCTAATTCGAGCATTGAACTTGCACGTGCTAAATTTTGCGCCAAAAATACTTGATGCAGCGCAGTATTACATAGTTTTATCAAAAAAGCCTACGTTGTTAGGAAACACGCGGGAGTTAAGACCTTTTGTCAAAAAATGTGGTTTGTTTATGTTTTGTATCGAAACCCAAAGTGGCGTAAGTTACAGAAATGCGCATGCTATTTTAAGTTTTACGTACCCAAAAATAGGTATTTAAATTGTGTTTGATATAAAATGGATATCCAGATTGCATATGACAAATGTATGTTGTGTTGTAAATATATGTATGTTTGTTTTGTTCTTTATTTCTCGGTGAATGTAAATGGTAATAAAATTAATTGTTGTAAATATCAATTTATATGTATACGTACCTACATACGATGCTATAGACGTACACATAGATATTACGTTAAGTATAGTAGTTTATGTGATTGTATATAATGAAATGGCTGACCGCCTCGTTTCATAAGCCCACACTCGAGTTCTAAAGTGTTATTATTTACAGTTACATACACTGTTTTGTATAGGTATCTACACACATATCATGAGCTGCATATTTTGACCGCCATTACGAATTTCATGAATGAAAACTTTTCTGACGCCTGTCACACTAGGTAGGTATATATTTTTCACACCACCTATTTATAAAAGGATTTTTTCTGTTCAAGCTAGGAGGGATCAAAGTGGCACTTTTCTTCCCTGCTGGGAGGGATCAAAGTGGCACTTTTCTTCCCTGCTGGGAGGGATCAAAGTGGCACTTTTCTTCCCTGCTGGGAGGGATCAAAGTGGCACTTTTCTGTTCAAGGACTACTTACACATTGAACGGAAAAATACCCTTATTCGAACAGGTTGTGTGAAAAAATACTTTTTTTAATGGAGCCCCACAAAGTTTGAATATTTCATGTTAAAAAACGTATCGTATTATACCACAATTACAAACTAAAAATTGTACAAGACGTAAGTCTAAGCTTAAAATTTTAAAAATAACATAGTCTTTTGCAAAATATCCTAACTACGATTTAAGGTACTTTTTCTTCATGTCCATAGTCTTGGGACGCCCTGTATATCGCTTTACATATAAATTTATATAGGTACATACAATTTATCAGTCACTTCTTCTCCAAAATTAAGCCACTGCAAAAACTCCTTATCAAAGTTTATCAGCTAAATGTCAAGAACAGATCACGTTCTCTTAACCGCATTAGTAATGCATGACAGACCGACAACTCCACATAATAAACGCTAAAGAAAACTAGTTATTTATTAGATTTGTACAAAACTAGTTGACAAAGAATATCTAGTATTTATTTTAAAACAAATTCGGGCAGTAAAAATGAACGAGTCAAGAGCCGACAATGGTGCGTCAAAAGAAACAAGTGAAGATAGGAAAGTGAATTTGGACACAATAATTAAAGAGGAGATAGGGGAGTTTGGGAGGTACCAGAAGATGGCGTTAGGGTTGTGCTTGTTCGTGGCTTTGCTTAGTGGGTATAGCGGAAATGAGTATGTGTTTACTGCTGCGAGGATATCTACGAGGTGAGGAAAAAAATTAAAAAAATTAAAAAAATCTGGGTCCGCCTAAAGCAAAGGGGGCGCAAAGTAAGGACTTAGAATTTTTTTGATCAAAAGTGAAAATTATATAGGAATCATAAAATACTTAGGAAAATTTTATTCAAAACGCTAAAATAAGCATGTTTTATAGAAAAAACTTTTTCTCTAAAATCAAAAATGGCCAAGATATTCGCCCTCAAAGATTGATGGTTTTCAAGGGAGCTGGGACATAGAAAAATTTCGATGGATGATGTTGGTGTTATTATAACACCTATTTATTATTATTTTATCGTAAAGATTACGCTAAAATAAGCATGTTTTATAGAAAAAACTTTTTCTCTAAAATCAAAAATGGCTGAGCTAATTGACTTCAAAGTTGGCAAATTTCTAGCACTTGTAAAATTTTCGACGAATGACTTTAAATCGGAGCGCAGAACACGTCCGCACACTCCGGTGCCCGATCGCGCGGTGTGCCCGCGCGGTTTAATGCCCAACAGCTAAACCCCCCACCACGTCCCGAACCGAGGTGATGTAAGCGCTTGAATATCAATGATTTTTTAATATTGCTTTCTTCGGAACTTTGATATTAGCGCTTTTCTTGGTAAATTTTCTTTTGGTTTTGGGTTAAATTCGGGGTTTTAAATATTTTTGGTAGTATTTTTGTCGGGGTTTTAGGTTTGTTTTGGTTGACGTTTGTAATTATAAATTTTATGGGGTTTAATATTTTGTAATTTGGGTCTTTGTTCGTTGTTAGTTTTGGGTTCTATTTGGTATTTTAAATTGTTTTAGTAGTTTCTTTGTCGGGGTTTTTTGTCACTTTTGTTGACTTTTTTGTGAGTCATCATGGACCCTCTAAAGTTGATTCTGGCGCGGAATTTCTCATTATGGAATTTCGCGTCAGCAATCAACACTGAGGAAGCAGCAATTTACGCAGCCAAAAAATGGCTGCTAATACCCGAAAACGTGCCAAAATGTCCTGAATGTGCCAGTCGGATGTACGCCGAAAATAAACCCACCTATAAACTGGGTTTTCGTTGGCGCTGCTCGAAACGAGGCTGCAGGAAAATTTTGTCGCCCCTAAAAAACACTTTTTTCGAGCGTAGCCAGGTGTCAATCCTGGCTACGTTACGATTAACACTGCATTTTTTGAGGGGCGACAAAGTGACACAGTCGGCCATCGACGTTGGTGTGAGTATTGTGACAGCGATACAGATGTTCCACTTTTTACGCGAAGTGTGTGAAGTAGCCGAAGCCCACGACAGACAAAAAATAGGCGGCGCCGATGACGTGGTGGAGGTGGACGAAAGCCACCTCTATACCAGGAAATACCATCGGGGACGCCTTTTGCGTAGCCAGACGTGGGCTTTCGGCTGCATAAGCCGCCTAACTAAACAAGTCCACGTTCAGTTAATTCCGAATAAAACGCGACAGACGCTGGACCCGATCATCGGATCGGCAGTCGCAGAGGACTCCTACATAATGTCCGATATGCATCGGGCATATGCAGGAGTCCACTTGCGACTAGGAATGCGCGGCCACGCGACTGTAAATCACAGCGTGGAATACGTTAACGGCACGGTCGACATTCCCGCTGCTGCTGCTCTTGGGGAGGTCATCCCAAACTCCCCATTAATACGTGTGAAAATACACACTAACACAATTGAGCGGCAGTGGCTGGAACTAAAAAGGCATTGTCGAGCGTGCCGAAGCGATCGCCGACTGAAATGGTACATGGGAGAGTACATGTACCGCAGAAATGTACTCCGCCGATTGCCTACGGAAGCTGCCAGGTTTCGTCGACTTATCCGGGATATACACAGAGTATATCCTGGATTAGGTAAAAAAGCTATTAAGCTGATTGATTGCCGTTGTCGCAAATGCCAACAAAATGTATAAAATGATACCTGAAACCTACCTGACTTTCCGTATCTCCTCATGTCTTTTTTATATTGTGTCAGACACTGCCTTAGCTCCGGCGCTGCGGGAAGTGCAGCCCTTCCGCCCTTGCGTGACAAAGCACGGTCGCCCGTACTCCGCTTCGCAGCTTCGGCCTGTTGGTCGCCTTCGGCGACCAGCCTCAGCCGCTCCGCTCCGCACGGCTCCCGAGCTTTGTCACGGCGGGCGAGGGCTGCTCTCCCTCCGCGCCTCCGGCTTTTTATATACACTCTAGGGGTAGGGCAGACAAGACCACGTGGAATCGGGGTTGACAGCTTCGGTTCTGTGGCAAGTCTTATGATAATGCAATGCTTATTTTAGCGTAGCGTGTTTTAGCTAGATTCGGACTTTCGCAGCCTAATATTGAATACATAATATTCCATCATTGAGAAAATTACATTTTACAATCCGTCATGTATCTTGGTAATTATCAAGTTTAGAGAAAAGTTGCCCCAACAAAACATGCTTATTTCAGCGTATTTATTACGATAAAACAATAATAAATAGGTGTTAATGACACCAACATTCATCGAAATTTTTCTGTCCCAGCTCCCTTGAAAACCATCAATCTTTGAGGGCGAATATCTCGGCTATTTTCGATTTTAGAGAAAAAGTTTTTTCTATAAAACATGCTTATTTTAGCGTAATATTTACGATAAAGCAATAATAAATAGGTGTTATAATAACACCAACATCCATCGAAATTTTTCTATGTCCCAGCTCCCTTGAAAACCATCAATCTTTGAGGGCGAATATCTCGGCCATTTTTGATTTTAGAGAAAAGTTGTTCCTATAAAACATGCTTATATTAGCGTAATCTTTACGATAAAACAATAATAAATAGGTGTTATAATGACACCAACTCCATCAAAAATTTTTTAAGTCCTGCGCCCCCTTTGCTTTAGTCCAACCATAAGCCCTTCTGGGCATTGTAGACCAACCTTTGATTTTCTTTTTAATTTTTTTAAATATTTTTGTATGTAGGTAGTTTGCATAAGTAACTTTTTTTGATTGACGGGGAGAATCCGCATTATCTCAGTCATCATGTTAACTCTTGCCCTCAACAACCCTCATCTCCCCTTCCACAAACCTACCCTTTCACACACACACACACACACACACGATCAAGGCCACGGCCAAGGCCTATCCTACGATATCCATGGCCAACATCACGGCTCCTTCAACGGACAGGATCCCTTCAACGAACAAGGACCCTTCAACACCACTAACTACCAGCTTCTACCAACTAACACTACACATCTCATCATCATCACCACATCAACACACACACACACACACACACACCTTCTCTCATTCACTTTATCCCTTCGCTCAAGGTTTTCATACTTTTACTACACCAAACCAACATACACACACACTGACTCAAACATTTTCATACTTCAATACTACCAAACCATTTTATACTTTTTCCTTAAAGTGGCGTGGGACAGACAATAAATTGCTACTCACATCAGTAAGGGTACTCGTACTAAGGATATGACTATTCAAACATTTTGTAGTAATAGACATGTCAGATAAACATCAGCCCATACATATATATTATAGTATTTATAGTAGTCATACTACTTTAATAACAAATCAAAAAATATTAACATAAATAATTTGATTTGTATCAACAAAACGGTGTAACGAATACTTGCTGTTTTTCTTATATTAATATAGCTACTTATCTTACTTCTTATATTAATATTTAGTTTTTTATTGCACTTTATTCTTTTATCTGTCTAGATTACAAGGCTACCCTAGACTTAAGATAAGAATTCAGGAACACCGCGACACAAATATACATTTGTGAAGATTGCATTCGACGCACTTGATAACCTGAATAAAAATTAAAATTAAAAAAAAATTGCAAATGCTTGACTACCTTACTAGAATAACTTAGCAAAATAATACTATACGTTAACTAAAAAAAATCAGACGTATTGAGAACCTCCTCCTTTAGAAATATTGAAGTCTGTAGATAAAAGTGTAAGAATCCTCAGAGAAAAACGATTTAGACACGTTTAATTTTTAAAGGCGTTATTCAAAACGCACATCAGACACAGTTGAGCTAAAATTATTGTTTGTCCTTATCTGCCAGTTTGACATTTGCCTTTGGGAAAGGGGGAAAACATAATATGAAATAAAAAAAAACATTGGATACAACGTGAACAAAGGATCCATTTCAGAATGGATGGCTGGCTTTGTATTGTATAAACAGTTTTATACCAATTTTTTTTGAGCCTTGGTGGTCTTGTGGTAAGAGAGTTCGATTTCCAATCCGAAGATCGCGGGTTCGATTCCTGGCGGCTAGTACCAATGAGTTTTTTGGAACTTACGTAATATCTTTTGAAATCTACTGTTCAATAAAAAACAACAGGCTTTTAAATAATAGAAACTATATTGAGTCTCAAAATAAAATTATACATGTTACTAGTCATACCTATAGATATGTGGAGAAAAGTAACAGAATCGTTGCCATAGAAACGTATAAAAAGTTCTAACAGGTCATAGACTTATTCTACCGAAACTAAAAAGGTTTATGTTAAATATGTATTATTTATTTGACATTTACCAATCGCTTTTTGGTAAAAGAAAACACCGTGAGGAATCCGGACTAATCCCAATAAGGCCTACTTTACCCTCTGGGTTGAAAGGTCAGATGGCAGTAGCTTTCGTAATTTATCTATTTACTTTAAACGGGAAAACGCTAAGAAGATTTTTTTGATATATAATAATGGTCAACTTATACTCATCGAGGCAACTTTAAGAAACCTAAACACAATGGGGTTTGGTTGTTTCATCACAGAGTTCCTATGGCCACCTCCGGTCTCCATCATCCGATCAGCTCGATGGTACCATAACATTGTATTATCATTCAACCTACATAAGCATATGAAGTTTCAGCTTATTCGAATATCGGGAAGTTAGTCAAATTCAGCTAGCAATATTTGACCCTAACACACACAAACATACATTGCAAGTTACATAAAAGCTTGTAAATATCTAGCTCGGCATATTTCAGATCGATTCGTGTCCCTTATTCACGAGCGCGCACTTGCGACGTTTGTTTCTCTCACAGTAGTAGTAGTACTTATTTTCAGAGTATTTGCACCAAATCTGCGTTGAAAAAATTCAACAAAATACAATCCCCTGTTAGACCTTTACATGGCAACACCGTCAGTACCCCGTCCTTCGTCAATCACCCAAAGTCGTATTGATTTTACAGATGCCTTATCCCCGAATGTGAAGATGGAGGCTTCTCCTCACCCTGGCTGCCTCTAGCCATCCCCAGCGAGGGTGCATCGTTCGACAACTGCAAGAGATACAACTCGTCAGGAGACAGTTGTGCAGCGGACAGCTTTGATAGGGAGGTCGTGGTGCGGTGTGAGGAGTACGTGTATGAGAAAACTGACAGTGTTGTGTACGAGGTAAGATCTATTAAAATTCTTATATCGGGTTACTCACGTCAATAAAGTCGAAAATAGCTCGACATGTTTTGGAACAGTCCGTGTCCCTTATTCATGAGTCATGCGTCTAGCCGCGGCGGCTGCTCTACGCACACTGCGAGCCCCAGCGCGGTCTGCTCTCGACCCGATATAAGAATTTTAATATGTCTGATACTCACGGGAGTTTTCTAATAAAAATTGAGGTAATATCTGTTTATTCATCCTTATTTGCTAGTTTGACATTTAGCTTTGTTAGGAAGAGAGAAATCGTAATTTACCTAATATGTTTGTTAACTTTTGTATGAATAAAGAGGTTTACAACGAAGTAAGCAACGCTTAACCTAAACTGCAAAATGAGTATTTTCGCGAGAATATATGAACAGAAATGTAGGTTGAAAGTGTTGAAACGAGTTAACTACTCAGAATAATGAGCTCTTTCAATCCAGGACAAAAAAACTACGAGAAAAAGATGGTCTCTAAATTGTCAAACGTTTTACGTACTCTCCATTTCGTAACATAGGTGCATTACGTTAATACCTAAATTGAAAAATAAACGAATTTAATTGAATTGAATAACCGCTGTAGACAGTGTTTAAAAAATGGTAACGGAATTAAAAAAGAATTGAGACTCTTTTGTTTCTCCTAGTAAGATTGAAAGAGCTCGTGATTAAGGAAAAACAGTGAATTTTACAAACCCTTTTTCCTTTCAGTTCGGCCTAGCTTGCCAAGAATGGCGGCGCTCGCTGATCGGCTCTACCGCCACATTCGGCAAGATGCTGGCGCTGCCACTGACTGGCATCTTCGCGGACAGGTACGGCCGCCGGACAGCCCTCGCCCTGAACGCCTTCAACTGCGCCTGGCTTGGCGCGTCCCGGTATTTCACGCAGTCGTATGCCAGCTTCATTGCTTTGGAGTATTTGGAAGCCGTATTTGGAGCAGCAGGGTTTTCTTGTAGTTATACGATTGGTGAGTGTGTTTTTGGAAACGTTTTAACGTAAGCATTAAGCAGTAGGAAAATCAGATTTTGAAGGTATTCCTTAGGCTTTTGTAATTTATGGATAAAAAGCATACAACCCAGCCGAAGCCGAAATATCAATTTTCAATAGTAAGTATACATAACATCTACATCTTGTAACCTACTGGTGGAGCTATAGTGTTTGAGGATTTATCAAGTTACTTTGCTTTATAATATTGTACCTGGGTTTGGTAAGTTACGCAAACCGGTTGAAATAAATACCTACATATTAAAAAATAAATTACAATATCTTCATCATCATCATTATTTGATGGTCATCATCTTTACCCCGTGAAAACGAGTGTTGTAAATGGCTCGAAACGTAGGGTCATGGTGTTAATAAACGTGATTAATCCGTTTTAATGTGTTTAATTTCAATGAATGATAATCGCGGAAACAAAAGACAATATAACAATAACTTGTTTAAATTATCAAAAGAAATGATTGACGATATAACGATAAAGATTTTGGTTAAAAGTAATAAAAACGGTTAGCAACAGACACGAGAGCAATTATGATAAGATCGTTGCTGACAGGTGATCAGTATTGTTTCTTTTTTGACGCTCTCGACACCCACGCGATCCGGCTAAAACTGACTCCTTAACCCGACCGTGAGAATTTTGCTGTCCTTGAGCATCATGACTCATAAGCGTAATTATAACACCATTCATCAAAACCTCAACGAGATTACAATCAAACTAGAATGCTTACATTTTAACGATTTTATCTTGCTTGTCAACAGTGATGGAGTTTATGGGGCCAAAGTACAGAGTCGCAGCTGGCGCGATGTTGTCCACTTTCTACGCTATGGGATTAATGATGCAGGCCCTTATAGCCTGGGCTATCCCTTACTGGAGACACTTGACTTTAGCTCTGTTTATACCACAATTAATCACTGTGGTATATTTCTGGATCATGCCAGAATCAGTCCGATGGTATCTGAGCAAAGGTCGATATGCCGAAGCAGAGGCACAATTAAAGAAAGCAGCTGCAATGAATGGAAAAGTGTTATCGGAGACTTCCTTGAGAAAGCTAAAGGAGAGCTCAGAAGAAGAAAAAAAGAGAATGGAATTGAAGAAGGAAGAGAAAGTGAAGGATCCGTGGCTAGTGATGCTTGTGTTCCAATATAAACCTATCCTGCTACGGTGTTTTATAACGCCTGTTTGGTGGATCACTACAACGCTCGTGTACTACGGGTTGTCAATGAATGCTGTGACTATGTCTGGGAATAAATACCTGAACTATATGGCCGTAGGGGCGGTAGAAATTCCAGGGTATTGGACCGCTGTGCTGCTGTTTGATAGGATTGGCAGGAAACCGCTGCTTTTCGCAGCATTCTGGATGTGTGCAGCTTGTCAAATTGGATTTGTTTTTATGACAAAAAGTGAGTCGGAAGATATATAGTACTGCACGTTTCTGATCCAAGGATTATAATATAAACACGTTGCGATTTCCATGTGAAGCCCGTTGATATAACGTTGGGAGCTTTGCGATAAGCCTAGCAACTTTCATTCCGTGGGTTATAACTACGGTTCGTAGTCATTCGTCATGGGTTTTCTGAATCTTAAATACGAAATATCACTCAATTTTAACTCCATCAATTTTAAAAAAAGAAAAAAATCATGAAATAATCGGATTTATTCCATTAAGGCCTACTTTCTCCTCCAAAAAAACCGCCCTAAAAATCTTGATGGTAAAAAATCAATAATTTTTCTTTCAGATTTCTATGAGCTCTCCTTGGCAGTGTACCTGTTCGGCAAATACAGCATCTCAATCGTGGTGACGTGTGTGTACGTGTACACGAACGAACTGTTCCCCACACAATATCGAGGCAGTTTGTTCCATTTTGCATCTATGATTGGAAGGATCGGTGCCATCTCAGCACCGCTTACTCCTGCTTTAGTGAGTACCGGTAATTTTTGTTATTCCTCCAATGATGACAATAGAACCCGTTCGAAAGAACACTCAAGTTTCTTAACAATGGTTTGCCGTTTTAATGAATGAACGTTTCATAATAGTTCGTTATTAGGATGTTGAATTATTTGGCCCAAGAGAAGGATTTGCCAGGGGACCAAGGAGCTCTAGGACTACATGCATCTAGGGTCATCTGCATTAAATTGTCGAAATAATATCGTTACCAAAGATATGGACAATTTCATAGTTATCTTCTGATCAAGCTCGTTCAAGTTGGTTTCGGAAACTGGTCCTGTTACGTGGACGATAATCGCAGTTAAATTAGGATGTGGTAGGAAGCTCATTTTGGTTTTCCTTTTGTCACGAACTGCAGAAAAATTATTTAAATGTACAAAAAGCCGATGGGATAATGGAACCATCGCCAGCTACAAACTAAAATAAGCACTTAAATACAATACCATGTCACAATCTTACACAAATAAATAAAATAAAATTAAAAATGATTTATTGCCACTACCAGGGATGTTTCTTTAAAAAAAAACATAAAAATACTTCAAAAAGTCTAAATTTAAAGTAAGAGTAAACAAATAATATTAAGCCTATTGCTTAATAGGAAAACACAGAGAAGACAAAAATACTAATAACTAGCTTAAACGTTAAGGATTCCCGCGTCTCCACAATGGATCCCAGTCTCAGCTTGTGCTAGATAAATAAACTGTACCTGTTCAACTCTGATTTTCAGACTGGTTCCGTGGGTAAGTCAGCCATGGTGCACCATGACATAGACCAATAAGTAAGGTCAATAAGGCCAGTTAAATATGATTATAACATTTCATTCCAGGGCACAATGGTGTGGCAGCACCTCCCATTCGTCCTGTTCGGAAGTTTCGCAGCACTGTCAGGGTTGCTGGTGCTCCTCGCTCCGGAGACCAAGAGCACTACTCTGCCAGACACCATGCAGCAGGCGGCTGACCTTGGTCGGAAACCGAACAATAGCTAGCTAGTGAGCCTAGTCATATTTGATGGTTCGAGTCGGAACTGTTCAATGTTTGAGCATGTAACTTGGGCAAAACGGCACGTGTTTTGGAGGAAAGTGGAGGACATGATTAATGGACAAAAACAATTATGTTTAATTTATATAAAGATGGAACAATCAGAGAAAATGTACAAAAATATTTATAATCTAAGTATTTTTAAGACACATTTTTGTAGTCCTCGACAATTATATTGTTTTTATTTGTCAAAAACCTTTTCAGAAGGTACACACTTAAACTCTTTATTGCCAATTTGTAAACCGTCATCATCATCTTCAGTCGTTCCTAGTTCGTTTAGATGATCCTGAGGATCCTGACATGATTTCCTTCTGTGGATGACCAAATTCCTCCATGGGATACTCCATCTGCATGAGTGCAGTAACTTTTGATTTTATGTGGATTAATAAACATGAATATATGATTAAATTAAAGTTACTGTTGAAAAGAAAGCGAAACTTGACTATATGTTTTTAATTTGCATTTTTATAAGGCATACCTTAGGTCGGTGTTTAAATTTAGCATAATCCCCATTTCTTGAACTAATCCAATACAATACATTTCTTATCAGCAATGAAGATATCAGCATGTAAAATACGTATGACATAACTTGTAATAGTAGAGGATTGTAAAGAGTGACGGCTGTTATTTTTAAAATGCCTTTAGTCCGTTTTAGTAGTTACGGTTTGGTAGTTGACTACCAAAGAAGAAATATTTTTCACTGTTTCGTAGTTAATTATCAAATGAGATTTTTTTTTCTGGATTCGTAATTAGGGTTCGTAGTTGACTATGAAATAAGACTTTTTTTCTTTTTTCGTAGTGAATTGGCTACGAAACAAGAATTATTTTTTACTGCTCCGTAATTTTATTACCTAATTATCAAACAAGAATTGATTACAGCTTTAGTAATCGAATTCGTAATTAACTCCGGTATGTATTTTACAATGCATGTGCTCGAAAAGTGCGTGTTTTAATGGAGCCAAACCGTGCGAGAGTAGTATCTATTGTTTCACACGATTTTCATTGTACTTTTCCGGACACCCGCGTGCGTCGTAGCCAAGATGCCAATCGTTCACGCTCTAAAGCGAATCGTAGTTATCTCTCTCTATCACTCTTCCTTATTAGTGTGACAATGACAGTTGCGTTTCGTTCGCGACTGAGCGTTAGCGATTGGCATCTTGGCTACGCACCCTAATTATAAAACCAAACACACACATTGGGACCGCGGCACACGCCTGACACAATGCATATTGAAACATTGTATGAAACACGTGCGCAAAGATGATTTTCGACTCATGTCGAAAATCACGAACTTTCCGCATAGGCATTTTTGTTTTTTGCCTATTTTGTTATTTTTGCCGTCAACAACTTTGGTCCGTGGAGCCCTAATAGCGCTCTGAGTATCTTCAAATACATATCGAAGAGACTCGGAAACGCCACAGGAGACCCAAGAGCTGGCAGCTGCCTCGCTCTACGTATCAGACTGGTAATCCAGCGAGGAAATGCTGCCATTTTTTAAATATAATATTTCAATATTTTTTTTGCACTAATGGCTTCCGGGGACGTATTAAGCAAATAAGGGATGCCTTTCATAAGCTTTGACTATTTGGCTAGCCGGACTGGCAATGTCTGTAATTTTTTTTATACAAAAAAAGTCTGCCAATTTGTACATATCCCAGTGTAACTAATTATTTACAGTGGGAATAAATTAATTGTCGGACGTCATGGATTTTGTTTCATATGAAGTTTTAAGGAATCCGAGTCATATGCAAAGCAGCTGTTCATATTCAAAGCAATATACTACGACGGTGACAAACAAGCATACGGCCCGCCTGATGGTAAGCGGTCACCGTAGCCTATGGACGCCTGCTACGCCTGTTACATGCGCGTTGCCGACCCTTTTAAAAAAAAGGAGGATTCGCTGTGTTGACAACTACAGGGGCAAGCTTTGCTCCGTGGGTCCCCAGCTGTCCACACAGTGAATCCTCTTGGAGCTCAGGCGACCTTACTCACCAACAGAAACACAACACTATGAGTAGGGTCTAGTGTTATTAAATTGCGGTTTTCTGTAAGGTGGAAGTACTGCCCCAGGTGGGCTCTGCTCCAGATTTGAGCGAGACGACATTCGTTGTGCTGTGCCCTGTCACAATAAAAATATGCATCCGCTGATCCCATACCTCTCTTAATAAACTCTATAACTACCCCACCGTTATCGCTGTAGTCTAGTGCAGCAGGTGATAATTGGCACCGACGGATCGCCCCATGTAATACTCGTTTTACGGGGAATTAGTTCCTGGAAATTATTTATTTTTCTTGGTCTATATATTCTTGTTTATAAATTAACTACGAAAAAAGAAAAAAGCAATAAGTGTTGGTAATTAACTACGAACGAAGAAAAACCATGATTCTTTACTCGATTACCAAACCAGAAAAAAAATCTTGTTTGATAATTAACTACGAAACAGAGAAAAAAAAATCTTCTTTGGTAGTCAACTACCAAACCGTAACTACTAAAACGGACTAAAGGTTAAAATGTAAGTATAGTTAATTTAGCGAGAGCTTGGAAAACTTGAAATAGCATACATAGTGGTGGTACCTTTAGCATGAAAAAGATTATAGGTGATTTAAATAAATTTTAAGTATTCATCTTAATTAAATGAAGCTACATACCCCAAATAATTTAATAAGTGGCAATCCTTTAGGTGTTAGTCACTATCGTTCTTCTGAGCTGTCAAAAAATATAATTTTGATATTTACTTCAATTAATAACAAACGAGATAAGCGAAAATTCAAATTTAAAATGCCTGTACAGACACATTACCACTGCATATTCTATGCCATCCCAAGCTCTCCCTAATTTATCTATACTATGGGGCACAGAGGTAATTGAATGGATTTTACTTTTTTACATAATTAATAAAGAATGAGGAAGTGTAAGTCAGACTTCTTGCGAAAACTCAAAAAACGGTTTAACCTACATTTACATCTTTGTCCATTTTCCTAAGGTTGATAGTCTGACATGCCAAAGCTGCAGTAGTTTTTTTATATGAAAAATAGGGAGATTTTTTCATACGGGAAAAAATAATAAATAAATAATAATAATAATAAAAGGGACGCAAATAAATAAATAGAAAATCTACTGCAGCTTTGGCTTGTCAGACTATACTTATGTTGAGCATAGCCCGACATGCTCTTGGCCAGTTTTCCTTTTAAAGAACTATTGATACTGCATAATCTAAAAGCGCCCATCAAGCGTTAATTACCCAGCGGTAAGAGCGTGCGATGTTTACGAAAGTTACGGGTTCGAACCCCGGCTCGTACCAGTAATTCGGAATTTATATACAAAATATCATTTGATCCGGTGAAGGTAAACATCACGAGAAAACCCGACTAATCCCAATAAGGCCTAGTTTATCATCTGAGTTGAAAGGTCAGATGGCAGTCGCTAGTTTTATACTAACTGCTCTTAACTACTCCCCCCTCCTCTCTCCCAGCTATCCATTTCTCCAATTTGTTCATAGTTCATACCTACTTATGTAGGTTAGAAAATACCACTAACAACAAAGTAAATAATACACGTGGATAAGAAGCAAAAATGGTAGATTACAATGAAAATAAATAAATCACTATTAATATTGATGGTTATATTGTTATTATGTAATGATTGTCTTGTATACACATATATACTGTACATGTAAAGCGTACTTTCCATAGTTATACATGTAAAGCGTAGAGAACCTCCGATGACCAGAGCAAAACAATGGAATAGATTCAGATAAAAGTAATCAGTGCTATAGACGAGTAGAATATACACGGGACGACGTCGGTAATTAAATAATTATCTCAGATTTAAAAAGCGAGTTTATACTATGGGCTCGTTCGTTGATACTGGCGTGCCACAAAGAACAAATAAATTCAGGATGTGATACGTTATAGTGATGCGGTGTGTTCATAATTAAGTTTTGAGATATTCAGATACAGAAATTTTGCAGCCCCTTCTAGAGAACTTATGTACTTAGGTGGATATTTTTGTTAACAATAATGGTTCTAGAAATAACAAATAATTGTGTGCTAGTTTTAGAAGGTGGTAAAGTAAAGATACGGTCCTGCCTCCTTTTTAAAGATTTTTCTCCACACCTGCTCAAAAATAGTGATATTATATGCAAGCATACTTAGACTTAATGAGCTAAAGCCCATTGCCTTAAAAGAATCTCATACTACTTACCGCCAGCGCTCCCCGAGGATCTAATGCAGTCGCCGCTCACTCTCTCTCACCAGTCATAATGATTATTTTCTTAATCTGCCTATAAAGTTTATTTATTTCCTCGCATATGTAATGAAAAATATTCTATGTAGGTATGTACTATTACGTTGGAGTTATTTTGTGTTGCCTGGAAACATGGGAAATAATGAGTAGCTGCCGAACTGTCATAGTATTAAATTCATTGTAGATTAGATCCGTTCGCTTACTATTTTTTTTTATCAGTGGAAGCCTATTTTATCAGTTGGGTACAATATCCTATAGTAAGTTGAAAAGTAAAATCTAAATACGCATGAAAAAATAATAGGAATGCACATGAAATTACCGGCAATGTCCATGACCAACCGCCTAAAGGATCTCACTAGAATGGGACGGAACGGGACGGGACGAGTTTCTATAAAAAACGTCACATGACGAGGACTCCGAGCTATCACGTGATTCTTTCTATAGAAATTGACAGATTTTCCCGTTCCGCCCCGTCCCGTCCCGTCCCGTCCCGTCCCGTCCCGTCCCGTCCTAGTGTGAGTCACCCTTTATCCGCCACTTACTTTTTTTTTTTTTTTTATTGATATAAATAATAGTTACATAACATTTTATATGACAGTACTTTGCAACTCCAAGCTCCAACATGCCAAAAATAATCCGATTGAGATGCATCCTTATCAATATACCTACGTATTTTATCAGTTATAATATCTAGCGCATTTCAGTTCTTCAAGGTTAGTGAGAGATCATAAATAGACGCAGGATAACGTTTATTTATTTAAGTGTTTTAAATTATTTCCAAAAGTACAACAAAACTGAAACTGAGCACTGACGAAGAAACACAATAATAACGTGGACTCAAAAAGCAACTGAAAAGGAACTAAAGATAAATTGGCTCAATAAAATGGAGAAAACAGTTGAAGAACCGCAAAATGCGGAAGGAATGGAAACGAAAGGACCAAAGGTGAAGTTGGATACAATTCTAATAGAAGAGATAGGAGAATTCGGGAGGTACCAGAAAAGAGCATTGGGATTGGTCTTAATAGTGGCTATGCTTGGTGGGTATAGTGGGAATGAATATGTGTTTACTGCTGCAAGAATAAACACCCGGTAAGTTAGGTTCAAATATTTACATTTAGCAAATAAATCGACTACATAAAACCTGATGACGGTTTTAGAATCTCGTCTACATGGAATCCGGTCATTAATAAATGTAAGCGTAATCGAATATCACCGGCTCAAAAATCGGACATCGTGAGTGTAGTGTGCGCAAATAGTTCATGTTGATAATCAAACCCAAGCGCGGGGAGGTCGTAAAACCCGCGCAGCTAGAAGATGTTGATGTCAACCCCAGCCAGTCTTTCTCCGGGACCACGGGGGCAATGTCGCCCTTGAAACGTCAGAGGTTTGTTTTCTAAGTTTCTACACGATTAAGCTACGTTTTAGTAAATTTTTTATGTGTGAAAATCGTGAAAGTTTAAATGAGTGATCATTTATAGTTATCAAAGTAATCATCCCTTTTGACGTTAGGTGTTGAGAAAAATTTTGGTAAACATTATGACGCAAGATTAGGCATTGAATAATTTATAATCCTTTTACCAGATGCGTCATCCCAGAATGTGAGACCACTGGTGACCCCTCCGGGTGGTTAGAATTGGCGATACCCATCGATGGCAGTTCCAATGACAACTGCCAAAGGTTCAACTCGACATGGACTCAGATAGGCAATGACAGCTGCTCGATTGATAACTTCGACCGTGACGTCATTGTACCCTGTGAGGATTACGTTTATGAAAAGACTGATACTATCGTCTACGAGGTTGGTATATTTTCGATAGAAGAAGTCGATGAAATACTTTTTTTTGCGTATTGGGTTTAGGGCTCGTATCATATTATTTTTCCACTTACCTACATTACCTTTCCGGGCGGTATGGATCACATACGTGCAGCGCTCTGAGGGTGCCAAATTTGGTCATTCTCAAAGACTAATCATGCGCATCTTTTGGCCATAAAAAGAGGATCTTTTTCTATAATACATGATAGAAAAATCTGATATCTAGGTACTTCTCTGGCCCTGACTTGGATGTCCAGAAATCAGAAACATAGGTTCCCTATGGGTTATGGGTTACTTGGAACTGTCCCCTGAAGTAAAAAATAGGTGTATAGAGGATGGTATGGAAGCTTCAACTATAGACAACTTAGAAGATGATGGTTCGAGTCCATATGTACGCCATTCTAGAAATATGCATATATAGAATGGCGAACATACAGGTGCGAACCATTTCTAGTTAGAATGGTGAAACAGGCATTTGCCAAGTCCTCTGCAGTTTGTCCCCGTAATAATTGCGATCTAGACCATTTTTTCTTTACAGTTTGACCTAGCATGCCAAGAATGGCGGAGATCAATCATCGGCTCAGCCAGTACGTTTGGCATGATGCTGGCATTGCCCTTGACTGGCATGATTGCAGATCAATACGGTCGCCGTTTCGCTCTAGCCCTCAATGTATTTAATCATGCCTGGCTTGGCTTGTCTCGCTACTTTACGAAGTCTTATGGAAGCTTTATAGCTTTAGAGTTTCTGGAGGCTGTTTTTGGTGCTGCAGGATTTTCATGCGCCTATATTATTGGTAAGTGGGTGGTAAGATGA
Organism: Lathronympha strigana; assembly: GCA_949128165.1. Lineage (NCBI taxonomy): Eukaryota > Metazoa > Arthropoda > Insecta > Lepidoptera > Tortricidae > Lathronympha > Lathronympha strigana. The sequence goes on from OX421911.1 coordinate 1,771,537, forward strand.
TTTGGCCTGAATAAGGTAATTATTTAACAGTTGACCTTGGTTCAGATACAAGAACTCCATAAATTAGCCGGCCATATACATCCGGACATATTCGCCGGATCTGCCAGTAGATTTTTCCGGCGGATGCCTGGCGGACATTCCGTATATGCATATCCGACGGATTGCTATGCCATATGTATGTGGCCGGCTATTCATGTTGTGCAACGATTTTTTCAACTGCTTTGTCAAAAAAAAAGTTTTTTGCTTTTCGCAAGACTATTTCTAATAACAACTCGTATTTTAACAGTGATGGAGTTTGTGGGACCCAGATATCGCGTCCTAGCAGGAGCAACAACATCCACGTTCTACACAATAGGCTTGATCATGCAAGCCCTGATGGCCTGGGCTTTACCTTACTGGAGACACCTGACACTTGCACTCTACGTTCCTCAGCTATTTACCATTATCTACTTCTTCGTCATGCCTGAATCCGTCCGATGGTACCTAAGCAAAGGGCGTTACACAGAAGCAGAAGCCCAATTGAAAAAAGCGGCGCAGATGAATCATAAAACGTTGTCCGAGAGTTCTCTTAAAAGTTTGAGAGAGAGCTCCGAAGAGGAGACAAGGATGAAACAAGAGCAGAAGAAGCAAAAGGAACCTTGGCTGGTGACGCTTGTATTCCAGCATAAGCCAATACTGCTCCGGTGTATTATAGCACCAGTTTGGTGGATCACTAGTGTTTTAGTTTACTATGGATTGTCAATTAATGCAGTCAATATGTCCGGGAATAAATACTTGAATTATATGATAGTTGGAGTAGTTGAGATTCCAGGGTTTTGGACGGCTGTCCTCTTGTTTGATAGAATTGGTAGAAAACCATTGTTCTTTTGCGCTTTCTGGATTTGCGCAGCGTGCCAGTTTGGATTTATTTTTATGCCCGACGGTAAGTTCTAAAAATTTTAAATTATATTTAAAGATAAGGTAAAATTTTGTATGTATAACGAAAAACTTTACTCTATTCATACGATATTCCCTCACCGCCATAACATTATTAGGTATTAAAAAACCATAAGGTAAACGTAATTTGAAGCTGTTTCAATACATATTATAATCTTTAAACTTATGTCAAAGCCCACAGAAGTGTCAGGCGACTGTCATTTATTGGGTACTAGCGTGTCGAGCACTTGGTAGATCACTTTTTCTGAATTATGCATGAATCGGCATCTTATTTTTTTGATAGAGAAGGGGCTCGCAATGTTTTATTCATTCCTATTTCTGTTTAATTCGTCTACTTCCCACCCTTTCTTCATCTTCGTCTTCTTCGTCGGATCCTCAAGGTCGAGGGTCGTGACCACCAGGAACGTAGTTCCTCACCACTACTTTCCAGCCTCTCTATTTGGGTCATTTTAATTGCTCCCTGAATGTTAACACCCGTGGCGTCCCCAATCGCATCAGACCTTTCTTCTAGGTCCTGGTTTACTTAAAATAAACTATTCCAAATACCTATCTGCAAGCACGTAGCCTATACCTATCTGCAAAAACGTATGCAATTCATCCACAGTTTTAATCAAATGTATTTCTCATTTCAAGGTTACTACGGGCTATCCTTGGCTGTTTATCTGGTGGGCAAATACAGCATCTCAATAGTGGTGACTTCACTATACATCTTTACTAACGAGCTATTCCCCACGCGGTACCGGACCCGTCTGTTCGCCTTCTCATCTATGATCGGCAGGATTGGTTCCATAACAGCACCGCTGACTCCAGCTCTGGTAAGAAAAGATTTTTTATGTACACAAATATCATTAGTGCTCTAAAATGCGTTCAGAAACCTTAGGCAATAACCAGCATTACCAACCAGCAGGAATTAACGGAACTGTAATTTTAACATTACCTCCTGAAAGCAGTAGGTTATGTTATGAGTTTAAATTTGAAACAGCTGTCAAATTCAAGTGGGGTGTCTATTCTAGATTCGAAAAGCCGCCATTCCTAACTGTTATTTGTTTGTTGGCTTTTTACTGTTTACGAGTATATAATTGTGAAAAAATTGTTTCTGTATGTGTTCAATATATTTTTAATTGCATTAGGTATTTGAATACTGAAAATACTTTACAATTGGCACTAGTAAGAATGCAGGTAATTTCCTTACGGTTCTTGAACCCGTCTTGGAGCACTTATAATATGTGTGTAGATAAAGTAGTGTATGCAACTATACATAATTAGGCATTAAAAGACTCGTGTTGTAATGCCCTTTATTATATACCTACAGTCGCATAAACTACTATGGTTAACTCAAATCAATTCAAAATATTTACAACGAATGTGTTCAGAGTATGAGGACTTTTAAATTGCATCAGTTTGTACGAAAGTCATAAGGAAGTCTTGTATAGCCCATATAATGTGTGTGTTTTCCAAAACACACCGAAAAAATGGCTAATTAGTAATGCATTTTACACTATGGACGAATTCTATGACGTATGTAAAAATAATTATTAAGAATGTTTACGGATTGTTTACGTTAGTTAACTAGTAAATTGAATTTATGACATTAATATTATTCTTAGATTTAAAAAAGTGTTGACATGTAATATTTCTGTATTATCAATAAATGAGTATGAGTATGGGTATGTCCCACACTCGGTGAACCAGGAGATCTATTCGGACATGCTAAACTGACATTTGACATACCCAATTCATGATCCCTACGCCATTATCATGTCATATTGATCATTTCCACGGAAGTTCGCATCAAAAGGTTACTTAAACACGTTCGAATAGGTCCACTGCTTCCACTTCTTCAGCTAGAAATTGCTATAAGATGGAATAGTTTTGATCTAACGCTTTTAATGTTCTTCTAAGTATTTGATTCTTAGGTTCTAGCTGTTTCATCTTCAATTCATTACAACTGGTTATCCTATGGACCAAGATGGTTCCAGTGGTAATTTAGATAGGAGGCATAAGACCGTCGTGCTTTTATGGTCTTTCACCGAGGCATCCATGGACAGTTATTAGACTAGCAGGTTTTGATGGTATTCCTTAGGACACGAATAATTCTACAACCTAGAGATTGAGCTTTAGACCGGCGTACTATAACATTGGAGTGTTCAAATGTTTTTCTTCCAGGGATCCATGGTGTGGGAGCACCTTCCATTCGTCCTGTTTGGAACCTTAGCAGCGGTGTCAGGGCTGCTGGTGTTGCTGGCTCCGGAGACTAAGGGCACCAGGCTACCAGATACCATGGAAGAGGCTGCAGAGTTGGGTACCAAGGGGAGCAAATAAGTTAATAATCCTTTGCTTACGTAGTTTTTACTGTTGACATACAAATTTACTTAAATATCATTATTATTATCTCGGCGCTCAATATCATTTCATGGCTTTTTGCGTCGAGACACTAGGGCCTTGGGAGTGCGCTAGAGGTCCACAAGGAGCTAAGCAAGAGGCTGAGGAGGCTACAGGCGACCCTCGCGCTGGCAGCTTCCTCGCGCAAATAATTGCAATCGATATTCAGCGCGGGAATGTTGCCTGCGTGATGGGCACCCTGCCGGGAGGACCGGGCCTTTTTAGTTAATATATTTTGTATTTATTTACTTTTATGATTTAGTTTTCATTATTTGAATTGAATAGTAGTTTTAGTTTTTTAGTAGGTAGGTACTTTTAAATAATAATTTATGTTTTATTTTCATATTATGATATAACTATGTAAAAATGTAGCGTTTCCGAGATAAACGGTCTTGAGGGACAGCCGCACGGACAACAAAGCGATCCGATAAGGGTTCTGTTTTTTCCTTTTAAGATACGGAACCCTAAAAAATAAATAGTTCCTTTGCGTTAGAAACTTAAGTCTGACTACGCTCGTGGTTCAATTATTTTGCTGCACGACAGGTAATAATCTAAGATACAGGTCGATTCACGCAAGCTGGCGCGGAAAATCTATGACATGAAACTGTCTTTAATTTCATAGATATTCGGCGCCAGTTTTAGTGAACTGATTTGTACTTAAATACTATTATTTTCCGATTTTATAAAAAATCCGAATTTTATAAATCCTAATTATCAAAATCCCGAATTTTATAATCCCGACCTATTAAAACTCCGATCATAATTCCGACTCATGAAAGCAGGAACATTCAAAATTACGGTTAACATAATCCCGAATATAATACTGATTCGCAATTATAAAAATCGGCGTTTTATATTCGGAATTTTAGATATTCGAGCTTTCATGAGTCGGAATTTTAATGATCGGAGTTTTGATAGGTCGGGATTTTCAAAATCAGGATTATAAAATTCGGTGTATAGTTTTTCGGAATTATGTAGTGTATCCACATTCCTATGTATGTATAGGTACTTATATAATATACAGTCTGGAATATCATCAAGTCTGACAGTATTATTACATTTGCCTTTTTATTAAAAATTGTAAATGATTTGTATCGTGCTTTAAACTTGTAGGTACCTATATTATTATTATGTTTAGGCATTTTGTCTAAATCTGCCGCCTGATCTGCTAATTAATGTATGATAAATTTATCCGGCGGATGCCCAGCGGACATACCGGCTGCGGAGATCCGGCGGGTTGTCCGAAAGTATATGGCCGGCTTTTATCCTTGTATCATTCATTTTCGATGATGAACATGATACAGGTAATCCAATTTTTTTCAAGCACATTGTTTCATCTTGACTATACCTGTTTTTTGTCTATTCTAATCTAATTTCGGTATAAATCTGTCGATGTCTATATGGACCACTAGTTTATTGTGTTTTTACAACAGTGTCGCACGTGTTTTGTTTTAGACAATCAATTAATGTGTAAGATAGTTAATTAGCTAATGAGTGACTTTGCAAATAAAAAGATAATAAATAATCTTAAAATCAACTGACAAAGTTTTTAGGTGAAATTCGCCGCTTTCGTCGGGGTTATTGTAAGTAATTAAATTATTGTAAAAAAAAAATTAAATTTTGTAAAAACTTTGATGGAAATGTAGCGCGTTCTTCGCCTAGTGGTTAGACGTGCGTCTTTTGATCATAAGTGCGCGAGTTCGAATCTCGGTCCGTACCAAAGAATGTTTCCAAACATTAGACAACTTTGTGCATTAGAGAACTTTGCACCAGCCTCTTTTCAGTGCAGAATATAATTTTTTAATTTTATTAGTGGTACCGTTTCAGATATACAAGTTCTTGTATGTTGTGTTCTTGAGCATTTGCTGTAACTTCGTCACGTGGTTTGGTATAATTAAAGAAACGGAATGGCTAAAGCTTGTAGTACAAATACAGGAAAAACTCCGAAAACCGTGTAATTGTCGCGCACTGAGAGTTCCGTGCTAGTGAGAGTTCCGCGTGTGGAGCATCCTTTGTGTGGAATCCTCGGTAGGCGAATACGATTCGCACTTGGACGGTTTTTAAACATCAAATTCATGGTAATTCTGTATACATGTGAGTAATTTTATTTACGTGTCGTGTCAATAACGAGAGTGACCGGCATAAGTCACGTGCGTTTGATTCAAGTTTGACAAGCAGCAAGCGCTGCTGTACGGTGGGTACTATCACGTTCAAAAGTGCAATTCAGTATGCAGTATGAATGAATTCATTCATAAATTGCCTATGCACTTTTGAACGCGTATGTACTATAGCGTTCAGAATTGCATGGGCAATTTATGAATGATTTCATTCATAAACTGCCCATGCAATTCTGAACGCGTGTGTACATCATTTTCAAAAACTTGGTTTTAATTGAAATTAAACACTTTAGAACGGATTAATCGCGTTTATTAACACCATGATCCTACGTTTCGAGCCCTTTACAGCACTCGTTTTCACAGGGTTAAGATGATGACTGAGAGAATGCGAATTCTCCCCGTCAATCAAAAAAGTTACTTGTGCAAACTACCTACATACAAAAATATAAAAAATAATTTAAAAATAAAAACAAAGGCTGGTCTACAATGCCCAGAGGGGTTTATAAAGCTAGTAATAGTAGTAGTAGTAGCCTGAAGGGCATTCTATAATTAAAATTAAAATGTTTAAACCCTGTGAGGATTAACATACATACAACTTACGAACGCTTCCCTAACTGGCTTATGGAGCAGAAAGAAGCGACAAGAAAACTACCCCATTTTGCCTCTTTTATCCGTTTTCAATCTTTTCAAACAAAGTCCACATTAAGGTCTTCCAGTTCTGTGTCGTGCTTGATCCTTGATGAGATGTAAAACAGGATCCCAAGCTGGTGGTACCGAAAAGCCATCCTCTCTATTGAAATTGGTTTTAATGTTATGAATATAAATAGTGAGTAAAATTTATGTGTGTACCTAAATTTGCAGTAAGTACTTGACAGCGGGGGTTAGTAACCGGTTTTGCCTCAATACAATAATTTCTATTGTCTTCTGTTACCGCGATTGTTATTCATTGAAATTAAACACTTTAGAACGGATTAATCGCGTTTATTAACACCATGATCCTACGTTTCGAGCCCTTTACAGCACTCGTTTTCACAGGGTTAAGATGATGACTGAGAGAATGCGAATTCTCCCCGTCAATCAAAAAAGTTACTAACTAACTTACTAGTAACTTACTTAGTAACTAAGTTACTAGTTAGTAACTTTTTTTTTGATTGACGGGGAGAATTCGCATTCTCTCAGTCATCATCTTAACCCTGTGAAAACGAGTGCTGTAAAGGGCTCGAAACGTAGGATCATGGTGTTAATAAACGCGATTAATCCGTTCTAAAGTGTTTAATTTCAACAATAATTTCTGTTAAACGTACACCCGCGACAATTTTTCGTCTTTTAATTCGTTAAGTATCTAAATAATAACACAATTAATTTTAGTCTGTAAGAAGATATTCTAGAAATCGTAAAACCTGGGCAGTCGGAGTTCCGAGATTTAGGGCCTGGCCACATGTCCACGTTGCGGCGTCGCCAACGTAAAACGGCACGACGCACGACGGCCAACGTGCCGTCGCACGTTGTTTTTTACGTTGCCGCCGACGTGAAAATTAACGTCGACGTTGCAGTGAGAATGAACGGTGACGGTGCCGCGGCACGGCGCCAGTGCCACCACATCGGCGGACGGCGCACGGCTCGGTAGTTTTATTTAGCTATTAGCCTGGTCAACGAATGATTCTAGATGGAATGGTCAAACTTTAATATCGAATATATCTATCATATATCGTCCCTATCGACCTGCTCTAGCGACGGTCCATCGCCATGAATGTTAGGCTTTGGTTTTGGCTGATTCTTTTAGCGCGTCCCTCATCCCTCTTGCATCAAAAGTTGACGGGAATCCAAATTGTTATTTTTTTTTTTCGTAAATATAAAATCACCACATTTATTTCGTGGGTGCTCAATTAGGCAATCATGAAGAGGAAACTTACATAACATGTTTTGGCAGCATGTTACCCCTTTTTTTTCTTTGAGTCGTATCAAGCAGTGGCTGAGATAATCTTAAATTAAGCTCGATAGGTTGTCCAGAATATATTTACAAGACGTCAGTAAAAACATCAAAAAATCCTAACATAAAAATAATAACATAAAGCTTTGTATCAGATACGGCTTAAAATACTCTTAGATTCTCAGGAATCTCAAAAACAAAAGAATCTCAGACGAAATAATACACATGTCAACAATTAGGCCAGGTTCATTTTGTATTTATACTTAACGATACAATCTTTAGTTTTATAATTTATCAATAAATTGGCTATGTTTTCATAATTTTTATTTAGTTCAAATCATTATCTACAGGGTGTCCCGAACGATACTTCTACAGCTGATAAGGTCAATGACCCTGAGTAAGAATCAGACCATTTATTATTTGTTATGAATGTGTTGATTTGGTTTAGTTTTAGTGTTCCGTACCACAAAAATGAAAACCCTTATAGGATCACTTTGTTGTCCGTACGTGTGTCCGTCCGTACGTCCGTCCATCTGTTTGACAAGACCCTTTATCTCGAAAATGCGTACATGTATCAAGTTGAAATTAATACCACATACACAAGTCTGTAGTCCCTTGAAACTGAGAAAAAACTAAACCTCTACGTCAACGCCAACGCCATCAAGATACCGCCGATTATATCGCATTTCTCATACATTTACAATGGGAATCAAAATGTATCAGGGTAATTCCCGTTAATCTAGAATCACGAAATTTGGCAAAAAGCAAGAGCTTGTAGTAGGTACAAGTACAGGCAAAAATCTGAAAACCGTATAGTTGCCGCATACTGAGAGTTCCGTGCCACCGGAATTTTAAGTAGGTACCTAAGGTCACAACTCACAAAAATCATCCTTTGTGTGAAACCCTCGGTGGGTGAGTCCGACTCGCACTTGGCCGGTTTTTTAAGTAGACACATTACTATTTATTATAAATTGAAAGAGATGTTTCTTAATATGTAATTTTTTTTAAAGTTGTACCTATAATTTTGCAACTGTAAATGATACATATATTTATGCATATGTAGGTAAAGGTATAGTTTAAAAATAAATTAACTATCTGAAAGTTTTCTCCAAGAAGCTATTGTCTCAGATAAAGAGTTCCCAACATATGTAGCACAGAATGAAAAGAAAAGTGTGGAGAGATAAAGATTTGATCAAAATCGAGCATTTTTCGGAACTCATATCTGGACACCATATAAAAATTATAGTATGTCAAAGTTGTAGAGAATTTAATAATCTTTCAATATGTAGTTAACCGAAATTTTTTATAACGCATCGTTTCTGAGATGTTCAAAAAAACAAAAACGGGGCCTTTTTAGTTCCTACTCCCTTCGGGGTCAGTACCCCGGACCGAGGGGCACCGAGAGGCAAGGACTTTCAGTAGGTATGTTTATTGTTTGTCTCCTAACTATTCTTAATATTCCACAACACACCATAGTTAAATATTCTGCTTTCCACCATTCCACCTAGAACACCCCTTTTGAGCACTCATTGACCAAGCGATGTTGCTTAGTTCGCACTACTTCGCACGCGGTAATTAATGGATAAAAATGACTGAGAATTTAGATGTCGACTTTTTGATTTCACTAGTGGAAGCTATTCACCGAATGTATTAGTTTCAGTTTTTAGGGTTCCGCATTTTTAATCATTCTTATGATATACGGAACCCTCGGTGGGCGAGTCTGACTGGCACTTGGCTGGTTTTTTTCTTATTTCGTTGTCTTAGCAGCCGGAGCAGGAGAATTACGTCTTTACTGTATACTTGAATATATTTGAACCGATGTTTGCCAAACCATCTAAATTGTCCGCCATTCATAAAACTTGTCATTACTTGTTTTCAACGCCTCGTACTTCTTTATAAAATGACTTCCATCGTAATTCATATTATAAATATATGGATTTATCCAATATTTTCTTTTCTTTTGCTTTTTCTTCATGCTTCTTCTTAACAACAACATGAGCAGAACACGTGTGATTATATCCATGTCGGTTTGAAGACTGATCACAAAATTTAGTAGTGATGGATAAGTGCGACGTCGTACAACGCGACAACGCAACGTGAATTCACTCAATCCGGCATAACGTGTGTTTGCACGGCGCGCGGCGAGGCAACGTGCAACGTGCATCTGTACGTTGCGCGGCAACGTATATTTTCACGTCGTGCAACGTGCTGCGCTCCGGCAACGCGCCGTTTTACGTTAACGGCGCCGCAACGTGGACATGTGGCCAGGCCCTTACTTGACAGTGTCACTGTGTATACTTGGGGTAATGCTTGGCGAGAAAACTTGGCGTGGTCTCTACCTGCAGTTATTGTACAATTTCACGGTACTGTGGAACATAATTTTACTATGTAACATTGTTGTTGTATATTATTTGTTTTAGTAACCAACATAAGCTTATTATTTTATTATCGAATATATATAAAATATTAATAATCCCGACTGGGGTATTTTGTATTAAAAATACACCATCTTAATGTTGTCAAATAATTAGACAGCCTACGAGCTAGACTCGAAAAACATACTAGGTACATCCTCAAACATTTACCTAGCTTCGAAAACGAGAACACTACATAATTCCGAAAAACTAATTGCCGATTTTTGAATTCCCGAATTTCATAAACCCGATTTTGAAAATCCCAACCTATTGAAACTCCGGATATCAACGTTCCGACTTTTTAAACAACGAATATTAAAAATTCCGAATAGCTGAAATATCGATTTTTAAAAGATTTTTAAATATCGATTCAAAAAATAAAATAAAAACAAAACAAAGGCGTACCCTCAAAAAACACAATTTTTTACGTTTCTCGACTACGACATCGCGAAACGGAAGTGGTAATAATGAATGTGGACAATTTTCATAAGACAATAGTTCCATGCTATTTGACTCTAGTAGGTACATCAGCACTCATAAGACAACAACAAAAAACAGCAACAACACTAAATAGTCACACATTACTTAAATGGCCAAGCGTACCTAACGATTAGGTATGATTTAACAACACATACATTATTATATAATTTTTCACATGCCATTATGTCACGTGCAAATTGTACTTGCAAATCTTTTAGAGAATTTGACAGATTCGCAGACTCAAATTCGTTCGGTACACCCATTAATGGTCGCTATGTACCTATGTGTTACTTGGAACGATTTACTGTCATGATATGCCATATTTATCAAAGCAAACATCGAAAGTCATATTTGCGGCTGCAATTGGCGCTAGCGTCTACGCGGGGTACGAGATTTGGTTATGTTTGTTTAGTTCCAAATTTGGCCGCCTGCTGGGCTAAGTTGGCATTGACCGCGCATGCGTTAGAGTATGCGCAGGAGCAGTGAAGTGTGTGCTCCGCTACTGAGGACATCTAGCGGGCAAAATATGAGTTTATTGAGTGGACTCTTAAGTTAGTTTAGTGCAATATTTTTAGTGCAAAAGTTTTGATTAAGTGATATGAAAACGGTAAGTTTTTTGTTTTTGATAGTGGATATATAATGGGAGAAAATCATATATTTTCAAATTCCTTTTATACAAAAATCAGAGGATACCTACGTACTAATTATAAAAATAAGATATTACAACCTATTACAGCCCAAACGTTTCACAGGAGCTCTCAATTTAAGAATGCCTATAATATTTGAAAATAGGTAGGTACCTTAATTTTTCGTAATCTAACTTTATATATACTAACTGTAAAGGTAGAAAATCTCAGGAGTTCTCAATGTTGACTTGACCGATTAGCATTTTGTTAAATATATGTAAAAAAAATCATAATTTCATAAAAAACAAAACCTGAAGAACCTTCTTTGAAGTCGGTTAACACTAAAGTTAGCAGTAGCTGTATATGACGCAACTTTCCTCGGAAAACACTTTGTTTTCATCTATTTTTACTTTCTTTGTTCGATTGTTCGTAAATTGAGAACTCTTAACAATGAGTGGAAAAAGTCTCGCTTACTGGTGTTATTTCGTTTTTTGAGGTGACGTTTGAGGTATCAGCTATTTTTTTATAAATCTGCTATTATTTTTGTCTGTTTGCGACATAACTGCTAAACGGAGGAAGTGATATAAGAGCGTTGTTACACATACAAAAACATTTACATTTTCTTGACTACGACAACGCGATACGGAAGTAACAATGCAGACTTTTTCATAATTGTTCTAAGAACCACAGAAATAGGTGTAGGTACAATATAGAGCCACGAAAGTTGTAGTTTTCAATGTAGTTTGTGTGCCACACTATCCTTATTATTTAATCCGGGTGCCTGGTAGCTGTTCAGCGGTGGCTGTGGCAGTGGTTGGGCAACAAAGGAGTTTTATAATCAATTAAAGGTGTGCGATTTATAAAACTCAAGAGTTTGGTGTGAGATAATTGTTAAATATGTACCTATAACATTGCCGGATGTGCAAAGTAAAGTGTGGTAAAAAGTGCCAAAGTCGTCTCAGTTGTACAGGCCTGGGCGTATACTTTTTCATTAAAATAGACCTTCAAAATGGTGTGTGCAAAAATACAAACGCGAATGTTCAGTCGATCACTCTGCCAGGCGACGGTGAAGAACAACTATCGCATCTACCGCTGAACACCTGCGAGGTGCCCGAATTATTTAAACATGATAGTATGGCACACTAAGTAGAGGGGCTTTGTGAATCTATAACTTGTACACCTAATTTCTGTGGCTAGCTCTCCGTCTATAAGACAATAGTTCCATGATAAAAAATAAAAAGGAGCATATTAACGATAGAGTCAAACCACGGTATCTCTTCCGACCAAATTAACTGTGAAACTTTAAAGCGTTATTTTAAACGTCGAATTTCAATATAATTATTACGTTAACTTAATACTTTCACTGTCTGTGCTATCAAAATCTAGGAAACTTAGCATAGACGGACTCTTAGTATTTCTTGTTTGTGTATCATGCGCTTACTCTATCAATAATTTTTGATGATTCTATTGTGTATCGTCAATACTTTTTTTTTTATTATTTATTTAAGGTTCACCAACAATTGTTGACATCAATACATACACTTACTTACAAAGCTCAAACATATTTAAGGAGTGGTGTCACAATTACTTATAGGTAAAACACCGCATGCACAACATTCTGGATAGGTATTAACAACTATAACATTTAAGATTATAAATAGAATACACTTTAAGTTTAATTAAAGTTAAATTCTGCTTAAAAATAATACAATTATTTAAATATATTCAGCGCCAGTGTAAGGAAACTTGACTTAATTTTGTAAAAAACACTTTTTGTTTAAAACACACTATAAACTGAAATCTGTCTAGTAACGACGCACAGTGTACCGATGGTCAGGCTGTTTGTGCAGTCATCAGTTATATCCGAGCGGCCAACGTGCTCAAAATAACACGCCTCTACTGTCAAGTCGTTTAACTACTTATTCAGATATTTTTGAGAACCTTCACCGCCCCACGTGTTTCGCTTATTTAGTTGCCCAGCGAAGCGGGACGAAGAAGCGCATGTGAATCAACATGAGTTGCGATTTATCAGATAATCACGTAAACAAACACTGTTGGTGCAATTTATGGCGACCAATGACAGACATAAAATGCACTTTTATTCTCTAGTCAGTCCCATGTACCGGAGGTGGTGAAATCGCGTTCCCAAGACCCCAAAGTGAAGCGGTTGAATACTAAAGGGTTTTTAGTCCACGCGAGTCAGACATACCCACTCGATTTCTCTCGGGCCGAATGGAATCCGAGTCTCCTTTGACATCCCTAATATAGTTTCTCCTAAAATCACTTACCCTAACTGTTTTGTCCTAATGATCATAATCCCTAACGGTCAATTGTCATAACAATTATTTGCCATAATCGAATTATTGCCCAAAAACGACTTTACTAATAAAATAACCGAATCGCTGTTAGAAAAGTCGGTTAGGTTAGATCCGTGACCTCACAAAGAGTCGAATTGCTGCTAGAAAAGTAGGATAAAACGATGTTAGGGAAAACAATATTAGGACCTATGAGTTTTGGACAAATGATCATTATTAAATAATATTTAAAACGGGTCACTCACGTAATTTAGTCGATTTTCGCTCGACATGTTTCGTTCTTTACGAAGAACGTCATCAGGAACGAGGGTAGATCGTCCGCCGTGTCGCCCCCCGCGCCGCTCCCACCGCCAGCTGCAAGTACCAAAGCAGATAGGGCATTAGCCCGCAGTGTACGACTTGCCTCTGTCGCGAGTGGGCGCTCCTGATGACGTTCTTCGTAAAGAACGAAACATGTCGAGCGAAAATCGACTAAATTACGTGAGTGACCCGTTTTAAATATTATTTAATATGTTCGAGTCTCACGAGAGTTTTATAGTTAAAATGATCATTATGTCAAACAGTATTAGGGAAAGCTAAAATAGGATAATAAACTTTAGGGATTCCGATATAGATCCGTGGAATCCATAATGGATCATGCCATTTTAGATCATTTTAAAAACGTTACAGCGGTACAAGTTACGGCGGGACGGGCCGGGATGGGCCGATTCTGGCCTGGCCTGGCCTGGGACTTCCAGGCTTCGTAAGCAGTGTCACCAACTAGGCTAGAAGGCCGTTTATTTCAACCTTCATCAAAATAATGTAATATTGGCCTTAAATTGGAAATTGGTTTGTTTATGTATCAGGTCATTGCCACTAACCCTGACTTTGAGATAAACAGGTTGTATTTTTTAAACTATCGCGGTTTATTGACATTTTATCTATTAAACACGGGTTCTTAGCACGTTTTATTGGTATATTAGAGCTTCCTATATTTCAGCGATGTTACAAACGCCATGTTTAGGGACGACTCAAACTAGGACGGGACGGGACGGGACGATCTGTCAGTTTCTATAGAAAACGTGAAGTGACATCCGAGGGCTCCGAGCTACGTGATTCTTTCTATAGAAATTCACAGACCGACACATCTCGCCCCGTCCCGTCCCGTCCCGTTCCGTACTAGTGTGAGTCATCCTTTACGATAAAACAATGATGAATTATTTGGTTCGTATGTTGTGGGCGGGGGACTAACAACCTCTCGATCTTAAAGCCTTTTAATTACTAAAAGTGGTACTGAAACCAATTAGTGGTTTCATTTGCTCTGCGTACCCCTTTTACTGCTGCGGAGTTAAGTGACCCCCCTGCATATTTGCTCTGCGTACCCCTTTTACTGCTGCGGAGTTAAGAGACCCCCCCTGCATATTTGCTCTGCGTACTCCTTTTAGGAATACATGCCTGAGTTTATGTACGCTCCGCTGCAGAGTTAAGTGACCCGTCCTGCATACAGAATTTGTATGCAGGGGGGGGGGTCACTTAACTCTATAGCTGACCGTACTTATGTATGTGATTATTTATAGTCATAGGCATAGTTTTTAGTCGCTTATTAGTATCGGTACTTTCTAAGCGAATTTTTAAGGCATAAGCGCCTTATCAGCAACCGAAAAAGTAGTACCTTTCTAAAATAATCACGTCACGATATTATAGTCTTGTTATTAATCTACGAGTATGGTGATGCAGAGAGTATAAACATGAGGAGCAGTTGGAAATGACAGTAATTGTGATCCAAGGTGGCATATTGTTTCGTACGCGGCCGCTTCCGGCTCGCACAATGCGCGTGCGCACAATGTGTAGTGGTTAGAAAGTATGTCCCTTCCAGCCTTGGTGCTGTAAATGTGATTTTCTTTAGAAAAAGGTACCACTTAGCTAGTTGTAGATGACGGTAAAGATCCATTTAAAAATGAACTAAATACTAGTGGCTCTGTGAAATGTAGACCCTCGCGAGATGGTAAAAAAAAAGACACACGAAAGCATTTCTGCCCAAGCTGAAACAAAGACGCTTCGCTCGCTTTGCTCACTCGGTCAAAAAACGAGCACAAATGTACTTCAAAGAATGTCTCATGCTTTATTGGGAGAAGACCAGCGTGCGTAGCCAAGATGCCAATCGCTCACGCTTACTAACGTATCGTAGCTACCTCTCTCTATCACTCTTCCTTATTAGTGTGACAATGACAGTTGCGTTTCGTTAGCGACTAAGCGTGAGCGATTGGCATCTTGGCTAGGCACCCAGGGGCCCAACCATGACGTCTTTCCAACCAGGCCGGAAAATTATGTCAATTTCTACAGAAAATATTGAAATTAAACACTTTAAAACGGATTAATGTGTACTTACCTTAGAGATAAACGGAGAATCGATTGCATATGTCCATGAGTATCCGTACTTAGGCCAACTAGTTTCCTTTCAGGCGCATCAGGAGAGGGAAGTCGAGATACGGACTGAAAACGCCTGGAGGAGCTACTGGTCTTTAAAACATCTAATGAAAAGTGATCTCCCTTTGTCACTTAAGCGGAGGCTCATGGATATGTGCATACTTCCAGTTCTCACCTACGGTGCACGGACTTGGTCTTTGACGTTATCTCAGAAGTCCAAACTCGGGGTTTGCCAACGAGCTATGGAGCGTAGCATATTGGATGTTAAATTAATTGACCGAATCCGAAATACAACGCTGCGCTCCAAAACTCAAATTGTAGACGCAACTCGGAAGGCGGCCAAGTTGAAGTGGGACTGGGCTGGCCATGCCTGCCGCATGCCGGAGGAGTTGTGGGCCAAGATCGCCACTGAGTGGCAACCTGACAGCTCAAATCGAGGACCCGGGAGACCCCGCCGGCGATGGTGAGACGAGCTTGACTCCTTTTTGCAACGATGGCCAGAGATTGCTCTCGATCGGGAGGAGTGGAGAAGGTGGGGGGAGGCCTTTGCCCAGCAGTGGGACAGCATAGGCTTGCAATAATAATAATACCTGATTCGGCTACATTTTCCGCGCGGTGAAAAGACGTTGATGTCAACTCTAACCAGTCTCTCTCTGGGACCACGGGCACGGGTACAATGTCGCTCTCGAATCGTCCGAGGTGAATGCGTCTAACTCAAACACAAAAAAAATGAAGATCGGGTCAGTATTTTTTTTTGTTATTTATGGTGATGTTAACGTTGTGTAAAAAAATTACGTTGTTTCCTTCATAAACTTCGGAGATGAAGTGGGCGGAGAATATATTTTCACATTTTTTCTTAAAAAAAAAACACTGTTTAATGAAATATAAAAATAGTTCATTACCATACAAGAGCGAAAAAGAGGAAATTCGCAACGAGTGGCGATAAATTAAAACAAGACCGTAGGGAGTGTTTTAAACCGACATGAGTTGCTATTTACCTCTTCGCACGACGCTTCTCTTTGTACGACGTTTTACAGTACATATTATGGCCTTTTGAATATTCGACGCAGGCACGTAAAGTGCTCATTATCGTCCTAGAGTAAAATAGCAACATGTGTACTTTAAAAAATGTTTTACAATGTGCAAATCAAGCTCTTTTAAATGATACCCCACATGACGCAGTAACTAAACTTTAAATTTTTGCCCCCTCTTTTATCGGGCATTTTTCATTAAAAATAAATTAAAATATATGACAAATCCTCTATTAATGTATTTGGGTTAACCTTGTTTTATAACTTTTTCAAATTTCAAATCGGTAGCTATTAGTTCTCGAGATATTTAACGATATGACAGACAGACTGAGTCACACCACAGAATAAGTAATATTACTAAAGTACAGCAGGCACCTAAGTACCAGCTTCTTCCTCTAGACCGCATCCAACGGAGAGCAGCTCGAATTGTCAACTGCCAACGTATTTCTGGTCGGCTTGATCCCTTGGCGCTGCGTAGAGATGTGGCCTCACTCTGCATTTTCTATCGCATGTATTATGGGGAGTGTTCCGAGGAGTTGTTCGGATTAATCCCTGCCGCTTCTTTCCGCCATCGCCCTACGCGACAATATTTCCACTCCCACCATTTAGATGGTTGGCAGTCCTCAACTGTGCGCTTTTCCCGAAACTTCCTGCCTCGCACAGCTAAACTGTGGAACGAACTGTCGCCAGCGGTGTTTCCGGACCGATACGACCTTCAAACTTCAAACCTTCAAGAAAAGAGCGTACTCCCACCTTAAAGGCCGGCAACGCACTTGCGACACCTCTGGTGTTGCGGGTGTCCATGGACGACGTTAATCGCTTACCATCAGGCGATTCGTTTGCTCGTTTGCCCCCTATAGCATAAAAAAACAAAAAAAAAAGTACAGAAGCTTCTCTTTCCTACATTTCACGCTTAGCTTGTCAAGTGTGCAAACGTCAAGATGACATTAACATTAGGGTTGTCACCATGCTGTCAGGTGCGTATGGATTACTGTACTGTATATACCGTATACTGGGATTCGAACCCCGGGCCCCTAGCTTCGTAGGAAGGGTCGCTACCAACTATACGCTAAGAAGACCGTTAAAAATTAAAAACTGGGTATCGCATAAACGGAATCTAGGAAAACCGTTTATAAAATTAGCATAATAAATGTTTTACCTACCTATACCAATACTTGTAACTTTCTTATCAATGTGTAGTTACTTAAGAACATGAAAATTTAATAACAAACTGTGTTAGAGACGGTAGTTTTGCAAATATACTTTTTATTGTTGATAGTTACCGGTTATTAGCTAGAAGTCGGTTTCGCGGCTTCGCTTCGGCCGGCGATTCTGTGATCTGAGCCTGTTTAGGGTTCCGTAGCAAAATGGCTAAAACGGAACCCTTATAGTTTCGTCTAGTCCATCTGTCCGTCCGTCCGTATGTCACAGCGGTTTTAATCAGTAACTATAAAGCATATAAATAAATAAATAAAATATAATAAAATAAAATAATAAAAAGCCTTTTGTTTCGAGTCCTTTTGAAAAAATTACATGCATGTCAGTTGTGTCTATAATTAGTATTTAAGCATTAAAAAAAAAATCCATGTCAAGTATGTAGTTGGCAAAAAATATATATATATATGTTACGGCTTGTTTACGGACAAGAACCCCTCATCGGGTGAAGGCCTTCACCCGAACTATAAAGCATATGGTAATAATATTACGGCTACAGGTGTACTTTGTGTCCGGCTACTTAGTTTTGCCTGTAAATTAGGAAAAAAAAAATGTTTATGGAGGCGTAATTTTTTTTGCCAAATATCTACTTGGGGCACGTCATTGGATAGGCCTTTAGAAATAACTTGAAGGTTTGTTTCACAAAAAGTTGATTAATCAAATATTTTTGGAAGTAATCGCTCTGAAAGTCGAAAAAAGTGTCCCCCCCCCAACCCTCAAACCCTCTAACTTTTGAATGGGAGGTCCAAAAAATGCGAAAAAGTTCAGGATGACAGGATATAAGACGATCTTACCACGAAAACAATTCTCGACTTCGTCTCGTTTTGTAATGGCAGCCCTCAAGTTTTAAGAACCCTTATTATGTCACTGTGGCATAATCTACTATTAATTGTTAAAGGTGATCCAGTGTCCCCTTAACTGGCTGTTTGTAAACAGGAGTCCGATAGTGGGCTAAAGTCCGCTCGCGGTCCGATAAGACATTGTCGCGGATTATTGGGGCTGGGCAAACTTGACCGGGTTCCGGGCATGATACCCGTAGTTACACGTGTTCACGTGATATTTATAGACTGACAAAGTCGTTAACAGCAGTATATAATACTATACTTATTTTATTTTGCCAGAAATAAAATTGATTACCATTTTGTTAGGCAGACGTCCGATTTTATTCTCTATAACCCAGTATTTAGTCCACCGCCTTCACCTAATGGTCCAGTTTATTTTAGAATCTTTAGTGGTGAGGTATAGGTATATTGGCGATTCGCCACAAATCCATTACATCTCAATAGTTTATACACCCTGGCGGGTGCTGCCTCTGCGTGCGTCCCATTACTCGGGCAGGTGCAAGTTCCGCTCGGTGTACCCCTTACATTTCATTAAATTGTTGAAAGTGTTGGCTTCGGTTCCGCGTACGCCTCCCAAAGGTCAGGAACACCATTGTTTCGTGATGGAAAAGCTATACTTATTAATTCTATTTTTTGAGTGTCACTGCTAGTACTACACAATGTACCTACTATTTTAAGGGCGGTAAAAATAAGAGACATCCGAGATTACTTTCTTGGGGTATTGAACCTGTTTTTTTTTTTTCTAGTTGAATTTTTTCGATTATTCTGGAAAATTCTCGTAGAAAAACTAGTGTATGCATTAGTAGTTTATGCAACAGTGATATACCTATAGGGGTTCTTAGATTTAAGAACCAATTATGAGCTGTTGCATACGCTGGTTTTACTACGACAACTAAAATAGCGTAAAAATCAAAATCTAGAAAAGTGGCAGGATAGGGAAGATGTTGTGCCCACTTATAAATTAAAAAAAAAACAACAACAGTGCTCATATACTCGTACTATATGAAAATCCATAGGAGCAGTGTTCTTATGGAATACCATACGTTATAATGTATACTTTTTAATATCGCTGTCAGTCATCTAATTGACAGATACAAGTGATGGAGTAGAAAAAAGCTAGTTTCTATTACAGTGATATAATAAAGGTTCTTATTATACCACTGTTGCATAAACTACTATATTTCTTACTTATTCGCGTTACAAATTGCTTAAATTCCAACCTTCAAGTTTCACTAGTTACGGCCCCGGTAGTTACAAATTTGCAATATGTTATTGATAATAGTATGCAACCGGGCACGGGAATCCGACTCGTATTTTGCCGGCTTTTTTATTTTATTTAATCATTGTTGGCTCCAACCCATATTATGTATCATAGAGTAACTTATATAAACAGTTATGTATGTTATGGATCCATGACACCTGTCAGAATGCGTGTCAAATCAAGGCGTCGTTATCTCGAGAACGCGAGGAATGTGGTGTATTAGCACGACACGTCTCGGTACTTACACACGTCCGCTAATTTATTAGTTTTATTTATAACTGAAGTTATTTATATGATAATAAATACTATGATTTTATTTATATACCGGGTGTTGCCTGTAACAGGAGAAATAAATGTAATCGTAGGTACTCTCGAAACTGAACGTTCAGCGACTTATAAAACTAACGTGGATTTTGATTAGTATTACCTACACTTCAAGTTTGATAAGACGCAATGTACTTGCAAATTTTGTAATTTTTGTTAGTACAAAAAAAAGAGACGTCAATGAGGCTGATGGTAACGCACATTGAAAATACTATTTAGTTTGTATGAAAAAGTGAAAACCAGAGTACAATTTTTTTAAAAGTTGTTGAAAAAAGTTGTTAGGTTTGAGGATGAATTAGGATTACTACCTGCGATTTAATTTATTTCTCCTGTTACAACACACACAAAACGCTTATACTTGTCATAAAAAATTGCAATAATAATGGGACATTTCTATATAAATCGACCCAGTCCCACATTAAACTCAATAATAACTGGAGTAGTTATCATAGTGTTTAAGCAAATACTTAAATATACATGTTTTAGCTATAATAACAAGTTGTCGTTTATAATGCAATTAAATCGTACAATAGAACAATCAATAACGCATTAATAATTAGTACAAAGTAAACAACTCGTAAATTAGTCGCGTGACTCGTGTATCGAACGAGAAATAGTAATGTATGTATAGCAATATGTCCTCGTTGAAACAAGTGACCAGAGGGCTGGCCAATACTTCGCTGAACGAAAGCATTTCCATCTTCGAGCAACATAGGCATCCAACACGTGGGGAGACGTAATTTTTTTCAGCGGGGAGTAACGTGTACTCACATCTCACACCAGCGTGCGTAGCCAAGATGCCAATCGCTAACGCTCAGTCGCGAACGAAATGCAACTGTCATTGTCGCACTAATATGGTAGAGTGATAGAGAGAGATAACTACGATATGCTACGAGCGTGAGTGATTGGCATCTTGGATACGCACGCTGTTATACTTAATTGCGTAATTTTTGTATACTATTGATTTTCCCACCTTCGCGCCGCAATAAATAAATACGCAAATAAATATAGCCAACTGTAGTTTGTTATAGACATTGACTTACTGAAAGAAATACACACAAAGCAGAACAAAATCGTCAAAATGTGGGTCAGAATGACATTAGCGAACGTGCATTGAAGATGATGCAAAACCATAAATGTGACGTAAGCATGAAGTCTCAAATTCATACACACTTACACAGAACTACCAACACTGTTAAAAGTATATACGAGTAGGCTGTTGGCACTTACGGAACGTCACGTTCCAATGAAAAAAGAGTCGCAACTGCTGCACTTTTATGAAGTCATTTTTTTGGGCCGATTGGGTATCCAGTTCTTTTATCCTATATCTATGGTTATAGGTATTTATTTGCATAGTTAGGTCGGACGTCAGACTGGCAACATCTCCTGGGGCTTCCGAGGATGCCTCGTATAAAGGCAAAAACTTGACAAGTTTTGTAGTCTTGATCACCACCAAGAATAAAAAACTCAACATTTGTTTCGCTGAAGTTTGTAAACAAAATTGCATTTCCTTCATTAAAATTACTCAAGGCAATTTAAATAAATTATTACCCATTGAATGAATGAAGAATTGTTATTGTTTAAAAATTATATATGATTCATAGAAATGTTTGGGAAGTTTGATAATAAATTTTGAAGTAAATAACACATTGTTTTGAACTATTATGTAACATTTCCTTACATACGCACATGAATAACAAATATAGTGAGCTGACGATGTACTTCACTGCAGTTAACATGCAGAGATATGGGGTCCATTATCTCTATAGGTATCAGTCGTCAAGTGCCAGGTTCCTGGTGATGATTAAAGTTATTTAGGCTAACCCAACTTCTTCTATTCTTATCCAGCCTGTCCTCTATGGAAAAGTCTCGGAACCTATTTTTTGGACACGACGTGGAGTTGTATCCATTGAGCGCCTGGTGGTTGAGGGTAGAGTAGACGGTGCCAGATCACACGGTAGAATGAGGTGGACTGACCAAATCAAGTCTGAGTGAGACTTTGTTTAAGAGGGCGCGCGAATGGCGCCGTATGATATGCCTGTTTTTATACCAGAAAAATTGGTTATACCGGGGAAGCATATAACCATTATATCATTTCATCCAGGGACTCATTCCCCAGAAATACGGTAGTGGGTTCAAAGTATTAATAAGCGAGCCAACTGGGCTAGCATGGCGTTTGGCAATTTCACAACTAATTTATTGAATCAGGCGTTACTTTGCGGAATTCCATATTAACAACGAAAGTAATATTACTTTAATACTATTCCACCAAACGTGCTAGTCCATTAGTGCCAACCCGTTATACCTACTTGCGTATTTTTTGCATGCAATTAACGTTCCCACCCTCCCGCCGCAAAAAATAAATACGCAAATAGATACAACACACCACCACCAATAACACAAAACTCGACACGTGTTTCGCCTCTCTACGAGGCATCCTGAGGAGTTGCAGGAGATCTTGTCGTACTGGCGTCCGACAACCGGGCCGATCTCTCTGTTTCTATAGGAAACGTCGCCTGACATCCGAGGGCTCCGAGCTATCACTTGATTATTTCTATAGAAATTGACAGATCGTCGCGTCGCAACCCGTTCTAATGTATCCTTCAAACTTTGAAAACTTATCCGACACGTACGTTTCTCCGGGACCACGGGGGCAATGTCGCTCTTGAAAAGGTGGAGGTTAGTTATACACGATTCAACCCCGTTTTAGTAAATTTATAATGCGTGAAAATCGTGAATGTTTAAATAAGCGTTTAACATGTTCTTCGTAATCTATTAATCTAACATGTTCGTTTTCCCGGCTTATGCCAGGGATCAGGGTCAATGTGTCGCTTAATTTCCTACTCAGTTAAATCAATTCGACCCTCTCACCAAATATCTACCTTATTACCTTTTCTTAATACCAAAATCGCATAACCTGACAGATTAACCCGAGTTTGAAGAAAAGCGACACAATTATTAAATATTGTGTAATATTTTATTGTTTTCCTTTAACTCCGAAGTTTTGGATTGGTTACATTCTCGTAACACAACAAGTTCCAGATAAGATAAAAATAATTCTAGGTGAATCCATGCGTCGCATTTCCAGAAAGCTCTTATTGCGGAAAAATGTGCATAAATAAATCAATGTTTTCTTTAAGCTAACTTAAGGTTTTAAAGCAATTTCGCCGGCTCGTATTTTCCTTCTAGCCAGCAAGATGTGAAGCGGATAGCGTGTCCTGGGCATAGAGTACCTTTTTGTACCATTCGGGGTCGAAACTTTTGGTCCATGGGTCCCAGCGCACGCCAGTTTTTCGTAGAAATCGCATCTGTATTCAATTTTGACACTTCTTCGCCTGTAATAAGTTCCGGAGTGTATAGATATTTATACGTGACTGTATGCCACATTGCAGGCCGTCCACACAAGGTGTTTTATAGCTTATAGTAGTTGCATTCATATTGTCTCCATGGTCCATGGGGTCCCAGCGAAATTTTTGTAGAAATCGCGAAACGTCTGGTTGATGTTACTGGTGACTGAAGAGCTGGTGGCTTCCTCGCACAACGTATCAGCATTGCGATACAACGAGAAAATGCCGCCAGCATCCTAGGTACAATGCCTCAAGGACCTATTTTAGATTTAAGGTAGGTAGAGGTAGGTAGCAAGGTAAGTTACACTTACTGTATATATTTTGAAAACAAATTTTATTTCATTTATATATAGTGGTGTGACTACTTAAAACATAATCAAAACATTTGTAATAAATAATAAAAGATTTTAGTAGAGCTTTTATTTCATAATATAGAGAGAGACCCCCTTACTCGTAAGAAAGTTAACAGACGTTTCAGTTAAATTATGTTTTCTCTCTTTCCAACAAAGTTAAATGTCAAACGGACAGATAAGGACAAGCAATCGTTAAGGTAGACTAAGCTCCCCTTCAAAACTCATCATAGTCATATTAATATACTTAGACCGGGTTACTCACGTCTATAAAGTCGAAGATAGCTCGACATGTTTCGGGACGGTAATATCTAATACTCACGGGTATATGTCTAATACTCACGGGAGTTTTCTACTCATCATAGTCATCATCAAAGCAAAGAAAGCGTTCCAAAGAGATGTATCCAGTTTTTGCTGACCGCTCTCAGGCTCAATCCAGCACAGTTAAATACATCGTTGTAATTTTGGTAGTCAGTATCAACGCAAAACAACCTAATTGAGTCGCATTTTTTGACAGTGGATTTTTTAAAATGTCGTAAGAGGCATGTTAAAAGCTTAGACTTACGAATTTTAGAAATACGAAACGAAACGCTCCAAACTTGTGACATTTGATAGTTGTACTACTTCCATCCTTTAGTTATTCCTCCGGAGGTAAACTGCGTTTGATGTGCGTTTATAAATAACGTAATAAGACTTAGGATATTTGATCCTCAGTCTTGGACGTTTCTATGTATTTATATGTCGTCGTCTAGTACCCACAACACAAGCCTTATTGAACTTACTGTGAGACGAGGTCGATTTGTATAAGATTGTCCCATGATATTTATGTATTGCTGCCGTGATTTTTAAAAAGGCAGTCATCTGACAAAACACCGAAATTGAGTTATATATACCACCGTGTTCAGTAAAAAAATACGCGTCGACCTATCTAATCCGTTTTTCTCTATCTTATGTAGTTTAAGAGATAATTTTTCAATAAAAGGCAGTCAATCGTTTCATTGTCAGTGCCAAATTCATTAGAAAACCGTCTTTTAACATTAATTCATTAAAAAGCAGTTAAAGGCCCTTGACTACAAAGTATTTAAGAATATTCTTTGCCAAAAATTATTTAAATGGCAGTTTTGTGCAAAACTGACTTTTTACGAAGTACCAGTTGAAAACTTGCTTCAGAATAATTCATAATAAAGCAGTTTTCGAGTAACAATTTCTTACAAGGCAGTCAAGTGACGTTGACTGCCTTCTTAGTAATTATTGAATGATTTTATTTGCTTCTGTACTTTGCAGAAAGCAGTTTACTTCCCGTTGAAAATTAACAGTTCCAATTTTATGGGATTCGTCGGACTTTAAAAAGCAGTTTACTCGCAATAATTCACTAAAAGGCGGCCATCTTTTCTCGCGCCATCACCAAACCACCAAGTTTTATAAAATACCAAAAAGTTCACGTACTTATTTTATACTCTTAAAATACAAAATGCTTTTCGGGCATATTTTAACTAAAAACGGGATTTCACCGGATGTACATCCTAGAATAGGGTGAAATGAAATCAATTAATCGATCGATCATATGCGCTATGGTTCGCATTAGTGGTACGGAACACGTCAATGACGTCTAACTGCCACGAATTGTACAAACAGCGTCATTTAAGTTAACAAAAAGTTAAACTTAAGGGGTTGACAGCAGCCAAATCAGCGCATACTGTCTATGTCGATGTCGGTATAAACGAGATCGCACTATGGCGGGCCGGACTGGTTTTAGAAAAAAAAAAACATTTTTTTACTGTAAAATACTACTACTACTATTACCTACTATTTGTGAAATGTGACACAGGTTTACAGCCAAATAATAATAAAAAGATATAGCATCGTTTAATGGTGAATTTATGACCAATCTTTGCAACTACTTACTTTCTTTTGAGACAATTTCGTTAAATTAAAAATTGCTCCATATTCGGTCTTTGAAGTACATAATAATGAAACTACTTATGTATATTTTTAGCAGTATTCACATAAATAGTTTTTCTTAAAAAACTGCTTTAAGAACATGACTTAGATGTTGTCCGCTTCTTACGTAATTAATGTAATTTCCAAAAAAATATTTTATTTGAATAAAAGTCTATAAAAATAGATTTGCATCTTGTATTTCAAATACCCTTTTGTAAAACTATTTTGTATTTTTATTTGGAATAGGTTAAATATCGAAGTATTTCCTTTTTTTATTTAAATACATTTCACAACCTATTTTTAACATCTCTGGCAAGTGATTCGTTATACGTTCGGGATTTTAAAAAATAGAAGTATTTTGAACATAGGGTTTCATTTCCATTATTTCTCAGTAAAACTTGTTCGTCAACGACATGGTACTAAAAATTATTGCAGGCAACAGAGCACATACAATGTAAATTAATATTAGCCTACGTTATTTAATATGTAATTACTAATTGACAGTCTAGGCATACTAGCAATAAAGCTTGGGATAATAATTGATAGCCTAACCTGTGAAACGCGATTTTCTCGATTTTTCGCATTTTTGATCATGTATGAAATGATAACAGTAGAAATTATTTAAAAAATCAACATATGTGTTTAAAGAAGACTATATGATAGTTCTTTTCATGTAGGTAAAGTATTTTCCTTTTCAGTAGTTTTCTAGAAAACACCGTAACAGATTAGCCCTTTTCAACTAAAACAGCCTTCCGAATGACGAGTGGTCATGGCACGATGTTTTGAGTTAAATAATGCAGGTAAGTTTATGGTCACTACCCATGGAAGTAACAATTATACTGTACCGATAAGGTAGACTAACATTTTGGGTATTAGGTAATCTCGTATAAAAAAAACAATACTTAATTAAATTCTGAATCAGCCATTTTTCAGCGCGGAGACAGATCGTTGTCGCTAAAAGATTATATTCAGTCCACTAAAGATTATATTCAGTTAGTACATTACATTAAGACGGCCACTGAAAAGATCACACACACCAATGTTGTAATTTGCACACCAACCTATAAATGTGGGGCTAAAGTATACAACAGTCGTATAGATTTATTTAATAGTCTACTCAATCAAGATATCATGACCAACCAATACGCCTATTATTTTGACTCCAACTTAAAAGTTAATTTGGACCTGTTCTCTGCGTGGTCTGGTAAAATAAACAACCAAGGAATGCGTAAGATTTGTGAAAATATCCTACATTTTCTAAATGATATTATGAGCTTTATAAAATCTAAAGAAAGTTCAAAATCTGAACAACTTTTTTTTCGAGGCTAACACTTTAAATGTGTATCATCAAAATGTCCAAGGCTTAAGATCGAAAATAGATCAAATAGAAATTTTAGCTGATTCTGAAAATATTCAAATTTTTTGCTTTACCGAAACATTCCTAAAGAATAACGAGGTAACTACACTTAAATTAGACACGTTCCAAATAGCAGCCTATTTTTGTAGGAAAAATAAATCAAGAGGCGGTGTAGGTATATATGTAAAAAATTCTATTAACTATACAACTCTTGATTGGATATCTGATATGTCCATTGATATACATTTTGAGGTTTGTGGTATTATTATTCCTGAAATAAATACTATTTTTGTATGCATTTATAGGTCCCCAAAAAGTAATTTTGAATATTTCATAAATAAATTTGAACTGATGTTAAACAAACTAGTTTTAAGTAACAGACGATTATCAAAAAAAATTGTTATTGCCGGTGACTTCAATATAAACATGCTTAAAGATGATAATATGTCCAAAAAAATCAAAGAAACGTTATGTAAATATAATCTTAGATTAACTATTAATGTACCGACAAGAATAACAGCCCATTCAGAAACATGTATCGATAACATAATAACAAATACCAAGGATTATAGTGTAGATGTATTAAATTTAGGGATTTCTGATCACACAGGCCAACTATTTAAACTACCAACGAATCTTAGCTTTAATGAAAAGTCCTGGTATGTTTATAAACGAAAAATAGATGCTAATTTGGAAATCTTTGTAAAATACCTGTCTCAGATAATTTTTTCGAATGTCTACCTGCAATCAGATCCATGTTTGGCCTATAGGACTTTCAAAGAACTTTTTATGTTAATTTTTGATCTATGTATCCCACTGCAAAGGATTAGAGTAACGCATAAAAGAAAACCTCAATGGAAAAGTAAAGGTATTTTAAAAAGTTGTAAACGAAAACGGCGAAAATATTTACAGTTAAAAAACAAAAACACTACCGACCAGGTATTAGATTTCAAAAAATATTCTAAAGTCCTAAAAAAGGTTATTCGTTCATCAAAAATAATGAGCAACGATAAGTTTATCAATAGCAGCAATAACAAAACAAAAGCAACTTGGGATCTAATTAAGCAGCACACGTCTTCAACTAATTCAATAAAAACCACAGTAGAAAGTATCAAAGTACAAGACGACGTTACTACAGAACCATTAAACATGGCTGAAATATTTAATCATTTTTATATATCTCGTAATCTCTTTGTATCTCTTTGTGGCGTAGGGATGTGATGTGGCGTAGGGATGTGACGACCCCATCGCCCACTGGTTTCCACCGGTGCAATCAGTCAACGCAGGGCAGCTTGTGGCGAGCTGTTGGGGAGTAGCGACCCCACGTACCTGAGCGCTCCTGGGGGACTCCGTCGTCCGACCAAGTCCTCCGCCTCTGGCTTGCCTTAACCGGCCGTCCAGAGTGGGGTCGCGAGAGCTGTGTTCTCGAGGGTAGATGTGGAAACCTAAGTGGCGAGTTGGCTATATGTTTAAAGTCCAGTGACACCTCTCTACCCCCAGCCCTCATACCGGTGTTGCCCTCGAGCCATCTTAGATGTCGCTTTTTGTGGGGGCCCATCTTATGTGGGCGAGTCACCGTCTGCCGGAAATAAAATTGATTACCGTTTTGTTAGGCAGACGTCCGATTTTATTCTCCATAACCCAGTATTTAGTCCACCGCTTTCACCTAATAGTCCAGCATATTTTAGATTCCATTAAATCTCAATAGTCTATACACCCTCGCGGGTGCTGCCTCTGCGTGCGTCCCATGACTCGGGCAGGTGCAGCATCCGCTCGGTGTACCCCTTACATTTCATTAAATTGTCGAAAGGGCCTCTGCGTGTTGGCTTCGGCTCCGCGCACGCCTCCCAAAGGTCCGGAACACCATTGTTCCGTGATGGGAAAGACATACAAAGATAACAGCTCATCCTTTCAAACCTATTTCACCATCTAATTGTAAAAGTATGTTTCTCGATCCCGTAGATTCATTTGAAATAAAAAAGGTTACAAGAGCACTCAGAAATACAAAAAGTTCTGGTCATGACAACATACCCATAAAAGTAATTAAAGCAACCATAGAACTCATAGCAGACCCTCTTGCTCATATAACTAATCTTATTTTCGAAACAGGTATATTCCCAGACGATTTAAAGAAAGCTCTTATTAAACCTTTGTATAAAAAGGGGAAAAGAGATGAAGTCTCCAATTACCGTCCCATTGCACTATTGCCTAGTTTCTCCAAAATATTTGAAAGGTGTATTTATAACCGGCTTGCAAGATTTTTCAATTCTAATAACACCATAGATCCCAACCAATTCGGGTTTCAACGGGGCAAATCAACTTCTCTTGCTATGTTCAAACTTCTCAAACATATTTGGGATGATATCAACAATAAAAAACCGTGCGCTGCCTTATTTTTAGATATGTCCCAGGCATTTGATTGCGTTGTCCCAGACATACTCTTATCTCAACTTGGTCATGTAGGTATTCGAGGCAACGTACTTCAATTATTAGAGAGTTATTTAAAAGGTAGACAACAGGCTACTGTCATTCAAAACTATAATAAGAAAACTAAGACAATAGAACTAACACAGTCCAAATTTCAACCTATTAATATAGGAGTCCCTCAAGGGAGCATACTTGGGCCGCTATTATTTTTAATTTACGTCAATGAGCTCCCAAAAATTACGAATGAATTATGCGTCATGTTTGCTGATGACGCAACCATATTATTCTCAGCTGACTGCTTAGATTCCGACTTTGAAAAAAAAATTGAAAATACTTTAAAAATTATTGTGGACTGGCTTAACTCGATCAACCTAAAAGTAAATGTAGAAAAAACTAAAATTATGCAATTCAGGAATTACAAAACAAAACCGACAACTATAAATGTAGAACACACAGGCACCCTTATAGAAAACGTAAATAATGCTAACTTCTTAGGTGTCTCTATAGACACACATCTCAATTGGAAATCTCACACTGATAAATTAAATAAAAGAATATCCAGTCATTGTTATGCCCTATCCGTTTTATCAAGCACTTGTTCAGATGACTTAGTAAAAAAAGCCTATTATGGAAATGTATATCCTTTGTTAAATTATGGTGTAATCTACTGGGGTAATTCTGTAAATGCAAAAACAGTTTTTATTTTACAAAAACAATGTCTACGTATCATATACCGTCTTTATGACCTTGAATCCGTGAGAAATGTTTTCAAGGATAAGAAAATTCTAACCTTGGCGGGAATTTACATCCTCGAGCTAAGTTCGTTTGTGTCTTCCAATAAAAATAACTTCAATTTCTGCTCAGCACAGCGTGAGAACTTGCGCCTTCAATATAAGTACAATATTCAGCTCCCGACAATTAACAACACTACTTATTACAAAAGTACGTTTATCACAGCTATTAAGGTGTTTAATCATCTACCAACTTACATAAAAATGTTAACAGGAAGCTCATTTAAGCACCAGTTAAAAGAGTGGCTGATTGAGAATACATTTTATGATTTAAAAGAGTATTTTTTATGTAAGACTATGTAACTATAATTCAAATGTATGCTTAAGATGTGTATAGTTTTAGATCTAGATTTAGTTATTACGCCTTAAAAATGTTTTACTAGTATTAGTAATTTTTAATATTATTAGTATGATAGTCATGGCATGGTATGACTATGCATACCTACCAAAAAATAATATTGTATACCCGAAATGGGTTGCCGTTGTTACCTAACCTATTTACACTTGTAACATCCATTTTGTACACGGTAAACAATAAACGATTTCTGATTCTGATTCTGATTCTGAAAAAAAGGAGAACGGCCCATTTCCAGTTTTAACTCCCTTCACATCGTAGCATTCCAACGAATTTCTCAATTTATGCGGTTTTTTATTTATTTTTGTGTCATGAGTATATATTTAATACCTGCCTATACATATCTACTGACTACCCAAGATTGTTGAGATTACCGTGGGGACGTGTAGGGATTGTTTGGTGCAGGTATCTAATTTCATATTGTTGCTAGCCTAATGTGTCCCACTGCTGGGAAAAGGCCTCCCCCCTCATCTCCCACTCGTTTGGGTCTTGTACAACATCTGGCCAATTTTCTAAAAAGGAGTCTAAGTTATCCCGCCATCGCCGATGGGGTCTGCCTGGTCTCCGGTTAGAGTTGTGGGGTACCCACTCTGTGTTTGTCTTGGCCCACAAATCGTTCGGCATACGGCAGACATGACCCGCCCAGTCCCATTTCAACTTGGCCGCTTTCCGAGCTATATCCATAATTTGAGTCTTAGAACGCTGCTTGGTATTCCGGATACGATCACTTAATTTTACACCTATTACACTTTGCTCCATAGCTCGCTAACAAACCCCGAGTTTGAACTTTTGAATTTCCGTCAAAGACCGAGTCTGAGCACCGTAGGTGAGGACTGGACCCATATTAAGTACGTTAATTATAAAATATTGTCAAAACATCATCGGTTTAAAAAGTTGGATTTGTGCAATGGAGGAGGAAACTGTAAACCAGAAAAATGAAAATTAATAAAAACTAACATCAACAGATACTGCATTTGTGTTTTTCTTCACGTGAATTCACTTGACTATTATCACTTTATCACCCCAAGTTTCAGAAAAAATATTTTATATAATGAAATTACTTAAAAAGCAGCTAATTGCATTTAGGAATTTAAAACTGCTTTGTAGTGAATTAGTCAATCGATATATTTAGCCATTGATTGCTTTAAAACAAGCAGTTTGGTGCAATAATTTTTAAAAGGGCAGTAATTGGACTTAGACGACCTCATTAATAATTATTCGCAAGTATTCGTTTGCACGAAACTTTTTTAAAAAGCAGCTAACTAAGAAAACTGCCTTCTATGGAATTTTAAATGATCAATAGTTAGGAAAAAATCACTTAAAGGCAGCTTCGGGACTAAAACCGCCTTTTAGTGAATTATATCTGGTTGTTAAATAAAGTTCATAATTCATACCATCATTATTTTTGAGTATAATTCAAAGAAATAGGTAAAAAAATTATACATTTCAATGAAAAAAGTTAAAAAAAGCAATTCTTAATTGCAAACAATCATCACTAGGTAAAATTTTTTTACACATCCTGATTAAAGAAAAAAAATCTAAATAAAGACTGCTTTTGCGATTTTCTCAAAAGTAAGTGTTGTCAGAAGACTGCCTTTTTAAAAATCGCGGCAGATTATTACACTACATCGTGTGTAGTGCAATCTGATACCCTGGTTTAACCCGACCAGCGTAAAAATACTGATAGCGCATACGCACTGGATTTTTTTCGCGTAATCTATTATTACCCCAATACTGACTAACTTATATATTCTGGACTTACCTGGTATAAAATCAGTCAGTGATACACATCTTGTGAATCAAGTTAAAAAAATATTGTCATAGTGTTTTAGTAAGCTGTTGAGTGAAATTACACCTCTAGGCGCTAATCCTGAGTCTTGTAAGTTATTCTTTTATTTTTATATATTTTTGTCACTAGATTTTGTTTGACTTGTGAGTGATATTTAAATACTAAAAGCTAAATGTGAAAGTTAAGAAACCAACATGTGATACCTAATACATCGCAACCTTATTAGGTTAAGGTTTTTTTAAAGTGGGTTCTAAAAGGTTAGGAATCTTTTTCATTTTATTCTTGACAAATATAACTACATGCTTGTTTATTTGCCCGAATACAAAAACGTGCGTTTTTCTTAGTGTTTTGAATATATTTCAGTATTATAAAAACACAAAAACAAGGCATTTATCATGATAATTACTTATATTAATTTTATCAACTTCGTGTAAATAACTTAATGTGGTCAACTAAATGAAACAATAATAACATAATATTTAGCAAAGCAAGGTTTATGATCAAACCTACAAAAAACTTCTGTAGGTATGAAAAATTACTCGTGTACACCTTAAGGTCTTACTAAACTAAAATTTAACTAAAAAACTTAAATAAACGAAATCTAAACTTTCTTTGTATATACCCTATTAGTACTAAATAAATTTCTCACTAGAAGTATTTAGTTTAAAAAAAAACCTTAAGGTTCGATGGCACGATTGTCAATATAATCGGAGGCTGGCTACGACCCGCCACGTAGAGGCTCTACGCGAGGCTGCTCATAGGCCATAATCGAACCTACGTAACTTTAAGTTTCAAGTAATGCGATAAAGGACCTAAACTTCCTACAGATTTGTAAGTTTATATACAGGTGGTCTTATATTTAGTATATGTAATTGAACTTTTTCATATTCAAACAATTAAAACTGAATAATACAGTTGACATTGCATTTCTTTCGAAATTTGTCATCAGACGTAAGTTTATTTACGTACACAATAGCTGAAGCTCCCTCGTTTTTCCTTGTTTTAATTTTGTTAACTCTAGCACGTTATTTTGCTGACGTGGAAATGATAGTACAAGGAAGTCTCTAAGGATTTTATAGTGATGACATTCAATGACTTAGTATGCTAGACTCTGAGATATCCAATGACAAATCAGGCACGTCACTAGACTAGACTTTGGTGACGTACTAGAGACTTGTCGTCACCTGTGTGCTTACTATGAGCAGTATTACTAACTTAAGAAAAATAATAGTAAAAAAAACTAAAAAACACGCTTTTAGCACGCACTAAAAATTACAAAAATTATTGATGTAATAGGCATAAACTTCATGTCAGTGAATACAAGTGGCCAGTTCAAAAGAACTGCGTACTGCTTACCTGCCATACCTTTTAAAAATAATTATAAAAAGCCGGCCAACAGCATGTCAGGCCACGCTCAGTGTAAACTTCTATAGACAATAATAAAAAGTGAACATAAAAGTGAGAGAGGACACATTTTTTTAAACTTCCGGAGCTATTCCAAAAAATATTTACTTTATCATAACATATTTAAAAGAAATCCCATATTTTTTAAATACCTATCTAATGGGCCAATCAGCGTTATCTAGTTTATTTTTAAGGAGTTTCACCCACACTAATCGCGAACTTTGCGGCTTGCAATTTGCACGGCGTAGGTCATCCTACCGCCAATCATAATGATCTGATATGATATACTGCGTCTGTCACACGCGTAGCAATTGTAGCCGCAGGCGCATCGTACTTGCGTTGCCGTCTCGCTCGCACCTAAGATACATGATCTATTATTATGCGCGATGTCTCCACGCGCCGGGAAACAATAGCCTCCCGTGTTATCTACGCGCTAGGTACGGTCGGCCATAAATATATATGAATCTGTATTCAATTTTGACACTTCTTCACCTGTAATAAGTTCCGAAGTGTATAGATTTTTATAGACGTGACTGTATGCCACATTAAATTAATAAATAAATATTAAATATTGCGGGACAATCTTACACAAATCGACCTAGTCCCACGGTAAGCTCAATAAGGCTTGTGTTGTGGGTACTAGGCGACGATATATATAATAAAAAGATACATATAAATACTTAAATACGCAGAAAACATCTATAACTCAGGAGCAAATATTTGTAATAAACACACAAATAAATGCCCATGGCAGGCCGTATTCACACAAGGTGTTTTGTAGCTTATAGTAGTTGCATTCATATTGTCTCCATGGTCAATGGGGTCCCAGCGAAATTTTTGTAGAAATCGCGAGACGTCTGGTTGATGTAACTGGTGACTGAAGAGCTGGTGGCTTCCTCGCACAACGAAGTAGCATTGCGATACAACGAAGAAATGCCGCCGGCATCCTAGGTACAATGCCTTAAGGACCTATTTTAGATTTAAGATAGGTAGAGTTAGGTTAGGTTACACTTACTGTACATATTTTCAAAATATTTTTTTTTAAATAACTTTAAGGTGTTCACTATTTGAAAAGTGTTGAATGAGAAGTTCCAAATGTTGTATAAATACATTCTTCTTTTTTTGGGTTAACTTATAATTTTAATACTTTGTATTTTATTACTTTGTCGGTGTGCTATAAATATACAGGGTGTCTGGTAATTAACGAACAAGCTTCAACCACGAAGAGGGCGCAATACTCTGGTTCAGAAAATCGACTTTAAGGTTTAGTAAAAATCCCCTGGTTTTCGAGATATTGGAGCGATCCAGGATGATTTCGTAGTTCGGAGCTTGTCCGTTAATTACCGGACAGCCGGTATATAATATATAAATATTTGTTGACTACGGAACCCTAAAATTCTGTTTTACAGGTTAAAAATAAATCACATTGAATTAAACAGTTAAAGCAAATCTAAATGAGATGCTTTTATTAAAATAAATAAATGCAACAACCGCCAAAACTCAACAAAATAATGTCGACCGTAACCGATTTATTGGTTATGCGAAACGAACAATTTTTCTCATTCAATAATGCTGAATTCTCAGTACTTACATATTTACAATACTAATTTATCACCAGCGTAACTAATGGTGTTTGTGCCGTATTTCTTTAGAAATATGCATGAGAGCATGGTTAAAAATAATTCGGTAGGTAATTCAGCTCATATACGCAATAGTACATTACGGTAAGGGCGAAAAAGAGGAAATTCGCAACGAGTGGCGATAAATTAAATTACGACCGCAGGGAGTGTTTTAAATCGACACGAGTTGCGAATTACCTCTTCGCACGTGTATTGTACGACGTTTTACAGTACCCTTTGAATATTCGACGCAGGCACGTAAAGTGCTCATTATCGCCCTAGGGCGGTAAAGTAGCACCATGTGTACTGTAAATACTTTTGGAGTTTAGGGTATTGGGCCGTTCTCCCTTTTTAACGACAGTTAAACGCATTTTCTCGACTTTTCGGATTTGATCTCGGATTTCGGAGAAAGACTCCGGGACCACGGGGACAATGTCGCCCTTGAAACGTCGGAGGTTTGTTTTCAAAGTTTATACACGATTAAGCCCCGTTTTAGTAAATTTATAATATGTGTTACTAGCTTTATAAGCCCCTCTGGGTATTTGTAGACCAACCTTTGTTTTTGTTTTTAATTATTTTAATATTTTTGTATGTAAGTAGTTTGCATAAATAACTTTTTTGATTGACGGGGAGAATTCGTATTCTCTCAGTCATCATCTTAACCTTAACCCTGTGAAAACGAGTGCTGTAAAGGGCTCGAAACGTAAGGATCATGGTGTTAATAAACGCGTTTAATCCGTTCTAAAGTGTTTAAATTCAATAGTCATATTTAATTAAAACGTATGAAAATAAATTCCTTAGGGCTTGTACTAATAACCCCTTAAATATGCGGTAAATATCAAAAATACACACTGTATAAGTGTTACTCCTTCGCTTATCTCATTCTGACCCACATTGTGGACGTTTTTATTCTGCTTTGTGTATGTCTTTTATTAAGTCAATGTTTATTTCATTCATTCTAAAACTTCACATAAATATACCTACATTTTTAATACTAATTATATTTTCGATACAAATATGATCAAATCCATCGATTTACACCAAATGTTTACATTCTGACAGAGCTTATCAGAACCATTTAAAATTATTGCTATGAAGTGAATCATAGCTAACAATACAAGAATAACCTTGAACAATAGGCATATTATATAGCACAGTAAAGGAGACATTCCAATCTCGACTGCAGCGGAAAATGCTAATCCATTTGTTGGTTAATTTAATAACTCCAGGGCCCGTAATAGGCATGACGACTAGATTGCAAAAGTATTATCAGTTAGAATACGTTTATTAGACAAGTGTTTTTTCCTGTTTCAAGTTAAATAAAATTGACGACGATACATAGCATCAAAATTCCGGTGTAGGGGCTAGTGACGTCACTTTGAGGTAAGAATCGTACCTAATTGTGATGTCACGCGAAACTTTAAGGGCGGATTCACACTCGAACTCACGCTCGCTCCATACAAAAACTTGCACGTTTGAGGTGGTGTAGTTCCCTGTTTTATTTTCCAATATCGAAGTTATATATATTAAACACAACGCACCACTTATTCATCCGTTTCTTATGTGTCCGACCGAAGTGTCGGTTTCGGCCGGTTTCGGCCTAAAAATCATGTTTCGGCCATGTTTGTCAAAAAGATGACAGGTTCTCGTTGCAGCAAAATCGCAATACAAATGCTGCAGTCGTAACTGAAATGTTACCTTTAGAACGTTTAGAATTATGACTTTTTAAAGCGTCAATACTAGAATAAGTCATAGGCCGGTAAAATTACCAGTCTTGTGCGTAAATTGTGGTTATTCATAAACTTTCGTTAAATCTATAATGATTTTATCGTTTGTCCCTGTCCGTCATATTGATATTTGTATGTGTTAGAAAGAGACCTTATTTAACAAAGCATTAGTGTTATGAATAAGTGGTGAGTAAATATAGTCATACAATTGTCACTATGTATGTAGTGGTTAAAGACGATTTAGGTAAATGATTCATGTACTGGTTAATTAATAACCCATACCTACAATTAATTAAATTTTATTGCAGTATTAGTCATGACGGTTGGAGGAAAACGATTATACAACGTGTCCCAAAACTCAACGATAACGATAAGCCGGCACCACAAGATGGAGCTGCTTATAGTTAGTTGAGAAAAAAAAAGAAAAAATAATATTTTAATTATTTTAGAAATTGCAGATTACAGAAAAAAATTGAATTAATCGTGAATCGACATCCCTACGTATTTTTAACGACCTTGTCTACAAATATTCAAATATTTCTGTTTTTTTTTATTTTATGTAAAGACTACATGTATTAGGGTATTTTTTTTTAAGAACGTGTCTGCCCCATCGGCCATCGGTTCAGCGATCAATGTGCCCCGCCCACTACCACTTAAGTCTGGCAATTCTCTGAGCTATGTCAATCTTGGTTCTCTTGCGTACCTCCTTATTCCTGGTCACTCACGAAGGGTAACTCCGAGCAGTCATGCTTTAACCGAAAGACATTAAAAGGTACAACTGATATACAGTTGAAACAAAAATGCAGGTAGGAAAAAGCTTGATTTAGAAAATTATTGGTATAGCTTTCTGGTTCTTTATTACTATTATTTAAGATTTAATAAATGAATACACTAACCATCAAAGAATAGTCAACAAAATAAATGTTTTACGTGACAAATACGCTGTATGAAAGTACTGTCATAGGCGTCACGTAGATCCCTACATCGGTAGTGACTTCATGTACGGAGCGACAGGCGACAGCATAAGCTTTGTGGTACTATAACAGAACTGGTATAGGTACTTATTTCCCTAACAAATCCAGGGGCCATACCATGACGTCTTAACGCGATTCAGTTGACGACGTAAACTGAGTCGCTGTTATACAACTGAGCACAGTTAAGTACCTTGGTAAGGTCCCGAGTATATTGTAGGTATAAAAAACCTACCTAAAATAAATCACGTTATTGCTGTGACACATACGCAAGTACGCTGTACATATAATATGGATAAAGTTATACGCATAATATATGTTTGCGCTTCGTTATCTCTATATTATGAAACATCGCTAATAAGACGCACGCGTGTGATAGTTAATTTAAAAAGCTTTAGTTTATCACGTTATGTTTTTTTGGCAGTTTTTTAATTGGAACATTTTTAACGACTTTATTGTCACCTGTGAGCAATTTGGCATTCTTATGTAAGTCTGTTGATAACTGAGCACAAAGAGTAGAAGTATCTACTTAGCCTGTCAATACAATTTCCTTTCTGCCAAAAAACTTGCACAAAATTGTGCAAGTTTTTATATGGACTGACATCTGTCTGTAATGCTACGTAACGTACGAATATAAACCCTCCCGCCCGCAAAAATTAGAAAGATTTCGAGGAGCAACAGAGACCATTGATACTATTGATAAGTAGTCATGCTCATTTAACCCTTGTTAAATAGGATCTTGCCTCAACATAAGGTTGCAATGCTGATTTTCTGGCAGACCCCTTATATGCAAGTATTAACTTTCCAAATGCGCCTGTCAAGTCTATCTATCTATCTATTAAGCCCTTTATTCTGGAATTAGAGTATGTCTCTAATTTCAGTGTGCCGCTTGGCAAAGGCCTCCTCTAGCTCTTTCCAGTGTTGTCTGTCTTGGGCCACTCTCCTCCAACGAGGGCCCGCTGTGAGTACAAGTTCGTCCTCCCATCGTCTGTCAAGTATTTACTGTTAAATAATTGACCTTGAAATTTTAAATCCAAGTTCAAAGTGTTAGGGAGCAGGGGCATTGCCGTGACGTCTTAACGCAATTCAGATTAGGTTCTTAACTGTGCTCAGGGTCCATGACACGACGTCTTAACAATGAGAAAATACTGTGGATTTGTTTCTGGCGTTAGTAAATAACAATATTGTTGACACTTTGTTCTGCTTGGTGTTTACAAGTCTAGAACCGAGAGAAATATATCACTAACAACCCCAGAGCTGCGATGCATCGTTTTCCACCCGCTTTATACATAAACAACAACCCACTTTCAGACCATGAGAAATTATAATAGTACATAACGATACAAGTGCGGATCGGAGGAAATTCGCAAAGAGTGGCGATAGAATAAAACACGACCGAAGGGAGTGTTTTAAATCGACACGAGTTGGGAATTACCTATTCGCACGTGTATCGTACGACGTTTTACAGTACACATGGTGCTACATTACCACACTAATGCGATACTGAGCACTTTATGTGCCTGCGTCAAAAATTCAAATAGCCATAATGTACTGTAAAACGTCGTAGGATACACGTGCGAATAAGTAATTCGCAACTCGTGTCGATTTAAAACACTCTTTCGGTTGCTACCTCGTGTTCCAAGTCTATTAAAGAGATGAATGAACATACTTATGTATTGTGTGCAGACAATAATTTTCTTTTAAGTGCTAATTTTCACCGTAAATTAAAGTATAATATTTATATTAGTTACAAGATAAAAAATGTTATTTTAGGCGCCTTAGCATATGTTGCCAAAAGGCGTGATTCTTCATACATCAAGCGAAAATTTGAATAGGAGAAAAAAATGTCACAATATCTCCTTAAAATTTTCAACCTTTCCATTACTTTTGTCTGATCTCGTTTTTTTTTAGGTAAATGGCCTCACTTATCATTACAATATATTTGTTATTTCCCAGGTTAGTGATTGTAAACTTACCTACATTGTTTACCTCAAAACACTGTGACAGAGGCCTATGTTGAGCAGTGGACGTCTTGTGGCTGATATGATGATGATGATGATGACTGTGATAGAGTGGTCAGTTAGAAAGCTGTCTTCGCTGAAAAGCTCCACTCTGTCACTGTATTTTCTAGAAAACCACTGAAAAGAAAAAAAAATACCGCTATGAAACGGACTATCAAATATTCTACTTTAAACACATAATAATATGTTGTTTTTATAGAAATTATTAAAAAAAAAACAAATAATTTTATAATTTTACACATTATCCAAAATCCGGAAAAGAAAGTCGCGTTTAATTTTCGGTAAACAAGGAAAACGGCCCAACCGCCATACCAAGTTTATGAAAAGAAAATTAGACACTTTTTTTCGATGGATCGAAAGAGCTCGCGATTCTGCGTGGAAATCACATGAAAATTACCCAAAACAAAATATATGCAGAGAAATTATTTAACAATTACTAATTGTGTGCTGACGATGATTTTCTATTATATATTCATTTTCTTTATAATATTTAAATACGTCAAATGCGTCTCGACACTTATGGAGTTTCAAATGTGACGTGTTTAAATGATACACAACGCTTATGTAAACCGTTGACGAGTTGCTCATTCGGTATAAAACATAACTTGGCTCCGGAGCCAATTCACACAGCTCGTACCACGCGTTGTACGTACATATTTTAATTAATTATAAATAGATTAAAACTATCTAGCATTCAAATCAACATTTATCTCTAACGAAATATTCAGTAACAATTTTTTTGTTAAAAAAACATTTTATCAAATACATTCTTTATTGCAAAAAATTAAGTTTTTAATCTCAGCCATTTATAAATTAAATCCCAATATTATATAATAAAATAATATGTATCAGCAAATTTTTTAATCCTCTCTGTCTATGACGGAAGTGTCTTTCGTATTTTAGGACAATATGTATGAAATGCTCTAGTGCTTATTTATTCCGTAATTTGAAAATTGTGTGTAGCAAGTGTGTGTTGTTCCAGAGATGCGGATAGCTGTGTGGATACTAGTCATAGTGCAATAGAAGAAAGACAAGATGACGGCAAAGGATATCAAAGAAAAGGTCAGTCCGTGCCAAATATTATATCTTTACTGTTAATTATGTGAACCAGGCAATATCAATTGAAAACGGATTGACCACGACCCTATGTTTCGAGCCCTTTATAGCACTCGTTTTCACAGGGTTAAGATGATGACTGAGAGAAATTCTCCCCGTCTATCAATCAAACGCGATTAATCCGTTCTAAAGTGTTTAATTTCAATGAATAACAATCGCGGTAACAGAAGACAATATCAGGCAATATCAAATTTATTCGTTCTTTTAGTACCTACATTTAGTACAGAAATCGTAAAAGAAAATTAACATTCTATAACTCAAAGCATATCTTGAAATGCTTCTTAAGGCGCTCCCAGTAGACACCAAACTCACTCATTTTTGAATGATTCATTAACATAATTAACAGAGTTTAAAAAATTATGAAATAAATATATCATACACGCATCTTGCAATTATAAAATCGCTTTCAAAAACATAACTAGAAAAACTGCGCTTGATAGAAAAAAAAGAAAAAGATTATCTCTATTTTTGTAAATTTCACATTTAGTCCCACCAAATTAGGTGGGGTACTCGTACAACAATACCAACAATACCTCGGTGATGGCGGATGTGAATTTTACTTTTTTTTGCTAACGATTAAGTGTTTTTTTTTCACACATATTGGAAGTTAAAATATACCTACCATTCCCTTCAGTTTTAGTATTATAATTCAAAAATTCAAAATTATTTATTTAACAAAAACACGTAAAATATGATCCAAGGGATGGAGCCTCCCTGTAAGCAAAATAAATGCCTGTGTTGGGAGACACCGCTCTTCCTTAGGTAACTTGAGGTAAGAACATTGACATTTTGGGTATATATTACATTATTATAAGTAAAAATATCTTATGATAATTAAAAGAAATAACAAAACAAGCTATATTAAGCTATTTAACTATACTTAACTAGGTAACTAAGGAACTAAAGTAATACATAAAAAATAGAGTAGTGATTTTCATTTTCTGAATACAAATAAATAAATAAAGTGCCTTATTGTTCTAATATCAAACTATCTTTGAAATATTCTGTGTGTGTGTGTGTGTGTGTGTGTGTGTGTGTAATGTTGTTTTTTCTGTGCTTTTTCATTTCTAACTGGGAAAAATGATAATGGCTGATCCATATTTCATTATTACTTATGTCTTCTTCCTCTTCCCTAAGGAGAGGAGCCTAAGGTCCTCTTTGGCAACTAATCCCAAGATTTGACGTAGGCGCTAGTTTTACGAAAGCGTCTGCCATCTGACCTTCCAACCCAGAGGGTAAACTAGGCCTGGGATTAGTACGGTTTCCTCACGATGTTTCCCATCACCGAAAAACGATATTGGTCACATGATATTTCATGTCATACATAAATTCCGAAAAACTCATTGGTACGAGCCGGCAGGATTTGAACCTGAGATCTTCGGATTGAAAATCGCCTGTCTAACCGCTGCGCCACCATCGCTCTTTATTTTACTTCTTTATTTAGGTATTTATTCTTACAAAGGTATATATTAAAACAGTAAATCAAAAGATCGGTGAATTTTTTTTCGCGTTTATGGACAGTTTTCCACATCATTAAAATGATGACCGTTATTATATATTTGAAAATTTTCAACATGGACAATGGCGAATTCTGATTTTTTACATCCGCCTCAATAGACGGTACCAATGTAGGACGGTTGGACCAACTTACGCATATTTAAATTAAGTATTTCAAGTTAAACGAATATGCTACCAAATTAATTTATTCTGTTATAACAACTGTATGTATACACCGTTTATTAACTT
Organism: Lathronympha strigana; assembly: GCA_949128165.1. Classification (NCBI taxonomy): domain Eukaryota; kingdom Metazoa; phylum Arthropoda; class Insecta; order Lepidoptera; family Tortricidae; genus Lathronympha; species Lathronympha strigana. Next base: position 1,814,777 of record OX421911.1, read on the forward strand.
TACTGGCCAATGAAATAACATTTAAAATGACAATGTTAGAAACATCATACAATTGCCAGCTTTATATTTCGTGTAAGTAAAAGAAAAAAATACTTTTTATGGCATTAAGGTGGTTCTGATAACCTTTAATACCAATTTCATGAAATGATAAATGAATTTCATGAATGTTTTTTAAGTCACGTGAGTTTCTGTTACGTAAAATATTAATTTAAATTTTAAGTATTCACAACATATACTTTACGTAAGATAAATACAAGACCTTATACCAAACGCCAAGGAAGTCTCTGGGATAACGCCTATCGGTGAACGAACTGAGCTCCCGGGACATACCGGGTAGCCTCGAATTTCTCTACTATATCCCTCTTTATGCGCCTTAGGGATCCCTCCCTTCATTTGCTTTAAGAAAGTACTACATGGGGTTATCTTTAAGGATATCTCAAAGAGGCTTGTGGACGCTACCGGCGACTATAGAGCTGGCGGCTTCCTCGCCCAGCGTATATTGCAATACAGCGAGGAAACGATGCCAGTGTCTACGGTACTATACCGCTGGGGCATATTTATTTAGCTTGTATTTTATTTTAAGATTAGGCAACCTGGTCAAAATTCTGGCGAATTTCTCGAGTATATGCAGTCTCTGTAACACGCAAGACGCCCGTGGCCGATCCCTAAGTACAAGCATGATGCTTGCCTTGTAGTTCCACCTAAACTAAACTTCGGAGTTCCGATATGGCGCGAGAGATGGCGCTGTTATCAATACAACTTTTTGTTGTTATAAATCAAATTATTTAGTTTGTTGTTATTTGAAATAAAATATAAAAAAATAATAAATTGAAAGAGATGTCATATACTAAAGAAAAAGTGACCAAGGTCCCCGGTGAGCAGGGCTGGGATCGATCCCAGCCCTGCTCACCGGGGACCTTGGTCACTTTTTCTTTAGTATATGACATCTCTTTCAATTTATAATTTATATATAGTAGTGTGACTACTTAACAAACACAAAAACATGAATCAAAACATTTATTACATTTAATAAATGATTTGAATGAATGAATGAATGAATGAATGAATGAATGAATGAATCGTTTATTTGCATTAAACAAGCGTACATATAGGTGTTTAATAATATATTATGACAGTTCGGTTCTTGTTTTGCCCTGACTGGCGTACAAATATTATTTTTAATCTAATTACTAACTACGAACTAAACTAACTATGTACAATATCTAACCTAAAATTTACATTAATTTTACAATACCTACTTGTTTCGATTATATATACCAAAAATATACATTAGAACCCAAAAACAGAAATAGCAATTACATAATTTATATTTTAAATGTCAATGTATTTATATATTAAGATTAGAATTATTATAAAGTACAATTTGTTAAGAATTCATTTACAGTATAATAGCAATTTTGAACTAAATCATTAAATAATTGTCTCTTGAATGTACATAATTGCAATTCTTTGAAATTGTCTGAAAGAATATTAAATAATTTAATAGCCATGCAGTAGACATTTTTCCTAGATAATGCTAATTTCGTTTTAGGCATGAGCAATTTAGATGTATGTGTTCCTCTCTTGGAGTGGGTGGATGTTACATTAAATAGTGATATATGTTTTTTTACAAAAATGCACATTTCAAAAATGTATAGAGATGGAAGAGGCAGTATTCGTTTGAGTTGGAATAAAGGTTCACAGGGCTCTAGAAAGTCAGCTCCGCATAATGCTCGTATACATTTTTTCTGTAATTTAAATATGATATCAACATCAACTGAGTTTCCCCAAAGTATGAGTCCATATCGTAATATGGATGCTACATAACCATGGTAAGCTGAAAGTGCTGCTTCTTCCGATACTACATTTCTCACACGATTTAAGACATACACGAATCGGTCCAGCCGTATACGCAAGTCGTCAATGTGACTCTTCCAGTTACATAAACAGTCCAGTGTTATTCCTAAATGATTGATTCGTGCTTTAAAAATTAAAAATTGTATAAATAAATAAATATTGTGGGACAATCTTTCACAAATCGACCTATGCGACAATGTATATAATAGATAGATACATGTAAATACTTAAATACATAGAAAACATCTATAACTCAGAAACGAATATTCGTGAAAAAAAAAAACAAATAAATGCCCTGCCCAGGAATCGAACCCAGGACCTCCTGCTTCGTAGGCAGGGTAGCTACCGGTAGTGACCCTGTCTACGAAGCTACCGACTAGCCTAGGAGGCCGTCAAACGTTTACGTATACGTTTTATATAACATATATAAGATGTATATTCTTCTTGATTACAGGCAGAAGAAGCAGAAGGCTTCAACCTGGACGGCATTCTCTGCGAGCTGGGCAGCTTCGGCAAGTACCAGCTGCTATTGCTGCTCCTCTTGTCTTTCCGCGACTCTTTCCTGGCTATGTGCAACTTTAACTATGTGTTCACGGCGGCGGAGGTGCCTTACAGGTGAGTTGACACTGATAATGACAGGAGCAAGTGAGTGAAATGTTGGGCTGAAAGTGTTGGTGGCCTAGCGCTGATAGCAGTAAGAGCGTGCGTAAGACTTTTCCTCCGAAGGTTTTGGATCAAACGCAAAACGACGTTCGGAATATTTCTGGTGGACTTTTCAATCATTCCGGTGGAGTTTTCAAAAGTTAAGGGCTATGAAGGTTGATTTTCTAATTGAACCCCTATCCACATAAAAAAGTACTCCTTTTTTATTGAATTGAATGATAAAACTCATGACTGTATACGCAAGCTGTTAACTATTGGTCACAGGAAAGATTGGCCCTACAGTTTAGCTGAACACTCACTTTTCTTTTTTATGTCAATAGTTAACAGCTTACTATTACACAATGCAATAGAAAGTGAGTACCCCTGTAAATAAGGCTTAAATAAGAAAATCAAGCTTAATTGCCCTTAATTTTTGAAACGGACAGACTCCTAACATCGTATTGTGTTTGCCCCTTTTGCTATATTTAAAGTAACAGAGCTATGAAAGTACCTATTGATAGATATGCGTCTCGTGACAATATACATTGTAGATCCCTTGTTTGATTTCTCATGCCAAGTGCTTCCGAGTACGTAATTATTTGTTACTTTGTGTAGAGTCTACGCCGCTAGTATGCGTAGTAGAACGCGTTTGGGCCTAAGGCCGCGTTCTCAGTGATATGTATTTATTTATTTAATTGTGTTTTATTTTCCATTTTTTAATAATATTTTTTTTAATAATTCATGAACATTTCCACTTTTTCTTTCTTTTGATTTAAAGTTTTCAATTCAACAACAATCTTTTGTTTCAGATGCGTTGTACCCGAATGCGACTCAATAAACTCAAACTTTAACGCGTCATGGACGCAGTTCGCGTTGCCGAACGCGTCCAATACATGCTACAGGGCAGCGCCGTACGCGTTCAACGCATCCATGTCTCGTAACGCGTCTTGTAGCCCTGATTACTTCAGTCCTACTGAGACCGTAGCGTGCGATCGAGTGATTTATGAAAACTACAATAGTATTGCTGCTGAGGTGAGTGACAATTAAGTATACAAATTGTAAAAAAAATGCTGGGAAGTTCAAAAATCCTAAGAGCTTAAAAAAAATGGCGTCGAAAAATTGTATTTCGTATTTTTTCCTAATCAGAATGACTGATTACATGACCAGCATTTTTGTTGAATCCTGTATGAAAGAACCTTTAAATACACTTCTAAAATAGAAATACACAACTAGGGCACCGATACACATTCAAGCTTCGTACAGTCACGTCCATAAATATCTATATACTTCGGAACTTATTACAGGGGAAGAAGGGTCGAAATTGAATACAGATGCATTTATATTTATGAAGCCGACCTTACCATCGACTGAGTAGAAGACTGTGTAGTCGTTCCAGGTGGTATACTTATAGGTCAAAAACTTTCCGATATTCAGTTCATTCCTGTGGACTACTCAAAAACTAAAAGCTGTAAAAGTTGTTTTTTTTTTATTAGGTACTCGCTTTTGGTAACTCTAGTTAAATCCATAGCTGTTATTACCTAGGCAAACCTACCCCTACCTTACCTAGGCTATAGTTCACTGAAAAATTCAAGCGAGTAAACTAATGACGTCGAGCTCTCTGTAAAGGTCACGCGTCACAGCGGTCATTGTCAGGGCCGGCCAAGTTCACAAGGCAATAAGGTAAAAGTACTAGTGTTGGACACGGGCACTTTATATCAAAGTGACAACGTTTAAATTTGAACAACGAAGTTTTTATATTCCATTTTAAACCTCGTCACTGTCACTAAGAGAGGTATGGGCACAGCGGATGCATACCGTTTTGTGTGGTAGGGCACTGCACAACGAATGTCGTCTCGCCAAATCTGGAGCAGAGCCCATCTCGGGAACTTCCACCTTACAGAAAACCGCAGTTTAATAACACTAGACCCTACTCATAGTGTTGTGTTTCTGTTGGTGCGTACGGTCGCCAGAGCTCCAAGAGGATTCACTGTGTTATTTATGGTATACAATTAACACTAACAGTTAAACCTTACGTGCTAATTGGCATTACATTTCTTAATCAGTAACATGAATTATTAACATAAATACGGCAAAAAAATATCGGGGATGTCAAGAGAAAAATTATAGATGTTGACAGCTGGGGACCCACGGAGCAAAGCCCCTTTATCTGTCAACACAGCGAATCCTGCTTTTTTTAAAGGTTCGGCAACGCGTAACACCCCTGGAGTTGCAGGCGTCCATAGGCTACGGTGACCGCTTACTATCAGGCGGGCCGTATGCTAGTTTGTCACCGTATAAAAAAAAGACATAAAGCGCCCATGTCGAATACTAGACTAGTGCAGCGAGCACTATTACTTTTACTTTATTGTCTTGTGAACTTGACCGGCCCTGACAGTGACCGTTGCGATGCCTGACCTTACCGCATGACAGTACAGTGTGAATGATGACACACTATTATGTGAGTATGAATAAGGCGTGTGTATGTCGAATTTTATAACGAATACTAGTTTTTTTAATGAGCTTAGACGAGTATAAAAAATGAAATAGTAAAAAAATACCTACGAGACCCTAATAGTGTACTTATATCAAATATAAATAGTTTTAGTTTTGGTTACCATTTATGATTAATGAAAATGATTTTCCTACTTTTATGTAATAAGACCACCATACTGATTGCGTCCTTATACGGATCACCAGCAATTTTGTTATATCCTTTAGGTACAAGTGACGCCACTCCAGAACCCATACCACGGAAATCGAACGATTGCGGATTTTTATCTCCATCTCTGTCACACTTGCATATTGGAGTGACAAAGAGGTATTCCCGTCAATGGCAATTTCCGATGTTCTTGGCGTACTGGATACCCAGCAAGCACAGTCAGACTTATCTCTCATTTCCAAACATTAGTAGTTGTTTTCAGCTTGAAGTCGTTGACATTTCGTAGTTTTAAGGCCTCTTCACGGTTCTCTATCTTTCAAATTGTAAAAGTGACTTCAAAACATAAAATTAGGCACGGGGGCACATCGCCATTGTGTAGCGATTTAACAAATATAAGTCTCTTAGTGTCCTGAGTCATGCTAGCATGTATCTATTAGGCGTAGCCAAAGAGAATAGATGCGTAAAGTCAATGACACAATTTTTTTCGAATCGTCTTTGGATAACACTTGTTCCCCATTGTCTTGTGGTGACAGAATTGCTGAATATTAACTTTGAGAATCAGACGAACCGCATACTTCAAGGTTTTTTTTAATACTACGAGTGTGACAAACAAGCATTCGGCCCGCCTGATGGTAAGTGGTCACCGTAGCCCATGGACGCCTGCAACTCCAGGGGTGTTACATGCGCGTTGCCAACCCTTTAAAAAATTTAACACTCCTTTTTTGAAGAACCCCATACTGTAGTCCTCTGGGAAAACAGCGGCAGGGAGGTAATTCCACAGCCGGAGCGTCCGCGGGAGGAAGTTCCTCTTAAACCTCACATGCGGTTTAAGAGGAACTGCCTCCGAGACCATTTAGGCTCCAGGGTATGCGGGTGACATAATTGCTGGTGATTCGTTTTAGGTACAATAATATCTTATAAATCAGTATCGTCTGAGTGAAGAAAAATGTAGAATAAAAAAATTGGCCAACACTTCATAAAAACCCATTTTGTGTAACTATTTTTGTCAAGACATTGAGACCGTTAACAAGGTTTTCTGGTTTCAGTTCGACCTGGGCTGCGAGCCGTGGAAGCGAACCATGATCGGCACCGTCCATAACCTCGGGATGATCATCTCCTTCGTGCTGTACGGGTTCGTCTCTGATCGGTGAGTTCCAGTCTATTTCAACCGGCTTCACAATTTCAAAAGGAGGAGGTTCGGAATTCGTGTGAATGTTTTTTTTTCATGCCTCTATCTGATTTTGGCCTTTTTGCAATAGTACCTCGTGGTTCAACATTCTCTTTAACTTTAAAATTGCAATATTGGATTCTTTAGAAGTTATTGTCATCTGATCTTCTAATTAAAGAGATTAGAGTTTCGTCTCCTTTATTTTTATTATTAATTTTAATGACGCCTAAAATGCAGCTTTGATTGACTTAATATCGTTCATGAGTATTGTCACAAAATCAAAATATTTAGGCGCCTAGAACTATTATACGAGCTATGTTTCTTATTTGATACCGAGCAGTTTGCATCGGCAATGCTATTTGGTATCATCCTGCCATGAAATGAAAATGGGCCTGACTTAGGTATCCGAAAGGATGACTCAGACTAGCACGGGACGGGACGGGACGATACGGGCGGGTTGGGAAAATCTGACAATTTCTATAAAAATGATCACGTGATAGCTCGGAGCCCTCGGATGTCACGTGACGCTTTCCATAGAAATTGACAGATTTTCCCGTCCCACCCGTCCCGTCTCGTGCTCGTATGAGTCATCCTTTAATTAGAGTTTACCCATATCTCAGGGGTTGGTAACGCGCATGTGAATGTACTTTTGGAGTTCCCGGGCGTCAGGATAAAACAGGGTACACTACATAATTCCGAAAAACGATAGGTACCTATGCCGAATTTTATCATTTCGAGTTTTATAATCCCGATTTAAAAAATCCCGAACTATCAAAACTCCAATCATCAAAATTTCGACACATGAAACCACGAATATTTAAAATTTTGAAAAATAGGATTTATAAAAAATCGGAATTATAAAAATCGGGATTATGAAATCGGGAAATAGTATTTCGAAATATTTGGGTGATCCCGATAAAGCATGATATATAACGATGCAGTATTATATAAAGCCAAAGATAATATAGGTTACGAAGCCATACCCCAGTTGAAGTTTTAATCAAAATTAATATTGACTTAGTTTATCTGACCATGTATAGTAATTCTTGCCGCTATAAACCATATTTCAACTTCCAGATACGGCCGCAAAGTCATTATTGTGGGTACGCCTCTCCTGGTTGGTGTCGTGGGGTTGATTAAGTCCTTCTCCGTCAACTACTGGATGCTGCTTGCCCTTGAATTCATCGAGACTGCCTTTGGATACGGGAACGCTTCTATGGTGCTTTGTAAGTATTGATACTAAACTGAATTTGAATATGAATTCTTTTTGATGTCATTTGTTTTGATTACTGTCTCTCAAAAGAAGAGGACATCGTGAAACCTACTTATGTAGGTTACGCTTTCAGTAATAGTATTTTCTCCGTAGTTATAATTCTTACACGGTAACGTAACAATAATTCAATCAATCATGCTATTGGATAAACTGTGATAACGACTGATGTAATTAAGATTGACACAATAATATATCAAGATTCAAAATACGTTTCCCAGGAACAAAATACAAGACAGAAATTAAGTGCTTGCTTTGATATCGAAAGGTCTATAATAAGTGCCACAAAAGATTTGAAAACGTTTAGACCCAAAAGACTTCACACAAAAGATTTCTCAAATTATTGTTCAACATTTCAGCATTGGAAGCTGTTAGCCAAAATGGCCGCGTCGCATTCTCCTGCATTTGGGATATCTTCACAAACATCGGAACTGCGTTCTTCGGCCTCATTGCCTGGAAGGTCCCCTACTGGCGCCACCTCCTCAGAGCCATCTACGCACCCCTCCTGGTCGTAGTATTCTACATCTTCCTGATAGACGAGGGTGTACGCTGGCTGCTGGCTCATAACAAGAATGATGAAGCTGTGAGGGTTCTTAACAAAGTTGCGAAGATAAACAATGTGGAACTGTCTAATAAGGCGAAGCAGATGATGAAGTCGATAGAGCAGACTAAAAAAGAAGAGGTTAGTACAGCTTTTATTAAGCTAATATTTATACTGACTGCATTTGTTTGACAAGCTTCTCCTAATTGTACGTAGTCTAGTGATAGTAATGATATGATACCAAGTACAAACAACCGGTATAGTGGGCAATACGATCTGATAAATTTTAAAGAACGATAAAAACAATGTTATGTTGAGAACCGTTTAATGTTCAACGCAGATCATGATCTTTTAATCGTAATTGATCAAAAAGCGAAATACCAACAATCTATAAATTACTTACCAATACTACTACTAGTTGCTCAAATCTTGTGAAGTTAGAAATAATTAGCAATATACCGTAACTACACCTGCATGAGCAATTCCTTCCTATCAAATATTTTATTTGTTTAAGTAGTATAGTGTCAAATTTCTGTTTCAGAACAACAACACACCTCCCTGCTCAACAAAGCACCTCCTTTCTGTTCTCCGCTCCCGCACCATGCTCCTCCGTCTTACCCTCATCTCCGCCTGCTTCGTTTGCCTCTCCTTCGTCTACACCAGCGCCATCATCTACTCGACGGGCATCATCGGCAACAAGTACCTCAACTACTCCGCGCTGCAGCTGGTGGCGGTGCCCACGCGCATCGTCACTGCGCTCACGCTGAATCGCTTTGGCAGGAAAGCGCCAATTTGTGTGGCGTACTGTCTAGCGGGCATTTGCTTCATTTCGTCGGCGTTTGTGCCAAACTGTAAGTTTTTTTTAATTATGATTATTTATGGTTTATCTCACTGTTAGCTCACTAAGCGCTATCATGGTTTGCAGAGCCTAAAGCCGCAAGATAATTTAAATGTTTAAAATACCTAATGATTAAGTACTTTAAATTATCACTAGGTATCTTAAATTAGGTTAGATTAGAGTATGTAAAGTTCTTATCAAAAATGATGATACATGAAAAGCAGTTCATGAATGCACAATTTAGATTAACAAATCCAATCGAATTTTTATCTGTTATGACAATTCAAATTTTTTTTATTTCATTGTATTCTAATTTTGCTTTACTATCAGTTTTCAGTCATGTTAACACTTAAGTAAAAATGTGCTGGCAAGAAGTACACATGCGTTCAAAAGTACATGGGCAATTTATGAATGAATATATGAACTGCCCGTGCAATTTTTAACGCGATAGTACTTACATATTATTCACCTTTTTATTACAAAATATTCCATTCGTATCGTCTAGAGAAACTGTGTCCATGTAATCTTAATCAATAGGTATATGAGAACGACAAAAAATATAAATGTCAAAACATGAATGTCAGAAAATTGTAAATAATTAAGCATTAAAATACTTGTGTTATGTTATTATGAAACTCGGCTGACGACTCGTTTCATAAATCCACACTCAAGTTTTGATGCCTTTCAATACAATCACATAAACTACTATTGTAATGACTCGGCTATCATCATCATCATGCCCATGCCCTTAGCGGAGGAGATAGCGGGCTGCTGAGGGAGTGCAGAACGGTTTGTGCAGAAAATTGTCTGTCGGCTTAGGCAGAAGGTCTCCCTTCTGCCTAAGCCGACAGATCCCCGCTCTGAGTCGTTTCTTGTGCAAAAGTTTTCCATACCCATTCAGCTTTGGAACGCCGCTAGTATGTTGCTTACTTTTGTACCAGGAATGGCGAGGGATAGGTTGTAGAATATGATGAGTCGTATATTTATTTTTAGTGCATCATAGTTTTTAAGGAACTTGATTTGTTTAATTTTAAACGCGGTTTTTAAATAATAGTTTATTTATTTTCTTCCTCAGCGCTCAGCTGGCTGTCTGTAGTCCTGTACCTGTTCGGCAAGATGTGTAACAGCTATGGCATGTTCTCCCTCTACGTCGTCAGTATCGAGGTGTTCCCCACGACTGTGAGGAATTCTCTCTGCAATGTTGCCAACACTGTGGGACGCATTGGCGCCATATTAGCACCGCAAGTTCCTCTGCTGGTAAGACTTACCACATTGCTTTCTCTCTGCTTGTTGACTGGTATTTTACTCACTGAAATTAAACATTTCAGAACGGATTAATCGCGTTTATTAACACCATGATCCGTTCTAAAGTGTTTAATTTCAATGAATAACAATCGCGGTAACAGAAGACAATATGGTATTTTACTGTTTTACTGCATTTAATTTTGAGGCATTTTTGTTTCTGTAATAGATTTATTCATGAAACAAACTCATTTAAAGCAAGTGTTGTACCCTACGTATGCATACATTCAAAGAATTCGCGCTCACACTTAAGATGATTCACACTAATCCGCTCCAATTCGGGACGATCTGTCAGTTTCCATAGAAAACGTCACGTTACCTCTGAAGGCTCCGGGCTATCACGTGATTCTTTCTATAGAAACTGACAGATCGTCCCGGATCGGATCGGTTTGGCGTGAGTATCCTTTACACAGATTGTTAAAATTACGCCTAATCTAATTTGAAGAAAAATGCATGGAATTCGTCCAACGAGCATACTGACAAACTTATATGTAAAGTAAAAAGCAAAATATATCTACACTTTGCTACAAGTAAAATTAGAATGAAGACCTTGTAAATGAAAACTCTCATTGAATATGCACAATTAGACTTGTTGTCATTAAACTTGTAAACTTTTGAACACTTTTTGAGTATACCTCTTTATAAATCAAAACCCTTGCGTTGGAGTTTAACCTTGTTTAATGGTAAAACATATCTCTTACAGGAAAAATACATGCACAGCCTTCCCAGTGTAGTCATCGGCTTGGTAGCCATCATACCTGGTCTGCTAGCCCTGCTTCTGCCGGACACCAGCCGGTCACCGCTACCTGACGACGTCCAGCAGGCTGAGAAGCTCGACCAGGCTGAAGATACCGCTAAAGTTTGACAGTGCCATGTGAAGTGCTTAGGATGCATCTGAAAAATTATCTTTATTGCAACTTGATAACTGGGCCTATACAATTGACAATCGTTTACATGATAATCAATATTTAAAACGAGGTAGGTACTTACGATGTATATTTGTTTTTGCGGGCTCCCAATATGTCGGCACTGTTACAAGCACCGTGTTCACGGTGGGTGCCATCTATTTGGCATAATTTGTTTTGGCCGAAACACTTTGGTGGCATTATCGATTTTCGCCGAATCATAATGTAGCGGAAACATTGGCATAATGCACAATATGTCGAATACTATTTTGGTCGAAAATATATTCGCATACTAAACAGTGGAATAGGTTAGGTTCGGACTATGTCCGAATATTCGGCCAAATCAAATTATGCTAAACTCGACCATGCCATAACAGTTTATGCGTAAAACCAATCATTTTATATTGTAATTATAGTGACAGTCGTTTATTGAAAACACCAACCCATAAAAAGAGCAACGGCAGATATAAAGTCACGCGATCATTTCCGTACATATGTTTTCAGTAAGTGATTGTCACTTGTTTAGGACGTGGCACTGAATTTGTCGTATTGCTAAGACAATGTGGCTTATTCCGTCATAGGGGCTATTTCGTCTATTGCTCGCCTGCGTTGTATATAAGCACATTACGCAGCTATCGAATCAGTCGATAAGTAGGTGGCTATCTTAATAATTTCATCGACTTAGTCGGCATCAGCAGCTGTGCAGACGAGCGACGGAATAGAAGAATTCCTATGGCAGAATTAACCATATTGATCCTATGTAATCAGGCATTTTTGGGTTGTCAAGTTGCTGACATAGTTTAAGAAAATCGGCCTAAGTGTGGCGATAGTGATATGGACACCGATAAAGTGGAGATCTCAATATAATGCGGCTGCAAAATAAGTGATTTATACACTCCCGCGTTCTTAGTTTGTTTTACTAATAACATTATGTTTAAAATGCTTCTCCATGGTCACCAACATAGTTCCCGACGGTTCAAGGCTACCTTGGTCACAGTTTGGTGTCAAAGCGTCTGTTATACCTACGTTCGGAAAGCACTGCAGCAAGGTCATCTTCATTGGGAGCCGGTGGCCAACCGTGTATAAGGTGTAACAAAAATTCTGGTGATCCGTTGAAGATAGGATAAAATATATACCTGAGAAATAAAGGAATAGTGGAAAAATTCACAATATCACATAGACAAATCTGCGGTCCCTTGCAGCTGTAAAAAATCCAAAATTCTATGTCAACGCATTCAAAAGATATGGCTGTTTATTTCGCATTTCTAATGGCAATAAAAATGTATAGGCTACTTCCAGTTGACCTTGAATCACGAAATTTGGCAAAAAGCAAGTTTGTGGCACAAGTACAGAAGCAAATCCGAAAACTGTATAATTGCCGCACACTCAGGGTTCCGTGCCACCAGTATTTCTAAGTACCTAAGGTCATAAATGGGGGGGGAACATCCTTTGTGCGGAACCCTCTGTGGGCGAGTCCGACGCACTTGGCCGGTTTTTTTCCAAAGCAGTCCACAATACTGATTATGCCCTTAAACGGATCACCAGCTTTTTGTTACAACCTAAAGAAGCGTTTTAAGCATACTTTTTTTTAATTTCTTACTTTGATCGCAATATCAGTAAGGTGTGAATTCTCCTAGACATTTTTAAGGTGATTAGTGATAAGGACATTGAAGTGAAGCTAATACAGTGCCTTGGAATATTAGTGTTGAAATTATATAGACTGTGCCAAAATAATAATAGTACGTAAGAGTGATATTGATGTGGTGCTCAAGAGGTAAATTTTGAGGTTTTAGATTGCACTCTATGCAATAATATTTATGTAACGTCGTTTAGCTTTCATAAATATGTATATGTAACTTTAAAATATAATATTCCTGTAAAGTAAATCACTCGTTCGACTCAGTCTGTAAATGTAAAAGAAAAAGTTCAATTAGTGCCAACGCAAAATTTGGACGCGTTGCCAAGCGTAACCGAGGCTTGTTAAACCGTGATAAAGGCTAGATAAAAGGGCCTGGCCACTCGTCCATGGTACGGTACGGTACGGTGCTGTTTCACAGCATGGTGACGGCACGGTGGTGCGACATCAGCGGACGGCGCACGGCTGGGTAGTTTCATTTTGTTGTTGCTTAGCTCGCACGAGCTAACTAATGCATAAAAATGGCAGACAATATAAGTAGATGGTTGTGGTAAACATCGTTTCAAATATACAAAACAATTGTCGTTCCAGATATATTCAAGTATACAATTTTGTCATGGTATAAACCAAGAAAAACGTAATTCTGCTGCTCCTGAAGAAACGAAGATATTGGGTGAATAGCTCCCACTAGTGAAATTTTAAATTGACATCTGAATTATCAACCATATTTAAGCAACAGCAAAATAAAACTATCGACTCGTGCGCCGACCACCGATGTGGCGGCACCGTGCCGTTTCTAAGTGGCGGCACCATGCCGTTTCACGGTGGCAGTACCGCACCGTGGTCATGTGCCCAGGCCTAAAGCTAGGTAGACGATAATTTTATTAAGTAACTCTCAGTTAAAAATGTAAAATGGCTATTCTCAACATTGAGTTCTTAAACTTAATACTTAAATATTTATTAAGGCCAATGTAGGTAATTACGTCATAGATACTATTCCGTTAATTCTCGCCAGCGTAAAATATAAGCACAGTGAATCACACCGCTTGACTCAGTCGGTAAGTATCAGGCTATCCTAAATTCACTGACTTCTTTTTAAGTGTACCTAAGCTCTTAACAGAGCTGTCACGATCACCCAATTAAATTCAATTCCCCCTGGCCTGAGCTTTGTGAGCACATTCGTTGATGGGGGTACTTGTTAGTGCATTAATCTGATCCGTCCTTTGCTTTGGCTCGGCCCTGCACTACCAGTCTTTCCACTGAGAGAACATGTCCGAAGTAGATGAGGATTTTTCTTTGTACGACGGCAGACAGCCTTCCCTTAATCTCTAGTTCATAAGAAATTAAGACGTTGGTACGACGAGTCCATGATATTCGGAACATTCCTCTGCAACACCACATTTCCAATGCATCTATCCGTTGTCGTTCTCTTTCTTTTACTGTCCATGTTTCTGCTGAATAAAGGAATATTGGAAATATAAGCGATCTCACCAATCTTACTTTGGTGGTACAACTGATGTTATGGTTATTACAGACTTTTGTCATACGATTCATGGCGGTGTGATTCATGTGACGGAATTATCCACATTCACCTTACGTATTGAGTCAATTTAACCCAATTTTTAAATTCTAGGTATAATAAGATGTGTACATAGTGTGACGTATAAATTATAAGTAACTGTATTTTTAACACCGCATTTATATCTGATCATTTTCACAATAAATATTGTTTTATCTATTCTTTTAACGAGCCACCGAATTCGTCCTTATTTAGTTTTTATATACTTAGCTTTTTTATTATAAAATAAATAAATGCTGTAGTGAAATGTTACAAAAATTATTCAATATGTTTTTACAACTATTATCTTTAGTAAGATATAATAATTATCCATGTTAAAAAAATATGTTTTTTCAGTACAAATCATCGCCATGCCAAAAGTATTGTCACACCTACTAGTTATATAAGTAAAAACTGTTAGGAATGTTAAGAATTGTAAATATAGTTTTTGTTAAATATTTAATACATTGATTATGCAAGAGTATGTTTTCTGATTTGCCCCTGAGCTGATATAAAAAACCGGTCAAGTGTGAGTCGACTCGCGCACCGAGGGTTCCGTACAGACTTAGGTGCAACTGCATCTCGAAGTCGAAATTTGACGTCAGCCCCACGTATCGACAGATTGGATCACTTGTTTGCACGGCATAAAATTAGTATGCGAGTTTGGTTGTCCTTGTAATTATTTATCTCGTCAACCTTTGTTTTACTTTTATTCAAAAGACAGTATTACAGCTGATGTTATATAAATCTCAAGAAAAAAAAACAATCTTCAGGGGTTCAAATTAACTTTTTATATACCTACGATACATAAAATTGCAACGGTTAACTCTCACTTATTTTTATCACAAGAGGCCAATCCGTGGATCGAACTCGGATCTTCAGCTTACGCGGCTGGATTTCAAATAATTAAACATTTACTTAAACACGTAAAATGCACGTCATTGCAATATACTCCAGTTCCATCAACAAGTCTCAAGGAATGGTTTTCGTTACTTTACATACTGTATACTATATTCTATCTTGCATACCACTTCAGAGATTAGAAAAGAATAGTAATGTTATCTTAATTGTGATAATGATGATTTATTAATCTATGAATACATTAAAAAATTTTTTTCATACTTATTAATTTTGCTTAATTTGTGTTAATCATTTTTACAGTAGCTTTATCAGTACATGTTGTACATGGTTACTAGATAACACTCGTAAAAAACAAATTAATAATCGACTGTAGTGTAGGTACCTACTAGGGTTTGCTCCCGGGAAATACCGGTACCAACAGTACCGGGAATTCCCGGGTTTCTGAACTGTGTAAAGAACCGGGAGTACCGGGACGGTACAATGAAAATCCCGATACTTTCGGGAAGTGGTTATAACTAGCATTTAAAAACTAATTTAATATTTTTAATTCAGATAGCGAGAAATATACAAAGCAAAATACGTTAAATTGATAACAACCAAGCACGTAGTGTAATTTTAAATGTTTTGTCTAAAGAACTTACCATTTTATATATTTTTACCAACATAAGTTTAAATTTGCACTTGCAACATTTTCCGCTAAATTTTAAAAATCTGAGACCCATAAGAATTAATGGTTCAATGTCAGTGAAAAAATAGAATTATCTACTTAAATTAATAAAAATGGTTGAATCGCACACTGTCGTTTTATTAAAAAAACAACTCAAAGTCGAGCATTCTTTAAAAACTAAAGAATCATCAGACTTTTGTACTACTCCCGAAAATACCGGGAAATTCCGGTTCTACTATTGGCCAGTACCGAAAATCCCGGTACTACAAAACAGTACCGGTACTGCATTCCCTAGTACCTACTGTCTTAAAAAGCGTCCAACAAAACTTCGGACGTGACGTTTTCTATATAAACTGACAGATTGGCCCGGTCCAGTCACGTCCAGGCCCTTTCTAATGCGAGTCATCTTTCTTTGTTGTCGACCGAATTTCTGCATCTAAAGTCATGACAGACATAACGATACTTGATAATTGCAGGCAATCAAACCTATTTGATTTAGGTCTTCTTGGCGTAAAATCACTGGGCTACGTATGCAATAACAAAAGCGACGCAACGCAGCAGTGTAGGTAAGGCTCTTTTGGACCCTTCTCAGGAGAGACTCTACTTCCTTATGTGTTATATCGCCTGTACAATGGGTTGTATTCTGAAGAATTGTTTGACATGACGCCAGCTTCCACTTTTGACCATCGCACCGCTCGCCATCGACAGAGCGCTCATCCACACACCTTGCAACCTAAATGGTCACGCACTGCGGTTTCAGAGGAATTTCCTGCCGTCGACGCTCCGGCTGTGGAATGAGTTTCCAAGAGGTTTTTCCGAAGGCTTACAATAGGAGTTTTTCAACAAAAGTGTACAAGATTTTAAATTAAAAAAAATCCGTAATATTAAAAAAGGAAAGACAACGAATAAAACGAAATTTCTAATTATAAAAGTTCTTATTAAATTAAACAGTCCTACATAGAGAGAATCAGCTGCTTTCCTTGCCCTTGGGAGCCTGTCCGAGAGCCTCGGCCTCAGCCAGCGTGTCCGGCATCTTTGTGCCCAGGGTCTCTGGCTGCGTCAGTACTAGGAGCCCAGCGATGAAGCCCATGACGCCAAACATGAGGGATGGTATGCCGTCCCAGTAGTCCATCTGTCACAATATAAAAAAGATAAGTTCGCCATTGTACAAACGATGTTTTCTCCTGTTTTTGATTTATGTAATAATGTGTTTAACTACTAATACTACAAAATACAAATTACAAATATACAAAAAAAATATACATAAAAAAATATTATTCTACTCTGGGCACTCGAAGCTATACATCAATTTCAGTTTATAAGGAAACAACACATAAGTAAAATAACTATAAACACAAGTAAAAGTTAAACAATACCGTATAATGGAATAAATAGGGATTCCGAGGGTGAAATGGGTAGAAGAGGGATGAAAGGGGGGTGAGTTGTTATTTTTAGACCAGAGTCGTCGTCGAGTTTTTCAATGATGATTTGATATTTAATTTCATAGATTTTACGGAGAACTTTCTTAAACTTTCTTGACAAACTTTCTATATCGTCTCCTTAATGGTTCACACAAGGTACATAAGATATGTATATGTATACGACTTTTATCGAGGTTTGAAGTTCGATTTCTTCCCGACATGTGGCAGAGTAGAAGGCCTTTGCTTCGTAGCAAACTAAAAAGGCTATTAACTTACCAAAGCTGGTGTCAGAGGAGCCGTGATGGAACCGATGCGACCAATCATGGATGAGAAGGCCAGAAGGGTATGACGGAACTGCGTGGGGTACAGCTCAGATGTGAACAGGTACAGCGACGTGAATACCACAGATATGCCGAACTTGCCCACCAAGAAGAGTATCAGGCTGAGGGTTGGCAGTTCTGAAAAGCATTCAATGGTTAATTTAACAAGTCAAATAAAAAAAAACCGCCAAGTGCGACTCGGACTCGGCTAACGAGGGTTCCACTCAAAGGATGCTCCACCCATTTATGATCTTAGGTACAAATATTGGTGGCACGGAACTCCCAGTGTGCGGTTACTTTGGGGTTATCTGATGTTTTCCTGTACTTGTCCTACAAGGTCTTCCTTTTTGCCAAATTTCGTGATTCTAGGTCCACGGAAAGTACCCTATAGGGACATTTTGATTACTATTGAAAATGTATGCGAAATGCGATATAAACGGTCGTATCTTTTGATTGCGTTGACGTAGAGGTATGATTTTTTCACATCTTGAGAGGACCGTAGACTTGTACCTATACGTGTTATTAATTTCAGTTTGCTACCTTTACGATATGGGGTATTAATTTCAATTTGCTATCTCAACGCGTTTTTGAGATAAAGGGTCTTGAACTTGAAAGACAGACGGACGAACGGACGGACAACAAAGTGATCTTATAAGGGTTCCATTTTTTTCTTTTGAGCTACGGAACCCTAAAAATCCCGAGGTGAGGTTAGATAAGGTGGGGTAGAAACCTTTTGAGTTAAGGGGAGATCCACCTTGAGATTGAGATTTACATTTTCCACAAAAAAAAATTATACCAAAGTATTTGCGCCATTTCGGATATTTAGGAAACCTTTTCAAATTATTATTGATAAATATCGTGCTATAATGTCATTTGCGCAATATAAAAAAAATCGGTTTATATATATATATATATATATCTAAAACACACAAAAATAAGGCATTCATCAGGATAACTTTACACATTTTATAAAATTTGTCCATAAGTATACCTATTTTAATGGCATGGAATAAATGAAACAATTATAACACAAAAATATTTATCAAGCTGCAAAAACTTTTGTATGAAAAATGAGCCATGCACATAACAAGTGTGTCAAGATTTTTTGAAAATAATATAATTCTTAAACACAACACAGACATCATATTATTATATTATCAAAACTCAAAAGCATTTTAACAGCAAATGAATTGTACAATCTCAGTGATTATTATGACATTGTTTTCTAGTCTGGCTTATAAATGATATTTAATGTATTATACCTAGATAGTAAGAACATAGATTAAATCTGTGCTTGTAAATATTGCTTTACTTTTAAGACTTGTTCTAGTGCATATTGTATGTCTATAGAATAAATGACTATTGACTATTGACTATATTTGCTGGCGCAGTCTCAGTCAGTTTTATTAATCTCCTTTTTTCAGTTTATAATCATGTCACTTTCTAGCTAAGTGACCATAATCATTAAATTGTGAAAAAATTAATTCCTGCTTTTTATGTTATATCATGTACAATTTTATTTGATACGATCACAATGCCGTTGGCGATAATACATATTGATTATTTTAATCATAATATAATATGAATAGATAACTTTATTTACAAAGATATGAATCGTAAATTTTAAATGTTACGCGAGTAGAACATTTTAAACATTGCAAAGAGATAAGCGTACAAATAAAAACGATGAACAGCGTGCGTAGCCAAGATGCCAATCGCTCACGCTTAAAAACGTATCGTAATTTAAGATACCTCTCTCTATCACTCTTCCTTATTAGTGTGACAATGACAGTTGCGTTTCGTTAGCGACTGAGCGTGAGCGGTTGGCATCTTGGCTACGCATCCTGACCTGTGTCGAGGGCTAAAATACTTACCATTGTTATCAATGAAAGCGAAGATAATGTTGCAAGTAGCGGCAAGGAAGAAGCCACAAGTCAGAGTAATTTTCCTTCCAATGCGATCCAAAATAAGAACAGCAGTGTAGAAGCCAGGAATCTCAATGGCGCAAACCAAGATGTAGTTGAGGTACATGTTGCCAGCGAGACCGGTGGAGTTGATGGACAGGCCGTAGTAGATAAACGTGGTGGTGATCCACCAGATGGGCGTAGTAAGGACTCGACGAAGCAGAATACGAGACTTGATAATAGTCTTAATTAAACCATCAGTGCCTCCGGTCTACAAACAAATAATAACAGGATGATAGTTTCGTTACTTTTTATAAATTTTACAAAACATAGCTTTTTTTCTTGGAAAAGTGTATCTGCAGGGTATAAATATACAGTACTTAAAAACAAAAATATTTAAAGAACCTTATGTACTTGACGGTTTAGGTTTTGTAGGAACAGAATTAAGTGATAAAGTGGCAATAAGTACCTGATTTACAACCACAGGTGCAGGCGTCAGCAGTGCTTCCATGGACTTCTCACTAATTTGTTTCCTGTTTACCGATGAGACCTTTTCCAGAACTTCTTTAGCTTCTACGAACTTTTCTTTAGCCAGCAGCCACCTCACGCTCTCTTTCAGCACCCAGTAGTACATGATGATTAGGAAGCAGGGGATATGGAGAACCATGATCATGTAGCGCCAGGGTTGGACAAGCCAGGCTACACTGCCAAGGATGACCTGGCCGACGGCGAACATGGACGAGCAAGTTGCACTTGTAAATACTCGGTATTTAGGTCCCACCAACTCAGCAGCTATAATAAAATTGTTAAGTGGATTTCTATTTATTGACAGAGAGATTGAATTGACATCTTAAGTATGCTAATTAAGGGCACCCAGATCATGCTGATGCCGATAGTTTGGTTGTGTTACACTGGATAAACGGATTAGGATGCAAATCTTGCTTACATGTCGACTAGCAAAATGAGAATGCTCAACTTTCGATAACCAAATGCTTTTTAGTTCGGGAATAATCAAGCGAATTTCTCAGACAGAAAAATGTAGTTGGACTTATTGTATTACTTACCAAAGATATACGAAGAACTGAATGTGCCAGCACCGAGTGTGGTCTGGAGTAATTGGAAGGCAAGATACATGGGGTAGTTCACGGAGAAAGCCCTGATGAGTCCGAACAGCGCCAGGTTGAACACGCTGATGACGAGGGCCACACGTCGACCGTATTTGTCGGACACGTAACCCGTGATGGGAAGGACCAGTAGTGTACCCACACTGCTGAAGGTTCCAGCCAGAGCTCGCAACCACTCGTTGCAACCTAAGTCAAACTGAAAAAGATATTTATATGATTATAATCCGTTAGGCAGTTACCCATCCATTACATATCTTTTACATTATTCCACTTAATTCGGCGATCTTTCAAATACAGGCTGCTTTTTATCTGTTAGCTACATTTACCGAGGTTAATTATTAGTAGATAAAATGTTGCTGTCCCATAACGCATACGCTATTTATATTCGCAGTTTTCGGGTTGGTCCTCTAGTAAAAGCTGTTCAGTTCACCTTTTTAGTGACGTGACATTACTAGTAGGGATACTAAGGATTGTTAAAGCATCTAATAGATAGCATTTATGCACAGTGGCTTACCTCATACACTACTGAGTTTGTCCTATCATAGACGTAGCCATCGCAGTCCTGAGTAGCAGCTTGGTTGAAGATATTAGCGGGGCAAGAGTTTGGAGTACCCGAGCCACCTGAAGGTACGAAGCGGGCACAGCTCTGTGGGTTGCCGTTACTGTCAGCTGGCACTGCGTTGAGAATCCAACTTGGACTATACTCGTTAACAGCGCCGGTGACTTCACCGCACTCTGGGATCACACATCTAGAAAAAAATTAAGCTTTAAGCAACCAATTTTTGTATAAGTGGGTCCTGCCAAGTAAGTAAATATCATCAAAGTGTAAATATACTTAGACAAAAATCTGTTCTAAGAGGCTTTGAGGAGGAGGAGAGGTTCCAATGATAAAATTGGAGGGGAAGAGTGGCATACATTTTGACAATAATATATCTTTATAAATATACCTGTGTGGAACTGCTGCTGCAGAGAAGATATACTCGCTCATAAACGCAGACATGATGATGGGGATGGCGACAAGCAGAAGGTTGTACAGCTGGAACCTTCCAAACTGTCCCAGTTCGTTGACCAACACCCAATCCAGATCGATCACCGGAGGGTCAGGGCGACTAGGTCTTCCAGAATCTGGATTTTTGAAGTCTAGCCCTGGAACGACTACCGGGGAGTCAGGGAAGCTTGGCTCAGGTGGTGGTGGGCCTCCTGGGCCCCCAGAACTAGGTGGACCGTGTAGGTGAGGTGGACCTCTGGGGCCCCCAGGCCCTGGTGGCCCTGGTGGACCTGGCGAGCCTGGTGGTCCGCCTAAATGAGGCGGGCCTCCAGGACCTACCGGTCCTTCCGGGCCGCTGTCAACTATTTCAAGACCTGGGGAAACTGGATTTTCACCATCAGGTCCTGGCCTTCCAGGACTATTTGGACCTTCTTCAACCTTCACTCCGTCCATGTCTTGAAAAGTACGTCCGCTATCGCGGACTTAACAACAATGGCGGCAAACCCGATATGCGGATAAAAGGTAATTTACTTATCGGAATTTCGGATTTAAGACGTCAGATCGCTAGACTAGTTGTCTCACCATTGTTTGGGCTAGGATTACTGGCCCAATCATCAAAAACGATTCTCACAATTCACACTCACAAGTATCTACAGCTGATCGACATAGAGAACAAATTTGACTCATAACATAACATAGAATTTGTTTAAAAATTTATTTCACTTTTCTTATAGAGAATTTTATAACCTCGGTGATATTTTCCACTTTACTTTTCTTGCTAAGAACCTTGGTATCGTTTGCAGATGTTTCCGCTTAAAAAAAAATGTGTTTCAGTTTTACGTCCTTTGTACCATATACGGTACCGTACCTCAAAAGGAAAAAAACGGAACCTGTAGGATTACTTTGTTGTCCACCCATCCGCCCGTCCGTCCGTCTGTCTGTCGAGACCCTTTATCTCGGGAACGCGTAGAGGTAACAAGTTGATATTAATACCACATACCCAAGTCTGCAGTCCCTTGAAGCTGTGATAAAACCTGTACGTCAACGCAATCAAAAGATACGGCCGTTTCTAGGGTACTTCCCGTTGACTAGAATCTCAAATTTTGGCAAAAAGCAAGAGTTTGTAGCAAAAGTACAGGTAAAAATCCAAAAACCGTATAACTGCCGCACACTGAGAGTTCCGTGCCACAAGTATTTTTAAGTACTAAGGTCATAAATAAGAGGAGGGAGCATCCTTCGTACGGTGGGCAAGTCCGACTCGCACTCAGTTTTTAACCTAAACCGCGGTTTTTTCATACAAAATTGGTTAACCATTGCATACTCCAGTAACATACTGTCTTCCAGTTAACCAGCTAAATACCAAATTCACGCTTCCCTTATTTCGATCAAAGCTATTAATATCTACTACCTAAAACCATAAATAACATATTAAGTTATTTTTTTTAAATGGTTAAAGCTGGCACCATTTTTTTCTGTCTGTTTATTTACTTCAAAATACTTCGTTTACTTACTAGCTATACACGCTAGTATCATGCATGTTAAGATATAGTAAATGGACAAACATACGACAACATCCATCTTTTATATTAGTATTCCTACCAGTTAGAGATTTAACAATACAGTGTTATTAAATATGTCTTAATTAAATATTATACCTTATTAATGAGTATTAAGACCTATTTTGGATAAACAAACAGCTGTCGAAATTCAAATAGGTTACATAGTTGATATAATAGCGATTAAGATCGTATTTTTAAGACATAATGTATCGATAAGATAAGGTATTTATCAATACATTTTTAAATCCGTAATGTCTGATGGGGCTGTAATAAATTAGAACAAATTTTAGTTAATTTAATATTATTATACAGTGTGTATTTTTGATATTACCGCATATTTAAAGGGTTATTAGTACTTATAAGCCCTAAGGAATCTATTTTCATGTTTCAATTAAATATGAATACTTTAATTTTTTCATACAAAACAATTCAGCACGCAATGTAACTTAGCTGACTTGACGTAAGAACTGTCACAAGTGATAACTTACGGATTGATCGCGCAATACATTGCTGCTCATCAATTTTTTTTTTCCTAAAACAAACAGTTTATCTTTGGTGCTGAAATTGTACCAACACCAACTACAAGTAAAACGCATTTATAATAGACATTTGGCAGACATTATATAGTCTGACGAGCAAGCGAGCGCAGTTACAGTAGGATAGAGAGCATCATTCTGGCTTTTTCTTACGGTAGTATTATCACCCCGAAAAGGGATGGATATAGTTTTTTGTCCTACTTTTACTGCGATCATTGGCTTGTCAGAATATACTCGTATTCCGTGTGTACACTAGGCTTTTGGGTTTTCACCAGCTTTAAAACATAGTACATTACCTAACTAGTGCGGCCAAAGAAAGGCCGAGATCGCAGATGTTTGCGACCCGAGCTGAAAGCGAGGGACGTAAATATGCGATCAAGGGCTTTATTTATTACCTCACGTGTTAGGTATATCATTTTATGCCTACACTTGGGCAGAAATCGGCTTTTTCCGTACGCGTAGCGTGCAGAAAAAGGCACTTTATGGCCAGGTGTGGCATAAAAGTATGTTGTAGTTCAATTTGATTAAGCCACTTTATTCATAAACTGCAGGTGCCTTGTCCAAGCATGTCTAGACACGCTCACTCATTATTAAACCCGACCCATGTCGTGCTTAAGTCCTAACGAGGCAAACTGTGGAGAGGTAAAACAAGGAAATGAGCCTATTTTTTTGGTAAATGGGCGTTTTCAGAAAAAAGTGCACCCTTTTAATGAAAGTGGGTCCTCAATTTTCCATACAAAAATTTTTAGTCAGTTTTGTAACGGCCCATACCAAATGTATGAAAAAATGCGTTACAAAGCTGACAAAAAAAAAACGGGACACTCTTTTTCTTTTTTTAAATCAATAGTACTCGTGATCCTGGTCATAAAAAACCCAAAACTTACTATATTTTCAAAAAAAACGAAAATGGTACCCTATTTTTGAAAATGCCCAAATACAGTCGTAAAGCAGGTAAGTAGTTAAATCTGTATTTAAATTATAAATGGCCAGGGCACTGGGGGCCTTGGTCACTTTTTTGTAGTATATGACATCTTTCAATTTGTAATTTATATATAGTATAGTGTTACTACTTAAAAACATGAATCGAAACATTTATCATAATTAATAAATGATTTAATTCATGCTTTACAATTATCTGTAGTTGCGGACAATTTATTTCACCAATGTGTCAAGTAGGTACATTGATAAAAGTACAGTACAAGTACATACCTACAGTGCGAAAAATATGTTTAAAAAATGTAACGTTTATTTTAGTACGGTCGGCTTCATAAATAAATATGTATTAAATTCATAAATATATATGTGCATCTGTATTAAATTTCGACCCTTCTTCGCTTGTGATAAGTTCCAAAGTGTATAGATATTTATAGACGTGACTATACCCAGAGAAATTTTTAGTAAATGTGATATTTTTAATTATTCCATTTTGTACAGTGTCTTTAGATAATTTTTAAGAAAAAAAACCGACTTCATTTGGATCCCGGTAAAAGTGAAATTTTAAATTTGTTTGAGTTAGCCAGTTTACTTCACAAATATCCAATACACCGCACGTGTACGATTGAAAATTGAGGAGCTTTCTTAATGTCCCAGGGCTTCCATCATTACATGTGAAGTATAATCAAACAGAACTCCCTTGTAGACCTTTAAACAAACAAAATAACAATGTGTTAAATTGGATGACAGACTGTAAATTATCGAGCAGTTTCATTATGCCATCCCTGATTATCAACATCAGGTCCACTCCAGCAAAATGATGGCCACAGTAAGAAAATGCCTAAGCTAATTATGAACACCCTCTCCTCCATCATCAGAATAGAAATCAAATCAAAAAGATGAATGTCACGACTGGGATAATAAGTAGAGCTAGGTTTATCGACCAGTTCCACTTTGCCATCCCTGATCTTCATCATCAGGTCCGCTTCATCAAAATGTTGGCTCCCCCAAAATAATGTTTTAGTTACTTAAGGAAACCCTGAAATCAGAATGCATGTGCCGTTAAAATTTGAGGAGTTCTCTCAATCCCTCATGAATTCCATCGTCAAAATAGAACTATAATCAAATAGGACTATCTTGAAGGTATTTCTTTACAAAGAAAATATGAATTTCTCAAATCGGGTGATAGAGCTGGGAATTACCAAGCAGTTCCACTTTGTCATCCCTGGTCTTCATCATCAGGTCCACTCCACCAAATTGATGATGTTCGTAAAGAAATGCTCGAGTGTCTTAAGAAACTACCCAAATCATCATGCATGTGCCTTTCAAATTTGAGGAGTTCCCTCAGTTCCTCATGGATCCCATCATCAGAAATTGATTTTGAAAAAAACGGGACAAACCTGGAACCAACTTTTTTCAGACAATTTTTTTTTTAATCGGATGATAGTCCTGGGAATTACCAAGCAGTTCCACTTTGCCATCCCTGGTCTTCATTATCAGATCCACTCCACCAAATTGATGATTTTCGTAAAGAAATGCTCGAATTTCTTAAGAAATCACCCAAATCAGCATACATGTGACTTTTAAATTTGATGAGTTCCCTCAGTTCCTCATGGATCCCATCATCAGAAATGGATTTTGAAAAAAACGGGACCAATTTGGAACCATCTACTTTCAGAAAACAAAATAAATAAATAAATCGGTTCAGTAATGACGGAGTTCTGAGGTAACATACATAAAAAAAAACAAAAAAAAAAACTGACGAATTGAGAACCTCCTCCTTTAGAAATATTGAAGTCGGTTGAAAATATCATAAACTCCGCATGTCTTTCAATACTTCTACAGTAAGTATTTATACAACGTGTTATAAAAACAATGATTATGTGTTGGTTTTTCAATGAGAGTAAATCAAAAATAAGAAAAGAAAAAGTGTTTTTTTTTTTTTAAGTTAAAAAAATTGCATATTTGTTCCTTTTCTGAATGCAGTACAGACCTTGTTCCAGACCTGATTCAAGGTGTGTTAAACTGATTGCCGCCATTAAATTGGTTACACCTTTCTAATTACTGAACATGGGTTCCTACCACGGTTCATCATATCACTGTGGCTTTAATACCCCACGGCTTTAATAGATCATCGGTCCACCTCGTCAGTGGACGTCCTACGCTGCGTTGTAGGGGTTGGTAGCCGGGCGTCTGCCGGGGAATCTTAGCACCCCTAGCCCCGCCGCTACCATGACTGCTACCGAGTCAGGACTAAGGGCCTACGCTAGCTGACGCGGATTACCCGGAACGGACGCCTTTCTAATAAGAAATTGTATGAACAGCGCTAAGTGAAGCGAGCCCACGGAGCGGGTGCGCCATACTAAATCCACCCGCCGCGTGCACCCGCTCCGTGCACCCGCGTCAGCTAGCGTAGGCCCTAAAGGGGCTGCCGGGGAATCGGGGCCTGGTATTTCGTTTGTTCTTCATGGGGGGGTTACCGTGTTGCTACTGTTACCGTGGTAAAAACCCATGTTCAATAAGTAGAACGTCAAAAAATCTATGAATTTTTAACAATACCTATTTGAACTCCTCGCCACCCCTGTCCTCTGCGGTCACGTAAACCTTCGAACGGTAAATAAGTCCACTCGGGGTGCATGGAAATTATCGCAGTTTGCATTTTTAATGCTCCCGTATTCCATGTTAAATGTGTATACGAAATAAGCTAAACTAGGTTTAATCTCTCGCATGTTACATTGTGCTGTGGACATTGTTTGGTTGAGCTTGGGTTTGGTTTGGTTGATCGAGCGAAGAGAGCGGATTCCTCCCAGTCTACTTATACAAACCATCGTTTGTATGTATGTATGTTTGTATGACGGTAACTCAAGTATCGTTGATCGGATGGTCCTGAAATTTGGGAGGTCGTTAGATAAGTTAGAAATATTTTTTGAACAGATGGTGCGAGTCATTTTTGAAAAGATGGCTCACACCAATCCGATCCGATCCGGGACGATCTGGCAATATAGAAATAATCACGTGATAGCTCGGAGCCTTCGGAGGCCACGTGACATTTTGTATCACTTGTGACATCGCGATCGTGATCATCCCGGATCGGATTGATGTGAGTCATCCATAAATCTTATATGACCGTCTTGTAAGAACATTTCACCATCGCGGTTTACACGATTCTATATAAACGACACCGTAACTCCGTAATTAGTATTATTTCACATGTTTTAATCTTATTAATGTAAGGTAGGCAAATATCAAATGATATTTCGTAAATAAGTTCCAAAAAACTCATTGGTATGTGTAGTGTATTGAGGTTTGCATAACCTGTCTCAAGCGTAAACGTCTGACCCAGGAGTGGGGGTCGGCAGTTGCCGTCAGACCACCGCCCGGGATACAAGGGTAGACTGTACGTCGGTGAGCCAGATTTACGTGTCCACGGTATCAATCAGTAGGACGTTACATGTGGCGACGAGAAAAAAATACTAAAGTTACATTAGATTCCGAAATCATTAAAACAACAAAAGGGAGGAGTAGTAAACATCCAAATAGGCGTTTCAAAGACTACCGCTGTTTTTGCAAAAAAAAATGGAATTACGTTGCATTAATATCGGATTTTATGATGAAACCAAGTGAGTTGTTTTGAACGAAGTTGTTTACTAAGCCTTTTACATAAAGTTATGCGTGCATTTTAATATAAAAATCTGGGCTGACGTAACCAAAGCATAGGAAACTGGTGAGTTAATATGACGGTGACTTCGACCAAAGTACGAGTACCTACTAATATCTTTCTAAGCATTAGAATGTTCCTTTGTGCAATTATTAAATGAATGTAAATGATAACTTGCACATTATGGTTACTATAACGTAGATAGTCGAGCGTTAAAAAATAAAATAAAGGTACCTACATAAAATACCAACTAATTAGGTATAGGTAAATCAAATTAAGTACATGACCTCGACATCGTTAAGCGTGGACAGCGTGGTCCATGAATTCGAACTATGAAATTTATAGAAACCGAAGATACCTGCATCTTTAATTTTGATTAACTTATAATGAAAAACATACAGGATACATATTATGCCGATGAAAACACTATACGGTTAAACATATAATATTACCCACCTCAATAACTGAATGTTTTAATAATTTATATTTTATACCTCAAAATTTTAATGCATGAACTCGCCAAGATGGCATATCTACATTTAGAAATATTTTAAATAGTTTACTCATGTAAGTGAATTGTAATATTCTTATGAGTAATAATAAAGATTCTTTAAACCTAATATGTAGGTATGTGTATATGGTACGGGCGGACGAGTTTCACTTAATAATAATGCCCGAATATGGATATATTATTTTGTCATAAATATATTGTTGCTGAATGCATGGCAAGTGTAATGGCCATGGCGGACAGGGTCATTTCACGTCATAGGACAAGCCTTAACAACATACAATGGTGGACGTTCTCATATCGTCACTGTCATGCTAACATCTTAGACCAGTGCGACCAACATACTGGTCCGTATTGAGTATTGTATTATAAGCAGCAGAGTAATATATCTATTATAGGAGATGTAATTATCTGTTTACTAAATTAAGTAATACAGGAAACTATTTAATCGTGACATTAATTTGTCATGCGTTTGATTGTATTTGAAAATATAGTTAGTTACAAAGCTGACTACTAGATCAACTATAGCAGATAAAATTATCTGGTTATTGAATTAAGTAATACTTACAAGAAACTACTCAATCAAAACATTTAACTGTCATGTGTTTGTTATGATAATTGAATCACAAAGCTGACTACTAGACCAGTTAAAGCAGTACAATTATCTTGTCATTAAATTAACTAATACAGGAAATTACTCAATCTTGACATTTAATTGCCATGTGTTTGTATTCAATAATATAATTATAAAAGCTGACTGCCAGATCAGTTATAACAGATACAATTATCTGGTTATTAAATTATCTAACACATACAGGAAATTACTCAATCTTTAACAAATGGTAGGATTGGTACCTAAATCTCACAGACTGTCGAGTTTTACTTAACATTGAGCAGTGTTTATTATTTTGCCATGAATATGATGGCAATAAATGGAAATCCAGTTGTCTGGTTATTAAGTCAACTATAACAGCAGATTACCAAAGGGTAATTAAGTCAAGTAATACAGCAGATTACCGAATTTGGACATTAAATTGTCATGTATAAATGGAAATCCAGTGGTCTGGTTATTAAGTTAACTAACTCAGCAGATTACCGAATCTGGGCATTAAATTGTCATGTATAAATGGAAATCCAGTGGTCTGGTTATTAAGTTAACTAACACAGCAGATTACCGAATCTGGAGTTGGACATTAAATTGTCATGTATGAATTAAACACAACAGATTACCGAATCTGGACATTAAATTGTCTTGTATATATTAAACACAGCAGATTACTGAATCTGGACATTAAATTGTCATGTATGAATTAAACACAGCAGATTACCGAATCTGGACATTAAATTGTCATGTATGAATTAAACACAGCAGATTACCGAATCTGGACATGAAATTGTCATGTATATATTAAATACAGCAGATTACCGAATCTGGACATTAAATTGTCATGTATATAAACACAGCAGATTGCCGAATCTGGGCATTAAACTGTCATGTATGGACTAAATTGGTACTTACAGCAGATTATTAAATCTGGACATTCAATGGTCATGCATGAATTAAACACAGCAGATTACCGAATCTGGACATTAAATTGTCATGTAAGGAAAAAAACAAGTTATACCGTATGCGGGTAAATGTATCTGATACCGAAAGAAGTAAATTATACGATAATATATACATAAAATATGTATGTATGTATGTATGTATAAGCTTTATTGTACAATAACACAAGAAATACAAGAAACACAGTAACATAGACAATTTGATACAACAAAGGCGAACTTATCCCTATGAGGGATCTCTTCCAGTTAACCTTTGAGGAAATTAGATAAAAACAGGCAACGATGAAAGACAAACTAAGAGCAAAAATTGTACAGTAACAAAACTTCAAATAAAAAGTAAATTTTGAATACACATTGTAACTACACTATAAATAAATACGCAATAAAAATATATATATAATATTTACATATATAAATATACACTAAACAACAATACATATATACATATATTAAATAATAAATATATATATAAACTATTAAACAGAGCATAAAGGACAAACTCCAATCAAGGGTCGGAAAGCCACAACTTCTTTAGCCTCTCCTTGAGCGATGCTGCAGATTGCGATTGCCTCACAGACACCGGCAACTCATTCCACAACTTTACGGCATGGACAGTGAAAGATCTACTGTAAATACGCGTCTTGTTGGACGGAAAAGTGAGAGAAAGGTTGGTGCTAGAACGTAAACGGTGACCACTACCGGAAGCCAGGAAACTGAATTTCTCAGATAGATAAGAAGGAGAAGCAGGATTGAATAACACACTGAAAAGCAATGACAGGACATGCACATCTCTACGACGACGAATCGGAAGCCAGCCAAGTTGTTTTCGGAACTGGGATATATGATCATACTTACGCAGACCAAAGATATATCTGATACATACATTTTGCAAGCGTTCGAGTTTGTCAAGTAGCTCCTCTCTAAGATCTACAAAAACAATATCACCGTAGTCTAATAAAGGAAGCAGAAGGGACCGAGTAAGAGTGATTCTAGTATGAAGAGGAAGGAAATTTTGGAGACGTCTTAGTGAGTGCATAGATGCGAAAAGCTTTTTACTGATCTCGGCAACATGGGGAGTCCAACTTAAGGTTTGGTCCATGGTGATACCCAAGTTCTTGACTGTACAGGAGAAAGGGATAGTTACTCCGTCAAAGCGTAAGTCGGGTACCACCAGCTCCGACAATTTGGACATAAAATAAGGACTACCAATAACAATAGCCTGCGATTTCCGAGCATTCACCTTTAACCCAAAATTATACGCCCAGCTACGTATCGACTCGAGGTCGCAGTTGATTTTGCTAATCAGTGAAGGAAAATCATCGAAGTCACTCGCCGCGTAAATCTGTAAGTCGTCCGCGTAAAGATGATAACTTGAAGTTAAAGACTCAGTAATGCCATTAATAAATATTGAGAAAAGAAGGGGAGAGAGAATTCCTCCCTGGGGAACACCAGCGGAGAGGTTACACCAATCCGAAACCCGGTCATCCACCCTGACACGCTGGCGCCTCCCAAAGAGGTAGTCACGGAACCAAGACAGAGCAGTATTTGATAAATTAAGCGACCTCAGGTTTTCGAGAAGGATATCAAAATCTACAGTATTAAAAGCACTACTGAAATCTAAAAGAACTAACACTGTGAGCTTTTTATTCTCAATATTAAGACGAATGTCATCGGTGACCTTAACCAAGGCTGTAACAGTGCTATGCCCAGGACGAAAACCAGATTGTAGCGGATTAAATAAATTATACTTATTAAGATGCGAGAGAAGGCGACGGTTCACGAAATGTTCAATAATTTTGGATAAAACTGGGAGAATAGAGATAGGACGATATTGTGAAAAGGTTGTAGGATTTGAGGTTTTAGGAAGTGGGATAACATGAGCAAATTTCCACGCAGAAGGGAACGTACCGGTAGTAAAGGAAACATTTATAATATCGGATAAGATAGGGGCGATGTTATCCGCCACGAGCAAAAGCATGTCCAGTCCCAAGCTATCCTCACCGACAGCCTTCGTCTTAACATTTTTTAAAATAGTAAGCGTCTCTTGCGGCGTGATATTACCAAGCTCAAAGGAAGAAGAGACGGGGAAACGAAATTTGGCCAGCGTTGATAAAGTTGCAGTTTTAACGGCTGGATCCAAGGCCACGGGAGAAGTGCTAAAATGCTGATTTATAGAGTCTAAATCTAGTGCACCTGTGGAGCATTGTGGGGCTTTGCCCACCCCAAGCGACTTCAAGAAACTCCAAAGCTTTGATGGAGGACAATCCTCAATAGATTTATGAATGTAGCGGCGCCTAGCGTCCCTACAAGATTTGTTACAGTGGTTACGCAACCGAATGTAATGGCGATGATTCTTCTCAGAAGATTCCGTCCTAAACTTGACTCGGGCTCGGTTCCTTCTGGCCATGAGTAATTTGATATCCGACGTAAGCCACGGCGCAGGAAAATGCCTCACCTTCATCGGCCTTAGCGGAGCGTGTTTGTCAAAAATCGCAAGCAAAGTGGTATTAAAAGCCCTTAATTTCAAATTGACATCAGACATACCATCGATATTAGCCCAATCAGCACCGTCTACATCTTCGCGAAGCGCCTGCAAATCAATGCTACGGAAGTCACGACGCATAACAATTTTATGTCTTTGTTTGGGTGGCCGAATTTTAAAGGAAGCAAAAATTAAATCGTGGCATGAGAAACCAGCTGCATTAAACTGACCATGCGAAGCAACTAAATCAAGAGAAGACGTAATAATGAGATCTAAAAGAGAAGGGGGACCGTTATGTGGGAAATGGGTTGGGGCAAGAGGCAAGATGTTAAGATTTACCGAAGAAGTAACCGACTTAAGTCTAAGAGCTCGGTGATCATCTTTGATTAGACAAGTGTTAAAGTCGCCCATTATTATGTGATGATCAAACTGTGCGCTAAGATCTTCTAAAGTTTTTTCTAGGGAATCAAAATAATTAACGTGAGATGAGGGGCTGTAGAATACGCCGAGGAGAACTTTAGAATGGCGCAACGAAACATTTAAAAAAAGATACTCGGCCGAGTTCGAGTAGTCCGGAGGAGATTGAGCAACCACTTGACAACTCAAATCACTTTTCAAGTAAATGGCAACCCCACCACCTCGCACTGTCCCCAATCCATCAGCTGCAGTACCAACCCTGTCATTGCGTATTAAGCGGTAACCAGGTAGAGGGTAAAGGACAGAGGGCAAAGACGGCTTGAGCCAACTTTCAGAAATAAGTATGGCGTCAACATTACACGAGGAAAAAGTGGAAAGTAGTTCTGGATAGTGAGCTGGCACACTTTGCGCATTTATATGTACAACATTGAAACATTTCTTGGAAGAAGCAAAAGTGCATTGAAGTCGCTCGCCCAAGTCAGGCATATCAGAAGCATCACTCAAGGAGTCATAATGGCTAGAAGACGATAAAGAAAAAAACTCACTTTCTAGGCTTACGTTAAAAACGTCCGACATATAAAATGGAGCACACTATAAAGTTGATATATGTTTCTAAATATAATAATAAATTATAAATATGAATAAAGAGTATATGTATAATAAATATTACTATATCAATGTGTATGCTAAATAATATGATAAAACTAAATTAATCTAACACTTGTGGTCAAAAACCTCATTTGCTCGCCACAGTTAATTAACAATAATTAACAAAAACAGACAGTAAACAAAAGTATAAATACGATTCTACAAAATGTTACGCAAAGAAAAATACACCTTCCTCTAAGCAGTATCGAAACGCAGTAGTATTTTGACAGATGAAATGTTGGAATAAGAAATTTACATTGACATTTGATATTTGATATAAAATATGTGTATACCTACAGAAAAAAAGTTACTGACCTAGTTACAACACATACATTTATCTGGTCATTATATTGACTTGAGCAGATGGCTCTTACGAGAATCTGACCGTTGAACGGTTTGATTGCAGGTCGCCCAAACCATGTCATCGACGCTCACTTTAGACAAGTTCGATTGTGAAGCGGACCCTACTTCAGTCGGCGTTAGGTGGGAACGCTGGAAGCGGGCGATGAGAATCTGATTCTTGAATGACTTGATTACATTGTCCCCTAGTTGTTGTTCGATGCAAAACAAAAGCAAAAGGCTTATCTTCATAGGAAATCCGAGTGGAATGGGTTAACATAGCCGCCATAAAATTGGAGAATGTCTGGTGGTTCAATTGAATGCCTCCATTAAATTGAAACGGGTTGTTGACATAGCCGCCACTAAATTGGAAAATGTCTGGTAGTTCAATTGAATGCCTCCATTAAATTGAAATGGTTTAACACAACCACCATTAAATTGGAAAATGTCTGGTAGTTCAAATGAATGCTTCCATTAAATTGGAAATGGTTGACAACCTTCATTAAATTGAAAATAGTCAAGTGATTTAATTTCAGGTTAATATAATTGAAATTTCAGTTTGTTTTTTAATATTAACCAACCAAAGAATACCAATAAGACACCAAGTTTAAGTAAAACGCTTTTACATATGGTAGTCACACTCTACTCAATGTGAAACAACAACTTTAAATACTGTTTATTGAAAATCTAAACCTTGTTTGTTCATCGAGCAAAGAATACTTAGGCTGCAATCATACAACTACAATGTAAATCTACAGTACAGGGAAAATTCAGATAAAAGAAGGGATGCTGCAGAAGCTAGTCTAATTGAAAATAGAGAAGGGTTTATCAAGAATATGGATCCCTCATGTAGTTTAGGATAAACTAACCTAACTTAAAACCGAACTTAATTCAACGGCTGGGTCCTTAAGGGGATAAGGAAAATATAATAAAATTGGTTTAACGTGTATCCACCATCATTGACTCTTACATGTATGTATCACACAAAGGTACACGCAACAGTAAGTCTAGGATAACTAAGAAAGCATACAAATAGGTTAACACCATTATGAAGGTTATCCGTTATTAAGGTTATTATTATCAGGGTTATCAAGTGCGAATAATAATAATACAGCAGTAGTCAAAGTAATACTTTATTGCACTAAAATTGATACAAAATATATAAATAAACAGTTACAAAGGGTAAAAAGAGATTCAAGATAACCTTTGCGTAGGATTAGGCATTGACTCTTCATAATTCCCTGGTGTTTTGGGAATGTTGTGCTACCTACATTAAAATCGTCATGTTAAGGTCGAAGAACTATCTGCGGGCGATAGCGTGTCCTTTTAATAGAAGAAGTTTGCTGTTAAACTACTAAAGCTCATGACTATTTGGTGTCTAGGTGATTACACAACAAACAATGTATTATATAATTTAAACTTTCGTGAGTCATATTGATATTAAATTGCAACGGTTAACACTCGCGTATTTTTTATCACAATAGGCGTGACATGTTTCGAATGCATCGGGCAGTCACGTCGGATAGACAGAGTGGTGTTGGTACCTTCGCGGCTCGGGCATCACCGCCCGAGACCGACGTAGGAAACGGGTCGCGCGCGACGAAACGGGGTGATCCGCCCGCGCGCGACAATGTATTGTTGGTCATTAAAAAAACAGTCACATTAACACGTTCATTGCGGCAGTCCATTTCGTTCACTTTACGTTGCTCCTGTATCAGGTACATTAGACCTGTTTCTTAACTATTCATTGTAGCGTCATAGGGTCGTAAAGACCTGTTCGAGATGCATATATTTTAGAGCAATCAACTGGCTAGTAGTAATCATATGTGTCTGTTTTTTTATCGTAACATACTTTCGACGAAAGTCTTTACATAATACTTAAGCCGTTTCTAAATCAAGATATCAGAAGACTATTAAATGTGATAAATAATCTGTCAGATCCTTTCGACCCCATGTTCGTTCTCAATGATTAACTTATCGATAAATGATTAGGGTTGTGAAAACAAAATATCGATGAACTTTATGGGTATTTTATTTAAGACATAAAGAGTTATTTTAAAAAACAAATCAATGTTACGCAGTCGATATAAAAAAGGCATACTTTCGTTACTCGGTGGTCTAGTATCAGTATCTTCATTATTTCTTGGACGTTTGACGTTATTTTCAACATCCCCAGTGGACATTAATAGAATTCGTCTGGACCGCCTCATGATGTAACGCAATCACAGTCAAACCACAAAACAATTTTTGTACTTTATTCACGCGCGCGCACATTCAGTAACTAGTCTATCGAATGTTGTTTACACAGACTGCACTTCAGGGCTGCACTAGATAAACTAATCATAAGTCTAGTGCGGCTATCAGGTTATCGGGTATCAGGTCGAAAATATCTTATACCCGCACTAGGTGAAAAAAATTCCTTCGCCGGCGGTATGAGATACAAATGACCCGATAGGCTTTTATTATACCGATGTAAAATATCCAGAGAGACAATTCTAAATATATATTTGTCTCGTTCCTACTCCTTTGGAAATAGAAGCTACCTGTCCCGTACCAGCGGTAGGAAAAGTACTTTAAGTTCCGCCCCGCGGGATAGTTCATCATCGGATCTTATAGACCTGATACCGCAATGAACGTGTTAAACATCTCCTGTAAAGTGATGTCAAGGACCACATAAGCACTTAAGTTTGAATCGAAAAGCATTCAGATCGCTGAGAGCCTGAGTACTTAATATACTTACCTAATTCCTAGTTACCTGTAATATCAGTTGGAGTTTCATGGAATTACGCCATGATACTATACCTATATAAGTAGTAACTTTTTATATTTCTCCATGTTGCAAATATTAAAATGACATTCTTATTTAAAAAAAAATAAGAATATTTTCGAGCATAAATTCAAAAAAATCTGAAGGTCTGTAAAATGTGAGGGCTAAAAGCTTAACTGTGAATCTCAATATTTTCTGATGAAGTGAGAGAGAGATAACATTGTTCTATGAATGCTAAACCGGGAACCCTGTGTTATAGTGGTTTTATTACATGAGGTCAAATTAAGTTTTATTATCATAATATTATACAAATATTCATAATACTGAACGCCACTAGGTACTCACCATTTCATGATCAAATAAATACTTAATTCCTCATAAGTGATTGTACCATAAGCCTAAACCCTATAGCTTATGGTAATGCTATACTACCTATATACTTACTTTACTCTTTGTGCTATACTAATTATTTCTCACATTAGAGACGCTTAAATGCGTAATGTACCAACTTCACACGTATCAGTATTTAAGGATTTACGGAAATGCAAGTTAATAAACTAACACGTACCTACCGTAGATGTATTGAATCAAACTTTGGTTTTATTGCACAAATTACAATGACTTATATGATCCCTTAGATTGCACCTGATAGTGCAAGCTAAGGGATATTACTAAACAATAATAAAAAAAAAGAAAGTAAGCCATTGAAGCCTTACTCATTCTAATTATAGATATAACGCCATATTCATAAAAACTTACCAGATTCATATTAGTTAAAATATGTTTTATCCCTTTTAACAAACGCAAATGTCAAATTGACAGATAACGAGAAACGACAAATTAGTTAACGGAGGTTTTGATGAGCGTTTATGAATAACGGCAATAGTTGCTTTCAGTGATATTGACAGATTTATAATAAACAGCAAATACACTTATTAGAGTAACATAAACTAAGTTATCTAAATTACAACAAGACATTAAGTTTGTTAAAATATTTATGAATGTTAAAACACGCATAGTTACATAATAATGTCGAAAATTATATTTACTTTGATAAATAGTATTTTCTAACTATGTAGCATAGTGTATTCAACATCACGTGAGCTAATCATTGTTTTTACCAAACTAACAGCCGATTTATGATTGAATGGATCTAACTATGCGTTCATGTCTACGTAACTGTTGAGTAAATTTAGATGAGAATCATATAAGTGGAAGTATTTAATGATAACAACGGTAAAACATACAGGCACAACGCCCATGATCTAAAAAAAAAAACAAAAGGAGAAGGACGGGAAATGGATAGTATCAGGAAAATTATCGAGAAAGGAGACTGAGAATAATTTGGGATCAGATGAAGACAGTGCTGTATATTAGAAATCCAAATTCGGAGAAGTAATTTACTTTGTGTCATTCCAGTCATTACTAGTAACTCTATAAATAAGTTGTTTTGACAACTGATTGATAAGATGCAAACTAATAAAGAAAAAAACAACAAGGAAGGGATGTAGTGTATTGAGGTTTGCATAACCTGTCTCAAGCGTAAACGTCTGACCCAGGAGTGGGGGTCGGCAGTTGCCGTCAGACCACCGCCCGGGATACAAGGGTAGACTGTACGTCGGTGAGCCAGATTTACGTGTCCACGGTATCAATCAGTAGGACGTTACAGTATGAGTCGGGGTTTGAGCCCATTACCTTCGGATTGAAAGTCACACGCTCTTACCACTGAGCCAATAAAGCTTCAAAAGTCAAAAGCGAGCATCAAACAAAAAAAAAACAGTGAAAGAACATCATAAAGCACTAAACTTCCACTGAAACAGTTAATTATACTTCGGCAAATACTTTCCTTATTAATTACAAGCATCTCCTTTAACTCGAAATTAACTAAGTTTTTACAAGTCGGGAAATTAGCTGCAAAAAGAGTTTACCGAGGGGAAGTTTCATTATTTAGTTAACTGGGCGAAATAAAAGAGTTGGCTTTAGGGTCGGGGCAGATTAGGCGGAAAATGTACGGGAAAATATAGTAGCAGTTAGCGTCGTAGCAAAAACCAGCCAAGTGCGTGTCGGATAACGCTTAGTAATAAATAAGAGGTTGAATATGTATATGAATATCAAGGCATTTACGTTTTTTGTAATAAATAGTTTTTTTGGTGAAAACTCACAACACATTGAACATTGGACCGAACATTGAACATGTTCGTTCCAACCGGACCGAACATGTTCAAATTAATAGTCGTAAGAAGTTCGTATGTTGTCCTTTTTTCCTAAATTGTTCATATATTTTTGTTCTCCCATTTAAAAATTAGAGGGGTAGTTATTTTTTTTTACTTTCAGAGCGATTATTTCTGAAAATACTTGACCACTAAAATTTTTGTTAAAAAAAACCTTAGAGATATTTGTAAGACCTATCAAATCATGTGCCACAAGTAGGTACACATTTACCAAAAAAATACCTCGTCCATTTGCTAGCTCTCAGTAGCGTAGCGTAGTTTTCTCTCTCTATCACTCTTCCTTATTAGTGCGAACAAGAAACTTGCGTTTCGTTCGCTACTGAACGTTAACGGTTGGCATCTCGTCTACGCAGACGCACCCAGGTGCCTTTCACCCTTTGGTGAACAATCTACTATTTAATTAATTACTTCAGTAACTTTTAGGCTATTTAGAATCTCAAGTGCGTCGCTACCCTAACAGCGATGGCGGCCAACCGGATCACTTTTCTGCCCCCATTTTACCTAATCAAGACCTAGTTTCTAACTCTAACCAACCTTTTTGCTACGGTTAGGC
This sequence comes from Lathronympha strigana, assembly GCA_949128165.1. NCBI lineage: Eukaryota > Metazoa > Arthropoda > Insecta > Lepidoptera > Tortricidae > Lathronympha > Lathronympha strigana. Next base: position 1,854,635 of record OX421911.1, read on the forward strand.
TTGCTCTTTCCCGTTTTACGCAAATGACACAACTAGAGATACATTACATCGCAATCACTAAGGGTTTTTAAAGTTTTACAAAAACAAAAGATGTTTTAAAACAGAATATTAACGAGCGGCGTCGTATTGCTAAGTACGTTATCGTGGTTGGGGGGCTTAGTAACTGGTGCCCACGGCCTCTTTGTGGCGGCCTCGAGGGCCGAATGTCTTCTAAAAGTTAAGTCAAAACATTTATTATTTGGCTAAATAAATGACTCGATTCGGAGGTCGCTGATTCGACCCCAGTCCTGCTCACCCAGGCCCCCTCGGTCACTTTTTCTGTAGTATATGCCATCTCTTTCAATTTTTATATTTAATGATCTTTATTGTAATTATTAGTACAAACCTCTAATGATACCAATATGGCCGATGAGTCGGCTCATCGGCCTAGGTACTGCTGAAAAGATACCGCAGGATAGATCTGTATCAGTTTCAGGTAGGCTGTGCTCCTGGTACTGGTTTTCTATGCTAATATATTACAAGAACCGTATGTTAAAAACCGAGCATTCCGCTCGGTTTTTACCATACGAATTCAGTATCGAGAGCATCCCCTAGTTTGGAGTCATACACTATTTACTGGAGAGAGAAGCCGACTAGAGGTGGAAAGAGGAAACCAGCTGCAGGCAATCCAAGATGATGACTGTAGGCATAAAGTATAGGCTCTCCTGTATCGTCTGAAGTTAGGTAAGAAAAATCTAAGAATGCTGACTGGTTTTACCGGACACAACACACTGAAAAGACATCTCAAGATTTTAGGTATAGGTAGGGACCCATCCTGTCCGCACTGCAGTATGGAGGAAACCAGTAACCATAAAAGTTAGCAGAACGTGCTATGTATGCGGCAGCACGATATAACATATTCGGTAAAGATACACTGCAGGAAGCCGAACTAAGGGATGTCGAATTTAAAGATCTCCTTGTGTTCTGCAGGAAAACGAGAAGATTTGAATAAGAATGTAGAATGGGAAGGCAGCCGGGACAGTATCCTGCAGCTCAAACTCCAGGGAAGTGGGCTGAACGATTGCGAGAAGTGCTCGACAGCCCGCCTGAATCCGGCCGGGCGTCCCTACACTACATTTACTTATATCTACATCGCCTAGTTTCAGGACAATAACTGCTTTCCCTCGTTTTTATAACGGCAAAAAAATGTTTGGATCGCTTTGCCACTACAGTTATAGTTACTTAAACCAAATAGGATTTATATCATTGCCCAGATATACATAAAAATCTGCCAATACGAAACACACCTCATACAACACTCGACCATAGAATTTTATCGTCTAACCTCGCCAAAAATTTAACAAGCCCTCCAAAAGTCCTTTCCAACGCCATTATTAGGTACATAAAAACATACCCCACGATCGGTGGATAAGGGTCATTTTGCAGACTTATGTTGCATTTGATACGAGTTTGTGAAGGGACGCAGTCAGATTTAACGGTTTACGATTGGTTACGAATTTTATACACTTTCCACACGGAATCATTCGCAACCTATATCTGGAATGCGCACTGTGAAAACTCTAAAGTAAGTATGTTTATTTATGTCTATTTGTTTATTATTATTTGTATTTATACCTAAGTATGTTTATTGTTGTGCGTAGTTTTGAGTGTGTGTGTGCGTTTAGTTAATTTCATCTATACGTTTGTAACGCCTACTCTCGCAGATTACTTTCCTTGTTTCCGCTACCCAAAGGTTGTCTGGAAGAGATCGCTTTTTAGCGATAAGACCGCCTATTGTTTGGCCTCAATCTTAAATCGACTGGTTGTATTTTCTTTTTCTTTTTTGTTAGTTACACTTTTCTTGTATTTAACTATCTTTTCTTGTATCTAACTTAAACTTGAGGTGTGCAATAAAGAGTATTCTATCTATCTACGTTGACAGTGCCCTTTCTAGTTATACTACTGACTCCACGGATTCAGCTGTAGAACAAAATAGCGGACATAAATGGACAACAAAACCTCTGTTATCGTCAATGAGTTAGGAAGTGCTGACTTTTAATGGTTTTTTAGGTGCGGCGTTTGACGCTTTATCCCCTCGTATATGTATGCTTTTTATTAGGAAAAGGGACATTGGAAAACAACATTAAATACATTTAACATTTTTTTACAACGGGCAATGTACCTCGTCGTAAAACCTACTTAGTAGGCATGTTGAAAATTGCTGCCCTTTCGATGCCACTAATTAGTTTCTGGGCTTTATTATTTTAATTTAATGATTCGTAGTTTTGTATTTGCAATATTAAACTGATATTTCTTATATTCTGCCGTGAAAATTAAAATTATTACTCCAAATTTAGCCCATATCTGTCGTACATCCGCCAAAGTGGATTGGCCGCCATTTGTATTAGCTACCACTTTGAGATAGCCATTATGGTTTTTCAACATCCTAATAAACATGTCTTACTGCTGTATAGTTTAATGGAAATTTGGTACCCTCAAGTTATCCGGTTTCTTGGCTGGCCGATGGACTTGTTCGTTTGCAAACATAGCGCAACTCATTCTGTCTTCTGATATATTATTACTATTCATTCTTCTGATATATTTATACAATATAGATCCGAGACATACATTTAACAGATGCTGCAAACCAGTGTTATGGTTGAGCATACAGATTTGCACCCGTCAATCGGGGTTTTTTCATTTTGATATTAAAATGGAGGTCATTATCATATTTCCTCGTTTTCAAAGATGTCCGAAATTAAAATTTTGATAACATTATTTATCGAAATCGATGATATTATTTAAATAAAATAACATTCTCACAGAAAATAAATATGTTATACCAGAAAATGATTATTATAATATTCTTTTCCTCTTCCGCGATTGTTGTTCATTGAAATTAAATACTTAAGAACCATAATATACGTAGATTATGGTGTTCATAAACGCGAGATTATGGGGGTCTCAGTACGCGGTTTTTGGACTTATCATGGAAGTTTAATAAAATAGCGATTTATGAACGTATCATAGAGATGTAATGATATGTTTGGTTTATAAAGATAATTTATTTAAAGACCATTAAATTATACCAAAAAGTAGTATGATAATGACAATATAATTATTTTTGTGTCGGAAAACTATTTCATTTGTGTTCGTGATGTTCCTGTATCGAAATGATTCGGATAGTATTCATTTTATTAGTAGTATATAAGTATATTTTATTGATCGATAGTGGAAAAGTAAGTATATATTGTAATGTTTAGTTTATATCAAATTATTTAGTTATTAGTAAGCAACTTATCTGCCACAAGCCGGGGCTCGAAACCGTGACCATCAAAATCGAAGTCACATATCTTATCACTTCCCAGTTATGCCTCGTTTATTTGGTACATACGAGTACACTTTTATTTTCATAAAATAGCTAGCTAGGTTAATATGTATTTATTCAAGAAACTAAACTAAAACAAATTTTTATTTTAAAAACTATAAGTAGTTAAACTAAGACGAATATAAAACTAGATAAAAACTAAAATAAATCTAAAACAGGCCCCTGCGGCATGGTACCAAGGGCGCTGGCAGGATTTCCTTGCTGGATTGCTAAGCTGACGCGTTGAGGGAGGAAGCTGCCAGCTCTTGGGTCCATTGTGGCGTCTCTGAGTCTCTTCGATAGTTCTTTGAAGAGACTCACAGCGCTAGGGCCCCACGGACCAAAGGTCTCGATGCCGAAGGAGCAAAATTATATTAGGCGCCGAGACCCCTGTACTTTTCCACCTTTGCTTTCTCCGCCGCCTCTGCCGCTGCCGCTGCCCTCACAGAAGTTCGGTGGAGAAGTCGGGGCTAGTGTGTCTACACAGGTTGCATCCCACACCAGTACCCGTCCCATACTCCATGGAACTAGAGACATACCACCCGGTCTCTTGCCGTCAGTTCTGGATATGCCGGTTGGCTCTAAAAGAGCCGGCTAACCAACTAACACATTAGAGCATTTATTTTTAATGTTTCAGGTAGAATACATAGTGGTCTTGGAAAATGTGACGAATTGCAATAGGCCTCTGCCTCCGTACGCGCAGAAGCGGACGTTTGTGTCAACGTATAGTCTCCGAAATCACAAAGACAGGGTCTGGATCAGTGGAACCCACAGGGTACTGGCTAAAGTGCCTTTTTACAACGTAAGTATACTATTTGAAATGGGTCACTCAGGTCGATTTTCACTGGACATGTTTCGATCTTTACGAAAATCGTCATCAACCACCTGCGACCGAGGCAAGTCATGCACAATGTTCATAATAACACCGAGATAGAAGTAGATAGAGACTCCTTCAAAGAGAAAAAGTGAAGCAAGATTTTAAAATGTTTGTTTGTAAGGACGATTGGTTCTAGATTGAGCGATTGAGAGATTGATCGCTCATTTAACCCAATGACACGCGACATTCCACGCGGATCAACAGCAGAATTACGTAACTAAGAACTGGTTTATACGGAAATATTTTACGAACTATCGGCACTTGGTCTTGATTATGAACTCGAACATTTTGCGCACTAGGGATGTGACTGCGGGTATTAGTTCGTAAAACCCGCGTAGCTAGAAGATGTTGATGTCAACCTCAGCCAGTCTTCTCCGGGACTACGGAGATAGTCTCTCCCTCAAAACGTCGGATGTTAGATTTCAAAGCATTTGCATCGACGGCTCGTCGGAAGAAATACATGAAAATCGTAAAGATTGCATAAATGTTCTATGTTGCTTTGTGGTCTGAGACTGATTAATCCGTTTCAGTGTCTTCATTCAGCTTAGCAAAAAAAGATCCAGAACTGATAGTCCAAATCAAAATGCTCAACTACCGCAGCATGTTCGGGAAGATGTATCTGGCTATCGGCGGCTTTAAGTATTCCAATACTAACTGTATTTTGGAAAAGGTAACTTAAAAACTTATAAGAACTCCAAGAAAATTTATTGATTTTAAAGGTATGTAACTGTGGGCGAAACTACGTACATTGTGGGTTCCACAAAACCGAGTCCGGCGTCAAGGCAGACCGCGAAAACGCTGGAGACGAATTTGACGTCTTTCTTGCTGACTGGCGGGAATATTGCTCAAGACCGGTATGCGTGGAAGAGAAAGAGACCTTTTCCCAGCAGTGGGACAGTTTAGGCTCTTAAATAAATTAATAAGATTTGTAAGTCAAATCACTCAAGTGTAAAAATCTGGGTGGACACATTTCGCTCAACGATATATCCTATAGCACCTTTTTCTGGTGTGCACAGCACTTACCATATTTATGAGAAAACTTTGCAGCTACATAAAATGTGCACTATACAGTCTAGAAGCGTATCTTGAATTTGATATCTATTGAATGGTCTATTGTCACGAATAACGTGGTGAATTGTATATGATTTACATATTTTGAAGATAAAATGTAGTCTGTGTTCTTTTTTATTAAATAATATTTAAAACGGGTCACTCACGTAATTTAGTCGATTTTCCCTTGACATGTTTTGTTCTTTACGTTTCATTGTTTTCGTTGTGTTCTTTTTTGTTTTATTCAAGAAACTAACAAAATCTAAAAGTATATCTAAAGTACTAGTAAAGTACTGAAATTAAGCACTTTAGAACGGAATAATCGCGTTTTTTAACACCATGACCCTAATAAACGCAATTACTCCATTCAAAAGTGTTTAATTGTAATTAACAACAATCGCGGACACAGACGACAACATTAAACTAAAACTAAATAAAAACGATAATAAATCTTAAATAGGTTTATTAACTAAGCTTATTAACAATAACAATGATTGGCTCGCAGTATTCAGTAACTCAGCTAACAACGGTAGCCAAGGGACAGCTGAACCGTATATAAGTTCTAAGATAACTTAATAGTAGGTACACTTTATTGTGCAAAGTAATACACCAATAGACATAACAGAAAACACCACAACCTACGTACAAAAGGTTACCTTAATGGGCCAGTATAAACCTGGGCCCTTACCATGACGTCTCAACGCGACTCACTTTAGGACCTAAACTGAGTCGCTGCCATACAACGGAACACATTTAAGAACTTAAACTGAATTGCTTCCATAAAACTAAGCCTAAACTAAAGCTAAACTGAATCGCCTTAAGACGTCATGGTAAGGCCCCTGGAGAGCAATTTTTGTGACATTTAGATTTCTGGTGACAAAAATGTCACCGGTGATTTTTTAACACCGTTTACAAAATGCCGGGAGGCGCGAGGACTAGGGTGCGTAGCCAAGATGCCAATCGCTAACGCTCAGTCGCTAACTAAACGCAACTGTCATTGTCACACTAATAAGAAAGAGTGATAGAGAGAGGTAGCTACGATCAAGCGTGAGCGATTGGCATCTTAGCTAAGCACGCAAAAATAACAAGATTTGGCCAGCGCCACTTCATCTTTACCCTAATTTAACTCAGCTTTCTCTACCCTGATTTGACCGTGTTTTCTGTGTCATTGTAGGGCACATATTGGAACAAGGAACAGGACTTCAACAAGTTGTTTCACATGTTTCCCCACCCGGCACTCCACCGGCAGATACCTGTACCGATCGAGTTTGGTCTACAATGACACCACTGTCTTCTGCGTTGATATGGTTGCTGCCATATACAGGGCGTCCCACGGCGATGCCACATGGAGGGAAAGTACCTTAAATATCATAGATAGCATATTTTGCTGAAAGAAGACTTCATTTTATTTTTAAAACTTAGTAAAGTTGCATTCATACTTTTTTAATTTTTTTTTGAAAAAAAAATGTATGGAAAAAAAATATCACTTCATTGGAGGAAAAGTACCTTAATTGTTGTAAATGAACATCTTACTGAAAGAAGACATTATTTCGATTTAAAAAAACAAGTTGAATTGCATTTTAAATAATTTCATGGTTAAACCGGGAATCGAACCCGCTACACGAGAAAAAAAAATACCTTGTAGCTTTGTCATACCGATCGAAAGGCTTCAATGTGAGAATTATTTTTTTGCCAAATAACATAGTGTTGGAAACAAAAGGAAGACCATTATTTTTTTCATTTGATGTGAAATTTTGATTAGAATAATGACATTCCCGTATGGGCATACAACTAATCTTTCATTTTAAAGTACCTATTACTAATGAATCAGTACCCACTTGAGAAGTACGCATCATTTCCTTATTATAATTGTAGTGCATGATAAAATGATAAAGAGATAAGTAATAAGTAGGAACGCACCTGTTTGCATGCAATCAATTGAGTTTGTGTGCATAATGTTCCTCCTAAGTCCCCTTGTACAATTTTTTGTACATATTCCGCAGTGTAATTAAAACTTTAAATTGAGCAACAATGAGTTCCAAATTCAAAAACAAAACGGCTGCTTCTGGGTCTTAGGAGGGCGTAAACGACAACGAGCGTATTTTAATTCTTGCTATAATGTGTTTAAATTCCGTGTTTCGTGTCATTAAATTAAATAAACCTGTTAAAATAAGTGTCAATTATTGTTTAAACATGTTTTAAAATTACTGACTAGGCAGAAAAACAAGTATCTTAAACTATGATCAGGTGTTGAAAGTAAAAAAAAAAGTTTAAAAAGTTTGTTGGCGGGAATTGACTATTTTATTTAGTTATTTCGCTTTGCGAGGATTTTGTTACGACGGTATTGTATTAAATAACCATGGCGTATCAAAATAATGTTGATTTAATGGAAGCATACTTTTTGAACCACAAAAACATAACATTAGCCTTAAATTGGCACCGTGAAAAATATCCTGATAGAAATACACCATCTCGATTTATTATGAAACGGTTGGTGGATAATCTGACAAATTTGGGACGTTTCGATCATCGATTACCACAACCACGGCACCAAATGTTAAACACTGACGATGAGCTCGACATTTTGATATACTTTGAGGCAAATCCTAAATGTTCAGTGAGGGAAGGTGAAGTAGAAACCGGATTTTCGAAAAGCAAAATACACCGTGTACTGAAAAAACACAAATTTAAAAGTTACGTTGAAGGGCGATTAGTACAAAAATTGCAACCGGGTGATCCTGATAGACGATTGATTTTCTGCCGAGAAATCGAGAGGCTCATTCTAGAGAATCAAGATTTTCTTAATAATATTATCTGGTCTGACGAAACAAACTTCAGCAATAATGGTATGTACAACAGACATAATAACCGCATCTGGAGCAGGGAGAATCCCTTACGTATCCGCGAGACCAACAATCAAGTGCGTTTTTCCTTCAACTGTTGGTGTGGTATTGTAAACAACCGGGTCCTCTTAGTACATTTTTACGAAGGGCATCTAAATACGGATAGGTATTTAGAAATACTTGAGATTTTAAGAATTGAGATAAATAATCTTCCGTTGGCAGAACGACAAAACATTATTTTTCAGCAAGATGGGGCTCCGGCTCATAACAGTCACAGAACAAGGGATTATCTCAATGAACACTTTACTTCCTGGATCGGAACAAATGGAGAAACTAGATGGCCGCCGAGATCCCCAGATCTAACCCCGTTAGATTTTTTTTTATGGGGTTATGTAAAAAATGTAGTTTACAAGAACCAGTATGAAAATGTCCACGAGCTACAAGCAGAACTTAGACGTATTATTTTAAATATCCACCACACCATCATTAAAAAATCGACAGGGAGTGAAATAATGAAAAGAGTGAGACTTTGTATTGAACAGGATGGAAAACATTTTGAGCATTTGATAAATTGATTTAATTTTGTATTAAAAATATTAAAATGCATGGCCTTTATTTTTATTTCGTTATTTAGCAAAAAAGTAATTCTCACATTGAAGCCTTTCGATCGATATGACAAAGCTACAGGGTATTTTTTTTTCTCGTGTAGCGGGTTCGATTCCCGGTTAAACCATGAAATTATTTAAAATGCAATTCAACTTGTTTTTTTAAATCGAAATAATGTCTTCTTTCAGTAAGATGTTCATTTACAACAATTAAGGTACTTTTCCTCCAATGAAGTGATATTTTTTTTCCATACATTTTTTTTTCAAAAAAAATTAAAAAAGTATGAATGCAACTTTACTAAGTTTTAAAAATAAAATGAAGTCTTCTTTCAGCAAAATATGCTATCTATGATATTTAAGGTACTTTCCCTCCATGTGGCATCGCCGTGGGACGCCCTGTATAATAATAACTAAATGACTGACCACTACTTTCACCTGATAGTCCAGTTTATTTTAGATTCCATTGAATCTCAATAGTCCCTGGCGGGTGCTGCCTCCGTGATGGTAAAGACATACAAAACGACTTAAATATTTTTATATTCTCCTGACTCTGACATTCTCAGGATTTTAAATTGTGATTGTGAAATGTCAATTCATGACATTAATATTATTCTTATATGTTTAAAAATGTTGACACGTAATATTTCAGTGTTATTAATAAATGAGTATGAGTATTTATTTATTTAACCTTTATTGCACAATACAAGAGATTACAAATGGCGGACTTAATGCCTTAAGGGCGTCCCCTATCCCAATGACCTCGGCGATTTGAGCTTTCTTTCTCTCCCGCTTCCTTTCCTCACCGGTTATACAATACGTCAATAAGCATAAGTCGTCACCTAGGAAGAGCTGCTTGTACTAGGACGCAACCCTATAAACTACTAGTGCCATCTTACACGACTGGCCCCCGTCGCCCGCGCAGGCATCTCGAGCCGGCGTTTTCGGAAAAATGCGTGTAATAGCTTTTTCTCGAAAAGTACAAAACCTATCCAAAAATCAGTAGATGCGTTTAAAGTAAACATAAATATATACTACTTGTCTTAGTTTCTTGTACTTACGACGCATGATAAGGGAGTAGATACAGATTTAAGGTAGAAAAAAGGGTTTACGGTTATTTTTTTTCTCTTGATGTATTATGTTTTTCGACAATTTAGTAGAACCAAATGTAGACCAAATACCTAGCTACATTATATTTTTTTTTCAAGCGTTGTGCTTGGAGCTGAACAAAGCCTATTCACTTTAAAAACAGTGAAATATGCCGGGTAGCCCCTTAAGGCATTGGCCTTAAGGCCAGTCAACCATTGGGTCAAACAGAAACTTATGAGAGAGAATATTATGAGAAAATGAATACCTTGTAACCTATAAGTTGCCGATTTCTAAGTCTGAACTTTTGACACTTGAGTATTGACGTATTTAGTGATGAGGCTAAGACAAATCGTTTGTCAAATTCAGCGATTATTGATTTTAGCGATGAATTGTTTGATTCGATTTTACTATGTATTTGATAAGACCGAGAAACTTCGACAAACTGCGCATTTGTCATACGATTTTTTCCAAAGTCACCTTAGTTTCGTTCAGAAATCAATACTTTTGAATTCTTAAAATGTAAGATAAAAACCTTCATAGTTAATTTGTCTTATTTTAAATAACATTTTTTTCCACATCGTACTTAGTTTTATTTTCGTTTTAATCGTTTTGTTTTGATTTTTAACTGTATTGCTTATTGATACCAAGGTCGATTTTTATCGATTAACAGACAGTTGTATGAATTGGAACAGCAGACATGGTCACAACACTAAATTAAAAAAAAACGACGTAGACCGTAACTGTTGGCATGCTAAATTGTTATCGTAAAATATTCAATAACTAATGTATGAAAAAATGTAACATTCATCACATTATGTTTATGAAAAGTGAAATATTGTGTTTATGTACATGACTAGCTGTAATATCTTTATGGGATTTTATTTATAATTCCAAAGTGTCTTGTGCGTTTACGTTCTACGGGTATTTCGATGTGTCAAAAGTTCAGACTTAGAAATCGGCAACTATAATCGCGTTAAGAGATGTATTTAGAAGTGAGAGAATTGATATCGTTCACGAAACTCAGTTATTTATACAAAAATACTTTATTTGTTATCCCTTTACAACCGAAAAAAATATTTTCTAAAATTTCATGAAAAATGTATGTGCACCGTTTTCAGTTGTTGTTATATACTTTTAAAAAATAATAAAAAAAATCTTATTGCCTGAAATCATGAAAAAAATCACATGCACGAAAGTGACGTTTAGGATCTATTTATAAATGCACGAACGTGCAAATTCGTATGGACATGTAAAAAAAATTAATAATACACATTATTTTACAAAAGAAATATTTATGTTTACTTTTATTATATAATCAGTGTTCAATTTTACATAATTATCAATATTTTTTGAGAATTAACTTCTAAAAGATTATAACATAAATTATAATCAACAAATAAAAAAATCTCTATCTAACTACTTCGTATGAAAATCCTTAAAACAATTCTTTACGCGTGAAATGTAAAGGCACACGTTGCATAAAATGCTAGCTCGACTGGATCAGCACTCTAACTGGCAGGCTCTTGGGGTTTTTATATCGTCAAATTCAGGTATCATAGCCATCAAATATGATGGATGCAAGGGGTTTGCGAGCTCTTTGATACTTCGTGGGCTTCATAGGTGTTTCATCGTCTGAATCGTCACTCGGACATGCTTTGCTTCGCCGTTTTCTTGGTGCTTTGGTGAGCGTTTCGAAGATGTCCAATCGGAAATCGAGTAAATCAAGAATTTTGCGCCTAGAAAGGTCTATGAATTGTGAATGCATTTCCATGCATGCACCAAAACTAAATCTCTTTAAGTGTCCATTTCTTTGCTTTAAAAGAGGTGCAATAATTTTCAATTAGTTGGTACAATATATCAACAAATCCCATTTGTTTGTTGGAGTTCATCACAATTCCTGGAGCTGTAAAGTCAACTTATGACCGAGTCTTTTTCTCCCATGTCTTGACAATCTTATTATTGGCCGTTCCCGAGCAGTAAGATACAAGGAAAACAGATTTGTTGCGTTTTCACTTAACTAGTGCCACTGGGTCTCTCACCATAAGCAGACTCTCTCCACGTCGCATTGCACAGCTAGTACCAGTAGTTTTACTGACCTTAGCAGTTCTATTTTTGGAAGACGTAGACTTACTAAGGGCTATGCTAGATTTTTTTCCTTGGGACTAGTGTTTGATGCCTGTGATGATGTGGTGGCAGTTGAACTAGCGCTGGAACTTGAAGTACACGGCATATCGGAAAGAGTAGATCTCGATCTATTTTTATTACCATTTTTCGTTTTGGTGCGCTCTCTATGTGACCTCGCGGGAGATGCGTCTCCCACACAGCGAGCAAAATGTTGGTGGGATATATTTTGTTGTTCAGAAACAATTGAAGGAGCGGGTATTTTTAAATGAACTAAGGTTTTCGAAGAGGAAGCTTAAAAAAACAGCTGGTCAACCTCCAACTGTTCTGTAATATCTAATTCTTAACGTTCGTTGTCCAGCCATTCAAAAAGTAAATAAGGTGATTCTTCAAGCTCATCGTCTTAACCTTCAATATCAGATATATCACCATTGCTCAAAATTTCAAGGAAAGCACAAACCTTGAATTAAAAAACGGAATTTGAAACAAAACCGTCAAAACATATGACTATCTGTCTTGGGTTTATATAACGAGTTAAAGCCGAATATGAACAAATCTGCAAATATTTATGACAAACGATTTACGGACTGCGGCCGAACCTACAAATTCGTGCACTTTTATTTTACGGGCATATAGTTGACACAAAATCAGTTGTTTTTATTCTTATTTGTGCTAAATTAAAATATTTAACACTTTAACAGTAAAAATCACGCATTCAATAGAAGGTTTGCAACCAAATATATACGAAATGGTGAACTTACGTGTGTCACTACTCCCACCAAAATACGCCGCCATCTTCAATGCTGTCTCGTGAACGTCTGATGTAGCCGGCCTAAGGTATTTACTAGTTTTACGTGTTGCTAGTGTCTGCAGATTCGATCGGTATAGGTTTGACCCCGAAAATACAATTAACTTGCAGACGGGATTTTTTTAAAGTAATTTGCAGGATTATATTAAACCGGTCGGAAAGGGTTATAATTGGTTGAAATCACAATTTTCGTTTGGTATAATTATGGTCGTAAAATGAACAAACAAAAGCATTAATATGTCATTAGCTATCTTATGCCGAAATTGATTAATTTCATTTAAAATGTGCTTAGGACCGCGGCCATAGTCATTACGAAACGAGTGTGTATTTTGAGCGTTATTGTATCAAAAAACTCTATTTTCATTCTAAAACTGATCTCCGTAGAAACTGGTATTTGCGCAAAATATGATGAGAATTAGCGTAGTGTTTCGTATCATTTGTTTTCAATTGTTAACTGCCAATGCTTCAAAACAGGTAAGTACTTAAAACATTTCAGAAAGTAATTCGACTATAATCAGATCCAATATCCATCTTGTGTATCAGCCATTAAGTTGATAGAATGACCATTAGCAAAAAGTCTTCGTATCAACTTGTCAACAATCCTATTCTCGAAATTTCGAGTCCAGTTCGGTCGATGCAGTTTTTTTATTCATTTCAAAACGGCAAATTGGAGTATGTACGAGATCTATATAGCTAGCAGACCTACTAGCCATTAGTTCTAGAGTTCAGTCTTCGTTTTAGCAGTAACCTCATAACTCAGCGACGTGGCTATATTAAGAATATAATAATAATAATATAAGCTTTTTATTCAGACAGTAGTTTACATGCAGATTTACAATTAACATTAACTTAAATATTTTTATATGTATATTTTTAATTCAGACAACATCGGTTTGGTCTGTATGCCGTTTGGCAAAGGCCTCTTCCATCCCTTTCCACTTTCCTTTTTCTCTTGTCAGCCTCGTCCATTGCTTCCCTGCAAATTTGACAATTTCGTCTTCCCATCTCGCTTTAGGTAGGCCTCTTCTTCTTTTCTTATCTTTTAGGAACCACCATATTATTTTCTTGCTCCATTTCTCTTTATTTCTAATTATGTGCCCTATCCACCTCCACTTAAGTGTCTTCACCTTGATGGCGACATCTTCTACTCGTGTCTTAGACCTTATATATGTATTTCTTATTTTGTCTTTTAGTTTTACTCCTAGCATGCTTCTCTCCATAGACCTTTGGCATACTTGTAATTTAATTAAATTTGTAATTGTGGCTATATTATTGTTGTGAATACGTTCCTCGACCACTACTATCTAGACCAAAGGAGAAAAATCCTGGTAACTCATGGACCGTTTTTGTCCATTTTAATTTAATTTAGAACCTTATGAGCTGATGGTTACCAGCATGATTGATTTTTAGGCCAAATTCGAGATGATATTAGATAATTTCCAATCCTGTAGCAACCCCAACCCACCCCTGGCTAAGAAGGTCACCCTCTTGCCCAAATACAGAGTGAACGTCGTGAACGGAAAGCAATGCCTCAGTGGAAATACTACTATCTCAGCACCTACACCATTTCTAAATGTGAGTGATATAATAGTTGGTACGGTAAGTAGGTAATAAGCAGACCAAAAGAAGCGCGTCTTAGGTAAACTTATAACACCCCACTTTGCCCGCAAAGAAGTCGAAAAGACTGGTCGACTCACATCAAGTGCCTCGTTTGGCAAACGTGGTGTCTCGCTCAAACCAATGGTGTGATATCTAGCCACGGAAATAGCAGTACAACTGTGCCACGAAACCCCTGTAGTTCGCTTGCCATACTATCATTATTCTTTATTCCGAGGGCCTGGGAGCTGTTCAGCGATGGTTGTGATAATTGCTCTTTGTCGTCGCCTGGCGGGGTGATCGACTGGATATTTGCGCCTGTGCGCATATACGATTTTGAAGATCTACTCTAATGAATAAAGTATAGGCCTCGATAAATGAGACGAGTTTGGCACTATATTATAGCCTCTTTATTTCCATAATGAATTATGATTTACAAAACAAATATCATGGGAAGTAATACATACACAAGATAATCTAAATAAATTGAAAGAGATGTCATATACTGTAGAAAAAGTGACCAAGGTCCCTAGTGCCCAAGGCTGGGATCGAACCAACGACCTCCTGCTTTCGTGGCAGACGTCCTAGCCACTAGGCCACCTGACTACCGCGTCCGGAGTCTGAAATTTCCTAAGTATATGTGATGAGCACTTTTATGGAATTTTATGGTTGAACTTTTTGAATGAGAACCTCTATTTTGTAGAATTCATTTTCTTTTGTGTAGTTAAGTTTAGTTTCAGGGTTTTTTTAATTGTATTAAGGTATTATTTATGGAGTGTGTAATTTTTAAATTACATATTAAATAAATGTCTTTAAAAAAATATTTCTTACAGTTTAGTGGAAGAACTTACACCGTAGATGAGGCTGGAAAGCGTACCATAAGATTTCAAATCACCAAAGTATCCTGCAGAAATATTCTAGCCAGGGCGCTGATAATGTATGGGAACATATCCATCACGATGAGAAATTGCATGATGCACGAAGTAAGCATAATAGTAGTTAAATAAGCTGGGTTACAAAATAAAAAAATAAATATCCTAAAAAATGTATGCCATGCAAAAAAGAAGCATTTCCACACTGTCGGTAGATGTCGCTACGCGTCTTCTTACGGCGTGTAAACAAATGAAAAAAAAAACAGTGGAAACATTCGCCCGAGCCGAGTAGACGTATATCTCAATTAGCAGAGCAATTCGACCGGTGTTTAGGGAGGTTGCAGGTTCGAATCCTGCTCGACACAAGGAATTTTTCCATTGTTTTTTTTTTTCTTTTAATAATAAAATTGATAAACTGGTTAAACAGCGCCTTTCTACCACATGTCTCCATACCGGACACTGCAGTACTTTGGACACTAAGGTTCTGACGTCACGTCACGTTGAGGTTCTGGTAGTAAGAGAAGCTAATAATAACCGGCAAGGTGTCCATGGAAAAAAAACCGGCAAGGTGGATGGCAAGTGGCCGTGAAGTTGTAGTCCCAGAAGCCGATGTCACAGGCACTCCATAAGGCTGAATATCGCAGCAAATAGAGAAGTCTATTGCAACATTTCCGTCATAGCCACGATCCTCAGCAGCGAGGGACTGACTTAAGTTACAGGAAAGGAAAAAAATCTAAATTCCGTCGCCTTCGTTCGTCGTTAATAGAAAATTAACTCAAGTTTATCTGTTCCAGGGCTTCTACCGCTATGAGAACTTGGACTTGAACAAGATCTCCCACGCCCTGCCAGGCTGGCAACGTCCAGGTCGAGTGGTCCACGAGCTGCAGTTGGTTACTGCTGGGGCTACCGAGTTCTGCCATGAGATCGCCGCGCACATCAAAGTAATTAATAAAATTTAACTGAGAAATATATTTTTGAGTGTCATTCAACAAAATGTACGATCATAGACATAGAATAGAAAAGTGTTGCGGTTGCAGCACTAATTATGGGCGTGTCAGGTGCTCATACGCTACGGACCGTCATATAGTTGTAACCGTGATAAATGTACCTTAGCTGGAAATGTAAAGAATTGTTTGTGATGCCTTGAAAGTGATGTCTTAAAGCTTCAAGTACTCACAAGATTGTCGCAAACGTCATATGAAACGCGTGTGCATGATCTCCTATCCTTATTGCGTACTCGCTTTCAGCTCGCGCGCACAATATCGTCTCCTGTATAATAACCGTCGTTGCACACTTGTGTCATAATGTACTATTATTGGAAGACTTTCTCCCATGAGACCTCCAGTTGTTTTTTATCCAAATATTTGTCGAGTGAATTTATTTCAAATTATTGTAAACATGTCAATCAATACATTATTTAATTAGACTACGTAACCGTTAGTCATACCACCGCTCACCATCGCTTCCGGTGCAAAAGTGCCCATAACGCTCGCGGCATTACCACCAAAGCCTTTGCACCAAATACGACTCGAAGCGGGGGTCGTCTCCCTTTTGCCTAAGGCGACGGCCTGTCTAAAAGAAAATAGTGAAACAGAAAGACAAAAAAATAATAATAAACAAAATAAAACAAAATTTAACGGTTTTACACGATATACACAAACATTTGATATGATTTCTTTCGTGAACTGTGTCCTTCACTCTGTAAGCAGTAGTACATTCAATTTTTTTTTTGTTAATTTCGTTAGTTTCCGGTATGGACCATGCATGTTTGTGTGTAATAAGCCTTCGACATCAAAGATTTTTTCAAATAATTCTTAAGAGCGGGAAAGGGCAATTGCAATGCTTCATACAGCTTCTCCTGAAAAACCGTGATTTGGTGGTTACATTAATTCATATTACAACTGACGATATATACTGTCACATAAACTACTATTATTTGAAGTGGCTCGCGGTTATAGGCCTGTGTATAGCTGTAGTGAATAACGCTCTTGAGTGCAGCGATGCAATCTGCATTCAATAGCTTGAGAGGACAAACCGAGCGATCGGCAAATGTTTGATCTTGTGCGAGTAATTGAATCACTAGAGAGGAAGGGAAACCTTTGTCTATGCAGAAAAGAGAGAAAATTCTATAATTTCTATCTCTCCGAAGACACCGTTTGTGGTACCTACTTATTTTTTTCGAATATTAATTATCGTGAGATTATGATAAACTTACGGATAATACATACGTATTTTTAGTCAATATGCGCGACTTGTTTCGGACAACCTGTGATCCTGTGGGAACCGTGTCGTGCATATATAGTGAAAAATACGTCAGTAATTAAAAAAAAAGTTTTTTTGCTTAAGTATCCAAGGATGGTTGTGTTTCACGACCGGGTCCTGTATATAACATGTCGATTTAGAGCAAGGCCTATAGCGGTTATGCGTGTGTGCGCGTTTGTGGATACAGTCAACCAATTGGAACCTTAGACCACTCTAGAACCATATGAAAATGACAAGCAGTAATAAATTTCTTGCAATCTTATTTATAGCGTCACTATGACATAGTCCTACGTCCTACAGTGGCCTGGGGCACAGAATAAATAATAGTACAAGTACAGAAGACCCTCTGTTTTGATGTTCACGAATGCCGCCTTTTTACGTGCCTATTAATTATTATTAGCACGGACCGCACGCGAGCCGCACTGTCATTGAGTTCTATTGCCCGGCGCGAAGGTCGATATTACTCCGCACCTCGCCGAAGATAGAGTTGTCATTTTTTTGAACGACGTCGGTGGCAAACAAGCATACGGTCCGCCTCGGCGACAATAAGATATTTCAATGTACATATCACCTACGCATCTTGTACCTACCCTTGATCCAATAATATACACACACAGAATACGCGAATTATAAATATTAAATAGCACGCGTGGTATATCTACATGCATAAATTATTACACTTAGCAGCTACTTAGGTAAATAACACCGAAAACATAACAGGCGTGTGACCGCAAACCGTAACGAAGATCGTAAAGTCTATCTCCATCTCTGTCACACTTACTATTCGAGTGACAGAGACGGAGATAGACTTTACGATCTTCGTTACGGCACAGAATACATATTAGTACAAGTACAAAAATCCCTCTCCAACAACTCGTTTAAAGAAATAACGACTCATGTTACGATAATACTAAGTTAAAATTCCGACCACGCAACGCTGAATGCCTACAAATCCTACAATTATATTCACGTAAAGTGCGCTCTCTTTCTATCGCGTAACTCGTTCCTTTTATGATGATATCAATGTTGTCTTCTTTTAATATAATCTTAATACTTAGTTACTACCTTTTTATATTGCTCTACTCTACTTTAGCTCGAATAAACCTAAGATATGTCTAAGTGGTATGTAGGTTTAATTCTAATAAATTTGCGTGCAACTAGTTAGGCATAGGTACTTACTTAGATAGGTACCTTAATTGAAATAGGCCTGATGAACCTACCCAAAGGCCTTGAATAATTCCGCCCTTTAGTTATTTTAATATAAATAAAATTCTGTGACGGCGGTCGAATCAGTACGTAGGTATGCGACGAACAACTCTCGCGCGTGCGTCACCGCTCGCCCGTGAGTCCCTACTGATTTTGCCCCTAGCAAGGGGTACTTACAGTTCGATACCTACACGCGCGAGTGGGACAGGCCTGCCTGGGGTTCCAATTGGTTGACTGTACGTGTATGTAAGTGTGTTAATCATATTTCGCAGATATAGCCATATGTACGGTAAAACGTCGTACAATACACGTGCGAAGAGGTAATTCCCTTTCCCTACTCGTTTTGTTTATATGTCTTTTTCAGTTGTCTGAAATGTGCATCCATATCTCGCCCTCAAAGGGTCGAAACAAAGGGATGCTCGGGCTTGGCATTGACGCTGAGGGCTATTATCTCAAGTTGGCACTTGGCACTTCACAGCACTTGAGGGTGAGGTTTTGAGGTAATCCCGAATAGTGTTTTATGAGGTAGGCACAGTCGTGTTCAGTAATATATGTAGGTTTTCTTTTCATTCATCTTTTGTAATAAGATGGACAGGGGAACACGTTTAATGAGTTCCACTGTACCTAAATAGATTACAGTCGAGGAATTGGTATTTTGACTGAGAGCAATATTTATATACAATATTACGTTGTCTGTGGATGTCTATGGAATATAATAGATAACGTTATAATGTATATTTTTGAAATAATCATATTCATAGGACCATCGTTTAGCAGTGTTTCTGTGGATTTTCATACACGAGTGCTAAGCATTGTTGCTTTTTTTCCAAAGTAGCATACGATATCTTCTATATTCTGACACAATCCAAAATTTCGCGTTTTCACTGTGTTTGCTGTCGTATAAATACTAGTAAATGCTGTTGCACGTCCGCTGCTGGCAGAGGGCGCCGCGCGCAAGCACCACATTTCTACTGTCACAGGGCGCCGCGCGCAAGCACCAGTGGCGCGCGCGCCGCCGCTGCTCAACTCTGTGCTCGAGGCACAGTCACTACTATTAGATTGCAAGAGAGTGTTCGAAAATGAGATGCCTAAATAAAGTACAATACCGTAATTTTGTAACGTCATTGCTTTAAATTGTGAATATGTTCCAATTTGTGCCGTGTTGGCTTTAGCTGTAAAAAGCAATTTGTAATTTAATCACTAAATAAAAAAATAAAAATCACGGAATTACCAACATTGACCTTACACAAATTTTGGGGGTGTAGCTTCAATATTGCTACGATGCTATAGACAGAGACACACATAAACATGTTAAAATTATAACGCCCTCTTTTTCCGTTGCAGGTTAAACGCCAAACAATTTCAGAAAGTTCACTTTTATCATTTGGCCCGTAGGTAGTCTATGACAGACGATAAGTTGCAATGTCCGTGGGAAATCTAAATCAGGATCTAGATTACGAAATGAGTAATCTAGATTATGAAAGTAATTTTATTGAAAAATAATTGATTTGGCCTCATGAAATGAATTACGAAAGTGTTAAATTGCAAGTGAAATTTTTGGTAAAAAATTTACCACTAATTTCGTAGTATAAACCCCGCTTTAGCGACACATTCAGCGGAGGCTGTGTAAACCAATATGGGACTGACAAGTGTACCCACATTTGGACAGATGTGAGTTGCTGCTGATGTGTTGGTAGCGGTGTCGCAGCCGACCTGTGCCGTCTACCGTCTAGCTTTTAACTTCTCAAACGAAATTTCGTCACGCCATATACGTACGGGCAATTGTCAGATAGTAAGTCCGCCGGGCATCTGCCAGACAAATTACACATACATTCACCGGGGGATCCGGCGGATATGCCCGAACGTATATGACCAGCAATACATCTTCGCGATCAGGATGGCCTAGACTTTGTATATTAAACGCAAATGCTTAATTATTTTACCAAAATTACGAAATTTGCGAAAGTACTTACCTTGCAGTAAATTGAAGCTTTGGTCTGAATTTCCATCATAACTGAATTAAGCCTTATTTCTTACCACATAAAGTCCATTTTGTAAGTAAAAGGCTTAATTAGAGATTGGCCTGAGTGATTGTAAGTGGAAAATCGACGTGGGGAAACCCAGGTGCATTCGCTCGCCAAGGGCAGTTAGTTTTCATTGTTTCTTGCTAATATAGATTAAGGGATAGTCACGGAAAATGGTAGTTTAACTGTTTATTATTTTATTATATTAGAAGAGCAACAGCTTTATCATACAGTAAATAGTCTTATTACTAAAACAATTATGAAGCCAATAGGTCTCCCTGACAGATGCACAGCAACCTCATTAGTTACTAGGTATAATAAAAAAAAACATTAGTATGTGTGTGTATGTGTGTGCGTGTGTGTCTTTAATCCTACGCCTGACTTTTATAGATTTTTTTAAAGATTTTTTATTATTATGCATAAATATATCAATATCGCTATACCTGTGGCTATACTAAACCTGTCTACTCAGATTCATGTCTTATCTTTCTTACTAGATCCGAGTGACTGGCGTCTACTCATTAGAGGAAGTAAGAGGGTAAAAAAAAAAGTAAATGTATTTTATTTAGGATAAAAGCGATTAAGTAGGTGTAATGGACTTTCTGCGTGGCATGTCTGCAATGGGGTCCACTATCTCTGGACAGACAAATTGCAGATTTATTTTAATTTATTTATTGGGAAACAAACAGCATGCAATTATACAAAATATAAACATTATGAATAATACACGAGCCAAAACAGTTTCTTCTCAATAAACAGCAGAATTGATTTTTTTTATACAATTTGGCCCTTTTTAGTGAAATATTATACAATTACCAAAGGCGACTAAACCTTAAGAGACACCTAGCAATAAAAAAATAACAACTGAAATTTCCACAATTGTTGCATTGTCTTCCACCGATGCCCAGCTGCCAGACTGCTCTCGAGATTGTATACCATTTTTCAGAACCAGCTCTTTGTCTAACAGTTCTTAATGAGGTCTGGTTTATTATTGTTTTGTGCCCAGGTTGGATGTTTCAAATTAAATGTTATCATGTTCTCATTTGTGCAAGACCATGCAACGAGTTGAGTGCTGTAGAACCTCTGTGCCTCGCTAAAAGCTGAAATATTATGTTGCGATTTTAGCATTGGCCCTACAAATTAATATACATTTACTATTTAGGGCTTTGTCCAAAAAAAATCAAGGATAATGTTCTATACACTCGCTAAGTAGTGAATATATAGGTCATACCATGGCCATTGGTCATGCTGAACAACTTTTATAACGGGGTCAAAGCAAACACGCGAAAATTTTTTTACTGTCCCATAAAAATTGAAGGCATGAACGAAATTTTTATTGCCAAATAAATGACAACAAAAAGAAAAGTGTTTTGGGCATGAGCATGTTATAGTGAAACTGACAATTTGCTACAATAATGACATTTGTCAAAAATCAAAGTGCTATAAGTAACAAATTTATGAGGTTTTATTACGCCATGAGTTTTAGTTGCATACAGGCTGTTTCAAAGTGACAAACAGTAATTTGTTTATTCGTAAAAACTGCACCGATTTTTATTATACTTTTTGTACTTATTGCTTCTAAACACCATAACGTATATGGGCATTTTCAGAAAAAAGGTGCACAATTTTAATGAAATAGGTCCTAGATTTTCCATACAAAAGAAATTGTCAGTTTTGTAACAGCCCATACAAAATGTATGAAAAAATGCGTTACGAAACTGACCAAAAAAACGGGACACTCTTTTTCTTTTTTTAAATCAATAGTACCTACTCGTGATTCTGGTTATAAAAAAACCAAAACTTCCTATACCTATTAAAAAAAAGGAAATGGTAGTGGTACCCTATTTTTGAAAATGCTTATAATATGTACGTTTCGGCTTTGTCTATATTATTATAGTATTTACCTACAAGAATTGCTCGTTTAAAAGTACCAAATTATACAATCAAAAACTTTCTTATAAGTTCCATTTCTCAAGTGAAATAATTTGGCTCGGGAGCTTTGCAAAAATGCCGGTAACCGGTATGTAATTAAAAAAATAGCCATTAATTACAGGGCCCTGGATTAAGATTAACGATGCCCTATTTCCTCTTGGGACCTTAGGTATTTCTCTTTCATTTGTTTTAAAACTCGTTTTAAATAAAATTATTTTTCCTTCAGGCCCACTTGCACCACCCAGGGTTATTCGCTAACCCGGCGTTGAGCTGTCAAATTCCATATAAAAAAAACGCTTAACGGTTTATGTGGCTAACTTCGGGTGGTGCAAGTGGGCCTGAGTAAATTAAAGCTCAGGTGGGATAATATTTAAATGACCTACTTTTTAATTACCATAGCTTATAATTTTGTAGGTACAGTGAACCAATTGGAATCCTGGGCCACTCTAGAACCATGTCAAAATGACAAGCAGTAAGAGATTTTTTTTATCTTTATTAAACATAATAAGCGATTTCTTACAATCTATTACTATAGATAAAAATCAATCTGTTCCAGACACCAAAAAAATGTACAGTAAAAATAGTTTTCAATGAACAAGAAACAATAAGTTTAATATGAAGAGTATGCAGCTGTAGGTATAATCTGACTTTAAATCCGAAGGTAGCGGAATTAACTAGCTCGGTGTTATTTAAAACAATCTCAAAATAATCTTTAAAAAAAATTAAACGGAAAATATTGTATCCCACACTAAGTGAAACAAACCCCCAAAACCCATGTTCGATTAAATATAAAATTCCGTCCACATTGTCCGAAAGATTAATGCTCATGCTTTGTCACCCTACCCCTTACCCGACGTCCTATCTCGGTCACTACTCACTTGTAAAACCAACCTTATATCTTTATCTTAAGGCTTAAAATTGATTGACAGGCATGATTTAGTAGGAGGTTGGTATAGGTATGATCGTGTGTAAGAAGGAATATGAGATGATAAGGGTAGAAACAAAGGGTGGTGATAAGGGTGATAACGCAACGGTCTTCCCTGTGACGTTTATAAATAACGGGTTTTTGAGGAAATTCATTGTTTACGGTTACTTTGTAAGTGATAGTATAAAGATTTTTGTATATTTTTAACTAATAATTTGATTAATTATGGCGGAATTTAAAAGCGCGAACGATTCGTATAAAAGATTTTTAATTCGGCAACTACAGCGGAGCGGCTGCGTCCGGCGGGACTATGTTTTGCGGCATAGTAGGTACTATGCAAATTAATTTCCGCACGTGCACACGTGCGGAAATTAATAACTTTATATTTATGTATTTTTTATTTTTTGATATGCATGTTGAAATACAGGCTTCTTTCCAACTCGTTTAGAACACCGACACTCGTTTGAAAAAAGGCTACTTTCCTCACTTGTGTCGTAAATAGCTAACTATTATATTCAGTTACTTATAAAAACTGTGTTTGTTTGTAAATGAAATATTATAATCACCGCGTATTTTTTACGTCAGTAACTTTAATAATATGACAGACATAATACTATAACGGTTACCTATATAAAATAGTTCGACAATGTTCATAGCACCCTATAACTATAAAAAAGTCGTTTATTGTCATAAATAAATACTACAAAATAATTAACACAACACACAAGAAGAAAAGTTTGTAGATAATAAGAATAAATGCTTAGCAGTATTCCTAGACCTAAAGAAGGCTTTTGACACCGTCTCAATCCCTATCCTAATTCAGAAACTTGAGAAGATGGGTATTAGGGGAACTCCACTCTCCTTATTTAAAAGTTACCTTTCGGATAACAAAAGCAAAGAGTTAAGCTGGGTGAACATATTAGCAGCGATGAAAATGTACCGTACGGAGTTCCGCAGGGAAGTGTCTTAGGACCAACCCTGTTTTTGGCTTACATTAACGATCTTTGTGATATGGTAGTTCCAAATGCTAAAGTCTTCTCATATGCTGATGATACAGCCATAGTCTTCTCTGGTAAAACCTGGCTCGAAGTCAAAACAAATGCTGAACAGGGTCTAGCTCAGATCTCTAGGTGGTTAAAATTAAATCTGCTAACTCTTAACACAGATAAAACAAAATACATGTGTTTCAGCATCAGGAATTCCACCCAACCTGACTTCGATGTAGATCTCAAAATCCACACCTGTGTCAGTGCAAATCCCAATATTTGTTGCTGCCCAGTTATCGAGAAGGTATCACAAATTAAATACCTGGGAGTCACTCTAGACGAGCATCTTAACTGGTACGCTCATATTGACCAGCTTATCTGTAGAGTCCGAAAGTTGCTCTGGA
Source organism: Lathronympha strigana (assembly GCA_949128165.1). Classification (NCBI taxonomy): domain Eukaryota; kingdom Metazoa; phylum Arthropoda; class Insecta; order Lepidoptera; family Tortricidae; genus Lathronympha; species Lathronympha strigana. The sequence goes on from OX421911.1 coordinate 1,879,578, forward strand.
TTTTCAGGACGCTAAGACATATTGTACCAGGTAGAGCACCGAAAACTCCATCGAAAGAACGGAACGTACTAACAGAAATCTACACATGCCTGGTACAGTCTGTCTTGGTGTACTGTATATCTGTCTGGGGCGGGGCGGCAAAAACTCGTTTTATTAGCCTGGAAAGAGCTCAGCGAGCGCTCATAAAAATTATGTATTTTAAAAAAATCCGTTTTCCCACAGAAACATTATACCATCTTAGCGACCTTTTGTCAGTAAGGAAACTTTACATTTTACAAGTCACACTAAAAAACATAAAACTCTTTCGTACAGTTTGGATTATGGCTCCAAAAGGAAAATAAATAATGTTGCTAGTATAACTAATACTAGAACTAAGTTCGCGCGCTCACAATACAATTATAAGTCTAGTCACATTTACAACAAAATAAATAAGAGCCTAAACATTTACCCAAAACTATACCACAACTGCAAATCAATAATTACAACATGGTTAAAAACAAAAAGTTATGAGGAAATAGAGAACATCCACAATTAAAAAAAGGTAATAATTAAGTATTTACTTATAAATATTTTACGAGTGAGAATTTAACACGTCAACTTACTAAATATATATATTACAACTTACTAAAAATTACACACACACACACGCACACACACACAAGCACACACACACACACACACGCACACACACAAACAATCACTGGCTCAAATAACAACAAACCTGTACTGATTACTACATATCTTATAACTCTGATACTTACTTAGTTCTATATACACCTGCTATAAATAACTTACCTATGTTTTTTAATTGCGTTTAACATTGTTATTTTCGATTTAGATTTACTTTAGATTTAGATATATTATACTTAAAATTTACGTGAAACAATCTGTTATTTAAGGAAGAGCGGTGTTGCCCACCACAGGCATTTTTGCTTACCGGGTAGCACTATCCCCTAACTTGTAAACACCTCTATATTTACAAAGAAATAAATAATTTTAATTTTAATTTAATTTTAAAAAGACATACAAGAAAAGCATAACAAAAACTAAGACTGCAAAAGTCCGACAAAAGGTCCGACTCAGCATTGGCTGATTTGGCTGCGAGCCTGGTTAGCTTCACAGCGCTGTTTTTCAGCCCGCACCTGTCTTTAAGCTTATTGAAAAAAAAACTAAAGGCTTGCTGTAGAGGAAAGGCTTATAACAAAACTAGACCTAACAAGGTTCTTTATTAATTAATAATAAATAATAATAATCTTAGTGCTGTTCGGGGTGTATTAGCTAATTCCGTATTTTATAATAGATAAGAGGTATTCAACTCTTACTCCCTGTTTACAACATCCTTTCCCACGTATTTTGTAGTACATAAGGGCATTTCCAGAAAAAAGTGCACCATATTAATGAAAATGGGTCCTCGATTTTCGATACAAAAAAATTGTCAGTTTTGTAACGGCCCATACAAAATGTATAAAAAAAATTTGTTACGAAACTGACCAAAAAAACGGGGTACTTTTTTTTTAAATCAATAGTACCTACTCGTGATTCTGGTTATAAAAAATCCAAAACTTCCTATATTTAAAAAAAAGGAAATGGTAACCTATTTTTAAAAATGCCCATAAATACAATATATGTCTATTTACCACATAGGGCCCAATAGGCTACTTGACCCTTTTTTGAAGTTGGTCTTATATTATTAAATAATGACCAATTAAGAGAAAAAAAACACCCATATTTTATTATGCCCTGGAAAGCTGCAAAAAATATTTTTAATATTTACTTTTACGTAACTCGGCGAAAACGATGTCAGCCATGGTAGTCCATAGATTATCTGTGGTATGACGTCACTATGCAGGAAAACAACATTTGTTAATGTCACAGCAGAGGTTACGTAACGAACTTCACTCGTATTAAACAACATGAAGACATGACCGACAGCGTTTTCAGAGTTCAAAATTACAAAAATTGATACCATTTTTTTAATACGTAGCCGTCGTACACTTTAATTACTCGAAAACAACCAATATTGGGTTCTTAATGTATGTATGTATGTATGCTTAAACTTAAATCTTTCAAACTACGCAACGGACGTGCGAAACCTGGGTGGGTCGCTAGTACTATATAAAATAATCATTTATTAATTTTGTAGGTACGAGTATTAAGGATGACTCACACTAGAACGGGACGGGACGGGGCGGGACGGGAAAATCTGTAAATTTCTATAGAAAGCGTCACGTGACATCCGAGGGCTCCGAGCTATCACGTGATTATTTCTATAGAAATTGACAGAATGCCCCATCCCGTCCCGTCCCGTTCTAGTGTGAGTCATCCTTTAAGCAGAGACGTCTGCGAACGCAATCCACAATTTTATAATTAAAAGAAAAATGGAAAAATTATCCGCTTCGATCGGGATTTGAACCCACGACCTCTCTAAACACCCGACCTGTCAGATCGCTCTTTTCAATAATCATTAAATTGACTGTGCTAAATTTGATGAGTCTAGTAGCCTATTGCACCAATCTGTTTTATTGACTAACCTCACGTAACCTGTCAAATTCCATAGAAAAAGATTAACTCTGGGTTAGTTAGTTAACCCCGGGTAGTGGAAGTGGCACTCATCAATATTTAAGAGCTTTGCTCTTGTCGGTGGAGTAATCGCCACTCTTCTTTTTTCTGGGCCAGCCTTTTGACTTCCTCGTACGACACGGCAGATACTTGCCTGTTAAGCACCATAGCCAACAGAAGGGGCAAGATGGTTGGTCACCTGGTACGGCACGACAGATTCTTCCTCAACATCCTGGAGGGCAAAGTTGAGGGAAAAAGAAGTAGAGGAAGGCCCCGACTCACATATTTCAACCAAATTAGAGAAGTGGCACTAAGTATCTAAAATTACATTTTAAATGTAATTTCACTACGTAACGTACTTTACGTGGTACTGAAAGTACTGAAACCTCTTGGCGTTTGAAATATTGCGACAAAGCAAGTATTCTTATAATTTAAAACATGGCCGTACTATAATCTCGCTGTGACGCCGGGAATGCAATTTTCCCGGCCTGGGCGGAAATAACTCAGTTTACGGCGCAGACTATGGGTTGGATTAGATGCCTCATATGTTTCTTTGCTTCAGTCTATAATACCTAATATCTAAAACGGGATAATTAGCATGCACGTTTGTTTTATTGAGCACCCGATATTTCGACACTGTTGCAAGCGCCATGTTCACGGAGTAAACTGACGAGCTTTGAGTTTTTAGTTGTGATCTACCTAACGGGTTCGCTTATTTTGTGTGTTGTCAATGGCACTATACTACCGTCCGCTTTCTCACTTGAAACTCGATCACGTTCACGACACACCACACTTACAGTTCAACCCGTGCATTTCTTACCGGAGCAGTCTCTATTCGATTTGTAAACTTTCGGATCACTGGAATATCGGGTGCTCAATAAAACAAACAATTTAATTATCCCGTTTTAGATATTAGTTATATATAATGCGAATGATTTAAATAATGACAATTTTTGATTTTATTTAAAATGGAGCGTATAAGAATACTAGTGTATATAATTAGTTTTTCTTTAAACCTTTAAAATTAAGGCAATTCAAAAAAGGCACAGTGCATAAGATAACAAAATATGTCTGTGGGCGAAACTATGGGCGAGATTCTTTATTCAAAGAATGCTATTTCGATAGCCATTGTAAATCGGCGCCTACTTGAGTGCGAGATTTGCTATGGAATGTTTTATCTGGTTTAAGGGCCCGGTATATAAATCTAAACGATTCAGCTGAACTTTTTGCCATGAGTTTTCATAGTTACAAAATCATTTTTACATGGTTTAATACCAAAATTGAAAGATCTTTTCAATTGAAATGGATTATTCCATTTCAATTTAAAAGATGAAAAACTTTTTAAAAAAACTTTAAAACTTTTTATTTGGTAAGTTTTGGTAGAAATACACGAACATTAGCCAAGTTTTCTAGCTAACATATATGATTATGTAGTTTCCAAAAATTATAAATAGTGTATATCTATCTCTAGTGTTTCTTTTATCTTAAACTGCACTTTAAATCGCTTTGTTTAGCGCTATAAAATATGCGACGTTATGACAATGGCTTCATTTGCCTTCGGGGCTTGCAGAGAAAGGTCATATCGCTCCGCGCTCTGACAATATTTACAAAAATGAGAGACTGAGAGTATTGAGGAATGTGTAAGTAGTGGATATCGAAAAATTGGGAGGCTGAGTAGCTCCTTGTATAGTTGTAATCCTTTGGTACGAATATTTATGAAGATAACGTGTTGTTATTAAAGGCCGGCAACGCACTTGCGACACCTCTGGTGTTGCGGGTGTCCATGGACGACGTTAATCGCTTACCATCAGGCGATTCGTTTGCCCCCTATAGCATAAAAAAAAAACGTGTAAAAGTTGTATTTTCGCGCGTTATTGTGCAAAAGGCGTATTTGAACATACACCGGACTCTTAATGATGACTCAGTTAAGAACGGGACGGGATGGTTCGGGACGCTAGTTTTACGAAAGCGACTGCCATCTGAGCTTCCAACCTAGATGGTAAACTAGGCCTTATTGGGATTAGTCCGGTTTCCCACCATTGTTTTCCTTCACCAAAAAGCGATTGAATATCAAATGAAATTTCGTACATAAGTTTCGAAAAACCCATTGGTACGAGCCGGCAGAATTTAAACACGTTGCCTCAGATTGACAGTCTAGTCTTGCTCCTACCAGAGTATTGGTAGGTGACGCTATTGAATACGTGCAACTCATGGTAAGCACACTAGTAAAACTAGTGCCTACGCCAAACCTTGGATCAGTTGCCGAAGCGGGCACCAGGCTCCCTGAGCCGTGGCGAGGCGGGAAGACGCTAGGAAGAAGAAGACGTGTCGTTTTGTATAGAAATCGCCACATCGTTCCGATCCGGTCCGGCCTGGACTGGCGTAAGCCATACTGCCTATACTTGAATTGGTACATTGTAAGGTGCCGTGTAAGCGGTTAACACAACTTTCAGCTTTCCTAAAGCTTTTAATGAAAAACTTGGCAAGCTTTGCTCCGTGGGTCCCCAGCTGTCAACACAGTGAATCCTCTGGAAAATGGAAATTTTGGGACATTTTTTATTATTATCAGTAAACAATCAGCTCAAGATTCTGGATGGATCTGTAAGGCTCAGGTTAAATAACTAGCTCTTAACTCTTAAATGTCTCTAAAAATGTCCTCGTATTAGTGAAAGGTACAGTCGCCATCAGATAAATCGCAGCGGCCAAGGTACACAAATATCTTAACACGACTTTATTGTCAAATCAAATCTAATCAAATCATATTTATTCATGGTAAAAATCAGAAATACAAGAAAACATTTAAGTACCAAAGAAAAAACAGAATATTTTTACCACGAAATGGACTCGCCTCAGCATAATGCTATCCCGAAGGACAGCGCTGATTTTCTGGCAAGCCCATTTTGTTGGCCACGATCGCAACGTGTAAACATAGCTTAACAAAACTGAACGCAACGCGAGCGGTATTGTCAAGGAGTTAGAGTGCTTGTTCAGATATTTTTGAACACCTCGGATGCTCCGATATATCTGATGGCGATAGTAGTACCTTTTACTAAAAACAATCACAAATTGTGGCTTAGGATAGTACGGGATGGTAGGCGCCGTGTCGATATCTATGAAAAGCGTTATGTGATTAGATACCTAGTCTTATAGCGTGCGTGTAATGACATCTTTTACGAGCAAGTGTGATGAAAAATATATATCAATGAATTATGTTTATCCTATTTTTCTTTTTTAACCCGAATAAAACTCAATCTATATTAAATATACGTTCCAATTTATACATTCTCACCACAACTACGAAAGGAGGATATTTTAAAACGATCAACCTATTTTCGAGACGATATGAATGTGAATTTTCATATTAATTATTCGCAGCGAGCGCGGAAATAGCTCGTTACCCGGCAGTAGACTGAATGGACGTGCGAAACAGTACACAGAACTTGAAGACGATGACAGTACAGCAACTTAAGAATTAATAAAAAAATGCTTAGGATAAACTCAAACGCAAAGGTCAATCTAAAAGGCTCAATAAATATAGACTTTACATTCAGATAAAAAAAATCGTTTCAGCATTGATGGAGTCCTGAGGTATCAAACAGCAAAAATAAATTTACGTACCTCCTCTTTTTTGAAATTTTTAAGTCGGTTGAAAATAGTTCGTCACCCGGCACGTACTGGATTTTTCAGAATGGATAAAATAAGATAAGATGCCCTTTATTGCTTAAACTGTGTACATTCAGATCAGATGTCAACTATATAATAAAATTGAAATCCAACAGTTTCCCCATTTCGGGAGTTTGGTCCCAACCGCCGTGGAAGACAGTCGCATCCCGGGAAACAATAGACCTAACCATGGTCATTTTAACATCATGTCGCCAGATGTTCTCAAATTCGGCGCACCGCGGTGTACGGTTTCTTTAAGCAAACTGCTCGGCGTTACTTTGATAATGCCTCCCATCATAGGAATCCACTAGTCAGGAATGCTGCCAATTATTTGCCAACTCCTCCACCACCTCCGGAACTTCTTACTCACGATTCACTGATTAGGGGTCGCTCAGTCCGGCGACCTAGGCACACACTCACGGACCCGGACGACGAAATCGCAGCCGACTTCGTAAGAAGGCGCGCTGCGATATCGCCGCCCGACGCGCCGCGTACACACTAGCGTCCCCGCCGGCGGGGTCGCCCACCCCGCGACATAGACACATTCAGTCCGTTATCGACCCGGTACCGCCGCGTACCGGATAGCATCAATCCGACCGCGATCGGACCTAGCTGAGTTTCTTGCTGGAATCTTCTCGGCTAGGTTAGGGGTAGCGAACCAGCAATAAAACTCCCAGTAGCTAGTTTTCTTACACACACCTCAGATTTGGTTGGACTCGGTCCAACCGATCTCTCTGGAGCGCAAACTCAGAAGGAGTATTCCAGAGTAGTAAATATCGTGTGATGTCGTGGAAGGGTCCTGGATTTTCCCCAGGCTACCATCCCACTTCACAGTCCGTATGCTCCAAAGCTCAGTGCATGGAGCCCCTGCCAGGTTAAAAAAAAAACTTAAAATCAGTTCTACAAATACTCCTGCGCCTCTGCATATATGGCGCGCTTATAAAACTTAATATGAGTTTTATTTCATCTGGTATCCTGGCATCCTGGTAACAAGAGGCAACGGGCAGCTGAGCATCGGCCAGAGCAACGGGTCTTCTTTCCGTATAATTTATATGGAGATATAAGTCTGCACTCCACAATAACAAAAACATTTCAGTGGACGTGCAACACATTACACAGAACGTGGAAATGATGATATTATGGCAAGTAACAGGAATATATCTTCATCTTGTTCAATTACCAGTGAATTGTAGACCTGGTCAGATTAATGACTGGACGAACTTACATCTTTATTCGTTATAAATCTTCACAAAAACGAACACTCTGAGAATAAATTTCATGCCATTCTTATAACTGCAACCCACTTTGCTTTCACACAATGTATGAAAATGACCAAAAATTTTGTACCAAACGCCTCCCTGCCTAAGGATGACTCGTGGCGGGACGGGAAAATCTGTCAATTTCTATAGAAAGAATCACGTGATAGCTCGGAGCCCTCGGATGTCACGTGACGCTTTCTATTGAAATTGACGGATTTTCCCGTCCCGCCCCGTCCCGTACCGTGCTAGTGTAAGTCATCCTAAAGGATAAAACCCCGGAAAGGACATATCCCGGCAAAAAACGATTCTCTCGTAAAAACGCACTGTTTTGCCAGTAAAACTTTAAAAAATCAAGTTTAGTTTAAATTAACTGAGTATAATGCGAGTACTGTTGACCACCTCCAGTATTCAAATGCATAAGCCGAATGGATATTGAAGAAAAATACTTTGCAGAGAAATATTTCCGATAATGCTAGCCGTGGCATTATATTCTAGAAGCCACGAGTGGGGATCAGGTTAAACGGAATGTACTTGACGATCATATGAGGCCATGAATAAGAGGCCATACCAAGAAAATCAATCGATTGCGGACGGGACGGGGCGGGACGGGAAAATCTGTCAATTTCTATATAAAGAATCACGTGATAGCTCGGAGCCCTCGGATTTTACGTGACGCTTTCTATAGAACTTGACAGATTTCCCGTCCTGCCACGTCCCGCCCCGTCCCACCCCGTCCCATCCCGTCCCTCCCGTCCAGTCCCGTCCCGTCCCGTCCCGTCCCATCCTGTTCTAGTGTGAGTTATCCTTAAGTCGTCATGGTAAGGGCCCTGGAGATGATTGTAAAGTAAGTAGCCGGCCATATACGTTCGGACAATCCCTCGGATCTGCATAGCGGGTGCGGGTGCGGGTGCTACCCATTGACATTGATCTCTCCTTATGAAGAACTAGGTGAACAGAGTTAGCTAAACATATCATTTAAATTTGATAATGGCGTACATATTCACCCTACACAGAATATTACGCTACTACAGAGAATAGCTAATGCGCTACGTACGCGTGTTATCTGATCAAAAATACGTGGTACTACTACTACTACATATTTCTGTACGATTGCAATTGGTAGAAGAACTGATTAGATAACTATAAATAGGTATTGTAAAATCATCAAATACAGTATAAATAAATTTCCCTACTTTATTCATCAAGTATACCTGCCTCATACATACTACAACACATAAATAAAAACACTGACCGAACGTAATTTCATATTGACCGCGTTGAGTTTTATTATTAGTAAGCTTAATTATTAAAATACCTAAGTCTTTATCATTAGAGTAATCAATTATATCTTGTGTTCTCGTAACCTGATTAATCTTAGATATTATCGGTAATGTCGGAAATTTTGTTTTTTTCGACTTGCACCATTGCTCAGCGTTTTTGGGGTCCAATTATTCGAAATTAAAACATTCTGTTTGCAAGTAGGCGTTAAGAGCGGTTACAAGACATTACATACCTAGTGAAATTAAAACGTATTTATAACAAGATTTCCGAAGAATAATAATACCTCATTTAGGTTAAACATTTATGGTGTAAGTGCAAGTTTACATATTTAAGTTAAGCGACTGCCAAAAGGGGAAACTAGGGTTTATTGAAATAATGAAATTTTTGCACTAAAGTTTCGAAGAACGCATTGGCGCAAACAAGGGTTCTAAACAGCTTTTAGATAGTAATTTGCATGCCTCTGGGTAGGCTGGTAGGCTTAAAAATGTACCGTAATGTAACCATAGATAAAAACTACATTCAAAAATAAACTGCTAGATACTATGCTAGCTGCATTTGGTGCTACAAATACAGGTGGGATTGGATGGCGATAATGTTGGTCATAAATGTCGTCCCAGAATTGGGCTCTCCTTTCATTCAAAGCATCTCCCAATTCAAAAGTGTCTCCCAGGATCATATGTGGTGACCGACTTGCATTCGTTCGAGGCCAAATTGGAAAAGAGGATCCGCCTGGAACAGGATTCCTGAAAAAAAATGTTGTATATTTAATAGGCTAGATGTCAAAAAAAACCAATAAGTCCGTCTGTTAGATTATTAAAAAATATTCGACACGTATTTTTTCTTTTGTTCGTCAAATGAAAAACGACGGAAATACAGCGCTTGAAAGTTTCGCGTGACGTCACAATCGAGTACGATTCTTACTCTAAGGTGACGTCACCAGCCCCCACCACGGAACTTTGACGCTCTTCATATTCGTCAATTTAAGTTTCCTTCAAAAAGGAAAAAATACGTGTCTAATAATTTTTGATAATCTTTCTGACGGACTAATTAGAATAATAGTTGTTCAACCTATTCATCATCCCTATTGTAACATAGTATTGCATTGTAACAAATATCTAGAACGGGATAATTACCATGTATGTTTGTTTTATTGAGCACCCGATATTTATTTATTTATTTATTTATTAGTAGCACTTAGTAGCATTACCTATCAATATTTATTCATTGATTTTTAATATAACAGAAGCTAGATAGGGACGCATATTTTTCAAACAATATTTTCAAATGTGTAACAACATACGTTAGGTCAATACAAAAGCCAGAAATTGAGTCAAACTTGTGATTTTCTACATCACCGTCGATTCGCGACCATTTGGTCGCTAGTAAGTGGCGACTAAAATTGCAACTTATGACCATATAAACATGGTTCACTTTGTTATGATCAAGATAGATTTACTTTAATGGCTAGAATATGCCACACATTCAGAATATGTTACATATTCTAGCCAATGTATAAAGTAAAAAAATTACTAAAAAAAATTGTCAATTTACCCCGTTATTATGAAGTGGCCCCATAGTTCTCTAAGGTTCCATCTTAATTGTTTATACTCTTCAGTGTATCTTTCCTCATTAGGATCTTCGATGTATTCAAGAACAGCCTCGGTTTGAGCGCAATGTGAAGCTCCTGGGAAATTAGTCACAACATCTGGTACCCCCGGAACGGTGACAAAATTGTTAAAAAAAGAATATTCGTATAAGTAAATTTCTTCATGCCCAACTTCTACTTGTAGTTTTATGGATCTGAGAATTGGATATGCAAACATGACGTCTGTAAAGTAATCAATATAATCAAATACCGTAAATAGACCAACAGCATCATTGCTGAAGTAAAATTCCTTAACAGTCTGCGCAAACTCAGTTTTATGTTCTTCACTTTCGAAATTCAAATCTCGAACTAAGAAATCTGAAAATTGTTTGTTCATTTTGGGTGCCCAGTCATCAAATTGAGGCAGCCTAAAGATACCTTCCATATTTGCGAATCCATAAAGTGTTGGTAATTTTGTATACTCGTCACTTTTTATAATATTTACGGGGCTGTCATCCAGAATTCTCTCTTGCCCAACGTCGTTCTCTATGCAAGGGACAAAATCGAAATCACTATTGTAATTTGTGATTAAAGTTACGTCAGAAAATAAAAGGTCGTAAGACGCTGATTTGTAAAACTCCTCTAGAGCGCTTAAACTTTCCAAATTACCGGAATTTAGTTTCCGAGCATATTCTTGTGCAGTTTTTACTGGATCCATTTGGACACTCCAAGCCGCTACATGAGCTCCACTATCTAATATTAGTTTATTAAAGAGTCCGTTTGCAAGTTTGGATAAACTTAGCAAATCAGCGGCTACTGCTCCTGCGCTGTATCCTGCTAGTGTAACATCTTCAGGGTTGCCACCGAAATTTGCAATGTTTTCCTTAATCCAACGTAAAGCTGCTAACATGTCGTGTAAGCCTGCATTCCCAGGAACGTCTTCAGTACCCAAGCATAGAAAACCATGTACTCCTAGTCTGTAGTTAAAAGTGACTGCAACTATTTTCTGACTATGTACTAAAGGCTTTGGTGACAAGTTTAGCCCTGTTCCACGAACGAACGCTCCCCCATGAATATAAACAACGACTGGAAGATGCGTTTCATCTGTATCCGGTACGTGAACATTTGCCACAAGGCAATCTTCATGTAAACTCGGTCTGAATAGCGCATGTTGTGGACAGGCAATATTGTTTTCTACGGCTTCCAACGTTTCATTCCATATTGGTGCTGGCAGTGGTGCCTGAAATAATTTGATAATTTTCTAATTAGGATTATTTATACACACTCTTCGGTAATTTGATTGATGATTTAAAATAATTGTAATTGTATAACGTGTCCCAAAACTGAACGATAAGCCGGCACCATATGATGGAGCTGCTTATAATTAGTCGAGAAAACAAATATCTCAATTATTTTAGAAATTACAGAAAAAAAGAAATTCATCGAAAATCGACATCCCTAATGGTATTTTAACGACCATGTCTATAAGTATTCAAATATTTCCGTTTTGTTTTTGTTTTTGGACACTTAAGTAGCCCTGTTATCCAACACAGCCCTTAAAAATACGATAGGTAATAGTACATTCTTATTTTATCTCGACTAATCATAAGCAGCTCCATCCTGGGGTGCCGGCTTATCGTTGAGTTTTGGGACACGTTGTATAGTTACTCGGAGGAAACAAAATATCACAAATCTTCTTTGTTGTTTCCTTTTTCATTGTTTTTCATTAAAATATTGTTTATTGTTGTATTGTTTATTGTTTATTGTAAATTAGCGCTAACAGCTAAACCTTACGCGCTAATCATAATAATATATTACATACATTCCTTATTTCCTAACATTTACAACTGAATTATAAACAACTTAAGACTAGCAAATAACATAAGAAACACTAAAAGACAGAAAACAAAAATTTACAAGAAATATGCGGATATTAGAACAATGTCAAACTCAATTAAATAAATACTATCCTAAATAGCTATTATGAATTCAAATGGAACTCTTGGCCACAATAGATTCCAGGTATCGGCTGGATGCTGTCAGGAACAGATTCTCAGAAGTAAAAAACAAATCAAGTCGGCAATCGCTGTTCAAAATGTTGTTCATCAGAGCCATTACTCGATGTACCGGAGAGAAGGTAAGCTCACGCGTCCTGGCCGGTGGGCCGGCGAACAAGCCACGGCTGCGCGGTCGCAAGATATTAGCGGAGGGCAGAGGAATCCGTATTGGCATTTGTGAGAGTAAGGCGGAATTCGATACTACTCCCCGGATTAATCGGAAGAAATATTTAATGAGGGAAATATTTCTTCGGGCCTCGAGAGTCGTGCAACCCACCATACCGTTGACAAACAACGTGGGATATAAGTAGGGGTAGTACCCATACAACCTTTTGTACAGAAATCGGGCAAACGGTTTTTGGACTTTTTCCACCAGGAGGGTATATTGTTGCTCATGGGGATTCCAGACTGCAGCATTTGTTTCCAGCTTGCTACGCACGAACGCGTTGTACAGAATGGAAATAGCATGTTTGTTTGTGAATAATTTGGCTTGCCGAATAACAAACCCCAGACATCTCCTGGCTTCATTGCAGACCTTGATTATATGCTGGTTAAATGTAAGCTGTGAATCAAACCAGGTGCCTAGGTCCTTAATTTCACAGACTCGTTTCAGCGGTTGTCCCTCTAACTTGTATGTTGCGCATACTGGGTTACGCGCTCGCGTATATGTCATGACAGTGCACTTTTCTTTATTGAGAGCGAGACTGTTCTTCTGTGCCCATGTATGCACAGCGTCTATGTCAGATTGTAGGATAACGCAGTCGTGAGAAGTATTTATAGGGAGAGCAAGTTTTAGGTCGTCGGCGAACAACAAGGACGAAGAGAACTTGAGAGCGGCTGGAAGGTCATTTATAAGAATTAGAAATAACAGGGGGCCAAGGTTGCTACCTTGTCCAATGCCAGACGTAATCAAAAAGGGATTGGACCTAGATCCTTCATAGCACACATATTGAAATCTGTCTGAGAGGTAATTTGCTACAAGCTCGAGCAAATTGGTAGAAAAACCGCTCAAACAGAGTTTCATAAGTAAGATGTCGCAGTTAACTTGGTCAAATGCCTTGCGGAAATCAAAGTAAGCCACGTCCACTTGCCTTTTTTGGTCCAAATTATTCGCTATCATAGATACTATATTAAGCAAGTTCGATGTAGTTGAGCGTTTTGGTAAAAATCCGTGTTGCTCATCACAGAACCAACCGTTTAGCTGTCCAAGAACTTTTGTATAAATGATCGACTCGAAAACTTTACCGAAGATACTGAGCACGGCAATCGGCCTGTAGTTTTTGACATCCGATTTTAATCCCGATTTATGAATGGGCAATACTTTGGACGTCTTCCAGGCTGTTGGATAGATTTTATTTTTTAGTGCCAAGTTAAAAATACGCTTAAGAGGTTGAACAAACGCTTCACAGCAATCCTTGACGATAAACTGGGGGATGCCATCGGGTCCCTGAGTGAGTTTTGGACGCAGGGAGTTGATAGCTCTACGAACATCGTTGTCACTTATATGATCAATGGTTATTAGCCGATCACTGGATCCAGCTGGTTCAGCAGAGGCTGCTGAACAAGCCGCCGTTACATTAAGTGTAGGTGCATTCCTTAAGAAAACTCCCTCAAAATAGACTGCGAAAGAGTTGGCTACTTCCTGCGATGACATATTGCCAAACGTCTCGGGTTGATTAGAAGCACGATTACGCTTTACATATTTCCAAAAGGCAGAGGGGTCTCGTATAATATTACTTTGCAACCTATTGACATAGGATTGCACAGCAGCCTCCGACTGGATATTCACCATTCTCCGATAGTAGGTAAAAAATGCAAAATACAGTTGATCGTCAGTCTGTTTAAATAGCTTGTGAAAGTGATTTTTCTGACTATTAAGCTTAATAAGATCAGCTGTAAACCATTCGGGATACTGGTGCTTAGGTTTTCTTTTGGAAGCTTTTTTTAGAGGTACACATTCTGTGAGGATTGCATCCAACATAGCGTAGAACCCACTTGTGCAATTATTGACTTCGTCAATGTTTTGCAGGGGAGACCAGTCAGTACTAGCTAATTTCTGGTATAGAAGTTGAAAGTTAGCCTTACGGTAATTCCTAATGGGCAAGCCTTGATGCTCGTGCTGATTAGGTGGTACGCGATTACACGGTTTGTTGAATAGAGTGTGGCATGATACTTCTATATTAAGAGGCGGGTGATATTTTTCAACAGATACAAGCCCAGCCAAATCTTTCGTGACAATAACTTGAGAGGTCTTGTCATCCGACAGCACCAAGTCCAGTAGACGGTTGAGATTATTTAATATTTTATTATGCTGGGTTAAGTTGCAATAGCAAATGAAATTCTCAAATGCACTTCGAACGCTCACTGTGGCTGAGTACAAGTTAAAATCACCTACTATAACAACGGGATAAGAATAAGTACTTACAATTCTCTCTAAACATTGGAATGCAGAACTATAACGAGCGTCAGGTATTTTAGGAGCTAAATATAACACACATAGGATAATTTTTAAACGACCTCTTGTAAGAAGCGCACACACGATTTCGTCCTGTGGATGAGCGCCGCACTGTAGCTCCTGCAAACAGTAGGGCGCGCGCGCCGCCAGCAACACGCCGCCGCCGCCACCGCTGGAGCGGTCACAGCGCAGGACGGAGAAATCAGGCGGGAACAACTCAGAATCGTGCACCGAGCTATCCAGCCGTGTTTCAGTTAATGCAAGTACATTTGTTTCAAAGGTTATCAATGTATTCTTAATTGAAGACAATTTACCCTTAAGGCCTCTTACATTTTGGTATAATATGTCTAGTTTACATTTTTTCTTTTGTATAGGTACGAAAACATTTTTGTGGAGGCTTGTTAGCGACATTGTGGCCCTGATTATTTAGGGCATTAAGTTCTATATTAAAAGATGACAATAGCCTTATTAAATCATTATAAATCGTAACAAATCCCCGTCTATTAACACTTCCAGATCCAGAGAACAGGCTACTGTCACAGACCAAATTCTTATTAGTGTCCAAAGTAAAACAGTACTCTCTTTGCACATTGTCCGTATATAACAGCCTATTAAATGTTGAAACTCGGTTATTAAAGACGACGGTGAACTTGTTATATTTAAATGTCGGCATACATATGATTATATTCGTGTGTTGAACAGCTTTTACATGTTCTCTTATAAATGTAACTAATTCAAGAATATTTATAGATTTTTTAAAATCGCTGTCCCCTATATAGACAATACAAAAGTCGTTATAATTATAATTACGCAGCTTTTCAGGGAGGTAGGGAGGAATATAAAAAATAAAATAAAAAATTTAAACAACATAAAAGTAAAAGTTAGAAGTTTTCTCTTAAAAATAACAGTACAATTGTCTAAACTAGGTCAATATTTTACTGCGTAAAAGGATGTATCTTACCTTAAATTTATTATAACCGGTGGGTGCAGTGGCATAAGGAATTCCAAAAAACTCAAAAACTTCACTGTCCACCGCTTTATAACCTCGAACTGACCCTTGATTAATTGTCACTACTTTAGATTCTTGAGCCCCGCTGATTGAAAAACCTATAACAAAGGCTATAATAATTTTAAACAACATAGTTTGTTTCGTGCGATTTTTATTTTTTAGCAGTAGATTTTCGCTTGACCACTCCTCCTAATATGACGACTGTTCTCAACACAATTGCGTAAAAGAAAACATCGCTTACAGGAATATTTTTAATTAGTTGTTTTGCATGAACTATCTTGTCAATCACGTCATAGCAGATTGTGAATATAATGTTAGATAAGATAATTTTCACCTACTAATTTGTACGTGATTACTCAATATTACAAAATATGCGAGAAAAATATACTAAATATGCTTAACGTTATTGTCATGTAAGAAATCCTTTTAGGGAGTTATGAAGATTCAAGGACATTAGCCCAGTATTAGGACACCCTTACAGGCTAGCAAAAATAATAAGACGTAATCAAACTTAAACTGAAATTGGGGTTACTTTGATCCCCGTTGTTTTTTTGAGGCCAATTGAATGCAACCCCATACAGAAGCATTTTGTCTCAAGAAAAGAAAAAATCTGTTTGCAGGTTCGAAAGTAACTACTGTTTGTATTGTTTTGGGGTTACAGTAATCTTAAATATAATTTAATTTTTTTGAAAAATCACCTTTATTTAAGGCAATATACATACATTTTTAACAAAAAATAAATGAGGTTTCTTATAAAATAATCAGCCGCAATTAGTAGACAGACATACTCATTACACAATAATCAAGTGCTCAATGTTACCCCATGCAGGTGATCAAAGACGCCCCACTAAATAAAAAAATAGTATTATAAATTGAAAGAGATAAACTTAAAAACTACTTAAAAACATCAATCAAAACATTTATTATACTTAATAAATGATTTAACTCATGCTTTACAATTGTACATAAAAAAATTGTAATAAAATATTTAGCTTGAATTTATGACACCTACCTAAACACACTTTTCTAGCGACCTAATATTTACTGTGAATATTTTACCTTTAAAACCACTTCGTTAGTTTAGAAGTAATTCGAACGTGAAAAGTTGCAAAAAAACTATGCTCATAACTCTTAATTCCGTATCTCCTTGTGACCTTTTTATGGTATCTACTACTCTAGGCTGGCCAGGCTCCAAAGACGTAGTACCTGTCTCGTGTCTTGTCCGATAGGTTCGATGAGCGTGACATCTAACGCGTAAGTACCCCAACAAATGCTGAATTCAAAGACCTCAACTCGTTCGGTGTAATGAAGATTCTTGATAAGGCATCTGCGGTAACATTTTCTGAATCTTTGATGTACTCCATCTCGAAATCTTACTCCTCCAAAGTTAAACTAAACTTCGTTAAACGACTACTAGGATCTGTCATAATAAACAGATGTACTGGTGTTTATTTATGGTCTGTCAGAATTTTAAACCTCCTAATTTACTCTACATATCCTAACGAAACCAAATTCCCACACAATCCCCTTATCCTTAACCTATCCGGAACTATCTGTTACCCGAACCCTTCAATGCAATTATACTTTATTATCGACACATTAGCCCCAGTATCTACCAAAAACGATAATTCTTTATCTAAACAATATATAACTACGCTTACTTGATTGTTAGCACCATACGATAATACATACTCATCATTAGTCACGAAAAACTCTGATTCACTGTTGAAGACGTCGACGACATGACGAACATCGAGTTCGTTTGATTATAGCAGAGGTATGCGGAAGAATGTTTATTATTGCTATTACAAGCATGTAACGGTCGTTGACTGTAACGCTGTATATATTATTCTTACAGCCAAATCTCGATAAGCACGTTTTAACAACGAAATTGATCAAAACGGTTTGATGCTTCTCCTTTAATGTGCTACTATAAATTTTATAACCTTTATAACCTTCTTGATCCTCCTCCACGTCTACAACAGCCAAATGCGGAAGAGCCGTTTTTAAATCGAAATCGGCCATTTTTTAATCTGACTCTGAATTTCCGAACATATACATTCAAAGTTCAAGTTGTTTTTAAAGCAACATCGAGATCCACAACTTCTTTTTTACTTACATATATCCTCAGTCAACAAATCAAATTTACCTTTGACATCTTGTGCTAAAACTAACTTATTACGACCTTGCACACTACAGTCCGACGTTTATCTTTTCTTACATATTTTTTACGTGTTATAATTTTATATTAACTTATAACATGTATCATGTATGTCTATTATTACAAAACTCGACTTCGTCTCATTTGTAACGGCGACCTTCAAGTTTTAAGAACCAATTATGAGCATGTTACATACGCTACGACAGCTTAAGTAGCGTAAAAAGCAAAATCTAAAAAAGTGGCAGAATAGGGAAGATGTTGTACCCACTAAATAATTAAAAAAAAACAGTGCTCATATATTGTATGAAAATCCATAGAAGCAGTGTTCTTATGGAATACCATTGACAATGTTATAATGTGTACTTTTTTAATACCGCTGTCAGTCATCTAATTGACAGATAGAAGTGCTGGAGTAGAAAAAATATATTATAGGCTAGTAATAGTAAATATATTATTGTACCATCGTGCAATTACAATTGTATAGTGATAGGTTAGCTTAGTGGTTAGAGCGTCTCTGCCGCGAAAGCAGGAGGTCGCAGGTTCGATCAGGCACTTATTCTGTAGTATATGACATCTCTCTTTTAATTTATAATATACTAGCTTTTGTCCGCGGCTTTGCTCACGTTAGAAAGAGACAAAACGCCTACGTCAATCTCCATCCCTTCAACTATCTCCAATTAAAAAAATCACGTTAATTCGTCGCTCCGTTTTGCCGTGAAAGACGGACAAACAAACAGACACACACTTTCCCATTTACAATATTAGTATGGATAGGCTATTCTACGCATTTTACATACAAACCATACTAATCACCACCTTAAACGGATCACCACATTTTTGTTACAACCTGTATAGGTATTTATCTCATCATCATCATCGCAATCTCCTAACTGTTTCCTACACTTCCTAATTATGCTCCAAAACATTGCTAATGACTCATGGTATGATAATTATCCGATGTTATCATCAGAATTTAAATAGCATTGTTTTTGTACTATAAAACGACGCATAAAGGGGAAAGTGAGGTACAATGATTCTCTTAAGAGAAAAACATCAGATTTCGAATGTTGAGAGTAGTGAATTCAGTTATCTTTGGTACTGCATACTTATTTATAACATGTATGTAGTTTTTTCACCTTAGTCTTTTTCGTAAAAGTTAAGTAGATGCCTATTTAATACACACCTATGTGTAAAACAATTCCTGGGGAAAGGCTAAGAAAACTCCTCAGGGAAATCAAATTTTTAACTCTTTTGTTTTTATGTGGTTTGCCTTTTCCTTTATTATTAATAAATAAATAAATATTATAGGACAACCTTACACAAATCGACCTAGTCTCACGGTAAGCTCAATAAGGCTTGTGTTGTGGGTACTAGGCGACGATTTATATAATAGACAGATACATATAAATACTTAAATACATAGATAACATCCATAACTCAGGAACAAATATTTGTGATAAACACACAAATAATTGCCCTGACCAGGATTCGAACCCGGGACCTCCTGCTTCGTAGGCAGGGTCACTACTAACTAGGCTAGGAGGCCGTTAAAATCATTAATTTCAAGGGGTCCAATTTTATCATTTTATGTCGTTTTTATTCCTGTTCTAGGAGTTTTTTTGTCATCACCTGCTTTAGGAACTTTTTGTAGAGCATTTTACTAATGGGGTAATATAATTGCAGGGATTATTGCATGTGATGAAATGATCCCTATTTTAGTACAAAAAAAAAAATATTTTGATCAAAAAAAATCGACAAAAATAACGAGCGGCATTTAAACATTGTTTAAATAAATTAACTTTTAAATAAATCCCCTAACAATCCTTCAAAACTGCAATTTCAATATACCTGAACAAGTATCAAGTAATGAAAGTCTAATATCTCTTAGTTTTGTCTAATTAAACCTTGATAAGTTGTCACACCGTCATGACACTTGGAGAGGCAACTAACGGGTTGACACTCGCATACGGCGGGGGACCATGTGACCCGATGGGTTCCTATTACTTCACGCTCCCCTATTAGTAGTCCAACCGACTCATCGTCAATCACGGCATCCTGTCGTCGCACCTCAACGAAGCATTTTACTACATATGCTAATATTGGTTACGGCATGACGCTCGGAGAATTCCACAAATGATTTGAATCCTTTACTTGACTCTCTATCAAAGTGTAGATTTGTAGATTTAAACGGAATAAACTGCAGTAAGACAGTTTTGCACATTTTTTTAAAAGATCGGAAAAAATGCGCTGTCCATGGATTGTCGTAGCTTTTTTGATTCAATATTTTTGTAATACTGAAAGTGAAAGAAAACAGGTAAGTAGTTATTTTTTCAGTCTAAGCATTGGCAAACGCTAGATTGGCTACCTTCTTAAACAGTGTGTTTTTTTTTATGCTATAGGGGGCAAACGAGCAAACGAATCGCCTGATGGTAAGCGATTAACGTCGTCCATGGACACCCGCAACACCAGTGGTGTCGCAAGTGCGTTTTGTTGTGTAATGTCTGTAATGTACATGTGAACAAGGTTCATGTTTGTGTTATAACGTGTTATTACTAGTTTCAACTGAAATTACATTTACACAGCTTTTCATATTTTCAACACCGATATACTTATATTCTCGTATAGTCATCATATCACGTTTTACATTTCTTGTGTGTTTCTTTCGAGCGGCATATAAAGATGGCTTCTCCGTGAGTCATACTGATATTAAATTGCAACGGTTAACACTAACGTATTTTTATCACACTAGGCGTGACATGTTTCGACTGCATCGGGCAGTCATCGTCGGACGGACAGAGTGGTGTTGTCACTTTCGCGGCTCGAGTATCACACGTGACGGTCAATACGTGAGTGTTGACAGTTGCAATTTAATATGGCTTCTCTTTTTCTTGTTTTGTTACTCTTTAAGCGTTAGCTCTATAGGTAGCTCTATGGGTAGGAAGCTTACAAAACTCACTTTGACAGTTCTTCTTGACACACGAGTCACAAGACCCACGCATGAGTGGCGCCGCCTGGTGAGTGACAATAGGGTTGACTCAACATATAAAGGAAAATTAGAGATGCCATAGCCATTTACCTACTGTAGCTGCAACAACGTCCTTATCTTCGGTGTAGTGAAAATGATTAACAAGGAAAATCCTTTTGCAATGACTCGAAATTTTAACTTAAAATTGAAATGAAATATGAAGCGACAAATTCTCAAAAAGAGTTGAATTAATTTTTATTGGTATTTCATTTTTTTTATGGAAAGGTAAGAAAATATATCAGAAATTTATTAAATTAAGCATTCTCAGTTTACGCGAAACTTACTTAAAAGCCTAAGTTCTTTAAATATTTTTTGAGGGTCCCCTGAAATCAAACTTTGGAATGGTTCCCAAATCAATGTGTTAGTCAAAATAAGCCGCCATGCAAAAGGGATTTCCTCATTCATCATTTTCACTATCATAAATGAAGGACCAATGACTAGAAAGGCCGCCAATTTTTTTTTTCATACTTATTTCGTGAATTTTAGGCAAAATATAAACTGAATCTGGAGAGCGTTATGGAATGTCGCAGTCCTAATCCTCCATATGCCAAGCCGCGGACCTTCAAATCATTCGTAACCATTCTCAGTAGTAAAACAGGGTCTATTGTGAGTGGAGAACACAACGTGCTGACGGAAATCCCTTTTATTAATGTAAATATACTATACCATTTTTTTTTATTATTATTATTTTTTTTTATTATGAAACAAACAGTCTTACAAAAATATTTTCACAAATTATTTTCTTATTTCTAGACCTATAGTTTCCAGAATTTTCAAATTTCCTTAATTAAAACTAACACGATTTTGCACGACAAGTAAGTACATATTCTACTTTACTCTATGTTTTAAACACCTTTTTTAATGAAGTTATAGTACAGTTAAATATATCTATATCTTTTAATTTCATATTTTCATTATAAATTGCACATGCACGTTTAATAAACATATTTTTCGAATAATTTGTCCTACTACGAGGGATGGAGATGTTTATGCTTAAGACGGCATCGGCGTTCTCTGGTACTTGGAACTCTAATGTGAATAATTTTGAGTAGGTTAGGGGCATCGACATAATTATTTATTATTTTATACAATAGAGCGGAGTCAACACAATCTCTACGGCATTCAAGAGATTGCATCTTGTGGCGATTTAAAGATTCTATATAGTCCTTGTATTCAAAACCACATTTGAAATCAAGAGATTTAACGAATTTCTTTTGTAATGTTTCTATTCTATTAATATGAACGTTATAAAACGGTTTCCAAACTGCACACGCGAACTCAAGGCGACTACGTACATAACTATTATAAAGGATTTTGAGTGTCAAAGTATTCTTAAAGGGCTTCCCTATTCGCAATATCATACCTAATTGTTTAAATGATTTAGCTAAGACATGATCAATGTGTGGTATAAAAGAGAGTTTATTGTCAATAATGATTCCAAGATCACGTATCTCATTTACTCTTACTAAAGTTTTACTACACAATCTATAATTAAAGTGAGACAACGTTTGTTGTCTAGAAAAACTTATTGTGTTACATTTATCGGTATTCAAAAACAAACGATTATCCCTACAGAAATTCTCAAAGCTTAGCAGATCAGATTTGCATTATAAGTACAATCTTAAGCGGGATGTTTTAGAGGCGGGAACAAATCCCTGGATTGAATAACATAACTCTCATATCATCTCGACGGATACTCGTAAACACAACATTCCTAGGATGGTCAAAGAAGCCATTGAAATCCTAACTTATAAGAACTTTTACCGAGAAAATGGTAATCAGCTGTCGATGGTCTAAGCCCTACCATGGCGTCTTAACGCGATTCAGTTTAGGTTCTAAACCGTGCTCAGTTGTATGACAGCGACTCAGGTTAGGTCCTAAACTGAATCGCGTTAAGACGTCATGGTCCCTGGTATCCATTTATCCGAAAGCTCGAGGATCAAAAAAATCCGGTAAGAAATACCTAATTGTAGTGTATGGTGGCGCCATCTCTCGCTTCTAGTTGAAAATAATCTGTAAAGATTATCTAGAAGGCAGCACTAGACGTAGGTCTGAGCTGTAGGATAGGCGGAACGCACCTTAAACGTTGAAAATAAGAAAGGATTGCATATATACTCTGGAAATTTCGGATCTGGCTGCCGCGATCGGGTAGCCCTGTGGTTAGGGCGTCTGGCGCGAAAACAGGAGGTCGCTGATTCGATCCCAGCCCTGCTCACCTTCGTCACTTTTTCTGTGGTATATTTATTATTTATTTAAAACTTTATTACACAGTAAATAATGTACAAAAGGCGAACTTAATGCCAGAAGGCATTTTCTACCAGTTAACCTTTGGGCCAAACAGAGATCAAAATTTATAGGTGCGGGAAGCTATTATGAAACAAGAGAAAAAAAAACTTTAGAAAAAAACGTCGTATATGACATCTCTTTCAATTTATAGTGATGTATTTTTAAAGTAGAAGATTTTGCAGGTAACTAATATTCCAATTTATATACATACCTACATTAGATATAATCCACAATTACCACTTATGGAATAATTCCTAATTTTTTCGAAAATCACAAGATTACAATCGTTGCCGTTAGCACCGCGCATCCGCAACCGAATACCCGCCTGTCGTTATTTTTAATGCTCTTATGCTCTTAATAATTTTATGCTCGACCGACGCGGCGAATTTATAGTCTGACAAGCAAAGGAACGCAGTAACAGGACAAAAAAAATATATACATTCCTTTTTTCGGGGTGGTAATAGTAAATAAAATACGATATTTATATTTATACTCTATATAACCCAGTATTTAGTCCACCACTTTCACCTAATAGTCCAGTATATTTGAGATTTCATTAAATCTCAATAGACGATACACCCTGGCGGGTGCTGCCTCTGCGTTCGTCCCATGACTCGGGCAGGTGCAACATCCGCTCGGTGTACCCCTTACATTTCATTGCATTGTTGAAAGAGCCTCTGCGTGTTGGCTTCGGCTCCACGTACGCGTCTCAAAGGAGCGGAACACCATTGTTCCGTGATGGGAAAGACATACGTAATAAAATAATAAATATTCTGGGACAATCTTACACAAATCGACAAAGTCCCACGGTAAGCTCAATAAGGCTTGTGTTGTGGGTACTAGACGACGATATCCATATATAATAGATAGATGTGGGACTGCGGGTGTAGAAATAAATAGACTTTTTACAAACACTGAGTTTAATTAATAAAAATCAAGGAGCACGTTACACCTCAGTCGCGGCCATAGCATCGAATCTCGCCGGAAATCCGTTACTACCAACTTAACACTAAAATATAGTTGCCTCGCTCTGATACATACATACTATCTCGCTTTACCGTTCCATTCCACGCATTCATCAATCTTACATCCTACATTTCGGCCAGCCTGCCTTGTCTGACCCAGACAACCCTATCAGCTATACAATACTAAACATAGGTTATACAATGATGCACTGATAAGATTGACAGCCATACCTAGAATTACATAATATCCAGCGAGACAACAGTGACGTAATCATAGCAACAAAGTTATATCAAAATTTGTTAGTACAAGTGAAATCATGCTATTTTGTACAGGGTTTGTACAGTTAGAAAACAGCGAAATATTGCAAGCAATGCAGTTTATAATCATTATAAAGTTACTATAAGTATTGTTTTCCTTAGGCAACTAACAAAACAAATAGGAAAACATCAAGTTTATGCAGGTAACATAAAATTACACTTTAGTTATAGAAGTGTGAACCGATGCCAAACCATAAATAGTAAATATAACATCAAAGTTACATGCATAAGCTATCAACAATAGTTTTAAGGATCAAAACAATGAATCTTAAACATTGAATGTATGGCACATTGAAAAGCAGTTTAGTGCAATGAGTTTTCCCCGTTTGAGCACACACATTCATCCCTTACAACCATCTTCATTTGGAAATTGGTTGCTTACCTGAGACTACCTAACCCTCAGTGACATCTGGCCATCGTTTCATATGGTCAGCGGAGGTGGAAGTCTTGACTGGTCCCTCGGCCAATGGGTCTGCCTTCTCCACGTCATAGCGGTCGAGCCTCTTCACTTTAGTGACACGGTATGGACCCAAATACTTAGGTTTGAGCTTCAAACCCGGGCCAAACTGTGTACGCTTAATAGCGACCAGTTCATCTTCTTGATACTTTGTGCTGTCTTTCCTGTTCTTGTCATAATTTCTTTTATTTTCTTCCTGAACCTTCATTATTTGCTGTTTAGCTCTGATTCTTAATGCAATTCTGTCATCCATATAGGTTTCTCTCTCTTCTTGCTGTAGTAAATCGTAGATTTCGACCTCATCTCCTCGCCGCATTTTGTGTCCTATAAGTAAGTTATATGGCGTTGTGCCAATGCTCCTTTGGTATGTGCTGTTAAGCACCATTTGAACTTTGCCAACCTTCCGGTACCACATACCTGGTTGCTCAATACATAATTTAGTTAGGACAGATATGATAATCTTCTGAATTCTTTCGACCTGGCCGTTGCTACGTGGAACTCCCGTGGTTATATGAATGCATTCTATGTTCTCTTCCTCACAATACTGGTGGAAATCCTGGCTGGTGAAAGCTGTGCCTCGATCTGTTATGAACCTGTCTGGGTTTCCAAAGGTCTGCTGATGGACCCTCACCTTGTTCAGTACTTCAGCTGTTGAGGTGCTTTTACAGGGGAAAAGCCACACAAATTTAGTAAAAGCATCAATCATTGTTAAAATGTGATTATACTGTTTGCGTGTCTCCGTCATCGGCCCCACGTGGTCTAAATGCAGAGTACTCAATGGAAAGTCTCCTTTGTCAATAGGATTCAGATACCCTTCTTGTTTTCCTTCCTTTCTATTAGCCAGTAGGCATGGTATGCACGTCGCGATGTACTCTTCCACTTTCTTGCCTATTTTATCAATGTAGTAGTCCTTACTAATCAACTCCAGGGTTTTCTTCTTAGCAAAATGGCCATTATCATGTGCACGTCGAATAATCTCAGTTTCCATCTTGGCAGGAATGACCAGTTGCTGTTCGGAGCCTTTATACAGCAATCCATTGCACAGAGTATAATCTTTGTACTCAGTTCCTTCATTCAAAATCTTCTTTATGGCATTCAGGCCTTCATCACTTTCCTGAGCGTGTCGGACCTGGCTGTGCAAGTCAGAGGTTATAATTGCTACATAAGGATTCCGGCTTAGCGCATCAGCATGTCTCATTCTTGTACCCTCTCGGTGTTCAATCGTAAATGTGTAGTCCTGCAACAGTAGGACCCATCGTGCCACTCGTGTAGACATTGCCAAATTCTTTTTATTTAATGTTAGCTGGAAAGCCTTGCAATCTGTTATAATCTTAAAGAATCTGCCATACAGGTAATGTCTGAATTTAGTAACTCCTGCTATAATAGCCAGCGCTTCTAACTCGTAGCTTGTGTATCGGCTTTCAGCAGGTGAAGTTCGACAACTCATATAATGAATCGGGTGAAATTCATTGTCATCTTGCTTTTGCATCAAAATAGCGGAGTATGCCACAGAGCTTGCATCAGTATGTAGCTGTGTTTCAGCCTTTGGATTAAAAATCTTTAGCACAGGTCCAGTAGCTAACTTTGTTTTCAGCTCATTGAAGACTCTACGATGCTCTTCAGTGAATATGAACTTAGCATCTTTCTTCATCATGTCTGTCAGAGGTCGTGCAATCAGTGCAAAGAAAGGAATAAACTTCCTGAAGTAGGAGCAGAGACCAATAAAACTTTGTAGCTGCTTGACATTCTGTGGCTCTGGAAACTTGGTAACAGCATCTGTCTTCCCTGGCGAAGGCTTGAGTGTCCCATTCTCTATCACATGTCCAAGGTATTCTACCTTTCTGGTGAGCAGCTGACACTTTTTCCAATTAATTTGCAAGCCATACTCTGATGCAATCTTCAAGACTTCAGCTAGTCGGTCTGCTGCCTGCCGCTCATTCTCTGCGGGAATTAAAACATCATCAATAAACACAATTACGACTCCTCTAGTAATCAGCTCCCTGAAAATGATTGTGATAAACCTTGTGAAGACTTTCGGACAGGTGGTCATGCCGAACGGGGCACGAAGGAATTCATATTGTCCTGTCGCCGTGACAAACGATGTATATTTTATAGAATCTTCATGTACACGCAGGTGAAAGAACCCATTCTTGAGATCTATTGCACTAAATACTTTTGCCAAGGCCAATTTGTCTATGTGATCATCTATCAAGGGGAGTGGGTATTCGTCTTTCACTATCTTACTATTTATTTTCCTATAATCAACACATACTCTCAGTGTACCATCTTTCTTTCGTACTAGCACAATAGGACTGGAATATTCTGAAAAACTCACCCTAATGATGCCCTCATCAAGCCATTCTTGTATTTGCCTGTCCACTTCTTCTTGTTCCCTCGGGGACACACGTCGCGGACGCTGGGCGATCGGCACGTCATCCTTCAGAACTAGCTTTAACTCGATCGGTGCCTCTTTCGTCTGGCATGGCTTGTAGTCTTGAATTAAACTGGTTACTTCCTCCTTGACAGCAGAGTCGCTCACGTGACCTAGGCAATCAACATAACAAGAAAAACATCTCACCTCATTCAACCATTCACAATCCGTTGAATCCGGAATTGTCCACACAGCATTCCCTCTACGAATAATCGTAGTAACATTCCGTAAAAACTCATTGCCCAAAACACACTTAAATGGCATACATTCGTTAGGAACTACATGAAACACAGTGTCAATATATACAATACCATCGATTGTCATAAGCGTAGTCAATTTACCATAAGAATACACTTGAGCCCGTCCCAAACCGGTCAATAATTCTCGGTGGTTCGCGTCGTAAGGCGGCAATTGAAGTTGATTGTAGTTGTCAATCGATAAGAGATTCAACGCGCTGCCGCTGTCCACTAATGCAGTCGTCTTTTTATTTAAAATCCTTATTGTCTTCATGGGTCGGTCGTCGAAAGATCTTTCGTTGTTTACATTCTCACTGACGTTGGTAACCATGACATGATGCGCGGACGCCATATTGCTAGTTTCGCCGCTACAGCCAATCGCAGCCGCGCTAGTGATGTCACTCTCGTCGTTCCGATTCGGTATGAAAGTAATGTTGCGTCCAACTTCCTCATCGCCATACAAAGTGCTGCCCTCTGCCACGGAATTGAAGTATACTTTCTTAGAGTGAAGTTCGCCACTTGCCGGCCTCGCAGTGCTGCCATCATGACCAAATCTCCGATTTCCGCCATTTCCGTTGCTCGTACGTCTTGTTTGTTCTGCCGATTTCGTGTCCGCCATCTTGCGTTCCTTACAATCGGCAGAGAGATGGCCAAAAGCATTACAATTGAAACACTTACGGCCTTGTGATTTATGCGGATACTCCGTGATGACATGATTTTTCTCTCCACAGGCGAAACATCTTGCGTTTGACGATTTCATGGGCTTCGACTTGGACGTACCGGCTTGAACCTTTGGTTTTAACGTTTTGAGATGCTGCTTTGCCTTCATTTCTTCATACACCATGAGTTTTTCTTTCAGGTCTGCGTAGGATTTAACAGAGTATAGCATGATTTTGTTGACTTCGTCGTCCTGTATTCCATCTACAATGTACTTGATAGCTACGTAGTCTGCGATCCTGCCTTGTTTGCCAAGCGCCTTCATAGTAAACATGTAATCGATGCAGGATTCGTCTTCTTTCTTCTGTCGTGCACTCATCATCTCGTGTATTGTTTTACTGTCAATGGTGTCTGGGAATTCTCTCCTGATGGCTCCTTTCAGATCGTCCCACTTAGAATAAACTTTCTCGGATCGTAACCATAACGCAGCGGTGCCGGTTAAAGATCGCCGCGCTACCAGGAGCCGCTGTGTAGAATTCCATTCGAAAATGTCGCCATTGTCGTCAATCTCTTTCATCCACGTGGACACGGGATAGGTCTTGTCCTGCCCGCTGAACTTTTGTATGAGAGATTCACTATATCGTAGCATGTTGCCCGAAGCAGGGGTTTCGTCGTCGCTCATCGTTGCGGTTTGGTGTAACTTCAATAGATTCCTTCGTAATCTTCGTCTACGGGCCGGCACATAACCTCGTGTGTGCGCGACCGCGTAATCTCGTAAGTCTCGTATCCACACTTATTTCTACACGCAATCCCGGACGAGCCCCCAAATGTGGGACTGCGGGTGTAGAAATAAATAGACTTTTTACAAACACTGAGTTTAATTAATAAAAATCAAGGAGCACGTTACACCTCAGTCGCGGCCATAGCATCGAATCTCGCCGGAAATCCGTTACTACCAACTTAACACTAAAATATAGTTGCCTCGCTCTGATACATACATACTATCTCGCTTTACCGTTCCATTCCACGCATTCATCAATCTTACATCCTACATAGATACAAATTCATACTTAAATACATGGAAAACATTCATAACTCAGGAACAAATATTCGTGATAAACCCACAAGTAAATGCCCTGACCAGGATTCGAACCCGGGACCTTCTGCTTCGTAGGCAGGGTCACTACCAACTAGGCTAGGAGGCTGTTAACCAACTAGGCTAGGTAATACTAGCAAAACAAAAATACAGTATGATGCTCTTCAACCTACTGTTACAGCGTTCCTTTGCTTGTCAGACTAGATCTAAGCTCTAACGGATGACTCACACCGTTACATTAGAACGGGCCGGGACGTGACCGGGCCGGGCGAATCTATCAGTTTCTATAGAAAACGTGACCTTCGAGCTTGGACGTGATTCCTTCTATAGAAACTGACAGATCGTCCCGTCCCGTTCTAGTGTGATTCCTTAATTCTACCTTTGTATATTTACAGTTGACAATAGATAATTACAAAGTCGATGCGTCTGGGAAAAAACAGCTTATAATACATTTTGAGAAACTAAACTGTCGTTCTTATGTTGGGAAACTTTTTCTGGTACTTACAGGTATCCGATATTCTAAAGACTGCCTATTGATGAAGGTAAAATGTTATGTTTTCTACGTAAGGTTATATACTAACAGTTTCTACTTAAGATTTTAACTTAGAATCAGATTCCTCCGTGGTTCTAGACCAAAACCGATATTATTAGAATTTCAAGCTAACGAGGTAATTTTAATTATTATTAAAATATAATAAAATATATAATCGGGTTACTCACGTCGTTTCGGAACAGTCTGTGTCCCTTATTCGTGAGTCATGCGTCTGGCCGCAGAGGCTGCTCTACGCACATTGCGAGAGTGTAGAGCAGCCGCCGCGGCCAGACGCATGACTCATGATTAAGGGACGCGGACTGTTCCGAAACATGTCGAGCTATTTTAGACTGTATTGACGTGAGTAACCCGATATAAGTATGTAAATATGTCTGATACTTACGAGAGTTTTCTATTTTATTACTATTAAAAACAAGATATTACATATAATTAAGAATGTGCAAAATAAACGAACCCGTAAGAGGGTAGATCGCTACGGAGTATGACCACAAAAAAAAACACACAGTTACGCCGTAAACATGGCGCTTGTAACAGTGCCGAAATATCAGGAGCTCACAAGAACAAATATAAAATTGTAAATAGTAATTATAAATACCGATATTAATAACAAATGAAAGTAAGTGAATGAATGAGTGAACACGAATTTTAATTAATAATAAACCCTTTGGTTTCATTTCAGGGCAAGTACCCCATCAAGGATTTCGACATTGACAAAGCATCACGTGGGTTCCCTAACTGGCACACCGAGGGCTCCTTCTATTATCGAGCACAGATGGGGCACAATAGATTTACAGACTTCTGCTTTGATATTACCACCACAAATAAAATGCTCGGATAAAACATCGACTATCATTTGTTTTTCATTTTAATAGATCTTAAAATCAGAGCGTTGGTGGTCCAGCGGTATAATATGACGTGAGACTTTCAATCCGAAGGTCTCGGGTTCAAATCCTGCCGGCTCGTACCAATGAGTTTTTCGGAACTTATGTACGAAATATCATTTGATATTTACCAATCGCTTTTCGGCGAAGGAAAACATCGTGAGGAAACCGGACTAATCCCGATAAGGCCTAGTTTACTCTCTGGGTTGGAAGGTCAGATGGCAGTCGCTTTCGTTAAACTAGCGCCTACGTCAAATCTTGGGATTAGTTGCCAAAGCGGACCCCTAGGTCCCCGAGCCGTGGCATAAGCCGGGATACCGTTAGGAAGAAGAAGAAGATCTTAAAAAGTGTCAATAGAAAACGGGGTATAAAAACACTAATTATTTTTGGGATATTATTTTAAAGTTAATTTATTTCAAAACAACAACTACTTATTATCAGTCACGCCAATAGTGTCATGTTGCAAACATGTCAAAAAGCGCTCCGCTTTGTCTAAGCATTTCTCGACCCGTTGGCTCAAAGAATATTTACCGAACCTGAAGCCATAGAAAAACCGCCGCGGGAAGTCTAATTGAAGTCGGTTTCTTTTTCTTTAAAATTATGTATTTATCATAACTACAACCCGAAAGCTGTCGAATTCCCGTACGACCGCAAATAATAATTAATCAAACCTTATAGGGTTTGATTAATTATTATTTGCGGGGTATCAAAATAAAGCATTTTGCATGCTGATCATAAATATATACATATAAGTCATATACGTTAGAATATATATTTAAAGAGAAAATACGAACTGTTTAGATCGCGTTATTAAAAGTTTTGTTGGGAAACAAGCTAAGTTTTCCTTTCTTGCTGTACAATCTGGACCGGATTAAGGGCCCTTTCGATCAAACTATGTTAAGTAAGGCGTGGACGGGGCACGCTAAGCCGCTACGAGCAGCCTACCTTCACCTGCGGCGTAGACCGGGCGCGCTAGGTCCCTTCGTCTAGCCACAATCCCCTGCGGCGTAGACCGAGCGCACTCGGCCCTTTCGACTAGCCACCTGCGGCGTAGACCGGACGCGCTTGGTGCTTTCGACTAGCCACATGCGGCGTAGACCGGGCGCACTAGGGCCTTTCGACCACATTTTGACACATATACGCTCATAGCTTGGACCAGGGACATACCTACTTAGAGTCTCTTTGACCGACCATTACCAAGACACACATCATAACACACGCATCCAAGAACTCTTCTTATATTAATTTTTTATTAAACCTCTCTATACGTCTGCGAACGAAATTTACCATTTTATAATTGAATGGAACTTTTTAAGAATCACTTCCGCGTCCAACCACGGCTTAAATCAGTGAGGAGCGTGTTTGATGCTGGGTCCAGAGTGGAAGGTGGACTAACTAGGTTTACTGCTAAAGAGGTGGAGAAAGCAATTAAATCACTAACAAGAGGTAAGTCCCCTGGATATGATGGACTCAGTATCGAGCATCTCCAAAATGCTGGACCACATATCTCGCGAGTACTTGCCATGTTTTTCTCACTATGCGTGAGTCACTCGTATCTTCCTTCTGACCTCATGACTGTAGTTGTGCCTGTAGTGAAAAACAAGACTGGAGACCTATCACAAACAACTACAGGCCTATCTCGCTTGCGACTGTGATAGCAAGTGTTTGATGCTTTGCTTAATGTGCAGCTGGGTCGTTGTCTCTCTCTCCATGACAATCAGTTTGGGTTTCGGCCGCACTTGTCAACGGAGAGTGCGATACTGTCACTTAAGCATGTCGTCAGATACTATAATGATCGTAAAACGCCCGTCTACGCATGCTTCTTGGATATATCCAGAGCTTTTGACATGGTGCATGGTGGTGGTGGTGACGAGGTGCTTTGGAAAAAACTAGAGAGCGCTAACCTTCCACGGGAGCTGATAAATATTTTCAGGCACCGGTATGGTCACCAGGTCAATAGCGTCAGATGGGCCGGGGAAGCGTCTAGTGACTACAAGGTTGGAGTGCGGGGTGAGGCAGGAGGGATTGACGTCTTCCTCGCTCTTCGACCTGTACATAAATGCGCTTATTGAGGGGCTCAGCAGCCAGCACATCGGCTGCCATGTTGACGGTATATGTGTCAACAATTTGAGCTATGCGGACGATATGGTCTTGCTGAGCGCATCTTTCTTCAGATATAATCAATATTGATTATAAATAATCAATATTATTGAAACGGATACAGGAGGTGTCAAATTGAATGGGGAGAAAATACATTTTTCAGTCCTCCGGCCGGTAAGCGCCACTTTACGCAAAACTAAATTGCCGCCT
This sequence comes from Lathronympha strigana, assembly GCA_949128165.1. Classification (NCBI taxonomy): domain Eukaryota; kingdom Metazoa; phylum Arthropoda; class Insecta; order Lepidoptera; family Tortricidae; genus Lathronympha; species Lathronympha strigana. The sequence continues at coordinate 1,912,822 of OX421911.1, forward strand.
GCCGGCTCCGTCGGGCTGAAAAATAGTATACAAACCTCGGCCGGTAAATGGGAAAGCCTCGGATCACATGTTAGTCGACCTCGGCTTCGCCTCGGCCGACAATTACATGGAATCCGAGGCATTTCCCACTTAAACGGCCTTGGTATGTAATGTACTATTATACGATTTACTGATGATATTGCAGCATTTGTAGAAACCCAAATGCGGCTAGAAACAATACTTTTTTACAAATGGATACAGTTTTTAAGAATTTAGGCATAAAGATTAACTCAAAGACGACTAAAACACTCACAGGTTCAAAACATAATACAAAACATCCTCCAATAATTCTTAATTACCTCCCAATTCAACAAGTTGAAAGATTTAAATACTTAGGCAGCTTAGTTACTAGTGACTCCAGAATGATGTACACCGGACATTGTTGCACGAACCGCTTTGGAAAAAAAAGCATTCAACCAGAAAAACAATTGTTAAAGTCACATATGACACTAAAAATTGAGAAGTTAAAGTTTACATCTGGAGTATTGCTCTCTACGGAAGCGAAACGTGGACAATGGCACAAAAAGACAGGAAAAGATTGGAAGCATTTGAGATGTGGGTCTGGAGACGTATGGAAAGCACATGTTGGAGAGAAAGAGTAACGAAAGATGAAGTGTTGCGATTCTGAATACCACTGAACTGAGACGCGGAAAAATGATTGGACATTTGATACATCACCACTTTTTCAAAACCATTCTGGTGGGAAAAATTAAAGGCAAGAGAGGTAGAGGCACAAGACGAAGTCTACATGGACCAAGTGAAGGAAAAAGTAGAAGCCGTGTCATATCAAAAGGACAAAGCGGTGGCCCAGGACAGAGAGGTGGAAGATACTCCACCATAAGAGAATAACTCCTACGTTTATGATGATGATGATTGAATATAAAGTCAATATACAGTCACTTATACAAGTTATAAATTTACCACCTCATTCATAAAAAAGTTAACATAAGTTTTAGTTAAATTATGTTTTCTCCCATTCTGACAAACGCGATTGTCAAAGTGACAGATAAGGACAAACAATCATTTAGCTAAACTGTTGTTGAAGTGTGAGTATGAATAACGCCATTAGGGTTTAATCTCTGGCTAACGGATGCAATCGTTTTTTTTTTAATTGTTATAAGGTCAATGTTGACGATCTGTTGGCGTAGTTGGTAGTGAGTAGTGACCCTGCCTGCTAAGCCGAAAGTCCTAGGTTCGAATCCCGGTAAGGCCATTTATTTGTGTGATGAACACAGATATTTGTTCCTGAGTCATGGATGTTTTCTATGTATTTGTATATTATATATATCGTCGTCTGAGTACCCGTAACACAAGCCTTCTTGAGCTTACTGCGGGACTTAGTCAATTTGTGTAAGAAGTTAATATTTATTTATTTAATGTGGGTAATTCTACCATAGGGACTAAGTATTCCGCTTCATGTTCGCCTGCGTTGAAAAGGTATAATTAAGCACAATACGCTGGACTCAGTCAATAAGTCATACCATTGCTCAGTCATATCATTGTATGGGCTGACAAGTCTATTACTACGTAACCGTACGAATAGCCATACCCCCTCTGCCTGCGCAAGAAATGGTAGGATATTTTAGTAAGTATAGGAAATAAAAGTGTAGCGATATTCTGTTATAACGCCTCTATATGACAAAATTAAGCCCAGTACTAGTAGTAAGTACATACATTTAATTTTTATACCCATCCGAACCCTACCTACTTAAAAGGTTCATGATTTAAAGATTATTCGTAGTTATAAAGAATTTCATACTTGTCAAGTTATTACTTACAATGCCATTTAAAAATAAGCATTATTATAATGCAATACGACTTAAAACGGGTTAAATGTCGCTAACGACGTTATGCGAAGCTCGAGCGAAGTGAAGGTCCCATAACTCAGTGAGATAGCTGCGCCTCATTTGGTAGATAGCCTCTCACCGGCCCTAATTATTCTCACTCACTTATTAGCATTTTAATGGAGCTTTCAATTATGTGAAGTTTTGGGAAAATGGAATATTATATCATTTTATTAGTAAAATTATTAAGGTTAGCTAAAGATTTCTCACAAGCCTACGCTGTAGCCGACATGCATTTCCCTCTTTGTAGCGAAGATGGTGCGTAGAGGCGCAACGACAACGTGTCAAGATTTTAGCACTCAATGGGTTAAGCAAACATGAAAAAATATATAAATTGAAAGAGATGTCAAATACAATATACTACAGAATAAGTTTTAAGAATAAATAAAATAATTAAAAACACGACTGCCGGTTAAAAACCAACTGAAAAGTCGAAAATAATTTTCAGATAGTTCCTTAATGTAATGAATTTTGATTAAATTATGCTGTAATGCTGATTTGGGCACAAATTATAATGCTCTCAACCTTAAATTGCTTCACGATAGCAGTAAAAGAGCATTACAGGCGCATTATATTGACATTACTGTGGTCAAGAAAGATACCTAAGGCATTAAGTAAGCATTATTATGGTCCGTGAAGCTGCCAATGGCAACATAGAAGCCAAATAATTCATAAATAATAATTCGGTAAATATTGTTACTAGTAGTATTATTGAAGGGTTATATTAGCATTAGCATGTACTAAAAGTATTATTGGAGCTATTTAGAGCTTTGGTGGCCACCACTGCTATTCTTACCACTCCATCTCTGCCCCGGTAAACCTCTATAATCCGGCCTATGAGCATCATCTATAAGGCGGGCGGATACCTCTCGGCATGCTGGGGTCAACGACGAGGAAGATATCGTAAAATTTCAAATTGGTAAACTGGTCTCGTAGTTTTTCTTTGGCTTCAGGTTCGGTAAATATTATTTTAGCCAACGAGTCCAGAAATGCTCAGACAAGCGAATCGCTTTTTGACATGTTTGCAACATGACAGTATTGGCGTGACGGCGTGACTGATAATAGTTGTTGTTTTGAAATAAATTAACTCTGAATAATATCCCAAAATGATTGGTGTTTTTATAACCCGTTTTTTATTGACACCTTTTAAGATCTTCTTCCTAGCGCTATCCCGTCCGCTTTGGCAACTAATCCCAAGATTTGGCGTAGGCGCTAGTTTTACGAAAGCGACTGCCATCTGACCTTCCAACCCAGAGGGTAAACTAGGCCTTATGGGGATTAGTCCGGTTTCCTCACGATGTTTTCCTTCGCCGAAAAGCGATTGGTAAATATCAAATAATATTTAGTAGGTACATGAAATCCGAAAAACTCATTGGTGCGAGCCGACAGGATTTGAACCCGAGACCTTCGGATTGAAAGTCGCACGTCATATTATACCGCTGGACCACCAACTTTCTGATTTTAAGATCTAATAAAATTAAAAACAAATGATAGTTGATGCTTTATCCAAGCATTTTATTTGTGGTGGTTGCTTCGAAGCAGAAGTCTGTAAATCTTTTGTGCCCCATCTGTGCTCGATAGTAGTAGGAACCCTCGGTGTGCCTGTTTGGTAACGTCTCCGATACTTTGTCGATGTCGAAATCCCTGATGGGGTACTTGCCCTGAAATTAAACCAAAGGGTTTATTATAAATTAGACTTCATGTTCACTCATTCATTCACTTACTTTCATGTGTTATTAATATCGGTATTTATAATTACTATTTACAATTTTATTTTTATATTTGTTTTTGTGAGCTCCTGATATTTCGGCACTGTTACAAGCGCCATGTTTACGGTGTAACTGCGTGTTTTTATTTGTGGTCATACGCCGTAGCGATCTACCCTCTCATGGCTTCGTTTATTTTGCGCATTCTCAATTATATCTTGTTTTAAATAGTAATGAAATTGAAAACTCCCGTGAGTACCACCAGACACATTAACATACTTATATCGGGTTACTCACGTCAATAAAGTCTAAAATAACTCGACATGTTTCAGAACACTCCGTGTCCCTTATTGCCGCATGAGTCATGCGTCTGGCCGCCGCGGCTGCTCTACACTCTCTCAGTGTGCGTAGAGCAGCCGCCGCGCCAGGACGCATGAATCATGAATAAGGGACACGGACTGTTCCGGAACGACGTGAGTAACCCGATATAAGTTTTGAATAGTAATAAAATAATTTAAATGACGTCGTTAGCTTAAAATCGTAATAATATCGGTTTTAAATACTATCGGTGTATCGGCACGGATGAATCTGATTCTAAGTTAAAATCTTAAGTAGTTACTGTTAGTATATAACCTTACGTAGAAAACATAACATAGTACCTTAATCAATAGGCAGTCTTTGGAATATCGGATACCCGAAAGTATCAGGAAAAGTTTCCCAACATAAGAACGACAGTTTAGTTTCTCAAAATGTAGTACAAGCTGTTTTTTGCCAGACGACTCGACTTTGTAATGATCTATTGTCAGCTGAAAATATACAAAGGTAGAATTAAGGAATCACACTAGAACGGGACGGGACGATCTGTCAGTTTCTATAGAAGGAATCACGTCCAAGCTCGAAGGTCACGTTTTCTATAGAAACTGATAGATTCGCCCGGCCCGGTCACGTCCCGGCCAGTTCTAATGTAACGGTGTGAGTCATCCGTTAGAGCTTAGATCTAGTCTGACAAGCAAAGGAACGCTGTAACAGTATAGGTAGGTTGAAGAGCATCATACTGTATTTTTGTTATGCTAGTATTACCTAGCCTAGTTGGTTAACCGCCTCCTAGCCTAGTTGGTAGTGACCCTGCCTACGAAGCAGAAGGTCCCGGGTTCGAATCCTGGTCAGGGCATTTACTTGTGGGTTTATTACGAATATTTATTCCTGAGTAATGGATGTTTTCCATGTATTTAAGTATTTATATGTATCTATCTATTATATATATCGTCGTCTAGTAAACACAACACAAACCTTATTGAGCTACCGTGGGACTTGGTCGATTTGTGTAAGATTGTCCCGGAATATTTATTTATTTATTATTTTATTATGTATGTCTTTCCCATGGCGGAACAATAGTGTTCCGGACCTTTGAGACGCGTACGCGGAGCCGAAGCCAACACGCAGAGGCTCTTTCGACAATTTAATGAAATGTAAGGGGTACACCGAGCGGATGTTGCACCTGCCCGAGTCATGGGACGCACGCAGAGGCAGCACCCGCCAGGGTGTATGGACTATTGAGATTAAATGGAATTATTTCATAAGTTGTAATTGTGGTGTAGGTATGTATATAAATTGGAATAAGAGTTACCTGCCCGCTGGCTGCAAAATCTTCTACTTTAAAAAATACATTACTATAAATTGAAAGAGATGTCATATACCACAGGAAAAGTGACCAAGGGTGAGAAGGGCTGGGAATTTTCTCGGTTAAAGTTCTTATATGTTAGAATTTCAATGGCTTCCTTGACCATCCTAGGAATGTAGTGTTTACGAGTATCCGTCGAGATGATCTGAGAGTTATGTAATTCAATCTAGGGATTCTTTCCCGCCTCTAAAACATCCCGTTTAAGATTTTACTTATAATGCAAATGACTATGAAAGCTTAAATTCTTATATGGTATAGTATATTTACATTACTAAAAGTGATTTCCGTCAGCACATTGTGTTCTCCACTCATAATAGTCCCCGTTTTGTTTTTGAGAACGGTTATGAATGATTTGAAGGTCCGCGGCTTGGTATATGGAGGATGAGGACTGCGACATTCCACAAAACTCTCCAGACTCATTTTATATTTTGCCTAAAATTCACGAAATAAGTATGAAAAAAAAAATTGGCGACCTTTATAGTCATTGGTCGTCCATTTATGATAGTAAAAATGATGAACAAGGAAATCCTTTTGCATGGCGGCTTATTGTGACTAACACATTGATTTCGGGGGCCATTTGAAATTTAAATTTCAGGGGAAGTACCCCCAAAAAATATTTAACAAACTTATGCTATGTGGTCGAGTTTGGTATAATTTTCGCGTAAACTGATGAGAATGCTTAATTTAATTAATTTCTGATTATTTTTTTTACCTTTCCATAAAAAAAAAATATATACTTATTCAACTCTTTATCATCATATGATTTATCATATGATAAAGAGAATTTAAACGTTAATGTGAGAAAACGAAAGGGACATACGGATCTGGACGACATGTCGTCACTTCAGGTGGAAATTAAGAATATGCTAGATAGCTTCAAGATAGATAGGGAAGCAGAAAAAAAGAAGTTTTATGAGACGATTAATGAACTAAGAACACAAAACGAGGAAATAATAAAAACAAATAGCAATATTGAGAAAATGTTGGAGCAATCTACGGCATCGTACAACAGTTTAAAAGAAAAGGTTGACAAAATCTCCACTGAACATGAAGATGCCTTGGTAAAAATAGACAACCTTGAAATCCAAGTTGAAGAGTTACAAAGGGCCCAAAAAGTCTCATCAGTAGAAATAAGGAATATTCCTTGTATGGAAAACGAAAACCTGCATGACTTACTGATCATGATACATAACTCACTGAAAAAACCGCTATCTTCGCATGACATAAAGCATGTAAGGCGTCTTAAGAACAAACAAAAAACCATAATTGCAGAGTTTCAGACCGCGGAGCATAGTATGGCGATAGTAAAAGCAGTCAAGGAATACAATAAGTTACACCCAGAACCAGAAGACAAGTTTAATACAAGCATCTTGAAACTGGAGGAGAAGAATCCGATCTACATATCAGACTTCCTGACGCCTCGTGCCCGGAAACTTCATTTCCTTGAACTATAATTTCTTTTTGAGAATTTGTCGCTTAATATTTTATTTCAATCTTTAAGTCAAAATTTTGAGTGACTCCCCATCCCAAATCAATCTGTAAGTCAAAAGGAGCCGCCATGCAAAAGGTTTTTCTCGTTAATCATTTTCACTGAGGCGAAGATGAGGACGTTGTTGCTGCTACAGTAGGTAAATAACCATGGCATCACTAATTTTCCTTCATGTCCGATTGATGTTATTCAAATAGTGCCTTGGTTTGGACAGTGCGAAATTATTAGAATACTTACAGTTTTTTTTTAAATAAAAAGCTGCTTACTCGCACGTGTGCAAAAAAGAGCCACTTTCTATGCATAAGTTTACCCTTGCAAAATAGCACTTTCCGAGCTAACGCATTGTAAATAACTATTTTGACACAGTTTGTTTTTGAATTGCAAACATGTTATTTTTTGCGTAAAATATTTCTTATCCTGTTTTTTTCCTAATCAGGCCAGGATACTTTCATCATGTCCTCCTTTTTAGTAAACGTTTGCCAATAATTACTTACCTGTTTTCTTTCACTTTCAGTATTACAAAAATATTGAATCAAAAAAGCTACGACAATCCATGGACAGCGCATTTTTTCCGATCGTTAAAAAAAATTTGCAAAACTGTCTTACTGCAGTTTATTCTGTTTTAATCTACAAATCTACACTTTGATAGAGAGTCAAGTAAAGGACTCAAATCATTTGTGGAATTCTCCGAGCGTCATGCCGTAGCCAATATTAGCATACTTATGTAGTAAAATGTTTCGTTGAGATGCAACAACGACAGAATACGGTGATTGACGATGAATGGGCTGAACTACCTATAGGGGAGCGTGAAGTAATATGAACCCATCGGGTTACATGATCCCCGCCATATGCGAGTGTCAGTTGCTTCTCCAAGTGTCATGACGGTGTGACAACTTATCAAGGTTTAATTGGACAAAACTAAGAGATATTACAGTTTCATTACTTGGTGTATGTTCATGTATATTGAAACGACAGTTTTGAAGGATTTTTAGTGGGTATATTTAAAACTTAATTTTATTCAAATAATGTTAAGATGGCGCTCGTTATTTGTGTCGATTTTTTTTGATCGAAATATTTTTTTTGTAGTGAAATAGGGATCCTTTCACCAGACGCAAAAAATAATCCCTGCAATTATATTACTCAATTAGTAAAATGCCCTTCAAAAAGTTCCTAAAGCAAAAGCATAAAATATAAGAATAAAAACATAAAAAGGACATTAAAATGATAAAATTGGATCCTCAAAATTAATAATTCAAACGAATTTTATGAATATCTACCTAATGTAAAATTTAAATCTATCAGTTTAAAAGGTAAAAAAAAAAGTTTAATTATTATATTAAACTTTTTTTTTTTAAATATATTTTCTGATTGTACTTATTTTTCGCTAATGTAATACTACGACATACCCTTATAATTTATTTAAATTTTCTCATAATCTTAATAACTGTATTTTTAATATGAAAAAAAAACAATAATATTGGCATGTAATATTTTGTAATATTATGAATAAAGGACTATGACTATTACTATGACTAGTTAGTTAGTTAGTTTTGCTTTGATGACTATGACTAATAAAGGAAAGAATTTTTCTGAAGAGTTTTCTTAGCCTTTCTCCAGGAATCGTTTGGTGTATATTAAATAAGCATCTAATTAACTTTTACAAAAAAGACCAAGTACAGTACTGTAGCAAAGATAAGTAAATTTACTACTCTCAACAATTGAAATCTGATATTTGTCTATTCAGGGAATCATTATACCTCACTTTCCCCTTAATGTGTAGTTTTACTGTACAAAAACAATGCTATTTAGATTCTGCTGATAACATCGGATGATTATCATACCGTGAGTCATTAGCAATGTTTTGGAGCATAACTAGGAAGTGTTGCGAAACAGGAGTGCGATGATGATGATGAGATAAATACCTATACAGGTTGTGACTGTGGTGATCCGCTTGTAACAACGCTCGCTTCGCTTGCTCGGCTCGCGCGCTGTTAGGTCGCAGTTCTACCTAACACTTCTCGTCGCTTCGCTCGTCGTCGTACCTACTATAATGAAAATACGTGTCGTTGCTAACCGAAGCTGTTTATTGAGTGACAGATGTAAAACATCAAATATAAACATATTTGGAATATGCATTCCATATTTAGAAACATTGTAGATGGCACTACTAGATATCAAAACAAAACCTACACTCACCTGCCGTAACCTTCGATCTTTGGAGCGGTCATCTCTGCCATTTTCAATTTTACAAAAAAGTTTTTAAGTAAAAGTTGCTTTTCTTTAACGTGTTCTTTGTATATTAAGTTTTGGACAAAATAATTTTGTCCAGTGATTTATTTGACAAAAATAAATTTGAGCAAACATACAACAGCCCAAGTAAAACATTTGAGAAAAAAACAGTTGGTTTTATAAAAATTGCAAAGTAACAGTTTGGGAATTGATTATTTGTCGGATTGTAAGTTTGTCAAATGTTTATATGGGAAAGATTGAGTTGACAAACGTGCAGTTGGTTGGGAAACGAAATTTGGTAAAAAAAAATCGGTAAATTGAAAGGATCCCGTTACAAACACATAGTTACATATATGTTCGTGTTCCGTTTTCAAAACTTTTAATTTTAAGACCCTACGCGATAGGTTTGTAAGATTATTGTATTAGTTTTTTTAAGAGTTTAGAGTACATAGTCCGCCATATATTGTTTTTTTTGGTCGTCATATAGCCTATGTTACTCGCAGTAATATAAGGATTCTAACATAGCCTCTCTGTGAACTACAGATTACGTTAAAATTAATACGGTTTTAAGCGCCATACAGGTCAATGGCGCTTAAAACCTTATAGATTTACACGTGGTATCTTTAGATGTCCACGGTTATTACTACTTGTGTAGATGTGAGGCATAATTTTCATAGCGCTATGAAGAATATTTCGTGTTTTCTCTTTAAAAATATATTGAAACACATGATGCTGATATTTTTGATCAGCGTGCAAAACGCTCTCTTTTGATCGATATTAGATTTTTTGAAGCACTTTTTGTTACGTCGTTATATAGCCTTTGTTACTCGTCGTAACATAAGGATTCTAACTATACGTAATTTGTCGAAACCGGTTAAAGCTTTCCAGAGTTATGGTGGCACATAGAAACTTACAAACAAATTTTGGATACATGAACCCCTAAAACATAACAATCTTTTTTGTTTTGGGCAGTCGTGTAAAAAATAAAGCGATATCTTACGGTCGAAAGTGATGTATCAGAGAGTGGCTTTCATAGAAAGTGACGTCCTATAAATGTGTCCTCTTTGAAAGTGGCGTTCTTAGAAAGCGGCAAACCTCGAAAGTGCCGGCCTCAGAACGTGACCTTCTTTGAAAGTGGCGTTCTTAGAAAGGGACCTACTTCGCCAAAATGCCAAAGTATTAGATCCCTAGTAGATCTCTAAAGGCCTTTGCCCATGTGGGCGATTTGAAAGCGATTTCTATACAAAACTTGTACGCGATGAAATCGCGACGTGTTCGCCTCTATACAAAACATGCTTTAATTTTTTTCAAATTATGAATCCAGACAGCAATCTCCATGGAGAAGATGGTTGTCCTATTATGGATTAGACTCAGCTTGGCCAAGTCCACGTCCCTGAAACTAACAGTACCCTGGCAGCAGTAAATCGCTAGTTTATTCAGGAACATTCAGAAGAAGTACAAATGTAGTGCATAATGTTTTGTACTCGTTTTTTTCAGAAACGCTCGTATTTGTAATGCTACTTCAATCGACCTCGATACTTTTAGACACTGACTGAAATGGCATGACATGTTCGGCCATGAAAATATGAGGGCGAAACATACCCTACATCTGCAGATCGGCATAACATTTAACATAATGGTCAGATTTACGTTCCTAAACCCGGTGTTACCAGCACCAACTTTCTGAGGCCTTATCATGACGTCTTAACACGACTCAGTTGACGAGCTAAACTGAGTCGCTCCCATACAACTGAGCCTAAACTAACCTGAATCGAGTGAAAAAGTCATGTTGAGGCCCCAGTATTGGTGTATGGTTGTTGTTAATCAATCATCATTGATGATATTGATAGACGTGCATTGCTAAACAAAATCATGAAAAGCGTGCCTCGCACCCAATGATAACAGAATAATTTTAAAGAAAAAAAAAATGACTTCAATTGGACTTCCCGGTATAAGGTAAAGTAAGGGAATTATTGCTAACTTATGTTTTTATTTTGTTAATTTTCCTCACATCGTATTTAAAACTTACATATGTATTACTACCAGGGTTCTTGTGAACTGCTCTCCTAATTGCTCGTTAACATGAGTTGATTAACGAAATCAGCACACGCGTATGTTTCACCAAACCTGAGTTCCATTAGGTACTGAACTCGTTGCTCGTTAACACGAATCAAATCATGAGAACAGCAGTCACCTATGTTGCACCAAACCTGCGTTCCATTAGGTACTACCTGGGTTAAGCATCAGCTCCATCTTGTGAACAGCGAGAAATTAGAAGAGCAGTGGAGCAGTGAATCATGAAAACAGCACTCGCCTATGTTGCACCAAACCTGAGTTCCACTAGGTATATACTGCCATGGTTCAGCACCAGCTCGATCTTGTGAATTTCTCTCCTAATTGCTCGTTAACACGAGTCAAATGACGTAAACAGAAGTCGCGTATGTTGGACCAAACTTGAGTTCCACTAGTTACTGTCAGGGTTCAGCATCAGCTCCATCTTGAGAACTGTTCCTCTAATTGCTCGTTAACACGAGTTGAATGACGAAAACAGAACTCTCGTAAGTTTTACCAAACCTGAGTTCCATAAGGTACTGCCAGGGTTCAGCATCAGTTCCATTAATTCCTCATGATATCCATCATCAAAATATAATTAAAATGAAATAGGACTACCTCGAAGGCATTTCGTAACAAACAAAAGATGACAATACAATACAATACAATAACTCTTTATTGCACCTCAAAACACCAAAAATAACACAAACTGGTATAGATTACACATGAAAAAGAGGCAAACAACAGGCGGTCTTATCGCTAAAGAGCGATCTCTTCCAGACAACCTTTGGGTAGAGGAGACATTACACTAAGAAAAGTATACATACAGTAGGTGGTGCAAAACTGGAAAAAGTATTATGTGAGAACCAAAATATATGACATAAACAGAAAAAACAAATCTACAAAAAAAAGAAAACAAACACACACACAATTACATATACATACATATATATATGTTCATACCAAAATACATAAATATATAAATACATATATACAAATACAAGCTAATTAAGCGAAATGATGATAGCAGATTACTCAGATTACACAGTCAAATTAAAGGAAAACAATAGTTACAAGAACAGGAACTAAGGAAGTGATAAATAGTGCTTTTTAAGGAGAGATTTGAAAGAAGCAACAGATTCAGCACGCCTTATATCAAGAGGTAGATGAATGTATCAAATCAGAAGATACAGCTGGGGCCCGCGAATTATAGAGCAGTTCCTCTTTGACATCCCTGGTCGTCATCATCAGGTCTGCTCCACTAAACTGGTAGGTTTTGTAAAGAAATGCTCGAGTTTCTCAAGAAAATTCCCAAATTACTATGCATGTGCCTTTCAAATTTGAGGAGTTCCCTCAGTTCCTCATGGATCCCATCATCAGAAATGGATTAAAAAAAACGGGACCAACCTGGAACCATCTACTACTTTAAGAAACCAAAAAAAAAACAACTCGGTTCAGTAATGACCAGTGATCGGTTTTTTGGATTCGACACGGGGTGAACGACCTCAATCATTATGTTAGTATGGATATGCCCCGGGAATCCGGGCTTTATGTTGTTAGAAAAGGCAAAAAAAATACAATGTGTTTGTTTTATTACACTTTAAAACATCTAAGTAGCTGATAGATACGCGTACTTACTCTCCGTTCTTTTGAAATCGAACCATTTGTTTACAATGACAGCTCATTTGCTGCCTCCAAAGCGACACATTTTGTACCGTTTGGATAAAAGTTCGGCGACTAAGGATTGCATAAATAAATAGATATTAGCTGTATAATTTATACTATAATATTAGGTTACATGTTATCGTATAAGTGCCAATACATAGATTTTATAGCTCAAAGGCGATCCAATAAATAAGTATCCACGTTAAGTTCGCACGCTGTGATTTATGGTTTAATTTTCATTTCATCGACTTGTTTCATGGACTCTAAGATTATCTTTTACGACAACTGTGGCTTACTTAATTGAACTTTTGATTCGCGTATGATTGGAATATTCTCGATGAGAGTAAAAAATTAAGAAAAATTGTTACTAACACCTATGGACCTCTGCTTGTAATGAGTAATATGTTGTCTGAAATAAATAATTTTTATTTTATTTATTTTTATTTATTTAAAAAAATCCTTAGAAATAATTTAAATTGTTTTATTTTTGAACGATTTGTTCGGTATTGCGGGAAACTGTCGTATCTATATTAACTTTTCTACTTGATATCCCGCGAGGGAGAATCCAAATAACCGATCACTGGTAATGACGGAGTTCTAAGGTAACATCCATTTAAAAAAAAAAGATAAACATTCTGACGAATTGAGAACCTCCTCCTTTAGAAATATTGATGTCGGTTGAAAATCAAGAATAAATAGTTTATTATACAAACATTCGTAGCAGCTCTATCAAAAATTTTATAAACTTAAAAAAAATCGCATTCAAAATTGCATGGGCACTAATGAATGAATCTATTCATAAATTCCCCATGCACTTATGAACGCGTGTACAATCACAATCAATGTAAAATATCTGACACAATCTTATATGTACAGCCATAACAGGTAGTATGTACGAGTATTTACTACGGAACTACTACCTGCTAACTATATAAAATACAAGAATATAGATTACATACGTTTTAGCCACTAATGTCATTATAACGACTTTCAAATGTTTATGGTATGCTCATGGTATGTATGTACTATAGCGTTCAGAATTGCATGGGCAGTTAATGAATGAATTCATTCATAAACTGTCCATGCAATTCTGAACGCGTGTGTATATAGCTATACGTTCATTAAATTAATTTTTTTTTGTTTAAAGAATTAATTCTATGGAACGGATCTTTATTTCAGAATTTGTAATATTTTTTTAATATTCATTTGTAATTTTTTATTCAGTAATATATTGACTTTTAACCCCATGTGGCATTCTGATTCACCCCATTGCGTATCTCCTTTCCCCTTATGATACTATTGGCGTGACTGATAATAGTTGTTGTTTATAAATAGATTAACTCTAAATAATATGCCAAAATTATTGGTGTTTTATACCCCGTTTTCTATTGACACCTTTTAAGATCTATTAAAATTAAAACAAATGATACTTGTGGCTTTATCCGAGCATTTTATTTGTGGTGGTCATTTCGAAGCACAAGTCTGTAAATCTTTTGTGCCCCATCTGTGCTCGATGGTAGAAGGAACCCTCGGTGTGCCTGTTAGGGAACGCATCCGATACCTTGTCAATGTCGAAATCCCTGATGGGGTACTTGCCCTGAAATTAAACCAAAGGGTTTATTATAAATTAGACTTCATGTTCACTCATTCATTCACTTACTTTCATTTGTTATTAATATCGGTATTTATAATTACTATTTACAATTTTATTTTTATATTTGTTTTTGTGAGCTCCTGATATTTCGGCACTGTTACAAGCGCCATGTTTACGGTGTAACTGCGTGTTTTTATTTGTGGTCATACGCCGTAGCGATCTACCCTCTCATGGGTTCGTTTATTTTGCGCATTCTCAATTATATCTTGTTTTAAATAGTAATAAAATTGAAAACTCTCGTGAGTACCACCAGACACATTAACATACTTATATCGGGTTACTCACGTCAATAAAGTCTAAAATAACTCGACATGTTTCAGAACACTCCGTGTCCCTTATTGCCGCATGAGTCATGCGTCTGGCCGCCGCGGCTGCTCTACACTCTCTCAGTGTGCGTAGAGCAGCCGCCGCGCCAGGACGCATGAATCATAAATAAGGGACACGGACTGTTCCGAAACGACGTGAGTAACCCGATATAAGTTTTGAATAGTAATAAAATAATTTAAATGACGTCGTTAGCTTAAAATCGTAATAATATCGGTTTTAAATACTATCGGTTTATCGGCACGGAGGAATCTGATTCTAAGTTAAAATCTTAAGTAGTTACTGTTAGTATAATAACCTTACGTAGAAAACATAACATTTTACCTTAATCAATAGGCAGTCTTTGGAATATCGGATACCCGAAAGTATCAGGAAAAGTTTCGCAACATAAGAACGACAGTTTAGTTTCTCAAAATGTAGTACAAGCTGTTTTTTGCCAGACGACTCGACTTTGTAATGATCTATTGTCAGCTGAAAATATACAAAGGTAGAATTAAGGAATCACACTAGAACGGGACGTGACGATCTGTCAGTTTCTATAGAAGGAATCACGTCCAAGCTCGAAGGTCACGTTTTCTATAGAAACTGATAGATTCGCTCGGCCCAGTCACGTCCCGGCCCGTACTAATGTGACGGTGTGAGTCATCCGTTAGAGCTTAGATATAGGCAGGGTCACTACCAACTAGGCTAGGAGGCCGTTAACCAACTAGGCTAGGTAATACTAGCATAACAAAAATACAGTATGATGCTCTTCAACCTACTGTTACAGCGTTCCTTTGCTTGTCCCTTGACAGCTGATAACCATTTTCTCGGTTAAATTAAATTAAATTAAAATCTGTTTATTTCGAGTAACAAGACTCATACATAATTAACACACAATTAAAACAATTTACACACAATTAACACAATATACATTAACCACGATACACACATACAAATAAAACAATTACTTAAAATTCCACTCTACTGGACTCGTGGTTAAAACAGTGACTTTGACCACCGTCATCTTCCTCTCACTGTGTTAACCACCAGGCGCATGAAGTCCGCAGCAAAATGAAATATAAGGACAACATTTATTTCCAATCATGGCCAGGACACTGTTGGGACTAGCGCGAACACGTCGCACCAGGGATGCGGCTCGCAGACGCATGGTTGCTTTAAAACAAGCCACATGTGCCTCCGCAAACATCCCTGATGCGCTGCAGTACCGCGGCAGCCCCATCAGCGCCCTAAACGCATTATTGTACTGTACTTGTAGGGCCCTGTACGATTTTAAGGTGTACTTTCTCCATAGGCTGCATGTGTAAAATGTTGTGCAGAAAGCCCTGAACAACGTAACTTTACTTTTTTTTTGAGCACCTAACAAACCTGCGAGCAATCATATTAGCTCTAATCGACAAGGCCCTACGTTCCCGTTCCAAATCAGCATCGTCCTTGAGGTCGGTCGTAACTATATGACCCAGATATTTGTACTGGTATACCCTTTCTAAGGCAACCGTGTTAAGTGTGATAGGCGGTATTACTGGTGGTATTTTAGACTCGACCCCAAACACCATGTACTGACTTTTAATTACATTATATGTGAGTCCGTGCTTGTGCGCATAGTCCTCACATACTTTTAGCAACTTTCTGATGCCACACACTCTGACGCACTCAACAACACCATATCGTCGGCATAGCTCAGATTATTCACATTAATCCCATCAATGTGACAGCCTACATGCATGCTGCTGAGCGCGACAATCAGCTCATTCATATATAAGTTGAAGAGTGAAGGTGAGCTTAAACCCCCCTGTCTCACCCCACACTCCAACCTATACGACTCAGATAGGGTACCTGCCCATCTCACGTTGTTGATTTGGTTTCCATACCAATATCTGAATATGCCTATAAGATCGGGAGCTAAGTTAATACCCTCTAGTTTTGCCCACAGTATATCGTAGGAAACCAAATCAAACGCTTTTGATAGATCTAGGTAACAAGCATATACTGGCGTGTTCCTATCAACATAGTACGCGGCAGTGTGCTTAAGGCACAGGATGGCACTTTCAGTTGATAGTCCAGGCCTGAACCCGAACTGATTATCATGCAGCGAAAGGTTTTTATTCAACTGTGCATTAAGAACACCGTCCAGTACCTTTGCCATAACAGTAGCGAGCGATATCGGCCTATAATTATTTTGACTTGTTAGGTCTCCCGTCTTATTTTTCGCCACTGGTATCACAATGGTTTTTATTAGGTCAATAGGCAGGTAGGAATGTGATATACACAAAGAATAAAACATTGCAAGCACACGCGAGATATGGCGACCAGCAAAACGTAGATGTTCTACACTGAGACCATCATGGCCAGGCGACTTACCACCAGACATAGATTTAATGGATTTTGCTACCTCTGAGACCGATATCCTTGTCGCCGGTCCATCCACGATAGTCTCAGTGCCCGCCCCACTCACACACGCGGGCGTTACGGTAGGTTGCACAGTAAAGTGATCTCTAAACATGTTAGCAATGGACTCATGATCCGTTACCCCGTCAACGCTCGCCGGCGGGCCAGACCTAACATTAACCTTACTTGTGGATTTCCAAAAAGCCTTAAAATCTTTTTTATAATGTTGCGCAGCTATTATGTCCATTTGTATTTGATTCTGATGATCTTGGCACCATTTAAGCCGTGACTTAAATATACGTCGACTTTCACTCATATTATTATATTCAGGACCGACCATAGGTTTTCCACTACATACCCAAGCAAGAAATGCCTGTCTCGCCCGCCCGTGCGCATCTTTCACATGTCTATTCCAACCTACTATACGATTTTTGTTCTTTTTCTTACGTCCCGCATTTCTCGCGGTTAAAGTTCTTTTATGTTAGGATTTCAATGGCTTCCTTGACCATCCTAGGAATGTAGTGTTTACGAGTATCCGTCGAAATGATCTGAGAGTTATGTAATTCAATCTAGGGATTTGTTCCCGCCTCTAAAACATCCCGTTTAAGATTGTACTTATAATGCAAATGACTATGTAAGCTTAAATTCTTATATGATATAGTATATTTAGTATTTACATTGCTAAAAGGGATTTCCGTCAGCACATTGTGTTCTCCACTCATAATATTCCCTGTTTTATTTCTGAGAATGGTTACGAATGATTTGAAGGTCCGCGGCTTGGCATATGGAGGATGAGGACTGCGACATTCCACAAAGCTCTCCAGACTCAGCTTATATTTTGCCTAAAATTCACGAAATAAGTATGAAAAAAAATTGGCGGCCTTTCTAGTCATTGGTCCTCAATTTATGATAGTGAAAATTATGAACAAGGAAATCCCTTTTGCATGGCGGCTTATTTTGACTAACACATTGATTTGGGGAGCCATTCGAAATTTTAATTTCAGGGGGAGTACCCCCAAAAAATATTTAACAAACTTAGGCTATGTGGTCGAGTTTGGTAAACTGATAAGAATGCTTAATTTAATTAATTTCTGATATATTTTTTTACCTTTCAATAAAAAAAAATATGAAATATAAAAATTCATTCAACTCTTTTTGAGAATTTGTCGCTTCATATTTTATTTCAATTTGTAAGTCTAAATTTCGAGTGACTCCCCATCCCAAATCAATCTGTAAGTCAAAAGGAGCCGCCATGCAAAAGGTTTTCCTCGATAATCATTTTCACTGAAGCGAAGATGAGAACGTTGTTGCTGCTACAGTAGGTAAATAACCATGGCATCACTAATTTATAAGTTGAGTCAACCCTATTGTCTTCACTCATGCGTGGGTCTCGTGACTTGACTTTTGTGTCAATATGAAAGAACTGTCAAAGTCACTTTTGTAAG
Organism: Lathronympha strigana; assembly: GCA_949128165.1. Classification (NCBI taxonomy): domain Eukaryota; kingdom Metazoa; phylum Arthropoda; class Insecta; order Lepidoptera; family Tortricidae; genus Lathronympha; species Lathronympha strigana. The sequence goes on from OX421911.1 coordinate 1,931,338, forward strand.
ATTCCTACCCATAGAGCTACCTTTAGGGCTAACGCTTGAAGAGTAACAAAGTGTGCAAAAGAGAAGCCACCTTTAACTGCCGCTCGAAAGAAACACACAACAATTGCAAACCCCCCCCCCCCTACTAGCATATGAGTACATCGGTATTGAAAATATGAAAGTTATCTTTAAATGTAATTTCAGTTGTAACCTTGTTCACATGTACATTACAGACATTATACAACAAAACACACTGTTTAAGAAGGTAGCCAATAGGTAGCGTTTGCCAATAAAATAAAAAATAAAATAAAAATAAAATATCTTTACTTCAGAACAATTATTCCATAATTTGTTAGTTCATTTTGTACTACATACTACTTGTTAGCTTATCCAATAATAATAATAATAATGATTGACACAATAAAAGAATGAAATCATAATTTATAGTTGAATTAATAAATATGCATAATTTTAAATACAGGAATAATAGATGTTAAATTACAATTGTCATATAAATAATGATTTCATGTCACATTTTTTTTTTTTTTTTTTTTCAATGCTTAGACTGAAAAAATAACTACTTACCTGTTTTCTTTCACTTTCAGTATTACAAAAATATTGAATCAAAAAAGCTACGACAATCCATGGACAGCGCATTTTTTCCGTACTTTAAAAAAAATTTGCAAAACTTCTTACTGCAGTTTATTTCGTTTTAATCTACAAATCTACACTTTGATAGAGAGTCAAGTAAAGGACTCAAATCATTTGTGGAATTCTCCTAGCGTCATGCCGTAGCCAATATTAGCATATGTAGTAAATTGTTTCGTTGAGGTGCAACGACAGTATGCGGTGATTGACGATGAATGGGCTGAACTACCTATAGGGGAGCGTGAAGTAATATGAACCCATCAGGTTACATGATCCCCGCCGTATGCGAGTGTCAACCCGTCAGTTGCTTCTCCAAGTGTCATGACGGTGTGACAACTTATCAAGGTTTAATTGGACAAAACTAAGAGATATTACAGTTCCATTACTTGGTGTATGTTCATGTATATTGAAACGACAGTTTTGAAGGATTGTTAGTGGGTATATTTAAAGGTTAATTTTATTCAAACAATGTTTAGATGCCGCTCGTTATTTGTATCGAATTTTTTTGATCGAAATAATTTTTTTTGTAGTGAAATAGGGATCCTTTCATCACACGCAAAAAATACTCCCTGCAATTATATTACTCAATTAGTAAAATGCCCTACAAAAAGTTCCTAAAGCAGGTTATGAAAAAAGACACTTCTAGAACAGGAATAAAAACATAAAAAGGACTTAAAATGATAAAATTGGACCCCTCAAAATTAATAATAAAGGAAAAAGCAAACCACATAAATGCAAAAGAGTTATAAATTTGATTTTTCTGAAGAGTTTTCTTAGCCCTTCCCCAGGAATCGTTTTACACACAGATGTGTATTAAATAGGCATCTAATTAACTTTTACAAAAAAGACCAAGGTAAAAAAACTAGATACATGTTATAAATAAGTATGCAGTAGCAAAGATAAGTAAATTCACTACTCTCAACAATTGAAATTTGATGTGTCTCTCAAGGGAATCATTATACCTCACTTTCCCCTTAATGTGTAGTTTTATAGTACAAAAACAATGCTATTTAGATTCTGATGATAACATCGGATGATTATCATACCGTGAGTCATTAGCAATGTTTTGGAGCATAACTAGGAAGTGTTTCGAAACAGGAGTGCGATGATGATGATGAGATAAATACCTATACAGGTTGTAACAAAAATGTGGTGATCCGTTTAAAGTGGTGATTAGTATGGAAATTTGTATGTGAAATGCGTAAAATAGCTTAATATTATAAATGGGAAAGTGTGTGTGTGTGTGTCTGTTTGTTTGTCCGTCTTTCACGGCAAAACGGAGCGACGAGTTGACGTTATTTTTTAAGTGAAGATACCTAGTTGAAGGGATGGAGAGTGACGTAGGCTACTTTTTGTCTCTTTCTAACGCGAGCGAAGCTGCGGGCAAAAGCAGGAGGTCGCAGGTTCGATCCCAGCCCTACTCACCGGAGGTCACTTATTCTGGAGTATATGACATCTCTTTCAATTTATAATACTATATTTTTATTTAGTGGGGTGTCTTTGATCACCTGCATGGGGTAACATTGATCACTTGATTATTGTGTAATGTGTATGTCTACTTATTGCGGCTGATTATTTTATAAGAAACCTCATTTATTTTTTTGTTAAAAATGTATGTATTTTGCCTTAAATAAAGGTGATTTTTAAAAAAATTAAAAATTATATTTTAGATCAATGTAACCCCAAAACAAAATAAACAGTAGTAACTTTTGAACCTGCAAACAGATTTTTTTCTTTTCTCGAGACAAAATGCTTCTGTAAGGGGTTGCATTCAATTGGCCTCAAAAAAACAACGGGGATCCAAGTAACCCCAATGTCAGTTTAAGTTTGATAACGTTTTATTATTTTTTATTTTTTAAGCATTTAAAAATTTTAGGAGCAAAAGACTAAAAAAGTTGATGTGCCCATTTTTGAAATAAATTTAAATAATATTTTTTTAACGCCTAATTGTTGAAGATAGAGAAATTTCAACTTTGAAATTGATCAATGTAAACCCAGTTTACGGTACCCAGCTCACGCATACCTAAATACAACGAAGAATTCTAGTTTTGTCTATAAATTGGGCCTTTGAAATAAAACTAATTGTTTTTATAGTCAGACCACGTTATCTCTTCAAAACTTGTTACGTAGTAATTCGTTCCTGAGAAAATACCTAAATAAAAGATCAATAGATAAAATCAATAGTTTATTACAGCGCCATCTCCATGCGCGAAGAAGTACTAACCAGCGTTCAGGTTCACACAATTCATGCGCGCTACAGATATCGCAGATGAGCGAACAAAATAAGATATAGTAATTAGTTCCAAATTCCTCCGCATCATTCACCCAGAAGAGCGACACGGTTAGAAGCTTTCTTTTCGAGGCTTGTCATAACACGACTAATACGAGACGGACACGCACCCAAAATACAATTCGCAAAAGGTAGAAAATGGCGCAATCCAAGGACCGGAGCCCTACTGGCGGCGGTTAGCCAAAATTAAATCTAGCCATAATTAATTAGGAGAATGTCCACACATTAATGAAAATATAAAATCCCAAACTGTAAGTACCTATTTATATCCTCAAATTCCATGCACGTATTAGCTTCGCAAGATTTCTTTGGTTCTATAGCTGGGTGTACCTTGTTATAGGGGTCCTTAGGATTCATTTACAAGCACGAGACCATGGGACGAGGCTTTTGAGCAGAGTTTCAGCTTCCGGACTGCGCTTGGTGCACGAGCTGGCGGTCCACGCTACTGGCTTGCATCCTTGAGGCTTCGGCGTCGACGTGCGGTATCCCGTAATGCGTAAGAATATCTGATCGCGAGTGTTATGTGAATAAATCCAGGTTAGTTGATATATATTTGATACGAGCTTAAACTTAACGTCGGTTGACTATCCGTGTATCTGAGAAGACTTTCAAATCTCCTAACGTACTGAATTTTGTTATTTATATCCCATCACAGAGGCGCCCTAAGGAATTTTTTAAAGAGTTTCATGCCAGTGCTGAGGTACCCGGTGAGTAACTGAGATACCTATTATCAACGATACAAGCTTTCAAACGTTTAAATTTTTATTTTATACGTCATACTCCTGTGAAATTAAGACGTTTAACTTTCACGCTCACACTCAAACACCCTTTAACTTTAACTATTTGGGTTTTTTTCGTGACATATGTGACTTTAATAATTGTTTTTTTCTTGTTGAATGCTGTTTTTGCCATAGCGATTCGTGCAACAATGTCCAGGTGTACATTTGGAGTCACTAGTAACTAAGCTGCCTAAGTATTTAAATCTTTCCACTTGTTGAATGGGGATGTTATTAAGAATGATTGGAGGATGTTTTGTATTATGTTTTGAACCTGTGGGTGTTTTAGATTCTTAAAAACTGTATCCATTTGTAAAATAAGTTTTGTTTCTAGCCGCATTAAATTTGACACCTCCTGTATCCGTTCCAATAATATTGATTATTTATAATCAATATTTATTATATTTGAAGAAATACTTTCAAGTGAAAAGTGTCTTGTAATTGTTGTAATAATTCTTTAATCTTCAAACTACATCATAGAATTTCGTAAGATTTTGCTAAAACCGCTTTTTTCCATGTTTGTTGCGAGATTTTTCATCAATTGAACCAATTTAAAAAATATATAACTATATGTATATTATTGGGCAATTACAATCAAACCAACTTTTGCCGGTTGAGCTGCTACAATGTTTGACGCACTCAGCGCCCAATGGTTACTTAGCGCTACGAGAGATACTTAGCGTTCGATGAGTTAACTTATTTTGGCAATACATGCATGTCGTTGGAAATTTGGATATAAAATACGAATAATAACATGTATTTACGTATATATCTCGTCATCATTAAATGCCTAACTGATTTAAACACTTCCTAGTTAAGGGTGACTCACACCAATCCAATCCGACCCGGCACGATCTGTCAGTAGTAGAAGTAGTAGGAGTAGTTTATTCATAAACAATTTACATTGTGTTTAAACTTAACAATAGTACTAAAAACGATTACAGTTTCTATAGAAAGAAGCACGTGATAGCTTTGAGCCCTCGGAGGTCACGTGACATTTTCTATAGAAACTGACAGATCGCCCGGATCGGATCGGATGGATGTGAGTCATCCTTTATGCTCCAAAATATTGCTAATGACAGTATTGATTCACGGTATGATAATCATCCGATGTTATCATCAGAAGTAAATGGACTTGTTGACCAGCGGAAAACCCATGTTATTATTTGGCTATGGCGTGGCCCTAGGAGAATTCCAGCACGCGCTATTACGGTGTACATTTGTAGAAAAACTGAAATAACCTACAAAAAACCATCATATCATGGAAATAATGCGATATGTATGGATTGTAGCCTTATTCATTCAACATTTTTGGACTGCTGAAAGTGTAAAAAAACAGGTAAGTAAGTAGGTATTTCTTCAGTTTAATCTAATCTTTGGCAAACGTTTAAAAGACTGAGGTATTTTATTCATTTATTAGGGTTCCGTAGTACCCTTACAGTTTCGCCAAGTCTGTCTGTCTGTCTGTCCGTCCGCGGATAATCTCAGTGACTGTAAGTACTAGAAAGCTGTAATTTTGTACGAATAAGTATATCGGTCACGCCAACAAAGTGGTCAAATAAAAAGTGGTTATAATCTTTTTTTAGGTCAAAAAATGTGTCCCCCCCCCTCTAACTTTTGAAATATGAGTTCAAAAAATATGAAAAAAATTACAAAACTTAATAGGAACTTTATTGGAAAATTATTTTGAACTTGATTGGTTGAACGGTATTTGAAAAATATTACAAAATAATTTCTAAATTAAGCTTGTAATTTAACCGTATATGCAAAAAAAAAAATTATCTTGAGTATTTAATTAATCATCCCGCACTTACCTTCCTTCTTAAGTATAATAAAATTATGATTCAAATCGATTTACGCGATCAAAGTTTACCCCCGGAAACCTAACACACATAATCCGTCTAGTTTGTATAAATTAGTAACCCAATTTACTTCGCGCTGCTAAGATTTTTCCGGAGTTGATAGGGTCGGGTCGGGTGTATTTATTAAATCACTTTTTAAGGTTGCCTATTGTGACGGACGGTAAACTACGGAACCCTACACTGAGCATGGCCCGACATGCTCTTGGCCGGTTTATATGCAAGTATGTTCACCAATCACTCTTCGAGCTCCGTCGTCCGATTTGAGTGATTATTTCGTGTTCAGTGATTTAAATTGATCCCCTAGAAATTTGGTGCTGATCTGATGATAGGATTCATTGGGAAATCATTAATTTGTCATCTCAATTTTCCAAGGCACATGCCGTTTTCCATGTATAAAATGTCTCTTCTTTTCATCCTTTCACCCACTGCTGGGGCTCGAGTTAAATTCTACTAGTGACTTCGGTCCTGCGCGAGTTGGGTCGCCTTCTCCCAATCCATCTTCAATGCACCCATCTCCTGCTAAACGGAATAACGCAAGGTAGATTTGGGGCGGCCCTATTTCCGTTTGCCAGGCGTCTTCCAGATCGGGGTAATCTTTGAAAGGTGGGTGTCAGGTTTCCTGAGGATGTGCCCAATCCAATGCCATTTCCTCATTTGTATCTCCTTGTGTACCTACGGGTAATTCTCCGGTGAGTCCGGTGAGTGATACATGAGCGTTTGTGATCCAGTTAAGCCAAAAGATTTTAAAAAAATTGGAGAAAGAGAAGAATGATGTATCTGATATCAGGATAATTATGATGATATCGCCGCGTACTACCCATGGTACAAGCTTTGCTGATTTTGGGACTAAGTAAGTCGATCTGTGTGATGTTTGTCCTCTACTATTTATTTATTTATTTGCCTTAGGGCGATATGATTTGCCTATTGTAACAGCAATATCAACATTTCTCTTCATCGTCGCCTCAGTAGAAACGCCGCCTACAAGATGAGTCACACTAGGACGGGACGCTACTGGACACGGGGCACTGGGACGGGACGGGATAAGACGGGACGAGACAATCTGTCAATTTCTATAGAAAGAATCACGTGAAAGCCCGGAGCCGTCGGATGTAACGTGAAGTTTTCTATAGAAACTGACAGATCGTCCTGTAAGTTCTATTGCCGTCCCGCTCTAGTGTGAGTCATTCCTAATTCTTAATTTAATACTGAGTTTACCATTTTAAGTTAACATGGTCATGGTCATTTGCATTATAAGTACATTCTAAAACGGGATATTTATCATGTATGTTTGTTTTATTCAGTACCAGATATTTTGGCACTTGCAACAGCAATCGCTATGTTCACGGGATAACTGTTATGCTGCGAGTTTTTAGTTGTGATCTACTTACACACCACAGCGATGTACCCTCTTACGGGTTCGTTTATTTTGCGTGTTGTCAACGGGAATTACTAAGAAACACACAGCTTGTTGACTGCCGGTTGATACTCAATATGGCGAGGACGCCTTAGGAATACTCGTAGATTTTTTTTTTGCCTGTTTAAAGTTGTTTAATATTGATAGCTTATTATGCAGTGAACTAACGAAGTGTGCAGCAAATAGAAAATTACTCTTGAAACGCGTGAAATCACCCTTCGGTCATCAATCGGTAGGTTGGGATCTGGGCTGCCTCGTGCTTCGTAAAGAGAGCTATCTTCTTTGCCAAGCAAGGCCTCATGTGGCAATATACCTTGACACTGGCAATATTGTCCCACTGGACAGAACCATTTTATTTAAGAAAACTGAAACTTGTTTGGTTAATATCCCGTTTTAGATTGTAGTTATCATACTGGTTTTGTCAACTTTAGGCAACATATCAAGTGACTCTGGAAAGGGCCACGGAATGCCGCAGTCCTGACCCTCCGTTTGCCAAGAACCGGACCTTCAAGTCATCCATGACCATTCTCAGACACAAAACAGGGACTGTTCTGGTTGGAGATCACAAAGTGCTGGTGGAAATTCCTTTTAATAATGTAAATATACTATATACAAAATTTCGAAAAACGATATCCCGATTTATAAAATCCCGAACTATCAAAACTCCGATCATCAAAATTCCGCCACATGAAAGCACGAATAGAATAAACCGATTTTTCAAAATTCCGAATAACATAATACCGAATCAGTATTAGATTCGGGATTATATTGTTAATCGGAATTTTAAATATTCGTGCTTTCATGAGTCGGAATTTTGATGATCGGAGTTTTTACAGGTCGGGATTATAAAATCCGGGATTTTGATATATTGGGATTTATAAAAATTCGGGATTATAAAAATCGGGATTATCATAATTGTAAAATAATATTTCGGAATATGTGAGTGATCTCACTATATACTAAACGTCGCGAGCAACTGAGCCCTATTTTACTACGCTGTGACAATTCCTAAAATTACTGAATTACTTGCATTCCATGCGTCCATTGGCTACGGAAACCGCTCACCATCGCGCGGGCTGTACTTGTTAACTACCATTTTGATAATTTAAATTAAATCGTAGTGTACTATGTGTGTGTGTAGTGTACTATATATATGAATTACCCATTGAAAGTGAAGTCATAGGCAAGTCCCCCAGTAGCGGACTGCTGAGGTTTTCTGAGAATTATACAAAAAGTATTTTTTAAATATGTCGTTATTTATGTACTTATTACTTTACTTACCAACCTTTATAGTCGAAAAAAAATTGGTACTTCCTCATAAACTAATACAATAATAGTACATTACATACAAGTGCGAAAGGGAGGAAATTCGTTTTAAATCGACACGAGTTGCGAATTACCTATTCGCACGTGTATCGTACAACGTTTTACAGTACATCATTATGGCCCTTTTATTTTTTTGCATAGGCACATAAAGTGCTTATTATCGCACAAGTGCGGTAATGTTCCCATATGTACTGTAAACATTATTAAACTTGTGTGAGAAGAAATGCAGTCTGTGAAAGTAGCACTTAGTACCGGGCGAGCTGCATTTCTAATCCCTAGAAATCCTTGGTTTTAGACCATTTGATCATACATACAATCTTCCAGACATTCACGAACTCCACCTTCAGCAGCTTGAGCACTGTCTTTGAGATGGTCCTCTAAAGTTACATAAAATATTTAATTTTTTATCTGTTTGAAATCATTGACTTATTAAAAGAATGTACACACAAAGCAAAACAAATAATGTGGGTCAGAATGACATTAGCGAACTTGCATTCATGATGATACAAACGTTAAATGTTTCGTACGAAAAAGAGCTTACTGAAGTTAAACAGTTAAACAGTGTCATTTTTTTCGGCTGATTGGGTATCCAGTTCTTTTATCCTATATATATGCTTGAGATACTTGAACCAAGAGCTGCCTCTTCTTTATTATTCCTTCTTTAAACTTTCCCTTTTTTATTATACTTAATTTCCCTTTATTTTCATTTATTCATTTACTTTTCATATCTTTAGTTTTTTCCTATATCCGGCGTTACGGGATTTCTTGATGTCCGGTACTAAGTGACAGGGAAGCGTTACAAATAAAATTTTCATATATTAACTTTCTTTGAATATGTGTACAAACTTTCTTAGTATGTAAGGTAAATGAATATTACCTATATTAAAAAAAACACAGCCACTTTCACATAACAGTTTAAATGTTCGCGTTTTATACACATTATTATGAACATAGAATGGGGTAGACCTAACTTTATCTACCCAATCCCGCGTTTAATGTGACGTTCCGCCGGGTACGTAAATATTTCTAGCAAGATCGCCGTTGACACTTCGCTGATTCATCAGTCATGTCATCAGACATGAAAATGTGTCGAAACGTCGGAATATTAAGGTAACTTAACTACATTCGCGATAGTCGGTAACACTCACCAGCCTTCTTTGTGGCATAAAGTATTGCTCCTCGCTCGCATTGTTAGTTACCAAGATATTTGTTTGTCCAGCACTAAATGCCGTCCGCGGCTAGTTCCCCTACTACAGAAAAAGTTACCAAGGCCCCCAGTACCGAGGGCTGGGCCAGGGGTCTGCCGCGATAGCAGGAGGCCGCTGATTCGTTAGCCCTGGTCACTTTTTCTGTAGTATACATCTCTTTCAAATTATAAGTTTTTCAAGGGTTTTGCAGCCAATGGACATTTTCTTCATTTGTAAGCTTTTGAAGTCTGCCGTTGTACGTTTCCAGTTGAGCATAGCTACCTACACAGTCGATGCGTCTGGCAACAAAGAACTTAAGCTACGTCTTGATAAACAAACCTGTCGTTCTTTTGTTGGGAAATTTTTCCTGCGAATTACGGGTATCCGTTATTCCAAAGACTGCACCCTGCAGAAGGTAATCACATATTACCGGGTGTTGCCTGTAACAGTAGCAATAAATTTAACCATAGGTATTGAAATTAAACACTTTAGAACGGATTAGTCGCGTTTATTAACACCATGATCCTACGTTTCGAGCCCTTTATAGCACTCGTTTTCACAGGGTTAAGATGATGACTGCTCTCAGTCAGAGTTCTCCCCGTCAATCAAAAAAGTTACGAGTGCAAACTACCTACATACAAAACTATAAAAAATAATTAAAAACAAAAACAAAGGTTGGTCTACAATGCCCAGAGGGGCTTATAAGGCTAGTAATACATAGCCTGAAGGGCATACTATGATTAAAATTAAAAACGTAGGATCATGGTGTTAATAAACGCGATTAATCCGTTCTAAAGTGTTTAATTTCAATGAATAACAATCGCGGTAACAGAAGACAATTGATATTAACCATAGGTACGTAGTAGTCCTCGCCAAACTGAACAGCGTTTGTTCAGTGACTTTTAAAAATAACGTACTATGTTCTGATGTACTGCAAATTGTGTCATTTTTGTATTAAGACAAGAAATGAACAAAAGTTGTTCAGTTTGAGTACTACTTGCGATTTAATTTATTACTCCTGTTACAGGCAACACCCGTCTCTGTCGCACGTGCCTGTTGGAGTGACAAAGAGGTTTTCCCGTCAATGCCAATTTTCGATGTTCGTGGTAGGAGTGCAGCGCGCGTGGTATGTATAGTCAGCTCGTGAGTCGGTACCTACACGAGACGAAATACAATCGATTAGAATTTGCGCGGAATGTTCCATAGGCTTGGTATAAATCCATATTTTCCACGCAAGGTTAAATCCAACCCTAATAAATTTCATATCTAAACTTAGAAGCTTTTTGCGTTTATGCAATACGAGTACACCTGCTTTAAAACAGTGAAAGAAACAGATTGCAGATTATTTTCAACTATAAATGAGAGATGTCGCCACCATACTGTGTAATTGTAAACCATGATTCAAAACATTCCCTATGTTTTAAAGCGGGTAGCCCTGGGCGCTGGGGGCCTTGGTCACTTTTTCTGTATATGACATCTCGTTTTGTTTGATTTCAGGGTTTGTACCCCATCAGGGAATTTGACATTGACAAGGCATCACATGCCTACCCCAACTGGCACTTCGAGGGTAACGTCCTCTATAGAGCCGATTTGGTGCACAAGGGATTTACAGACTTTTGTTTCGATATAGCTACCACAATTAAAATTATCGGATAGCACTGTCATTTGTGTTTAATTTTAATAAATATTTGCAAAAGAATATAGATATATACGCTTACTATTCAAGTTCAAATATTTAGGTCGTTACGTATTATAAAACTTGCTGGTCTGACCCATTAGTACAGACCCATTTCGTTGGCCACTACTACTAAAAAAGTACAGTACAATAAAGCTTTCAGGATGCTGTTAGGGCTCCCGAGACATTGCAGTGCGTCAGGCATGTTCGCGGAGGCGCGCACGGATGGCTTTCACGCGATAATGCGAAAGCGTGTTGCGTCTCTGCTGAGGCGTGTCGCCGGGAGCCCCAATAGTATCCTGCAAACAGTGGCAGGACGGGAAGATGGCCCCTTCCATTATCATTGGAATCGGATGCACATGCTCACATCTCATCGACTTTAGACGCTTTTATGTTAGTGTTATTCTCAAAGGAAATTGTAAATTAATTTTAAGTTTATTGTAATATACGTGTGACCTCCGATTGCGTATATTTACTATATAGCCATGTAGGACTCACATTTACTGAAAGGTGGTAAGAGATAGGACTTAGAGCAAGGTCAAATTACTTTCCCCACATGTGGATAAAATGCGTTTTTCCACGATAGTTTTGAAGGACAAAACAGCGGTTTCCGAGCTACTGAGGGGGAAAAAATATTGCATTCCGAGAATTTATTATACTCAGCCTGTATAACTCTATACAATAATTGGAAAATTGTGAAATTCAAGCACTAAATAAATTCATCATCCCAGCACTATATCTAAAACGCTAGAGTATAAGTACCTTAAAAGTCAAATGCTAAAACGAACCATAATACCTACGTTAGATAATAACTTCCAGGGTTGTTCTAATGTCCAACATTACTTTTAGTAGACGAGAGCGTTTACGTTTCACCCCATTTAACTAATGTTACGGCCTTAATAAGTCTCACAAACTTTCTGGGAGTTAAATTATGGTGGAAATACGAATTCGGAAATGATTAAGAATGACTCGCACTAATCCGATCCGGGACGATCTACAGTTTCTATTGAAAGAATCACGTGATAGCTCCGAGCCCTCCGAGGTCATGTGACGTTGTCCCGGATCGGATCGGATGAGTGTGAGTCATCCTTTAGGAGAAAATCGATTTTTACAAGTCAAAAAATCAAAGACAACATGATACGTTACGTTCAACTGTGTTTTCTTATACTACGACGGTGACAAACAAGCATACGGGTCGCCTGATGGTAAGCGGTCACCGTAGCCTATGGACGCCTGCATCTCCGGGGGTGTTACATGCGCGTTGCCGACCCTTTAATAAAAAGGAGGATTTGCTGTGTTGACAGCTAAAGGGGCAAGCTTTGCTCCGTGGGTCCCCATCTGTCAACACATTGAATCCTCTAGGAGCTCTGGCGACCTTACTTATCAACAGAAACACAACACTATCGTTAACCACATTGGCGGTTATTGATATGGTCCAAGTGTGATATATGTTTATGGGCGTAGATTATATATGATATATTTTTCAAAAACTGACAACTGACAACAATTTTGAAAACGTTTTTCATGTATTCCATTTCAACTGAAATGATCTTTCAATGTTTGTATTAATTAAAACACGTAAAAATGTTTTTGTAACTATGAAAATTCATGGCAAAAAGTTCAACTGAATAGGTCAAATTCAAATTTATATACCGTGCTTTTAAGGGGTAGGTATTACCTACTCCTTCTCTATTACATTGTATGATACAAATCGTTACTACATGTACACAAGTAACACAAGCTGTTAACTATTGACCACAGGAAAGAAAAATTGCTTGTGGACATGAAGTCATGATTTTTATCATGTAATTCAATAGAAAATGAGTACCTTTTAATATGGATAAGAGTTCAATAAGAAAATTTTCCTTTAAATTTTGAAAAGTCCACCTGGTAAGATGTGTAAAATCGTTTTGTGTTTGACCGAATTAACATTCCTTGATTCTTTCTGTACATTACTCTGATCAAAATTACTAGGGAGCAAAGTTGTCTTTTACCTCCCGTGAGACCCGTGCAAGCGGAAGGTCTCATAATTAAACCACGACGACTACGTCGCTAAGATTATGGCATGAGGGACAAACAAACTTTGCTGTCCAATGTAATTAGTGTAGTCACCTATTTTTATGTTACCTATAGTTACCAAACTCAGAGTCGGATATTATTTACAGCCATTAAAAGTTTTCACTTGCTACAGTTGTGACGTCACGCCAGTAAGACAAAGTAACGATTAATTATTTTATACGGAAAAAAAAGTCTAAAAGCAAGTTTTAACTGTGATATCGGTTCATACGACTGACGCCTACGTCTAGTTAAAATTGGAGGTGGCTAATATTAAAAACTAGCGACCCGCCCCGGCTTTGCACGGGATATTTTCATATATATAAACCTTCCCCTTGAAACACTATCTATTTAAAAAACCGCACCAAAATCCGTTGCGCAGTTTTAAAGCTTTAAGCACACATACATACATACAGACAGCGGGAAGCGGCTTTTTTTTATACTATGTAGTGATATTACTATTATAGACCAATAGGTATAGGTAGTAGACATTCTTAGAATTCATCGTTATAACTTACGATTTATTTAGTAGCACGCTACACTTGGTGACCAAGTTGTGTATACCTACTATATTTTATTATATATTTGTAGTTATACTAAGCGGAGCGACACTTCACATTGGTTATCTAAAACGTAAACAAAAGAAATTGGCTATTTGTCAACGAAATAACGTGTCAGTACAAAGTAGTAGAACATTACGGGGTATGAAACGAAGTTATCTTGCAAATTCAGTTGTCAAGTATTATTGGAAGTCAATTTTTATTCAGTTGCGTTAGAGAGAAAGATAGTTGGTAGGTACCTGTGATTTGAAAAAGTGTTGACTCTGAAGAAAACTTATTTTTTGTTTAGTCTCTGGAGTACGTTACAACTTTTGATAGGTATCTGCAACAGCAGGTATCTTCCGCGCACTATACATTATGTGTATTATGGGCGGTAAACAAGAAATTATGAACGAGTGTGAATTTAAGCCCGATTCGAAGGCGAGTGCTTTATTTTAGTACGAGTTCACAATTCTTGTACCACCCGTGGTTCATACAATGTTTTTCATCACATTTGCGAGGAAATAAATAAACTTTCTAAGCAGATACAGAAACAATCGAGTCCGAGAGTAGTAGTCCACAGTACTACGGAGTGAGCGGCGGCAACGTGCGGCGAGCGCGTGGTGTGCAGTTCCTCCAGGAGCTCCGGGTGGGCGGGTCAACAGAAACGCGTGCCGATTTTCATCTGAAATTCCCATACAAATGACTACGAATAAATTTGGTCAGACAGTAAGTACCTACATCATTATTAACTGGATTTCTGTTGGAATCGTGTTTTATTGTATACTTAATAATTATGTTTAAAATACGTTTATACTCGTAAGTGGTTAACATGAAAAAAAAACATACAAGAAAATTAAATTTTTGGGTCATTTTATACATTGTTCGGGACAATCGCGTGAAAGTCAGCACGGGTTGCAGTAACAGTAAAGGATGACCACAATAGAACGGGAAGGGACGGGACTGGATGGGGCGGGACGGGAAAATCTGTCAATTTCTATAGAAAGCGTCACGTGACATAAGGGCTCCGAGCTATCACGTGATTCTTTCTATAGAAATTGACAGATTTTCCCGTCCCGCCCCGTCCCGTCCCGTGCTAGTGTGAGTCATCCTTAAGAAGACCGTGATACGGTACTTAAGTACCTATTTATAGTCATAGGTTATTATATAATTTTCTGCATCTGATTGTCTGTACACTTCCTGTGTGTTTCGGTAATAAATTTTATTTTATTTTTATTTTTAAATGCCCTGAAATTTATATTCAGAGTGTTTTGGGGTGAAAGAAACCGATTTAGGGGGTACCTACGCGTTATTAATTTCTAAAAATCATAAAATAAGGGACACTCTAATTTATAGTAAATTATATACTTATATTGCCAGCAGCACTGTCCTGATAAAATACAATAGGTACAATTAAAAAACACTCACCAATGTCATCATAATGATGTTTTGATTTACAAATGACTTTCAAATGATCATTGTATGTAATAAAGTAACGATTAAGGCATTACATTATGATTAATATTACCTACATAATTATACGCTCATTAAATTGCTCATTTTATTATTTACATCATAGATATAGGATAAAAGAACTGGATACCCAATCGGCCGCAAAAAATGACGCCATAAAAGAGCAGCAGTTGCGACTCTTTTTCATATAGTCTTGTTTGGAACGTGACGTTCCGTAAGTGCCAACAGCCTTTATACTTTTAACAGTGTTGGTAGTTCTGTGTATGAATTTGACACTTAATGCTTACGTCAGTAAACTCTTTTTCGTACGAAATATTTATGGTTTTGTATCGTCATCAATGCAAGTTCGCTAATGTCATTCTGACTCACATTTTTTGACGTTTTTGTTCTGCTTTGTGTCTATTTCTTTTAATATGTCAATGATTTACATTATGAATACAATAAAACAGATTATAGGTCTTCCGTTTGATATTCAAGATGGCGGTTGCGTTTCTTGAATAGTTCTTTGTTTTTGTGTGCTAATTGTTGTTTAATGTGTAATATTTATAGCTTATTGTGCAGTAAACTAACGAAGAAGTGTGCAGCTGTTGAAGAATTAATCCTGAAACGCGTGTAATCGCGTTTTTGATTCATTACTCGGTTGTCCCGGGATCTCGGCCTCCTGAGATATTTATTACGTATAGCTGTAAACGGAATAAATAGCAAGGCCAATTACCGAACCACGTCGCCCAAGAGGCAATATACTATTTATATACCTAAGATATTAATACGGGACACTGGCAAAATTGTCCAATTCTCGGACAGAGGCCATATTATAAAAGAAGAAGAAACAGATTTTAAAAGAATGTGTATTTCGGAGATACCTAGCTTTAATTATTTGGTAAAATATAACATTTATTTTCAAAATATATACAGTAAGAGTAACTAACTTAGCTACCTACCTTTGCTTCCCTTAAATCTGAAATAGGTCCTTGAGGCATTGTACCTACCTTGTGGATGCTAGCGGCATTTCCTCGTTGTATCACAATGCTTGTACGTTGTGCGAGAAAGCCACCAGCTCTTCGGTCACCAGTAACATTAACATTGATATCCTATACATTTCTTTAATATAATTTTCTTTTAATAAGGTCAATGTGGCTAATTTCATCATAGGGCCAAAATATCTGTCAAATGCTCGCTTGCGTTGAATATAAACACAGTACGCTGCTGCCGACTCAATTATGAACACACATTAGGTTTTCAATTCAATCACAGATATAGACAAGGAGCCGTTCGTTATACGGCCATAAAAAGATTTTTAACGTGACATATCCCATTTTTCTATATTTTTAACAAGAAAAACACTACAATGCCTTTGGAATAAGAAATCACACAATATTTTTACATTAAACAACTTTTATGAATAATTTCCTAGAACAACAATAATGAGTCAAGTTTATTAGCTATACATTTTATGTAAAAACTAGTATTTTTTATAATATTGCAAGCAATTAAACAGCTAATTAACGCGTCAAATTATAAAATGACAACCACCTACGAAAGGTCTCACAGACCAGCAAGTTATAAAACGTAACCTAAATATTTGAACTTGAATAGTAAGCGTATTTATATATTATATTCAAGTGCGAATATTTATTAATATTAAACACAAATGACAGTGCTATCCGAGAGTTTTAATTGTGGTGGCTATATCGAAACAAAAGTCTGTAAATCCTTTGTGAACCAAATGGGCTTGATAGAGGACGATACCCTCGGGGTGCCAGTTGGGGTAGGCATGTGATACCTTGTCAATATCAAATTCCCCAATGGGGTACAAACCCTGAAATCACACAAAAAGAGATGTCATATACTACAGAGAAAGTGACCAAGGCCCCCAGCGCGTGGCGAGGAGGCAACCTCCTCGACCGCGTTAGCGTATCGAGGGGTCAAAATATGAAAGTTGCCGGATGATTTAAATAAACGGCAAACATAATTTGAACTCCCGATACGCTAACGCGGTCGAGGAATTAATGTCGTACAACTTTCATACTAGGCCTTCTGGGCTACTTTCATACGCTTTAAAACATACCTAGTGAAAGAAACACAGTGAAAGTTTTGATTCATGGTTTTTCAATTACACAGTATGGTGGCGACATCTCTCACTTCTAGTTGAAAATAATCTGCAATCTGTTTCTTTCACCATGTTTTAAAGCAGGTTTACTCGTAGTTCATAACAACGCAAAAAACTTCTAAGTTGAGATATGAAATTTATTAGCGTTCGAATATAACCTTACGTAGAAAATATGGGATTATACCATACCTTTGGAACATTCCGCTCCGCGCAAACTCTAATCGATTGTATTTCGTCCCGTGTCCCATCCTACTCGTACCACGCCCGCCGATGCTCGCCGCCGCCAGTATTATACAATATTTCTAATCGTAGGCAACTAGGGTGTGCAAAAACCTGTTAGTAACCGGTTATTAACCTTCATACAAATAAAAACCGGTTTGCACACCCTATAGGCAACCCTGGCGTTGTGTGGGGGTGAAGGGGACCGAGCGGCAAGTGTTTTGGCGTAGTATTCAAAACGGGTTGTATTCACTTTTTCTATGAGATATAAATATCTGTTCTTAAGAATGATTAATTGATTATAAACCGAGTGTTGCCTGTAACAGGAGCAATAAATTAAATCGCAAGTAGTACTCCTCAAACTTGACAATTTTTTTTTCAACAAATTTAAAAATGATGTACTTACAGAGTTTTCACTTTTTCATATAAACTAAATAGTATTCTCAATGTACATTAAACACACAGCCAAACTAGGTAACATCAGCCAAATTGACTTTTCTTGTCATAGTACAAAAATGACAAAATTTGCAGTACATTCCGTCTTCTTATAAACTTTTAAGTGTTATAAAATCAAAACACACGTTGTTTTCAAAAGCCACTGAACAAACGTTGTTCAATTTGGCGAGGACTATCTATGGTTAAATTTATTGCTACTGTTACAGGCAACACCCGGTAATATGTGATTACCTTCTGCAGGTTGCACTCTTTGGAATAGCGGATACCCGTAATTCGCAGGAAAAATTTCCCAGCAAAAGTACGACAGGTTTGTTTATCAACACGTAGCTTAAGTTCTTTGTTGCCAGACGCATCGACTGTGTAGGTAGTTATGCTCAACTGGAAAAGTACAACGGCAGACTTCAAAGCTTAGAAAAGAATACAATGTACATTGGCTGCAAAATCTTTAAAAAACTTATAAATTGAAGAGGTCATATTATTATACTACAGAAAATGTGGACAGGGCTAACGAATCAGCGACCTCCTGCTTTTGCGGCAGAGTCCTGTCCCAGCCCTCGGCACTGCAGGGGGCCTTAGTAACTTTTTCTGTAGTAGGGAGAAGTCCCCTAGTGCTGTACAAACGAATATCTTGGTAACTAACAATGCGAGCGAGGAGCAATACTTTTGTTTTAGAGGGTAAATGCAATCCCGAATTTTTATAAATCCCAATATATCAAAATCCCGGATTTTATAATCCCAACCTGTAAAAACTCCGATCATCAAAATTCCGACTCATTAAAGCACGAATATTTAAAATTCCGATTAACAATATAATCCCGAATCTTATACTGATTCGGTATTATGTTATTCGGAATTTTGTAAAATCGTTTTTTTTTTCTATTCTTCTTCTTCTTCCAGCCTTATCCCGTTTCCCGTTCCTTCCTCGTTCGTTCCTTCCTTCGTTCCTTATCCCGTTCAGCCGGAATATCATACGGGCCAGATGCTTTGTTGTTTGCCATTTTTCTGATAGCTATCTTGACTTCGTCGTGTGTCACTTCGTTCCAGGGGCCTGCTGTGCTTGGCAAATCAGTTATTGGAGTGCAAGGGTATGTGTTTTCAGGTATAGTACTCTCTCCATCTTCTCTTTATATCCGTTGGACGTTAGGAGGGTGCCTTGAGCGTCTTTGATGTATTTTACTGCTCCTGTATCCTGGGTATCACGGTGTCTTTGTTTGGCGATTTTGAATAATTGTTTCTCGTTGGTCGCGTTTTCCAGCTCAGTATACAGTTTTTCCCTGTTTGCAGCTTTTGCCTGTGCTACTGCTCGCTTTACCTCTTGTTTGGCGTTTTGGTATGTGGTTTTATCGGCGTCACTTCCTGTTTGTTGCCAGGTTTTAAAGCAGGTCTTTTTCATTTGGATCTTTTCTTGCACGTCTGGTTTCCACAGTGATGGATCCTTATTTAATCGAGCTGCTCCTTTAGTTACATCCAGATACATGGATGCTTTTTCGATGCAAGGACTGCGAAATTCGTTCCACATGCTATTGGTAGTACTAGCCGGGTTAATTTCAGCTTCTTTGAGGTATTCAGTCAGTTCAGTTCTAAGCATACATTTTCACCTTCTTTGCGTTGCAGGTTGTACCACCGGATTTTCGATGTCTTTTCTGTTTTGGTTTTAGCTGTTTTTGGTATCATGAGGTCTACTACTAAAAGGCGGTGTTGCGAGGGTAAAGGTTCTCCGGGTATTACCTTACAATTCCTAAAGGTCTTTAGCGAATGCCTATCTGCGAGTATGTAGTCTACTTGACTGCTGGTTCCGCCACTCTTGTACGTTATTAGGTGTTCCGGGGGCTTAGAGAAAAAGGTGTTGACGATTGCCATGTTAAAAGTTGTTGCGAGGTTCAGTATGTCTTCGCCTTGTGCGTTTTTCTTTCCAAAGCCTCGATTTCCATGGAATTCGCTGTGAGTAGTTGACGTTTCACCTACATGACCATTGAGGTCAGCGCCAATGTATTTTGACTCCGTTTTGGGGATAGATTGTAGGAGGTCGTGAAGGTCATCCCAAAAGGCCTGCTTCACCGCTCGGGGTAATCTGATTTGTGGAGCGTAAGCTGACACTACGTTCATGCATGTTTGGTCGTCCATGGCGAATTTGATAACTATAATTCGATCACTGACTCTGTTCACTTCGATGATACGGCTCTGAAAGTTCTTATCGATTACTATGCCTACTCCATTCTGGTTGGTCTTTGTGCCATTACATATCAGTTTGTAATCGTTACCTATGTTTCGAGACTTCGACCCCTTCCATTTCGTCTCCTATACGCAGCAGATATTAACGCGCCTTCTGATCAATACTTTGCTGAGTTCTAAGCTGCGTCCGGTCGTGGAGCCCACATTCCTAATTTCCTACTCGCGAGGCGTGTTTTTGGAGAATGCGCTACACTGACCTTGCCGTCGCTTCGGGGGAACGCCCTAGTATTATTCGCATTTCCTCGCATCTTTACTTGTACGTCGCTTACGGGGGACGTCGCTTATGTTTTTTTTCTATACGTAATTTTAAATATTCGTGATTTCAGACTCTGAGTTTCGATGATCGGAGTTTTGATTGTTCCGGGTTCTTAAAATCGGGATTATAAAATTCGCGATTAAAAAATTCGGGATATCGTTTTTCAGAATTATGTAGTGTACCCGTATATAGTATATTTACATTATTAAAAGGAATTTCCACCAGCACTTTGTGATCTCCAACCAGAACAGTCCCTGTTTTGTGTCTGAGAATGGTCATGGATGACTTGAAGGTCCGTTTCTTGGCAAAAGGAGGATCAGGACTGCGGCATTCCATGGCTCTCTCCAGCATCACTTGATATTTTGCCTAAAGTTGATAAACCCAGTATTATAACTAAATAAATATTACAGGACATCTTACACAAATTGACTAAGTCCCGCAGTAAGCTCAATAAGGCTTGTGTAACGGGTACTCAGACAATGATATATATAATATTTATACAAATAGGTAAGTACAACAAATAGAAAACATCCATGACTCAGCAACAAATATCACACAAATAAATACCCTTACTGGGATTCGAACCCAGGACCCTCGGCATAGCAGGCAGGGTCACTACCAAATACGCCAACCGGTCGTCAACTACAATCTAAAACGGGATATTAACCAAACAAGTTTCAGTTTTCTTAAATAAAATGTCTCTGTCCAGTGGAACAATATTGCCAGTGTCAAGGTATATTGCCACATGAGGCCTTGCTTGGCAAAGAAGACAGCTCTCTTTACGAAGCACGATGGAGCCCAGATCCCAACCTACCGATTGATGACCGAAGGGTGATTTCACGCGTTTCAAGAGTAATTTTCGATTTGCTGCACACTTCGTTAGTTCACTGCATAATAAGCTATCAACATTAAACAACTTTAAACAGGCAAGAAAAACAAATAACTCTCCCTAAGGCGTTCTCGCCATCTTGAGCATCAACCGGCAGTCAACAAGCTGTGCGTTTCTAGTAATGCCAGTGACAACACGCAAAATAAACGAACCCGTAAGAGGGTACATCGCTGTGGTGTGTAAGTAGATCACAACTAAAAACTCGCAGCATAACAGTTACTCCGTGAACATGGCGCAAGCAACAGTGCCAAAATAATATATCGGGTGCTCAATAAAATAAATATACACTGTAAATATCCCGTTGTAGATTGTAGTTATAATGCCATGACCATGTTAGCTTAAAGGATGACTCACAGTAGTCCGTTCCGTTCCGTTCCGATTCGGGACGATCTGTCAGTTTCTATACAAAAAGTCACGTGACGTCCGAGGGCTCCGAGCTATCACGTGATACTTTCTATAGAAACTGACAGATCGTCCCGTATCGGATCGGAACGGAACGGACTACTGTGACTCATCCTTAAAATGGTAAACGCAGTATTAAAATAAGAATTAAGAATGACTCACAATACAACGGGACGGCACTAGAACTTACAGGACGATCTGTCAGTTTCTATAGAAAACGTCACGTGACATCCGAAGGCTCCGGGCTCTCACGTGATTATTTCAATAGAAATTGACAGATTGTCTCGTCCCGTCCCATCCCGTCCCGTACCAGTGCCCCGTGTCCAGTAGCTGTATTGTTGTTGAATGAGACGAAGAGATGAGGTTACAAATGAAGGTTTATTTTAATAACTTATTATAAATTGAAAGAGATGTCATATACTAAAGAAAAAGTGACCAAGGTCCCCGGTGAGCAGGGCTGGGATCGAACCAGCGACCTCCTGCTTTCGCGGCAGAAATTGAATTGTTAATAACTTATGTTAACGATATAAACATTATAAAAATGTTATATACATTATGAATTTAACTCGAGCCCCAGCAGTGGGTAAAAGGATGAAAAGAAGAGACACTTTATACACGGAAAACGTGATGTGTCTTGGAAAACTGAGATGAGAAATTTACGATTTCCTCATGAATCCAAGCATCAGATCAGCACCAAATTTCTAACTAATAAAAATACCTACTCACCTGTTTTACACTTTCAGCATTCCTAAAATGTTGAATGAATAAGGCTACAATCCATACATATCGCATTATTTCCATGATATATGATGATTTTTTGTACTTAGGTTTATTCAGTTTTTTTCTACAAATGTACACCGTAATAGCGCGTGCTGGAGTCCTCTTAGGGCCACACCATAGCCAAATAATAACATGGGTTTCTCGCTATGTAATGAAACGTGCCCAGTAGATGTATAATGACAATGTGTCGTGATAATCACTGAATTTAATATACGTGAATTAATCAGTTTTATTTTTAATTCCAAGGCAGAAATATGTTCTAGCTCACTCTTTTAGTAGTAGGTAAATGTGTAGTTTTATGGTAACAAAACAAGTCCATTTACTTCTGATGATAACATCAGAAGATTATCATACAGTCATTACTGTCATTAACAATATTTTGGAGCATAAAGGATGACTCATATCCACCCGATCCGATCCGTGAAGATTTGTTAGTTTCTATAGAAAATGTCACGTGACCTCTGAGGGCTCCGAGCTATCACGTGATTCTTTCTATAGAAATTGTTTTACAACAATACAATACAATAACCTCTTTATTGCACCTCAAAGCAACAAAAATAACACAACAGGTGGTCTTATCGCTAAAGAGCGATCTCTTCCCGACAACCTTTGGGTAGAGGAGACACTATACTAAGAGAAGTATACATAGAGTAGGTGGTGCAAAATTGGAAAAAGTAACACAGTATTATGTGAGAACCAAAATATATGACACAAACAGAAAAAACAAATCTAAAAAAAATAAACCTAACAAACACACAATTACATAATTATATGTTCATACCAAAATACATAAATATATATTTACACTGTCAAACAAAGGATAATAATAATACTTACATGAACAGGAACTAAGGAAGTGATAAATAGTGCTTTTTAAGGAGAGATTTGAAAGAAGCAACAGATTCAGCACGCCTTATATCAAGAGGGAGAGAGTTCCACAGCCAGATTGCTTGAAAAGTGAAAGAAGTATTAAGTTTTAGTTATTATTGTTAAGTTCAAACACACTGTAAATTGTTTATGAATAAACTACTACTACTGACAGATCGTCTCGGGTGGCATTGGATTGGAGTAAGTCATCCTTAAGAGTCCGGTGTATGTTCAAATACGCGTCAGATACGACTTTTGAACAATAAAGCGCGAAAATACAACATTTACACGTTATCATCATAAATAGGCATACCAATACTGTCAGAGCGCGGAGCGACACGACCTCTCTCTGCGAGCCCTCGAAGGCATGTGAAGCTAATGTCATAACTTCGCATATTTTATAGCGCTAAACAAAGCCATTTGAATTGCAGTTTAAGAAAAAAACATTAGATATAGATATACACTATTTATATTTTTTGGATAGAATATTACCTAAAGTTTATAGCTGCATATTCATTTATGTAAAAAAAGTTACTGTTTAAAAAAAATACTTAATAATTTTGTGTGAAAATGTTCATAACTGAACAAGAAAAAAAATGTTTTATTTAGATTCAATAGTAGGAATAGGGTCGAAAACCAGATATACATATGTTAGCTGTTAGAAAATGGTGAATTTTTCAAAAACTGACTTAATATGTTGAAAAAGTTTTTCATTTATTCCATTTCAATCGAAATGATCTTTCAATTTTTGTATTTTAATATGTAAAAATGTTTTTATATTAAAACTCATGGCAAAAAGTTCAGCTAAATTGTCAAGCAGCATGTTCAAATGCCTCTGACTATCCTATTAATTACTACTAAGTGTCATTACCAAATTCACAGTACGTACGGTAATGTCATAATCTGAAGGCCTACCACGAACCACGAACGAAGTTTCACCTCTCTGTCGCACTTGAGTGAGAAATCACAAGTGCGAAAGGGAAGGAATACTTTCGTTCGCGGTTCGTGGTAGGCGCTCTGATTTATTTTAGGTACTGGAAAAGAATTATTTCTGATACATTCTTCTCCCAATAAACTTGGACAATTCGTCGTTTGTATGTGTTTTTTCGACGATAACTAGAGTATCTGTAATCGGACCGTCTTGATATTTGGCAGGTCGTTTGATGAGATAAATATATTTTTTAGGTTTGAATATGAGCCAAATCGGTCAATGGATTTCCGAGATATATTGGTCGCTGGTCCACGTTTGAGGTGAATCATGAGTTTTTATTTCAAAAGTTCTGAGAAAAAGCACCTAGTAGACCAATGAGCGAAAGAGTCAATATGAAAGTAAAATTATCCAGTCATATTTCTCACGAATTCAATCGCCATCTACCCAACTTGGTAATAATGTAAACAAGCCGCTATATTGATCATAATACTTTCAATGAAATCTCCAACTCATTTATCTTATGTTTTGTATGTTACGATAATACGACCGTTTTAGTAGTAAATATTTTCAGTGGTGATTGATGAGGTAGTGTGAAAATACAAGGAGAAACAGTGACAAAACATGTGACGCATTTTGTTTACATTGTTAGGGACTTCCATTGACGGGGATTTTAGATAGCCTTGGCACTCGAAGTCAATTTCGATATGCAAACAAGACAATCGACATTGTATGCATATCTTCAGGCTACTTGAATTGTATCGAGAGTTATGCTAAAGGATGACTCACACAACTTCTATAGAAACCCATAGTCCCATTCTAATGTGAGTCATCCCTAAAACAGAAACTAGGTATCAAGTTGCAACATGTAATCAGCAAATAGAGTTCTAATTTGCCCGCTGCTTTGGGACGAAGTTCTAACTGGAAATTCTGACTGCCCCGAATTCATTGAAAGAAGAAAGAAGAAAGAAAGAAAGAAAGAAGGAAAGAAACAAATTTTTTTATTGCCACGGTCACGGAAATATTCACAATATTATAATAATATAATATAATATTCATAATATTGATGGTCGGAAGAA
Organism: Lathronympha strigana; assembly: GCA_949128165.1. Taxonomy (NCBI): domain Eukaryota; kingdom Metazoa; phylum Arthropoda; class Insecta; order Lepidoptera; family Tortricidae; genus Lathronympha; species Lathronympha strigana. Next base: position 1,956,780 of record OX421911.1, read on the forward strand.
GGGAACATGCACCCCAGAGATGAATAGATACGGTGTAGGGTCTAGGTAGTCACCAGAAGGACTAGTTGGTTGTAAGTTTATCGGCTATCACGGTATGCGCAGGCCTTTAAATATAAATAATAGCTTTTAAGTATATCAAGTTAAAATCTATAAAGTCTTGGGGCCCGATTCTTTACAGCTTGTAACTTGTGAAACAAATCTCTGTATAGCTTCTTTTATTAGACAGGGACGTCCGCTTGTATTACAAGCTACATGTTTTCGAGAAATACGCCTCTGGTACCGGATTCTCCCATAAGTCCAGCCAGCGTGAATGCAAGCGATGGGGTTAGGGCGGATTCACACTACGTCCGATCCGAATCCGATCAGAACCCGTGAAAATATGGGTCTACAAAACTCGGACCGAATTCGGATATTGCTTACGCACTTTACGCGGGGCCACAGCAGTGTTCACATCGTTGATCGTGAGTCCTTTCAATCGACGTCAACTTCTAGCAATACTATTGTATGTACCAAGATGCAGATGACGTAAAGAATTCTGGATGCACCCTCTCTTGTAAGACCGACGATTAAATGGAGCTTTTTACAATGAGCGGATTCGGATCGGACGCAGTGCGCGAACATTCATACAAATAATACTAAGGCTACTTCGGTCCGCCAAAAATCTTATCCGAAATGGAGATTCTAGAATGACGGAAAGGAATCGAATATCGGAGATCGGTTCTAGTGCGTAACTTACCATAGAAATAGTTCTACGGCTACGACGGACCGGAATCGGATCGGACGTAGTGCGAATCCGCCCTTAAACTGGTTAGCGACTTGAAGTTCGCAACTTGCAACAATGCACGTACGCGGTCATAGTTCGTGGCAGCTAATTGAAAGGTAATACTGCTGAACGGAATAGAGGTACGATAATTATAGTTCGTAAACTTTGTACCTACGGTCGCAGAAGTTGTAGGTTGTCCTATCCGTATCACATTTTGTTATGGGGAAATTCGAATTTACAACTTCGGTTTTTCGTAGTAAGTACAACATCATATTATGAAGTTTAACGTGAACCATGATTTTAAGTCCCGACTAAAGGCCACTTGCACCACCCGGGGTTAAGGATGACTCACGCTAGAACGGGACGGGACGGGGCGGGACGGGAAAATCTGTCAATTTCTATAGAAAGCGTCACATCCGAGGGCTCCGAGCTATCACGTGATTCTTTCTATAGAAATTGACAGATTTTCCCGTCCCGCCCCATCCCTTCCTGTGCTACTGTGAGTCATCCTTTAGCCACATAACTCGGAGATGAGCGTTTTGTACGGAATGTGGTCGAAGTTTGTATATATTTTGTGTTAGCACTGTGAAAATGTTATTAAACGTCATAATCTCATACAAGTGGACGTCATAATTTCATGACGTATAAACTAACACTTTGTTTGACAGTTAATTTGCTTGGAAACATAGATAAAGCATAAAAGAACTGGATACCCAATAGGCCGAAAAAAATGACGCCATAAAAGTGCAGCAGATGCAACTCTTTTTCATATAGTCTTGTTTGGAAAGTGACGTTCCGTAAGAGCCAATAGCCGATATACTTTGAACAGTGTTCTGTGTATGAATTTTACACTTCATGCTTACGTCAGTAAGCTCTTTATCGTACGAAACATTTATGGTTTTGTTTCATCATCAATGCAAGTTCGCTAATGTCATTCTGATCTGCATTTTTTTACGTTTTTATTTTGTATTTGTGTGTATATTTCTTTTGATAAGTCAATGCTTGGAAATGATTACGTGGTTTAACTTAGTATTTATTGTACACAAAAGTACACAAAACTTCATTAATTACACACAGAGCATCTAAACGATTACCTTGCTACAATTCATTACTAGAAAAACGCATGTTTAAATTACCAATCTCCAGAGTAAACTTGACCTTTGGTAAACGATTTGGGAATTATTTTACATTTGAACAACTGTCTACAATCAAATGCTCAGAAACTGTAATATCAAAGATTGTACTACAATGGAAACAAAAAAAGTATTGTTTAAATTCTTGAACACGCTTAACTATGCCGAGACTGAAAACATTTTAGATAATATGATTTAATTTTAGTTTAATTTAATATGTAACTTGTAGGTATTGTTTCTAAGCTTAAAATGTCATAAGTGTCTTATTTTGTTTACTTGTAACTAATTTCTGCTAACAAAACTGTAATTGGTTCACCGTGCGTGATACAGGCGAAGCCTAGTGCGGAGACCTCTGTACTATTCTGTTAGAACATTTTTGAATAATAAAGATTTATTTATTTATTTATTGTATTTCTACTATATTTGTACCTACAACTTTGTTTTCTCTCTCTCTCAAACTCTAAATTAATATAGAAAACAGACACAAAAAAACACACTTAAAATTACTTGTATAATTGAATTGTATCAATTCATTAATATATTTTATTTACCTATCTTATACAATCAACATTATCAATAATCTAATAAAGTTATCTAATAGTTCGCTTTAATAAAATTTATAAAGAACATTTCTTCACAGTATAACCATTCACGTCTCATCCATAGCATCAACTTTGGCGGCATCTTCAACTTTGACTGGATTTTTTGCTTTGGCTATAATAGCATTTTTCATCACTGTCTCATCATTTGCACTACTTGCAACATTAGCATCTCTGACACTGGCAGTATTTTCAATTTTAACTGAAATCCCTCCATTTCCAGGATTCCCAGTGGTCATAGGATTAAGAGTGATGACAGGATTAGGTTTAACAGCATTCGTTACATTTATAGTATTTGCACCAGCATTTGCAGTAATGACATTACCAGCGTTTCCAACATTGGCAGTGCTTCCAACTGTAATGTTATTTGCATTGCTAGCCTTTCCAGTATTGATACCAGCATTTACAGTTATAACATTTGCTCCGGGATTTTTAGCGTTTGCGTTCATGACATTAGCAGCGTTAGCAGCGTTGACAGCGATGACACGTTTTTCCATTTGTCTGCTCCTGTAGACTTCCATGTCGAACTGAAGTCGCGCGCGTTCTAGGTCTATGCGCTCGCGCATCAACGCATTACGCGTTTTGTATTCGACTAGGAACTTGCGGAGGGTGTCGTTGAGATCCTGGAAACGGGAAGGATGAGTAAATATAAATACATTACGTGAGTTTGCGTGAGCTGCGACTATAATAAATTGTATACTATATTAAGGACATAAAGTACCCATTTTAGCCGAGGCTATTTATTGGTCCAAGTGCAACGAGGACCAATATAGTTGTTGAGGATAAAATGGCTGTGATATACACACTGCTTTTCACTTCGATTGTAGTGAAAATATTATGTTTCATTTCACTTTAAATATTTGAACATGAAACATCCATGCTTGCCAATCTTGCCATGCTTGGGCGCGGTCGTTCTCACCCGCCATGCGCCCAAAAAGGTGGCAGGCTAGGCTATCCTCCAAACTCTTTACATTAGTCAAATCATGAATTACTTAAATCTGCGGAGGACGAAGTGAACGTGACAGGTGCTCGACAGCCCGTCTGAATCCGGCCGGGCATTCCTACTCTACTTCTACATCTGCTAGATTTTTGCAAGGTCCGAGATGGAGAAAAATTAAAATATGAAGGATAATTTATTTTCTTTTGAAAACTTAAAAAAAAGTAAAGATGTTACTACGTATAAACATATTAAAATTTAATTTGTATATTATAAATGTGTATATTGTACCTATAATATATAATAAAGACTAAAATGTATGTCAGATTGATGTTATTCAAATAATACCTTGGTTTGGACAGTGCAATATTATTAGATTATTTACAGTTTTTTTTTAATTAATAAGCTACTTTCTCGCACAATATGTGCAATAAAAGCCACTTTTTATGCATCAGTTTACCCTTAAAAATAGCATTTTCCGAGCTACTGCATTGTAAATAATTTATAATAGTGTTTTTGTCTCACATGTAAAAGGCAATTTCTATTACAATTGCAATATAATTGTTCCCGCTTGCTATTGTCAATGCCAGTACCAATCATCCTTCCAATCTCAAGCAGTGTTTTAAATCGGATAAACATCTATTGAGAGACCTCATCCGAGCACGCAAATTACTTGACGCTATTTTCATTGCGAGTCTGTTGAGAATGGCTGTTGTTCCTAAGTACGGGCGAGTCGGATTATACGAAATACTAAAATACTTTTTGAATTTTGACCTACCGAAAAAGGGTTTTTTTTTTCTTAATTAGACCACAATGCCGCCGTACTACCCCGGACTACCCCGTTTTTGTAGTGCATCGAGGATGTTCGCTGAAGAAAGGGTGGACTGATTTTACACCACCATGCGTAAAAGATGCACATCCCTGGTGCATAGGGTCGAGGAGAGGGCCAATGGCATCCTGAGGAAAGTTGCAGACAGGTTTGATTGCCAGTATCTGAACCATTGCGTACCATTCATTTACTGCCAAAAAACCTTCCACCATATTTGTAAATATACATAAAATGTAATGTAACAAATACTAACCGTAAGGATTATTTTAATTTATTTTAGGATTAAATACTGTATTACTAAGAGTCTGAAAATAAATGTTTTGAATTTGAATTTGAATGCTGATTACGCCTTTAAACTCTTAAACAGCATTTTTAATTTACGAAAAATATGTCTAAAGGATTACTCACACTAGACTGTCAATTTCTATAGAAAGAAACGCTTCCTAGCTTGATACTTGATATGTATATGCATACCAAATTACAGCTTTCTACTACAAATAATCGCGACACGGGCGGACAGCCAGATATGGCGAAACTATAATAAGGGTTCCTAGAAACTATATGTTACAGCAATATCGATGACTATGGAACCTTAAAACCGCTTAACTCCGGGTTACTTGGCTAACCCCGGGTGGTCCAAGTGACGATAAGAGGCGCATTCATACCGGTTGTTTGATGTGTGCTATGCACGGCTACCACGAACATCGAATCAAATTGATATTGCGGTAGACCCCTCTTTATCACTCCAATAAGCAAGTGTGACAGAGAACAATATACAATTTTTCGATCGTTCTATTTTCGTGGTACTCAATCAATCCTTTTTTTTTATACTACGACGGTGACAAACAAGCATACGGCCCGCCTGATGGTAAGCGGTCACCGTAGCCTATGGACGCCTGCAACTCCAGGGGTGTTTCATGCGCGTTGCCAACCCTAAGGAGGATTCGCTGTGTTGACAGCTAAAGGGGCAAGCTTTGCTCCGAGGGTCCCCAGCTGTCAACACAGTGAATCATGTAACACCCCTGGAGTTGCAGGCGTCCATAGGCTACGGTGACCGCTTACCATCAGGCGGGCCGTATGCTTGTTTGTCACCGTCGTAGTATAAAAAAAAATCCTCTTGGAGTTCTGGCGACCTTACTCACCGAAAGAAACACAAACACTATGGGTAGGGTCTAGTGTTATTAAACTGCGGTTTTATGTAAGGTACTTCCCCAAATGGGCTCTGCTCCAGATTTGAGCGAGACGACATTCGTTGTGCTGTGCCCTATCACACTAAACGATATGCATCCGCTGTGCCCATACCTCTCTTAATCCTCCTTGCCGTGTCCAGCAATGTCAACTCCATCAACAGTTATTGTCCGGATAAAGGGATTAATGGAATGCTCCGTGTGGCTCGCGAAACCCAATTGTAAATAATTAAATATGGTAAAAATAGATTACAAAAGCCTAAAGTAGGTTTCCCTGTGTTTCAGGCGAAAAAGGAGAGTCTTTTCAAATTATTCGCTTAAATAGTCTTGAAGATGCGATCACACGGCACACAATAGACTACAAGATCTGGTTCAAAAGAGTCCAATACTCGCCTGCGCCAAGGAATACAAATAACATTTTCATCACAGGTAGACTAGATGTAAATGCCTCTCGGGATAGGTCTTTGATTGTTTACAGATAAAGAAAACACCACTGTGCTTCTAAATTGAATGTCTTCTGCCGATAATGTTTACGATCACGGCACATAGTTTTGCTGCTGATTACGTATATGTTTGAATAATGTGCTGTATGTTTATGTACGTAATATTACTTAGTTGAAATCTTGCGAAGTAATTACTTAGATATTTAGTTATAAATAAATATTATGGGACAGTCTTACACAAATCGACCTAGTCCCACGGTAAGCTCAATAAAGCTTGTGTTGTGGGTACTAGGCGACGATATATATAATAGACAGATACATATAAATACTAGAAAACATCCATAACTCAGGAACAAATATTCGTAATAAACACGCAAATAAATGCCCTGACCAGGATTCGAACCCGGGGCCTCCTGCTTCGTAGGCAGGGTCACTACCAACTAGGCTAGGAGGCCGTCAAAGTTAAGGAATGGCTTTAGGTTTGTGCTTTGGGACTACATTTTTCAAAATAAAGTTGTACGCATGATGTAGAATATTGACAAATGCGTAGGTATTATTAAGCAGAAACGTCTGAGAACGATACCAAATTTTTCGGAAAGAAAGGAAAAGTGGGAAAACGCATGACCTTGGGCGGGACTTTTCTTACGGTAGATGTTGCTAAGCGCTCCTAAGGCGCATATGGTGGAGAAATTCGGGGCCACGGGAGTGGTCTCGGTAGCTCAGTTGGCAGAGCGATGAGCTGGTATCTAAGAGTCGTGGGTACGAGTCCCACCCGACGTCATGAAATTTTCTGTTCTTTCTGTGAAATGTGTGGGTAGGTTTAAATGCCTTTTAATGTGATTAGACTGATCAGTGAACAAAGGAATGCTGTGGGACCTTCACGAATCAATTTATGGACAATCACTGTAATGTGTAATGCATCATCTATCGGCCTCCTAGCCTAGTTGGTGACCCTGCCTACGAAGCAGGAGGTCCCGGGTTCAAATCCTGGTCAGGACATTTATTTGTGTGTTTATCACAAATATTTGTTCCTGAGTTATGGATGTTTTCCATGTATTTAAGTATTTATATATATCTATCTATATATATCGTCGTCAAGTACCCACACCACAAGCCTTATTGAGCTTACCGTGGGACTAGGTCGATTTGTGTAAGATTGTCCCACAACATTTATTTATTTATTTATGGACTTTTGTGTTCGCGATATTGCGGATCTGGTCTGTCCAGCGCATTAGAGCTTCCTCTTGGTATAAACTTATCCTGATCAATTTCTTCCCCATCCTGTGTCTGTTCCCAAACCAGTTTCAAGCTGTGGAAATATCCTACTCCAGTATTGGGGTACAAACTTACACTTACCCACCCGCTTCATTTGTTTAATTCACATATTATTAACAACTTACCTTGATTACAGAATTCTTTTCTTCCATAACTTCGTCCATGGTCCCCAATATCGCTTCAGGTTGCGGGAACATTTCTTCACTCTGGTCTTGGGATTCTAGTTCCTCCTCTTCTGTGGGTTCAGGGTTGTCTTCTTCTTGGTTTGCCCAACTTGGTCCTTGGTCTGACATTTCTTCCTGTATAAAGTTTACATTAATATTTGAGACTATGTTTATAGTTCAAAAAACTCAAGATTTGTACAGCTCGTTAACATGTGGCTTTGCATTTAAAGTTTAGTTGAGACGTTTGAGACGATATCTTGCATTTTCCCTTAATTTCATTTTACCGAATATCACTTACCAACCAACTTATTAGCCAAATATTATTTGCCAAATTTCAATTTGCCGTCTAGGTTAGGTTAAGTTGGATTATGATTATGATAATATGCGAAAGACACGTCTGCAAAACGTTACAGTTGGCAACTGAACTTTCGGCGAAATGAAATTCTGCCGTAAATTGGTTTGGAACTAATGATCGGCAAAATAATTTTCCGGGATCATCTAGAGAACCGTTTTTTGGAAAAAATACAATTCGGAGATTAAATCTGACCGGGACTCTGACGTGTACAGAAGTTTACTGTTATGAAAACAAACATCTAGGTAAAAAAAAAGAGCCTGATCTAGCTAGTAATCCTCAATACCCTCAATAGATGGCATGATGGCCCTTAATATAGAATATGATATGAAAGACCTAAAGACTCACCTTGACGATAACGTTCTCAAAATGGCCATCGCTGATGGTGAATCTGTTGAAGACATTCCTCGTGGAATCCGACTTGTCTGTTACTCTGATCACCAGTTGTTCCTACAACAATTGTTTAAAAATAAAATAAGAAGCAATTCTGCTAACGTAAATTCTGGTAATGCAAATATAATACAAAAGGAGTAGATACGGCAAAAAAGGGGAGGTATAAAAAAAAACAGTGTCACGAAATCTTTAGCCGGGCTCGGGTGACCGTTATGCTCTAACTACGGTTTAACATTTTAAACATTGGTGACTCATTTACGCCATGAACGGTGGTTAACGCAGTAGTACCTATACTACTAGTGGCTCTGTGAGCCGTAGACTTCGCGAGGTTTTATTTCCCTTTCATTCGTTAAACATCTATGCTTGCCATGCTTGGGCGCGATCGTTATCACGAGTATGTCGGTCGGCGGCCTGCAATGTTATTTTATGCACTGTAAAGACTGTAAACCATAAAAAGCGATTTTATGTCGCCAAGCCTCGGCTTAAAGTCGATCTTTTGAGCAAGAGAAGTGAAAAACATATAAGTTATCTAGTACGGAATTTGAAAGCTAACGCCGGGTGAATTGGCTAACCCTGGCATGTGGTCCTTGGAGATGTTTCTGGAATCTTGTGACTATTGTATAGTTAGCTTACCCCTTTAGTCTTCTCAGTTTTGGTGTTCTGGTCGTCGGTAGTAGGAGCTGGTGTTTCCAGAGATGGTGACGGACTGTCCGGCTTTGAAGAACTGGCACTGCCTGTGACAAGTTATTGTTACTTTACTTTACCCTTAAGTCTATGGAGAATTTCCCTACTTATTTGTGTTCTATCGCCTATACAATGGGTTGTGTTCTGAAGAATAGTTTGACATGATGCCAACGTCCACTTTTCACCATCGCCCCCCCATCGACAGGGCGCTCATCCACACACCGCCCAACCAAAATGGTCGCGCACTGTGGGGTTCAGAGAAATTCCCTCGCGCGGACGCTCCGGCTGTGGATGAGCTCCTTGCCGAGGTTTTTCCGAAAGATTACATACATTGGGTACGAAAACGGGGTGCACAAGATTTTAACGGGTTTGATCCCTCCTAGCAGGGAAGAAAAAAGTGTCTCTCAAATATGCACTAACACCACATGGTGTAATTTTTTTTAGACAAACAACCCGTTTACCTTTATTAATCCCCCCCAAAACAATTCCTCTCCTCTTCTTAAACCTATCCAGCCACCCCGTGCTGGCCATAAAGTCATCCTTTCCCGTCATCTCCTTATGCAACGTCCTCGCCTTCAAGATTATCAGTGAGCCAGTCATTGGATACAAGTTCCTCTCATCCAGATACCATTGGTACAACTTTTCTTCTACTTCTGGGTTTTCTGCTGCTCTCAGCGTCTTCCTCTGCGATTTACTGGGCAATTTCGCAGCGTTTTCTTGTATATTGTGACGGTTTTTGTAGATGTCGTAGATGGTGGATCTTCCTACACCGTATACGCGGGAGAGCTGACTGTAGGTTTCCCCGCCGTCTACGCGATTTATAATGTCGTCCTTGATTTTTAGGGTCAAAGTGTTCTTTTTACGTTTTATACGCTGTTCTGACATGATTTCTCGTTTGTTGGATGTAGATGTAACTTACATATAAATATACTAGCGACCCGCCCCGGCTTCGCAAGGGTTATTATTTATTTTACATATAAACCTTCCTCTTGAATCACTCTATCTATTAAAAAAAACGCATTAAAATCCGTATAGCGACAGAGAAAGCGACTTTGTTTTATACTATGTAGTGATATTATTAGAACTCGTTTTTATAAATGATATACCAGTATTGGTATTAAATTGTTTAGGTACTTAGGTATAAATTAATATGCGCTGTTCGAAATATAAATTGGTATAACTGAACGCAACGGTAAGGTAATACGCGTCTGCACAAACCCTGACAGTTTATGGCCTATTTGAGCTTACTGCGGGACTTAGTCAATTTGTGTAAAAATGTCCTATAATATTTATTTATTATGTATTTATTTATTTTATTAAATAGGCCGTGTTTGATACTACGTAAACCGCGGAGAGACACCCCCTGCTAATATCTGAAAAAAATCTGGGACAATCTTACACAAATCGACCTAGTGCCACGGTAAGCTCGATAAGGCTTGTGTTGTGGGTACTAGGCGACGATATATGTATATAACACATAGATACATATAAATACTTAAATACATAGAAAACATCCATTACTCAGGAACAATATTCGTGATAAACACACAAATAAATGCCCTGACCAGGATTCGAACCCGGGACCTCCTGCTCCATAGGCAACTAGGCTAGGCGGCCGTTAAATACCTAAACAGCAATGAATGAAAAACAAAAGCCGTTGGCGCCATAATATAACTTCCATTCAAGCTCAACATTCAGCGCGTGAAAACGTTTCATAAGAACACTAACTAAATACCTCACTAAACCAATTTAATCTCTAACGCAACTGAATAAGGTTTAAATTCACTCAACACTTTTTTTCACTTAAGCTCGTTCGTACTGGCGAAAACGCCCGTCACTTATTTTTACTCACTGACTAACACGCTATGCGATTTACAACTTTAACCCTAAAGAAATAGAGTCCACGCGAATATCTACAACAACGAAGGTAACGTTCAAAACGTTATACAATTTTCAAAAATCGAATTCCAAAAAGTGACGTGCTCCGTCTCTAAAACCGTTCGGAGTACTGAGACGGGGGGACGCTGCCCTGCCGGATTAAAAGAGTCGGAACAGCGAACAGCGGTCGTCTCTTTCTTTCGCGTGGTGGAATTGAGTGATTGAGGGAGGCGGTTGCGACGCCATTTTAGACGGTGAATTCCATTACAATCAATAGGCTTCGTTCTAATCTATGCATATATATGTATGATATGTGGACTAGGTAGGAATCTATTTAGGTAGGCACCTACGCACATTATTAGGTAGGTACTTACCTAAGTAAGCTTGTTAAAAATACTGTGAATCTATTTACTACAGTACTAACTATTTCAATCAAAGTACGATAATTAGAAATAAGTACCTGTACCTACCATCGTCAAAATATTCTTTGGGCAAGCCGGAGCTGATTTGGCCTGCGTTTTCTTTGAATCGTTAAGCCAATCTTTCCTGTGGTCAATAGTTAACAGCTTTTGGACAATAGGTCATGATTTTAACCTTTGATTACATGATTAGTACCAATAAATGTGGATAAGATAAGGGTTGAATTACAAAACCAACCTTCATAGCCCAAAAAAGTCCAGATCTGGAAGAATCAGGTCTTCGCGGTTTATTTTGTAAAACGCTCACGGTTCTATATTATGTATGCGGTGACGTGCTGCATCATAGCCTACAATGTTTCATACGTCGAATTTACATTGGCTCCCTGAGCATTCGAATGGCCTGAATTGGAAAACATATGGGAACAAACAAGCAAAGTGTTGAAATGCTTCCAAGTCAAGCGAATTTTAACTTTATATTGTAAATCATAAGAGCGTTGGGAACGGTAAAATGAATGTCGCCAAGCCATGTGAAAAATCTTTAACTGCCATGTAAAGATGCTTTGTGCATTTTGCTTTGACGAAGTTTTGTGTGAGCGAAGCGAGTCCTTTTAGGAACTAAGGAATGCGGATGTCAGTTACATAGTAGGTACTTATATTATTTAAATATAATATAATATAAATATAAATATTATGGGACAATCTTACACAAATCGACCTAGTCCCAAGGTAAGCTCAATAAGGCTTGTGTTGTGGGTACTAGGCGACGATATATATAATAGACAGATACATATAAATACTTAGAGAACACCCATAACTCAGAAACATATATTCGTGATAAACACACAGATAAATGCCCTGACCAGGATTCGAACCCGGGACCTCCTGCTTCGTAGGCAGGGTCACTACCAACTAACTTATTATTTAGTATTTTACAACACATATTATTATGACAAACATATTGAAAACGTCTTTAAAACGTTTATTTAGTTACTTTTTCTACATAGCACTTCTCTCTGTCAACTAGATGACTGACAGCGATAGTAAAAAAATATACATTATAACGTTGTCTATGCTATTCCATAAGAACACTGCTCCTATGGATTTTCATACAATATATTAGCACTGTTGATTTTTTTAATTTCTATAGTGGACATATATAGTGGCATGTTCCATATTCTGCCACCTTTCGAGATTCTGCTTTTTTCGCTTTTTTAGTTGTCGTAAAAAAACTAGCGAATGCAACACCTCTCGACTTCGTCTCGTTTTGTAACGGCGACTTGATCATGGTAAGTAAAAATTTAAAAAAGGCCCACTTAAAATATTTTTTTTTTTTGGTAGAGCCGAGTTTTGCAAAGACATCGCAGTGTCACTTTGAAGTCTGTCAAAAATCATGTCTAGACTAGAACACATAGTAGCTTTATTACATTCTAAAACGTGTTATTTACCGAGTGGCGGTAAAATTATGTTTTAATAAAAATTGCAATTATCTCAGAAACTAGCCCTAATCCAATGCACTTAATATGACATTTTTTTGTTTCTTTTAGCCTCAGGAATACGCTGTTGAAATCTCTCGCAATGCTTACGGGCACGGTGTATACTACCGGTTAAATTAACTTTATAAAGTCTCTCTATTTTTGACAAATTAATGCTACCGTCAGGGCATGAATACCGGTACTTTCTCCATAAAAAAAGCACCAGTATTTATTTCTGTTCTTTTTCGTTTATTATTTTATTTTTGATGGGGTTATCTAAAAATATGAATGTTACCTAAATGCATGATCGAGTACTTCACTAAGAGCATAAAATAATTCAGAGTATTAGGCAACTAGGAGGTTTTTAAAAGTACCGGTAAGCTAAAGCAACCGACGAAGTAAGTCACGTTTCGTGGTGGAATGAAAATGTAGAGTGGGAGGCCTGGGCCTCTCCTCTCTCTTTCTATTAGTAGAAACAACGAATGATTCTCACCTTCGCCTTCCTCGTCCATGTCCTTGTAATTAGGCGCGCCGGCCTGCGTGATAAGGCTGATGATCTTGGGCGCCATGCCGTACAGGTTGCGGCCCGTGCCCTTCTTGGTGCGCGTGCGCTGCATGGACAACGCACGCTTTCGGAGGTCACGCCATGTCTGGTTATAAAATGAGCATAATTTAAGAATAAAACAAGAACAGATAGTGTACAGTCCGTACAAAGGTTAACATTTCGTCCGACAGCACTTTCCGTCACATAGCATAAACTTGGTCCTTCGAACCGGATTTGAACCAGTGACTTATGGTTATTTCGGTGGAAACTGCAGTGTTATCATTATCAACTATCATCTTAAGACTGTGCGAGAAGCATCCCGTACAGATAGATAGCTTAGGCTTTACTTTCGAAAACACCAATTAATCCAGCACACCATCGAAAATTGCCATTGACGGAGAAACCTCTTTGTCACTCTAATATGCAGGTGTGACAGAGATGGACATACACATCCGCAATCGTTCGATTTTTGTGGTACTAGCTCTGGCTACAAGATCTAAGCGCCATCCGTTTCACTGTTAGCTCAAAAGACGGCACCGAGCCTACAATAGTGATTTTGGAAGAAGAACAGGGTGCGTAGCCAAGATGCCAATCGCTCACGCTCAGTCGCTAACGAAACGCAACTGTCATTGTCACACTAATAAGGAAGAAGGATAGAGAGAGGTAGCTGTGATACGTTATTAAGCGTGAGCGATTGGCATCTTGGCTACGCACGCAGCGCTACAAATTAAATATGGCGCTGAGACAAGCTGCTTTACTCAGACCTCGATGGTGCTCGAGCAATAGCCCGGAAGAGGGGAACGCGGTTTTGTGGCGAAATGGCAGGTCTCCGAAAGTAAAGGCTTGGCTTAAGACCAATACTCTTAAAAGTCGGGCTTGACTTGAGAAGGTTGTCTTAAGTCAAGCTTTACTTCTTGTAACTTTATGGCCAATTGGCCACCTTCATGCATGGTTATGCATTTCACTCACCGTCTTACACTGCCTGAAGCTCTTCGGCGGGCCAAACTGGTTGATGTGCTCAGCCAGCTTCATCCACAGCTTGTCGCTGCCAGGGAAAGGCTTGGCGTGGGCCACGGCGAGCTCCGGGTGCTTCTCCATGAACTTGACTAGCTGCACCAGCTGGCACGTGGTGGCGCGGCATCTGGAAGCCCTTGGAACGTTAACCGGTTTTGAAAAAAATCATCCAGGCAAAAGACGTCGAATGCTCGACAAAGGCTACTCCAGTAAGTAAGGATCGAGGGAAGTAAGAAAGGAGCAGAAAATAAGGATCACCAGTATTTCCACCATGTGCCCCATCCGCCTTCCCATACCGCGTCTTCAGAATCATAAGGTATAAGTATATTGAAGACACCAGTTTCAATCTGTTGTCCTATTTGCCCTCCAAATGCATTTGGGCAATCCCTCAGATCTCTATAGTGAGTATATCCGGCGGACTTCTGCCAGACTTTCCCATACATTGATAATCCAGGATCAAAATTAAGACGCGCCCTGTAGCCCGGGCATTAGAATACGGCTACGGTATCTCCTGCCTGTCGTAAGAGGCGACTAAAAGGAGTCCTCGGGGTCGTAGGCGATGGCAGCTAGGGACTGCCATCGTCCTAAAACAAGGGGGAACCCTCAGAGGCGTGACGCAAGGGTGGCACTGGCGAGTTCTATCGAGATCCCAGAGCCACCCTATATAACTGCGTCGAAGAGGAAAAAGGGGGGTTTTTAGTCGGTGAGATTCCGACATAACTCCTGCACTGTCCCTGCGGTGCAGAAGTATCCATAACGGATTTTTCCTCCCCATAAAAAAAAGGATCAAAATTAAGACAAAACTTTTGTAAATGTTTTGAGTCGACACGGTTACAGGTACAGGTCGCAAACGTAGACGCGACTGAAATAAGCGGTCGCGCTCTCGTACGCTCGGCTTCATAAATATATATGCACCTGTATTCAATTTTGACCCTTCGTCCTTTATAATAAGTTACGAAGTGTAACGACATTTAGTTATGGGCGTGACTGTAGTAAATTATTACGCGACTGCATATGTATGGCGGCGACGAGTGGTCTTATATGCTCTGTCTAGTAGTCGAGATGCGAGTGCGTTGGAGATGTGGTGCTGGAGGCGTATGATGAGAATACCTGGACCGCCAAACGCACCAACAAATCGATTCTCTCACAGCTCAAGATCCAAACCCGCCTGTCTACAACCACCAGCCACCAGCGAATTCTTTCGTATTTCGGCCACATAGTGCGAAGAGGGAACGAAAGTCTCGAAAAGCTGATCGTAGTTGGGTACGCAGATGGTAAACGAGCTCGTGGCCGATCCCCAACCAGATGGACCGATCAAGTAAAGGACACGTATTCCTCTAAGCTAAGCTTAGTTGTGAGGGAAGCAATGGACAGGACTCGTTGGAGGAAAATTATTCACTCCAAGTGCAAGACATCCAATGATGACCACTATCGTCAGTCATGAGGGAACGGCAAGAGGGAGAGAGTAGTCGAGATGGTGTATCACTTAACAGTAGGACGCATGTAAAGCGAGGCAATCAAGCTTGCTCCAGTGAGGACCTATGTACCTCTAGTAAATACGAATCTTTTGAGGTGATTTTTACGGTTCGAGCCTTAATCCCTTAAACTATGGCCTTTGTATAATTTTTTGCAAGCACGAGCCAAGGTAATATTGTTTAAAAGATTCGTACTACACTAATATATACATCATGGGAATTCATGGGCACATCTCCCTGAATATACCTATTATGTCTCGCTGTCCCCAGGTTTTTATTAGGTATATTTATTTATTGAAAATTAAACACTTTAGAACGGATTAATCGCGTTTATTAACACCATGATCCTACGTCCAATCGCGGTAACAGAAGACAATATTATATTTATTTATTTATAGACACCCATCTGGTTTAAATCGCCAAGTGGTGGAGTGGAATTGTCTGCCGGCGTCTATATTTCCGTGCACATATAACCCGACAGCCTTCAAATCAAGGGTGAACAGGCACCTTCTGGGCGAGCTCGCTCCATCGTAGGCCACGTCTTTGCCTTCGGCTAGTCTGTGGCCAAGAGTAAGCCCATTTGTTAAAAAAAAAAGTGCCCCTAAGATATCCGTCAGACATTTTTTTCTTCTTTCTTTTTGCAATTTATGTGAAGTTGCTGTCATAGACGTTACAGGCCAATGATGTTACTTACTTTACCCTGGTCGTTGACCGTTCCGGTGTCTGGTTCCATATGTTGCCGCCTCTGGTACTCCAGTCCTCGTCTTCCATCAAGGAGTACCGCTCTGACCGCACGATGAGCCCATCATTCTAAAAAAAGTTTAATGACAAAAAAAAGGGGTTAAGTAATAAAAACTAAACTGTCTTTTGTCTTTTAATAGTACAGTATACCGTAAGCTTCAAAAAATATTTTTTTTTTATACTACGACGGTGACAAACAGGCATACGGCCCGCCTGATGGTAAGCGGTCACGTCACCGTAGACTATGGACGCTTAATTGCAACTCCAGGGGAATTACATGCGTCTTGCCGAAGCTTTAAAAAAGGATTCGCTGTGTTGACAGCTAAAGGGGCAAGCTTTGCTCCGTGGGTCCCCAGCTGTCAACACAGTGAATCCTCTTGGAGCTCTGGTGACCTTACTCATCAACAGAAACACAACACTATGAGTAGGGTTTACTAATGTTATTGCACTGCGGTTTTCTGTAAGGTGGAGGTACTTCCCCAGACGGGCTCTGTTCCAGATTTGAGCGAGACGACATTCGTTGTGCTGTGCCCTACCACACTAAACGATATGCATCCGCTGTGCCCATAACCCTCTTAAAATATCTATACAACTTAGGCTGGATTTGACCAAACTTTGTATCCAAGAGTAACGCTTACTCTTGGATACTAATGTCAAAATCCCATAGTAATTTCAAATTTGACGTTACTATCTGAGAGTAAGCGTTATTCTCGGAATAAAAATTTGGTAAAACGCAGCCTTAATCTATAACACTATAAGGTAAAACTACGTAGGTAATGAAATGAGAATATTTTTGACACTGACTGTATCTTTATCCGCGCCACGCGGATAGATAAATAAGCAGGTACCTAATGTGAGTTCACTGGATACAAGATCGAAATCGATTTATATATATAAGATCACAATGCATCTAACAGCATCTGGACGCATTTTGTGTAAGTTTCATTAGTCGCGTGCGCATGTTTTCAGCTTCCCGATGCGTATGCACATAGTACAGTACAGTACCTTCATAGTCTTCATACTAACGAGCGATTTCTTATAGTACTTATACAAATACAAAACTAGCGATCCGCCCCGGCTTCCTGTAAGCAGGTACCTACTTAATGACTTTTTGTTTATCTAAAGTTTACAATAACTTTATCTTTCTATATACTTAGATGTTACTGTGAAATTATGCATTCCTTTCCACCATAACTATATATAATTCAACAGCAAACTCATTGTAACTTAACTACGCAAGGAACAATGTTCGTCTAGACATTAAGTTTTACGTTAAAACGAGTGAGATAACAAGCGGCAAACGCCGCGTGCACGAGCGAGACAACGCATGACGATAACCCATCAAAAGGGGGACAGCGTTCCATAGTCAAACACTGTAAACTGAATATTTATGATCCCTATCGCAAGGGCATACGGTCTACCTTTGGACAATTAAGGACGATGCTGCTTGTTCATTCAATACGACGCTATTGTTATCCAATTTCAATAGAAAATTTTAAAAAAAGACAACTCTAATATGATACAAATAAGGTTCAATTTGTATTGCGTGTAAAGAGAATCGTAGTGGTCAATTGCTAAAATTTGCAGCTGTGCGAACATCTGACGTGTAGCGCTATTCGTATCGCTGTTGGAGCGATTCAAACGTCGAATCCCAGCATAAATCTAACGGTTACTACGAATATTTATTACGGATATGAAATTCTAGTTTTACTAGTTATTTGAGAGCTCGAATCGCGTGTGTTCTATAAGAAATGCGAATATACCACGTGAACTCTTTAACAATGTTATAGTTTACATCCTTGAAAGCGCTGCGCGCTTTCATTTATTCCATGTTTTGTATAACGACGCGCTAGTTCCTTACTTAACCGCCCGCAAAATAAAGTTTGTTTTCTAAATGCATTTTCTTATCTAATACGTACTAGATATTTAGTTGAAAAATAATGCATTTAATCAACTCACCTCCTCCTCCATTGCGATATTATAGTTTTTAGTAGATTCTTAGAAAATTGTGAACTATTTTAACGCGGTCGACAAACGTAGTATCGCGACCACGACAAAAGTGACACTGGCGATGGCGTGTATCGAGCGAGAGGGCAATGTGCGAGTGAGACACAACACTCGATAAACGGAGATAGCGAAGCTATTTAGGACTGTTATTCTAGTTATCATGTTATCTGTTAAGTAAGGGACATGTTCAGTTAGCATCTATTACATACGTTTAAGTATATTACATTTTACATTTTATACAGTCAAGTGTAAAAATATGGTGGTGCACATCTTACTCAAAAATATGTCCCATAGCACCTTATGCCGGTGTAATAAGAGCGTAGTACCATATTTATGAGTCGATTATGTCGAACCATATTTTTGCACTTGACTGTACAGTTGTCAGATATAATGGAGCGGCTAAGGGTTCCAAAAATATCTAAACAAGTAATGCATACGCAATACGATACAATACAAATGTTCAATTGTAAAGCATGAATTAAATCGTTTATTATTTTTAATGAATCCCATTCCATCCATTCATTTCCATTCATTCATTATCATTATCATTCATTTCAGTTTTGATTCATTTCCATTTGATCGGGTAGTCCAGTGGTCAGGGCGGGCGTCTGCCGCGAAAGCAGGTCGCTGGTTCGATCCCAGCCCTGCTCACCGGGGACCTTGGTCACTTTTTCTGTAGTAGGTATATGACATCTCTATCAATTTATAATACAAATGTTATATACATTACAAGACACAGTAAAACATTAGATACAGATAACATACGTAATATTTGGGAGTACCTTGCTCGTCTTCGACCTGGCGTTTTATGCAACGGTTTAGGGAGCCTGGTGTCCGCTTTGGCAACTAATCCCAAGACTTGGCGAAGGCGTTAGTTTTACAGTTTTACGGCCACTGCCATCTGACCCTCCGACGCAGAGGGTAAACTAGGCCTTTGGAATAAGCCCGGTCGCATCAAGGCAAGGCGTTTTCTTTCACCGAAAAGCGGTAAAATATTGGTAAATATTTCGTTTCCAAAAACTAGCGCGCACACCAAACCTTGGGATTAGGTTGCCAAACGGAGCCCAGGTTCCCAGAGTTACGAAGGGAAACAAGCCGGGAACGCGGGAACACGCTAGCAAGATTATTGATAAACATTACACATGGCGTGGTTATGGTTAATATCATATGTATAAGATACGGTTATGGAGAAGGAATGTCACTTACACGCAATCCCTACTCGAATTATCTGTCCTTCTTCTTCTTCTTTAGTCAAACAAGGACGGCTCTGGCTTCGTCAGAGACGAATAGCAATAGATACTGGATATTTATTTTTTTCGTGGAAAATCACAACAAAGTACATCTTTAAGAAAAATAGTTATTTATCATACAAGGGGGCAAAGTTGTTGTTTAAGAGTCCACATATGCGAGCAAGCAAACCAGATAGAGAGCGGGATAGACCTAATTGCAAGAGCACGCGAAACATGAAAAGGCGATAGTAGGCGGGCGCGTCAAAATACACTGCATAATCAGATAATTGCTGTTTACACGTAAACTACAATTTCTGTAGATAAAAGCTTTTACCAGCTTTAAAAAATAGTTATTACTTAACTATTTAACTAAGAATCATGTTTATAAATTCAAGGGTTTCAACGTTATAACCAAAAACATGTAAAAAAGGACCTATGTTTGAAAAATAAAAGTATCGAGGCTTTTGTTAAAAATCATGTTTTCACGTTTACCAGTTAGAAGAAAATATGTTGAAGTTTTATGTGTATGAATATCAGATACCTAGTTGTTATCAATATTGAGATCTAGACGTCTGAATGATAACAATTTGGCCACTGTGGCCTCTTAACTCTCGGGCTTATATTGAGACCCGAGCAAGCTAAAGATTCCAAAATTGAGCCACGAGCGTAGCGCACCGAGTGGTTCAATAACCGGAATCTCTCCCTCCCTCCTGCTAGAGTAGTGGCAGGAGCGAGATGGACATACTTTCGAATCGTGCAGTCACTATCGACTACGGTTATGTAGAACTCATAGTAAGTACACTGGTATTTAATTAATATCTGAATACGTGCCTTGAGCATCACGACTTCAAATTTATTGAAATAAAGCATGCAAGTCTGTATTATTTGAATGTCTCTGGTTGCATAGAGTTCGCGTGCTAGCCTGATAACGGGTCGTTGCCCTACTTGGTGATAAGTTCTTTGATTTTAATCTTTAACGTAAAGGATTAAGAAGGATAATAGATTGGAGACTTTATCATGATGTGTTTATACTGTTTATGTCTCTCGGACTTCAGTGTTTTTTAACTGCCAATTTTTTTCCTAATCAGACCTACGATACCGATCATGCCCTTAAACGAAATACCAGCATTTTTGTTACACTCTTACGTGAGCACCGTTATAATATAGAGTCACGTCTATAAATATCTTTACATTTTGGAACTTATTACAGGGGAAGAAGTGTCAAAATTGAATACAGATGCATATAAAATTGTAGGCATTAGGCGAAAGTTAGCCAGATCGAATAAGTTAACTCATGTGATGGGACCTGCAGTTTATAACAACTTGCCACAACACATTACTGAGGCAGCAAGTTTTCATAGCTTTAAGCAAAGATTAAAGGTTTGGCTCGTTGAGCACCCGACCGGTGTGAAGTTAGCGGCCAAAGTTAGCAGCCGACGATAACCCGACCAAATTAAAAAGTCAGATATTTTTTAACTAGAAAACCAGCTTTAAAGTTATATATGCCTGTATTATCTTAAACAAATCGACAAAATATCAATTTAGGTACCAAAACACGCGCATAGATCAAAATATTTTTTTCGGCCGCTAACTTCACAACTTAGCAGCCAAAGTTATTTGGATCAATACATATATAATATATTTATATTTACATTAAAAATGTTATTAATTGTAGAAAACAGAGCTATTTAAAGCCAAACTTGCTACCCAAACAAATGTTTTTTGTTTCTCATTTCACAGTTGCTTGTCGATTAGGTATATCAAGTCATCCCCTAATTTTCCTAAAATTAACGACGAATTTTTTAAGAATATTCCTGTAGGCTAAAACTAAACGTAGTCCTGGAGTGGCTTAGGACCTTTTCAACAAGCTACCGGGTACTGACGAAATTGTAAAAACTTTTTTTTTCATTTTTGATATGGCGGGCGTGTTCGTCACGTTAAACCCTGACTTTGTTGGATACAACAAGTTATTTTGTAAGAATATTCCCTAAGGCTTAAAGCAAACCTAGTCTTGGAGTGGTTTAGGACCTTTTCAACAAGCTACGGTTCTGACGAAATTGTAGAAACTTTTTTCTTTCATTTTTGACATGGCGGGCGTGTTCGTCACGTTAACCCCTGATTTTGTTGAATAAAATGAGTTATTTTGTGAGAATATTTCCAAAGGCTATAAACAAACCAAGTCCTGGAGTGGCTTAGGACCTTTTCAACAATCTACGGTACTGACAAAGACGTTGAAATTTTTTCCTTTCAATTTTCACTTGTTTGGCGATTTCGTCACGTTATCCCCTAATTTTGCTGGATAAAACAAGATATTTTGTATGATTATTCTTTTAAGCTTAAAGCAAATCTGGTCCTAGAGTGGCTTAGGACCTTTTCAACAAGGCACGGTACTCCCAAAGACGTTGAAATTTATTGCTTTCAATTTTCACTTGTCTGGCGATTTCGTCACGGTATCCCCTAATTTTGTTGGATAAAACAAGATATTTTGTAAGATAATTCCCTAAAGCTTAAAGCAAACTTAGTCCTGGAGTGGCTTGGAACCTTTTAAACAAGCTACGGTACTGACGAAAATGTAGAAACTTTTTTCTTTCAATTTTCACTTGTCTGGCGATTTCGTCACGTTATCCCCTAATTTTGCTGGTTAAAACGAGATATTATGTAAGATTATTTCAGAAAGCTTAAAGAAAACCTAGTCCTGGAGTGGCTTAGGACCTTTTCAACAAGGCACGGAACTCCCAAAGACGTTGAAATTTATTGCTTTCAATTTTCACTTGTCTGGCGATTTCGTCACGTTATCCCCTAATTTTGTTGGATAAAACAAGATATTTTGTAAGATAATTTCCTAAAGCTTAATGAAAACTTAGTCCTGGAGTGGCTTGGAACCTTTTAAACAAGCTACGGTACTGACAAAGACGTTGAAATTTATTGCTTTCAATTTTCACTTGTCTGGCGATTTCGTCACGTTATCCCCTAATTTTGTTTGATAAAACAAGATATTTTGTAAGCTAATACCCTAAAGTTTAAAGCAAACCTAGTCCTGGAGTGGCTTGAAACCTTTTAAACAATCTACGGTACTGACGAAAAAGTAGAAACATTTTCTTTCAATTTTCACTTTTCTGGTGATTTCGTCACGTTATCCCCTAATTTTGTTGGATAAAACAAGATATTTTGTAATATAATACCCTAAAGCTTAAAGCAAACCTAGTCCTGGAGTGGCTTGAAACCTTTTAAACAAGCTACGGTACTGACGAAAAAGTAGAAACTTTTCTTTCAATTTTCACTTGTCTGGCGATTTCGTCACGTTATCCCTTAATTTTGTTGGATAAAACAAGATATTTTGTAAGATAATTCCCTAAAGCTTAAAGCAAACTTAGTCCTGGAGTGGCTTGGAACCTTTGAAACAAGCAACGGTACTGACGAAAATGTAGAAACTTTTTTCTTTCAATTTTAACGTGTCTGGCGATTTCGTCACGTTATCCCCTAATTTTGTTGGATAAAACAAGATATTTTGTAAGTTAATACCCTAAAGCTTAAAGCAAACCTAGTCCTGGAGTGGCTTGAAACCTTTTAAATAAGCAACGGTACTGACGAAAAAGTAGAAACTTTTTTCTTTCAATTTTCACTTGTCTGGCGATTTCGTCAGGTTATCCCCTAATTTTGCTGGATAAAACGAGATATTATGTAAGATTATTTCCGAAAGCTTAAAGCAAACCTAGTCCTAGAGTGGCTTAGGACCTTTTCAACAAGCTACGGTACTGACAAAGACGTTAAAATTTATTGCTTTCAATTTTCACTTGTCTGGCGATTTCGTCACGTTATCCCCTAATTTTGTTGGATAAAACAAGATATTTTGTAAGCTAATACCCTAAAGCTTAAAGCAAACCTAGTCCTGGAGTGGCTTGGAACCTTTTAAACACGCTACGGTACTGACGAAAAAGTAGAAACTTTTTTCTTTAAATTTTCACTTGTCTGGCGATTTCGTCACGTTATCCCCTAATTTTGTTGGATAAAACAAGATATTTTGTAAGATAATTACCTAAAACTTAAAGCAAACCTAGTCCTGGAGTGGCTTGGAACCTTTTAAACAAGCTACGGTACTGACAAAGACGTTGAAATTTATTGCTTTAAATTTTCACTTGTCTGGCGATTTCGTCACGTTATCCCCTAATTTTGTTGGATGAAACAAGATATTTTGTAAGATAATTCCCTAAAGCTTAAAGCAAACCTACTCCTGGAGTGGCTTGAAACCTTTTAAACACGCTACGGTACTGACGAAAAAGTAGAAACTTTTTTCTTTCAATTTTCACTTGTCTGGCGATTTCGTCACGTTATCCCCTAATTTTGTTGGATAAAACGAGATATTATGTAAGATTATTTCCGAAAGCTTAAAGCAAACCTACTCCTGGAGTGGCATAGGACCTTTTCAACAAGGTACGGTACTTCCAAAGACGTTGAAATTTATTGCTTTCAATTTTCACTTGTCTGGCGATTTCGTCACGTTATCCCCTAATTTTGTTGGATAAAACAAGATATTTTGTAAGATAATTCCCTAAAACTTAAAGCAAACCTAGTCCTGGAGTGGCTTGAAACCTTTTAAACACGCTACGGTACTGACGAAAAAGTAGAAACTTTTTTCTTTCAATTTTAACGTGTCTGGCGATTTCGTCACGTTATCTCCTAATTTTGTTGGATAAAACAAGACATTTTGTAAGCTAATACCCTAAAACTTAAAGCAAACCTAGTCCTGGAGTGGCTTGAAACCTTTTAAACACGCTACGGTACTGACGAAAAAGTAGAAACTTTTTTCTTTCAATTTTCACTTGTCTGGCGATTTCGTCACGTTATCCCCTAATTTTGTTGGATAAAACAAGATATTTTGTAAGCTAATACCCTGAAGCTTATAGCAAACCTAGTCCTGGAGTGGCTTGAAACCTTTTAAACACGCTACGGTACTGACGAAAAAGTAGAAACTTTTTTCTTTCAACTTTCACTTGTCTGGCGATTTCGTCACGTTATCCCCTAATTTTGCTAGATAAAACAAGATATTATGTAAGATTATTTCCGAAAGCTTAAAGCAAACCTGGTCCTGGAGTGGCTTAGGACCTTTTCAACAAGGCAGGGTACTCCCAAAGACGTTGAAATTTATATCTTTCAATTTTTACTTGTCTGGCGATTTCGTCACGTTATCCCCTAATTTTGTTGGATAAAACAAGATATTTTGTAAGATAATTCCCTAAAGCTTAAAGCAAACCTACTCCTGGAGTGGCTTGAAACCTTTTAAACACGCTACGGTACTGACGAAAAAGTAGAAACTTTTTTCTTTCAATTTTCACTTGTCTGGCGATTTCGTCACGTTATCCCCTAATTTTGTTGGATAAAACGAGATATTATGTAAGATTATTTCCGAAAGCTTAAAGCAAACCTGGTCCTGGAGTGGCATAGGACCTTTTCAACAAGGCACGGTACTTCCAAAGACGTTGAAATTTATTGCTTTCAATTTTCACTTGTCTGGCGATTTCGTCACGTTATCCCCTAATTTTGTTGGATAAAACAAGATATTTTGTAAGATAATTCCCTAAAGCTTAAAGCTTAAAGCCTAGAGCTTAAAGCTCAGTCGCGCGCGCGCATTCGCAATTACCGGTCGCGTTGCGGATAGCTTGTGCATCATGGCGCATACGTTGAAGTGCAGCAATTGTAATATTGTGGTGAACGAACTACTGGCGTTTGTGATAAATAAGTTACATCTTATGGACGATGAGAGCATGAGCAGAATTTGTTTGGCCTTCTTTACGGCTCAAGACATAAGGACGGCTAAGGATTTGCTGTTTTTGTCTGTCCCGGTGCGAAAAAGGAAGATAAACCGAAGAAGAGATGGACAAGAACGCCGTGATATCGACGATATTATCGAACTGGCGCGAGAAACAGATCCTGAGAAGTTTCCAGTATTTGTGGCCCGAGACTTACACAAGTTGCCGCCGATAGACTTCGACTCTGTGGACCTTACTTCGCTTCTTAAAGATATGGTAGTACTTAAAAATGAACTGCAAACTATAAAAGCGCGGTATGTTACTTTAGAGCAGTTTGAAAACCTGGAAAAGATTACTATGGATTGCCGTAAAATTTCCAGCGAAAACGATCCATTCTATAGAAACGTTAACCATTCAAATTTAAATATAAACGTTAGACGTGGTGCGTATCTAAACAGTGGACCAATGGGTATGTACATGTCATCTCGCAGTATAGAATGTACCGACGAAGATAACAAGACTCTCCTCTCTCACTCGAGCCTGCTTGGGACCGATATCTCACCATCTCACTCGCCGAGGCGACAATCGGCGAAACAGTTGAACAGCGCTAGCGCCGATCAAAACAACACGTCTGCGCATGCGCTGGACCTCGCGCCGCAGCCATCACCGCCGCGCTCCTCACCCCCGCCGTCGTCCGTCATTGCAACTAAACAGCCGCCGCGTAAACAAGTATCGTGCACCGGAGATCAGGCCGAGACGAAAACAATGGACCGGCCGGTTAGTGTATCCGTAGAAACAGATAATCAGGAACTACCAAATGCGGTGAATACCGACAATGTATTGAGCTTCGCTGATATGGCGAAAGAGGGAGAATGGAAGAAAGTCGAGAAGCCGCCTAAACCTGCACCAAAGAATCACGTTGCACCGAAGAATCGCCGTGGGGGCATGATGGGCAAGGCCGAAACCAAGACTAACTTTAAAGCTGCCGACCCGAAAATCCCTATTTTAATTACGAATGTACACAAAGACACATCAATAACAGAGATAATCGACTACATACGAGAGAAAACCTGCGAAAGTGTGACACTCGAACAAATAGTGATGAAAAACAAAAACAATGACTATAACGCGTATAAGTTCTACGTTTGTTATCAAAAAGTGAGCAAGTTTTTAGACGAGTCATTGTGGCCGAGCGGCATAATATTTCGCCGGTTTATTACATCTAAGCATGTACATGTTAATACCGGCCGCGATACCGCGCCGAGCACGGGACCCGCTACGAGTGCTACGTCGGGCGCTACAAGTGCTACGAGTCCTACGAAGATTTTAAATAAACAAAATTATGGGATTAAGTGAAGTTACACTTTGTTCTTTTAACTGTCGGAGCATTAAACGATCCATTGACGATGTTAGAAGGTTGTGCATTTCAGCTGATATAATAGCCATTCAAGAACATTGGCTTATTCCGAGTGACCTTGCGTATTTAAACTGCATAAGTGACGAGTTTGCCTGCACCGGGACCTCGGCGGTGGACACGTCAACGGGAATGCTGCGCGGTAGGCCGTACGGGGGAACCGCACTTTTTTGGCGTAAGAAGCTGTTTCCGTCTACGTCGGTTATTCAGTGCGATAACGTTAGGATGAGCGCGATCGATATAACGTTAGAAGATAAACACATAATAGTGTTTAGTGTGTACATGCCGAACAATGCCGTCGATAACTTGCCGGACTTCGTACAGTGTGTTAGTACAATGGACGCTATAGTGAAGGAAAGTTGCGTTGAGACAGTTTACCTATTAGGTGATTTCAATGCGCACCCCTGCGAATTATTTTGTGATGAGTTACTTAATTTTTGTGCGGAACGGGACTGGATTTGTGCGGATATCGTTAAACTTGGCGTTGACTCGAGCGCACACACGTACCTAAGCGAAACGCACGGATCTAAGCGATGGTTGGATCATTGCGTAACCACGTCAGCTGGTTTGGACGCTATTGTTGATGTTTTTATTGGTTACGATGTGTATTGTTCCGATCACTACCCTCTTGTAGTTAAATGTAATTTTAATATAGTTAAGCCTAAGCTGTATAATAGTAATAACAGTGCAATGTTTAATGGGAAATGTGTAACTTGGGGGGATAGAACATCTGATGAAATTGAAAAATATGAAAATAAATGTAATGACCTTTTAAAATTTATTGATTTTCCTTCCGATTTAAGGGACTGCTGTGGCGGCTGTTGCGTAAGTGACTCTGAGCATTGCAAGATACTTGATCAAATGTACTTAAAAATAATAACATCGTTATGTGAGGCGTCATTGCACAGCAGGGCTGCCACGGGAGGTTCCGGATGCCAAAAAAAGATAGTTATAGGTTGGAACAAACATGTAAGTGGTGCGCACAGGGAGGCCAGGGCTAGATTCCAGGATTGGATTTCGTGTGGTAAGCCTAATGGTGGGTCCGTTTTTAAAGCTATGAGTCATAGTCGTAAAATATTTAAGTCAAGACTCAGGTGGGTCCAGCAACATCAAGACCAAATAAAAAAAATGGACCTGCTTGCAGCACATCACACGAAAAATGATTTTCGAAATTTTTGGAAAGTGACGAAAAAGTTGGAGACTAGGCCTGGACTTTCTGTAAGCGTGGATGGAGTTTCAGATCCCAAGCGCATTGCAAATGTATTTAAGGACCATTTCAATGTGAAACCCATTGCCACGGGCGAGGACAGGCAGCGGCGGGTGCCCGATGCTGGAGGGTCGGAGGGGAGTGACCTTCAGGTCCGTTACAGTGCAAGCGACGTATGGAAAATAATAAAAGATATGAAGAGAGGAAAATCACCCGGTCACGACCATCTAAGTATCGAGCATCTGCTGTTCGCTGGCCCTCACCTACCCCGTATATTGGCAATGTTTTTTAACCTCTGTATATGTCACTCGTACTTGCCATCTGATTTGACAAAAACCATTGTTGTGCCCATAGTCAAAAATAAAACGGGTGACATATCGAACAAGGCTAACTACAGGCCTATCTCTCTGGCAACGATTATAGCTAGGGTACTCGACGGCTTGCTCAATGTACAATTGGACAAATGTATAAAATTACATGATGCACAATTCGGCTTTCGAGCCGGTTTATCTACTGAAAGTGCCATCATTTGTCTAAAGCAAGCGGTTGAGTACTACACTCGCAGACGGACACCTGTTTATGCGTGTTTTCTAGATCTTTCCAAAGCCTTCGATCTAGTTAACTATGACCTACTTTGGAATAAGCTTGACGAAGTGCAGTTTCCTAAGGATCTAACGCGCATATTCAGGTGTTGGTATGCGGGCCAGCGAAATTGTGTACGTTGGGGTAACGTGTTGTCGGATGAGTACGGTCTGGAGTGCGGGGTGCGGCAGGGGGGACTTACCTCACCGAAACTTTTCAATTTGTATATCGATGCCTTGATCGGCGAGCTTAGCAGTACACGTGTCGGCTGTCATATAGATAGGGTTTGTTTTAATAACATTAGCTATGCAGACGACATGGTACTGCTGAGCCCGTCGGTTGGTGGTCTGAGATTACTTATTGAGAAGTGTGAGTCATATGCCCTAACGCACAATCTGTCCTATAATGTGAACAAGAGCGAGTATATGATTTTCAAAGCGGGAAGCAAGTGCCCATCACACATCCCACCCATTCATTTGAATGGCAAGCAACTGGAAAGGGTTTACTCATTTAAATATCTTGGGCACTTGGTAACCGACGATCTGCGCGATGACGCCGATATAGAGAGGGAGCGGAGGGCCTTGGCTGTCAGGGCCAATATGATAGCTCGCAGATTCAGCAGATGTACAGCGCAAGTAAAAATAACATTATTTCGAACGTTCTGTACATCGCTGTACACCTGCAGCTTGTGGACGAGGTACACGCAACGGGCTATAAACGCCTTGCGTGTACAGTACAATGACGCGTTCAGGATTTTGTTGCGGCTGCCTCGATACTGCAGTGCGTCGGGGATGTTCGCGGACGCGCACGTGGACGGTTTCCACGCCACACTGCGCAAGCGCTGCGCCGCGACGCTCCGCAGAGTGCGGGACAGCTGCCACAGCCTCCTGGCCGTAGTGGCCGACAGATGGGACAGTGGCCTGATAAGGCACTGGTGCTCCTTGCACTTAAGCCTAGCATGTAAGATAGTTATTTAAGTTAGTTTTAGAATATATTTCTTAAGTTAAGTAAGTTAGTAAATTTATGGACAATCTTGGTCTGAAATAAATGCATTTTATTTTTATTTTATTTTTTATTTTATTTTTTAAAGCAAACCTAGTCCTGGAGTGGCTTGGAACCTTTTAAACAAGCTACGGTACTGACAAAGACGTTGAAATTTATTGCTTTCAATTTTCACTTGTCTGGCGATTTCGTCACGTTATCCCCTAATTTTGTTGGATAAAACAAAATATTTTGTAAGCTAATACCCTAAAGCTTAAAGCAAACCTAGTCCTGGAGTGGCTTGAAACCTTTTAAACAAGCTACGGTACTGAAGAAAAAGTAGAAACTTTTTTCTTTCAATTTTCACTTGTCTGGCGATTTCGTCACGTTATCCCCTAATTTTGTTGGATGAAACAAGATATTTTGTAAGATAATTCCCTAAAGCTTAAAGCAAACCTACTCCTGGAGTGGCTTGAAACCTTTTAAACACGCTACGGTACTGACGAAAAAGTAGAAACTTTTTTCTTTCAATTTTCACTTGTCTGGCGATTTCGTCACGTTATCCCCTAAATTTGTTGGATAAAACGAGATATTATGTAAGATTATTTCCGAAAGCTTAAAGCAAACCTACTCCTGGAGTGGCATAGGACCTTTTCAACAAGGTACGGTACTTCCAAAGACGTTGAAATTTATTGCTTTCAATTTTCACTTGTCTGGCGATTTCGTCACGTTATCCCCTAATTTTGTTGGATAAAACAAGATATTTTGTAAGATAATTCCCTAAAGCTTAAAGCAAACCTAGTCCTGGAGTGGCTTGGAACCTTTTAAACAAGCTACGGTACTGACAAAGACGTTGAAATTTATTGTTTTCAATTTTCACTTGTCTGGCGATTTCGTCACGTTATCCCCTAATTTTGTTGGATAAAACAAAATATTTTGTAAGCTAATACCCTAAAGCTTAAAGCAAACCTAGTCCTGGAGTGGCTTGAAACCTTTTAAACAAGCTACGGTACTGAAGAAAAAGTAGAAACTTTTTTCTTTCAATTTTCACTTGTCTGGTGATTTCGCCACGTTTTCCCCTAATTTTGTTTAATAAAACAAGATATTTTGTAAGCTAATACCCTAAAGCTTAAAGCAAACCTAGTCCTGGAGTGGCTTGAAACCTTTTAAACACGCTACGGTACTGACGAAAAAGTAGAAACTTTTTTCTTTCAATTTTCACTTGTCTGGCGATTTCGTCACGTTATCCCCTAATTGTGCTGGATAAAACGAGATATTATGTAAGATTATTTCCGAAAGCTTAAAGCAAACCTAGTCCTGGAGTGGCTTGAAACCTTTTAAACACGCTACGGTACTGACGAAAAAGTAGAAACATTTTTCTTTAAATTTTCACTTGTCTGGCGATTTCGTCACGTTATCCCCTAATTTTGCTGGATAAAACAAGATATTTTGTAAGCTACTACCCTAAAGCTTAAAGCAAACCTAGTCCCGGAGTGGCTTCAAACCTTTTAAACAAGCTACGGTACTGACAAAAAAGTAGAAACATTTTCGTTCAATTTTCACTTGTCTGGCGATTTCGTCACGTTATCCCCTAATTTTGTTGGATAAAACAAAATATTTTGTA
The DNA here is from genome assembly GCA_949128165.1 of Lathronympha strigana. Classification (NCBI taxonomy): domain Eukaryota; kingdom Metazoa; phylum Arthropoda; class Insecta; order Lepidoptera; family Tortricidae; genus Lathronympha; species Lathronympha strigana. The sequence goes on from OX421911.1 coordinate 1,987,873, forward strand.
AGATAATTCCCTAAAGCTTAAAGCAAACCTAGTCCTGGAGTGGCTTGAAACCTTTTAAACACGCTACGGTACTGACGAAAAAGTAGAAACTTTTTTCTTTCAATTTTCACTTGTCTGGTGATTTCGTCACGTTATCCCCTAATTTTGCTGGATAAAACAAGATATTATGTAAGATTATTCCCTAAAGCTTAAAGCAAACTTAGTCCTGGAGTGGCTTGGAACCTTTTAAACAAGCTACGGTACTGACGAAAATGTAGAAACTTTTTTCTTTAAATTTTAACGTGTCTGGCAAATTTGTCACGTAATCCCCTAATTGTGCTGGATATAACGAGATATTTTGTAAGATAATACCTGAAAGCTTAAAGCAAACCTACTCCTGGAGTGGCTTGAAACCTTTTAAACACGCTACGGTACTGACGAAAAAGTAGAAACTTTTTTCTTTCAATTTTCACTTGTCTGGCGATTTCGTCACGTTTTCCCCTAATTTCGCGGGATAAAACGAGATATTATGTAAGATTATTTCCGAAAGCTTAAAGCAAACCTAGTCCTGGAGTGGCTTAGGACCTTTTCAACAAGGCACGGTACTTCCAAAGACGTTGAAATTTATTGCTTTCAATTTTCACTTGTCTGGCGATTTCGTCACGTTATCCCCTAATTTTGTTAGATAAAACAAGATATTTTGTAAGCTAATACCCTAAAGCTTAAAGCAAACCTAGTCCTGGAGTGGCTTGAAACCTTTTAAACACGCTACGGTACTGACGAAAAAGTAGAAACTTTTTTCTTTCAATTTTCACTTGTCTGGCGATTTCGTCACGTTATCCCCTAATTGTGCTGGATAAAACGAGATATTATGTAAGATTATTTCCGAAAGCTTAAAGCAAACCTAGTCCTGGAGTGGCTTGAAACCTTTTAAACAAGCTACGGTACTGAAGAAAAAGTAGAAACTTTTTTCTTTCAATTTTCACTTGTCTGGCGATTTCGTCACGTTATCCCCTAATTTTGTTGGATAAAACAAGATATTTTGTAAGCTAATACCCTAAAGCTGAAAGCAAACCTAGTCCTGGAGTGGCTTGAAACCTTTTAAACACGCTACGGTACTGACGAAAAAGTAGAAACTTTTTTCTTTCAATTTTCACTTGTCTGGCGATTTCGTCACGTTATCCCCTAATTGTGCTGGATAAAACGAGATATTATGTAAGATTATTTCCGAAAGCTTAAAGCAAACCTAGTCCTGGAGTGGCTTGAAACCTTTTAAACACGCTACGGTACTGACGAAAAAGTAGAAACTTTTTTCTTTCAATTTTCACTTGTCTGGCGATTTCGTCACGTTATCCCCTAATTTTGCTGGATAAAACAAGATATTTTGTAAGCTACTACCCTAAAGCTTAAAGCAAACCTAGTCCCGGAGTGGCTTGAAACCATTTAAACAAGCTACGGTACTGACAAAAAAGTAGAAACATTTTCGTTCAATTTTCACTTGTCTGGCGATTTCGTCACGTTATCTCCTAATTTTGTTGGATAAAACAAAATATTTTGTAAGATAATTCCCTAAAGCTTAAAGCAAACCTAGTCCTGGAGTGGCTTGAAACCTTTTAAACACGCTACGGTACTGACGAAAAAGTAGAAACTTTTTTCTTTCAATTTTCACTTGTCTGGTGATTTCGTCACGTTATCCCCTAATTTTGCTGGATAAAACAAGATATTATGTAAGATTATTTCCGAAAGCTTAAAGCAAACCTGGTCCTGGAGTGGCTTAGGACCTTTTCAACAAGGCACGGTACTCCCAAAGACGTTGAAATTTATATCTTTCAATTTTCACTTGTCTGGCGATTTCGTCAAGTTATCCCCTAATTTTGTTGGATAAAACAAGATATTCTGTAAGATAATTCCCTAAAGCTTAAAGCAAACTTAGTCCTGGAGTGGCTTGGAACCTTTTAAACAAGCTACGGTACTGACGAAAATGTAGAAACTTTTTTCTTTCAATTTTAACGTGTCTGGCGATTTCGTCACGTTATCCCCTAATTTTGTTGGATAAAACAAGATATTTTGTAAGTTAATACCCTAAAGCTTAAAGCAAACCTAGTCCTGGAGTGGCTTGAAACCTTTTAAATAAGCAACGGTACTGACGAAAAAGTAGAAACTTTTTTCTTTCAATTTTCACTTGTCTGGCGATTTCGTCAGGTTATCCCCTAATTTTGCTGGATAAAACGAGATATTATGTAAGATTATTTCCGAAAGCTTAAAGCAAACCTAGTCCTAGAGTGGCTTAGGACCTTTTCAACAAGCTACGGTACTGACAAAGACGTTAAAATTTATTGCTTTCAATTTTCACTTGTCTGGCGATTTCGTCACGTTATCCCCTAATTTTGTTGGATAAAACAAGATATTTTGTAAGCTAATACCCTAAAGCTTAAAGCAAACCTGGTCCTGGAGTGGCTTAGGACCTTTTCAACAAGGCACGGTACTCCCAAAGACGTTGAAATTTATATCTTTCAATTTTCACTTGTCTGGCGATTTCGTCACGTTATCCCCTAATTTTGTTGGATAAAACAAGATATTTTGTAAGATAATTCCCTAAAGCTTAAAGCAAACCTAGTCCTGGAGTGGCTTGGAACCTTTTAAACAAGCTACGGTACTGACAAAGACGTTGAAATTTATTGCTTTCAATTAATTAACGTGGCAAACACGTCAAACAAGTAAAACATAAAAGAAAAAGTATCTACATTTTCGTCAGTACCGTAGCTTGTTGAAAAGGTCCTAAGCCACTCCAGGACTAGGTTTGTTTATACTTTTAAAATATCCTAACAAAATAACTCGTTTTATCCAACAAAATCAGGAGTTAACGAGACAAACACGCCCGCCATATTAAAAATGAAAAAAAACAGTTTCTACAATTTCGTCAGTACCGTAGCTTGTTAAAAAGGTCCTAAGCCACTCCAGGACTAAATTATCTTTAAGCTTAAGGGAATTATCTTACAAAATATCTTGTTTTATCCAACAAAATTAGGGGATAGCGTGACAAAATCGCCAGACAAGTGAAAATTGAAAGAAAAATTTCAACGTTTTTGTCAGAACCGTTGATTGTTGAAAAGGTCCTAAGCCACTCCAGGACTAGGTTTGTAATAGCCTTTTGAAACATTCTCACAAAATAACTCGTTTTATCCAACAAAATTAGGGGATAACGTGACAAATTTGCCAGACACGTTAAAATTGAAAGAAAAAAGTTTCTACATTTTCGTCGGTACCGTTGCTTGTTTAAAAGGTTCCAAGCCACTCCAGGACTAAGTTTGCTTTAAGCTTTAGGAAATTATCTTGCAAAATATCTTGTTTTTTCCAACAAAATTAGGGGATAGCGTGACGAAATCGCCAGAAAAGTGAAAATTGAAAGAAAATGTTTCTACTTTTTCGTCAGTACCGTAGCTTGTTTAAAAGGTTTCAAACCACTCCGGGACTAGGTTTGCTTTAAGCTTTAGGGTATTAGCTTACAAAATATCTTGTTTTATCCAGCAAAATTAGGGGATAACGTAACGAAATCGCCAGACAAGTGAAAATTGAAAGCAATAAATTTCAACATCTTTGTCAGTACCGTAGCTTGTTTAAAAGGTATCAAGCCACTCCAGGACTAGGTTTGCTTTAAGCTTTAGGGTATTATATTACAAAATATTTTGTTTTATCCAACAAAATTAGGGGATAACGTGACGAAATCACCAGAAAAGTAAAAATTGAAAGAAAATGTTTCTACTTTTTCGTCAGTACCGTAGCTTGTTTAAAAGGTTTCAAGCCACTCCGGGACTAGGTTTGCTTTAAGCTTTAGGGTATTAGCTTGCAAAATATCTTGTTTTATCCAGCAAAATTAGGGGATAACGTAACGAAATCGCCAGACAAGTGAAAATTGAAAGCAATAAATTTCAACGTCTTTGTCAGTACCGTAGCTTGTTTAAAAGGTTCCAAGCCACTCCAGGACTAGGTTTGCTTTAAGCTTTAGGGAATTATCTTACAAAATATCTTGTTTTATCCAACAAAATTAGGGGATAACGTGACGAAATCGCCAGACAAGTGAAAATTGAAAGATATAAATTTCAACGTCTTTGGGAGTACCGTGCCTTGTTGAAAAGGTCCTAAGCCACTCCAGGACCAGGTTTGCTTTAAGCTTTAGGGTATTAGCTTACAAAATATCTTGTTTTATTCAACAAAATTAGGGGATAACGTGACGAAATCGCCAGACAAGTGAAAATTGAAAGCAATAAATTTCAACGTCTTTGTCAGTACCGTAGCTTGTTAAAAAGGTTCCAAGCCACTCTAGGACTAAGTTTTCATTAAGCTTTAGGGAATTATCTTACAAAATATCTTGTTTTATTTAACAAAATTAGGGGATAACGTGACGAAATCGCCAGACAAGTGAAAATTGAAAGAAAAAAGTTTCTACTTTTTCTTCAGTACCGTAGCTTGTTTAAAAGGTTTCAAGCCACTCCAGGACTAGGTTTGCTTTAAGCTTTAGGGTATTAGTTTACAAAATATTTTGTTTTATCCAACAAAATTAGGGGATAACGTGACGAAATCGCCAGACAAGTGAAAATTGAAAGCAATAAATTTCAACGTCTTTGTCAGTACCGTAGCTTGTTTAAAAGGTTCCAAGCCACTCCAGGACCAGGTTTGCTTTAAGCTTTCGGAAATAATCTTACATAATATCTTGTTTTATCCAGCAAAATTAGGGGATAACGTGACGAAATCGCCAGACAAGTGAAAATTGAAAGCAATAAATTTCAACGTCTTTGTCAGTACCGTAGCTTGTTTAAAAGGTTCCAAGCCACTCCAGGACTAGGTTTGCTTTAAGCTTTAGGGAATTATTTTACAAAATATCTTGTTTTATCCAACAAAATTAGGGGATAACGTGACGAAATCGCCAGACAAGTGAAAATTGAAAGCAAACGTCTTTGTCAGTACCGTAGCTTGTTTAAAAGGTTCCAAGCCACTCCAGGACTAGGTTTGCTTTAAGCTTTAGGGAATTATCTTACTAAATATCTTGTTTTATCCAACAAAATTAGGGGATAACGTGACGAAATCGCCAGACAAGTGAAAATTGAAAGATATAAATTTCAACGTCTTTGGGAGTACCGTGCCTTGTTGAAAAGGTCCTAAGCCACTCCAGGACCAGGTTTGCTTTAAGCTTTCGGAAATAATCTTACATAATATCTTGTTTTATCCAGCAAAATTAGGGGATAACGTGACGAAATCGCCAGACAAGTGAAAATTGAAAGAAAAAAGTTTCTACTTTTTCGTCAGTACCGTAGCGTGTTTAAAAGGTTTCAAGCCACTCCAGGAGTAGGTTTGCTTTAAGCTTTAGGGAATTATCTTACAAAATATCTTGTTTTATCCAACAAAATTAGGGGATAACGTGACGAAATCGCCAGACAAGTGAAAATTGAAAGATATAAATTTCAACGTCTTTGGGAGTACCGTGCCTTGTTGAAAAGGTCCTAAGCCACTCCAGGACCAGGTTTGCTTTAAGCTTTCGGAAATAATCTTACATTATATCTTGTTTTATCCAGCAAAATTAGGGGATAACGTGACGAAATCGCCAGACAAGTGAAAATTGAAAGAAAAAAGTTTCTACTTTTTCGTCAGTACCGTAGCGTGTTTAAAAGGTTTCAAGCCACTCCAGGAGTAGGTTTGCTTTAAGCTTTAGGGAATTATCTTACAAAATATCTTGTTTTATCCAACAAAATTAGGGGATAACGTGACGAAATCGCCAGACAAGTGAAAATTGAAAGAAAAAAGTTTCTACTTTTTCTTCAGTACCGTAGCTTGTTTAAAAGGTTTCAAGCCACTCCAGGACTAGGTTTGCTTTAAGCTTTAGGGTATTAGCTTACAAAATATTTTGTTTTATCCAACAAAATTAGGGCATAACGTGACGAAATCGCCAGACAAGTGAAAATTGAAAGAAAAAAGTTTCTACTTTTTCGTCAGTACCGTAGCTTGTTTATAAGGTTCCAAGCCACTCCAGGACTAAGTTTGCTTTAAGCTTTAGGGAATTATCTTACAGAATATCTTGTTTTATCCAACAAAATTAGGGGATAACGTGACGAAATCGCCAGACAAGTGAAAATTGAAAGCAATAAATTTCAACGTCTTTGGAAGTACCGTGCCTTGTTGAAAAGGTCCTATGCCACTCCAGGACCAGGTTTGCTTTAAGCTTTCGGAAATAATCTTACATAATATCTTGTTTTATCCAGCAAAATTAGGGGATAACGTGACGAAATCGCCAGACAAGTGAAAATTGAAAGAAAAAAGTTTCTACTTTTTCGTCAGTACCGTAGCGTGTTTAAAAGGTTTCAAGCCACTCCAGGAGTAGGTTTGCTTTAAGCTTTAGGGAATTATCTTACAAAATATCTTGTTTTATCCAACAAAATTAGGGGATAACGTGACGAAATCGCCAGACAAGTGAAAATTGAAAGAAAAAAGTTTCTACTTTTTCTTGAGTACCGTAGCTTGTTTAAAAGGTTTCAAGCCACTCCAGGACTAGGTTTGCTTTAAGCTTTGGTATTAGCTTACAAAATATTTTGTTTTATCCAACAAAATTAGGGGATAACGTGACGAAATCGCCAGACAAGTGAAAATTGAAAGCAATAAATTTCAACGTCTTTGTCAGTACCGTAGCTTGTTTAAAAGGTTCCAAGCCACTCCAGGGGGCCGATTTTTGGGATTCGATCGCTCGAATATATCACTCGAATGTGAATAAAAACGATGAAATGCTATTTTTGAAATACGAACGATAGAAAGTTCAAATACGAGTGGTGTTGACCACTCGTATTCAATTTCTATCAGTAGAAAATACATTATGTACGATGTTAGAATTTGAAATTTGTCTCTTACTTGTGTTTATTTTGGTATCGCTGATTAATAAATAAGAAAATTTGGCCATTTTGGTTATTTTTAACCGTGAGGTTGGCAAATAAGCATACGGTCCGCCTGGTGGCTAAAGGTTACCGTAGCATAGGAAAGCCTGTAATCCAGAGGATTCACTCGTTACCAACACCTAAAGAACCTATACACTCCGCTTTCGATGAACCTCATACTGCAGTCCCTTGGGAAAGCCTCGGCAGGAAAGGAAGTTCCTTCCACATGTGGAACGACCCAGCCGGAGCGTTTGCGGGAGGAAATTACTCTTAAAGCGCAGTGCGCGACCTATTAGGACGTCAGGGTGTGGAGATGAATGCTGCCGATGGTGAGGGGTGCGGTGGTAGGTACATAATGGCTATGGAGATCATTGAAAGCAGTTCTTTAAAGTACAAGCCATTGAACTACCAACGACGGTCCCGGCGGCCGTGGTCCGTCGGGAGCTATATTGGCAACCATTTAGACGCTCTTTGAAGTCTTGAAAATAGAGACATGTTTAGATATTAGTAACCCTTATCTTACTTTGTGTGTAAAAATGACAACTTTCTTGACTTTTGGGGTGGTGTTACCTCCTTCACTAGGGTTGAAGTGAGGAAAAGGAAGGACAGACAGAGAAATATAACTCAACATGATATTGTAATTTTTCGTTTTATTTATATCATCAAAATGAACAATCATTGTACTCAGTCCTTATGTGACAAATAAAATGTTCATAAACAGAGATCAAATTTCTAACAACTTTAAAAGAGCTAACAAGATCCTACTCCCATTTTTACAGTAAAGAATAACATAATCTAATAAATCATTACTTTGATAAAATTGTACACTTAAGTAAAACTTTTCTATACATTCATCAATAATGAATAACAATTGTGCTAATAGGAGACAATATTTTCCTTTAGGCTTGTGTCGGTCAGGAACTAAGAACTAAAAGGAATGAAATCCCATCACGGACCGAAAGGAACTAGTTCCTCGCCAAAAAGTTAAATCGGTCCTCAGTCTTTAGTTCAGTTCAGACGGAGTGAAAACCATTAAAACGTTCATACAAATAGCCTACACCACACATCGGGTGGTTGTGTTTTGCCTCTCGCACCAGTTAAATTTTGCTTCGGTGCGACTGAGAAGCAAAACGCAAATACCCGGTGAATAGCTACCCAATCATTACTCATTTCCAGACGTCAAAATTCGCACTGAATTAAACAAACTAAAGACCTAAAAGACTGAACTAGCTCCTTTGACCGATTGAACGAGATGGGAGCGCTCCCTTCAAAGACCGAGCGGGCACAACTCTATTTTGCTTAAATTTTTGTCTAACAAAACAATTTTAAATCTAAAATAATCAACAATACAGTCAGTGTTTTATTACATATTTCTACTTAACATTTCTATAAAATTTCCAATATATTACTTAAGTTGATTTTTTTGTCTATACAAGTGCACATATATCATATCTATATAGACTAAATTATTAATTATTTGATCTGAAATTGGAAACAATTTACCATAAACATAAATAGATGTCACATACTAAAAAAAGCTTAATAGAGCCTTAGCCAGGTTTGGGAATTTTGGTGGGAAAATTTATGTTAGTATAATAAAGTAGAATATTACTTAAAAAATAGTGCCTACTAATGAAAATTTTAAATAGTTTGATACAGTATTACATTATACTACTGCTTGGCTCTGCAGTCTTGAGGTATTATATCTAGAACAGAAGTTTGCTTCGGCATGTTATCAATAAACTCAGGTGTAAAACTAATCTTTTGCTTCACATAGTAAAATTTCAATGGCACATGTTGCTGGTTCTATTAGTGGCTGTTCCTATTTCATCACCATTATCTGAAACCAAACATATTTATTAAAGTTTGATAAACTAGATACATCCCCTAATTACTTACTACATAGCTACACTTTACATATTATAACAGCCTCCTAGCCCAGTTGGTAGTGACCCTGCCTACGAAGCAGGAGGTCTTGGGTTTGAATTACTTTGTATCCTGGTAAGGGCATTTATTTGTGTGTTTATCAGTGTTGTCTAGTACTGACAACACAAGCCTCTTTGAGCTTACTGTGGAGACTAGGTTGATTAGTGTAAGACTGTCCCATTATATTTATTTATAATATGTAGTAGAAGAGAAAACTTAGCACTGGATCAATAAATACTAACACAATGTCCACATATCAAATTTATTACTTATATCAAAACAAGGATCACTTACCTACCAAATTGTACTAGGTACAATCGTACAATCATTCCTCTTCTCCATCCGTGTCAGCTTCAAACCTCCTCGTTGTCAGTATCTAATCGGCGACTGCTTCAAACCAAACAATCAAACTCTTGGCATTCCTTGTCTTCGTCTTGCTACGTCTCCTAGCTTGATCCATGGATCCTAGGTCCATAGATCTAGATCCATGAATAGATTACATTTCACCAAGCGGTTGCATTGGACTAGTTTCCCGTTTTATCACAAGCTTTGGCTTAAGGCGGTTCTTTGTTATTTATTTAATTCAAGCAAAGAAATTAAAGAAAACTGTATCAAAACCCAACGAACAATATAATCCATATTCCACAGATAAACTTAAAAGTCAAAAGTCAATGAGACATTTTTACACCTCATTACGTGTAAAATACAAGAAACGTTTTGTAGTTTTTTATATTATAAATATTTTAAAACGCTGAAAATGTACTTTATTTTTAACGTTATTAATACAACTAATGATTGTAATGATGTTTGATCTTTATTTCATTTTTTAAACACATTTTTTAAAAACCGGTAAATATCGACTTTCTGCGTACAACGTAACGCAAAAATATCGATAGTCAACCACTAGCCTTTCGAGTGAAAATTCCAGTGACTTTCAAAAATACGTATTATTGGTATCATGCGACAATAATCGTGACAAATTTTCACGTGCGATTATTTTCGATCACTCGTTTTTGTATTCGAGCGTTCGAATCCCAAAAATCGGCCCCCAGGACTAGGTTTGCTTTAAGCTTTAGGGAATTATCTTACAAAATATCTTGTTTTATCCAACAAAATTAGGGGATAACGTGACGAAATCGCCAGACAAGTGAAAATTGAAAGCAATAAATTTCAACGTCTTTGGAAGTACCGTGCCTTGTTGAAAAGGTCTTATGCCACTCCAGGACCAGGTTTGCTTTAAGCTTTCGGAAATAATCTTACATAATATCTCGTTTTATCCAACAAAATTAGGGGATAACGTGACGAAATCGCCAGACAAGTGAAAATTGAAAGAAAAAAGTTTCTACTTTTTCGTCAGTACCGTAGCGTGTTTAAAAGGTTTCAAGCCACTCCAGGAGTAAGTTTGCTTTAAGCTTTAGGGAATTATCTTACAAAATATCTTGTTTTATCCAACAAAATTAGGGGATAACGTGACGAAATCGCCAGACAAGTGAAAATTGAAAGATATAAATTTCAACGTCTTTGGGAGTACCCTGCCTTGTTGAAATGGTCCTAAGCCACTCCAGGACCAGGTTTGCTTTAAGCTTTCGGAAATAATCTTACATAATATCTTGTTTTATCTAGCAAAATTAGGGGATAACGTGACGAAATCGCCAGACAAGTGAAAATTGAAAGAAAAAAGTTTCTACTTTTTCGTCAGTACCGTAGCGTGTTTAAAAGGTTTCAAGCCACTCCAGGACTAGGTTTGCTATAAGCTTCAGGGTATTAGCTTACAAAATATCTTGTTTTATCCAACAAAATTAGGGGATAACGTGACGAAATCGCCAGACAAGTGAAAATTGAAAGAAAAAAGTTTCTACTTTTTCGTCAGTACCGTAGCGTGTTTAAAAGGTTTCAAGCCACTCCAGGACTAGGTTTGCTTTAAGTTTTAGGGTATTAGCTTACAAAATGTCTTGTTTTATCCAACAAAATTAGGAGATAACGTGACGAAATCGCCAGACACGTTAAAATTGAAAGAAAAAAGTTTCTACTTTTTCGTCAGTACCGTAGCGTGTTTAAAAGGTTTCAAGCCACTCCAGGACTAGGTTTGCTTTAAGCTTTAGGGTATTATATTACAAAATATCTTGTTTTATCCAGCATAATTAGGGGATAACGTGACGAAATCGCCAGACAAGTGAAAATTTAAAGCAATAAATTTCAACGTCTTTGTCAGTACCGTAGCTTGTTTAAAAGGTTCCAAGCCACTCCAGGACTAGGTTTGCTTTAAGTTTTAGGTAATTATCTTACAAAATATCTTGTTTTATCCAACAAAATTAGGGGATAACGTGACGAAATCGCCAGACAAGTGAAAATTTAAAGAAAAAAGTTTCTACTTTTTCGTCAGTACCGTAGCGTGTTTAAAAGGTTCCAAGCCACTCCAGGACTAGGTTTGCTTTAAGCTTTAGGGTATTAGCTTACAAAATATCTTGTTTTATCCAACAAAATTAGGGGATAACGTGACGAAATCGCCAGACAAGTGAAAATTGAAAGAAAAAAGTTTCTACTTTTTCTTCAGTACCGTAGCTTGCTTAAAAGGATTCAAGCCACTCCAGGACTAGGTTTGCTTTAAGCATTAGGGTATTAGCTTACAAAATATCTTGTTTTATCCAACAAAATTAGGGGATAACGTGACGAAATCGCACGAAATCGCCAGACAAGTGAAAATTTAAAGCAATAAATTTCAACGTCTTTGTCAGTACCGTAGCTTGTTAAAAAGGTTCCAAGCCACTCCAGGACTAAGTTTTCATTAAGCTTTAGGGAATTATCTTACAAAATATCTTGTTTTATCCAACAAAATTAGGGGATAACGTGACGAAATCGCCAGACAAGTGAAAATTGAAAGCAATAAATTTTAACGTCTTTGTCAGTACCGTAGCTTGTTGAAAAGGTCCTAAGCCACTCTAGGACTAGGTTTGCTTTAAGCTTTCGGAAATAATCTTACATAATATCTCGTTTTATCCAGCAAAATTAGGGGATAACCTGACGAAATCGCCAGACAAGTGAAAATTGAAAGAAAAAAGTTTCTACTTTTTCGTCAGTACCGTTGCTTATTTAAAAGGTTTCAAGCCACTCCAGGACTAGGTTTGCTTTAAGCTTTAGGGTATTAACTTACAAAATATCTTGTTTTATCCAACAAAATTAGGGGATAACGTGACGAAATCGCCAGACACGTTAAAATTGAAAGAAAAAAGTTTCTACATTTTCGTCAGTACCGTTGCTTGTTTCAAAGGTTCCAAGCCACTCCAGGACTAAGTTTGCTTTAAGCTTAAGGGAATTATCTTACAAAATATCTTGTTTTATCCAACAAAATTAAGGGATAACGTGACGAAATCGCCAGACAAGTGAAAATTGAAAGAAAAGTTTCTACTTTTTCGTCAGTACCGTAGCTTGTTTAAAAGGTTTCAAGCCACTCCAGGACTAGGTTTGCTTTAAGCTTTAGGGTATTATATTACAAAATATCTTGTTTTATCCAACAAAATTAGGGGATAACGTGACGAAATCACCAGAAAAGTGAAAATTGAAAGAAAATGTTTCTACTTTTTCGTCAGTACCGTAGATTGTTTAAAAGGTTTCAAGCCACTCCAGGACTAGGTTTGCTTTAAACTTTAGGGTATTAGCTTACAAAATATCTTGTTTTATCAAACAAAATTAGGGGATAACGTGACGAAATCGCCAGACAAGTGAAAATTGAAAGCAATAAATTTCAACGTCTTTGTCAGTACCGTAGCTTGTTTAAAAGGTTCCAAGCCACTCCAGGACTAAGTTTTCATTAAGCTTTAGGGAATTATCTTACAAAATATCTTGTTTTATCCAACAAAATTAGGGGATAACGTGACGAAATCGCCAGACAAGTAAAAATTGAAAGCAATAAATTTCAACGTCTTTGGGAGTTCCGTGCCTTGTTGAAAAGGTCCTAAGCCACTCCAGGACTAGGTTTTCTTTAAGCTTTCTGAAATAATCTTATATAATATCTCGTTTTAACCAGCAAAATTAGGGGATAACGTGACGAAATCGCCAGACAAGTGAAAATTGAAAGAAAAAAGTTTCTACATTTTCGTCAGTACCGTAGCTTGTTTAAAAGGTTCCAAGCCACTCCAGGATTAAGTTTGCTTTAAGCTTTAGGGAATTATCTTACAAAATATTTTGTTTTATCCAACAAAATTAGGGGATACCGTGACGAAATCGCCAGACAAGTGAAAATTGAAAGCAATAAATTTCAACGTCTTTGGGAGTACCGTGCCTTGTTGAAAAGGTCCTAAGCCACTCCAGGACTAGGTTTGCTTTAAGCTTTAGGGAATTATCTTACAAAATATCTTGTTTTATCCAGCAAAATTAGGGGATAACGTGACGAAATCGCCAGACAAGTGAAATTTGAAAGGAATAAATTTCAACGTCTTTGTCAGTACCGTAGCTTGTTGAAAAGGTTCTAAGCCACTCTAGGACCAGATTTGCTTTAAGCTTAAAAGAATAATCATACAAAATATCTTGTTTTATCCAGCAAAATTAGGGGATAACGTGACGAAATCGCCAAACAAGTGAAAATTGAAAGGAAAAAATTTCAACGTCTTTGTCAGTACCGTAGATTGTTGAAAAGGTCCTAAGCCACTCCAGGACTTGGTTTGTTTATAGCCTTTGGAAATATTCTCACAAAATAACTCATTTTATTCAACAAAATCAGGGGTTAACGTGACGAACACGCCCGCCATGTCAAAAATGAAAGAAAAAAGTTTCTACAATTTCGTCAGAACCGTAGCTTGTTGAAAAGGTCCTAAACCACTCCAAGACTAGGTTTGCTTTAAGCCTTAGGGAATATTCTTACAAAATAACTCGTTGTATCCAACAAAGTCAGGGTTTAACGTGACGAACACGCCCGCCATATCAAAAATGAAAAAAAAAGTTTTTACAATTTCGTCAGTACCCGGTAGCTTGTTGAAAAGGTCCTAAGCCACTCCAGGACTACGTTTAGTTTTAGCCTACAGGAATATTCTTAAAAAATTCGTCGTTAATTTTAGGAAAATTAGGGGATGACTTGATATACCTAATCGACAAGCAACTGTGAAATGAGAAACAAAAAACATTTGTTTGGGTAGCAAGTTTGGCTTTAAATAGCTCTGTTTTCTACAATTAATAACATTTTAAATGTAAATATAAATATATTATATATGTATTGATCCAAATAACTTTGGCTGCTAAGTTGTGAAGTTAGCGGCCGAAAAAAATATTTTGATCTATGCGCGTGTTTTGGTACCTAAATTGATATTTTGTCGATTTGTTTAAGATAATACAGGCATATATAACTTTAAAGCTGGTTTTCTAGTTAAAAAATATCTGACTTTTTAATTTGGTCGGGTTATCGTCGGCTGCTAACTTTGGCCGCTAACTTCACACCGGTGAGCACCCGTTCTATAGATACAATGAATTCATAACGCATAAATCAGCCGCTAACGAAATATGACAATTTACTTAATTTGACTATCTGAGTTTGACATTGTTTAATTGTAATTTTTTTATTGTAATTGTAATTGTTGTAATTTAATTGTAATTTTTTTATTTTATATAATTTAATGTATACCCTATAGTAGTATTAAGAATCCAAATCTTTGTTTAATATTGTAATTTTTTTGACATGTAAATTGGTTTTATGAATAAAGCAGTATGAGTATGAGTATGAGTATATATTTATGAAGACTACCCCAGGCCCTTAGCTCGGATCAACTTAACGGTGACGTGAAAGGATGCTAATGAAGGCTAGGTACTCTATGGACCGCTTTGTGCATAGTCTAGGTTTTAGCGCGTAAGCCAGCTCAGTGGTGTGATGTCACCGCTGCAAAATCTCTGTATTCGGTTCGGGTAATCCGTACATTGCCGTGTGTTCCATCGCCTATACAATGGGTTGTTTTGAAGAATCGTTTGAAATTATGCCAACGTCCACTTTTCACCATCGCACCGCTCGCCATCGACAGGGCGCTCATCCACACACCTTGCACGCAAAATGGTCGCGCACTGTGCGGTTTCAGAGGAATTTTCTCCAGCGGACACTTCGGCTGAGTGTGCTCCCGAAGTTTTCCCGAAAGATTACAGTATGGGGTTGTTCAAAAAAGGAGTGTACAAGATTTTAATGGGTCGGCAACGCGCATGTGACCCCCCTGGAGTTGCAGGCGTCTATAGGCTACGGTGACCGCTTTCCATCAGGCGGGCCGTATGCTTGTTTGCCACAGTCGTGGTATTTAAAAAATTGGAAGACGTCGAAAAATACCAGTAAGTAGTGATTTTTTTATCCGTAAATCGGTATATTATGATTATGACAACACTGAAGCCAACTTCAGTTTTTAAATGTTTGACAGTTAATTTGCTTGGAAAAGATAACCTGCAATTGTAAAGCACGAATCAAATCATTTATTAAATGTCGTCATCATCATGATCATCATCATTTCAGCCGAACGACGTCCATTACGACCGGTCCTGCGCCACCCGCATCCAGCGATGCATGTTTTTGATTCATGTTTTTTAAATTAGTCAAACTACTACGTACATATAAATTATAAATTAAAAGAGATGTCATGTGATCGGGTAGCTCACTGGTTAGGGCGTCTGCCGCGAAAGCAGGACGTTCGATCCCAGCCCTGCTTACCTTGGTAACTTTTTCTGTAGTATATGACACCTCTTTCATTTTATAAAGATAACCTGGTTTTCAGACATCCGGACCTTACATAATACACCTTAGCGCCACTTACACCAATCAGCGCCTAACACGAACACCGAAAATTGACGGGAAAACCTCTTTGTCACTCCAATATGCAAGTGTGACAGAGATGGAAAAACAAATCCGCAATCGTCCGATTTTCATGGTACAGGCCTATAAAAGCTTAACTCCAGGTTAATTGGCTACTCCCGGTCGCAAAAGGCTCTTAGTAAAATAATACTCACAGTGTGGGTCTGAAATGTTCCATCTAATAGTAAGTAATCAGTGCTTTCTGCTTGCGGCTTAACTCACACTCACAGTCGCGATATCTCGAAAAGCGGAAGTGAAGCGGCTAATACCGCTTCTCGGGCGAAAACGATGGAATACATGGTTAGACACGTCACCAGTGCCACATAACTATGTGCTTACTATGAGTTGCATAGTATGTTCTTTATTTATTTATATTATTTTCTAAGTTATGTTTATATTTTATTTATTAATAACATGGTATTGCGCTGATCTTGCTTTTCCATCAAGTTCAAATCAAATATTTTAATGTAATAAGCATTTTACAGGGTAGTCTCTTAAATACTAAATACTTAATTATAATTAGACCAGGTGATTTACAATTGCATGCAGCTGTATTAAATAAATAAATAAATATTATGGGACAATCTTACACAAGTCGACCTAGGAAAAAACTGAAAAAGGCTTGTGTTGTGGGGACTAGACGATGCTATATGTATACCGGGTGTTGCCTGTAATAGGAGAAATACATTTAATCGGAGGCAGGACTCCTCAAAGCTAGCAACTTTTGTTCAACAACTTTTTCAAATTGTGTAATTTGTAGTTATTTACTTTTTCATACAAATTAAATAGTATTTTCAATGTACGTTAACATCAGTCTAGTTGACGTCTCATGTCTTAGTACAAATAGGCCAAACTTTTCAGTACATTGCGTCTTCTAAAAAACTTTCTAATAAAAATCTAAATTCACGTTATTTTTAAAAGTCGCTGAACAAATGTTGTTCACTATGAGGAGTACAAACTACGATAAAATTTATTGCTCCTATTGTAAGCCACACCCAGTATAATAGATAGATAAATTATACATAGTAAACATCCATAACTCAGGAACAAATATTCGTGATAAACACACAAATAAATGTTCCGACCAGGATTCGAGCCCGGTATCTCCTGCATCGTAGGCAGGGTCACTACCAACTAGGCTAGGAGGCCCTTAAATGTTTGTATATATCTATTCGATAGCGACTGCAGCGCTCGAAAGTCTGTCCGTCTCGTTCCTACCATTACTCTGGCAGGAGCGAGACGGACATATCCCCGAACGCCGAATATCGAATACGTTCTCATACAACTCATAGTAAAAAGCACAAAGGACACAGAAGGCCTAGTATAAAAGTTGTACGACACTTACTTCTCGATCGCGTTAGCGTATCGAGAGTTCAACTTATGTTTGCCGTTTATTTAAAATCATCCGGCAACTTTCATATTTTGACCCCTCTCGATACGCTAACGCGGTCGAGAAGTTAGTGTCGTACAATTTTTATACTAGGCCTTCTGTTCTGTAGTGCCGGGTGTGTGCCTCTATGGGATCCTGTCTTTTCGTCGAATGTAATTTTACCGAATATCACTTACCATCAAACTTTTCGTCGATGATTCGTGGCATATCAATGTTGTAGTTATTTACCGCACTATTGCGATAATGAGCACTTTATGTGCCTGCGTCAATTCAAAGAGCCATATATACCTACTGTAAAACGTCGTACGATACATGTGCGAATAGGTAATTCGCAACTCGCGTCGATTTAAAACACTCCCTTCGGTTGTGTTTTATTCTATCGCCACTCGTTGCGAATTTCCTTTTCGCACTTGTATCGTCATGTACTAATTGCCAACTCACATTTCGCCGATTTTCATTTGCCAACTAGTTTAGGTTTGGAATGTGATATTCCGCGAGAGACGGTGGGGAATGAATATCTAGCAAACATGTGTTTTGAGATACATTGGCAATTGGGTAAAAAATATTCGGCGATACATTAACCCGTCTGTATATCCTGCTTACTGAAGTCTACACTTCGCTTGCAAGCATGAGGTTGTGAGTAGGTATCTGTACCTATCTGTAAACATATTTTTTATAAACGATGCTCATACCGCGTCTAATCTTTATACCATCTAAGGATAACATGTGACATCTTTCTCTTTGACTCAAATTGTTTCCTTCCCGGTGTCGGCTGAGGGGAGACTGGGGTAAGGGGAGACTGGGGTAATTGCGTCCTGCACCTGCCGCAATTATAAGGATTCGCGACGGTCGTATTCCCTTAATGGGGGTATAAGAACTATAAGATTATGGGGGTATTTAAAGTCTTGGCTGTTTGCTTGAAAGGGCTTACACAGCTATTTTGAATATATTTTTTCTCGGGTCCTATTTCTGTTTCAACTCTCTAAGCACTCTATCTCGTATTTCGCTGATGTTATACATATGTCCAAAAAGGCCGGGCTTAATATAGTGTTTCAGGCACAGAACTACAGGATGTAATAAAGGTCAATGACCCTGATAACGATGCAATTAAGTAAAAAAAAATTTAAATTAAAAAAAAAAAAACAAATTGTACGAAACAGCTGATCAAAAATGCACCTAACTCCATACAAAGTGAATTGTTTTTACGCATTCAGGGTCATTTACCTTATCAGCTGTTGGGACTTTGGTTACAGCCTGTATATCGAGACTGAACAAAAAAGTGTATGTACCTACTTCGCGTGGCAAAAAGAGGTCAAAGCGGGTCCGCTCCGCCAACTAACTATAGGCCGCTCCGCGGACTGCGTGCGACGTTAGTACCCTTACCATGAGTTACATAGTTAACGAGGCGTGAGCTGGTGTAGATATCGAAAGCGTCTGTAGAAAATGTGCGTGAGCGTCTAACGCTCAACTGTCAAACCCATACAATTTTGTTAATTGCGGTACCATGAGTTTCAAGTTTGACAATCGGTTTAGAAAAAGGCGTGAGCTTCTGTAGCTACGACTCTCACTGCCAAAGTCGTGCGTGACAAACGCTTAATGGCGTCAGTACATTCTAATTCTAAACCTACTGTCAGTTACAAAATTACACGGAACTGAATGAAACTATACTCAAATGAAAGAACGTAAAAAAATAAGAGTTTTGAGTCGACAACATATATTGGCAAATTTCGGATTATCGTGTATTTTGCATTTAAAAGTGTTCATTTGTTGGTTAACAGTGACGGGTGCGTTTGGAAATGATATACTGTTCAGAGCAGAAGAGAAGCAGGTTATGCCGCTCGTGCATTGGTCTCCATAGCCACCAATACCATAGCAATCTTATATCGTCTGTAACAGACGAAAGAAAATCCTGAAGATAATCATTGAACTAAGTTCAGCAATCTACTCGGCGCTCAGGTGCTCATGGACCAAAAATGTAAGCAGTTTTGTTACTCATTAGAAGAGCTTTCTTATTTACCTATATACGAGTATGTGTAGGTACTTATTACTCCTATTACAAATTTTCTCATTTAGGTAGTTATAGGTAGGTTTTAATCTTGTAAGTAAGTACTTAATTGAATCTAGGTGTACATTGTACATGTACAACATAAAATATGTTGGTTTTATATACTTTTTGTAAACCCTACCTACAGCTCTTATTTTTCTTTAGGTTCATACTAAGGAACCTAAAGAAAAATCATAGCTGTACGTAGGGTACACAACTGGAGTCCATGTACCTACTAATCATTATTTGTAACTATTATAATCCTATTTACCTGCTAGTGAAAATTTGTGTTTAATAGACTGTATTAACTGATGACTTTATTAAAAAGTAGAGAAATAATATTATTACTTTCATTTTCAGATAGAATAATCAAGACAAGAAGACTCAAGTCTGCCTAAATAAAGAAATGTCTTCACCGGGCAGTATTTTTCACTAATAAGCATAAAAATATTGCCAAAGGTAATCATATTGTATTATATTTAAACATAATAATTAAACGGGTCTAACGCGAATTAATTTGTTACAACATGTGTGTGTGTTTGTTTGTTTGTCTATTGACAATAATTAACATATGTTTTGTGGGTAGTTTAAAAATTGTGTGTTTACCCCAAATTTCTACATAGACTTTTCGTTGGGTAGTTACACAAATCTCTGTTTTGACATTTTGCTGGGACATCAGTCAGCCGCGACCATGACCAGTGAAACCTGTGTCGAAACGTCGGTAAATAAGGTAAACAAATTAATTCGCGTTAGACCCGTTTAATTATTATGTTTAAATATGTGTTTAAATCGCGAAAGTTTTAAATGTCATATTGTATTACTTATCAACATTTAAATCAACTTTTTATTATTTGTTCCTGTATACCTATAAACCTTTAGGCAAACTTTAATTTCATATATCTGAAAACTATTCCAACAACAATAAATTTCGTAAATAAATAAATATTACAGGACATTCTGACACAAACTGACTAAGTCCCGCAGTAAGCTCAATAAGGCTTGTGTTACGGGTACTCAGACAACGATATATATATAATAAGTATACAAATACATAAATACATAGGAAATATCCATGAATCAGGAACAAATATCTGTGTTCATCACACAAATAAATGCTCTTACCGGGATTTGAACCCAGAACCATCGGCTTAGCAGGCAGGGTCACTACCAACTATGCCAACCGGTTATCAAATGAAATGCAATCTTTATAGGAAACATGTACCTATATAGGAAACATTTATTACAATATCATTTTTGTATTTAGTTTGAGTAGTTTGTACCTAGCATATCTGCATTGGTTATTAAAACTACACATTCATAACCATTCTTAAATGTTTGCAGAGTTCTTTTGCTCTGTGAAGTCTATATGACCTTACCCATATATTTCTCTAAATTAAAATTGTATCATAATTCCTACTGCCAATGTAATCTTTAAGATGTGAAAACATTATTTATCAATGAGTAAAATTAAACACCCATTGAAATATGTCAAATTTTATTACTTTTTACATAAATAAAACTTTTTCTTTCAGCGCTACACTGGAGGGTGAAGAGGATGGTCGCCGGCACCTTGGTTTAACTGATGGTATCTGAAAATAATGCAACTGTTTTAATAAAAGTATTCCTGTTTCCAACTGAATTTTTCTCCTGTGGTGTCCTTATGAATTGTTACTTCCACTAGTTTCACTATGTTTCTTTAATATTGGTTGGGTCAGATTTAAGCTTTCTCTTAACTCTGTCAACAGACATCTGCACTTGCTTTTTTACCATATGAAATTCATTTATTTTGTTTCGGATGGCTTGGATATCAAAACTATCTAAATTGTATACCGTGGGCTTGTGTGGTTGTTTCACTTTTCCGTCATTGATTATTGACAAACTGACATCTGTAAGAACAAATGAAATAAAGAGAACACTTTAATATGTGTACTGTTCTACAGCTAATTCAGATTTAATAAAAGTAAAATCAGTGTGGGTTGAATGTCGACAGTTTAAGAACAAGCAAGGCATGTATAAACCCAATAGATTCTTATATGTGCTCATGGAGGTATGCTTGTTTCACAAACAATAAAATGATGTTTGCTCTGCATACAATAAATTTATAAGTATCTATTATTAGTTGTACCAAACCTGTGAGTGTTAATTAGGTATGTTTTAGTGATATTAGTCTATTAATAAAATTGCAAATGTTGAGTGATTGAATATGATAAGTTACAGTGGGTAGGTAGGTAACAAGATAACCTATGCATCTACATATATTTGAAAAAGACGATTACTTAATTCAATTTAATATTTACCAGTCATTGAAGATATTTCCTTTTAATACTTGTTCTGATCGAGCAAATCGTTTTGCTCCAAATCTTTCAGCTTCCCGACTCCCGAGATTTTCCAAAAGAACTGTTTTTTTATCAGAAACGTCGAGTTTATCTGAAAGGAATACATCGTTAAATTTATCAATTTAAACATAGATTGGACAAAAAAATTATGACAACAAGATATCATGATGAATTAACATGATTTACTAACCAATAAATTTGTTCAACACATTTAACCTATCGAGTCCCAGGTATTATTACTATAGACTCTATTATCATAGGCATAGAAATAAGCACTGACATCATATGATGACGCTGGGTCTCGACGGGTTAAGACACTCTTTTTTCTGTTTAAGCAAAGCATCCCTCTCTTCTTGTTTTTGTTTGAATTTGTTTATCATGGTAAAAAGTATCTGCCGCACACAACTTTTAATGGTTTTACCCATGTTTCAGCAGTGAATTTCCAACAACACTCTTCTATTTAACACGCGAATATCACACATATTATTAAACGGCCACTAATCCGCAACCCGCGAAAAGGCAGCCCAATAATTGGCGACCACGATGTACATGGATTATTGGGCTGCCTTTTATCGGGTCGGACAAGCTCGGTAGCGGGCCAATAATCCGAAGCCACAGTTTTTACAGTACAATAATCAGCAACCCAATAATCCAAAACCAAAAAAATGGACACGAATTATTGGGCTGCCGATTATTTGTCTGCTTTTTATACAGACTCCTTAGATCGAATGTTAAGGCAGGTCGGTTTAGGTACGACGACGAGCGAAGCGAGGAGGAGTGTTAGGTAGAACTGCGACCTAACAGCGCGTGAGCCGAGCGAGCGAAGCGGGCGTGCCGCAGTAGCGGCCGGCGAAGCGCCAGAACCGACTTTTTTCGCATCCCGCGAAAAGGCAGCCCAATAATCGGCGCGCCAATAATTGGCGACCACGATATACATGTATTATTGGGTCACCGATTGTTGGGTTGCCTTTTCTTGGATCGAGCAATCTCGAAGCAGGCCAATAATCGGCAGCCCAATAATCCATGTACATCGTGGTCGCCAATTATTGGGTCGCTGATTATTGATTGGGCTGCCTTTTATCGGGTCGGACAAGCTCGGTAGCGGGCCAATAATCCGAAGCCAGTTTTTGCAGTACAATAATCAGCAACCCAATAATCCGCAACCAAAAAAATGGACACGAATGGCTGCCGATTATTTGGCTGCCTTTTATACGGACTCTTGCTAACAGCAACTAGCTTGTCAACGTCAGAATGATATTTTATTGGGGTGTTGCCACTCAAATAATAGCTGGGTTCAGCTTTCATTAGACACTATGATCCTATATGGTATAAAAATTAATTGGTATAGTGTAATATGGCCAATATGGGTCTTAGTGGCAATACACAAATCTTTACAGTATAAACATTACGAATTAAATGACAAATATAAGCAAACAGTAATCAACAAAACAATAATATTCCTTTCGGAGCAATTTGAAATAGGGTAGGGGAATCAATAAATGAACGGTTAAGCGACTTACCTCACTTTGGTATTTTTTTTACGTATGTTACAACAAATGTCACTAAAATTTATTTTTTTATACTATACTACATATAGAAGTTTAGATTCAACTATTCCAAACCCTCTTTCAACAATCCATTATTTTTATAAAAATGATTATGTTCCAAAATGGCCCAATTTCCCCAGAATATGAACAAAGTGCCCTAACTCTGAACATTTTTACCTCAAAAGATGAACCAGTAAAAATGCAAAAGGGAGTACCCTAATTATAAACGGCTGGGTACCAATAGATGAACGGTAGTATAGGAAGACAAAATAAATTTAGTTCATTCAAGTTTTGGGCACGATGTTGATGAAATGAACTAACAAAAGTAACACAATCGTTCATGTATTGGAATGCAGCCCAATAGATGAACTAGTAAATTCTCATAGTTCATGTTTTAGGTATAGTTTAATACAGTGAACAGTCCCGTTTCCATACAAAAATATACCCCGTAATAATTGAGTTAGGCAAGGAAAGTTCCGTTCATCTTTTAGTCAAAAAATCAAGGAACGGCAAACTAGAAATTTAAGACATAAATGGAGTATCTACCGTTACCGTTAGGATTTGTATAAATATTTCAAAAAAAGTAACATTTACCCAAAAGTTGAACGCTGTTCACCTATTGGATAAATCACACGATATTGGAACCATAACTTGAACAGTTAATATTTAATAAAATAAGTTATTAAATAATGCCTTTATTAATAACGTAAAGGGTAGCGGGATTAGTCTATCTAGAATCGTTACCAAGCAAAAGCATGTCAGTAGAAACATTATTAAATTTTATACGAATTAATTTCCTTAAATTTTGAAGCGCTATTCTTAATAAGAATCCCATATACAAACGGCGATTTCAGCGCGAGGCATATTTTCGGTGAGCTCTCACAAGCACATACACTAATCTATTATTTAAAAGTTTAAAGGTCTATGAAGGGAAAATGTTTAAGTTTTAATAAAAAATATTCCTAAGCTTATAAAGTACGTCAGGATTTAATTATTGGGATTTTTAGGAACAACGTTCATCTATTGGGGGTTGTTCATCTTTTGGATCCTCTACCCTAGGATATTTCGCAGCATTTGTTGGCATCAAATTCGATGTGCAATTCATGGAATTAAATTATTGATGGTGTTTCACAGTGTGGAATAGTAGCCATAGGCTGCTTGCGTAGCTGCAGAAGAGCTCCCTGATTTTTGGGGTTTAATGAATGCGTCGAGTTTTGTATTTATTTTATCACTGTTTTGATATTCTGTTCCGATGCTTGCCAGTCTGAATATGGTTCTGAATGTCTGTTGCACCTTTATATTTTATGCTAAAGTAACTGCTACAAATTTTGCACATCACTTTACTGGGCTCTCTACCTTGTAATTTCAAAATTGACCAAAAACACCACATGAAAAAATTGTCATTACCGACTTTCTGTGAAGATTGTAGGGAATTTTTGTCGGGAAATTCAATTTGTCCATATGGCAACCCTAGGCGCGATCGCGTAGCCAGAGCTTCTCACGCCTTCGCCAGCGCTAATAAAAACCTATGGTACCAAATTAAGTGCTCATTTGACAGTGACGTTTCTATAGCTGGTTTAGAATCCAGAGTATTTTGCATCCTGCTCTTTCTCATTGGTGCGAGCGAGTTGCAAATACTTTAGAAAGCGTTAGTCTCTAGCGACTAACGCTTGTTGGCAACTCATGGTACTGCTATAGGTATTAAAACAGAAAATTACTCGTTGTTCAACAGACCACATTTAATATTTAGAAAACATGCTAATTAAGAAACCCTTTCGATAAACATTTATCGTAAATTAGTGTCCGAATGATGACGTCACTTTACTTACATAATCGATGATGTCCTTGGTCAGTTAGCCACTGAACAACAGACAGTACCAGTTATTTTTGTTTCAAATTCCTAAGCACTCTTTCTCGTATTTCAAGGATATCAGCGAGAAGAGAGCCGACTTAACAAAGTAGCGCTCAAAGCGCTGTAAATACGGTAGTGGAATCTGAAGAACAGAACGTTAAATTGTCCCTTTTCCCATTACGCAAAAACCTAATCGTATATCGAATAAATTATTCCCATCTCGCTCACACGCCTTCATCAAGAACTCGGAACCCGTAAGAACTATAAACAAACATATTTCTTGCTTAGGCTAGGTTTACTGAAGGAGTTGAGCACAAATAAATTGTTTGTACCTGGAGACTGCTTTTAGAAGCACAATGTGGAGCGATTTGAACTGAGATTTCTAAACATCTAAGTACATACAGTAAACACCCCGATAATGGACGGTGTATGGGTAATGGGATGACAAATGCAAAAAAATCCACATTAACAGCCTTATTCATAAAAAGTTATAACGCAGCCTTATTCATAAAAGTTAGTCTTTGACAGAGTTATGGTCAACATTAGTCTGTGTCACTTCTGTAGTAAAAATAAGTAAATAATTAGTTAATCGTAAAGGATTACATCGAAAATTTGGAAACGAGTGGGATATAGTGCAAGTTATACTTTTTTGTATCTGTTCGTGTTGCTAAATCGCCTAAAAAACGCAAATCGAGATTAAAGTAGTGCTTATAACAGTGTTTGTTCGGCTACCCGCGAGCTTCGCAGTCGTTTCTGCGCATAAGTGTACAAGCGATTGACGCGGTTGCGCGCAGCGCATAGAGTCGCATATCAAGCGAGCGTCGGCGCTGCATCGTTACGGCGCGACACAAAGGAAGCGGTACGTCAAACGGCATAGATTAAACAGAACAGAACCGATTTCGCACTGGCGTATCACATCTTGTCTCTGTGAGAATTTTATTATATAAATACATTTATACTTGACTAGTAAATATGAATTGCTTTGGTTGCAATGGTCCCGTTGACCGCACGGAATTGATATGTTGCAGTATTTGTAAATTGGCATATCATTACAAATGTTTAAACATTACACCTGCGCAGTTTCAAGAAAACAAGCAAAGCATAATAGAAACGCTGATATGTCCAGTTTGCAATAGCAGAGTACGCGTCCGCGATAACAACGACGGAACCCCCGTGCGCGGTCAGATTAATGCGCAACTAAACAATACTGTTATGTCGGTCGATGAGTCATTATTAAATGATACCATCCGTGATGATGTGTCAACTCAGACAACTCTGCCAGAAGAAACAAATGTGGTTAACAATATCACTCTTCGCAGGCCTCGGCAATGCGCGTTACCAGATGGACCATTTACTTTAGATTCCACAGAATGTGTTCGAATTATTGTACGGGAAGAACTTCAGAAAGCATTTGCCGAGCAAAGTACAATGCTAACCAACTTCTTTGCGAGGAAAATAGCGGATCTTTCGGAAAGGATAACTTCACTGGAATATACGATTAGAGATTCGAGATTTTTTACCACTGAAGGCGCTGTACTTGCCGGATCCGCCACCGTACCCGCAGCCGCAGCCGCACCCGCTGTAGTACCTGCCTTCGCGGCGCCCACTGCCTTACCCACCATCGTAACTGCAGCTGCACCCGCGGCGCCCGTCACCGTATCCACCTTAGCACCAGCCGACGCGTGCGTTCTGGCCTCCGCCGCATCCAACGATGCGGCGGCCGCCAACGCCTTAGCCGCTGCCACCACTGACACTTCGGTCTATGTGACTAAACTGCAGATACCGACAAATACCGGGTTAAGAGGCCCCCCTCAACCGCAGAAATATTCTTCCAACAAGGTAACATCCCGAAGAGACGATGAGATGGATAAACCAAGTCGTGCGAGTATATCGGGCCATGCGTCAATTATGCGGGGCACTGCGGCTCCGGGTACCACGTGCCCATTTGTGGCTGCGGAGAAGCTTAAGTACCTACACTTGTACTATGTGCAACAAGGCACAACTGTTGACCAGGTGCGTGACTACATATCCAAAATCTGCGGGAACAGTAATTGCTGTACAGTAGCCGAGCTGAAAGCTAGAGGCCAATACGCATCATTTAAGCTGGGCATCCCCCCCAAGTATACTGAACGGGTGTTAGCAGCCGAGAACTGGGCCAAAGACATTTGTGTTAAACCGTGGCGGCAGAACTTTCGTGCCAAGAGTGGTCAGCAAACGTCGACGTGATAAATCCGTTTCAGTTTATTATCAGAATGTGCGAGGACTACGTTCTAAAACTGATTTGTTCTACAATAATTTGCTTGCCAGTCCATCGGACATCATAGCGCTAACGGAGACATTTTTAACTAGTTCCGTCTTCGACGCCGAGTTGTTCCCGCCCGGTTACACCGTGCTCCGTAAGGATCGCTGCGGCGACGTGGGGTGGGGAGGAGTGCTGCTTGCGGTCCGCGGCTGCTACGCTGTCGAGGTGGTCACTGATGTGGACGGGTTTACGAGCGACATGGAGTTGATAATAGCTATTGTTAAATGGAAGGATTTGATTAAATTCGTTTGTTGTGTAGTATATTTACCACCTAATATTAATGATAGTCTTTATGTTCAAGTTTTAAACTGTTTGGAAAATGCTATTTGTAAATTTTCTAATTTAAACTTTTTAATTTTCGGTGATTTTAATTTAAATTCTTGCAGTGCTAATGTTAAAACCCAATTTGATTTGTTTCTTGATTTTACCAAAATTTACCAATATAACAATATATGTAATGCGAACGGAGGTATCTTGGACCTAGTATTGAGTGGTTTAAGTTCTGAGCGAGTGGCGGTGTTGAGTGACGTCTGCGCGCTGGTGCCACCCGACGCCTATCATCCCCCTCTATTGGCCACATTCGAGCTCCCGCGTGGTGAAGACCAAGTTGAGCGGCAGTCGAGTCCTAATCCCCTGCTTGATGTGGAATGGAATTTCGGAAAAGCCGATATCGGTGCACTCTATAAAGCGATCGCCAATATTGATTGGAGCGAAGTATGTAAGGAGCAACAGGTTGATTTAGCTTGTAATGTTTTTTACAACAAGTTAAACGCATGCATATCAAATTTTGTCCCTACAAAAAAGCAATGGATTAATAACAGTAAGTACTGTTATCCAAAGTGGTACACTAAGGAAATAATACAGAATATTCGTAATAAATTTTTTCACTTTAAAAAGCATAAAGAAACTGGTTCTGTATTTAATCGTGAGCTCTTTAGATTTTATAGAGGACGAGCAAAATTTTTAATAGAAAAGGCGTATGCACAGTATAAGGAAAACGTTCAACGGGATATCATTAGCGATCCCAGGAAATTCTGGGACCACGTCAAGAGTAAGCGGAATGATCGACGTCAATCTAACGTATATACCTATCGGAACGTTACAGTGACGGGGCAACACGCAGCTGATGCTTTCGCAAGTTATTTCAGCAGCGTGTTCCAAC
This sequence comes from Lathronympha strigana, assembly GCA_949128165.1. Taxonomy (NCBI): domain Eukaryota; kingdom Metazoa; phylum Arthropoda; class Insecta; order Lepidoptera; family Tortricidae; genus Lathronympha; species Lathronympha strigana. Next base: position 2,016,139 of record OX421911.1, read on the forward strand.
CAGAGCAACCAAAGTTGGACCCGATCGATGCTGCGCGTAAGAGTATGAGGGACGCAACATGTGTTTCTGTTGATAGTGTCGGCGTTGCGGACCTGCGTCGAGCAGCGCGCAGGCTGAAACCTCGCTCTTCGGCTGGGCCTGATGCGGTTCCTCCATTTCTCGCAAAGGACTGTATATCGGTACTAGAAGTTCCGCTCTTGTACATCTTCAACCTTTCCCTGCAAGCCGAAACCTACCCTTCATGTTGGAAGAGATCTAGGGTGACTCCCGTGCCTAAAAGTGGAGGTTCTGGATCAGATGTTACGGAATACAGACCAATCGCTGTGCTATCAGTTTTCGGAAAGTTATTTGAGACAATCCTTGACTGTCAAATAACTCAGCAGATTTCCGCTCAGCTGGATGACAGCCAGCATGGGTTCCGTAAAGGTCGCTCTATTACAACCAATCTAAGCGACTTTGTGGACTATGTTACGATAGCAATGGATTGTCGGCATCAAGTGGACGCAGCGTACTTTGATTTTCGAAAGGCGTTTGATGTAGTTGACAACGATATCCTCCTTGAAAAATTTGCTATAATGGGATTCACGCCCAAATTATTATTCTTCTTTGCAAATTACCTAAGCAATCGTAGCCAGTTCGTCCGGCTGGCAGGCTATGATTCTCAGCCTTATTTTACCCGTTCTGGGGTAAGCCAAGGTAGCACGCTTGGTCCCACACAATTTCTAATTATGATTAACGATTTGCCGAAGGTCATTAGTGCTGCCAAATGCTTATTGTTTGCAGACGATTTAAAACTATTTCTCGATGTTAAGGACGCTTCTGACTGCAAACGACTGCAGGGCGATATTAATGCTGTAGTTGCTTGGAGTGAAAGGAATCGACTTCACTTTAATACATCAAAGTGTAAGGTGATGACTTTTACTCGGGCAAGGCAACCTATTGCGCAATTGTATCACCTGAATAATGTCGAGCTGGAAAGAGTCTGTAGTATGCGGGACCTCGGACTAATTATGGATGCTCAACTCGACTTTCGAGAGCACATAACTGTAACTTGTAAAACTGCGTGCAAAACTTTAGGCTTTATCATCCGAATAGCTGCCCAATTTACAAGTCCTAGGCCTGCATTGCTGCTTTACTTTGCCTATGTTCGGAGTCGGTTGGAGTTTGGAGCCACTGTATGGGATCCGCATGAGGAGAAGTACACTCTCATGCTTGAAAGGGTACAACGCAAATTTGCCAGATTTGCTTATAAAAAAATTTATGGATATTATCCCTATCTATTTCCCTCCCGCTTTGTCCTGGGTATGGTTGGTCTCGACACTCTGGAACTCAGACGCAAGAAGTTCCTTATAGCGCATCTGCATTCCATTTTCCATGGTGCTGTCAACAATCCCAATGTTCTGGGCCGAGTGGGGTTATCGGTTCCTTTGCCGAGTTTCTGTCCAGTCGGGGAGGGTTCAGGTACGGGTGGCGCACGGCCCGCGCGCAAGCGTAGGCGCCTGCTGGTCGGCCCTGTGACGCGTACTGTACGAGCTGCAAATGCACCCACTGCTCGGGTTATTAATTTATTAAATAACCTGCTGATACAGGTCCCGGATGCCGACCTTTTTGCTGATCCGCTAGGGAAGTTTCTAAAAATTATCATGCCTGCTCTGGATTCTGCCTAGCTGGAGTAAAAAAAAAAAGGAATTATTTTAATTTAATTTTTATGTATTAGCTTTTTTATTGAAACCCATTGTATTGTAAACCCATTTTGTTGGAGTTGCATGTTATTTTAATTAGAGATTAATGTGACATTTTTTTTAGCCTATTTAATTATTTTTTGTAATCTTTATGAATACGTATAAGCGTTTTGGTGTAATACTGTAAGCTTATATGTGACGAAATAAATAAATAAATAAATAAAAAGTTATAACGCGATGATTGATGGATGTCAAAAATCGTTATTCATAAACGCATTTTAGCGCTAATATGTTCATCATCTACGTATGTTAACTGCGGCAAAAGTTACGAGACCGCGCAGGGTGGTTTAACGGCGAATTATCTCTTAAAATACAAAATGGATGCCAAACATATCAACACCATCTCTCGTCTTTACATGTATAACTTACTTACATATGTTTCAATTTCTGCAGTAACTCGGCACCTAATTTCAAGGAAAACATTATGCCTAGATACTTTTATGAGAATATATTCAACACAAGACAGAGTATGAGACACGGCAAAACTATTCTTCAATCATGTACGAATGCAACATCCGTTGAGTGTAATTTCCTGTATTGAATCCAATCACGCGTGTCCTTTTTGCCCGAAATCCGAAACACGAGTTATGGGCTCTCCAGCCCGTTGAGAATTTAGTGAAGAGAGAATATTTTAATGAAAACCGGGTTCTTTAAGTAAAATACCCCAAACCCCAATTTACTTATGTACGGTTAGCTGCAGAGTTAAGTGACCCCCCCCCCCCCCCTCCATAGAAAGTTTGTATGTAGGGGGGTCACGCGGGGGGTTGCAACGCCTGTCAAAAAATTAATGGCAATGTGTGCTTTAGACTGTGTGCTAATGCGTCAAACCAATAATTGGAATAAATTATAATAACAAATCTCATCTCCCCCTATCCCCACTTCCCACTTCCCACTAATTCCACTATTCCACTATTTCACTAATCCCACTAATATTATAAGCGAAGAAATTGTAGAGGGTTTTTAAAAGTTGCACTAACTAAACTTTAACATTATTTTTACCATATCTACTGCGTATCCACCAAGCACTGAAAGATTAATATGTGGCAGACGCAAAGATACATATAGGTGTTACAAAAATGCTGGTGATCCTTATAAGGGCGCAATCAGTATCGTTTTGTAATTAGGAGAAAAAATACACAAAAAATGTTTGACAAAAAACTTTCATTCCTATTTTTTTCATCCGGTTGATCTGATTACCAGCATTTATGGTAAGTGCATCCTGAATTATTAGCTAGAAAAAAAAAACAGGTTACTGTGGTTTCAAGTATGTTGTTTATTTTATATGGTCTCGGAATTTACCTACCAGCAATTTACGGTTCAAGTAAATTTGGTATTTAATACTTATGGTATTAAAAATACACTACCAAAAAAGCTAGTTGTTGTATAATTATGTCGTATAGGGGCTTTTTCCAAAAAATATCCCGAAAACCCGATTCTTCCAGATCTGGACGTGATTATGCTAATTCTACTCAGAATAACGAGCACTGTCGATCCTGATAGTAAAAAAACGTGTCCCAACATTTTCATACAAAATTTAAGTTTCCACTACGTCATGCTCATAGGAGGTCCATACTAAAACGTGACGTAATAGAACGACAATTTTTGGGACACTTTTTTTATTGACAGGATCGAATGGGCTCGTGATTCTGAGTCCAAACACGTCGAGATCTAGAAGAATCGGGTTTCGGGTTTTTTTTTGGAAAAAGCCCATAGGCAGAAATTATACTCCATAATAAAAAGTCCATTAATCCTCGGTTAAACTCGTTCGAAATATTTAAAGTCATAAATCGATTATCGCCCAGGTGGAGCGTCTTCATGACATTTCAAAGCAGCTGGTGCCTTTTTAGGGTTCTGTACTTCAAAAGGAACTTTACCGCTCTAGGGCGATAATGAGCACTTTACGTGCCTGCGTCGAATATTCAAAGGGCCATATGTACTGTAAAACGTCGTACAATTCACGTGCGAAGAGGATTACCTCTTTTCCGCCCTTGTATATGTACTATTAGCTGTCACTTTTCAATTGTTATTAGGTACCGCCAGCATGCCGCAAAGCTACTTAGCGAAACATATCCCCTGAATCCTTATAGACCCTTCAGAAAAATGTTTTCAAGGTATTTATGAGCAAGTATACTGGTTTTCATTGTCACAGGCCTCCAACGTATGAATATGCGATAGAAGGGAACAGTTTAATCAGACGAGCGGACTCATCCGGCCGCAGTTAGCCGGACCCCGGACACCAGAATTAATGGCTCCCGGATACGATCCTCTGGAAGAGACACGACTATCAATTTGAATTGCCTGTACGAAAAATAATGAAAAGGAATAACCATTATGATCAAGGGCCATGACTAGCCCACGGCTTCTGAGTGGCATCCTGGTGTATTTAAATAACAAAATTGATGTAACGCTGTGTAACACTTGAAGACGAAGCATTTTCTTCTTCTTATTTTATATAATGGATGAGAATGGTCGGAGAGTTGGACAATTTTGGCAGTGCCACGTATTATTATTAATTAAGTATATTATATAAATAGACTATAATATTGCCACTTGGGTGACGTTGTTCGGTAATTGACCTAGCTATATGTTAAGTTTTTAGCTATAAGGCTTAAAATATAGCTTCTCAGGGGGCCAAGATCCCGGGATTGCCACTTGGGGACTAAATAAGTGACACTATTCAGACATTATACCTACTAAATATTCTATTTATATAATATACTCAAATATTTATAAAACGTGACATTGGCAAAATTGTCCAACACTCGGACAGAAGCCATTATTTAAAAGAAGAAGAAGAAGACTCTTAAGCGACGTTGATTTTCGGCATACGTTTGCATTGGTTTGCTGCCGCCGGCGGCCGTAGAACGCGTCACAGGGTGCTCAACATTGGGGCACTACTTCCATACTTTCAGTCACTTCTAGCAACAACTTGTAATAGGAAAGACCATTCTGGTTTAAGTTTTTCTGTTGCAGAGAATGAGGTCGATTCGGTCGCTGCGGACATCGGCATCGGCTCCAATTGGGAGCGGGCAGGGTTGCGTGGCTAATAAGGGCTTTATGGCTCCACTAACGAAATAAAGTATGTTAAACGTTTTTAGGGTTTCGTAGCTAAAATGGCAACAACGGAACCCTTATAGTTTCATCCTGTTTGTCCGTCCGGTTTTAGTTACTAAGTAACTATAAAGCATTTGGTAATGATATTACAGCTAGAGGTGTATTTTGCATACAAAGTGCAACAAAAGTATCGAACGATACTTCAACAGCTGATAAGGTCAATGACCCTGAGTACAATGCAAGTGCAAGTGTTTTTTTTTACTTTGTATGGAGATAGGTGTATTTTCAATCAATGTGTCTGTGTTTTTTCGAACCTCTGTAAATTGAAAAATCCATAGCTCTGCCAACTGAGCTACCGAGAACAAGAGAAAGTCGCGAGCTCATCTCTTGAGGTTATGAATTTTAGAGTTTTTTTTTTTAATTTGTATCTTTCGCTGTAATTTCTGCTTAAAAATAATAAATCTCATAATATCATATATATTTGTTATAATGTAAATGTAATATATGAGATAATGACCTTCCTTCCCACAAAGTCACGTAGACCACCGTTTGGCGGATGAGAGGCTGATGTATGACTTGTCAAGTTGTCACGTTTGATGTATTGGGCCGAGAGCTGCGGTTAGAACCACGTGGGCATTTTTCCAGATTTTACCCTTGGCATTGTTTGGAATTTCTAGAAAATTCATCAATATATTTTTTATAGAAATATCAGTACATTGTGTATTGGGCGGTAAACATGCAATTACGAACGAGTGTGAATTTAATCACTCGTCTTCGACTCGGGCTGATTTTAACACGAGTTAATTCTTGACCGCCCGTGATACATACAATGTTTTTCATCATATTTGCGAGGAAATAAGTAAGTTATTACTGGGCAGATAAATATTCAATAATGATTAGCGGTAGTATCGTAGCACAGATCACAAGTACAACAAGGTGAGTGGCGGCTACGTGCGGTGTGCGCGAGGAGCACGGGTCCTCCGGGAGGCCTTGGCGGGCGGTAAATTAGTATGAAAATACATTACTACCATGGGGTTAATACAGCTCATTAAATCTTAGTATGCTTGCATAAGTCATGAAAAATATTACATGGGGGTAGCAAATAAAACTGGCTCCGTGGGATTCTTGAGCATAGCAAGAACTTAATGGTCTCTGACTTTTCTTTACTTTGTGCCAATTTCCAACATTTTAGGCCTTTTTAAATTTTGTATTGAGCAGATACGTCTGCGAACGCAAATTTTCACAATTTTATAACTGAAAGAAAAATGGAAAAATCCTCCGCGTCGAGCCGGATTCGAACCCAGGACCTCTCTGAACATCGGTCAGATCGCTCTGCCAAAGTATCGACGCTCGATCGAACCCGGCGAATGTTTTAGAACATCAATGTCGTACAAGTGTTTAACTTACTATTACTTATTACAATTACTTGCACTTTCGTCAACTGTAGTGTATACCTATCTCTAGTGTTGTTTGTCTTAAACAGCACTTCAAATCTCTCTGAATATCGCTATAAAATATGCGACGTAATATATGTGGAGCCCAAGAGCTGGTAAAGAGATGTCATATATCGGTCCGCGCATTGACGATATTGAGAGACTGAGAGTACAGAGGAATACTAGTACTAATAAGTAGTGGATATCGAGATATTGGGTGGCTGAGTAGCCTCTTATATAAGTTGGGATCCTTTGGTATGCATATTTATTAAGAGAACGTGTAGATGTTGTATTTTCGCACGTTATTGTGCAAATGTCGTATCTCGCGCGTATTTGAACCTATACCACAGAATAAATAATAGTACAAGTCCTATACCACAGAATAAATAATAGTACAAGTCCTATACCGGACTCTTAAATCATTAGTAGGTACTGAGTATTAGTGACTCAATTTAAAATAAAAGCGCTTTCCGGACACTCTACGACGTAAAACCCATTTTCAAACCAGTTACGACGATTCAAAATCAACTTAACTGGCACCGTAAACTAAGTCCCAGATTGAACAGCTATTAAACTTTGAAACGTCGTAACGCTATACAAGTATCATGGTCACATACGTCGTTTTACATTAAAGTGGGGTGACCACACGAGAATGTCCGAAGTTAGCTCCGATCCGAGTTGGGATACGCCAGGGAGCTGAGAACAGTTGGCCGTTGGGTAATTTAAACTATTCGAATTGTATTTGAATAATAGTTTCTAGAAAAATGAATATATTTAAGTTTAGTTTAGTTTTGTCTTTTGCTTTTTTTGTGTTTTTGTTTCACTATTTTCTTTTGATATGGTTTCTTGCAGAACTACATATTGTAAATATTTTTACTACTTTTTTAATTTGTTTTGAAATAATAAGTCCCGCCGAGTTTCTTGCCGGTAATAATCTTCTCGGGCTGTGTTGTAGGGATAGAACCGGTAGTAGCTTTTTTGATGTAAGTAGGTATATGTAATGCATTGTAATGTACCCAAATTGAAAAATAAAGATATTTGTCATTTATCATTTATTTACAATTCTTTAAAATTGTACTATTATTGCTCGTGCCAATTGTCATAGTCTTCACCAAAAAAGGATCTATTTATTAACACTACGATTTTATTTTATTTATCAAAATGATGGTTAACAAGCACATGGATGCCAGTAATTCAGTTTTTTAGGAATTGTCACATTGTAAATGTGAAATACCAGAGGCCTTACCATGACGTCTTAACGCGATTCAGTTGACGAGCTAAACTGAGTCGCATCCATACAACTGAGCCTAAACTAAACCTAAACTGAATCGCGTTAAGACATCATGGTAAGCCCCCAGGGAGGTAAACTGCGCGATGCGCCTCTCTCAGAAGGCCTAGTATACATTTTACCCGTTGTATTTGACATTTACTTCTCGATCGCGTGAGCGTATCGAGAGTTCAAAATGTTCAAATTATATTTGCCGTTTATAAAAATCATCCGGCTACTTTCATATTTTGACCTCTCAATACGCCAACGCGGTCGAGAAGTAAATCTCAAATGTGACAAGTCAAAATTTATAGGTACTAAGCCTTCAGAGAGAAACTGTCTGATAGAGTTGTCTGTCTGAGAGACAATATTTGTAATTAAACAAAACACTAACTCCTTAACAAAAAGTTTATCAGATTACTTAAACATACCGTTCTACCACAGCGTAAGGATGAATTCTATACAGTGAGTTAACTCCGCCGATTTCTGGGTCATCGATGGGGGGCGCGCGGGGAAGGAGGCGGGGAGGAAATGCCGTCGAATTTTCATATAAATTCGGAGGTCTATTTTAAGGGGTGTAAATGGAAATTAGTTTGCCAATCAGACTGTAATATCTTTCGCATAGTTTTTGACAACCCGGAGCCTCAGCACGACCACCGAGCCGAGACGCTGGCCGTGTATTAAGTTACCTCACTGTATGGAATACATCCCTACGCTGTGGTTCTACTGACCAAGTCTAGGAACGACCTAATTTAAGACGTGTATAAACTTAGTCTAAGTCCAAGTCTCGCAAGGATTGTTTAATCCGTAAAATACTAGACTATCTAAGTTCTAGAAACTTCCTTAATTTACCTGGCCTCTGTTTGCGTCGCAGATTACTTTCCTAACAAAAAGAGCGTAAGATGCTTACTCTGGAGTCAGCATACTAAAAAAAAATGGGGCCAATTTCACAAAGATAACCCGGCTAATCGTTAAACTTTGAGTACGATTTTTTCCTAATCGTAGTTGAAATTATTTACTTTTATACATTTCACAATATTATTTCAAGTAAGTATATAGAAGCTATTATAAACAAAACAAAAAAATTACTATTTCGACTTGATTAACATAATCAGCAATATCTCGGAATCCATAAGCGACAATGTGGTCGACATTCAGACCCCATGACGACGCGTTGTCGTCATGCCTCTACGCACCATTTTCGCTACAAAGCGGGAAATGCATGTTATCGGCTACGGCGTAGCGCTACAAGAAATCGTTGGCCGTGAATGAGATAACGAAGAGGTTTTCCCGTCACTGCCAATTTTCCATGTTCGTGGTAGAGGTTACCCTCATCTGGCAAAATATAATTATATTGGCAGAAATACAATCGCATAACACGTATCGCAGCAAAACTTTTAGCTGTAAATACTTTCGCAAAAATATATAGGTACTTGCCATAATAGTTATATGGCATAATATTAATTTGACAGAATGCAGAAAGTGGGTTAGGTTAGGGTTTTCTGCCAAAAAAACTGCGAAAAGATTAATTCTGCAAATCTATAGTATGCGAAAAGCAGTAAGTACCTATATGCGGAAGGCGATTCTGCCAAAAGTTAGCTCTGCTATAAATTATTCTTCGAATCGAATTTATGATAAATAAAATTCTACAAGACAATAGTGGACACGATGGTAGACGTGCTGGTTCTATATAAGTAACAGGTATAGAGCTACCACATTGGACACTGTCCAATACATCAGACGAGTCGGCTATCCGTCAAAGTCTGGCCTGACCACTGACGCTACATGCACCTGGGGTTTCGACGCAGTTTTTTATTTTTCGAATTTTCCATTAAGGATGCAATTCACGATGCGATTTTTGCTAAAATAATGTATCCGTATTTTGTCAAACACTAAAAAACCAGTAGCATAACACTTTGTACAAAACATGGCATCCTACCTACCTAGTATATATATTTTAGAATCAATCAAAATGGACCCTACTCCACCTCAATAAGAATTTTTAACAATAATAATAAAACAAAGTTGCTTCCCGCTGTCTGTATGTATGTATGTTTAGTTTAGTTTAGTTTTATTTATTTCTTATTGAAAATTAACATTATATTTTACATGTCAAGATAAAATAAAATGAATTCACAAAAAGATCGTCACAAAAATAATTTCAAATAATAAACAACAGAGAGTAAAGTTCTTTATTTAGTAAACAAGAAATAGTCATAGGTAACACGTTAGTTAAAAAAAAACAAATTAAAAAAAAAATGTATATATAAAAAGCTTACTAAACAACATAATAAAAATAAAATAATAAAATAGAATGTTTATACGTATGTGGTATGTCAATTACAATTTACATTGAAACCTAATCTATTACAAATAATGTAGTGCAATGAAATAATATACCTTATACACAGCTAGGACAACCTAGGAAATGTCAAAAAGTCAAATAATAATTAAAAGATAAAACAATGATATTAATATACGCAAAATGTCAAAAAATAGAAAATAATAATTTACAAATAAAAATAGAAATGTTAAAAATTTTTGTCACATGAAATTGGGTCAGTATATTCTTTTACATAATAAATTGTTTTGTGTAACAAAAAGTCCTTCAATCAGTATGTATGTTTAAATCTTTAAAACTCCGCAATGGATTTTGATGCGATTTTTTTAAATAGATAGACTAATTCAAGAGGAAGGTTTATATGTATATAATAATAACCCGGGTCACTAGTAAATTTATAAATAGTAAACAGTTTAAAAACAGTCTCTTGTGGAGAAAGCCTATACTATACGGTCGAGGAATACCGCCAAGCACATAAAAAACGAATATTTAAATGAACTATTTTATTACGCATTATGAATTAATATTAATATTTATTATTACTTTCAAATTTTTCGGACGTATAAAATTGCATCAATTTTATTTTATTTGTACCAATTTCATTAGTTATTGCAATTAATTCAATATTGTAATTTGTAAATACTGTTATTTTACTCGTATTATGTAAAGGTTTAGTTTTAAGATATATTGCAGTGCTCACAGGGTTGTGTTGAGACGTAAATTATTTATACAGGCTGTATTTATTGCAACCGGCAATATTTAAGGAGGTCTCCCCCAAAGACTGCCACAAAGAACGGTCGTGGGGAGCACACTCCGCTTCGTTTGTCCAATGTACGCACTTCCACAACTGCATTCCACATTACAACACGGGGATTCTGGAATGGTATAACATCCTTTGGGCTGTGCAAAAGATTCGCTACCTTGGATAACGGCGTATATACTTAATGGAGAATTTCTTCAATACCGCTCCAACTTCGTCCGTTACCCCTTTGACGTACGGCACAAACGCTGGTTGCCCTTTGACAGCCGGATGCTTTTCCCTCATCTTAACCGTGTGCCTAAGGGTTCCTTTGTACCAATTCTGGCGTAAAACCTTCACATGGGCTAACAAATGTGTACAAAACGCGAAAGTTGTTGTTGTGTCGGTTATTTTAATTTCGGATCTCGTCGTTCCTGATTCGATCTCGCAGAGTAACCTCGAGCATTGCCCTTTTCATCGCTCGCTAACCGACTTTGAGCCTTCTTACGAGTACCTAAATAATACCGGTGCCTAAATATCATTATTTATACTGTATTACATATCTACGCTTACCTAAGCCATCCCCGAATGGCCTCAGGCATGCCGGTGTCTCACGTGTAAAATATTAATTCCATACACGGCATCGCTGGCCCGAGGGAATTTCATCTAGGCGACTAACTATTTGCCAATCAACTTGAGGCTTGCGCCAATATTCAATATGGGATAACTGGCTGCTATTTGGGAATTCAGATTATTTCGGAGTTTCTGAAAATAAACTAGGTACTTGATCCTTTTTTGAAGTTGGTCTTATATTATTAACTAGCTCTTACCCGCGGCTTCGCACGCGCAGATTTTGTACTTCTAACAACATTTTTAACCGACTTCAAAAAAGGAGGAGGTTGTAGGTATGTACGTGTATGTTACGCGATAATTCCGCCAGTTATAAATCGATTTGGATGATTCTCTTTCTTAGGTAAATTCAGAGTTGGCCAAAATAAATTAAAATTTTTAACTAAGAATATTTTGGACTTTGTTTAGGAAATTAACTGAAAATAGTAGAAATGGGAAATGGAAAACTTAAAAAAAAAACAATAACACCTTCAAAAATTACACGCACTTATTTATATTTAAATATGCCCTATGCACTTTTTAAAGGTGGTAAGTATTATTTTTTTGTAAAAAAACTCAGCGTAGTACTTCTTTGTACTCGTACACAACGTTTACAGTTTTACCTTGAGGTGATAAGATGACTAAAGTGCGTGGTGAGCTTACTCTCGAGCAGGCCACGTAAAGTTGTCCGTGCGAGAAGCAGTCTCCCCGAAGATAAAATCCTGCCGTTTTCAGTGACTGGCCTTGAGATTTTTTTATTGTCATCGCGAAACAGACTTTAAGGGGGAACTGCAGCCTTTTAAATTCAAACGGGTATTCGGAAGGTATGAGTGGTATCCGTGGAATATATACGGATTCTCCGCGAGCGCAACCTGTAATGATGATAGCCTCCACCAAGTTCTTATGCAAGACTTTAACCTGCAACCTTGTACCGTTGCACAATTTGGGCGGATTAAGGTTTCGTAGCAAAATTACTGGAGCACCCACTTTCAGAACCAGAACATGTGAAGGGAGGCCAGGTGGACTAAGGGAATTTAAAAATTCCATAGGGTAATTTGTTGCGTCGTCCGTATTTACTACAGACTCCACAGATTTGTATGCGTGTTCTGCACCTTCGAACGATTTTAATAACATATTATTGATTGTTGATACCTGATCGTTCTTAGGTGCGAGAATCGCGCGCTCACATAACCACTCCACTGACTTATACTGAGTAGGTTGCGGACATCTGGGTAAATCCGGGCTATAAGATCTTCGACGGTTTGTAAAACTAAGGCAAGATTGGGTGGAAAATCAATCCTACCCTCGATTTCTGGATACTTTCGATTGCCAATTTGAAGGAGAAGATCGGATTTTATTTGAGGTGGAGTTTAACGCTTTGACTTCGTACGCCCGAGTTCCTCTCGGCACTACGGGTAGCGTTTGACGGAAGTCTCCGGCAAACAATACAGTGACGCCACCCATCATATCTTCGCACCCTCTGATGTATTTTAGAGTTCTATCTAGTGCTTCGAAACCTCCTTTATGCGCCATAGTACTTTCATCCCAAACTATGAGCTCGCAATCGCGCAACACCTGTGCCACGTTACTTTGCTTGGAAATATTGCACTATGGACACGAATTGAGTTTAAAGGCAGCTTGAACGCGCTGTGAGCTAAGTAAAAAGTAATGCCGCTGCGATTCCCGATGACGCGACTGCCAATGCGATGGCAGGATTACTCCTCACTTTTGCAAGCAGTAGGTTAATGAGAAAGGTCTTTCCAGTGCCACCAGGAGCATCTAAGAAAAATATTTGACCAGTACCTTTATCAATGTTCTCCAGAATTAACTGGCAAACGTCTTGCTGTTCAGCTGTCAGCAACTCCTCATTATATGTAACGCTACCTCTCTAGAACGTTAATATACCTCTAAATTTACAACCCCCATTTAATTCCCTCCCAATTCGGTACGACATAGTCCACGATCTCTTCCTAAATCTTCCTATCCACATTTATGGTGTACGATATTGAACGAAATGTTAAACACTCTTATGCCCCTAAAATGATAAAAACACCTTTTTTTTTGTACTTTGATGACGATGAGAACCCTTTTCACATAAAATAAAGTCTCTAGCTAAACAGAAAACCTTCCGCCAAACAAACTTTCAACACCCTTTTCACCCTTATAAGGGTCGAATTTTCGAAATCGCTGAAATTACTTTTTTTAAACTCTAATGAGGATTCTTTTCACAAAGTTTGTAGTCTATAACTAAAAGGGAAGCGATTCCGCCATACAAACTTTTAACACACTTTTCACCCCTTTTGGGGTTGATTTTTCCAAAACGCTAAAATTACTTTTTTTGTATTTTAATAACAAACCTTTACACCAACTTTAAAGCCTCTATCTAAAAAATAAAACTTTCTTCCATACAAACTTTCAACCCCGATTTAACCCCCTTAGAAGATGATTTTTTCAAAACCCCTTCTTATTCGTTACCTTCGTTAAACACCTAACGTAATGTGAAAATTTCAGGATCATACGTAGTTTCGGCTGTACGTTGATCAGTGAGTCAGTCAGTCAGTCAGGACTTTTCCTTTTATATGTATAGACTAGCTTTTACCCGCGGCTTCGCCCGCGTACTAAACGTAATTTTCAACCGTCTACAAATAAGGAGGTTCTTAGTTGGGCCCGTATATTTGTATGTACCTACATATGTATGTTTGTCCGCTATTATCTTGCGGTTGGCTGAACGGATTTAAATGGAATGGATGGTTGTCGCAAAAGTGATCAAACTGAAAAATTCAAGTTGGCGGCTGTTTCTCAATTTTGACCTCTGATTTGTTATAAAGAACCTCTCGAACCCTTTATATGTGCCTACCAAGCTTTATCACTAACTAACTCTATAAATTCAAGATGGTGGCCGTTGATGGTGGTGTTGGTGGTTCGTAAGAAAGAACCTTTCGGATCCTCGGATATCGATTTTCATCACGACCAGATCATAACTGAAGAAATTCTAGACGATGGCCGTTTTTCTCAATTTTAACTTCACATTATTCATAAAGAGAACCTCTCGGAAATCGATTTTAACACGATCGGATCAAAATCGAAATAATTCAAGATGGCGGCCGGATCTCGCAGTTTTTACTACAGATTCATTACTGAGGAATCTTTCGGATCCCCAAATACCGATTATTATCAAGGTCGGATTAAATCTCAATAAATTCAAGATGGAGCCCCTTTTCGCAATTCTGATCAAGGACCTATTTTAGATTTAAGGTAGGCAGAGGTAGGTCGTTAGGTAAGTTACACTTACTGTATATATATTTCCCATGTTGACTTTTTCACCCCATTTCGTACTCCTATTTACTCATTTCTCGTTAGGAATACTCCTGTGAATAAAATAATCTAATAAATCTTGTTTCCCGATATATAATCAAATCCCACTTCACCCCTTTAGGAGGAGAATTCTAAAAAATCCTAGCTATTTCCCGCAGCTTCGCCCGCGTACAAAATAAATGTTCAACCGTAACGTAATTTCAAAAAGTTGGCGGCTTTGATTCGTTATAAAGAACCTCTTGAACCCTTTGATATGTACCAACCGAGTACATATTACGGTCAATGTTGACTTCTGATTCCTTAGAAAGAACCTTTCGGATTCTCAGATATTGATTTCCATCACGATCAGATCATAACTGACGAAATTTCAGATGGCGGCCTTTTCTCGCAGTTTTGGCTTCAGATTCATTGTAAAGAACCTCTCGGATCTTCTTTCTTATCTCAATTAGAAGGTGAATTCTGAAAAATCCTTTCTTAATGCACCCCTACACCTTAATACTACTGGCACCTACGTGCCAAATTTGAAATTCTAGAAACAAAAATAAACAACAAAACGACACTCATATTGATATTTTGAGATTTCAACCCCATCGCACCCCAACAGGGAAGATGGTGTATCATACGTCCATCTCATTGGATTTCAAAATGGTTGTTGTTTTTAATTTCAGCGACCCGATAAACCATAAAAACGATAATCATAATGTTTTTTTACTTTGTTACCCCTTTTTGCCCTCTTAGGGGTTAAATTCTCAAAAAAACAAATACACATCTTTACTCATTTATCTTTAGAAATACTCTTGTGTAGTTTTGAATAAAATAGTTTAACTAATCATGTTTCCCCATACATAGTTTGTACCGTCATTTCTCCCCCTTTGGAAGTGAATTTTGAAAATTCCTTTGTTTGTGCACCCCTACGCCTTATAAGGAACCTAAGTGTTAAGTTTGGAATCTATAGAACCAGAAATGAACAACAAAACGACACCCATATTTATATTTTTAGAGTTTGACCCCCTCGCGCCCCAACAGGGAAGATGGTATTTCACAATCGCCACGTTAGATTTTAAAATCGTCGTTGTTTTTGTAATCAGCGACCCGATAAACCAGAAAACGATACCCATGTTGTTTTTTTTACTTTTTCACCCCTTTTCCCCCTTATATGGGTTGAATTCTCAAAAAACCTGAAACACGGGTTACCTCATTTATCTTTAAAAATACTCCTGTAAAGTTTCAAATGGAATAGGTCAACTAATCTTGTTTCCCCATAAAAACTTTGGACTTCCAAATCAACCCTTAGGGGTTGAATTTTGAAAAATCCTTTCTTAGTGCACCTTTAGACTTTATAGGGAACCTACGTTCCAAATTTGGTTTCTCTAGGACCAGCGGTTTGGGCTGTGCGTTGATATGTCAGTCAGTCTGTCAGTCAGTTAGTCATTCAGTCAGTCAGTTCCTTTTTTGTATTTTGATGAGAAGCCTTTACATATAAAATAAAGTCTCTAGCTAAACAGAAAACCTTCCGCCATACAAACTTTCAACACCCTTTTCACCCTTATAGGGGTCGAATTTTCGAAATCGCTGAAATTACTTTTTGTAAACTCTAATGAGGATTCTTTTCACAAAGTTTGTAGTCTATAACTAAAAGGGAAACGCTTCCGCCATACAAACTTTTAACACACTTTTCACCCCTTTTGGGGTTGATTTTTCCAAAACGCTAAAATTACTTTTTTGTATTTTAATAACAAACCTCTACACCAACTTTTGAGTCTCTATCTAAAAAAAAAAACTTTCTTCCATACAAACTTTCAACCCCGATTTAACCCCCTTAGAAGATGATTTTTTCAAAACCCTTTCTTATTCGTTACCTTCGTTAAACACCTAACGTAATGTGAAAATTTCAGGATCATACGTTTAGTAGTTTCGGCTGTGCGTTGATCAGTGAGTCAGTCAGTCAGGACTTTTCCTTTTATATGTATAGATTAAGAGAAAAATATATTTGTATATTATCTTATACCCTGGAAAACTGCAAAAAATATTTTTAAAGTTTACTTTTACGTAATCCGGCGAAAAAAATGTTACAGCAGAGTTTACGTTACGGACTTCACTCGTATAAAATTCAAAATGAAGTTAGCTTCGTCGAGTATAATGACATCCTATACTACGAAAATCGAACGATTGCGGATTTGTATCTCCATCTCTGTCACAAACATATTGGAGTGACAAAGAGGTTTTCCCGTCAATGCCAATTTTCGATGTACGAGTACGTGGTAGGCGTGCTTCTCGCCATACAAATTCAGTACTGGGAGTACAGTTATTTTATGTGGTTGTTACTGGGTTGTTAAAATTAAGCTTTGTAGAGATATACACTTTTTTAAACTATCCCGGTTTTTTTACATTTTAACTAATGAATACGGGTTCTTACCGCGGTTTTTTGCTATTCTCGAGTTCCCGATATTTCGGCGATATTATAACCGCCATGTTTACAAGAAAACTGAAGTCTGCAACTAGGTTGCGGAGCTCAAATATAGCCAAAAACCACAGTTTTGCAGCTATTTAGTTTTGGTTCAGATCTTTTACCATGTTGCATCTATAAGTCGAGCTACCAAAGAAATTATGAATTGAGGCGCCTCAAAATATTCGATGGAAAGTCAGAACTAATTTATTTTTTCCCTTCATGATTCTTAGTAAGATTACTTACTCAACTCTACTAAAGTGCCAAGTGGGTACGGGTAGGAATAAAAATATGGACGCTCTACCACTAGAGTGACTGAAAGCCCACTGAAGAGAGGTATGGGGACAGCGGATACATATCGTTTAGTGTGGTAGGGCACAGCACAACGAATGTCGTCTCGCTCAAATCTGGAGCAGAGCCCATCTGGGGAAGTACCTCCACGAGTTGCAGGCGTCCATAGGCTACAGTGACCGCTTACATCAGTTGGGCCGTATGCTTGTTTGTCACCGTCGTAGTATAGAGTGCGACCACACTAAGTTTGCACTGATTTTGAACATTTGGCGGTGACATAATTGGCAGGAAGATTTCAAGTGGTCCAACAATAATAAGTTAACAAAAGCCGTGTGATTAAACTCTTTTTGTTTAAAAAATTGTATGACATTGCCGGCCAAATACGTTCAGGCAATCCGTTATGCCGGTCATAAATGGGCATTTTCAGACAAAAGTGCACCATTTAATGAAAATGGGCCCTCGATTTTCCATACAAAAAAAAAATGTCAGGTTTTTAACGGCCCATACAAAATGTATGAAATGCGTTACGAAACTGACCAAAACAAACGGGACACTCATTTTCTCTTTTAAATCAATAGTAAGGCTCGTGATTCTGGTCATAAAAAACCCAAAACTTCTTATATTAAAAAAAAAAGGAACTGGTACCCTATTTTTGAAAATGCCCATATACGTTAGATCTCCATAGTGAGTATGTCCACCGGGCATACGCCAGACAAATTTTCCAAACATGTATTGACATGGCGGATATGCCCGAACGTATATGGCCAGTAACACAACATTCTATTTATTATTTTATAATAATCGCGAATTTAGTTAATTTACCTTAATATACCGACTTTTCGACACAGTTTTATGTGTCATGGTCGCGTCTGAACTGATGATTACTGATGAAGCAGCGAAGGGTCAACGGCGATATTCCCGACGATAGACCCGTAGTAATTAACGCCATTGACCGATATATCGGTCACAGCCCATAGAGTAAAATAAACCTACACTAGTAAAGCATAAAGTTCAACTTCAGTTTTGACATTTCGATGACATGGCGTCGAAAAGGTTAAATTGTTATATTTTACTTATGTTTAATATGACGCAGATTTGAAATATATCGAGAAACCAAGAGAAACCATGTTTTTTTTGCGAAAACAATAATGGAAATAAGTAAAACAACATTTTCAAATACAAAATAAAAACTGTTTAATCTCAAAAAAGGAACAGAATAAAATTTGAAACAACTCTCGTCCACTTACTCTAAAGGTAATGCGAACAACTTTACAATAAAATAACATTACCCCTTAAACGTTCTACTTAAGTAATGTTTAATTAAACTAATAAATGCAGTATAAAATAATATAAATAGTAATAAAACTCATGAAATCGCATTATTTGACACAAGATGACTAGATTTAAAAAGATCACGATATTTATGTGACGAATAATTTTACTTTTACTCACAAATAATAATTTAAAATGCAATGGTATTGCACTGCCCAAAGTTTTCAGTCTTCTATATAATTTAAATAAATATTAAATAAAACAATACAATATACGAACATTTAAATGGATATTTACAAGACGAATGAAGAACACCAAATTGTTCATTGTAAGTTTGAAGAGTTTATAGGTCTACCATTTAGCTAAGGATTCTCCTTAGGTAGATTGGTGTTGACAGGTCAAAGTGCGTAGACAAGATGCCTATCGCTCACGCTAAGCAGCGTAGCGTTGTTATATCTCTCTTTATCACTCTTCCTTATTATTGCGACAAAGACAGTTGTGTAGACATCTTGACGCACCCAGGAGTGCTCAGTCGCGTGCGTGCGGCGCTAAAGGGTAGGTACACGTGTCAAATACGACTGGCCGCTTGAAATGCAGTTTTGAAGATTAAATGGTAAATCCATAGTACTGTATAGTAGTTTTAGGTTGATTGCAAACTACTTACAATATTTTATGGCAGATCTTCTTAGTGTTTAACCTGATATCACACATAATCTTAATGTTTTTGAATCTATTGACTAGAACTTGTATAATATTAATAATGGTAATGGGTGAAACAGTGACATTATAGATAAAACTACACATCTTTATGAAGTTGTCGATTATAAAATGCTACGTGATTCTAGCAGTGGGGATATAAGCTTAGAAGATGATGATGCAAAAAGAACTAGTCATAAAAATAAAATTAATAATAATATCAATTTAGTTAAAGCTCTGATAGTAATCGCAATACTGAATCACAAAACTAATCATTTGGAGCGTAAAGATTTCAATAGACAATAGTTGTAATTACAAGTTGGCAGTCTTTAAAATATTCTAAGAAAGAAAGAGTTCTTTATTCTGGTGATTATAATCTATTATCCCCACTATATATTTTCTATAATATATCTATTACATTAGTGAACTACACATAATTATGGAATCTTTGAAAAATATATGTCATACTAAATTTAGTTTTGATTTGATGATATGAGAGAATATTATAATTATGCCATGTCTGATCTATTCACATATTGGTCCTTAAGTTACTAACGGGCATTTTAAATCTATTTAAGGGGAACTAAAAATCTATATAAACATCAATGATGGTAATGATTGTCTAATGGGTTTAAAACTTAAGTTTATTTTAACCTCAACAATCATCTTAAGCTTTAACATCGAATTTATCAATTAATCTATTACTATCTGGTGAATCATCAGCAAATTTGATTTCGTTTGACGAATCAGTATCATCTGCAAATCTAAGATCATTGAAATCTGTGTAAGCTTTTAAAGTGTCATCTTTGGTTTCTCTAGCAGTGTCGTTAACTCTTTTCAACGTATTATCATTGTCGCTTTTGTCTCTCCTGTGTACTTTTACCGGGGATCTTGTTAGAGTGAGTTCTTTCATTTGTATCGAGTCATCTTTCTTTTTTCTGCTTCTTTTTGGAAGTCTTGGGGAGCTTTGTAAATCTGTGATGCTGAAGTTGAGTGGATGGATGATGTTAATCCTTTCATGGACTTTTCGGGAGGATTTGATGGAGTCGTTGGACTTGATGGATCGGTTATCGGGTTTCTGTCTCTCCGTCCTCTTGAGAGTGCTGCATGACGGACGCTCCTCAGGAGACTCTGTATTGCTACCGGGATCAGGGCGAAGCTCTTTTGGAACAATTTCCTGGAACAAAAAATGCCAATGACTACTATGTAACTCAAAATTTCTCAGATGTAAAACTAAAAGGGAATAATGTTCCTGCCAATATTTTACCAAATAATTTGGAAGTAAAACATGTATGAACATAAAAAACGGACTAATAATTGTGGTGTACTGGGAATATATGTAGAGATAAGGAAAACGTGCAGCTCCTAGGACGATCATTTATTTGACAACCTTGTTTATAACATGACGTAAGACGTATCACATCTAAAGTCTATGCAGCCGGAGGTTGCATATACCACATTCCTCCACCCTATTTTCAACAATAAGATCATAGGACACTAACTAATAATTAACTTCTACTCCTTGTAGTCAACAACCTTCTCAAGTCTACACTTACGAATGGGGCGAGGCTCGGGAGGTACTGGGGTATCTAATACGGTATGTGTCTGTGACACGTTTGCCGAAGGAGCGATTGCGGTGGCCACTGATGTCGTGGCTGGCGATATTCCGGCCGCCACCGACACCGGCGTGGTTGCCGACGGAGTGGCGTACACACCTGGTGTCGGCCTGAGTGACACCGGAACTTCAGTCACCGAAGGCGTCAACGAGATTCCAGACGGCTGCGGCTCTGGGTGGGGTTGTGTACGGCCCGGCATTGGTATGGCCAGCGACCTACTCGTTGATACGGGGCGCTCAGAACCTGAGCGGACTGCGTAAGAGCTCCCTACACGCCTCCTCAGCTGGTCTACGTGTCTGTGGATGTGCTTGTCAGTTGCTGTATCGGAAATAGTATAATCACTTGCCCCCGTAGCACTAACTACCTTACCTGGTAGCCACTTTTCCCCCTTAAGATATTGGCGGTACCAAATATCTTGATCTACACCAAAGGACCTCACCCGTGACCTTTCACAGTCATGTGAACCGTTTTCGACCTGCGGCGCCTGATCGGGTTTAAGAGAGTCTAGCTTAGTTCGAAGGTGCCTGTTTTGTAAAATAACTGCAGGGGTTTCTCCAGTAGTAGCATGGGCAGTATTCCTATAGTATTTGAGGAAGGTATGTAAAGCTAGTTCGATATTTTTGCCTTCCGTTAAAGCTTTTTTAATCACCCTTTTCAAGGTCTTCACTGCATTTTCCGCAGCCCCGTTAGAAGCAGGATGGTACGGCGGAGTAAATATGTGCTCGATATGTTCACTTTTGAGAAAATCGTTTAACTCTGAACTGGTGAAAGGAGGGCCGTTGTCCGTTACGAGTTGTCTAGGGTTTCCAAACCTACTGAACAATTCGCTTAGCCTATTGATAGTGAACTTGGCTGCCGTGCTGGAAACCGGAAACACCTCTAGCCACTTGGACGTTGCATCTATGGCCACTAAATACGTTTTTCCTGCTAAAGGACCCATGAAATCCAAATGAAGCCTGGACCAAACTTGTGCTGGGCGCCCCCAAGGACGCGGCGTAGCACGAGGAGGATCGTCCGCATGCACCGCGCACACCGTGCAGGCGAGGCACTCGCGCTCCACCGCTTCGTCAATTCCTGGCCACCACACGTAACTCCGCGCTAGAGCTTTTGACTTCACTACGCCCATGTGAGGTTCATGAATAAGTTCCAAAACCCGTTTGCGACATTCCTGCGGCACGACTAATCTATGGCCCCACATAATACAACCTAACTCCTCATACAATTCCGATTTCCGATTAAAGTAAGGTTTCAACGCTAAGATGTCACATGTTTCCGGCCAACCATCGCGAATAAATGACAGTAATTTCTGCAAGATGTTATCTTCCGCTGTTGTTTGCTTTAACTGCTTGTAATCTAATAACAACGCATCTTGTACAAAATGGAGATAAGTCTGTTCCGGAACTACTTCAGCCGCGCTAGCATGAGCGTCCGCACCGGGCGTTAATCTTGACAGCCCGTCAGCGCAGTTTTCGTTCGTTTTAATATACTCAATCTCATAGTCGTAGGCCGACAAGATTACTGCCCAACGCTGCATCCTGCTGGCCGTCATGGTCGGTATACCGGCGTTTGGCCCAAATATCGAAACAAGCGGCTTATGATCAGTGCGAAGTAGAAATTTTTTTCCATAAAGATATTGATGAAATTTCTTCATACAATAAATAATCGCTAAAGCCTCCCGGTGGATCTGCGAGTAGTTTTTTTCAGCCGGTGTGAGCGAGCGCGACGCGTACGCCACAGGGCGCTCACCGGCCGCCCCGGCCTGCGCTAGCACTCCGCCCACGCCGCGAGCACTCGCGTCACACGTCACTATCAAACATTTTTTTGGGTCATAGTGAGCCAAAACATCAGTGCTAGTAAGAGCTTTTTTGACCTCTAAAAACGAACGCTCACAGTCGGCATTCCAAAACCACTCGACTCCCTTGCGTAACAAATTATTTAACGGAACTAGCAGGCAACTAAAATTCCTTATAAATTTCGCAAAGAAATTGACCATACCCAAAAAGGACCGTAACTCGCTTACGTTCCCTGGTCGTTGAATTTTCAATACCGCCTCAACTTTAGTTTTATCCGCCTTAATTCCGTTTTTAGAAACGATATACCCTAAATATGACACCTCCTCAGCTAAAAACACGCATTTACTCTTTTTAAGCCTTAAACCGTTTTCCACTAGACGCTGAAAAACCGCGTTCAGTGCAAGTAAATGCTCCGACTTGTTTTTCCCGCCTATAATTACGTCATCCAGAAAAACCTGCACATTAGGTATGTCACAAAACAGATTTGTCATTATACGTTGGAAAATGCCTACACTAGATGACAGGCCAAAGACTAATCGATTGTATCTAAATAAACCTCTGTGGGTATTAATGACGGTGTACATTTTCGTCTCATCTAACTCGATCTGATTGTATGCCTGAGAAAGATCGATTTTAGAAAAATACTGAGCTCCGTTCAACCCGACAAGCACATCCTCAATTCTAGGGAGGGGGTAACGATCTACCAGCAACACTGGATTTAAAGTTGCCTTGTAGTCCGCACAGATTCTAAGCGTACCGTCCGCCTTGTTGACCGGCACCAGCGGCGACGCCCACTCGGAGCAGTCGACGGGCTCGATAATGTTGTCGCGCAGCATGGCGTCGAGCTCCGCGTCGACCCGCTCCCGCATGGCGTAGGGCATGGGCCGTGCGCGCCGAAACACCGGAGTCGCACCCTCGCGTACGCGTAGCGTTGCCTTGCCGCCCAAGTACCGCCCCAGCCCGCCGTCAAACACTTCACTGTACCTGCCAATTATATTACAAATTTCCTTATCCATCTGAACTTGACAATTGTGAACATCATGGGACATTGTAAAATCTGGCACTTTAATTTGTAGTTCGGTTAACCACTGCCTGCCTATCAACGGTGTAGTACTGTTTTCGAAGATAAAAAGTTCCAGCTTTTTCTCCTGATTCAAATATCGTACCGAGGGTCTAATGATCCCTATAGGTTTGTACTTGGAACCATTTATGAATCGCAAAACAGTACTATCCTTTTCTATTGGGATGTGAGAAAACATTTTGTCGTACGTGGCTCTGTTAATACAAGCAATAGCCGTACCCGTGTCGATTTCCATCTGAATAATCTTGTTGTCAATCGATATAGGTAAACTCACCGGTGGGTACCTGTTTAAACCGAGATGGTTCAAACACTCCTCGACATCTTCCTCCGCGCTAGACCCGCTACCGACATCGCCGAAATTGAACCCTCTCTTCTTTGGAGCTAGCTCACGTCGTGATCCTGAGCCACCAACCGTGTCCGACGCTCCGTGCTCACGGCACATACGTCGCAAATGACCTGTGCGCTGACACTTGCTGCACACAAAATGTCGGAAACGACAGGTGCCCGAGTCGTGATCGCGCGCTCCACAAGCCGCACACTCGCTCGTCCGCACCCTCTCCGTCGCCGCTGCAGCGCCTCCGCGAGTCTGCCCGCTCGCGCGCGCCCGCTGTCTGCGCCCCGCAGCCGGCTCCAGCGCATGCACCGCGCTCGCCGCCGCTGATAAACATCCGTCCACTGCTGCCGAGTCCTTCTCCGCCGCCTCCAGCGAACACGCCATCTTGACCGCATCCGTAAAAGAGATAGTGTCATCTTCCGCGAAAAGTCGTTGCCTGAACACATCATTACGTAAACCACAAATGAACTGGTCACGCAGGTTGACACTTAGGTTCTCACCGAACTTGCAATACCGTGACATCTTTTTCAATTCCGCTACGTACGACGTGGCGTCCTCATTTCCTCCCTGGCGTCTTTGGCGAAAACGGAACCTCTCTGCTAACGCAGATGACGTAGGCTTAAGATGCTGTCGCATGAGTTCAACGACTTGCGAATATGGTAGAGTCGAAGGTTTCTTCGGGCTGGCTAAATTAACCAGCAGCTCGTACGCTTCTTCCCCCATTGTAGCAATCAAGGTGGGAAGTCGCTTGTCTTCCTTGACGTCGTTGACAACGAAATACATTTCGAGCCTGTCAACAAATAGCTCCCAGTCGCCGTTTCGGATATCAAACGATTTGATTTTTCCAATCGACATTTTTTTATATTATTTGGCCAAAAAAAAAAAATATGTACGCGTGCACTTTTTAGAAACACAGGTTTACTCGTCGCCAATGTGGTGTACTGGGAATATATGTAGAGATAAGGAAAACGTGCAGCTCCTAGGACGATCATTTATTTGACAACCTTGTTTATAACATGACGTAAGACGTATCACATCTAAAGTCTATGCAGCCGGAGGTTGCATATACCACAATAATTAACAGAATAAAAAATGTTTACCTCATAAATGGGTATCTTGCTTTCATCTATCTCTTTGATGATGTCTCCTTCTTCTATAGGAGGAATCCAGACCAGGAAAGCAGGGTCCATTCCTAGGTAAGAGCCAGGAGCTGAACCTGTAAAGTAAAATTAATTATGGTTAATTTAAACACCTTAAACACTTCGTATGAATCGTGTCTCAAGACGCTGTGATAATTTGGTTCATAAACCACAAGAACATGCTTTGAAATTAACTCTTAAAGTGTTTCCTAAAGGGTACTTCATAAGACTAGTAAAAAGGTTTTCAAAGCTCGATAATACTCCCGTGACTGCTTCTAGGTTAGGGAAACTGTTTACCACAAGAAGAGGTTTACATTTTACGTAGTAAACGTGAACACAGAATATAGATAATTGCAAACAAAATCGGAATGATTCTTACCTGCATTGTTAACTTCATAGTCATAGTAATCAATTTCCATCTCAGGATGCGATGTCAGACTCAGGTCGGACCGGAGCAGCCGACGGTTGCAAGTCTCCTTCGTGTGCTTAGGGTTGTCACGGATCCTTGCAGCGGACACGCCACTGAGCGCTGGTGAGTACCAAGCCTGGAGAAGAATGACACGTGATTAGAATTAATTGAAAAATTAAAATTCTGCTCCTGGAGTTAACCTGTACTATTGACAAATACGGGTACAACATGAAAGAAAAGTATTCCATCATGGAATTTTATACGATCTTGATTTAATCAATGGTCTGTCAGGCTGAGGGCTTCTGCTATATGTTTTTGGAGCTTAGGGAGATCGCCATAGTTTGTCCTTTGGGTTGGAAGGTCAAAACGTAGAAGATGACAAAAATTATGGTACTTATGAAATTTACTGTTATTACACTTAATTAATTTGAACGTTGAATAATTTGTTGACATGTAATATTTAGAATATTATAAATAAATGACTATGACTATTACATTGGTCAGAGTAGCCGCGGACGAAGAAGACGCCCTGCTTGCGCTTCTGTCCAGCAAACTATCTTTGTCCTTTTCACTGCAACAGTCCCTCTCGCTCACACTGGTGACGCTTGTACTCAGGTCCTCTGTTGCTGTCTCGCTCGTAGATGGCAGAGGCGGGGATATGACCTAAGATACAAAAATGGCGTTTAAAAAACTAAGGACTATGAGCTAGCTTCGGAAAGAGGCAAAAGCAAAATTCAATGTAAGGTAACTCGTGTGCGAGTTTTCGGACTGAGTAAAGAAGTCTTAAAAGAAGTGATATCCCCTATCTCTTTCCGCACCACGGCGAGCTGAGCTAGCTATACTTTTCTATCTAAGGTTCCAAATGAGGACTACCGTATTTTTGCTCACCAGGCGGCGCCACTCATGCGTGGGTCCTTGTCAAGTGCTATCAGTATGAGTTTGTATGGCGCGAAACCAATATTAGCATTGATTATTTTTCATCAATTCACATGTAAAAGAGGTTCATTAGTTTCTAGCTGCTTTTTAGTTGTGTGTAGATTGTGTTTTAGAAAATTAGAGAGTTATTACGTTTTTGTGTGATAATACTTGATAGAACAGTTAAATAGTAATTCGCACTATTTTGACAAAGAAATATACTTGTTTAATAATTTAACCTAATCAAAATGAACATCTGGGTAATTATATGTTAATATCGACACTAAAGATATGGAACAGCATCCGTGCTGACGGAAAATTATAAGAATTAAACACATTTCTAATATGATTTATTATACTTAAGATTTGTACTTATTTCTATACTTGAAACTTGTGACTGTTTTCTTTTGGCATTTCTATTATTCATTAGTTAATTTATTGTAGTTTGATAACAATAATATTTTGGACAAACAGAAGAGTTTTTGTATAAACCAATCTCAAAGTTTACGGTAATTAACTGTCATGGTTGTATACTTTCAGTTAAAAGCTTATTTTAGAGCCAAAATAATAAATTACTAGAATTTAAAATATTTCTATATACAAGTAATAATTAATCTAAAAGTGCATATTTTTCAAAATAAACACGACATAAATTAAAAACTAATGAGACATGTAAGTACTGACCATGACGTACCTATAACCTCTTTTCGTAGGACCCACAGTCCACTAGCGCCCCTAGCGGCGAATTCACTCGCGGTAGGTTATCCTCATTGGAAACAAAATAAAAGATTGATGGACCCAGAGGACGAAAGCAATCATAATCTACCTGTGGTGAAGCCATTGTCTGGGACCTCCTCAGCGGCGAATGCGTCATAGCGCTCTGCACACTAGTTTGGCCCACTGGTGCGCTTGCAGCGGACTCAGGTGTGATGGTGGCTTCGCTTGCTGCGCTTCCCGCGCCGCTCGCTTCGCTTGCATTGTCTTGCTCTTCAGTGTCAGTTGGCTCGTCTTCGTCCAGCCTTTAAATATAATTAAACTCATATTGAATCTAAAGTTTTACAATACGCTGGGAATTCTCCAAATTCAGAATGGGCCGTTCATCCATTTTACTGACAATGAAACGCGATTTTCTTGAATTCTCGGGTTTATGATCTTGAGTAAAAATATAATGATATAAATTATTTAAAAAACCAACATATGACTATGAAGTACACAATTTAATAGTTCTTTCCTTGTAGGTAACATACAATTTTTTTTCGGTACTTTTCTAGAAAATACCGTGACAGAGTACCCCTTTTCAGCAAAGACAGCCTCCCGTTTGACCACTCTGTCACGGTGTTTTGAGGTTAATAATAGAATAGAATAGAATAGAATACTCTTTATTGCACACCTCAGTACATGAGAAAGAAAAAAACATTTACAAGGTACAAACATTTGATTAACACAGAGGCAAACAACAGGCGGTCTTATCGCTAAAAAGCGATTTCTTCCAGACAACCTTTGGGTAGCGGAAACATTAAAAACGTATCCTTGAAGAGTAGGCGTTGCAAAAAAAAGGATGAAATGCACTTAACAATCACACAAATCAAGCAAAACAATAAACATACACATATAAGAATAGTATAAATAGACATACATAAACTTACATAAATATATATATAATATTCTTATAACAGTAACATACAAGCCATACAGTGAAAAAGAAGCAGATAGAAAGACAATAAATGATAGGTAAGTCTATATAGTATATATTACGGGAGAGACAGGTAATGCTCTTTAAGCAGTTTTTTAAAAACAGCAAGAGATTGCGCGCGCCTGATGTGTAGGGGCAGGGAGTTCCAAAGCCGAACAGCCTGGAATGTAAAAGAACAGCTATAAAATTTTGAAGAAGATGACGGGAAGGACAGAAGCAAATTGCTAGATGATCTAACAGAGCGGAGATAATTGAAACGTTAAGGTAACAGGGAGTAGCAGGAAAGAAAAGAGTAGTATAAAGAAGGGACAGAACGCGATAGTCACGGCGAAGACGAATAGGGAGCCACTTGAGCTGCGTTCGGAAAAGGGGAAACATGGTCATATTTGCGTAACCCAAATATGAATATGATAATAATGTAAGTAGGTATAAAGTTACTAATCGGGGAAGTAACGGAGGAATATTTTGGGCCTATAAAAATCATAATACCTAATTAAGTTCTAAACTAGGTATGTTTCAACGAGGAGACAGGTTCATTGTCGTCAAAAAAGGGAACAAACTACTTAATTCAAACTTGCATGGGCAGTTTATTAATAAATGCATTCATAAATTACCCATGCAATTTTGAACTCGTGTGTACCTAGTTTGGCTAAATCCGAGCTATCCTTTTCGAATAGACGGATTTATTTTCTACTTTGCCACCATATTTCACAGATTTAAGTATAGCAGTAGCTTAATGGAAAGTTCGAAAAATATATTGAGATTTTAGGACATTTTTTTTCTCCTACTAGGATTGGAAGAGCTATCGATTCTGAGTACAAAACAGATAAAACCTCATTCTCTTTGTAATCGTTTAATAATGCGGTGTCTGTGTAGTCTATGTGTTATTAATTATTAATAAGTTATACAAATCGCAACACCCTTAACCGACTATCAGTTAAACCTTAACCATCCGTCACAATAGGGATTCGGATTAAAATATTGAGTCAATTTATTTCACTGAGCCACCAAAAACATTACTTATTAAAAATTTCCGAAACTAAATTATACCAACCTTTTATCCAGGCTTATTAACCTAGGATGAATAGGCTTTTTATTTCAACTTTTCTCAAGAGAAATGAGGTGATCAGTCATCATCACAAAGAATATTTTTATTAACAACCCCGTCTCCTTCTCTAAGAATTTTTTCCCTCATTATTATAAAGAACTTATTTTATTAGTTACAGTGGAGAAGGGAATAAATCATCGCCAAAGATTGTGGTTCCTTAAAAACAAAGTTGATAATATAATTTATTAAGTAGTTATTAAAACCCAATTGAAGTTGTGGATGTTTTTTCAATAGGAAATCTTTGCCGGCACGTATATGGTTTTCGTATACCAAATAATATATTTTCTCTCCATCTTTCATCGTATGAAATATCTACAAATGTGGCTATCAAACAAACGATTATCAATTTTAACTGACAAATAATATGGTTGATTTTGCAAAACCCGAGATTATACTTTTACGTCTTATTGAATCCCTGGATTTTTAGTTAATTGAAAACAATACCGCCCTCTCGAAAGAATATAATGAGCTCTTGAATTCGAGGGTTGTATTCATGAGTAAGTCACTTGTTAATATACAAATGGGTATGAAGTGCCTTTGTTGGGACACGTCTCACTAGCACGTCAAGTGGTTGTATGTTTGATTGGCGAAGGGTATGAGCGTTGTAGTTACTAAATTAGTCGTTAGATGGCGTTTAATAATTGGTGTATAATTAGGGTAAAGTAACCAGAAGTCAGCCAGGAACCTATAGTCAGCCTTTTCGGTCTTTTTTTTCCCACAAATAGCGCCAGTTTTTATCATACCAGCGTTGTCTGCCTTTGCTATTGTGCAATGACCGCCATTTTTTCGGTAACTTTCCGAGTCGTAGTAATTAGTGGTAAGCAGTTTCCTGTGATACTATATTGCAATTATTTTCTTTTGAATATATTATTTTATAGTTTACGAGCATACTTTCCTACTGTAATTGATGTTTTTTTCCCCACGAAAGTAGTATTTTGAGACGGCGTGCGCTGGATGGCTCGAAAAGCGGACATTCGCACTTTTTTCAGAAAGTCATTTTTTGTAAAATGCTATCCGATAGAGAATTATATAAGAAACAATAAATGCATACATTTTTTCGAAATAAGGCATATTGACAGCATAAAAAAATAAAGTCTGTTTTTTTTTGTATGGGACCCAAAAATAGGTATCTTGTTTCTCAGAAACTATTAGAGGGCCCCGTCCTTTCAAGACTTTGTTTTTCTACTTTTATAGAGTAGGAAAAGATAAGCAGATTTTTTATACAGGTGCTGGTTTTTTTTTATTCCCTAAAAATGTCTACAAATTTTCGATTTTTTCGTTTACTCTTTCCGAACAACAAATATATCATACCTTTGCTCCTTTTCAGATGCCCTGTCCGAGTCTCTCAACCTGGTATGCCTCGTCCGACCAGAAGGCAGCAGTCTTCGTAGAGAGACGCTCCCACCCACAACCTCAGAGAGCAGTGTGCTGCGTGACCCTGACGTGGCTGCTCCTAGCTCAAGTGATGCTGAACATGCTATGGCAGAAAATGAATATGGTTAAATCCATTGATTTCACTTTTTATTTCAAGAGAGAGAACAAGTTACTTGACTACTATTTTAGAAATTGAGAGTCTTCTATAAACCTAATAATTTTGGGCAAAGTATTAAGTCACTGCTCCTAATGCCTCAAGTATATAACCCCAGGCTGGTGAGGCAATTATGACTATTTGAGAATTTTTGACTCTTAACATCGCCTTCAGTCTTTGAGTAGGATTAAGCCAGACGGTGTATCAATTGACACGCCTACCCCTCTTCCTATGCATATGACACAGTTTCATACTTATTATATGGATAGCTATTTTATACATTACGTACGTACAAAAAGCCATACATTTGGCGTACCCTTCCTCTGCAAAAATTGACAGACTGTTTTGTATAGAAAATGACAGACGTTACCAGTCCGGTTAGTTAAATAGTCAAAACTATCAGTAAGAGCCTTCTTATCAGCCGCTCGTTGCTACAGCGTGTCTCACCTTGCCGGTTGGAGCGCTAAACCCAGAGCTGTTAAAGCGGTCGCTGTAGATAACGCCGATACTGCTTCCCAATCCCTCTGGATCTACGCCAAACCCAAGGCTGGTAAGGTAATGATAGATTATTGTGGAATTAACCTACCATCGCTGTCAGTAAGAGACTCCTTATCAGCCGCTCGTTGGTACGGCGCGTTCCGCCTAGCCGAATGCAGCGCCAACCCCAGAGCTGCTAAGGCTGCTGCTGCAGCCAGCGCCAAAGCTGCTGCTCTTGCGCCGCCTCCAGCGCCAAGCCACGCCCCCGGGCCAAGGCTGATCGACGCCCAGGCTGCTGATGCGTTGCGAATCGGTTCTGGGAGAAAAACCAAAATAGGGGTTGAATTACACAGTGAATAAAACAGATCCTAGGTTGGCGCATAGAGAGAATAGGAACGGATAATAATCATTGAAGGAAGGGCGCTCAGGTGGAAAAACGTCGTCGGATAGTTTAAATAGATGAGGTATGTGTACAGCAGTGGATTTTTATCATCAAGTGCAAACCACTTTCTTTTTACTATGCTCGATGATTTTTTTTCATCTTTTGTCAAGCCTAGTTTATGGCAGGATCGCCATGTGATGTGTAAGAACTGTGACAAAAAGCACTTAAGACAATAAAGTTTACTAAAATATGCTTTGGAGACAAACCGTGCCGTATCGACTAAGTACAATTAGTATTTTTTCATATTGAAAGACACGTAAATTCGAAAACAACATCTAAAATTACACCAATTACATTTCCGGACAGAAAGACCCAATTCCATTACTGTTAACATCGCGGGTATCACATTGCCGTTATATTTGCCTACGGCAATTTTCTGACCGTGACCTAAATTCTTATGTTATATTTAATATATAACATTTGTTTGCCTTCAACGTTTTCTAAGCTTTTTTTACTGAGCCACAATTTTTAATACCTACGTGGGCGCATTCTAGATCCAAAGGTATGCATTTGAATTCAGAAAGACCATCATACATCGAATACATCATACACCATACATTTAATGCATAATGGTTTGAAAGGTGCAGTCAACCACTGTAGGACTATGTCATACTCGTAGATAATGAGGCTATAAATCAGATCGTAAGAAATCTCTAACTAGTCATTTCGACATGGTTGTAGAGTTGCCTAGGTTTCCAATTGTTTGACTGTACTGTAAATGCCTGGTGTTATCTGATATCCTTTTTTTTAATGGCTATTTTTTTTAAGTAGAGTACAAAATCTTCCATATTACATAACATGCACATATATTGTATCAAAGGCTTATTACTCACAGTAACCCCGTAAGGTGATCCGTGAAACTGAATAAAGGTAACGAGCCCGGTCTGATTCCGTTAAATGCGGCGGCTCGAAAGGGTAAGGGTAGATATGACCCTAATTGAATGCTTGTTGCGTACTAATTTAGAAAATGGTTTAATTTAGAAACATAATATGAAGATTAGATTAATCTTTAGAAAAAGGCAAAAATAAACAAATTTCAATAAATATCATGGGACAATATTACACAAATCAACATAGTCTCACAGTAAGCTGAATAAGGCTTGTGTTATGGGTTTTGATACTTATTTAATGTCGAAAAGCTCCATAAAGAATAAGGCGTAGAAAACAGGGTTATACGTTTTAATGGCTTCAATGAGCCACTTACACAAAAAAATAACAGTATCATCGACTGGACAAAGGCTTCTCGCATATACATAGCATACCACCTACCAGGTGGTTAAACCACCACCAAAACCACCAAAACATATTAAAGCGTTGGTGACCCAGCGGTAACGCATGCGACTTTCAAGCGTACCGATGAGAATAAATTTTTCGGAACTCATATTGTACGAGTACGTACGAAATATCATTTTCAGTCCTCCGGCCGGTAAGCGCCACTTTACGCAAAACTAAATTGCCGCCTGCCGGCTCCGTCGGGCTGAAAAATAGTATACAAACCTCGGCCGTTAAATGGGAAAGCCTCGGATCACATGTTAGTCGACCTCGGCTTCGCCTCGGCCGACAATTACACGGGATCCGAGGCATTTCCCACTTAAACGGCCTTGGTATGTAATGTACTATTGATATTTACCAATCGCTTTGCGGTGAAGAAAAATATCGCGAGGAAACCGGGGTCATGCCAATAACGCCTAGTTACCCTCTGGTTTGGAAGGTTTGGGGCCTTACCTTGGGGATTCATGGCCAGGCTCCCTGAAAGGGATAAGCCGGGAAATTTGGAGGAAAAAGAAGACATAGCATATCACCAACCAATCTGAGAAGCGTGAGCCAAGAAGCCTCCCGCGCAGTTCTGGTCAGTCTGATTCCTGGATTCTCCCGACCGTAGCTCCACCAGGATGTGTCCTCCGCCGGCGATCTCAATCGCGCCGCTGCTGTCTGTCGTGGTTTCCACGTCGCCGACCTGGAGAACATCAGAGTCATGTAGCACCTTAATCACACTGGTGCATTCAAAGAGAATGTCCCTTACGGAATGCTTTTGCGTTGTATGACAGCTACTTCAATCAAATCCGTAAAGCTCGAAAAATTACTGTTAATTTGTTAGCCAAGTCATGAAATAATCATCATCATCATCATCATTTCAGCCGAAAGACGTCCACTGCTGGACATAGGACTCCCCCAAAGATTTCCACAATGAGCGGTCCTGCGCCACCCGCATCCAGCAAACTCCTGCAACCTTCACCAGGTCATCAATCCACCTTGTGGGGGGCCTACCCACGCTGCGCCTTTCGGTACGCGGTCGCCACTCGAGAACCTTTCCGCGCCAATGGCCATCGGTTCTACGTGCAATGTGCCCCGCCCACTGCCCTTATGTTTAGCGATTCGGAGAGCTATATCTGTTACTTTAGTTCTGCTGCGGATGGTCTCATTTCTGATACGATCTCGCAGAGAGATGAAATAATATCAGACAAAATCACTTTCTTAGCACAAGAATTGGAAAAATGGCATTTCGTAAGGGACATTCTCGTTAAAAGTCCCTGATGTGATGCCGACTACCTGATCACGGTAACGAAGGGTTACTATCGTTCTAGAAAATAACTTTTTTCATAAGTGCGGATTAAACTGGAGTTGGGACCTATTGCATTAAGATTAATATTATATGTTTTTACTAGACCCTCCCGTTTGTGATTTTCAGGTAGGGAAAAGTTACCGTACCTGACCTTAGAGGATAATTCATTAATTCATAAGATCTGTCAAGAACATCAGTATCCAAATTGATTGTATTTGTGAAAAAGCTTTAATGAACACCGTTTTATATGATAGGTATTAAAGAGAGCGTATTTGGGTAATAATTGGTATATGCCCTGTGCGGTGGGCCAGATAATGTTTATTGCGGGAAACAATTTAGAGGCAACTTTAAGCTTATAAGCGGGAGAGAGATAAGGGACAAAATAAAGTAAAAAGTATAATATAGTTAGGAGTTTTAATGGTTAGGGACGAAAATCTTACCACGGCAGAGCTATCCGGTCCATTCCAAGAAGCGAGCAGAGGTGATCCAAGTGAATCGCCGTCACGAGCTCTCAGAGCCTGCCCAGTACACGGCAGTCGTACCGCTTCGAAGCGAAGCCGGACAACCAAGCCTTCTTCAGCCTGTGAAAGAAAAAAACATTTATTCGTATCGAAGACTTAGAGAAATTCAAGAAGTAAAGTAAAATGGACTCAACTCAGCATAATGCTGGCTAGGCGTTGATGATATTGGTCTTCCATAAGGCCCTTTTCATACGACAACCAAAAGTAAGGTAAACATAATTGTTAGATGCGTTTTACATTAATTGTTATGGCAGAATGCCTAAGCCAACAACAACCTCACCAACTGAGCTGCATAATCTCACCTGATTAAAAATCATGATTTTTAAAACTAAAAATTTTGCTCAGAGCGTGGCAATAATGCGAGCGTGACGGGGACCTTCGGTCCTGACATGGTTCAGAAAGGGCTTAATTTTTACTAATTTAAGTGTTTTATATCTTCTATCAATGTATTTATTTTTTATAATACGATTCAAAGCTTTGTACCTATATTATCCGAGGCAGGAAACTAGAAACTACATAAATATGTATGTAAGTATCTCAGTTGCGAGTATTATGGCTTCATGTCAAAAGTAGCTTCTCGATAAATCGATGGCTTCTTCGACCGCTTTTGTAACTGGGTTACCGAAGTTTATTTCAAAGCCACTGTGACAGGAAAGTTCCTATACGTTCTTGGAAACTATATAGTTCCACCCAGTTATAGTTTAGTATGTAAGAAAGAGAGTAATGTCAGGAATCGAGGCCAAATATAAGTAATAAAACTAGTTTAATTTTACAAAATACTACAGATGTAGTGAATATATTTATATTCGGTTAAGGTTAAGTTTATATACCCAAATATCATTAACCCTCTATAATGCGTTCGAAAATGCATATAAAGACCACCATAAAAATAAACTTTTTTGTTACAACATATTTCTTATCTATGAAAATATTATTATTGCTAATTTATATTATTGACTTCGATAATATTATTTTTTCAAATTTCGAACATCTCTGACAAACAAGGAAATTTGATTTGACCTCTACTTATAATCGCACGTTAGTTAAGGATATAAAAATTGGGGCCAACTCTAGTTTGTCTCTGAATTTAATAAAATGTATATATCAAAAAATATTAGAAAAGTTCATTCATAAAAGTCGTAATGGCGGTCGAAATATATGCGGTTTGAACGCATCATAGAGAGCTCATGATGAGTGTGTATATAAAGCAGTGTATGTAATTGTATATAATTAGGCATTAAAACACTCGTGTGATGTTATTATGGAACTGACTACCACCTCGTTTCATAAACCCACACACGTTTTAGTAACGGAAGTATTGAACCGTCCAATGTCGACAAACTATTGAACTGGGACGGGTTACTTCACGGACTTCATTTGTTTGTCTTTGATATAGCCTGTCTAAACATAACGAAGTTATTAAACTTTACTGCACTTTAATAGCTACGTTTAATTGACACCTCTTATTCCTCTCGTCTCAAAACTTCTTCATGTATCAAAATAAATAATGGAACTGAGGGCAATCAATAACGATGAGTGAAACTGCCCATAAACCAAAGAAAAGCAATTTGGAACAAGAACACTTCATACACCGTCAAACGTGGCAACATTACCTTCTGTATACTTACAAGAAGTTAAGGATGACTCACACTAGCACAGGACGGGACGGGGCGGGACGGGAAAATCTGTCAATTTCTATAGAAATAATCACGTGATAGCTCGGAGCCCTCGGATGTCACGTGACGATTTCTATAGAAATTGACAGATTTTCCCGTCCCACCCCGTCCTGTCCGGTCCCGTGCTAGAGTAAGTCTTCCTTTATAGTTACTACTTCACCAAATTTTACCATTATCTGCTTTAGTAAGAAAATACATACATACATATTTGTCTTCTGTGTTAAAATAGAAACCGAAAAAAAATTAATCACGTAAAACCGTTAAATCTACAAAATGTAAGGCGCGGGTGATAGATGTGTTATTCCACTAGAAATAAATGTTAATGGGTAAAGAATACTTCTGACCCATTAACTAAAGTAACATACTTATATACACAAAAATCTTACAAGAAAAACGATTGAAACACGTGTGAAAATATTTGTGACGATTAGCATGTAACGATATTTTGTTGGATTTTGTTGCCTACATAATACAAGACACACGATTACGCAAAAAATCAGCTGTTATTAATTATTTCCT
The DNA here is from genome assembly GCA_949128165.1 of Lathronympha strigana. Classification (NCBI taxonomy): domain Eukaryota; kingdom Metazoa; phylum Arthropoda; class Insecta; order Lepidoptera; family Tortricidae; genus Lathronympha; species Lathronympha strigana. Next base: position 2,053,158 of record OX421911.1, read on the forward strand.
AAATGATCAAAATTTCCACACAATGAGTGAATTAATGCCCGAATTTAGGTAGGTATTATAATAAATAATAATAAATAAATAAATATTATGGGACAATCTTACACAAATCGACCTAGTCCCACGGTAAGCTCAATAAGGCTTGTGTTATGGGTACTAGACGACGATATATATAATAGACAGATACATATAAATACTTAAATACATAGAAAACATCCATAACTCAGGAACAAATATTCGTGATAAACACACAAATAAATGCCCTGACCAGGATTCGAACCCGGGACTTCCTGCTTCGTAGGCAGGGTCACTACCAACTAGGCTAGGAGGCCGTTAAATATTATGGCCAGCAATTTACCCGAGTTTGATGTTAAACGACTCAATTGACGTCGACAATTGAATCGCGTATTAACACACACTCGAATCGAGATCCTCCATTTACGAAGCATTCGAAAATCGAACAACCGGCAAAGACGTGAAGAATTCTTCAACAAGTCAGCTATAAGACTTCACGGCCCTCTAGGCTTCAAGGGCGAATTGGCGTGTCGTATCACCGATGTATCAGCAAGATTATTCAGCTAATATTTACAAGACGCGAAGCTTAGACCTTTTATATTAATTATAATAAATTCAGTGTTTTTCAGGGTCGCGGAACGGTGTACTTGAAAATAAATTTGAAGGTCACAAATTGTTCACACACTAAATAGTGATCGTAAAACTTAGAACTGTCATCATCTTAACCCTGTGAAAACGAGTGCTGTAAAGGGCTCGAAACGCAATTAATCCGTTCTGAAGTGTTTAATTTCTATGAAAAAAAAATCTAGAGGAATGTAAGTGTCCATTATGATTTCCGAAAAATTGTTTGACATGATGCCAACTTCCACTCTTCACTATCGCACCCCTCGCCATCGACAAGGCGCTCATCCACACACCTTTTAACCAAAATGGTCGCGCACTGTGCAGTTTCAGAGGAATTTCCTCCTGCGGACGCTCCGGCTTTGGAATGGGCCTGCCGAGGTTTACCCGAAGGATTACAGTAGGGGGTTCTCCAAAAAAGTTGTGTACAAGATTTTAATTAATTCAAGTCAATAAAATTATTTAATTCGAATCCATATATCCATATATCCAATTTGACGACTTGGCGTAGTTGGTAGTGACCCTGCCTGCTAAGCCGATGGTCCTGGGTTCGAATCCCGGTAAGGGCATTTATTTGTGTGATGAACACAGATATTTGTTCCTGAGTCATGGATGTTTTATATGTATGTATGTATTTGTATATTATATATATCGTTGTCTGAGTACCCGTAACACAAGCCTTCTTGAGCTTACTGCGGGACTTAGTCAATTTGTGTAAGAATGTCCTGTAATATTTATTTATTATTATTAAAAAAATTGATGTAACTCCTAACAATTATGGATCTATATCTTAAAATTAATTAAGGTTAGTGACATACAAAATAATAATAATAATCTAATAAAACAATCTAACAAGTACTAAAAATAAAATAAAATATAACAAGGCAACCTAGATGCACCACTTTTCAGCATCTGTGGCTGCCACATGCAGTCCATTCCAGTGCACGAGCAGTGGTGCATCTATCTTACCTGCCAACGTTTTCAGGATGCTATTGGTACTGCCACATAGTCTCTGCATAAGTGACGCCGATCTGTTGCGTATAATTGCAAAAAAGTCATCCGTGTGCGCCTCCACACATAATAACGATAATAAAAAATTCATACGTGGTATAAAAAAATGACGCTTTCCTCGAAATGAGCTACTTGAGTTACGCAGCGCCATCTATTGGGGACAAGGTGAGTAAGTTTTAAAAGTCGAAGCACTGGCACGCTACAGTGGCCACTCGTTACACGTCAGCCATAGTATTGTTATACATTCTGCAATGCGTTCAGGTTTAAACAAATTATTGTACCACCATATGCACCTGACAGCATGGTGACAACCTTAATGTTAATGTCATCTTGACATTTGCATGCTTGACAAGCTAAACGTCAAATGTATGAAAGAAAAGCTTCGCTACTTATTACAATTACTTATTCAGTGGTAAAAGTAGTAAGCTTGAGTAAGCAGTCTTAAAAGAGAGGTATGGGCACAGCGGATGCATATCGTTTAGTGTGGTAGGCCACAGCATAACGAATGTCGTCTCGCTCAAATCTGGAGCAGAGCCCATCTAGGGAAGTACCTCCACATTACGGAAAACCACAGCTTAATAACACTAGACCCTACTCATAGTGTTGTGTTCCTGTTGGTGAGTAAGGTTGCCAGGGCTCTAAGAGGATTCACTGTGTTGACAGCTGGGGACCCACGGAGCAAAGCGATCAACTCAGCGAATCCTCCTTTTTTTTAAGGGTCGGCAACGCGCATATAACACCCCTGGAGTTGCAGGCGTCCATAGGCTACGGTGACCGCTTACCGTGATACTATTTAAAAAAAGTCTCTTTCGGATGGCTTTGTATGGACATCGTAGGTCCATTATATATTTCGTTCATACTTATTGTCTCCCCATATTTTTACAAGGTTTTCGCACGTAGCATACTTGAAAGGACGGACCCAGAAGTTTCTATTGCTTTCGCCACTTTACGGAAAGTGGCCGAGGGACTTGAGTTTTTGGAAGACCTTCATCAATTTGGTCCAATATTGGCATATTTTATTATTTTACAGTACCTAACTCTTCATAAGATATTTATAAAAAGTGATTTGGATATTATTGGTTGTGTACATGACGCTGTATTTATATTACTGTAGTATTTTTGTGTCACCTGTAGACCTTCCGCTATGTAGCCACATTGCTTCCTAATGAAAATTCCTAAAATAAGAAAGGATTGCATATAATTAGGTTTCCGACTCTGGTTCCCGTGATCGGGTAGCCCATACAGTGGTTAGGGCGTCTGCCGCGAAAGCAAGAGATCGCTGGTTCGATCCCAGCCCTGCTCACCGGGGACCTTGGTCACTTTTTCTGTTGGTAGTATAAAATATGACATCTCTTAAATTATGATACTAAAACTTAACAACCATTTCTGAGATCCTGATGATATTGTTTGACCCCGAGATACAGCATCTTACTTACAACACAAAATACGTTAGTAACTTCTCTGAGATCAGTTTCCAAACAAACTCAGCGTCCATAATGGCGATATTAGTGAGCGGGAAAAGAAGCATTCTAAATAGAAAAATCTGATTCTTTTTTAATATTCTTTATCTCGCACTTACACATGAGTTTTGCTTCTATCCATGTTTTACAACCTGAGTCTTATCCTGTATAGATTATCTAGAGGGCAGCACTAGACGTAAGTCTGAGCTGTAGGACTGGCGGAACGCACCTTAAGCGTTTGAGAAAGGATTGCATACTTAAATTTCGGACTCTGGCTGCCGTGATCGGGAGCCCAGTGGTAAGGGCGTCTACCGCGAAAGTAGGAGGTCGCTGGTTCGATCCCAACCCTGGCCACAGGGGTCCTTGGTCACTTTTTTTGTAGTATACGACATCTCTTTCAATTTAAAATTACCTATTTAGTTTCAGCCTCAAGGATATTTTCAAATTTTTAAGTGTTCGTTTTACATTGTGTCAATAATATTTTTTTGACACAATGTAAAACATCACCAACAATGACTGTCCAATACAACCTCTGTCCTAACTGACCGCCAATATTTTTGCCAATACTAATTACTTAACTTGACATGGGAAAGAGCGAGAGATTTATCAGTTTTTAAAACACAACATCAACTGTGTAATACAGTTTTTCCAAGAGGTTTGGTTTAAATCTTTTAAAAATTTGCTTTGGTTCGGCTCATCTTTTATGTAATTAGGCAGCTTATTACAAATTCTTACTTAAGTGCATGGGATAAGGTCCATTTTTTTGTATATATTTCCGCTATGTAGTCCGTAAAAATATATTATTATGATAAAAATGTGGTGGAGGAAGACTGTATTGCATTTAACTGTAACTACATACATGTCAATAAAGATCATGTTTTTACGGTTGGAACGCTGCTCTAGAAGCCCAACTTGGAAGTGCTCAACTTTTAATGATTCTCATATAACGGTCCTCATAGAGTTTGTATCGGCTATGGTTCGACATCCAAACTCAATGAAGGAGCGTTCGAACGAGGCGGTCGAGTCAAGTGAGCCAGTGAGCCAGTGTAGGCTTGTGTCGGGGAACTAAGAACTAAAAGGAATGAAATCCCATCACGGACCGAAAGGAACTAGTTCGACCTCGACAAAAAGTTAAATCAATTTCAATCGGTCAAAGGAACTAGTTCGGTATTTAGTTCAGTTCGGTTCCGACGAAGCAAAAACCATTAAAACGTTCTTACTTATAATGTATCAATCATCGATCAGTGTAAGTGTTTACATAATATGCATTCGGGTTCGAATCCTGGTCAGGGCATTTATTTCTGTTTATCACGAATATTTGTTCGTGAGTTATGGACGTTTTCTATGTATTTAAGTTTTTATACGTATCTATTTGTTATATATATCGTCGTCTACTGTCCACAACACAAGCCTTATTGAGCTTACTGTGGGACTAGGATGATTTGTGTAAGATTGTCCTATAATATTAAATTTTAATTATTTATTTAATATTATGTAAACACTTACATTACACCGTATTGTTAATGTCCTATGTGTGTATAGATATTTTTGAAGCCTTGGAAATGCTCATATATTTATAAACTCGACTGTATAAAGATAAAAATGACAGTTTATAAAATATATTTATTCCTACAGAGCAACAAACCGATTCAGGTGTAGGGCTTATACTTTATCTTACTTTTATTAATTTATTTGCAAATATAGAGACCGAGTATGCCAATTTTCCTGGATTTCGATAGAACAGACTGTGAAAGTAAACGTAATAATTTCATGGAAGTTTGACGTTTAAAATTTGTCAGACCAATTTCCCATACATTTATCGGCAGTTCCGGCAGATATGCCCGAACGTATATAGCCAGCAAGTTAACCTTAAAGTTTGAGATAAGGTTTGACTTTATTACACATTTGAGTAAACGCAGCACCTATCCTAGCCAGACATGTAAACGCAGCACCTATCAGGATGCAGCGGAGCTAATGGGTCCGACAAATGGGAAACAATCTGGGCTAACTCAACGTTTCCTGGCTAGGGCACGTATAGGGCACGTGTAGGGCACGTACTTACGGGGCATATAACGGACGCAAGGGAAATGTGACAGCGGAAAGGACAGTGAAGCTAATATTTCCGTCAAAGGGGAAATAATTTCGGCTAACTCAACGATTCCAGGCTAGGGCACGTGACGGACACAAGGCAAAGGAGACAGACATTTTCTGAACGATTCCAAGATTCAATTTGCTGTAGCAGCACATACCTGACAGTAACTGGGGAAGAAAGGTTCCCGTATGGCACCATTTCTGGTTACAGGCTTACGGGTCCTCTTCACCAGGGACCGGCGGTTTTTAATAAGGCTTAACTCACCATACCCTTACCCGACAATACCCTTTCATATTGCTTTTAAAGCTCTTATCTTAGCGGAAGTCCTTATGGGAATTCAATATCCCAATACCCTTATGAAACCTTATAAAATAAATAAATAAATAACACAAGAGAAAATCGGGCTACATACAGTTCTCACGTGATGACTGATGGGGGCAGCCCCAAGTACGTATAAGTTACCTTTTTATTTCATCTTACCTGTAGCAGCCAGAACGAGCGCCCCGGGCACGCCTTCGCCGAGCCCGCCAGCAGCCTCGCGCTGGGAGCGAGATGCAGCACACAGCCGCAGCGGCACTGAGGACCGACCTCCGACACCACCATGGACGAGTCTCCAGCCCAGGGCTTGGTAGCGCATTCGCATGCTGCCAGCTCGACTGCTTGGCCCTGAAGAAACATAATCCATCATTAGTGTACCACAATAGGCTATACAACAAAAAAAACTAATTAGTCCGTCTGTTAGATTATTAAAAAATATTCGACACGTATTTTTTCTTTTGTTCGTCAAATGAGAAACGACAGAAATACAGCGCTTTAAAGTTTAGCGTGAGTCACGATTGAGTACGATTCTTACTCCCAGGTGACGTCACCAGCCCCCACGGAACTTTGACGCTCTTCATATTCGTCAATTTTAGTTATCTTGAAAAAGGAAAAAATATGTGTCTAATAATTTTGGATAATCTTTCTGACGGACTAATTCGAATAATAGTTTTTCAACCTAGTCATCATCCCTATTTTGTATATAGGCTTTACAGCTTTTTTAGTAACGCAACATTAACATAGACGGTTATAAAAAAAAAGCGTTGTTGCTCAGCGGTGAGAGCATGCGACTTTTAATCTGAAGGTCGTGAACTCGCAACCTCGGCTCGTATCAATAAGTTTTTTGGAACTTATGTCTGAAATATAATTTGATCGCCATCGCTTTTCGGAAGGAAAACATCGTGAGACTAATCCCAATATGGCCTAGTTTACCCTTTGGGTTGGGTCAGAGGGCATCACTTTCGTAAAACTAGCGGATTTGCAAAAGCGGACCCCAAGCATGAAAATGCTAGGACGATGAAGTCCGTCTATGCTAATTTTGCGATGTAGGGCCATTCGCCGTACTATTGATATTTCGTAATTCATGAACAGTCAAGGACATATATATACACCTTTTTCCTTATACCATTGTTGGAAGTACATAAGTGCACATATTCATGCACTTTCCTGAACAGAAACAGAGCTTTCAAAGCCGTTTTATGGCTATTCTTACATTACATAATAGTAGACATGTCAGGAAAACGCCAGCTCTTACAGAAATTTGCGAGTATTTTGGCGGAGGGGAAAACGTATTGAAAGGCGCGTCCCGTTGTCTAAGTATGATCTAAGATTAGCTTACACCCTTAAAGCCTATACAATAGGAGTAGGTTTTCAATACAATTTTCTCTCTGCCAAAAAATTGCTCAAGTGTGAAACCTCTCCCCCAAAATCGGCAGAATATTTGAGTCTCTTAACTTCAAACTCGGTTAAATCCATCTGTCAGATGCGTTTTTGGTAGTATAAGCAAAGGTAGTAAGGTACATACATATTTGCAGAGAGGGTCGAATGGATTTACCCAAGTTTGGAGTTAGAAGAAACTTTTTGTATAGAAAATGTCAGACAAGGTTACTCCAATTGTTTATGTACTAACCGCCTTATTCATAAAAACTTAACATTCTCATATTAATTAAAATATGTTTTGTCCCTTTTTAACAAACGACAATGTCAAACTGATAGATAAGCGCAAACAACAAATAAGAGGGAGGTTTGAGGAGCGTTTATGAACAACGGCATAAGTTCAACGTGTAGCATCTCGATTCGCAATATCTTCTTCTTCTTCTTTTAAATAATGGCTTCTGTCCGAGTGCTGGACAATTTTGCCAGTGTCACGTATTGTAAATATTTGAGTATATTATATAAATAGAAAAGTATAATGCCACTTGGGGGACGTTGTTCCGTAATTGGCCTCGCTATATGTTAAGTTTATAGCCATACGACTTAAATATAGTTTCTCAGGGGGCCAAGATCCCGGGATTGACGCTTTATGATTAAAGGAATGACTGAACTCGTTTCAGGATAAATTTCTATTAACTGTATACTGCTTCGTTAGTTTACTGTACAATTAGCTATCAATATTACACACTAAACAACATTTTGCAAACAAAAAACAAAAAAATATACCAGAGACGCCATCGCCATCTTGAGTAACAAACGACAATCTCCGATTCGCAATTTATGACGCGCTCTTACTTTCTTTTTATCACATTATGGCGGGTGATTACTTCAACGTAAGTGAAATAAAAGCATAAAAAATGTTGAGAACTCCAGAACCTAGTCATTCTGTAAGGAAAACTTTTCTTACACCGCTTAAGAACCACTTACTTTTTAAACTTTATAACGACAAGGTGCTGAAGAAAGACGCTGCTCTTCTCAACAGATGCCGCACTTTCTAAGACTTAGTAGTTTGAGTTGAGATAGAGTTCGTAATGGAATTTTTATTATACGACGGTGGCAAACACGCATGCGGTTCGTTTGCAAGTGGATTCAAAAAGCTTATTTAAGGGTTCTGTACCTGTAAAGGAAAAAACGGAACCCTTTGTTTTCCGTCTGTCCGTCCTTCCGTCTGTCTGTCAAGACTCTTTATCAAGGGAACGAGTAAAGATAGCAAGTTGAAATTAATACCACATACACAGGTCTGGGGTCACGCAATCAAAAGATACGGCCGTTTATGTCGCATTTCCCGTACATTTGCAATAGGAATCAAAATGTATAGCGTACTTCCCGTTGACCTAGAATCACGAAATTTGGCAAAAAGCTGGAGCTTGTAGCAAGTGCAGGAGAAAATACGAAAACCGTATAATTCCCGCACACTGAGAGTTCCGTGCCACCTCTGTGCGCGATGGGCTAGTCCGACTCGCACTTCGCCGGTTTTTTCACTTTTATTATTTTGGTGGTAAGTAAATCAACCGTTTTTTTTCTGCGGTGCCATATTAAATACCTATTACAAAGTGAAGCTGAGGCTGCTTTAACAATTTTCACACTAAATTCCCTGGAAAAATTTGAAAACCAACCTCATATTTCATGGGCGACATTGTCCCCGTGGTCCCCGAGAACAGTCTTTTGCCGTCGTTTTAGTAAATTTATAATGAAGCTAAGGAGTTTGACTTTGATTAGCGGCTAAACTAGAGTTAAGCTGTCAAATTCCATACAAAAAAACATTAAACCCGGGTTAGTTGGCTCACCCCGGTTAGTGCAAGTGTGTTAAGTGTACCATGATGTTAGCTTATTAGTGATATTTTTGGTTACCTTTAAAAAATTGGTTTAAAAGAAAAATTGTAATAGAATACAGGTGTAACAAAATAATTCAACAGCTATTAAGATTAACAGATAAGGTCAATAAAAAAATAACTTTGTTTACCTACTATTTTTTTTTCCACCTGCATCGTACTCAGGGTCATTGACCTTATCAGCTATTTAAGTATTGTTCAACACTTTTGTTACACCATGTATAAGTAGTTAGTTATGTTTAAAAGATAATTGTTTAAAAAGCTGTCTTATTATCAAAATTTATTAAAAGTAAATACATGTAAACATTACTTTTACAAAAATATTTTGAACGTTTTCTTCATTCCTCCTTATGTTCCTCCTTTGTTCCCTCTCCGTCATCAGTTTTAGTTTCAGACTCCTCACCTTCCACTGTTTCTCCTTTCACATGCTCACCTTCTAGCCCTTCTCCTTCCACCCCCTCTCCTTCCACTCCCTCCCCTTCCTTATGTTCTCCTTCGATGTGTTCCGTTTCAACATCTTCATGTATCATAACTGACTTCGACTTCATCATTCCAGATCTCATCTGAGAGTGAGTGTAAGCGAGATCTTTCAAAATAGACTTCTGTATATCTAGTTTACTCTGTTCTAACAACTTTTCCATTTCAGTAGCTTCACCGTCTTCTTCCTCTTCGGTGCTCGATTCGCTAGACTTTGTGGAAGTCACGAAGGACATGATACTTTCCTTGGTTGGCAGGTCGATTTCAGAAGTGAATGGTATGATTTGTATACTTGGCACAGTGTTCACGCTGCCCAAAGTCGATGTAGAAACGGAAGATGCCACGGAAGCGCGTTTTGCAGATCCTGATAGTTTAGATGTCGTACTCGCTATCGATGTTACAGATTTCTTGGATACTCGTTTTGGTATAAATCCGAGATCTCCTTCTTCGTATACCTTTCCGAGAGAAGCCAGCGAATCCATAGATTCAGCTCGCAATGTGTCACGGTATTGTGTCACTATGTTTAGAAGACGTGACAACAATATCTGTCGATCCATGATCTCTCTAGTAGTATCTGTCGCTGCCCATTGGTCTAATTTAAGAGCCGCTTGTATAGCTATTGCAGCTTCCTTCAAAATACTCTTCATCTTTTTAGATTCTTTGGCAATCTTCGATGCTTCCACTAGGGACTTATTTTGTTCATTCAATTTCCCATGTAAATTTTGTTCTAATATTCTAACTTGTAATGTTAAGTCCTCGTTGTCTTTCGTTAAATGTTGTATTTTTGTTTGCAATACGTCCATATCGAAGTTTCGTTTCTCCATTAGCGCTTTGTCTTTTTGCATATTTTGGAATGCCGAAGTGAGTTGATCTATAACTTTCAGCTGTACGACACTTTTGTTAATGGCCTTGTCCCGTTCTTCCTCAGCAAGTTCCATAGCTACGCGAGCAGCTTGCTCACTTTTCTTATAGTTTTCATTCTGCTCAGCAAGTTTAGTTTGAGTTGACAATATGTTGTCTAATTCATTATTAATAGCTATATTTTCTCTGATAACTCTGTGCGTGGACGCTGCGATTCTCAGTTCCGTAGCATCTTGAAAATCTTGCGCCAATTGTAGAAGACGACCTTCCATTTCTTTCTTCAGCTTGTCTTTTCCAACGACGAACTTCTTTTCGGCATCATATATTATTCTCTTATATTTCATCTCTTGGTCTTTAAAATCCTGTTCTTGCTTCTCATATTTTCTCATCAAATCGTCTCTAATAGCTCTGAACTCCTCTAGCGTGTTAAGTTTGCCAGCTAACAGTTTATTTTCTGAAGTCAGCTGATCCTTCATTATAGTGAAGTTTCTCTCTAGTTCCGCGACAGTTTCCTTAAACTGCGCGGTTTCAATTTCTCTGGTTTCTTCCAAACCCTTGACTTTGTCTTTGAGCTCAGCATTTTCTTCAGTTTTATTGTTTAATGTTTTCTTTAGATATGCTATGATATCGGCTCTGTCTTCATCTAATTTGTCGTAAGCCTTCTGCAGCTCCTCATTCCGAACTTCGTACTCGTCAACAGCTAATCTGAGCCTCGCGACTTTCCTATTAGCTTCAGCCAACTGTAGGTCTAAGAACGTTTTGTCAACTTCAGTAAAGCCAGGTCCTTTGCTCTGCGGGGCTTCAGTCTTCCCTTTATCTTTTTTCGGTGCCATAATTCACTTTGATTACGCAAAAAGTATAAAAAAGCTTTCGTTTGCTGTTTGTTGTGACAGCGGTAGATATTGACAAAACTGCTAGGCGGTTGCTAGGTTACGATATTTATGGGTGTAGTTGCCTTTATCTATTTGCTTAACAACCTCGTTGAGGCGCGGATATACGTTTTGAAACGACGTATGTCACATGACTGATAGAATTGGAGATGAATAAAGTTCGACATAAACTTACTTCATTATAAGTACGTAAGATAAACAAGAATTTGAATGCTTTCAAGAGTTTGTACCTTCTACTTGTTTACTATTTGTTTTACTATCAGCATAATTATTATGCGAGAGTTGGTTCGGTAAATATTGAATAAGATAGTTCAAACAGCGTAGATTTGTACGAGCTACATGAAAGTATAACATCACCTTAATTAAGTAAATGTATTTAAATAGATTATTATTTTGGACTTTACCTATCAAAATAAAACAGTTCCTTTTAAAACATATATTTGTGATCGGTTTTAGGGGTCCGTACCAAAATGGAAACCCTTATGGTGTGACTCAGTCTGTCTGTCTGTCACATCGTTGAATATCTTGAGGACTGCTAAAGCTACCGATTTGAAATTTGGAATAGTTATAAACAAGGTTAACACATTGAAAGAAGAATGCCTGATTAACAGTTTAATTACTGGGTCATGTGGGGTATAGAGTCTTTCGGCCGGCAAGTAGCCAATTGCAAGCCGCTACAATAGGTGAACAAATTCGCCGCTTGCCGACTGCGTCGAGCAGAAATAGTGTAGAGATCTTGGCCAGTAAATAAGAAAGCCTCAGATCACTTGTCTTTACAGTTGTCCACAATTACACGAGATCTTAGAGGTTTTTAACTCAGGCCTCGGTATTATCTGTTATTTATACGGTAGATATATTATATTTTAAGTATGAACTTCAATTTAAGAAGAATTGAGAAAAGTTCTTGTCGAACAGAAGGCGGAAATCTCTGCCAGTCAGTTAGTCTCATAAATTGTATAAATAATAAATAAATTAATATTATAGGACATTCATACACAAATTGACTAAGTCCCGCAGTAAGCTCAAGAAGGCTTGTGTTACGGGTACTCAGACAACGATATAATAATATACAAATACATAAATACATAATAACCATCCATGACTCAGGAACAAATGTCTGTGTTCATCTCACAAATAAATGCCCTTACCGGGATTCGAACCCAGGACCGTCGACAGCAGGCAGGGTCACTACCAACTACGCCAACCGGTCGGTCGGTGTATAAAGAAGACATACTAGGACACATATCATTTTCCATATTCTAAACGTTAGACAACAGCAACAGAGAGACAACAGCAGCATTTAAGAGAGGTATGGGCACAGCGGATGCATATCGTTTAGTGTGGTAGGGCACAGCACAACGAATGTCGTCTCGCTCAAATCTGGAGCAGAGCCCATCTGGGGAAGTACCACCTTATAGAAAACAGCAGTTAAATAACACTAGACCCTACTCATAGTGTTGTGTTTCTGTTGGAGAGTAAGGTCGCCAGAGCTCCAAGAGGATTCGCTGTGTTGACAGCTGAGGACCGAGCAAAGCCAGCCAGCCAGCCAGTTTAGATGTCAACACCGCGAATCCTCCTTTTTTTTAAAGGGTCGGCAACGCGCATGTAACACCCCTGGTGTTGCAGGCGTCCATAGGCTACGGTGACCGCTTATCATCAGGCGGGCCGTATGCTTGTGTGTCACCGTCGTAGTATTTAAAAAAAAACTGTGCCGACGCCGATCACGCCGACCGCGTGCCAACACTCACCTCGCAGTATTTCGCGCCGTACGCGGGCGGCGGCGAGTCGCAGAAGCGGTGACGGCTGCGGGTGCGCGTCGAGCAGTGCGCCGGTGCAGGGCACGCCGACCACGCCGACCACGCACCCCATCCACCGGCGCCGCCGTCTGCGAATTATTTAATGAATAAGTACGTAAGTCTTTACTAGCGTTTTCCCGGCGGTAGGGAGTCTGCGATTCGCTTTGGCAAGTTATAGTACGTAGAGCAAGTTTGGCACCATTCGTACAGTTTTTACTCTAACTTCTGTAAAAAAATAACTTTAACTCAAATAAAAACAAATTAAACTCACTTAAATAGGTCACTAACGCTATGTACTTTAAAAATACAATTAAAATGTTCGTGAATCATACCGAACATTAAATTTCAAACCGTTTAAAACTCACGTATTATCAATTTATCACAATAGGTGTGACATGTTTCGACTGCATCGGGCAGTCATCTTCGGACAGTAAGAGTGGTGTTGTCACCTCCGCGGTTTGGACATTACTGCCTATGACTGGCGTTGGTAACGGTATACGTGACATTTATTTATTATTTATTTATCGAACAAATATACATTTCTTAGCATTACAGTGTTGACCATTTCGCTAACAAATTGAATATATACGAGGAAAAATAAAACAAACACATTAATAGTGGTTAAGAAAAAAAGTAAGGAGAAAAACTTAAGTAAGTATATAGACATCAACCTAAGATGACATTGCACAAAAATTCAGAATGAATGTTTATATTTTAAAATGTCAAAAATCGAAATATGTAGATTGATTTTGACGCCAACATACCCTAGTCGAGTTGATAGTCTTTAAATCTGGTTCCAAAACTTACCTGATAACGGTAGTGTTGGCAGACAGTCCATCCTCACGTCTGCCACTGCGCCCGTGACAGCCTGAGATACGTAGACGAAGCAATACTCAGGGTAGCGCTCGCTAAACAGTCGACAGTCGAACGAGACTGTGTGCTGGCCCCTGTTGAAACAAATGAGAGTTAGATACACTGAAATAGTGACTTGGACCCTAAAACAAAATTTAAGTCGAAATAGGTAGCTATAACCACAGCGTATTCTTACAGTGGGTTAACTCCGCCGATTCATCATCATTCGTGGGTCATCGATGGAGGGCGCGCGGGGAAGGAGGCGGGGAGGAAATGCCGCCGAATTTCTATGAAAATTCGGCGGTCTATTTTAAGGGGTGTAAAATGGAAATTAGTTTGCCAATCAGACTGTAATATCTTTCGCATAGTTTTTGAAAACCCTGAGCCTCAGCACGACCACCGAGCTGAGCCGCTGGCCGTGTATGAAGTTACCTCACTGTATGGAGTACATCCCTACGCTGTGGCTATAACCGACTTATCGAGTAGCTTAGACCATGTATTATCTAACATATTACAGTTTACAATTGAAAGAAAAATGGAAAAACTCTTCGCGTCGAGCGGGATTTGAACCCACGACCTCTGTGAACACCGGTCAGATCGCTGTGCCAAGTGAGCTATCGACGCCCGATCGACCCCGGCGATTTTTAAATTTTTTCACTAGTTTTTCATTCTTATCCAAGCAATAAACGTATTAAGTCGTAAATAAAGGTATCGTTTTGGTTTTCACAATATATTTCGTGTTTCGTCATTTGTGATATATGATATATGTCACTTTATATACAGCACGCGTTATTATTTTCGTGATTTACAAGATTTTCGTATGTTTCAATCCACTTTTCTTGTGGTTCAGTCATATTGTTTCATATGTAAATCTGCTGTCGTGCTGTTTTAAATTATTAGCCCAGCGTATTACAACAACAATTATAGCAAACATTTGTCTAAATTGACAAGATCTAAATCATATGGTCGTATCTACCGTTTATAAAGTTTTTGGCCACTAATTAATTAAGGTTATTGATTGAATGTGAGAGCGCAAAAAAAAATATTTTATAAGTAGAGTAAATATCATAAAAAAGTTAATCTATTCATTCAATCATAAAAATATTAGATAATAACTACTTCATTACCCGCTCTGTTCAAAATGCCACCACCTGTCCGCACTATGCATCCTCAACTACTTACGAAATACAACCCTATACCCTTAACACAAAGTTTAAATTCAGTAAAACTATAATTGTTATAGAATCCCTAATATGAATTTCGAAATCATTAACACATGATCTCACTGACGAAATGTCTCACCTACCTGGTTGCGACCGTTGCAATAGCGATCATATTTTAATGGAACAGGGTTCAATTTAGAATGAATTTTAAAGGATTATAACCCGTTGTAGTTATGAGTTGTAGATTTATGAATGGTGCATTTATGCAGTGAAATTATCCGGCGTCAGGACCGCCAATTAGTCTTCTAATGCGAGCATCTGAATATGGTAGGAACGACTGGTGCTTGAATTCTGATAGTTAGGTAGGCTTTATGCTAATAGTAAGCTGGTATCTTTATGGGTGCCGTTGAAGATTAAATTGATATAATTCTAAAATTTTTTTGTGCACTTGAATACTATCACTACTTTCACACTCAGGAAGACGTCTCACTCTCTCTCGCAGCCACCTGAATCTTACCTTCTCACCCGCGTATTTCAGGCGCTCCAAGTCCGTGTCTAACTCTAGCACGCACTCGGGGTACTTACTAGAAGAGGACACAATGTCTCGTGGTCTCACTCTCTCACGCAGCCACCTGCATCTTACCTCCTCACTCTCCTCTCCGCCACGTATCTCAGCCGCTCCGAGTCCCTCCCAAACACGCGGACTCTGTCAGCGCCCTCTAGCACGCACTCAGGGTACTGAAAGAGGACCCGCACGCCCTCTCCGCACGGGAACACGCTGCCGCCGTGCACGTTTAGCACGAATTGCTCTGACCAGTCCGCCTGTGAACAAATACTACGTTTTTAAAAAGTTAATTTTTGATACAAGCTTTTATTGACTGTACTTCCTTCCTTATACCTAAACAGGTTTCTAAGAAACCCAAAACCCAAACACAATGGGGTTTGATTTTTTCATCACAGAATTCCGCCACCGTTTTTTTCGTTTTTCGTTTTTTTTTGGTCACCATCATGTGAAGTTTCAGCTTATTTGAGTAACGGGAAGTTAGTCAAATTCAGCTCGCAAGATTTGGCCGTAATAAAAGAAAAAAATCTTTTATTTAACTTGTAAATGTATGTTTGTGGCTGTGTGCCCACAAACTTTCATTGCAAGTTAAATACAAGTTTCTAAAATGACAACACAGCAATTACCGTCGCGCTGTTCTTGCAACTTGTGTGTTTATCAACATATAGCATTATCCGGAGCCCATTTCTCAAACGGTATTAGTCTAATATTATTAGCCCGCGAACTGTCAAATCGTATGGGTTTACATGACAACACGTCAATAATATTAGTCTAATATCTTTCGAGAAATGGGCCCCATATGACATTCGAGGATTAGACTGCTGTTGCGACAAAGCAGTGTTATTGTACCTAGTAGCATATGAGTTTTCATACAGTAACTCCTGATTCAATAATTTAATAAATAAAGTCTTTGTTTTATGAACACAGAACTGGTCTATCGCGAATGTATTTAATTTGCCTAAATATACCGAAATTTCGACTCAGTCTCGGCTTGACTGATGAATCAGCGAAGTGTCAACGGCGATCTTGCTAGAAATGTTCACGTACCCGGCGGAAAGTCACATTAAACGCGTGGGTAGTAGAAAAAGTTTAAATCTACCCTTTTACTAAATGTTATCGGCACGACACACAACGCTCACAACACTTTTTTGTTGAGTGTTTGTTACTAGAGCAAATAACAATGCACTTGCAAAACATTCCTACAAAAAAATGTAAAGCATAATTTACACTTCCTTTAAAATTGAAACGAGAGCTCGATGAAACAAATGTTTCTTCCAACATTACACTGGAAACAATTCTTATTTTCAACTATCGTATCTTCCCAAACTATTACTCTAAAACCGACTCAAACATCACAGCATAAAGTTCAAGTTTCAATATCAGATTGAAACATAAGATGTTGAGAAAGTAACAGAAGGATTCGTTCAGAAACACGTCGAGGTGATAAATCTTGATTTTACTACGCTTATCGCTTTGTTTATTTGCCTGCTCGCGTTAGTACTGGAGTTAACTAGATTATGTAGATACTGGATTATGAATAGATAAGTATATTTGTATGATTGCAAGTAGTTCGATATCCAAGATAACTGTAATGTAATAGACGACGATATGTCTGATAAGTTTCATGGAAATAATAGTAATATATGCGACTGTACATAATTAAGGGTAATACGACACGAGTGTGGGTTTACGAGCACAAGGCGAGTTTCAAAATAACATCACACGAGTGTTTTAATAACTAATTATGTACAGTTGCATACACTACTTTATCTACAAGCTCAAAGATGGGTTCAGGAACCGTAGGGAAATGACCTGCATAGTTACTAGTAAAATATCTTGTAAAATATCTATACATTATAGATATAAAAACGTATAGACAAACGAATGAACTCCCTATTCTTGTGTCACTCGAGATCAAATGTCGTGCGATTTATATTAAATAACATACTGAATTGGCGTTTCGTATCGATATCTGTTTTAATACTACTACTACTATAGATGCTAGAATAGACACCCTCTTGTGACAGCTGTTCCATATTTAAACTCATAACCTCCTGAAAACAGTAGGTTATGAGTTATTGTTAAAATTTCAATTCTGTTAAGTCCTGCTGAGTGCTGGTTGGTAATGCTGGTCATTGTCTATGGTTTTAAAAGGCATTTTAGAGCACTAATGATATGTAGGTAGATAAAACACAGATAAATCCCATTTCCCTAATATTTCCAGCCCTTTACACTCGTTATCGGGTGGATTTTTAAAATAGCTTTGGATTACGAAACACAATTAAAAATGAAGCCCAAGGGCAGGAAAAGCAGAAAAATGGTCTTAGTATTTGAATAAGTGAAAATTTTATGAAATAATTATGTCACTAACAACATTTTACAAAATATAAGTAACTGACCTTACAAACATGCCTACTTTAGAAATTATCTATGATATCATAAGACGAAAATAGTAATTTTCTGGCATATTCATACCAGGTTATGACTTTCCCTATAAAGAATGACTCACACTAGAGCGGGACGGGACGGGACGGGACGGGACGGGACGGGACGGGACGGAGCGGGACGGGAAAATATGTCAATTTCTATAGAAAGTGTCACGTGACATCCGAGGGCTCCGAGCTATCACGTGATTATTTCTATAGAAATTGACAGATTTTACCGTCCCGTCCCGTGCTAGTGTGAGTCATCGTTTATTAACATAAATTTCCTTTTGGTTTATAATTGTATTACATTTGCTTAAATGCATAAAAACGGAGCCCACAAATCCATGACTTCTTCTAAAATCGGATCTTTTCAACTGAAAGACATAAAAATGCCCCTGAAAACAAAAGATTTCACAGTAAATTATATAAAAACTGAAATTCACGATCAAAGAGGAGAAGCTCGCAACAACTTTAAAATCCACCATTATTTTTGAGTCGTAAACTTCGGGAGGCCTGTAAAAGCGGCTTTTACACAATGCCTGCTGAAAATAATGATTTTTAATGCCCTGCGTTCACGCTTGGCTGAATTTCAATTTTGGAGATCCTGTTTTAATGAGACCTTGAAAATGCCATTATATTTTAAGTGCAGACATCAAGCGTTTCGAATAAATAGGTGAGTGAAATTTTCGAAATGTGCGTCGAAAATGTTGTTGCATTTTACACAACATTGCTGACAAAACATACCGTCTGATGGTAAGCGGTCATCATGCGTATGGACGTTTATAATTCCAGGGGTCTTACATACGGTTGCCGATTATTCGATAATATGATTTAGCTATAATAACAGTTTCACAGGTGAGAAATTTGTTGTAACAAAAAGTTTATTATTATGGGGGTCTTTGAACGGTTTTTGAACGGCTAATGATATGTGGGTATACAAATTAATAATGTGCTAAATCGTGAATATTTAAAAAGGTTTATTTCAAATGTGCCATTTGTCATAGAAATGTATACCTACCTATCATACCGCGAAAATCCAATACCAATTCCAAATAAAGTAATTAACTTTTAATTGCAAAATGTTAAATAATAATTCAATCGTATTTGCAATTCCAGCAACAGTCCTCATTAAAGTTATTGGTTTGTCAACAAACATCAATAGTTAATCATTTTTGGGACTTCGTTAATTATAAACTGTAATTAATAAAATAAAAGAGGTATGGGCACAGCGGATGCATATCGTTTAGTGTGGTAGGGCACAGCACAACGAATGTTATCTTCCTCAAATCTGGAGCAGAGCCCATCTGAGGAAGTACCTCCACCTTACAGAAAACCGCAGTTTAATAACACTAGACCCTACTCATAGTGTTGTGTCTCTGTTGGTGAGTAATCGCCAGAGCTCCAAGAGTATTCACTGTGTTGACAGCTGGGGACCCACGGAGCAAAGCTTGCCCCTTTAGATTTATTTCAAATAATAATATAAAATATATCTCTGTGATCTATTATACAATCTGTACTACCTATAACACAATTTGAGCAGGAAATGTACTACAATGCTCAAATTCATTTTGGAAATGAATTCAGTTCTAATTAACGAAATGGAATTTTGATTTGATTGCTATTAAGAAATGAAATCCATTATAGACGGAACCCACGCGATCGCCCCACGATTCCTACATTTTGAATGGAAAACAAAGGGAATAAATGTTTATTACCGAGGGCGTAAAAACTCATATTTCTTTTACAGCCCGTTTCTGTAGTAGGTGACGTGTCCTTTTATTCTAATGCTGTTCTCAATATGATGATATTATGAGACACGTTCTTACAGGAACCAGTAAATAATACCTAATACAATTGCTGTCTATCCAACTTGCTAACGATTTAAACATAATTTTTAAGAAAAAAAAACCGACTTCATTTGGTTCCCGGTAAAAGTGAAATTAAGAATTTGTTTGAGTTAGCCAGTTTACTTCACAAATATCCAATACACCGCACGTGTACGATTGAAAACTGAGGAGCTTTCTTAATGTCCTAGGGCTTCCATCATTACATTTGAAGTATAATCAAACGGAACTCCCTTGTAGACCTTTAAACAAACAAAATAACAATGTGTTAAATTGGATGACAGACTGTAAATTAACGAGCATATTCATTATGCCATCCCTGATTATCAACATCAGGTCCACTCCAGCAAAATGATGGCCACAGTAAGAAAATGCCTAAGATAATTATGAACACCCTCTAATCACAATTAACCTGCCGTTCAAATTTGAGGAGTTCTCTGAATTCTTCTAGAACTCCATCATCAGAATATAAATCAAATCAAAAAGATGAATGTCACAACTAGGATAATAAGTAGAGCTAGGTTTATTAACCAGTTCCACTTTGCGATCCCTGGTCTTCATCATCAGATCCAGTTCATCAAAATGTTGGCTCCGCCAAAACACTGTTTTAGTTACTTAAGGAAACCCTCAAATCAGAATGCATGTGCCGTTAAAATTTGAGGAGTTCTCTCAATCCCTCATAAAGCCCATCATCAAAATAGAACTATAATCAAATAGGACTATCTTGAAGGTATTTCTTTACAAAGAAAAGATGAATGTCTCAAATCGGATGATAGAGCTGGGAATTAACAAGCAGTTCCACTTTGCCATCCCTGGTTTTCATCATCAGGTCCACTCCACCAAATTGATGATGTTCGTAAAGAAATGCTCGAGTGTCTTAAGAAACTACCCAAATCATCATGCATGTGCCTTTCAAATTTGAGGAGTTCCCTCAGTTCCTCATGGATCCCATCATCAGAAATTGATTTTGAAAAAAACGGGACAAACCTGGAACCATCTATTTTCAGAAAAAAATTTTTTTTTTTTATCTGATGACAGTCCTGGGAATTCCCAAGCAGTTCCACTTTGACATCCCTGGTCTTCATCATCAGGTCCACTCCACCAAATTGATGATGTTCGTAAAGAAATGCTCGAGTGTCTTAAGAAACTACCCAAATCATCATGCATGTGCCTTTCAAATTTGAGGAGTTCCCTCAGTTCCTCATGGATCCCATCATCAGAAATTGATTTTGAAAAAAACGGGACAATCCTGAAACCATCTATATACAGACAAAAAAATATTATTTAAAATCGGATCATAGTCCTGAGAATTACGAAGCAGTTCCACTTTGCCATCCCTGGTCTTCATTATCAGATCCACTCCACCAAATTGATGATTTTCGTAAAGAAATGCTCAAGTTTCTTAAGAAATCACCCAAATCAGCATACATGTGCCTTTCAAATTTGAGGAGTTCCCTCAGTTCCTCATGGATCCCATCATCAGCAATGGATTTTGAAAAAAACGGGACCAACCAGGAACCGTCTACTTTCAGAAAACAAAAAAAAAATTCAAATCGGTTCAGTAATGACGGAGTTATGAGTGAACATCCATTAAAAAAAAAATAAAAAAAAAATTCAGACGAATTGAGAACCTCCTCTTTTAGACATATTGAAGTCGGTTGAAAAGGCAACATTGTTTTGTCTATGTTTCTCCTTGTATTTATAATAGAAGGCAATATTATTCATCCATCGTTCATAATTAATAACAATTTATTCGCATAAAGGATGACTCACACTAGAACGGGACGGGACGGGGCGGACGGGAAAATTGGTAAATTTCGTGATAGTCACGTGATATCCGAGGGCTCCGAGTTATCACGAGATTCTTTCTATAGAAGTTGACAGATTTTCCCATCCCGCCCCGTCCCGTCCCGTGCTAGTGTGAGTCATCCTTAAAAGTTGTTCAGTTTGAGGAATATATCACTCACACAGCAGAGAGTGTGCGTAGAGCATTCGCTGCGAGCGCTTCACACTCATGATTATCAAATTCAAATTCAAATTTCTTTATTTATCAGACAACAATTTGGTCCACAGTTAAACATAGTTCAAAATAAAATCATACAATTAACATTAAAATTAAAATTATTCTATTTTGCCATTCATCATTATGCTTGAAAATTGGCCAAAATTGGGATTAAATTATCGTGAGACATTAACATTGTAAAAAACTACCGACAATACTCACGTATTGGTAGTTACTACATGTTCCGCTTGAGAATGAAGACTTAAGATCTCCTTAGGTCCCCATTCTCAAACATTACCATACACAAGTGTTATCCGTAAATATAGGTGTTATTAAGTTCTACACGGATGCGAGGCTGACATGTGTTATTTTTGCAGGTAACCAAATAACAACATATGCTAAATGGCTAAATGTGTGATACTTTTACTAAGTACCATAATATCTATCATTAACCACATTTAAGGCAAATAAAGAATTTTACTTTACTTTACTTTACTTTACTTTACATATGAATAATTAATTGTCTGGACATTAACCCGTATTTCATAACAATTTGAAATAATAATTATTCATTATGCGGTGTGCATCCATAAACAGTTCATATTTGCATTTCCTCACGCCTGCCGATCAAATATTGAAATGCTGTCTGAACAATATTTTCATATTAAACAGAGTACACGAAAATAATTTGAAATGGTTAATCATATGGTTAATGTGGCTAATTCTAGCATAGGGCCTATTCTGTATAATGCTCGCGTGCGGTAAATATTAAGCACAGTACGCACTAGTATAATAAACGCACCGATAATGGAAGGCGTATGGGTAATGCGACGCTATATGAAAAAAAAAACATATTAAGTCGTTGATACTTTTTGGAACCATTTTAACATTGACACCGGTCATTCAACTGCTAAAGATTGAGGTTTTTGGTAATTTCTGTCTTGTCGGTTCAAAATTGTGGTGGAACGAAGGTTGGACCAATATAAAATTATGGTCACAAGTTTTTATTCCTTTGTTAAAACAGCGTGTTTCATTCATTGAGTTTACCATGAATCATCAATCATGAAAGGTCAACCTGCACCATCAGTTGTTGCTGCAGAAATGTTTATATTTATTATTTAGTAATATTGGACTAGTTTTCACTGGAAAATAAAAACCAAAAAAGATGCGTTTATATTTAGCCGCTGTTTTGAAATAGAAAACTTTATTGTATTCTAACAAAAAACACATAATATTAATCTTGATATCAGCCCCCTTACCATGACGTCTTAACGCGATTCAGTTTAGGTCCTAAACTGAGTCGCTGCCATACAACTGAGCACAGTTAAGAAGCTAAACTTAATCGCATTAAGACGTTATGGTAAGGGCCCTGAGGCTTTACTATGACGTCCTAACGCGATTCAGTTAAACTGAATCGCGTTAAGACGTCATGGTAAGACCCCAGCGTGCGTAGCCAAGATGCCAATCGCCCACGCTTAATAACGTATCGTAGCTACCTCTCTCTATCACTCTTCCTTATTAGTGTGACAATGACAGTTGCGTTTCGTTAGCGACTGAACGTGAGCGATTGGCATCTTGGCTACGCACCCTGTTCCTTTTGCTCCCTCTTACAAACGCTGGCAGATTATTTTATTATTCACGTTACCCAGAGCATCAACTCTTCAGTTCATCAATTTATTATACCAAGAAAACATGATCACAACCGAATTTCGCATTATTCTCATATTCAAATCTAAAGGGCTTATGTACTTGAACATGTTATGTACGTGAGATTATTTAGAACGGGGTATAAAGGCTTGGGGCGGTGAATCTTAATAACAGGCTTCTGGTATGTTTTTATATTGTTCGAAGGATGAACGGATATGTGGACGAAATATTATTGCTCATATTTTACGTAGGTCAGTTAAAACATTTAGATTAAGTTGTTAGAAGTGCTTGAGTCAAATTAAATTAGCATGATGATGCGTAACAGCTGAATGTTTCGGAAGTTACGTACGAAATATCATTTGATACTTACCAATCGCTTTTCGGTGAAGGAAAACATCGTGAGGAAGCCGGACTAATCCCAATCAGGCCTAGTTTAGGGTTAGAAGGCGACGCTTTCGTAAAACTAGTGCCCACGCCAAACCTTGGGATTAGTTGCCAAAGCGGACCCCAGGCTCCCAGCATGAGTCGTGGTATAAGCCGGGAAAACGCTACGAAGAAGTTTGATGATTTTAACTATAAAACTCTCGTGAGACTCGAACATATTAAATAATATTTAAAACGGGTCACTCACGTAATTTAGTCGATTTTCGCTCGACATGTTTCGTTCTTTACGAAGAACGTCATCAGGAGCGACCACCCGCCTACGACTTGCCTCTGTCGCGGGTGGTCGCTCCTGATGACGTTCTTCGTAAAGAACGAAACATGTCGAGCGAAAATCGACTAAATTACGTGAGTGACCCGTTTTAAATATTATTTAATAAGTTTGATGATTTTAAATAATGCTCAATTCATCAAATAATGCTCCGTCGATGCAGTCAAAACATGTCACGCCTATTGTGATAAAAATACGTGAGTTTTAATTCAATGCTCAATACAATATATAAATACTGTTAAACAATCCTTTTATTGTCCAAAAGTTCTGTAACTCCTTATATTTATTGTCAATAAAATACCTGCGTTAATTTGATAAAAACGCCATCACTTTCAAATTAAACGAAAAAAACTTACAAAATAAATAGACATAATGTTGAACCTGTTAACGAAGTAAACAAACTTTTTCTATTCGCAACGCTCCTGAACTGGGCATTTACCCGGTTGAGTTTCCTCACAGACGGAGCACAATTGCCATACATCTTGCTGAAAAGGGTCGGCTACCTGTGGATACTTTTATTACTTATGAAAAATATTACATGGGTTGCGGAGAGTAACGAATCCACCAAAATATTCATCGTCTGAGCCTATTTTTCTATTTTTTTTATTGTGATATTTTCTGTGAAAGTTAGGTTTTTTACAACAAAAATAATGTTACTTTGCTATTCCGCCAAACGTGCTAGTCAATTAGTGCCAACCCGTTATACCTATTTGCGTATTTTTTGCATGCAATAAATGCACGTTTGGCGGAATAGCCAAGTAATATTATTTTTATAATTTGAAAGAGACCATATAGTACAGAAAAAGTGACCAAGGTCCCCGGTGAGCAGGGCTGGGATCGAACCAGCGACCCCCTGCTTTCGCGGCAGACGCCCTAGCCACTGGTCTACCTGCTGCTGGGCTGGGTTATTATATATAATAAATGATTTAATTCATGCTTTACAATTGTACAGGTAGTATTTTTTTGTTATTACGAGTAATATGGAATTCCGCAAAGTAACACCTGATTCAATAAATTATGTTTTTTTTACTCAGAGTCACCAGCTCTTTCCATCCCAATAGAAACAATATGTGACCATTTTTGTTTAAAGCTTGTGATCGCTTGAGTATACACAACTTAAATATCAAATTTAAACAATGTTAGGTAACAATTAGGTATTGATATTGACATACACATCAATAACTGTTTCCTATCATTACTTGCTTTTGTCTCAAATAATCGAATCTCAAAAAATCTGAGTTTGTTTTTGAGGGAAACAAAAATATAAAACTAAATACTTAATTTTAACTATAAAACTCTCGTGAGACTCGAACATATTAAATAATATTTAAAACGGGTCACTCACGTAATTTAGTCAGCTGCAAGTAGCAGAGCAGATAGGGCATTAGCCCGCAGTGTACGACTTGCCTCTGTCGCGGGTTTTCGCTCCTGATGACGTTCTTCGTAAAGAACGAAACATGTCGAGCGAAAATCGACTGAATTACGTGAGTGACCCGTTTTAAATATAACTAAATACTTAAACTTAAAATAAATGATAAAACAAATGTTCAATATAAGATAGAGCCTGACCAAATTAAAGGGAAACGGAATAACAAAAAAAGCATTATAGCCGTAAGATACTAACTAACAACTTACAACATATTTTCTTTGACAATTGGAACCTGGTCATTATTAACCTATGGAACGGTGGTTATAGGGCGTTTTACTCCCCAAATTGTTTTTTTTTTATAAAATTTTACCCATTGCAATAAAAAAAGTTTTATTGTGATATTTATTTCCTGCATCCATAAAATTTAATCATCATCATCATCATCATCATCATTTCAGCCGAAAGACGTCCACTGCTGGACATAGGCCTCCCCCAAAGATTTCCACAATGACCGGTCCTGCGCCACCCGCATCCAGCGGACTCCTGCGACCTTCACCAGGTCATCAGTCCACCTTGCGGGGGGCCTACCCACGCTGCGCCTTCCGGTACGCGGTCGCCACTCGAGAACCTTTCCGCCCCAACGGCCATCGGTTCTACGTGCAATGTGCCCCGCCCACTGCCACTTAAGTTTAGCGATTCGGAGAGCTATATCGGTTACTTTGGTTCTGCTGTGGATGGTCTCATTTCTGATACGATCTCGCAGAGAGACTCCTAGCATAGCTCTCTCCATTGCCCTTTGAGTGACTTTGAGCCTTCTTATGAGGCCCATTGTAAGCGACCACGTTTCAGTACCGTATGTCATCACTGGCAACACACACTGATCGAAGACTTTCGTCTTCAGACACTGCGGAATATTGGACGAAAAGATGTGTCGCAGCTTCCCGAACGCTGCCCAACCGAGTCGGATTCGACGATTAACCTCTTTCTCGAAATTGGACCTACCTAACTGGACAGTTTGTCCTAGGTATATATAATCGTCTACAACTTCGAGTGTAAAGTCTCCGATTGTCACTGGAGTTGGTGCTACATGGATATTCGACATGATTTTCGTCTTATCCATGTTCATCTTAAGACCAACTCGCCCGGAGGCTCTACTGAGGCTAACAAGCATCGTACTTAAATCCTCCATGGTCTCAGCCAAGACTACTATATCGTCAGCAAATCGAAGGTGAGTGAGGTACTCGCCGTTTACATTGATGCCTAGCCTTCTCCAGTCCAGAGTCTTGAAAACGTCCTCCAGTGCAGCGGTAAACAGCTTAGGAGAGATGACATCTCCCTGCCTGACTCCCCGCTGCAGCGGAATAGGCTTCGAGTTCTGGTCTTGGAGTCGGACTGACATAGTGGCGCTCTCGTACAAACACTTCAACACTTCGATATAGCGGTAGTCTACTTGGCACCGTTGGAGAGATTGTAGTACCGCCCAGGTTTCGATCGAATCAAAGGCTTTCTCGTAGTCCACAAACGCTAAACAGAGGGGCAGATTATACTCCTCGGTCTTCTGTATAACCTGACGAAGCGTATGAATGTGGTCTACGGTACTAAAGCCTCTTCGGAAACCGGCTTGTTCGGGAGGCTGGAAGTCATCAAGCCTGCGTGCGAGACGATTCGTAATGACTCTTGAAAACAGCTTATAGACATGGCTCAGAAGTGAGATGGGTCGGTAGTTCTTCAGTAAGGCGTTGTCGCCTTTTTTGAAGAACAGTACCACCACACCTCCGCTCCATGCCTTTGGCGTTTTCCCTTCTAGTAAGACGGAATTGAACAACTTCTGAAGGGCCGTAAGGACCGGTTTACCACCCGCCTTCAGAAGCCGTTGGACCCGGGTATGTCCTTAAACTACGACCAAGACCACCGGGGGATGGGCAGCAGCATCCCTAAGTTACGGTGGAGACACTGCGATCGCCAACCCGCATGCCAAGCGTGGCGATTACGGCAAAAACCCCCCTAATGAAAAGTACACAAAGGCCCCGGCCCCGAGGTTCCGGCGACCCCCGGTGCCCTGGTTATGGTAGCGGCCAGGGTGCTAGCGGGGTCAGGGGTGCTAAGAATCTCCGGCAAAGATCCGGCTACCACCACCGACGACTCCTGGCCCTGGCAACATATAACACGCGTACACTGCGGACCGACGAAAAGTTGGCGGAACTGGAGGAAGGATTGAGCAAGTATAAAATTTAATATAATAATATAATTTAATATAATAATATAGATATTTTAATGTAAGACTCGAACTACGAGTATGATGTCATATTTAGTTATATTTCTTTTCTCGTATTCGATTTGAAAAGTAGAGTGTTTAATAGGGTAAAAGGCACTATTTCAGACTTGGACTATCGGCGCTCTTACTACGTTCGACCACGGAAGGTGCCTTTCATCGCTAGTTAACAATCTACTATTCATTTTTAGAGGTGGCAGCACAAGTATGTAGTAGGTTCGACGATAAGAAAAGTTAATATTTAATCCAGGAAGACCGCTCTCTAAACTTTTCCACAAAACCTGCTTACGTCAGAGGTTAAAGATAAACCCACTAAATATTCTCGAACCTTTCAGTAAAAACGGCATTCTTATTTCGGAGTTTTTCTCACTCAAATTGAAGGCAATCGCCATAGATCTTGCGAACAACCGGCAACCTGTGGCTACTTTAATATTTATCGGGGCCGTGCTGCGTTGTAAGGGTTTATTTGTTAAATACACAATCTCAAAATGTCTTAAGAGACGTAAGCATTGGTCTAAAGATAGCCTTCCAGTTTTGAGCGGATTGGTCAGGTTTTTAAGAAGGTTTAGGAGAGGGTATGACGGTTAATTCGGTCGGTGAATGATGTTTATTAGCTTTGATCCGTGTTCTGTTTTATAAGCAAAGTTTAACAGAGCGGTGTGAGTTGTGAAACATATGTGTAAATAGCTAAAAACATTCCTGTAATTGTATGACATCAATCTGATGTTCAAATGTGCCAGTGCAAAGCTCAGAATATAATAAAAGTAGTTTCCTTTGACGATTTTAAAATGCTTGGAGTTTAACTTCGTCAAACGGTTTCGACTGCCTTTCAGTTCACAGTATAGTTGCAAAAAGCATTTGTATTGTACTCTGCATGTTACGTAGGTTTCAGTTCCATACCAGGAAAATGTCCTTAATTTACCTTAATTTTAGTTTGGCTTTGTTTTATCGACATTTCTTTTTCAGCCTCTTATTACTTGTACTTACAGTGACTCACAGTCTTCCACAAGTCAGCATTTTAAACTATTGAGTCTCAAATCGCTTTCAATCAAAGAATTTAGGCCGTTAAGGCCGTCCCCTATCCCAATGACCTCGGCGATTTGAGCTTTCTTCCCCTACCGCTTCCTTTCCTCACCGGTTATACAATACCGGTTATAAGCATAAGTCGTCACCTAGGAAGAGCTGCTTGTACTAGGACGCAACCCTATAAACTACTAGTGCCATCTTATACGACTGGCCCCCGTCGCCCGCGCAGGCATCTCGAGCCGGCGTTTTCGGAAAAATGCGCGTAATAGCTTTTTTCTCAAAAAGTACAAAACCTATCCAAAAATCAGTAGATGCGTTTAAAGTAAACATAAATATAAAATGCTTGTCTTAGTTTCTTGTACTTACCACGCATAATAAGGGAGTAGATACAGATTTAAGGTAGAAAAAAGGGTTTACGGTTATTTTTTTTTCTCTTGATGTATTATGTTTTTCGACAATTTAGTGGAGCCAAATACCTAGCTACATTATATATTTTTTTCAAGCGTTGTGCTTGGAGTTGAACTAAGCCTATTCACTTTAAAAACAGTGAAATATGCCGGGTAGCCCCTTAACGTTGTAGATATGTAAAATACTTTCAGGAAATCAGAAGCAAGAAGCAGATTTATTTCATAGAAAGAAAATCATACGTGAATAAAACATACCTTGACGAAGGCAGTAGCAAGGTCTTGAGGGCCGGCTGCAGCAGGCCTTAGTGTAAGGGCGTAGTCTCCAGCCTGGCCGAACAGTTCACAACGCAGCGTCATAGTTCTGCGTCCCGGGAATCCGTGCATCTGGATAAAAATCAAGTGGTTAGTTTCATATTTTTCTAACATAAGATTCTGAACCAGATCATAAATAAATATTAGGGAAGAATCTTATAGAAAACGACTTAGTCCTGCAGTAAGCTCAATAAGGCTTGTGTTAATAGATGGACATACTCTAAAGAGGTTAAAGTACTCTTGGAGGTTAAATATGTGATAAAATAAGTCAACCTCAGTGCTCAATTAAAGTAGGTAATTTTTGAGTCTACCTGTATGTATTAAGTTGCAAGTATCATAAAGTTAAGAGTCCGATTTGATTATCCACAAATTATCCGTGACGCTAAAAAAATCAGCTATTATTAATTATTTCCCAAATAATCAAAATTTCCATACAATCAATGACCGGATTAATATACGAGTTTGTCCCTACTCTCACTGAATACGAAAATATTCTTTGAAGTCACTTATTACTTAATTCATTCCAAAATTTGACTTGTGAAATCATCTGTGTTAAGTGTATCATTAAAATGAACCACCAGACATAAGGAAAATTTAACCGCCGCTCTTTAGAAAGAAATGAATATCAATTTTTTAAAGCAAATTTTGAAAATATACATAGACACCATGTTCTCTTGAATGCCGTTTAAAGTGCTTTCAGACCGAGTTGTTTTTCCATCGTTTACCGACCGCAGTCTGCGATTTTCTTCACGTAGAATAATAATTTCTGCTATCCAAGTAAAAAGATGGATAGAAATGTTTTTTTTTTAATTAGAAGTCCAGCAACCTGAGGAGAATGTTGCGAAGGAATGGAAGAAGTCGAAATTAAAACTAATGCAAAACACTTATTTAATTAAACTTTCACGATATTCACACATTATAAATTTACTAAAACGGGGCTTAACCGTGTATAAACTTTGAAAACAAACCTCCGACGTTTCAAGGGCGACATTGTCCCCGTGGTCCCGGAGAAAAACTGGCTGAGGTTGACATCAACATCTTCTAGCTGCGCGGGTTTTACGAACTACCCGCACTTGGTCTTGATTATCAACTTGAACATTTTGCGCACTAGGGATGTGACTCTGTCGACACACTACACTCACGATGTCCGATTTTTGAGCAGCTGATATTCGATTACGCTTACATTTAAGCGATAAATGTAAGCGTAATCGAATATCAGCTGCTCAAAAAGCAGCTGCTCAAGCTGCTGCGGGCCGTATGCTTGTTTGTCACCGTCGTAGTATAAAAGAAATGAGTAAGGAAAGTGTCAGCGAAAGGGTTCCGTAGTGAATTGGGAACCCTTATAGTTTTGCCATATATGTCTGTCCGTACGTCCGTCTATCAGCGGCTTAGCTCAGCGACCGTTAATACTAGATAGCTGTAATTTGGTTTGAATATATATATCAATCATGCCAACAAAGTGGTAAAATAAAAAGTCGTCAAACTTCTTTTTAGTATTATTGTTAGGGGATTGTGAGGTATCGTTGGGTAGGTATTTGAAAAAGAATTGGGGTTTGCTAGAAACATTTTTGATATGGTGAATATTTTTGGAATTACTCGCCCCGGAAGTAATAAAAATGAGTTTGAACAGCAACTCCAAAAATAAGAAAAAAAATCATGCAAATAGAGCTTTATGAAGACTTTTATGGAAAACTATTTTGAACTTGGTCAAGTCAAGTAAGCCATTTTTTATTTTTTGCAAATTCTTTGTTATTTATTGTTATGAGCATGGTATCTAATCTATTAAAACCATTTTTAAGTTCGCCTATTGTGACGGACGGTAAACTATGGAACCCTATATTGAGCATGCCCGACATGCTCTTGGCTGGCTTTTAGTTAAATATAGTCCCTCTTCAGCATGCCAACTTTTATCTTGGTATATGATTTTTTATTTACTACATGAAACAGTTTTTAAATAAACTCATACCGAAATTACTTCAGAACAATACAAGACCTTACAAGAACATACAATTTGTATAAGACCGAAACTTAGTAAAACAACGCAAATCTTACCTGCTCAGAATACAAAACGTGTGCGTGAGAGCTGGTGTTCTTCCCATCACACAACACAGCTCCTCCACTTGAATGCCCACAATACAGCAGTTCCAACCAGAAGTCAGCACTTTGCAGCAGTGGAGAACACATCACTTTGGGGAACTCCAAGATTGCTGTCACCTGCCTCTCTGGATACGTCTGGATTTGCTCTGGAGTAACATCAAGTTTTGCTGACGGCCAAAGCACATCAAAACTCCAAGATTTAACCACCCCTTCTTCTGTTTCCACTATTCTACCTTCACTTTCTTCCCTCTTTACTCTCTTATTTGCTTTACCGATAGTAACTTTATTGTGTATGTCTCTTTCAACCCTACCTTTCTCTTCGTCAGAGTCATCGTTCACTTCTCTTTTATCTTTAAGGCTAGTATTATCATCATCGTTAGAAACTTCACTGTTCACATTTCTTTTATCTTTAACAACATTACCACTATCTTTATT
Organism: Lathronympha strigana; assembly: GCA_949128165.1. Classification (NCBI taxonomy): domain Eukaryota; kingdom Metazoa; phylum Arthropoda; class Insecta; order Lepidoptera; family Tortricidae; genus Lathronympha; species Lathronympha strigana. Next base: position 2,085,088 of record OX421911.1, read on the forward strand.
TACTTTAACCGCATCCCTTGTAACTCTATCATCGCTAACACTATTGTTATCATAGTCATTCACTATATTATCTGCCAAAAGTTCAACGTAGTACGTTCCACCTCGCGTGAAGTAACCGCACGGGAGCGTCATGCGGCCTTCAGCGTCCATAGCTAGGGGCATGACGGCGAGTAGAAGTCGTCCATCGTCGTCGTCGCGCGCGAGACGCACGCGCAGGGGCGTGGACGCGCCGTGGACGTGAACGTGGACGTCGCCTCCCAGCGCGACGGGGGAGGTGGGGAGCTCTAACCATACTTGGCTTAGGTCGGGCTCGTCGCTCGTGTAGGGGTTCACGAAGTGAGCTCCACCTGTTCAAGAAAAAATAAAATTGAGTGTGATGAAGGATTGTGAGCTGTGTGGTAACTGAGGGCGTAAAGTGTTCAGTGGCACCCTCATTTGGGGAATTGTGTGCGCTATGCGCCCTCTTAAATTTAATAAAGTATTTATTTCCGCATATTATGTTTTAACAAAATTAAAAATATTTCCTTTCTAATTAGAATTATTTGCTGCAGAGTCAAATAAGACAATCATTCTCGTGTCGTACCATTAACATACCTCATTAGTGCTTCAAAGTACTTAATGACAAGCACTAAACACGTCTTAATATTGCAAAGCATCGAATAGTCGTTAGTTGTAGAGTAAGCAAACGGCAATGTTGTTCTATTTACGGGTGCCGCCATGAATAATTCAGTGGTTTTAAACACTACTCTGCTGGTATTAAATTTACTTGAAACTGTCTTTGATCAAGTAACAAGGATAGTGACGGTAGGTACGTACTGCTATGCAGTAACACTCAGTTTAATGATCTGTGATCGTTTTTGGTTCCGTACATCAAAAGGGAAATAACGAGACTATAGGATCACTTTGTTGTCCGTCTGTCTGTCTGTCTGTCAAGACCGTTTATCTCAAGAACGCGTAGAGGTAGCAAGTTAAAATTAATACCACATATACAAAACTGTAGTTTCTTGAAGCCGTGAAAAAATGAAACCTCTAAGTCAACGCAATAAAAAGATACGGCCGTTTATGTCGCATTTCCCATACATTTGCAATGGGAGTCAAAATGTATAGGGTACTTCCCGTTGACCTAGAATTACGAAATTTGCCAAAAAGCAAAACTTATAACACAAGTACTTACTGCCGCACATTGAGAGTTCCGCGCTACCAGTATTTTTAAGTAGGTAGGTAGGTCATAAATGGGGTGGGAGTATTCTTTGAGCGGAACCCTCGGTGGGCGAGTCCGACTTGCACTTAGCTAGTTTTACTAAAATGTATCAATTTATCACTGCACTATACACACAATAAGGCACTAACGCTATAAACCTTAATTTAATATATAACTTTATAAGGAATCAACAAAGTGGCACCGTTTACTACGAGTAAAAGTGAACACATTTGGTGATTGTGTGCTGTGGTTTTGTGGTGAAAACTTTATTTACAATTATATTTTATAATTCAGGTCAATTAAATTTACATACCTACCTGGATATTTAAAACTTAATAACAATTTTTAAGGATGACTTACACTAGAACGAGACGGGACGGGACGGGACGGGGCGAGACGGGAAAATCTGTCAATTTGACATCCGAGGGCTCGTGATTCTTTCTATAGAAGTGTATAGATTTTCCCGTCCCGCCCGTCCCGTCCCGTGCTAGTGTGAGCCATACTGTAAGGAGTCGCTTTTCCATTCGTCGGGTTCTTAGTTTCTTTTGTACATTTCTCAAAACCGTTTCTAACTGGCTATATTTTCCCGGTATTCCATTTATACCTAATAGGTTACATTACATGTATTACAATCAAATGGTGGGATGCTGAATATATCAACTAAACTTCTTATTGCTCTTTATTTTATGCAACGATGGTGGCAAACAGACATAATAAGAATCAAACTGACGATGATTAGCGATATGATTTTCTTCTGTAATGTTCAGCAAAGAAGCGTCTTTATTTGACAATACAGAGTTTTGGTAATGTTCTTGCAAGTTAACATACTTACTTACTTCTAATGTTTGGTCGTAACTGCGATAACTTTTTCCTTTCCAAACTTAGCCGTTTTTCTTGGACAAATGGGTTTTATTTTCGACCAACTATGAAACTTCCGCAAAGGTCTATAATAGACATCAATTTTAGTTAGTCGCCTCAACTTTGGCTAGTTATTACATTATGCTGAAGTTTGAGCATCTATTGAAGTACGAGGGTCGTGCTGAAAGTATTTAGATTGGCCCACTTAGAGATCATACAGTATTTAGGACACATTTATTTTCCGAAAATGTGACTCTTAAGCTATTTTGAGAGGTATAACTTATTCGGTTGTCATCAGTATTTTAGGATCTATGGCCGTTCGAAAATTGTAAGTCAGGGGTTTTTACAATTTTCAACCAAGTTTTTTTTTGTAACAATTTTATACGACTTTCAGTGTCCTCAGTCAACTTAAAAGCATAAAAGTGCTTAGATCTTGATTTCATAACAAGGACCACTTCCACATTCAATTGATTTCGTTGTTTTCTTATGGATTAGTATGGTAGTATGGATTAGTTGAGATGAACGCCTTTTAACAGCCATCCTCTAATATCAAATTGCATTTATGTAATAAATATTAGAGCATCACAAAAAAGTTGCATATCAGCAAATTCGGACAACTTTAGGGTTCCAAACGACTCGTAAGAAAAAATATATTTCTAAACACCTTTTCTTAAAAAAAGCTATCAATGGACTCCATCCAAAACTCTGAGAATCAAAAATTTACATATAGATAGGGCTCCGAACTCGGACGTGATTCTTTCTATAGAAATTGACAGATCGTCCCGTCCCGTCCCGTCCCGTCGCGTTCTAGTGTGAGTCATCCTTTAATCTGAATATATACACAATTAAAATAACACACATGACTTTAGTAAAAATTACTAATTACTTTCGTAGAAATCGCGAAACGTCTGGTTGATGTAACTGGTGACCGAAGAGCTGGTGGCTTCCTCGCACAACGTATCAGCATTGCGATACAACGAGGAAATCCCGCCAGCATCCTAGGTACCTACAATAACTCAAGGACCTATTTTAGATTTAAGGTAGAGGTAGGTAGTTAGGTAAGTTACACTTACTGTTTATATTTTGAAAATAAATGTTTTACATCCTTTAGTAAACTACTTATATGTTGATGAATATATGTTTCTATCGTGTTCGTGTAGGTATTCCATCTGTCGATAATACAGACGACAGATCCAATTTTATTCATGAATTGTTCACCCATTCAATCAATTTACCTGTTACCTATTGCAAGCTTCACTTTACCAACGACCTCGTCTTCATCAAATCGTCAAATACTGATACGTAGCAATCCTTTTACTTCGTATAATTACAATCCACGATCATTTTCTCAGCAAATACAGAGCGCGGGTAAACACATCACGAGATCCCCTATTCGGATCCACGCTCATGTTAATTTTATATTTGATGGAGCTGCGAGCAAATATGAATTAAGAACGGGTTAAACGGGGAGATTATGGAGTCTGTTAAAATATCGTTTTTTCGCTTAATGGAGTATTTATTACGGATATGATAAGATGATAACTACAAGTGGAGACTTAACTTTTTAGAAAAAAGGTAAAGTAGAAAAACATACGACCTCGGGCGAGACTCGAATTCATGACTACGGGATACTCGCCCATCGCTCAGCCAACTGAGCTACCGAGACACAGCCGGTGGCCCCGAATTTCTTCAACATATCCCTCGTATGTGCCATAGGGGGCACTTAGCAACATCTACCATAAGAAAGATAGTACTTATTAATCGGCAATTGGTGTCTCAAGTTATATTGATATTTTAAACTTTTCCTTTCATTAAGAGTGCTATCACAAAATCCGCCCGCTCGCATTTCAATATTATTACCGCCAGTTGCGCTCCGAACGCGCATCTGTGTGCGGACACACACTACAATCAGGTATACAAACTTATTATCGCCATGCTCTTCGAACGGCATAGCAGGTGCGGTTAGTGCGAACGGGAGCGAGCATTCATTGATTGTAAGCATCGTCGCGAGGCTAATGGCGTCGCGACGCTTGACGCGCGGACCAAACATTATTGATACTTGCGCCAGAACATCAACTATTACTTGGCGTACGTGGTGTTAGAAAATGTACGAGTAATTTGTATATTTGTTTTGTGTTTATCATAAGATTAAAAATAGTTTTATTCAAACGTCAAATGTCTCTAAATAGTATCCGAAGTTATTTTGGAATAGGATTTTGTTTTCTGCCTCCGGATCCAATTCATTGTTTTCATATTCATACATATATTGGTACATTTCTAAGCATACCTAACTACTAAAAAGTTTTTTTTTTTCAAAATTTAAACTCAATCTGAATTCTATTTTGGGGTGGTGATATTATATTGAAGGTTACAAAGCCGATAAGATGAAAAAAGGGACGTGTAATTAAATAATTTTATTTAAACGTTTTGTAATTTTAACTGAAAAAAAAGAATCGCGTGCTCTTTCAATCGCAGTAGGAGAAAAAAAGTGTTCCAAGATTTGTTTTCCATTTCGCCACAATCATTTCATAGATTCAGTATAGCGGTAGCACATTAGAAAGTTTGAAAAATGTATGGAAAATTTAGGACACTTTTTTTCTCCTACTAGGATTGAAAGAGCTGCGATTCTGAGTAGAATAAATATAAAAATTTCTAATTTAGCAAAAAGTGATTTTTGTACAACAAAAAATAAAAATGCCGTTTTTTGAATTCCATTTTTTTGTCAAATATCTACTTGTGGCACATCATCTGTCCTTAGAAATAAGTTAAAGGTCTCTTGTACAAAAAATTGGTTGATCCAGTATCGGGAGGTCCAAAAAACCGGCCAAGATCGAGTCGGACTTGCCCACCGAGGGCTCCGCACAAAAGTGGCATGGAACTCTCAGTGTACGGCAGTTTCAGATTTGGATTGCGGTGATGTAGAAGTTTGGTTTTTTTGCAGCTTCAAGGGACCGCAGACCTGTGTATATTATGGTATTAATTTTAACTTGCAACCTTTACTCGTTCCCGAGATAAAGGGTCTGGACAGACAGACGGGCGGACGGACGGACGGACGGACGGATAACAAAGTGATCCTATAAGGGTTCCGTTTTTTCCTTTTGAAGTACGGAACCCTAAAAATGTGAAAGCTTTAGGAAGTTAAGATATAAGACAACCTTACCACGAAACTTATTTTGAACGAATTTGTTCAAAATAAGTTTCGTGGTAAGGTTGTCTAGCCGTTTTTGCCAAAAACTATTAATTGCTAACATACAGTTAAGTCCCTTGATATTTTGAAGACACTTATGCCTTTTTGCTTGCACAATATTTATGTCGTATAACGCTACAAAACCCTCAATTATGCTTGGTCCGACACGCTTTTGGCTGGTTTTATTCCGGATTTTGCTCATATAGCAATATGATTATCCCTGACTAGGGCGGTGGCACCAGTAATGGACAAGGAACCAGTAACGTACAGTCACTTTTATTATGAGGAAATAAGTTTCATGCATTTATTTTGTGTCAACCAATTGACAATCATATGACGTTTGAATTAAGAATATAGTGTCCATCACTCCTGTCTGTCAGCTTAAAGTGTTCATAATGGGTACCGTCACCCTAATACACCTAAAATTTCTCCATACTGTCCGTCTTAATAAACACTCTGTATTACTGAAAGTATCTAGAAGGGTTGGTTGCGGTACAATCACATTCGATAAAATCATTTCAAACAGGTCTATAATATAGTCAAAAATGTAAAATGCTTATCTCAGTGGTTGGTCGCGGTCTATTCACTTTTCCAAACGCTTCCAGCACTTACTCGTGCAACAAAACAAGCAAATTGTATAGTCCACAGAGAACAACACAGGTCCTACCTCTACGAGCGCGAGCGCGGTACTGAGGACTAGGCTAGCGCGGATTGGATTTTATACACTATTTGAATATTTAAAAAAAAATACGGAATTTAAACAAAAAGTGTTTTTTTCGATTTCAGCATGTTCTTAAAAGAATAAACTTTAATGTTGTATACAAATCATCCCAATATTTTGTCAAAATTACTGCGACAATCCCTGCGTTTGCAGTGTATTTTTATCGAAAAATGTGCATATTCAAAGTCGAACTAGATAGGTATCTGTGTAAATTATTGGAAATATGAGGCCTATAAGTTAAATAAAACCATGTTGCAATATTATATCAACCTAGAAAAACATGTGTTTTCATGTATCATGTTAACAATAATCGAAGTCAAACTTCTGTCTCCGTGCGCTTTTCAGAAAACAACTGCCAATAATTGTATAGTAAAAGTTAAAACATTGAGTTTTACTTAAATTAGAAGCTTACAAGTTAAACACTAGGAAATAAGCTATCAAACATAGTTAACAACTTTAACAAACAGCTCACAGTTTCTTTGTATTTCAACCACAAAAAACAGCTTTTGTTGCTTTTCCGTACAAACCGTATTGATGGCCTCTTAATAATAAATTTGGAATCGTTCGGAAAGAATAATCACCGATTTTCATTTACTGCCATCTTCCACTATATTTACACTTTCCTAACGAGGTTTGGTAGGTGCCTATACGGTTTTATTTTTATTTCTTCTAACGGTAACAGATCCCTCATTGTACGGCATTATTTCCTTTGAGTCATAACGGTAATTAACGAACCTACGTCAGTTTTTTGTTTGCAAAAAATATAAACATGTCTGTGACTCATCGAGATAAGGATAAGCTTTAAATTAGATATGCAATTAAATACAACAATAAAAAAAACTCATCACTTATTTCTTCTACTAGGATTCTCATCCCTAAGGGCGCTTTTCAAAAGTTTGTTCTGCATTTTATTTGTAAAAATTGGTAACATTTTCAGTGATTCAACCGCCTCTGATAATACATTATCATTATCTCCGCAAATTCTGGCACGCTCAGTAAATACATTTATCGTTCTTCCATAACGAGCTCATATTAATCTCATATTTGTTAAAGCAAACATGCAATGGATTAGCAAACCGTTCCGACGCTGTAGCTCCGAGCCAAGCATTGTAGTGATGTGCCAATTGTAACCAAATGTAACCGAGTTGGGATATTACATGAAGGAGGAAAATATTAGGAATAGGGAATAAAGAGTATTCGAGAAAACCCCCTAGTTCAAGGGAACGTAACTGGACTGCACAATGTCACAGCAAATAAAAGAAAAATGAGAATCATGCCAGGGGTAGCAGAGATGTGATTTATTTTATACACAGCATTACAGTTAACATAAAACACTGTGAAATTACAGATGGAACTTAATGTTAACATATTAGACCTCGCAAAAACTCAGACATTCCTGATAGAAAGCCGTCCATCGCCACGAAAGGTCACATTAAGGTGCTGATACCAGAAGCGCATTCAGCAGAGTCAGGGCTCTTAGGATCGGCGAGTTTCTATGCGCCATCGTCAGAGCTGTTGGTACAGCTAAAAGGGGCCTAAGGGTTACCATTTTAATATGAAGCAGGTGAGTTTAGCCCGGAGGAGAGACGCCCGGCCATACGCATACCTGAGTCTGTTGGGTAAGATGGAAACGAACGGCACAGTGAAGTAATTGTGTAATAGGCAGGCGATATGGGAATTTAATCATTTTGTAATTTACGAATTGAGTGACGTTTATGCAATTATAAATAACGCAATAAAGGATGATTCACACTAGAACGGAAGGGAAGATCTGTCAGTTTCTAAAGAAAACGTCGTCTCCGAGCTATCACGTGATTCTTTCTATAGAAATTGACAGATCGTCTCGTCCCGTCCTAGTGTGAATCATCATTAAGATTGTGAATACGAAAAAATATACAATTACTTGTACTTAATAAATTAAAAGTAAAATGAATAAACTTACCTACTCATGGAAAATTAAACACTTTCCATTGCCCTGAAATGAGTGCCATAAAGAATTCGAAACGCAAGGAATGTTGTCAATAAATGCGATTAAAGAATGACTCACAATAGCACGGGACGGGACGAGACGGTACGGGGCGGGACGGGAAATCTGTTAATTTCTATAGAAAGAATGACGTGATAGCTCGGAGCCCTCGGATGTCACTTGACGCTTTCTATAGAATTTGATAGGTTTTCCCGTCCCGTCCCACCCCGCCCCGTTCTAGCGTGAGTCATCCTTAATCCGTTTTAAAATACTGTAATTACTGAAAAAAATCAAAGTCCTGGTGCATCCCTAGTCTATATGCCTCCATAATTGATGTGTCTACCGAACTACTGCCGCCAATATTAAAAGACCTCCAAAGCAATATTAAACTCGAATATCTCACGTACAATACGTCACAATTTCGCAGATAAGGGGTCTTGAGACACTGGTTTTCTTTTCATTGTTTTGTGTTAGCATAATCAAGATGTCTGCTGGAGCGTTATTTTTACCGACTGGTAACGGGAGGGTTATGTGGTTGGATGTTAATTTTATGACGTGACGAGATGGGGATGCGGATTCGCGAATTTATTTTAGCATGAAAGTAGCTGGTTCGCCTCGCAAGTTATCGTCGAAAAAACAAATATAGGTACAAACAAATGACGGATTACTCAATGAGGGGAGAGAGGGCAAGACGGGATGACGGACAAGAAGGGATGGCGGCTTTATAAGGCGTCAGAACTAACTTATCAAAATCCTTTTACATGACTACGTGCCGACACGACGGCAGTAAGTTTGCATATTAAATATTATTTAAAACGGGTCACTCACGTAATTTAGTCAATTTTCGCTCGACATGTTTCGTTCTTTACGAAGAAGTTATGTGAGTGACCCGTTTTGAATTTTATTTAATATGTTCGTGTTTCACGAGAATTTTATAGTGAGTTCGCACATTGACTGGGCAGACAAAACTTGTAATTTATTTTAAATTTCAATAAAACGCTTTTTTGCCATAATCCTTAACATTTTACTTTTGTGCGTGGTCCATGTTCCATGCCGAGATATCACCTGTACAGGCTTTGTTTATTTATTCATATGAATTAACTATCACGCAACGGTACGGGCTTGTTTCGTTTCAAATACGGAGCTGTTATTTTTTAATAATTTTTCGAATTGTATTGGGCAGGTGGGGGCGTGATAGGGTATTGGGGTTTTTCCTACGGTGCTTTATATGACTGATGAATTTCCTTTGTTATAGCATGGCAAAGACTTGTGAGAAAAAAGTAAAATAGATTTAAGTGGTCAGAGGATAAACTCGTAATGGTTGTTTTAATCTTTTAAGGGAAGATGGCGTGCGCTGTAAGTAAATATTGTACCTTACCAAAACTATAACTTAACTATTAAATTTAAATTGACCAGGAAAAGTTGCTTATTTAGAAAATAAATTAATTTGGCCTTGTGATCGTCTAGTATACCTACGTTATGAACCTTAGAACCCATCGTCTTTTATGTGCAGACTAATTAGATTTGGAATCCCACATTTAAACACTATCTCTTACGACATAAATAATTGATCTTATGAATCCTAGTCCTAGATGTAATTAAATATTATATTATTAATAAAGTATGATAAGTGAAAGCCTATAAATATTTAGTAATTGGTTTTTTTTTTGTTTATTGTAAACATCTCCTACCGGTCCTAACGTGACCAGATGCTATGACAGCAGCAAGCCCTTTTTGTCTGTATTACCTACGATTTTCCTTTGTAACCCATAATAAATCTAGCTAGCTGAGGAAAATCTTCATAGCTACGCATACAAACTTTGCTTACATCATACTGCCATAGCCGGATGGAGACGGGCCAGCTAATCGAAATAATATCCATTTTGTTTTGTGTTATTATTAATGGATATTTCCTATGCACAGTAAATTAAAATCTAAAATTTACCAGTGTTTCGGAACCTAAAATCAGACAAGAAGAAACACCAAGAAACTTGTCTGTCTATTTCCTAACTATGTTTGAAATACCGCGACAATCGTATATTAAATATGACTTAACAACCTTTATCAACCCCTTAATAGAAAAGCTCAATTGTCACTAGTAATATGCTCCGCCAATCACTAGCTCCCTATAACCAAATTACTTAGTATGTCCTCAAATAACGTGGTTCCCCTAATCTCACCCAATATAAACATTATGTAAATTACCTTTATATCATATTTAATGTACGAGCCTCAGAATTCCAATCATATACTATCTACCTGTTATATCAAAAATTCTGTAAAACCTAACACTGTTATTTACTGCTGCAAACAAAATCAACCTTTTAACCAATGTGTAAATGAATTATAAAAATTATACTAGCACCCTGTGTAAAACTTTTATTCTATCCCAAAATCACCTATACCAGAGAGTATGCTTATCCTAAGTCACCTGAGCTGGCAAAGGAGTTTTGCCAGACTTCTTCTCTAGATCCGATCCGTCAAGCACCAACTCCTTTCCGCTAACAACTCCTCTGGATTCTCGAACAAGTTTTCCCTTCTTGTTAAGGAAAACGCAGTTAGCTAAATCGCTCTCACAATTCAGACTTTAATTTAGGCAATATATTTCACTCCACTCTATAATTTCACTATAACACAAAATGACAATAGTTTATTTTTAGAATGTCACCACTCGAATAAGTACACTACCGCACAGTGTAAAAATCACTACTTGCAACGGAAAATGACTCTTATTATAACGTAACACGATTCAACTTAGAAAAGCTGTCGAAAGCACTTCACGCGTTTTACAATACGTAAATCAAAGTTCAGGCCACGCCGATGACCAAATCAAAACTATCCCGAATATGGTCTCGTCTCTGCTTATATTAAGACCGTCCTCGCTGAAAGCTCAGGCCTTCAAGTCCTTTTTGGAATTCGTAACTCCCACGGCCTTGGTGTGCGCCGATAGCCACTTATTGTAAACTTAAACATCCACTTAACTAATTTATTACCCCTTGTAAAAATTTATTGCTCATTAAGATTTGAGTTTAAATAAGCGTTGACTGATTTATATTCTTAAATGGTTCATAGTGTTATAAAATAATCTCTATGTTTTAAGTAATATTTAAACTAATTTTATAAATCGCAATTGTATTTATTCAAATTTGACCAAAATAAATCAGTTTTGTATGATTTAAAAAGAATTCAGATCAATCGACTGCATCCATGCTTATATTTTGTTAGCTAGCCAGAAACTGTCTAGTTACAATCGCCCCTTCGGGAATTTGCAATGTATTGTTTACTCACATACATGAAAAATTCTCGGACTCTAATGAAAAGAAAAAAAAAAGAAAAAAAACTAAATCTGTTGGTACTAACCCCAGTCCCCCCATTAAACGTGTGGTGTGTGTGGTTTGTGTTTAAACCAATACTCATTGATTGCAATTGATTCAGTACAAAACTCAGACCTCTGAACTTTAGTAATGAACCATGACCGTCTTTTCGTCACGATTTTCTCACTTGCCCAGGGTATTGGGTCGTGAATCCAATAAACTCTAGTAGCTCGATCTCTTGGTTGCACCCTAGTCTATGGGTCTTTCTACCCGGCGACTTAACTACATTGTCCGGTTAATAAGCGAACCAGTGAAACCTCCCTCCACAAAGTAAGAAAAACGATTTGGTATAAGTACTGGAACGTTCATACTCCATTAATTAAAATTCGATCCAAATTTAAGAACCAAATCACAACTTCCAATCAAGGTTTCTTGGAGCATGTCTCAAACATGAACAAGATATTTGACTTCAGACTCATTCCCATAATAATGATGAAGTGCTTATGTTAACAACAACTAAGACCTTTATAATACTTTGATAACTTGTATCAAAATATTATGTGTACAGACACAACATAGATATAATTAAAAAATACTATGTAATGTCTGCATTTGTAAAAAGATAATCTAATAAAACACAAAGAAAAGAAAATAAAAGTATACCATTATCGATATTACCCTAATAAATTAGACTTATACAAATATTTAATAAACATTTCAACATTTTAGCATATGAAAATTAGTCCTACTGAATGTGTTAAACGTATTTTTATGCTTTTTATTTATAAATATTATTTTAAAATAAAGAGGAAAACAAAAATATACTGACCTAAATTGTCAGTGTGTCCAATATATCTACAACTTAAATATAATTTGAATACCATTTTAGTAATAAATAATAATTTATTGACGATGCATGTTCGTTGACATGTCATCATCTAAGTTTATATCAAAGATCTTACTCATGATGAGGTGTGTATACCCATTCATATATGTTTGTGTGCTCTTAGCTTCTTGTAGAGTGTGTAGTCAACAAAAACTACCCTTTCAAAATGGGTCGAATCGTTATACGATTTTAGCCTACTGATAAGTATTTGTTGACTAATTTGTGTAAAACAAAAATACCAACACATTTAGGTAGATTGCAATCTGGCATTTGTCTATCCATAAAAATCCATTCGCACAAAAAAAAAACTTAAATTTTTCATACATCCCTTTCAAAAACACCAGATAAACATCATTTCTCTCTAATTAATATAATTAAATATCACTCACTGCCTTTTAGTTGCCAGTTCACTCAATTTCGACAGATAGTCAACGCCTTTGATGTACAATCAATACAAAATGCATTAAAAAACGAATAAAACTTTATTTAAAATAAAAATAAAATCTTGACTTAAAAGAGTGTAAATCATTGATTTTAATTTAAACTGCAATGATTTATTTTCTAATTTTTGTAACAGTTTATTTTTAAATCATACAAAAACCTTTCTACTAAATATGTTATGATGATAACGTTAATAACGTTTTAATTTAACGAAGTTATTTTTATCATGGCAACACAGTATACGTCCTGTCAATGTCACAAAAAGGCGCGCGCGCGCACGTGCACGGCTACAGTGGAGATAGCGTCGATTTTGTTTTTATGATTAGGGGTGCGTCTTTGTTTTGCCCGTTTTCGCGCAGTTCAGAATACTCGTATTATCTCTAGAGGAAGAGTTTAATGTTGTGATATTTTAAACTAAGTGAAGTGTAATGTGGAAAATTATGTGTAAGTGTGCGCCTGACCGAATAATTGGTAAGTTTAAAATAATTTACATCCTATTTATTTAACTTTGCTAATTATCTTGGCATTATATTTTTTAATTGAAACAAAATCCATAGCTCCCTGTTGACGAATTCATATAACCTGAAAAAAGAAAACAATGCAGACAAAATGTTATTAAATAGTTTAATGGTTAACTTGCTTAGCCTAATTTTTGTAATTGTTTATATATTTAGTAATTGATTTTATAAAAATACAATTTTTATAATTTTTCACTTAATAGTTTGGACAAACGTCTTTTGGGTTAGTAAGTAATTTTAGTATAATGTCACTTATTTAAACATATTAAACACGAATCATATCTATCTATTACACATATTGTCTACTCTATTTCTAGAAGTATAATAACTCAATATAAAAATTTGCGTGCGAATGGCACAAAAATCCCACTCATTTATAAAGTATTTGAAATCAATAACTTTTCATTTTGTACAAACTTTGGGTAAGCGTCACGCAAATTGCAGCTGCAGGTAGTTGACCCTCGCCTTTTTTTTTCAATGTTTACAAGTGGACGAGTTCGTTTCTGATAACTCGAAGTCTATTTTTAGAACATTGGGAATATTTATTTTGAATGCGCTTTGCTGTTGTTTAATTTTGTTCTTATCACGTTTTCAGGTTTTAATAGCAATAAAATGCTATCTACGGTTAATTCAATTTCCCGAAAATGTCACGACTTTTCTATGTAAGTATACTGATCTAACCGTATTGTGTTTATACTTCTTAAACATGCGAGTATTTCTACTATGATTCAATTGTTTTTTTTTTTTCGATTTTCAGTTGTTTCAACTGGTGAGATGATGTTACGTGCCACTATGAAATCATCTTTCTGTTGCATCACTATTCTTGTGTTGCTCCTGTTCGCTGCGAGATCTGACTTCTTCAATCCATAAAAGGTAAACAACTTTCCTATTTATTCTTAGTCACCATGGTAGAGAACGCTACCTCATGATGTACCAATCGAAATGGTCCGATGAGTTATTGATATAGTGAATCTAGGACAACGCACGACTAAATTCGCTGACAATTTGATGAAGATAAAGGATACGAAACGCATTTATAATTTTTTATACGTACTTTATTTAAAAAAAATATTTTTTTTTTTTTAGAAATTCCACCACCCCTAAGTGCGTCTTCGTGTAACATATGATAGCTCAACCCTTTAAAATATATAAATACATATAATTTTATTTTAAGAGTTTTAAGATATTACATTTTTTTATGTATTTATATTTAGCACTACACTTTCACTTAACACTTTATATTCACACAACTCCCTAAACACATAGTATAAATACATATATGTATACGTACGAACGTACACAAATATGCACATATACATTTGACGTAAATACAACAACCTAACGCCCCTTATCTTATTGTATTTTTTTATGGCAGTGTAAAGTTAATTTTAAGTGACAACTTCTGTTTTGTTTTAACTGTATAATTAATTAATTTTTCTTTTGTTTCAGAAAGTAATGATCCCTAACACGCGCTATGACGAAAATATCAAGCCAAGAAGAGAATTAATTAAAAATATCATACCTATTGTACCTGATGAATACCATTATAAATTGAAATTAAACACCTTAGAACGGATTAATCGCGTTTCGCGTTCGCGCGGTAACAGAAGACAATATTATGATTACCATTATATTTAAAATAAATTTAGTCAATGTTACTGTGGATTCCAAATCAAATTAGCTCACATTCCAGCTTTCTTACGGCAGCAAAAATGTAGCCCAGAAAGGCTACTTAAAGCAATATAACTAATCCTGGTCACGGCACCAAAAATGTACCTTACCAAAACTATAACTTAACTATTAAATTTAAATTGACCAGGAAAAGTTGCTTATTTAGAAAATAAATTAATTTGGCCTTGTGATCGTCTAGTATACCTACGTTATGAACCTTAGAACCCATCGTCTTTTATGTGCAGACTAATTAGATTTGGAATCCCACATTTAAACACTATCTCTTACGACATAAATAATTGATCTTATGAATCCTAGTCCTAGATGTAATTAAATATTATATTATTAATAAAGTATGATAAGTGAAAGCCTATAAATATTTAGTAATTGGTTTTTTTTTTGTTTATTGTAAACATCTCCTACCGGTCCTAACGTGACCAGATGCTATGACAGCAGCAAGCCCTTTTTGTCTGTATTACCTACGATTTTCCTTTGTAACCCATAATAAATCTAGCTAGCTGAGGAAAATCTTCATAGCTACGCATACAAACTTTGCTTACATCATACTGCCATAGCCGGATGGAGACGGGCCAGCTAATCGAAATAATATCCATTTTGTTTTGTGTTATTATTAATGGATATTTCCTATGCACAGTAAATTAAAATCTAAAATTTACCAGTGTTTCGGAACCTAAAATCAGACAAGAAGAAACACCAAGAAACTTGTCTGTCTATTTCCTAACTATGTTTGAAATACCGCGACAATCGTATATTAAATATGACTTAACAACCTTTATCAACCCCTTAATAGAAAAGCTCAATTGTCACTAGTAATATGCTCCGCCAATCACTAGCTCCCTATAACCAAATTACTTAGTATGTCCTCAAATAACGTGGTTCCCCTAATCTCACCCAATATAAACATTATGTAAATTACCTTTATATCATATTTAATGTACGAGCCTCAGAATTCCAATCATATACTATCTACCTGTTATATCAAAAATTCTGTAAAACCTAACACTGTTATTTACTGCTGCAAACAAAATCAACCTTTTAACCAATGTGTAAATGAATTATAAAAATTATACTAGCACCCTGTGTAAAACTTTTATTCTATCCCAAAATCACCTATACCAGAGAGTATGCTTATCCTAAGTCACCTGAGCTGGCAAAGGAGTTTTGCCAGACTTCTTCTCTAGATCCGATCCGTCAAGCACCAACTCCTTTCCGCTAACAACTCCTCTGGATTCTCGAACAAGTTTTCCCTTCTTGTTAAGGAAAACGCAGTTAGCTAAATCGCTCTCACAATTCAGACTTTAATTTAGGCAATATATTTCACTCCACTCTATAATTTCACTATAACACAAAATGACAATAGTTTATTTTTAGAATGTCACCACTCGAATAAGTACACTACCGCACAGTGTAAAAATCACTACTTGCAACGGAAAATGACTCTTATTATAACGTAACACGATTCAACTTAGAAAAGCTGTCGAAAGCACTTCACGCGTTTTACAATACGTAAATCAAAGTTCAGGCCACGCCGATGACCAAATCAAAACTATCCCGAATATGGTCTCGTCTCTGCTTATATTAAGACCGTCCTCGCTGAAAGCTCAGGCCTTCAAGTCCTTTTTGGAATTCGTAACTCCCACGGCCTTGGTGTGCGCCGATAGCCACTTATTGTAAACTTAAACATCCACTTAACTAATTTATTACCCCTTGTAAAAATTTATTGCTCATTAAGATTTGAGTTTAAATAAGCGTTGACTGATTTATATTCTTAAATGGTTCATAGTGTTATAAAATAATCTCTATGTTTTAAGTAATATTTAAACTAATTTTATAAATCGCAATTGTATTTATTCAAATTTGACCAAAATAAATCAGTTTTGTATGATTTAAAAAGAATTCAGATCAATCGACTGCATCCATGCTTATATTTTGTTAGCTAGCCAGAAACTGTCTAGTTACAATATTAAGCACATTACCACTGTGATATTTTTAAAATTTAAAATTAACGTGTGAGTTCTGTCAGTAGGAATAGTTAGATAACTTTACAAAAAGTAAATTATTTATTAAATCGACGGATTTTTTTAACACAATTCGCAATGTTTATGCTTATATTAATAGCTATATCTAATTTTTTTTCTAATAAACTACAAAAAGTCATCCACTGGGCCGTTCACCTTACATCTCAAACCTTTTTGCAGCATAAGAACTGCGGAGGGAGACTTGTATCGTTTTACATATAATGGGGTTCCCTTGTGTCTAATTTTCTTCTTTTTGGCAGAATCGGTATAGTTATATGTAATTGGTTTTAGGCATAAACTATTATGGCATAGTCAAGTTTAGCGTAATTTGATTTGGCCGAATTTAATTAGTAATTTTCGGACGCACTTTTTAATAAGTATGCCAATTCATTTTCTTACAAAATACTTTTCGACACATTATGCCAAATTATGGTTGTAGCTACATTAAGATTCGACGAAAATCGATTATACCAAGTCTGTTATGACAAAAGCGATTCAGACAAAACAAATTATGCCAAATGAGGGCCTCCCATTTAATATTAGTTTGTGATAGGATATTTATGTACGAGTACAAAAATGGAAAAAAGCTTGCGAAATACGTTAAAGTAAAAGGTTAAAAAAGTAAGAGTATGTCTGGAATAACATTTCGACGATGTTCAAGTAATTTCATTCAGCAGGGCAATATTTAAGGGTTAAGAATCTCGCCATTATTGTATTTATGAGTCTACGGCCCGCCCCGTCTAGCCTTTCTGCGGCTTCTGGGTAAGGATAGACTATTGTATTTCATAGGAGAATACGTTTTCACTCTGATACGTAGGCTGATACAGGTTTAAATCCATACTTCCATAGTGCGGATGTGCGGATGGAAACGTCTGTTACTTCCTCACGCTAAAACCGCTGAACGAAATCAAGATGAAATTTGGTATAAGGGTAAAGTAACGATTATCCAAACTAATTGTGACCGAAGCTAGTTTGGATAGTTAAAATCTAAGTTTTTTAGGACGACATCTAAGAAACACAACACTTTTTCATATAAAAAGTACAGTAGTTACAATACGTTAGCGTTCAGAATTGCATGGGCAATTTACGAATGAATTCATTCATAAACTGCCCATGCAATTCTGAACGCGTGTGTACATGAAAATAGGAATTGTATAGGGTTTGACCTAGAATCACGAAATTTGGTTTAAGTCCTGTCCTTGTGCTACAAGCAAGAGCTTGTGGCACAAGGACAGGATAAAATCCGAAAACCGTGTGATTACCACGCACTGAGAGTTCCATGCCACACCTACGTTTAAGTACCTACACCGCGTTGTATGGGTGTGTGTGGGGGGGGGGGTCTTTTATACGGAACCCTCAGTGGGCGAGTCCGACTCGCATATTTTATTCAGTCGCATCGCCTAAAGCGGTGGCATGCAATATGGACATTTTAAAATTATTCCGACATTTCCAGTTGAAGTGTACATTTTAATTTTAATGGTTCTCTGTCGTTATTTTTTGCCCGACTGTGGAAGGAAATATATTTTTGTCTAGCGTATGTAGCTAACATTATTTTTTGGTACACTCTTTTATTTCACTTTTAAAGGATTTCAACTTGTGAAGTGACATTAGTTCATGGTGCGTAGGCTGCGTAGCTAAGATGCCAATCGCTCACGCTCAATCGCTAACGAAACTCAACTGTCATTGTCACACTAATAAGGAAGAGTGATAGAGAGAGGTAGCTATGATACGTTTTTAAGCGTGAGCGATTGGCATCTTGGCTACGCACGCATCTCAGTCGTGGAAGTGGCAGGAAAGTTAGTTATTGAAAATCAAGGTACCGAGTGGAAACCTACCATAGGCGATAAAACTAGCGTAATAAACCAGAATCTGGGTTTTATCGCCTTTTTAACGACAGTAAATTTAAACTATACTATATTCAATTGTTGAGGATATTTTGTTCAAAGGGGTGGCTAAGTTCAAATATTTAGGCTACACTATACTCGTAACTGACGCCAACACTCGGGACGAGGAAATAGATGCCCGGGTTCAAAACGCCTTGCGATGCAGTGCCGCCCTGCACAAAGTTTTAATGTCCAGGCTTCCCAGTAGAAACACTAAGATCCGCATTTACAAGACCGTAATTCGACCAATTTTATCATACGGGTGTGAAGCCTGGACACTAACACTTAAGGAGGAGAACAAGCTCTTGGTGGCGGAAAGGAAGATCCTGCGAAAGATCCTCGGCCCAACTCAGAGACCCGACGGCAGTTGGCGAATTCGGAAGAATTCGGAGATTGAGGAGCTACTCGCTGAGGCGAATATCATCGGAGTCACAAAAGCGCACCGTCTTCGTTGGCTTGGGCATATGGAGCGAATGGGAGACGATCGGGCCGTTAAAAGAGCCTACCAGGGTAAACATGTAGGTAGACGCCCAGTTTGCCGCCCTAGGTACCGCTGGGCCGACGTGGTGGAGGCAGACCTACGCGAGCTCCAGGCTGTTACGTGGAGAGAAGATGCACAGGATCGGGATCAGTGGCGTGCACTCGTATTGGAGGCCAAGACACACTTTGGGTCGCTGCGCCAGAGGAGTAGAGTAGTAGTAGTATATTCAATTAGTACTATAGCATACACACAAGCTCATGCTATCCATCTTGGGATTCATTGACAAAGCGGACCCCATGCTTCTTGGGCCACGGCATAAGCCGGGAAAAAGGCAATGGCGAACAAATATTCTTCCACATTATTTCATTATCATTATCTTCTTCTATTACATTTTATGACAAAATAGTCATAAAATGATTTATATTTAAGGTAGGTAGAGGTAGTTAGTTAGATAAGTTACACTTACTGTATACATTTTGAACATAAATGTTATTAATTTCCCTATAGTCATACAATGTAAATAAATCGCTTACGTAACTACATTCTGTAGCTAATTACTCCAGTCGTTAGCGACACAATCGTTTTATTCGATAATTGACTTTTCAATCGACAGCTATTTATCGTATTACTGGCCCGATCCGGTCTGAACTGGCGAGAACTGGTTCATTAACGACTGCTCAGATGTAGACACTGATTTATTCATTGGGATGAATTTGGATTCAATTCGCTTACATTTGTAAAACTGTGAAAGGGACTAATGGAGCTATTTAGGTATAGCGTTCAAAATTACAGTTTGTGAATGAATTCATTATATATTTTAATAAAACGGGGCTCAATCGTGTCAAATTTTGACTCCGACGTTTCAAGGGCGACATTGTCTGAAAGACTGGCTGAGATTGACATCAACATTTTCTAGCGGCGCGGGTTTTACGAACTACCCGCGCTTGGTCTTGATTATCAACTTGAACATTTTTCGCACTAAGGAATGTGACTCTGTCGACACACTACACTCACGATGTCCAATTTTTGAGCCGGTGATATTCGATAACGCTTACATTTATTAATGACCGGATTCCATGTAGACGAGATTCTAAAACCGTCATCCCGATTGAAATTGGAGTATTTCTTGCTTTCAATGGTATGGATCCGCTGAAAGGATTTTAGGGTTATGCAACTCAATCCAGTGGTTTGGTCCAGACTCCAAAAAAGTTTTACACGATTAAGCCCCGTTTGAGTAAGTTTATAATGTAACATTTTGTTGAAACAAATCAAATTATTTAATTTAATATTTTTTTTTGATTTGTTATTAAAGTAGTAACACTACTGTACATAAATTATAAATTGAAATTGAATTTGAAATTGAATTGAATTGTGAAAATCGTGAAAGTTTAAATAAGTGTTATGAATAAATTCATTCATATATTGCCCATGCACTTTTGAACGTGTGTGTACCCAGCGTACTGTTAGTGTCATAGCCTTTTAAGGTAAAGTGCTCCACGCTGCTAGTGTTCGTCATGGGCACTTTATATCACAGTGACAAGGTTTAAATTTGAATTAAGAACATTTTCGTTGTTCAAATGTTCAAATTTAGCCTATATAGGTAACTCTGACATAAAGTGCCTATGCGATAGTGCAGGGTCAAACACTGGTAATTTAGGTTTTATACGTTAGGTATAATAGAGTAAAATAATTTGATCTATCTACGTTATGCGGGACTACATATTTTATTATTTCATAGATATATAAAGGAAATGTGGAAAAAACTATGGCCACGGGAGAGACTCAAGCTCGCGCTCTGAAACACGCGCCCACCGCTCTGCATCACGAAGTTTTCTTTAGTTCTCTGTCGTTAGTAAATGTAAGTAGGTTTGTTAAATTTTGTAAATAGAAGTAGGTATATATCCCGATTACTGATAAACAGGGAGCGTACATTTTATGCTGATGACAGACACATGACGTCAAGCTTTATAGAGCATGTTTCAGGTTTTACGTTTGACTGAATAGTCTGAAACTGTCATTGGATATTGTCCAAACTATTACGTTCGCCGTTACAATCGAACGTTGATATACTTTTTCTGTCATTAACTCATTACGTATTTTAAAACATCCTGTGTGTTTATACACGTGATAAATATAATTATATTTTAGTTGAAAATAATTGGCGAATTTTCACTGTCCCTCTTGAATCCTATCCATCAGAAATTAAACCCATTGGGACAACCTTGGATTTATTCGAACAAAATAGTACAGATTATTATGAACGTAGAACGTGTCTATTGCGAATATAGTTAATTTACCTTAATATACCGACGTTTCGACATGTGACTAATGTGACTTTCCGCCGTACGTTAACATTTCTAGCAAGATCGCCGTTGACACTTCGCTGATTCATCAGTCAAGCCGAGACCATGGCACATGAAATTGTGTCAAAAAGTCGGTATATTAAGGTAAATTAACAACATTCGCGATATCGTTCTATGTTCATAATAAAATAGTACAGATCAAGTCACAAAAGCTGGCGCAGAAATTGTATGAAACAGCCAATTGCATTGACTTTTATTGTAGTATCAATCTCTTTCAATTTATAATTTGTATGAAACTGTTATTAATTTCATAGACATTCCACGTTAGCTTTCGTGAATCGATCTATACTCCTCAAATAATTGATAAAGAACCAAACAAATGAACCAAAGACACTCATTTTTTTATTGACAATTTAACCGCGATTAAAATTTGCTGGACAATGTGGAAAAACTGCTCCAGGCGAAGCTAAACGAGCTGACTGACCACGTGAACACGGAATCCTGGCTGGTCTTGGGTCTTGCCCACGCAAACGAGACATTGGTCCGCAGCATGGACTCGGAGGGCCTCGACTTATTCATGGCCAAAGAATATCCCTTCCTTTCTGATGACAAATATGATGACTTACCAGCAAGAAGAAGAAGCCGCAGCAGCGCGGCGAGCGACAGTAGCATCATGCGTCACCGCGCCATGACATCTGAAACAAACAAACATAGAGTTATAAATAAATAATAAATATTATAGCACATTCTTACACAAATTGACTAAGTCCCGCAGTAACCTCAAGAAGGCTTGTGTTACGGGTACTCGGAGAACGATACATATAATACACTAATACATAAATACATGGAAAACATCAATAACTCAGGAACAAATATTTGTGTTCATCACACAAATAAATGCTCTTACCGGGATTCGAACCATGGGCCATTGGCTTAGCAGGCAGGGTCACTAACAACTACGCCAACCGGTCGTCAAATAATACTATGTATTATCAGACAATTCTATGTAAAACCGGTATCGGTAAGGTTTTCCAGCGAGCTATAGCGTAACATACTAGGGTGCGTAGCCAAGATGCCAATCGCTAACGCTCCGTGGTGAATGAAACGCAATTGTCCTTGTCGCACTAATAAGGAAGAGTGATAGAGAGAAAATCAGCGAATGGCATCTTCGCTACGTACCTAGGTGTTCGTAAAACGGATAAGATCCGAAACACGGCACTGTGCTCCAGAACTCGCATTGCAGACATAGAGGTGTCAAGTGCGCAGCTTAAATGGGACTGGTCCGCACATATCTGCATGCACCCGGACAGGTGGGTCAAAACAGTCAAGCAAGCAATATGGGGTCAGAGCAGATCAAAAACCAAATGGCGAGACGACCTGAATGCATTCGGTAAACATTTGTGATTTTTTTTTAAATGAGAGGGCCGAGTGGAGAATGCAAGGGGAGACTTTGGCTGAGTAGTAAAGTGGAAACAGAGCATCAGGCTAAAAAAATGTAGCACTTACATGGACTAGACTTTATACAATTGAGTTACTGACAAATACCACGGATAGGTATGCGCGATTCCATACTCAGTTCTGTCCGCCGGATGTTCTTGGTGGATTCAGACAAATATTGCGGGAATCGGACACGGATACAGATCTCCTACAGATACATCCGTGTCTGAATCTCGCTTTACGTCAATTGGTCTACCAGACATATTCACCACCCACGGGCAGATTGGAGAGTAGCAGTATGTCTACCCCAATAAAGGGCTCATGCCCAGTTAGATGGGGTAGGCTCTTGTCCACACCTAAGACACTTGGCAATATTTAACCGTAACGCAAAGTAATTCTTTAGTATTATTATAAATTAAAATACATTTTTTTTATTGAAACCGTGTTCTTTATTATCTTCGGTAAAAAATAATAATCTGGACTAAGATAAAGGCCGCACTACACCTCGGGCGCTGCAGCGCGCATTAAAGTTGCATCCGGCGGACTCGACGCTTTGTCTGGGGAATTCTGAAATCCTTTGCTTTTCGAATTTTTTTGTAAAGAGTAAAGGTTTGTTATAGGCTTTTTTATAAGGGTTAACTCGCTAATAAGGGTAGCAATGTAGGGTTAATAAGGGTAGCAATTAAATATATTATGTATTATGATTTTACAAAGGTAGGTATAATAGGAATGAAGAAATTTCGATTTACTGAGAGCCTGAATTGACACTAAGAAATTTTCATTCAATTTTAGTGAAATAAAAGAAAACAGATACCTACACACGAGTTCAAAAATGCTTAGCAATTTATGAATGAGTTCATTCATAAACTGCCCACGCAATATTAAACGCGATAGTACTTAAATGTTTTCATACAAAATTGCCTTACACACAATTTATGACCTAAACGTGTGTGAAATGTACAGTTAATTAAACTTCCCAGTATCCTCAGTACGCGAATAGAGGAAAGAATACAAATGAATAAATTATGACTTACAGGTCTTGTGCGTCTATGCTACTTAGATCCCCACAGGATTACTCCATAGCGCTGTCTCGAGTAGGCGTAGACCAGTGATGATACGGAGCTCTGGTTCTGGTTCCGTTAATAAGCCCGAATTTCCGATTAATATCACACATCCGCTTCGGTTTCGGTTCCGTTACTTTTGAATCGGGAGTTATACCGGATGTTGAAGCTTAGCGCGACGGCGAGACATGAGGGGCGTACATCAAAAACTAACAGGTTTATAACTGTCACACGCTAATCTCGCCGCCTTTTACTCGAGCTCCGATTCTGACTCAGGTTCCGATTCTAGTTCAGGTTCTGATTCCGTTTCTGGTTCCGATAAACTAAATTTAAATCATCTAAATAGTTCCGCTTTAGTTCCGATAAACACATTCGTTACATCTCTGGCGCAGACATGTTATAAGAATGCTCACAGATTAGAATCGAAATACGATCGACATTTTTAAAGTATAGCTTTAATTATAAATTGAAAGAGATGACGTATAGTACAGAAAAAGTGACCAAGGCCTGGGATCGAACCAGCAACCTCTTGTTTTCGCGGCAGACGCCCTAACCACTGCGCTACCCGATCACGGCAGCCAGAGTCCGAAATTTTCTAGGTATATGCAATCCTTTCTTATTTTAACAGTTTAAGGTGCGTTCCGCCAGTCCTACTTCAGACTTACGTCTAGTGCTGCCTTCTAGATAATCTTCTAGACGACATTTATTACTATTAATTGTAGTATATGTAACTTATGGGTAGATTGATAATTAAAGGTGTACCCTCGGTCTTATAAAATAAATCAGTGTTTATCCAACAAGCTGTGTTTCACTACATGGTGGCAGCGGAATGAATTGATTCTTGCTTGACATTTGATGCTTTAAGAGGCCATCAATACGATTTGTACGGAAAAGCAACAAAAGCTGATTTTTGACGTTGTACTACGAAGAAACGGTGAACTGTATGTGACATTTGCTAACTATGTTTGATAGCTCATTTCCTAGTATTAAAAATTTCAGCTTCTAATGTAAGTAAAACTCAGTGTTTTAACTTTTACTATACAATTACTGGCAGTTGTTTTCAGAAAAGAGCGCGGAGACAAAAGTTTGACTTCAATCTCTTTTAACACGATACATGAAAACACATGTTTTTTCGGGTTGATATAATATTGTAACATGGTTTTATTTAAACTTTCGGTCCCATATTTCCAATTATTTACACAGATACCCAACTACTTCGATTTTGAATATGCACATTTTTCGATAAAAATACACTGCAAACACAGGGATTCTGGCAGTAATTTTGACAAAATATTGGGATGATTTGTATACAACATTAAAGTTTATTCTTTTAAGCTCATGTTGAAGTCGAAAAATACATATTTTTTTGAATTTCCGTATTATTTTTTTAAATATTCAAATGGTGTATAAATTCCGATGCGCGCGGGCTGAGTCCTCAGTACCGCGCGTGCGCTCGTAGAGGTAGGACCTGTGCTGTTCTCTGTGGACTGTACAATATGTTTGTTTTGTTGCGCTAGGAAGTGCTGGAAGCGTTTGGGAAAGTAAATAGACCGCGACCAACCACTGACGAAAGTATTTTACAGTTTTGATTATATTATAGACCTGTATGAAATAAAAAAATCTAATAATTTTATCGAATGTCATTGTACCGCAACCAACCCTTCTTGATACTTTAACCATCCTTCGTAACCCACGCCCACGAATTACCGGGCTGTCATATACTTTGATGATCTTTGATCCCCAATAAGTACCTCCTTCCAGCCCTTCCTACATTAGAGCCCGCGAATTATGGGGCGTGGGAACAAAGTGTTTCAATTTTTTAACTGACGAGTGAGTAGCAAGAGTTAAGAGGGACAGTATGGAGAAATGTTATTAGGGTGACGGTACCCATTATGAACACTTTAAGCTGACAGACACGAGTTATGGACACTTCATTCTTAATTCAAATATCATCATATACTTGTCAATTGGTTGACACAAAATAAATGTATGAACCTTATTTCCTCATAATAAAAGTGATTGTTCGTTACTGGTTTCTTGACCATTACTGGTGCCACCACCCTAGTCAGGGATAACCATATTGCTATATGAGCAAAATCCGGAAATAAACCCGACAAGTGCGTGGCGGACCACGCATAATTGAAGGTTGTGTACCGTTATACGATGAAAATATTGTGCAAGAATAAAGGCATAAGTGCCTTCACATATCAAGGCACTTAACTGTATTTTTGTAATTATAGTTTTTGGCAAAAAAGGCTTAACCAAATTTGTTCAAAATAAAATAATTTTCCTAACTTCCTGAAGTTTTCACATTTTTAGGGTTCGGTACATCAAAGAGAAAAAACGGAACCCTTATAGGATTACTTTGTTGTCCGTCCGCCCGTCTGTCTGTCCAGTCCAGACCCTTTATCTCGGGAACGAGTAAAGGTTGCAAGTTAAAATTAATACCACATACACAGGTCTGCAGTCTCTTGAAGCTGCAAAAAAACTAAACCTTTACATCAACGCAATCAAAAGATACGGTCATTCCCATACATTTGCAGTGGGAGTCAAAATGTATAGGGTACTTCCCGTTAACATAGAATCACGAAATTTGACAACAAGCAAGAACTTCTAGCAAAAATACAGGAAAAAATCCGAAAACCGTATAACTGCCGCACACTGAGAGTTCCATGCCACTTTTGTGCGGAGCCCTCGGCGGGCAAGTCCGACTCGCACTTGGCCGGTTTTTTAGACCTCCCGATACTCGATTAACCAAATTTTTGTTCAAGAAGCCTTTAAGTTATTTCTAAGGACCTATCAGATGATGTGCCAGAAGTAGATATTTGACAAAAAAAACTGGAACTCAAAAAAATATAGTGTTTTTAAAAATAAAGTTGATTAAAGTGAGTCAGAAGCATTTTTTACTTATTACCATTTGTTTCTAGCGAAATAACACATCTATCACCCACGCCGTACATTTTGTAAGTATTACCGTTTTACGTCTATAAGTTTTCTTCGGTTTTGCTTTTAACACATAGAAGACAAATATGTCGTCATGTTCACAAACAAGAAAAGTATTTACTACCGTAAATTTCAAAAATCGACTTAGTTAAGTTTTATTTTTTACTTTCTACCTACTTCCGGAAGAAAAGTTTTTAGGACTTTTGCATATATTATCTATAAATATCCCATTCGAACGTAATTTGAAAATATTAGGCTATTATAATTTAATGTCTGTGAAAACCGTATCTTTCCTGGGTTAGTTTTCAAGATTCGTCGATCGAGTTCTTACGCCCTTGACAGATAGCAACAAGCAATGCCAAGTTTGTTTCCTTTTATTCGAATAAACAGTACAATATTTGTATATTTCGGGTTTTTTTATGTACTTACTCTAACATCCGCATCCGCATCCCTATCCGTGAATGTGTGCCTTTTGATATCCGCATCCGCGGATGTCACAAATCCAGTATCCGTAACATCCCTGTCTAAAATATATCCAAATTACCATCACCCACCAAAATCAATCACCAATACCTATTAGTAAATAGGTATGCTTAGAAATGTACCACTAACAAATTCCTATTCCAAAATAACATCGGATACTATTTAGAGACATTTGACGTTCGAATAAAAATATTTTTAATCTTATGAAGTTATGATGATACAAATTAAATTTTTTAACACTACACCACGTACGCGAAGTAATAGTTGATGTTCGGACGCAAGTATCAATAATGTTTGGTCCGCGCGTCAAGCTAAAGGCCTTGCGAGTTGCGACGGTGCTACATACTATGAAATCTATGAATGAATGCTCGCTCCCGTTCGCACTAACCGCACCTGCTATGCTGTTCGAATAGGATGGCGATAATAAGTTTGTATTCCTGATTGTAGTGTGTGTCCGCACACAGATGCGTGTCGGCCGGCGCGCAACTGGCGGTAATAATATTGAAATGCGAGCGAGCGGATTTTGTTATAGGACTCTTAATGTTTTTAATTTCAACTTATCAGTTTAAACGTGATCCTATTTTTACGCTGAGTATAAATTCACTCGCTTGCTTAATAAAATCGTTATAGACTTATAAAACAGTTCCGTTACACCCAGGCAGACAGACTTAACCAAAGGTAATCATAATCATAATCATTTATTCGTTGCAACCATGGTATTACATTAGGTGTTCTTAAATTTAACCAGTACAAACATGGACCCTACTAGGGCGTAGCAACATTTTGGCATAAGTGGGTACTTAATTCTAAATTCTAACCTAACCTAAGCACACAATTACACAATCTAGGAATGTAGCATTACAATCTGTACAATAATCATAAGTGCATACAAAATTATACAGCAATTTAAATTTAATTAATTGGACATTGATATGCACATATCAGCTACAAGCTGCCTGTGCATTATTATTAATAATTAATTAATTAATCGTCCATGAACTCTTGTAGAGTGTATGGGCGTTTGGTAAGCAGAAAGCGTTTGAGTTTATTTACGAAATTAGGATACTTAGATTCATTTTTTATGTACTCGGGTACTTGGTTATAAATTTTTATTGACATGGAATAAGGACCTTTGTTGAACATGTGTAAATTAGCGGGGACTGCTTGGATTAGTTTATTTCGGGGGCGAAGATTATGAATTTGCGGGTTAGGATTTGTGGGTTTATCAAATAAATTTGGATGTTTCCGAACAAACTTGCAGGTTTCTAATATGTATAGGGATGTAAGGGTGAGTATATTTAATTTTAGGAAAAATGGTTTACAGCTTTCTTCATCTCTTATGTTACAAAGTACTCTTACACATTTTTTCTGGAGTAGAAATAGGTTGTTGATATCGACACTATTGCCCCACAAGAGTATTCCATATTGAAGCCATGACTGAGCAAAGGCATGGTATGCGCAAACAGCGGTCTTAATGTTTGTGTTTATTAATATTTGTCTGAGTGCATATGAGAATCTCGATAACTTGACGGAAATTTTTTCGATGTGTGATTTCCAATTTACATTTTCATCAATATTCAGTCCGAGTAAGCAGCAAGAGCGAGAAAGTTGTAGTTTGTCATTTCGATAGGAGTAGTTAATTTCTAATGCTGATCTCTGGTGGGGTCTGAATTGTATTAAGTTTGTTTTTTGCAGGTTAACGTTAAGATTGTGGTCTTCTAGCCAGGGCAATATGGTGTTAAATATAGTGTTTAACGTATTTGTGACTTCGTCTGTGTTTACGCTGGGAAATATAATCGAGATATCGTCCGCATAGAGTAGTGATTTAATGTTAAGAGAGTTTAGGAGTTTTGGTAGGTCATTAATATAAATAATAAATAAAATGCAACCCAATACGTAACATAACGTAAAAGAAAAATATGGTTATTTGAACGCCTTGTATTTTGATCCAAGTCGTACTCGTACCTACCTTAAAACAAACTCCCATCTCAACTAAAATAACTCTATCGTTTCCCCACACCGTTTCGTTGTAAACACAATCTCTGAACACATGTCAAACTTGTCACCCAACTCTACAGGGAGATAAACATACTTTTCCAACATTGTATCCTGTAGTAAACATACATAACAACATAACCAACTTTACGGTAATAGAAATAAAGCACAAAACAGAAACGCAAAATGTAACTATACGTTTTCGTGAACGAATTTTTCTGTGTAAGAAATGGCGGAGCTCTCAAATCAAATTGTCCTAGTTTCAGTGGTGCTTGTGGTTTTATTTGCAGCTAGATAATTCAATATATCATAGAATATGGCGAGGGAAAGTGCACTTTGCGCTTCTGGTTCGGAAACGTCTAAAATTATGTCTGAGGACGTTTCGCAGGCATTTTGCTATGTACAAAAATTATATAACTTAGCTGTTCCATATTAAATTTGCTAACTTGTAATAGTTACGCATATTCTTACATACAATAGTATTTTTTATTTATTTTCAGTGTCAGTCTCAAATTTTTCAAAAGTGTTACGTACCTACTCTCCATTTTGTAACCGCTGTAAAAATTGTTAGGAAAATGGTAACGGAATGGGAAAAATTTGGGGTCTTTTTTTCTCCTGGTAGGATCAAAAGAGCTCGTGATTCAGAGTAGGAAAAACATTAAATTTACCTGTCTGATCTCTTCTCGCAATAATGTCCTTACACGCGGGCGTTTTTTAATTTATTTATTTTTCCATTGGATCACCAACAGAAGATACAATACACATGTTCAATGGGAAGCTTAATCACATTTACAATTGATCCCCTACTTCAATCACAAGCAATCGCAGCATGCATATGCATGGCGTTAGCGAATACAGCCCCATCAATTTCATGGTATAGTCTCCATGTTCTGAACCACATTAGAATTGTGGAACAGTACATCGTGTATCAACAGTAACACGTGAAGGTTAGGAAAGACAGCAATATTAGCTTCGAAATTGACTGACTGTATTGATTGATGGACTTGTCAAAGCGCCTTTGAGGCCTAAATGCAGAAAAAAAAGTTTTTGAATTTCGAAACCAGAAGGTTCTTGACTCATTCAATGCTAAGGAATTCTCTTGCAAAAATGGTGCGTACAGGCGTAACGGAAATTAGCGCTAAATGGGTCAAAGCTTAAGGCTTGTACAGTCATATTAATATACTTAGACCGGGTTACTCACGTCTATAAAGTCGAAAATAGCTCGACATGTTTCGGGACGGTCCGCGCCCCATAATCATGAGTGAGAAGCGCTTGCCGCGATTGCTCTGCGCACACTGCGCGCGACAGCCCGTTGAGCACGCCGGCAGACCGGCGCGGGGGGCGCGGTCGGCGCAGGCGCATGCGGCACCGGTATAGGCGAGATACTACCGTCTCTTTCACTTCTATTGTCAACTGCACTATTGCACACGACACTTACTACGTCACACTCTACCCCCTGCTCTCTCCCTGTATCGTCCACACTAAGCACCGGCGCAGCACACAAAACCGTTTTCCAAGCAGGGGGTACTGACCACCCCCCATCGCGATTGAAATTTGGGTGACGACTGATCTCGATAGCCTCCCGTATTTTCCGCGGAATGAAAAACTTTTCCTTCGCCAGCACGGTTACCTTATCGAATCTAATATAGTGCGCACCCGAATCCATCGAATGATCCGTTACGGCAGAACCCCGAGTATCCCGATTTTTCATACTGCGTATATGCTCAGAAATCCTTGTGGAAATGTTGCGGCCAGTCTCCCCTATGTAGTTCTTCCCACAGGAGCATGGGATCATGTAAACCCCTGGGGTACTCAATGGCTCCTTATCCTTCGGGGAGCGCACCAACTGTCGGAGCTGCATATGACACAGCATATGATGTACAGTCAGCCTCAAAAATATCTGTTCATTGTAATAAATTTTAAGTATGGATATTTCTGACGCTGCTAATACTTTATCATGTCTTCACCCAATTTTAGCAAAGCCTCCCAAACCAACGCAATTACAATACTGTCTGACAAACAAGAAAAAATCCTTTAACAAGCCTCTTCTCTACCAAAAACAATCAAAAGAAGCAAAGCCCTAATTCCATCGAATTCATACTTCAAATAAAAAAGGCTTTTTCTTCTCAAAATCATTTTACTCTTAATGCGTAGCACGGAGGAGGAAGTCCTTTGATTATTGAGAAGCAATCATCTCAGTGATGTTTGACAAAAGAAATCATCGATTTCAAGTTATGAACAAAGGACAGTTTTTTCTTTAAACAGCCAGAGTGTAGAGATGGTGACAGTAATCTATATCCGCCTAAGACGCATTTAATAATTAAAAAAGCCTTTAATAATTCTTACATTATCTTTAGTTTCTTTTATTTATTACATTTACAAAATGATACACAGACACCGATAGTAAAATAGTATAGATTAAAATACTTACTTGCTAAGTGTACATACATATATGTTAAGAGCAAAAAAGAGCGGGATAGATCTAATTGAAAGAGCACGTGAAAAATTAAAATTTGATAGTAGGCGGGCGGGCGAAATGAACCACTTAATCAGATAATTGCTGTTTTCACCTGAACTACATTTTTTGTAGATAAAAGCGTTAAGTGTTCAGAACTGATTATTACTCAACTATTTAACTAAGAATCATGTTTATAAACGTCGGGTTTCGACATTAAGACCAAAACATGCAAAAAAGGACCTACGTATGAAAAATAAAAGTATCGAGGTTTTTTGTTAAAAATCATGTTTTCACGTTTATCAGTTTGACACGTTTCCCCTAAAATTACTACAATTATATAGACCTGAATCGTCTATTCAGTTTTTTAAATGAACTACTCTATGTTAATCTACTCTGTAAAATCGAAAGACGTATTTTCCTTGTAAAGTATGGCTTGGCTTAGTCAATTAATTTATAAAGTTACGAATATTTCTGGCATCAGACTTCAAGAGATGCGTGTGACTGTCGGATGAAGTATTTCTTTTGATGTAGGTAATCTTGTTAGGTATATACTTATACTCTCAATAATCAACCCTCTTTAATCTTCAATTGACGTTTGATAACCGAACCATGCAAGAAATAAAAAAAAATCCACTCCAGCACTTCTATCTGTCAATTAGATGACTGACAGCGATATTAAAAAAGTTATACATAATAACATTGTCTATGGTATTCCATAAGAACACTGCTAAACGATGCTCCTATACATATTCATATACTCGTATGATTCTTGTGATATTTTGTATACCAGTTCGTTAACTATTATTTTTTGTCGATTCAGTTTTTTGGAAATTTTTAATATGGCGGGGCGGGAATTGGTCCAAACGTCCTAAGCGCCATAGACCGAGGGCTCTTAGGACCTTTATGCCAAAACCACCACCACATCGCAAGGTCTACCGCTCACAGTGCCACTAGTAGTAACTCCCTACGTGTCTGTTTCTAGGCATGAAAAAGTAGACCTTTTTATATTATTATTAATTCAGTTTTCTTGGCCTCTGTAATGTATTATTATTTTGTTGGCATTCACAGCATCCATCACCGCTAATACCTGGCGACGAGACCGCTTGATTGATCTAAGCTATTTCGACCTCTTGGAAAATAATACATTTATAATATACTTTTCTGTATCATCATAACAGTGTTCCATTCTTAGAAGAAAGCTGGTCTAAGTTATTCGTAACGCAAAAAATATTATAAATAAAAAAATTGCCGCAGAAGTGTGGTTTTAAAGCGTATATTTCATTAATTTTATCATCATACCTAAATTTAAGAGCTGGGTTCTTGTCTTGTCGGTGAAGACACTTCCAGTTATAGAGTCAGACTAATCTAAGAGCGCGCTCTTACGCGAGCGAGCGAGCTCGCACAACAACAAATTCTACGCGAGCAGGTGCTCGCACAATAACAAATTCTACGTGACCCGCAGCTCGCACAACAATATGACGCATCGAATATGATATAGTCGAACCGCAATTATCCAAACTAATTGGGACCGAGGCTAGTTTGAGTAATCAAATTTAAAGGTTCCGATAATAGAAATCTAGTTTTTAAAAACAGTACAGTATCCCTCCCCCCCTTCTCGCCAACCGTAATTTACTATTTGTGGTATGATCTTCCGTCCAGTAGCCACTTGTTCCTTTCTTTGGCTGAGTGAAAAGTAACGTGTAAATAGGTGTCCAAGGTTGTTTGGATCTGATCAGTCCATCCATGGACGTAGTCCATGATTGCACTACGTCCTCTTGGTCAACATTGAGCAGAAGCTCGCACAGCAGCAAATTTTACGTGACCCGGAGCTCGCACAACAACACAAATTCTACGCTAGCAGGAGCTCGCACGTCAGCGCCTTGATTTTGAACTTAAGCTTTTTCAACAAGCCAAGCAAGTTGAAGAGCTCGAAATTGAGGCAAGCTTGGTGGCCCAAGGCGCGGATGGATGATCTACCATTAGAACGGTGAGCCAAACTTATTCGCGTACTGCATTGTGGATTCACGACGTAAACTATAGCGGACGCCGCCCTGGTGATTTGGCTATTACAAATGGAATATTTGTAATCTTTTTTGAAGCATATGATGCGGTTCCAGATACTGTACAAGGCGTTTATTACCTATTTTTTCTAGTATTTTAAAAAACCTGACAGTAAAGTAATCGGTCTGTAGTTAGAAGGAAGTGATTTTTCACCAGATTTTAAAATGTGAAATTTTTTATGACATGCATGTACCTACCTATTATTTCTATGCCGATAATGGCAGGATGTGCTGAACAAAACATGTTTTATGACCTTATTTTGTACCACATTCAAGAAATGAAATAAATGATTGATTGATTGATTGATTGAGATATAATAGAAGAAAATTGTAGGGAAAATTCCAAACGAGAGGCTCAGATTAAACAGGTGTGTTAGGGGGTTGACTAAGTAATCACAGCCCGTTTTGATTAGTTTATTAGTAATGATATCACATTCGGTTGCACTGTTATTTTTAAGATTCATAATTTATAAGGTTAATTTTAAGTTTTTATTATTTTTGTATGTCTTTCCCATCACGGAACAATGGTGTTCCGGACCTTTGGGAGGCGTACGCGGAGCCGAAGCCAACACGCAGAGGCCCTTTCGACAATTTAATGAAATGTAAGGGGTACACCGAGTGGATGTTGCACCTGCCCGAGTCATGGGACGCACGCAGAGGCAGCACCCGCCAGGGTGTATAGACTATTGAGATTTAATGGAATCTAAAATATACTGGACTGTGGTGGTGGACTAAATACTGGGTTATGGAGAGAAGAAAAAAATCGGACGTCTGCCTAACAAAATGGTAATCAATTTTATTTCCGGCAGACGGTGACTCGCCCACATAAGATGGGCCCCCCACAAAAAGCGACATCTAGGATGGCTCGAGGGCAACACCGGTATGAGGGCTGGGGGTAGAGAGGTGTCACTGGACTTTAAACATATAGCCAACTCGCCACTTAGGTTTCCACATCTACCCTCGAGAACACAGCTCTCGCGACCCCACTCTGGACGGCCGGTTAAGGCAAGCCAGAGGCGGAGGACTTGGTCGGACGACGGAGTCCCCCAGGAGCGCTCAGGTACGTGGGGTCGCTACTCCCCAACAGCTCGCCACAAGCTGCCCTGCGTTGACTGATTGCACCGGTCGAAACCAGTGGGCGATGGGGTCGTCACATCCCTACGCCTATTAGTTTATTGGCAGTTTCAGGGGCCCATCTAGTCGGCGGCAAGTCACCGCCTGCCTCGATAACTTGTTTTAAACATTGTTATGGCAGGCGTCCGGAACTCTTAGCAATAGTCCATTTCTGATCCACCCAAACCTCAACGCCATAGCCTGGTATTCTTTCCACTTTCTTTACAATAGCTCCAACGCCTGCTGGGACCGGTTCACGGGTATCTATTGATGCACCCGTGAATTGGTTCTAGCAGGTGCACTACACAGCAAAATTCTCCAAAAGGCCTCTACGACCTACGTGTTGGATCTGTATCCCCACGCAAGCCTACCAAAAGACCGGGATGTAGATACAGGCCCGTGATCCGCAAAGGAGAAACAAATAAGGGCCAACACCGCCCCGTGGTAAGTCAGTACTATCAAGCTGTGCTAACTTGGCAGACATTCAGATTAATTTATTATTTTTATTATTACTATTTTAATTGCTTTTTTGTGTTTGCTTTTATGTTAATTTTGGGTGTCCTACCTGCACAATAAAACTATATTTATTATTTATTTATTTTTTATAATTAAATTTTGAATCTCAGCCGAGTCCGTTGGGATTAGAACCAAAGACATTACGGGAGTATCGGCCGAGTAAGCTACATTTGCTAAATCGCTACTTTTTGTTTCATTTTGTCCAAAATGTTGTCAGCTATAGTACGTCGTCCCTCAGTCCCAGAACGTATTATATGTATTATCATTAACTCCAGATTAACAGAAACATGGCGCCATAACTAGCCATTACCTGAAACTCAGCTTAAGGCTGGCAATTAAAGCGGAATAGAAGCATTACCTTAAGCGCATCCCCGGTCTCAGTAGTTTCTTGCCCATTAGGTTCATCTCCTTGGAATGGAATTCAGGTTTTACTGTTTTAAGAGCGTTGGAGGTGGAATCAAAAATTATACCACACCATATTACCACACAAAATTGTAAGCACTCGTTTTATCAATATTCATAAAGCTAAATGTTGTCCAATGCTTTTAAACTATTATTACTTGTTTACAATCCTTGCAAAATAAGTTCATGTCAAATCATGAAGACATATTCTTAAACAATAGATGCTTGAAAGAATGGAATATTTGCATGGCCTAAATGTCGGACTGGGCACACTGTGGAACGTAAAATAGGAATAGACAACTCCAGCGTTTGGATAGTTGTCTAAAATAAAGTACCTAAGGTGTAGGCGGTTCAACCATGTCTTCGCATATTTCTTTATGCGTAATTGGCAACAAGGCGCAATCAGTAATCAATATAGTCATAAATGATGAAGTTTAGAATAATTTGTTTAAGTTGAATTTGATTTCTCCAAATATATCTCAGTTCGCAGTTCAAACTGTTTGGTTAGGTTACACTTTAATCCACTTTTTAGGACAATATATTTTCGGACAAAATAGTATTCGGAATGCCGTGCATCATGCCAAGTTATGTTATGTTGAAAATCGATTATGCCAAATCTGTGACAAAAGCGTTTCGGACAAAAAAAATGCCAAATAACCCGTATACGTATTTGCCTAATTCCGAGTGTCAGGAAATATCTTACAAATTCCGGAAATCACAGGAATTTCTCTTTTCAATATATTAAAAGTTGCCTTCACGAGTTTTCATCACATAAATACAAGAAGAGAACTCAACAAGAATATTTTGCTAAAATTATTTTCTATGGGCGAAAAACAAATAAATCCATGCAACAAAATAATTTTCCCCCGAGGCAATGTAATTTATTTGAATGATAAACATAATTATTCATCTTTAGCAAGGCCGTTAATTGTCTGGAGGCATTCTATCTTAATTCTCACAAATGGCCGAATATTTATTAACCTACAAATCTTTTCTGGTTTTGTCGTCGTATTTTCAGTCTAATATTCCAATGTAGACCTGTTTTTTGGCCTAAAAGCAGCTTTAAGGATGACTCACAAGAGAACGGGCCGTGACCGGGCCGGACCGGGCCGGGCCGATCCGTCAGTTTCTATAGAAAACGTCACGTGACCTCCGAGGGCTCCGAGCTATCACGTGATTCTCTATAGAAATTGACAGATCGTCCCGTCCTGTCCCGTCCCGTTCCGTTCCAGTGTGACTCATCCTTTATAGTCAAAATTAATATTGGCAGTTTGCCTAGCACAACTCAGCGCGCCTGGTACAAGTTCTTGGCAATAACAAGTACATCATTTTTTTTTTATTTTTTTTATTATTATTCAAAAGGTGTACATAGTTACATTAATTGGTATTATAACCCGCCAAACATGCCATGTTTATGTATGTAGTCGCGCTTTTTTTACCGACTTTGAAATAAGGAGGAGGTCCTGAATACTTCGGATTTTTTAAGCTTTATGTATGTTTACCGATTTGGTACCTACTCCAAACTTCATCGTTCTATTTTAGTATTTTTTTTTCTTAGCCCCATTTGGTCCTGATCTGATCCATGAGAAATCAAGGGAACTCCTTAATTTTTAAAGGTACATAAATGATTATAACAGGGTTTTCTCAGGTAACTAAAGCATTTTCATTCGATAACTATCATTTGGTATAAAAATCCATAAAATGAAAAATTCTGATCTGATTCTAAAAACTTTTTAACGGTAAAGAAAACGGACTTAATACTTTTGATGCCGGTGCATTTCCAAACAAAACTGCATTTTGATTGAATTTTGAATGATTTTGATATTACACAGGCTGTGAGCGAGTTAAGTAAACGTCGTAGTTTCATGCACATAAAAAAGGAACATCTGATTTCTCCATTTTCGAAATCGGTTTTTTTTGTAAAAAAGTTTTTGACTTATTACGCTAAGACGGCAAGAAACCAACATAATACTTCAAGGTCTTCAATTACAAACCTGCGTGCGTAGCCAAGATGCCAATCGCTTAGTAACGTATCGCAGCTACCTCTCTCTATCGCTCTTCCTTATTAGTGTGACAATGACAGTTGCGTTTCGTTAGCGACTGAGCGTGAGTGATTGGCATCTTGGCTACGCACCCAGAACATCTAACAAAACGTTTACGCAGCTTCTCTTCTCTTTTTAAATAATGGCTTCTTTCTGTCCGAGAGTTGGACAATTTTGCCATTGTCACGTATTATTATTATTTTACAATATTATATACATAGAATAGTATATTGCCACTTGGGAGACGTTGTTCGGTAATTGACCTCGCTATATGTTAAGTTTATAGCTAAAAAACTTAAAATATAGCTTCTCGGGGGGCCAAGATCCCGGGATTGCCGCTTGGTGACTAAAGGAATGACTGAAGTCGTTTCAGGATTAATTCTTCATTAGCTGTATACTGCTTCGTTAGTTTACTGCACAATTAGCTATCAACATTACACATTAAACAACATTTTGCAAACAAAATACAAACAATTATTCCAGAGACGCCATCGTCATCTTGAAAAACAAACGACAATCGTTTACGCAGCCATTTATCATCCAGCATGTCCCAGGTATGACAAGAACAATGTGTCAACAGGACCCAGGACCCGCGTCATGACGTGACGTGACATGTGACAGTACTGACGTGGGAATTACGAACGTTTACTCAAAAAGGTTATGAGGGTTTTGAGAGTTATTAGTTGTAGCCAACCATTTAACCAACCAACTGGATATGTCTCGACTTTACTATCTTTTTTGGCAATTTTGGCATAGACCGTGTATGGCTGGTACGTAACCTACTACAGCTATGTCACATAACGTCCAGGTACAATGACCTGAGCGCCTACCACGAACCGCGAACGAAAGTATACCTCCCTTTCGCACTTGTGATTTCTCACTCAAGTGCGACAGAGAGGTGAAACTTCGTTCGTGGTTCGTGGTAGGCCTTCAGGGCCCGTAATTTTCATGCCAGTTTCGTCATAATGACGTAGGTATATAGATAGACACAGGATGTTTTAATACGAAATGAGTTAATGACAGATAGTGTCTATCAACGTTCGATTCTAACGTCGAACGTAATAGTTTTGACACTATTCAATGACAGCATTATTCTTTCAAACGTTTACCTAAAACATGATGCATGACGCTTGACGTCATTTGTCTGTCAGCGGCATGAAAATTACGGGCCCTGACAATGACTATGATCATTAGTAGAGGAGAACACCTGCCAATGACCTGTCTGTTAAATGGTCATACAGAAGAATGTAAGAGATACGAGATAGAGAACTACACGAGATTTGGGGCTTGCTGGTACTTTATATAACAAAGTGTTAAAGAAAGTGTGAACACGCAACAAATTGTACAGTAAGGTGTTAAATATAGGGGATGATTACAGTATTCAGCTTGTACAGCGAGCGCCCAGAGCGGACGCAAATTCGGACCCATATAAATTCGGGTATTTCAATTCCCCAACCACGTATTTAACAGCCAATGGACGATAACCAAAGCACGTCCGTTACCAACTACCCACATGAGAGACACAGCATACGTCAAGCAACATCCACTAAATTGCAAGTTTAATTCCGACGAGATAAGTGCTATTGCTCCTTCCTTACCCATTTAAACAGTCTACTCCCATCCACATACTATCTCACGAAATCATTTAACCTAAACTCAACCTTATTTTATTTCACTATAGTTGTTTTTACTGCAGCACTTTGAAGCTAAAACGAGGATGCTACAATTACTAATTCACCTAGACCGTCAAAGAGTAAGCCTTTATGTGTCATATTTTTCCTCTGCGTCGTAATTAACTTTCAACCTTATTTGCTCGGAAATAGGGTTGTATTTTCAACGCTCGCCGGTAAACAGTTGCGAGCTTGCTAAGATTATTCGCAGTATAAAGTAAAGTCACGTTCACACGTGTCACGTACTCGCTGACGCAAGGAAATGACGATGAAGCTTAAATAATTTAGACAAGTGACGAGAAGAAGGCTTAATGTTTGAAACGGGGAGCCTCCGAGGGTTATTAAAGAGAATTTGAGCTGCTGAAGTTAAGCACTAGTACTTGAAATATAATGTTTAATTTAAATGAAAAAGTACTGAAGCATACATACGTTACGAAAGCAGC
The DNA here is from genome assembly GCA_949128165.1 of Lathronympha strigana. Lineage (NCBI taxonomy): Eukaryota > Metazoa > Arthropoda > Insecta > Lepidoptera > Tortricidae > Lathronympha > Lathronympha strigana. The sequence goes on from OX421911.1 coordinate 2,125,180, forward strand.
GGAAATATGAGCACCAGCGTCTGACAACTTCCTAGAATAGAGCAAAACCACCAAGCAGATGAACTGCCAAACTTTAATTTATTCAATTTTATAATTGAAAGAAAAATGGAAAAATTCCCCGCGTCGAGTGGGATTCCGATCGGGCGTCGATAGCTCAATTGACAAAGCGATCTTACCGGTGTTCAGAGAGGTTCGAATCCCGCTTAAAGCGGGGAATTACAGTACACAGATAATGACAGCTCAAAAGTGCCACGAAAAATTCCGGCCTCTGGTATTTATTCAACACAGACGAGGATAAGACGGAATAGTCCCGACGGAATTAGCAACGTTGACCTAATAAAGGAAGTCGGTTAAAACGGTCGCCGTTTAACTTAACTGACGCGTCTCCCAAGGTATGCAAGGAAAGACGGGGCGGGGTTAAAGTTACGTCATACGTTACAATATTGACATAACCGCTGCACATAAGACAGATTAATGATGGCTCCTTTCAGTGTTCCACTACCCCTTTTCCCCCCCACTCAATCCTTGGGATCTACCGCAGTATCCTAGTTTAACTAAACGGTAGACCTATATTCCATTTGAATGTCATTCTTAGAAACGCTTGAACTCCTATTATAATTACAAGCCCGAATATTCTGCAGCTAGATAGATTATACCCTTCGCAATAACTGTATCAAGCAGCTTGCAAACCAAACCAACCTCTAACACGCAGTCAATAAGGCCGACAACGGCATGACACGTGGACCTTTTTCATCCCATTAGTTTTCGCTTAAAACATTGCGTTACTGATGGGGCCCTGATGTGTTGAGTAATGGGGTAAGTTGGACCGCAAGGGATACTGATTTGTGGACCCCATTTCTCATAGACGTGGTCAATGAATGGCGCAATGCAATAAGAGGAGCGATTTCAAAATCGCTGACTCGAGTTCGAGAGGGCAAACCACGTACACTTTTTAACATTTCATGGCAAAAATGTCAGCTGTTTTATATGAGTATAAACTCACTTTAACCTTTGCCATGAAATGCAAAGTGCTTGATTGCTTTGTTTGGTGTTCTACAACCGAGGAACAAAAACCGATGACCGATGAGGTAATTAATACACCTGCATTAAGGATGATTCACACTAGGAAGGGACGGGACGGGCGGGACAGTACGATCTGTCAATTTCTATAGTAAGAATCAAGTGGTAGCTTCTTCAAGCAACATAAGGAGGGGAGTCGGCATACGTACAGTTTCCCCACTGCCGAAGTAGCAGCCCAAATGGGCATACGCGGCTCTGTGTTGTCACTAGTGCACTAAAATATATCGAAGTGTGCAAGTTTTGTGAGTGTAGTTGTATCATTCTCTATGTGCTAGTGTTATCATTACATAATGTTTTTTGTATGTAGTGTGTGAGAATTGCGTCTGTGTGCACGTTTCCCCCCGCAAAAGGTGACAGAATAATTTGTAGGATATGATGTCGCTATGACGTCTCCCTTCCAACGCGTTGGAAGCCTGTATTGCTCGAAGGATAGCTTAGAACCCTCGTAAGTCACGTGAAGTTTTCTAAAGAAACTGATAGATCGGCCCGGTCCGGTCTCCACTTGGCTCGTTCTAGTGTGAGTCATCGTTCAAAATCGCTTTCACTCGTGACTTGCGTATTTTACTCCCGTTCGTAAATATTGTTCCTCTGGATATTGCCTAAGTTTATCGCAATTTACGGGAAGGAACCCAATTTCGTTTGTTTCAATTAATTTCCATTCATTTCCACGTGATAATTGCGCCTGGGAGCAAAAACCCACGCATTTTTGAGGGAAATAGCGGAGCTGTTTAAAATTATATTAAAGCCTTTCTGAAAATTTGTTGTTGTCGGTAAATTTAATCCATTAAAAGGTAATTAATACACTGGTAGGTTAAATTGTTTATATTTTAAATTGTAGCACCTTTATTTTGTATTTAATATCATTGTAAGCTTATAGTTTAGTTTTATTAAGTAATAGTTCTATCTTATATTGTCTCCTTTTGTACCGGTTTTGTTTGTTTTTGTTCCAATAGTAGTAGTAGTAGGCCTTTTCATCTATGTCAGATGTTTAAAGCAGCATCTGGAGAACGACACTTGCGTTCGTGGCTGTAAAGCCCTATACGGGAGAGGATCCCTCGTCCACACACACGGCAGGTGTATGCTCCCCCAGGTGGATGGGGGTTGGAAGCCTGCTCATGGCGCCTCGTCCGTTTTTCCTTCAAGGAGTGGAACCAGGCCGCGTCGTGCTTTGATTGACCCTCGTGAATAACATGACGCCATATGGGTCGATCTTCAGCGAATTTCTGCCATTCGTTGCACGGGATGTTAAAGGCAACCATATCACGCTTGACACAATCCTTAAAGCGCAGCATTGGTCGTCCGACCGATCTTTTTTCCAATAAAGAACCTATATTACTTAATAATTGTATTTCTTGTGACTCAGATTTCTTTAAAAAATGGCCGCGACGTGAAAACGAAACGGCATTTTTGGGCTCTGCGATCCTATTTGACAAAAAGGAGCCAATTCCATTCCTTAGCAGCCCGTATGAAAAATAACGAGGTTCGCTTCAAGTGAATAAAAGGTTTCGTGCCAGCAAAATTGCATTCAAAAGTATTCGGACAAAAACCTGTCTCCTACCAGTTCCTAACAAAGGCATTTTTTTTTTAATACTACGACGGTGACAAACAAGCATACGGCCCGCCTGATGGTAAGCGGTCACCGTAGCCTATGGACGCCTGCAACTGCAAAGGTCATCTCTCCATCGTCGTAAATTTTACTACACTTACGTAGCTTTAAACGTAAGTTAATCATTATAACAACAATATAAAACGGGATATTTACCATGTATGTTTGTTTTATTGAGCACCCGATATTTCGGCAATGTTGCAAGCGCCATGATTTGTGAACAACACACAAAATATGCGTAAGAGGGTAGATCGCTACGGAGTGTGACTAGATCACAAGCAGCTCGTAAGTTTACTCCGTGAACATGGCGCTTGCAACATTGCGGAAATATGGGTGCTAAATAAACCAAACATACATGGTAAATATCCCGTTTTAGCTTGTAGTTATAATGCAAATGACCATGTTAGCTTAAAATCGTATAAATTAATCAAACTCTAACTTAGTTTGCGGTAACAGCTAACTTGCATTTCATCTGAAACAATAGAAGTTGTATCTACGGAAAACAGCCCGAAAGGGGATTTGTTTTAAACTTGTGGATAATCTTGAAATTGTAAATCAAAAGTGTGGAATTTACAGTTTATGGAGCTGATAAGAGGTTTTATTGTTATGGTTGTTTACTAATGTTGTAAACTTGACAATTTATGTATACAGATTGCATTTTCAATGTAGTACATTATTGTTTAGCTGAAAGCACAATTACTATTGGATATATTATTATTTATTTTTTATTACATATTGAAAATATTACGAATCGACATATATAGGTGTCGTGAAACCCTGTCTGGGTTGTTTCGAACACATGCAAATCCTGCACCTGCATCTGGACGTATCAGAGTGGGCGAGGTGGTCAGAAATATCCAAACAAATCTACAAATGACTGTACTTTAGAACATTATAAATGCGAGACTAAAACTCCCGCGTTTCTAATTTGTGTAGTTTTTTTTAGATCGATTTTTGAAAATCGTTTTCTTACACTTGGTTTGAAAATTATTTCACAAACTTTTTTCTTTGCTGATGTTGGATAAACCCTTCAAAGACATTTAGAGGTAAGTACGACCTCTCTAGGTACATTTGCACCCCTAATTATACGGATATCTTACTTGCTTTTTGCTAAATTTCCTGATTCTAGGTGGACGAAATGTACAGGAAATGTGACATAAACTGCCGTATCTTATCATAACATTAGCTGGCCCTACGCCATACGTTCGGGCGTATTCGCTGGATCTGCCAATCAATGTATGGGAAATTTGTCCAGCGGATTACCCGAACGTACAGTCAACCAATTGGAACCCTAGGCCACTCTAGAACCATGTCAAAATGACACGCAGTATGAGATTTCTTACAATCTGATTTATAGCGTCACTATGACATAGTCCTACAGTGGCCTAGGGTTCCAATTGGTTGACTGTACATGGCCGGCAATTGACGTATTGATTTGATTTCTTCACAGAAGGGGCCGTAGACGTGTGTATACCACATTCATTCAAACTTGCTACCTCTACGCGTTCCCGAGATAAAGGGTATATCTAGATAGACAGACGGACGGACAACAAACTAATCCTATAAGTACGGAACCCTAAAAAGCTTTCCTTATAAAGTCAACCCACGCAATAAAACGAGCAAAATATTTCACCACTTGCTGTCATTTTCAAACACTTTACGGTCCAAATAGTCAAATCACCTCCAGCGTATTCCTGGGATTGTGTTCGCCAGACTGTGAATGTAAACTGCACATACTTAATGTATACATACTACAGTAATGTACAAGTATCTATGTGGAGAGGAGAGTAAACAGTGATCTGAGATAATATGTAGAGGAGACTGGGGTCAAATGAAACATTTTCAAGCTAACAGACGAAAACATATACTTGTTTCCATATTTAATGACGTTTTATATAATTAAGGGATGACTCACACTAGAACTTACGGGGCGATATGTCAATTTCTATAGAAAGAATCACGTGATTGCTCGAAACCCTCGGATGTCATGTCCATCTCTTGATTATATATTGCAACAGGTCAAGACAAACAGCCACTTTTTTATTTATGTAGGTTAATAGTGCGCAGCCCTATTTTTAGGTGGCCCAAGATTATGCAATATTCATAAACTGTTGAGCGTACCCGCTCGGACGGCCAATAAACAAACAAGACGCTAGTGTAATGCGCGGCAAGGGTCGGCTCTTAAGGGCGATCTTAGACCGACCCTTATAATGTGTTTACTTGTAGGACGGTGACCCACTGATGCTTGAGCGAGCCAAGCGATATAGCATCCGTCCGAAAACATAAATAGGAGCCCACTTTTACGTTCCGAAAATAGTTTATGTCCGAAAATGTTCTTAGATCGACACTAGAATTTGAACAAAATTGCATGACGACAGTAAAACTATAGTGTTCTTTTAAGCTCTTCATGCACGATTTAGACACATAAACACCATGGGATCAGAGGTGTCCTGGCCATAATGGGACTCATAGACAACACCGAGTATAGGATGTGTGGCGAAGATGAGACGGAAGCGCTTAATGTGTGAATGTCACGCTATTAGACAAAGAATGAAAGACTTGCAGGATACCTGGAAACAAAGGAATTCAGAACATTACCCCTGAGCTCCATCATCCATCACATGGAGATAGTCAAGCAAGCTCTTGAGTAGTACGGAAGGGGGCAATTACACAAAATATCCAGTCGAAGTGAGTTCGCTAGAGCTCCCTGACCTTATATAATATAAGATAAAACTGTGGTGTTAAAAGTACGCCTAACGACAAACAACATGGTCGTGCCCTTTGTACTTTAATAATTTTCAGTTGTTTTGTGATTTATTTTGTGTACAATAAAGCGCTTACTACTACTACTACTACAACATATGCACAAAAACAGCACCCAATATTCTGTAACATTGTTCTATAGGTAGATCCTATTGCACGTTAGTGGTAAGGCCTCTTTCAGCTCACAATGGACTGCTCACTTCATATCAAGTTCCTGGCTTCATTCCAACTCTTCCCAGCAGCTGAAAAATGTTCAGTTTGCCTCAACAGAGCTCCGCCACGAATGCACGGAACTCGACAGTACCAGCCAGCTACCGTTTGAGTATAAATAAGTATTAACTACTTATTTTAAACAGGCGCATGCAATGGACGCGCGCCTTTACTGCCCATCTTAGCATACAAATGTCCTCTAATAGCTTAAAGCGTGTGTTTGCAGTTTATATTGCCCACATTTGAATACGCGTAACTGTCGTTTTGCACTTACTGTGTTCAGATTCAAGGTATAACCTTAAAGTTTAAGGATGCCTCTTTATGTGTGTTTTACGGATGTACAATAATGGGTGGTGCAAGTGTTGGTTACACGCCTTAGGGAGACTCGATTTGCTATCGATGATTTCTAAAATGTCTCAAAACGTTGAAACCGTATAAGTGTAGAACACTTTTGTCGAGGCGAGTAACTGAATGATATAAATAGTGGAACTTCGCCTGGGTCGTACAGGCGACGCAGGCTCTATTGGCAGAGCAATCTGACCGGTGGTCAGAGAGGTTGCGGATTCGAATCCTGCTGAGATTTTATTTCATTTTTCTTTCATTACAAAATTGAAAACGATCGCACACATCTCAGCTTAATACAAAATGAATTTATTAAGAAACTGTTAAAATATTTAACTACCTACTTTTTAAATGTTTAAACCGGCTGCAAACGACCTATCCCAAACAATTCCTTAAACCAACCTCAAAACCGTTTAATACTATGTAAATTAATTTCAAATCCCTTAAGTGGTAATATCTAAAGCGAGCTAAGCCGGGTAATAGCTGATTAATATTCAACTAGTAAGAAATCTTGTTACCGAACTGAAGAAAGTTAGTAAAGGACGAATGTCACACCGAACCGAGACCAAGTTGCTGTGCAAACACTGAAGCAAAAGTTGCAGATCCAAAAAGATATCAGGACACATAAAATAATTATAATAGCTGTCCTGTACATATTTCTTTTGCTCTCCGGTCGGCAAACATCCAATTACAGACCGCTACGCTAAACAAATTCACCGCTAGTCGACTGCGTCGCGCAGAAAAATAGTGTACCTACAGACCTCGGCCAGTAAAAAAGAAAGCCTCAGATTGTTTGTCGACCTCAGCTTCGCTTCTGACGATAATTAGGTACACGGGATCTGAGACATTTCTTACTTTACAGCCGAGGCTGCGTAATTTACTATTATTATAATTTTGTAAGATAATATACCGGGAATTTACTGCCTAACCGGTAATTCCTAAGTATATGTACAATGTTTTACCGGGTTATATTCCTTAACTGTTTTTGTGTACGGCCAGAGATCTATAATAAACTACACAACTGTTCGCGCAGCGTTTGATAAGAAGGATTGCAAATACTTAGGAAATTAGGACTTAAACTGCCGTGACAGGGTGGCCTAGTGGTTAGGGCAAGGCGTCTACGTCAGCCGCGAATGCAGATTAATGCAGAAGAACTGGAGGACTTGATCACTTTTTCTTTATACGACATTTATGTATTTGCTATTTACACCCTGGGGCCTTATTATGATGTCTTAAAGCGATTCAGTTGTCGACCTAAACTGAGTCGCTTCCATCAACTGAGTTTAAATTGAATCTAAACTGAATCGCGTTAACACGTCATAGTAAGGCCCCTGGTTTTGTCGACAGTTTCCCAGCGTTTTATCAACTAATAGACGCTACACACGATTATAGGTTCACTCACTCTAGACAGAGCCGGGACGGGCCGTTCTCGATGTGTTAATTTCTATAGCAAGCGACACGTGACAGCCTTGAGCCCTCAGAGGTCACGTGACTCTTGCTATAGAAATTGACACATCAAGCATGGCCTGGCCGGTGTAGCGTTAGTCAACTTAGGGCCACTTGGTCCACCCGGGGTTATAGAATTTGACAGCTTAACTCCAGGTTAGCGGCTGACCCTGGGTGGTGCAGTCATCCTTAAAGGCGACCGAATGTCTGGTAATTCTCGTACTCCTTGCGTTACGGTGTAACATGGGCCAGCCCTAAATCAGCTTAGATCCCGAGCTAAAGCTAACCAAACGTTTTATAATTTAGGAAGTTTCCACGCTCTTAACTTTCTACAGGATTATCTAGGACATCTGGAATCTTCTGATATGCTTAAAGGCGCGGAATATTGATAGGGAGGAAATTGAAGTCTTTTCCCAAGGATTTTAATGATTATGATGATCATGATGTTCCTCCTGACCGATTTCGGTCATAGTGACTGTTTTTTCCGGGGTTTAGTGGAGTGTTGCAGTTGCCTGCTACTCTACTGTCTGATGCGCCTTTTGGTGATTTACATATCCTATCTTAGACATGTAGGTACACCACCAACATAATAATTCAGAAATAATACAATAAATGCTATTTATTATTTGCCAAAACAAAACATTTTACCTATAATAATCATTGAGAGTGAAAATTTTATTCCAGTATAACACTGTTAGAGATAACGTTTATTTGCAGCTTATCTTTAGAATTCTGGAATTGTATCCTAAGTTTAAAAAGTGGGAGTCAGACTCGCGCAGGCTGGGTTCCGTACCATATAAATAAAACGACAGAAAAGCACGTTTGTTGTATCCCACAAACATGCTTTTCTGTCGCAAAAAGGAGCAAAAAGTGAATATATCTCGAAAGCCAGGGGAACCTTAAAGTTGATTTAATGGATCAGTCTAAGCCTTTGTGGTTAGAAGCTTGTCCGTTTATTACCGGACAACCTGTATAGGTAGCGTAAGTAATTAAAGCTGAAATTTGAAGAACTACCTATCAGGTATATTATTATGTACTACATACCCGATAGATCTTAAAATATCAGCTTCGATTGCACATCCAACTTAAATGTTTCTACTTAGTTTTTTAATAAAATTTGGTAAACTGCAATATCCCAAAAACACACTCTTCGCAAGAACTCATTCAAATGAGAAACGGCATAAGCGCCTCAACTAACCAAACAAGATAAGCCTTTTCATAGCCAATAAGTCCAGCAATGCAATGAAAGTGTTATTATCGCATTGAGCTGAAACGGCTCGAGTTTCGACACAGGTATTAGCGCCACCTGGCGGTCAGCTTAACGGTTCTCCGGGGAAATTTGCATTCAGCGGATTAATGCAAATCGCCAATGGATTTTGACTGGCTTTCATAGTGCTGTAGTTATACCCGACTTTAAGAGAAGATTCTCAAATCGGTCGTATGTTTTTAAATATTATGGGAGTCATCATTGGTTTTAGCGTCCATTACAGATGATTTAAACACATGTTAAAGGACGACTCACACTAGAACTGGACGGGACGGGGCGGGACGGGAAAATCTGTCAATTTCTACAGAAAGTGTCACGTGACATCCGAGGGCTCCGAGCTGTGACATGATTCTTTCTATAGAAATTGACAGCTTTTCCCGTCCCGTCCCGTGCTAGTGTGAGTCATCCTTAAGGAGACATCGGCTTTGATGACTTCCGGGGCACTATGTCGAAAGGTCAACACGTCCACGGAGTCAATCTGTCCAAGGGTCCAAATTAACATGTCCATGGAGTCAACATTGGTTATGAAGACTACTGGAGACCGGTACGATATCGGCAAGATCTTCTCAAATCGGTCGTTTTTAGGGTTCCTAAATGGCAAAAACGGAACCCTTTTAGTTTCGTCCAGTCCGTCTGTCCGTCCGTCCGTATGTCACAGCGTTTGTTTAGGAGGAGCGCCCTATAAATACATCATATACATTTAACTAAATGTAAAAAAATATTTTTTGCCAAATATCGACTTTAGGTACTTACTTACACCATTTGATAGGTCTTAACAAATAACTTATAGGTTTCTTAAACAAAAATTTGATTTATCGAATTTTTTCGGAAATAATCGATCTTAACGTTTGAAAAAGTGTCCCGCCCCCTTGATCGTAATAACCTAACTTTTCTATTTTTAATGAAGTTATTTATCTAACGTTTTGTATGTTACAATAAAACAACCATATCAGAGTAGTGAACGTCTTGAGTTGTATTTGATGAGGTGGTGTGAAAATATAAGAAGAAACAATGACAAAATATGTGATATCTTTTGTTTACATCGTTTGTAAGTTCTATCGACGGCGATTTTATAGCAGAATGTCATTTTTTTCGCATCTAGATACCACAAACATAACGTGACTCCTTTTATTATTCTGGTTTATTTAAAAAAAATTCTACCATGTTATAAAAATGTCTTATCGATAATGCAATAATATTTCAAACAAGCATCATTATCCTTTTTTAAAGATACTTGGACAATCATAAAAATCTGTTGAAATTGTTAAGTTTTCAAAGACAACTTACCTCAAGTGAAATATGTACATATATACAAGCTTTAAGCTGAGCCCCATATTAATACGACCGTTCTTACTTAAGCTAGGTATTAGCTCGGTATTATGCTCGTCCCCTGTTACACGGTGTAGTTTGTTGCTAATCGCTTAAGAGGAAGTTGGACAAGTTGGTTGCATTGCATGGAGGGTGAGTGTAAACGTTGCTTTTCATTGCATTTTTATCTTACTGTAACTATGTTTTGTTGTGTCATGGGTGTAATAAAATTGTTTAAGAACGTTATCAGTATTGTGGCCCTTTCTAGTTTTAGGATTTTTTATAAATAATTTGCACAACTAACATTACAAAATGCTACCAATATATTCATTTTATGCTTTTACACATTTTAAAATAAATATCTTCCATAGTAAGGGTAGGTCGGGTACCCGAGTGGCGGCGTCAGCGACGGGTAGGACAGCGACGGATACGTCCGGTAGTACGCCGCGCCCCCAAAGTACCGGTAGCCAGGGGCGTAGTAGATGGATCTCTTGTCTTGATCATGGGCGGGGGCGATAGCGTCTTCTGATTCTACTGGGTTGATACCGGTGTCCTCTGCTGAGGCGAGAGCGACGAAGGCAAGGAGGGCGATCACGAAGAATTTGTTCATCTAGAAGAAGATTTGTTCATTAGTGGGAGCATAATAGTATTTTATGTGACAGTGATATAAAAAGGTAAACTACGGGTTAAACGGTAAAACTTCGTCTCGTTTTGTAACGGCGACCCTTAAGTTTTAAGAACCAATTATGAGCTGTTGCATAAGCTAGTTTTTCTACGACTGTTATTTAAAATAGCGAGAAAAGCAAAATCTAGAAAGCTGGCCGAATGTGGAAGATTTCGTTTTCCCGCTATGATTTAAAAATAAAACTACTGGTAATATATTGTATGAAAATCCATAAGAGCAGTGTTCTTATGGAACACCATAGACAACGTTATAATGGTCACTTTTTTAATATTGCTGTCAGTCATCTTATTGATAGATAGAGGTGCTGGAGTAGAAAAACCTATAATTAAAGACGAGGTGTTTAACTGTCTCAAATGAAGCGGTAATCAAGTTCTATGCACACCTTTGATGACATAACAAACACAACATAATTTCTGATAAAATTCTTACCTTGGAGTTAGTTCGTAGCTGACACTTGAATGATGGTTCTGACTAGGCGGCCAATGCTTTATACTTGCAGGTGGGATGGTCGATTAATCGAATTTTAACTGTTTTATAATTGTCGTATGATATAAAGTAAATCAACATAATTGAACCTGTTTGCATCCGCGAAAAAGTCCTACTTTGTCACCATCTAATTCCTCCTAGAATTTTCCAGGCTTATGCACGGCTCAGGCAGCCTGGGGTTCACTTTTGGCAACGGAAAAATCTGTCAATTTCTATAGAAAGCGTCAAGTGACATCCGAGGGCCGGAGCCCTAGCTCGGAAGCTATCACGTGATTCTTTCTATAGAAATTATTATATTGCATTCATGTATTTACTCAAACTAGTCATATGGTGCATCTAGCCTTTTATTAGAAGTAGCTACCGTAGTAAGGCGAGTTCCGGTAGGGAAGGTAGGGAACCGTGGATACGGCGGATGCGTAGCGGTAGCGGTAGGCGCTAGCCCGGTAGCCCGCGTAGCCAGGGTTGTACTGGGAGCCAATGGGCGTGCGGTACAGGATGACGCGCTTGTCCGCGTCGTGGGTAGGCAGGTCAGTCTCAACAGTGATTGGCTCGATTGGATTGGCTGCAAAGCAGGCTGCTACTAGTAGCAGTCTGTAGTCTCATCTGGCTCTAGAGCCAGCATAGCGAATACGAAGAGTTCGTTCATCTATAAGCGTTAGTGTGAAGGGTTATAAGAGGGAAGTATTTGTATGGTCGTTATAAATTATTTTTTGATTATTTAAATATCATTAGTGTGTCTCCTGCAGTTTTTTATAAGAAAGGGTAGGGTTGGGGTAAGGGTTGTTTATATCGGTGCTTGGCTAAGGGTAATAAAAAGGTTAAATATCACAAAAAATAATACCCATACCTTAATTAAAAGCTCAACAGTATTTTAATACTTAATATATTTACGCCTACACTTTTTAAAGATCGACTGTTTAAATAATTCCAGTTTTTATAATCAACAATATTTCAAGACGCATTTAAGTAAATGAATTATGAAAGCCTCTTTTAATTATCGGTATCCTGTAAATTGGGATAAAAATGAGGCTTCTCATTTAGATTCAATAAAAAATATCCCAAGGGAGGTGAAGCGTTTGGGATCCAATTATTTTTTTCAGTGTCGTTAGATAATAACATAGGCTGAAGAACACTTTCCAATTTTATTAATAGCCATTATTTTTAACAAATACCTACTTTATCGGCAGAAATTAGTAGTAATTAACGATATAAATCATTTATTCTCGAAATATATACAGTAAGTGTAAATTACCTAACTACCGTAGTAATTTATGCGACTATATATAATGACGGGCATTACAACACGAGAGTGGGTCTCATAATAACATCACATGAGTTTTTTATAATGCCTAATTATGTACACAGTTGCCTACACTACTTTATCTACACATATATTATTGTGCTCTAAGATAGGTTCAGGAATCGTAGGTAAATGACCTGTATTGTTACTAGTGCTACTTGTAAGATATCTATAGGTTATAGATACTACTATGAGATTATACTAGTATTGGCACAAAGGTCTTAAGCGCCATATGCTTCAACGGTGCTTGGACCTTTGTGCCAATTCTCGCCATTATACAAATGGCCTAAAACTGAATCAACATGCTTACAAAATTTCACAAGAATTGGTTGATAAATGCGACGAAATGGTAGACAGCCGGACACCTGAAAGCATTTTTGCCCAAACTAAAACAAAGACGCTTCGCTCGCTCGGTAAATTAAAAAATGCAATAAAAATAAATTCTAATAAGAAATCATTATTAATCAATTAATATAACGGAAAGTAAGGCGGTAAGGCATTTATTTCACATTAGTCACACGGACAATATTAATATTGTTAATGGCTTGTTTTGTTTACAAACAATTACCTACTAACGTCACTTTTTGATCGACGGTGGATACCTTATTGCAAGATAGCATAGCTCTCGGACATTGATAGTTATTATTTTTAAGCAGAAAATTCTGCGAACTATACCAAACTCAGATAGAAACGAAAAGTGGAATAATTTATTCATACGAGGCCTAAGGTGCATACGAGGAAAATGGTGGAGAAATTCGGGGCCACGGGTGTGGTCTCGGTAGCTCAGTTGGAAGAGCGATGAGCTGGTATCTGAGAGTCGCGGGTTCGAGTCCCGCCAGAGGTCATGAATTTTTCCATTTATTCTTATTTTCTAAGAAATCGATATTTTGTTTTGTAGATGTTGCTTTTAGTAGATAAAAACTGACTGTGCGAGAGTTCTACCTCCCGTTTGAAATACTGCAACGATGTCAAATATTTAATAGATATTTTATTTATGACAGGTTGACTTTGTTTGTTAATGAAATTTTAAAATGCAAATAGATTATTTTTTGTGAAATACAAATTAGATTACAAACTAGCGAGAGATCTAAAAAAACACCAAAAAAAACACGTTTTTGTAAAGACAAACCTGTTTTTTCAATTTTCACGGCTTTCGTTTTTATCAACTTACCTGAAACGAGAAAAAAACAATTTAATAACGATATTTTTTAAAGTATTATGTTCATCTATAAAATCATTAAGTATCAATTAATAGTTGATTACTTAACGGAGTGTTCATTATTGTATTAGAAATTGAATTAAAAGGCTGTATAAAAGCTCTGACAATTTTACTTTAAGCATCATTCGAGTTTTATCTCCTTTGGAATCAACACGGTAAAGTATTAAATATTAAATTAATACGATTTATTATTAAGTCCTAAAATAATTGAGTCGATAATATTAACTATTACTAACCATGATGTCTATGGACTATACAGTACATAATATTTTAGGTTTACATGTAGCTGTTGAAAAAAATTAAAAGTCTAAATTTTACTTTGAAGGTGATCCATGTGGATGATAGTACCCATTAGTAAGAAAGGGAACTAAATTTTCTCAACTATCTCAAGTATTAACCCTCGGAAACCATTACATTGAGTCGTTATTCGTTTTAAAACTAATTATTTTTCCAGATGAACAAGTTCTTCGTGGTCGCCCTCTTCGCCCTTGTGGCTGCCTGCGCCGCCGCTCCAACTGAGGAGACCCTCAACCCGGTCACAGCGACCGAAATGACCGGAGCCATCGAAGGTCACGAGGCGGAGAAGCGCGCCATCCTCTACCGCACGCCCATTGGCGCCGACTACGAATACTACCCCGGCTACGCTGGCTACCCGCTTAGTGGCTACCGCTACCGTTACGCGTCCCCCGTACCTGCGCTGTCCTACCTGAACGCGCCTTACTACGGTAGCTACGTTTACTAAAAGGTGTACCAATGGCAATAATTTGAAATAAACATGACTGCAATTTGATAACTTCTTTGATTGTAACATTAATTATTTAGTGAAACTATGACAGTGGGCTGTTCAACTCAGTAACATTATATTGTTACATAGATATCTAAGACAGTGAATAAGTATAAAACACATATACATAAGTACTTAGATAAACCCGTGCTTGTATTCCTAAATCGGGTGCAATGCTCTTGAAACCACTCAGTTTCAGTGCCAAAATACATAATATTTAAAACTTTACAAATACATAATATTTAAAAAATTCTACAAATAATAAAAATAAAATAGCACCAAGATAACTCCGACTTCGATAAGTGGAAACCCTCGTTACATTAAAATGTTATTCCCTTCCTTCAAATTCCAAAATCTTGTAGAATAGATCTGTAGGTCGAAACTTAATCTATAGGGTGTTTCCGTAATAGGAGCTATAAATTAAATCATAAGTAGTACTCGCGAAACTGAACAATGTTTGATCAGCGTCTTTTATGAAAACGTATATTTGATTTTTATTACACTTAAGTTCGTTAGAAGACGCAATGTACTGCGAATTTTATCATTTTTGAACTATGACGAGATATTTCAATTAGGCTGATGTTAACGTACATTGAGAATACTATTTCGTTTGTATAAAAAAAGTGTTAATTTCTTTTAAAGTTGTTGAACAAAAGCTGTTAGGTGAGAGAAGCATTACCTAAGTAGGTACCTACTATTAAATTTGTTGATCCTATTATAGGAGACACTCGGTTTGATAAATGACAGTTAAGAATTATCATTTATTTACACATATTTGAATAAACGTAATGTAATTTTGTATACAATCTGATACTAAGTCTCATTATTAATTTA
This sequence comes from Lathronympha strigana, assembly GCA_949128165.1. Lineage (NCBI taxonomy): Eukaryota > Metazoa > Arthropoda > Insecta > Lepidoptera > Tortricidae > Lathronympha > Lathronympha strigana. The sequence continues at coordinate 2,140,510 of OX421911.1, forward strand.
ATTTCCAAGACACAGTCCTTACCATGTCAGAGAGTATTGGGATCCTGGGTGTTGACATTTCCAGTGACGTCCAATTCCGTAGCTACCTGGAAGGGAAGGCCAAGCTGGCATCCAAAAAGCTCGGTGTGCTCAATAGAGCTAAGCAATACTTCTCTCCGGGGCAAAGACTGTTATTATACAAGTCCCAAGTCAGGCCCCATATGGAGTATTGCTGCCATCTTTGGGCGGGAGCACCTGGATACCAGCTGGGCCCCTTTGACTCGATCCAAAGACGTGCTGTCCGAATTGTCAACGATCCCAAACTCACGAGCGATATCGAACCCTTAAGTCTAAGGAGAGACTTCGCCTCCTTATGTGTATTCTATCGCTTGTACAATGGATTGTGCCCTGAGGAATTGTTTGATATGATGCCAACGGCTGCATTCTACCACCGCACCGCTCGCCGTCGGCAGGGTGTTCACCCGCATACCCTGGAGCCTAAATGGTCTCGTACCGTGCGGTTTATGAGGAACTTCCTCCCGCGGACGCTCCGGCTGTGGAATGAGCTCCCTGCCACTGTTTTCCCAAAGGACTACAATATGGGGTTCTTCAAAAAAGGAGTGTTAAAGTTTTTAAAGGGTCGGCAACGCGCATGTAACACCCCTGGAGTTGCAGGCGTCCATAGGCTACGGTGACCGCTTACCATCAGGCGGGCCGTATGCTTGTTTGTCACCGTCGTAGTATTATTATTATGTACAGCTGTACACTTTGTCACTGTCACTCTGATTAGAATAGGTTACAGCAATGCCAGCTTCCCAATGTCAGATAAATAATGTTCAAATTAATTATTGAAACTGATATCCTTGAAAATCCTTTTCAACCCGTGTTCCCAACGAAACTCTATAACTCAAAATATTTAACCCAAGGATGACACAAATTCCAACGATTTACTTTGAGGGTATTCAGGACAAAGACCTCCATAACTCGAAAAATGACATTCGTCCTCTATAACTTGAAAAAACCAACGTATTGTTATATCGCCGCTATATCTCAAATAGATTTAGCTAATATACCTGACTTGGATAAACTTGAAGACAAGTATAAGGCAGTAGGTGAGTAATTTACGCGTTTATATAATTGCCTCTCTAATACGATATTTTGCATAGGTTTACCTCTGTAACCCGAAACCTCTTTAAGACGAACAAAAAAGAAAAAAGTAAGAAGTAAAATAACCAGTAAAATCCTTTGTAAGTCTAAATCTCTATACCCCTTTACACCCGGCTTGAAACAATCATGAATGTTGATTTTGAAAAATTATTTCGCGTTTGTTATACGGCTTTTGCGAACCCAACCGATGTCGATAGATCGTGCGGCCATGCCAGAATGAGACAAGAAATACAGAAGCCTCGTGCGTAAGCGTCGAGACTCGTCAGTCTCGTTGACGTGGCGTGGGAGATGGCTGTGTTCTTTGAACGTAGGAGTCACTATCGTAAGTAGACTTTTTTTGCTTATTACCATTAAATATCTCCGTAATTTACTATCGGATTGCAAAGAGTACTTGTTGGTGTGTCTTGTTTTTATTATTTTGCATTAATTTGAATTGAATTCATGTATGTCATGTGTTTTTGAATCTTAACTATAACGATTGTGCGATTTCGGTCGCATCGCCTATAAATGAACTCTCACTATCATGCGATTTCGGTTGCGTTCTGTGATGTTAGTTTAATAGGTATTATTTATTTTTGTACATGCTTGGCTTAATTACCGGGATGATTTGCTTATTTTAGGGGTCCCGTTGACCGATAAAGTACTAGAAAATCTGCTAGCAAATGGAAATCTGTCAGAAATTTAAGGTTTAGACGACGATGAATTGGAATGTGTGCGTAACTTTTTCGATAACCTAGCGAGTGATGACTTGCTCTCAGATGAAGAAATTCCTGTTATTAATGAAATCAGGCCACGGGCACGTTCTCCCTTGCGTTCACCACGATAATCTTCTCCGCGACCAGCGACTCCACCATTAGTGACATTATCAGCGCTCCCTATTTTGCGGTTACAAATCGGAGCTGAAATACGACGAGGTTGAGGTAGGTCCGTATCTATACCAAGAAATGTACGAATAGGCAGGGCTAGATCTGTCCGTACTTGGGAAACTATACGCAGCGGAAGATCCGTATCAGCACCCGCACTTCCACATAGAACATGGAAGCGAGCTCTGTTTACGGATAAGCCACACAATTATACCTCACTACCGGTGAAACCTGTCTGCTCTCCAATAGAGTACTTCCATGAGTACATTAACAATAACATTGAGGAAGAGATCGCTAGATGTACGAACCTATATTTCATTCGACGTACAGGCGTAGAATTAAAAACGACCACATCTGAAATCTGCAAGCTCTTTTCAATTCATCTAGTTATGGGTTGCATTCTTTACCCAAGATTGCTTATGTACTGGAGGGCCGGTTGTCGTTAGTGTGCGACGTTATGACAAGAGACGAGTTTTTAGCCGTTCGTAACGCACTTCACGTAGTTGATTCGGATTTTCCTCGGGAGAATGAGAAAAACAATCCACTGTAGAAAGTCCAGCAAGGCTGCATATAACAAATTAGAACGTGTTCCTGGATTTTATTCAAAAGATGAACAAATGATACCTTTTACAGGCCGTTGTCCATTACGTCAGGTAGCCAAAAACAAACTACGGCCAGTAGGTTTAAAAAACCGTGTTTATTTTATTTAAATTCTATAAAAACTTTTCAAAATGTGACACATATGCACAAACAGATCATGACCCTCATGAACGTGCGAGTTACATATTATTCCTGAGCCACATGAACGTGAGGGTCTGATTGTGGAAGACCAGCTCAATCGGGATTTTTTTTGTATTTTTTCTTAGACTCTTTATGAACTTATAAGATAGTTACGCAATGTCGGTCGAAGCTGTTAAAGGTTTTTTTCTCTCGGGTGTAAAGGGATATGACGAAAACTTGACAGCACGAACTTTTTGTACTTACATAAATAAATCCCATAAAAAAAATCAAGTCATGGAAGTCATATAAGTATAAGCCATAAGCTACATCACTCGATTAAATAACCTTAGACATTACGATTAAGCTGCAATTAAGTCCAAACATTTGTATAATATTAGATTGCAACGGTTAACACTCACGTATTTTTATCATAATAGGCGTGACATGTTGAGTTTAAATTATACATTTGTATAATACTTATGTTTTTTTTTTAAATAAATCTAATGTATATATTTGTTTGATTAAGTCACACTGAAACTGGACTGTTTCGATGACACGAGTTTATCTATGTACATTATGCATGTATGTTATTTGTCATGTTATTTTTTATCTTAAAATATGCCGAATAAGATAATGTTACTGGGTTGAACAGCTCAGCCACATTGTCATAATTTCACTAAAGGATTAATGTTGCAATGAAAGAAGTTATCAAATTGCAGTCATGTTTATTTCAATTTTTTGTAATTCGTACACCTTTTAGTAAACGTAGCTACCGTAGTAAGGCGCGTTGAGGTAGGACAGCGCAGATACGGGGGACGCGTAGCGGTAGCGGTACTCGTTAAGCGGGTAGCCAGCGTAGCCGGGGTAGTATTCGTAGTTGGTGCCAATGGGCGTCCGGTAGAGGATGGCGCGCTTCTCCGCCTCGTGACCTTCGATGGCTCCGGTCGTTTCGGTCGCTGTGACCGGGTTGAGGGTCTCCTCAGTTGGAGCCGCGGCGCAGGCAGCCACAAGGGCGAAGAGGGCAACCACGAAGAACTTATTCATCTGGAAGAATTATTATGTTTAAAAGAATGGCGACTCAATTTTAAATAGAGAACTCTCTCGTGAGTATCAGACATACTAAAATAGCTCGACATGTTTCGGAACAGTCCGCCTCCCTTATTCATGGGTCATGCGTCCGGCCGCGACGGCTGCTCGGCGCGCACACAGCTGTCGAAATTTCCGCCTTTATTAACGTGAGTAACTCGATATAAGTATTTTAATGACGACTCAATGGGATAGTTTCCGAGGGTTAATGCTTGATATAGTTGAGAAAATTGAGGAGTTCCCTTTCTTACTCATGGGTACTAATATCTAGTAGGACCACATCCGATGTCAATATTTTCAATACAGTCACCATTTGATATATCGTAGCGGCCTAGGAGCTTACAAATATCTGAGCACGCCTCCATCGTCCAGGGGTTAGAGTGCTGTGTTCAGATATTTTTGAACACCTTGGCCGCTCTTATTTATCTGATGGTGACTGTACATGTAAACCTAATATACTATGTATAGCAACAATGTAATACATTGTATACCGGGTGTGGCCCGTAATAGGAGCAATAAATTTAATCGTAGGTAGTAAGTACAACTTTTGTTCAAAAACTTTTTAAAATTATACGAGTATATCCTGTAAGTTTTCACTTTTTGATACAAACGAAATAGTATTTATGCCACACCCGGCCCTAAAGTGCTTTTTTCCGCACGCTACGAGTACGGAAAAAGCCGATTTCTGCCCAAGTGTACGCATAAAATGATGTACTTAACACGTCAGATAATAAATAAAGCCCTTGATCGCATATTTACGTTACGTCCCTCGCTTGCAGCTCGGGTCGCAAACATCTGCGATCTCGGCCTTTCTTTGTTTTACCGCACTAGTTAGGTAATGTACTATTTCAATGTCCGATAACATCAACCTAATTGACGTCTATTGTCATAGTATAAAAATGACAAACTTCGCGTCTTCTAATAAACTTTAAGGTGTAATAAAAAGCAAAACACACGTAATTTTTAAAAGTCGCTGAGGAAACGTTCAATTTAGGGAGTACTAGAGCCTGTATATGCTAAGTTTCCTAGATTTTGATAGCACGGACTGTAATAAATTTAAGTAAACGACATAATTTCATAGAAGTTACACGTTTAAAATAACACATTAAAATTTGAGAGTTCATTTGCTTATAGAAGATAACGTGGTTTGACTCTACGGGTATCTACGATTAAATTTATTGCCCCCTAATACAGGTGACACCCGGTATTAGGTTAATATTATCCTTGACTGAATTTCACGTTAAACCGAAAAACTAATTAATAATTTACCTTGTTGATTTCAAAGGAGATTAAACTCTTATGATGCTTCAAGTAAAACTGTCAGAGTTTTTATACAGCTCTAAGAATTCATTTTCTGATACGATAATGAACAACTCCGTTACTTAATTAACTATTAATTGATACATAATGATTTTATAGATTCAGTACATTTTATTTACATCATTAAAACATAATCGTTATTTCTTTGACTTGTTTTGTTTCAGGTATGTGGATAAAAGTATAAAAACGAAAACAGTAAAAATTCAAGCATACAGGAGTGCGATTTTCGAATGTCACCCGGTGACTTTGAAATCACCGTTAATAAAATGTCGGGTTTTTAAAACACATACTCTGTTTACCAACACGCAGACATTTTGCAGTATCAGTCACAGACAATTACCCGTTTACGTTCTTTGTTACTCAGATGTTATAGTGGTGTCCTTGATACCGGTTTTTATTTTTCATACTACGGCCTCCCTAGCCTGGTTGCTAGTGAGCCTGCCTACGAAGCTGGAGGTTCGAATCCTGGTAAGGGCATTTATTTGTGCGTTTATCACGAAGCTCTTGAGTTATGGAAGTTTCCTATGTATATAATGTATATGTCACCGTTAAATTGTGAACTCCCAGCAGATTATAATTTGACTAGGGATATTATAAACTAACCTAACATAATCTATCCGTTTGTTTACAAACTAACGGTACTTACAACTCCACTGTGATATATATACTTACCTATTTAAGTATGTATATCGTCGCCCATAGTAGGTACAAGCTTTGCTTAGTTTGATGCTAGCTTGATCTGTGTGGTTTTTTTTTATAATGGATAAACACACAAATAAATCGAGGGCTGAGCGGTCAAATCCGATAAGTAAAGCAAACCGATTTTTGAAATTCGAACTATGTGCAATTTACGCAACGTGCAACGCACGTGTTCTTTCAATGAAACATTATCTCGACTTCGCGGGTTTGACCGCTTACCCCTCGAAATGCTCTAACCAGGATTCGAACCCGGGACCTCCTGCTTCGTAGGCAGAGTCACTACCGACTAGGCTAGGAGATTGTCCTCAAATATTTATTTATTTTATTTATTTATACTATACCTTAAAATAGGTTTAATCAAATAAATCATACGTAAAACATAGTGTACTTAAAAGAAACTAAAGTTTTGTCAACTGTCAAAAACGGGTCACATGGTGATTTCAAATACGAGTGGGAGGGGGCACTCATAAATCGATGTCGGGTAATGAGAGTTATAGCCACCGATGAGTTTCACAAATACGAATTTCGGGACTCTCTACTAGTGAGAATAAGTCAATCAGTAAGATTTTAAAAAATCCAAATATCACCATACCTCGTTTTTTTAGGATTAGAGTAAATCGTGCAATTGTCGACGTGTGATTTTTAGGAAAACGATTTAAAAAGTAGCATATCCGCCTCTTATTTTCTTCCTCGGATCACATATTATGGAAATAAGTAATCTTACTTTAATATTTTCTAGACATTACTGATATAGTTGAAGAAACGTAAGCAAATTCGACCGTTTTTACTCTATCCTAAAAAAAACGAGGTATAGTCTGCAGGTTTACAGGAGGTTTTCTTGTTCCAGATGTTATACCTACAATATGAATAAAACATTTTGAAATATATACCTAATTGCTACTATTTACTTACCACTGTTAAAATAATTAGTACCGCGTGATTAAAGTCATTACGAAAATCAGTTACACCCGCCAACATGACAGTCAGGTTGACGGGTGTATTTTAGTTCGCAATGATCCCATGGATTTTATCAATTTAAAATATAGTACCAATTAAATTGGTATCTTCATAATCAAAAACAAATCTGCATTTTCATTTGTGGTTTCCGAGTTCTTACATTTTGTCCCTAGAGAAAACATGTAACCTCTACAGACGCCGTACGGCGAACAGCCATTAACATTATAAGGCTGCGTTTTACCAAATTTTTATTCCGAGAATAACGCTTACTCTCAGATAGTAACGTCAAATTACTATGGGATTTTGACATTCGTATCCAAGAGTAAGCGTTACTCTTGGTTAAAAAGTTTGGTCAAATCCAGCCTTAGTCGGTTAAAAAGATAGGTAAGTAAAATGCGACAGAAAAATGTGTAAATTTACTCAGGACGCCACTGAACTTTAAGCAGGCAACATTGTATATTGTGCATCTCATTCTTCCGCATAAGTGGAGCAGTAAGTTTACCTTTGGCAGATTTTTTTAATACCACGATAGTGGCAAAGCATACGACCCGCTTGATGGAAAGCGGTCACCGTAGCCTATGACCTGCCACACCAGTAACTTTTTTTTATCGAATGAGCGAGCGAAGCGAGTGAGGTCTCCCAATCTACATGGACACTCCGTTATTTGCATGTATGTATGTATGTTTGTATGTATGTTAGTTCGTCGATAATTCGACTATCTTTGATTGAATCGTCGTGAAATTTGGTAGGTATTTAGATGAGATAAATATAATTTTTAAGTTTGAACATGGGCCAAATCGGTCGAGCGGTTCCCGAGATATAGGATCGGGAGTTCACGTTTGGGGCGAACCACTAGTAAATATATATTTGTCTGGTTATTTTCTTTATTAACATTATAAATTATAATCCAAGACATATCCACACAGCACATCTCTAAAACGTAATTACTTTTATTTTTAAGGCCGATAACTTTATAGTCTCTTATCATCTGTATCGTTTTTAGGGTTTCGTGCCTCAAAAGGAAAAAACTTTGTTGTCCGTCCGTCCGTCCGTCCGTCTGTCCGTCAAGACCCTGTATCTCGGGAGTGCGTGAAGGTATCGAGTTGAAATTTAAACTATATACTAAGGTCTACAGTCCCTTGAAACCGTATTCCGCGTTTTCCGAAATTCATCCCCTAAATGATAAAAAAAGGGGTTGAAAGTCCGTCAAGACCCTCCCGTCCGTCAAGACCCTTTATCTCGGGAGTGCGTGAAGGTATCGAGTTGAAATTTAAACTATATACTAAGGTCTACGGTCCTTTAAAACAGTATTCCGCGTTTTCCGAAATTCATCCCCTAAGGGATAAAAAAGGCGGTTGAAAGTTAGTATGAGATATTTTTTTAAGTTACAGACCGAAAACCTCGTTTATAGACTCTTTGATACTAAACAAGAAAAGTATATTTAGCGTTTTTCGAAATTCATCCCCTAAGGGATAAAAAAGGGGTTGAAAGTTTATATGAGGTGTGAATAATTTTTCAGGTTGCAGACTTGGAAACTTCGTTTATAGACTTTCTGATAATATATAAGAAAACCGTATTCCGCGTAATCCGAAATTCATCCCCTAAGGGATTAAAAAAGGGGGTGGGGGAGGGTTAATAATTTTTATGATGTACGGAACCCTCGGTGGGCGAGTCTGACTCACACTTGGCCGGTTTTTTTAAATTGTGTTGTGTCTCTTTTGCTTTCGTGAAATATTCATATAAAGATCGCTTCTCTTTTGCTCACACTTAGTTTTTCTACCATTTTCTGTCACACTGTACAGTCGGTGCCCTCACATAAGTATCCACCCCACATATGCAAGCGCGTAGCGCGGGTGGATACTTATCAATCAATCAATCAATATATATTTATTTCAGACCAAATTACAGTCTATATTTATTTGTTAGTTAATTACAATAAAACCTACTTATATCTATGTTAGTTTATCCTAATCCTATCCTAATAATAACTCATTTATTTTATTTACAATCTAGGTACTTACGTGAGGGCACCGACTGTACAAACACTTAAAAAAGTAAAACAAACACATGTTTGAGTATTTCATTTTAATCCATCGTCATTAATAATTCCAATAGTCGTTAAATTTATTTACTCTCCGGGTAAAACCCACGGGTTTTATAGAAATACTCCGGTTGGTACGACGAGACGCGATAAAACGGGTAGGGCAATGCCTTGGTAGCAGTGAGAGGGACAGTGGGCGCAGCAGCGGCAGCGGGGGCGAAGCCCCACGGAAAGTATGGTAGGAAGGGTAAGTAGCTGAGGCCGTAGGTCCCGTATTCGGCCTTCCATTCCATTTCAGTGGTGGCTGGAGCCGGATCGGCGTAAGCGCAGGCGACGAGGGCGAGGACGATGAGGAATTTCATCTGGAATGTTTGATTGCTTTAGACTATTGCTTTGGGCTTTGGTAATTTGAATTACTAAAACGTGAAAGTGAAAATTTTAATAATTACTTGCAATAATCACTTAATTTTTTTTTTTAATATAGAGAGAGGCCTCCCTCTCTCAAAAGATTTTGCCCAGCAGTGGGGCACTTTAGGCTCTTAAATAAAATAAATAAAATAATAATATAAACCCTGATTAAGACAGCCGTACTTACACCTTAATCAGAGATTAATAATATAGAAATCGTCTAACGGTTTTTGTGGATCCTAAACATTATGAAAACCTCGTATTATTAATAAACTAATAGCGTTATTCATAAACGCAAATCAAACACTGTTTAGCTAAATTATTGTTTGTCTTTACGGTTATTTATCAGTTCGACATTTGTCTTTATTTTAAACATTATTTAACTAAAACGTCTGTTAACTTTTTTTAATGAATTAGGCGGTTGGAGTCCGTCTAAGCTAAGTTTATAATATAAACTTAGCTTAGGCGGACTTTAACCGCCTAATTCATGAAAAAAAATTTAAATAGATTTTGATAACACAGATTGTGAATATGTTAAGTAAACGTCATTATTTATTAGCAGTTTGGCGTTTAAAATAACACTTTCAATGTTTCACAGTTAATTTGCTTGGAATGTATAACGTGACGAAGATTTGACTCTAGTTTACTTTGTACTTAGACCTGAACTAATAAATAAAAAGTTAAGCTACCTAAAAAAAATTACCTTGACAAGTTATCTTTCCGAGATTTGAAAAGATTATACCTGTTTTCTACATTACAGCCTTTTTATATACCTCAACTCTATAAGTAGCTGGATAAGTAAAACCATTAAGGCTTAGGTAATTAATCCGTTAGGTAATTAAATTACGATTTCATATTATAACATATCTACCTGTCTATATATATCGAGTGTCAACATAGATAATCAATCAAAAGTATTTAATTTACAATCAATCATTTATTTTATATAAAGGTTGTAAAAAAAGGAAAATAATTTGACGAGTAGTTATAGAAATCGCGAAATGTCTGATTTCACCAGCTCTTCGATCACCTACATAACTGGTGACTGAATAGCCGGTGGCTTCCTCGCACAACGTATCAGCATTGCGATACATCGAGGAAATGCTGCCAGCATCCTAGGTTGCTAGGTTAGTTGGCGAACGATTGCGTGGGCGGGTCAAACACAAAACGATTTCCGGGCCTTTCCGGTGGACTATTCAAAAGTAAAGGGCTATAAAGCTTGATTATATTATTTACTTCTTATTGACATTTAGGGGTACTCCTTTTTTTATTGCATTATATGATAAAAATCATTACTACATGTCCACAAGCTGTTAACTATTGACCACAGGAAAGAAAAAGTGTGTCAGCTGAACTGTAGAGCCAATCTGTCTAATCTTAAGCTAATACTACTAGTTCGCCAAGAACGTAATGCGAACGTGAAGTTACGAGTATCCTGAGGGCCTGTAATTTTCATGCCGGTTTCGTCATTATGACGTACACCTGTGTGACCTGTGTTTTAATAAGAAATGAGTTAATGACAGATAAAGTTTATCAACGTTCGATTCTAACGTCGGACGTAATAGTTTTGACACTATTCAATGACAGCATTATTCTTTCAAACGTAAAAACTAAAACATGGTGTTTGAAGCTTGACGTCATTTGTCTGTCATTGGCATGAAAATTACGGTCCCAGCTAGTCTATGATGGTCGGGTTTTTATCGTTTACCGACGTTGCTGTCACGTTCTAACAAGTATGTATGTGCGAAAGTGACGCATAGCGTGATAAGCGATAAAATGGCAACCATGCTAACCCTACTGGACTTGTTGAACAAACATTCAAATATATAAACGCCGGGTTAATCCAGTAGACTAAATAAAGCCTTGGCCCGTACCATGGCGTCTTAACGCGATTCAGTTTAGGACCTAAACAGAATCGCGTTAAGATGTCATGGTAAGGCCCCTTTTTCACTATCGTTATATTTCTGCATGAAAATAAAATAGTAGGTAATTCGTTAAAAAAACACTATTAAGTAACGTTTTGTTTAATGATTTGCTAATTAGCAGTAACATTTGTCACTTGGCCATTTAATACCTGTTAATTACCACTTAACTAACTTCTAGTTAGTGGTGAAGCTACTTTATATCAATTATATATAAATAGCAACTGTTTTTCTAATTAAATCATACGTTACTTGAGTTCATTTAAGAAAACACGCCAAGGTAAATATAAACATAATCAATTTTACAATAAATTCATGCTAACATGAATTAAAAAAAATTAAAGCACTAAAAAAAATTTATTACAAAGTGTGATAAAATTTAATATAATCCTTACTTTTCTTTAAAAAGCTTTTATGTTTCATAAACTTTTATACCGGTTTTCATTAAAAAAATAGCATAGTTAAATTTCGGAACGTTGGAGTAGCCCCCTGACCCTAAGTACCATACTGAGGACAAGAATCAGCATAGCTGTAATACGCCCGACCAGTATGTGCATCCATCGCACACGCCACCGGCTCAAACCCCTCGGATTTGACCACGAAAAAACGGAACCCTTATAGAATCACTTTGTTGTCCGTCCGTCTGTCTGTCAAGACCCTTTATCTCGGGAACGCGCAGAGGTAGCAAGTTGAAATTAATACCACATACACAAATCTGCGATCCCTTGAATCTGTGAAAAAGCCAAACTTCTACGTCGACGAAATCAAAAGATACGGCCGTTTATGTCGCATCTCCCATACATTTGCAATGGGAATCAAAATTTATAGGGTACTTTCCGTTGACCTAGAATCACGAAATTTGGCAAAAAGCAAGAGCTTGTAGCAAAAGTACAGGAGAAAATCGGAAAACCGTATAATTGCCGCACACTGAGAGTTCCGTGTCACGAGTATTTAAAGTAGGTACTTAAGGTCATAAATGGGGGGGATCCTTTGTGTGGAACCCTCTGTGGTCGACTCGCACTTCACCCGTTTTTTCAATTTTACCGTCAATCTTAAAATCATAACTTTTTTTACAGATGAAACTCCTCGTCATATTCGCCGTCCTCGCTTACGCGTCTGCCGAGCTCTCCCTCACCGAGTGGAGATCCGAATATGGCGCGTACCCCACCCGCGCCTTGACTATACCCGCCATACGGTACGCGTACCCCACCGCCCCGATGTACTACAGAATGGCACCCAAGGCCTACACCATCCCTAAGGGCTACAGGGCCACGTTTGACCCGGAGAACTTTAATGATGTCTATGGATTCTATCCTGAGTACAAGAAGTAATTCAAAAGGAATGATTTGACGGAATAAATGCGATGCTGATTAGTTTCTGTTTTTTTTGTCCAACGTGGTAATAAAATATCTGACAAGTAGTAGAAAATGATATGATGTTCAAGTTCCTTGTAAGTACATCCTATGCATTACGTACAGAATACTTCCCCACGGGCACCATGGCTATACCCGCCATGTCCATGCGGTACGCGTACGCCGCCCCGATGTACTACAAAATAGCGCCGTGGGCCTACAGGGCCCCAGGATCCCTAAAGGCTACAGGGCCATGTGAGACCCGGGGAACTTCAATGATGTCTACGGATTCTGTCTCGAGTCCAATTTGATTAGTTTATGTCTAATATTTTCTTTAATTTAGATTGAAAGTGTCAAATCGGTCCAGTACCGGTATGGTAAAACAAATTTGACACAAGCAAAAGGATTTTTTTGTGGGTTAAGTGGTTAACCCTTCGTAAGTACCTAATTTGCTACGAGTGAGATGCAAAATTATTCGGAGCTCTAATCACGCATGTTGTACCTTCACCATGCGCGTAACCTATCGCTTAACCAGGTCATTACAATAACAAATCAAGATTCTGAAATCCGAACAGTGCTCTAGGTAAATCCTACGCAAAGTTATACATACATAGGTACGGTTATGAAATATTTACACACTAAAATGCTAAGCGCCTACATTATCCTCACATATTACGCAAAATGTCACAAAAATGTAAACAACTAAAACTGCTGCATGTCACCGAAACTTAAAAGCATTTTCCTGAAAACTATCCGTAGTCACGGAACATTTCGGTCGGGTAATACGATCTGGCAACCGACCATTTTGATATATGCAGCAGCAAATTAGCATATCTGCATTTGTCGCCGTCGACATTTATATCTCGCCGTTTACGGACCGCTTTTGTAAGGTTTAAAATATTACTGTTGAATGTCTGTTTTAACTGAACTATGCATTAACTTTTTTATGTTCTATCACGTTCAGAATTGCATGGGTAGTTTATGAAAGAATTCATTTATAAATTGTAATGCATTTTTGAATGCGTGTGTACCTATAATCAAAGTTTACCCAAACTGCAAAGCAGTTTGTTGGCGATACGCTCAAACAAAACCAATAACAAATAACATAACTGAAAAGCTACTTAAAATTACAAGGTGACAAATACTTATACATATTAATCCGTGTCCTTTATTAATATATCAAATCCATGCCTTAGTTAAAAATTGGTCTGTATTTGTAATAAAATTTATATTTGCTTGAAGATTACATTCTTAGTAATCAGTTACATTTTGAAGCTTACATTGAGAGGGCCTAATATTTTGCTAACCACTTACCCCTTTATCATATAATTCATATAGTACTTAAAATACGTCTTAGTTAACATTTATGTATTTTCCCTTTCTGATAAGGACAAACAAATATAATGCATAACACCATTATTCTATGCCAGGAATTAGTATAAGTACCGTGAAATAATCCGTCTTACATTCAGACACACACGCATCCACGAACATTCACACAGATACACAAACTTACACATGAACTGCACACACATTTATAAAATAGTATAAATATAATGTGGGAGCTTTATAGTAATACGTAGAAGTGTCAAAGTAATGTCAGCTAATGACATCACAACAAATAGAAATAGAGTAAGTTTAGTGTAAACTTGACATTGTAATTAGTTAAGTTACCTCATACCAATCTTTCTAATGCTTGTTATGCCATCAATCTATGCAGCGTCTTTAGAATTAGCGGTGGTTTATTCCCTGGTCCCTCTAAGACAGGTTTACCTAGTTTAGGGCATCAATCCTACTTAAGATAAACACATGTACAATCATACAACAAGCTGTAATGTAGATTCCCAAATAGGTAAATCATTTATTTTTATTTTATTTCTATTTTTTGATCGAGTGAGCAAAGCAAGCGAAGCTTCTCCGTTTAAGCTTGGGCAAAAATTCTTTCGTGTGTCTGTCCATTTGTTCTCCTCCACAGGTCGCATTTATCAACCAATTCTTGTGTCACGTAACCAAATTGAATTACCTAATGAGGATAACCGCGAGGGGGCTCTAGTGGAACGTGGGTCCTGCGGGAATATTTCAAACGTCACTTTGACAGTTCTCTCATACTGACACAGGACCCACGCATGAGTGGCACCGCCTGGTGAGCGACAATACCTACGGTAGCTCCCATTGTGACTACGTAATGGCGACAATCAGCTGGACTATTAGTAGCTCGTAACTACTACATATCAATTAACACGTAAAGGCCTAATGTCCCGGATGTACCGCTAATTGTCTTCATAATTAACTAGAATAATTAGTCCGGCATGATTGTTAGTTTTAACGGGTTATACATTTAATTTGAGGGGCTCACAACAGCCGTGTCAGCGCACACTGTCTATTGGTATCGGAGTAAATGAGATCGCACTATAGCCGGTCGGCATGGTTTTAGAAAGAAAACACAAAAAACTATTCATTGAAGTAAGAAAAAAACCGTTGACTCTTTGTGTAATATTAGCCCTTAATATTAGACGGTTTAGATAATATGATTTAAAATGAGCTTGTGATTTTATTGCAGACACCTAAATCTTAAAAATAAAGACAACCGTTTGATGATGAATTTAAGACCAATTTTTGCAATTATTTTCTATTGAGCCGAAATTGATTATTCATCCATTAAGAAGGATTCACACAAGAACGTCCGGGCGGGATGGTGTTCAGTTTGTATAAAAAATGTCACGTGACATCCGAGAGCTCCGAGCTATCACGTGATTCTTTCTGTAGAAATAGACAGATCGTCTCGTCCCGTCCTCATCCGTCCCGTCATCCTTAATATCCTAAAAATATGCATGCAAAATATTACTCCCTGTTTCCTTACAAATTGATGATTTGTTCTATCCCGAATAATTATAGTTCTGAGGATCAGACAATCAAGAAATTAATAATATTGTCAATTACTCGAAGCACCCGCTCGTATCAATTCTGGAGATTCAATTAGCAGTATTATTAATATGGGTCGCTCTGAAAGGACTTGATGGCAATATATTACTCCTATATTCAATAATGGCATTGAGCATTTAGCATCTGTCGCGCTAAGGGCGCTTTCTTTGATAACGGCACAATATTATAATGTATTAAATAATATTTAAAACGGGTCACTCACGTAATTTAGTCGATTTTCGCTCGACATGTTTCGTTCTGTCGCGGGTGGTCGCTCCTGATGACGTTAACGCCCAAGATGAAAATAATTTTGATACCGTGTGCCACACACTGCTTTTCACACCAACTAAGACGAAATAAACAAAGCCGAAAACAGCATCATACCAACGAAAACGTAAAAATGTGTAGTCCTTGAACAGAAAAGTGCCACTTTGATCCCTCCCAGCAGGGAAGAAAAGTAACACGTTGATCCCTCCTAGCTTGAACAGAAAAAACCCTGTTATGAATAGGTGGTGTGAAAAAGTACATTTCTGCATATGTAGAAATATAATTTTCAGTCCTCCGGCCGGTAAGCGCCACTTTACGCAAAACTAAATTGCCGCCTGCCGGCTCCGTCGGGCTGAAAAATAGTATACAAACCTCGGCCGGTAAATGGGAAAGCCTCGGATCACATGTTAGTCGACCTCGGCTTCGCCTCGGCCGACGATTACATGCAATCCGAGGCATTTCCCACTTAAACGGCCTTGGTATGTAATGTACTATTAAAACCCAGACTACCTATTTAACCCCTGACCACGGTCACTTCCGAATAAACAACATCAATACAAACCACATTGTTTCACAACCAAATCGAATCAAAGTCCAACAACTCAAAAAGGCGAGAAAACTTTTTATCATAACGACATCAAATCCGAATTTAACTAAGCACATTCACTATCATCACTTTAAAAATTGATTGTTAAATACTTATTAATGACTTAAAATATAAAAATACGTGTTAATCGATTAAAAAACTATAAACACAACAGTTAGGCTGGAGGTAAATACATCGCACGTTTTAATATTGGTATATAATACTTTTTTTGTGTGATTATAATTATTCCTTCATTTGAAGTCAGTGAAGAACAACATTTCAAAGGTAACATTATTATTTGATTAAGCTTAGTTATTTTATATATCAGTTAATTCTACATCTTTACAATGTGTAAAAAATGCTGGTGGTCCGCTTATGGGCATAAATAGTATCGTGATCTGTGTGCGTAGCCAAGATGCCAATCGCTAACGCTCAGTCGCTAACGAAATGCAACTGTCATTGTCGCACCGCACTAATAAGGAAGAGTGATAGAGAGAGATAGCTACGATACGCAACGTACCGTAAGCGATTGGCATTCTTAGCTACGCACCTAGATGATGTTATTGAAAACGGTGAGTCTTCCCGGGCCCCTGGAATTTTAAATGCTTTTCCTCACAGTACAATGTCAAGGTAACTCAAAATTAGAGTAATTCTACTGTTTTCTGCGGAATATGAGTGTATAAGTGACCAAAAATGCCTCCTTTTCGGCCCAGTAAACAGACCTAGAGTAGCATAGTATAAAGAACTAATACAGGAAGCTATCTCCAGACAGACTAATCCAGGTTAATAATAATTAAATAAATATTACAGGACATTCTTACACAAATTGACTAAGTCTCGCAGTAAGCTAAAGAAGGCTTGTTTTAGGGTACTCAGACAACGATATTTTCGAAATATATATAGTAACTAAACTTACCTAACTGAGGTAGGTACCTCTACCTTTTTTTTTTTGACGCAGGGGTAAATTCTTTTACGAATCTCACCCCGGGGCTACGGAAGCCCGTTGGGGATGGGGTGGTATGTGGGACTCGCTCCTCCCACAACTCCCTCTGCTAGTCAGAGGGAGGGGAAGAGAATACACACTAACTTCCCCTGCGGCGTTACCCTCTCTGCCATTGTAGGGGAGCACCATGGGATCACGAATATTCTTCCACGGTGCTCCCCTGGTTGCCCCGACCATTGCCGGGGACACCCTCAGGTACCTCTACCTACCTTAAGTCTAAAATAGGTCCTTGAGGCATTGTACCTATATTAATATATGTATCCAATCCATGACTCAGGAACAAATATCTGTGTTCATCACACAAATAAATGCCCTTACCGGGATTCAAACCCAGGACCATCGACATAGCAGGCAAGTCACTACCAATGTGAGCCACCGTATTGTCACTCACCAGGCGGTGCCACTCATGCGTGGGTCCTGTGTTAGTATGAGAGAATTGTCAAGGTGACGTTAGAAATGTTCTCGCAGGACCCACGTTCCACTAGCGCCTCTAGCGGAAAATCGACTCGCGGTAATCCTCATTACGCCAACCGGTCGTCCAAACAAGTCTGAATATATACTCTGCTCTACCTACCTACTCTGTAAGTCCTTTCATGGCGTTTGACGTGAGACACACCTCGCCGATACATTGATAAATTACTACAGAAAGGTGCCAATCTTCCCACGGTTTTTCTTCTTAAATAATTACTGAGATAGTTTTTGTGAAACAAAGGTGTATTTGACTGTTCTGAATTCACTTATCTTATTTTTTCTTAGATTTAATAATTAGGTAATGGTAGTTTTTCTGTCGAAGTAATTCCTTAAAGCTTTACAATTAACTACCCCTTTTACATACCAATACATATGTTTAGTTTGGCCATTACGTATCTCTTTCGATATTATTGAAATGTGACTGAATTTTCTTTTCATATTTCATGTTTTTAAAGTAGCCCGTTGTTAACATATGAAGCAGGTAGAAAATGACACAAATTTGATATATGGCGTATTAATTTCCGAATTAATTTTATCATGAGTTTTAGAAGTATAACTAAAGATCGGTTTACAATGGATGCATCGTATGATTTCCATTCAGGTATTGTATAATATTATGTCTTTGCCATCATGGAACAATGCGCACGCGGATCCGAAGCCAACATGCTCCAACACGAGCCAACACCCTTTCGACAATTTAATGAAATGTAAGGGTTTACGAGCAACTGTGATAATAATATATTTTTTCCTATTCTAGATGAAACTCCTAGCCATTTTCCTCTGCATTGCTGTTGCCGTGGCATCTGCTGCCGTCCACTGGGACCCCTCAGGCCAGTACCGCCTAGTCGCGTCCCCTGAGACCGCCTACCTGACCGACTACGCCCCCGGCGCTGCCTACGCTGGCTACGGCTACGCTCCCTACCGCGCCTACCATCCCTACGCATACAACTACGCCCATGCCATTTAAACGACCAATGCTCCAATTATTTGATGATAAAATAAAGTCTTTCGCATTTTATCTCTTTTTCATTCAGTGACACTTAATTCATAGTCACCTTTTTTGAAAATCACTTTAGAAACTGCAATGCCAACACGCAATTAATTACCTGAAACAAGCAAAATAATTATTAATTTAACTATGTATTTGTCTATTATATATATGTATATCGTCGTCTAATACCCGTATCAAAAGCCTTATTGAGCTGTGGGACTAGGTCGATTTGTGTAAGATTGTTCCATAATATTGATTATTTATTTTATTTTATTAAGTAGGTACTTTATGTAACTTATATTTTAATAGAGCAACATCCCTTGTGATCTTGGCTATCGGTCACGCTGAAATAATTCAGCTTTAAAATAGTACGAATAAATATTTCTCCGCTAGAATTGTCATCCCATGATACCTGATTTTTCTCGCCAACATTTTCAATAATTATTGGAAAAACACAACTGAAGGTCCATATAACGAGACCCTAGATTACATACCACTTCAAATTTTAGACGGCGCATGTGAGACATCTCGCGATTACCACGTATGCGACTCTCGCTTGCACTAATTTAGTATAGGAGTGTAACCGTTTATTCAAGTTGTCCCAATGACTTTCAATCTGTATGTTTCAATTTTCGAGACGGCTATAACAAAATTAGCTTATTCTATAACTGTCTTCGAGATATACGGCATCAAACTTTAACGTCAAACTTATAGTTAATGCAATCACTTAGATCGCCCTTGTTTTTATAAAAAAAAATTTCGTTAAGAAAGAAAGAAAGAAAGAAAATGTATTTATTCTTGGCTTTATACACCAATTCACAGAGTAGCAAACAGTAAAAGAAAAAAAACTTGATCTACGAAATGGTCCCGCCTCAGCATGGTGCCGGCCTTTTGGCCAGCGCTGATCTTACAGACAGTACTTGTGTGAATTAAATATTATTTCTGCAAATGTCTTGTCTTAGGAATGTACCTGGAAAGTTAAGTTACGTTTGATTTGATTAAAATGGAACCCGAATACGAGTAAAATCAGTTAAATATTTAGCCCACATAACTACCATGATATCTCACTCACTAAAATTAGCTCAGTCGTTTTGACACTGCCGACACACGCAACAAGTTCACATACACTGTTAAAATGATAACTCTTCTCGTAGTAAGTGAAAATGGACATTTGGAGACGCAACTTCTTCCTAGAGTTTTCTCGGCTTATGCCATGGCTAAGCATGGCGTCCAATTTGGTAAATAAACTCAAGAATTCGTAGGTGCTAGTTTTACGAAAGCGACTGCCATGCCATCTGACCTTCCAACCCAGAGGGTAAACTAGGTCTTATTAGGATTAGTCCGATTTCTTCACGATATTTTCCTTCGCCGAAAAGTGGTTAGATAACTACGAAATAACTCATATTTTAACGAGGGCTTCGGATTGAACGTCGCACGCCTCGCCTTTACCGCTGCTCCACCAACGCTTGTTCGCAAGTAATAGCTTCATTTTACGTTGTCTATGTGTTCTGTGATCCAGATCATGGATATTGAAAATAACCTGCAGCTAGGAAGTTGCGGGGTTTTCTATCAGAAATAAAAGGTCAGAACTGACTGCGAGAATAAATGTGAATAAATTGTACATTTCTAAGCTACTGCTTTGTGGTGAGATGCGGGATTTCTGAATATTGAAATTGTATTTGCTTTCACTTATATAATATCTTTGTAAATTCTGAGGTATTATTTATAAAAAATTTAAAAAAAAAAACATTAGGCAATGGGCAACCACACTACGAAGTAATTTTGCCAAATTTTGCAAATTATATAAATATTCACAGGACGACGTCGCAATGAATAATAGTTAGTCTCGTGACACGATCATTCACGAGATGTAAATAATAGTATAAGTAGATTGTACAACAAGGGCATAATAGAAGTAACCCATCCTAACCGTGGCATTAGTCCGACTCCGAGTGCAGC
This sequence comes from Lathronympha strigana, assembly GCA_949128165.1. Classification (NCBI taxonomy): domain Eukaryota; kingdom Metazoa; phylum Arthropoda; class Insecta; order Lepidoptera; family Tortricidae; genus Lathronympha; species Lathronympha strigana. The sequence continues at coordinate 2,161,223 of OX421911.1, forward strand.
AACGACCAATATATTAGTCGAGGAACAAATGGGTATTTATGCCCGAGATAATACACTCTGCTTTTCACTTCGACTGTGAGGAAAATATTAGGTTTCAATTCACTTTTAATTGTTGAAAATTATTATCCATGCTTGGGCGCGGTCATTCTCCCCCACCTCTCACAGGCGGCCGGCGGGTGTCGGCTCTCAATCGTCGATTCTCAAGAGCATAAAAAGCGATTTTATGTCGCCTAACCTCGACTTAAAGTCGAACTTTTCGAGCAAGAGAAGTGAAAAGGGTATTTTCTAATGAATCCATACAATTAATACGAGTCATCGTCAAAATACTTCGTATTGTATAAACGAACGCTGGAAGTACCTAAACGCAAATTATAAATTATATAATATATTTTGTACAAGCAATTCATGCTACATATTTTAACGAACCTATTTGTATTACAAACAAACGTCAATGCGAGACTTCCTCATAATTATCGGAGTAATTACAGAGTTAATTGCTTTATTGATTTCTTTGTTAGCTATTAGTATTATTACTTAGGCATGAGACATATTTAAACCGGGGTTAATATACAAAATAACTAGTGGAACTTGCGACCCCTAACCCCTTTATTTCGCCAACCCCTTAACTGATTTACGCCATATTCGAACACACAATATTTTAATCGCTCTTAATTACCTAGAACATTTCACGAAGATTACTTTAGCTATGGAAATACATACATGGGTAAGTGCCCCCCTTAAGGCCTACGAGGGATAAGGTGGAGAAATTCGGAGCCACGGGTGTGGCCTCGGTAGCTTAGTTGGAAGAGCGAGGGCCTGGTGTCCCGGAGTCGCGGCATCAAGTCCCGTACGAGATCATGATTTTCGCACTGAGACATACAGACATACATACAAATATACCGAAAAGGTGACAGATTGTTCCTGTTCCAAAAGTTTTGGAGATTAGGACTAATGGTGCGCGCGAACGTGAACCAATGACCTCCATCTATAGGTACCCTTTGATGGACTTGGCCCATATTCAAATTTAAAAACTATATTTATCGCAGAAATAAGAAAGGAATGCATATACTTAGGAAATGTTGACTCTGGTCGCCGTGGTCGGGTGGCATAGTGGTTAGGGCGTCTGCCGCGAAAGCAGGAGATTGCTGGTTCCATCCCAGCCTTGAGCACTTGGTCACTTTTTCTGTATTATTTGACATCTCTTTCAATTTATAATTTATATTTATCTTATTTAAGAAGAGGTTGTCGAGATATAAGGGTCGTGAGTTCACGTTTAGGCGAACCACTAGTATGCTTACCATGAGTTGTACGTAACTGTATTCGATAGCGACTGCGACATTCGAAAGTATGTCCGTCTCGCTCTTGACTGCGTCGTTTTTGTATGATTCGTTCATTTATTTTACCTTTACATCATCATCATCATTAATATCAGCCATAAGACATCCACTGCTGAACATAGGCCTCCCCTTTGGACCTCCGTATGTACCGGTTGGAAGCGACCTGCATCCAGCGTCTCCCAGCGACCTTCATAAGGTCATCTGTCCATCTTGTGGGTGGACGTCTTACGCTGCGTTTGCCGTGGTCTCCACCCGAGCAATTTTCGACTTCATCGGCTCTGCGTGCAATGTGGCCTGCCCATTGCCACTTCAGCTTGCTAATCCGGAGGAATAGGTCGGTGATAAAGTGCAAAAAATCGGGTAAATTTTTCAATAAAAATAACAGAAAAAAACACAATGGCTCGAAAAAATTGTAAATCCCGTTACTTATTTTTTAACTATAAAACTCTCGTGAGACTTGAACATATTAAATAATATTTAAAACGGGTCACTCACGTAATTTAGTCGATTTTCGCTCGACATGTTTCGCTCTTTACGAAGAACGTCATCAAACGTCGTACGTGTAGTGTACGACTTGCCTCTGTCGCGGGTGGTCGCTCCTGATGACGTTCTTCGTAAAGAACGAAACATGTCGAGCGAAAATCGACTAAATTACGTGAGTGACCCGTTTTAAAAATTATTTAATACTTTTTTTTTAAGAACAATGTTTATTCTCAGTAAACTTAGCTTTATTCATTTAAAAATGAATTGGAAACGAGACTTTATAAAAGCGACGAGCGTATCCGTCCGTCGACATTTTCAAACTTCATTTTCCTCTCAAAAGTTTACAAACTTGAGACATCTCAGTGCCTTTTTCACTTAAAAGTTATCTCAGCCATCCATTAAAGAAATGTATCAGAAACACAACAAAAACAGTACAATAAAGTGTGCAGAAGCACAAATTTGGAGTGCATTCCATTAGCGGGGTCCCCTAAGCAAACATTTGGCAGGCCCTCGATCTTTGCCAATTTGGCCCCCGCTCTGGTGACAACAGTCATGAATGGTACGGATTGTTAGTAAAACAGCAGATTAGGTAACAGCGAAGGCGGTTGCAAGAAACCGCTGGATGCGGACAGCACAAAAACGGTCGTTGTGGAGAATTTTTGTGGAGGCCTTTGTCTGGCAGTGGACCGTACCAAACCATAAACCATAGGCTGGTATGATGATGATGATGATGTAATCAGTTAAGGTTTGGCCAAAACTACTTATTAAACTGATAAGATATCGGTTGAGTAAGTAGTTTTGGTGGAGTTCTTGCAACTAAACAATGATTTGAAAGAAACGTAAAGAAAATAACGTTATTGCAGTTATTAAAAAAAAACATTTAAAATATTGAAACAACACTTTGGAACGGATTAATCGTGTTTATTAATACCATGACCCTACGTTTCGAACCTTTACAAATAACGAAATAACAAAACCATAAATAACGAAAGTGGATTCGCTGTGAAACACCGTGACGTCACAATGTATATAATATATCCTCTATAAACTACAAAGTGAAACATTAACCTGTTATTTTAAGTTTGTTATTATATTTTCATTAAAATTTGATTGTCATGTTGGTATTAAGGCGTGGTTGTATTTTGTTCTAAATTCTGTTTTATTATTCACCAACACGTTGACACGCCTATCAATTAGGTATGTAAAATTATCTATCTGGTACCTTACTGTACATGTTGCTATATATGTCTACCTCTTTCTACTTCTTTTCTCATCTTCTCAAAGGTTAACTAGAAAATATTCCACAAAAGGTTCGTCTGAGATTTTATATTTGAATTGTGTAACATGCATTCATTCATGCATGCATTCATACAACTGGCCTAACAAATGAATAAAAAAACATTAAAACGAGACTTAGATCTTATCTTATCTTATCTTATCTTAGATCTTAACCCTGTGAAAACGAGTGCTGTAAAGGGCTCGAAACGTAGGGTCATGGTGTTAATAAACGAGATTAATCCGTTCTAAAGTGTTTAATTTCAAAGAATAACAATCGCGGAAACAGAAGACAATATTATTGAGACTACCTACACAAAATTCAGTCGGATCAAAACAAAGTTTAAGAACTGTGAACCAACGTTTTAATCCTACAGTGAACTGTTTTCAACAATGTAACCTGTGTTCCTGCGAGTGGACTGGGGATTATCAAGCAAATTGGGTCGCTTTTTATTGTTATCAGAACAGAATAATGCAAATAACTTTTTATATTCCGCTTTAAATTTTACTTAACTTTGTAATGTGTTTTGTGTCTCTGTTTTGACTCTTTCCAGGTTCATCCTTACATTAGAACTAATATTTAAAACGGGATAATTACCATGTATGTTTGTTTTATTGAGGACATTTCACGTCTTCAGGATGCAGTTCAATGTACGGATCAACGATTTTAAGCTAACATGGTCATTTGCATTAAGTATAACAAATATTGAGGGAAAAAGAAGTAGAGGAAGGCCCCGACTCACATATTTCAGCCAAATTAAAGATAAAGTCTCTGCCGTGTCGTATGAGGAAGTCAAAAGGCTGGCCCAGAAAAGAGAAGATCAGCGATTACTCCACCAAGAGCAAAGCTCTTAAATATTTATTTATTTATTTAAAACTTTATTGCACAGTAAATAATGTACGAAAGGCGAACTTAATGCCAGAAGGCATTCTCTACCAGATGAATATATTCTCTAATATTGATGATAACAAATATTTAAAACGGGATAATGACAAGGAAATCCATGGAGAAAGTTCAGAAATTACAGCGTTACAACGGGTGTTTTCCTGTAATAGGAGCCACAAATGTAATCGCAGTTAGTGCTTCTCAAACCTAAACACTTTCTAGCTCATTCGATCCTAATATAAGATAGAAATTGTCCCAAATTTCATAAAAAAAATCGAACCTTCCATTCCGTTACCGCCATGCAAAGCATTCGGAAAAATCATAACGGAATAGTAAACAATCGTGGGACACTTTTGTTCTTCTTTTAGCATCAAAAGAGATCGCGATTCTGAGTCGAAACCACATAAAAAATTCAAAAAAACAAAGAAGAGTATATATATTTTGAAGAAAAAGGCTCAAATAAGCGTAAGGCCTGAGTAAAGAGCGTGCAGCGGGGCGGGTAGCGTGGCGCGCAGCGTCTAGGTATGTATGGCGGGTAACGTGCACCCAGGATTAGTCAGGACTCAGGACGCTCGCAAGCTTATATAGATATGCTTTTGTTTAACATGAACGCCACGGTGTCCGCCTCGCCGCACGCCTCGAGCGACCACTTAGGGTGTCCCTAAAAGTAGCCATCCACGGTTAGGCTCTCTCACAAAATCTGACAAAATGTGAACGAGAAAGTTAGATTTGTGTGCTTAACATGGGTTGTGCGTGGCCGTATTCGATAGTGGCTGCGGCGTTCGGGAGTATATCCGTCCTTCTGCCAGACTATTGGTAGGAGCGAGACAAAAATACTTTCGGGCGTCGCAGTCGCTATCGAATACAGTTGCGTGCAACTCATGGTAAGCGTATTGGAATGTTACTTCAACTCGCTACCGCTTATCGCTTGCGTTCGTCCCATAGGAGCCCCGTCTCCGTTATAAAGCTAATTAATTATTACGTAGCTCTGAATAAGTGAGGATTCGTAATAACTGCCGTCTGTGGAAATACATATTATTGTTGAGATAATAACTTGCACGGAAACGGGTGAACGGCATTTATACGAAAACATTAATTATTGTTATTTAGACGCTTTGTTGTATTAAGGAAGACAATGAGGAGATATGTCAATAAAACCTACCTATACAGAGATAGCAACATTTTATATAACGTTTTTATATATAATTTTATATGTCTGTATTAGGGTGTGTAAACCGGATTTTGTTTGTATGAAATTTCAGTTAATAGCCGGTTGTAAACCGGTTATTCCATACAATTAAAAACCGGTTTGCACGCCCTAGTCGGTATAGGGAGAGAAGTAGGGGGAGAGCGCCTACTCGGTGGTTAGACCTATGTGCTTACAAGAGTTGCACGCAACTGTATTTGATAGCGATTGCGGCGCTCGAAAGTATGTCCGTCTCGCTCCTACTATTACTCTGGCAGGAGGATTACCGCACTAGTGCGATAATAAGCACTTTATGTGCCTGCGTAAAAAATTAAAAGAGCCATATGTACTATAAAACGTCGTACGATACCTACATGGGCGCATAGGTAATTCGCAACGTGTCGATTTAAAACACTCCCTTCGGTCGTTTTTTATTCTATCGCCACTCATTGCGAATTTTCTCCTATTCGCACTTGTATTGTAATGTACTATTGCGTCCCCACTGATGATCATGATACGCGTTGTTACTACGCGACCGAGATACGATGCGGCAAAACGATACGTAGGTACAAGTGTGGATATCCGGCGTTTTTGTACCTACTAAAGATTAATATTACAAAAGAAAGATTTTTTCTACAGCTGTATAACTTACTTTTTCGTAGCTAATACCAGAGACCTCTCTCTATCACTCGTCCTTATTAGTGCGACAATGACAGTAGCGTTTCGTTAGCGCCTGAGCGTTGGCGATTGGCATCTTGGCTACTAATCCAGTCATTGAACTGACAGCTCGTATGGAAATTTTAAGTGTTTGGGAAATAATTGATAATAACTAATTTTTTTAGCGTAACGGATATCTCGTGAGTCTAGTATTAAGTAGGCAACAAAATCCAACAAAATATCGTTACATGCTAATCGTCACAAATATGTACCTACACACACGTTGCAAACGTTTTTGTTGTAAGATTTGTATGTATACATGTTTTTTAAGCCGTTTAAAATGGGTCAGGACCAGTTTATACCTATTAACATTTGTTTCTAGCGAAATAACACATCTATCACCCGCGCCGTACATTTTGTAGATTTAATGGTTTGACGTGAATAAGTTTTTTTCGGTTTCTCTTTTAACAGATAGAAGACAAATATGTCGTCATATTCACATACAAGAAAACTATTTGCTACCGTTAATTTTAAAAAATCGAGTTATTTTAGTTCTATTTTTTTACTATTTACCTACTTCCGGAAAAAAAGTTTGTAGGATTTTTGCATATATCATCTATAAATATCCCATTCGAACGTATTTTGAAAAAATCAGGCTATTATAATTTAATGTCTGTCAAAATCGTAACTGTCCTGGGTTATACGCACGCTATACATTGTTTTATTAAATGCAACTGAAGCTACCTCACCGTGCGCGGGTTCAACGACCCCTCTATTATTTCTGGCCGCCCCAGGGACCGATGGTGACATATTTACGATGCGCTGCCCTTTTTGTGAATCATTTAGAAGGAAAGTGGCAACAGAGTGTGTTAAGGTAATTGAATTGTTATTAAAGCGACGCGAAAATCCTTCATATCCCAAAAAATTATGCGTTTGAATTACTTAACTATAGTAAACGCACCGATAATGAACGGCGTATGAGTAATGAGACGCTATATGAAAAAAAAAACACATTAAGTAATGATACACATTACAATGCACTTATGAACGTCAAAACAAAGCTACTAGTGGTCCTATCCCTACACCACGGCCCGAGAAGAAGGCGCCCACAAATAAATGCCCTGACCAGGATTCGAACCCGGGACCTCCTGCTTCGTAGGCAGGGTCACTACCAAACTAGGCTAGGAGGCCGTTAAATATCTTTATAAATTGTAGCCTATGTGTTATTCTGGTGTATAAGCTATACTTATTATAAAGTTTTATTAAAATCCACTCAGTAGTATTACGTGAAAGAATAACAAACATCCATACAAACTTACGCATTTATAATAATAGTAGGATGTAAAACGAAAAAAAATTGTTTTTTCGATTTGGACAAAAAGCGATATACCAAGCAGCTTCTATTAACGTTACAAGCAACATGCAGAAATTAACGGGAAAAAAACAGCCTGTATAATAAAGAAACCTTAAAGGATGACTCTCACTAGAACGGTCCGGGACTTGACCGAGCCGGGCCGATCCGTCAGATTCTTTTAAACGTCAAGTGATTTCCGAGGGCTCTGAGCTATCGATTATTTCCATAGAAATTGATAGATCGTCCCGTCATCGAGAGTCATCCTTTTCTCTATATCAAACATTGCCATATGAATATTAGTTCGTTTATTTCCACACAGATCGAACTCGTCTAGCCATTCAAGAAAGCCGCCGGTTTTTATTTTATAATATCCCGGCTTCGCTATTTCCGCCTGAAATCGATCCCAATCTAATCCCATTTTAAACCTTCCGCTAACGTGACAGAATTACTTTTGGATGACGGCAACATTTAAAGTGTTTCAGACAGAAATGAAAAGGTCATTTTATTTATACAGGGGAACGAGTAAAGGATGACTCACACTAAAACGGAACGGGACGGGGCGGGACGGGACAATCTGTCAATTTCTATAGGCAGAATCTCGTGATAGCTCGGAGCCTTCGGCGATCACGTGACGTTTTCTATAGAATCTGACAGATCAGTCCGGGCCGGTCACGCCCGGTGAGTCCTTCTTAATGCAACAAATTTTAACCACACATTCCATAAGGAGCAAAAAATGGTATGACATTTGATCAAATACCAATTGTTATTTTTTGCACATGACGTATTATTTATATTTTTTTTAAAGAAAAAAAAACTTCTATTAACGGTTAAATTCTTTTAAAACTTTAATGTCCGTCAGTAAATATGTCAAAAGAACGTACGAAACGTACGTAGGTACGTTGACGAAGCATGTGGCGAATTAGAATGATGTAAACTTGACCTTTGGATAAATAAAGTTACTCGTTTTTCCTGTCAAAAGTCAAAACTAAGGCACATACTAGCAGAGGTGCAGCCAAAAAAGTGTGTTTTCACTGTTCTTTTTTTTCATACATTCTATCATTATTTCTAAAACAAGATCTGATTCAGAAAACTGTTTATATGATTTAAGCTTCATTTTAATTTTATATAACTCAAACAAAAATATAGAGTTAAGATCATTCATTTGATCGCCAAACTGTTTAAACAGTTTGGTGCGCTCATTTAAGTTTACATTTTATACTTATATGTATACCTACTTATAAAATACTTTTTATATATTAACCAGTACAAAATAAAGACTTCTTGAACACACTTCACACGCTGGATATTAACACTATAACTAACTAATATTCCATTGTTGATAGTCTAGTAAATGCAGACAGGACCTTCAAAATTTGTCGGGCTACTCTTTTCACCCTGTATTCACTAAATATACATTGACCCTGTATTCACTAAATATACTTTGTTAAAAGAGGGTAGGCATGTTATATAAAATCTATGGCAGCTATATCGTTCTTGTTTATAGGTTGCGGCTTGGTGTGAGGGGGGGGGGGGGGGGGGGGGGTGTTTAACCGGGGGCGTTGAACTTGTGAGTTGAAACTTGAAGTTTGTTGAAAATGGTTTATTTCGGTCAAGTTTGTTGATTTTGTAGCCGTAAAATGAAGTGTTTAGGTAACATAGTAGGTCAAAGGTTGGTTTAATATAAAAAATTAAATATTAAAATTGTCTAATTTATACGAAGTAACGAAAGACCGTTGATAGGTAAATTTTGAAATTTAGAAACAGACCTTTTGTTGATGGTTGATATGGTTTATGACCAAATGAAACTTTATAGCAATAGCGCTTTACTAGCAACCGAGGAAGTGGTAACTTTAGACAAAAAACGTCACATAGATAACCATAGAGATTCCAAAATTTAAGCTTAGGGAGCTATGGGCACAGCGGATGCATATCGTTTAGTGTGGTAGCGGTAGCAGCACAACGAATGTCGTCACCCTCAAATCTCGAACAGAGCCCATCTGGGTACCTCCACCTTACAGAAAACCGCAGTTTAATAACACTCACACACTAGACCCTACTCATAGTGTTGTGTTTCTGTTGGTGAGTAATCGGCAATGCGCATGTAACACTTACCATCAGGCGAGCCGTATGCTCGTTTGTCACCGTCGTAGTATTTAAAAAAAAGCTATTTTGGGATATATCAAGTAATTTTAACAGTAATTAGTAAACCATTAATTCCGCATAATTGAACCGCTTTTCTTATTATTATAAGTAGAAATAGATGTGTTACGAAATAATATAACCGCTAGGTAATTACCGCTTGGATTACGTTAGAATAAATACGCTGGTCTTTAACTGTTGTTATCATTCGATCTCACAACTTCATCGAAGAACTCTTCAGGGAAATACTTCAAAGGTATTAATTTCAATTTAAAATTAAATATAAACCTGTAAACTTTCTCATTATTACGATGGTATATACAGGGTGTGGCACACTAAAAACCTTAGGTGCCACATATGTATCAGTCATACTGAGCAACTTTTTCCATGGGGCCTACCCAGAAATCGCAAAAAATAAATACTTTTTCATACATTCATGTATGGGAAAATATTTTTTATTGCGTTTTCGGGGTTGGGGTCTTAGTAAAAGTTGCTCTGTATGACTTACATTTTGGAGTCTCTGAGGTTTTTAGAGACTGGTATCCCTGTATACAATTATTAATTTCAATCTTCTTCATTACTCACAATTTCGGTTTGCTTATTCATCTATTCACTTACATTTATCATATTTTTTAAACATCCACAATAACCAAGTTGAAATATATGTCGATGGTAATTTACAATCACAGTTTTTTTTCTACTCCAGCACTTCTATCTATCAATTAGATGACTGACAGCGATAAGAGTATACATTATAACGTTGTCTACAGTATTCCATAACAACACTGCTAAACGATGCTCTTATGAATTTTCATAATTATTATATATGAGCATTGTTGTTTTTTTTTATAGTGGGCATACATTTGCTACATTCAGCCACCTTTCGAGATTTTACTTTCTTCGCTGTTTTAGCTGTCGTAGAAAAACTAGCGTATGCAACAGCTCATAATTGAGCTGAGTGTTATGTGTCGGGCCGATAACATCAAATAAAAGGGTAGACCTAACTTTTTCTACCTACCCACGCGTTTTAAGTGATTTTCCGCCGGGTACGTGAACATTTCTAGCAAGATCGCCGTTGAATTCAGCCATTATAAGCGATTTTCCTCGGACGATGCACCATAAGTCGTCTGAAATAGACGCCAAGGGCAGTATATACCAAAAATGAATATTGTTTATAGATAGACATAGGTATAAGTACGTAATTCATTTTAGTTTAAAAGTCGATCAAAACATCACAAACGAAGACGTTTTCCGTAACACTTAAGTCAATGACGTTAAATCTCTGTCCATATTGTGGCAATCGGCAAATCAAGATGGCGGATAAGCGGCCATTTTGCCGACGTGCGATGATAAATTACTACCATACCGTCACATCTAAATATTAATACATTTCGGAGCTTATTATTAATAAGGGTCAAAATTAAATACAAGTGAATACATATGTAGCTGACTGCACCAATTTTCGTGCAAAAGGAACTATCTTAATAGAAATACTTGTACCAATAATGCCCTTCTGGGTCTTAGTGTGAGCAGGTGTTGAGTCCCACGGTTTTTCCAGGCTAGTTTGTCGGGTAGTTTTTCTTTCTCTAGAACATAATGTATGAGAAAATATTGGGTTGTTCTTTTTGTGCTGCCATACACTATTGAATTTGTATTTTTAGAAACCTGCTTTAAGGATGATTATTTAGTTAATCCTTAAGTTTTTAAGAGAACTTCTTACTTTAATACTGCGTAAAAAATAAAGAATAATAATAAGCGTTTCCCTGTTTCTTAAACGGCAAATCAGATGTGATAGATGTCGATGTTTTGGGTCAGCCAATTTGTTTTTTCGCGAATTTGGGGATGATCCTATATGTAGGGTAGACCGGGGACAATAGTACCACAGGGCTTATAATTTTGCAACTAAAATTAAATATGTATATGTGGGTATACACGACGAAGCGTAATTGGTAACTAAATTTGTTAAAAATGATCTACACAATCACCTACTTGAATTTTACAGGATAAAAAACAATAACTCGTAAAGTCTATGGAGCGTTGAGGTAAATTAGCTGAAAGAAGCGTTCTAACATAATAATACAATTAACTTAGCTTTATGATGAACAAAGCATTTAATTAAGGTTGCCTTGTTATAATAAAAGGGTAGAATTAAAGCATGCTATGGTAGGAACTTTATTATATAATGCTAAATCATTCCGATTTCATCTCATGTCGCGATATGTTTTAGTTTTACACTTAGTTAGTTAGTTTTTCTGGGCTTTTTCCGCAACTCGACATCCATTGTACCTTTTTTGCGTGGTAACGAGGTAGCCCTATTGCAACCATCCCAGCTCTTGCATTAAAGCCAACTTTTACTTTTAACACTTACACTCCTACCTACTTGCTAGAATGTCACCACGCACGGCTTGAGCCGATAAAAACACGACAAAATTAGACTAGAACATATACTTTGACATTGTTTTTAGAAAACTCCGTGCCAATATTAAATAACTTCTATCTAGTACTGTTAAATAAATCCGTCTGATCTGAACAGTAAATATTCCAAACCGCTGCTGCACTGTCTAGTACATCTGTATTAATAATATTAATGTAATATTAATCAGAATGCAGTCAGAAAATTCTTTCCAGAAAATAACTTTTAACATTAACATATTGTACCAGGTAGAGCACCGAAAACTCCATCGAAAGAACGGAACGCACTAACAGAAATCTACACATGCCTGGTACAGTCTGTCTTGGTGTACTGTATATCTGTCTGGGGCGGGGCGGCCAAAACTCGTTTTATTAGCCTGGAAAGAGCTCAGCGAGCGCTCATAAAAATTATGTATTTAAAAAAAATCCGTTTTCCCACAGAAACATTATACCATCTTAGCGACCTTTTGTCAGTAAGGAAACTTTACATTTTACAAGTCACACTAAAAAAACATAAAACTCTTTCGTACAGTTTGGATTATGGCTCCAAAAGGAAAATAAATAATGTTGCTAGTATAACTAATACTAGAACCAAGTTCGCGCGCTCACAATACAATTATAAGTCTAGTCACATTTACAACAAAATAAATAAGAGCCTAAACATTTACCCAAAACTATACCACAACTGCAAATCAATAATTACAACATGGTTAAAAACAAAAAGTTATGAGGAAATAGAGAACATCCACAATTAAAAAAAGGTAATAATTAAGTATTTACTTATAAATATTTTACGAGTGAGAATTTAACACGTCAACTTACTAAATATATATATTACAACTTACTAAAAATTACACACACACACGCACACACACACAAGCACACACACACACACGCACACACACAAACAATGACTGGCTCAAATAACAACAAACCTGTACTGATTACTACATATCTTATAACTCTGATACTTACTTAGTTTCTAATTGTTTTTTTAATTGCGTTTAACATTGTTATTTTCGATTTAGATTTACTTTAGATTTAGATATATTGTACTTAAAATTTACGTGAAACAATCTGTTATTTAAGGAAGAGCGGTGTTGCCCAACACAGGCATTTTTGCTTACCGGGTAGCACTATCCCCTAACTTGTAAACACCTCTATATTTACAAAGTTTTTTTTTTTTTTTAACTTTTAAAATCTGGATATGGTTTTTATTCCGCTTTACTGAGAGTAATTTAATATCAAGACCAAACAAACTTTAGATTGGCGCTATTCAGAGAGCCTAGCCACTCTAACCAAGTGACAATGGTTTTATCGACAAACAATGTATGGAAATTAGAACCTGACTTTACGTTCCTTTGCCTTTCAAGTAAATTTTTCATTTATCACTTTTCCGGTTGACGTTTTCTACAAGAGTGTTACTTTGGCTACAGCTTCAGGCATAGGGAATAAAACACGGGTTTTTGTCTTTTTATATGGAAAAACCTCAGTAATTTTGATATGGAGTTCTCCAAGAAGCGTGTGTTCAGGGTTTTAAGGCTCAAAGGTGAAAAATGCATGAGTAGCTCTTCTGATATTGCATATGTCCATGGGCGATGATGACCGCTTCTCACCAGGCGGTTCTTCTGCATGTTAGTTGCCTTTTTCGTACAAAAGAAAACCCCGACTTTTTCATACAAAAAATACGGGTTTAATTCCCTGTCCAAGGACCAGACCTAGATAGTGGGATAACGCCCGCTCACTTTAACTCCAGCTCAAAACGGCCTTCTAACCTATTGCTACGAAGCAGGTCCCAGGTTCGAATCCTGGTCAGGGCATTTATGTGTGTGTTAATTACGAATTTTGTTCCTGGCTTATAGGTGTTTTCTCTAACTATTATATATATCGTCATCTAGTACCCATAACACAAGCCTTATTGAGCTTACTGAGGGACTAGGTCGATTTGTGTAAGATTGTACCATACTATTTATTGATTTATTTCATCATCATTTCAGCCGAAAGACGTCCACTGCTGGACATAGGCCTCCCCCAAAGATTTCCACAATGACCGGTCCTGCGCCACCCGCATCCAGCGGACTCCTGCGACCTTCACCAGGTCATCAGTCCACCTTGTAGGGGGCCTACCCACGCTGCGCCTTCCGCGCTTTTTTTTGTTTTTTTGATTTATTTATATTTTTTTTGTTTTATTTATTCAACAGATGAAACTCCTGGCCATCTTCCTCTGCATCGCCGTAGCCGTGGCTTCAGCCGAAGTCCACTGGGACGAGAACGGACAATACCGGCTGGTGGACACGGCGCCGTACAAGCTGGCGTTCCATCCGGTGCCGGTGGCCGCCCCGATCGCCGTGCCGGTGGCGATGCGGGAGCTCATGCCGTTCGTGTACTCGTACAAGCAGATCAAGAGCACCGAAACGATCTAAGTGCAGACTTTGGATGAGTTAATGACAATAAATGATACATGATTCTTACAGCTGCTTTTTTAATTTGGAAAGTAGTACATTGTTAGGAGATTAAAAGCCAGAGCTCGAAATGGAATCACTGTGTTGACAGTTAACACAGCGAATCCTCCTTTTTCTAAAGGGTCGGCAACGCGAATGTAACACCCCTGGAGTTGCAGGCGTCCATAGGCTACGGTGACCGCTTACCATCAGGCGGGCCGTACGCTTGCTTGTCACTGTCATTACACTTGAAATGGTGATATTATTATATGCGAGCATACTTAGACTTAATGAGCTGTATTAAATGGTAATGGTAATGGATTTTCATAGTGAGCGGGAAGACCCGCGCTCCACGCGCACAAAATAACAAACCATCATCGGTATATTTTAATAAAGTCCACTTGCACCACCCAAGATTAGCCGGTTACGCTGTCTAATTCCATGCATAAAAAATCGCTTCACTCGGGGTTATGTGACGTCGGGTGGTCCACTTGGCCCTAACACATCCACAAAGTTAAAATAAAACGGGAATTCACTTTGTATATTTCTGGAAATATAACGTATTTTGGAAGCATGAAATTTAATTTTACAGCCGTCTTTCGAATTGACGTTTAATCGTGTTACGGGTTAAATATTAAACCCGGGACGTGGCCGTCGACCGCCGATCAAAGTTTCATGATCGCGGTGAGCCTGGCACGTTGTTACTAAAGTCTTGTATTCGCTTGTGTATGTAATAAATGAGCGTATAGGTATGTTATTTTATATTATTCAAAAATCATTTTTGCTTCGGAAATTTTCATGTGTTTTCTTATCTTAATTGCGAGTTTAAAAACTAGAAGGAGAAAAAAAGTGACACAAGTTTTTTTCCATTTCGCTGACCGGTTTTCAAAGAGCCACCTCTTTCAATTTAAAAAAAGGAGTCTTTATGTATTTTTCATCACACTTGCAGGCATTCTTAGACTTAATGAGCTCATTAAGTCTACGCCATAGCCGTAATGAATATTCATACATACCCACCACAAACTCGCTTGTAGCCGCCGCTCACCCCGGAACTGAACTGCTACACTAACACTAATCATTATTGTTTATTTATCTGCCTTAGTAAGTTTATTTATTTCCTCGCAAATGTGATGAAAAACTTGTTTTACTAAACTCGAAAAATTACGAACTCGTGTTAATGAAGCCCGTCTCTGTTGGTCGTCTTCGGTTCACACTCATTCGTAATTTCTTGTTTACCGCCCTTAATACACAATGTACGGTCCTATATTTCATTAACGACACGAAGATGTTTAAACTTTTAGCTGAGTGTTTACCCTCGGCAGAACTGGGTTAAAAGTTTAAGCAACTCGGGGATGAATTTTAAACTTTGTTAGCAAAGGTTCAAGACGTCTTTGAAGAATATATGGTCCTATCTTCCACTTTTACGCTGTAGCTGACAATGACTGCAATCTCTGAGTCGATTTTTAACATAGGTGTCTTAAGTACGACTGACATGTTGATGGCCTGCGGTAAAGCATGCAACTTTCATTCTGAAGGTCGGGGGTTCAAATCCTGCCGGCTCATACCAATGAGTTTTTCGAAACTTATGTACGAAATATCATTTGTTACCAATCGCTTTTCGGTGAAGGAAAATATCGTGAATAACCCGGACTAACCCGGTTAGGTCTAGTTAAGAGCTGCCTGCTGTTTGATGGCAGTTGCTTTCGTAAAATTAGCGCCTACACCAAATCTTGGGATTAGTCAAAGCGGACCCCAGGCTATGAGCCGTGGTATAAGTCGGGGAAACGCTAGGAAGAAGTTTTAAGTACGACTCACACTGACCGGCCCGTGATGTGTCAATTTCTATAGAAAGCTTCACGTCCCGCTTTAGTACCACTTTATACGTTCAGCAAAAATTAGGTAGAAAACTTCTAATTTAATTATGCAAGAAAGCACCAAGGGCAATTTTACTAACCAAAAAGAATTTACATTACATTTTGGCCTGAAAATGTTAGATGAATATATAACCTATTTTTTTTAAAGCTAATTTTTAAATATTTTTGATGTAATTTTTTTACGCTACTTGTACTATTCTTTTACTATTGAATTATTACATGCATTCTAGATATTTGAGAGGTCAGTTTTAAACTGGACTTCCCATTCCAGAAACTTACTGAATACCCCCAGACATTAAAGATTAATCCCACTCCGAGGTAATCGAAGCGAGCGTGTTCGACAGTTATTGTGGCAACTAGTGGCAAGTGAGACGGATGCTCAGTCATACTATATTAAGTGGGCTGCTCTGAAAGTTTTCAGCTTAAACACTTATTATGAGTAAAAAAAAAAAATCAGATTCACAATCCATATTTGGTTAAAAAATTAATAAATAAGTAGGTACTTACATAGAGACAAGTATTATTAGTAAACAATTCAGTTTTTTCTTTTTATTTAAGCGATCATATGGTTAAATGCACATGGAGACGTTGGTTAGTCTTCTCGAAACTTAGCTATATTTCGTTTTGTCCCTACTGATAAAGAGACAGTAGACCAAGGAATGAAGGGCTTTTCGGTCATTTCGGCATATATCAGTGCAAGTTGTTTCAAAAAAGTAAGCAATAAATTCTTGAATAATTACAAAATTGTATAGAAATTGGAAAACATCGTGATAAAACCGGAATAGTCCCATTAAGGCCTAGTTTACCCTCTGGATTGGAAGGTCAGATGGCAGGCGCTTTCGTAAAACTAGTGCCTACGCCTTAGGATTAGTTGCCAAAGCGGACCCCGAGGCTGAGCCGAAGAAGATTCAAAATATTTATTTTATAGCACAGCGGGGCTAAGATGCCAAGCTGATATCCTGATAATTGCTGGATAAGACGATAGCTTGTCGGCACGTTCTGAAAATTTCTGATAATTTTAAACAGTTCTGTCAATTGTCTTTGCATTTGGCAGCTGTCACCGTCGCGCTATCCGCAGTTTATCAACTTATAGCATTATCCTATGACATTCGTGGATAACCATCTTAGGCCCGCAGGTGTTGATATTGATAAAATAAACCACAAATTAAAAATTTAATGTCATATACTAAAGAATAAGCTTAACCCACTTATTCATAAAGAAGTTAACAGACGTTTTAGTTAATTTTTGTTTTAAATAATATTTAAAACGGGTCACTCACGTAGTTTAGTCGATTTTCGCTCGACATGTTTCGTTCTTTACGAAGAACGTCATCAGGAGCGACCACCCGCGACGCGTTTACGTTTTTCGTAAAGAACGAAGCATGTCGAGCGAAAATCGGCTAAATTACGTGAGTGACCCGTTTTAAATATTATTTAAAATGTTCGAGTCTCACGAGAGTTTTATACCTAGTTAAAATTTTTGTTTTCTCTCTTTCTAACAAAGGAAAAAGTCAAACTGACAGATAAGGAGAAACAATCATTTAGTTAAACTGTGCTTGATGTGCGTTCATCAATAACGCCATTAGTATTATACTAATATGACATCTATTTCCAATTTATAATTTATATTAGCCTCCTAGCCCCCACTCCCGGGTTCAAATCCTGGTCAGGGCATTTACGACTATTTGTATGTTTATCACAAATACTTATTCCTGAGTTATGGATGTTTTCTATGTACTTAAGTATTTTTATACATATGGGCGTCTAGTACCCACAACACAAGCCTTATTGGGTTACCGTGTGGGGCTAGATCGATTTGTGTAAAATTGACACATAATATTTATATAGTATTTATTTATATACCTATAGTAGTGTTACTACTTTAATAAAAAGTCGAAATATTTAATAAAATAATTGGATTTGTTTCAACAAAAAATATTGTTAAAATAAACGTTATTTTATTTCTACATAAAACCGTTCTCCGAAACAAAATTGAGCCAAATACATAATATATGTAATCCCGTGACATACCCAAAAATCCAATCCCATGAAATTCCACATATATTCCACAATTATGTTTGGAATATTTGATCCCGGCTAATGGTACGCTCCCTTGTGTTATTGTTGATTTAGGAGGCCCTTTGTCTTTCAAAAACCTTTGTAAAGATGGATTCAGGTTTCAAGAAAATAATTCCAATATTAAGCGGACCTTATTAGGCTCGCTGAGCCGTAGCATTAGCCGGTAAAAAACGCTAGGAAAAAGAAAAATTTAAGTATTTATATTTATATATTTTATATAAAAAATACTTTAACTTTTCCATTAATCATAAACTCTAGTTTTACCTATGTTATACATAGCTATAGTAAAGTAGTTGTTCCTAGGATCAAAATAAATCCATTAAAAACTGTAGCCCACGGCCTTTGGCACCCGAGGGGGGTATGGGTGCAGAGTGACGCCCCGCCCGGCTACATTCTAAAAATTATAACTCTCCCCAAATAAGTAATAGGTCAATTTTGGTATCAATTTCGGATAAAACGATAACGTAGAATTAATTTCTGATATAAAAAAATGCAATTTATAAAGTATTTTTTTCATAATGTTAAATTAAAATAAAATAGCATATCTTTTTTATTTGGAACTACTATAAGTATAAATACTAAAATTTCGGAATAAAAACTAAAGGCAATTTAATGTAGATTTATAAATAAATAATATATAGGTATATATTTTTAACTTACAATAAAAAAGCTCAAAAAAATATTGTTACACACCCGGCCATGTTCATAACGACGGCTTTATCCTAAAAATTATAATTGTCCGCAAATACCTAAAGGTCAAGTTTGGTAGCAATTTCGGATAATTCAATGACATAAAATTAATTTCATACAAAAAAAAACCATTCATTAAGTTGTTTTTTTATTATGAAAAATAAAAATAAAACAGATCTTTTTTATTTGGAACTATATAAATATTAAATTTACTAAAACGGGGCTTAATCGTGTACAGATTTTGAAATTTTGAGTGGTTGAGATTTTGATTTTTTGATTTTTTTGTTTTTTCAAAATCTGTAGTCTGTGTCTATCTTTCAAAATGTGTTTTAGTAAATTTATAATGTGTGAAAATCGTGAAAGTTTAACTTAAGTTACGATAATACTGATACTTTAGAAAAATAAAACATACTGCTAGCAAGATACACTGTTTTAATATTGTGTGGCTATTGTATTCTCAACCTGGGAATGTCTCCAAAACCAGGAGTCCAGTTCCAGGAGTAAATACAATGTTTCCAATTTGTTACTGAGTGTTTGATTTTTACGTATTCGCCCGATTACTTTTCATCCCAGAAAGGTCTGATTGAAGGTTTATTTCGTTCCGGTTTGCTTTTTGTTTACCAGACGTAATGCTGGCGTAGTACCATGATAGAATTGGTTTGTTTAGTTACGAGATTTAAGGATGAATATTGAATATTCAGATCACAGATAGAAATTGTCCTATACGTGACGCTTTTTATAGAAATTGTGTCAATGTGTCATTGGACAATCCGGCCCGGCCTAACCCGTCCATCTAGCGTAGTCTTTAAGTTATTCTAATCTCTGCTCAGCTGATTGGTGGTCAGTTAAATTAATCAACTTTAACTACCATGGCTATTTGGCATCCTAATTTTTCTTTTACTATAACGGGACTTATGTTAAACATTGAAAACCTAAATGTGTTGTTATACGCGCAAGCCGCTATACGCCCGCTGCGTTTAAAAAGCCGCAAGTATAAAAAGACTGGCTAAATGCCTTGAATAAGAAGCTTTACTGTTTTAACTATAAACTCTCGTGAAACTCGAACATATTAAATAATATTTAAAACGACATATGATAAAAATTGACTAAATTACGTGAGTGACCCCACGTAATTTAGTCGATTTTCGCTCGACATGTTTCGTTCTTTACGAAGAACGTCATCAGGAGCGACCACCCGCCAGGTGCAAGTAGCAGGGCGGATAGGGCATTTAGCCGGCAGTGTGCGACTTGCCTCTGTCGCGGTTGTCAAAATATCGGGAGCTCAATTTTTATTAAAAAACCGTGGCATGAACCCGTGTTAATTAGTTACACTGTAAATTAATCAAATTTAAAATTGAACTGATTAAATGATGACTCACACTAGCACGGGACGGGACGGGGCGAGACGGCAAAATCTGTCAATTTCTATAGAAAGTATTACCTACGTGAAAAACATTTCAGATAAGATTTTAATTTTGCGTCCATTACACTCCTTATCAATTAATTTATTAACAAATACTTACTTAAGTATTTTACCAGCTTACTCCATTAATAGGCTCCATCCTTATCAGATTAAAAGATTGACAGTAAATATAATCGAATTCCCTTTCGACACCTAACCCCTTGTCGCCGCCAATTATGTACATTTGCTATTAACTCAATTAGTCACTCCAAATCCCGATTCTCTATTTTAGTTCCAAATAGAGAGAAGCATTTACAATCGTATCAGTTTACAAAACCCTCAAAACCCGGCTGGGATCATCCCAGATCACTCACGGGGACCTTGGTCATTTTTTCTGTAGTATATGACATCTCTTTCAATTTATAATTTATATAGTAGTGTGGCTACTTAAAAAAAAAACAAAAAAATGAATCAAAACATTTATTACATTTAGTAAATGATTTGATTCGTGCTTTACAATTGTATAGTGCTATTTTAATTTATTACTCCACTGTACTCCAAAGGCATTAAAAGCAGAATAAAATTACCTATATCAATCATAAATTGAGTTTTGAAGTTAAGAAAAAGCCAAAAACGCAAAAACATTACCGCGTATTTCCAAAAGCCCAAAACACAATAGGAAAGTTTTCAAATAAATAAAATCTGTGAAAAGCGTAGCGGGGCATCAAGATTAAGGCAAGTATGAAACAAAGTATAATCGTATATCCGATTAATGTTTCCTTTTTAACTCGCGAGGAAAAATAAGAGTTGTTAATTTCACCTCAGTATGTTAACTATCTATACTTGTACATTTGCGTCGTAGGTAGTTGCTAAATGTCTTCTTCCCCGCGATTCCCCGGTTTATACCACGGCTCAGGGAACCTGGGGTCCGCTTTGGCAACTAATCCCAAGATTTTCCGTAAGCGCTAGTTTTACGAAAACGACTGCCATGACCTTCTACCCAGAGGGTAAATTAGGCCTTATTGGGATTACTCCGGTTTCCTCACGATGTTTTACAGAAAAGCGATCGGTAAATATCAAATGATATTTGATATTTCGTAGGTACATAAATTCCGAAAAACTCATTGGTAGGAGTCGGCAGGATTTGAACCCGAGACCTTCGGATTGGAAGTCTCGCGTCATACCGCTGGGCCACCATCGCCTTCTGGTCAAGATATGTACTTGTACTTGCTAAATGTACCGATTTGAAAGCATTTTTTAATTGCAAATCTCATCTGTTCAAAATGGATTTTAGATAAGCTACATTTACGTTTCTCTTGTACAATTATAAAGCATGAATTAAATCATTTATTAAACATAATAAATGTTTTGATTCATGTTTTAAGTAGTCACTATACAAATTCACTATAGGTATAAATTATAAATTGAAAGAGATGTCATATATTCGATCCCAGCCCTGCTCACCGGGGACCTTGGTCACTTTTTCTGTAGTTTATGACATCTCTTTCAATTTATAGTTTCTCTTGTATTTATTAGTATAAAACTAGGCACATAGATTTATTTATTAAAACTAGATACTTTTTTATTACACTAAATCACAAGTTAAACCAAAAACAAAGAATCGAACAAACTTCCAGGTAAATCCTCATAAAACCGATCCCCTCCCTAATTAGAAAACCATACACGTCTCCTTTGAAATTTGCTAATCCCGATTCCTGATTGGAATCGTGTCCGACAAGCGCTTCCGATGCGAAAAATTCGAACTATCCCTTCGCTATGCAATTCCGCTTTCCGTTCTACCGTACATTGTTTTACGGGGGGAATTAAATAAGTCAGTGTCTTCTTAGTGAGGAATAGAAAACTAGATAGACGAGAAACAATTAATATAGTCTGACGAGTAACAGTAACAAAAAAAAGATATCCATCCCTTTTTTCCGGGTTATGATACTATCGTAAGAATAAGACAGTATGATTCTCTCTAACCGACTGTTACTGCGTTCGATTGCTTGTCAGATATTATTAGCGAGGGACGGAAAGTAAGGGATTGACTCAGGCAAGCCCTGTGTCTGCCGAGGCAGATATAGTGCTTTTCTGAAACATGCATGGCCACCGGCGACCGAAGAAGATCGCCGGGGCCAGTCGGCCAGTTTCCCCTAGAAGTAAAATTAACTATACAAATTCCATTATTGTCCGCTGCGTCCGCGGCCTCTTGGAGTTAGAGAATTGGATACTTTGCGAACAAAATGCGACAATTTCTGAGCATGTGCAACAGGATCATTTTACGTGACGCAAATACCCTAGAGAATTTGCAATATTTTACCCCATGAGTTATACACAATGCTTTTCACTCATTTAAACTTTCACGATTTTCTCACATGATGACGTTGATATCAACCTCAGCCAGCCTTTCTCCGGGACCGCGGGCCAATGTCGCCCTTGAAACGTCGGAAGTTAGTTTTCTAAGTTTTGCGCGATTAAGTTCCGTTTTAATTTTAAAAACAATTTTCTTTATGAGTGCCTCAAATACCCTCAAGAAAGTTTTGACTTGGACCAACATTCAGATATCTTCACCGTAAACGAGTCATATTAGTTCTTAGCCAGACTTTCCATCTCTTTCTAATTAATACAGCTAATAAAGAGACGGGCAGCGTATCTGCCTGGATGCAGACTGAGAGAGATGCAACTGTACAATGAAAAGATGTCACAGTACGCGAGAAGCTGCTAAGTGAGAATATTAGCTCAAATTCTGTTTTCAGTAATTAGCTTGGCATCCGTTATTCAAATTTGCAAAACAATTTCACAAGCTACGTCAAATTTGAAACTCCATTTGTACAAACCATACGCCCATGGGACGAGCCAAAGCCTCGGGTTCCCTTTGATCTAGCAAATTGGAGCTAGGCTGTTAGCTAATGTGATTTGCTTGTTGAGTTCCACTGTGGTAGCTCTCACGTGTGGAACCTTGAGGTTAGATGCCATTTTTAACAGACTTCAAAATACAAAAGGAAATCCTCTATTTTTCAGTATCTTTGTATTATTTATGTTTTCTTACGAGCGAGACGGTCTTACTATCGAATGCCGCAGTCGCAATCGAATGCAACTCATGGTACGCACACTTGTAGTATTATCAGATAGCATGTTTTCGTTTTTATGTAGGTTTACCATAAATATCGACTACTTATTACCTACCTATATGTCTAAATACAAAATGTAAAAAATAGGCTTTCATCTGATGATTTTATCATAATTTACCCAGTAATTTGGCAGCTAAGCTCTGAATCCAATTACTTCACGTATTCACGTTTTAATGTTTGTAAAAACATAACAATATATTCATATTCATTTAATCCATTGTTATCATGTTCATTAGGTCATAAAGGTCTTACATTTTACTCTTAGTCAGTACATGATACCCTGTTAGGGCATAGAATATAGGACATGGACAATATAGGATATTCCGATATTGCGTGACAGCTTGTTGCGTATAATTGAAATAGTTTCTCTACAAACGCTCCTTGTACTCGTAATATGAATGTGGCTATGTTAGTTTGGCTCTTAGCTTAAAGTACTATCTAGAATATGAGACCTGGGAACTAGAGGCACTAGAGGTAATGGAAACCAGTCGTAAACTGATCCCCCCTAGCTTTCGTATTCCGAATAATACGCCAGTAAAAGCGTAACATACCTATTATGTATTTAACTCTATCAAATAGGACTTTGTATTTACTAGTACAATTCAATTAAATTCATTTATTTTACATAAAAACATGGTACATAATACAAAAAGGTCTTACAATAATTATAGTCGCACATGTTTTGCTGATATTGCAAGACGTAAAATATAAGGGGACATACACAACAATATAAAGATTAAATACAATCATAAGTAGACAATTTATGAATGCCGCCAGCATCCAGGTAGAGGTAGGTAGCTAGGTAAGTTACACTTACTGTATATGTTTTGAAAATAAATGTTTTAGTAAAATAGCTTATCTTATTATTTTCACTTAATAAATAATTTATTTAATTCAATCGACGAATTATATCTTTTAAAAACGACTAAAATCTAAAAAAAATCTCATAATTGTTTCTCTAAAAATAAGTAGATAGAATACTCCTTTTGCGCTCATACTTCTTATAGTGAAGTAACTTTTAACAAGCAATAAATATACATGAGATTACGTAACGGCGGGTATTTTCAGAATAAATCTTACCGAATTGAAAACCAAGGGGTGCATAATGGTATAAGTGGTGAACGTCAAAGTAGCATACACAAAAAAGAGTTCTGAGACCGCTTGTAATTAATAGTACATGTATTAAAGGCGGTAAAGTAGAAATTACGAACGAGTGTGAATTTAATGAACACTATATTTATTATTAACATAGAACGGGTCTATCGCGATAATGTAGTTAATTTAACTTAATAAGTATTAAAAATTTTAAGGAACCAGGAACGCTGGTATCGAGATAATAACATTAATTACTACTAATGCCATCTAGGCGGGTTTGGACTAAACTAAATAAATGATCAATAACTATTGATTGACTTGACGTCTTATTATAGTAACTCAAATATTTATTTGATAAAAGTGACGACGCCGACCGACCGAGGTGGTTCAAATACAACGATAACGCAAGTCACTCAATTTGCCATGGATTTTGACATTTCCTGTTACAGTATAACAGACTACATTACGGTTGACAACAATGCTTCCGAATTCAGCTTTAAAAAGCTAAAATATACAAAATACACGTCAATGCAAAACACTAAGTGCCTATTATTGTCAACGCTTCCTGGACACAGAAAGGCTGAAAACGAATTGAAAGAACCTTAATACGTTTAACCATTAGGGACCCTTGGGAGGCTTGGAGCAAAAGGTCGTAAGTGGCATTCATTTTGTATTGAACTTTGTCTTCTTTTAATTAGGTAGGTTCTCGCTCTAAGAGCTCGTTATGTCACGGGAAATGGAGTGTTTTAAGGTTATGTAGGATTTAAATATGGCTGCTTTTTACAAGGCCGTTCATAGGGCAGGGCTCAGTAGCTAGGGCTACCCGCTTACTGCTTGATACTGCACACTGCGAGATACCTACAGCTTTGTCTTTTAGATAAAGGTGTCTGTCCGAGAGATGGACAATTTTGCCAATGACAAGTAGGTATTATAAAAATCTCAGTATATTATTCTATTTATATGTATTATCTACCGCGATCTAGCAAGCGTGAATTTAAAAATGACGAAAACGTTAGATAGATTGATATAGCTACAGTGCTGTTTTGTGATAAAAGAGGTCTGGTGGGTCAATCCTTATAAAAACAATAATTTATAATTACGAATAACACCGTATTTTAAGTCAGTTAGTATTTTTTCTCATCGAGAGCGGCGCGCGCGGCTACGCACGTCGCAGTACGCCCGCCGCCGTCGTCACAAACAGTACTCAACGTTTGATGATGGAGTCCAAAGATCTCCGAAACATTTTGAGCGTAGTAAATAGAAGTGGGTGTTATCTGTCTATCTATCTAATAAGCCACAGACGTCCACTGCTGACCATAGGCCTCCCCTATAGCTCGGTACAAACTACGATCCTGTGCAGACCTTATCCATCGACTCCCTGCTACCCTGAAGAGGTCATCCGTCCATCTAGTCGGGGGCTGCACGCTGCGCTTCCCCACACGTGGTCGCCACGTGGACTTTACTCCCCAACAGCCATCCGTTCTCCCATTGCCACTGGTGTTACCCGTATTTTTTATAAATAATTAATGTCTTTACTGGGTTTAAATTTGAGAACCTAATGTTGTCGTTATGTTACAATCATATTTTTCATGTTTTCTATGTTCCGATCATTGTTGTTAAAGATAACTCAAAGTAGGTGTGTCAATTTCTTTACAAAGGGTCACGTCAGGGACCTATTATGTGACGCTTTCTATAGAAATTGACACAATGTCCCCGCCCTGCCTTTATCGGTCTAGCGTGAGTAATTCTTTATCCTCCGCCATTTGCAACCTCTAAACCCTATAAAATCTTCTTCCTACCGTTTTTCTGGATTATACCACGGCTCAAGGAACCTGGGGTCCGCTTTGGCAACTAATCCCAAGATTTGACGTAGACGCTAATTTGACAAAAGCGACTGTTATCTGAACTTCCTACCCAGAGGGTAAACTAGGCCTTATTGGGAGGCCGGTTTCCTCACGATGTTTTCCTTCACCGAAAAGCGATTGGTAAATACCAAATGATATTTCGTACATAAGTTCAGGAA
This sequence comes from Lathronympha strigana, assembly GCA_949128165.1. Lineage (NCBI taxonomy): Eukaryota > Metazoa > Arthropoda > Insecta > Lepidoptera > Tortricidae > Lathronympha > Lathronympha strigana. The sequence continues at coordinate 2,187,687 of OX421911.1, forward strand.
AACTCGGATTTGAACCCGAGACCTTCGGATTGAATATGTCACGTCATACCGCTTGGCTACCAACGCGCTCAAACCGAATATAATAATAGCTAACAATTAATTTATAACAAACACAGCATTGGACTAGTGGACTGGTATGATGATGATAATGTTAACCATAATGATTTTGATTTTAAGCGAACATGGTCATTTGCATTAAATTGCAACGGTGTTGTCACCTTGCGGCTCGGGCATCACCGGGGGTGACAACACCACTCTGTCTGTCCGACGATGACGGCCCGATGTAGTCGAAACATTTCACGCCTATTGTGATAAAAATATGTGAGTTTGAACCGTTGCAATTTGACGTCAGTATGACTCACTATAGTTTAAATTATATGATGGTCATTTCCATTATAACTACAATCTAAAACAGAATATTTACCATGTATGTTTGTTTAATTGAGCACCCGATATTTCGGCACTGTTGCAAGCGCCATGTTCACGGAGTAAACTGTCGGGCTGCGAGTTGTTAGTTGTGGTCTACCCTCAAATCATAGCGATATAACTAAAAACTCGCAGCCCGACAGTTTACTCCGTGAACATGGCGCTTGCAAAAGTGCCGAAATATCGGGTGCTGAATAAAAAACATGCATGGTAAATATCCCGTATTGTAGTTATACTCGTAATGATGATGTTGGTTTGTTGCGTCATCTGACCATGGCAGTTTAACCTCCAGCACATAACTATTTGCAGAACTAAATCCTATGCTAATAACTCATCTCCATAACACGGCATTGGACGGGGTCCAAGCGCGGCGGGGTCAGCCGGCTTGTCGACACACGCCATACTATGTTGTAGGGTAACTGTACCGAACATGGGATATTTAAGAGCAAATTCGGAGTATTTTTGGTATTTTCTGAAACCTGTAAAAGATGTACTTACTGCAAAATGCGTCAAAAGTTGAAAGTCCTCTTATTTCATATTTATAAAATTAAAGTGTTTCATGTAAGATATCGTTATCGGATTCAAAATATTAGGCAAATGAAAACGCATCCTTTTTGAGCCGATAATAGGATGTCCCAGTGAAAACTAGTCGGATACCACTAAACATAAGCATTTCTGCAGAAAACAACTGATTGCAGGTTGACCCTGATAAATAGTCAACATAACACATGCTGGTTAAATAAAGGTTTAAGCTTAACCCGCTGTCTTACCGACTTTTCATGACTTTCAGATTCAAAATTTACAAGTCCTGGGGCTAAGGTTATTCGAGAATAAAATGTTACATTTTTCAATAAAAATAAAACTAATGGCACGCCTACGGAACTCCGCGCTAACACGAATCATATTATCTTTTGATGCTGTGCTGTGCTGTTATAAAGTGTTTAATTTCAATTAATGCTTACCAAATTCAACAGGAGCTTCCAGAACGATTCTGAAACAAATGAAAACACTCTTAGCAAATATAAATGTATTAAAATTTACTTGGCAATGTCGAATTTCAAATCTAAATCATAGTAGGGCCTGTTTTAAATTTATTTTAGTTGTTATTTAGTTTAATATAAATTTTAGCTTAGTTATTCTTTTAGATTTAAATGTTTTTTAATGAGAAATTACAAAATTGATGTATGTTTTTCTTCTAAACTTTTATAATTATATATTATTTTGTTTTTTTTTTCTTTAATGAACAACCATACATTTAATAACCCCCATAAAACAAAACAATTATTTACGAGATTTTTACACTTGCCGATTTACGGGTTAGAATATTCCATTTCATTGAGTACTAATGAATGGGTTAATCAAGTATTCCTTGTTTATACCCTTTCCATGATTGGCCATCTACCAAGCATATCAAAAGAGCATACTACAACGTTTCTTTTAAGAAACTGTGCCTCATTAGTCCCCTGGCTGATACAGAATATCAACAAGATTCGCCCTAACCTCCCCCCCGATTCTCGCTTGAGGTCATAAGATTTTTTTTTAAATATCATGTGGAATGTCAAAGCAGCTTAACAAGTTTGCACATATACATCGTTTCCGAACGAAACTGTCAACTTAATAAAAGTAAACATCGAATCTCAGGTGGCCAATCAGCGATCAGTGCGGCCGGTGCGGCCACGTGCGGCTTAGACAGAAGTCATAATCGACTTAAAAAAAATTCAGCTTTGCCAGAATCGATACTCCAGGATCCAGGAGGCTAATACGGATAAAACGGTGGTATTATTGTATTTCATGGATTGTATTTCACTATCCAAGAGAACATTATTAGTACAAATACATGTCAACACAAAGCAGCTCTTTAATGGCACTTCAGTTTCGTCCCTATACAAACAAACGCCTGTCCCAATGGCGTCATAATTCGAGAAGAAAAACAGCAATTAGCTGTGTACACACATTATGTTCAGTTGACAAAGGATGACTCACGCTACACCCAGCCGGGCCGTGGCAATTTCTACAGAAAGCGTCACGTGATGGCTCGGTGATCAGCGTGCTTAGCCAAGATGCCAATCGCTCACGCTTAATAAAGTATCGTAGCTACCTCTCTCTATCACTCTTCCTTAGTGTGACCTGTGGTGTGACAATGAGAGTTGCGTTTCGTTAGCGACTGAGCGTGAGCGATTGACATCTTGGCTACGCACCCAGGCCCACCACGCTGACAAGTATGATTCTTAAAATGAATTACTAATGTTACAGGCAGGGGCGAGCACCGCTTACTATTGGGTTGCTGCTTGTTTGCCATCAACGTGTCATTCACAAAAAATACCACTAAAAACTACTAGTTTTGTGAACGAATTTTGACAGGTGTCCCGAGAACCACGACATACGAGTATGTTACGAAATTCTGACACAGGAAGAATCTTATATAAATATGGCAAAATGTACCAAAGATTCTTTAAAATACATAGGTACTAAATTTTTTTGTGCCTATTATCATAAAATCTTCACCAAAAATTATCTATTTATTAACGATACATAACAATTTTATTTTCCCCTCACTAGCTCGGAAAGCGCTGTTTTGTCCTTTAAAACTAGCGTGGAAAAACGCATTTTATCCACATGTGGGGAAAGTAATTTGACCTTGCTCTAATTCCTATCACTTCCCACCCGTCCAGTATAAGTGAGTCCTATATGGCCATAGTAAATATGAGCAATCGGAGGTCACACCTTAAATTGATGATGTCTTATCCCGCACTTGGTAAGTTGTTGGCAATATCAATTATCAAAGTACCAGGAGCGTAATACTCTACGACAAATTTTAAATGTGTTCCTCAAGATAAATTAGGTGTGGATAAGATTTGATCGTATGTAATCTTTATTTTCCTCGCGATAGTGAGGGGAAAAATGTTGTATTAAACTCGGCGGCAAAGTTTGTTCAACTCTCGTGCCTTGAGACCCTCGAAAAGCTCAAGATTCCAGTTATTGAACCACTCGCTACGCTCGTGGCTCTATTTTGGAATCTTTCGCTTGCTCGGGTCTCAATATAAGCCCGACAGTTAAACAGCAACTTTGCCCCCTTGTATAATAAATAAGTATTTCGTCGTCATCGAATCGGTGGCCAACAAACCAAGTCCGATGGTGAGCGGTTTTCAAGGCCTATGGAGATACGCCAATAATTCAGTTATTTAAAAAAAAATGTGACACTTGTCAGCGTAGAATAGAGGTCTGGTCACCAAGATACCACGTGACGCTTTCTGTAGAAATTGACCCATCGTCCTGTCCCGGCACGGCCCGGCCGGGTCTAGTGTGTGCCACCCTTAATTCGGCAAGAAAAACGCCAAGCAGCAATTAGCTGTGTACACTAATTATATTCGAAGGTTCCGTTGATAAAGAGTCCTTTCAGTGCCGGCACATTCATTATTGGCTTACACGTTTCCTTACGTAAACACACGGTATATGATTTTGGACTACTTTTACACGCCATTAGAAAAATGCTGTACAGCACATGACCCTTACCATGACATCTTAACGCAATTCAGTTTAAGGCCTAAACAGAGTCGATGCCATACAACTGGGCACAGTTAAGACCTAAACTAAAACGCGTTAACCCTGCATGTTGATGCATTTATGGCACAGAAACGAGAAAAGTGACAATCAAATTCTCTTGGAATGTAGACTTTGTCATATCGTCGTAAGTTCTTAATTTGAAATGAATTTGACTGTCACTTAGGATGTTTTAGGATCAATACTGTTATTTCATGCATTTAAGGATTAAGACGTCATGGGTGTTTGCAACCAGAGCTGTGAGATAATGTACAAAGTAATCTTTTTAAGCATAATCGTCTGCGAACGATACCAAACTAAGAAAGAAAGGAAAAGTGGTAAAATTCATGTCCTTTTCATTCATTCATTTATTTTTAATAAAACATAGTTTTACACGTCAGGCAGGTAGGTACATAATAATAATATGGTAAGTAGGAACCAGTGTATTGTGTTAGTATTACTTACATAATTATACGACAGGTAGGCATAGCGCAAGTACAAATATTGTTATCTAGCGCATATCATAATTATAATTGAGTTGTATTACTACAATACAAGTTTCAACAACATAAACGTTGATGTGGCGCTGTGATTTGTTATTCATTACATTTTGTTAACAGTTATATAGGTACATTTCATATTTTGGTACATTGGATTAGTGAATCAGTCGAGAATTTGGCGGTGTGATTTATTTGAAAAAATCGTCAACCGAGTAATGCGCATCAGACACAAGTTTAGCTTTAAGTTTATTCACAAAACATCTCATACTAGTTGCATTCTTGATCTCAGATGGTATATTGTTATATACCTTAGGACCTATTGAGTGGATACATTTTTTGGACTTAGCTAGACGTGTAAAGGGTGGGCGCAGTTCGTCCCGCTGTCTGGTGTTATAGGAGTGTAGATCCCCTCGCGCCGTAAACTGTTCAAGGTTACCCCGCACATACTTGGCCACTTCGAGAATATACAAGCTCGGGAGGGTAAGGATTTTGGATTCCTTAAACAGTTCACTAGCAGGGTGATCCCAGGGCACTCCACACATGCAACGAATAGCTCGCTTTTGAAGCCTGAAGGGTCTATCGCGGCTGGCTGAAGTTGCCCATAAGTCTACACCGTATGATAGGAGAGAGTGAAAGTAGCCAAAATAGGCTTTCCTTGTGTTGTTAGTGTGTAAACTAGGGCGTAACCTACTGAGCGCAAAGCAGGCGGAAGACAGTCGGTCGCAAAGTGAGTCAATATGGGGACTCCAAGTCAATCCAGAGTCGATGATAAGGCCGAGATATTTTATTTCATCTACCTGCGGAACGGGTAAATTGTTACAGTAAATGTTCAGATTATGATCCTTTTTACCACGTAGACAGAAATGCATGATATTTGTTTTTTCTACGTTCAATTGCATTCCATTCACTGAGAACCATGATGCGACGTCGTTCATTGTCTTGGTAAGTTTAGATTTAAGTTCATGTTGATTTAAGGCAGATACAATTACACATCCGTCGTCAGCGAACATGACAAAATCAGCGTCATCAGTGGCGGTCGTGAAATCGTTCATCAGTATTAGGAACAGGTTGTTTCCCATAACAGAACCTTGAGGAACGGCACAATCACCAAGTTCCAACACGTCAGATCTCATTCCACGAACAGAAGTTACTTGCTTACGACCCTCTAGAAATGAGGCGATGATGTTTAGATAATTTCCAGTGACGCCGTAATGGTCCAGTTTTGCCAGAATCAGAGGATGGGCGACCAGCTCGAAGGCGCGCGACAGGTCGCAGAATATGGCGGCCACCTGCCGCCCAGCATCGAGGTGGCCAGTCACCCTAGTCACGACATCGCGCGCTGCGTCTATCGTCGATTTGCCAGGTTGATAGGCGTATTGTTGCCGGTTTAGTAAATTGTTTGAATTGAAATGAGACATTAAATTATCACTCAAGATACTTTCAAAGACCTTTGAAAACAATGGTATCAATGATATCGGCCTGTAGTTTTTTAATTCGCTTAATTCTCCTTTTCCTTTATAGATAGGTTGGACTTTAATTATTTTTAAATTGCTGGGATAAATGCCACTTTCGATGCATTTATTAAATAGATTGCATAGCAAGCTGAAAATATATTTAGGTATTAGATCTAGTAGCCGGGTGGACATATCGTTTATGTCTTTAGAGTCCTTTCGCTTTATTTTTTGTAATGTTTTTTCAATACGTTGCATATCTATCGGTTCCAACTTAGCAAGGATAGCATACTTGTTTATATACTTACTCAGATAGCACAATGCGGCTGGAATATCGGCGCGGGCTCCGGTGGTGTTGTTTGCGTCGACGTAAAACCGGTTCAGAGCGGCGGCGGTCGCAGCGGCGCGGGACTCAGCCGATCGGCCCGCTGACTCGCTTATCAGTACGTCGAGCGCATCACTTTTAGTGTTACCTCTGCCCGTTTCGGATGCTATTACCCGCCACGATGTTTTGCATATATTGATACTGTTTGAAATAAGGTTATTGATGTAACGTTTGCGAGTCGCATATAATTCATCTGCGTACCTATTTTCGAGTGCTAATACATCACAACAAGATTGCATCGGAGGCGCATCACTCGCCGCCGATGTTTTCGCTTTACGCAGAAGGTTACGCACACTCTTGACTGATTCGCTAGCCCATAATTTAGGTATGCTACGTGCTGGGTGTTTTTTTATTGGGAAATTAATGTCATAAAAATGAATTACAATGTCAACAATAGAATTAAATAGTATTTCAGGGCGATCATATTTACTAAGAATACAATCCCAGTCATAGTTAAACAGAGAATTTATAAAATTATGTTTGTTTACATCAGAGAACGTACGTTTCCAGATGACGTTATTATGTTGTAATATTTTACTTATAGATATGTGTAAGATAATGCATTTATGGTCCGATACAAACATATCGTATGGTTCCACGGATAGTACATGCTCTTTCGGGACGTTGGTATAGGCATGATCGATACAAGTTTTTGTGGTCTTACAGATCCTAGTCGGAAACAAAACGAGAGATTTCATCCCGGCTGTTTTTAAACAATCTAATAAAACTTTCTTTTCAGTAGATTTAGTTAGCAGGTCGATATTAAAATCACCCAAAATTGTCACTTTATATTGTTTAAATATGGGGAGGTCAGTTAACTGATTCAATTTTGAAATAAATAATTTAAAGTTGTTAGGCTCACCTGGTGGGGGAGGGGGCTTATAGATGCAGATAACGATCATACCTAAACCAACGTACTCGGCGGCACATGCTTCAAAGACTGACTCCATGCTTAGGTCGGAGACCTCCTTGCGTTCCAGGGTGAGCAGTGAAGACTTGGAGTAAATGCAGACTCCTCCGCCCTTCTTCGTGGTCCGGCTGAAGCCCGCGCTGAGCTTGTAGTTTAATATATTTACTGCTTGCAGTTGGTCCATCGTAAGCCAATGTTCGGATAAACACAAGGTATCAATATTGCTATTAACTTGTAATTCGCATTCGAGTTTAAAGGTTTTGTTTTTTAGCCTGTTTATATTTTGATGCGCTAGTGTGAAGCTATGTTTCTGCTCTATTAGTTTTGTGGTGTTAAGACCAGTTGAATGCAGGTTAGGATTCAGTCCTCGGGCGGAATTTAAACCCGCAACTCATGTGATACAAGCCAACTAAGCTACCTGGACCACGCCCCTGGCCCGAAGCGACCCGAATTGTTCCACGTTTTCATTCTTTATAAAAAATATATTTCTTGTACTTATCCAAAAGACCAGTAGCTTACGTTTATCGTGGTTTTACATTTATTGAATGTTTTGAAATTTATTGAAAGACGCAAAGCATTTGAACTTGCGAGTTACCCAATCACTCCTCACCTGGTTACAATGATTAACCGTTGTGCGAGTCCCATACGATTACTGGCAAACCCCTGGGGGTTAAGTTAGGCCGCAAAGCTGTGTCACAAATAGACGGCCAACATACAGTACCCACTGACATGGTACGCAAAAACAAACGAACTCAAACACGACCGCAAATACGCACACCAACACCATGGGGGTGTCGTCCATAGATACATCTGCTGCTAGGAGTTTAGACGATCCCGTTTGACAAACTTGAATTCCAAGTGTTTGATTTTAAACCGCGGCGTTTTTCTCTACCCGTCTGTCGCCACGACTAATATGTCGCGAGAATTCGTCTCTCGACTTGATTTATTCGCAGCTCGACTGATTAATCTTGCAGCCGTATTAATGCTGCTTCCCTGTACTTTTCTAATCTCCATCTGTTTTCGTATTAAGGGCCTTAAATTTTAAATGAAACGAAGACATATGGCGGGGTAGGTTAATTAGGTACCCGATTGCTGTAAATGTGGGAGTGTGCGATATAAACATTATTTTTAGGTAACTAGGTATTTTGTTTCAAACCAGATGTTTATGGACAGCTGTATTGTAAAAGTCCAAGTGCATACTTAAATGTTTATAGGTATTTATTAAAAAAGAAACAATTTATTTCAAATCAATATTTCAGATTGTAACAATATATATACAGTAAGTTACAATCTACCTACCTTAGGTCTAAAACAGGCCCTTGAGGCATTGTACCTAGAATGCCGGTGGCATTCCTCGTTGTAAGTATCGCAATGCTGATACGTTGTGCGAGGAAGCCACCAGCTCTTCGGTCACCAGTTACATAAAAAATTCCCCGCTTTTACAGTAGTCCGTTTATTAAAGTGGTTGTAGAGAATATGCACAATTTTTTTGCTATTGCATATCATAATGTATTTCTATACGGAATCGTGCGTTAAGAATTAGGCGACTTTACTGTCAATTTTGTATTGATATCACGATTGGAACTTTCAACTACGTCTTTCAGAACCAAAATGGAATTCTATTAAATTTCCCTTATAAACATGTAGCTTATAAGTTTACAAAGAGACTTGGATACTTACATAAGCCCTCCTGGATTACAGGTTTATTGAACGAGTGAGCAAAATGAGCGAAGTTCTTCCAGTCAAACAACTTCTGACTTTTGAACGGGAGGCCCAAAAAAAAAGTAAATATATCAGACGAACTTACCACAAAAATAATTTTGAACAAATTTGGTCACAATTTTTTCATCGTGTGACAGTACGGAACCGTCAATTATACGTGGTCCGACACGCACTTGGCCGATTTTTATGTACGTATGTTTGTATGTATGTGTGCATGTTTGGTCGACGATAACTCGAGTATCTATCGTTGATCGAAACGTCGTTCGAATATGAGCCGAATCGGTTGAAGTGTTGCTGATGGTGCTTCTACATGCTCGGGCTCTCGGCCGAATGATTCGGCCCACCCTAGTACACGCTCATTCGAGACAGACTATATAGATAAAATTTAAGCCAGACCATAGACAATTTAAGCTTTTTCAGGTAGTTTCGGTGAGTTAAACGGTGTTTTAAATAGCTTTGGTTATTGAAACTATTTAAGACACTTTTTAAATAGCTTCACCCGAAGTGAAATTATTTAAGACACCTTTTAACTCAACCAAACTACCTGAAAAAGCTTAAATTGTCTATGGTAAACTGAAACAGTTATTTGATATAAATTGTTTATTTTGTAATAAATAGGTACCTTATATTTGAGGTAGGTAGAGGAACTTACTAACTTACACTTACTGTATATAAAAGTTGTACAAATAAATGCTAAATCAATGTTACATATTAATAAATCCACAATCCATGAAGGAAGCGCTCTATCCCAACATAACATAATTAGTCGTCACGTCTCATACCGTGCGTATGTACGTTGTTTGGTTTTCCTCTTACGTTCCAAGTTCCATTATTTGCCATGATTCTGGCATATTCATTTTACACCCCATTGCTTGGAATATCTCAGTTTCACCAGAGAATAGTATAATCTAGGATAAACCTCCATAAAGCGTCGCGTTGTTATTGTTTTAGACGGCACTATTTTATTGCTTATTTGGTTTTGGGTTTGGCTAAAATAGTATCTTTCACGAGTTGAACACTTTACTTTTCAGAACGAATACGAAAAAACAAAAATACAGGTATACCGTACAATAAAATATGTAAACCTGACCATGTAGACGAAAAACTTGAAACCATTTATTTAAAAAAAAATGGATTTGCGCGAGTCGGACTCGCCCACCGAGGGTTCCACACAAAGGATGCTCCTCATTTGGCACTGAAAAATACCGGTGGCACGGAACTCTCAGTATGCGGCAATTATAAGGTTTTTACTTTTTCCTTGACATTTTGTGCAAATGATTTCCCAGAGTCCGTTACATGAGCACAAAGGCCATTAGGCTGGTATAGTGAGTATTTCAAACAATTCTCATAATTCTACGCGTCATCGCACCGAGCTTGCTTTGAGCTCGCTACGGAGTGTGCAAAAAGCCTTCATGACATAAAGGTTGTTGCATATCAACCCAATCTTCGAAACGCAAGGTACAGTCAAGGTGATAGATAATACGAATGTGTACAAATTATTTATCTTATTCCTTTTACTTGAGTGCCACAGTCGTGGCCAACTGTCTGTTTTATTTATACTGATAACTGACTCTGTGGTTTACACGAATACATCACGATTCGCGTGTGGCACAGCCCTATGGCTTCACGCATTGACTGTTGAAGATCACCGATCATGGCGTCGTCTTGAGATTTTCCCTTCCCGCCCCGTCCCATCCCGTTCTAATGTGAGTCATCATTTATAAGTATTAAATATTTACACGTGCCTAAAAGGCATAGGATAGATGTCATAGGCACTAGTTTTATGAAAGCGACTGCCATCTAACCTTCCAACCCAGAGGGTAAACTAGGCCTTATTGGGATTACTCCGATTTCCCACGATGTTTTCCTTCACTGAAAAGCGATTGGTAAATATGAAATGATATTTCGTACATAAGTTTCGAATAACTCATTGGTACGAGCTGGCAGGATTTGAACCCGAGACCTTCGGATTGAAAGTCTCGCGTCATACCGCTGGGCCACCGCTCCGGCAAAAGGCACCAAACTACTATGTGAGCGTTAACCACAACCGTCAACACTGGAGATACGACTATTCAGCATGGCATTGGCTCCTGCATCACACTAATGTCATTACTTCCTTTGTAACGGGGAACGCTGAATCACGGCACAGATGGGGTAAAGAGTGGAACTAATTTATAAAACCCTAGCATTGCATGCGCGGTAAAAGCTATGTCCATACTTATATATATCATTTTGCTGTATCGTATTTCTGCGAAGCCAAGATGCCAATTGCTCACGCTTAATAACGTATCGTAACTATCTTTCTCTATCACTCTTCCTTATTAGTGTGACAATGACAGATGCGTTTCGTTAGCGACTGAGCGTTAGCGATTGGCATCTTGGCTACGCACCCTGAGGCATTTCCATGAAGTAACGCGATTCAGTTTAGGTTCAGTTTAGGTTCATTTGTATGACAGCGACTCAGTTTAAGTCGTTAGGATTCTTAGAGCTGAGTTGGTTGGTTGAGAGTTGGTTGGAATGGGCTACCTCATTATCACGCAAAAAAGGCACAATGGATGACGTTGCAAAACAAGCCCAGCAAAACTAACTATTTAAGAACAAGTCTATTAATAATATACTATAAAGCCCCCAAACTTGTGGACGGGTCTAAGGGTTAATTGGTAATCTAGAATCATGCCTAACTTGCGTCTAGATGCTCTAGATTGAAACTCGGGAGAGTAGTTGCTCAAAGCCTTCATTAGCTCTTACAGCTCAGCTGGAGACGCTTAGACTTGGTCCTGTTAAATACTAGTAGGATACTTTAATTAAATATTGAAGACTATACACTAGGGTGACAAAAAAGTTACTTGTGGTGTGTTGTTTTTTTTTATTGACAGGGAGAATTCGCATTCTCTCAGTCATCATCTTAACCCTGTGAAAACGAGTGCTGTAAAGGGCTCGAAGCGTAGGGTCATGGTGTTAATAAACGCGATTAATCCGTTCTAAAGTGTTTAATTTTAATTAATACCAATCGCGGTAACAGAAGACCTATTTTAGATTTAAGGTAGGTAGAGGTATTCAATAATATTTAAAACGGGTCGTAACTTAGTCGATAAAAAACTAGGTAGAGGAGCTAGGTAAGTTATTTTTAATTGACTTCATTTCCTTATCACAGATGTCTCATTTGTCAAACTCACCCTTATCGAAAAGCCTTGAACGCTTCCTTCACGGCACTCAATAGTGGATTCGAATCCAATCGCCTTCTTTCAGGTATTTTAGGCTTCGTTCGTCCGTCAATTGAAGCTCAATTTAATAAAGAACGCCTTGAGGACCCTTTCAGAATTTACAGGGTTAGCTCGGCTCATATTTTTCAAGTCAATCCGAGTAATCTTCTGTTTCCGCGATTGTTATTCATTGAAATTAATAGTAGTTTATGCGACCGTATATAATGAAGGGCATTACAACACGAGTGTTTTAATGTCTAATTATGTTTAGTTACATACACTACTTTATCTACATACCATGTAGGTATGTAGATAAAGTAGTAAGATAGACATATCATAGAGGTAGTGACATATCATAAGTGCTAAGATGGGTCCAGGAACCGTAGATAAATTATTTGCATTGTTACTAGTGCTACTGGTAAAATATCTATAGATTATAGATATTAAAATAAAAACTAAAAAATAAATTGCACACATACAGAAACAATTTTTTACAATTTTTCACTCATAAAAAGCCAACAAGCAAATGGCAGTTCGGAATGGAGGCGTTTCTAATCCAGAATATACACCACCTTAAATTGGACAGCTGTTCCAAATTTAAACTCATAACCTACTGTTTTCAGGAGGTAATGTGAAAATTACAGTTTGGTTATTTCCTGCTGTTTGGTATTGCTGATCATTGCCAACAGTTTCTGAACACATTATAGAGTTCTAATAATGTGTCCGTAGGTAAAAGGGTTTTTTTTCTAATGTCAAAGTTTTACATACCTTCATTTTACCGGAATATACGCGATTTAATATTTGTCGCGGGAACCGAAAAAAACCTAATACTCTAAGGCAAAAATACCTTGAGTCTAGCGTAGCAACCCTATGTTCTCTAGATATCGATTGATGGTACCATTACTTCGGAGACACTATTAAATAATATTTAAAACGGGTCACTCACCGCCAGCTGCAAGTACCAGAGCAGATAGGGCATTAGCCCGCAGTGTACGACTTGCCTCTGTCGCGAGTGGGCGCTCCTGATGACGTTCTTCGTAAAGAACGAAACATGTCGAGCGAAAATCGACTAAATTACGTGAGTGACCCGTTTTAAATATTATTTAATATGTTCGAGTCTCACGAGAGTTTTATAGTTCGGAGACACTCTCTGAATAAAATCTATTATAAGTCCAATTAAATTTTGCTTAAGCGTGACAACCCTAGTGGCGTTTACGATTAGTAATCCTTTGAAACTGTGTAACACGACTGAAAAAAAAAACTTACTAGTTGTGAACGGCAGCAGTCTCAAAACGTATACAGGGTGAAACATAAATGATCCATTTAAGCGCGTATCGTGGTCTTATTAGGGAAATATATTTGTAGGGGGGCAGGCAGGTTTGGACTCTCGCACGAAAGGTTCCGTACCATTATTTTAAATAACGGCATAAAATTACGTTTCTTGTATGGGTTGTATGGGTCTGCTTTTTAGTATTTGTTATTATAGCGGCAATAGAAATACATAATCTATTAACATTTCAACTGTCTAACTATCATGGTTCTTGAGATACGGCCTGGTGACAGAAGGACAGACGGACAGACAGACGGACGGCGGAGCCTTAGTAATAGAGTCCCGTTTTACACGGGACCCTATTACCGGTTAGGGCACGGAACCCTAAAAATTATATTCTATGTCAAAATTGTTTTACCTGTATACATATTTGTGTTGCTCGAATCAGCCTGCTTCGACGCGCGCGACCCGTTACCTACGCCGGTCTCGGGCAGTGATGCCCAAGCCGCGAAGGTGACAACACCACTCTGTCTATCCGACGATGACTGCCCGATACAGTCGAAACATATCACGCTTAATATGATGAAAATACGTGCGTGTTAACCATTGCAATTTAATGTCAGTATGACTCACGAATGTTTAAATTATATATTTGTGAGCACCTTGGTCATTCCGATATATAATGGCGAATGTACCGTCTAGCCGCAATCCATCAGATCGCGTGAGTGATCCACCCTTCCCTATCTTTGGTCTGTTATTTACTTCACCTAACCAGGGAAACATTTCTCAAAAGACAATGGGTATCATTCAATCGGGCGGCAAAATAGCCGTGTTTTGGTTTTTGGTAAGCAGAAATATGTATTTAATCAGCAGAATAGCTATTTGGGCGGCAAATTATGGTCAGCAAACATTTATTAATTACCTCGCATTTAATGTCATACTGAACTGCTCTAAATTAATTTGGTCTGCAAATTAACTATTTTATTTTATTTATTTCATTTATTTATTTATTTCCACACTTACAACTATCTTTACAGGTACTAAACCTAAGACAATAGTGTAACTATTAACATGAATAACAATTATTTGACAACAACAAATATTTGAGCCGCTTACCCACAATTTATTAAATATTGGTAATCAGTCAGTGGGTAAGCAAAATATTTTAATTGGGATATGATTTATATATAATTTATCTGCAAAAAAAAATTATCGGTGTCCAACTTGACCTACCTACTTACCTACCTAGCTACGTACCTACCTACGCACGATACCTTATCTTGCGCACAGCAAAGTTTTGTCTCCACAATTCAGCAAAACCAATATTTAAACAACGTTTCACTGCACTCACAAATAAAGAATAAAGAGTAAAAGAATAAATTTATTATCAATAATATACACATACATATTACACCATAGATGTCCGGCGAGCTCCAAACTAGGCTAAGCCTGTATCTTGGAGCTCGGAATGAATTTACAATGAAACATGAGAAAATAAAGAAGTGCCTTATCAGTTGTTCAATTCAATATAAATGTAAAATTGGGTCAATTTATTTTCCGTTGTTTATCGTGCCCGCACGTCCGGAACAGCAGATCATCCGGAAATGGCGATGTCGGCCGGAATCCGGAACTGTGACGTCATCCGGAACGTCACTTAGCTGCGTTTGACAACGAACGAAACGTTTTGCGCGATAGGAAAGTAATAGACGCGTATTGTCGGTAAAAATAATTTTTTTCTCGAATAATTACATCAATATTATATAAAAAATTACGGATAACACTTACGTATTTTTAGTACGTCACGTAATTTTTATCGAGATGGCGGAGCAGTGCCACTGGCATGGAAACCTATAGTCCAAAGTTCAGTGCAGGTAGTGGACACTGTGAGTTCGGTGTGCTTGCCGCCGTTTGCACTCTTCAGTTGAAAACATCCACGTTATATGTACTTAATACAGATATATTTAGTGAATATTTGTCGGAACTGGTCGTTTATCTTACTTTCCAAATTAGCTTACGGTGAGTTCTGAACCTAATTGAGACAGAAAGTTATAAACAAAGGGCATTTCCGTCAGAAAACGATGAGAAAACATTATTCGCTACATCTTTATCTAAAACATATATTCGTGGTAAAACCAGTGAGGTAAAACATATACACGGTGACTTTACATATACATAAAAAAAATTGGCTGTCCCATACATTCCGGTTTGTGTGATGCCGCGAATTTGTTTGAGACAGCTAAACTTTTATCCACGGTTTAGGCATTGGCCCCATACTAAAAGTTGGTCAGTATGACCTATACATTCACTACTTTGGCCAGCGACTAAAAATTAGCCTGTATTTACATCAAACAAAAAGTAACAACAATTTACTACGAACAAGACTTACTCAGCACAATGCTTACCTGAGAGTAAGCGCTGATCTTCCACCGGGACCATTTGTGGGCCACTAACCTAAACCTAAATGCATCTGTATCGTGAGTGGCGTCATAGCGCCATCTAGTCAAAGGTATGACAATACTACTGACATGAGGTCAGGCGGAATCATCTACTCATGATCACGGCATATCGAGCACTTAGAGGCGAGTCAGATTGCCCCGAACATGTAAAAATTCTTGCGCGATTGTCTGTCCCTGATGTCCCAAAGATGGTCCTCAGACCACGGCAATGCGACCTGCTGGCTGTGCCATCGGTGGATACCGTGTCGCGCTGAAACTCGCCGAGGGGCGCTGCCCCGCGCGCTTTCACAGCTCAATGCGCCCCTGACGACACCTGAATGCGTCTTGTCTGCGTGGCGATGGCCGGTAGTGCATAGAGAATGCTTGAGATTCTGTGAAGCGATGGATGCTAGGTGCTCAACTGGGCATTTATAATTTGTTTATTACTTATGTTTGTGAAATTATCTAAAAAAAAAATTGGTAGTGTAAGTTTCGTGACGCACTGGTAATATTATACTGTAATGTCATGTAAACATTTTTTATGAATAAATTACTAAATTATAACTAATATTTGATTACCATGTATGTTTGTTTTATTGAGCACCCGATATTTCGACACTGTTGCAAGCGTCATGTTCACGGAGTAAGCGTTTCAAATATTAGTTATAATGCAAATGACCTTGTTAGCTTAAAATCGTAAATTACTAAATAACAAACAAGGCCGTGCCATGCATGTTAATGACAAATACTTAAACCTACGTGTGAGTCCCACTCTAGAGTTCATTAAATACTAATAAGTTACCTGCGAACTATTCCAGTCTCCTAGGAAACCTGTATAAATTACACTAACTTTAGCAATATGATTTTCCATCTATAGGCGTTTAATTAAAGCCCATTCGATACACACAAGTGACTCCCAGAAGCTCCGTAACAGGATATTTTCACGTTACAAGAGCGTTGGTGACCTCAAATATTGAGCCATTGTAAGTTGAACCTCTTTCAGTATCTTTCATCACGTAATAATACAGCGTCTATTACAACTTCAATCGATCAAGCTTTGTGTTTTATGGCTCCATCAAGACCTTGATGATTCTGCCAATGTCAAGGATGGATAAAACACGGCACGTATATTATTTCGTAGTACGGTGACAGACGGTGCTCGGTAGAATTTCCCAAGTACCTAAAATTAAACAAACTACTTAATACACAAACTATAATTATTTAACTACCAATAAATAATTATGTACACTATATTACAACTTTACCCAAGCAATTTTTTTATCTGATAATCGGCATATGACAACACTGACTATAGGGCACTTATTAGTCTTGACACTTGTGTATTATCTTGAATCTTAAAACAGGTGCAAATAACATAGACTAGTATTAGATTGTAGCAGTATTAATACATTTAAAATGAATTTGATCAGTATTGAATAAAAATATTTACAAAAAAAGATATTTCGGTGGACTTTTGCCTCGTATTTATTAAGGTTACATATTCAAAATAGTAACTTTAGGGTATATTTCAAATTTTCATCTTAGGAGATTGGATCACGATAAAAGTACTAAAGTTGTTCATTGAAATTAAACACTTTAGAACGGATTAATCGCGTTTATTAACACCATGACCCTACGTTTCGAGCCCTTTACAGCACTCGTTTTCACAGGGTTAAGATGATGACTGAGAGAATACGAATTCTCCCCGTCAATCAAAAAAGTTACTTGTGCAAACTACTTACATACAAAAATATAAAAAAAATAAAAAATAATAATAATTTAAAAATAAAAACAAAGCCCAGAGGGGCTTATAAAGCTAGTAATACATAGCCTGAAGGGCATTCTATAATTAAAATAAAAAAAGTGTTTCTAAAGTGTTTAATTTCAATTAATAACAATCGCGGTAACAAAAGACAATATTACTAAAGTTGTTTGTTAACCTTACCGCCCAAATATTTGATGCATTGTAAACATTGCCGGTTTCAGCGATAATTGCCTCCTGCTGTTGCGTTACACCATAAAAATGATTAATCATGATAAATAATAGTTCCTGCTCGCTTTTATATGTTTTTCCCATAAATAACACTTACTGTCTAAAACACTAACGCGTATAATTATTTAATAAACATAAATATTACTTATAACACGTCAACAACTTAACATCTGTGTCAAATACAAAACATTGCGATATGTATTTTTTTGTGTTTGACAGTTAATTTGCCGGGCAGAGTTAACGTGGTTGAACTCTATTTTTATGCCACGTCAAGGGTAAGCAAGTACACCGTCCATCTGATGGCAAGCTGTCACCATAGGGAAGTCACCCCAGGGGTGTTACATGCGCGTTGCTGATGCTTGAAAACTTTGTATGCTGTCTTTTTTTTGTTTTTGAACCCTCGATCATACAAAGTTAGGGTATCTTTAAAAACCCAGGGATCGATTTAGCAACGTCATTGGTGATGGTATGAAAGCGCCCTCTGACCAACCAATAGGAAAAATTATGCTTAAAATTTGAAAATTAACAGGTAAATCCCAAAATATTTAA
This sequence comes from Lathronympha strigana, assembly GCA_949128165.1. Classification (NCBI taxonomy): domain Eukaryota; kingdom Metazoa; phylum Arthropoda; class Insecta; order Lepidoptera; family Tortricidae; genus Lathronympha; species Lathronympha strigana. The sequence continues at coordinate 2,206,071 of OX421911.1, forward strand.
AAATCAATATTCGTTTTTGTCCTAGACCTCCGTCCAAAGAATTACTTTAACGAAATCCTTAACTATCTCTCATGTCTATGTATTGTGGTCAGCTTTAGAGTGGCATCTGATCATGACACACCACCGCAGCGTCAGTATAATATAATTATATAGTCACAAAAGAAAGATCTTGATCCCTGGCACCTATAATAAAGTATCACTCTTAAGTTGGTTTCTAACCGATGAACTCGCCCGGGCTTATGAAGCAAAATAACATCCCAGGTCAGCTTCAGACTTCAGCCAGTTTGGTATTCACATAGAGCTTGAACGCTGCAGCTAAAAGTTATCATTCGATAAAGGACCATCTGTCGCTCACGGAGAGTTTAAAATCAAACGGGCATGTTACAGATAAGCTGGTCATGTATTCTCAACGGTACATAAAGCGAGACCAACATTTGGAGAAACCAGTGCAACCACACTGCCTATACCGAACGTTTTGCATTACTGGCCACTCGGAAATATTTGAAATCGTAAATTTAGTAAAAATACAGGCTTTTTCAGTCCTCCAGCCGGTAAGCGCCACTTTACGCAAAACTAAATTGCCGCCTGCCGGCTCCGTCGGGCTGAAAAATAGTATACAAACCTCGGCCGGTAAATGGGAAAGCCTCGGATCACATGTTAGTCGACCTCGGCTTCGCCTCGGCCGACAATTACATGGCTTCTTCTTCTTCTTCCTGGCCATTATTATTCCCATATTTATTTGGGGTCGGCCCTCCTTATACCATTGCGCCACTTAGTGCGGTCGCTTGTCATCTCCTTATCGACGTTTGCTGCTTTCATATCGCTGGTTATGGTACTCATCCAGGTTGTCGGCGGGCGACCCCGCCCTCTTTTACCTTCCTCAATTTCCATCACTGCCCTTGTCATATGGCTCCCATCTCGTCTCATTATGTGCCCGTACCAGCGTAAGCGACCCTCTGCCATTTTGTCAGCAATGCTGGCGACTTTGAAGGTACCTCTAATATGGATGTTTCGGACTCTATCCATTCTGGTGACCCCACCCGCCCAGCGAAGCATCTTCATTTCGGTAGTATGAAGCTTTTGCTGGTCCGCCTTCCTCATAGCCCAACATTCGGAACCATACATCAAAGCTGGTCTTACTGCTTGCTTATACACCTTGCCTTTAGTTCTTATAGGCATTCGTGGGTCGCACAGAACCCCAGACAGTGCTCTCCATTGAAGCCAAGCGGATGATATTCTGTGTTGGATGTCTTTTTCAGCGGTGGTCTGTGGTGACACGATAGATCCAAGATATTTGAATGTGTCCACTTGTTTTAGAGGCACGCCGTCGATTGTCGGTGCTGGGATCAAGGCTGGCTTCGTATAGGATAAATTGCAGAACAGGTATTCTGTTTTCCGCCTACTAACCCGCAGCCCTCGGCTCTCCAAGGCGTTCACCCAAGTATTCAGTTCATCCTGTAGAACCTGTACGGACTCCGCGATTAGGACTATGTCGTCAGCATATAAGAGTGACCATGGTGCAGGTTTTTGCATGTCCTTTGTTAGGTAGTCCATAACTATATTAAATAATAGTGGACTTAAGGCCGAGCCTTGGTGCACTCCAACTTTAACCTCGAACTCTTCGGTTTTACCCGCAGGGCTAACAACACAGGTTGTGATGTCATGGTACATATCCTGTATAACTTGTATGTACTGTTCAGGGACAAACTGTGCTCTCAGCGCCTGCCAGATTAGTTCCCGTGGCACGCGGTCAAAGGCTTTCTCCAGATCTATGAAAGCCATGTGGAGGTCCTGCTTCCTGGACTTATATTTCTCAATAAGTATCTTTACTGTGTGAATCGCATCTATAGTTCCTACTCCGTTGGTAAATCCGCACTGATTGTGAGTAATATTAGTCAACTTCGTAAGTCGTCCGACCAGTATGCCCTCCCACATCTTCAGAGTATGTGATGTAAGCTTGATACCTCTGTAGTTTTCACAATTGGCTACATCTCCCTTATTTTTGTAGAAGGGTACAAGGTTGCTGGATCTCCACATTTGTGGTATGCGTTTGTGGGCTAAGATGTTATTAAATAACATCGTGAGCCATTCTATACCGGCAGGTCCTGTTCTTTTCCACAGTTCGACGGGTAGTTCATCGGGCCCAGTAGCTTTCTTGTTCTTCATCTTTGACATGGCTAATTTGGTTTCCTCTTGCGATATATGCTCAATAGGCCCCATAGTAGGTGGAAGTTGCATAAGAATATTGTGGGGGAACTCCTCATTAAGTAGCTGATGATAATATTCTTGCCATCTTCGATTGATGTCCTTGTCTAATGTAAGAAGTTTTCCGCAGTCGTCTTTAATGTACTTAATGCGCTTAATATCTTTAGTAGCGTTGTTCCTGTACTTAGCCAGTTTGAATATATCGTTACTAGTTGGCGCATCTTCAAGTTGTTTGTAGAAGTTGTTTTGCGACTCAGCCCTTGTCGTGGCTACGGTTTTCTTTGCTTTTTTCTTGTACAGATTGTAAGTTGCCCTGTCGCTGTCAAGTCCAGTTTCCTGCCATACCTTGAATGCGTCCTTCTTCTCTTTTAGTATAGACCTTAAGTTTTCATTCCACCATTTGGGATCCTTATCTGTCCTGAGTTGGCCTTTCGACAGTCCCAGCGTAGTTTTAGCGTTCTTTATGCATAGCTGGTGGAAATTCACCCATATTGTATTAGGGTCGCTCGTGTCGGAATCGAACGTAGTCTTTTCAAGGTATTTTACAATCTCGGTACTCAGAACATCTCCAGGAGGTTTTCCCATGTTATGCCACTTTATTCGAGGCGGAGCTTTCTGAAAATTTCGGTTCGGGAACCATTTGGGTATGGTTAAGCAGGCCACCAATATCCTATGTTGAGTAGTGAGGGGCTCCCCGGGAATGACCTTGCAATCCTTGACGAACTTGAATATAGACCTATCACACAGAAAATAGTCTATTTGGGAGGTTTTCCCTCCACTTTTGTATGTGATCAGATGTTCCTCTTTCTTCTTAAAGTACGTGTTCACTATAGGAAGGTCAAACTGGGCCGCTAGTTCAAGTATGGTATTCCCTTGATCGTTCGCCGTACCGAAACCATAATTTCCGTGAATGTTTGAGTTTTGCGGTGCTAGGCATCCCACGTGGCCATTAAGGTCGCCAGCAACCAGACGTCCCTCATCTACGGGTATAGACTGCAATAGCTCCTCGACGTTGCTCCAGAACTCGTCCTTCTCGATTGCACTGCATCCTGTTTGTGGAGCATATGCGGAAATTATGTTCAAAGCAGGTTTGTTGTCCAGGGCTAGTTTGATGCACATCAATCTATCACTAATTCTATCCACGTTTATAAGTCGTTGTTTAAGTGTGCTGTTCAAGACTATTCCGATTCCATTCCTATTGGTTGTTGTTCCATAATATATGAGTTGGTAGCCCCTGCCAATGTCGCGGGACTTTGAGCCCTTCCATTTCAGTTCTTGAATGCAGCAAGCGTCTATATTTCTTCTGTGCAGAGTTTCCGCCAATTCTTGGCTACGTCCGGTCAGGGAACCAAGGTTCCACGTCGCTATACGCAGTTTGTTTGCGCTTTGTCTATCGTCGCTTACAGGGGACGCCTTAGCATTTCCATTCGCAATTGGCCTCTGACCGTCGCTTAAGGGGGACGCCCTAGCATTTATCGTATCTGCTCTTTGTTGTTTTATCATGGTATTTTGGAGATTGAGAGGTTGGCTATATATGTTTTCTACGGCCGGTTGCCACCTGACGCCAAGACTGTGATCTTCTTGGAAGACCATAACGCCGCCGTTGGCTATTTTAAGCTCATCCGCCGCCGCATTTCTGTACACTCCAGCCTAGTGCACAGCACCCAACCAAGCCTAGAATCGGATGATGTCCAAGCAGCCCTGGTTGAGGGGAAATTTTGATAACGGAGTTTCCTTCTCCGGCCTGTTTGGTCCGCGGGAGGTATTTTATTTCCCTCCTACCCTGCAGCTGTCCCATTGGAACATCTGCAGAGCATCCCCCTATCCGCCACCTGGGGACGCGTTCTCTAGGGGTAAGGCTCCCCCGAGAATTACATGGCATCCGAGGCATTTCCCACTTAAACGGCCTTGGTATGTAATGTACTATTATTTATGGAATGAGATAAAATTTAGCGGCATTTCGATCTTCATTTATTTTTCATAGCTTGTCAAAGACTCGTCTTGTATTAAATATATGGATTTGACTTGATAAGATATTAGAGCCATTTTGGAATTTTCGAGAAATTTCGTTACTCCGCAAGACTAGACAAGAAGAGTAATTGTTCTTAAGAACAGATATTTATCGCTGGGGCGTGCGTGTTGTATGGGCAGACCTTTGATAATATATGTGTCGTTGCAGACATAAGACAAAAGACAATTAATACCAGTTCACGCGGAGAGAAACACAAGCCTGGTGTAGTACTTGGGATCTCTTCTATAGCAATATAAAGGACACTTACACTGGTCGATCAGAACGTTGACTCAGGCACGCTTGAGAAGCAATTACAACAACACTTCAGTAAAAGCTCATATAGCACCAGCCAAACCGTTATAAATCCTTTGACGCACACATACAGTTCAAAATTTAACGAACAGGTTACAGGTCCGTTGATTAATTCATCAGTGGGTTCGTGTCGGACCGATCGCTACTGTAGTCATCAATAATGGCTACGTCGATCCCCGTCTTGTAAGTTGAACTGTCGAGTCAGCTTAGTGGCAATGAAAATTCTGTTCGGGCGTTTAGCTCAAACCGAATGGCATAAACTTGAATTGAAATCGACCTTTGTCAGGAGTTATGTTTTAATGTGAGGTGACTTCGTGAGGTGAAAGATAGAAAACAAACCGGCCAGGAGTCGGACTCGCTCACCGAGGGTTCCACACAAAAGATGCAATACAACAAGGTGTAGGTACTAAAAAATACTGGTGGCACGGAACTCTCAGCGCGTAGCAATTATACGGTTTCCGGATTTTATCCTGTACTTGTGCTACAAGCTCTTGAGTTTTGCCAAATTTCGTGATTCTAGGTTGACGGGACGTACCCTATACATTTTAATTGCCATTGCCTCATTGCATGCGTACGGCCGTCCTCGTATCTTTTGTTTAGGTTGACGTAGAGGTTTGGTTTTTAGACAGCTTCAAGGAACCGCAGATTTGTGTATGTGGTATTCATTTCAACTTGCTACCTTTACGCGTTACCGAGATACAGGGTCTTATCAGACAGATGGACGGACGGACAAAAAAGTGATTCTATAAGGGTCCGTTTTTCTTTTTAAGGTACGGAACCCTAAAAAAAAAAGAGTCAATACCGAAGAACCTGGAGAGCAGGAGAGAAAGAGAGTTAAATCGTTAGCTAACGATTTAAAATGTGGCACAGTACATTGACATAGATTACTATTTCATAAAGGATGACGCCAGACCGAGGTGACCCGGGAGAATTCCTATAGAAAGTGACACGTGGCCTCTGAGCTATCACTTTCTAAAGGAATTCACACATCGTCCAGCAAGTCAATTTTAAAAGAATAATAAATAGATCCATTCCACATTAACGTCTACCCATCAGTGGCGGGGGTGATGTTCTTTAGACAAGCCGAAACTGATTTGGCCTGCTTTCTTTGAGTCTAAAGAAGCCGGCAGGAATCGAGTTATATGAACGCCCCGCCACTGCTAGCCATTTTATACATTCCTAGGTTTGCGCAGTCCAACATCCAGGTCATGCAAATACGTCCTATTTTATGCGCTCTCAAAGCAAAATTATAAATTTATGAAGAGTTTATGAGGTGTTCCCTGCATTCTCATGATAAACCAGTACATTATATACAATGGCATGGCTTGGGTTTTATATGCTATGAAAACAACAGGATTGTTTAGTAAAGACGGGTTCTAAAATACAGAATTTTCTATTAAAATACTCATATTAAAACAACCATTGCGAGCACAATTCATAAATATGGGTCGCGACATGCTCCGTAAACTGTTGAGTTTTTTTTTACTATATAGACGTGAGTATATAATTAGTAGTTTATGAAATCGATCGATATTAAAGTGCGTCATTGTTTGCAATAATTGACACTTCATTTCGAGTAAAACGTCATCTCGATTAGAATAGAGGTCAAATAAAATTTCTTTGCTTGTCAAAGATGATCGAAATTGGAAAAAAATAATATCATTGTATTCGATAACATTAGCTATAACAACATTTTCACAAATAAGAAATTTGTTATTATTATGTGTTATTAAAGTTTATTATTATGGCGGTCTAATGACCTATTACATTGCTAATGATATGTGGGTACGTATAAGTATTTATTTCAATATGTCTGACACTCACAGGAGTTCTCAATTAAAAAAAAACCTCTTTACCACGTGGTAAAAAAAAATCTTTTGATACATACATATTTAAAGCCTTTGAAGCGCTAAAATACTTTATGCCACATCTTGATGAGAAAAAAAACCCCCAAAACAACCTTTAAATGGACCCGTGTTTTCTCAGATTTTAGTGAGTCGGAACTTATACAAGCCAGTGCCACTGATGGCTACTTAAAGTACCTGGCGGAACTCGATATCTATTAAAAAAATTAACTAATGTTTCTACAAATGATCATTGATTCACAAGGGAAAATTTATTTGCCGGTTATTTGATGCACAATGTGCATTGTAGGTACAAAAGTAATAATTTATTCACAAGAGCCGTGAAAGTTGGCTCCCGTCCATAAAACGATAGCCAAAAAAAAATAGAAAGCATGCATAATATCAAATGTTTTACTTTATGCACCAAAATCTACACTATTTTGTTCTAATTAGGAAATCAGGGATCCGATCACCACCAAACCGTTACTAGAGGGGAACAGTTTTGTCGCACCGTGTCAAAGCATCACAACACTTTGACTTACATCTAAGACACTATACTAAAACCCAGAAACCTCTTTTCAACCGTAGAAATTGAGAAAAGCGCTCAAAAACTCCAGGCAACTGGAACACTTGGCCAGAAAGCTACACGTTTGCATAAACAAAAGAGCCGCTACGGTAATGGTTCCTATTCAGGGGGCGATAGCAGAAAAGGCGTGTGAATAGGCGCATCTAAGGCCGTAATCAACTGCGCTCAAGTGCGACGCAGAGGAAGCTTTTAAGATTAATCTGATCTAGTATTCCGTACATATCATCTGAACTGTATTAGGACTCCTTCTTACTAGCGTTTTCCCGGCTTCTGACACGGCTCATATAGAGATCCTGGGATCCACTTTGGCAACTATTACCAAGATTTGGCGTAGGCACTAGTTTCACGAAAATGACAAGGGACAAAATGACAAATGGTAAAGAAGCGATGTCGGACTTTCACCGACTAAAAAACCTCTCGTTGTTCTTCTTGGACGCAATCAGGGCAGCCCTGGGATCTCCAGTGGAACGCACCAGTGCCACCCTTGCGTCACGCCTCTGTGGGTCCTTCCGTTTCTTTCGACGGTTGCAGACCCTGATTGCTAGCGTCTACGATCCCAAGGAATCCTTTTAGTCACCTTTTACGACAGGCAGGAGATACCGTAGCTGTATTCTACTACCCGGGCTACAGGGCGCAGCGGCGATATTTTACTGTCGTTGCCTCCTTCTCCGAGCAGGATCTGCATGCTCCCGTTCCCGTCTGTCGTCTCTTTTGGAGCATAACTGTCTCACAAAAGGTTACAGCGGCAGCAGCCCCAAACCAACATATTGACCGTCGGTTCAATTAGAGTGGCGGACAGGGCGTTACATGTCCTTTACCCTTATTGAACCTACCGTCGACAATAGCTTAACAGCCCACACGAGTATTTAATGTCATGATCAACCTTGACTAAATTCTGCGGTGAACTCAGTGATTTAAACACACTTTATACATTGAAATTAAACACTTTAGAACGGATTAATCGCGTTTATTAACACCATGATCCTACGTTTCGAGCCCTTTACAGCACTCGTTTTCACAGGGTTAAGATGATGACTGAGAGAATGCGAATTCTCCCCGTCAATCAAAAAAGTTACTTGTGCAAACTACCTACATACAAAAATATAAAAATAATTTAAAAATAAAAACAAAGGTTGGTCTACAATGCCCAGAGGGGCTTATAACATAGCCTGAAGGGCATTCTATAATTAAAAAAAAAAAAAAAAAAATGTTTAAACCCTGTGAGGATTAACATACATACAACTTACGAACGCTTCCCTAACTGGCTTATGGAGCAGAAAGAATGAGTGAGTAAGTGGAGTGTTTAATTTCAATGAATAACAATCGCGGTAACAGAAGACAATATTACACTTTATACATCCATCCGTTTGCGCCATTTCTGTTATCCGAACCTTCACAAGCAGAGCACAAGGCAGCTTGAATGCATTATCTTACATTCTTCTTGCTTGCGTGGGCAATTTAAATTTGCTGACCCTACGGTTTCCATTCAGCGTGGAAAAGTAAATAATTTCATTTTCCAATCCTTGGATTAGCAAATTGTTTGGTAAAGTCGAGCAAGTTTGTTCGGAGTTTGTTCTTGTCATACTTAACTGTTACAATGCTTTGTTAGTGTTGAGTAATCGGGAGATTTGTCTTTAGTGCTACCACATAAATTAATACAAGAACTCTTTCAATTTCTCTCTAGAATTCGTCAATAAAGTCTCGGCGGTGGCATTTAGATTACTCCTGCATTTTACCACCATTCTGTTATTAAATTGCAACGGTTAACACTCACGTATTTTTATCACAATAGGCGTGACATGTTTCACCACCATTCTGTTTTTAGAAAACCTAGAAGTAAATATTCTCTTTTCATAAAAGAAGGTACCTAGTATTTTCTTGTCTGTCTTATTATTTTTATATATTGTAGGTATTATAGTGTGAAGAGTTCTTTACAATACTGAGCTACAGACTTTTACATCAAACATTCAATAACAAAATAGATACATATTAACTTAATGTCGTAAACATTGCAAAATTTGTTTCTGACACTAATGAATTGTCAATTAAAAACCATACAGTGACATTAAGAACGACCGTCTTGAAATTAGTGCAAAATATGGAAGGCACATGCCTAACAAAAAAAGGTTCAAATCTTTTATCAAAACGCAATAATAAATTTAATAACACGTAAAATAATATGTAAATAATATTCCCAATAAATTTCGAACCGAAAGGAAGTGCAAAGGGTACATAATATCAGCCACACTCCCTCGGCTTCAATCCCAAATACAAACCCAATTCTAAACGTACCGAAATAAATAATACCAAGTTTTGCAATTCAAAAAACCCCAACGGGAATAAAATATTTCCAATAACAAAAAAAACTCAACAAATTCTAATAACAGAGCATCGGGAGTAATATCCGAACAATTTGCAAATAAAGGAGGCCGCTCGGATACAATCAGGTTTCATGCCCGCAATACTGAAATTCCAAAACAGTAGGGTATTAAGGTTGTCAGAGTTTCAGGGTCAGATATTCAGAAAGGTAATCTAAAATATATTATGTAAATCGAAGCTAAACAACAAATAAAACCGTCCATATGTGAGTCGGGCTCGCCCACCGAGGGTTTCGCACAAAATATGCAACTTGAGACTGAAAAACCATGTTCAGTTTAGCAAGCCGTAGATTCTTGTTCTTCAAGCTGTACATCACTGAATCGAATATGCTATGAAGGGTATACGTATGTAAATTTATATAAACTACAGTACCTTTATGTTTATGAACATGACATTTGCTTAATCAAAGCCAAACAACAAACAACGCAACGGGAACTTCATCTAAACATTGGAAACTCAGACTATGTCAAGTTTCTTGTGTGTATAAAATGGTCTTATTAAATAACTCAAGTTTATATAATAATTATTATATAAACTCCACGTCAGACTACGTTATCAGAGCAACATATCAAAGACTTTATTAAGTTTACATAGGTATCAATATTTCATTTATCAATATGTGACAAAACAAAAAAAACTGATTTTTAAATCCGCAACATAGGCTTCGTCAGGAGGATACAGAACGGGCTCAGCTACAGGATTCGTCACATACTTACAAACGATGTAAGGTACAACAGGCTTTGTCAATTTTATTAATACACACACATAACTCAATTTTAAACAAAATTCAAACTCGACGCTGAGTGGGTAGGTACTATTGATCCGAACTTCCCAATTGTCTTAAATGGAACTAAAGTTAGTTAAATACGAGCCTAATCCGACTGAAAAGCCGGACAACCATAATTCTAACTTCCTTAACGAATTAACAAAGTACTTCCTCAAAATCTCTCTTCTGTTTTCCCTGTTTGCTAAACAACGATTAACGGGAAAAGGATTAAGCGGAAAATGTGTATCGTGTTCAGAAGGCGCGTGGCAATTTGGGACAAAAGTTTGTGGGATTAATTTGAACTATTGTACAAATGTGGTAAATAATAATTTCCCTTTGTGAAAACTCGACTACGACTTATTCCGAACGCCGTTTACTTATTCATAAATTATCGTATTGATTCTTGACGTTTGTAACTTTGGTATGAACAAAAGGTGAACTGAATAAAGACATTATATCCCTTCAATGCGCCATCACCAGGTCTGCAGTGGAGCGGCTGGGAAAGATTTGGAGAGACAGAAGGGTTACCAAGAATACGAAGGTCAGGTTGATGAAATGCCTTGTTTTCCCAATCTTTCTTTATGGAGCCGAAACTTGGTTGCTGAGACTACAGGATCGCCGTAAAATCGACGCACTGGAGATGTGGTGCTGGAGACGCCTCCTTAAGATACCGTGGACGGCGTTCCGCACTAATGCTTCCATCCTCAAAGAGCTTCATATCAAAGATCGGCTTTCGTCAACTGTGCAATTACGAATACTGAAGTTTTTTGGTCACATTTCCAGAAATGAGAACTCGATGGAGAGACTTGTGGTTCAGGGCCGGGTAGAAGGCAAAAGATCACGCGGACGGTCATCAACTCGCTGGACTGACCTGGTTAAACAAGCTACCGAGTCCACCGTGACCCAATGCACTCGCAACGCCTCTAACCGGCAAAAACGGAAGCAAATCGCTAGGAGAGCTATCCTCGAGAAAGTTAACGACCCAACGAACATCTCTCCAAGTACCTCGTCTGCGCAACCACGACCACTCTGACAAGAGTGTCCGACTAAGAAGAAGAAGATCCCTTCAATCTAATCTGCTTATCTGAAGTCGTGTTTAAAAAGTTAAGTCTACATCATTTTCTTCTTTCCTCATCTTTTATTTTGTCTAACACTTTAAAATGTGCAGCTAACTACCAGAGGATGCGCTACGATTTCTACAAGGGATGCCTGTGCTCAAAGGCATTGACCCGTTGTTGAAACAAAACCAAATAATGTGACCGTAGATAGACAGTGTGACACAGTTTAAGATAGCAGTGAAAGATATTCTTAAAAACTGCAAGTCTACAAATTAAGTAGCAATGTAAATTGTTCACTACTGACAAATAGTTTCTAGCAGCTGTAGATGTAAAGCATTAATTTGAAAGATAACTTGCTAGGACGCTAATCTTCAGATTAAGTCCCACCTAATCGACTAAATTTACTATCTGCGGATTCATCGAGTTAAGGTATTGTGGAATTCGTAAATGTTCGACAAATTGGGTAAATCGGGACGGGTTTGTAGGTTCGATTGATTGTGGACCTCGCTCCGATATCTCGATAATTTGCCGACCCAATGCTAATCCAAATCTTGATAGTCCCATTGATTAACTAAGTAGGATTGAACTGATTGAGAGGGTTTGAGTTTGAATTAATTTACAAAATGTACATTTGTGATTCAAATGCCAATATTATCTATTCTTACAACAATTGGGCATATATGTACTGATTCCACACATGTATATCAATATTTAATGAATAAAGTAGTAAAGAATAAACTCTTGGAGGCGGACAGAGGGATATTCCTCAGAAATATGCAGGAAGTGTTTCATGCCAAATTTTATTTCAAATGCGGAAGTGGTGGCCAACAAACACAAACCCCGCCCGGTGGTAACCGATTTCCGTAGCCTATGGACGCTTGAAATGCCAGTAATCAGCCGTTTTGGGAATTGGGAATCATCACACTTGTCAGCTTGGTGAAATTGGGGCCATCAAAATTAACTTTACAATTGGTAGGAGTCAAATAGTACCCATAATTTCATTGTTACCAAGCCTTATCGCTCCTATTTCCCCACAACGAACTTCACAGCCAATACGCAATAACTCAGAAGAGCAATTCATCGAAACTCTGAGTACTCAAGAAATCAGTAAACAAAATGGTTGTGTTACAATCGCCTATCAAACATGAGCAAGTCCAAACCTCTCAAGAAGTAGGTACCTATTTATACTCACTTTCTAAGGATCTCGGGGCCAATTTACCCTCGTTCTTACCAGAACTCGCCCTTGCTCGTGAAGTAAACGGATTAACCCCGGCCACTTCGCTGTACAGAATCGCGCCAATGAGAAACAAATAGTATAGACTGCCGATGCCCACTTAATTATCCAAACATTTTGTTCCCTACTAGTTATAATAAGTATTTTCGATTTTGCCTAGCACTGTTGTTCCTCCAACTGAACTGCGTAGCAATTATTGACAATATACATGCAAAAAAGACAGTACCATCCTAACATTGACTTTACACGACATTTAGACGATCCGTTGGCGTAGTTGGTAGTGACCCTGCCTGCTATGCCGATGGTCCTGGGTTCGAATCCCGGTAAGGGCATTTATTTGTGTGATGAACACAGATATTTGTTCCTGAGTCATGGATGTCTTCTATGTATTTGTATATTATATATGTCGTTGTCTGAGTACCCGTAACATAAGCCTTCTTGAGCTTACTGCGGGACTTAGTCAATTTGTGTAAGAATGTCCTGTAATATTTATTGATTAGCTATTGATTGATTAGCTAGTAAAAAGTTATGTCACAAACGCTTTTCCAGAAGTAGGATCGTAGGTGTTACAGCGGTAAGAACGTGTGACTTTTAATCCGAAAGTGGCGGATTCAAACCCGACTCGTATCAATTAAATGAATTTCTAGGCACTTTTGGGTGACTGAAAACACTGTGAGGGAACCAGACTAATCCCAATAAGGTCTAGTTTAATCCTCTAGGTTAAAAAGTCAGATGGCAGTCGCTTTCATAAAACTAGTGCCTTCGCTAAATCTTGGGATTAGTTGCCAAAGCGGACCCCAGGTTCCTTGAACCGTGGGATTGGTCAGGAAAATGAAGAAGAAGCTTTTCCGGGCCTAGATATCCGTCAACCACCTGTATGCCTGGGATTCCTTTAAGGTTTAGTAGCACCAAGTAGCGCCACCTACAAGAAAGTCAATTTTGAATGGAAATTGTCAGTCTATTAATTTGTAGTCTCTGGCGTATCCTTTTTCCGTTCCGCAAACGTACCGAGCGTGATGAAAATATTACCATCTTTTTTGAATTTCAAATGGATTGCGGTAAACAATAGAGTTTTTCCGTTGTTTTGGAACGATATTGGTGGATATAATCCACCTATCTTATAATACATGAAACAGTCCAGTTGTATAGTGGCATTTTTTTAAATTTTGTAACCCTACCCATTACTCCTTTTTTGGGTATGTCTACTCAGAATCGCAAGCTTTCGATCCTAATAGGATAAAATAAAACAAGAAAAATAACATACATTTGTACTAAGACGAGGTAATCCCCTTAAGGGATCTCTTTCAGTTAAACTTGGTATGACGCTAGCGGAATGGGTTTGAGAATTGCTTAATTATATTTAATCATAGTAGTAGACCATGTAGCTAGAAAGTAGTAGTTCGAATAACGTCCTAGTATTTTCTGTTATCCCTAGCTTCAAAACGTGCCTTGCGTAATATCAAAACAAGATCAACTTGTAAAAGTTTCAAATAGCTCTCCTTTGTTATTGCCGCCTGCGGGGTTTCTATCTTGACTTACAATTTGCTGATACTTCCAAAAGTAATAGCGTGGGTATGACAGGAGAAAATTGACCGGCACAACGTGATAGATATAACAAACTGATAATAATAATATAAATAGTTGGAGTCAATCTCACACAGATAGAACTACTAGGTACCAAACTAAGCAAAGCTTGTATGGATACTGGACGACGACATTCATATGATATATATCATCTGATATAGATAAATACTTGTTGTTCGGATTAATCCCTGCCGCTTCTTTCCGCCATCGCCCTACGCGACAATATTTCCACTCTCACCATTTAGATGGTTGGCAGTCCTCAACTGTGCGCTTTTCCCGAAACTTCCTGCCTCGCACAGCTAAACTGTGGAACGAATTGTCGCCAGCGGTGTTTCCGGACCGATACGACCTTCAAACTTTCAAGAAAAGAGCGTACTCCCACCTTAAAGGCCGGCAACGCACTTGCGACACCTCTGCGGTTGCGGGTGTCCATGGACGACGTTAATCGCTTACCATCAGGCGATTCGTTTGCTCGTTTGCCACCTATAGCATAAAAAAAAGATTCCGACTGAAACATGTTTTTTTGCCGAAACCAAAACCGAAACCGAAGGTTCGGTCTGATTCTTATTTCGGCCGAAACCGAAACCAAACCGAACTTTTGATAAATGTGATTAAATCGTTGAATGAAATGTCAGTGAGCCATATTTAAGGGACTAGGTCGATGTGTGTAAGATTGTCCTATAATATTTATTTATTATTTAAAACAAAGAAGCTACACCATGAAATTAAACACGCATAATTATTGCAAAAGGTATCATGATAATATAGCTTGAGCAAAATAATCGAAGCAAATCATAATTTTCAGCAAACTGACAGTAAAATTGTCGCTGAAAAACTTCCCCAGCAAATCACAACCTTCATAATTAGAGCTCGCATTTTTCTTTTCATTATCTACCTTTTTTATGCTAACAGTACATTCACATAAAATCAACCCTAACTACATAGCAATACGGTCTAAATTACTATTTTCTCGTTCGTGTCTCGCTTGCAGCATCGTTTATTTGTTTTAGAACTTAGCATTCTCAACTTTAAAGTTTAAAGGATACGGTTGAAGATCCCGTGCTTCGTCACGTACGTATATTTGCTGAAGATTCATTACGTTAAATGAACTTCTTTGGAGTCTTTCAATGAGCTTCTTTTGACCCTAGTTCTGGTCTAAGATAAGTTCCACGTCTTAGAGATGTAACATCGAATGGAGTTGGAACGAAGATTTATTTTAATTAAAGCCAGTCCTTTTCAGCCTTTCACGAACGACGTTAAAAGGTGACATAGAAATTTGTAATATACAGTAGAATCTGGTTATAACGACAATATTTTTATTTTTTTGGATATATTCTTGTAATTTTTCTTACATTACAAAGTAACAAAAACTATTACCCTATCTTGTTTCAAATTTTAACGCTTTTACGTTTAATGCATTTTATAATGATCTTGCTTACTTTGGTCTTAAAAGCTCTTTAATGCTTTGTTGTAGTACACTTACCGTTTTATGGCATGGACCATTAACCCACAAACATGCATTAATAACTTTTACTAACCTTTTAAACCACCTTGGCCACAGGTACCTATACTACTGGTACACATACGGATTTCTTTACATAAGATTTTTTAGCTATAGCTTGACTTTAAGGATATTATGCGTGTCGTACCATGCAGATTTGAGAGTTCCGTACCATCACACGAAGAATAGGGTCAAGGCACTTACGTCCTTTTGTAATAGATAGTTTTTTGGCAAAAAGTCAAAAACGGTTTGACCAAATTTGATCAAAATAATTTACGTGGTAAGTTCGTCTTATATCCTATCTTCCTGGTTTTAAATCGAACTCCATCTACCAAACATTCTGAATAACTTGCTGATTTTTACAATCATCTGAATTTTAAAAGACTTGCCTATTGTATGAATTGTATCTCCTTTCATTTCTCTTCAGTGGGTATTGGTACTCACCTGAAACAAAATAAAAACATATAAGATATAATAAGCCAATCATATCTTTATTATATTTGAAAATAACACAAAAACATCTTGCATAATGTTCATAATAGCAGATCGTAACATAGTAGATAATCATGGATCTTATTTGATGTCTTGGCTAAAGTTATTGGCTTGATCAGATTATAGGTACCTATAAATTATTGTACTTTACCACTTTACTTTATTAAAATACATTAAATTTCAATAAATACATATAATCACTAAATTTTAAAGAAAAAAAAACATATAACCATGTACAACTATTTACAAATAAAAAATGGGAGTTACCTCAGCGCCAGACGGTAGGGTGCCCCGAAGGCTGGTGGCATTGCCCCGCTGAATAGCGATGCCGATTCGCTGGGCAAGATACGAGCCAGCCCTCTGGTCACCCGAGGCGTCCACGAGGCGGTTAGCCAGCTCCCTGAAAATACTGTGAGCTCCAGGTCCTCAGGGTCTCTTTGCTCCTTTACGTACTTATTTGAAACGGAACAGCACGCTTACCACCAAAATAGAACGACTGCGGATTTGTATCCCCATCTCTGTCACACTTGCATATTAGAGTGACAAAGACGTTTTCCCGTAAATGCCAATTTACGATCTTTGTGGTAGGCGTGCTGTTAAGTTAAACACGTGCAGCGGCAACGTCAAGAATTAGTCAAAAAATGAATCGTTAATTGCAAGAAGCTGTCGACGCGTTTACGTTGCGATTCCGATATCGCCTTTATTATGTAAATCATTAACTATATTGACATATTTTAACTATAAAACTCTCGTGAGACTCGAACATATTAAATAATATTTAAAACGGGTCACTCACGTAATTTAGTCGGCGAGTGGGCGCTCCTGATGACGTTCTTCGTAAAGAACGAAACATGTCGAGCGAAAATCGACTAAATTACGTGAGTGACCCGTTTTAAATATTATTTAATATATATTGACATACACTGTCGATATGTCCTTTCGATCTGTCTGTTACGACGGACAGAAAAAATGAATCGTGCCGTGTTTGGGGGGTTTAATATATAAGCTGTCTAGTTAGAGTCAAACCACGTTATCTTTTCTCAGCAAATGAACTGTTAAACTTGAAAGTGTTATTTTAAACGTCAAACTTCTATGGAATTATGACTTTTACTTAATACTTTCACAATCACAATCAAAATCTAGGAATCTAGGAAACTTAGCATAGACTGACTCTAGCCACAACACGTTTAATTTAAACTTATCTTTAATCTAAAAGCGAAACTATAACGTAAACAAGCACAATAATATCCACGCCATGCCATTTCTAGTTAATTTCAACGAAACCCGAAAAGATCGAAGGTCAGCAGACCTTATTTAATCACGGCACGCAACGGATTCCGGATCCGACATTTAATGCTTGGGTCCGTCACGCCATTCCATTAGAGACATGCGACTAGGATAAACCTACTTATAAATTAGTGTCAAAATTATTAGGCTGTTGCCTGTAACACGAGCAATAAATTAAATCGCAGGTACTTCTCAAACCTAACCACTTCATTTCATCTATAAGCTTATTGCTTATATTTGTGTATCTGTCATGAGGCTATCCTCATGATAGTACACAAATATTACTGGCACTATTTCTAACCATAAAACTGGTAGATGATGTCTAATAATTCCATACACGCGCTACGGCTCCAACCAAAGATATTATTATCCGTGTTGTGTTCATTTCATTATCCTGCTTTCAGAAGCTGAATGTATCATTATGAAATATAATATTCCTTAGTGTGAATACATAACCATGAACAGATTTAATATCACTTTGATATTACATAATTATAAACACAAAGACACTAATGACACTGTAAATTCAGTTAATATTTCAAGGGATTAAATCCGCAACATTAGGAAACAAAGGTCCCATAAATACTTGGACCTCTGCGAAGTTACGGCCTCATTTCCGCGCCCCATCATTTAAACCTCGACGTGTCACCATCTTATTTATTGCAAAGCGTGTAGTGTTTGTCCTTAACCCTTTTTGGCTGACTGAAGAGACGGAGGTTTTCAATTTTGTTTGTCTTTCTGTTATCCCTTCATGCTAAAACCGCTGAACGATGTAGTAAGATGTAATTCCGAAAATCGTTTATTTTCAAAATAAGTAAGTATTACTTGCCTACCTACCTGCCTCTACCTACCTTACAGGAGGACTCACACTAGCACGGGATGGGACGTCACGTCGGATGTCACTTGAGTCACATGCTCCGAGCTATCACGTGATCATTTCTATAGAAATTGACAGATTGTCCCGTCCCGTCTTAGTGTGAGTCATCCATAAAGAGCATAATTGTGTACTGAGTAAAAAAAAAGTTATCTGAAAATCCAACTGTTAAAGGTACTATTACTTTCCCGGAAGTATTAGATACTTACTATAGGTGCTTACTATTGTTTGTCCCGTAAAAAGGACGAATTGACCATGATAATCCCATCCGGTCTCTTGAGTTAATTCAACAAGGAAAATATGCTCAATAATTTTCCCTCGGACGACCTTCCTCAGAAAATGTTTGGGCCGTCCTAAGCATACACGGCTTCTTGGACATAGGCGCGTGACCTCCCATGTTCAAGGTATGAGGATAAAACCATGAAGAAGATTTACCTGATTCTGATTCCTTCAAAATATTTGAGAGAGAATAGGAAGTAAAATTATGTTTCTTTTTTGCATAATAACCAAAATTGAGCGTTAGTGGCTCAGCGGTAAGAACGTGCGACTTTCAATCCGAAGGTCACGGGTTCACATCCCGGCTCGTATCAATAATGTTTTCGGAACATATGTACGAAATGTCATTTGATATTTAAATTTATGAAGATGGAGAATAACAATGGCGAAAGAATACCTCCTTGGGGTACGCCAGTGGCCAGGTCACACCATTCTGACAAAGCGCGATCAACTCGCACCCGCTTGCTGCCGTCCGCAAAGATAAGCCGAGAACCAAATTAATGCAGTAGGCGACACGTTCAGGTGCAAGGAGAGTTTGATGGTCGATTTACTAGAGCTTGTATAGGGTTGGAAGGTTAGACGGCAGTCACTTACGTAAAACTAGCGCTTGCGCCAAACCTTGGGAATAGTTGACAGATCGTCCCATCCCGCCTCGTCCCGTCCCGTTCTAGTGTGAGTCATCCTTTAAAATGCTAGTGATACATTGCCAGAACGGCATTCTACAATTCAATTTCATCATCATCATCTTTTCAGCCAAAGACTTTTTTTTTTTTAAACAAAAAACATGGGTTTACATTTTTTTACACATCTAAGCCACTATTGGAAACCTCGAAGGTTTATTTAATAGATGGCGGGAACTCGCATCTCGATCCGAGTTACATACAGTTAATTAAAAGTAAAAGTTGGTAAGTCTTATATAAAATATTAAATCTCATCCACTGCTGGCCACATAGGCCTCCCCCAAAGATTTCCACAATGACCGGTTTCAGACTGGATGCGCCACCCGCATCCAGCGGAATCCTGCGACCTTCACCAGGTCATCAGTCCACCTTTTGGGGGGCCTACCCACGCTGCGCCTTCCGGTACGTGGTCGCCACTCGAGAACCTTTCCTTAACCTTTTGAAAATTATAAAACCCTGTAAGATTTTCATCCCCAAAATGCACCTTTCGCTGCCAAAAGCAATCTTCTTAAGCTAAACCTTGTAATTTTCATTACGCTTTAATTACCAGTGTTTTAATAGTGCCCGTAAAAACGGCCACGTAAAATCCCTTTTCGAGCGAAACTATCAAACTATTGCAGCTTAGATATTTTACGCGTCATAAAAAACTTTAGCCTGCAAAGGACGTTATTTAACGTCAGGGAACCAGCATGGCGGATATGTTGATCATAGACTACCACGCATAGATTCTTCTTTGAAGTGCACTTGGTCGCTTTATTTATTTACAGTACATATGGTGCTATATTACCGCACTAGTGCGATAATGAGCAAATTATGTGCCTAGCACATTATGTGCCTATGTCAAAAATTCAAAGGGCCATAATGTACTGTAAAACGTCGTACGATACATGTGCGAATAGGTAATTCGCAACTCGTGTTGATTTAAAACACTCCCTTCGGTCGTGTTTTACTCCTATTCGCACTTGTATCGTAATGTAATTTATTTAATTTTAAACCACGCCTTATAACATAACATCTTGGCGCCAAAGCGCTGTGAGACTTAAACATAAATGAAATCTGGAAAATATACGACGATGATTTGATAATGAAAAAATAATAAATACCTTCGCAGTATCTCAATACTATAGATTTCAATTTTTGAGTTATTTATTAAAACATTAAAAATACATAAAATCCAAAAACAATAAAAATTTAAACTATCTTATATTTATAAATAATATTTGGAGGACGCGTCAAAAAATAAGTCGCAGTCTGGTACTTTTGTGGCCAGGCTTATTTTTTAATTAATTTAGACCAAATTTTTTACTTGTTTTCTGGAGATTTACTTAATTTAGCCATTACTTAATTTAGCAAGAATTAAGTTGTGATCACTAATGTGTCGCATGCAATATCGATGTTTAACCGTAATCAATACTATTTTCATCGCTACCTACTGTATGACCTTAATCCCACGCTGCATCTAGCGGTACGTGATCTGATGTGTTAATATTTCACTTTATGAGGACATAAAACTTTCCAGCGAAATTAAAGTTGACAAAGAGGATGGGCGGCGGAAGATCACTTGCCTTGGTAGCTTGTATAATATTATATTGCACAATATTTTATGAGAGTATTTTATGCAACATAATACGTTGCGTTTCTCGGTAATACTCGTATGTACATTTTCCTTGAGTTATCAGATGATATAAAACTAATAACTTTTATTTAAAAAATGTGCCGAGCAGTTGTTTCCAAATATGGAATCTAAAATACTTTCTCCATAGGGGTTTACAAGGTTTAATATATAATTTTAGAAGTATGGTACGATGAGTGTTAATTACTATTACTGTGTGATTTTATAACATTATTTTAACACGTCAAATGTCGACACGTGTGAAAACGGAGGGGTCAAACTTTCAAAAAATCCCTGACCTTATTACCTATGTGCCTTAAATTAATTTACTTAGGTATATATATTTTTTTTAAGACTACCTTACAGACCAAGAACTTAAATATATAATATTATCTACAAAGTAACTAACACATTACTTCGTCGGTGCGCACTATTTCACATAAACCTACACACATTATACTACACATTTGGGGCTGCCATCCGTCCGGATTTATCTGGATTTGTCCTCGTTTGGAGGCCGTCCGGGAAACGTCCGAACCGGATCAAATTATCTGAGAGAAACCCGGACATATTTTAAATTTAAAAATAAAATATTCATACTTAAACATTTTTTTCCATACTTTCCGGGGCGCAAAACCCAATTCCTCTGAAACATCGGGAATTTACAATTGCCGGGTTTTGGGATGGCAATGCTATACCTATGTATGCATGTCGTACAATATATATTCCTCCATCTTTTTTTAGACTCCACACGGATGTCAGTTTTCCTTATTAGAAGTCCCAATTTTCGTCTCAAATGACGCGGCAAAGCAAAGTAATCTTCACTCAAAGAGTTTCCGCCTTTATCCCGGCTACCCGAGTGGATACTATCTCATCAGTGGACGAGAAACTTATGTATTGTTCCTTATTCTTAAAAAGGACAATTTTTATGTGTATGTATAGACAATGTAGTTAATAATAGACCTTTTTTTATTGCTTTAACTTTAAAGACGCATTATTTGGCTTATAATAAGTTATATCTATAAGGCACTGGTATTAAACAGCGCTATTTTTCTAAATGGCGCTATTTAGAATACCACTGTCTTTTAGAAATGAATGCGATTATCTTTATTAATCACTAATTTAATTTTATCTCATATAGTATTTGCAAGTGTGTAATCGGAATGAGTATTCGACATAACATTGATATTTCACAGTAAAGTATTTGTACATATTTAATTTAAATTAATATTCTAGAGTTTAAGTAAACAAATATTGTACGCCTTATAGGCAGGTTATAGTGATACTACCAATAATAACATGTTACCCCTCTGTACACCTATAAAAAAAAAAAATAAAAAAAAAGCCTTTTATTTCGAGTCCTTTTGAAAAAAAAAAAATTACATGCATGTCAGTTGTGTCTATAATTAATATTTAAGCATTAAAAAATTGATTTCCATGTCAAGTATGTAGTTGGCAAAAAATATATATATATGTTACGGCTTGTTTACGGACAAGAACCCCTCATCGGGTGAAGGCCTCCTCCAAGGACTTCCACTCGTCTCTGTTGGAAGCTTTATGTTTCCAGTTAGAACCAATCAGTTTCTTTATGTCATCAGACCAACGGCTATTTGGTTTTCCTCTGCGGCGTGTTCCTGTAGGTCCATTCCATGTAGTAGCTTGCAAGGTCCAGCGAGAGTCTGCCAGCCTAGCAACATGTCCTGCCCATCTCCATTTCTGCTGTTTGGCATGCTTTACTGCGTCTATACATTTAGTTATAGCTCTTATATTTATGTGAGGTATTTTTTGCACTTTTTTAATGTTTAATAAGCTTCTTTCCATTGCCCTTTGACATGTAGTTAATTTAGATTTCGTTTTAGCAGTAAATAGCCAGGTTTGACTAGCATATGTTAAAGAAGGCAGAATGCACATATCCATAACTTGTTTCTTAAGTTTTATATTCATATTACTTTTCAGGATTGCTTTTAGGCTCCAGTATTTATTCCAAGCTAGCTTTACTCGTCGGTCGACTTCCTGCTCGTTTCGTTGCTTGTTAAATGATATCTGCTTATCTAGGTAGATATAGCTGTCCACGTACACCAGCGGCGTCTCGTCGACGGTTATCACTTTTTGCGTGCTATTAGTCATAAGTTTAGTTTTTTGAAAGTTCATTTTTAGGCCGACTTTTTCACTAGCTTTGTGTAAAGTTTGAACCATGTATTCAAGTTGGACGCTATGTTCTGACATTAATATTATATCGTCGGCGAACCGTAAATGGTTTAGACGTTTACCATTTATGTAAATTCCTATATTGTTCCAGTCCAGATTGCTCATCACTGATTGAAGTACCGCCAAGAACAACTTTGGAGATAGTGGGTCGCCTTGCCTGACGCCCCTGTTTATTGGTATATCCTGGCCTGTTCTGTCTAATTGTACTCTACTAGTGATATTTTCATAAATATGTTTTATTATCTTTATGTATGTGGCCTCTACTTTGCATTCATTTAAAGCTTTCCAAATGGATGAGTGTGATATTGTGTCGAATGCCTTAGCATAATCTATGAAAGCTGTATACAGCGGTCTTCGGTGTTCCTGGAATTTTTCTATGACCTGTTCTAGAGTGTGTATGTGGTCCATGGTTGAGTACCCGCTTCTAAATCCAGCTTGTTCACAAGGTTGGTGTCTGTCAATTGCTTCTGTTATTCTGGATAATAAAATTGAAGAAAACAATTTGTACATACATGACATCAGACTGATGGGCCTGTAGGCCCATCAGTCTGATGTCATGTATGTACAAATTGAGGCCTGTAGTTTCCAATGTCCTTCGGGTCTCCTTTTTTATACAAAAGTATTATGTTTGACTGTGACCATTGTTCAGGTGTTTTTCCTGTTGTAAGTATAAGATTAAATAAATGTGCCAAGGGCGTAAGTAGCAAGGGAGCGGCAGTCTTAAGCACTTCATTTGTAATATTATCGGGCCCTGGGCTTTTTCCTGATTTTAATCTTTTTATATGTTTCAATATGTCTATCTCATCTATAACCTGAACTTCACTTTCCAGTGGTACATCTGTTTCTGATAATTCTGCCACTTTTGACTCATGACTACTGTATAGCTTCCTGTAGAAAGTTGTAGCAGTTTTGAGTATTTGATTTCGAGAATTGACTGTACCTTCTGAGCTCTTTAACTCTGGTATCCAACTTTTATGTGTTCTCAGTTCTTTGTAAGCTTTTTGCACACTCCCAGCAGTATAGAGGTGACTTTCTATTTTTGACTCCCTGTACATTTTATAATCTTCTTTTATACTTTTACTTACTATTTTGTAAATATTTGTCAACTTCTCTCTTATTTCTTTTGTTTTAGGTTTTATATTTTGGAGTTTGGATCTCTCGGTTATCAATTTTTTAGTATCATCAGATAGTATACTTTTGAATTTGGTGTTGTAACTTTTCTGTGAATGCTTTAAACATGTCTGGATGCTCTCAATAAGCCTGTCATGATATTTTTGGGCTGATTCGTCCGGTGTTAAAGTCATAAGGGGTTGTCTTTGTTCTTCAAGGAATGTCATGAAATTATTCTTTTCAGCTTCTGATTGTAAACTTTTTATGTTGTTATTTCTAAAGTTATGTCTGCTTTTTTTTGGCTGTTGAAGTAACCATGTCGCTCGCACTAGTCTATGGTCAGACGAAAAATTGATTTTGTTTATAATTTCAATGTCAGTTATGCTTCGCTTTTGGTTTGTAAGAATAAAATCCACTTCGTTTTTTGTGTTACCGTCTGGCGAGACCCATGTCCATTTCCTTGTCGGTTTTTTCTTAAAATAAGTGTTCATGATGGCTAAATTGTTCTGATGGCAGTATTCCATTAGTAGTTGGCCTCGCTGGTTTCGAGAGCCATATCCATGTTTACCGGTTACTAGGTATTCCTCAGGTTTAGGCTGTCCAATCTTTGCATTGAAATCACCCATTATTATTACTTGTTTGTCTGACTGTTGGTAAGCTTTTTCAACGGATGCATAGAAATTGTTTACTTGTTCATCTGTTGCTTTTTCAGTCGGGGCGTAGACCTGGATAATAGAGAGATTCAGATTGTTAATCAACATTTTTAATAAGGCAACCCTTTCTGAGAGACCCTGAAAGCTCACTATATTATTTTTTAAATTTTTATTTATTATGAATCCTACTCCATGAAGTCCTTGCGTCTGGCCAGTGTAGCATAGAATAAAATTGCTATGTTCCTCGATTTCAGTTCCCAGTCTTCTTACTTCAGAGAGGCCAATAATATCATATTTTATACATTTCAGAGCTTCGGAAAGTTCCAGTAGTCGTTCATATGTCCTAAGTGTTCTAACATTGTATGTTCCTATAAATAATCTATTTTGTGTTTCACTTCTGGTTTCTTGCTTAGTGGGCGTTTTGGTAGTCTTACCTTGGAAAGGTTGTGATATTTGAGTATGTGTCCTTGGAGGGTGGTGGTCTAGCGCTCCCTCGGTGACCAACCGTGGTGGGAGGCGGAGAGAGGTTCTTGTCATACATTTTTTGGATTGCTATTATCTTGATGCACTTGATGCACTGGTGTTACTGGTGATGGCACTGGCGATTTTTGCACTGATGTAGGTGATTTTTGCACTGATGATGTACTAGTTGTGCTGGTTGTGTTGGCTGAAGACCCAAACGGTGCTGTCATGTAGTCTGCGATTGTGTATTTATTTCTCTTAGTGGCTTGCGGATTTAATATTGGTGTCACAGGGCTGTACACCTATAATCAGACAATAATTCTAATGTCACATGAAGGTAATTATTTTATAAGAAAAAAATATTTAAAAAACTAACTATGCCATTCTGTGTCCTTAATTATACCAAGCTACATACCAAAGGTAAAGCAATTCAGTAAAAAAAAACGGCCAAGTGCAAACAAAAAGGCGTAAGTGCTTTCATAAAATCTAGGCACTTACGTCCTTTTGTAATAAATAATTTTTTGGCAAATACTCAAAAACGGCTTGACCAAATTTGTTTAAAAATAATTTTCGTGATAAGATCGTCTTATCTTCCTAATTTTTTTTACACTTTTTAGACTTTCAGAGCGATTATTTCCGAAAATATTCGATCAATTAAATTGTTGTTTAAGAAACCTTTAAGTTTTTTAAAGGCCTATCCAATTATGTGCCACAAGTAGATATTTGGTAAAAAAATTACATTCAGTTATATGTATGGGCCGCCCCCCCTAAACATATTTTTTTTCGTAATTTATAGGCAAAACTAAGTAGCGGCATGCAAAATACACCTCTAACTGTAATATCATTACCATATGCTGTATGGTTACTGAGTAAAACCGCTGTGACATACGGACGGACGGACAGACGGACTGGACGAAACTATAAGGGTTCCGTTTTGGCTACGGAACCCGAAAAACACGATGTATAAACAACGTCAATAATGAGGATTACCACGAGTCGATTTTCCGTGGAACGTGGGTCCTGCGGGAACATTTCAAACGTCACTTTGACAATTCTCACATATTGAAACAGGACCCACGCATGAGTGGCGCCGCCTGGTGAGCGACAAAATCCCCCAGCTCCCATTCGTTCATTATCTTTAAATCCCTTAAAACTTTAAGAGGTACAGACATTCGATATGCCTGCCTAGGTACTCCTTTTGGGGAATACTGACGTTAGTTTATGTAAGTACATTGTACGTATAACTGTACATACCTCAATAAAAATCGTTAGCGCGATGTTGAATTCGCGTTGTTCGGTACAGCGGCATCTAGCGTCTTCTTTGTTAACCTTATTAGTGTGAAACTAATCGGGACAACTCGATACTCAAACTATAACCCCTTTTTAATGTGACATATATTTGTAAATCGTTAGTTTTCAAATCTTACAGCCAGTAGGTCAGTTCAATTTTCATTCAGTTTTGTCAGTTCAATCAGTTTTCAAATAAACGGGATAAATTCGTTTGAATGCACAAACGCAGTTGGTAACAAACAAGCTGGCTTCCACTCAGCATAATAAAAAAAATACACCGTATCCGATCCGTCGGGTGGGAAATATGTTGTTTTAAATTCTATTTTCAATATTTCGAGTTGTTTTTGTTAGATAGAGTGCGACCGTGCTGCGCTAACTTTTTTTTTATACTACGACGGTGACAAACAAGCATACGGCCTGCCTGATGGTAAACAGTCACCGTAGCCTATGGACACCTGCAACTCCAGGGGTGTTACATACGCGTTGCCGACCCTTTAAAAAAAGGAGGAGGACTTTGCACTGAATTAGCACACCTGACTGTGGCATTGTATGAAAATGCCATACTTGACAGGAAGACTTAGCGTGGTCCAACTATAGGTAAATTTGAACTATAAAACCACATTATAATTACTATTTAAAACGATATATTTAGTACATGTTCACCGTGCTACACTGTGAGCATGGCCTTGTAAGAGAACGATCAGTTAGGTACATTAAAAACTACTAAGGTATAAGTAATTCAAACAATGGATCAAATATTTATCGTGTACAAGTTCTTGTATAGTAAATACAGGTGGCGTAAAAATACGTTGATCTAACAAAATGACGTGTAAAAACTACAATGATAAATACTCTTATGTAGACCTGTTTCACATTCTATCAGTGCCAAAATTTGTTTCTGCAATGAAGAGATAAATAGATACTATTACTACTAATAAACCATATTGATTTATCCAATTTATTTTTGTAAAGTTAAACTTACGCATGTTAGATTCATCATTTCAGCTTGAAATAAGCTTTGTATAATATCACGCATTCGTGTTTTAAAGCCAAACGCGGATATTTTGAAGACGAATCGATTTATTTAGTAAAATACTGCTGCGGTTTTTAATTGTATAATATACAGTATAATTCGTGTAACGCTAGAAAAATAAAGATGATATAAACCTTTATCAACGAATTTCTGAATCTCTTTCTTTCTGAGTTTATTTTTGTATGAATAGGGTTTAAATTGAATAACATAATATCACGTCAACACAGGTAAATTGTTTGAAATTGTCAAGAGAACGATAAAGCAGACAGACGCAAATATGTCTACAGTCAAATGTCATGTTATCCACATGATAACGGCAACCAAGATTGTTCGACATAATGCCGCCTCATCAGCCGCCCTTGCGTATCTTGTCATTTGTCAGACGCACGACATACATCAAGCGCGATTTTGCATGAACTCGCGCCTGTCGCGTCGAATTGGAGCTACTGCTCACCAGGCGGCGCCACTCGTGCTTGGGTCCTGTGACAGTATGAGGGAATTGTCAAAGTGACGTTTGAAAGGCAGGACCCGCGTTCCACAAGCGTTCCTAGCGGACAATCGACTCGCGGTAATTCTCATTGTGCTAGTCTGTAACGAATAAATGTGATCTTAGAGTCATACATTTTTAGAGTCATACATTTACAGATTTTTAACGTCAAACTTCTATGAAATTACTTCTATAAAATTATGACGTTTACTTAACTTCACTTTCAAAGTATGCGGTATCAAAATATATTCAAACTAGTCGGACTATATCACGTGACGCGTTTTATAGAAATGGACACTTTGACTCGTCGGCCCGGTCTAATGTGAGTCATTCTTAAAGGATGACTCACATTAGAACGGGACGGGACGTGACGGGAAAATCTGTCAATTTCCATAGAAAGTGTCACGTCACATCCGAGGGCTCAAAGCTATCACGTGATTCTTTCTATAGAAATTGAGAGATTTTTCCCGTCCCGCCCCGTCCCGTCCCGTCCCGTGCTAGTGTGAGTCATTCTTAAGACACCAATTCTATATTAATTTCATCGTTTTCCTTGTGTTCAGATCTAATTGATTGCCCTTTTCTGATCAATGAAACATGTTACTGTTAATATTTTACTCGGAGTCACAAATAATAAAATCGTAATTCATTGTTATGGCTTGTTAATTCGTTGTTTTTAGGGTTCCGTACCTCTAAAGGAAAAAACAGAACCCTTACAAGATCACTTTGTTGTCCGTCCGTCCGTCTGTCTGTCAATACCCTTTATCTCGGAAACGACACTTTTACGGCGTATTTTTTTTCGGCGATTGGGTATCCAGTTCTTTTATCCTATATCTATGTGTACACTCCTTGTTTGAGGAACCCCATACTGTAATCTTTCGGGAAAA
The DNA here is from genome assembly GCA_949128165.1 of Lathronympha strigana. Lineage (NCBI taxonomy): Eukaryota > Metazoa > Arthropoda > Insecta > Lepidoptera > Tortricidae > Lathronympha > Lathronympha strigana. The sequence goes on from OX421911.1 coordinate 2,234,899, forward strand.
CCTCGGCAGGGAGCTCATTCCACAGCCGGAGTGTCCGCGAGAGGAAATTCCTCTGAAACCGCAGTGCGCGACCATTTTGACTGACCATCATAAAACTGCATGCATCAAATTTTAACAGAGTGTAAATAATCTAGCCATACAATAAATAAAATAAATTTTCCCGGTTCGGCCCGTCCCGTCCCTATCTAGCATGAGTCATTCTTAAGATAGATGTAATAAGATATTAATTTCACAGTTTTCCTTGTCTTCAGATCAATTATTAGCTTGAACGTCTAATTGATTGTCCTTTCTGATCAATGATCAATGATATTGTTAATATTTTACTCGGAACACAATTTCTCTTTGTTTCAGGTTGCGATATAATTTCTGATATTACTTACATTATATTGTTAATATTTTATTCGGAATCACAATTTTCCTTTGTTTCAGGTTGCGATATAATTTCTGATATTACTTATATTAAATGGAGTATGGTCTCTTTTAACTATAAAACTCTCGTGAGACTCGAACATATTAAATATTATTTAAAACGGGTGTTTATTACGTGAGTGACCCGCTTTAAATATTATTTAATATGGAGTATGGTCTCATTTAAGTGCCAGCTCTTATGAGAAGAATGGAGTAGATAATCGCATCATTTTCTGAGACTAATTAAAACGCGAATAAATATGTAGCATAGTCTACCAATAGACATCCATTTTCAACCTACATTTACATTTCGTAATCTTCGTCCACATCTAACTTTGGCACATTGACGCCATGATACTCCAAGGTGCCAATGTTCAAATTGTTGCATGCATAATGCATGCTGCAACGCTAACGGGGGCCATTGTCACTGCGTCTTAATTACTGGACTATTACCCTAGTCAACCAAGTATTTGTAAAGATAAGTGCAGTTCTTATGATAAGTGTTGAAAATTAGTTTTGAAAAGTCTAAATACTTATTCAGTTTTTTAGAAAAACATTATTTTTTTCATGCACAAAATATATGTAATTATTTAAAATCTTTTTCTTATATAACACTTTAGGACAGATTAATTGCTTCTATTTACCACATTTCCCTACGTTTTGAACTCTTTATAGCTATCACGTAGTTATCACAGGGTTGAATGATGACTGAGAGGACTGACCTAAGTGAACTGATTATTTCAATGAATATACGGTAATGTAATGTCTTTCTTATTATCAATTGATTTTTACTTTGATAAGACAATTGTTTAAAATAATCAGAAATTGTCATAAATATGCTAACAAACTTTTGTCTTCTACAGCAAGTATTACAATTATAATGCTATCTGCTTAGCATCTTTGCCCTAGAAATCACCATTATTTTTGTAATCAACGTGTATTTCATACAAATGTTTACTTTAAAATTATTCCTTATTCAGGTCAAACCATTATCTTTTTAGTTATTATCATTTTACAACCAAATCACAAAACAGCTAAGAAGCGCCCACAAAAACCTAATTAGTAACGCCAAAAGAAAGCGGTTTCACCAAACATGAATATTAAAGCCCATTAGGTATTTTCGTAAATCACTCGCCATTCGGCGCACGCGCCGCTAACAATGACACCTAATCGGCAACCATGACGCAACGATGATCCTCGCTTATAGGCCAATGTCGCGGCTCATTCGGAATATCGATCGAGATGACACATCCGGAACGGAAACTTCACCAGAAAACCAGCCAGCTGTATAAAAGCTGAGAGTGGAGTTGTCACAGCATCATTCAAGCTCCAACAGCCGAAGAAGCAACATGAATTCTTTCGCTTGCATCGTCCTCCTATTCGCCTTCGTGGCCGCCGAACCACCAAGCTTCAGGTCACGATTCTTCCAAAGACAAGAAGCTGAACCTACGACTCCTAGAAACGAGGAAGCACCCTACCCAGCAGCGGGGTACAGGCCTTCGAAAGAATTCAAGCTTCCATCCCGACAAGAATCTGCCCCGCCAGCCACATCTTACGGAGTCCCTTCAGATAGCTACGCAGCCCCGTTCCACACTTTCAACGCTCCGCAAGCTGAGTACGGAGTCCCAAGAAAGAGTGAGAATGAACCCGAAAGAGAGAGAGAAGGAAACGAGGAAGTCGAGAGCTTAAAGGTCGAAGGTTTAGAAAAGGAGAAGAAGGGGAAGCTTCAAGAGAACAGTGAAGTTGTGAACGGCAATGGTGCTTACTACGTGCTGCTTCCTGATCTTCAGCTCCAGAGAGTGCAGTACCAAACCCAGAACGATATTCGCAACATGGCGTATACCGCGCGTGTGCAGTACAGGAACGAGGACCGAGCTCCGATATACGTGTACACTGCTGCTCCTCAGTACCAGAACGCCGCTTACGTCCAAGTGCTTTAAATTTTGAGGACTTTCGGATAGCCTATGGTCGTGTTTATATATTGTTACAAATGTGGATAACAGATATGTCTTCTTTAAAGTTCCAGACCTGTCAGACCATGACAGCTATTTCTCCGTGACATGAACTTATCTGAAACATTATAAAGCTCTCGTTTTCATCCTACTTTATAGTCACGAATGCAATATGTTAATTTTATCGCGTGATACGACATTTTATAGTACGTTTTGTCATAACTGTTGTATACCCTTTGTACAACTATAAACGCTACCATAACATTACAATTTGAGATTATAAAGGAGACTGAAGCTCAAAGTTTGGACGTTAGCCAAAACAGTGCCTTATTCGAAATAAAACTCGAGATGGTGCAAAATGTTCTGTTTTATTCCTTTCCTTATCATTGTTGGAACGGTTAACCTTTTTCCAACTTTTTCGCTTAATTGCCGTACATACATTTCGTACGGTTTACTTCATATATATGTAAACAATTTTGGTGTTTCTTACAAGGGAATAAGAACCAAAAAGGCATACTTATTTTTACACTTTACTTTTACAATGGGCCTTGTTATTGGTGTATTTGTATGATAATGAAGTTTGGTCATTTCTGAGCTCCATTATTGCTGTGCTACTTTTTCGTTATGAAATATTACTTGAAAAAGATTATTAGCTCTACTTTGGAGCGTAAGATAGAACAATAGATTTGTAAATTTCTGTTTGAAATTTTAAAGATGAATGGTGTTTGTAATACCATGAGTCCGTGACAATGGCTACTATGGCTATTTTTGTTTAAACAAAGCTATTAGGTAAAGTAACTACTTTAAACCAACTCCTTTCATAAGCGATTATTTTTTTACAAAATCTTGCCGTGCCTTTTTATAACTGCTTTAACTTCAGCATATAGAGAATTACATTGAAATGAACAATGGCATAGTTAGTTTTATTAAATTCGTACATTTTGATTTTTAGAATTTTTTATTTAACATAATAGTTAACATGTTGTATCAAACGGTCATGTAAAATGGGCATTACAGTTAATTTTACTTAGTAAGTGACAAGTATGTCATATCAATGTCATATCGAATACTCATACTCCGTTTATACACTTGCAAAATACCTTATTAGATAAAATTTAATTTGCGATTATCTCAAAAATAGAGCTAATTAGGGTACCGGTGTCTTTGAGAAATTTACTTAATTGAATGCGGTTTTTTTAATAGATACATGCATATATAGTACTGAAACACTGATAATTTTATAGGTTTGTACGTGAAGTCGTAAATTAACACATTTTTTTGCGCTTACATTGCAAACGCTGGCTGAACCCTACGAGATGGATCAAAATAATGTACTACAGTATGGTACACCTTAAAAAAAGCTCGCAATAGTATTCTATCTATTAGTGATCACCCACAATAACCATTTTATTGGCTTATTTACGAAGCGTTAAGCAATACAGCATTCATGCCAATGGGAGCTACCGTATTGTCGCTCACCAGGCGGCGCCACTCATGCGTGGGTCCTGTGTCAGTATGAGAGAGTTGTCAAAGTGACGTTTGAAATGTTCCCGCAGGACCCACGTTCCACTAGCGCCCCTAGCGGAAAACCGACTCGCGGTAGTCCTCATCAAGTAAGTACCTTAAATATAATGCACCCGTGCGAAGCTGGGGCGGGTCGCTAGTACTATATAATAGGACCATTACTCACTGAATATGTAACAGGGATAACTAAACGGGTCACGCGACCATGTACCTGAAATTCATTGAGCTTCGCTACCTCACTATCTCATAATTCGTCCTTTGTTCATTACCGCTGTTGATCGAACGGGGAACAATCATCGCTCTGTGCTACGCAAACTACATCAATCATCCTACTGACCTAGACTAGAACCTGGTATACGTCATGGCATCAGATATTTGAAATGCGTAAAAATCGGATATGGAATGCACTGCAAGTTCGCGGGCAATTTAAAAAATCATAAATATAAAAAAAAATCTAATTAGAAAATATAACAGTACAAAAAAAGTTTAAAATTTTTAAATCGTTTTTGGGCCGTTCTCCTTTTTTACCGGCAATGAAACGAGTTTTTCTGGATTTGTTCACCGTTTGTCTTCACTTTCCATCAGACGTGATTACAGTCAATCGCCGGTCAGATTATTATAAAAAAACTGGCTACGTGCGAGTCGGACTCGCCCACCGAGGGTTCCACACAAAAGGTGCTCGCCCCCATTTATGACCTTAAAAATACAGGTGGCACGGAACTCTCAGTGTACGGCAAAAAATTACACATTTCGGATTCTCTCCTGTACTTGTGCCACAAGCTCTTGCTTTTTGCCAAATTTCGTGATTCTAGGTCAACGGGAAGTATACATTTTGATTCCCATTGCCTCATTGCAAATGTATGGAAAAAGCGACATAAACGGCCGTATCTTTTGATCGCGTTGACGTAGAGGGACCGTTTTTTGACAGTTTCAAGGGACTGTAGATGTGTGTATGTGGTATTAATTTCAACTTGCTACCTCTACGCGTTCCCGAGATAAATAGTCTTGACAGACAGACAGACAGACAGACAGACAGACGGACTGACGGACAGACGGACGGACGGACAACAAAGTGGGTTCAGCACAATAAGGGTTCCGTTTTTTCCTTTTGAGGTACGGAAAAGATGAAAATTAAATGTTTCACATACTCAATAAAAAATATAGTGATACTGATTATAAACGATGATGTTGTTTGTACGTTATAATTTTACGTTAAATAACAAATTAGTATATAATTCTCGTCACTTTCAATTTCATTTTATTGAGCCTATGCTAACAGGTATCGTAAAAAACCCTAATTGTAATTAAGGACACGAATTGATTGTTAGCATATTCAAATGGCCGGCACGTGATCTGGGTACGATTGTATTGTCGACCGTCGAGTTGATACGATCACTTAAAGTAACAGTTGACGTTTGTATACTTTTCTTTGTCACTTTACATTTTGAATGATTATTATTATCATTCTAACTTAGTTAATTTAAGTTTATTAATTATTATTCGTGTTTTTCAGTAAAGCACTTTGAAAACATGAATGGTTAATATTGAAATTAATATTACGAGTCGGACTCGCGCACCGAGGGTTCCGTACAAACATTTAGTTGCAACTGCATCTCGAATTTGATATTTGACGTCAGCCCCTTGTACCGACACATTGGATCACTCATTCTCACTGCCATATTGTTAATATGCTTCCTTGATATTTTTTATCACGTATACCGATCTTTTTACTTTATTTAAAAGACACGTGTACTCCATAATATCATTTAAATAAAAAAAAAACAATATGTAGCGGTTCCATTTCAAAATTAAGAGCGGGCAGAGTGTTTGCCGCGGACACGAAATAGGCATTTAGCGGCCCCGCACTGCTCGCTATCTGTGTGCGTGCGCGCACGCACACTACTACACCGGCGCGTCATTATTCGGGCGTTAAAAGGTTATAACTTAGAAATCTTAGAATTCCTCATTTTTATAATCCTTTGATACAGATATTGTATTAATTCACCTAATATTTGTTCGGTTTTTCCAAATGATTTTATTATTTGTGTTTGTATTTAGTACTAAAGAAAGGTACCATTCTGTCGGTTGTTGATAAGGTTAATTTCTAAACTAATATTTATGACATTCGCGCCTTATCGACAACCGGCAGAATGGCAAAGTGCCTTTTTCTAAATAAAAGCACATTTTTTATGATTTCATATGTGGCTATTTACGGCTAAAGGTACCTTATGGACGGTCGGCGCTTACGTCGCGTTGCAGCGCATTATTATCAGCGTCTTTGTTAACAGCGTAAGCGCCGATCGTCCATAAGGTACCTTTCACCGCAAAACGTCACATATTATGAAATCGTTAAAAAATTGTGTCGTTTTCTTGGTAAAAGTACCACATTGTCGCCTGTTGATAAGGTTTTCCAAGTGATTCTTTATGACAGAAGCGCCTTATCATTCTTATCAATAAGCGACAATGTGGTATCTTTCTTTACCCAGAAAACGTCACTTTTATAATATTGATTATATCAATATTTATAAATTTTGTAAGGTTGACTCCGATTTGGATAAAAATCGATATCCGAGGATCCGACGAAGTGATTAACATGAATCCAGAGTCAAAATGGTAAAATATTGTAAAAACCGACGCCATCTTGGATTTTGTAAGATCAACTCCGATTTGGATAAAAATTGATATCTGACGATCCGGCGGGGTCCTTAACATGAATCTAGAATCAAAATCGTTAAATATTGTAAAAAGCGACGCCATCTTGGACTTTGTGAGATTAACTCCGATTTGGATAAAAATCGATATCTGACGATCCGGCGGGGTCCTTAACATGAATCCAGAATCAAAATCGTTAAATATTGTAAAAAGCGACGCCATCTTGGATTTTGTGAGATTAACTGCGATTTGGATAAAAATCGATATCTGAGGATCCGGCGGGGTGATTAACACGAATCTTGAGTCAAAATTGTAAAATATTGTTAAAACCGACGCCATCTTGGATTTTGTAAGATCAACTCCGATTTGGATAAAAATTGATATCTGACGATCCGGCGGGGTCCTTAACATGAATCTAGAATCAAAATCGTAAAATATTGTAAAAAGCGACGCCATCTTGGATTTTGTGAGCTTAACTCCGATTTGGATAAAAATCGATATCCGAGGATCCGACGGAGTGATTAACATGAATCCAGAGTCAAAATTGTAAAATAATGTAAAAACCGACGCCATCTTGGATTTTGTAAGATCAACTCCGATTTGGATAAAAAATTATATCTGACGATCCGGCGGGGTCCTTAACATGAATCCAGAATCAAAATCGTTAAATATTGTAAAAAGCGACGCCGTCTTGGACTTTGTGAGATTAACTCCGATTTGGATAAAAATCGATATCTGACGATCCGGCGGGGTCCTTAACATGAATCCAGAATCAAAATCGTTAAATATTGTAAAAAGCGACGCCATCTTGGATTTTGTGAGATTAACTGCGATTTGGATAAAAATCGATATCTGAGAATCCGGCGGGTTGATTAACATGAATCTTGAGTCAAAATTGTAAAATATTGTTAAAACCGACGCCATCTTGGATTTTGTAAGATCAACTCCGATTTGGATAAAAATTGATATCTGACGATCCGGCGGGGTCCTTAACATGAATCCAGAATCAAAATCGTTAAATATTGTAAAAAGCGACGCCATCTTGGACTTTGTGAGATTAGCTCCGATTTGGATAAAAATCGATATCTGAGGATCCGGCGGGGTGATTAACATGAATCTTGAGTCAAAATTGTAAAATATTGTTAAAACCGACGCCATCTTGGATTTTGTGAGATTAACTGCGATTTGGATAAAAATCGATATCTGAGGATCCGGCGGGGTGATTAACACGAATCTTGAGTCAAAATTGTAAAATATTGTTAAAACCGACGCCATCTTGGATTTTGTAAGATCAACTCCGATTTGGATAAAAATTGATATCTGACGATCCGGCGGGGTCCTTAACATGAATCTAGAATCAAAATTGGAAAATATGGTAAGAATCGACGCCATCTTGGATTTTGTGATATCAACTCCGATTTGGATAAAAATCGTCAGATATCGATTTTTATCCAAATCAGAGATAATTTTCCGAAATCCAATTTGGCGTCGGTGTTGACATTATTTAACAATTTTGACTATGGATTCATGTTATGGACCCCGCTGAATCGTCAGATATCGATTTTTATTCAAATCGGAGTTAATCTCACAAAATCAAAGATGGCGTCACTTATTACAATATTATACAGTTTTGATTCTGGATTCATGTTAAGGACCCCGCCGGATCATGAGATATCGATTTTTATCCAAATCAGAGTTTATCTTACAAAATCCAATATGGCGTCAGTGTTGACGTTAATTAACAATTTTGACCATGGATTCATGTTATGGACCCCGCCAGATCGTCAGATATCGATTTTTATCCAAATCAGAGTTAATTTTACAAAATCCAATATGGCGTCTATTCTTACCATATTTTCCAATTTTGACTTAAGATTCATGTTAGTCACCCTGCCGGCTCCTCAGATATCGATTTTTATCCAAATCGCAGTTAATCTCAAAAAATCCAAGATGGCGTCGCTTTTGACAATATTTTACGATTTTGATTCTGGATTCATGTTTAGGATCCCGCCGGATCGTCATATATCGATTTTTATCCAAATCAGAGTTGATCTTACAAAATCCAAGATGGCGTCGGTTTTAACAATATTTTACAATTTTGACTCAAGATTCATGTCAATCACCCCGCCAGATCCTCAGATATCGATTTTTATCCAAATCTGAGCTAATCTCACAAAATCCAAGATGGCGTCGCTTTTGACAATATTTGACGATTTTGATTCTGGATTCATGTTAAGGACCCCGCCGGATAGTCAGATATCGCTTTTATCCAAATCGGAGTTGATTTTACAAAATCCAAGATGGCGTCGCTTTTTGCAATATTTTACGATTTTTAATCTGGATTCATGTTAAGGACCCCGCCGGATAGTCAGATATCGATTGTTATCCAAATCGGAGTTGATTTTACAAAATCCAAGATGGCGTCGCTTTTTACAATATTTTACGATTTTGATTCTGGATTCATGTTAAGGACCCCGCCGGATCGTCAGATATCAATTTTTATCCAACTCGGAGTTGATCTCACAAAATCCTAGATGGCGTCGCTTTTTACAATATTTTACGATTTTGATTCTGGATTCATGTTAATCACCCCGCCGGATCCTCAGATATCGATTTTTATCCAAATCGGAGCTAATCTCACAAAGTCCAAGATGGCGTCGCTTTTTACAATATTTAACGATTTTGATTCTGGATTCATGTTAAGGACCCCGCCGGATCGTCAGATATCAATTTTTATCCAACTCGGAGTTGATCTCACAAAATCCAAGATGGCGTCGCTTTTTACAATATTTTACGATTTTGATTCTGGATTCATGTTAATCACCCCGCCGGATCCTCAGATATCGATTTTTATCCAAATCGGAGCTAATCTCACAAAGTCCAAGATGGCGTCGCTTTTTACAATATTTAACGATTTTGATTCTGGATTCATGTTAAGGACCCCGCCGGATCCTCAGATATCGATTTTTATCCAAATCGGAGTTGATCTTACAAAATCCAAGATGGCGTCCGTTTTAACAATATTTTACAATTTTGACTCTGGATTCATGTTAAGGACCCCGCCGGATAGTCAGATATCGATTTTTATGCAAATCGGAGTTGATTTTACAAAATCCAAGATGGCGTCGGTTTTTAAAATATTTTACAATTTTGACTCTGGATTCATGTTAATCACTCCTTCGGATCCTTAGATATCGATTTTTATCCAAATCGGAGTTAAGCTCACAAAATCCAAGATGGCGTCACTTTTTACAATATTTTACGATTTTGATTCTGGATTCATGTTAAGGACCCCGCCGGATCGTCAGATATCAATTTTTATCCAAATCGGAGTTGATCTTACAAAATCCAAGATGGCGTCGGTTTTAACAATATTTTACAATTTTGACTCAAGATTCATGTTAATCACCCCGCTGGATCCTCAGATATCGATTTTTATCCAAATCGGAGCTAATCTCACAAAATCCAAGATGGCGTCGCTTTTTACAATATTTGACGATTTTGATTCTGGATTCATGTTAAGGACCCCGCCGGATAGTCAGATATCGATTTTTATCCAAATCGGAGTTGATTTTACAAAATCCAAGATGGCGTCGGTTTTTACAATATTTTACAATATTGATCCTAGATTCATGTCATGGTCCCCACTGGATCCTCAGATATCAATTTTCATCCAAATCGGAGTTTATCGCACAAAATCCAAGATGGTGTCGCTTTTTACAGTATTTTACGATTTTGATTCTGGATTCATGGTAAGGACCCCGCCGGATCGTCAGATATCGATTTTTATCCAAATCGGAGTTTATCTTACAAAATCCAAGATGGCGTCGGTTTAAACAATATTTAACAAATTTGACTCATGATTCATGTTAATCACCCCGCCGGATCCTCAGATATCGATTTTTATCCAAATCGGAGTCAACCTTACAAAATTTATAAATATTAATGTAATAAATATAATTTATAATTTTTTAATATATTTGTAAATATCTGCTCCATCATCAGACCTTGGAAACCATGCATGGCCCAAGTGCTCGTCGAATCAAAACTAACGAGTCTAAACACGAAGGTATTCTATCAACTGGTTCCTGAGTACCAGTTGACACTTTACTGCTCCACCATCAGACCTTGGACACCATGTATAGCCCAAGTGCTCGTCAAAACAAAATCTACGAGTCTGAACACGAAGGTATTCCACCCACTGGTTCCTGAGTACCGGTTGACACCTTTTTGCTCCATCATCAGACCTTGGACACCACTCACGATCCAAGTGCTCGTCAAAACAATACAAATGACTCCAAACATGGGGGTATTACATCAACTACTGCCTGAGTTCCGGTGGCCGCCTTTCTGCTCCATCATCAGACCTTGGACACCACCTACGGCCCAAGTGCTCGCCTAACCAAACCTAACGAGCCCAAACACAGGGGTATTACATCAACTACTTCCTGAGTTCCGCTGGTCATCTTTCTGCTCCATCATCAGACCTTGGACACCAGTCACGGTCCAAGTGCCCGCCAAAACAATACAAATGAGTCCAAACACGGGGGTATTACATCAACTACTTCCTGAGTTCCGGTGGTCATATTTCTGCTCCATCATCAGACCTTGGACACCACTCACGGTCCAAGTGCTCACCAGAACAAACCTAACGAGCCCAAACACGGGGGTATTACATCAACTACTTCCTGAGTTCCGGTGGTCATCTTTCTGCTCCATCATCAGACCTTGGACACCACTCACGGTCCAAGTGCTCACCAGAACAAACCTAACGAGCCCAAACACGGGGGTATTACATCAACTACTTCCTGAGTTCCGGTGGTCATCTTTCTGCTTCATCATCAGACCTTGGACACCAGTCACGGTCCAAGTGCCCGCCAAAACAATACAAATGAGTCCAAACACGGGGGTATTACATCAACTACTTCCTGAGTTCCGGTGGCCACCTTTCTACTCCGTCATCAGACCTTGGACATCTTCTACGGTCCAAGTGACACTATATACAATGAGGTATAAACGAAACTAACTCTGTATGTCATTCATTTTGAACTGGTTGCTATTGCCTATTTCCTTTGGAAACACAAAAAATGGTAAAAAAATTCTTATACCGTTTTGCTACCTATAACGCAGTATACGTACACAATGAACATCGATTTATTTCAAGATGTAGACGCTCCGCAGAGAGACGTTATGTCGCTTCGAACATTCGGGGCCGACTGACTATTTCGAGTGTTGCTCACTTGTTATATTTCAACGATCAGATTCCATAGTAATTTTGTATGGCGGATTTTTAGGACGTTTAAAAAAAATCATAATTAATTAATGAACCAGTATTATGTAACAAGACTATACGAATTCAGTAGCTTGTATATTTGAGATTGGATAGAGTTAGTTTTTAAAAATAAAGCAAATGATTTTTCATTCACTTTGGCATAAACGCTGACACGCGTTTTTCTCAATTTTGCTGCGTCTTTGCGTAGACATATTTACTAAACTGTACATTATTGTAGATTGTAAATACACGAATATGGTAGACACACTCTTTGAGATAATAATTACATGCATCTTGTATGTCTTTGCAAATAATTGAGGACGCCACAGTCTTAACCGTAACTGTCGTTTACGTTGAAAACACTCTGCCCCCTCTTAAGTAATTTAGAAAAGTTATTTTTATTTTAAAGTAAATTATTGAAGATAGGGTCAATATAATATTCTTATTAAATTGCAACGGTTAACACTCACGTATTTTTATCACAATAGGCGTGACATGTTTCGTCTGCGTCGGGCAGACCTCGTCGGACAGACAGAGTGGTGTTATCACCTTCGCGGCTAGGACATCACTGCCATAGTCCGCCGTAGGTACCGGCTCGCGCGCGACGAAGCGGGAGCGGGGTGATCCGCGCAATAATTACATGGCGACCGTTTTATTACATGGCGACCGTGGACCGTGAACCGTGGACCGTGACGAAGTTCCTGAACTGAAGAAGATTCCACGTATAATGGCAGCGATTAAGGCGAACGCGACGTCGGAAGTACATCATCTTAACAAATAAGTTAATAATGAACCAGGAAAATCGTACCCTTTCGGCGGGATAATACCTGTTTGAAGTCTGTGGAACCAGTTTTTTCTTCCATTCACACCATGGCAGTGAAGATGTGCGATAAACGAAGCAAAGGAGTTAGTGACGAGGCAGCTAGCGGGTTCTTCTTTTCGCCTCCACGAATATGGCACTCATTGACCAGGCACGAAGAACGAAGATGTCTGCTGGTTACACAACGGGCGTCGAGAGGAGTTCCAGTTCGAGCAGCCGGGAGCGATGGGCAGAACGACGAGCGGTTCGGGGTGAAGTTGTTAAAGTTTGAATAGATATGTTAAGATTGTTAAGTAGGTATGTTTGATTTAATTGGATAATGGGTTAGCTATAATTTATTTTTATTTTATTTGGATTGAAGGATTTATATGATTTAAAATATTGTATTTCTGGAGTAAGACTAAAAAGGCTAAGACTTGGGAAGTGTGTTCTTAGAAATGGGGATTTGAAAATTTTGAACTAAAGGTGGCTCGTTTCATATTGTTTGGGAATGGAGAATTGGATAGTTTTGTAGGAGTAATACTTTAAAGTTATGAAAGAAGTTGGCCGTTTTGAAATTTTCGATATTTTTATGTAGTCGACGTGTAAGGGAAAATTCAAAATTAAACATAAATACGCGTACGTATCGGATTCAATAGGCGACATACTTTTCGCAAGGCAAAATAGGAGTGTTTTTTTTTAAATACCAAACAGTGTTTCGGTCAGTGACCGTGTTGCGTAATGATGATAGTAGTATTAAATAATTATATTTCCGCACACCTTAGCTTAAAATTACATTGTGCGTCAGCAAGGTCGGGGAGTTGAGTGTACGGGACGGACAATACAAGATGTAACGCTGTTCTGTGTGTTTTGGTGCTTACAACCCTACCCCGGGCTCCGCATATCACATGGAACCTCTGACCAGGGTTCCGCCTATTACATGGTAACATGGTAACGGTGTAATATCAATATGTCTCACAAAAGTTTAAATTATATAATAAGAATAAGAATAAGAATAAGAATATTTATTTCAGACCAGGTCCATATACATTTTACACATTTTAACTATAATAATAATAACATTAATTTAACAATCATAAATAATCAATAATAAAATAAAATTCACAAACAATTTGGAAAAAAAAGAAAAATTAAAAATAATAAGTTAGGTACATAAATTAACTTTAAAATTAAAAACATGTCAACAATTACTTTTCAAAGTTTGCATGTGACGAGTGCGATTTCGCCCACTGGCTGAAAATCGGACTGTCACATGCTTCAGCGACCGCACTCAGCAGACTGTTGGCGCTGCCACGCACACGACGCATTGTGGATGCAACCCGCTTACGCATGATTGCATAGAAATCGTCCGTACGCGCCTCTGCAAACATTCCTGACGCGCTGCAATATCGTGGCAGCCCCATCAGCATCCTGAATGCATTGTTATAGAGGACGCGCAGAGCGCTATAAGCTTTCTTCGTGTAGTTGATCCACAGGCTACAGGTGTAAAAAGATTGGCAGTAAGCTCTAAACAAGGTCAGCTTGACACTTGTTGTGCATTTTGAAAACCTGCGGATCAACATGTTGCTTCTCACTGACAACGCCCTGCGCTCCCTCTCCACGTCCATATCATCATTCTGAGATGCAGTGACCCAGTGCCCGAGGTATTTAAATTGTGACACTAACTTCAACTGAATGCCCCCAAGCACGACTGGTGGAACTATGTTGTACGTTTTAGTACCCGCTTTGAAGATCAGCAATTCAGTTTTAGATGCATTATACCTCAGGCCATGGACCTCCGCATACCTCTCACATATGGCCAGCAGTTTTTGCAGTGCACAGATTGATGGGCTCAGCAACACCATATCATCAGCATAGCTGATATTATTAAAACATTGGCCTCCGACTGAGCAACCCGCTCGGGTGCCGCTGAGCTCCTCAATCAGCTGATCGATGTACAGACAGAACAGCCTCGGCGAAGTCAGACCTCCCTGTCGTACCCCGCACTGCAATTGATAGGGGTTAGACACCGAACCCGCCCATCTTATCCTGTTACTTTGGTTGCTGTACCAGTATTTAAGCAGTTCAACCAGCTCTCCTGGAACTCCAGCCTCGCACAGCTTCCGCCATAGAAGATCGTAAGACACCAAGTCAAACGCTTTGGATAAGTCAAGAAAGCATGCGTAGACCGGTGTCCCACGATCAGTGTAGTATCGGACAGTATGCTTGAGACAGAGTACTGCAGATTCAGTTGATAGGCCAGACCTGAACCCAAACTGGGCATCATTAAGTGGCAGAATCTTCTCTAATGTTCTGTCAAGCATGCTGTCCAACACTTTACAAACTATGGTCGCCAGTGAAATAGGCCTATAGTTATTTATGTCCGACGCATCACCTGTACGATTTTTTGGCACTGGAACTATAATTGTTTTGATCATCTCGTCGGGTAAATAACTATGACCAACACATAAAGAGAAGAGCATGGCAAGCACTCTAGGTAGATGATCCCCCGCATACTGGAGATGTTCTATGCTAAGTGAATCATGGCCAGGTGACTTTCCGCGTGTCATGCCCTTCACAGCGACCTTAACGTCACTGGCCGTAAAACTCACCGGCACTCTATCGCCAAGCTGCACGGAAGCAGATGGATCCCGCGACGGCCCGAGTGGAGATTCGACCCTGAAATGTGTTTTGAACAGCTCTGCTATTTTTGCAGGGCTGCTCTCACCCATCACATTCGCGGGGAGGCTCGACCCAGGACCCATCTTACTCGTCTGTTTCCAGAAACTGCTGAAATTCTTAGCAGAGTGATGTTCAGCAAGAATGTCCGCTTTAATCCTCTCCGCATTGTTTTGACACCATTTTAATTTCTGTTTAAACATTCTCCTTGTTTCTACCATGGTGTCAAAACAGCGACCTGACCTGGGCTTACCGCGTAAAACCCAGTTTTCAAAGCTGAGTCGAGCCTCCGCGTGAAGGGGTTTCACATAGGCATGTGAAACCCGTTTCCCCGTGTTTGGCTGGAACAGGCGTTCCAGCCGACCACCTGTTTTCGCCTCTTGATATTCGACCCTGCACCCGCATAGCTCACAGACGCTGCCTGCTTTAAAGCGTTTATTATACTAGCATGCAACTTGTCAATAGCTCGCCTATGATCCATACTGGTACAGATTCGATCACAACACTCTCTCAATTCATGGGGAAAATCAATACATTTCAATAGGCTGTTACAATGCTCCTGAAACATGGAAATGTGACTCGGGTCCCTCTCACCCCATACGATCTTGTTTGGTTCCCTTTTGTCGTTCACTGCCTTAACTCTTAACACATCAAGATTACAAACAAGTTCAAGAGGGAAATGATCCGACCAGAATACATCATACTGTATCTTAACGCTCATTACCATTCTCCGCGCCGCCTCAGATACAATACAATGATCTAGCCAGCTCGTAGTACCGTGTGCATCACTCACGTAGGTATACGAGTTCGAGTCCGGTCCCAGCATTTCAATGTCCGCACACCGCCACGCTTGCTCATCACAAAAATCCGATAGCTCTTTGCCAAACCTACTACCAGGATTTGCGTTAAAATCGCCGATCACTAACACCGATTCAATTCCAGACTCCTCCACGACAGCGGCTATCTCCCCCATACACTCAGTAAACTCCGCTACGTTGTCCGCACAGTCTGTAGGCATATAAACCGAGAACAACAACAGCGACCGCCCCGCCGCCAGTATTTTAATTGACGTTATACGCGCACTATGGCACTTTACCACGGATACAGCGTCGAACACATTTTTCCGCCACAGAATACCCACACCGCCATAAGGACGCCCCCGCATGAGGCCCACTTCACTATCGATTGCCGATGTTCCTGTGAAATCGAAGTTCTGGTCGATACCTCCCAAATAACCAATATTTTCCTTCTGTAACCAGGTTTCTTGAAGCACAATAATATCAGCTGATTGACACAACATTTTAACACATTCTACAGAACGTGTTATAGATTTACAATTAAAACTTATTATTTTTATCTGAGACTTCTTATCCATATATTTATTTACTATCTGGTTTAATCCTGTCAGCTGATCGTTCCGTTACCTTTCTTTCGTCATACGTTTGTCTGTTGAAATAAATAAATTTACGACATCTAACACCCGCCGGCCATAAATCTTCCGCGAGGAACAAAGACAACTTGTTGTGTGGTACAAAGATTTTAAATGCACTATAGCGATTATGATTTCGTATGTTAATTTTTTTGACTGTCACACAATGCTTTGTCTTTTGCATAATGTAACTACTTATGTCGCTTTCACATACTTCACTATCTACTCTGTACACAAAAAGTGGAGTTTGCGCATCCGCCGCTCTAAATTTCACACCCGATGCAGTAATATCGGCCTTTCCTTCTACACCTATGAAACGGTTTTTTTTCTTCTTTTCTTCAACGGTTATCCACCCCGACGAGTCGTCATTATCTCTTCCACTAATTGTACTATCACCTACTGCGTCGCCCTCGGCTTGTCGCTTGGACCACACGTCAACAGCCGGGCTGCGCTCGGGCTTCTCCGTTTCATTCTCTCGCCCCGGCACCTGTGATGCGCCTGCGCTAGTCGAACGTTCGGGTGATTTCGGCTGCACCAGTTGCGCAGATTTACGCGCGTGCGACAAAGACGGGGAGTTGTTATTTTGCTTCAGCTGATTAGCCGTTGCTACCGAACTGAGATTTGAATGCCCGTTCGGTGCAACTCCCGTTATGTGAGGTAGCAAGCCTAACGGTCCGCTATCAAGACAATGGCTTTCGAGCCTGGCTGCACCACATTTATTCTTATTTACATTCACATCACAAAAATTGTGCTTTACAGGAGATGATTGCTTCATTATTTCGAGCTCATTCTTGATTTCTAAGAGTTGACTTTCCGTTGCATATGTATTTTTGACTATTTCGATCTCATTTCTCAAAATGACCAGTTCCTTTAGAGTCCTTGTAATATCTATATAATCGAAAGTGACCGGTGGAAGCCGGTGCAACTCCCTAGCAACAAATACTGGTATTAATTCTGTTTCTGTCTGTTTGAAGATTGAGATAATATCTTGGAGATCACGTTGTTCTTTGCCGATATTCTTTCTTGTTATTTTTCGGATATTCGTCGCGATCGAGCCAAACAAGAGATTTTTTGCGGCTTCTATTTCCTTTACCGAAAAAGACGTTGAGCACAAACGCACCAAACTTTCCTCGTCCATTATGCCAATTTTATTTTGCACAAATGCCAGCAGTTCACAGATCACAATATTGCATGTCGCACACTTAATTACGTTATCCGCCATTTCTGACGACCAAAGATACAAACAGCGCGTCCGAACACAATCGCGCCTTGAGACGGACTGATAATATAATATTCTTTTTTCTGTAATATTTATAATAATGTTAACACTGTGGCAAATTTTCATAATTATTTTTTCGTAAACTTCGGAGATAAGGAGGGGGGAAAGCTATTCCATTTTACATTTTCGTTTATATAAAAAAAATCTCACTGTAAAAAAGATAAAAATTGTTTCACAATATTCAACTCAGACAGCCTGAGTCACACCATAATGATTTCTTTTTTTACCATTTTGGTATGGAACCCTTAAAAGTCTCTAATTTAAGCAACGATGAAATAAAAGAACTTGTTCAAAAAATCTATACGTATACGGACAATACATATGCCATACCTAAATCGTAACAGGTACTAAATACTATAAATTTGAAGAGATGTCATTTACTACAGAATAAGTGACCAAGGCCCCCGGTAAGCAGGGCTGAAAACGAACCAGCTACCTCCTGTTTTTGCGGCAGACGTCTTAACCACTGGGCTACCCGATCACCCAGCCTAGTGATAGGGTAGGCCAGTGGTTTCAATTCATAATTTATATATAGTAGTGTGACTACTTAAAAACAAAAAAAAACATGAATAAATATAACGGATTAATCGCCTTTATTAACACCATGACCCTGTGCACACTATGTACCCTATTAATTTCAATGAATAACAATAACGGTAACAGAAGACAATATTACGAATAAATATTTATTACAAATAATTAATCCTTTGTTTCGTACTTTACAATACTAAATTTAAAAAACTACTTGAGTAATATGCGTTTTTTGTGCAAAACGTTTTGAGTTCATGTGTGAAGCGTCGCTCTGCACTCAAAGTTTAAAAATATAATTATTCCTACGTAACTATACGGAAAATGCAAATCTCATAAATGTAAATCGTAACAGTTGCTAAATGTTATTATAGTAAAGGTTTTTTTATGTATTATTGAATTTAAGAGTAAGTAAATTAAATCATGATTATAAAATGCAGTCAAAGAATTATTTAAAATATAAATTACTAACAAAATCCATATACTTACCGAACCTACTACCTACTATAACCACTGTCGTAATGACCTACTGAATAAAATAATCTACAAAACCATATACTACGTGTTAGTATATTGTAAAGGAATAGTTAATATGATCCACCTCAAGGGTTCGTGAATGTAAAGGGTGATCTTCCTGACACGATAACGTATTAAATTGTTCAATTGACATAGGATATTGCAATTAGGATAAGTAATTCCGCCAAAATCAATTGTTTTCATTATAATATCTGAGTAGAATTAGTAGGCCGAAACAATTAAATAATTTAAAGGGCTAAATCCCTAGCAAGCTGTCTCACAAAACCATAGCTGTTGCGGGGCCAGTATTATATAATAAACTACCCGACGATTTAAAAAATATTGAAAGTGACCTGTTATTTTATAGCAAATTGAAAAAATGGCTTATTAAAAATGCCTTTTATGACATGACTGAATTTAATGATGAGGAATCTTAATTTTGACAAAGCCATTAGGTATAAGTATTTGACATGAAAAAATATTCATTTTAATTTTTATTTTATTTTATTTTATTAATAAACAATTGTATTGTATTTTATTGATTAATTTAAATAAATGAAATTTTGAATTTTTATAAATTGTACCTAAATGTGAATTATTTTTGAAAATTGTTATTTAAGCTTATTTTTACTTTCTTTGACGTGTATTGTATGTGTGCATTTACGAAATAAATGAATATGAATATGAATATTAAAACGATATTCATTTTCGAGCTAGACCTTGACCTTGATTTGTACTACAAAACTAATTTTTGCCTTTTAGTTTCGTTAGTTTAATTAGCCACTAGACACCAATGCGATTTGCAACACTAAACTAGTTACCTGGGTACTATTCAATTTACTTTGAAAATGTAAACGAATCTCGAAACTCTATTTAATTTGCCACTGGAATCTTGTCCTGTTCAATCTTTATGTTTGTAAAGGACATAGCGTTGGTCGGTTTACATTTCTGAATGTAAGTATACTACATGCCCTATTCCTCAGAGATTCAACTGCCTGTTTCTTGAACAAGGTTAAAGTATAAGATAGGATAAGATAATTTATTCCATAAAAAATTACAATCGTGTCGGAAACATAAAATGATATAAATTATATTCAAGAAGCTAATTCAGAATCACAATTTCATAAATAACATGCAAAACTTAAGCTTGCCGTATGTAACAGCTCATAATTGGTTCTTAAAACTCTCAGGTCTAATATTATCACAAAACTCGACTTTCTCTCGTTTTGTAACGGCGACCTTCAAGCTTTAAGAAGCCTTATTATATCACTGTTGCATAAAGTAAACTACTATTTTCTACGACAGCAAAAATAGCCAAAAACGCGAAATCTTTAATGGTGGCAGAATGTCCAAGATGTCGTATGCCCAATATAGAAATTATAAAAAATCAACAGTGTTGACATCTTATATGAAAATCCATAGGAGCAATGTTTAGCGGTGGTCTTATGGAATGGAATACCATAGACAACGTTATAATATAATGTATACTGTTTTGAATATCGCTGTCAGTCATCTAATTGACAGATAGAAGTGCTGGAGTAGAAACATTTTATAATTTGTTTTATTTAGAACACCGACTCTCGCCGTACTACGAAATAGTATCTATCTTATCCAACGTTGGCATTGATAGAATAATCAAAGCCTTGATGAAACCATAATACGCAAAGATTGATACATTGATTCGTCAGGTTATTTTGAAACCCATACGAGTTGGCTGTGCATGGAATAGTCTAATTTCGCTGGTTCAAAGTATTATTTTTTATGAATTTTTTAGAATGATGGAAACAAAAAAAAACTAATTGAATATAAATAGCCCACACGCTTGCTAATCCGTGATTAAACAATTTTTTTTTGACCAGCTGATGACCCAGTTTACGGGTTCTTTGTAAAAAAATGTAAGTAAGTAGTAATGTTTTTATGCGTATTGTGTATTTTCTTTCCAGTGTCTTAATTAATCTCTGAAACACATTTCTTTTTTTTCTCTTAGTATACACTTATGGCGTTATTTATAAAAGCACAGTTTAGCGAAATTTTTGTTTGCCCTTATCTGTTTATTTGATATTTACGTTTGTAAGAAAGGGAGAAAACACATATTGACTAATATGTCTGTTATTTTTTTATGTAGGGGATTAATATTTACCTAAAACCAGACTAAGTCGCCTAAACTTGTATTATCTATTCTCAGAAGCTCCCCAGCAGCCGGTACAGGTTGTGAACAGCTGCCCTAAGAGTAAATAAGGGGCATGTTTGGTCAAACGCTTCGTACACTTTTAAAATCACAACAGGAATTTAAGCCTTATCCCGCGGGAATAAAGCTCAAAATAAATGGCTCGGAGTAAGACGTGACGTAAATGTGAATCTGAACATTGAGCATTGAGGCTACGCAAATGTAGACTTGCGTCATTTGCTTTTAGGGCGAGAGAAACGGATAGGGTAGTTTCTCTAGAAGTATATTAAACAAGTTTAAAAGCTGCTTTATTTAGGTATCGAAAATCTACTACAATGGGTTGGAAAGGAAAGCGACATAGGCACATAATGAAGGTATAGTCAACCAACTGGAGCCCTAAGCCACGGTAGGACTATGTCATAGTGACGCTATATATCAGATTGTATGAAATCGCTTACTGCTTGTCATTTTGACATGGTTCTAGAGCGGCCTAGGGTTCCAATTGGTTAACTGTATAAGACAGCACGCGCTATATAGCCTGGGCAGTATAATACGGTTACGGTATCTCGTGCGTATCCTAAAAGACGACTTAAAGGAGTCCTCGGACTCAGGGACTGCTATCGTCTAAAACAAACGGTAAGGGCCCGTAATTTTCATGCCGATGACAGACAAATGACGTCAAGCTTCATACATCATGCGGGCTAGACGCTAGCATATGTTACTTTCTAGCGCGCGAGTCCATACATCGGCCGCGACTTAATGTATGAAGTGACAGGCGACAGTGTAAGTTGTGCTAAGCATACATGTTTTAGGTTTTACGTTTGAAAGAATAATGCTGTCATTGAATAGTGTCAAAACTATTACGTTCGACGTTATGTTAGAATCGAACGTTGATAGACATTATCTGTCATTAACTCATTTCGTATTAAAACATCCTGTGTGTTTATATACGTCATTATGACGAAACCGGGCATGAAAATGACGGGCCCTATAGGGCACACAGAGGCATGATGTAAAATCGTCTACTGAACTACGCTTTGTTTGCCCAACATATGATAGACCACATTCACAGTCAAGCCTGTAGATACCTGTAGGCCTCAGGAATTGTCACATCTGTCATTCAACGGCTTGAAATAGGTCTTGATTGAAGCACGCCTCAAGATGTGGCTGATCCTGTCCGTAACTCCTCTGAAGAAAAAGATGTCACAATTCCTGAGGCCTGTAAAGTGTAACTTGCCTCTACAAGATGCTGGGGTCTACAGGCTTGACTGTGAATGTGGTATATCATATGTTGGGCAGACAAAGCGTAGCATATGAACCAGGGTGAAGGAATATATAGCCGATGTCAAGCATTGTCGATCAAGCTAGGTCTGCAGTCTGGGAACATGTCTCTGATAAGCCTAATCATTCAATTAAGTTTGACAAACCTCTGGTCCTCGCCAAGGAGAAGAGCGATACATTCCCAGGATGCTGCGCAAGGCTATTGAAATCAAAAAGCTTCCTAATTACAATAGAGAGGATGGTTTCTCGGTACCACCAGCTTGGGATCCTGTATTACATCTCATCAAGGATCAAGCACGACACAGGACTGGAAGACCTTAGTGTGGACTTTGTTTGAAAAGATTGAAAACGGATAAAAGAGGCAAAATGGGGTACTTATATGTAGATATCAGATATATAAGAGCTTTTAAACTTCTTTAGAATATCGCACGATTTGGTTTTTAAACCATGTTTGAAAAACCTTTAAAAATAACTATATTTTTTGTGTCAAAATTCAGCTCTTGCTAGTTGTGATAAAAGATTGATGAACCCGAGACAGACTGTTTTGTTGTTGTATTTCTAGTATTCCTGACGGAATATAGAGTCAAAACTCGTCAGAAACCGTCGATTTTCGATTTACGTACCCCCTTAATAGCAGTATCTTCCAGACAACGATAGTTTACAAGCATTTTTATTACAGCTAGTAAAACTAAGTTATAGTCGGTACTATAAAATAAAATACTTAAGAAGGTCGTATAATTTTAGTAGACACTCTTTAACAAAGAATATCTCGGTATCCTTTCTTGGTGAGGTGGATGCAGCCGTACCTGCAACAGTATCTTTCGCTATGTAGGCCGCAAGGGATCAAAATGAGATGTTTCCGGCGCGGGGTTACATTGAATTCCGAATGAAGCGATGGATTCTACTTTAACCTCCTGGCTCCCCCAGTCCTCGCTTATAAGATTTAAAAAAATCTCCTGTGAAATGTCAAACCAGCCAAGTTGCTCACATAGAACGTTTACGAACGAGTCTCAGATGGCCAATCAGCGGTCAGTGCGCCTAATACTTATAGAAGTCTTAATCGATTTTTTCAATACATATAAGTTTTGCCAGAATCGATACCTCCAGGATCCAGGAAGACAAAGTAAAGTAAAATCCTGAGCGTAATGAGGGATTGAAGCGTTAACGCCTAAGAAAATAATGTTGATACCGTGGTACACAAATACTGATTTTCACACCAGTTAAAACGAAATAAATAAAACCGAAAACAGCATCATAACAACATGATCTTATCCTTATTGTATTGGAAGATACTATTGCAGGAGACTGTACATATTTGCTGGCGTCGTGTCAGCACAGTATAAGGAAGATGTTTCTTTGCTCAGTACTCAGACTTTTTTGGACTCTCGATCTGGATCTCGGCTTATATATCTGAAGTTTACACACAAAACAAATTTATGGTTTCCGTAAAATATTGACTAATTTACTTAAGAAAACTCCGAAATCGCTAGTGCCTTTGAAAATTGAGAAGTTCTCTTAATTCCTCATGGATCCCATCATCGGATCTTATTTTAGTAAATTTATTTTTTTGTTTGCAAAGGTAACAAATAAATATCAGAATATGGCATCCGCAATTTACACAAAAATGATACCAAACTACATGGCCTAAGTTGTTTTATAATTTGTTCGGGTATTCGGGGCGTAGGCCAGCTACTATAAAGTTTAAACAGCCTTTTTGGCAACTTTCCATTTAAGTGTATTTTGACTTTATGTCATATTTGTGTCATATAAACGTGCAATATTATGTCAGCGTAAGAATTAAGGAAGTGTTTCATTATTTTCAGTAAGAATATTATACGTGCTGTTGTTACCCAGGACTGGAAACTCACTGTGAATTTATATATAGGTAATAAAAAAATACGCAGTATAATTATGAACGCAAGGGAGTTGAAATTGATGGAAGACAGCACTAGGTTTTCATTGGAAGTCGTTATAGGAATTCAAAATAAAGATCGTCGTAAACTGAACTGGACTTCGTGGTATGTGATTATACAATGTAAGTAGGATTTGTTTACTTCATTTTAAATTATGAAAGCAGTGGAAAAGAAAATGACCCTCACCGACACGAAAAGAACCATCGAATGATCTACTTCAAACAAATATATACATTTTTAGGGTTCCGTAGCCAAAATGGCTAAAACGGAACCCTTATAGTTCTGTCCAGTCCGTCTGTCCGTCCGTTCGTATGTCACAGCGGTTTTACTCAGTAACTATAGGTACAGCATATGGTAATGATACTAATGATATTATAGTTAGAGGTTTATTTCGTGTGCTGCTACTTAGTTTGGCCTATAAATCACGCAAACAATTGTTTTGGAGGGGGGGGGGCGCCCCTTACATGAATGTCAAAATATTTTTTTTACCAAATATTTACTTGTGACACGTCATCGGATAGTCCTTAAGAAATACCTTCAAGGTTTATTAAACAAAAATTTGATTGTTTGAATATTTTCGGAAATAATCGCTCTGAAAGTCTGAAAAAGTCCCCCCCCCCCTCTAACTTTTGAATGTGAAAAATGTGAAAAAAAAACAGGATGTAAGACGATCTTACCACGAAAATGATTTTGAACAAATTTGGTCAAGCTGTTTTAAAGTTTTTGCCAAAAAACTATTAATTACAAAAGACCGTAAGTGCTTTGTTATTTTGAAGGCACTTACGCCTTTTTGCTCGCACAATTTTTTCATCGTGTGACGATATCATTTTACACATGATCATAAATCCGAAAATTGTTGGCAAAAAAGGAGAACTGCCCTTGGTACACAATTTTTCTGCTCGACTCAGTCGGCCTGCAATTGACTGCTTGCCGGCCGTAGGGCGGAAAAACTACTTAATTGAGCTCACTACTTTTTTTTATTATTTCAAGGTTTAATAGTGTTTGTGGGAGCATTCACGATCCTTCAATGTAAATGGGATCCCGAAACAGGCTTCTTCGAAATGGATATCTTGGCCCGCATCATGTACCTCTACGACACGAACGTGTGCGGCCAGCCTCGGTTGGGGAAGCATTTTCAAGACTTGGTATTGGACAATAATACATTTGGGCTGGATATAGTTCCTATCAAAAATGCGCCTGCTGTCCTTATTGTGCTCACTAAGTTGTCTGGGAAGACTAGAAAGTGAGTATCTTTAACAAGCCGATATCAAATTGTTAATCATGACTGTGGTATTTATAAATTGTACGAGCTTTTACCCGCGGCTTCGCACGCGCCAATTTCATACTCCTAACAACATTTTGAACAGACTTCAAAAAAGGAGGAGGTTGTAGGTATGTACGTGTATGTTACGCGATAATTCCGTCAGTTATAAATGGATTTTGATGATCCTCTTTCTTTGGTCGATTCAGATGGCCAAAATAAATTAAAATTTTTAACAAAAAATATTTTGGACTTTGATTAGGAAATCAACTGAAAATAGTAGAAATGGGAAATGGAAAACTAAAAAAAAACAAAACCACCTTCAAAAATTACACGCACTTATTTAGGTAGGTATTTACATGTAATTTTTTTGTTAAAATCTCAGTGTAGTAGGTACTTCTTTGCACACAACGTTTACAGTTTTACCTTGAGGTGATAAGATGACTAAAAAATCACAGTTTTATTTCATTAAAATACACATAACATGATGGGTCCTTATATTCCCTTTACATGGTGGGCCATCCACCAAGCATGTCAGGAGAAAGAAATACAACATCAAACAAACTATGCTGCATTTGTCCCCTGGCTACCGGGAGAGAATGACAACAAGAAATAGCTGATTCACCTTCGAGCAACGCAGGCTTCCAACGCGTTGGAAGGGAGACGTCATAGCGACATCTTACCGTACAAATTATTGTCACCTTTTCCGGGGGGAAACGTGCACACAGACGCACTTCTCACACACTACATACAAAAAACTATCTGTAATGATGACACTAGCACATCAATGATACAACTACACTGACAAATCTTGCACACTTCGATATATTTTAGTGTACGGACTAGTGACAACAGAGAGCCGCGTATGCCTAATTGGGCTTGTACTTCGTCAGACAAACGGTACGTATGCCGACTCCCCCCTGTGTTGCTTCAAGTGATTCACCCAATAACATTTTGTATTACAGATATATAAAATACAGCATAGCTATTCACACCTTCTGGATTATATCAGCCATTGCCATGCGGTTGTTCATGGGTTTCCCAAACACGAAAGTCGTAAAGACCGCACTTATGGTGTTTAGAATCATCACCATCATCACCGTCATATTTGACGTCGCAATGGGGGCTGTGTACATTGCTGATATTCAGCAGAGCTTGACCAAAGGCATGATTATAAGGTAAGTTTCTTCAACCTTTCATGAGGTAAGGTTTCCTTAGGTAAGTCACTTTAAAAAGGTACTGCAGAAAAGGCCCGTGTGGGTTTAGTGGCTAGGTTCACAACCTCTTTTTTTTTGTTTCAACCCTAAATTGTGAGATATAGTTATATAGGTATATCTAAAAAAAATTATTCGTCCGTGCATTTGGTTGTCAGTTTGGTTGTCCGCTGTGACAACCAACCCATGTGACTTTTGTACCCGGTCTCCGCTATCCTTGAGCATTCACTTGTAGTGAGCATTCTAGCGCATGTTATGTCACAGTTAAAAGCTTACAAAATAAACTGGAGCGTTTTAGCGAGCATTCTAGCGAGTGTCCTCATGACCACTCAAGCGAAACGACGGTAAATTTGCTTTCTGCTTTTTGCCGAGCCGAGCAATGTTGTCACTGTTCCGTAACATGAACAATCGAGCAACTTCAAAGCTGACAATATTAATTTAATTTGATAATAGTTCTTTGTTTTATTTGTAACCAGGTACAGCGGTTGGGGTATGGTTCCTCGCCAAGTATCCGATCCCGAGGAGTTCGGTGGCTGGGTGCCCATCATTGCGGCTGCGATGTGGTTGAGAGGCGGCTTGCTCTTCTCTGTCAACATTTGCATCATCAGGTCGGTTAAGTGCTTAAATATCTGCCAGTACATTCTTCTCCTGAACTCTTGTCCCATGCGTTCTGTTAGTCCATCTTGGGAGGAGAGTTAACGCTAATGGTTACAAACTCAGCTATTAGGAGCATTCTTCTAATATTTCTGGAAACGTTCTTGACTTAGCTAAGCAATTTGGGAGCTGCCATTCAAGGCGAAAGCGTCACCATTGACAATCTCATGGAATGTACCTACATAGAGTTACTTGCAAAAAGTAGTAAATGAATAAATGTGGCTTTTGTGTACAATATTTAAATCCTGGGATACGATTTTGGTCAGGACCATGTGGTCGGTAAGGAAATAGAAAATCTAAACTGTATTGAACGAGGAGTCCGGTGATAATTCAGAGGGTGACGCAAACAAATAAACTAACGATGAACACCAAGTTCCTGCTTTGGTCGGGCTACCCTACACCATGCACGATCCCACGTATAACGGGCTGATAAGCGTTAATTTATACCACATCTTTTGTCCCATGAAAGCAGTCAAAACTTTTCATACAAGCAAATTTATTTCACCATTACAATAACAAACGGTTTGACCATTTTTCTCACAGGTTCGTGAGAAAAGTGATGCAAAAGATCCGTGGTAAGGAAGTAAAGAGCCGTATCAACATGCTCTGCAATGTACCTTTCCCGGATGCTGCCTACAATCAGGAGATAAGACGAGACTCCTTGCACTACAGGGCGGGAGAGTACAACAAGTTTTAGTCTAAGAACCAGGATGGGATGTGAAGAGCCGCAGCAGTTCACTGTGCAACGTCCCCTTCTCAAACGCTGCCTACAACCAGGAGATAAGACGGAGCTCCTTTGCACTACGGGGCGGGAGAGTACAAAAAGTTTTAGTCTAAGAACCAAGCAGGGATAGGAAGAGCCGCAGCAGTACACTGTGCAACGTCCCCCTTCTCAAACGCTGCCTACAACCAGGAGATAAGACGAGACTCCTTGCACTACAGGGCGGGAGAGTACAACAAGTTTTAGTCTAAGAACCAGGCAGGGATGTGAAGAGACAGCAGTACACTGTGCAAATTCCCTTCTCAAACGTTGTCTACAACCAGGAGATAAACGGGACTCTTTGCACTACAGAGCACAACAAGTTTTAGTCTACGAACCAGGCAGGGGTATGAAGAGCCGCATCAACATGCTCTGCAACGAGCCTTTCCCGGACGCTGCCTACAATCAGGAGATAAGACGAGACTCCGTGCACTACAGAAAAAAAACATGTTTTGTGAATTTTAATACTACTAAACCATAATTTTAAAGGAGACCGTAATGGCAATTAAATTGTTACAAGAAATAACTGATTAACGCAAAAACTCTTCCATGGAAGCAATTGCCATCCGAATGTATGCCAATAGAAAAACTGCAGAAAGTTTTTTTTTAATACTACGACGGTGACAAACAAGCATACGGCCCGCCTGATACTAAGCGGCCACCGTAGCCTATGGCGCCTGCAACTCCAGGGGGTTACATGCGCGTTGCCGACCCTTTAAAAAAAGGAGGATTCGCTGTGTTGACAGCTAAAGGGGCAAGCTTTGCTCCGTGGGTCCCCAGCTGTCAACACAGTGAATCCTCTTGGAGCTCTGGCGACCTTACTCACCAACAGAAACACAACACTATGAGTAGGGTCTAGTGATATTAAACTGCGGTTGTCTGTAAGTATGTCTTAAAGGGTTTTATCAGGATTATACATGATGTTTTTCCTGTTCAATTTTGTTTTGGATATCAGATTTTGTTTGGTTATTTTAAGAAATAATAAGCATTGTAGGTATATAACTGAAGATGAAGTAAGTTTAATAAATGTTTTGAATAACACAAACTTCTATCTTTTTATGTTATTGGATAGGTAGTAATTTAAATATTCGACTTGAAACCAATTTTTTCGGATACCTACGAAGCCTACGGACATATTTATGCGTCCTTTTTCCTATCAGGTCACCGGTTTTTACACAATTATTGTGCTGTCACCAAACATAATAGTTTCGATTAATATTCAGTATAAACTTGTTATTTTTACCCGTCAAAAGCTCTGTTCGATATTTCCAAACTGTCACCAAAGTTAGGCCACGTCCATCAAAAACATTGTTTGTACCCAGCGTCTCATCGCTCGAACTACAATGTTTAATCGAATGTCACTCCGAACACAAATGTATAGTCTAAAAGTTAGCTAGGAAAATAGGTATGCAATTTATAAAGCCGAGAAACCCCTCTAGTAAGTGTGCCATCATGTCATTATTAATTACTCTAGCTCTCCGTCTATTATCGATGCACCTACATAGCATGACTTTGGAATAACAGGGTTCTATTTCACCATATTAATAGAGAAGAAAAAAGTCAATTTAGAAGTGATGTAGTTTTAAAATGTAGCGTCAGGCCTGAGCCGTGGCAAGAGCCGGGAAAACACCAGCGACTAAAGAGTCTCCTACAAAAGAAAAGTAATAGTAGATTACGTACCGAAGCCTGTAGATAAAGAAATGTCTCTGCATGCCTACCACGAACATCGAAAATTGGCATTGACGGGAAAACCTCTTTGTCACTCCAATATGCAAGTGTGACAGAGATGGAGATACATACCGCAATCGTTCGATTTTCGTGGTATAGGCCCTGATCTCGTGTAATTGTCGTCCGAAGCGAACTGAGGTCGACCAATGTGATCTGAGGGCCTACCACGAACATCGGAAATTGGTATTGATGGAAACACCTCTTTGCCACTGCAATATCCAAGTGTGACTAAGAGGGAGATCCATATTGTCGAACGGTCTATTTTCGTGGTATTAGGCTCTCAACCTCGCCAAAGCTTTCTTATTTACTGACCAAGGTTTGTACATTATTTTTCTGCTCAACGCGGTCGAAAGCGGCGAATTTGTTTCGCGTTGTGGCCTGCAACTAAATAATTGCCGGCCGCGGGGGCAGAAAATATTATTGATAAAAGAAAACAGTTAGCACTTTCCGGAAGATTAATCTTTCGATCCCCGTAAATTGTAATCGAGAGACGGAATATTCATAAAAGTAATTCATATTCTGAAATCGGACAATCTCGCAAACGTTTTGCTAACGCGAAATGAAATGAGCATTCCGTTTTCAGAAAATTCAATTTAAGCCCGAAAGATGCCATTACATTTTTCATTATCGCAGGAAGGGCACATTAATTTGCGACTTTTGCCAACACCGTAGGGCGGTGTTTAATGGCGACATAAAAATCGGAAGCGGTCAACATTCTGAAAAAAAAATTACTTGAACATGAAAACCATATCTTTATATATACATACGGGTACCTAGACTGTGGTATATAGTGATCAATTCAACACAAAACAATTAGAAACAGAAATTAATTAATAAACTAAGATTAAATTATATTATAACTAAGAACGATGTCAATGGAACTTCCTAACAATGTAACTTCCTAACAATGTAACTTCCTAACAATGGAACTTCCTAACAATGTAACTTCCTAACAATGTAACTTCCTAACAATGTAAACAAACCGCTATATTGATCGTTATGACCTATCTTTTAAAAAAAAATTCTACTCCAGCATTTCTATCTGTCAATTAGATGACAGACAGCGATATTTAAAAAGTATACATTATAACGTTGTCTGTGGTATTCCAAAAGAACACTGCTCCTATGGATTTTCATACAATATATGAGCACTGTTGTTTTTTTTTTTTTTATTTTTTTTTTATTAATACTACGACGGTGACAAACAAGCATACGGCCCGCCTGATGGTAAGCGGTCACCGTAGCCTATGGACGCCTGCAACTCCAGGGGTGTTACATGCGCGTTGCCGACCCTTTAAAAACTTTAACACTCCTTTTTTGAAGAACCCCATATTGTAGTCCTTTGGGAAAACAGTGGCAGGGAGCTCATTCCACAGCCGGAGCGTCCGCGGGAGGAAGTTCCTCTTAAACCGCACGGTACGAGACCATTTAGGCTCCAGGGTATGCAGGTGAACACCCTGCCGACGGCGAGCGGTGCGGTGGTAGAATGCAGCCGTCGGCATCATATCAAACAATTCCTCAGAGCACAATCCATTGTACAAGCGATAGAACACACATAAGGAGGCGAAGTCTCTCCTTAGACTTAAGGGTTCGATATCGCTCGTGAGTTTAGGATCGTTGACAATTCGGACAGCACGTCTTTGGATCGAGTCAAAGGGGCCCAGCTGGTATCCAGGTTAATTTCTATAGTGGGCACAACATCTTCCTTATTCTGCCACGTTTCTAGATTTTGCTTTTTACGCTATTTTAGCTGTCGTAGAAAAACTAGGGTATGCAACAGCTCATAATTGGTTCTTAAAACTCTCGGGTCTATTATTACAAAACTTGGCTTCCCCTCGTTTTGTAACGGCGACCCTCAAGTTTTAAGAACCCTTATTATATCACTGTTGCATAAAATACTATTATGAAATCTCCAAGATTAGCTTATTTATGTTGTGTTTTGTATGTATATTACGATAATACGACCGTTTCAGTAATGAATGGTTTCAGTGGTGTTTGATAAGGAAATACAAGGAGAAACACATGACGTCTTTTGTTTACATTGTTAGGAAGCTCCATTGATGGTGATAATTATTACAATCTAAACTACCCGAACCCGTAAAAGGGGCTATACCGCTATGGTGTGTGGATAGATCACAAAGAAAAAAACTCGCCGCCCGTCAGTTTACTCCGCGAACATGGCGCTTGCAACAGTGCCGACTTATCGGGTGCTCAATAAAACAAACATACATGGTAAATACCGCGTTTTAGATTGTAGTTATAATGCAAATGACCATGTTAGCTTAAAATCGTAAGATTAAATTATTACAAAAAATTATGATATTGTTACCGCGATTGTTATTCATTCAAATTAAACACTTTAGAACGGATTAATCGCGTTCATTAACGCGATTAATCCGTTCTAAAGTGTTTAATTTCTACAAAAAATATTATTATATTCAATAGAGTCAAACTGCTTTATCTCATCCAAGCAGATGAGAAGTCAAACTTTAAAGTGTTGTTTAAATTTTAAATTTTAACTTAGCATTCTATTATTATTTTTTATGGGAAATCTAACAAACGAGCAGACGAGCCGCCTGATGGGAAACGGTCATCGCCGCCCATGGACATAAGCAACATCGGAAGAGCCACTCATGCGTTGTTGACCGTTAAGCCTTTTAAAGCCCTGAACACTCGTTTCTTGAAGAACCCAATCCATCTATTATTTAAGTTATTCAGCTAATTTTATTCTCCATATCAAACCACACATGTAGGTACCTATACGAACTAATCATGCAATAAAAATAGACTTATTTTAGACAATTGTATAACTTAAAACCTACGACATTTCGCCATCATGAACCAGCCCTACTTTTTACCTACGTCCTAATTCTCTGCAATTTCGGGACGATATTTTACACGATAAATTGCCCCGTGGCCCACTGGAATGCGACATAGTTCAAGATATATTCCAACCGTTTACAAACCAAGGGAGTATTCTGAAGAAAACCAGCGTCACCGTGGTCTTTACTCACTTGTATTTGATACTGATCCGAGTTTAGTTTTGACTGGTTGTTCACTTGTTACTAGTTAATCAGCTGGCTACAATCCTGCAGAGCGAGAGCAGTTCCTAGTTCCTACTCATTGAGGTCGTGAATTTGATAACTTAGTTTCTAGTTATTGGGGTTAATTTGAAATAATTTGTGACAGTCTGAAATGGCATCATTTTATTTGTGGTCTATCTTTATTATTCTGTATCAGAGTAAGTACAAGTTTGAGAATTTCTAGCTTAATCTTAGCTTGTCTGTTAACCTATTGACTGACATATAAACCTAAGACTTCTGCAGTTACCGTGTGATTTTGTTTATGCCTGACACAAAGATTATCACCCAATATTGTGTGTTTGAATTTAGTTACCGTAAAACCGGGTTACTTTAGCCCTAGGGTAACATTGCCCACCTATAAAAGCCCACGTTATTGAATGACTAAATTCTTAAAAACAACACAAATCTATTGAGCACAACCGGTTTAGTCTTGTGGTGTCGTTTTTAAGAACAGCAATCTAATAACATTTGTTTATATTGGTGGGCAATGTTAGGGTTGAAGTAAACATTTCGTACCCCACACGTGACGTCATATCATCATGACGCAAACTTATTTGTTGCTTGGCGATGGTAACTGTATTACTTTTTTGAGGTGGCGGGCAAAAAGGTTAAAGGTACCAGCTTGCCGGCGGTTGATAAGGTTCATGAATATGGCAAAAACAACTTATCAGCTGCTGACAAAGTGACACCTTTCCCGGAAAAAGTCACATTTTAGAATATTAACAATATGTTTATCACTCCGCCTGATGTGTTTCCGTTACACAATGATGTAGGTTCATAATAAACCTACCAAAAGGTAATGTATAAAAGTAGTATATTCGTAACCTGGCATTTTTGGGAGAAGAGATTGCATCAACTTTTCTTCTATGGTAGGTAAATTTAAAATGACTTATTATATTACCTTTTTCCTACTCTCAATTTTGTTAGCGCCGTACAAAGTGTTTGAAAAATGGTAACGGATTGGAAAAATTGAAATTGGTACTTTTTTTCTCTAAGAACTCGTGATTCTGAATAGGAAAAACATTACCTTCTATTGAAAAAAAGTTGATTCGATGTCTTCTCGCAAAAATGCCCAATTTGCATTCATACTTTGATTTAATACTAAAAATATAACGATTGCTACATTGATATCTAAATTTTTACTGGGGTTGTATACTTATAAGGATCCTAAATACTTCATTTAAAAGAGAAATCTTATAAGCAGAGAGCATCGTTTTTTTTTAATATTAAGGACTCCTAATGGGATCGGTTAGTCGGACGATCTAGATCGTCGGATCCGCGACGATGATTGGCCAATTTCCCCATACTCCCTTGGAGGGGGTCAATCATAGTCGTGGTTCGTCATTCCAGATCGTCCGTCTAACCTCTCTCATTAATACATCTTGTTTTCTGTTTCTTTTCACGCAAAATTAGTAGGCACAATGGATTTCGTCTTTCTGCTGTAAAACTAACTAACTTACTAACATTCTCTTATAAATGAGCTATTTTTATTATTTATTTATTTTAAACTTTATTGCACGCAAAAAAAGTGTACAAAAGGCGGGCTTAATGCCTTTGGGCATTCTCTACCAGTCAAGCATAGGGCCAAACAGAAATAATTAAGGTGGGTGCAGTGAAAATAATTAAATTACACAACTAAGGATAAAAAGACAAATTACCTAATATCACTAATATATTACTACCAATATATACAACTAAATATAATTTTTGTAGCTTTCAAATAATTAAAATATAGACGCTTTAAAGGGCGCTTTAGTATTCTTAACACAATGGGGGAATATTCTCTTTGGTTCCCAGTAAAGCGTATATTACGCATATGTCATACAAAACATTTTCTAAATAACTGCTGTAAATTATGGAGCCATGACTAATGTAATTATTTCGGTCTAGTACAAATACCCTTTTTATATAACCTTAAAAGCCCTTCCAACTTTCAATTCGCTTTCTCTTTAAAGACTCCTTTATTTATCGCCTTGTTGGAGTTCGTGTAGGTATTGAGAAGATAATAAATCTCTTTGTTTTTAGGTAATGCTAACAGCATTAATGTATATTTTTGTAAATGTTTTATTTCAGTGATTAAGGTTTTAAGATATTTTTATACAATTTGTAATTTATTATACTTCAATTTTAATTTTATGGGATTTTTGGCTGCCAAATAAAGGAATTTATTTATTATTTATTTATTATTAAAATAAAACCGGCCAAGTATATGTCGGGCCATGTTCAGTGTAGGGTTCCGTAGTTTACCGTCCATTACAATAAGCTAACTTAAAAAGGGTTTTAATAGATATTGCTCATAACAATGAATAAGGAGTATCTTCGCAGCTCTTACGACTTATGCGGCCTTTTGACCAAGAAGATACTTTCTTGCAAAAAAATTAAAAGGGCTTAACTAGGCAAATTTAAAAATAATTTTGCTTGAAAGTTTTCATTAACCTTTACTTTCGTGATTTTTTTCATATTTTTTGGACATGCCTGCGTAAGTTATAAAAAATGTGTCCCCACCTTTAACTCTTGAACCATAAGTTAAAGGTGGGGCCATCTTTTCTTTAACTTACGGATCTTTTTTTCCAAAAATATTCACTTTATGTAAATATTTTGTTAGCAAACCCTTATTCTTTTTTACACTTTAGGGTGGAAACGAAAAATAAATCATTCCTCACTCTGTGTATGCGACTTTTTATTTTACCACTTTCTCGGCATGATTCATATGTATGTTCAATATTCATACCAAATTACGGCTTTCTAGTACTAACGGTCACTGAGCTAAGCCGGAGACGAACAAAACTACAGTTAATTACGGAACCCTAATAGGGGAAGGTTTTTCTATAAAAACAAGTAATTTATACTAGATTTCATGGCCGAAAAAAACAAAGGCACTGCCAATGTTTACAGTAAATTGAGTTACATACATATATAAACTCACGCCTGTGTTCCCAAAGGGGTGGACAGAGCAGATTAAACTGCCCAGTTTCAGTGCCACTTTTAGTAAATAAGGGGTTTGCAGATAAATATTGGGTCGCTCTCCTTTTTTACCAACAATGAACCGCCGCATTTGGCGACTGGTTGGCGTAGTTGGTACTGACCCTGCCTGCTAAGCCGATGGTCCTGGGTTCGAATCCCGGTAAGGGCATTTGTTTGTGTGATGAACACTGATATTTGTTCCTGAGTCATGGATGTTTTCTATCTACTCGTATTTATGTATTTGTATATTATATATATCGTTGTCTGAGTACTCGTTACACAAGCCTTCTTGAGCTTACTGTGGGACTTAGTCAATTTGTGTAAAAATGTCCTATAATATTTATTTATTTATTTAATGAAGCGGGATTTGCTCAATGTTTCGGATTTTTGATCATGTGTAAAATAAAAACGGTAGAAATTATTTAAAAAAAGAACATATTTATTTTAAGTAGGTACTATTTGATAGTCTACTATCTAGTCTAGTCTAGTTCTATGTAGGTAAGGTATTTTCAGTGGTGCTTTAGAAAATACAGTGACAGAGTGGACCTTTTCAGCAAAGACAGCCTTCCGATTGACCACTCTATCACGGTGTTTTGAGTTTTATAATAATGGTAAGTTTACAGAGGCTTATTATAAATTTTTACTTGTTTTATTTGAAGTAGAGACTGAGATTTATTGAAAACTTTTGAGCACGGAAGAATAACTAAAGCATGGAAGTAGTACAACAACTGTCAACTGACAACAGTTTCTAGCGGCCTTGAAATTGGCAGTGGATTACTCAAATGTCGTAAGTCTAACCTAATAACGTGGCACATACGACATTTGAAAAATTCACAATCAAAATATGCGACTAATTTAAATTGTAATGCATTGATACCGACTACCAAATTACAACGACGTATTTAATTTGGCTGCATGGACGAATTGCATCAAAAGAGATCAGCAGAACTGTTGACAATCTACGGAATCGGAGAAATAACAAACACATATACATCTATATTTGACACTTCTTTTACTTCGTAAGGAAGTGAAGGACGGGCTTATGACTTTGAAGTTCTTAGTTTTGACGGGGGGCTTGCTTTTGAGATACCAACAGTTTTGTCACATTTAAAACTGATATTTATTTATATGTAATTATGTTGACAGGTATTTTTCGTTCGTTTTTCGTACATGACAATTTCGTCTGTGAATTAAAAGTAATTATCTTTAGCATTAAACAGCTTTCTTCGGAATCAAAGTATATTTGATTAATCATTGTGAATGTTCGAGGCGATTCCTTTGTTATTCAAAGCCGCGCCTCCCGCCGGAAATTTGTTTTTGTGTAGCCTGTAAAATCTTTAAAAATAAAACAGCCTTTAAGATGGCCTTTAGGTATTATACTAAGTACAGATTAATACTTTTGCGAGATTTTATTCATTCGACCTGCCGCATAAACATCTATGTATGCCCTAGTTCTTGAAAAACAGAGAAGAAGTAACATCAACACGATTACTTGTAATGTTATCAAGTAAAATGGTGATTACTATAATATAACATATCATCAGAAGGAATCAATAATCATTTGGAATGAATGACGATGCCAAATTACTGGAATCGATTATTTCCATACATTGTGTAAAGCAAATGCCTGTGGATCCGTTTTAAAGTCCGTCTGATAACTTACTAGTGTCTTAATAAATACATGATTTAAATTAATTTATTTGTAACACATTAGTACTCCTATTACTTATGTACATACCCATTATTGGAGCTCCAATCAGTTTCTCATTTGATTTACAAACATAACTGGTCTCAAATAGCGTTAAATCACATGGTTACGATTTACATAATCGTTTCCGCTATATTGGATTATTCATATATTCAGATGTGAATTAACAAATAGCGCAATTGAATATTTGACGATATAAATTATAATGATGGCGTGTACTGTAGCATGAAAAATTCGTCGTTCGTAATAACATATTTTCTTATTCGTTAATTTTACACTGAAGTAACTTTTTTTTAATAGCCTACTATGTTGTGTCCCACTTCTGGGCAAAGGCCTCCCCTCTGCTCCGCCACTCGTCAATACGTATTTTTTTTGTAGGAATTAACAAAACAAAAGTAGGAAAAATGTCTATACAAAATCGCGTTTCGTTAAACCAGATGGCGTCAGTTACGTAGGTCTCTCTTCCGTCCAGTTTGTTCTACACTTAGATCTTTTATCAGAATAACTCAACTATGGTTCAATAGGAGCCTAACGTCCTTTAAAATCTGGACTCGTTACCGCCTTCTATGCTCTGGGTGGGACAGGTTACCCTTGGCTATGGTTACTGACCTCAATCATCATGTTGTCACAGCCAGAGAGCCGGGCAGTCTTTTCTCGGTGCCATCGTTGGGGGTTCTGCTCGCTGAAGCTGGGTTGGTTACCGCGTTCTATGCTCTGGATGGGGCAGGTTACCCTTTGTGTACTGACCTACTCAATCATCATGTTGTCACAGCCAGAGAGCCGGGCAGTCTTTTCTCGGTGCCATCGTTGGGGGTTCTGCTCGCTGAAGCTGGGTTGGTTACCGCGTTCTATGCTCTGGATGGGGCAGGTTACCCTTTGTGTACTGACCTACTCAATCATCATGTTGTCACAGCCAGAGAGCCGGGCAGTCTTTTCTCGGTGCCATCGTTGGGGGTTCTGCTCGCTGAAGCTGGGTTGGTTACCGCGTTCTATGCTCTGGATGGGGCAGGTTACCCTTTGTGTACTGACCTACTCAATCATCATGTTGTCACAGCCAGAGAGCCGGGCAGTCTTTTCTCGGTGCCATCGTTGGGGGTTCTGCTCGCTGAAGCTGGGTTGGTTACCGCGTTCTATGCTCTGGATGGGGCAGGTTACCCTTTGTGTACTGACCTACTCAATCATCATGTTGTCACAGCCAGAGAGCCGGGCAGTCTTTTCTCGGTGCCATCGTTGGGGGTTCTGCTCGCTGAAGCTGGGTTGGTTACCGCGTTCTATGCTCTGGATGGGGCAGGTTACCCTTTGTGTACTGACCTACTCAATCATCATGTTGTCACAGCCAGAGAGCCGGGCAGTCTTTTCTCTTTCCTATCCTATATATCAAATACCCGAAATTAATAAGACGAATTGTAATTAAAATACAAATTACACAACATGCTCAGTGGCAACTATTTTGGCGATTATTGTTGATCTTGTTAAATAAATCGTTTTTCTCACAATATAATCATGTTTTAATTGTTTAATAGCCATCATATGCGTATTGCTGAGCTGGTTCACATTGGAGTGCCGGCTGGCCCCGGAACCGGGTGAGCCACGCGAGCTCACACTCATCAAGGTATGACATAACCTCAAAACTTAGCAAATAATAGCCAGGAATGAAGGGAAAGTGGAAATATTTACCGCCTCTGGCACTGGTCCTACCAAGCGAAAGTTAAGCTATAAGCTATCTCCGATTTTCTCGCCCAATGAACAAAAGATAATCAGTCCCGTTCGGCCTGCAATTGGCTGTTTATGGGGCGGAGTGCAGAAAATATATTTTCTGCCCTCCGGTCGGCAAGCAGAAGCAACCAAGTGCAGGCCGCTACGCTAAACAAATTCGCCGCTTGCCGACTGCGTCCAGCAGAAAAATAAATATTACCATTTACGAGCAAGTGTGATGAAAATAATATTTGTATTATATTGTATGGTAACATTCGCGTTTGTACTCAGATGGTGTACCTGTTTGAGCCAGAGTTGTGTGAACGGCATTACTACTACAACTACACCATGGCGATCGACCAGAAGCGCTCACTCTCGAATATCTTCTGGATGGAATCTAACTGGGTAGCCGCTTCTTTTAGAAAGTTAGTATATTCCACTTTTTCTGGTCAGCACACATAACTCAAGGGGACCTGGCGTTGTACCATGACGTCTTTTTTATATATACTACGACGGTGACAAACAAGCATACGGCCCGCCTGATGGTAAGCGGTCACCGTATTCTATGGACGCCTGCAACTCTCGTTACCGACCCTTTAAAAAAAGGAGGATTCGCTGTGTTGACAGCTTTGCTCCGTGGGTCCCCCAGGTGTCAACACAGTGAATCCTCTTGGAGCTCTGGCGACCTTACTCACCAACAGAGACACAACACTATGAGTAGGTCTAGTGTTATTAAATTGCGGTTTTCTGTAAGGTGGAGGTACTTCCCCACGAAACAAAAAACATTAATTAAAACATTTATTTTTAATAAATGATTTGATTTGTGCTTTACAATTGTATTCAATAATAAATAACATTTTCAGTAAGATGAAGCTATGGGTGAGCCTACACATATCCTGGCTAGGGTTGGCGCTTCTCAACGTGAGCTTGGGACGCCGCCCATGCGGGTTCTACGCGATTCTCCTGCCACTGACAGCGGTCGGCATAACCATACTGGTCGTAGATTTAGCTCACGCTGCCTTATTCTTGCTTGACGCATTTGAAACGCGAACTGAATGTGAGTATGGTTCGATTTCGTCTTGTTTTTGAGGTTATTGTGAGATATGGTCAGGCTTGATGTGCAGTTTCGGCATTTTCAATAAAAGTGTACCATTTCCTTTTTTTTAATATGGGAAGTTTTGGTTTTTTTTTTATAACCAGAATCAAGAGTGCTATTGATTTACAAAAAAAAAGAGTGTCCCTGTTTCTTGGTCTTTTTCGTAAAGCATTTTTTCATACATTTTGTATGGGCCATTACGAAACTGATTTTTTTTTGTATGGAACTGTGCACTTTATTCTGAAAATTCGTTTAAACGAAAAATAAAACCGACTTCAAAAAGGTAAAAATAAAATTATCTAGTTTGGTATGCACTACCAATGAATTTAAAGTCGATACCAAGCCATAGCTAAGAAAACTCATAAGTTACTTGAGTAAATACCAAATTAACCATACACGCGTCTTTAAAAATTGAGAAGTTCCCTCGATCCCTCATGGATCCTATCATCAATGAGACCAACTTGAAAGTAACTCCTATCGAAAGAAAATAGAATTACTCAAATCGGACTGAGCTGGGAGTTAGCAGAGAACATAAACGAAAACCCTTATAAAAATATTCTGGCGTATTGAGAACCTCCTCTTTTTTAAGAAGTCAGCTTAAAAGTACCTAGGCGACCAAGGATATCTAGGAAAACTCATAAAAAGAAAAACCTACGTTTTTTCAGGCATATGTCCTTACGGGGGGACGGTGCGGTAAAGCATTCACCACTCCGTCAAAAAAAAAAAAAAAAAATAAATAAAAAAAAAAAAAAAAAAAAAGCATATGTCCTTAACAAGATCGATTTTTCCCCACATCAATTTCCTCGAAATCATTTGAGATCTTTCCTAGATCCGCCCGACAATGATAACCAACTCCACCAAACATAGCATACTTAAGTACTTCCCGAGACATTCTGTGATGTCACAGAAGAGTTCCCTTTTCTAGTTTTTGGCAGTTCCTTATGTTTCTAAGAAAGCTTAGATATCAGCAATGTAACAATCCCATTCTAATTATCTTTAAAGATTAGAATAGATCTGCTCTGTAAATCTAGTAAACTTGATATTCAGCTAAGTTGATATACATCTCATAAGGCACCTATGTCAATTGATCCTGTATTTGATCGCGACATCTGACTCTCCACGCAATGTCCTCGAACATTCTCGAAAGGGCTTCTTAACACCCTCCTCGTACAAAACGTCACATCTTCATACTAAAATTACGGCGC
This sequence comes from Lathronympha strigana, assembly GCA_949128165.1. Taxonomy (NCBI): domain Eukaryota; kingdom Metazoa; phylum Arthropoda; class Insecta; order Lepidoptera; family Tortricidae; genus Lathronympha; species Lathronympha strigana. The sequence goes on from OX421911.1 coordinate 2,276,666, forward strand.
CTACGACCTTCTTACTAAGTCAGAATGTGAGACATGTCAATGGCACTTAGCTGCCGGGGTTGCTTAGTTTCAGAAGCTTGTAAGATAGTCTAGTTCTAAAAGCAACCTTAAGTAGAAGATAATAAAGTTGAGTTCTCAAATAGGTACGCTGAGTACGGTTGCCTATGATATGCGTGATTATCAAATGTTAATTCGGCAACTACTTACTGAAATTGATTGTTTGTTTATCGGTTTGTTTACAGCCCGCAACGCAAACACGTCTGCAAAATTAAGGAAATACATTTACAATTACGTCATGACAATTACGTCATACTAGGCATACTAAGAAAATAATCAAATTCCTACGTTATGCGATCCATATCTTGCCGTAACTGATGATTTGCCATTTTCCAGTCTGCATATATGTATAGTTACAATTTTTCTACTCAATTATATGTATGTATGTAGGTATGTATGTATAAGCTTTATTGTAATTATACCTACCTAAATGAAACATCCAGACGGGAATCAGACAGTCTAGAATTACTGATGCTTTCCGGACATGTAGAGGGCAAGCGGAGTCGCGGCAAGATACCCACCAGATAGTCAGACGCTCTGGAAGTCACAAATGACTCCTTCCAAGGATCCCTAAGGAAGGCAGAAGACGGATCAGCCTGGAGTGCACTTCAATGGAGCGACTTGTGGTGGTCACGACCCTCAGTCATGAGGTTGCGAGTTGCGACGTAGAAGAAATGAGACATCACTGAGAATAGCTGGCCAGATCCGTTCGGTGCCGGATCTGCCGATAAATGTATGGGAAATTAATCTTGCGGATGTCCAGCGGACATACCAACAATGGAAATATGACAGATTGCCCGAACGAATATGGCCGGCAAATAAAAAAAATCTCGGGCGCACCTAATGTCGTTCTAGGATAGATCAGGAAAATGAACGAAGGCGTTACTATCGGACACCATTACAAAAAAATTGACTTATCAGTATAACAGTGGGGCTAAGATGCCAAGCTGATATCCTGATAATTATTGGATAAGACGATAGTTTGTCGGCACGTTCTGACAATTTTTTTTTTCTCATAATTATAAACAGTTCTGTCAAATGTTGCATTTGGCAGCTGTCACCGTCGCGCTATCCGCAGTTTATCAACTTATAGCATTATCCTATGACATTTGTGGATAACCATCTTAGGCCCGGTCAATGTAAGCGACACGTCAATATAATCCAATTCATTGTATCCGGAGAGTTTTGTAAATGCAAAACAATGGAAGTTGCTTCTGTTTAGGCAACTAGCCAAGCAAGCCTTCATAAAACGAAACAAATAGCCAGGAAATAAAAATATGAAGACGCGAGAAACCAAAAAATACTATAATGATTTTCAAGGAAAATTATTCTGAACATGGTCAGTCATTTCTGTTTTTTTGCAAAAGGGCGTATCTTTTTGCTAGTTATGGACGTTATGGTCATGGGTTCTAATAAAACCTCTTCTAATTTCGCTTATTGTGACAGACGGTTAACTACGGAATCTTACAGAGCATGGCCCGACGTCAGGGCGGTTTTTATTGTCCCCCTTTTTTTCAGCGCAAATCTGGCGGTACATCGGCACCGAGTACCAGATCAGGAAGAGCCCTCAAATCCCCGAACACCTGTTCACGGTCCCGGAAGCCGACACGTCCTGGGTGGCGCTCCTCTTCGCGTACGCGAGCCTCCGGGGAATCGTCCAGTGGATCGTCAACTTCTGGGTCGTCCAGGATAACTATTTCGACGGGTTACATTATTATCGTGGGTTAAGTAAGAGACAACCTAATATTTCTTAAAAAAAAGTAAATGTGGAAAAATTCATGGCCGTAGGTGGGAATCGAACCTACGACTCTAGGATATACGCTCATCGCTCTACCATCAGACTTAACACTTTCGAAACCAGCCAAAATTTCGAACAATACCCCAGAAACCGACAGTACTGGCTAGTCGGGCAACAACGTGCAACTCAATGCCGCACGCCGCGAACCCGCTAGGCGGGCAAGCGGCGGACGTAGCGAAGATGCAATGCTTGCCCGCCTGGCGGGTACTTTGGCGTCGCGTGTAGGTTTATAGCTCTTGCCCGACTAGCGGGTACGCCGGCATCTGAGTAAAGTTTACGAGTGCCCGTGTGGCGGGTACGCGGTGTCGAAAGTGTTAAGGATAACTCGCACTAGTCCTATCCGATCCGATCCAATCCGGGACAATCTGTCAGTTTCTATAGAAAGAAGCACGGAGCCCTGGGAGGTCACGTGACGTTTTGTACAGAAACTGACAGATCGTCCCGTATCGGATCGGATCGGACTGGTGTGAGTCATCCTTTACCGAGAACACTCCCGTGACTCAAATTTCTCCACCATATCCCTCGTATACCTTACGGGGCCTTACGGGGGCACTTAGAAACATCTACCGTCAAGAAATACTTATTAATCGGCAAGTGGAATCTCAAGTTACATTGAGAATTCACCACTAACATTCCGCTACCCCTACTAAACTTTTCTTGTCATAAATATTCATTGAGATGTTTAGTTATATATTTGCAAAAAAAAATGGCTCTCTGAAATTTTTTTCAGCATTTTAATCACATTTATCAAAGATTCGGTTTCGGCCGAAGCAAGAATCAATACCAAATCTTCGGTTTCGGTTTTGGCAAAAAACATGTTTCGGTCGGACGTTTAAACGAGCAGAAAGTGGTATCTTTCACTAGTAGGTATATACAGTTACGGCTGTTTCCCGGAGGGCTAGACACGTAGGTATAGGGACCACGGATTTCCACTTGCTGCGATCCTAACATTCATCTTTCGCCTTCACTTTTATAACATTCCTCGTAGGTACACGCTCGCCGGTTTAGGGCGCTCTTCGTTTGTTCGTTCGTCTATTTCTCTCTCTATTGCTCTATATTCGATAGATAAAGAGGCAAATTGACAAACAAATCAACAAGTGTTTCGTGGTAGGCCCTCAGGCCTTTCTTCAGTATTTCCCCGATTTGATCCATTAGGAAAGTCTTCATCTGTGTATATAAGTAATGTATTGTTTGAATTTGTCATATCGTTTATGTTATCATATAAATGAACCGAATTTATATTTTTTATTTGCTTTGAAAACCGTCGCATTTACGAGGAAACTCGAGATAATCAATACTTTTTTCAGGCATGCAGGCTGCAAGCAAGCGGAGAAGTTACTAAACATAAGAACATTATGAAATAAATAGAGATGAAACTATGAAAGAACAATTGTGTAATTTCATAGGAATATTTAATAATACTCGGCTATTTTTAAAGCCAATGCGAAAAATTGGATACATACAAGTACCTACGTGTTCCAGAAGTATCAAATGCAGTACACGTTTTAATTGCTTCCTGACACAAAGGGTGTGCTCGTTACTATGAAAAGTTATTTTTTAATTGAACAGTATCGCTCAACTCTTTTGCAGAGTTTTTCATAAAAGGATATTTAACTACTTCTGTTAAACCTGCTATTAAATTAAATAAAAACAATAAATATTACAGGACATTCTTACACAAATTGACTAAGTCCCGCAGTGAGAAGAAGGCTTGTGTACGGGTACTCAGACAACGGTATATGTATATAATTCAAATACATAAATTCATAGAAAACATCCATGATTCAGGAACAAATATCTGTGTTCATCATACAAATAAATGCCCTTACCGGGATTCCAACCCAGGACCATCGGCACAGCCTACCTACGCTAACCATCAGTCATCAAATGCGAATTCTCTGAGAAAAACTTGAAGAGGACATTTTCATACAATTTGACTGCTCAATGTCCTTTAATACAATGTGTCGTAATATTATAATTAAATGGATGTAGGTATTGAGAAAAAGTTTGCGCCTTATCGGAAATCGGAGAAGTGATACCTTTTACTATAAACTAACGCAAATGCTCGCAAAGCTAAACTAACGAAGAAGCTAAGTTCATATAAAAATGAAGCAAGCTTAGCGTGAAGGGCTCTCAAGCACCGACTTTACGGAAGAATAAACTTATTGGAATTTTCTGAAAGTATCAACAAGACTTGAGTCGTATCGTGTGACACTGAAGACAAGGATACAACATTGTGTTTTACTAAACATAAATGAATTTCAAAATTTGGAGCTCGTATTAACTAATTTCCACTGTCTTACATCAATTAACTATTTATGTCCAATATTAAACACTGTTCATTGATTACTCAGATATATTTTCCTATTAACACTTTGCTGGACAGTACGCGGTAATAGAAAAATAAATCGGGAAGTATAGGCGTTTACGATGTACATGGCAAATAATAATTAATTGAAAATAGTGTCCATCAACGTGTTTAAGTTAAAATATTTGTAAACAAAGCTTTCGATCATCAAATACACACACATATAACCTTCAAATACTCGTCAAAACATAACGCGAGGTTTTTATAAAATACAATAAATAATTTCAATATTACATCAACGAGTAGGTACAATGTAAACGAAATATTGTATTTAAAAACCACTGAGCATTAACGGCCGGCTGACGGGGATTAAATCAATGGATACGATGAACAAAGGTATGAAATATAGCAAAACCTCAATTATCGGGCAAAAATGTACGGAGGATTTAGTTGTGTATTCTATCCAATCATTTGGGAAAGTCAAAGCTGCTAAAAATATTCTGAAAAGCAATTACACATCTAAAACGGAATATTTACCATGTATGTTTGTTTTATTGATCACCCGATATTTCGGCACTGTTGCAAGCGCCATGTTCAAGGAGTAAACTGACAAGCTGCGAGTTTTTAGTTGTGATTTACCCTCACACCGCTATATACAAATGACCATGTTAGCCTAAAATAGTATAGATAAATTACACATATTATTGGAGACCTGGGTGCTTAGCCAAGATGTCAATCGCTCACGCTCAGTCGCTAACGAAACGCAACTGTCATTGTCACACTAATAAGGAAGAGTGATAGAGAGAGGTAGCTGCGATACGTTATTAATCGTGAGCGATTGGCATCTTGGCTACGCACACTGGTTATTTTCGTGGATACTTTACTGTGGAAGTCAACTGCAACGGCAAAATTTACCTTAGAATTTAAAGAAGTCCAAAATAATTAAGCCCAAAATAATTTTTGGCCTCCGATACAAAAGCTCGCCTCTTTGTGGCTCACTTTGTGGCTCGGAGCACACGCAGATAGATCCGCTGGATATTACCGTGGATCAGAAACCACCAGATCTTTCAGATATATCCAGCGATTGTCCGACCGACCGGACGACGTCCAGTCAGGGACGATACAACGTATGTATGTTTGTTAGGGCCAAATCTTGCAAGCTGAATTCCAATAACTTCCTGTAATTAGAATACGTTGAAACTTCACAAGCTTATGAAGGCTGGATAATAATACAATTTTATGGTGCCAAAACCAAAGTACACTCAGCAATAAAAAAATTAAAATGATGACAAAAAACTTGTTTTATATTAATTTTTAGACAAAAAATGATTATTTTATAAGAGCGAGCGCCTAAAAGTGGCTCCCCTTCCCAAATCAACTTTTAAGTCAAAAGGACCCGCCATTCAAAAGGGATTTCCTTGTTCTTCGTTTTTCCTACCGACTAGACCGATGACTAGAACCGAAGTTGACGTTACACCCAATATTCATGGATAGCGCAGATTTAAAGTGACAAGGTTTAGGTACTGCAGCAATTAATTTTACCACGTTAAATATGAAATTTTATTAATTATGCAGTCAAACATTACGTAAAGTTAATACGATGATTTTAAGAGTTAGTAATAAAATTTTAACGTGGCATAAAAATATTATTATGGCATTGGCATTGCCCACATAGGGCAGAATTTTAAAAGTGTATTTATTTTGTGTGTCTGTTTGTTACTTACGCTTAACGCTTGTTTTACCACTTGGAAAAAAGGGAGACATACATTTTATAATCTACTGTGAGACTTGGTTTGTCAGTTCAAATTAGTATTACTTTTGGTTGGACTAAGAGATATATAATTTTGGCATGTGTAAATGAGACAGCTAGCTTTCAGTGACGTCGTCGTTAGTGGAAGAAAACACGGGACGGATGGGGACCTTGTTTCTTTCCACTATTCCTCTTATCTTAGTTGATTTTAGTTAATAACAGCTAAACTGTGGAACGAACTGTCGCCAGCGGTGTTTCCGGACCGATACGACCTTCAAACCTTCAAGAAAAGAGCGTACTCCCACCTTAAAGGCCGGCAACGCACTTGCGACACCTCTGGTGTTGCGGGTGTCCATGGACGACGTTAATCGCTTACCATCAGGTGATTCGTTTGCTCGTTTGCCCCCTATAGCATAAAAAAAAAAAAAAAAAAAAAAAATATTGAAGCTAAACCCTCAATTATAGTCAATCGTTTAGAATTGTTTTATTTCACAAGAATAATAATTGAGTAAACATAGTATCATGTAATTACGAGTAACTTTAAATCTTAAAATACTGACCAAATAACGCCTTAGAAGTTCACCAAGTCAAAGAATGAGCAATTATAAAGTAGATATTTATAACTTTATTTCACAATTACTTATACAATCACTCAGGGTCTGAAGACAAACAGCGGCGCCCTATTCTGCAGCTGCAGCCTCGCAGTGTACCGCATGTTTTGCGCATCATTCTCCGTCATAAACTTCACCTCCTGCAACTCCCCATTCGGTAACAGCACGTAATACGTGCCTATGCTCTTCTGCACTTCCACAGGTCCTTCGAACTTCTCAGCCTGAGGGTTCTCAGTCGGCTCTGCAGCCTCCGTAGTTGGTGCTCCGTAAGTGTTGTCAGGGACTCCGTAGCTGGTCGCAGGCGGCTCGTTTGGTAAAGTAAAAGGCTCGCCAGCTGGCTTCCATCCAGATGGAGGATATGGAGCGGGAGCTCCATAGGCATCAGCAGGCGCTTCATTCGGAAGCGTGAAAGGCTGATCAGGCTTCCAGCCTGAAGCTGGATACGGAGCTCCATCCGTGGTTGTTGCTTCTATTGGGGAGTCCGTTGTTGTGGGAGCTAGCTCTTGCCTCTGGAACCTGAACCTCGCCGGTCTGAAGCGAGGCAGCTGAGGCGCCTCAGCCACCACAACAGCAACAACGCAAGATAGGATAAGCAACTTCATCGTTGATCGCTAATCAGTGAATGATGTTGATGAGGAGGCCTCTGCTTAATTTATACTGGTTAACATGCTTATGGTTCATTGTTGTATCATAAATGGTATCAACTAAGGTCGATCCTGGGGTGTTGTTGACAATTTAAACCAAAATGCTTCCTCACATCCGTCCAGTTTATATTTAATCTTCAATTATGTGTCGTTCACATGCAAGAAGGGGTCAACATATTTTGGCTATGAGGACAATACGTTGGTGAATATAATTAGGATAAAATGTAAGGATAAGAAGGCTGGTCACGTCCGTGCTCGGCAGTGACCTCTTAATGTGGTAGTGTAACGTCATTGAGTTGTTATCAAGGTAATTAGGTAAGTTTTAGACTATCAGCTTGGCTACAATGACGACGAGGTACCTTTTCCGGTTGGAACGATTATATTTCAGAGATCGTCGGTTTGAGCCCTGGACAGTGCCAATAGGTTTCATAAAAATTTACTTATGTACAAAATTTCAAACACCAGATAGTTTTCGATGAAGTTTCGATCGTGAAGGAATCGGACAGCTCGATGGACAACACATGTAAATCAGCTCTATTAACGAGCCAAAATCCGGAATGAAGATATTATGACCCATTTCAAGCTAGTATAAATAAAAGACGCTTGATTTCTATGTATGAAACTTCCATACAGATCAGTAGGTATGTAATGTAATAGGACTTTCATTCCGTCAGCCGAAGTTTATCGAAATGAGTTTACGAGTAATTTGGCTCCCGTGATGGGGCTTCGCGGATAATCTACTTGAAACCACGATTAGTACGGGTTCCATAAATACCTTGATATCCAATATCTCAGGTTAACATATGCTTAAAAGCATATTAACGAATCCGTACAAGCATTACAAGCAGATCCGCAATCATCTGAGATTGTAAATTCGAGTACAATATCTTGATTAAATCCGTGTTTTAGATAAGTTCATGTTTTGGAGATTTTCTTAGAAAGAAAGGGAATTTATATTTATATTTGGTATACCCCTCCGTACTGCAACTATGTGACCGACCATACACAACAATTACGAAGGTTATCCCCTTAATACCTGTTACCGGCGAAATGGGACGGTCCAATTAAACTATGCAAAACACCTACGTTATGATATTGTTCTTGGGTACTGAGCCAAATTGAGCACTTGGGAGCAATAGAACCTTGTCGAAATGAGAAACTGCAAGATATAATATTCTAATCTGACTGCTGGAGGAGAGATAGAGTCCGACTATGGTAAATTTCCTAGACGAGATAGCGCGGTTTAACTTTATGTTTTTCATAACCTCAATTTTTTTTTTATCCTTTATATTATGTTGATATTGTAGATACATATAAATCCCTTTTTAATATACTTTGAAGTGTATTTAAGTAAAAAACAGTTAATTTATAAAGAGCTACGTTTATTAGACGTTAAACGAGAGGTTTACGAGGAAGTTAATAAATTTAATAATATTGATAAAACAGACATTCGTTCACTCAAAATAAATGAAAATAAATAGAAATCTCACTTGAAACATAAATAGAGCGATATAATTAACGTTTCGTCTCGGGGCAGGTATGTATGTAAGTCATCATCATCATTTCAGCAAAAAGACGTCCATTGCTGGACATAGGCCTACCCCAAGGATCGCCATGACGACCGGTACTGTGCTACTTGCTCCCAGCGGGTTCCCGCGACCTTGACCAGTTCATCGGACCACCTTCTGGGAGGTCTGCCCACACTGCGTCTTCCGGCACGTCGCCAGTCGAGTAGTGTGCCCCATCAGCCATCCATCTTGAGTAGGTACTCGTATGTTTAAATTCTTTGGTAAAACCAACAGCCGTTTGGACAAGTATTTATGAATGACTATTATGACATTATGGGGTATCATTAGATTTGTTGAAGTCATGTAATTTAGTGACATGGGGTGTAAAATATGAAACATCAAAATGGTGCCAAAATACCGCTGTCGGAGAAACTGCCGATAAGTCGATAGAATTAGACCAAGCTAAATTTTGATTTTGATAGCACAAATTGAGTAAGAAAACGTCATAATTTCATGGATATTTGATGAAATTACTCTTGCGCACCCTTCTAATATCAAAATCGATACAAACATAATTTATACTTGTTTTAGAGTGTGTTTGTTTTATACTTTCTTTACTCTTTGACGCAAACTTAGTTTGGTGTGACTTTAACACACTGTCATGTCTCAAATGTGAAAAATATCCTTTTAATTCGAAGCGTCATGCGTTGATTGCTTTCGTTGTGTACAAATACCTATTTAATTTAGAGTTTTATATTTCAATATAGGAAATTATTCTGCTCCAGATTGCTCGTAGGTAAAGATATTAATTTTGAGCGGAAATAATATACATATGTGACTTACATTCGTAATCATCGACACCCACTTCCGTGTTACCCGGTTGTTTGAATTTTCCTTATTTTGTAGACGCTTGTTTTTTTCGGTCGACAAGGAAATTAAGATATTTTTTACCTCCTGGTTAGTATAATAAAGACACGAGATAATTTTAGGTACTTAGACCATGTAATATGGAGCATAAAGGTATTAGGCCTAGAGACCTAACGTCAAACTACGAAACCGTCAAAGTTGAAGCCAAAAGTGAATTCATGTGTGCGTGCGACACTCGTATTTACATGCGGCGACATACATATAGGGACGAAAATAATGTTGCCAGGAAAACCCTGCGCGTCTAAAGTAGAGGGATTTAAGGCATTTAATTTTAGTGATACTAAATTGTTTTAAATTGCGTAGGTTTGGAATATATAATAAAAAATCTAATTTTAGGTTCCATAGAACCCTTATTTTTAGTCCGGTACTTGTTTTTAACTTCAAAATGATCAGAGCAAATTTTACTATATTTAGTCGGTTTCCATAATTGATCATTTCTATTCAGCCTTATTTTCGCTAGCCATCGATTGGCGAGATACTCGCCAACTGGAAACCTAAAATGAACACTAGATAGAATAAAAAACAAATCTAACTTAAAACTTGGCAACTAATATTGTAATTGGAAACGAATATGTAAATAGAAATAACAATAAGCGAAACACTAGCAAATATAGACATTTTTCGAACGTAATTATTATGCCCCAATCGGAGGGAAAAATAATCATTGTACTGGCAACATTTTCATACAATGGCGTTTGAATTTTTTGCATTTATAAATACGTAAAAATATAACATAAAACTTAATACTTACGAGTGGAATGTGATTTTACGTGCTGTGTTTGTGTTGGAAGATAAGTTAGAACACCCAATCACTGCACAACCTACCATTATTACTTAATTTTATGATAAAAACCGGGAGATGTTTTTGCGATGACACGACCTAGAGCACTGATAGACGTCATTTCAAATGTTGAATAAATAAATAAATAAATAATAATAAATATCTATGATGTGGAGTTTTAAGTGGGTGATAGACGGGCGAGCAAGTACGCGTACTTATGGCTCGACGACCTTTTTCGCTCGTGTGTCACCGTAAGTACGCGTACTTTAAAACCGCCGAGTAAGTTCGTCGGCGATCCAACCGGTTTGAAATCTTACTCGTAGCTCGTCTTGGCTCGTACGTGTGGCAGCACTGCGAGCCGCGAGCCGCCATTTTGTTTCGCCAGTCCGTGGACGCGCACGCTTGTTTAAATTGCAATTTTTGTTAATTTTGATTCAGAAATTTCTCAAAATGTGTGATTTTCGAACTTATTCGCATGAACTGCTAACCGAATTTATAGAAGCTTTCCGAAATAACCCTTGTCTTTGGAAAATTAGAAGCAACGACTACAAAGACAAAAATTTGAAGCTTCAAGCATACAATAATTTATTAGAAATTATACGGAAGGTAGAAAGAGATGCTACGATTGAGAACGTCAAGAAAAAAATTAATTCATTAAGGGCTGGGTTCCGAAAAGAACATAAAAAAGTGCAAGATAGCAAGAAGACAGGTTCAGGAACTGACCAGGTATACGTGCCAAAATTATGGTATTACAGTCAGCTTGAATTTCTCAAAGATCAAGGCCAAGGTAAGTTTAATTATTTATTAAAGAATTTCTCTATACACTATTATATTATACGTGCGTATTCTTTGTTATGCCTGTGCCTAAATTAGGTAGGTACCTAAAATAGAGTACCTATTATAGCACTTTGTTTAATTACAATAATGACATTGTGATGTTGAACATTAAAACCAAAAGTAAATTTAGAGGGTTTTTATTTAATTACAGGTGAACAATCAACTGACAATATAGACAGCAGCGAACAGGAGACAGCTAATGATAATGAAAATACATTTGATGCTGAACATAGTGAAAATGATACCCGGGTAAAAATACTATTATTATATCATTCTTTGTTGCCATGACACTGCACCACTAGTATTAAAGTAGGTTTCATACTTTTCTCTGATAATTTTTGCATTTTGAGTGGGGTTACGACGATGTGTTTGTTGTAGTGACTGTAATGCTCCATTTTGTGGTCTCAGCCCCAACTCAATAGTTCCATTTTCGTGATTTTCACTATCAAAGTGCTGATGTGGACTGTAAACTTGTCTTAATTTTTTCCTTAAAAAATTGTGCAATACACAACATGCCAAAACTATTTTGTTAATATTGTGCACACTGGTATTTATAGGCGATCGAAAAATGTGGAATCTTGCCGCCAGAATTCCAAAAACATTTTCTATAATTCTTCTAGCCCTGCATACTCTATAATTGTATATCCTCTTACTTGAGCTAGCCTGTGATTGCCTTTGTGGGTACGGTTTCATAAAATCTGTCCTCAAAGCAAAAGCCTCGTCGCCAATAAATACATAAGGCAATTCTTCTGAATGTCCGCTTGGTTTTCTGGGGCTAGGAAGATTTAAGCGCTTGGAATTCAATCTTTGAAAGAATGTAGTTTTTTGTAATACACCTCCATCAGAAATACGTCCATTTGTTCCAATATCTACATAAATAAATTCATAATTTGCATTTGCAATTCCCATAAGTACAATACTGTGATACCCTTTATAATTAAAATAAAGTGAGCCGGCTCCGGCAGGAGGGACTATAGCTACATGTTTCCCATCGGCGGCTCCTAAACAATTTGGAAATTGCCATGTACGCTCAAACTCTTCAGCAATTGCTAGCCATTCTTCTTCTGAACTCGGGAACTGTAACAAAAAAACCCATAATTCAGTATAAATGATATCATTTTTATTTACAGAGTACCATTTGCAACGTGTCATCACCTGCGACACCTGGAACATCTGCTGCTTCATCTGCACGTCGTAAGCGACACGGCAATGCCGCCATTGAAGACACAATATCGTTAATAGGTAAAAGATTACAAAACCCAGATGATGAATATGATGCTATAGGAAAAAATGTCGCAGTTAAACTCCGCAACATGACTGCTATTCAACAAGGCATAGCTGAAAAGCTCATCAATGAAGTTATTTTTTTGGGACGGTTTGAAAAATTAACATTCACTACAAGTATACATAATCCAGTTCCAGTCCAGGTACCCCAAAGACCATTGATACACATGCCAGCTGTTCCAGTCCAGCTGCAAGAAACACAAGCATTTAACTTGACACAAGACTCGCAAACTATTAGTATCCCGGACACCCTGGTTGAATATTTAAACTTTAATAATAATAACTAAAAATAAATAAAATAGTACGTTACATTTGTATATGTTAAAGAGTAAATTTATTTGTTAAGCATTAATGTTAATGTGCCATTGCAAAATAAAGTCTGATTATTTGTACTGAGTTATTTTATTTATAAAGTATGTAATAAATGATACAAACCTTCAAATATGTTTTCAGTGCAGAGTAGATTGCGTCACATGTCTCAGGAATTATGTACCCCAATGACTGTCTTGATATCGCTGACGAATACATTACATCTGTATATGTTCCACCAGTTATCAAAAATCGTAATGTTGCACTTAAACGTTCATGCGGTGAAATAGCTTCTCTCATGCAAGTATCCTGTTTAGCTATAATTGGTGTGACTAAACACAAAAGTTCTTCATACACAGGCTCAGGCATTCTGAAATAATTCTGGAAATCTTCCTTCTCTTCACGTAACTCTCTTACTAAATTCACATGTGATAAACGCTCTCTTTTTGTAAGCCAGTTCTTAACCCACATTTTTCGCCTTCGTCTATTGTTTTTAGTTTTTGAAATGTAATACGATATAATTCCTAAATAACACAAAGCTTCTTCAGTGGACGACATCGCGATACAGTATGAGTAAGTTGGCGCGTGTATCGCCGACGTCGAGCCACGTAAGTTCGCGATCTTAAAAACCGCAGACTTTAAGTTCGTACGTCTATCACCCCCTTTAGAGAGCGTTGGTGACTTAGGTGGTAAGGCTTCCGAGTTTCAATTAAAATGGAGTGGGATTGAATCCCGATTCGCAGCAAAAGTGTTTTTTCGAACTTGAGTCCGGTATACTTTTTATACGACTTTGCTTAACTTTTTGATACTTTGTGAACGTATATAGATTGTAGTAAAGTTACGTAATTGCATACCTATATTACCCACTTACGCATGAAGGACAGATTTCAACCGCTCTCAAGTAGTTTCAGCCCTTGTTTAGTATAATAATTGGTGGTTGTCGCAATTTCTTATGTAACTATAGTATACCTATGGTCTATTTGTTACCTTATTATAACTAAATTGTAATTTCTTCCTCGTTGATTGACCTTGGATGGGCTTAAAACCAGCTAAGCTGAGCCCATACCTTTTTCCTTTGTCAGTGCGTAATTTTGTATGCTATGTTCATTGTTTTGTTCAAAGAAATATTACAAATTACAAAGCTTTCGATACGCTACGATACAAAATTATTAAAAAGTCCTTTCAAAAAGTTACCTTACTGCAAAGTTCGTGTGTACTCACCAGTATGAAGCCGGGTCGGACCTGAAACGGGGAAGTACAAATTAATTAGGAAACAATCCCCAACTTTTTTAATCACGCCTTAAAGTATCCATTAGGATGAATACGAAATACTTAGAAAGAAAATAATGACGACACCGTTTTGTAAAATTCGATATTTTGAATAATGAACAATTAACATGTGTAAGAGTTATAGACAGTTTATTAGTATAAATATTAGGTACCTACTCTATAACAATAATTATAAGTATAACTCATTGAAATCTTAACACTGGAATACTGTATTAATAAAATCGGAGCTACCGTATTGTCGCACACCAGGCGGCGCCACTCATGCGTGGGTCCTGTGTCAGTATGAGAGAAATGTCAAAGTGACGTTTGAAATGTTCCCGCAGGACCCACGTTCCACTAGCGCTCCTAGTGGAAAATCGACTCGCGGTTCAAATGTTTTAAAACCTTTACCTTCACCGTCGCATACTGGCAACGTGGCGCTTAACGTGGCGTCAAGGATGTGAAAATTCACAAGGAATGCACCAATCGATACTGTAAGTGTCGCGTGTCGTGAACTCGATCGAGTTCCAAGTGAGAAAGTGGCCGGTAGTAGCGGTAGTGACAGCGTGAAAATTAAACCAAGTAAGTGGGTAGATCGCTACGGCGTGTAGACCACAAATAAAAACTCGCAGTAAATCAGTTACACCGTGAACATGGCGCATGTAACAGTGCCGAAATATCGGGAGCTCGCAAAAACAAATATACATGGTAAATATCTAGTTTTAAATATTAATTATCATGTAAATGACCATGTTAGCTTAAAATCGTATATTTACTTTTAACTACACTATTTGTTAGGTCATCTCCTTCATATCCATTACCGAAACACAATGGGAAGGTGAAAGACGTAATATTCCATTAAGATTATTCCAAGCATCCCAATCTTAATCTATTGTCCCGACCTTTCAAATTGTCCAGCATTGTTGTGAGGGCAATGGAGATCCATTTTTCCACAAAGAAATATTAAAAATGGAAGCCGAAGTTTTTACATAACAGATACCTGTTTGCAAAGTGGAACCATAATGAAATAAGGCCTCAGTAGGGGAAACCGTGAATTTTTCGAGATCGTATACAAACTACCTAAGGTCAATGTGGATAATTCCGTCATAGGGGTTTTCCGTCTAATGTTCGCCTACGTTTAATTTAAATATAAACAGAGTACGCAGTTGTCGACAGCAGTCGATGAACTCAAGATAGCCGGCTGCTTGTTGACCGAGTCTTTAAATCAAATCAAATCATTTCAAAATATTTTAATAACAATTGTTACATGTCCCGTATACTTACAGTTAATAATAAATAACGTTGTACAAATGTACATCACCAATATTTTAATACTGTCATACATTTTAATTTAATTTTAAATTAGGAATGTGTTTTATTGTGCTTAAAACTAGGCAACGCAAGTGAAAATAAGACGGAATAGCGCTTATGGTTCATTTCATTTCAAATTCATCAAATTGTTGTCACCTCGCCCCTTCAAGCAACGCAGGCTGCCAAACTACAAGCCCAAATGGTACATACGCGAAGCCTGGAAGCCTGTGTTGCTCGAAGCCTCGCCCCTATAATATATCTTAAACTGGTTTTACTAAAAACAATAAAGCATATATTTCTGTAGCAAGCACTATTTCATAAAATGAAGTACGAGTAGAATACGCGGTCAGACCAGATTTCCATCAATATAATTATTTTTTGGAAGCCTTATGATTTGCGACAAGATTTGGCACAATGCCTGACAGGACCGTATATCCCGCAAATCTAGATAATAGTCGAGGTCTGCGTAATATTACTTCTGAAAATATAACTGCTATCCAATAGGATGGTACTACCCAATAAAATATCTTCAAATAGTCTGGGCTGGCTAATTAATTATGTGTCTAACTGAAAGAAAAGATCTGGAAAATACATCTGTATTTAATCTTTTCTCTGCTACTAGACACGTGCTCCGACGGCCTACTGATCACATGGTAAGAGTAGCTTTAGATCGGCCGACGACGAAACGCGGTCGTGGAAGACGTTACAGGCGTCCATAGGCCGTGATTACTTTCATCAGGCGAGTCGCATGCTTACTTACACTTCATTCATTCAATATTTAAGAGCTTTGCTCTTGTCGGTGGAGTAATCGCCACTCTTAACTTTTCTGGGCCAGCCTTTTGACTTCTTTGTACGACACGGAAGAGACTTTATCTTTAATTTGGTTGAAATATGTAAGTTTGGGCCTTCCTCTACTTCTTTTTCCCTCAACTTTGCCCTCCAGGATGTTTAGGAAGAATCTGTCGTGCCGTACCAGGTGACCAACCATCTTCCCCCTTCTGTTGGCTATGGTGCTTGACAGGCATCTCTTTTCTCCTGCCATACTCAGGACTTCCTCATTTGTCTTCCTTTCCGTCCAGCTACCTACACTTACTGTGGAATAAATAGAAGCATAGTATGTAAAAAAGGTTCACGTATTCACGTTTAAACCTCATTCACCCATATTCACAGCTGCGGCGATCGTGCAAATGACGTGCACATTTTAAATGGTTTATAAAATATTAAAGAGCCCCGAACTCATAGTTTCGACCGGTAGCGGCAGATGTGCATCGTCATTTGCTGGTCATATAGGTTTGGGCATATCTGAACTGACGGACTAATTAGAATGATAGTTTTTCGACCTAGTCTTCATCCCTTTTGAAAGGTATAGTAGGTTTTTAAAAATAGAGCTAGAATTATTATAAATGTTTAACAATTGAGAAAGAACTGTTGGCTATATTATGGCAGGTGAGCCAATCAGTTTCACCAGAAAGTAAATTAGGCTACATCTCTTCTTCTTTGTTGTCACAATGTTATCAGAGTGGTCTTGGTGATCACATCAGGGATGGTGGCAAG
Source organism: Lathronympha strigana (assembly GCA_949128165.1). Lineage (NCBI taxonomy): Eukaryota > Metazoa > Arthropoda > Insecta > Lepidoptera > Tortricidae > Lathronympha > Lathronympha strigana. Next base: position 2,293,614 of record OX421911.1, read on the forward strand.
CTTCACAACTCTTCAACACTCCTTCCGTGCTGTAGCGTATTCTTGTACCTGGGTGATTATCTCAGCGCACTTTTTATGCGGCGGAGCTGATAATGACAGTGTGGACTAATCGTTTCAGATTCATATTTTTTTTCTGAAAACCTTACACAAGTTATTATCTTAAGCCAAATCGCAAAATGTTATTTAAGTTATAGATACTTATTAAAAAAAATTTTTTTATCGAAATACTAATTTTGGTGTAGTGTCCCGAATCCGTTTTTCTTTAATTTTTTCTTTGCCAGGACCGTAACATCCATTGATTTAACTAAAACCTTACTTTTTTTTACTCATTATTAGTATGTGTATATTATAAGAAAAATAAGTAAGGATTATTACATAAATCGATACTCTAAACTCAGCATTAATACTTGTCCGGGTAAAATACTAAATTTTGGTGGTAAAAGTTGAAAATGATTTTGTGATCGAACAAAAAGCAACAAGTCTTACAAACGTAGTGTAACCTGTTAAATTAGTTCCCCTCCTGCACTGAGCGATGTCACAATTGTTGTTCCTGGCTAGATCTGTCAATAAATCGCGGAAGTATCTAATTTTGGTGTATACTAATACTTTTTAATGCAACTTTGGTGGTGTGTCTATCTAATGATCGTTAAGTTATTGATTTTGTGTGAACTGTATTTAAAACTTGTTTATAGTTTCTTTTTTAAAATATAAATTTAAAACTGAAGTGAATGCTACGGTTAAATTTTAAATATATTTTTATGCCATGGTCCTAATTTTGGTGAATCAATTTTGGTGGTTTTGGTGGCAATTTGAACACCACCAAAATTGCTTAATGTCACCAAAATTGAAAATTTCATATAAACTCAGTCAGCTAATAAGTTTTGCAACAAGGTGTTTTACCCGATAACATTATAAATCATACCTATTGATAAAAAAATATAAATACCACATGAAAGCATATTTAATACTGTTTAACGTTTATTATAGTTTAATTTCAAATGTAAATAACAATGTATGCAATACTTGTAAACTTACAGAAAATCGCCGCCTCCGAATTATGAATATGCTTCCAAAAAGGGAGTAAAATCTGAGTTGTACTTGCTCTAAGATTTAGGATTCCTATTCAGTATTTTTTCAGTTTTGTGCAAAAATCCTAAATTTTCACTTTCATACAACAAGAAGATTTCGGAAAACATTCAGAGTACTACCCTGCATGTTTTCCTTAGTTTACTCGTACAATATAGTAATATTGTCTGTCTGTAAGAGTTGATGCTAGTTAAGGTCAATATTAAAAAGCCTCTATCAGTCACGATGCATTCTTAAGATAAACGCAAACACATGTTGTGTGCAGGACGAATAAGTTGTCAACAGGGCCCATCATTTTTGGTCTTGCAATCTAAGGCCAAGTGACTGCTGACTATTATCTCGATACTTAGCAGCAAATTTAACGCCTGGGCTGGAGGACGGCAGCCTTTAGGGTGAGGTGAGCCCGGTTCTGAACAATCTGATCTCCTTAACTTCTAAGTATAGAGAAATAGGTCTAGAGCTGAATATGGGTAAATTTATTGACAGTCTAATTCAGCATTTTTCCCACCATTCGGACTACCTACTTAAAGTCTGCACGCACATGGCTTCTTTTATTTTTCGGTTTTGTCTTTTTGTACCAATGTTGCCTTTAGCAATACGATGCCCTTTTGGAAGTTTCCTCATTTGTGTGAAAGAATGGATAATTTAATGGGTGATCGCTCCTTATGACAATCTTCGTAAAGATCGAAACATGTCGACCATAATCGACTAAACACATGTGACCACGTGAGTGACAGGTTTTAAATATTATTTAGTATGTTCGAGTCTCACGAGAGTTTTATACTTAAAATTTCATTTACATTAGTATCCAGAAAATTGTGAACGTCGAACTCGATAAGAAACAGATCGTCCCCGCTACACTTACGATCTGATTTGGTGACCTGGGTTTGCGGCGGGTTTCAAGTGTCGCTCTTTCTGCTTTTCTGTCGTCCGTACAATGCACCTTCTCTCGGAAGGTTTACTTGCCGGAGGCAGTAGATGCTTCTTCAAGCACTTACTCCTGTAACTCCTGTTTCACTCCTTGGGCTTATCCGGTCAAGGAATTTCCGTCAAAGCGGGACGTTCAGAGGGCGGAGGGTGAGCTTCTGTCGTAAGGCACAGGTCGGCTTGCATAACGCTCCCTCCACAGCTGAAAAAGCCAGTTTGCGGACAGTGTCGTAGAGGAAATCTGATTATTGCCTGCATGATTACCCTTCTCAGAACTGTGCTATGATGTTGGATAATAATTCGCTAAGGTTGGCTGTCGGGCATCGCTTGGGGGTGGATTAGTTGTCCCCCATCGTTGCCCATACGGTAGTGAGGTAGACTATGGGGTGGTCACGGGCTCTCCTGTCGGGGAAGCGCTGGCACGCCAACCTACATAACGTAATCCGTCTAGTTTCTGCCAGCGTGGGCGTGCCAGTGGCCTTGTAACCAACTGGCTTGGCCATGAGCCAAAGACTCGATGGCAAAAGACACGATGGAATGACGCTTATTCCGTGGCAAATGGCCATTGGCCGGTTATTTGGGATGCTACGTGCTTGGGTAACTAGCACCATCGCATTCATTTCCGCCACAAATTCGTCCATGGGGAGAGAAGGGAGGGTAAGTTTGTCTCTGGAGTCCTTAAAATGTTCTCGACTTTACGGCTTTCTCAGTGGAGACCCTGGAGACTGTGGGGTCCTGAAGGTCTCAAGCTGTTTAGAGAACTGAAACTCCATGAAAGACTCTTTGAAACCACGGGTGACCGTAGAGCTGGTCAGGCGTAGCCATCTAGCTGGAAAATGTAGCGAGTAAATATTATGAGCAGGTGCCCAATTTGCCCATAATACCGCAGGAAGCGACTTGGTCGATCTTTTGGCGTTGTAGACTAATTGTAATTGTATTTGAATAGTCAACGATTTCAAATATTGATTGATAATATAGTTCTGTTTTACATAACTTTTCTTTTGTTGCCTGAGGAATTTTTTTACTTTTAAACGAATCACAAAGCATTTGCATTCATTTCACTTTCAGCGCATAACTAGGTAAATGTACTCGTTAACTTATCAGAAATATCTAATTTTGATGTGTTTGTGCAATTTTGGTGGCAACCAAATGACAAAAATCATAATATCTCTAAAACTACTATGCCTATATAATGAAAGGCCATTGTTACACAATATTTATTGTGACTAGTTACGTATTATCGACACATAATTTAGACATAAACAACAAAAATAAAAAATCCCACCAAAATTAGGTAAATTTTAGACCTGTTGAAATTGACCCACCTACATTGGTGAAGTAATTTACGCTAATAACGTTTCTAAATGCACTTAATCGGTATCACATTATTATGTTCTGATTTTCAAAACGGAGATGTTTCTATACGTTTTTTAAGATTCTGTAGCCAACTAGAGACCCTTATAGTTTCGCTATGTCTGTCTGACTTGTGTTGTACTGACTTTTGTGACTTGACATTAGTGACTTTTTAGGTATTTGGTATGAATATAAACATAAATCACACCGACAAGATAGCAGAATAAAAACTAAAACATTTTTTGGAGTAATTCCCTTGTAAGGCGGGAGTAAATTTTTATTTCATTTAGTTTTCAAATTCAAAAAATGACTATTGTGACTAGATGATCCAAAATATAATTTGTAAATCTAAAACGAACAGAAGAACTAAAATTATGGTCGTTCCTCGTGTTAATGTGACTCGTGTAATTCCATCGTATTTAAAACCAATTACACTAGCCATAAAGCCTATGCGAATTAAATACCCACCGCAAATTACGCCTTAATCCGTTCCATAAAGCTGCACATTCCTATGGCATTGATTTAAACTTGTTATCCAAGTGTCTTAGACCGACTGCGTAAACAAAGTTGTTCCTTAAAAGGGTTCTGTTTATGTTTGCCGGACCATAATTATCACCAGGAGGGGATTAAGGCATTTTGGGTGAGCCCAACGATTTAATTTATTTTAATGCCCAATATTAGTATGTTAAAACGGGCTGGGATAGACAAGTTGTAGAAGGGATGGAAATTAGCCTGGATTTTATTGTCTTCAGTTATGCTTAATGTTGGTAGAAACAATTAGCTTGGTTATTTGGTCATCATCCATCATATCAGCCATAAGACGTCCACTGCTGAACATAGGGGAGGCCTATGTTTAGCAGTAGACGTCTTATGGACTTTGGACCCCCATATGTACCGGTTGGAAGCGACCTGCATCCAGCGTTTCCCGGCAATCTTCATGAGGTATCTATCTTGTGGGTGGGGTGGAGGTCCTACGCTGCGTTTGCCAAGCGATATGGTCTCCGCCCTGGAGCACTTTTCACTCGGCCATCTGATCTGTCTGCCAAGTGCCAATGTATGGGAAATGCGACATAAACGGCCGTATTTTTTTGATTGCGTTACTAACTTAGAGATTTGTTTTTTGTACAGCTTCAAAAGACCGCAGACTTGTGTATGTGGTATCAATTCCAACTTGCTACTTCTTCGCATCCCCAAAATAAAGGGTATTGACAGACAGATGGACGGACCACAAAGACGGGCGTTCATAGAACTCCATTCCTGCCGGTCCTTGCGTGAGCAAAAAAAAGCAGGCTCCGGCTTGCCCGAACAACATTTTAACGCTCCGCCACATCAACACAGTGATCTTGGGGTTCCGTTCTTTTTTTGAGGTACGGAACGCTAAAACACGCGTTTCCACCAAAAAGAACCTTCGCTAGGGAACATTAAACAAAGCGTAATTATATTCAAACTACGCTTCCAAACGCGCTGTAAGCACAATAACATGAATGGGCGGTTCCCTTTTTTTAGCGACAATGAGCCGTCTCCGCGCTGCAAACTGTCTGATTTAGATTTTTTTGAAGGAGGTAAATGCCCAAAATTTTGAATTACCTTATCAGTACAGTATACTTGTTATTTCCCTGGTTAGTGACTGTAAGCTTACCTACATTATTTAACTCGAAACAACGTGACAGAGTAGTCAATCGGGTTAATAAACGCGATTAATCCGTTCTAAAGTGTTTAATTTTAACATATGTTTGTTTTTTTAAATAATTTCTACCGTTATCATTTTACACATGATCAAAATAGCCGAAACATCGAGAAAATCGTGTTTCATCGTCGGTGAAAAAGAAGAAAGGCCCGAACAACATCGTATGTAATCACGAGTCGCACACCTGTCGTCGCCGTTCGTCATGCGTGCGTGGATTTAATTTCGCGACCACAAGGAGCTCGTAATTTATGGGTAGAACTGTAATGTGCGTCACTCTGGAGGGTTTGGGCGTAATGTGGTGGTTTACATATCATACAATTTGTTTGTAAATGATCTGTCACTTTGTTTATTGTTTATTTTCGTAATTATATTCGAAAATTATAACGAAAAAATGTGTGCGTGGATTTAATTTCACGACTACAAGGGGCTTGTAATTTTTGTTTGGGCGTCATGTCATGGGTTTAGATATCAAACAATTTATTTGTATTTAAGAGCAGTCACTTTTTTTAATTGTTTATTTTAAGAAATAAAATAAACATTAGGTAGGTACAAAAAAAATGGCTATCCCATATGAATTGGCGGCTTGTGTGATGTTGGAATACTTGAAATGTATGGAACAGCAAAAATATTTTTTGAAATTTTGGCATTGGCCCCATAGATAAAAGTTGTTCTGTACTTATCACCTATTTTTACTACTTAGAGTTTGGTTTCCCCAACATTATAGCGAGTGATGTTTTTTAGCCTTATCGTTTCGCCATGTCTGTCTGTCCGTCCGTCCGTCTGCGGCTTAGCTCTGTGACCGTTAGTAGTAGAAAGCTGGAATTTGGTATGAATACTATGAATATAGGTATATAATCATGCCGACAGAGTGGTAAAGTGGGGGATGATTTTTTTTGTTTCAACCCTAAAGTGTGAGGTATCGTTGGATATATATTTGAAAAAGAAGGGGTTTGCTAAAAAAAAAATGAAATAATCGATCAGAAGTTTCAATATATGGGCAGCTTATGAATGAACTCATTCATAAATTGCCTAAGCACTATTGAACGCGTGTATACGAGTCACACAACCTGGGGTCAATTGCATAATCATTTGTAACTTGTAATATTAGCGGAACTCTCTTTCTAATAAAAGGGATTGAAAAGAGACTTCCGCTAATATTACAAGCTACAAGTCATTATGCAATAGGCCTCTGATTACTCTGATTGCGTCTGCAGGCGCCGTCGTTTCCGAAATTAAACTGCGTTTGAGACAGCGTCGTCACCTGCTGATTGAGCATTATCTAGGTGATTGAGTTACTAGTTGGCCATTCATGCATGGGATGTACGGTTTACCAATTGGAACCCTAGGCCACTGTAGGACTATGTCATAGTGACAATCTAATTGTAAGAAATCGCCTTGTCATTTTGACATGGTTCTAGAGTGGCCTAGATTTCCAATTGGTTGTACCTACGATTTAGTTACAATAGGAGCGACGTCTCATCTCTAATCTAAAGATGCCTAGATAGAAAATATAGCAAACTAAAACTTTTTTTTTTATACTACGACGGTGACAAACAAGCACATGGCTCGCCGGATGATAAGCGGTCACCGCGGCCTATGGACGCCTGCAACTCCAAGGTGTTACATGCGCGTTGCCGTCCCTTTAAAAAAAGGAGGATTCGCTGTGTTGACAGCTAAAGGGGCCAAGGGCTTTGCTCCGTGGGTCCCAGCTGTCAACACTCTTGGAGCTCTGGCGACCTTACTCAATAACAGAAACACAACATGAGTAGGGTTTAGTGATATTAAACTACGGTTTTCTGTAAGGTGGAGACTTCCCCAGATGGGCTCTGCTCCAGATTTAAGCGAGACGACATTCGTTGTGCTGTGCCCTACCACACTAAACGACGTGCATCCGCTATGCCCAACAATTGTCAATGAGATGAAATTGAAATTTAATTGCAAGCCTATCTACATAGGGCTTAATGTTTTATGAAGTAAAGCTTAGGATATTATTTGTCATGTATTTAAAAAAAATATTTTTCAAACTTCGATGAAGCAAGGAATGTGACAAGCATAAAAAAATCATTAAAAGACAAAGACCTTTTTAAAAACTTAGTTTATTAAGAATTGTCACTAAATGAAATGATTTGAATTGCTTTGATTGATGTCTCAAATTCAAATTAATTTGCTGTAAAGCTTTCTTCTAACTAATTAAATGTTCTTTGTTAATACATTTTTTATAAAATCTCTTCATTAACAAAATATTTCATGAAATGTTTGTTAATTAGAAATTTGATATCACGAACGCGTTGTCTGAATTTGTAAAGAAATTTTCTGGGAAACATTTTAAATACGTGGAATATTTCGAACCTAAATCAAGCAGAATATAAAGCTTAAAAATTATTTTACGTAATTAGTTTAGGTATTAAAATTTGCACTAAAATTCAATAAAAACCTGATTAAGGACAAGAAAGTCTAAACACGACCGGAGTCTAAACACCACCGGAGTCTAAAAACCACCGGAGTACACCGCCGGAGTCTAAACACCACTGGAGTCTAAACACGACCGGAGTCTAAATACCACCGGAGTTTAAACACCACCGGAGTCTAAACACTACCGGAGTCTAAACACCACCGGATTCTAAACACCACCGGAGTCTAAACACCGCCGGAGTCTAAACACCACTGGAGTCTAAACACGACTGGAGTCTAAATACCACCGGAGTTTAAACACCACCGGAGTCTAAACACCACCGGAGTCTAAACACCACCGGAGTCTAAACACCACCGGGGTCTAAACACCACAGGAGTCTAAACACCACCATGAGTTGCTGTAGAAAACGAATTTTTCGTTAACGTCACATTATCTACAGCTGTGTGCTTACCATGAGTTGTACGTCCGTATTAGATAGCGACTGCGGCATTTGAGGGTATGTCTGTCTCGCTCTTGCCAGTGTAATGGTAGGAGCGAGATGGACATACTTTCGAGCGCCGCAGTCGCTACCAGTAAGTGTGTTGCACTCGCTACGACCCGCAAGTACGATCAAAATGCACTGACAGTGCGTTGACGTAGACGCTAGCGACTATAGATTTCTAGAGTAATAAGTAATATGCGGTGGTCGCGACTCCAGCAGCGGTGCGGCTGCATTGTTAAATCGTGCAACTTATACATTTTCTTGATAGATTGAGTGACGGGATTGCATTATCTCGGAACATACAATCGCCCCAATCCGTTAAGAATCGAGGAATGGTTTGAACGCTCTGACACCAGAGATACATAGTAATAGGCAGTGATCGTAGATTTTTTATCAATTTCGCTGCAGCATACCAGGAATAATACGAAGGAGATGATTAATTAAGGTAATGTAGGGAGGAAGGAGAAAATTGCTCAATGTGCCCCGCTCTACCCTACATACTACTGTAACTCTAATAAGTTATCCCAGCTAGAATAGATATAGAAGTTTTTAACGCCACCATGAGTTTTTTCATGTTTTCCGATCATTTACGGTAGATGTCGCTAAGCGACGGATATGGGGGAGAAATACGACGCCACGGTAGTTTAGTCGGTAGAGCAATGGGCGTGTATCCCAGAGTCACGAGTTCGTGTCTCGTCTGAATGAGTTTTTCAATTTGTCCTTTCTTTCTAAATTTGATATCGTTGGCAGAAGTTTCTAGTTTAAAATAAAAAAAATAAGTTAGTAATAAAGTCTCATTGAAACTCTACAGTTTTATAGCACATTTATTCTAAAACTCGATGCCAGCATCCTCGTATATGCTTCTCCAGAAAGCCTCCACGTCGCCGTCGAGATGGTCTCCCACGACGAGCTGCTCCGCAATGCGCAAGTAGCGCGGCGCACGCGCATCGAACTCGGGCCAGCGAGCGCCTAGCGATGCATCTGGTGTTGGGTCTCTGTGAAGACGATAAAGTCATAATTCAAACTATACTTAGTCAATAATTTCGGATCACAGCCGCATTGTGATGAATGTGATCAAATAAATAATGATGGTTACGCTTTATCTCTTATGTATCTACATGTTACATTCTTGTTAAATAGTCACAGTAAACCGGCAAGTGTAGATAAATCTTTATGTACATCAAAATTACTCAAAATATTAAGACATCGGCACATGTATGTTTATTAGACAACTTTAATTACATATTTTTAAACTAGACTGGCAGTTACAGCGATTTAGATTGATGAATCTAAATAGTTTTGTCATAGGAAAGTGATTACATGCACAAATAATAAAGATAGACGTGGGGAAAGTTATTAATAATAAGTCTAGAATAGCCACAAGAATTTAGAACATGGTAGTCCTAGTCATTATCAATACGTACCTACGCTAAAATATGAGAATAATTCTTACCCGTTTTTAGCGAAGTTAGTAAATAGCTGGCAAGTCTTCTGTATCAAATTGTAGGCTTTCGATTGCGTATCCACCTTCAGCGGAAACGCATTGGCTTGGAACAAGTATAGGCAGTCATCGAGATGGGAAGCTCCGGTCATGCCGAATTCCGTCTCTGCCCGGCGGGCGAAAAAGTTTCTATCCGACTGCATGGCGAATAGGTAAAAATACCGCTTCGCCTTTCCCATATTTGGGATACGTTGCGCGAATCTCTGAATATGGTATGTGAATCCAGTATGCGAAAAAAATCTAATAAACTCTTTAACAGAATCTTCGTTGATAGCCTTCTTTCCAAAATAGTGTTCTTTAATTCGTTTGCCTAACTCCAAAACTTTCCTCTGTGAAACATTGTACGCAATCTTCTTTGGAACTAATAGTTCTGGCCAGTTTTCAAATCGAGCCAGATAGTCTGGTTGAGCCATACCGGCTATGAAAAGAGCTTCTTCGCTAGTTTGTCCAATCATTAAATCTACCTCATTTACTCTTCCTGCTTTAAGTGCTTCAAACGGATCTTCATTCAAAAAGAATTCCTGACCCAAATTTTTTTCGGCTACAGGGACAAAATAATTCGTTTTCCCAACCTCCATGTTTAAAACATCCTCGAAAGCAAATAAGCAAGGTCCGGAATCTGTAAACTTCTCGGCAGGAAGGCTTTGTAAAAATTCAAGTAGTTTATTTGGATCGTCGGTATCTAATCCTAATTGTCTACCAAGTTTAAAAGCACGTTCCTTAGGTTCAAAATTTTCACACCAATCGCAAATGGGTACTCCGCTCATTACAATTGCTTTTTGAAACAATCCTTTTGACAATGGCGAGAGCACATGGTAGGCGGTGGCAGCTCCGCCGGCACTCTGACCAAAAAGTGTGACGTTGTTAGGATCACCACCAAACCGCTCGATGTTATCCTTCACCCATTTCAGAGCAGCCACTTGATCCTTCATACCAGCATTACCAGGAACATCTTCCGTATCCAAACACAAGAATCCTAAGACTTCTAGTCTGTAGTTGATTGTTACTAGTATAACTTTTTGCTTGACTAAGAAGTCTGGTCCGTAGAAGTCATCGTTTCCAGAACCGCTTTTAAAGGCACCGCCATGGATGTATACCATGACAGGCAGCGGTTTGCGAAGTTCGAGTTCTGGAGTGTACACATTAAGGTATAGGCAGTCCTCGTTACCTTCGATGACTTTTTTGGCGAAGAAGTCGTATTGAGGACATACAGGACCATGTTGTGTAGCCTGCCTTATGCCAGTCCATGGCGTTTGTGGTTGGGGTGCCTGTAAAAATAATAATAATTATTTATTAACGTAAGTATAATATTTGTAAGTACCTAGGTATATTGAAGATCGAGCTAGATGAAAAACAGGGCGTTAATGCAGATTTTTTTCCAATGTTTCATTTTTATTTTTCGTTAAAAATATATTGGTATTCTTAGATTATACATTTGTTTGATACAAAGTAACTTAGAGCAGTATTTTAATTGAAAATCCAATCATCAAAGAAAATTCTAAACGAGCAAAATATTCAAAAGGCATGTTTGCTCTAAGATTTCTTCAAGGAGTCGTAGTAGAGTCTCATGATCAAGTAATTAATTTCTAATATCCGATTTTCCAAGAACGGTATATTAAGCTACGCTCAACGACAGGTATCAAGGATATTTCAAAGGTTAATTGTTAAAAACCACTTATAGCTACAGTCGCCATCAGATATTTCGGACTCACCCATCGAGGTACAAAGCTCCCCCCCCCCCCCCCCCCCATTTATGACCTCACGTACTTAAAAATACTGGTGGCATGGAACTCTGTGTGCGACAATGATACGGTTTTCGGTTTTTTTTCCTGTAGTTGTGGACGGTAACGTAAAGTACATACATTTAGATTCCCATTGCAAATGCATAGGAAATGCTACATAAGTAACCGTTTTTTTATTGCGTTTACGTAGAGGTTTGATTTTTTCACTGAGCCAAGGAACCGCAGACTTGTGTATGTGGTATTAATTAACTTGCTACCTCTACGCGTTCCCGAGATAAAAGGTCTTGATGGACATACGGACGGAAAGTGGTCCTAAAAGGGTTCCTTTTTTTCGGGTTGATTATAAAGTAAATTGTGACTTACCTTGAATCTTAGCTTGCCTATCGGAGGGGCAGCGTACGGTACACCTTTGAAGCTGTAGTAATGACCGTCTTTGGTCACTAACTCCTTTTTTTCACCCTCCAACCATCCATGTTGCACTTGCACTTTTGTCATTTCACTCAGCAAAATTGCACTTGTAAAGAAATACGATTGGAATTTAAAGTTAAGACTTGTTTGCTGATTGTGGGCAAAGTAATTTCACAAGTTATTGTGTGTAGTGCTAAGAAATACCTTTTATTGATTTAAGTCACCACTGTAAACAGTCTCATCTATGCTTAACAAATAAACACTTTGACTTTGACTTTTAGCGGATACTTGTAATATCAGTTTAACTGTTATTGTGCAATTTAATGAATGACTATTGCGTACGAGTCAACAACTGGTTAATAATCAATATCATCAGTGATAATCATAGCCGACGTAGTTTTTTATGTAAGTAAGTATGATGTGTTTAAAATTGCTAAAATCACAATTTGATCATATATGTGTGTACTATATGGGATTATATCGTGTGGCCGATTCAAACAAAACTACAGAGTCGATTTAGGTGTGTGTCAATCTATCGATTCGGTTTTATGTTACGGGTAACAGCCATAAAAAACCTTATCGACAAGAGTACTACCTTTCACTAAAACAAGCCAGAGATTTCCATGTACTCCAATTGAACCTACGCTGGACGATAAATTACTTTAGCAGTAGTTTGCAGTAGAAAACCTTAAGTTATTTATCGAAAAGGAGTTAACATTTGTAAAAGGAGCTTCTGCTCTAGAACAATTAAGCTAGGAGAGGCTCCGCTCGGTTCATTTGTTAAGTGTTAAGACTGTTTTATTGGGGTATCGGGTGTCGCGGCCGTTTGTTACGGACCTAATGTTTTATGCAGACAAATAGATTACAATGCAGAACCGAGAAGTATTAAAAACTTCAATTTTGTAAATTTAAATAAAACAAGTGGAGTCTCTTGTAGTACTTATACACGGTGCCCTTGAGCATTGCGAGATATTAGCGTATTCCTGAGTCTAAAAGAAACAAAAAATATCATGATTTTTGGTCATTTCGAACAAAAAAGAAAAAAAAATTTTTTTTTCTTTTTTTATACTTATGCTTTGATACATGGTAAGTAAATATCATTAAGAAAAGGCCCACTTAAAATACAAGAGCCGAGTTTTGCAAAGACATCATAGTGTCACTTTGAAATCTGTCAAAAATCATATCTAGACACTAGACCACATAGTAGCATCACATTCCAAAACGCAATATTTACCGAGTGGTAGTAAAATTCCTATATTTAAATAAAAATTGCAAACTATGTTTAAATATCTCAGAAACTAGCCCTAATCCAATGCACTTACTATGACATTTCTTGTTTCTTTTAGCCTCAGAAATACGCTATTAAAATCTCTCGCAACCGCACCGTGTATAATATTGAGAATTCACCACTAACAATGTGCAATCCCATACGTAACCATACAGGCTTAACTATCTCGAACGGGACTCATGATCTCATGGTCGTGAATTTTTCACTTTTCCTTCGTTTCTGCCTAAAAATTATTAAGCAGAAACGAAGTATGGGGTAACACATCGTAAGTTGCGAATTCTCAATATAACTAGAGACTCCACTTGCCGATTAAGAAGTACTTTCTTACGATACGATACGAGGGATATGGTGGAAAAATTCGGGGCCACGGGTGTGGTTTCGGCAGCTCGAGTGAGTTAGTATCTCAGAGTCAAGGGTTCGAGTTCCGTCCGAGGTCATGTCATGACTTTTCCATTTTTCCTTCCTTTTGGTATCGTTTTCAGACGTTTCAGCTAAAAATAATAGTGAAATAAAACACTTTAAAACATTCCATTACAGTACTCGTTAGCTCAGCAAAAGGTTCAAAAAATGATATCTAATATGAGATAATATGAGAAATATCGACGTAATAACCCAGCATCACTCAATTTACATCCCAGAATATTTGTAAGTAACATGGAAAGCAAATAACGATCATATGTATTTACTCCGTATCAGAATCCCTATACAACCTAAGCCTTATCCTTTACTAATTTAGAACTAAATAGTCACAAAAGCCAAGTTTTGAAAGACAAAAATGATACCTAGATACATCAACAGAAGAGTAATTTTCGTGTGCAGGAAATTTCGGGAAGATATCGAGATGTTAATAGCAAAAAGGATTCAAATACCCGAACACAAAGCGTAACCGGTGGATGGAATTTATGAAATATCTTCGTGAAATCAGTTATACCGATGAGTCGGGGTGAAAACGGCATTATCTAAAGCGCAAATACTTTCTTGTACGATTTTGAGAGATTGTATCACCGTGTGCCGCAAAAATATCTAAGACCAACATAATACAGCGTGGGCCAAAAATTTTTGCAAATAGCACTCGATATTTTTCAGGTAAAAGAATGAATGGAATGGAATGTTGGGAAAATTAACTTTATTTTATGTATTTTTATGGAGCGGAAAGTATTGAGCACGACATCGGCCAGCTTTTGTGTAGGACAGTTTTGTATAAACAACGATTTTGTATGAAAATTGGTACGTCGCCTATTAATGTGGCATTCCGTAGCCTCCGAAAAGCCCGGTTCTAGCATCCAATAAGCAAACATTTGCGTCTACACATGGCTCGCGCAGTGTATGTACAATTGTACACCGTAGCGAATGATGATCCGTATGACAGCTGTCAGTTCAGTACATTATCTGTCAGCAATGTCACTTATTGAAAGATAATGTATTGAATCATTCGCTGCGAGCGGTACTATTCGCGTATTTCATGTAACATGACATACCCTGACGGTTTCACCGTGGTTTCACCACGCTGACTATGTCGGCGACATATTAAAGTTCATAGAAACGTTGTGACAGTAGGCTAATCAAAAGGGAAAAAAATCTATTTAGTCCGTCTTTTAGATTATAAAAAATATTGTACATGTATATATTTTTTCTTTTGTTCGTCAAATCAAAAATGACGAATATACAGTGCGTTCAAGTTTCGCGTAACGTCACTATTAGGTATAATTCTTACCTAGTAGTGACATCACAAGCCCCCACCCCGGAATGATGATCTTTATAGTCTTTCTCTTCTTCAATTTTAGTTAAATTGAAACAAAAAATACGTGTCTAATCATTTTAGATAATCTAACACGGACTTATTAGAATGATAGTTTTTCAACCTAGTCGTCATAACTATTGTCGCAATGTCGTGAAACAGGCGGCTGTTCGGCTTGTGATGTTCAAATTCTATACTAATATTTAGGTAAATCATCATCATCATCATCATTTCAGCCGAAAGACGTCCACTGCTGGACATAGGCCTCCCCCAAAGATTTCCACAATGACCGGTCCTGCGCCACCCGCATCCAGCGGACTAGGTAAATACGGATACCCAACGCTAAATCGCAACGCCATATGGTGTGACCATTATCAAAAATCATATACTTACTGTAGTCCTTCAGCAAAACCTCAGCAGGAAGGTCATTCCACAGTTGGAGCGCTTGATGCTTAACTTTTGCAATGTATTCACATTTGATTGGTATAAATGCTTCCACCACTTAAGTAAATTGTTAACCATTATAGTACTTAGATTGGAAAATATGCAATGTCACGGACCGGTCTACAATGTCAACATCCATTACAAGTATGATAAGAGTTATTGATGTTTTTTATCTTGTGTATAAGTATGTTATTGGAGAATTTTAATATCGGACCATTAACAACAAACATTCGACTTTCAATGATACTAAATATGAAATGAAATGAATAAAAGGAAATGATTTATTTGCTTTAAATATTGTGTAGAAGATGTTACAATGTCATAGAGTTTCACACATTTTACCAGCACCTGGCACGCAAAAATGTAATGCGCTTTTTATACAAGCTAAAATCATTTTAATAAATATCATGCTGCATCATGCAAATAGTATATATACATTATGTTCATACTTAACTACAGTTTTCATAATACTATATACAACTTATTATATTTCAAAACTAAGTAGGTACCTAAGTATCTACCTTGTTAAATAAATTTGAAATCATTCTAAACTTCAATTGAAAACAGATTTGTAATTTCAGCATGTCACCTATTATTATAAATATTATAATAGTCAAAGAATAAAAACATTCTTGAGTCAACCACTTTTTAAGTGCACGTTTAAATTTTATCAGCGGTAAATCCTTTCTCTCATTGTGTAATCTATTGTAAATACGTATCGCCATGCAATATGTAGGTTGGCCGGATTAAAAACCTGCCTAAAAGTACAAAGTATAAATTAAGAAATAAAAATATTTGTATTTATTACAAAACCGTGTCGCTAGTTTGCTTTCCGGCACATTTGTAGGGAAGTGTCTCAGTTTTCCGATGTGATTATGGGATCCAGACAAAAATCCTCTTTTTCCTTATTTCAGCATCCGTGGATTCAGCTGGTAAATTGGATTCTCGCGAATTGCGTGTTTTGATTTGATACACAATGGTACTAGGATATGTTATTTCTCCTTTGAGTATGACAAATATTCACTAACATCTGGATGCTAGTAAATATTTGTAAATTTTAATAATATAGAGTATAATTCGTGTAACGCTGGAAAAATGTGGCGTTTTCAGGCTAAATGTACCACATTGTCGGTTGTTGTTAAGGTTGATTTCTAAGTGATTATTTATGATAGTAGCCTTATCGATAACCGACAATGTGGTACCTTTAGCTTGAAAATGCCACAAATAACACACCTTCTTTCAAGGAATTTCTGGCCATCACAGGCTCGTCCAGAAATGTTATTATTCATATTTAAAACTGCAATCATTTTTGACCAAATAAATCGAATCGTGACACCTTGAATGAGTATAAACTCCGATTTTTAATTTACAAAGAATAATCTATCCTCTATTCTCATCATGAAAGAGATGTCATATTCATATACTACCAGGAAAAAGTGACGAAAGCCCCCAATGCCCAGGGCTGGAATCGAACCAGCGACCTCCTGCTTTCGCGGCTGTCCTGCATTTGCCTCCTGCCGCGAGGCTATTCAATTTATAATGTATATATAGTAGTGTGAATACTTAAAAAACATATATCAAAACATTTATTATAATTAATAAATGAATGAATTCATTTTTACAATTAAACGTTTCTTATTGCGTTTTATGTAAATAAGCTAATTCAAATGGTACCTTTAGCCGAAGTCACAAACCTGCTTATTAATAAAAAAAGTTAACAGACGTTTCAGTTAAATTATTTTTTCTGTCTTCCTACCAAATGCAAATGTTAAACTGACAGATAAGTATGTACCTACTAACAATAATTTGGGTAAACTGTGTTGGATCTTCGTTTATGAATAACGCCATAAAAGCATATAATGATTAAGGTAATTTGCATGCCTACATCCTTGGCGAGGTGTGATGTTCTTAATATAAACCGCGGGTAAACGCTAGTACGATAATAAAATGAATAAAAAGGCCAATGTTTACTAGTACAGATAATTGCGAGTAGATAATAGGTTATTGCTTATAAAATGGTCTTAACGAAAATAATCTGTAGGTACCTACTCAACGTAATATTATATTCTAACAGGTCTTATCATAACAACTCTAAACATATCTAATTAACTGGTACGTACAACAACTTCATCATTAAATGTAGTCGCTGCGACGCGTTCGACGACGAGGTACGCGTTTGAATTTTTTTTAATAACCGCTATTAACTGCGATTCCGTTGTTACGTTTTAATTGTCACAAAAATATTTATGGGACCATGGGATTAAAGGTGCTAAAAACCGTAAGGTCATGTAGAAAATTAAACAATTTTTAAGGTATGGCAATTTTTTTTTTATGCCTACAAGAACTACTGTCAGATCGTATGCCAGAATATAACACATTTGTGATGGTTTTAAGTAAAAGCTACCGCTTTGTCAGTTGCCGATAATGTCAAGATTTGTTTAGAAATGGACCTTATCAACGAGCAACAAAAATGATACCATTTTACTAAAAACATTCACATAGTATTAAAACAAAGTAAACATGCGTAAATCTTTAAAAGTACATAACGGATTATGATGCGATTTTTTTTAATAGATAAAATAGATTGATTCAAGAGGAAGGTTTATACACGGTGCCCTTTTTTTGGTGATCCTTTTTTTTCTTTTTTATATGCTTTGATACATGTAAATAAAATTTCATTTAGAAAAGGCCCACTTAAAATACAAATAAAATGTGTTTTTTTTTTTTGGTAGAGCCGAGTTTTGCAAAGACATCACAGTGTCACTTTGAAGTCTGTCAAAAATCATGTCTAGACTAGACCACATAGTAGCATTATCACATTCCAAAACGCGTTATTTACCGAGTGGTGGTAAAATTATGTTTAAATAAAAATTGCAATTATCTCAGAAACTAGCCCTAATCCAATGCACTTAATATGACATTTTTTGTTTCTTTTAGCCTCAGGAATACGCTGTTAAAATCTCTCGCAATGCTCACGGGCACCGTGTATGTACAATGCATAATAATAACCCGTGCGAAGGTCGCTAGTTTATTAATAAAATCGCTATATAAATTGTACAAAGTGATAGAAGAATAAAAGTTTTACACGATTTGTGGTTTAAAAAAACGGCAAAGTGCGAATCGGACTCGCCCACCGAGTTTACCATGTACAGTAGTACCATTTACGACCTTAGGTAGGTACTTAAAATTATTGGTGCCACGGAACTCTCAGTGTGCGGAAATTATACAGTTTTCAGACTTTTTTCTGTATTTGTGCTACAAACTCTTGCTTTTTGTCAAATTTCGTGATTCTAGGTCAACGGGAAGTACCCTATACATTTTGATTCTATTGCAAATGTATGGGAAATGCGACATAAAAGGTCGTGTCTTTTGAATGCATTGACGTAGAGGTTTGGTTTTTTCACAGTTTCAAGGGACCGCAGACTTGTGTATGTTGTATTAATTTCAACTTGCTACCTCTACGCGTTCCCGAGATAAAGAGTCTTGACAGACAGACGGACGGACGGACGGACAACAAAGTGATTCTATAAGGGTTCCGTTTTTTCCTATTGAGGTGACACTTATATCGCATATCAAAATAGTGATTATTCAACCCTGTGTTAACGAGTTCTGTAAAGAGCTCGAAACGTAGGGAAATGTGGTAAATGCCCGGCATTAATCCGTTTTAAAGTGTTTTATTTAGAAAAGTCAATAATTTGTTTTCAGTAAAAGGTCGACTGACGATAAAACACTATTTAATGTCATAAATTCTAATTTAAAAATGAAACTTATAAACAAGCGACAATGTGGTACCTTTCACTATAAAAAAAGCACATATATAATAGATACAGTCAACTAATTGGAACCCTAGGCCACTGTAGGACTATGTCATAGTGACGCTATAAATCAGATTGTAAGAGATCTCTTACTACTTGCCATTTTGACATGGTTCTTGAGTGGCCTAGGGTTGACTCGTACCTATCAATATTAATATAATGTTTTTCTATTTTCATTTTATACGCACATGCATAATATCATGCCAATGATAATATATCATTAGATTCGATTAGCATTATCGAATGTTATGTATTATGAATGTTATAAAGATTATAACTAATCTTTATAACATTCATAATAGATCACAGGGAAAATAAAAAAGGAAAAAGATTAATTAATTATTGGTTTTAAATTTTTTCGAGCTAGAGATCTATTCGAGCATGCTAAACTGACATTTGACATATCCACTTTATATTCCCAAAGTCATTATCATTCATATTGAACATTTCCACGGAAGTTTGCATTGAAATATTTTTGAACACGTTCGAATAGGTGTCCTGGTATCATCTTTTAGCCTCCATCTTTTTATGAATATAATTTCTTTATGACATAAATACCACACATCACTCATCAGACTGTTAAGTTAAACATTCTTAGATCTAATGCTACAGAATAGGTACATAACTAGTATGTATCCAACAAGTCAAAATTATAGAATCCAACAGAGATGTAAAGTCTCTTCTATAGTCTTTATGATTTGGAAATGTAAAAGGTCCCCAAGGTCAGAACAATAATATGTAATAAGAAATGGAGGTGTGAAGGTTCTCCAAGTGCCAAAATATGATGTAACAGCAAGTAACAGCATCGCGAGCATCGTGCAGACCACTCTGGGACACTGCTAGCCTGCTCAGACAGACCATTAAATCTTCTCCCACTTTGCCTTACGTTAATATTTTGTCTAAGTGGTATGCAATTCATATCATAATAGAATACTTAGTCCTCTATATCAGTGTAAATAAACAACTTCAAACGTTTAGTGACACAGATGACCTTGGATTTACAGATATTATTGTTTGCTGATAGCGTACTAATAGAACTAATAATAATACAAAAAATGATGATGCCCTTGAGCCAATAATAGATTTAGTTTTTCTAGGATCTTGTGTTGTGGAGGCCCCGTATCAAGGATATAAACCTACAAGCCATTTGATCGCATTTAATATTTAACATTAGAGGACAACCTCATTCATCAACCTAGCCCCAAACTGAGCAAAGCTTGTACTATGGGTACTAGGCGACGATATACATACTTATATAGATAAATACATACATATATACATAGGAAACGTCCATAACTCATGAACAAAATAAATATTCGTGATTAACACACAAATAAATGCCCTTACCAGAATTCGAACCCGGGACCTCCAGCTTCGTAGGCAGGGTCACTACCAACTAGGCTAGAGGCCGTTTAATTCATCACTTTAACACAATAGCCCAGTAATGTAAAAGCCCAGAAAGTCTCCACCCAGGTGGACCGACAACATGATCAAAATCATCACTGGAATACAGATGGTGTACCATTTATGCAGAGAGGTATGCGCACAGCGGATGCATATCGTTTAGTGTGGTAGGGCACAGCACAGCGCCCGGGCATTAGAATACGGCTACGGTATCTCCTGCCTGTCGTAAGAGGCGACTAAAAGGAGTCCTCGGGGTCGTAGACGATGGCAGCTAGGGACTGCCATCATCCTAAAACAAGGGGAACCCTCAGAGGCGTGACGCAAGGGTGGCACTGGCGAGTTCTATCGAGATCCCAGAGCCACCCTAATTGCGGCGAATTGGAAAAGGGGGGTTTTTTAGTCGGTGAGACTCCGATATAACTTCTGCACTGTCTCTGCGGTGCAGAAGTATCCATAACGGATTTTTCCTCCCCATAAAAAAATGGCACAACACAACGAATGTGGTCTCGCTCAAATCTGGAGCAGAGCCCATCTGGGGAAGTACCTTCACCTTACAGAAAACCGCAGTTTAATAACACTAGACCCTACTCATAGTGTCGTGTTTCTGTTGGTAAGTAAGGTCGCCAGAGCTCCAAGAGTTCACTGTGTTGACAGCTGGGGACCCACGGAACGGAGGTAGCTGTCAACACAGTGAATCCTCTTGGAGCTCTGGCGACCTTACTCACCAACAGAAACAAAACACTATGACTAAGGGTCTAGTGTTATTAAACTGCGGTTTTCTGTAAGGTGGACGCGCAAGTAACACCCCTGGAGTTTCAGGCTTCGTTCATCGTCTACGGTGACCGCTTACCATCAGGCGGGCCGTATGCTTGTTTGTCACCGTCGTAGTATTAAAAAAAATAGTACTGTGGAATTTTTAAGCTAAGGCTTTTATACAGCAGTGGATATTAACTGTTGGACTGAAACAAAACATCACGCCGTCGCGATCGTCATGAGGGTATATACATAAAGTATTTTTGTTTCAGAATGGTGAAGGTACAAGTGGCACAGGGCTGGCTGGAAGGCGACAGGCGTGAGGTGGTGACCGGCGATGGTCACTACTACAGTTTCAAAAGCGTGCCATACGCCGCACCGCCCGTTGGCAAGTTAAGGTTCAAGGTGAATATCATTCAGAATGTAGTGCATAATGATTTCCCCTCGTATTTTCTCGAAAACGGTCGTATTTGTCTTGCTACTCCAATCGAGGTCGGTACTTTTAGTACTGACACTGATTGAAATAGTAAGTATGATACGTTCGGGCGTTTCCGTGAGGGCGTATTCTGGATCCTCCGGATAGTATATTGCACTTATGTGCACAGTCTTATGGCTGGATACATACTTACATACATGCCCTCGTTGAATGGCAACACCTATTTTTTGTTCGAAGAATTGAACCTTGAAAAGACTTTACTTGGTTCTACGGCTTGTATTTGATCGTATACTTAAACATAAGTGGCAATAAAAGATTTAACAACAAACAGCAACAATATATCTTTTACCTTGGCTGCCCATAAGCATTTGAAAATGTACAACTCAGTTTATGATTATAGCAGTTACAGGAAAGTAACTTGTATTCAATAGGTATTTAACAACTTACAAATAAGTAAATTGACAAACCAACTCAATTTAAAAGCTAGTCTTAGAAACCTCTTTAATCAAACTTTATAATTCGTAACAAAATCATTAAGTTCCAAGCCGACCCGACTACAAAATTGAGTAATTACTTGACAACTTTTTGTGGGTAAATTGACATGAATTATTTGAATGTCGAGATATTAATATTATAAAAAGGTATTTTCAGGGATGGCATCTAATATGTTGCGTAAAATATCTAATTAAATAAAATACACTTTCATGTAGTGAGAAACTAGAAATTTGAAACTTATGTTTAGTTATGTAATACGTCAAAGAGTTTTACAATGAAGTTTGATGATACTCCTAAAAGGGTAAAATAGGACTGATCGTTTTTTAAGGTAAACTTACGGGTGCTCGACACCGCTCTAATGGATAACCAAATCAAATTAAATATTGAATGTTAAGTCGCTAGCAATTGAGGCGACTAAGTGTGAACTATTGGGCACTGGAGTGTCGAGCACTAGAACATTTACTACCTTATCAGTCTAAGGTTAATTACAACATTAACGTTACATTCCAGGCACCTCAACCTCCGCTACCTTGGGATGGAGTCCGAAATGCAACCGAGCACGGTCCGGTCTGCCCGCAAGAGGACATCTTCACTCAACAGCTCATCCCAGGCAACGAAGACTGCCTCTACCTCAACGTCTACTCCCCAGACCTCCAGCCGAGCAAACCCCTGCCTGTCATGATGTTTATCCACGGAGGCGGCTTCAGAAGCGGCTCGGGCAACGACTCCCACTACGGACCTGACTTCCTTGTCAACCACGGTGTAGTCATAGTCACCATCAACTATAGATTAGAAGCCTTCGGATTCCTCTGCATAGGCACAAAAGACGTCCCTGGAAATGCGGGACTGAAGGACCAAGTAGCAGCTTTGAAATGGATTAAACAAAACATTGCTAAGTTTGGAGGTGATCCATCCAACGTTACTATTTTTGGTGAGAGCGCTGGAGGAGCGTCTACTATGCTCCACGTCTTGTCGCCAATGTCAAAAGGGTTGTTCAAAAGAGCTATCCCAATGAGCGGTGTTCCGCTATGTGACTGGTCTATCCCTTTCGAGCCAGTTAAGCGAGCATTCACACTCGGCAAGATCCTCGGATTTGAAACTGATGATCCAGATAAGCTTCTTGAGTTCCTGCAAAGTGTCCCTGCGGATAAACTTGTAATGACCAACCCCTGCGTGGTGGCTGTGGAAGAAAAAGCGAACAACATCTTAAAAATGTATCACTTCACACCTGTAATCGAGAAGAATCTTGGTCAAGATTATTTCATGATCGAAGAGCCGTTAGAAATTCTGAAAAAGGGAACCGGCAACGAAGTAGATATCTTTATTGGCCATACTAGTGAAGAATGTCTTATCGGAATAGACCCATTTGAAAAAACCTTTATGCATAACTACAACAGATATCCAGAGATATTGGTACCGAGGTCACTTCTTTACAAATGCAGTCCAAAGACTGCTTTCGAACTGTCCCAAAAAATACATAAGCAATATTTTGGAAAAAAACCAATCAACGTTGATGTAATTAAAGAATTTGTGAAATATGCCAACCATAATTGTTTCGTGTATGACATACACAGAACACTTAACCACTTGCACAAGATTAAGAACAGCAAGAGCTACTTCTATAGATTTTCCTGTGTTTCCGAAAGGAATATTTTTGGTGCTGCAGGCGCAAAGTACGGTATCATCGGGGCCAGTCATCTGGACGACTTGATGTATCTTTTCCAAGCCAATTTCGCGAAAGTGCCAATTGACAAGAATGGTAAAGGATATCAGATGATGCAATTGGTTTGCAAAGTCTTCACCAATTTTGCTAAATATGGGTTAGTATTTTTGCATTCAGTTTCCGATTCAATTTTTTCTTTAAAAGGCAGTAAACTCAACAATGAGTGGTAATGTATTTTTATATTTTCTTATCAAGAGGAGGTATTTATTTGTACAACATGAACACGACGACTTTTTGTTGAAACCAATCTAATTATTTAGTTTAATAATTTAATTATATAAAAATTTTACACACACAGCAACCGAGATAGAAGTAGATAGAGACGCCTTCAAAAGTAAAAAGTGTAGCAAGATTTCAAAATATTTGCTTGATCTCCGTTGCCATGGCGACCGTTAGGACGCCTGTGGACACCGTAGGGACGATTGGTTCTAGGTTGAGCGAAGTCGCTCTGGTCACTCATTTCAGGATTGACATATTTTCGCGCGGTCGAAGTATGGTATGGGCGTCTCTAGTATTGATCTCTTTGCTCACAGCCACAGGCGTCTTGCCTGTCAAAGAGATTGCATGCACTCGAGAAATTCACCGGCTTTCATTGAGACCATTGAGCTTAGAGATTATGGCGTTTGCCGCACAAGCTGAAAGCCGGGTCTCCTGCTTGGCCTCGATATTTTCTCAGGCATGTCACATCTATTTTGGTTTATAATGTATACGAAGAATTGAGAACCTTCGTTTGTCACGCGGACTCACGCGAATTATGTGTTTTAATGATTCCTTGTGTCCACCTCACCATTGTAGTGTATTTCTTATTTTCAGAACCCCCACTCCCGACTCGTCGCTGGGCGTGAAGGTACCTCCCTACAGCGACTCGGAGACCTACGTCGACATCTCTGACGTCCTACGTGTAGGACACTCGTTGGACGCCGACGCAATCGCCTTCTGGAAGGAGTTGTTTGAATCCGTTGGCGTTGAATTTTAAATATAAATTCTATTTTGGTTACTTTACATAATAATATGTACGAGTATTAAATCGAATAACGAAACGTATTTCAAAGTGGAAAATATTTGAATCAGCTATATAAAAATACTTTTTTTTTAAATAGTTTTTTTAGTAGTAAGGTTGCCATTATTTATATTATAGTTAAAAACAAGCTGTATAAATACGAAAACAACATTGCAAGACAAAATTACAACAGCGTTATCCAGTGAGTTAAAAGCCACCTAGAACCCTTGCGACAAACAAAGTTTGATTGAAAATACTGCACCGAAATAGGTTAACAACAAAGACATATAACACCGATACAAGCGTAATATGTATATAGGCAGAGCTGGGCACCGTTAATCAAATAGTTAACTTCGTTAATCGCTAATCCGTTACAAAAAAAGTTAACTTCGTTAATCGTTAAAGCGCTACTTTTCGGAAGACTTAACGGAAGTTAACGTTAATCGTTAATCCGTTAACACGTGGTAAAAAGGGTATTTTTGAGATAGTGACCTACAACTTATAGTTAATCAGTTTCCTTCAAAAATATCCAATTTACCATTCGAATACCTTTGAAAATTCAGGAGTTTTCTTAATGTCTCATGGCTTCCATCATTTGATCTAAAGTAAAATCAAATGCAACTATTAACTATCTTGTAGACCTCCGAGGCCACAGACAAAATAACAATGTCTCAAGTTGGAGGACAGCTAGAAATTATCGAGCAGTTTCAATATGCCATCCCTGGTGTTCAAAATCAGGTCCACTGCAGCAAATTAATGGCTTGATTAAGAAAATACCCCAACTAATTATGAAACCCTCCAAGCACGTTGGACGTGCCGTTCAAATTTGAAGGTTGTCTGAATTTCTCAAGAACTCCATCATCAGAATATAAATCTAATCAAAAAGATGAATGTCTGTGTTTACCGACCAATTCCACTTTGCCATCCTTGTTCTTCATCATCAGGTACACTCCACCAAAATGTTGGTAGCCCCCAAAAAAATTTTAAGGTTTATAAGGAAACCCTCAAATCATAATGCATGTGCCGTTAAAATTTGAGGAGTTCTTTAATTTCTTCGGTATACCCTCGTTTTGTCGAACAACTTTTTGCCTAATTTCAGTTCGCCTAAAAACGTTTAGTATAAT
The DNA here is from genome assembly GCA_949128165.1 of Lathronympha strigana. NCBI lineage: Eukaryota > Metazoa > Arthropoda > Insecta > Lepidoptera > Tortricidae > Lathronympha > Lathronympha strigana. Next base: position 2,319,432 of record OX421911.1, read on the forward strand.
CAACGGTTTGCCTAAAGTCATTTTACATAAACTCGTTTCACACAAAAATCATTACATCGAAAGTCGTTTTGCCTAATGGTCATTATGTATAAATTATTGTTTCGTCGAATATTATTTTGCCTAATTATCGTTTCGTCGACTGCCATTTCGACTAATTATCGATTTGCCGAAAAAAGATATACCAAACATAGGGGAACCAATAAGTAACCTATAGATGATATTAATCAACAAATTAGATACCACCGCTTGAAAAAAAAAACATTTAAGCAAGGTTAGGTTATAAGAAATAAAACTTTTTTTTTACCCGACCGACCGGATTGGTTAGCTCGCGCTCGTTAGTTTTCTAGGCTAGGGCAGAGTAAAGAGCGAGATAAAATACTTACTTTTAATTAGTTGTCAGCTTACCATCACCCTCACGAAGTCTAAAAAAAACCGGCCAAGTGCGTGTCGGACCACGCATAATGGTGGGTTCCGTAGCTTCATAAGATAAGAAAACCATTGGGGTAAAAGGGAGTAAGTGCCTAAATATTACTAAGGCACTTACGCCCTTTTATTATTTATAGATTTTTGTCAAAAACTAAAATACGGCTAAAAACGGCATAAAATTCTTTCAAAACCATTTTCTTAGTATTTATTAGCTTATATAACAGAAAGTATGTTCCCAGAGTCGACCTATTGGGTCGCCAATTATTGGGGGTTGACACTAATGCAATCCAATAATCGGAAGCAAAAAGCCAGGTATGTTCCCAGAGTCAGTTTAGGTACGACGACGAGCGAAGCGAGGAGGAGTGTTAGGTTGAATCGTGACCAACAACACGCGAGCGAAGCGAGCGTGCCACCACATCAGAAAGTATGTTGCCAGAGTCGACCTGTTGGGTCGCCAATTATTGGGGGTTGACACTAATGCAATCCAATAATCGGAAGCAAAAAGCCAGGTATGTTCCCAGAGTCAGTTTAGGTACGACGACGAGCGAAGCGAGGAGGAGTGTTAGGTTGAATCGTGACCAACAACACGCGAGCGAAGCGATCGTGCCACCACATCAGAAAGTATGTACCCAGAGTCGACCTATTGGGTCGCCAATTATTGGGGGTTGACACTAATCCAACCCAATAATCGGAAGCAAAAAGCCAGGTATGTTCCCAGAGTCAGTTTAGGTACGACGACGAGCGAAGCGAGGAGGAGTGTTAGGTTGAATCGTGACCAACAACACGCGAGCAAAGCGAGCGTGCCACCACATCAGAAAGTATGTTCCCAGAGTCGACCTATTGGGTCGCCAATTATTGGGGGTTGACACTAATGCAATCCAATAATCGGAAGCAAAAAGCCAGGTTTGTTCCCAGAGTCAGTTTAGGTACGACGACGAGCGAAGCGAGGAGGAGTGTTAGGTTGAATCGTGACCAACAACATGCGAGCGAAGCGAGCGTGCCACCACATCAGAAAGTATGTTGCCAGAGTCGAACTGTTGGGTCGCCAATTATTGGGGGTTGACACTAATGCAATCCAATAATCGGAAGCAAAAAGCCAGGTATGTTCCCAGAGTCAGTTTAGGTACGACGACGAGCGAAGCGAGGAGGAGTGTTAGGCTGAATCGTGACCAACAACACGCGAGCGAAGCGAGCGTGCCACCACATCAGAAAATATGTTGCCAGAGTCGACCTGTTGGGTCGCCAATTATTGGGGGTTGACACTAATGCAATCCAATAATCGGAAGCAAAAAGCCAGGTATATTCCCAGAGTCAGTTTAGGTACGACGACGAGCGAAGCGAGGAGGAGTGTTACGCTGAATCGTGACCAACAACACGCGAGCGAAGCGATCGTGCCACCACATCAGAAAGTATGTTCCCAGAGTCGACCTATTGGGTCGCCAATTATTAGGGGTGGCAGAAAAAAATATACATTAGACCAAAAAAAAATTATACCAATTGAGTATTAAACAAAACAATATTAGGTAAACTGAAATTAGGTATAATGATAGTTAGACGAAACGGGCCTTCGATGTAATGATTTTAGGCAAAACGAAATTCGATGTAATGAAAGTTCGACGAAACGAATACGTATACCAAGTGATATTAGGCAAACTGAAATTAGGCGAACTGAAATTAGGCAAAAAGTTCGTCGACAAAACGAAGGTAAACCAATTTCTTCATGAATTCCATGAATTCAAAATATGAATGTCTCAAATAGGATGGGAATTAACAGACAGTTCCACTTTGTCATCCCTGGGCTCCATCATCAGCTCCACTCCACCAAATTGATGATTTTTGTAAAGAAAAATGCTCGAGTTTCTTAAGAAAACACCCAAATCATCATGCATAAGCCTATTAAATTTGAAGAGTTCCCTCAATTTCGCATTGATCCCATCATCAGAAATGAATTTTGAAGAAAATGGGACCAATCTGCAACCACCATGGATAATTTAAAATCGGTTCAGTATTGACGGAGTTCTGACGTAACAAACATAAAAATAAAGAATAATATTCAAAAAATTACATGAATTGAGAAATTCTTCTTTTTGAAAATTTCGGGTGTCGAAAAGTCGGGTGGAAACAAGTTTTTTGCCGCGTGGCGCGGTATGTGCGGTATCTTTTTGGTAAGTATTTTGGAGCTGGATTAACGATTAACGGACTTGGGAAAACTTAACGGAAGTTAATGATTCCGTTAACACATTTTAAAGTTAACTTAAAAGTTAATCCGTTAATGAAAATGTTAACTTCGTTAATTAACGATTAACGGATTAACGAGTTAATGCCCAGCTATGTATATAGGTACTATAGGAGAGTGCAAAATTAAAAAAAAAATACAGTAAACTTTACCCTAGAACCCCATGAGCTTTCCCTATTAATTACAAATTCATACACATCAGCTATATCCAATCCTAACATTGGTCTAATAACTTCCACTTCATCTGCTACTAAAGCATGAAATAAGCAATTTAATCTACACGAGCAAAACAAATATTGATACCAATTTCAGTGGCAGCTCGAAATTAAAGGAATTAGTGGAGCGAGACATCCACGTTAGAAATTATTGCTTGCATGAGTGTTTCATTTTCGACGATTGAATGTAAAGTGAAATTAAACCTAGTACTTTCCTTACAATCGAAGTGAAAAGCAGAGTGTATACTGTATACCTCATGTATAAATACCCATTTTATACTTGAATACTATATTGGTCCTCCTTACACTCGGACCAATAAATAGCCTCGGCTGAAATGGGTCACTTTATGCCCTTCATATACTTATCTACTATTACCTACTACTGCTAAACTATGATGATTAATCTTAGTTTAGGAAGAAAAGATAACTTTTTTATTACTTTTAAAGGGCTCATTAAGGATGACTCACAGTAGTCCGTTCCGTTCCGATCCGATACGGGACGATCTGTCAGTTTCTATACAAAAAGTCACGTGACGTCCGAGGGTCCGAGCTATCACGTGATACTTTCTATAGAAACTGACAGATCGTCCCGTATCGGATCGGAACGGAACGGACTACTGTAAGTCATCCTTTAGTCGTCGGCAGTAAGGTTCCTGGGTAAGTGTCTCAACCATGAGTTGCTATAGATTTCGAAGGATAGATTTCGAAACGTTATCTACAGTTGCATCCCGCTTCAACCCGCAAGTGTGAGCAAGATGCACTGACGGTGCGTTGACGTAGACGCTAGCGACTATAGAAATCTACAGTAGATTCCATACTCCTGGTAAGCATAATGGTGACTTTGCTTGATAGTTGTTATCAAATGGTTGCCGGCCAAATTGTATTCAAAATGTTGCAATTTTAACGCAATTCCAATACAATTTCCATAAAATTTCAATTGGTACTTAAGGATAAATTGTTTTGTTACAACTCAGTATAACTGTTCGTATTGAAATTGTTTTAAAATTTGAACCGCGATTGCCACCAAGTTGTATTTAAAATTTTACAATTTCAATATTTTGAATAAACAGAGTTAAATAAAATAAATAATTTCAAGTTTGACGTTTAAAACAACACTTAAAGTTTGACAGTTAATTTACTTGAAAGAAGATAACGTGGTTTGACTCTAGTGCTTAATAATAAAATCGATTTCAATTGTGTTGCATACATTCCAATTTCAAACATCTTAAAAATAAGGAAATTTGAATTTGACACTATTCTAATAACGGTCGAGGTGACATTCAGTTCGTAGTGAACAGAAAATTGCAAAAAAAAAGTCACACGTTTACTTAATCTAATTTGTTAGAAGGATGACTCACACTAGAACGGTCCGGGCCGATCTATCAGTTTCAATAGAAAACGTCAAGTGACCTCCGAAGTCTCTGAGCTCGGACGTGATTATTTCTATAGAAATTGACAGATCGTCCCGTCCCTCCCCGTCCCAGTCTAGTGTGAGTCAACCTTAACTATACCAGAAACGGGCAAAATCACTCCCCTGGACATTTATTTATTATTCAAGGGGACAAAGTTTTTGTTCAACTCTCGAGCTTATATTGAGACCTGAACAAGCAAAAGGTCCCAAAATTGAGCCACAAGCGTAGCGAGTGGGGCAAAAACTGGAACCTTGAGCTGTACGAGGGCCGCCGAGTGTGATACAACATTTTTCACCTCACTATTGCGAGGAAAATAATAACTGTATACGATTACAAATCTTAGTGTAAGTTCTTCGATATTTATTACTCATAAATATCGTTTAAAAGTCAATGCTACCAGTGAACTTGAAGAAAACATTCAAAACTCAAGGTCAAATTTACTTTCTACACTAGTGGATAAAATCTCTTTCCCCCACTAGTTATAAAAGAGCGCTTTCCGAGCTAGTGAGGTGAAAAGTAACAAAATAAATCTGTATAATTATTTAGTTTCTGAAATAAATTCATTTTTTAGCTTGTTTTATGTTACTTAATTCTGAATATATCCAGCCTTTCACTGCCAAGTTTATGACCGCTTGGCCAAAGTCCTCTGTATATGTATATTATATACTTATGTACTGTTAATTAAATCTGCATGAACGTGGCTATTGAATGCAAATAATCTTACATAAATTAACTGTTTTAGTGTAAGTCACTTCAACTTTGACTGTTTCTGGTTTAACGTCTGACGAAAACTATTTAAATATTGAATTTTCGAACAAGAAATTAAATATTCCTTTAAATTAACAACCGTATAGTGTATCCTCTATTTCTAATGCAATATTGATGTAAAATAATTTGAAACAGAACACATAATGGTTAAAGTGAGTGCGTGTGAGGGTGTGTTAGAAGGAACCCATGAGAAGAACGAATATGGTGGCACTTTTTACAGTTTTAAAGGAGTGCCTTACGCTCAGCCGCCACTTGGAGACCTCAGATTCAAGGTAAGGATAAAAAGGATGACTTACACCAGTCCGATCCGATACGGGACGAACTGTCAGTTTCTATACAAAACGTCACGCACAGGATGTCCGAGGGCTCCGAGCTATCACGTGATACTTTCTATACAAACTGACAGATCGTCCCGTATCGGATCGGATCGGATCGGACTTGTGTGAGTCATCCTTAAATATGATTTTGCATTAAAAGCTCTTTAAGCCAAATTGCCGCAAAGGTCAGAAGTGGAGGTGCCTGCAGTCTATAAGTACATGATTGCGTCTTCAGCAGTTAAACGGAAATTTACAAACAATGTATTCTTCTCCAGGCACCAAAACCAGCAAAGTCATGGACGGGTGTTCGAAGCGCAAAGGATTTTGGGCCAATCTGCTATCAAATGAACCCAATAACTAAAACCCCCTGGGGAAGCGAGGACTGTCTGTACCTCAACATATACACGCCAAATCTGAAACCAGAAAAACCCTTGCCAGTTATGCTTTATATCCACGGAGGTAGCTTCTCTATCGGAAGCAGCAACGACGACATGTACGGACCAGAATTCCTCGTCAGACATGAGGTTGTCTTAGTCACCATTAACTACAGACTTGAAGTCTTAGGTTTCCTAAGCCTTAATTCCGAGGACGTACCCGGAAACGCTGGGATGAAGGATCAAGTTCAAGCTATGAGGTGGGTTAAACAGAACATTGGCTCTTTTGGAGGAGATCCGGAAAACATCACCATTTTTGGAAACAGCGGTGGTGGCGTATGTGTGTCTTTTCATCTGATGTCCCCAATGACTAAAGGGTTATTTCGAAGAGCGATTATGCAAAGCGGAACGTGTTGTTGCTTCTGGTCGATGCCATTCGAGCCACGGGAAGTTGTTTTAGCTTTAGCGAAACAATTGGGATGCTATTCTTCTGATAACAAAGTATTGTACGAATTCTTCAAAGTCCAACCTGTTGATACCCTAATCAATCTGCAAATACCAACGACTATGGCAATTAAAGCTAAGAACTCTTCGGAAATATATTTCGCAGTTGTAAATGAGAAGAATTTTGAGAATATTGAAAAGTATTGGAATGGTAATTCTTATGAAGGAGTCCGAAGCGGTATACACGAGGGTGTTGAAGTACTGAATGGCTATGTGGAAGACGAAGGCATAATGACTGCAATAATGACCTGTAGGAATAACTTCAGCGTATTAATGCCAAGGTTCAACCAATTTCTAGAAGAATACGTTCCTAGACCGATAACTTGGCACTGTTCATTGGTAGACCAATTTGAGGTTGGACGACAAATCAAACAATTTTACTTTCAGGACAGAAAAATGACTTTTGAAGTCATAAATGAACTGGTGAAAATGTTTTCCATGGCATCGATGGTTTACGACATCATTCAATGGCAGAAAATCTGCGCTGGCTCTAGTTCAAACAAGTTGTTTTTCTACCGCTTTACTTGCAAGTCAGAGAGGAATATTACGGCCAACATTTTCGGATATTATAAGATAGTGGGGGATAAGAAGACGGTGTGTCATACCGACGACTTGGCCTACTTGTTTCCGTGCAAGGGGAGGATAAAGAAGACAGAACCGGGGACGAAGACGTTTCAGATGATTGACAACGTCACCAAATTGTGGACTAACTTTGCTAAATTTGGGTAAGTTTAACTAGTATTTGCGTACATGTAAAAGTACGGGTTCGTGTAAATGAAAAACCCCTTTTTAGGGTTCCGTAGCCAGAAAAGTTTGGTCGAGTCCGCTAAGATCTAGTGTCACTGCTGATTTTAAAACGTGTGCGATTTCGATGACGCTGACTGTACTGAAAACCTATGTATCATTATTACACTTATCTAATTACCTATTGTTTTAAAATTTAAAATACCGGCCAAGTGCGAGTCGGACTCGCCCACCGAAGGTTCCGCACAAAGGATGCTTTTCCTCATTTATGACTTTAGATACTTAAAAATAGTGGTGGCACGGAACTCTCAGCGTGCGGCAATTATACGGCTTTCGGATTTTTTCCTGTTGAAGCTCTTGCTTTTTGCCCGTGATTCTAGGTCAACGGGAAGTACCCTATATATTTTCCCATTGCAAATGTATGGGAAATGCGAAACGGCCGTATTTTTTGATTGCGATGACGTAGAAGGTTTTTTTTCACAGCATGGGATTGCAGATTTGTGTATGTAGTATTAATTTCAATTTGCTTCCTCTATGCGTTCCCGATATAAAGAGTCATGTCAGACAGGCGGTAGGACAGTTCCTTTTTTTTCTTTTGAGGTACGAAACCCTACAAATGACACTTGTTTTCAGAAACCCAACTCCAGACGACAGCCTAGGAGTCAGGTGGTCACCATTTACGTTGGAACAGCAGAACTACTTAGACATTGGCGAAAAATTGGAACCTCGCGTCAAGCCTGAAGACGACCATTTATCATTCTGGGAAGGCATTTACAAGCGCTATTTACCCCAACGTTCGCATATATAAGTGTGTTTGCGATGATTGGATGTCCAAGATCTTTATTTAAAATGATTTTAATATCAATTTAAGTTGGGATCTTTCGGCCCTTTATTAGCTTGTTTGTTTATCAAGGATCATTTGGTCATTTTGAATTTCCATAAAGCTCGCCTGATAGTTTGTGCACTAAAGTTTTTTTATTTAACAACTCTGTAACTAAAACCTATAGGTATCCTTTTATCACGTTTTGTATTATCCGTTAGTTCTTATAAACTTATACAAAAATTCATTAAAAAATCTAGTAACAAATTCAGCAGCCAAAAAATAACCAATAACTATTTGCGATGAGTTTATTTACCAAATATTATCATGCAACAACAGAGTACTTACAGCACTAGTTCTGAAAGCTTAATAAAGATCTTCGCTCGTAAAACAGCGGTAATTAAACGTGCTTGCATCAGCATAAACGAGAGTAATCCGGCGGGATCATAAACCACCTGATATTGCAACGAGAACACTGCGAGGGGGGATCGCAAACACACATACTACGACTACGGTATTTCCAGAGTATACATATGGTATCTCTTTAGACCAGTAGTGAAGCTCCGAACATTTTGATTCTCTTTCAAAAAAGTTGTTCCCCCTTTTGCAAACACGCTTAAGGCGCACATTTTAAAACTAAATTGGTTGCTGGTTCATAGGTTACTTACTAACGCTCAGTTGCGAACGAAACGCAACTTTCATTGTGAAAGAGATAACTACGATGAGCGTGAACGATTATCATCTTGGCTACGCACGCTGGTGTTGCCACTTGACTGTTGTTTGCGTTTAGGTGCACTATATGTCATTTCTACCTTCTCTCATGTTAAGCGAAATATACCTAAAAATCGGTCTTCCGTTTGATATTCAAAATGGCGGTTGCGTTTCTTGAATAGTTATTTGTTTTTGTGTGCTAAATGTTGTTTAATGTGTAATATTTATAGCTTATTGTGCAGTAAACTAACGAAGAAGTGTGCAGCTAATGAAGAATTAATCCTGAAACGCGTGTAATCGTGTTATTGAATCATTACTCGGTTGTCCCGGGATCTTGGCCTCCCGACATATTTATTACGTAGCTGTAAACGGAATAAATAGCAAGGCCAATTACCGAACAACGTCGCCCAAGAGGCAATATACTATTTATATAAGATACACTGATTATATTAATACGGGACACTGGCAAAATTGTCCAATTCTCGGACAGAGGCCATATTATAAAAGAAGAAGAAGATACCTAAAAATCGACTTCGTAAATATATGAACATTACCAAGGCTTCAAAAATATCTGTAAGCCCCTCGGACATTAACAATAAGGTGTAAGTTTTTGAATATTATGCATAATATGCATTCAGCTGCGCAGATATTTATGAACTCGATAATACTCGATAAATGTAATAAATGTTTTTTGTTTTTTAAATAGTCACACTACTATAATATATGAATTGAAAGAGATGTCATATACTACTGAAAAAATGTGACAAAGGCCCCCGGTGAGCAGGGCTGGGATCGAACCAGTGATCACTGGCGGTGATCGGATAGCGCAGTGGTTAGGGCGTCTGCCTCGAAAGCAGGAGGTCGCTGTTTCGATCTCAGCCCTGCTCAGCGGGGCCTTCGTCACATTTTTTCTGTATAATATGACATCACTTTCAATATATAATGTACTACATTTTACGCATAAGATCTATTCTTAAAATCAAGCGCTGTGCAAAAGACACACAAAACCATATTTTGGGTTTACCATCCAATATCACGACCATCCGAGCATACTGTTCCGACATACCAATAACCCACAGAATGTTCGACAGTCTCCTCAACCGTATTCCCCCTAAAAGGGGAGGGGGTCGCAGGTGTTCCCTTATAAACTTTACACCGTGTCGACGAGGAATTTCGACATTTTTCCGCGTAAATTTTTTACGCTCCTCGAGCGAACGATGGAATTTTCCAAGTGCGACGCTTATGTACAAGATTGTATTTATTCACTTTTCTTTAGGTAAGTGGGTGGTTTTTTAATCGTCAATGTATGATCAGCTCATAAACCGGCTATATAATATGTAGGTAATCTTAGTACTTACAGGTATTCAGCAGTTCAGTATACAGTGAAGAACCTGAAAATAAAATAAATCTCAATTAGTTTTGATGAAATTTTCTTGTCCCAAAGGGTTCATAATTAAAATGTTAGTTTTCGATCCAACTATCTTCGTAAATAAAGAATAACCTTCTTCATAAAATAAAAACACTAACTCGTCCATTAAAAAAAAACAATAGTATGGGACAATCTAACACAAATCGACTTAGTCCCACAGTAAGACCAATAAGGCTTGAGTTGTGGGTACGACAACGATATATATAATAGATATATAGATATAAATACTTAAATACATAGTAACCATCCATAACTCAGGAACTCCATAACAGGAAACCATCCATAACAGGAAATATTCGTGCTAAACACACAAATAAATGCCCTGAACAGGATTCGAACCCGGGACCTCCTGGTTCGTAGGCCATTCAATTTTCATGCAATTCACCTCACTCTCCTGCCACGTATTCGTACGAAATCACGCATGGACACTAGTACATGCAGTGTTATACTTCCTTAAAATAGTGTAACAAATACGCCTTCAGTAAGTACGAAATCTTTCCAAGTCAAACATTCAATATGTTGCAATAGTCTCCGTTGAGCTCAGAGCGGAAATTACACCCCAGGGATGGCGAACTGCATGAGGATGAGGATGAAGATTGAATAGCTTCGATGCATCATCGTCACAGAATCGTAAAGTTGTAGTCTTTCTCCCGGTACCACGAGCAATGTCGCCTTCGATAGATAGGAGGTTACTATTTTCATTGTATACGCAAGTTCTAGCATATTTCAGTATCCCCTTATGTTTAATTTATAGTCCATCCTTATATGAAATTTCCAAGAATTTCAAGCCCTTCAGCCTTCAGCTATTCAACTAAAATAACAAACTAGTTTAGAACATATTCATGTGCTTACAAAACATAACATTGGGTAAAACCTCCTCATACGTAAACATTTGTGCCTATACAATGTACGCTCCGTCGATATCTAAGGCTTCCAGCTTAGTATGTAACTTAGTTTACTGCTGTTCCTACCGTTTACTGAGGCGACGGAGAATTGATATACATTCAACCAATTGGAACCCTAGGCCTCTCTAGAACCATGTCAAAATGACAAGCAGTAAGAGATTTCTTACAATCTGATTTATAGCGTAAAAGTGACATAGTCCTACAGTGGCCTAAGGTTCCAATTGGTCGACTGTACCTGCTGCTAGATCAATTTCGGAATTCAATCGTCCTCCTGTCATGTACAGTCAGCCAATTGGAACCCTAGGCCAATGCAGAACTATGTCAAGTGACGTGACGCTATAAAAAAGATTGTAACTATTGTAAGAAATCCTTACTGATTGTCATTTTGACATGGTTCTTGAGTGGTCTATGGTTCCAATTGGTTAACTGTGACTACCTATAGGTATAAGTACTGCAAGCAGAAGTAATTTCGGAGCGACCGTATTGTCGCTCACCAGGCGGCGCCACTCATGCGTGGGACCTGTGTCAGTATGAGAGAACTGTCAAAGTGACATTTGAAATGTTCCCGCAGGACCCAAGTTCCACTAGCGCCCCTAGCGGAAAATCGACTCGTGGTAATCCTCATGGACCCTAAGATCGTTCTCTTTTTTAACTAAGAATGACCTGTATCCGTGCTGAAAAGTGTCTGAATTAGGATTTAATTATTATTTATTATGTTTTTTATAGGAGGTTGATAAATGCCTTAAATTGTGGTTTACCTTATCAGCACAGTGTACTTGTTACTTCCCTGGTTAGTGTCTGTAAACTTATCTACATTATTAAACTCAAACACCGTGACAGAGTGGTCAATAGAAAGGCTGTCTTCGCTGAAAAGGGCCACTCTGTCACGGTGTTTTCTATAAAACCACTGAAAAGGAAAATACATTACCAACAGGAAAAGAACTAACTATAGCCTACGTCAAACACGTGTAGTTTTTTAAATAATTTATACAGTTTTCATCATACACAAGATCAAAAATCCGTAAAATCTATAAAATCGCGTTTTATTGTTGGTAGAAAAAGGAAACGGCTTAAACCCAGAACCAGAAACAAAGGACTTATATTAAAGGATGACTCACACTAAAACGGGACGGGACGGGCCGGACGGGAAAATCTGTCAATTTATATAGAAAAGAATCACGTGATAGCTCGGAGCCCTCGGATGTCACGTGACGCTTTCTATATAAATTGACAGATTTTCCCGTCCCGTCACGTCCCGTTCTAGTGTGAGTCATCCTTAACCCTGTGAGTTTTAAGCACCTTTAACTATTTAAAGTTTAGGAATTCGAGGTCAATTTTCAGTGGTTGGTCCGAAAGTTGGACTTGCCGGCATTTAGTATTAGGGAATATATAGCTACAGGGTATTGGACTTTCCCTCCCCTCCACACTCTACATACTTAGGTACCTAATGTATGTATTGTTTTGAATGTTTTAGCAGCACCTAGCAACAGCCCTTTACTTGTATAATTCTCCATATAAGTACCTATATATAATTATTTTATACCATAGTGGCAAACAAGCACACGGCCCCCCTGATGGAAAGCGGTCAACGTAGCCTATGGACGCCTGCAACTCCAGTGGTCACATGCGCGTTGGCGACCCATTAAAACCTTGTACACTTCTTTTTGAAGAACATTTGAACATTGATATTGACAAGAAAAATTTGCGTTTTGTATAAAAAAATATTACTCACTTTTTCATAAATTGTATGTTCTATTGGCATAAAAAAACTCAATCCTAAGTACAGTGGTCGTCAAAAATAAGTGTACGTACCTACTTAATTGTCTTATTCCAAGGAGTTAAAGTAAAAATGTATTACCATATTTTTAACAGTTTGTTCAAAATCGTTTTCCATCATACGACGCGTCGCCTTCCAATTTCAATTTTAAAGAGACAGCTTTCTCCCGAACGTTCTGTGAGAAGATATTTTATCCCCCTGAGCTCTATCCGTCAACACCGTCGAGACATTTTGAGAAAATAAATGCGTTACTTATTCCGCCCATTGGTTAAATCCGAATGAATAACATGAAATACGAAATGATTTATATAGTAGAATAATATAGAAGCATCATTCACTTAAGGATCACACTAAAAGGGGCCAGAACGTGACCGGGAAGGTCAGTTTCTATAGAGAACGTCACGTGACCTCCGAGAATCGTCCCGTCCCGTCCCGTCCTAGTGTGAGTCATCCTTAACACTATTGAAAGTGACACATCGTCCCGTCTCGTTTTAGTGTGAGTCTCACTCTACTGTCATTTACTTCAGGCACATCAAACATAGCCAATGAAGAAATAAATATAATAATGTTTCTGAAATACCTTGACTATAGGTATTACAATGAACTATACCTGGGGTCAATGGGGATTACCGCGAGTCGATTTTCCGCTAGGGGCGCTAGTGGAACGTGGGTCCTGTGGGAACATTTCAAACGTCACTTTGACAATTCACTCATACTGACACATGACCCACGCATGAGTGGCGCCGCCTGGTGAGTGACAATGCGGTAGCTCCCATTTCATAATCATTTTGTAACTTGTAATATTAGGGGAACTCTCTTTCTAATAAAAGGGATTGAAAAGAAACTTCCGCTATATTACAATCAACAAGCCATTCTGCAATAGGCCTCTGGTCTAATACTTTAAACATTCGCGTTCTGTACACATTATTAGAAACTTACACCAGGTCTATCATGAATTTAGTTAATTTACCTTAATATACCGACCCTTCGTCATCATTCAGTCTCATGTGTCATGTTCACGGCTTCACCCACCTATCTACCCATACGTTAAAGGATAACTCACACCAATCCGATCCGGTCCGATCCGGGACGATCTGTCAGTTTCAATAGAAAACGTCATGTGACCTCCTACGCTCCGAGCTATCACGTGATTCTTTCTATATATACTCACAGCTCACTTCTCGTTGCCACTACCGCAGTGCCTAAAAAGCAGGATGTTCAACCATTGCGTCCTACCTGTGATGACATACGGAGCCGAGACGTGGAACATGACCGCCGGGCTGGGTCACCAACTACATGTCGCTCAGCGTGCAATGGAAAGAGCAATGCTGGGTATCTCGTTAAGAGACAGAGTCCGGAACGAGACTATCCGGCACAATACCAAAGTAATGGATACTGTCCATAGGTGTTGCAAGCTGAAGTGGCAGTGGGCCGGCCACGTCTGTCGCAGAACCGATGAGATTTGGAGCAAAAGGGTTCTCGAATGGGCACGCCTCGGCAAACGTAGTGTGGGACGCCCTCCTGCCAGATGGACCGATGACTTGAGAAAGGTAGCTGGTAGTGGTTGGATGAGGGTCACGTACTTTGTGGCGCACCCTTGGTGAGGCCTTCGTCCAGCAGTCGACTGCAATAGGCTTATTGATTGATTGATCCTCATAGACCGTCCCGGATCGGATCGGGTTTAAGTTCGGGAAGTCACTTTAAAGTATGGCTCACCATCCTTTAAAGGAACTTCCCGCCGGGTAGGCGAACACTAACTCTAGACATTCATCTGATTGATCTATGATACAGACATTCAGTTCTTCAAATCAAGTGTGCTCACAAAATTGAAACCATTCCAATTATTTTTCACACCACCTATGCATAAAGGGTTTTTTCTGTTCAAGCTAGGAGGGATCAAAGTGGCACTTTTCTGTTCAAGAACTACACATTTTTAGCGGAGTTGATATGATGCTGTTTTCGGCTTTGTTTATTTCCTCATAGTTGGTGTGAAAAGCAGTATGTGTCACACGGTATCAAAATTATTTTCGTCTTGGTTAACGCTTTTTTTTTTTTTTTATTGTTTCAAAAGAAAACTTACGTGGCTAAGTATACATATTCCTTCGCCAAACTGAGGACAGTTTGTTGGCGAATAGTGCGCTCTTAATAAAATAACAATTTTTTTGTTATACCTACTCATACATTGTACAGTATTCTTTATGTTGGTAAGTACTAAATTAAATTAAATTATACACTTACAATGCTCACTTGTAGGTATCCAAACTTGTTGCCAATGCTTAGTTGCTTTCGTGAGATGGAGCTTACATTAACATCTAACCATATGTAGTCATAAATATAAGTAAGTACTATGTATCCAAGATACCATCTAAGAGTAATGTTTTTAATTGTTTTTTAAAAACCTGTTTACTACTGGACTGTTCTATTGTTAGGCTTAGTTTGTTAAAAATCTTAGGTATGATGTGTTTCCGAGTTCTTTCGCCAAAGTAGTTATTAGTATTATATTCTACATATCTTCTTTGTGTGCCGACCCTAAAGTTGCGTAACAATTTGTGACGTGTCTTAAAATTGTCAAGATTGTAGTTTTCTATAGATATTAAATATTTAACTTTTTCATGTACTGGTAATATTTTTAACTTTTGATACAATAATTTATAATTTTGGTTACATTTTATTTTGGTATTTTTATCCACTAGTATATTTTTAATAATTCTTATCTGAATGTTACATATTTTATCCAGGTAAGTTTTAAACGTGAGCCCGTATGCATTTAGGCCATAACTAATTACTGACTCCGCCAAAGAATGGTATAAACTGTGCAGTATTTTCCTGTTTACAATGCTTTTAACGCTATACAATTTTGCCATAATTGCTCTAAGTTTATTGCATACTATATCTATGTGGCTACCCCAGCTAAACTTAGTGTCTATGGTTAATCCTAAATATTTATACTTATCTACAAATTCAATGCTAGAACAATTACAGCCTTTTTGGTTGTTGTGTAAACATTCGTATGTATGCCCTATTATGCAGTCTCGCGCGAGCGCTTACCCGTGCGCGCGCTCTGCTCTCAATACGCGTCACCGCAGTGTCGTTTTAAAATGTCATCGAATACTTTAAAATGTAATACGTGCAATATTATTATTGACGAAATGTTGTCATACATTCAAAACAAAATTTCAATAAGTGACGAAGATACATTAGTGCGAATATGTGAAAAGTCGTTTACGGCTAACGAGATTCAAAAATCAAAATCGTTATTATTCGATGCTCTGCCGAAAAATGAGCGAAAAATTAAACGAAAGGGTAGTGGCAAGGATCAAAGGGACCTTCGTGATATAATACATGTTTTTAAAGCGACGGAACCTGATATAATTCCTACTTTTGTGGCGCACCAGCTAGAAAAACTACCCGCTTTGACGTTTGATCATCTCGACTGCTCCAAGCTTTTAAAGGATCTATTGCGCCTCCAAGAAGAAATTAACTCCATAAAGGATACGTGTGTCACAAAAACTCAGTTAGAGGACTTTAGAAACGAAATGCAACTATCTTGTAGGTATGCATCTCCACCGTGCATTCCATTGTCTGCCGTTAACGCAAGAAGAGGTGCTTGGTGTCTACAAGGAGATAGCGGACCATTTGGTATGTCACAGCACCATAACTCAACCCTGAATGATAATGCAAGTACAAACAAGCAAGATGTATCATCGATGTCAATAAATAAGGAAGATAATCTGCTGTATAGAACCGTTTTGCATGAGTCATCATCACCTACTCAGCATAAACGACCTATTTCCATAAGTAGATCGATTTGTGCGAGTAATGATCTGGCTATTGTGGTTGATAAGGAAAATTGTCCAACTAATATTCAAACCGGTTTACCTCAAATAACAGCAAGTGCCGCGGTCAGCTGCTATACCTCCGGCGCGCAGAGTACTTTGCCGAGTAACAATGACCCTAACAACAAAGAATGCTTGAAAGATAAGCGTAAGGAAAAGTGGCAAACTGTTACCTATAGAAAAAACAAATCTTCGAAACGCTTTAATGGGCAGGTGGGAACGGCGACTTGTGACGTCAGTAGCAAGTTTAAAGCGGCAGAGAAGCAGATTCCTATCTTTATATCAAAAATACACCTGGATACAAATGAAGATGACATCGTAGATTACATAAAAACAAAAACTTACGAAAATGTTTCCTTAGAAAAAATTATAATGAAAAAGGATCGTAATCATAAGGCTTTCAAATTTTTTGTATGCGAGAGTAAATTACCATTATTCCTAGACACTAGTCTGTGGCCTAAAGATATTGTATTTAGGCGGTTTGTGCATTTTAAGCACAGATATACGAACAGCGTTACTACTGGAAGCGGCACATAACTTAATACAGTAATGGAACAAGGCACAATTAAGTTAACTAGTTTCAATAGCAAAAGTGTCAAACGATCAGTGGACTATGTCAGACAACTTTGTAAATTTTCCGATATAATCGCTTTGCAGGAGACATGGCTATTGCCTAATGAAATTTCATACTTGGGCGGTATTAGCAGCGACTTTTTTTATACGGGAACATCGGCGGTAGACACATCCTCTGGTATGCTGAAGGGGCGACCGTACGGCGGAGTGGCACTTCTGTGGCGAAGTAATCTGTTCCAGTCCGTATCAGTGATACAGTGTAATAATCCACGCATATGTGCGGTTAAAATCGTGTCTAGTGATAGGCCGTTTATAGTGGTCTGTGTTTATATGCCTACAGACTGCATTGATAATTTGCCTGAATTCACGGATTGCCTTAGTGCGGTTAGTGCAATTGTGGATGAGTGTGGAGTGGAATCGGTATATATTTTAGGAGATCTTAACGCACATCCAGGTGAGCTATTTTTCACTGAACTAAGTAATTATTGTGATGAACAGAGTTGGGTGTGCGTTGATATAAATAGATTGGGACTGTCTTCGGAGACCTACACTTTTATCAGTGAGGCGCATGGGTCTAGGCGTTGGCTAGACCACTGTATTGTGACACAATCTGTTATCAATTCCGTTCATAATGTACGTGTGAAGTGTGACGTGGTTTGGTCTGACCACTTTCCCCTTATTATAGAATGTAATATAGGTGTATTAACGCCTAGATTAACTGCTGTAACGTCTAATAACGCCAATTACGCATTATGGGGGGAGAGAACAGGTGATCAGATTGCGGTATACAGTAAGGAATGTGATAACAGGTTAAGAAATATCCATTTCCCTTCCGATTTTATAGATTGTGGCGATAAATGTTGTAGTAACCCCTGTCATAAATTAATTTTAGATAATATGTACAGTGACATTGTGTCTGCGCTTAGCCAGTCCGCCATAATTAGTAAGGGAAATGCGGGACGTAAGAAAAAGAACAAAAATCGTATAGTAGGTTGGAATAGACATGTGAAAGATGCGCACGGGCGGGCGAGACAGGCATTTCTTGATTGGGTATGTAGTGGAAAACCTATGGTCGGTCCTGAATATAATAACATGTGTGAAAGTCGACGTATATTTAAGTCACGGCTTAAATGGTGCCAAGATCATCAGAATCAAATACAAATGGACATAATAGCTGCGCAACATTATAAAAAAGATTTTAAGGCTTTTTGGAAATCCACAAGTAAGGTTAATGTTAGGTCTGGCCCGCCGGCGAGCGTTGACGGGGTAACGGATCATGAGTCCATTGCTAACATGTTTAGAGATCACTTTACTGTGCAACCTACCGTAACGCCCGCGTGTGTGAGTGGGGCGGGCACTGAGACTATCGTGGATGGACCGGCGACAAGGATATCGGTCTCAGAGGTAGCAAAATCCATTAAATCTATGTCTGGTGGTAAGTCGCCTGGCCATGATGGTCTCAGTGTAGAACATCTACGTTTTGCTGGTCGCCATATCTCGCGTGTGCTTGCAATGTTTTATTCTTTGTGTATATCACATTCCTACCTGCCTATTGACCTAATAAAAACCATTGTGATACCAGTAGCGAAAAATAAGACGGGAGACCTAACAAGTCAAAATAATTATAGGCCGATATCGCTCGCTACTGTTATGGCAAAGGTACTGGACGGTGTTCTTAATGCACAGTTGAATAAAAACCTTTCGCTGCATGATAATCAGTTCGGGTTCAGGCCTGGACTATCAACTGAAAGTGCCATCCTGTGCCTTAAGCACACTGCCGCGTACTATGTTGATAGGAACACGCCAGTATATGCTTGTTACCTAGATCTATCAAAAGCGTTTGATTTGGTTTCCTACGATATACTGTGGGCAAAACTAGAGGGTATTAACTTAGCTCCCGATCTTATAGGCATATTCAGATATTGGTATGGAAACCAAATCAACAACGTGAGATGGGCAGGTACCCTATCTGAGTCGTATAGGTTGGAGTGTGGGGTGAGACAGGGGGGTTTAAGCTCACCTTCACTCTTCAACTTATATATGAATGAGCTGATTGTCGCGCTCAGCAGCATGCATGTAGGCTGTCACATTGATGGGATTAATGTGAATAATCTGAGCTATGCCGACGATATGGTGTTGTTGAGTGCGTCAGTGTGTGGCATCAGAAAGTTGCTAAAAGTATGTGAGGACTATGCGCACAAGCACGGACTCACATATAATGTAATTAAAAGTCAGTACATGGTGTTTGGGGTCGAGTCTAAAATACCACCAGTAATACCGCCTATCACACTTAACACGGTTGCCTTAGAAAGGGTATACCAGTACAAATATCTGGGTCATATAGTTACGACCGACCTCAAGGACGATGCTGATTTGGAACGGGAACGTAGGGCCTTGTCGATAAGAGCTAATATGATTGCTCGCAGGTTTGTTAGGTGCTCAAAAAAAAGTAAAGTTACGTTGTTCAGGGCTTTCTGCACAACATTTTACACATGCAGCCTGTGGAGAAAGTACACCTTAAAATCGTACAGGGCCCTACAAGTACAGTACAATAATGCGTTTAGGGCGCTGATGGGGCTGCCGCGGTACTGCAGCGCATCAGGGATGTTTGCGGAGGCACATGTGGCGTGTTTTAAAGCAACCATGCGTCTGCGAGCCGCATCCCTGGTGCGACGTGTTCGCGCTAGTCCCAACAGTGTCCTGGCCATGATTGGAAATAAATGTTGTCCATATATTTCATTTTGCTGCGGACTTCATGCGCCTGGTGGTTAACACAGTGAGAGGAAGATGACGGTGGTCAAAGTCACTGTTTTAACCACGAGTCCAGTAGAGTGGAATTTTAAGTAATTGTTTTATTTGTATGTGTGTATCGTGGTTAATGTATATTGTGTTAATTGTGTGTAAATTGTTTTAATTGTGTGTAAATTATGTATGAGTCTTGTTACTTGAAATAAACAGATTTTGATTTGATTTTGATTTGATTTGATTATGTTAATACTTTCGCTCGGGGCCTGTAAATAAGGTGATTTAATTAACATACATTTGGTCTTTTCTAAATTTAGAATAATGCCATTGTCATGTGACCATTTAATTATGTTTACGAAATCATTCTGTACACATTTTTCTACATTTTTTATGTCCTTATCTTGAACCCCTATTACGCTCAGGATTTGCAATATAATTCTATTGTAGAATCCATCGCTTCATTCGGAATTCAATGTACGCCCTCGCTGGAAATATATCATTTTGATCCCTTGTATTGTAAACACAATCTACCATTGCCGCTTCTTTTGCAATGACACAAGCTTCTAGTCAGACGCCAGACTGTAAATACTCAATATTATAGAAAAAGTACCTTCAACCCATTAAAGGCCAGTCAAAGCATCATTAATCATAACCTCCGTCATTTATCACGTTTGGGACCCTTCCTTCACGTATTTACATATTTTGGGCTCCATTTTTTACTTTTAGTGAAAAATCTGTTTTTTATTACTGCCCCGTGATGCGACACTTTGCAAGCCCGCTGAACATCTTGTAAAGATTCGTGTGAGAGTAACATAGGTGTAATTTTCCATTTGAATGCAAAATGGGACCACCCGATTACCTAAAGTGTTACGTATGTAACAAATGTAACAAACAACAATAATCCTTTTCTCAGGAGTCTCAGGACGAAAGGAGAATTGGGTGAGGTGGATATCTGAATGCCCGTATCCGTAGTCCTTTTTTAATACCACGTCGGTGGCAAACAAGCACGGCACGCCTAATGGAAAGCAGTCACCGTAGCATATGGATGCTTTCCACTGCAGAGGTGTCACATGCACGTTGCCGACCTATTAAAAATTGTAGTTCTTCGGGAAAACCTTGGCAGGGAGCTCATTTCACAGCCAGAGTGTCCGCGGAAAAAGGAAAACATTTCACTATCTTGATGTTACTAACAAAACAGATGTAAAATTGTAAACATCCGCAAAGCAGGGCAGAAATGCAAATCCACTTATGGCTTTTTTTTAAATCGGCAACATTGGTACCTCGTTATCCTTATTCACATTATCCCTACTAATACCTAAAAGTTAACTAAAAGAACCGTCCTGCTCAAACACCCATAACGCTGTCACATTCACATTGAAAACAATAAAATGAGATCCATGCTACCCGCACGGTTATTTGGATGTGCATTTTGGTAATTTTTTTTTGTTGTGACCACGGAAAAATGCCATTCAACCATGTCCCACATCAAAGTCAAATTCTCTGTTTGTCTTTCCACTTTGAGCCCAAATATTTGTCTAAACCAAAAGCGTGAGAGTTGCGGCATAAATCCGAGAGCGGTCGGCCTTTACTAACATTACAAATTTGGGAATTAAAATAGCTTATCTGTAAAACCACAGAGTGCTTTTATAGGCTAGCATGCATTTACAACCGAAACCAACCAACCAGACCTCGAACCAGCGGATCTATATCCGGATCCCTAAAGCTTTCTATCCTATTTTTGCTTTCCCAAATACTGTTTAACATAATGATCATTTGTCCTAAACTCATATGTCCTAATATTGTTTTCCCTAACATCGTTTAACCTACTTTTCTATCAGGGATTCGATTTTTTGTGAGGTCACGTTTCTATCCTAACCTAACCGACTTCTTTAACAGCGATTCGGTTATGAGTGAAGTAGTTTTTGGGCAATAATTCGATTATGGCAAATAATCATTAGGACAATTGATCGTTAGGGATTGTGATCAAAAGAGTCAAGTGATTTTAGGAGATTTTAGATTTAAGGTAACTAGAGGTAACTTACTGTATACATTTGAAAAATAAATGTTCTTCTTTCAAAAACAAACAAAAAAAATTCAGGACAAACGATATTAGGGATGTCGAAGGAGACGTCCCTAAGCGAGGAGAGGAGTAAGACAAGAATACGTCACCTCTCTAAAACTGATGACCGCTGCTCTGGAAGATGTTTTCAAGGTTCTGGACTGGAGGCGCTTGCCATTAACATCGATGGCGAGTATATAATTACTCACCTCCTGTTTGCGAATACACGAGTTTCCAAAGTAAATAAACTCGCGGCGCAACTACAGTATTGTGCTTACCATAGCGACACGATTCGATAGTGTTTGCACCTTGCTCGTTCTTCGCTGGTGAGAAAGAGACGCAAACACTATCGAATTCGAGTTGTCCGTATCGAGTACGGTTACCAAAACTCATGGTAAGAACATACGATGTGTATATATATACTCGCCGCGAAACCACAGTAAGTAACTTTATCGCGTGCAGCGGTGGGTGGTCAGACAGGCTCAGAGATCACTTACGAGATTAACTGTAGATAAAAAAGACTCCATAACCATCATATAAAATAGGCTAGACGACTAAAAAATATATTTAGTCCGTCTTTTAGACTATCAAAAAATATTGTACACGTATTTTTTCTTTTGTTCGTCAAATCAAAAATGAGGAAAATACAGTGGGTTCAAGTTTTGCGTAACGTCACTATTAGGTACTTACCTACCTAGTAGTGACGTCACAAGCCCCCACCCTGGAACTTTGATGCTCTTTATCTTCGTAAATTTTAGTTAAATTTAAAAAGGAAAAAATACGTGTCTAATCATTTTAGACAATCTAACTGACGGACTAATTAGAATGATAGTTCTTCAACCTAGTCGTCCTCCCTAATCTTCTTCAGCATTTTTCCGGCTTATGGCACGGCTCAGAGAGCCTAGGGTCCGCTTTGGCAACTAATCCCAAAATTTACCATAGACGCTAGTTGTACTTTCGTAAAACTTCGAATTTGTTATTTTAATTCCTAATTAATAAAAAAAATATCGATTTTTAAATCCTATATGCACGTTTACATGCGCTTGTCCTTCTGTTGAGCCAGGCTCTTGCTTTTTGCCAAATTTAGCGATTCTAGGTCAATGGAAAGTCCCCTAAACATTTTGATTCCCATTGTAAATGTATGGGAAATGCGCCATAAACGGCCGTATCTTTTGACTGCATTAACGTAGAGGTTTGATTTTTCACAGCTTCAGGAGGCCGCAGACTTGTATATGTGGTTATTAATTTCATTTTGCTACCTCTACGCGTTCCCAAGATAAAGGGCCTTGACAGACAGACGGACGGATGGATAACAAAGTGATCCTATAAGGGTTCCTAAACGTGATCTTTGCACACGTTTTATAACGTGGAGTCTGTAAGTAGTAATCTGTGGACGACTACACACCACCATTAGCCAGTTATTAATACTTCATTTGCCGGTTGTTTGTGAACTACATGTTGTAGCTTTACAACCCCGCGGATGAATTCACATGAATGCGGATTTTGGCTAATTCTGATTTGTTGCAAATACACGGGAACCGTTAAGGTGAAGTTTAATAAATGGTTTTGCGAAAGTTTCGCATGATATATATATAGCAAACGCACCGATATCCATAATGGACAGCGTATGGGTAATAAGAGGCTAAATGAAAAAATCTAAGTCTTTATGTAATAAAAAAATACTGTTTAGCCGGAAAATTTGGTTGATGTTCGTGTATTTCAACCAAAACTTACCAAATTAAAAAAATGCTCAATAATTTAGTGTAAATATGTTCATAATTGTTTAATTTATTCCGTAGAAGACTATATACTGAACACGGAAAAAAATGTTTTATCAAGATTCAATAGCAATAAGGTCGAAAACCAGATAGCTGTTTGAAGCTCGCTCATCAAAAAATGGTAAAACAGGTGTTAGAAAATGGTGTATTTTTCATAAACTGACAACAATTTAAAAATAAAACATTTGTTCCACTTCAATTGTAATGATCTTTCAATTGTTGTATTAAAACATGTAAAAAGGTTTTTGTAACTATGAAATATCATGGCAAAAAGTCAATTTATATACCGAGCTGTTAATGACAGATAGAGTCTATCAACAATCGATTCTTGATTCGAAAATGATTCGACGTCGAACGTAACAGTTTTGTCTCTATTCAATGACAGCATTATTCTTTCAAACGTAAAACCTAAAACATGATACGAAGCTCGACGTCATTTGTCGGTCATCGGCCTGAAAATACGGGCCCTAGTCATAATCATAAGCCCTATTGAAAATGAAACCATTGGTATGCCTTTTGGTCTAAAACTTCCACCCTAGACATTTCGGGCCATTATTAAAACAAATCTGCCAGTTCAGGATAACGAGAGCTGAATAAATGGCGACACAGCCTGGGCGGACTGGGCGGTGCACCTGGATTTGTTCCCATTGCTTTACAAGCGAGACGAACATAACGCACTTCTCATCTTCCTAGCGTTTTTACCGGCTCAGGGAGCCTGGGGTCAGCTTGACAACTAATCCCAAGCATTAACGTAGGCGCTAGTTTTACGAAAGCGACTGCCATCTGTCCTTACAACCCAAGTAAACTAGGGTTTATTGGGATTACTCTGGTTTCCTCACGATTTTCCGAAAAGCGATTGGTAAATATCAAATGATTTTCTACATAAGTTACAAAAAACTCATTAGTACGAGTTGGCAGGATTTGAACCCGAGACGTTCGGATTGAAAGTCTCGCGTCATACCGCTGGGCCATCAACACACTTCTCACACATGACATACAAAAAAAAATCAGTAATGACGACACTCACACATCGAAAATGATACAACTACACTAACAAATCTTGCACACTTCGATCTACTCGGATTGTTATGTACGAGTCATAAACACGCGTATGCCCATTTGGGCTTGTATGTTGGCAGAGGGGAAACTCCCCTTCATGTGTTGCTTGAAGCTTCTATCGCTCTAGAGATATCTAGTGTAACGACGTGATTTGCGGTTACGTCTTAACGCGATTCAGTTAAGAACCTAAATCTAGAGCGTCATGGTAAGACCCCAGGCCTGCGTTTGACTCACTGACAGTCAGCAAGTATTTGGAATACCGCCCAGTAGCCAATTCTTCGCAATATTCTTTGAACATCCAAAACTTTGTCTGGAATTGCCAGCGCCGTTCCACGGTGATTGGAGTTGGAACACAAGTTTAAAGGAAAGCTGCCTTCAGGTGTAATTTGAGGTTTAGTCTGGGACGATGCATTTTATGGGTGTATTTTTAACTTTTGAGTTTAAATATTAAATTCAGGAATAAAGATATTTGGACGAAATATTGTCTTCTGTTACCGCGATTGTTATTCACCGAAATTAAAACTTTAGAACAGATTAATCGCGTTTATTAACACCATGACCCTTCGTTTCAAGCCCTTTACAGCACTCGTTTTCACAGGGTTAAGACGATGAAGACGAATTCTCCCCGTCAATCAAAAAAGTTACTTGACCACGTAGGGTACTTGAAACGTAGGGTCATTGTGTTAATAAACGCGATTAATGCGCTCTAAAGTGTTTAATTTCAATATTTGGAAGAATTAAAATCACCATATTTACTTACTTAGATACTTTTGGTTGCCGGGAAATTATTTTCAATTCCTTTTAGGATAGCTACGAAACTAAAAGCATAGTAGGAAAATACAAGAAGTAACTATCCAGTGGTGTCTCCCTTTAACGACAACGTTACTGACAGCTAAGTGTCACATTCGCACATGCCAAAATTATATATTTCTTTCTCCGTCCAACCAAAAGTGGTCTCTATGATGACGTCATGACGGCCATATTGTGTATTTATGTACGAGTATCATGCCAAAAATATCTCCACCGTCGTGAACCAAAGTCTACAAAAATAATTTATTAAACAGAGATGTCTGCGAACGAAATTTATTTAATTATGGAAATTAGAAAATGGAAAAAATTCCTGCGTCGAGCAGGATTCGAACCCGCAACCTTTCTGAACACTGTTTTTTTTTCAATTATAAAATTATAGTATACATATATAGTAGTCAAGTGGTTAATTGACTAGTTTTTAATTATAAAAGACGGATGAGAAAAAAAGTCAAAAAGGCTTATGTTGTGAATTATGTAGCTCAATGGTGTTGAGGAACCTGTGGCTTCTAGACAACCATTAAAAAAATGGAATAATGCATATAAATAGCATCAAATCTTTGACGAGATTAAACCGTATGATTTATAAAGTAACTTTAGTAGATACCGTGGCGGAACAACAAAACTGTCTCCAGGGAGCGCAGTAAATGTGGGGTCGACTTTATTGCCGAATTATATTGCCAGCCAGTTACACTACTATAAAGTATGTTCTAAAAACTAGCCGAGAAATGCTGGTTGTTACATTAAAGCTATTTTCATTAGTACTTTAGGTACCATAGAATGGTGTAGGTACTTACAACGGGACAATGGAGTAACTATAGTCAGGAAAAATACCCCTGAATTATACGAAGGTGCTTACAATACATAACTGTCTGTCGAGAAAGACACACGTCATTGTCTAACATCACTGTAAGACACACGTCACTGTAAAATGATTTTTCATAAGTACTTAAGTTGCAAAAAGGTCTTCCGTTTGATATTCAAAATGGCGGTTGCGTTTCTTGAATAGTTCTTTGTTTTTGTGTGCTAAATGTTGTTTAATGTGTAATATTTATAGCTTATTGTGCAGTAAACTAACGAAGAAGTGTGCAGCTAATGAAGAATTAATCCTGAAACGCGTGTAATCGCGTTATTGAGTTATTAATCGGTTGCCCTGGGATTTTGGCCTCCTGAAATATTTATTACGTATAAGCTGTAAACGGAATAAATAGCAAGGCCAATTACCGAACAACGTCGCCCAAGAGGCAATATACTATTTATATAAAAACACTGATATATTAATACGGGACACTGGCAAAATTGTCCAATTCTCGGACAGAGGCCATTTTATAAAAGAAGAAGAAGAAGAAGTTGCAAAAAACTCATTGGTATAAGCCGGCGGGATTTGAACCCGCCTTTGGGTTGAAAATCGCTCACTTACCGCTAGGCTACCAACGCTTCTTATTATGTAAATATTCACAACCAAACTGCGAAAGACAAATTATCTACTATTGTTCCATCGTGATGAACCTTTACCCTTACTGTGCATTAAAACGTCCGAAACTAGCGTCATATTTCCCGTAAATCAAAGGACCAAGCTAACCTTCATAAACTCAACCTATTAACATTACACATTACAATATTTACCCTATTACTATTGAAATAGAGTTTGGATTGGCGATAGATTCGCGTACGGGTGGGCAGAAGCACTGTGCAATTAGTTAACGCGTCTGAAACGCCGGCTTTGACCCCGTGTACCCCGCGTGCCGTGTACCCCTGGCTGACCCGTGAGGCCGAATCGACCCCACGGTGATTGAACAGAAGCTCCAAGTGGCCCGCCAGACGGTTGTACTTTTTGTTTGCGCTTTGTTGCATACGTTGCCTTATTAGGGTTAAATCGTTTAACTGCAAATTGGCTTTGTTCGAAAACTCATGGACATTTTACATCATTGTTCTCTGCGATTACTTTAATGAAATGTTAACTTTCTTAATTAATCATACCAAACGCGATATGGCTTACCAATGTCTAAAAAGTTGCATAGCTGAAACAGATTCATTAAGTTCATAAATATTTCACAGTCACCTTTAAGACGTTTCCTTATTAATCTTATTATACGACTGAGCAAAAGGGTAACAGCCTTTTTCAATTGCTCGTCCGCCCTTTAAGGAAGTTTAGCATTTATAATTCATAAAGCATCTGCCTTGCGGTTTTTACGACTAGAAACGTTTTTGTCTGAGAATAACACCCCGTTGGGACCGACAAACATCTTTTTGCTAACATAAAATGAGCACTTTTATGTTGAAGTTGTCAGGAAAGCAAGCATTGCTTACACAATTTCCGAGTCCGAAAATCAAACCACCAGCTGAACCAGTGTATCCTATAACCGTCTCGCTCCTACCACTACTCTGGCAGAAGCGATACGGACATACTTGATAAACGCGCAGTCGCTAACGCCTGCGGTTAAGTACAATTCATGCACATTGCTTCCATCAGTTAAGTGTGCTTACCATGAGTTCTCTCGACTCGGAGCCCTCGGATGTCACGTGACGCTTTCTATAGAAATTTACAAATTTTCCCGTCCCGTCCCGTCCCGTTCTAGTGTGAGTCATCCTTTATACTTCACTAAAAAATTTAGATCGGCCGTGATGCATTACATTCGGGCATCAATCGCCAAAAAAATTACAAAAAAAATCTTTTCCCATATTACAAAAAAAAATTGGTGAAGATTTACGTCATTTTGATGAATATCTATTTCAAAATTCAAGGTTCTAGTATCTAGGGCTGTTGTTATCCGTCAGTCCATAGTAGTCTATAAAATAATAAATAAATAAAATAAAAATTCTTTATTTTCAGACAATTACAAGTCCATAGTATGGTTAGCAGCAATAATGACTTATGACCTATGTTAGCAACTACTCTATTTACTATTTAAGTATGACATTACAACTCAAAACTTACAATTAATTTTGCCTTCTTTGTACATGAAGTGCGATATATCGACCCAAAATAAACGAGTCTAGCCTTTCGGCTATCATCTTCAGGATACCGTTGGAGCTCCCGCGCATACGTCGCACTACTGACGCGGTGTTTTTGCGTAGTATGGCATAAAAGTCATCTACATGCGCGTCCGCAAACATGCCAGAGGCGCTACAATATCGCGGGAGCCGCAACAGGGCCCTGAAAACGTTATTATATTGGACCCTCATGGCGTTGAAGGATCTAAGTTTAAAATTAGCCCACAGGCCGCTCGTGTACAAACACTGACAGTAGGCTCGGAATAAAGTTATTTTCACTTGAGCGCTACAGCGCGCGAACCTGTGTGCCAACATACCACCGCGAACCGACAACGCTCTGCGCTCTCTCTCCATGTCCGTGTCATCTTTTAAATCTTCTGTCACAATGTGACCTAATTACTTAAACTGAGTGACACGATTTAAAGGGGTACCGTTCAACCAAATTGGCGGTACTGTTGTGGGCACCTTATTTTTTCCCTTTATTATCATGTACTCGCTTTTCTTAACATTGTCTATAAAACGCGCCTGTTTCAAATATTAAAAAACTGGCACAGTAGGTCCTAAACCTGACACCCGCCCGACATGAAATTACAACGGCAACAATTGAAACACTTCGACCCCCGGGCGGCTCACAGGGAGTCACTTGCAGTTAAGTGTACCCCACGCGGAGGCACGAAACAGCCTGTTTATTCGCATGACTTTGTAAGAATATGTGAGCTAGTTTCTAATATATCTAGACCTCGGAATTGTTAAGGTTTAAGGATGACTCAGACTAGAACGGACCGGGACGTGACCGATCCGGACGATCTGTCAGATTCACGTGATTATTTCTATAGAAACTAACAGATCGTCCCGGATCAGATCGGATCGGATCGGACTGGTGTGACTCATCCTTTAATCCACTGGGCAAAATATATAGTAGACATTTCGTTTGCAAGGATAGAGCGACACAAATATTTGGGCAAATCTCGATAACAATGCCGAAGTGAATTGGTCCTACCTATTACCAGAACACCATATTCGATCATTGATATCAGAGTCCAGCCTAACTGGTCAATTGTTCGGAACTGACAGGTAATAGTGAATGACAACAGGTAAACCGTGAGGGTAAAGACAAAACGAGGGTGACCACACGGTGTCACCGGTAATCGAATCGCCGGGCGCTTGGGGTCGAAAGGCCCTCTAACGTGATACGTGTACACGATTATAGGACGCAAGAGTATAGACATTAGCGTTATAATTGCATGACAAAAGTTCGAGGTTGAATTTTCAAAGGGTATGAATGGCTTGGGACTGATATGTATCTTTTAATCACATTTGTCTTTGTTTTAATTCTATTTCGTGGGTTGGAAATATGAATCCTTTTTTGAGGCGAATCCTTTTTTGATTTGGAGACCGGACTAAGATAATACAGGATAAAACAAAAGTTAAAAAGGACGTTTGGTCTATGACGTATTTTTGCTTTGTGACCTAAACAGCGAAAAGTGGTAACTACTTTCGTTTAGGTGATAAAGCCAAAAGTAAGTAATATAAAACATATAGGCGAAATGTTGGAGAATTATTAGGACTACAACGATGATACCGAGAATTATAAAGAAAAGGAAAGGATTATTAGAAAACACAATCCTCCCCAATGTCTTCTTAAGAGAGTAATCAGTATCGTGGACAGATTAGGAAAAAACAGTAAGTAGGTAGTCGTATGTAACCTAAAAAAAATGTAGCGAAGAAAAAGTTTTTTTGGATGGTATTTTCCGCTAGGGGCGCTAGTGGAACGTGGGTCCTGAGGGAACATTTCAAACGTCATTTTCACAGTTCTATCATAGTGACACAGGAGCCCACGCATAAGTGGCGCCGCCTGGTGAGCGACAATACGGTAGCTCCCATTGGTTGACAAAACTCCTAATTTTGGCCATCAAATTTCTCTGTATGCCATTTTATTGCCTATTAAATTACCGTATTCCCCTAAAGAAATAGATAAGTAAGTACAGGAGAGGAGACCTATTTGAACCTGGTAAACTGACATTTGACATATCCCGACGTCGTTAGCATGTCATATTAATCATTTCCACGGAAGTGGGCATCGAAATGTCTCTTAAACACGTTCGATTAGGTCTGAATATGATACCGATACAGAACATCGTAAATATCATTGAAAATGAACCAACAATACTTTTCTAACATTCTAACAATGACAAAATTTATTTGAACTCTGATATACGGAGTTACGAAGTCGCTATCGACCGAGTTCTTCGTATCTTTCCTTTCAAGTTCGTGGAAAACAGTCAGTGTAATGTTATTATCTGAGACGACAGGATAAGAAAATAGTGAAGAAGTATAAAGGATGACTCACACTAGCACGGGACGGGACGGGACGGGACGACCTGTCAATTTGTATAGTTGGAATTTAATCAACTTAGATTGTTATTTCCTGTATTCTATGTGATGAACTGAAAGTACTGTCTTATAACTAAAGTTAAAAAAATTGTTTTACGCCATAAAAAAATATCAAGGAAATACAAACAACACAAATACAAATACAACTACATACAAATTCATAAATACATGGAAATACAAATTCTCATACTAACTCCATGCCGTACAAAGGTTCACTATTGTCTTGTAGAATTTTATTTGTCATAAATTCGATTCCGAGAATAATTACATACTGCTTTTCGCATACTATTGATTTGCAGAATTAATCTTTTCGCAGAATTTTGGCAGAAAATATTAATATACTTAGACCGGGTTACTCACGTCTATAAAGTCGAAAATAGCTCGACATGTTTCGGGACGGTCCGCGCCCCATAATCATGAGTGAGAAGCCTAGCGCCTGCGCCGACCGCGCCCCCCGCGCCGGTCTGCCGGCGTGCTCAACGGGCTGTCGCGCGCAGTGTGCGCAGAGCAATCGCGGCAAGCGCTTCTCACTCATGATTATGGGGCGCGGACCGTCCCGAAACATGTCGAGCTATTTTCGACTTTATAGACGTGAGTAACCCGGTCTAAGTATATTAATATGTCTAATACTCACGGGAGTTTTCTATTTAAAATTTGGCAGAAAACCCTAACGTAACCCACTTTCTGCATAATATGCCAAATAACTATTATGGCAAGTATATATTTCTGCGAAAGTACATATTTTCAAAAGTTTTGCTGCGATACGTCAGATACGTGTTATGCCAAGTGTATGTCTGCCAATATATATTCTGCCAGATGAGGGTCATCCCGTACAAATGAGAACAACTGACCCCATCTGTCGATACATGTGGCTGACGTCAAATTTCTACTTCTAGTAGTAGTTGCAACATAAAGTTTATACGGAACCCTCGGTGCGCGAGTCCGACTCGCACTTGGCCGGTTTTTTACTACTGATGCTGCAACAATCATCTGTAAGCGATGATGTGGCCAATAAGTGTGAAAGCACGGTTAAGGATGCGGCGGGACGGACGGGGCGGGACGGAAAAATCTGTCAATGTCTGTAGAAAGCGTCACGTGACATCCGAGGACTCCGAGCTACGTGATTCTTTGTATAGAAATTGACAGATTTGCCAGTCCCGCCTCGTCCTGTCCCGTGCTAGTGTGAGTCATCCTTTATAGTAATGATCCTTATATGCCGTGCATAATCAATTGAACAATCAAGTGTGCACATAATGAGTGTGTCAGCACATTTGAACTATGGTTCCACCGACCGTCAACAGTTCCGCTTAAATGTTCCGAAACTGCGAACTAGCGTGCGAACTAAGTTCGCTTTTGGAACTACTAAGATGCAGGAGTTGCGAACATTGGTGGTTGTCAACTTTTAATTATTCTCTAATATGAACTATTCATAATACACGCACTATTCAGCTTGGAAAATGAATGTCAAAAGACCTCCTTTCGTTCCTTCCTTTCATACAAATATGTTTTAAACAGAAATTCTGGTAATTTTCATAAGTATTTTTTGAGCGCATAGTTAAAATTAGATCGCTAAAAAATCAAATGGAAAAAGTCGAAATAAAACAAACTTGTTTACAAAATTTCACAAGGATTGGTTGATAAATGCGACCTGTAGAGGAGAACAAATGGACAGACACACGAAAGCATTCCTGCCCTCTCTTCTTTGCTCACTCGGTCAATAAGTTATGTTTAAACTTCAACACAGGTGAATACCAGCAAATAAAATGTTAAAATCTGCATCACCAAATTGCCTTAAAAGAAAATCAAACAATTACGTATATAATAGTTAGTAATGCTTTGCTTACTCAGCATTTTTCCCGCATTACGCTGTCTACCCCATTAAACTGCCCGTAACAGTAAAACAAAGACAGAACTACAATCGTCTCTCTCCATTATCTCCGACACCAATCCCAGTTTAATTCCAATAAGGCTTAACCGCCTTAGATTTGTAAACTAGTTGCGTCGTTTTGTAAAAAGCGTTTATATATTAATCATTCATAACGGCGACCAATTATAAGGGGTCCCCGTCGAGGGTGCGACGGACGAACATAACATTTCACATGCAAATGTATTCTGGGCCTTACCAGGAGTTTTACGTAGACGGGCATTTTCAAAAATAGGGTACCGTAAAACCACCGAACTATAGTCCAGTACTACAACTATGGTCCAACGTAATTAAGCATCACCAATAAGGTATTTTAAATTTTGCGTGAACTTATTTGACCAAAGAAGAGTCTTTCAAATAATAGTCACATCAAAACATAGATACTAAAGTGATTTTTGGACCATAATTGGGAGGTTTTGGACCATAGTTGGGTGTTTTACGGCATCACTTTTTTTTTGAAAATATAGCATATTTTGTGTTTTTTATAACCAGAATCACGAGTAAGTACTATTGATTTAAAAAAAGAAAAAAAGTGTTCCGTTTTTTTTGTCAGTTTCGTAACGCATTTTTTGATACATTTAGTATGGGCCGTTACAAAACTGTTTTTTTTTTGTATAGGTACGTTACGAAACTGACAAAAAAAGGAACAATTTTTTTTTAATCAATAGTACCTACTCGTGATTCTGGTTTTAAAAAAGGCCAAAACTTCCTAAACATTTTTTTTAATAGTACACTTTTTTTTTAATGGCCAGTCTCCAACGCCTCCGTGGTAAGCATAAAACTCATGGTAAGGGTTCCGGGAACACACGAGCCTGTTACTAGGGATAGGCCATTGCTTTTTATTAAACGCCAAAACGCCGCTTTGAGGTGTTTCCTTGTTTTTTGCCGAGAACGGAATTTTATTAAATGATGTGCTGGGTTTTTTCGCTGAAAATTTTCGGTCTGACGATGATGGTAGTAAAAAAGAATGTTCGCGTTCAAAAGTGCATGAACTAATTCACTGTACATAGGACTCTATATAGGGAATCGCGTGCTGTATTTCCTGCGACTGTACATAGTCAAACGAAATAGTATTTTATACAATCGTGACATAATGAAGAGTTTTTCAGTCGAGTACCGTGTTTAGGCCACGAAGCTTGCTGAGTCACTAAGGTGCTCAAGTTTGTTTGAGGCTGGCGATTGTATTAGGTATGTAGAAAGTGTATAGATATAGATTATAATTGTAATTGTAGGGTTTGTACTTGCGTTATTGAACACAAAATTTTTTTTTTTTTCTTTTCAGTGCGCTTTTGTTTTTGTTGGTCGATTCGTTTCGTGTTAGTGCCGGTTTCTTTATTGCCTTTTAGTTTTTTTTTGGTGGTTAATTTTTTTTGTTAAAAAGTTTTTATATTTACAAACAAAGATAATAGACAAACGTACACCTGCTATGCCCCAAATATATTTTATCGATAAGCTGGATTACCAAACATAAAAACAAGCTCCATAAATCATGTTTTAAAATGTGGTGTGAAGACCGCCTTGACTGAATATTACTTACTTATCTACACACCCCTGTGGAAGAAATCTAAAAGTAATCAAGTTATAAACCCAAAACACGCTACTCTCAAGCAATATTGGCTTCAAAATTACATAGATCAATGAACTTTTCCCGAAAATGAAATTTCCAAGTCTCACCTTCACCATTTTGACTAGTCCCGTGCCAAGGTATTCTGGTCCTTATCACAAGGGTATAGAGGCGTGAGTGAAACGGAGAATGTGTATTGCACAAACAATGTACGTATCTATCGTAAATGGGCGCGGAATAGGCGCCCCGTGGGCGGCACAGTGGTGCTCAAAG
The DNA here is from genome assembly GCA_949128165.1 of Lathronympha strigana. NCBI lineage: Eukaryota > Metazoa > Arthropoda > Insecta > Lepidoptera > Tortricidae > Lathronympha > Lathronympha strigana. Next base: position 2,354,076 of record OX421911.1, read on the forward strand.
TTTTTTGATTACGCTTTAATCGTTCAAGTCCTTACGTTTATTTGGTACATCCCATATGCTTAAACGCACCTGCGTTCCTACTCGAGTACCTACTCGGATTCACTCACTTCATTTGTACTATTACAATTTATTACTAAGTAGCTTTGTATTTAGTCTCATCTGTAGTGCCTATTTCTTAATAGGGCACAATCACAAAATCATTAGTAAAAACGTGGGTAACGATTTTATTGCATTTTTTTTAAACCTACAAGCTCTATTAAGTTACCAATCTATATAAACTTGAAAATTAATTAGAATTTGAATACAAAAAATTTAATAAAAAATATTCATCGACTATAAAACAATTATAAAATGCGGCTTAGCTCAGTGACCGTTAGTACTAGAAAGCTGTAATTTGGTATGAATATACATATCAATCATGCCAACAAAGTGGTAAAATAAAAACTTGGAAAACTTTTACCTAATATTATATTATATTTATAAAAAATTGCTCAAATATTTAATACATCTGCGTATCGGTCTACTTTTACTAATTATTCATCTTATTTCAACTTGATCCACGTCAAAAACAAATTTATCTAGTTCAAGATGGCGGTTGAAAGGATTAAAATTTAATTAAGAACGTTTGCGGTCAACTCCGCCGGTTCTATGGTGAACTTCACCTCTTTCATGTTGACACGCTCCGCGATGGCATGAAAGGAATTAAATTGAACGCAAATTAATGTCTGCGAAGTTATTACTACTTTTATGACAGTTATTTTAATCAAACCAGAAAATATTATCGTAATCTTATTTTGAAACAGCAAAAAAACACGCAAAAAAAATATAGGGCAGGACGGCCTACTAGGCCAACGCTTGATACAATTTTTTTTTATGAGCTTTTTTGTAACCAGACCATCCAACGGATCACCGCCACAGATTTTTCCAGATTTTTACTATAAATAATCGGTTTACACGTTCGAGTGCGAGGGTGCCACAGACGGACCCGCAGATATAAACAGATACATTAGTGAAACAGCCCTTTTTCCGTCCAGGATTCATAAAAATAAGGGATAGGGATAGCGCTGTACAAAGCGTTGTCTCACTCACACGCCGGAGTGCGTTGCAAATCGCACCCAGTGTGACATCTCCCCTCCACAACATACAATTTTGTCAAGATCAGCGCCATCAGATATACTCGTATATCTGATCGAACACACACTGCACTGCAACGCCCTGACAATAAAAAACATTCTTATAGTTGACTTTCTCCAGACCGTTCTTCATTCTGTATGGGCAATAATACCGAGCAAGAACTTTCTCCGCCCATTGTTTAAACTATCACGGTTAATTGACATTATAACCATCGGGAGTAGTTAGAACCCGTGTTCATTAGTTACAATGTTCTCCACCCAAATCGGGGAATATTCTTGGTAACGACACATTTTTAAGCGTGCGTATTAAATTTGTAGGCACCTCGGTCGTTCCACCATATTTGAGACAACTGTACAATGTCATGACATAGGAAACAGACGTGACTATTAATATCCCCTAACGTACAGAGCACTTTGAAAATTAGAACCCGGATGGACTGTTCGCAGCCTAGACAAACGACTCTCCATTACAACTTATGTTTCAGCCCTCGTTTGATCTCAATAACGGAAAAAGGTAGTAAGCGGCATCAGAACTCTAAAGCATGACAGTCTTTTGCAACTAAAGCGTATGGCTGAGACAAATTGGTACGTATAACAATGTGTTAACGTATTCGGTTGGAGATCACTCTAGTTCTGTAATATGATGAAGTTGGAATTGCATGAATGGAGCTTCTCGTAAAGATTTTACGATTTAAAAATGACAGACTAGAACGGGACGGGACGATCTGTCAATTTGTATAGAAAAAATCATGTTATAGCTCGGAGCCCTGTTTGCACGAGAGTTGTGTTTGCTTGGGAGCCCTGCTCACGAGACGGAGTAGCTAACACAGAACCCGAAATCGGGTCATTGGCACAGACAATGACTACATTCTCACATTAAATATCTAGCTGAATGTAATCATCATGACATTTACTTATAATAAATAAGGTATTAGCGTGTCATCCCTAGGTATTCATTCCTTTTTATAAGTACTCAATTTAATGACCCACGACCAAACCAATCAATAAATGTTTTGATTCGTGTTTCTCCTTAGTTTATGGCATCTATTTAAGTTTTTTTTTTAAACAAAAAAATATTTGCCAAAGCGGACCGCAGGCTACCTAAATGAGCTGGCATAAACCATAAAAGCGCTAGGTAGTAGTCTTTTTTTTCTTACCAAAATGCATTGTAAAGTTTGAGTACCTTTGCGCGCTGCCCCTCTCGATATATCACGCTACATTGCGCCCCCTCGACATATTTTACGCCCCTCCGCCGGACAAGACACTTTGTTAGTAAGTGCATCCAAACTCAACGTTGTTACGGCGGTTCTTGAAACTAGAATTGTATAAGGTTTTGAACAGTGTGCTTACCATACTTGTACTATCACGATCATATTTGCATGAGGAATGAGTTCATTTTTTGAACGCGTAAAGTGAGTGTCTGCGCGATTCGAAAGTCTGTCTATCTCGCTCCTACCACAGCAGCAGCAAGACGGACATACTTTCGAAGAAACTGCGTATATTCGTTGTAAACTTAGTCGATAGCAGCTACGCGATTCGATAGGGTTTGCATTGTTCTCCCAGGGAAAACGTATGATGTACATAAATGGGTCGTTCTCTTTATTGTATCGACAATGAAACGTGTTTTTCTCTGATTTTTGATCATGTGTAAAATTATAACAGTAGAAATTTACATTTATTTTCCAAATATATACCTACAGTAAGTGTAACTTACCTACCTACCTACCTCTCTAAAATGGGTCCTTGAAGCAGTACTGACACGTTGGGCGAGAAATCCACCAGCTGTTCGGTCACCAGTAACATCAACCAGACCTAGAGTTTCCCAAATATTTAATTGAAATGATCGCTTATTAACTACCTCAGAGATCCAACTAACTACCAATCTAAGTCAAATAAGCTATAATTTCTCTTTAAACCGACAACCAACTATTACTAATAGTAATTAGAAGAATTCTCCTCCATTCATAACAGTAAATACCAATTAGCAACTGCAGTGGTCGTCCCACCGACATCTCCCAGGTGCGCTGTAGAATAAATGCAGAAGGACATTATGTCTGCGGGTTTTGTTCAGATATACGACTTTTCGAATGTAGCAACGGTGCATAACACATGCTTGCCGAGTACTGGTGAACATAATCTAGGAAAGTGAATACAAAACATTTGTTTCAACAAAAAGTTGTAGATATAGACAGATGCATATATATTTTTGAAGTCGACCGTACGCTCAGTCTCTTATTTTTGTAAATATTGTCAGAGTGCGGAGCGACATGACCTCTCCCTGCGAGCTTCCGAGAGCAATTAAAGCCAATGTCATAACGAAGCATATTTTATAGCGATTTGAAGTGCTGTTTAAGAAATAAAGCACTATGAGATAGGTATACATTATTTATATTTTTGGGTAGGGTCTGATCTAAACTTTGTAACTGCATATCATTTTTGTAAAAAAAGTGACTGTTTACCCAAAAAGCTTCGATAATATTCCTGCGTTTCTACCCAAACTTAGCAATTATTTTTTTTACTTAATAATACTTTTGTGTGAAATTGTTCAAAAGTGTTTCATCTGTTCCGTAGAAGACTACTTACTTATATACTTAACAAGAAAAATGCAATAAGGTCGAACACCAGATAGATGTTTGAAGCTCACTGAGCAAAAAATGGTAAAATAGATGTTAGAAAATGGTGGATTTTTCAAAAACTGACAACAGTTTTGAAAAAGTTTTTCATTTAAGTATTCCATTTAAATTTAAATTATCTTTCAGTTTTTGTATTTATTGTTTTTGTAACTATGAAAACTCATGGTAAAAAGTTGAGCTGTATCGGCCTTTATATAACGGCCAGAAAATGCGAATAAAAACAGTTTTTAACAGTACGCAAAAAAAACAATTGACGCTCGGCTACCCTCACCCACCCCCGCACATACGCTAGGGTTGCCTACGATTAGAAATTTTATATAATATTGGCGACGGCGCGCGCCAACGAAACGGTGTGGGTACCCCTTGATAATAATGTGTCCTTACAGACACAAGACCAAAGCCAATCGATTCGAGTTCGCGCAATTCCATAGGCCTGGTTGAGGTATTACACTGGATCACCCTAACATTCTCGCTTGTGCTCGTTAAGCAAGCGATATACGTACACTACACGACAAATACAGGGGTGACAGTCCAATTAGCACCTAATAGCTGTCAGTTACGGTGGTGATTTGATTGCTTGGTTTATGAGTATATTTTTGTTTCGCTGCGAAATAGGGAACAGCTTCTGGGGGTAAGAGTTTTGTAAATAAAACGAGACAAACTTTACTAACGCTTTATTATGATGGACCTTTGCTTATTTCAAAATACTACCAGCAACTTTTCATGAAAATCGAAACATGTCACACCTATTGTGAAAAAATACGGGAGTGTTAATTGCGTTAAGTGCCGTTGCAATTTAATGTCATAAAAATGTAGACACTTTAAAACATCGTATTTTCGTTATTCTTCTACTGATAATTAAACAATATACAGAAGAAATTGGTATAAGAAAAGTGTGTGTGTCTTTGCAATTCATTTAAAAGTGATAAAGTGAAAAGGGGCAGGGCCCAGGCTGGTTAGGGCGCAGAGAAAGTAAATGGCGGACTATACGCGCCGTGTCCAGAACCGCCTTCTGCATCTGACCCTTGATCAATCCTCCTAGCGAGAGTCTCTCAAGTTGTTCGAGACTCTTCGCTACGAGAACGTTCGCTGAAAAGACTATCGGGACAATGATCGTTGAATCAACCTCTATGAGGGATGGTGACGTCGGCGAGCACGGCTGGACGCTGCGATCAATCAACCAGCATGATGTCAGGCTTATTGTCAATCATTAAACCTATGACACTATAAAAGCCAAGACAGTGTTATAAAGAAGACGTTCTAAAGAAATCATTGCCTACTTACTAACTGCATTACTAAATTTACTACAATATTAAGAAGATAAATTCACTAGTTATCATTTAAAGTAAAGATAATTAATTGTACGTACAGTCAACCCTAGGCCACTGTAGGACTGTGCCATAGTGACACCATAAATCAGATTGTAAGAAACCTCTTACTGCTTGTCATTATGACTTTCTAGAGTGGCCTAGGGTTCTAATTGGTTGACTGTACATTATATAAATTATATCTATAATATACAACTATATGAAATTCCGCAAGTGTAAAAATTATTGCTTCTCATTAGTAAAACATTGAAACTTCGAAAATTTTAAATTATAAATTGTCTTTAGGTACTTATTTTTTTTAAGTTTAGTGTTAGGGTTAGCTTTAGTCTTTAGTATTAGGGTTAAATTTGTATAAGGTAGTTTTAAGTGTTTTTTTATTTAAATAAAGATATTGTTTACTTATTTTTATATAAATACAGTCGGGAAATAATATCTGTACCACACCTGTTGACTGTTGTTAAATTCAATTGTTCAAAATAAAACAGATGGTTCTCAGGCCCCTAATTGGTTGATTCGTTAAAGAGCGCGTCTGTGTCAAAGCACCCCATTAAAGGAAAAAGCCTTTGCTAAACTGGAGGGTTCTTTGACAGCACATAACCTCTCTTAATCAACAGCAATAGCAACGGGTAGGCATGTTTTATGCATGTACCATATTTAGTAAAATAGGGGCAACAATGGTATTTGTTTATCCCGTTTTCATTTGCATTTCAAGCGAGGTACGAGTATGGGCACAGCGGATGCATATCGTTTAGTGTGGTTGGTAGGGCACAGCACAACGAATGTCTTCTCACTCAAATCTGAAGCAGAGCCCATCTGCGGAAGTACCTCCACCTTACAGAAAACCGCAGTTTAATAACACTAGACCCTACTCATAGTGTTGTGTTTCTGTTGGTGAGTAAGGTCGCCAGAGCTCCAAGAGGATTCACTGTGTTGATACCCCACCCACGGAGCAAAGCTTGCCCCTTTAGCTGTCAACACAGCGAATCCTCCTTTTTATAGGGTCGGCAACGCGCATGTAACACGCGCATGTTGTATGGCAGCGACTCAGTTTAGGTCCCAAACTGAATCGCGTTAAAAGATGACTCACACTAGAACGGGACGGGACGGGGCGGGACGGGAAAATCTGTCGTCAGACGTCATAGTTAAGACCCCTGTTTTATTCTAACTGCTCGGATTAGACAATGACAAATTATCTTTCTCGACCGCGTTACTCTGGTACTCCGGTTACATGTCAAAAATATGGTAGGTTAGTTGGGGATAATTTGATTTTATTACACATCATGAGCTACTATGGTAAAGGTGAATGAACTGTCTATAAACTAATTAACTACATAACTATTATTGTTTAAGCAGAAATTTCTGCGAAACTTTTCAGAATGAAAGGAAAAGCGGAAATATCCATGACCTCGGGCGGGACTCGAACCCGCGACTCCGAGATAGCCCATCGCTCTTCCAAATGAGCTACCGAGACCACACCCGTGGTCCCGAATTTCTCCACCATATCCCTCGTATACGCCTAAGGGGGCATTGGCAACATGTACCGTAAGAAAGGACTTTTTAATTCGAGACTACGGGTGTGGTCTCGATAGCTCAGTTGGAAGAGCAATGGGCTGGTAACTCGGAGTCGTGGGTTCGAGTCCTGCTCGAGGCCATTTCATTTCAACTTTTCCTTTCTTTCGGAGAATTAAGTAACTACATGTTTGAGTACTACAAAGACTAGATGGCACCACTTTAACTCAACGCCAAAATGAATGGTGCGCCTAAGCAAGTTGGTTCGGCAGATACTTCGAGAAGATATTTTCATAAAGCTCCACCTCATCGTTCATCACAGCTGTTGAAGCCGTCAGTTCTTCATCGATCTCCAGAAACTCTTCTCCATCGGCGGTGTATTCTGGCCAGCAGATGCCCAGACTCTCGTCAGGTGTTGGGTCCCTAAAAGAATGTTGATTTAGCAGAAGTGCCAATGAGAAAAATGTGGTGGTAAGTAATGTCTTTGTAAAAATAAAAGGAAAGGAAGGAAAGCATTATACCTATCAACCTTATCGTGTTAACGAAAAGGATTTTTATTAGGTAGAATTATAATTCATTTGAGTGAAGTCAGTGGTTTTGGGTAATGACATTAAAGATGATGAGAGGAGTTGTACGCGCTTATGCCCCGTTATAGAAAATTTATAAAGTACCCATCTATGTTGTTCGGTATATGTGCACTTACCCGCATTTAGCAAAGTTGGTCCAGAGTTTGGTAACGTTATCTATCATTTTGAAAGTCTTGGAATCCTGCTCGAGGGACAGATTAAAGCCCTTAAGTGGGAAGAAGTAAGCCAAGTCATCGGCGTGACACACTTTCGGCTCAAACCCAAATATCTCTGCCAAACCTAAGCCGTACATCATTAGATTCCTCTCTGACTTGCAACAGAATTTGTAGAGATAAAACTTGTTTGGACTGGACTTTGCACATATTCTTTGCCACTGGATGACACTATACATAAAATCTTCGAAAGAACAGAATCGCATCAACGCATCGGTTTCAGTGCTCCCAGTCTGGTAAAATGCTTTTATCTGCATAGCTGCCTCTACCTGAGCAGCCAAACCACAATTAAATCTCATTGCCATTGGCACGAAGAATTCAAAACATTTAGAAGATTTTTTAACGATGTCGTATCCTCCTCTAACCTTCATGCTAAATACACCTTCGTGCTCCAAAAAACCAGATATCACGTCTACACCTTCATGAATACCGTTTCGAAGAGCATCCAACGGATCACCTTCGAAAAATATTTCGTTATCACCAAATTGTTTCTCAGAAACGACTGAAAATAAAGGTATCATCAGAGAAAGACCCATAACTTTCTCGTAGAAGTAAGTGTGAGGATAGCAACTGACCAACGAAGTAACTGGTTGGTCTTTGAAAAAGGAACTCATTTCTTCAGGGTCAGTCGAGTCGCAGCCTAATTGTTCGGCTAGGGTAGTGGCTCGGAGCACAGGCTGGGATATAAATGACCAATACGAAGTCATATGACCACTCATAGCAATCGCCCGCTTAAATAGACCTTTCGTCATTGGCGAAACCAGATGGTAGCTAACGCTGGCGGCACCGCTGCTCTCGCCAAAAATTGTAACATTATCCGGATTTCCTCCAAACTGGCTAATATTTTTCTGGACCCAACGCAGAGCTGCAACTTGATCCTTCATTCCAGCATTCCCTGGAACTTCCTCGGTATCCAGGCATAGAAATCCGAGCACTTCAAGTCTGTAGTTAAACGTGACAAGAACAACATCATTTCTAACCAGAAACTCGGGGCCATAGTAATCATCATTTCCGCTGCCAAAGACGAATCCTCCTCCATGGATCCACACCATAACGGGTAACGGATCAGCCGGGTCCAAATCAGGAGTATATACATTGAGGTAGAGGCAGTCTTCGCTACCTTTCGGAGTTGGAGAAAAGATGGGATCCACTTGATAACATACTGGCCCGAATTCTTTGGCGCTCCGGACTCCTTCCCATGGTTCAAGCGGCTGCGGAGCCTGCAGATAGATGTTAAATATATTTATCATGAGACCACTTAGTGGTTATGTTCTGATAACGTTAGCTTACCTTTGTTTTTAAGGATAATAAATGGTTTTTTATCGATACAATGCATTACAGACTTCTGTTTTTTTTTACTACTTGTATAGAAATTTATAGATTCTCATTTGTAAATTTAATTTACCTAATATTTGCAGATTTGAGCTTTAAAAGAGGTACATACATATTGAACGTACTGCAAGCATAAGACAAAAATGGTAGTACCTAGATTGATGTACAATTTTAATGAAACTTAATATACAACAGCATGTTGATAAGTAGAAAAGTACTTAGTTAGTAAAAAAATATCCCTGGTTTGGTAGATAGTTAGTTAGTATTACTCTGGTTTGATACTCGTACAAATAATATTAACTTCAGGAGCAATCGTACCCACTTCCTCACTTCTTGTGGTCTAACTTCCTCTAAATGACTATGTATATTTTACCAAATGACTTATCATTTGGCAAAGAGACGAAAAAACAACTATACCTTGTTTTTTTACGATCAGAAAAAAAACGGTCGATTTTGCCTACGTTTTATTCAATTATTTCAGTCATCTCTAGAAAATATTAAAATAAGATTTCCTACTTTTCCATTCTTAACGTTACTATAAATAAAACAGAAGCAAACATGCTTTTTAATTGCTATGCTAAAAATATTTCTTATTTAAATAAACGGGATATACAGCAGGGAGCAAATTAGCATTTTACAGAACGCAATTTGAAAACTCACTCTGAATCTCAAACTCCCAACGGGGGGCGCAGCATACGGAATCCCCTTGAAACTGTGGAAAGCACCACCGAAAGGATTGTCCACCAGTTCTCCCTCTAAAACCCCATCACTGATTTCCACTCTACTCATATTTATTACAGTTGTAACTGCGAATAAAATATATGTATATTTTTTAATCTGTGATAGAGAAGTATCGTACGTCACGGTTAAATGTAAAATGCTTCGCGCGCCACACCGAAAGTCATCAATGTCTTCATTACTAGGGATGGAAAGTACCTATCGATGTAATATCGACGTGAAATATAGTCTGACAAGCAAGGCTGCAGTAGATTTTTTTTTTAATTTATATGCCTCTACGCACATAATTTAAAAACAAAATGCTTGGCTTGCCAGACTTTACGTGCTACTGTTTTACAGAGAGTACTTTTTTGTACCATTCGGGGTCGAAACTCTTGGTCCATGGGGTCCCAGCGCACGCAAATTTTTCGTAGAAATCGCGAAACGTCTGGTTGATGTTACTGGTGACCGAAGAGCTGGTGGCTTCCTCGCACAACGTATCAGCATTGCGATACAACGAGGAAATGCCGCCAGCATCCTAAGTACAATGCCTCAAGGACCTACTTTAGATTTAAGGTAGGTAGAGGTAGGTAGTTGGGTAAGTTACACTTACTGTATATATTTCGAAAATAAATGTTTTTTCCTTTTAGTTTCCAGTTCTAATATTTTGCGGGATATGACATTTCTGTCTGTACTTTTAGGTATAAAAAAATTAAAACAAAAAAAACCACCTGACTCGGGTGTTGAGCCAATGACATAATTCCACATTGAGAATGAATGTTGGCCAAGTTACCAAGTCACGTGGTTTAATTTGTTTACATTTTTTAAATACGTAAAAATATACTACTTTAGTAAGCCCATTATACGGCCCCACAATTTTTAGGGTTCCGTACCTCAAAAGGAAAAAAACGGAACCCTTATAAGATCACTTTGTTGTCCGTCTGTCGGTCAAGACCATTTATCTCGGGAACGCGTAAATGTAGCAAGTTGAAATCAATACCGCATACACAAGTCTGTAATCTCTTGAAGCTATGAAAAAACCAAAACTCAAGCGATAACGCAATCAAAAGATAGGGCCGTTAATGGCCCATTTGTTATACATTTGCAATGGGAATCAAAATGTATAGGGTACTTCTCGTTGGCCTAGAATCACGAAATTTGGTAAAGCTTGTAGCACAAGTACATGAAAAAATTCGAAAACTGTATAATTGCCGCAGTTTGAGAGTTCCTTGCTACCAGTATGTTTAAGTACTAAGGTCATAAATGGGGAGAGCATCCTTTGTGCGGAACCCTCGGTGTGTGAGTCCGACTATGGCCAGTTTTTTTTCTTACCTCTAGTTCCTGGGCCTAGTTTAGGTAAATGTCCTGGTTTACTTAAATGATGACAACATAGCACATCACTAGCCGATAGGAAAATTACAGTTACTAAATTATTCTATATGAGAGCCCATTCAGCCGATGCAGCCTTGGCGGTGTGTGGTGATAATAAAACACCTCAGTCAAACTTCTGTCAGGGTTCCCACGGCTGTTCCATTATATACAACGTGTTTTTCAGCAATTAAATTAAGTTAATTTCTCAAAGACACCGGAATTATAATTAGCTCCGTTTAGAAAATAACTACTAATTTAATTTTATCTCATGTGGGATTTGCATGTGTGTAAACGGAGTATGAGTATTAGACATGACATTGATATGTCATAGTTGTCACTTACTTAGTAAAGTCAATTCTAATGCCCGTTTTACATTAGCGGTTGATGCAACATGTAAATAATTATTTTGTATTAAGAAAAAAAACGAATTTAATAAAACTATCTATGCCATTCTGTTTCCTTAATTATACCAAGCCACATGACGAGGTAAAACAACCTGTATAGGTTGTAACAAAAGTACCAAACGATACTTCAACATCTGATAAGGTCAATGACCCTGACCACAAAGCAAGTGAAAAAATTTCAAAATTCGAAAAAACTTCATGTCACTTTGAACAGCTAATCGAAAATGCACCTATCTTCAAACAAAGTAAAAAAAAAATGAATTTATAAATTTTCCACTTGCATCGTACTCAGGGTCACTGACCTCATCAGCTGTTGAAGTATCGTTCGATACTTTTGTTACACCCTGTATTATCATAGTGTACCTATACACCGGGCTTTTTTTAATTGCTTTAATTTTAAGGGTTAGCCTCAATTAAGTTAATTTCTCAAAGACTATTTCTGATTTGCTTAATTTTTAAGATAATCACAAATTAAGTTTTATTTATTAATATACATATTTAATTTAATAAAGATAAAAAAATCACAAAATAAGTGTTTGGATTAACAACTCGGTGAAAACATGATTTTCAACAAATCGATACTTTTATTTTTCAAACAGGTCCTTTTAAAATATGTTATGATTAGGTTTTTCCTAAAAGGTCCCGTTTTTGTACACCCTGTATAAAATTAATCCCCAATATTTCTTCGTCAATCGTGCGAAGTGTCATATGTAATAACCAACTAGTGATTATCAGCTCTATTATGTACATAACGAGCCTTACGGAACTGTGTCCACAGTCCACACCTCGCCTTAAATACAGGCTTGTCGGTCCTTAAATTGGTTATATAAAGGCATTACGGTGAGGTGGATGGAATCCTTATAGTTTTATAGTGGTCCCGTCTGTTGGAAGGTAACCTTATAAAAGTGGGGTTGGATTTAAGTTAAAAGTTTGATACCTTAAAATTAAAACCTCAATAAAAGTTGATATATAAATGTGACACGTTAATTTATATTAAATTCCTTTTTTTAAGGGTCGGTAACGTGCATGTTACACCCCTGGAGTTGCAGGCGTCCATAGGCTATCTGTGACCGCTTACTATCAGGCGGGCCGTATGCTTGTTTGTCACCGTCGTAGTATTTAAAAAAATATACTTATATCGGGTTACTCACGTCAATAAAGTCGAAAATAGCTCGACATGTTTCGGAACACCGCAGTGGAGTGTGCGCAGAGCAATCGCCGCGAGCGCATCTTACTCAAGATTATGAAGCGCTGACCGTTCCGAAACATGTCGAACTATTTACGACTGTATTGACGTGAGTAACCCGATATAAGTATATTAATATCTAATACTCACGGGAGTTTTCTACAAAAATTTATATTAAAAATTGTTGTATGAATTTTAGTTTTTTAATGATAATCTGTCATTTCATTTTATAGATTTTACGATAAACACAGAATAGCATGAAATCCCAGCCCACCCCATAGTTCGGATATTGAGGCCAAAATGAGGGTAGGAGAAAATTCGAAGCCACCGTGAGTGCCTCGGTAGCTTAGTTCGTAGAGCGATGGGAGTGTATCCCAGAGTCACGAGTTCGAGTCCCGCCTGACGTCATGAATTTTCCACTTATCCTTTATTTCTAAGAAATTTGGTATAGGTCGCAGATGTTTCTGGCTAAAAAAAATCTACCTAACTGTATTTGCTATAATACACTGGAGAGCAAAAGTTTTGGGTCACTAGCATTTCATTGAATATCTCGAAAACAAATAGAGCTACCGTATTAAAACAAAGTAAACTTTATAGATATATATACAATTTATTATCACGACATAGTATAAAACAAAGTCGTTTCCTGCTGTCTGTATGTATGCTTAAATCTTTAAAACTACGCAACGGAATTGATGCGGTTTTTTTTAAAGAGCGATTCAAGAGGAAGGTTTATGTTAAATAATAACCCGTGCGAAGCCGGGCGGGTCGATACTTAAATAAAATACATTTTATATACTACTGACATTTCGTTTACTTTTTACAAAACGATAAATTAAAAACGGCTTCTTTTTACTTGCAAAACGTCACCCGAAACCTGCTCGCTGGTGTATTATTGAGCTTTCTGTTTTATTACTACTAAAAGCCCGGTGCACCTCATAGCATGGAAGTTTCCCTGGTTCAAAGGCTTTGAGGCGTGTTTATACTCTCGGGTTTCCTGCAATGTAACTTATACCTTATACGCCGAGATGGGGTAACACGGCTCACCGCAGAACTACTTACACTTAGACTGAAGTTTGCCTAAGTAATCTATAGTATATTGACTAGCGATTTTAAAACTAAAACCAATCGAAACCTATTTCACTATGATAATCAGAAGGCCTAGTATAAAAGTTGTACGAAATTAACTCCTCGACCGCGTTAGCGTATCGAGGGGTCAAGATATGAAAGTTGCCGGATGATTTAAATAAACGGCAAACATAATTTGAACTCCCGATACGCTAACGCGGTCGAGGAGTTAATGTCGTACAATTTTTATACTAGGCCTTCAGGGATCACTTGACAGTCATCGGTCATTCATACCGCATATATGGATGACTGATGACTGTCCAATTCCAATATGAAGTGGAAACGTACTCAAAAAAATCTAAAATGTATATTAAAAAACCGACCAAGTGTGAGTTGGACTTGCCCACTGAGGATTCCGCACAAAGGATGCTCCCCCCACCCCCCATTTATGACACGGTGGGGTGGGGGTGGCACAGTCCGGCAATTATACCGTTTTCGGATTTTTTACTTGTGCTACAGGTACTTGCAATTTCGAGATTCTAGGTCAACGGGAAGTACCCTACCCATTTTGATTCCCTTTGTATGGGAAGTGCAACATAAACGGCTGTATCTTTTGATTGCGTTGACGCAGAGGTTTGGGACCGTAGACTTGTGTATGTTGGTATTAATTTCTGCTACCTTTACGCGTTCCCGAGATAAAGGGCTTCTACAGACAGACGGATGGATGGACAACAAAGTGATCCTATAAGGGTTCCGTTTTTCCCTTTTGAAGTACGGAACCCTAAAAATCAGTAACATTTACACGTATGTATTACTTACCTGACAAAAAAGTGTTAAACATTGTTTTGTGTTAAACATATATTCTTACATAATATGCTTATGCGTTCCATATTTTGCGGTTTTACGAGCTATAGTCAGGCACTATACAGTTATTGCTGTAATTCAGATAAAAATAAACCATACCTACATTTTATACGGACAGCCATTATGTCCACTATTACCTACTAGGGTTTGCATTATTCGTCCAATTTTAGTATTCGAATAATACGAATACTTCGATTTTCATTATTCGAATATTCGAATAAAACGAATAAAACGAATATTTTTGAAAAATAAGGCTAAATAATGATTTTTAGTAGTTTAATTGTTAAATATGTAGGTATGCTTTATTCCTTTAACATTGTTACAGGAACAAGAGCGATTGGTTGACTATTCCTAATGTTGGTATCTAAGCTTTTCCCAAAAAAAATCCCGAACACCTAATGCTTCCAGATCTGGACCTTCATGGGCTCACTCAAATCAGAATCACGAGCTGATTCGATCCTGATAATAAAAAAATGACCCTAAATTTCCATATAAAATTTAAGTTTTCATTACGCCATGCTCAACGTAAGTGCAACAAAAATGTGGCGAAATAGAAAGGATTTTTTGTGGTATTTTTTTACTATCAAGATTCAATCAGATCGTGATTCTGATTCGAATGGGCACAAGCGAATCAAGATCTGGAAGAATCAGGTTTACGGATTATTTTGTAAAACACTACTCTACAGACTACCCGCAACACTTCAGATCCTTTTCAACCTTAACCTTACGCACATGTTTGAGTTAAGCAAATGAATAAAGTCTATTTTTATTTGAATCTTATTTGTATTGATACTTGTTAAGACTGCAAAATATAAAATGGTAACAACACACACACACACATGGTAACAAGTGGTATGGTAACAAGTAACAATGCCTAGGCGGCTAATTAAATTTTAACTAACGTGGCTTAGCTCAAGTTGAGGTAGAATAATGGGTTCACTATAAATCGCTGATATGATATCTCTAAAAGTAATAAAGATATGGTCTGAAGAGAGTGTAAACTCAATCAAAAATTGGTGCATACCGACTGCACTGTGTAAAACCAAATAGTATTTACCGATTAAGTCAAGTCAATATAATATACATGTCATTGAAATATGGCACTGGGTGTATAATTACAGCATGCACGAAAAATATAAACGAAGAGCAGGATCTATTTCTTATGCGGTATTCGACAATCCATATCGCTCTTGCCAGAGTAGTGGTGCCGCAGTCGCAATCGAAAACAACTCATGGTACGCACACAGGTAATGGCTGGCTTATTGAGCTTTTAGGGTTTCTGTTTATTTCAGTATAGGTACAATTATAAAGCACGAATCAAATCATTTATTAAATGTAATAAATGTTTTGATTCATGTTTTTGTGTTTTTTTAAGTAGTCACACTACTATATATAAATTATAAATTGAAAGAGATGGCATATACTAAAGAAGAAGTGACCAAGGTCACTTTTTCTTTAGTATATGACATCTCTTTCAATTTATAATCAGTATAGGTAGTTTCACGAGAGTTGAATTGAATGATTTCACACACAGCTACATAAAGTACTCATTACAAAAAAAGTAAATGAATGAAATGAATGTTAGTGTCAATGAAAATACTATATACTATACTATATTTTCATTGGTATAAAAACTTTTTAGTCTATTTTACAATTCACTGTATTCACTGTTGCCATTGGTACGAAAAAAGAACAGTGCTTAATTTCAAAATCTCTATCTCATTACATGACAATGTTGTTGTGTCCTAACTTAAGCCTAGTGGGACGACCTATAATACAAATTACTTAGCAAGTAGCCGAATTCTCAATCCTTTTACCAATTATAGTACGATATTTGGGTAGCTTTAGAAAATTTTATTTTCGGCTTTTTTTTACTTTGAATTAAAATCTGTTTCCACGGAGTTATCAAAGTGAAATACAATTAAAACAGGCATTTTATTACAGGTTTTCGTAAAAAATAATAATTTCTGAATAAAATCTGCACTATTCGAAATATTCGTTTTATTCGAATAATGAGTGTTGTAGTATTCGAATAATATTTATGGCGAATAATTCGAATATTCGAATATTCGAATATTCGAATTGCAAACCCTATTACCTACACGCACAAATCAAGTCTTACCCGAATCGATGTTATTTAGTTTAATAGGAAAACCAAATAAACGTAAATAGGGATCAGACGTAATATCCCACCGGGAAAACCCGCCGGGTTGCCCGGCTATACGTAAATTGGCATGAACCATTTAGCCCCTACCTGTCGCCCCTCAGATATGTCTTAATCTAAACTTACACGCGTGGGGCTCCAGGGAGTGATGTTTTAAAGGGATACTGTGTTTCTGCAAGAGCTCTATGCACCCTTAAATCGGTATTATACGGTGCTTTTCGTCGGGCCGTAGCTAGAGTTGAATTTAAGATATAGGTATAAAGATTGGTCATTACATGTAGGGCACAATTCTGGCGCAAGTAGGCACTTCGGGGTATCTGATCAGAGTTGATGGTATTTCTTAAGGTAGGACAGTTTGTATTTCAAGGTAGGGCATTGCCCCATAATGTCCCCCCTGGCTACGGCCCCGTTTCGTCGGCCCCAATCTGTCGCGTATCTCGCTTTTCCCCATCCCTCCCTCGGCAGAGCCATTTCGCGTATTACATAGCCCGATGCGATACGTTAGGCCTGAGGCCGTTGTATAATACCGCTTTTATTTGTTTCGGCGATGAAAAAAGCTCCCGCTGACGATAGCAGCGTGGACTGGCAATACAGAAGCACTAGTGTGCTTACCATGAATTGCACGCAACTGTATTCGATTGCGACTTGGCGCTCGAAAGTATGTCCGTCTCGCTCCTGCCAGAGTAATGGCAGAGTAGTGGTGCCATATCATTTTCCAACCAACAGTTTACCTTCCTCCTAACATCTTAATCGTCAACGGACAGGGGACACGCACGATTAAGTCGTGACTCGATCCGTTCTCAGGAGACTTAGTCTCCGGGGACGGTTGGCGAATGGCAATAAGACTGTACCTATATATATGTATTAATAGTGGTGGTCAATGGTGAAGGAGTACGGTCGGCTTCATAATTATATATGCATCTGTATTCAATTTCGACCCTTCTTCTCCTGTATTAAGTACCAAAGTGTACAGATAATTATAGACTGTACAATATTGTATCAAGTGTCACCGACCTACTTGGAGTCCTAGTCTTCACGCGACCAAGTTAAATTGTAATGCATTGGTAGGTAATGATTACGAAATAACAAATGACGTATTTATTCAATTGTACAGCACGAATCAAATTTTATTAACGGTAATGAAGGTAATGATTAATGTTTTTTGTTTAAAGTAGTCACGCTATTAAATATAAATTATAAATAGTTGCCCTGCCCACCGGGGGCCTTGGTCACATTGTTTCTGTAGTATATGACATCTCTTTCAATTTATGATGTATTTATTTTGAAATACGGCATTCAAATTTTTGTCTTTAGAGCGTTATGTTATGGCGAGAAGAGATCCAAAAATTATATTTTCAAAATCAAGTAAATTTAATGTTTTTCCTACTCATAATCACGAGCTCTTTCTATCCTACTAGGAGAAAAAAGTCCCAATTTTATTTTTCCATTACGTTACCATTTTTCAAACTTTCTACAGCGGTTACAAAATGGAGTACGTGAAACGTTTGAAAATTCTAAGACCTTTTTTCTCGTAGTTTTTTTTCTCCTAGATTGAAAGAGCTCGTTATTCTGAGTAAGAAAAATATTAAAACCTACCTTAAAATATTTTTTTGGGTCTCTTATTGCGGTAATGCCCGTTTAACCCTAAACTTGGCAGCGTATCTAATTATGCACATTTTATTTGAAAAAATATTGCAAGTAATATCCTTCGATTTTAACTTTCTGTTTACTTCGAAATGATAGTATAATGTATAAACTTTCTACCAAAAAATATATTTTAGCAGTCTGGCAACACTATTTGAAAGTAGCTCGCAAGATAGCGGACCGTGCGCGTGCGGCTACACGACTCCACGTAATAATTTATAATAAATCCTTAAATTACTTCTATGGCACTTAGATAGTATACATAACTATATAGTTGAATAATCGAACTATTGATTTGAATTTATATTGGACTGAAAAAAACATATTTTGTCAGTCAAATGTAAGCGTATTTCTCGGTGTATCTAAAAATGCACATTGCCAGGTTACGCATAAAGTGACGGTACTTTGGTCGTGTGCACTTTTAGATACATTGCCAGGTTATGCATATTTATTACTTATTATTAACGTGTACATTAATGTTGACTGCCAAATTCAGCGTTTCTCACAGCACTCAGACAACCTGCTCAAAGTCTGCTCAAACATGGCTTTTTCATACTCCGATTCTGTTTATGTCGTCTGTGCACACTCTTTCCCTTGTTGGAAGTATCCTCACTCCATCACTGTGTGATTTCGAGGTGGCGTACTTGCCGGAGACTTTGGATGTTTGGAGTTTGGCCTGTCCGGACGATGAATTTCCTTTAGGGCGGGACGTGCAGAGAGCATGGAACGAGCCACTGTGTGGTAAGGCACACGTTGGGCTGCTAAACTCCACCACCTCCGCAGCCGAAAAAGCCCGTCTGCTTGCTACGTTGGAGAGGGAATCTGGGATTTGGCTGCATGCATTTCCTTCTAAGAATTGTAGTAGAATTGTGCCACGCTTCTGTTCGCTGAGGTTTGCTGTTGGGCTTCGTTTGGGTGCGGATATAGTTGTTCCCCACCATTGCTCTTGAGGTATTTAGGTGGACTCCCGGGGTAGCCACGGGCTCTCCTTTCGGAGGAGCGCTGGTCCTATATCCCGCCACGCTAGTCTTAATGATGTGATCCGTCGGGTTTTTGCTAGCGTGGGCGTGCCAGCCGCATTGGAGCCTACTGGTTTCGCTTGGGACGATGGCAAGAGGCCGCTAATTTGGGATGCCACGTGCGTGGATACCCTTGCGCCGTCGCCCGTCGCATCTGGCCTCTACTTCGGCCAGGGTGGGCTGGGTGGCTTTGGCTGCAGAGGCCTTTAAGCGGCGGAAGTATGCTGGCCTTTCCAACACCAACGAGTTAACAGCATTTGCGGTGGAAACTCTGGGACTGTGGGGTCCTGAAGTCCTCAAACTCTTCAAGGAATTGAAGAAAAGACTTTTTGAGTCCACGGGTGATCGTAGGGCTGGCTCTTTTCTCGGCCAAAGGTTAGGCATTGCCATCCAGCGGGGGAATGTAGCCAGTATTATAGCAACCCTCCCGCAGGAAGCTGACTTGGGGGGCGTCTTGGTTTAGTTCCTGTGTGTGTGTTTATTTATTTATTTTTTCGTATGTTTTGTATGTGTTGTTTCTTTTAGATTGATTTGTGTGTGTTTTTTTATGTCTTATTTTTGTAAGTACATATTTTTTAATATTGTCTTTTGTTACCGCGATTGTTATTCATTGAAATTAAACTTTAGAACGGATTAATCGCAAACATTAAATATGTATTTTTATCTCTCACCAGCAGGCAATGTATCCTTAAAGATACGTTATTATATTTAACTAAAATATGGAACTCTTGGCAATGTATCTGATAAGATACATGCTATAAATCCAAAAATATACATAAAATATTTTTTTTTGTATTTTTTTTATGTACAATTATCACTAATGAGCAAAATGAACAAAACAAAACAATTCATATTGAACACTTTTTACGCTGCCAAGTTTAGGGTTAAAAGAACACTACAATATTATAATTTTAGAACATATACGACTAGTAAGAATAATTTCAACGTAAATAAGTCAGGCTTTTTACTAAGATTGAAAGACCGACGAAGTTCTGAATTTCACCGGTACTGATTCTAATCCAACCGGCCATTTAGCTTTATAGTCCAAGCTTTATAGCTACAAGCGTCCAATTTATCGACTTCAGAAGCTAAAGATATAGCGAAACCACATGCTACTGGAGAAAATAAATCTATGTCGACATTAGGGGTTGGTTCGAGGTTTTCGTGGAACGAAAAATACCTAAATGACAAAATAACTAACTAGTTGTCGGCATGGACGGAAAGTACCGAAACTTTCAAACGGTCAAAACTTGTTATTTAAGTAAAAATATTTGTCTCCTTGACCCGTCAAACGGTTAAACAGTAGTTTGTTTGTGCAAACAAATGAATGTTCCCATATTCATAAAATTGGCATGATCGATTTAGTTTGCGGTTTTTGGCAAAACTGTCAAAAGTGATACACTACTAGCCATAACATGATTTTAATTCACTAGGTGGCAATGATTGTTTCGGAATTTCAATTTTATTATTGAGTCTTATTAACGTTTGCACAGAATAAATAATAGTACAAGTACAGAAGACCCTCTGTTTTGATGTTCACGAATGCCGCCTTTTTACGTGCCTATACCCTTACCATGAGTTACATAGTTAACGAGGCGTGAGCTTGTGTAGATATCGAAAGCGTCTGTAGAAAATGTGCGTGAGCGTCTAACGCTCAACTGTCAAACCCATACAATTTTGTTAATTGCGGTACCATGAGTTTCAAGTTTGACAATCGCTTTAGAAAAAGGCGTTAGCTTCTGTAGCTACGACTCTCACCGCCAAAGTCGTGCGTGACAAACGCTTAATGGCGTCAGTACATTCTAATTCTAAACCTACTGTCAGTTACAAAATTACACGGAACTGAATGAAACTATACTCAAATGAAAGAACGTAAAAAAATAAGAGTTTTGAGTCGACAACATATATTGGCAAATTTCGGATTATCGTGTATTTTGCATTTTAAAGTGTTCATTTATTGGTTAACAGTGACGGGTGCGTTCGGAAATGATAAACTATTTTTTAGAACGAACGACGGTTGGCTGTGTAAATAGTATTTGTAGCAACGGGAACCAACATTATGGATTGTACATCGCAATCGAACCTTAGCCACCTCGGCCCACCTGTATTATATTTATAAATTATAAAAACTACACAAATGAGGAGAAAAGCTGCCTTTTATCCCGCCACGTGTCAGCAAAATCGACGTTCCTTAATGTCTACTTGTCATCTGTCAAATCCCATACAATACAATAAAATTACATAAACATATGTAAATAACATTGCGCATTCGCAATAATTAAGATATTTCTACTACAAAATGACTCACTGTCGTGCTCTAAACTGCAAAAATCAAGGCATTCACGCATTTCTAAAAGACCACAAGCGTCGAAAGGCTTGGGACCGTTCGTTACGTATCATAAACTTCAAAACAAAACATTCATCCCGTTTATGTTCGATGCATTTTACATCAGACTATTACGGTCAAAGTATATACACAAGTAAGTTTCTCTTATTATTTTTACTTATCCTGCATCTAAGCATTACTTAAAGCTTTTAAACAATCGTGGCTCTCTTTCAGATTATGCACCGAAAGCAAGATTCCTGAGAAAAACTGCTGTACCTTCTATATTCTCATTCAACATTTTAAAGGTTGGTGGCCCACCCTTGCCCTTGGTGTAAGTACCACCAAGTGCAATCGCCCGCCAGCAGCGACTTGAGACGACGTTCAGAGAAAATTACAATTTATGAAGAGGAAATACCTCCAAATGTCATGGAAGTAGACATGGAAGTGGACAGTGAAATAGAAATTGCTGCCAGTGCTAAAATAAAAGACTGTACAGTGCCTGTTGTAGATAATCAAGAATTCTCATCAAAAGGAATGCAAATTGATATGGAACATGTGTTTGGGAAAAGTCATCGATTTAAAAATGATGACAAAGCTATTCAATTTTATACAGGCTTTGAGTGACATGTTATCCATGAGACAGTTTCATTTTCAAAAAGGAAAAAATACCTCACAGTTACTAGCTCAATAATTTACAGACAGAAGTTAATGGTCAATTCACTATACAGGGGCCAACATTAAACTGGTTCAAAGATTACCATCACAATAGATACAATGCAGTCAGTATTGCTGGAGAGTGATCTAAGAAAATCTAATTATGGCACGGCCTGACAAAGTACTTAATTTATGCCAATGATATGTGTAACTTGTTCAAGACCGCCCTGTGTACCAGTTTGCTGATGAAAGATGTCAGGACAACGGAGAGTCAGATGCAAAGTGAATTTGATATCTTATGTAAATGGGTGCATGACGCAGGATTATCCTGAAACTATAAAAAAAACTAAGATAATAATAAATATTACAGGACATTCTTACACAAATTGACTAAGTCCCGCCAGTAAGCTCAATAAGGCTTGTGTTACGGGTACTCAGGCAACGATATATATAATATACAAATACATAAATACATAGAAAACATCCATGACTCAGGAACAAATATCTGTGTTCATTACCGGGATTCGAACCCAGGACCATCGGCATAGCAATAATGTATTATAGTTTAAACTATATAACATACCTAGCGTTGTAGCTCACGAGCACGTATGCATGCACACATGGTCAACAAGCTGCAACTGTGAAAAACTAGAAGTTATTGATCAATATACCTATTTAGGCCTCACAATAGATACCAAATTTAACTGGGGGCACATGTTGACCATGTGTGCCAAAAACTTAGGACAATCCTAAGCAACTTTAGTATATTAAAACAAAATGCCACATAGGTACTATACTTTGTATGTTATACCTGGCGTTGGCTGACTCTGTAATAAGCTATGGGCGAACATATAATACATATCTACTAAAAATATATACAAATAAGATTATTAAAAACCATAGTTCCCTTGAAAATAAAACTTCAGTATAAAAATAACTATCACAAACTATTTAATTATTGTAGAACTTTTAGTGTATATGATAAATAAAAACTAGCTGTTGTGTTAGAACACGAACACTTGATGGGCCAGCTCGACAGGTACAATAGGCCATCCCACCTGCGGGATATTAACCAATGAACCACACTTTAAGATACCTAAGAGTAACAATGACAAAGGTAGACGGCGCTGGTTCTCATACCTACCTCGCACCCTGAACAGCATACCCAAACAAGTAATAGAAACTTTAGATAATTACCCTGATAAAGTAAAGAATACATTTAAGAAAGCACTGGTTGAGCTTAATAAGAACTAACGTTAAATCAATACATGAGCACTAACTACATTGAATCATTTTAGGCTGAACTCAGTTAATAGAATCTCCAAACTTCGAAATTGTAACTGAGCTCTAGCATGTAAGAAGATAATTTATATTTTGAAATAAACAGTTAATATTTTTAGTGTTACATACAAGAAGTTATTTTTTGTATACTCAACTTTAAGTCCTACGGCAGATAAAATACAGTATTATTCTAGTTCTGTTATTCTGTTAGGTAGGGAAGATCAGTTCTTTTTGACCATGATGAAATTAAGGCAAAATAAATGTATATTTCAATTAAGTAAGTTTTTTAATAAAAGTACCACCACAGTGTCAAATATATTCATCAGCTTGGTAAATTGTATGGTTCAAGGTATGGAACTGTCACAGCAGTAACAGGCATGGACCTGGCAGCGTAAGGGCATTTCACTTCAATGACAGTGTCATCATCTAGGAGACTATCTGGTAATGCTGCCAGGAATGGTGACTGTTCTGAAATGTGGAGTCCACTTTTTTCAACTCTCAGTCCAAAAAATTCAGTGTACTTTGTTATTACAGTACTCTTATGAATTTTCCTCCACCTCCACCTTCTCCACTCTGACCACGAGGAAAACTCGAAACAGTCAGTCAGTCTGTGTGTTGTGTGTAAGGACAGACAGAGAAATAAAATTCAACATGATATTGTGATTTTTAGTTTAATTTTTATCATCATAATGAACAATCATTGCACTCAGTTCTTATGTGACAGATATAAAAATCAACAATGTTCATGGGTACAGTCAAGTATAAAAATATGGTGGTGCACATCTTATTCAAAAATATGTCCCATAGCACTTTATGCCGGTGTAATAAGAGCGTAGTACCATATTTATGAGACGATTATGTTGAACCATATTTTTGCACTTGACTGTACACAGTGATCAAACTTAACTAACAACTTTAAAAGAGCTAACAAGATCCTACTCCCATTTTTACAGTATAGAATAACATAGAATAATAAATTATTACTTTGATAAAATTGTACACCTAACTAAAACTTTTCTATACATTCATTAATAATGAATATAACAATTATGCTAATAGAAGATATTTTGTCTTATATAGACAAAACAATTTTAAATCTAAAATAACAACAATACAGTCAGTGATTTATTCCATATTTCTACTTAACATTTCTATAAAATTTTCATAATATCACTTAACTTGTTTTTTTTTCTTTGAGTGCACATATATCTGATTTCTATATAAACTAAAATATGAATTATGGGAGAAGGGCTACCCCCCAATACGGGGTGCGGGTGACCTCGTGGAACCCTATGGTTATGGAGATATTCATGGTTAAAGTTTATAGACACTTTAGAACGGATTAATTGCATTTATTAACACCATGACCCAACGTTTCGAGCCCTTAACAGCACTAGTTTTCACAGGGTTAAGATGATGACTGAGAGAATGAGAATTCTCCCCGTTATCGTTACAAAGTTATCTTGTGCAAACTACCTATATACAAAAATATTGAAATAATTAAATACAAAAACAAAGGTTGGTCTACAATGCCCAGAGTAATACATTGCCTGAAGGGCATTCTATAATTAAAATTAAAAATTATTAAAACCATGTGAGGATTAACATACATACAACTTACGAACGCTTCCCCTAACTGGCTTATAGGGCAGAAAGTAGCGACAAGAAAACTACCCCATTTTGCCTATTTTTCCCTTTTCAATCTTTTCAAAACAAAGTCCACACTAAGGTCTTCCAGCCCTGTGTCGTGCTTGATCCTTAATGAGATGTAATACAGGATCCCAAACTGGTGGTACTGAAAAGCCATCCTCTCTATTGAAATTAGGAACCTTCTTGATTTCAATAGCCTCGCGCAGCAACCTGGGAATGTATCGCTTCTCAGCCAAGCCTGTAGACCCCAGCATCTTGTAGAGGCAAGTTACACTTTACAGACCTTAGGAATTGTGACATCTTCTTCAACAGCTTGAAATAGGTCTTGATTGAAGCACGCCTCAAGATGTGGCTGATCCTGTCCGTAACTCCTCTGACAAAAGACAAAACAGCAGGCCTACGCTTAACTGTTGGTGTCTTCACACGAGGGGACTGCTTCACACGAGGTATCTTGAGGTTGTTAGCCAACAGCGCACGTTTTGCATGCGTAGGCGGCTCTAAAGAGTCCAACACTCGCGGACTAGAAGGCGACACAACACCAGAAGAGGAAGGAGGCCGTAGCACTCGACTCTTCGGATTCGGAAGCATAGGGCTTCGGAGACGCCATGGTAGTCACAGGTTACTAGAAATCACAGGGATACGTAAAAGAAAACTGATTATCAATTTGATAATATCAAAACACATTCCACAGATAAACTCAAGTCAAATCAAAAGTGAATCCGCATAAAAGGCTGCCAAATAATCGGCAGCCCAATAATTCGTGTCCATTTTTTTGGTTGCGGATTATTGGGTTGCTGATTATTGTACTGCAAAAACTGTGGCTTCGGATTATTGGCCCGCTACCGAGCTTGTCCGACCCGATAAAAGGCAGCCCAATAATCGGCGACCCAATAATTGGCGACCACGATGTACATGGATTATTGGGCTGCCGATTATTGGCCTGCTTCGAGATTGCTCGACCCAAGAAAAGGCAACCCAATAATCGGCGACCCAATAATCCATGTACATCGTGGTCGCCAAATATTGGGGCGCCTTTTCGCGGGATGCGAAAAAAGTCGGTTCTGCCGCTTCGCCGGCCGCTGCCGCGGCACGCTCGCTTAGCTCGCTCGGCTCGCGCGCTGTTAGGTCGCAATTCTACCTAACACTCCTCCTCGCTTCGCTCGTCGTCGTACCTAAACCGACCTGCCTTAACATTCGATCTAAGGAGTCTGTATAAAAAGCAGACAAATAATCGGCAGCCCAATAATTCGTGTCCATTGTTTTGGTTTTGGATTATTGGGTTGCTGATTATTGTACTGTTAAAACTGGGGCTTCGGATTATTGGCCCGCTACCGAGCTTGTCCGACCCGATAAAAGGCAGCCCAATAATCGGCGACCCAATAATTGGCGACCACGATGTACATGGATTATTGGGCTGCCGATTATTGGCCCGCTTCGAGATTGCTCGACCCAAGAAAAGGCAGCCCAATAATCCATGTACATCGTGGTCGCAAATTATTGGGTCGCCGATTATTGGGCTGTCTTTTCGCGGGATGCGGATTAGTGGCACCCGTCAAAAGTCAATGAGACACAGTGTTGCCAGATACTGAAATGCAAAAACAAGAAGCTTCAAAAATGCGTATTTATAAATAAAAAAGTGGAATATAATTTTAAACTTTTTTTTACTTTCGGCTTTCGGGTAGTAACCGTATACGGTATAGTGAAATATGGCCCTAAATCAGAGCTCGGGATTTTTATGATTGTATGTAATTTCCCACTATGAAAATTGAATGATTTAAAAATGCGGATCCGCTTCACCATAGAGCGGATTGCGGATCTATAGACGTAAATGCGGAATGCGGAGCATCTGGCCACAATTGAGACATTAAAAAAATATTTTTCTACAACAAAAAATAAAAGCGCCCATTATTGGTATCATGCGAAAATAATCGTGACAAATTTTCACGTGCGATTATTTTCGATCACTCATTTTTGTATTCGAACGATCGAATCTCAAAAATCGGTCCCCTCTCTGCTGGGAAAATTATATTATAATCATGCGATTTTGTACAAGCCAAGAACAAGTTACCTGTAAAAAAAATTTAAAACAAAATTTGTTACTTTGATTTAACTAAAAGTTTATTTTCATCGTTTTTGGGCCACTTCAAAAAAGCTGGTTTTAAAAAAATTTTTTTACAGTCACTTTATTTTTTTTTTGTTATTATTGGGCATATTTTCGTGTTCTCCTCGGCAACACCTTTCATTTGATATTCATATTGTGGTAGTGCAGAAAAAATAACTAGTCCACCATCTTGGATAATCCGCCATAGTAGATTTAATGTGACTTCCTACAGCGGCATATAATCTATGGTTAGAGATATGATCGTATATGGTATAGTATAATATAGCCAATATGGGTCTTAGTGGTCTTACACAAATCTTTACAGTATAAACATTATGAATTAAATGACAAATATAAGCAAACAGTAATCAACAAAACAATAATATTCCTTTCGTAGCAATTTGAAATAGGATATTTCGCAGCATTTGTTGGCATCAAATACGATGTGCAATTCATATAATATATAATATAATAATATATTCTTTATTGTTCAAAAACACATATTACAATACAATTTGAGCTCTGGAGACTGTGTTAGTTTTCACTGTGTTACAGTCCCCAGCGGTTGCCCGTATACATGAATCCATTAAGGTTATAAGAACAATTATGATTTACATATAAAGGAAAGGAAATATAAAAATAATGGAGGTAAGTCATTTTGTTTAGTTTGTAAGTTAGGTATACAATTAAAGGTAAGCGATGATGGCTATTAAGTTAGGAGTTGCACAATTCGCATGTGGGTAGGTGTATGTGTGTGCGCGTGTTGATGTGTGAGTGTGGAAGTGTATGACAGTATAATGTGTTTGTATGAAAGAGAGTACATTAGCATTAGATTAACACCCGTAATGTCCCTGATCGATCAGTTTCTCAGTTTCATCGTAATCTATGTTACTCAACCATGACCAAATCATCATGGAATTAAATTATTGATGGTGTTTCATAGTGTGGACTGTGGAAGTAGCATAGGCGGCTTGCGTAGCTCCAGAAGAGCTCTCTGATTTTTGGGGTTTAATAAATGCGTCGAGTTTTGTATTTTTTTAATAACTGTTTTGATGTTCTGTTCTGATGCTTGCCAGTCTGAATATGGTTCTGAATGTCTGTTGCACCTTTATATTTTATGCTAAAGTAACTGCTACAAATTTTGCACATCACTTTACTGGGCTCTCTACCTTGTTATTTCAAAATTGACCAAAAACACCACATGAAAAATTGTCATTACCGACATTCTGCGAAGATTGTAGGGAATTTTTGTCGGGAAATTCAATTTGTCCATATGGCAACCCTAGGCGCGATCGCGTAGCCAGAGCTTCTAACGCCTTCGCCAGCGCTAATAAAAACCTATGGTACCAAATTAAGTGCTCATTTGACAGTGACGTTTCTATAGCTGGTTTAGAATCCAGAGTATTTTGCATCCTGCTCTTTCTCATTGGTGCGAGCGAGTTGCAAATACTTTAGAAAGCGTTAGTCTCTAGCGACTAACGCCTTGTTGGCAACTCATGGTACTGCTACTATTAATTATTATTAGCACGGACCGCACGCGAGCCGCGCTGTCATTGAGTTCTATTGCCCGGCGCGAAGGTCGATATTACTCCGCACCTCGCCGAAGATAGGGTTGTCATTTTTTTGAACGACGTCGGTGGCAAACAAGCATACGGTCCGCCTCGGCGACAATAAGATATTTCAATGTACATATCACCTACGCATCTTGTACCTACCCTTGATCCAATAATATACACACACAGAATACGCGAATTATAAATATTAAATAGCACGCGTGGTATATCTACATGCATAAATTATTACACTTAGCAGCTACTTAGGTAAATAACACCGAAAACATAACAGGCGTGTGACCGCAAACCGTAACGAAGATCGTAAAGTCTATCTCCATCTCTGTCACACTTACTATTCGACTCGTTTAAAGAAATAACGACTCATGTTACGATAATACTAAGTTAAAATTCCGACCGCGCAACGCTGAATGCCTACAATTATATTCACGTAAAGTCACTCTTTCTATCGCGTAACTCGTTCCTTTTATGATGATATCAATGTTGTCTTCTTTTAATATAATCTTAATACTTAGTTACTACCTTTTTATATTGCTCTACTTTAGCTCGAATAAACCTAAGATATGTCTAAGTGGTATGTAGGTTTTATTCTAATAAATTTGCGTGCAACTAGTTAGGCATAGGTACTTACTTAGATAGGTACCTTAATTGAAACAGGCCTGATGAACCTACCCAAAGGCCTTGAATAATTCCACCCTTTAGTTATTTTAATATAAATAAAATTCTGTGACGGCGTTCGAATCAGTACGTAGGTATGCGACGAACAACTCTCGCGCGTGCGTCACCGCTCGCCCGTGAGTCCCTACTGATTTGGCCCCTAGCAAGGGGTACTTACAGTTCGATACCTACACGCGCGAGTGGGACAGGCCTGACGTTTGACATGATTTAAAGTTTAGTTTAATGTAAACTCAACGAACTAAATACATTGAATACCTATTTAGTACCTACTTATACTCTTAGATATTAGATGCAAATAATGTATCCTACAAATAAACAGTTACGGAAAACGCGGCTTAGCTCTATCCGTTATTTATTCGTGTCAGACATGCTCTAGAGGCAATTTAAACTCGTACTAGATACCGCTGCGTCTGTCCAATAAAAGCGCCTGACAATAATAAATAGCAATAAAGATCCTTCATGCTTATAATGCTATTAACATTCTTGCAGGCGCTCCAATTTATTCGCGCCCTATTATCTAGTTTCGCAAAAATATATGGAAATTAAATTTCAGTAGAAATTAAATTTCAGAATATGCAAAGTTTATTAAACAAAAGAGACATCCTTCAAGCGTTTCTAGAAGGCGTACGCGAGCCACTATTAGCTTTTTGTATCACAGAAACTTGGCTTACAAAAACCAAAGCAGAACTCATACATTTCGAAAACTACCACTTAGCAGCAGCATACCATCGAGAAAACTACAACGGAGGCGGCGCCTGCATATTAATACGTGATAACGTAAAATACATTGTGCGGAAGGAAATAATGGAACTGTCCGTAGAATATGTTCTAGAAACCTGCGCGATAGAACTTCTAGACTTGAACGTCATATTAATTGTGCTTTACTGGAATAGCAGAGAGACTGACATTTTTTATGCCCAATTAAAATTAATTTTAGAATGTGTCCAAACCAAATTTCATAACAAAAAAGTAATTATAGGCGGCGATTTTAATATTAACGCGTTAGTGAAATCGAGACAAACCACGAACCTTTTAGATTTAATGATTAAATATAATTTTAAACAGCATATAAATGAGCCTACACGAACAAATAAAAGTAGCTCAACTTGCTTGGATCTAATTTTTACTAACTTTACGGAACACTTTACGACTTCGGTAACTGAACTAGGTTTTTCTGACCACAGCTGCACTTCAATTACTTTAGAACCCCAAAACGTGTACAAAATCTGTAAAACAAACTTCTTTTACCAATCAAAGCGAATATATAGCGAAAAAAATATTGAGTATTTTAGATTGGAATTATCGAAGATAGACTGGAATATCCATATTTCCTCAAAAAAAACCGTAAATGAAAATTATGAATCACTAAATAAAAATCTGATAGAAATTTTAAACAAAACTATACCAATAAAACGTCTAACAATAAAACCGTTAAAGACAAATCTTTGGTTAACGCGAGGTATAAAAACATCTTGTTTACATAAACGATTGTTACGAATTCACGTCATATCGTCTAGAGATAAAACTCTAAAAATACATTATAAATCGTATGAAAAAATCTTAAAACATATTATTAAAAAATCAAAAAAAATTCAATTCATTAAAAAAATGCAAAAATCAACTAATAAAATAAAATGTATGTGGCAAATTATAAGACAAATCCAGAATAAGAAAGGAAAACATTATAAGGAAAATACACAGTTGCTTATCGACAACAAACTTACCTCCGAACCTAAAGTAGTCTCAAATGAATTTAATAACTTGTTTGCTATTGCCGGCCGATCCCCGTCGGCGACGGTCGCGCGAGCGGGAGACGCACCGCGCGGTCGACCCGTGATGGAGCCCACACAAAACACGATGTTCTTGCGGCCCGTGGAGCCACGCGAAGTATACGGCCTAATGCGAAGTCTAAAGTCGAAAACAAGCTACGGGATTGACGAACTACCATCGATATTAATAAAATCTTGTGCAAACGAATTAACTTTACCACTCACCTATATTATAAATCAGTCTTTTTCCGAGGGTATATTTCCAGATATGTTAAAGCAAGCTGTAATAAAACCTATTCACAAAAAGAACCAAAAAACCGACCCAAACAATTACCGCCCGATAGCCCTACTTCCATCAATTTCAAAAATCTTTGAAAGAGCAATGTGCAACCGACTATATTCTTTTTGCGAAAAATACAACATCTTTTCCGATTCACAAAATGGTTTTCGAAAAAAGCGGTCAACAACGTTAGCAGCTTATAAATACGTCAACGACATTTTAAATATTTTAAACAACAAAGAGTATGCTGTTGGAATTTTATTTGATATGTCAAAAGCTTACGAAAAAGTCAAATTTAACATACTCCTTGACAAACTGTACGGTATCGGAGTGCGCGGTATAACTCACAAATGGTTCCAATCTTATTTAAGAAATAGGAAACAATATGTCGATATTGAATATACAAATGAGCAATCCCGAGAAATAAGTATTGTTAGATCTGATGTCAAACCAGTGGTAGACTCAATCCCTCAGGGCAGCGTTATTGGATGCGTCCTTTTTATAATTTATATAAATGACCTCCCCAAAGCTATTAACGAAACCTGTGTCATGTTTGCGGACGACTTTTCCTTACTGCTATCATGTAAAAATAGCGTTAACCTCAACAATAATATCTATCAAATTATAACCAAAATTGTAAGCTGGATGAAAGATCACAATTTAGAATTAAATTTTTCCAAAACCAAAATAATGCAATTTAGGCCACACCAGAAAACGGAATTAGACATAGACTTTTCATTCGACGGAGTTAAACTAGAATGCGTCCCTACGTTCCCGCTCCTCGGCATAACTATCGATACCCACATAAACTGGAAAGACCATATACAAAAAATTAAAACAAAACTGAACCAATTCATTTATGCCTTCAGGCAGCTGAAAAAGACTACTGATTTAAAAACCACCTTATCGGCCTACTACGCTTTTGTACATGCGTGGTTAAGTTATGGTGTGATTTTATGGGGCAATAGTACTGACGCACCAGAGTTACTTATCTTGCAGAAAGAATGCATCCGTATTTTATCAAACACTAAAAAACCGACAAGTTGCAAAACACTTTTTACAAAACATGGCATCCTTACATTACCTAGTATATATATTTTAGAATCATGTAAATTCGTAAAAAATAATCCAGAAATGTACTCAAGAATCGGAGATATACCGAGACGTTTTGAATCTCGCTCAAAAAATAATTTAATACAAATAGCATCTAAATTAGCCATGCATAAAAATGGACCCTACCCCACTTCAATAAGAATTTTTAATCATCTACCGAACCAAATAAAAAGTGAGCCTAGTCAAAATAAATTTATAAATGATTTAAAACAGTTTCTAGTGGAGAAAGCCTACTATACGGTCGAGGAATATCTGGAAAGCCTATAAAAAAAGAGAATATGTAAATGAAATGTTTTTATTACACACAATTAATTAATGTTTAAATTTATTATTATATTCAAATTTTTTAACATATAATATTATATTAATTTAATTTTACTTGTACCAATATCATTAATTATCGCAATCAATTTAATATTGTAAATACTGTTATTTTATTATGTAAAGTTTTAGTATTAAGATATATTGCAGTGCCCTCACAGGGTTGTGTTGAGACGTAATTTAATTTATTTATATAAGGCCTTTTGTAAACACACAATGCAAGGAATAAATGATAAATGATAAATGATAAATTATGGGGGAAAGATTCATTAATACAGAAGCGATAAAGATTCACATTTATTTTTACCACCGTATATGCGGTAGTAAAATGATAATAAAGATGTATGTGAGAGCTGTCACATAAGCGCACCCTCGGACCCACGGGTTTTATGACAATTTGTACCTCAATCTTGAAAATTTCCGAATGAAGCCAGGAGAACGTTAAGTTTGGGTCGTAAATAATACCTGCTGAAACACTCCACAACGCATTTACACTTGTGCTTTATAATTATAACTTTAAACCTTAGACACTACGGCATAAGATTTTTCCCACACGCATCAAAATAACTTTAAAGTAGTAGCTATTCTTTGTAACCTCATGCTATCTCAGGTATGAATTATTTGTTATTGGTTCTTCCTTGATAAATAAAGAAAGATTTAGCTGTATGAGACCGCAGACTAGGCCAGAAGAACTGAAGGATTTCGTGTTACGAAGAAATGGCTTTTAAATTCAAAATCAAGAAGCCGGCACAGAACGTCACGAAATGTCGCGTTTTCAATTTTACCAGACAAATAGCATTATCTCTGCAGCTGACTGTACTATGACTATAATAGATGGTGGAGTGGTGCTTACTAGCGAGCTAGCGAAACAAAAATACACTCTCACTAATAGTGACTATGCACTATAAACTATAAGCTATTGAATTATAATTCAACAGTAAGTCTGTCCAACCTAAGAGGCCCAACTTAATAGAGTATTATCTATTAACAAACTAGACACAATTGAAATACTTACGAGTATACAACTTTGTTTGACTTCGCGGGAGTTAAATGTCTCCGAGATGTGTCTCGGCTATTCAGATATTGCAGATCGATAATTGGTGAATCTATTCTCGAGTAATTCTCGCGTTGGGGCGCCATAATGAAGTTGAAAATGTTCGCGACGGACATTGACGTTCGTGTATAGACACGCGTTTCTGTAATACTGATCAGAGAGATTGTGTGAAGTTCATTTTATGACGGGCTCATGTGAGTTTTATACTCTTGACATATTAGAAAACTAAATGGTTATTTTATTAAACTGCGTGTAGGTGTACCTATTTTTGCGAAAATTCTCGGTTTTTATCCGATACCGCAGTTTTTTCAGACAAAATCGGTTAATCGCTGCCTTTCCTAGACAGCATGATGAACTGAAAATTTATGAAAAAAGATCTTAGAATAATAACAACACTATAAGGTACGTTCGTTCAAGCGCAGTGAACAGTGAAGCCAATTCCATTGAATGTTTTTTTTCTCAATTTCCATAATTGCCCTATAGCTATTTTATTCGATTATTATAATAGGGAAAGTAATGAATACAGCCTATTTTTTTGCTTCACTTTTTATCGCGTTGTTTTTATAGAACTGTTTCTGGTTATTCTGTGAAAAAAATATTCAAAAGAGCGGTAATTTGTGTGTAATCATTGTGTTACTTGGTAAATCTTTTACATATTGATTTGCGTCCGAAGGGACGCCATAATAAAATTTAATAATTGAAAATGGTTCTGCACATATAATGCAGTAACCATTTTCAAAACCAATACACACTAATACACAAACATAAATGTACAAAAGGCAAGAATTTTACTTAAACAATTCCGCCCTACCCCCTCCTTCCCTAATCCCAACCATCTACATCACGAACTGAACATGTAGTCCATACATCAAGATGTCGTTGCGCAACCCTACACGCGTCGTGAATCATCGTCGCCGCCAGGGTTGCCACACTCGTTAAAATTATTATTATTCAAACGCGATTACAACTCCGGCAAAGACGGCAAAATTCCGATTTCTCCGATTGGAGGGAATTCCCTAAATGCGAAATAATAGAGATTAAATCTCTTTTGCATAATTTCTGTGAAAGTTTAATGGTTGTAAATTAATTTTGTGGTCAAAGATCAAAATTCGAAGTTGGTTTTGCGTGTTAATTATTGTACTTAGTGTTGGAGATTGGAGTTAGGAGTTTCGTCCATTTAATTATAAGTAACGTTGTCTTCAACCGGAATTAATATTTTGCAGTTGAAGTACCTACATCCAACAAAATCGAAATTGAATAGATTTCTGTGCGAACCTGTGTAAGTTATCTTTATCTTTCTGTCATGAATCTTTAGCTCAAAGGAAAACAATTTTGCTTTAAAAGATGCACAAGCTTAACTCAAGATATAAAACTGTTGCGTTATATAGAAAACTAACAGACAATAACTTACTGACAGAGTACATAGAATCCGCCTATATGCTAAGTTTCATAGATTTTGATAGCACACACTGTGAAGATGTAAAGTAAATGTCATAATTTCATGGAAGTTTGGCGTTTAAAATAACACTTTAAAGTCTGATAGTTAATTTTCTTGGAAGAGATAACGGTGTTTGACTCTACTCCAAAAAGTCCAAACCATGGAAGATAGAATTTTGAAATTTTCGATCATTGATATAAGTATTCTTGACACGTCACGAACCTCAGAGTAGGGGATGATGTCATGATGCTAAATTTGTATTGACTCGAGCGTCTTGGGTACTTATTGGAATATTTGGAATCAGAACATGAAAATATGATGTTATCTTTTTTTTGGAGGCAATTACACACTTTTTTTGGAAAAAAAAATACGCGGATATACTCGAGCTGTCAGGTATTGATGTCAACCGGTCAACGTTTCCTAAAAAATAAATCTAACGCGTTCCAGTAAGTCAAGGTAAGGGTTTGTTTGTTGCAACTTTGTGACCCGGCACTCCTTAACGCTTTGTTAAAATCGTATTTTTTATGAAATTGACACTTTTTAACAAGTAATTAATCTACTGTTCTCCAATCTGACGAGTACGAGTATTTTTGACCATATTTTTTTGACAAGATCGAGCCTATATTATGCAGGACTGGTATGCGGCGGAGGTGCCTAACAGGATAAGAGGTATCCCCCCATATGTTAGTATGCCAGATGTACAGTTCCGCCAAAGCTTTGTGCGTAAGGCTCTTCGCTCCCTCGACACCCATAAGTCCAGTGGGCCTGATGGAATCCCTGCAATTGTTCTCAAGATGTGTGCTCCTGAGTTGGCGCCGGTCTTAACGCGTCTTTTTCGGCTCTCCTACTCTTCTGGCGTAGTCCCGACTTCGTGGAAGTCAGCTTTGGTGCACCCGATCCCTAAAAAAGGCGACCGCTCAAATCCATCCGACTACAGGCCGATAGCTATAACCTCCCTTTTCTCTAAGATTATGGAGTCCATCATCAATCGTCAGCTCCTCTGGTACCTAGAGGATCACCAGCTGCTGAGTGACCAACAATACGGTTTCCGTAGGGGTCGTTCGGCTGGTGATCTTTTAGTTTACCTGACACATTGCTGGGCACAGGCGATAGAGAGTAAAGGTGAGGCACTGGCAGTTAGTTTGGATGTAGCGAAGGCCTTCAATCGCGTTTGGCACAAAGCACTTCTTTCGAAACTTCCATGCTATGGGCTCCCCGGGAAATTATGCGAATGGGTCAGCAGTTTTCTAGCAGACAGAAGCATTAAGGTCCTAGTTGACGGTGAATGCTCAGACTCAATGTCTGTGAATGCTGGTGTCCCTCAAGGCTGTGTGCTATCACCCACGCTATTCCTCCTGCATATCAATGACATGTTGCAAACTAGCGGCATTCATTGTTATGCTGATGATAGTACGGGTGATGCCTCCTACACCGGCCACGCCAATATTTCCCGGGAAAACGTCATTGAGAGCCGGAACAAACTTGTGTCCGAAATTGAGACCTCCCTAAAAGAAGTCTCAGATTGGGGTCGACTTAATTTGGTCCATTTTAACCCTACAAAGACACAGGTTTGCGCGTTCACCGCAAAAAAACTTCCGTTCGTCGCGTCACCTCGTTTTGAGAGCACTCCCCTATCTGCCACAGCCAGTATTGGAATCCTTGGCGTTGACATCTCGAGTGAAGTCCAGTTCCGCGGCCACCTAGAGGGTAAGGCCAAATTGGCCTCGAAGAAGCTCGGTGTGCTCAATAGATCGAGGCAGTATTTCACGCCGGCCCATCGCCTACAGCTTTATAAGGCGCAGGTTCGCCCGCATATGGAATACTGCTCTCATCTTTGGGCAGGGGCACCTAAGTACCAGCTTCTTCCTCTAGACCGCATCCAACGGAGAGCAGCTCGAATTGTCAACTGCCAACGTATTTCTGATCGGCTTGATCCCTTGGCGCTGCGTAGAGATGTGGCCTCACTCTGTATTTTCTATCGCATGTATTATGGGGAGTGTTCCGAGGAATTGTTCGGATTAATCCCTGCCGCTTCTTTCCGCCATCGCCCTACGCGACAATATTTCCACTCTCACCATTTAGATGGTTGGCAGTCCTCAACTGTGCGCTTTTCCCGAAACTTCCTGCCTCGCACAGCTAAACTGTGGAACGAACTGTCGCCAGCGGTGTTTCCGGACCGATACGACCTTCAAACCTTCAAGAAAAGAGCGTACTCCCACCTTAAAGGCCGGCAACGCACTTGCGACACCTCTGGTGTTGCGGGTGTCCATGGACGACGTTAATCGCTTACCATCAGGTGATTCGTTTGCTCGTTTGTCCCCTATAGCATAAAAAAAAAAAAAGTATACTTTTGGCCTGACTAAGACATAAATTAAATTAAAATTAAATTAAATTAAATTAAACCTCCACTAGATTTTTTTTCTAGTAGAAAAAAATATTTGGAAAATCTGTAATGACTTCTTGGTGGCGAAGTCAGCTAGAGAAGGCAGCTAGCTATTTAATATATTACAAATATATCTAGTAAATAATAAACAGAGTATTAAACCGGCTGTCGTTTTCATTACAAAAAAGAAAATAGTAGCTACATTGGAACATCGGTATGTATGTGCCCTTTCCACACCTACGCTGTCCAGACACTATCGTGCAGCCGCAAACCACTAAATATTGAATAACCTAACCACAACGCGCCTAACATACCTCCCCAAAGTATAACGCCATACACGCCACACTCGTTGAAATTAGCGTAATCTTCTGCATTAAATAAACGGCATTCGTCACGCGACAGCCCTAGCCGTAGGGCTGCCCCCTCTGAATGCAGGTTGATTTCGTTAGGGTCGCCAATGTAGTTAGACTGTATGCATATTAGTATGTATATTTGAGGTCGAAGTTTCGTCTGGAGTTTAGATTGATGTTTGGGGAGCGCTAAGTTTGGCGTCGTAATGGAATAAAGGATTTTTGGCAAGATCACGCCGAAATAAGATGACGGGTTTATAAATTGTAAAATAGCTAGAGTACCTATTACATTTTACGTAATTGGTTATGGAATTTGCGGACTCGTCTAAAAATATAAGCTAACGAAGAAAGCTATAGAAAAACGTTTTATTTTATCCGGTTTTTAAAAATCTTATC
This sequence comes from Lathronympha strigana, assembly GCA_949128165.1. Classification (NCBI taxonomy): domain Eukaryota; kingdom Metazoa; phylum Arthropoda; class Insecta; order Lepidoptera; family Tortricidae; genus Lathronympha; species Lathronympha strigana. The sequence goes on from OX421911.1 coordinate 2,392,612, forward strand.
TTAATCCGTTCCACTTAGGGTGACTTTTTTCCCTGAGCTCCCCTATTGCATAGACCTACCCCAATTTTCTTATCACAGAGTTCAATAACCTGCCCTAACACGTAATAAAAAAACTAATTTATTATGTTACACTATCATTTGGACTGGGCGCGCCGGACGGAGGGGCCATAGCAAAAATATTGATTCGGAAAGCACGACAAACTTAACATGTGCAGTGCGGCAAAATTAGACTAAATTTTACACATACCAATTTCTTCTTAACCAGAGACACTAGCGCCGCAGCCGTCTGCATTGTTAAATTTGTCGTGCTTTTAAAGGGGCGATGGACGCGTGCGATTTGACAGCACGCCAAAGATGGCGGACGAAACAAATGACAGTGGAAATGCGATGCGATATGCGATGTTGTTTTTATTGGGGTATAGATAAGTTTTATTTAAAAACAATAAAATGCGGTTTAACTAATTGGTGGGTAAAATAGTAGATAGATAGATTATTTGTATAGGGGCAATAAACATACTCAAACAGGAAATGTATTTAAGTAGGTACTTAAATGATTATATTAGGTACTTATTAAAGCATTGTATCAAAAACAAACTAACTGCATTGCAGTGGCACGGGAGCGTTTCGTAAACCACAATTTTATTTCGCTAATGGCCTTTCTATCTAATAAATGTGAATGTTATCGAAGCAATCAACTAAATTGTAACCCGTGGGTATTTATAAAACTGTTAACTCACAGTAGGTATTTATTTACGATATTTTAATTGTTTAGCTTTATTTATGCATTCAATAGTTTTATTTTGTACATAACTTTGTGCACAGTATTTTAAGCAGTCGTAACATACTAGGTAGGTACTTTATTAGGTCGTTTGCTGAAGGCTTAGGTGCTATGGGGCCTGAAACGTAAAAAAAATCTGTTTTATTGTTTGTTAAAAATTGAAGTCCATCTTTATTATGGAACAGCGGTTTTCGTATTTTTTCATGTACTTGTGCTACAAGCTCTTGCTTTTTGCCAAATTTGCTGATTCTAGGTCAACGGGAAGTACCCTATACATTTTGATTCCCATTGCAATTGTAAGGGAAATGCGACATAAACGGGTAGTATCTTTTGATTACGTTGACGCAGAGGTTTTATTTTTTCACAGCTTTAGGAGACGTTAGACCTGTAGGTATATGTGGTATTCATTTCAACTTGCTGCCTCTACGCGTTCTCGAGATAAAGAGTCTTGACAGACAGACGGACGGACGGACAACAAAGTGATCTAATAAAAGTTCCGTTTTTTCCTTTTGAGATACGGAACCCAAAAAAGCTAATAGTAACTGGGAAGCTGGATGGCAAGCGACCGAGAGGCCGTAGTCCCAGACGCTGGCCCGACCAGCACGAACATCGAAAATTGGCATTGACGGTAAAACCTCTTTGTCACTCTCATACGAGTATGCAAGTGTGACAGAGATGAAGATACAAATCCGCATTCATTTGATTTTGTAGTAGGTACTAGCGCTGCGCAGGTGTCCGAAGACGGAACATCCTATATAAAAATAAGTCATTGCTCCTTAACTCTACCTCTACCAAACCAACAAAGTATTATAGCCGTTCAATTCATATATCAGAGTTACACGGTCCATTTAAAAACAAATCCTCCCATAGATAACTGCCAAACTTTCCCAAGCTCCCGAAAATCAATTAAAACCAAAAGAAAATACAGGCTACACAAATACAATGCATTTCCTGCACATCGGCCGGAGGGGAGACCGGGCTACCGAATGCACCCCACTCTCCCCCAGACTGTTATTACACTTAGTTTTCTTTGGAGTATATTTGTTCTTTTGAGTCCTTGTTGGTGAAATTAGGTTGTTTATCTTTTTATGCTTTTCGTAGATCGGTCACGGGAATTTTCCTCTATTTTGTGATCTTATAACGAGTCAACCAATTACTAATAATATATAACGTAAGTTAAATTTCTGTGTCAAAGTTCAATTTTTTCATATTACTTTCTTTCTGAGAAAATATGCTCATAAATAAAGAAAAAGTGGAAAAAATCATGACTCTGACTTGAATCCGCGACTCTGAGATACTCGTACCAGCTCATTGCTCTTTCAACTGAGCTGAGCAATCTTTAGGGGAGGCCGCTGATCAGCAGTGAATATCTTTCGGTTTAGATGATGATGATGAACTTCTTACAAAACTACCTACATTTGTCGAGTAAATGTATACAAATATTATGAAAAGTAGAATATATTTTACTACCAAGCTATACATACTTATACAAGCCATGTTTCTATATGTAATGGCTCTACATACATAGAACTCAATGTGGCCAATTCCGTCATAGGGACTATTCCGTGTAATGCTCGGCTACGTTCAATATTAGTCGGTGCATAGATAGGATAGCCTGCTGCTTATCGACTGAGTCGGCAGCTGCGTACAATGCTTATATTCAACGCAGGAGAGCATTAGACGGAATAGTCCGCATAACGGAATTAGCAACATTTCTTTCTTAAAAAAATAAGAAATAACATTCCCCAAAGTCACAAGCAAACTTTTTTTAACAACCGTTATAAATAACGAAAATAATTTATCATAAATAAATCTATTAAGCATACCGCTCGTAAACTAGAGTTTGAATGTGACAAATTATAAAGTTTTGCCGTCAAAATATTAACCCCGACGCTGAATTGAATTAGAACTATTAGAAGGTAACCTACAGAGTTAATGAAAATAGATGTCGCAAGTGGAAACTATACCTACTGTATTTTTCATCAGACTTGCTCGTAAATGGTGATATTGCAAGCATTCTTAGACTTAATGAGCTGTATAACGCCCCCCAGAGGACCTCGCGTGTCGCGCGCGTCCCTCACGTAGCCGTCGCTTCGCTTACCGCGGAGTACTGTGGACTGCGCTACTGCACTACCGCTAATAATTATTGTTTATTTATCTGCCTAGTAAGTTTATGTGTTTCCTCGCAAATGTGATGAAAATTTTATGAACTACGGGCGTACATAATTGTATGAACTACGGGCGGCACAATAATTACGAACTCGTATTAATTTCTTGTTTACCGCCCTTACTCTACAATGTATCATCATCATCATTTCAGCCGAAAGACGTCCACTGCTGGACATAGGCCTCCCCCAAAGATTTCCACAATGACCGGTCCTGCGCCACCCGCAAAGAATAAAGAATCGTGAATAAATAAATAAGTACATGTTTAAAAAGAGGACTAAACAAATTCGTTTACAGTACACATGGTGCTACATAACCGCACTAGTACGATAATGAGCACTTTATGTGCGTATGTCAAAAAATAAAAGGGCCATATGTATTGTAAAACGTCGTCCGATACACGTGCGAAGAAGTAATTCGCTACTCGTGGCAATTTAAAACACTCCCTTCGGTCGTGTTTCATTCAATTTATCGCCACTCATTGCGAATTTCCTCCTTTCCGCACTTGTCTTTCGTAAGGTACTATATTCGATATATCTAACGTCGAGCTGCACGTTTCCCCCCGCAAAAGGTGACAGAATAATTTGTACGGTAAGATGTCGCTTTGCCGTCTCCCTTCCAGCGTGTTGGATGCCTGTGTTGCTCGAAGACCAGACAGAAGGTCCGACATAGCTTCTGCACTGTCCCTGCGGTGGAGAAGTATCCATCGATTTTCCTCCCATCAAAAAAATGTAAACCATTGTTCTTGCTGTTCCAGCTCTTAGTATATCCTTGTTCTAAAACTTCTAACTCGTCAAAAGATAGCGCTGGTACCCGAAATATGCCCAGAATACAAATAGATACCGACAGATTTACGCTTGGAAGACACGAAACGTCAAAACTATTTAATAAGACTACTTACAGATTAAGTTATTCACTAAAGTGGAAGTTAGTTTAAGTTAGTTATAGCTGTAGTTCTACAGAAACCGCAGCGTTTATAGTTTATACAGTCAAAACCACTGCTTATTTAGGCCCCGGCGCCATTGTTGCGTTAGGTATATTAAATTGCGTCGTTCCCTTTCTAGCTGGAGTTCTACTGCTCAACACCTTGCACATTGGCAGGGGGGGTTCACTCCGCTGATCCGCGTGAAATTATAAGTACATGCCGGCGGCACCCTCGAGGTTGCTTATTCAGTGGTTGTCTCGCCGTGGCCCGCGACACTCGCGCGCGTGTCTCCCGCATACCAACGTCGCAAGCGAGTATTGTATGCGATGAATATAATAAGGGCAATGAAATATTGCATTGCTGCGGGTTGCAGAAACAATGACCAAAATTCGGATTGCACGTTTTTCTATGTTCCGACGCGTGAAAAGGATACCGAAAGGTGAAGTAGCAAGCACTAAATGCTCATTAATTTATGCCTAACCTATACTTTCATAGTAAATCGAACACAAGAATCAAGTAAATAACCCAACAGCACAGTGTTATACTTGAACTAAACAGGTATCTGTCAACGGCATATCTACATATGTATACAAAAAAAACCGAGATCGTGATTAAATCGGTACGCAAAATAGGCGCTAGCCGTCGAGAGACCAGCCCGTGATACAATACAATACAATACAATTAAATCGGTACTTATTGGACTCATTTACACCTGGCGTCCGACCGTGAACCGTAAAGAAGATCGTAAAGTCTATCTCCGGTCCTAAAGTCTATTTTCGGTGTTATTTACCGAAGTAGCTGCTAAGTGTAATAATTTATGCATGTAGATATACCACGCGTGCTATCTAATATTTATAATTCGCGTATTCCTTTCTGACATAGTCGATGCTTGCGCCATAGAATAGTACAAAGTGTGCAAAGCTACCGTATCCGCTTACGATCAGGTGGACTGTACGCTTGTTTGCCACCGACGTCGTTTAAAAAATGACAACCCTATCTTCGGCAAGGTGCAGAGTAATATCGACCTTCGCGCCGGGCAATAGAACTCAATGACGGCGCGGCTCGCGTGCGGTCCTTGCTAATAATAATTAATAGGCACGTAAAAAGGCGACATTCGTGAACATCAAAACAGAGGGTCTTCTGTACTTGTACTATTATTTATTCTGTGACATTGGTACTATGCGCTGACTCTTGGGACAGTTGATCTTTAAGTAGTCTTGAGTGGATTTAGACCGGGAGCCAACGTGACCTAAATAGCATTTTGAGAGGAGAGAAGGTGGAAGTTTGACTCTACCCCGCCTCTGAGTAGAGTCAAACTACTGGGTTTAGGGTATGTGATATAATAACTTCCGTATAAAAAAATGAAGAATTTATTCAAGAGTTTATGAATGAAAGATCATGACAGGGTCAATATGTCACGTGTCCTATCAACAGATCCCTTACGAGCAAGGTGTTCTTGTTTTTAGTGAAAGTTACCATCACTTTGTCGCTTCTTGATAAGGTTCACTTCAACAAAAAGTCTTAACGGGATTAGCGCCTTGAGGCAAACGACAGCGTGGTACATTTTACTTAAAACAGTCACAAATGTAAGGGTAACATCAATTTCTAACCAGTATAAAGCCATATTGTCAAGCAATAAACTAATATTCTCATAAACCGTAATATTACCTGCGAAGCTCGCAAGAGTTCGCGTAATCTTATGAAGCCCCTGCGATAGTGTAATCAAATATGGCCGTCTGAAGTCTGAACCTCTAGTACGAGTAATATACTGCACTAGCAATTTCCAGCAACTTTGTTTACTTAAGTAGAATTTTGGACCTTCTTAAAGGCTGAATTCTGCGAAACCCCTTCTAAAAAAGTAACACTACTCGATGTCTCAGAAGAAGACACTTCTATCACAACTTTCAGTCATTTTGGCTTTGCGTTGATTATTAGGTAAGTCAGTGAGGATCATGATGTGTTTTTAAGTCTTCAGTCGTATTTTGACAAGGGGTACACTACATAATAAAAAAAACTCAATGCCGAATTTTTAAATCTAGAATTTTATAATCCTGATTGTTTCGGGATTATGTTAATCGTTTTAGATTAGTATTCGTGCTATTATGAATTTTGATGATCGGAGATTGGATAAGGATTATAAAATTCGGGATTTTGATATACCTATAAGATTTATAAACTACGATATTGTACAAATCGGGAATATAAAAATCGAGGAATATTTGAGTGTTCCCTTTGACAAGATACGATACGTCATACCCCGGAATCAAGCGAATCGAACATTTAACTACCCAATGACATATAAAAAAACACTTGAGTGTTTCACACTCGCAACGAGTGGGTACACTACGCTGCAACAAAATGGTTCCCACTAACTAACTAAAGCTTGAAAAATCCGACGCCATTTTTACGGACACGCACAGACCGCTCTCGAAAATTGAATAAAATTGTAGATTTTTTACCTGAACTTTTATTTAACGTTTAGTCATAGTTTAGTATCTTTTATACGATTCGAATAAAAGGTGAAAGAACTGAGATGGTTTGACAAACCATAAAACCCAAAATGAATAAAGATACCGGAAAATTCAGAAATTGCTCCATCGAAATCTAAATGTAAGTTAAAAGGGCGCGAATTTCAAATATTTCGTTCGACTTTAGGTGCTTTATAGGCGGTCGGCAACAAGCTTCCTGGCCAAGGTGACCTTGTTGGTGACCGGTGATCGGTGATGACCGGTGGTTTTCCACTAAATCGGTATTTGTCTATACAGTAGCCAGTGTGCTTACCATGACTTGTTATCGTAGGCGTTAGCGATTGCTCGTTTCTAAAGTATGCCCGTCTCGCTCCTACCACTACTCTGACGAAGTCACCTTGACTGTTATTGGAGTCAGCATTTTACTATATTTATTTATGTCGGCTCATTATACAAAAAAAATGTTCTAGCCAAGCTGATTGTACCTCGAAAATCACAGACAAAATGACCTTAAATCCGTTTAATAATGACCTAAATACCTCGAAAGCGTCACCGGCACGTCCATCTCATAATGAAAAACAATCAATCAACACCACATCAACACAAATTAAACGCGCATTCAATCCGGGCGCCATTTTGTTGCGGCTCGACAAAATGGCAGACTCATTACGAAAACCGTTGAAACGACATTTATTATTGCTATCATTGTCAGGTGTAAACAGGAACATCGTTAATTTTTCCAAAGAAAACGCCATTATGAATTTCCTTCTCGTATTTTTCATTATTAGGCCGCGAACACCTGAACTGGGGACAAAATTCCCATTCTGTTCCGAAATTAATCTAGATTTAAGTATATTTCGTTTATTTTCCTACTTTCGTTAGTTTTATAAATACTGTGCTTTTGAGAATGCGTGGCACGTTGCATAGGACTTTATGTGCTGTGACAGCTAACAAAGTAGGTAAGTACCTAATTTTTAAGAAAAAAAAACCGACTTCATTTGGTTCCTGGTAAAAGTGAAATTTTGAATTTGTTTGAGTTAGCCAGTTTACTTCACAAATATCCAATACACCGCACGTGTACGATCGAAAATTGAGGAGCTTTCTTAATGTCCCAGGACTTAATTCCATCATTACATGTAAAGTATAATCAAACGGAACTCCCTTGTAGACCTTTAAAACAAACAAAATAACAATGTGTTAAATTGGATGACAGACTGTACATTATCGAGCAGTTTCATTATGCTATCCCTGATTATCAACATCAGGTCCACTCCAGCAAAATGATGGCCACAGTAAGAAAATGCCTAAGCTAATTATGAACACCCTCTAATCACAATGAACGTGCCATTCAAATTTGAGGAGTTCTCTGAATTCTTCAAGAACTCCATCATCAGAATAGAAATCAAATCAAAAACATGAATTTCACCACTAGGATAATAAGTAGAGCTAGGTTTATCGACCAGTTCAACTTTGCCATCCCTGGTCTTCATCATCAGGTCAACTTCATCAAAATGTTGGCTCCCCCAAAACAATGTTTTAGTTACTTAAAGAAACCCTCAAATCAGAATGCATGTGCCGTTAAAATTTGAGGAGTTCTCTCAATCCCTCACGAATTCCATCATCAAAATAGAACTATAATCAAATAGGACTATCTTGAAGGTATTTCTTTACAAAGAAAAGATGAATGTCTCAAATCGGATGATAGAGCTGGGCATTACCAAGCAGTTTCACTTTGTCATCCCTGGTCTTCATCATCAGGTCCACTCCACCAAATTGATGATGTTCGTAAAGAAATGCTCGAGTTTCTTAAGAAACCACCCAAATCAGCATGCATGTGCCTTTCAAATTTGAGGAGTTCCCTCAGTTCCTCATGGATCCCATCATCAGAAATAGATTTTGAAAAAAACGGGACCAACCTGGAACCATCTACTTTAAGAAACCAAAAAAAAATTCAAATCGGTTCAGTAATGACGGAGTTCTCAGGTAACAGCCATTAAAAAAAAAATTAAAAAAAATTCAGACGAATTGAGAACCTCCTCCTTTAGAAATATTGAAGTCGGTTGATAAATAAAGAATACGTTAAAGGAATTCCGTCGGCCATATTATCAAGAAGCAAAATATTCAAAGATATTTTCGCCTTATTCCTAACTCCCACCCTAGGGATTCCGGATTTCCATCGCCGATTTTGGATCGACTTAACAAAGTTATTGAGTAACTATTTCACTCATTAAATGGGATTAGAAAAGCTGTAAGTAATAAACTCATTATCAATACGTACATAACGTACATTCTACTAGTGAAATTATGCAGAGGCAGAGATAGAGTCAATAATATGACAATAAGATCTGTAGCCCTAGCATAAGAGACAGGATCTCGTGGTCGAGAAGGGCACTTGTTACGAACGGTTCGGATTAAACCAGAGCGCCTACCACGAACCGCGAACGAAAGTATGCCTCCCTTTCGCACTTGTGATTTCTCACTCAAGTGCGACAGAGAGGTGAAACTTCGTTCGTGGTTCGTGGTAGGCCTTCAGGGGTCGGCAACCTTTTAGCAGCCAAGGGCCACAAAGTAGTTAACGAGATTGACGCGAACCGCACTAGTGACTAACATACACGTTACACAAAATAGCAAGGAGGTTCGCGGGCCGGTTGTTGCCAACCGGGTTAGACAATTACCTACTGTTGATTTCTCGACCGCGTGAGTCTTGTGACTCTTGTGCTAGGGTAACTCAAGAAATGGTTAGTGAGTAGGTAGTTAGGAAGGTAATAGGGAAGGAATCTAGGGGCGTGATGTGAACTGCTATTTTGACAGAAGGATATCCATATCACATCCTCTACGTTCGGCAAACGCAGTGTAGGACGCCCTGACAAGGTGGAGTGACGATCTTTCTAAGGTCGCGGCGGGATGCGGAAGGTCCAAGATCGACCTTAGTGGCGTGTTAGAGGAGAGAACTACGTCCAGCAGTGGAATAACTAAGGTTAATGATGATCCTCTACGTTTAACAAATGGGAAAATAACAATGGTAAAATTAAATCTTTAAGTCTTTTGTCGAATCGAAGTTTTGGTAGAATCGCACTACTGAGCATGGAGCAACACATACAAGCAAAACTTCGAAATGTCATGAATGTCTTATTTCGTTTACTTGTAACTAAGCTCTGATAACTAAACTGTAATTGCTTCACCCCGTTAGGGCTTGCAATGGCCAATTCTGGATCCGCCCGTACAAAGCAATTCCGGAATTGTACATTTTAAAGATTTTTTTTTCTTTTTCGAGCTCGCGGATTGGTCTCTGAGTTTGACTACTCTCTACTACCTACGCTGAATATTCACCGATTTGTGTCTTTGTAATCTGGCGCCATACCTTAAGTAGCCCTTGGTGTGAAAACAGAGTGGTCAGGTGGTAGACGCGTAGGTAGGTATGACCGGAAATTTATGTACAGCCCCCAGGCAACTTGATACCCCCTGTCAGCTCTGTCACTCTAGTTTATTTAGCACAAGAAGTGGCCTAGATAAATAAACTAAGGTCTCGATAAATAAACTAAATAAACTAGTCTGCCTAGTTATATTAAGATCTTAGGAACCGCTATGTATTTTACGGGTTATCGGGTTATAAATATAGATTCCGTCCAACTACATGTTGTGGGCAAACTAAAGCTGCTCTAACTACAGAGTTTACCAAACAGGTGTTGATCAAACATTGACCTAACAGTTCGAACGTGTGTGTATGTTGATACCAAACAGAGCACCAATGCAAAAAGTCTAAAAACATAATGTTTGGGTATAGGTAGATATTGGAATGATGACTGTAGAGAAAAATATACTATAAATAGTGTATTACACTGCATGAATCAAAACACGATATACTTCAAAAAAAAATAGAAAAAACTTTTGAGAGTAAAAACCTTTTGAGTTACTTAAATAAAAATCCGTGTGATACATAGTTCATTGATGTATGGCGTATATATGATAAAAAACCTTGTATGGTTTGAATAAGACATAACGGTAGATAATGCCAATAAGTACTTAAATTTCTTCACACCTCAATGTTCACTGTACATTTTTCAGTTCGAATAAAGGAAGCTGATTTGACTTCTCAGTCTATTGTAGGCACCATAATGGCGCGTCGCAGAATTTTTAATTCAGAATTCTGTAGTCCTTGCTTCCTATTGTTTTAATACGAGTAGGTCTCCCCATTACAGCAGCGAATGAAATTAATGAAATCGCGAAAATCGGTAATAACTACGTAGGGATATACGAATTCCAAATTCAGAATTACTTTGAGTGGTTTATTTATTTTTATACACGCTTCTTAGGCCCACTTGCACCACCCGAGGCTAGTCACATAAACCGGAGTTAAGCGTTTCTTTGTATGGAATTTGACAGCTCAACGCCTAGGTGATGCAAGTGGGCCATAGTGTGTGTGCTGTACTTCCCTACAGTGCGACTGCGCTAACTTTGCACTAATTTGGAACACTTAGCAGTGACATTATTTGTATGTAGAAGCTTCTGCCGCGAAAGTAGGAGGTCGCTGGTTCGATCCCAGCCCTGCTCACCGGGGACCTTGGTCACTTTTTCTGAAGTATATCACATCTCTTTCAATTTATAATTAAGTAATCTTATTTTTTTTTCTTTTGGCCTGTATTGTAGGTGTGCATTTACGAAATGTATGAATATGAATATGCCGCGAGAGCAGGAGGTCGCTGGTTCGATCCCAGCCCTGCTCACGGGGACCTTGGTCACTTTTTTTTTTCTGAAGTATATGACATCCCTGTCAATTTATAATTAATCTTATTTTCTTTTGGCGTGTATTGTATGTGTGCATTTACGAAATGAATAAATTAAATATGAATATGAATATAAAAATGCCATAGTTCACGTAAAACTTAGCAGGAAGACTTACCGTGGTCAAACTTTAAATTTAATAGTGTTTGTTGAAAATCGACTAAATTACGTGAGTGACCCGTTTTAAATATTATTTAATATTATTTAATAGTGTTTTCCCGTCGTTCTTTTTCACAGATGCCGGAATTCATAGTTTTATATTTCTCAATTAATTTTTGTACCCGCCGTAAGCTACTCAATTGAGACAGAAATACGAACAGTTGCAACGAAAATACATTATTCACTACATAATGTAGGTACATTTGTGTTTCACAATTCCATTAATTTAGGACTGATTCAACTCTTTTCACATTGCGAGACCTAGGCCTATACCACGAAAATCGAACGATTGCGAATTTGTATCTCCATCTTTGTCACACTTGCATATTGGAGTGACAAAGAGGTTTTTCCGTCAATGCCAATCTTCGATGTTCGTGGTAGGCGTGCTGTGGGCGTCAGCCAATCGGTCACAGTCTAGTGGCGCCATTATCTGCGGCCATGCTGCGTGAACCCAAAACCCTATTTTAACGCCATCTATATTCTGTGTGCGGAAAGGCATTTGGTTTTCTCAAAATTTGCCTCTTGGGGCAAATGTGCCTGACAACGTCTAAGGGACAATGTTTTGTGGAAACTTAAGAAAGGTAATACGTATTAGGTGACGATATCCTAATCTCGAAAGGGATAATTAGAATTACAAATACAGATTGTGATACAGCAAACAACATATATATTTATATATAAACGCCAGGAAGAAGGATGACATACACGAACTCAAGTCATATATAGGTACATGACCAGCCTGCGGTGCAGGGCACCGCGATGCGGCGCGGTGCGATGCGGGTTTGATCCCAGCCCTGGGACCGGTCCGACGAACGAGACGATCCTAACCACAACCCACCAATAAGTAATAACACACTAACAACGTCAGATGCTCCTTGGATCTTGCATCGAACAACAGTCAACCAATTGAAATAGAAATAGAAATAATTTATTCGTTGACACACAAAATATACAATACAATTAACAGAAACAATAATAAAAGAAGTGCCATGAAATGGATTCATCATCATCATCATCATCATTTCAGCCGAAAGACGTCCTCCCCTGCTGGACATAGGCCTCCCCCAAAGATTTCCACAATGACCGGTCCTGCGCCACCCGCATCCAGCGGCAAAATCGGCGGCGGCAAAGCGGCGGAAATGGATTCATCTCAGCATAATGCTGGCGACTTCCAGCGCTGATCTTCCGATGAGCCCATCCGGTGAAAAACACGAAAGGTAACACAAACACTGAAATAAAGAACCTAACAAAAATTGGAACCCTAGGCCACTCTAGAACCATGTCAAAATGTCAAGCAGTAAGAGATACAGTACAGTAGCCCAGTCCAATTGGTTAACTGTATACCCTAAAAAGGTCACGCAATACAAACTAACTATTTTCAACTTACGGTCCGCTTAAGTACTTTCCGTCCCTTGAGAGGCGAAACCACTCTGAAAGACAACAAATAATCCGGTCTACCCTTTACACGACGTTTTTTGTATGGAGTCGGTAACAACCTGGTAAAAGGGTTTTGCGATGAAGCTAACAAAAACAATAAAATTGAGATAAAGGTAAATTCAAAACGATTTTTTTTTATAATAGTAATATGGTCCAGTTTTGCATCTAGATTGAAAAGACAGATTAGATTAAGCCGGTAGGTATATGTTCAGTATAATGTGTATAAAGTATAAACCGCGGAAGTTTCAAGTGTCATGCTTACTTAACACTTTGACAGTCTGCGCTATCAAAATCTATGAAAACTTAGCTAAGTCGGATTCTAAGATAAACTCACTGAAGCCGGGTTTGAACTCCCGACCTTCTTATTGAATGCCGGGCTGCGTATTGCTAGGTGCTCATTCAGGCCATCACACTATATAACTGTCAGGAATTTACACCCTGCTTTAATTATTCGCGCACAGATTTATCGTTATTAGTTATTACCGCCATTTGCAATTCCAATGTGTAATGTGGTTCCTTACCCTTCTTCTTTAGTGTACGACTTGAGTAGCCGCTCGAGCGGGGCGTATAGCGGAGCGTAGCGTGCGGCGTTCATCATACAAACAAATGTATGTAAGCGTCCTGAGTGCACGCTGCTCGCTACGCTGCCGAATACTGCGCTGGACGCAAGCCACTCAGGCCTACATATAACATTAATGACCCATCCAGCGCCAATCACGACACGTTGTCGTGATGCCTCTACGCGCCGTTTTGGCTACAAAGCGGAAAATGATTGCATATCAGCTACGGCGTAGCGCTATAACAAATCCTTAACGGTGAATGAGTTAATCGCCTTTTTCAGAAAAACTTAATTTATGTTTTGTCCCTTTTCCACGAACGCAAATGTCAGATAATTAAGGATACACAATGAGGCAGTTAACGGAGTTTTGTTATTCCTTGAAATTAAACACTTTAGAACGGATTAATCGCATTTATTAACACCATGGTCTTACGTTTCAAGCCCTTTACAGCACTCGTTTTCACAGCGTTAAGATTGCGAATGCGAAGTCTCCTCGTCAATCAATTCTCAATCAATCCTCAACATAATCTCAGTCATCATTTTAACTAACTTAATTAGCGCTAATAACGACACATTGTCGTTGCTCTACGAGGCGTTTTTGCTACATAGCAGGGTTTGCTACATAGCAGGGTTTGCTACACAGCAAGGAGCCCATGTTGTCGGCTACGGCGTAGAGCTACGAGGATTTCTCACAGCTAAATAAGTACTTAGTGTACTTACTGACTTATTTTAAAAAGGTGCCTACTTAAGTGTTTCGGCCTAGCAAGAAGTTGTGAGGTAAGTAGGAAAAGGGGTCGAGGCAAACTACGAGAGGTAAACTCTCTTTAAATATCGCCAGTAATACTAAGTAATAAAAGGTAGTTAATGGACGCCTTCTAGTTAGAATCACACAATTTGTTAATAGGCATTTTGATGTGAGTTTGATAATCTTCAAAGAGAATAAATAGGTAACCTACCTATCTACGTACCGACTTACATTTACACTTACCTACTAAATAACACCCAGAAGATGAAACCCATTATATACTACACTATTTGAAATTAAATAAAATGAAAATATGAAGAATCACATAAAATAATTGTATATTACCACTGGTGGACTTGAAGTAAAACAGATAACAGAGAAACGTTTCCATAATTTAAAACTTTTTTTTAATTATAAATACAGATATACACCCACACCACCTGGGCTGGAAACGAACCAGCGACCTCCTGCTATCCAGCCTTGAGCACTGGGGGCCTTGGTAACTTTTTCTGAAGTATATGAAATCTCTTTCAATTTATAATCAACTAGTGACCCGCCCGGGCTCCGCACGGGTGCAATGTATACACTGAAACCTTCCTCTTGAATCACTATCAATTTAAAAAAAAACACATTAAAATCCGTTGCGTAGTTTTAAAGATTTAAGCATACATAGATGCATCCAGACAGCGGGAAGAGACTTTGTTTTATACTAAAAAAACATGCATCAAAACATTTATTGATAAAAAATGTGTTTAAAAAAAGTAACATTTATAAAGCTACATTTATAAACGATTTTCATCCGATAACTTTTAACAAATCTATTATTCATAGATACTCTACAGTTTTTAACTCACTTAAAATATTCATTATTTATTCAAATACTTAGTAAGTGAAAACAAAAATCGGTAAAATCCGGCTCGAAGGACCAAGTTTGTAATAACTTCACGAGATTACATTGAAAATAACTTCAAACGTAAGTCTTATATAATATTATCGTGAGTTACTCTATTGAAAACCTCTTAATCTAATTGGGTCTAGAGATTGGGTACCAATTTAAATATTTTTTACGACATATTAGGTAGGCAGGTAAGCATTTATGCGTTCAAATGAAATTTACCTATTGGGCAATTAAAACGCCATTAAAGTTGTGTACGTAAAGTAGGTACCTACCGACTAAGTATTAATTAATAAGAATTCCTACACGCTGTCACGAAACCCACGCAAAACCATATGGCTAGATCAATATATCGCACAAGTTTCACGGCCACCGGCATTGGCAGTGCCCACGCCGGGAATTAAAAAAAAAAACAAAAGTCTGAAAAAGAAAAGGCCACCATAGACATTTAAAAAATCAATAAATTAAATTTAGCACCAACTAAAACTTATAATCTATCGCAATGCAGTAAAAACTTACGTAAGTTGACCAAATGCGGCGTCCAAAACTTAACACGTGCCAAAACAAATCCAATTAAAAAACACGAAACACTGCCAACCAAGAACACTCACACTAATAAAAAATAAACATATGAAATTCGAACGTTTCAATATATTGCACTTTCGGAAAGATCGCGAGTCTCGCTTTGAAACGGAGCGTACAGGCGCTCCAAAGCGGGGGTGGTTGCGAACTGAATGGATCTGCGAACCCCGTCAACCCGCAAGGGTAGATTGGGGTGTCGGGGTTAGCGGGGGCGAGACGGTTGACACTCAAGCTCGAAAGCAATGAGTGTTTTGCTAATTTCATTACACGCGAAATTGTTTTTTCGAAAAGATTTTCCGCTTGCTACATTTCAGTGCAGCTAAATGGGATAGCGTCTGAAGTTGAATTAAAGTAGTTGCGTTGAGAGTTAGTTTGTGAAATTGGACTTTGGATTACTCCGCGGGTCGTTCAAATTGAAACCTTTGTAATTGGTAACTTTAAATCGAATAGTACGGAAGTTTGCGGTATTTCCGGACGGGGTCACGGTGAAAATGTACGTTTTATTTAAATTAAAATCTGCGTTTAGAATTGGTCTATGCTAAGTTTCCTATATGTTGGTAACACAGACTATGAAAGCGTTAAGGAATCGTCATAATTTCATAAGTTAGCAATAGCTGACCAGGTATTGCAGATTTATGTACTTGGCGATTTTTTACCGTCGCTATGTGTTCCTAGTCCCTCTCCTGGACACTCCGCTTCGTTTAGCCAATTTACACACTTCCACAACTGCATTCCACCTTGTAAATATACACCGAGATTCTCGAATAGGGTAACATCCTTATGGGCTGCGCAAAAGATTCGCCTATTTGGAGAACGACGTATATGCAGACCTAATGGAGAATTTCTTCAATATTGCTCCAACTTTGACGTAATGGCAGAAATGCTGGTTCTCTATTGACAGCTGGATGCTTTTCCCTCTTCTTACCCATTCATGCTTTCTTTGTACCCATTCTGGTATAAAACCTTCTGCACATGGGCTAACTCTCCGTCTAGATGATCAGGGTCGTGATTGACACGGTATTGAATAATGGTACAGTCACCATCATACATATGGGAGCAGCCAAGACGCTCACAAATATCTGAACACGCCTCTATGGTCAATGCGTTAGAGTGCATGTTCAGATATTTTGAACACCTCGGACGCTCCAATATATCTGATGCCGACTGTACAAGAGCTAGCCACGGAAATAGATGTACAATTTATATAGAGACACGAAACCCCTCTAGTTAATGTGCCATACCATCATTATTAAATTAACCCGGGCGCCTGTCAGCTGTTTAGCGGCGGGTCTTCAATTGATTTTAAATCCCCTCTGTTGCCCAACCACTCCCACATACCTATTACATCAACACATTTTTGAGTTCCGGTAGCCACCTTTCTGCTTCACTTTCACTATCAGACCTTGGACGTCATTTACGGTCCAGTCCAACTGAGAACAATGAAATGATAATGAACCTTATCAATAATAAATCAAGTATAATGCTTTTCTCAAAATGGTGCAACTAAACTAAAACCTGTCGGGTCGGATATAAAATTTCTATATTTTCTGCAACAACGAACATTATCTCCATCTTTATCACTCTTACATACCTATATCGCTGTGTAATAAAGAAACTGATAACGTCAAAACATTCAATTTCAAAGTTAAACTCGCGGCGGGCGTTTTGACACGCAGGCCGCAGCCCGTTAATTTTTTAATAAAAAGAATTTAACTGTTTTTTTTTTGGAATTTTATGGCTGAGAATTTAACTGTAGTTTTCTTCTATAAGCTATTCAGAATAACTAAAATGTCGCGGTACCAACATTATAAACAATAACCACCGACCTTCTGTCTGGCTGTTTAGTCCCAATGCCTTCGTCTTATTTGAACGTATCAACCGTTTAAAAAGTTTGAATGAATGCATGAAACAAATGAATTAAACTTAACGATTTTTGGATGCTTATACCTCAATAACCAATTAAGGTTTAAACTTTCGTGAGACATACTGATATTAAATTGCAACGGCTAACGCTCAACGGCAACGACGGCGCCGGATTGCGCGAATCACCCCGCTCCCGCTTCGTCGCGCGCGGCCCGTTACCTACGCCGGACTCGAGCAGTGATGCCCTAGCCGCGAAGGTGATAACAGGATAACAACACTTTGTCTGTCCGACGATATCTGCCCGACGCAGACGAAACATGTCACGCCTATTGTGATAAAAATACGCGAGTGTTACCCGTTGCAATTAAAAACCAATTAAGGTATATTTATGAATTTTTGGGATCTTGTTAGTCTCAGTGGGTGTGCCACGCACGTGTGTTCATATTCTGAAGATTTTGAGTACCAAAGGTCAAAAATGCCTCCAGGTGGTTCGTGTAAATATACACTGCAGCTGCGTTGCCTGAACTTGGCTAGATAATCGGCGCGGAGAACATAGATAAAATGTAATTTTTTCTATGATCGATGTTTTCAGATGCTTGATATTCTTCTTGCATACGGCCAGTAAGTCACCTGCTAAACCTTGTTTATAGGGAAAAAAGGTTGCAACCGAAAAGGAATTGTATAGCGTCTCCAATAAGATTTAGGATTTGCAAACACTGCAAAGTATTTGTGACAAAGTTCGACGTGTCAAAATGAATTGATTTTTGGCACTGTTAAGTTCAACTTTAGGCTTTGCCGGCCATTTACGTTCGGGCAATCCACAGAGCACGGACCTCTTTAGTGTAGGCGCGTCGCCCTACGACTTCCAACCTCTTTGGGGCAATCCGTCAATTCAATAGTGGGTATGTCCGCCGGGCATCTGCCAGACAAATGTCCCATTCATTTATCGGCAGATCCGGCATATATGCCCGAACGTACCTATATGCCCCACAGGCGCCAGGCAGGCGCCCCAGACAGACACGTACCTAGCCTACACGCCCTAGTAAATCTGAGGGTCAAATTATATTGGGGTAACACAGACAAGCACAAAAATAGGGAAATAGAATAAAAAAATAATAGGGGAGAGCGGCCTAAGTATTTAGAATTAGCCCCTTAAGCAGAATGACGTAACTAATTCCTTTTTTAATACAAATTATACGTTTTTAAGGACCCGTAGCCCAAAACGGAACCCTTATAGTTTCTGTATAGCGTCTGTCCGTCCGTCAGTTTGTATGGCTCATCTTTTTCAAATTTCCCTGTCCCTGTCCCTTTATAAAAGTTAACACTTAGTAGATAAACAAATTGTATCTACTCGTAAAGCTAGTAGGTATTACATGACACGTTTTTTAGGGGCCGATCGGTCGCCTGGCCCCGTTTAATCAGCGAAAGGGAACTTAGAGAGTCGAGGTAGAGGAGAGGCAGTCGCAGGCGACAATCGGCCCTGAAAGACGTACCATATAATATTAGCTTATGCATGGGAGCTGTTTGTTTCATATGAAATACTCGCATTACCCCGGTTTTTTTTTAAATAATTAACGTAGTCTCATTTGTCGTATTTGTGAAGTGCCCAACAACCCCCACTGTGCCTCTATTAGTTAGTATTTTGTACTCCTAATAAGTCTGGCCATCGTCAAAAAGATTTTAAAGCCCTTGAAATCCTTTGAGGTGTAAAAATATAATTTCAAGGGTCTTTTCAAAGAGAGTTATTAAGACAGATTGAAAGCGTCTGATTATTTTATTTTAAGTTTTTTTTACTGTATAAGTAGTACCTAAAGGTTTTTCTGCCAAAGGAATAGCCCGTTTATGTGATGGATAAAAGAATTTACTTACTCAGCTTGGGAATTTCAAATTCAATCTTATGTAACTAGCCCTAGCACAGACCTAGGTCTTTTTGGGCTGTTACTGCACACTATGTCTTTAAACGTTTGTGTGGACAATATTTAAATGTTTATACAATAAGAATTAGTGTAAAATAGAAGTATAAAAAGTGTTGCTGTAAAAAATAAAATAAATAAATAAATATCAACTTGGCTTTAGGTATTGGTAGATTTTTCTAGAACATTAAATTTTTATTATAATTTATTAGAACCAAAATACTGGTGATCCGTGAACCTTAGATATCACATTGTAATAAGGCTCACGTATCATCAGCATTTTTGTTACACCGTGTATGTTCTTATAGGTAGGTATATACCTACTCGTACATGATAGCTGGAGTTTTTTGCGTTTCCGGGAGTTATAAGGTTTTTTTACCACGTCGGTGGCAAACAGGCATACGGCCTGCCTGATGAAAAGCGGTCACCGTAGCTTAGGCACGCTTGCAGCTCCAGGAGGGTCACAGGCGCGTTGCCGACCCGTTAAATACGCGATTTTTTTTCAGTCATACTGATAAGGATAAATATATGCTAATTATAATAACCTACTTAAATATCTTAGTATTATATTCTTTGGTCTAAACTAAAATGCCGAACTCACTTTGTCGTTTGTTATTGCTGTGCAGCGTACATAACGCTAGGTGGCGCCACTGCGCTAGTGAGATCCAGTTTAGTTTGGCCAGTTTTTTTATGAATGATATTTTATAATATCTAGAAATATACACTAATATTCAAAAGTTCTTCAATTTCAAATATTGAAAACAAGAAATAAGATAAGAGGTTCGCGCATTTTAAAGCGCTTCATTATCGAAACGCATGTTTGTATTGTACTTCGAGCAATAACAAAACGTTCGGTTCGTTTATAGCCACCGTTTGAGTTTTTCTTCCGCTGTGTCTGCTGTTTGATTTTAGAATATTAAACACTTCTTTTTAATAAACTTATCGGTTTGAATAGTAAAAAATTGAAATACCTTCTGCTTCCACGCTGTTTTTCACTAAATATATCTGAGGTAAGAGTGAGTTTCTTACAACGAAACCATCATAGTTGTTTTTCTCGGAATCGTATCACCTGACAATGTAAATTTCAATTTTCTTGATTTACCTGTACTCTCTATTAATGTAATCTCATTACCTAGTTATGAGACGTGATCATCGAGATCGTTGTCCTCCTTTTTTTCTTCACATTGATTTTTTATTTCAGGTTATTATCGACCTGTCAAGAAGACATTTTTTGTCAAGCTGTGCACGCAAAATTCGCAAAATAGGAGACGAAAACCCTTTTAAGTTTTCAAATTTCATATCAAATCTGCCACCAATAGTAAGTAATTATACCTCTTATTATAACGAGTAAGTCTAAGTGGGCCAGTTAGCTTATAAGGTTGATTTAAGATGGAAAGAATCTTGTACCTACATACGTTTTACATTTTGCTTGGATGGTATTTAGTATGTAAACAACGTTGGAATGGTTGATGTAGGCACGAATTATTGTTGAGTCTTAGTTTTAGTTCATAGTTTTAACGATTGGAACCACTTCATATTTGAATATAACCTATAAGTTGCTATATGAAAATCAGCTGAATTTCTGACAGATGTAGTAAAGCTTGTGTTTTGCCAATAACCTAGTACTGTGGGATTCAGATTATAACTTTTTAATATACATTTTGTCTAGACATAATCCTTTATACAATAAAATATATGAAAAGCCAATTATAAGTTTGTATAGTTGATGGATAGGAATGTGTGGAATAACTTAGTTTTCATGGCTCATGATAAGACTAATGGTGTTTTTCCATTGCTTATTGTCTTTTTAGTTTGTAATATTATCCTAATTACACATGTTTGTGTAACAATTCTTTGTAAATGACTCATCACTGTTACTTTTTATTCCTAATTCTTAGTCATCCTTCATATTTGTTTGGAGTTGATCTAGTTTTGCATTTCTGTTCAAAATCAGGCAACCTAAAACAATGCTATTAGATAGATAGATAGATAAAAACTTTATTCATTTCCACAACATACATGGCAGGTATTACAAAAAAGACAAAAACAATAAAGAAAAATTACAAACAAAAGACATATTCATTTCTGTAGATTGTGAGAAATGGAAGAATCTTTTGCAAACCCTATGTCCTTAATGGAGGTTAATAGAATCAAATCATCATTATATTTCTTGCAAATATTAAAAATCTGGAAATTTGTATTTGCATCTCTTATACCCATATAAGTAAGTGCAATGCAGAGGGAGATAGAAATTTAGGAATCTATGTTATTGGTAGTCCAATTGTCAAGTTTTCTAATAGGAATATAAGAGAAATAAGTATTATTTAAATTAATTATCTACAGCTAACTCACAATTTTTTTGTGTCCGAGTTCTGGTCAAAGGCCTCCCCTGTCTGCTTCCGTTTGTTTGAGTTATGCGCTACATCTGGCAGTCTCAAAGAGTCCAAGTTACCCTGCCGGCAAGGTCTAAGTCCCCAGTTAACGTTCCTAGGTACATCTATACCTTGAGTCTGTGCAGCATGGTATTCCTGATACAATATCTCAATATGGTACCTAGTATTCCGTGCTCCATAGTTTGCAGGCAAACTCCAAGACATTTGAACTTTCGAATTAAAAAAATCAAGTTTGAGCGCTGGAGCTCAGAACTGGAAGAATACACTTAGAAACTATGTATGCACTCTATCCTATAAAAGTATACATAGGTTAGGCATGTGTAGGCTTCTAGTACTGAACTACAGTGCTCAAAGTTGTTCTTTGATGGAAATTCCACAGTGCAAATGTCTTGGTGTTTGCTTGCGAACTATGTAAGTATGGAGCACAGAATGATAAAATAAATAAAATAGCCTTTATTTCTAACAAGTGTTTTGTAAGTTCATTTCACCTGCTGTTAACATAAATATATAATTTTTATCTGTATGCGTTTCATAGGCAAAGGCTTTCCTAACTCTTTCCATTTATCCCTATCATTGTTATTGTAGTCCAGCAACCTGCTGCACTCTTAATCTTATAATTTTTCCTCCTTTTGTCTCCGTTAAACCAGTACATAGACCACTTTTCTCTCCCTCTAATTGTGTGACTTACCCATTTCCATTTTAACTTCTTAATTGTTGTAGTAATATCTTTCGGTTTAGTACATTTCTTTATATTTATATTTCCAATTTTATCAGATAGTCGCTTTCCCATCATACTTCTCTCCATAGCGTTTTGACATACTTCTAGATTTATACTTAGTGGGATTTGTTTGGTGCCCATTAGTTAGAATAGGAAGTATACAAGTCCGTTCCGCCGGAGCAAAAAATAGTACGTAGATGTAAAATGAAGCACTCTTCAACTGCCAGATGTACCACAAAATCCAGACAGGAAAAGTTCTTTGCCTTTTTTTCAGTGTGTGCGTGCTTCTAATGAAGACTAATAATTGTATACAGGGTGGTAGAGTGATGCCGCGCTGCAGCAAGCGCACGCGCGGCGCGGTGACGGGCGACGTGGGCGTGCCCGGCGCCACCGCGCTCGACGCGCAGCAACACAAGCGCTCGCGCAACACCAGGTCACTCTTCAAATCACCAGCAATAGGAATAGCGCCCAGAGGCCTATTGCCACAGCGTAGGGATGTATTCCATACAGTGAGGTAACTTCATACACGGCCAGCGGCTCGGCTCGGTGGTCGTGCTGAGGCTCAGGGTTGTCAAAAACTATGCGAAAGATATTACAGTCTGATTGGCAAACTAATTTCCATTTTACACCCCTTAAAATAGACCGCCGAATTTTCATAGAAATTCGGCGGCGCCTCCTTCCCCGCGCGCCCCCCATCGATGACCCAGAAATCGGCGGAGTTAACCCACTGTATGGAATACATCTTTATGCTGTGCTATTGCATAATGAATTTTAGCTTGTAATATTAGCGGAAGTCTCTTTTCAATTCTTCTTATTAGCAAGAGAGTCCCGCTAATATTAAGTACAAGTTACAAAAGATTATGCAATTGCCCCCAAATTTGCACCAATATTTAGCAGAATTATGATTATGAACCCCTTTTACTTGTTACGCCTCTGCTTTGAAACTTTGTTGTTTTTATCCTCAATTCTATTTTCAAATTCAAACTAGTAGTTTATGCAACAATTATGAGCTGTTGCATACCCTAGTTTTTCTACGACCGCTAAAATAGCGTAAAAAGCAAAATCTAGAAACGTGGCAGAATAGGGAAGATGTTGTGCCCACTATAGAAGTTAAAAAAAACAGCAGTGTTATTATTGTCCACAGACAACGTTATAATGTATACTTTTTAAATATCGCTTTCAGTCATCTAATTGACAGTTAGAAGTGCTGGAGTAGAAAAAAGTATTTTGCATTTGGGTGGAGGCGCCTTAACGCCTTATAAGCATTACATTAAAGCATTTGCATGTAGGTCTATGGTAGAGACAGTCAACTGTGCTGGTGTAGAATTTCTTGCTGTACATCAACGGCAATTAAATAGTGAAATGCATATAAAAACAGGGATTTTTCTTTTATTGGGATAGAAAAAGCTCAGAGAAAAAATGCCAAAAAAAACGGAAGAAAAGTTACATACATATATTTAATCAAGTATCCTCTTGGCTTTACTGGGATTTTAACCAGGATCCCTTTAATAGGCGGGGTCACTATTGTCTCTAACTGTTGTTTTAAATACCTTATATCATTATTATTTCTGGTTTCAATAGAACTATATCGTTTATTTCTGTGTTTGTTTCAGTTCACGACGACATTCCAAAGCAGAGGACTCCAGTTTCAGTGCAAAGAAATGTTTAGCATGGTTCAAAGAGTACACCACAGTCTCAGAACCAGATGTATTAGGTAAGTTATTTTATAAATTGAAAGAGATGTACTACTACAGAAAAAAAGTGCCCAAGACCCCAGGTGAGCAGGGCTGGGATCGAACCAGCGATCTCTTGCTTTCGCGGCAGACGCCCTGACCACTGGGCTACCCAGCGGGTAGGGCGGCCGCGAAAGCAGGAGGTCGCTGGTTCGATTCCACCACATCTCTTTCAATTTATATATAGTGGTGTGACTACTAAAAAAAACATGGATCAGAACATTTATTACATTTAATAAATGATTTGATTGGTGCATTACAATCGTTAGTTATTTTAGTTTAGATGGGTTAACCTTTGGTATGCTTAGGAGAGTTAGGAGCAGATCTGCTCCTTGAACATTGAGTTAAAGTGTCAAGGTAAAGTAAAGTAAAGTAAAAAGTATTTTATTGAGCTGACAAAAGTGCTTAGGTACTACTTACATTGTTTTGTTTTAACTCTTATTGGAATACTATGGTAAAAACCAAAGGTAAGGTCAATTATTTAATAGCAAATGTTTGACAGGCGCATTCGAAATATTAATCAACTATTTCTTGTCACTGCCTGCTATGGTTACGGTTTCCCTAGTCACTTTTAAAAACACTGTTGTATTGTATTAAAATTCTCTTTTTTTTTTTGGTAGGTACCGTAGAACCCGTCTAATACGATTCCCCGCATAATACGCTATTTTTCACCAGTCCCTGCAACTACTAGGCCCGTTTTCATACATTTTTTCCCCATTAATATGACTCGCACCCTGCTTACTGGACATTTTCAGAAAAATGTGCACCATTTTAATGAAAATAGGACCTCAATTTTCCATACAAAAAAAATATCAGTTTTGTAGCGGCCCATACGAAATGTATGAAAAAATGCGTTACGAAACTGACCAAGAAAACGGGACACTCGTTTGTCTTTTTTTAAATCAATTGTATATTAAAAAAAAAAAAGGATATGGTACCCTATTTTTGAATATGCCCTAATACACCATCTAAAACCCACCCACCTATTCGTATTGGACGAAACTAGCATCATTTTAGAATAACAAATATTGGCGGGTGAAAAAATATTAGGTAAACATATTACGCAAGGGATTAATTCTGGCGACATTTCCGCCTGTCTAGATAAGTTTGTAGCGCTGATTAAGCGATCGGCTAATTTGTTCGTACCTATAAAAACATTCACAATCTTCTACACAAACATTTCATTCGCTCATTGTAACCGTGTGCTTGTAACTGTTGCGGTGTTTTGATTTGTTTTAAGTATAAAATTGTTGCGAGTTGTTAAACTATACTTCATTTGTGTTGGCATGTTCAGTTATGTCACAAATTAAAAGAAAAGTAATATCACTGAAAGAAAAAGAGACCACATTAAAAGTTTACAGTGAAGAATCAGATACAATTGCCTTCTGACTTGCAGTTACTCGTTTCTACCCTACGTCTAGCCCTGCCATCCATCCGGGTTTCCCCTGATTTGTCTTAGTTTGGAGCCCATCCGGGGAGCGTCGAGCCCGGATTTTTAAAACACTCCGGGGTAAACCCGGACATTTTTGGCTTCAGGTCAATCCCTAGCGAAAGCTAAATTTTTAAATTAAAATTGATTTCTTTAGTGTCCGGGGAGAGACCGCGATTTTAATTAAACGTCCGGGTTTTTTTTACTTTTTTGCCCGGTTTCGGCAATGTACGAGATAGCAGCCCTACCCACGTCCAAAATACAAAAATTTATTCTGCAAGTAGGCCTCAAGAGCACTTTTACAAGTCAATAAGCATTACAATGAAACATCCTAGAAGCCGGAGCCTGAAACGCTGGTCTGACCAGATCTCAGAGCTGACCACCGGACCAATTAACGCCGCACTGCGTCAGGCAGCTGACCGTTACCGATGGAAGCACGCAGTTGATAAGCTGAAAACAAGTCACGATCCTCAGAAATGAGGGAGCGACAAAGAAGAAGAAGAAGCATTACAATAAAGCATTTGCATGTACAAACATTTACAATATATAGTGAGAAGCAAAAGTATAATCTAAATACTGATAATACATCAGCCAAAACGTGGGTAAACAATATTAAAATAAATGTACTAAGTAATATGGCAAGAGATTTATAGTCTCTATAGTTAATAATAAATTAAGTTTGGAGATGTAAAAGGTCCCCGAACGTCAAAATAAAATAGGAATAAAATTTGGAGATATAAAAAGGCTCCCCAAGTGTCAAAATAAAGACAAGATGAAAGGTCGTCGAAAAATAATACCAATAGGAGTTGAAGGTGTAAAGGCCTTCAAACGTCAAAATATAATATCTTTATGATATAAATACCACATGTCATCAGACTGTTAAGTTAACAGTCTTAGATCTAATGCTACAGAATATATAACTAATATGTATACAACAAGTCAAAATTATAGAATCCAACAGAGATTTAAAGTCTATAAAAGTAGCTATAATAGAGATTTAAAGAGTAAATATATAGAGATTTAAAGTCTATAAAAGTAGCTAAGTCTATAAACCTAGCTATAAAAATTATTATAACAAACCTAAGAACTCTATTTATAATTTAACTTAAATTCCCTTACTTGTTTTATATTGTTTTGAAACCAACCACCTTCTTTTACGTTATGTTTTTAGTTTAACTTAAGTTTACTTACTGTATGATTTTGTGGGTGCCCTGAAAACCAGTGTCGTGGTACACTTAAGTGTGTCACGGCTCATGCTGAGTGGCATCCCTTTTGGTATATTTATGTGCAACTTGTTTATCCTGAACCTTGCAATGTTTTTAAACCAAATAAATAATTTCTTTCTTTCTTTCTTTCTTTCTTTCTTTATATTTAATAATATGTACATTAAATTTGGAGATGTCCCATTTAGAAAATAGAGAAGATACATAAATGAAAAATGCAGGTCGGGAGGCGTGAAAAGAAGAAAGCTTGAACAATTAGAAAATGTTATAGTCAAATAACTTCACCGAGCAGGGTCCTTAAACTTACCGTACCACCATAAGTGGCCCCCATATTATGTGAGAAATCACGTAAAATAGCCAAAAAATTATTAAGAAGCTTATGTAAGTGAAATTGAACTTTATGGAGTCTTGCGTAAGTCCTTATTGCCTTGGCGAAGCTGTCGGCTGTAGCCGTATCATCTTTGGCAAGTCTTCGATGATGGCCACAGCCACTTTCGGGGTAAAAACAAAATGATAAGAGCTAAGTTAAGCCTTTAGGTTATGAGCAAGAAGTATAGCAGTGAAGGGGTGTTCATAGAACTAGATTCCTGCGGGAAATGGGAAATACGTGAGCCAATCTAGCGTATTATTCTTTAAAACCTCAAAGAAAAACCAGACCGAATCAGCTCCGGCCTGTCCAAAGTACATTTTGATGCCCTGCCTATGTAATAAAAAAATTTGAGTGTCTGGGCAAAGTTAGGCTTTTGTTTCTTATGTTTACTATTATGTTTCGAAAGAAACGCCATGACAGCATAGACTAAACATTTGTTTTTAAAACAAAACACAACTTTCATAGGAGTTGTCTTGTGCCAACATAATATTTACCATAGAAATTCTCTGCAGGTCCCGAAGGAATGGAGAAATTCTGCGAAGACATAGGGGTAGACCCGGAGAATGTGGTGATGCTTGTCATTGCATACAAGATGGGTGCCAAACAAATGGGCTACTTCACACAGGAGGAGTGGCTTAAAGGTATGCTTGGTTAGTGTGACGCAGCAAGTAGGTAAGCAGGTATTAGAAGTCGGTGAATTTGTTGCTCCGTACAGATAAACTCTGGAATGCCGCCAACGGTATTCCGGACTGATATCTTTAAGGGAAGAGCGTACTCTCATCTCAAAGGCATCGCACCTAGGCATCAGCCTACTCAGCTATTGGTAAATCCACCACTGGCAACATCTCATAATTGGTTCTTACTCTCAAATTTTAAGAACCCTTATTATATCACTGTTGCATAAACTACCATTATGAAAGTTGTGTAAACATATATATCCCAGTTTTTTTATTATCTTTTGTTCGTTTCTTGGGCGAGAAAATCGCCGATAACTCATGGTTTAATCGCGCTTGGTAGGACCAGTGCCTACCTCTTTATTCTCGCCATATTAACCATTGATTTCGTTGTTGGCAGGCTTAACAGAGCTGCAATGTGACAGCGTGCACAAGCTGCAGATGAAACTCGACTTCCTCAAGAGCTTACTCAATGAACCCTACTTATTTAAGGCTGTATACAGATATTCTTATGATTTCGCTAGGGTAAGTCACAAATTACATATCTAGAGGGTTTAACAAAAGTCCAGAACGATAACAACTGTTGATAAGGTCAAAGCAAATGGAAAATTGAGTATGATGCAAATGGAAAATTGAGTATGATGCAAATGGAAAATTGAGTATGATGCAAATGGAAAATTGAGTATGATGCAAATGGAAAATTGAGTATGATGCAAATGGAAAATTGAGTATGATGCAAATGGTAAATTGTCGAAATAAAAAAAAATTCATTTTGTATGGAATACCTGATCGAAAATGCATCTCCATCTCCATACAAAGTGATCTATTTTTAAATTCGACAATTCGAAACTTTTGTTACCCCCTGCATTTGTTTCGTGTTCTGATTACATTGAAAAGCTGATCACTGTTGAATTATTTGTCACTATAGTTTCAGCAATTTAATTGTTGGATGTAGGTTCGGGAATTCGTAATAGCAGCAAATTGCGGCACGGAAATTATGAAATATGTAGTTTCTTGAGTTTAATTTGAACTTTAAACATAGATATAGCATAAAAAAACTGGATAGTGCTGCAGTTGCGACTCTTTTTCATATAGTCTTATTTGGAAAGTGACGTTTCTTGTTTAGAAAGTGTCAACAGCCTATAAACTTTAAGGGCCTGCGCTAGCTGACGCGGATTACCCGGAACGGACGACCATCTAATAAGAAATTGTATGAACAGCGCTATGTGAAGCGGGCCCACGGAGCGGGTGCGCCATACTAAATCCACCCGCCGCGTGCACCCGCTTCGTGTCGCGTCAGCTAGCGCAGGCCCTAACCGTGTTGGTAGTTCTGTGTATGAATTTGAAACTTAATGCTTACGATAGTGAGCTCTTTTTCGAACGAAAATTAGTCGCTTGTATCATCATCAATGCAAGTTCGCTAATGTCATTTTGACCCACATTTTTTGAAGTTTTTGCTCTGCTTTGTGTGTCTATTTCAAGTTAATGCATTTAAAACCAACTTTGTCGAATCGAATGTCCTAATTATTGAAGTATGAGTATGCTGTAGTCTTCTTCCTATCGTTTTCCCGGCTCACGCCGCGGCTTAGGGATTCTGTGGGTTCCGTTTTGGAAACCAATTAGAATAGCTACTGCAACCTTTCGAATATTATATAACCGTTGTGGTAACGGATGTCAAACGTTTTTGAAAGTACTTAAGTCTTCAAGCAACACAGGAATACGTACAGTTTCAAGCCCAAACACGAAAATAGATTAAATTGTGCCAGATTTGTTAGTGTAGCTTTTCATTTATGTATGTGTTAGTGTCATAATTACAGGTTGGTTTTTGTGTGTGATGTGTACACCCCGTTATCTAACGCTCACTTTGGGGGCAAGCTAAAATAGTGATGTTGCTTAGTCGATTCATATTTATTAATCAGTCAATATAAAATTATTTTTGTATGAATAACTAGCTTTAACCCGCGGCTTCGCCCGCGTACTAAACGTAATTTTCAACAGTCATACAAAAAAGGAGGTTTTTTTATTTATTTCACGTCCGCTAAGTTGGATTTGAAAATCGTTGTTTTCGAAATCAGTGACCCGATTACGACACCCATATCAAATAAAATAGTCGTAACTATTCTTGTTTCCCCATACAAACTTTGGACCCTCAAATCACCCCCTTAGGGGGTAAATTTTGAAAAATCCTTTATTAGTGCACCTCTAGACTTTATAAGGAACCTACGTGCCAAATTTAGAATCTCTAGGACCAGCGGTTTGGGCTGTGCGTTGATATGTCAGTCAGTCAGTCAGTCATTCAGTCAGTTTCTTCTTTTATATATATAGATCAAAATCATTGTCTGAGTAATTGAATTTGATTTGAGTTAATTTAATTTAATCTAATTTAATGCGATTTGATTTAATTTAATTTAATACAATTTATTTCATTTCACTTCACTTCACTTCACTTTACTTTACTTTATTTTAATAAAAAACGACACTCAAATTTATATGTTGACATTTCAAATCCATCGCATACCAACGGGGGCGCTGGTATTTGAGTTAATTTAATTGAATCTAATTTAATTTGATTTGAGTTAATTTAATTTGATTTGATTTAATTTAATTTAATACATTTTATTTCATTTCATTTACCTGTGGTCAACTGTCAACTAACAACCGTTTTTTGTGTCGTCAAGTGATTTTAATCTTAATCCAGTGTTAAAAGCAGCTTTGGAACTTCAAAACCCGATATCGAAGGAGAACAGTACCTAAAGACTGTGGTTTACTAAAAAATCCGTGGGAAATAGTGCAATTTTCGAAGGAAAAAGTGTTAAAAAGTGCTTCGCGTACCATACAATATAACAATAACTATACACATAACATAACTGACAACTGACAGTTCACACGGTGTTGCCAGGAAAATAAACCAAATTACCCTAAAATAGGGATACCAGCCTTGAATTGGTGATACCAGGGGAAAAGTTTTCTGCCAAACTAGTAGAAAATAAAAAAAAAATGTCAGTCGAAACGGTACTCGAAACGCTCCTACAAAAAATGAATGAAAATATGAAAGAGCTCAAATTGGACTTTGAAAAACATACGAATTCCTTAACAGAAAACTTTAAAGCAAGCATGTCGTCTACCATAGAAGAAAAGTTAACACCGCTGATGGAGAGAAACATAAAATTAGAAAAAGAAGTAAGCGTGCTCCAGAACAAAGTCCATAATTTAGAGAGGGAAGTGCGAAAAAACAATTTAATTCTGCATGGAATACAAGAATCCGAGCAGAACGATACTGAACTTTTAGAACTGGTTTTGAAAACCCTAAATACTACAGTAAAGGAGGAAGAAATGGAAAGCTTTGATAAATGGGAGATAAGCGAAGTTCGCAGACTAGGTATAAAGGACGATAAAAAGCGAAGGCCAATATTAGTGAAGCTAACTCTTGCATGGAGAAGACTTCTAGTACTTAAAAATGGCAAAAAACTACCAAAAGATACCTATGTGTCTGAAGACTTTCCTAAAGATGTAGTCCAAAAAAGGAAAGATTTAAAGATTCAAAAGGAAGAGGAAATCAAGAAGGGCAATATCGCTTTGATCAGATATGACAAACTTATAATAAAAGAAAAATCATCTCAAGACAAAACTAATGAAAAAAGGAAAAGATCCCCAACAAAATCGCCATCAGCAGACAGCAATGACAAGCACAACAGCGAGGCAACTCAACCAACCCCCTTAAAAATAAACAAAACAAATGCATTCGACTTCATGAACCGATCAAGATCTAATTCTTTAACATCTTCAAGCAAACAATAGCAACTACAGTACTCCAGATCCCGAAAGATAAACTCCAACCAAAAAAGAACAATATCAACAACCAAAACGAGCACAGATAACCCAATAACTACAACAACAACGTCAACAACCAAAATAAACACTAACTCCAACCAAACAATAACAACGTCAACAACCAAAACAAAATTAAATCAACTAAAAACAGCATTCCCCAACCCGGCTGGTCCCCGTGGGGAATTAGACCACATCCCCCCCCCAGAAATATCAACAAACAAACAATCAACAAACAAAGAAACAAATCAACAAGAAATAAATATAGCAACCATTAATGTACGCACATTGAGAACAGAAGATACTTTGCTAGAATTAACAATGGCACTAAAGAACATAAAGTGGAGTATAATAGGTATCAGTGAAGTGAGGCGCATGGGCGACCAAATAGAAGACTATGGCGACTTTATTCTATACTCCAAGGGTGAGACCCCAGGGCAGCATGGCGTAGGTTTCATGATACATAAAGAATTGAGAAACAATATCATTGAAGTCTGCGGGGTATCGGAACGAATAGCGGTGCTTAAAATCACACTACCATTAAATAAAAAGGAGTGGACCATAGTACAAGCATACTCTCCTACAGAACAATCCTCTGACAGCACTGTCGACGCCTTCTATAAGAAATTAAACAAAACATTAACAGAATTAAACCCAACAAACTTAATCCTTATGGGCGACTTCAATGCTCAAATAGGAGATAGGAGAGACGGAGAGGAAATTATAATGGGACCACACTACCATGGGAAAAGAACAAGAAATGGACAGAAATTAATAGATTTGGCCTTTGAACAGAATTTAGTAATTCTAAATTCAATATATAAGAAAAAACAAAACAGAAGATGGACATGGTCATCCCCTGATGGCCGATACAAGAATGAGATCGATTATATACTCACTAACCGGGCAAAAGCATTTAATGACTGTAGTGTCATTGCAAACATGAACTTTAATACTAATCATAGGATGGTCCGAACTCAGCTGAAACTAACACCAACAAAACCTACTAGGAAATTCGTAAAGCATCAGATAGAAGATATAAAAACTAAAGAACCGACATTAACGGACGAACAACTAAGAGAAGAACTGAAGAACATGGAAGAAGGTCTTTCAGAATTGAATATACTAGAAACATACGACAAGTTCTCAAATATCTTAAGCAAATGCAAGAAGGAAGAGGGCAAGCTAGGAAAAGGAAAAGATGTACTATCAGAGAAAACAAAACAAATAATGGACAGTAGAGCAAAAATGTTACAAATTTCCCCTAAAACGGCAGAAATAAGAAGAAGTATTTCTCAACTAAGTAAAGATTTAAGAACAAATATGAGAAAAGATAGGAAACATCATAGACTACAGACTCTAGAGAACCTAATAGAAAGAACAGGAGGAACTAAAAAAGCCATGAAAATGCTACAAGAGAAAGAACAATGGATACCTAAACTAAAAGATATTACTGGTAAAGACAAAACCAAAAGACCTGATATTATAAGCACTGCCACAAATTACTATAAAGACCTATACTCAAGAAGACCATCAGATACATTGAATGAACATGTAGAGTTAAATGACTCATACGAAGTGCCATTTATTATGCAACGAGAAGTAGAAGCAGCAATTAGTAGCCAAAAGAGAGAAAAAGCACTAGGCCCCGACGGTATATCAAATGAAGCGATACTTCAAACAAAAGCTGTTACTTTACCACTATTGACTAAAATGTTCAACATCATCATGGAAACAGAAAAGATACCAAAATCATGGACAGTCTCGACTATTAAATTACTACATAAAAAAGGCAACAGAGACGACATTGGAAACTATAGGCCCATAAGCTTAATGTCCAATATGTATAAAGTTTTTTCAAAAATAATTTTAAAGCGAATTACCAAAATTCTAGACGAAAATCAACCGCGAGAGCAGGCAGGCTTTAGAAGCAACTACTCTACAGTGGACCACATACATGTAGCTAGACAAGTAGTAGAAAAATGCAAAGAATTTAATATTGAGTACCACTGCTGTTTCGTGGACTACTGTAAAGCATTTGATTCTCTGGACCACTCAAAAATCTGGGAAGCGTTGCTAAATCAGGGTGTCGAGCACAAGTACATAAGGATAATCAAGAACATTTACACAGGCACTACAGCAAAAATAAAATTGGAAAAGGAAGGCTGTGACATAAATATATTAAGAGGGGTAAGACAGGGCGACCCGCTATCACCCAAACTGTTCACAGCAGTTCTCGAGGAAATATTTAGGAAATTAGATTGGACCAAAAACGGCTTAAACATAAATGGAGAAAGACTAACACATTTGAGGTTTGCAGATGATATAGTGGTCTTCGCCAATACAGCTGAGGAGCTACAACAAATGCTCATAGAACTGAACACCGCTAGTAAGGAAGTTGGACTCTCAATGAATCTTCAAAAAACCAAAGCCATGGCTAACAGTACAGACACCAAAGAGATAAAAATAGATAACAACACCATTGAGTATGTAACGGAATATATATATTTAGGCCAACTAATATCCAACCACGACTCAACAACAAAGGAATTAGACAGAAGAATTGGAAATGCGTGGAAGAGATATTGGGCACTAAAAGAAGTCATGAAAAATAGCCAGACAAGTATGCATATCAAGAGAAAACTTTTCAACACATGTATTCTACCAATCCTAACATATGGCTGCCAGACATGGGCGCTGACTAAAGCACAATGCAAAAGATTAAGCATAACTCAGAGAGCCATGGAAAGAAGTATATTGAAGAAAAGAAGAATCGACAAAATAAGTAATAAGATTTTAAGAGAGAAAACAGGATTAAGCGATGTTACATACAAAACTAAACAGCTAAAATGGAGATGGGCTGGACATACCATTAGAGGAGAAGATAAATGGAGCAAAATTTTAACACTGTGGTTCCCTAGAGGCTACAAAAGGAACAAGGGTCGGCAATTTAAAAGGTGGACCGATGAAATTGAAGACATGGTTGGAAGGACTAAAACATGGACCAGACTAACACACAACAAGGAGTGGTGGAGAAGAAGGGGGGAGGCCTTTGCCCAAAGGCACACAGAATCAGTTCAAATATAATAAGAAGAAAACACCTTTAAAAATTTATGTAAAATGATTCTGATATAAGGCTATAATAATAATAATAATAAATTTCATTTCATTTCACTTCACTTCAATTCACTTCACTTTACTTTACTTTACATGGACATTTCAAATCCATCGCATACCAACGGGGGCGATGGTATTCCACATTCGCCACGTTGGATCTTCAAATCGTTGCTTTTTTCGTGATCAGCGACCCGAAAAACCATATAAACGATACCCATGTTGATTTTTTCACTTTTGCACCCCTTTTACCCCTTTCAGGGGTTAAATTCTCAAGAAACCGGAAACACGTGTTTACTCATTTACCTCAAAGAATACTCCCGTGAAGTTTCGGATAATTCTTTAGTACCAGAAATTTACGTAAAAATGACACTCATATTGATATTTTGGCATTTCAACCCCATCGCATACCAACAGGGGAGATGGTATTCCACATTCGCCATATTGGATCTTCAAATCGTTGCTTTTTTCGTGATCAGCGACCCCAAAAACCATATTCAAATTAAAAAAAAAAAAAACAAATTCAAAATTATTTATTTAACAAAAACACGTAAAATATGATCCAAGGGATGGAGCCTCCCTGTAAGCAAAATAAATGCCTGTGTTGGGAGACACCCATATAAACGATACCCATGTAAATTTTTCAACTTTTCACCCCTTTTACCCCTTTCAGGGATTAAATTCTCAAAAAAACCTGAAACACATGTTTACTTATTTACCTTGAAGAATACTCCTGTGAAGTTTCAGATAAAATAGTCTAACTAATCTTGTTTCCCCATACAAACTTTGGACCCCCATTTCAACCCCTTAGGAGGTGAATTTTGAAAAATCCTTCCTTAGTGCTCGCCTACACCATAAAAAGAACCTACGTGCTACATGATGTCATTAGATGTTCTGTATCTATTTGATCGAATAGGAGGACGACAATTATTGAACAGTATAGAGACGACTTATTAGGTAATTTAGTACAAGCAGTTTAATGTCGGGGATAAATTTGAATTATTTAGTACACGATCAGGTCCCGTTTTGTTAATAATAACGAGCAGTTTAAGTTTTTATAGTCAACTTCATAATTTTATTAATTTAGATTATCGAAACTGCTGGCGGATGGCCTTTGCCCCGAAAGTGAGCGTTAGATAACGGTGTGTAGTTGTTATGTATGTACCGCTTGCATGTGTGTGTGTGGCTGCGCCCACCACGAACCCGATGAATAAAGCAGTGCATTACCAGCTACCGGTTGTTTCACTTGCGTCGATTACGTATCCAACAGTGGCGACGAATACCCACATTAAGGAAAAAAAAAACATGTCGACTGGATTATTTGGAATTTTAACAAGTTTTGACCACAATGGACAGGAGTGGAAGACATACAAAAGCCGTTTAACACAGTGGTTCGTGGCAAATGACATAACCGACGCAACAGATACGACCGGAACAAAGCGAAGGGCTATTTTGCTTAGTGCACTCACGGAGGGTACCTACAGACTCGCTGCAGATTTGGTTTTGCCAAAAGATGTGCAAACGGTGCCCTATGATGATATCGTAAGAAGTTTGGACACCCATTTCAACCCTAAAAGAGTTGGGTTCAGCGAAAGGCATAATTTCTACGCAGCGCTGCAAAAACAGGGTGAATCTCACTCACAGTGGGCCGCAAGACTTCGTGGGTTAACGTCGCTTTGTGCCTTTAATAATGTTGAGGAAGCGCTACTCGATCGCTTTATTATGGGCATGAGAGCGTGTTACGAAAAAGAGAAGTTATACGCGCAAGATTTGGCTGGCCTGACGCTGGGCAAAGCGGTGGAGTATGCTGAAAATGTTAGCACAGCGCGCGCAGCTGCTGCCGCCATCGCGAGCGGAGCTGGCGCGTCCGCCGCCAGCGCCGCCGCCCCGGACTCGCTTTTAAAGATTTCGCGCAGTGCTAGTGCCAAGGAACCAGCCGTCACTAGTGGTGGTCGCGTAGGGAAGGCAAAGTGTAATGTGTGTGGATATACTAACCACAAGACCACGGAGTGCCAATATAAGGATTATGTGTGTAAGAAGTGCAATGTCAAAGGTCATCTACGTAGGATGTGTCCGTCCAAAGTGAATTACGTAGACAATGGAGCCGGAGACGAGGATTTCGGAGACGATGGTGAGGTATTTATTATACGTTCGTTGCGGGGGGAACCAATGGTAGGAACTATCGCTATTCGAGGAGAAAAAATAAATTTTGAGATAGATACCGGTGCTGCCGTAACAGTAATTTCCCATGATATTTATAAATTACATTTTAAAGATGTGCCATTGGGGCCGTTACGTAAGAGGTTAGTCAGTTACAACGGTGATAACATTCCATGTGTGGGGGTAGTGCGGCTACCTGTGTGCTATGCGGGCCGCACGCACACATTAGACATACATGTGGTACGTGACGGTGGAGTATCCCTCCTTGGTAGGGATTTTATATCGGCTTTTCAGTTGGGACTCGTACCAATTAATTACTGTCATCAATTGTCTTCGGTGGAACAATTGCAAACAAAATTTCCTAAATTATTTTCGGACTCATTAGGTTGTTTTAATAAACATAAAGTTAAATTAAGGCTGAAAGATAACGCTAAACCAGTATTCTTTAAAGCACGGCCGATAGCATTTGCTTTGCGCGATAAGGTAAACAAAGAGATTGACAGGCTAGTACAGTTAGGTATTCTGAAACCGGTTGATCATGCGGAATACGCTTCGCCAATAGTTCCGGTTCTTAAACGAAATGGCAGCGTCCGATTGTGTGCTGATTATTCAGTAACCATTAATAAACAGCTGATAGTCGATCAGTATCCCTTGCCGACGGCTAAGGAATTATTTGCTAAGCTGTATGGTGGTATTAAGTTTACAAAACTTGACTTATCAATGGCCTACAACCAATTTGTTTTGGATGATGAGTCACAGCCATATACGTGCATAAACACAACTCGCGGATTATATATGTATACTCGTCTCGTGTTCGGCCTCGCTAGCGCGCCGGCCGTATTCCAGCGCGCTATGGAGGGCGTGCTAGCCGGCATGGACGGCGTGCTGTGCCTACTCGATGACGTGCTGGTCACGGGCCGCGATGACGCAGAGCACGCTCGTAGGTTAAACGCCGTACTCGAAAGATTACAAGACGCAGGATTGACATTGCAACAGGAAAAGTGCGATTTTTATAAAAACGAAGTTAGCTATTTGGGATATGTTATAGATAAAAACGGGTTACATAAGTCACCAGATAAGGTCGAGGCAATATTACAGGCCCCAGTCCCGAATAATGTCAGCGAGCTCCAATCATTTTTGGGGTTAGTAAATTACTATAGGAATTTTATACCAAATGCGTCGTCAATCTTGTGTCCACTTTATGACCTTTTAAAAAAGGAGTCTAAATGGCAATGGAAGGATGCACACCAAATTGCGTATGAGGAAATAAAAAAGGGTATAGCATCGGATCGGGTTTTGGCTCACTTCAATCCGGAGGCTAAGTTATTTTTGACAGTCGATGCGGGGCCCCGGGGCCTCGGTGCGATTTTATCACAACTCGATCCTGGGGGCCTAGAGAGGCCGATTTCCTTCGCCTCGCGGACATTGTCGGCAGCCGAAACCCGATACTCACAGCTTCAAAAAGAAGCTACCGCTATTATTTTTGGTGTGCGCCGTTTCCACCAATATTTGTATGGAAGATCAGAACCGTTCACCCTCCGCACTGATCATAAACCCCTTATATCGATTTTTGGTCCTTATAATGGAATTCCAGAAGTCACAGCAAATCGACTCCAACGTTATGCAATATTTTTAAGTGCATATAATTATTGCATTGAATATGTGCGAAGTGCTGACAACAGCGCCGATTTTTTGTCTCGCGCTAGTCTGCCGGCGGCGCCGGTAGGCGAGCGCGGGGCGTGCGCGGGCGCGGGGGTGACCCAGGAATGTGCTGACGGCGTGGAACCGTGCGATCGCGCCGCTTATGTGCATTTTGTTTTAAGTGGAAGTTTACCTGTTACTTTCGCAGACGTTTGCAAAGAAACCCACAATGACGTTATTTTAACTAAAGTACGTAACTACATAATGGAGGGATGGCCGAACAAAGTTAGCGATATACAGATAAAACCGTACCACTTGTGTCGCAATCAGCTATCATACGAAAATGGGTGCATAATGAGGGGGCATAAGGTTGTAATTCCCGTGTCGTTACGCGAAAATGTGCTGTCTGAGCTTCACAAAACGCATCTTGGTATAGTAAAGACCAAGGCGGAGGTTCGTTCTAGATTTTGGTTCCCGGGCGTAGATGAAGCTGTCGAACGAATGATAGGGTCTTGTGATACATGCATACAGATGCGACCTGCGCCGGCGCGAGTCCAGCCTGTACCGTGGACACCGCCTAAAGAGGCTGGTAATCGTGTCCACGCAGATTTTCTCGGCCCAATAAACGGTCGCATGTACTTAGTGCTAGTAGATGCGTATAGCAAATGGCCGGAAGTGTACGATATGGCCAACACAATTACGTCCACTGCGACTATAGAGAAATTTTACGAATTTATGTCTAGGTTCGGTATACCGAAAACTTTAGTGACTGACAATGGCACAGCTTTTTGTTCTCAAGAATTTAATTATTTTTGTAAACTAAATGGAATTACGCATATTACTTCACCGCCATACCACCCCGCGAGTAACGGTCAAGCCGAGTCGTACGTGAAAGTGGTTAAAAAGGGAATAAGGGCTAGTCTTATGTCAAGTAGTAATGTTAAAACAACGAAAATGGAATTACTAAAATATTTGTTTGATTACCGGAATTCGAAACATACTATCACTGGGTTCTCTCCCGCACAATTAGTCTATGGACGTAAAATGAGGTCACGCGTGGACCTGTTATCCCCACCCTCGCCGATGCCCTCGTCTGCGGCTCCAGTGTGTGATAAAACCAATGTTCAGTGCTTACCGGGTAATAATAATAATAAAAAATACAAAGAATTCGCAATTGGTACCCTTGTACTTTATACAAAATATTGCAATGGTAAAATGATATGGGGAAAAGGTACAATTCAAAAGCGAATCGGAAAGGTTTTATATTTAATCAAGGACTGGGATTCTCAAGTATGTTATCGTAAACACATAAACCAATTAGCATTGTATAAAGGTCATTCGCATGATGCTAATGCATGGGACTACGACGATCACGATATGTTGAATAACTTACCGGCTACGTCGACTTATGCTGCGTCGCCGTCGCCGCCGATTCCGTCATCGTCGCCGCCGCCGCCGCCGCCCTCGCCGCCGCCGTCGCCGCCGCCGCCACCGCCGCCGCCGCCGCCGCCGCCGCTGCCGTCGCCGCCGCCGCCACCGCTGCCGCCGCCGCCGCCGCCGCCGCCGCCGCCGCCGCCGCCGACGCAACCTATGCCGACGGTGTTGCCAATGTTGCCATCGCCTCAGCAGAGTGCGCCTCACCTTACCCACCCCGTGGAGGAGGAAGATTGCAACGATGACGAGGAAGAGCTTCATGAGGCTGAGTCAGAGAATAGACCGCCTCCAGGCGAGACACGGAGAGTGATGCGTCCACGTCCCAAAATAGATTTTAAACAGTTTTACTAGGCCTTATCAAAACTAGACTACTTAGATGATTAAGAGTTAATAGGTGGAGGGATGTTATGTATGTACCGCTTGCATGTGAAATGAAATGAAATGAAATGAAATGAAATGAAATGAAATGAAATGAAATTTTTTATTGGTAACATTTAGGTACAAGTCACAGTACAATTTTGTAGTAGGTTATTGTAACATAATAATAAACATGTCACTCTTATATAAAATCTTATACAGTAGGTAATAAATTATTCTTAACAATTAATATGGTTATCCTTTTTTTTACATAGTTAGTGGCAGTTGAAAAAATTCATTATAATTATAGAAATTGTTTGCGAGTAACCACGATTCCAGCTTACATTTAAAAGACTGGTGAGATGGTGCATTTCTTATGCTGTCTGGGAGGCGGTTGTATATCGCAGGGCCGGTGACGTACACTGATTGCTTCGACCGAGTAAGCTTGTGAAAAGGTGTGACCAGGCGGTCTCGGTGAGCATTGCTTCGGAGATCGTGTGACTCTGCCATGCCCTTTCGCTTAAACTTGCTGATATTGGTGTGGGTGAACATTGCAAGCTGTAAGATCACCATGCATGGTAGAGTTAGGATGCGTAATTTTACGAAGTGCTCATGAACCGGTTGGTCGCTGGGGATACCTACGATGCCTCGCACTGCACGCCTTTGCATTCGGAATGCGCGCTCAAAGTCTGATGCTCGACCCCACAGCTCAGAACCGTACAATAATATCGAGTGGATTGTGGCGAAGTAGCACGATCTTACCGTGTCCGTACCAGCTGTGGACGCCAGACGCCGAATGGCGTAGCATGCTTGGCCCAGTCTCGCACAAACCGAGTCGATATGCTCCCTCCAGGATAGTGAGGAGTCGAGCACAAAGCCGAGAAGTTTGGTGGTCACAGCTTTTCCGATTCTTGTACTCCCTGCATGGATGTCGAGGTCAGCAGTAGTGTGACCGTTAAGGTTAATGCGAAGAAAGCTGGTTTTTTCTGTGTTCAGTGCCAGACCGTTTTGCGTAAACCACTGGTGAAGGCGACTCATTGTATCGTTGAGGGATGTTTCGAGCATTTTTTCATCTGGCGCTGTCACCACTACAGTTACATCGTCGGCGTACATAAATACTTCTGCTTCTTCGATGGCCTCTGGTAAGTCGTTGAGCAGTATCGTGAACAGGGAGTTTGACAAACAGGAGCCTTGCGGAACTCCC
This sequence comes from Lathronympha strigana, assembly GCA_949128165.1. Taxonomy (NCBI): domain Eukaryota; kingdom Metazoa; phylum Arthropoda; class Insecta; order Lepidoptera; family Tortricidae; genus Lathronympha; species Lathronympha strigana. Next base: position 2,434,162 of record OX421911.1, read on the forward strand.
ATTACACTCTTTTGTTCTGTTGATCGTATCTTTCCTCGTTCTCCTACCACGATTTGAGTTCTGTCGCTCATGAAGGACACAAGTATATTGAGGGCAGGTCCACGAAGGCCGTAGTGGTCAAGCTTTGCCGCGACTAGACTGTGATCTGCGGTGTCGAAGGCGCGCGACAGGTCGCAACAGAGCACGGCCACCTGCTGGTCGGCCTCGCGGGCCCTCAGCACCGCCCACACGACCTCGCGAACCAAATCTGTTGTGCTCCGCCCTCGTTGGTAAGCGTACTGCCGGTTCGACATCACATTTTGGGACAGCCAGAAGGACAGGATTCGCTGGTTAAGACCGACTTCAATAATTTTGCTGAGTGCGGGTACTAGAGAAATGGGCCGGTACGACTTACTATTATTTCTCTGTCCTTTTCCTTTGTACAAGGGTGATATTTTGACTTTTTTTAGTGTTTCTGGAAAAATGCCTTGTTTTACGCATATGTTAAAGAGATGGGACAATGGATGGCAAATTATCGGACTAACAAACTTAAGTATGCTAGGCGACAACTCATATATATCCTGGCTTTCCTTTGGTGCTATTTTTGCCTGCATTATTTTGCACACTTCCTGCGGAGTAAACGGTTCGAGCCACATCGAACGGTCCAGAGGCGGCGTGCGGTGCGCTAGCGCGGTCAAGGCGGCGCGCACGTCGGCGCGGGGCGCGCCGCACGCCGCCGCCGCGCCCACGAACTCCGCGTTTAGCGCACTAGCCACTTCCTGCCTGGTCGACACCGGAACCCCGTTACATACTTTAATTATTTCCGTGAAATCCATGTGTTCCTTGGGTTTTCTCGCTAATTCTTTATTGATGACGCCCCACATACACTTACTCTTGTTTTTATTGTTTTTAATTATTTTGTCATAGTACTGGGTGCGTTTTAGTTTGAGTTTCTTATTGTAAGCTACTGACAGGTTTTCAGCAAAGCAAGATATGCTATCGGAATCTGGGAACTTGTTTTTTAGATTTATGACGTCGAAAAGAAAGCTTTTGGTATTTATAATGTCGGAGTCAACCCACGAATTACCTTTTTTATTATTTTTACGACACTGCTTCTTAGGGAAACAAATATCAAACTTGTTAACAATTGAGTCTAATATTGATTTAGCCAGTTTATTACCATCATTATCGCATCTCTTTATGATTTCTACCCAATCTATCGACTCGAGATGGTGGCCAAAGTTAACTTTATTGCTGACGGTGTAGGTACGTTGAGGAGGCGGCTGGCGTACACACGGAGTCTGCCTATTGATACCTGTTATCTGCGCGCAATGGTCGCTAAGGTGCGTTATCGCTCGACGTACGGACACACGGTCGCGGTGGATATTAGAGTACGCGTGATCCAAGAGTGTGTGTGTGGCTGCGCCCACCACGAACCCGATGAATAAAGCAGTGCATTACCAGCTACCGGTTGTTTCACTTGCGTCGATTACGTATCCAACAGTAGTGATGTGTGAAGTGCGTGTGTGTGCACGTTTCTCCCCAGAAGTGACAGAAAAATTTGTACCGTAGGATGTCACTTTGACGTATCCCTTCCAACATGTTCCTTCGTGTTTTAGGATAAAGAGCAGCGTTCACTGGACACGGGCACGGCCCGAGCGCTCCTCGGCGTGCTGCTGCCGCGCTGGGCGCTGCGGCCCGCGCTCGGGGACTTCCTGCAGCGCGAGGGCGCCGCGCGCCGCTACCGCGTCGTCAACCGCGACCAGTGGTGCAACATCCTGGAGTTCAGCCGGACCGTGGACAACCAGCTGCAGCACTATGACGCTGATGGCGCCTGTGAGTATACTTCCTGCAGCGCGAGGGCGCCGCGCGCCGCTACCGCGTCGTCAACCGCGACCAGTGGTGCAACATCCTGGAGTTCAGCCGGACCGTGGACAACCAGCTGCAGCACTATGACGCTGATGGCGCCTGTGAGTATACTTCCTGCAGACCAGTTGCTAATTGCAGGCCGCTACGCTAAACAAATTCGCCGCTAGACGACTGCGTCGAGCAGAAAATTTGTGTACACACCTTGGCCAGTAAATAAGAAAGCCTCAGATCACATGTTTGTCGACCTTACACGAGATCTGAGACATTTCTTACTTTACAGGCCTCTACACGTTATCTACTATGACTGCAATTGCCATTTGCTGGCCTTGGCCGGAAAAATGATCCTCTCCGCCGCCACGTACTTGCGTCCAATGCGCAGCCAGTATACTGGGTACTTCCTACAGACTGGGTACAGGTGCAGAAGAGAGAGGTGTCCGCGCGAACAGTTCGCGTGGACACCTGTCCCTTCTGTACCTCTAGGGTACCGCTTCACTCTCGATCAACTAGTGCTAGATTCACGCCAAGGTGCTTTTTTTGAGATTTTGTTTCAGACAAGCCCATTATACCCTTTACCCTACCACTTTCACGTTAGCATAGCCGGACTTCTTTTCAGAGTTTTCCCCCCTACGAAATTAACGAAATAGGAAAAAAATCTCAGAACATATTTTCTCCTGTTAGGATCAAAAGAGCTCACGATTCCGAGTATGTAGAAATCACACGAGAATTTCCAAAAATAAAACCGGTAAGGATAATTTTTCGGCCTCGGCCAGTAATGTTCCATTTCCGCTTCCAGGGCCCGTAATGCTGGATGAGTTCGTAGAATGGCTGCGAGCCGAGCGCAGCGGCTCCAGCTGAGCGCGCCAACACGCGCGTGAAAACGATCGCACGCACTGGGAGTCTGTGAGTACTGAGTTGTAATCGAGTGAGGAGGGCAGACGTATTGTTCCGCTGGCACTTCAGTTGGCGTGTTGGGTCAATAATTCGTACAGTCATGTCTATATAATATATATATACATTTGGAACTTATTTCAGGCGAAGAAGGGTCGAAATTGAATACAGATGCATATATATTTAGGAAGCAGACTGTACTAAAAAGTACGAATATTTAAGACAACTGAAGTTCCCTTAGATGATTTTGTAGAAAAGTTCGTTTAATTTGTAAAATTGAGAAATATTGACAAATCAATCAAATGAAGAATATAAATTAATTTGAGTATACTAAAAAAGTTTACTGCGAGAGAAACGTTCGAATTGTGTGTATAAATAATCATTTGAATACTGTAAGATTGGTAAGAAAATTATTTATCCGAATCACTTGATTTGAACATGTTTTTGACCGACTTCAAAAAATAGAAAGTTGTCAATTCGTCGGATATTTTTGAATTGAGATTGACAGTGTGTTGGTCTGGATATGCCATCATCCCAAAATATTTGTTGGTACAATGTTCTCTATTACTATACTGCTCGATTATAACTCCATACTCAGGTTAAATATTAAAATTATAAAATGTATAAGTGGTGTAGATCCTTTTCGCGTCTATTACTGAGACCATCGACCCTTAATTAAAGTGAATTTATAAGTTTAGCCGTTTGTTTCTGTATGCACGAACGTTCCTTGCCTTTTGGGCCATTGTAAAGATAATGGGTCATTTTCTATGGAAATATATAAAGTGATCCGTTTACTTTTCTGTATATTTGCCAAATGCCTTGCGGTGGGATCGTTGGGACGGATTGTGTGAAATTAGTTATTATAATGCCGCGTTTACATGCTTGTTGACGGGATAAATCAAGTTGGACAAACATGAATACGCAACATAAACACTCAAACATACATTACAAGACGCAACAACAATATTGATGCTCCGTTTATTGGAATATTAAACTCAATACAAACAAAAACGATAATAAACATTTTTCTTTATTTATCATTTAACGATAGTAATTCATTACGCCGTTAGACGATATTTTTGTTACGCCTTGTATACACGTTTACATACAGCACACTTTAAAATAGCAGGGTATCCCATACTCCGGTTTCAACTAATATTGAGGCATTACCAATACCATTTATGTTTGAAGATGCAGTTCCCCGTCGTTAAGAAGTAAATCCTGACACATGTCAAACTCAAACCTCTAGTGGTGACACGCTCGGTCAATGTATCGATAAAATTCAAGTCAAGCGTGAGTCGTGTGAAAGCAGTTCATTAAATCTTATAAGAGAAAAATATTTATCAGAAAAAATACTTAAGGTGTAAATATAGGTTTCTTACTTTATAATTCAGCGTGCGTGTCATTGTCCGAAACACTATCGGCATTTTAAGTAGTATAAATATCCTATAAGCGAAGCAAAATAGTAATGCGTTGTAAGCAATGTCTAAGCAGTATTTGACATATTAAAATTCTTATATTGGGTTACTCACGTCAATAAAGTCTAAAATAGCTCGACATGTTTCTGTCGTGTCCCTTATTCATGCGTCTAGCCGCGGCGGCTGCTCTACGCACACTGCGCGCCCCAGCGCGGTCTGATCTCGACTGAGGCAAAGTATTTGACATATATTTAGTAGTAATTAATAAGTCTTCCTTTTATTAACAAACATGTGTACCTAGACAATATTTTTGGTTACATAAACTATATACGTGAATCCATATATTGTCTATGGTATTATTAATCTTCACTATTCTGCCACCCGCAAAAAGTTTAGATTTTTTTCTCCTTTGACACATTATCAATATTTAAAAAATTCATAGTTGTGGAATGTCAAACAATATCAGGATTTTCTTAACGGTGGGGAACTGTAGTTTTCTTTGTCAGTGCTTCCCTATTGAATGATGTGATTACACTTTTCAACCCTGGAACACTGCTAGGTAGTGCCAAAGTATTTTGCCTCTCACATACCTTCAAGGCACTTAATAAACGGTCATAACTCAAAATAAAACGTTATTTCTTCAATTTGTACACTTAGGAAGTAAAGACAATAGGAGTAGGCTTCTAAAATTGTTCATGTATGGGCTGACGTCTACCTGATATGTCTATTACCACGTAACACAAAGGAAGAATAGTTTCCATACAAAATGTCAGACAAGGTTCCTCCAGTAGTATATGCTCTATGTGAGGTAGGATCAATAATGCCTTATCCGGCTTTGAAACGCTAAAGGATTATACTGAGGACAGCCAAAAAACCCTAGCTAGACTTTAACTCGTAAAACATGCGTGATAAACTTTTATGTATGAAACATCATTTTCTCGCAAAAACAAAAGTTAAAGTGACGAATAAAGACAAATGAACAACCGAATTCTATCTCGACATTGGCAGAATTCACCTTCCTAAAGCCATGCACAAGAAAAAAAAAATTACTTAGGGAGTGTGTGTGAACTGCAAGGGACAGTATCTGCTTCTTATCGTAAAGCGTTAATTTCCAGTTTAAGTTTTCGATATATAGGCAGACGGTATAACGCATTTATGACTAAAATGTTGTATATTGTTTATGGGATTTTTTTTCTTAAAAGAGTATCAGCTGAATAATAAATATTTACAATACTGTTCAACTTTTAAAATTACCAGAATCTCAAACGACTTTTTGACATATGAATAACGTGATATTTTGAGTTATGATTATGAATGATTATTATTATAACTTTTTTTTATAAACAAACACGAATGATCTTTTCCGATATTTATACGTGAATTAGTATAAAGTTTAACGATTGCAGTTTAAATGTTAACAAGCAGCATGATTAGAATTAATTTACATTATAATTGAATTCACTGATTAAATGATTATTTAATGTTTGCACAAATGTATCGATGGATCTAAATGTAGGTGTTATTTATTCAGATGGAGATTGTTTAAAACTGCATTTAAATTGGGTTTTATAAAGTTAATTTCATTGAGGTCAATGAAAATATATCAATAACTGGTAAAAATAGTAGGCATGTATTTCAAAGTCAATACGGCGTTTACATGCAAATGTCAACGCCGTATTGACTTTGAAATGTCTGTTGACTGTTGCTTCGTGTAACCACCTTTTTAAAAGCGAGACATACCTTCCTATATAGCCAGAATAAGTCGCAATGTTTTAAATATAGTCTGCCGGTAGTTATTTTTTTAAAGGATATAAAAGAGGCACATCAATTTAAAAAAATGTACTGGGCGACTTGGGTGTTGTCAGATTATAAGTCTACAGTGTTGCAATGAGGGCTACGCTACCGTATTTCCGCTCCCAGGCGGCGCCACTCATGCGTGGTTCTTCTGTCCATATGAAAGACGTGACGTTTCTAAGCTTCTCTCTAGCGGTGGATTGACTCGCGACAATCCCCATTACAGCTGATTTTAATTTAATTGTTAACCTAGTTCCGCCCAATGTGATTCATAAAGGACATATTCTATTTTAGCAAGTTATGAATAGTTTAAGGTTACATTGGAATTTCTTTATATTTAATGATGTTAGACACAGGAAAATCAAGTCTATGCTTCATATAATCTGAGTGTGTGTCATTGTTTACCCTCATCCTGCCCACAATGGGCAGGATGAGGGTAAACAATGACACACATCTCACCACATAGCTACCAGTATTCATACATGCCTCTTTTTGAGAAAGTAGCTTTATAAAACCGAATAAAAACTATGCTATGAAGAATCTATCCTCAGTCGAAATGCCTGACAATATAAAAAAAAAACATTAAATAATGAATAGAGAAGTCGAATATTATGTTATAGAATTGATAATTGATACTCCTGATCTAAAATCAAAAGGTACAGCCATTAATACATCGGTTAACAAAAATCAATGTTCAAATGGATATTATTCACCAAGAACACGCATGAATCAGTACTTCAAATTTGTTTATAAATTACTTTTACCTTCAAAAATCATTGAAAATACTCAGTCGCTTTAGTCCCACCGAACCAGCTCAGTACAACATAATTTAGCGGTTTATGCCCTCGTAAGGCCCAATGTCCTGTATTTAGGACGCTAAAATTAAGGCACACATGATCAACTTTTTCGATAAACCATAAAGTTAAAAATGTAATGTAAAATTTTTAGGACACTGGGTAAATTTTACGAGGGTACCAGACTTCTAAAATACACCTTAATTATGCAATTATAAAGTCTAATTTAGAAGCTATAGTAAATTCGAAGCTTCAAATAACTCAATAAAAGTGCAAAGAATTTAATGTTTGTATTTAGTAATTTTAAGAATACATTTTTAATTTGTCGCCAAGCCATATTGCTTTATTTCTATCTTTTGTAATTGTTTGGGAGCCTCGATGTGATAGCGATATGGTTTTGCGTGACGTCGAGTCTATTAATATTTGTACATTTATATACCTTAGTTCCTTGTAATAAGGCAAACGTGTACACATATTAATGAATTGGACTGTATGAAACTTTTGTTTGTAACTTACTATTGTAATATAGTTAGGTTATATTAGTCTGCTCTTAAACCGTGTGGTAAACATTTGTTTAAAATAATTTACATTTTGTTGCCCTGTTTCTTGGCTATTTACTGCATAATGTATATTTACTTCCAGATTTCTCTTTATGCGGCTAAAATAGAAAACTAAAATGCCACGACTTCTTGTTCTATTCTAGTACCTAGGTTTGTTAGTAACCATTTGTAGATTCTGATTAAGAAAGCAGTTAGGTTAGGAAGCGGTGTGGAATGAGGGGAACGGGGGGCGAAGCCCCCTTGCATATAAATAAACAAGTGATTAAGTTTGCATAAAAATAAAAAAGTGATTAAGTTAAATAGTTATCTGAAATGATTAGGTACACCACAGATGTCAAATTAAAGCACACAAATCATAGGCATTATACAGGGTGTTCTTGAGCATTTGCTTTAACTTCGTCACGTGGCTTGGTACAATTAAGGAAACAGAATGGCAACTTTAGTTTTATAAAATTCGTAAATTTTTGTTATTTTATTTTCTCATACATAATAATTACATGTTGCATCAACCGCTAATGTAAAACGGGCATTAGAATTGACTTTACTAAGTAAGTGAGAACTATGACATATCAATGTCATGTCGAATACTCATAGTCCGTTTACACTCATGCAAATCCCATATGAGATAAAATTAAATTAGTAGTTATTTGCTAAATGGAGCTAATTAGAATACCGGTGTCTTTGAGAAATTAACTTAATTTAAGCTAAATAATGCACCCTTGAATTTAAAGCAATTGCTCAAAAACACCTTGTAGAGATCGTAAATGAGACTTTTATTGTTAAAAATTAAAATAGTTTATAAACAAATGTTTGCCACTACGCGATCTGCAATAAAATCAGTTTAAACATGATACCCAAAATTATCTGTAAATTAATCATCAGTAATTTTGTATAATATATACATAGCCGATGTAACGGAATCTATTTCGTTGTTGACTGTACTTCCGACGTTTTACTATAAAATTTGTGAGTGATGTACAGTTAGCATTAGTAAAAGACAGCGCTAATGTTATATTTGCATTATAAATAACAAGTTTATCCAAAAAAAAAAAACACTAAAGTATTTATTCACAGTACTTTTTTTAACTCTGAATACACCATTTGGTCAAGTGGAACCGATGATGAATACCATAAATGATCAACAGAACTCAATCAAACGTCTCAGCCCCAGATTATTTAATAATTCTTAAGAACAGATATTTGTCTAGAAAAAGCACTTCGCAAAAAAACAATTGACGGTGGCCCTCACGCTTCCCCGCACAACGCTAGGGTTGCCTACGAGTAGACATTTTATATAATACTCGGCAGCGTGCACCGGCGGGTGCGATGTGTGGGCAGCCCTTGTGTTGGTATCGACACGACAAAAGAGGATCGTTTTGATTTTCCTCGGAGAGTTCTATAAGTCCGTTATTTTAACGATTGCAGCGCCATCTGCGCTTATACTTATTCTGATTATTACAACGCACTATAGCAATAGGGTTTTTAAATGGATTGTTCGTAAATGCTTGTTATTTATAATGCAATGGGAGCTACCGTGTTGTCGCTCACCAGGAGGCGGCACTCATGCGTGGGTCCTGTGTTAGTACGAGAGAATTGTCAAAGTGACGTTTGAAATGTTGCCGCAGGACCCACGGTCCACTAGCGCCTCTAGCGGAAAATCGACTCGCGGTAATCCTCATTGGCACTAAGCTAAATTCAGACTGGAAACCACTCAAAGTTCCATTAGACTGACAGTCAGGCGCGCCGCCCGCCGGTACGCGAGCCAACTATGATGGACGTATGATGGACGCGGTTATTAACGTGATAATGACGAAAGAGCTCCTCTGTAAAGGCGAATGTTCCTTTATCATCCATGGGCATTTTACTGTATAGAATAGACAGACCACGAAGAACCTTTACTTACATTGTTTCTTTTTTTAATAGCTGTGGCTGTAAAGGCTGGAAAAGATTAAGGAGGCTTAGAGAAGGCGCCACCCCGGGTTAGCCACATAACCCGGAGTTAAGCGTTTTTTCGGTATGGAACTTAACCGCTTAACTCCAGGTTAGCGGCTAACCCTGGGTGGTGCAATTGGGCCTAAAGTAGCTTAATAGCTTGAGCTACAGAAAGAGATGGCAATTCCAACGTGACGTCATTACGTAGTCAAATTTCGGGCCTCGAATTTTACTTTACGCTCCGTATAGGCTTGTTGGTCTCTTGTTATGAAAAGTGATCTGAGTCTGAGTCTGCTCTATTATGTAGTTTTCATGTATTAACCATGACCATCGTACGTCGCTGGTTGCCAGATGTACTCCAAGGTGTGTGGTTGACTAAGATTGTTGGTATAAGGTACTGAAGGTTGTGAAGTTTTATACCAAGTGTAGGAAGCCTATGGGCAGGTATGTGTATTGTGGTAAAAAAGGAAAGGTTGAAAGAGATATAGATTGCCAAATCGACGAGCTTAAGATGGTCGGGATTTCATTGTAACTGTCACGTTTGAAAATGAAACATGGGAAAAACAGAAATAAGACTTGAGCATGGCATCGGCAGGCCAGAGCATGATATAAAATGAAACATGGGAAAAACAGAAATAAGACTTGAGCATGGCATCGGCAGGCCAGAGCATGATATAAAATGAAACATGGGAAAAACAGAAATAAGACTTGAGCATGGCATCGGCAGGCCAGAGCATGATATAAAATGAAACATGGGAAAAACAGAAATAAGACTTGAGCATGGCATCGGCAGGCCAGAGCATGATATAAAATGCGATAAAATGACAACTATCCTATATGTACAGGTATATTATCTTTGTGTTTTATTCGTGAAACGATATATTTTTGACTAATGGTCTTATAACAGTTTTTTTTTGTTTTGTTCACATAATCGCAACTGCAATATTTCTGTATTAAAAGCCAGCCGTATTGTGACTGCATGGTCGAGTTATTTAGAGAAATTATCGTTTTGTATAATAATGATTTTCAAATGGACGTAGTTTATAATTATTATAAGATATTTGGTCCATTTTGTATTTTCATGTATAGATTGTGTAAAGTAAACTCGATTAACCTTAAAATAATTCATGTTTATTTAATACTATGTCAAATCTGACTCCAAACGGACGTCACGAAGTGGTCCTATTCTATCTTCTGTTTAAGATGTCCCATAAGAATATTTGAATTGGTTGGTTGGTACGTATTCGGTAATTTGGAGCTACATCCAAGCGGGTATTCCGAAAATGCACTCTGATTCGTTAGAATTAAGAGTCATTTTAGGATTTACGCCGCATTCGGAAAAGGTTCTAAATTACCTGAATACTCAAAATGTTCTGTATGATACTATGGGGTTATCGAAGTTTCCTTTATACTTTATTGTAAGCCCTCGGGCGGCGGGCGACGCGCCCTGTAGATATGGTTTTATATAAGATGTAGGTAGTTATATTCAAATTCTCTATGATGTAACGATTCTCTGTAACGACGGTGTATCTAAATTACTCACAATGTTTAGGCGACTGTACCAAATGTTAAAGGGAGAAATAAATACAATTCAATAATTGGTGGTTTCTTTTGTTATCCTTTGTTCAGTTAACCAATTGGAACCCTAGGCCACTGTAGGACTATGTCATAGTGACGTTATAAATCAGATTGTAAGAAATCTCTTACTGCTTGTCATTTTGACATGGTTCTAGAGTGCCCTAGGGTTTCATTTGGTTGACTGTATATGTCTTTATTTTAGATAAGCTCAACATCACACGGCTCCACGTTATCCCATGAGCTAGTTGATCTCTCGGACCCATGCGGCCGTCATAGCTTGATGTGGGTAAGAACATTATTATTGGCCGAATGAATGAAGCTCGTACTCAGGGTGCCTGTACGAGACGGTGTGACACGATACACATGCCTATGACCACACTCTATGGAGACATTGGAGACTGACTGCAGGGGCCCATTTCGCGAACAGTATTAGACTAATACTGCTAATACCTATTATTAGTGTTGTAATGGCAATCTATACAATTTGACAGATCGGAGACCAATAATATTGGTCTAATACATACCATTTGAGAAATAGGCCCCAGGTGATCGCGGTCGGTCACTGAGTAGTGAGTACAGGTTACGAGGAACAAGAAAAGATAGGTCAATGTAGATAATTTACACATTCAGTTGAATTTCCTTGCAGGTGTAACTGATGTTGAGTAAAACAAGCAAAACAGATTGCTTAAATTATATTAAAAATTATTTACAGTATCTATCTGCCTTCATCTTGCTCCGCCTGTCAAGCAGCGTCTCGTGCAGATAGCCCTCTGCTTTAGCTCGCTTCAACTCTGAGACTGAGCCGTCGTTTAGCTTTAGTTTTTTGTCTTGGAACTTCTGGAACTTTCTCCTGCAATGAAAGAATAGTAAATATGGATTATTATGTGAAAATGTCCCAATTATTTTATTTGGGGACCCAATCAACCGAAAAAAACAACGCCAGTAAAAGTGTTGCAGTTGCAACACTTTTTCATATTGTCTTGTTTGGAACGTGCAAGTGCCACCAGCCCATAAAGTTTTAACAGTATTGGTAGTTCTGTGTATGAATTTGACACTTAATACTTACGTCAGTAAGCTCTTTTTCGTACGGAACATTGATCGTTTGTTGAAACGGTAAATAAATGATGTTTCATCAATGCAATTTGTTCGCTAATGTTATTATGACCCAAATAATTGATGAAGATAATGAGCATCAAATTTCAAGGGTGGGGGCTTGTGACGTCACTACTAGGTAAGAATTGTAGCTAATTGTGACGTCATGCGAGACTTGAATGCACTGAATTAATTATTTACTCCAAACAAAAGGAACAGTATTTTTTTCCTTCTTTTCGTTCTTTAGTTTATAAATTCATAGTTAATGGGGTAATCTAATAACGTTATTACATACATATTAAATAAAAAATTGAGTCGTACATAAAGAGCATAAAATATTATAAAATATTTGGCTATTTCAAGGTTTTTGAAAAAAGTGTTGATCCCTATCCCTACCTTATACAGGGTTAAAACGTTAGTATAGAAACAAATGGCAGCCTTTATAGTACTATTTTGACTTTTACCTGATATTAATGACACCCCTTTTTTCATTTAGGGTAATAAATAAACTTACACATAATTGACTTCCACCTCATTGAGGTTCCCCTGCTCTTCATCTGGCAACACCACAGTGTTTACCTCCTTGGTCTTATTGCTTCGTATGCTGCAGAACTCGGTCTCTCCTGCTACTGCGTTCCGAGCCACAACTGAATCGTCTTCTGGGCTCACACACATGAATTTGTTTAGGGCACTGAGGATTGCTGTTTTTCCTGGAAAATTGTTGTATTATTAACTGAAAAGTTATCTTGTGAATTAACCCTGCATCAAATTAATTTGGTATTTAGTTAATAAATAAATATTATTGGACAAATAAAATACAATGCATAAAAATAAAGGTAAGTGGAATTTTAACCCCGGATGATGTATTTTTCCACTTTACCTTTATTTTCAACTTTTTCATCACATCTTTTACATCACAGGTTTCCTGTGATAATGAGTGCTGTAAAGGGCTTGAAGTGTAGGGAGATGATATGATATGAACAGTTAATCTTGTTTAAGCATTTACTCGTATCAACTTTAGGACAATGAAATGAATGTTGTCAGAAAACGCTGTCGCCCATGTAGTAAGTAGTAACATCATTATACTCATAGAAACTATAATGTTGATGAGTCATCATCTTAACCTTGTGAAAACGAGTGCTGTAAAGGGCTCGAAACGTAGGATCATGGTGTTAATAAACGCGATTAATCAGTTATAAAGTGTTTAATTTCAATGAATAACAATCGCGGTAACAGAAGACAATACTATAATGTTTAATCAAGGAGTGAAGTTCCTTACGTAACCTCTGTTGTGAAATTGACAAATGTTTTCTTGCATAGTGGCATCATACCATTCATACCACAAATTACATAAAAGTAAACTTAAAAGAAAAAATGCAGTTTTCCAGGACATAATAAGATGTGTTTATATTTTTGTCATTAATTGATAATATAAGACCAACTTAAAAAAACCGGCCAAGAGCATGTCGGGCCATGCTCAGTGTAGGGTTCCGCAGTTTACTGTCCGTCACAATAGGCAACCTTAAAAAGTGTTTTAATAGATACCATGCTCAATATGCTTATAATAATTAACAATTCAATGATACTTTCGATCACACCCGTCCCGACCCCATCAACTCTGGAAACACAGTGCCATCTCTCGGGCAATTGGGTTACTAATTTACACAAACTAGACGGGTTATGTATGTTGGGATTTGCATCATTTTCTTCTTATTAGAAGGAAGATACGTGCGGGATGATAAATTAAGTACTCAAGGTAAAAGAAGTTGTTATGTATAGACAATGAGGGTCGACATGTGTACACAAACTGAGGTAGTTATGAAAAGCCAGTCTGTCATCGCGAATCCTAACCTGAGCATGTGCTAGGATCCCAAAACCGTGAGTTACATTAGAAGTGTTTGCATATATGTACAGTTAAATTACAAACTTACTTCCAAAATTATTTTCTACAATTAGAAGAAGACTGAAGAGAAGATTGAGTGAAATAATTGGTATCAAACCTTCCTGCCACACTGGCTCCCATTGCTCCATCGGTCCAACCGCGTCAGACCTCCCGATCACCACTCCCTCCTTGGACACCCCAAGATATTTTCCATACCCAGATTTAAGGGCAAATTTTGTCTCTCCAGCTGGAAAAGCAGTGAATATTTCCTCCGGCGCCGGTCCTTCGCCGTCTCCGTGAGGCGCTCCAACGGTAAACAACCCGTTGTCAAGAGCCGAAATGTAAGAATTGTTCCCAAACTCGATTGAAATAGACCCAACTACATCTTCGATTTTGTCTACTCTCCACCATCCCCCATGCTTGATACAGTCCTCGTCTACTTTGGAGCCATCTGATTTGTCTTTATTCTTCTTATGCTTACGCTTTTTTGCTCTGAAAATAGATTTAGAGGGATTATTATGTTAAATCTAGAAGCATTTGTAGATTATTGTATTGTAAGACTTACTTTGGTTTGTCGCCTTTCAAAATAAGTTTTCCTCTTTTAACAGCGGCATATTCGTCAGCCATGCTAAAATATAAATATTATGAAAGAATTAAACACTGATATTTTATTTATTTACGGAAAAAATAAAGCTAGCCAAGCTGTCATCAACAGTTAGTTGATGACAGTGATGACAGTTTCAACAGTTTGATTTGTTTGACATTTGACATTGACAATTTATTTAGGTTTTTTCCGTTCATCATGTAAGCCAAGCTCGCTGGCTATACTGCCGTATCATAAAGGGGAAAAGCTTAAACTAAAATAATTCTGGGATTTATAAGCTAAAAAGGCAAATATGGCGAATATTAATAAATTAACAACAAATGCCCCCTTTTTTTTAAAGTCGTGTCACGTAGACTCCGCATAGAATTCATAGACAGCCGTTGTCTATGAAAGTTTGCTCAGTTTGCTTCTGCACGCCATTTTGTAATTTTGAGCATGTTGACTTGTTCACGAAAATGATTATTCTAACGCTAGTTTTTAACTGTAGGAGTATAATTGAATAAGTATAGTTTTATTAGACAAAAGAAGCAAACCAGCAAAATGGATATGCCAGAAGTGAAGGCGTTCAACGCGGAGGTATTTGCGGTGTTAAATTGCGATATCGTAATGGTCCGTGGCATCTTTATAACTTATGAATTTTCTTTGCAGTTATCCGGGTTGTACGACAACAAGCCACCGATATCGAAGGCAAAGATGAGTGCTATCACACGAGGTGCTATAAAAGCTATAAAGTTCTACAAGCACGTCGTACATAGTGTAGAAAAGTTCATTCAAAAGTGCAAGCCAGAGTATAAAGTGCCTGGTTTATACGTGATAGATTCGATAGTACGGCAATCGCGACACCAATTCGGGCAAGATAAGGATGTGTTCGCGCCGCGGTTTGCTAAGAACATGCAGCAGACCTTCGCGAACCTGTTCAGATGCCCTCCTGAAAATAAGGTAAGTGTCAAATATTGTAGGTTAGGGCTTATCACTCTTGACATTGTTGATTATGCTATAAATTATGAAGTAAAAAGCTCCACGTAAAACTTGGGACCCGATTGTAAGTTTGATTTGTTACTTGATATTTTGTTACTTGTATTTCCATACTATCAAGTAACAAATAAAACTAATGAATATCATTGCACTTATGAGGATGTGGAATACAAATTCAAACTAATTAGAATTCTACTTACAAAATAAAGTAAATAAATTGTTAGTTTTTTGGACTTAGAAAAGGTATCTCGAAGTGGAGTGCAATAAGCTGATTGATTGAATTTTTACTACTTTGTTGCTAGTCAATATTTAAGGTGCTACTACCATAAAAATTTATTTAGTAAAATACCTTATTGACAACCAACAAAGTGGTACCTTTTATTAAAAACAAGCACATATCAATGCTGGAAAGGAGAAATGGTGTAAGCGCCATAGAAGTGCCTTATCGCTTATCCTGTTTCTCCAGTGTTGGAATTATTCTCAACAAGTCAGATATTCATAAAAAAATCAACTGTTTTGATTTTCAGGGAAACATCATCCGGGTGCTAAATCTGTGGCAAAAGAACAATGTTTTTGGACCAGAGGTGATCCAGCCACTGATGGATATGGCGGATCCGAACCATCCTCTGCATCAAGAGATTCAGCAGCAACAGAATAATACTGCCAATGGTAAGCATTCAGATTAGACATGCGAGCCGCGCCGGCTAGCCGCCGCCATGAAGAGGTGGCGCGCCGCCGCCGCCGCCGGCCTGCTCGAAATTCGCGCCGCGACAGCAGGCGCGCCCGCGATTACCTTTTTTTTTTACGGAGTGGAGAATGCATTTACGCACCGTCCCCCGCCCTCGGGTAGGTCATTTGGGGGGTGTGTGGGACGCGCCGCTCAGTTCTCCTTCTCCTAGAGAGAAGGAAATAGAGCGGCCCTAATACCCACTAAACTCCACTCCGGCGTTTCTGCCTCTGTGCCGTTAACGAAGGCGCCATGGGATGGCGAAAATGTCACCATGACGCCCTCCGGCGGCCCCGGCTTAGCGCCAGGGCACCCGCACTAAGGAGGGAGTGACCGGAAACGCTAGGTCACTGCCCCGACGACGTGTGTGGAGCCGTGCAATGCGGGTTCCGTACCCGCTGGCTCCACTAGGGGTTTAGGCGAATGAATGTCCTCCGCCTTCGACCCCGCCGCCTGCGTCGGAGAGGCAGTGCATCAGCGGCTGCTTCGCGCTCTCTCTCCGCCGTCTCGTTCTGCGACATGACGTGTTCGCAGAAGGAGGCCACTAATTCCCAATTTCTCTCGCTGCTCAGCATCGATGCTATGACGCTGTGCAGCGAGAGATCTGTCACTCCCGTTCCTGCCACGAGGGCTGCTCTCTCCACGGCCCAGCGGCTGCACACTTCCTGTGTGTGCTGGGCCGTGTCATCCGCCGCTCCGCACACCGGGCATTCTGGCCCTGGCTCCCTCCCGATCTTGTGTAGGTAGTGTCCGAAGCAGCCGTGTCCGGACACCACCTGCGTGACCCTGAAAGTCAGGGCCCCTTTCTTCCTCCCCACCCATTCGTCCAGCTTTGGGAGGATAGCCCCTATATATAGTCTTGTTCCTATATATAGTCTTGTTTTGGACCCGGGTATGTCCTTAAACTACGTCCAACAAGTGAGGTAGGGCACAGCGAAACGTCATCTCGCTTGAATCTGGAGCAGCCTGACTGGGGAAGTACCTCCACCTTACAGAATACCGAAGCCATAATAACATCACTACTTACTTTGTAGGTATGTGGTGTTGTGTTCCTCACGGTGAGTAAGGTTTCCAGAGCTCCAATCCCCCCAACCTCCCCCTTAATGACGATGACAGCGCAGATTAATAAGCTACCCCAGGAGGGTACCAGCTGCTCTAGCGCTGGAGAATCCCTTTCTGGGCTTCCATGCTCAGGTACTGTCGTGCCTGAGCGTGGACGCCGAGAGCGCCCCGTTTCGTACTCTGGGGGGGGCAAATCCGCGCTCCGCCATCCGCCATCCTCCCGAGGCAAGAGCAAGACGGCTACGGCAGCCCCTGCCACGCTCGCTGTGGATTTCTGCAACATCAGGGGTTTGCATTCTAATCTTAATGCTGTCCATCATCACCTCGAGACAGCTAAGCCGGCCTTGCTTTTTCTGACAGAGACGCAGATATCGTCTCCAGCGGACACAAAATACCTCTCCTACCCTGGGTACGAACTAGAGCATTCCTTTCTGCCTAGGGCTGGAGTGTGTGTGTACGTTAGAGGCGATATCAGTTCTCGTCGCCTCAGCAATCTTGAAGGTAGGGACCTTTCCACCTTATGGCTACGTGTTGATTGTGATGATCATCCTCGCGTCTATTCGTGCCTCTATAGGTCCCATAGCGGTGATGCCGAAACTGACCGACTCTTGGAGCAGATTCAAACGGCTGTGGATTCAGTGCAGCAGCAGATCCCATCCGCTGAGATCATCGTTCTTGGCGATTTTAACGCCCATAATGCCGAATGGCTGGGCTCCAGCAAGACTGATCATGCGGGGAGATCTGTTCACGACTTTGCTCTGACCTACGGCTTGACACAACTGGTTACTGCGCCTACGCGAATCCCAGATGTGGAGAGCCAGGAACCTTCCCTGTTGGACCTTCTGCTGACTTCTCACCCGGTTGGCTATGATGTATCCGTTGCAGCCCCTCTCGGTTCCTCGGATCATTGCCTCATCCGGAGTACAGTGCCTCTCACGTGCCCGCCGCGTCGGCGAGTTGCTTGTAGCCGCCGTGTGTGGCACTATAAGTCAGCAGACTGGGACGGGATGCGGGTGTTCTTTGCGTCTTACCCGTGGGGGCAGGTTTGCTTCACGCCGGATGATCCTGATATCGCTGCTGACTCTGTTGCTGACGTGGTGCTTCAGGGAATGGAACTTTTCGTTCCATCCTCTGCGGTACCTGTTGGTGGCAAAACCCAGCCTTGGTTTGATCGCTCCTGCAAAAAGGCGTCTCGCCGAAAGCTGGAGTGCTACCAAGCCTGGGTAAATGCAGCGGCGGTACAGGATGTAAAGACCAGCGCTTTAAAAAAGGAGTTTAACTTTGCCTCCAGGTCCTTCAAAAGAGCCATTGCCAGAGCAAAGTCGTTGCACATTGGTAGGATTGGCGAGAAACTAGAGCGTCTCCCCTCGGGAACTCGTGCGTTCTGGTCTCTTGCCAAAGCTATCCAGGGGAATTTCTGCACGCCGTCTTTTCCACCTCTGCACACGGGAAATGATTCGTTGGCCCACGACGCAAAAGACAAAGCCGATCTACTGGGTAAGCTTTTTGCGTCCAACTCGACTTTGGATGACGGGGGACAAGCGCCGCCGACTATACCGCGGTGCGAGAGCTGTATGCCAGATGTACAGTTCCGCCAAAGCTTTGTGCGTAAGGCTCTTCGCTCCCTCGACACCCATAAGTCCAGTGGGCCTGATGGAATCCCTGCAATTGTTCTCAAGATGTGTGCTCCTGAGTTGGCGCCGGTCTTAACGCGTCTTTTTCGGCTCTCCTACTCTTCTGGCGTAGTCCCGACTTCGTGGAAGTCAGCTTTGGTGCACCCGATCCCTAAAAAAGGCGACCGCTCAAATCCATCCGACTACAGGCCGATAGCTATAACCTCCCTTTTCTCTAAGATTATGGAGTCCATCATCAATCGTCAGCTCCTCTGGTACCTAGAGGATCACCAGCTGCTGAGTGACCAACAATACGGTTTCCGTAGGGGTCGTTCGGCTGGTGATCTTTTAGTTTACCTGACACATTGCTGGGCACAGGCGATAGAGAGTAAAGGTGAGGCACTGGCAGTTAGTTTGGATGTAGCGAAGGCCTTCGATCGCGTTTGGCACAAAGCACTTCTTTCGAAACTTCCATGCTATGGGCTCCCCGGGAAATTATGCGAATGGGTCAGCAGTTTTCTAGCAGACAGAAGCATTAAGGTCCTAGTTGACGGTGAATGCTCAGACTCAATGTCTGTGAATGCTGGTGTCCCTCAAGGCTGTGTGCTATCACCCACGCTATTCCTTCTGCATATCAATGACATGTTGCAAACTAGCGGCATTCATTGTTATGCTGATGATAGTACGGGTGATGCCTCCTACACCGGCCGCGCCAATATTTCCCGGGAAAACGTCATTGAGAGCCGGAACAAACTTGTGTCCGAAATTGAGACCTCCCTAAAAGAAGTCTCAGATTGGGGTCGACTTAATTTGGTCCATTTTAACCCTACAAAGACACAGGTTTGCGCGTTCACCGCAAAAAAACTTCCGTTCGTCGCGTCACCTCGTTTTGAGAGCACTCCCCTATCTGCCACAGCCAGTATTGGAATCCTTGGCGTTGACATCTCGAGTGAAGTCCAGTTCCGCGGCCACCTAGAGGGTAAGGCCAAATTGGCCTCGAAGAAGCTCGGTGTGCTCAATAGATCGAGGCAGTATTTCACGCCGGCCCATCGCCTACAGCTTTATAAGGCGCAGGTTCGCCCGCATATGGAATACTGCTCTCATCTTTGGGCAGGGGCACCTAAGTACCAGCTTCTTCCTCTAGACCGCATCCAACGGAGAGCAGCTCGAATTGTCAACTGCCAACGTATTTCTGATCGGCTTGATCCCTTGGCGCTGCGTAGAGATGTGGCCTCACTCTGTATTTTCTATCGCATGTATTATGGGGAGTGTTCCGAGGAATTGTTCGGATTAATCCCTGCCGCTTCTTTCCGCCATCGCCCTACGCGACAATATTTCCACTCTCACCATTTAGATGGTTGGCAGTCCTCAACTGTGCGCTTTTCCCGAAACTTCCTGCCTCGCACAGCTAAACTGTGGAACGAACTGTCGCCAGCGGTGTTTCCGGACCGATACGACCTTCAAACCTTCAAGAAAAGAGCGTACTCCCACCTTAAAGGCCGGCAACGCACTTGCGACACCTCTGGTGTTGCGGGTGTCCATGGACGACGTTAATCGCTTACCATCAGGTGATTCGTTTGCTCGTTTGCCCCCTATAGCATAAAAAAAAAAAAAAATAGTCTGTTGACCGTAGTGGCTACCCTCCAATGCCTCCCGCCGTTGCTGGCGCAGGCGCTCCGCAGCCGCCCGCGCCATTCTTTCGCCCTCTTCTGGGTCCGGGGGCTGGTTTCTCGTCCTGGCCTCTGCCCTCCATTGGTACCTTTCCGCCAGCACCCGCGCCTCCAGCTCCCACGGCGGCGTGCCAGCGAGAAGGCACACTGCGGCGTGAGCGGTGGTCCGGTAGGCTCTCGCCATCCTTTGGGCCACCACTTTCTGCGAGCGACGGAGCAGGCGTTTCGTACGCTCCGTCAGCCGTTCTGCCCAGATCGGCGCACCATAAAGCGCCATGCTCCTCACGACCCCGCGTACAATCGCCTGCATGGGGCGTTTGGGCCCCCCAGATTGGACAGCAGACGGCCCAGCGCCGAGGCAGCACCTACGAGACGGGGGGCTAGTCTCGTAAAGTGCTCCTCAAAATTCCACTTTCTGTCCAGGACGAGGCCCAAGTACTTTATGGGGGCCCCGACCCGGACAGTTTCAGCCCCCCACCTCAATTTCGGTGTCAGGTCGGGCCCGCCATTGCTTCGGTCCCCCCAGGACCATGGCTTCCGTCTTTGACATGGCGACCCGAAGTCCGAGGAGGCCAATCCTATGCACTGTGAGCTGAGTCGCCACCTCTGCCCTCCTCAGGACGTCCTCTAGTTGCTTTCCGCGCACGGCCACCAGTGTGTCGTCCGCATAACACAGGGTGACCATGCGCGTAAGCTGCACTCCTCGGATCCATGGGGGAGCCGCACTGCAGTTTGTTCCGGACCATTTTATATGATCGCCCCCATGGATCCCTATTGAGGGTCGCCACGAACTCCTCCCAGGCCTCGTTCTTGGCTTCCTCTATGGCGCCCTTGAGAGCCTGTTTCGTCTCGGCAAGCGTGGTGTGGAGACGCTCCTCCTCCTCTTCCGTATGCCTCCTTCTCCTGCATCGGGTGTAGGCCCGCCGGGCAGCGTTGCAGGTCGCGCGAAGGGCGGCGATTTCCGGGAACCACCAGTAGGCTTGCTGCTTACCCTTAAAGGGCCGGGCACGGGGCATGGATGCCTCGCATACCGCCGTCAGCGAGGTCCGGAATTGGGCCGCTCTTTCTTCAATGCCCCCTTGGGCTGTTGGGGGAGCGTTCCAGGCCTGGATGATGGCCGCCTCTTCTGCCATTTCCCTATCTAGGCGTGCCACCGACCACCTCCGGAATTGTGGCCTTTGACCGTCAGGTCCAAGCGGAGCATGTTGTTGCCGCACGGAGACCCTCATACGAAGCCCGCGATTACCCAGTGCAAGGCAAACTCGCGTCTAATTTTTGTATACAAATGTTCCTTGGTGGTTGTGTAAAATAGATTTTGATTTCCTCGTGACTTTCTTACCCGTATTAAGATATCTTAAAAGTCAAGACGAAATCAAAATCGACTCAAAACCTAAATGATCGTAGTTAGCTCGCATAAAGTTACTCTGTGTGGTTTTTGTGGCATTGGCTTTTCAAGTTCAAAATAAAGGACACGGTTGAAGGGTAGGAAGTAGGAATCAAAAACGAGCCGCCGGCTTGACGCCGCCGCCGCGAAAATTTTGTCGGCGCGCCGCCGCCGACTGTTTCGCACCCGGCTCGCATGTCTAATTCAGATACAATTTATCACTACTGGATCAGAGTTGCCACATTTCCTGGTATGTTATGACATGTCTTGGCTATACCACAAGCCCTAGCACAGGAGTGCTGCAATGGTGTCTCTTGGTTGAGAAAGACAACTGTCATTGTCTAATCCGTTCGAAAATGACAGATGTCTTTCTCGACCCCAAACACAGTACACTCTAGAGATGGGCTGAATATTCGGTATTTGGCATATTCACCAAGTTTTTCAATGTTTGTATTTAGCCAAATAGTTTGGTTACATTGCGGAATATACTGAATAAATTAGCATACACTGTTTTGTAATTCATTGTATAATGACAACCCCTTCTAACATTCTAAGGAACTGCCAAAAAGAGATAAATATATGTCAAAATATAAATCTCTTCTTCCTCGTAACCTCAATGCTGAGGATCGCGACCACGTGCAGCCCGTTTCCACAGAGTTCGGTCATAGGCCTTGTGAACGGCACGGTGTAAACTGCCACCAGCCGACCTCTTTATCACGTCAGTCCATCTCGTACAGGCTCTACCCTGGGCAAAATATAAATACAATTTGTGAAAAACCAGAGTTTTAATCTTTTTTTAGTGATATAGCTCAACTGATTTGTATTCGGTTCGGTATGGTCAGAGCTAAACCAAATTGTTGGCTGAATATTCATATTCAGGAAAGTCCATATTCGGCCCATCTCTACTGTATTCACTTGTTCTTGAGCTACAGGATAATGGAATACATTGGTGCTACTAAAATAATTTTGCAAAGTGTGTACCCATCCCACTTATAACTTTTTGTTAAAATATTCTGCTGTCTCATTAGCTTAGTTTTGTAATATTACTCATAACAAACAAATTTTATTAATTTTTCCGATGAACTTATAAACTATCTTCCTACCAACCACATTAAAACCCTCTTACAAACTGCATAAATCAATTAAGTTTTATCTTGTCAATTCTTTTATTTATTAAAAATCAAGTACAAAACGCGGACTTAATCCCGGAAGGCATTCTCTACTCTCTACCACTAAAACCAGCAGGCTAGACAGATACAAAATATTTAGGTGTTAATATAGATGGCCATAAAATTGATTCTCAGTCTCCCAGGTTTTGAAAATAATGCATAACTTTTAATATAATATAATTTCCAATTCTAAAGTGTTAAATTTCAATAATTTCCATTCCAGGGAGCAGTTTAACACTGAACACCAGCCACAACACAGACAAGAAGATATCCCCAGTACCGGCTCCACTACACACTCCTCCGGATAACTCTCCCATGGGTGATTCGGTAAGTTTGTTCAGATTTATACAAAGTTTTCTATTGAGGGGTAAGCAGTCGAACCCGATAAGTAGTGAAAACCGTTTTTTGAAATTTGAACTATGTGCAATTTTCGCAACATTACTTCAACACATAGAAAACATCCATAACTCAGGAACAAATAATCGTGATTGACACACAAATAAATGCCCTGACCAGGATTCGAACCCGGGACCTGCTTCATAGGCAGGGTCACTACCAACTAGGAGGCTGTTAAATTATCTAACTAACCACACACCCACACACCCAGGTCACAGGTGTCTTGCCTGGCAAAGATATTGCATATATTCAGAAAAATCCCGGCTACCATTGAGACCAGGTGGCCCAGAGGTTATGGCGTTAGCCGCGTAAGATGAAGACCCGATCCACCGCTTGGTCTCCGATGGAATTGGTATTTTTCTTTACTGTATGACATTTATTTCACAATTATGTATAAAATTCTCTGACAACCTCGCATGTTCAGTTCCAGGACCAACCTTCAGGCAACCAGGGAGTGAAGTTCAACCGCAAACTCCTGTCGAACGACTTCGAATACGAGAGCGATGACGACGGCGCGCACGAGCCGCACCCCGCGCACGCGCACGCGCAGCCGCAGACCGCTGACACATTGCCGCTAGGAAGGTAAAGTACCACTCTAGTAAGGTCCGACCGAGACCGAGATTTTATATTATATATTTAGCGGCCTCCTAGCCTAAGTCGGTAGTGACCCTGCCTACGAAGCAGGAGGTCCCGGGTTCGAATCCTGGTCAGGGCATTTATTTGTGTGTTTATCACAAATATTTGTTCCTGAGTTATGGATGTTTTCTATGTATTTAAGTATTTATATGTATCTATCTATTATATATATCGTCGTCTAGTACCCCTAACACAAGCCTTATTGAGCTTACTGTGGGACTAGGTCGATTTGTGTAAGATTGGCCTATAATATTTATTTATTTATTTATATACGAAAAACGCGCATTTTCCACAAAAAACATGTAATAGTCAAGATTAAACTGTTGTTTAATATATCCATCACTAAAACACAACATTTACAGTCAAAGCTTGAGAAAAAAAGTTATAATTTGCATTGCGTACACGGTATACTATAATTGCTTAAAATACTCACCAAAATCGCAAAAAGTGTCAAGATCTCGCTCGGACCTTACACTCTAGTTTATAGATTTTATAATAGTTCTTAAGAACAGATATGGATACATAGCCGTTTTTATTATTTGTTGTAAAGTCATTTTTTGCTAAATTGGAAACTCTTTCAATCCCAGTAGGAGAAAAAAGTGTTTCAATATTTTTTTTCCATACCACCATATTTTAATAGATTTAGTAGGTAATGGCGGTAGCGCAACGCAAAGTTTGAAAAATGTATAGTAGTATAAAATTTTCCGATTTAGCAGAACATGATTTATCTACATCAAAAAATAAAAACCCCCATATTTATCTCATAGAAAAAATATAGCAATATAGATTTTAATGAACACTCGACTCAAAAAGTTCTACTTTAGGTTTGACGCTTCGTTGACGTGTCATCTAAATGAAAACATAATTTTCATTGGTAAAATATCATTAGAAGTTGACCTAACAGACCTAACAGAGTTTTTTTTGTCTTTTGCAGTATATTAACGAACCCAGAAATAATGCGGCAACTGCAGAGTCTTCAAGCCCAAATGCAGCTCATGACTGGAATGCAAATACCTGTAAGTTTACCTTCTCATGCCAATAGCTAATCAATATTTTTCGTCAATTTATTCTAAACATAAGGGACGGAAACTATTTCTGATGGGGTAGTTCGAATTGGAAACCATAACTTGTAACTAAGTTATATACTACTTTTCGTCTCAAATGTGAGGATACTCTACGTGTTATTGTATTAAGCGTTTTTATAAAACTAAATAAAACATAATAAGCATGAAAAATATGCTTTGGCTTTAGGTAACGTAGATCGGCCCTAACATGTACGGTTAGGAATGCCCTGTCATGATTCTAGAATGATCATTCTAGAACTCACTTTGTTTGATTACCCTCTACACCCTGTTTTTTTATTATTTCCGTTAACTTGAAGAGGAGATTCTTCAGGTTAATTCAAGTTAAGTTCTAGTAGAAATTATTCTACTAGAACTAGATCTACTACTAATTATGTTGTGGCATGTGCTGTCAAGATTAAAGTTAACCTTTGTCATATTTGACATTTTCTTTGGCATAACACTAATTGATCTTTTACAATGTTAGTAATATTATTTTTTTGTATGAAAAACGAATGTTTTTTTCTTTCGAATTAAACAAAAAGCTTGGCACGTAGCTTCTATTAACGAGCAAAGCAACGTGTCGAATTTATCGGAAATTAAAAAGAACACTGTGTTTTAAACTATTTTAACTTTTTTTTCAGAATTTTACGGAAATTAAAAAAACACGGTGTATGATACTGTTTTTAATTTTATTTCAGAATTTAATGCCTATGATGTCAGATATACAACTACAGCAGAATCAAAACCAACCATTTTTGGTGAGTATGTATACAAGCAAAATAATTAATGGACTATTTACTAAGAAACAATTCTATTGCAGTTTTTTTGATATGAATGATATTAAGAAAGAATATACAGGTTGTATCACCAGCCACTAAAAATCTCAGACACCCCATATGTAATTTAAAACTTTCGCGTTTTGAACACATATTTAAACATAATCCTATCGCGAATTCACTTTTTTACCTTATTTACCTACGTTTCCCATATGTGTAAGTCATACTGAGCAACTTCTACTATGCGACTGACCCCGAAATGTAAATGATTCGATAAAATGTAATGATTGTTCCAGAACAAAGAGCAACAAAAACAGAACGAGTCCAAAGACGACATGGTGGAGTCCGACATCGAGTTTGTAGAGACGGGGCCGCAGGTCATTGAAATACCAGATGCTAATGACTCCAGGTCAGTGACTCAATTTTAATGAGTGCTTTATGTATAGTAGTTATACTGAATATTGTCTGTTACCGCCATTGTGGTTCAATGAAATTAAGAGTGCTATCACAAAATCCGCCCGCTCTCATTTCAATATTATTACCGCCAGTTGCGCTCCGAACGCGCATCTGTGTGCGGACACACACTACAATCAGGTATACAAACTTATTATCGCCATGCTCTTCGAACGGCATAGCAGGTGCGGTTAGTGCGAACGGGAGCGAGCATTCATTGACTGTAAGCACCGTCGCGAGGCTAATGGCCTCGCGACGCTTGACGCGCGGACCAAACATTATTGATACTTGCGCCAGAACATCAACTATTACTTGGCGTACGTGGTGTTAGAAAATGTACGAGTAATTTGTATATTTGTTTTGTGTTTATCATAAGATTAAAAATAGTTTTATTCAAACGTCAAATGTCTCTAAATAGTATCCGAAGTTATTTTGGAATAGGATTTTGTTTTCTGCCTCCGGATCCAATTAATTGTTTTCATATTCATACATATATTGGTACATTTCTAAGCATACCTAACTACTAAAAAGTTTTTTTTTTTTTTTTCAAAATTTAATTCAAACTGAATTCTATTTTGGGGTGGTGATATTATATTGAAGGTTAAAAAGCCGATAAGATGAAAAAAGGGACGTGTAATTAAATAATTTTATTTAAACGTTTTGTAATTTTAACTGAAATCCGGAGGCATATTTTGGGCGTTTTTATTATTTGTTGTAAAAAAATCATTTTTTGAAAATATGAAAAGTTTTAATTGTTTTCTATTCAGAATCGCGAGCTCTTTCAATCGCAGTAGGAGAAAAAAAGTGTTCCAAGATTTGTTTTCCATTTCGCCACCATCATTTCATAGATTCAGTATGGCGGTAGCACATTAGAAAGTTTGAAAAATGTATGGAAAATTTAGGACACTTTTTTTCTCCTACTAGGATTGAAAGAGCTGCGATTCTGAGTAGAATAAATATAAAAATTTCTAATTTAGCAAAAAGTGATTTTTGTACAACAAAAAATAAAAATGCCGTTTTTTGAGTTCCATTTTTTTGTCAAATATCTACTTGTGGCACATCATCTGATAGTTCCTTAGAAATAAGTTAAAGGTCTCTTGTACAAAAAATTGGTTGATCCAGTATCGGGAGGTCCAAAAAACCGGCCAAGATCGAGTCGGACTTGCCCACCGTGGGCTCCGCACAAAAGTGGCATGGAACTCTCAGTGTACGGCAGTTTCAGATTTGGATTGCGTTGATGTAGAAGTTTGGTTTTTTTGCAGCTTCAAGGGACCGCAGACCAGGGACCGGAAAACCCCTCTTTAGGCTTAAGCCTATCGAGTTGGTTACCTAATCATATCTGTTACCCAATGATACTGTAACAGCAACATTCAGTAACCAAATACAAACGGTAAGCGAAATGTTGCTGTAACAGTAACCATAACCCGGTTAACTGCAAAACCCAATCCCGATAGGGTTTTTGTTTGGGGTTTTCTTTAGGTTACTGTTAACCTTATTATAACAAACGATTATACTCTTTACGTGTAAGTAAATTAGATTCAATATCTAATAACAGTAGAGGCTGGCATCGGCAAAGACAATTCCGTGTCAACAGTGAACGATAGAAATGTCGTAAAGGACATATAAAAACCTCGTACTTAGGACATTTTGTATCTTGCACTGTTTTTTGGGTCCAACAGGTAGAATAACCCAGGTTTGTTTCATAGTTGTCACTTCAATCAATTTTGAACTATAAGCCGTTACACTAGAGTTGTATTAATAATAACAAGCGGTTTCTACGTCTTACACTTTCAAATTAAAGCGAAGACGGCAACGCGACGGCACGTGTTAATAATTTCTTATTTTTCTTCAAATACACAACAACCCGTTAGATTGAACTAGCTTATTTCATCAAATAAAATGTCATACCTTACAACTTCAATTCACGTTATAATAAATAAAAATACTTCTATTAATTACGTGAATTTCTTAAGCTTTCGAAAATTAGTGTAGTACTAAACAAAATTGCAATTAATGAAACTGCAACATCATTACGTTTGCTTGCATGTTGTGATTTAAAGTTATTCGTAGTGTTTATTTTGACGGATTTAACTTGTTCAACGAATTTAGTGAATATCTCTTACGAGTCTTACGACTAACGTCGGTAGGTGATATTTTGTTAAGTTATTTAATCAAAACATTCAAAACCATTGTAGTAGGAACGAATAGGAATAAATCGTCTAATACCGCACGTGCAATGATAATTAAACAACTTAGGTAGCCAAGTTTACAAGTCGGGCTCGCGTGTAATTTAGATCCGAGTATCCGTGGTACTCGTAGAAACAGATCTTAAATACACGCGGACCTAACCCATCCTTATCCGTTACCATAACGTTTTAGGGCATTTTCAAAAATAGGGTACCATTTTCATTTCTTTTTGAATATAGGAAGTTTTGGGTTTTTTGTAACCAGAATCACGAGTACTATTGGAAACAAGAAAAATAGTGTCCCGTTTTTTTTGTCAGCTTTGTAACGCATTTTTTTCATACATTTCGTATCGGCCGTTACAAACCTGACAAAAAATTTTTTTTATGGATAATTGAGGACCCATTTTCATTAAAAGGATGCACTTTTTTCTGAAAATGCCCTTTAACGCAATTCAGTTAAGGTTCAGGTTCAGGTAAGGAACCTGTATTGAGTTGTATGGCAGCGACTCAGTTTAGGCCCTAAACTGAATCACGTTAAGACGTCATGGTAAGGCCCCTTGGCGTGTAAAGTAACAGTGCATGATAATTAAAATAAAAAGTAGGGATACAAACAAAAAATTAGACATACTCGTAGTACATATTATGATCAATGTGAACAACAATCAAAATACAAAATATTCAGCAAAAACAATTCTACAACGATAGTAAAAAATAATATCACACTTTTGTCTTAAATCTTCATAATAGGTAGGTCTTCCCATCACGGAACAATTGTGTTCCGGACCTTTGGGAGGCGTACGCGGAGCCGAAGCCAACACGCTGAGCCCTTTCGACAATTTAATGAAATGTAAGGGGTACACCGAGCGAATGATGCACCTGCCCGAGTTATGGGATGCAGAGGCAGCACCGCCAGGGTGTACAGACTATTGAGATTTAATGGAAACTAAAATATACTGGTCTATTAGGTGAAGGTGGTTGACTAAATACTGTATTATAGAGAATAAAATCAGACGTCTGCCTAACAAAATGGTAATAAATTTAATTTACGGCAAACGGTGACTCGCCCACATAAGATGGGCCCCCACAAAAAGCGACATCTAAGAGAGCTCGAGAGCAACACCAGTATGAGGGCTGGGGGTAGAGAGGTGTCACTAAACTTTGAACATATAGCCAACTCGCCACTTAAGTTTCCACTAGGGCTCGCGGTCGTGTCCGTGATTCGTGAACCCGTAGCCGTACGCCCGTGTTCGTGATTCACTGCTACGGTTTTCTGGTCCGTTCCGCACGTGACGTTCGGCTACGTGAAATTAGGGTACGTGAATCCGTGTAGATGCGTGTAGGCGTGATCACGGCTTCACGTTCTTTAAGAACACGCCCGTTCGGTCCGCCCGCGACCTTGAGTGAAGATACGATGCGGTCTCTAAGAGCTACGAATAAAAATGTATCGTGTGTTTTTTATTCATAGCTCTAATTCCGTTTATTTACTTTTGAATTAAAATTTATTTCTAATAGTAAGGCCTTTTAAATATTAAGTAAGTAATAAATGAAAAGAACCAAATAATAAATACATTGAATAGCTACTTTAATAAACGGGTTGCTAAAATAACCCAACTTCTCTTCATTGTTAAATAGTAACACTAATCATACATTAACAATAACAAACAAAAAATAACGAAACATCAACAAAAATAACTTTAAATTCACAGCTGAATTATAAATTGAAGATTTGTGATGTCAGGAGTAACTAATGACAATGAATGCGAAAGCAAAATTCTAAACTCCAGATTAAATAAAAAAATACCACGAATTTGTGAAACAAAACATCGCGGTCACTTCTTTCAACTTCACGAACAAAGGGTAAAGCCCAAAGCTACTTATGCATATTGTTTGTTTCATTGTAATAAGTCGCTTGCAAATCTTATTATCTTTGTCTGCACGTGCAACTGCACTTTTTATCTACAAAAAAACCCCGGTAGGTTGGCTTAGCTTGTTAGTCATACAATAAAACACTCTAATAATAGTACCTATGCCATTATTACCTTCAATCTAGAAATAAATAGTACTCTTTAATGTGCCGAAATAGTCCAGAAGGCCTAGTATAAAAGTTGTACGACATTAACTCCTCGACCGCGTTAGCGTATCGAGGGGTCAAAATATGAAAGTTGCCGGATGATTTAAATAAACGACAAACATAATTTGAACTCTCGATACGCTAACGCGATCGAGAAGTAAGTGTCGTACAACTTTTATACTAGGCCTTCTGCAGCGCTGGCTATATGAGCCCTGGCTATAGGAGCCCTAAGCTTAACGAATATTCATGTTAATTCTTTTTCGCCTATGAATACTTGGTTAACATGTAAATCTGACATTTTGTTTTGTGTCACAGATATAATTTGCTTTTTGAGTAATTAGATAATTTGTGGTAAATATTTTCATTTTGGATTGTTTTGAAGAAAAGAATATTCGAGACTAAACGCATAACTGTGTTGTATTTAGAATAGTATTTTTGGTGTGGAAACGTTGTTTGTGTCACTTCCGTCCTCTGTAATCCTATGCAATGTCATAGTATTCCAAATCACTCAAATAGTACATTGTGATACACGTGTGCTATGATGGTCATTATACACGAGTCGATATTGTGCGCGCGAGCTAAAAGCGAGTGCGCAATAAGGAAGCCGATGTGTACACCATGCACACACGTTTCATACGACATTTTTCAACACACTTGTAAGTAAAAATCAAAATTTTATTCGTGTTTATTAACTTTTGTTAAATACGTTAACTTAATTGTCAGAATTACGTCAGAATTATAAATGGCATATGAGTTTGACTGACCTTTATAGACTACATGAAGCTTCTTGCGATGCCTTTTCGACGTCGGTTGATGACAATGACAATACTTTATATTTTCAACCAATAGATCCACTTAAGGCCCAAACATCGCAAATAAGTAGGTATATTTATCACTACATCAACTAGATTTTCATGGTAACACTCGCGTTTTGCGGTTCCAGAGATTTCATCCACATATTGTTATAGTTTTACTTCTAATTCTCTTTTTGTTGCATTTTATCATAATAATTAAGCGAGAAGACGGTCACAAATGTTTTATGTAAACAATTTACCGCGGCGCGCCATTGGAGCGCATTTTTTTCGAATCGCGTTACGCGCGCATATTTGAAGGAAAGGCCCGCCAAACAGCCAAAATAAAAAATGTTGTAATTTATGTTTAAAGCACTAATTATTGTAAATAATGAATAATTTAATAAAATTGTACATATATCAAATAATTCTGAAAGTTTTAATCCATGTATTCAACTAAATACGGAGATATTGCTTTTTAGCGCATAAGCTATTATGCGACTAAAAATAGTGTAAGTACTTGTTTGAAAAAAAACCTTTTTAATCCGACATAATTTGAATGTATTGTTTGCGTACGTAACTTAGTCTTGTAGGGTACAAACTGAATTTGATGGGTTTATCTCATTACCACACTAGTTCAATAATTATAATGAGAAAGTACGCGTGATTAATATCTTGGATTATGAGCCTAAAAGTGGTACGATAAGAACCTTGTTACGAGCAAGTGTGTTGAAAAGATTATTCGAGTTAAAAAGAATACCTAAATTACCACTAAATACCTAACATGACACAAATTATTGTTATTAGGACTGAGAAATGGTTTAGAAACTATATGTTAAATAAGCAACATGAATATTCTTAAAAACTTGAAAAGTTATCGCTGTGACTAAAAGTCCGAAACTGATAAGAACTGCAGCTGTGTACTTTTTTTTCTGTGGCCCCGTACATGTTTTTGTTGAATTTGTTTACCTGTATTACCTTTATCATACCTACCGATGATTTGCAGAATTTTACCCTTTTGTTTCTTAGGATTAGGGTTGCCTTCTTTATATTTAGGCTTCGTTATATTATTTGATAGTACAAAGGTTTTACTAGTACGTTTCATTCATTACATTAATACTTAACAGAAAAAAAGTCTCTTGATTTAATAATAACAACCAGTAGCACAGTGTTGCTTAAGTTCATAATTATAATGATACGTACTAGGGAGTTTTACACCTTATATTTATATAAGTGCAATTCAACGGGCAGGTCGCTAGTTTTGACGAAAATCAATAGCTGGTTATACATAAAACAGAATATCCCCATAAATTACTTAGATATAACTATTATATTCATGCAAAAAATAAAATCTAAGTTTAATTCACAAGTAAATGTTTGTCCGTTCGTCCCGTATTCAATATACTACGTGGTAACTCAATTCAATAATACCTTAGTCCTTATTTATATTTCTCCCGGGCGTGTCGAACCTACGAGACGTGCGATAAGTAAGTTCCCAATGGAACCGAGCCCGAAGCTCTGCGCACGAACGCAGGTACGGGCTACGTATCATGGCGTGTCACGGCGTGTCACGTGAATCCGTACGCGAACGCAGGTACGAGGTACGTACCTTGGCGTGTTCGTGAAATTCGTGATCTTAGTACCGCCGGGCTTAAGAACACGTAGCTACGGATCGGCGTACATCACGGATATCAGGAGCCCTAGTTTCCACATCTAGTAGGTAGGTAATTATTAGGATTAGCTTTTGGAGCCGACGTGCTCATATTAACAAAGGCTCGTTTATAAAACAAAAAAATGGCCTTGCACGTGCAGACTACGGATAGGTATGAGTTGTTGGTAAGGGTATCGTTATAAAAATTATGGCAATTTAAAATGATAATATTGAAAGCAGCTCTAGAAATTCCTGCTTCAAAAACTTTACTTGCATTGTTTTTACTAATTACTCTCATGAGACAATGACATTTAAGTGCACAAAGATGAATACCGACCGAGTGCAGGCTTATTGTTATTGCCCTTATCGGTTCCACATAAACAATGAATCTCGGCAATGTCTAAGCCGCGATGCGTTATATTATCTTGGTCTGGTATTTTACATTAATATTCTTACAATTTACGTAATCCAGTCAAATTATTATTACACATATTTTGAGTTGATACTTTGTATCCCGATACCTATACCTACTAATTGGTGTCACGGTAAACACTTCCGCTTTTCTATGTTTTCTGTGTGTATGTACACGAATGCATAGAATGAGCAGAAAACTAGATCCTGGATGGCTTTATGGATCTAGGGTGCCATGAAACATTGCTATTAAAGTAATATAAATAGTTAAATACAGTATAAGAGGGCAAGCGTACTGTTGGCTAAAAAGCTATCTCAATGGGCAGCGACAATGTGTAGAAGTTACAAAAATAGTTAAAAACCTTAACAAAACGTATAATTCGCCGTTCATCATTAACACATGCGGCGTGCCATCGGGTAGTATACTAGGGCCGTATTTGTTTTTACTTTACATCACCGATTTACCTGGCGCCACACAAAATGACACTATACTATTTGCAGATGACACAACCATAGTAATTAAAGAAAATACAGATGGTTCTCTAAGAAATATTATTACATGTACCTACATTAACAAATGTAACAAATTGGTTAGAAAATAATAATCTCAAAGTTAACTTAAACCAAAACACAACTGGTTTAATTTCAAACTTATAATAGCAAAACCAATTAGATTATCTGCCGATTTTAATGGCGTAAGTACAACTTAATGAAACGGAAAGTGCAGTTTTTCTAGGAATTAAGAATGATAAGTTTTGTAATTGGAAAGCCCATATTAATACCCTTTGTAATAAGCTACATCGATTTAATTATATTTTGTATCGTCTGCGAGCAACCGTCTCTGAGGCGGCAGCAACGGCAGCCTATAACGGTTATGTATCGTCGCAAATCTGTTACGGAATAATAATATGGGGCAACTCATCAGATGCTGATAAGGTTTTCTTAGCCCAAAGAAAGTGTTTACGAGTAAGATCTTTGTGTGGAGCATATTACCTAGATAGTTGCAAGCCATTATTTAAAAAAGTATACTACCCTTGCCATCCTTATATGTATTTGTTATGTGTATATTCGTAAAACATAATATAGAATTGTTTAAAATGAAAGGAAGGGAAAAACGATATAAATACGATCTAAATACCGACACATCAGAATTAAAACTATTTCAAAAAATACGTGTGGCACTCGGGGACTGCCGCGGTAAAGCTATTGCATATCATTTTGTATCAACTTATGCAATTATAATTATTTATTTATTTTATTTATTTTATTTATGCAGTATTTCTTTTTCTTTGATATTAATTCAAGTTACACTTTTTGAGCGTGGTGACCGATAAGAAAACAAATTTTTCTATTATTTAATAAATAAAAAGTTAATATTGTTTAAAATGTTTTTATTATTTTACAATACATGTGGGTTTTATTATCTTACAGTAGCTGTTGGTTATTCAGGAATATTTATCATTAAAACTATAGGTTTATGATAACTGAAATAAGAAACATAAGTTTGCGACTTAATATCCTCTAAATACCTAGAAAATACCGCGTCAATGGTGGTCCCATATTTTGTTGTAGACTCTTGTGGATCATTATTCATTTTCAAATTCAATGTTTTTGATAGAAAAGTTGTCAACATTATTTTACAATACATGTGGGTTTTATTATCTTACAGTAGCTGTTGGTTATTCAGGAATATTTATCATTGAAACTATAGGTTTATGATAACTGAAATAAGAAACATAAGTTTGCGACTAACATATTTGATTTTGGCGGGACTAAAATAATAGTGTTTATTTTGACGTTTGACATCGCCGTATCTCTGGTAATAAAAGCTACTGTCCTCAATATTTTGTATAGAATATGACACTTAGCGACATTCGTTTGGAGATATATCCTTTCCCCGATAAAGAACTTTGTAACAAAGTGAATAAAGTCGGTTTCGGTCCGTCGGAGGTCGGAGTGGGGAGCGTCAGGTTTTTTTTCGTTACGGAATTTCTGGATTCAGTCCCCGCGCTCAAGGCCCGCGATAGAAGCTATGCAATAGCTTAAAAAAAAATTCTAACTCTATGGCCATCAAATTATATTATAATTATTCTTCCTGTTACATATGAGAGTTCTTAAAGGAAATAAAATCAGTAGAAAACTCTTTTTCATTGTTAGATTTTGTATATAATTAGATATTGTTATTATAATTTTAGTATTATAAATTTACGAAAACGGGGCTTAATCGTGTATAAACTTTGAAAACAAACCTCCGACGTTTCAAGGGCGACATTGCCCCCGTGGTCCCGGAGAAAGACTGTAATTTTAGTAGTATTTCCGTGAATATACCTACTTAAAAAAGTTATACCCAGAGTATCTCGAGATGCGATATTGTAATGTAATAAAATAAATTATAGATGTTTAATTACTCATTTATTGTCGGTACATTTTCAAATTAATTTAAACACATTACAGAAGCGTCTTGCCACACACGATACCGGTTTTCTGCTCTGTTTGGAACATGCCATTAGGCCACGTGTAATTAAGACACGACTCGTGTACACGGAGCCACGTGTCAGCGTGTACTCTTGTAATCGGGAGCCCTAATCTCAAACTCGTACGATTATACAAATTTTGCTCATTACTACGATAATACGAGATACGAAAAAATAATATAATAATAAGTATCCAATATCAAAGTATGTCATAATCATTTGGAGCACCGCTTGCTGCACTTGCTTACAATTAACTCAAATACATACTTTTGTTTTGCCAATGGTAGCAAATAGCGGTCTCAAGTGAAAACACGTCAGACGTCAGCGTGCGTAGCCAAGATGCCAATCGCTCACGCTTAATAATGTATCGTAGCTACCTCTCTCTATCTCTCTTTCTTATTAGCGTGACAATGACAGTTGCATTTCATTAGCGAGTGAGCGTGAGCGGTTGGCATCTTGGCTACGCACCCAGGTAATAAAAGAAAGTAATTGCCGGCAAAATCGTATTAAGATTGGTAATAAACAAGACTTTTATTGTCGCATTATCACTCTTGACGCATATATGAGAAATTAAGGAAAGACAAAAACTATTCACCGTTTTATAATGTAAACAGTTTGAAATCACGATTTCCACTTGAAACTTATCTGCTATGAATAGCATTGTAGTGTCTTTTGTTAAACCCAATCGCTAATTACCTGCAGAAAATGAAATGCAGTAATACAAAAACCTGTAATATAAATTACAAATTTATTGTCTTAAGAATAAGGGTCAAATTGGAATAGGACGCATTTCACATAAAACCTTTTAGAAATGAAATATGATCTGACCACCTGGGGACAATTGTATAATTTATTTTGTAACTTAAAATATTAGCGGAACTCTCTTTCTAATAAAAGGGATTGAAAAGAGACTTCCGCTAATATTACAAGCTACAACTGATTATGCAATAGGCCTCCGGTAGCGTGTTTTGCAAGTCTTAGTTAGAGGGTGGTATTTATTATATTATTTTTGCTGTAGTTGAGTAGTGTATGAACTAAGCATGGATTAAAAATTCAAGAATCCAAATGCATTAAAAATCCAAAAAGTAGGCCAGTTGTCGATTGTAAGAAATATCGGGAATAGAATACAGTGTAGCTAACGTTGCCGGTACTTGGTAGCGTAGCGACTGAAGCTTGCACAATATCCTCAAATCGATAAGAAATCTGTTCCCACTTTTTTTAATATCTACCTACGTAAGTTGCAAAATTTAACACAAGCTACAATAATCAAATCAACTTTTAATTATGAAAAATAAACAGACACCTGGTTGACCACGCCTCGGTTCTTAATTTCAAAAGGTTATACGTTGAGTGCATGCTATAACAATTTGAACTTTATTGCCAAAGGAATACTGTTGTTATTAATAAAATATCTCTTGTTCTTTATGGTACTATTTCGTGCAGGTAATTAGCTGTTGGTTTTACAAAGGATAACAATGTCGAGATTTTAAAAAGTTTTAACTTTACCGACAGCCGTCACAAGATGTACTCACAAAATAGCACTATTTGCTGAATTTTATCGCTTCGTAATCTGAGACTAATAGTTATGTTTTGTTTTTAAATAATATCAGAATAATTGCGCTAAGTTACCCATGTATGATGATTATTTATGACTCTACCTATATTTGACTGATTAACTACAAGAAAAATAAATAAACTTGAGCATAGTAGAAACAAACGCTCACGCCGCTTTCATTTGTATGTATGATAATAAAAATGTTAGGC
This sequence comes from Lathronympha strigana, assembly GCA_949128165.1. Taxonomy (NCBI): domain Eukaryota; kingdom Metazoa; phylum Arthropoda; class Insecta; order Lepidoptera; family Tortricidae; genus Lathronympha; species Lathronympha strigana. Next base: position 2,471,825 of record OX421911.1, read on the forward strand.
CTAAAATGTTAGGTTATAGTAAGGAAATAAAGAAACGATGCCACACTAAGAGCAAAACAAACCTGGTTCCACAGCGAGCGACAACGTCCTAACTCCTAGCCATGGTCATTCAATATTAAGTCTAATTCCTGGGCGTATAAAGATTACTTTCGTTTGAACTGTTCAAAACAGAATAAAACACTAACAGAATTCATTGGGGTTAGTTACTGGTTAGAGGTTAATTGGGGTTAACTGGACCGATAAGGTTTCCGAATGATTAAGGTTTCCGTATCATGAGTTAACCGAATTGGAGGTGTTTTGAAAACAACCTTTAAAATAACCTTATGAAAAACCCGGGTTATGGTAACCGGTTCCGGTCCCTGCCGCAGACCTGTGTATATTATGGTATTAATTTTAACTTGCAACCTTTACTCGTTCCCGAGATAAAGGGTCTGGACAGACAGACGGGCGGACGGACGGACGGACGGATAACAAAGTGATCCTATAAGGGTTCCGTTTTTTTGCTTTTGAAGTACGGAACCCTAAAAATGTGAAAGCTTTAGGAAGTTAAGATATAAGACAACCTTACCATGAAACTTATTTTGAACGAATTTGTTCAAAATAAGTTTCGTGGTAAGGTTGTCTAGCCGTTTTTGCCAAAAACTATTAATTGCTAACATACAGTTAAGTCCCTTGATATTTTGAAGACACTTATGCCTTTTTGCTTGCACAATATTTATGTCGTATAACGCTACAAAACCCTCAATTATGCTTGGTCCGACACGCTTTTGGCCGGTTTTATTCCGGATTTTGCTCATATAGCAATATGATTATCCCTGACTAGGGCGGTGGCACCAGTAATGGACAAGGAACCAGTAACGTACAGTCACTTTTATTATGAGGAAATAAGTTTCATGCATTTATTTTGTGTCAACCAATTGACAATCATATGACATTTGAATTAAGAATATAGTGTCCATCACTCCTGTCTGTCAGCTTAAAGTGTTCATAATGGGTACCGTCACCCTAATACACCTAAAATTTCTCCATACTGTCCGTCTTAATAAACACTCTGTATTACTGAAAGTATCTAGAAGGGTTGGTTGCGGTACAATCACATTCGATAAAATCATTTCAAATTTTTATTTCAAACAGGTCTATAATATAGTCAAAAATGTAAAATGCTTATCTCAGTGGTTGGTCGCGGTCTATTCACTTTTCCAAACGCTTCCAGCACTTACTCGTGCAACAAAACAAGCAAATTGTATAGTCCACAGAGAACAACACAGGTCCTACCTCTACGAGCGCGAGCGCGGTACTGAGGACTAGGCTAGCGCGGATTGGATTTTATACACCATTTGAATATTTAAAAAAAATACGGAATTTAAACAAAAAGTGTTTTTTCGATTTCAGCATGTTCTTAAAAGAATAAACTTTAATGTTGTATACAAATCATCCCAATATTTTGTCAAAATTACTGCGAAAATCCCTGCGTTTGCAGTGTATTTTTATCGAAAAAAGTGCATATTCAAAGTCGAACTAGATAGGTATCTGTGTAAATTATTGGAAATATGAGGCCTATAAGTTAAATAAAACCATGTTGCAATATTATATCAACCTAGAAATACATGTGTTTTCATGTATCATGTTAACAATAAATGAAGTCAAACTTCTGTCTCCGTGCGCTTTTCAGAAAACAACTGCCAATAATTGTATAGTAAAAGTTAAAACATTGAGTTTTACTCAAATTAGAAGCTTACAAGTTAAACACTAGGAAATAAGCTATCAAACACAGTTAACAACTTTAACAAACAGCTCACAGTTTCTTTGTATTACAACGTCAAAAAACAGCTTTTGTTGCTTTTCCGTACAAACCGTATTGATGGGCTCTTAAACAATTTAGAACGGATTAATCGCGTCACACTGGATTTATTCTTAAGTAGTTATATTGGTTTTGAAATGACTGAATGACCGAAGTGTATCTAAAACCCACCAACGGAAATATATAGATGTTAACAGTTCAATGATGTAGCCTGGTCAATGAGTGCTCAACAAGGGGGTATAGGTGGAATGGTGGAATACAGAAAGTTTAACTATGAGATGTTGTTAGAAACATTCAGGAGACAAAAGTTTATTAACATGTAGCCTGGCCAATGAGTGCTCAACAAGGGGGTATAGGTGGAATGGTGGAATACAGAAAGTTTAACTATGAGATGTTGTTAGAAATATTCAGGAGACAAAAGTTTATTACCATGTAGCCTGGCCAATGAGTGCTCAAAAGGGGGGTCTAGGATACAAACTCGCGTCGACAGTGCGTTTAAAAAACGTAGTGTGCATAGAATCTAAGATAGCTGGTACAGTCGCGTTCAAACTTTGAACTCGATAGTACATGAAGCTGTGTTTTAGCATCAATTTCTGCCTTAATATTTGATGGATTGGGTCTACCAACCGAGTTTAGAAGATTAGTACCTTAAAAATCATGTAGTCTAATCTTTACTGCATTGCGAATCGTAAATATAGTCTGACAAGCGAGCGAGCGCAATAACAGTAGGACAAAATAACTATATCCATCCCTTTTTTCAGGGTGGTAATACTAGCGTAAGAAAAAGACAGTATGATGCTCTCTATCGTACTGTTAGTGCGCTCGCTGGGTTGTGTAACGGTCCAAAATTATACTACAAATTTCCTATCCTAATAATACAGTTCCTGAATTTTACCTTGTAATATCAATTTGGCCAGTGATCGTGTAGGGGGAAACGTTGTGTCGCGTAGTAAAGCTAGGTTCTTTTCATTCAATAAAGTTGCCATTATTTATTTACTCTGCCTTCTGCAATGTTGTCTACCACCTGTATTTTTAAAGAAGCTATGAGCTACTATCACTAAGTACTTTCATCTAAATTTGGAAGCTAACGTGAAGGGATTGTAACTGTAGAAGACGTACGTGTTGTCAGGTAATGTTAAGAGTTGTCAAGCTGTAGGAAGGGTCAGTCAGTGTAGTATCACTCATATTACTCTATATTAAGTCGTTAATCTCATCTACTCTCAACTCGAACTCCTTAACTGTCTTGCCTGCATAATGTATGTCATTGAGAGTCTAGTCAGTTCTCGTAAAACGATAAATGTAGTAGATACATGTAACATACTATTTAGGGATACTTTTGAGTTAGAGGGGAGATCTTAAATCCATTCAATATGTTTCTACAGATAGGGGGAATAAAGGAAATATATTTTTCAAATCTAGATGTGTGTACTTAGCTTTAGATTTCGGTTTCCTTATTGCGATAAAATTATATCCTTTGTCTTATTTTGAATCCTTGTATCCTTCCAAGAATGTAAATTAGTATAACTTCTCGTCGCTGGTATCAAACATCATTTAATTCCTTTTTATTGAAACTATCATTGTATATAATTTGAAATTCATGTTTTCTTAGAAGCTTTGTTTGGCATTGACAGCTGATTATTCCAAATAATTCAAATATCATTGATTTCATATTTAAAAAGCATAGAGCATTAAAACTTTTGGAGCATAGACGAAATTAGAGATTTAAGGCTAGCTATACACTACTCGTCAAATACACGCGTTTCTAATAAAGAATATGAAATAAGTTAAGGGGAATTGTAACAAATAAATATGTAATAATCATTTATGTAAACGGGAATTGCGTCCCGTTACACACTACCCCCAAATTTTGCGAACATAGACACATCCGGGTCATGGAAAGCAAAATTTTAAAAACAAACAAAGGAAATAACATTATACTACTCCCCACGTTTGCGAATACAGAAGCAACTAACTTGTGAAGACTGAATATCTCCTAAAAGATAAAAATGTAATAAAAAGAAAAATAAGGCTTATGCTACCACTACACTACCCCCAAATTTTGCGAACATAGACACATTTGGGTCCTGGAAAGCAAAATTTTACCACAAAGAAAATTAATACTCGTAGCATAAGGCGTAAATTGTATTTTTATTTATTAGTAATAAGTTCATTAGCATCTTTCCATTTAATGTGGACATTTTTTTTTTCCTCTTATGAAGTGTGTATTTAACCAAGCGAAGAACCGCACGCATATAATAGTCAAGTTCTCAAGCTCAAATATGTATGACATGGACATTTACAAATCTCCACTGACATTCTCACTTTTGGAAAAAGGTACCAAGGGTCGTGAGTCCTTGATAAACTCTAGCCGTACTGCAAGGACACTTCCGACCTCATACCTGCTTTGCTTATCGGATGGGGAAAGGAAATCAATGCATCCCTTTCAAAGGCGAGAATTTTTTAAATGGGACCAACCGTTAAAGATCCGCTATCAACACTAAACCCTGGGGTTCACTAAAATACGGCCGATTTCTGGCTTGGAGCATGTTCATCAATTGCATGAAGTCTTTATTAGGCACTCACTGTCCTACCATCTGATCGTAACCAGATGTCAAAGGTCATTATATGTTAAGGCATTTAATTGTAGCCTTCATAAACTTTATTTAACTTATGTTGAGAATACATCTTAATTTTATGACCATCCCAAATAATAAATACCTTTAAATATTAAGTAGTATTTAAATTCATGGTCGTAACCAGATTTAAGTTTTTTTATTTATTGGTAAAGCTTTTATTTTTGCCTTAACAAATCAGCTTTATTTAGCTTCTATTGTGGGACTGCTCCGTTTTGTAAGACCGCCCAAAAAAAAAAACTCAAAATACTTTTTAATATTAGTACTTATTTCAATTCATGGTCGTAACCAGATTTAATTTTTTTATTATTTGTTGAGACATTTTTTTTTTTTAAGTATCAGCTTTATTTAGTTTATTGTGAAATAAGTCTATTTGTACTATGTCCACAATATACTTAGTAATTTATTTATTTATGACCGAAGAAACTTAAATAGACAACATGTAATTGACGGATGTGTGATTTAATCATGGGGTCCCTAGCTTCTTGTGGAGTAGAACTCATTTTGGATAACAGTTTGGAAACCTGCAACCTGTCAGCTTGTAATGACACTAACTAATAGCAATATCCAAAAAGTTTCCTGGACCGTGTGATGTTATGTCGAGATGCCAATGAACTTTAATGTTTATATCTTAAGTCCGATTCCATTGCAGAGGCTGTCGCATACTGTCAGGACTAAGTCGTTAGCAAAACATCACACTGTATACTGTTGAGTCTAAGTCATTGACAGAAACAGACATCACCAGATATCATTCCTCATTCGCTCTTACACTATTCCAAGACAATGGAACAACACGTATCGATATAAACTGTATATAACATACCCTAATGTTATCCAAATAACATTTAAATATTATTTATTTAATATATTTGGTTTAATTAAAATACCATAAAATACCAATTTATTGAATAGGAAATTAATTAACTATAAATTTACCATTTTATTTTATTTTAAAATAAAAATATTTTATTGTCTGACGGTACATTTCGTAACTTACGTAAAGGTACTTTTGAAAATAATTGACAAAAATATTTGCTATAAATATTTACTCAGAATACACATGAAGGTTTCGCTATAATATTCCTAACATAAAGGTATCAAACCTCTTTCATCGACTGAAATGTTTTTATGTTTTCATGGTATACGTCAGTCAAATATTATTTTGACAGAAAATGAAAATGTTTATTTATAAACATCATTTTCATAAATTCATTTTAGATTTTAATGTTATTTTAACATAGAAACTTATATAATGTCGTATCGTATATAATGAAATTTAGAAGTACGATCAGCAAGCGTGTTAGTATGAAACATGTAATTTTGATACAGAAATAAACGTACGTATTTACGTACGTGATTTGGAACTACATTCTCTAAATCATTACGGAGTTTTGTTGGCAAGACATGCTACTGCAGCTTTAGTGTAGGTACCGAATCTTCTATTTCTTAAGAAACCAATTATTGACAAATTGAATTACCTATAGTTCAGAACTCAGTGTACCTTTCTAGCCTAATAATTTTGAAAATGACTTAGTTGTTTTGTTTATGGAAACTAGGAACGTTATTTTAAATTTTCGCTTATAAGAAGCTACATATTGTTATTTAGTTATTTTATACTGTTCTCCTCAATCTTATAATTTTGAGTTGGTTTTGAACTGACAGTTTTGCAATAAACTAAACTAATAAAATTACCCCACCAAAAATAATCATAATAAGTATTTTGAATGAAGAATAATATAGGATTTACAATGTATCTACGATACATGCATGATATGCACGTCGAAAGAGCTGAGAGAGTTATGACGTACCTACGCTATTTTTGCCTAAAGAGGAAATCTCTTCCTAAAGTGTTAAGATGATGTTGGCGTGAACTTGTAATTTATTAAATGAATTGTTTTATCTGAGTATAAAATTAAAAGCGATTTTAAACGAAATATTTAGACAGAGCACAGAGCAGAGAACTAACAGGCACTTAAGGATGTCCATTTCACAAGCAACAACTGTGGCTGAAAAAAGCCAACTTTGACACATCAAGGTAAATTCAAGGAACTGGTGAATTTGGCAACATACATCCTGGTCACGGCGACAACTGTAACGGTCCAAAATTATACTACAAATTTCCTATCCTAATAATACAGTTCCTGAATTTTACCTTGTAATATCAATTTGGCCAGTGATCGTGTAGTGGGAAACGTTGTGTCGCGTAGTAAAGCTAGGTTCTTTTCATTCAATAAAGTTGCCATTATTTATTTACTCTGCCTTCTGCAATGTTGTCTACCACCTGTATTTTTAAAGAAGCTATGAGCTACTATCACTAAGTACTTTCATCTAAATTTGGAAGCTAACGTGAAGGGATTGTAACTGTAGAAGACGTACGTGTTGTCAGGTAATGTTAAGAGTTGTCAAGCTGTAGGAAGGGTCAGTCAGTGTAGTATCACTCATATTACTCTATATTAAGTCGTTAATCTCATCTACTCTCAACTCGAACTCCTTAACTGTCTTGCCTGCATAATGTATGTCATTGAGAGTCTAGTCAGTTCTCGTAAAACGATAAATGTAGTAGATACATGTAACATACTATTTAGGGATACTTTTGAGTTAGAGGGGAGATCTTAAATCCATTCAATATGTTTCTACAGATAGGGGGAATAAAGGAAATATATTTTTCAAATCTAGATGTGTGTACTTAGCTTTAGATTTCGGTTTCCTTATTGCGATAAAATTATATCCTTTGTCTTATTTTGAATCCTTGTATCCTTCCAAGAATGTAAATTAGTATAACTTCTCGTCGCTGGTATCAAACATCATTTAATTCCTTTTTATTGAAACTATCATTGTATATAATTTGAAATTCATGTTTTCTTAGAAGCTTTGTTTGGCATTGACAGCTGATTATTCCAAATAATTCAAATATCATTGATTTCATATTTAAAAAGCATAGAGCATTAAAACTTTTGGAGCATAGACGAAATTAGAGATTTAAGGCTAGCTATACACTACTCGTCAAATACACGCGTTTCTAATAAAGAATATGAAATAAGTTAAGGGGAATTGTAACAAATAAATATGTAATAATCATTTATGTAAACGGGAATTGCGTCCCGTTACAGTTGTCAGACTGTAGCATGTGTGTGTGTCGCAGGAGCCCGTCCCCCCGGCGGCGGCACCGCTCCCGCTCGCGCTCGCGCGGCCGGCGCCGGCGCACGCGCTCGCGCTCTCGCTCCAGCCGCTCCCCGCGCAGACGGCGAGACAAGGACCGCGACCGGGAACGGGACAGGTAATATACGATTTTAAGCTAACATGGCCATTTGCATTTCACGGAGTAAACGCTTGACGACACGATACATGACGCTTGCAAGTGTCGAAATATCGGGTGCTCAATAAAACAAACATACATGGTAACTGTCCCGTTTCAAATATTAGTTATAAAACGGGACAGGTAGCTCATTATCCTATAGTGATCTTTTTAGTTTACATTTTTAATTACCTAAAAGTACAGACTGTACAGCATTTTCCTGGATTTGCCACGGCTTATAAAGCCTGGGTTACGCTTGCCAAAAAAAGATGCCAAGATTTGACGCAGGCTCTAGTTTTTGCGAAAGCGACTACTGAGATTTACTACGATTGTTTTACGAAAAGGCATTCGTATTTTAGACATTTTATTATGTATATGTCGTCTTCTTAAACTATTGTTCAATACACTGGTTTTTAGAGTTCCGCAGTCAACTTATAGTTTCGTCATGTCTGTCCGTCCGTGTGCGGCTTAGCTGAGTGACTGTTAATACTAGAAAGCTATAATTTGGTATGAATGTACATATCAATCATGCCGGCAATGTGGTAAAATAAATAGTCGGAATACTTTTAGGGTACCTCCCATACTTGTAAAGTGGGGGGTGATTTTTTTAGTGGTTTCAACCCTAAAGTGCGACATATAAATATTATCTGGCAGGGTTAGAAAACTTATATATGTAATGAAGCTTCTGAGAGGTGGCGCTTCAAGAGAAATATTAAAGCTTGTGTACTTCTCTCTGTGTCAGTCAATAATTCAGTACTGTATTGCGGCGTGGGGGGGCGCAGCCAAGACCTCAATGATCGAGCTAGAGCGGGCGCAGCGTGCTGTGCTAAAGGTCATGCTGAGGAAACCTTTTCGTTACCCCACTGATGATCTTTACATGGAAGCTTCAGTCCTCAGAGTTCGACAACTTTTTATAGTTAAAGCTGTTACTGAATCTCATCGAGTTGGTGTAGCTTCCGTAAACCACATCACACGTCGTCTAAAACGTCTCAACCACATGACCATACCTTGTCCTCGAGTTAAAACTGCTTTTGCTCAGCGATTTCCTTTCTACCTTCATCCTACTGTCTACAATAAGGTTTCCAGATTACTCAACTTTGATGACGACTCTTGTTCTTTTATAAAATCTAAAGTAAAAAAATGGCTTCTTACTCAGTCGTACGACAAGACAGAGGATATAATAATTCACACTTGAGTAGCGTATACACACACACACACACACACACATTAACACACACACACACATACTCACAGTATTCACACACATTATATTGCATGCATTTATTTCACTTTATTTAATTTTTATTTTGTTGTTATTTTTCTTTCAACTTGAACTACTTTTGTTAAAAACGGCCTTCATACATCAGTATGTCAAACTCTCTCGGTAAATCATGTTTTTTTCGGTTTCCAAGATACAGGCTGTGCCTAGTTTGGGGCCGAAGGATATTTTTGATATTGTGATTCCTAATTCTTGCTACTGTTTGTTAATTTTGTATGTTTTATTAATCTTTGTATGCTTTCATTTCATTAAACTTTATATCTTTATATCGTTGGATAGGTATTTGAAAAAGAATAGGGGTTTGCTAAAAACATTATTTGATAAAGTGAATATTTTCGAAAATAATGGATCAGAAAATTAAAAAAAAGTGACCTCCCACAATTTTTTTAACCGTAAGTCCAAAAAAGTGACCTCACACTAACCTCTTTTATTGTCATGACATGACCATGGTATCTGGCTCGAAACATGGGGTAATGGTTTAATTTCAATAAAGAACAGTCTGGTCAGTTTTATTTTTAATTTTGGGTTTTTGTTCATCGTATCAAGTAGTTAATAAAACTATTTATTTCTTTATTTCAATAACAACTAAAACACATAAAACTAAAATAAAATAAATGTAAAATTAAATATTCCCTACTCGGCATAAAAGTATAACATGCAGAATCTAACTGTTTTTGGTTTTTTTTTTTCAGAGAACGGGACAGAGATAGGAATAAGGATAATAAGAGTCACAAAGAAAGGGAGGCAGACAAGGAGAAACAGAGAGAACGAGAGAAGAAAGGATTACCACCAATCAAGAAGGAGAATTTAAGTGGTGAGCAATATGTTTGTGTTATGATGATGATTAACCCTTGGGACGCCTAGTGTCAGATCCATACCAGTCCTGTCAAGGGCCTTCAGTTTTTTTACGCGTCGAGTGCATAGTGCCGGAACCGTACAAACTATCTCAACTGGCTCGTGCCATAACCGTCACCAAATTGATTTCATCCTATTTTTGCAATTTTGAGACCCAATCTCTTACAATAGAGTTTTAAACGGGTCTAACGCGAATTAACTTGTTTACCTTATTTACCGACGTTTCGACACAGGTTTCACTGGTCATGGTCGCGGCTGACTGATGTCCCAGCAAAATGTCAAAACAGAGATTTGTGTAACTACCCAACGAAAAGTCTATGTAGAAATTTGGGGTAAACACACAATTTTTAAACTACCCACAAAACATATGTTAATTATTGTCAATAGTCCGACACACGACACTCACAATATCCCCGCACACATCCGAAGATATATCCCGTGGCTGCAACTTCTGGATCACCCGTTTAATAATTATGTTTAAATATGTGTTCAAATCGCGAAAGTTTTAAATGTTATAATAGAGTTTTAATTGTAGAATTGAACATTTTGAACGACAATAAGGATCTGTTTCACAGTGTTGAAGTAATGTCCTGAATAAGCTAAGTGCCACCTTTAGGTAGGTAGCTAAGTAAGTTACACTTAGTGTATAATAATAATAATAAATAATAAAATAGCTTTTTATTTCCACATACAAGTAAATTACATTTGTTTTCTTTTAATAAAGTTAATTTATGTGGATCCCTTTCGAGTGAAAGCCTCCTCACACGCCTTCCATTCATCCCTGTCTTGGGCTTTGTCTATCCAGTTAACTCCAGCTGTTGAAATTATGTCGTCTATCCATTTCTTTTTTGGTTTACCACGGTGTCTTTTTCCTGCGGGGCCTGTCCATTTCGTAGATTCTATTGTCCATCTCTTATCTGTGTATCTGCATATATGCCCAGCCCATTTCCACTTTAATTTGAGACTATGTTGTAATGCGTCGGTAAGCATAGTTCTCTTTCTTATAATTTCGCTCCTGATTTTTTGGATCTTCTTTACCTTTAGCAGACTTCTTTCCATTGCTCGCTGGCAGCGAGCACTTAGTGTATAAGTACATTGAAATAAAAAATCTTCATATTTTTTTAGTACCACTTATACGGCGAACAAAGTCATCGATAGCGTTTCACAATTTTCAAATAAGCTTAATTTGTAGATGAAATAAGTAAATGATAGATTAGATCACCTGTCAGATGAGAAAGTTATTTCGTGGTTACTTGATACTGATAGCTGATTCTCAAAGTGGATTATAGTTTTGGAATGTAGTGAAATCGAAAAATATTTAAAATAGAGTAGAATGATATTTCTTTCAAGTGGTTGTTTTATAAATAAATATGATACTGCTACTAATCATACAACAATTTAGTGTGGAATTTTAAATATAGTTGTTTAGTCATGTGGTCTTCTCGGTGCTCAGAAAGACAAGATTGTAAATGTTAGTTTCAAAATGTTAATTGCTTGTGAAGATGTTTAAAACAATTTTTTTGTGTATTTCATTTGAGTAAAATGTATGTAACGTGCCCAGCGGTAAGGCGTGCGACTTTCAATCTATCTATTTTAAGGGGTGTAAAAATGGAAATTTGTTTGCCAATCAGACTAATATCTTTCGCATAGTTTTTGTCAACCCTGAGCCTCAGCATGACCACCGAGCCGAGCAGCTGGCCGTGTATGAAGTTACCTCACTGTATGGATTACATGCTTACCCCTATTCATAGTGTTGTGTTTCTGTTGGTGAGTAAGGTCGCCAGAGCTCCAAGAAGATTCGCTGTGTTGACAGCTGAGGACCCATGGAGCAAAGCCCTTGGCCAGTTTAGCTGTTAGCACAGCGAATCTTCCTTTTTTTAAAGGGTCGGCAACGCGCATGTAACACCCCTGGAGTTGCAGGCGTTCATAGGCTACGGTGACCACTTACCATTAGGCGGGCCGTATACTTGTTTGTCACAGACGTAGTATTAAAAAAAACCATTTGTACAGTCAAGTGTAAAAATATGGTGGTGCACATCTTACTCAAAAATATGTCCCATAGCATTTTATGCCGGTGTAATAAGAGCGTAGTACCATATTTAGTTATGTCGAACCATATTTTTGCACCTGACTGTACGCTGCGCTAGGAAGCAGCAGTGTGCATATGTAAGGCGGCATGTGTCGGCAGTGTGCAGCACGACGCTGTGGGTGGGGCACCTGTCGAAGCTGGCCACGCCGGAGGAGCTGTCGGACCTGTTCGGCGCGCTGGGCGGCGTGGGCGCCATCGACGTGGTGGCGCCGCGCGGCTGCGCCTTCGTCGTCATGGAGCGCCGCCAGGACGCGCACCGGGCGCTCACCACGCTCAACAAGCACAAGCTGCACTCCAAGGAGATCGCGGTCAGTGCGCTACACTACATCTAAATATACTAATGCACAATCCCGACCTATCGAAATTTCTATCATCAAAATCCCGACATCCCCGACTCGAAAAAACACGAAAAGCACCATGTGCAAATTTGCCCCCAACCCAACAGAGCTGAGAGTTCTCATTCGATAGGTATTTTTATTTAAGTACTTATTTTCTTTATATGGACACCGAGTTGAATTCCATTGCAGAACTGACGTATTTAGACTCCTAACGAAACAAAAGGCTGCTTAGATCCGCCATCATCGCCGAGCGGTTGTGAATATTTTTACTTACATAATACTCGAGTTTTAATACAAATATCTTAGATCTGCAATAGAATTTAACTTGTTGCCCATATAACGAAATGAAGCAGACAATAAGACCTGTTTATAGCCATAAGTCTTCATCTCTCTTGGTTTTGGGGCCAACATCAATACAAATTTCCCCATGATCCTTTAAAATTCTAATTATCATAATACCGAATTTAACACTGATTCGGTATTGTATTATTCGGAATTAAAAAAAACGGTTTTTTGTCTATTCGCAAGTTTAAATATTCATTCTTTCGTGAAAAAAAAATTTCATGATAGAAGTTTTGATAAGCCGATATTTTTGAAATCGGGATTATAAAATTCGAAATTCGATATATAGTTTTTCGGAATTATGTAGTATACCCCCAGATATACTACTAAAGGATCACCCAAATATTCCGAAGTTTTATTTTCCGATTATCATAAACCCAATTTTTATAATCCCTAGGTTTTATAAATCCCGACTTATAAAAAATCCTATCATGAAAATGCCGACTCATGAAAGCACGAATATTCAAAATTCCGACTAACATAATTCCGAATCTAATACTGACTCGGCATTATATTTTTCAATTTTTGCAATTTTAAAATTCGTGTTTTTTTCTATTCGGCATTTTTCTTGCGTACGTTACGGATCAAATTGAATTGACTGACTCGCCTCGAGCCGATCGGGAACGTGACTCGAGCCTTTGCCTCAGAGCGAGTAGCCTCAAACTGAGGCTGTTTGCTTTAAGTCGAGGCTGATCGACCCGAGTCTCTAGTGTATACCCAGCTTTACTTATATGATCGTTCGTTTCCAGGTGGCTTGGGCGCCGGGCAAGGGCGTGAAGGGTCGCGAGTGGAAGGACTACTGGGAGGCGGATCTGGGCGTTTCGTACCTGCCGTGGGGCGCGCTGCACCAGCGCTGGCTGCTGGGCGCGCTGTCGCTCGACGCGCTGGAGGACGGCGGCGCGGTGGACGAGGAGACGCTGCCGCCCTGGCTGCCGCCCAGGGTAAGGTGTAGCTGGCTGCTGGCGCTGGAGGACGGCGGTGGACGAGGAGACGCTGCCGCCCTGGCTGCCTCCCAGGGTAAGGTGTAGCTGGCTGCTGGCGCTGGAGGACGGCGGTGGACGAGGAGACGCTGCCGCCCTGGCTGCCGCCCAGGGTAAGGTGTAGCTGGCTGCTGGCGCTGGAGGACGGCGGTGGACGAGGAGACGCTGCCGCCCTGGCTGCCTCCCAGGGTAAGGTGTAGCTGGCTGCTGGCGCTGGAGGACGGCGGTGGACGAGGAGACGCTGCCGCCCTGGCTGCCGCCCAGGGTAAGGTGTAGCTGGCTGCTGGCGCTGGAGGACGGCGGTGGACGAGGAGACGCTGCCGCCCTGGCTGCCTCCCAGGGTAAGGTGTAGCTGGCTGCTGGCGCTGGAGGACGGCGGTGGACGAGGAGACGCTGCCGCCCTGGCTGCCGCCCAGGGTAAGGTGTAGCTGGCTGCTGGCGCTGGAGGACGGCGGTGGACGAGGAGACGCTGCCGCCCTGGCTGCCTCCCAGGGTAAGGTGTAGCTGGCTGCTGGCGCTGGAGGACGGCGGTGGACGAGGAGACGCTGCCGCCCTGGCTGCCTCCCAGGGTAAGGTGTAGCTGGCTGCTGGCGCTGGAGGACGGCGGTGGACGAGGAGACGCTGCCGCCCTGGCTGCCGCCCAGGGTAAGGTGTAGCTGGCTGCTGGCGCTGGAGGACGGCGGTGGACGAGGAGACGCTGCCGCCCTGGCTGCCGCCCAGGGTAAGGTGTAGCTGGCTGCTGGCGCTGGAGGACGGCGGTGGACGAGGAGACGCTGCCGCCCTGGCTGCCTCCCAGGGTAAGGTGTAGCTGGCTGCTGGCGCTGGAGGACGGCGGTGGACGAGGAGACGCTGCCGCCCTGGCTGCCGCCCAGGGTAAGGTGTAGCTGGCTGCTGGCGCTGGAGGACGGCGGTGGACGAGGAGACGCTGCCGCCCTGGCTGCCTCCCAGGGTAAGGTGTAGCTGGCTGCTGGCGCTGGAGGACGGCGGTGGACGAGGAGACGCTGCCGCCCTGGCTGCCTCCCAGGGTAAGGTGTAGCTGGCTGCTGGCGCTGGAGGACGGCGGTGGACGAGGAGACGCTGCCGCCCTGGCTGCCTCCCAGGGTAAGGTGTAGCTGGCTGCTGGCGCTGGAGGACGGCGGTGGACGAGGAGACGCTGCCGCCCTGGCTGCCTCCCAGGGTAAGGTGTAGCTGGCTGCTGGCGCTGGAGGACGGCGGCGCGGTGGACGAGGAGACGCTGCCGCCCTGGCTGCCTCCCAGGGTAAGGTGTAGCTGGCTGCTGGCGCTGGAGGACGGCGGTGGACGAGGAGACGCTGCCGCCCTGGCTGCCTCCCAGGGTAAGGTGTAGCTGGCTGCTGGCGCTGGAGGACGGCGGTGGACGAGGAGACGCTGCCGCCCTGGCTGCCTCCCAGGGTAAGGTGTAGCTGGCTGCTGGCGCTGGAGGACGGCGGTGGACGAGGAGACGCTGCCGCCCTGGCTGCCTCCCAGGGTAAGGTGTAGCTGGCTGCTGGCGCTGGAGGACGGCGGTGGACGAGGAGACGCTGCCGCCCTGGCTGCCTCCCAGGGTAAGGTGTAGCTGGCTGCTGGCGCTGGAGGACGGCGGTGGACGAGGAGACGCTGCCGCCCTGGCTGCCTCCCAGGGTAAGGTGTAGCTGGCTGCTGGCGCTGGAGGACGGCGGTGGACGAGGAGACGCTGCCGCCCTGGCTGCCTCCCAGGGTAAGGTGTAGCTGGCTGCTGGCGCTGGAGGACGGCGGTGGACGAGGAGACGCTGCCGCCCTGGCTGCCTCCCAGGGTAAGGTGTAGCTGGCTGCTGGCGCTGGAGGACGGCGGTGGACGAGGAGACGCTGCCGCCCTGGCTGCCTCCCAGGGTAAGGTGTAGCTGGCTGTTGGCTGCCTCCCAGGGTAAGGTGTACTGGCTGCTGGAGGACGGCGGTGGACGAGGAGACGCTATATCTTGAAGGGTCTTCTCCCCTGATATATCTCCTCGTCGGTGAGATACTGCTAAGGTTTTACCTTTACAGCCGCCTTGGTTGGTTGGAAGGACTGGGTTTATGTGTATTTCAAATTGAGAACTCTAGCCAGTGCTGTCACACCAAGGGGGCGATGGTTGTTTGTTCATTCTGTGCGTGGCGGCCTTCACGTAAAAGGATCTGTGATCGATAATGTGAATAAAAAGATATTTAAATACCCATAATACGTGTGTTGCTCCTCACCACTAGGCCGACCCATTTACAGTACATATGTGCCGGTAATCCCATCCCAAGGGACTGACACATCACCTGCTTCCCATATGCATTTACAAAAAGTAATAAATAGAAAAGTACAAAGGCTAACTTATCCCTACGAGGGATCTCTCCCAGTTAACCTATGTAACTAATAATATGTAACGGGCGTTGCGTTTAAATTCAAATGTAACGTCTTTTTATATTGCTCTATATAAAAATGTAAAATAGTAGACTCCAGGTGTTCGTCAACAAGTGCCTGCGACGGATACTGGGTGTTTTCTGGCCACGTACCATCTCAAATGCCAGGCTCTGGGAGTTGACTGACCAGACTCCTATAGCGAAGGAGATCCTGAGCAGGAAATGGCGATGGATAGGTCATACGTTGCGAAGACCAGAGAATCACCTATCCAAACAAGGTCTGCGATGGCAAGCTCCCGGAAAAAGGAAGCCAGGTCGGCCCCGCACCACCTGGAGGTACCGTACGGTTGACAAGGAGGCTGCGTCAACCGGCCTGGACTGGAAGGAGCTCGAAGACGCTGCGCAGGATCGAGCCAGATGAAAACTGCTTCTTAGAGCCGTATGTCCCTGATGAGGGATAAGAGGACGTCATCATCATCATCATATATAAAAATGAATGTTTCCACATGTCAATATCTTATTTTGTCCACAGATCCTGCCCAAAACCATGATGGAGACAATGGTCGGCATGATGCCCATGGGAATGCCCGGCCCGGCAGGCATGCCTCCCATGCCCAATGCCATGCCCAACCCGCTGCAGGCCGCAATGCCCAACGCGATGCAGAATGCCATGCCAAATGCCATGCAGAATGCGATGCCCAATGCAATGCCGGGGGCTATGCCCGGCATGTCTGCGATGCAACTACCACCGCCTGGGTATGTTTAAACTAAGACTATTTAAGTGTCATTGCACTTATTCTGGACACTAAACAAAATTATTAAAGTACTCATAGCGGGTTACTCACGTCAATAAAGTCGAGAATAACTCGACATGTTTCGGAACAGTACGTGTCCCTTATTCATGAGTTGCCTCAGTCGAGAGCTGACCGCGCTGGGGCTCGCAGTGTGCGTAGAGCAGTCGCCGCGGCTAGACGCATGACTCATGAATAAGGGACACGGACTGTTCCGAAATATGTCGAGCTATTTTCGACTTTATTGACGTGAGTAACCCGCTATGAGAATTTTAATATGTCTGATACTCACGGGAGTTTCTAACTAAACAAAATTGTTATTATTTCAAGTATTACAATGAGGACTGCGAGTCGATTCGCCGCTAGGGGCGCTAGTGGAACGTGGGTCCTGCGGGAACATTTCAAACGTCACATTGACAATTCTCTCATATTGACACAGGACCCACGCATGAGTGGCGCCGCCTCGTGAGCGACAAGACGGTAGCTCCCATTGGGTTTTGCAAACCCTGCCTGTACAGGCTACAAACTTGAATTAATCCGGAGAATCAGGACGAAAGCCAACCCTAATTGAGATTACTAGTTGTTAGCCCCGAATGTGAAGTCGCAACCTATCTCGGCAACGCCTTGGCAGATTTGGCTTATATTCGGACTTAAAAATTATATTTATCTCATCTAACCACCTGCCAAATGTCACGAGGATCCGATCAACGATACTCGAGTTATCGACGAACAAACATACATACAAAGGAAGGAGTGTCCAATTAGGTTGGGAAAATTAACCCAAAAAAAGAATATCCTTTTAATTTTAACGGTAGGCAGATCAGAGCTAGAGGGGAATTAGTATGACTAAGGGCGTGTGTACACTAGTGTATTTGCCCGCGTTTTTGGTGGCGTTCTGCGCTGCATCCACATCGCGTTAAAAACGCTCGATAAATCGTTAATATGCACACACCATAACCACAGCGTAAGGATGTACTCCATACAGTGGGTTAACTCCGCCGATCTCTGGGTCATCGATGGCGCGCGGGGAAGGAGGCGGCGGTCTATTGTAAGGGGTGTAAAATGGAAATTAGTTTGCCAATGAGACTGTAATATCTTTCGCATAGTTTTTGACAACCCTGAGCAGCACCGAGCCGAGCCGCTGGCCGTGTATGAAGTTACCTCACTGTATGTAATACATTGCTACGCTGTGCCATAACACAAAACTTAGATCCTAGAGTAACCGATTGGTTTATAAGATAACTTAATCCTCCAATGATGCCAAAACATGTTCAGGATAGTATTAACAGATTGGATTGTTTCCCAGGATGGGCCCGGGACTCCCACCAGGCATGCCGCCGGGCATGCCCCCCGGCCTTCGACCGCCCAACATGCCTACACAAGTGCCTGGTAAATAGCTACATACTATAATAAATAATACAGTCACGTTTATAAATATCTTTTTTCTACTCAAGCACTTCTATCTGTCAATTAGATGACTGACAGTGATATTCAAAATCAAACATTATAAGTTATAATGTTTGATTTAATTTATAATTTATAACGTTGTCTATGGTATTCCATAAGAACACTGCTCCTATGGATTTTCATACAATATATGAGCACTGTTGTTTTTTTTTTAATAGTGAGCACAACATCTTCCCTATACTGCCACGTTTCTAGATTTTGCTTTTTACGCTATTTTAGCTGTTGTAGAAAAACTAGGGTATGCAACGGCGACCCTCAACTTTTAAGAACCCTTATTATATCACTGTTCCATAAACTACTATACACTTCGGAACTTATTACAATAAGGCTAAAAATTTAATACAGATCATATATATTTATGAAAACAACCATACAAAAAAAAATAGCTCGATAGCTCAATTGGCAGAGCAATCGGGACAATATTCCGAGAGGTTGTCATTTCGAATCTTGCTTGAAGCAATGATTTTCCATATTTATCTCTCAATTATAAAATAAAATATATCTTTTGCAGACGACTCTGGTCAGTATAAAAATTAATTAGTACTTGTTGGTATAAATAATAGTGATTTGTTTTCATATCTCGTGCTCTGAAAATGAATCACCTATAGGGCGGAAGGAAAACGATAGGGCGTAATGTAATTCATAACTTGTAATGGGGGTGCACTGAGTGCAGTCTTTTTGTCACATACTTGTGTTGGTTAGTGTTTAAAATTGAATTCAATTTTAATGCATGAATTAACAGTATTGATCCTAAAACATCCTAAGTGACAGCCAAATTCATTTCAAATTAAGTACTTACGACTACTTGATTGTCACTTGTCTCGTATATGTGTTCTAAATGCATCATCATGCATTTAAGGGTTAAGGAATATGTGCTCGTATTTCTTTCTATTTTTGTATTCTTGTGTTTATGTGACAATAAATGATTTTCTATTTCTATTTTCTACCTTCGAGCGTTTTATTTGCAAATGCATGCTTTTGACAGAGGGGAAGACCAGTCAATCGCTCGGTTGGTTAAATGGCCTAACCTTTCAGTTCTTGGTTAGCAGTCTATTTTTATTCAGTTTGTAAGTTCCACTTTCATTTATCTAGTCTAGATTTATAAAAAATCGTAATATATGAAGATGTCTTTGTAGAGCCTTGGTATGACCCATTCAATTCAAACCAAACTCGAAGTTAAGATCGCTGTTAATGGAACTTCCAAACAATGTAAACAAATCGCCATATTGATCTTAATAACCTAATTAGGTTTAATGATATCTCCAAAGACCAATTGTTACTGCATTCTGACAAATAAAAATTTGAATTTGAATTTTAAAACATGTGACGCCTTTTGTGTATATTGTTAAGAAGTTCCATTGGCGGCGATTTTTCTAAGATTTTTTTTAATGGGCTAATTTTTTTGTCAGGTATGCAGTCTGAGCCCGGCATGCCGCCGACCAGCGCGTTGCTAAGGTTCCCCGGCATGCCACCGCAGCCCTTACAGTCTATGCCACAGCCAGGTCAGTTTGCGTGGTCTTTTTTTAAGAGTTCAAGAGCGTAATAGATAGGTATCGTTTGATTATGGGATGTTAAGAGAAACTCTTTTTAAAAACAAAAACTAAATTGTGACAAAATTAGATTGAGTCGTCCTCTATATTACTTAACACCAAGACGGTGTAGGTACTAAGGCAAAGTTTAGGTATAAAAGCAAAAATTACATTAGCGAACAATTTTGCATTATTATTTTCATTATTAATGTAAAATTGTTCGCCAATTGTAATTCCGACCCACATCTTTTCTGTTCTACAAAAGATAATGTTTTTTACGTAACAAAGCGTTCACATGGTCAGCTATATCTATGTTTAAAACGAACAGGATTGTTAGTATAACTAGGTGGTTGTACAGGCATGGCGGCGCTGCCGGGCTTCCTGGGCGGGCTGCTGGCCGTGGGCGGGCTGGTGGGCGGCGTGGGCGGCGTGGGCGGCGTGCCGCTGCACCACGCGCCGCCGCAGCACCAAGCCTTACAGGTATGTTACTTCTTCATGTACCAATGGATTATCTCGCGCTACAATAATAAATATATTATTTTTATGACACATGCTCGTAAATGGTGATATTATATGCAAACATACTTAGACCTAATGAACAGTATTATGCCCATGGGCGTGACGACCGGTTGGCGTAGTTGGTAGTGACCCTGCCTGCTATCGGATGGTTCTGGGTTCGAATCCCGGTAAGGGCATTTATTTGTGTGATGAACACAGATATTTGTTCCTGAGTCATGAATGTTTTCTATGTATTTATGTATTTGAATATTATATATATCGTTGTCTAAGTACACGTAACACAAGCCTTGTTGAGCTTACTGAGGGACTTGGTCAATTTGTGTAAAAATGTCCAATACATAATATTTATGCAACCTTAAGTTGCAAAAAAGTTTTTTTTTTTTTTATTATATTAAAGGATTTTCATAGTTTTTTTTCGGCACACCCGATCCCCGGATAGCCCGTGCCCCCGTTGCGCTCGGCCTCCGCTCACCCCGGACTGTGCTACTTCACTACCGCTAATAATTATTGTTTATTTATTTCCTCGCAAATGTGATGAAAAACATTGTATGTATCAGGGGCGTTACAAGGATTACGAACGTGTAAAATTAAGCCCTCGTCTTTGACTCGAGCTTAAATTCACACTCGGTCGCAATTTAGTTTTTACCACCCATACACAATGTAGGTACAATTAGAAATAGAATTTCAAAAGAAGTATACTTTTCTCAAACTAAACGATGGTTGTAACTTTGTTAAAGAAAGAAAGAAATACATTATTTGCGACGATCACAATAAACAGTACAAACAAAGAACGAAAACAATACAAAAATGACCCAACTCAGCATATTGCCAGCTAAGAAGCCGGCGGTTACATAGGGTTGTAGCTGTGTCGATCCCAGCCCTGGGCACTGGGGCCTTGGTCACTTTTTCTGTAGTATATGACATCTCTTTAAAAAATATGTATGTGACTACAAAAACAAAAAACATGAATCAAAAA
Source organism: Lathronympha strigana (assembly GCA_949128165.1). NCBI lineage: Eukaryota > Metazoa > Arthropoda > Insecta > Lepidoptera > Tortricidae > Lathronympha > Lathronympha strigana. Next base: position 2,493,080 of record OX421911.1, read on the forward strand.
CATTTATTACATAAATTATTTTATTCGTGCTTTACAATTGATTGTGTTAATCTTTTGTTAAAAATTTAATTCCGTCCATGTGCAGCAAAGGGTGACAGAAGTAACCAGAACAGACGACGCAATGGACTTGGACACAGAAGACGCGCATAACGAAGACGTGCCCAATGAACAGCCCCCACCACTATCTGACCAGGTGAGACGTTTTTAATAGTACATTACAATACAAGTGCGAAAATGACTAACTCTCTCTCGTGTCCATTTAACACCCTCCCTTCGGTCGTGTTTTATTCTATCGCTACTCATTGCGAATTAACTATTCGCACGTGTATTGTACGACGTTTTACAGTGGCTCTTAGAATTTTTCACATAGGCACATAAAGTGCTCATTATCGCACTAGTGCGGTAATATAACACCATATTTACTATAAATCCTTTAATAGAAACATGTCAAAAAAAATACAATAAAGTCAAAATACAAAAATAATCCTTAATAAAAAATTACACTAAATACACCAAACAAATAAATATAAATGTATAAATTACTATTAAGATAGCGAGAATACTATTAATGTGACATAAACACGACTTACCTGTAGTATTATATTGTAACCAGTAGCGCCAAGGGATGAAAACTTAACCATGTGTTGGTTCCAGCTCCAAGCGCTACTCTCCAAACCGCCGCCCGGCTTCAACTCGTCGGAGCCGCCGCCCCCCTTCAACATGTCCGAGCCGCCGCCCGCAGCGGGCGACGGCGCGGACGACAAGCGCGAGCGCGAGCGCCGCGACCGCGACCGCGAGCGTCGCGACCGACCCGACCGCGACCGACCCGACCGCGACCGCGGCGACCGCGACCGCAGGGACCGCGACCGCGGGAACAGGGATCGAGACAGGGGAGGGAGAGACCGTGACAGGTGAGTGCTGTTCTTCAACATTATTAGAATCATTTATTGCATGTCACATTACATTACAATTAAAGGTGGAACATCAAATAAGGTATACATGTGACGCCCTGCAAGGGCATGGCAACATACGGCTTAAAGACTACTAGTACCTAGTAACTAATATTTAATAACTAAGTAATTACATTATAGATCGGGAAAAAAGGTTGTAATCAATTTTCTAAACATTTGAAAACAAAATTTCTATGAATAATTTCCATTGAAAAAATCATTTAAGGTATAGAAGCAATTATTAACTAAAAAAGTTTTAATTTTTTATTAAATAAATCATGTCTTTCAATGTTTTTAATAAAATTCGGTAGGTGATTATAAATTTTGATAGTCATCAGATGGGGACCAGATGTAACGAGCTTTAACGTGGAGAGTGGCAATTTTAGTTTGTTTAAATTTCTAAAATTTCTTTTATTGTCCGTTAAGGACTACCGCGAGATTTTCCGCTAGGAGCGCTAGTGGAACGTGGGTCCTGCGTGAACATTTCAAACGTCACTTTGATAATTCTCTCATACTGACACAGGACCCACGCATGAGTGGCGCCGCCTGGTGAGCGATAATACGGTAGCTCTCATTAAGAAAGAATAAGTATTTTCTTTATTGATGTCAATAATCCATACTAATATTATAAGTGTGTGTGTCTGCTTGTTTATCCGTTTTTCACGGCAAAACAGAGCGACGAATTGACGTGATTTTTAAGAGGAGATAATTAAAAGGATGGAGAGTGACATAGGCATAGACATTTTGTTTCTTTCTAACGCGAGCGAAACCGCGGGCAAAAACTAATATACTTATAAAAACTCTTTTTTTAAGGTTTCGTATCAAAATAGTAAAAAAAGAACACTTATGATGCGACTCAGTCAATCTGTCACATCGTTAAATATATTGAGAACTACTTAAGCTACCGATTTGAAATAATTATACACAAAGTTATCGCAGACACATTGAAAAAAATTAGTCACATATTTAAATTATTTTCTATGAAAATTCCTAATAAAAGAAAGGCAAAAAGTAAAAAAAAATTACTAGATCATGTGCCTATATTTGCACATTCTAAAATAAAATAAAAAAAAAACTTTTCAGAATAAAAGCTAAAATTTAACCATCTTTGATCTTTTTCATGCTACCATGTTGAAAGTACTGTCTTATAACTAAAATTACAAACTGGTTTACGTCATTAAAAAAAATCAAGAAAAATAAACTCTCGTACTAACTCCATGTATCGATTGTCAGTACAAACGACTGACACAATCTGTCGATACATGTGGCTGACGTCAAATTTCTACGTCTAGGTGTAGTTGCAACATAAAGTTTATACGGAACCCCCGGTGCGCGAGTCCGACTCGCACTTGGCCGGTTTTTTTAATGCAGTGTTTGTCTAGTCATCGATACAATAGGGATTACAAATGACCATGCAACCCGTAAAATAAAATGTTTAAGGGCATTTTCAGAAAAAAGCGCACCGTTTTAATGAAAATTGGTGCTCGATTTCCATACAAAAAACAATTGTGAGTTTTGTAACGCCCCATACGAAATGTATGAAAAAATGCGTTACAAAGCTGACCAAAAAAACCGAAACACTCTTTTCCTTTTTTCAAATCAATAGTACTCGTGATTCTGGTTATAAAAAACCCAAAACTTCCTATACTTTAAAAAAAAAAGGTACCCTATTTTTATAAATGCCCATAAACTGGGGGTAACGGCGGGAATATAAGCGGAATATTTGTGCTACCTTGTTTTATTCGGAGTATTTGAAGTGAAGTTTGTGACCAGGGAGCGAGGCGACCGCGACCGCGACCGCGGCGGGCGCGACCGGCGCGACCGCGACCGCGACAACCGCGACCGCTTCAACGCGCCGAGGGACAATAATAACCGGTGAGTTTCTTATCAGGGCCCGTCAGTTTCATGCCGGTTTCGTCGTAATGACGTATATAAACACACAGGATGAAAAAAAAATTTTTTTTTTCGTTATGCAATTACGTTAACGAAAAAAAAATATATTTTTTTTCATCCTATGGACAATAATAACCGGTGAGTTTCTTATCAGGGCCCGTCAGTTTCATGCCGGTTTCGTCGTAATGACGTATATAAACACACAGGATGAAAAAAAAATTTTTTTTTTCGTTATGCAATTACGTTAACGAAAAAAAAATATATTTTTTTTCATCCTATGGACAATAATAACCGGTGAGTTTCTTATCAGGGCCCGTCAGTTTCATGCCGGTTTCGTCGTAATGACGTATATAAACACACAGGTGAAAAAAAAATATTTTTTTTTTCGTTATGCAATTACGTTAACGAAAAAAAATATTTTTTTTTTCATCCTATGGACAATAATAACCGGTGAGTTTCTTATCAGGGCCCGTCAGTTTCATGCCGGTTTCGTCGTAATGACGTATATAAACACACAGGATGAAAAAAAAAATTTTTTTTTTCGTTATGCAATTACGTTAACGAAAAAAAAAATTTTTTTTTTCATCCTATGGACAATAATAACCGGTGAGTTTCTTATCAGGGCCCGTCAGTTTCATGCCGGTTTCGTCGTAATGACGTATATAAACACACAGGATGTTTTAATACCTTGCCTATGATTTTCTTTTTTGAATTTATTACCTATTATGTTTAAATTATAAGTTACAAAATGTACCTACTATGTAGTTTCGCAGTGCCTTAGTTTATTGACTGTTATGCTGTGTAACTAAATTTAACAATAAAATAATAGTAGTTTATGTGATTGTATATAATGAAAGGCATTAAAACTCGAGGGTGGGTTTATGAAACGAGGCGTCAGCCGAGTTTCATAATAACATCATACGAGTGTTTTGATGCCTAATTATTTACAATTACATACACTGCTTTATATACACACATATCATGACTCTCCATGATGCATTCAAAGCGCATATATATCGACCGCCATTGCGACTTTCAGGAATTAAAACTTTTCTGACATTCAAGTTTTGACATTTATATTGTTTAAATTCAAAGACAAACTAGAGTTGGCGCCAATTTTCATATCGTTCGATATCAAAATAACGTGCGACTTGCGTGCGTCATTGTATGCAATTGACAATTCGTTTCAAACTAAACGTCATATCGACTGATATTAGAATAGAGGTCAAATCAAATTTTCTTGTGTCAGATGTGTTCGAAATTTGAACAAAAATAATATTATCGAAAACGATAATATAATTTAGCTATTATTACATTTTCACAGATAAGAAATTTGTTGTAACAAAAAACTTTATTATTATGGGGGCCTTTATATGCGATTTTCGAACGCATTATTGAGGGCTAATGACATGTTGGTATATAAAATAAAATACGAAATGAGTTCCTGACAAATTAAGTCTATCAACGTTCGATTCTAACGTCGAACGTAATAGTTTTGACACTATTCAATACTATTCAGTACTAAAAGTACCGAGGTCGGTGAAGTAGCATGGCAAATAAGTGTTTCCGAGAAAAATAGGAAGGAAAGTCAGTATTCATTACATTTGTAGTTTTAAAATTACTGCTCATATCGCCCTTACTGCAAAATCAACAAACAACTGGCTTTCTCAATATTGTCTTCTGTTACCGCGATTGTTATTAATTGAAATTAAACACTTTAGAACGGATTAATTTCATTTATAAACCTTGTCCACGCCAAAGGCGTACATGTATATTGGCACCGCAGGTTCAACGCCAATGACCGATATATCGGTCACAGACCACAGAGTAAAATAAACCTACACTGGTAAATCATAAAGTTCAACTTCAGTTTTGACATTTCGATGACGTGGCGTCTGAGTGATAGCTTGTGCGTTGGAAATGGCGTCGAAAAGGTTAACATCATGACCCTACGTTTCGAGCCCTTTACAGCACTCGTTTACGCAGGGTTAAGATGATGACTGAGAGAATGCGAATTGCGGGGAGAATTCGCATTCTTTTGATCGCGATTAATCCGTTCTAAGTGTTTGGCTTTCTCAATTTTTAGCTTCAGAATCTTGCACAACAATCACATTTACTCATCACATAGTATGTATAACTGTGTGTAATTATTTACCTCAACTCTCCTGGTTGATACCTATACACGCCTTTGTTTACCGTCTTTATGTAATCTAGTAAACCTTAAACCGGGTCCACGTTACCCGCGGCAAACACTCGAAGATTGGCTCGCGCGGAATGTGTACCCGGCTTAACTCAGAACATTCGTATTTGCCTCGACTACACGACACGATTTGAACATTGTGTATGTCATAGGGAAAGGAGCCGGTCGAAATCTCCACGCGAAGGAGGGGAGAAGACACTACAAGAACGGCTGTGGGAGATGGCCAACGGGAAACGAGACGAGTTTCCGCAGCCTCCGCAGCAGGAGAACATTGGTGAGTTACATAGGTCCACACTAGAGAATAAATAATAAATAAATATTACAGGACATTCTTACACAAATTGACTAAGTCCCGCAGTCAGCTCAAGAAAGCTTGTCTATGATATACAAATACATAAATACATAGAAAATATCCATGACTCAGGAACAGGTATCTGTGTTCATCACACAAATAAATGCCCATACCGGGATTCGAAGCCAGGACCATCGGCTTAGCAGGGCAGGGCGTAGTTGTCGTTTTATTTCTTACAAAATTATCGTGTACCTACATCCTATTCATTACCTTATTATACCTAAATTGTAGTTTCTCCCTCTTTGATTGACCTTGGATGGGCTTAAAAGCAGCTAAGCTGTGTCCATACCTTTTTCCTTTGTCAGTGCCTAATTTTGTATTCTATTTTCATTGTTTTGTTCAAGGATATAAATTATTTGTATTTGTACTCACACTTCGCCGGGTTTTTTCAATATTGTCGCCGCGCATTTGATATTTTACTGTGTCGGTTTAGTAAGATTGTCAATGTAAGGATGTATTTTCTAAAACATGTATTTTTTATGCAGGTGTAGAGGAGAATAGGATAGACCGGCCGCCCCTGGATCGAATGCCGCGACCCGGAATGGACGGTGGTGAGTTTTGATCTGTTTCTATAACAACATACTTACACTGCATAATGTTTTCTCCTTCTGTTTTCACGGAAAGCCCTGAACGTTTCATGCTATCAGTCAGTGCTACGGAGGTCGATAGTAGTAACAATTGGAAAGCATGAATTAAATCATTTATTATTTTTAAGTAGGCACACTACTATATTTAAATTATAAATTGAAAGAGATGTCATATATTACAGAAAAAGTGACCAAGGCCCCCCGTGCCGTCAGCAACCTCCTGCTTTCGCGGCAGAGGAGAGAGTTTATGACATCTCTTTCAATTTATATATCGTTACATTAAAATATTAGGGCTTGATTACTACCCTTGATGGTCTATTCGAATTGAGAATTTCGTGCTATATAAAATAGACCCTTAACCTTTTCAACGCCTCCTCGCGTCGGTTTCCTCAATGCTGAGGGTCGTGACCACCTCTAGGAAAAAGTTTGCTATACAATGCGATGCCATTTGTTCCTGTCTGCCGTTATGTAGAGCCTCGTGTACTGTGGTGTCGAAAAGGAAGCAATTAGCAACCTAAAAAAGATGCTAGGTTTCGTGGAGGAGCTAGGATGGTTAGAATAGGGAACCTCGTTATCACGCAAAAAAAGGCACAATAGATGTCGAGTTGCGGAAAACGCCCAGCATAACTAACTAACTAACTGTGGTGTCGAGAGATCACTCTGGTCTCTCGGGTCTGGTCAGTCCAACTTTTCAACGCTAAGAACACCTAAAAGTGCCATGCAATGGCGTGCCTACCACGCCAATGATACCTAAAGGTGTCATCGCTGCCAAAGCAACTGTCGTACTGACAGATAAGGGTTTATATTCGTGATTCACTAGTCGAGATATTGGCGTGTAAGCCAGATTTTAACGCGAGAGGAAAAGCGTTGAAAAGCTTTTATACATATAATATACAAACCATTTAGAACACCACGATTAGAAATATTATTTTCTGCTCTCCGGCCGGCAAACGCCACTTTACGCAAAACTAAATTGCCGCCTGCCGGTTAGATGGGAAAGCCTCGGATCACATGTTCGTCGACCTCGGCCTTTAACGGCCCCGGCATGTAATCTACTAATAATACGGCGGCGAGCCCCTGCGGGCGCGAAATGTGTGCCCGTGTGCCCACCAATGACAAAGGACAATCGATTCGAATTTATGTGGAGTAATAGGCTTGCCTTAAGGTTAAGTCCCTAACACGAGTATCGTGTGCGCAGAGGGCGCCGCGGCCAACGAGTGGCGCCGCCCCGCGGGACCGCACGCGTCGCCCTTCAGGCTCGGTAAACACGCACACACGTACAGGGAGCTGCTAATGGGAGCTACCGTATTGTCGCTCACCAGGCGGCGCCACTCATGCGTGGGTCCTGTGTCAGTATGAGAGAATTGTCAATGTGACGTTTGAAATGTTCCCGCAGGACCCACGTTCCACTAGCGCCCCTAGCGGAAAATCGACTCGCGGTGGTCCTCATTGCATGGACGTATGTGGCCTTCTTAGGTTAATGCTGCTAGTACACTCGAGCTCTCGGCCAAATGATTCGGCCGCGGGCGAATGCAACCTAGTACACACTCGTTCGAGACAGACTATGTAGAAAAAAAAGCGTTTTTAGGTAGTTTGGGGTTTGGGTTTGGGTTTGGGGTACTTGAAAACATGAATCAAAGCATTTATTATGTTTAATAAATGATTTAATTCATGCTTTAAAATTGTATAGTTTGGGTGAGTTAAAAGGTGTTTTAAATAGCTTTGGTTATTGAAACTGAAGACATCTTTTAAATAGCTTCACCCAAAGTGAAATTATTTAAGACACCTTTTAACTCACCCAAACTACCTGAAAAAACTTAAATTGTCTCTGGTCTGGCTTAAATTTTCTCTATATAGTCTGTCTCGAATGAGTGTGTACTAGGTTGCATTCGGCCGAGAGCCCGAGAGTGTAGAGGCACCATAACGGTACCTTATTGTCGGCTATCGCTTAAACGCTATTGCTATAATATCGCCGTCAAACCAGCTTGCTATCAACGTAAACAAATCGCTATATTGACAGTAATAACCTTACTTTTAAGGGGCTACCCGGCATATTTCACTGTTTTTAAAGTGAATAGGCTTTGTTCAGCTCCAAGCACAACGCTTGAAAAAAATATATAATGTTGCTAGGTATTTGGTCTATATTTGGTTTTTTTTTTTTATACTACGACGGTGACAAACAAGCATACGGCCCGCCTGATGGTAAGCGGTCACCGTAGCCTATGGACGCCTGCAACTCCAGGGGTGTTACATGCGCGTTGCCGACCCTTTAAAAACTTCTACTAAATTGTCGAAAAACATAATACATCAAGAGAAAAAAAAATAACCTTAAACCCTTTTTTCTACCTTAAATCTGTATCTACTCCCTTATTATGCGTCGTAAGTACAAGAAACTAAGGCAAGCAGTATATATTTATGTTTACTTTAAACGCATCTACTGATTTTTGGATAGGTTTTGTACTTTTCGAGAAAACCTATTACACGCATTTTTCCGAAAACGCCGGCTCGAGTTGCCTGCGCGGGCGACGGGGTCCAGTCGTGTAAGATGGCACTAGTAGTTTATAGGGTTGCGTCCTAGTACCAGCAGCTCTTCCTAGGTGACGACTTATACTTATTGACGTATTGTATAACCGGTGAGGAAAGGAAGCGGTAGGGGAAAAAAGCTCAAATCGCCGAGGTCATTGGGATAGGGGACGGCCTTAAACCAATTTAACTTTTTATGAAATCACCAAGTTTTAGTTATTTATCTTATATTTTGTATGTTTTCGAAAGTGTGAAAATACAAGGAGAAACAGTGACAAAACAATGTGGTGCCTTTTGTTTACATCGTTAGCAAGTTCGAGTGACGGCAATTTTAAAGATTAATTTGGATATGAGCCGGCAATATGGTACTTATAATATAAAACCTAACATTATGAATGAATCCATTAAAAGAGTGTCCATACAATGTCGCAGCTTGGTGTACAAAAACACTGCACAAATTAAGTGGGCCACTTTCAAATCGATAGCTACCGTATGTTCTTTGTATTTAACTTTCATGACATAAATAATGTGTCTAAACTGAAGTATCATGTAAGCCATTTTCCGTATAGATTAATACATTTTGAAAGAGTAAAGTTTAATTTTGGTGCCGTGACCAGGATTATTAATAATTTTAATTTGTTTGATTTAATTTGGTTTTTAGCACTAAAACATTTTCACATCCGGTCGGTAATATATAGCAATAATATTATGGAACTGTGTTCCTACACTGAAAATTAAATATGTACCATGTCTTGCCAACGCGGGTGTCCCACCAAAGCTAGTGAACCTGTTCACAATAATCGTAATATTGTCTTTTTCATTTGTCTGTCCCTAACGGATTAATCGCGTATATTGAGCACATTTCCCTACGTTTCGTGCCCGTGTTATCACATGTACTCGTTATCACAGGGTAGAATGACGACTGAAAGAATAGGCTACTTGACCCTTTTTTTGAAGTTGGTCTTATGTTAGTAATAAATGCCCAATCCAGAGAAAAAAAATCCATCTTATTATGCCCTGCAAAACAGTTTTTTTTTTAATTTAAGTTTACTTTTACGTAATCCGGCGAAAACCATGTCAGCCATGGTAGTCTATAGATTATCTGTGCTATGGCGTCACTATGCAGGAAAACAACATTTGTCAAAGTCAAATTTATATTGACATATAAATTGTTCCGTTATTCGTTGTCTGTCAATGTCACAGCAGAGTTCGTTAGGTAATAACGAACTTCACTCGTATTTTAAGATTCAACATGAAGTTAGCTTCGACGAGTATAATTACGTCACTACATGGCCGACAGCGTTTTCAGAGTTCAAAATTAAAAAAACAAACACAATATTTTATTTGAAAATACGCAGCCGTCGTACACTTTTAATAGCCGAAATCAACCATTGGGTTTTTAAGTCGAATACTATGGAAAATAATCATTTATTGTGCTAAATTTCATATAAGTCCAGTAGCCTAGTCTCCCTGTCAACAGAAAATAATCCTATTGCAATTAATGTAACATTTCTATAATTTGATAGATTCTCATACTAATTTTAGTAACTAATTTTCATGATTGCCACTTATTACATTGATCACTGTACACCATAGAATAGATAGACGCAATCACTGTTTGCAAAATAACTATTTAAACTCTATTGGTTTATTTCACATGTCACAACACCAAATCACTCTCGTTAACAAAACGCACACGTTTTGCACCATAATATCCAAGAATGGGGATCATTAACACTGTTTCACCTAACATCCTCGTTTATAGGTGATAACGAAATACCAGAACGCGGCATGATTTTATATAAACCGCTCCAATAAGTCCGTATTCATCCTTACTTGCTGCGCTAGACGTATTTAATATAGCTGAAAATACTCGATCGTTATTTTAATTTATAAAAACAAGGTACTGTTTTATTTCCAAATGGGTCTTAGGATCTTGCTTGTACCCAGGGTTAAATACCTTTCAAAATATTTTGATCCATTACGAGGATCTTAATCAGGAGCTTCAACTGCGGCCGCCGAACCTACGTCTTGAGTTGCGTAACTAACCCGCCAGTCGAAGTGAAGCATCCTCATTTCAACTTGTAAATATCAGTTATTTTGGATATGTTTAGCGCGGCAGTACTTTTGGTGGCTGGTTCAAAATCGATCTCCCTCGCATTTCGTAGAATTGAGCCTAATGGCCGTTTAAATATTTCCAGATCCGAGAATGCGAGGGCCCCGCCCGCCTGTCCGAGGTAATCCACACCACAGCTTGTATTGATACATAGCACTCAAATCTCATTCCTCTAAGCTAAACTATTTGATAACCATAGAGTCATGTGTTCCAAGTGTGCGCACTTAAGGTTTGAACCGTTGTAACATCTTAAATTACCAATATAATGAAACAAAACTTACTGATTAGTCAAAGCGTTTATTAACCTATAATTAACACAAACAACTGACATCCTACATGGCACTCATTTTTGGCAATTGACGAAATTCCAGCACAGTCCAAATGCGGACACTTACTCGCATATAGGGGTAGAAATACGCATCAGTGCGGGTAAGCATACGCAAGTATAATAAATCACAGCACAATCAAATACAACTGTATTAAATACAATTTTTAATAAAACTTAAACATTCATTTTGTCTAGGAGCAAATCTACTTAAGTATGTCATTAACATTAATAGAGTTTTGCTAAACATCAACATAATTTGTATTTCTTACGTAAATATATTTATCAACAAAAAATTACTAACTTCTTCAATGAATAAACAGTTGCAGTAGGTAACGTTAACAGTCAAAGACTTATCTAAAAGGAAAAAGCAACGTAGACATTTAGCAGTCTTATTCATAAAAAAAATCTTGCTTAACACAGATAATTACGCAGTGCATTTATCACAAGTGAAATTACCCTGCTCGAAGCTGGTGTACTGCTCGTGCCACCAGCTATTGCAAAGGCTACATTTAATCCAGTCTTCTGTAGGTGGATCTTCATATTTGCCATTGCAAAAGGGGCAATAGTAGTCGTTTTCGTCTACTGGCTCTTTACTTGAAGTAGATTTTTTGCCTGCGATTAGGTATTTTGTTTACTACGGCAAACTCATAAATCAGCTTTCTGAGAGCAACCATGTTAAGACCATAATAGAGTTCATCGCATTTCTTTAAATAAGCTAGTATCTCTATTTCTTGCTCATTAGTGAATGTTGGAACATACCTTCCCATACATGTAGCCACTGATCCAACCTTCAAGCGTTTCCTTAAGGTACTTTCTTTAATTTCAGCTTGAGCTGCTGCTTGACGTTGACTTAAGCCTTGGTCAATTAATAACCTTGCCGCTTCAAATTGTTGCGCAGTCATGTTGCATCTATCGGGATGTTTTCTTTTATAGTTCCGTTGCATTTTAGATGGCAGGCACAACAGATTAAAGCTCCTGGAAAAAAATTAAAACAATTCAAGCTAAGCAATTACATGTGGGTAACTGTACGCATGCGCACACTTGTACGATGAGCAAATGCGCATACTTGACCCAAGGTACCAAAACGCAAACACCCTTCTAATAAGCAATGATTACGTCATCACACCAAGGCAACACATAACACACAAAAAACTTCAGTAAATAACGTATATTTAGGTATTAACACATGTGCAATAAATTAAATGCTTATACAAAATAATTAACTTTCAAAATTACAAAATATCGCAAAAAATTCAGCCGAAAACTTTACGTACCTCTGTACACAAAATGGCGCGTCCTTGGCCGGCGGCGCACGAGCGTCACTAACGGCGTTCGTAAGGGCACTGAGGGGAGGGGCGTGCGTTCCTTTAATTTATTTGGTTTAGGAGATAATACGATTGCGCACGGTTACCCACTGCGCACGCTTGTACTACATGACTCTAGTATTAGCACAGCGTAAGGATGTATTCTATACAGTGGGTGAACTCCGATTTCTGGGTCATTGATGGGGGCGCGCGGGGAAGGAGGCGCCGCCAAATTTCTATGAAAATTCGGCGGTCTATTTTAAGGGGTGTAAAATGGAAATTAGTTTGCCAATCAGAGTGTAATATTTTTCGCATAGTTTTTGACAACTTTGAGCCTCAGCACGAGCACCGAGCCGAGCCGCTAGCCGTGTATGAAGTTACCTCACTATATGGAATACATCCCTACGCTGTGGTATTAGTGTAGTTTTGATTATTAGACTAGAGTAGTGGTTCTTTTTTTATGCCGTATGTTCGTACTGGTCTGCGGTTTTTCACCGGCTTGCCTTTTTCCTCACGAGCGTATTTAACTTTCCAGGACCATGGATGGATGGAGGCCCCGGGGCGCCGGGAGGGCCCCCGGGCCAGGGCCCACCGTTCGGGCCGCGCTTCAACGGCATGGCGCCGCCGGGCTTCCCCGGGCCGCGCTTTGAGCGCCCGCCGTTCAACCGCATGCCCTTCGACGGACCCAACCGACCGCCGTTCGACGGCCCACGACCTCCGTTCGATGGTCCCCGACCTCCATTCGACGGCCCTCGGTTCGACGGCCCCCGCCCACCATTTGACGGCCCGCGCCCACCTTTCGACGGCAACAGACCTCCATTCGACGGCCCCAGGCCCCCGTTCGACGGTCCGCGCCCATTCGACGGACCGTTTGACGGCGAACCTCCATTCGACGCCCCCCGCTTCGACGGTCCGCCAGAATTCTTCAACAACAGACGCTTCGAAGACAGAGAGTTCAACGACCGGGGCTGGAACGGAGATCGCGAACGAGGCGACCGCGACTGGAACGAGCGCAGGCGAGACAGGTTCCGGGAGAACAAGGAACACGAAGACAGGTTCGATAGGAACAGGAACGATAGGAGAAGGAACTTTGACGATAGGAATGAGCGTGATAGAAATGACCGTAGTGACCGTAGTGATCGGGACAAGAGTGACCGTGACCGCCCTAAAAGGGAGGAACGCTCGCGTGCTGATAGACAGAAAGATAGGAAATCCAGATGGGGCGCCGCGGAGGAAAACAAAGAAGGTGAAACGTCAAGAGACGCCACGGAAGCACCTAAAGAGGTTAGTGCAGAACCTGGACAAATGGACGTGCGTTCTAGTCAGAGTGAGGAAGCTAGAGAACCAATTGCAAGCGAGTCTGCTATGGAAACTGAGAGAATAACAAACACCCATCAAAAGCGGGAAAAACCAGTAGAGACCGATACTAAGCAATCTGAAGAGAATGTTGAAACAGAAAGAAAAAAATACGAAGGGAATATCGAAACAGAAAGAAAGCAACATGAAGATAAAGCGGAAACAGAAACAAAGCAATATGAAGAAAACATTGAAACGGAGACAAAGCAATATGAAGAGCCAGAGTTGCAACCGAGCTATGAAGATAACTCAAACAGAGAAGAGATTCGAGAAGAAACACAGGAAAGGGTAGAGGCTCCAATTGACGAACCAAGAGAAGAAAGGACGTTTGAAACACCCCCAGTGATAGAAGCTACAGAAACGCTAGACTTATACGACGCGGGTGACGCTGTAGACACCAGCTTCTCAATAGCTCCAGAAAAAGAACCCGAACCGGTAGTAGCACCAGAACAGACGGAAGCAAGAATAGAGAGTTCAGAAACGGACTCAAAAACTGATAATATTTTCGAGCAACCGGCGAAAGAGGAGCCTTGACAGCGTCGAAGATGGAAATCGGGATATTTCCAGTGGAACTGATTCGGGGGCGCGAGCGTAGCGATTTTCCGACTATGGTGTTAACTTCGTCCTGTTTGGTAAGATTTTCTAAACTTTAGGTATACATACTAATTCTGCGACGAATTCGAAAATGGTTCAAGGAGGTTGATATTATTTAGAGACATATTTGATTTTAAATTGATTATAATTTGAATTTGTTGATAATTAAAATTTATAAGAGAATACATCTGATTAGGTTTCTTAAACTATTTGAGTTTAGAATTTCTTATAAAATGTGACGTTAAAGTTGATTTAAAGATTTTATTCAATTTGATTGATTGTTGACGAATAGACTGATCGGTGGATACTTCTTTTGCAAGCGTTAATGCAAGACAAGTACAAATTGTTGATTATCATCGAATCTGTGTCGGTAGAAGCTTCGATATACCATCTTTCCTTCCTTGAGGAAGCAGACAGAAAAATACAATAATTAGCGAGGTTTTCAGGCAAAAGGTACTGCTTTTTCATTGTTTATTAACGATGTTTTATTGAATCTTAGCTATAAAGCGCCTTAACTCCAAGTGGTACATTTAACCTGAGTGTGTCAAGTTTAAACCTTAGTCGGAAAACGCTTATTGTTAAATCAAAGGCATATTGCGTGATACAAACAAGATAAACCATTATTTTAACCTTTGACCGCTAAAGTCGGCTGTGGCCGTCATCGGAAAGGACGCCGTCGAATGGACATACTCGGGACTTAACTCAATTTCGCTTAAGTAATCGCGATCGCTTGGCGTCCCTACGGCATATTCATTCGCCGTCTAGCGTTCCAAAGTAAGATGGGATTTATGTTGGTTTTAGACGTTAACCATATGACACCAAAGATTTTAATTTTATATTTACACCGTTGTTGAAATATACGTGCCTTATTGGTGACACTGGTGTTTGCTTTCGTCGGCGGCGGCGCCAGCGGCGCCCGCGCGCTCAAGTGGAGCGCCCGGGCCAGGTAACACGCGCTCCGAGCATCGATGTAGCATTCACCGTATAACAGTTTTGCAACATGGCTTTTTGTATCTCTTCATTCACAGTATCAAGGCGTTTGTATTGCAAAAGTTGCTATTTTCTCAGCCATAGAGATGTCTTCTCTGGACAATCACGAGAATAATGAATAACCCTTTTTACACAAGTCATATTTTTTTGGAAATCTCACTTTATTTGCACAAATTTTATAACCTTAGTGTTGCTGCCAGAATGATAAGTTACATAATCGTCTCTGCGTTTGTAAATTCCGTTGTGTTCGATTTTTGAAAACTATTTTCTTTTCATAAAATTTGACAGCATATGACGGATTTTACCGGCGTAGCGACGATGTTGAAACTCGTAAAAATTGTTTTATCAAATTAGTCATGTTGCAATATTTTCTTTACGTAACTTTGTTAAAATTTAATCAAATCCACATTCATACTCGGTGAGCGTTATTTTTATCATTATGTATATATGCCGAAATGGAATATTAATCGCACTTTTGTATCCAAATTTAAATTCTATTCTATAAATTTTGTTTTAATAATTCAAAATTCCATTACGGCATATCAAGTTTGATATCGCTAGCAATGTGTGCAAAATGCCTACGAAGCGCCTCGCCACCCGAATCAGCCACGGATCAAGAAGATTGAAGATACAGCAACACGACACGGATGTCGCTCGCCAGTCGCCGGTCGGTCGCTTGCCGACTTTTCGTCGATGTTTAAACCCGATTTGTAACGACGATATTATTATTTAGGAAATGAACTTGATAATTTTTAGGTGCCGAATAGCTTTTTTACACGATTAATGTGAAAAACTTAAAGCATCATTGTTATACTTTTGGATCTAGTGTATTCTACAAAAAACTGTATTTCTTTTGACTTACGCGTTGCTTGTTGACAAGCGACCGACGTCTTTTTATTTTGTTCATTTCAACTTTTATATTTGTGGTGGATTGTAATTTTAAATGAAGTTATATGAATCGATTCGGTTGCGAATAGATATAAAATTCGTTAAAACACTTGTAATCAGTACGTACGCTTGCTGGTACTTAATTTAAACGTTTGAAACTGTAGAAGATCAAAGAATCTTCTCGAAATATTGGTGAAGGAATAGTAGTCTATATGGAAACAAAAATGCATTTTTATAACAAATTTTATTACGATTCAAATACATATATGCGATAGTTATATCTATACTAACACAGATTTGTAAATTTATAGGAAATTTAACTATATCCATCAATATTTTAGCGTAGGGGTAGTTTAAAAATTGACATTCAAAAATGTTAGGCACCTTGTGCTGTATGCTTAATTCCTATTGTATATGTATCATATTTATTTGACATTTTCAGGGGCGATGTGTTAGGTACATGTTATTTTACTTCGTTTCTTTCATGATTATTCGAAATACATTAGGTATGTTATAATTTTAAGCCCTCTTATGTAGATAAGCATTAAATTAAATGCATGCTTCAATGTTTGTCATTCTTGTGCTTTAATAAAAACTTATAAAATGTCTTGCATAGTTTTTTTTAGGGTGATTGTAGGGTGTTAGGTTTTCTTACGCAGGTGTGATCAGCTACAGGTCATTTTGCACACATTGCTTGCCTGTGCGTTTATTGTATTACGTCGATTATGTATTTCAGCGTCAACGGGCACGGCTAGCACTGTGCGAGAATTCCTAGTGCAAGACTGCATTTTTTGGCGATGGGTTGGATTTTGCAGGGCCACGTCGTTCTTAGGCATCGTGAGAAAGAACAGTGCTGAAGTTCATCAGAATTTTGAAGAATAATTTGAACTATATTCTAATGTGTGTAGGTGAATTATGCTCTGCATGCTGACACTGTTTATGAAGTATTTTAAAACTTACCAAAGCTCACTGGATCAGTAGAAAGACAGTAAATGTAAAATTCAGAAAAGTGGTTCAAATCGGGTTATAGAAACGAGTGCTCATGTACTATTGCGTTCAAAATTGCATGAGCAATTCATAAATTAGTTCTATTCATAAGTTCATAAATTGCCCTTGCACTTTTGAACGCGTATGTACTATTAGACTTAGCAAAGTTACTTCGCATTTTGCGAGTGTAATATTCGCTGTGTGCGTGATGATGTCGCCACCTGTGGGGAAGGACCGATACCTCTGCCCTCAAACAAGTTTAACCCTTAAATGCATGATGATCGATTTATGACAGAAACGAGACAAGTGACTATCAAGTTCTCTTGGAATGTAGACTTTGTCATATCGTCGTAAGTTCATACTTTGAAATGAATTTGGCGGTCACTTAGGATGTTTTAGGATCAATATTAATAATTCATGTATTTAAGGGTTAACACTTTCGCAACTAGGCAAAATTTCGAACAATACCCCAGAAACCGACAGTACTCGCTAGTCGGGCAACGACGTGCAACTCAATGCCGCACGCAGCGAACCCGCTAGGCGGGCAAGCGGCGGACGTAGCGAAGATGCAATGCTTGCCCGCCTGGCGGGTACTTTGGCGTCGCGCGTAGGTTATGCTTGCCCGCCTGTCGGGTACTTCGGCGTCGCGTCTAGGTTTATAGCTCTTGCCCGACTTCCGTGCCCCTTACCTGCGGTCGACGATTACCTATGTGATGCGACAGAAAGGTGGAAATTATAAAGTGGCAACACCATAGTGTCGTCCCTTTTCAAATCAAATGTAATAATACGGGACGACACTACGATGTTGCCACTTCAATGACCTTTTTCTGCCGCACTGTAAGTATGTTTGTTCCTTTGTGGCAAACTAGATATCAAAGGCGTGGACCGATTTTGATACATACGACAATCGATTCGGCCTTGTGACAACGGCATGGCAATAATCAAAATGGCGACGATGACACCCCATGGAAGAAAAAAAATTAAACCGATGGGTGGATATCAAGTAGGATAGCATTGAATTGAGATTTGAATTTACTAGGTTTTTTGTAATCATTTTTTATTTTAAATGCCCTATTTGGGAGCTGTAACTATTTAAAGTTGCTTAACGGCGAGTATCTACTTAAGCCGGGGATATCCGCCGGATCTTTGTATAGGATTTCAACATTTTAGGAATTCAAGTTTCTGTTCTGTACGCTTTTTTTTTTAACATGGGTATGGGATATGTCATAGTTGTCACTTAGTAAAGTCAATTCCAATGCCAGTTTTACATTAGCGGTTGATGCAACATGTCATTACTTAATCACATTTTGTATGAGAAAATTGAGAAATTTAAGAATTTAATAAAACTAACTATGCCATTATGTTTCCTTAATTATACCAAGCCACATTTGACATGACGAGTTAAAGCAAATACTCAAGAACACCTGAATATAGCTTTGCATGCAATAAGGGAAATAAAACTAAACATAACTTTTTAAAAACGATATATTGAAGAAAAATACATAGAAAAACATAATTTTAACAACCGTTCGGTTACTCATTATACTACAAAAAAAAAACAATCTTATATATTAAACGATTTAAGATTATTTTACTTAACAGTATGTATACAACAATACGCCCGAAATAATCGGCAAAAATAAAAAATGCGTACCAAAAAACAACTGTAGATATACAAATTTTTACTTCGATAATAAACGTGATTATATAAAAATAATGACTTTACATAGTATTATCTAATAGATACCTACATTCTATTGTATACATTCACCCTCAGGGTTGAAACAGCTTTTACAGTTAGGTAATTTTTTTGAACCCACGAAAAACTCTGATGTAAGAATTAATTGAAATAATACGTATATGTATCAGTTGAAATTGCGCTTTAAAATAACAATATCCACTAAAACTCTGGTTATTTTATTGCTATGTATGGCAATAACACAGACTACCTAGGGTAGAGGATCCAAAAGATGAACAACCCCCAATAGATGAACGTTGTTCCTAAAAATCCCAATAATTAAATCCTGACGTACTTTACAACCTTAGGAATATTTTTTACTAAAACTTTAACATTTTCCCTTCATATAACTTTAAACTTTTAAATAATAGATCAGTGTATGTGGTTGTGAGAGCTCACCGAAAATATGCCTCGCGCCGAAATCGCCATTTGTATGGAATTCTTATTAAGAATGGCGCTTCAAAATTTAAGGAAATAAATTCGTATAAAATTGAATAATGTTTCTACTGACATGCTTTTGCTTGGTAACGATTCTAGACTAATCCCGCTACCCTTTACGTTATTAATAAAGTCATAATTTAACTTATTTTATTAAATATTAACTGTTCAAGTTATGGTTCCAATATTGTGTGATATATCCAATAGCTGAACAGCGTTCAACTTTTGGGTAAATGTTAGTTTTTTGAAATACTTATATAAATCCTAACGGTAACGGTAGATACTCCATTTATATCTTAAATTTCTAGTTTGCTGTTCCTTGATTTTTTGACTAAAAGATGAACGGAACTTTCCTTGTTTAACTCAATTATTACGGGGCATATTTTAGTATGGAAACGGGACTGTTCACTGGATTAAACTATACCTAAAACATGAACTAAGAGAATTTACTAGTTCATCTATTGGGCTGCATTCCAATACATGAACGATTGTGTTACTTTTCTTAGTTCATTTCATCAACATCGTGCCCAAAACTTGAACGAACTAAATTTATTCGTCTTTCTATACTACTGTTCATCTATTGGTGCCCAGCTGTTCATAATTAGGGTACTCCCTTTTGCATTTTTACTGGTTCATCTTTCGGGGTAAAAATGTTCAGAGTTAGGGCACTTTTAACTATAAAACTCTCGTGAGACTCGAACATATTAAATAATATTTAAAACGGGTCACTCACGTAATGACGTAAACATGTCGAGCGAAAATCGACTAAATTACGTGAGTGACCCGTTTTAAATATTATTTATGAGAGGGTAACCTCAGGGGGTGGTGAAATTATACACAACAGTTTTCACACACACTTTATAAATCAATCTTGAACACACACTGAGTGGGTTTATGCCCAATTAGGTAAAGTATTAACAAGTTATTTAAGTTATTATGTAAGTCTTAACAAGGATTCTAATAAGCAATCGGGAAGAGCGCGCACGAGCGAAAACTAGGAGTCCGCCATACTGTCGTGCGAGAGCGGGATCGCCAAGCATGCCGTCCGCGAGAGCGAGACGACACATTTCGCTCGCGCCTACTCTTCAGTGTACCGCGCGGGAAGACGACCACGAGAGGCGCGCGCGGGCAATTTAAATTGGGGGCTTACGCGGTTTGCTATATGCTCCCCCTCTAGTCCTGGAGAACGCCCTCGCTCCTGGACTAGTATCCTATCATCCCTTTCAGCGTTAGCTGGACGCCCACGATTTCTTTTAGGAACAACAGGTTTTGGAGTATCATCGTCATTACCTTGGTAACGGGTTAGGTCTTGAGTGTGGTATCTACCAAGAGAAATGTCAGGTTGATCTGCGTTGGCGATGGTGTACGTTGTAGGGCTAACCTTCGTTGTTATGACGTACGGTCCATCACGACGTGGAAGAAACTTGGCAGTTACATCCTTAGATGCGTTGCTCAGCACATGAGATTTCAGGAGGATTAAATCACCTACCGCATACTCCTCTGCAGGTTGACGGGATGCATCGACATACTGCTTTGATTTATCTTGCTGGATCTCCACACGTTCACGAATACCTGATAAAGAATTTAGAAACGATCGCAGATACGGAGTTATCTGTGGGACAAAATTGTCTTTATCCAAGATTGCACGAAGGTCGTGGACGACCTCTGTGGGTGACCGCATTTCCCTGCCGAAAGTCAGATACGCTGGTGACTTACCTGTAGTGCGGCATTTTGCACTGTTCAGCGCAAAGCGAATCACGGGCAGTTTCCGCGGCCAAGACGTATGGTCACCTTCTACGAGTTGGGCCAACATTGCTTTAAGGTCACGGTTTTTTCGTTCGGCAGGGTTGGCTTCTGGGTGGTATAACGGGGCAAAGTTTTGTTTTATCCCCAGCGCAGCCATGCACTGGCGCATAACTGCGGACACGAACTGAACACCATTGTCTGATATAATTCTGCGAGGCAGCCCAAAACGCATGAAATAGTCCTCGACCAGAACAACAGCACAAGCTTCGGCAGTGGCATCCTTGAGCGCGTATAACTCAGTCCAACGGGTAGCCGTGTCCTCAACAAGTAAGATCCACCTCTCCCCCTGGTTTCCTGTTGGCAATGGACCGAATAAGTCCATGGCCAGGACTTCGTTTCGCTGGTTCATAAGCGGTGTTTGCAGAAGACCTGGAGGTTTGGTATTTGTAGCTTTGTATCGTTGACAGTGTATGCAGGCCTTGACATAATCAGTGATTATTCTACGCATACCTGTAAAGTAGTACAGCTGGGCAATTTTCTGGTACGTACGATCGACGCCAGGATGTCCTGCCACCGGTGAGTCGTGACACTCCTTCAGGATTTCTTCTCTGAGACTGTTGGGAATAACGAGCTGTGGGGTCTCACTATCGGAATCGGGATTGTACCTGTATAGCACTCCTTGCTCCATCAGGTAGCCCCGCTCCGCCCAACGCCGAGATGCCACCTCGTCAGTGCCCTCGAGTTCTTTAACGATCTTCTCCACCTCCGGATCAGCGAGTTGTTTCACCCGCAAGTCTGTCGGATTTTTCGTTGGCAGGTCAACCACAACTGAGCAGATCCCGCAATTCTCCCGGGAGTTCCCGGAGCAGATCGGTCTACTCAGTGTGTCCGCCACTACGTTTGCCTTGCCCGGAGTGTACTGGAAGCGGATATCAAACGACTGGAGTCTTAGAGCCCAACGTACTAACCTGCCAGATGGTGACTTTAGGGACAGCAGCCAACGAAGGGGCTGGTGGTCACTCCCAATGATAACCGGCTGGCCATCAAGGTAGGTACGGAATCTTTCAACCGCCCATACTACGGCGAGAGCCTCTCTCTCGGTTGTGGAGTAATTGCGCTCCGCGGCGTTAAGAAGACGGCTGGCATATTCTATAGGTCTTTCTTCATTCCCCTTGCCTTGTAATAAAACAGCACCTAGAGCGTAGTTACTTGCGTCTACACGTAGGATGAAGGGATGACTGAAGTCGGCTTGCACTAGAATTGGAGCTGTGGTTAGAAGACGCTTCAGTTCCAGGAATGCTTGGGTTTGTTCTGATCCCCAGATCCAGATTTGATTTTTCCTGGTTAAACGTGTTAGTGGTTCAGCAACCTTGGAGAAGTTCGGTATGAACTTTCTAAACCACGAGCATGTTTGTAGGAAGGTTCTCAGATGCTTTAAGGTACCTGGCTCCTTC
The DNA here is from genome assembly GCA_949128165.1 of Lathronympha strigana. Classification (NCBI taxonomy): domain Eukaryota; kingdom Metazoa; phylum Arthropoda; class Insecta; order Lepidoptera; family Tortricidae; genus Lathronympha; species Lathronympha strigana. Next base: position 2,515,524 of record OX421911.1, read on the forward strand.
ATCTCGAGGACAGCACTCACCTTGTCAGGGTCGGTGGAAACGCCTTGTTGCGTTATAACGTGGCCGAGGTACTTGACGCTTTCGCGCGCGAAAGCACACTTCTCCCTGTTGACGTGGAGGTTGAACTCGGCCAAGCGTCTGAAAACTGCCTCGAGGTCTTGTAAGTGACGTTGATAACCTTCGGATATCACCAAAAGGTCGTCTAGGTAGGCTAAGACGGTTACATCTTGTAACGCTGAGCAGGAACGTAAGCGATCGATCAGCCGTTGGAAGGTCGCTGGAGCGTTCTTCAGCCCGAACGGCATTCGCTTAAAGCGATAGGTACCTAAGGGACATACAAAAGAACTTTTGTCCCGGTCTGCTTCCCTTAACATTACCTGCCAGTAGGATGAGCGAAGGTCAAGAGTGCTCATGTAGCAATCTCGCTTCGTATTCTGTAACAAGTCGTCGATGCGCGGCATCGGGTATGTATCTGACTTGGTTATCGCATTTAAACGACGGTAGTCGACGCAGAAGCGGACAGCTCCATTAGCCTTAGGCACCATCAGGGCAGGTGAACTCCAAGCAGACTCGCATTCTTCTATAACGTCATCTTGTAACATCTTATCGATCTCCTTCTTCATCAGCTCCTTCTTGGCTGGGTTGAGTCGATAAGGTGGTACTGCTATAGGTGGGTGCTCACCTGTTTCGATCCGATGCTCTGCGTAAGGGGTAGGAGCTCCCCCTGGTTTGAAGACTTTCGCGTGCCTGGTAAGGACGTCAGCAAGCGCCAGACGCTCATCTGGGTTGAGGTGGGTGCCTTCGTCATCCCGAAGGACGTCTGTGGTAGCACAGGTCACATTACGCGAAGCGGGCTCGAAACCGAGGTTATATTCAACCCCGCGGTCACCGCTGAAACACCATACTTCCCTGCTAAAATCAATCTTCACTCCAGCAGCTTTTAAGAAATCTATACCCAATAACGTCTCGTTGTTGGTTGCCTCCGGAAAAATTAGAAATGGTATTTTAACTACTACCTGTTCCAGCCTCACCTCTAACGTGGTAGTGATTACTTCCCTCGTTCTCCATACCCCATCAGCCAACTTAATATTCCGCGTTGTAGTATGGAGAGGGTGGTTCAGCTGTCGAAGGAGAGCATATAGCGTGTGACCCGCGACGCAACGCTTGGCACCCGTATCTATTAACCCAGTGCCGTTTACGCCTAAAATTTCAATTTTAAAAATTGGTCGTGAATCCCGCCGCTCTATTCCATCATTACAATCAATATTTGTCAAATATAAGCTTATAAACTCATCAACATCATGATTAAAAATGTCATCACGGTCCGCGTTCAAAAACGTGTTAACTTCCAAAAAACTTGCGCCATTTGACGGGTTAACATGCACCTGCAATTTGTCGTCACTATTTAAAACACTCGCGCCATTTGACGGGTCAATATGCAATTGCAGTTTTTCGTTATAATTCGAAACACTCGCGCCATTTGAAGGGTTAACATGCAATTGTATTTTCCCGTTGTCATAACACGGGTTAACACGGTTTGACGCGGACGGAGAGCACTCAATATTATCGCACGTTATCGTTGGCAAATTATTACATCGGCTTTCATAAACATTAGTATTTAAGTTTACATCTGTCATAAAGTTACGACTGTTTGCAAGATAGGGTTCATTTTGTTTACGACTATCCGTCATCGGACGTTTTCGCGCATCTCCACTCGAAATAATCAAAGTATTACTAGGACAAGTCGGTACTGAAATAGGACTAAGTGGTTCGCGGCAGCGAAACTCTTCGTTGCAAGAATGAGGGTTAGTCGTTTGCATAGGACTCGTAACAAATGCGAGATTGTTAAAATTATCAGAGCGAGCTGTAGGTACATAACATCGCAAACATTTCTCGCCCGTAGTGTTACATGCAGGGATAGTATTACACTTATTCGTATCGTAGTCATAACACTCATAACAATAACCGGTTGGACCGTTTTCGACTTTATTGTTATGTGAAATAAGGCTCAAATTGCTGCATGACGCACTACTAACCAAATAGGCATTTTGTGTTCTATTTTTAGATTTGAAGTCGCACAATTGGGAATCGACACTGTAGAAGCTAATATCACTTGTATCACTCTTAGGACGCACTTTAGCACTTTGATCAGAGTTATTATGAGAGGAGGACTCACCTGAGTTCATAAGCTTACGGCACTGGTCTCTGGAATGTCCAAACCTTCGACAGTACGCACAAACGGGTCGTTGCTTCCTCGCGCTAGCATCAGCGGCGGCGCCGAGACTTGACGCGGACGCCGATTGCGCCGTTGGCGGCGGCGCGCGCGGCTGCGCGGGCGCCGACGTTTGCGGCGCTCGGGCCGGCGCGGCGGTCGGCGCGCTGGCGGCATGCGATGTACCCGTACGCGCCGTGGACGTCGGAGCGGGAGGCGCGCGTTGGTTAGAGGTTACCGCGCGGCCTGTGGCCTGCGGCGGTGTACTCCTGTCACCCTCGTCGAATGAGTCTTCCACGCTCCTTGCACGGCGGAGTAATTCCTTAAAACTCACAAAGTCCTCTCTTCTTAATCTCTTCCTTATTCTATTATTAAGTAGACCGTAGGTCATATCTAGTTGTGCCTTTTCGGAGATGTCGCCCTCGGGGAGTCGCGCGAAAAGGGAGCGTATTTTTGCAACAAATACGTCGGTGTTTTCATTTGTCTGTGGTGATGAAAATATTTCTAAGTATAAGCGATGTGGCGGGCGGCGATCGCCGAATGCGCTAATTAAGTTTTCCTTAGCCTGCCTCCACGACGTTACTTGGTGCTTGACGCCCTGCCACCATGTGGCCGCGCCTTCTTTCAACAAATACGCCAACCCACGGAGGACATTTGCGTCTGACACTTGCGCGCACTCGCTGTACGCGTCTACCGCATCGATGAATGCCTCCACGGACTCTTGTGGTCGGCCGGAAAACGTTGTCTTACAGTTGCTCAAGGTGCCCTGACCTTGAGCGTATCCTGAGACCGGAGTAGCTGTACGCGATGACGCCACGGATTGTAGGAGCTCCCTTAGCGCCTCGGTCTGTGATCGCTGAAGGGAGTCAATTATACTTTGAACATTTTCGTTAGAAAACATAGTGAGCGGCGGAGCTACAGCGTTTGCTTCAATTTCACGATTGTTGTGATCACCGCCATCGGCGCCATCTTCTCCGTCGTTGGCGTGGGTTGCTCGTTCCATACTCGTAGCTCTTCTTGTTTTCGGCGGCATACTTATTATTATTTAACTTATTATCACGTTGGAAGCGCCATATATGAGAGGGTAACCTCAGGGGGTGGTGAAATTATACACAACAGTTTTCACACACACTTTATAAATCAATCTTGAACACACACTGAGTGGGTTTATGCCCAATTAGGTAAAGTATTAACAAGTTATTTAAGTTATTATGTAAGTCTTAACAAGGATTCTAATAAGCAATCGGGAAGAGCGCGCACGAGCGAAAACTAGGAGTCCGCCATACTGTCGTGCGAGAGCGGGATCGCCAAGCATGCCGTCCGCGAGAGCGAGACGACACATTTCGCTCGCGCCTACTCTTCAGTGTACCGCGCGGGAAGACGACCACGAGAGGCGCGCGCGGGCAATTTAAATTGGGGGCTTACGCGGTTTGCTATATATTTAATATGTTAGGGCACTTTGTTCATGTTCTGGGGAAAATGGGCCATTTCGGAACATAATCATTTTTATAAAAATATTGGATAGTTTAAAGAGGGTTTGGAATAGTTTAATCTAAACTAGACTATATGTAGTATAGTATAAAAAAATAAATCTTAGTGAAAATTGGTTACAACATACGTAAAAAAAATACCAAAGTGAGGTAAGTCGCTTAATCGTTCATTTATTGGTTCCCCTACCCTACACAGAAGCATTATAAAGTGATCATAGTAACTAGTTACCACCGATCATGGAACATTTAAGAGCGGAAATTTTGAGAATTTTGTTAATTCTCTGTTACCTGTAAAAGGTGCACTTTTAAATGAGTTAAAAGTTTTATTTTATATTTATAAATTTTCCATGTAAGATAGGCGGTTTCAAAATAGTGGCCAAAAGGTAACGCATCTGTTTTGGACCGATATAGGATTTTCCAGTGAAAACTAGTCCAATGATTGCAGGTTAACCTTGATTCATGGTTAACTTAATGAACGCAATACATGTTGGTTTACCAAAAGAATAAACAAATGTGACTGCATATGCGTGGTAACCACAAGTTGTCTTATGCTCTGTCTATTTAAGCTGAAGTGGTCTGTGGGCGCCAATGACATCGGTACATGTAAATTATAATTATTTAACAGTCGTCACAGTCTTACTATTTACACCATTCAATTGGAATTTACATAATAATACATGATAACATTTGTATAAACATATGTTTAAATAGTATCTTCAAAACAAAACACTACTATAATTAATTGTACCTACTGTCATACAGATATATTAAACATAACAATGACATTGATGTTTTGTCCTATAGACACTTCAGTACAGTCCAGTTCATTAGTATGTATACATTTCTTCACCTTATTCCTTTGTAATATGTCAAATAGTGTACACATATTAATGAACCTAGCTGTACCTAAGTGTTACTAAAATTGAAAAAAAAAATTTGACTAATTTAGAATTTTAAAGCTATGCATATAACTATCTGCACCATGTATCAAATAAACATTATACATGGTTATTTTTAAATTATTTTGCACCGTCAATGTACGTCATACGTAATAGCCTATATAAAAACCAAGTTTTGCTTATCAAATAATTCTAATAGGTATCCTCTTATGAAAAAATTAATATATATCGTAGTATGCCTTTTAATTTTAATCTAACATTGTCATTTACATTTAATGTCAATTATTAATGTCAATGTGGCTAATAGCGTCTAATGCTCGTCTGCGCACGCAGAGCATGCGAAACGCAGGCGAGCATTAGACGGGAAAGGCCCTATGACGGAATTAGCATTGACCTTATAAGCACCTACTTTTAAAATCGGGGTATTTATCACAAGTTGTTACAAGTAAGCAAAGTTAATAGGAGCAAAGATTTCCTTCGGCCAATCAACCGGCTTCGCCGTCTCCGAGGGTGGTGGAGGAGGTAACTTCTGAGGGGGATAGTCGCTCTTACCTCCCGTCTTACGAACGACTCTAAGATCGGATATCACCATCTCTTTATCAACAGCTTTGCACATATCGTACAGAGCTAATGCAGCGCCCGAACATCCAGACAGCGCCTCCATTTCAGCTCCAGTCTTCGCCGTCACGCGAACCTCGCAAGTTATACGTACTGAGTTATCGTCCTCCTCTGGCAGGTGAAGAGTGACAAGGACGCAGTCTAATGGGAGAGGATGGCAGAGAGGGATGAGCTCTGATGTCCGTTTAGCGGCTAACACACCAGCAACCCTAGCAACGCCTAACGCATCCCCTTTTGGTAAACCGCCATCTTTGAGCAACTTCACCAATTCTGCGCTGATATTTAGTCGACATTCGGCGATAGCGGTTCTTTCTGTGATTCTTTTCCTGGATACATCGACCATCCGCGCACGCCCGGAAGAGTCTAAATGGGAGAACGGGCTTGTGCTGTACTGACGAACGCTTTGAAACTGGCTTGTAGACCAAAGGCCTGATAGCAGAGGGATTGAGCTTGATTTTAAAGGTCCAACGGTCTTAACATCTGGAAGACTCATTGCTAATTCAATACTTGGAGACAAAAGCTTGGGTACTGACTTCACATCGTATCTTGAGGTTTGAAGAATCCCTTGGCTGTCGATGGTTGTCCGAATAGCGTGACGTGGTTGCCGCGCGGTTCTCCGGTTCGCTGTGAACGGTGAAGGAATACAGGCTACCCCCCAATCAGAACCATGGGCCGGTTCTCCATGAGCGCCAGATTCTGCATGCCTAAAAACGTCAACAGAATAGCATCGCGCGGGAGGTGAAATGATTGGGTGTATGCTTCTGTTGTGCTTTTTTAGGCTGAGACTGTTGAAAAGTAGCCTTAGTATTAGCCGTTTTTGATATTAGGTATACAATATTTTCGGAAACAATACCTAACTAGGTAGCACCAGCCTCAAAATGTTCTTTGGGCAAGCCGGATCTAATTTGCCCTGCTTTTTGTTTGAGTCGTTAATGAAAAATGTGCTAGAAATGGCTCACGCAAGGGAAGCCGGCAGGAACCGAGTTCTATGAACGCCCCGCCACTGCTAGGTAGGGATACCTGCCTATGAAGCAAGAGGTCCCGGGTTCGAATCCTGGTCAGGGCAGTTATTTGTGTGTTTATCACGAATATTTGTTCCTGAGTAATGGACGTTTTCTATGTATTTAAGTATTTATGTATCTATCTACTATATACATCGTCGCCTAGTACCTACATCACAAGCCTTATTGAGCTTACCGTGGGACTAGGTCGATTTGTTTAAGATTGTCCCACAATATTTATTAATTTATTAATAGGTCAGGAAGTTAAAAAAAATGTGCCCTTCTTTAACATTTGAGCCGCAAGTGCCAAAAATATGAAAGAGATCATGAAAGAAGAGCTTTTTATGAAGCTAATTTTTATAAACTTTCATAGCAAATTATTTTGAACATGGTCAGTTACACCATTTTTATTGTTTTGCAAAAAGTCAAATCCGCAGTAAAAGAGGCGTAGGTATGTGAGTCGTAAGTGCTGCGAAGATACTTATTTTGCTAGTTACGGTCGTGGTATCTACGGAACACTGGTACGACATGCTCTTGGCCGGTTTTATTTAACAATTTGACCCTAAATACTTACAGGCTACTTTTTAACAGTCTCAAATATAGCTGTGGTACAAATGATCAAAATGTATGCACCGAGATAATTTATCAATGTTGAAGAATTTACAGTGTGATATTTTTGGTCGCCAATATCAGATCAGTTGTTCTACAGAACACGTTGAAGGAAGTGGTCGTTAATTTCAACAAAACAGAGTGGAAGTCCTATAGGCAAAGGGATTCTAAACTCGCCATCGGGGTCCAAATGGATAGCCGGCGGGTCGTAATTTAGAGACCTCTGGGGCCTTACCATGACGTCTTAATGCGATTCAGTTTAGGTTCAGTTGTATGGAAGTGACTCAGTTGAGGTCGTCAACAGAATCGCGTTAAGACGTCATAGTAAGGCTTTTGGTAAAAAATAACGACTGCTCTCCGACGTGTTAATATAGGTGCGATCAATGTATTAATTAAAGCCAACTTGAATAGTTTGAAAATGAGATGAAGCCTGCTTAGCCAAGATGCCAATCGCTCACGCTTAATAACGTATCGTAGCTCTCTCTATCACTCTTCCTTAATAGTGTGACAATGACAGTTGCGTTTCGTTAGCGACTGAGCGTGAGCGATTGGCATCTTGGCTACGCACCCTGGGACGTTTTCGTATTAATCCATTAGTTTAAAACCATTGACTTGAAAAGAAATAGACACGCAAAGCAGAAGAAAAACGTATACGTCACGTTCAAAACAAGACTATATGGAAAAGCGCTGCAAATGCAGCACTTTTATGATTTTTAGTCATTTTTTGCGGCTCATGGGTATCCAGTTATTTTATTCCATATCTATTACCGTTTTCCTGCCATCTGACATTCCAAACCAGAAGGTAAACTAGGCCTTATCCTCGGTTTCCTCATGATGTTTTCCTTCCCCGAAACAAGCCGGGGACTGAACCTGCGACCTCCGGATTGAAACGAATATCGAATGTAATCCAAGCAAGCTTTAATTAATCCACCTGAACGCATAAAAGTAAGATGAGAGTTAGTTCGAGGTTAGTAGGGTAAAGTTAAATGATATTTGGCATTTTGCAGTTTTCAGATTGGTGAATATACCAATTAGAAAAACCAAAAATGCCCAAAGGCCATTCTTTTTTTAGCGACAATGAGCTGTTTCCGCGCTGAAAACTATCTGATTTAGAATTTAATTATTATGTTTTTTATAGGCGATAAATACCCATAATTTTAGTTTACCTTATCAGTACAGTATAATTGTTACTTCCATGGTTAGTGGCCGTAAAATTACCTGCATTATTTAACTCAAAACACTGTGACAGAGTGGTCAATCGGAATTCTTCGCTGAAAAGGGCCACTCTGTCACGGTGTTTTCTAAAAAAAATACTAAAAATAAAAATACGTTACCTACGTGAAAAGAACTAAGTATACTTTAAACACATGTTGCTTTTATGTAATTTCTACGGTTATCTATACATGATCAAAAATCCGAAAAATAAAGAAAATAGCGTTTCATTGTCGGTAAAAAAGGAGAACGACCCAGATATGTAATGCATTACATGTTACAAGCTTCCGAGAAACGGGCCACGGCTCTCTATAACTTAGACACTTCTTATAAATTGAAAGAGATGTCATATACTACAGAAAAAGTGACCAGGGTCCCTGGTGAGCAGGGCTGGGATCGAACCAGCGACCTCCTAATTTCGCGGCAAACGTCCTAACCACTGGGCCGTGATCGGGTAGCCCTTGGGAGTCCATATAAAAGGCAGCCAAATAATCGGCAGCCCAATAATTCGTGTCCATTTTTTTGGTTGCGCATTATTGGGTTGCTGATTATTGTACTGCAAAAACTGTGGCTTCGGATTATTGGCCCGCTACCGAGCTTGTCCGACCCGATAAAAGGCAGCCCAATAATCGGCGACCCAGTAATTGGCGACCACGATGTACATGGATTATTGGCCCGCTTCGAGATTGCTCGACCTAAGAAAAGGCAACCCAATAATCCATGTACATCGTGGTCGCCAATTACTGGGTCGCCGATTATTGGGCTGCCTTTTCGCGGGATGCGGATTAGTGGCACCCGCCCTTGGTCACTTTTTCTGTAGTATATGACATCTCTTTCAATTTATAATTTATATATAGTAGTGTGCCTACTCAAAAACATGAATCAAAACATTTATTACAAATAATAAATGATTTAATTCATGCTTTACAATTAGACACTTACTTAAGAGTACGTCACTTTTCATGTGCTCCCTAAATCGTCACCAATTTTCCGGTACTAGTCCTTGGTCCATATTTGCTCATAGATAAGGTTTATTGGTAATAACGAAATAGATAATTCCATGGTCTTATCCCATCTGTCCCCACTAGTAATATACTCACCAGCATGTTGCGGCTTCTTGTTACGCAACGCGACGCGTATTAGCGTCGAGAGTTGTTCGTCGTCCGCGCCGCTGCGGATTGCGTCACGCAGGGACACCTCTGCGTTGCCGAACAGGCATACCTGGCATAGGCAATGTAGACCACATTAATGATTGATAATAGTTGGCGGCTAGACCATTGGAAACACTACATTTTGTTTTTGTTGAGATTAATAATGGTTATATATTATGTTACAATGGATTGTACTATGTTAAGATACCGTTGTTATGGTGCTCCTACACTCTTTCTACATCTCTTTCTCTAACATGATAATGTCACGTAACACTATCCTTGTCACACCGGGTTATGTCTAACATTTAGCCAGGGTTGGATTAGGCCGTTTAAGATGGCGGGAATATATTGTCAAGTATTGGTAACATTGATTCACTTTAGCCAGAGCAGGGAATAGTGTTTTTATTATGCTACTTTTAACAAAATTGGTTAGTCAGACTAAGAATCATATCTACATTTAATATGATTTAAAACTATGAAACAGCCTAACATGGATGTCGCCCCGGTTAGCAGGGCCTCCGCTACCTTCTCCTTTTTTAGCGACATTGATCTGTCTCCGTGAAAAATGGCTGATTCAAAATTTAATTATTATGTTTTCTATTAGACAATAAATGTACAAAATGTTAGTTTAAATACTTTATCAGTACAGTATTATTGTTACTTCCATGTTTATTGGCCTTAAACTTACCCGCATTATTTAACTAAAAACATAGTGACAGAGTGGTAATTCGGTAGGCTGTCTACGCTGAAAAGGGCCACTCTGTCACAAACTTTAGGAGAAATACATAAAAATAACTATCGTGTTCAAACGTTGCTTTTTTGTAATTTCTACCGCTATTATTTTACACATGATCAAAAATCCAAAATCGAAGATATCACGTTTCGCTATCGGTAAAAAAGTAGAAATTTTAAGAATATTTTTGTGAAAATAAACCTTAAGGTTGCCATCAGCCGTGATCCTGAGCCGGTTGCAGGTGGAACAGAAGTGCTGCGTCATCGAGGAGATGAAACCCACGCGGCCCGCGTACCCGGGGACCTGCCATACCTGTCACAAACATGAGTTAAATGCGCACACGCACCGAGTAATACAAATTATAAATCATTTCTCAGCTACAATCCAAAATGCCGATATATTTTCTAATAAATGGAGCACCTTTCAACAAAATAATAATCTTTACCTCAATAGATAATATTGTAATTTGTAAATAATGTTTATTTTGTATCACTATTAATAAATTTCAGTTATTAATAACCTACCTACGTCTTTAGTAGTAGATTTACAACATGTAAATGTTTTGGCATAAGCTTTAAAACATGTTTAGAGTCAGTCTACGCTAAGTTTCCTAGTTTTTGATAGCACAGAATGTGAAAGGGTTCAGTAAACGTCATAATTGCATAGAAGTTTGACGTTTAAAATAACACTTTCAAGTCTGACAGTTCATTTGCTGAGAAAAGATGGTTTGACTCTATCCATACTAATATTATAAATGGGAAAGTGTGTGTGTCTGTTTGTTTGTCCGTCTTTCACGGCAAAACGGAGCGACGAGTTGACGTGATTTTTTAAGTGGAGATAGTTGAAGGGATGGAGAGTGACATAGGCTGCTTTTTGTCTCTTTCTAACGCGAGTGAAGCCGCGGGGAAAAGCTAGACTTCAATAAATAATATTAAAAAGGCTGTAAGTGTAAGTTTTTTTTAAATGGCGGGCGTTTGTCTGAGCCTTGATCTCCTCCAGTACGCGTACCATAGAACACATCATCATCATCATTTCAGCCGAAAGACGTCCACTGCTAGACATAGGCCTCCCCCAAAGATTTCCACAATGACCGGTCCTGCGCCACCCGCATCCAGCGGCCTTCGACCTTCGCCAGGTCATCAGTCCACCTTGTGGGGGTCCACGCTGCGCCTTCCGGTACGCGCCATAGAACACATGTAAGTCTAATAAAAACAATACCCTTGCGGTGTCATTAGGCCGGGGTATGCAGCCCTGCAGTTCCGGATGTCTCTCCACAATGGTCTTCAGAGCGGTCCGGTACGGAACCAGACGAGAGTCCACCCAGCTGTTGCCAGAGAATGGCATGAACTCGATGAATCTACCACAGAAGATAGATAATAAATAAATATTATGGGGCAATCTTACACAAATCGACCTAGTCCCACGGTAAGCTCAATAAGGCTTGTGTTGTGGGTATTAGGCGACGATATATATAATAGACAGATACATATAATTACTTAAATACATAGAAAACATCCATAACTCATGAACATTCGTGATCAACCCACAAATATAATATTATATGTATCTATCTATTATATATATCGTCGTCTAGTACCTACAACACAAGCCTTATTGAGCTTACCCTGGGACAATCGGATTATTTTACTTATAAATAAACCTAAAATCACGATTTCAATATCAATTTTCTACGTATCGGCGTACGATTTTCAAAATATTTGGGATATGTGATGTGCAGTTGATGACCAATTTGCAAAAGATTTCATCAGTAAATAACGATTTTCGTTAAGTTACGGGCCTCCATAGTCCATCCTTCTATGCATGCAACGGCAATCTCCTTTAACGTTTAAAATAACACTTTAACGTTTGACAGTTAATTTGCTTGGATGAGATAACGTTGACTATTCATCTGATGGTCTTCAGTTGCAGTAAGAGACTGCATAGAAGTTTGCACAGATTCTATATAGGGACTATAGGGAGGAGGTTTACTAACCTCACTTCGACCGGGCGATCTTTCGTATATTCTACGAAGTCGAGAATTTCGTCGTCGTTGAATTCTGTAAGAAATACCAAGATACAGTAAAATATAAAAGTACACCTCAATACCTCTTGGTTCGATTATGTTGTATGGTCAAGTAAAGGAAAATATAATGTACGCCCATCTTGAGTATCCGACATGATGTACACGCCCACAGGGTGTAACGCTGAAAACCTCACACCCCATCTGTATATGTCATACTAACCAACTTTTACAATGGGAACAACCCCGAAATCGCGAAATACGTTACACCCTGTATATCAGACTGGGTTTTGCTATATGTAGTTATATACTATGTCACAATCCAAAATTAAAATTAGTTTATATTTTCAATTCCATCTCTGCAAGGCAATGCCCTGATATTATTATTGTTTTTATGCTACGACGGTGAGAAACCAGCATACGGCCCGCCTGATGGTAAGCGGTCACCGTAGCCTATGGACGCCTGCAACACCAGGGGTGTAACATGCGCGTTGCCGACCCTTTAAAAAAAAGGAGGATTCGCTGTGTTGACAGCTAAACGGCTGAACAACGGTAACCAGTTGGTTTGAGTTGATAAACAACCGGTTACGATATGTCGGTTAATCAAGCGCACCAAGTAATTCGTCGTTTCCTCTTGATACCGACCGGATCAATCAATTCTGCAGCAAAACTTGCGAGGTAAGAATAGAATACCTTGCATTGAATCTTCACAGTGACGCCTGGCCAAGTATCCACCAGTACTTTTTTCAACCATGAAGATTACCTTCATCAGACGCTACGTTGATCAAGGAATCCCAGCAGCGCCAAATCAATACCAGCCATTTCTTCAAGCCAGGTCTCCCTCGCTATCCACTCATATCGCTCAGCACGTCTACTACGAACACCGAAAATCGGCATTGACGGGAAAACCTCTTTGTCACTCCAATAAGCACGTCTGACAGAGATAGAAATACAAATCCGCAATCGTTCGATTTTCGTGGTATAGGCGTGGTATGCAGCGGATCGAGCGATATGTTGAGCGCGATGAAACTGACCGAGTACCACCATCGAGAATAAATGCTGTTATAAAATTATAAATCTACTTTAACTGAAAACTGACCTTTCATTAGAACTACGTTGATCTTCACTGGGAACCCAAGCTGCAGCGCCAAGTCAATACCAGCCAGCACTTTCTTCAGGCCAGGCCTCCTCGACATTCGCTCGTATCGCTCATTCTGGAGCGAGTCGAGCGAGATGTTGAGCGCAGCGAGCCCGGCGCGTGCGTAAGTGGGCAGGCGGCGGGTTAACACCAGACCATTGGTTGTCATTGACACGCTCGTAATGCCTTCGATATTGTTGAGTTCTTCTGCAATTAATAGGCAGAATTTACTTGTTTTTATACTGTTGAATGATAGCTTCATTATAATAATTTTCAGCGCAAAAATTAATAGTAGTTTATGCAACAGTGATATAATAACTAATAAGGGTTGTTAAAACTCGAGGGTCGCTAGTTTTTCTACGACAGCTAAAATAGCGTAAAAAGCAAAATCTAGAAACGTGGCAGAATAGGGAAGATGTTGTGCCCACTATAGAATTAAAAAAAAACAACAACAGTGCTCATATATTGTATGAAAATCCATAGGAGAAGTGTTATTATGGAATACCACAGACGTTATAATGTATAGGTACTATTTAAATATCGCTGTCATGTCAGTCATCTTATTGACAAATAGAAGTGCTGGAGTAGAAAATAAAATAATTAATCTTCTTTCAATCAGATTGAGGCGTTATAAACGCATTCTGGCAAGCGTGGCCGTGACGTCATAGTCTGAGGCCAATTGTACACCAAACATTGGACAAACCAAGACGCGAGTGTACACAGCTCGCTGTTCATTCGCGTCCTCGGGCTTCTCGAAGGTGTGTCTTATACTTTGACGTCACACACATATTATTTCATTATTTTCATTTTTTTTTCATTTATTGTTTTATCAGCAACGTCAAAATAACCTCCTATATGCTTACCATGAGTTCTACATAACCGTACTCGATAGCGACTGCGCGAAATCGATATCGTTTGCATCTCACTCCCGCCAGTTAAGAACGAGCAAGATGCAAACACTGTCGCGCGCTGAGACTTCAACATCTTTACCTAGCTTAGGTAGCTTAGGTTGTTTCTAAAACGTACCTATGATAAGATGTAGGTCAGACCGCAGTGTAGGTTCGCCACCCGTTAGTCTTAGCTTGCGGACACCTAAAGCGGCTAACACGCGGACTGTCCGCGTCAGCTCCTCGCGTGTGAACAGCTTGTCGCGCGCTGAGAGTGGCGCGCCTTCGGGCGGCATGCAGTATTGGCCTGGCAAAAAATTATGTGATTATTGGTCATGCAGTTAGTATTGGTTTAAGCATTTTTTACGAGTATATCTGTATTCGAACGAGCGAGCGAAGTAAGTAAGGTCTCTCAATAGGGTATATTTGGACATTTTGGACGTCGTTTGTATGTATGTTCGTATATATATGTTTGTATGTTTGTTCGCCGATAACTCAAGTATCGTTGATCGGATCGTCGAATTTGGCAGGTGGTTAGATTAAATAATATAAATAGATTTTTTTACTTCGAATATGAGCTGAATCGATCAAGTGGTTGCCGATATAGGTCGGTCGCAAGTTCACGGTCGGGGCAAACCACTAGTTATAATAATAATTTATAACATAATGGGTCTGCTATCTTGGCTCTACCACTATAGTCAGTCCAGTCTATCTAACGCCAAAGAAATTGATACTCGGATAGTCAGTGTCAACTGTTTTTGGGAAGCGGTTTTTGAGAAACCGTATGCTCACTACCTGAATCCTTATACACGTTACTGAGTACATCTAATACTTAAGTAATGTTAATGTCAAGCTTGTGTAGGTATATATAGGTATCTGTGTGTGCGTGTATTGAATATTGTCTGTATTGGACACCCATACAGAGAATTATTATGTTAAGATGAGCCCGAAATGTGTTATCTAACTGGAATTAGATAACGACAAACGACCTACACTATTATAATAAAGAATACAAATACAAAATCATTTATTTATATTAGATACACGAGGAATATCATCATCATCATCATCATCATCATTTCAGCCGAAAGACGTCCACTGCTGGACATAGGCCTCCCCCAAAGATTTCCACAATGACCGGTCCTGCGCCACCCGCATCCAGCGGACTCCTGCGACCTTCACCAGGTCATCAGTCCACCTTGCGGGGGGCCCACCCACGCTGCGCCTTCCGGTACGCGGTCGCCACTCGAGAACCTTTCTGCCCCAACGGCCATCGGTTCTACGTGCAATGTGCCCCGCCCACTGCCACTGCCACGAGGAATATAATCAAAGGAATGGAGCGTACCTTTAAGCAAATAATAGCTTGTATTGGGAGCCTCCGCTCTTAGGAAACATGAGGTAGGTATATTACCTATGTAAAGTTATTTAATTCTAGTTATTATCCTAATTTATTATAAACACTTTAAAAATTTCGCATTTTGTACACAGTCAAGCATGGTCAAGCCGAGACCATGACACATGAAAATGTGTCTAAAGTTTACCTTAATGTACCGACGTTTAGACTCTAAACGTCGGTACATTAAGGTAAATTAACTAAATTCGATAGACCAGTTCAGTTTAAAAAAAAAATGGTTGCCTGTAAAGTCGGTATACGGGCGAAAGTTTTACGTGACAACGACTTTGAGTGGTAAAATACTGTGCTCGAGTGGAAGGGACGCGTGCCTTTCACTTTTTATGTCTGTCTCTCTCGCTCTTAGGCGGGCTAACCATGCCCGAGTGGAAGGGACGCGTGCCTCTCACTCGCTCTCATTGTGAGCGCATAACGTGAGCGGAGCGTAACGCAGTTTCTTGAAGTGTCACCCGGCAAACCAATTTATAAGACGTTGTCACGTCAATAATGTCCTACTCTACTGCTTGGTGGTATTGTACCAGTTTGTAATTCTCATGTAAATATGTAATAAGAATTAAAATCATAATGGGTTTACAGTTTACTAATCAAGAAACTATTATCACGATATACTTAGAAATCTGCGGCATTCATTTCATGCCTACATCCATGTAGTGAAATGACACGCACATATCGGTAGGGATTGCAAGTTCGGAATTATTTTGCATAGCCAATTCTAGTATTGCAAGCCCTAATGCATGGTGCATGGAGGATTCACTGTGTTGACAGCTGGGGACCCACGGAGCAAAGCTTGCCCCTTTATAGCTGTCAACACAGCGAATCCTCTGTTCCCCTGGAAATGCAGGCCTCCATAGGCTACGGTGACTGCTTACCATCAGGCGGGCCGTATGCTTGTTTGTCACCGTCCTAATATTAGATAAAATTAAATATTAAAAAAAATGGTATTTCTAAGGCGTGCGACTTTCAATCTAAAGGTCCCGGGGTCGAACGAATCCCGGCTCGTACCAAACAATTTTTTTCAACTTTAGTGGGTAGTTAAAAATATTCGTAGGCAATGCGGAAAGCAGGTTCTTCAGGTGCTTTAGGAAAATCTTTTTGAAAAATAACGATGAGAATCGAGTTCTCTAGGCCTCGCCGCTATAATATAAGTCTCTTTTTTCTTATCAGGGGTCGAGTCTCCTCAGTCCTCACACTTCTGCGACAGGCTCGTCTGTCCTGGGTTGTCGATTTTGCAAATTGGGTTTTCTTCAGGCTATTCGAACGTGCTAAACTGTCATTTTACATATCCACTTTATATTCCCTACGTCATTAGCATGGCATAATGATCATTTCCACCGAAGTTCGCATCGAAATATCACTTAAACAGCATATTGGACTACCAGGTTAATGTCCTTTACCTCTCTTTGGTTCTTGTATGTTTAGGACGATTTTTACCACATGATTATTACGATGAAAAAGTATCAATTGATTTTATAAAAAATAGAAAACTCCCGTGAGTATTAGACATATTGCTCTGCGCAGAGCAATCGCCGCGAGCGCATCTAACTCATGATTATGGTCGAGCTATTTTCGACTTTATTGACGTAAGTACCCCTATATAAGTATATTGATTTTATCAATGTTTGTTTGGTGAAGAAAAACATTGTGAGAGAGGAATTTGAAAGAATATGTTTCCAAGCGCTATACAGCAACAACAACATATAGCAACAACTGTTTAGGTGCAACGTAGATTATTTCTCAAGGGTATATAGGTACGCAAACTTCAATTGTCTTTATTAGATCGTATTCCAAAGCTATACGGTTCAAAATGTCGCTGTCGCTTACGTAAATGATAGCATGAGTATAGCAAATGCAGCCGCGCGTGTATCCTAGTTTCCTGTCGCTATTGTATATAATTATATATTACATGCTGCGTGGTAAAACATACATTAGCGGATCCGTACCTAAAGATAAGACCAGATTCATGCGTATGCAGTACGTCTAAGGCTTATTGCGTTGTACAGTTACGAATAAAAGTACCAGCTGCGACGTACTTTCGGTCGTAAGGGGCCCCTTGGCAAGGGTGCCAACCATTGCGTGCCAACACATGTAGGACACTTTACCTTTCGCAGAAGGAGGCCGCAGAGCGGGGACGTGAGCAAGACGAACATGCGCCACTTCTTTTTTCTTTTATCTATGTGCGCCACAGTTCCGGCGCAGGCGGAAAGGGGGAGACGTAGACAAATTTTCAAAAAAAGCGGCGAGTGTTAGTAAGTTCTTTTGTTTTGTATATTTCATTTTTGTTTCTTTTTTTTGTATTGCCACGAATAAATGAAATTGTATTTTTGTCAAGATCTTTTTGAACACCTCACCCGCTCTACAGACTGACTGCATGTTGAATTGATAGATTGTGTCGGTAATATTATGACATAAGAATATATGTCATTAACCCCTTATTTCAAAGAAATGTAATAAAAATACTTCCCCTCTTTCTAGCGTTTTCCCGACATGCCACGGCTCATGCAGAGAGCAAAGGGTCCGCTTTGTAACTAATCCCGAGATTTGGCGTAGGCACTAGTTTTATGAAAGCGATTGCCATCTGATCTTTCAAACCACAGAGTTAAGTAAACTTTATTGGGATTAGTCCGGTTTCCTCACGATTGTTTTCCTTCACCGAAAAGCGATTGGTGTAAATAACAAATCATATTTCGTACTTAAGTTACGAAAAACTCGTAACGTTCAAAAGAGCCGGCAGGATTTGAACCCGCGACCTTCGGATTAAAAGTCTCACGATAAAAATACTATCATTCAATAATATATCATGAGACATATATTAGCCAATTAAAAATGCGCCCTACTACCTTCACAATAAAGCCTCTTGTATCCCATATGCATAATTATCTTTTCTATCAAGAGCTCATGTGTATGACCTTGGTTGCATCTTGTTATATGAGACAATGAATTCCTTGCGGCAAATGCAATGGAGGTGACCTTGTTGGTACAAGTGGCCAGTACGCAATTTGATATTTAATATGCAAAATGATGCAGTTGTGAAAAGCATTATTTGTTATTTCATATAGTTAGGAGGTAGGTAGGTACATTTTGTTTTTAAAATTTTACTCTATGAAATTTTAAAATAATAAAGTATTTATTAAACCTTGTACCTTCCGCTATGATGGCGGCAAATATATATAGACACTCTAAAGGGCACTCTAATGCCTGTACAAATGAAATCGTGTCAGATATTACCTTCATATCAGAGGACACTATTGCGAGTGACTAAAGTGACTAACTATACATTATAAAGTAAATTAAAATTAAAACTGATGTAACAAATTGTCATAAGTATTTAACTGATATATATATCTATAGTCTTACACATACAGAAAGACAGATATAAATGTTGTAATAACTAATCATTGAGGAAACAA
Organism: Lathronympha strigana; assembly: GCA_949128165.1. NCBI lineage: Eukaryota > Metazoa > Arthropoda > Insecta > Lepidoptera > Tortricidae > Lathronympha > Lathronympha strigana. The sequence continues at coordinate 2,534,312 of OX421911.1, forward strand.
ATAAAGAAATTACATCAATCAAAACAAACACATGATAAAAACATCTGTTTGTATACGAACTTAATATGTTTATGTATGTACTGACTGACTTATAGTTTATGTAGAGTAGTGTATAAGGTACAAACTAAACAAAGACAAAGACAAGACGAGACAAGACAAACAAAGACAAGGTACAGTAGTAACTAGAAAACATACAACTGCTTACAAATATTACTTTCCGAATTAGATGATAATTAAAAAAGTGGTTGAATGTCATTATTTACTCCGATTTAAACAAATAAATCAAAACAATATATTTGTGGTTAGGGTCTTTGCCTGAAAGCAAGAGGTTGCTGGTTCCCTGGGCACTGGGGGCCTAGGTAACTTTTTCTGTAGTATATGACATCTCTTTCTATTTATCAAAACAAACTTATAAGTTCTATATAAAGAATCATTAAAAACTGTATCTTTGAAAGAGCATTGTTGTTACTTTCAAGCACTAATGAACAGAAATAATAACTTACATCTCAGGTTACAGCGCTCCGTAAGTGAGATCCTGACGTAGTCATGACGCCGCCCGTGGAGGTCTTCCAGCGGAGCTCGGGCCCACTCTGGCCCTGATGTTGCTTCATTATGTGATTGGAGATTTGGTAGGACCTGGTGGAGTTAATTCTAATTAGCAGAGACTGCAAAATAAGTTGGTCCCTCAGAGTTGAGGATTATGATATTTATGATTAGTGATCGGGAAATGGTGGTGAAAAAAAAAACTGCAGCAAACCTTTAACAAAACCATAAAGCTAACATTTTCATGGCTAAGCATGTTAATTTATGTCCACATAACAAGTTTTGTTAAAGTTTTGCTATTTCTATGATTAAGATTTTGAGTCAAAACACATTCAAGGTCTGTCAAATTAGGTAAAAGTAAATAATTCTAGCTTGATCACAATGATCACTAATGATATAATAGTAGCAATGCTACAAAGTTTAATTGAAAATGACCTAAGTTTAAAAAATAAACACTTAGGGATAACAATTTATAATTTTATAGTTTAACCACTCATTTCCAATAGGATATAAGTACATGCAAAAATAAACACTTAGCTAATGAAAACTTCTTCACTTAGAGCACACAATGCAATAATTTAGCATTGTGTACAAAAATTCGGAGTCGTCACCGCCTATAATCACAGAACTACATTCTGTCTGATAAGTATCCACCCATTCTGCAATTTCTGCATATCTTACGTACATTTGCATCGCTGCACAACCGGCGCCCAAGGTTCAACACCCGAGTTAACCTTCCCTGCAGCATGGCTCCCGCCAAATTCTGCAACGTACACTAAACTCGAGACACTCAAGTTCGCTTTCACAACACACTGCACCCACGATAACGACCTGACCTCTTGCCCGCACACGCGATAGTACCAATAAAACCGCCAGCTCAAGTATTTACATTTAAAAACCGCTGTAAATAAACAGGTTTAGAGGTTTTTCTTTTTCAAGTGCGTACTTTAGACAGTTCGCAGCTGGTTTCTTTACTTAATTTATTTAGACATAATTGCTTTCCGGTTGTCTTATGAAACATAATTTACGCATTATTTGCTAGAAAGTTCCCATTTATAATAATATTGTTATTATTTTCGCCTTTTCGGTCTAATAAAACTTATAAAACTTTTGGCGCTGTCGAAAACCATGAAAAACGCTGTTGGGAGATTTGACAGTGTACGTTCAGAAACAATACTTAAAAGCATACAAACAACTGTCAGTTTGACGTTGACAGCCAGTAGTTCAGGAAAAAGGCAAGAGATGGCGAGCAGCTTGAGCTTTCAGCGCCATCTATAATCATATATTTAAACTTGCTCGCCGATTTAGACCAGGTTCCTGGTAGTAGTTGACAAGTTCTTCAATATTCTCCGAGATAGCGCTGTTTCAGAAACGCATAAAAAATCTTAATAAAATAATAATAATTAATATTATAAGCGGTAAACAGAACAAAATGTACCTAATTCAAGTAGTATACATAGAGAGAAGATCCTCCTTAAATATGTAGGTAACGATTTTTTCAATAGCTTTAATGCCGTTAATCAACACCGGTGATAAATCTTATCTCGAAACAACGCGTAAAACCGTAAAGCATAATGGAATCAATGACTCATTTCATCTTGATTCATTCAATGAATTCGCAGAAATCAAAAATTTCCCCTCAAATTAAAGATTTTAAGGACCACTGGCGGCAATTGAAAAATTAAAATTTTCCAAAACGCAGCATTTTGCTGAGTTCGTACCACAACACATAATTGTCTACAAGCCATCTACAAGCATGTTTTCTTGTTATGAAGTGTGGATTTCAAACTGTTTATGCTTAGGTACATTATAGTTGTATACTTTTTATGATGATGTTATTGTTTGTGGATGAATAAACATTTTTATCTCTCTATCAAAACTATTTCGAAGCTCACGAAATACCTACGCACCAAGGATTTAATGTAAATGCCAATGCTACCAACATTGAGACGTAAGTCAGGCAATTTATCGAGTTTATTAAGGCGCCCCTCGCTGTACATTACGCCGGACACGACGGATCGGATTCCAGACTCACGGAAGGGTCTAGCTTTTGGGGTCTTGGGCTGGTAAAGGCGCGTTCACATAGACGCTAAACCGAAATACGCAATAACAAGATAATAGATATGCGTATCTTCCTGCGTGTATCCGTCTTTCTCAACTGAAAGAGTCCCACCAATCGGAGGATACCTAGGTATTATTTAATTCCGTTCTCTCTCCAAGGGCTTAACGTAAAGACTTTAAAATGCAAAAAAAATGGGTACTTATAGTCTGACAAGGAAACGAACGCAGTAACAGTAATTTAGAGAGCATCATAAGGTTCACTATTGTCTTGTAGAATTTTATTTGTCATAAATTCGATTCGCAGAATCATTTATGGCAGAGGTAACTTTTGGCAGAATCATCTTCTACATACTGCTTTTCGCATACTATTTGATTTGCAGAATTAATCTTTTCGCAGAATTTTGGCAGAAAACCCTAACCTAACCCACGTTCTGCATTCTGCCAAATAACTATTATAGCAAGTATATATTTCTGCGAAAGTATTTTCTGCTAAAAGCTTTGTTACGATACGTGTTATGCGAAGTGTATTTACAGATGGGGGTAACCATAGATATCTATGGGGGTAACCCAGCATCATACTCTCTTTTTCTTACGCTAGTATAACCACCCCCGGAAAAAGGGATGGATACTTATAGTTTTTTTGTCCTACTTTTACCGCGTTCGTTTGTTTGTCAGATTATACTTACATTGCGACAGAAGAAGGTAGAAATTAAAAAGTGGCAGCATCGTCGTTTTGTCCCGTTTACTTACATAATAATTATATTGATTTGAAAGGGACGTGCATACGGTTTTGCCACTTTTTAATTATTAAACGAAATAGACACACAAAGCAGAACAAAAACGTCAACAAATGTGGGTCAGAATGACATTAGCGAACTTGCATTGATGATGATCATCATCATAAATTTAAGAGTCAAACTCTTGTCGGTGGAGCAATTTCCATGTATCTCTTTCTTGAGCCTTTCTTTTGACCGCCTGATACGACACGACGTTTATCTTTTCCTTAAGCTGATCCATGTATGTTCTTCTTGGCCTCCCTCTCTTCCGCCTTCCTTCTACTTTCCCTTCCACAATATTCTTTATGAATTCGTCGTGTCGTAATAGGTGCCCAAACATCTTCCCTCTTCTATTCTCAATGATTTGCAATAGGGACCTCCGCACTTGCACAAGGTTGAGAACTTCCACGTTCGATTTTCTCTCGGTCCAACTAATCTTCTCCATCCGCCGCCAGCACCACATTTCAAAGGCTTCAAGTCGTTCTCTATCCCTCTGTGTCATTGTCCACGTCTCGCACCCGTACAACGCTATGCTCCAGATGTACACTTTTATTAGCCTTTTCCTGATTTGGCGAGATATTCTGGCTTTAAATAGACATTTTTTTGTATTAAAAGCTTTTTTGGCCATAGCTATTCTTGAGATGATGTCTTGTGTACACCTGGAGTCGTTAGTAATGACGCTACCAAGGTATTTGAATTTGGAAACTTGATCTATTGTACAATTATTCAAAGTGATTGGTCTAGATATCGAAGGTGTCTTTGAAGTGACAAGCGTTTTAGTTTTATTTATATTGATTTTAAGTCCAAAGTCCTTGAAAACTGTGTCCATGTCTGTAATTAAGTCTTCTAAATGTCTTGATGTATTGATGATGATATAAAACCATAAATGTTTCGTACGAAAAAGAGCTTACTAACGTATGCATAAAGTGTCAAATTCATACACAGAACTACCAACACTGATAAAAATATAAAGGCTGTTGTCACTTACGGAACGTAACGTTCCAAACAAGATCGACTACCTATTATGAAAAGAGTCAACTGCTGCACTTTTATGGTATTTTTCGGCCGATTGATCCAGTTATTTTATCCTATATCTATGTTCCTAACCAAAAATGTTTTCTACAGTGTGCACACGTCCTTACCCGGCACCCGTGACGGATCGGCTTTTATCGTCCATACATTTTGTTTGCAGACGACTAAACGGTGGTTCGTAATGGTACAACCCTCTCCGATCAGAACGACGTAACCGCCTAACGTTTCTAAGGCGGTCACGCCCTTTTGTACGGGACCGTGATATACGCAGCCCTTTCGCTAGTTAACGCCTCGAAACGTCCGTGGTGATTCGTTACGCGCGGGGACGGATTTGGGATCCAATCCGAATTTAGGTTAATTTTCACAACGATCCGATACATTGAATTGCCGACAATTTTTTTATTGAATATCAGTTAATCGATAACGTTTCAATATAACTCGACACTTGACTTGATCAAATAATCAATTGAAATGGAAATATAAATATACTAAACAAGAATACGAGAGCTAAAAAATCTATGAATTGTTGTTAATGAAATTATGATATTCGATTAAAAGTTATAAAATTGAAATTAGACACTTTAGAACGGATTAATCGCGTTTATTAACACCATGGGTCTACGTTTCAAGTCCTTTACTGCACTCGTTTTCACAGGGTTATGTATGATTATGACTGAGAGAATGCGTAGGGAGATGGTGTTAATAAACGCGATTAATCCGTTCTAAAGTGTTTAATTTCAATGCACAATAAACGTGGAAACAGAAAACTATATTAAGTTATAAAATGTTCATCAGTTCTACATATTTTGCATTCCCTAGGAAATATACGGTTTTGACAGACATTAAATTATAATAGCCGGATTTTCTCAAATTACATTCGAAAGGGATATTTATAGATAATGTATTCAAAAATCCTACAAACTTTTCTTCCGGAAGTAGGTAAAAAGTAAAAAAATAAAAATGAACTAACTCGATTTTTTTAATTTACGGTACTAAATATGTTTCTTGTTTGTGAACATGACGACATATTTGTCTTATATGTGTTAAAAGCAAGACCGAAGAAAATCTATAACGGCCTCCTAGCCTAGTTGGTAGTGCGTACGAAGCAGGAGGTCCCAGATTCGAATCCTGGTCAGGGCATTTATTTGTGTGTTTATCACGAATATTTGTTCCTGAGTTATGGATGTTTTCTATGTATCTAAGTATTTATATGTATCTGTCTATTATATATATCGTCGCCTGGTACCCACAACACAAGCCTTATTGAGCTTACCGTGGGACTAAGGAGATTTGTGTAAGATTGTCCCATAATATTTATTTATTATTTATTTATTTATTATTCACGTAAAATGGTAAAACTTACAAAATGATGATACTTACGGCGTGGGTGATAGATGTGTTATTTCGCTAGAAACAAATGGTAATAAGTAAAAAATGGTCCTGAACCTTTTTAAACAACTAAAAAAACATAAATACTTACAGAAAATTCTTGAAACATGTCTGTACTTACGTATTTGTGACGATTTGTATGAAATCTCAAAATTTGTATTTTGTTGGATTTTGGTGCCTACAACTCACAAATTATCCGTTAGGCTATAAAAATCAGCTATTATTAATTATTTCACAAATAATAAAAATTGCCATACAAGCTGTCAGTTCAATGACTGGATTAATTGTACCACTAAAACTGACATTGAAAAGCACCGCCCAAGTGCGTCCCTGGTCAGTCTGGTTCGCTGTCTGCTCCCTTTGTAATCTTATTACATTAGTTAAAGGGTAAAGCCGATATATAGCCAGCATCAATACCACTTACACGTGCCATGGACGAAGAAATCAAGGACAGACAAATCAGTTTACCTAACCTTGGTAACACAGCAGGTCCCAGTTTTTAAATGGACGGTATTTAAAAATTAGTGGCGCTAGCAAGTTCATTTTTAGGGTTCCGTACCCCAAAAAGAGAAAAACGCAACCCTTATAGGATCACTTATGTCCGTCCGTCCGTCTGTCTGTCAATACCCTATATCTCGGGAAAGCGTAAAGGTAGCAAGTTCATTAATAGTACCTCATACACAAGTCTGCGGTCCCTTGAAGCTGTGGAAAAACCAAACCTCAACGCAATCAAAAGATATGGCCCTTTATGTCGTACTTCCCATATATTTGCAATGGGAAACAAAATGTACCTATAGGGTATTTCCCGGTGACCTACAGGAAAAAATGCGAAAAACGTATAATTGTCGCACACTGAGAGATTGGTGAGAAGCTGGCAGACATGATTAAAAATACATATGGGTATCCGATTAGTATTAAAGTTGTTAATTTTTTAAATTTTATTGCACTTCATAATGTTGTTGTCACCTTCGCGGCTCGAGCATATCTTTAAAGTTTGTCAATGCATTTGCTCGGCAGAGATAACGTGATTTGCCTCTAACATTATCTCTAGAAAAAATCTCACCAGCATTACACCCAACAATACTTTCTCATTATTGACACAGTCCCAAACCTCTCATCGCCCCGAGAATGTTTACAATAGAAAAATAATCAAAGTGAAAGATTGTTTTCGGACCTCCAAGTAGTTTTTCCAGCCGTGATTTTTCGTATAGATAACTGTAATATTTCAGGGCGAGCCGTGTAAATGAGTGACAGAGAGGATTGATTGCCACCGTTTGTTATTTGAAAAAGCGAAGGGCCATTTTCGCAATTCCTCCAAAGATATATATCATTGGAAACGTCAACAGAGGAGAAAATTAAAGTCAATAAGCGGACGGCTAGTAATAAGTTCAGGAATGGCGGTCTTTATCTCGCGAGGGCAGAAAGAATTGGCTAATTTGTCAAATCGTTAAGTGCCATTTCATTGTTGGGAGTGGGACCCATTTGGCACCTTGGTAGTGTTGATAGGTTTATATTAAATGTAGGGGAGTATTTGTGGGTTGTTTGTTTATATATGTAATGATGGTTAGGGCTTTTGGGTAAAAAAGTATTTTTGGACATGTTATAATTAAACATTTCTTTTCGAAATATATACAGTAAGTGTAACTTACCTAACTACCTACCTCTACCTACCTTAAATCTAAAGTAGGTCCTTGAGGCATTGTACCTAGGATGCTGGCGGCATTTCCTCGTTGTATCGCAATGCTATCAGCATTCGGCGTTGTGCGAGGAAGCCACCAGCTCTTCGGTCACCAGTAACATGTCATTGTTTATTTAAAGGGCTATTACCATGATGTCTTATCGCGATTTAGTTTAGAACCTAAACTGAGTCGCTGCCATACAACTGAGCACAGTTAAGAACGTAAACTGAATCGCGTTAACTTAAGACGTCATGGTAAGGCCAACGAAAACGCACATAACTTTTGTACATTTTTGTTGTGATTTAACGTAAATCATAGTATTTTCATCCTTCTACTATCTTACACAGGGTTGTTGTAGTCTAATAACATGCAATTTATTTGTGTTTTAGTGATATTTTATTGAAAATTTCGCGGTTTTTTATTGAATAATCTTATTTCAGAAATCACTAGAAATTTACCAAATTTTAGCAATAAATCGGTTTTTTCCGTGAATATACTTTAATATCTTTTACTTTACTACATAAAATACATTGAAGTTCTGGCTTTATAACTACGTACCTAATTCTTGGCAATTCATGTGATTTACATAAGAGTTAAAAACCTATAGGTATTTAAGCTAACATGGTCATTTGCATTATAACTAATATTTGAAACGGTATAATTACCATGTAGGTATGTTTGTTTTATTGACATTACAGCAGTTTACTCCGTGAACATGACGCTTGCAACAGTGTCGAAATATTGGGTGCTCAATAAAACAAACATACATGGTAATTATCCCTTTTCAAATATTAGTTATAACCTATAGGTACATATACCTACTTTTAAGGTAAGCCACCAATAATATACCGTTTCTTAACAAAATAAAATGAAATATTACCATTGAACTGATTAAGCTTTCGTATCTTTGAGATATTTGCCGGCTATATACGTTCGGGCATATTTGATGTACTGTACGGCGGACATACTATGGAGATATGACGGATTTCCCAAACGTATAGTATATGGCTAGCAATTAATCCCGGAGGACCCAAAGATTCTTCTACCTTGTATATATTTAAAAAATACATTGATACCTATAAATTGAAAGAGATGTCATATGCTACAGAAATAGTGACCAAGGCCCCCGGTGAGCAGGGCTGGGATCGAACCAGCGACCTCCTGCTTTCGCGGCAGACGCCCTTTCGAAAGCAGGAGGCCGCTGGTTCGATCCCAGCCCTGCTCACCGGGGACCTTGGTCTCTTTTTCTGTAGTGTATGACATCTCTTTCAATTTATAATTTATATATAGTAGTGTGTGTATACATTATAAATGATTTAATTTATGCTTTACAATTGTACATTAACACCTACTTTAAAATGACTTAAAGCTCTTAAAGGCTATATTTGTCTTTAGTTCACAAGCGAATGCTACATTTTGTGAAACAGTAGCCAAAGTTATGGCCACTAAAGTGTCTGCGAAGTCCCAAAAACACTGACAAACGGCACTAAAATGGTAGACAAACGAGAGCATTATAAAAAGGAATGACGAATATACTCCAGTCAAAGAAGAGTTTTCATTTAGAGCTATGTAATTATCGCACGGTTGACACAGTGGCTCCTGGCTGTCAAATTACAGTTAATATGCAATAAATACAAATAATAAATAAATATATATTTTTATGTTGTTAATCTTAAAAACAAGTTCAAGTGGCAAACGAAATAGTGGTGCTTATTTAAATCTTTATTTAAAAAGTAAAGCTATGATTAACAATTATCTGCACATACAACACAAGCCTTATTGAGCTTACTGTGGGACTAGGTCGATTTGTGTAAGATTGTTCCATAATATTTTATTTACATACTATACCATATATTTATACCAGATAAATATATTTGCTAGCTAGACCACAGCCGACTGTAATAGTCAGCCTAAATAGCTCCGTTCAGAACCACAGGATCTTCCTGATTTAAATAAATTTTAATGCATGATGCATTTATGATAAAACAATGAGACAAGTGACAATCTGACAATCATGTTCTCTTGAAATGTAGGCTTTGTCATATCGTCATTAGTTTTTATTTTAAAATGAATTTGGTTGTCACTTGGGATGCTTTTGGATCAATATTGATATTTCATGCATTTAAATGTTAACTATTATCTTAAATTAAAACATTCTCATCTAGTCATCCCCCAGTATTGTCAAATTGTAAACAAAACCATATTAATAGTTTCTGATTGTAGGTATGTCTAGATTGTATAGGTTTCTGTGATTTTACAGTCCTTTGGTTTAAGTGCTATGCTATTGAAATTAAAAAAAAACTTTAGTACTGATTAATTGCGTTTATTGTCCATATTAGCACTCGTTCGTCGTGTTGTGCTATGTTAATTCCTCCTCCTTGCGTCGCGTTTCTTAGGATTGAGGGTCATGACCGCCCTTCTGCATCACTTTCTCACGGACGATCTTTCTCCAACTTCTTCTGTCTCCGGCGTTGTGGATACAGTCGAGCGTGGAGCGTGGTTATCACGAATATTTGTTCCTGAGTTATGGATGTTTTCTATGTATTTAAGCCTAGCGCCCACATCACAAGCCTTATTGAACTTGCCGTGGGACGATCGATTTGAGCAAGATAGTCCCACATTTTTTTAAAATTAATATGACTAATAATTTAGTTCCTCAATGACTCCTTCGACTGGTCTAGCAGGCAAGAGGCTAGAGCGTGCATAAAACATTTATTTATCGACATCAGATAGCGGTATCTCGGCACCGCGACACTTGATGCAATAAACTGTCGCGGGACATTTTATGTTTAAGTTGGGGGAGGGAGGGGGTGTTTTTGTATTTTATCTGTTATTGCATCCTATGGTAAAGTTATAGCTGGGCACAATAAAAAGTGGTTGGAGCATTGTTGTTATTTGTATTTCCCAACGCTGTGAAAATAATTTTAAAAAGTCTGTAGACACGATATTTTTTAGGTAGGGAAAGAGTAAACTATTAAAAATTATTCAAGACCCTTTTTCCTTTAATGAGTGCTTTCATTGATATTGCAATTTTTCGGTATGATTTAACATAAATCTCTTTCTTTTTTACTATCTCGAAAATGACTATTGTGGTGTAATATTTATTTTAGTATTTTTTTAATTAAGAATACTAACTTCAAAAATCACTCGAATTCTCCGCGGTTTTTCCGCGCATATATTACACAGTGATGGCCGAGTCACTGTGTGATAACACCACTCTGTCTGACGTTGATTGCCCGATGCAGTCGAAACATGTCATGCCTAGTGTGATAGAAATACCTACGTGAGTTTTAGCCGTTTTATAAGTTTAATGAAAGTACCTACAGAAGGTTTTCTTCCCTACATTTGACGTTTAGCTTAATAAAGCATGCAACAGTTGGTGGGCGTTTTTGTTTTTTGTTGTAGAAAAATTTTGTTTGCTATATTGAAATGGTTTCTATGTTCTCTTTGCGAGCTCTATCAATTTCAAAAAAGTGTCTCAAGATTTTTTCCATTTCGCCACTTTTTATTCATAGATTTGGTATGGCAGTAGCGCAATGGAAAGTTTGAAAAATGTAAAGAAATTTTAGGACACTTTTTTTTAGGATTGAGAGCGCTCGCAATTGTGAGTAGAAAACATAAAAAATTCCAATTTACTTAGCAAAAATTATATTTCTACAACAAAAAATAAAAACGCCCAGGTGCGTATGGTGGTACGGTCGGCTCCATACATATATATGCACCTGTATTCAAATTTGAACCTTCTTCATCGGTAATAAGTTCCGAAGTGTATAAATGTAGTACGTGACTGTACCTACAATAATTTGTATAAACGTTTTAGGAACAAAATATGTATCGGAAGATTTTTTGTAACATAAGAACACGTTTTTATTGATTATTTATTAGTATTGGCATTAATTTGTCTAAGTATAAATTAGTATGCGTTGTTTGAAATATGTACCTATATTATCTGATCGCACTCGAGAGGTAAATGCGCGTTGAGCAAACCCTGACAGTTTATGCCGCCTTAAGGCGGAAGATTTTGTGTGAACCTAAAACGCGGAGTGACACAATCAGTATCTTGATCTGAGTAGGAAAAAATAAGATTTTTTTTTTTTACGAGATTTTCTTTGTGTAAGTACCTCAAGGTCATCCATCAACATCATACAAAAAAAAGTGCATCAAATTCTTTTTTTCTCAAATTTTTCCTACGATACTGATTAGAGTCAGACAATTAAAAAAAAGGATTTAACACTTTCCCAGTCTGTGCATCAAGCAACCACTGTTATTGCTAGTCTGTACCGTGACGGATGTTTACTGAAAACATTACGCACGTGCTGCTAACGACATTGCATTTTTTGCGAGTCGAATGCAGCAAATTATTGATGACACCGCCATCGCCATTGGCGTGATTCATATTGTATTGATTGTTATTTTATAAATATCGCGATATTGCAATAAAGCCTTAGGGCGTTAGGGTCTTTATTATTGGTCTCGTTATTTGGAGTCTCTGAATTTAATAATATTATTTTCTCCAATATGCTCGGAAATGTTCACATTAATGTAGCAAAATTGGTACGAAAAGAACCTCCTTATGTACCGACTGAAATAAAAAAAAATCGAATTAATTATTTTACCGTTTTAGCGTCCAGGAAGTTGTACTAAAATCCATTAGGTACTGTATTGTTTTTTACTTTGAAAAAAAAAAATTTGGACTATCAATATTGCAAACAGCCAAATATACTGTAGCCGCGACCAAACGGTCTGTACAGACGGGACAATCTGATTGACATCAAATTGTCAATCTGATCATATCGTGCTTAAAAATGCCCCGTCTGGGCTGGCTTTGTAGTAGTGTAGTAAGTAGTTCTAGAGAGAAGGAGATCAAATGCTTATAGTTATCTCGTTCTATCGCGAGTTGCATACGGCTCACTGTGCAAGGTTGTGTAGATACGGCTTAATAAAACTAAAGACATTTCAACTGTTTTTATGAACACAACCGTGCATTAAAATAATGTTTAGGCGGGAACCTTATTTTCCTTTAAATCTTATGCAAGAATACATTTTATTTCCTTTCATGTTTGGAGAAAAGCACTATATGTGCCTCGGACGGAAATAGAATTTCGTGGATTCGTATGTAATTGACAAAAAATACTCATCCACGAAATTCGGTTTCCCGGCCTCTGCAATAATGTACTATTACAGTACATATGGAGCTACATTACCGCACTAGTGCGATAATGAGCGCTTTATGTGTCTGCGTCAAAAAAGAAAACCTTAACGTACAAAAGGCGGACTTAATGCCAGAAGGCATTCTCTACCAGTCAACCTTAAGGCAAAACAGAAAATTTGTGGGCGGTGCTACTAATAGTCAAAACCGAAATAGTAAGAACAAGTTAATCTATAAATATTAAATACATATACAGTAAATACATTATATAAACATAAATACATTTAGGTATATATAGATACATAAATACATACATACATATATATATAGATAAATACGAGATTCATCGAAAATAAACTCTAAACTTTCAATCTGCTAGCAATAAGAGCACGGACAGACCTTTTAAAGGCACATTTGCTAGGTGATTCCTTGACATTAAGGGGAAGGGTGTTCCACAGGCGCGCCACTGTAACAGAGAAGGAGTTTGACATAAAACCAGTGTGGTGGACAGGGATGGAAAGGGACAAATTTCCAGAAGAACGAAGTTGACGATATATCGATTATTTGTTTGAAGTGTAGGAATACCTTTTGAGTTTAATTAATTTATCTTATCTTAGATAGAGATGGTCTCGGGTATTGGGCAACCCGTTGTACACTTGCCTTATCCACGCAAGCGGGGATACGTTTTAGAAAAAAAAAACAACTACTCTCTTGGCTGAGACGGCGCAAGCTAAAGCACCAAGAGAGGCAAAAGGTGGCCTAGGAGGAGCCATCGAAGCAGGAGAAACCACTGGAAGTTGGGGTACCGTCTGGAACCCTGGCCAAGGTGGTTAAGCCTGAGACGATGGGAACTCCGATAGCTGGACCCTCAAAAGACAGAGTGATGGCTGGAATAAGTGGGACGACACCCATTGAACCAGAGGGTTCAATGGGTGCAAGCAGGCCATAGATCCTGGCTGGGAGATCAGGTGCAAACCTAAGAGGAAGCCTGCCTAGATACTAGATAGAGATGATTGAAATTCGTGCACTGGACGAGCGGTAAGGCGTCAGGCTTTCATCGGAAGGTCGCGGGTTCCAACCCCGGCTTGTACCAGATTTTTTCGGAACTTATGTACCTACTTACCAAATATCATTTGATATTTACCAATCGCATTTCGGTGAATGAAAACATGGTGAAAAAACCTGAATACCGGTAAGGCCTAGCTTACTCTCTTGGAAGGTCAGATTGCAGTCGCTTTCGTAAAACTAGCGCCTACGCCAAATCTTGGGATTAGTTACCAAAGCGGACCCCAGGCTCACTAAGCCGGGATAACTTAAGGAAGGATTTAGGTTAGGTTAGATAATGTTGTTCCTTATATGATGATTTTTGTTTTACATAATAAAATTATTATAAACATTTTGCTAAACACCATACTTATCAATAACTATGTTGTTTTACATCAAATTTAAAAAAATGTAAGTGATTTCAAAAATGTGGAGCAAATGTTTTGCTAAATATCAAGAAAATAAGACCTTCTAGGTACCAACAAGTATAGGTATATTTAAAAAAATGCGTACAAGTTAAATGCTACTATTTAGCCTAATGAAATAATGTTTAAATCTATTCACTAATTTCGCCTTTAACATTTTTCCCTTCCCATTTAACATTTACAAATCACGCGAAAGAAGCACATCGAAGGATTAACGTATTGAAATTTAAAATCCTAAGCTCTTTTTAACATACCCCAATGTTTCTTAACTAAAGACTGATAAAAAAAACTTGCTTAAAATACAAATGACGTAAATACGCTTAGATTGAATGCTCTTATTATCGTTTAGAACTGAGATACAGGAGAATGTTTTAACAAAATTAATCTACAGGGAGTTCCCTATTGACAGAGACCTATACAGGCGCGTGGGACGTAAGTGCTAAGCTAAAAAGTCGTATTTCCTTATTAGTGTGTGCGACATACGTCTTTTAGGTTAAGGCGGAAGAATATTCATGGTCGAATATTTCTGCCCTATAAATACATACAAATAGCTTTTTTTTAATAAACAAGGGTAAGCCGAATATTAGTCTAATATGCGAGTGCAAACCGATGTTGCCCTTGCAGTGGAGTTTTTATGATATAAATGTGGGTGAAAGGAAGGAATAGTATTGATACATCAAAGAGAAAGTTTGGCATTAGTAGATTAAAGAAAACTACAGTATTGGAAACATTTTCATATTAGATTTAGAAAGGTAATCGAATAAACTTTAGTGAAATTAGATGGAAAGTAATAAGCAATCTAGCTAAAACTAAAGTAGACTTTTCTCATGTAAGAAGCTTGTGTAAGTAGCGTTTATAGATATTCTAACTTTTGACAGACGTAGTGCATAATGAGATGATTGAAAATGAAAATCTTCGAGCAGTGTGTGTTGCCAGTGATGACATACGGTACTGAAACGTGGTCGCTTACAATGGGCCTCATAAAAAGGCTCAAAGTCACCCAAAGGGCAATGGAGAGGGCTATGCTAGGAGTCTCTCTGCGAGATCGTTTCAGAAATGAGACCATCCGCACCAGAATCAAAGTAACCGATATAGCTCTCCGAATCGCTAAACTTAAGTGGCAGTGGGCGGGGCACATTGCACGTAGAACCGATGGCCGTTGGGGCGGAAAGGTTCTCGAGTGGCGACCGCGTAAGTACCGGAAAGCGCAACGTGGGTAGGCTCTCCACAAGGTGGACTGATGACCTGGCGCAGGACCGGCAATTGTGGAAATCTTTGGGGGAGGCCTATGTCCAGCAGTGGACGTCTTTCGGCTGAAATGATGATGATGATGATGAGTGCATAATGATTTTCTTCGTATTTTCTCGGAGACGTTCGTATTTGTCACTTTAAGTACTGATACTGACTGAAATAGCATGACACGTTCGCGCATTTCCGTGATAATAAGAGAAAAAATTATTATGCACTCATCATCATCTGTACATACCTATAAGTAACTTTATTGAAATTCCTGGTAACTACATTACACGATACGCGTGCAATCTAAAATGCTAAGAAGCGCAAAATTATCTATTGTCACTTTTTACGGAAACAAAACGAGCGTACCCACAATAATCATACAAATATTTTTTAACCCCGCAAATGCACACTGCACCCCATAATGCAGTTAATATTAAAATATTGCATTCGACCCAACCATTTTTTATGCAGCACACAGCCAAAACATTGGCTTTTCCCCCACAGAAGTCACCCCCACAAAATAATACAAGTATTTGTACTCACAATTTTTCGCCTGAGGGAACGAATGCTCGTTATACTACTATGCTTCATGCTTATCTAAAAAGACGTATCTGTCATCAAAGCTAATATGTACATAAGTCTTTTTTTGTTTGAAAAGAGCAGTATGTAATAAACGGAACGTGTTTTTACGATAACTCATATAATGGAAAGTGGAAGTGTACAGGATTTTCAAATGGCTTAAAAAGCGTAATAATACGTAGCAGTGTGAATTACTTTTTGCCATTATTGTGAGTAATTGTATTGGAAATAATGATTTATTTGTAATTTTTTTTCATTCAAATAGATGTATTTACAAATTAAAATTGAAACTGTCGGTAATATACACGGTGCCCGTGAGCATTGTGAGAGATTTTTACAGCGTATTCCTGAGGCTAAAAGAAACAAAAAATGTCCTATAATTTTGGTCATTTCGAACAAAAAAAAAACAGCAAATCCTTTTTTTCTTTTTTTATATGCTTTGATACATGGTAAGTAAACATTTAGAAAAGACCCACTTCGAAAAGAAAAAAAAAATATTTTTTTGGTAGAGCCGCCTTTTGCAAAGACATCACAGTGTCACTTTGAAGTCTGTCAAAAATCATGTCTAGACTAGACCACATAGTAACATTATCATGTAATGCTACTGTGGTCTATTATAACAAAACTTAGGCGACCCTCAAGTTTTAAGAAACCTTATTATATCACTGTTGTATAAACTACTATTAAAGCCATATAATCATTCCTATTACATAATATTAAACTGTTATTCTTCCATTTCCTGATCTGTACCCAATCCTCTTCCAAACTTCCGTCTTATCCGTTATTATAATTCCTGATTCTGTTTCCCCGTTTACTCGTCTGGCTGAATGCGCAGGAGCGCGATGCCATAAAAAAACAAACGCGAGTCGGACTCGCCCACCGAGGATTCCGCACAAAAGATGCTGGGCTATTTACGACTTAGTACTTAAAAATACTGGTGGCACGGAAATCTCAGTGTGCGGCAGTTATACGGTTGTCGGATTTTTTCCTGTACTTGTGCTCCAAGCTCTTGTTTTTTTGCCAAATTTCGTGATTCTATGTCAATGGGAAGTATCCTATACATTTTGATTCCCATTACGGGAAATGCGACATAAACGGCCGTATCTTTTGATTGCGTTGACGCAGAGATTTGGTTTTTTTACACCTTAAAGAGAACGCAGCCTTGCGTATGTAGTATTAATTTTATCTTGCTACCTCTACGCGTTCCCGAGATAAAGGGTCTTGACAGACAGACGGACGGACGGACGGACAACAAAGTGATTCTATAAGGGTTCCATTTTTTTCTTTTTGAGGTTCGGAACCATTACTTTAATTAAAAGCTTTTTAATAAGTACCTAATAAACAGTGTCCACTCCATTTCATTTCTTAATTAAAGCTAGCTCATATTTTTCGCTATTATGTCCGAGTTCATTTTCTGTCCTGCTATTTTCAGAAACACCGCCATTCCTGTGCTAACATTTAACTGATTATTTGTGAGCCTTATCTATTGGTAATAACGTTGGTTAATTACGAGGGTAGTGCTGAAAGTATTTAGATTGGCCCACTTTGAGATCATAAAGTATTTAGGACACATTTATTTTCTTATTTCGGGTTCGCTTATTTCGGACTCTGCTTGCCGTGATCGGGTAGCCCAGTGGTTACGGCGTCTGCCGCGAAAGCAGGAGGTCGCTGGTTCGATCCCAGCCCTGCTCCTTGACCTTGATCACTTTTTCTGTAGTATATGACATCTCTTTCAATTTATTGGCAATTATATTTAGGCGGTTTATTTTGACGCGCCCGCCTGCTATGGCCTTTTAATTTTTCGCGTGCTTATGCAATTAGATGTATCCCACTCTCTTGTGATCGAACATGTGCACTCGAAGAGTGTTACTGTTAGTACCATCGGTCACACTGTTGACTGATTATTTGTGAACCGTATTTGCGCTGACATAAGGGTCATCTATGATGAATTAGGTACATACTTGTATTAGTATATAGGTTGGTACCATCGGTTCCATCTGAATTCCTGAGCCTTATTACGATCGTATAAGGTCCATTTAGCGTCAGTCTATTGTATAAATAGGTGACAATTAACTAATGGTGGGGGAGAACACCTGTGGTTAATTATAGGGGACATTTGAGGGTATAATTGTGCAGCTGATTGATTTATTGTGGAATAGGAAAATAGAGGTATTTTAAGAAAAGTCAAAATGTCTGTTAGAGTCAGTCAGAGCCAGATGTCTTCTAAGCAATTGAACAGTCAAACATTTAAAAACTAAGTAAGGCAATGTTTCTTATTTGGCTCAGATTGTCAAGTTGTTAATGTGCTTTAAGTAACAATTCATGAAATTAAACACTTTAGATCGGATTAATCACGGTTATTAACACCATGACCCTACGTTACGACTTACGAGTCCTTTGCAGCACCCGTTGTCACAGGGTTAAGATGAGGACTGAGAGAATGCGAATTCTAACCGTCAATCAGAAAAGTTACTTGTGCAAACTACCTACATACTAAAATATAAAAATAATAATAACCAAAACAAAGATTGGCCTACAATCGCCAGAGGGGCTTATAAAGCTCTAAGTAATACATTGCTAGAACGACCATTATACAATTAAAATTAAAAATTATTATAAAATAATTATAAAGAGTGTTTCTATATGTAGTAATATATTCAAATTCAAATTCAAATTCAAATTCAAATTCAAAAATTTATTCTGCAAGTAGGCCTCAAGGGCACTTTTACAAGTCAGTAAGCATTACAATAAAGCATTTGCATGTACAAACATTTACAATATATAGTGAGAAGTAAAAGTATAATCTAAATACTGATAATACAACAGCCAAAACCTGGGTAAACAATATTAAAATAAATGTACTAAGTAATATGACAAGAGATGTATAGTCTCTATAGTTAATAATAAATTAAGTTTGGAGATGTAGAAGGTCCCCCAACGTCAAAATAAAATACGAATAAAATTTGGAGATGTAAAAGGTCCCCATAGTCAAAAAATTATACTAATAGGATTTGGAGGTGTAAAGGCCTCCAAACGTCAAAAATAAAATATCTTTATGATATAAATACCACAAGTCATCAGACTGTTAAGTTAACAGTCTTAGATCTAATGCTACCGAATACATAACTAGTATGTATCTAACAAGTCAAAATTATGAACCCAACAGAGATGTAAATTCTCTATAGTCAATAATATGTACATTCAATTTGGAGATGTAAAAGGTCCCCAAGGTCAGAAACATAATATGTAATAAGATAATACTATATGAATAAGAAATGGAGGTGTAAAGGTTCTCCAAGTGTCAGAATATGATGTAACAGCCAGTAACAGTACAGCATCGCCTTGAGCATCGTGCAAACCACTCCGGGACACTGCTAGCCTGATAAGACAGCTTTTGAGACTAAATACTTGGCCATGGCTCCTTGTCTCCTAAGTAATCGTCGATTTTATAGTACCCCTTTTTAAACAGAGCATTCTTAATATATAACTTGAATGAAGTGAACGGCATGTCCCATGCCTCCAATTATTTAGATAATAATTATTAGAGTAAGACCAAGCTAAGGTTGCGTGCTATCAAAATCGACGCAAACTTAACTTAGTAAATATTAATATTCCGTTGTCCCAAACGTCCTTTAACTAAATACACTCGCCACATTACACGAATTTATCACAAAATTATACGAAAATCTTGAAAAATTATGATCTTTCTCCCTCATACGTGAAACATCTCATGTAAATTAAACCATATCATGTCTCCTTATCTCACATATTGCTAAACATTTTTCAGTAACCTCCCCCCGGTAAGATAAAGGGCGCGATTGTAACACATTAGTCATATTGAGGGGCGTCGCACTAAAGATATTGCGGAAAGGGCATTAAGATTGCCAAATGCAATACATTGTTCTTAAACTTATATAAAACGTCGTATCTTATAAGCCTTAGCACGGCGCTTATTACCTTTTAAAAATTACATTGTCCTCGCTCCTTGTTTTGACGTGATAGAACTCCTCTAGACATTCGCGGACAAAGTTAAATTTGCGGTTGACATAGTAATTTGAGTTTAATTTGAACTGTGTGCGTTTGTAATAAGGTTTAAAGGGTTTGTTGGCAAGTGTAAAGTTATGTTGGGAATTGGTAACGTAATAAATGTTGCGTATCGATGCGTCGGAAGATAAGTAATGGTTATAGGCTCAGTTTAGAATTTGTAAAATAAATATATCAGCTTATATGATTGTTTCAATGTCATAATTTCATCAAAAATATTTATTTATTAGTAAAATAAAAAATATTTGATGGGACAATTTACATTATAAAATTTTAAAGTTATAAAGCATTTATTACAAAATATGTTATAGAGGGAGGGCAATTTTACCCGAAACAATAAATTTACTACATGTTCGGCAAAAGCCTACTTACAGCACACTGGGAAATGTTTTCATTTTTCGTAAATTTTCCGATGGTTTCGGCATTATCTCATTAGCTTTGTCTCAGAAACCAATTTTAAGTGTCCTAAATTTATCGGTTAGTCGCAAAGATACGCCTCTTTACATATTCCAAAAAAAAAAAAACTCTAAAATTTTTTTTTATAAAAATTGGTAGTATTCAGATTCTTGAAACATGTGTTTTTTTATCAGTTTTTTTCTCGTGAAATTGTGTTTCGTGCGAAATTGATATCCCTCAATATCATGTTTTAAAAAAGTACTTTCTAATTTTAAAGTTTCATAAAGTAAAATTTAAAAACAAAGTGTATATTCTTATTTAGCCTGTATTAATCGCTTCAAACAGCGCAGAAACAGAGTGTCCAAACTTTTGAATTCGACACCTAGGCTTCAACTTGGCATGATCTAAGAACATTATCGTACCAAATTATAGGCAGTAGAGATCTATCTATACTTGCCTGAGTGTCAATGTCTTTGTAAAAGTCTTTGATAAATTACTCAGCGCCTTGTGATCTCCACGCGTCGATCGGGATGGTCACTCAATTTATTAATGGCTTAGACATTTCTAACAATAACGTACCAGAACAATATTGGAACGGGAATGTCGTTAGCTTAGAAATTAAACATTTTGAGCGAGAGATATCATGATGGTTACATATTGCATAACAATGTATTAGCCTGACTAGTTACCCACTTGGAAAATAAAATCTCCTAAAGTATGCGTTTAAGTACAGCGTAGGTACTCGTACCTACTAGAGTCTGGCTAAAATTTAATTTAATTTTTTATATGCAAATAAGAAGATAAGGCAATAATTATGTTTATGCTCGTATTACTACTTAAAAAACATGCCTGCATTTTCAGGGTGATCAATAGTAGGTAGGTACATACAATGTTTTTCATCACATTTGCGAGGAAATAAATAAAATTTCTAAGCAGATAAAGAAACAATAAGTATTTGCGGTAGTGTAGTAGCACAGTCCACAGTACTGCGGAGTGAGCGGCGACTACGTGCGGCGAGCGCGTGGGGGCAGGTCCTCCGGGAGCTCCGGGCGGGCGGTAAAGTAGTATGAGAATCCTTTAAGACCATGGGCTTAATACAGCTCCTTAAGTCTAAGTATGCTTGCATATGTGATGAAAATAAATATATCAAATATATCTGTAAGTATATAAATATATTGGTGTCAAATGCAAAATATAGCCATCCTTAGTTTTTAAATATTTTACAGTTCATTTGCATGGAAGAAATTACGTGATAATGATAATAATTATAGTGAACTAAACAATTTTCATGACTCTCTATTTCCTAACATATTATTATAACAAATGAACATCACTCCAATACACAGAACTCCGTTAAACTCCATAAAAGCAACACACAGGAAATAATAATAAAAACAGAGCCGTTTTCAACCTTATCCCCTTACAATAAGGACCACAAATATTCTCAAAGAAATATTGTCAACAACCGTAAGTGACCATCGATCGGTAGACCGTATGCCGTTTACAATATGGGTCACAATTGGTCAGTCAAGTGTTCGCGATGTAACAAAGTTAATAGACGGAGAGCTAGCTATGGAAATACTTAGGATTGTAGCAAATATTAGGACAGATGAACGCACTTAAAGATACATCGTAAATATGGTGATATTGTATGTAAGCATTCTTAGACTTAATGAGCTGTATTACGCCCATGAATTTTCATACATTTTACCGCCCGCCCGGAGCTCCCGGGGGGCCTCGCGCAGCGCGCCCGGAATGCTGTGGACTGTGCCACTACACTACCGCTAATAATTATTTTTTATTTATCTCCCTAGTGAGTTTATTTATTTCCTCGCAAATGTATGTACATTGTATGTATCACGGGCGGTATAATCATTACGAACTCGAGTTAATTAAGTTACTAATTAATTCATACTCGTTCGTAACTTTGACACAACTCAACCCACACTGGACAGCTGCCAGGCACCCGGATTAATTAATAATGATAGTATGGCACACTAGAAGTTTCGTGCCTCCATAAATTGAATAGATAGATAGAATACTCTTTATTGCACACGCAAAAAAGGCACAATAGATGTCGAGTTGCGGAAAACGCCCAGCACAACTAACTAACTAACTCTTTATTGCACACCTCAAGTTTAAGTTAAATACAAGAAAAGTGTAACTAACAAAAAAGAAAATACAACCAGTCGATTTAAGATTGAGTACCTGTATCTGTACTTGAGAGTTTTCCAGGAAAAATCCCGAAAACCTGATTCATCTAAATCTGGACTTGTTTGGCTCATACAAATCAAAATCCCGAGCTGATTCGATACTGATAAAAAAAAAGTCCCAAAAATTCCTTTCCATTACGTCACGGTTTTGTATGAACTTAGGTAAGTACTATGAGCGTGGCAAATAAATATAAAAATTTATATGGAATTTTCGGGCCATTTTTTAATTATCAGGATCGAATCTGCTCCTGATCTTGATTCGAATGAGCCCAGGCAAGAATCAGGTTATCAGTTTTTTTTTGATAAAGCTCAGCTAGCTCTTGGACTATAATAGAAGATACAACTCCCGCCTGACAAATGGCAGTAGTATTAATATATTTATTGCGGCTGTCCCGCAGGTAATGGTAGGAAAACACCAACAAAATGCACTCAAGTAAACTATGATTTTGGGATTGGGCGGGATTGGGTCGTGGGCGGAATGTGAGATGCTCTGGTTTGGAGATGTGACGGTTTGCAAGCTATTTTCACAGAATAAATAATACCAGGGCCATTGCGATGGAGGGGGGAAAGGGGGGCATTGATTGACGGGGAAAATTCGCATTCTCTGAGTCATCATCTTAACCCTGTGAAAACGAGTGCTGTAAAGGGCTCGAAACGTAGGGTCATGATGTTAATAAACGCGATTAATCCGTTCTAAAGTATTTAATTTAAATCAATGTAATCAATTCAAATGTAAATAATAATGTATCTGACTGAGTGCTAAAATTCGAGAACACTTAAAAGCAGTTTCTCTAACTGCCAATCAATTGAAACAAATCTAGAAAACGAGTAATAAAAACACCTCTTTCGTAATTTTTCTTCTTTAACACTTTAATAAAACCCTACAGTTATTGCTAACATTATACACTTACATCCACTCCTGGGCACCATCGATGTAAATATCCTTAACCTAATAAAATGAAGTTCCCCCGTAAATAAATCAAAACGAGGATTCCTTAGATCGCGTAAAGCAATGCCATTAAGCTAACATTCCTTCAAGCGCGCACTTTGTATGCGGAGTCCGTAGCTCTGGCCGTCTCCTGTTAGCCCAGTCGACTAGGTGCTTGACTGTTACATTTTTTGCGACAGTGCAATTATTTGGAACTAATTTCATAGGGCAAATAGGATCGCTAGTTTTTTTCGGGCTGTCACGGAGGCTGAGACAGCTGGGAAGGCACATATAGGTGCCATAACAGGACATGCCTCATTCAACAATACATTTATACAATTTATAAACATTCCAGTGATAACATGTCTTTCCTAATTAGGTTTTGCACTGCGCTTGACAGAACGCACCTTCTATAAATGTTGTTATTATTCGAAGAAAAAAGCATTCTGATCGGACCTTCAAGATCTAATCATTGAATACAATACTACGACGGCCTTTAACGGCCTCCTAGCCTAGTTGGTAGTGACCCTGTCTACGAAGCAGGAGGTCCCGGGTTCGAATCCTGGTCAGGGCATTTATTTGTGTGTTTATCACGAATATTTGTTCCTGAGTTATGGATGTTTTCTATGTTTTTAAGTATTTATATGTATCTATCTATTATATATATCGTCGCCTAGTACCCACAACACAAGCCTTAGAGCTTACCGTGGGACTAGGTCGATTTCTGTAAGATTGTCCCATAATATTTATTATTTATTTATTTATTATTTAATACTATACTAGTTTTCATCAATACGTTTCTAAAACGAGTGAAACGAGGCGGTCAATTGAAAATTGCTTCCACTAGTTTCAGAAACGTGTTAATGAAAACTAACAGAGTCTTAACAGAGATTTTTGCCTTGTTTTCGAAAATTTAAGGATGACTCACACTAGAACGCGACGTGACGGGATGGGACGGGGCGGAACGGGAAAATCTGTCAATTTATATAGAAAGAATCACGTGATAGCCCTCGGATGTCACGTGACGCTTTCTATAGGCCGTCCCGCCCCGTCCCGTCCCGTTGCGTTCCGTGCTAGTGTGAGTTATCCTTTACTGAGCCCTTTACGGAGCGATACGATAAGAGCCCTCGTTGACTGGGGTAAGTCCCCACTTATTCCGATATTGGGCTACACTAATTTTGTTTACTTATTCATTAAAATGGAGAACGATTGCTTCGGAATGCGCCCTCTATACATTCGTAGCTTTTAAATAAGTCTTTATGTGGAAATACTTCATTGAGACTTATTTTATTTTCCTCTTTTAACTATATTAAGTAGTTCTCTCTAGGGACTCGGGTTTTGTGTTGATTATAATCTAATTTACCATGGTGTTGGTATGTTAATTATATTATCATTAAAATTGTTATACTTTTGAGCGTAAATATGATTAAAGTGAAAATGTAGGTTTATATTAGACCAAAAGACTTATCGCCTTCTCCTCATTATCGCACTAGTGCGGTAATTTAGCACCATATGTACAGTCACCTGCAATAGTATAGGATTATATGAAGGCTGCAAAATAATCTGACACACTCTTGTTTGTACCGCCATAAGAGCGTGTCACATATTTTTGCGGCCTTCATAGCGTCATATACAATAGTACAGTCAGTAATACAGTCAGCAATAGCTGGTGACTGTACTGTAATAGTAGATTATATTTTCACCCATTCTAACCAAGGCAAATGTCTAACTGAACTGAACTGAATGGATAAGAGAACAAACAATAATTGACTAAAACGGGACTTAATCGCGTTCAAAGTTTGTACGCGATTAAGCCCCGTTTTAGTAAATTTATAATGTGTGAAAATCGTGAAAGTTTAAATAAGTGTTAAACAATAATTGGGCCAAACTGTATTTGATGTGCGTTTATGAATAGCGCCATTAATATAGAGTCGGTCCACGTTATATCTTCCAAGCAAATGAAAAAAAAATTACGTTAACTTGACATTTTCAGTCTGTTATCAAAATCTATGTAAACTAACCTTAGTCGGCCTCTAGAGATATTTTAAAATAAAATTACCTTTCTTTGTTTATAAAAACAACGTTATGTTTGACTGTATTTTGACAAAAAAAACTGGGGATCGCGTTTACTTCTATTTAATTTAATTTATATAACTTCCTGTCGTACTGTAAATAATATTAAACATAACGTTTAAAATTACTTTTTTGAATTTTCTCGGAGGAAATGCCACCCATCTAAGATTCACGGAACGGGCATGGAACATATTGTCTACGTAACCCTGAATTTCCAGTACATGCATATACGGACGATTTACCACCATGGATGCACCTAGAGCTGAATGCAAGTTTGACGGACCGCCCATGCGCGCACTGAATAATACATCCATCCATTCGTAACTTTGAGGGGCTACCTTGAAGATCAAATTATTGAAGTTTCCTATTTGAGTCTCTTTTGCTCGAATCATGCGCGATAGAGAGAGGAGATGCGAATAACGATTTTTCGATGATCGAGGTAGATTCTGAACTATGGCTTTGGTTTGCAGGGTTTATGATATTCCTGCATTGTCTTGGTGATTCAGTGTGATGCTGTGTTGTAAAGGTTTAAATTTAGGTTTTATATTATTTAACAGATGCCGCAATGCTACGCTGTAGTATACGTGTAGGTAAATAACACGATATGTACCTGCTTAAAATTATATTTATTTTCTCATCTTCATTATTTTTTTTTTCTTTTTTTTTTACAGGACATTCTTACACAAATTGACTAAGTCCCGCAGTAAGCTCAAGAAGGCTTGTGTTACGGGCGTCATTGTACCTATTCAGTTTTGATGTACCTATTAAGTTTAACGCTGAACATATTGTGAACACCATCAGTGTCTGTTTCGGTATATCTAAGGTTACCTTTAGGTATGTATATCTTATGTCCTGCCTAAATGTTCTATAATATGTGTTTTGTTGAATAAACGTCTATTCTATTTAAATATCCAAGTTAAGACAGCTGCAATTTGTATTTCCCGAAACTACCCGGAAGAATTTGGCAGCGCACCGTCCCCAACAGAAAACTTATTAGCAACTAGAAAAAAGATTTCCAATAAGCCGTCTAACCTATAAGTCAGACGTTCCCGGCACCATCCGTTACCCATAAACTGTCCCCATTCAAAAAGGTCTTAAGTACGCACGCATCTCATACAAACTTACTACATTTCTCTGGGAAAACATCGTGTTCAACGCACAAATCGGTTCGTTAGAAGACAAATGACTACCGTCTGGTTCGCGAACATACGCCGATTCCATTTTCAAAAATTATACCAAGGTTCGAAAATTGAATTTGGAACTGCTGTTAGCAATTGTTTTGAATGGTATAGTATGAATGATTGAATAGCTATGTTGTAAAAACTTTTTAACAAAAAAAAAGACTAACACAAAACGAAACGAGCAACAAAAACAATAGCGCACTAAAAAGAAAAAAAAAATTGTCTTCAATAACGCAAGTGAATACCTACCCTACAATTACAATTATAATTTATTTCTATACACTTTCTATATACTAATACAATCGCTAGGCTTATATCAATTTAATTACATCTAGAAAGTATGAACTATATTTCATATATTAATTTATTTGTATTAATCATACATTGTCGAGTTACGGCTATT
Organism: Lathronympha strigana; assembly: GCA_949128165.1. Classification (NCBI taxonomy): domain Eukaryota; kingdom Metazoa; phylum Arthropoda; class Insecta; order Lepidoptera; family Tortricidae; genus Lathronympha; species Lathronympha strigana. The sequence goes on from OX421911.1 coordinate 2,561,466, forward strand.
ATTATATACAATGTTTATGTCGAATTTTATTTCAATAAAATCTAAATTAATCCACAATAAAAATCAAAAATTTAAATTGAAGACATTCACAGTAGAGTAGAATTAAAGAGCTATTCAGTCAGAAATTCGGTAACGGAATAGTAAGCCTTTTGAAGCAGGAATGATTTAAGTTTTAAAACAAAGCCAAGACAAAGACAAGAAAAAAACTAACGACAATTCACAACATATTAGGATATATCCATTCTCTAAACGTACCCACTTAAAATCATCGGCACTGACATACTTACACGACATTTTGGTTTCTTTGCCATGCTCTGTTTCACAGCGGCATCATAAAGTGATATAGAACGACATTCTCAGCGCGCCTCAAGATTGTCACCACAAACCTGTCGCACACATTAGCCTTTTTGTCGTCTGAATGTTGCAGTGACAATTATGTTGGATCGTCAGATATGGCCATTGTTTGATCTCCAGTTTTGCGGCTAAAAAGCCCTGTTAGAGATACTTAGCACGGACGGTGGCAGCCCAAGGCGCTTCATCGGCACTCCTTCGGGAATCTAAATTGGCGTTTTAACTATTATTAAGTGTTCCGAATGAGACTCACAGCGACATCTGGTATCGGAGCACCGCAGTTACGTATGTCGCGTCATACATATCGCGGCCAATACGGAGCGCGATATACGCCAACGTCACCCTTACGTCACGACATATTGTCCTCATACCCCAACTATCCTCGAATAATGTTACACGTAGACTAAGTTTTGCAATAGAATATTAAGCACGTTAAAATTTGCATTTTTTATTTCTCCAATCCAAGAAAAGTCGAATTCTCTAAATTAATTACGCTAAAAGACGCCTAATCACGAACATATGGTCCTTCGAACCGGATATCAATGACTTCTTCGCCAATCGTCGAATCCGAGATGAGAGGTCATTGAGAATCAGCACCTTCGGAGAAGAGAAAGCGCACGTCGACATTTCTTCTTGGACGGGAGGCGCGTTTGCAGCAGAAGACCCAACTGCGGATACCTATAGGACGAGAACTGGACCATCCAACGATTTTAAACGCGCATATTTCGGTACGGACATCCAGCCACCCTATACCTAATCCTCGTTGTCTTCAGTTGCTTAATGCCGTGCTTAATCAATTTCAGTGAGAGCCCGTGACGAGTTTGCATTGTGTAACCAGTACTAGGACGCCTTTTCGCCGCTACACCACGCGGAGTTGCATCAGGGTCCAAAGTTCACACGTGAGTACTCCAGCTTTCTACGTATACTGAATCAAAATGGGAACCGATCTAGATACCGGTAGTGGAACTAAAACACGCGATAAATCACCGGCTAGGCTAATCTGTGATGCCTCGATTGAACCTCATATTCGCGACTTGGTCAAAAAACGTGGCATTATAAAGGCTAGACTTACAAAGTTCTCAACCCACATTCAAAGCTGTAGTGATAACTTAGGTGCTCTAACTGAACCTTCTAAAATAAATTTAAAATTACGCGTACAAGGAGCGGAGAGCCTGTACACTGAATTTAACGAAATTCAAACTCAAATTGAAGCAAATGTGTTCGAATCAAATCTCGATGAACAGTTAACGCAACGAGAACAATTTGAGGATGCTTATTTCAGTGCACAGTCCCTCGCGGAGTCTATACTTAATAAATTCAATTGTACAGATTGCATAAGTCCTAACGTTTCGCAAAATACGACAATGAAAGCTATTAAACTGCCAGTTTTATCACTCCCTTCTTTTGACGGCACCTACGAAAACTGGCTCGCGTTTAGGGATATTTACTTATCACTAGTTCACAACTCGAAGGATCTCTGTGACATCCAAAGATTTCACTATTTAAAATCATCGCTGACCGGTAGTGCTGCGTTAGTTATAGACGCGCTTGAGCTAACCGCAAGTAACTACGAGGTAGCATGGGAGCTCCTTCTTAATCGCTACAATAACAATAGGCTGCTTATCCACAATCACGTCAAAGCACTATTTTCGCTTCAGTCGCTGCCTAAGGAATCGCACATACTTATAAGAAAGCTAATTGACACAACAACGAAAAATTTACGCGCTTTAAAAGTCCTAGGTGAACCTATATCGTCTTGGGATACTTTAATTATTTACATCTTAGTGTCGAAGCTCGATAAAACCACTGAACGCGAGTGGGAACAACATAAATGTACTCTTACGAGCGGCGACACTCAGATGAAGATTAAACTGGATGATCTAATTCAATTTCTTACTAACCGCGCAAATATGTTAGAAACATTGCAGGCATCACAAAGTACGAGTGTACGCGATAAACACGAAGTGAACAAAAAATATACCACTCCTAACGTCACTCACAACAATAAAGTACACTGCAATGTTTCTACCAACAGTAAGCCACTAAAATCACAGCACAAATCAAAGTTCGCGTGCCCTATGTGCAAATTGAATCATCCACTTTATTCTTGTGTCAAATTTCTTGAGACTAACTATGAATCTAAACTTAAGTTTGTCGCGGATAATAAGTTATGCAATAACTGTTTACGAGCTGGTCATTCCGTGGAGTCATGCGTATTCGGCCCGTGTCGCAAGTGCAATAATAAACATAACTCAATAATCCATCCTCCTAGCGATGAGTGCACTCGCGTCCCGGCCCCCGCTGACGTCACAGCCCCCGCTGCAAGTACTTCGGCGGCCGCCGTGTCGGTCAATGCGCATTGTCAGCGAATTCCTTCGCAGCGGCCGGTTTTAAGGCCAGTCTTGTTGTCAACTGCTGTCATTGACGTGATAGATAAAAATAATAAACCGCACACGGTCATCGCTCTTCTTGATGATGGCGCGCAACGATGTTTTATAAAAGAATCATTACGTGATTTACTAGGCGCACCGTTAGTACAGTCCACTCATGAAATAAGTGGTGTAGGCGGTATTGTGACTAGTGCTCCTGGTCGTGACCGTGTTTCGTGAACCCGTAGCCGAATCTCCGTTGCTGTGTTACTCGGCAACGGAGATCCGCTCCGTTTGCTCCGTGTTATTCGGCTACGTGTAATTAAGATACGTAGCTACGTGTACACGGAGATACGTATCTTATTTATACGTAGATCGGATCCAGTCGTGACCGTGACGTTAAGTGTAGATTTTATGCGTGTTATTAAACCCCCGAATGTAATGCAAGGGGCGAGTTTTTAATTTCAGTTTCCATACTTTTGCATTTTAAATAAAAAATTAAGAGATCAAAAATAATTAGATGCAAATATTATGTTGGAGGCAAAAATAATAGACCAGTAAAAAAAATTGTAAAAGATGTGTATTAAAAGAAGCCGAGCGGAGCCCAAGCCGAGATTCGCGGGAACGTAGCCGAATCCAGAAACGGATACGTATCTTTGACGTGACCGTGTAGTACGGGATCTTAGCACCGCCGGTGCTAAGGCTACGTAGCTACGGTTCCGCGTGTAACACGTATATCACAAGCCCTAATTGTGACGCAGAGCACGCAAACCTGCAATGTACAAATAAAATCGCGCGTTAATTCCTACACTACAAATTTATATTGTTCCGTTTTACCGCAAATAAATACATCAATGCCAGTTGTTTATGAACATTGCGCAAAATTCGATATTCCAGACAATATTCAACTGGCAGATCCGCAATTTTTAGATTATAAAGATTTCGATATCTTAATTGGTGGTGATAAGTATTGGGATCTATTTACTATGGAAAGAATACATTTACGTAACGGCCCGTACTTATTAAATACCGAATTAGGCTGGGTAGTAGCAGGTCCTATCAATTTAAACGCACGCGTTGAAGGCCGCATCCAGTGTAACTTTACGCAAACATCAGACTCGTTATTACGGCGATTCTGGGAGATTGAGGAAGTACCTACCAGTCGGGACGCACTGTCTGACGAGGAGAAGGCTTGCGAGGAGCACTTCGTTCGCACCACTACGCGCGACAGCGAAGGAAGGTTCTGTGTTAGCATGCCACTCAAGCAGCCACCCGAACTGCTAGGGGAAACTTATCCTCAAGCTGAACGTCGTTTGCTGGCGCTGGAAAAACGATTACAGCGCTCAGAAACGTACAAAAAATTATATACGGACTTTATTCATGAGTATCGCGATTTAGGGCACATGAGTAAAGTTTCCAAATATAACTCACCGCATTTCATTTTGCCCCATCATGGCATTTTTCGCGAATCCAGTACTACGACACGCCTGCGGGCAGTTTTCGACGGTAGTGCGGCATCTAGTTCTGGTACGTCTGTGAACGATCTTCAGATGGTAGGTCCCGCTATCCAGGGCGATCTTTTTTCCATCCTTCTACGCTTTAGGCAGCATCGTTACGTAGCATGCGCGGATGTGGCTAAAATGTACCGTCAGGTATTGATGACCGAAGATCAGCGTGACCTTCAGCTAATCCTTTGGCGCGACAGCCCCGACCAGCCCATAGAAATATATCGTATGAATCGCGTAACTTACGGCATGGCGTCGGCGGCTTTCTTAAGCGTTCGTTGTTTAAAACAGTTAGCCACTGAATGCACCGATCCCGACGTTAAAAGAATAATAAATGAAGATTTTTACGTAGATGATATGATAACTGGGTCACAGGATAAACTAGAATTGTTACGATTATGTAATGAAACCGCGCGCACATTACAATCGGGTTGTTTTCCGTTAAGAAAGTGGGTATTTAACTTTAGTGAGCCGTCATTAGAGTCTAACTTCGCACTACTCACTGACGCGCAAACCCAACTTACGTTCGATAAAGACTGCAATTCAAAAACATTGGGCATTGGATGGAATAATTATTATGATCAATTCTATTTTAGCTCGCGACTTGATACAATAAGAGGCGATGATAAAATAACAAAACGCATTATGCTATCACATATTTCGCAGATTTATGATCCCTTAGGTTTACTAAGTCCGACAATAATGCTAGCCAAAGTTTTACTCAAGCGTTTATGGATTTTAAAACTTGATTGGGACGACACAGTACCCGCTGACGTCATGCGCACCTGGGACGAGTTCACTAGGTCATTATCAGCTGTTCTAAGCACAATCCGTGTGCCGCGTTATGTAATGAGTAGCAGTAATTATACGCGCATAGAAATGCATATTTTTACAGACGCGTCACAGGTTGCTTATGGCACTTGTATTTACATTCGCACAATAAATGATGACTTAGAAGTATGTTCGCGGTTGCTATGTTCAAAGGGAAAACTTTCTCCCATTAAAGTCCTAAGTATTCCCCGCTTAGAACTGTGCAGCGCATTGCTAGGTGCTAAATTATATAACAAGGTCATAAATAGTATAAATTGTCAATTTGACGACGTCGTATTTTATTCCGATTCGACTTGCGTTTTAGGCTGGCTGCGCATGTCACCTAATTTATTAAAAACGTTCGTGCAGAATCGGGTCACTGAAATCCATGAACTGACAAAAGGGCTTCCATGGCGCCACGTCAGCGGTAAAGTCAACCCAGCTGACTTAGTTTCAAGGGGCGTTCGGTTGGAAGACCTAGCTGGATCTAGTTTATGGTGGGAGGGACCTGAGTTTCTGCAGGATGCCAATTTTGACCCTAAAACCATGCCTGGAACGCCAAGTTCGGAAAACACGGAGCATTTATTGCCTGAAGTCAAATCTAACGTCGATTTGGCGCTTACCGCTACTACGGAACCGTCAAGGTTTCCGTTCGAGCGGTTCTCTCAGTTCTCGCGCATGATACACGCCGCTTCTTACGTTTTACGTTTTATTCATAACGCGCGCAATAAGAATAATAAGCGTACGGGCCGTATCAGCGTCGAGGAATTGCGGGAATCGACAAATTTATTAGCCAGGCTGTCTCAACTAGAATCTTTTCCAGATGAGTACAAGCTATTGGCTAATAAACAAACGTTAAAAATAAAACACAATTTAAGTAAGCTAAACTTATTTATTGATGACGATCGCGTAATGCGCGTCGGCGGTCGCCTCGGTTATTCGCAACACTTTGCTTATGGAAAGAAGCACCCGATTTTAATAAATAGCAAGCATCATTTCGCACTATTATTATTTCGCCATCAGCATAAAAAACTTTTACATGCTGCGCCTCAAGCCCTTCTTTTTGAGTTGCATGATGCTTGGTGGCCGCTAGGTGGTAGGAACCTCGCGCGAAAGGTTTTCTATGACTGCGTTGTTTGTAAGCGATTAAGAGGGAAAACCCTTACTCCTTTCATGGGAAACCTACCTGAGGAGCGAATAACGCCTACATATCCATTTTTCTCTTGCGGCGTCGACTACGCGGGGCCTGTTTTTATATTAAACCGCAAAGGCAGAGGTGCTCAAACTGTCAAGGCCTATATTTGTCTGTTCGTTTGTTTCGTCACGCGAGCTATTCATTTAGAACTTGTCAGCGATCTGACTACTGACGCTTACCTTTTAGCTCTCAAGCGCTTTATAGCTAGACGCGGTAAGCCTAATGAGATATTCTCTGATAACGGCAGGAATTTTGTGGGTTTAATGCACGATTTTGCCCAGTTTTTGACCAAATGTAGTCCCGAAATCATAGATTACGCCAATAGTTGCAATATTAAATTCCGCTTTACTCCACCTTACACGCCCCATTTTGGTTCCTTATGGGAAGCTGGAGTAAAATCGAGCAAATATCATTTACGCCGTGTAGTAGGAAACGCACACCTCACATTTGAGGAACTAAGCACGGTGTTATGTCAAATTGAAGCGGTCCTTAATTCCCGCCCTTTGTACGCCATGTCATCGGATCCACACGACCTTCTTCCTCTGAGTCCTGCGCATTTTCTCGTCGGTCGCACCTTAACGTCGCCTGCTTCGGAGGACTTTCAGCACGCACCTGCTCATCGACTCAACCGGTACCAGATGGTGGAGAAGATAAGGCAGCATTTCTGGGCCCGCTGGTCCAAAGAATATGTCTCCGAGTTACAGACGCGATCCAAATGGAGGAGTCATTGCCAGGAGCTAAAGCCAAATACCCTGGTGCTCATAAAGGATGACAACCTGCCTCCATTAAAGTGGCATTTGGGACGCATCGTCAAGACCATTCCTGGCAAAGACGGAGTGTCAAGAGTGGCAGATATCCAAACCGCATCCGGCATCATCAGACGCGCCTACGTCAAGATCTGCCCCTTAGTATCTCAGCCAAACGAAGACGCAGAAGCTCAAGATTCCTCTTGAAAGCCAGATCTTTCAAGGCCGGGGGCATGTTCCGAATGAGACTCACAGCGACATCTGGTATCGGAGCACCGCAGTTACGTATGTCGCGTCATACATATCGCGGCCAATACGGAGCGCGATATACGCCAACGTCACCCTTACGTCACGACATATTGTCCTCATACCCCAACTATCCTCGAATAATGTTACACGTAGACTAAGTTTTGCAATAGAATATTAAGCACGTTAAAATTTGCATTTTTTATTTCTCCAATCCAAGAAAAGTCGAATTCTCTAAATTAATTACGCTAAAAGACGCCTAATCACGAACATTAAGCTTAATTATTGTTGATAGGGACTTTTCGGGAACGTGTAGGAGTGTACTGTGGCTGACTTTGTGCGAAATACTGCCGAACCGACGTTTATTCGGAGAAAAAACGTTTGAATGATTTATAAGTTTCTTAAGTTGGTGGTTACTGAGAATTGTTTAAAAACGCTGTATGGTGTCCGTGACTGAATAGTAAATGAGTGGACGGGACGAGACGGGACGGGACGGGCGGGAAGGGACGATCGGTCAATTCTATAGAGGGAATCACGTGATAGCTCGGAGCCACAATGCATAAAAAATATATAACGCAAAAGAAATTATTCGAATATTGAAATACACCACTTACTAGCTAGCTAGACGTATAAATTGCAAGTCCGGATCACGCCGCTATATGTTCGATATGTGTCTACAACTACATGTGTAGACACTAAAACAATTTATCCGAGATGTAGACAAAAGTTGAGATTTACGTAGCGTGGCCGACAGGAGATGGGAGAATAGGGGGGATAAGACGGTGTTCTCTATATTTAGGAGGATAATTATTAACGAGGCTGAAAAATTGGCTATATACAGACGAGTTAGTTTGAAAAAAAATGATTTGTGTTAACAAAAAAATAAGTTGGTTTGAGCCTGAGACGCGGTTTAGGCTCTTGAGTCTTGAACAACTGAACAGAAAATGAATAGTGGTTCGCCCTGAACGCGCAACCTCTGTATAGATCGATTCACGAAAGCTGGTGCCGAAAATATATTAATTATGTCATTAGTTCCATAGACATTCCGCGACAGCTTTCGTGAATCGATCTGTAACCCTTGACCCTCGGCAACCCTTGACCGATTTGGCTCGTATTCCAACTTAATGAATATATTTATTTCATCTAACCACCTGCCAAATTTCACGACGATCTATCTGATCAACGAAAAAACATACAAACATACATACCTACAAATATACATATCTACAAACGACGGATTGTGTTGAATTCATTCAGGACAAATCCTAAATTTACTTAATTCAAGTTTAAGGAATATCTACACAATGTTTTCGTTTTGCAGTGCAAAAGGCGTGCGAGCGTTGCGTGGAACAAACAATTGGCAGGAATTTACGGCGCGAGCCGCGGCCAAGCCGCTTATTGAAGCCGTTTGGGCTCCGGGTGGGTTGTCTGTCTATACAAGCTATAACTATGTAATAACAGTGTTTTTTTGGCAGAAGCAAACACGCAATTGCTTTGTGACAAGAAAAAATCCTACCTTCAGATCCTGGCTGGAAAATGAATAAACTGTGGAGCAAATACCGCTTCAATTAAAAAAAATAACAAATATGACTGGCCGTTTAGATACACCAGGAAATATAACTTCATAAAAAAATATCAAAGTATCATAACCAAATCTGAATGGCCGGTTTTTGAAAGTCGATTAAAAATAAAAACTGAAGGTGGCAGCCGTGGCGGTCGTTGGTCCAAGTTATCTAAAAGGACTGGTAGGTGATAGCTTGATACTTAACGCGCTGAAGTTGTTTCAAATGATTTTTTTGTTTGTTCGTTAAAAGTTGTCACAATAGTTTATTATACAGTGAACTAACAAAGAATTGTGCAGCTAAGGAAGAATTAATCTTGAAACATGTTTACCCACTCTTTGCTCATCATGTGGTAGTCCGGGGTCGTGACCGCCTCGTGGCTGTTTGTAAAGATCATCAGCTACTTTTACGGTGAGACGCCTTACTCTTTGGAAAGTTACAAAGAGCAAGGCCTCTCCCCGTACAGAGTAATGCTCAAAGAGCGATTTTAGGTATAAAACCGTACGCTTGGTAAAAAACCTTCACCCTGGCGAAATTCTCCCACTGGACACAAGCCATTAAAGAAAACAAAAGGACTAACATGATTGTAAACTGCCATTACCTATCCAATACTAGGTAGGTACTGGAGTCAAACCACGATATAATATCTTCTAAGCAAATTAATTGTCAAACTTTAAAGTGTTATTTTAAACGTCGAAGTTTAATGAAAGTATGTCGTTTAGGTACTTTACACTGTCACAGTCTGTTCTATCAAATCGGCTATACGTCAAATCAATATACGTATAAAAACAGAAGAAGGTAGAAATTAAAAAGTGGCAACATCGTAGTGTTGTCCCTTTCAAATCAATATGTAAGAAAACGGGACGACACTATGTTGCCACTTTTAAATTCAATCTTTATCCGTCGCACTGTACATAAGGCTCAAATTAAGCACCCCTCCTTCATTGAAATTAGAATGTAAATGGCCACCGTGTTCAACTTTATTGACTGCTAATATCTGTCTGGCGAGACAGTAAATCTTGGTTAACACGACGCTCCATATTTATTGAGCGTGCAGTACACGCTTACAATCCGTTCCGCTATACCGTATATTTAGAACATACGTATTTTGCGTAACATTGACCGCTAGAATTGTCATGAATATAAACGCATTATTAATTTGTAAGAACCAGATAATATTGGCGTACTTTTTCTATGATAAAAGTACAATTTCCGATTTCTATTTGCACTTTCTAAATTACCTAGAGATGTCAGATTTAATACCTGTAATTTGTTTTTTTGTATTTACTACTGTTAATCCAGTCATTGAATCAGTTCATTAGTTCAGTTAATTATTTCCCAAATTATCAAAATTTTCATACAAACTGTCAGCAGTTTGTATCAAAATTTTGAGAATTTGGGAAATAATTAATAATAGCTGATTTTTTTAGCGTAACGGATAATTTGTGAGTCTAGTATCATGTAGGCACCAAAATCCAACAAAATATCCTTTCATGCAAATCGTCACAAATATGTAGGTAAGTACACACTTTTTACCTACTTCCGGAAGAAAAGTTTGTAGGATTTTGCATACATTATCTATGTATAAATATCCTATTCGAACGTAATTTGAGAAAATCAAGCTATTATAATTTAATGTCTGTCAAAACTGTATATTTCCTGGGTTATGTTATGTGTTTTGTACTTCATAGCTGGAGGGTGTAACTCCGCGTTTTGCGTTGACACAAAATCTTCCGCCTACGGGTGGCATATACTGTCAGGGTTCGCGCAACGTGTATTACCTCACGGGTGCGTTCAGATATATTTATTTTTCAAACAGTGCACCATAATAAATTATCATTGCGCCCATGCGAAGCCAGAGCGGGTCGCTATAGTCAAGCAAAAGGATGGATATAGTTTTTTTGTCCGACTGTTACTGCGATCTTTTGCTTGTCAGATCATAGTTACCATTTATTGGTGCCGACTTTAAACTGATTCCATAGACAGCAATGCGTACTACTCACTAATCAGTCCATACTTCACGAGCTACGCGTTAAACGCCACCGTTGACAACCGTGTCAACAATAGGTAGGTATGCCGGGACCACCTAGTTCTTACGTTCTTCGGGCACCTTTTCGACGTTCCCCAGAAAGCCTAGAGCGAGTCATAATGACGGGAAAAGTTAGCAAGAGACCCAGGAGCCCTCCCCCTACTAGATGGTGTTCCAAATAACTGCACCCATGCAATTAAATCTGCACGAGACAATGCATTTGGCGAGAATAGAAACCTATGGAGGATTCTGGTCTTCAAGAGAATGACATGATGTCACCTCAGCGTTGAGGGAACGACTGATGATGACGAGATTGATGAGATTCAATTTTGGATGAGGAAATAGGAGGCGGCCCTTCAAAAGCAACTTTTGGTATTTATTTGGTCCATGCTCTTATTTGCACTTAAGAGTCCGGTGTATGTTCAAATACGCGCTAGATACGACTTTTGCACAATAACGCGCGAAAATACAACATTTAATACACGTTATCTTCTTATATAATATAATAGTTTGTCGTATAAGCGTTTTGGTGTAATACTGTAAGCTTATATGTGACGAAATAAATAAATATAAATATAAATAAGCGTACCAAAGGATTACTGACTTGTAAAAGTGCCCTTGAGGCCTACTTGCAGCATAAATTTTTGATTTTTGATTTACAACTATACAAGGAGCTACTCAGCCACCCATTCCTCAATACTCTCAGTCTCTCATATTTGTAAATATTCTCAGAGCGCGGAGCGACATGACCTCTCTCTGCGAGCCCCCGATGAGGGATGTGAAGCCAAAGTCATAACGTCGCATATTTTATAACGCTAAACAGAGCGATTTCAAGTGTAGTTTAAGAGAAAAACATAAGAGATAGATATACACTGTTTATAATTTTTGGATAAAGTATTACCTAAAGTTTATAACTCCATATTCATTTATGTAAAAAAAAATACTGTTTAGCCAGAAAACTTGGCTAATGTTCGTGTATTTCTACAAAAACTTACCAAAAAAATATATATATACACTCGATCATTTTGTGTGAAAATGTTCAAAACTGTTTCATTTATTCCGTAGAAGACTATATACTGAGCAAGAAAAAATTAAATAGCAATAGCGTCGAAAACCAGATGGATGTTAGAAGCACGCCCATCAAAAAATGGTAAAACAGCTGTTAGAAAATGGTGAATTTCTCAAAAATTTACAATTTTGAAAAAGTTTTTCATTTATTCTATTTCATTTTCATTTCTTCCGTTGAAATTATCTTTCAATGTTTGTATTAAAACATTTAAAAATGTTTTTGTAAGTATGAAAAGTCATGGCAAAAAGTTCAGCTGATTCGGTCAAATTTATGTACCGGGCTTTTAAGACAACTGCATATTTGTTGACGCATGGTAGTCCTCCGTACGGTGGACCCGACCCAACCGTTTGGCATTCATCCAACCGCTGGTGTCAGTCCCGCCTTCTATTTGCGACGTCTCACCATTACACTTACGCGATGTTTATTAATTACGTTCATTTGTTTTAAGATCGTTTTAACCGGGCTCATCTGTTTTGCGATTAATATTGTCTTCCAAGCGGATTGAACGTGCTTTGTTTCTTTCACATATGTGCGTAAGAAAGGGATGGAGGAATTCGGTCGAACGCACTTGGCATCATTAGTTTTTCCGGTTGCTTTATAAACTTTTTGCTGGTGGTTCTTTGGTAAAGGAAAACATTTTGATAATAATCTTTGGCTGAAAGCTCAATCATACAGATGTGCGAATTGCAAATGTTTGGATATTGTTGGAGAATTCCTGGGAAATTTCTTGAAACATGAAATTTCAAAAAATAATTTTTCGAAAATGGTACCGTGTAAAATTTAGCAATTTTAGAAACTTACCGACGGACATCAGAAAAGCTCAGATGACAGTCGCGAGCAAATGCAAATTGTTGTATAAGCTGCTATGCGGAACACTAGGAAAGAAAAAGCTCCTTAGCAGAAATGGAAAAAGTGTTTGACAGTAGGATTTTTTATTTCTACAGGATAAAATAAATATGCAGGTGATCCGTTTAAGGGTGTGTAAAAAGAATGTCTATTTCTTTGGCCTATTCCAAATCAGGACAATTTTTTTCCTAATCAGACCACGATTTATGGAATAATCAGTATTCCATTAAACGGATCACAGGAATTTTTGTTACATTCTGTATAATAGATAGTGCAACTGCTTGATACCATTTTTTAATGTATGTGAAATGAAGTGGCACATTATGGAATATTGTGGGAATACACGGAGAAGGCCTTCGTCTAGTCATGGACGAATTTGAACTGAAATGATAATAATAATGACGATGAACATACAATAATTCAAAATGCTATTCCGTTAGAATAGGCATCTAGTGGCTATCCAAAACGTCCAATTTATTTCTTTGACTTTGAAATTGAATTTAGAATCGATGTAATTACGACTGTCAACCCTTTGTCTCTGCGGAGTTAAAAATCTCATTTCATCTCCTGATCCTTTGGCCCGGATTGAACCCGCTCACAAACGGATCCGTCACGGCGGTACCACAAATTGTACGTTTCAGAACACTGGTAGGGATTGACGACAAAGTTATCGATAACATTCACGATAAAAAAACCCATGACTTGCACACATTACTTCGGCGGTCAACCTCCTAGTCTTAGTGGAAGATACCTTATCGATAGGTACGTATTTGCCTAGAGTTTCTGGTTCATATGTCACCGCTACTCATGGTAGTCATAGGATGACTACTTACATAAACTTAAACTTGCTTAGAACACTGTCTCTGTATGTCTCTGTATGAGCTTGTGCTAACTTCTGAATTGCAACTGTAATAGCCTATTTTTTTCTATTTTAGGTGTTTGCAGAGGCCGTGTTAGGAAACTAAAAGGCTGGCTTCGGATCGATCAAAATGGATATAACTTCATCAAGTTGCACCGACAATTGAAAGAAATGCATTTTATACGTATTAGACCAATCGTTACCTTCAACACAATGCATGTTTGACAGCTTCAGCAATTTACTCACAATTTTGGTTCACCGCGATACAGTCGAAGCCTAGTGCGGAGACCTTTGTACTATTCTGTTAGAACATTTTTGAGTAATAAAGTTTTTATGTTATGTTATGTTAATAGTTTATCGATAGGAGTACTCTTATCGACAGTCGCCAAAACTGTCCCATCACCAAGGGTATTGGGGAACCTTTATCAACAATTGTTAGCTTTAATTTGATTATTTGACGCCTACGACCGCTTGAGTGACGTAAGACCGCAGGGTCGACGGTCAAATGTAAAATTTCTAATTTACGACTTTTAAATTTGAAGTTTAAATTAAATTAAGGGCGCTAAGTACCTACTTAGCGTGGTCTTCACCGCTTTAGTGTTCATATTAGTGGCGCGGCGTTCAACACTATTCTCATCAGCTTCACAGTTTTTTTTAAAAGCATTTTCTACATATCACGAATAAAGAAAAGTTAAGTTAGGTAGGGCTAAGAAATATTTTACGTGGGCAATACTGAAAGTCGCTGTAATGATCCACTTATAGATCACGCAGATTTAGAGTGATAAAGAGATATTTATTTGCTGAAAATTTTATTTTATATCATTAAGATCACATATTCGTTTATTACCTGTATTTTGAGATTTCTGCCCATTTGAAAATTGTGTCGGGCGTTTTTACAATGTTCAGCAAAGATTTTTTGCTCGGAAATGTTTACGCAGTGCCAATGTGGACACGCCTAACTTTAGTGTTCATTTTTCTTGTATCTGTCTCTAAAAACCTATACGGAATGTCTTCGCAGATTTTTTTACGGTCACCAAAAAAATCCATACAGCTATAACAGTTGTATATCTTAGCAACAAAGTTGGTCGTATCATTTCAAACATGGCATTTGTCCCCATGTCTTCAAACAGACAAACGTCAGTACGCATCCCACGTACAGCCATAAAGGCTATTTTATAGCCCTCAGTTAACATAAACTCCCCACCCCGCCTTTGAATGCAATCCGAACGCAGCTCCTCCATAAGACAGAGTTAAACGAGTGGGCCAACTTTGGTGTATCTAAGGCCCATATTACACTACTTTTTATCTTTAATCAAACAAGGGGTTAGCTCCCTTTCATTATCAAATTGAATGTTAATAATTAGTATTAGTGTTCGTTTTTACCAAAATATACCACTACCACCACTTCGTCGCTTCTTGATGAGAATATGAGGTTTATTTCTAATAGCTTACTGTATATATTTTATGTGGTTTTTTAGTCTTAAGTTTATATGGATCCATTGATTACTGAAATAAATGATTAATAAAATAATAAATAAATGCTATCAAACAGCAAAAAATACTTCATGACATTAGCGCCATATCGGCAACCGGCAATCGACCCATTACTAAAAACAATCACGTTTAAAAAAATGGTAAAAGCTTAAATAGAGCTGGTAGAAGCTTTTTATTTTGACATTCATTAGTGCAATGTAATTGAAGATATTTTTGATTTATTTATCAGTATCATTAGATAAAGAAACACACTCTGAGAAAATTTCCACAAACTACAAAACCCATTATGGTTCTTGAGATACAGCCCGCTGGCTGATGGATGGATAACATAATTGCGAGGGCCAAGCGGTCAAATCTGATAAGTCGAACAATCCGATTTTTGAAATTCGAACTATGTGCAATTTATGTAACGTTGTTATTTCAATGAAAAATTATCTCAACTTATCGGGTTTGACCGCTTACCCCTCGATTGGCATGGTATCTCTCGAACAGGCGTACTAGTGAATGATTGATACATTGTTACATTGAATTTCAATCATACAATTTACTTACTTAACGGAACCAACAAACCTGAACAGTCGGAGGTGCATTACTTCTTTCCTTATACTCTGAACCTACGCTCAACGATGCACTTGAGATGGTTTGGAGCAGCAATTGGGATTAAATATGGCTTTATTTCAGTTTTATTAAAGTTGTTTACGTTGCCGTATCCTGAATTACTATTTACCGAGCGATTGCGAAGATCTCCGTTTAAACTTAGGCAACTTTTTTTCGTATTTCTGCCTTACAACTAAGCAGAGTTAAGAACCTAAAATCGGGTTAAGAGGTTAAGTCGTCATGGTAAGGCCGCTGGTCGCATTATTCAACTGATTCTCGTGAGTTTTTGTAAGCAGGTTCCACGGTAACGTAGACATTTTTCTTTTTGACAAATGTAATCAATTTATTCAATTCGAATGGCACATACTTCAATATGCCTGACGTAAAACAATGAGAGAATTTCAGAAAATAATTCAAGTAAATGAAATGTAATTTGTAATTATTAATTTTGATACTGTACATGGTGATGTCGATGGAAAATCATTTTTCAACACGACTCATAATTAAATTGTTTTCCCAATACACTCCCACCAAACTGATGATGTATGTCGCCAGAATTAAAAAATTGAACTTTAAATCATACGGCTTAAGCCACGCGAATAAATAAACCTGCGGTTCATAAATAAAACAATTAAATTGATTGGCCAACACAAGTGCTGTTAATCAAAATTGACATCAAACCTTAAGTTCTCTTATTACCCCTTTTCTGTCAAACTATAAACACCCTTAAGTTAATGTTATACGATTTAAACTCGATCGGAAAAGCACGAGTAAATAAGAGATTTCGTAAGTTAAAATTGGAAATGTCCTGTTACTCTGTTACGGATTGTGTGTAAAAGTCCCAAAAGTGCATTCGAAAGACCGTTTTATTTGAGTCCGTTTCAATTAATAGTATATTTACCAGTTCGATTCATGTTCCAATTATAAATTGTGTAACTTTTTTAATTTGGGGTAACCATTTTGATGTAATTCATTCCAGCCATCATGTTTCAGTTTAGCATTTATAGTTTTAATATTATTTTGGATTTAGTTCTGTTTATTCGAGCGAATTTAATTTGTTGATATTTCAAATATTAACATATTGAATTCGCTAAAGATTTTCGCTAAAGTTCCATTAAAACCCAAACCAAAAACCTTTTTGCGTCTATCAACTATTAAATACAGTAGATGAAAAAAAATCTAGGGATATACCTCCCTTTTTTCGAAGTGGGCAATACAAGCGTAAGAAAAAGTTAGTGTGACTCTCTCTGCCTATGCACGAATACGAACAGATCTTTGCTATACTATATCACGGTCTTGAAGGGGTGTTTTGTGTTAAAACAGAAATGGTCCGTTTACATAACCTATAATTATTCGAGCTTGTAAACGCACCATTGCACGTTCTGGTGTTGCCATTAGTTTACACCGCACAATAGCAACAGATGCGTAATATTCGCACATGGCAATGTATACAACATGGTAATATTGGTAATGTTTTCTTTATGTATTTAATGTGTCCAACGGGCGTTATTGGCCGCGTGTCGCTGCGGTTTGGCCGCGCCGGGTTGCCAGAGGGAAAAATTAATACAAGCATGTGTTGCCGCTTTAATAAATGGAATAAAAAATTTGCTTGGTTACTTAATTTACTCGCTTGCCGACTGCGTCGAGCAGAAAAGCAGTGGACAGTAAAATATAAGAAAGCCTCAGATCACATGTTTGTCGTTTCCATCTCGCGTCCACTTAAGAACAAGCAAGATGCAAACTTTCGCTATCGAGTAAGTTTACGTAGAACGCATGGTAAGCACACAGAAAAACTTCATACTTGTTTTCCGCCATTGTGTTAAAATAAAACTCCATATGAAACAGTACCGTGTTTCGACCATTCCGTCAATGTCTTAAACTAAACAGCCTAAACATACCCACATTCAGAATGGACATGTCAGCAAGAAACGTCCGTAAATTGTCGCGACAATAAGAATTTATGCAAGCAAAACGCATTCACAAAGCTTACCGAACAAATAAAATAAAACCAGCCAATTGCGAGTTCGACTTGCAGACGTTCGGCAAATCAAGCCCTTTCAAATGATGGCTCACATGTCGCAGTAACTAAACTTGAAATATTTGCCCCCTCTTTTATCACTACCGATTAGGCGGTCGTTATCAAGAATGAGTATTTTTTATTTGCTGCACACATTTTAATGCATAATAAGCTATCAACAATGCATGATTAAACAACTTTATACACGCAAAAAACATAAAACAATTCCTGAGGCTTCCTCGCCATCTTGAGTATCATCCAGAAGTCCTAGTGAATCATGGGTCCGGCAAGAACATTTCAAACGTCACTTTGACAATTCTTTCATATAGACACGAGGCCCACGCATGAGTGGCGCCGCCTGGTGAGTGACAATACGGTAACCCACTGTTATAAAAATACGCGAGTTTAAATATGAGTTACGAAAGTTTAAATTGTACCTATAACGTTTATCCTACCGACTGTGCCAGGTGCACAGAGGTGTCAGAAAGGTCCGGGAAGTAAGAGTCCCACATTATCGATGACTCAAACTAGAACGGTACGGGATGGGGCGGGACGGACCGATCTGAAAATTTCGTAGAAAGCATTACGTCCAAGCTCGGAGCCGGAGGTCACGTCTCATTTTCTATAGAAACTGCCAGATCTGTCGGGTTCTAATGTGAGTCATCCTTTATCCCAACTTTGGCAGCCCTGGGAGTCTGTGAAAATACATTGCCTGTAAGAAAACAAAGAAGATACAACGAGGTATAGTCTCTCGTTTGAATTTTCGTCTGTACTCAACAAAGCTTTTTGACATGTTTTAATTTATTGATTTTGTAGAAGGTGGAGGATTGTTTTGACATTTTATTATTGATTTACTTTTGCATGCCTTATATGGTCCTGGGTTCGAATCCCGGTAAGGGCATTTATTTGTGTGATGAACACAGATATTTGTTCCTGAGTCATGGATGTTTTCAATGTATTTATGTATTTGTATATTATATATATCGTTGCCTGAGTACCCGTAACACAAGCCTTATTGAGCTTACTGCGGGACTTAGTCAATTTGTGTAAGAATGTCCTGTAATATTTATTATTATTATTTGTATGTCTTTCCCATCACGGAACAATGGTGTTCCGGACCTTTGGGAGGCGTGCGCGGAGCCGAAGCCAACACGCAGAGGCCCTTTCGACAATTTAATGAAATGTAAGGGGTACACCGAGCGGATGTTGCACCTGCCCGAGTCATGGGACGCACGCAGAGGCAGCACCCGCCAGGGTGTATAGACTATTGAGATTTAATGGAATCTAAAACATGCTGGACTATTAGGTGAAAGCGGTGGACTAAATACTGGGTTATGGAGAATAAAATCGGACGTCTGCCTAACAAAACGGTAATCAATTTTATTTCCGGCAGACGGTGACTCGCCCACATAAGATGGGCCCCCACAAAAAGCGACATCTAAGATGGCTCGAGGGCAACACCGGTATGAGGGCTGGGGGTAGAGAGGTGTCACTGGACTTTAAACATATAGCCAACTCGCCACTTAGGTTTCCACATCTACCCTCGAGAACACAGCTCTCGCGACCCCACTCTGGACGGCCGGTTAAGGCAAGCCAGAGGCGGAGGACTTAGTCGGACGACGGAGTCCCCCAGGAGCGCTCAGGTACGTGGGGTCGCTACTCCCCAACAGCTCGCCACAAGCTGCCCTGCGTTTTTATTATTATTTATTATTATTATTATTATTTACCTTATTTACCACACAACTTCGGATTGCGGTTGAATTTCACACGTGTGAAATTACTCGTTAGTACGTATGCTTTCAGCTTTCTATACCTTTGCTAACGAGTGATTTTTGATATATGACATTCGGCTCGATGCTGGTATTTAGAAGTGATTCCATCCTTCTCGCGCACTGAGTGTTCCGTACCACCACCAGTATTGCATTTCGACTCGCCTGCATTTTTGGACCGTTCGGAACAGTGGGCCAGGGTAGAAGACTCGCGGATATGTATGCGACCTTCTTTGCATATGCGGGTCGCTTTAATTACGAATGGAACGCGATGTTTCATTCACAGGCACGTTTATGTTACCAGTATTATGACATGACGTTTACTTAGTACGTAATTATGTGGTTTACATTTTAATCATGGTTTTCTACGCCGTATTCATTCCATTTGGTTCTGGAAGTTTGCATAATCTCGGGCTGCGATGTAGGATTAGAACCGGTGGAAGCCTTTTTTTGACGTTCATAAGATCATAAGGGCACTGTAATGTGCCTAAATTTAAAAATAAAGATATTTATAAACCAGAAAAATAACTATCCATAAACGAAATACTGAGAATCTGCTTTGAGGATGATTCAGACCAATCCGATCCGATCCGAGAAAGTATCACGTGGTAGCTCGGATCCCTCGGAGGTCATGTGACGTTTTCTATAGAAACTGACAGATTGTCCCGGATCGGATCGGATCGGATTGGTGTGAGTGATCCTTTATTGTGCAGACAGCATCGTTCATTGATAACGCAATAAACAAATGACGTGATAACGAAAACTATTAATGTGGGGATTTTTTAACCTATTCGGGTTAATTTGGTTGATCGAACCCATAAAAACTGACATCAAATCCTTCAGGTAAACCTCGGTAGCTCATTCAACAGCAGCGGTGTCTGCGAGAGGAAATTCCTCTGAAACCGCTCAGCGCGCGACCATTTAGGTTGCAAGGTGCGCGGATGAGCGCCCTGTTCATGGCGAGCGGTGCGATGATGAAAAGTTTAGCATTTATAGTTTTAATATTATTTTGGATTTAGTTCTGTTTATTCGAGCGAATTTAATTTGTTGATATTTCAAATATTAACATATTGAATTCGCTAAAGATTTTGTACAGAAAAGTTCCATTAAAACCCAAACCCAAAAATCTTAACCTGAATGAGAATTCTTCATTTCCTTCTATAAACATGCTAGCAAAGGTAGTTTATGGTATTGCGCTTTTTGCGTCTATCAACTATTAAATACAGTAGATGAAAAAAAATCTAGGTATATACCTCCCTTATTTCGAAGTGGGCAATACAAGCGTAAGAAAAAGTTAGTGTGAGTGTGACTCTCTCTGCCTATGCACGAATACGAACAGATCTTTGCTATACTATATCACGGTCTTGAAGGGGTGTTTTGTGTTAAAACAGAAATGGTCCGTTTACATAACCTATAATTATTCGAGCTTGTAAACGCACCATTGCACGTTCTGGTGTTGCCATTAGTTTACACCGCACAACAGCAACAGATGCGTAATATTGGCAATGGCAATGTATACAACATGGTAATATTGGTAATGTTTTCTTTATGTATTTAATGTGTCCAACGGGCGTTATTGGCCGCGTGTCGCTGCGGTTTGGCCGCGCCGGGTTGCCAGAGGGAAAAATTAATACAAGCATGTGTTGCCGCTTTAATAAATGGAATAAAAAATTTGCTTGGTTACTTAATTTACTCGCTTGCCGACTGCGTCGAGCAGAAAAGCAGTGGACAGTAAAATATAAGAAAGCCTCAGATCACATGTTTGTCGTTTCCATCTCGCGTCCACTTAAGAACAAGCAAGATGCAAACTTTCGCTATCGAGTAAGTTTACGTAGAACGCATGGTAAGCACACAGAAAAACTTCATACTTGTTTTCCGCCATTGTGTTAAAATAAAACTCCATATGAAACAGTACCGTGTTTCGACCATTCCGTCAATGTCTTAAACTAAACAGCCTAAACATACCCACATTCAGAATGGACATGTCAGCAAGAAACGTCCGTAAATTGTCGCGACAATAAGAATTTATGCAAGCAAAACGCATTCACAAAGCTTACCGAACAAATAAAATAAAACCAGCCAATTGCGAGTTCGACTTGCAGACGTTCGGCAAATCAAGCCCTTTCAAATGATGGCTCACATGTCGCAGTAACTAAACTTGAAATATTTGCCCCCTTTTTTATCACTACCGATTAGGCGGTCGTTATCAAGAATGAGTATTTTTTATTTGCTGCACATATTTTGATGCATAATTTAAGCTATCAACAATGCATGATTAAGCAACTTTATACAGGCAAAAAACAAAAAACAATTCCTGAGGCTTCCTCGCCATCTTGAGTATCATCCAGAAGACCTAGTGGAACGTGGGTCCGGCGAGAACATTTCAAACGTCACTTTGACAATTCTTTCATATGGGCACGAGGCCCACTCATGAGTGGCGCCGCCTGGTGAGTGACATTACGGTAACCCACTGTTATAAAAATACGTGAGTTTAAAACGTTTCAATATTAATGTTTAAATTGTACCTATGACGTTTATCCTACCGACTGTGCCATGTGCACAGCGTGCGTAGCCAAGATGCCAATCGCTCACGCTTACTAACGTATCGTAGCTACCTCTCTCTATCACTCTTCCTTATTAGTGTGACAATGACAGCGACTGAGCGTGTCCGTGTGTACCCAGAGGTGTCAGAAAGATCCGGGAAGTAAGAGTCCCACATTATCGATGACTCAAACTAGAACGGTACGGGATGGGGTGGGACGGACCGATCTGAAAATTTCGTAGAAAGCATTACGTCCAAGCTCGGAGCCGGAGGTCACGTCTCATTTTCTATAGAAACTGCCAGATCTGTCGGGTTCTAATGTGAGTCATCCTTATTAGTGTGACAATGACAGCGACTGAGCGTGTCCGTGTGTACCCAGAGGTGTCAGAAAGATCCGGGAAGTAAGAGTCCCACATTATCGATGACTCAAACTAGAACGGTACGGGATGGGGTGGGACGGACCGATTTGAAAATTTCGTAGAAAGCATTACGTCCAAGCTCGGAGCCGGAGGTCACGTCTCATTTTCTATAGAAACTGCCAGCTCGGTCGGGTTCTAATGTGAGTCATCCTTTATCCCAACTTTGGCAGCACGTTAGTACGTATGCTTTCAGCTTTCTATACCTTTGCTAACGAGTGATTTTTGATATATGAAATTCGGCTCGATGTTGGTATTTAGAAGTGATTCCATCCTTCTCGCGTACTGAGTGTTCCGTACCACCACCAGTATTGCATTTCGACTCGCTTGCATTTTTGGACCGTTCGGAACAGTGGGCCAGGGTAGAAGACTCGCGGATATGCATGCGACCTTCTTTGCATATGCGGGTCGCTTTAATTACGAATGGAACGCGATGTTTCATTCACAGGCACGTTTATGTTACCAGTATTATGACATGACGTTTACTTAGTACGTAATTATGTGGTTTACATTTTAATCATGGTTTTCTACGCCGTATTCATTCCATTTGGTTCTGGAAGTTTGCATAATCTTCTCGGGCTGCGGTGTAGGGTATAAACCGGTGGTAGCCTTTTTTCGATGTTCATAAGATCATAAGTGCACTGTAATGTGCCTAAATTTAAAAATAAAGATATTTATAAACCAGATTAATATTTCATTCAGATTCAGACCAATCCGATCCGATCCGAGAAAGAATCACGTGATACCTCGGATCCCTCGGAGGTCATGTGACGTTTTCTATAGAAACTTACAGATTGTCCCGGATTGGATCGGATCGGAGTGGCGTGAGTCATCCTTTAGTATGCAGAAAGCATCGTTCCTTGATACACGTAACGCCATAAAAAAATGGCGTGATAACGAAAATTATTATATTAGCGATTTTTTTAACCTATTTGGGTCATTAACCTAACCCATAAAATTTATGGGTTTAATACAATGATTTTTGTATTTAATACATTAAATAAAATTATATATACGCGTCGACTTGAGAACCTCCTCCGTTTTTTTCGTCGGTTGAAAACTGACATCAAATCCTTCAGGTAAACCTCGGTAGCTCATTCAACAGCAGCGGTGTCTGCGAGAGGAAATTCCGCTGAAACCGCTCAGCGCGCGACCATTTAGGTTGCAAGGTGCGCGGATGAGCGCCCTGTTCATGGCGAGCGGTGCGATGGTGAAAAGTGGATGTGATGTGAAAGTTCTTGGTAATAAGTTAGAGACACAGTTAATGCAACGATGTAGTTATTCATGCCTAAACATTTCCTCATCTCCAACTCCAATGCACATATCAAGAATGTATTTATTTTGTAACTTAATCAGTGCACGAAACCGTAGAATTACTTTGCGACATCCCAAAATGCCCCTAACCTTACCCTTAAATTACTTGGGGTACTGACCCCAAGTGAAGCTAAAATTACACTAGCACAAAGAAAATTTAAGTGTATTTTGGTTCAATTAGGATAGAAGGGGTGTGAAATTGCGCGAGGGATAGTCATTTATTTTAAGTGTGACAATGTAGATTCATGCGTTAGAGGTATTTTGTGGGTGGTCTGGTTCTTTGTTTGAAACCGCCTTTTCGAGCAATTGCTGCTAGTTGATGGGTTTACGATTATGGTAATAATAAAACTGACGAATTACCTACAACGGTTATCACTCACGTATTTTTATCACAATAGGCGTGACATGTTTCGACTGCATCGGGCAGTCATCGTCGGACAGACGGAGTGGTGTTGTCACTTTCGCGGCTCAGGCATCACTGACATCAATATGATAACCCTCGGAACCCTCGGTGAGCGAGTCCGACTCGCACTTGACCGTTTTTTATTACATTTTAACTAATGAACGCAGGTGATGCGGAGCATGGGTGGCGGAGAACGGACATCATGGCCTGATTTGCCGACGGTGCGCTGGTCGTTTTCCGAGGCACCACTCCGTTAACGACATTGTGCGGAGGGCCATGGTTTCGGAAAACGTGCCCTGTGTTCTGGAGCCGCCTGGTCTGGCCAGCCGCACGGATGGGAAGAGGCCGGACGGCCTTACGTTGGTACCGTGGCGGAGAGGGCATCGGCGTACGACTTTGTGCCGGTAGCACTGGAGACAGCGGGACCGTGGGAAGTAGAAGCTCGCCGTCTTTTTGGGGAGATAGGCCGGCGTTTGCGGGAGAGAGGTGGTGATCCTCGCTCTGGGTGGTACTTGGTTCAACAGGTCTCCATAGCAGTTCAGCGAGGGAATGCTGCAGGCATTATGGGGACCTTTGAGCCGATGCAGGGTGGGTTATTTTAGGTTTAGTTTAAGTTAGTTTTACATATTTTGTTTAGTTTTAGGATTATTTTTTTACTTAATTTTTAAGACATGGTGTACCTAATTTATTTTTTTCTTTAATTAATATTAATATTCTCGATTTAAAAAAAAACGCAGATGATTGCCACGACTTCAGTTGCAGACTTCAGTTTTCCCGTGAACATGGCGGTTGTAATATTGCCAAAATATCGATAGCTTAAACATAGCAAAAAACGTGGTAAACATTGTGCAAGCAAAAAAGCGTAAGTGCCTTCAAAATATCAAGCCATCCTTTGTAACGGCTCAACCAAAGTTCAAAATGATTTTAGTGGTAAGTTTGTCTTACATCCTATCTTCCATATATTTTTCAAATTTTTGGACCTCCCGGTAAAAAATTTAGTCACACTTTTTCAGACTTTCCGAGCGATTTTTTCTGAAAATATTCGATTAATCTTTTTCTTCAAGAAACCTCTATATTTATTTACCGAAACTCGATATTTGCCCGAAAAACTATAAGGCTTCCGTTGTTGCCGTTTCGGCTATGGGATCTTAAACACCGGTTAAAACTGACGTATTTTTATCACAATAGGTGTGACATGTTTTGCTGTCTGCGTGGCGAAGATCTCTGCCCGACGATGGCTGCCCGATGCAGTCGAAACATCACGCCTTTTGTGATAAAATAGGAAGACGCATTTTCCCCTGCATGTAAAAAAAGAAATATCAGTATTGTATTCTAATATTCCTAATTCCATCGCCTTTTCCGACAATACTGCTGCAAAATTCCAACCAATTAGATCCCTTTTAGGCAAATCAACAAGCTCTCTGTTACCGTAGAAATTCAATCCGACCAAATCTGTATGTTAATATATTGTAATTGTGGGCCCGATATTCGAATTACAATTTCTATGTTGATTAGTCCTGTTACAGCGAAATTTATGTTGCTGTATGTTTCTCTAGTATAATTTTGTTTTTATGTAGCATTTCAACGGGTACGCTCGGGTTATTACATGTTCAAAGTGAAGTGTTTATTTGATAATGTAAATCTGGTTATTCCAATCCGTGTTGAAGATATGGCATGTAAGGTGGGGTATTTTGTATGGATTATGACTATTGACTGTATTTATGTATTTCGTCGCCTAGTACCCATACTACTTACACGCCTTGCTTAGTTTTAGGCTATACTATAGGTGGATCGGTGTAATATTGTCCCGAAATACGTAATTAAAAAATAACTTGGTAGACCTTGACGCGGTGCAATAAAGTTCAAAATGTCTCAGCAAACTGTGTGAATGATATTACATTTGCATACACTCGGTATGTATAGGAAACCACTTTTCTCCATGGAAACAGCGGGAGGCTAACACCATATTTGTGTCGCCACATGAGGATTGCATCTATAAAATGTAGAAGTATGTGTGTTTATAAATGCTTAGACCAGTTTATGACTGAATACATCCATAAATTGCCCATGCATTTTTAAACGCGTGTGTACCTTTTAATGTTTCATACGCCTAAAAGTTTAAAAAAGGAACAGGGATTAATTTAAATAAATTTAAACCTCAACAGTCAGTTGACTATAAAACCTTAGACCAAAAGCCCTTCCGATTGGTTGAATCGGAACAGAACTGCATCGAAACTGCATTGAATAAAAGCTCTTCTGAAATATCGGTGGGTATTAGAAATCCATTGGTCCAGTGCCGTTCAGTCCAACAAAGCCATTGCGTTCTATTGCCGCGGAACTATTGCGTAGAACTAATCGGTGTACATCATATTTATTGTTACCAGTATTTTAACATCAATAATATCTTTTAAGCAGAAACTTCTGCGAACGATACCAAATTTCTCAGAGAAAAAGTAAAAGTGGAAGAATTCATGACCTCGGCCGGGACTCGAACCTGCGACTCTGATATACCAGCTCATCGCTCTACCAACTGAGGTACCGAGACTACACCCGTGGCCCCGAATTTCTCCACCATATCCTTCGTATGCGCCTTAGAGGGGTGCTTATATAGCAACATCTACCGTAAGAAAGTATACTTTCTTACCACCACGAGGTCCCGCCGGAAGTTATGATTTTTTCCTCTTTTCTTTTATTTCAGAGAAATTAAATATCATATACTTTGTGAGCAATAAAAAAACGATTTTGTTATAAAAACTAAGTTTCTATTCGATTAAATTAAAATTTGTGTAAGAAAATGGAGTTTCAGACATAAGGTGTACCTATGTTCTCAGCTTGATATATACTTAATATACCTATAAGCCCACCCACAGGTTTTGAAAATTGCTCTTTTGATTAAATACGAGGACAAATATAGTTAGCAGTTAAGTGTTTGCAGAAAAGATAAAATGAAGAGGGTTAACAGAGTCAATGCGACAGATATGATTGTTTTTATTAAAGGTTACCACGTTGTCGCTTGCCGAGAAGGCGCGAATGCCATAAACATTCATTTAGAAATGGACCTTACCAACAAGAAAGAAACGGGGTGACTTTTGATAAAAGGGCGGATTCTTAATTTATTGTCGTTTTTTTACGCGTCAGGTTTGAATAGATTTCGGTGGGAAGGTAGAGTTCCTTATTCTCTTCAGGATATACCCAGTTTCCCAGTATGTCCTACAATTTTTTCCACTGAGTTACAAAATCGTATGGGTATTTCGTAACTCAGTGGGAAATTGTGGGAAACCACATTCTGGTTTGGCAGAAGTATTTGTAAATTTTGTAAGCATGTTTTTTTCTAAATAACATTTTTTATCTTATCTTTTTTATCTTATTTAGTACAAATTTTTTGTCGCACATTGAGTTTTTGTGTTTATATAGCGTGGAAAAGGAACTCTACCTGCCCACCAAATTTCATTCAAAACTAAGGTGAAAAAAAACGATAACAAAATAAAAAATCGCCCAAAAACGATTACATATAGTGTACCGCGACGCAGCGGCAAGCAGCAGTCGGGCCAAGCCCTTACGCGATAACTTAGGGTTCTGTACCCAAAGGGTAAAACGGGACCCTATTACTAACTAAGGCTCCGCTGGCCGTCTTTCCGTCCGTCCGTCTGTCACCAGGCCGTATCGTAGACAGTTGTAACTTTCACATATATTAAAATTTCACGCTATAATAAAAAACACTAAAAAGCAGAATAAAATAAATATTTAAGGGGGCTCCCATACAACAAACGTGATTATTTGCATGGCTATGGTACGGATCCTTCGTGCCCGAGTACGACTCGCACTTGGCCGGTTTTAAATTTAAGTAAGCGTACTGTAATTATATTTTATCAATGCTCCAGTTACCACGATTGCTCTGGTGAATAAATATTTCTTTTTTTCTCCCACTTCCGCCAGTCGTTAATTATATTGTGCAACGGTCGCGTGGCGTTTTGAGTGTTTTCATTCATCAATTTCTAAGCAAAATGGCGGCGATTACGTTTGATAGTAATTTAGTTATTAAAGAAATTGTGTTATTAACTCTTTTTATTGGTATCACTACATTTGTCTGAGACTTTGCCTGCGGATAAGTAGTTTAAAATGTCACTTCGAAATTACTTTCCAACATCGTTTCTTCATGACATTTGTTTCAACATTCAAAAATGTATTCAGCAAGGAGGCCGCACGAGTACTTTACTTTAAAAGTCAAACATTTACATTTAATCTGGTGGCCCTCACGAAAAAAGATGGTGGCGTGAGACCCATCGCCATCGGTTCAACTTTAAGACGCTTAGCGTCAAAAATTGCAGTACGCCACGTTATCTCTAAATTACAGCGCAAATTCGAACCGGTGCAACTTGGTTTCGGCACTTTTGGTGTTGAGTCCCTTGGTCCGTGGGGTCCAGCGGCCCAAAGCCTGTATAAAGACTTGGCCAAACGTCTGGTCGACGTCTCCGGGAATAAGAAGGCTGGCAGCTACCTCGCCCAACGCATAAGTATTGCGATACAGCGAGGGAACGCTGCCAGCATTCTTGGGACCATGCCCCAGGGGCCGGGGCTATTAATTTTTTAGTTTAATTTTCTTCTTAGTTATTTTATTTAAGTTATTTTTAATTTGTTTATTTTTTTGGAGGTAATTTATGTTGCCAATAAATATACCATAGTAGAATAATAAATAAATAAATAAATATTGTTGAACAATCTTACACAAATCGACCTAGCCCCACGGTAAGCTCAATAAGGCTTGTGTTGTGGGTACTAGGCGACGATATTTATATTATAGATAGATACATATACATATAATTACTAACAATTATGGGCCATTGTTGTCTTAATAAAATAAATTGAATAAAAAAAAATAAAAAAAAAATATAAACACTCAAATACATAGAAAACACCCATAAATAATAGAAATACAAATACTTAATTACATAGAAAAAACCATAACTCAAGAACAAATATTCGTGATAAACACACAAATAAATGCTCTGACCAGGATTCGCATCCGGGACCTCCTGCTTAGTAGCTCAACTCCTGGAATTGTGCAAACTCGGTTGACACGTCTTTAGGACCTAGTGAAGGTATTAAAACGCTATACAGCTTGCTGGGAATTAGTTCCTGGAAATAATTTAATTTTTTTGGTACAGCAAACAATAGATATTAATATCAGTGACTGTTAAAAAAAACAGTGACTAGGCTCTCTCAAAGTTACTTCAAATATAAGGGTCCGACTCACACTTCACCAGAGCACATTGTCTTGTATAATTGAATATGACGTAATCATGCACAAACGAGTGCCCCCAAAAAGTCGAGAAAAACAAAGGAAACAAACTTCGTTTTTTGAAACTTTTATCAAACTAAAAGAATCCTTGTTACGTGGACTGAAATTTTTCAATTTTTTTTCCCCAAAAACATCTAAAACGTTTGAACTTTTTCTAATAACAATCGTATAAAATATTATCTTAACGCAATTTAAATAATAAACCCAAGCTACCAAGAGTTCACGTATTCTGCCCCTCGCATATAGCCTAAGGCACAACATCATATTTCCTCCCCCATTTCTAATTTAGACAAGTGTGATGCAACTGCAAGAAATTGTCTCTTAAATCGCCACATGGCCTTAAAATACGTTTTATTTCGCCAAAGGTGCATCTAAAGGGTGCATAATTTACATTCGGGTAATTATTTTCCAATAGGGTTGCAGATGTCGCCAAATTAGGGTGGAACTAAGAAAATTCGCCGGCGAAGTTTGGCGAAGTTGTACTTTAATTAAGTCTTTTGTGCGTAATATCGATTTAATTACAGCTGGCGTAAAAAGGGCTTCACTTTGAGTGTCTTAAACTTTAGGAATGTAATTTAGTTCGGAATAAAATTGCTTGTAAAATATCTTATTAATTAATTGTGCTTTGCATTTTTTATTCATGGTAGAAGTATCTCTTTTGCCAGCCATATACGTTTGAGCAATCCCTCATCTTCATAGAGGGTAGGTATGTCCGTTGGGCATTCGCCAGACAAACTTAATTCCCATCATGCATTGATTGCCAGATCTGGCACTGCCTGGACGTATATGGCCAGCATTTAAGGATGGCTCACACCAATCCGACCTGATCTGGGACGATCTGCCAGTTTCTATAGAAAACGTCACGTGACTTCCGAGAGCTCCGGGCTATCTCGTGATTATTTGTATAGAAACTGACAGATGGTTCCAGATATGATTGATTTGAGTCACGATTTTTCAAAACCTGACAACAATTATGAAAAAGTTTTTGATTTTTTCCATTTAAATTGAAATGATCTTTCGATTTTTGTATTGAAACATGTAAAAATGTTTTTGTAACTATGAAAACTCATGGCAAAAAGTTGAGCTGAATCGGTCTTTATGTACCTTCAAACACTGGAATACTTACTTTCTATACATTTATTGTTCAAGCATTTATCTCTCCCAATTTTCGGCACCCACAAATGAGATTCGCTAATAGGAAAATCAGAAGGCAAATTCTAGCCACCGCTCTGTCCGCAATTCCAATTTTCCGTACGTGACCTTTTTCTACTCCACGTCACAAGACCAAACGAGGTGTCTTTGAGGACGTAATTACAAATTCCGAAACGGACATTCCATTTCGGTTACACTGTTAAGTTAAAAAGTCAAAGTGTCTTTGGAATTTGGTTGCACTTGCGCTGTTTTTGATCTGGTCGGTTTGTTACTAGTTTAATGAGTTGAAAAGTCGTATGTGCTGTTTAATGCTTGTATAAAATCAGATGTTTTTCGTTTAGGGTGGGATTACACGATGGGATTAGTTTCGTCACTGGAAATGGGGACGTGAATGTTACGTCTGTTCGCTAAGTTTTAAACATTGCTTGGCTGATGCGGGACATACAAAAAACGACGTTACAGTGTCTTTTCTGTGGACTGCCGGAAAGTTAGGGGCTATAAAGGTTGTTTATTTCTATTTTACCTTTGTTCACCTGAAGGGTTACTCCTTTGCTATTGCTATGATAATGGTAGATTACGTACCGAGGCCTGTAAAGTAAGGAATGTCTCAGATCTCGTGTGATAGGCTAGACGACTTAAAAATCTAGTCTTTTAGATTGTAAAAAAATATTGTACACGTATTTTTTCTTTTGTTCGTCAAATCAAAAATGACGAAAATACAGTACGTTCAAGATTCGCGTAACGTCACTATTAGGCACAATTCTTACCTAGTAGTGACGTCACCAGCCCTCACCCCGGAAATTTGATGCTCTTTATCTTCGTCAATTTGGTTAAATTGAAAAAGGAAAAAATACGTGACTAATTAGAATGATAGTTTTTCAACCTAGTCGTCATTAAGTACCTATTATCGGCCGAAGCGAATCTAAAAGGTCGACAAACATGTGATCTTCATCTTCAACATACTTTCTTATTTACCGGCTTAGGTCTGTACACTATTTTTCTGCTCAACGCAGTCGGCAAGCGGCGAATTTGTTTAGCGTCGGCCTGTAATCGGCTGCTTGCCGGCGCCGGAGGGCAAAAAAAATATTACTACTTGTCCACAAGCGGTTAACTACCGGCCACAGGAGGGAAAATTTGTCTGTTCAGCGGAACTGTATTTTTTTTCTCTGATTTTACCCATAACTATGTTTTGTTAGTTACACGAGATATATATTTAGTTTTGTAACCATTTAGGTACTTAACAATTTTAAAATTAAGATCCAGGATTCTTATCAACCCAAAAATTTTGGTTTGGTTTTATAACCATTTAGGGTCCTACTATCGCGTTAAAAAGTTCATGAATGAATGCATAAACTGCCCATGCAATTTTGAACGCATGTGTATAGACATTTTAAAATTAAGATCTGAATGGTTTGATCTATTAACCATTTTCCTCTCATATTCTTTAATTACCTTATTAAGAACTCTTCAAATTACCCGTCATATTACGTCGCCAAGCAAACAAGGATTAACAATCAAACTAGTGACAGGTAAACATACGTTAATAGCTAACTGTAGCCGAGTTCCCAAATACATATTTACTGAGGCACCAATAGTTTAGTGTAAATACGGCATTATTATAACGACCCATCACGCATACTTGAAAACTCAAACAATTTGGGAGCCCCTAAACTTGGGGCGAGGACACACGGTGAGGTATTGCGCCAAGCAATTTTAAGCGCTAAGATTTAGTGAGACAAATGTATAACTGTAGGTACGAGTATTATACTCACGATACGAGTATTATACACACTTGCGTATTGGAGGGACAAAGTGGTTTTCCGTCAATGCCAATTTTCTATATTCATGGTAGGCATTCTGGCTTTTTTTTTTGTATCAAAGTATTTATTGTATACAGTATATGTCACCATCGAATGTAACCTAATTCTTACATACAATAAATACTTTGATACAAAAAAAAGCCAGAATGCCTACCATGAATATAGAAAATTGGCATTGACGGAAAACCTCTTTGTCACTCCAATACGCAAGTGTGACAGAGATCAGAGATGGAGCTACAAATCCGCAATCTCCGTACTCTCCACGTGAACTCAAATCGATATTTTGTCTTGAGCCGGTATCAAAACACGGGTTGGTACTACCGTTTAAAATAAGAAAGGATTTAAAATAAGAAAGTATTGCATATACTTAGGAAATATCGGACTCTGGCTGCCGTGATCGGGTAGCCCAGTGTTTAGGGCATCTGCCGCGAAAGCAGGAGGTCGCTGGTTCGATCCCAGCCTTACTCACCGGGGGCCTTGGTCACATTTTATGAAGTATATGACATCTCTTCCAATATAAGTAGTTTTATTTGTGGTCCAGTGCGACGTCTTAACCCCCCGTATGCCCCGCGCCTTACTAAGTTTGACATTAAGATACCCATGTGTCTAAATCTGAGATTATATTGCAGTTGTTTATTACGTAATGTGGTTCCTGGGAGTTCGGTTAATTAATAGACAGTTAATAATGGGTTTAGCTATAAATACGAATTAACAACCAACAGAATCGCGGAGGAGATAATGTTTGTTCATCAAATGCGCCGATTGCCAAAAACTAACGTAACCTAAACGAAAATAACGAACAAATACAATGCTTTTTGTATGTAGAAAATACCACTATCCTGGCAGAGGCCTTGGTCACTTTTTCCATAGTATATTATGGCTTCCAAGCTGGAATATAAAACATACAATTTTCATTATAACAAAAACACAAGTGCCTACTTGAAAATTTATATTTCATTTAAATAAAATGCCTTGCCATTTTCCTCTACACATTTTTAAAAAGGCTTTCTTGCAACGCATTCACTATAATAGTAATCTCGTTTGACTACATACGCGCCGCAGTGTAATCGCTATTCATAGACATATACTTTTACAGACTCCACATGTGCCGTAATCTACATGAACCAAGAATTGTTCTTACTGTATGATTTCTTATCCACCATGAAATGTTATGATCTTTTATCAGATTAAAACACAAAGTAGTGGGACAAGCTTTTAATACAATTTACTCAGATATTATCACTGAGCCTCTAATAGACATTTTGATGCTAGTGCGGAAAGTATGTAATTACTTGTCATAATGACATATTCGCACGTGTATCTAACGACGTTTTTCAATACAGATGCGGAAATAATTAAAATATGTACATTTATTTCGAATATGAAAGTTTTTTATTATTATTTCCGTAACACTATTATAATACAGTTGAACTATTAAGAATATCTTCAAAATGTTTATTATTTACTTCACTTTACACCTTCTTTACTTTCTCATTTTCAATTTCATAATCATTATTTTATATAAACAAAATCAATCAAATCGAATCAATCGCATGTGACAAATCGTATCGTCATGTCTAATAGAGCCTTCGAACATGTTTACCTGATTGAAAAACGCCTCTACTTTGACAGACGTTTCGTAGGCTCTATTCCGTTTCATACACGCAGATTTATAAGAACTGTTTTCAATGTTTGATATTTTTAATGATTGATGAAGATGAATAGGTAAATAGTGAAATATGAAATATTAATATCTAAGATTTTTGCGTTGATAGTAGGTATTTAGTTTTATTACGTCACGGTAAAGTTAACAAACAATAATACTCTTCGGTAAGCAATCATGAATTGGAACAAAACTTGATTTAATGAAATTGGAAATGCAAAAGCACTAATTCGTAAAAAGCACAAAAAAAGAGCAACTGTATTGAAATAGTAGGTACATTGGAGGCCAAAAAGGAGGACATTCGCAAAATGTGGCGATAGAATATAAATCGACACGAGTTACGAATTACCTATTCGCACGTGTATCGTACGACGTTTTACAGTACATATATTATGGCCCTTTGCATTTTTGACGCAAGCACATAAAGTGCTCATTATTGCACGAGTGCGGTAATGTGGCACCATATGTACTATAAAACATGTTTTATTTATCCACAGCATCTTCTTTATCATATATGCTACACTAAGCTGTTTTCTTCACAAAACACTACTATACTTTGTCACTACTAAATTTGTAGCGAAGTGCTCTTCGCTCGGATCTGGTAGGATCGTTCGGTTCAAACAAATCGTGGTAGCATAAGTGTTTTTTTGTCATCTGATTAAATATATATCTGTGTCGTTGTCATTCCATCCGCATTGCAATTTGCAATGGAAGGATGAACAACAAAAAATAAGGGTGACGACGCCGAATAGGGTGCGTTCATTTCACGCTCTAGCTCTGAATAGGCGTGTTTGTGTGAACAAAGCCTAATACTAGACAATGATACATTTTGTCCTTGTCTGATGCGTTGTTATGTGCTCTTTTCTTTCACTTATTTTATCCGTGGTTTGATTTATTTTGAATGGATGGAGACAGAGAACGGGTCCAGCATGGTGGACCAAGATTTTAACTTATAGTTAGAGGAGGACTTACAATATCCAACAGTGGACTGACTTATTTCGGGTGATAATATTTTTTTAAACCGAAAACTCCTGTGAGTATTAGACATATTAAAA
Organism: Lathronympha strigana; assembly: GCA_949128165.1. Classification (NCBI taxonomy): domain Eukaryota; kingdom Metazoa; phylum Arthropoda; class Insecta; order Lepidoptera; family Tortricidae; genus Lathronympha; species Lathronympha strigana. The sequence goes on from OX421911.1 coordinate 2,596,594, forward strand.
TACTTGTATCGGGTTATTCACGTTAATAAAGTCGAAAATAGTACTACACCCGGGTGTGCGTAGAGCATGTAGAGCAGCCGCCGCGGCCATACACATGACTCATGAATAAGGGACACAGATTGTTCCGAAACATGTCCAGCTATTTTCGACTTTATTGATGTGAGTAACCCGATATAAGTATATTTATATTTTTTATTGAAGCCGACTGAAGAGGAGGTTGTGTTCTTCAAACGTAAGTATGTATGTATGAATACTGTCTGAATTTAAGTCCTACAGCGACCGACTTTTTTTCGCATATTTTCATTTCCAAACAAACTTAACGCATAAAGTTTAGTTGGCATACCAATGTTTACTAAATTTATATTTCCCATAGTGTCATTTGGCAAAATTATAATTTGGTGTAGGTTGCCATTTTGGCTACGGAACTCTAAAAACGAGACAAATATCTTGCCGATTTTTTTGCGATTCGATGCATTTGATTGTTGTAAATTGTAATACATATTTTTAACTTCATAATCATACTAAGCTACTGTATTGCTAAACGTTACCTAGCTGATTTCTACATGGAGTTTCATTAAATTCGTATCACTTGTTGTGAGTCGTGACAAATAACAAGTTCATACATTTTGTTAAAAATATGGAATTGGATTCTGGTGCAAAATTCCCCATTCGGGCTTTTTAAACTTATAAATCTACTTGTTACTGATTTCCAATACTCGTACAGTAGAATTCCATTTGTCACCCTTCGTTCAAGAAAGCCTAGAAATAAAAATATTATCTCGCGCTGTTTAACCCAAACGTCACGCGGCAAAACTCACTCACATTAGTAATAATCGACTTATTGCTGGGGGGTTAATTCTCTGCGAGTGTTTATGTCTTCCCATCCATAGTTAGGATTATTGGAGTGTTTTTGTCGTCTGTCAACCACAGATTATGTAGATTTATGCAGTCTTCTGGCTATCTCACGGTCGGTTTGTGCAGGGGGGTGCTGTTATGAATGCTAGGAGGACGAGTCGAAACTGAAGAGAGCCAGTGTAAGACAATCCTTGTTTGCCGGTTACTCTCAATTCAAAGTCTATGAGAATCTGTATGCGAAGCAACTTAAGTACAATCATTTTAAGGAAAATATAATGAGAAATCCGGAATAATCTCTTTAAGCTCTTGTTTCCCTGTTGAGCTGAAAAAATCATACGGCCGTAATTTTTGGAAAATCTGATTTACTCCAAATCGTGGGGAGTAACATTTGGTGAACTACTGGGACAGTACATACTTGCATCGGGTATAACGTATGGTTATGGATTAGTTGTTACTGCATACATTTGACTGTTAGGCAAGTAGACTCGCCTGCACCATAGTATGTAGTCAGCAATAGACTCGCCCTCGCTCGCCCGAGCAAAGAGAATGCTCGCTCTGGACACGGTCCATGTCTTCGAGTATCGATAACATAATGTTTAACGAACTAGCAGTGCATCGGGTGGGTATAACATATTGTTTTAGTTGTTACCGCATACATTTAACTAGGAAGTAGATTTTGCCTTTGCTCGGGAGCAAAGGGAATGCTCGCTGAGAATACGGTCCGTGTCTTCGAGTGTCGATAACGATTGGTGGAAGTACTGAGGCAGCGCATCGGGTATAACGTATGGTTATGAATTGGGTGTTACTGCATACATTTGACTGGTAAGTAAGTAGACTCGCTCGCACCATCGAGAAATAGACTCGCCCTCACTCGCGTGAACAAAGAAAATGCTCGCTGAAAACACGGTCTACGTAAATGCGGTAAACGTTAAACGTTATCGATACTTCGCGTATCGATAACGTTTGGTGAAGTACTGGGCCAGCGCATCTGGTATTATATGGTTATTGGCTTGGTTGTTACAGCATACATTTAAGGTAACATTCCGATTACGACGGCAACAGTGTCTGTCGATTTGATAAGTTGAGTGACGCAGCTGCAATGTCTGCAATGGGTTTGGAAATCGCCACGACATTGCGATTGGCATCATCACTAAATGTTTCAAGAGAATCGGCAATCTAATAATATTACCGGTTATAGGTAGCGTGTTTGTTCGTGTTTATTTTACAATTTAAATGACTAATTTTTGTACTGATTTTGTACCTAATACGTTTTCACAACAATAATATTTGCCGAAGGTAGCTATGCTCAAAAAGGTTAATTAAAATACCTAACTGAAATTGGGGACACATTTCAAGGATGACTCACACTAAAACGGGACGGGACAGGACGGGACGGGGCGGGACGGGAAAATCTGTTAATTTCTATAAAAAGCGTCACGTGGCGTCCGAGGGCTCCGAGCTATCACGTGATTATTTCTATAGAAATTAACAGATTTTCCCGTCCCACCCCGTCCCGTCCCGTCCCGTGCTAGTGTGAGTCACCCTTTACTCCTCAAATATCCAATATTGATTAAGGATCTTCATTACAAGAATACTTGTAACTGCGGTTTTTCAGTTTCAATTAACATAACGAAACATAAATAATGGCAAAGCATTAATTACCAATTCAGCAATACAGACAAAGGGTACAATTAAATTGTCCCCCTTAGTCCCCCTTGGGGTATCCTTGCTAGTTCGTTTATTTAAACCAATTACAAAATGCCGGAGAGTTTATTGTGTTATTTTAGCTCCGAGACAGATAGTTCGTTGAAAGTTGTTGTAAATTTATTTCGTATTTGTGGATACTGAAATATTTTATAGTTTCTTTGATAAAGTAGGAATAAAAAACCCAATAATCTATTGTGATATAGTTATCTGTATCTGCAACGAAATTGTATTCCTTTTGGACTTGAGGATAATTTTGCAATAGTCAATATTACCCTCCTAAGGCCCAATCTATTTTTAGGACAAGTGTCCTAAAAATAGGACATTATATTTTGAAACTTAAAATTTTTAAACTTAGGGTTTAATTTTAATCCAAAAAGCATCACCTGGTTGGTGGGTCTTTATATGTTAATTGTGTTGTCCTAAAAATAGAACATTCGGCTTAATGAGGATAGAACTCTATACCCACCGAAATATATAATTTTTTAGACTGCTCAAAGGACACTTTAACTACACATAAAAAAAGAACCTGCCAATTAGGTTGGGCATGTCTATAAAAATATGATAAGGCGACATTATAATAATTTCATTTTTTGTCAACGTTATTTAAATCATATAAATGTTGAATTGAAAATAAATATCATAGGTACTACGAGTATAATAATGAACGAAAAAATTCAGGTCTAGTGATCAAAACATTTTTATATCAAAATATATATTTTTTCCTTTAATCATATATTTATTGCTCGTTAATTTAATGGATATATTCATAAACCTGCTTTTCGTACGATTGAACAATAAAATGTCACCAGCAGACGCCAGACAACCGAAAAGGACATTATAATACATGCAGTCTGAATTCTGAATACATCGGCCTGGCCACGTCTAGTAGGGGTTGGTGTGCCGAATTACGTAATGTCATTGCAAGTTTATAATTCCTATGGAAATTATATTAATTTAAGGATAATACCCACGTATTTGTAGTCACTATACGCGACATGTTTCGGAGATCCTAGGCTTCCGTCAAATCGGTTTCTTCAGTGGCAAGCTGAAAAGAAGCCGGTTTCTTCAGTGGAAAGAAGACTTCTTTCCCCGCCGCGCGCCTGAAGTTCACGTTCAAAGGGCAGTTTGTGGCCGATTTGATGTGATCTGTTCACCTCATGGGGGATCTTTTACGCGAGTGTGCCGGGACCATCAGGCACTTAATGGACAAACCTCCACGTTTTGAGAATTATCTAATTATTATTAAAAATCACATAGGAAGAAGGGTGTGCAAACCAGTTTTTGTATGTATGATATTCGGTTAATAACCGTTATTAAACGGTTTTTAATACAATTCAAAATCGGTTTGCACACCCTAGGTAGAGCGTTTCATGCATGGGCATTTTCGCTTTTTTTTATGTAACGTTTTTTTTTTATTTTTTTTTTGCTTTTTTCATGTATTTTTTTTTCAAAATATCTATAGTAAGTAACTTACCTACCTACCTCTACTTACCTTAAATCTAAAACAGGTCCTTGAAGCATTGTACCTGGGATGCTGGCTGCGTTTTCTCGTTGTATCGCAAATCGCAATGCTGTTACGTTGTGCGTGGAAGCCACCAGCTCTTCGGTCACCAGTTTCATCAACCAGACGTTTCGCGAATTCTACTAAAAACTTGCGTGCGCCCTCCTCCCCCCTCGTAAGGTCTTAAAATTTTCAAACGTTTTACATAGTCTCGATTTTATAACCGCTGTGCAAAGTGTTTCAAAAATGGTAACGGAATGGAAAAGAAATTAGGACTCTCTTGTCCGGATCGAAAAAACTCGTGATTATGAGTAGGAAAAATCTGTTTTAGAAAAAGATGTTTTTGGATCACATCTCGGGAAAGTGTCAGAATGTAAAATAAATTAATATCAATGAGTTTTTAAATGAGGCACATAATAATTTATAAGCTTATCGAAAACGTAATACTTACGAAACTTAAGTCATAACAATTTAAGCACATCTTAGATCTCGTTATAAATACATTTTAGCCCGGTTGTGCAGTTTCTATGGAGCGAGCACTCTATTACTCTATAACTAAGATTATACATTTTCCTTCTCGGTATCCAGGTTGTTAACAGAATTTGAAAATTTGCACGTCGTTCTCGAGTAGGTATCTACTTGTAAACGTAATCTCGATTGCAATAACCACACGTAATGAAGTCTCGTTCAAGCCTAAAACCGCCCAAGGCTTCAGATACGGAACTTGTTAGAGGTCCGATACGTATGTAATAATACGTACGTATATTATACGTATGTAGCAGTAATTGGGGAGAGTACGCTTTACTACCGGATCAGTTATGAACTTACAGTGTCTTCTCATTGGTTTAGGGTAAAGTTCTTGAGCCAGTATAATGTGGACTTTTGAAGGGTAAATCATAACTTACCATCTGGCAGTTTCTATAACGCAAATGAAAATATATAACAAAACGAAAAAAGCAGCGTTACTCTACCATACATGCTAATAGCGGACTACTTGAAAGATTTGACGCCATCAGAAACTGTTTATTGACATCGCCGGAACAGACACGGCCTGGGTGTGTAGCCAAGATGCCAATCGCTCACGCTACTTATCGTTTCGTACCTGTCTCTCTCTATTACTCTTCCTTATAAGTGCGACAGTGACAGCGTTTCGTTCGCGACTAAGCGTTAGCGATTGGCATCTTGGCTACGCACGCTGGGTGCGTAGCCAAGATGCCAATTACTCACGCTCAGTCGCTAACGAAACGCAACTGTCATTGTCACACTAACAGGGAAGAGTGATAGAGAGAGAAAGCTACGATACGTTACTAAGCGTGAACGATTGGCATCTTGGCTACGCACGCTAGTCCGGCCCGGTCTAGCACGAGTTATCGTAAGTTCTTTACACTGGTGTGTCCTAGTGAGCGTATTCCTCTGTAGCAGTTTCGAACACGTCCTATTATGAACTTGTAGATAAAGGCCCTTTATACATGAAAACTATTTAACTAGTACGGTTATGAGTTCGTCTAATGAAGATTACTCTTGTTTGATTTGAGGGTTGAGGGATGACCTGATTTGGAGGGGGGGTAGGATAGGTGCAGTGGCGCAACAAACAGAATTAGAAACAGAATCAGATCATTTATTTGTGTAAACATAGGTATGCATTTTACATTGATAACTTAATTAATAATAGTTCGAAGCAATAGTAATGTCATTCATTGTTTTAACTGTCAATCTAAGTAGCTATTAAATTAAGTAAAGTATGAAAGAAAATAATACAAATATGTCACTCAATAATAAATAAATAATAAATATTGCGGGACAATCTTACACAAATCCCACGGTAAGCTTAATAAGGCTTGTGTTGTAGGTACTAAACGAGGATACATAATAATAAAACATCCATAACTCAGGAACAAATATTCGTGATAAACACACAAATAAATGCCCTGGACCAGGATTCGAACCCGCGACCTACTGTAAAATAAAGAATGAGTTTACGTGATATTACAGCGCAAAAATGTTAGTGCATATGAATTTTCAGTATTTTATCGCTTTTCTGTGAAGGTAAAACATGGTCAAGTGTAAACATCCCGATATGACCTAGTTTACCCTGTGGGTGGGAAGGTCAGATGGCAGTCCCTTTTCTAAACCTACGCCAAAACTTGGGATTAGTTGCCAAAGCGGATCCCAGGCACCCCGAGCCGTGGCATGAGCCGGGAAAACGGTTTAGGTCATTTTAAAATATGATGACAATATAGTTGGGATGGTTGCCGGACGAACGGATGGACAGACAGACATGGTGAAACTATAAGAGTTCCTAGTTGACTACGGAACGCAACACTGACGGTGGCCCGACATGCTCTGGGCCGGTTTTTTGTGTATTGAATCGCGTCATTAACTCACTAACTTAGGACGTGGCATTTACGGTGACTAACGATAAAAGTGCAGGAATCGAAGTTTAAAATGTCAATTCCTTCCCGGTATACCAGTTTCTTCACCCTGTATAAGAATCAATATGGGTACAATGCAACCTAGTGACTCAGAAGTCAATGCATAACCTTAATCTTTAGTTCCCTAGTCCAACAAAACATTTTTGAATCAATCTATTTCCTACCCCAAACCGTTAGTCAGCACAGCTCTGTAGGTACCCTTTCCGTCAAAACCACACAAACCCAGTATTGGCCGTCGAGTACCTCTTACTGCACGTTCGACTGCGTCCTCTGATTGCAAGCTTTGAGTCCCTCGCTACGCTCGACGTTCGGTCGACTTCATAAAATATTTCGCAAAGCGGTCCATTGATCGTTCAGAAACTTTAATATAATGCGGACTAATGGCTGGAACGTGACTCGAGTTAGGGGGCAATTTCGCAGAGACCTTAAGAATATCATACACCAACAATGTGGATGGTGTTATGTAATAATACTTAATTTAGAGACTGGAGAGCATATCCATGCAGGCCGGTTGCGATTTAATTTTCTATTATCTAATTCGTTTATTCGCGTCATGTGTCAAGTCTCAAGTAGTTTCAGGCATTGTTTAGTATAATAATTAATAGTTATCGTTTTATTTGTTATAAAATTATTGTGTACCTACATTCTATTAATTACCTTATTATACCTGAATTGTAATTTCTCCCTCTTTGATTGAGCTTGGATGGGCTTAAAACCAGCTAAACCATACCTTTTTCCTTCGTTAGTGCCTAATTTTGAATTCTATGTTCATTGTTTTGTTCAAGGATATAAATTATTTGTATTTGTATGTGTCACTTACGTACTTAATTTACAGGATGGAAGAGAGCATATCAGCATGGAGGATGGTTGCGATAATTTTCTATCATCTAATTCGTCTCGTGTCAATAAAATACGATTTTCACAAATATTTTAAAATATTTAATCACCCACAACTACAATGAAATAGAAAGTGCTGCTAAATCTTATTATAGAACCCAAAATTTGGGTTCGTTAGTTAGTTTAGTGATTGATTTTGTGACTACTTTTAATTTGAGTGGAATATGTACAAGACGATCGGTATACGAGTATGTCCGCTGAAAATAGTGAAGAATCATCTCAACAAACAAGGCTTTCAAAGCGCCATGTTTATGGCGTACACTCATCGCTTATCGTATTGTATTACCCCGTTTTAGATATCAGTTATAATGAAAATTACCAAGTTAGCGTAAAATCGTATATCACACGCTTGATATTTCTTAAAATACACAGTTAAATACGTTTAGATTACAGAAAAACCAATAAGTTTAATATAATATTTTTAATAGTATAATATTTAATATTTTTATGTTTTATTGTTATATTTTAATCTTAATTTTTAATTTTAATTTTATTTCTCTATTGTATGTGTATATGGACGACCTGTCTGAATTAAAAAATTTGAATTTGAATTTGAATGAATTTAATCCATCATCAATTCATTAAAGATTAATAAAACAAATCTAAACAATAACCTAAATAGCTTCATTAGAATTTGTTGATATACTGACGTGAGAAACAGCTGTTAAGAATATCAAGCCACGTTATAAAGCTAATGGCCGAGGCTGGCCATTAAGATAAAGTTTATTTGCTTTTACGTGTGAAGCCTTTATGAAATGGTTTATTTTATGTTATCTTTATTCGGATAGAAAATGTGTTTGAATAGAAAAGTTTCTTTATAGTGTAAACATTTCGTTTCTAAAATGGACACAAAGAATATACTATGAAAGTTATTGTGATTTTGAATGTCAATTCAATGACACGGGTAGTTATAGAAAACTAACGCCTGCCATAAATGTAATGGATTTTCATAGTGCTTCATTGCCGCCCGCTCGGGTCTCCCGGAGAGCCTCGCGCCCCACGCCGTACGCCGCTCATAGCTACCGCTCACACTAGTGTCTATTGTACTGTGGACTGTGCTACTACAGTATCACTAATAATGATTGTTTATTTATCTGCCTAGTAAATTTATTTATTTCCTCGCAAATGTGATGAAAAACATTGTATGTATCACGGGAACAAGGATAACGAACTCTTGTTAATTCACACTCGTTCGTAAGTTCTTGATTACTGCCCGTAATACACAATGTACTATTTGTATCATTCTATATAACAATAGACAAGAACTTTAAAAAAAAAGTCCCACATAACTGTTTGCACTACACTGAGGAAAAAGTCTAGTCCCCTTTAACAAATGTATTGAATTATATTAAAATCATTGCTTGAGGCCTTTGTTCAGCAGTGCGCGTCTTTCGGCTGAGATGAGTATGATGATGATCTTTTAAAATGTCGTGATAGTGGAAAATCAACGATTATTGGATTTAGATTTATTTAATAGGTATTTAGGTAATTCTAAATACTCGTGTTAGTTATAAAATTTTTGGTCTTTTTTACTCACATTATCAGTTTAGCACTGTTTTGGATTATACTATCCAATTTATTCCCCCTTCGAAAGGTCTTATCTAGAATGAGAGAAGCTTGTTTTAATGTCGTTAATTTAAAATCGGGCAGTAAGGATTTCATTCTGATGGTTCGATGGTCTGAAGGTATGTTATTAAGGAAGCAAATTCTATCTATCTATTCAGCCCGTATCCTCCCACTGCTGAGTTGATCTCTTCTTTAGAAGTCACTCGTCAATACACCACTCTTCTCGGTCACCTCAATTCAATAGATTAAGGCAGAAGTACCATTGCTCGACGCTGCACTAGTATTCGACATGGACACTATGTCAAAGTGACAAGGTTTAAATTCGAATATAGAAAAATCTTCATTGTGGATATTTAACCTACTTAGCACCACTTGCTCCACGAGCTTGGTCACTTCTTTAGACATCTATTTCAGGGCCCTTACCATGACGTCTTAACACGATTCAGTTTAGGACCTAAGCTGAGACGCTGCCATACAACTGAGCACAGTTAAGACCCTCAACTGAATCGCGTTAAGACGTCATGGTAAGGGCCTAGTTTAGTTTATCATAATCATAACTTAAGTTTACACAAAATGGCGCCATATTCTACTTAGACAAGCTTCAATAAAACAGTCAACTGTTTTATTGACTAGCAATCTGATTCCAAGATTTTTTCACAACTCCCAAGTATTTTTATGATTCGAATTGCGGTAACAGCCTCATTGTATCACGGAAATCGGTTTTTGTCCAACTTCGGGTAAAAAATCACAGATAATCATTCTGGGGTTGAATGACATTAACTGTTTCATCGTTTATATCACCACATAATAATATGGAAATCCGATTCTGTTTCGCTTTCTTAAGCTAAACAGACGTAAGTCACGAGAAGACTTTAAGAAAAAAGGCCGTTTTTGGAACACACGGCCATTTTACGACCAGAAAATAAACACAGTTTTATTGCGCGTTAGTTTTTGAGTTTAGTTTTTTTATAGACTATAAAAATAAAATGAAATGAGTAGATAAGGGGCAATATTATTAAAGGTTATAAATGTTATAATGATAGGTTTGATGTGTTTTGTTTAAATTATCACACGTTTGTAAATACGAAATTTTTTTCGGTTTAAATTGGTCGTTTGAATTGAAATCACAATGTTATAAAAATAGGACTGTATTTAAAAAAGAAGCTTTGGGAATAAGACTTTGTAGAATTGGCCGTTACGCCTAGTTTAGTAAGTTGTAAAGAAGTATTTGATTAAAGTTATAGTTTATTTCGGTTATGAAATGATTTTATAATTTAAGTGAAGTGCGATAAAAGCTTGTTTAGTAAGCATTATCATTATACTGCGGAATAAGGGAATAATTATTTTACTGCTGATTAAGGTAATAATTATTATAGTAATAAAGTAGTAAATGGTGCACTAATGCATAACAAATGTAAAGTATCGTGTTTGGGTCTATTTCAAAAGTTACATTAGACATAAAATATTACAATGATATTATAAGGTAAATGTCCGAGTGCTCGACACGCGAGTGCCCAATAGATGACACCCGTCTGACACCTCTATTGGCACTGACATAAGTTTAAAGATAACGTGTATTTGTACAGAGTCGAACACTAGTACGTTTACCGTACATACCAAATAACTTCCAAAGTAAACATTTTAACTGAAGTAAAAGTTAATTAATATACACCTATTACATTTTTAATGTTCTTCTATCGTGTTCAAAATTGCATGGGCGGTTTATGAATGAATTCATTAATATTTAAACATAATTATTAAACGGGTCTAACGCGAATTAATTTGTTTACCTTATTTACCGACGTTAAATAAGATAAACAAATTAATTCGCGTTAGTCCCGTTTAATAATTATGTTTAAATATGTGTTTAAATCGCGAAAGTTTTAAATGTTAGAATTCATTAATAATTTGCCCATGGACTTTTGAAGGCGTGTGTACATCTTAAACTCACATACCTAAGAGTAACTAACACAATATATAATCACTTAGAATTTAAAAAATCTCTTAATATTCTATCATGTCCATCTAGTGAGTTAAATCATACTGTATTGAGAAAGAAATTAGGTAAAATGTCATGTAAAATATTTCGACTTACAACACAATAATAGATTCATCCGTTATGTACTAAAATGCCACAGATAGATACATGCATGGACATTTACAGAAGAAATTGCATCATTTAAAAAAAATTGGGTCCTCGATTTTACATACAAAAAATAATTGATAGTTTCACAAAATGAAGGTAAAAATGCGTTACGAAACTGTTTCAATAAAATCATCCTTGATGTTCTTCTTTGCGTCTCTCCAGCATATGACACGCCTCCAGAGGTTTTGACCTTCTAACTCAGAGGGTAAACTAGACCTTATTGGGTTTATATCCTCTTACCCCACTATGTTTTCAATAATTTTAATTATTTCAGAAACAAGCTACCAAATAAGTACTGTCTATCAAATTACCTCTATGAAATTACCATATGATCAAATAACGTGTATTTCAGTATATTATCCATGTAATTGTCGATATGTTCGATAAGCCCCTATGCGATAATGTGACTTTATCGTCCCGATGCGATCCGACAATTGTTTGCACACACATTTCCATTAAACACATAAGTAGTGCATGGGAAATAATACTGTTTACTGGATTTTGCTAGTTTTGTTATTTAGGTAATACAAATCTGACAGACGGTATTGTTTACTTTAAAAATTTGATGTAGGATCGTACCTACTGCATAAAATAGTAAGTACATTGTGTATTAAGCGGTAAACATGATATTACGAATGAGTGTTAACGAGGGCGTAATTTTAGCACGAGTTCGTAATTATTGTACCGCCCGTGATACATACAATGTTTTTCATCACATTTGCGAGGAAATAAATAAACAAACTAGGTACACCGAGGTGTGCGGTAGTAGCTACGCGCGGCGTTTGCGTGGGGCGCTGATTCTCCGGGAGCTGCGGGCGCGGTAAAGTGGTATGGAAATCCATTAAGGCCATGGGCTTAATACAGCTCATAAGTTCGCTTGAATATAAGAACACGATTTACGAGGTGTGATGAAAAGGAAGTTGTACAAATGGCGGATTTATTACTAAATGGCATTCCCTACCAGTCAGTCATTAGGCCAAGCAAGAGACATTAACCGGCCTTATACGTTCGGATAATCGGTCGGATCTGCATATCCGGCATCCGCCTGAAAAAAACGCACATTATTGGCACATCCGGCGGATAAGACCGGATATTTGTCAATCAATCTGTTGCAAAAAATCTCAATAACGTACCTATACAATGTAAGGTTATACACTGTTATTTTTAAGTAGAAACGTCTGCGACGACACCAAATTTCTCAGAAAGAAAGTGAATGTGGAAACTTCATGATCTCGGACGGGACTCGAACCCGCGCCTCTGGGATAGCAGCCCACCGTTCTGCTTCTGTGAACCAGTGACACAGCTCTTCTGAAAAATTAGGTATCGTTCGCAGACATTCCCACGACCCCTAAGGATACGAGGGATATGGTGGAGATATCCGGGACCTGAAGACGAGTCTTTGATCAGTGTGTTGCCAGTGATGGCATACGGTACTGAAACGTGGTCGCTTACAATGAGCCTCACAAGAATTAAGGCTCAAAGTCACCCAAAGGGCAATGGAGAGGGCTATTCTAGGAGTCTCTGCGAGATCGTATCAGAAATGAGACCGTCCGCAACAGAACCAAAGTATATAGCTCTCCGAATCGCTAAACTTAGGTATGTGGCAGTGAGCGGGGCACATTGCACGTAGAACCGATGGCCGTTGGGGCGGAAAGGCTCTCGAGTGGCGACCGCGTACCGGAAGGCGCAGCGTGGGTAGGCCCCTCACAAGGTGGACTGATGACCTGGTGAAGGTCGCAGGAGTCCGCTGGATGCGGGTGGCGCAGGACCGGTCATTGTGGAAATCTTTGGGGGAGGCCCTATGTCAAGCAGTGGACGTCTTTCGGCTGAAATGTTGATGATGATGATGATCCGAGGTCTCGGTAGCTCAGTTGGTAGAGCTACACATCCAATCACAATTAAACATAAATAGTTTTGAGTTGAATTGAATTGTCTTCAGTACGCATTTAAGGGAACTAATACAAACACTCTTCATCAGATATATTGAAACGCCCATGTTGTTCACAAATGTTTGAAGATACTGCCGAGGCATTTTGCGCTGCGGGTTCTAATGGTCACTCTACCATTGTTGTTTTGGCAAAGAACTTTTATTTGGGCCAATTCGCAAATGTCTACTTGAAATGGATGTATACTAAATTCATTCCTAGTTTAATACCACGCATGTACGAAGAAATACATGATGTGAGACACTAATTCATCATATACCTACTCACTCTGTAAGCCGCATTTCTTCGAACAATGCTTTCCTCTGACGTAAGAGCCATATACAAGAAGACGTATCCGACAATCTCCTTAGCAAAAAGGCCGCATCACACAACAAGAGTCATATGTAAACATGGCGTTTCCTCTAAACACTGTAGTGTTCAATTTTAAAAGCAGCTCAAATAGTTCAGCCGCACCGAATGACAAACGGTGTTATCCCAAGATTATCGTTTGAACATGACTAATGACTTGTCTCTGCCCTCCTGTATGTTAATTGTACTGAATGCTTCTAACACTAATTTACACTGTGTTTATTTTACTATATACAAACTTATTGTTACTGTCTACAAACCCAATCGCATGTTAAATCGATCCTTATTACTGTGTCATTAAGACACATGACATATTTTAGCAGCGGAAGACCTATGTTGCGCGGAAGACGCTGCTCGTATTTTCACACCGTCGCTTTATTACTGTCGCTTACGTCCTTTTTGCCAAAAGGACGTAAGCGACAGTAATTTTCTAAGGATTTCTACCGTTTTGTCTAGGTAGGCTTATGGTTGTCATTTCAGCTACGATTCTGACGTACGATTTAATTTTTCATCGTCATGTGTACAGTGTAAACACGTAGAGAATAGGGGAGCGCTGCTATTTTTATATGTGTTTTTAGTTTCTGGTATTTCTTGATTAAAGAGGATATTTTGCAGACTTTACTACGTTGGAGACTTTCTTTACATTTGGGGTTTGACATGATAATTTATCAATTTATTGCTACGACGGGGAAACCTAGTTAGGGATTTATTTGGCATTCAAGGGTAGGATGTAACTAACTATCTATCTACTCAACTAACTATCTTCCTCCCACCACAGGCAATATTTTGTTTACCGGGTGGCAAACCACAGCATCATAACCATGTACTTATTGGTATTTCATCATCATCATCATCATTTCAGCCGAAAGACGTCCACTGCTGGACATAGGCCTCCCCAAAAGATTTCCACAATGACCGGTCCTGCGCCACCTGCATCCAGCGGACTCCTGGGACCTTCACCAGGTCATCAGTCCACCTTGTGGGGGGCCTACCCACGCTGCGCAATTGGTATTTGTATGAAATCAAATAATTTTGAATTTTTTGATTTTATTTTAATCTAATCGGACGGAAGATCAGCGCTAGCCAAAAGGCCGGCACCATGCTGAGGCGGGACCATTTCGTGGCTCAAGTTCTTTCATTTCGCTTTGCTACTCTGTGTTGTGTATTAGCCACGAATAAATACATTTTCTTTCTTTTCTTTTTTTAGCTTGTATGGCCGCCTAACGTTCCAATCTTTTTCCACCCAGAACGGATTTTTGTCTTCCATCCCCCTTATAACTTGTCAAAGAGTACGACATTTCATACATCAAATGTTCCAACTTACTTTCAGAAAAAAGTGTACCTTTTTAAAGAAAATGGGTCCTCAATTTTCCATACAAAAAAAAAATTAGTTAGATTCGTAACGGCACATAAAAACATGTATGAAAAAACGCGTTCCGAACCTGACCAGAAAAACGGACTCCCTTATTTTCTTATTAAATCAATAGTACTCGTAATTCTGGTTATAAGAAATCCAAAACTCCATACATAAAAAAGAAAATAGTACTTTTTTTAAATGCCCGTGCGATGCCAATCTGTATGGGACAGCCAAATTTTCTTTCGCGATTTTGGCATTGACCCTTTACATTATTATTGGCATTACAACTTAAATTAGTCGCATACTTTGATAGTGAATTTTTCATATGTCGTAGGAGCCACGTTATTAGGTTAGACTTCCGACATTTGAGAAATCCACTGCCAATTTCAATGCCGCTAGAAACTGTTGTCATTTGACAGTTGTTGTACTACTTCCATGCTTTAGTTATTCTTCCGTGCTCAGAGGTCACGTGAAATTTTCTATAGAAACTGACAGACCGGCCCGGTCCGGCCACGTCCCGTCCCGTTTTAGTGTGAGTCATCCTTATACAATTCTAATTATTACAACGTGAGGAAAACAAACAAACAAATTTTGAAAGGCTACATCCTTAAAATAATTCTCACCAAACTCGAATACAACATTAAGCAAGAAAAATGGCTTCATACGCTTTTAAGGAAAAAACCTGCATTTGGCGGCCTCGGCAACTTTTGAGTAGTATTTAAAAATGCATATTGTTGCCGACGAGTCGCGGTGTGACGTAACAAAGTGTAAAGGCGGTGTTACACGGGGCAAGTCGACTTGTGCAGTTGCGGGGGTTTAGTTGGTCTTAAGCATCAGGGGATAGAGGGCTTTGGTGGCCCAGCGGTTAAGGTCGTGCGACTTTCAATCCGAAGGCTGCGGGTTCAAACCCTGGCGGTCCGAATGAGTTTTTCAGAACTTACGTACCTATAAAATTGGTAACATACAACTTTTAGTAATAGTTTCTCTTAGTTTCTCTTTTTTTTGGTCTCGGCCGAAACCGAGACCGAGATTTTATAATAATAAAGGAAAAGAACACCCGTTTTCCAGAAAAAATATTTATTAATCAAAAATACTCTGTTGTATAATAAAGCCAACATTGAAACAATGCATGAGAAGCCAAAGTGTGAGAAAAAAAGTTATCGCTTGCATTAGGTTTTTTTTTTTAATACTACGACGGTGACAAACAAGCATACGGCCCGCCTGATGGTAAGCGGTCACCGTAGCCTATGGACGCCTGCAACTCCAGGGGAGTTACACGCGCGTTGTCGACCCTTTAAAAAAGGAGGATTCGCTGTGTTGACAGCTAAAGGGGCAAGCTTAGCTCCGTGGGTACACCCCACTCCCCAGCTGTCAACACAGTGAATCCTCTTGGAGCTCTGGCAACCTTACTCACCGACAGAAACACAACACTATGAGTAGGGTCTAGTGTTATTTAACTGCGGTTTTCTGTAAGGTGGAGGTACTTCCCCAGATGGGCTCTGCTCCAGATTTGAGCGAAACGACATTCGTTGTGCTGTGCCCTACCACACTAAACGATATGCATCCGCTGTGCCCATACCTCTCTCCATAGGATGACACGACACACTTTATAATTGGCTTAAAATACTGCTGATTACCCACAAAAATCACAAAAAGTGTCAAGATCAAGACGGAAGGTTCGGCCAGAGCCGAGATCTCGGTCGGACCTAATCTCTTATCTTATTCGATATTTACCAATAGCTTTTCGGTGAAGGAAAACATCGTGAGGACACCGGACTAATCCCAATAAGGCCTAGTTTACCTTCTGGGTTGAAAGGTCAGATGGCAGTCGCTTTCGTAAAACTAGTGCCTACACCAAATTTTGGGATAAGTTGCCAAAGTGGACCCCAGGCTCCCTGCATGAGCCGTGGTATAAAATAGTAAGAAGAAGAAGCATCATGGGACAATTGCTTTAACAAAAAAAAGCTTTTTGCTTTTGCAAAAATACATTTTTGTATAGGGACAAAATATACTACATTATAGCTATACGTCATACGATGTAAACTAATAGGATTTTGGTTCAAAACATTGTGAGGAACCTGGATTACTTAATACAAACAGCCACTAGCCACATAGTTTTACCACTAGGTTGTAAGGCCTAGGCAACTTTCGCAAAAACTAGCGCCTATACACCATATCTTGGGGTTAAATTGCCAACCGGATCCTAGATTCCCTGAAACTCTAGGAACACTGATATGTTTTTAATAACAAGCAGTCTGTGTGGCGAGAAGAGGTACAATCACGCTGAAACCGCTGAATGAAATTTGGTATTACATATATGCATAATATCTCCTGAGACAGGACATATGATATTTTTTGTTCTAATACTACGCGAATTTTTTTTAATACTACGACGGTGACAAACAAGCTCACGGCCCGCCTGATGATGAGCGGTCACCGTAGCCTATGGACGCCTGTCACTCCAGGGGTGTTACATGCGCGTTGCCAACCCTTTAAAAAAAGGAGGATTCGCTGTGTTGACAGCTAGGGGCAAGCTTTGCTCCGTGGGTCCCAAGCTGTTAACACAGTGAATCCTCTTGGAGCTCCGGTGACCTTACTCACCAACAGAAACACAACACTATGAGTTTCGGGCAAAAGCAACCTATATCACAATGTACAAAAGGCCTTTTTGTATGGACTGTTGCGGGTTCACACGCCACTTGGGCATCTAAGCGAGACAGTGCTATACAAGTGTATTGTGGGCTCACAGAGGAGTTTACAGCAGATCCGCGCTGATATGAATGCAGTGTTATAACCGCCTAGAACGTTATTACTGCGACTGGAACCGTGTGTGGGAGGCTTAAGTCAAAGTTTTGGGCGCCTAATAATAAGGTTAATAATAAAGCGAAAGCCCACTTGCCAGGTCTAAAAAAATATGCTTTCAGCATGGCACGCGAATCAAATTTAATATGCATACCGTTTAGCTTTGACTAGGGTTGTGCTGGTTTGTCGATAACTCGTTATTATGTTACCTTTTTTTTTCTTTTATTGATATTTTTCGTTATGAATGGGAGTATCTATAGCTATAACTACAACTATGTATTTTTTTGATTGCTCAATACCACTAATTTGAAACACCTTATTTTGTGTTTCAAAAAAAATACTGCTATTTTTACGAAATGAAAGTAATCTTGAACTTATTGCCGATTAATTATTATAAAATAGATTTTTCTATTGTGTTCGTGAATATAAATAAATTACTTACGTGAAACGCTAAATAAAACTAAGTACAAAATGCTAAATAAAGCGTAGATGACGGTTTTTACGGTGTTCCAGCAAATTAAAGAAAAAACAAAATGGTGTAAAAAACCCGACTGTCTCAATGTTATCGATAATTCTTTCTAGCGTTAACAAGGTGATTATGACTAGGGCGGGCCGAGCCTCGATAACCGTTCTTTATGGCATTCCAGCGAATATAATTACAACAAACAAACAGTGCCCCTAGAACAAGAATGCCGCAACAGTATATCGCGGGCGAGAAAGACAATAAAATTATCATTGTAAAATCCGGACAGTTAGAAAACAAGAGCTGTTTTTTTTCGGCCACGAGATACTGTCGCAGAAGTCTTGAACTAGGACTAAAATCACCGTGTATCCAACTTACAAACAATGTTACAAACTGCCATATTGATCGTTATAACCTCATTTTTAAGTTTTTAATGAAATATCCAAGATTAAGTTATTTATCTGTTACAATGATACGACCGTTTCAGTAGTAAACGGTTTCAGTGGTGTTTGATGATGCAGTGTGAAAATACAAGGTGAAACAGTGACAAAACATGTGATACCTTTTGTTTACATCGTTATTAAGCATTGACGGCGATTTTACATAATAATATTAGAAACCGACTGTCTAAGTTTAATCGATAAATTTCCCCGCACTAGCCGTTAACAAGGTGATTACGGCTAGGGCGGGACGAGCCCACTCGATAACCGCTCTTTACGGCGTTCCAGCGGCGAATATAATTACCAAAAAACCAACGCATGGGAAAATAAAACAAAGAACGCCCTAATAATGGTTGTGAGACACGAGCACTGAAGATCTGTCAGTCAGTTTTGCTTTACTAGCTCTTTGGCTATTTTAAAACATTATTACGGGAATATAGATACGATAGAACTGATAGAAGCTACGGTAGACGCTGAAAAGCTAAAGAAAATCAAATCATTATATACTTTTAGGCCACTTTATATAAATTTGACGCCCCCACTTTTTTTATAAGGGATTTTTTTATATGGTTACTACTCAGCATCGCGAGCTCTTTCCATCCTAACAGGTGAACAAACAGCCATTCATTCAGCTATCAAAATTTACATATTAACATACATTTTTCGACCGTTCCATTCCGTAACCGCCATACAATCTATGAAAAATCGTTACGGAATGGGACAAAAGTCTTAGGACTACTACTTTTTGCCTATTAGGAACGAAGTATTGAGGATATTTTTTATTAAATTTTTATTTGATTTTTACGCAGAATCGCGAACTCTTAAAGACTTTGAAACATATGGACATTTTATGGATTTTTTTTACCAAAAAGGCGAAATTGTACCTAACCTCCAGTTGTAAAAGCTTCCGATCTACCATCATCAGTCGTTCGTACCGACCGTGTGTCCGTCCCTCGTCTTGGGCAGCCATCCGTTAAGTTCATGCTTTAGTTATTTGAAGTTTAAAATAATAAGACGTGTTGTACTAAATTAGTTTTCTGTTCACGATCTTGGGAAATCGGCTTATATGGTTATTATTGTGAGCCGCAATAATAGTAATCATCTCTGTAAACAAGTACGCATTGGTATTTACTTTAACCTGGAAGACCTCACTTGGGAATAACATGCTTCTACATGCTTCCACTAAATCATTATGGCGTTATTTATAGGTTACTAACTTTTTTTATAAAATACGAGGCAAACGAGCAGACGAATCGCCGGATGGTAAGCGATTAACGCCGTCCGTCCGCCTCACAACACGAGAGAGAGACGCTCTTTTCTTGAAGGTTTGAAAGTCGTATCGGTCCCGAAATACCGCCGAATAACTTACTTTTATGGCTGAGTCACTGTCAACATGAAACTCTACAACTTTTGTTTTCAAAATGTATATAGTAAGTGTGTACCTAAGTGTAATATAGTAAACTACCTTTATATACCTAAAATCGAAAATAGGTCCTTGAGGCATTGTACCAAGGATGCTGGCGGCATTTCCTCGTTGTATCGCAATGTTGATACATTGTGCGAGGAAGCCACTAGCTCTTCGGTCACCTGGGTGCGTAGCCAAGATGCCAATCGCTCACGCTCAGTCGCTAACGAAACGCAACTGTCATTGTCACACTAATAAGGAAGAGCGATAGAGAGAGGTAGCTACGATACGTTATTAAGCGTGAGCGATTGGCATCTTGGCTACGCACGCTGTTACATCAACCAGACGTTTCGCGATTTTTACAAAAAAACTTGCGCGCGCAACCCCATGGACCTATAGTTTCGACCCCAAATGGTACAAAAACTGAAAATAATCGTTGCAACACGATTATTTCCAACAATAAACTCTTTTGTACAAGTCGTACAATTCTAGCATCCACATACTAGTTAAGTCCCCATACACTATTGATGTGGATTTCAATACGTAAAAAGGTATTAGTTACAGTTCAATGTTGAAGTTGAGTTTTATTATGCAATCATTTCTGTTAATGCAACATAATTGAGTCTGGAAAGTTGAGAAAGGTATCGTGTTTGCTTTAGTTTTTGCATGGCTTTTGAATAACTTATATATCCTGACCTGACTTTGCTATGTACTTGTTAAAAATACATATTGACAAAATCGGTTCATACATATGATGCTACTTTCTTATAACACCGGAATAAGATGCTATGGGACTAATTTTTTAGTAAGATTTGTAGGTACAACCGGAATGAGATCTTCTTCTTCTTCGTCGGTTCCTCAGGGCTGAGGGTCGTGACCATCAAGAGCCCAGTTTCTCACCACTGCTTTCCAAGCCCCTCGGTCTTGGGCTAACTGAATAGCTCCCTGGATGTTGACGCCTGTGACGTCGCGGATGGCATCTGACCATCGTGCAGGTGCCCTCCCCCTGCTTCTCTTTCCTTCAACGCATCCAACCATAACAAGCTTTTCAAAGCTACTAGCATCTTGACGTGCCACATGACCAAAGAATGTCATAGTTCTCTGAAAACATGTAGTTGAAAGCCGGGTGGTGATATGGAGTTCACTGAGAATTGATGCATTAGTGCGGCGTTGTGTCCAAGAGACGCCCAACATTCTGCGCCAGCACCACATCTCGAATGCATCAATTTTTGCTCTCACGCGCGGCCTCCAGGTCCATGTTTCAGAGGCGTAGAGAAATATGGAGAAGATAAGAGTGCGCATAAGTCGGACTTTGGTGCTGCGGTATATGTTCCTGTTCCTCCATATCTTCTCCAAGCGCTTTACTGCTGTTTTAGCAATTTGAGACCTCCTGATACTCTAGATACGGGTGTTATTTTTTAGTAAGATAGTAAGATGATTTTAGTAAGATGTGTAGGTACATCCAAATTTTTACACTTGAATGTAATTAGCTCCAGTAGACAGAGATCTTCGCTCGCTTGTGCAATAAGTACAAAATTTAATTTATTTTTGGCTAAGAGAGTTTGTTTATCTTCAATTTAGTTAGGATTAACTAAGTACTTTTATCGGAGATTGTTTCGCCTAGAATTCGATACTTCGACTCGCTTCTAATCTTTTACCTAACGACTGGGTCAAATACAAAACGATGCTTGATTTTGTTATTGAGGCCTTATCTACATTATGGGGTACTACTCCTTTTCTATTGCATTGTATGATAAAAATCATTACTACATTTTTTTTTTTTTTTTTTTATGCTATAGGGGGCAAACGAGCAAACGAATCACCTGATGGTAAGCGATTAACGTCGTCCATGGACACCCGCAACACCAGAGGTGTCGCAAGTGCGTTGCCGGCCTTTAAGGTGGGAGTACGCTCTTTTCTTGAAGGTTTGAAGGTCGTATCGGTCCGGAAACACCGCTGGCGACAGTTCGTTCCACAGCTTAGCTGTGCGAGGCAGGAAGTTTCGGGAAAAGCGCACAGTTGAGGACTGCCAACCATCTAAATGGTGAGAGTGGAAATATTGTCGCGTAGGGCGATGGCGGAAAGAAGCGGCAGGGATTAATCCGAACAATTCCTCGGAACACTCCCCATAATACATGCGATAGAAAATACAGAGTGAGGCCACATCTCTACGCAGCGCCAAGGGATCAAGCCGATCAGAAATACGTTGGCAGTTGACAATTCAAGCTGCTCTCCGTTGGATGCGGTCTAGAGGAAGAAGCTGGTACTTAGGTGCCCCTGCCCAAAGATGAGAGCAGTATTCCATATGCGGGCGAACCTGCGCCTTATAAAGCTGTAGGCGATGGGCCGGCGTGAAATACTGCCTCGATCTATTGAGCACACCGAGCTTCTTCGAGGCCAATTTGGCCTTACCCTCTAGGTGGCCGCGGAACTGGACTTCACTCGAGATGTCAACGCCAAGGATTCCAATACTGGCTGTGGCAGATAGGGGAGTGCTCTCAAAACGAGGTGACGCGACGAACGGAAGTTTTTTTGCGGTGAACGCGCAAACCTGTGTCTTTGTAGGGTTAAAATGGACCAAATTAAGTCGACCCCAATCTGAGACTTCTTTTAGGGAGGTCTCAATTTCGGACACAAGTTTGTTCCGGCTCTCAATGACGTTTTCCCGGGAAATATTGGCGCGGCCGGTGTAGGAGGCATCACCCGTACTATCATCAGCATAACAATGAATGCCGCTAGTTTGCAACATGTCATTGATATGCAGGAGGAATAGCGTGGGTGATAGCACACAGCCTTGAGGGACACCAGCATTCACAGACATTGAGTCTGAGCATTCACCGTCAACTAGGACCTTAATGCTTCTGTCTGCTAGAAAACTGCTGACCCATTCGCATAATTTCCCGGGGAGCCCATAGCATGGAAGTTTCGAAAGAAGTGCTTTGTGCCAAACGCGATCGAAGGCCTTCGCTACATCCAAACTAACTGCCAGTGCCTCACCTTTACTCTCTATCGCCTGTGCCCAGCAATGTGTCAGGTAAACTAAAAGATCACCAGCCGAACGACCCCTACGGAAACCGTATTGTTGGTCACTCAGCAGCTGGTGATCCTCTAGGTACCAGAGGAGCTGACGATTGATGATGGACTCCATAATCTTAGAGAAAAGGGAGGTTATAGCTATCGGCCTGTAGTCGGATGGATTTGAGCGGTCGCCTTTTTTAGGGATCGGGTGCACCAAAGCTGACTTCCACGAAGTCGGGACTACGCCAGAAGAGTAGGAGAGCCGAAAAAGACGCGTTAAGACCGGCGCCAACTCAGGAGCACACATCTTGAGAACAATTGCAGGGATTCCATCAGGCCCACTGGACTTATGGGTGTCGAGGGAGCGAAGAGCCTTACGCACAAAGCTTTGGCGGAACTGTACATCTGGCATACAGCTCTCGCACCGCGATATAGTCGGCGGCGCTTGTCCCCCGTCATCCAAAGTCGAGTTGGACGCAAAAAGCTTACCCAAAACTACATGTCCACAAGCTAACTATTGACCACAGGAAAGAAAAAGTACGTGTTAGCTAAACTGTAGAGTCAAGTAGTCATAGTGTAGTCATGATTTTTATCATAAAATTCAAAAGAAAAGTACCTTTTAATGTGGATAAGGTTTCAATAAGTAATTTTTTGAAAAGTCCACCGGAAAAATTCCGAACATCATTTTGTGTTTAACCCGACTCCCTTAAGAGATGTATTCTGCGATAAACATCTTATTTACTTAAAACACCCTAAAACCGGATGCTCTTACTATTAAACAAGTATTTGCTGTATAAATAATGCAAGAGATGGATAAAAACGTAGCTAATAATATGCTTCGGCTCAATAAGGCTTGAAGCGCGGTATTCCGAAAGCTTAAGTAACTTGGGGAACCTTAAGGCTTCGACTAACCAGTTTATGGAATATTTACCTTCCAGCAGGCCTATGATAATACATTTTTGATGTGCTGGTAAGGTGACAGTTTTGCCGGTAAAATGGTAAACCTGTCATTTTTATTAGAATAACCGCAACGCTATTCGTGTAACACATACGCAATCTGTCAGTTTATCAGTTTACAGCATTAT
The DNA here is from genome assembly GCA_949128165.1 of Lathronympha strigana. NCBI lineage: Eukaryota > Metazoa > Arthropoda > Insecta > Lepidoptera > Tortricidae > Lathronympha > Lathronympha strigana. Next base: position 2,620,562 of record OX421911.1, read on the forward strand.
CATTATCAGATTACCATAGTGACAATTGATAGAGCATCATAGCTCTGCTGATCAAAAAAATTACTGATCCTAGACATTACAATGTACGATTTTTAGCTAACATGGTCATATTATATATTATAACTACAATTTAAAACGGGATGTTTACCATATTTGGTGCAATGAGGACGAGGTCAGTGTAAACGGTGTATTAGTAATATTTAGTGTGACCAAGACAATTAGACTCAATTAAATTTTAGTAGTAGGATATTTTTCATGGAGTAGGAGGACTCAAGACAGTCTACTGAGCGGTGGACTGCTACTTTGCCGAATTTTGTTTCACATAATTTCATAATAAAGTTTAGTTGGTATGCCAGCGTTTTATAAATTCATATTCCCTATAGTTTCGTTTGGCATGGGTTATGAGTAGGTTAGACTAGCAAGCCAAATAAAAATATGCGAAAATTATTTATGCGAAACGTTTGTAATTTGATGATTTAGCCAAATTAAAATATGGGAAAAGTTGTTTGGGAAGTGATAATTTTTCGGCGATAAACGATGTGCTACTGAGCCAAGCCAACACAAGAAGGTTTAAGATAAAAATGGTTCTATTTATATGAACTGGCTTGATTAAGATTATGTAGACCTTTATTTATTGTTTTGTGTCTGAAATATAAATAATTTATATATAAGTATAAATAATAATGAAAATAATGATTTCAATTTCAATTGATTAATAATGATAATTATGTTTCAGCATCTGTCTTGGCCAGGGGGCAACAAAAAGTCAAGAGGGTTGACAATTTCCACATACACCACTTTCCCCCGAAAACCACTTGTTCAGCTTTTGCGGAATATGACTTTAGATGTACATTACCTAGATATTCAGGTAATGTCCATTAGTACCTAGATATGGAGATGTTTTTGTTCATGGCCTTGACTTCGGTAAACTCCCTTTTAACTCCAATTTCTTGGTTAAGATAGTTTTTACGGAGCTTGAGGATTCATTAAAAAAAAACTGCGAGTACGCCTCAAGGGTACTTTTACAAGTCTATAAGGATTACATTAAAACAATGCATGTACAAACATTTACACTATACAGTGACAAGAAAAGTATAATCTAGATACCCGGGTAAAGAATATTAAAATAAATGTAGCGCCTAAGTACTTAATATGGCAAGACATGTTAGTTTCTATCGTTAGTAGTAAATTAAGTTTGGAGATCTAAAATGTCCCAACGTCAAAAATAAAATACGAATATGATTTGGAGATGATTGTAAAGGCTCCCCAAGCGTCATAATAAAGACTGGAGATGTAAAAGGCCCCATTACAATGGTGGCTGAGATTTTCCTCGTCCACGATCTCGCAACCGGTAGGAGCACACGTCGCATTGAATTTAATAACTGACCAATAATATACCTTATTCCTTTGATATAAGGTGTATTAACTATTAGTTAAAGATATGGCTTCGGAGGTTTACGATAGAGATGCCAAGAGTAGTAGCTTTGGCCGAATTCGTCCCCATTCTCGGCTCAAGTAGATATAGTCTGACAAGCAAGCGAGCGCAGTAACAGTAGGATAGAGAGCATCATACTGTCTTTTTCTTACGCTAGGATAACCACCCCAAAAAAAGGGATGGATATAGTTTTTTGCCCTACTGTTACTACGCTCAGTTGCTTGTCAGACTATACCCAATACTTGGCAAGTCATACAGGTTGCTCCGCCATTGGAAAAACCCTAAAATCCTACATAGGGCTACATCTTAGAAATACCTTAACGTATTTTTTTATTAGAATAAAAACAAAAATAATAAATATCAAACAAAACTTATTTTATTTAATCCAAAATTCGGCCAAATAGGTACCGAATATTTCGTAAAGTGGCCGATATGCCGAATACCTAATAAAAGCTAAATATTCGTACCATCTTTAGTTTACGTTACAATTGGACCTATGAAGATCACCTTTACACACACGCAAATTTTTTAATCCAATATTCGGCCAAATACCGAATATTCCGTAAAGTCGCGGGAATAGGCCGAATATCTAATAAAAGCATCTTCTTAGCATCTTTAGTTTACGCAATAATAAAATAAGACCTATGAAGATCATGTATTACAGACACGTCATTTTATTTAATCCAATATTCGGCCAAATACCAAATATTCCAGAAAGTCGCGGGAATAGGCCGAATATCTAATAGCTAAATATTCGTGGCATCCCTAGTTTACGCAATAATTGGTATCGAGGTATGCACAAGTGAGGCAATTTGTAGCTCGTGACGGCTCGGACCACCCATCGGAGGGAATAGAAAAACAAAGACGCTAACGATATATGTTGGAACTAAAACAATATTCGTTTTATGTGAGAATAGCTCGTTTAAAATTACTAGGAAGCAAGCTTGGTGAAATAAGCTTTTTTTTATACTACGACGGTGACAAACAAGCATACGGCCAGCCTGGTGGTAAGCGGCCACCGTAGCCTATGGACGCCGGCAACTCCAGGGGTGTTACATGCGCGTTGCCGACCCTTTAAATAACAGCTAAAGGGGCAAGCTTTGCTCCGTGGGTCCCCAGCTGTCAATACAGTGAATCCTCTTGGAGCTATGGCGACCTTACTCACCAACAGAAACACAACACTATGAGTACGTACGGTCTAGTGTTATTAAACTGCGGTATTCTAATTGATTTTTATTATTAGTTTTATCCATCGATATTTTTATGGGACCAAATGCAATCAGAAACTCGTATTTGACGCTTTAAAAGCTCCTTACACAATAATACATTGATGCGAGGTCATGCCAATTTAGCAGCCATTTTAAAGTAGGTATGGAAAATATCCCCATTACAAATGTATGGGAAATGCGACATAAACGGTGGTATCTTTTGATTGCGTTGACGTAGAGGTTTGATTTTTTCACTGCTTTAATGGACCTATGTATGTGGTTTTCATTTCAACTTACTAACTTTATTTCAGTGTTTGTGTTACCTTTCGGGTTTTTTACCAAATGAAAATATGAGAAGGTGTTTGGGAAGTGATAATTTGTCGTACAATGTTCGGCGATATATTCGTAAACAACCAAGGCATAATTTAAACTTTAAAAAAATCCACTTAACATACAATTGTATTTACCATCTCATCATTTCTTGTACTCATCATTTGTCTACTTAACATCATTATTGGGCAGTCCTATGTCGAGCAGTCCGCTGCTGGACATAGGACTGCCCAATTTCACGCCACCGTGTTCGATCTTCGGCTGCTCGCATCCAGCTCCTGGCAGCCATCTTGCGCAAATCGTCACTCTACTTTGCCTTGGCTTAGGGCCTCCTACACTACGCTTGCCGAGACGCGGTCTCCACTCAAGAACTTAACTTAATGGGAGCTACCGTATTATCGCTCACCGGGCGGCGCCACTCATGCGTGGGTCCTGTCCTGTGTCAGTATGAGACAACTGTCAAAGTGACGTTTCAAATGTTCCCGAAGGACCCACGTTCCACTAGCGCCCCTAGCGGAAAATCGACTCATTGGTTTAAAATATACTTATTTATTTTCGTTTCTGGTTTGTAAACCCAAGTAGATCTGTAACCTAAACGCTTATCTTGTTTTTGAACGATTCCTTCGAACACGGATGGTATTCAAATGGGTTTCCGGCAGCATTTCCACGACAAGACGCTGTCAGTTTTTATTTGTAACAGTTAAGTCTAGCGTAGTTTATATAGTTTATACTGAACTTTATTTAAATCAACTATATTCAGAAACAGTAGGTAGGTGCCTTATACAAAATATTTGCCGAAAACGCGGGTCAAGTTTATAGATACGATATTAAGATATGAATGATAAATAAAAATGCTGGGCTAAAGTGGAACAGACTGACACGTAATTTTAACAAGCAATTGTTTAAAAATGCTGATGAAATTATTGCTCAAATGATAAGTATTTAGCACTTCCTAAAATTCAAGTTTCTATATAAATAGTTAGTATTTCAATTTAAAGCGGCGTCACACAACAAACAAAAACATTCGTCTATAATTTTTGTTCTTAGACAAGAACTGACGGCCTTCTTCCTATCGTTTTCAAGGCTTATGATAGGTCCGCTTTAGTAACTAACCCCTAGATTTGACGTAGGCGCAAGTTTTACGAAAGCGACTGCCATGACCTTCACACTTCCAACCCAGAGGGTAACGACCAACCTACTTGGGATTAGTCTGGTTTCCTAACGATATTTTCTTTCACCGAATAGCGATTGCTAAATATGTATGTATATGATATTTCGTGAATAAGTTCCCACAAAATTGCTACTAGCCGGCAGGATTAGAACCAACAACCTTCCGTGAAAGTCACACGCCTTGCTGCTAGGCCACCAACAACACAAGACAAGAACTGACAGCGTCATCTTCAATTTAGAATTCTTGACTTCATACTATTTATTAACGGTAAATATTTTGTATGAAGATTTCCGGTAAATCGATAATTCCTTAAACAAATACCGGTTTGCATTCCCTATTATTACCTTAACTGGTACCTAGCTAACGATTTCGTTTATTTCTTTGACTTCCATTTAAATAGTAAGATCCATTTTAGGTATATATCCATTCTATTCCAAAAATGTGCAGTGCGCATTGGCTGTTAAATGTTTTAATAGTTAAAAACCTCTTCATCAAGTATTCAATTAGCATTATAAGTAATTAAAAATAAACTATAAATAGTAATCTAAAACTTAACGAACAATAACAAAACTTCGAATCCAACGAATTTAAATTATTTTTTCGATTTCACCAAACTTTCAATGCTACTATTTTTTAGTTACTATAATTTCTAAATTTTTATTTTACATTGTGTTAACTGTAAAACTCATGTAAATAAATGTGAAAATAACAAAATGTCAATACTGTCGTAGAATAGGCTATATGCACTTGAAATAGATAAGGCTTATATTTTTTTCTCAGAAACTATGTTGGTTCAGCATTATATCCCTATCAAAATTTCTTAATTTTATTTTATTTTAGCTGTGAAAATAATTATTGAAAAGTGCAAAAAAATTGTGAAATTACAAACGGTTAAAACGCTGTGACGTCGAGTGTGACGTCATTGGATAGGTGCGTCTGTACACCAAACATTCGAGAATCCAAGAACGAGCGCCGCTCTGCAATCTCGCGTCTCGGTTTCTCAAATGTTTGGTGTACAGCCGGCACAGAAGCACTAGTATCCAGATCAGTGAATCGTCTGTGTCAAATTGTATACATGTTGTCGTATGGAATTTCCTTCATAAGAAATCTAGTGTTTCTCGTTCTGCTACTCATATTTTTGCATTTTGGCACTATCCAATACATATCCCATCTTTAAAGCGGTTTTATGACTTGTAGTTGTATGTCGTTTTCCACTGTAAATGTAAACACAATTGGCTGAACAATACAAGACTAATTAAATAATAAACAATTTTTAGGTTATGTTGGCCGGTCAAACACGTTCATAAATCATAATCTTAATTCACATCAATTGATCTGAGAACTTTATTATATCTGAAAAAATCAGGATACGTGTAAGCAATATCTAAATTGTACGTAATTTTATGCATTATTAATTCACAATATGAATTACAATTATGCATCGTAATCTGATTCAGACCGTGTGCCGGCCTTAGATGAACAATGACGTCACGGCTCAGCTTGTCGGAATGGCGGGCGTTTCAAACGCCCGTTTTTATTTGGAGTTTTTGAAAGAAGATTTATCTATTAAATTTTAGTTATTATGCGCTGAAAATTATTTTACAGTATTTTTATGATAAAAGCTATCATCCAACAGTATTTAAAAAAATAGTGAATATTCCCTATTGTGAAGTTATTGATTATATTTTTCCATGACTTTAGATCAATTAGCAACATATCTCAGCTTACAACCGGTCACTCCACGCTAGTTGAATATTACTTCAGTTAAAAAAAGCTGCGTTGCAAAATTTTCCGAATACCATAAGTTTTATACAGTTGAAACTTTAAGAGTTTCCCGCAAAAAAGCGTAACGAAAAACATGTGGTGCACAAAACTATTTCACGAGGCTTTTATCTCATTTTCGAGACCCGACCCTGAGTAAAATGTTCCAAGTTTTCACAACAGGTGTGCCCCACGTAATATTAGCTTCAGAGTGCTTTTTAAAAAAGTTTGCCCTGTATCCCCGATATTATACGAGAAAATTGTTCAAGCTGAAAAATGTTATTAGAGCCTGTTTGCGCGGAGCCCGGTTAATAATCCTATGATAACATATTCCAGGAAATTGGCCGTTGTTATAGTTTATAATTAATGTCGATAATTGTACGGTTTACACCCTTGATAATACGAGATGAAGTTTGTAGTAGGCGCCGGGGCGGCGGGGCGTCCTAGGGGGCGGAGTTAGCGGAGCCGCTCAGTCGGTGGGAAGCCGCCGTGCCGACCGCTCGCGTCCACTCCACGCGCCCCGCGATGCCGTTCACTCCACGTGAATATTTATGATGCGTTCAACGCTTAAATGGCACAGCCGCGTCGCTCGCGTACCGTAAAATGCCAATGAAAACTTGCCGCAGAACTTTTCGTCTGTTAGTGTATGTGTTGTTCTGTCATGTGGTCGAGAGCGCCGAGCCGCACGAGTGCGGGTACCGCCAGGAGACGGAGTCGGAGGAAGCGGTGCTCTTCTGCAAGATACGCACCATAAGCAGCATGGATCTTCTGCTGCAGAACATCTCCAGGACACATTACGATGACATCACGTCGCTGCACGTCCAGTGCAGCGAGATCCTGTTCTTCGAGAGTACTTTGACTACTCACACGGAGAAGAAAAGTAAACATACGAATTTGTCCAAACTGCGGGAGTTGGTAGTCGATAAGTGCAAACTTAGGGAGATTCCCGCGCGGGCCTTTGAGAACTTCAAGGACCTGAAGCGACTCCACGTGACCACTTACAACAACGAGTGGTCAGCCATGACCATGGAGATCAACGAGCAGGCCTTCGCCGGCCTCAACGAGCTTATCGAACTCAATCTAAGCGACAACAACATCTGGAGCACAAAAACTGAAACTTTCTGCCCGCTCTACAGTTTGAAAACTCTAAACTTGACTAACAACCACTTGCAAAACATAAAGACTATCGGATTTTCTGATTCGTTTAGAGAACAAAACTTAAGCGTAAGAGTTTGTAACTTAGTTATAGAAGTTCTTGACTTGTCGTATAATGATTTAATTGTAGTTACCGACAATAGTTTGTCGAAGTTGCGCTCGCTCTCCAAGCTGTTATTGCAGAACAACGCTATTTCTACCCTAGAAGATAGTGTCTTCGAGGGATTGCTCAACCTACAGGTCCTAAACTTATCTAGTAACTTTTTGAACGAAGTTCCCCCAGATTTATTCGCAGATACGAAGACTCTAAAAGAGATTTATTTCAGTAATAATACTATGAAAGTGTTGCCACCGGCACTTTTTAATGGTTTGGAACATCTACAAATTTTAGACTTATCTCAAAATGCATTGACCAGTAAATGGGTCAATAAGGGTACTTTTCAAGGGTTACTTCGGATGGTCATATTGAACTTGTCTAATAACCGTTTAAATAAAATCGACCGTTATCTGTTCCAAGACTTGTACAGTTTACAAAAATTGAATCTGGATCATAATGATATAACTTTTATCGATGAACACGCATTTGAGGAGTTAAGAAATTTGCACTCTTTAACGTTATCCAATAATAAATTAACGCACATCCATTCTCATCTTTTCACCGACCTGCATGTTTTGCACGAACTATTTATAGACAATAATTTGATAAAGCACATAGATGAGAACGCATTCGATAACATGACGACCATCGAAGACTTGGGTTTGAACGATAATCTTTTATCGTCTATTCCTGTGTCTATCCGTAAACTCCGCTCGCTGAGGTCATTGGACATCGGTAACAACAATATAACCCATCTGAGCCGGGAAAACTTTCGCGGCCTCTCCGAACTTTTCGGGCTGCGCTTAGTTGATAACAAAGTAACATATTTAAATGACGATACTTTCGAGCATCTGCCTCAGCTACAGGTGCTCAATTTAGCGTCGAACAATATCAAACACGTCGCCCCCGGTTGCTTTCGTAGAAACGTAAATTTAAAATTATTACGCATGGATGGTAACGAAATAACGAACTTCGAAGGTATTTTCAGCACTCTCAATAGCCTAGTTTGGCTCAATATGTCACAAAATAAAATAATGTCGTTCGATTTTAGAAGTTTCCCGAATAGCTTAGAATGGCTCGATTTACATAAAAATTACATCGAAAACTTTGTTAACGACGATATGAATTCAGATGTCAATATAAAGTTACTAGATCTTAGTTCCAATAACATTTCCGAGCTAACCGTGACTTCAATACCGAAATCGGTGGAGAAACTCTATTTGAACCACAACAATTTACAGCACATCCAAGTCGGCACGTTTTCAAAACTACAAAGACTGTCCATTGTGACGTTAAATAATAACAAACTGATCCAACTTGACATGAATGCATTTAGGTTAGATCAAATAGATGAAGATAGCGACCTGCCAGAGTTCTTTATAAGTGAAAACCCATTTGTGTGTGATTGTTCGATGGAATGGATTCAACGCATTAATTATTTGAGTCACACTCGTCAATACCCGCGGGTTCTAGATTTAGACAAATCGCTTTGCTCGCTCGTATACTCGCGAACTAAAGAAAAGAAAACTATAATAGACATGTCGCCTTCTGATTTCCTTTGCCCGTACGAGAGTCACTGCTTTGCTCTGTGCCATTGCTGTGATTTCGTCGCGTGCGATTGCGAGATGATTTGTCCGAGCAACTGTAGATGTTATCACGATATCACTTGGAATGCGAATGTAGTCGACTGCTCGAATGCCGGCTATACAGAAGTGCCGGACAGAATTCCGATGGATGCTACTGAGATATACTTAGATGGAAACGATATAAGCCATCTGGGAAATCACGTTTTTATAGGCAAGAAGAAGCTACAGGTTTTATACCTCAACAACACAAAGTTGATGGAAGTTAATAATCAAACTTTCAAAGGCGTCGATTCGCTCAGAGTTTTGCATTTAGAAAACAATAAATTAGTTGAATTAAAAGGGGATGAGTTTTTACATCTGAATAATTTGAACGAATTATACTTAGATCACAATGCGATTGTTCATGTTGCGAATAATACTTTTTCCTCGCTGAAATCCCTTTCAGTGCTCAGAATAGACGACAACAAACTTGTTAACTTTTTTCCTTGGAAACTGTTAGCGTCGTCTTCCAAAAGTTTAGCCCATGTTTCTATCGAAGGCAACCAATATTCTTGCGACTGTAAAAGTATAGCAGAGTTGGAGTCATGGTTGCGCCGAGATCCCGGTGATCCGGAAAAAATGTTATGCACTGATAACGAGGGCCAGCCTACTAAAATTACAATCGCCTCGGTGCTGAGTCACTGCAAGGAGTACATGGGCTCTATTAGCGATAATACAGTTTTAAGAGACGAAATCGTTTCTAAATCTATATTTCTTCCAAACAATTACTTCGCCGTCATCTGCGGCGTTATAATTATCCTTGTTGTAATCTGTCTCATAGCTGCTATATTTTACGCATTTAGGTATGAAGTCAGTGACTGGTTCTACACAAAATACGGAGTGCCGTTGTTCAAGGAACAATCATGTCCAGATGTCGACCACGTTTTGGAAGGCAACCCAAACCACATGTACGATTACTACGTGATATGTAATACCAAAGATAATAACTTCGTGAATCATAACATAATGTCGGAGCTAGAATTTAGGAAAATGACTTCGAAGAAGCCGATTAGGAATGAGTCACCGCTGAACATTCTGACAATTGACAGTTTTTCCAAAAGTCCAAAATTGTCTAAGCGCTTAATCATCGTAATTACGACCAATTTTATCTGCAGCGATCTCTGCGACATCCATTTCAAAAACATATTTTACAGTTACTTAAAATCACTAAACAGGAGTGATTTGAACAAAGTGATATTTATTAAGTTAGTAGATAACAACCAAATAAACGATGAGCTCTGTTTTGTATTGGATAAGTTTAAGAACGTGTCCTGGGGCGACCCCCGCTTTTGGGACAGATTCGTAGCTCTGCTAAATTCGACCGATACGATTATCACGGTGAAAGGTTCAGAGCAAAACGTATTCAAGAAGTCTCTCCGGCAGATGCCGACTCTGAGGTACACTACGATGCCAGTCACAAACGATACCTGCACAAAGCAGAATTTCTCGAATTCCTTACAGTATTGTAAGAGGACGGACGGCGAATCGTCTAACAACGAGAGCTCGCCGTCGTCAGACAACACGTACGGGGAGGGGGAGAACTCAAACAATAGCTACATGTCGATCGACAACCGGACATGTCCTCGGTTTAATTATGACCTGAGGTTGTCCCCGGGCAGCGGGCACGTATATTCCAGGGTAGAAGACGTCTCCCCTACGGTCCCACGCTCTATAACAGCGAGCGCTTCGGGAAAAGGCCGTACTTATTTCGTTTGAGGCACCTTGTTTACCCTTTTAGTCTAATGATTAAGGCTTCAATGTTAGTATTTATATAAATCTGTACATAAACACTGTGAATAACGTACCATTCTGTCAATTTCTCACATACGTAATCTAGTGTGGTATATGTTCGGTACGGTACTTATAATGTACGAAACGAAACAATATTTTGTACAAACATGGCGTGAAAATGTTGAGTCTGATAATGGGAATCTTTTCAAATATTTAAATTTAATATTAATCGTATTTTACAAAGTTTATTGGAGTGAATGGGGTTCACGAAGTCACTGTAAAACAACACCAAATAGTTTAAGATGATGTTCATTTCCTATAATAATCATTATTATAATAACTAGTATTGATAATTTAATGTACCTATAGCTTTATTTACAATGTCTTCTTGCTTAAAATAGTCATTAATTAAAATAACTTATTTCCTGCTTATTCAAAATTCTGTTGTATTCATAAGTTATTATTATTGGCCTAATTTTATTTTTGCTTTTTAGCAATTTGTGAATTATTTTATTACCGTTAAGACGTAACAGTAAATTCACCGAATGGTTAGATATAAATTGCAGCCAATTGTTATTTTTGAAGACCCGATTTTCAAAAACATATATCAATATCAATGCCAAAAGCATTAGTAAACACTGAAAAGTATATAAATTCGGAATTCCAAAAATAGTTAGTGACAATGGCACACAATTTACGTCATAACATTTTGAGATCTTATTACTATGTTTTAACGTTAATAAAATATTTTACAAAAACAAAATATATATTTTTTTATAGCTGAAAGCCAGTATGTTGATGTAAAATTGATGTGCTTTCTAACAATATAACGAAAAGATGTAATATAATATATGTTTGCGATGTTACAGTTATCGGTATCTACATAATCGCTTTATGTACCTATTATTATATATTTAAGCTAAATCGTGATATTAGGTTTAACAATTATAAACTTAAATAAATGTAATTTTGGATTGTAATTATTAGACGTAATAAAAATTATTGTTTTGTATAAAAATGTACAAAGATATCTTGAAGCGGTAATTAAATTATACTGAAACGTTTTGATACTTATAAAGACTTTTATTTCGTAAAATCATCATCTAAAATAAATACGGGGGACCAGGGAAGTAGAAATAGCAGAAGCGAAATTTGATAGCCAGGTCAAACCGCTTGGGAATTCAGGGCATTTCTGTCTGTCTTAAAGTCAGTCATTTATTTATTGGTATTAAAATTATTATTTATTTAATTACATTTTTAATCATATTGTATGACCAGAAAATTTAAATTTTAATCCTATTTTATTCTTGTGCCTGTACTTCTATGAATCCTAGTTATCTGAAATAAATAATGGGATCTTCCCTAGGCCTCTAACTTTTTAACCACAAGTCAAGTCAAAAATATGAAAAAAAAATCATGAATTTTCGCTTTATGAAGACTATCTAGGAATATTATTTTGAAGTTGGTCAGTTATAGATTTTTTTATTTCTTGCAAAAATAAAAAAAATCTATAACTAATTTTCTCGGTTCAAAGGGCGTATAAGTCGTAACAGCTGCGAAGATACTCCTTTTTAGGGTGCCACACCAAAATGGTAAAAAAGGAACCCTTATGGTGCGACTCAGTCTGTCTGTTTGTCACATCGTTAAATATCTCGAGAACTACTTAAGCTAGGTACCGATTTGAAATTTGGAATAGTTATATACAAAGTTAACGCAGACATATTGAGAAAAGATTTATCATTAATTTTAATTTATTTTCCATGAAAAACGCCCGATAAAAGAGGGGGCAAAAATTAAAAGTTTAGTTACTGGGTCATATGGTTATCATTTGAAAGGGCTAGATTTGAACATTTTAAAACAATAAAAAAACATTGTTTTTTATTTTTATAAACGAAAATGTAAAAAAAAACATTTATTCTCATTTGTTCTCGGAGGGAGTTAGAGTTGAAAATTTTTATTGATTTTTTCCGAAAGAATCCGATAAAAAGAAGTCGTCTGGGAAAGGTTGGGAGGTCGAATTTTTCCATACTTTTTCAACGCTACGCTAGGCGATGAGGCGCTAATTCCATAAAGACTCATAAATTTAGAATTAAAAGTTATCATTTATTCAAGAATCAATAAAGTGAAAAACTATCACATACAATGGCTGACAGGGGGTCAGTATATGTATTAACGTGGAACACAGGTAACATAAGAAACAATGATAAATATATTATATGTTGGCTAATCAATCCACATATATTTAAAATGAAATATATACCGGGTGTTGCCTGTAACAGAGGCAATAAATAAAATCGCAGGTGTACTCTCAAACTTAACAACTTTTGTGATACTTAACAAAATGATGTACTCATCTGTGTTCACTTTTTCATACAAACTAAATAGTGTTCCTCAATGTACGGCAACATCAGCCAAATTGACGTCTCCTGACATAGTACAAAAATTACAAAATTCGCATTACAATGTATCAACAAACTTTAAAGTGTAGGTAATAAAAGTGAAAACACACGTTATTTTTAAAAGTCGCTTAACTAACGTATAGTTTGGCGAGTACTACCTATGATTAAAGTTCTTGCTCCTATTACAGGCAACACCCAGTATAAAGCAGATAAATTTACAGCACAAGAACACAAGAACAGAATGTAAACAACAATGTCAAACGACAGTGTCATTGCGGAGTCGGCCAGGTTTAAAACTAAGGTTTACAGTTGGCACATTGAAATGGGAGCTACCGTATTATCGCTCACCAGGCGGAGGCACTCATGCGTGGGTCCTGTCAGTATGAGAGAATTGTCAAAGTGACGTTTGAAATGTTCCCGCAGCACCCACGTTCCACTAGCGCCCCAATGGAAAATCGACTCGCGGTAATCCTCATTAAACCTCTAACACGCCTACTTAATCTTGAATGACTTCTAGTAACTCCTAAACAAATGACTTATGGTTATAATACAGCAATGCCTTTGTGAGCACATCAGCAGTCATTTGCTCGGAAGGCATATAAGACAACTCAATCACCTTTATCTACAGCCTCGCGAATAAAGTGATTTGTAATGTCCACATGCTTGGAGTGTTTGTGGATTACTGGATTATTGGCCTTAGCAGCAGACGTTATCACTATACAGAGTAACAGTAATACAACCCGTTAACTAGCAGGAACAAGATTAATTCTTTTGCAACTTTAGACAAAGCAATGTACAACAATTTTAACTTTCGCGTTTCGTAGACGTTATAACTCTACCATTATCTATCTACCAATGCGTTTAAAGAGACTTTCCGCTGGGTAGCCGAACATTTCTAGCAAGATCGCCGTTGACACTTCGCTGATTCATCTGTCAAGCCGAGACCGTGACACGTGAAACTGACGGAACGTCGGCATTTTAAGGTAAATTAACTGTATTCGTGATAGACCATTTCTATATTAATATACTTAAACCGGGTTACTCACGTCTATAAAGTCGAAAATAGCTCGACATGTTTCGGGACGGTCCGCGCCCCATAATCAATAATAACCCGGCCGCCCGGTTTAAGTATATTAATATGTCTAATACTCACGGGAGTTTTCTATTTAAAAAGACCCTTTCTATGTTTTATAATAAAGCAATGTACTCCGTTTAACTTAAAATAAAATAAAACTAATATTTTTATTATGATGGCTCATGAAGTTGTGTAAGTATATAAAATACAAAAACACTAATCGTTTTTGTATTTTATACACAACTTCAAAGAATTCTTAGTGAACAAAACGACGTTTTCTATCCTAGTACTACTACCATCTAAACATTCTAAGCTCAAATAAATCCACAAAAACGTGCCCATTCATGTAACCGGATAATAACTCCACATACACACAGACAATGCCAGTGTTGCCATCGCTAATTGGCTGATTGTGTGTCAGTAAAGATGCTGGATAAGCTGGCAATCGTGCCGATTTATAAGTCATTGAATTATAATTGAATAACTATCTGTTTGTACATACTTTTAACGGAGTTTGTGATTATAAAGGACTATCTCAAGTCCGCACTGTTTGCTCCTTCCTTGTAAATGAATAAAAGTATTGGACTAAACACAGAATGATGTTGCCATGTGTTTCTGGTGGATTACCCAGCAGGTAAATTAATAAAGGTTGATTTTCTAAGGGGGATTCACCACCGGGGGTTAGCCATATAACCCAAAGTTAAGCGTTTTTTGTATGGAATTTGATAGCTTTACTCCGGGTTAGCGGCTAACTCTGGGCAGTGCTAATGGGCCTTATTTAAACCTTATTCACATTGGTGCTGAAATCTGTTTAAGGGTGTACCTAAACGATACTGATTAGGTACAACCTTAAACAGATCACCAGCATTGTTACTGAGTCTGTCTGTCTGTTACATCGTTAAATATCTCGAGAACTACTAAAGTTACCGATTTGAAATTTGGAATAAGTAGGTAGTTATAAGCAAGGTTAACCCAGACACATTGAAGGAGCATTTTTTATATATTTATCTATTATACATTTTTATCATAAATATTACAGGAAAAATATTATATTGGAAAAATATATTATTATCTTTATTCATTTTTTTTAGTAAAAAAAAAAACTTTTCTGAAATAAATTTGAAATTAAACCGGCTTAGGCTGTTTGCTTTTAATTTCTTTAAATTTACATGATATCATGCTGTAAGTATCGTGGTTTAAAAAGTAAAAAGAAAAAACTGTTTACGTAATAAAAAAATATCAAGGAACAATATAACAAACTCGCATCGCATACTAACTCTATGCCGTGCAAACGAGTGACAAAATTTGTCGATAAATGGGACTGACGTCAAATTTCTAATTCTAGGTGCAGTTGGAACTCAAAGTTTGCCCGGAACCCTCGGTGCGCGAGTCCGGCTCGCACTTGGCTGGTTTTTTCCCAAGTGACAATTACTAAGAAAGGACTTTTTACATCATTTTCCTAAGCATATCTAAAAAAATCTATGCTATTCAAATCCCATGTAACTCTATGTAATGGAATTTCCAAACCTAAGTATAATTTATCCCATTTAAATTTGGAACCTTGAAAATCTTATTAGAATTATCCTGCTCCAAATAAGTTGTACCTTATTATTTAAATTTCTAGCAATTAATTTACTCGTATATTTATTATATAAGTAGGTATTCATACAGTCCATTAAATTCCAGATATTATTTCATCTTTTCCTTTTAAATTATGTATAAATATATGGTAATTGAAGCGTTCTTGTGTTTGTAGAAGAGACAAGTCAATGATAGAAAAAGGGAAAACAGGTGTTTTTATTTTTTGTAGAAAAATCGTTTTTATCGATATTGGAAATTTTTACCCTGTTTTCTATTCAGAATTGCGAGCTCTTTCAATCCCACTAAAGAAAAAAGTGTCCCAAGTATTTTTATATTTCGCCACCATTTTTTTACAGATTTATTTTTCTATACCAATAAATAAAAATGCCCCAACTCTGACAACTACGGCCTTCTAGTCTAGTATTTGGTGACGCTTGTCTACGGAGCAGGAGGTCCCTGATGGTAGTCAGCAACGCCCAGTTACCTAACACTTCTGGATTAGCATTTATAGGCCACGGTGCGGCCCAGTTTCATCTAGCATTTAAGGTATGGTAGGTGCGGCGTGATTCTGACATACTCCGCCGATTTTGTCGATCATGCTAAATCAGAGGATCATACGAACCTCTTAAGTTATTATTACTTTCAACACCTCTTCCCTCTCGTAGTCACTGCTTCCTAGTGCTTGCTGCAGAACTGCTGGCTGGAGTTACCACAAGAATCAGAATCAGAATATAGGCCACGGTGCGGCGGTGCCGCTTACCTTCTGGCTGGTCGTAGGCCTGTTTGGCACCGATGTGGTATAAAAAACGGTATTTGACGTAGTTGTTGTACTTGTTATACCAATTAAATTTTAGTCCCATCACTTATTAGTGGGATGTGGCGCTATCTAGAACACAGAAATAAACTACGTAAATGAACAATCTGTATTAATTACTCTTCTTTCGTAAAGGTCAAAGGTACTAACTCTGTTTAGTCTTTGAGGAAAATAAATATTATTAAATAGGTTTGCCCTGACTAGGTAATTGCCTAGTTCAATAGACTAATACGTATTATGATAAACATAATTGAGGGTGGATAAATATTGACACTGTTAGTAGTATTATAATAATATGGCGCATTAGCTTGGTCCAAACAATTGATATTTCTTGGTTCATTGTTATTAATATGTTTAGGAATAATTATATTATATTACAGGTGTATCATTGAGACCATTGTATTACGAATGAGTACGTCCGTCAGAAGACTGGCTACAAGCTGAGGGTGCACCAGCTGCGGTCGCGTCACTACGTGCACTTCAGCTCGTTTGTGGTGCGCGTGCGCTGGTGGAGACCAGCGCGAGAGCAGACTTCTGGCCGAAGTGTCGTGTTTTGGCGGTTCCGGGGTAACCTGACGAATCTTTCACCTGATCTGCGTGCGTAGCCAAGATGCCAATCGCTCACGCTTAATAACGTATCGTAGCTATCTCTCTCTATCACTCTTCCTTATTAGTGTGACAATGACAGTTGCGTTTCGTTAGCGACTGAGCGTGAGCGATTGGCATCTTGGCTACGCACCCAGGTGATGCAATTGAGCTACGCAGTTACGTCGCGCGTCGCCTAGGTAAATTAAATTATAAGTGATATAGACAAATCACTCCAGATCCTTGTCAAATAAAAAAAAAAGTTTGTATGAGGACGGAGTAAAATTTTAAGAGACTTGATATTTTGTTTATGGACTCCTTATTAAAATATAAGAAACGCGTTTTAATGGTTTTCGAAATTTCATCCCTAAAGGGGATAAACAGGTACCCTCTTAAGGGTAGAGTTATCCAAAATGCTTTTTACAGAGTTCAAACAAAGTTTCGACCACTTCTCGAGTGGCGGCTGCGTACCGGAAGGCGCAGCGTGGGTACCCCAAAAGGTGGACTGATGACCTGGTGAAGGTCGCAGGAGTCCGCTGGATGCGGGTGGCGCAGGACCGGTCATTCTGGAAATCTTTGGGGGAGGCCTATGTCCAAAAGTGGACGTCTTTCGGCTGAAATGATGATGATGATGATGATTGTCTATCTACCCATACGTTAAAAGTTTAAAGTGACTTTCCAAGCTGACATTTTTACCAATAACGCCGTGACTGATTCACCGGTCACTAATTCTATTTGAAACAGAACAAAAGCAATCGTATTATGGAAACCTCCATTTAGAAATGTATGTTAAATTAATTTCGCTTACACCCACTTCAGTTAGAGTAGTGTAAAACAATTTGTTGGACATGAAGAAAGTTCGGTAAAACACACAGATCACTTACCCATTAGATGAAGAATAGAGAATTGGTGGCTTCGCCATCGGTACATAGGGCATAATGTTTGGACTCGTATTTTCTCGGAAACGCCCGAACGTGTCATGCTATTTCAGTCAGTGTCAGTACTAAAAGTTCTGAAGTCGATTGCAGTAGCATGAAATATGACATGACAAATAAGTACGAGCGTTTTCGAGTTAACGAGTTGTCGAAGAGATCGTTACTAGTATAAATAAAAATCGAAATTTCGCCCAGAATATGCAAAAATTTAATTAGTTGGATTGTTAAAATTTAAGGCACCAAAATTGACTACCGGTAAATTTGTATGAAAATATTACCGGTACCTAAATGATTCCTAATATAAAACGAAAACCTTTATTTACCATCATGTGGCTCATAAGTGCTTACAATATAAATGATACTTACATGTTTAACTCATCATAGTAAATAACTGGTACCTACATTATAAGTTATAAGTTACTACAATGAAACATTGAGTAAGCGTCTTCTGTTCCCCGTACTAGTAAAAACTGAAGTATTTTTATTTTCTTTTATTTTATTTTTTAGTTAAATATAGTTACACAGCATATTGCGGAGTCTATACGAGTTAATCATTGTAACACGACACATTCACACGTTGAAAAGGTCACTGCGCTAAGACACTCAAAGTGAACACACAAATATATTTCATTCATAAACATGTGGTGAAACTTAAAATTAGACCTATAGTGGAAATGCTACTATTGTGTTTATAAAGGACTGACAACACCCAATTCATGTTTTAAACAGGTTTCTAAGAAATATGACTTCTTTTACGTTCTGTTTTTAGTTTTGAACTTACTATGGGTTTTTGTGGGTGCCCTGAAAATCAGTCACACTTAGATTTGTCACGGCTCATGCTGAGTGGCATCCCTTTTGGTTTATTTAGATGCAACTCTTGTTCAAAACACTTTTTTGAGTACGGAATTTAACAGCTAACTCAGGGTTAGATGGCTAACCCTGATTAACGCAAAAGCCCCTACAGAGATTCGAACCCACGACATCCAGCTCCATACTAACTATCGACTATCTGAAGGAGGTCTTTGTGTATGTCCGTGTTTTTATATAACGTGTGTAAGTCTAAAACGGGCGATAAATTTAACCAAACATAGAATTCATTAGTGTTATCAATAACTAAAACATATTTTTAAGTTACACTTAATTATGACCCTATAATTAATAATATTGTCTTCTGTTACCGCGGTTGTGTCATGGTGTTAATAAACGCGATTAATCCGTTCTAAAGTGTTTAATTCCTATAATTAATGTTTTAATAAAAATTTGAGCAGCAATGTATTATAAAAATTTTGACGCGTAGTTGTCAACGAATGTTTAACGCGAGTGTGTTTGCATTACATTGCGGGCCGAACTATTTACTATGGATAAAATTTTAATTGCAATTCAATTTAAAAGTTACCTAATTATATTTGTTATGTCCTATACTAACCACCGTTAAGAGGTTCGCCCGTATTCGATTTACACACTGTATGTCCCTTCTTATATTCTTCCCAGCGTTTTCCCGGCTTATGGCACGGCCCACGGACCCTGGGGTCCGCTTTGGCAACTAATCCCAAGATTTGGCGTAGGCGCTAGTTTTACGAAAGCGACTACCATCTGACCTTCCAACCCAGAGGGTAAACTAGGCTTCGTACATAAGTTCCGAAAAACTCATTGGTAAGAGCCGGCAGAATTTGAACCTGAGACCTTCGGAATGAAATTCTCATGTCATATGGGCCACCAACGCTCTGATAAGACTATGTCCCTATTAGACTTAAATACATGAATGTTCTCATTAACGCGCCATGATCCAATCTATTTAATCTATCCCGTCATTCCCCTATCGGACGCCAATTTTAATCGGATGACATTGCCTGCATCAAACACATGCATAATAATACTCCAATCAATGTGGATATCGGCGTTTTTATTTTTTGTTGTATAAGTTTTTTTTATGTTTCCTATTCAAAATCGTGAGCTCTTTTAATCTTAGTAGGAGAAAACGGGTGTCCCAAGATTTTTTCCATTTCGCCACCATTTTTTCACTGATTAAGTAGGTATGGTAGCGTAATGGAAAGATTTAAAAATGTATGGGAAATTTAGGACACAATTTTTCCCCCACTAGGATTGAAATAGCTCATGATTCGGAATAGAAAACACATAAAAATTTCCAATTTTAAATTCTTTTTTTTTTTCAACAAAAAATAGAGCTCGTGATACTGAATAGAAACACATGAAAATTTCCAATTTAGCAAAAAAATAAATTTTTTCTACAACAAAAAAAATCGGTTGTCTGTAAAGTTGGTTTACTGACGATAGTTGAACGTGACAACGTCATAAGAAAATAATAATGAAATGGTTTCATTTTTCAAAAGAAAATTTTAATTTTATTTGTTTGATAGATATTTTGTATGGATATAGAGAAGGAGGTAAATGGAAATCACAATTGAATTAATCAAGTAACATTTACACACGGTTTCCTGATTAGAACCTATTCGGAATTTTCGATTCGGACCATTCGGACGCCCGAATGCGCATCTTTAATAGAAAATGTTTGACAAGGCGCACACATTCTTAAATTCCGAATTCGGAAACCTAATCAGGAAACCGTGTGTCTACGGCCTACCTAAAACATGAAAATGATGAAAATAACATTGAGTATCCATCCCGCCAATCGAGCAACCGCCATCGACAATAAGGTCCCTTTTACCAGATAATGACACGTAGATATATATATTGGGTATATATGTTGCAAATAATACATATGTCTGAAATAAAATTCAATTTGATACAATTCTAATATTTTTTATTAAAAATACATTGATCACACTTTACGAACCATATTTTCGAAAATTTTCACGAGTGACACTTCCCTGTGTCAATTGGCAACATATCAATTAATCTAAGAACAAAGGTGAACCCGACTTGCTGATGATGTCTCCAATTGGCTCACCAGGACTTAACGGCGTGGTGGGAGTCCTTGGCGACTGTGGCAAGTCTGGTTGAACCAGAATATTGCTGATGTTGAGCTGCTGACTTTCTTCAATTTCATCCAAATCCTTTAGATCTTCGACAGTTAAATTAAGTTCATAAAATATTCCCTCAGATGATGACTCAGATAGTGATGATGGCATTGTTGAGACGAACTTCGGTTTTAATAACAGTTGTTGTTTCACTCGATTTTTTTGTTCCTTAGCCCTATTAATTCGTATTATTCGGCTCAAATTGTGACCGCACTTGATACAAAACTTGAAGGTATCAGCAGTTATTGTGAAACATTCGTCGCATCTTAACAATTTATTTGTGCAACTAGGACAGGTACACCTTTTGTTCTGCCGTTCCATCCACTTGTTACAAAAGGGACAATGCATTGTTAAATTTAATTATAAATTCTGAAAAATAGTTTTCAAAGGTCATTGGGCGTTTTTGACCCGCTTTATGAAAGTTCGCGTACAGAGACCAAACCAATTTTAAATTAAAGAGCTTAGTCCCGCTTCTCAAAATATATTAAAATTTTCAATTTATCGGCCGGAGGAAAAAAGTTATTCAAAAAAATAGACTGAGAATTTACCTATAATTTTTCAAAATTTTTGTTACGGAAACAGTATTTACATACATTCTTTAAAAGAAAATGAGGAAATATTCATGTCAATGTATCAACTTCATTCCGAAAGTACGCAGAGTGCTAGAATTAGTAATTACAAAATATTTTTGCAATGAATATTATTAATATTTTAGCGAAACTACATTGTACACACAACTCGTATATAACATGATACAGATATTCTTATTGCTTATTTTTCGTAACATATATCAGTGCTTCAGCACCTGCAGGAGCCAACATAAAGCCACTTTTTTAGTTAACAATTAACTAATTGTAGTTATTAATTAAGCATTCAAAGTGCTACTTATCGCTAGATGGAGTGACAAACATTAATATTAGCGCGTTTCGTCACATCGGTCTAGCTCCGTCATAAAAACGTATTTACCTGCACATGACAATCAATAGTCTATGAAATACTGAAAAAAAAAATTGACAGTTGTCATTCTTCAAAATAATAAATCGTTTTATAAATTGTAAGGCGGATAATAAAATATATTTCTGTCTGTTTTTCATAAAATATTGGTAAATATGTACGAAAATATTGGTACATGCCGCTCTGGGTTGAATAGAAGTTTTTGGAGTGTAGCTTTTCCACCAAGGCGCCTGAATATGTGCCTAAGCGTTGTTGCAGCGATGTAAGTACGTTTTACAAAATTCACCTTAGCTATAACTGCATTGCCATTTACTTTGTCCTTTTTTTGGTTTCAGGCTAGTTGTCGTCTGTGCCAAAAAAAGACCCATCAAATACTAATTTAAGCTGAATCGCTCTTAACGTATTGCACATTTTGAAGATCTAAAGATTATCACCTTATGCACTTTCACAAGAAGAACATTATGATTAATGGTCACATACAGGTAAGGTGTTCGTAATAAACATTGTATATACATGGGATCTATTTCACTACGAGAGCATCATGAACACAAATAAGTAAACATCTCATGAAAAAAGGTCCCATACTCGTACCAGTCCCTCCATTCCTGCTGTTTTCACAATCAGTGTTATGCGCGCGGTGTGTATAGGCACAGGTTTCGATTTGTAGCAGCTTCCGTTCCATTGGCGTTTGCAGCCATCGACGTTAATGAATTCTCATGTATGATAAATATACGAAGAGAAAATATACTAGCTTTGAGAAAATACAGACATTTGAGCCTTTTGAATTTTTTGGATCTTCACTAGGTCGCCCAGGTACTTATGAGGCAAGTATGAGGGATTATCTGATGATGAGATCCATAAGAATTAGATGGAACTTCTCAAATGCACAACTGCCCATGTATGGTGATTTTAGTATTTTAGGTAGCAATAACTAAACTACCACTGCAATATCACGAATTCATTATCTTAAAAACCCTCAATTGCTATGTTGGCGCTGAAACGGAGCAGTATATGTTTTCTGCCTACCCTTTGTGAATGTGAATGCAGAAGGCGCAGCCGTTCACGATTTTTTATCAAACTTCAATTCAAGAACGAATTCCGTCTTTTTTAAGGGTATATGTAAATATGTATAGCACATAGCATACATTTCATTCTGATCTGATGATGGATTCCATTAAAAATGAGGGAACTCTTCAATTTTCTTGTGACAGGATTGAAGGAAATCCTAACTTAGATTTCGCGTAGGGTCGAATCCTACTACTTATTCGATTATAATAATTAAGGATTGCCATCTTCTTCTTCCTAGATCAGAAAACAAAAAAAAACCTGCATTTTGTTCTGACAAAACCACACAACACACTGACAAGCTTAAGCTCAACATCAGAACCCCACTTTGGTATCGGAGAGGATACAATTCTGCCATTAAACATTTTTGCTATAGTTATATTATAAAATAATTTATAGTATTAATAATTCACAATATGTTTTATCTCTTTTTCATGCGCCGAAATCCTCCTGGCATCAAAAGGCAAAGTGAGTTGCACGCGCAAGACGTTACGTTATTATTTCAAGTTAAGTATATTTACACTCACTATTCAAGACATTTATTGGTAAAACTGTACAAATAAACTTTAGTATTATGAAAGGGCCATAATACCAGTAGGACCACATGAGATTTGCGTTTATTATGAATCTGAGATATGTTACCTAGTCCACATGGAATACAGCTTCATTATTCGAAATCATGTTGAATATGTCGATATTTGTGTTAAGAAGTTTGTATGGATGTCTGCTACTCTTTTAGGTAAAAACTACTGAATGGATTTTAATGAAACTTTACAATAATAATTATAGCTTATACATCAGAATAACACATAGGCTACAATTTATAAAGATATTGTGTGTAGCCCTTGTAGGTAAGTATACCAAACGCGAATTAGGCATCTCGACGCATCCTCGGTAGGTATATCCAGAATATCGGTAGCAGCGCATCAAACATATACACAATATCTTATCATAAACAATATCTTTTCGATATTTAGGACCAACCCATTAGTGTTAAACCACGATGAGATGTTTTCAACTGCCTGACATAACTTGCGTTTTCGGCTATGTACACCGATGAGTTAAACTATAATACAGGTACCATCGGCAAACATTACGGACAAGCTACGTACCGCTAGAGCCATGGGCGTGTATACCAAAATCGCGAGTTCGAATCTCGCCCGAGACTTTTTCCACTGTTCGTTTTATTTCTAAGGAGTGATGAAATCCGTTTGTAGTTCCTTGTATATATATTTTTAACGCTAAAGTGCGAGGTGCCGTTGGACAGGTATTTAAAAATAATAATTAAAAAAACTCCCTTTCCTCCAAGTTTTGAACCCCAAGTCCAACAATATTTAAAAAATCATAAAGTAGACTTCAGGTTGCAGGTTTGCAGAGGGTAAAAGCTTTCTCAGGAAGCTGTGTCGTCACCTGGTAATTAAAGTAGAGCTTTATATAAACTTTCAAGACGTTATACCTACGGAATCCTGAGCGTGGCTCAACACGTTCTTTGCAGATTTTTAAGGTTCCGTACCCAGAATGGCAAAAACGGTAACCTTATAGTTTTGTCCGGTCCGCCTGTCTATCCGTCTGTCTGTCTCTATGTCTGTCCGTCCGTATGTCACAGTGTATTTTGTGTGCCGCTATTTAGTTTTGCGTATTCATTGTGAAAAAAAAATGTTTAAGGGAGGCACCCGAACCAATACATTATGGAACTAAATGTAAAAAAAAAAAACATTTTTTAGCAACCATGTGCTTGTGGCACATCACCTGATAGGTCTTTAGAAATAACTTAAAGGTTGCTTTAAATAGGTGCACATTTGATTAAAAGACTTTCAAGACGGTATACCTACGGAATCCTACTCTGAGCGTGGCTCAACACGCTCTATGCAGATTTTTAAGGTTCCGTACCCAGAATGGCAAAAACGGTAACCTTATTGTTTCGTCCGGTCCGCCTGTCTATCCGTCTGTCTGTCTCTCTGTCTGTCCGTCCGTATTTCACAGTGTATTTTGTGTATTAAGTTTTGCGTATTCATTGTGGAAAAAAAATTGTTTAAGGGGCCTCCCTTTAACATGTTGCTAAAAAAAACATTTTTTAGCAACCATGTGCTTGTGGCACATCACCTGATAGGTCTTTAAAAATAACTTAAAGGTTGCTTTAAATAAGTGCACATTTGATTAAAAGACTTTCAAGACGGTATACCTACGGAATCCTACTCTGAGCGTGGCTCAACACGCTCTTTGCAGGTTTTTAAGGTTCCGTACCCAGAATGGCAAAAACGGCAACCTTATAGTTTCGTCCGGTCCGCCTGTCTATCCGTCTGTCTGTCTCTCTGTCTGTCCGTCTGTCTGTCTCTCTGTCTGTCCTTCCGTATTTCACAGTGTATTTTGTGTATTTAGTTTTGCGTATTCGTTGTGGAATAAAAAATGTTTAAGGGAGGCACCCCAACCATGTGCTTGTGGCACATCACCTGATAGGTCTTTAGAAATAACTTAAAGGTTGCTTTAAATAGGTGCACATTTGATTAAAAGACTTTCAAGACGGTATACCTACGGAATCCTACTCTGAGCGTAGCTCAACACGCTCTTTGCAGATTTTTAAGGTTCCGTACCCAGAATGGCAAAAACGGTAACCTTATAGTTTCGTCCGGTCCGCTTGTCTATCCGTCTGTCTGTCTCTCTGTCTGTCCGTCCGTATTTCACAGTGTATTTTGTGTATTTAGTTTTGCGTATTCATTGTGGAAAAAAAATGTTTAAGGGGCCTCTCTCTAGGTCTTTAAAAATAACTTAAAGGTTGCTTTAAATAAGTGCACATTTGATTAAAAGACTTTCAAGACCGTATACCTACGGAATCCTACTCTGAGCGTGGCTCAACACGCTCTTTGCAGATTTTTAAGGTTCCGTACCCAGAATGGCAAAAACGGCAACCTTATAGTTTCGTCCGGTCCGCCTGTCTATCCGTCTGTCTGTCTCTCTGTCTGTCCGTCTGTCTGTCTCTCTGTCTGTCTGTCGCCACGCTGGGCAAGCGGGTTGGCGATCGCAGGGCGTAGCTTCTTGCACTGTAATGTTGACGCTGCTGCCCGTCACCAGCCTGTTGGATTTAGCTTCGCCTATTTAAGATGGATATACCGCCATCGGTCGGTTGCCAAAGCCTCGTCTGTTAATCAGCAGGGTGCCCCCCCGGCAGGTGAGGTTGGCAATTGGCCGTTAAGTTAATGTAATGTAATGTTAAGTGCATGTTGACATCTCTTTCAATTAATAATATTGTTATTTATACTTCCAGAAAGTCCAAGTCCGACTTCAGTAAGACGAAAGTAAGTCATATTCGAAAGACGAAACATCAGACAAAGGATCAATATCCAAGCAATAAGAAAAGCTGCAAAGGATTTTTTATACAATATATAAGAATTGTATTTTTTGAATTGTAAAAAATAAATGCTAATGTGCTTAAGAATACAGAACAAATGGTGGGAATATTTGATAATGGTGGGTATATATTTTTTTTGCGTGGTTTGCATTTCATTTCATTAATATTTTCTTATTCATTACTTCCAATATAGTAATTGTGTTCTGTATTCCAATGCACGTTAATTGTTTTTGCGTAATTATTTGTCATAGCGTGGCGTGCAGTGTCTTAGTTGCGTTTTGTGTAGTGTGCGCACTCAGGATGCTCATGTATGTACGAGTGCTCTGTACATTTACTTACTTGTGATTAACATTAACACGTTGACTGTCCGTGCATTACATGTAATTCACTATTGGGACTTATACATACATATACATCTGACGTCCATGCATTACATAAAATGCACTTTCGTTGATATGGAGGACAGCCAAAGTGTTAACGTCACGCTGCCCGCCTCGCTGTACGTCCCGCTCGAGGGCCTCCGCATACTGGCGCGGTTGCATGGAGCAAGCGTAGGCACAGTTAACCAATTGGAATCCAAAGGGTTGACTGTACTTAGGTCTTGCACTCACGCAAAGTCAGTAGGGTGACTAGTAAATGCGTTCGCATATACATGTAGGATTGTTTCTCTGTAGTCTGTGATAGATATATCTATCCCTGGCATTGTACCTACGCCGCAGATATATCCTTCGTTGGCGTCAAAAAGGTTTAATAAAGTAATACTAACTGTAAGGCTTAGGTTTATTTAACCTTTTCGACGCCGCCAATTACGGATATATCCACAGCAAAGGTCCGAACGTCCAAACGCCGTATTTATCAGTCAGATACCAGGGCAACAAACCTACATGTATGCATAAGCATATAGTTTAATTTCAGTTTGACAATTCGCGGTGCTTGATGTTTGATATGGCTCAATAAGGTCAACTCATCTTTCTGTCAAAAGTTATATCTATGATCATATCTCTGATCAGTGATCATAAATCTATATGCCTAACTTTTTCTGAAGTAAACCTGCGTAAATAAAAATAGAAGCATATAAATCTATGATCATAGATATATGATAGTGTAATATGGACCATTGAATAGCTAGGATCCTTTATATTAACCTTTTCGACGCCATGTCCAACGCACAAGCTTTCACTCACACGCCACGTCATCGGAATGTCAAAACTGAAGTTGAACTTTATGTTTTACCAGTGTAGGTTTATTTTACTCAGTGGTTTGTGACCGATATATCGGCCATTGGCGTTGAACCTGCGGTGGCAATATATACGCCTTTGGCGTGGAAAAGGTTAATACTTATCCGTCCCTGCATACCTACCACGAACATCGAAAACTGGCATTGAGAGGAATACTTCTTTGTCACTCCAATATGCAAGTGTGACACAGATGGACACAAATCGTTGATTGACGACGTTCGATTTTCGTGGTATAGGCCCTGTCCCCTAACGTCTCACGACTCTAAGTTCCCTACAAGCGGAATGAAGCCGGGAATTGGACCCTAAAAATCGTGTCGTGTAGTACTAGCAAAAGGTGAATAAAGTAAAGTGCCACCATCGACAACCAACAAATAAACACAGACAACAGTCTAACTCATACTTGATATGATGAGTACGAAGGTACTGATACTCGTACACATTAATAGCATGCTTATTAGCAAGCGGGGAAGTGGGAGGGGCCCCGCTCCCAACCCCTCTTGCTAATAAGCAGGCTTATTAGCAAGCTAATAAGCACAAAGCATGCTATGAGCATGTGTAGGTTGAGTATTTGTTTAATTGCGATGGAGATCTTTTCTGACCGCTTTTGTAGTATACGAATATCAGGGGTTTCCACGACGCGTCAAGAATTTATCGCCACTTTATAATACCGTGGGAAATCGTAATGTAAGGAGTATAAAGACTTTTACATTAACAAGGTATAGGTATAAGATTTTTATGGAGTATAATGCAGTCAGTCTCCAATCGCCCAAGGGGTAGCGCTGCCGAATACGAGATGCTTTGGGCATACAACATCATCGATTCATCTCCGCATGCCAGTGCCAGTCTCGCATTAGAGTGGAAGCCTCAAAGCGGAAAGCGTGCTCGTAGACGCCCTGTTCACACGTGGCAGCGGAGCCTGTAGAGCGAGTTGCGAGCCGTAGGACTGCATGCTTACCACGAACATCGAAAATTGGCATTGACGGGAAAACCTCTTTGTGACTCCAATATGCAAGTGCGACAGAGATGGAGATACAAATCCGCAATCGATCTATTTTCGTGTTATAGGCCCTGAGCTGGACCGAAGGCGAGAAGTTTGCTCAAAATATATTGGCATGAGAGGATCTTGCGGATACCCTATGCACCTCCAGGGTGTCCCAGGATCTATATACAACAACAACAACGCCACGCATTTAGCACGGTGGCTAAGCTCTACTAAGGTTTATTTTACTTATTTATTGCTTTATCCCCTAAACGGCGAAAAGTGGCCACTACATATTTTCTTTTTAGGTGATAGATAAAGCTATCCCCCAATAAGGGCGCCACTGGACGGTCGGCGCCCTCCTATATTGATATTTATTGTGCATTGAAATAAAGTTTTTAAAAAGTATTAAAAATGTTTTATTAAACAATAATTCTGTTAGTAGTAGATAAATATTGATTATATTATTAAAATTAAATATACCTACCATACCTAAAGGTATTTTAGGTAGATACTCTAGGTACATTTTATTTAGTGGTCCCAAACCAGTTTGCATAGTTTAATATAATTGGTGGAAAATATTCATTCGGTATTGTTTTTTCCGTAGTGAAATCGAGTGACAGTGAGGTATTGTGAGAGAGACATTATTGGACAAGAAAGAAGGATATCGAGTTCAGCAAATAATCATGTAATTCGATTTTACCTAACTGTATTTCATAAAAACGTGATTCACATTTCTATGTAACTATTAAGGCCAGTAATTGCACAGAGTTGATTCTAACAAATAATTATATTATATATATTTTTCTCTATTGCTTGAATTAATTTCCATCAGCCCTAGAAATAGACAAAACTTCTTAGACAGAACATTTTGTTTGATAGTCAACGTTCAGAAATTAACTATGTTTACAATCCTTACATTTCAAAAGTATTTTTGATCGTTTAAAAGCACCTATATGGAGCCAGCATTTACTTCACCTACTCGCCGGTAACTCGGTTCATCTACTAAATACAAGATGTCGCTGTTGTGGCGTGACATCAAAATGCAAAATAAAAATATTTCTGCACACATTCGGCCTCCAGTGTTATATAATAAATAAAATCTATGATTAAACCTTATAAATAAATTATCTTTCAATTGTCTACTGTATAAAATAAAATGCTCATTTTGCTACCATGGCTCCATCTAGAGACAAGTAGAAAAATCAAAGCGTAGTTAATTAACGCTAATCGCAATTAATTAACTAAAACAAACCCTTATTCCTCAATTCTCCCATGCCCTGCAGGAATGCGCCCTATACCACTGAGTTGCAGATACATTTATCTACACATCTAGCTCTATTTCGTCTGTGTACGCCGTGGGTCAAATGCCCGAACAAAATGCCCAATGACCTTTGAACAATATTTACTTCCTTTCAATATTTTCTGCCACATTCTATTCATAAGTCAGGGCTGCTACCACGAAAATCGAACGATTGCGGATTTGTATCTTCATCTCTGTCACACTTGCATGTTGGAGTGACAAAGAGGTTTTCCCGTCAATGCCAATTTTCGAAGTTCGTGGTAGGCATGCAGGACAGAGATGTCATTTTGGCAGGTGATCCATATTACTGTTTTAGATTGCTAAATGCACTCGAGGCTATTAGAACAAGCAGCAATGAATGTCGTGTCATTTGAACTTCCGATCTTGCACGATGAATGTCGAATATTGCCGAGATGGAACGCCGCAAAGCGAGGTAACGACGCATACGTCATATTTTTTCGTGCGTGCAGCCGGCTCATCGAATTATAAGACGTTGTCACGTCAAAAATAAAAACGCCAATATTCAATCCTAATAAGAATTTGCCTGTGGCGTTAGTTGCGACTTTCAATCCGATGGTCGCGGGTTCAAATCCTGCCGGCTCGTACCTGAGATTTTCGGAACTTATGGACGAAACATTAAAAAAAACGAAAACCGGTTCTTACTTCGGTGTTTTGTTATATTGGTTTTGTTTGTTTATTAGGAGATTTCATATTAAAAAAACTGCCGTAAGAGCCCGTGTGCATTACTTAAAGTGTCATAAAACCGCGATAGATTAAAAAAGTGTTATGGATATCATTTGAAATTTACCAATCGATTATCGGTGAAGGAAAACCTCGTGAGGAAACTGGACTTATCCCGATAAGGTCTAGGTTACTCTCTGGGTTCGAAGGTCAGATGGCAGTGGCTTTTCTAAAACTAGCGCTACGCTAAATCTTGGGATTAGTTGCCAAAGTGGACCCCAGGCTCCGTGAACCGTGGGAATAAGCCGGGCAAACGCTAGACTAAAGAGAAATAAGAAATGTAGATGTTATTTCCAATAAGAATTCGCCTGTATTACTGATAGGGAATTATCCCTGTAAGTACTGAGTTTTGGCTATAATTGGCTAGACAAAGAAAAAAATCTAATTAGTCGGTCTGTTAGATTATTAAAAAATATTTGACACATATTTTTTATTTTGTTCGTCAAATGTCACAATTAGGTACAATTCTTACCCAATAGTGACCAGCCCTCAGTCCGGAACTTTAAGGCGAAGAGTTTCGTCAATTTTAATTATCTTGAAAAAGGAAAAATATACGTGTCTTATAATTATAGATAATCTAAATTAGGGCCTAATATAGAATAATAATAAAATAACAGAATAATAGTTTTTCAACCTAGTTTTCATCCCTATTAGTACAAGACTGAAACCATCACAAGGCAGGCTTTGATCCTTAAGGTCCGCTTAAGAATCAAGTTATTTTTTCCGAGAATTTACCATCTTATTGCATCTTATTGGAAAGAGTATTGGAAATTATTTGTTTTATAGGCATGTAGTCTGGAAAATATGGATACGGCAACAGGTCCACTCGCGGCGAGAGGCTTCTTGTGTACGCGCATGAATATAATCTAAAAGTAGTAAATACAATGTTCAAATTAAAACCCAAGAACAGATGGACATGGATTTCTCCAGATAAAGAGACAAAAAATGAGATCGATTATATACTAACCTCAAAACCGAACATGATATCGAACTATGAAGTACTATCATCATTTCCCTTTGGGTCAGACCACAGGTTACTTAGGGCTAGTATTAAAATGAAACCGACGAAAAAATGCAGGCGCAATTTTACAAATCTAGGTATTACAAAGCTAAAATCAACGAACGATCAAAAGAACTACCTAGAAAACCTGAAAAAATACATACCTGAACTCATATTAACACATTCTAAATACAAGGCTAACGAGTACTGTCAAAGAATTGTATATGCTATAATTGATAGTTCAAAAAATATTAAAGGGCAAGAAAAACGCAACATCCTATCAGATGAGGCACTCGAGCTTATGAAAAAAAGAAATCAATTACAAAAAAAGTCAAAACTCAGTAATAAGGACAAAAATAATTTGAAAGAACTATACAAAGCAACCAACAAAGAGATAAGAAGATGCTACGATACTCACAGAATTAACACTCTACAAAGTCATATCGAAAACTCTAGATCTACTAAAAAAGCCTATAAAGAATTAGATCGATCAAAAACTTGGATCCCGTCCCTTCAGCCAGGTTCTACCAAAAGTTCATCTCGTAAAGAGATTATAAATTCAGCTACCGACTTTTACGCTAAGCTCTACAGTCGCCCAGAGCCTGTAACGCCTGTAAACGACAAGAGTCAACGCCAGGAGACTCTGCTAAGTCCATCTCAAAGCTTCACAGAGTCTGAAATATTAATACACATAAAAAAGCTTAAGTCTGAAAAAAGCCCGGGTCCAGACGGGATCACAAACGAACACATCAAGATTGCAAAAGCTCTACTACTGACTCCAATTACCATTTTATGGAATAAAATACTAGAGGAAGAAGCTGTTCCACACCTATGGACGGAATCCGAAATAATATTGCTATATAAGAAAGGCGATCCAGCAGACATAGCTAACTACCGCCCTATAAGCCTCATGCCTTGTCTCTACAAGTTATTTGCCTCGTGTCTGTTGGAAAGAATGAAGTCTGACATCGAGAAAAACCAACCGATAGAGCAAGCCGGATTTAGAAGAGGTTTTAGCACAACGGATCACATTCAAGTAGTTGACCAAATAATAGAGAAATACCTGGAATTTCGAAGGCCCTTGTACCTAGCTTTCATTGATTATAAAAAAGCTTTCGATACAATATCACATGACAGCATCTGGGAAGCTTTGAATTCACAGAATGTAAAAAGCAAATACATAAATATACTAAAATACATTTATACCAATAGCACAAGCAGAGTAAAGCTAGATAGAGTAGGTGCAAAAATAAACATAAAACGAGGCGTGAGACAGGGCGACCCGATTTCACCAAAGATCTTCATAGCTGTTTTACAATTTATAATGAAGGCTTTGCCATGGTCGAATCAAGGTATCAACATGAATGGCAAATTCATTAGCAATCTCAGGTTTGCGGACGATATTATACTGTTCTCGGAATCTCCAGTTCAACTTAACAGAATGATAAACGAGCTGCACCAAACTAGTATAAAAGTCGGCTTAGATATGAACTTTGACAAAACAAAAGTGATGACAAACCACCTCTTAACGCCAATCACAGTCAATAATGTCCCTCTTGAGTTCGTACAGACATACATATATCTAGGCAAACAGATCTCTTTTAATAAAGAAAGAAACGCAGAAGAAATAGACCGAAGAATAGCCATCACATGGAAGAAGTATTGGGCTCACAAGGAAATATTTAAGTCGAAGCTCTCACTAGCTATTAAAAAGGTAGTTATGGATTCTGACATCCTGCCATGTCTCACTTACGGGTCACAAACCTGGACGTTTGACTCAAAATCCAGAAACAAAATTCAGACCACCCAAAGGAGATTAGAAAGGAGCTACCTAGGACTAAGATTACAGGACAAAGTGAGGAATGTCGACATTCGCATGAAAACAAAAATAATCGACGCACTAACTTTCTCTCAAAAAAGGAAGTGGAGATGGGCAGGCCATATAGCCAGATACGAAGATGATCGATGGACTCAAAGATCTGTCAAGTGGCCCGGTCCAAAAGGCACTAGAAGAAAAGGCAAGCCGTGCGCCAGATGGGCTGACGAAATTGTGGAAGTGGCGGGGAAAAACTGGCTAGATACCGCTCAAGACAGAGATAAGTGGTGTGCCTTGGAGGAGGCTTTTACCCGAAGGGGGTCTACACATATTATTTAGATAAGCAACTAAGAGATTAGATTAAAACTTAGTTTAAGACATATAATTTAGTTTGCTGCTTTCCAATCTGCTTTTATACTGTTATTTTGTGTAGAATTAATAAAGCTTAATAATAATAATAATAATGAACGAGTTCATACTACGCAATTACCTCCAACTTACATCATTAGACACAGACAGGAGAAACTACTTAGAAGCACTACATTTAAAATTTATAGAAAAATACCCACATATGCAGGTTAGCCG
Source organism: Lathronympha strigana (assembly GCA_949128165.1). Classification (NCBI taxonomy): domain Eukaryota; kingdom Metazoa; phylum Arthropoda; class Insecta; order Lepidoptera; family Tortricidae; genus Lathronympha; species Lathronympha strigana. Next base: position 2,654,490 of record OX421911.1, read on the forward strand.
ACAAAGGGTCGGAGACCAAAGACGGGCCGTGGAACGGCTAAAAATGATACCACAAACTATAATAGATAAGATTTACGCAGAAGTTAAAGAAGAGTTACAAATATTAGAAACAAATATACAAATACACACTCAAACATCATCATCATTATCAGATACACAACAACCACATATGCCACATAATTTTCATAACACGCAAACCCGAATGAGATGGTCCAATGACCAAAACGAAGCTATAATTCGAATTTACTTACGTTTAACCCACTTAGAAACTAATAGGACAGCATACAGGAAACCACTACACCAACAATTTATCGCTCAATTTCCATCCCTTGCTCACGTTAGCGAACAAAGAATAGCTGATCAGAGGAGGACAATCATATATAACAAATACATTAGTGATCAAAGACTAACTGAAATCAGTCGAGAAGTTGAACTAGAATTGGCAAACAACCACGAACTAGACAGGAGCACTTCTTTAGACCTCAATCAAGGTACCCAAACTTTGTTAGATAGCACTGAAAATCTGAATGAAGTTCAAATCCCTTCAGGCAACTCCCAATATGTGTCATCAGCACATACACCACAACAACATGCTTCACTAGACTGTAACTTAGAAATTGATGAAATATTTTTAGAAGCACTAAGACACTTTACTGATACAGATCCTACTTGCCGACCGTATATACCAAAACAGAAAACTTCTAGGAAATTGTCAAATATAGTTGCGTATCTAAACAACAAGATTATCCCAGAAAAGGTAAACATGGAAACAGATTTCCTTACTTTGCAAACTGTGATTTACTGTGCAGGTTGGACTGCGGCCAAAGCGAATGGTTCTAAAGTTAGTATAATTCCACCTGCATCATCACGCCAACCTCGTAAGTATAAAAAACCTACTTGGGAACATAGACTATACAATAAAATAAAAGACTTAAGAATCAAAATAGGCAGACTGACCCAATACATTCATGGAAATAGAAGTAGGACCCTTAGTTTACAGGTGGAAAAAATTAAACAGCAGTATCAAATTCACTCTACACATGAAGAAATGAATACGCACTTAGCAGAGTTCCTTGACACGCTGAAACAGAAACTAGCTGTTGCGTCAAGCCGCCTCCATAGATATAAAGCTTGTACACTCCGCAAAGAACAAAATTCACAATTCAACAATAATGAAAAGCAATTCTATCGTGACCTCAAATTCGCAAGCACCAACCACCACGACAATAGCCAAGATAATTCAAACAGTGGACCTGATGCCGAATCATTACACAAGTTCTGGGCAGATATCTGGCAAAATCCTGTTGAGCATAATGATCAAGCGGAATGGATTAAGACGGAAAAAGAGGCTAATGCCGAATTACAAGAAATGGTTTTTGAAGCCATTCCAATTGAGACATTCGCTGAAGTAATTGGAAAGTTACACAACTGGAAGGCAACGGGCTCTGATCACATCCATAGTTATTGGTACAAAAAGTTTACTGCAATCCATCCTTATTTGTATAATCACATGAATAACTTTGTCTTACACCCAGAGTCACTCCCGGTATACATCACTGAAGGAACAACGTACATGCTCCCAAAGGACACAAATGATCTCAAAAATCCAGCGAAATATAGACCTATAACTTGTTTACAAACCATATACAAAATAATCACAAGTTGCATTTCCGAACTTATATACAAACACGTCCACAAGCACAACATTATCGCTGAACAGCAAAAAGGCTGCAAAAAACTAAGCCAAGGTTGCAAAGAGCAACTAACTATAGATTCCGTTATCCTGAATCAGGTCTTAAAAACTAAATCCGATCTTTTTACAATGTACATAGATTATAAAAAAGCCTATGACTCTGTACCCCATTCATGGCTCATTCAAGTTTTGGAGCTATATAAAATTCATCCTCAAATACGTTTGTTTTTACAAGCAACAATGAAAATGTGGACTACTAGACTTAAACTTAACACACCAAATGAAACAGTAGAAACAAATAAAATTACAAAACGGCGAGGCATTTTCCAGGGAGATGCGCTTAGCCCTCTTTGGTTTTGCCTGGCACTAAATCCACTGTCAAATATACTTAATAATACAAATACAGGACACCCAATGAAATATGATTCCACATTAAACAACATACATACATACCAAGACCAAATACATTTAAACCACCTCCTCTATATGGATGATATTAAGCTCTACGCCGCAAACGAAGCTGATCTTGACCTCTTAGCTAATTTAACTGAAATATTTTCACGTGATATTCAAATGCAATTTGGGATCGATAAATGTAAGATCAATTCTATGAAAGCAGGACACATCTACAAGCACAGTTACACATTAGAGACAGACGAAACAATAGATCCACTAGACGATAAAACAGGATACAAATATTTGGGATACCTGCAATCACAAGGCATACACCATAAAGAAACCAAAACCCGATTAAACACACAATTTAAGCACAGACTTAACGCAATACTCAAAACACAGCTAAACTCTAGAAACATGATTAAAGCCATTAATACTTACGCGATACCTATCTTAACTTATTCATTCGGTATAATCAGATGGAGTAAAACAGACCTCAAAAGTTACCAGCGCATTGTAAACACCACTTTGACAAGATTCAGAAAGCACCATCCTAGATCCTGCATTCAAAGATTGACCTTGCCAAGGAAAGAAGGTGGTCGAGGCCTTATCGATTTAGCGAACCTGCATAGCAAACAAATAACTACACTCAGAAAATATTTTCACACGAAATCAGATAACTCTCTTATACATAAAGCCATAGAACAGAACGACCGCCATTTCACCCCTCTAAACCTAAGAGATAAAAATACCCAGAAAAGTGAGACTTTTACCGATAACAACACCAAGATAGCCGAATGGAGCGCAAAGTCTCTACATGGAAGGCATCGACACGATTTAAGCCAACCGAGTGTCGACAAAGTGGCGTCGAACGCATGGCTTAATCACGGCGAGCTCTTCCCAGAGACCGAGGGCTTTATGTTAGCTATTCAGGACCAAGTAATTGAAACACGTAATTATCAAAAATATATCATGAAAAATAGATCCGCAGACATGTGTAGAAAATGCAATAGTTCATCAGAAACCATCCAACATATTACAGGAGCATGCCGAGCAATAGTACAAACCGATTACAAACACAGACATGACCAGGTAGCTAATATAGTTCACCAGAAACTCGCAATCAAATATCACCTGATCCCCCCGCCAGCCATAGCTTACTACAAGTACACGCCTGAAAATGTTCTGGAGAACCAAACTCATAAAATGTACTTCGATAGAGCCATATTAACGGACCGGACCACACATTTCAATAGACCAGATATCACCGTAGTTGACAAAATAAACAAAACCGCCCTTTTGATCGACATAGCCGTTCCAAATACGCATAACTTACAAAATACAATAGCGGAAAAGTTAAGCAAATATACAGACCTAAAAGACGAAATAGCCAGGATCTGGAAACTCAATAATGTTACCATAGTGCCTATCGTCTTATCAACTACAGGTGTTATCCCACAACAGCTACATACTTCCCTAGAATCACTATCTCTGTCATCATATTCATATGCCTTAATGCAAAAAGCTGTAATTCTGAATACATGTAGAATAGTCCGCAAATTCCTACAAACTGACATACAATTACCCGCTCCTCAAACCCAAACACCCCCATCACAAACACATATAGGTACTAGAACGGAATGAAATCCATAAATTGCAAAATACATATAATAAATAAATAATTACATGAAATGCACTTGGCCTCGGCCCGTGCACTTCATTATTACCAGTATATTTATAAATACTGAGAGGTTGAAAGAACTAGAAAAAAATAATAATAATAAAAAGTCTTTATTATTCCACCTATAACGATATACCTAATGATTGCGGATTTGTAACTCAATCTCTGTCACACTTGTAAATTGGAGTGAGAAGGAGGTTTTCCCGTCAATTCCAATTTTCGTCGTTTGTGGTAGGCATGCTGATCTCCGTTGTTAGTTTCGTGTTTCGTTTTAAAAAGCTGACATCAGAAAGACCTAACTGACCGGAGTAAAATTACGAATGCGTTCGCCTCTCTCACGGGACTAGGTCTGTATTAGTTTTGACATTCGGCCTGATGGATGGACTACAATCTCTGGACAAATCTCTCGAATGAACGCGCCCGTATGTGTCACTATCTGTAAGCACCATTTTGCATCCACATTCGACTCTATTTCGTAGGTCTAAAGACTATTTTTGCTTGTTTTTCTTAAGCTTCATATTTGTCAAAATTGACATCGACTACCACATCTTTTGCAGTCCTTGTGAGCTCTATTCCCGTGGTATAGAGTTGGTTTTTGTCTGTTTTTGAAGAAGATGTGATGGTTTAAATTGACAGCGGCGTTAGCTCAAGGATTGAGGGTATTGTTGGTTTGACGAGAATACGGTTCGTTGTTCAATTTTGTTACTCTGACATTGATTCTTTTGAAGCTTCGGTTGCCAATATTTGGGACAATGAATGTCCATACACAATGTTTGAAATTTTTTGCTTAAAATTTTAAGTGTTTGTTTTTATAAGCCGCCTGATATAAGGGAACTCTCCGGGCGAATTAAAGTCGATTTGATTATGTGTGACTATGTTGTATTTCATTGTTAATTTTGAAAGTTCTGTAGCCAAAACAGCTTTCTTAATATAGATCAAAAAAATTTAACTCGCCGTATAGACATTGAATTCATTCAATAATTAAAATAACCAGCCAGGTGCGCGTTGGACTCGCCCACCGAGGGTTCCGCACAAAAGATCCTTCCCCAGACCCATACAACGCGGTGTAGGTACTTAAAAATACTGATGGCGCGGAACTCTTAGTGCGCGGCAGTTATACGGCTTTCGGATTTTATCCTGTATTTGGGCTACAAGCGCTTACTTTTTGCCAACTTTCGTGATTCTAGGTCAACGGGATGTACCCTCTACATTTTGATTTCCAATGCCTCATTGCCAATGTATGGGAAATGCGTGTAAACGGCTGTATTTTTTTTACATTGGCCTAGAGGTTTGGCTCTTCAAGGGACCGTAGATTTGTGTATGTGGTATTAATTTCAACTTGCTGCCTTTACGCGTTTCCGAGATAAAAGGTCTTGACAGACAGACGGATGGACAACAAAGTGATCCGTAAGGGTTCCGCTTTGTTCCTTTTGAGGTACGGAACCTAAAAATAATTGGTATAAATAATAGAACACAGTGAAATACTGATGTGAAATAGTTACTACATTAATATTGTATTAAGTAGAGCCAGAGAGAATGTAGCGACATTTATACCATATTTTTAACATTTATGCCCACACGAATAACGTTTATAAATAAAATAAAAAAATATTATGGGACAATCTTACACAAATCGACCTAGTCCCACGGTAAGCGCAATAAGGCTTGAGTTGTGGGTACTAGGCGACGATATATATAATAGACAGATACATATAAATACTTAAATACATAGAAAACATCCATAACTCAGGAACAAATATTCGTGATAAACACACAAATAAATGCCCTGACCAGGATTCGAACCCGGGACCTCCTGCTTCGTAGGCAGGGTCACTACCAACTAGGCTAGGAGGCCGTTCACAGGAAAACATTAAGCCCCTTATTCATAAAACAGTTAACGGACGTTTTACTTAAATTATGTTTTCTACCTTTCTAGCAAAGGAAAATGCCAAACTGACAGATAAGGACAACAATAATTTAGCTAAACTGTGTTTGTTGTTCGTTTATGAATAACGCCATAAATAAAAGTACAGAGCGACCAAATAAGTGGTATACATTTTATTTTTAATTTCTACACTACGAAATTTTAAAAATATAAAGTATTATTAAAATTTTCATAGCGGGTTACTCACGTCAATTAATATGTCTGATACTCACGGGAGTTTTCTAATTAAAATATAAAGTATTCATTAAAAAATACGTTATTGAGGGATGGCAATCTTACACGAAACAATAAATTTACTTAATATTTAGCAAATGTCTACTTACAGCATAATGGGAAATGTGATAATTTTTCGTCAATTTTCCCACGAATTCGGAAAACTTACCTTAGCTTATACTAAAAACAAGCGAAAATTGTAACATCTTCTATTTCCCATTTTAATACAACTTTACTCGGTTTTATGTAACGTGTCAACGTCAACTTTTATTATGACCAACCGTTTCCAATATTCATTACGTACTTAAGGGGCTGACAACAGCCAAGCTGTCAATTTGTATCGGAGCAAACGAGATCGGACTATCACCGGCCTGGTTTTAGAAGGGAAAAACACGAAAACTATAAAAAAATGGTTGACGATTTTGATATGAGTATAGATATAATATTGTCTTCTGTTACCGCGATTTTTATTCATTGAAATGAAAAACAGTGTTAAGATGTTCGAAACGTAGGGTCATGGTGTTAATAAACGCGATTAATCCGTTCTAAAGTGTTTAATTTCAATGAGTATAGATACTTAATGTAATTGTAAATTTAATTGTAGATGCGTAAGTCATAAAAGTAGAGACAGAACCAAAGAAATCAGTTTAATTATTTGAACGGCCTCCTGGCCTAGTTAGTGGTGACTACGGTGCGCAAACCGATTGTTAATTGTATGAAAACCGGTTAATAACCGGTTTTTAACCAAAATTCCACACAAATAAAAACGGTTTGCACATCCTAGTACGAGTAATGACTCTGCCTACGAAGCATTTATAAGGCATTTATTTGTGTGTTTATCACAAATATTTGTTCCTGAGTTATGGATGTTTACCTTACATTTAAGTATTTATAATATATCGTCGTCTAGTACCTATAGCACAAGCCTTATTGAGCTTACTGTGGAACTGGGTGGATTTGTGTAAGATTATCCCATAATACTTATACCTGTTTATTTATTTAATGATAAATTTAAAACCAATCTATTGCGAATTTAAGACCGAAACTTGATTCCGTCTACGGTCTTTGAACTATGATGAATATTAACATATACTTTAACAGTATTACAATAAACACTTAGTTTTATTAAAGAACTGCTTAAAAACATGAATTAGGTGTTGTCAGCACCTTAAACGTACGATCAATACAAAGGCCAATTAATTCCATTCACAAAAGGCCTCGTTTAGATCTTCGCAAAGCGCAAAGATACAGTCGCGTCACAAAATAAATGTCAACTTCCGTTTATTATGAAGGCTTTGCCAACCATGAATAGGTATTGTGCCATCTTTACTTGTTTAGTTCCAGAATGTTCTATGTACTTTGAACAGACTTTGTATGTTGGCAGAGGGAACAGTTTTAATGGGACGTTGGTTTTATAAAGTCAAAATATTGTCTTCTGTTACCGCGATTGTTATTCATTGAAATTAAACACTTTAGAACGGATTAATCGCGTTTATTAACACCATGATCCTACGTTTCGAGCCCTTTACAGCACTCGTTTTCACAGGGTTAAGATGATGACTGAGAGAATGCGAATTCTCCCCGTCAATCATCATCATCATCGTCTCAGTCATCATAAACGCGATTAATCCGTTCTAAAGTGTTTAATTTCAATTTATAAAGTCAATCTATGCTGTTTCGTTGATTTTTCTTCTTCTTCTTTTAAATAATGGCTTCTGTCCGAGAGTTGGACAATTTTGCCAGTGTCACGTATTATTATTTTAGTATATTATAAAAATATACTAGTATATTGCCATTTGGGCGACGTTGTTCGGTAATTGACCTCGCTATATGTTAGTTCCTGGTCAGGGCATTTATTTGTGTGTTTATCACGAATATTTGTTCCTGAGTTATGGATGTTTTCTATGTATTTAAGTATTTATATGTATCTGTCTATTATATTATATCGTCACCTAGTACCCACAACACAAGCCTTATTGAGCTTACTGTGGGACTAGGTCGATTTGTGTAAGATTGTCCTATAATATTTATTTATAGCTATAAGACTTAAAATATAGTTGGGACGGGATTGCCGCTTGGTGACTAAAGGAGTGAATGTAAGTTGTGTTTGTAAGTTACTGAGTAAAATGCTAAAATATACTTTGAAATCCCAAATACCCGAATTGAAAACCGGTTAATTTTTATGAAAATAATACCGGTTCCTGATTTATACTCGTACAATTCATGACAGAATTATTTATTATAAGGCCGCGTGGCGCATCTAATTTAAACTTATAAGACTCCAATCCTGTATACAATTTAAGATGAGTAATTCTTGTTAGATTAATTGCTTAGATTTATACTTACTTGGGCCCATTTTGCAAACTTTATTTTACTAATATTATTAGTACCTGTGTTGCCATTATGGAAACCCACGGTTTGGCAGTTCAGAAACTAATATTGATCATAACCGTATGAGAAATGGGGCCCTGGTGGTTGACGGTTCTTTTTTTATTAATATAGTGCAATAAGAAAATAGTTACTGTTTCGTTGCACTTAGAAATTGTGCCCTCGCATTCCCAATGTATTCCACATGGTTGCTTGAAAAACTTGAGACTTATTTAGAACAAATTAGCGCATTCAAATAACGCTCTTTAAAATTGTGAGTTTGAATTTGCAATAACAGTTGTACGAGTAAGTGATACCCGAGCTGCGAAGGTGACAACACCACTCTGTCTGTCCGACGATGACTGCCCGATGCAGTCGAAACATGTCACGCCTATTGTGATAAAAATACGTGCGTTTTAACCGTTGCAATTTAATATCAGTATGACTCACGAAGGCATAAATCAGTTGCAACCATGAATACCAGATAAGCTATTCGCGGTATGCCCATACCGCAAGTCGCGTAAAAGTTTGCCTCTCCCTCGCACTACTACTGTCCGACAGAGAGGCTGAAACTCTTCGGTTTGAAGATTCTGAAATTATACGTTCATGAGAACCCTGCATAATAATATGTCGTTCTTCATCTGTGGCGGCTTGTCTTGTGAATACGATGCGTATTTGTAAAACGGCGTAAGTGTATATGGGCTCTATGGGCGCTTATGCCGCTGTTTAAGAAAATTGTAACGAATACTGTCTCATGTGTTTTCTGGATTTATTTCGGATTTTAAAGAGTGGTCACACTTGTTTCTGGTAACATTTTAAATAAAATCTAAACATGAATCTAAATAGTTGTCTTATAGCTTCAAGCAAAGTAACGCAGGGAGGGAAGACGGCAAGTCGGCATACGTACTGTTTCCCCTTTGACGAAGGACAAGCCCAAGTGAGCATACGCGGCTCTGTGTTATCACTAGTCCGTACACTTAAATATCGAAGGTAGTATGTTGTATAATTATCTTTGTGTTAGTGTCATCATTACAGATTCTTTTTTGTATGTAGTCTGTAAGAAGTGCGTGTGTGTGCACGTTATGGACGCCCCTTACTTTGAAACAGTCACACTAAAACTACACTCAGTCGTGCAAGATAACCAGACGGTGGTAACATCATCTCTAGACACTTCGTCCAAAGCGTCTACTTACACGCGTACAATGATTACCAAATCCGAAGCATCTTAAGCCTCTTAACGAGTTTCATTGTAGCGTATGCGCATCTTTACCGCACTTCCAAAAGAGCACAAGTGTGTATGAGACTTTAGGGACTTAGTACCTTTTTCTAGGGAGAAACATAGCAGCATTAGCTCAATTCTAAAAGGGCAAAATTATATATAGAGTTGTAGTGACTTAAAACTTGATTATAGTGAGGGTGCATAACATGATTATATGCGTTGTTGGGTAAGTGCAATCAGATTGGGATTCTCAAGGTACCGATCTCATTAAATTCTATAAAACTTTGATTCTTTACAGCGTCATATAATTTAAGCTTTCGTGAGTCATACTGATATTAAATTGCAATGGTTAACACTCACGTATTTTTATCACAATAGGCATGACATGTTTCAACTGCATCGGGCAGTCAGCGTCGGACAGACCGAGTGGTCTTTTCACCTTCGCAGCTCGGGCATCACTGCCCGAGACCGGCGTAGGTAACGGGTCGTGCGCGACGAAGCAGGCTGATTCGAGCAATCCGGCGCCGTCCTTGCGGGAGTCTGAATTGTCGGATCGTCTGACGGGATCAACGACAAGCACCGTGTCCACTAAATCGTCACCACACAAATTTTAGTTCCCTCTGCCACTGGTTTCCAAGCCGTTAGCCTCTGCCAACGGCAACCTCCGTTGCGGTTGAAGTTAGGGCGACGTCCGATTTCAATAGCCTCGCGGATCTTGCTTGCTTTACAGCGTCATTTATAAACGCACACCAAACTCAGTTTGACCAGATGATCCGTTGTTCTTATTTGTCAGTTTGATATTTGCCTTTGTTAGAAAGGGAGAAGCGTGTTAAATTACGCTTATACGAGTACGTCTGATTTTTTAATATGAATAAAGGGGGTTAATGTTATTGTAATAAATATCGACCAGGACATTAGGACAAAAATATGTGAACATTACCCTATAAGTAATACAGCTACAGACTACCTTTCATTTGTGGTTAAAGCAGTTTATTTTCTCCAAAGAAATTACATTTCACTTATAAAGAGAAAATACTTAAATACAATGTAAAATTAGAGTGAGCATGCAAGTACTTATTTAACAATTTATCATAATAGTAAAACCTATTTCATTTACACGCTAATTAGTTTAAAACATGAGCATATGAATATATTTTACCCGTGGGTAGGTATATATTATCTAAGTTAAACAGAAGTTGCCTTATTATTAAATAACTAGCTAAACTGCAACTTTGTTGCTAAGGCATGTTTACATTTTATAAAAGGGTAGTAATTTAACGTCCGAAAAATACTAAACTAACCTTTTCTTTTATGAAGATGTGAAAATGCATTACGCATACCCCCCGGCCCGGGGAAGGCCATTGGGAGGGGGGTTTTGTGGGACTCTCCCGCAATAGGGAGAGGAGCTACCCACTAACACACCGGCGTCATCACCATGGGAGCGTCATGGGATCGCTTGCGCATTTTACCGCAACGCCCCCCGGTCGCCAATGAGAAGAAGAGCCAGATGACGATAACTCTCCTCCCAGTCTTGTAGAGCCATGGCGTGTGGGCCCCCAACCCACAACAGCAGCAGACGGTCTAACAGTCCTCCGCCTGCGGAACGGTGGCCCATGTTTGTCTTGCTAACGCTCCCGTTCCGCGGCCTCCTGCGAAATAACATCCTCGCAAACGACGAAACAAACCGTACTGACTGAATTACTAACTTAGCGAATACTACTTTGTTTTTTATCTAGGCAGTTAGTACTTTATTCGCACGTTTTGTTTTTCTGTGTACCCGTTTATTAATTACCCATTATATTCATTAATTTAACTGAAAATTAAAACACATTAATGAAGTCGGTCTGTTCAAAATTTAGTAGGTACAAATGAACTATTACTTGGTATCAAAAGTTGAAACGGATATCCTTCCTAGCAAAAGCCCGCGAGACATCCCACTTCCAATTGACCTTTTTTTATTCCGATCATGGAAAACGATTAAGTATCCTGGCTACAAAAAAAATGAACACATTGTACCATTGTATGAATTGAACAATTGTATTGTATCCTATTTCAAGTAAAGCAAGCAATTCAATTTGTATAAAGTATCTACAATGTTGTGGTGGTTCAAAACTTTAGCTGAACAATAGTTCTAAAGGTTGACAACTGTCTGATATTAGATATAATAGTCAGTAATGCAATTTGAGTCTTACTGCATTTTCAATATGGTTGATAATGTTTTAACACATTGCCAATTTTCAAGTTGAGCAATATTGGACCTAAATTACTTCAGTGATTCATTATTTGAATGTGAATATTTTTACTTGTTTATTGTTTGTTAATGTTAAGTAAAAATTATAGTTTATTTTATTTTATATTACGACGATGGCAAAAAAGCATACGACCCGCCTGAGCGAATACATATACCTATACATATAGTATGTTTATTTATTTATACCATTATGCCCTACGGCACGAGAAAAGAGAGCAGTCTGAAATACGGCCAAGACAACATAAAATTTTGTGGCGATATTGCATATGTGTTACGATTTCTAAATCTGACGATAATGTAGTTCCATCACTCAATTTACCAAGCCAATTTGCCTTTGAAATTTCGTGAGGTAATGTAGCAGGCTCCAATACGGTCACGGTAATGTCTTTAGCTTTCGCACACTCTATTATAATAAATACCTCACATATACTTACTATTTAGTAATACGCATTTTTATGCCAAAACTTGCATTTTTAGCAAACATCCAACCGAAATAATACGAACCCCAGAACACGATACCCTCACCACCCACGATTGGCTATCACTTTACAACCACGACTCAAACCCAAAAGGTCCTAACTACCCACAATTTCCTTCACACATAAGACGTTTAGAATGAGCACGAGTACAGGAAACCAGTTGCAACAAATGTTCATTCATCATATCCGGATGTGGACCAAAATAGCTGGCGATTATAAGCTCATACTTCATTGTAATGGGCGTGGCGGAAATAAAATTGTGGATTGCAACAATGTCATTCAAAAATTGCCCATGCAATTTTGAACGCAATAGTACCTATTGTTTGAGTAAAACTATGCAAACTCATACAGAAATGTTATTGTCAGGTTTGAGAATCATCACGGGGTTCGTTCAGCCTTGTTACCCAAAATTTTAAAGAGAAGTATTGTCGGGTAACAAGCAAAACTAATTCCAATAATTAAACAAAAATCAACCTATTGAAATTAAACACTTTAGAACGGATTAATCGCGTTTATTAACACCATGAACCTACGTTTCGAGCCCTTACAGCACTCGTTTTCACAGGGTTAAGATGATGACTGAGAGAATGCGAATTCTCCCCGTCAATCAAAAAAGTTACCAGTCAAAGTCAGTCGACCGTACGAGCATAAAAACCGTATAAGTACCATTTTTGTGTTTTAAGGAAATCTATATTTTGGTAGGTATTGTAACTGTTTCCTACTTACCCCGTAAACAACGGTTTATTGAAGGTTCACTTATTTAAAATTTCACGATTTTCACACATTATTTTACCAAAACGGGACTTATTCGCGTAAACTTTAAAAACCAACCTCCGACGTTTCGAGGCCGACATACGCCTTCGGTTTCGATTTATTATTGTCTGTTATTAAATTGTGTAATAGCATACTGGTGTAATTACATTATTGCTGTAAACTTGTAAGCAGCTAAACACTTTATTACAGTGCCTGGCAAAAAAACTAATCACGCGCATTTCACTGAAGGAAATAAGCGAAATCGTTTCTAAGAATGGAGCTGGCTTTATTTCTCAAATTACCGTTATTATTGCCAGCGGTGTAATTAGGGATGGCAAAAAACAAGGTTTTTGCTGCACCAATATTGTGGTGTTTTAAAATATGTTGCAGTGTGCAAGTTTTTTTTAAATAAATAAAAGTAAGTACACAACACTCACCAAACTGCGATAACAGTTTGTTGGATTATAGCATTTTTACACTTCAATATGCTATGCACTTATTTATACTAAACAGTATTATAAACATGTTAGTTATGCGACATGCAAGTGCTAAATAAAGAAAAAGAAAAAAGGATATTAACATATCCTTTTTTCTTTTTCATAATTTACAATGTAGGTACAATTGTTCTGTAATTACTCACAGAAAAAATTATACATGCAGATTATTATTTCTCTGTAAACAGGGAAATAACAGTCTGCATAGGAAATAATAGCTATGAGTCAGTAAACAAGAGATTAGGGTAACTTTTTTAAACAATTAGTTTATACTACTTACTGAATAATACATTTATTTTCAAAATATATACAGTAAGTGTAACTTACCTAACTACCTACCTTAAATCTAAACTAGGTCCTCGAGGCATTATATACTTATATTGTGGGTTTGAACCTGAGTTAGTACCTACTTTTAGCTACTGTGGGACTTTGAAATCGAATGTAAGAATAGCGTAGAAGTAAATTAACGTACTTACTGGCAAAGTTTACTTGTCACATCTGCATTGATAGAGGATGTTACCGTTTTTTTACAAAGTAGCGTTTTATTACATGCTTGTGTTGAAGTTAGTTGTGAGTTTTTCTGTGTTTTTTTTTACTTGTTCATCTTAAGTTCCTGAGAAAATATTTTTAAGAAACATCTCTGGTCACAATAATGTTTATTAATTCCAGCATGTTATACCTTATTTTCGTTTTTTTTCATGCAATTGATATTATCGCTCTTCCAACTTTGAAAATTACATAGATTACGTACCGAGGCCTGTAAAGTAAGAAATGTCTCAGATCTCTTGCAATCTTCGGCCGAAGCGAAGCTGAGGTCGACAAACATGTGATCTGAAGCTTTCTTATTTACTGGCCAAGGTACACAATTTTTCTGCTCGACGCAGACGGCAAGCGGCGAATTTGTTTAACTTAGCGGCATGCAATTGGGTGCTTGCCGGCCGGAGGGCAGAAAAATATTTTTCACTTCTCCTATCGGAAAACAAGTATTTTGTAGCCCGTTTGTAGGTATCAAAACTGCATTTCGTTCCCTTTCAAGAAGTTTGGTTTAATCTTTCATTTCTGCCCTACTTACAGGGAACAAAATTGAATTTTGCTCCCTGTTATCAATTTTGTAAGTTGGTAGCAATGCACGGAATAAACGTTACCGATGACCGAAAATAAAAACAATGTTTTTGGAGCGCGTTAAAGCGGTTATTAGACGGCTCGAATTAGTCGGGTCCGATCTGTCGCGTACTATTGTCCCTTCGAAACCTTCTTTCGGTTCCCAAAATTCCCTTTCTGTACTACTAGTATCCAGCCCGATATACATGATCGGGCCCGACGAAACGCATCGTCTAATACCGGTTTTAAGAAAAATAAATGTACCATAGACAAAGTGAAAACCGCGGCAAACATGTGTTTTTTTTTAATAAAAAAAATATTATTCCACTAAAACGTACAAGACGAAGTACAAACAACTTTGATCTTTTTTCATTTATTCTGTCTTAATTTCACGAATAAGGTTAACAGCAAATTAATTCATCAATTAGCAGTGATGAAATATTAGCTCCAGTGCAGCAACAAGTCATCACTGTCATCAGTAACCTGCTCCCGGCAAAAATAAGGATTAAAATAACTAACAGCCTATGAAAACTTTTGTACATGAAAAACAGCTAAATGAGTGAAATCGTTTATTTCATATATTAGCATATTTTTCGCCATAAAAGTAAGTACATACCTACTTAGTACTTAAACTCCAATATAAATCAATGTTTTTCTTTCTGCTTTTCTATGTGTAGGAACAGTGTGCTTACCATGTGTTGTAAGTAGTCGGATGCGTTAGAGACTGAGCGTTTCTAAAGTATGTCCGTCTCGCTCCTGCCAGAGTAGTGGGAGGAGCAAGCCGGACATACTTTAGAAACGCCCAGTCTCTAACGCCTCCGCTTACTTACTACTCATGGTAAGCACACAGGTATCGGCACAGGCCTTTAATAAGAAACGTCTTTTGCAGGAAGTGATAATTTTCGGAGTCACTGCATGGTGCATATCGAGGATTGAAATTATTAAACACTAACTACCTAGACTAGAAAAATCAAACGGAAAATAAAAAACCAGACCGAAGAAGATACTTAATAGAAAATCAAGATTAATTTCACCGCCCATAAAAAAACCTAGGCAAAAATGCACAACTTTCATAGTAAACTTTTAGCACCTATTTTATTTTTGATTTGTTTTTTACTTATCTAATTAAAATTTAATGTTAACATGCCTATCTCGTTTTAATTTATGTTCATTTAATAGGAGAAGTGAAAAGTAGAGTGTATTACGCGGTAGCAAAATTATTGATACCTCGGGTGACATAGTTTGAATCCCTCGCTTTGCTCAAGATTCCACGTTAGAATCCCTCGCTACGCTCGGGATTCTATTCTGGAATCTTTCGCATCGCTCAGAATTCAATCTCTCACCCTCCATACAATATAGTATTTTGCTCCCTTGTAATACAATCTACTATTGCGCAAATATGACCAACCACCATCAACAATACAAAGCTCGACTCATACCGGGTGTTTCCTATAACAGGAATTCTAACAACTTTAGTTCAACGACTTTTAAAAATTATGTATTCTGTATAGGTTATCACTTTTTCATACAAACTAAATAGTATTTTCAATGTACGTTAACATCAGCCTATTTGACGTCTCTTGTCATGGTTTAAAATTAACAAAATTCGCAGTACATTGCATCTTCTAACAAACTATAAAGTGTAGGTAATAAAAATCAAATAAAACGTTATTTTTAAAAGGCTCTGAACAAATGTTGTTCAGTTTGAGGAGTACTGTCGACGATTAAATTTATTGCTCATATTACAGGAAACACCCGGTATAAGCAATTTATTAAGTTTGTAATAAGGATTTTAGTTTCCTAATATTAATAAATCTCAAGGAATTTATCATTAAGTTTGTTATACTCTCTGTGTAAACTACAGTTGATGCCCCAATTATGAGCCGTCAGTAAGCCGAAACGTCGGCAAGTCTAACCTCAACTTTGCGTTAATCCTTAATCTCTATTAATTTAATCCTCATTGGGGATCATCCGATATTGCTTTACAGACAAACAAAGTGCAATTTGAGCGGTTCGGTAATTTGTTGTTAGGGGTAATGGGAGCATGCGCTCGTTTCATGCAAAATGCTTGTTTAAGGTACTCACCTATTTCCTCCTCCAATATTGAACCTACACGAATGACTTTTTACATACAGGATAAGAGATGACTCACTGTTCACTGATGACGATCTCTCAGTTTCTATAGAAAACGTCACCGGACCGGAGGAATTGAGTTGACAGATAATAAATAAATAAGTATTACAGGACATTTTTACACGAATTGACTAAGTCCCGCAGTAAGCTCAATAAGGCTTGTGTTACGGGTACTCAGACAACGGTATATATAATATAAAAATACATAGAAAATATCCATGATGAGTCATGGATATTTTCTATGTATTTATGTATTTTTGTATTTGTGTGATGAACACAGATATTTGTTCCTGAGGGAACAAATATCTGTGTTCATCACACAAATAAAAGCCCTAACCGGGATTCGAACAGCAGGCAGGGTCACTACCAACTATGCCAACCAGTCGGTAATCGTCCCGTCCCGTCCCGTCCCGTCCCGTCCCTCCTTAATGAAGAGCATGACTTAAGTGAACGTCATAATTTCATAGAAGTTTAATGTTAAAAATAAAACTGGCGCAGTCTCTGATATCATCATCATCATCATTTCAGCCGAAAGACGTCCACTGCTGGACATAGGCCTCCCCCAAAGATTTCCACAATGACCGGTCCTGCGCCACCCGCATAAAGCGGACTCCTGCGACCTTCACCAGGTCATCAGTCCACCTTGCGGGGGGCCTACCCACGCTGCGCCTTCCGGTACGCGGTCGCCACTCGAGAACCTATAGTCCCCCTGTACCTGTCTCTGATATAGTTATATCTAAATGTAAACTTAGTGTGGCCTCTAAAGTGCTTTAAATTACGAGAAGCACCTAAAAACACGCTAAAGACTGCCGATAAACCTGACCACAAAAAACCCAAAAATTCGCTAAACCAATGGTTAAAAACCCATCCGAAACCCGTATCCGGTATCCCTAGTTATGTCATAATAACCACATTTTTTATTACTAACGACCCAAGACATTGTTTGTTCTTTAAACCCGAAACTTTAGAGTTTACCTCCACTCAAAAAGGACATAACCGCCGAGAATTCTGAACTGTCAGCGGCATATTTGAGTGCTTTAAAATGTACCTTATCCTGTTGCAATTAGGGTCTCAACTGGTCAGTTACCTGTGGCGATGATGGTGAACGTCTTAGGCGTTTTAAACACGAGTCATTGACGTGGGTACCCACTAATCATCTCGTGTGTAACGACCCTAATAATAGCCCTTCGAACGAGTAAATTATCAATCCCGCCGGGGATGGCTTATTTTCGGAAAACTGTAACGTGCGGCATAGAGAGTTGGTTATACAGACTTTTGACTCACTGTTATAATTTTGTTGGAGTTATGTTTGGGATTGCAGCTCATACAAAATACAAAGTCCATACCTAAACATAATTTGTGACATTAATTACAAGAATTGCAAATTGGTTGAAGTAGTCAGATTAATTTATAAGTATTTCAGAAAAAAAATTTTTTAGGATATAGGTACATGGAATTAGTGGAATTCAGCTCATGAGCTGTATAGGTACTTTAATTGAATCTACCGTAG
This sequence comes from Lathronympha strigana, assembly GCA_949128165.1. Classification (NCBI taxonomy): domain Eukaryota; kingdom Metazoa; phylum Arthropoda; class Insecta; order Lepidoptera; family Tortricidae; genus Lathronympha; species Lathronympha strigana. The sequence goes on from OX421911.1 coordinate 2,672,725, forward strand.
AAATTTACAACTTTGCCTTTATAACATAGCTTTGCCAAGCGCGTCACATTTCAGTAGAAACGAGATATCATGAAACCAGTTACAGATACATCTCGTTTTTAGTTTGTATATTTATATATATATGTTTTATAGATAATCATATTACTGGCAACTCTAGCCTATTTATTGGTTGACGTGTATCTTATTTCAGTCACACGTAAGCCAACTGGGAGTGCAGACATGTTTTTTGGCGGGCCAAATAGGTCCATAAAACTGCACAATCTTTTTCATGGATTTGCTTACACTTTAAAGGTGGAATATTGAACTTTATTGACTTAAAATACGATAAAAGTATGCCATATCTATTGTATATTTTAATCATTAAGAGTCATGGCCTAAAATTTAACCTTGTAATCCTGAAGCTAAGAGTTTTTTTGCAAAAGTGGGCAAATTTTTAGTAAATTCTTTTGGCCCGCCTTATTGAGACCGATTTTCTAGACTACAGAAACTTATTTTTACTGTAGTTTTCTCACTCACACAAAGAAGAGTATGTCAAGTTGTGAGTGCCACAAATAAATTATGTAATATGAACCAGAAAACTCGAAAAAAGGTAAACATCGCAAAAAGCGAGCAAAGTTGTAAATTTCTCTCAATGCTCGTAAAGCACGCATAATGCAATTTCTAATACAAATATCTTTGGTTTTCAATTTAAGCACATTACAGCGTTGTAATGTGCTTAAATGCATATTTATGAACGTCAAACGTCTCCGTGAACGTTAATGTTTTAGCATTAATACTTGAAACTTTAAAATTTACTCCAAAATATGTTTCATACTATTTAATCAAAGTTTTTTACGGTATGAGTTATTTATAAAACTAAATTGAATAGCCTTGTGCAATTGTTTGGTGGGAAGTCAGATTACTACAATAGCTTACCTTCTGTGACCATCAAGTCTGTATTTGACCAGGGCTCATACAACTATCACCCTTATTTTCTTCGCCATAAAGTTAGTTTTTGGATGTCTTCCAACGTATTATAATCAGGATTGACCAGTCTATCAAATCGTTTATAAATCAGCTTTTAATTGAGCCTGTTACGACATTGCTGTAGATAAAATGTAAATTATGACCAATTATTAAGTAATACGATGACTTTCAATAGAAGTGGCTAAAAAGTAAACAGTCTTATTAATATTTGAATTTACTGAATTTACCAGTGATTCGTGAACATTGCATACGCAGGTACAACCTATTTGTTTTTTTTTATTCATCAATTTACAGAAGAGTGAAAAACTAAAAATATTAGTTTTTTTTTTAATTTATGTAAGTAAGTAATTTAATTTTATATTTCTTTTGACATACATTTATTAACACAGCATGTTATTTTATAAGTCACATATTTTTTGCGATAATTATACATCGTGAGGTTTAATTGTGGCAAAATACGATTAATCGGGGTGATTCGATTAATCGGGTCAATGAGTCATGTGGTTATTCCAAACTTATGTCATTTGGCAATCACGTGCTTGTTATATTTGTTGATTATAAATTGAGCATGTTAACATTTCCGATATTTACGCAATTAACAATCCAGGTCGTACCTATTTCAACAGATCTCTCTGGCAATTCAGCGTGGCAACGCGGCCAGTGTCATGGGGACGTTTGAGCCGGCTACGATCCGGGGTGACCCTTTTACGTAGTCTTAATTAGTGGTTATGATAGACAAAGCCTGTTGCGGATTGCATCGTTTGTAAGTATGTGACGAAGCCTGTAGCTGAGCCTTATCTGTATTCTCCTGAACGGATTTGACAAAACTGTTTTTTTTTGTCACAATAAATGAAATATTACACCATTAATATTAGAACAAATGAAATATTAGAACAAATAAATTGCACACAAAAATAGCACAAGTGTTCGAAATTAACATGTCAATCACAGGTAATATTTGGTTGTTTTAAGGATGATTAGGACGGCACGGGACGGGACAATCTGTCGATTTCTATCGAAATAATCACGCGATGGCTTGGAGCCCTCGGGTGTCATGTGACGTTTTCCATAGAAACTTTCAGATCATCCCGTCCCGCCCGTCCCGTCCCATTCTAGTGTGAGTCATCCCTTATCATGATTTTTGGAATTTTGGACGGGATTTAAAGTTAAGGTTTATCAAAACAAAAAAAAACACATTCACTACAATCGTGGTTAGAAATTCAACACAGCGTTCACTCGGTTTAGTCGTCCTCCGTAAACTTAGTAAATTATATTTTCTTAATCTTAAATATGAATTAAACGTTATTTTGAACTACAAAGTTTATTTACACGTTGGCAGGTACAATTTGTTATTATAAATGTCTCATCTTCAAAAGATGTCATGTCAATTTGTTTACTGTTATTTCTTACATAAACAAAAACAACCACGTGTTTATTAATCACGAGGGAGGAAAGTTATAGTTTGTCATTACTCTCCTCCAAGTAAACACGCAGGTAACCGACCTCTTTACGAGATTTCCTGGATATTTACATAATGGTGGGGAGATGACGGAATGTAATGTTTCTGTATGTTTTATTGTTAGTTAAGTATATTTACCTACATGGTTAATTTAAGAGCCCGGTATATAAATTTGTCCGATTCAGCTCAACTTTTTGCCATGAGTTTTCTTAGTAACAAATACATTTTTACATGTTTTAATACAAAAATTTAAAGATAATTTCAATTTGAATGGAATAAATAAAAAACAATATCAGAATTGTTGTCAGTTTTTGAAAAATCCGTCATTTTCTAACAGCTGTTTTACCATTTTTTCATGAGCGGGCTCCAAAAATCTATCTAGTTTTCGACCTTATTGCTATTCAATCATAATAAAATAAAAAAATCCTGTTCAGTATATAGTCTTCTACGGAATAAATGAAATAATTTGTAATAAATGAAACAGTTTCGCACAAAACTATTGAGTAAAAAACTTTAAATTAGGAATTTTTTTGTAGAAATACGAACATTAGCCAAGTTTTCTGGCTAAAAAGTAACTTTTTTTTCATAAATGAATATGCAATTATAAAGTTTAGGTTATACTTTATCCAAAAACTATAAATAGTGTAAACCCATATCTAGTGTTTTTTTTCTTAAACACCACTTAAAATTGCGACGTAATAAATGTAGCGGCATCGGCAGTCCAGCTCACGCTCCGCGCTTTGACAATATTTACAAAGATGAGAGACTGAGAGTACTGAGGAACGTGTAAGTACAGTAGTGGATATCGAGATATATCGTGCCTTAGTAGCCCCTTTTATAGTTGGGATACTTTGGTATGCCTATTTATTAGGATAAAATGTAAATGTTGTATTTTCGTGCTTCATTGTGCAAAAGTCGTATCTCGTGTGTATTTGAATATTTTGAACATATACCGGACTCTTAATGTCCACTATGTGCCGAGCGATATATATGAATATGTTTTTATAGTTATACAAGCACTGAACTTTAAGGAATTTGAAAGTGGTTGGAAGTTTTAGTTGCTCTTAACTCTGCAAATGCGAGCATACTTCTTGAGTTTCTTACTCGCTTTGCAGGTTTTCTTTTGGCATTCCTTTGTATATGTTTATAACCGAGCCTGGGTTTACTGAATTTCAAGTACTCGTACATCTATGTACCCGCATAGTATAAAATATTATAAAAAAATATAATTACGGCAGTCTTTGACTATTTAATTGAATGGACTAGCAAATAGCAATAACAAAAAGTCGGCCGATATTTGCGGGGTACACCTCAAATGTAGGGCTATTCGTACGTAACGTAGCTGTCAGATAGACATCAGTCCCTACAATAAATATGATTGTTTGTCATAGTATGCTTTCGGCATGTCTGGCAATTGCTACTCAAAGTTGGCAGTCTTAAACCGTGTGTTTTTTCTAGAAATGTCCTGCGCTGTAGGTACAGCCAAACTCTGAAATGAACTGTCAGATGCGGTATTGTCAGACCTCGAAACATAAAAGAAAAAAAAAACGTAGAGACTCCCATCTCACAGGCCGGCAACGCACATGTGATGAAATTTACTTGGTACTCGTGTTTCAAAGTTAACTTTTACAAACAATAAGTTTGACGACTAGGTTGAAAAAGTATTATTCTATTTAGTCAGTTAGATTATCCAAATTTATTAGACACGTGTTTTTTCCTGTTTCAAGTTAACTAAAATTGACGACGATACAGAGCATCAAAGTTCCGGGATGGGGGCTAGTAACGTCACTTAATCGTACCTAATTGTGATGTCACATAATGTACTGTACAATGAACAATAATGCACTGTATTTCCGTCGTTTTTCATGTGACGAACAAAAGAAAAAATACGTGTCGAATATTTTTTAATAATCTCACGGACGGACTACTTAGTTTTTTTTTGTCGTCTAGCCTATTGGGAACAGTTGACAAAGTACCGAGTTAACGTAGGTGTAGAAATGTTGTTTTAGAATTTGAGTGCTAAAATTAGCAATGATATGCAAATTGGCCCAAATGAAACAAAAAGTAAATGAAAGAGTTTCGTAAGTAAACAGTGAAAATTGTCTTAGATGTTTGCGACATTTATACTTTTTTTTGGACAAAGTTTGTGTAACGCAATTAGAAGTTTCGTTATGTATTAGTGGTTTATTTTCTTTTATGTTTAACTTGTTTTCGGAATAATAATGATTTGGTTTATTTCTATCTTTAATAATTACCGAAGGTAGTCTAAATAAAACAATAAAGCTATTGTGTATTTGAGTAAGAATTAGTAGCCACAATGCCCGTAATAGTATTATTAAATTTTAATAATTAAAACTAAGAAATAAATACATTTTTAGGTATCTCATACAAATCGACCTAATCCCAAACCAAACAAAGCTTTACTATGGGTTTGGGTACTAGACGACTAAGACGACGGCTACAAAATAGGCTAGACAGGCCGTAATAGCTAAGGGATGACTCACATAACGGGACGGGGCGGGACGGGACGATTTGTCAGTTTCTATAGAAAACGTCAAGGGACATCCGAGGGCTCCGAGCCATCACGTGATTCTTTCTATAGAAATTGGCAGATCGTCCTGTCCCGTCCCGTCCTTGAGTGAGTCATCCTTAATTGATCTACCTCATAAAATATTATTTTCCATATAAAAAATGTTTTCTATATAACTTTTATTTCTTAGTGACATCAAATGCATGTTTTATCTTTCTTAACAGAAAATTAATACCACTATAATTCAAAAATCAACCGTAACTGTACAGAATAGAGTTGATATTAAAACAATTACATTAAAAAGAAATACGGCGTTTACAGAAAGATATCGCGTCTGTTTTGTTTTACAAATAACATGAATAGAAATACAATTTGTCTTCGCCGTAACCTGGGTGCGTAGCCAAGATGCCAATCGCTCACGCTCAGTCGCTAACGAAACGCAACTGTCATTGTCACACTTATATGGAAGAGTGATAGAGAGAGGTAGCTGCGATACGTTATTAAGCGTGAGCGATTGACATCTTGGCTAAGCACACTGGTATTCCTCTTTTCTAATACGATAGAATATTTATGAGGTGCAATGTGATGTTGGTAATACGTTTAGTTTACATTGTTTAATAGTGTTTTGTAATTTAAAACTATTCTAGGCTAGTATTTTAAAGGAAAGGAAAGCATAATATTGTCTTCTGTTACCGCGATTGTTATTCATTGAAATTAAATACTTTAGAGCGGATTTATCGCGTTTATTAACACCATGACCCTACGTTTCGAGCCCTTTACAGCACTCGTTTTGAAAGGGTTAAAATGATGAGGGTTAAGGAGTCATCATCTTAACCCTGTCAAAACGAGTGCTGTAAAGGGCTCGAAACGTAGAGTCACGGTGTTAATAAACGCGATTAATCCGTTCTAAAGTGTTTAATTTCAAGGAAAGGAAAGGTATGACTCATACCAGTCCGATCCGATCCGGGACGATCTGTCAGTTTCTATAGAAAGAATCACGTGTAGCTCGGAGCCCTCGGAGGTCACGTGACGTTTTGTATAGAAACTGACAGATCGTCCGTATGTCCGTTTCGCTACTGCCAGATTAGTGGTAGGAGTGAGACGGACATACTTTCGAATGCCACAGTCGCTATCGAATACGATTACATACAATTCATGGTAAGCACGCTGGTTAGGTTAGGGTTGCACGGAGTCGCTGGATGCGGGTTGCTTCTATCTAGCCATTGTGGAAGTCTATTGAGCAGGCCGTCCACTGGGACGTCTCATGGCTGAAATGATGATGATGATTTATTTAAAATACACAATGATATGGCGCCAAGTAAAGCAAACAAAAAAGTTACAACTTAAAGGCAATCACAAAAGTATAAATAAGCAGTCATACTCATACATATTTTAGCTCCATTTAAAAGTAGGTACTGTATACACATTGGTAGATTATGTCGTGATAAAAAGACATGCTACTAATTAAGCTATTATGCTAAAAATATAACAATGACTGACTGATGGCTAAACGACACCCCGTTGGTGATGGGGATGTGTTTTGTCGTGTTCGCACATTGGCTTTGACGACTGTGTCGGGTTCTCGTCCCATGTCAATGGGTACGGTCGAATTTTGCCGTCTATTTTAGTTTCGGCTATGCGGCAAACGGTGCACCGCAGCGGGCCTCATTAGCCCGGCTACGGCGTGTTCTGCTAATATCCCTCTTGCTTGGAACAGCTAGTGGCGCACCGCAGCGGGCCCCCCGGGCCCGGCTACGGCGTGTTCAGCTTGCGTCTGGTGGTCATCCGAGTTGTGGCTGGTGTAGTAGGGACCGGGGTAGTGCCCGGGTCCACCGCTCCGGCGGTCGGATGTAGTGTGGCGCGATGTCTTGTAGATGTGTGTGAGCGGAGTTGTCCGCTCGATCGAACATCATCCTTGAGAGTCGCTCGATGAACTCTGCTAGGCCGCGCCACTTCAGGTTGTCGGCGATGGTGGAGTTGCGCATGGTCCGTGGTGGTTTGACGATGGTGCGCAGTGCTTGGGTCTCTTGCCTCCTCAGCTTCTCCTTGTTTGTTCTGGAACAGTAAGTATACCAAGCTGGGGCGGCGTATGTCAGACGGGAACGAACGTAGGTTTTGTAAATCCCTAGTTTCGTTCGCAGTGGTAGCTTACTTGTGAAAATTGGTCGCAGCTTGTTGCGAGCGATGGCGGCTTTGCGGACCGTTATGGTCGTTTGCTGCTCCATGGTGAGTCTCCTGTCTATGGTTACCCCCAGGTATTTCACTGTGGGTGTCCATCTCAGCTGCTGCCCTAGAAGAGTTGGGGGGGTGGGAAGTTTTCTTTTGTTACCCATCATAATGGCTTGCGTTTTGTCCACGTTGACTGCGAGCCTCCATTTGGTGAGCCAGTCAGGGAGGGCGTCGAGCGTCGGTTGGATCTTCTTGACTGCATGCTTTAGGTTGATGGATGATGTGTAGTAAGCGGCGTCATCTGCGAATAAGGCTAGGTGTGCTGCACCAACGACTGGGATGTCGTTGGTGTAGCGCGCGTAGCAAGCGGGAGAAAGGCAGCTCCCTTGCGGGACGCCTGCCATGATCGGTCGGTCCTGTGAGAGCATGCCTTCCACTTGGACGTGGAAGCGTCGCTCGGACAGGAATGATGCTATCACTTTCACGATGCGTCTGGGTGCTGTGGACAAAGAAAGCTTGTATACGAGACCTTCGTGCCATACTCGATCGAAGGCCTTTTCCATGTCGAGAAAAACGGCTACTGTGTTTTCCTTCTTGTTGATGCATGCGCCCATGTGGTGTAGTACTCGGGTGAGCTGCAGTGTAGAGGAGTGCTCTGCTCTGAAGCCGAATTGCTCGGACCTGGGAGAGACATGCGGCTGGAGGTGTACAAGTAGCAACCTCTCAAATACTTTTGAGAGGTTGTTAAGCAGCGTGATGGGCCGGTGGTTTTCCGGTCTCGTTCTGTCCTTACCAGGTTTGGGGAGGAGGATGACTCGTCCCGTCTTCCAGATGGTCGGGAAGTGTCCCGATCGTAGGATCCCGTTAAACAGGCGAGCCACTGCCGATAGGGAGTTTAGTGGCAGATGGCGGAGCGCCATGTTTGGGATCTCGTCGGGACCCGGTGCCTTTTTAGGGTTGCAGTGGAGCTTGATCGTCCGTCGGACCTGTGAGGGGGAGAAGAAAAGCGGGTCTTCATGCGGCTGGACTGGCACGCTGAGGTAGTCTCGAACGTGCTGTAAGACATCTGTTGTGTGCTGCGGATCTGAAATTGGATGCGGCCTGAATTGTTGCTCAAGGCTGAGGGAGAAGATTTCCGCTCGGTCCTTGGCTCCGTACCTGATGACTCCGTTGGCATCCTTTAGCGGATGTATTGGAGGGTGGTCGGTGCTCAGCTGCCTGCATAACCTATGGACAGAGGGGCAATCGTCGGTGATGCTCTCGATGTGAGCCTCCCAGCTCTCGGCGCGGTGCTCGTTGAGTTTTACCCTGAGTATGCGCTCAAGGCGGTTGCACTCGGCTTTGACCGTGTGAACCCTGAGCACTCGCCACTGCCTTCTATACCAGCGTAGTTTCGCTAGTATATCTTGCAGGTGGGGTGGGAGTGGTTTGCGTCTATCTGTGAAAGGAATGGTGTATGCTGACGATTTGAGCGCGTTCTTGATGTCTTTTGTGATTTTCTCTGCTGCTGCGTCGACTTCTGCTGCGGTTGTGACGGGACCTGTGCGGGGTGTATTTACCAGGGCTTCTGAGAATGTTTCCCAGTTGTAGCGGTGGGTGGGTCCTCTGGCTCGGGCAGTCGTAGGCTGGTCTGCGATGGTCAGCAACACCGCTCGATGGTCGGACTGCAAATCGTAAAATACCTCGTGTCGCATGAGCGCGTTAACTCCGCGGGAGATCGCGAAGTCGATTGTGGTCCCCCTGGCAGTCCTGGGGTTGGAATCGGAGTAGTGCGTTGGTTGGTAGGGCCCCGCCACGTTGAGGTCGTAGTCCTGCACGATCTGGTAGATGCGGCGACCTGGTTGGGAATTAAGAGAAGAGTTCCAGGCTGCGTGCTCGGCGTTGAAGTCACCGGCCAGGATGGTCGGTATCGGTGAGTCCACTAGTAGTCTGCGGATGTCGTGGCGGACGTCGTCGTTTCTGATGTCTCCGTTGGGTCTGTAAATGGCGAATAGTCTCAGGTCTTGCCCGGAAAGCTTTATATCTACCCCAAGTGCTGAGAATGCTGCTGGTTGCTGTTGTAAGTCCACCTGTTGGTGGATGATGGTCCTCTTGATGATGATGGCGAGACCTCTCCACACCGTCCCTAGATTCGGATTCGTCTGATCTAAACGATAGACAATGTACCCTCCGAGTCTGAGGGATTTTGACGGTGACAGTCGTGTCTCGCTGATGAGCATGATGTCGACATCTTGGCTGTGGAGGAAACAACGGAGTTCGTTGGTCTTGCCGTTGAGCGTCTGCGCGTTCCAATATACAACTCTTAAATCTTTCTCTGTAAAGCCTTTTAGAGTCGAGTGGCTGCGAGTAACTGACGTTACTGCTGTAAAGGTTTGGGTGGACTTACCCTGATTTTGGCAGGGTTTGCCGCTGCTGCTCTGCTAGCGCTGCGGCCACTGCAGCGCTAACTGCTGTGGGCAGTAGGGCGTTGAGCTTGGCGTCCAATGTTTTGCACATTGCTGCTTCGATGGCGGCGAGGAGAGCGCTGGAAGGTACCTCATTTGTTGCGGGCGCCGTCTCTGCTGCTGCTGCGGGCTCGGTGCTGGTTGGTGGCGTCCTCTGCTTTGCCTGGCGACTCTGCTGCTGTAGCTTCCTTTGGGCTGCTGACCTGGGTTTTGGCTGGTTTGCGGGTGCCATGAGGGAACCTGTGGAGGCCTCTACAACTAGGTTCGGTTTGACCGATGCTCTCGTGGTAGGTCCTCGTCTGTTTGCTCGTCGGTTGTAGTGGGTGTGGGCGCCCGAGCGCCAGCGTCTGAGCTCGTCTAGGTAGACTGGGCACTGACGATGGTTTGCCGGGTGGTCACCCCAGCATAGTCCGCAGGTTGGTGGCTCGTCCTTGGGGCGCTGGCACTGTGAGGAAGGGTGCCTTTCGGCGCAACTTACGCAGACTGTGTTGCGTTCGCAGCCGATGGATGAGTGGTTGAACCCCTGGCATTTGTGGCATTGCGGGGGTCCCGGTTTGCCACGCCAGGCCTCGACGGAGATTTTTTCCGTGACGTTCATCAGGGTAGTGATCTCCATGAAGCCCTTGTTGTCTCTGGCGGGCCCGTCTAGCCGTACGTAGAAGATGCTACCGCCGTTTCGTCGACCTGGGGAAATAAGCTTGGCGTGCTCTACCTTGTAGCCTTTGGCGGCGCAGGCCTCGATGACTGCTTCTGGGGTGATGTCTGGTGGCAGGCCTCGGATGGCTGCCTTGAGCGGCAGTTCCGTTCTGTCGTGACGTGTGCCGAATTGGATCGTGGGATCCTTCTTTTTTGCTTCTCTGAGGTACTCCATCACGTCCCTGTATTCCTCGCCTGTCCTAGGGGAGAAAAGAATACCTGCGAGGTAGTGTTGAGATCTGGCCAAGTAGCCTAGTTTGTGCCTAAGCACCTGTAGGTGGTGGGGCCAGTTCGGGAGCTTTTCTGCCTGGATCTGGGGGATTTTCGGTGCGGCGGCTGGTTTGTTGGTGGCTGGCTGCTTGCGGCTGGAGGCTGTGGGAGGGGGAGGTCTGACCTTGGTTGTGTCCGCGTACGAGGTTGATGGTTGCGGGTCTGGCTGCTTTGGCGCCGCTGGTTGACTGCGACTCTCCTTCTTCTTCTGCTGTGGGTTGACAGCGGGCGGAGGAGGTCCTTGGGGCGCAGGGGAGATGCGATTGCATTCGCGTTTCTCCTCCTGTCCTGTCGGACTGTCCTCCTCCCGCTGCCTCTTCTGCTGGCGCATGGTTTGGCCGTGCGTCAGCAGGGTGCGCAGTAAAGCTGCCTCTAGGGGGTCGAGCGCGCTCTCCGAGAGCGATCCTCGAGTGACTCTGTTGAGTTTCTCCAGTATCGCTACCCAGGTTGCGGGGTCGATTTCTAGCGCAGGCAAACGAGGTGATACTATACGTCTTGGTGATTTCTGGCGGCGTGATGTTGGGGCGGCCGGGGTGGCGGTGACGTCGGTCGGCGGCTGTTGTTGGGCCGGCCCCTCGTCGCGTGGCAGTGAATCACCACGTGGTGTAAAAACACCTCGTGGTGGTTCTGTGATGGCGGCCCGATTCAGCTTCGTGTCCTCGGGATCCGCGGTTTTGGGGGATTCCTCGGAGCCTGATTCCGAGTCGGACTTCTCCACAGACAAATCTAGAGGTCCCTCGTTTTCCTCGTCAAAGGAAGAACGAGAGTCCTCCGAGCCCGTGTAGCTGCCCGACCTGGGTAGGCGCCGAGGGATCCCCTTGTCCGGTACGCCCTCGGTGTCACCAAACTGTATCAGGTCGCCCTCCGCCATTGGCGTCGGTTGGGCAGACCCCACTGACACTTCGTCGGCCGTCCTTTCCTTCCTCGGGGAATGTTGGACGGGCATGTCGACGTCACTTTCGCGCACTGACTGTAACACAGAAAAAATGCGCGGCGAGCTCGCGAGTACTGCTGGGGGCGTGGGATCACTGAGGGATCGAACTACTAAATAATAGCGAATTATTTAGAGAGCGAAAACACAAAGCGCGTGCGTTCCCTGCGGTGTCGCGGCGTCGACTTAGTTAGTCAGTCTAACAATGATGCCATCAACTATTAAACAATAACGAATCAGCTACCGCATCTAGCCATCTGCACGTAACGAATGTTAATTAAAACCGCCGACCAATCAGACGCGTGCGTTCGGCCCGCCCACCGCCGCCATTTTTATTGCGTATGCGCATAATTTGATCGTTATAATTTAAATGGTAATTAATTGGATGCTCGTGGATTGGGGCGTCAGTTGTTGATGCTTTTTGGTAGTTTAGGTCGATTTTTGTTATTGTAAAAAATAAAATAAAAAGAGATATTTATTAAACAGAAATACAAAAAGAAGAAGAAGAGAATCCCTTAAAGGGATAAGTTCGCCTTTGTACAAACTTTGTATTTCTTTTTTATCCAGTTTTTGTTTATCTTGCATTTGTACAATAAAGTGTTCTACTACTACTACTACTACAACTTTAAAAAACAATACACGTTATTCAAAAATAACCAGAATTAAAAAAAAAACTACGACTTACTGCGACACTTACGCTAGTACCTAAATGTGCCAAAAATGCTACTGGCGTTACCACGTTGAATGGCGATTGAAATTTGTTCCGACACTAAATATGAACCTGACCTGGTAACGCCACTTTTTTTGGGAATTCTATGTCCAAGATTACTCGTACATATTATTAATTTTTACATATATATGGGGACGATAAACTTAGCGCAAACTAAGTAAAGCTTGTACTTAGTTTACTATAATAAGTGCTAGGCGCCGATATACATACTTACTAATATAGATAAATATAACATCCATAACTCAGGAAGTCAGGAACAAAAATTCGTGATAAACACACAAATAAATGCTCTTACCAGGATTGGAATCCGGGACCTCCAGCTTCGTAGGCAGGGTCACTAATAACTTGGGAGACCGTTTGTTATGATGATGCTTAATTAAAATAATTTATCACAAATCACAAGTAGGTACATGCATTATACATTGAAATAAATGTCATATACTAAAGAAAAGACGAGCACCGACGTAGGCCAATCCGAGGATCGAACTCGGGTCTTAAGCTGACGCGGCTTTAATAAGAAATAAAAAAATATTAGGTAAATAAAATAATTTGATTTGTGTCAACAAATAGTTTCATGAGTAGATTATTAAGTGGTCGTTCGTCGAACAACTTTTTCCCAAATAATGTGTTGTATGGATTTTGATACTCTGCCCCAGCTTTTAGGCTTACAATATTTATCAATACCAGAAATGTATAATTACTATTTAAAACGAGATATTTACCATGTGTAATTGTTTTTGCGAGCTTCTGATATTTCGGCACTGTTACAAGTGCCATGTTCACGGTGTAACTGATTTTCTGCGAGTTTTTATTTGTGGTCTACCCGCGCTGTAGCGATCTACCCGCTTACGGGTTCGTTTAATTTGCGCGGTGTCACTACTGCTACTACCGTCCACTTTCTCAATTGGAACTCTTAGTTAAAATCGTATTATTATGTCTGTTTTTACATAAAATATACCACTTTGCCGCTTGCTAATAATGTTCATTTCTAAACGATTGCGACAAAGAGATTCCTACATGTTTAATACCGAAACTGCTCACAGCAACAAATATAATCAACCCGCAACTCGCTCTCATAATTAAGTAGCGTGACATTTTACTTCGCTAAGTCACGATGCTATTTTAGTTTCAACATCAATCAAATGTTGCGTCATTTCTGAAACTATTTGTGCTGGTTTTCGTAAAAGGTACTTTGTCGTTATTGATACAGTTCATTGCTAAAAGAATCTTCATGGCATGGGCACCTTATCGGCAGCTGACAAAGCGATATTTTTTGTAATAAAAATCACATTACTGAAACGAATTTGGTCTTTAAACTATTAAATAAATGTGGTTTAATACACTTAAGAGGACGATAATGGATGACTTTGTACAAATTGATGTCAAATTGATGTTAAATGGTCCAGTTTAAATGTGCTGGTCATTTCATTTAGAAGTGGATGAATCTTGTTCAATTTTGTTATTAATGTTAACGTTCATGTGATAGTCATTATTTTAAAATTAATGTTTTTCGGACATGAAAAATAAAGTCGCCATGTTTTCAGCACATAAAAACCTTTAAATTAAATACTTAGAATGGTTTAATCGCGTTTATTAATACCATGACCCTACGTTTCGAGCCCTTTACAGCACTCGTTTTCACAGGGTTAAGATGATGACTGAGAGAATGCGGATTCTCCCCGTCAATCAAAAGAGTTACTGTACTTTACAACAACAAGTAACTTTTTTGTCTGACGGGGAGAAAGAAGATATGGCTCGAAACGTAGGGTCATGGTGTTAATAAACGCGATTAATCCATACTAAAGTGTTTAATTTCAATGAATAACCATCGCGGTAACAGAAGACAATTTACCTTTAAATTGTTATTTTTAAAATCAACTGCTATCACAGAATTACATAATTTTGGCACAACCTTCGCAACAAGCAGATGATTCTGTTCCTTTAACAAATGCGTGTCAGGTCGCTGTGGCTGCATTACCTCGAGTTGAGCCAAGGTCCAATGATATGAGGTCTGAAAAAAAAGAATGCAGCCGAAATACTAAATAAAATGCACCAACCGAACCACAAGCTGAAAGTTCATTTCAAGTTCAAAAAGCAAACTCCAGTCAAGAAGATGTTTTAAGTGCGGCTACCAATTAACGTCTCTCGTCTCTACTCTTCCTGTTCCTATTGAAGTGCTTTCTCCAGTCCCCAAAGGACGTTTCATCAGTGGCCAAGGGAAACGTAAACCAAAAACTCGACAGAGCTCATTGGTGTTGACTTGTACTCCTAATATGTTGGAAATAAAATCCAAAAATGAACCCAAAGCACCCCCAGCAAAAAGAAAACGCAAAGCCACAAAAATATTGTTTGATGACAATAACGAAGAAGAAGATTTTCCTACCGCTTCTCATGATGACGAAGAGGATTGTGCTTGCATTTACTGTAACAATAACGACCTCTATTCACGTTCTAAGCCTGGAGAAGACTGGTTGCGGTGCTTAAAATGTTCGCTGTGGGCTCATGCTTCTTGCGCCGATGTTCCGATACGAACAAAGCGTTTCATTTGCGAATTATGCCAATAATTATGTAGCCTTTACGTGTATGTCATTTTTTCCATGAACAATGTGTCATTTTGTCCGAAGCATATGGACAAAATGAATTATGATCGATCTCAGTTAAATATTTTTTATATTTTTCTGTTGATTTTTTGCTGAAGACGTTTATTAAGTTCGATAGGTTAAGGACCAAAGATGATTAATGTAAAAAATGGCTGTGCTGCAAACTACCAATAAATATTTATGATTAAAAATCAAAACTATATGTCATTTTGGACGTACTTCCCCTATGTACCTACTTATACATTCGAGTGCAAAATTATGTATCGACATTTACACCAGAATAAGATGCTATGGGACATATTAAATTGCAACGGTTAACACTCACGTATTTTTATCACAATAAGCGTGACATGTTTCGACTGCATCGGGCATCATCGTCAGGCAGACAGAGTGGTGTTGTCACCTTCGCGGCTCGGGCATCACAAACATGTATATTGTGATAAAAATACGTGAGTGTTAACCGTTGCAATTTAATATCAGTATAACTAACGGAAGTTTAAATTATATGCTATGGTCATACTCATACTCATATTTTTGAGTAACATGTGTACTGACCACCCATAGTTTTACACTTGACAGTACTACATTTTATAAAAACTGTGACAAACTGATGTCAGGAAGTTTATTGGCTAAGATGACAGCAGAAAAAATTCTACTAAAGGAGCCTGGACTATGCACATAGGCTACACTGTTCCCTTGCCATCAAGCGGGTAGCGCGCTTGTTAAGCAAAATAAATTAATAAAATAACAGACACGACCGTTTTGGAGTAATTTATTGTTTCTCAATTTTCTCGATCATCAAATATGTGAAATTAAACGGTTTCTAACGATTACCGTTTTAGAGATCCGTTTATCTTTTACCTGCCTGACTTTTTCAGAAGAGAGGAAATATGCATTAATAATGCAAGTACAGTTTAAATCATCTTTAAAAAACCGGCCAAGTGCAACTCGCGCACGAAGGGTTTTTTTAAGAGTGAATATATTAAAATACTTATATCGGGTTACTCACGTCAATAAAGTCGAAAATAGTGTGCGTAGAGCAGCCGCCGCGGCTAGACGCATGACTCATGAATAAGGGGACACGGACTGTTCCCAAACATGTCGAGCTATTTTCGACATTATTGACGTGAGTAACCCGATATAAGTATTTTAATATGTCTGTTAATCACGGGAGTTTTCTAGTGAATATATTACTGTGAATATTTTAAGCGTCTAGGGTAAACTCGCGTTATTTGGCCTATATACTTCTAATTCGGTGATTAGTACAGGGTCCCATGAGCCCTCTTAAATATTTATTTTATTCTTTATGTCTATGTATAACTATCACGCTTCATGAGGCTACAGCTTACAGGATTACAGCTTGGGGACAGTCGGACGGAAGGACAGACAGACAGACGGATGGACAGCGGGGTCTTAGTAATAGGGTCCCGTTTTTCCTTCGGGTACGGAACCCTAAAAATGACACCGATGGATCGTTAAAAACCCTTAAATAGTGATAGCTTAAGTAATTTTTAGATTGTCTATCGATCTCAGTTTTTTAAGATGATTCAACATTATTTAATTTTGAATTTTGCTCGTATTTCTGGAACATATTTAAAAGACCTATTTTTTATGCGAAATTATCTTCTTTTTAATGATGATAAAAATATCATCATTAAAAAACTGATGTTGCTAAAATTTCTATAAGTAAGTTTTTATAAACCTACTGAACCTTAAACAAACCACGCACCACACACTTTAAACAAACTTTTTTATAAACACAAGGGTAACTAACGATCAAAAAACCTAACAAAAACATGTTACCCAATAATACAAGATCCAATTTTTTCAATATTGGCCATTAAGTTTCCACCCGGTTGACTACATTGGCCCCATCATTATAGCTTTGCGAGTCCAAGCTGCTGACAGACCAGTATACATGAGCTCTCTAATTTCTGCTACAGGTGCGTTTCAAGAGAAAGTCTCTTACAAAATGCTTTTGCATATAAGGCAGCTTTTACAATCAACTAGCGCTGAAAATTCCGGAAAAAATCAAATATTTTTTTTTCATGATTTAATTAACTTTCGTTGATTTCCGAAATTTTCGTGTTTTTTAAGAAATAAATCACGTCACTATCACTGTCACTCTTTTCATCTGTTTCAATTGTTTCTTTCTCAATGTCATAGATGTCCATTTGTAGGTGTAAATTAAACTCAATATACTTACATTGATTTAGGGTTGATAATAGTGCGGAAATTGTCCTTGATTTTTTCCGCAAGAATCCGAGTAAAACACGGCGGATAGAAAAAAAAAATGCGGATTTTTACCAGACTTTTTCAACGCTACAATCTACTCCGCAAATCGCTATACAAGCGTTCTCATAAGAATTAGACAAATCGCATTTAGTAAGGGGCGTTCTCGCAGAATAACTAATAGGGACTTTTTGGGAGGATCAGAATGTCTGTGTTGGACCAAATGCATTACAGCAGTACAAAAGTCATTAAAGGATGACACACTAGGGACGGGGCGGGACGGGAAAAATCTGTCAATTTCTATAGAAAGAATCACGTGATAGCTCGGAGCCCTCGGATATAACGTGACGCTTTCTATAGAAATTGACAGATTTTCCCGTCCCGCCCCGTCCCGTCCCGTTCTAGTGTGAGCCATCCTGAATAAGATCTTTCTGTCTTTCAAGCATGACGCTTGCATAAAAATGTATGCCACAAAATATTACACAGCAGAAATACTTGCAATGAAATATTGCGTTTATATTTCAAATGTAAAGAATCAAACACTATAAAATTTATTTCCTCCTCCTTGCGTCGATACCCCAATGTTGGGTCGTGACTTATCAAGTCAAGTTCTCTTTGACGATCTTCCGCCAGCGACTTCGATCTTCGGCAACCATATTCATTTGAAATTTCCAATAAAAATAAGACCTCAATTTATTTTGGAACAGTGAGGTCCCAAAATCTGGTAATCTTGTATGTTTTACGAAAATAATACAAATTGCAGGCTCTCATTTTTTACTGGGAACCGATTTTTGAGATTCGAACGCTCGAATACAAAAACAAGTGCTCGAGAATAATCGGACGTGAAAAGTCACGATTATATTCGCATGATACCATACCATACTTCGTATTTTTTTAAATCCCTTGAATTATCACTCGAAAGGCTAGTGGAGTTTTTTTCTACTTCGTTTTTATTCACATTTGACGGAAATATTCGAGCGTTCGAATCTCAAAAATAAATCGAGTAATCGACTCTGTAACCAACAGGAACACGGCGGGCCCGTTTTAAAGGGAAGACGTCGTTATTTCCGATTATTTGTCGTCATTATTTAGGGCAATCAACGGGAAATACATCAGTTGACCTGTTTCCTGAACGTTAGACGTTAGACGTACGAAATAGATTCGGGATGTTACATGTCTGTTAGCTAAAATCGTAGGGCACGTATAAATATAACGTACATCTAGCCTAGCATTAACAGTTGTAAATATATTTTGGAAGTATCCGGAGAGCGAAAACTTGGACGACGCAAGATCTCATGGCTCCATAGCATCCGGGAGTGGTCAGGGATTGCCGTTGAACAACTGTTTAGACTGGTACGTGACAAAGAAAATTTTAACTGACTGCCAACCTTCAATGATGTAGAGGCACATAAAGAATAGAAGAAGATGTAGGTTGTAACAGGTTGTAACAACAATGCTGGTGATTCACGTTCAAAGGCGTAATTAGTATCATGGTACGATTTGGAAGAAATAAGAAAAAACATTTTTAGAAGTTTTTTTGCACTGGACAAGTCTTTCGTACAGACTAAATAAAAAATATCAACTTATGTTTTTCTTAGTGGAGTCGGACTTAGAAATTATTTTTAGAAACTCAACCCCAAGGGATAAGAGTAGGTACTATCGAGTTAAAAATTACTTGGCAGTTTATGAATGAATGCATTCATAAATTGCCCATGCACTTTTGAACGCGCGTGTACACAATTTTTAAGAACTCTATGCGAATTAAGAAGAAACAAATGTTTTCTTACGATTACTGATAGAACTTCGATTGTGGCCTTTAAAATTAAATATTATCACTTTACCTCCAAGTAGTAGTAGTAGTAGAAGGCTGCCTACGAAGCTGGTGGTCCCGGGTTCGAGTCCTGGTAAAATACATGCATTTGTGTGTTTTTGTTCTTGAGTCATGGACGAGGGTGTTATAAGTATGAACGAGTATATCGTCTAGCCTAGTGCCTAGTGCTAAGTTTGGGGCTAGGTCGATGTACCCGAATATTTATTAATTTATCGTTTACACGAACACGAGACAGTAATAACGCTACTTAATAAATGTATTCTTAAAAATAACACATCTTCTATCATCAGACCGAGTTTGGTCTAAAAGTTCGTCCAGCGTGATTTGGTTTTGTTAGTCAAACCGTTGAAATGGTTTGGAAGCATGTACTCGTATCAAACAATAATCTTGTGTTTGATTCCTATTTGAACTGTTTCTTCAAACAGACAAAGGTACTTACTTTACTACTTATTTTTGTCATTTATTTTATTTATTCATAATAATTATTCTTTTCAAATTGAAATAGATGTCATATACTGAAGAAAAAGACCAACACCGACGAAGGCCAATCCGAGGATCGAACTCGGGTCTTCAGCTTACGCGGCTAACGCCATAACCACTAGGCCATCTGGTCTTATCGAACGCCGGCGAATTTCTCAAGTATATGCAATCTTAGTAACAGGCAAGACGCCTGTGGCCATTTTTCTAAGTACAAGCGACGTTGCTTAGTACTTCCATCCTTTCATCTTCATCTTCATTCTTTTCGTGATTCACTCTGTTTCAAATACATTGTGATATTGTGCACAATAGCGCCACATTCTATCTTCTCGATTTATATGATTGTCATCAATTAAACTTCCCTATCGCGATGTTCGTTTGTTTGTCGACTGTCACTGTCAGCGACTCGAAAATGGTGGGCTGTTGTCGATGGCTGGACGAAGGGACGGAGGATCAGTCTCAAGATATTGGGATACTCGTACTAATCAAAATACCTAAGGATTTTGTCAATTGAAGTCACATCTATAAAATTTAATTGAAGGAGTGACAATGTAATGCAGTGTTACAAACGAGCCAATATAGTCGAAATAAACATCTGAAACTTGAAAAATGGTGTATATCCTTTACTTATTGTCTTATCGATAAATGCTACTGACTCGAACACTAACTTACTTTGGTACTCAGCGCAGGTGTCCATATACTGCCGCCTAAGATTTGGAACTACACTGTGTCAAAGATTTTTTTTTAATATTTGGAAAAAAAACCCACAAATTAACTGTAGGTATATATATATATATGTTAGTACCCTCACATTTTTCGGAATTGCATGCTATACGAAGTGACTCTATATAAGGGTTAATATCAAAATATAATGATCTCTGCCGAATAGATTCATATTTTCTAAGCACTAAGCCAAATATATAAATACTTTATTTTTAGATTATCCCTAAACAATACTATGAATTTTTTTAACGTGTTTCTCAAATCTGCCAAAATGAAACTTCATCTTCGGAGACTTCAAGCTTCATTATTTATCTTCGGATTAATCGAAAGACAAGCCTACAAAATGTTCTCCACGTGCTTCTCAAAACTGCCTGATCACGGCGCCTAGATCGTCACAACATTATGGCGTGGGTGCCGACATGTTGATTCTAAAGATACATCTTACGGCCTGTTTTATTCTTAACAGCCTTTTGACATGTCATTTATTCCTATCGAATGTATCGAGCTTAGCGAGCGAGGTTGTAATGCCTGATGCAGTTTCTATCAGTAGGTACATATTATATAATAACTCTAATGAATTATACAAATAAATGTCATATACTAAAAAAAACACCATCGGAGGCCAATCCGAGAATCGAACTCGGGTCTTCAGCTGACGCGGCTAACGCCATAATCACGGCCAATATTTAATTAAATAACTTGCTTTGTTTCAACAAAAGTTGTATTGATGACAGCGCTATCTCTCTCGCCATACCGGAACCCCTAAGCTGGGTGTGGATGGAAGTACAAAGCGATGATGCTTGTACTTAGAGAATGACCACGGGCGTCTTGCCTGTTACTAAGATTGCATATTCCCCAGCATTCGTTGAAACCAGTTGGCCTAGTGGTTATTGCGTTAGACGCGTAAGCTGAAGACCTGAGTTCGATCCTCGTATTGGCCTCCGATGGTGTTGGTCTTTTTCTTTAGTGTATGACATCTATTTCAATTTATATGTAGTAGTGTTACTACTTTAATAACAAATCAAAATATTGAATTAAATAATTTGATTTATTTCAAAAAAAGTTCTTATGAACAAATATTTATCTATTAATATACTTATATCGGGTTACTCGCGTTTCTAAAGTCGAAAATAGCTCGACATGTTTCGAAACGGTCCGCGTCCCATAATCATGAGTGAGAAGCGCTTTTGGCAATTGCTCTGCGCACACTGCGCGCGACAGCGCGCTGCGTCCGCCGACTGGCCGGCGCGGGGGGCGCGGATGGCGCAGGGGAAGGCGGCACCGGTATAGGCGAGATACTACCGTCTCTTTCACTTCTATTGTCAACTGCACTCTTGCACATGACACTTACTGCGTCACAGTCTAAGGTATCGTCGACTTTATAGACGTGAGTAACCCGATATAAGTATATTAATACCTATGTCTAATTCTCACGGGAGTTTTCTATTTAAAATATTTATTTCATTGAAAAAGCGAATACAAACCTGTTGAACATTACGGTAAAAACAAGTGACGCCTGGCCCTCCTCTCCTGCACACAAAGGCTTATATATTTAATATTATAAATGACGAAAACGAGTTTAGAAAGAGCAATAGCATGTGTGTTTAATTAACATGTAACAATAATTCATTAAAAATGCATATTGTCACCGGTGGGAAAACTTTAGGTTGTTCTACAGTTATTGAAAGACATAACTGTTTATTATAATTTTTTATGTGCTAATAATATACACAAGTTTCGGTGATTTCTTAACAATCCCACCAAGCAAATCATAGAGTTTAGTTCCGTGCACTAGTTTCGCTTTGAATGGCTTGGTATTCTGTAAAAAAATAAGTATAAACATTAGTAGATTGTGACACAAGGGATCAAAATGATATATTTCCGGCGAGGGCGTACATTGAATTCCGAATGAAGTAAGGGATTCTAAAGTAGGATCCAGAGCGTAATGAATTCAAGCGTTAACGGCCAAGACGAAAATAATTTTGATACCGTGGAAATAAACAAAACAACATCATATCAACACCACGATGCCACTAGTTAACGCCCGAAAACGTAAAAATGTGTAGTCCTTGAACAGAAAAGTGCCACTTTGATCCCTCCCAGCAGGGAAGAAAAGTGCCACTTTAATCCCTCCTAGCTTGAACAGAAAAAAGCCTTTTATGAATAGGTGGTGTGAAAAAATATAAGTGGTTCACCCCGAACAAGAACTCACGACCACTTTTCTCGGGAACACTTTGACCAATTTGGCTAATATTAGCATGTATATCTATGGGATATAGGGGATGATGATTTAAGAGAGTTCAATATAGACGGTCGTGTGCTCGGTACAAAGATTTATTACCAGACTAAAATGTTTTACAACTACGCAATCACTAGAGGGCGCGCGGGAAAGTAAAAGCAACCGACATACATTTATTATTAATAGCCTATTATGTTGTTTCCCACTGCTGGGCAAAGGCCTCCCCTCTGCTCCGCCACTCGTCACGGCTTAGTGCATGCTCACGCCAATCGCTACAAAATGAGTCTAGGTCATCCCGCCATCTCCTTTTTGGTCTGCCCCTGCTCCGCCCGCCCTCCGGGGTCCAATTTGTAGCCAATTTCGCCCATCGCTCCGGGTGCATGCGGCAGAGATGTCCAGCCCAATCCCACTTGAGCTTAGCGGCCCTGACACCCACATCTGGGACACCGGTTCTGGAGCGCAATTCGGCATTTCTGATGCGATCAGTTCTACGCACTCCTACTATATTGCGCTCCATGGCCCGCTGGCAAATTTTGAGTCGGGACTTTTGTGCCTCCGTCAATGACCGCGTTTGGGCGCCGTAGGTGAGGATGGGCAGGATGCACATATCAACGAGTTTGCGCTTTAGTGTCAGTGGAAGGTTGCCCTTCATTAGCGCTTTCATGGACCAGAAGCTCTTCCAGGCATTTTCGATCCGTCGATCGATTTCTTTAGACTGCCTGTTGTCGAAGGATGCTAACTGGCCCAGATAGATATACTCGTTGACGTATTGTATATTATGCCCATCCACTTTGACGCTACGTTTCACGCTATTGGTCATCAACTGGGTTTTGGCTCTGTTCATTGGTGAGCCCGACTTCAAAACTTGCGGTGCTGAGATCTTTTAGCATTTGCTCAAGATGGGGTGCAGTGTGGGCAAACAAGACTCTGTCATCGGCGAAGCGCAGGTTAGTCAACCTTTTGCCGCCGATGTCGATGCCCATCGTTTCCCATTTGGCTGCCAGCTTTTGGAATATTGCCTGCAGGCAAGAGGTGAAAAATTTGGGAGAAAGCGGGTCACCCTGTTTAACTCCTTTTTCAATGCGGAATTTTGGGCCGGGAACATGCAATTTGATACTTGCTGTACTTTTGCGGTAGATAGATTCAATGAGTTCAACATAGGTGTTATCAATCTGTTGTTGGCGTAAGGCGGAAAACACTGCAGAATGTTTGACGCTGTCGAAAGCTTTGTTGTCATCAACGAATGCCACGTAGAGCGGTTTGTTGAACTCATTGAATTTCTCAATTATTTGATTGACAGTGTGGAGGTGAACAATATTTGCCTATATATATATTTTGATTTCAAAAAGTAATTAAGCGTTATTTTACCTCATGGCTATCCGGCTGAAATATTGTAACAGAATACTATAGTTTTTTTATTGCTTCATTAATATTTTTTGGCAGGAAACGAGTACCTATCCAACTTATGTCACATTTTGGAAATTTGTTATTATAACCGGAGATGGTTGTTAGGGTCCTGTGATTTACACAAAACTGCTAAAATAGGCAGAAAATCACTCACTGAAAATCATGAGGTATCGCGCGCGACGCATGTTCAATGCAAAACCAATTCAGACTCCACAATATGGCGCACGCGAGGTGATTGAATGAGTGATGAGTGAATGTGATGAAGGGTGAATGTATGAACATTAAGGAATGTGACAGACGTGTATGAAGGTGTGTACACATCTGTGTAGTAGAAGGCCGTGCTATATTATGTAATATTAAGTGAAATTTCGCCTAATAATTTCCTCACAATCGAAGTGAAGTGGAAATTCAGGGTTTATCCTATGCCTGAGGTCAACATGTATGTTTGAAGCTGTGGAAACTTACCCATATTTTTTTATTAACTTTTTTTGATCTCAGACTTGAGACCGGATTCACTTCTTCTTTCCACACGTTATCCCAATAGTCCTGTCAATAAAACAGTAAAATATTTTTTTTTTTAAATACACTTTACAGATATGCATGTACCAAATAATAAATATTGAACATCGTGAAGGCAAAACTGTGATTTCATGTAGGTCTCCTTCTTCTATTTTTAAGTAATGGCGTCTATCCGAGAGTTGGGCAATTTTGCCAATGTCAAAGCATTATAAAAATATTTGTGTACTGTATTAATAATAAACTTCATCGTCATATATCTTTCAGAAAATGAGGTACTCACTTAAACTCATTTTAAAAATGATGTCCTACTTAACACTACATCGGACGACCTTGAGGCCTCTTAAACTCTTTCTACTTTCCGTATACTCGTTTTTTGGGATCAGTACTTAGCGAAATGAGTATAACGGTGTCGTTTAATACTTACACCACTCCTCAGCATTTGTTGTCTGATGACTCGCTCCGTCTCTTCACTTGGAATGGCTGAATATTTTCTGGTACCGTTGCGCATTACGGCCAGGACTACATCCGGTGGCGCCTAAAAAAACCAAGAACAAAAACTATATGCATCCTTTTTTTCCGAGTGGCAATACAAGCGTAGTACATAATTACAAATTAAAAATACATTATAATTCTTCATTAGCTGCACGCTTTGTTAGTCCATTCACAATAAACTTACGTTACTTACAACGTATTACAGACAAAAAACAAAAAAACTATTCCAGAGACGTCCTCGCCATCTTGAGTGTCAACAGGAAGTCCGTTCGTAGACCCAGTAGAGAAATCTGTATTTGTCAACTAACAGTATATAACCTATTTGGTAATATATATTAGTAAGGAGAGCTTTGTGTAGTCTAAATATACTTGCGACTCCACCACGACTGCATTTTGGTACTTTGTTAACCCTTAAATGCATGAATTATTCATATTGATCCTCAAACATCCCAAGTGACAACCAAATTCATTTCAAAATAAGAACTTACGACCATATGACAAAGACTACATTCCAAGAGAACTTGATTGTCACTTGTATCGTTTCTGTGTCATAAATGCATCATCATGCATTTGATGGTTAAATAAATAGGGCCGTTTTAGGCTTTCTTACCATTATTGGCACTACGTTTTTTTCTTCGGTGTTTCTTAGAGCACTTTTATCGGACTGCAATAATACAAGTAATTAAATTTATAATTTAAATAACAGCAAGTCAGTAACGGATGAAATGCCTATGTTTTGCCCTCGTATTTCGAAATGTTTGTTCGGAAGTGTTTTGTTTTTGTATACGAGGGAAAAACATTTGGCTAATCTGTACAGTTATTAATATTATAGCGTGTATAATAGTAGTTTATGTGACTGTATATATATAATGAACGCCTTTAAAAATCGAATGTGGCTTTTGTGTAGTATTTTATTGCCTAATTATTTACAGTCACATACGCTGGTTTATTACACACATGATATGTGGTATATAAAATATGAAATTGTGATAATGATTATTTTATATACAGTCTTGCTTAAAGTGTTTAATACATACCAAAATAAACTTTATAATGTCATCAATATCTGGTTTACGATGATTTACTCTTTTCTCCTGCAAATATAACAATTTCAGCATCAAATCGCAAATAGAAAAAATCGAAAGTAGAAACTGATTGAAAATTAGCAAAGTTATTCGGAAAAAGTGATAAGAAATTAAAAAAGAACCATATTGAGAGTCAAACCGTGAACTATAGCTATGACGAGCCTTCAACTAGATTAATTCAATTAAACGCTTTAAAACTTATTATATTGACCATGGTCCCGAGCCATTTACAGAACTCGTTGTCTCAGGGTTCGTTATCATTCAACCCTGCTGTAAAGGGCTCAAAACGTAGGGAAATTTGGTCGATACACATCATTAATCCATTTTAATGTGTTTTATTAGAATTAATACTAAGCGCGGTAATAGAAGACTAGATTGTTTTGAATGTATTGCACAAACAAATGCAAACGCACAAAAACGCACAATAATAATTTAGAAAAATTTAGAGGTAAACTTCAAAAAATATTTCTGACTATTTTAGCTATAGTTATACCACAGCGTAAGGATGTTTTGTATACAGTGGGTTAACTCCGCCGATTTCTGGGTCATCGATGGGGGGCGCGCGGGGAAATGCCGCCGAATTTCTATGAAAATTCGGTGGTCAATTTTAAGGGGTGTAAAATGGAAATTAGTTTGGCAATCAGACTGTAATATCTTTCGCATAGTTTTTGACAACCCTGAGCCTCACTCAGCACGACCACCGAGCTGAGCCGCTAGCCGTGTATGAAGTTACCTCACTGTATGGAATACATCCCTACGCTGTGGTTATACCTTCTTATAAGGGTAGACAGGAACAAAGCGGCGACTTAAGTCCTTGTAATAATTCGGTATTTTATTATGTGCGTTGCTTCCTAGGAACGCTGACCAATCAGCGGCAGCCAGCTCCTTTTTGTACTGCTCTACGTCCAGCTCATCATTGCCGAGATTTAGCTTTTTAATTTTATCAGCATGGTCATTAACAGCAGCATTATTAACAGCATCGTCATTAACAGCATCGTCATTTACAGCATCATCATTTACAGCATCATCATCAACAGCATCACCATTATCAGCGTTATCATTAACAGCGTCATCATTAACAGCATCATCTTTAATGGTTTCATCATTAAAATCATCAGCATCGTCAATACCGTTATCGTTTTCATCATTTACGCCTTCATCATCTATTTTAGCTAGATCATCATCGTTCTCATCGATATCAAGGACACCGTCGTCATTTCCTTCTCTGTCATTGACGTCAGCCATACCCTCATTATCATCTACTGCATTTTCAGTACTTAATGTGCCAATCCTTTCTTCATCATCGTCCGCTATGTCATCTATGGCCTCATCATCACTAACTGCTCTCTGTCTCTAAAAAAAAATTAATATTTTACAACACGCTTCATAACGTGGAATTTAAATTTAATAATAAAACTAAGTACTTTGGACGCCAAAAGCTATTTATGTCCAGCTTGTGCACCTGTGAATCAGGGATAAACTTTTAAAAAAAATCTGCTTTATAAGTAGTTTTTAATTTCCCTCATGGTGTTAGTAAAGAAATGCGCTTGGATATTACAGGAAGCAGAAAATACTAATAGTTGCTTGAAACCCTCGCAATGCTCAAAATTCCGCTAAAATTCGGAACCTCTTACGAACGATAAACTAGAACTTTGTAAATATGATACCAACGATTAATTTGTTAATTTCATTTAATATAGTATCATTATTTAAATCAGTAGTATCAGTATATCTATGAATAATTTAAAACATCTTACTAATTCTTTGTAATGGCCTCCATAGCCGAATGTAAAAGAGCACAAAAGCGAAAATAACACTAAACCAACAAAGTGCATGATGGAAAGAATAAGTTTTCAAACTCACTGCCGTTATCTGAATTTGATATTTTCAATTTCAGAATTTAATTAAAGGACAATCCTGGTATGCACTCGTTCACGCTTAGTATTTGATGGATATAGTGTTGATAAGAGTATTTGATTGATTTCAAAATTTTATTTAGAAACTCTTTTTCAATTCTCGAGACAATTTTTCGAGTTTTCGAAACCACTCGACACGAAAATGAAACCACAACGAACTAATTTGTTTCTGTGGTCGTCATTATAGTTGTTTTGGAAAACGCTAGATTTCTTTCGAAGATTTCATAGATTGAAGGATGATTCACACTAGAACGGGACGGGACGGGACGGGATGGGAAGATCTGTCAATTTCCACCCTGGAATGTTCATCATCATTATCATCATTTCAGCCGAAAGATTTCCACAATGACCAGTCCTGCGCCACCCGCATCCAGCGGACTCCCGCGACCTTCACCAGGTCATCAGTCCACCTTGTGGGGGGCCTACCCACGCTGCGCCTGGAATGTTACGTGGCGTTTTCTATAGAAACAGACAGATCGTCCCGTGCCACCCCGTCCCGTCCCGTTCAAGTGTGGGTCATCCCTTAAGCGTTATTTAAATTATAGAATTTGATAGTTAACTCCGGGTTAGAGGCTAATCCTGGATGGTGCATTGGGCGCTAAATAACTGAGTCTAATCAAAACATAACAGTAAACCCCTTCTAAAAGACAGACAAACATGATACTCATTATATATAAATAAGATCCTTTTGAACTGTTTTGAGTTTTATGACAAGAATAAAAAAACCTTAAACAGGCTATTAAAAACCCCTTATCACCTGAATCAGAAAGGCGCTGTTTTATCGACATTTTATTTCGTATGACTGAATTTAGGGCCAGAAACGCGCCTTCTATTTTTATTGCTGGCCTAATGGATTTCTGTAACATGATCTTCGGTCTGTACTGTTTTTTACATATACGAGTGTTAGCTTTTAAGGTGTACCGGGTTTGGGTTTACTTATCTTGTGGGTGCGATAAATCTTTGATGGTTTTGTTTGTTCTTCGATTTCATGTTCAGTGTTGTGTGTATTATTTTATTGCATTACGCTCCTAATTCGAATATAGCCTAGCCTGGCTAACTATCATGGTTACTAAAATAATTAAAAAAATATTTATGTAATTTTTTTTATAGTCTCGCCTCTTAATATTGTAACTGAGATGGCCAATCTGCAGGTATATTTATACCTGCCTTGTTTTTTTTGTAATTTTAGGGTTTCTTACGTGAAAAGGAAAACACGAAACCCTAATAGGATCACTTTGTTGTACGTCCGTCCGTCTATCTGTCAATACCCTTTATTTCAGGAACGGGTAGAGGTAGTAAGTTGAAATTAATACCACATATACAAGTCTGTAGTCTCTTAAAGCTGTGAAAAAACCAAACGTCTACGTCAACGAAATCAAAAGATACGGCCGTTTATATCGCATTTCTCATACATTTGCAATGGGAATCAAAATTTATATGATACTTCCAGTTAACCTACAAGTACCTAAGGTATCTAAGGTTGTAAATGTGGGAGGGGCATCCTTTGAGCGGAACCCTCGGTAAGCGAGTCCGACTCGCACTTGACCGGTTTTTAATCACAATAATTATTGATAACAGATACCATTCGTCGTTTATCAAAACAGAAGAGAGCCACATTTTGAAAGCTTGTAAGAAAACGGTGACACCGGTTCAATAACATTCATCCCCGTTTCTGTCCCATCTGTTACTAATTACAGTAATATCGAGTCACAAATCATATTTAAATTCTGGAATCATCTCGCAAATCCAGCTCATAATACGCCCCAACACGCCACCCCATATTTGTTTTAAAACAGATAGTGATGACCCCTAATAGGGACCCGTGTATAGAGAACATGAGCGCAGAGGTTTGACTCCGTCAAAACAGTCTATATTGTATCTGATGTGTCGGGGGAACTAATTGCAATGGTTAGACTTGATGTGGTAAAAAAGTGAATTGTTATTGTATACCACAGGGTAGACTGATGACCTGGTGCTGGTCGCAGGAGTCCGCTGGATGCGGGTGGCGCAGGACCGGTCATTGTGGAAATCTTTGGGGGAGGCCTATGTCCAGCAATGGACGTCTTTCGGCTGAAATGATGATGATTATGATGAATATTGTATACGAATTATCATTAGCAATATCATATCAAATGCATGTGCAAATTGCGGAAATCCTTAAAAAGGTCTGTCTTAAGTCTAGTGTTAACTTAAATTTTTATAAGACCTTTGCATTTTTTAGCTTTTAAAAGGTTCCTAGTCTAGTATTGACTTACCTGTTTAAAAGACTTCTGAAGAATTTTGGAAAGTTTCCACAATTTGCACATCAGTAGCCCCATAGGTGCTAGCCCGAATTACCTGACTACACAA
Source organism: Lathronympha strigana (assembly GCA_949128165.1). Lineage (NCBI taxonomy): Eukaryota > Metazoa > Arthropoda > Insecta > Lepidoptera > Tortricidae > Lathronympha > Lathronympha strigana. The sequence continues at coordinate 2,702,790 of OX421911.1, forward strand.
ACAAAGTCATATTTCTGAACAGCTGATCATTTTGCATGCAGAAGGGTGATTATGTTTGCCATCGCTTTCACACTTACAAACTATTCAAAATATTACAGCCGCAGTGGTAAACCGGCCATATTAAATAGGTAGACTAGCAGGACAAAAGCTTTTGTTACTGCCTGCAATCTGAATCCCTATTTCAGGCCTTACTTAGACTCAACGTCCGAGTCAGGCCTCTGATATGATATTGTCTATAACAGCACTATGCAAATCGCAATTAGTCCAATAAAGACCCTGGTCCCGGGATAACGACTCTAACAAATTTACTCGACACTCCTTTCATCCTAACAACGAAAAGTTCTATGAATATAAACCTTACAGGGCGCTTGCGACATTCTTGAACGATAGGTCGTTAGACCCCAGATTTTTATCATTTGGGAAAAAGTTTTGAATGGGGGGGAAGGGTCTGGTTAACGGCAAATATATTCACGTTTTTACGAAGATTTGCGATAGTTGAATATTTGTAGTAACCCTAAACTACTGACCTTAATTACGAAGCGCCGCAATTTTGAGTTCGTTACTGGTTCATTCAGTAATTTATTTAGATATTTTTTGTAATTTTTTTAGTGTTTTTTGAGGGGCCTTAAATTGCCATCGTTGCCTTGTTCAATTATGGTATACGTTAGCAAAACTCTCAAATATAGTAAATAGTGTTTTCAGTCATAATCTTTACATGAAACATACGGTCATGTTATCGACACATACACAGCCTTAATGTTACAACATTTCAAGAAGATTTGAAGAACATTTCATTGCGTTCATTCATGACAAAATCAGTGTTAATTTTTTTAGAGTTTTCATGTCCAATTTTTAAAATGTTTCACCTACATCTACTTTGTTAACTACACTCAGTAATTTCCATCCAACTTCCTTTTCCTTACGTCATTCAACCTGAAAACTGTTTGAAGTAAACATCACGTTTGAGCGGTGTATCTCACTCGGGATTAAATGGTCTAAATATTTGATGGGGCCAACGAGATCAAATGGCAGTGAACGGAATGGGCATCAAGGAAGGGGCGTCAGATAGCTCTAAGTTTAACAAGGGTGCTTGTTGCTGAATATATTATGTTGCGATCGATGAACTTGAGTGTGAATCTGGATGGATGTCTGAATGTCTGGTACTATTATTATTATTGAAACGGGTCTTAATGTAAATTAAAATTTACTTCCGATGTTTATAGGTATACTGACATTGTTCTCGTGGTTCTGGAGAAAGACTGGCTTAAGTTGACGTCAATAATTATCTTCTAGCTGTATCGTATAAATCATGCCAGATATCTGGTTTATAATATTTTCTTCAGTTCTTCTTTTATTTTATTTAAGTCCAACATTACGTCATCTTTAAGATTCTGGCCCAATATTCTCTTGGCTGGCTCTAGTTTTCGTTGTAATTAAGTTTAATTTACAAACAACAAAAGTATAAAATAAATTAAAGGCAATTCAAAATCCATCGTGTCCCCGAGTTTTATAACGTAAATTAATTAAATACGAGCAAGTATCAATATACTTGCAAATTTCTAATTGTCTTAGACAAATGCATTGGCTGCGACAGCATAAAACCCTTTAAATGAAAAAGCAGTTGAACCGTTTATAAGAAATACCGAAGTTTATGCTAAAATGAAACCCTAGTTCTCGTTATTGCCAATACGAATATGCCGAGCGTTTCGAAAGAGCATCCAATATCTCCCGCTAGTAAATAACCAGATATTAATACCAGTTTAAAAACTTCCCGGAAAGCAATAGGTTATCAATATTCATAAACACAAGACTCGAGGCGGGGAGCTATAAACAAAGACTTCAAACTTCAACCGCTACCAAGAGCTCTTACTTAGTGCTCCCTCATAAATTTCAGTTTGCAACTTGCATCGGCAACATTCGATCAATAACTGTTTTGTACGGCCTCTATATTTGCAAGCTAATATGCCACATCAAACTTCCGAGCTACAATATTAGTTACGTCATATGTTTTTGATCTTAAATGAAGTAACTTCCTTATGTGATTATACGATATGTGCCTTATTGCTTTAGTTTACGGAACCATACCGCAGGGAGGCGGTATGTGAGGTATTGATAAAGGAATATGGTGTAGGTGAGGTTTAGTGACAGATTTACGTATTAGATGGAGCAACCGGGTAAGCGCGCCTGCTAAGGCGTGTGAAGAACGGGCTCCAGTTTTGGAGAAGAAATCCCGCACCCTTGTGGATAAGGAGGGGTTCATACTGGTGGAAAAGAAGAGCAAGGCACGCAAGGCGCCTCGTAAAACTCAGTGTGGCACTGCGGATCCAGTTGAGTCTGGCCTACCGATTGCGACACCGAGTACGGCGCCCTACGTGTCGCGCCTGCATCACTCTGCCGTAGCCGATGAGGTGGTAGAGTACGTCCGCCAGAAGACCAGCTACAAGCTGAGGGTGCATCAGCTGCGGTCGCGTCACTACGTGCACTTCAGCTCGTTTGTGGTGCGCGTGCCGCGGTCGCTGATGGATACCATTGCGAGCCCAGACTTCTGGCCGAAGGGTGTCGTGTATCGGTGGTTCCGGGGCTACCTGCCGAATCCTACGCCTGATCAGACGACGCAACGAAGCCACGTAGTTACGTCGCCTAAATTATAAGTAGTGTTAAGTTTTATATGTTATGGTTTTATTTGTGTTTTTGTATGTATTATATGTTTTGCTTTTTTATTTGATAGTTGCAGTGCTTTGGTTTTGACTGTTATGCTGTAAACTGTTTTTTTTAATAAATAAATAGTTAGGAAAACATGTTAGTATTAGTTGCTCTGTGAGCTGTAGACCTCGCGAAATAGTATTGGTATTAATTAGCACAAAGGTCGTAAGTAAACCCCCCCGGTTTATGGCGCTTAGGCTCTTTGTAGTTAATCCCGCCATTTTGAAAATTTTCACTAACTTAATCGACAATTGTAAACAAGTCTGTAGAGGAGAACAAATGGACAGACGCACGAAGGCATTTTGGCCCAAGCTGAAAAGGAGACGCTTCGCTCGCTTTGCTCACTTGGTCAATTAAACTTAGCAGTCAGTGTTGTGTGTATTATACTGTCTTCGAATGCAGTATGTTATAGCGTTGACATGTGAATTTTCATAAACTATATAGCAACGAGGAAAGTTGTGCCAATTTACGGTTACATCTTCGCAAGTGATAATGAATGTTTGCTAATGGTATAATTATTATGGTAATCACCAATTTAGTATTAGTGCGGCAACGTGTAGTAACTACGAGTAATCTTATTTATAAACAATTTAGCAAAAATGCTCGGTCTTGTTCTTCCAAGTTTTTTTCAGTGGTATCCTAAAAAAAATGTGTATGTATACTTGGCAACATAAGTTCAGTATCCCAATCATTGGCACAAACAATAGTTTGTACAAAGATGCCTTCGATCTTAACTTTGGAACTCAAAATATACGAGTTGACTCCCTAGGTTAAAAATGTTAAAAAGTTAGGAATATCTATGTAATTAATGACAGTTTTATACATTTTCCGCGCCAGCTTTCGTGAATCGATTTATACCTCGTATTAAAATTTTGCAATACGACAAGGTGTCACGTTGTACAATAAATTGTACCTAATGTAAGACCTGTACACCAACATGAAATAAGTAAATTTCTATTTTATTATATTCTATTCATATGCTCCGTCTAGTAGGCAGGCATCTTTGATTAAGTCACGTGTCTTGGGTTACATAGTTAACTCGTATCGCTGAGAAAGCTTACAAACGAGTCAGTAGTTTGATTGGACGTTGATTTGGGTGTTGATTTTTCAGAAGATGGAATTATAATTTATTGACAAATTACACACACACATTTTGCGCACTAGGGATATGACTCTGTCAACAAGACAAATGCGGGTAGTTAGTAAAACCCACGTGGCTAGAAGATGTTGATGTCAACTCCAGCTAGTCGTTCTCCGGGGCCAGTTAGTTTGCAATGTTTTACTCTATTAAGGCTGGATTTGACCAAACTTTTTAACCAAGAGTAACTACTCTTGGATACTAATGTCAACATCCCACAGTAATTTAATGTTACTATCTGAAAGTAAGCGTAATTCTCGGAATAAAAGTTTGGTAAAACGCAGCATGAGTCATTAAAAAAATGTAGCTTTTAGGCTTAACGAATTTGTCTTAGCAGAATTTCAAATCAAGCCTTAAGGGTCTTAAATCTGATTGAAATCTTTTTCAATAAAGTACAAATCTAATTTCAGATAAAACTATTTATACGGTTACCGAAGTCAATTTAAATCTAATCTTAGTATGTCCAAGAACAGATCAAAAGAAATGACAACTCAACCTTATAAAGCATTAATAGCTATTCCAAGTAACGACTGTATTACGTAATCATGTTAAATAACAATATTCCCTCAAGGATTAGAAACATATTATTCACAATTCATCTATTTGTTATACGCGGGTGGTATTCTGAATCATTATTCGTAGGTGGGCTTGAACTTTGGTCGAAATTACCCATAATTCCCCTAGTTAAGGCTCGGGGAGATAACTCGTCCTAACGTATTAATCTAGAGCCATAAATATTACGAAAAAGGTTACTTTGTAACAGAACAGGTTCTCTGACTTACAACCACCATCGATAATATCTTTTTCTCTATTGCACTTGCTTATTTGAAAGAGATGCAGTTTTGATGGTTCTAATTGAAGTCGACGATAAAGTTATTTGTTTACAGCGTGACGTAGCCTGAGGAGAGATGAAATAGGTTGTACCGTCGCCGTCATAGACATCCGAGCTGCGGAGGTGCTCACAAATATCTCCTCTATTGTGAAAGCGTTATAGTGCATGTTCAGACATTTGTGAGCAAGTTATACACTACGAAATTTGGATATGCAAGAGTGCGTCCCTAGGATTCTGTATTATCATATATGTGTACGATGTTTTGTTTATCAATAAGAGGGACTATTGACTCACGTTCGACCATTTTTTTACCGAATTCTAGAAGGAATACTAAAACTTGTAAAAAAAGTCTAACAAATATCGTAATGAACTTTTGAGTGCTGAAATGCAGTTCAACAACTAAAGATAGATATAGATAAACTGGAACTAAACTGATATAATCAATTAAGAAACAATAATTGCACGCGCCAATAGTCCAAGCTGTTTGGTTATACCCACTCTCTGTAGCATTACTATGACGGTCCTTTTTTTTGTTCGTATGTGTGTCTGCGAATGTGTTCGAAAGACGTAGCTAGAAATATGAAGAGGGTGCATTGGACGGCGTTTCGACGCATAAATTCACGCAAATTCATCTTGAATATTTAAAGCAATTTTGACATTTGAAAGGAAATTCTATTGTTTTCCTTATATGCGTGTTCCGTGTGCTTCTGCATAATTTATTACTGATGCACGTTCAGAATTTTTTGATCTTTATTTGTTTGTTGTAACGATTTCAGAATTTGTTTTATTTCTATCAAATTTATTGTTATAATAGGTATTTTGATATTGTCAACTGTTGACAATATACAGAGTCTAGAGGATAAACAGTATCGCTATTAAATTTTTTTATTAGTTGATGAGGAAATTAAACAATACAAATATCTTAATTATACTCCTAATAACTAATACTATGGTTCAAATTTGTGGTTGGTTTGTTAGTTGATATTATTTCCTTTAGTGTCTTAGGCATTAATTGTTATTTCATCACCACCATTATCATCATATTAGCCATAAAACGTCCACTGCTAAACATAGGCATCCCCTTTGGACCTATGGAATGACCCGGTTGAAAGCGACCTGCATCCAGCGAATCCCGACAACCTTCATAAGGTCATCTTCACTTACAATCGTAGAAGAAATACCAATGTCGCGTCTTTACCTGCTTGTCAGTCCGTTTTTGCTAAAAGACAATACACATACATATCCACCTATCTGTACAACAAAGTGAACTCTGTCACAAATATATACCCCCTAACACTTTTTGATATTAAAAAAAACTTATGCAATGGCTAAAAGACCTAAATTATGATGAAACAGAAGCTATACTAAAAGGAAACACCATATGTTATTCCAATAGCAAATATTAAAATGGAAGTAATCAAACTCAACAACACGCACACGCCCAATCCCACCCACCCACACATACACACACACACACACATACACACACCCACACACAACGCACATACAAACACACATTAAATGAATTATAATTAATTTAAATTATGCATGTAAGTACTTAATGTAAAAAAAAATGTTTTCAAACATGGAAATAGTTTATTTAGGAAATAGTTATTGTAACCAACATACGGAAGAGCGGGGTTTCCTGATACAGATGTATTAACATCTACTAGGAAATTCCAAACAAACGTTAAAATGTTATTTATATTATGTTATCCGAATAAAACATTTTCATTTTCATTTTCATTTCATCTTGTGGTTGGACGTCCTACGCTGCGTTTGCCAAGCCGTGGTCTCCACCCGAGCACTTTTCGACCCCATCGGCCATCTGCTCTGCGTGCACTGTGGCCTGCCCATTGTCACTTCAGCTTGCTAATCCGGAGGGCTATGTCGGTGACTTTAGTTCGTCTACGGATCTCCTCATTTCTGATTCGATCACGTAGAGAAACTCCGAGTTCCTCTCCATAGCTCGTGGAGCGACTTTTGGTTCACTATCGGAACCACATTTCGACGCCGTAAGTTATCACTGGTAACACATTGATTGAACTTGAAAACTTGAAAACTTTCGTCTTGCTTGAACCAATTAGAATTCCGGTGTTTTTGAAAAATTTACTTAATTCAAGCTAAAGACCCTTGAGCACCCTTGAATTTAAAGCAATAGTGAGTTGAGTGACCACGCACATAAACTCACGTACCTAGAGATATTGCCAAGAATTGTAAAATGTAGGTTGTGTCTTTTTTCCAGTTTTAATTTTTTTTATATTGAAAGCGTCACATTCCTCAGATATCAAATAAATTGTAGGTAAATAAACACATCTACATAGCCCAGCCAGGCCCTGGCCCTGTCCAGCTTAGTCATATAGTAAACACAAGGCTTAAACGCGCACTTTAATGTACCAAAAAAGTCGCCCGTAAATACTTCAAGTGAGGAATTCCGGCAGTTTGGGCAGTCCAATGCTTTTAAAAGTTAATAAAAGGTGCAGCGCCTTTCAGTTACCTCATTAAAAATATCACACATGGAATAAAAATAAGGAAGCAAGGTATAAATAACTACGAACTCCATATAAATCTTGGTTTGCAGTCGCCAGGGTTGGCAAGCGGAAAATTTCGGAGTGTCTGGGCAATTGTTGATTTACTATTATTTTAACACTGGGTATATATATAAAAATTATTTAACTGTTGAAATTAAACACTTTAGAACGGTGCTTAGTAAGTAGCTTGGGCACGCTTAGGCACTTTAGAATGCGAATTCATCCCGTCAATCTAAAAATATTTTCTTTTTTGATTGACGAGTAGAACTCGCATTCTCTCAGTCATCATCTGTGAAAAAGAGTGCGGTAATGTGCTCGAAACGTAGGGTCATGGTGTTAATAAACGCGATTAATCCGTTCTAAAGGGTTAAATTTTAATGAATAACAATCGCGGTAACAGAAGACAATATTAATTATTTAACTGTTAAATAGTGCTGTCAGTATTTTTCTCCTTTCTTTGGTGCTGTTGCTTCTCCTATTTTCAGAGATTTAATTGTCATGTTGTCAGCGGATTGAAGTAGCATAACCCGTCGCAAGGCTATCGCGTTTCTATACCATTGGCTATCCATGTCTGATTACAGACACACACTTTGCCTTGGATCATGTGCATTTGATGACCTAAGATATTTCGTGGCATCATCAATAGGACCTTATGGAAGACCAGTGCCAGCTTCCAAGCCAGCATAATGTTGAGTTAGGGGTCCAGACCCAATTTCAACGTTTTCAAAAAGATATACATATAATAAGAGCATCAACCAATTCACAGTTAAGTCAACAACCAACTTGTAACATTCATATATAACGCGGCAACCCCAAACGCCTGCCCGGCATGGCGAGACTCTCGGATTGGACGAATCCTCTGCTGCACCGCGAGAGCCAATCACGGCTCAGCATACCGACGCGCAGCGCGTGAGCGAACCATTGAACATACGGTCGAGACGCTCCCGCGCAGTTCGACTACCGGCGCGATACTGTTAAGACTAATTAGATACCCATGTGTTTAAAAGTCTTATTAATAAGTATATCTTATAAGTTTCTTACTAGTGTACGGTGTAATTAACGTGCCACTAACTTATAGAAATAAACATTTCATCAGTATCAGTGCCTTTTCACTTAGCCTAGCGCACGAACATTACCCACGAGCTAGTTGGTGCTACAAAATGGCTGCCCAAGTGTGAGGCTAGTGAAAACGTGTATTTTTCTGTCGTAACTCAAAATGCCGCCGAAAAGGAATAGGAATCGTCGACTGTCGACGCCGTCACGGGATGACTTCGCGTCGGCCAGGGAACCGTCGTTTTTCTCAAAAGATGACGTCACGACGCTAGTGGAATCGTTACAACGGTCGCAGACCAACGCATTCAAGGAAATCTTAGAAAGCGTCATCACGACCACGAGACACACGTCATCTACTCCGACGCCGCCCTATGTTGAAGGAGGCAACTTCTCACGTTGCAAAGCCAGATATGCGGGTAATAGCGACGAATCCATTGAGGGCTTCATCGACGCGATCGAAGCATACAAAAGTTGTGCGAATGTATCAGATGAAAACGCCATTCGGGGGTTGTCAATGTTGTTAACCCACTCTGCTGCTGAGTGGTGGCAGGGAATAAAGCCAGAAATCACTTCGTGGCCAGAAGTTGTCGAGAACCTACGCCATACCTACGGCGACAACAGAGCGCCGCCACGTATTTATCGCGATTTATTCTCGAAGTCGCAAGCCGAAGAAAATACTCATGTCTTTGTTGCGAGGTGCCGTGCGCTATTAGCAAAATTGCCGCGCGACGAACTTACAGAAAAAGTACAACTTGATATGGTGTACGGTCTCTTACATAAACGTATACGAAAACGCATAAAGAGAGAAGAATGCGATTCATTCAAACACCTCTTACAAAAAACGCGAGCCGTCGAGGAGTCATTGAGCGAGGGTACGAGCGAGAGTACATCAAAGGAAGCCGCCGCCGCCGCTTCAAAGAACGTGAGCCACGCGCCGTCGATACGTCCCACCGCCACGTCGAAGCCGCCGCGCGCGCCCACGAGCGCGCCGCCGCCGCCGCAGCTTCGCGAGCTCCGCGCGTCCCCGTCGTTACGTCAATCTAGTGATAACGAGAACAATACCGCGAACGCGTTCGCCGCGAAAAGTAAATCGTACAAATATAAGAAGTGCGGGTATTGTAAACGCCACGGTCACGTAACACAAGAATGTCGTCAACTACCTAAAGACTCTAGTACGTCCATTAATAATAATAACGCCTCAGATAATACTCTGCATTGTTATGGTTGCGGCCAAAAAGGCGTCCTACGCGCAAACTGCGACAAATGTAATGCTACATTTAGTTCTGTCAACTGCAGCTTGGATTCGTCCACTCTAGGGTCAAGGGACTCTGGTAAGCAGCTTACCCCGGTGAGTAGTACTAATGTCACTATATCTAAAAGTCAAAATGATAAGCTTGACGAGAATTTGTTTTCTCTTAGTGATTTTTGTTATGCACTTCCTGCAAATTTCTTTGGTGACGGTTTCATTGCAAAGCCGGCGACGCCCCGCGCCGTCGACAGCTCCCAGGACGACCCGCTGGTCGTTCAACAATCGTGCACACTATTTGCAAATTCTTTGAATAACAGTGATAATGATAATCATAATATGCAAGTTAGTAGTTCCTATAGCAAGGAAATGTCATTTTGTACAGTGTCAGATATCCATAGTAACCTCCCTATGTTGCCAGAACAAGTCATTGACACAAAGCCTAGGTTGACCACAGCTGTTACTGCAACAGCTGATAGTAGTGATAACAAGTGCCACAGTATAAGTAGGAACAGTACATTATCTGTGTGTCACAATATAGTTATTCCCGGTAGCACAACCATGCCTTGTGAGAAAATTATATTTTCCTCTGTGGATGTTTTAGGATCCAAACAAGAAGTTCAGGACTTCAAGCAGCCTTCACATGAAGCCCCAAGGAGCCTTAATGATGATGCACATGACTCAAAGGATGCCGTTTTGGATTTATTTGACACCTATGAAGATTACATGAATAGACATCAGCGACCTATTGTGGGCATTGAAATTCTCAACACCCGAGGAATTGGAAGGATTGATACAGCTGCCAAGAGAAGCATGGCCAGTCGCCAGCTGTACTCGCTGTTACTAGAAAACAACCAACAGTTCTTTGAGAGGCAAATGAGAGTGAGATTGGCTGATGGTTTACTACAATTTAGAAAGGTACTTACCATTACCTTGGATGTTAAGGTGAAAAATAGAATAATACCTCAGGAGTTTGTGATCTTCCCTGATGCTGAAGAAAATGAAACTTTGTTGGGAGTAGATTTTGTGAAAGCCGCCCGACTCATCTTGGACTTCGATGAAAACACATGGTGCTTTCCAGGTGGTGAGAAGTACCCCATGCAATTTGAATCTAATGTTCCAACCCAATTGTCAATTGCTGCAAGCAACATACTTCAAGCTGAAGAGGGATCCATGCTCGATGAAGAGGAAAAGTTGAAATTAGCTGATGTAATAGAGAGGAATAGTGCAGTCTTCAATCTAGGGGGAGAGCCCACACCAATTGTTGAACATCACATTGATACCGGAGACCATGCACCTATATCTGTACCTCCATACCGGCTCACACCTGCGAAGAAAGAAATAATGAAGGCAGAAATAGAAAAGATGCTACAGGAAGGGATAATTGAGGAATGTGAATCTGCTTGGACCTCACCAGCTGTTCTTGTTCCTAAAAAGAATAATACTGTCAGATTCTGTGCAGATTACAGAAAGCTGAATAGCATCACTAAGACAGATAATTACCCCTTACCTTTAATTGATGAGTTGCTTCAGTCGACCGGAAGACATTGTTACATAAGTACCATTGATTTGAGATCTGGATACTGGCAAGTCAGTGTGAATCCTGCGGATCGGGACAAAACGGCTGTAATTACTCCCTTTGGTACCTTCCGCTTTGTACGTATGCCGTTCGGTTTGAAGAACTCTCCGGCAACATTCCAAAGGTTGATGGACAAATTTAAGTCTGGATCCAGCTTGCAAAATACAAAAGTCCTGGCATATTTGGACGATATCTTGGTAATATCTGACAGCTTTGAGAAGCACCTAGAAGACCTGCAACTAGTGTTTGATCGTCTTCGTCAGTTCGGCTTAAGAGCAAACCGGGAGAAGTGTGTTTTTGCCTGCAAGGAAGTCAAATACCTCGGCCACCTCATAACGCCCGAAGGTATCAAGCCAGATAATGGAAAAGTGGAAGCCATCTTAGCCATGGAGAAGCCAACCAATCTCAAGCATCTCAGAACATTCCTTCAAACCTGCGCTTGGTTTAGAAAATTTGTACCAAATTTCTCAGCGATAGCTCAGCCGCTAACCAAGCTTACTAAGAAAAATGAACCATGGAAATGGCAAAACGAGCAACAACAGGCCTTCGAGGAGCTTAAGACCAGGTTAACTTCTGCTCCTATCCTGGTGCAAGCGGACTACAGCAAGCCTTTTATCCTGCGGACTGATGCGAGCAACTATGCTTTGGGAGCTTGTCTTATGCAAGGCGAAGGACATGATGAGCATCCCATTGAGTATGCCAGCCGGCTACTCACTCCAGCAGAACGCCGTTACAGTACTACTGAACGTGAGGCATTGGGTGTAGTCTGGGCGGTTGAGAAGTACCGGCCCTACATTGATGGTCATACAGTCATTGTGAAGACAGATCATCAACCGTTGAAATGGTTGTTGACACACAAGTCTCCAAATGGTCGCCTTATCCGGTGGGCATTAAAACTTCAAGGCTTTGACATCAAATATGAATACACACCTGGAAGGGTTAATGTCATAGCAGACACATTAAGCCGGCCTGTCTGCGATGTAAACTCTAAAGAAGAGTGTGGAGTCTGCTCGGTTATGATTGATATGCCACAAGTAAATCCGACGGAACTGCGTACTACACAGCTTGAAGATCCAGAAGTTGCCAAAATTATTAATGACCTGGAAGACTCTGATCCAATAAACTCAACCAGATGGCTAGAAAGAGGATATGTTATGACCCAAGGGGTCCTTTACTACTACAATCCTGTCTCTGAGTCTGAGGAAGCTCAACTGGTGGTTCCTAACTCCATGAAAGAGGCCGTCCTAAAAGAATACCATGACGCCCCAACAGCTGGACATCAGGGCGTCGTAAGGACACTCGCTCGCATAACTCAAAAGTACTATTTTACAGGCATGCGGAAGTACGTGACCGAGTACCTCAAGAACTGCGAGGAGTGCCAGCGGTACAAGATAAGTAACCAGAAGCCTGCGGGACTACTACAGACCCCGGTTCTCAATCAGAGAGGAGAGGTGCTAGCAATAGACCTTTTTGGCCCTCTCCCAGAAGGAAGAGATGGTGAGAAATGGGTGCTGCTCATCGAGGACACGGCTACACGCTGGGTGGAGCTTATTGCCCTCAAGGAGGCGACAGCTGAAGTTTGCGCGTCAGCCCTTATTGAGCAGTACTTCCTGCGTTATGGATTTCCTAGAAGAATTGTGTCGGACAATGGAGTCCAGTTTGTCTCGGCTGTCATGCAGCAGACAATGTACTTACTAGGGATCAAGCAGAACTTAATACCACTCTATCATCCTGAGGCCAACCCAGCAGAGCGCAAAAACAGAGACCTCAAGACTCAACTCTCCATCCTGGTGAAGAACAATCATCGTTCGTGGCCCGAGTTCCTGCCTGCGATCAGGTTCTCTATGAATAGTGCTCTTTGTGCCACTACTGGATGCAGTCCAGCTCACATGATGTTCGCTCGAGAGATGAGGACTCCGTTCGATGCTCAGCGTGATTTAAGGGCTATTCTGTCTAAAGAAAACTTCCTGCCACAGATCACTCCGTACCTAGAGAAGTTTCTTCAAAACTGGGAAAATATTAAGGAGAAGGCTGAACATCAGCAGGAGAAAACTAAGAACGACGCTGACCAACATAGACGACGGTCACCTTCGTTTGCGGTCAGTGACTTGGTTCTGGTTAACACACATTTGCTTAGTAATGCTGCTAAAGGTATTACAAAGAAGTTTTTGCCCAAACGCGATGGTCCCTATCGCATAAGTAAAGCTGTTAGCCCCACTTCATTTGTAATATCTGATATACAAACAAATACTGAACTAGGTAAATTTCATTGTTCAGATCTGACCCCATACATAAGAGGTAATAGTGATTCGGTGCCTGTCCAACCTTTACGACTACGTGGTCGCCCTCGCAATAATCCTAATGTTGCGCTACATGATAGGGTTACCAAGTCCCCAACGGGTCGTTCTGGGAACTTGGAGGGGGAGTGTATAACGCGGCAACCCCAAACGCCTGCCCGGCATGGCGAGACTCTCGGATTGGACGAATCCTCTGCTGCACCGCGAGAGCCAATCACGGCTCAGCATACCGACGCGCAGCGCGTGAGCGAACCATTGAACATACGGTCGAGACGCTCCCGCGCAGTTCGACTACCGGCGCGATACTGTTAAGACTAATTAGATACCCATGTGTTTAAAAGTCTTATTAATAAGTATATCTTATAAGTTTCTTACTAGTGTACGGTGTAATTAACGTGCCACTAACTTATAGAAATAAACATTTCATCAGTATCAGTGCCTTTTCACTTAGCCTAGCGCACGAACATTACCCACGAGCTAGTTGGTGCTACACATATTTAAATTTCAGATTTTCCTTCGAATGCACGTAACCAGAAATACAGCACCAAACATTTCAAATTTCGTTCACATCAAATAACATCGCTCAAACCGCTCAAACTGCCGCTTGACAACCCTAACCGGCCTAGTGGCTACCCGCAATGAATACTCGAGTTTTCTGCCTCAACTCGGGGGTGGAAAACGGGAATATGGGAATAAAATCCTGGATTTAATCTCCAAGTCACCGTTTAATCTTGCAGCGGACGCAGGGTTAATAATAAATGTATGATATGCAATCAGGTTAAATTGCATTGGGGGGATAGTGGAAGTTATAATGGCTAATGCATGTTGCATGGGTTTGTAGTAATGATAGCGTGTTTTGTTTCTAAATTACCTTGGGTTTAAATTTTGGCCAATTTTGGACAATATAATGCGGAAATTTTGCGGATTCAATAGTAAATAGGACGAAGAATTTGTTATTTTAGGTATAACCTAAAACAGTATTATTAAATAATTTAATTTAACACTTTCAGTGTTAAGTAAACGTCATAATTTCATAGAAGTTTGACGTTTAAAAAAACAATATAAAGTTTGACAGTTCATTTGCTGGAAGAGACACCGTAATTTGACTCTAATACACTGTGTTAGTCTGTATAAAACGCGATAATTTTATTTATATGAAAATCACAATTCACCAACGCAACCATAAGAATATGCCGAGAAAACGATTCTTCCCTTTTCTCTTATTCCCTTCTCCCGAATCCCGGAATCAAACGAGCCCAGAATTAGAGCGTATTTGTCGTAAGCCGATGTTACTCATTAGGAATTCCTCAGCCGGTATTTGTGTCACAGCGTGACAGACAATGCGATTCAACCATTAATTATCAATTTGGAGGAAAATTCCGTTTTATTGTTGTACGGAAACAGATAAGCTGTTTGTAAATCTTATTGTTTTGGTGTAAGTATATTTGTTACTTTTCCAATCTAGTTTGTAATGAGGATCACTGACAGGCCTTCGACAGTATTTATTTAATCTTTAGAGCACCAAAGAAAATCTTGACGTACAAATGGCGGACTTAATAAGGCATTCACTACCAGTCAACCTTGAGGCAATGTAGATACTCGTACATTACTTGCTAATCATTTGATAAATATTTACCTCGCTTTTTGGTCAAAGAGATTCGGGAAGAAATTCAACTTTTACGATTCGATTTTACCGAAATGACCAGTTAGTAACTAGTCATTTTTGTATAATCTTGGCTATTTGTCAGCCTTTTTGTTTATGAAATAAATAGGAGGCGAACGAGCAGACGTTTAGTTTAGGTAAGAGAATATCGGTATCATCACCCGTGGACACTTGCAACTCCTGAGGGGGTCTCATGTGCGTTGCCGGCTTTTGAGACGGGAGTACGCTCTTTTCTTGAAAATTTCAAGGTTATATCGGTCCGAAAATACCACTGACGATAGTTCCTTCCAGCGTTTAGCTGTGTGGAGCAGGAAACTATCAGTCAAACGCACGGTGATGACTGCCAAATGAATGGTGTCCGGTGGCTCACCATCTAAATGGTGAGGGTAAAAATTATGACGTGTAGAACGATGGTCGAAAGAAGCGGCAGCACAATGCCTCGGACTCCTCGTTGTAATTATGGTAGAAAATGCAGAGCGAGGCTACATCTCTACGCAGAGCCAAGAAGTCAAGCCTATCTGGGCGCGTAGGGGAAATACCAATCGTTAACGCTCAAGAGCGAATGAAAAGTGAAGTGTTTGTCGCACTCATAAGGAAGAGTGATACACAGAGATAATTACGCTATGCTACGGAGTGTCTACGCACCCAGAAGCTTCCTGGCTGTTGACAATTCGAGTTGCTCTTCGTTGTACGTGGCACAGAGGGAGAAGCTGGTACTGGGGTGCCCCTGGCCTTAGATGAAAACAGTATTAAATATGAGGCCGATCCTTGAAACAGTCATCTCCCATCGCTCTTTAGATTAGCACCGATCTTTGCTACTAATACCAGTAGTTTATCAGATAGTGTATATGTAAAACAACTGACGTGTTAACTTCTATTTATACAGCGGGCTGCACCGTCTCCAGTGGCATTACAACAAAATTGACGGAGTAATTAGGAGTCACAGCGGGAAATCTAAATCTGTACATCTCAGTAAGTGCCTTGTTGGAACTACCGTCTTTTATATTTTGATTGACTGAAAGATCGTATATATCTAGTTAACTTTAGCAGTAGTAAGTAAAACATTTTATTGTACAAAAACAAAAACAAAGGCAAATAAAAACAAGAAAGAATTCAAAAACTGAAATGTTGAGCTTTGCGAGTGTCTCAAGGCACGAGAGGGTGAACAAACTATGCCGTCCAGTGTAATACAACATTTTTCAACTGGCGATCGCGAGGACAATCAGCACTGTACATGTATTGTTACAAATTTTATCCAGATTTAAGCTGTGCGATATTTATCACTCAAACCCATCGTTTTATAGTCAATGCTCTCGGCTAACTTTCCTCGCTAGTGGATAAAATACGTTTTTCTACTCGCCGACTTTAATCTGCCAATTACGAGTACATAGACAAAACTATAAGCTCATACTTTTCGATATTAGACAGTCCAACTCAACTATAATATTTCATTTCGATACGCTGTAGGCAACTATAATAGAACTTCATACAAATTTTATACTTATTTGCGATGACGCCTGAGACTTTGCCGAGCGCGCGCCTCACGCCTGCGCCGACCGCGCCGGCCTGCCGGCCATCTTTTTGTGTTACATCCTTGTTAAGTCAATGAAATTGAATAATGAAATTGTTCCTCCATAGATGATGATGATGATGACTCGTAGAAAAAGTATTGTATACAATCGTAATATAATTAAGTTTTTCAATCTCGTACCTTACTTAGGCCACTCAGCAAGCTTCGTGGCCTAAACACGGTACTCGACTGAAAAACTTCATTATATCACGATTGTATAAAATACTATTTTACACGTTAAAATAAAGGGAAGCTTTCCGAGCTAGTAAAGTAAAAACTAAATTACATGGTAAATATCCCGTTTTTATTAATAGTTTACATATTGCAGCAATATCATTGCATAATTATTTTACTTGGAATTATTTTATTTATAATACCAGACCAAGAAAGACAACTACTTGAAGATTAAATTCTCTATTCAAACATAATAATATTCCTACATATATACCTGACACTACTGCTGAATTATTAAAACCTTCCGCTCTGAAAATCTTTTATTTCAATACTCTTTGAATAATCTTTATTCAAAACCCCGCCGACCTGATCTAGGAACTTTAGCCAAGAATAACAGTTCAATAAAATACAAGAATAAAGTAAATTTCTAACTTTCGCTGGCGAAATCAAATGTTTTTACTAATCTCGTTTTCATTGTTCCGTATCCCTCTTCATATCGGCTGCTCCAAACGTGCTTGAGGTAAGACAAATATACTCTAAAGGAAAATAGTCGTAAGAATGTCTAGAGATGGTCATAAGAAACCGATTTTAGGAAAGAGGAGAGTCTTAATTTGTTTGTGTTTTTGTTGCACGGTTACTCCGTCAAATTTGCCAGTGTATTATTAAAATCCCCCTTTTTTTACATGGGTATTTTTTATGTGATTTTTACTCAAAATCGCAAGCTCTTTTGATAAGAAAAAAATTGTTTCAAAATTTCGGTTTCGGTTACCGCCGTCCGAAGTCTATGAAAAATTGTAAAAAAATCATGGGACACTTTTTTCACCTATGAAGATGGAAAAAGCTCGCGATTTTGAGTAGAAATCTTATAAAATATTTAAAAAAAAGTAGTAGAGCCAAATTTGAAATAAGTAGCCCAAATACAAATCTATTTTGAGGATAGCCCGTACTCTTATCTGATTTCTTCTAGTTATTTAATTAACGGTTGTCTAAGGGCTAGCGTCTGCAATCTTCAAGAACCTCGGGGCTAATATTGGTTCCGAGGAAAATACACGTGTAACGTCACGTGCAAGTTCGATTTGATCTTCGACCGCTTAGGGTACGGTTTCAGTTGTAAGCGTATGGCGACACAACCCGCGGAGCGGTGAGCGGGGTGGGTAGCGTTCATACCATCAGAGCAACTATCAACGAGGCAACGCCATGCAATATTCACCGGCGCAAACGGCCACTCAGTTTGAACCAAACCGTCCTTTACTTCCTTATCAATGAAAGAAAGTAGGCCCCTGATCTAAATGAAAGGCGAATTTTTCGATGCAATCTCTTTGACAGGCAAGATGGCTGCCGCTGCAGTACTCTAAGTACAAGCTTCATCGTTATCGAAGCGATCCCAATTTACTTGGAGAATCCATCGTTTGTATGTATGTATGTATGTTTTTATGTATGGTTGTTCGACGATAACTCTAGTATCGTTAATTTGATTTTTAAAAATTCCAGTTTGAAAAATTACTCCTACAGGAATCGTAAAATTCCATCGCCACCCTCCTGTCGCGTATTACTCGTACGTATTTTATAGCTTGAAATAAAATAAAATTAATTATTTTAAAATAGACCTGCGTTTCCTCATGCATTTAAAATGACTTTTCGCTGGGTTCACCGTTCACCGTTGACACTTCGCTGATTCATCAATTTAATTCAATGAAAATGTAATTATAAGTGTAAATAGAGTGTTCTAATCGTATTGCATGCCATTGTCATTAGACAAGTTTTTGCACGGAAACAATTTAGATATAGATCTTCATTTGCATGCCATTAGTGGCTAAACCAATAATCTTAGTTACGCTGACGACATGGTACTGCTGAGCCCCTCTATCACTGGATTGAGGATATTGGTATCCATTTGCGAGAGGTATGCAGCATTGCATGGCCTTAAGTACAATGTTAAAAAGTCTGAGATAATGGTATTCAAGTCTGGAAAGGGACCTGATAAGGTTCCGCCTGTGAGACTGAATGGAACTGAATTAAAAATTGTAAGTAGTTTTAAGTATCTCGGCCATGTATTGACAGACAGACTGAAAGACGACGATGACCTTGAGAGACAGCGAAGGGCCATCGCTATGCGAAGCAACATGCTGGCGCGCCGTTTCGCTCACTGCTCGGTTCAAGTCAAAATAACTCTGTTTGGAGCTTACTGCCAGGCGTTCTACACCAGTCAATTGTGGTACCATTACACGAAATGGTCGTTCAACAGACTCAGGGTCCAGTACAACAACGCGTTTCGTGCGATGTTACGACTACCGTGGCGGTGTAGCGCGTCTGGTATGTTCGCTGTGAACAGAGTGGACGACTTCTGCGCTTTAATGCGTAAAAGGCACTGGTCCTTTGTCAGAAGAGTGAGCGAATCGACAAACAGCATCGTCAAAGAAATTTTCACGAATTGTTATGCAAGAAGTAAGGTGTCCCTGATTGCCTACTAGTGGGATTGGTAAATGAATGGATATTGAATTGTTTATAATTAGTTTTAATGTTAGTTTTAATTTTTGTGTGTAGTTTGAATGTAGAGGATGGGTCAATACCTAAATAAAGAACTATTTTATTTTATTTATTTAAACATGCATTGTCTGTCACATAATTATAATGTACTGTACCACCTTTTGTATACCATGTTTGTGCAATAAATTATTTCATTTCATTTCATTTCATTTCATTTCATCAGTCAAGCCGCGACATTTTGACACATGAAAATGTGTCAAAACGCGATAGACCCGTTCTATATTTTATAATAATGAGTACAAAACGCGAAATTTTGAAGTGTTATATTAAATTAATTATCTTACACTCCAATATGTATCGACATTGCAATGGATTTTCAATACAGGTGGAGTATTGAAATACTCATTTACATATGCGTTTGCGTTGGATGGAGCCGATTTTAATGGATCTGTAGACCAAGAGGTAGACTAACATTTAGTTACATGAAATTTTTTCCACAATATTGAAGTTCCTAGGCTCCCTAGTAAAACGTCAGAAAAATGGAAATATCTGATTAGGTATGAGCTCTACTTATAAATTTATGTTTGAATTTAGTACCCTATTCACTTTTAACCACTTTTTTCTAAAAAGTAAGTAGGAACCTGAAAAAAATCGCTGTCTCATTTCATTTCTTCTTGTTTATTTTTATTGTTTGTGATGATGATATGACGGTCGAACAATAAAGACCAAAGGCTTTGTTATTTTCTCGTCTTAAAGTAATATATTCAAACCAAAGAACAAACTGTTGACAAAAAAAAACTAAGAATTCCTTGGGAATAGAGAAACAGGAGATAATGTACTGATGCCTGTACCTAAAGTCAGTAATGTCTCAGACCTTACATTATGATCTGAGGCTTTCTTATTTACTGGCCAAGATCGCTATTTTTCTTCTCGCCGCAGTCGGCAAGCGGGGAATTTGTTTAGCGTAGCGGGCTGCGATTGGCTGCTTGCCGGCCGGAGGGCAGAAAACATTATAATTTATAATACAGCCAATTATAAAGAGTTCATAAAATAAAGTACACGATTGTACAACTGTCTTCTGGACTATATGAAAAGTAGTACCAGTGTGCCTTTAATACACCTTAAATTCTGCATAAAAGTGTGTCGAGAAATATTTACATGCAGGCTTTTAGGCAATTTGACTCGAATGCAACCTTTCAACAAGTTGTTGCACATTTTATGAGCCATCCGAATTTATGCTTTCATATTTTTTGCCGGGAGTTTTTCAATATCACTTTCATTAATTTTATACGGAAGTTTGAATAGTGACGAATTCCATTTGGTAAATACGATGACTCACGCCGGGCCAAAGTTTGTTTCTGAATTAGAAAAAAAAACAAAAATTTTACGTAGGAAAAGTTTTCATTCGTGTAATGGCGGACAAAACCCCACACTCGAGTTTTAATCTCTTTTATTATACAATTTATACATATACAGTCAAATAAACTACTATAACAATTATCACTATGTCTCACTGTGTAATTTTGTCATTATGTTGTATTCTACAATAGGTACTATTTGTATAGTTATCTGACAAAACTGTCTGACCGGTCGTTTAATGAAATCGGTCATTACTCGAAGTGCCCGTAAACTATCACGGGTGGATAAGATAGGGGGGGAATTTTCCTTCTGTCTTCTCCGCTAAGTCAGGGATGAACCTGTTAGTTACCTTAAATTAGTATAGGAATACAATCTTTCAATGAAAAAATAATAGCAAATGGGCCCTGAATTCCCATTATAAATGTTAGTATATCAAAACCTGGGGTTAATTGCATAATCATTAATGTTACTTGTAATATTAGCGGAACTCGCTTTCTAATAAAAGGGATTGAAAAGAGACTTCCGCTAATATTACAAGCTACAAGTCATTATGCAATAGGCCGCTGGTGAACGAATTTTGTGATTGTTTTTAAAAGGTACCACTTTGAAATTAAGAACTTTAGAAGGGATTCATCGCGGTTATTAACACCATGGCCCTACGCTTCGAGCCCTTTACAGCACTCATTTTCACAGGGGTCAATCAAAAACAATTACGTGTGGAAACTACCTATAAGCAAAAATATAAAAATAATTAAGAAACAAAAACAGAGGTTGGTCTACAATGCCCAGCCGGGCTTATAAAGCTAGTAATGCATTGCCTAATGGGCATATTACTATACTATAACTAAAATTAAGAACTATAAAAACCGTGTGAAGATTAATATACATGGGCATTTTCAAAAATATTTCTTTTTTTTTGTATAGGAAGTTTTGGGTTTTTATAACCAGAATCACGAGTACTATTGATTTAAAAAAAGAAAAAGTGTGTCCTGTTTTTTGTGGTCAGTTTCGTAACGCATTTTTTCATACATTTTGTATGGGCCGTTACAAAATTGATTTTTTTTTGTATGGAAAATCGAGGACACATTTTCATTAAAACGGTGCACTTTTTCTGAAAATGCCCACATACAACTTACGAACGTTTCCCTAACTGGGTTATGGGGCAGAAAGAAGCGACAAGAAAACATTTTTTCCGTATATGATTTCGATAAACGAATTGTCCTTTGCCCAAATCCCCGTTCTCATCCATATTTAGTCTTGGTGTTCTGTCCACAACATGAGTGTTAACCCTGGCTGCCTCATTTTATCAAATAAGTACTTTTAGTGAGTCATTTGGAACTAACATATCAGTGTAGGTGCTCCTAATGTGAGCGCACAGTAGTTTAGATTAGGGTGTACCGTTATGAGTCTGTTACATTATAAAAGGATTAAAGTCACTGGTTTTAGTGTTAAGTACGTATTTATTTATTGTAATAGGTTTATTAACTGGCGCCTTCTTAGTCACAACATTCACAACTTGTTGGGGTGAATGGAAAATTATATTAGTAAGTATTTATTTTCAGATCACATTTTCGAGAATCGCATTTGGTAAGCAGTCGATTGTTTCGAGAATTGAATTGTATTTAAACTGGTGTTTATTTTAATCTTAAATTTGTCATAACAAAAATTGATTTATTAAAGGCCCTAATTGGGTTTTTTCCATTAATCTAAAGCCCAAACATTTTACAGTAAACCTTGCTATTGTTAGGCCTGTTACGTGAGGTGAAGTACTCCGTCCTCTATTATCTAGCTTACATTGTGTTACTTTTTTTCGAGGAGGAAAGATCTCAACCTCGACTTCAACAATGACTTAGTAATTTTTGGAGATTTCCGTAAAATTCAAATTTTATTAAAGAACCGTGGTACTATATTTATTTATTTTATTTATTTTACATAAGGAGATCCAACAGCTAACTAAATGACAATGGAATCTTAAATAGATATATAGAGCCAATTACAGGAACTCGCAAATAGTTATGTAATAAAAACATAGGATATACGTTGACATTCTTTCGCTATATTAGTTTTTTGCTCTAGGTTAAACTAATCGATTTTCTCTTACGCTTCTTGTTATACTCGATTATGAAAATGGTAAAAAACTAACAATTTAGTTGAGGTCACCGAGATTCTTGCAGAAGGGTTCCCATAATGCTGGCTGCGTTCTTTGGATGGCTATACGTTGTGCGAGGAACGAGCCAGTTCTACGGTCCCCGGTGACCGCAAACAACTCTGACTTATTAGGAGCTTCTAAAATTGAGTCCTAGTCAGAATAGGACTCCTAGTTCTATTTAGCCATCTGCGTTGCATCTTAGAATAACGGGCAAACTTTTAACGAAGTAGTCAACCCTGCCAAGAGTAATATTGTTGACATTTGGCATCTGATACAAATCAAGAACTCTATTGTATTCGTGTTGTAAGCTTGTTGTTTGAGTTTGTATTTAATATGGAGTATTTATTATACTATATTTTGACATTGAACATGTCAAATGTCGCAAGAAACATGTTACAGGGTTGGACATAGAATTTTCTACTATCAATTTGTTTTAATGAGCTCCCAATATTAGCACTGTTGTAAGCGCCAATTTGACGAAAATGTCTATT
Source organism: Lathronympha strigana (assembly GCA_949128165.1). Taxonomy (NCBI): domain Eukaryota; kingdom Metazoa; phylum Arthropoda; class Insecta; order Lepidoptera; family Tortricidae; genus Lathronympha; species Lathronympha strigana. Next base: position 2,726,062 of record OX421911.1, read on the forward strand.
AATCACCATGTTAACTTAAAAAAGTCTTATGAAACAAATGAAAAAATCTTTAAAAGACATGAGGACATTAAAGATAAAGCGAAGTGGAGGAGGAAGGAAAGACATGCTGACACCATGACGAGCTAGCATACATAGCTACATCTTTCCATCCCTGATAGCAGATCCCATATCAAGATGGAAATTTATAGTGCGTAAAGACATAAGTTATCCAAAGAGTTAAAAAAACTGTCGATGATAAAGAAACCTAAAGGAGAATATGTAAGGGAAATAGACCTCTGAGGAAAAAGACAGACAAAAATGGCAAGATCCACCCAGAAAATGCTGAAGAAACAGAGATCTCAAATAAATCAGAACAATGTTTAATTTTCATTGAAATCTGCAATAACATCCTGACCGGTAAATATTATCTGTGTAGTCGTCTGCTAAACGTTCATTATGAGCGGACAGGTCCGCTTTGATGCATTGATGAGATTATTCACGTATTTTAGGTTCGCCGCAGAAGTGTTGATTATGGTAGGACCTCGCTCCGAGTTAACACTTGTGTTGTTGTGGTCATTTGTATAATTTGTTGTCACTTTGGGTTTAAACATCATGACATTCGCTCGCATACCGAGTGGATGACTCCGAATGTGACTCACGAGCTCTACTCGACAACTCCTTGATTGATTTGGCTCATATTCGAACTTAAAAATTATAAATTGAAAGAGATGTCATATACTACAGAAAAAGTAATCGAACCAGCGAGCTCCTGCTGTGGACTAACCACTGGACTGCCCGATCACGGCAGCCAGAGTCCGAAATATCCTAATTATGCTTTCGCAGCAGAAAAAAATGGGCGACCCAAATCTAACGACGATCCGATCTATACTTAAGTTATCGTATAACAAACATATAAATGTACATACAAACGAATGACGCCAGCCCTCTTTTATTGTATTTATACACGATTTGCCACTTTAGTTGAGACATATTAATATGTTTTCTAAAAATAGCATCAGAGCTAATTTTTTAGATCAAAGCCATAGCGATATCTGGGGCCTTACCATGATGTCTTACCGTGAAACAGTTTAGCGCCTACGTATAGGTACCTACACTGAGTCCGCTGCCGTATGGCCGTATGGCGTATGGTAACTGTATAGTTAAGAACCGAAACTGGATCGTTTTTGAGTCAGAATCAGAGTTAAGGATGACTCACACTAGCACGGGACGGGACGGGAAAATCTGTCAATTTCTATAGAAAGAATCATGTGATAGCTCGGCGCCCTCGGATGTCACGTGACGTTTTCCGTAGAAATTGACAGATTTTCCCGTCCCGCCCCGTCCCGTTCTAGTGTGAGTCATCCTTTATTCAAATTTTATTGAAATTTGCAGTAAATATTAGTTATACGCGTCTGCTAAATGTTAATTATGTGCGGACAGGCCTGACAATTTGATGCATTAATGAGATTATCCGCATCGGTTAGAAGGCGCGCCGCAGAAGTGTAGATTTTTTCAGCAATTGATGATTATCTGGGTATACAATACAATACTCTTTATTGCACACCTCACACAGATGAAATACAGTTACAAGAGAAAATAATAATACAGAACAGTAACAGTAAGGGGTAACAACAGGCGGTCTTATCGCTAAAGAGCGATCTCTTCCAGACAACCTTTGGGTAGTGGAGTACAGATCAAATGAAAAAAACTATATACTTGAATCGGGTTTTTCTCGTAAATAAAGTTGAAAATAGCTCGACGTGTTTCGGTTCTCTTAGGGTTGTTCTGCTTGGTGTGTGCGTAGAGCTTGCATTATGCTTTAAACGACAACCAAACCGAAAACAACAATCAAACGACAACCATCGAATGAGTGCATTTTAGAAAACTACTTGAATTAAGTCGTCCGTCTGCGCTCAGCCTTAAGCACCGATCTCGGAATGTTTATTCAGATGCGGCCCATCGCTAAAGAGTGGCTCGATTTACTGGAAATTAAGAGGGCGTCATCCGCTGGGGCTAAGACAACAACGGGGGACAGAAATATCTTGGAGTAAAAATACAGGCTTACGGCTTTTTAATTGTGACTATTGATAATGTTTGAGGGCGTTGAGTAAATTCGTGGGAGAGGACGTGTGTTTCTGCAAGAAAAAAAAGGAATTTCGAATCTGCACTCCAAACCGTCGTCAACTCGACTTGGAGCCAAGGTTCGGAACCGAAATTTTCGTAGAATCCGGAAAAAGGCTAATGTTTTATTAAAAAGTGAAATTGAAATAAATGTGAAATAATAAACTGAAGAACGAAAAGAACGAAAATAATAACGGTAGTTTTTTATATGGAGAAAATACCGGTAATTGATCCCGCCTTGGACCCCAAGGTTTTACGCAATATGTAGCTCGTCTTAACTAATGAAGGTATTATTGAAATTGAAACAGCGTTGATTTTAACATGTGATGAAGTGACAATCAGGGGCTTTACCATGACGTCTTAATGCGATTCAGTTTAGGTTCTTAACTGTGCTCTTGTATGGCAGCGACTCAGTTTAGTTCCTAACTGAATCGCGTTAAGACGTCAAGGTAAGGGCCCTGATAATGTCGGTCGGTTGAAATGTTGCAAACACAGCCACAGATTAGCTCCAAAATATAACACATCATTATACCAAAATATTGAAAATAAAGTACGGGAAGGCGACATCAGAGGAGCTGCGCGTCTACTTTTTTTGACAGACAGTATTGCTCCCAATCACCAGGAAACCATTGCAGCCTTAAAAAGCAAACACCCACCACCATCAATAAACAAAGCCTCCCCGACCCACAAGATCCTTCAACTCCTCCCCTCACAGCTTCTACTGATGGGGTCCTTAGAGTTATCATGTCTTTCCAGAGCGGCTCGGCTGGCGGGCTGGACGGACTAATCCCCCAACATCTTAAGGACCTCCTTGCACATAGCACAGGTAACGACGGCGAGCTGCTCCTCAAAGTATTAACGTACTAGCGTTTCCAGTAACTATTAATGACAACTATACCTACAGCAGCGAGTCAGCAGCAACAGAAGAAAATGACTGTGTTCTAAAGTTTCACATAGAATTAAGCAATATTATTTTCTTTGCAATTTTCAAGATATTACCCTATCAAACCGTACTGAATTCACTTGATCTTTACAGTAGGTAAACGCTCCCGAACCGACAAATTAATACGACAGAAATATTACGTCAGCTCTTTCTTTGTTTTTCGACAGTAGGACCGTGTCAACCGACCGGGAGTATGATAATAGTATGACTAAAATAGCTTAACTGAAAGGCGTACAGAGGATAAACGAATGTGCAATTATGCACCTTATCCGAATAGAATAAGGTGTATGCAAGTGTTTTATTAAGCTGCGCTATAATTTGCGCACCGTAACAAATAACAAAGTAAACGACAGGTAACGATCAAAAGTACTTGTATTTGCTTTCGAATGAATCTGATTGACTTAAATTATAGTTCAAAAAGTGCTTAGTCTGAAACTAGATAGCGACTTAAATAGCCGCTCCACACGATAAAGGATGCAGTTATGAGTAAGAGGGGTTACGCAATACTGCCATTCCGTTCTGCTGTATAGCTACGTCCGTATTATACGGGTATAATGGCCCATGTTGGGCCATTGTGTGGAGCGGCAATAAGACATTGACAGATTTTTGACGGTCATAATCATAACCACCAACAGATCTGTCGAACAGATCATTCTGTGCGGGTATTCCTTAAGGATGACTCTCACCAGCACGGGACAGAACGGCACGGGACGGGGCGGGACGGGAAAATCTATAGAAATTGACAGATTGTCCCGTCCCGCCCCGTTCCGTTCTAGTGTGAGTCATCTATTACTAATCTGATTACTTAGGGGGCACAGCCAACGCATCTACAAAATTATGCCGTCCGCAAAAATCTCCGCTAAAATGTAAGAAAACATTCTTACAAAATCCGTTTGTAATAGCCAAATTTGTATGATAATATTTCGCTGACCATAAAACAGAATGAATGGCTGCCCTTCGGACCCGAGCGACATCTTCTCATTAAAGTAAAAATTGCTAATGACTTTATCTCCATATTTTAGCATGAAAACGTCAGCGTTTTAACATTTCTTTGAGTAAAAGCTAAATGAATTTGTGTTTTATTTCGGTGCGTAGTTGGATGACCCAACGGCGACATGCTAACTGCAGGAATAAAGGGGTCAGATAAAAGAGTTGTGACCACCAGCCACCACACTGATTTCCAGGCAAAACAATTACTAACTTAAAAAAGGAGACTCTCAAGTCATCATCTTAACCCTGTGAAAACGAGTGCTGTAAAGGGCTCGAAACGTAGGATCATGGTGTTAATAAACGCGATTAATCCGTTCTAAAGTGTTTAATTTCAATGAATAACAATCGCGGTAACAGAAGACAATATTATTGATAGATTTGTTAGAGAGGAATATCCTTCAAGAGTTTCATCTGATCAAGAAGTAAGATAGAGAATTCGCCATTGGTAATTTAATGCTCACGCAAGGTAATTTTTCAATATTCGACTAATTTGTCTAGCTCACAACAGAATGGGGATTAACACTGGTCAATCCGCCGCTAGGGGCGCTAACTTGGGTCTAGCGGGAACATTTCAAACGTTACTTTATGAACACAAAACCCACGCATGAGTGGCGTCCCGCCGCCTGGTGAGCGACAACACGGCAGCCACCTCTGAAGGTAAGCTTAAATAATAAAAATAAAACGAAAATCACAAGCTACGCCCTCATAAACAGATTCCCCGCGCAGTGAGATAATTAAACCGCACCTGAAACGCCAGGAACAACCCAATTTCGTCGAATCTCCTAAAAAGTAAGTGGATGAAGCCACAACGAGCTGAATGTTGCTTTTCCGGATACATTACGAGAATTATTCACGGATACTTCGGCTATTGGGGTACTGGGTTGTCATGAGCCAGGGATTTCTGAGGTTCAAAGAGTACGAGTTTATAACGGGTGTAAGTCTCGTTAATTCTAACCACCGGTTAATTCAACTACTGGTACTTACCTGTTTGTGGAAACTTACATGGGTTTTATATGTTTAGTAATTTATTTGGAGTGGAATGGATGACTCTTCATTCGGTTCTTGTTTATCTATTTTAATTATGTTGTCACTTCTGATCATAGACATTAATTGATTGATTTCATAATAATAAATTAGAGTATACATTTTGATTTTAAGCTAACATGGTCATTTACACTATAATTACTATTTAAAACGAGATATAAAAATAATAATATCGGGGATATATATAATAATAGTAATATCGGGAGCTCATGAAAACAAATGTACATGGTAAATATCTCGTTTTAAATAGTAATTATAGTATACATTTTGATGTGCTAATCTACATGAATTTATATTATGATCGTCAGAATAATATTATATTGTACTAATTAATTCTAAAACTATGTTAAAACAATAAGCTAAGACAGAAATAGAGAGCTAGAGCGTGAGCTAATTTTGCGTCCTGGTTAATTTTTTATTGTTATGACGTGTAAAAGTGCCCTTGTGGTCAATTTACTGAAAATATGAGTGATTTTGATTATTTTGACCGCACAGCATCACGGCACAGAGACGGTATACGAGTATATACTTAACTTATGAATTACAAAAAAGAAAGAAAGCAGTGGTACTGCTATGATTTCGTCGGAAGTTTTAAACATATTCATGAGATGCCGAAGCGATGCTTGCCTCTAACTATAGCTAGTTTGTAGTTCTTAAGCTACGAAGCCACTTTAGAAGACTTATAGTCTAAAGTTGTCTATGCATATACTACAGAAAAAGTGACCAAGGCCCAAGGTGAGCAGGGTTGGGATCGAGATTATCTAGAAAGAAGCACTAGACGTAAGTCTGTCTGTGGGATTGGCAGTACCTTAAATGTTTAAAATAAGAAAGGATTACATATAATTAGGCAATTTCGGACTCAGGCTGCCGTGATCGGGCAGCCCAGTGGTTAGCGCGTCTGCCCCGATAGCAGGAGGTCGCTGGTTCGATCCCAGCTTTGCTCACCGGGCCTTGGTCACTTTTTCTGTAGTTTATAACATCTCTTTCAATTTATAATGTATAATTATATGGTAGTGTAACCACTTAAAAAAAACAAACAGAAACATGAATCAAAACATTTATTAGAAATAATCAATGATAATCAATACATTTGACTTGAGTTCCTAATGTTCCTATTTACACAGACTACAAGTTGAAAAGCAACTTCCCAATTGAAAAAGACATTAAAAAACGCATTCGTTTAAAGTTAATTTTTTTTAACACTTTGACGGTAATTTATATAACAGGATCATAGAAACAACGATCAAACTTAAAACTCTTCGGCTTTTTACCCCAAGTTTTATTTTTACCGCGATCTGCATCTTTTGACACTTTCACCCCATTTGACACTCTGATGGAGATGTCCGATGTCTGTTTTAGGAGTTTTTTTCTTATTTTACAGTTCGTTGACGGGTTTATTGGAGGGGAAATTGTTGAATATTAATTTATGTTTATTGAACTGTTTTAGCTTTGCCCATTTTTTATGAGAAAGCTTTTAGAAATTTGGTCACATTTTAACTAATAATTGGGAAATAATACATTTTAAATTTTATTATTAAATAATTACATTATATTTATATTTACGGTCTGAGAAATTTACAGCTTGAGTGCACAACTCTCTCCTATTCACTCGACGTGGTCGTGTTGAACTGATAGTTTAACCATTTAGAAGTAAACTTAAAATTGGACTACCAATATACTTATATATAACCATGGTTAAATGTTAAGTTTAATTGTTGACGTTTATTCTTTGTTGTAGTAATAAAAATATTTTTTTGCCAAATTACAAATTGTCATGTTTTTTTTTTTTTTAATACTACGACGGTGACAAACAAGCATACGGCCCGCCTGATGGTAAGCGGTCACCGTAGCCTATGGACGCCTGCAACTCCAGGGGAGTTACACGCGCGTTGTCGACCCTTTAACTTGAGAGTCGCCGTTAAACCCGAGAGTTTTAAGAACCAATTATAAGCTGTTGCATACGCTACTTGTTCTACGACGGGTCTCCCTCTGAGCGCATACAAACTATTGTCATATTTTTGATTGTCATAACACTTTTCGCACATATTCGTTTGTCATAATTATTTTTGAGCATACCTCGTTTTTTGTCATAAATGATCTAAAGCATATTTTTTATAATTATACTTTTATTTGGCATAATATTTTTAATCATATGTTTGATGACCATAATTGTCTTTAGTTATAAGTATTGCAACGCATCTTATTAATATTTCATAAAAATTTAAAGTCATATATTTAAGGCTCATAACATATTTTATTCATAAAAATACAAAGCTGTAACCAGACAAGTGGGTTAGGTTGTAACGTAGTAATTCGTTCCTTGTAAAAAAAATACCTAAACAAAAAGATCCATCGATAAAATCAATAGTTTATTACAGCGCCATCTCTATGCGCGACGAAGTACTAACCAGTGTTCAAGCTCACACAATCCATGCGCGCTATAGATATTGCAGATGAGCGAACAAAGTAATTTATTAGTAATTAGTTCCAAATTCCACCGCGTGATTCACTCAGAAGAGCGCGCGGTTAGAGGCTTTCTTTTGGAGGCGGATCGCAAAACGATACGGACACGCACGCACTTAATATAGAATTCAGACAAAGGAAATATGGCGAAATACAAGGATCGGAGCCCTACTGGCGGCGTTTAGCAATGAAACCATTAAGCTTAGCAATAATTAATTAGGAGAATGTCAACGCATTAATGAAGATATAAAAATCCCAAACTGTAAGTACATACTTATAACCTCAAACTCTATGCACGTATTAGCTTTGCAAGATTTCTTTGGTTCTATAGCTGGGTGTACCTTGTTATAGGGGTCCTTAGGATTAATTTACGAGCACGAGACCATTGGACGAGGCTTTTGAGCAGAGTGTGAGCTTCCGGACTGCACATGGTGCACGAGCTGGCGGTCCACGCTACTGGCTTGCATCCTTGAGGCATCGGCTTCGACGTGCGGTATCCCGTAATTCGTAAGAATATGTGATCGCGAGTGTTATGTGAATTAATCCAGGTTAGTTGATACCTATTTGATATGAACTTAAACTTAACGTCGTTTGACAATTTGTGTAGCTGTGACCCAGTGAATATTAATTAAAGACCTTCTCCGAATGCACTAAATTTTATCATTTACATCCCAACACAGAGGCGCCCTGAGGACAATTTTTAAATAGAGTTTCATGCCAACGCTGAGGTACCCGGTGAGTAACGGAGATACCAAGTATCAACGTTATAAGGTTAGGTTAGAACTGCGACCTTCACAGACACAAACTGTTACCAGGAAAGTGAGTCAGGTTAGGTTGGAACCGCGACCCTCAAAGACATGAACTGTTACCAGAAAAGTGGGTTAGGTTAGGTTAGAACTGTGACCCCCACAGATACAAACTGTTACCAGGAAAGTGGGTTAGGTTAGAACTGCGACCCCCACAGATGCGAACTGTAACCAGAAAAGTGGGTTAGGTTAGGTTTGAACTGCGATCCCCACAGACATGAACTGTTACCAGAAAAGTGGATTAGGTTAAGTTAGAACTGCAACGCTCTCAGAACTGTGACCCCCACAGATACAAACTGTAACCAGAAAAGTGGGTTAGGTTAGGTTAGAACTGGGTGCGGAGCTGGTAGACCTCCCCGTGGTGCACCTGGGAGGGGGAGAATAGCCCGCTCAGTTGCGCGATGGCTATCCTCACTCTGCGAACTACCAGACTGGAGGCGGTTGCAGTGAGTTTACTCCTGCGTGGGCTTAAATGCCGTGACGTGTGGCCGTGGAACAAAACCACGTTAAAAATGAAACGAGGGTGGTCGCTCCAGAAATGGAGGCGAGGGATGCGGTGATGTGCCAGGTGCACTCGACTTATAGTCGACGCCGGACCAACCGTTGCTCGTTCCAAGGTCGTGGTCATGTTTTGCGGCTTTGGACGGGTACCGGGGGCCTTGCCTTAATTGGCTGGGCCGCGAGGAAGAAAACCTCAATAAAAAATTACCCCTAATCCTAAGCGCGGTGCGTCGCGAGAGGATGCATGGCTGAGGTGGAGTCAGTCGTTAACGCACCAACCTGCAGTACCGCCCGACCCTGCAGCGTAAAAGGGGCACTTTGGTCAATGGGGTTCTCTGACCATCGTGCAGCTAATGTCACCCTACTCGTGGGAATAATTTATGCAGACATTTAAAAACACAAACGGCCCTTTTCAGGGCCAAATCACGATGTTAAGGTTGAGGGGTGGAGGACCACCCAAGGAAGCTTCGGCCTCCAAAATCGGGAAGAGTGGGGCTACGAAGAGAGCCAACCCGGACACTCAGACCCACCATGAGGAGGCAAAAATCAGTACGGCTGGGAGGGGCCGAAAATCGGCGGGGCCAGGTGCTCCCCGACTGCAAGTCGTACTAGCCAGTGCGTCCAAGTGTGCGCCCAAGGGGACGTATGCGGGCCTTGTAGCTGCCCGCAGAAAACTGAAATCCATCGGTACAGACTCCGATACCGAAGAGATCTTGGACTCAGATGATGAGGTAGAGCATGGGCGCTGGAGTGATGGCGGCGCCTCCCCACTGCTCATTAAGGATCCGTGGGAGGCTATAAATAAGGCGACGGAGAACATTATGGCGCAGACTGCTAAGTCGAGGAACATAAAGGGGGAGGTGAAAGGCGCCATTTACGACTCCTGTCGCCAAATAGTGGCTGCCATCGAACGGTTCCCGCAGGGGGCCAGTGAAGAGATCCTCGCCCTACGCCAAGACAACAAGGCGATGAGGGAGGAGCTCGCGACGTTGCGCTCGGAGGCCACGGAACTTAAAAAGGCCTTCTCGGAGAGGGAGAGGGCTTGTCCCGCGACCAACACAACGGAAGCAGAGACTGGTCGTATCCGAACGGAGGTCGAGGAGCTCCTCTCCTCCTTCAAAGATGAACTCTCGCGAGAGCTCTCTGGCTCCTTGGGCGGAATGGAGCGGAGGTTGGAGGACATAAGGAGACGCCTCCCTCCGGAGCCAGTTATCCGCCCACCCCTCGCAGCAGACAAAAAGAGGGTGGAGCCGCGGAACCAGGATACGACTGGGGCAACCTTAATGCCCCCAGCCAACACGCCGAAGCCCCTGCGGGCCAGACAGGAAACTGCTGCTCCCATGCGAGCCCCGAAGCCATCGGGGGCACCCCCTGCAGAGCTGCACTCTCCAACGCAGGGTAAATGGACGAGAGCCCAAAAGAAGGGGAAAAAACAGGCCCCCCCAACAGCGAATCGGCCAAAAAAGCCGGCCCCTGTTGCCAGAAAGGTGGCGATCCCGCGAACGGCGGCCGTAGTGGCGGTCCTCAAACCTGAGGCCACAGAGTCCTACAAGGACATTTTGAAGAGGGCCACTCAAGCCTTCTGCCCGCAGGACGTGGGGGTCGAGCGCCTGACCATTAGAAAGACGGCGGACGGGGCACGCATTTTCGAGATGGCGGGCACGGACGATGGCCGCGCGGCGGACGCCTTCAAAGAGCGTTTGGAGGCGGCCATCGGAGACGCGGCTCGGGTGTATAGGCCGGTGAAAATGGCGCGTCTCCGAGTCACCGGCCTGAACGAGGCGGCCACTCAAAATGAAGTGGCGGAGGCCATAGCGGTCAAAGGGGGAGGCTGCCAGCCAACAGCGGTGAAGGTCGGCACAATCGTATTTGGAGGCTACCGCGGCTCAGGGTCGACACTGGTTCAGTGTCCCGCTGAGGTTGCTAGCGCCGCAGCGAAGGAGGGGACTGTCATGGTTGGGTGGTCGTCCGCCAAAGTGGTGGCGCTTGAACCGGAGGCGCTACGGTGCTACCGGTGCCTGGGCATCGGCCACACTGGGGCGACGTGCCCGTCACCGGTGGAGCGTGCTGCCCTGTGTTACCGCTGTAGTAAGCCAGGGCATAAAAGGGCAGACTGCCAAGCGGAGGCTTTTTGTGCCGTTTGCCACCTCGCCAGCCGGCCAGCGGGGCACAGAATGGGCGGATCGGCCTGCAAACCCCCTAAGGTTAGGGGAATAGCAGCCGGTAGCCAAAACCACGGGGCTACAAGCCAAGTTGCCCCAAGAATGACGAGCTCCCCAATACCCATGGACGAGCAATGCTCGTCGCAGGCGACGGGGTCCGGCGTTTAGTCGCGAAGACCCTTAATGGGGCCAGCGGGTCGGGACCCGCATTGCACGGCCCCACGTCGTCGGGGGGGAGGTCACGTCGTTTCTGACCTCCCCCTCCTTAGTGCAGAGTGCCCTGGAACGGGGCCAGGGCCGCCGGGGGACACCTTGGTAGAATCCTCATCGATCCCATGGTGCCCCACAAACGGCAGAGAAAGAAACGTCGGAGTGGAGTTTAGTGGGTAGGGCCGCTCTGCTTCCCTCTAACTGAAGAGGGAGAACTGAGCGGCGAGTCCCACACACCCCCCATCATGGCCTAACCCGAGGTCGGGGGACGGTGCGTAAATGCATTCTCCACTCCGTAACAAAAAAAAAAAAAAAAAAAAGGTTAGGTTAGAACTGCGATCCCCATAGACATGAACTGTTACCAGAAAAGTGGATTAAGTTAGGCTAGAACTGCATCCCTCACAGACATGAACTGTTACCAGAAAAGTGGGTTAGGTTAGGTTAGAACTGTGACCCCCACAGATACAAACTGTTACCAGGAAAGTGGGTTAGGTTAGAACTGCGACCCCCACAGATGCGAACTGTAACCAGAAAAGTGGGTTAGGTTAGGTTTGAACTGCGATCCCCACAGACATGAACTGTTACCAGAAAAGTGGATTAGGTTAAGTTAGAACTGCAACGCTCTCAGAACTGTGACCCCCACAGATACAAACTGTTACCAGAAAAGTGGGTTAGGTTAGGTTAGAACTGCGACCCCCACAGACACAAACTGTTACCAGAAAAGTGAGTCAGGTTAGGTTGGAACCGCGACCCTCACAGACATGAACTGTTACCAGAAAAGTGGGTTAGGTTAGGTTAGAACTGCACCGGGGGGTGTTATGGAAGAATGTTATCGACCCCATGACACCCCCCATAACGGCAGTGCGGAGAAACGCCGGTGTGATTTTAGTGGGTAGGCCCCTCCCTATGAGAGGAGAGTCCCACATAACCCCCCTTCATGGCTTCCCTAGCCGGGGGGTATGCGCAAAGCATTTCCACATCGAGAAAAAAAAAAGTTTAGAACTGCGACCCCCACAGATACAAACTGCAAATCGTTATGCGAGTTAACGTTATAGTTATTGACAATTATGCTCTTAGTGGTTATGACATTTAATTTATTATAATTTAAATTTATATGCGTAAAAAATATATGACCACTACTGAGTATGATCAAAATTTTTATGACTAAAAATGTATGACACAAAATATGACCCACAGAATATGACTTTCTAATTGTATGCGCAATGAAACAAGTTGTTATGCGCAGCAACGATATGACTTAAAAATGTATGCCACCCAATATGGACCCTTCTACGACAGCTAAAATAGCTTAAAAAGCAAAATCTAGAAACGTGGCAGCATAGAAAAGATGGTGTCCCACTATAGAAAAAAAAAAACAATAACAGTGCTCATATATTGTATGAAAATCCATAGGACCAGTGTTCTTATGGAATGCCATAGACAACGTTATAATGTATACTTTTTAATATCGCTGTCAGTTATCTAATTGACAGATAGCAGTGCTGGAGTAGAAAAAGAAAACTAGTTACACTGCAAACAAATGAACGTATCCATTACATTCTTTATTAAACTGCACAGCACTGCAATAGCGTTAAAATTAAAATGAGCTCCATCTTCATACAATTTACTACTAGTTAATTTACCGGCACGAGAAATAAAAATTAAAACGGAAGCATTCGAAGCTACAAGATCAAAAGGTACTAAGTAACTTCAACTTTACAGACGCTTACGACCATATTCCAAGGAGCAGGAAGATACTGTCCTATCGACTATAGGTCCTACTACGTCTATACTTCTCATGTCGCTTACTTCGTTTGTCCAATGAACGACAGAAGGCACGCTATAACTAAAAGGGCGCATGTAAGTATGAAGATTCTATCTTGTTAAGTCATTTTGGTTGTGGAAATGCTTGTGAATACACGAGGGTATCTCGTCTGTTAATTTGTTTACACTTGGCGTATTCCCTTGGAGTTTGGACAAAATATGGTAACAGCAGAACTTCTATGTATTTGCGAATATTATTTTATCACGCGTATTTTTACATAATAGGTTAGTGAGTTAGTTATTGATAGCCCCGACTGTGGAAGTGTTTCGTAAACGTCATAATTTCATAGAAGTTGGACTTATAAAATAGCACTTTCATAAGAACAAATAATGAGCGGTTGCATACACTACTTTTTCTACTACAGCTAAAATAGCGAAAAAGCGAAATCTATTCAATATTTCGCTTTTTTGCAGAGTGTGTCGTAGATGTCGTACGCGACTCCGACTAATTAAATCTAAAATCAGATGTGTAAATATATTGTATGAAAATCCATAGAAGCATCGCTTAGCGATGTTCTTATGGAATACCATAGACACGTTTTAATGTATACTTTTTTATTATTGCTGTCAGTCATCTAATGAGGATTACCGCGAGTCGATTTTCCGCTAGGGGCGCTAGTGGAACGTGGGTCTTGCGGGAACATTTCAAACGTCACTTTGACAATTCTCTCATACTAACCCACGCATGAGTGGCGCCGCCTGGTGAGCGACAATACGGTAGCTCCCATTGACAGATAGAAGTACCTACCTACTGGAGTAGATAAACTATAATTAATGGGTGATATGGTGTAAGTACTATAATTTTTTTACAGATGATATGACATACAAAACGTTACTCTTATTATGTATACGCAAGTAAAGTACTAGCTAGAGTTAAGTTTTCTTAGTTAATTAGTGAACATTTCAAACGTCACTTTGACAATTCTCTCATACTAACCCACGCATGAGTGGCGCCGCCTGGTGAGCGACAATACGGTAGCTCCCATTGACAGATAGAAGTACCTACCTACTGGAGTAGATAAACTATAATTAATGGGTGATATGGTGTAAGTACTATAATTTTTTTACAGATGATATGACATACAAAACGTTACTCTTATTATGTATACGCAAGTAAAGTACTAGCTAGAGTTAAGTTTTCTTAGTTAATTAGTGAGCAAAACCAGCATGTTACAATTTTTCCGCACTGTTATTGTCTCAACTTGGAGCCCGGAGGCGTTTGTTTGCTTTTCACATCTAACGGCGTTTATAAAACGTAATAAAGTTGCTCATGATCAGGAGTGGCATGCAGCTTTTCAAAATCTGTTTTTGTTGTGATATTATTAATTGCATCGCGCTTAGCTTCATACGCGCGAGCAAGATGCAGAGGTATATGTTAATATTTAAAGTAACGTATTTAAATGCCCCTATCCACCTTTGTTTTTGTTTCTAAAATTTTAAGTTAATTAGCGGGGCTATAAAAAATAAAAAGAATGCATGTGGCAAACTGAAAGCATTTTATACCTTTTTTTTGTCGCAGTGGTTGAAATGCCTTTACGCATCCCCCCTCGGCCCGGGGAGGCCACAAGGAGGGGGGTATGTAGGACTCGCCGTGATTCTCACAGCCCTATATACCCACTAAACATTCCACTGCGGCGTCATCCGTCACTGCCGGGTTTATACGGGGGTATCATGGGATAGATCATGCACTCTACCATGACACCCCCCCCCAAGCATTTTATACCTAACTTTTGGCAGTTTCTGTGCCAATATAAAAACCTGGCAAATTATCGGCTTTACAAATTGTAGGATAAAAGCTTATATTATACATGATGTGACTAAAATGCCGGTGATACGTTTTAGGGCGGGATCAGTATCGTAAACATAAATTTTATAAAAATAGGGGGAAAAAAATCACGCTCGATTTTTTTATGTGTGGATTTGACGACCTCTTGAGATCGATGACCTGCCCCATATACTTAAAAAAAATTGTGTCCATATATTTTTTAAATTATTTATTTCAAAACAGATCACAGCATATCTATATAAGTTTTTATCACTCCTTGATACTGGTTATGTCCTGAACGGATCACCAGCATTTTTATTGCACCTTATACAAGGGGGCACACTTGTTGTATACCTCTCGTGTTTATATTCAGAGCTGAGCAAGCGAAGGATTGCATAACTTGAATCTTGAGCTTTGCAAGGATCTTAAGGCAATTTTCCACCTCACTACCGTAAAGAAAAATAAACACTGCATATCTCTCATTTAACAATAACATTTAACAAACATCAAACCATCAAAGCTCACAGTCCCATCCAACGTGAAGAAACAAGTCAAACTTCAAACTCAAACTTCTTTCCCCACTAGTGGATAAAATACGATGTTATCCTCTCATTTTAAGAGGTCAATTGTTAGCATTCACACGTCTAGGTCTTAATATTGAGAACAACCAAGTACCTGATATTCATATACATAGAACTTCATATTTCCTTAAAACTGGTAAACGCGAAAACATGATTTTTAACAAAAAAGCCTCGATACTTTTATTTTTGAAACATAGGTCCTTTTTTACATGCTTTTGGTCAGAGCCCTTGTACTTATTAACATGATTCTTAGCTAAATAGTTGAGACTCGTTCTTAAATCTGGTAAAAGCTTTTATCTATAAATATTGTAGTTTAGATGTAAACAGCAATTATCTGATTACGGGGTTTATTTTAACGCGCCCGCCTTCGTCTTTTCATTTTTCGCGTGCTCTTTCAATTAGGTCTATCCCGCTCTCTTTTGCTCGACCATGTGGACTCTTAAAAGATAAAGGAATGCTTCCGAGCTACAGTGGTGGAAAACAAAAAAATATTTCTAATAAGTAATATTTTTGTTGGGCCCCAGCGCACGCAAGTTTTTCGTAGAAATTGCGAAACGTCTGGTTGATGTTACTGTTGATCGATGAGCTGGTGGCTTCCTCGCACAACGTATCAGCATTGCGATACAACGAGGAAATGCCGCCAGCATCTTAGGTACAATGCCTCAAGGACCTATTTTAGATTTAAGGTAGGTAGAGGTAGGTAGTTAGGTAAGTTACACTTACTGTATGTATTTCGAAAATAAATGTTATAATATTTCGATTCGTGTTTTGCTACACTCTGTACCTAGAATTCTTTTATAAAACTACCCGTGCATTAAAGAAACATTTTACACGCATGCTCGAGTATGTAATAAAGTTTAATAATATGTACTTAGTTTATTAGGTAGTAACCACCCGTCCTAAAATTACCAGGGCAAATTATTGGCAGAATAACACGCTATGCTATGGCTTGCGCGAAGGGCCCTATTTGGCACATTTCAAACATAACTCGTGATATAAATCTTCAAAAAAGGAGTGTACAAGATTTTAATGGGTAACGCGCATGTGACCCCCTGGAGTTGCAGGTGTCCTACGGCTACGGTAACTGCTTTTTATGAGACGGGCCGTATGCTTGTTTGCCACCGTCGTAGTATAAAAATTATAATAATAGGTATAAGTAGAAGTTGTATTTAATATCACTAACACGATCTGCAGCCTAGGTAACCACGCTGACATTGCGACAATTGTCACATCGTCTCTATGAAGTTTAGTATGCAGACGACATGTCGCCGACATAGTCAGCGAGGTCAAACAGGCGGCTGGGGCAGATTATTTAAGTGCTCAAATACATAGTTATATTATAGAATAGTAAAGCTTGAATTAAATAATTTATTATTAATGTTTTGATTCATGTTTTTAAGTAGTTACACTCCTCCTGGCGTCGGTTTCCTCAATGCTGAGGGTCGTGACCTCCTCTAGGAAAAAGTTTGCTGCGTATAATGCGACGCCATTTGTTCCTGTCTGCAGCCATGTGTAGAGCCTCGTGTACTGTGGTGTCGAGAGTGGAGCGGATCTGGTCAATCCAACGTGTCGGGCTTCGACCTCTAGGTCTCTTTCCTTCTACTTTGCCGGGGACCATCAGCTTTTCCATGTTATCACTGCTTTTTCTAGCCACATGGCCAAAGTACTCCAGTATCACATACAGTATCAGTAGAGACAGATGCGGGATGAAAAACAGCGCTGTGGAGCTCCACCCTGTGGAGCCTGGTTAGCTAACCAGGCTCGCAGCAAATGCTGAGTCCTGGACCTTTTGCCGAACTTTGTAGTCTTAGTTTTTGTTATGCTTTTCTTGTATGTCTTTCTCTTGTGTTGTGTTACTTATTTTCGACAATAAACGAATTTTTATTTTTTTATCCTACGTAAGCAGATGGTCGAAAGCCTAGTCTGGACTTTGAGCTCACGCAGGATCGACACGTTGGTGCGGTGTTCTGTCCAGGGAATTCCCAGCATCTTACGCCAGCACCACATCTCAAATGCATCAATGCGGTCACGATCTCACGATCGGCTTTCTTCAAGGTCCACGTTTCCGCGCCATAAGAGTATATGGAGAACACTAAAGTGCGCACAAGATTGCTCGTGGTTATCAAGGAAATATTCTTGTCCTTCCATATCTTCTCGAGCTGTGCCATGGCAACCTTTCGCCATTCCGATTCTTCTTCGCACCTCGAAATCGCAGAAGCCATTGTTGCTGATGCTTGAGCCCAGGTATATAAACTATTAAGTAGTTACACTATAATATATAATTTGAAAAAAATTCATATACTACAGAAAAAGTCACCAACCTTGCCTTCGTTGCCTTTGTTGCCTTGTGTGGGGGCCTTGGTCACTTTTTTGTAGTACATGACATCTCTTTCAATTTATAACATCGTTATTTATTAATATTTAATTTGGACATCAAAGCCACCCAAAGCCTCAGGCTCAAAGTCACCCAAAGGGCAATGGAGAGAGCTATGCTAGGAGTCTCTCCGCGAGATCGTATCAGAAATGAGACCATCCGCAGCAGAACCAAAGTAACCGATATAGCTCTCCGAATCGCTAAACTCAAGTGGCAGTTGGCGGGGCACATTGCACGTAGAACCGATGGCCGTTGGGGCGGAAAGGTTCTCGA
The DNA here is from genome assembly GCA_949128165.1 of Lathronympha strigana. NCBI lineage: Eukaryota > Metazoa > Arthropoda > Insecta > Lepidoptera > Tortricidae > Lathronympha > Lathronympha strigana. The sequence continues at coordinate 2,744,098 of OX421911.1, forward strand.
GTGGCGACCGCGTACCGGAAGGTGCAGCGTAGGTAGGCCCCCCGCAAGGTGGACTGATGACCTGGTGAAGGTCGCAGGAGTCCGCTGGATGCGGGTGGCGCAGGACCGGTCATTGTGGAAATCTTTGGGGGAGGCCTATGTCCAGCAGTGGACGTCTTTCGGTTGAAATGATGATGATGATGATGATGAATTTGGACGTGTCATCAGCTCTCAAACAATAAATACAACTCTAACCTATTACTTAAAATAGCTTCCCCTTCCCACCTACTAATTCAGTAGGACATCATTAAATCCCATGCACATACAACACTGTTATTGCGTCATAAACTTGCATTTTATCATGCACGGCGTTCCTACAATGTACGAGACATTCATATTAATAAATATTAATATAGAAGCATTAATTTTATGGACCTAACCTACAAAGCAAGTGAATATTTATTGCACCCGTACTTCGGAAGTGTATGGAAAGATGGACGGGGGGAAAGAATACTTGTTATAAATACAAAGGTGGAGGTAAATTTTCATTAAGTTTTATCTACTTGACACGGGTAATTTATTGCAGTTTATATCTAATATGAATATTACTTAAAGCAAGCCTGTGGGATTCTCGGCGCGAAACCGAATCGATCGTCTTTTGTCGGTATCGGTACCACACGGTCTGTCCGCACATCCCGCGCCGCGTGCACGCCACTAGTATTATATAAATAAATAAAAATAAATATTATAGGAAATTCTTACACCAATTGACTAAGTCCCGCAGTAAGCTCAAGACGGCTTGTGTTACGGGTACTCAGACAACGATATACATAATATAAAAATAATAATAATAATAATAATAACATTCTTTATTGTGCACTACAAAATACAATAGTAAAAAAACAAATAAAAAAGAACATGAGATAGTAAGTAACAACAACAGGCGGACTTATCGCTAAAGAGCGATCTCTTCCAGACAACCTTCAGATAGCGAAACAGCGTACAGATAAAAGTTATTGGGCAGTGCAAAACAAAACAAAACAGCGACAAACTAAATATATACTGCTAACTATACACTACATAAACTACACACTAAAATACATATAAATACTACATAATATTACATAAACTACAATAATAATAAATGTATACAAACAAGAAAAACAACGGCAAGATAGCGCAAACAATAAAACAATTGACATGAATGAAAATAACAGGACTAGGGGAGGGTTAAATAATATTCTTTAAGGCGATTTTTAAAAATTGAAAGCGATTGTGCACGTCTTATGTCAATCGGCAAAGCATTCCACAATTTTACTGACTGAAAACTGAAAGATTTGTTATAAAACTTACTACTAAAATGGGGGGGTACAAGAAGGAGATTTTGAGAACACCTAAGGGAATTCATGAAACTAAACCGCTCTTTGAGATAGCTAGGAGTATAGGGAATAAACAACGTGCCATAGAGAAGAGAAAGTATATGCATATTGCGCCGATGACGAATAGGCAACCATTTGAGTCGTAAACGGAAGCTGGAGACACGGTCATATTTACGAAGCCCGAAAATGAAACGTACACAAACATTTTGGAGCCGCTCAAGCTTGTTTAGTTGTTCTTCAGTAAGATCCAAATATGAAATGTCGGCATAGTCCAGAATAGGAAGTAGAAGGGATTGAGCCAGCGCAATTATAATATAAATCCAATCCAGCGCAAAATATCCATGACTCGGGAAAAAAATATCTGTGTTCATCACACAAATAAATGCCCATACCGGGATTCGAGCCCAGGACTATCGGCTTAGCAGGCAGGGTCACTACCAACTACGCCAACCGGTCGTCAATACTAATACTATAATACTAGCTTTTGCCCGGGACTCCGTCCGCGTGGAATTACTAATTACGGCAGCCTATTTTTTCTTATCCGTTTTCTTTTTAAATATTAAAAGCAATCTTTTTTCGCATTTAAAAATATATGTCCTTTCTCAGGCTGTAGACTATCTGTGTACCAAATTTCATTTAAATCGGTTCAGTAGTTTTAGCGTGAAAGCGAGACAGACAGACAGACAGACTCTGTCTCTGTAACTCTGAGTTACTTTAGCATTTATAATATTACGAGTAGTTAGGATTAGGATTTCTAATTGTAGGAGCGTTTTGCGGGGGTGAGGGGCCGATCGTCAATTGTTTTGTATTAGCTTTCTCTATGAGAGATAAATATATTTTCTTAAGAATTAAAAAAAAATGCATCTTTGCTTTAAGAGCTAAGGCGTCATTCGGACTACTAATTTGACAGGAGGGGATGTCTACTCGTATATCATAATAATTGGTTTTCCAAGGTGAGCAGGCCGAGGTTTTCCCGAAAGATTACAATATGGGGTTCTTCCAAAAAGGATTTAATGGCTCGGCAATGCGCATGTGACCCCCTGGATTTGCAGGCGTCCATAGTCCACGGTGACCGCTTTCCATGAGGTGGCCCGTATGCTTGTTTGCCACCTTCGTGGTATAAAAAAACAGAGTAAGCCCCGTCTTCTTTACTTATAATGTGTGAAAAAGGTAAAAATGTTTTATAAACTTTTCTGTTATCTGGATATAGTTCTGTGCCTTCTACAATCGCAAGTCGGCAAAAGGTGGAATGTTACTTTAAGCTTCAAAAATGCATACCTACTAAATTAGTAAGTAAAGGTCAACACCCCGCAAGCACATAATTCAAATGACCCACATGATTCAACTTTGATTCAATAAAACAGAATCCGCGAGAAAACAAACAAAACGGCATTAACTAAAACAGTCGCCGGTCCAACACAAACAGCCCTTTGCAAAACACGTCACCATACATTTGAGAGCTGAGTTTTCGACTTCTCGTGACTAGGGTGACTGCATCGCCAAGTCTAGTAACGGATAAATATTTCGTATTCGTTTGCGCTTAGCTATTTGAAATATTATATAGGTTCCACTGGCTATAGTAGTTTATGCAACAGTGATATAATATGCCCTGAAAACCAGTGTCGTGGTACACTTAGGTGTGTCACGGCTCATGCTGAGTGGCATCCCTTTTGGTATATTTATGTGCAACTTGTTTATCCTGAACCTTGCAATGTTTTTAAACCAAATAAATAATTTCTTTCTTTCTTTCTAATAAGAACCAATTATGAGCTGTTGCATGCGTTAGTTTTTCTACGACAGCTAAAATAGCGCAAAAAGCAAAATCTAGAAACGTGGCAGAATAGGGAAGATGTTGTGCCCACTATAGAAAAAAAAAACAACAGTGCTCATATATTATATGAAAATCCATAGGAGCAGTGTTCTTATGGAATACCATAGACAACGTTATAATGTATACTTTTTTATATCGCTGTCAGTCATCTAATTGACAGATAGAAGTGCTGGAGTAGAAAAAGTTATTAGTATGTAGGTACTCCTGTAATATGGATCTCTAAAACTGATAAAAACTGCGACATACGTTACTATGTTAAAAAATTCCTAGTACAGATGTAGTGCATTATGACTTTCCTTAGTATTTCGTAAAACACTCGTATCTATCATGCTACTTCCACGTAAGGACGTCTTTCGCCTTGTATTTCTGTTCCTATTATTTTAAATAAATTTGACTTTTTTTCCGTTAGGGCCTGGCCACACTTCCGCGGTGCGGTGTCGCCACCGTGAGATGACCGGGGGATGATTGTATATCAAGGGCATTATGTAACCCATTTTAGACGAGGCTATTTTTTAGGCATTTTAGATTAGGCCACTATAGTAGTCGAGGATAATATGAGTAGGTGTTTATGCTTGAGGTATACAATCTGCTTTTCACTTCGATTCTAAGGAAAATATTAGGTTTTATATACTTTGAATCGTTGAAAATAAAACATCCATGCTCGCCGGCTTGGGTGTTCTCCCCGTCGCGCGAGGCTCGCAGGAGCGAACGAGGCGAACGCGCGCCGCGTGCGATGTTACTTTATGCCCTAGAGCATAAAAAGTGATTTTATGTCGCCTAGCCACGACTTAAAGTCGAACTTAAAGTCGAGCAAGGCAAGTGAAAAAGTGTAGGTATTAGCCCTAATATCCCAATGTTTGGTGTACCTACCCGCGACGCTAGCGCCGCACGGCGCGCCGGGCAGCAAACAGCGTCGGTAAGTGAAAAGTTGAATTGTTTGCGCTTTTACCCGGTTGGTGCCGAAAAAACAACCGCCAGTGACGTGGAAACCATATTTAATTCTATTTATTCGACAACTTTTCGCAAATGTATTTTCAAAGTGCGTTTATTTTTCGTCTGGCTGATCGGGAGCCGGTTCCGGAATATTATTACTGCACAGGAATTTTGGAATCGTACATCATCAAGGGTGATTTTGTAATAAATCACAAGTAATTAATTCAATGAAAGAGTAACTGCAATATATATTTTAAGACAAAGATAAATACGCACGTATTTTTATCACAATGACGTGACATGTTTCGATTGTTTCGGGCAGTCATCATCGGACAGCTGCCTGAGTGCTCGCTGTGGCGAGATGACATTACTCTGTCCGATGATGACTGCCTGAAGCAATCGAAGGCGTCAGGCACTGTATATAAAAGTACGTACGAAAGATAAAATTTTATTAAAATGCCTGAACCCCATATTTAGTGACCGTTTCTCTTAAAACACACACGTTAGTTTCTCCACATCATATTTCAAAGAAAACAATATTTTTTCTCTAACAACATAGAAACAATATCGTAAATAATGTCATCTTGCCATAGACTTAGAGTTATAGACGCAGAGTTCAACTAAGATATGAGATAAAGCGTTACATTTTTATCGCTGTGACTAGTGTTCCATTTCCTAAAAAGTCACTGTGAAATATCAACGTGACTTTGTCACAGCGGTCGCATCACGGCGAGTAAGTGGGCACGACGATCATGTTCTCTCACTCGCACCTTCCACTTGGTCCAGCGTCGGTAACCAAGTAGTGCCAACTTAGCCCGAGCAACGACGAGCGTAGCCCTAGTTTTGTTTTAATACTTTTAATACGCGTGATCGCGATTCGAGTGACAAAGATAGCTAAGATTCTTTAACGTCTTTCCCCGACATTCAATCACGGTGATACTAGACGGTGTGTCACGGTGATTTTTTCATCGTGACATTATTTATCACACGCCTCAAAGTTACAGACTCCGAGTTCAACCTCTTAATTGCCACATAAAACAGTCTTCACCCCTTTAATCATATCAAAAGCACAATCTTCCGGCCGGATGAACAGACAGTCTACAACTTCATAATCATCTTAAAACCTTGGACTGTAATCTCTTCGAAATAAGGATTAAAATCCTTTGAAGTGATTCAAATAATAATTAGAAAAGTTCTAGAAATAACGGTATTCTATCATATTACAAATTCGTTTTTGATTTTAGGAAATCTAATTTAGTAAATCGCTCGGTCGTGGTGGCAACTTACTCTAATTAATTCGTCTGACGATTTTGGAAGAATTTAATTGTATCTGATTAGTGACGGCCGATTATGCTAGGAAATTTTAAGTTTCTGGAATAATCTATAATATAAAAATGAATCGCAAAATGTGTTGGTAAGCGCATAACTCAACAACGCCTGGACCAATTTGGCCAAATCTTTTTTTTAAATGTTCGTTGAAGTTCAAGGATGGTTTTTACGGCGAGAAAAATAATTATTGATGGAAAAACCCTAAAAATAGCCCTTTTCTTTTTCCCATACAAATGATTTGTAACTAAAACGTAGTCAATTTGAGCTTTATTGCTATGGTATAAAGTTCATCAAGCACTCACTGTTGTCTAAGCAATGTAGGTGTGTTACTAACGTCAAAGATCATATCTATCAAAACAATGTGCGTGTGTGCGTTGGAGCACAGAATACATAGTTGGAGGAGTTTAATGTCGCGTTCCGAAACTCGAGTTTCTTTTGTATTAGTTTCGGCACGCGAGATAAAATGCATCAGTTTCCACGTCATTACATCAGTCAAACAAAAATCGCGTTACCAACAGTGTTTTCTTATTTTTATAGTACGGCTTAAAAGGATTTGACTTCAAGTCATATCAAATTTAAAAAAAAAAAGTTGTCTGTTACCTAATCTACTGAGTTTGCTTTTGACAACTGATACACGAAACAAATTAGTATATCGTGTTTTGTGCAGAGTGTTTACTTAGTTAGTGTTTGTTTAGTTCGTGATTAGTGAAAAAAAAATTTTTATTTGATATGCCTCCTATAAGACGAAGGAATTTAGGTAGAAGAACCAGAAATGCTACAAACCAAGCTAATTACCGATCTAATCGTACTGCACAAGAACGTGACGACGGAAATGAACGTGAAAGAATTCGGATATCACAAACGCGTGAAGCGCGAGCGCGACATTCAACTAATAATCGCGCAAGTTTGAATCGAGCTGCTTTCAGTTACGATGTGTCAATTGACTACAGTAACTACCAATGTGTTGTTATTGGTTCTATGAACTCGGTTTGCTCACACGGTAAAGAAACCATGATTGGTTGAGCGAACGAGCTATACTGGCTGCAAAAAACATAGATGTAAATGAATTAAATTTCAAAATTCAAGAACAAATTACAGGCGAATTGAGGATATATAAATCAGTTGATTCGGCTACTAATCAAGATGATGTAGTCAACTATCCACCGGAATTTTTAAACTCGCTGGATTTGCCAGGATTGCCACCTCACAATCTTCAATTAAAGGTTGGATCGGTGGTTATAATGTTGCGAAATATCAACCAACCGCGTCTTTGCAACGGTACACGGTTAGCGATAAAAAAATTACTAAACAATGTGATAGAAGCAACTATACTCAAAGGAAAGTATAAAGGAGAAGATGTTCTCATACCGCGCATCCCAATGATTCCGACTGATGTGCCATTTGAGTTTAAACGACTACAGTTTCCAGTGCGGCTTGCTTTTGCTATGACTATAAACAAGTCCCAGGGGCAATCATTAAGTGTTTGTGATATTAATCTAGAAAACCCATGTTTCTCACATGGTCAATTGTATGTTGCCTGTTCCCGTGTTGGAAAACCATCAGATTTGTTTATCTATGCGCCAGGTAATCAAACAAAAAACATCGTATACCACAAAGCACTACAATGACAATAATAATAATTATGATTCACATGATTAACAATAAAGCGATTACTTACTTTTAAATCCTTATATATGTTTTATTTAATTATTTTTTATTCAGTTACGATGTGTCAATTGACTACAGTAACTACCAATGTGTTGTTATTGGTTCTATGAACTCGGTTTGCTCACACGGTAAAGAAACCATGATTGGTTGAGCGAACGAGCTATACTGGCTGCAAAAAACATAGATGTAAATGAATTAAATTTCAAAATTCAAGAACAAATTACAGGCGAATTGAGGATATATAAATCAGTTGATTCGGCTACTAATCAAGATGATGTAGTCAACTATCCACCGGAATTTTTAAACTCGCTGGATTTGCCAGGATTGCCACCTCACAATCTTCAATTAAAGGTTGGATCGGTGGTTATAATGTTGCGAAATATCAACCAACCGCGTCTTTGCAACGGTACACGGTTAGCGATAAAAAAATTACTAAACAATGTGATAGAAGCAACTATACTCAAAGGAAAGTATAAAGGAGAAGATGTTCTCATACCGCGCATCCCAATGATTCCGACTGATGTGCCATTTGAGTTTAAACGACTACAGTTTCCAGTGCGGCTTGCTTTTGCTATGACTATAAACAAGTCCCAGGGGCAATCATTAAGTGTTTGTGATATTAATCTAGAAAACCCATGTTTCTCACATGGTCAATTGTATGTTGCCTGTTCCCGTGTTGGAAAACCATCAGATTTGTTTATCTATGCGCCAGGTAATCAAACAAAAAACATCGTATACCACAAAGCACTACAATGACAATAATAATAATTATGATTCACATGATTAACAATAAAGCGATTACTTACTTTTAAATCCTTATATATGTTTTATTTAATTATTTTTTATTCACAACGCCCTATCACCAGGGTGACGGTTCTGTTCAGGAGAATTTTTTAAAATACGTAGGCAAAAAAACTGCCACATTACAAATCTTTTTGACAGGACGAAGTCTGTCGGGTCAGCTAGTTACGTATAATTAATTGATCCCATAAAAAATACTATTCTAACTAAGTATATTGATATCACGGAATATGACTTATACCTAGAGGGTCCAATTTTCTTTACCATATTTATTATAAGTACTAAGTTTATTATTAGTACTTGATATATGTGATTAGGTAAATCGTAATACTTTCTTTAATTTACTATCTTGAAAATGGCTAATGGGGTTAAATTTATATGGATTTAGTAATTTTTATTGAGAAATCTCACCTAAAAAGGTACTCAAAATCGACCTAACTTTAGTAATAGCTGTATTACTAAAATTCAAATTTTTAAAACACCAGCCACCTCTACCTCTCAAGTACCTATATGCTCCGTCTAGTACTTGGTAGTCTGTGCCTGTACCATAAGTAATGGTTCCTTAAACAATCAGACAGAACTCGTAAAACAATGAAGCAACAGGTGAAGATACCACGGTATATGACTTCCCTAAAAGCTCCAAGTTTCTTTATCTTTAAACTTAGCATTAAAGTTGTATTCCCGATAGTGAGAACTCTCGGGAATACAGCAAACTGAACTAGTTGGTTAGTTGGATGGGGGGGTTTCTTTCAAGAATTTAATATGATTTGAACTTCTGTTGTAATAATTTACAGTAGTGGGATGAGGTAGGCGTGAAGCGGGTTTTTGACGGTTTGCTGCAGAGCGCTGTTGGCGTGAACAGAACCAGCATGCCTACCACGAACATCGAAAATTGGCATTGACGGGAAAACCTCCTTGTCGCTCCAATATGCAAGTGCGACAGAGACGGAGCTACAAATCCGCAATCGTTCGATTTTCGTGGTATAGGCCCAGGCTTCATTGTGTTGTGTCTTACTGATAGGCTCAGAAGGCCTACCACGAACCACGAACGAAGTTTCACCTCTCTGTCGCACTTGAGTAAGAAATCACAAGTGCGAAAGGGAGGTATACTTTCGTTCGCGGTTCGTGGTAGGCGCTCAGGCCCCTTCTCATGCGTGACCATGACAAGGGTTGGACTACCTACGACCTAAAGGGGTCGAAAGCAAATTCTTTAGATACATCTTTAGATTATTTATTTAGTCGTATTGCGTAATACGTAACAGATACGCCCATACGACTAAATAAATAAATAATCTAAAGATGTATGTAAAGAATCTTTAGATTTATTTATGTAGGTATGTATACGATGTTTTCTATCACCACACTCTTTTTGCCGATTAAGATTTTTATAACCAAATTACTTTTATTTGGTCTTTTTAAAATGTATATTGTTTGCCTACTTTTAGGACTAAAACATCTGATATTCGGGCGACCTTTATATTATTACCAGATATTGAAAATAAACATAAACTTTTCTTTAAAGTCCCTCCTCTTAAGTAAATCTCTCCTCTAATATAAAAATGCCATACAGAAAGGAAATGTTAGTAAGTCGTTGTTTCTAGGGCCATGTACTGAGAGTGAAATAGAAAACATTGTAAAATCGCTTAGAAATACAAATGCTGTTGGTATTGACCACGTATGCACCAATGTTATTAAACGTGCTTCAAAGGGACTAACTAATGTACTGACTCATCTCATTAATCAATCATTTTTACAAGGTACCTTTCCGGAGAGATTAAAACAGTCCATCGTAAAGCCCTTGTTTAAAAAGAATGATCGCTCTAATTTAAATAATTATAGGCCAATAACACTTGTACCCATACTGTCAAAAAAATTTGAAAAGGCCATGAAGTCACGATTAATCGATTTTGCTGAAAAGCATCAAATAATTTCAAAGGTGCAATATGGTTTTGTAAAAAATAGATCTACCTCTCATGCTGCATATCAACTTATTCATAGCGTTACCGAAAGCCTAGATAAGAAAGTTCCAATAGCGGCAGTTTTCTTTGACATCTCAAAGGCTTTTGATCTTGTAGATCACTCTATCTTATTAAGCAAATGCGAGTATTACGGAATCAGGGGTTGTGCATCTAAATGGCTCGAAAGTTACTTGTTTAATCGTAGTCAATGCGTTGAAATTGAAAGACTAAATGAGCACAAGGAACTAGTGAAGTACAGATCAACATTCCAATTAAACACGAAAGGAGTACCACAAGGAAGTGTTTTGGGACCTGTGCTCTTTATACTGTATATAAACGATATACCCTTGGTTACCAAACATCAAATGGTCATGTTCGCAGATGATTTGTCAATTATGATCACAGATGATGATACATCAACATCACACGAAGTACTCATCAACAACGCGATTGACGATATAGGGACATGGATAGAGAACAATCATTTGAAAATTAATATTGAAAAGACTAATCTAGTTTACTTCTCTAATTATAAAACTAAATGTAAAAAACTAAAAGTACATTACAGGGAACAGTATCTTAACAACAGTGACGAAGTAAATTTTTTAGGGATTACCTACCATTGACAAATTTTGCAACTGGAAAGTTCAAATTAGAAATATTTATAATAAACTCAATAAATTTGTATTTGCGTTAAAACGATTAAGAAGCATTGCAGGGGAACCATCTGCTTTACTCGCTTACCATGGCTATGTTTCGTCTCTGCTTCGATATGGTATTTTAATTTGGGGAAACTCAACAGATGTTAACAAAGTCTTCTTAATTCAAAAGAGATGCATTCGGGCGGTATGTGGATTTGGTCCACTTGAGCCATGTAAGCCTTTATTTGATAGACTGAATGTAATGACACTCACAGCCATGTATATTTTTGAACACGCCAAGTTTGTAAGACAGAATCCTGATTTGTTTGATAGACCAGTTCATAACCCAAACTTACGTGAAAGAGATATAAACACCCTTAAGCAGCCAGTTTCTAAAACAGCCTTATACAGAAAAAATTGTTTTATAATGTCTATACAGATATATATATAATCATCTTCCTATAGAATTGAGAGTTTTACCCACTAATCTATTTTTGTCAAGACTTCGTTTGTGGCTGGGAGAGAAGCGTTTTTACTGTATAAATGATTTTCTTGACATGCAAATGATATGAATTTATATTTATTATTACAATTAATTGAAATTAATGCTATATGTAAAAATATAACTAATGTAAATAACCTAAATATTTCAAATTATGTAGGCAAGTTTAAAAGTATTTTGAGCTTTTTATTTTATAATTCTGTACATAGCTACTTTAGTATATAAGGAGTATATTTTGCATGCCAATGTTTTGGTGAATTGTGGTGTCGTGCTTTGTTGTTGAATTTGTTACCTAAATGTACCACAATTCTGGCAAATAAAAAACTTTGACTTTGACTTTGGCTTTAATATCTAACATTAGCAATATTTAGTTCATCATAATTCATACTAGACACACCTAAATACATTTTAATGATATAATGATAATATTTAAGCTCAAACATCAGTCACGCTTCAACAAAAACTTAATATCCGTTATAGATACGTCATTATCAATACAAACGACCAAAAACATTACAAGTATATTTAAACTAACAGCATTTAATACTTTTTATAACGTGACGCACCCTATTATTAAATTCATCAACCATAACAAAACACATAAGATCGGGGCATCGCAGTGTTATAAAGATTCCCAATTTATTAAGCAAATATTCAAACAAATTACTTTGGAAGTTGAATAATGCGTTGTGTAACCTCGTCAAAATTCTCGTGTTTATAAATAGATCTTAACACCTTGTAATAAGAGTCAAGGATGGTCAGTCAATTGTGTTGGATTGTAAGTAAAGGCAATATCGATGGCCGTTAAAATAATGGGTACAAGTTTGAACGATGCCGATGCGCTTCGTCGATCGGAGCAGTATTTGTACAGAACCATGGGATCGATTTGAGTTGTTTGATGGTAATTATTAGAGATAAATAGTGTCCAACCGAAGTTTCGGTTTCGGTTTCGGCCTAAAATTCATGTTTGGTTTCGGCCAAAAACCAGCCGAATCTTTCGGCCGCACTGAAATTTACAATATCGTACTTTATTCGTACTTTCGGGTCGCGTTCGACTGACGTCAGGTGAGCTTGGCACAGCTGGCAATATGATATCATATTGTTATGAAGTTATGATAATGCCAAAATTTAGATTAATGAAAATGAAATGATTAATGATTTAAATTTAAATTCGAGAAAAGTTTAATCGCACCATTGAGATGTTTCGTTATTCATATATTTGAAAAAAAAACGGCTCACTGACATTTTGCTCAGCGTTTTAATCACATTTATCAAAGATTCGGTTTCGGTTTCGGCCGAAACAAGGATCAATACCGAACCTTCGGTTTCGGCAAAAAATCAAGTTTTCGGTCAATATTACATAGTTACCATTTGTGATTATAATTGGGGTCTCGCTAACAAATAATTTACTGTTGTCAATTTACTTCATACTCACACGATTATCGCTAATTAGTTTCAAGCGACACAGGGAGTACCGTTTTCACCCTGCCGAACTACAAGCCCAAATGGGCATACACGGCTCTGTATTGTCACTAGTTCTAAAATATATCAAAGTGCAAGATTTGTTAATGTAGTTGTATCATTTTGTATGTGTTAGTCTTGCTATTTTAGATTGTTTTTTGTATGTATGTGTGAGAAGTGCGTCTGTGTGCACGTTTCCCCCCGCAAAAGGTGACAGAATAATTTGTATAGTAAGATGTCGCTTTGCCCTCTCCCTTGCAATGTGTTGGAAGCCTAATTAAGTAGGTTTGATGAAAGTTTAATATAAAGTACGTAGATGTATTTTTATAAAATAGATTGGTATCAAAAAATAAGTATCATTTAATACATTATTAACAAATGTACTCCACATTGTACACCTGTATTGATGTTATAATTGCGGTACATTTATTTTGCCTACTGAACCATTTTTATATAAACTGACTCCAATTCCCGATAAAACAAAAGCAATAAAGAACCAAACCAAAACAATATCAACGTTCACCGACGCGTAAATATCGATACAATAACCAATAGCCGTGTGTAAAGTCCCAGACCGGTATCTTGTAATGGATCGCTTAATTTCGATTAACTCCAACAATAATATGCCAGGAAATTACTCTTTTTCGGTCTGCCTTTTTCGGTGCCCGGTTAAACAAATATGCTGTTGCGTATTGGATTTTTGCCTTTGAAACAATATGAGGTTTTATTGGTATTAAGTGTATGTGCGATTCCTGTCCGTACACTTTGACTCAGTACATCAATTTAAAAAATCTGGCCGCTCCTTTTAGCTGCAAATTCATAGCCAAACTAGTGCTATATACCCACTGTATTTTGTTTGTTTTTTACTATCTGTTGTTACATTCGAAACGGTATATATGTTAGTGTTTTTTTATTTCATGCATGCTGTGTTTACATTTAAGTAATTGTTACGATTGAAATAGTAATTAAAATGTTTGTATCTACGTTAAGCATAGTGTATACAATTGTTGGTGAACCAATAAAGATAAAATAAATAAAATAAGAAAATGCAGTCGCAATGCATGCAACGTGGGATTCCGTACTCGTGTTACGGTGAAATCGTTTGATAGGAAGTTTACTGTAATACTTACTGTAATGTTTACTGTGTGTTTAGTGTAATACTTAATTTTCTCAGAAAGGAAAAGTGGAAATATTCATGACATCGGGCAGGACTCGAACCCACGACTCTGAGATACCAGCTCATCGTTCTCACAGCTGAGCTACCAAGACCACACAATCATTCATTAATTTTTCCAGTTTTTCTTTCTGATAAACTTGGTATCATTCGCAGAAGTTTCTGCTTAAAATTATAATGAAATACTTATTGTATAATAAGGGTTCTTAAAATTCAAGCGTCGCTGTGACAAAACGAGATGTACTTTTACCTATAGGTACTTTTTTAATCTCGCTGTCAGTCATGTAGGTAATTGATTGCACATTCTGGCAATTATACATTTTGTTGGGACAAATTATTGGGACATGTCGAACTATTTTCGACTTTATAGACGTGAGTAACCCGATCTAAGTATATTAATATTATACAATTTGTAACAAATATGCTAGTGATCCGTCCGTATAACGGCGTAGTCAGTATCATGGCCTGCCTTCTTCTGTCCTTTTAAAAATGCCCGATATAAGAGGGGGCAACAATTGAAAGTTTAGTTACTGGGACATGTGGAATATAATTTGAAAGGGCTTGATTTGTAGATTCTAAAACAATTTTTAATATTTTTTACAGTGAAAATTTTTTGATTTATAAACGAAAATGTATAATAAATACCTCCCCCTCCCCCTTATCTCCAAAGTTTACAATAGAGGAAAAATATAATAAATAAAACCCTATCTTTATTATTATTGTAATTAAAAAAAAAACATTTTCGAACTAAATTTGAATTTTACCCGCCTTAGATTGTATTTACATAGACCTGTATAATAAAATAATATTTCCTTGTTCTTATATTGAAATTAATTATACTTATCAATAATTAAACTTGAAACCAGCGCCGGTTTATTGGCTGGCAATATGCTGAGTTGGGTCCATTTTGTGATGCACACACATCCTAATCCTTGTTTGTCTTTTTCTTTTGTTTCTTATGTTGTTTCCTGTGATGTCACAAATAAATGTTTTTCATTTCATTTCATTTCATTTCAAATATTATCTACGGATAAATACTTATACCTGCAGAAAAAAGAGTATTTCCCTGCTGGAGTGTACACGATTTTTATTTCAGTCACATTAACTAATTTGGACTCGGAATTAATTCTTTGGCGCATCGTGATTCGTGACACATCGGTCCCTTTATTTCACTTTTCTAATAATACAAATGGAGTTTCCCACTCACTAATAATATTAGTTTTATCCCCCCGATTCAAATGTCATCCGCTGTCAACTGGCTAACTTCCCTCGCTTAATAATGTTTACCTTCTTATTTGTATTAAGAAAAATCAATTGGATTAATTTGTTGTGATGAAATAATGGAAGTATCGGTCTTTGTTCCACTTTTCTTAACGGACCGAAGGTATGATTCGGTTTAGGGGTGAGTCACACTAGAACGGGACGGGACGGGACGATCTATCAGCTTCTATAGAAAACGTCACTTGACATCCGAGGGCTCCGAGCTAGCTTTCTATAGAAATTGACAGATCGTCCCATCCTGTCCCATCTCGGCCCGTTCCGTCCCGCCTTAGTGTGAGTCATCCTTTAAGCTTGGTAGGTATCTAATTTAAATTATAATTTCCTATCAACAAGTATTCCGAACCTTCAGGAGGCGTACGCGAAGCCGGAGCCAACACGCAAATTCCCTTTCGACAATTTAATGCAATGTAAGGGGTTAAGGACCTTTGATGGCGTAGCAGTAAGGCGCGCGACTTTCAATCCGAAAGTCGCGGGTTTAAATCCTGCCGACCCGTATTGAGTACTTCGGAACTTACGTACCAAATATCATTTGATATTTAGTGTGAAGGAAAACATCGTGAGGAAACCAGACTTATTTACCCTCGGTTGGAAGGTTAGATAGCAGTCGGTTTCATTAAACTAGCGCCTACGCCAAATATTGGGATTAGTTGTGGCATAAGCCGGAAAAACGCTAGGAAGAAGAACTCATCATTCATAATGAAGAGACGCTAAATTCGTTAGTCAATCCTTTCGTGCGTTCACGTATGTACCACTAATTTGTAAGCAAATAAAATAAAAATGTTTGAAATATGCTAAAAATATCCTACATATAACATGTCACGGATAGGGTTTGCAACCCAGTTTTTATTTATTATGAACGGGTCTATCGCAAATGTCAGTCAAGCTGAGACCATGACACATAAAACTGTGTCGAAAAGTCGGTATTAAGGTAAATTAACTATATTCGCGATAGACCCGTTTTATACTCATAATAATGTGTATAAAACGCAACAGTTTAAAGTGTTATACGGGCATTTTCACAAATAAGTGCACCCTTTTAATGAAAATGGGTCCTCGATTTTCCATACAACATTTTTTGTCAGTTTTGTAACGGCCCATACGAAATGTATATAAAAATGCGTTACAAAGCTGACAAAAAAAAACGTGACACTCTTTTTCTTTTTTTAAATCAATAGTACTCGTGATTCTGGCTATAAAAAACCCAAAACTTCCTATATTTTCAAAAAAACGAAAATGGTACCCTATTTTTGAAAATGCCCATCTGGCAAACCGCTACGATTTTTATTTGTATGTAATTTCGGTTAATAACCGGTTTTTCATACAATTAAAAAACCGGTTAGTACGCCCTAGTCACGGAGTTATAAATCCGAAACGTTGACACCTTCGTTTTCTGTGTCTGTATATACTTATATTTCTAGTTCTAGATTTTTTGAACAACGTGAAACCTGAAGCATTTTCGAGTAGCAAACGAAAACTCCATGCACAAGCAATATCTCTACGGCAAGCTAGACATAACGCTACTTCGCGCATCGCTGACGCTATACCTAGTCGTAATTTTGAGACTACTTCCTCCCATTCAATAAACAACCCTAACTACAAAACCTTAGGTTGAAATTCGCTAGGCAAGCTTCTTCCTGTATTGAGTTAGCAATGTCCAGTGTATAAGAGAAAAAAGCAAGAATCCACCATGTCTGACCATATCCGACGGCTATTATTCTGTCTCCCTCTATATCCGTTTCCGCTTGTCGCGAAAACAAAATAATGGCGGACAAAAAGGCTTTTCAATGTTCGTTAGCAATGACCTGTTTTGTGGAATGGGATGAATACTGGTCATTGCGTGGAGATGAACTGATTAAATTTTGAAGACACTCATGTTTGCAGGTGCAGTTTTTTTGCCACGTCAAAAGCATAAATGACGATAGTGATATACCTGATAATAAATTAAGCGGATACTGCAATCTAACGGATGGGCCCCGCAACAGGGGCAAAAAATTTAATCGTAGGTTATACTCCCTAACCTAACAACTTTAGTTCAACAACTTTCAAACATTATGTACCTAGTCTGTAGGTTTTAATTTTAACATACAAAGTAAATAGTATTTTCAATTTACGTTAACATCAGCCTAATTGACGTCTCTTGTCTTGTCATAGTACAAAAATGCATACAATTTTGAACGCATGTGTACATAAATAACAAAATTTTGGGCAGTTTATGGATGAATTCATTCATAAATTGCCCATGCACTTTAGAACACGTGTGTACTTACATTACATCTTTATACAAACTTAAAAGTGTAATAAAACAAAATACGTTATTGTAAGGTTTAAGACGTCATGGTAAGACCTCTGTATTTATGATAATTAAATACAAATACTTACAAGGAAGTAAAGTAAAAGAATAATATTCTTTATTGCACCACATATGAGCCAAAAAACGGAACAAATTTACTAATTATATAAACGTGGTCTTATCGCTATAAGCGATCTCTTCCAGACAACCTTAGGGTAAGGAAATGAGTGAACTTGGGCAAAAAGTTGATTGGCCGAGCTATTCAGTTATACAATTAGTATGTATAATGAAATGGTTGTGCTGATGTGTGGTGAGCTCTCTCATTGTTACACTTCATACTTCATGCGATGTCTGTGTAGCATGTTAAATACATATTTATTATTCAATAAATTACGCATATACCAGTTGCAGGCAGTGCACAATCTAAGTCAGGGATACCTCACTCTACAACGGGACGGGACAGGAGGATCTGTCAATTTCTATTAAAGACGTCAGGTGACATCCGAGGGCTCAGAGCTATCACGTGATTCTTTCTATAGACATTGACAGATCGTCCCGCGTCCTAGTGTGAGTTATCCTTTAAGAGGTATTTTACTTACTTGTGTTTAAAATATCAACAAACAATTTAGATACATGGACATGATACACATCTATTGCTAAAACAATTTTAGACCCAACCCTCTCTTGACATGGCCCGTGGCCAGCAGCGGAAAGTATTGCCTGGAAAAAAGGCTACTCTGTATTATCCACACATGTTTCATACTAAGTATAGGTGAGTTTTTTACTTCGGTTGTTAGCATTACGTCAACTACCTTCGTGCGCTGCCTGATAAGGTTCGGAACGAGGCCATCGGACTGGATAATTTACGAGCTCCTGTTTTATAGGCTTGTCTACTAGAAAGGCATGTGATGGGGTTGTTTGAGTGCCAAATTGATGCAAAAGGCCCTCATGTGACAATTAGTGTATCTGAAATATATACTTATATCAAGACTGGAGCGATCAGGCCCCTTCACCACGGTGAACCACCAACATGTCATTTATAAATAAAAACATGTTTGTTATCAGTAAAACGAATACTTTTATAATGAGCTCTTAACAACAACTGTTGTTGTTTTTATTTTTATTTCTATAGCGGGCACAGCATCTTCCCTATTCTGCCACTTTTCTAGATTTTGCTTTTTACGCTATTTTAGCTGTCGTAGAAAAACTAGCGTATGCAACAGCTCATAATTGGTTCTCAAAACGGCGACCCTCAACTTTAAAGAACCCTTATTATATCACTGTTGAATAAACTACTATGTATAGTAGAACAAAAGCATTTCATTACTGTGCCATTGTCCTTTGGACAACGTGCCAGGCAAACAACGCAAGTAAAATCGAATCCATGAAACTTCTTCATTTTCTTCTTTCAAACGCAATCCTTACGGTAATATTTCACGTCTAATTTCACTTTCAGCGAAGTATTTCAGCGACTTGAAATAAACCATAAGACAGTGTCAACCTAAAACCATAAATTTGCGATTCCTTAGGGAGTAATTAAAGCGAAACATAACACTTTTTACCCTCAAGTTTAATAGTTGTGTTCCTCTTTCAAGGGTCTTTGAAGTCACCACAAGTTAAGGCAAATTTCTTATTTACACAAGGATTTATCGCTGCCGGTTTTTGAGGTATGACCCCTATGCTTGTACTAAATCTTGATTTACGGCACATAAACGGCTTGACGGTGAGACGTGCGTTTTAAAATAATTTACGGCATTCGATGGGTTAAAGGTGTTGGATTTGGAGTTTAAAAACGATTATAGACGCGCTTGAAACTAAGCGATATTGATGGGTTAAAAAGGTGATATATGTTTGTTTGATGTTGAAATCTGAGGAGGATTTAAAACGTTCAAATATGTAAGCGTTAAACTTGGTATAAAATATTTTGAGTTTACTTTGGTGGCGTTGAATAAATACTAGGGAAGGCAACGATTAACCGATGTTGTATGAGCAACCCGCTGTTTCCGAGTCTTTCCCATACAAATAGTAACCGATTGCATCCCTTAATGAAACACTTTAATTATTGGCAAGTTATGAGGTTTAGTAAAGGTTAACTTTCAGCCCTGCTCTCCCCAAGTCTGTCATTCAAAATAACTGAATATGAAATATGTTTCGTATATTTCGGAATTATCTTCTTGTTTTGACGTGGTAATGGTTTTTGAGTTAGGTAGGTTTTGCCATGTCAATACATAGTAATAAAGCCATACCCGCTTACTCTCTCTGATCTCCTGGATCCTGGAGGTATCGATTCGGGCAAAGCTGTTTTTTTATATATTGATTATTACTTCTGTCTAAGCCGCACTGATCGCTGATTGGCCATCTGATGTTCGATCTTTATTTTAATAAGTTGACAATTTCGTTCGGAAACGATGTATGTGTACAAACTTGTTAAGCTGCTTTGACTTTCCACATGATATTTAAAAAAATATTATGTCCTCAAGCGAGGACCGGGGGATCTAGGAGGTTAAAAAACACACACACATAAAGACAAATAAACAATTGAATAAACTATGTTTGATGTGCGTTTATGAATAACGCCAATAAAGTTTAAGAAATAATTATTAAATCATGTTCGGATTTGGACATTTATGTCAAACTCCGAAAATTGTGTCAAAAGTATTTTACCTATACTATTAAAACTAAAGTTACACCTTGAAAGGTTTTCACGTTAATTTAACGAAAAATATATTTCAGTGATGCAAATATGAATAAAAATCACTCAAAAATACGTTCGTATTCGTTTACCCTTCAATATTTCTCGGTACTTAACCCATTTCCTTATCACGAGCGCTCAACCGACTTACTTCAATTTATAGCAGAAATATTAAATTTATCCCAAACTCATAAAATATCCTTTATTAATCCCCGAGAAAAGTATAACAGTCACGAACAAAAGAAACAGCCAAGAATTCAAAACGTTTAAACGAACTTACATAATGGAAACATTTTTTAATTTCCGTCGTTCCAACCTTTACATTGATCGAATAGTTAATAAAATTAATATCTTCCGTAACAAACTTCGTCTTCATAATAAAGTTGGGTAAAAACTTGGGAGATATTTTAATTAGATCAAAATACTTTAATAAAACCACTGACCGAGGCACAAAAGTTGTAAATTAAGGGATAGGTAGATAATCGTTGAATGGCGTTTAGGTGGTTATTTATAGTTGAACCCACCGGGAAGCGCTACTCGTTTTTATTTATCCGCCAATAAAAGTGATTGACATTAATTTGGAAGAGTTAATGAAGGGGCGGGACTTCCTTTTTTAAGCGACAGATGTGAGCGGTTGCGGTTATGGGCCTGATACTTGTATGATAACTAAACCCATTAAGGGCCACTTGCGCAAACTAGGGTTAGGCCTACTAACTCGGAGTTAGCTGTCAAATTCCATACTAAAAACGCTTAACTCCGGAATAGTTGACTAACCCTGGAAGGTGCAAGTAGCGCTAAGATATATATTTCCATTTTTATATGAGGCAAATATTCAGAACTTCCAATTATAAAAAAATTTTTTGGATATTCTTACACAAACCGACCTAGTCCCACGGTAAGCTCATAAAGGCTTGTGATGTGGGTACTAGACGACGATATATTGTAGATAGATACATATTAATACTTAAATATATTGAATAGAAAACATTCATAACTCATTCTAATATTCGTTATAAACACACAAATAAATGCCCTGACCAGGATTCGAACCCGGGACCTCCCGCTTCGTAGGCAAGGTCACTACCGACTAAGCTAGGAGGCCGTTAAACGAACGAATAATAGATTACGTACCGAGGCCTGTAAAGTAAGGAATGTCTCACTCAGATCTCGTGGAATTGTGATCAAAAATATGATCTGAGGTTTATTTAATTGTGTAGCGGCCTGTAACTGACTGCTGCCGGCCGGAGGGCAGAAAATTAAATATAATTCAGTAATTCATTGCCTTTGGAAAGGATGAGTGCCAAGGTTAACTTGAAACGAAATCGTGTACGAAGTTCAATGACAATTTAAAACTACTCCTAAGCTTTTTATTGGTCTTATTACAAGACATAAAACTAAAACCCACACTGACCTAAACCGCCATTGTTGAACTGTTCTCACGTCCATAAATTAAACCATCGGACGTAAAATAACCCTTTAAAAACATTGCTGGCGCCAATCGTCGGAAGTTCTGATCCTGACGATAAATTATGTGGATAAGTGTTGAATCCTGATTTGATTTGTGTATTGGTGTGTTTATTCAACAGCGTATGCGGATGCTCGTGTTTTGATAATTCTATAAGACGCATTTGAAAATTAATCCAACTGAAATCATGACGAAAGTATATGTAATAACCAACTGTTAAACATACAGTAACAAAAGTACGATTTTAAGCTAACATGGTCATTTACATTATAACTACTATTTAAAACGAGATATTTACCATGTAGGTATATTTGTTTTTCCGAGCTCCCGATGTTTCGGCACTGTTACAAGTGCCATGTTCACGGTGTAACTGATTTGCTGCGAGTTTTAAATTTTTTACCTGTGTTCTACCCACATCCCGTAGCGATCTACCCGCTTACGGGTTCGTTTAATTTGCGTGGTGTCACTACCGCTACTAGCGTCTACTTTCTCACTTAGAACTCGATCACGTTCACGACACACGACACTTACAGTATCGACTGGTGTATTCCTTACCGAACCAACCAACTTTAGGATTTTTGAATTTTCGAATCACTGGATGCCAGACCCTCAACAGTTGAAACCCGTCTTTCGGTTGAAAATCTTGTATTTCAGGATTTCTATAGCTTCTTTAATCATCCTAGGTATGTAATGATTTTCTGTAGAGAGTATCTGAGGGTTATGCAACTCAATCCAGTCTTCAATTCAATCTTCTTTGTTTTAATTGTTTGATCTAAAGGAAACTCGGTGTGCAAAACTGACTCATGCTTTTACGTAAAAAAAAAATCAGCGAGCGAATCAGAATCGCCCACCGAGGGTTCCGTACAAGCTTTTATTTGCAACTGCATCTCGAAGCCAAAATTTGACGTCAGCCCCACGTATCAACGATTGAATCACTCGTTTTCACGGCATAGTGTGTTTTTTTCCTTGATATTTTTTATCAAGTGAATTGTTTTATTTTATTTAAAACACGGTAAGTACTTACATCTTATAAATGAAAAAAAAAACAATTAAAAACCTTACGGGACCCAGTAACCGATTTTTTTATTTCGCTCTCTGTTATCGGGCACTATTCTTTAAAAATAAATTATAATATACAATCAATCCTCTCTCAATGTGTCTGGGTTAATCATGTTTATAATATAACTATTCCACATTTTAATTTGGTAGCTTTGGTAGTTATCCAGATATTTAACGATATGACAGACAGTCAGGCAGTCATAAGGGTTCCTATTTTACCATTTTGGTAAAGAACCCTAATATAGGTAACGTCTCAATTTAAACATTCACCACACATTATGCCGTCGACGCACGTCAAACCCCACAAACCTTTAGATTAATAACACCTAGAAACCTAAACTACAAACAAAATACAACTTTTTGAGTCTCTAGTGAAACAGCGATACTGTAAAAGGGATGAAGAGTAGGTTGCAAAACTATTATTCCATTTAGGGCCACTTGCACCACCCTTACAACCATTTGTATGTAATTTGACCGTTCAACTTCGGGTTAGTAGCTAACCCTTGGTGGTGCAAGTGGGCCTTAGGCTGGATTTGACCAAACTTTTTAACCAAGAGTAACGCTTACTCTTAGATACTAATGTCAAAATCCCATAGTAATTTGACGTTTGAGTGACGTTACTATCTGAGAGTAAGCGTTATTCTCGGAATAAAAATTTGGTAAAACGCAGCCTTAGTCTGTTACTTAGATTATCAAAATTGATTATACACGTATTTTTTCCTCTTTCAAGATATCTAAAATTGACGAAGATGTAGAGACTGATCACGTCACTATTAGGTAAGAATTGTACCTAATTGTGACGTCTCGCGAAACTTTAATGCACTGTATTTCCGTCATTTGACGAACAAAAGAAAAAATACGGGCCGAATATTATTTAATAATCTAACAGAGGGATTAAGGATGACTCACACTAACACGAGACGGGACGGGGCGGGACGGGAAAGTCTGTCAATATCCACAGAAAGAATCACGTGATAGCTCGGAGCCCTCGGATGTGGAAATGGAAATTTACAGATTTTCCCGTCCTGCCCTGTCCCGTTCTTTTTTTTAATATTTCACGCCGACATTTCTATGTGTTATTATTCTAACGCCCTAGCGTGAATGATTAACCACGTTCGTTTTCACTTCATTAATAATAACACTTTCGGGCGTTTTTATTAAAGAACGTAATTTATAAATACTTAATGCCCGGGCCGTAGATCACCTTAATTGGCGTAGGAGTGGAGGTGGATTGGTGGCGGGCACGCGATTTACATTGATGTTTTAACCCTTTTGTTGGTTATGGAGTGGTGCTGTGATTGGCTAAGCAAATTTTAATCAAACTAATCAAAGTTTGCACTTGGAAGTATGTTTATCCTATTTATTTGTGACATTTTTTCACTGAGATAAACTTAAAAATCAAAATCAATGTCCCTGATTAATGTAATTGTATTTTTTTTTCATCAGTCGGTGGAGATTTGAATTCTGCATCCATTGGAATACGGTGCCGCAGAGCAGGACATAGTGCATACTCGTATGATTAAGGCATGCACATCACAAATACGATGGCGACCCAGCAGATTTGTTTACCCTTGACAAAGCCGTAATTCCCTTGATAAATTGAATTGCCATGGCATGTCGTTGAATATACGCCATTTTCTGACACCTATCTTACCGACGCCTCATTATGACGATAACGTGTAAATGTTGACTTTTAATCACAAGAATTGGTGTAGGCGACTAGGCGCTAGATTTACGATTAGTCCGGTTTCCTCACGATGTTTTCCTTCACCGAAAAGCGATTGGTAAATATCAAATGATACCTTGTACATAAGATCCGAAAACCTCATTGGTACAAGCTGGGATTTGGATTTGCGACCTACGGGTTGAAAATACGCGCTTACGCCTCAGCTGCCAATTAACATATAATCTATAGGTTTTAACCGTATGGAAAATACTATGCCAACTAAAACACTACTTAAAACAACCGCCTAACCTATTTACCGGCCAAAATTACCATAAAAATCCACCCCAAACTTCGCGATAACTTACCACAAACAAAACCGGGGCGAATGTGACCAAACAAACGTTGGTGACATTTGGCTGTCGGCAGGCTATTAAGGTTCGCCGTGTTTTATAAACGGCCTCGTCGCATGCAACCGACCGCTCACCGGAAAATTTGGATGGACACTTTGAATATATAATTTTGTTTTGAAAAAGGCATACTATCCTTAGCCATCCCTTTAATCTAGTAAACGTAGAAATCTGCAAGGCACGTAGAATAACAAAAGAACGGGGTAAGATGAAAAACAACTATTTTCCACTCATACCGACTGTGCGGTCTCATAGGAAATATTTTAAGGGCTTTGCCTACAAACTGTGAGATCGCAAGCTTTGAGGATGCTAAAAATGCTTTTAAAATTGCCTGACGGTCTGACGGAATCAATGACCGAAGAGTTGGTGGCTTCCTTGCACAACGTACGAGCATTGCGATACAACGAGGAAATACCGCCAGCATCCTAGGTACAAG
Organism: Lathronympha strigana; assembly: GCA_949128165.1. Taxonomy (NCBI): domain Eukaryota; kingdom Metazoa; phylum Arthropoda; class Insecta; order Lepidoptera; family Tortricidae; genus Lathronympha; species Lathronympha strigana. The sequence goes on from OX421911.1 coordinate 2,769,050, forward strand.
GTGCCTCAAGGACCTATTTCAGATTTAAGGTAGGTAGAGGTAGGTAAAATTAAATGTTATCACATTAAAATCACCAACATATGTCTAAATAACAAGGGATCGATATTTGTTTCATGCATTATGAAATAGAGGAAAGTAAAGCAAGGCAGAGAAGAGAGCGAAGAAGTGCTGGAGAAAGGCGAAGAAAGAAAAAGCGAAGAAATGAATAAATGTGAAAGCGTATAGGAAATAAGGATTAGAAAGAAAATGGCGATGATATAGTGTGATCGATGATTTGAAGAAAGTATTCTTACACTCACATGTTACTCACATACACACACACACACAATTTACTATTTTATAACTAGAATCTCTTAGACTTCCGGTATTACTTACTTAAAAAGAAGTATCTTATTTTCAATGTGTTAATTTTTTTACTAAAGAAGTAAATATTTATATATTTTTCATATTTGTCGAATTCATAAATATCTGTGCAGCTGGATGCATATAATATGTAAACACTTACACCTTATTGTCAATGTCCTAAGGGTGTACAGATATTGTTGAAGCCTTGATAATGCTCAAATATTTAGAAGTCGACTGTTCCATTAATATTGGTAAACAGTCATAAACAGTTAAAACTCACTTATTCCGTCAGTGCTGTCTGAGCCACGAAGGTGACTACATCACTCTGTCTGCCGATGACTGCCCGATGCCATCGAAACGTCACGCCTACTATGATAAAGGCACGCCTATTCATTTCTCAGTTTATATTATAAACCGGCTCATTGAAAACATCTTGCTATCAAACATTAATGAACTCCACACAAAATTTCTTGCACAATTCCACAATTCTCAACACAATACTGGCAACCTGCAACTTTCCCCCGATACGCAATTCCTGCCCAATGAATAATAGACTAGAAAATTAAGTTTGCCTTTCAACCCTGCATGCCGTTCATCATTAAAATTAATTTGACTCCATGTTACTCGCTAAACGCTTTCATTTCGTTCTTAATTAAGCAATCTGTTTACAATAACCCCATTAATTGGTTTCAATGGGGGAATTTCAAACGGAAGTTTTAAATTTTGAAATTCGAACCTGAACCGAAGGTCCGTGTTTTGGGAAGTAAAAGCGTTAGCGATGCGTTTTGTTTTAAATTAATTCGGTCAAGTGGGAGTCGGAGCAGCGTTTTAAGGGTTTAGTTAATTATCTCTTCTTCCTAGCGTTTTTCCGGCTTATACCACAGCTCATAGTCTGGAATCCTTGGAAACTAATCCCAAGACTAGTTTCCAGGCTAATTTAGTGGCGTAAACAGTATTACCAAAGCGACTGCCATCAGATATTCCAACCCAGAGAAACTAAGCCTTATTGGGATTAGCCCGGTTTCCTCGCGATGTTTTCCTTCACCAAAAAGCAATTAGTATATATCAAATGATAATTCATAAATTCCGAAAATCTTATTGGTACAAGCCGGGCCACCTTTGGATTATAAGCCGCACCAATGTTTCTAATATATTTTATTAATGTAAATTTCAAGACTACAGTGGTTCTATAAGCTGCAGACCTCACAAGAGCATAAGAGCCATATATCCTCATGGCGCTTCCGTCCTTTTGACCTCACACAAAACGAAATGGCAGAGACAAAAATCTACGTTACTATCTCACAGAGATAAAGATACAGAACGTTGGGTGCTGTTTTACGTACTTGTTAGTAGTAATAACAATACAACAGCACCACCCAATTACCAGTTTGCAAACCTACGTAATAGCTGTATTAACAGTTATCAAAATCCCGACTATCTTTTAATCAGCTCGTTTTTGGGGTACGGGACCCTAAATACGTTAGGTGTGCAGTTTTTTTTTACAAATGGCTGCCGGTATTTCGCAGTTTGTTTTATATTCGTATTGCTGTAATCGTTTGAATCCTTCATAGGTTGAATAACTGCTTTTTACAAACTTTTATTCGGATTTTCACGGTTCAACCGATTTTGTTCTGCTAAAAAAGAGATGTTATTTCCGGGTTTTTTCAATTGTATAAAAATCCGTTGCTATATAAAGTTTTCAGCACACCAAAGCGCGGAGCGAAGGCGGGACGGCAGCGACACACTCTAAAGAATAATAGGTATACGGTCGTTCACACCGACGTCGGGCCCGCGCGCAAACCGCGCCGCACCCGTCATGGACTTTACGCAAATTTTATGCTCTTAAGACTAAAGTAAGTTTACATATCCTGCCTCAATGTCCGGTTCGACAGTGACCGTAGGTACACGGTCGTCTAGTTCCATAACGAAACTACAAAAACAATTGTTTGGTTGCATTGACTTACTAGACACGTCATCCCAAGTACATTTTTAGTACATGAATAAAATAAATAAATGAATGATGAGTGTTTAGATTATACTTTTACTTCTCACTTATATATTGTAAATGTTTGTACATGCAAATGCTTCATTGTAATGCTTATTGACTTGTAAAAGTGCCCTTGAGGCCTACTTGCAGAATAAATTTTTAAATTTTGAATATGTTTTTCAGTAAGTAGTTATTTGAAGCGCCGGATCTTTAAGTCTCCAATTTGGATTATTTATATTGTTTGACATCGACTTTCAAACATTGGCAATATGGCGTACACATTATGTTCTATTAGTTGACTCCGCTAATTTACTTATTACCAACAGCATTTATTGAAGTAGGCCAAAATTCAGTTGTCAACGTCAAATTGATCAAAAATAAAAATAATATACAAAAGTAAACATAGTATTGTCTTCTATTTCCGCGATTGTTGTTTATTCAAATTAGATACTTTAGAACGGATTAATCGCGTTTATTAAACGCAGGGTCATGGTGTTAATAAATTTTTCAGTCCTCCGGCCGGTAAGCGCCACTTTACGCAAAACTAAATTGCCGCCTGCCGGCTCCGTCGGGCTGAAAAATAGTATACAAACCTCGGCCGTTAAATGGGAAAGCCTCGGATCACATGTTAGTCGACCCTCGGCTTCGCCTCGGCCGACAATTAAATGGAATCCCAGGCATTTCCCACTTAAACGGCCTTGGTATGTAATGTACTATTAATGATAATTAAATCGTTCTAGTAAATTTGAAAACTAGAACGCTCTCCAAACACCGAACAGATCAGAGGTGTACAAGGATTTTTAATTATTCTATTTAATAGGTACTTATTCATATAATGGCCGTGAAAATTAAAACAGGTTCTCTAGACCCGAGAACTCCATTCCACACACATTATCGATTCAAATCAAATGCTTGTAGAACTTTGATAAAGAAATGCTCTGCTAACTTCACGGACATATAAAACTTTGAAAACTAATCTCCGTCGTTTCAAGGGCGACATTGCTCTCGTGGTCGTAGAGTAAGACTCCGTAACGTAACGTTTTAGTTTTATATCTTTGTGTAGCTCTGAATAAATATGAAATTGTTTTCTCTTGTCAAACCCTAAGCACCACCCATAATATTATTTCTCAATTATGCTAAAAATACAGTAAACGGAATTTTACGTGTTTTCCAATGTAATCATGCGTATACTTTGGCGTGGGTATTTTTATAATAATTTTAATACAAAAGTGGGATACGGCAAAAACGCGCGTATATTTTTTACAACGCCATAATAATATTGTTTGTTTAGGTTCTCCGAAACATAAAGGGTAGGTCCATTTAAAAAGGGTTTCAAAAATATGTTATCTTTTTAGATAAATGTATGATTTGTTCTAGTAACAGTGTTTTTATTCTCATCACTGGGATTCCACTCATTCGTAAAGGCAAATTATCAGCGTTTAAATGTTATTACATACAATATATAACAAAAGTGGCCAGTTGTTTAGAAATGCGTCCAGGTCATCCCGCCCTTTCCTTTCCTTCTGGGTCGGCCAATCCGCCGTTTCCGCTTTGGTATCCAATCCGTAGCTAGTTTAGCCCACCTCTGTGGATGCACATGCCGAACGTGGCCAGCCCAGCAAATATGGCGCAAAAATGCACCAATATTTTTTATACTTTATTTAGAAAACCAACAGCCATACACAAAATAATACACACAAAAGTAGATACATAAATTGGACTATAGTTTCCTATTTTACTACAATTCCAAAATTACAAATGATTGTAAAGATTAACAAAATAATATACTCTCATAAATACCTATTAGTTGTGTACCACACGCAAGCAAGGTAACGTTAAGTAGGTACAGTAATAATATAATAATACATGCAAAGGAGATTCCTATAAAGAAATTTTAGAATCTGTTCTAATTATCTAGAAAACAAAATTAGCCGTACTTTATTCTTGAACACCGACAGACTATGAGCAAAGACATCAATTTCATTAAGCGATTCTTTGATTTTTAATAACTGTAGGTAAATATGGTGCTGGAGACGGATGTTGCGCCTCCTATATAAAAATTATCCAATTCATATTCATATTCAAGCATTTATTTGCATAATAAAAGCACAAAGTCATGCATGCAAATACAATTAATAATAATCTTAAAACTAAAACGATTGAATAATACAAGAATTAAAAGCAATAACGATATCATACCCCAGTTTCAATAAGAAACTACAAAACAGAAACCAATATCATTTCAAAAATCCTAATATGATTTGATATTATGCGCGCTTAATCTGTCTACACAGGACGAATATCAAATCAAGTTGAATTCTCAAACTTCGAATAAGCATCGAGCTTTGTTCCCAACTATTCTCTTTATTAATTTCCTCGCTGTAACAACAAAAAACGCTTTGTATCAAAAGAGCTCGTAAAAACATTTGCTCCTATTGGTGTCTGACGAAATGCCCCGCAGCCAACAGGTGGGGCCGTGAGCACATAAAGGAAGAAAGCTTAAAAAGGTTTAAATAAAGTCAGAGTTTCGGATCGCGGAATAATGTAGCGTTGCGTTTTGATTCGCTGGTGAACAAGGTATGAGAGGAAGCGGGTTTAATTGTTTCAAAATGTTTTAAACCATATAATTTAAACTTTCGTGAGTCATACTGATATTAAATTGCAACGGTTAACACTCACGTATTTTTATCACAATAGGCGTGACATGACAGTTATGCCCGAGCCACGAAGGTGACAACACCACTCTCCCGATGCAGTCGAAACATGTCACGCCTATAGTGATAAAAATACGCGAGTGTTAACCGTTGCACTTTAATATGTTTTAAACCTTTGGAACCCTTTGTCCCGTGTCCGTTATCTTTAACCCTTTGGGATTTGTACTCTGTTTTTAATCTTAGAATTATAATGTTTCATATTATTGTCCTTGTCACACCGTGTTATATGACGTTGTAATGTAACACTAGTGGGACACATTACGTTTGAAGCTGACATTCCATGAGTATTAACCAGGGATCGGAAATTCGGATGCTTTTATACCAACACGCTCAGCAAGTATGTAGTTGACTTCTTAAAAATATCATTTAGTTTTTTCAGTTCGGGGATTGCGGGATTGTATAACATCAGAAAATAGTGATAACTGTCAAAATATTTAGGTTATGACTATTTTTAGCAATTTTGCATTGCACGTTTTAACTACAAACAGGTTGTAAAAAAAACAATCAACGTTGACACCTTCGTTTGCGACTGCAGCAAGGTTGCGTGTCTCTGAATTTCCTTAGCAAATTAAATGATGAAATTTTATCTTTTTAAACGCAACAGTATTGTATCACATTAACAGTTACCATCCCAAGTTTACCTCTGCACCCAAAACACCTCTTCAGTAAAACTATTATTATACCTTCAGTAAATCGCTCGTGACTTGCACCCTCTAATCCCGCACCAGAAGACAAAGTTCCAGAGGTATAAAAAATTGTATCAAGACTGCTGTTTGCGGCCTCCGGGCTATTGAAAATTAAAATGGCTGCCAAATTCTTTCTTTGTAAACTCACGGTGGGTTTATCAGGGTTTTCGGTTTGTTTTTATAATGGTTTGTTTTTTGGCGGGAATTGCATTGTTTCTCTATGTCTTTGTCACGGTAATTTAACACAATTTCTTTGCATTCTTTTAGCTGCCTTCATAAACAATTGTTGGAAAATGTGAAGGTTAACATTCTGCGGGAAGAAAAGAGAATTTTGCGTATTTTTTAACAGTCGGTTACGGGTGGCTGTAGTATAGATTTAAGAGGCCGGTATATAAATTTGTCCGATTCAACTCAACTTTCTGCCATGAGTTTTCATAGTTACAAAAACTTTAAAATAAGAAAGCATGTTTTTAAAATGACAAAGCTAATGAGATAATGCTGAAATTGTGGGAAAATTTACGAAAAATTATCACATTTCCCAATTTATCTGTAAGTAAACATTTGCTAAACATTTAGTAAAATTGTTTCGTGTGAAATTGCCATCTCTCAATAACATATCTTTTAATAAATACTTTATTAAAAAAAACCATAGAGTTATATTTAAAAATAAAATGTATGCCTACCTCTTATTTGGCCATCCTGTACCTCATCAGTCAGATTAATTAGTATTTTTCGTTTCTTAGGGGTAGGTTTATATTAGGGTTAAAAATATAAATGAACCACACTCCAACGGCAATGTCGTCGTTATTTGTATGACTTTAGCTTGATACTTTTAACTGAATATCCCAATGGTTGGACCTCATCAGCATAACTGATTTGACTATTGTCGGTGATAGCAGCCGGAATCCCTCTCAGGGGCGTTTGAGCGAAAAACTTTTATACCCAAATCGTATAGTTCAATGTAATTTAAAGTTATCTGGGCGGATTATTATTAGGAAAAAAACATTTTTTTTGTATGGGGCAAGTCACCATAATTGACCAACGACTCTTCGAAGAATTTTTTTGACTGAACCCCATTGAAAGTTGTATAAAATCCTTACAGAAAATACGTTGTAAAATCACCTGACATAAACATTTGCGATGGCTGGAAATCCTAATGCGATGTACCGTTAAAAAACTAGCAATTTCAAATAAAAAATTCGGGATATAATAGGTAGGTAGTTCTGGTCAGCCAGTTTTTTAACGGTACATCTTTTATAAACACTAGATATCTGAATAAATTATACTTCTAGAAATAGCTTAAGAGCTATATTTACTGATAATAAATGTTTCTTAACTAATATTTAAAACGATAGACCATGTACATCCGACAGGGAGGGATTTCGGAGTAATCTTCGTGAACATGACGCTTGCAACAGTGTCTAAATATCGGGTGCTTAATAAAACAAATATACACGGTAACCACGGTACACCAGTCCATACTTGACGAGCTACGCACAGAACCGCCTTCTTCCGTTCTTCGGACACCTCTCTCGACGTTCCCCAGGAAGCCTAGAGAGAGTCATAATGACGGGAAAAGTTGAAGGCAAGAGACCCAGGGGCCCTCCCCCTACTAGATGGTGCTCCCAAATAACTGCACCCATGCAATTAAATCTGCACGAGACAATGCATTTGGCGAGAGATAGTAACCTATGGAGGAATCTGGTCTTCAAGAGAATGACATGATGTCACGATCCTCAGCATTGAGGGAACGACTGATGATGATGACACGGTAATTATCCCGTTTTAATCCGTCTATTTTCCGCTAGGGGTGCTAGTGGAACGTAGGTCCTGCGGGAATATTTCAAACGTCACTTTAACAATTCTCTCATACTGACACAGGACCCACGCACGAGTGGCGCCGCCTGGTGAGCGACAATACGGTAGCTCCCATTGGTTGACTATACATAATAGCTAACTGTATATTTCACTGACGCTCTGGACCAAGCAACGTCCTTGCATGCATATCAATTTTTAAACACGCAATCCATACTAAATTGAAATTAACAACTCATTTCAACCCAATTTCTATCAATTCATTCGCAAAACAGCGAGGAACGAAATGAAAGAGGCCAAATTTTGTACGGCATTTAATTAAGTTGTATGTCGATGGTAATTTGCTATTAATTGCATTGGTTGTAAATTTAAATGCGTTTACATCCCGATGATTCGTTTGAAATAAAACGTGAGGCTGTATTCGACTTATTTTGCTGGAGCATGATCGTATTGCATCTGCAAAAAAAAAAAGTTTGCCGATGGGGTCGAAAAGTGCTCAGGTGGAGACCACGGCTTGGTAAACGCAGCGTAGGACTTCCACCCACAAGATGGACACATGAGCAAGTAAAAATATAACTTTCACAACACCTATTCATAAAAGGGTTTTTTCTGTTCAAACTACGAGGGATCAAAGTAGTATCTTTGGCGTTAACGCTTGATTTACTCATAACGCTCAGGATTCTATTTTAGAATCCATCGCTTCATTCGTAATTCAATGTACACCCTCGCCGGAAATATATCATTTTGATCCCTTGTAAGACAATCTACTATGCACGACCTGCTGAACTTCACTCACTCAGGGGTCCAAAAAACACAAGAATCCGACTATTCTAAGTTTTCTAGATTGTGATACCACAGAGTGTAAAAGTGTTAAGTTAAGTAAATCAATTTTCGCCTTACCGCTAGCGACTAAGTGGTACCTTTTATTCAAAAACATTTTTGTCTGGCTTAATAAACAATTTCACTAGATTATTAGTTTCATTTTTGTCTTTATTTATTATTATTTCATTTTTCTACTATCTTCCTCAACATGAAATGGTCCTGTATACAATTTATCCAACTAGGTCGCCACGTGGAGACAGGATATTAGTTCACGTTCACTTGGGAATATGCTTTGGATTTCTTGCACGAGTCAATTAAAACTCAACATTGACTTGTTCATAATAATTTTCATAGTCACGAGTCTCCATTTCTCAGTATTGCCATTACAAACTCAGTTTTATTATTAAATATCAAATCATAATTTGTTGCAATGAATGGATCCCAGCTCCTGTTTCAATGAATTTAGACTGAAAACATGAATATGTTAAATTGCATTAATGATGAAATCTGATTCATTGGCTCACCAATTGGTCTTTGCTTTTAGTCATAATTTCGCGTTCGATTTATTGATGTAAAATGCAATTGTAATGAACGAATCAAATCGTATATTATTTGTAATAAATGTTTTTGATTTAGGTTTTACAATTCGTGTTTATCGCAAAAGCAGGAGGTCGCTGGTTCGATTCAACCTCTGCTCACCGGGCCTTGGTCACTTTTTCTGTAGTATATATCATCTCTTTCAATATATAAATTAAAGCATTTTACATCATAAATTGAAAGAGATGTCATATAGGTACCACAGAAAAAAAGACCAAGGCCCCCGGCGAGCAGGCCTGGAGTCGAACCAGCAATCACATCACTGGGCTACCCGATCACGGCAGCCAGAGTCCGAAATTTCCGTAAGTATATGCAATCCTTTCTTATTTTTAAACATTTTAAGTGCGTTCCACCTATCCTACAGCTCAGACTTACGTCTAGTGCTGCCCTCTAGATAATCTTTACAGATTATTTTCAACTAGAAGCGAAACATGGCGCCACCATACTGCTCAATTGTAAACCATGAACTAAATCATGGTTAACAATTGTACATGATTTAATTTAATTGTACTACCATTTCATGTATTTATTTTTGACGGCATAGAATTGCAAGAAATAGTCGTGCATTATGGTAATATTCCAGATACATCGTCACTGCCGTTCCAAATTGCAGCTTGCGGCTTTTTAGTGGGAATTTGATATTCGAAAACTGACATCATTTTCTTGGTCATAAGTTGCCTGTTTTTATTGTCTTTTACAATCTTTAATCAATTTAGGACCTGTAAAATTAAAGTGTATACAAGCAATAGGTATTTACACAATACACGATAAAGCCCCGCTTGGGTACACGGTAGCACGGTACATACACACACACACACACACACACGGTTTGGTTTGGTAACTGGCATCACTTAAAAGTCGTTTAAATATATATATTTTTAAATTTTGTAGATATAAAACTACCCAAAATTTGACATTTATAATGTAAAGTAAAAAAATGGGTCATATATTTCGCATACCATAGACTTCCCGTTGACTTCTCTAGGTCACTAGCAGGGGTGACATTACGTGATTCTTTCTATAGAAATGTTCTATAGAAAGAATCACATGATAGCTCGGAGCCCTCGGATGTCACGTGACGCTTACTATGGAAATTGACAGATTTTCCCGTCCCGTCCCGTCCCGTCCCGTTCTAGTGTGAGTCATCCTTAAATCTATCCCGCTCTCTTTTGCTCTAGTATCTGGACTCTTAATGGTACAATTTAAAAATAGATATTCCTATTTATAAAAATGTCCTTTATCAACTTCAGAATGGTCATTCTGATCTCAACTCCTCACAAAAATATAATATTCAAAGGCGAAGAAAACTCTGATAATATTTCCCGAATAACGAAATATGGTATAAAGGCTCTCTGTGAATACAGATCTGATCTTTCACAACCAAAAGAGCTTAAATACTTTCAAGTTTCATACAAATATTGACTTTTGTTCTCTAGCTGCCAGATTTGCGTCGTTACTGTATCGCTATGGATTCTTTTGTGATATTCTCCATTTGTAAGGGTATAAGAATATGATGCTTTTCAATGAATATATGTCGTTTTTAGGAACAGCGTAATGGGTGTTGAATTGATACGTGGATCGTGAATATGTGTTCAACGCAGCTGAATCAAAATAAGCATGATCTCTGGTAATGTATTATTCTTAAGCTCAAATAACTAGAATGAATCCTGAAACGAGTTCAGTCACTCTTTTAGTCATTAAGCGGCAATCTCGGGATCTTGGCCCCCTGAGAAACTATATTTTAAGTCTTACGAGTATAGCTATAAACTTAACATAAATATAGCGAGGCCAATTATCGAACCACGTCGCCCAATTGGCAATATACTATTCTACTTATATAATATACTGAAATATTAATAATACCTGACACTGGCCAAATTGTCCTACTCTCGGACAGAAGCCATTATTTAAAAGAAGAAGAATTTTAAGGAATAATATAACCTCATGTTTTGCCTTACGGTTAGGTTACTGATTACTGTTACCTTTACCTGGTTTGTTCGAGTTAAGTACTCGTTAATACATTGTAATAAAAAGGCTGAGATAAAACGTTCGTATCTTATTCCCAAAGATTTTCAAGTAATAATTCGCAGACATTCGAAGCGTATCGGAACAACCCTTTTTTTTTTTTTTTTTTTTTTTTTTTTGTCGAAGTGGGGAATGCATTTACGCATCGTCCCCCCCGGCCGCGGGAAGGCCATAATGGGGGGGGTATGTGGGACTCCCTCTTTCGGCCCCCTCTCCTAACGAGAGGGGGGGGAAGAGGACTACCCACTAAACCCCACTCCGGCGTTTCACCCTCGCTGTCGTTTATTTGGGGGCGCAGTGGGATTTGTCATTGGACATTCTACCACAGCGCCCCCCCAACTGCCCAGCTTAGCGCTTGGGCATCCGCACTACTGGAGGGGGGAGATTAGAAACGCTTAGTCTCCCCCCCGAAGACTCGAGTAGGGCCGTGCATTGCGGGTCCCGAACCCGCAAGCCCCACTACAGGTCTCGGCGAGCAAAATTGCGTCGCCGTCGGCCCTGCCGCCTGCGTCGGAGCGGAAGCGCGTCAGGCGCTTCTTCGCGCTCTCTCTCTGCTGCCTCCTTCTGCAACATGACTTGTTCGCAGAAGGAGGTCACCGCCTTCCATTTCCTCTCGCTGCCCAGCATCGCCTCTAAGACGCTGTGCAGCGAGAGGTTCCTCAGACCCGTGACTGCCACCATTTCCGCCCTTTCCACGGCCCAGCGATTACACTCCTCTAGAGTGTGCTGGGCCGTGTCATCATCTGCCCCACATTCCAGGCATTCGGGACCTGGCTCCCGCCCTATCCTATGCAGGTAGTGTCCGAAGCAGCCGTGTCCGGACACCACCTGCGTGACCCTGTAAGATAGGGTCCCTCCCTTCCTCTTGAGCCAGTCCTCCATTATTGGGAGGATGCCCCCTATAGTGCGGACTCCGTAGTGGGCATCCTCCAGGGCATCCCTCCATCGGGCGTGAAGGCGCTCCGCTGCTGCCCTCTCGGCCCTTTCCGCCTCCTCGGGGTCTGGGGCCTCCCCTCTCTCTCTTGCCTCCGCCCGCCTCTGGTACCTGTCCGCAAGGACTTCAGCGTCCAGTTCCCAGGGCGGGGTGCCAGCGAGGATGCAGGCTGCTGCGTGGGAGGTGGTGCGATAGGCCCTGGTGATCCGCTGGGCCACTACCCTCTGCGGTCTTCGGAGCAACGCCCTCGTTCCCTCCTTGAGCCGTTCGGCCCAAATTGGCGCTCCATAGAGCGCCATGCTGCGGACGACCCCGGCGTACAGTCGCCTGCAGGGGGCATTAGGCCCTCCTATGTTTGGCAGCAAGCGGCCCAACGCCATTGCGGCGCCCACTAGGCGAGGAGCTAGCCTTTTCAGGTGCTCCTCAAAGGTCCACTTTCTGTCCAGGACGAGGCCCAAGTATTTTAAGTGCGCCCCGACCCGGACAGACTCGCCGCTCACCCGCAGTGCAGTGTCCGCCCTCACCCTCCAACCCCTCGGGCCCCCCAGGACCATGGCTTCGGTCTTGGTGATGGACACCTCGAGTCCGAGCAGCCTGATTCGGTGGACCGTCAACTCTGTTGCCACCTCTGCCCTCCTCATCACCTCCTCCATCTCCCTCCCCCGCACGGCCACCAGTGTGTCATCCGCATAACACACGGTGACCATGCGCGGGAGTTGTACCCCCCGGATTACCCAGTCGTAACCGAGGTTCCACAGGAGGGGGCCCAGGACGGACCCCTGTGGAACCCCGCACGACATGGCCCTCTCCTTTCGAAGCCCCCTCTGCTCGTAGAGCACTACCCGCCCCGTCAAGTAGTGCTCCACGGTTCGCCTCAAATATGCGGGCACTCCATGGAAGCGGAGTGCCTCGCCAATAGCCTCATAAGGGAGGGAACCAAACGCATTGGCGATGTCGAGTGACACCGCCACTACTCCCTCCCCTTTACCCTCCGCCCTCACACCAAACGCCCTGAGTGCGCTGACTGCATCCAGCGTGGACCGCCCCTTGCGGAACCCGAACTGGTTGGGACTTAAGTTCGGGCCCGTTCCAGCCAAGTGTCGCTGGATGCGGGAGGCCAGAACTCGCTCAAAGAGCTTGGCGGCCTCGTCCAGCAGCACTATGGGGCGGTAACCAGCGGGGGAGTCTGCTGGACGCCCCTCCTTTCTAAGCAGGCAGAGCTTTCCCTCCTTCCAGCGCCCCGGGAAGCGCCCTTCCTTCATGCAGTCTTCCATAAGGGATTTGAGGCGCTCCCCGAGGTGTTTCAGGGCCAGCCACAGAACTCTCCCCGGCACTCCGTCCGGCCCAGGGGCTTTTCGTGTGGCCCTGACTCTCTCCGCCGCCAGCTCAAACTCCTCCTCAGTTATGGGGGGGACGTTAAGGGGTCCGCCTGGATTCACCTCCGGGGGGGCCATTACCGGTGGGGCGAAGTCCGGCGCCTCCGGAAAAAGGCCCTCCACAACCCTGGACAGTAAATTTGGGTCCATTTGATCCATGGGGGGTGCGCTTTTAATCTTGTTGCGCACCATTTTGTAAGGCCGTCCCCATGGATCTTGGTTGAGCGACACCAAAAACTCCTCCCACTTTTCATTTTTGGCCCTCTTTATGGCCTCCTGCAGGGCCCGCTTTTTCTCCACCAGGGAAGCATGCTTTTGTTCCTCCTCTTCCCTGGTGTGCCTTCTCCGGCGACAACGCGCATAAGCCCTCCGAGCCGCATTGCACTCTGTGCGGAGAGCGGCTATATTAGGGCTCCACCAATAGACTTGGCGCCTATCTCGGGGGGGTGCTGCTCGCGGCATGGACGCGTCGCAAATCCTTGTCAGGGAGTCGCGGAAGTAGAGTGCGCGTTCCTCAATCCCCCCGTGAGCCTGCGGAGGGGCGCTCCATGCTTCCACTATGGCGGCCTCTTCCGCCATTTCCCTGTCGAGGTGGACCATGGCCCATCTGGGCAATCGAGGGTGCCGGCCATTGGGACCGTGCGGCAGTGCCACGTGCTGCGGGGAGACCCTCATTCGGATGTACCTGTGGTCCGAGAGGGTCTCTTCGTCCTCTAGCACTCGCCAGTCCGCAACGCGGTTCGCTAGGACGGGGGTCGCGAAGGAGACATCCACGATGGAGCCCCCGTTCCTGCGAATGCACGTCTGAGCGTTGCCCCGGTTCAGGAGTACCAAACCCACAGCTGCCGCCCAGTCCTCCACCTCGATTCCTCTTGGGACAGTCTCAGGGCTCCCCCACATTCGGCTTTTGGCGTTTAGGTCGCCCAATACCAGCACCGGTACACCACCGGCCCTCCGCACAACACCCTCCAGTACCCCCAGAAATCTCTGGAAGTCAATTAGCGGCTTGTTGGGGGAAAAATACACCCCAACCACAATCGACTTCTGCCATTTTGCCGCTGCGTAGCCGTCCCCTATTTCCATGCCCGCAAGAGCCTCCCCCATTGTTGGGGCCACCAACGCCACTGTCCCGTCTCTCGATCCCAGCCAATTCGGCCGAGGGAGGACGGTGTATGGCTCCGCCACTACTGCCAGGGCAACCCCCCACTCCGCCATGTTCTGCATGAGCAGATCTTGAGCACGGGCGGAGTGGTTGAGGTTACATTGCAGGACCTCCTGGGGACCAATGTTCTGTGGGCGTGCTGGCATTTAGAGGTCCATGTTCTCTCCCTCATTTGCCCCTGGCGCTGCGGGGTCTGCCACTATGGGGACTCTTTCAGGAGCCCCGCGGCCGCATGCGGCTACAACCCCCCTAACCTTTGGGGGGTTGCACGACGAGCCACCCATCCTGTGCCCCGCTGGCAGCTTTGCCTGGTGGCACACTGCACAGAAGGCCTCCTCTTGACATTCCGCACTTCTGTGGCCCGGCTTGCTGCAGCGGAAGCACAGGGCCCCCCTCTCCACTGCTGATGGGCATGTCGCCCTGGTGTGGCCGATGCCCAGGCATTTATAGCACCGGAGTGCCTCCGGCCCAAGCGCCTCCACCCTGGCCGCCGACCAGCCCACGGTGACTCTTCCTGCCACGACTGTCGCGTTCGCCGCTTCGACAGGGCACTGCACAAGGGCCGAGCCCGTGCCACTGTAGCCCCTTCTGATCTCGCCGACCTTGACGGCCGTCGGCAGGCAGCCTCCTTTGGCCGCGACAGCCTCTGCTACAGCCTCCTGTGTGGCTGCCTCATCGAGGCCGGAGACGCGGATGCGAGTCAATTTCACGGGCCTATATACCCGGGCCGCGTCTCCGATAACCGCCTCTAGTCGCTCCTTGAGGGCGTCCGCCGTGCGGCCATTATCCGTGCCCTCCACCTCGAAGATTCGGGCTCCGTCCGCAGTCTTCCGAACCTTAACATGTTCCAGCCCCACGTCCTGGAGACGGAAGGCTTGCATGGCCCTGGTCATAATGGCCACATAGGACTCCTTGGCTTCCGGCTTAAGGGCCACCACCACCGCTGCCGTTTTAGGAATGGCCACCTTTGGCGCCATTACCGGCTTTGCTGGCAAAGTCGGTGACCCTTTAGAGGGAGGGGGAGCTTTCTTCTTCCCGCCCTTCGCCACCGTCGTCCATCCTGGCTCGGATGATGGCCCTGCCCGGGCCGGGGTCGCGGACGGTGTGCTCGCAGTTTTCGGCGCCGTTGACCCCTTTTTGCCTCGCGGGGCTGGCGCCAGCCTTGCTGGGGGCATGAGAGTTGCTCCAGTTGTCGCCTCACCGCTTGTACGTGGTTTTGAGCTTCCACGACCTGGTGCTGGTTGCTCCTCCTGCGAGCTCATTGCCCTCCTTCTATCCGCCGCGAGGGGCGGGCGGATGGTCGGCTCTGGAGGGAGACGTTTATTGACCTCCCCCAGCCTGACATTGACCATCTCACCCACCGAGACGAATAGCTCATTGGCGAGCTGCTCCTTACAGGAGGTAAGGACCTCCAGCACCACCGAACGGATACGCTCCGCCTCCGACGCATTTGGGTCCGGCGCTGGATGAACCTTCTCCCTCTCTGAGAAGGCTCTTCTGAGGGCCTTCGCCTCCGTGCGTACAATAGCGAGCTCCTCCCTCATTCTCTTATTGTCCGCGCGGAGAGCGCGGATCTCCTCTCCATCCCCCTGTGACAGCGTTTTCACCGCCGTCACGATGTCCCGACAGGCGTCGTTGATGGCGCCCCTGACTGCCCCCTTGAGGTTGGAGGACTTCGCCGTCTGCGTTAGGACTACTTCCGCGGCCTTACGGGCAACCTCCAGGGGATCCTCAGTTAGCTCGGGGGAGGATCGACCCTCCCTTCTGTGCCCCCCGTCCTCGTTGTCCGACACCTCGGTCTCCTCTTCGTCCTCCGTGTCCGCCACCATGTTCTGCAGGCTGCTACGGGCAGCCGCCAGCCCGGCGTAAGCTCCGGTGGGCATTTTCCCCTTCAATTTGAGCCTGAGACGGGGACTCGTCCCAGGTCCTGCCTTCCTGCCCCTTCCGGCCGTGCTAATTTTAGCCGCGCTGTCAGGGTGAGCCTCCTTGATGTAGGGGTTGGCCCTTTTGGGCGCCCCCCTTTTGCCCCCCTTAGGCGCTTTCCCAACCAAGGAAGTTCCCGGCCCTCCGTCGGATTCGTCCCCCGATTTGGCTGACATCCGTCCACCGTTTCCCTCCTTTTCCTTCGGAGGGGGGGACTTTGATCTCCCCTTCATCTTTCCACCGCCTGCCCTTCGCCCTAGAGGCGCGTTGGCCACCGTGCAGGATGTATCCTTCAACATATCTGTAGTAACTGTTAAATCTTCCATGACCATAGAATCATAAAATGTGTTGTGCCGCATATATATAAAGGAAAAAGGAAACAGGGTTCGCCTCTTCCTACGCGGGCCCAGAACTGTAGGGGACAGCAGAGACGGCGCATTCCACTACGACTACTGGACTTCGTTCGCTGGAATGTTCCCGATACCCGTGGCTCCGTCACGCGTTCGGGGATTTGCACATAGGCAAACGCCGTTTTGCCTGTTCAATTTCCCGTCATTGAAACAACGCGGGAAACCAAACAAGCGTCACACCCAGCAACACCTGAGCGGTGATTTTCGCCACGTACTTGGGGTTGAGGTCAGCGACGAATTACACCAAGATCCCCGAATCGACACGCACCGTAGGTCAGAGACGTATGGGTGACGTTAGACGGGGCACATGGTCTTTGCTGCCGAACCTCTTAGCACTTCTGTGGTTACTTATACACATCGAGGATGTACTGGTGCCTTGCCTTAACCTAGGGACAACACTATCATAGTTTAACACAAAAACTTTTTATGCACCGTATCCCCGCTCCACACCAAATCACGGGTCAACTCTTTGTTGCCATGGGGGGGTGGTTATCCCCATGCTGGAGTTGGTTTATGCCCACTTAAGGGACTAATAAAACCGGCCGACTCCAGAAGGAGGACCCGCGAGATGGTGTAGAGCGGCTGCATACGGCCCCGGTCAGAACCGAGTATTTTTGATTTTTTGATTTTTATTGATTTTTAAAGTTTTTTTTTTTTTCCCTTTCTTCTCCATTTAACCCGCCCTCAGTGGTTGGTCAACGAGGGTTGCGTCGCAGGAGGGCAGATGCCCCTGCCCTGCACACAAACCAGCTGCAAGCAGCAACCTCACGGCTCAAGGCCCACGCAGGAGCAAGCTCTACTGCTACAGCCATCCTGTGATTGGTAGTTCGCAGAGGGAGAATAGCGATTGAGCGGCTATCCTCCCCCTCCCAGGGCGCACCGCGAGGAGGTCTACCAATCCCGCACCCCTATCGGAACAACCCTAAAATAATAGGGGGTGAAAATGGAACCCTTGGAATTTGCATGTCTGGGGAAGATAGATAAATAATAGAGACAAATCAAGGCTAGTTGGTAGTCCTGCTACGAGGTTGGTTCAAATCCCGGTAAAAGCATTTTTATTTGTGTTTACCTATGTGACATAGCTGTTTTCTTGTCGATTAGTATTTCTACCTTAAGTATACTTAAGTAACGGAAATGATGTACTCTCGGTTTAAATACTGTTTCTGTCTAAGATATAACGCAAAGCATATTGACCGTATTGCGGCTGTGGCATCAGGTTGATTTGAACAAGAATTTCCCATAGTATATTTTTATTTATTTACAATATCCCGAGGAATGCCTTTGACTGACGACATTGTTTTTAATAAGCAAACATATAATAATATAATATGTATACTACAATACAAACCGATCGTGTCTTCGGCGTCGACTGTATCTGGAAATTAAGTTATTACTTATCTATAAAATTGTATACAGCATAATGTTTCCGTAAAACAAAACATGATATGAGCGCACCGCTAACAAACTGTTATACAGTTTAGTTTTTTTTGTCACTATATTATGAATGTGTTTCATTATTACAATAAAAACAATATTTACCCATCTCAGTGTCACTGCTGAAAAAACAAACGTAGCATTGAATATAATTATATGTGGTTGTTTCTAGTAATTTATTTATTTATTTAATAAGGACGACTTTGTCGATAGTTGATAAGTTCATTACTGGCGTTAGCATCTTATCGGCTAGCGACGAAGTAGTACCTTTTGCAAACGATCACATAGGTAAGTTAAAAAAAATATACCAGAGAAGTGACGGGCTGGTGGCTTAATGGTCCTTATTCCTCGCTCGTCTCTATCTTCGGCTATAAATTATACATGCCAAATGTGCTAAGTGTCCCCCTCAGCTCAAGTGTTATCAGAAGGGAAGAAAATGGCGGTCAAATTGCAACCTAATTAGCCTTGAGTGGCTCAAATTGATTGGCTTAATTTAAGCCGTTTCTAATTAACAGTCTGTTTTAATGGTTGTCACGGGTGCTAATCATCGATTACGATTCGACTTTTATTTGTAAATATGTGTATAACTATATTGGGTTTACATATATATCTCATCTCATCTATAAATTGAAGAGAGGTATGGGCACAGCGGATGCATATCGTTTAGTGTGGTAGGGCACAGCACAACGAATGTCGTCGCGCTCAAATCTGGAGCAGTGCCCATCTGGGGAAGTACCTCCACCTTACAGAAAACCGCAGTTTAATACCACTAGACCCTACTCATAGTGTTGTGTTTCTGTTGGTGAGTAAGGTCGCCAGAGCTCCAAGAGAATTCACTGTGTTGACAGCTGGGGACCCACGGAGCAAAGCTTCCCCCTTTAGCTTTTAACACAGCCAATCCTCCTTTTTTTAAAGGGTCGGCAACGCGCATGTAACACCCCTGGAGTTGCAGGCGTCCATAGGCTACGGTGACCGCTTAACATCAGGCGGGCCGTATGCTTGTTTGTCACCGTCTTAGTATAAAAAAAAAATTGGCCATACACTTTTGAACGCGTTTTTACATATATAAATTTTACGTCCCTCAAGTTAAAATTATCACGTCAACACGTGCTTACGCGAAAATTAATATAACTTCCTATACTTAATGCTAAACGATATGAAGGAGTATCACACTTCAGAACGTTAAGCAAAGGTATTTCAAATTGCCATTAATTTTATGGGAAATCATTACACCTCACAGAGTACTTTCTACAAACTCCGCATTATAAAACGGTTAAAAAACATCACGGTCAACACACTCAAAGTTGCATCCTATATTTCAATTTGATCGTACTATAAGAACCCTATTGTTTATAAACATTTTTAAATAAACTGGCCTGGCTATTGACTCTCATCATCATCATTATCATCATTTCAGCCAAAAGACGTCCACTGCTGGACATAGGCCACCCCAAAGATTTCTCCAATGACCGGTCCTACGCCAACCGCATCCAGCGGACTCCTGCAACCTTCATCAGGTCATCAGTCCACCTTGTGGGAGGCCTACCCACGCTGCGCCTTCCGGTATGCGGTCGCCACTCGAGAACCTTTCCGCCGCAACGGCCATCGGGTCTATGTGCAATGTATTGACTCTAGCCACACCTAATGGAAAGTGAAGACAGACTCTAGACGGAGCTCACCATTCAGTAATAGCCAATTCACTCATGCTTCAAAGAGGCCGAGGTCGTACTTATCAGGGAATACAGAAAGTGGGAGCGCATTCCATTCCTTGGCACTCCGCATTAAAAATGACGCAATTCGTTTTGTATGGACAAATGCAATGCTTACTACGCACGGGTGCATTTATTTTGCTCGCCGCGCCTGTATAACTACCATCTCCTTTTCATTCAAATAATGAAACGTGGTCCTTGTTTGGATATAGATAGAATTGTTGATAATTGAAAATGTATAGCTGTAACACCAATGTGCTGACTGCACAGGAGCCTTACCACGATTATCTAGCGCGATTCAGTTTAGATCCTTAACTGTGCTCAGTTGTATGGCAGTGACTCAGTTTAGCTCCTAAACTGAATCGTGTTGAGCAGTCGTGGTAACCCCCTGGCTATAAATATACACTTATCCTCTATTTCTTTGACGGTGAATAGAATAATCCGGGTTAAACTACGACCAGACGTACCAGATGATGAGCAGCAGCATCCCCTGACTTGCGATCACCAACCCGCCTGCCAAGCGTGGCGATTAGCTCCTATGGAATTCACAAAAAACCCACGGCCCCAAGGCTCCAGCGACCCGCGGTGCCTTGGCTATGGTAGCGGTCAGAATGCTGGTCGGTGCGAAGAATCTCCGGCAAAGATCCGGCTACAATCACCGATCACCTTTGACCGTGGCAACATTTAACAAAATGAAGAAGATTATGGAACTGGTGGAAGAATTGAGCAAGTTACGATGGAACATCGTAGGGCTATCGGAAGTCTTTAGACAGGGAGAAGACTCGATAATCCTGAAATCCGGCAACTTGCTCTACTTCCGGGAAGGCGGCCAACTGCCCCAATGTGGTGTTTATGGAACTGGAGAAAGAATTGAGCAAGTTACGATGGAGCATCGTAGGACTATCGGAAGTCCTTAGACAGGGAGAAGACTCGGTAATCCTGAAATCCGGCAACTTGCTCTACTTCCGGGAAGGCGACCAACTGCCCCAAGGTGGTGTAGGACAAGTAGACAATTGTCCACTTGTCCCTCGTAGAACATACTGTCTGTACCTCGTAAAACATTGTATACCACTTTACGTCGTAAACAAGCAAATGAAGTGAGCTCACAGATACTATAAATTATTTAATAAGTGCTATTATAGAGTGATAGCAAATCATTTCACTTCATCTAGTTCCCGTGATCTGTTCACTTCCAACTCATCATCAAAAGCACGTATATCAGGATTAAGATGAAGCGAGAATATTGTTCGCGATTCCCTTTGTACTGCTGGTGCATGAGATTTGCTGATATTAACGTGGGTTAGTAGGTCATAATCATATGTAGGTTTTATACATACTTTATTTGCTCTGCCCGCGACTACGTCTGCGTAGAAATAAATAAATAATATAATAAATAAATAAATATTATAGGACATTTTTACACAAATTGACTTAGTCTCGCAGTAAGCTCAAAAAGGCTTGTGTTATGGGTACTCAGACAACGATATAATATAATATACAAATACATAAAAACATAGGAAACATCCATGACTCAGGAACAAATATCTGTGATCATCGCACAAATAAATGCCCTATACCGGAATTCGAACCCAGAATCATCGGCTTAGCAGGCAGGGTCGCTACCAACGACGCCAATCGGTCGACATAATATACAAATCACATAGTTTTTCACTATGGACATATTTCGATCGCGTCTGGCATTCATCATCGGACTGTTTTGTCTTCCGCGCCGCAGTCTGCTCTCAATGACAAAAACCATCGAGGGATTAAATAACTGTGACTAGTTATTAGACCGTACAAGAACAATAGCAAACAAATGATCTTAGCAGTTAAATCCAAAAGTATAATAAACTCAAACTTCTGATTACAATCCTCTATCTTACAGAAATTGCGTATCTTGGAATAATTTTGACTTTTGAAAAAGATCACGCAGCAAGAATCTGGCAGATGATGTGAGAAGTTCATTTATGATTTGACATACACATCCAGAACTGATATTACCAGCGAATTCTGACTGCCAGAAATTTGACGTAATTGGTCTGTAGGGATGTGACCTACATTGAAATACTGAGGAATGAATTTATAAAACTTTGTTTCCTTTCTGTAGTCTATAATATTTTTTGGAAATCTAAGATTACTGAAACTAAACAGAACGGTATCTGTGTTTGGTTTTAACTACGTAAATAATTAAATGAACAATAACACAATAAGGACTTGTAAGCACTGTGAAGATACTTATTATGAAAGTTTACTTCACAAACATTTGAACACCCAAAAACAGCATGTTCATCAATATCAAAAGGTTCCCTGTAGTAATATCTAATTATGGTAAAATTGGCATTAGTCATTATGTGAAGCACCACGTGCCGTGATCGGGAACCGTGAAGTGAATGATATGCACGTCTTCAGAGTATCCAGTATTAGGAACGTGTAGAGCTGGCAATATTGAAGAATTTAAATTCTCTTTCCCTCCACTCAGATTATGGTGCTTATAGGGTTTTGTTTTGGCCTAAAACGGCTTTCACATCTTATGATTTTAGCATGCTATAATATATGAGTAGTTTATGCAACAGTGATATAATAAGGGTTCTTAAAAGTTGTGGGTGGCTGTTAATAGACCCGAGAGTTTTAAGAACCAATTATGAACTGTTGCATACGCTAGTTTTTCTACACAAAATCTAGAAAGGTGGCAGAATGTGGAAGATGTCGTACTCGTATACCCCACTCATGAAATGAAAAAAAAAACAACAGTGCTCATATATTGTATGAACATCCATAGGAGCAGTGTTCTTATGGAATACATTAGACAACGTTATATTGACAGATATAAGTGCTGAAGTAGAACAAATAATAATAACAACACAGGCAAAACAGGACATACAAAATACGCAAAGAGAAGCAATGTTAGTAGGGAAAAGTAGTCTTATTTTGAATATAATTAGCCTGCAATCTAATAATGGAGGGTTTGGAGGCGAAAATATTTGTCAATAAAATAAGTTTGGTACCTCAATTGATAGAACACTTGGTGGCGAATATAATGTATGCTCAACAAAATCTATCTAACTAGGTACATTGTGTATAATGAATATGACCCCGTCAAACTCATGGTAGAGGTTCCATTTTTATCCGAAAATAATGAATTAATTAAGTTTATTTGATCGAGACTATTGCCCAAGATTTTTAAAGCTTCTATTGTCATATGAGGAATACACTGCCGCAGTTACAATAACAAACCTTTGCAAACAATTAATTAAAAACTAACCACGACACTACCCCCTTAGCTGAACTCCAGACAAAGTTGCACTATCCATATAAAATCACATCTAACTTTGTCACTGTTTATCCGGATAAACACACTAGCCGGCTAGTGTTCTAAACGAGCCAATAAGTCTCACATGGACACTAAAACTTGTGTAACGCGGTCTAGACGCCCCAATTAATTGGTGCCGGGTCGTATTGCTACGCAACCCCTTAGGAACTGCAAGGGTTGTGTTCTTCCTCGCTAGAATCGAACTCGACTCCGACAGACCAGTTAAGACACATTGAGTGTCGGGAACCCGCTAGAGAGTTCTCTGTAGGTCGCTTTCTGCTACAAAGAGGGAAAACAACGGAATCGGCAACGAGCGGTAGCGATGTATTAAAAAGTCTGTGAACGTGACAAATGATTGATTTTTGATATATTGAAATTAAACACTTTAGAACGGATTAATCGCGTTTATTAACACTATGACCCTACGAGCCCTTTACAGCACTCGTTTTCACAGGGTTAAAATCGTGTCGTGGCGGATATCTTCATTTAGGACTTCGAGAAGGCGCTTGCTGTGGGTCCTGTCCAGCCGAAGATATTTAAAATATACGTAGATAACACTTTTACTATATTACCCAGAAGTAGTGTATCAGCTTTTCTGGAGCATCTTAATTCCATTCGTAGTACAATTATATTTACTATGGAGTTGGAAAAATATTGTTCACTTCCTTTCTTAGATACTCTCATTGTACGTAATCTTGATAACTCCTTAGGCCGAACCGTGTATAGGAAACCTACACATACAGATAGGCATTTAAATGGTAAATAGCACTACCGTCCCTCACAGCTTGCTACAGTTGGCAAATGTTTGTTTCAGAGAGCCCAAAGGATCTGCGACGACAAACATCTTGGTGCTGAGCTACAGCACGTAAAACGTGCGCTGTGGGCTAACAGCTTCAAGATACCTCGTGTCAAGCAGTCCCCTCGCGTGAAGATACCAACAGTTGAGCGTAGGCTTGCTGTTTTGCCTTTTGTCAGAGAAGTTACGGACAGGATCATCCACATCTTGAGGCGTGCTTCAATCAAGACCTATTTCAAGCCGTTGAAGAAGATGTCACAATTCCTGAGGCCTGTAAAGTGTAAATTGCCTCTACTTGTATCGGGTTACTCACATCAATAAAGTCCAATAAGGTCTGCGTCCCATAATCATGAGTGAGATGCGCTGATCATCTTGGGCGTTAAGCCGATGGCGTTGCAGAATACGATGGTGCATCCAGGATGCGTCTTCAGGATGTAGTAGAATTTTCGCTCGCGGCGATTGCTCTGCGCGTATGCTTAAGGGACTAGGAGCTTTCCGAAACATGTCGAGTTATTTTCAACTTTATTGACGTGAGTAACCCGATATAAGTCTCATAGGTATGTCTAATACTCACGGGAGTTTTCTACATAGTCTGATATGCATGCCTATTACAATGGTTTTCTAAGCCAGTACTCGGCAACCGAATGGAATAGCAACGAAGGTATCTTATGAATACAGACTACAGAGTCCTTTGTACAAGAAAGGCGTATTTTATTAGAGAATCCTTCGCGGTTAAGATGTTTTAGTACTGTGTCGGAATACGCGGCTTAACTTGTCAGAGTAACTTTATATTAATCGATGATTATGCTGTAATGACTGTCTGTTTTATCCCGACTGATGAAATGAGGGTGATGTTTTTGTGAATAGGTAATTACGCAAGCTATACAGGCCGATTTTTTAGTCACTGAGCCCCACTAAGCCCACATACTCTAAGGCCCACTTGCACCACGCAGAGTTAGCCGCTAACCCGAAGTTGAGCAGTCAAATTCAAATACAAAAAAAAACCGCTTAACTCCGGGTTATGTGGCCAACTCCGGGTGGCATGCATTGATTACTTAGAGTTTGATCAGTGCCTTAAATCGCCCTGTATCTTAGGCAGGTATACACAGAATGTAACAAAAATAGTGGTGTTTTTTTTGAAGCCTCTTTTTTTCCTAGTTTCTGAACACACCGTTAAACGGATCACTATCATTTTCGTTACGTCCTGTATAATACATGATTCGTTGACTAAGTCTCGATTAATTATTTTCAATGGTTAGAATCAAATAGTGTATTTGATTTTAAGCTAATATCATGGTCGTTTAAATTACAACTATTATTAAAACGTGGTTTTGGCACGGAATTACTCCGTGCTTAAGCTTTACTGACATGTTTCGGCGATCTTAGGATTCCATTATCGAGCATGGAGTAGCGTTGCCGCGCGCAGCGCCCTCGATGCCAAAACCGAAGATGAACACAAAAATCATTGGAACACAATAGAAATAATGGGAGCACCCCGGTATCTGTTGTCTAAAAGAATTGCTTATCAAACAAGCAAAAAACATACAGCTAAACTGAAAACCTCGTCCCTTTGCGAAAAAAATACGAAAGCCCTCTCATTAGAAATCCGTCCATTTTGGCGAAAAATGGTGAAGTTACATCCTGGTTACTAACAGGCGGATAACAAGGCAAAAGGAAGGCTTCACTCAAACATCTGATGGATATTTGTGCTCGTATGTTACGGTATTTTTGTCGACTAAAACCTATAGATATTTGAACCCTTCTTCGCATTTCACGGCTTTTTATGGCATTTCACTTTATGATGAACTAGCTTTTGCCCACGGCTTCGCTCGTGTAAGAAAAGTAGCCTATGACACTCTCCATCCCTTTAACTATCTCCACTTAAAAAATCACGTCAATTAGTCGCTCCGTTTTGCCGTGAAAGACGGACAAACAAACAGACACACACACTTTCCCATTATAATATTAATATGGATAAGGCCGTTTTTAGAAAAAAGTGTAGATTAGCCATCGCTGTTTGAAAACTTTAACTGCGATCAATTTCGCGTCGATAGTTAAGCATTTAATTTAAATGAAAACAATTTTGTGCCTAATTTCATAAACTATAAGAAACACTATAAAAACTACTAAAACATACATTGTAAAAACGTCATAAACTTGATTTTCGTAAAGATTTCATGCTCGTCCTCACAAAACAGAACGCACTTAAATTTTCTTAACAACACGCGCTAATGGGAGTACCCATTAGCATGTGTTAAGAAAATTTCACAAAATAGTGTATACTGTTTTGTAAAAATGCCCATAAAGTTTTAATGGTACTAAAGAATAGAGAATTGAACAAACTCAAAATTGAAAGACACTAAATGTAAGGCTCTATGTTGTCCTTTAACAAAAAACGACTGGAAGATATCGCATAATATTATTGCGTACTTATTCAAATCATGGGATTGAAAGTCGCTTCACCTCCAAAAAGTATGCACATATTGAAAAAACTTTAATTTTCCACGGAAGAGTCGCGCGTGCAAACGTCAGGTTTTAATTTCCGTTACGCTTATTTTGCGCAAGTTTCATCCAAAGTTTACCGGAACCGTGCTTACGTGACGTGGTGTGGTGACTGACGGAACGAATGACTTTTTATCGAATTGAAACTGAGAATAATACCTACTATTATAAATTACGGGTAACATTCTCTTTTACTTATTTACTCGCGATATTTTACGGAAATCTTAGGTTGAGTACCGTACGCGACGATGCAGGCGGGCTTACTGCGTTCCGCTTCGCCGCGTGCGCCGCTCTCGATGATAAAGCTTGATAATGGAATAGCCAAAACATGTCGCGCGTAGTGATTAACTTGAGAGTTATCCGTAATTTATTATCCCTTTTTTTAAACAAAAAAGAGAAACTATCGCGGTGTTTTGACATTCTAGTTACTAAACACGGGTTTTTACCATGGTTTCTTTCGAGCGAATTCAGTGAGTCATAAATTAAAATAAATAAATAAATATTATAGGGACAATCTTACACAAATCGACCCAGTCCCACTGTAAGCTCAATAAGGCTTGTGTTGTGCGTACTAGACGACGATATATATAATAGATAGATACACATAAATACTTAAATACATAGAAAACATCCATAACTCAGTAACAAATATTTGTGATAAACACACAAATAAATGCCCTGACCAGGATTCGAACCCGGAACCTCCTGATTCGTAGGCAGAGTCACTACCGACTAGGCTAGGAGGCCGTTAAAAAGCCGTTAAAGTCATAAACGAACAAGAAAGAGGGTAGATCGTTATGGCTTTAATGTCAACTGACTTGCAGACTTCAGTTATGTCGTGAACACGGCGGTTGCAGCATCGCCGAAATATCCGGAGATCGATTTTAACAAAAAAACCGTGGTAAAAACCCGTGTTTAGTATAAAAGGCAAATAACTTGCATTTTCAATATTTAACTGTAAGAACATACAGGTCTAACAAAAGTCCCAAACGATAATTCAACAGCTGATAAGGTCAATAACCCCGAGTGTGTGTAAGTATAAAGATTTTTAAAAAAAGTCACTTTTTAGATATGGTTAGATAGGTGCTTTTTCAATCAGCTTTTCCGTACAAAGTGATTACGCTAAGTTTAAATACTGTATATTTTCACCAATTACTGAATATTCGACGTTAATAGACAGGAAAGTTAGCTTTTTAATAGTCATACACAAAATTCTTAGTGAAGAATCCCTGAGCTAACAAGATATTTAATAAAATCCAAGGGCCTAATTACGTCGCTGCATCCTCTATAAATAATCTTAATTTAAACTTGCTTTGTAACTTAGTAAAGATTAAATTAAGTGTGCCGTCGGCAGATGAACAAAGTTTAACAAGATGCATGTCACAGACATATCGCTATATAGATTACGCATGTACTTAAAAAGTATCATTCACTTGTTGGACGACAGTACGACAAGATCTCCAGCATCTCCTGAGGATGCCTCGTAGAGAGGCGAAACACGTGTCCAGGTTTATATTATTGGTGGCGGTTTGTTATATCTATTTGCGTATTTATGTTTTGCGGCGAGAGGGTGGGAACATTAATTGCATGCAAATAATACGCAAGTAGGTAGGTATAACGGGTTGGCACTAATTGACTAGAACGTTTGCGGAGTAGCAAAGTAACATTATTGTCGGTGTTAATATGGAATTCCGCAAAGTAACGCCTGAGTCAATACATTACTTAAAAAATATATTAATTTAATATATTTTTAAGTACATGCATAGTACATTACATTAAATATTTGGGGACAATCTCACACAGATCGACCTAGTCCCATACTAAGCAAAGCTTGTACTATGGCTACTAGACGACGATTAACGGCCTCCTAGCCTTGTTGGTAGTTGGTAGTGACCCTGCCTACGAAGCAGGAGGTGTTTTCTATGTATTTAAGTATTCATATGTATTTATCCAACACAAGCCTTATTGGGCTTACTGTGGAACTAGGTCGATTTGTGTAAGGTTGTCCCACAAATATGTATGTACTCGTATGTATGTATGTACAAATAAAAAAGGTAAATTTTATTGAAAGCCGTGTCCATTTGGCTAAGGGTAAGTACCGCAGAAAAATGTCACCCTGCTCTTGAATTTCTTCATTAAGGGAAGTACCTACCAAGAGTTCTACGTAACCGTAGTCGACAGCGACTGCGCAACTCGAAAACATTTGCATCTTGCTCATTCCTAACTGGTGGAAGCGAGATAATGAAAACTCATGCTAAGCGCATGGCACGAGCGAGACGAACGTATCCCCGAACGCCGCAATCGCTATCGAATACGTCCACGTGCAACACGTGTTGATAATGGAGTTTGCGACTGTGCATGGCACGTAGGGTGCGTAAACCGGTTTTTATTTGTATGAAATATCAGTTGTTAACCGGTTTTCCCATACATTTAAAAACCGGTTGGCGTGCAAACCGGTTTTTAATTGTATGGAAAACCCGGTTAACCAGGGCTCGGAACCGGTTTAAAAAATAGCGGTTAATACCGGTTTATTTCGGTTTTACTCCGAACTTTCAAAAGAACGCGAACGTTTTAAGAACATAATAAAATCCTGGATTTAACCGGTTTATCCGAAAAGCAACTTGACGGTCTAAACGCTACGTTGCCAGATTTCGTGTTCAAGTCGCAAGACGTACGAACGGATGGTTACTTTAACAATTTTAGTTTTATGATTATACATACATATATATAGTAGAGACAGGTCAAAAAAAAAAATAGGCAAACCAGCGAGCTTGTATGTATAGGTGACAGCCAACAGTGTCAATAATTTATTTAAAAGAAATCAAAATATAAGTTCTTACAGGGTGTATTTTCTTTTCGGGCCAATGAGGTCAACTACCAGATCCCAAACTGTTACACGAAAATGATTTTCATCCTCGATTTTAAATTAATGTTAGTGGCCTCTACAGAAAAAAAAACATATCTAGAATCCAGAATAAAAAATTTGTATGAGACATGGAACCAAAAAAAATACTTTTTTTATTTTTTTAAAGTAAATATTAGGTACAGAGTAAAAAATTACACCATGTCCCGAGCTAGAAAGTTCTACAGGGCCCAATTTCTGGTTTATTAAAGAAAACTTATTCATTGAATATGGAGAAAAAACTGTATTAACTTAACATTTTACTATCACGCCTATCAGTCTTGTCATGTTATGTTTAAGAACCGTAGGCATATTTGGCATATTAAAAATCCTGTCTTTTTATTAAATTTTTAATAGTAAAAAGTCCGAAATCTTCGCATTTCTTTCAAGTACCTACTACGCAGGAAGCACAACTTTTTTTAAAATGCATTTTCATATATTTTCCTATTAGTCCTAACAACAGGCAGGATGCCGTTAAATGTAATACAAACATAATTATCAGTCCCATACGGATGAAATTCAAAATAAGAAAATTATCTTCTTTTACATTTTGGTTTAAGTATATATGAAATAAAACACATTTTTTAGTCAAAATTTGGCACTTTCACACACCACATGACGTGATGACGCACCAATTAAACTTAAAAATTTAGCACCATCTTGTATCGGGTATTTTTCATTGATAATAAATAATATTATAAGAATATACCTAATGGATGTTAGATGTGGAAAGCTAAGTGGCGAGTTGGCTATGTGTCAGTGACACCTCTCTACCTTCATCCCTGATACTCGTACACAGTGTTGCCTCCTTGAGCCATCCTAGATGTCACCTTTTGTGGGGCCCCATCTTATGTGGGCGAGTCACCGTCTGCCGTAAATCAAATTGCTTACCTTTATCCTAGGCAGACGCCTGATTTTATTTTCCATAACCCAGTATTTAGTGCACCACTTTCACCTAAACTAAAAGTCCAGTATATTTTAGACTCCATTAAATCTCAATAGTACATACACCCTGGCGGGTGCTGCATCTGCGTGCGTCCCATGGTTCGGGCAAGTGCAACATCCGCTCGGTGTACCCCTTACATTTCATTACATTGTCGAAAGGGCCTCTGCGTGTTGGTTTTAGCTCCGCGTACGCCTCCCAAATGTCCGGAACACCATTGTTCCGTGATGGGAAAAACATGCCTGACATAAGTCATTATTTTCCAAATAATACATTTTACAAAATTACTTATTTCTGTTTTTTTTTTGCTGCCCGTTATTGAGCAAAGGCCTACTCCATCGTGCTCCATAAACCCCTATCAGCCGCCATTCTTGTCCAGGTAGAGCCTGCATACAGCACAATGTCGTAATTCCACTTTCGTTGAGGAGGCCCTGCGACCGTTTCTCTACGCGTCGCCACCAGTGGAGTACGCGTTCGCTCCATCTGCCGTTTTTAGCTCGAGTAACGTCATCGAATCATCATTGATAGTATGTAAATTAAAATATGAGATAGATTCTCTCTTATTGTGTCTAGAGTAACCTTGTTTGTAACTACTTATTCCAAATATAACATCGGTAGCTTAAGTAGTTCTCGAGACATTTTTTAATGGTGACAAACATGCTGAGTCACTCCATAATAAAAAGGAACCCCCTTTTTATCATTTAGGTACGGAACCCTAAAAATGAAAGTATACTAATTAACAGATTTATATTTATACTAGTTTTAATTTTAGTATTAATTGTATTTTTTCTAAATGTTATCTTTAATATTATAAATAAAATTTCGTGAACGTTGAATTATTAACAGATATAAATGTATGTAATTATTTGTTCTTATCAATTTTAAAATCACTTATTTTATAGGTACAACTATAAATAAAGCAATTACGTGGCAATCGTGGCATCCAGGAACTATGCCTCAGACGGAGGATTTATGACATGTTATCTATACATATTTTAAAATGTTTTTTTTTGTTATTATCATATTTTTGTGGAATTAAACTTATTTGTAATTGCTTAATTGAAACGATTAATATGAAAAAAAAATATCTATAAAAATAAAAAAAATTATAGAAACTATTGTGTGGGAAGTCTTCCTCGATTTGAGCTTCGATTTATAGCCGGATTTTTTTCCATACTTATTTTCTTTTCATCTCAGACAGGAGTGGAATACATCGCCATTAAAAAAATACTGTCTGGAAATTAGCTTACATTCTCTTACCATGTAGGTTTTTATTCTAGAATCTGTAAACGCCTATCTCCATTCGGTGTAAATCGAAAAGGAAGGGAAGGTCTAAAAATATACTTTTTATGTAGCAGTACAGGATCTGGTAGGTGCCCTCATTGACCCATACAAAATTCACTCTGTATAAATTGCTAACATTTTTTTAAACCGCAATAGTGTAAAGGTTGCAAACATGGAGTAAACTGTTAAAACATAATTTGTGATTATTTTGGAATATTATACTCGTACTAAAAAGTAAAAATAGTGTGTGAAATACTGAATTTATATTATTTATAATATTATTTCTTCAATATTTGATATTATTATTTCTTTGAATTTATGTTGTTCGCGGCAGAAGAAAACACGCTTAAAAATGATTAAATATGCGAAACAACGTGCTTTTTAAACTTTGCTAACTGGACTGTGACTTGTTTATGCTGCGTCGCAAAAACCGGTTTTTATTGTTCTAAACCGGTTAAACGAACAAGAACTTTATAAAAATATTACTCTAAAAACCGGTTTAAAAATCACGGTTTCACGAACGTAACCGAAATATAAAGGTTTTGCGCCAAGTACATGATACCGGTTTGAAAATTTAACCGGTATCCGAGCCTTGCGGTTAACAACCTAATTGCACGCTTGTTACGGCTTATTGAGTGAGGTATATGTCTGTGTGTCACGTTAATATTAGAGAGGCGACAGATCCGCGGGTGAGATTGACTAATTAGGAGAAACTGGTAATTTCGCGACGCGAGTCGAGTCACGTGTCTCATGTATAAGTATATAAGTTGTATATAGTTCATTTACGTACTCATCTTTCATTTAAAATTATCTATGCATGTAAGGGTCTAACTATCCGAGACGTACACTCAGCCACGCAGGTATGAATACACCCAAATTGTCAAAACTATGTATACAGGACTTTATTGTTTGAGCATTAAGGTCGTGTATACATATTTTTGTCACTTTGACTGTATTCACAGCTGTGGCTGACTGTACGTGCTAGGCGTGCGGTTTTTCGTCAGGTTTAAAATATTTTTGACTCAGGCCTATTATTCAGTAAATGAATTTAGGTATTGATGAATCTTGACTTTTTGTACCTTTCTATAGAAAATATTTTTATATTGTAACTACTATTTAATTAAATTTTTACATATTCAAGTGAATTGTATAGCCCTGACAATGTATGATTATTACTGAATAAATTATATGATAATAATATTAATGATATTGAAGGCTCTAAGGAGATTTTTTTCGTGATTCTGTTTGTGTGTTTTTATAATGGAATTCCTTGTTTGTTGAATTTTGCATGCCTTATCAGGCGCTTTAATTATGATGCAACGATTTATTATGTCATATATATATAGGGTGTAACAAAAACTCAGGTGATCCGTTTAATGGCGTAGGTATTCAGTATTCAGGTATGATTACAAAAAAATAAAAATTGTTTTGGCGCCAAAAAAAAACGTATGGTATCAGGTCGTCCTACTCGTCTCATGAGGATGTAGGACACGAGTCTTACATGAAAAGAAATCGCCTCAATAAAAATATTTTTCTATTATTTTGTAACCAATTTGATACACTCGATACGCACTTAAGGGATAACCAGCATAGATACACTTAGGTACACTTATGGTTTTTTTTAGATTAGGTAAATAGTTCCTCCAAAAAAAACGATGTTAAACATTTTTTTTTTTCATTTTTTCTCACATTTTTTCCCAAGGGGATTTATTTTTATTGCGTATAACTTAGGTGATATAACTTATAAAGTGTGAAATTCATAACATGGTTTAATTACCACGATATTGTTAATTATGTTGATAATGACATAATCAGTTTAAACCCACTAAATATGGAAACATAATAGACGATTGTCTTTAGCAACATATCGCATTTAATCCACTTAAACTTTGAACGAACTAATAATACAAACCGCTGCCTCGGGCGAGAATATGAATGCCGAGATTAGCATTGAAAACCGTAAACTCCGAACAAGAGTTAATTGGAGGCAAACATCTTCATCAACATACCTCGGGGCCGCCGCGCCCGGCTCTACCCGCGCTGTGGCGACCGCAAGGAGGCTGAGACGCAGAGCTACGAAAGGTGATCTGTTAGAATTTGGAACAATATACCCTTATTTCCCCTTTTTTACCTAATTACTAGTTTTTATTGTAAGTGCGTTTTGACCCGAGCCACGAGACTTGAGGGACCGAATACCGAATATTGTGTTCGAGTCACGCATCTCGGAGTTGGAGGCGCAGTTGGCGCAGTCCAAAATCGACCTTAAGAAGGTTCAGGTAAGAGCTATTTTTCTGTGGAGTCGTAAACATAAGTATAGCAATAGTAGTTGTTTAATATTCGCACACACCTAATTACTGCACAGGAGCGAATCTGCTAATTGCTGCTTTGTATTGAGTAGAAATTAAATACGGCTTTCGATCTTAGTATACGTGTAATGAGAATAGGTGACTGTTACAATTTTGACACACAGCCAGGTATGCAACAGAAGAAATTAACGCCTGACCATATGAATTAGCAGATTCGCTCCTGTGCAGTAATTAGGTGTGTGCGAATATTAAACATGCCCCCGGGGTTGAAAGGAAGTCTTTCAAGCAGACTCGGTAGCCACAGGGAGTGGGCAGATTTTGCTGAAAGCTCGTCGGATGACTGCTCCTGCCGTTTTCACATCAACCACTCGAGATATGCCATCCAATCCTGGGTGAACGGCTACAATGCGTCCAAGTCTCCACTTCAACGGAGGGAGATTGTCCTCTTTCAAGACGACGAGTGTATTCACCTTGAGTGAATCATGATTGAGCCTCCACTTGACTCGGTGTTGTAACTCCGGGACATACTCTTTGATCCACCGCTTCCAAAAATGCTGGCGAAGCTGTTCGATTCGGTGGAATCGAGAGAGGTGGTGATAAGTATGATCTTGGAGATCTGGCACCGGGAGTGAAGTGAGCGACCGTCCAACAAGAAAGTGTCCTGGGGTAAGCGCTGAGAAGTCGTCCGGGTGCGATGACAGAGGTGTGAGCGGCCGAGAATTAAGCAGTGCTTCGATTTTGATGAGGGTTGAGTTAAGCTCTTCATATGTTAAATTACAATTTCCCAACACTCGTTGCAAATGATATTTAACTGACTTAACACCCGCCTCCCAAAGACCTCCGAAGTGCGGTGCATAAGCAGGCAAAAAATGGAATTGAGTTGGCTCACCAGCCAATGATTCAGCCAAAGAGTTGCAGTTATCTTTTAGAAATTTAGCAATTTCGTTATAAGCTCCGACGAACGCAGTGCCGTTATCGGAGTAAATGTTGTCTGGCTGTCCCCGTCGAGAAATAAACCTAGACAATGCTAACAAATAAGTTTTACTAGTTAAATCTCCCACCAGTTCTAAATGTATTGCCTTGGTTGTGAAGCATATGAAAATGGCAATATAGACTTTAACTAGTGTACAACCACGACCTTGACGGCTGGCTGACAAAAGTGGACCTGCATAGTCCACGCCTACATTCCTAAACGGATAACCTCCAGATGATAACCTAGAATTTGGCAAATTTCCCATCAATGGCGCGACCACTTCGCCTTTCATGATTTTACATCGGACACATTGATGGTAACACGCTTTTGCCAGATTACGACCTCCTATCGGCCAGTAGGTTTCTTTAATAGTTGCTAACAACAACTGGGGTGGTGCATGGAGAAGCCTTTTATGTTCTTGAGAAAATAACAATTTTGTGAATCGATGAGTGGACTGTAAAATAATGGGATGTTTTTTCTCGTACGAAAATTCGGAATTTGAAAGGCGGCCTCCCACGCGCATTAATTTATCGCTATCGAGGAATGGGTTGAATTTTAAAAGATTACTTTTATTTGGTAAATTTTGTTTGTTTAACAACATGTCATATTCCGGGAATGACTCGCTCTGACTAATCTTAGTAATTAGCTTTAATGAATTATTGAGTTCGTCATGGCTTAGATAGGTATTTGACGTCACTTGTTGACGGCATTTTCCAATAAAACGCAGAACGTATGCAATCGCGCGAATAAGCCTCGAGAGATTCGAGAAACGGGTAAAATCAATGAACGGCTCCTGTTTCATGTTAACGTGTAGTGAAACGTCAACGCCAGTTTCAGGCAGCTCATTACTTGTTTTAGTGGTAGGATTTAACGGCCACTGAGACACGTCTTGTTTTAGGAAACTAGGACCTGACCACCATAACTCTAACGAATCTATAGCGCTTGCATGCACTCCGCGGGAAATTAAGTCCGCTGGATTATGATCTGTTGGAACATGCCTCCAAATAGAACTACCGGTTATATCTAGAATGTCCGATGCTCTGTTCCTTACGAAAGGTTGCAATCGATTTGGTAACATCTTAAGCCACCCTAGAACGACAGTAGAATCGGTCCAAAATGTCGCGCTTCTGACTTGAGTTCGGAGCGAAGCCATGACTTTCGCGTACAAATGAGCACCAACGAGAGCGCCACATAGCTCAAGCCTCGGTATAGTGGTGGGTTTGATCGGACTGACGCGGCTTTTTGCGATCAGCAGTCTAACTAAGACCTGATCTTCATTATTTACACTACGAACGTACACACAAGCGCCGTACGCTCGTTCAGACGCATCTGAGAAGATGTGTAAATCAAAGATTATGCGTGAGTTGCAAGTGACATGACGAGGGATTCTGATGTCATTGAGTGCCGGCAATCCGTTCAGCAGTTCGATCCACTGTTTAGAGATTTCAGGCGACAGTTCTTCTTCCCATGAAATCTTTTCAAGCCAGAGTCGCTGCAGCAGCATCTTCATGGTGATAACAACTGGCGACAACAGACCAAGAGGGTCGAAGATCTGTGCAATCACTGACAGCATGTCACGTTTGGTGTTTCCTTTGGAAACAAGATTCCCTATGGGAAAATAAAGCTCATCAGACTCAGGATGCCAGCCTAAGCCTAATGTTTTGCTGGGAGCACTAGAGCCCATATTTAAATTGACGGTGGATTTAGAGTGATGACCTAGAAGGTGAGGCTCGTTCGATTTCATACGCAAGTTCATGCCTGCTGACGCGAGAGCATCCGTCACTTTATGACGGATTTCGAGTACTTCGGAAATCTCATCTCCGCCTGTCAGCAGGTCGTCTACATAAAAATCGTGAACGATGACTTCTTTAACCTTCTCTTCATCACAATCCAGACCTATTTGCTTCAGGAACCGTGTGGCTAAGAATGGTGCACTGGCCGTGCCATAGGAAACAGTTTTGAGTTCGTGCACTAACAAAGGGTTTGACTCAGAACTACGCCAAAGAATCTTTTGAAGGTGTCGATGTTCAGGGTGCACCCATATCTGACGGTACATCTTCTCTACGTCTGATGAAATGATGTACCGGTGCTGCCTGAACCTAAGTAAGATGGACAGAAGGTCATCTTGGACGGTTGCGCCGACCATCTGGATATCATTTAGACTGACACCTGAGGTAGAAGGGCTACTGGCATTAAAAACTACCCGAAGTTTTGTGGTAGAACTGTCACGCAAAATACCATGGTGGGGGATCAGAAAGCCCTTTTCCACCTTTGAGACCTGCCTGCCCTCTGACATATGTCCTAAGGCTTCATATTCTGCCATAAAATCATGATACAAACTCTTAAACGAAGGTTTGGTTTTAAGTCTACGCTCTAATGAGAACATACACTGTTTTGCACGTTGAAACGAGTCTCCTAAAACGCTATCGCTTTGTTTTAAAGGCAGCTTGACACAAAACCGACCATCGGCAAGCCGCGTAGTATTTTTTACAAAAAGTTCCTCGCACTGTTTTTCTTCAGGTGAATAATTTGTTGACTTTTGGCTAACCTCTTCGAGCTGCCAAAACCGAGCTAATTGGGTTTGAATGTCATTATTCAATTTTATTTCATTGTTTTCTGCGTGCGAGAGACCGGAAGCGAAGCAGCATCGAATAGGTGACGACAGTACGCGTTCACCGCTACGACCTGCCACTACGAAACCAAAGCGAGTGTCACAAAGTACCGGCAGTCCATTACCTAATGTAATAATCTGTGTCCCTAGCACATCCCAAAACACTTCAGATCCCAACACTATATCTATCTCGGCAGGTTTATAAAAGTAGGGATCGGCCAAACGTATGTCGCTTGGGATATTAAAGTTCGTCAAATCAATTGGACTAGATGGTACCTCTTCAGTGAGTGCTGGCAAAACCAAGCAATTTATATTTGTCGAGAATGTATCATCGAGAGATGTAACAGAAAAACGACACATTTCTGTTACTTCAGATATCTGTTTATTTATACCTAAAATAGAGGTGTTTACGTGACGCGTAGGTATGTTTATTTTTTCACAAAACTCTTTACCTACCAAACATGCAAAGGATCCATTGTCCAACATAGCCCGCATGACATGTTCTTTATTATTACTGTCATAGACTTTAACAAGTGCTGTGGCAAGCATACCACCAGTTAGTTTTGGCCAGTCTGAATTTATTTGCGCCGATAATGATTGCATAGTAGCGGGCACAAAGTCATGCGATTTAATCCCTAGACTAGAGGAGGCAACGGGCGACGTAGGTATCAATTGATTACCTGGAGAAATCGATTTATTTGATTTAGTCGCATTTTCCTCCTCGCCACGGCCGGACGCGCAGGCGCCGCTCGACCTAGACTTGGGATCGGTTACATGTATTAAAGTATTATGCTTCCGCTTACATAACGTGCATCCCGGCTTTTTGCAATGGTTAGCATAATGACCGCCGCGAAAACAATTGTAGCACACCTTTAAACTTGGTAATAATTCCAATCGTGCGTTGTTGCTAAGCGCAAGAAATTGTGAACAATTCATAAGATGATGCTCGCCGCTGCATTTCGGACATTTAGTGCTATTGCATGGTTTTGTGTCTTGTACTGACATAGTTTTAAGTTTATGAGTGTTTTTGTGAGAAGTGTTAACTCGACCGGTAGTGTTATTCGTGGACAGTTCCAACGTTTCTAATAAATCAGAACGATTACGCATGAATGCTAAAAACTCGTCGAGAGTAATTGGCTTATCTTTATCTAAGCGACCTTTGTACTCTTCCCATTCCCGATGCGACTTATTGTCTAGCTTGTGTGATACAATGTAAATAAGTAACGTATCCCATTGTTTTACGGGTT
Organism: Lathronympha strigana; assembly: GCA_949128165.1. Classification (NCBI taxonomy): domain Eukaryota; kingdom Metazoa; phylum Arthropoda; class Insecta; order Lepidoptera; family Tortricidae; genus Lathronympha; species Lathronympha strigana. Next base: position 2,807,863 of record OX421911.1, read on the forward strand.
CACCGAGTGATTCTAAAGCAAGCAGATTCTTATTTAATTGGTCGATCATACGTTTCAATGCAAATGAAGACTCCTTGGTGATGGTTTCGATGTTAAAAATGGCTGAAACATGATTTTGTAGCAATAAGCGTTTATTATCGAAACCATCACCAAGGAGTCTTCATTTGCATTGAAACGTATGATCGACCAATTAAATAAGAATCTGCTTGCTTTAGAATCACTCGGTGAACCCGTAAAACAATGGGATACGTTACTTATTTACATTGTATCACACAAGCTAGACAATAAGTCGCATCGGGAATGGGAAGAGTACAAAGGTCGCTTAGATAAAGATAAGCCAATTACTCTCGACGAGTTTTTAGCATTCATGCGTAATCGTTCTGATTTATTAGAAACGTTGGAACTGTCCACGAATAACACTACCGGTCGAGTTAACACTTCTCACAAAAACACTCATAAACTTAAAACTATGTCAGTACAAGACAGTAGTAATCATAGATTTGTCTATCAAAATGATTCTTTGATAAGTTTCAACTAACCAGATGGCGCTATTTTTTAAATCCTTCAATTTTGAAAGCAGTCGCCAAAGGCTGGAATGGAATTTGAATGCTGAGATAAGCATTGAAAACCGTAAATTCCAAACAGTTAAGGGTGATTCACATTAGCACGGGACGGGATGGGGCGGGACGGGAAAATCTGTCAATTTCTATAGATAGAATCAGATAGCTCGAAGCCCTCGGATGTCACGTGACGCTTTCTATAAAACTTGACAGATTTTCCCGTCCCGCCCCGTCTCGTCTCGTCCCGTCCCGTCCCGTTTTAGTGTGAGTAATAATAAGAAAGGATTGCATATACTTAAGAAATTTTGGACTCTGGTTGCCGTGATCGGGTAGCCCATTGGTTAGGGCGAGACGCGAAAGCAGGAGGTCGCTGGTTCGATCCCCCCAGCCCTGCTCACCAGACCTTGGTTACTTTTTCTTTAGTATATGACATCTCTTTCAATGTATTATTAATGTATCTACAGTTACAGCAATTTGTCATGACACGGCGGCGCAGAGAAACTCCATTACTCAATATAATACATGCCGAGTCCCAAGTTTCCTTGCTTCAGGTAAACCGCTGAAGAATGTCAGTATTCAGGATCCTGAAGCCTGCAATTAGTGCCGCTGATATTCCCGCTGAGCGAGTAACTGATGTGCGGTGTAGGTACTTATGCTAAACCCAATCCGTGATACGGTGGCCTTAGTAAGACCTCCACGCATACCACGAACATCGAAAATTGATGCGAAAACCTCTTTGTCACTCTAATATGCAAGTGTGACAGAGATGGAGATACAATTCCGTAATCTTCGATTTTCGTGGTATAGGCCCAGTGGACGCTCGAGGGGCAGGAGGGCGGGGTTCATGTTAAGAGGCTGACAACAGCTAAATTATCGCGCACTGTCTATTTGTATCGGAGTAAACGAGATCGAACTATCACCGAGGAAGGAAAGAACACGAAAACTATTAAAATAAACAAAACCGCGGACTATTTGTGAAATGTGACTCGTCTAAGTTTTATATATGAGTATAATGTATTCGTGATTTTAATTGCAATCGCCAAAGATAAAAAAATAAGGACATAGAACTGTTTAATGAAGAATTTAAGACTGCTTTGCATTTATTTTATATCAAGCCGATTTCGTTAACCTACGAAGGGTGTAAGGGGAGGCAATGAATACATTTTCTTTTTTTTTTAGAAATTCATGTCTGCCTCTTTAGTTTCTGTAGCCCTTGGGAAAACCTCGCCAGTCCATTCCACAGGGGACCGATCGCGGTCCGTTAATCGTGTTAAAACTTCGACGGCTTTTTAATTAAAACTATTATGGAATCAGTCCGGGCCCGGTCAGAGTTTGGAGTTTAACATAACATGCCGATGGAATTTAGTTCGGTTTTATAACGGTTTTCAACTGGCACGAGGAATTTATAAAGTTTGACGGAAGGTTGGTTGGTTTAAAGCTTCTAGTGCGAACTGTGTATTCCCAGCCCACTCATCATCATCATCATCATCATTTCAGCCGAAAGACGTCCACTGCTGGACATAGGCCTCCCCCAAATATTTCCACAATGACCGGTCCTGCGCCACCCGCATCCAGCGGACTCCTGCGACCTTCACCAGGTCATCAGTCCACCTTGCGGGGGGCCTACCCACGCTGCGCCTTCCGGTACGCGGTCGCCACTCGAGAACCTTTCCGCCCCAACGGCCGTCGGTTCTACGTGCAACCAGCAAGCCCACTATTAAAGATAAATCACACCGGTGCGATCAAGGATGATCTGTTAGTTTCTATAGAAACGTCATAGACACCTCCAAAGGCTCCAAGCTATCACTGGCATAGCAGGCAGGGTCACCACCAACTACGCCAACCAGTCGTCAAAATCACATAACATTTTCCAGCTCAAAATAAATATAAAATAAATAAATATTATAGGACATTCTTACACAAATTGACTAAGTCCCGCAGTAAGCTCAAGAAGGCTTGTGTTACGGGTACTTAGACAACGATATATATAATATACAAATACATAAATACATAGAAAACATCCATGACTCAGGAACAAATATCTGTGTTCATCACACAAATAAATGCCCTTACCGGGATTCGAACCCAGAACCATCGGCTTAGCAGGCAGGGTCACTACCAACTACGCCAACCGGTCGTCAGGTCAAAATGTTGGGGGACAACTTTTAAAGAAGATAAGCAGTGCAACACATATTACGTACCTACAAATTATTAAAACTCCATCAATAAACGAGTTTTCCGAGTAATACAAACATATCTACTGTCCCAGTTATGTAAGACTCATATGGAAATACTGTGAGCCTAATGTGTCTTCATAAAAGCAGGAATAACCTATGATAGTGTTAATATCCTACCGAGCAAGAGTTATTGGCCGTTCGCCGCGCTCCCGAATATATGGGATGGCAAGCAGTAGATCAGAATGTTACTGTGCAGAGAAGTTACTATTACACTATTTATATGACATAATTACCTTTAAAAGAGCCTTACATTCTAAACTGTTAAAATTTTACAAAATTTGAGTAGCTGAAACGATTGTTTTGGATTAAAATTGCAACGGTTAACACTCACGTATTTTTATCACAATAGGCGTGATAAAAATACGTGAGTGTTAAGCGTTGCAATTTAAAGGTCAGTATGACTCACGAAAGTTTAAATTATATGATTTTTTGGATATTATTTATCGGTCGGGCTTTATTACGGCACGTAATACGAGGAGGTATGCTAAATAAATCATACAAAGTAAAGAAATCGTTTTACATCATGAGTACAGTGATATCGGAACTCCTGTCGTGTTTATACGAGTAGAATTACCGGATTCCGAATTTCAATTTTGACAATACAAAAAAATATTTTTTTCGTAAAATAATCTATGTAACCAGCATAATTACGTGACACTCATCAAGACCTTAGTGTGGAGTTGTGGACTATGTTTAAAAAGATTGAAAACGGATAATAGAGGCAAAATAGGGTAGTTTTCTTGACCCTTCTTTCTGGCCCATAAGCCAGTTAGGGAAGCGTTCGTATGTTGTATGTATGTTAATTTTCATAGGGCTTTATAATTATTATTTTTTATTGTTGGCTGCTCAGGCAATGTATTACGAGCTATATACGCCCCTCTGGGCATCGTAGACCAACCCTTGTTTTTGTTTTAATTTTTATATTTTTGTATGTTGGTAGTTTACACAAGTAACTTTTTTTTGACGAGGATAATTCGTATTATCTCAGTCATCATTTTAAACCTGTGAAGAGTTATATGATGGGCTCCAAACGTAGGGTCATCGTGTTAATAAACGCGATTAATGCTTTCTAAAGTGTTTAATTTCAATGATTAACAATCGCGGAAACAAAAGACAATATTACTCATATATATTTAGGTAAATTAATAATCTACCGAGTAATAACTCACCAATAGGCCGTGCGCCGTGCTCCGGAAAATATGGGATGGCAAATGGTAGATAAAAATGTCGAAATTAGTCTTTGAGAGTAAATGCTGGAATTTTGCCGCATCATTACATATTTGCCATTCGAAATTCGGAAGTTTATGTTCTTCCTCATGGTGTCCATTATCAGAACTAAACTAGCCCAATGGGATCACTTTAGATGTGTTCTTTTTTCAAACTAAAATAGAATATTAACGTGCACACAAAAAAAAAGGAAAATAGAACTTCCTGTATATTTTGAAGTCGGTCAAAAAGGGGATTTTTTGTAATCATCTACTAAAATTTGTAGCTAATCTTGACACGAAATTTTATTTTTTAAGATGCTTTAAATTTTTTATTAAAGACATGCATAAATACATAGCCACCTCACCACACTTACCGGTTTACTGATTCCGGAATGGCGTTCTAATTTGAATCCAAATTACAATGTTACCACCAAGTACTCGAAACACAATACTCAATATTCACTCCCATAAATTGTCGCACAGTGTATGTCCGACTTTATAACGGCTACCGGCCAAATAGCGAAACGTCCAGCCGATATTAACAGCGACATAGTTTACTGCGCGCCGCCTGTTCATTACGGCTATAGACGTGTTAGTGGTAAAGACTGCTCATGTCTGGATAGACACCCTCAGCCTCGGCCACCCTCTGGAGGTCCAGAGTGTGGCTAAAGGATAGAGAGGATAGAGGAGGGCTTAAAAAATCTTTAGTTCGATTGTAATTTGAATATTTATTTATTTTGATGATGTTATTTATTAAAACTAAAAAAAAATACAAATGTATGAAAATATCTTATTTCCCACAAACAACAACATACAATAGAACTGTGTTAGTACACATGAAAAAGGTATGGGTTCAGTTTTAATGGTTTTAAGCCCATCCTGGGTAAAACAAAGAGGGGGACACTACAAGTACTTACTTAACTATCATTTCGGTACTATTCGATTATAACTCACAATAGTCTTTACTAATTACTTATGCAATGCTTGGACATAATACCAAATATTTAGGCATCAGAACTGTCATGTATGTATGTATAAGCTTTATTGTACAATAACACAAGAAATACAAGAAACACAGTAACATAGACAATTTGATACAACAAAGGCGAACTTATCCCTATGAGGGATCTCTTCCAGTTAACCTTTGAGGAAATTAGATAAAAACAGGCAACGATGAAAGACAAACTAAGAGCAAAAATTGTACAGTAACAAAACTTCAAATAAAAAGTAAATTTTGAATACACATTGTAACTACACTATAAATAAATACGCAATAAAAATATATATATAATATTTACATTATAGTCATGTCATAATAATAGAACAAGAAAATGCGACCACTACCAATTATTTACGCTAAGCATAGATTGACACAGAAACGGATTGAAATCTGTGCGCGAATTCAATGCAATATTCTTTATCTTCAAAAAAAGGAGTGTTAAAGTTTTTAAAGGGCCGGCAACGCGCATGTATCACCCCTGGACTTGCAGGCGTCTATAGGCTACGGTGACCGCTTACCATCAGGCGGGCTGTATGCTTGTTTGTCGCCGTAGTATTATATTATCAAATCTCCGGTGATCAGCGCGACATACTTGCTTGTTCATACTGTCCACTCGTCTCCGATTCCCGCGCTCAGTTTTATGACATTCGAATCCCGAATCGGAATAATTGACCGGTTTTAAATGCGCTTTTAAATACCGAAACGGAGCTTAATTATTGTTAACTTATAAAATTTATTGGGCTACAAGCGACAGCGTAAACGGAATTAGTCGCGTATTGGATTTATGGGTTTGGGAACCCATTTTAGGGTTCTAAAGGATATTAATGGAGCGGCTCTCTAAATTATCGCCGAAAATAATTTTGCCGAATATCACTTCCCTAACTTACCGCAGAATTGCATTTCGCCGAATTTTCGTTTGCCAACTGCATCGTTTTGCAGACGTATCTTTCGCATATTATCATTTTCCAACCTTACATAGGTGGCAAATGAATATTCGGCCAAATTAAAGTTGGCAAATAATTTGTCAAATTTTGGTATGAATGAATAATGAGTTCTGATTTGATTTGATTTGATATGGCGCCAATGCCGTAATATATGTATAGAAATGAACTTTATCAACAAGCAACAAAGTGGTACCATCACTTAAAATAATCACATATATTTACACATTAACATAACGTAAGACATAATAATTGTAATTACACGTCTTGTAGTGTTACGGAACCCTTACGGAGTCCTCACAAACGCTAAATGATTATTTTGATGACGCAAAATTAAATTTTACGGTTCATTTAATTTATTATGGGAAAATGGACTTAAGAAAATATTGTTTAGAAATTAATTAATTAAGTCGCTTATAAATTAGGAAATGAGATACGGCCTTACCTTTCCTCATTGCAATCTTGGAATTGAAATTAATTTTAAATACGGTAGCGCCAAATAATTATTTTATATTAACTTTTTTAAGCGACTCACTATAGCGGTGACATGCGTGCCAAAGAGTTGAAAACCAAGGGTGCGGAAGATCGTGCGAAGTGGAGTAGGAAAAGCCTGAAACTGGACTTTGGGCTCTGAAGCGAGAGAGTAGCAGAGAGAGAGAGAGAGTAGCTGACATAACATTATTGAGATAGATGACAACTCCACCTATCCGCCATTTTATTTTAGCAAACGATAGACGAATCATCCTGTATTTAGTATTATTTGTACACGATCTTACCCGTTATTTCAATATTACGTCTTCAATATGACTAGGCATGGCCAAAAAGCAACTTTATTCAATAAATGACTACAAAAAGATAACAACACGATGCAGAGAGCTCTCAAGGATAAGACAAGTTACATAGTGATGTGCCGATTATATTTCTTTTTTTTTATGCTATAGGGGGTAAACGAGCAAACGAATCGCCTGATGGTAAGCGATTAACTTCGTCCATGGACACCCGCAACACCAGTGGTGTCGCAAGTGCGTTGCCGGCCTTTAAGGTGGGAGTACGCTCTTTTCTTGAAGGTTTGAAGGTCGTATCGGTCCGGAAACACCGCTGGCGACAGTTCGTTATCTAACATCTACTGGCAATATGACCGATTCTTTTAAGGACTGATTTTTTATGTTACGAATTGCCACAGTCTCTTATTTTTCCCGTTTCATAGCGTTTTCCCGGCTTATGCCACGGCGGAGGTACCCTGGGGTTTGCTTAGGCAACTAATCTAATCGGCCTAGGCTGGCGGAAGGGAGAGTGTAAACTAGGTCTTAATGGGACTAGTCCGATTTCCTGACGATATTTTTCTTCACAGAAAAGCGATTTGAAATAATATTTCGTACATAATTTCCGAAAAATTCCCGGAGTTTGAATCCCTAACCTTTATATTGAAAGTGACATACTCTTACCGCTTGGCCACCAATGCTACCCACTAGGGCATGCAATCACGGAATTTTTGTATGGACAATACCGGGATTCATTATAAATCCCGGCACTTTCATACAATCCAATACCGTGACTGCATACCATACTACCCACAGATCGCCACAGTCACCGGTAATATTGCAAATGCTGTAATGTAATGCTTATTGACTTAAAAGTGCCCTTGAGGCCTAACTACGGACTTATTTATTTATTTGGAATTTTTGAATTTTGAATATGTATAGTTTATCGTCATTTAACTAGAGAAAAAAATATTCATCGCTCGGAAGAGAAGTCTATATTTTTTATTGCGCAAAAACACATAAAAGCGGACTAATCATATATAACTTAATGTTATGTAATTTTCCAAAAAAAAGAGGAGACTACTTTAATTAAAAACGCCTATACAAGGTGTAACAAAAGTTCCATACGATACTTCAACAGCTGATAAGGTCAATGACCTTGAGTACAATGCAAGTAAAAAAAAATCGAAATTCGAAAAAAAATATTTTTGCTTTGTGTGGAGATAGGTGCATTTTCGATCAGCTGTTCCATAAAAAGTAAACCCTGTAGACACTAGGCGCAACGCTGCCCGTCCAACGCTGCTCATGCTTTCCACTCAAACTTAACAAAGTACGCGTTCTACACTCCGGTACAATATTGCAATCCTTTGAGCAATATTTCCGTGAAACGGAACAACACTAAACTCCACTTACCCAGTCTTGACGAATCCTTTGATATTATTGAGTTCAATTTACGTTTTCATATCCAAAAGCTTTGGGCCTGGGCCTTTGAGACTCACAACTCATATTGTACGTAGAATATGATATTATTAACTTTGTTATGTGTTAACACGAAGCGTTTTATCAGTATTTTAGGTATAAGGGAGACGCTAAGTTGTCGGTATTTTAATCTAATTTGTTTATTTTAAGGGGTTAATATGGTTTTAACTATAAAACTCTAGTGAAACTCGAACATATTAAATAATATTTGAAACGGGTCACTCACGTAATTTACGAGTGAATTGCGTGAGTGACCCGTTTTAAATATTATTTACTTAATGGGTAATATGGTTGCCGTTTTATTTGTTACGCTCATTGATGTAATAAGTAAACTAGAGAAGACAACTAGAAGAAAATATGTACGCCGTATCTGACAGTGGGAGGGGGTGAGGCGCCAAAGAATATAGCTTGACTAACCAGAGGCGACACGGTTATGAAAATATTCAATGTTCAGTCTTTTCACATAAATACTAAGGAATCATGCTTATGATAACAATAATAATAAGAATGCTGCAATGAATTATAAATATATTTTAATAATAATTTTATGGCTGTATGACAAATGGGTTCTTGCCAGGGTATTATGTCTGATTGAATTGAAACACAAATATATATGTTTATAATTCTGAATGTAATGTTTTATTAGTATTTAAATTTATTCTTACAGGTGATGGTATGCTCTACGTAACACGAGCAACATTGTTAATTTTACCTCAAACCCCATTTATTTAAATTTCAGTAATAAATTTGGCAAGTCGTTCTTATTGTACAGTAAGATTATGTAAACATATGAAAAATAACGCAAACTAGACAGATACTATTTTTTATAGATAAATACTATTAAAGTATAATTTACGTAATAGAAAGCGTCACGTAATAGCTCGGAGGCCTTGGATGTCACGTGTCACTTTCTTTAGAAATTGACAGATCGGGGGGGTCTACTGTGAATTATCCTTTAAGCGTAATGGGATTAGACAGCTTAACCTCCGGGTTAGCGGCTAACCCTGGGTGGTGCAAGTGGGCCTAAGGCATGTAAGCAGACATTTTGCATTGCCACTATTTTGGGTTAATAAGTTAATAAATTGAAATAGATAACATCTACTAAAGAAAAAGACCAACACCGAGGATCGAACTCGGGTCTTCAGCTTACGCGGCTAACGCCATATTTTGGGTTTGTTAGAATAATTTCGTTGAGCAGCGGTTGACTTACTTAAAGGCAGCGACAAAAGTTTATATCAAAAATGATATTTGGACCCCAAAAAATTATTAATTTCTTTACCTGGATGAGAAATGTATGCTAACTAAAGTGTTTTCAGCTATATAAGAATTGTATTATAAGTAGGTTACCTTGTTGTTTTTGATTTCCAATATTTCCTTCCACACGTTGCTGCTTTCTTGGAAATGACTGTATTGCATTATTTTCCAGAATACATCGGATATCCCCGCAGCCACAAAGGTGGGAAGGTCCAATGAAGGATTTTGTCAATGATTATTGAAAAGTTGGAGGAAACCCCGCGTCACAGATATATTCGTGAAAAGATCACGCAAATGTCATCTACTCGTTATAAAATTCATACTTAGTGGTGTATGGTGTGTGTGTCGAATCGGGTTAGTTGTAGTCTTATTTTCCTTGCCAAGTGTACCTATATTAAAGAGCCTTAATTGAATTCGCTTAGCAACCTGCATACGCCAGACACATGCGGAAGCTATTTCAGCCTGTATCGTTCGTTACACTTTTTTAATTTTTGGTGTGTGTTTGGTGAAGTGTGCTTTTTGCCACACCATGGGGTACTTCGAGACTCCACTACAACGAAGTTGAGAGTTGTGTTCAATGGTTCCTCTCCTACCACTTCAGGAAAGTCTCAACGATATTCAGAGGGGAAAAAGGGCCAACCATTCAAGACGATTTGCAGTCTAACCTCATGCGCTTTCGTCAGCATGAGTGACCGCTGATGTAGAGGGTATGTACAGACAGGTGCTAATCGAGGACTCGCAGCGGTCCCTTCAAAAAAGACTGTGGTGAATGAATCCGTCACAGCCAAATTCAATATACACCCTAAATACAGTGACCTACAGCACGGCTATCACACCTTATCTAGCCATAAGGTGCCTTACGCAATTTCAAGCGACGAGAACGTCAAACACGCAATTTGTCCCGGTTTTTATGTTGATGGTTTTTTTATCAGGCAGGGACACGATTGAGGAAACCATTTCATTATGCCACAATGTCACACGTCAGTTAGAATCAGTAAAATTTAACTTACGAAAATGGCATTCAAACAATAGAGACGTTTTGCTTGCGTGTCAGGATTTCGGCAGTCATGCAGTCCCGATACCGTGGACCTCAGCATTGAAAATTTCTCCAAGATTTGGTTTAAATTATTTTTGGTTTAATATTTCGCATATTGTGATCAGAAAAGTATTGATTCTGCAAGGTTCTTTACTTTGCGGTTTGAAAATCACTCGGTTCCAATCGGTTCGGTTCGGTTCGGTATGCATTTACATGCACCAACTATTCATATATGTCTGTGCCTTCATAGATCCAGCAAAGCCGGCCAAGCATACGTGAAATTTGAGATTGAAATGGAAAAGATGGTTTGACTCATAACGGATTTGTTTTGGTCAATGACTGGTTTTGTCCTGAAGATTTCGTCTCATATCCTATTACGTTGCAGGCTAATAAATAAGATTGCGTTATTTAAGAAAAAGCTGATGGCTTTCTTAAAATGTGACATTTGGTGGTTAACACGTTGTTAGCTATTGAAAAGGTGTATTTCCAACTAAATCCTTATCGCAGTAGGTCCTTGACAACCGACCATGGACTACGGAGGGCCCTTCAAAACGTCAGTACCTAATAACATATGACTCCCACCATTGATAGAGCTATAACAATAACACATCCTATAGGTGTTATAATTATATTATAATTATAATGAAGCTTATAAAGTGTCCCACAGCTAGGCATAAGACCCCCCCTCTCTTTCAATCTCACGTGTCAAGAGTAACGCTTACTCTTGGATACTAATGTCAAAATTCCATAGTAATTTGACGTTACTATCTGAGAGTAAGCGTTATTCTCGGAATAAAAATTTGGTAAAACGCAGCCTTAAACAACTAAGCTAATACTTATACCTCAGTGTTATTATGCTAGTAGTTAGTACTTATGTTTGTTAACGTCAACTTTTTGAATTTAAAAAATTGTTATAGAATCACTATCCATCTGCCAATTTAATTTAAATGCAAATTTTGCCACAATAAGTACATAAATAAATACACTCAACGGAACAACTCGCGTATTTACTACTACTACGAGCGGGGTCTGTGCGCGACTCGAGAGCAGCAAACAGTGTCTGATGATGATGGCCGAATGCCATCGAAACATGTCATGCCATTTGATAAAACTACGCGAGTTTTTACCGTTGATTTAATATAAATATGATTTAGGTACAGCCAGCAACAAAGATATGAAGCCAAAGTGCCAAAAATCTGTATACACGACCCTAATGTTTTGGCAATAACGCCCTGTATACATCTTTTTGGCACTTTGGCTGTATTCATATCTTTCTAGTTGACTGTACTCTTTATTAGTCGGCTAACGAACAAAGTACAATCCCGGAAGAGTCTGAGAGTGAAGAGCGTGAAATAAATCGCTTTTAGGGTTCCGTAGTCAACTATCCTCCCTTATAGTTTTGCCAAGTCTGCCTGTCTGTCCGTCCGTCCGTCCGTCCGCGGATAATCTCAGTGAGTGTAAGTACTTGAAAGCTGTAATTTTGTACGAATGTGTATATCGGTCATGCCAACAAAGTGGCCAAATAAAAAGTGGTTATAATTTTTTTTTAGGGTACCTTCCCTACATGTAAAGTGGGGGGTGATTTTTGTTTTCGTTTCAAACCTAGAGTGTGACATATCATTGGTATTTAAAAAATAATGAGGAGTTGATAGGGTCGGGTCGGGTGTATTTATTAAAACACTTTTTAAGGTTGCCTATTGTGACGGACGGTAAACTACGGAACCCTACACTGAGCATGGCCCGACATGCTCTTGGCCGGTGTTTAGTGATAAGTTCGCCTGATTTTTAGTTGTTTTAATTGAAAGTGTACAATTTAATAAAGAAATATGTTCTATTTACTAACATAATACATCTACACTCAAAGTCTGTTTAATTTTGTTCAGTAATTTCATGTTTTGTTTTTCTATACTCTTTCTCTCTCACACAATAATATCGCAATCTCTGAATAAAACAAACTTGAGAGTAATTGCCGTTATATATCCACGTCCGAGTTATCCAGAAATAGTTTGAAGACTCATACGAATTGCGTATACATGTGAATTATTCATCAAAATGGCGCTGACAAATGAAATCTAATGAATACAGTATGAGCTGAGCGAGGATTTGGAATAAGCGGAAGAATGTCTGTATTTTTAGGTTTCAGTCTTTTGTATTTCGGGGTAAGAAATTCGGAAATCTTGCATTGTAGATAAATAGTTGTTAGATTGTTTTATTTCAAAACAATACCACCACATTCATTTAACGAAAGATAATTTGATCAAAAATTCAGAATTGAAATAAAATATCATATGCTTAACTTCGAGAACAAGAATAAAAACACAATTGTTAACGTAACAAATTAAAAGTGTATGTGATTGTATATAATGAAAGACATTGAAATTCGAGTGTGGGTTTATGAAACGAGGCGGTAGCTGAGTTTCATAATAACATCACACGAGTGTTTTAATGCACCGTGCGGAGGGACCACTTCGTGGCTCAAGTTTTTTTATTTTTTTATTCTGTAAACTTCTGTATAAAGCCACGAATAAATACATTTTCTTTCTTTCTTCTTTCTATCTTTCTGATTATTTACAATTACATGCACTGCTTTATATAAACGCATATCAAGAGCTCTCCATGAAGCGTTCAAACCGCATATATATTGACCGCCATTACAACATTTATGAATGAACACTTTTCTGCCATTCAATTTTTACATTTATATTTTTAAAATTCAAAGACAAACTAGTGTTGGCCCCATTTTGATCTCGATCGATATCAAATAACGTGCGACTTGCGTGCGACATTGTTTGCAATTGACACTTCGTTTCGAACTAAACGATATCTCGGCTGATATTAGAATAGAGGTCAAATTAATGTTCCTTGTTTATAAGAGATGCTCGTTTTTTTTTAAATCGGTAATATAATTTAGCTGTAATAACATTTTCACAGATAACAAATTTGGTGTAACAAAAAAAATATTATTATGGGAGTCTTTATATGCGGTTTTTGAAAGCATTTAATAGAGGGCTAAATGATATGTGGGTATTTAAAGTTTTTTTTTTAAATAACCACACTTACGTTTTATAACTTTTATAGTACAGGTGCTTCTTTGAGTTTTTTTGAGGTTTCCTAGGTTCTCGAGCGTAATCTAGGAGGTGGCGCTCTTTAAGGAATGCGTTCATAAAGGTATATTTTAGGTTCACCTAAAATAACGTAGTAATTACGTAGTAATAAATCTTACATAGGTAATACAAGGGAATCATCAGCAACATATTTCGTACTATTATATCTTTCTGTAATCTGACCAAGGGCGGGTTTAAACTCAGCAAGCTGTACTCGCACCTTTTTCAATAGAAATAACTCAATTGTAACATAGTACCTATGTAGATAAACTAAAAGTAATGAAGTGTATTTCAAAATTAATTCAACTCTCAAAGCGTTTCCGTGATTATTGACTTTAAAGAAGTTAATAATCCTTAATGAACATTTCACAAGTTTCTTAAACTTTAGAAGCTTCGAGTTTTATCCATCCGGATACTTTTGATAATCTTTTCTTCAGTTGGAAATTTTATGACCCGTAAATTAACCATACACGACTTTTTTTCCCATTAAAAAAATACATGAATTAATATTAAGGGTTTGCGTTCTAGAAAAAAAACTATTAGTAAGTAGTTTGTGAAAAAAAATATTTTCCTGTTCCCGTGGAACTCCATGTATTGGGCCCTAAAAAACAGAGAAAAGTTTCTTCCATATCGTCTATAAAACAATAATAACAAAATTATCGGTTTTTCGGAATCGGATTAGTCCCAATAAAGGTCTAGTTTACCGTATGGGTTGGAAGGACAGGGCCTATACCACGAAAATCGAACGATTGCGGATTTGTATCTCCATCTCTGTCACACTTGCATATTGGAGTGACAAAGAGGTTTTCCCGTCAATGCCAATTTTCGATGTTCGTGGTAGGCATGCAGGTGGTAATCGCTTTAGTAAGACTAACTTGCCTACGCCAAATGTTGGGATTAGTAGCCGGAACGGACCCCACGCTCCCTAAATGAGCCGTGAGATAAACCGGGAAAGTGCTAGGAAGAAGGGCCAGATGTGAGTAGGACTCGCCCACCGAGGGTTCCGCACAAAGAATGCTCCCCCCCACAATGCATAATACCATTGCTCAACCTTGATTATTGATACCGTAGGTAATGAAAAAATCTGCCTTAAATCTAAAAAAGGACCTATTTTGGATTTAAGGTAGGTAGTTAGGTAAGTTACACTTACTGTATATATTATGAAAATTATTAATAAAACTTTAGAAATTAATCTCACCAACCTATCAACCAACAATGTGGTACGTTTTTCCAAAAACAAGTTCAACATGTTAAATGCCAGATACCAAATTAAAATTAATTTTGTGTACAATGGTATTTATTGGATTGAAACAACCAAATCCCTCTAGGCGCTGAGCCATTGGTCCTTTTATATGAATGACCGACATACAAATAAATCAATACAGAAATTGATATATACAATGGTTTGATGCCGAACGGTAATAAAGGGGTCAAAAAGGTCCTTGTCCGCAAAGCGCAATCGCCCCGGGCTTAGTCTGTATTAAATCATTATAAACCATATTGAATCAAAGTCAAGCATGTTTTTAATAAGAATGATGACTAGGTTGAAAAACTATCATTCTAATTAGTCCGTCAGTTAGATTGTCTAAAATGATTAGACACGTATTTTTCCTTTTTCAATTTAAGTAAAATTGACGAAGATAATAGAGCATCAAAGTTCCGGGGTGGGGGCTCGTGACGTCACTACTAGGTAAGAATTGTACTTAAAAGTGACGTTACGCGAAACTTGAACGCACTGTATGTTCATCATTTTTGATTTGACTAACAAAAGAAAAAATGCGTATACAATATTTTTTATTGATCTAAAGGACGAAAATAGATTTTTTTAGTCATCTAGCCTATTTTTTTTGTTTCGAGGATGTTTGGAACAAATACAAAACTTTTATTTTCAAAAGTATTAATGTACCTACGTAATATCATTTGATATTTACCAATCTCTTTTCGGTAAAGAAAAACATCGGTCAGATGGCAGTCGCTTTCGTGAAACTAGCGCCTACGCCAAATCATGGGACTAGTTACCAAAGCGAACCCTAAGTCTCAACTCAAATCCTCCTCAACTCAACTCCAGGGATAAGCTGGGAAAACGCTAGGAAGATAGATTGGAATTTTTAATACTCACATATTAATTAGTCATACAATAATGTTTTTTTTTTTAAATATAATAGTTATTCAATCATGTTCGATGAGATTTAAACCATTTTCAGTTAAAATTTTATTTTATAAATTTTCTGGTGGAACAAATTCAACTTCCAAAAACAAATAAAAGTGAACAAGTTTAGGTTTTGTCTCTTTCTAACATCAAAACACTCTTCTGAGATTAAATAGAATTATAGTTTTTTTTAATATCCATAATGGATACATTTATTTTTAAAATTTTATTATAATAAAAACACAAAACATAAAATGACAGAGCACTGATAAAAAAGAAAGCTATAAAACAAAATGGAATACCTCTCAAACTGCACTTAAAACTAGGTAAAATTAAGCCCGTTCCAAGCTAAGCCAGGACCCAAGGTCCCCATCACGCTCGCAACATTACCACGCTGTTTGGCGATGGAGATCTGCTGTACATAATTTTTTATAAACTCCTCACAGCCACGCACTCATGTATGAGAACAAAAGAACATCCATTTTAGCAGACATATATTTTTATTATCACAGCCTATTGAAACACCTTTTTACAATTTAACGTTACATCACATCAATAGCGCTTTTTTAATCAAAATCCGACATAAACAAACTGCAGAAACAAGGGATCCTACTAGGATTATTGTCTCGAATATTGAACCGGACAGCCCGGGGGCAGGATCCAATATAATGGAATACTTCGGTTATTTGCAGAACACGGGTACTTACAAATATGCCCCAGGCCCGTATTAACGTGCCGTCGCTAACATTGTTAAATGACCGTTTCTAACCCGTATTACCATGGCTTTAGGTCTACATTTGGTGTGTTAAGTATGTTGCTATTTGTGCACAGCTATCATTTATGAATCCTATTGTGATTGACATAAGGTTTAATTATAGTAAAAGAAACTTAACATGGATATATCGTGACCCGTTTCGGGATGGTTTTGTTATTTGCTTAACGTTTTCTTTGAAATGCGTAAGAATGAAAAGAGTTGTTTCCTTTGTAAGTTATGGATTTAAGTTAGTGTAACATGGACAATAAGGTATTCACAACAATTTGAGAAAATAATATTGATGTGAAAACAAACATTTTCCATTACCAATTTGTCACGAAACGCACGAGTGCTGGGGCCTTACCATGACGTCTTAATGCGATTCAGTTTAGGTTCTTAACTGTGCTCAGGGGCCTTACCATGACGTCTTAACGCGATTCAGTTTAGGTTCTTAACTGTGCTCAGGGGCCTTACCATGACGTCTTAACGCGATTCAGATTAGGTTCTTAACTGTGCTCAGACAACACGTCTTAACCCCGTGCGCTGTAGCGCATCAGGGATGTTCGCTCGATGGAACACAGACGGCTTCCATGCAGTGTTGCGAAAGCGGGTGGCATCCCTGTGGACTCGAGTGCGGAGCAGCACCAACACTCTCCTGAAGGTGATCGCAGAAAGGGTTGACAGCCCTCTTATCACTCATTGGATGCTGATGCATGTTCGGTCCAATGAGCATTATGTTTTCTACTAACATTAGGTATAGGTAGTTTAATAACATAACTTTGTATAGATATAAAAAATATGGACACCCTGCTGTCTGAAATAAATATTTCATTTCATTTAACGCTATTTAGATGAAGACCTAAACTGAGTCGCTGCCATACAACTGAGCACAGTAACTGTCACAGTTACTGTGCTCAGAACCTTAACTGTTAAGAACATAAACTGCATCGCGTTAATACGTCATGGTAAGGGCCCTGTTGTATGGCAGCGACTCAGTTTAGGTCCTAAACTGAATCGCGTTAGGTACAGTCAACCAATTGGAACCCTAGGCTACTGTAGAACTATGTCATAGTGACGCTATAAATCAGATTGTAAGAAATCTCTTACAGCTTGTCATTTTGACATGTTTCTAGAGTGGCCTAGTTCACTGTTTCTCCTTGGAAATTCACACTACCTCATCAAACCCCACTGAAACCATTCACTACTGAAACGATCGTATTATCGTAACATACAAAATATAAGATAAATAATTTCATCTAGGAGATTTAACTAAAAACTCAAAAGTTAGGTTAGTACGATCAATGCCGGTTTATTTACATTGTTAGGAAGTTATTGACAGCGATCTTACGGATTCTATTTTATTAAATGTACCCAATCTACATGCTGAATTTAATCAAGCCTCCGGTCAAAACTGAAAACATCACAGTCATAAACCCGTCCTTCACTTCCGTACAAAGAAGTGACAAAAAGAGATGTATATATGTTTGTTATTTCTCCGATTCCGTAGGTTGAAAACAGTTTTGCTGATCTCTTTTGATGCAATTCGTCCAAGCAGACAAATTAAACACATCGTTGTAATTTGGTAGTCGGTATCAATGCATTACAACTTAACTTGGTCGCATATTTTGATAGTGGATTTTACAAATGTCGTAAGAGGCACGTAATCAAGTTAGACTTACGACATTTGAGAAATCCACTGCCAATTTCTAGGCCGCTCCAAACTGTTCTCATTTGACAGTTATCGTACTACTTCCACGCTTTAGTTATTCTTCCGTGAATTTAATGTAAGTAATTCAATAACAACACGGTTTAGGTAGGTAAACAATATCCACTACTCAGGATCCAAATTTCGTGCTAATTGTCCTTACTAAGATTCGAACCTAGACCCTCCTGCTTCGTAGATTCGTTCCCGATTAGTAGGTAGATAAGGCTGTTTAATAACACTGCATACGGTCCGTATGTACCAAAGTTATATAAAGGAATATGTAATATACTCGTATTGAAGTTGTGAGAGCAGTAGGCGAAATAATAGACAAGTTTAGAACATTGCTGTACAATACATCGTCCTGCACAAAAGAGCGTATGTCCATAGAAGTCCAAAGGCATTTAAGTTGTTTTTAGCCCGAAAGCATTTAATGTAACTTAGTACCAAGGGGACGTTTCAATTGCCTAACGAGTTAAGGGTTTTGTTATACCAGTGTGTATTTTATACAGTAAAGAGTTAACATACTTACATCCTACTAATAACTAATATTATGTACGCGAAAGTTTGCATGGATGTTTGTTACTCTTTCACGTAAAAACTACTTCGTGGATTTTAATGAAATTTTACTATAATATAGTAGCTTATACCTCAGAATAACACATAGGCTACAATTAATTAAGATATTGCGCAGACGAAGTCGCGGGCACCAGCTAGTACATACATAATAAGCCTAACGAGACGAATAGACGCATACAAAAAACCACTTAAACTCGTAAGCTGCACCCACTTGAGATGGTGATCATCTGTTTATTAGCACGTGGGGTACAGCAAGCTAAACCAACGCTCATTCGCACATGTGGCCACATAGTTCGGTCAAGTGTGTAATTCAGACCCGCGCACCGAGAGTTCCGTCTGACTAAATTACTACTTCTTGATCTAATTGCTTTTTTCAATTGTACTTATTAGTTTTCAATTAAATGATAAAATGAAGCCTCGTATTTTTGCGCTTATGAATACCCGCCCTAGGCGCGAATAAATTTAGGAAAAATAGTAGATTGTAGGTATATCAAGGGCATATAGTAATCCATTTTAGACGGGGCTATTTATTGATTCGAGTGCAACGAGGACCAATATATTAGTCGAGGATAAAATAGGCATTTATGCCTGAGGTATACACTCTGCTTTTCACTTCGATTGTAAGGAAGATATTAGGTTAAATTTCACTTTAAATCGTTGAAAATGTAACATTAATGCTCGAGCGCGCGCACTGCGATGTCACTTTATGCCCTAGAGCATGAAAAACGATTTTGTGTCGCCTCGCCATGACATAAAGGCGAACTTTTCGAGCAAGAGAAGTGAAAAAGATGTATGCTATCTGGGAGTCTTTAAATTTTTATAAAATCTATTGTACCTAATTGTTATTGTGCGTGTGCGTGTGCCTTAACGGAATTTACTTTTAGAACCTGATATATAAAGTAACTAAGAAACAAATTTAAACTGATGACAGATACATTACGATTTTTAGTTTCACACGTGCTATACGGAACCCTAAATTAATCAAATCAGAAGAGCTAAATCAGTAACCTTTGTCATTCAATTTTTAACCATCCTGAAAATACCATAAGGTACATTTTAAATACCGGTATCTTTGAAACTAGACGAACATTTTTTTGCGATATTTTTGACTACACTTCAAGTGTCTGTTTCTAACTTTAAAGAATTTATGGCATATCTTTATAAGTGTGAATTCGCGTGAAAATTAACAACTTTCAAGTGTTTCTTCCGGAGAATTTAGTACTTCCCGGAGTTTCCAAGGAACTTATATTTTTGTTTGAATAATAAGTATCTTAAGGATTACATAGAACGTTTATTATAACATCCATGCCATCCTGAGTCATTCCGAGAAGTTGACGCAAATGGGGGTAGATTAGGATGGTAATTTCAATTAAGATTACATACTTAAGCTACTTTTCCATTAAGAGATAAAAATCATCAGACTTGTGACACACTGAACCCTTTGGGTGTTAGTAGAAATAGATGAAATAGATTTCACTATCTATTTGAATCTTGAACCGGACACAGCGCATCCCAATCGCCAACAGAGATAAGTTTGCAACACGAAAAATGTGCCCAAAGTTGCTAGTGATTTGTGATTGGTATACTCGACAACTTTTACTATGAGACCAACACCTAAATAGGTAAAAAACTTTCTGATGTTCAGAGGCCTTACCATGTCTTAACGCGATTCAGTTGACGACCTAAACTGAGTCGTTTCCATACAACTGAGCCTAAACTGATTTGACTGATTGATTGCGTCAATACGTCTTGGTTATTCCCCAGGTCTTTAGATTACATTATAAATTGCAGGCATGTCAATCTACAAGAATTCATATTATGATAGTCAGA
This sequence comes from Lathronympha strigana, assembly GCA_949128165.1. Classification (NCBI taxonomy): domain Eukaryota; kingdom Metazoa; phylum Arthropoda; class Insecta; order Lepidoptera; family Tortricidae; genus Lathronympha; species Lathronympha strigana. The sequence goes on from OX421911.1 coordinate 2,828,457, forward strand.
ATAGGTATTAGGGTATAAACAATAGGTATAAACAATCATTTCAAAAATTAAATCAAATTATTACAAGATATAAAAAAAACAATGTCACATTAATATCTCCAGTATATCCTGTGTGATATTGGTGTCCATGGGTGTCCTGAAAACCAGCGCCATAGCTAAGTATCTCGTATCCTAGCTATCGGCATATGCTGAGTGGCATCCATTTTGGTTCTCTCTGATATTTTGTACAAGATGTAAATAGATTAAGGTTTTTTCTGTGAATCAAATAAATAATTTCTATTCTATTCTATTCTATATTTAAATAAATGTAGCTATATCAATAAGACGATCTTAGAAACCAGCTTTTTAATGCCATCGACAGTATAGTTATTACGTACCTAATAAGTAATTACTATTATCTCCATGAATACCTACTAATTCTCTCAAGTTAAGTTAGTCTACCGAACACTGAATGGAGTCTCGTAATATCCGTATTACAGTGAAGGAAGCTCGGAATAACGATTCCGGGAACTGTATTGTGTAATAATTACTTACACCGCACTTAGCTGCGTTCCGGTGAGGGAAGCATGGAGACGGGCTCTTAATTAATAAAAAAGTTTTAGTTTTTGGAGTCGTGCTCAAAAAAACTACCGTGCTGACCCCAAATTCACCACGGCGACAGGTGTGACAATTGTCAATATGATTACTGATATTACAGGCGTATTTATGGGCTACGGGCGCCGCTTACTATTGTGCGGGCTGTATGCTTGTTTGCCATCAGTATGTCACGAATATTTTAGTGAAGAGCTCTTGACACTCTTGCCACAAGAAACACGACATGTCACGAAATTCCGACACAGGATCATGATTATGTCAAAAACTATCAGAAATTCTATAAAATTCTATGGTGTTGACTGACAGACGGACGGACGGACGTACAACAAAGTGATCCTAAAAGGGTTCCGTTTGTTCCTTGTGAGGTATGGAACTCTAAAAAACTCCGAAACAAAATGTCTCCAATCTCGCTCAATTCCGTCCGTCTCCATACCAGCCTGCCGCGGCAGTGACGATAGACAAGCCCGTTCTCGAGCCATTTTAAGACGCCTATAACTCCACAGGAGCATTTCAGTCACAATAATCGCTTAACACGCTATTATGCTTCACAGTTAGTGTCTACACTGCGAAAATACTAACTGTATGAAACGTACTGTATAAAATAAGAGAGAACCTCTTTTAAGAGATGACAAAGCGCGTATTTTATCGATTATTGATATTCAAATTGAGATGGATGCTAATAAACGTAGCTTTTTATTAGTAATTCATGTCAATCAGTCAGAGGTTAAATCTTTAAAGGCCAAAATATTTTGTAGCTTCACGTTCTCTTAAGTAGTGTATTAGGATGATTTCGAATCTCAAAAAGCGCTGGGTGATTTCGAAATGAGACTCTTAGTTAGTTGTTTTCTTAGTCTTAGTGAGTAGTTTTCTTAGTCTTAGTTAGTTTTTTGTATACAGGGTGTAACAAAAGTCCCGAAGTGCTGATAAGGTCAATGACCAATGCCAATTAAAGCATGTATTTCTGAGCTGGCTGAACCAGTGTCTCATTTTTGCAATCAGTGTTTTAGTAAGGAGATCTTCCCTGACCAACGAAAATAGCAAAAATTTTACCACTACACAAAAAAGGGCCAAAAACGGATGCAAATAACTACAGGCCAATTTCAATGTTGCCAGTGTTATCAAAAATTTTAGAGAAAGTAATAAAAGGCAAACTTTGTAAACATCTCATGAGTAATAACATTTTGAACAAAAGGCAATTCGCATATCAAATTGGCGTCGGGACATCTGAAGCTTTGGACACTCTGATTGATGACGTGACAAATAAATTATTTCACAAACTAAAAGTAGCAGGTGTCTTCCTTGATTTGAAATCCGCTTTTGACACCATAGATCACGACATATTAATTCAAAAGCTAGAATATTACGGAATCAGGGCGAAAGTCTTAAACCTGTTTAAATCCTATTTGTCGAATAGAAAACAGTTTGTAGAACTCAAAGAAATAGATGACAACTCAGCAGAGGTAGTGCATAGATCTAGTTTCACTAAAATAACCAGAGGAGTCCCACAAGGTTCAATCCTTGGCCCTATCTTCTTTATCATTTACGTAAATGACTTGATATTGCATTTGCAAAATGTAGTCCCTGACGCTAAATTAGTTTTATTTGCTGATGATACTAGCGTGGTGATTTCTGGGAAAACTATTGACGACTTAAACGAGAGTGCAGCCCACGTTGTCAGGGCATGCTGTCAATGGTTTATGGTGAACAGTTTAGTTTTAAACGGAAGTAAAACATATGCAATGCTATTTAAAACGACAACTAGAAATGATGACAAACTTGACATTCGATTTATGGATCAAATAATAAACTCGGTTGATACTAGGGGTGCACATTGATAACTTATTAAATTGGAAAGAGGAATTGAGGTCAGTCGAGGATTCAATCGCCTCAGGTTGTTATGCTTTGCGCAGTCTTAGGAACGAACTGAATATGGAACAATTAAAATTGGTTTATTTTGCTCTTGTAGAGTCTAGACTCCGGTACAGCATAAGGCTCTGGGGTAATAGCTATAGGTATAATGTGGACCGTGCCTTTATTGCACAAAAACAAGCAATTCGCACTATGGTGCGAATCCCGCATTGGGATTCTTGCGAAGACCATTTTAAAAAATTAAAAATATTAACAGTTCCGTCCCTTTATATTTTAGTTATTTTAACGAGTGTAATTAAACATCGAGATGCCTATGAGTCACAGGAAGAAATGGAATTGAGACTGGCGTCTAGAACAAAAAACATACCTCCCACTGCAGCCTCGCGACTAACTGTGGTATCGCACACTGCCAGAGTTCAAGCAGTGAGGTTGTTTAATAGGATGCCTATGGAGTTTAAAACTATGACATGTTATAAAAAATTTAAATGTAAACTAAAAGCATATTTATTAGGCAAAAATTGTTACAATATTGATGAATTTTAATTAAGTAATTGTATTAGTTATTTTAAGGATTAGTTTTTGACATTAGAATTTTTATGAGTTTTTATTGTGTTAGGTATGTATTGTAGATAATTATCATCACTTTATTGTAAATAGGCATGTATTTATTCTATAATGTAACATTCAGACACAATGTATTATTGTTTATGAATAAATGAAATGAAATGAAATGACCCTGACCGATGCAAGTGGAACATTTCGAAATTCGAAAAAAAAAATCTGTATAGATCAGCTGATCGAAAATGCACCTAATTCATATAAAGTGATTTATTTTTAATTTCCAAATTTTTTCACTTGCATCGCACTGACCCCACTTTCGAAATTACCCCATTATACTCTAGTTTCGTTCAGGAATTTTTAGTAATGACTTTAATGACGTACTGGAATGTGAATACGTGCATATAAATGCATAGTGGTTGGAACAATCTGCTTGCATGAAATTAAGCGACTTGCACGCGTAGTTCCTCATTAGGGTTTCTGCTAGTGGATTCCGAGCAAATGCATTTTTAGCATGAGACGGCGTGGAATGTGGGTCTGTTACGGGCTGTTATGTAATTTATACGAGAATGTTTAATATTGGATTCCAGATGTGTATTTAATCTAAAATCGATGGAGGCATGTTAAAATGTTTCTGAAATATTGTTGGTTGAAAGTTTGCGAAAATTAAGTTCGTTAATTACGAGAAATAAAGAGTTGTTTTACAAACTAGGGCAAATTGCCAGAAACTAGCCAGTAGCCACCCTCTAAGGCCTCTAATAACGGGCCACTTTTATAGTACCAAAAATAAGTGTGTTCATAGGTGCACATAATTTAACGTTTAACGTGGCTGATTATTGAAGGGCCACCCTTCAAATTAAGTCAATTACTGATAATGTGAAATCTTGTATTAAGATGTATTCTATTTTAAAATACATTTTTAATATTAGGTGGCTAGTTATGGAGTGGCCAGTAACTGGCACTTTACCCTATAATTTGAACTACTACAAACTAATTTATCGATTTTTAAAAGGAACCAATTTACAAACTAAATGTATTATTTCATTCATTATCAAGTCAATTTGATGAATGGAAGAATACTTACATTCATTTTTTTTCTTTTTTCGGTGACATTAAATTATTCATTCCAAATATCTGTAAACACTTTTAATTTTTTTATATCCCACATTTAATTCCCATTTTACTCATGACAAATTTTGATCTCACCAGCTTCGATGTAGGTAGATTTAATTCATTTGACACGTAACCCCACTTACTCAACTTTGACAGGAAATTATGTATTTATTCAAATTCGCCTCGATTCCAAACCTGACCATATTTGTATTAAATTGATAATATTTTACGATACTTAAATGTCATTTTGTTCGTTCAGTAGCTGCTGCCCTGCAGAGAGATGGCTATAAAATTTGATATAAATTTAACCCCACTACGCATAAAAGGCACAGCGACCATTGAAAATAACAATTTAAATTTGGAGTTTACTACGCGGGAATACGGTGTATAATTGAATGCGTTCCCCACTGGCTGTTACATCTTTTATGCATATTTTGGAATTGACATGGTCTCATAAAACCGTGTACACAATGATTTGATTCTTTTATTAAACAACACCTAGTAAACAACTGCCGTAAAATATTTACCTTAGATTTGTTCGCATTCTTTGAGATATTCAAATGTACGAGTATCTGTAGGCGTTAGGTTAAATTATTTGAGAGATATTCCTATTGAATTGATGATACGATAAAATTTACATAAGTATAATTATTACGGCGCTTGGGAGGTTAAACACATTTTAAATAACACTCCTAATTTTCATATTCTTGATCGACTATACATTTTTGTAATAACTTGGAACGAAGTAACATGACTAAGATCATTCATTTTAAATGTCCATAATACATACAACCACAGTCTCGAACGTGACATCATACTGGGGCAAGTTGAGGGCAAGCGCGCTAGAGGAAGAGCCCCTGCAAGATGGTCGGATCCTATTAGGCAGGTATGTGGTTCCATGCAGAAGGCAGCCCACATAGCCCTTGATCGCGATAAATGGAGGGACATAGTTGTTGGTCACGATCCTCAGTCATGAGGGAACGATGAAGAAGAAGAAGAGAATACATACAAGATTATAATCGGCGGACCTGTTGTCCATATAACGACCAAATAAAGACGTATTTCCGTCATTAACTCGAGACTTATTCTTTATTTACTTCAAGTTTGAACCTTGATCGGTTACAGTTAAAATGAATTCGACCAAATTTTTAAAATCGGCTTAATTTCATTGTTGTTTTTTCTGATTAACACTAAACAGTATTAAATTATTATGTTCTTAAATTACTTCTTCCTTCTATGAACCACTGCGTTCGTTTGTTAGGACCAAAAATCATTTATTAACAAAAATAAACAGGAAAATAATACATAAACATCACTTAAGTAGTAAGTAAGACTGGGATATTAGATCAGTGAAGAGGAGGATGAATTGGGTAGGGCTGCGCCGTCGTTTAAGCCGAAGAAGTTTCGGAAAGATTTGAATTTGTGCAGTGTACCCCGGATACACATGCTTGTAGCACGTATTACGGAAATTATAATTTTCGATCTAAGCCAGCCCATTACTAGACTGAGCGATCTATCCCATCGTTCGTTCGTTTGTTTGTTTATTGGTTTGTTTATCTTTCTCGCTCGAATATGCGAGAATAATAGAGAGGAAAATAGACGAACAAGGTGGTTCTTGATAGGCCCCGTTATTTTAAAACAAACTGTTAAAATTTTCAAAGTACTTAGAACGCTGTGTCAATTTCTATGGAAAGTGTCACGTGATTAGCGAGATTTCACGTGACGCTTTCTATAGAAATTGACACAGCGACCCTTACCGTTGTTATTTAAATAGAATGCTTTCACAAATTGGGTCCTTCCTAAATTGTTGGACTTTAGATATGATATCATATACATATTAAAAACAAGTACAACGACAAGGTCAACAAAGTCGGTTTTATGACAATTAGTAGTTTGGGACGGATGCTAGTGTGGGATGCTACCTGTGTAGATACACTGGCACCGTCCCATCTCCAACGAACTAATGTAAAAGCGGACAGAGCGGCTGAAAGCGCCGAAATTTTAAAGCGTAATAAATATAAGACACTGGGACCTTATTGTACCATTCGGGGTCGAAACTCTTGGTCCATGGGGTCTCAGCGCACGTAAGTTTTTCGTAGAAATCGCGAAACGTCTGGTTGATGTTACTGGTGACCGAAGAGCTGGTGGCTTCCTCGCACTACGTATCAGCACTGCGATACAACGAGAAAATGCCACCAGCATCCTAGGTAGGTAAAGGTAGGTAGCTAGGTAAGTTACACTTACTGTATATATTTCGAAAATAAATGTTGGTTAATTTACTTTGAATGAAAAACAATTACTGTATTGTATTTCTCTTCCCACAACGTTGCATTGCAAAGACAATATCGATTACTGCTATCTGGTTCCTACTAAACTAACTCGCAAATAATAATAAGCAAACGCAAATTCATTTAAAATGTCACCGTCCGATGGCATTCAGACGGTCAGACAACGTCGTCAGAACCCATTTAGCTCGTTTGATAAGGCAAGCTGTGTCGGTCTAATCAGACGCCCGAGGAAAGTAATGCGATACCCGTCGACAAATCGGTCTGGAGAGATGTTGGGAGCTTTAAGAATATGATCTTGATTTGACATTATTCACGTTTCCCGCTAGGATATATAGGAGTCTTAGCCTATGCTAAGACTATTCTCTTAAGAGGGCGTAGAGCTTCCAGTGGCGCCCTCATTGAAGAGACAGTTTATTTTATATCTTATAATATATATCTATATTTTAAAATATATCTCTATAATCGATGGTATCATCGTTGTAGTCATTTGCGAGATTGCGAGAGCGTTTGCTTGATTTTTCCACGTAGAATATAAACATAATTGACTGGTAGAGAATGCCTTATAGCATTAAGTCCGCCTGTTGTACGTCTGTATTTTCTTTTGTGCAATAAAGATAAAATAAAATAAAATAAAATAAATAATTTGGAGTGATATAAAATCAAGATCAGATTTTTTATGTTTGAAATGCTCCAGCTAGCTGAAAGACGGGGCACGTGCGAGGATTATTTTAACTGAAAAACTATTTATATTTCACGTGTTTAGTTATAACGGACTAGCAAATACATAGTTAAATGACCATGAGACATATCTTATTTTACAACTGGTATCAGTTGCTGTCTTCTTAGTGTGGCTGACCAAATTTATTAATAAGTAGCATAAAAAGAAACTATACCTCGTTTTTAGGATTAGAAAAACCGTGTGTTTGTCGTTGTGCGATTTTTTTAGGAATGGGGGTAGGACGGGACGGTCGGTCAGTTTCTTTCTACAGAAAACATCACGTGACATCCGAGGGCTCCGAGCTATCACGTGATTCTTTCTATAGAAATTGACAGATCGTCCCGTCCCATCCCGTCTCATTCTAGTGTGAGTCATCCTTAAACTGCCATAATTATCTTTTTCATATTATCATTAATTATGGAACAATGTTTGTTTTTTAATATTTTGTAGAAATGACTACAATAATCGAAAAAACTTAAGGAAAAATAAGCCGTTATTTTAATAGCCCTAAATTATTTTTAAAAACGAGGTGAAGTAATTTTTTTTGTGCTACTTATTAATGTTGATCTACAATACAATACAATACAATAACTCTTTATTGCACACCTCATAAAATATTACAACAGAAAAAAAAAGATATACATCATACACAAAAGCAGAGGTCAGGAAACAACAGGCGGTCTTATCGCTAAAAAGCGATCTCTTCCAGACAACCTTAGGGTAGTGGAGCCAAATGTAACAGAAAGAAACAGTAGGAGGTGCAAAAACTAACGGAAGTAATTTAATAGAAACAAAAATTAATTAAAAAAAAAACACACACACACAACTCACACAACATCATACAACTACACAACTTTTAGTAAAATTATAATTATGACAGTCTTAGTTCATATCCAGAAACACTTGCCTCATTGTGTATACATGCCGCTTCAACTAATTATACAACGTTAGATTCCCGTATAACCCTTCTGCCATCTTACCCCTGTGTGACATTCACAAGACACCTGTCTTCGTCAACAAAAAAACTTTTAAACATTATCAAACACACCCGTCCAGAAACAAATTCAGACACCCGACACCGTTCTGTTCTAAATAAACATTCCTTCTGTATCCGAAATAACATTATAAATCATTTTCCCTTTAGTTTTTGTACTAGAATTCGTTAGTTCCTTGGCATGTTCCGCTATTTGCTTAGCTTAGGCAAACATATGGGGAGATCCATCATTCACAAATATTAATTTACAGAAGTGACAGCAAACGTGTTGTTGGTTAAAGATTTGCATTCCTGCACGAGGTATGTCGCTGATGACGCAGAAAGTTTGAATGGTGTAGTTCAAAATATGTTTAGGTTTGTGTCATTAGAAATAATTTATGGTAAATACCTAGCTTTGATTTCCTGACGGAAGGAGCTCAGTCAGAAATGTATTTAGAGAGAAAAATATAGTTTACTTCGTATTTTTTTAACTATAAGTCTATTTATAAATGTCAGTTATGGATCGCCATAAGTATTTTTTTAAATGTCTATGTGCATTTTGCGTTACGTCACTTGATTTATACAAGGTTTTACAAAAATACTGATGATCCATTTAAGGTCGTACCTAATTAGTATCGTGGTCTGATGAAAAATTTTGCGTGATTTTGGTTTTTTTGGGACAACTCGTCTCACCACTAAACGCCGCGCCTTATAGTACATAGAACTAACCTCAGTCGCTCCCTTATTCTTTTTAAATCATGAAACTAAGTAAAATCTTCTAACTACTTTACATAGCATTAAAATTAGCAATAAATAGATATTTTTGGCTTGATATAGTTTTTTAAAACACACAAACACAAGAAAAAGCGAGCGAATGAGGTTATTGTTTTTGGACGGAAAAAAAGCAACACTGAAATGCTCGACGACTCGACGCTTAGTGGGAAAACTAAGGCATATACAAAGGATTCATACCATTTCATCAGTGAAATTAAAGACCTGATTTTAACTGATGATGAAACCATGGTCAGTTTTGATGTTCAGTCACTTTTTACCTGCCTACCGGTGCAAGACTGCATTGAAATTGTTAAGAAGAGGTTAGCTGAGCATAACATGCCTCTGGAATATGCTGAACTACTGGAACATTGCCTGACGTCGGGTTACTTGCTATGGAACAATGAATTCTACAAGCAGGTTGACGGTGTAGCAATGGGGTCCCCTGTGTCTCCTGTCGTGGCGAATATCTTCATGGAGGACTTCGAGGAGAAGGCGCTTGCTGTGGCTCCTGTACAGCCGAAGATATTTAAAAGATACGTAGATGACACTTTTACTATATTACCTAGAAGTAGTGTATCAGCTTTTCTGGAGCATCTTAATTCAATTCATAGTAAAATTATATTTACTATGGAGTTGGAAAAAGATTGTTCACTTACATTAAATGGTAAATCGCACCACCATCCCTCACAGCTTGCTACAGTTGGCAAATCTTTGTTTCAGAGAGCCCAAAGGATCTGCGATGACAAACATCTTGGTGCTGAGCTACAGCGTGCAAAATGTGCGCTGTGGGCTAACAACCTCAAGATACCTCGTGTCAAGCAGTCCCCTCGTGTGAAGATACCAACAGTTGAGCGTAGGCCTGCTGTTTTGCCTTTTGTCAGAGGAGTTACGGACAGGATCAGCCACATCTTGAAGCGTGCTTCAATCAAGACCTATTTCAAGCCGTTGAAGAAGATGTCACAATTCCTGAGGCCTGTAAAGTGTAACTTGCCTCTACAAGATGCTGGGGTCTACAGGCTTGACTGTGAATGTGGTCTATCATACGTTGGGCAAACAAAGCGTAGCATACCAACCAGGGTGAAGGAACATATAGCCAATGTCAAGCATCGTCGACCAAGGTCTGCAGTCTGGGAACATGTCTCTGATAAGCCTAATCATTCAATTAAATTTGACAAACCTCTGGTCCTCGCCAAGGAGAAGCGTTACATTCCCAGGATGCTGCGTGAGGCTATTGAAATCAATAAGGTCCCTAATTTCAATAGAGAGGATGGCTTTTCGGTACCACCAGCTTGGGATCCTGTTTTACATCTCATCAAGGATCAAGCACGACACAGAACTGGAAGACCTTAATGTGGACTTTGTTTGAAAAGATTGAAAACGGATAAAAGAGGCAAAATGGGGTAGTTTTCTTGTCGCTTCTTTCTGCTCCATAAGCCAGTTAGGGAAGCGTTCGTAAGTTGTATGTATGTTAATCCTCACAGGGTTTAAACATTTTTATTTTAATTATAGAATGCCCTTCAGGCTATGTATTACTAGCTTTATAAGCCCCTCTGGGCATTGTAGACCAACCTTTGTTTTTTAAATTATTTTTATATTTTTGTATGTAGGTAGTTTGCACAAGTAACTTTTTTGATTGACGGGGAGAATTCGCATTCTCTCAGTCATCATCTTAACCCTGTGAAAACGAGTGCTGTAAAGGGCTCGAAACGTAGGATCATGGTGTTAATAAACGCGATTAATCCGTTCTAAAGTGTTTAATTTCAATGAATAACAATCGCGGTAACAGAAGACAATATTAAAAGCAACACTCTTTAATGAATCACCAGAATATTTGTTACCCTCTGTACTTTTATTTGATTTGGCACGAAATGTCGTTCTTTTTACCTCCTAAAACAATCAGAAGTTATTGGAGTCAATTTAATCCTCATTTAATCCTCTCTTATCCATAATTAGATACGACCATTTTACCATCTTATTGATAATTATAAGATTAGGATCCTAAATACCAAAATCTGTAAAACCGTTTTAACCCTTAATTTTTGCAACCCAACTTCGATCGCTTCTACCAATACCGTGACATTTTATTTTATTTTTATTTTCTTTATTTTGGGAAACATACAGCGAAAAATAAAACAATCATTTAGATCTAATATAGATTAAAGAAAAGCCAAAACAGTTTCCACTAATGGATTAATAACATTTTTGTTGCTCAAACTAAAGTTATAATTTTGTATAACTTCTATGATTTATGTAGATGGCTTTAGGTAAAAGAGAGACATACCCGGTAACCGGAGTATCTTTAAATTACTCATCAGACATTGCAGTCACGAGCCGCGACCCTGATTTCTGCTTCTTTCCGTTGCAATTGCCCGTTTCACCTGGTAATTTGTTCATATTTCCCCTAGCCACCCTAACTGACCCCTACGATTATCAATTTAGGGCTTTCAGACGAGAAAATGCTGTATCAGCTGATTTAAGTTGCTTTGATAGATTTTTTTGATACACATAGGTACCTATTGCACTGTGGAAAAAGTCAAAATACATAACAAATCCATTTCAATTTTAGATTTTTAATACAAAAAAATATTCCATGTTTTATTTCAAAGACTGCTGTTATTATCCCCCCTGACCGACGTAATGCAAATGACCATGTAAGCTTAAAATCTTTACCTTAATTAATTTTAGCGATATTTTTAAAGCCGACGGGCTTGACTACAGTATAACCAAGTATAACTACAATCTAAAACAGGATATTAACTCCGTGAACATGTCGCTTGCATTTGTGCCGAAATATCGGGTGCTCAATAAAACAAAAATATCCCTTTTTAGATTGTAGTTATAAATCCTTTAAAACGCTTGTATCTTTCGATTTTACGTCTTAAAAAAACTACTACACTTTATCACAAAACCAGATGCTAACCAAATACCTACGCTAAATGGATAGCAGCCAGCTACCCATTGAAATTGTTACTAAAGTAACATGCTAATTGTAACATTATTGTACTTACGAAGTATCTGGGTCAGTCACGGACAGTGTAACAACTGCACTAGGGCCAGGGCGGGCCTAGGCTTGACAGTAATTAGGGATTCGGGGCCACTTGAGACGGGTGCTAAGCGCCTACATAGTTTAAGAAATGAAGACAGTAGGCTAAAGTTATTAGGTTTGAATAGTTTACATTTTTTGCTCGTGTTGCAGCGTCCACCCGGTATACTAGTTCCTGAGGCTCTAATGCCCAATAGTGTTTTTTATTTTTTATTTATATATTATATAGATATTAAATCTGAAGTACTATATACTTATATCCTCGCCAAACTGTTACGTTTGATGGCAAGACGCGCAAAGTTTTTACACAGTTTAACCTATTAAACTCTAATTATATTAAACAAAGTAACACATCTTATAATATAAATAAATAAATATTGTGGGACAATCTTACACAAATCGCCCTACGGTAAGCTCAATAAAGCTTGTGATGCGAGTGCTAGACGACGACATATATTATCGATAGATAGATACATATAAATACTTATTTAAATACATTGAAAACATCCATAGCTCAGGAAAAAAATTGTGATAACTGATAAACACACCGAAAAAGTCTGCTGGATAGTAATCAGGCACTGCAGCCAATGGACGCTGTGGGCTCCTCTACCGTTTATACGAGGATTGATAGCTCAGCGAACATAGATTCTTGCCGCCAACACTGTGCATGGAAATACCAGTTACATCTGCTAATTTAGATTTCTAGTGTTGGTATTTTTACACGGTAATAAAATACCGAATAGAAGCATGAAGATGAATCCTAAAAAAAATTAACTCTTTCCATGGTGTACTTTTCATTTTGTTTCTTTTTAGATACTTACTTGAGTACGTACTAACCATTTTTGAAGATAGATTACTTTTATATACATCTACTTTGACCCCGAGCGAACGCCAGGAAGTAGAATTTACGAGTGATTGATCATGTGATGGCGATAAGATAATTTTGAAGACAGACAGACAACTTTATCTTTAATAACAAGGAGCTCTTTTTAAGCTCTTAAGGAATGTATTAAAATATTATAGCAATTTTGATACGTTGTGCGAGGAAGCCACCAGCTCTTCGGTCACCAGTTACATAAACCAGACGTTTCACGATTTGTACAAAAAAACTTGGGACCCTTGGGAAAAAGAAAAAAAAAATGTATGGGTCTGAATAGGGGTTAGCCTAAACGTGGTTAAACAATACTGATTACGCTTTCAAACTGATCATCAGAATTCTTTATTACACTCTGTATATTAACAAATTGGATCGGTTTTTTTTAAAACTGACAGGATCAATTTCTCGGCTATTTCTACGGTAAATTATAAAGCTTGCAGACTTTTTACACAATTTCCTTTCATCCCATACTTAACACTATCACGCTTATTAACGATATAGCCGCGTGAAATGAGCGTTCAAAATTAGCGGAACAAAATTTAGTCAATGTTGTAAAATAACTTACGTTTTTTTCTGGACTAAGCCTGGTTTTGGAAGACACGTGTAAATGTGTTTCGGAGATTAAATGTATAAAAATATCTGTTTGAAATATTGTCTACGGATAGAGCTTGGTGTGGTATATTTGGATGTTTATAAACGTGTTTTATAATAGTCCCGAGTTTACTACTTCTCTGCTCTTTATGAACAGAGAGAAGTAGTGAAGTGATGGTATTTTTTTTAGTATCTAAAGAGGTTTACCGGTTACGGGCTTAGCTTACCTATAAAAGGTTACATTTTAACGTTCCCCTTTCCAACCCTCTGTAAAAAATGTTATTTTTTTTTGTATTTTTAGGGTTTCGTACCTTAAAAGGAAAAAACGGAACCCTTGTAGGATCACCTTTGTAGGTCCGTTCGTCCGTACACAAGTCTGATGTCGCTTGAAGCTGTGAAAAAAAAAAACAAATCTCTCCGGCAACGCAATCAAAAGATACGGCCGTTTATGTCGCATGTCCTATACATTTGCAATGGGAATCAAAATGTATCTAGGGTACATCCCGTTGACCTAGAATTATGAAATTAGGCAAAAAGCATGAATTGTAGCACAAATGAAGATGGAAGTGCTGGAGGAAGATGTTACAAATTCCCTGGACTGCGCGCCGCAACAACATCTCGGTTATGCGAGAAATAAATGTACAGACTCGACTTTCCACGATCTGCCTTCGTAAGATTATGGAGTTTTTTGGTCATATTGCCAGAAAAGACGGTGCCAACCTCGAGCAACTGATATGATAACTGGCAAGATCGAAGGAACACGTTCAAGAGGTCGCAGCGATGGTCAGACCAAGTCCGCACATCACTAAACACCAAGCTTCACAATGCACTCCATGAGGCCAAAGACAGGCACAGGTGGCGTACTATGATAAGAGAGAAGTTGCTTTCAAAGCAGGGGATTCACAACCCTCAGAAATGAGGAATACGACTTGAAGAGAGAGGTAGCACCAATACAGGAGAAAATTTGAAAACCGTATAATTGCTGCACACTGAGTACCGTGCCACCAGTATTTTTAAGTACCTAATGTCATAAACGGGGGGAGGGGGGAGGTTCATTTGTCCGGCACCCTCAGTGACTCGAACTAGGCCGTTTCTTTATTATCAGAACACGGCACTGATTACACCTTTAAACGTATCACCAGCATTCTTTCAACACCTGTAGGTATACATATAACAGCCGCGTTGTATAAATATGACCCACAGTCCCGTCGAACGAACCTTAACATTTAAAACTACTTACAATGGATTTTCCGTAATTAAGCCCCAAAGCGGTGAAAACGGGATTATCTTTAAAAAATGTCACAGACAAAGTCGCCAAGCGAAAGCTAGTCAGCAATAAAATCGTTAAGTATACGATATCAAAAACAAATAATTCCAACCCGTCTAGACTATGTACGTAGATCAAGTTACGAAAAAACTTTCTAAACGACTCTTGAGACCAAATTTGCTACTTTCGCCATCAATACCGCGCCTTGAGAAAGAAAAAGTAAAAAGTCCCGAAACAAATTGTTGGCAAACGGCGAAGTGTCCAAGAGCGAAAATATGTTGATTGAATAAAGAAAAACTATTAAAAGTTTCTCTCGAGTTTCTGGTTCAGTTGCGATAGACAATGAGCTCGATGCGTCCACGATTCTTACCCAAGGGTTAAATATAGTTGCAAAAAAGTAGAAAGTTTTGAGAAAAGATGAGTAGCCATGTCTCTAGTAAAGTTGGTAATCTTCGTGCAATATGGTTGCGGTCTTTAAATTGTTACCCATTTGCAAAATGTTCCTCTGAATTTCAATACACTGACAGGATTGACAAACTTAAGGCCCATTTGACAGCTAAACTCCGGGTGGTGCAAGTGGGCCTAATTGGGTTACAAATTAAAGTACCTAGTTAGCGCAGGTTGGAATTAATGATGACCAAGACCAAAAAATAATTACACATTGGATAGTTCTAACAACGATTTGTTAATAAGGTATTGGGTTTCGTTTAAATATGCAGGTAAGTTTTTGCTTGCTAGTCTTGATACCTAATATTATAAATTGGGAACGTTTGGTAAATGCTGCATTAAACCCATGTATACTTAAGTATAAGTCTTGCAGCCATGCAATTAAATCTGCACGAGACAATGCATTTGGCGAGGGATGGAAACCTATTCTCCTAAAACCTGGAGGTATCGATTCTGGCAAAGCTTTTTTTTTTAAACGATTATGACTTCTGTCTTAGCCGCACTGATCACTGATTGGCCATCTGATGTTGGATGTTTATTTTAGTAAGTTGACAGTTTCATGACAGCACGATCTATGTGTGCAAACTTGTTAAGCTGCTAGACATTCCAAATGATATTTTAAAAAATCTTATGTCCTCAAGCGACCGGGGAATCCAGGAGGCTATAGGGGAATCTGGTCTTCAAGAGACATGATGTCACGATCCTCAGCATTAAGGGAACGAATGATGATGACATTTGTCGGCCATAATTATCTGTTCAGGAAATCCATCAGATCTCCATAGTGTGTCCACCGGGCATCTGCCAGACAAATTCCCCATACATTAATTGGCAGAACCGGCAGATATCATCATCATCATCATTTCAGCCAAAAGACATCCACTGCTGGACATAGGCCTCCCCCAAAGATTTCCACAATGACCGGTCCTGCGCCACCCGCATCCAGCGGACTCCTGCGACCTTCACCAGGTCATCAGTCCACCTTGCGGGGGGCCTACCCACGCTGCGCCTTCCGGTAAGCGGTCGCCACTCGAGAACCTTTCCGCCCCAACGGCCATCGGTTCTACGTGCAATGTGCCCCGCCCACTGCCACTTAAGTTTAGCGATTCGGAGAGCTATATCGGTTACTTTGGTTCTGCTGCGGATGGTCTCATTTCTGATACGATCTCGCAGAGAGACTCCTAGCATAGCTCTCTGCCCTTTGGGTGATTTTGAATCCGGCAGATATCCCTGAACGTATATGGCCGGGAATTGTTGACTTCCTTATAACGCAAGGACAAAAATAACGTAAGAACTTTATTTACATTACATTAGCATCGGATATCAATAAGAAGGAATTTTGCTTCCTTCAACCCTTAATAGGGTAAAAATGAACGCACGTAAAGTCCCAGACATTGTATAAATCCATGACCATTTATATCACTTTGTCAGTGTTTACTTAAACACAAAACTGGAAGCATGTGTAAAACACCCAAAACATAAAGTCCCCTAAAACAATGTCCCAAAACCTTAATGTTTGCGTCTAGACGAGCAAACTTAATTTTCCCTCATTTTTCTCTTCCCAGCAAACGATGGTTTACCGGCTCATTTCACGACACTTTATCTTTAGAGAACCTGTTTTATGGCGTTGTAAAGTTTCCTTGAAGTTCTGAATAAAGGCATCAATGTTGTGCGCTGCAGTTGCAACTGAGCTTTAACGACTGGAGGTTGAAATGATGATATTGTGATAGTTGTACATACGAAAAAAGACATCTTTCTCAAGTTAATACCTACACCTCACCTGGCTGAATTATTGCTATGAAAAGTTGGTAAAGAAGCACAAGCCAAAATTCAAATCATCATGAAACTTTATTGATGATTAATAACTACTTTCGTACAGTCTTTTGGTGAACTTCTAAATGGCCAAAATAAATAAATTGACCGAGTTTTGGAAGGCACTAATCACATTGGTGATTAGAGTTCAGCTTAATATGATGCAAGAGCTATGGACATTTGAAAGACCTGTGTTAGCCAAGTATCATGCTGAGATGAGTTCGTTTTGTCGCACTATATATATGTTTAGTGTTTTTTTTTGTCTGATAAGTGACATCTATATTGCGTATTTTATTTTATGTCTATGAATAAAAATATTTTATCTTTCTACTTAGCAAATTCCTACTATTAAGGAATTTCAGGAACCCGGAATCCAATACCAACTTAACCCAAGCTCAAATTGTAGCAAAACTTAGCGAGGATCATGTCCTCAAGTGTCCTAGTCTCTAAACAAGATAGTGTGTTCCGGAATAATTTCCGCGTCGCCAAAGCAAACACGTGAAACTTATCATTGCCGTAAAACTTCTCGGACGTAATATCAGGACAAGCATTCCTGTATGCTTATGAGTTGAAGCTCTGGTAGACTATTGTAACTGTGGGCTTGATACGAGAGAGGTTGCCATACTCGAAGAGCGCATTTAAGACTGGTTTATTTAAAAGTGAGAATCGCTTGCGGTTGGCAAGGGGTCGCAATACCCGAGAGACCAAGTTAGTTTACCCACGCTTAAGATTCCTATAACTTTCTTAATACCTTCACGAGATTACCCACTCGGCCGTATGCTCTTAGATATCCGAATAATAATAAAAACGACAATCTCCTTTTATTTGTTCCAGGAACTACCTAAGTAATATGTATGGATATTAATTCCGCTCAATAAATAGGAATTATTGTATCGGTTTTATGAGAAATGTGTTTTCGATATGGGGAGGCAAAGTTTGTCATAGTTATTAGTTTTTGGAAGCTTACACATCTGAAAACGTTTTCTTCCAGTGAGTTTAACTTGGTTGGATAAAATAATGTCGGATTTTACTTTATTTGTAATTTCCTGAGTCCAATATATGTTAGTAAAGAGTAAATAATCACTATTTGTAAAGTATGTACGTCTAAGCATTTAAACGGTCACTATTATACTATTGGCGATTGGAATTCATTGAAATGGAACACTTTAAAACAGATTAATCGCGTTTATTATATTATGCTCGTTTCCCTTCGAGCCCTTTACAGCACTCGTCACCATTTAACCCCGTAATACGTACAAAATCAGGGACTAGGGACTATTTTACAGAGATATATATTATGTCAACTCCCCCGGCTCCATGACCTTATTTATAATCATTATGGGATCGTGTGAAACTTAACGATACCAATCTCACCGAAAAAAGATAAAACAGTAGCCGTCCTGGGTTTGTAACTGTCAATTTGAGTTATTTGCATACCACAACACGAGCACCGTCCAAATATTCCACATTCCGTTAGCCTTTCGAATAATTCACAGGACCTTTTTAAAGACCCACGTCAATTAAAATAACGTCGCCTATTTTTTCGGGCAAAAAACTTGACGGCGTAGCCTTTTGAATCTTTCGGCCAGATAGCGTTCTACAGGTGCAAAGTCGGGTGGTCACCGCGTCAACCAAAAACAGCTAAAGACAAATTTACTGCTCGTATTTAGATTTATAGAAAACAGCACCTTATCTCTTAGTAGTAAAGACCTGACTTATGATGCAAATGATTAAGTTTTTGAAGCGTAATAAAGTGGGAATGGTTTCCCTAATGACCTTTATCTAGCTTATCTTATGACGTGTTGGAAGTAAGGTTTTTGATTATTTCTCATTGTTAGCTTTATTAAGTGCCAGTTTTATAGAAAATTAAATTTCTTCGAGTGTAAAAACTGCGTTATTAAAACGAGAGGCAACTAAAGGAGGTAATAAAATTAAAAAGAAGGATAACTTTAAAACTCGGCGGTGTTATAAAAATATTAATTTCCCTTGGGAACAATGAGTGGTTTACTTATTAATTTTTAAATACTTAATCCATTCTTTATAAACTAGAAATAGTGGAATTCATTAAATAGATGTTTCAATCCTTTTGATACCTTAAATTAAGACTATGGCTTAGATGTACTTAATTTTAATTGAAAAAAGTGCATGATATTGCTGATGAAGAGTCTTACACAAATCTTTAGATTTAATTTTGAGACTTAATTAAGAACATGAAAGCACTTCTTAAAGCTAGAATTTAATCAAATGTTTACTCATTTATTCATAGTTTACTAATCAAATTAATAATGAACTTTGTTCAAAGGGTAAAAAAGTGTCTGAGGAACCCGTTAATTGACGGCTAAGGATTAAAACTGGTCGCGTCACATGTCACAGCGCATTTATAATTCAATTTAACAGCCCATATTGGATTTCACAAGGGTCCACAATTTACATACGCGTATCCCCAAAAACCTATATTTAGATAATATATTATTAATGTTTAATTTACTTTATTAGCGTTGCTTCCCCTCGGTATGCGCCCGAGGGATTTGCTCGAGAGAGCGAAATTTAAATTTGAATGACCCCTTTAGAGCTTGCTATTGTTTTCAGAACTTGCACGTGCTGAATAAAGTATCATGTAATGGATATTTTTTGATTAATTGGCTTTTGTGGAAAATGGGACGTTGTTTGAAATAAAACCTTAATTATTCTCACTTGAAAGTTGATTAAAATAACACCTTAAATATTCTTACTTGTTGTGTTTCGACCGAATATAAACAGACAGTATGTAGAGAAGAATCTCATCATTTGTGTACGATCGTGTTTGAAAGGCGAATCAACAATTTGTTACATGCGAATATGGGGACATAATTATCTCTGTGTAGCATTTTCCGATTGGCTGCAATAGGTACTAGTGATACCACATGATTTGTGTGGAGAATACTAATGAAAATATCTTTAACAGCGAATATTTTGGAATTGCATTAGCTTGTTAACCTTTATATGAAAAACAAAAACCGATCTGAATTCTGGCAAAGGTCGGCAATGCTAAAAAAAAACCTTATTTTTTCACTTGAACGTGTATCCTAAATAATCAATATGTACATACATACTAGTTATTTGGGATACACTGGCAGCTTATAATTGGATGGTCTAAATGCTTATTTCAAAATAACAATAACTATTAACTAGCTATATGTAGCTTGATAATTAACACGACTTACTAACACTATCAGCCTCACCCAAATTCCAACAAAGCTCTAGTTAGCCGCTAGGCCTAAATCCCCGGTGGCACACAAAATGCACCGCAAGTAATTAATAGCCGGGCGCATGCAATTCAAAAGAGGTGAGTCGTGCATCCAGCTTGGATTAGACGGCTCTGCCAAAAAGATAGCGGAAAACCGCATGCATAGGGTTACCAGGCGTAACAACTTGACTTTATAATTTGGGAGTACTGAGCTGAGTTTTATAGAGATGTTATACACTACTAGCATCGCAGCCTGAACACACGATAGACTACTTTTCATGCACGAATAGGGTTGGGGTGTAATCTCCACGCTGACCCAAAGCAGATTAGAGCCTTCACATCATCATCATCATCATCATCATTTCAGTCGAAAGACGTCCACTGCTGGACATAGGCCTCCCCCAAAGATTTCCACAATGACCGGTCCTGCGCCACCCGTATCCAGCGGACTCCTGCGACCTTCACCAGATCATCAGTCCACCTTGCGGGGGGCCGACCCACGCTGCGCCTTCTGGTACGCGGTCGCCACTCGAGAACCTTTCCGCCCCGACGGCCATCGGTTCTACGTGCAATGTGCTCCGCCCACTGCCACTTAAGTTTAGCGATTCGGAGAGCTATATCGGTTACTTTGGTTCTGCTGCGGATGGTCTCATTTCTGATACGATCTCGCAGAGAGACTCGTAGCATAGCTCTCTCCATTGCCCTTTGGGTGACTTTGAGCCTTCACATACATCCTTTAAATTTCTTTGCGGATGTGTCCATCTTGGATTAGACAGCTCTACCAAAAACATTTCGGAAATGGGCATGCATAGGGTTACCAAATTGTAGTAAGCTCAGATTTTTTTGTGCGCTTCTTACATGTACATATTTTTTTCATATTAATAGTTTCCCGCTAGCCTAAGTTGTCTATAAGAAATCGCTGTCAAGTGATAACTTGTCAGCCTCTACTGTTTTTATTTCTATGAAGAGTGCAATACATAATATTTGCGCTTTCGTTTTGGAGGCCTACACTATTTTTGGATCAGAGCTAAAGAAGTTAGTTCGTATTGTATTTTGAGAGCCAAACCTGAGTGGAGTAGAGTGGGAGATTGAGGTGGGTTTTTGAAAAGGTTTATAGTTTTTTTAGAAAGGGAAAGTCTTACTCAGTCATACATAATTGTAATATGGTATTGAAAAGATTAACAATAAATATGGCAGTAAATACACAGTATTGATTACAATACTGTGTATTTACTGCCATATTACAGCATTAGCTGTTCTGATCTTCTTGACTACTTTATTATATACAATTGTAAACCATGAATTAAATCATTTATTATTTATAATAAATGTTTTGATTCATGTTTTCAAGTAGTCACACTACTAAGTATATATAAATTGAAAGAGATGTCATATATTACAGAATAAGTGACCAAGGCCCCCGGTGACCAGGACTGGAATCGAACCAGCGACATCCTGCTTTCGCGGCAGGTTAAGGCGTCTGCCCCATATGGGGCTTCTGGCACATTTTGAATTGCAAAAATGTGTACTCAAATTGCATAACCGTTTCCTCTACCCATATTGGTAACCCTAAATTTGAATGAATAGTCAAACATGCTCGTACCAGTAACTGTCGCACAAATGCAGATTCGCTACGGCAACTTTAACACAGACTTGCTTTAGATATGATGTTATTTTAACTATGAAAGTTTTCTTTAATGTTTCAATAGTTGCCAAGTTTGCGAGTTTCAATCCCCATGGTGCAACTAGAGTGTTGTGTAACTTATACATGGACTAATGCACTAAGACTGAGACTATCTATTGGGTATAATAGTGGGGTGGGTAAGTGCATTACGTATATGTTTGCATGATGCGTGGCTTAGTAATGAATAAATAAGATAAGGCCCAGTAAAAAGGTGGACGGATTAAGAAAGATAAAAAATAATATTTATCTGGTCGTGATTGTGACTCCAGCGATTTCTATAGTACGAGCAATTCTGTATCTGTTTTTTTTCTTCATTATTTTTTGAAAGGTAGCATGACCGAATGTATAATACTTTTGGCCGAGAAAGAGTATCAAAGGATCGATTTGGAAATATTATTCTAAGTGTCAATAAGGCTGACATTAGAACGGGATGGGATGATCTGTCAGTTTCTATAGAAAACGTCACGTGACATCCGAGGGCTTCGAGCTATTACGTGATTATTTCTATAGAAATTGACAGATCGTCCCGTCCCGTCCCGGTGTGAGTCATCCTTACCTGAAACAAATATTTTCCATCCGGGGTGTAAAGCATACCCAAGCAATTAATTAACAAACAATCTTGAATCTATAAGAAAGAACGAAATTCTTTGTACGATATCCATGTTTAAACTTTCAGTTGTAGCCATAACACAAGAGTCACGCGACGGTATCTCGCGGGCGAGAAAGACAACTGTCATTGTTTTAACCGAACAGTAAGAAAATGACTGGGCGCGTAGACAAGATGCCAATAGTTAAAGCTCGGTAGCGAACGAAACGCAAATGTCTTTGTCGCACGAATAATGAAGAGTGATAGAGAGAGATAACTTCGCTAGGCTAAGGAGTGTGAACAACTAGCATCTACGCAACCTCGCGCCTCTCTCGATCGCAGCTACTAATTGTAATTGAAATTGACAATATTTTACAAATATTAAACGAAAACTTTTTACCAAAGCCC
Organism: Lathronympha strigana; assembly: GCA_949128165.1. Classification (NCBI taxonomy): domain Eukaryota; kingdom Metazoa; phylum Arthropoda; class Insecta; order Lepidoptera; family Tortricidae; genus Lathronympha; species Lathronympha strigana. The sequence continues at coordinate 2,851,282 of OX421911.1, forward strand.
AAACTTAATTCGCTAAAACAATAGAAAGGCAACATTAAAAAACAAAACAACCTTTGTACATTGGTGGAATATTGTAATCCGTACACTTCAAAAGGCGACTCATTAAATGCCAGCTAAAGAAATGTTCGGCCCGTAATCAGCTCGCTGGCGGCGATTAAGACGCACAACCAAAGTTGAGCCGGCCCTGAGACAACGCCGGAGAACTAGAATTGCTGGATATGCTAACATAGGACCCTAGTAACCATATAGGAGGCAAACCCAAAACAAGATGGGAAGACTAAGTGCTAAAAGACATGGCTGAGTGCAAGGTATTTGAGAGCGACGTTATGGATTGGGCGAAGTGGAGACGTGAAACAAGGAAAGCTGATCCCACCACCGTGTGAGATATATAGCTTGGAAGAGATAGAGAGAGAGGAGGCGAAGGGTTTGACTAGTTGGCTGATTGTAAACGATTACCGCCGCCCATCGAAAGGACCGCTAGATAGGCCGTGAGTGCGTTGTCGACCAATAACTAAGATGGGAGTACGCTTTTTTCTTGGAGGTTTGAAGGTGGTGCCGTTCCAAAAATACCGCAGGCGACAGTTCAGTCCGTGGTTTAGCTGATTTTGCGCTGAGGTAAAAAGTATATTATTGGAAAAGCGACATGGAAAAGATCACACTTTGATTGAGTCGCCGGGATACCAAATCATGACTGCCGCGCAATAGCGCACGCCCATTGCATATATATTGCATAATTTTTAAAAAGAAAAATGTGGCCTGGCAAAATAATGAGAAAACTATGATTATGAACATTTCCGCTCACCGAAAACACTGCTTATTTTCTGAAACATTTAAAACTTTCGCGATTTGAACACATATTTAAACATAATTATTAAACGAAACGTCGGTAAATAAGGTAAATAAGTAAATTCGCGTTAGACCCGTTTAATAATTATGTTTAAATATTTTCTGAAAGTTTATCAAGCTTTTGCTGGTTGAGAACAAGATTGATACCCTCCATAGTGTATTAATCTCCTTCATAGTTTTTTACTCTTATTTAACTATTTGAACTACATTAAATTTATTAATGTCATAGTAGTTTTTCAAATGTTAGAGTCAGGTCCAATACCCATGTAACATGTAAGTATTCCATACAAACTTTGCCCACTTTTAGTATTAGATCCAAACTTATTTAACTTACACAAACACTGCCGTATCCAGTGTTCGACTTGATCCGTCATTGTCGTCCCCTCCTATTTACCGAAAACTTTTCCGTCGTACCTAATTTATTTTCCGACTAAATCTTATAAATTCGAGCGCACGAGCGTTGGCACGCGATTTCACTCAAACGTCGACTTTCTGATAAAGGCATTCCTAGTTTTTTACCATTGCTTCGATTCGTTTCGTCCGCTTTTATTCGTGAATACTTCTTTGTGCGAGCCTTGAACTTCGTGGAATATGACGTAATGCATTTAATTTGTAAACATAAATACATTATGGGATATGAGATTTATTATTCTCGAAAGCAAACCAAAAAAATAGTATGTATGTTGTATTTGCGCGAATAAATATAACACTTTGGTTAATGAAAAACGTTGGTAGGTACGATATCAGCATAAAGTAAAATTAAAAATCATTTTTTTTTATTAGGTTCAATTCGATTTGTATTGTCTCTCTTCCTAGCGGTAATGAGGTCAAAAATTTTGTCATTGTCACCCGGCAGTGTGATTTTGTCTCTCGGGCATTAAACGTTTTGGGGTTTCTTCTTCTTAATGTTTCCCCGACTTATGCCACGCCTCAGGGAACCTGGGGTCCGCTTTGGCAACTAATTCCAAGATTTTACGTAGGCGCTAGCTACGTCAGCTAGCCCATAAACGTATTGAAGCAATGATAAAAATTCAGGACAATGCTTTCAGTTTTGTACAACTATTAGTATGTAATTTTGTACAAAATTCTGTTACAATTATAATTAAACAATATCGCTATCAAACTCGCGACCCGATTCCGTAGTTTCCTAGGAGCGGAATGAAAAAATAACAGAGCTAATTGGAGTAGCCCCGTTAAACCTTTCATTCACTTTCAAGTTATCGAGCCTAATTTAAATGGTTTGCTTCGACGGCGGAACTTTTTATTCGATAAAAGAGTTTGAAACTTGATCCTTGCTTATTGAAAGCTATAGGTGAAAAATAGGTGGAAGTATTATTGTTTTATTTAATAATAAAGACTTTTGGATTACAATCGTAGAATCATATGTACCTACTAAAATAATAATTATATTCGAAGAAGGTGGTACCCAACTAATTGAAATTTACCAAGTCACCAAGTAAACTGTTGTTTAAGCAGAAATGTTTGCAAACGATACCAAATTCTTCAGAAAGAAAGGAAAAGTGGGAAAATTCATTACCTAGGGCGGGACTTCAACTCCCTACTCTGGGATACCAGCATATCTCGATATACTATAAGTCTCTGTAGGTCAGTTAGAAGAGGAAAAATTCGCTCACAAACCATTTTCAAAGAAAACATCACGTGCAGCAAATAGTTAAGCTTGCCACAGAAGACCTGACAGTCACGACAATAAAATTCTGCCAAGAGTGTAACGGCGAAGACGGACGCGACTACTACCCTCATACACCAAGATGCTGCAGTTGTTCAACACAATAAACGCAATTAAAATTTGGAGAAATTTAAGCAGTTCAAACCCCCCGATAATAACCAAGCACTTTAGCCCAATAGTCAATCAACCAAACCAACAACGGTTTCAAGTAAGAATTCCCATCGAACACTTTAGGAAGCAAACAAAATGATAGATTAGCCCAACAGTTATACAAATTTGCTCTGCTGATGGCCATCCTTTGGCCCAGTTTCTAGTGATTAATCTATGGGCTATTAATTCAAGTGTTTTCTTGTAATTTGCAGTGAGCTGTTTGTTAATTTTAAGGCAAAAGCGATTTTGTGGAAACTGTTTAGTTTGGAGAGTTGAGTTGCGTAAGAGAAGATTATAAAGGGTCCAATAAAGTCAAATGTACTTTATTTAAGAATGACTGACGCTAGATCGGGCCGATGCGTCAATTTGTTTACAGAATGAACAAAAGTCCCGAACGAAACTTCAACAGTTGATAAGGTCAATGACGCTGAATATTGCAAGTGGAAAAATTTCAAAATTGCAAAAAAAAATGTTTTTACTTTGTATGCAGATATACTCGTACCTAACTTAGCTGCATTTTTGATCAGCTGTCCCTTACAAATTGTTTATTATTTGAATTTTTTCAGCCTTTATTGTACTTAGGGTCATTGACCTTATCAGCTGTTCGGGACTTATGTTACAGCCTGTAGAATACGTCACATGATAGTTGGGAAATCTTTCTATGTAATAATATTGTTCCACTACCTCGGTTGCTACCACTTCGGTAGCGACCAACTAGAATAATAGAGTATATTTATTTATTTAAAGTTTATTGCAAAAAAAAAACGAATAGCAGTCTTGATGCCTAATGGCATTCTCTACCAATCAGCCATACTCTATTTATGTAACGTACCTACGAGTATAACCCCCGCAAAAATCCCCACAATATTTCTTATCGATTTCGGACAAGACTACTCCTGTTATTTGTGCACTAAGAGTATAAAAAAGAAGAATTATAGTACATGTTGAACGTAATACATACTTAATAAAAATAATCTTAAAGATTTATACTCACGCAGAGTAAAAATACTAAAAATATATACACACGTATGTTGAGCAATAAAAACTCTAACTAACTAGCTTTATCGTATAAATAAACCGAGTTTATTTCTTAATTGAGTCACCTTCCGAATGCCACGCACATTTGAAAAAAGGCTTTTTAATAAACAAAGCGAAAGTGTTTGTTAATTCTTTGTGACACTAATACGCCACGCAACTGCCGCCCCAAGCCAAAAGGCAGTAAGTCAAAACTAACCCATATCCAAATACTGCTTTTCAGTTAAGAAATAAAATAGATTGATAAGGGCGTGAGGACTTTATCTGTAGTAATTAAATCACCCTTCTATGAATAATTTACACCTTAAAGCATTTGCATTTCTATTAATGAAGCGTGTTTGGTTTTAATACGTGATAAATGTTTGTCATTGATTGATCGATGAATTTATAAGCCCTTTTTTAACAAAAAATCGTTAAGTATATTATGATAACTTTAGCAGTAGTATAGACGTAAAAGGTTAAAAACCAAACATTCACAGGTATAATACTTGTAAGTGTCTATTTTTTGATCACCATTTTTTCTTTTACTAAATGTAGGTATGTTATAGGATAATATTGTACCCATATCGAATCTTACTATAAGTTAGATAAGACTTTTACTGTAGGTATTATAATTTTTTGGTATACTCTAGCTTGATATGCACGATCACTGCCACTGATCAGGCTAGGAAACTAATGATGCATATATACGTTGTCAGGCTAAAGTTACCTCATTATCAGTTGATAAGAAAATTAATTTCCTAATGCATCTTCGTGGTAATAGCGGCTTATCGATAACCAACAATGTTATTATTATGCAGCCTTTAGCCTGAAAACGTAATATTTCAATACCAAGACGTCACAGCACCTTAAAATATCTTACTTCGAATTCATAAAGACATAAATCAACCTCTCTAAATGTACATGAGTATCAAGAAACTAAAAGCTTTGGCTAATAAAACTTTGAAACAAAAGAAATACTGTGAAGTATATTTTTCCTCGTGGATGAACAATAAAGTAATGAGCTAGGTGCGCGGCTGGCGACAGTTGTATGACGCGTTATCACTCCCCAACCTTACCAAATCATTACAAAAATTATTAATTATGGTCTCAAGATCTAAAGGAACAATATGAAATTGCAGGTCATAATATAAAATGGTGCTGAGGCGCGTACCAGGGCGATGGATTTAACAGCGCTTGATTATTCCTGTCGTTTACTCAAACTGTTTAGTCAAACGCTAACGTAAAGTCCAGTATGAATGCGCTGATGAAATACAGTTGGTATGGAGATTGATCACGGAAATAGCTAAGGTGAGTCTTTACACTAAAAGTGGATTCAAAATACGGTTTTTACTAATGACAGGCTTGGAATTTGCCCATGTAAAGTCGGTGGCACAGATAGAAAATACATTTTTGGCTTCATTACAGAAGTATAATTAATCAGTTGATCTACGATGAAGGAATACGTCGTGGGAAAACCAGAGACATTCTAATAAGGCCTATGCTTTTAAGTTAGAAAATCAAAAGATAGCTTCTAACGTAATCGGTATCAGCATTTGTAAGGATTGTATTAACGAAAGCTGACCCCTGGTTTCTTTATAACGCAACCTGAATAAAAACATAAAAACACGTAAAAAGACTTCCTTGTCATTTTTGTCTTCCAGGACTTGTCTTCAATAGAGGACAGTATTTTTAATAAAAAATAGAACACAACTAGAACACAAATAGAAGAAGTTTGCACAAGTAACTTTTTTGATTGACGGGGAGAATTCGCATTCTCTCAGTCATCATCTTAACCCTGTGAAAACGAGTGCTGTAAAGGGCTCGAAACGTAGGATCATGGTGTTAAGAAACGCGATTAATCCGTTCTAAAGTGTTTAATTTCAAAAAATAGAACGTTGGCCATACCGAGTGTTCGACTCACTCGCGCTTGTGCAACCAAAAGGGAACTCAAGACCTTATCTGAACCGCACGCGATGTGTTTGCTCGAGTCGACTTATGAGCTAAGCTTTGCAGGTTTTCAGTTTCAGTTCAAATAATAAATTGTACGTGAAGTTAGACTTCTAATGATGATGAAAGTTAGAAAATTGCAATGACTCAATTGGCCTTTGATATTATTGGTGGCATCAATAGGCGGAATAGGTAGTTCTTGTAAATTATTTGGCAGTTCGTTTCTATTTATCGGGAATATAAGAGGCCCCAAGTGACTACCTTGAGGTTGAGGCACCCCAAATTTATGACAGCTAAGTATTATCTAACTACAGTTATTTCACTGAGGCCTACTTGTACCACCCAGGGTTAGCCGAAAACCCGGAGTTAAGCTGTCAAATCCAAAACAAAAATACGCGTAACTCCGGGTTATGTGGCATACCTCGGGTGGCGCAAGTAGCCCTTAGGGCCACTTACACCACCCGTGGTTAGCTCCTTAACTACATAACACGGAGTTAACCGTTATTTTGTATGGAGTTGGACAGCTTAACTCCGGGTCAGCGGCTAACCCTGGGTGGTGCAAGTGGGCCTTATTTTATTTGTATTTGTGATTAGTACACGAACACATATTAATACAATTGTTATATTTCCGTCCCCGTTCACTATAAGAAAATAATACATGATTTAGTACTAAATCGTCACGTTGGTCGTTGTCATTTGCCTTCGTCAAAATTAGGCATAAGAACATGACAAGTACGATTAGTATTCAGGGTGTATCTTCAGTAAAAAGCTTTCTCGATTTTTATTTGCAACTTAAAAAGTGTACAAAGCAGAAACATGCAAATAGGGCTTTTACCAACAGTGATAAAAGAAAAGTTTTTTATAGTGATATTGTGGCAGCATTACAGGACTCGTCATTTATGAGGGTTACTTTGCACAAAAATGGAGTTTTTGAACTTACCCTCCTATAAACATCGGAGTGTAACTGCTAGTTTGTTGTTTATGGTAGTTTGGTTAGTGTTTTTTGGTAAAAAGTGTTTTACGGTACTTTGAAAAGTTATTTTTTAGAGCAAACATGTTAACGCCACCACCTAATGGGGTATTCAGATGCTCCAACTTTTGTCAACATCCTTTAAGTTGATGATCATTGATCAAAATGAAAGAAAGCAATTTATTATTTATGAAGCAAAATGAAAGAAATAATTAGTCAAACTTAAACATTTTAAAACGGATTATTATTACTCTTGACCTATGTTAGTGACTATCTATGTAAGTGTAGTTAAACTATTATAAGCATGTAGGATACTCCAGTATTTCCAGAAAGCGCCATCTGTGCTGTCTGCTATTGTGGTAAGGAGACTGTTATTTATGACAATTTGGCAGAAATCACCGTGGCGTTATCCGTGAAACTTGGCTGTTTATCATTTTATATCATTATCAGATGACATTCATAGATCTTAGGCCTGCTGAAGCCAAGCATTGACAAATGAGCAATAAGGTGAGCAATGAGGATTCTTTACCTGCGAATATATTCCCTGCCCACTATAACCTAGATCTTTTTAAATCGCGAGTGAATAGACATCTTCTAGGCAAGCATACTCCATCCTAGACTACATCGGCACTTACCATCAGGTGAGATTGTAGTCAAATGCTTACATATTCCTCAATAAAAAAAAAAAAAGGTATGTGGCTATGTAACAAGAACTCAGGTTTCCATTATCTTTTTCTTTCTTAAAGTATTACCTATTTACTTACATATAATACTCGTAAACTAACCAATATTTTCTTGCACGACACCTTATCACCGCGCTGACCACGCGACGCCAAACAGCGGTGGCAATGCATTATGACCTTGGTATGACAAAGTATAAGCCATTACTTTAAAAAAATAATCATTCTCTAAACTGCACCAACCGAAATGCTTTTAGTAAATGGGCAATGAATGAGTGTAAATTGTGTTATCTAGATTCAACACGAAACTAGATTTCTTCACAAGAAACAGGTCTTGGCACTTAACGAAATGAAATAGGTGCTTGACGCTGGTTGACACTCAATAGTGATTGTACTCATAGATTGAGAGTATAGATTATATTGTGGAAATATACTACTGTTCATTTAAATAGTCAAAGTAGTTACAAAATCTTAGTTAAATTGAAACTTTTGGTTGTGACATATTACTTGATTCAATTGTTTTATCTTTACCTATTATGTATAATATATGATTATTCGTCGAAGTCGTGTCGAAAACTAAAAGTGTGCCTACTTCAAACTGAATCATAAGAATCATCAATATATTCCTCCGAGTTCAATAAGTAGTTGTAAAAATTTTACAATAAAAAAGAGTAACTAAGACTAAGCACTCAAGTAAATGCAACAGTTTTTAAAACACCTCGAATGCAGAACATCGCTATTTCAATTCAAGCCCTGAGCACTGGGGGGCTTGGTCACTTTTTCTGTATTATATGACATCTCTTTCAATGTATACCAAGTAAATGCACCCATGCACTTTATATGAAGTATACAATATATCACATATTTCCCAAAAACAAAATATTTTTTTCTTGCAGTATCTCAACCAAAACACGCTTTTTAATATAGAGATACTGCATTTTAGTTTACTGAACTGCCCTTCACGATACTACGAGTAACTCATCAAGCATTTCATAGTTGTCGTGCCAACGGCAAATAATAATAAACTCAGTCAGCATAAACGGACATTATGCGTTTTTGTGGACAGTTTTCAAGGTTGTAAATTATTTTTTATCTCTATTTATGGAAATGCTTTATAGGAATGGTTTTTTGATACAATTAAACTGTCACAAGGATTCAGATTGCTATAAATTTTGGTTAAAATGGTACAAAATGTTTTGATTTTCTTCTGGAAAGTTTGATGGTGGTCTTACGTTGTGATTATGTATCAAATTGGTAGATTTCCATACGTTTATGGCATGAGGAAATAGTATAATTATTGTCTTATGCATTTATGACTTTTTGCTTTCCCAGATATTTTCTTTAACTAGTCTAATGCAATAACCGTATGTAATTTTTTCACATGGAACACTAATCAGGGCCTCATTCTACACTAATTTTTATTCACTTATGACATCCCTAATAGGATCTCCCGTGGTTCCCCCCTAACATAAAACCTACAATCACTAGCCGATGACTACCATTTACGACTTTCCAGCTAATTAGGTCGATTTTTAACACTGTAGCTGCCAGAGTTTTAAACAAAACAAAAACGGGGTATCTCTTTAAAATACTGTATAAAATATTTTAACTCTTAGAAAAATACTGTCTTTTGGCTTAGCTCTCGAGGTCAAAAATATGTCTGCACTTGTACCTTCTTCCTACTGTTTTTTTTTTCACTGCTTATGTCATGGCTCAGGATGCCTAGGTTCCGATTTTACAACTAATCCCATGATTTGACGTAGGCGCTAGTTTTACATAAGCTATTGCTATCTGACCTTCCAACCCAAAGGGCCCTAAGTCTTATTGGGATTAGTCTGGTTTCCTCACGATGTTTTCCTTCACTGAAAAGCGATTGGTACGAGTAAATACCAAATGATATTTCGCACATAAGTTCCGAAAAACTCATTGGTATCAGCCGGGATTCTAACCCGCGACCTTAGGATGGAAAGTCGCACGTTTACCACTAGGCCACCAACGCTCTTGCACTTTGCACCTTATTCCATGGAAATGAGGCCGAAAATGTATAAATAAGTATACTTGACGGTACCAGGATACCATAAAACACAGCAGTAGTTTTAATTAAATGTAATGTGAAGAGACACGGAAGGTGAGTTATGGGTAGGGTGGACGCAAGGACGAATAGACTCGTTAAGCAGAATGATAAAGCCAGGTTTCAGTACGCTGGTGTACCGGGGAAATCCTTTTATTACCACATTTAATCATAAAACTCAGAAATTTGATGTAGCATTGAAATTAAACACTTTAGAACGTATTAATCGCGTTTATTAACACGTTTTGAACCCGTAGACGTAGGGTCATGGTGTTAATAAACGCGATTAATACGTTCTAAAGTGTTTAATTTCAATAAATAACAATCGCGGTAAAAGAAGACAATATATGTTCAGAAGTGTAGCATTTTTTCATGCGTCTTAACGCGATTCAGTTGACGACCTAAACTGAGTCGCTGTTATACAACTGGGGCCTTACCATGACGTCTTAACGCGATTCAGTTTAGGTTCTTAAACTGTGCTCAGTTGTATGGCAGCGACTCAGTTTAGGTCCTAAACTGAATCGCGTTAAGACATCATGGTGAGGCCCCTGGGTGCTTAGCCAAGATGCCAATCGCTCACGCTCAGTCGCTAACGAAACGCAACTGTCACTGTCACACTAATAAGAAAGAGTGATAGAGAGAGGTAGCTGCGATACGTTATTAAGCGTGAGCGATTGGCATTTTGGCTACGCACACAGATCACAGTTAAAAACCTAAACTGAATTGCGTTATGACGTCAAATTAAAACCCCAGTTGTATGAAAGCGACTCAGTTTTGGTTGTCAACTGAATCGCTTTAAGACGTCATTGTAAGGCTCATGTTCACATTAGTGCACTCAGAGAGAGTCATGCTGTCTTATTCTTACGCTCGTATTGCTACTCCGAAAAAAGGGAGGCGTATAGTTTTTTTTATCTACTGTCACAATTGGTTTGTAAGACTTTGTCTCATTTAATGTTTATGTCGTCACTCCAATAGGACATGCACATGTTGTATAGTCGGCTGCAGAGTTAGTGCATAGAAAGATTTTTATGCAGGAAGGGTCACTTGACTATGCAGTTGACTGTACTTAGTGTGAGACTAATTTGATTATGTGGGGTATTGTTTCGCATGCATTTGCATTTTTGTTTAAATTCTATTTGTGTAAATGGCGATACAAATTCTTGTATTATATGAAAGTGTGACGATAACAGAGATAAAATAAACAATGAAACAATTATAAAATACCATTATACACTAGGTATTCACGCGGAGCGCAATCAAAGAAAACAATGCGCAGGAAATTCCAAAGTTTAGTTTGAAAGGAAAACATGTCCAGCGCAACTTTTATCCACGGCTGCTTGCAATGTTGCGCTGCCGCCAAATGGCAAAACCATATCTCTCACAAATAAGGAAAAAGCGGAAAAAAATAATGTACTCCCGGGATTCGAACCCGCGAGTCTGAGATACCAACTCACCGCTCTTCCAACTGAGCTACCGAGACCACATCCGTGGCACTAAATTTCTCCACCATATCCCTCGTAGCTCCTTAGGGGGCGATTAGCATCATTTACCGAAAGAAAGTGCTTCTTAATCGGCAAGTGTAATCTCAAGTTATATTGAGCATTCACCACTACCCCATACTTAACTATTACTGGTAGCTCAGTTGGTAGAGTGACGAGCTGGTATCTGAGGGTCGCGGGTTCGAATCCCGCCCGAGGTCACGATTTTTTCCACTTTTCCGTGAGAAATTTGGTATCAGTTGCAGAGGTTTGTGCTTAAAAATAAAACTATGGAACAACCATTTAACACAAAACCTTGTTTTTGAAGAAAAAATTGTATAAAAGATGCCATATAATTTACTCATAAAGTTGTAATTGTAAGTTGTATACACATTTTTCTATGGGGGGATCACTTTTGCAGCTAACTGTGTACATACTTAAGGATGAGACACTAGGACGGGACGGGACGATTTGTCAATTTCTATAGAAAGAATCACGTGATAGCTCGGAGCCCTCGGATGTCACGTGACGCTTTCTATGGAAGTTGACGGATTTTCCCGTCCCGCCCCGTCCCGTCCCGTTCTAGTGTGATTCACTAGTGAGTCATCCTTAAGGCGAAGGAAAATCTGGGAAACTGATTAATGTCTAAGCACGAAGTTGGTTCTTGCCATTATTTCTTATGGTATTGTATCCTGATACCGCCTCGGACCCACAACAGGAGCAAAAAAATGTATCGTATGTAGTAAGTACTCATCAAACGTAAAACTTTAGCTGAACTTTTAATAATTACGTACCTAACCTTAGCCTTTCACATTTCCATACAATCTAAATTGTATTTTTAATGTACGTTAACATCAGCCTAATGGACGTCTCTTGTCCAAGTAAGTGTCGAAACAAACTTTAAAGTGTAAAAAAAAAACATTTAATACACAGAGGTTATTTTTAAAAGTCAGTGAACAAACTTTTATTTTGGGTAGTACTACCGACGGTAAATTTTTTGGTTTGTTAGGGCCCACCTGGTATACGTTCTACTCATGAGTATACTCAAGGCTTACCGACTTCACCTTGTTTAAAATACAAAATCTCGAGTTACAGCGCTCTACCATTTGGCGGCAAAGCTTCTACAAAGTTTGCCTTCGGGATATTGTAAAGTTCAATTATGTAACACGTTCTGAGGATAGTAACAATAATTCTGCTCTATCCTAACCAGATAATATGTATTACTGCTGCTGTAAGGCCATTAGTGATGACGTTATCTTTATTTCTGTTTATCTCGGTCTAAGCCGAGATTTTCGCAATTGTTTTGTTTAAATGCTGTATCGCTTCGTTTTTACTATCATTATTATTGCTGACAACATTATTGTTAAAAGCTTTGGATGTTAAATTTTATTTAGCATTGTACTTATTATTTTGCTTTACATTTGTTTTCTTTCTGATATTTACCAGCTATCAACTCTCGTTTAAAATGTGTAATGTGATATAGTTTTAATGGTATTTTTTGGTTGGTATTTTGCGACGTTTGCGAGCGTTAACTTTGTGATCTGTTTGTGTGCTATTCAAAAAAGTTGTATAGAACTAGTTGGTATGTATCAAGGGCATAAAGTAATCTATTTTGGCCGAGTCTATTTTATAATCCAAGTGCAGTTAGTAGTCGAGGTTATAATGGGTAGTTATGCCTGAGGTATTCACTACTTTTCACTTCGATTGTAAGGAAAATATTATGTTTTATTTCAGTTTAAATCGTTGAAAATGAAACATTTATAAGCTTGGGCGCTTAGGTTTTCACGCGAACGCTGGCCACCTGCAGGTTTACTTTATGCTCTTTAATATAAACAGCGATTTTAAATGCCACATCGATCGATCGTGGGCTGTCTTCTTCAATTGGATTCCTGCGACCTTTACCAGGTCTACTTTTCTTTGGGTCTTTGAGCTACGTCGGTGTCTTTTGTTATACTGCGGGATTTGTCATCTATAATATATCACTATAATATATATAATTAACAATCGACATGTGCGTCATTCGACCGATAGTGTCTTATATTTTTTACGTCCCCATAAACTGACGACACAAACAGAATTCAATAGTCGTAAAACAATCATCAACTCAATTGCATTCGATTTTCTGATGAGGCATCATGGCCTCAATGTTTCTTGTTTAGGAAATGGCTTCGAGAGCAATATCAATTGAGCTATTTGCACCATTTACACCAAATCAAATTATTGTCCTGCGACTTGTTTTTTTTTTAAGGGCGTCCCCTATCCCAATGACCTCGGCGATTTGAGCTTTCTTTCTCTCCCGCTTCCTTTCCTCACCGGTTATACAATACGTCAATAAGCATAAGTCGTCACCTAGGAAGAGCTTTTTGTACTAGGACGCAACCCTATAAACTACTAGTGCCATCTTACACGACTGGCCCCCGTCGCCCGCGCAGGCATCTCGAGCCGGCGTTTTCGGAAAAATGCGTGTAATAGCTTTTTCTCGAAAAGTACAAAACCTATCCAAAAATCAGTAGATGCGTTTAAAGTAAACATAAATATATACTACTTGTTTTAGTTTCTTGTACTTACGACGCATGATAAGGGAGTAGATACAGATTTAAGGTAGAAAAAAGGGTTTACGGTTTTTTTTTTCTCTTGATGTATTATGTTTTTTCGACAATTTAGTAGAACCAAATGTAGACCAAATACCTAGCTACATTATATATTTTTTTCAAGCGTTGTGCTTGGAGCTGAACAAAGCCTATTCACTTTAAAAACAGTGAAATATGCCGGGTAGCCCCTTAAGTTGCATGAACTTCAACCCCTTCTCTCTTCGTTTTTGTAAACTTAGGTTTTTTCCTTTTTGCCTTTTTTCCCACTATTAATGTTTGTATTATACTTCTCATGTATATTTAATTTATTAGCAAAAAGACTATCGGTAATGCTAATAAATGTATATTTGTTCAATAACGACACACAATGGCGATATGACGACCGGTTGGCTTAGTTGGTAGTGACCCTGCCTGCTATGCCGATGGTCCTGGGTTCGAATCCCGGTAAGGGCATTTATTTGTGTGATGAACACAGATATTTGTTCCTGAGTCATGGATGTTTTCTATGTATTTGTATATTATATATATCGTTGCCTGAGTACCCGTAACACAAGCCTTATTGAGCTTACTGCGGGACTTAGTATATTTGTGTAAGAATGTCCTGTAATATAACAAAAGTAATATAATATAATTGTCAAAACGTTTTTACGACATATGTCGCCGAAATTGTCATCGTGGTGAAATAGGGTCCTGGGGCCTTACCATGACGTCTTAACGCGATTCAGTTTAGGTTCAGTTTAGGCTCAGTTGTATGGAAGCGACTTAGTTTAGGTCGTCAACTGAATCGAACGCGTTAAGACGTTATGATAAGGCCCCTGGTATATTGACGCTATCTATACTGCAGCGATTATTCTGCGACAAGTGTGTAACTTGCCTAAAAGCATAACAGCACTAAAGTCATTCGCGAAAAAGAAAAAAATACTAAAAAGGTTTACGGGAACATAAACCGCGCGTGATCATCCTGATATCCTTGAAGAAAGGGTGGAAAGCTTTTACCTTATCGTCCAGTGCTCACGTGAGGCTTAAGGGGCCGTGTTCACTGTTGAAAGTTTTCAACGGCTTAAAGTTGGTTACTAGATGTTAATTTGAAATCACACCATTAATAATAACCACTGTAAATAGCGTAAGCAGTACAATCATTGGCCTTTTAAGGTGAAACTCGAGTTTCTTCCCAAATAAGGTGCTAAATAGTTTTTTTTTGTTTATAAGTTATCGCTACAAATGTTGAGAAATTGATTTTTATAAGAAAATACACCTATAGTTTCGATCGTAGCAAAATATTTTTTTTACATTTGTTCCAGCTATTATACTGGAAAACTATCAATTACACTGTATACTGTTGTCAACAAAGAAAAATATAAATATTTTTTTATACCTTCTACTCAAGCATACTCGGTTTCTTTAAAGTAGGTATGAATGAATAGGTTATTACTAAACTGGTGAGCTCCATTTTAGACTGTCTTCACGTTCCATTCAGGAGTGACTTGATTCAATCGCCGGTCAGTTAAATTTAAAAAGTCATTACCTTTAAGAGCTGGTAACGAAAAAATATACATTTATTAATCATACAAAAGGCATGGATATTAATAATTGGGGTGGTGGCTCCAGGGGCCTTACCACGTCTTAAAGCGATTCAGTTTTGGACCTAAACTGAGTCGCTGCCATACAACTGAGTACAGTTAAGAACCTAAACAGAATCGTTAAGACGTCATGGTAAGGGCCCAGTACTGGACAAGGGTTCAGTATTGTATAATGTTTATTATTTATACATCAACTCTTATTACGAGGAAATAAGGTTCTTGCATTTATTTTGTGTCAATCAATTGTCATCCGTATGATATTTGAATTAAGGATGAAGTGGTCTGAACAGCTTAGTGTTCATAATTGGTGCCGTCATCCTAACTCAACTTTTGGATACATTATGCATATTGAAATATGTACTTACCTAAAGCCTTAGGCCTATTTTTACCCTCTGTGTTGGAAGGTCAGATGGCATACGTTTTCGTAAAACTAGCACCTACGCCAAATCTTGGGATTAGTCAAAGCGGACCTCAAGCTTCCTGGCCTGTGGCATAAGCCGGGAAACGCTAGAAAAAAAAAAACAAGTACTTATACATTTAACAAAACTAAATTAATAATATAATGAAGCCCATATTTCAATAATTATGCAGGAAACTTAAGACAAAGAGAAGTTTGTCAAAATAAGGAAAATTTACTACGTATTTCCACCAAAAAGTACCTTTGTAACTCCTTTATAGTAAGGTCCTTTAGCCCGCCAGTACGCACGTATATTTTCCTTAAGAACCCTGCAATTTTCCGGCATAAAACGTGATGTCAGTTCCCTATCCATAACCTAATCTATGCAGAATATCTCGTCTATCCCCTGCTGCGTTGCACTTTACTTCCCCTTCGGGAAATGACAGTTTTGGGATAAAGCTGATGTCACTTTTCAGTTTTTAAAATATGCCTCGACTTTTTGTCGTCTGTTGTGAGAAGTATGGAAATGACAGAGAGAGTAACATTTGGAAATGGAAGGATAAGAATGATTTGGTAGCATGTTAGTTTATTATGAGTTATTATTAGTTTTCTATGTTGTTAGATTATCGCTTGTTATAAAAACATAATTATACCATGTATACTCACGGATTTTAATTATTGACCCGCTATACAACCCAGTAATAGTAAAGCAACACCATGTCAACAAACAATTAAATTTCAATATTATTTCGTCTTTGAAATTTTGCGACTAGGTTCCACAATAGTTACTTTAACGAATAAATTAATGGTTACTATCCGCTTGCAAAAGCATTGGTGTCCATCATTGCAAGCTACGAAGGAAATAGACGATGTATAGTCACCATCGGATGTATCGGCGTAGCTAAGGTACTCACAGTATCTGAACAAGCACTCTTCCTAAACCATGACCATAGAGGTGTGATATTTGTGAACACCTTGGTCACCCCGATATATCTGATGGCGACTGTCTCTAAGTTTTAAATTGAGATGCAGTCGTTGGTAAAGTCAAACCCGTAACTCGATGTCTTGATTGCCAGTAACATCTCTGGCAGTTCCTTCCAGCATACGATTTGCAATTGAAATTAAACTTTAATAAATACCTACTTTTGTTAAAAAAATATCCATAAAAAAAACATTTGGTGAAACACATAAGTTTGTAAGCCAATCGAAATTCAAGCTGGTTTCAAAGTAATAAAGGCTTTCAGCAAAGTCTACTATTCCATAAATTAAACTCCGCCGACTCTATACGCTAATATGGAACTAAAATGGAAACAGTACAAATTAACGGCAAAAACCCATTTCCAGATACGTTGGAATTCAAAGAAATAAATAATTCGAATAATAACAACGCTTTATCGACGCCGTAATTCATGGAATATGGAATAAAATAAAATATTTTGCAAGTATATTCGTAAATATTTTAAGCGACATTCCGAAGTAACAAAGCCAGAAGTCACGAAAGGGAATAAGGCTGGCTGTTCATGGGGCTATCGTTTACTATTGATAAAAATGTAAACTGTCTGTTTGTTATGTATAGGAGATTTTTTCAATTTCAACGTTTTGTTGTTGTTACATATTTTATATCACAATAGCAAATTAGCAAATACATACTATTCAAATTACAAAAACATATGCATAAAAGAAGTAAGGTAAATGTTCTTCGTTCTAGTGTTCGACGTTCTAATACTCAATAGTTGACACCCAGCTATCTAGCTCTATTATCCAGCTATATTAATTGTATAAACGTTTATTACTAACGTTAAAATGAGAGTTAATAGGTTTACAATACCGATTATAATCATTTAATGTCATTTAAAATATGTAAAACGACGTGTATAAGTTTTTGTTTTTGAAGACCCCACAAATTTGCCTCGGTCTACCCTAATCTTTTCAAGACACAATCTGGATGGTGATGGGGGTTATTTGTATTGTTGCACACCAGGCGGCCATATGAAAGAACCGCACAAAGTGCCGTTTGAAATGTTCATGTCAGACCTACCTACATTCCACTAGCGACCAAGGCAAATTGGAACGAAATAATATTTCTGCCAAATCTAAAAGATTGCGATTAGCTACAGCCAGGCAATTAGTATCACGTAATGGCTCTATTCTCCTCGCAGGCCGTCACAGTTACTGCCCTCGGATAAGTCGCTGAATCTCATCTTGATCCAATCCGCCCTGGGGCCTTACCATGACCTCTTAACGTGATTCAGTTGAAGACCTAAACTGAGTCGCTGGTATACAACTGAGCAGTTAAGAACCTAAACTGAATCATGAGAAGGCCCCTGTGACCTAATTGGCCTCGGTCTACCCTATATTTAGAGTAAATTACCTCCAAATAACTAATATAAAAGCGAGCGGAGCGGCTGAAAGCGCCGAAATTTTAAAACGTAATAAATATGAAAAAAAGAGTCTGGGCAGAGTACTATTTTGTACCATTTGGGGTTGAAACTCTAGGTCCATGAGTTCCCAGCGCACGCAAGTTTTTTTTTGGAAATCGCGAAACGTCTGGTTGATGTAACTGGGGACCGAAGAGCAGGTGGCTTCCTCGCACAACGTATCAGCGTTGCGATACAACGAGGAAATGCCGCCAGTATCCTAGGTACAATGCCTCAAGGACCTATTTTAGATTTAAGTTACGTAGAGGTAGGTGGCTAGGTAAGTTACACTTACTGTACTTATATTTTGAAAATAAATGAATTTTATTTATTACCTACCTGTAGAAGTAAGCAATTGTTCTATCGTTCATTCCTTTACATTAATATTTTGTTGTTTTAAATTTTAATTTGTCCATAGGTACAGACGGTACCAGTGTCCCTAAAACATTAAGTACGGAACATGCCGGCGGCAGTTTTCCAGGCGAAATGTATGATTATTTGCCCCCAAATCATATAAAAAGCAAACAGAATCAGCTCCTATTAATCTCAAAACTTCGGTGGCTCGGCCACCTAGATCGAATAGGAGGCGATTAGGTAAAAAGTGAATTTATGAGAAAACCGACAGCATGCTGCCCGGTCGGTCGGCCTAGATAGCGATGGGCGGATGTTATGAATGCGGATCTTCGCAAACCCCAGGTTGAGGACTGGCGAGAAATGGCACAGGACTGGAGTTAGTGGAGGCCAAAACTCAGTTTTGGTCGCTGCGCCAGAGTAAGTAAGTAAGTGAGCTTCTAGTAATCGCCACATGAACAGCGCGCTGTACGTCGGAGCGTGTGCCGCGGCCTAGGCCACAAAAAGCCGGCGGCCGGCGATATGCTAAGCGAACACGACGGCGATAGCATGCACTGACACACTATACGGACTAAACAATGATTTTAGAACTAAAACCATCTTCCACCAAGACCCTTAACTAACAAAAAAATTTGTATGAAACTAATCTATACTTTCAGTAGGCTACTTCAGACACATACCTATCTGGCACAATAAATGATTATTTTCTCTAGTATTCTTAATAAATCTACCAATATTGGGTAATATTGGTTGATTTCGGGTATGAAAAGTGTACAACGGCTACGTATTTTCGAATAAAAATTTGATATTTTTCATGTTTGAACTCTGAAAACGCTGTCGGCCATGTAGTGACGTTCCTGCATAGTGACGTCATACCACAGGTAATCATGGACTACCACATCGTTTTCGCCAGATTACGTAAAAGTAAACTTTTAAAATATTTTTTGTCGTTTTTCCGGGCATATTAAATATGGATATATTAATTTTCTCTTAATTGGTCATTATAAAAACAACTTCCAAAAAGGGTCAAGTAGGCTATTTATCTACCTTAGCCGGTGTAATATGTATAAAACTCGAAGTAAGACCACAGGCGTGACTCGACCAAGGTCAATTGTCTTTGCCAGCTTAATTAAACCGACAATGTTGTACGAAAAGCTTTTACCGGCGTGAATGATGTTTCGCTGCCTCAATACAATTACCGCAATAGGGATGACGACTAGGTTGAAAAACTATTATTCTACTTAGTCCGTCAGTTAGATTATGCAAAATTATTAGACACATATTTTTTCCTGTTTCAAAATAACTAAAATTGTTGAAAATCAAAATTCCGGGATGATGGCGACGTCACTATCAGGTAAGAATTGTACCTAATTGTGACGTCACGCTAAACTTTAATTTACTGTATTTCCGACATTTTTCATTTGACGAAGAAAAGAAAAAATATCTACGTGTAGAATATTTTTAATGATCTAACTGACGGACTTATTATATATTTTTTGTCGTCTAAAAACCGATAATTCAGATATATTATTCGAGCATTATTAGTTACTGCGTTTTGATTTAGGACAGTATTTAAGGTTGTTGCATGCGGTAAGGAACCAGCCATTTAATAATGGTGTTTGTTATTCGACGGCTTCCTAGCCTAGTCGCTAGCAGGAGGTCCGGGATTCGAATCCTAGTCAGGGCATTTATTTGTGTTATGGATGTTAGTTACGTATTTAAGTATTTTGTATATCGTCGTCTGGTACCCGCGACACAAGCCCCATTGAGCTTACTGTGAGATTGATTTGTGTAAAATTGTCCCATAATATTTATTGATAATATGCATTTGCCCCGTGTTTTTTATTTCACCACAAGTTGTGACGAGGCGTTAATAGTCTGCCAAGCCAACGATCGCAGCAAAAGAAGGACCAAAAACTATATCCATCCCTTTTTCGGGGTGACAATACTATCGTCAGAAAAATACAGTAAATGCTCTCTAACCTACTGTTGCGATCCATTGCTTGTCCGACTATACAAGTTGTACCGCGGTGACCACAAAGTTGTAGCGACCGCTGAAGCGAACCGTGTACCCACCCGGCGTGTGAAAAATTATGTGTCGCTTGACGCTTTCACTTTCCGCGTGACACGAGGCCGGCGAATAAATCAACAGCTAAAATACACAACATGGATTAGACTAGCCACAGATTACTGATCCACTAGTTGGAGCAAATGATTCTGTCAGTCAGGTTTTTTTTAATATAACGATAGTGGCAAACAAGTATACGGCCCACCTGATGGAAAGCGGTCACCGTAGTTTATAGCCTGCAGCTCCAGGGGGTCACATGCGCTTTGCCGACCCATTAAAATCTTGTACACTCCTTTTTTTAAGAACCCCATACTGTAATCTTTCGGGAAAACCTCGGTATAGCTCATTCCAGAGCCGAAGCGTCCGCGAGAGGAAATTCCTCTAAAACTGCACAGTGCGCGACCATTTTGGTTGCAAGGTGTGGTTGAGTGGCCTATCGATGGCGAGCGCCGATAATGAAAAGTTGACGTTAGCATCATGTCAAACCATTCTTCAGAACACAATTCCTTGTATAGGAGACTGAGTGCATTCCAGTATGTCCCTTACGAAATGCTTTTGCGTCGTATGACAGCTACTTAAATCCGTAAAGTTCGAGAATATACGGCCAATTTGTTTGCCCAGTCATTAAATATTATCAGATATAAAACGTTTTCTTAGCAGTTTCAGAAGTATGTTTAAGAAGAATCTCATTTCGTAAAGGATATTCTCCTTTTATGCCCCGGACTGATAAGAGCTGCAGGTCTAAGATGGTTATATGTTTTATCAAGTACAACATAATTTGACATTACTTTAAAATGAATGGTAAATGGTACAAATATATATAACGATAAAGATCGAGGAAACAGGCTGCGAATAACATGTGTCAATAAGGGCTCGTTAGAAAATCATGTTATCATATTTGACCGATTTTTTAACCCCCTTTTCCCCCGTGGTGTTTTTTTGGCACTTTTTTGGCCTGAATTTTTTCGTTTATGATCTTTTTTCGACCAAAATAATGTATCATATGATTTTTTAACAAGCCCTAAATTATAGGGTCACGAGTCGATATTTATGTCTAAACAACGTATGGTTATGTCTATTTGGCAGCTTATTCGTATCGTAGTCTATGTGAAGTAGTCTATATCCAAAATACACAACGTGGATAAGCCTAGGGCCCACTCACTTAAAAGTCCTTACAAATGATTAATTTGGGTGATTAAAACGAATTAGGTTAATGTGTGGGTTCAAACGCGAACCCTTTTTTCTTTCGTGCCTTGCCGTTTTATCTGATGGCATTAATCACAATTTCAGCCCCAATTAAAAGCAGTATAGAAATGCTTTTTTAAAAGGCAGTAAGTGTAAACGAGGCTTATGTGTAGTTACTGCGTTTTTATTCAGGGCAGAATTTTGGGTTACTTTATAATATGCGGTAAGGAACCAGCCTTTTAATAATGGTGTTATTTGCGCAATTATGATTTTGTTTATTGGCTACTGAAGTTCATATAAAAGGCTTGCGTTGAAATATTAAGTAGGTACCTAGTCTTAATTAAGTATTTATACAGCTGGGATGTGTTGATGCTGGAAAAAATATCTCAGCTAGATTTTCACAAAAATCGGTCAGGTGAGTGATGTGTCAACCACACATTATAACATGTTGTGGGCATTGATTAAATCGTCGTTTCACCGTTTCAGTTTCTAATTTAAACTACATAAGTGGTCTTGAGTTCACTGCAATGGTTTTCATTTGTATCTGTCAAAAAGTGGCGTCCAGGTCTATTAGTAACAATTAACACCATGACCCTACGTTCCGAATCCTTTACCAGACTCGTTATCACAGGTTTAAATGATGACTGAGATAGAGAGAGAGATAATAAATAAATAAATATACTGTGTCGAAACGTCGGTATATTAAGGTAAAATAACTGTATTCGCGATAGACCCGTTTTATGTTTATATTAATGTGTACAAAACGCAAAAGTTAAGTGTTAAATTTTTTTTAAAACCGAAATTACTACCTGCCTACTTTAGCTTTAAAAAAAGTTAGTCCTTTTAAAACAGATATGCCTCCTGCACTAAACCTTCCCGCCGTGCTGTGTTTGTCAAACGTCAAGAAGCGGGCGGTCAGGGGTCACAAATCATTCCAACACCTGAGCGCGTTATCGCGTCTGCCGCGTGAAAAATTGCCGGTTGTCGGTCGCATAATGACCGGGTTACACGGGGACAGTTTAGTATTTAAACAGTGGATTAGTCGTTTTTGAAGTAACAAATAGGATGATTTACAAGATTTCAACTGATATTCATTGACCTGTTGTCTGAATAAATAAGATAGTTTGAAAGAAAATTAAATAATTAAATATAGATTTATGATTTTTAATCCGAACAACAGTTATGTAAGTGTTTCCAATGAAGAATAAGAGTTCTACATCAAAGATAATAATATACAATAGCAAAAAAAATTATAACACGCATAGTAAAGAATGCTCATGAATTATAGATTGAAAGAGATGTCATATAACCCTCTGTACTCAACAAATGAGTACATGGCACTAAAATTATGATTACTGATTTTAATGTATTGTATTGATTTTAGTTTAAATTGATATTGTTTTCTACTATTATTATGATCATCCTTTATTGGGAAATGTATTTACTTATTTCATTATTATTTTTTGTTTTTTGTTCACATTGATATTGACAATTCTTACTGGGAGATATAACTCTAAACTATACAACCTTATTATTCCGCCTACATGTATTTGACATTTTGATTCATAGATAGATAGATAGATTTTATTATTAGATTAAATTGTATTACACTCATGACGATCCTTATTGGGAGATACAATTTCATTATTATTGTATGTCTTTCCCATCACGTAACAATGGTGTTCCGGACCTTTGGGAGGCGTACGCGGAGCCGAAGCCAACACGCAGAGGCCCTTTCGACAATTTAATGAAATGTAAGGGGTACACCGAGCGGATGTTGCACCTGCCCGAGTCATGGGACGCACGCAGAGGCAGCACCCGCCAGGGTGTATAGACTATTGAGATTTAATGGAATCTAAAATATACTGGACTATTAGGTGAAAGTGGTGGACTAAATACTGGGTTATGGCGAGAAGAAAAAAATCGGACGTCTGCCTAACAAAATGGTAATCAATTTTATTTCCGGCAGACGGTGACTCGCCCACATAAGATGGGCCCCCACAAAAAGCGACATCTAGGATGGCTCGAGGGCAACACCAGTATGAGGGCTGGGGGTAGAGAGGTGTCACTGGACTTTAAACATATAGCCAACTCGCCACCTAGGTTTCCACATCTACCCTCGAGAACACAGCTCTCGCGACCCCACTCTGGACGGCCGGTTAAGGCAAGCCAGAGGCGGAGGACTTGGTCGGACGACGGAGTCCCCCAGGAGCGCTCATTATTATTATTGTTAATTATTATTATTATTCTTTAATTAATTCGTGTTTGTGACGATCATGATGGAAATTCGTATAAATTTGTTGAAATGTAAACTTATAATGTAATTATCTTTCACGAAATAAAAATCTATATATCTATCTATACTTACTACAGAAAAAGTGACCAAGGCCCCCGATGAGCAGGGCTGGAATTTAATCAGCGACCTTCTGCTTTCGCGACAGACCCCCTAACCACTGGGCTACCCAGGCAAACCTTTCTTATTTTTAAAGGTTTTAAGGTGCGATCCGCCAATTTGACAGCTTAGACTTACGTATAGTGCTGAGTTCTACATAATCTTTACAGATTATTTTCAACTAAAGCAAGGGTACCATACAGTTGTAAAGCACGAATCAAATAATTTATGATTAGAAAAATGTTTTGGTTCATGTTTTTCTTTTCAAGTAGTCACACTAATATATAAATAAATTAAAAATGTAAGAGATGTCTTATACTAGAGAAAAAGTGACAAAGCCCCCGGTGAGCAGCCCAGCTCAAAAAAACATGCATCAAAATATTTATTACAAATAATGAATGATTTAATTCGTTCTTTACAATTGTGAAGAATGCTTAAATTGGACAAATAAAACCTTTAATATTATAACTGTTCCAAAACTGTTTAAATAACTAACTTGTAACTTAATTCTTAATAATATTCAGCCTTCAACTAATCAAAATGTAAATAGTGAGCTGCTACTGAAAGTTACACCAAACTTTAGATGTAGTTACTAATTTATTTCAAGTTGGAGTTACT
This sequence comes from Lathronympha strigana, assembly GCA_949128165.1. NCBI lineage: Eukaryota > Metazoa > Arthropoda > Insecta > Lepidoptera > Tortricidae > Lathronympha > Lathronympha strigana. Next base: position 2,875,727 of record OX421911.1, read on the forward strand.
TGAAAACTTGACTAAGAAGATTGTAACTTAAAAATAATAGACGAGTCACTCCATCTGTTTACTTACCTACTAGCTTCGTGTAAACCGGGCAAAACAGTTTTATACAATCGTGAAGCGGGCAGTGGCCGGTCATTAAAATAAATTGTTGACGACAACTGGCGAAACCCCGTTGCCTATCGGAATATCGTAAATAAGGAAAATTGTACTGCTTTCAAGTGAAAGGACTTAAGTAACATGTTAATTGTACTAAGATACGCTTTTTGTTTTGGTGGGAAAGTTTCTAATTGATACGTTTCGTAACTTTGTTGTTTGAGCTTGTGTCAAAGAACTCGATTTGATTGGGTTACTTGATGAGTTGGATTTTAACTTGCGTATTTATTTATAAATCGGAGTAGGTTTCAAAAATCGTGTTGATTCTATAATCAACACGATTTTTGAAACCTACTCCGATTCTCCGAGCTAAGATTTAACTAGAGTTATTTAGCGTGAATACGCACTTTAGAAAATTAAAAACCTGGGGTCAGGAAACAGCTGCTATAGTTTCGGGGTCGATCACTCTTAGGACTGAAGATAACTGAACTGAAGAGGACTGTTGATAAGATTATTTTCTAAATGAATCGTTATGACATCAGTACCTTATTGCCTGGTGATCAAGTGGTACCTTTTTCTAAAAACCTAGATTAAACTGTGGACTATTCAAAAGTTAAGGGCTATAAAGCTTGATTTTCTTATCTAAGCCTTAGATATCTGAATTAAGATGGCAATTTGCTATTGCATTTTATAAGAAAAGTGTATGTTCAGCTGAACTGACGAGCCAATCTTTCCTGTGGTAATAGTTAACAGCTGGACGATTTTTATCATACATTTCAATATAAAAGGAGTACTTATTAATGTGGATAAGGGTTCAATAAGAAAATCAAGCTTCATGGCTCATGGCCCAGCCAGGGACCGGAACCGGTTACCATAACCCGGGTTTTTCATAAGGTTATTTTAAAGGTTGTTTTCAAAACACCTCCAATATGGTTAACTCATGATACGGAAACCTTAATCATTCGGAAACCTTATCGGTCCAGTTAACCCCAATTAACCTCTAACCAGTAACTAACCGCAATGAATTCTGTTAGTGTTTTAATCTGTTTTGAACAGTTCAAACGAAAGTAATCTTTATACGCCCAGGAATTAGACTTAATATTGAATGACCATGGCTAGGAGTTAGGACGTTGTCGCTCGCTGTGGAACCAGGTTTGTTTTGCTCTTAGTGTGGCATCGTTTCTTTATTTCCTTACTATATTTAGGCTAGCCTAACATTTTTATTATCATACATAGAAATGAAAGCGGCGTGAGCGTTTGTTTCTACTACGCTCAAGTTTATTTATTTTTCTTGTAGTTGATCAGTCAAATATAGGTAGTCGTAAATAATCATCATACATGGGTAACTTAGCGCAATTATTCTGATATTATTTAAAAACAAAACATAACTATTAGTCTCAGATTACGAAGCGATAAAATTCAGCAAATAGTGCTATTTTGTGAGTACATCTTGTGACGGCTGTCGGTAAAGTTAAAACTTTTTAAAATCTCGACATTGTTATCCTTTGTAAAACCAACAGCTAATTACCTGCACGAAATAGTACCATAAAGAACAAGAGATATTTTATTAATAACAACAGTATTCCTTTGGCAATAAAGTTCAAATTGTTATAGCATGCACTCAACGTATAACCTTTTGAAATTAAGAACCGAGGCGTGGTCAACCAGGTGTCTGTTTATTTTTCATAATTAAAAGTTGATTTGATTATTGTAGCTTGTGTTAAATTTTGCAACTTACGTAGGTAGATATTAAAAAAAGTGGGAACAGATTTCTTATCGATTTGAGGATATTGTGCAAGCTTCAGTCGCTATGCTACCAAGTACCGGCAACGTTAGCTACACTGTATTCTATTCCCGATATTTCTTACAATCGACAACTGGCCTACTTTTTGGATTTTTAATGCATTTGGATTCTTGAATTTTTAATCCATGCTTAGTTCATACACTACTCAACTACAGCAAAAATAATATAATAAATACCACCCTCTAACTAAGACTTGCAAAACACGCTACCGGAGGCATATTGCATAATCAGTTGTAGCTTGTAATATTAGCGGAAGTCTCTTTTCAATCCCTTTTATTAGAAAGAGAGTTCCGCTAATATTTTAAGTTACAAAATAAATTATACAATTGTATCCAGGTGGTCAGATCATATTTCATTTCTAAAAGGTTTTATGTGAAATGCGTCCTATTCCAATTTGACCCTTATTCTTAAGATAGTAAATTTGTAATTTATATTACAGGATTTTGTATTACTGCATTTCATTTTCTGCAGGTAATTAGCGATTGGGTTTAACAAAAGACACTACAATACTATTCATAGCAGATAAGTTTCAAGTGGAAATCGTGATTTTAAAATGTTTACATTATAAAACGGTGAATAGTTTTTATCTTTCCTTAATTTCTCACATATGCGTCAAGAGTGATAATGCGACAATAAAAGTCTTGTTTATTACCAATCTTAATACGATTTTGCCGGCAATTACTTTCTTTTCTTACCTGGGTGCGTAGCCAAGATGCCAACCGCTCACGCTCACTCGCTAATGAAATGCAACTGTCATTGTCACGCTAATAAGAAAGAGAGATAGAGAGAGGTAGCTACGATACATTATTAAGCGTGAGCGATTGGCATCTTGGCTACGCACGCTGACGTCTGACGTGTTTTCACTTGAGACCGCTATTTGCTACCATTGGCAAAACAAAAGTATGTATTTGAGTTAATTGTAAGCAAGTGCAGCAAGCGGTGCTCCAAATGATTATGACATACTTTGATATTGGATACTTATTATTATATTATTTTTTCGTATCTCGTATTATCGTAGTAATGAGCAAAATTTGTATAATCGTACGAGTTTGAGATTAGGGCTCCCGATTACAAGAGTACACGCTGACACGTGGCTCCGTGTACACGAGTCGTGTCTTAATTACACGTGGCCTAATGGCATGTTCCAAACAGGGCAGAAAACCGGTATCGTGTGTGACAACGACATTTACAAGACGCTTCTGTAATGTGTTTAAATTAATTTGAAAATGTACCGACAATAAATGAGTAATTAAACATCTATAATTTATTTTATTACATTACAATATCGCATCTCGAGATACTCTGGGTATAACTTTTTTAAGTAGGTATATTCACGGAAATACTACTAAAATTACAGTCTTTCTCCGGGACCACGGGGGCAATGTCGCCCTTGAAACGTCGGAGGTTTGTTTTCAAAGTTTATACACGATTAAGCCCCGTTTTCGTAAATTTATAATACTAAAATTATAATAACAATATCTAATTATATACAAAATCTAAAAATGAACAAGAGTTTTCTACTGATTTTATTTCCTTTAAGAACTCTCATATGTACAGGAAGAATAATTATAATATAATTTGATGGCCATAGAGTTACAATTTTTTTTAAGCTATTGCATAGCTTCTATCGCGGGCCTTGAGCGCGGGGACCGAATCCAGAAATTCCGTAACGAAAAAAAACCTGACGCTCCCCACTCCGACGGACCGAAACCGACTTTATTCACTTTGTTACAAAGTTCTTTATCGAGGAAAGGATATATCTCCAAACGAATGTCGCTAAGTGTCATATTCTATACAAAATATTGAGGACAGTAGCTCTTATTACCAGAGATACGGCGATGTCAAACGTCAAAATAAACACTATTATTATAGTCCCGCCAAAATCAAATATGTTAGTCGCAAACTTATGTTTCTTATTTCAGTTATCATAAACCTATAGTTTCAATGATAAATATTCCTGAATAACCAACAGCTACTGTAAGATAATAAAACCCACATATATTGTAAAATAATGTTGACAACTTTTCTATCAAAAACATTGAATTTGAAAATGAATAATGATCCACAAGAGTCTACAACAAAATATGGGACCACCATTGACGCGGTATTTTCTAGGTATTTAGAGGATATTAAGTCGCAAACTTATGTTTCTTATTTCAGTTATCATAAGTTTCAATGATAAATATTCCTGAATAACCAACAGCTACTGTAAGATAATAAAACCCACATGTATTGTAAAATAATAAAAACATTTTAAACAATATTAACTTTTTATTTGTTAAATAATAGAAAAATTTGTTTCCTTATCGGTCACCACGCTCAAAAAGTGTAACTTGAATTAATATCAAAGAAAAAGAAATACTGCATGAATAAAATAAATAAATAATTATAATTGCATAAGTTGATACAAAATGATATGCAATAGCTTTACCGCGGCAGTCCCCGAGTGCCACACGTATTTTTTGAAATAGTTTTAATGTCTGATGTGTCGGTATTTAGATCGTGTTTATATCGTTTTTCCCTTCCTTTCATTTTAAACAATTCTATATTATGTTTTACGAATATACACATAACAAATACATATAAGGATGGCAAGGGTAGTATACTTTTTTAAATAATGGCTTGCAACTATCTAGGTAATATGCTCCACACAAAGATCTTACTCGTAAACACTTTCTTTGGGCTAAGAAAACCTTATCAGCATCTGATGAGTTGCCCCATATTATTATTCCGTAACAGATTTGCGACGATACATAACCGTTATAGGCTGCCGTTGCTGCCGCCTCAGAGACGGTTGCTCGCAGACGATACAAAATATAATCTACTGGGTACAAAGGGTATTAATATGGGCTTTCCAATTACAAAACTTATCATTCTTAATTCCTAGAAAAACTGTACTTTCCGTTTCATTAAGTTGTACTTACACCATTAAAATCGGCAGATAATCTAATTGATTTGCTATTATAAGTTTGAAATTAAACCAGTTGTGTTTTGGTTAAGTTAACTTTGAGATTATTATTTTCTAACCAATTTGTTACATTTGTTAATGTAGGTACATGTAATAATATTTCATAACCATCCCAACCAACCATCTGTATTTTCTTTAATTACTATGGTTGTGTCATCTGCAAATAGTATAGTGTCATTTTGTGTGGCGCCAGGTAAATCGGTGATGTAAAGTAAAAACAAATACGGCCCTAGTATACTACCCGATGGCACGCCGCATGTGTTAATGATGAACGGCGAATTATACGTTTTGTTAAGGTTTTTAACTATTTTTGTAACTTCTACACATTGTCGCTGTCCATTGAGATAGCTTTTTAGCCAACAGTACGCTTGCCCTCTTATACCGTATTTAACTATTTATATTACTTTAATAGCAATGTTTCATGGCACCCTAGATCCATAAAGCCATCCAGGATCTAGATTTCTGCTCATTCTATGCATTCGTGTACATACACACAGAAAACATAGAAAAGCGGAAGTGTTTACCGTGACACCAATTAGTAGGTATAGGTATCGGGATACAAAGTATCAACTCAAAATATGTGTAATAATAATTTGACTGGATTACGTAAATTGTAAGAATATTAATGTAAAATACCAGACCAAGATAATATAACGCATCGCGGCTTAGACATTGCCGAGATTCATTGTTTATGTGGAACCGATAAGGGCAATAACAATAAGCCTGCACTCGGTCGGTATTCATCTTTGTGCACTTAAATGTCATTGTCTCATGAGAGTAATTAGTAAAAACAATGCAAGTAAAGTTTTTGAAGCAGGAATTTCTAGAGCTGCTTTCAATATTATCATTTTAAATTGCCATAATTTTTATAACGATACCGTCCGTAGTCTGCACGTGCAAGGCTATTTTTTTGTTTTATAAACGAGCCTTTGTTAATATGAGCACGTCGGCTCCAAAAGCTAATCCTAATAATTACCTAACTACTAGATGTGGAAACTTAAGTGGCGAGTTGGCTATATGTTCAAAGTTTAGTGACACCTCTCTACCCCCAGCCCTCATACTGGTGTTGCTCTCGAGCTCTCTTAGATGTCGCTTTTTGTGGGGGCCCATCTTATGTGGGCGAGTCACCGTTTGCCGTAAATTAAATTTATTACCATTTTGTTAGGCAGACGTCTGATTTTATTCTCTATAATACAGTATTTAGTCAACCACCTTCACCTAATAGACCAGTATATTTTAGTTTCCATTAAATCTCAATAGTCTATACACCCTGGCGGTGCTGCCTCTGCATCCCATAACTCGGGCAGGTGCATCATTCGCTCGGTGTACCCCTTACATTTCATTAAATTGTCGAAAGGGTCTCAGCGTGTTGGCTTCGGCTCCGCGTACGCCTCCCAAAGATCCGGAACACAATTGTTCCGTGATGGGAAGACCTACCTATTATGAAGATTTAAGACAAAAGTGCGATATTATTTTTTACTATCGTTGTAGAATTGTTTTTGCTGAATATTTTGTATTTTGATTGTTGTTCACATTGATCATAATATGTACTACGAGTATGTCTAATTTTTTGTTTGTATCCCTACTTTTTATTTTAATTATCATGCACTGTTACTTTACACGCCAAGGGGCCTTACCATGACGTCTTAACGTGATTCAGTTTAGGGCCTAAACTGAGTCGCTGCCATACAACTCAACACAGGTTCCTTACCTGAACCTGAACCTTAACTGAAATGCGTTAAAGGGCATTTTCAGAAAAAAGTGCACCCTTTTAATGAAAATGGGTCCTCAATTTTCCATAAAAAAAATTTTTTGTCAGGTTTGTAACGGCCCATACGAAATGTATGAAAAAAATGCGTTACAAAGCTGACAAAAAAAACGGGACACTATTTTTCTTGTTTCCAATAGTAATCGTGATTCTGGTTACAAAAAACCCAAAACTTCCTATATTCAAAAAGAAATGAAAATGGTACCCTATTTTTGAAAATGCCCTAAAACGTTATGGTAACAGATAAGGATGGGTTAGGTCCGCGTGTATTTAAGATCTGTTTCTACGAGTACCACGGATACTCGGATCTAAATTACACGCGAGCCCGACTTGTAAACTTGGCTACCTAAGTTGTTTAATTATCATTGCACGTGCAGTATTAGACCTATTCGTTCCTACTACAATGGTTTTGAATGTTTTGATTAAATAACTTAACAAAAAATAACCGACGTTAGTCGTAAGACTCGTAAGAGATATTCACTAAATTCGTTGAACAAGTTAAATCCGTCAAAATAAACACTACGAATAACTTTAAATCACAACATGCAAGCAAACGTAATGATGTTGCAGTTTCATTAATTGCAATTTTGTTTAGTACTACACTTTTAATTTTCGTAAGCTTAAGAAATTCACGTAATTAATAGAAGTATATTTATTTATTATAACGTGAATTGAAGTTGTAAGGTATGACATTTTATTTGATGAAATAAGCTAGTTCAATCTAACGGGTTGTTGTGTATTTGAAGAAAAATAAGAAATTATTAACACGTGCCGTCGCGTTGCCGTCTTCGCTTTAATTTGAAAGTGTAAGACGTAGAAACCGCTTGTTATTATTAATACAACTCTAGTGTAACGGCTTATAGTTCAAAATTGATTGAAGTGACAACTATGAAACAAACCTGGGTTATTCTACCTGTTGGACCCAAAAAACAGTGCAAGATACAAATGTCCTAAGTACGAGGTTTTTATATGTCCTTTACGACATTTCTATCGTTCACTGTTGACACGGAATTGTCTTTGCCGATGCCAGCCTCTACTGTTATTAGATATTGAATCTAATTTACTTACACGTAAAGAGTATAATCGTTTGTTATAATAAGGTTAACAGTAACCTAAAGAAAACCCCAAACAAAAACCCTATCGGGATTGGGTTTTGCAGTTAACCGGGTTATGGTTACGGTTACAGCAACATTTCGCTTACCGTTTGTATTCGGTTACTGAATGTTGCTGTTACAGTATCATTGGGTAACAGATATGATTAGGTAACCAACTCGATAGGCTTAAGCCTAAAGAGGGGTTTTCCGGTCCCTGGGCCCAGCCCGGTCTAGCTTGATTCATCTTTAGTGTACTTATGGAAAAGCATGTGAAAGTTTCCTAAAAAATTAGCAAAGGCTTTAGTCCGGTATAACATTACGGTTTCCGTTTGACCCGCCGTTTCTTTGACCGGACTTCGGGTGAATTCATCTTGAATTATGTTTGGCGGAAGTGTTTCCAAACTGGTTTGTTATTACCGTTGCCTTACATGCGTTTGGCTTTGGGTCGGCAAAATTGGTATTAGGCCGTTTTTCTTTTTTTACCGACAATAAAATGCGATTTGCTCAATTTTTCGGATTTTTGATCACGTGTAAAATAAAATGATGACGGTAAAAATTATTTAATAAAACAACAGTCATATAATTTAAACTTTCGTGAGTCATACTGATATTTATTTGTAACGGTTAACACTCACGTATTTTACCACAATATCGCAATAGGCGTGACATGTTTCGACTGCATCGGGCAGTCAGACTGACAGAGTGGTGTTGTCACCTTCGCGGCTCGGGCATCACTGCCCGAGACCGGTCACAACAGTGTTTGAAGTAGACCATTTGATTGTTGTTTTCGTCTCGGGAAGGTATTTTTCTTTCTGTTGTTTTCTAGAAAACACGGTGACGGAGTGGCCCTTCTCAGTGAAAACAGCCTTTCGATTGACGGTGTTTTGAGTTAAATAATCTACGGGAAAACGCCAGGAAGGACATGAATTGAGTCTGTTAAGGCTATTTTTAAATTCCTTATTATTTTTTAAAGCGTTTTTTCCGGCATATGCCACGGCTCAGAGAGCCTGGGGTCCGCTATGGCAACTAATCCCAATATTTGTTCGCGAATCTTACGAAAGCGATAACCATCTAAAATTCCAATCCAGAGGGTACTACGACTTATTAGGATTATTCCTGTTTCCTCACGATGCTTTTCTTTACCGAAGACCGAGTGGTAAATATCATGTGATATGTCTTATACCAGTATAAGTATCTTTTTATAAGTTTCGAAAACTCATTTGTTTATCCGGGATTTGAACCCGTGACCTTCGGACCTTTCCTCCGGCTATTATTTAAATCCGAACGGAAGGTATTATGTATGTTTTTCTGGCCACATACACTGTGTAGCTGGTTGGCAGAGCTAAAAAGTCTTAAAGCTGTAGTAATAGAGTTGTATAACTATTTTTAGCGTCGTTATCCCGCACTTTGAAGTTACGGTAAATATTGGAAGGGTTGATATTAAATCTTCGAAATACTTTAACGGTTTCAACGCCTTTATTTGTCTTTGATGCTGTAAATTACTTGGGAAATACTTTTGAACATATAAACATTTTGCGTTTACTTTTGATTAGGTCAATTTCAAACACAAATATCAAACTTATTTAAATTACCAGAATCATAGGTATTTTCTTACGCAAACCGTGATTGTTGAGACACTTAACTATATTTCTAACTTTACCGAATAATGCAAACCGGTATGGCAAATTTCAACTGTCATCTATTGACAACATTGGTCATTTACGGCTAAATAACTAAAATATCCAAGTGGCTCAACAATCCCTGTTCGCAACTGGACCTCATTTGTTTCGCGATTTTATCGCAAATTTAATACTATAAAGCTACATAACGACAATGTCGTTAGCTTATAAACTTTACTTTAATAAATTGAGTGACGATCGCCACCTCATTCAAAGTAATAACCATTAAAGTCTTTCCACAATAATGTAGCAGGTTACTATGTGAAAACAGTAGTGTCATAAAATTCACATAAACAACACATTTCCAATCTTTAAACATCTTTATATCAGCCAAAGGACAAACTATAGATTCGACACGTATATATGATCCAGCAATTGTATTTAACTTTCCAAAGACCCCGCTGTCGCGATCTCGGGATTCCGAGACAGGATCATCCTCAATGAGTTTTGTTATCGAGGGCACTGCGCGCGGCGAAGCGCAATGCTGTACTCCCGCCTGCGTCGTCGCGCGCGTCACTTAATGCTTAATAATCTATGTATTCTGAAACATGTCGCGCGTGGCTCAAAATACCTTATTTATTATAATATTAATGTTTTACGATACTTTAAACACATTCCCTAAAACCTAGATAAATGATAAAACTATTGTGTGTTCCTTCCTACACACACAATCAACTAATGTAAACGCCCTCCGATTACGTCATTGTCCACAAACCACCAACGATAAATAGTAGATTTTAATTAAGATGACAGCACAGGCCGATTGCAGCCATTTTTAACGCCGCCGTATTATCTGTGACCGTCGTGTGCCTCATAAAACTGTTATGAGTTCATATAGTCTGGCGCCGTGGGTGGGAGAAGAGAAAATACAGTAGGCTTGTGGAAAGTGTAGGATTTTCTTCCGAAATCCAGTGTCAAATCCGACCATACTGATACACATGCCTGTCCATACAGATTGTTAATTCTAACGCAAACTAGAATCCTGGAACCTAACCTTTGTAACGTTGGTTGCTATCAAAAAGTTGTTTAAAATTAGTACCTCTAAGGTTTATAAAATGTCATGTGTGAAAATTAGTTAACAGATTATCAAAACCAAACGAAATAATTACTAAGATATTTATGTTTATGATGGATTTTGATGTTGTGACGGAGATGTGGCACTGTTGTTTTAGAATTCAACTATATATTGACATGTTTTTATTCAAACAAAACATGGCCCAAGGAGCAAATCAACATCAATTGAGCAGGCTCATGTTGCTATCTTCTTGACCTTCTTGTGAGTCTTCGAAGCTTCCTCCATCGTGTCAGGGATCTTTTCTCACGAGCGACTCTGGTGTGATGATCACCCTGAGATGAGAGCGAAGCTGCCAAATTGAATGTAGCAGCTTTGGAATCTCATACATAAAAATCATTAACATTACGATAGGTAGACTAGTGTAGTGTAGTTAATCTAGCAAGGTCTGGGTGAGCTAAATACTAAATAGGCCCAGAGATCGCGGGATGACTTAGACATGCCTTGTAACAACTGAAGTTCAATATCGGATGCAATGGTGGTCAAGGTGCCTTTTCCTAGGAATGGGATAAGAAAAAAATAACACAGCATACCATTTAATACCACAAATCAGTTAGTCCCTGTGACTTCTTATTCAAACATATCAAGGTCCATTGCAAATTAAAATTAAACCAGCATTATCTTGTAGTATTGCTCTTCTGTATGTTGTTTTCTGTAAAATCTTAATTATATGGGTGTACCTACAATGCCTGAAATAAAACTTTATTTATTTTTATTTATTTTATTTTATATAATACGCTTTCCTTATAGCTTCCAGCGATTTGTCAGAAAGACATGTTCCGTTTAAGCGAGCGGCAGTTTTGAGGACAGCCACGAATTTTCGTAGCGTCCTTTACTCATGTACCAGCGGATGGATTCTGGGACAAACCATAATGAAAAACTTATGATGAGCATAGGCCCATAAAGTACTTGGGTAAGATGGCGCCAATCATGAACTGCCCAGGCAATCGGGCCCGTGCAGACATTGCCAGTCGAAAATAAAGTATTCATGGATGCTCCGACGACAACTCTCATACACGGTCCAACAAGCTCCGTCACTACACAAAAAATAAATGTCTATATCATAATTTTATTTCTTGAGTTGTTTTGAGAGGAAATAACGAATGTATTTATTCTATACGAATTACCTAAAATATAAGCGCTTGTGAAGACACCAGAACCAAATGCGGGCTCAAAGAACTGCAAGACAGTGAATCCTACGTAAGTATTGACCCAGGAGCGAGCTAATCCAAGGATCGCGCGTGTGATGGCGTTTACAGTGCTGTTCGCCTTCCCCAACGGTCCGACGCATAACCTGCAGTCATGACCATAAAACATAAGAAACTATAGTGTAGTACAATACGACATTAAATTAACTTAATCCTACAAAACACAAGCAAAACAACATGGTCAACTTAATAAAACCTATATTGTGGGTACTTGTATAAATAATAGATACGAATAAATTAAAGATGTACATAGAAAACAACCATACCTCATTTATGCATTTATACCTGTTATTGGTAGTGCAACAAGAGTACCAATTTTGCGTACGGACCAATGAAGGAACGCTGCCACTCCTGGCAGGCCAGTCCGAACTGAAAAACCATGTCAAATAAGAACTCGTAACAGGTATCCAAAATAAGGCTTAAGACTTGAGAAAGTTCTAGGTTATCAGAATTTTTTTGAAGGAGGAAAAACACGACAATCGGAATTCTAGTATTTAATATTCTAATGGTGCTCCCACACTGGCTGTTATAAATTTTATATAACATGGTGTGACAAGGACAGTGTTACAGGACATTATCATATGAGATAAAAAAATGTAACGTTGTATAACATTTATAACTGCCAGTTTGGGAGCACGATAAATATCTTTTTTTAAGAGATATCAGTTAATACGTTCAATTAACATAATCGAATATACTCACCGTGTAAACTACAGTATCAGTCTTCTCATAAACGAACTCTTCGCAGTCGACGACATGGCTAGAGTCAAAGAAACTAGCAGGACAAGTTTTGTTGACGGAATTATCAGCAGAGACGTATGCGAAGCGCTGGCAGCCATCGAATGAAGCCCAAAACCTGCCAGCCTGGCCAGCCTGATGGTGGAACTGCGTTCATTACCCACATTGACATTTTTAACCATCGATTTGCCGTCTTTCGGAAGGAGGTTATCGAACTTCTTTGCCGTCGTTGATTACCTTATTGACCACTTAACTGTTTTTTTTTTTTCTTTTTTAATACTCTTGGTAGTCTTAGTTGTTTTTCTCTTTCATGTATGGGAATTTTGCTGTTATTCTATATTTTTCATTTTTAGGATAATATTGTTGTTCTCGCTCACTATTGTTTGTCATGCTGAGCATACATGCTTTGGGTAACATTCCCAACCAAAATCTGTAACTAGTATAAACCTACCATGTAACAAATGTTATCTGTTTTGTATGCCTAATAAAAGAAATAGAAATAGAAATAGATGGAGAAAACTCAGTGATTTGGTCAGCTGATTCACATTCGGGAATAAGACACCTGTGAAAATAGAAGTTATGTTAAAGTCAATTACAAAAAAAATTATACGTTGTGTACCTATACATATTTTTGGCACTTTGACTGTATTCATATCTTTGTGGTTGACTGTACATGTAGAATTTAGGATTGATTGAAAATTGGTCTCAAGGCTTCTGGTTATTTGAAGGCAAATATCGTGAAAAAACTGTTCTAATCTCAACAAGGCATACTATAGTTTCCACTTTACGTTGAAAAGTCAAATTGCAATCGCTTGCATAACCTGGTTTTAATCCTTGCTGTAGTGAAGACGAATTCTGAAGAAGCCATGCCACTAAATATGACAGCAAATGCACACAGGGCCAGGGTCCGAAGCTGGAACCATCCGAATTGCCCGATATCTTCCAGTAAAATTGTATCCAGATCTATTTCAGTCTTCTTTCTTGTATAATTTTTATTAGCGTCATTGGGCTTGCTAATTTTCTCCTCCATTTTAACTGAAACTCTTTCATTCGTTGTACTTTTTACATCACTATGCTTTGGTTTTTTTTAATTATATAATTAACAAGGCTAGCAGTGTGGTATAGTATGGAATATAGGTACCTGATGTGACTATCCCAGGTTATGTACTGTGGAAAAGCCAGTTATTGTTTACGATGATCGATAATGACAACAATTTACCGTATGTTACACTTGTATTTAATTATATTCAATAAGATATAATCAAAGAGTAGAAAATATGATGAAAACTGACAGATTTCTACTTACAATGAAATACTCAATTACTATAAAGAATAAAATAATTGTCTTACAACTTTGATACTTATATTTTATACTTAAAATTTAAAACTTTTAACGCAGACAAAAAAGTATAATGACCTTATCAAAAGCAATATTAGAAATATATATATGTATAAAATGATGACTTACTAGGACGAAGCGGGACGATCTTTCAATTTCTATAAAAACAATCATGTGATAGCTCGGAGCCCTTGGTTGTCACGTGACGTTTCCTATAGGAACTCAAAGATCGTCCCGTCCCGCCCCGCCCCGTCCCGTTCTAGTGTGAGTCATCCGTTATTTGGCAAAAAACGTTACAATTAAGTCTTATAACAGTTCTAGAATCAGTATTTAGTCAACTTAGAGCTGACAACCAAAATACATATTTGTAATCTTTATTAGTTGACTTTTAAGTATATTCAACCTCGGCGAATTCACTAGATGCTTTCATTGTATTTTTATGTCTTAGACAGCGATCAGGCAAGTCCAGTTTTACTTTTAAAGATTATAAAAGGCAATAAGGTTGGTGATATTTATCATAAGCACAAAGTAAATAAGTAGTTGTTTTTTTTTTAATATCACCACCTAGAACAGACATTGTACGGATGACATGGAGTGGATAGTTGTTACCGAATGCTACCTATTTCCAGTTCTTTTCTACTACACACTCTTAAGCATGTTATCTACTAAATAAATCAGAGTACGCACTCATATTTCATTGCATTGCAATAAAACCTAAGTAAGTACCTACATATTCAAATACAATAACTAGCTACATAAAGATTGCTACAATGTAACAAGAGACACCACACTCATTACATGAAAACATAATTGAATTCCCAAAGCTGACTGACTCTACTTCCTCAATTAAAGTTTTTTTTCTATTGTTTCAAAAGAAAACTTACGTGGCTAAGTATATATATTTCTTCGCCAAACTGAGGACAGTTTGTTGGCGAATAGTGCGCTCTTAATAAAATAACAATTTTTATGTTATACCTACTATTATATGTGGACTAATTAAAACACATATATTTAAAATAAAATATATATAAAGCAGATCAATTTACAGCACAAGAAATACAAGAATCAAATGTAAACGACCATGTCAAACGACAGTGTCATTGTGGAGTCGGCCAGGATTAAAACTAAGAAGGTTTACAGTTGGCACATTGAAATAAACCTCCAACACGCCCTCTTAATCTTGAACGACTTCCAGCAAGTCCTGAACAAATGACTTATGCTTACAATACAGCAATGCTTTTGTGAGCACATCAGCAGTCATCTGCTCGGTAGGCATATAAGACAACTCAATTACCTTATTATCTACAGCCTCGCGAATATAGTGATATCTAATGTCCACATGCTTGGAGCGTTTGTGAAATACTGGATTATTGGCCAGCTTAGCAGCAGACTGGTTATCACTATACAGCGTAACAGTATTACAACAACCCGATAACTCAGCAAGAATCGCACGAACGTATACCGCTTCTTTGGCAGCTTCAGATAAAGCAATGTACTCCGCCTCGGTAGACGAAAGTGCGATACAAGATTGTTTATAACAACCCCAGGAAATAACATTCCTACCTAACCTAAACATATATCCCGTGTAAGATTTACGATCTTCTCCGTTAGCCCAATCGGCATCAGTAAACCCAAACACACGAAATTTTTCATTTCTGATATTTTTCCTGTACACAAGACCTAAATTCATTGTGCCTTTTAAGTAACGCAATACACGTTTAGCCGCAGCAAAATGTTCCGCCGTGTAGCAACTGTTATACTGACTTAGAAAACTTGCGGCAAATGAAATGTCAGGTCTAGTGGTCACAGACAAGTACATCAAGCAGCCTATTAACTCCTGATATGGTAGACTAGTATCGTGTGCAGCGCTGTCAAAAAACTTCAGACCTACATCTAAGGGCGTCTTGGCGACTTTACAGTCACTCATACCGAAACGTTCAAGCACCTTTTCGATATAATTTTTCTGACTCAGCTTCAACTCACTACTAGTGCGATCTACTTTAATACCTAGCATATGTTTCACTTCACCTAAATCTTTAATAGTAAAGTGACACTTCAGTGACGTTTTCAACTTCTTTGCAAGCTCGTCACAATCGTAAAAAATAAAAAAATCGTCTACATAAAGTGCGATAATAATGGTTCGCTCACCCACTCGACGACTGAAGATACAACTCTCGTGCTTGCTCTGCGTGAACTTCTCTGCGAGTAAAACTTCCTTTACCTTATCATACCAGGCACGAGATGCCTGCTTTAATCCATACACGGCTTTCTTGAGTCTATATACTTTATGCTCATTGCCAGGTTTTATAAACCCTTCCGGCTGTGACATGTAAATTTCCTCACTCAAATCGCCATTCAAGAAGGCTGTTTTAATGTCTAGGTGATCAATCTTCAGATCTAACTCAACAGCAAGAGACAGCAATATTCTCAACGAACTATGTCGTACAACAGGAGAGTACGTATCCATGTAGTCAATCCCGAACTTCTGAGTGAATCCTTTCGCAACCAATCGCGCTCTATAACATGCTATTTTACCATTAGCGTCGCGTTTAATTTTGAATAGCCACCGATTTTTGACAATATTCTTATCCGATGGTCTATCAACAAGCTCCCAAGCCTCATGTTTATTAAATGAATCTATTTCATCTTGCATAGCTTGTTTCCACAGCTTGCTGTCACTCGATTGCATTGCCTCTTTGACAGTTGTCGGCTCACATGCTTCTACTTCGAGCGCAGACATTATATTGCATTTTGCATTCAATCTTGGCCGTAAATTATAGGCTGGTCCGTCATCGTGTGACTCTTTTTGCGCTCCACCTGTATCAATAGATGAACTCGGCATCTGCTCGTCCGCCTCAAGCCAAAATTCAGGTGTCGGCTTCTCCGCCTCAACCTGAACCTCTATATTGGGTAGCGATGGCATCTCCGCCTCAAGCTCAACATCAGGCTGATCTTCTGTGTAGCAATCTTCAACAACAGCTCCGTCGTCACTTACAGGGAAGAATATCTCCACTGACCGTTTGCTGACTGCACCTGGAAAAATTGTTTCGTTAAAAATAACATCACGACTACGAAAAACTACCTTCTTTACCAAATCGTACAGCCTATATCCATTACTCTCATAGCCAAGAAAGATACAACTCTTGCTTTTTGGATCCAGCTTATTACGCTTCACTTTGTCAATGTGAGCATAAGCTTCGCAGCCAAACACACGTAAGTGTTTCAAGCTAACCTTTTTGCCTGTCAGGAGTTTTTCCCGAGAGCCTTTTCGAAGGCGACACATTTATCAAATATGCTGCCGTGTCCGCAGCTTCAGCCCAAAATCTATGATCTAAACGTGACGTGTACAACAGACATCTTACTTTTTCCAGGAGGGTGCGGTTCAGACGCTCAGCAGCACCGTTAGATTGTGGACTATAAGGCACTGTCACCTGATGTACTATTCCCTTACCTTTGAAAAAATTCTCAAGTTCTCTGTTCACGTATTCGGTCCCGTTGTCAGAACTCAGGGCTTTCACTTTATCACCAGTTTGAGTTTCCACCAGGTTAACAAAGTGTTTAATGTGTTGACTCACCTCACTTTTATGCTTCAGGAAATACACAAACACCTTCCTCGTGTGATCATCCAAGAATGTCAGGATGTACTTCTTGCCATTCAGCGAATTCACCGGCAGCGGGCCACATAAATCAGAATGGATAAGATCCAACCTCTTTGCAGCCACAGACTTCTCAGGGTTGCTGATGAAAGGGAAACGCGCTTGTTTGCCTTTCAAACAAACCTCACATGCAACATCTTTACAAGGGTCGTCCTGAAAACTAATATCATTAGCAAGTCCCTGCCTCAAAAGCTTCATATTGTTGCCACTTAAATGGCCAAGCCGCTGATGCCAAGTTGCAGTGCTAATAGTAGTATTCGCCCTTAGACTGCAGGTCTGAAGTTTGTACACACCTCCTACGTCATTTGCCTTAATAAAAACATCGCTTGACATAAAAATTGTACAACCAGTAGTATCAAAACTAACAGAACTACCATTCTTTATCAATTGAGAAACAGAAATAAGATTAACTGACAGTTTAGGTACATACAGCACGTTAGTTAACATCGCATTATTCGACAACTTAACATTACCTATACCTGTGCACTGAAGTTTATCTCCACTAGCAATTGTGACATATCCACCCTGCGATCTGACATCTGTCAGTAAATCGCGCCTGCCAGTCATGTGAGTCGTACATCCCGAGTCTACATACCACGAAGAATCAGAGTCCGCTTCAGTACTATATGCCGACAAATCACAGTATCCTAAACAACCAGTCTCGATCCGACAGTATTTCTTAAGATGACCTTTTTGTTTGCATTTCCAGCACCACGGTTCTCTTTTACGACCAGTAGCATTCTTCGCTATAGACTCTTCCTTGTGCTGTTGCGCATTTCTCGTCTTGGAGTCACTCGCAGTAGCGCCTTTTCTCATCGAAGAAAAACACTCACTCGAATCTCCACGAGTAGTCCACCGTTGATCCTGCAGCAGTTTAGATTTGACCATATCAGACGTAATGACAGCTCCCGAATGCTCTAGTGCCATGATCATGGGCTCGTATTCTGTCGGTAAACCTTTGAGCATCAGCGCACCAAGAAACTCATCATCAACTGGTTTTTTCATGTTCGCCAATTGCTGTGCTAGCGACAAAATCTCATTGACGTAAGCTTCCATGCTGTTGAAGTTCTCTAGCTTGACAGCGCACAAGTTCTGTAGTGTTCGCACTCTCGAACCAAGACCCTTGTCATCATATGCACGTTCCAGTGCATTCCAGGCGTCTTTCGCCGTTTCCGCTGACATCAAATGAGAAAAACAAGACTTCTCAACGCTCAAGCAAATTTTGGATTTTGCTTTTTCGTCACATCGTTTCCTCACTTCAGGCTTTGTAGTGTCATCCTTATCGTAACCACTTATGCTGATCCATAAATTGTCGTGTATCAGAGCATTTTTCATTATAAATTTCCACACGACATAATTTTCACGTCCACGTAATTTTTCGTGCGAGAAATTGTTACTTGAACTCTCCGACATATTTATTATAACGGTAAAACTATTTACGCTGGACCATAACCTATTATATGTGGACTAATTAAAACACATATATTTAAAATAAAATATATATAAAGCAGATCAATTTACAGCACAAGAAATACAAGAATCAAATGTAAACGACCATGTCAAACGACAGTGTCATTGTGGAGTCGGCCAGGATTAAAACTAAGAAGGTTTACAGTTGGCACATTGAAATAAACCTCCAACACCTACTCATACATTGTACAGTATTATTTATGTTGGTAAGTACTAAATTAAATTAAATTATACATTTACAATACTCACTTGTAGGTATCCAAACTTGTTGCCAATGCTTAGTTGCTTTCGTGAGATGGAGCTCACATTAACATCTAACCATACGTAGTTATAAATATAAGTAAGTACTATGTATCCAAGATACCATCTAAGAGTAATGTTTTTAATTTTTTTTTAAGCCTGTTTACTAGTGGTTTTTTTTTTTTTTATGCTATAGGGGGCAAACGAGCAAACGAATCACCTGATGGTAAGCGATTAACGTCGTCCATGGACACCCGCAACACCAGAGGTGTCGCAAGTGCGTTGCCGGCCTTTAAGGTGGGGGTGGGTTTAATTTTGTATTAAACAGAAACATTAAAAAAATAGTATGGGGTAGCGCATTGTTATTGATGATTACAAAAATGTCTTAGAACATCGATGCCGTACAAGAGTTTAACATTTTCGGTAGATGTCGCTACGCGTCTCCCTAAGGCGTATAACCAAATGAAAGAAGTAGTGGAAACAAGCGATCCGACCGGTGTTCACAGAGGTCGTGGGTTCAAATCCCGCTCGACGCGGAGAATTTTTCCATTTTTCGTTCAATTATAAAATTGTAAATTTCGTTCGCAGACGTCTCTGCTTAATACAGAATCATTGGAACAATCACGTCTAATATATCTATACACTTCGAAACTTATTACACGGGAAGACGGCTCAAAATTAAATACAGGTGCCTATCTTCTTCTATCTACCTATCATCTATAGATAAATAATAAAGCAGATTAGGGTAAAAAAAAAATAGTAGGAGCTCTTCCAATTTATAATAGAACAGATTTCAATGATTTTTAGAATTTTTGTCTGTCTGCCTGTTTATTTGTTTGAGCATCACGAGGAAACAGCTGAATGGATTTAGAAGCAACCTTCACTGGTACGTTAAGGGGATCTCCTGTCAGGTTAAAGGGTAAAAAATATTATTATCCGCGGACGAACTCGCGGGCATAAGCCGACCGTGCTGTACAACACGTAAATAAATAATTATTTAAAAAGTATGTGTATGTATTAATATTTCTGCATGTTGCCCTTACAAACACTTATTCAATTCATATCTACAGATTCTCTGACTAGACCACTGCATATTGATCCGAGTTTAATATTATCTCAAGTAGTGTCAATGCTCAAAGATAAAAATATCATTATCGCGTCCTAAATGATCTTATACATTATCAGTATCTAAACAAAGGAAAAATAGAAGAGAGCACATGTTTTATCGCATTGAATAATACTGCAGGTAAAATAAGAATATATAAGATAAGATAAGATCATTTATTGATAAAATACAAGAATTTTATGTCATATTTAAAGCTAGGTACATAATATGTAGTAAGTATAGGTAGTATAATTATAACTAAGTATGTAGGTAGTGTTTAGTTTATACCTATGGCATTTAGGCTGCGAAATTTGTACAGCTTTGTAACTTTGTTTATAACTAAGACTGGGTACTAGAAATATGGATCTACCGGATCCCAGTAACAATTAGGCCTCCAACTTCTCCCAGAGGCTTCAGGGCATTTTATAATTGCAAATTAGGAAGCCTCAATTTTCCTAGGGTCGGTAGGTCCTTATTTCTAGTGCCAAGGTTATAAGCACTATAGTTAATAGCTGTACAAAATTTGCCACCAAGATATCCTATTTTTCCCGCAG
Source organism: Lathronympha strigana (assembly GCA_949128165.1). Classification (NCBI taxonomy): domain Eukaryota; kingdom Metazoa; phylum Arthropoda; class Insecta; order Lepidoptera; family Tortricidae; genus Lathronympha; species Lathronympha strigana. Next base: position 2,896,512 of record OX421911.1, read on the forward strand.
TATAGTTACAGCGCAGCTCCCAAATATCACATGCATGAAGTGCTCCTGGAAATTCGTATTTTATATCTTATGCATTTATACAGTTTGTCAACGTCATAGTTATACTTTCAGATGAAGAATTTATATTCCTAATCTGCGATTACAGCCAACATCACTATTCGTAAAACAGGTCCACCTTACTATTGAATATCTTCCTCCAAGATCTTACACAGATTTTATGTAACTACAGATAAATTAAAAATTATCGAGGGTTACTGACTTTTTATTAATTACCTATACAAAACCTGGTTAAAAAACGACTTTTCTACATAGATTTTTTATTATTAAACAGCAGTAGTAGACGTTAAGGTAGAGTAAGATAAATTAATTTAAAGCCTGTATTAAATGTCTAAAATTTTCTATGTGTAACTAATAGTTGGAAAATTATGCGACTTCACTTAACAATTTAAAATAAGGTATAAATGTATTTTTCAATTTAACTCTTACAATAAGTAACTGATAATTTTCTTCGCATGTAAAAACGGTTGTTGTCATGTTGCTGCTGCTTTTCAAATAACCTTGTCAATACCCAATTCTTTATCGTATTGAGATTTTGTTATATAATACCTTAAGTACATATTCATTAAAAGATATCTATCTAGTATATATCTGTCTAGTATTCTGATAAAACAGATTATACTGATATGATATTACTTACTTTTGGGTCTAAATCTAAATAGAATGTGACGTATGACAAGATACCTACAAAAAACAAAAAGCTTCTACAGTTTTGCCTGTCCATCAAATATAACAATTAGAAAACCTGATTTAAATCATTAGTTATTTACAATAAATGTTTTGATACATACAATTTATACAATTTTTTTTTTTAATTTATAATGTTTTGATACATGTTTTTAAGTAGGCACACTGCGAAAGCAGGAGGTCGCTGGTTCGATCCCAGCCCTGCTCACCAGGCACCTTTGTCACTTTTTCTGTAGTATATGACATCTCTTTCAATTTATAACATTAAATATAAGTCAGGCAAAACAAAGGTTATATACAGATAAAAATATTCATGTAACATAACTGTGAGTAACTGAGTACTGTACTCTTCATATTCTGCAAAGGATGAAAACTCACTTCGTTCTTCTTCAGTAAAATTTTTGGATTTTATATATTGACTTGTTGTTTTCAAAGTAATTATAAATAGAAAGATTCCAACCCTGCTCACCGGAGGCCTTGGTCACTTTTTCTGTAGTATATGACATCTCATTTAATTTATAAGAATGGTCTAGTTCAATAAAAACGCTTTATTTAATCCCACATCATACATCATTTTTATTCCATCAATTTCAAAGCTGTATACTTTTAGTCACTATATAATTCAGTAGTCACTAGCTCATCGATTTTGTCTATTTTCATTTTCATGTTTCTTGTTTCCAATATCCGACGCTTCCTCCATGGTATCAGGAAACTTTGCCCCAAGAGTTTCTGGTGTAATGAAAACCAAGCAGCCGGATAGAAGTGCGAAGCATCCGAATATAACAAACGGGAGCTCATCAAAAGTGGAGTTAGCCTGTTAACAATATAACATATTTAAATATTTATAGTAGCACCCGACAAACCATACACTATATTCTTTGGAGGGAAGTAAATATTTTCCGTCCTTTGTTCCGATTTTCTCTCATAATATTTGCAAATTTGGGTTTTTGCGTTCAATTACTCAAGCGTTGTTATTGGTTTTTCTTGAGTCCAATAAATAGGTAACTAATAACCAGATACCAGTTTGTTTTCTTCTCGGCATTGATTTCTATTTTGAAATTATGTGACTTTTCATTTATCTTTATTTCCTTTTTTTATAAATACGGTGGTAATCAAGACTAAGGGATACTATCATTATTGATTATTTTTATAAAAGTCTAAATTGAAGAATAAGGCTACAAGATTCAGAGATAAAGATGATTGAAAATGTTACTTACCATGGCCGGAGTTAAAGGGGCTAGAATTGAGCCGATTCTGCCAACCATAGAAGAGTAAGCCAACAAACTGTGACGGTATTTAGTAGGGTATAACTCTGCTGTGTAGACATATATTCCTGCAGATACCATGGCAATGGAGAACTTGCCAATGAGGTAGACCATCAGGGAGATTCCGTAGTAACCTGGAAACTTACACACATTAAATGGGACTTAACCCGCAAGGTGCGTAATCTTGTCTTCACTTCAGCGGCTCCCAATAAATTTTGCGCTTTTTTTTATATCTAATGTCTTATTAGTACTCGGCTAGTATTCAAAGTAAAATTCAAAATTAAATCATCAAAATGAAAAAAAAAAACATCCAAATGAAAATCGAAATTGGAGATAAAGTTATGTATGAAGAAAAATAATTATACTTGGCTATTCATGACGTAATATTAATTAGTAATAGATACATTGATGAATTACCATCAGGCATAAATATATATACTGCTTGGCAGGCAGCACATAACCAATAAGCTGTAATGAGCACAGGTTTTCTTCCAATAATGTTTAACAGGAACATAGACGCCCAATAACCCGGAATCTCTACTGCCGAAACCGCCACGTAATTCAAATAAGGATTTCCAGAAATATTCACTACATTGATAGACAGCCCATAGTATACAATAGTAAAGGTTATCCACCAAACAGGTGACACAATACACCGGATCAGGATCTTTTTATGCCTAAATACCTGAACTATTAACCAAGGCTCTTCTGTGTCTTTCTCTTTCATCTCATTTGTTCTCTTTTCTTCTTCTACGGATTCTCTTAAAGCTTCCAATGACTTTTCTGATAGTTGTTTCCCGTTTATACGTGCAGCATTCTTAAGAATAGTCTCAGATTCTTCGTAACGTCCCTTGCTCATGTACCAGCGGACTGATTCTGGTACGAACCAAAGTGAAAACCATGCGACGATCATTGGGATATAAAGCGAGCGGGTGAAGTGACGCCAGTCATTAAAAGCCCAGGCCAACAGTCCGGCGATGACACTGCCGACTGAAAAAAAGCAGTTCATCGATATCCCGAACGCGACACGCATCTTTGGTCCAACCATCTCCATCACTGTGTAAGAAGAACAAAATATAATTAGTTTTCCAATCCTAACAATACGTATAAAAATGTTCTATCTTTTAAGCAATTTGACCTATATATTTTTAATATTGTCTTCAATTACCAAGATTGAAAAGAAAGGAAATCTTATTGTTCAAAGGATTTATTTTATTACCTATGGACCTACCCGACTTAATATATAATTACAGCAATATGAATTTAATTATTCATCGTATCCGTATCGTTCTACAACCTTTTTACCTTTTTAACTACTAACTTACCTATAATATATGCGCAGGTGAAGACTCCGCCACCCAAGGTGGCTTCCAAGAACTCCAAAAGAGTGAAGGCCACATATGTGTTGGTCCATGAGCGGCTTAAGCCAATAATGGCACGAAGAAATGCGTTGATGAGTAGCGCCGTCCGCCGACCCCATCGATCGGATATGAATCCTGTAGAATCAGAGTAAATTCTTTATTGCACCAGATGAAATCAAACCAGATGAACATAATTATTTAGAATGTAAATAAAGGGCGCAACAGGTAGTCTTATCTCTAGAAACCATCTCTTCTAGACAAAACGTTTTATAAAGTTTGCTTCTCTTGTTTCTGTAGGAAATATAAAGGAATGGATAGAGAAAAAACGTTAGTACCTGTGATAGGCAAGCAAGCTAGTGTTCCAAATGTCCGCGCAGAACCAATCAAGGAGCGCTGCCAGTCCCTGCATGCCAGGTCAAACTAAAATATAAAACAATTATCAAATAAAGTTATCGCATAAACGTTCGTTATGGGTCTGTGAGCTGTGAGCTTCCGATATTTTGGCTTGTAACAGTGCTGAAATATCGAGAGCTCACAAAAACAAATACACATGGTACATAATCTTGTTCTAACTAGTAATTAGAATGTAAATGACCATGTTCCCTTAAAATCGTAAGTCTAAGATGCACAAGAAGTTGAATAGTAATTATATCGAAGTCGTTTTCTTTTTTTCAAACATAAATCTTAAACTTACAGTATAAACTACTGTGTTAGTAGTCTCATAGACGTAGTCCTTGCAATCAACAACGTTGCTTGAATCGAAGAGGCTAGCAGGACAAACGTCATCGTTTAAATAGCTGGCAGTTGCGTTGGCAAAACGTTGGCAGTTGTCGAATGAGGATCCAGAAGCTGGAACTGCATTGAAGATCCACGGGGGAGCGAACTCAATAGCTTGGCTGGTAGATTCACATTCTGGTATGAGGCACCTGAAAAGAAATTTGTGATTTATTCTTACATTATTTACAAATCTTTAACAACGAAATACAAAATAATGTACACAAGTTTTTGACAATAAACCTAGGTTTCTAGTAAATACTAGTACATTTTGTACTAGGGTACTAGTAAATTTTACTTACAATCGAAAATGGTGAACTAATTTTTGGAAGTTAGATCTATGATCTTAAATAAAACATCTACTAATTATGTTTTAGGTCTAATAATTATGTTTATGAACATAATTATTGGTAGGTTAGGTTGCAATCTTGTCAGAAGACTCAGAAGTAGTTCGATACGATGCGAAAAACTTTAGCACTATTTAAATATTAGGTTCATTAACTTATATCTGAGGTTTGAAGTTGGAGGTAAAGTATTATAATATATTTTCTTTAATAAGCTAGTTTATTTGTTCACTTTTAACAACAATACCTGGTATTAATTCTCGCTGTAGTAAACACATATTCCGTTGCTGCAAATCCACTGAATGCTACAGCTACCGCTGCCAACAACCATGTCCGTAACTGAAACCACCCAAATTGTCCTATTTCTTCTATTACGATTTTGTCTAGATCTACACCAGTCTTTACTTCTGCTTGTTCCACCGTAACACCATCTGGGTTCTTATTTTTCTCTTCCATTTTAATGATAAGCACAGTTTTTGTATATCCAAAATCAGGAGATCCAGTATTACGCTGTTTTGTATTATTATTGAATTTTATGAAACAACAACGTTACTTCATTATTGAATCATTAAACGTGATAAATAGTTCGTAAATTACACGACTTCTCTTTTCAATGTTCAGGATATAAATATACACTCAAACATTTTTTTATTTCATTCATTCATCAGATTATTCTAACCTAACTAATATGTAATTCTTTATCGCATTGATATCGTGTTGTATAATACTTTAAATACATATTCACTAAAAGATATAAGGATACCTGTCTGATATTCTGATAAACCAGATTATACCGACATTAAAGCTATAGGCATACTGTAATCATGACGTATGACAAGCCATTTTCCACGACTTCGTTCGTGTGTATTTTATACATATATTTTTTTAAATCCTTTCTTAGAAGTGGTAAATAAATTGCGTCTACAGGTTGTATTTTTTGCAACCGGCAATATTTAAGGAGGTGATTATATAACTGATACAGAACCCAACTCAATAAAAAAAATTATCTTCATTTTACCCAAATTCACCAATTACGAGACTCAATAATCGCGGCATTTGAAACAGTCCGACGAAACGAATACGTTCTATTAAAACTGACAGACAATTTAAGACGTCGTGTGTTGTTGTGCCAAGCCCAACATGGTAGACACATTGAACAATTACTTAAGGTAACATAGATTTCCTTTAGGCGGGCCAGGGCAGATTCGTATTGAGAAAGTTTTGTTTTTGGGCCCGAATCTGAGTTACTTTTTTAAAGATAGATAGATGCAAAAAAGTTTATTTTCTTCTGAATAACGTAATAAACAGTATTTTTGTCGGTCCTCAGGCCGAAAAGTATAAAGGAAATTAGATTCAGATATTAAATTGGTGTTTTGTTACGAATGTGTCGCCCGTATCTCCCGAACTCGCCCCGCGCGTGACGTCACCGCTGTGTGGCGGTGTGTGCGCAGTGCGCACGCGTTTAAGTTTTTTTGAGACAATAAACGGGGCAGAGTCTAGGTAAAACTGAACAAAATATGACATTTTTGATGTTTTATATTATTTTCATATAACCAGCCCATCATACTCATAAAATATTGCCGGTTGTAAAATATCATTATCATTTCAGCCGAAAGACGTCCACTGCTGGACATAGGCCTCCCCCAAAGATTTCCACAATGACCGGTCCTGCGCCACCCGCATCCAGTGGACTCCTGCGACCTTCACCAGGTCATCAGTCTACGCGCCTTCCGGTACTCAAGAACCTTTCCGCCCCAACGGCCATCGGTTCTAAGTGCAATGTGCCCCGCCCACTGCCACTTAAGTTTAGCGATTCGGAGAGCTATATCGGTTACTTTGGTCCTGCTGCGGATGATCTCATTTCTGATACGATCTCGCAGAGAGACTCGTAGCATAGCTCTCTCCATTGCCCTTTGGGTGACTTTGAGCCTTCTTATGAGGCCCATTGTAAGCGACCACGTTTCAGTACCGTATGTCATCACTGGCAAGACACACTGATCGAAGACTTTCGTCTTCAGGCACTGCGGAATATTGAACGAAAAGATGTGTCGCAGCTTCCCGAATGCTGCCCAACCGAGTTGGATTCGACGATTAACCTCTTTCTCGATATTGGACACTCCTAACTGGACAGTTTGTCCTAGGTATATATAATCGTCTACAACTTCGAGTTTAATGCCTCCGATTGTCACGAGTTGGTGCTACATGGACATTTGACATAACTTTCGTCTTATCCATGTTTTTTATCCATGTTGTAATTTTAATTGTTCATTGGAAAAAGTCAGTACAAAAATTATGTATACAGTTTAAAAGTATTCATGTGACATATTATACCTATAATGTATGTTTATGAAGTGAGCCTACTGAATTATTTTCTTGTGGAAAGGATTCTACTACGTGCTACCAACTGGAGTAAATATAGTAAAGATTTGAAGAAACTTCCAACACAAAATTCATCTGCATTATTGCAAAATGTTTAAAAGTTTAAAGTAAAGAAATAGCTTTATAAGGATATGAAATATAAAATAAATGAACTTAGTCTTTGTGCTGACCATGACTTCTAATTAACTCATTGTAAGCACAATTATAATAAAAATTTAATAGTACTCAATTACAAAGATTGTGTATTTTCTGTTGGATATAGTTAGCGATTCTCAATCATAATCACAGAAAAATGGTACTCACCTAATATGAGATTCGTTTTAATTTAAACATATTAACATTAGTCTTATTATGATACAGTTCAGTTAAAGAATTTGTATAGGTATCAAGTTTTATATAAGCTTGTATAAAGTTTACAAGCCTTGTTTCATGCCTCCAACGATACACGCTTCTCAAACTTTCTCCAATGTTCCTCATATTTATACCTAAACGACAAACTCCCGAAGGTTCCAACTTGTCTTATGAAAATTACGTAATCAACGATGTGAGTCCCAACAAATCCCCCGGGTGACGAACTCCAGCTATTGTGAATGTGTCGAGGGGCAGATAAATATATTATGTGCCCCTAAAAGCGTAAGAAATCCGAAGATTTGTAAAGTTTCCCCCTTTATGATGGGCGAAGCGCTCTGCCAATGTCTTCTGCTTGAACGATATGAAAAACTCCAAACATGCTGCCTTGAAGAACTCCAACCTTAATATTAAACTTCCAAGGCTCATTATTGAATGAGTTGGTAATTCAGGCAAAAATTCATTTGTGATGTTAGTCGGTAAGTCGTTTAACATATCTTAGTTTATGACAGTCGGTAAAACGGACGAGAAAAGTATTTATGGGACGGTAAAAATTCTAGTCACTTGCGACGTTGTTTTTAATTTCAATGCTGTTTTATGGATGTACAGAAAATACTTCGTCTTGTTTATTTTTATGAGCAATTTTATTGTACTATAAAAATTATGCACTATCGCTATAATTACACAAGGGAATTATATTTATGTATTTTGATTTTGATTTTATTATTTTTGACATGTTTTTATGAATAATAAATAAATTTTATCAATTTAATAAAAAAGTTGCACATTTATGATAAGTAGTTTTGTTTATTTATTCTTAGTATTCTGTGAATAAGTAAATGTTAATTGTATCTCTATAGTGAAAAATTGAAGTTTTATCCAGTACTTACTCAATATTTTCACTATCACCAGCATGCACTGATGCGTTTTTTTGTTTTGTATGACTTTACTATCACTCCATCATTTATCTTATCATATCCAATCATCCTATCATCAAGGTGTCTACCACGTGTCATTATAATGACATACTCTGATAAGAGTTCACTTGATGGTTATCCATTATTTTCATAATATGCTATAAGCGTTTTCTATGAATATATTTTACATTATCAAATATCACCAAAATATGTAAAGTTTCCGCTTTCACAACCTTAACCAATTTCACTAAATCGCTGCATTTTTAAATGATAGTAAAATGCATGTATACACATTTTCAAAATGTTTTAATACCTCTGATCTCATTTTCAACCACACAGCCACATAGTTAACTCTCTAAGCCATTTTAAATGCGTGCATAAAGGCCTCATGAAGAGATAACGGCGCATTTACACGGCCCTATTGGCTATTTACCTGTGTAAATGAGCATCAAACAAGAACATAGTGTTATGAGCGCGTTAGCGCGCAACACATCGATTTATTAGCCTAAAAGCTTTGGGATAAAAGGGATTAAGTGCTATAGAATAGTGTACTATCTTAAGCTGTTTTATCCCAGCTTAGTAATTTTGCAACTACACTACAGGAAGAGAGTATCTAAGTAGCCAGTTTACGTGACTTATGACATTGTGAAATTAAGCGGTAGCTTATTGCAGTCAGGCAATGGAGATACTGTGCTAGAATTGTTTCAAACGGCTCCGGTAATTGTATCTTGACATGTAAGATATTTATACTACCTAGTAATTATATCTGAACACAGACTGTAATTTGTTATAGTTAAATGTGGACAACTGCTAAACATCCTAGTAACATCATGTCAGATTGGCTTTTTGAGGGCTAGATAATCCTTGAAGTAGAAATATTTTTTTGAAATTAAACACTTTAGAACGGATTAATCGGATTTTTGTTAGATGCATTTTCATCATATCTGTGGAAGGGAGAGTATTGATAGTAGATTACGTACTGAGGCCTGTAAAGTAAGAAATGTCTCATACCTCGTGTCTTCCGAAGCGTAGCTGAGATAGACAAACGTGATCTGAGACTTTCTTATTTACTGGCCAAGCACGGCGCTTAACTTATTCGTACGACTTTACGGCCTCCTAGCCTAGTCGGTAGTAACCCTGCCTACGAAGCAGGAGGTCCCGGTTTCGAATCCTGGTCGGGGCACTTATTTGTGTGTTTACACGAATATTTGTTCCTCAGTTACGGATGTTTTCTATGTATTTAAGTATTTATATGTAGTTACTTAGTTAGTTACGTCGTCTAGTACCTACAACACAAGTCTTATTAAGCTTACCGTGGGACTAGGTCGATTTGTCTAAGATTGTCCCACAATATTTATATTTATTATTATTATTCTATATATTATATTATTATAACTATACCAGTTACATAGACATAAGGAAACAAATGTTTGACGTAATAACGAGGAAGATAAAAAGCGGGACAATTCGGCAATCCGCCATTGAGTCAGTTGGAGGCAAACGACGCGTAAACGCGGATAGATTAAACCCGCCCGACTATGTAACTGCGGATGACGTAGTTCGGCTGCACACGGTGCGGCTGGCACGCAGTACAATCGCCATCTGTCGAGGTGCTCGCAAATACCTGGGCCCTTACCATGACGTCTTAACGCGATTCAGTTTAGGTTCTTAACTGTGCTCCCGATATTTCGGCAATGTTACAACCGCCATCATCATCAGCGCTGGAAGTCGATGTTAACCCATTTCGTGGCTCTTCTTTTATTATTGTTTCTATTTTTTTCTGTTAATTGTATATTTTTTCTGTATATTTTGTGTGTCAACGAATAAATTATTTCTATTCTATTCTATTCCATGTTCACGATAAAACTGAACTGAAAAATGAGTTTTCTCGTGAACATGGCACTTTTTACATAAACATAATAAATAAATATCAGGAGCTCAAATATAGCAAAAAAACCGTGGTAGGAAACTGTGTTTATTAGTTAAAATATCAAAAAACCAAGAGTTAAGTTAAAAAAGTGTGTAACCTTTGGGTACTTTAAGAAACCGTCTTGTTTCAACTTACTGTAAAAATCTGCTTCAAGCCTTAACCAAAGAGATTTCGAAAGGTTACGATCATTGCCGACGGGCCTTATCATGACACCTTAACGCGATTCACTTTAGGTTCAGTTTAGGCTCAGTAGTATGGAAGCGACTCAGTTTAGGGCGTCGACTGAGTCGCGTTAAGACATCATGGTAAGGCCCCAGATGGTCGCAGTGAAATTGGATGAGTTATCACATGACCATTCAGTCGAAAGGCAAATATAAATATAGGTAATAAGCACCTAAAAACAGTCACGAAAAATAAGTCGCGCCGCGATCAATCGCCCTTACAGAATCGGATCGTTGGTCGGGGCGCCACCAAACTGTAATCGGTGGGCGCTTCACAATGTTTGTTTGTTTAAACTTATTTATTGGTGTCATAAAAAATAGCACTACATTTTTATTGGCGATCTCGAGTATTTTGAATACCATGAAAAGACGTAACAAAAGTTTTTGCAAGTTTTCGTAAACTAAAGCATTGAAAGAGGCAGATACAGACAGATTACTCGTATTAGCTCATAGCTAAGCAGATCGTAAAATCTTTATTATTCTTAAAATGATGCGAAAATTATTTTACTTAAAAACTCCATTATACGTTGGACGACTAAAAACAAAACAAAAACTATTTTTGCAACGCAATGTTAACACAGTCGCCAACTGAAAATATTTACCTTCGAAAACAAATGACAATCGAACAAAACACGCCAGAAAATCGTTAAAAAACACATTTCACTCGTGAAATACCGAAAATAGGAGGAAAATTTGATCAGGTGCCAGTACTTTGAAAACATTTTCTTAGCAATAAGACACCTGACGTAAGGGAGTATTTGCGCGCCCCTTGAATGTAAGGGACTTTCGTCAATCAAGGGATTTACCTTCCACTCTACGTTGACAATGTTCTTAAGTTACAATCCCGGTTTAGCAATCTGACACGATGAAAATCGCCTGTTAGAGTTGACTTTCTGAAGCTTTGTGGATTCGTTAAAAGTTTGAAGGTCTAACCCGGATAGCTAACATGAAAGGAAATTTCGCGAGCGTATTAAGACCAAATGGTATATGTCAGAATTCATAAGTACCTTATTTAGCGATGTAAAAAAGAGCAGGCCCTTTTTCGAGACATGCGCCTCTTAATGACATAATCCGTCGGTCTCTTGCCACCATCAACGTGCCCGCTCTCCTTGAGCCTACTGGCATTTTCAGGGATGATGGCAAGAAACCCGATGGGGTGTCCTTGGTTCCTTGGAGTTTCGGACGGATGCTAGTGTGGGATGCTACCTGCCTAGACACGCTGGCACCATCCCATCTCCAACGAACTAAAGCGGGCGGGGCAGCAAAAATTTTTTTTTCGTTTGAAAAGCGCCGAAATTTTTAATACGTTATTAATATAAGAGCCTGGGCAGAGAGTACCTTTCTGTAGCATTCGGGGTCGAAACTCTTGGTCCATGGGGTCCCAGCGCACGCAAGTTTTTGTAGAAATCGCGAAACGTCTGGTTGATATTACTGGTGATCAAAGAGCTGGTGACTTCCTCATACAACGTATCAGCATTGCGATGCAACGAGGAAATGCCGCCAGCATCCTAGGTACAACGTCTCAGGGACCTATTTTATATTTAAGGTAGGTAGAGGTAGGTAGTTAGGTAAGTTACACTTACTGTATATATTTTGAAAATAAATGTTATCAATTTTTAGCGATGATATTAAGCAATAAATACCTACAATTAATATTTTATCAATCATGAGACAAATATTCCTAATTGTTAAGCCACATAATATTGCTATAACTGACCGACTCATTCAAATACTAGTTTCAGCACCCTTTGTAAACTCTTCAAAACCCACTAATAACTCTAAATCGACCAATCAAAAATAATGGCGTACTTCAAATTGGGTTCAATCCCTCTCGATCGATCGTGGTCGATGGCGACCATTTTGCTCAGTTAATTATCTGCCTCTGGCTTAATCCGGGAAGTCACGTGACTCGCACGTGCCAGGGGGCTTATTCTGGTGTATAAAGTATGATAGAGAATTTGGTTTCGCTAAGATTTGTGAAGTCAATGCTGATTTGTGATAAGGATTCACGTGTGATTTTGAGAATATAAATTTGATTTATCCGATAAGTTCAATTCAGTTGATAATAAAATAATTAGACATGCAAATAATTATATGTTTTGTAAAAATACATAAAAAATAATTACAAAAATGAAGATTGTAGTTAATTTTTTGACACAAACACATCTGTTTCATACATGTTTCCGAGGTTTCAAAATAATAATTTGATCCTGTTATAAGGATAATATATATCCTTATAACGGGATTAAGTTTATGTAGCTATGTCTATTTATACTATTCATATATGTGTATGTTTATTGTTTTGCTTGATGTGTGTGATTGTTAAGTGCATTTCATCCTTATTTTTGCAACGTTTACTCTTCAAGGATAAGCTTTTAATGTTTTCGCTACCCAAAGGTTGTTGTTTGCCTCAGTCTTTAATTAAATGTTTTACCTTGTAAATGTTGTCTTGTACTGAGGTGTGCAATAAAGAGTATTTTATTGTATTTTGATTTGACCGCCACTCAAATATATTATTGTTCACTTGCAACACACTTAATAACCTGAAGAAACTTTGATTTATTTTATAAGTAGACAAGACATCTAATATTTGAAAAGTTTCAGAACGGTTGTTATGCACGATGGGACAGTAAAGCATACGTCATTTATATTTTCTGAATTTCAGAATTTAACGAGTTTCTTGTTTGCGTATTTCATATTCATTGGTTTTTATGAAATATTTTTATTACAATTGTAGAAAATGACTAAGGTAATAATAAAAATATCGACTGTTTTGAGAATCATCTCAAAGTTCACGTTGACGTAACGAGATTAAATTTACATATAAAATATTTGCAGAGGGCAGGTAATGGCTATCGGGAATTCATAAAAGACAAAGGATGTATCGATTTTTCCGCTCAGTTTTTAATAATCATATTTTTAATTTAATACCAAATAAGCATAAGTTTATTCGCCAGTAAGACCGCTATTGGTTTTAATAAAATATTGTTTTGATTTTTGACATTTTTAATTAAATGAATTAGAGATAGGTAATACTTAAGTGTAATACAATTTTAAATAAAATGCATTAGGGGTTAGTTAGCTATACTGGTATATTTACTAAATCCCGATGTTTCGTGGCATTTGTAACACTCGTTGTCACAGACTAGAATGAATGAATGATGAAGAATGATGAAGTTTGATGAAGTTTGATGAAAAATGATGAAGAATGAAGAAGACAGGGTAGAAATAATGCTGCAAAGACCTCAAAATGAATCAATTTTAAAGTGCTTCATTTCATGAAATATGATGTGTGATTTAAATTGAAAGAAAATTAGCAACCTGTGTTTTTAAATGTATTTGATGGTGACTAAATACAAATATTAATAAATTCCTGTCCAAACAAATCTCCCTCCGGAGTTCCCCTTCCAGACATTACCCAATATTGATAATGCAATTGGTCCTAAACAAAGATTTAAATAACGGGGTCAAAGATTACCCAAGTTGACCCCAGGGCTTGTTTTCATATCTCCCTAAAATCTGGCATAATCTTGAATATAAGCACATTAGGGGCAATGGAAACATGAAGCCGCCTAGGGCAAGACGTCTTAGCTCTTACTCAGTAACTTAAGGAATTTGTGTAACATTGTTATTGTATATAATCTAGGTAACATTTAGAGATTTTTCCAATTTTCTGAATAATTGTTCATTATAATTAGAAAACTCCCGTAAGTATCAGACATATTAAAATACATATATCGGGTTACTCGCGTCAATAAAGTCGAAAATAGCTCGACATGTTTCGGAACAGTCCGTGTCACAAAACTAACCTTCTGGTTTTTTGTATTGTTATGTAAGTAATATTGTCTGTTTCCTCGATTGTTATTCATTGAAATTAAACACTTTATGAATGAATCCACCAGGGTGGATGCAGGTTGCTTCCAACCGTAACACGTGGAGATCCACGAGGGAGGCGTATGTCCAAAAGTGTACTACGGCTCATATGATAAATGGATTAATCGCGTTTATTAACACCATGACGTGACGTGTCGAGCCCTTTACGGCGACAGTAGGGTTATGGTGTTGATAAACGCTATTTATTCGTTATAATATAAAGTATTGTTGTGCAATTTCGTTTTTGAATTTTGTTTTTTATTCTGTCATTGTAAGTAGTATGCGACATATTGTTTGATCCGATACGACACGTGACCGGATTCATAGTCCCGGACCAATGTGCACCAAATAAAATTCCAGAATAAACCTAGAATGGCAACTTTTTACTTTTTTTTTATCCTACAAGATATTAAAACACTTAATCGACCCATTGGGTTAGATTCAATGGATGCCTCACATATAAGCGAATTGCATAAGCAATTACAAGTCACATTAAATACCAAACTAGAATAATAAAGGAATCCAGAAAATAACGGTCAAAGTCTTAAGTTGAGAACTTTATCCAAGTAAGCTCCATCTCGCGGGCGATTGCACAACCACGTAGGACGTTATTTTAACGCATAACTTGCGGATGCAATGGTTATAGTCAGCAGTTAGAATTGGTGATGGGCCGTTCCTAAGAATATTCCTATTTAGCCCAGGACTTTATGAGAGGAATGTTATTTAATATTTCGGAAAATTTATTTGCAGTACGAAAATATGTTCTTCAGCTTAAAAAAGAATACCAGTGTAAAAAGATAATAGTAATCAATATTTCAGTGAGGATTACCGCGAGTCGATTCGCCGCTAAGGGCGCTAGTGGAACGCGGGTCCTGCGGGAACATTTCAAACGTCACTTTGACAATTCTCTCATATTAAATCAGGACCCACGCATGAGTGGCGCCGCCTGGTGAGCGACAATACGGTAGCTCCCATTTAATTTGAATATTCACTTTAACCTAAACAGCGCAGAATTTGTACAGTGTTTCTTTATTAATAATGTTCCTCGGACATTTTCGTACCTATTCCTTTTAACTGTTTTGTTATTTTTAATTGATTAGTTAGTTAGTTTAGCTGGGCCTTTTCCGCAACTCGACATCCATTGTGCCTTTTTTGTGTGCTAACGAGGTAGCCCTATTCCAACCACCTTAGCTCCTCCACGAAACCAAGCATCACTTTTAGGTTGCTAAATGCCTCCTTTAGTGTGTTTGGAGTCCCCAAATACCTACTCCTGTATTCTTCTACCTGTTTGCAGTCTAGGAGAATATGTTTTGCTGTTTATTTTTTTCCCATGCAGGCTCTGCACATGGTACTATCTGTTTTACCCATGTTATATAGGTGTTTGTTTAGTGTAGTGATTAGTCCTACTATTTTCCGGAGTTAGTGTCCTGAGTAGGGTTTTCGTGAATAAATAAATAAATATTGTGGGACAATCTTACACAAATCGACCTAGTCCCACGGTAAATTTCGGTTTCGGTTTTTCGGTGAATTTGTAGTTTAACTCTGGTAAGACTAACTGGTAAGTTTATCGACTATAAAGTATTTAGTTCTGCTAGTCTATGATGGTCGGGTTTTTATCGTTTACCGACGTTGCTGTCACGTTCTAACAAGTATGTATGTGCGAAAGTGACGCATAGCGTGATAAGCGATAAAATGGCAACCATGCTAACCCTGCTGAATTCAGATAATGACATACAATAAATCTAGTAATTGATGGCCATGTATTTTCGCAATCGTATCAACTCAAAAACGCGAAGATTACTGTCATGTTGTATGTTAATTTTTAAGTAATATTTTAAAAACATTATTTCTCTTACAAGTAAAATTAGGATTCAGATTTTGTCTGCGGGTTAACATGTACTTACAACTCTTTCAATCGAAAAGAGAAATTATTCCCACGAAACATCACTAGCAAAGAAAGAATTTGTGGCCCACAATTACTTCAATCGCAAGGCTGCACTTTTGCCCAGCTACCCAATAACTTACAGGTAAACCATTCCGATTCACACACCATTGCTACCATTCCCCGACTTACCGTTATAACTCCAGCATTGAAAACTGTATCTCCGGGCACAGAATCAATTTAGAGTGCCCGATTGAATTCAAATACTTATACAGCCACGTATATGTATGAGGACCATTACAAGGGTTGTGAAGCCGATCGGACGGTACCGGTTGCATTTAGAGATCCTATTTCGAAAGCTCATCTGGTGGAGTACGCAGGACGTTCGGCGCAGGGGGGCCGTAGCGCCGTATGCTCGCTTAAGTATTGTTGATATTCTAAACCTCCCCGTGGACGGCGACTGTCGCAACCGCACTTGCCTGGACCCAGTTGATTGTAAGCATTTGTAAGGTGCGGGTTGTATGCGACGAATGTTGTGTCGGGAAAATATGTAGCTATTATACAGAGTGTTTTAATAACGTTGGTAACGGCGTCAGCGTATAGGCCGACTCATAGTTATTGCCTTCTTTGTGTTTATATTTGTCTAAGAACTTGGGAGGAAACCGAGATAGGTAGGTAGTTTGGGAGTAAAATGATTTATTCGTGTTATGTTAGGTAGTACCAATTTTTTTTTAATTTTGGGCATTTATAAACTGGAATAGAAGTGTCTATAACCGAACGCGAACAAACATTTCTCGTTTCTGGCAGACACCGCAGAATGACGTTGGTTATATCATTTAGGTATCATCGTCTGATGTCTCTAATATTTGATTCGATGCAAACATTATACAATTTTATCTACAACCAACTGAACAATAAAAAATACTAACTGGCTGTCAAATCATAGTTTCAAATGAAAAGTATCCACTGCCAGAACAATTTATTAGAACGCTTATTTAATTGCACAGCTCGCGTGAGTATCGGACATAATAAAATACTTTCGTGGAACAGTGTGTGTCCCTTGTTCATGAGTCGTACCGTCGTACGTCTGGCCGCAGCGGCTGCTCTACACACACTCATTTCATTATTTCTGAGGGAATAGCTTATAGTTTACTGCGCTTAATGTGAACCTAATAAGTCTAATCTAGTAAGTAAGTAATACTTTATTGTACACAAACACAGTTGGAAAATACAATAAACAAATAGAGATGTTAAGTACAAAGGCGAACTTATTCTTCCTCCTCCTTCTCTCCTTCGAATAACCTTTTCTAGTCTTAATAAGTGTAGTAAATAAACTAAAGATTCGTCATACACAATCGGGCACTAAATGGAAGTCGTACCCAGGTCGGCGAGGCGTTAAATGCTACATTTTCTGTGACCATTTGCAATTCGATATCCAGCAAAGCCACGCGGATTGAGCCGGGATTGCATGTCTCCTCCCATTTCATATTGTAATAATATTCATGCCTTTTAAATATAGAGTGGCTTACGGTTCGGAGTCTAGATTTGTTGTAGGAATGGAGTTTATCCTATAACTTGAGATTCAGTTATTTGAAGTTAAGTGGAGAAACTCTTTTTTGAACTTTCTTTTTTGTATGTAAGTATTTTGCCTGTTGACCACGTAGATGTGATAGAAAAAACAGATTGTTTCTGATATCTTGAGTTTTGCGCGATTTTATACAGTTGGCTGGCCAGGGTATATTTACCACTGTTACCCCTCAGTGTAGGAATACAGAGATAACGAGGAAACTAGTACCTGTAGCTAGACCTAGGGTAGATGGATAACCTCCTGCCGCCCAAAGGTCTATAAAAATGTATCTTCCACTTCAATTAAATTTAAACTCTGTTTAATCGGAATAGAATTGCATTTCTTTGTTTTCGTTCGATTTAAAAACAATTGAAAGTGAATTATATTGAATAAGTAATATGTAGAATCAAAATTCACTCGCGATTCAAGCGGAAATCAAACCCACTAAAATATAAGGATAAATCAGTAATAAATTAGAAATATTATTTCTTGATTTAAAGAAACCACCTAATTAACTGGGACTTTATTGTCACTATTCGGTGAAGGGACACATCGTGAGGAAACCGGACTAATCCCAATAAGGCCTAGTTTACCTTTTGGGTCGGAAGGTCAGATGGCAGTCGCTTTCGTAAAAAGCGGCGTCAGGCTCCTCCGGCCTTATAGCGCGATGCCCGACGCACGTCGCACCTTCGTAGCCTCGACGTCACACCAAATGCTTCGCCGATCTCGTCGCTGAACGCTTACAATTAAAGCCATAGGTCTGAAGGCCTAGTATAAAAGTTGTACGACATTAACTCCTCGACCGCGTTAGCGTATCGAGGGGTCAAGATATGAAAGTTGCCGGATGATTTAAATAAACGGCAAACATAATTTGACCCCTCGATACGCTAACGCGGTCGAGGAGTTAATGTCGTACAACTTTTATACTAGGCCTTCTGAAACATGGAATAGCATGTCTTGTTAGCGTTTTTGTCGGGCTACATGACGTTCTTGTTCTTTCCTAGTATTTCTTAGTTCATTAGTATCCGCGAGTATATCGTGAGCGCGACACAACTATGCAATTAAAGGCTTGTGTTATCTAACCCAGTTTACTAGGTTTTGTGCTAGTTTTTATTATGCTTTCAAAGTAAAATGAGAAAAGTTCCTTTATTATATTTAAGTAAGTATAGAAAATATTGCGGGCATGAAAATTTATACATTATACTTTAACTACTTTACTTGCATGTACTTTAAATTAGACAGTTAAAAGTAAAAGGCTACTGTAGCCATGGACGCATCTCACTTAAGAGGAGTCACGTGCGCTTTGACCCTTAGACCTTTTTTAGGAGGACTTACGCTCCTTTTATATCAACTGGAAGTGTCCAAATCTTGGGATTGCGTTGCCAAGCGAGCCCAAGCGGCCGTGGTAAATCTGTATGATAGAAATACTTATATTAGAACTAATCGTTATTCATCTAGACGTCATATACAAATGTTTATTTTTTCGTCTAAAAACGTTGAATATATTGAAATTAAACACTGTAGAACGGATTAATCGCGATTAATCCATTATAAAGTATTTATTTTCAATGAACAACAATCGCGGAAACAAAAGACAATAATACGTTTAATACAATCAACAATTATAACTATGTGTAAATACCAAGCTCCAAATCGCAGTAATAATCATAAAAGTTAAATTAATTTACATTTAACTTAAGACTGCTGAATGAATAATATATTCAAATTATTTATAATTATTCGAAAACCCACAACAAACTAAACAATATTATTTCAATATTTATGATAATTTAGTATTTATTGCTCACTGCTCATAATATTGAATTGCCATTGCTCCGTCGACAATATACAACATAACATATGAGCTACATATAAATACACCCACATCTATATCGTGTATCAATTTGTATCTGTAATGGAACTACATTATCGTATTCTGCAACTGGAAATATGACGAAATATTAAATGTCGACTGAAGTTTTCTATTCGGTAAATAATTCTATTTGATAACTATTGTTCCATCAAACATTTTTTTGGTCATTTGATAAATGAGGATATACTCTTAAATTACCTACCTATTTTTGTTTCTTAAAGTCCTAATGTGATTTTGTTTGAAGCCGTCATGTTAAGGTCCCAAGTCCCGACCACCTTGCTTGCAGTGTATGAATGGTAACTATAAATCTGAGACTCTGGCATATTTTAATCGCTAGACTCCTTAATCTAGGGAAGCACCTCGCTTCTAAAGTTACTCGTCCGTTTTATTTTTCACACATACAGCCAGGTGCTAGTCCAGTCAACGAGGTGTTCCCGTGTAATATTTGCCAGCATGTATTAGATCTCTAATATATCCATATTTAAACTAGGTCGTCTCTGCCTAGTTGTGCGCAATTTTAGTGTCATATACATCATCACTATCAGAAAAAAAGACGTCCACTGCTGAACATAGGCCTCCCCCAGGGAATGCCACATCGATCAGCCATGCGCTGCCCGCATACAATGGATTCCTGCGACATCTACTATCATCTACTACCGGCCTTACTTCACTGCGTTGACTTTCATTCAAATAATATTGTTAGTTCTAAAGACGGATCTAACAATGACGGATGTAACGACAATTATTTAAATGAAAATATGTGGCGTTTTGGGGCTAAAAGTACCATTATCGGTTATTGATAAGGCTCTACCGTAAAAAATAAAAAAATAAAAAAACCGTCAAAAATGATCAACAACTGAAAATGTGGTTACCTTTAGCCTGATAAGTTGATAACGTCAAATATGATTAGTAATTAGTAAGTTTTTTCATGAATCCATTTTTAAATGCAATTTAATCACTTATACCAATTAAAATTATGCAATTTGATATTAAATAATATTTAAAACAGGTCACTCACGTAATTTAGTCGATTTTCGCTCGACATGTTTCGTTCTTTACGAAGCCGAAATCGATGTCGAGCGAAAATCGACTAAATTACGTGAGTGACCTGTTTTAAATATTATTTAATATGTTCGAGTCTCACGAGAGTTTTATAGTTAAAATATGCAATTTGATGTTATGCAAAATGAAAATATACCATTTGTTTGTACACAAAACATTACACACTCGAACACAATATTTTTTTTAGTTTTAATAATCCTCATTAACTGGCCTACGCAGACAATCACCATCCGCGTGGGTGCCTGTGGCACCTTTTGTTGCCGCAACTTATTGCCGGCCATACAACTCATACAACACATACACAACACACCTACAGTAATCTCCATCATCCTGTCTGGGGCCCAGTGGCAGTAACTAATTGGTCATTCCTCACAATAATAACGCCTACAATCTTTTAAGAGGTTTGGTTTACAATTCCTAACATTACATAAGACGGAGCACATAACATTTTTCCTAACGTATGTATTAATAGAATGATACCTTTGTATCGTTCTATTTTCCAGGGTGGTTAGCACATCGCCTGATTTTTGTCAACATTGGTGACAAATTATACCCGCAACTAAGTATTTTTTCACACCACCTATTCATAACAGGGTTTTTTTCTGTTCAAACTAGGAGGGATCAAAGTGGCACTTTTCTGTTCAAGGACTACACATTTTTACGTTTTAGTGGCATCGTGGTGTTGATATGATGCTGTTTTCGGCTTTATTTATTTCCTCTTAGTTGGTGTGAAAAGCAGTATGTGTCACACGGTATCAAAATTATTTTCGTCTTGGGCGTTAACGCTTGAATCCCTCATTACGCTCAGGATTCTAGTTTGTAGGATCCATCGCTTCATTCGGAATACAATGTACGCCCTCTCCGGAAATATATCATTTTGATCCGTTGTAACACAAAATACTATTTAAGGCATCCGTAGTTAAAGCAAGTTTCGTCTCCGCTGGCTTGGCTATCTTGAAAGGATGGGAAAAAATCCAGCAGTAAAAAGAGCGTGATTGAGACAACCGAGTGGACGCCCGCCGTCCAGTCGGTCGTCCTAAGTATCGGTGGATGGTTACTGTGGAGAGTGTTCTTCGAAAGCTTGACAACGGGAAGCTGACAAGTCGGAGGTTTGTGTCGGAGGCCAGGCTCCAATTTCTCCATGGCCACAGGTGCGACAATTGTCAACATCGTTATTATTACCGGTATTACAGGCGTCTATGGGCTACGAGCGCCACTTACGATTGCGCGGGCTGTATTCTTGTTGGCCGCTAACGTAAATATTATAAATTTTGTTTTATTTATAAATGAGTCTAGACTCATTTAAGGTAAAAATTTAAAGGTAATCGCTGCGAATGAACACTCTTCTACTCTTCATTTTACATGAAACATCAGGGATGTATTTCAAATTTAATATACGTATAGTTGCTTTAATCCATTTATAGGCGATACTTTAGAAACATAGTACCTATCTCGTTTTTGTTTTCTCTTAGACATGGCTCTACCAGTTCACGTACTTACCTACTATAGACACATATTTACATTTAGTTTGTATACAATTTTAGTCTAGCTTACATAAAAATTGTGCAACTCTGAACAAAACATTAATTAGAACCAGGACCTGCATGCGACACAACCATATCCAAGGCTTCTTAAGTAAGTCCGCATGCGTTTAAATACCTTTTAATGCGCCTACTGAGGATTATGCTTCCAGCCAAGCTTATTCCAATTGCCAAGTAGCGAGTCAAGGGCAGGTATAATGAAAAATAATCTATTCTCGGATAAGAAGCCACTTATGACTATTTAGCATACAAAAATATAGAATATTTTGATTTCTGCGAAATATTACGGAACCTAGCGTCCAGTGGTGTCAGGGAGCCACGGTACCACCAGGACTTATAGGTAGACTTACCCTTCGGCAAAAACTCTTCTTTGGTAAAGGTACAATAAGCAGATGTTCAGTTGGAACACACATCACAAATAATTGAATTCACACATTGGCCCGACTCTAACTTCACGACCCTCAGGACAAATTTGCACTATTATGATGACTTTCAACCAACACCACACACCCGACCGTAGCCGAACTGAGGTCTTGTAATGACCAGCAGATAGGTACAACTACGACCGCGAGTGGTTGCCCTGGTACTATGCTGTTGACCGGTGCACTTATAAAAAAAAAATACAAACCAGGCTTTGGGCTGACGTCATGTCAACCGGTTCGGTCGACGTGAATCAGACAGTGAATGTCAAAGAGAAATTCATGTTTCATCTTAATATGGCGAAGTTATGTACTGAAAGCGATTTTAGGATAGGTAGTTTTACCAACCCTTGGTTTCAATGAGTTTTCACCACTGATAACGGGGTCTGATTATTAGATACAAAATTGTTTTCAGAAGTATTAGAAAAATCGCCTTTCGTAAGGGACATGATAGACCCTACGTAGGAATAGGCATAAGTGTTTAACATTTTGACGCCAGCTGAAATGCGCTTCGATTTACTATAATCACGTAATATTGGTCCAATTGGTTGATACCAGAACTCGACTCGCACGTCCTATAACAACCAGTCGTACAGTCAGACCTAGGCAAGATAAACTGAGGCATTTGGAGATTAGTGCTGGAGCGTCTCAAGCCAAGACCTGCCTTTGTAAATGTCCTAATTTTATACTGACTGTTTACTGCGATAGCTTTGACAATTGGCGTTTGTGCACTGTGAAGACGAGGTCAAAGTGACCATTTGAAGAGCTTATTGCGAAGATTAAGGACTTCCTTATCTAGTTACTGCCTAACAGTACGAATAATAGATTAAAGAACACTTGAACCACCCGCTTAAGTATGACATACTAGAACAGGCCAAGACGTGACCGGGCCGCACCGATCAGTCAGCTTCTATAGAAAAGGTCACGTGACATCAGAGGGCTGCAACTGAATCGCGTTAAGACGTCATGGTAAGGCCCCAGGGTCCTTACCATGACGTACTAACGCGATTCAGTTTAAGACCTAAACTGAGTCGCTGTCATACAACTGAGCACAGTTAAAAACCTATACTGAATCGCGTTAAGACGTCATGGTAAGGCCACTGGTCTTTGCATTGCCAAGCCTCACCAAGATTTGCCCACTCGTGACGTGATTATTTCTGTTGGAATTGACAGAACGTACCGTCCCGCCCGGCCCGTCCCGTTTTAGCGTGAGTTATCATTAAACCCGGGTTAATATTTGGCTAACCATAAATATGTTGATTAGAAGATTTTTTTAAAGTTTTTTTTTTAATTATGATTTTGACACAAGAACCCAAAATTATCCTCTAACAGAAGTTACAGAACACTGTAGAATTCTTCGCATATACCTCTCATGTGTTATACGCAAGGATAGTTTGCGTTGATGGTTGATGCTGACAAAACTTTATGCCCATATGGCCATAGATTTATGGCCATAGATTCAATGAGCGACCACAGCGTAAAGATAGTAAAAACAACGAGACGCATATATTTACTAGGAACGAGGCTCACTGGGAGCCATTTGTGTGCTTCGAAAACCTGCACACGATATATGGACAGCAAAAACAGTTACCGGACTGCCATTTTCCGTTGATGTCACCATTTTAAAGCTACCATTTCATTTGCCAAACTACGAATGTGGTAAAGCTGGGTCTAGACATCAGTTGGTTGGCAATATAATTGTCTCTCAAACGGATCAAGAAATAATAATCTTTTTTCTTTTATGAAGCATATTCCTGAGGCAATAGCAATCTTATATTTGCTCCAGCCAGCTGCTGAGGCTTGTATGCTCCTCTATGTTTCATCTCTGTAATTAAAATCGTGTTGTTACAACTATGTGTGAAACGCTTATTTCGTGGTCAAAGTGGATCACGAAAGCATAGCTAAGAAAGTAGTAACAAAATTATTCCATAAAACTTCTGCGTTCCCTGAGATAGGATTGGAAATAATCAGCTGCAAAAATAATCATGCACACTTGAACACTCGGTCTTAGAGAAAAGGTTGGCTAAAGAACGCAGTGCTAGTCTTAATCTGGCCCAAGAGCTCGTTCCGCGCACTAATGATATCTCAAGCCGCGCTTTAAGACCCATATATAACACTCTATGAGACGTTTTTAAAATTTAAGCCAACGCTAATGCATTCAGCCCTGTTTACTGTAAATACTTATTCAAAGTAGGTTCACAATGCGGTCCTCCTGCCTTTGTGATCTCCCGATTAGCATAACACGAGGATTCAATGAACAAAGTAACCAGTATAAAATAAAATTTTATGGTTTACCCTTATATTGAAAAAGGGAGGTCGTGTTAGGGCATAATAAAATGACTACGTGGGCCTGCCAAGCATGGGAACGGAATATTTTACATCGCATTGACGAGATTGTACGACCGGTTTCGACGGTTGATGGTGCTTGTGGTGTATTATTTTATAATACTTGAATTCTAATCAAGCTCTCTATTGTAGCTTGAGTATGAACTATTCTGAATTTCAATTTATTTTATTTGTCTTAAGTAAACTGTATTGCAAGTGCAACATAGTTGCAAACGCGAGCTCATTTGTACTTGTTCTCCTTTATGCCTCTGTACGGGATCACTGTCAGAGTTTAAAAAAAATGAAGTCCTTAAGCGGCAGAAAGGTAAATGGCACGAGTTACAAGATATAAAACGGACAGCAAAGCCCTTTGTTACATTTACAAATCGCATCATTAATTCATTATTGTGACCTTTTGAACACCCATGCAGGAGAAAATGTACCTTTTGGAGAATTTATTTCGAAGAATTCTCTTAATAAATCCATTCAATTGATTGTACAACTTTCTGAATAAGCAACAATTTACATCCCGAAACTTGAAAATGTTTGCTCGATCTAAGTTCCCCTCCTTTTCATCCCTTTCAATTCCTAATGCTGGAAATTCAGCTACATGTGGAGTTTTATGAAAAGATCTCCTTTAATTACTTCACCTTTTGATTAGAACCTTTCGGATTAGACTTTTAATTTTATTTGAAATTACGTGTGCCGGATGATCTTTAAAAACTTCTGCTTTAAGAAAAAGTAATTAATAACCTTTTCTAATTAATCTACTTAACGGAATCGCGTAGGAAAGTTAGCTTTATATTTCAACACGATAGATAAATAATGAACGCGAAACCGGACAGAACCTTTTAAAATTAAAAGTTCGGGAAACATTTTTCAATGGAGGAATACCGGTAAAGAAGGCAGTTTATTATAAGATTTATTAACTGCTTTAAACTGGGAAAATCAATTACAAGCGAGTACATAAAACTGGGCAAGCCGGCAATTTAGTAAGTTTGATAATAAACTGAAAGTTGGTTCTTTGGCAATATATTTTTAGATTTTGCCCAGCAAAGAAATTGGTCTCATAACTTTTTTGTCTAAGACCTAAATCGAATTAAGGCAGGATAGTACTTAAAAAAGAGTAATTATATGTCATTTTAGTAATAGGTACCTACTACATTGAAATAAATAACATACATAATGTAATTTTGTAATTTTTAGTCGGCAATACTTAAGTAGGTGATTATGTAGCTCACAAGTTTTATTATGGGACCAACTTTGTTTCATACATTTCGGCATGTCGAATGTCGTTACTTTGTACGGGTAGCCAATTTTTTTTGCGATTTTTGCATCCTGTTTTTTAATATCGTAACGGAGGACCTACATAACCACCTCATAAATATTGCAGTTTTCTTTTCATATTGTGTAAATGTGCGAGACCGAATTTTGAACGCATTTTTATCTTTTGCGGCTAAAGTAATATCTAACCTATTTCGTGACTTTCTATAGAAATTGACGTATCGTTCCGGCCCGGTTGGGCCCGGAACGGGCCGTGCCGTCTCGGCCCGGTCTACCACGAGTCATAATTTAGCACATCATCACGAGGACCCGTTTCAACTATCAAGTAACATTCAATTTATGTAGTATAATTTGAATTGTTCCCTAAATATTTAGTAAAACAAGTTACTATTATGAAATGTTTAGTTTTTCTAATCTGTTCACTAAAATTAAACGTCAAAGTGTCAACTCCAGCAACCGTAGTTTGTTATTTCAATTATCGAACATGGTCTTGTTCGATAGCATTTTCTAGAGGCTTGCGTTATTTTAATTTTTCCTTCACGCCGTTTACAAGAACATTATGTTTTATTCGTAACATATTAACAATTTGTTACATAGTGTTACTGAAATTACAGTTTATCAATACATGGCAGCAACTATTAGAGCGGTGAATGAAATGAACGACATCAAACACACAGAGGAAAATATTATAACTATAATCTGACGTATACATTAAAAAAAATACCGTCACATACATTTCCGCATTTTTTTTCATGTAAAACATTATTAGTTATTTTTCACAACTTTTTAACGAACCCAAGTTGGCAAATAATTTTCCACCAAAAACCCACCCTTCCACTCACCTCCTCCACTTTTTACATATTTTCTCTGAATTTAAGTGCCAAACTTGCCTATAAGTCGACTTCAAATTCTCATTTGTAGAAAATGTATACTCTATCCTAATAAGGGTTAAGGGAACTGCTGGGTAACCTTCGAAACTGAAGTTTATTTTGTTTGGTACTCAGATGGCAGCCGGAGGAATGGTGGCCCTGCTACCGATGGTGCCTCAGCAGCGGTATCAGAGTCCGACTTTTAATCTGAAGGTCGCGGATTCAAATCCTGGTTTTCGGAGCCTATGTATTGCCTATGTCTTTTCGGTGGACGAAAATATCTTGCGGAAACCAGAGTAATCCTAGTAAGGCCTAGTTTACTCTCTTGGTTGGAAGGTCTCGTAAAACTGGTGCCCACCCCAAATCTTGGAATTAGTTTCCAACGCGGACCTCAGGCTCCCTGAGCCTGAAACACGCTAGGAAGACGAAGAAGATGGCCGCCCATTTGCGTCATAGCAAAATAACTGCATGATCCGCAGCACTCTAAATTGAGTCATAATCACAAGGATTAAAAGTTAAATTTAAATGGCATGACGCCTTCAATTTATTTAACACCTTCTCATCATATACAAGAATATCCTTATATTAAATTGCAACGGTTAACACTCACGTATTTTTATCGGGAGCGGGGAGATCAACCCGCTCCCGCTTCGTCGCGCGTGACCCGGTACCTACGCCGGTATCGGGCAGTGATGCTCGAGCCGCGAAGGTGATAACACCACTCTGTCTGTCCGACGATGTTTGCCCGACGCAGACGAAACATATCACGCCTATTATGATAAAAATACGTGATTGACTCACGAAAGTTTAAATTATAAGAATATCCTTCAGCTAAAACTTCGTCACTATAAAACGCATATGTAGATACGACTGTACAGGGCAGTATAATCCAACCTCCAGCCCATAAAATCAGTGCCTGGAAGTCATTACTGCAAACTGCACAATACTACCTCTCCAATCGCAAAAGCCGTATATCTATTCTTTGTTTCGTGCACATACGCCCTTTTGGTGTAACGCTAGAATATGGCCAAGAATCGGAACTGCATACGAACGGGAATGACAAAAGTTTGTGAACTAGCCGGTGGCCAGGTTAATTTCAAAGTCCTGATGCAGTTCGACAATGTTGATGCAAATTGTACGGAAGTCTGTCGCAAATCTAAAAGGACGGTTCAGCTAAACAGTAATTGGTTAGAAAGGGTTTGTGCAACGTACTGGAATACGATTATTTGTTGAAACAACAAAAAACAAACAAAAAACTTGCGTACGCTGGGACCCCATGGATCTACAGTTTCGACAGATTATCATTGATAAACTCAAGATCATACAAGCGTAACACATTAATTATATAAATCGACGTGCCTCATATAAATATAACTTTTTATCCACCAATGTTTTGGCAGGTACTTGTTCACGATATCAAATATTGCATAAAAATAAAAGCTCGTAGGTAAAAAAGTCAACATATTTAGGATGTCCCTTTAGTTTGTCGTATGATATTTATAAGTACGACTGAAGAAGTTTTCCTGGAGTATCTTATTACTTTTGACAAAGGAAAATTGCCTTGTTACAGGGTACAGTGACCTTTTAACATGTGTCAGTATATTTGTAGTTCTTATAGATATTTGTTTGTAATATAGGCAAACAATAATAAACGAGTAGCTAAAGAAAGATTGGCTTGGGCAAATCTTGGTGAGGCTTGGCAAAGCAAAGACCAAGGACCTTACCACGACGTCTTATAGCGGTTCAGTTTAGGCTTTGTTGTATGAAAGCAACTCAGGGGTCTGAGCACAGTTAAGAACCGAAACCGAATCGCATTAAGACCTCGTCTTCGACTAGGGCTTAAATTCACACGCGTTCTTAATTTCATGTTTACCGCCCGTAATACACAATGTACTATTATTTCAATAACCAGACACACATACAGGCCCATGTTCTATTTACTCTAGTTTGCGACACGAATAGTTTTTAATTTACATAAAAGGGTCCTAGAGCTAGCTGCAACCCATTCTGTTCTAGCATCAATTAATTAAAAACCCATGCGCAAGAGTACGCAAATAAATTACTAACCGTTCAGAAAATTCGATCGATAAGTGTTTGTTTTGCCTACACTTGACAGACTCCATAAATACCTGTTCACTTTAAAACTAAAACGTAACATAACCTTATTAAAATCTCCCAAAATTGAACTTTAACGTATTTTTATTAAAGCTTAAACTTGCACAGGCTTCATTTACATATCGGAGTTCTTTTGTTTTTTGCGGTGATTCCATGCTTGTTTGCGAAAAATCGCTTTTGAGTCGAATAGCGCTGGTGGTTATGCCTTTATGTATTTTCAAGTCTGGAACAATCGCAAGGGATGTCTGGTAAATTACATATTGTCCTGTAATATATCGTTGAAATGAAATGCGAGTTGCGGACGATTAGTGGAGCGAGAAATTGCCTAATCGCTCGAGTGTGAAATGCATCGATGATTGGGCTTTGGGTGGTGAATGAAGGTGTGGGTGCACAGGCAATTGCCCACACTGGAAAATAAGGAATATGCAGCCATTATTTTTGTATACTTTTTATCATCATACAATACAATACAATACAATACTCTTTATTGCACACCTCACACATAATGCATAATGTTTTGAAATAATTTTCAGCACGATAAAATTAAATGTAGTAGCTCATTTGATTCCTAGTAGAGCTGGTGGCTTCCTCGCACAACATACAAGTATCAGCATTGCCATGCAAAGAGGAAATGCCGCCAGCATCCTAGGCACAACTCTCGCGGACTATTTTAGATTCATAAGTTACACTTACTGTATATAATTAATTTGAAAATAAATGTTCATTTGATTCCTAGTAGGTATATAAATCTTGTACAATTTTGTAAAGGACGAATCAAATCATTTATTACTTATAAATGTTTGAAAGTAGTCGCACTACTATCATATAAATTATAAATTGAAAAGGAAGTCATATACTACAGGAAAAAAACAAACCCCCATTTCCCAGGGCTGGAATCGAACCAGTGATCTCTTTCATTAGCGGCAGAAAGCTTTTCACTGGGGGCCTTGATCACTTATTTTTCTGTAGTACAGTCAAGTGCAAAAATATGGTTCGACATAATCGACTCATAAATATGGTACTACGCTCTTATTACACCGGCATAAGGTGCTATCGGACATATTTTTGAGTAAGATGTGCACCACCATATTTTTACACTTGACTGTATATGACGTCTCTTTCAATTTATAATTTATTTAAATCTTCTTTAAAACAATTTAATTTTCCGGCGCGATATTCCGCACAAAGTGGACTTTGACGTCTCACTCGACGCGAGTAGCGTTTCAATTGCTTGGAATTTCTCACATTTTTTCGGAGTTTTCATGAACTATTTACTGAAAGAAAAATACATAACATTCAAAAATGATGAAACAGATACAATGCTTATACAAAATACTTTCCAAAATAAAAATATTACCCTTATTTGTTTCAAGCGCATATTCCTTACTGTACCTATAGTTACTAATGACAATAACAGACCTATACCTATGCAGTAAAGTTCTCACCGTCTCCATTCATTGACTACTGTGATATACAGGGCCCGTAATGTTCATGCCGATGACAGACAGACGTCAAGCTTCATACATCATGTTTTAGGTTTTACGTTATAGAGAATAATTCTGTCATTGAATTGTGTCAAAACTATTAAGTACGTTCGAAGTTAGAATCGAACGTTGATAGACTTTATCTGTCATTAACTCATTTCGTATTAAAACATCCTGTGTGTTTAGGTACCTATATACGTCATTATGACGAAATCGGCATGAAAATTATGTGATATATGTGTTGTGTAGGTAGAAAGTAAAAAAGTAGGTTATATTTTAAGTTGGACCTGGGATTTTTTGATTTCACTTTCATGTGGTACTACATTGATTGAGGACCTATGACCATGCCAAAAGAGAATTATTTGTAGAGGTTATTTATATTTATTTCAGTAAGTATTTCTTATTTTTTTAATATAAGTAAGTATATTTTTGATTTGATTCCTACTTAAAATGTTACCTAATAATTTACGGACTTAATAACCGATATGGCTAAGAAATGAGAAAAAAGTATATTTTAAGTTCATACTTGAAGTGTACTTTAATATTTTTTTATGTGTGTTCCATTTTGTATATTGATTGAGATTGATATACATTAATGCAAATGTTTTATTTTCAAACTTAATTATTAATAAACAATAGGGGCCTTAACATTACATCTTAACGCGATTCAATTTAGGTTCAACTGAGGACTTAAACTGATTCGCTGTTATATATCTGTGCAAACCGGCTTTTAATTGTAAGGAAAAACCGGTTAAAAACCGGTTAAAAACCGGTTAAAAACCGGTTATTAACCGAAACTTCATACCAATAAAAACCGGTTCGCACAACTGAGTCTAAACTAAATCTAAACTGAATCGCGTTAAGATATAATGGTAAGACCCGAGTACATAACTAGGTGACATCAAAACCAATTATATACAAAACAATGCTACTAAAAAGCCAAATAAAGCGTTACAATATAAACGTTGATTGTTACAAAAACGTTTTAGCATTAAGGCATTTTAATATCATGGACAGTAAATTTACCAGCAAATGGCCCTTGACTTTCGCACAGTCAGTGAAATGAAGGGAAACAAAGAGTCCACCATACCGCAAAGGGTAAAACACAATAGGTCTACATTGAATTTTCCTATTAATCTAAACTTATTCTCAAGGTTGAAAAGAAAATTGGGCCGATGAATGCTTGAAAGAGTGCACCATTTTAATTAAAATGAGCCCTCGATTTTCCATAGAAAAAAAATAAACAGTTTTGTAACGGCCTATACAAAATGTATGAAAAAAGTAACTGAAGTACTTTTTTAATGACGTTGGTGGTAATGTTTATGCATAGATATCGTCTAGGCATGACAATAACATTTTTTGAGTTTCCTTGTGGTGATTTTTGTCCACCTACATTGATATACACGCATCACTGTGCGGTTGTAACCAAGTTAGTGTTTTTTGGAAGAAAATGCTCGAGTTTATTATGAATCAATGCGCTACCATTAGGTAAACTGTTCCTTTAAAATTAAGGAGATCTCTCAAATCCTCAGCTTACACCCAGAATCCGGCAGAACCACATAGTTATTATTTTACGTTTAAAAATTAGTAGATCTCTCAAATCCTCAGATCACACCCAGAATCCGGCAGAACCACAAAGTTATTATGTTTACGTTTATATTCGTTTTAATCTTGATGTAAGTACTTTTAGATTTTTTGTCTATAGTTTATTACAATATTACATCATGAGTAATGTTACAAAGAATCCGGAAATAAATCGAGAATATCTTTTATTTCGGAATCCGGAGTGAGAAAGAACCTACTGAATTTTCTCCACTCTCCCTCTGGTCAGCCCCTCCCGTCAGCCAGTGATATATCACCGTGACAAAACATGCTGTGTCACGGTGATAACAAATGCCCTTGTTACTGAACCCTTTACGCTGTCAAAATATCCTATCACATATCGATGATTCGTCTGATAAATGGTCTGGGAACCAATTAACCAATTGTGATTGTTGTCTATTGGAGATTGAGATTTAAGGGGTGTTTTGGGAAATGGAGAATAAATAAATAAATATTGAAACAGTCTTACACAAGTCGACATAGTCCCACAGTAAGCTCAATATGGCTTGTTTTGTCGTTACTAGATAGATACTTTATATATTAAAAATATAGCAAACATCCATAACTCAGGAACAAATATTCGCGATAAACACATAAATAAATGTCCTGACCAGGATTCGAACCCGGGACCTCCTGCTTCTTAGACAGTCACTACCAACTAGGCTAGGAGGCCGTTTATGGGGATGGGGGAGGTGACTTTGGGGGTTTTATTTTGAAATATTGGTTATAGGCATATTGTTGAATAATAAGCTAAATTCCTGTGGATAATATAAGTTAAAGGAAACCCCCCCCCCCCTCACAACTAAGAACATCAAAGTCATAAACCCGTCCTTCACACTTCGTTCTTAAAACTCGACTTTGTCTCGTTTTGTAACGGCGACTCTCAAATTTTAAAAACCCTTATTATATCACTGTTGCATAAACTACTGATTTATATACTTATATTCTATACACTTTTTATGCAGGTAATGAATGAGGCCAAACAAATTTATTTTAATGTTTTTCGAATGACCAGCATGTTTGTTACACTCTGTATGTTGCCTTGTCTCTCGGCTACCGGGTGCTCATGAAACAGGGACCTATCGTGACATATCAATGATTTGTCTGATAAATGTTCTGGTTTGTATCAATTAACCTATTCAATGTGTAATTGATTTTATGTTACAGGGTTGAATTTACTTGGGGAGGTATGTTTCTAGAAAATATTAAGATATATTTATTTATTTTGGGGAGATGTAATTTGATTATAATCTATGGTTTATAACATGATTGTTAGATAGAATAACATAGTTGCTGTAGATTTTAAACATTAGGGATTGATTAAGGATATTATTTTTAAGCGGAAATGTCCGTGAACGATAACAAGTTTATCAAAAGGAAACGGAAAAATTCCTTACCTCAGCAGGGACTTGAACCCACTACTCAAAGCCTGAGCTACCGACACCACACCGGTGGCCCCGAATTTCTCTACCATATACATCGTATGCGCCTTAACAACATCTACCGTAAGAAAGTACTTCTTAATCGGCAAGTAGAGTCTCAAGTTATATTGATAATTCACCACTAACAACTAACAATATGCGACCCCTTACTAAACTATTTTTTTAAGCGTTTCTGCTTAACGATATCTTAACTGTGTGTTGACACAAATCAAATTATTTTATTTTATATTTTACTTGTACTTAGAAAAATGGCCACGGGCGTCTTGCCTGTTACTAAGATTGCATATACTCGAGAAATTCGCCGGCATTTCGATAAGACCTGTTGGCCTAGTGGTTAAGGCGTAAGGCGTAAGCTGAAGACCCGAGTTCGATCCTCGGATTGGCCTTAGTCGGTGTTTGTCTTTTTCTTTAGTTTCAGACATTTATTTCAATTTATGATACGAAAAGAACGAAAAGTGAAAAAGTAATGGGTTCGAGTCACGCCCGAGGTCATGAACTCTTCCACTTTCTTTCTATCTGAGAAATTTGATTAAGGAATTAAAACTATGGATTTAAATATAGATTTTTTCTATATCTGTCATTCACTTCAATTGAAACTTCGATTTAACCTATAATTTCGATGTATATGCTACGATAACAACAATTTTAGAAATTAAAAAAAAAATGTTAATAATTATAGGTCGTTCAAAAATATCAATTTAAATATTTACATTTCTATTTGTTGCATTATAAATAATGATTTTAAACATGTAATAAATAAATAATTGTAATTTTAATTTTTATAATTTTAATTGTAATTTAAACTGTAGTAATAGGTAGATTAATGATAATAATATTTTCAGTCCTCCGGCCGGTAAGCGCCACTTTACGCAAAACTAAATTGCCGCCTGCCGGCTCCGTCGGGCAGAAAAATAGTATACAAACCTCGGCCGTTAGATGGGAAAGCCTCGGATCACATGTTAGTCGTCCTCGGCTTCGCCTCGGCCGACAATTACATGGGATCCGAGACATTTCCCGCTAAAACGGCCTTGGTATGTAATCTACTATTCTATGGAACGTGGTCTTCCGAAATAAATGAATTTTATAAAAAAAAAATTAAATATATATTTTTTTAACTTAGATTCCGTAGAACCCGGAACGAACATTCGAAACGAATTGGAGATTGAGAATTTTTAAGCATTAAGGAAAATCGTAACGTTGTTACGAGAAAAGCGGAAGAAAACTGTAGCGCGATCACGTCGCTACTTTACCAAATGTCGTATCTCGACCAATCTGTAAGTTTTAAAAGCAACCTTATCCAGAGCAAAATAAAGTTGGTTCTGGTATGAATAGTTACAGTTTTAAATGACGCTGTTAAAATATGACATCGAGTTTGCATTCAGGTCATTTGTCATTTAGTATTCAAAGCGTGTTGCGTCGATGTGAATGGAAACAGCGATTTTCAATTTAGAAAACATTCCACGCTAAGTGACGGGTACAAACAAATTAGACTGTTATGGCTGTTATTCATTTGGACGGTTAAATTCCAATAAAAAGGTTATTGATTGGACTGGATTTGTTATTGATATGAATTCAATTGGTTTGGCGCGAATGGCTGGCTGAAAATATTGTTTGCAATATCATGCGAAGTTAGTTTTAAAAAATCAATATTTATATTGTCTTCTGTTACCGCGATTGTTATTCATTGAAATTAAATACTTTAGAACAGCATGGCTTCAATACAGTGTGTAAGTCTAATACGGGCGATAAATTTAACCAAACATAGAATTCATTAGTGTTATCAATAATTAAAACATATTTTTAAGTTACACTTAATTATGACCCCATAATAAATTTTTAAATGAAATTTTCAGCAGCAATGTACTATAAAAAATTTGACGCTGACGTCGCTGTTAGTTATCAACGAATGTTTAACGCGAGTGTGTTTGCATTACATTGCGGGCCGATTTATTTTCTATGGATAAAATTTTAATTGCAATCCCATTTAAAAGTTACCTAATTACATTTCTTGTGTCGGCTAACCACCGTTAAGAGGTTCACCCGTATTCGATTTACACACTGTATATTTTCAGTTTAGAGAGCGTTTGTAGCCCAGCGGTACGGCGCAAGACTTTGAATCCGAAGGTCTCGGGTAAAATGTACCAATGACTTTTTCGGAACATATGTACGAAGTATCATTTGATATTTACCAATCGCTAATCGGTGAAGGAAAACATCGTGAAGAAACCTGACTAATCTTTCTGGGGAAAGGCCTTGTTTATCCTCTGGGTTGGAACGTCAGATGGCAGTCACTTTCGTAAAACTAGCGCCTACGTCAAATCTTGGGATTAGTTGCCAAAGCGGACCCCAGGCTCCCTGAGTGGCATAACCCGGAAAAACTCTAGGAAGAAGATATATTTTGAGTTTATTGATGTTCACAGAGATCACACTAATTTTCATTGTTTTGGCTATTTACGAAAACATTAAATTAATAGAAATTTATGTGATTGTATATAATTAAAGGCATTAAAACTTAATATACGTAACATCACACGAATGTTTTAATACCTAATTATTTACACATACACTGCTGTATATACACACATATCATAAAGCTTTCCATGATGCGTTCAAAGCGCATATATATCGCCCGAAATTACGACTTTTATGAATGAAAACTTTCTGACATTCAATTTTTTTTTTAATTTTAAAATTCAGAGACAAACTAGAGTTGGCCCCAACTTTCATATCGTTCGATATCAAATAACGTGCGACTTGCGTGTCTCGTTGTATGCAATCGACAATTCGTTTCAAACTAAACGTCATACTAGAAGAATAGATGTCAAAACGAAATTTCCTGGTGTCAGATATGTTCGAAATATAGAAAAAAAAATACGTTCAAATCGATGATATTATTTAGCTATAATAACATTTTTACAGATAAGAAATTTAATTTAAACAAAAAAGTTTTTATTTATTTGCGGTTTTTGGACGCATTATTGAGGGCTTGTATAATTTACAATAATAAAGCACGAATCAAATCATTTAAAGAAAGTAGACGACCTCATTTGAGTACATAAAGTTCCTACAAAACTTATTCCACAGTTCATATGGCTCGAGATGGCGTATAACACCCATACAAATTGGTATGCAAATATCGAACAGTATTATTCCCTAGCAAAGTTGAAATAGCTTTTCCGTACTTTTCCTGCGGAAAAATCAGGAAGAGTTTAATCGCATACGCGAAGTCGGCAGACGCGATAATGAATGTTTTTTCAGGGCAAATTCCATTCACGTTCAGGTTTCAGCGGTGAAGAGTTTCAAGAAATGCTCCAATATCGAGGGATTTCATTGTTTAGGAGGATCGTTTTTATTTTTAGGGCTCCGTAGTCAACTACTGTCCGTACGTCCGTCTGTCTGCGGCTTAGCTCAGTGACCGTTAATAATAATAAAAATTATCTTCTCCTTTAAAAGTGCGTGAGCATGTCGCGCATATTGACTAAAAACATTTTTATCCGTAATTTTATTATAATGCTATGAGCTGGTATATATTACTATCTATTAAAACCTATAGTTCGTCTTTTGTTACGGACGGTAAACTACGGAACTCTACACTCAGCATGGCCCGACATGTTCTTGACCGGTTTGTAAAGACAATGATATGTTTCCAAAAATGTCCGATTTTGTATTGAATTATTCAGTTTCTTATAGTTAAATTAGTAATACTCGTAGAAGGCCAATGGCTTATTCTGTTATAGGTGCTATCGTCTAAGAAGTACTATCTTACGGTAGATGTTGCTAAGAGCTAGGGCGTGCACACCGGTTTTTAATTGAATGAAAAAACCGGTTAACAACCGACTATTAACCGAAATTTCATACATGTAAAAACCGGTTTGCACACGCAGACGCAGGTTCGAGTCCCAGCCGAGGTCATAAATATCGATACGATGATACTTACGAGGCGATTATAAGTTATTAAGTTGCATGTGATGCCCGAGCCGCGAAGGTGACAACACCACTCTGTCTGTCCGACGATGACTGCCCGATGCAGTCGAAACATGTCACGCCTATTGTGATAAAAATACGTGAGTGTTAACCGTTGCAATTTTATATCAGTATGACTCACGAAAGTTTAAATTATGCGATTATAAGTATATTCTCTTCTTCGTCTCGATTCACGAG
The DNA here is from genome assembly GCA_949128165.1 of Lathronympha strigana. Taxonomy (NCBI): domain Eukaryota; kingdom Metazoa; phylum Arthropoda; class Insecta; order Lepidoptera; family Tortricidae; genus Lathronympha; species Lathronympha strigana. Next base: position 2,934,294 of record OX421911.1, read on the forward strand.
TAAAAATATCAGAACATCGTTTTAAACATAGTAATAGGCAACAAATACTAGAGAGTCCTCATTTGCATAATATTCAAGTACCTAACGTAAACCACATGCACTCTCTATAATATAGGGTTGTATCATTTTATTACTCTGGAAGCGAGTATTTACACCGTGCTAGTGTGGAGAACACTTCTTATAATGCATCGCACTTTGGCGTGTGAGCGAGACAACGCTATGCACGTGTATAGCGCGCTATCCCCCTCGTTCGGTGTGAATCGCGTCCAGTGAACCGCTTAATTCGTTAACTCAACCTTTTTGCGATGTATATCATCGGGCATCGGGCAGTCATCGTCGGACATACACAGAGTGGCAGAGGGGCATCACTGCCCGAGACCGGTGCAGGTAACGGGTCGCGCGCGCCGAAGTAGGCGGAGTCGAGTAATACGGCGTCGTCGTTGCGGGAGTCTGAATTGTGAATACCTCTCTGTCTGTCCGACGATGACTGCCCGATGCGAAACATGTTTTTCTGTAGTATATGAAATTTCTTTCAATTTATAATTTATTTATAGTAAAATCAAAACATTTATTATAAATAATAAATGATTTAATTCATGCTTTACAATTGTACTATGTGTATTGTATTTTAAAGTTGTATTTCTGTTTAATAAATATCTTTACTTTTATTAAACAAGTATGTTGCAGTAAAAAATAAAAATAGTTGATGTCACATTATTACACGAGATCTGCACATTTCTTACTTTAATGCTTAGGTTCGTAAACTACTATTTTAGCAACTATTGAAATCCAAGTAGTTATCCATACTAACGTAGCCCATTCTTAAACGCTCACATTCCCGCAGTAAATATTCCCTTACGCCGCTGATATGTGACATTACTGAGCGGAAATTATATTGAATTTGTCATATTATTCAAATTAATGTGTTCATTATGATTCACTTTGACTTATGATTCGTAATTTTGTGCTTTCGCCGGTAGTAGAATTTGCACTGTTGATATTGATTATGTTTCACCGACACAATTATACATGTGTTGAACAATTATGTTTTACCGATATTTTTTTGATTTGCTTTTCTGATTTTTATCAAAGGCTTTTAAAGTAACATTGCAATACTTTGGTATATTTTAGGACAACATAAAAAGCCTTTTATTTACCCAAATACCAGAGAATTTAACGATAGTGGGCATGTGCCCACTATAAAGATTTGACGGATTGAACGAACCTAATTAGCTGACATATCTCGTCAGAAAAATAAATTAGAAATTCCGTGTCTAAAATTATATTCCTACAATAGCCCAAAACGTTATTAAGCAGCTTAAATTACCATGAAAGTCTATAGAATACACACCATAATTTCAATGGCCTTTGATCAATCAGCTGGCTAGTAAATTAATTGAATATTGGATCCCGAACAAATTGTCCAGGCCCCTATTATGCAGGAGGAAAAAAGCATTTATATTGAATCGGTTCTAATGTAGCCTGTTTAAAAAAAGTTATTTAAGGTGAAAATTATATAGTTTACACAAAACTGTTTCACTGATTGTAGACTACCTGAAAATATTATATTAAAATAATATAGTCAACCAATGGGAACCGTAGGCCACTCTAGAACCATGTAAAAATGACAAGCAGCAAGAGATTTTTTACAATCTGAATAGTAACGTCACTATGAAATAGTCCCACAGTGGCCTAGGGTTCCAATTGGTTCACTGTACATAATACGAAACATAAGAACTGAGGCTAAAATTAGGTAAAGGAACAGGGCGCTTAGCAAAGATGCCAATCTCTCACGCTATAGCGTATCTTAGTTATCTTTCTCTATGACTCTTCCTTATAAGTGCAACAATGACAGTTGCGTTTCGTTCGCAACTGGGCGTTAGCGATTGGCATTTTGGCTACGCACGCCATACAATGCTTCTGAACTCTTTTACTATTCGTTTTTTCTTTTTAATATTTCATGTTGTCCAATAGGTATATTATTGATTTATATAACACTCATTGCAAAAAATCCAACTAGATGTCTTAGGTCAGGTTAGGTTATTATAAATTGAGGGAAGGGTTCCTGGGTGCGTAGCCAAGATGCCAATCGCTCACGCTCAGTCGCTAACGAAACGCAACTGTCATTGTCACACTAATAAGGAAGAGTGATAGAGAGAGGTAGCTGCGATACGTTATTAAGCGTGAGCGGCAGTAATTCCGGGGCAACCGTAAGCGATTTCTTGGAGAACTCCGAGGATTTCTGACTGGTGCTGCAAATATCCTGTCAATATCCGCTCAGGGAGTACTCTTATAGAGGGAGAGAGCTTCCGAGTGTTGGCTAAAACGCGCGGTTGTTTTGTGCGGCAATCGCAGCGTTAGACGCTTGCAATTAACGGAATGCGTTTGGCCCGTATGTTTCACCTGCTGCGTTAAGCGCAAAAAACAATGGTCTATAATAAAAGGGGGCCTGGCGCTTGCCTCCGAGGCACAGGAATGCCGCTGTCCTGAATAGAACTGATAACTTAAAAAACTTATTATAAATTGAAATCAATGATGGCACCCTCGTTTGTACATCATTTAACAATAACAGTTACATATATATTTGAGTTTAATTGCTCAATTTTATAAATATATACAACCCTCAACTTAGTACCCTAAGGAATTATCTATCAGTCAACTATATAACTATATTTAGCTTAATCTGGTGTCAGTGGAGCTGGGAAGGTATTCTAACTCAACTTAAATTCAATTTCAGCGGTGCGAGAATCGAGCCGGCTGTCTTTGATGAGATAATTAATAAACACAATTATTGTTTCGTCACGACCCGCTCCTTCCAATCACTTTTATCCTGCAACATTTTAACACGTTCGCGGACGCTTGGTCACACCTCTGGGACACCTTAATTTTGTATGGGAATTTTACGACTGCTATTGCATACCTGTCACAACAAAGCTAAAATCAGGATTCTTATGTGACGCGAAATTCTATACAAGTCGAATGCAATGCAAGTCCCGTCATTATGAAACCATTTCTTTTACACTATGTGACACCAAATGCTATACAATTCGGATGCTTGATATAATACCTAGTCAAAATATGATCTTATATGACACCGCATGTTATAGCATTCGACTATGTTGGCATGTCTGTCATACCGTTCACTCGGGTGAGCTGCTACGTCAACAACTATGATAAATTCTTTGCCATAAAGTAAAGTAGAAGTAATATTTCATCTAATACTTATAGGATTTAACGGCTAGGGCCTTCTTCACCAACCAGCACATAGCAAGTATCCGAACTTTGAATTTAATCATGTAAACTGCGGCCCTACACAAACAAAATACATGCCACATGCTTACCATAATGTTAGCGCTCAGCATCGACTACGAATAGGCACAATATTCACGATTATATGACCAAAATAATTACTATAGAGTAGTAGAATAGTAAGTATAAACATGCCTCACTTTTCTTTATTTACAGTAGTCAGAATCAAGTTGCACTACAAAAAACAATCAGTAAAGAGATTTGTTTATAAAACCACAACCAAAAACATACATAAACTGTAAAAAAAACATTACTAACGATGTTACAAAAAATCCGTAAAATAGCGTGTGCATGCGAAATTTGGCCACATTTTACGCGCCCACTCCCAGACGCACGCGAAGGGCTACTGAGGAGTCTTCCATACAAAGACGAATGCTATAGCATACGCGTCACAGAAAGGGGGGCACAATTTGAGATGTCACAGGATAATTTCTAACCGTCATAAACTATGAAATATAACAGTATGCATTCTGTGATTTTAGTGAATGGTAGAGGAAATGTTGGTTAATAATATTATACTGTGGCCAAGCGGATTGGTAAGCATACTGACGCAGAAATCTAAACCAAATAACGGATTCAATAGCAGGCGCGTCACCAGATGAAGTACAAAAACGGATGCTATGCAATCCGCGTCCGCGAACGTGTTAACAATGAAATTTAAACTTATATCCTTGGGGTATAGTGCTCAATTTCATTTGAACTAAATTCTAGTTAAAAAACAAATGCGACTCGGTGGATTTGGTGTAGATTGAAATTGTATTGAAATCAATATGTTGAAATGTCAAGACATGTCATGTGACAAATGAGGCAATCAGCTTTTGGATCGCAGTTGGTTGTCTCCCGCGTTTGCGTTACTTTCTTGTGAACTTTTTTGGCCAGCTGCTTGCCTATTTTAACACTGAGCGTATCAACTAGAGAATGCAATCCGATTTTTTTAAAACTATTATTCTTAATCTTCTGTCTCCGACGACATGTTCTAATGTGCTTGTAAACAGTTTCGGCGACAGCGGATCTCCTTGCTTGACTCCTTCTGAATATTGAACGATGGACCAGAGGACTGTAATTTAATTGCGGCTGAGCTATTACGGTATAGGATGGATATCAGATTTACGTAGTTTTGGTATACCTAGGTTTTGCAGAGCTGTAAAAATGGACTTATGTGTAAGGCTATCAAATGCTTTTGAATAGTCGACGAATGTCAGGTAGAGTGGCAGTTTGTGTTCGTAACATTTTTCTATTATTTGATTAAGGGCATGAAGGTCGGCGGTGGAAAGGCCTGGGCGAAATCCTGCCTGCCAGAAATGCGGCTTTCTATTATTTTGATGAATAATTTGTATAGGTGAGAGACAAGACAGAAACAGAAACAAACGTCTATTAACTATACATAATCTTTTCCACTTTTCTTTTCTTTCAAATATTTTTATTTGTATGAAATTTTGGTTAAAACCAATTCTAAAAATTTGCATTCCTTACTATCAACTTAGCTACCAACATACCCGTTGCAAGTTTTTTTATCATTAAGGATGACTCAGACTAGATCGGGCCGGCACGTGACCGGACCGGGCCGATTTGTCAGCTTCTTATGTTTCTATAGTAAATATCACGTGACATCCGAGAGCTCCGAGCTATCACGTGATTATTTCTATACAAATTGACAGATCGTCCCGTCCCGTCCCGTCCTCGTGCGTTATCCTTTAAGCTTTTACATTTTATTTTTACGTATCAGCATTGCGATACAACGAGGAAATGCCGCCAGAATCCTAGGTACAATGCCTCAAGGACCTACTTTAGATTTAAGGTAGGTAGAGGTAGGTAGTTAGGTAAGTTACACTTACTCTATATATTTCGAAAATAAATGTTTCTTATACTTTTTTACATTATGTTTTAGATGGTGCTAAAGCGGCAATAAATTGTCAGGAAACACGTCTACCTAAATTTCTCTTAAATGAAATATGACGATCTGTTCAGTGCCAGTGTCATTCTCACTGAACTGACTGACAGACACATGTTCAGTGTCACTGTAATTCGTCTTATTTGATTTGTCGCCGTTTTTTGCGCAGCAACGGAGCTCTGTTATCGCGGGTAAGTCCTAGCTTTATTACACGTAAGTACGAATATATTAAAAGAGATGTTACAACCCCATTTCTGTTTATTGAAACTTTTTTTCCTTTGTTCGTGACCTCTGCTGCGTTGCAGCCGTTTAAATGTCCTACTGTTATCTCTAATTTGTATGGCTTAACTTTTCTATAAATAGTAAATTACTTGCCTTTGCACGCGATAAAAAACCCAGGCATCAAGTGCCCAAAAAGCGTATAACTGGTGTGATGGTAAGAATTAAGGACGTTTATATATTATTATGGATCGATGTCTCACATATTTCCCGTCCTATAAATAAATGCGCAAGCTTTCTCTCTCTCTCTCTCTGTCTCTGAGTATAGAAAAATTTACATTATTTAATTTCGCTTTAAAATGTACTTTGAGCAAGCTGGAGCTGAGTTAGCCGGCTTTAGTTTTAAGGGAAAATGCGCTAGATTGGTTTAAGCAAGGGAATCCGGCAGGAATCGAGTTCAATGAATACCCCGCCACTGGTACCACCAAATTTCTGTGCAAAACATATTTAAACGTTAATTTGTAATCAATTCATAATAGGCACATTCAGCTACAAATATTTGAATACAGCTAAAGTGCCAAAAATATGTATATAGTATATTCCCTAAACATTAAGGTCGTGTATACATATCTTTGGCACTTTGGCTTTATACATATCTCTGTAGCTGACTGTACCTATTATGAATCGATTACAAATTTACCTTTAAATATGTTCTGCAAAGAAATATTATACGCAAATACTAATGGAAACACAGTGGAATAAATTAATAAAAAAAATAACTTTTCCACAAAAAAATACTGGGTTGTATCCACTCAACATAAGCCCAACGCTTCACAGCCAACTTAATTGGCGAAGACGCGGTAGGCACCATGAAATTAAACATGACAAAATTGCCCAACACAAAGAGTGGGACATTTACCAACTCCTAATTATTGCCAATGATAAAGCGCAGAGAATTCACGGAGACAATTCGCTGTCGGAAAATTTAGAGACATTTCGTTGTGACTTTAGTGTTCAATTTGAGCCTGGAAATTTAGTGAAAATCTAGTAATTTATTTGACAGAATGAAAATGCTGTTAAATGAATGAGGTAGTTAGGATTGCAGTATAGAAGGTTTTCTCGATTGAACCGAAACCGAACCTTTGACACATGTAATAACAATGCTGAATAAGAATCAGATATGTGGATAATGAAACATCTCCATGGTCCAATTTTACTTTTCTCGGATTTATATTTTAGTACTGCCATAGTGACACTGGATCTAAATCATATTTCCCTAACCTCGTAAGGCCCCTGTCCTATTTTTAAGACAAATTATGATGTCCTATTTTTAGGACACTGGGTTAATATTGCACTTGTCCTAAAAATAGATTAGGCCTTAGGAAGAGAAAATGTAGGTACCATTAACTGTAGCTGGTGAAGTCAAGTGAGCTACGCCATATTTTCAGTCGTGCCGAGTTAACCCGATGTCAGTCGACCCGAAAATACGATATCGTAAGTTTCGGCGCGGCTATAAAGTTCGGCTGGTTTTTGACCGAAACCAAACCTCTGGCCGTAACATGAATTTTTGGCCGATACCAGCCGAAACGGAAATTTTGGTTGGACACTAATAATCTTATTTAGAACTAGATGCCCAATTAACGGAATGCTCTGTTAAATCTATTTCAATTAAACTCTTAGAATCCACACTCCGCATTACGCATCAAATTCAGAATTGTATATGTAGTGACCCTGACTACGAACCAGGAGGTCCCAGGTTCGAATCCTGATCAGAAATTATTTTTGTGTTTGTCACAATTATTTGTTCCTGAGTTATGGATGTCTTCTCTGTATTTAAGTATTTATATGTATCTATATAAAGTAAAGTAAAAGTAAAATATTCTTTATTGCACCACATATGAGACAAAAGACAGAACAAATTCACAAATTATATAAAGGTAGCAACAGGCGCATTATACCTATATATCGTCGCCTAGTACCCGCAACACAAGCCTTATTGAGCTTACTGTGGGACTGGGTCGATTTGTGGAAGAATGTTCTATAATGTTTATTAATTCAGGCATCCTAGATTTCCGAGTACTAATCTCGCTCGAGGTATTTTTTTTAAGTAGAGACGTCTTGCAACCGCGTTATTATCAGTCTAACAAGATGGACTGATGACCGGGTAGAGGTCACAGGAATCCATGGGATGTGAACAGCGCACGACCCCTTCAGCAGTCGTCTTTTAGCTGATAATGATGATTATAATGATGAGAAACGTCCACGAATGATACCAAATTGTAATATTGCCAGCATATGCATCTCACGAAATTAATAAGGATAGACCGGTGTGAAGTTAGCAGCCAAAGTTAGCAGCCGCCTATAACCTGACCAAATTAAGAAGTCAAATATTCCACAAGGATGAATCGCTTAAAAAACGATATAAAACTAAACAAGACACTCCAATATAAATATTAAACATGCAAACTTGAGTATTTAAGTGAAAATAGGGACGTAGTCATAGCTGAAGGAAAATCCACAATACTTTCGATTTGATTTGGCTGCTGGCCCCGTGATGCTAAAATACGACGAAGAGATTCTTTTTGATAAATAAATCATATTGCCTGAACAAAAAGCTACTAGAAAATCGAAAAACACCCTTGACCACTAGTCATAAGGGTGAGTTTTATCATTGACACCAAATATAAAAAATATTTTCTTAAAAACTTCATTCTGCCTTCAAAAACGCTTAGTTAAACGGCAATACTGCGATTTTCGAGACATGTCACAATTAGCTTATTACTCAAGCTAAAAGATTGCATGAAACTCCAAGTGACAACAGATCGCTAACTGGGTAAAACGGAAGACCTTGTAATGAATAAAGGAAAATTCACGAAATTTCCGGTTTGATTTAGCTACTAGCCCAGTGATGCTAAAATACGATAAAGAGGTCTTCTTTGATAGCTGAATCATGGTGCTTGACGAACACGCTACTAGAAAATGGTAAAACACCCTTGACAACTAGTCATAAGGGTGAGTTTTATCACTGAAACAAAATATTAAAAATATATTTTTTTAAATTTTCATTCTGCCTTCAATAACCCTTAGTTAAACGGCAAGACCAAGATTTTCGAGACATGCCACACTTAGCTTATTACTCAAGCTAAAAGGCTACAAGAAATTTGAAGTGACAACAGATCGCTAACTGGGTAAAACGGAAGACCTTGTCATGAAAAAAGGAAAATTCACGAAATTTCCGGTTTGATTTGGCTGCTGGCCCAGTGATGCTAAAATACGATAAAGAGGTGTTTTTTGATGGCTGAATCATGTTGCTTGACCAAAGTGCTACTAGAAAATGTCAAAACACCCTTGACAACTAGTCAGAGGGGGAGTTTTATCACTGACACAAAATATAAAAAATATATTTTTTAAAAACTTCATTCTGCCTTCAATAACCCTTAGTTAAACGGCAAAACCAAGAGTTTCGAGACATGTCACACTTAGCTTATTACTCAAGCTAAAAGGTTACAAGAAATTTGAAGTGACAACAGATCGCTAACTGGGTAAAACGGAAGACCTTGTCATGAAAAAAGGAAAATTCACGAAATTTCCGGTTTGATTTGGCTGCTGGCCCAGGGATGCTAAAATACGATAAAGAGGTCTTTTTTGATGGCTGAATCATGTTGCTTGACTAAAGCGCTACTAGAAAATGGTAAAACACCCTTGACAACTAGTCATAAGGGTGAGTTTTATCATTGACACAAAACATAAAAAATATTTTCTTAAGAACTTCATTCTACCTTCAATAACGCTTAGTTAAACGGCAAAACTGCGATTTTCGAGACATGTGACACTTAGCTTATTACTCAAGCTAAAAGGCTACAAGAAATTTGAAGTGACAACAGATCGCTTACTGGGTAAAACGGAAGACCTTGTCATGAATAAAGGAAAATTCACGAAATTTCCGGTTTGATTTAGCTACCAGCCCAGTGATGCTAAAATACGATAAAGAGGTGTTTTTTGATGGCTGAATCATGTTGCTTGACCAAAGCGCTACAAGAAAATGCCAAAACACCCTTGACAACTAGTCATAAGGGTGCGTTTTATCACTGACACAAAATATTAAAAATATATTTTTTTAAAACTTCATTCTGCCTTCAATAACCCTAAGTTAAACGGCAAAACCAAGATTTTCGAGACATGTCACACTTAGCTTATTACTCAAGCTAAAAGGCAACAAGAAATTTGAAGTGACAACAGATCGCTAACTGGGTAAAACGGAAGACCTTGTCATGAATAAAAGAAAAATTCACGAAATTTCCGGTCTGACTTGGCTGCTGGCCCAGTGATGCTAAAATACGATAAAGAGGTGTTTTTTGATGGCTGAACCATGTTGCTTGACCAAAGCGCTACTAGAAAATGTCAAAACACCCTTGACAACTAGTCATAAGGGTAAGTTTTATCACTGAAACAAAATATTAAAAATATATTTTTTTAAAACTTCATTCTGCCTTCAATAACCCTTAGTTAAACGGCAAAACCAAGATTTTCGAGACATGTCACACTTAGCTTATTACTCAAGCTAAAAGGCTACAAGAAACTTGAAGTGACAACAGATCGCTAACTGAGTAGAACGGAAGACCTTGTTATGAATAAAGGAAAATTCACAAAATTTCCGGTTTGATTTGGCTGCTGGCCCAGTGATGCTAAAATACGATAAAGAGGTCTTTTTTGATAGCTGAATCATGGTGCTTGACCAACACGCTACTAGAAAATGGAAAAACACCCTTGACAACTAGTCATAAGGGTGAGTTTTATCATTGACACAAAATATAAAAATATTTTCTTAAAAACTTCATTCTGACTTCAATAACCCTTAGTTAAACGGCAAAACCAAGATTTTCGAGACATGTCACACTTAGCTTATTACTCAAGCTAAAAAACAACAAGAAATTTGAAGTGACAATAGATCGCTAACTGGGTAAAACGGAAGACCTTGTCATGAATAAAGGAAAATTCACAAAATTTCCGGTTTGATTTGGCTGCTGGCCCAGTGATGCTTAAATACGATAAAGAGGTGTTTTTTGATGGCTTAATCATGTTGCTTGACCAACACGCTACTAGAAAATGGTAAAACACCCTTGACAACTAGTCATAAGGGTAAGTTTTATCACTGAAAAAAAATATTAAAAATATATTTTTTTAAAACTTCATTCTGCCTTCAATAACCCTTAGTTAAACGGCAAAACCAAGATTTTCGAGACATGTCACACTTAGCTTATTACTCAAGCTAAAAGGCTACAAGAAACTTGAAGTGACAACAGATCGCTAACTGAGTAGAACGGAAGACCTTGTTATGAATAAAGGAAAATTCACAAAATTTCCGGTTTGATTTGGCTGCTGGCCCAGTGATGCTAAAATACGATAAAGAGGTGTTTTTTGATGGCTTAATCATGTTGCTTGACCAACACGCTACTAGAAAATGGTAAAACACCCTTGACAACTAGTCATAAGGGTAAGTTTTATCACTGAAAAAAAATATTAAAAATATATTTTTTTAAAACTTCATTCTGCCTTCAATAACCCTTAGTTAAACGGCAAAACCAAGATTTTCGAGACATGTCACACTTAGCTTATTACTCAAGCTAAAAGGCTACAAGAAACTTGAAGTGACAACAGATCGCTAACTGAGTAGAACGGAAGACCTTGTTATGAATAAAGGAAAATTCACAAAATTTCCGGTTTGATTTGGCTGCTGGCCCAGTGATGCTAAAATACGATAAAGAGGTGTTTTTTGATGGCTTAATCATGTTGCTTGACCAACACGCTACTAGAAAATGGTAAAACACCCTTGACAACTAGTCATAAGGGTAAGTTTTATCACTGAAAAAAAATATTAAAAATATATTTTTTTAAAACTTCATTCTGCCTTCAATAACCCTTAGTTAAACGGCAAAACCAAGATTTTCGAGACATGTCACACTTAGCTTATTACTCAAGCTAAAAGGCTACAAGAAACTTGAAGTGACAACAGATCGCTAACTGAGTAGAACGGAAGACCTTGTTATGAATAAAGGAAAATTCACAAAATTTCCGGTTTGATTTGGCTGCTGGCCCAGTGATGCTAAAATACGATAAAGAGGTGTTTTTTGATGGCTTAATCATGTTGCTTGACCAACACGCTACTAGAAAATGGTAAAACACCCTTGACAACTAGTCATAAGGGTAAGTTTTATCACTGAAAAAAAATATTAAAAATATATTTTTTTAAAACTTCATTCTGCCTTCAATAACCCTTAGTTAAACGGCAAAACCAAGATTTTCGAGACATGTCACACTTAGCTTATTACTCAAGCTAAAAGGCTACAAGAAACTTGAAGTGACAACAGATCGCTAACTGAGTAGAACGGAAGACCTTGTTATGAATAAAGGAAAATTCACATAATTTCCGGTTTGATTTGGCTGCTGGCCCAGTGATGCTAAAATACGATAAAGAGGTGTTTTTTGATGGCTTAATCATGTTGCTTGACCAACACGCTACTAGAAAATGGTAAAACACCCTTGACAACTAGTCATAAGGGTAAGTTTTATCACTGAAAAAAAATATTAAAAATATATTTTTTTAAAACTTCATTCTGCCTTCAATAACCCTTAGTTAAACGGCAAAACCAAGATTTTCGAGACATGTCACACTTAGCTTATTACTCAAGCTAAAAGGCTACAAGAAACTTGAAGTGACAACAGATCGCTAACTGAGTAGAACGGAAGACCTTGTTATGAATAAAGGAAAATTCACAAAATTTCCGGTTTGATTTGGCTGCTGGCCCAGTGATGCTAAAATACGATAAAGAGGTCTTTTTTGATAGCTGAATCATGGTGCTTGACCAACACGCTACTAGAAAATGGTAAAACACCCTTGACAACTAGTCATAAGGGTGAGTTTTATCATTGACACAAAATATAAAAATATTTTCTTAAAAACTTCATTCTGACTTCAATAACCCTTAGTTAAACGGCAAAACCAAGATTTTCGAGACATGTCACACTTAGCTTATTATTCAAGCTAAAAGGCAACAAGAAATTTGAAGTGACAATAGATCGCTAACTGGGTAAAACGGAAGACCTTGTCATGAATAAAGGAAAATTTACGAAATTTCCGGTTTTACTTGGCTGCTGGCCCAGTGATGCTTAAATACGATAAAGAGGTGTTTTTTGATGGCTGAATCATGTTGCTTGACTAAAGCGCTACTAGAAAATGTCAAAACACCCTTGACAACTAGTCATAAGGGTAAGTTTTATCACTGAAACAAAATATTAAAAATATATTTTTTAAAAACTTCATTCTGCCTTCAATAACCCTTAGTTAAACGGCAAGACCAAGATTTTCGAGACATGTCACACTTAGCTTATTACTCAAGCTAAAAGACTACAAGAAATTTGAAGTGACAACAGATCGCTAACTGGGTAAAACGGAAGACCTTGTTATGAATAAAGGAAAATTCACAAAATTTCCGGTTTGATTTGGCTGCTGGCCCAGTGATGCTAAAATACGATAAATAGGTGTTTTTTGATGGCTTAATCATGTTGCTTGACCAACACGCTACTAGAAAATGGTAAAACACCCTTGACAACTAGTCATAAGGGTAAGTTTTATCACTGAAACAAAATATTAAAAATATATTTTTTTTAAACTTCATTCTGCCTTCAATAACCCTTAATTAAACGGCAAAATTGAGATTTTCGAGACATGTCACACTTAGCTTATTACTCAAGCTAAAAGGCAACAAGAAATTTGAAGTGACAACAGATCGCTAACTGGGTAAAACGGAAGACCTTGTCATGAAAAAAGGAAAATTCACATAATTTCCGGTTTGATTTGGCTGCTGGCCCAGTGATGCTAAAATACGATAAAGAGGTCTTTTTTGATAGCTGAATCATGGTGCTTAACCAACACGCTACTAGAAAATGGAAAAACACCCTTGACAACTAGTCATAAGGGTGAGTTTTATCATTGACACAAAATATAAAAATATTTTCTTAAAAACTTCATTCTGCCTTCAATAACCCTTAGTTAAACGGCAAGACCAAGATTTTCGAGACATGTCACACTTAGCTTATTACTCAAGCTAAAAGGCTACAAGAAATTTGAAGTGACAACAGATCGCTAACTGGGTAAAACGGAAGACCTTGTTATGAATAAAGGAAAATTCACAAAATTTCCGGTTTGATTTGGCTGCTGGCCCAGTGATGCTAAAATACGATAAAGAGGTGTTTTTTGATGGCTTAATCATGTTGCTTGACCAACACGCTACTAGAAAATGGAAAAACACCCTTGACAACTAGTCATAAGGGTAAGTTTTATCACTGAAACAAAATATTAAAAATATATTTTTTTAAAACTTCATTCTGCCTTCAATAACCCTTAGTTAAACGGCAAAACCAAGATTTTCGAGACATGTCACACTTAGCTTATTACTCAAGCTAAAAGGCTACAAGAAACTTGAAGTGACAACAGATCGCTAACTGAGTAGAACGGAAGACCTTGTTATGAATAAAGGAAAATTCACAAAATTTCCGGTTTGATTTGGCTGCTGGCCCAGTGATGCTAATATACGATAAAGAGGTCTTTTTTGATAGCTGAATCATGGTGCTTGACCAACACGCTACTAGAAAATGGAAAAACACCCTTGACAACTAGTCATAAGGGTGAGTTTTATCATTGACACAAAATATAAAAATATTTTCTTAAAAACTTCATTCTGACTTCAATAACCCTTAGTTAAACGGCAAAACCAAGATTTTCGAGACATGTCACACTTAGCTTATTATTCAAGCTAAAAGGCTACAAGAAATTTGAAGTGACAACAGATCGCTAACTGGGTAAAACGGAAGACCTTGTCATGAATAAAGGAAAATTCACGAAATTTCCGGTTTGACTTGGCTGCTGGCCCAGTGATGCTAAAATACGATAAAGAGGTGTTTTTTGATGGCTTAATCATGTTGCTTGGCCAAAGCGCTACTAGAAAATGTCAAAACACCCTTGACAACTAGTCATAAGATTAAGTTTTATCACTGAAACAAAATTTTAAAAATTTATTTTTTTAAAACTTCATTCTGCCTTCAATAACCCTTAGTTAAACGGCAAAACTGCAATTTTACTGACGAAAATGTAGAAACTTTTTTCTTTCAATTTTCACTTGTCTGGCGATTTCGTCACGTTATCCCCTAATTTTGCTGGTTAAAACGAGATATTATGTAAGATTATTTCAGAAAGCTTAAAGAAAACCTAGTCCTGGAGTGGCTTAGGACCTTTTCAACAAGGCACGGTACTCCCAAAGACGTTGAAATTTATTGCTTTCAATTTTCACTGGTCTGGCGATTTTGTCACGTTATCCCCTAATTTTGTTGGATAAAACAAGATATTTTGTAAGCTAATACCCTAAAGTTTAAAGCAAACCTAGTCCTGGAGTGGCTTGAAACCTTTTAAACAAGCTACGGTACTGACGAAAAAGTAGAAACTTTTTTCTTTCAATTTTCACTTGTCTGGCGATTTCGTCACGTTATCCCCCAATTTCGTTGGATAAAACAAGATATTTTGTAAGCTAATACCCTAAAGCTTAAAGCAAACCTAGTCTTGGAGTGGCTTGAAACCTTTTAAACAAGCTACGGTACTGACGAAAAAGTAGAAACTTTTCTTTCAATTTTCACTTTTCTGGCGATTTCGTCACGTTATCCCCTAATTTTGCTGGATAAAACGAGATATTATGTAAGATTATTTTCAAAAGCTTAAATCAAACCTAGTCCTGGAGTGGCTTAGGACCTTTTCAACAAGCTACGGTACTGACAAAGACGTTAAAATTTATTGCTTTCAATTTTTACTTGTCTGGCGATTTCGTCACGTTATCCCCTAATTTTGCTGGATAAAACAAGATATTTTGTAAGATAATTCCCTAAAGCTTAAAGCAAACCTAGCCCTAGAGTGGCTTAGAACCTTTTCAACAAGCTATGGTACTGACAAAGACGTTGAAATTTATTGCTTTCAATTTTCACTTGTCTGGCGATTTCGTCACGTTATCCCCTAATTTTGCTGGATAAAACAAGATATTTTGTAAGCTAATACCCTAAAGCTTAGTCAGTAGCGCTATTCGTGCATTATGAGATTAGTGGATAAACATTTTAAATATAATCGCGTATGTTAACACCATGACCCTACGTTTTGAGCCTTTTACATGGTGTTATCCGAAGTAATGTATTTCAATTAATACATCTTAATTCCTAGCGTTTCCCGGCTTATACCAGGGCTCAAATGATATTTCGTACATAAGTTCCGTAAAACACATTCGTACGAGCCGGCACGATTTGAACCGAGACCTCCATATTTAAACAAGCTACGGTACTGACGAAAAAGTAGAAACATTTTCTTTCAATTTTCACTTGTCTGGCGATTTCGTCACGTTATCCCCTAATTTTGTTGGATAAAACAAGATATTTTGTAAGATAATTCCCTAAAGCTTAAAGCAAACCTAGTCCTGGAGTGGCTTGAAACCTTTTAAACACGCTACGGTACTGACGAAAAAGTAGAAACTTTTTTCTTTCAATTTTCACTTGTCTGGCGATTTCGTCACGTTATCCCCTAATTTTGCTGGATAAAACGAGATATTATGTAAGATTATTTCCGAAAGCTTAAAGCAAACCTAGTCCTGGACTGGCTTAGGACCTTTTCAACAAGGCACGGTACTCCCAGACGTTGAAATTTATTGCTTCCAATTTTCACTTGTCTGGCGATTTCGTCACGTTATCCCCTAATTTTGTTGGATAAAACAAGATATTTTGTAAGATAATTCCCTAAAGCTTAAAGCAAACTTAGTCCTGGAGTGGCTTGGAACCTTTTAAACAAGCTACGGTACTGACGAAAATGTAGAAACTTTTTTCTTTCAATTTTAACGTGTCTGGCAAATTTGTCACGTTATCCCCTAATTGTGCTGGATTTAACGAAATATTTTGAAAGAAAATACCCTAAAGCTTAAAGCAAACCTACTCCTGGAGTGGCTTGAAACCTTTTAAACACGCTACGGTACTGACGAAAAAGTAGAAACTTTTTTCTTTCAATTTTCACTTGTCTGGCGATTTCGTCACGTTATCCCCTAATTTTGCTGGATAAAACGAGATATTATGTAAGATTATTTCCGAAAGCTTAAAGCAAACCTAGTCCTGGAGTGGCTTAGAACCTTTTCAACAAGGCACGGTACTCCCAGACGTAGAAATTTATTGCTTCCAATTTTCACTTGTCTGGCGATTTCGTCACGTTATCCCCTAATTTTGTTGGATAAAACAAGATATTTTGTAAGATAATTCCCTAAAGCTTAAAGCAAACTTAGTCCTGGAGTGGCTTGGAACCTTTTAAACAAGCTACGGTACTGACGAAAATGTAGAAACTTTTTTCTTTCAATTTTAACGTGTCTGGCAAATTTGTCACGTTATCCCCTAATTGTGCTGGATTTAACGAGATATTTTGTAAGATAATACCCTAAAGCTTAAAGCAAACCTAATCCTGGAGTGGATTGAAACCTTTTAAACACGCTACGGTACTGACGAAAAAGTAGAAACTTTTTTCTTTCAATTTTCACTTGTCTGGCGATTTCGTCACGTTATCCCCTAATTTTGCTGGATAAAACGAGATATTATGAAAGATTATTTCCGAAAGCTTAAAGCAAACCTAGTCCTGGAGTGGCTTAGGACCTTTTCAACAAGGCACGGTACTCCCAGACGTTGAAATTTATTGCTTCCAATTTTCACTTGTCTGGCGATTTCGTCAGCTACGGTACTGACGAAAATGTAGAAACTTTTTTCTTTCAATTTTAACGTGTCTGGCAAATTTGTCAGGTTATCCCCTAATTTTGCTGGATTTTACAAAATATTGACCTTTTCAAAAAGCTACGGTACTGACAAAGACGTTAAAATTTATTGCTTTCAATTTTCACTTGTCTGGCGATTTCGTTACGTTATCCCCTAATTTTGCTGGGTAAAACAAGATATTTTGTAAGATAATTCCCTAAAGCTTAAAGCAAACCTAGCCCTAGAGTGGCTTAGAACCTTTTCAACAAGCTACGGCATTGACAAAGACGTTGAAATTTATTGCTTTCAATTTTCACTTGTCTGGCGATTTCCGTTTTACCCAGTTAGCGATCTGTTGTCACTTCAAATTTCTTGTAGCCTTTTAGCTTAAGTAATAAGCTAAGTGTGACATGTCTCGAAAATCTTGGTTTTGCCGTTTAACTAAGGGTTATTGAAGGCAGAATGAAGTTTTAAAAAAATATATTTTTAATATTTTGTGTCAGTGATAAAACGCACCCTTATGACTAGTTGTCAAGGGTGTTTTGGCATTTTCTTGTAGCGCTTTGGTCAAGCAACATGATTCAGCCATCAAAAAACACCTCTTTATCGTATTTTAGCATCACTGGGCCAGCAGCCAAATCAATCCGGAAATTTCGTGAATTTTCCTTTTTTCATGACAAGGTCTTCCGTTTTACCCAGTTAGCGATCTGTTGTCACTTCAAATTTCTTGTAACCTTTTAGCTTGAGTAATAAGCTAAGTGTGACATGTCTCGAAACTCTTGGTTTTGCCGTTTAACTAAGGGTTATTGAAGGCAGAATGAAGTTTTTAAAAAATATATTTTTTATATTTTGTGTCAGTGATAAAACTCCCCCTCTGACTAGTTGTCAAGGGTGTTTTGACATTTTCTAGTAGCACTTTGGTCAAGCAACATGATTCAGCCATCAAAAAACACCTCTTTATCGTATTTTAGCATCACTGGGCCAGCAGCCAAATCAAACCGGAAATTTCGTGAATTTTCCTTTTTTCATGACAAGGTCTTCCGTTTTACCCAGTTAGCGATCTGTTGTCACTTCAAGTTTCTTGTAGCCTTTTACCTTGAGTAATAAGCTAAGTGTGACATGTCTCAAAAATCTTGGTTTTGCCGTTTAACTAAGGGTTATTGAAAACTGAATGAAGTTTTAAAAAAATATATTTTTAATATTTTGTGTCAGTGATAAAACGCACCTTTATGACTAGTTGTCAAGGGTGTTTTACCATTTTCTAGTAGCGTGTTGATCAAGCACCATGATTCAGCTATCAAAAAAAGCCTCTTTATCGTATTTTAGCATCACTGGGCCAGCAGCCAAATCAAACCGGAAATTTCGTGAATTTTCATTTATTCATAACAAGGTCTTCCGTTTTACCCAGTTAGCGATCTGTTGTCACTTCAAATTTCTTGTAGCCTTTTAGCTTAAGTAATAAGCTAAGTGTGACATGTCTCGAAAATCTTGGTTTTGCCGTTTAACTAAGGGTTATTGAAGGCAGAATGAAGTTTTAAAAAAATATATTTTTAATATTTTGTGTCAGTGATAAAACGCACCCTTATGACTAGTTGTCAAGGGTGTTTTGGCATTTTCTTGTAGCGCTTTGGTCAAGCAACATGATTCAGCCATCAAAAAACACCTCTTTATCGTATTTTAGCATCACTGGGCCAGCAGCCAAATCAATCCGGAAATTTCGTGAATTTTCCTTTATTCATGACAAGGTCTTCCGTTTTACCCAGTTAGCGATCTGTTGTCACTTCAAATTTCTTGTAGCCTTTTAGCTTAAGTAATAAGCTAAGTGTGACATGTCTCGAAAATCTTGGTTTTGCCGTTTAACTAAGGGTTATTGAAGGCAGAATGAAGTTTTAAAAAAATATATTTTTAATATTTTGTGTCAGTGATAAAACGCACCCTTATGACTAGTTGTCAAGGGTGTTTTGGCATTTTCTTGTAGCGCTTTGGTCAAGCAACATGATTCAGCCATCAAAAAACACCTCTTTATCGTATTTTAGCATCACTGGGCCAGCAGCCAAATCAATCCGGAAATTTCGTGAAGTTTCCTTTTTTCATGACAAGGTCTTCCGTTTTACCCAGTTAGCGATCTGTTGTCACTTCAAATTTCTTGTAACCTTTTAGCTTGAGTAATAAGCTAAGTGTGACATGTCTCGAAACTCTTGGTTTTGCCGTTTAACTAAGGGTTATTGAAGGCAGAATGAAGTTTTTAAAAAAAATATTTTTTATATTTTGTGTCAGTGATAAAACTCCCCCTCTGACTAGTTGTCAAGGGTGTTTTGACATTTTCTAGTAGCACTTTGGTCAAGCAACATGATTCAGCCATCAAAAAACACCTCTTTATCGTATTTTAGCATCACTGGGCCAGCAGCCAAATCAAACCGGAAATTTCGTGAATTTTCCTTTTTTCATGACAAGGTCTTCCGTTTTACCCAGTTAGCGATCTGTTGTCACTTCAAGTTTCTTGTAGCCTTTTACCTTGAGTAATAAGCTAAGTGTGACATGTCTCAAAAATCTTGGTTTTGCCGTTTAACTAAGGGTTATTGAAAACTGAATGAAGTTTTAAAAAAAAATTTTTTTAATATTTTGTGTCAGTGATAAAACGCACCTTTATGACTAGTTGTCAAGGGTGTTTTACCATTTTCTAGTAGCGTGTTGATCAAGCACCATGATTCAGCTATCAAAAAAAGCCTCTTTATCGTATTTTAGCATCACTGGGCCAGCAGCCAAATCAAACCGGAAATTTCGTGAATTTTCCTTTATTCATAACAAGGTCTTCCGTTCTACTCAGTTAGCGATCTGTTGTCACTTCAAGTTTCTTGTAGCCTTTTAGCTTGAGTAATAAGCTAAGTGTAACATGTCTCGAAAATCTTGGTTTTGCCGTTTAACTAAGGGTTATTGAAAGCAGAATGAAGTTTAAAAAAAATATATTTTTAATATTTTGTTTCAGTGATAAAACATACCCTTATGACTAGTTGTCAAGAGTGTTTTTCCATTTTCTTGTAGCGTTTTGGTCAAGCACCATGATTCAGCTATCAAAAAAGACCTCTTTATCGTATTTTAGCATCAGTGGGCTAGTAGCCAAATCAAACCGGAAATTTCGTGAATTTTCCTTTATTCATGACAGGGTCTTCCGTTCTACCCAAATAGCAATCTGTTGTCACTTCAAGTTTCTAGTAGCCTTTTAGCCTAAGTAATAAGCTAAGTGTGACATGTCTCGAAAATGTCGGTTTTGCCGTTTAACTAAGGGTTATTGAAGGCAGAATGAAGTTTTTAAAAAATATATTTTTTTATATTTTGTGTCAGTGATAAAACTCCCCCTCTGACTAGTTGTCAAGAGTGTTTTGACATTTTCTAGTAGCGCTTTGGTAAAGCAACATGATTCAGCCATCGAAAAACACCTCTTTATCGTATTTTAGCATCACTGGGCCAGCAGCCAAATCAATCCGGAAATTTTGTGAATTTTTTTTATTCATAACAAGGTCTTCCGTTCTACTCAGTTAGCGATCTGTTGTCACTTCAAGTTTCTTGTAGCTTTTTAGCTTGAGTAATAAGCTAAATGTGACATGTCTCGAAAATCTTGGTTTTGCCGTTTAACTAAGGGTTATTGAAAGCAGAATGAAGTTTTAAAAAAATATATTTTTAATATTTTGTGTCAGTGATAAAACGCACCTTTATGACTAGTTGTCAAGGGTGTTTTACCATTTTCTAGTAGCGTGTTGGTCAAGCACCATGATTCAGCCATCAAAAAACACCTCTTTGTCGTATTTTAGCATCACTGGGCCAGCAGCCAAGTAAAACCGGAAATTTCGTAAATTTTCCTTTATTCATGACAAGGTCTTCCGTTTTACCCAGTTAGCGATCTATTGTCACTTCAAATTTCTTGTTGCCTTTTAGCTTGAATAATAAGCTAAGTGTGACATGTCTCGAAAATCTTGGTTTTGCCGTTTAACTAAGGGTTATTGAAGTCAGAATGAAGTTTTTAAGAAAATATTTTTATATTTTGTGTCAATGATAAAACTCACCCTTATGACTAGTTGTCAAGGGTGTTTTTCCATTTTCTAGTAGCGTGTTGGTCAAGCACCATGATTCAGCTATCAAAAAAGACCTCTTTATCGTATTTTAGCATCACTGGGCCAGCAGCCAAATCAAACCGGAAATTTTGTGAATTTTCCTTTATTCATAACAAGGTCTTCCGTTTTACCCAGTTAGCGATCTGTTGTCACTTCAAGTTTCTTGTAGCCTTTTAGCTTGAGTAATAAGCTAAGTGTGACATGTCTCAAAAATCTTGGTTTTGCCGTTTAACTAAGGGTTATTGAAAACTGAATGAAGTTTTAAAAAAATATATTTTTAATATTTTGTGTCAGTGATAAAACGCACCTTTATGACTAGTTGTCAAGGGTGTTTTACCATTTTCTAGTAGCGTGTTGATCAAGCACCATGATTCAGCTATCAAAAAAAGCCTCTTTATCGTATTTTAGCATCACTGGGCCAGCAGCCAAATCAAACCGGAAATTTCGTGAATTTTCCTTTATTCATAACAAGGTCTTCCGTTCTACTCAGTTAGCGATCTGTTGTCACTTCAAGTTTCTTGTAGCCTTTTAGCTTGAGTATTAAGCTAAGTGTAACATGTCTCGAAAATCTTGGTTTTGCCGTTTAACTAAGGGTTATTGAAAACTGAATGAAGTTTTAAAAAAATATATTTTTAATATTTTGTGTCAGTGATAAAACGCACCTTTATGACTAGTTGTCAAGGGTGTTTTACCATTTTCTAGTAGCGTGTTGGTCAAGCACCATGATTCAGCCATCAAAAAACACCTCTATGTCGTATTTTAGCATCACTGGGCCAGCAGCCAAGTAAAACCGGAAATTTCGTAAATTTTCCTTTATTCATGACAAGGTCTTCCGTTTTACCCAGTTAGCGATCTGTTGTCACTTCAAATTTCTAGTTGCCTTTTAGCTTGAGTAATAAGCTAAGTGTGACATGTCTCGAAAATCTTGGTTTTGCCTATTAACTAAGGGTTATTGAAGTCAGAATGAAGTTTTTAAGAAAATATTTTTATATTTTGTGTCAATGATAAAACTCACCCTTATGACTAGTTGTCAAGGGTGTTTCTCCATTTTCTAGTAGCGTGTTGGTCAAGCACCATGATTCAGCTATCAAAAAAGACCTCTTTATCGTATTTTAGCATCACTGGGCCAGCAGCCAAATCAAACCGGAAATTTTGTGAATTTTCCTTTATTCATAACAAGGTCTTCCGTTCTACTCCGTTAGCGATCTGTTGTCACTTCAAGTTTCTTGTAGCCTTTTAGCTTGAGTAATAAGCTAAGTGTGACATGTCTCAAAAATCTTGGTTTTGCCGTTTAACTAAGGGTTATTGAAAACTGAATGAAGTTTTAAAAAAATATATTTTTAATATTTTGTGTCAGTGATAAAACGCACCTTTATGACTAGTTGTCAAGGGTGTTTTACCATT
Source organism: Lathronympha strigana (assembly GCA_949128165.1). Lineage (NCBI taxonomy): Eukaryota > Metazoa > Arthropoda > Insecta > Lepidoptera > Tortricidae > Lathronympha > Lathronympha strigana. The sequence continues at coordinate 2,957,040 of OX421911.1, forward strand.
TTTTAGTAGCGTGTTGGTCAAGCACCATGATTCAGCCATCAAAAAACACCTCTTTGTCGTATTTTAGCATCACTGGGCCAGCAGCCAAGTAAAACCGGAAATTTCGTAAATTTTCCTTTATTCATGACAAGGTCTTCCGTTTTACCCAGTTAGCGATCTGTTGTCACTTCAAATTTCTTGTTGCCTTTTAGCTTGAGTAATAAGCTAAGTGTGACATGTCTCGAAAATCTTGGTTTTGCCGTTTAACTAAGGGTTATTGAAGTCAGAATGAAGTTTTTAAGAAAATATTTTTATATTTTGTGTCAATGATAAAACTCACCCTTATGACTAGTTGTCAAGGGTGTTTTTCCATTTTCTAGTAGCGTGTTGGTCAAGCACCATGATTCAGCTATCAAAAAAGACCTCTTTATCGTATTTTAGCATCACTGGGCCAGCAGCCAAATCAAACCGGAAATTTTGTGAATTTTCCTTTATTCATAACAAGGTCTTCCGTTCTACTCAGTTAGCGATCTGTTGTCACTTCAAGTTTCTTGTAGCCTTTTAGCTTGAGTAATAAGCTAAGTGTGACATGTCTCGAAAATCTTGGTTTTGCCGTTTAACTAAGGGTTATTGAAGGCAGAATGAAGTTTTAAAAAAATATATTTTTAATATTTTGTTTCAGTGATAAACTTACCCTTATGACTAGTTGTCAAGGGTGTTTTAACATTTTCTAGTAGCGTGTTGGTCAAGCAACATGATTAAGCCATCAAAAAACACCTCTTTATCGTATTTTAGCATCACTGGGCCAGCAGCCAAATCAAACCGGAAATTTTGTGAATTTTCCTTTATTCATAACAAGGTCTTCCGTTTTACCCAGTTAGCGATCTGTTGTCACTTCAAATTTCTTGTAGCCTTTTAGCTTGAGTAATAAGCTAAGTGTGACATGTCTCGAAAATCTTGGTCTTGCCGTTTAACTAAGGGTTATTGAAGGCAGAATGAAGTTTTTAAGAAAATATTTTTATATTTTGTGTCAATGATAAAACTCACCCTTATGACTAGTTGTCAAGGGTGTTTTTCCATTTTCTAGTAGCGTGTTGGTCAAGCACCATGATTCAGCTATCAAAAAAGACCTCTTTATCGTATTTTAGCATCACTGGGCCAGCAGCCAAATCAAACCGGAAATTTTGTGAATTTTCCTTTATTCATAACATGGTCTTCCGTTCTACTCAGTTAGCGATCTGTTGTCACTTCAAGTTTCTTGTAGCCTTTTAGCTTGAGTAATAAGCTAAGTGTGACATGTCTCAAAAATCTTGGTTTTGCCGTTTAACTAAGGGTTATTGAAAACTGAATGAAGTTTTAAAAAAATATATTTTTAATATTTTGTGTCAGTGATAAAACGCACCTTTATGACTAGTTGTCAAGGGTGTTTTACCATTTTCTAGTAGCGTGTTGATCAAGCACCATGATTCAGCTATCAAAAAAAGCCTCTTTATCGTATTTTAGCATCACTGGGCCAGCAGCCAAATCAAACCGGAAATTTCGTGAATTTTCCTTTATTCATAACAAGGTCTTCCGTTCTACTCAGTTAGCGATCTGTTGTCACTTCAAGTTTCTTGTAGCCTTTTAGCTTGAGTAATAAGCTAAGTGTAACATGTCTCGAAAATCTTGGTTTTGCCGTTTAACTAAGGGTTATTGAAAACTGAATGAAGTTTTAAAAAAATATATTTTTAATATTTTGTGTCAGTGATAAAACGCACCTTTATGACTAGTTGTCAAGGGTGTTTTACCATTTTCTAGTAGCGTGTTGGTCAAGCACCATGATTCAGCCATCAAAAAACACCTCTTTGTCGTATTTTAGCATCACTGGGCCAGCAGCCAAGTAAAACCGGAAATTTCGTAAATTTTCCTTTATTCATGACAAGGTCTTCCGTTTTACCCAGTTAGCGATCTGTTGTCACTTCAAATTTCTTGTTGCCTTTTAGCTTGAGTAATAAGCTAAGTGTGACATGTCTCGAAAATCTTGGTTTTGCCGTTTAACTAAGGGTTATTGAAGTCAGAATGAAGTTTTTAAGAAAATATTTTTATATTTTGTGTCAATGATAAAACTCACCCTTATGACTAGTTGTCAAGGATGTTTTGCCATTTTCTAGTAGCGCTTTGGTGAAGCAACATGATTAAGCCATCAAAAAACACCTCTTTATCGTATTTTAGCATCACTGGGCCAGCAGCCAAATCAAACCGGAAATTTCGTGAATTTTCCTTTGTTCGTGACAAGGTCTTCCGTTTTACCCAGTTAGCGATCTGTTGTCACTTCAAATTTCTTGTAGCCTTTTAGCTTGAGTAATAAGCTAAGTGTGACATGTCTTGAAAATCTTGGTTTTGCCGTTTAACTAAGGGTTATTGAAGGCAGAATTAAGTTTTAAAAAAATAAATTTTTAAAATTTTGTTTCAGTGATAAAACTTAACCTTATGACTAGTTGTCAAGGGTGTTTTGACATTTTCTAGTAGCGCTTTGGTCAAGCAACATGATTCAGCCATCAAAAAACACCTCTTTATCGTATTTTAGCATCACTGGGCCAGCAGCCAAGTCAAACCGGAAATTTCATGAATTTTCCTTTATTCATGACAAGGTCTTCCGTTTTACCCAGTTAGCGATCTGTTGTCACTTCAAATTTCTTGTTGCCTTTTAGCTTGAGTAATAAGCGAAGTGTGACATGTCTCGAAAATCTCAATTTTGCCGTTTAACTAAGGGTTATTGAAGGCAGAACGAAGTTTTTAAAAAATATATTTTTAATATTTTGTGTCAGTGATAAAACGCACCCTTATGACTAGTTGTCAAGGGTGTTTTACCATTTTCTAGTAGCTCTTTGGTAAAGCAACATGATTAAGCCATCAAAAAACACCTCTTTATCTTATTTTAGCATCACTGGGCCAGCAGCCAAATCAAACCGGAAATTTCGTGAATTTTCCTTTATTCATAACAAGGTCTTCCGTTCTACTCAGTTAGCGATCTGTTGTCACTTCAAGTTTCTTGTAGCCTTTTACCTTGAGTAATAAGCTAAGTGTGACATGTCTCGAAAATCTTGGTTTTGCCGTTTAACTAAGGGTTATTGAAGGCAGAATGAAGTTTTAAAAAAATATTTTTTTTCAAATTTTGTTTCAGTGATAAAACTTACCCTTATGACTAGTTGTCAAGGGTGTTTTGACATTTTCTAGTAGCGCTTTGGTCAAGCAACATGATTCAGCCATCAAAAAACACCTCTTTATCGTATTTTAGCATCACTGGGCCAGCAGCCAAGTCAAACCGGAAATTTCGTGAATTTTCCTTTATTCATGACAAGGTCTTCCGTTTTACCCAGTTAGCGATCTGTTGTCACTTCAAATTTCTTGTTGCCTTTTAGCTAAGTGTGACATGTCTCGAAAATTTTGGTTTTGCCGTTTAACTTAGGGTTATTGAAGGCAGAATGAAGTTTTTAAGAAAATATTTTTATATTTTGTGTCAATGATAAAACTCACCCTTATGACTAGTTGTCAAGGATGTTTTGCCATTTTCTAGTAGCGCTTTGGTAAAGCAACATGATTAAGCCATCAAAAAACACCTCTTTATCTTATTTTAGCATCACTGGGCCAGCAGCCAAATCAAACCGGAAATTTCGTGAATTTTCCTTTATTCATAACAAGGTCTTCCGTTCTACTCAGTTAGCGATCTGTTGTCACTTCAAGTTTCTTGTAGCCTTTTACCTTGAGTAATAAGCTAAGTGTGACATGTCTCGAAAATCTCGGTTTTGCCGTTTAACTAAGGGTTATTGAAGGCAGAATGAAGTTTTTAAAAAATATATTTTTTATGTTTTGTGTCAATGATAAAACTCACCCTTATGACTAGTTGTCAAGGGTGTTTTGACATTTTCTAGTAGCACTTTGGTCAAGCAACACGATTCAGCCATCAAAAAACACCTCTTTATCGTATTTTAGCATCACTGGGCCAGCAGCCAAATCAATCCGGAAATTTCGTGAATTTTCCTTTATTCATGACAAGGTCTTCCGTTTTACCCAGTTAGCGATCTGTTGTCACTTCAAATTTCTTGTAGCCTTTTAGCTTGAGTAATAAGCTAAGTGTGACATGTCTTGAAAATCTTGGTTTTGCCGTTTAACTAAGGATTATTGAAGGCAGTATGAAGTTTTTAAAAAATATATTTTTAATATTTTGTGTCAGTGATAAAACGCACCCTTATGACTAGTTGTCAAGGGTGTTTTACCATTTTCTAGTAGCTCTTTGGTCAAGCAACATGATTAAGCCATCAAAAAACACCTCTTTATCATATTTTAGCATCACTGGGCCAGCAGCCAAATCAAACCGGAAATTTTGTGAATTTTCCTTTGTTCGTGACAAGGTCTTCCGTTTTACCCAGTTAGCGATCTGTTGTCACTTCAAATTTCTTGTAGCCTTTTAGCTTGAGTAATAAGCTAAGTGTGGCATGTCTCGAAAATCTTGGTCTTGCCGTTTAACTAAGGGTTATTGAAGGCAGAATGAAAATTTAAAAAAATATATTTTTAATATTTTGTTTCAGTGATAAAACTCACCCTTATGACTAGTTGTCAAGGGTGTTTTACCATTTTCTAGTAGCGCTTTGGTCAAGCAACATGATTCAGCTATCAAAGAAGACCTCTTTATCGTATTTTTGCATCACTGGGCTAGTAGCTAAATCAAACCGGAAATTTCGTGAATTTTCCTTTATTCATTACAAGGTCTTCCGTTTTACCCAGTTAGCGATCTGTTGTCACTTGGAGTTTTATGCAATCTTTTAGCTTGAGTAATAAGCTAATTGTGACATGTCTCGAAAATCGCAGTATTGCCGTTTAACTAAGCGTTTTTGAAGGCAGAATGAAGTTTTTAAGAAAATATTTTTTATATTTGGTGTCAATGATAAAACTCACCCTTATGACTAGTGGTCAAGGGTGTTTTTCGATTTTCTAGTAGCTTTTTGTTCAGGCAATATGATTTATTTATCAAAAAGAATCTCTTAGTCGTATTTTAGCATCACGGGGCCAGCAGCCAAATCAAATCGAAAGTATTGTGGATTTTCCTTCAGCTATGACTACGTCCCTATTTTCACTTAAATACTCAAGTTTGCATGTTTAATATTTATATTGGAGTGTCTTGTTTAGTTTTATATCGTTTTTAAGCGATTCATCCTTGTGGAATATTTGACTTCTTAATTTGGTCAGGTTATAGGCGGCTGCTAACTTTGGCTGCTAACTTCACACCGGTTAAGGATAGTTTGGGCTACGCTACAAGTATTAATATTCATTTGTCTATAGTTATACTGAATAACATTACAGTGGCTGCGAACAAAGCAATTGCATTCGCAAGCATAACGCACGAGTGGACGACAATCTTCTTAAAATTAATTCACAAGAGACAAAGACGTATAATGAGAAAGACTGTCAAACGCTATTAAAAGTCGCGTTCACAAGCGGAGGTCCTCGCTGCTACGCTAGTCAAAAGTGTAGCAGTCTTCATTGTATATTCTACTTGTCAACGTCAGCTAATACCTAAATTTAATTTGTTATAAACGAAACTATAAATCTGCCGTCCTATCGCTAAAACCGCTCTAAGCTGCATATTAGCAGTTTTCATTTGGACGAAGATTCTAAAAGAGAAAACAAATCCCCATCGACTGGTCTTGGAATTATATTTTTATCACTTGTAGTTACCGAGATACAGACTCGACTTTACACGTTAAGTGCACAATATTGTGATACTTCTCAAAACTATAAAATCGTTAACCCACATTACTCAACTATAAGCAATGTAAAAACGCTTAATTGTTGTTTATGTTGATAAATCTTTTATACGATACATACCTAAAACATCGTTACTTGACAAAAACTTTATAAATTCCCATTTATGCCATTTAACCCTATTATTACGTTTTATTTCGCAATCTCTTTTTTTTCATATGCTACACTAAAACACAGTTCCTACGCTATAACATGGCTAAAAACATTTAACCGTGTATTTGAAAGACTTGTAGTATAATCCCTGTAACAAATACAACGCAAAAGCTTAGTTAACGCGCTTAACGGTGAATATGTTTGTACAAAAATATAATAATACAACACTTAAATACGGTCAACTGGCAATACTACGCTAAAATCCCACTAAGTGCGAAACATATCCCCTCTTATTTTATTACATAATGGAGTCAGTCGGCCGTGCGGCGCGTGCGCATAAGGTTGCGTGCTGTTTTAGTGAGTGATGCCTGCAAACTTTTCGTTAAAATAGGTCCGGTAACCAAAGGTAAGTGTAGAGTACGTCTTTCTATTGATGTTTTCTGCCTGCTACATTTAGGTTTAGCTTGAGTATTTTTAAAAAGATGTGTATGAAGAACAATTTTAGCTTTATTAAGCTATAAAGTTAGTTATCTATTTTCAATCATTAACAAACAAAGTTAAAACACAGTCAGTAAAAACGGTGTATATCTTATTTTTATGGGTATTCTCACTTTCTCTCATAACATACATTTATTTAAATCAATTGTTGTGTATTAACTAAGTACTCATGTCATCTGATCAGTATTTTTTTATCGTTGTTTTATATAATTTAGGTGTAGTTGTCAAAATATTACAGAAGCATTTAAATTAAATATGGAAACATTCTAGATTTATTTTAAAATGTTGTACTTTTGTACTTTTGTGATGTACTTTTGATAGTTCCTAAAATTTGTTAGTAGATTTTGTATTTATATATTTATTTTATGTAAGTAAACATTTAATGATTACATCCTGTATACTTATATATATATGTTCTTAAATAGGTATAATATCGTATATATTCTTAGAAAGGAATACATTTACAAACAATAAATAATAATTGTTATTTCTTCCAGGTGTTTTACGAGAATACAGACTATAATAGAAATCTGGCAGAAAAACGAAGAACTAGCTCAAATTAGTCTACCGCCTTTACACAGCATAAAAGAAGAAACTCTCAATTGCATGAAGGTATGTCGGTTCTTGATACACAGCAAGAAGCCAATGCAGCATCGGACAAGCAGTAAATTAAACAAATCTTTACCGAATCTACCTACATCAAAGTATTTTGAGTTATTTTTCGAACCTGATGAACATGTTACGATTTTGAGACGTGCTCCTATGACAGAATCTCATCAACATTGGATACAAGTTGATAGATACAAATTGACCAAACAGACCCGCTAAGCGATTATGTTTTCAATCGTACGTCGAATGTATCTCAACTTCGGATGATTCGGACAAACAAAATTGTATAGCCTGTAAAAACACAAAATGGATAGAAACAAAAAATATGGTTTTGGCAGGACCAGTCCATATAAACTTTTTAGATTCAGAAGTTTTAAATCCAAAACAGAAGACAGATCTACAGACGTACTATCAACTAATAACATTTTAACTTCCTGCCTCGCACAGCTAAACTGTGGAATGAACTGTCGCCAGCGGTGTTTCCGGACCGATACGACCTTCAAACCTTCAAGAAAAGAGCGTACTCCCACCTTAAAGGCCGGCAACGCACTTGCGACACCTCTGGTGTTGCGGGTGTCCATGGACGACGTTAATCGCTTACCATCAGGTGATTCGTTTGCTCGTTTGCCCCCTATAGCATAAAAAAAAAAAAAAAAAAAGTAATACTCCACCAACCGTCGTTACAGGATGCGAAATAGCTTCTGGTCAAGACAATATTGTATCTTAATCGCATAGCGCCGATTCTGCTGAAAACCAAACGCCCAATATTTCTGGCCAGGGTAATATTCTACGTTCGCATAGCGCCAACTCTGATGAAATCCAAGCCCCTAATGCTTCTGGTCAGGATAATATTCTATACTCGAATAGCTGCTGACTCTGCTGAAAACTAACCGCTGAATGCTTCTGATAAGGCAAAATTCTAACTTCGTATAGCGCTGACTCTGCTGAAAACCAACCGCCCAATGCTTCTGATCAGGGCAAAACTCTATCTTCGCATAGTGACGACTCTGCTGAAAACCAAATGCCCAATGCTTCTGGTCAGGCTATATAAGGTTGTAATAAAAATATAAGCATGTAGTTCATTTGTAGTTTATTTACTAAAAGGATTTTAGATTGTAAGAAATATATTATTATTATAGTTATGTTCATAATAATATTCAAAATAATTAGGGATCAAAGACGAAATTATAAAATAGTCATAAAAAGTTGAAGTCGAAGGACTGACTTGTTAGTAACTAATATAATGTCTAAAATGGGATAATTACCTACCATGTATTTTTGTTTCATTCAGCATCCGATATTTCGACACTGTTGCAAGCGTCAGTTTATTCATGGAGTAAACTGACGAGCTGCGAGTCTTTAGTTAAGATCTACCCCCACGCCATAGCGATCTGCCCTCTTACGGGTTCGCTTATTTTGTGTGTTGTCTCTGGCACTACTACCGTCTGCTTTCTAACTTGAAACTCGATCACGTTCACGACACTCACACTTACAATATCAACCCGTGCATTTCTTACCGAAACAGTCTCTTTTCGATTTGTGCAAATCGGGTGCTCAATAAAACAAACATACATGATAATTATCCCGTTTTTATATTAGTTATAATGCAAACGACCATGTTAGCTTAACCTTCCGCATACGAGGTGGGGTATTACAGACCCCAGGCCCAATAAATCGGGAAGTAAGTACAGTAACAATGCTGGTAAGATATTTATACCTTTAGTAGCTGCGCAGATGACGTTGCCAGATCTACAGTATGCGTGAGTCAGTTTGGCGTGTGCGTATTTGGAAGTTAGAAGTTTTTCGGCGTCTCAGACCCCACCTTGTACGGGACGTCGTCGAAAAGGTAAGTGGCTATCGTGAGGTTTTTACTCGTTTTTATGGTTTTTATTAAATAATTATAACTAAATTATTATTTATTTTAAGTGAAAATGCCGCACTGACTCAGAAATCAGGAAATTGAACGATGTTTAATGAAAAATAGTTCTGATTAGGAAGATGATGCAATTCATCCGGAGAATGATTGCTAATCAGAGCATTGCAGATTTGCAGCATCGTGTGTCCAGACACCCTTCGGAAGTAGACGCTGAGGGAGATGTAACGTATATGTACGTACCATAAGAGGTACCTACTAGAGGTCGTTCTCGGAGAAACGGCCTTTTTTAGGGGTTGACTTCGGGCATACAGAGGAACTTGTAGAGGGTGTTCTAGTGGTTTTGGAACATTGTTTATATGTGTGCGAAAATTGCGTATTTTACCTTAAAAGTGATTGAAATAGCTTTGTTATGTTATAATCTTAAATTACGTTTCTAATCATTGTTAAATTTATATCACAATCTCATTAAAACATTTTGATTACTGAGATACGATTTTTTCTGCAGTCAAAGAAGGACTACTTTTGGGTAAATGTTAAACAAAAGAATAATTTTTTTATTATATAAAAAAAGGTTTTAATAATAAAAAGATATACCCAAAAATAAGAAAATGTATTATAAATCCAAAACTATCATACATTTACAATTATCATACACTTTTAAATGTGTGCAAATTTGACCCCACCTTGTATGGCACGTCTATATTTTCCACCTGGTATGCGGAGGGTTAACATCGAATATTGATTTGTAAGTTTTTTATAAACTTATATTTGGCATGCCAATAAATAAATATATGGTTCATATGTGTTTTACTCACATAATATCTTTGCAGGTTAGCGGTTATTTGTTAAAAAGATGAATCCTTTTTGCAAATAAATACAATACTTAAACCACGTTAACATCGCTGGTTCGGGATGTAACGGGCTTATAGACTAGTAATGTATACGCATTACTTGAATATTTGAAGTCATTGCATAGCTAAAAAACGGCTACTATCATATTTTTTTGTTCCATGGATACTATAAAATTGTTATTTAGTTATGTTTTGGTAACCACACAACGCACAATTACAATAAGTACTATAAACTCGTTAAGTGACTTGGCCATTATTTAGCTATTTTTGACGTGCAATCAAACTCTAAAGAACGGCTATGGTATACTTAACGGTGTTTTAGAAGTACTATCTTGGATATTTTAGTATTTATTTGCAACACTAAAACAAAAAAACAAGTTTTTTAAATATACGAGATTATTATTTGACAAAATGGTTTTTAAAGTAAGTAAGTATAAATATAGTTTGAATTTTTGAAAAAAAGAGATCTGGAATAAATGCACATACTTTCTAGAGATTTGGATTTGAACATATTTTGCCGATATCTCAAAACTATCATTTGTGGGTTAGTTAGGTTTTAGAGATAGGACGGCAGAAATAAGTCAATGAACATTTTGTCACTGAGTTCCCAATACAAAATCATCCATAATCAGATCATCCCGATATTATTTATCGATTACCACTTTTATCGGTCATTAAAAAGTACAGTTAGCTGCATAATTATCCTCTTTGATAGCTGAACTGGTTCCTTCTACAGTCATCATCATCATCACCAGCCCAGTTCCGTCCACTGCTGAACATAGGCCAGTGGCTCTCTAGGAAACGACGCGGCAAACGAGTTGGCCAGAAGAGGTTCAAATCAGGTAGCAATAGGGCCAGACCTGATCTTCCTTATACCCTTCAAGTTAAGGTCATGGTTGCGACAACGAACTCGAACTCAACATGCTCACCAATAGGCAAATGCGAGTACATGTAGACATTCCCGGGAAACGGTGCATCCCTCGATAGAGCGCCTTTACGCATTATCGTAGGCAACATTGACCCACACTGCCCACTTAAAAAACATCAATATGTTCTAAGTAAGACTGATAGCCCCTATGCAGGGGCTGCCTGAAGGTCGATGAAACAGTCCCCTACGTCATCCTGGAATGCAAAGGGCTACACAAAAGGCTCAAATTCAAAATCTACACAACGAGTTCGCTTAGTTAAAACTCCTTGTACGCAGTTTGTGCAATAAATATTTCTGATTCTGATTCCGAATCCGGTCCCTTATATAGACACCGAGCCACCATAGTCCATAGCTCTCTCCATAGCAACTTTAAATCTTTAAAAATAATGACGAGAAGCACAATGTTATGCACAGATTTACAGTCATTACTTTTTCACATGTCTCTGTCTCCGCCACAGAATTGAAAAGACACTAACCACTATACTTGACATGGACATACTACCATTTGGGTTCGAGACTTACCGACAAAAGCGATCTGCGTTTCTGGACCGCACAAAGTGCAGAACAGTTAACTGAATTAGTTCAGCAACGGCTGAAGTCTGAGACTGCGTTACCATTAAGATGGATGCAAAGACATATAACGTATGGACTGGTTAATATTAATTACCATGGGTATTGATTATCATACTTGAACGAGATGCAAAGCGAATGAGTGCTCCACATTTAGTTGAGGTCATAAATTGATCTATATCGGAATCCCTAAAGATATTTATCTTTTTTATGCATTCCCTAATACTGTTTGACATAAAGATCATTTGTCCTACACTCATATATCCTAATATTGTTTACCATAACATCGTTTCAAACCACTTTTCTAGCAGAGTTTCTGTGTGAGATCACAGTTCTAACCTACTCTTAACCGACTTTTCTAATAGCGATTTGGTTCCATGTGAAGTTTTTGTGCAATAATTTGATTCTGGCAAATAATCGTCAGGACTATTGATCGTTAGGAATTATGAGCATTAGGACAAAACAGATAGGGCAAGAGACTTTAGGACAAACGATATTAGGAATGACGAGGGCGACCCCATAAATATATGAGCTTTACCAAGGCTTCACATATATCTGGATAACCTCAGAACATTGACAATAAGGTAAGTGCTTACTTTCAAATTCAAAATTCAAATTCAAAAATTTATTCTGCAAGTAGGCCTCAAGGGCACTTTTACAAGTCAGTAAGCATTACAATAAAGCATTTGCATGTACAAACATTTACAATATATAGTGAGAAGTAAAAGTATAATCTAAATACTGATAATACAACAGCCAAAACCTGGGTAAACAATATTAAAATAAATGTACTAAGTAATATGACAAGAGATGTATAGTCTCTATAGTTAATAATAAATTAAGTTTGGAGATGTAGAAGGTCCCCCAACGTCAAAATAAAATACGAATAAAATTTGGAGATGTAAAAGGTCCCCATAGTCAAAAAATTATACTAATAGGATTTGGAGGTGTAAAGGCCTCCAAACGTCAAAAATAAAATATCTTTATGATATAAATACCACAAGTCATCAGACTGTTAAGTTAACAGTCTTAGATCTAATGCTACCGAATACATAACTAGTATGTATCTAACAAGTCAAAATTATGAACCCAACAGAGATGTAAATTCTCTATAGTCAATAATATGTACATTCAATTTGGAGATGTAAAAGGTCCCCAAGGTCAGAAACATAATATGTAATAAGATAATACTATATGAATAAGAAATGGAGGTGTAAAGGTTCTCCAAGTGTCAGAATATGATGTAACAGCCAGTAAGTACATATTATGCATCCCGTTACATATTTACTCACGTTACGGTACGCCCCACCGTTTTTATTTTTTTATCTGACAGATGCCCTAGATTGGTGAGAGAAATAATGTACCGTGAACTTAAAAATTTAAATATTTATTTTATATCTTAGCTAATAATACTGATCGGATGTCCAATTGAATGTAAGTGAATGCCAGCAGACGCTGCACTAGGCATGCTTAACGGGAGGTAATTAATAAACAAAGCCTTCAAAACAGATTTACTGTGGATGGATATAACAGGATATTATGAATTGTGAGTACCTGCCGTAGAACTCAAGACATAAGCAATTTGGTAATTCATGGTCTTAACAAACGCAATCAATTTACCAGAAAGGAAGGAAAAGTGGCAAAATTCATGATTTTGGGATTCCCAGCTCATCGATTTTCCAACTGAGCTACCACACCCGTGGTCCCAAATTTCTCCACCATATGATTACACCGTCCACCGTATGCGCCTAGAAGATAGATATACAGCGTGGGTATTTGATACGGGCGAATAATTAATCCAGGTATAGTACCTGTTCATATAAATCGTATTGGATAATAATTTCGTTAAATTGTGTTATTAATTAGGTGTAATGATTTTTCTTAGGTGCGACAGAGCTGCAATGTACGAGTATGTCGTCCAACTTTGTTTGACATGATATAAATGACACTAACATGATACTCGTACGACGCTTAAATTTAGATAGTTACGTTAATTTATGTGGATGCAATACACATATGAAAATAAAAACATCTTAATTTCCTAAAGAAATTAATGTAAATAGGTTCCCTAGGTCCAATAGTAATCGTCATTAAAATATTCGCCCGTATCAAATACCTACGCTGTAGATAGATGTACTCGTAATTACAGATTTTCGATCCTACTCTGCTTTATTATATGTAAAGATAGATGTATAGAAGGTTGCGTTTGCAACAATAAGAATGGACTGTATCTGTATCAAACAATCAGTAAAATATAACCCTTTCTTGAATAATCCCATCCTAAAGTTGCTTAAATAATTCTTCGGCAAGGAGCTCATTCATAATTGTAGCATTAAAACACACTGGCACATGGACCAAACCGCGAACCTAATACCTTACCTATATAATAAAGAAGGCCATTATAGTCCCATGCCTGTGGTCAATTTCCGAACTTTCTTTTTTCAACGTCAATTTTGCGTAAAATTACTTTAACCCCGTACTGTAATTTCACTTGCAGTGTTTGCAATATGGCTCTTTATTCTTACTAGAATAATGGCATATCTCTTTATGACGATCATAAATATTATGACATTTTCGCATCAGTATTTACATGTATGGCCTTATTTCAGTAATGATTTCCTCAAAATTCTGGAAATTAATGTTAAGCAATAATTGACAAGTCGATGTTTGAAGTCATTATTTATAAAAAGCTTTTCGGTCTTATCAAGACATAGGTACTTGTTCACGTTAAACCAAATTACTTTCCTTCTTGCGAACTGCTAGAAAAATAAATTCGCTACAGTCCTTGCGTCCCGGCAAGTATGATATGATATAAGTACTGGGGGTCTTACATGACGTCTTAATACGATTCATTTGACGACTTAAGTCGCTTCCATACTACTGACCCTAAACTGAACACAAACTGAATTGCGTTAAGACGTCATGGTAAGGCCCCTGGAGTCTTACCACGAAATAGGGCACTATTTCAAGGAAAATCTTTGCTCAGTTGTATGGCAGCGACTTAGTTTAGGCCCTAAACTGAAGCGCAAAAACTGAGCTGGGGGATTTTTATTGAAATAGTCAAAGATTTAAATTTAGATACATTTAGAGAATCTTGTCCGTCATTGAGTCCCAGCATCGCTTTTTATCGGGTTTTACATACTTTGATCATATTTTTTGGGATTTCATTGATTCTAAAACTAAATTTAAATTACTGTGATTGTCAAAATAAAATATTTCAAAGCATAAAAACTATATTCCAAATTATCCTATTTACAAAATCTGTTAACAACTCCCTAAATCCCAGTTTATATTAGGTGACTTAACCGTTAAGTATAAAATAAACCACCAATAAAAATAAAGACAACGTTGGACAAAAATAACCACTCCGTTCAAAAGTGTATTTTCAACACATTGACTACGACCCAATTATATGTGATTATTTATATACTAACAACCTAATTTGACAAAGTAACAAAGTATTATAGCTTCTAAGAATCTCGCTTGTGATCAAAACGAATGTGAGAGGAATGTTAACATGGTACAAATAAATGAAGTTTTTCTACATCAAAGTTGTTTCATAACAAGGAAAGGGAGCTTCACAAAGGGGAATTTATAGGTTCGAAAAACAAAGGAAAGTTAATAAATCGAGGATGCTATTGATTTAACTAAGTCCGAGACAGAAATCGAGTTGTTTTTATAGCTTTGTGTTACATAATATAACTGATTGATGCTATGTACCGCCGATTGGTAGATTGGTAAGTACGGTCAAGTGTAAAATTATGGGTGGACACATCTTTATCAAAAATATATCCCATACCATTTTATTCCGGTGTAATAAGAGTGCTGTACCGTATTTATGAGACGATTTAGTCGGTACATATTTGACTGTATAGCTCAGAATACACAGTAAAAGACATGTGACGACATACCTAGTGAATCCTTTTGCGTTTGATGATTGTAGCAACTGGATTCACTCGCTACACATCATGGTGTGAAAAAGTCAACATTTTAGGGGAACCAAAACATAACTGACAATTTAGTTTAAACGTCTTACTAAGTTTGAAGGATAATGGTACCTAATAAATATGTGTAATGGCTATTTATTTGGATACTGTAACAGCAAAAGAAACGAAGATAGTCAGTCTATTTATGACTTCTAACAGCCCGCCTTTAAGGAACTATATTTTTGGTCATTCCGTGTAGATACTTTATGGTCATAAAAATAACTAGTTCGCAGTAGCTCCAACTATAGCTTTGTGTTTATCTTACGATTGAAATGAAAGGTGAGTAAGTAATCTATAGCTTTCTCAACATCTAATACAAAAAAATCAAGGCAATATCACGTTTCAAACGTCGAATCGACCCCTCCAATGCATTTCCTCAATCCCCAACCCAAAGGGCACCTAATTCATTACAGTGCGAAAACAATAAAAGCAGAAAACAAACAAGCTTACCGATAAATCTGAAAGGGAATTTTTGTTCAGCTTATCTACTTTACGTCGTTTGGGTATAGACTTAACTACAATGAGGAGGTTAGTGAAGTCAAGTCTGTTAGGGTAAAGAAGGGTGGAGCCGGGAGAAACGGCTCGCTAATGGAATATGTAGCTTGTCTTATTTTGTCCAGAAATTGAGCGATAGGAACCATTTAGTTTGAAAGACCTTGGCCCTGTAATTTGTATTAGATTTGATTGCAATAAGGAGGTTAGTAAAGTTGAAGCTGTTGTCTGTTTGGATAAAGAAGGGTGGAGACGGAAAAAGCGGCTCACTAGAGCATTTCGTTTCTTGTCTTGTCAAGGAGGATTCACTGTGTTGGCAGCTGGGGACCCACAGAGCAAAGCTTGCCCCTTAAGCTGTCAACACAGCGAATCCTCCTTTTTTTTTAAAGGATCGGCAACGCGCATGTAACATCCCTGTAGTTGCAGGCATCCATAGGTGACCGCTAACCATCAAGCGGGCCGCATGCTTGTTTTGTCACCGTCGTAGTATAAAAACAAGGAAGAGTAGCGTTGGAAATGTCTAATTGAACTGTCTGTGTATTAGGTAGTCATTTAACGGCATTTCTAGTTCTGAGCCATCTTGCCCCGTTTTACCCAATTCAGAAAACACAGCCCGTCCATCCTGTCCGTAAGCTCCTTATTTACTACCAAATCTTTTACTGACCTAATCATTTTCTTGAAAACGGCGTTATCGGAAATGCCGGTTTTCTGAGGTTGAAAATCGCGGTACTATTTTAGTTTAGGAATAAAAATATTCTTTGGTCAATTTATGATGTCTGTTAAAGACATCATAAATTGTAAGACATTTTTCTTTGTAAAAATATCCAAATATAACGTATGGGTGTTAATAAACGCGATTAATCCGGTCTAAGGTGTTTACTTTCAATGAACAACAATCGCGGAAACAAAAGACAATATTTATATTAATAAGACAGATTAATAAGACAATATTAAAGATGAGTAGTGACTGTTAGCGGCCCGGCGGTAAGATCGGACTTTCAACCCGAATGTCGCGGGTTTAAACTCGGGCTCGTACTTGGGTTTTTCGGAACTTATATAAGAAATATATGAAATTCACCAATCCCTTTTTGGCGAAGGAAAACATCATGAGGAAACCGAAATATTCGGGTTGGAAGGCGTCTCGTAAATCCAGGGCGTACCTAGTCCCGAAAACCAGCGCCATGGCTAAGTATCTTGTTTGTATCCTAGCTATCGGCATATGCTGAGTGGCATCCATTTTGGTACTCTCTGATATTTTTTACAAGATGAGGAATAGATAAGGTTTTTTTCTGTGAATCAAATAAATAAGTTCTGTTTCTATATCTATTTCTATATTCTGGGATTAGTTACCAAAGCGGACCCCATGCTCCTTAAGCATAAGCCAAGAAAACACTAAGAAGAAATCCTATTAATAGGCCAAGAAAATTTGATCCATAAAAAGGAATGAATTCCCATCATGCTAGAAATCATTTCATTCTAAATGGAAACCATGTATGCGTGATGTAGTGTATTGAGGTTTGCATAACCTGTCTCAAGCGTAAACGTCTGACCCAGGAGTGGGGGTCGGCAGTTGCCGTCAGACCACCGCCCGGGATACAAGGGTAGACTGTACGTCGATGAGCCAGTTTCACGTGTCCACGGTATCAATCAGTAGGACATTACATGTGGCGACGAGAAAAAAATACTAAAGTTACATTAGATTCCGAAATCATTAAAACAACAAAAGGGAAGAATAGTAAACATCCAAATAGGCGTTTCAAAGACTACCGCTGTTTTTGCAAAAAAAATGGATATACGTTGCATTAATATCGGATTTTATGATAATGAAACCAAGTGAGTTGTTTTGAACGAAGTTGTTTACTAAGCCTTTTACATAAAGTTATGCGTGCATTTTAATATAAAATCTGGGCTGGCGTAACCAAAGCATAGGAAACTGGTGAGTTAATATGACGGTGACTTCGACCAAAGTACCTACTAATATCTTCCTAAGCATTAGAATGTTCCTTTGTTTGAAAACCTTTGTTTGTTGTGTTTGAAAACCGAAGATACCTGCATCTTTAATTTTGCTTAACTTATGCCGATGGAAACACTATACGGTTAAACATATAATATGTATGTGTATATGGTACGGACGGACGAGTTTCACTTAATAATAATGCCCGAATATGGATCTATTATTTTGTCATAAATATATTGTTGCTGAATGCATGGCAAGTGTAATGGCCATGGCGGACAGGGTCATTCCACGTCATAGGACAACCCCTTAACAACATACAATGTTGGACGTACTCGTATCGTCACTGTCATGCTAACATCTTAGACCAGTGCGACCAACATACTGGTCGGTATCGAGTATTGTATTATAAGCAGCAGAGTAATAGATCTATTATAGCAGATGTAATTATCTGTTTACTAAATTAAGTAATACAGGAAATTATTGAATCGTGACATTAATTTGTCATGCATTTGTTTGTATTTGAATATAATTATAGTTACAAAGCTGACTACTAGATCAACTATAGCAAATACAATTATCTGGTTTTCGAATTAAGTAATACTTACAAGAAACTACTCAATCAAAACATTTAACTGTCATGTGTTTGTTATGATAATTGAATTACAAAGCTGACTATAGATCAGTTAAAGCAGATTACAATTATCTTGTTATTAAATTAACTAATACAGGAAATTACTCAATCTTGACATTTAATTGCCATGTGTTTGTATTCAATAATATAATTAAAAAGCTGACTGCCAGATCAGTAATAACAGATACAATTATCTGGTTATTAAATTATCTAATACATACAGGAAATTACTAAATCTTTAACAAATGGTAGGATTGGTACCTAAATCTCACAGACTGTCGAGTTTTACTTAACATTGAGCAGCATTATTTTGCCATGAATATGATGGCAATAAATGGAAATCCAGTGGTCTGGTTATTAAGTCAACTAACACAGCAGATTACCGAATCTGGACATTCAATTGTCATGAATAAATGGAAATCCAGTGGTCTGGTTATTAAGTTAACTAACACAGCAGATTACCGAATCTGGACATTAAATTGTCATGTATAAATGGAAATCCAGTGGTCTGATTATTAAGTTAACTAACACAGCAGATTACCGAATCTGGACATTAAATTGTCATGTATGAATTAAACACAACAGATTACCGAATCTGGACATTAAATTGTCTTGTATATATTACACACAGCAGATTACCGAATCTGGACATTAAATTGTCATGTATATATTAAACACAGCAGATTACGGAATCTGGACATTAAATTGTCATGTACCTATATATTAAACACAGCAGATTACCGAACCTGGACAGTAAATTGTCATGTATGAATTAAACACAGCAGATTACCGAATCTGGACATTAAACTGTCATGTATATATTAAACACAGCAGATTGCCTAATCTGGACATTAAACTGTCATGTATGGACTAAATTGGTACTTACAGCAGATTATTAAATCTGGACATTCAATTGTCATGTATGAATTAAACACAGCAGATTACCGAATCTGGACATTATACATTGTCATGTAAGAAAAAAAACCAGTTATACCGTATGCGGGTAAATGTATCTGATACCGAAAGAAGTAAATTATACAATAATATATACATAAAATATGTGTATACCTACAGAAAAAAGAGTTACTGACCTAGTTACAACAGATACATTTATCTGGTCATTACATTGACTTGAGCAGATGGCTCTTACAAGAATCTGACCGTTGAATGGTTTGATTGCAGGTCGCCCAAACCATGTCATCGACGCTCACTTTAGACAAGTTCGATTGTGAAGGGGACCTACTTCGGTCAGCGTTAGGTGGGAACGCTGGAAGAGGGTGATGAGAATCTGATTATTGAATGACTTGATTACATTGTCCCCTAGTTGTTGTTCGATCTGCCAAAACAAAAGCAAAAGGCTTATCTTCATAGGAAATCCGAGTGGAATGGGTTGACATAGCCGCCATAAAATTAGAGAATGGTGGTTCAATTGAATGCCTCCATTAAATTGAAACGGGTTGTTGACATAGCCGCCACTCAATTGGAAAATGTCTGGTAGTTCAATTGAATGCCTCCATTAAATTGAAATGGGTTGACACAGCAGCCATTAAATTGGAAAATGTCTGGTAGTTCAAATGAATGCTTTCATTTAAATTGGAAATGGTTGACAACCTTCATTAAATTGAAAATAGTCAAGTGATTTAATATTTCAGGTTAAAATAATTGAAATTTCAGTTTGTTTTTCAATATTAACCCACCAAAGAATACCAATAAGACACCAAGTTAAGTAAAACGCTTTTACATATGGAAGTCACACTCTACTCAATGTGAAACAACAACTATAAATACTGTTTATTGAAAATCTAAACCTTGTTTGTGCATCGAGCAAAGAATACTTAGGCTGCAATCATACAACTACAATGTAAATCTACAGTACAGGGAAAATTCAGATAAAAGAAGAGATGCTGCAGAAGCTAGTCTAATTGAAAATAGAGAAGTGGTTATCAAGAATATGGATCCCTCATGTAGTTTAAGATAAACTAACCTAACTTAGAACCGAACTTAATTCAATGGCTGGGTCCTTAAGGGGATAAGGAAAATATAATAAGATTGGTTTAACTTGTATCCACCATCATTGACTCTTACATGTATGTATCGCACAAAGGTACACGCAACGTTAAGTCAAGGATAACTAAGAAAGCATACAAATAGGTTAACACCATTATGAAGGTTATCCGTTATTAAGGTTATTATTATCAGGGTTATCAGTAGGAATAATAATAATACAGCAGTAGTCAAAGTAATATTTTATTGCATTAAAATTGGTACCAAATACATAAATAAACAGTCACAAAGGGTAAAAAGAGATTCCAAATAACCTTTGTGTAGGATTAGGCATTGACTCTTTATAATTCCCTGGTGTTTTGGGAATGTTGTGCTACCTAAATTAAAATCTTCATGTTAAGGTCGCAGACCTATCTGCGGTCGATGGCGAGTCCTTTTAATAGAAGAAGTTTGCTGTTAAACTACTAAAGCTCATGACTATTTGGTGTCTAGGTGATTACACAACAAACAATGTATTATATAATTTAAACTTTCGTGAGTCATACTGATATTGAATTGCAACGGTTAACAGTCACGTATTTTTTATCACAATAGGCGTGAAATGTTTCGACTACATCGGGCAGTCATCGTCGGACAGACAGAGTGGTGTTAGTACCTTCGCGGCACTGCCCGAGACCGACGTAGGTAACGGGTCGCGCGCGACGAAACGGGGTGATTCGCCCGCGCGCGACAATGTATTGTTGGTCATAAAAAACAGTCACATTAAACATCTCCTGTAAAGTGATGTCAAGGATCACATAAGCATTGTTTGAATCGAAAAGCATTCAGATCGCTGAGAGCCTGAGAAGTAAGACTAACTTAATATACTTACCTAATTCTAACTCCACCAGATTCAATATCTTAGTTACCTGTAATATCAGTTGGAGTTTGGAATTACGCCATGATACTATACCTATATAAGTAGTAACTTTTTATATTTGTCCATGTTGCAAATGTTAAAATGACATTCTTATTAACAAAAATAAGAATATTTTCGAGCATAAATTCAAAAAAATCTGAAGGTCTGTAAAATGTGAGGGCTAAAAGCTTTCCTGTGAATCCCAATATTTTCTGACGAACATAGTGAGAGAGAGAGATAACATTGTTCTATGAATGCTAAACCGGGAACCCTGTGTTATAGTGGTTTTATTACATGAGGTCAAATTAAGTTTTATTATCATAATATTATACAAATATTCATAATACTGGACGCCACTACGTACTCACCATTTCATGATCAAATAAATACTTAATTCCTCATAAGTGATTGTACCATCAGCCTAAACCCTATAGCTTATGGTAATGCTATACTAATTATTTCTCACATTAGAGACGCTTAAATGCGTAATGTACCAACTTCACATGTATCAGTATTTAAGGATTTACGGAAATGCAAGTTAATAAACTAACACGTAGCTACAGTGGATGTATTGAATCAAACTTTGGTTTTATTGCACAAACTACAATGACTTATATGATCCCTTAGATTGCACCTGATAGTGCAAGCTAAGGGATATTACTAAACAATAAAATAAAATAAAGTAAGCCATTGAAGCCTTACTCATTCTAATTATAGATATACCGCCATATTCATAAAAACTTAACAGATTCATATTAGTTAAAATATGTTTTGTCACTTTTAACAAACGAAACGACAAATTAGTTAACGGAGGTTTGATAAGCGTTTATGAATAACGGCAAAAGTTGCTTTCAGTTATATTGACAGATTTATAATAAACAGCAAATACACTTATTAGAGTAACATAAACTAAGTTATCTAAATTACAACAAGACATTAAGTTTGTTAAAATATTTATGAATGTTAAAACACACATAGTTACATATAAAGTCCATTATATTTACTTTGGTAAACAGTATTTTCAAACTATGTAGCATAGTGGATTCAACATCACGTGAGCTAATCATTGTTTTTACCAAACTAACAGCCGATTTATGATTAAATGGATCTAACTTTGCGTTCATGTCTACGTAACTGTTGAGTAAATTTAGATAAGAATCATATAAGTGGAAGTATTTAATGATAACAACGGTAAAACGTACAGGCACAACGCACGTGATCTAAAAAAAAAAACAAAACAAAAAAAAAACAAAACAAAAAGAGAAGGAAGGGAAATGGATAGTATCAGGAAAATTATAAAGAAAGGAGACTGAGAATAATTCGGGATCAGATGAAGAAAGTGATGTATATTAGAAATCCAAATTCGGAGAATTAATTTACTTTGTGTCATTCCAGTCATTACTAGTAACTCGTAATTGTAAATAAGTAGTTTTGATAACTGATTGATAAGATGCAAACTAATAAAGAAAAAAACAACAAGGAAGGGATGTAGTGTATTGAGGTTTGCATAACCTGTCTCAAGCGTAAACGTCTGACCCAGGAGTGGGGGTCGGCAGTTGCCGTCAGACCACCGCCCGGGATACAAGGGTAGACTGTACGTCGATGAGCCAGTTTCACGTGTCCACGGTATCAATCAGTAGGACATTACACGTATTAATTGAAACACGTGTTTCTGTAATCTAATTAAATTTTATATTACTCCAGGCAAATGTTGGTTAGTGATTACGAAATCGAAAAAGTGTTTTTTACGATATCCAATACATTTTTTAAAGCAAACGTGAGTCAACACGTCAGCAGTACTCATTTATTTAACAAATGTAACATCTTATTTTAACATAGGTATTAATACCGTTCCAAAATAAGAAGACATTACACTCGACGCGTTCATTTGTAAACACTCTGTCATTTTGACAGGTCTGCGATATCAACAAAACGACGCGCCGCAGAAGCGCCAAAGTATTAACTTACTGCACAGATTACAACAAAATAAATAACGATACTCTACTCGAAAACAATTCTGAATGTCTTTGAATTCTAATTATTGAACGTATTAACACTTTAGGGCCTATGCTAGCTGACGCGGATTACCCGGAATGGACGCCCTTCTAATAAGAAATTGTATGAACAGCGCTAAGTGAAGCGGGCCCACGGAGCGGGTGCGCCATACTAAATTCACCCGCCGCGTGCACCCGCTCCGTGCACCCGCGTCAGCTAGCGTATGTCCTTATTGTACTATCGGACTAAATGGCATGGGCAGTTGTTTATGAACGAATTAATTCATAAATTGCCCATGCACTTTTGAACGTGTGTGTACATGGGGACAGTTGGTTAATGCATTTGACAAAAAGAGACGGCAAGTTCAAAGGCAAACTTATCCCGTTATGTGGAATTTATTTCAGTTAACCTCGTTCAATCTTAAGCGCATTATTTTGCTTTGAAGTCAATAAGGCCCACTTGCACAAACCGGGGTTAACCGCTAACCCGGAGGCTGGCTGTCAAATTCCGTTCTAAAAATACTTAACTCCGGGTTATGTGGCTAACCCCGGGTGGTGCAAGTGACCCTTAGAATGATAAAGTAGTTAAACATATTTTAAAAATCGCTTTAAATAAGAAATTAATGCAATACATTTACTACCTTTAAGTAATAGTTAGGTTTTTTTTACCATTTTCATATAATTATTTCTGTATTTTTCTCTTATTCGTAACAAATTTACAATATCAATAACAATATCTGCAGTGAAATATCTGTCATGATATACTCAGTTTAATCTGCGCCTGCCAAAGAGAATAAACCCAAGGTAGGAGCCAAAGATTATTTTGTTTTATTAATTCATTGGCTTAATGTATCCAAACGGATTTTATCACTTGACAAATTGTTTTATTCGATAATTCGAATGTTTAAATGTACATTTGCTCTGTTCATTAATAACGAATGTTGATAAAAGTTTTCGTATCTCAGTATAAGTAGGTACCTATAATGAAGTTAATTTTATGAAAAATGGGAGTAGGGGACATCTACATTTTTAAATTAATACCATTCTTATTCTAAAATTCTGAATTCCTCTCCACTGAATTTAATGCTAGCATTCATTACTTAATACAAATTATGCGTGAATAATAACTATGGAAACGTAATTGCCTCTCAAAACGTGTACCAAAAAAAATTGGTGCAACAAGTAAAGGTTTTTTTCTGAATTGTTTTTTTTGTAATTATTTTAATGATTGGATTTGTTTTTTTCGTAATTTTTTTATATCGTTTTAATATATCGTAATATAATCTAATTTTATTTCGATATGAATTGAGTGAGCTAGTTATAAGCCTTAAAGCTTGAAATAAATTGCCAAGACATGCCCGAACCGAACGTATAATAATAATAAGGCCGGCAAATTAATTTTAATTGTTTTTTTATAATTTTATTTATAAATAGATATCTAGGTCAAAATAAGTGAAAAATATGTATCTGACTGTTATAAATTGAAAGAGATGTCATATAATACAGAAAAAGCGACTGGGCTACCCGAGTGCCGTGATCGGGTAGCCCAGCGGTTAGGGCACCTGTATAATTTATATATAGAAGTGTGCCTACTTAAAAACATGAATCATGCTTTACAATTATATATTATTATATCTAACTGGTTTACTAGGAGAAATTATCGTTTAAACTAAGGCCTTAAAAAGTGGAACACATTCTTAAACGACTTTTCTCCATTACCAGTGTATTTATTTCTACGTCGATGCATCCGAACAATTATAACTTACATCCATGTCTATAGCAATCGATTGAAAACAGATGAGCATCGAATTTACCCAGACCACCAGTGCGAGTAATGGCCACAAATTTTCCGTCCCGCCGAGCATTTTCCTTTGAAAGCGTGTACAATGCACTCAAAATGCACTATTATGCGCCATTCTAAATATGGGGATACGTGCGGGCTATTCAGTCCTTATTCGTTAAAAACGCTAATTAATTTAGTCGTTTTTAGGTATTATTTAACGCAAACCATAATGTCTGCCTTTTACCATCTTGAACACGGTTTTTGTGGTCTAATTGCTATTTGCATGAATTTTATCGAGAAATCTCGATTGAAAAATCAGGCGAAATCGATCAAAATGGCTGTGAGCGATGTTTAAAAAATATACATTATAACGTTGTCTATGGTATTCCATAAGAATACTGCTCCCTATGGATTTTCATAGAATAGTGGGCACAACATCTTCCCTATTCTGCCATTTTTCTAGTTTGCTTTTATGCTAGTTTAGCTGTCGTAGAAAAACTAGCGTATGCAACAGCTCATAATTGGTTCTTAAAACTCTCGGGTCTATATTACAAAACTCGACTTCGTCCCTCGACCCTCAAGTTTTAAGAACTCTTATTATATCACTGTTGCATAAACTACTATTATCAATAACTAATACTAATGTCAATTTTCTTAAATTCACATATTTTTACGAATAACACGATCTTCTTTATGTTCGAATGTCATCTTACCTGGCCTCGTACCACAAAAATCAAACGATCGAAATTTTGTATCTCCCTCCCCGTCACACTTGCATATTGGAGTGATAAAGATGTTTTCCCGTCATCCAATTTTCGATGTTCGTGGTAAGCCTGCTGTTTCGCATCTGCCTTCGATTGATTCGTAATGATGATTGGTAGTTACGCCGCGGAAATACGTTAGTGAGACGATGACACTGATTATACGGTTACCGTATCGAGACATATTACTCGAATTATACAGATGACGCACCCTGTATTTAAGACAGTGCTTGAAATCGCTTGGCGAGTACAGGTGATTTCAACGATTCAACGGATTATCATTTTGAAATCTGGATTTATATGTGCGTATGCTTATACGTACTCGATAGCGACTGTGCGATTCGATAGTGTTTGCATCTACTATTAAATTCACTTTCTACAAACTAATTTCGGCTCCAATTTTTTTACGTATTTGGGGCTACGTAAAAAATTGGATCCAAAATGTTTTTTTTTTTTACGTAACATACTTTTGGTTCGAATTAAATTACGGATGAAGGTAGATAGATAGAGAGAATACTCTTTATTGCCCAACTCAGTACCTACAAGAAAACATTTACAAGGTAAAAACATTTGATTAATGATGGAGGCAAACAACACCGCCTGTTGTCGCTAAAATGCGATCTTCTCCAGGATACCCTTTGGGTCAATAGTACGACAAACTAAATTGCGCATTTAGAGTGAAATAAAACTCTATATCCCTCCTTTTTTTCGAAGAGGCATCGGTAGGCAGAATTTTCTTGACAGGTAGGGACTTCCTATATCGATAAACTCAATTATTGATGCTAGTTCTATATACTTGTGATCACTCTAAGGTCTGCTTGTAAAAATATGTCTTAAAAGTATAAAAATCACATTAAATATGTAATGACTCAATTCTTTTCTACTTTTTTTCTTCATGAGTATCCCATATACTATCGTACGTCTGAAAATAACTATCTATATAACAGATGTTTAACTACATACATATGCTTGCCTCTAGTTTCAACGTGCTTGGTCTTGGCAAGCTATCTGAATACAGGGTAAAATAAAAAAAGGGCAAGTTTAGCCTTCGGGTTACGTAATTGTATGGAGCCGGTTCATTTCGTTGTTTGCACGCTGATGTTTTGATTTTATTGTAGTTGCATTGTATTGGGTCTGTGTGCAAAATTATACCCTTGGTTTTTGGGATCAAGTCAAAATCAGTACAAATAAAATGTTAGTTTTTATTTTATTACTGTCACGCCCGATCATAGTGCCCAAATCTTAACCATCGGGAAGATCACCTATTAGGTAATTTTCAATTAACTATACAACAAATTTATTACGATACGTGCAAAGGAATAAATATATTTCCTTCGTATTAAATTCAGCATTAAGACGAACATAAATTTCGCGTAGGGTACTTTTTTAATGTCAGACAAAAAAATACCAAAATAATCTGCATAGACAACAATATTAAGTAATTTAGTTCAGATTATTGTTTACTTAAGTCTGTCACATTTATTTATTTAGATATATTTTTTAAATTAACAAGTTATCTAGTTGCGCTTTACTACAATTAAATAGATACGATTTTAAGCCAACGTGATCATTAACATTATAATCACATTTAAAACGACATATTTAACATGTGTTTTTGTGAGCTCCCGATATTTCGACACTGTTGCAAGCGCCATGTTCACGGTGTAAATAATTTGACCGAATGCCGAAATATGGCTCACAAAAACCAATATGGTAAATATCTCGTTTTAAATAGTAATTACAAAATTTGTCATTTACTTAAGCGTAACTTTTCAGAACAACAGTCTTAACTTTTATTTTAACTTTCGTTCGTTCAAATACAGAAACTTTGAGACGATCTAGACAGACATTGACATAAGTCCCTACTTCCCCGTCAGCTTTCATATCCTCTAATTAAACGCAAACGCTTTGAACGCTCGGATGCTTAAACGTGGTTCCAATCAGCATCACTCGTCCTATACGTATGTGTATACAGGATGAAACATAAATGGGAACGCTAATTTTTATTCTGAGTATAATCGACATTTACAAAACTGTGCACAGTGAGAATTAAAAAAAAACGGATCAGGGAAATCCTTTTGGCGCCTAGTATCTGGTGATTTTTATTGTACAGGTTTTTAAAGATTTTGCAACATATACAATTTATACTCTCTAGGTTAACTGGAAGAGATCTCTCTTCGGTATAAGATTTTTTTATTCTTTATTTATTCCTTTTTGTAAACGCATATTATGCTTTGTGAAATAAATTGTTGATTACTTACTAACTTAATTAGTGCATTCTTTTAAGGCATACAATAAAAAGTACTAAGTACTTAAAATCCATACTTTTTAATTTTATAAATGGGAAACTGTGTGTGTCTGTTTGTCTGTCCGTCTTTCACGGCAAAACGGAGCAATGAATTGACGTGATTTTTTAAGTACTTAATACTCATACTCAATTTATTTATTCATGATAAAAAAAAAAACAAATAAAAAACAGATATAACAAACAGCACATGTGTCAAGAAAACGAACTCCACTCCACGAACGAGTGGAAATAGTTGAAGGGATGGAGACCGACATAAACTACTTTTTGTCTCTTTCTAACGCGAGCAAAGCCGCGGGCAAAAGCTAGTAAGTATAAAATATAGTCGATTCCGTACAGTAACGCCTGATTCTATAAATTGCTTGAACGAGTGTTAAAGAAGGATTCCCCATGAACAGCACATCCTGTATATTACAAACCGAGGCACTTACATCTTTTTTCTCCCAAGCGAGCGCGAGTACGAGTTTTATGACTGTCTGTCTCTCATGGCGATCAAAAAAGCCGACGATTGATAACACATGTTGCGTTATATAATAACTTCACTCATAATAAAAATTATAAACGGCTTTGGCGGTGAAAAGGCCGGATATGCTCGTATTTTATATCTTAATTTGGATGACAAATTCATTTTCGTCTCTATAAGGATGAAAGTAATTTTGGTGATATGGAAACTGGTTACAAAACCACTCTGTGTATGAACTTCGATTTACCGCCAATTAGGTTTTTTTTTAATACTACGACGGTGACAAACAAGCATACGGCCCGCCTGATGGTAAGCAGTCACCGTAGCCTATGGACGCCTGTAACTTCAGGGGTGTTACATACGTGTTGACGACCCTTTAAAACAAAAGGTGTTGACCGCTAAAGGGGCAAGCTTTGCACCGTGAGTCCCCATAGCTGTCAACACAGTGAATCCTCTTGGAGCTCTGGCGACCTTACTCACCAACAGAAACACAACACTACGAGTAAGGTCTAGTACTTCCCCAGATGGGCTCTGCTCCAGATTTGAGCGAGACGACATTCGTTGTGCTGTGCCCTACCACACTAAACGATATGCGTCCGCTGTACCCATACCTCTCTCAGTTTTGCCTTTCTATACCACTGGCAGTTACAGAACATTATCGAGATACAACCAAAAAGTGTACGTACGGTCGGCTCCATAAATACATATGCATCTGTATTCAATTTTTACCCTTCCCCTAGAATAAGTTCTGAAGTGTATAGATGTTTATGGACGTGACTGTACCTCGTGTGGTCAAAAAGAGGCCAAAACGGGTGCCAACTTCAGGCTGCACCCGATCGCGAACTGCGTGCCCCTAATTCATCACTCTGATAAATGTACCGATTCATAAAATTATTAAATTACTGGCGTTTAGGCTTTCATAGGCTACGGAATATGCTCGACATCACGCGGGCTGTGTGCTTAACCACCATTTCGATAATTTAAATAATCGTACTGTAAATAAATATATCGTTTTTGGTGAAGACTCTATGACAATTGTCACAAAAAATAAGTAACGGTGTTTTAAAGGATTTTCGGTAGATTTTGACATGAGACTCTTTCTGTGACGGAATTTCGTGACATATGTAGTGTTTCTTATGAAGAGCTCTTCAAGTCTTCACAAAAGTATTAGTTGTAAGTGGTAAAATGTATGTTTTATTCATTAATTACATGTTAGTGGCAAACAAGTATCAAGTGACAATTGTCAAAATCATTATGGCTGATATTACAGCTGTCTATAGACCTTATATAGCCTATAGGCTACAGGCGCCGCTTACTATTGTGCGAAATGTATGCTTGTTTGCCGCCAACATGTAATTTATAAATAATAACATCATCATTACCACTAATACATTATCTATTATTATAAATTGAAAGAGATGTCATATACTAAAGAAAAAGTGACCAAGGTCCCCGGTGAGCAGGGCTGGGATCGAACCAGCGACCTCCTGCTTTCCTCCTGCTGCTGCCTGCTGCTGAAAATAAATGTATTATCTATTATATTAATACTTTTGTGAAGAGCTCTTGACACTTGTCACAAGAAACACGACATACTCGTACCTACCTAATAAGTACGTCACGAAATTCCGACACAGGATCATTGTCATGTCAAAAACTGCCTAAAATTCATAAAATCACTATTAGATCTCGTTACAATTATCATTAAGTCTTCGCCAAGAAATAATATATTTGGGAGGATTTTTATTTTGTTGTCGTTTTTTTTTCGCCTCAGATTTGAATGAAATTTTGTGGGTAGGTAGAGATAGACCCAATTTCAAAGTATGTCCCACAATTTTTTTCCACTGAGTTACGAAATCGTATGGAATTTTTGTAACTCAGTGGGAAATTTAGTACATTTTTTTTGTCGCACATTGAGATTTTGTATCTATTTAGCGTAGAATAAGGAACTCTATCTACCCACCAAATTTCATTCAAATCTGACGCGAAAAAAAAACGAAAACAAAATAAAAATATTCATATTCATATTCTTTATTTGTATTGATCATACATTGTCGTTCATATTTACATGTATGTACATTGTCATTTCATAATATGCCCATTTACTAACTATACATTACGATTTTATTTAAATTTTCAATATGTTGCAAACACGCATACATCCCGCGCGATGGTGAGCGGTTTCCGTACCCTAAGGACGCCTGCATGCTTACCACGAAAATCGAACGATTGCGGATTCATATCTCCATCTCTGTTACACTTGCATATTGGAGTGATAAAGAGGTATTCCCGTCAATGCCAATTTTCGATGTTCGTGGTAGGCGTGCAGATATGCTAGTAATTCAGTAATTTTACGATCACAGTTATCAGTGATGAAATAGGGGCCAGCATGTATAGAATTAGTAAGACAAGCGGCGGACATCCGAGAATTTGCCAAAGAGAGTGGCTACAGGTAAAACAAGCTGCTACAAAAGCTTGCCAAATATTTAACATAGCCTCAAGTAGCTTAAAACAAATTCCTCTACACCACCATCCTCAGAAGAAAAGGAGACTAAGTAGCTACCGAATTTTTATATAGTTAGTTCATTTGGAAGGTGAGTTACTGTCTCGCCAACTTGTTTACACAATTTCGCTACTGCCCCTTTTTGTATTTTTATAGCCATTCGATTTGTGTTTGGTTTTCGCTAAACATAAAGTGTATGTAAACATTGAACTTATATTGGGTTACAGGGATCTTTTGTGTTTCTGGTATTTGGAGATGGAATATTTAGATGGGATTTTGTATGCCAAAATATGGAAAGCAGTCGCCGTAGTCTATGGACGACTGCTACTGCAGGGGTGTCACATGATCGTTACCGACGGGGTCGACACATCCCTACGCCAATAATCTAATTATTATTACTTTATTCATATTTGTCAGTCAAAAAGTAGGTTTAGACTTGCTGACCATGATGATACAATTCAATTCAATTCAATTCAATTCAATTCAATTCAATTCAAAAAAAGCAAACTTTGGGACTTTCGATTTGTTCTCATCATACTACAAATATAATAATATACCGAAGTTAAATAACAGTTGATTTATTAAAATCGACCAGAAATTCGAGAGCATTTTCCTTCTAAATAAAACCAGTTTAACTAGCATTCTTTAAATTACCAATTTTATCTTTGAAAGTTTATCTCCAGTATCATAAAGTGGTTTTATGGCACCGTCCTTTAAACAACGGTATGCATGTGTAAAGCCGAATTCCTCCGGGATGCCCACTAAACGCTTCTGCATCAATGTGGCATTTTCCACTAAACACGGTAACGTCCTAAAATGCACTAAGCTAGAATAATGCATTGTTTGGATTCCTTCGGCAGTGATAAAGACGATAAATTGGTTGTAAGAGAAAAAATATCACAAAATCTACGGTAGTTAAAGACTTAAGTAGACGTTTAACAAAACAAAAATATTACAACGTATCGTGATAATATACCTAAATATATTTTAATATGGTACATACCCCCAAGTATGTCAGTCAGCGTCAAAAATATCTATTCATCTTAGACTTTATTTCGTTGTAATAAGTAACTTTATAACTATATAAGTATAAATTTTTGACTGTATAAGTATATATTTTTGACTATATAAGTATATATTTTTGACGTTTACTGTAAGAACAAAAGTATCTTTTTTTAAATTATTTTACCTGAAATTATTTCACTATTGTTCAGTATGATTGTTCGTCTCATAAAACAGTTTTATTTTAATAAATTGTTTTAATATTTCGATTTTCGATATATCCACAAACTAAGCAAAACTTTGTAGTACAGTCAAGTGCAATCAAAAATCAAAAATCAAAAATTTCTTTATTTTAGACATCGTAGGTCCATAAATTGTTAATTTTAAAAACAATAATATGCAATAATATGTGTGTATGTATGTATGTATAATGTGCAATAATATGGTTCGACATAATCGACTCATAAATATGGTACTACGCTCTTATTACACCGGCATAAGGTGCTATGGGACATATTTTTGAGTAAGATGTGCACCACCATATTTTTACACTTGACTGTACAAGGCGACGATACACATTCTTATAAATAAATATATGAATAAGACGTAGTTTGTTAGTTTTAATAGTTTGATATAAATAAAAAAAATTGTTTTATGAGCGACTATGACCTTTTCCCCTCAGGCGACTCGTCTGCTCATTTGTTACCTTATACACAAACTAGCTTTTACCCGCGGCTTCGCCCGCGTACTTAACGTAATTTTCAACCGTCTACAAATAAGGAGGTTCTTAGTTGGGCCCGTATTTTAGTTATTTGTATGTACCTACATATGTATGTTTGTCCGCTATTATCTGGCGGTTGGCTGAACGAATTTAAATGGAATGGATGGTTGTCGCAAAAGTGATCAAACTCAAAAATTCAAGTTGGCGGCTGTTTCTCAATTTTGACCTCTGATTTGTTATAAAGAACCTCTCGAACCCTTTATATGTGCCTACCGAGCTTTATCACGAACTTAACTCTATAAATTCAAGATGGTGGCCGTTGGTGGTGGCGTTGGTCATCACGATCAGATCTTACTGTATATATTTCCCATGTTGACTTTTTCACCCCATTTCGTACTCCTATTTACTCATTTCTCGTTAGGAATACTCCTGTGAATAAAATAGTCTAATGAATCTTGTTTCCCGATATACAATCAAATCCCACTTCACCCCTTTAGGAGGAGAATTCTATAAAATCCTAGCTATTTCCAGCAGCTTCGCCCGCGTACAAAATAAATGTTCAACCGTAACGTAATTTCAAAATCAAGTTGGCGGCTTTGATTCGTTATAAAGAACCTCTTGAACCCTTTGATATGTACCAACCGAGTATATATTACGATCAATGTTGACTTCTGATTCCTTAGAAAGAACCTTTCGGATTCTCAGATATTGATTTCCATCACGATCTGATCATAACTGACGAAATTTCAGATGGCGGCCTTTTCTCGCAGTTTTGGCTCCAGATTCATTGTAAAGAACCTCTCGGATCTTCTTTCTTATCTCAATTAGAAGGTGAATTCTGAAAAATCCTTTCTTAATGCACCCCTACACCTTAATAAGAAAACTACGTGCCAAATTTGAAATTCTAGAAACAGAAGCAAACAACAAAACGACACTCATATTGATATTTTGAGATTTCAACTCCATCGCACCCCAACAGGGAAGATGGACGGTGGACGGTTTCATACGTCCACCTCATTGGATTTTAAAATGGTTGTTGTTTTTGATTTCAGCGACCCGATAAACCATAAAAGCGATAATCATGATGTTTTTTGACCTTGTTACCCCTTTTTGCCCTCTTAGGGGTTTAATTCTCAAACAATCAAATACACTCATTTATCTTTAGTACCGTCATTTCTCCCCCTTTGGAAGTGAATTTTGAAAACTCCTTTGTTTGTGCACCCCTACGCCTTATAAGGAACCTAAGTGTTAAGTTTGGAATCTATAGAACCAGAAATAAACAACAAAACGACACCCACATTTATATTTTTAGAGTTCGACCCCCTCGCGCCCCAATAGGGAAAATGGTATTTCACAATCGCCACGTTAGATTTTAAAATCGTCGTTGTTTTTGTAATCAGCGACCCGATAAACCAGAAAACGATACCCATGTTGTTTTTTCTACTTTTTCACCCCTTTTCCCCCTTATATGGGTTGAATTCTCAAAAAACCTGAAACACGTGCTACCTCATTTATCTTTATAAATACTCCTGTGAAGTTTCAAATGGAATAGGCCAACTAATCTTGTTTCCCCATAAAAACTTTGGACTTCCAAATCACCCCCTGAGGGGGTTGAATTTTGAAAAATCCTTTCTTAGTGCACCTCTAGACTTTATAAGGAACCTACGTTTCAAATTTGGTATCTCTAGGACCAGCGGTTTGGGCTGGGCGTTGATCTGTCAGTCAGTCAGTCAGTCAGTTAGTCATTCAGTCAGTCAGTTTCTTTTTTATATATTATATAGATAAAAACACCTTTTATGTATTTTGATGAGAAACCTTTACACATAAAATAAAGTCTCTAGCTAAACAGAAAACCTTCCGCCATACAAACTTTCAACACCCTTTTCACCCTTATAAGGGTCGAATTTTCGAAATCGCTGAAATTACTTTTTGTAAACTCTAATGAGGATTCTTTTCACAAAGTTTGTAGTCTATAACTAAAAGGGAAACGCTTCCGCCATACAAACTTTTAACACACTTTTCACCCCTTTTGGGGTTGATTTTTCCAAAACGCTAAAATTACTTTTTTTGTATTTTAATAACAAACCTTTACACCAACTTTTGAGTCTCTATCTAAAAAAAAAACTTTCTTCCATACAAACTTTCAACCCCGATTTAACCCCCTTAGAAGATGATTTTTTCAAAACCCTTTCTTATTCGTTACCTTCGTTAAATACCTAACGTAATGTGAAAATTTCAGGATCATACGTTTAGTAGTTTCGGCTGTGCGTTGATCAGTGAGTCAGTCAGTCAGGACTTTTCCTTTTATATGTATAGATAATATAAATTCTTAGGTATATAGAACATTAAAAAAAAATACAACCAAAAAAGCAGTTTTGGATACAAAGAAATACATTTAAGTACCGACTCACAGCACCAGAATGGGACGGGACGGCGCGTGATGGGACGATTTGTCAATTTCTATATTTTCTATAGAAAGAATCACGTGATAGCTCGGAGCCCTCGGATGTCACGTGACGGTATTTATAGAATGTAGAAACTGACAGATCAGGGTGCGTAGCCAAGATGCCAATCGCTCACGCTTAATAACGTATCGCAGCTACCTCTCTCTATCGCTCTTCCTTATTAGTGTGACAATGACAGTTGCGTTTCGTTAGCGACTGAGCGTGAGCGATTGGCATCTTGGCTACGCACCCTGCCCGGCCCGATCACGCCCCGGCCCGTTCTAGAGCGAATCATCCATAATCCATATTGTAAGTAAATTATATAACTCAGACTAATACGAAATACTTATATAATGGCCATCTCCACCCAAGTAAAATCAGTAGTATACACACAATGTTTACCCACGCCAAACAAACCCCTAAAACAGCGAACAAAGGAAAGATAAAAACGCTTAGCGAAATATTATGTGACGTCACACATCTACTTAGTGCCATTCCGAATGTGAGCAACCCTTTCTCTGTGCAAATAGAGGGATATGCTAGTGGTGTGCTCCCGGGTAAATATCCTTGAATATTGTCTTGGATTGGGAGCAATGCCCAATAAATAGGACAGTTGTATTAGAAAATGTGGATTTAATTCGCTATAGTTCTTTTTATTTAAGTAAGTACTTACTTATAAATTGAAAGATAATGTCATATACTACAGAAAAAGTGACCAAGGCCCCCGGTGAGCAGGGCTTGGATCGAACCATCCCACCCCCCCGGGCCGGGCCGTGATCGGGTAGCCCAGTGGTTAGGGCGTCTGCCGCGAAAGCAGGAGGTCGCTGGTTCGATCCCAACCCTGCTCATCGAGGCCATAGCTCAACCACCAACGCTCATAGCGCTTACCAACGCAACGCTCACCATAGTAGCTCATCTATCCTACACTCCTACCACGAACATAAAAAAATTGCATTGCCGGGAAAACCTCTTTGACACTCCAATAAACAAGTGTGACCGAGATGGAGATACAAATCCGCAATCATTTGTTTTCGTGGCTCTGATGCATGTATACGCAAGACATGGACGGCTCAGTCCCACCTAAGTCAGTCCCTATATTTATGTAACTCGTGGGTATTTCCACTTGTAATATCACATCACTAGCTGTAATCGTGCCGAAATGGTGACAGTGTGGAGACAAACAATGCATATCTTATGCGTATTCCGAGTAAATAGATTATGAGATATATTTCGTAGAATTTTTAGTGCGCGTTGGGTAAAATGACGCACTTATACTAGTAATATCGAACTGTTACTTAAATTGAATTAAAGAAATATAGTAGGAAATTGAGCATATTAATTCGGCATTGGATTGGGTAGCGTGTTAGACGTTCTATAGAGTTTCTCCCGTTGATTGTAAAGTTAAATAAGACAGTCTTTTTCACAAACTAGTGTCTATACACTCTAAGGGCATATTTTTATTTTGTTGTCGGTTTTTTTTCCGCGTCCGATTTGTATGAAATTTGGTGGGTAGGTAGAGTTCCTTATTCTACGCTAGATAGATACCTACGAAATCTCAATGTGCGACAAAAATTTTGTACCTAATTTCCCACTGAGTTACGAAAAAATTTTGGGACATACTGGGTAATTGGGTATATATTGAAGAAAATAAGAAACTCTTCCTACCTACCAAATTTCATTCAAATCTTTCGCGAAAAATAAACTGCAGCAAAATAAAAATCCGACCCTATCGGTGCTACTTTTTGAATGCGGTATTTAAGTAGAGCCTGTGTATTTGGCGATGACGAAGATCTTTTTTTTTTCAGGAAACTATTTAATGTAAAGATACAGTCATGTTCATCTGTATCTCCCTTTTTCTTGCCTTCCTCCCTAAAACACCAACAGGAATATCTTAACACAGTAATTACAAAATGAACTAATTTCCTTACACTTTTTGTGACGTGATGATTTTGACAGTCGCCGACTGTTTACATCGTCGCCGAAGTGTCATTAGTCGCCGCCGTTTCGTCGGTTCCGACCAATGTTCACAACAATCGCACGGACATAGTTTCAAAGCTAATCGAGCTTCCATTAGAACCATAGAAACTTGGCCTGTGTCTCTACCATGAGATGCTATAGATTTCGAAAGATAGATTTCGACACGTAATCTACAGTTGCATGCCCGCAAATGCAAGCAAGATGCACTGGCAGTGCGATGGCGTAGATGCTAGTTATCTACAGTTGATTTCAAACTCATGGTAAACTGAAGATGAGTAATTGATTGACACTTACAAATGAGATTATGAATCGGGGTTGACCGTTTACATCCCCGATTTAAACAATAATCTCAATTTACGTAAAGATTATTGTTTAGACAATAATCTCAATTTACGTAAAAATTCAATAGCTCCCTTTAACGACCATTTAAACAATAAAATGATCCGTTTACTACCTCATTAAAGGAATGACTCACACTAGAACGGAACGGGACGGAGCGGGATGAGACTATCTGTCAGTTTTTATAAAAAACCTCACGTGACATCCGAGGGCTCCGAGCTATTAGGTGATTTTTTCTATAGAAATTGACAGATCGTTACGTGCCGCCCCGTCCGTCCTTAAGCTAGGGATGGACGAGGATCTGTCCATGTTTCTTGGCAGATATGCCCGATGACGGACAACCAATGGGATGATTATCAATATATACCGATATCTCTAACAAGGATATATTATGTTGAATTTGCATGTATAGAAAAAGTGACCGCCGGATACATTTGTCAGACAGATCAAAAGGTCAGATATGTGTGCACCCCAAGTTATTGTCGTCACTAGTTAACATGTGAGTTCGACTCAACTATGTTTAGTTAGAGCTTGGAATGACAACGTTGATGCGCAAGCGCATCTGGCGGACGCATACAAATAACGTTTACAAATTTATATTTTCGACTCAAGACGGCCTTAATACTATCACGGTAAGGTTGTAACTTCTTTGATTAACCGTGAAAAGGTTTTAGTTAGGTTTAATTTTTTTCCGCTAATGTATCTCTAAAAACAAGAGGTGTAAGATCGAAATTCCTTTAGCTAAGATTGTAGATTATTTGTATCTTGTGATTGAAAATGATTGAATTTCAAAGACGTAACTAACATTTGCTTTGTCTATGGTTTGACGTGTATGTATCGAGTGTTGTAATAAAGATTCACAAGATAAATATTTTCATTAGGGGAGGCTTAATTGTGTCATTATCTGGTAAAAGGGACCTTATCGTCGATGGCGGTTACGCCTCACTGCGCCGCGCGGTGTTGAATTTTGTAATGGAGCATAGTACACAATGACGAAACCGCCATCGACAATAAGGTCCCTTTTACCAGATAATGACACAATTGATGCCATGTGAAAAGTTATGGAATATTGCAGAGGAAGAATGAAAATGTGTTATTATGAGATGTGATGTGTAAATTGATAAGTTTACATTACCTTTACCTAGTGTTGTTACGATTTTATTGGTATTTAAATGTTGTATTGGGGTAATATCGAATGTCAAAAAATGCAGGATGATTTCGAAATCTTAATTTCGAGACTGAATGATAAGTGATCTTTGTGTAAAAAAAATTGTTTATTTTCAGATACCACAGATCACAATGTACTTATAAACTAATACCCCTATACATATTTCGTATCTGTTATCTTATGGAATTGTGTCATTGGTCCAACAACTACATAAGACACACACCAAAACTACAAAGTATAGAAAGTGAGAAAACATACTTTAACTAAAATGTCTCTTATTTTTTTATGAATGGAATAAGACACTACAGGATATCGAATATACCAAATGTATCCCTAAATTATTCCTTTATTACAGGTACACACTGACCTTCCTTGTTACATCTAGCGACTGTCCCAGTTTCCGAAACTAGTCCGAACCGAAAACCGTATTTACACAAAAACAAAAGAAAGTCCTTAAATTAAAACTAAGCCAAGACAAAGATCCAGGAAAGTATCAAGTGCAATAAATAATTCTCGGCGACAAATGAGGTCATGTGTTCGTTTTTTCCCTCGGGAGTTTCTATTTCCGTTTGTATCGAGCGATTTGCTTTAAATTTGGAACATGTTTGCAGTTTGTTTGCGCCTTGGGGATCGTTATGAGGTGTGGCAGATGTCGTGAGCGCATCTGGAAACTTTTAGGTTGTCCATTAGGAGGGCATATTGGAATTGTCGTGTGGTTCTGATCATGGTGAACAAATTATTATGACTGCATTACCGTTATGAGTGCACGTTGCAGTAGTAGAAGTGGATTGACTATTTTATAGCCTGGCGAGAATAAAAGAAAGAGCTTACTCAGTTCCACTCTACGCTACAAATATTTCACACAGAAATCTTTTAATATTTTTTATATCTCATACTCTGTGGGTCATTGTTAACCTATGAAGCGGGTGGAAAATTATACGTTTCTGCTCTAGGACATTATATTTTCCAAATGCATTTTGCTAACTACAAAAAAAGGGTTAAAATGGATGCATTGTATAATTTCCATTCCAAAATTTATTTCCCGAACTATTATAACAAATAACGACATGAAATCTTTTTTTTTTAATTTAAGTTTTTTTTAGACTCTCCTACCACAAGGTTATGTAGATGTAGATACATACTTATTTTATAAGATAAACCTGTATTTTCATTTTCTTGTATTCGTTAAACATCAAGTAAAAGACCAAATTTTTATTAGAACTTGTTTAAAAAACAATAAGCAATGGCAAAAACTACTAATAATCTTTTTTTTTTGTTAGGTCACCATACACGCAGTTATGACCGTAAAGGATCTCACACTAGGACGGGACGGGACGGGACGGGACGGGAAAATCTGTCAATGTCACGTGACGCTTTCTATAGAAATTGACAGATTTTCCCGTCCCGCCCCGTCCCGTCCCGTTCTAGTGTGAGTCATCCTTAAACAAATCGTATTTGATTTTCTTCGCTAATAGAGTATTTCTGCAATATTTGTTTCCATTTTAAACTCAAAACTCG
The DNA here is from genome assembly GCA_949128165.1 of Lathronympha strigana. Lineage (NCBI taxonomy): Eukaryota > Metazoa > Arthropoda > Insecta > Lepidoptera > Tortricidae > Lathronympha > Lathronympha strigana. Next base: position 2,997,189 of record OX421911.1, read on the forward strand.
ATCTAAGTACGTACTCGGCCCTCATAGCACGTGCGATTCCTTTTCCACAAAAGGTCCTAAGTGCCACGCATTGTGTATTAAAATCCGCCTTTTTATATGGCAACAGCTTAAGCTACTTGTATGAGCTAGTAGTGTGGTTTTAAAGTGTATTTATGCCGAGATTTTCAACTTCTTACCTTAAGCACTATTGAAATAGAAAGCGTAAGTTCTGAGACGCAAAGTCTAATTTTCAATATCAACTATTTTTACTTGCGAGGATTCTGAAACTAGTAGAACAAATAAGATCTGAAAACACATAAAATGCTGAAGGTGAAGTTTGATTGTTCTTAAAGCGTATACATTTGGTTTTGAGGCACTTTGAGTTTCGTTTGTTTTAAACACAAAAGGGTTTAGAATAATTGATGGTTTCGTTTGAATGCGCTCGAGTAGCGAGATTAACAAAATCTGTGTGAAGAAGTCCTTGAGAATTACGTAAAGCCATCGCAATGTATGTTGCTTTGTTTTTTTTTTCAATCGTTTTGAAAGCTTGGATTATAACCAAACCGTATTACAGTAAAATTGCGATGAGAAAATTGTACAAAAAGTGCCCTTTTAAGGCTGTTTTGCATGCGCAAAGTTCGTTTTTACGAACTAGTGTTTTTTACTTTTTTTTACTTTTCTTCCAATTCATGACTGAAGAATTTTAATGTGAGTTAACTTTACCTAATAAAACTAAAACCTTATTAACGCAAAAATATTAAAGATATCTTTTTCACTAGTTACCTCTACATCGTAATAATGTTCGTTTATTAAAAATATTAATCATTGAAAACAGTTGTCATTGATTTGCGGAACGGAACAGAGCCCACGAAACGTCTGTCAAAGTAGACATGCAATTTGCAATACGAATACCATATGTGCCATTCATTATTTTGTATTAAAATAGTGTTACAGAAATAATAAAAAAGACTTTCAAATTCGTTCTTAGGTATACTGTTTTGAAAAAGGTCGTTCGATACACGTGCGGAAATGTCATTTTCCACGCCTACGGCCGGGCAAGATAGCTCGGGACTCGTACATATAAAAATAAATTTATTTCAAAATCTAAATGAACCCAATCAACCTGATTTTTACTGACGTCAACCCAGAGCTAACAGCGTGCGTAGCCAAGATACCAATCGCTCACGCTTAATAACGTATCGTAGCTACCTGTCTCTATCACTCTTCCTTATTAGTGTGACAATGACAGTTGCGTTTCGTTAGCGACTGAGCGTGAGCGATGGGCATCTTGGCTACGCACTCTGAACAGAAAGTTCACTACCAACTGTAAGTCATTGTACGTATACTCCTCACTTTACATCCCTGAAATATGACTAGGTAACGTCCAAATTCGACATATTATGAACATTTTCCTGACACAGGTCGAGGCCGGAGTTTTCCGGCGTCGCTTTTGACATAGATATGACATACGCACACTAAATTTCCCTCGGGTGCCAAATTCAGTTTTTGTAAATCAATTTGAATTTTTTGAGATAAAAGTAAGACAAAACAGTAACAGATATTCATACTAAAATAAAAAAGAAACTACTGCATTGTATGGCTGTTCCGCAAATCATAAAACCCATAATACTCGTTTATCTTAATAACAGTACCTACTTTAGATATTGATACTTTTTATCTATTTACCTAACTAAATATAGAAATCATATTTTTGTAACAGTTTAGAAAGCGTTTTTTTGTACAGTTTTAAAGCATGCATTAAATCATTCATAAATTATACAAAATTTTTTGATTCATGTAAAGTTTTAAAGTAGTATATGACTTATCTTTCAATTTATAAGCATTATATTGATTTCTATTACCGCGATTTACCCTATAATGAGTGCTATAAAAGGCTCGAAACGTAGGGTCATGGTTTTAATAAGCGCGATTAATCAATTTTAGAGTGTTTCGTTTCATAAAATTTAAACTTTCGTGCGGCATACTGACATTAAAAAGCAACGGTTAAAGCTCACGTATTTTTATCACAATGGGCGTGACATGTTTCGACTGCATCGGGTAGTCATCGTCGGGCACCACTGCCCGAGACCGGCGTAGGTAACGGGTCGCGCTTGCCGAAGCAGGCAGATTCGCCACACCACCACTGTCTGTCCGACGATGACTGCCCGATGCAGTCGAAACATGTCACGCCTATTGTGATAAAAATAAGTGAGTTTTAACCTTTGCAACTTAATGTTTTGTCAGTTTAGTTAGTAGTACAAATATACTGCATAAAGACTGAGATTTTAAACTCACGGTTCAAGTCCCCTAACAAGTTTTAAACACATCAATTTCTATATAATAATCTATCTCGATCCTTAAAAAATTTAAAAAGTTAAAAGGAATCTAAAATGTTCAACACTTTTTACACTACTGTATACATTAATTTATACAGGGTGTAACAAAAGTGCTGTGTGCGTGCCATTGCCATGACATGAGTTGCATTCGATTGCGACTGCGGCATTCGAAAGTATGTCTGTCTCGCTCTTACCACTACTCTGGCAGGAGCGAGACGGACATACTGTCGAATGCCGCAGTTGCAATCGAATGCAACTCATGGTACGCACAATGGTGCTCCGTTTAAGGGCGTAATCAGTAACGTAGTCTCATTACATAAAAATAGGGAAACAATTTTTTAGATGCATAAAATAAAAATAACATGGAGGGTTGCCGTATTCGTACGACCTAATCCATAAAATAAAATAATTTTGCTTCAATCTTTATAATCCTGTTTTTCCCAAAACAGACCGCGACCAAATACCCTTCACCTGCATTTTCAGAAGATCATGTTACAATGGTCCCGCCTAGTTTCTATTGCTCTAAATAGTAACATAGCAAACATACGCGTTAAACAATAACCATGCGTCAATCACCAGACATGATCACTTCTTATTATTAGAAATCGTTTGCTACAAGCACTTAAGGTTACGAGCGAGAATCACCCGCTGAGAGACGAGTTTTATGGCCTAAAGATGGGTACAGATGTTACAGGACTTTGCTGGAACTTTGTTGCAATATTATTGTCTACAACCATAAGGAAGCATTTTAAAGTGAATAAACTGGATCTATATCGGCATCCCTAAAGTTTACCTAGTGTAAAGTTACCTCACGATGTTTTCCTTTACCGAATCAGAAAAAGGTGAAGTAAACATACTACCAATAGGTAGGTAATATAATTTGCTCAAACATCGCATTAAATATCGATATCCTCTGACTTAAAAAAAATGAGTTATTACTCGTACGCCGACTGCAATGGTGATTTCCGAAATCTATGATGATTCGTCACTAAATTTTTTGAGTTTGCCAAAGAATTGATATGTCCCACGATAATGCATTTAGTTGAAAATTACTCCCGAATGTTGCCGTAAACTAACCTCAACTATAAAAATTTCTACAAAGAATTGAGAGCTATCCTAATAGCTCTCAATTCTTCTCCTTTGGCAGTTTGTGACCGATTTGATTTGGTCAGTCTACCTCATGGGGGACCAATGGCGGAACGCCAAAATGTTGTTTGGGCAAGTCATTTAGGAAAGATGTGCTAAATTGGCTCATACATGGGAAGACGCCAAGAATCGAGTTCAATGAAAGCTCCGCCATGGACCTTCCACGCGATCTGGTACCGCCTGCTATGCCTTGAACCACCAGGCGCTCAGGCAATATAATTCATTCATTCATTCATTTATTTTTAATAAAACATAGTTTTACACGTCAGGCAGGTAGGTACATAATAATAATATGGTAAGTAGGAACCAGTGTATTGTGTTAGTATTACTTACATAATTATACGACAGGTAGGCATAGCGCAAGTACAAATATTGTTATCTAGCGCATATCATAATTATAATTGAGTTGTATTACTACAATACAAGTTTCAACAACATAAACGTTGATGTGGCGCTGTGATTTGTTATTCATTACATTTTGTTAACAGTTATATAGGTGCATTTCATATTTTGGTACATTGGATTAGTGAATCAGTCGAGAATTTGGCGGTGTGATTTATTTGAAAAAATCGTCAACCGAGTAATGCGCATCAGACACAAGTTTAGCTTTAAGTTTATTCACAAAACATCTCATACTAGTTGCATTCTTGATCTCAGATGGTATATTGTTATATACCTTAGGACCTATTGAGTGGATACATTTTTTGGACTTAGCTAGACGTGTAAAGGGTGGGCGCAGTTCGTCCCGCTGTCTGGTGTTATAGGAGTGTAGATCCCCTCGCGCCGTAAACTGTTCAAGGTTACCCCGCACATACTTGGCCACTTCGAGAATATACAAGCTCGGGAGGGTAAGGATTTTGGATTCCTTAAACAGTTCACTAGCAGGGTGATCCCAGGGCACTCCACACATGCAACGAATAGCTCGCTTTTGAAGCCTGAAGGGTCTATCGCGGCTGGCTGAAGTTGCCCATAAGTCTACACCGTATGATAGGAGAGAGTGAAAGTAGCCAAAATAGGCTTTCCTTATGTTGTTAGTGTGTAAACTAGGGCGTAACCTACTGAGCGCAAAGCAGGCGGAAGACAGTCGGTCGCAAAGTGAGTCAATATGGGGACTCCAAGTCAATCCAGAGTCGATGATAAGGCCGAGATATTTTATTTCATCTACCTGCGGAACGGGTAAATTGTTACAGTAAATGTTCAGATTATGATCCTTTTTACCACGTAGACAGAAATGCATGATATTTGTTTTTTCTACGTTCAATTGCATTCCATTCACTGAGAACCATGATGCGACGTCGTTCATTGTCTTGGTAAGTTTAGATTTAAGTTCATGTTGATTTAAGGCAGATACAATTACACATCCGTCGTCAGCGAACATGACAAAATCAGCGTCATCAGTGGCGGTCGTGAAATCGTTCATTAGTATTAGGAACAGGTTGTTTCCCATAACAGAACCTTGAGGAACGGCACAATCACCAAGTTCCAACACGTCAGATCTCATTCCACGAACAGAAGTTACTTGCTTACGACCCTCTAGAAATGAGGCGATGATGTTTAGATAATTTCCAGTGACGCCGTAATGGTCCAGTTTTGCCAGAATCAGAGGATGGGCGACCAGCTCGAAGGCGCGCGACAGGTCGCAGAATATGGCGGCCACCTGCCGCCCAGCATCGAGGTGGCCAGTCACCCTAGTCACGACATCGCGCGCTGCGTCTATCGTCGATTTGCCAGGTTGATAGGCGTATTGTTGCCGGTTTAGTAAATTGTTTGAATTGAAATGAGACATTAAATTATCACTCAAGATACTTTCAAAGACCTTTGAAAACAATGGTATCAATGATATCGGCCTGTAGTTTTTTAATTCGCTTAATTCTCCTTTTCCTTTATAGATAGGTTGGACTTTAATTATTTTTAAATTGCTGGGATAAATGCCACTTTCGATGCATTTATTAAATAGATTGCATAGCAAGCTGAAAATATATTTAGGTATTAGATCTAGTAGCCGGGTGGACATATCGTTTATGTCTTTAGAGTCCTTTCGCTTTATTTTTTGTAATGTTTTTTCAATACGTTGCATATCTATCGGTTCCAACTTAGCAAGGATAGCATACTTGTTTATATACTTACTCAGATAGCACAATGCGGCTGGAATATCGGCGCGGGCTCCGGTGGTGTTGTTTGCGTCGACGTAAAACCGGTTCAGAGCGGCGGCGGTCGCAGCGGCGCGGGACTCAGCCGATCGGCCCGCTGACTCGCTTATCAGTACGTCGAGCGCATCACTTTTAGTGTTACCTCTGCCCGTTTCGGATGCTATTACCCGCCACGATGTTTTGCATATATTGGTACTGTTTGAAATAAGGTTATTAATGTAACGTTTGCGAGTCGCATATAATTCATCTGCGTACCTATTTTCGAATTTACGTTACTATAACTATTGAATCTTTTTTTTTAAGTACTAATATTTATATTTAATCATATTTGTTAATTACAGAGACCAACATCTGATAAATCACAAAAAAAACTTAAGACTAAGCTTAAGGCTAGTCAAAAAACTATTGAATTGTATCTTTATGTTTCTCCCAGATATTTAATTTCTTTGTAAAGTACAAGAACTAAAAGTAAAATAAAACAGCTATGTTTACTAGAACCAACAAATATGGCGCAGTGTGAAAACTCCTTAACTATATTGCTCCTATGGGTGTGATCACTTTAGCCAATAACTCTATAAACGAGCTAGACGCCATTATATTTATTCAACTACACTGTGATGATAGACAATTCACCTACTTTTGCCGGATAGCCGAAGAGCGGTATGTTTCTCGAGCATAAGTACAGTCACCTGCAATAGTATATGACGCTGTGAAGGCCGCAAAAATATGTGACACGCTCTTATGGCGGTACAAACTAGACTGTCACATATTTTTGCGGCCTTCACAGCGTCATATACTATTGCAGGTGACTGTACACTCAAGAAAGTACACTCAAGTGTAAAAATATGAGTGGACACATCTTACTCAAAAATATGTCCCACAGCATCTTGTTCGGCTGTAATAAAAGCGTAGTGGTGTACAATGTCGCCGAAAGTTTTACATAATTTCATTTCCCAAAAAATGTATCATATAAAGTTTAGTTGGCATACCTGCAATAGTATATGACGCTGTGAAGGCCGCAAAAATATGTGATACGCTCTTATGGCGGTACAAACAAGACTGTGTCACATATTTTTGCGGCCTTCACAGCGTCATATACTATTGCAGGTGACTGTACACTCAAGAAAGTACACTCAAGTGTAAAAATATGAGTGGACACATCTTACTCAAAAATATGTCCCACAGCATCTTGTTCGGCGGTAATAAAAGCGTAGTGGTGTACAATGTCGCCGAAAGTTTTACATAATTTCATTTCCCAAAAAATGTATCATATAAAGTTTAGTTGGCATACCAAGTTTGCCAAATTCATATTTTCCATCATTTCTTTGCCAAATTATCATTTGGCATAGGTTAGGTTAATATGCTACATAAAAATATGCGAACAGTGATTATGCGAAACGTTATATGCCATTTGATAATTAGTAAATTAATTAATTAATATGAAGTTGCTTGATAAGGCGATATATTAGTAAGCCTTTTACATAATCAAAAGTTTACGTAACAAAAAAAAAAAGAATAAAACAGGTTTGGTATTCTGTTAACTACTCTTCATGTTGGGTTAAATGTTTCATCTTAAGTAGAGTCACCCTATATAGTTTCAACTTTATCCCGCTACCTTATTTGCCTTTTTGCCTTGTTCACGGCACGGACTACTCCTGTCCCACTGAAATCCAGTAAGATTTCGCTGGAACATCAAGTGTCCGTCCGTTTTATGGGCAACTGCACGTAAAAGTGAAGTGCCGTGTGCATATGCGAACACAAATTGATTGTTTTCTAGACTTAAAGTTTAAGCAGACGGGAGCGGTTTATGTGTGGAGTAGATTTAATATTGATGAGGCTGTAGAACTTTTACTGTAGCTTTAATTAAAAAAAAGATTCCGACGAATTCACCTTTTGTCGGGTGAATAAAATGTGTGTTATAATCCTTATAATCTTTCCCCGTAATTTTTGCCGTTTTTGGTACCTAACGTCCAATTTTTTTTTGTGAAAACTGAAGAAGAAAACTTTTGTGAACTTGAAGGGTGGATCTATTGTGTTTTATAAGTACCATTTAAGAAAATTTCTTACGAAACAGTAGTTACATAATCAAATATATTTTTTTAAAGGTATACAAAATTGATATATTTTTTTCATTATTTCAGATTCTTAAGCGTCGCCACTTGAGAACCTTTTTGCCCCAGCAGTACCCGAATAAGACAATTGTATACAATTATGTAACAAAATTATCCCCAAGAATTATGAAAAGCGATGAAATGTAGGAGTGTGGGAACACCTCTGTGTCTACTAAATATAGACGGAGAGTTAGCTCCGAAAATTTGACGAAGGTTACGAAATCAATCATTTAGTTAAAAACATTGTAGTATTTCTAACTAAAGGATTAATTCATCCAAACATTTAAACAGATATTCCTGGGATCCTGGGAAAGAGTGCAGTGGGCAACACCGTATAATAACACCCGACGCAATCTCATGGTTCGGGACCCTGTAACTTGGATTTGTACATTTTGTTGTAAATCTTTATGTACACATGCCATTCGATAAAATAATAAATACATTACAATTGCAAATTACAATACTATCGGAAAGAGTATGAAGGATAGGAAGAGTAAACTAGTCTGTATTTGGATTGTAATTTTTTGTTGTAGAAAAATCATTTTTTTCAAAATTGGAAATATCGCCACCATATTACATAGATTTAGTATGGCGGTATCGCAATGGAACGATTGAAAAATGTATGGAAAATAGGACATTTTTTTCTCCAACTAGGAATGAAAGAGCTCACGATTCTGAGTAGAATAGAGACAAACATTTCCAATTTGAAAAAAAAGATTCTTCAACAATAAATTAAAGCGCCCATCTGTCCATTTTCCAGGACTAGCTCTTATTGCAACTTCTATCTAGCAACGTGCACAAACGACGTTGTGTTTCACAAAATAATTAGGTCCCAACAGAGAAATTATTGTGTAACCTGCGACTAATTAACGACAATGTGACGCGGTGCAAGTGCAATATACGAGTATGCATGTGCAAACTGTGTCAAGTGTCACGTGTAGGGCGTATTCAGGTTTGATCAGTGTGACATTGATTGGATATTTATCATTCTGCAGCTGCCTAAGGCCCACTTGCACCAGCCAGGTTTAGGCGCCAACTTAAAAAAAAAAAAAACGTTTGACTGGTAGATTTGACCTAGGTCAACGTATTAACTCTAGGCTACGTTCAAACCGTGCTTGATCAGGGCTAGTCGGCTCCTGCAAAGCTGTACTGTATTAACAGGAGAAATAGGGACCTATTTAGGCCCGGCAGAGGATGATGTGAGGAAGAGGTAAAATACTCCTGTTACGGCACGACGATTTCGTTAGAACGATTATAGAAGGAAAGATAAAAGAGGGAGAGGAAGACCTAGGGAAAGTTATATAAGCCAGATAAAGAAGTATGTAAACGTCGTGTCGTACCAGGACATCAGGGAGCTGGCCTCGGACCGACAAAGATGGAGACACTGCATCAAGCTACACCGACAAGAGCTTAGCTCTTAAGAGTTAAGAAGAAGAGAGGATGATGTAGCGCCTGATAATAGTTATTGCAGTGGAAGCTAATATGCACGGTATAGATACCGCTCCCAATCTAGAGATTGGGAGCGCTAATACATATGAGGGATGAGAAGAAAGGAATGTCCTCATCGGATTTGTCAGTGGAGTAGGTCTTTGGTCTTTGCAGTTAGTCTGCGCCTGCTCTCTGCCACCATTCTGCTTGGTGTGCGAGACCGAGCTTTAGTATACGATATCTCTTTCAATAAAAAAATAACCAGTTTAAATTTTAAATATAGAAGCCGCTTTAAAACACAGAACTGTGTAAATTTGCGAGTATATGATGTTCCATCTGTGCTTAGTTTCTAGTCTAAAATTTGACGTAAATATTTTACATCGCAAACACCATACTCACGTAAATTAACTCTAAACAGTATCCAAATTATGAGTGCATGACTCCAGTATCACACAGCTAATTACCCTACATTTGCCAGACAATACGAGCTACGTACCTACTTACACAAAATATCATATTTTAGCTGCAAAATAGTGCCTGTTACGCTCTTACAACTCGCTTGATACAAGGACGTATCAAATCTAGGAGTTCTAACGTCAAATATTATGTATGCAATTTTTGGCCTTATTGCAAAGTTATTAGGTTGAAAGTTGTATAAATATTTTTGACGTTATAGAAATGCTTGGCGCTTAAACTGTTTTTGAGTTCTATGTTCCATGTCTATGTACTTTGTAATTAACCAGTACAACCGGTAACTTTGCCTTATTAGAGTATCGGTAACGACATCGTTACGTCGATTTGAACATTTAACACGGGCTTTTTGTTTTTAATTGAGGTTGTGAGAAGTTTGATTGGAAGGTCATGTGTTTTAATGCTGTAAGTGTGTGGGAAAGCAGAATATATGTTTGTTGTATATAGGTTAGTACCTATATACAACAAACATATATTCTGCAGTTAATTTTTTAAATATCAATAAACGTTTTCGGACAAAAATATGAAAAATACAAAATCATTTCCGCTAATATATATATAATTATCTATGTACTTATTATAATAAATTATTTATACACATAAGCATATTAACAGATGTTTTATCAAAAAAAAACGCATCGATATTTCAAAGATTAACACATTAAGGCCCACTTGCACCAGCCAGGGTTAGCCGCTAACCCGGATTTGTGCAGTCGAATTCCATACAAAAAAATGCTTAACTCAGGGATATGTGGCTAACCCCGGCTGGTGCAAGTGGCCCTAACTGTAGTAAGTACCTAAAGTTAAAATAAGGTAGTTCCAAAGACTGACCCTTGAGGTATACCGATATTTATAATACCTATGTTGGATATTAGTGGATATTACTAATTTACGGCGTAATGATGTATGATGAACGGCATGGTAAAGTTTATTTTGGTTGTCATATATATACATCCATTGTGATAGGTTCTATTCATTTATGGCTAATGCCATCAAAGGCTTTAGACAAATCATAATAAAATTCACCAACTTTAGTTTTAAGATTGAAATAGCTAAAGGAAACGGTCAATTTTAGACCTTTCCAGCATTTACGTTGAAAAAAGAATACAAAATTTTTGTCCGCGAACCGTTACATATGTTTTACATTGAAAATAGTGTAGTAGGTACTAACGGCGCAGCCATTTATTTAATTTATCATTTTATACGCACTATAATTCTTACAAGCTATCCTAACATGGTAATGTGGAACATTTTGCAATTAAGCAGCCTGTTTTGAAATTATGCCATAATGATAATAGGCATTCGCAAGTTCTATGTAGCCTGAATACCTATTCAGTGACATATTAGCCAGTATGGAATGTTCCCAATATTGCCAATCAAAGCATACAGGCTTGATTACTAATTTCCTGCCACAAACAAAATTATTGTAAACGTGCTATGAATTTAACTGAGATTAATAACAATGACAAAAATTTAAAACTAAAAAAACTACATCAAAAAAGGGAAACTAAAATGTTCTCTTTATAATGCTGCCAACTGATACGTTTGAAGTCGGTGCTTTCTCAAACAAACGTTGCGCGAGTTAAAAAGGTAGTAGGTACTTATGAGGTATATACGAAGAAAAAAAAGAGATGTTCGAAATCTGTACATGGTATGCTCATCTATGCTTTTTTAAAGCTTATTTCATAAGAAGTAGAACAATAGTACACAGATTTGTCTGATTATATAAATAAGAATTGTACATCAAGTTTAGATCACCAATTCGCACATTTTTCTAAGACACGGTGGGGCTGAAACGAACACATTTCCAGGCTATTTTATTTTACGACTTTTAATATTTTATACAGAAAAAAATCGTATGCATTGATTGTAGTCGGCAAAGAGGAATCTTTTTCCTCTAGTTTCATGATTTATCGACGAGTTTGTGACTTCAAAGGGGGTATAAGTAACCTCGATTAGAACCATAAACCCGGCCAATCGCTAAAAGTAGTAGTTAATAAAGTGTGTGCCTGCGGCAATACTTGTGCGAGAAGACCTATTAATCTCATATTTGAATATAGAGAAGATCCTAGAGATTGTCTCGCCAGGCATTAATATTATTTTTCATCGCAACTTTGGGAGTGAGGATTTACTGAGGAAGCCATAATATCCTGGAGTTTGACATTTTCACACAAAATTTTTTTCGCGACTCAATTCATAGTAGCAAAATAACTTCACATTATTCATATTTATTAAATTTAAATTACATATAATACGGGTGCATTACATGGATAAATTTCGTGCATCTCAAAACTTTCCTTGTCACCTAAGGTATCTTCCCGATATACCTCTGTTCCTGCTTTTACGTCAACAGGAATTCGATCAAATAAAAATGAGTACCTACTTTTATAAACTCAATAAATTTTATACCTTTTTGCAACGAGATAAGGCCTAAGTGTACTTTCAAATGCGCTTGCTATAATATAATATATCCATGACAAGCACGCTAGAATTCGGGTCACTAGTTGATTGCAGTCATATCGAATTCTCTTTTTTTCATACGCGAATTCCGCATATCAAGTCGCTCAATTCTAAATCGTATTAGCCACCAATGATATAGATGGAACTTCAGCTTTTTTTTGTCCCACCGGTATGCGACACTTTGCAAGTAAAATCAGACAACTTTTGACACTTCAATTACGGAGTAACGGCGTCCTAATTTTTGGGCAAAGGAATGTCATATGCAAACGGGAAGTTGGAAAAGTTGTAGTTGAACGGAAGGTAGATAATAGGGGAATTAAAAAGTTTGAGGTTTAACTAAGGATGACTCACACTAGAACGGGACGGGACGGTCTGTCAATTTCTATAGAAATAGTCACGTGATGTTTTTTTATAGAAACTGACAGCTCGGCCCAGCGGCGTGTGAGTCAGAAAGTAGATCAAGGAGGGTTGGGGTTGTACCAATGAGTTTTTCGGAAATTTGATACGGAGTAAGTACAATTTTATATTTACTACTCGCTTTTCGGTGAAGGAAAACATCGTGAAGAAACCAGACTAATCCCAATAACACCTAGTTTACCCTTTAGACTGGAAGGTAAGATGGCAATCGCTTTCGTAAAACTAGCGCGTACGTCAAATCTTGGGATTATTTGCCAAAGCGGACTCCAGGCTCCCTAAGTCGTGGCATAGGCCGGGAAAACGCTACAAAGAAATAATAGAAATAATAAATAAATAACATACGTACTTACAACGACAGTTTGTCTAAGGCCCACTTGCACCACCCACGGTTAGCCGCTAACCCGGCGTTGAGCTGTCAAATTCCATACAAAAAAACGCTTAACTCCAGTTTATGTGGCTAACTTCGGGTGGTGCAAGTGGCCCTAAGTGGGCTAGGAAAACTAACTCGATTTGCTAGCTCGTTCGAATATGACTCAGTTGGTAGATAACACACTAAGCCCACATTGTGTCATTTAGGTACTCAACATGTATGCAGGAAATTACTCATCTCTTGCAAAATATGTGTAGCCAAACGAGATAAAGTTTGAGATAACTAAAATGAGAACAAGGGACATAACGTCTTTAGAGATTACGTAGTTCACTGTTAGCTCAAGCACAATAAAATTTACTTGGATAGTTCGTCGTTTGTATGTATGTATTTTTTGTATGTTTGTTCCAAGATAACTCGAGAATCGTTGATCGTATTGTCGAGAATCGTTGATGAAAGAGAGAATGATCAAGTTCGAATATGAGATAGACAGGTATACAAAGAGATAGCAAGTTGACGTTTAAAGCGAACCACTAATTGACCGAGTGAGCAAAACGAGTTACGGATGACTAACACTGGAACGGCACGGGACGGGGCGGGACGGGAAAATATGTAAATTTCCATAGAAAGCGTCACGTGACATCCGAGGGCTCCGAGCTATCACGTGATTCTTTCTATAGAAATTGACAGATTTTCCCGTCCCGCCCCGTCCCGTCCCGATCCGTCCCGCCCCGTCCCGTCCCGCCCCGTCCCATCCCGTCCCGTCCCGTCCCGTGCTAGTGTGAGTCATCCTTTAAGCGAGCGAAGCATCTCTGTTTCAGCTTGGGCAGAAATGCTTTCGTGTGTCTGTCCGTTTGTTTGCTACAGGTCGCATTTATCAACTAATTCTTGTGAAATTTTGTAAACAAGTTTGTTGATTAAATTTTTTGTCGATTCAGGTTTTGGAAATTTTCAAAATGGCGGGAATTGGTACAAAGGTCCTGAACGCCATAGACCGGCGCTTACGACCTTTGGGCCAATACCACACAGAGCCACTAGTATTTAGTGTTTTTGTGAGCCCTCCCGCCCCCTTTTATTCTATGAGAGAGAACAGCAAACATACAGAACCTGAAAAATCTTAAACATTTTGCTGGCACTTCGTGCCCGTTTGATCAATAATGTTTTAAATTAGGCAGCGTCCTTGAAATGGCATGATTGACTTAGTTATGATTACCAAAATTGGTAGAAGTCTCTTACATTCTATAGATTAAAATTAAACACTTTAGAACGGATTAATCGCGTCCATTAACACCATGACCCAACGTTTCGAGCCCTATACAGCACTCGTTTTCACAGGGTTAAGTTGATGACTGAGAGAATGCGAATTTTCCCCGTCAATCAAAAAAGTTACTTGTGCAAACTACCTACATACAAAAATATAAAAATAATTAAAAATAAAGGTTGGTCTACAATGCCCAGGCGGGCTTAAAAAGCTAGTAATACATAGCCTGAAGGGCATTCTATAATTAAAATTAAAAATGTTTAAATTGTAAAAAACCCTGTGAGGATTAACATACATACAACATACATACATTCTATAGATCTTTAAACGTGCCAATTTACCTTGTAAAAATGAAACAGAAAGATAACTGTCGGTATCATCGTCCTAGTTGACTGGCCTAAAACATCTAATTTTCGTGTTGTTACAAATTCAGACTACTATCATATATATCACCTCAATGAATCACTATCGGAGTGATGAATTGACTAACAGTTATATTTGTGTTTTCAGGCTAAACAACCAAAGTCCACGTCTGCGTACACGCTATTTTAGCACCTATTCCTATAGACAGTAGGAGTATAATTTCAAAATGGATCGAAGTAAAGTCGAGTCGTTTTGGTTTCGAAGTACCAATTTCTAGAATCAAAACTAAAAGGTGTTCAATGTGGTACAATAAACAAAAACTTACTACCTTTTCGAGTTACTGGGAAGTATTAATACTTTGTTATAGCAAATAGGAGTGAGACATTAATAACGTTAAAACGTTATTTTATTTACGATATAACATCCTAATATATGTCTTCGAGGTAATATCAGTTTATCAATTCCGCTAACAGCTTTAAAAGCTACTGAAATATTGATATAATGTTGATATAGTTGTAGACGGATGTTGGGGAATCATCACTAAGGTTTGTCGACGAAAAAAAGTAGACATCGTAAAAGGAGACTCCACAAGGATGACTCACACCAGAAGGCCTACCACGAACCACGAACGAAGTTTCACCTCTTTTTCGCACTTGAGTGAGAAATCTCAAGTGCGAAAGGGAGGTATACTTTCGTTCGCGGTTCGTGGTAGTCGCTCAGAACGGGACGGGATGTGACCGGGCCGATCTGTCTGTTTCTATAAAAAAAGGAGTTTTATTTTAAGAGAGGTATGGGCACAGCGGATGCGTATCGTTTAGTGTGGTAGGGCACAGCACAACGAATGTCGTCTCGCTCAAATCTGGAGCAGAGCCCATCTGGGAAAGTACCTCCACCTTACAGAAAACCGCAGTTGAATAACACTAGACCCTACTCATAGTGTTGTGTTTCTGTTGAAGAGTAAGGTCACCAGAGCTCCAAGAGGATTCACTGTGTTGACAGCTGGGGACCCACGGATTAAAGCTTGCCCCTTTAGCTGTGTGAACACAGCGAATCCTCCTTTTTTTTAAAGAGTCGGCAACGCGCATGTAACACCCCTGGCGTTGCAGGCGTCTATAGGCTACGGTGACCGCTTACCATCAGACGGGCCGTATGCTTGTTTGTGACCATCGTAGTATAAAAAAAGTCATAGTATTAAATAATTAACTTTAATTAGATATGCCAACTAGAATAGGACATATGTATACACATGCTTATAACGCAACAATTGCAAACGAAATGCTGCAAAATGTACGATCACTGGTTATTGAGCAACATAATATTATTGTGAAGCAATTACTTCCGAAAATATTAATTTCTGCAACATGATCTTTCCGCCGTAACCTAAAATTACACCTACGATTTTCTCATATTTTATTATATTTCATAATCCAGTAAAGTTTCCAAATACTCGGTTTTTAACGACGCGAAACATTCCCCAGTATATTAATTGGAACAAGTTTACGAGGAACAGTAAAAATATCATAACAGGCGTAAATCTTGGGGTACTTACCGAGATGTTTAGATGTTGCTTGTCGTCTACGTTATTAAACTGGATTCTAAATTTATATTGTGCTTTATTTTTTGTTTTATGTGCCGTATCGAATGTTGGTGTAGGTGAAAAGAAAAAAGAAAAAGTGTACTACATGTTCCTTTTTTTTAATATAGGAAGTTTTGGGTTTTTTATAATCAGAATCACGAGTACTATTTATTTTAAAAAAGGAAAGCTTTCCCTTTTTTTGGTCAGATTTGTAACGCATTTTTTTTCGTTCGTTATGAAACTGTCAGTTTTTTTTCGTCGACAATCGAGGACCCATTTTTTTGTCCAATTTCCCAGTATGTCCCACAATTTTTTCCACTGAGTTACGAAATCGTATAGGATTTTCGTAACTCATTGGGAAGCATTTTTTTTCGTTCGTTATCAAACTGTCAATTTTTTTTCGTCGACAATCGAGGACCCATTTTTTTGTCCAATTTCCCAGTATGTCCCACAATTTTTTCCACTGAGTTACGAAATCGTATGGGATTTTCGTAACTCATTGGGAAATTACAAAGTTTTTGTCGCTCATTGAGATTTCGTATCTATCTAACGTAGAATAAAGAACTCTACCAACCCACCAAATTTCATTCAATTCTGACGCAAACAAACGACAACAAAATAAAAATATGCCAATATATAACTAGGCTAGAAGGACGTTTAATATATTCTAAATTTACGCCTTAAGTTGCTAACTGTCTTTATTCGCTTTTATTTTCAGAACAGTTATTCTTTACGACCCAGCTTCAAAAGTATAGTTTACATCATGACACAGAAACTAAGCCACGGACATAAAAGCGACAAATTTTTGTGTTCAACTCCATAAATTAAAGTTCATTAAAACTTAGGCCACCAGAGGCATGTTGTTTGCTCAAACATGGACTCTAAATCCTTGAGCAAGCGATAAACTCGACTATTTAAGCCGGAGATTACTTCCAATAGATTGATCGTTATAGAAATAGAAGAAAAAATAGACACAGAAAGCCCGGGACAATAATGACCAGACAAGACTATCTTTTAAACATTTAAAACTAGCTAAAATTAAGCCCGTTCTGAACTATGTCAGGACCGAAGCATTGCCATACTAAATTATTTTCACATTTTTGTTACCTTATTCCTGGTTTTAAATTAAAGCAGTGTATGATAACCCCATGGCTTAGGATTCCTACTTACGAAGTATCATTAAGTAAACTTAGTAACGATATTTTTTATACCACGTGGTTAGTACACAAGCATACGGCCCGCCTGATGAAAAGCAAGTAGCGTAGCCTTTGGAAGCTGGAACTCCAGCGTGCGTAACCAAGAATATCGAGACGCCAATCGTTCACGCTCAGTCACGAACGAAACGCAACTATCATTGTCGCAGTAATAAGGAAGAGTGATAGAGACGTATAACAACGATACGTTACGTAGCGTGAGCGGTGGCATCTTTGCTACGTACCCAGGAGTGGCGTCCAAATAAAATACGTAGTAGATGGCACAGAGATAAACAAATTTACACAAACAACACAGATAATAAATAAACATACAAAAATAAATAAAGGATGACTTACATAAGGAGTGAAGAAGAGAAGAAGAAAGGGTAAGAAAGAGACAGATGTCAGATATGCATTATCTAACGGATAAATCTTTGTGCTTTAATTTTATTTCCATGTGGATTCTGCTAGTAGGGATTTCTTTTATGCCCCCGCAGTTACTTCAAATCTAGACGTAATAATAAAAGTATGTTTCTCTTATAATTTAAACTTTCGTGAGTCACTCTCTTTCCTGACTCTTAATAATCGGTTAATATTCACTTTTTTATTACAATAGGCGTGACATGTTTCGACTGCAACCAACTTGTCACGCCTATTGTGATAAAAATACGTGAGTTTTTACCGATTAAAATTTAATGCCACTATTGGTCTTCGATCAGTGTGTGTTGCCAGTGATGACATCATCATCATCATCATCATTTCAGCCGAAAGACGTCCACTGCTGGACATAGGCCTCCCCCAAAGATTTCCACAATGACCGGTCCTGCGCCACCCGCATCCAGCGGACTCCTGCGACCTTCAGCAGGTCATCAGTCCACCTTGCGGGGGGCCTACCCACGCTGCGCCTTCCGGTACGCGGTCGCCACTCGAGAACCTTTCCGCCCCAACGGCCATCGGTTCTACGTGCAATGTGCCCCGCCCACTGCCACTTAAGTTTAGCGATTCGGAGAGCTATATCGGTTACTTTGGTTCTGCTGCGGATGGTCTCATTTCTGATACGATCTCGCAGAGAGACGAGAGAGTGATGACATATGGTACTGAAACGTGGTCGCTTACAATGGGCCTCATAAGAAGGCTCAAAGTCACCCAAAGGGCAATGGAGCACGAGTTTCCTCTTTTATCTTTATTTCTTCTTTTTCACGCTTTTATCGTAATGCACTATTTTTATTTAGTCACCGATTTAATGTTTTCAGCTGTTTATGTGATCATTTTGTGTCGACGTGCGATGACGAATGATTCCAAAGCGTCGTTAATATGAGTTTTTGCTTGTCTTATAATAATATATATAGGATCATTAGTTTATGGCGTTTGTTGCAAATCAATGTAAATGAATTAGATTCTTTTCAAACCTATGTAGTTTTTTTTTCATGCAGAAACGTCTGTACGATACCAAATTTCTCGCCCTAGATCATTATCATGATTTTTTTTTCTACTTTTCCCTTCTTTGAATGAGCATAGTAAATACGGTACGGTACGGCACCTTTTTTTCTAAGTAAAACAATGAAACATTAATAATTATTGTTATTATTAATTATCGTTCTGTTAGTTATACTATGTATATGTTACAGTATGCGTGGTAGTTTAGAATTAAATATTAAATGCACTATTTCCATACTTGTTCTCAAAATACTGCACGAGAAGCTCGAAATCAATTCTAATAACAAGCAACTTCAGCGAAATTGGGTTATAAAAACACTGAAGACAAGAATTCAGTTTGTACAGTAACTGGAGCCGTATTCAAGTTTCAAAAATATTTTATTGATTTGATAATATTATTATTCTCTAGGCTAAATTACATGTGTAGTGTGTACTGTAAGATGTACTGGAAGAAATCGTCTTGCTATAGTTTTTCCGAGTTTATCCAAATCTCACAGAAGAAGGTTCGCTGGGTCCAAAGTTGATTGTACTTAATTGTTGTTTTACCAAAGCGACTGCCATTTGAACATCCAAAGTATGTCGAAAATTTACCGTTTAATAATTGAAAGAAAAATGGAAAAATTATCCATGTCGAGCGGGATTTGAACCCACGACCTCTCTGAACACCGGTCAGATAGCTCTGCCAATTGAGCTATCGACGCCCGATCGACCCCAGCGTTTCTGTGTTTCCACTATTTCTTTAATTTGGTTATACGGCTTAGGGAGTCGCGTAGCGACATTTACCGAAAGTGTTTAACACTTGTACGGCATCGACCTCTCTGAACGCCGCTCAGATCGCTCTGCCAATTATGAAATTGAAAATTTCGTTCGCAGACGTTCAATTTACCGTTGTTGGTACACCTAACTAGTTTGCTGACAAAGTTTTCCTTAGCCGATAATCAAATGATATATTTAACTTGAGATAAATCGCAAAAAATTCAACCCATGACATCCTACCATCATCTAGATTGAAAATCTAACAACATAAAGCTAATGATATTAAATCAACACACTATTTTTAAATTGTGAATGCCTTAGTGTTTGCAATGTTTGCATTTCCGTCTCAAATGGCAGGCCGTTATCGAGCCAATTTCAGTACAAATAACTCTTTGTTCTAGTTTCTTTTCGATATGTGCTAAATGGTGTGTTGACTTTGTTCTAGAAACAGTAACTAAGCTTCTAACTCTTTAAAATTTAAATTATTACAAATTGTGATAGTTTTTTGTAAAAAGTACTTACCACTTTTTTGCTATCCGATAAGGGCTAATGCCATATAAATAAATTAACAAAAAACCGTAAGTATCAACAAGCGAAAATATGGTAAATTTAATTAGAAACGCGCACAATTATTACTAATCATCACAAATATACCGGCCCAAAAATGGACAATCACCTAGTTTTTGTCACTAAATAGTGATATTATTTTTACCAATACATATGTGGTTAAATACGTCGTCATCATCACAATGGTCATTATACGTAAAATCTGTTGAAAACGAGATGGTAGACGGTACCTGTTTTGTTAATGATATTAACAGCAGAAATTGTTTTTTATTTACTTATTTTTGTATAATTAGGTAAAAAAACGTATCCTTTTCCAACCCTTGTTGAAATAAAAGAACAACAGTTGGCGATAAAAACCTGTATATAAATATAACTGTCATAATGTTTTTTTCCCTACATCCTATATTTGCGAATTGATCTATTGAGTTACAACACTTATTTAATACAGTAAGTATAGCTTACCTATCTACCTATCTCTACCTACCTTAAATCTAAAATAGGTCCTTGAGGCATTGTACCTAGGATGCTGGCGCATTTATTCGTGCTGATACGTTGTGCGAGGAAGCCACCAGCTCTTCGGTCACCAGACATTTCGCGATGTCTACAAAAAACTTGCGTGCACTGGGAGCCCATGGACCTAAAGTTTCGACCCCAAATGTTATCTATTTACAACTTGTTTCTGAATTATCTGTTAACCCTGTCACCAATATTTACGTCGGTCCAGCTGGCGCATCGCGTCAAACTGCTAATGAAGATTTGTTCGCCCCACTATAAAGAGATGCTTCTTTACGGCTTCTAAAAGGAGGACGCGAATAATTTATATTCCGCTTTGAACTTTGGTTCTAATATTCTGTACTTGTGGCGCGATTTGCAAGTTTCATGTTTTAACGAAGTACTGAAAGTGGATGATTAAAAGTAGACAGTTTTGATGCTGATGTAGTATAATATTTTGTGCACAACTTAAAAACGAGTACCCAGATTTACTAAGGGATGGCTGTAAATTTATTAGAAATTACTGGTGCAAGTGCTTTTAAGTAATAGTGGATCAAATACTTAGGTGCAAACATTTATACTCCGCTCCATAAGATTCCAAAAAATAACCTCCCTCTCTTTCTTTAGTGTTTGTGTATGTTTTAAAAACTAAAACAAGCCATAAAGATCTATTTATTGCTAATTTTGATGCTATGATGTAAAAAAGTAAGAAGATTTTTATTTGGTTACATGATTAGATAAGAATAAGGGAGTGTTAGGGTTCGTGTATTAAAGCCTTAATTTGATTGTTATTTACCTTTTAAATATAGCAACACCATGTTAATTTGAGTAATATCAGTCTGATCGAGGATTGGTTGTCGAATTACGCGGTAAACCATTTTGCCATTGACAGCTGTCAGTGGTAAGATGGCGCGAAAAAGCTGATCGTTGATTGGTTGAGGTTTTGACAGGATTAACGCGGGGAGGGGACGACGATTGGGAACCCGGCCGGTTGCGTCAGCCTAGAATGGGTCGTGAAGAAGGACGGTTGTTGAAAGTAGATTATTAAGAGCAAGAGAAATAAAAGTGTTGTATAATCAAGTCTTGAGTTTTAAAATAGCCTCCGAGTCTTCGTAACCTGACTAGAAAGTGGTTTGTTCGAGTCCTCTTATATATCAGAAGTGGGATAACGCAACCAAAACGTAAGTACACACCCACATTTTATAGATGTATTTTATGACTCGAGAAAATCTGAATAGATTTAAATTGAGAAGCAGTGTCTTAATTTTATTGCAAATTCCTTTATGTCTATTAGTCAATACTACGTTAGTTTCAAGACTTAACGACTTGGTTTAATAATAAGAATAAGAATCGTTTATTGTCATATACCATAACAAAAACAAAACAAGATTACAAAAGATTAGAATAACTATAGGTAAAATAAAAGCCATGCAAATTTACAAAACAATGAAACACTCTATAGTATCAGCTACAACTAAGTTGTTTAACGGTTATATCTACAAAATAACGCGATGTGTTTTATGAGTCATGAGTACCTACAGGCAGCGGTTGAAAAGAGTGTTAAGACTAGGTATTAACGACCACACTTTGTATCGATCAGTCGGCAAAATATTTCTTTTTATGCGCCGCATGACCATTACCTATTCAGATTTGTTTCTCCTAATCTCTGTTAAAGTTTTGGTAAGCGTCGCAAGATACTGCGTCGTCTTACAGCGGAAACATGAAACCGACATTCCACTTAACTACCTACTGCTAGTTTCTCCTTCATGGTCAAGATAATTAGATAAACTCACGGTGGGTAATAAAATAATAGTTAATGGTCTGTTGGTACTGTTGTCTTGGGTGTTTGTTATCTTCTTAAAAAGGCAGATTAGAATAATACTTAACGTGACTGTGTAGTGTATTAATATTTAACTGATTCCGACAAGGAATATTTTGTTTTGCCTTATTTTCATCCTACCGTTTTTAGCTTAACTTACCTGACATTACCTTATCTGGTCATACATTAGCTGGCTGAATCTGCTAGCTGGTATCTTATCTTAGGTCGTCCTTTCTTATCTTATATTATGTTATCTTATCTTATCAGTGCTCGTGTGCCGTGTTAAATTTTCTAAAAATCACTTTTGTATAGTCAGATTAAATTACTTGTTTATTCTTCTATTTTATAATCTTACAACCTACCTACCTCCTTATATACGAGTACCTAAGGTATATTCTAATGCCTTCGATGTGAGTTTCAGGCACCATGTCGTCACCGAAAGCTCCTGATCGGGGTGCTAAACGAAGACTTTAGACCCCAAGTGACGATGAACCGGATGAATCCCGAGAAGTCACACGAAGTCGAAGATTCGAACCCGGGGCCTCCTGCTTCGTAGGCAGGGTCACTACCAACTAGGCTAGGAGGCCGTAAAGTCCCAGTCCTACGTTTCAACCTCGTCGAGAAGCTGACAACGCGAGGAGGGAACAAGAAAGGAATACGGGAAGCTGAAGGAAGGCGACGTTTGTCAAGACGTAACTGCGACAGAAGATCCATCAGCAGGCGACGCTGCAGCCGGTCTCCACCTGATCAGCACCGCGCCTCCGTCGACGCTGAGCAACAGGACGTACAGCGTGAAACGCGTCGGTCTGAGAGTCGGGTCCAGCGACAGCCTGAGCATCGTGACGACGCTGGAAGATCCGAAAGGTCACGTAGCCCTTCTTAAAAAAAAAAAAATGTTGATATTCTTATACAATTAAAAGGTGGTCTTACATTCCAACCGCCTGCACAGCCCCCACAGCCTTTGCAGGGAATAGTGCTGCTCAACCAAAACCGGGCTTTAGACCAGTAGTGCAGCAATCAGGTTGTTATAATTGCAAGTAATCGGGGCATAATTACTTGTATTGTCCCAAACCGATTATGAAATATACTAAGTGCAATCGAATTGGCCATACCGCAGATAAATGTTTTACTAAAGGTAACGTCGCTGTTCCTGGCGACAAGTCCTCCGGCCCGGCAAACAACACTCCTGCACCTAAGGTTATGAAGATTAGTCTTGCAGAATCTGATGTCGCCGCAACACCTAGTTCCAAGTATTTCAGGGATGTGGTGGTTCAGGGCAGGACTATTAAAGAATTCATAGATTTTGGTAGCCAACTCACTTTGATTAGGGAGTCAACCGTTAAGGAGTTAGGAGTGTCGCACGAAAAGATTCCAAAAAAAAAATATATTTCAGATCAGTGATATACTCTAGACTTAACAACTATGTTAGTTTGATCATATCCAGACATAAAAGTAAACAAAAAAAAATACGTCCACGAGTACCTATTTGGCTCTTCCAATGACAACTTCGACCCAGCATTTTATTATAGGGCAGTCAAGGCAATCCGACAATACCTTGAGAAGGCCATTGCCACTGCAACGCACTCGCCTAAGTAGTGATTCAACACGCTTGCATCTGATTGCGAAAAAGTCGTCACTTCGCGTTTTCGCAAACACGGATGCGAATTATGGACTTATACGGAGCAGGCTCACATAACAGTATACAAGGATGCTAACAGGATGAAGTGAAGTTCTTTAATATTAGCAATGAATTAACCTGCGTTGATGTAGTTGAGGACGACGAATCTTTGTTGCGGTACAGCACTTCCAGCGTTGTACAGCTCCACGGTGCAGCCTCGGTTAGGGTCGAGACGAAGACAGCATTTGATGGGGACGTCCTCGTAAAGCAGTATGTAGCTGGTAAGCCTAACGAGCAATACATCATATGCGGCGGCCTTCATCGTTCTGTCAAGGGTTGCATATATGCATTGGTGATGCCATGTGCTAAGACTTGTCATATTCTACCAAATGTTGTGTTATGTCGTGCAGAACGGGTTCACTTGGTTAGGCAGGTTGCCCAGGTCCCAACAGACGCGTGTGCTGAGCCCGACCTTGATGTGAATGAAGTGCGGATTGGTGAAGGGGCGTCTGCCGCTGATAAAAGTAAATTGTTGGAGCTGCTGAAGAAATATAGACATTGTTATGCTTCTTCGCTTGCTACACTAGGTTGCACCAACGCTGCTGAGATGAGCATTGAGTTGAGCAGTCAACGTCCGGTCGTCTATCGTCCATATAGGTTATCACGCCCATCACGCCCATCACGAACGAGACCTTATCCCCAGAATAGCTTGCTAGTGGTTGATACTGCAGGAGTCTGACTGCTCCGTTGAATATAGGGCTGGAACTAAAATGGGCCACGTGGACGCGCTTTCACGTAACCCAATCGCGGAATCGTCGGATATCCAAGTGGATCAGTTTCCGATTGTTAGGTCCATCAGCGAACAAGACTGGTTACATACACTTCAGTTAGGAGATTCAGAGTTGAATAGGATAAGGGCAATATTGAGCGATGACGTGGATGAAAAGGGCATGCGATATATTAGGGAACATACAGTGGGGCCTCAATAACACCGTCCAAAAGACTATTGGGCGGGCGCCCTCAGAGGTAATGTTTGGTCCTGGTATGAATAGCGAGATAAACCCTGCGCTGAACTTCGTTGCTTGCGATGCGATGGAAGGTGAGGACGTAACTAACATTCGAAGTGAAGTGAAGGCTAGGATAGATTCAGAACAAGATAAGCAGAAGAACCATTATGACAAAGGTAGGATACCTGCCCGCTTGTATAAAGTAGGAGACCTTGTTAAAATAACAAAGACTTGATTTAAATTAAACTAAATTAAAAAAAAAAACATATATTTCGGGCAGGACCCATAGATATTTTAGTATACTGTACATTATTTCTTATTCACTACTGTTAGTAGGTACATACATATAATTCCTATATTTAATTTAAAGATAAACCGGATGAGCTACTTTAACATTATTATCTATAATAAACATTTAAATCCATAGTTAATAAAATTAGCGTAATTCATAAAGCAATAGAAATTTTTTTTTTAAATAAAATCCAAAATTAAAATGTCAATCAATTACAATACGAAAACATAGAATTCTTAAATTTATTGATTAAAATTATAATGTGTAATTATATTATTGAGATCAAGAATTTAATTAGGCCGGTACACGTCGAAATTTTCAATACTAAATGAATATACATATAAATAATTTCATAAAAAAAATTAATATAAAATAAAAATAAAAATGTCATAAAATGTTTTAACAACGATGGTCAGAGTAAGAAACTTATGCCCTCTTTCATGGGCCCTTACCGTATCACTAAAGATTTGGGTAAGGATAGATACAAGGTCGCACCGGTGCCGGGGCTTTCATGCACGGAAAATAGGCGACCTACGTACGACCTTGGCTGCGGCAGGGGGGGTTCACTCCGCCGATCCGCGTGAAATTATAAGTACATGCCGGCGGCACCCTCGAGGTTGCTTATTCAGTGGTTGTCTCGCCGTGGCCCGCGACACTCGCGTGCGTGTCTCCCGCATACCAACGTCGCAAGCGAGTATTGTATACGATGAATATAATAAGGGCAATGAAATATTGCATTGCTGCGGGTTGGAGAAACAATGACCAAAATTCGGATTGCACGTTTTTCTATGTTCCGACGCGTGAAAAGGATATTGAAACGCAAGCACTAAATGCTCATTTATACTTATACTATCATAGTAAATCGAACACAAGAATCAAGTAAATAACCCAACAGCACAGTGTTATACTTCTGTCAACGGCATATCTACATGTGTATACAATTCATCAAAAGAAAATACCGAGATCGTGATTAAATCGGTACTTATTGAACTCATTTACACCTGGCGTGCGACCGCGAACCGTAACGAAGATCGTAAAGTCTCAGTCGTAGTCATATCTCCGGTCCTAAAGTCTATTTTCGGTGTTATTATTTACCTAAGTAGCTGCTAAGTGTAATAATTTATGCATGTAGATATACCACGCGTGCTATCTAATATTTATAATTCGCGTATTCGTTTCTAACATAGTCAATGCTTGCACCACAGAATAAATAATAGTGTAAAGCTACCGAATCCGCTTACGATCAGGCGGACTGTACGCTTGTTTGCCACTGACGTCGTTTAAAAAAATGACAACCCTATCTTCGGCAAGGTGCGGAGTAATATCGCCCTTCGCGCCGGGCAATAGAACTCAATGACGGCGCGACTCGCGTGCGGTCCGTACTAATAATAATTAATAGGCACGTAAAAAAAGGCGGCATTCGTGAACATCAAAACAGAGGGTCTTCTGTACTTGTGCTATTATTTATTCTGTGGCTGCGGACCGTATGAGACCTTGGATCAATATTGCAGCCCTAGAGGTTAATACCGATGACGACGAGTCAGGCGCCAGTAATAGTGACAATGATGATGATGATTATAGTATTCCAGGTTAAGGTTTTAATTGGACTGTATGTGATATAACTTGAATGTCGTGTAAAATGATATGTATTACTACAGGATTATTTATGTTGTTTCAGACCACGACTATCGGTTCGTGTTTCGATGCTGTCGAAGTCCTCCCGCACCTGTAAGAGTATTCGATCGGCTCTAAAGGTCAACGGCGAGGCATCTCGATCAAGTCCTTCCGCGCCCATCATAAGTATTCGATCGGCTTGTGGGGCCAACGGTAAGGCAACCCGATAATCGATCGTTCGGGGTTGATCTGATGGTTTATCGTTATTCGATCGGACGAAAACCAAGATTTAAGGTGGATACCTATTAATCGATCGTTGGGAGATCCACTGGTTTTGTAAACGCTTGCTTATTATTTATTGGCATTAAGTTTCATTCGATAATTACAAAAAAAAAAGGAAGGAAAAAGTCGCTTTTTCTCTTGATCGTGTTCTTTTAATATTACGTGAGTACGATAATTCTGTAAAGTATCTTTATGTTTAACAATTTGTCATCGAGGCATGTGTTAAGCGCTGATGATCATATGGTTGCAGCTATTTGTTAAGTTTAACACCTTGTGTACAATGTTATTTTAACAATCAAATCAAATTTCGAAATGTCCTTATACGAGTATGTAATTCGAATTTCTGACATTCTCATAATATAATCTAATTTTGTTGTGCAACACTGTTTCGGGCTTAAGAACGTTTTGAATCTTCAAGTAGGTACATATCACGATATGTAATTGTACTTAAGTGTATGAGTGATTTAAAATTAGTGCAATACGCTTAGTTACTTGTGTTTTCTTTATTTGAACACAATACATTTAACTTAAACTCATTTATGATTTTGCATTTGTATTTGAAAACAGGTTGGAATGTCACATTTTACAATTATTTAACAACTAAGTATATGTAATACATACTAAGGTGGATGTTAACACTTTCGACACCGCGCACCCGCCCCGCGGGCACTCGGGGGTATTTTTCGAAATTTTGCCTGGTTGCGAAAGTGTTAATTATGTGTGCAACTGGTCAAGATCCCGATTGTTAGGGTTCCCACCTGGGGACGTGTTCCGGGGCGGAACCGTCATCAGGATGGTCGATTGTTAGGGTTCGTGTATTAAAGCCTTAATTTGATTGTTATTTACCTTTTAAATATAGCAACACCATGTTAATTTGAGTAATATCAGTCTGATCGAGGATTGGTTGTCGAATTACGCGGTAAACCATTTTGCCATTGACAGCTGTCAGTGGTAAGATGGCGCGAAAAAGCTGATCGTTGATTGGTTGAGGTTTTGACAGGATTAACGCGGGGAGGGGACGACGATTGGGAACCCGGCCGGTTGCGTCAGCCTAGAATGGGTCGTGAAGAAGGACGGTTGTTGAAAGTAGATTATTAAGAGCAAGAGAAATAAAAGTGTTGTATAATCAAGTCTTGAGTTTTAAAATAGCCTCCGAGTCTTCGTAACCTGACTAGAAAGTGGTTTGTTCGAGTCCTCTTATAGGAGTGAGGTTAGTTTTTTGGAATCTAATTATGGCGCGGAGTAAAGTAGGCAATACAGGCCTAATATAGGCCTAGGATCTGAAATTGATACTTTTTCAACATCATTTCCATTTATTTTAGCAAATTTTTGATTCGTCTATTTTGCAACTTTTATAATTACGATTCACATCACTACATTTAGGAAAAATATATATATTTTTTTGGCTTGATAATAACAATTTAATATTTACATTTTATTAAATACACAAAATTTTAATGTCAATAATAATATGCGCGCATAGTCCGAAGGTTCCTCTCTTTGCGGCCCTAACCACCGGCAGCCTGGGCCCAGTCCTGTTGCCGGCGGCACTCTAGGTTAGGTTTTAAAAGTCCTAACCTAGATTGTAAAAATCCTAACCTAAGGAAGAAAATAAATAAACGAAAAATATGTGTAATATTTAATGTTCGAATTTTTTTTAAAAAAAGTTTGAAACACACTGACGAAATATGCTGTCTATTTGAGTAAACTAAGACAAAGAGCTTGTTGTAAGCCATGTTGGGCAGCAGCTAAAATGCATCACGTATTTGACTGCGGTTATAAACGGTACAGTCATGTCCCTTTTTATTAGGGTTCCGCATAGTTATAAATATTAATGCTACTGATTTATTTTCTGTATAAAGGCGTTAAAAGAAAATTGAAAAAAATATAAACATGAGGTTCAGACACCAATACTGTTTATTATATTAACTACTACCGATATAAAATATTGAAAAAAAGCCATCCAATGAAAAACTGTGTTTTAGTACTTTTAATTAGGCCACTAAAATTTTACACATTTCAACAAATAAAATGTCTATTTACTTAAGTAGAGGATATTACATATTCATTATAAAATACAGCAAAGTCTTTAGTTACAAATAGTATTTAGGTAAAAGATTGGTGTAAACTAAAATATCTAAACATTGGTTGTGTCATTAGAAATCAATAAAAATGTAACACACAAAAAAATTGACTTCCCAAATTTTACATTACTTAGCACAATTGCATCACCCAGGGTTAGCCGCTAACTCGGAGCTAAACTGTCAAATTCCATAAAAAAAACGCTTAACTCCGTGTTATATCGCTAACCCCGGGTGGAGCAAGAGACCCTTAGGTACTTGCTTATTAAGTTTTCCAAAAGAACCCTCTTACAGCATATTATTTATTCTGTGCTTACAGTCCTAATTTCTTTTTTTTTCACTACGATCGCTGGCAAAGAGAAGCATTCATAAAACTATGAGACTCCTTTTAAATGCAGCTATAAGTGAACAAAGACGGATTTAATTTTGGAACTGGAGTTCAAATCTGAAATAAAAAGGTTTATGACTTCTTAGAAATAAAAAAGATACCTAATTATTTGTCAAACAATTTTGTCGGTCTTTCAGAAGGAAAGGAAAAATGGAAAAATTCATGACCGTGGGCGGGATTCGAACCCGCGACCCTGAGATACTAGCTCATCGCTCTTCCAACGGAACTGCATACCGAGACTAGACCCGTGGCCCCGAATTTCTCCACGTATCCCTCGTATGCTAGCAGTATCTCACTCACTTGGAGACCAAGGAACATTTAAAGATCCAAATGCAGTTGTTTCCTTCACGCAGTTTTGCATACTTCGTCGTTCCGCAGAAAAAAACCCGTCATCGCCTTTGAAAGTCGCGATGTCGCCGTGTCAACAGTCACCTCATCTTATAACTGACGGTGGAGGCGCGCGCATTTTTGATGAAGTCTCTTCTGCTGCGTTTACTAAGTTTACAGTTACTGGCATTCAAGTTGCCTACGGGGTTTTCTATTCAAACAAAAGTTTGAGGATAAGAACTAGAATCGTACTAAGCTAAGTTTGCACAGATTTCGATAGCACAGACTTTGAAAATGTTAAGTTAGCGACATAATTGTTCTGAGGTTTGACGTATAGAGTAACACTTTAAATGTTTGACGTTTTATTTGCTTGGAAGAGCTAACGTGGTTAGACTCTATAATAAGGCGATAATCTCAATAATATACAAGTATGCTAAATACAATTCCTGTTTCTTTTATATTGCATTAGTAGTTAAAGAGTCAAGAAGTATCGCAGAGGTGTTTTTGATACCTATAGGGCCAAGTTAAAAGCTGCAGTAATCGAATAGGATATGACTGTAGTTTAGATAAGACATTTGATTTGTCGCGGGTGCTTGATTCCTGTTTCATAATGGTAATAATGCGTCTTTTGGCATTAGCTGAACATAGCTCTGAAAATGTATTTAAGTGAAATACGGAAAGCTTACAAAAATTTAATCACAGTCCACGTACAACAACAATTTCAGCCATCAGTCAATGTTTTTTACTTAAATACTATACGTCACGTAATTGTCACTTATTTTATTTCATAAATTAATATTTACCTAATACCAAATCTTAAATTCTACGAAACATTAACATAAACTTAAAGTAAAAACCTATTTATAAATAAAAATGCCTCCCAAATCGAAGCCAGAACCGTGCCCAGAAGATTGACCGAATTGCTTCGTTGAATGACAATGCTTATTCGCTAAGCGAAATACTGGCCACCCCTGTGCTGTGGTCATCGGTCTCTTCTACGAGGCGGGACGCTAAATCTTTATAGATTTTGCGCGCACCAGGCCCCGCGGCTCCAGCGTTTCAACCCCAAACGCTTCAAATATGTAGCGGTTCCAATAGTAGCATATCATTTGGTCTTCTATACCACTTATTGATTTTGAATGCTAAAGCAAACTGACCATCACCTTGAATGCCAGTAACTCAACTCGCCGCTCGCCTAAACGAGGCAGCTGGGGTAATTCTCACTCCATTGTACGGGACGTTCAGTAATAATGCGCCAGAGCAAATATTAGCCTAGAGCCAGACGGACAAGAACGAAAAAAGTATACAAACTTTTCAATACGCCATTTAAATTTTTCCGCTGATGCTATTGCAGTGAGTTTTCGTTTTATTTTCTTATTGTTGGTTCGTTATTGGAGTAGAACTTATTAAATTGTGGACTGGAGTTGATTCAAATGGGGTTAGTAATATTGAGGGAAATACTATAAACTGATTATAGAGGCCTTAGTATAAAAATTGTACGACATTAACTCCTCGACCGCGTTAGCGTATCGGGAGTTCAAATTATGTTTGCCGTTTATTTAAATCATCCGGCAACTTTCATATTTTGACCCCTCGATACGCTAACGCGGTCGTGGAGTTAATGTCGTACAATTTTTATACTAAGGCCTCTGGTATTCGATAAAAAAAAACAGCTGAAACGGCTACAACGGGAAACTTCCTCGAGTGCCAGGGCTCTTCTCATTCTTCTTGATCCGGTTGATCCGGGAAAAAGGGAAGGGTTCCTGGACCTTGCTTCCTGGGGGCAACTCCTTTGGGCAAATTTCTTACTGGTGCTGCAAATATCCTGTCCTGTCAGGGGGTTGGGGGGTTCCGCACAGGGAGTACTCTCATTGAGGGAGAGAATTTCCGAGTGTTGGCTAGAGGGGGGCTTCGGGCCTGGCGCTTGCTGCCGAGGTGCAGGAATGCCGCTGTCCTGTATAAAACTGCGGTCCCGTATCCTGTCTAGGCAGAGGGCCTATGATGACGCGCCGGGCCTTGCCACTGCTGGCCGGTGCCGGTCCTCCACGTTAAATATATATGGTATACTCGTATTGATACTAATAAAAATCCTAATAATGGTTGCCTTTATCCATTAGTAGGATCTCGCTTGTATATCTAAAGTGTAACTCGTTTGCGGACTTACAGGGTGTATATGGATTAAATTTTTTGCTCTTGTTTGCCCCATGGTCCACCTGGTATTGTAAAACCATGTGACTTGGTAATTTGGACTTGAACTATCTTATATTATTTATATCGGTGGTCCAATGACCCGACCCGGTATAGCTTGAGTCATTTTTTTAAATATAATTTATAGATTATTTTCAAAGAGAACTGCTGGAAAGTGCAACTCCAGGGGGGTCACATGCACGTCGATTGCCGATAAGTCGATGTTGTGATGCTGTAAATTTGTGAGTACCTCACCTCAAATAAGGTATGGGATTGTACCACCTCATTTAAGAAAATGAGGTACTCAAACTCATTTTAAATGTATGTCCTACCCAACACTATTATAGTGCAGTTTAATTTACGTAACAGTTTACCGAAATCAATAACATAACAGGCCAATGTTCTGGGTCACGAGAAAACGTGGAATGCATTAAATCTATGTAATGCCATGGTCTGGTTAACTAGAACCGTTGTTAATTAGTTGAACAATGTTTAGACTGTACGGCGTTTAAGTATGTTGCGTCACGTTTGATTTAATTATTTAGGTAATTTGGTCCAATGTATTTTAGCGATAATGATGTACCGTGAAATGGGATTAGGAGAGATTGCGAGGGTAGTTGCATCATGAGTGGAGAGGAGAGGGACGGTAGAGGGGTGAGTTGGTATTTTTAGACCATAGTTGTTTTATTGATTACAAAAATATTTTATTCTCTTGGCAAGTCCAAATATTGTAATATTCTGTCAATTCTAGCAACTGTCCCATTTCACTCAGTTCCTATTCCTCCTGACCACAACTATGGGATAAGCTGGGATTTCGTACTTTTTTGTGTTTATCGTATTAAAATGTATTAAAAAACAGATTATCTAACTATAACACTATTTCTCCAAATTAAAAATCGAATCAAAATATATTGCACCTTAAAACACATGGACATGGACGAAAATACACATGGACCTATTTAAACCGGGGCAAATCCATCTTCCGCGGAGTAAAACAAATACCACCCGCCCTTAATGAGACGCGGAAAAATGCTGGCAATGTTTAATCTGATGTCATCTCGGATGCAATCTGCTGCATTGTGTGCAGGTAGTTAAGTACGCTTGTTGGGTTAATATTTACACATGGAGAATGAACTTTTATACGGCCACCATCACGCTACTTTAGTGACAATGATACTTTACTTTTTAATGAAGACATTGACTTAGGTATTAAAAGAAATAGAAAGAAACAGAAGAGAAACATCAAAACAATTGTGAACAAAGGCCCCAAAATCAAAGCACTCACATTTTGACACACAATGATGTAATAATCAATTAAGGCGCAGGTGTTAGTGAAAAGCTTAAATAGAAGATGTCGCTGTACCAGAGGTCATGATTTTAGGATAACTTTTAACACCGCGATGTAGGATATTTGACATTCGGTACAGCGACATCTAGCAGGTAATTAAGTAACAAACTGACTAAGCAAAAACAAAATACGTAACTAAACAAACATTCCTCAACCAAAACTAAAAGAATGACATTAGAAAATTGGACTTCCGATTGATACTCAAGATGGCGAAGATGTCTCCAAAATAGTTAATTTCTTATTTTTTGTTCGTTTACTTTTTAATTTTATTTAAAAAAAATGAACTGATATCCGAAAACATTGATGATTGCATTGATCTTGCGAATTGAATCGAAAATCACATAGAAACCACAAAGAATATCCTTGCCCAATGTTAAAATTGGCCACTTCATTACTTTAAAACGTAAACAATAATAAACACTCCCATCAAAATGTAATACTTACTCAAATCAGGGTTATGTCACATATATCAGCAAGACATAAAATACATAAGTTCAATTTTCCTTCAGAAAAAACAAGGAAATTCCACCGCGCATTATCGGAACACATTTTTTCCATTGGGGAAGTAAGATAACATGAACCTAAGGGTTTTATGTCCCAAGTTGCTGCCGCGTCCACTTATTCGTTCATTAGCCTATAATTGGATATGGGGACTTGTTTGTGATTCAAATGGATGGTAATTAGGAAGGTGAGATTAGGAGAGGTGACGCCGGAAAGGCTAGTTCGTATCAGCGACTTTCGCAGAACTTTGGTTTATACGTACTTATTTGACTCGTTAAACCTATGATATAAGCACAATACGCAGCTGTCGTCTCAGTCAATGAACTCAGTATAGCCTGCTGCTTTTCTACTGACTCGGCAGATTTTTTTGAACCCGACAGGGGCTCCATGCACTGCGCTCTGGGGCGTACGGAGTGTGAAGTGGAATGGTAGCCTGGGGAAAATGTGAACTTAGTGTGCTCTTAATTTCGACAACATTTTCTAGCCCTTTTAAGTTTAACATTAAACTAAGTACGTTTAAAATGATCATTAATACGATAAAATCAATTAAATCCTAAAAAAAATGATATAAGCTTAAGAGTAAGAGCGTAAGTACTAGCTCTTAAAACCGCATTTGCTCTGTCAACTACTATCACAAAATAGAAAGACTAATGTAGGTACTAAAATCAACCTACTTCCTCAGACGACAGTGTTCGATAATTGTGTAAAAATTCTGTCCAACGCTTAATAGCTACTGTCCGTTCTCGAATCTAACGAGGCGGTCTTTATTACGTCTGGCGGGGTGCCAACCACTGGGTAACGAAGTCCCATTGCCGATATGATTGATTGGCTAACACGTCTTGGTGAGTGGGCTTTTAGAGATACGTTGGAGTACCTTTTGTTAAAATAGGAAAGGTTGTAGAAGAAAAATAAATGTAAATATTTGACAAAAAGATGCCTAAATATAAGCGTAGTGAAAGAAGACTGGTCGATGGAACAGAAGTTTAGGTTGACCAAGATTTAACTCGGTGAGAGTGTGGTGAAAAAAAAGTAAAGTTAAAATGTACCCTTAGTATAGTAACGTAAGTCAAACGCAGGGTGTGAGAGAAGAGAGAGAGACATAGGGAAATGGAAAGAGAGAAAAGTTGACAGGTGAAAGTGAATGAATGACGAAAAATGAACTGCCGAATGGAGTGCCATGCAGTCCGATAAAAACATGGCGAAAAATTTCGTATGCCACGTGAAAACCTAAATTATATCAAGTATCAAACTTGCAAACTTACAAAGATTTCTCTTCATTACAGGATGAATACAAATTCCATAAAATAACTTGAAGAATATGAAAAATATATAATTCAAAACCATGTGAAAGAACGTTTCAATGAATAATAATCAGGGTAACAGAAGACAATACGTATTATAAATATTAGGATTCGCATTCAATTTAATTAAATAATTTTCATATTCTAGCATATCATAAAATGCTTCTTTTGTTATACATTTTTTCAATTTCGATTGAAACCCTATACCCGGTGTTTCGTGGGTAGTGGAACCTTACAACTTTTGTTTAACAACTTCTAAAATTATATACACCGCAGTTTTTTACTTTTCCATACAAACCAAATAGTATTTTCAATGTACTTTAACATCAGCCTAATTGACGTCTCTTGTTATAGTACAAGAATGAAAAAAAATCGGCGTACATTGCGTCTTCAAACAAGCTTTAAAGTGTAATAAAAAAAAGACAGGTTTTTTTAAGTCTACCTACCATTAAATATTAATTTTTATTTTTCTTAATTTATTTATAGATATTACATCTTAAGGACTATACATTTATAGTCTCGCCAAATTTGATGACAAGACGCGATAAATTTTGACAAAGTTTAACCTATTTAACTTTAATTAAATTAAAATACTAACTACCATTAAATATTTATTTTTATTTTTCTAAATTTATATATAGATATTACATCTTAAGGACTATAAATTTATAGTCTCGCCCAACTATTACGTTTGATGGTAAGAAGCGCTAAATTTTTACACAGTTTATCCTATTTAACTTTAATTAAATTAAAATACTACCTACCACTAAATATTTATTTTTATTTTTCTAAATGTATATATAGATATTACATCTTAAGGACTGTACATTTATTAATAGTCTCGCCAAATGGTTACGTTTGACACAAATAAACCGACGTTTGAAATAAATAAATAATAATTTTGACACAGTTAAACCTATTTAACTTTAATTAAATTAAAATAAATCAACACATCTGAAAAATACATTGTAGGTAATATAGGTAATGTATAGTTCAAAATTCTCATTAAATTGCGTCTGCTACCAACTTTAAAGTGTAATAAAGACCCATGTTATTTTTAAAAGTCGCTGAGCAAGCTTTGTTCAGTTTGGGGGGGAAACCTACGATGAAATTTATTTCTCCTATTACAGGAAACACAATATTCCTACAAAATTCTTATCGTTCGATATGCAATACAGTACCTAGCTCATTTCTCATTCTAGTTCGAGAGGTAATGGTGCTTAAAATCGGCCAGAAATCGCTCACGGATTCTTGAGAATTTTAAAGCTACCGCACCACTGGAATAGATTGAATCACACTAGATCTTCAATTCTAATTGCAGACAAGACGATGAAGGGGTACTGCATGCATTTAGTGGAGTCCAAGTTTAAAGTGTGTTGTGCACATGTCAAAAACTACAGAGTTGCCAGGGTGCGTAGCCAAGATGCCAATCTCTCACGCTACGAGTCGTATCGTATCTCTCTCTATCACTCTGTCTTATTGGTGCGACAATGAGTTGCATATCGTTCGCGACTGAACGATGCCGATCGCTAATCTTGGCTGCGCACGCCAGTATCCGGCTAACCCCGATTCGAATGTTATTTGTGACTAAATCTAGTTTTAGATTTACAACTGCCAATATTTTCAACGACGTAAATATGGACTAGCCTAAATACATATGTAGTTCTATTACATACAAGTTTAAGTTTGTACAAAATTGATGATTTTCATGATGGCGGCTACGACTGTCTGAGCAGAAAAGTTGGTAGTGCAAATTCCATATACACCATCTAGTGATCTTAGTCTTCTACGACTGTTGAATTATTTGAACGGAACTCACGTTGCACTATCGATGCCCACTTGCCTCTGCGGTGTTTGTAGCACCTCAGAGTTGACTAAATGTACACTTTATTGCATGGAAATAAGATTTACTTTGGTCACTGTTACTCTGAGTATAACCAGTATAATGCGACCCCTGTTTCCATACATTTGTTGAGGTGTAGGGGTTTTAACAAGGCTGGTGATTTTGGAGCTTAGGAATAGGACAAGTTAACTGATGGCCCGGCTGATTAGATGTCTTTAGTGTTAATACTTAAACAAGGCACCATTGTGTTAGATGAACTTGGCACACTGGTGCCAAAAATGGAAAACATTCCATAATAATGATCGTTTAAGTTTTAATAATCTTTGGGATTGTCCCATGCTAGAACATCAAAAAGTACCAATTGTAGGTGATTATTATAGACTTGTTAAAAATCAAATGGAAAAAAAAACATTTATTAACTCAGTCAAAACAGCTGGTATCCTGGTATGGTGGTAAGAAGATCTCTCTTTAGTCAGTTTTCCTACCAGGGTTTGCAAAACAACATAAACATGCATCAACATTGAATTGAATAAGAATGACACACACTAGCACGGGACGGGATGGGGCGGGACGGGCAAATCTGTCAATTTCTATAGGAAGAATCACGTGATAGCTCGGAGCCCTCGGATGTCACGTGACGCTTTCTATAGAAATTGACAGATTTTCCCGTACCGCCCTGTCCCGTCCCGTCCCGTGCCGTTCTAGTGTGAATTATCCTGTACTGTTGATATTAGAGAAAATAATGACATTCATATTACACCGGTATTTAAGATGCGTTTAGTAAAATATCTGAACATTTGAGTGAATGGTTTTAGGAGAAACACTTTGAAAAAATATTTGTAAAAAGCTGGCAGAGCGGTGGTAAATATTGTGTATAGTTTTAAAATTTACTACAACGAGACTTAATCGCGTAAAACATTGAAAACTAACCTCCGACGTTTCAAGGCCGACATTGTCCCCGCGATCCCGGGGAAAGACTCTACCGCCATCACCACGTTCGGGACCACGGGGGCAATGTCGCCCTTGAAATTTCGGATGGAGGTTAGTTTCAATGTTTTGCGCGATGAAGTCCAGTTGTAGTAAATTAAAAAAATTGAATCGTGAAAAATCGCAAAGGAAATATGAACGAAAACTAGAGAGACGGAAATAGAGAGAGATAGATTAATGTCGTTTCGCTCGATTAATATTTTTTATGCTTCCTCTGACACCTTAATCGAAATTATGCCAAGAACTTATATAAGTAAAATAATATATGTAGAATTCATTTACATAAATAACATCCCAGTCCACGCAAGTTTTTCGTAGAAATCGCGGAACGTCTGGTTGATGTTACTGGTGACCGAAGAGCTGGTGGCTTCCTCGCACAACGTATATGCGTATCAGCATTGCGATACAACGAGGAAATGCCGCCAGCATCCTAGTTACAATTCCTCAAGGACCTATTTTAGATTTAAGGTTGGTAGAGGTAGGTAGTTAGGTAAGTGTTACTGTATATATTTCGAAAATTATATTTTATCTTTCATTGTTCATCATTCTTCACAACAGTGAATCTCACAGCCACTAATAAAATTGACGATAAATCAAAGTTTTTGCGCGTATTACTCGGTAGAAAAACTGCTCATTCGCAAATTGTGCTCATGTCAAAATGTAGCGTTCTTGTGCGATGTCAAAATTGACGTATTGGTTATTGACACTGACGTTTCTGTTAAGGCGTGTTAGACTAATTAAAAATAAGGACTGTTCATTTTATTCTATATAAACTTGAGTACCTTCACTGCAATCGACGATTGGCGGAGAACAATATGAAGTATCGTGCCTGATCATTTTGTAAAACGAAACATTTTAACAAGGACTACGATAACTTGAATCCATAGTCTGGTGTGCTTATATGTGTGCGTCGACACACATACACAGACGCGGAAACCTGTATGTGACTTAAAGAATAATAAACGAGCATCTATCAGAGCCGGTTGTTTCACTTAAGTAGGTACTGTTCCTCACATAGGCTACATAGTCACTAATTATAAGGCTGACAATAATAAAATTATTCTTTTATAAGTTTAGAAATATAATACAAACATAAGACCAGGTATTTTTTTCAACACTTTTTATAAGATGGTGGTGCTCTGGAGAAACGCAGTCTTTAACATTACCTGTCTCTGTTAGAAATATTAGCATAATTGGTTTTACTCGTATGATTACTATCTTTTGTTAGGCGGTCACTTGAAAGGGTTATTGATGATTAAAATATTAAAATCATTAGACATCGTTAACACGTAGCCTTTGTTTGGTTTGAAGTAGGTGGAAGGCATATTAGTTATAAATCATTTTTAATTAGGAGAGACAAGTTTTGAAGATATCTTTAACTGTATCTGTAGAATTAAAATCGCTAGCGACTATGTGATTCGATCTGCATGCATCTCGCTCGTTTTTAACTGGTAGGAGAGAGTTGCAAGTAATCGACTCGTGGTTAAGCTCATATACAAGATACAGATGTAGTGTATAATTATTTTTCTTCGCATTGTCACGGAACCGCCCAAATGTCCATGTTATTTCAGTCAGTGTGAGTACTTAAAAAAAAACGAGTTTTTCCGAGAAAATACGAAGGAAAGTCAAATGAGGTCAAACGGTAAGTTTTTGTCAAAGTTATCACCCTCATTTTTTTTATTTGATACGTTTTCTACTCAGACTCGTCAGTTCTTTCGATCTTACACAGTTACTCATTTGGCACAGCACAAAGAATGTCGTCTCGCTCAAATCTGGAGCAGTCTGGGCAACACTAGACCCTACTCATAGTGTTGTGTTTCTGTTGGTGAGTAAGGTCGCCAGAGCTCCAAGAGGATTCACTGTGTTGACAGCTGGGGACCCACGGAGCAAAGCTTGCCCCTTTAGCTGTCATCAGAGCGAATCCTATTTTTTAAAGGGCATCGCGCATGCAACACCCCTGGAGTTGCAGGCGCCCATAGGCTACGGTGACCGCTTACTATCAGGCGGGCCGTATGCTTGTTTGTCACCGTCGTAGCATATTTAAAAAATCTAATAGGAGAAAAAAGTGTAAGTACTACGATTTTTTCCGATATTAACATGATATTTCGTACGTAAGTACCGAAAAACTCTTTGGTACCAGCCGCCAGAATTGGAACCCGCGACCTTAGGCTCAAAGTCGCACGCCTTTAAAGCTGGGCCACCAACGCTCATTTCGATTCGACTAAATCGATAAAAACATAAAACTAAAACTTTCAATCCTAACAAAAATGCAATCGGAATCATGGCCCTACACCCGGCGTAAATCTCTATAAACACTGGAGCGTTTGGAAAACCAATAAAAATATACGTTCAAAATCAATACTAAATAATAGCTTCAGTTTCGAAAAGTTAGCTTTGGAACTCGGGCCTAGAATGAGAGAAGGGCTTAAGTGATGGTTATACAACGTGTAACAAGTTTTCACTCGGGTCAAACACATTTATCGAGGTTCTGAGTCTCTCCAATGGACTAAGTTTTTATTTTTCAATTCTTATCTGCATTAATGGGTACTTTTCTATTGCATTTATAATAAAAATCATTACTACATGTTGACAAGCTGTTACCCTATTGACCACAGGAAAGAAAAAGGGCGTGATCAGCTGAACTGTAGGTGTAGAGCTAATATTTCCTATGGCCAATAGTTAACAGCTTGTGGACATGTTGTCATGATTTTTATCTCGGAATTTAAAAAAGGAGTACATTTGATCTGGATAAGTGCTCAATAAGAAAAAAACCTTTATTTTAACAGGGACGACGCCTGTGGCCGTACTCTTAGTATAAACGTATATGACATTTAAATAATAAATAAATATTCGTGGGACAGTCTTACACAAATCGACCTAGTCCCACGGTAAGCTCAATAAGGCTTGTGTTGTGGGTATTAGGCGACGATATATATAATAGATAGATACATATAAATGCTTAAATACATAGAAAACATCCATAACTCAGGAACAAATATTCGTGATAACACACACAAATAAAAATGCCCTGACCAGGATTCGAACCCGGGACCTCTTGCTTCGTAGGCAGGGTCACTACCAACTAGGCTAGGAGGCCGTCATTCACACACATTTATACGTCACATTTATTTTCAATTTATTATTTATATAAAGTAATGTTACTACTTTCATAACAAGTCAAAATATTGATTTAAATAATTTGATTTGTTTTGAC
This sequence comes from Lathronympha strigana, assembly GCA_949128165.1. Classification (NCBI taxonomy): domain Eukaryota; kingdom Metazoa; phylum Arthropoda; class Insecta; order Lepidoptera; family Tortricidae; genus Lathronympha; species Lathronympha strigana. Next base: position 3,038,508 of record OX421911.1, read on the forward strand.
ATAAAATGTTGTGTGTAAAATGTTTATTTACAGCATGCAGCGCTACACTCTGCTGGCAATGGATACCTTAAAGAACATGGCTCTATTTAGTATTTAACATATTGCAGAAAACTACGTGTGTCACACGCTGTATGCCTCGTAGATATGTCCTTTCGTAATTGTGAGGCAGAACTGAGCTGGAGCGAGCTTTGTTTGATTGATTGCAACGCAAACACCGACATTTTTTTATTCCATCATGCCTGTTTACTCTGCCGGACTCTACTCTGTTACATAACTTCATGTTCAGGCTCAACTGGAGTTGAAAATTAGTCAATAACCGTAACAGTTACCTTAATAAATTAATTGACTATAGTGTGCTTATTGACCGTAGGCGTTAGCGGCTGCGTGTTTCTAAAATATGTCAGTCTCGCTCCTACCACTACTCTGGCAGGAGCGAGACGGACATACTTTTGAAACCAGCAGTCGCTAACGCACTCGGTTAAGTACAACTCATGATAAGCAAATAGATGAGTTTCCGCTACTTAACCCTTAAATGTATGAATTAACGGTATTGATCCTAAAACATCCTAAGTGACGACCAAATTTATTTCAAATTAAGAACTTACGACGATATGACAAAGTCTACATTCCAAGAGAACTTGTTTGTCACTTGTCTCCTTTCTGTGTCATATGCATCATCATGCATTTAAGGGTTGAACATCGTCTGAATGAGATCAGTTTTTAGCGATAAGACCGCTTTTACTTCTTTTGTATTGATTTATTTTGAGGTGTGCAATGACGTGAATACGTGATTTATTGTCTTTAATTTGCATTTGAATTACCATATTATCAATTAATAACAAATAAAAAATACAAGCCAATCTTCAAATATGTATTTTGAGGTTATAGTAGGTATATATACATATAACACAGGAAAGTATGGTTTTGACAAACATTCAACCATAATAGCCTGATTTTCTCAAATTACATTCAAAAATTCTACAAAATTTTCTTCATGAAGTAGGTATCTAAATAGTAAAAAACAAAATGAACTAAGTGGCTTTTTTAAATTTATCTGAAAATTATTTTTTGTTTGTGAACATGGCAACATATCTGTTAAAAGCGAAACCGAAGAAAACGTATTCACGTTTCGTTAACAAAATGTATGGCACGGAAAATAGATGATTGTGTTTTTTCGGTAGAAACAAAGTAATAGGTAGAAACTGGTCTTGACCCATTTAAAACGACTAAAAAAACAAATAAATTTACTTTAAAATCTTACAAGAACAACGTTTATAACATGTGTGTACATTATGTTACGATTAGCATGTAACGATATTTATATAATACATATTATACATATAAAAAAATGAGCTTTCACAAATTATTTCCAAAATAATCAAGAATTCCATACAATGTCAGTTTAATGTCTGGATATGACATTTTATTTGTCCAAATCCGACTCCCACTTGACCGGATTCTTATAATCACTACACATAATATTTACCAGATTTCGTCTCTGTCTAACTTGTACTACTATCTCTCTCTATCTTGCACTAAATTCGTTATCTCATCCGTGTTTCGTTGACATTCTTCGCGCTGACATCACTTTTGCATCACCAGCCAAGAATCTGACAAGCCAATTAAGAAATTTATTGTAATAGCTCTATTCTCAACATCTAGAGTGCCATTTTCTCTAACGATTGCTAATTTGAGCTCATGTCTTAAGGCGCCTGGGTGCGTAGCCAAGATGCCAATCGCTCACGCTCAGTCGCTAACGAAACGCAACTGTCTTTGTCACACTAATAAGGAAGAGTGATAGAGAGAGGTAGCTACGATACCTTATTAAGCATGAGCGATTGGCATCTTGGCTACGCACGCCGAGGATCTACCACGAACATCAAAAATCTGCGTTTCTTTCGCGAAAATAAGAGCGTTGGTGGCCGCAGCGGTATGACGTGAGACTTTCAATCCGAAGGTCTCGGGTTCAAATCCTGCCGGCTCGTACCAATGACTTTTTCGGAACTTATGTACGAAATATCTTTTGATATTTACCAATCGCTTTTCAATCCCAATAAGGCCTAGTTGCCCTTTGGGTTGGATCTGGATCAGATGGCAGTAGCTTTCGTAATACTAGCGCCTACGTCAAATCTTGGGATTAGTTGCCAAAGCGGAGCCTAGGCTCCCTGAGCCTTGGTATAAGCCGGGAAAATGCTAGGAAAAAGAAGTAAATAAAGTGGAATAGAGAAGAAAACATTTTTTTATTTTTATTTTTTTAAATATTTTTATTTTAAACCTTTTATTTTTTATTATTATTAATTTCTTTATTTAGGACCAACAAAGGATCATGTTGTTAGTATACATCTTAAATACTAGCCTATTCTAAGTGTTAGTGCTTATAACTAAGTAAGTAAGTAGGTGCCTATATAATACATAATTATTTGTTAATGCGCTTAAAACTGTTACTTAAAAGGATTTTTTTTTTGGTAGAGCCGAGTTTTGCAAATAATATTAATAATAATTGTTCATTAAAATAATTTTTCATTATAATAATTGTTCATTTAAATGTCAATAACAATATTAATTAATTTTAATTCCATTTTTTTTTTCCTCAATAATCACTTATAATGGACTTACACTTGGAACTGTATGGCATCAGTGAGATTAATAATTCGCGTTTCGATTGGTGTGTATCATACAGCAGTGATTAAGATACACACAGTCCACACGCCCGCAGATCATTCTTAGGATCCCGTTGGTGCTGGCCCGAATCCGACGCACCAGGGATGTACATCGTTTGCGCATAATTGTGTGGAAACAGTCCACTCGCGCCTCTGCGAACATCCCTGATGCACTGCAGTATCGGGGCAGCCCCATCAGCACCCTGAAAGCGTTATTGAACTGCACTCGGAGAGCACTGTACCGTGCTTGGGTATAGTTCGCCCACAGGCCGCTAGTATAAAGGGACGTGCAGTACGCCCTGAACAGGGTAACCTTTACGGGATGTGAACATTTAGCGAACCTGCGTGCGACCATGTTAGCTCTAATTGACAGTGCTCTCCGCTCGCGCTCAATGTCTGCATCGTCCTTAAGGTCAGACGTCACAATATGTCCAAGATACTTGAATTGTGACACTACATTGAGCAAACTGCCATTTAATTTTAAAGGTGGTATTTCGCTTGGACATTTCCGTCTAGCCTTAAAGACCATACATTCGCTTTTTTGGACATTGTATTTCAATCCGTGACTAGCAGCATACCGTTCACACATATTGAGTAACTTCGCAAGTCCACATGGAGAGGCACTCAGCAGCACCATATCGTCGGCGTAGCTAATATTGTTAACGCATATTCCATCAATATGGCAGCCGATATGGGAGCCACTGAGCTCCTCTATCAGTGCGTTTATATACAGGTTGAAGAGCTTGGGCGAGGTTAAGCCCCCCTGTCTTACGCCGCACTTCAACCCGTACGGATCTGAAAATGCTCCCGCCCATCTCAAAACATTTGATTGGTTTTGGTACCAATACTTAAGTACTGCGTTCAAGTCTGGTGGCATGTCAAAGTCATTTAAATTTTGCCAAAGGATGTCGTAGTTCACCATATCAAATGCTTTCGATAGGTCAAGGTAGCATGCGTATACATGTGTATGTCTGTTCGTATAGTATTTGACAGTATGCTTTAAACTCAAAATTGCACTTTCTGTTGATAAACCAGGTCTAAAGCCAAATTGGTTATCGTGCAACTTTAGATATTTGTCAATATGAGAGTTAAGCATACTATCAAACACTTTGGCCACAATGGTTGCCAGCGAGATAGGCCTATAGTTGGTTTTATCGCTAATGTCACCTGTTCTGTTTTTCACAATTGGCACCACCACAGTTCTCATCATGTCCGCTGGCAGATAAGAGTGACTTACACAAAATGTAGAATGTAGAGAGAATTTTATGTAGACGTGAAGTATTTAGAAAACAGAGTGCTCAGTTTAAAAAATATAAAAAATGACAGATAAAGTATAATATAATATTGTGTCAATTAATGCAAAAAATTATAGATAGCAACATTGGTTTTTGCAAATATAAATTTCGCCTTTCTTGCTACACTATACATTAGGTATAAAATTCAAATTATTTTTCTTGAATCTCAAAGGTCATTAATTTAAAATTATATTTCACTCATGATGAAATATTGCGCCTTTACACGGGATTTATTTACGGGATATGATTTGATCAAGGTCAGTGTCTGTAACATGCGCCTTAACAAAATTTAGGAAATACTAACGTCATTATGTTATTAAAGGTACGATGAACAAATGATGATTGACTGTAATAAGTGAAATGTGATGATTGGTGGCACCGTTGTTTTCTACATTCCTTCTAATTTTAAACTGGGTCACTAAAACTCAATTGCGAAACGGCTGTTTGTAAGTACCTACCTATTTTTATTTTCTTTACCAACAGGGGTGGGGGGGCTACTTTTATAGTATAACAAGACAAGTGTCAAAATTAGGGATGTGTAACGATTATCTTCCGCCATACTACTTTTCCCAGTTTTGACCACCTACTTTTCACAGTCTTATCTCCACTAGCCTAAGGTTGTCTGGAAGAGATTTTTATGCAAGAGGTTTCGCTCCTGAGCCCCCTTATACCTTCTTGATATGAGCCTGGGAGTAAGTCTAGCGACAGTGCTAAACTTTATTTTAATGTGGGGCGTGCCTCCCTAGTACCTTCTTTATATGACTCTGGGGGTGAGTCTAGCGATAGTGCTGTATTTTCTCTTTAGTGATAAGACCGCCTGTGGGTTACCTCTTTTACACGTGTAACCAATACTAGTTTGTTATTTTTGTTTTTTTTTTTATATTGAGTTATTGTTTTGTATTGATTATCAAAGATATTTTAGATTTTACATAGGTACCTTTATAAATATTTTCATATTGTCTGGTTTTTGTCGCATTCAGTTCGCAGTGTCGCATTCTGGTTTTAGTGGCGAGTGAGACATCAAACAAATAATTTTTAGGGTTCCGTACTTCAAAAGGAAAAGCGGAACCCTTATAGGATCACTTTGTTGTCCATCCGTCCGTCCGTCTGTCTGTCAAGACTCTTTAAGTCAGGAAAGCGTAAAGGTAGAAAGTTGAAATTAATACCACATACACAAATCTGTAGTCTCTTACAGCTGTGAAAAAACAAAACCTCTACATCAACGCAATCAAAAGATACGGCCGTTTTTGTCGCATTTCACGTAAATTTGCAGTAAGAATCAAAATGTATAGATACCTACTTCCCGTTGACCTCTAATCACGAAATTTGCCAAAAAGCAAGAGCTTGTAGCACAAGTACAAGAGAAAAACAGAAAACCGTATAATTGTCGCAATGCCACCAGTATTTTAAGTACCTAAGGTCATAAATGGCAGGGGAGCATCCTTTGTGAACACTGGGTGGGCGGGTCCGATTCGCACGTGATTTTATTAATGAGAGTAACAGCGATTATATATTTGACCGGTTAACAGACAAGTTGTGTTACAAAAGCCGTTTTCAATGTAACTACTGAAAGAAAACCCTCCTACTCATTTATAATATTACTATTTTAATAGATAGAAGTGGGCCTGGTCATTTCGCGGAGTTCCTCAGCAAAAAACATATCCCATGATTTACTTAAACATGCCTCCCTAAAGAGTAGTAATATAAATTAAATGCTTCTCCTTGTTTACTAAATAATTTCCATAAATATTTCAATGGTCGCAAGCCATTAAGACAATATGAAATGCGAATACCAAAGTAGTCCTAGGGCATATCGTAGAACTGGTTAAGCGTGATCATGAAGAAACTATAGGACCCAGTAGAAAATTCTAGGAACTATTTGTTGTCAATTACAAATAATGCTATTAAATAAGTAAAACAAAAAGCTCACTGAGGAATAGATAATTGAATTGAGGAAAACTTTTTCCCACACTGAGTATTCTTTTTTTTCCTGAACGAGAGACGAGTGTAAGACCTTATGTTTCTCGGAGAAAATTTATCTTTGACATTGATTTTATCGAATAGTCAAATAAAAACGCTAGTTTACCTGGTTTGATTTCCGGATGGGACAAGCGAATTTATAAAAATCTTTGAATGCAGTTTTGTTTATTGTAAAAATAAGGGAAAGTTTTCTGTAAGTAAAACGAGCTAACTTAAGGATTAAAAGCACTTTTCCTCTAGGACCCATCAAAACTTCCCACACTTTAGAGGTATACTGCGAGCTGCGTATATTATTTTCAATTATATACTGTTTTTGCAATCAACATTTTTTGATTCCATGTGATAAATACCTTTAAAGTTTCAAAAATCTTAATTCAGCCATAAGACTGAAGTTTTTAAGTTGGCCATAGTCACTTATTAGCCGTTACAGATATAGTCCAATTGATCCCTAAACCGCAAAACAATGAAGGAACAGGCTATTAAAATCGATTCCGTACACAGCAACCCGCATATAAAGATGATTTGTTTAAAATTCCGCGACCGGCCCCACGTGATGAATATCGCGGCCGTATATTCGAATAATGATCATGCCTTGCACTGCATTCAATGGCATTTTGCATACAATATGGTAGATGGATTTATATTAAAATATGGCCAACGTCAGACCCGGTTGCTCAATAAATTATTCATTACACACAGTCAATTTTCGTTCAAGATGAACAATAAGTATATCAAATTCACAGATGCTGCTCATAAATATTCAGGTTGCATTATTGTTCTGGCTTGTCGGTAATTAGATCGCCCACGAAAGGAAGCTGTACCTTAATAAGTTAGTAGCGACAAAGTTGGTAATATATTACCTATGTCGCACGCTCAAAGATTGCTTTTAGTACACACCTTATTACCAAGGAGGACAGTACAAATTCACATGGATGCCATTCAGTGTTAGTTATGCGCCAGGTCTGTTCTGTTTTAATACGTGTATCTCATTAGGGTCAGCGTAAATGATTACCATTTTTATGAAGTACGTAGATACGCGTACGATTCTCCTGTCACAGTCCTGTTTGTTTTTGTGAGCATAAATATGAATTATTATTGTGATGACTATGGAAATACTATCAGTAATGGAGTGCGTAGAAGGCGAGAACGTACTAGCTACTTAAGTCGGGAATCTCTGAATAGAGAGTGGGTGCTTAGATGATAATTGTAGGTACTCGTAAAATAAATATTGGCGCGGAAAATAAGTAATGGGACAAGCAACAAAGCAGCATCTTCGTTATCCCATATCTGCTTTACATTATGATGGGCAAACACAAGAAATATATACAAACACCAGTAGTTGATGTAATAATATGTTTACTTTTGTCACTCACTTCGGTTCTGCAGGTGAAGATTAAGCCAATAAGGCTTGGAACCCCTCAAAAGAATCAATTGAGTTTGATTTTACCATAAAAAGGCTACATTAAACTCCTTTATTTTTAAATTTGTGACCAGAACCCATAGATATAGAACAAAAGAACTAAGTACCCAATCAGCCGAAAAAAACGCCATAAAAAAGCTGCTTTTGCAGCACTTTCTCATATAGTCGTGTTTGGAACGGGACGTTTCGTTAAGTGCCAGTAGTTTATAAAGCTGTAACAGTGTTGGTAATTTTGTGTATGAAGTTTACACTTTTCGTACGTTTTATCGTTTGTATCGCCATCTATGCAAAATACCCTAATAACCCTAATTAATTTATATTATTTATCTTCACAATGTTCGTTATTTTCAATTTTAATGAAATTTTACATAATTTTATATCTTAGCAAATTTATCATTTTATTATTTACATTGACATTGTACCTATTATATAAATAAATTGTACCTATTATAAATTTAATGTTTAGGTGTTTAATGTTCTCATCCGGTAAGGTCTATCTGGGGTGCTTGTTATTAAATAGCTGTTTGTCATATACCTACTGTGTAAGTTAATAACAATAGTTTTGTAAGTTATAATATTTGTTTAAATTTAAGTATTCCTAATAATTTTATGGGCTTTGCCTGAAATAAATATTTCATTCATTCATTCAAAATTGTTCGCTAATGTCATTTTGACCCACATTTTTTGAGGTTTTTGTTCTGCCTTGAGTGTCTATTTCTTTTGATCAGTCAAATGCCAGAACCCCGCTTTTTCTCCGCCGTTTTTAGGGTTCCATACACAAAGGGTAAAACGGGACCCTATTACTAAGACTCCGTTGTCCTTCCACCTGTCTGTCTGTCCATCCGTCCGTGTGTCACCAGGCTGTATTTCGTGAACCGTGATAAAACACTTAAAATTTTCAGATGTATTTCAGTTGCCGCTATAACAACATATACTAAAAACAGATATTTAAGGGGGCTCCTGTAACAAACGAGTTTTTTTTAGATAGTACGGAACCCTTCGTGCTTGGCCGGTTATTTTCTTCTATCGATATTTATTATAAACTGTTTCTAACACTAGCTAGATCGCGACAGTCTTTTGTTTTTTCTCGAAGATTCCAAGCCCTGTCCAAAGACATCAGTTTTAAACCTTTTAGAACTAACTAGATGATTGCCCAACTGTTAAAAGAGTTGCACCGATAATATAGACAAAGACAAATAGACGCGAGCTCGAGACAAATTACCGTCTACATTAATTTGTAAATATTTACTATCAAAATTTGTGCCTGTCAATAAACATTTGAAGAAGCGCTTGACGAATAGCGAGTTTTACTAGCTGTCTGTGTGACGGATGCCGAACATGACCTTACAATTTATATCCCGAGACATAAATCAAGCCACGGCGTACGATCAGAACTGACACGGAGATCTTGAGCTATAACCTCCTCAGTGTGCGGCTTGGGGTACTGAAGGAAGCGGCAGCGGCAGCGGATTGATCAGCTCTGCAGGCATAAGTGAAGAGTATAGGCGCCTACCTGCATATTGATATTTTCAAAAATTTCAATTAAATCGGAGAAACTTATAATTTTTATAATAATGGCGCACAAACTGATAAAAAAGTCAAACCCCTTTTAAATTCGTTATTCGAATTAGAGAAACCAGAAATATATTAACACTTGGAATAGAATGATACTCAATAATCTGTGAAATTGCCAAAGAATTCTAATATAATGCCCGACGACGCTTCTCTTTTTTTATTTGATGCAAAAGAAAAAATATTTTTTTAAATAATTCTTTTCGGGTTTGCTTAGTTAAATGATTCAAGCACTTAAAATGGTTGGCACTACTTAAACATTTTCACTCAGTTTAACATTTATGAACCCTTCACTGGGCACTGTTTAGTACAACAGTAGACCAAGCATCTAATCCGAACAGTTAGGAAACTATTGCAGCATTCGTGTGCTTAAGCTACAGTCATGCATTGAAATACTCACTTCAGTAAACTTACTAACCTTCCAGCAACACATGGAGGGGAATCAGCATACGTACAGTTTACTCTGCTGAAGTGTAAGCCCAAATGTCTGTGTTGCGAATAGTCCGTACACAAAATTAGATAGAAGTGTGCCAGATTTGTTAGTATAGTTGTATCATTTTCTATGTGTTAGTTTATTGTTTGGATTTAAAGTGGGAGAAGTGTGTCTGTGTGAGGGTTTTGGTGCCGGAATAATTTGGACGGTAAGATATCGCTTTGTCTCCCTTCCAACGTGTGGGTTTCCACCCATGTTGCTTGCAGACTATACCGCCAAGTAACTTAACTTGCACCACACCAAATACATAACGAACTTTTTTCTCCTCAGCGTAAGTGTTTGCCACGGATGAATAGCTATAAAAAATCTTTATGATTACAGCTTTCATGGATATAAAGTTGTGTGATCGTAGAAAAAGTGTAGGATTCGAGAGGAAAGTGATTGATGCAACCGATTTTGGGAGAAACGAGATAATGTTCACGCTTAGGTGCCAATCAATCGTATAGTATTGTTTTGATTAAGAAGTATTGTATGAGGCAAGATTTAACTTTCAATCTAAACAGAAAATTTAACACTTTAATTGATGATTATGGGTTATCATCTGTAAAAACGAGTGCTTTCATTTGGATAAAGGTTGGATAATAAAATCAATATTTTTCGCCTTTAACTTTTAGATAGTCCACAGGAAAGACTGTAATATCGATTTGTGTTTGACCCACTAAAATAAGTCTAAAAAAGTTTTTCGTTTCAAATATTTTCACATCCACGCAATTGCATTCAAACCAATATATCCGATAGGATATTGAAAGGCAAAGCTTTTTAATCTATTTTTTTTCGACACCCTACATTTTCACGATGGTTTTAAAACAACTTTAAATTGGTGAAACCTTTTTATTTAGTTACATGCGGAAATGTGCGCTTTAGGAATTTCAATTAACGTTTACTATTTTGTTTTATTGCATGTTGAAACTTTATTCATTTATTGTTTTTCTTTTTGATATTTAAGGCATGAATAAATTTTACTTTTAAAAACAAGTTCGGCGTATGCACTGACCTATAGAGTAGCTAAGAGTTTCTTAAGAAAAAACACTACGGGGTCTACTAGCCGGGAAACAAGGGATTGCCGGTTTTTGTGTTAGTTTTTCCTATTTGGAATACTAGAATGCCTAAAGTTTTTTGCATCTTGAGGCCCAAATTTGCGATGTCCCGAGGGTGCGAGTAAGTGCCCTCTTAGATCAACAATTTTTGTATGAAAATCCATTGCTGGAGCGTCTCACTAAAGCGCCCTCAGCATGATGTTTCGCGGGTATTAATACGAACTTTACCTATAGCAATATTTTGAGGTCACGCAAATTTATTGACAGTTTGAAGTAAATTTAGGGCTGTATATGGTGTTATGGATTCAAACAGACAAGTAAGATTCAAGTAGTTGTTACCGTTAGTTGAACTCGAAGTTGAACGCTTTGAGATATGAGGACCATAAAGCCCGCATTTGCTTTAACCCTGGACGTGTTGATACGTGGCCTAGACCAGAAATTTGGTATGAAAATCTTTTGCTGGAGGGTCATAATTTTAAGCAAATTACAATATTACGAGTATAAATTTACTAAAACGGGGCTTTATCGTGTCAAAATTTAAAAACAATCATCCGACGTTTCAAGGGCGACATTGTCCCCGTGGTCCCCGTGGCTGAGGTTGACATCAACATCTTCTAGCTGCGTAGGTTTTACGAACTACCCGCACTTGGTCTTGATTATCAACTTGAACATTTTACGATGTCCGATTTTTGAGCCGGAGATATTCGACAACGCTTTTTATTAATGACCGGATTCCATGTAGACGAGATCCTCAAACTTTGTAGTAAATTTATAATGTGTGAAAATCGTGAACGTTTAAATGAAAATGAATCACATTAAAATTTATTGACAAAAATATTATTGCCGCCTATTAAATATAAATCATCTACTTACCACTCCTTGTTACCACTAGCACGCCAGTAAAACTCATTCAGCCAATTAGCGCCATTGCTGGCGAGTGTTGCAACCAATCACCGTTTGACACTCGTCAAATTGGAGTTAGAACATTGATTGATGCGAATCGAGGTCACCATAATTTATTGGTAGTTCGTTGAAGTTTGTATTAAACAATTGGGTTGTAGACACTTTTATGTATTCAAAGAGATAGGCAAGTCTAGCAAGAGTTTTTTTATTATGGCAGTATTTTACAGCTACGCGCCTGTTGAAATCAATATTTGCAGGCTTAAGGATGATTAACACTAGGACGGGACGGGACTGGGCGGGACGGAACGATCTGTCAATTTGTATTTATTATTATTATTAAATTAAAAATTGCACCTTACAGCTAAAGCTAAGCTAAGCTTTTTACGGCCTCCTAGCCTAGTCGGTAGTGACGCTGCCTTCGAAGCAGGAGGTCCCGGGTTCGAATCCTGGTCAGGGCATGTATTTGTGTGTTTATCACAAATATTTGTTCCTGAGTTATGGATGTTTATGTATTTAAGTATTTATATTTATGTATCTATTATATATATCGTCGTCTAGTACCCACAACACAAGCCTTATTGAGCTTACCGTGGTACTAGGTCGATTTGTATAAGATTGTCCCACAATATATTTATAAAAAGAAAGTATACAAAGAATCACGTGATAGCTCGAAGCCCTCGGATGTCACGTGACGTTTTCTTTAGTAACAGACAGATCGTCCCGTCCCGTCCCGTTGTAGTGTGAGTCATCCCTTACTGTAACGTATAGTAGGTTTGGTAAGTCAGTAACTATTCACCAAAAAACTTGGTCGTGTAGTTATTTACGAATCGTGTCGTCGGTTATACATCACAAGTTTTTCTTACAACGAACACAACCGTAGCTCGGAGCAGTCGCTAAAAAACTCAGCGTTCCTTGCATTAAGTACTTGGCTTTTCGAACTTTTTGACTTTTAAGCCTACATTGCCTACCTATACATAATTATTTTAGAAATTTAGCCTCATTTGGGAATAAAATGTTCATTTAGATCCATAACCATTTGTATTCGTAGCATTTATTACAAGATTTAAATTTAGGACTTATTGCTATTTTTCACCTTCAAGATCCAACCATAACGATGCACCCAACGCCAACCTTTTTCCTCTCATTTCCAACATTCAAAGAAATCGAAACCCGCCCGCGTTTTGCCAATCATCTCGGCTGCATCAGTTGTTGACCCCTGACTGACAAAAAGACGCCATACGGTAATCCATCAAACCGTCATAATTTCTCCCAGTTAAACCAAAAGGTAGTATGTCCATTCTTTTAATTGAGACATACGGCTTTTATACTAAGCGCGATATAATTTATAGTTGTGAAAAAACGACGTAAGTGCGTTGGATTTTATATACACGTAAAGCGTTTTTGTAAGTAAAGTTTGTGTTCAGATACCAGGTTTGTATGAAATTGATGAGCAGCTCACATTTGACCTTGAACCTCGAGAAAGCAACTATTATTGTGTGACTAATAAGCGAAAAATTTATCTTGGCTGTAGTTGATCTTCTGTGATTTATCACATGTTGGTATTCAAATTGTTGTAAAGGAATACGCAGACAATATTTAAAAAAAAGTATTAAAAGTAGACATTGCGCGCGGGTTTATACTATGCACTGATTATATTCATAGGCCGTTGGACGCATCTCATCTGGAAATCATTTTAGGAGTTAAAATTAACTACCTAAAACATACTGTTGTGGCCGATTTCATTTGGTCAGTCCACCATCTCATACTGAAAAAAATTACCAAATGCAACGTAAAAAAAAGCCGTTTCTGACTGATCTATAGTCACATACAAATTTACATTTACAATGTCTATAATATTAGTCATTCATGTGATTGTATATAATGAAATACATTAAAACTCGTTTGTGTTTATTAAACGAGGCGTGAGCCGAGTTTCATGATAACATCACACGAGTGTTTTAATGCCTAATTAATTACACTGCTTATATACACACATATCATGAGCTCTACATGATGCAATCAAACCGCATATTTCGACTTGCATGAATGAAAACTTTTCTGACATTAAAATTTTGACATTAATATTTTTAAATTCAGAGATAAATTAGAGTAGACCCCAATTTTTTGCCGCTAGCATCCTTGGTACAATGTCTCAAGGACCTATTTTAGATTAAAGATAGGTAGAGGTAGGTAGCTAGGCAATTTACACTTACTGTATATGTTTGGAAATAAATGCTTTGTCAGTAGCATAACTAGCATATCGCTTGATACCAAATAACGTGCGATTAGCTAAAGTGATATACGTATTACGCATATAATACAAAATTAAATAACCCTTGTCGACTCTATATTATTAAAAATTCCTTAAGATGTGTATCCAGCACACAGATTGCATTTTAATGAGACAGTAACGTGCAAGGAATTTGCGTCAAAGTATATTAATGGACGTCACAAGTCGTAATCAATTTATATCAATATCGCCAATGGCCTGCTCTGGATTTGTTAGCAAGCATTAATATGAATTTCTACGCTAGGGCTGGCACGATTGCAATAGTAGAAATTTAGTTATTTTTTTATTTTAACCTTAAACTATTGATTTATTCAAAAACGGTATCTGCAATAGATGTCTCAACGGTTCACGCATATCAATTAGGGGCTGCATGAGATGTCAATATCTGACTTTTTTTTAAGGATGACTCACAGTAGTCCGTTCCGTTCCGATCCGATACGGGACGATCTGTCAGTTTCTATACAAAAAGTCACGTGACGTCCGAGGCCTCCGAGCTATCACGTGATACTTTCTATAGAAACTGACAGATCGTCCCGTATCGGATCGGAACGGAACGGACTACTGTGAATCACCCTTTATCTGCCATATTTAATTATACTCGATAGAAGCTGAACTATGTGGAAGGTTTACTGAAAAACGTTCACTATGAGTCAAACATCAGTCTTAAAAAATGTTGGCAGTCGTATGGATGAGATTGACATCCGAATAATATTGTTGCGATTTTGGGGTCAGGCTCATCAGCTGTTCAGTGTGTCCATATACCCCATATAATCACATCGCATAGTAAACTATGAATTTCTTCGTATCGCATAGTAAAATATATAATGTGTAAAAAAGAAATAGTTACTGCCGATGGAAGTAAAATGTTATCTTTTTCTTTAAATCACTTATTCATACATTAGAAACTAGATTCATGAAATCCAGCAGCCAGTATCTAGAGTCTATTACTACATCGAGCTCCATCAATGTGTGATGTGTAGTAATTTTTTTTTATGCTATAGGTGGCAAACGAGCAAACGAATCGCCTGATGGTAAGCGATTAACGTCGTCCATGGACACCCGCAACACCAGAGGTGTCGCAAGTGCGTTGCCGGCCTTTAAGGTGGGAGTACGCTCTTTTCTTGAAGGTTTGAAGGTAAGGTTAATATTGAAATTGCTTCTATTTGTATTTATGTCTTACCTGTTTTTCTATTGTATATTTTGTATTTTTGTCTCCTATATGGTTAACATGTATAGCTGGACTGTTAATGTTTAACTAAGGAATAAATAAATGAAATGAAATGAAAATAAACAATGCTACATTAAAATAGATGTTATATACTAAAGAAAAAGTGACCAAGGCCTCCAGTGCCTACGGCAGGGATTAAACCTGCGTTCTCCTGTATTCACGGCAGTTGTCCTAACCACAAGACCAACCGATCACGGCAGCAAATAGGCAAATGTTCCTGAATTCTTATTCTCTATTTTATTTTATCGCAGTATTATTTTTTTGGTAAAAAAATTATGGTTTTAAAAGTTCCGTTCTCATAAGCATATTCTTATGCGTCCATTCTTTGTACAGGTCCATTGGAATAAAGTTTAACAATTGAACATCTAACTGTGTTCAATTGTTCTTCGCTACAACATATAAGGCTTCTGACAATAGCCCATTTCACGCACACATCGCGTACACATTATACTCAAGAGTAAACATGAATGGGAACCCGTTAACTTTCTAAAACAAATGATTAATTTCAATACAAATTGATTGTTGTATAGATTTATTGGTTGGACAATAACATGTCGGTATCAGTTATATCTCGGCGGGTTTTTATTAACATTGACCTCGAATTGAATGGAGATACCAATCGCCTTGCACTTGCATTTGGTCAACAGAAATAAATTGATTACATGATATGCTGTGATTTGTCACGTTTTTTATAATGTAATCAATATTAAGTATTTAGCATTTGGTTTTGATTTTGCTATGATTGCAAAGGAATGCTGAAATAAGCTTTATTAGCTATCATATTCAGTCAGCATGGAAAACAGTCTAGGTATGAATAACCATTTTAAACCTAAGTTAGGTAAGATAGGCCTTTAGTTTACCATTTTGTTATTTGCCTTCGTTATCAACATAGGTGGCAGTGGGCGGGGCACATTGCACGTAGAACCGATGGCCGTTGGGGCGGAAAGGTTCTCGAGTGGCGACCGCGTACCGGAAGGCGCAGCGTGGGTAGGCCCCCCACAAGGTTGACTGATGGATGACCTGGTGAAGGTCGCAGGAGTCCGCTGGATGCGGGTGGCGCAGGACCGGTCATTGTGGAAATCTTTGGGGGAGGCCAGCAGTGGACGTCTTTCGGCTGAAATGATGATGATGATGATGATGATCAACATATGTAAGTGTTGCAGAAAAAAAAAATAGCCAAGAGCGAGTCGGACTCGTCCACCGAGGGTTCCGGACAAAGGATGCAAACCACATCATTTATGACCTTAGGTACTTTAAAAACACTGGTGGCACAGAACTCTCAGTGTGTGGCAATTATACAGTTTTCGGATTTTCTCCTGTACTCGTGCTACAAACTCTTGCTTTCACATTTCGTGATTCTAGGTCAACGGGAAGTACCCTATACATTTTTACATTTTGTATGAAAAATGCAATATAAACGGCCGTATCTTTTGATTGCGTTGACGTTGAGTTTGGTTTCTTCGCAGCTTTAAGGGAACGCAGTGTATGTGGTATTAATTTCAACTTGCTACCTCTACGCGTTCCCGAGATAAAGGGTCTTGACAGACAGACAGACGGACGGATAACAAAGTGATCCTATAAGGATTCCGTTTTTTTCGTTTTGAGATACAAAACCCTAAAAAAGAGTGCGAGAGAGTGAGAGAGTGAGAGAGTGGGTTCGTGCTACTCCGCAAAACCAAGTTAATCAAAAGAGTATAGGTATAATATAAATTCATTCTGTCACTACACAAATACTAATGGACACACTTTAGGTCATTGGACCAAGCACTACACGTACTAAGTAGTCAATAAGTCAATTAGATCCATATACATAAATCCTTATATTAACCTATAATGTACGTTTGCCAGCCCTGCGCCTCATCTATTCGAATTAAGGCAGAGCACGTGTGGCATCTGCCTATGCTGCCATCCTGACAAAAGCTGTATGTCCCAGTGCAACATGTGCAGATACGTCCTTTTGCCTTAGCGCGCTTGTATGCAGATCGGCTCGTAAATACTCGTATCTGCTTTAACAACGACATGCGACTATAATATCCAGTAAAAAGCCGTATGTCGCGTTGAATGCAGTACGTTAAAAGCCGTTTCAATTGACGATGTGTTCTTATTACATCATTGACTGTAAAGAATTATGTAACACTACATCATTTGCATATACGTCTTTTCGAGTTGTTGTTACAGGACATGTTGACAACGGTTTATTGTATAATTGTAAGACGTACGTTCGTATTTTATCGGTCTGCTTGTTCGGTTTCGAAGTGTTTTCTTCAAGACATTTTAATGGGTACTATGTAACATGAGCTATAATTTTTTTGTTTGTCAGTTTCGGGTTTGTTTTATAAACATTCACATGTTCTCATTTCTTATTTTTCATGTCATGTCAAGAATGATCAAACTTCTGGCGGACACGTTTTTGAATATTTATTTGAACAAACCTTGATTTCTTTTGTTTTCTTTGCTTTACACTCTTATTTTTAACTGGCTGGTACCCGCGACTTTGTCTGTTTTCTAATTGAAGCATGTCTTATTCTATCGTATGTATAAGCTTTATTATTATTGTAAAGTTTCATTAAAATCCATTCAGTAGTATTTACGTGAAAGAGTAACAAACATCCATACTTACAAACTTTCGCGTTTATAATATTAGTAGGATGTCGCCGTCAATCAACATACTAATTCCGTCACTATAATTTGTCATTTAGAATTTTTCATAAGTCATGGTTACTAAAAACCGCATTTTGAAATCGATTGTGGCAACCCTGTACTTACATAATTTAATATGAAACAAATAACTCACACTTAAAACAATGTCAAAAGCAATTACCATTATCATATTATAGTCGATGCAAATCATTTCCGCGACGATAACTCTAACAATTTCGGACTTTACTAGGTTAATGGTGTAATGGTCAACAACAATGTTTATAAATATCCTTTGGTGCCCGAATTTCATTGGTGACACACTGCCAAAGCATATTTGCAATCATACTTTGATTTCATGTGCTTTATAAACTAACTTACTGTACAGTATGTTAATTAATCCCCTCAGACGATCCGACAATTCAGACTCCCGCAACGACGACGCCGGATTGCTCGAATCAGCCTGCTTCGTCGCGCGTTTACCTAAGCCGGTCTCCCGATGCCCGAGCCGTGAAGGTGACAACACCACTCTGTCTGTCCGACGATGACTGCCCAATGCAGTCGAAACGTGATAAAAATACGTGAGTATTAACCGTTGCAATTTAATATCAGTATGACTCACGAAAGTTTAAATAATAAGTATGGTAATTCTTCGAACGTGTACCAAATGAGTTGAATGATGCCCTACATTACACTACTTTAAATGCCAGTAAAAAAATAACTCTAGGTATGTATGTAATAGTAGATTACGTACCGAGGGCTGTAAAGTAAGAAATGTCTGAGAGATCTACTGTAATTGTCTACTGAAGCGAAGCTGAGGTCAACAAACATGTGATCTGAGTCTTTCTTATTTACTGGCCCAGGTCTGTACACTATTTTTTTGCTCCATGCAGTCGGCAAGCGGCGAATTTGTTTAGCGTAGCGGCCTGAAATTGGCTGTTGGCGCAAGTTGAAATTCATAACACTTATACAGGTCTGGACTGCAGATGCTGTAAAAAAATCAAACTTCTACGTTAAGTCAAAAGATACGGCCGTTTATGTCGGATTTCCCATTAATTTGCAATGGGAATCAAAATGTATAGAGTACTTCTCGTTGACTTAGAATCAGGAAATTTGGCAACACACAGCACAAATACAATAAAAGTTAGCACCAGTATTTTAAGTACCTAAGGTCATAGGGTTTGTATGGAATTTGACAGCTCAACTCCGGATTAGCGGCTAACCCTGGTTGGTGCAAGTGGGCCTAAGACATTAAAATCAGGAAAAATATTAAGTGTGACCAACAAAACCATGTGTATCAATAAACACCACCACAAATTGGAATTGATCAAGTTAAGTAACCACAGCAGATTAATGGGCCAGTGACCAGATACATTATCCAGGACCTAGCGCCGTCATTAATCTATTGACTGCGTTCAAGTGCCAGGAACATTAATTACGGAGGGCCAGGGAACAGTCAGTTCCCCGGGATTGGGGCGACCTTGGACGGGTTGAAGGATTGTCTATTTTGGAATGTATATTAGGTATAGTCGATATACCAACTAGATCAACAGATTCGTACTTGTTGTCTCAAGGCAGTACTGGCAGAGGTCGAGTCTTACTCAATGACCTTGACGAATAAAAAGTTCTATCCAGAAACAGAATTAAACTGTTTGTACCTATAACGTTTTTCGCCTTAAATAATTGTAGATCGTAACAAGTAACGATGTTGCTTTCGATAATGAATGAAACTATAGTGCGGTTACATTCTTCGGCACTTAATCGATCGTGACCGACAATATAAAGCTACGTTTAGAATGGAGAGCGCAAGTAAAGGAACTGAGTGCGTACAGCGTAGCGTAGTTATCTCTCTCTGTATCCTACTCTTCCTTATTAGTGTGACAAAGACAGTTGCGTTTCGTTCGCTACTGAGCGCTACTGATTGTCATCTTATCTGCGCATTTTTTTAAATGTCTAGCGAATGATAAGTCTGTAATGTCTAAGATTACCAATAGTTTGGAAATACAGAAAATTTAAGCAATAATGCTAAGCATTTTTTTACTAAACTATCCAGGACCGGCATTAAAACTAAATTATTTCTGAGAGCAAAACAAAACATTCCCTCAGTCGTCGTCGCATTCTCTCAGTCATCAGTCTCAGTCAGTTCATTAAGATGATGACTGAGAGAATGCGAAGACGACGAATGACGGGGAGAATTCGCAGTCTCTCAGTCATTCATGTCATCTTAACCTTGTGAAACGGAGTCCTGTAAGGGCTCAAAAAGTAGGGCCATGGTGTTAATAAACGCGATTAATCCGTTGTAAAGTGTTCAATTTCAATCAATGAAAATATGTTTACAAATATTCGAGAGATGCTTTTTGAATTCATGTTGGGTGTCTAGTCTATATCCAGCTTTATGGCTAATGACTAAACATATTATAAACAAATGACGACTAGACGTTTGTCTAGTATATTAGCATAATGTTAGGTTTATTACGTTTGATCAATTCCGGACCTGTCGTTCAAGACGATGTTCGGTTGATTTTGGTACCGCCCTCTATTGGGTTTTGTATAAAAAAACTATTTAGACGTTCATTTTAGATTCTTTTAGTTTCTTAAGTCACGTTGATGAAGAAAAAAAATGCGTCTGATCATATACAGTGTGTAAATCAAATACGGGCGAACCTCTTAACGGTGGTTAGTATAGGACATAAGAAATGTAGTTAGATAACTTTTAAATGGAATTGCAATTAAAATTTTATCCATACAAAATAATTCGGCCCGCAATGTAATGCAAACACACTCGCGTTAAACATTCGTTGACAACTGTCAGCGTCAAGTATTTTATAGTACATTGCCGCTGAAAATTGTAGAAAAAAATTAATTATGGGGTCATAGTTAAGTGTAACTTAAAAATATATTTTAATTATTGATAATACTAATGAATTCTATGTTTGGTTAAATTTATCGCCCGCATTAGACTTACACACTGTATACAGCATACTAGAAATCGATGATAGTTTGTGAACTTCTGATAGGAAAATTAACATAATGTAAGAGTGAACATAAAGAAAATAGATCGGCTGTAATTAGCAATAGTCCCAAAACAAATCTGTTCCAAGTGTTCCAACCCAATAATAAAATTCAATCCAATCTATACAATACGAAGCATGAATTAAATCATTTATTTTTTGTAATAAATGTTTTGATTCCTGTTTTTAAGTAGGCAGACTACTATATATAAATTATAAATTGAAAGAGGCGTCATATACTATAGAAAAAGTGACCAAGGTCCCTGGTGAGCAGGGGTTGGGGCTCAATCTAATCTATTTCACTGGGCAGCCCTTACAAAATACTTTTAATCCCTGCAAAAAACCGAGTTGATGTTTGTTACCTATTTTGGAATTCTACTTACTTGGCCCAAAAGAAAAAGTTTGCTAAGGCAACCTAGGAAAACCTTCACAAATGGTTTTACCGCCCCTAATATCTGTAATATGGGCTCTAATTTGCGCCCTTCTATTACAAATATAAGGAGGGAATTCTCTTATGTTTGAAAGAACATTATCTGGTGCAAGGGTCCAAGTTCCTTAATATCGTTACAAGGCTAAGTAAAAGCAGATGTTATTATTGTTGCTTATTTAGATACAAGCTGAGCAAACCAGTATAAGTGTACCCATGATTTGATTCTTATAATTACATGCGCAGAACTTTATAGACAAATAAAACCAAAACAAATCGTATCGTTTCTCCTAAAATCACTTGCCCTAATTGTTTTTTCCTAATGATCATAACCTAAACAATCAATTGTCTTAGCGATTATTTGCCATAATCGAATTATTGCAAATCGCTGTTAGAAATATCGGTTAGACAATTGTAGAGCATGGGAAGGCCCCCCACAAAATGGACTGATGACTTGGTAGAGGTCGCAGGAATTCATTGGATACGGGCAGGGCACTATCGATCGATGTGTCATTCTCTGGGGAGGTCTATTTTCAGTAGATTTTGGCTAATTATGATGTATTTATTTATTTATAAAATGATTTGCAACTTACAGCGAACACCATCACAAACTTCAATTAACCACAGTTATTAACAAATTCATTCTTCTCAAGCATTCCCTTACATTCATCATTCAAACTTGCCATCCCCGATGCGAACAAATCACACTGAAGGGCCGCGCCGAGCATGGAGTTGAGCATAAACAGTCCGTGCCGTAGCGGTGAGTAGCAGTAGTAATATGATGATGAAACATACCTACAGTGCGCGTGAGAGGCAATGAGACGCAAAAAACCTATGGTTTATATTTTCTTACAACTCCGAGACCGTCATATGCACGTTGTCGATTGTCGGTACTATAAAACCAACGAAACCTCTGGTGCGCCGGGAATAACTACCCAGTAATGGGATCGCCCCGATACTCTTTACCTCCTTAACCGAGTTTCCTGTCCATTTGGGTACCTTTAGCCGAAATGAGTGTGTCCTGTACCAATTAGGAGTCGTGTTTATTTTTAATTCGGACCAATTTGCTGTATTTGGCTAAATGATCGCGAATCTGGGTTAATTAATACAACGTTAAGAACTCTTTTTATGAATCACGTGTAGGTTAATATCAGTGGCACCGCGTCCGAACTAATTTATTCAATGATTGAAGAATCGAGTTTATTTCATACGATTTATGAAAAAAGGGAAGGCAGTTGACAGTTGACGTAAGATTTTATTGTTGTTTGTATGAAATGTATATATTTGAGACGTGTGTGAATTTTGCTGCTTTTAATTTTTAACCCGAAATTAGCTAAGGTTAGGGGTTAGGTTAGTAAAAGTTGTTCAGTATGACTTAGGTATTATTATGGGATATCTAAGATTTTAATGGCTTGTGTTACAATATTCTTTTCCTCAATTCTGAGAGGCAACGTCTATGCGTAAAAAAGGTAACATTGAAAATTGTAGGCTCGAAAAGCCAATAAAATTTAAAATTTGCACCTTTATCTATTCACATAAAATGCTTTGTCTCCCAGCCAAGAGTAGCAAATATTAATTAAAGACCAATCAATTTCTGCAAAACGTGAAATGCAGTATCTGCTTGATACCCAATTTTTCGGAATCACGTACAAAAGCACTTTCTCCAGACCAAAACCCGAAACAAATTTAGTAATTTGTCAGTTATGTTTATCACTGGGATCTCTCACGTCTCGAGGATCTAATACGAGCGTGGTTTTTGTCCATAGCACCCGCCACGCTGGTCAATCTCACAGGACGTAGGTATACAATTATTTTAATCTTCTTCAAATCATACTTGAAGCAGGGGGGAGTTGAGTAGATACACCGAATTGTTTCAGGGAATATTTCCCACTTGTTTATTCTCAAAGTAAAATATATGTACAAATCAATTGCTTGTTTAAAGTTCGTTAATTACACTTTATTTTTGAACAAAAAGTTTTACTAAATAATATGTAGGTTTTAGGTTCTTTTTTTAATTTAGTTTTCAGGTTGTTTGTAGCTTAGTTTAGTTATAATATTTTTTATTTAGTTGATTTAAGCTTTTATTATGTGTTTCATATCACGGAACAATGGTGTTTCGGACATTTGGGAGTCGTACGCGGAGCTGAAGCCACCATGCAGAGGCATTTTCGACAATTTAGTGAAATGTAAGGGTGTAAATAGAAGCTGGTAGTAATCAATCGATAATTTTCTCAATATACCTACCGTTTGCCTACCCTACAACACACAATCTTTTTAAAATGTTGTGGGTGTGAAAGTTGAATTACATGTTTCCAAGATTTCGCAGAAGGTAATCGCAGACATATTTAAAACTTTAACATACCAATCAGTAATTATCTAAGACGCAATCATCTTCCAAATTAACTTTAGTGCTGGACAGAATTTCTTACACAAGTCACATCCACCCTATTCCAACCAGTCTCGACAGACGAAACAGGTTATTATATTCGGACACGTCGCTTGTTAGACAAACACGAGATCGGCCGATATCTCGGAACAATGCGAGTCGTGGGTGAGACGCAGGCCCTAAAAACTATAAGCACGTTGGTAGGTGGCTGGAGAACGTTTTTGACGTGCTGAAGTTACATATACTAGGCCATTGTTTTCGATATAGGTAGGTGTTTTTGGCTGGGAAAGGGATTCCTTCAACCTTCAAGACTGCTGGCATTAAAAACCTGTCAAAGTAGGATTTTTCTCAAAAATGCCATGCAAAGTCGACGTTTCCGGTTACGAATCAGGCCAAAAAGTGATCAATCAAAATTTAAAGTTTCAGAAATTGCAGTCTCGATTTTGCGACCGAAAAGTTGCATACAAATTCCATTATTTACCGAGCTCCAATTTTTTTTAAAAGTTGAAACGGTTATACAAAATGAGGTGGGACAAATAAGGCCCATGAACCAAAAATAGGTAATAAACCAATTAATTAATCACGTAACACTAATGTAGCAGTCATTTGGCTAATTACAATTACCATTTAAACGGGACTTTTCACTATCAGACTAATACCCAAGAATTAACAAATAAGCACTGCCAAATTCATAATTGCTTGTAAATTTTTGATTATAGTGTTAACTGCATGCAATCATGCGATTAAAAGCGTTTAAGCCTTAGTAATTATGTAAATGTTTGTAGAATACGCATGGCAGATAACAGGTTGGGTTTGTGCTTATTGGGGCTAGTTGCTTTTGTCTATTTGAACTCCTAGGAAAGTAGGTACCGTAAAACCAACTTACTATACAGTACTACAATACAACTATGGTCCAACGTAATTAAACATCAATAAGTAATTTATATTTTGCGTGAGCTTATTTTACAATTAACTATTGTTTTGCCATAGAACTACTTTCAAATAATAGCCACATCAAAACATAGATACTGGAGTGATTTTTGGACTATAATTGGGAGGTTTTGGACCATAGTTGGGTGGCTTTACGGTGCCTAAAATAAACGTTTGAAAAATTAGCATTTTTTTTTCTGTTTACAGAATAATTTCAATTTTAAAACTATGTTCTTCGGAGATTGTTGTAATTTACCAAACTTTTTGTTGTGATCGTTATGCGTACCAAAATCACAGTGACACAGTATCAGGGATTGGAACCGTTTTTTTTTTCAAAAACCTTGAAATAGACCAATATTTTAAAATATTTTATGCTCATTGTAAGATATTTTTTTATTATTAAGGAAACAAAGTCGTATTATTCGAATGATTAACAAATAATCGATAAACCAAAAAACGAAAACAACGAAAAAAATATTGTTATTTTGTATAGAGAAAATGCCGGTACCTATCTGATCTCTGCTAGGTATAATAAAATTAATAATGTAGTAATAATGTATTAATTGACGTGTTTATAAAAAATAAAAATAAAGATAGATAATTAGAACTTGTAAAAAAAAAAACATTCGAATGTTTTGAAGCACTAAATAGGTATTGTTTAAGTAGCTAAACAACATTTTTAAAGGCTCTCAAGTTGCCCCGGAAATAAACAAAAAAACTATTTAATCGATTGGCAATCAAACCTACGAAACTGAAATATATAAATATTTACTAGTTTATGCAACAGTGATATAATAAGGGTTCTTAAAACTTGAGGGGTCACCGTTACAAAATGAGACGAAGCCGAGTTTTATAGTAATGAACCCGACATAGACAGCTAAAATAGCGAAAAAAGATATATAGATATAAGTGCTGGAGTAGAAAAATTCAATTAGATGACTGACAGCGATATTTAAAAAGTATACATTATAACGTTGTCTGTCTGTCCATAAGAACACTGCTCCTATGGATTTTCATACAATATATGAGCACTGTTGTTGTTTTTTTTTTAATTTCTATAGTGGGCACAACATCTTCCCTATTCTGCCACGTTTCTAAATTTTGCTTTTTACGCTATTTTAGCTATTATAGTAGAAAAACTAGGGTAATGCAACAGCTCATAATTGGTTCTTAAACTCTCGGGTCTATTATTACAAAACTCGGCTGCGCCTCGTTTTGTGGCGGCGACCCTCAAGTTTTAAGAATCCTTATTATATCACTGTTGCATAAACTACTATAAGAGGCATCTTAAAATCAACTACATTGATTGCTTCAGAGAATATTGTACGAATGTTTTAACATCGTTACAGGTACAGGTCACATTATATGTTTTTGGTTGGATAATAATGCACGCATATTTTTACCCTGTCAGTTGGCACGGCGGTGCTCGTTCCAGGAAATTAAATTCACCCAAAATTACCGGTTAGCTTTGAAACAACATGCCCAAAATTACCTTAATACAAAAGATTTTTCAGACCATTATAATAAACATGAAACCGTTAAGACAATAATGGGTTGAGAAAATTATTTATTATGCCGAATAACATAAGTTTTATTAATCAATAATGCACAGTCGGCTCTATAGAAGACTTACATTTAAATCTAACTATACAATTTTAAAGCGCGAATGAAATAATTTATGTACTTTGTAAATGTTTTGTAGTGTCAAACGCAAATTTTCGTTTGGCGGAATAGCAAAGTAACATTATTTTGTATGTATTTCCCATCACGGAACAACGGTGTTCCGGACCATTGGGAGGCGTACGCGGAGCCGGAGTCAACACGCAGCGCAGCGCACCCCTTACATATCTTTAAATTGTCGAAAGGGTATTTTCGACAATTTAAAGATATGTAAGGGGTACACCGAGCGGATGTTGCACCTGCCCGAGTCCTGGGACGCACGCCGAGGCAGCACCCGCCAGGGGTAGGTATATAGAGAGACAGGGTCGAGGCAGAGGCAGACTAACAAAGGGCTGGCGGGATGACCTGGACACATTCAACGGGGAGTGGCGGAAGTGTACCCATGACAGTATTTGAAGAAAGAGGGGACACCAAACAAGGCTAAAAAAATGGAATTCCGCAACTAATTTTTCTGCTCTGCAAGCATCCATTGCCTAAAAATGCTAATAGGACTAGGTAGCTTACCGGAACGGATGACTAACTGAATTGGTCAGACTATACCAAAGGGGGGCCGATTTTGGGACTTAGTTTTTTTTTTTTGAAAAATGCAAAAAACATAGGGGTTACAAAAGACTTAGAATAATTTTCAAGATTTTGATGAAATAACCACTTTTTTCTTAATAAACTTTTCTCTGAAATCAAAAATGGCTGAGTTAGAGGCCTTCAAAGGTTGAAGTTTTTGAAGGGACTTGTAAAATTTTCATCGAGAGTGGTGTCATTATAACACTATTTTTAAATGATTGTAATGTGTAGATGGCGTCAAAACAAGCATCTTTTATAGGAAAAACTTTTCTCTAAACTTAAAAATGGCCGAGTTAGAGGTCTTAGAGAAGTCCCGGCCCCCCCTTTGCTACAGTCCAACCCACGTCCTTAGGGCTCGTTATTGATTGGCAATTTGTGATTGGTGCCCTTTCTGTTTTATCTAGTTAGTGTGGGCTTAGCCTTAACCTTTACCTGACTGATGTTCTTAATTAAGAACACTTTTGTTTTAGTTGATCCTGCCCGGTTTTTTAAAAAACTTTTACATTCTGTAGAGTGCTTCAATCGCGTATTACGATTTGCCGCCTAGTGCTGGAAAACATCACATCGCACACATGCTCAATTCGAAACGTATTGTTCCTGGGACTTCCAGCTACATGGGCGCTTCAGTGACTCTCACTAGCTAGACTAGGAAGGTATTTGAATCCTTAAGGCTAGTTGATAGCTAGATTAGATATAAAAACCTATGTTGCTTATGCCCTGATGGGTCCATGTTGTAACCTAAAATATTAATAAGACCCATTGTAAACACATGCCCTTAAATTTTGAATAGTCCACCGGAAAGTCTCCATCCATTTGTTCTTGTAACACATGTATGTAATAAAGATATGAATATGAATATGATTAGCGTGTGATTATTTCGTTTCATCGAATTAGGGTATGCTTAGCCTCATATGGGGTATTTAATTAGGATTATGATGACTGATTTTTAGGATTAGTTTGATTGAAAGCAAAAGATGTACAAAGATACAATTTATGCTTTCGCAAGTCATACTGACATTATTAATACTGCGGAACAAAAAATGGTTAAAACTCACGTATTTGTATCTTGTATCTCAATAGTCGTGACATGTTTGATGATCTAGTTAAGTAATAATATACCATGATGTACTTTATCAATTTTATCATAATTATCATACTGTCTAATAATATAGAATCTTACATAAATAAAATAAATAAATACGCATTATGAGACAATCTAACACAAATCGATCGAGTCCCACGCTCGGTAAAATGTATGTTGCGGTCTAGACAATGTGTATAATACTTATAGTATATATATATGCACATACATACTTAATTTATAACGGTAATTCGGCAATTTTTATTAAACAATATAAGAAAAAACCTTGAAACTGAATATTCAGTTAATTCCCAATGGCCTATAAAAATAAATTCAAATATTAAAACTTAGGTAATTCAGAAATTAAATTTATTTAACCTTTTTGACTGGGCGCGTGCGTAGCGTCTACATTTCGGATGTTCTCTACAGCAGCATCTTACGAGCAGTGTCCTTCGTTTGTCTATTTGCTTGTTTGTCGCTCAAATACGCAGAGCGTGGTATGCCCCAGGTTCGTCAATTTATTGTTTAGAGTTTTTTCGATTTGGCAGTATTTCGTAATTTCTCGAGAGGGCGATGATACAGTTCACAAAACGACTACTTATTTGACTAAGAAAAGCTACTTTACTTTCGTTTCCATACCTTCAACTTCCCATACCAAAAACTAAAACCAGAACAACCCGAGACACATTTAGTGGGCAACATTTTTATTGTTAACAAGCGAGCGACGATGATATCTGCGCGTATGAATGATGACTTCGTGCCGGGCCTCTGGAAGCGTTGTAGTGTTAACAATTACGAGACACGGCAAAAAGGTAAATTTATGTACGTGTTTTTGAGCTATAGCTTGAAATTAAAGGGTGCATTCTTTTCTAGCAAGATCGCCGTGAAACTGTGTCGAACTGTGATGATATTAAGGCAAATTAACTACATTCGCGATAGACCCGTTATATGTTCATAATAACGCATTTAGACAAGTTTGGTTTCGTCAAGATACCTGTTACGCCTTGCACGACTATAAGATATATACCTACACGTATCAAAAATAACGACTATTTTCATATAACATACCATTCTTATATCATAAATTACAAAAGTAAATAACAAAAATCTTATTAAAGCCTGACTGCCTTATTTGAAATTATTGCTAATTTTACTTCTTTAACAATGTCCAATGACCCCATGATTATATCTCAAAATCAAATATTATGTAAAAACAGATTGAATTTCCGACTAGCTCATTTGCATAATGCTCAAACTCTTTTCCATTTGGCAAAAACTAATCAAAGCTGTCAATTACCTAAACTTTTAAAATGTTGCTAATGAGGTCGTTATTATGTCATATTATAAGATTTATAAGTATACTATAGTGAGTCGTTTCATAATGAAGGCGGTGTTCTTTATATGCCTACTACATGTTTATGAGAATTTGACAACTTCTTATATGTATGATTGTGTAGGCATGTCATAGACATTAAATCTGAAGCATTGATTTTATAAGAAGATGCGATTGGTAAAATGGTTTTCAAGAATGGACTTTCTAAAGGGATCATTGTGGGCATCTAGACATTATATTCGGTGCGGGTAGACAAAAGGACAGGGCTTTTTCATGGACTTCCCTAATTTCATTAGATAGTTGTCTTCTGTTACTGCGACTATTATTTAAAACTAGCAACCCGCCCCGGCTTCGCATGGGTGCAATGTATACCTATACTATAAACCTTCTTCTTGAATCACTTTATTTAAACAACGCATCAAAATCCGTTGCGTAGTTTTAAAGATTTAAGCATACATACATGCAGACAGCGGGAACCAACTTTGTTTTATACTATATAGTGATATAACACATTAAAATTGATTAGTCGCGTCTACTAACATTATAACCCTACGTATGGAGGCCTCATCATTTAACCCTGCGCATTACCGGGTTCTGTAAAGGGCTCGAAACGTAGGGTCAATAAACGCGATTACAGGGTGTTAAATAAATGCAATTGATCCGTTTTAAAGTGTTTTGTTTATTTTTTATTCATACAGTATTTTCACGGTAGGTAATTTTTTTTCTATTTTATTCGCCATAGTAAACACATCATTTAAAACCACTTTCTCCTATGATCGCTTAACAAATTATTATAATGTAACACCTTGTTGCGTTATACTTATAACATAAAAAGCTGTTAAATTCATATCTAAAAGATCTTTTCAATTTGTCAAACATTTATTTTGGTACAAATCAAGCTCGCCACCATCATTACCATCTACCATTTGAATAACTCAAGCTTACTATGGAAGTAAACGTTAAGACGAACTTGTCAACTCTTGAGTTTCTTACGTCTATGGCCGCGACCCGTAAACGGAGATAAGGGGTCGACGTTTTTAGCACAAAGCATTTTCTGTTTTGGACCCTTTCTTACAGGTCTTGAACGTGAGAGCACCTTACGAAGACCTTTATCGGGCCGGAGTAATATTTCGTCCAGATTATCTTGAAACCCTTTAACGTTCAACGGAGATAGACGTCTTATTTTACAAATAATAATCACGTTTTGAGCTAAACAGGGCTTTGGAGATAAACAGTTTGAGAGTAATGATTGGTAATAAATAATGCCATCAATGGTGAATAGGAACGATTCTGATTTTAATGAGGTTAATGTCGTGATGGATACTGTGATTTGAATGATAGTTTTGTATCTTTGAGGAAACATTGTTACTATGATATTTTACGAATTTTAACTATGTATGTATAGTTAGGAAAATTAGATGGACGCTTTGAATGTTGTTCACTCAAATACTTATATGATAAATAGTTACATGAATGTGATTTTGTAACATGAAAATGGCAAAGGTATCATAAATTTACTAAAACGGGGCTTAATCGTGTATAAACTTTGAAAACAAACCTCCGACGTTTCAAGGGCGACATTGTCCCCGTGGTCCCGGAGAAAGACTATATATCAGTCTTTCTCCGGGACCACGGGGGCAATGTCGCCCTTGAAACGTCGGAGGTTTGTTTTCAAAGTTTATACACGATTAAGCCCCGTTTTAGTAAATTTATAATGTGTGAAAATCGTGAAAGTTTAAATAAGTGTTTGGCAAAGGTATCATCATATTCATATTATTTACGTTATCGCTCTTAATATTGTTTTCTGTTACCGCGATTGTTATTCATTGAAATTAAATACTTTAGAACGGATTAATCGCGTTTATTAACCCCATGACCCTACGTTTCGAGCCCTTTACAGCACTCGTTTTCGCAGGGTTAAGATCATGACTGAGACAATGCGAATTCTCTCCGTCAATCAACAAAGTTACTTGTGCAAACTTCCTACATACAAAAATATAAAAATACTTAATTAAAAACAAAAACAAAGGTTGGTCTATAATTCCCATAGGGCTTATAAAGCTAGTAAATACATTGCCTGAAGGGCATTCTATAATTAAAGTTAAAGATTAAACATTATAATATACCCGTTGTGGATTATTGTTATCGCTAGGTTGAAAGTCTTTTAATCTAACTTAATATTTACTAAATTACAAAAATAGCGTTTTAATGTCACAAAATTGCATTTATCAATCCCATAAAAGGAAATGATTGCCTCTCTTAGTTTTAATGCCTTTATTGTCACAGTTCATGTTAAATTTAATGAGCCATAAACGTCAAATTATGGTAAACACGAGAAACATTAAACAGAGCTAGCACGAAGTAATAAATTTAGAGAAATGTGAAAGAACTATTGAAACAAGTTTGTCGAAACCTCGGGTGTTTAAAACAATTACATATTTAAAGGTCCAGCTCATTATTTGCGGTGTTGACAACCGTACCATAAAAGCAATGAGATTGTAAAATTTCTGTCCCACTGAATTTATAGAGGCAATATAATTGCGGTAGAACACTTTTGTCTATGCGGGTCGTCCCTAGTTTTATTGTACCC
Organism: Lathronympha strigana; assembly: GCA_949128165.1. Classification (NCBI taxonomy): domain Eukaryota; kingdom Metazoa; phylum Arthropoda; class Insecta; order Lepidoptera; family Tortricidae; genus Lathronympha; species Lathronympha strigana. Next base: position 3,070,022 of record OX421911.1, read on the forward strand.
TAAATTGAGAAAGGATTTTTTGCGCGAAGTCCACACATTGTTAATTTCTCCGTCCGGCATTTGTTTTCAACGGTCTCTTTGTAAGAGAAAACGGACAGTATTGAATGGGACGTAAAAGGCTTTTGGTTATGGTTAATAGAATTGGTTGCAATAATACCGAGCAGTTTCATGTTTGGTTTCAATTTGGCTGCAGTTTTCTTTTGTCTCATTTTACAAGTGTCACGCTGGGTTCTTTCAATTACTGTTAAAGCTTCCGTTTACTGGAATTCTGTTTGCTTCAATGTATTATTGGACCTGTCTTCTCTGGCAATTGTATTTGGTTTATTCCGGTAGTGTCTTATTCTCTTGAATATAAATTGCGATTGTCATTTTTTTGTAATTTCAAAAATAAACAATGAAAATTGATCTTAAAAAGTTTTCTCTTTTACGCATTTTGTGCTAAGATAAAATTAAACAATTTCATCCCTATCATTGTATCGTACTCAAGCCCCTAAAGAATCAGCTTAAAACTTAAACTCCTTCTGAAAGAAAAATAAATTATTCTTTACAAATTAACAAAAGGTCACAAAACCAAACATTCTATTTTTGAAAACAGAGATAATGTTCATAAATGTTCACAGTCGTACTCTAAAATGCCACATGGCCGAGTGCTCAGTTAGAATCAATCTTTTGTAGATTAAAAGCTCGTAAATATTATTGATAAACGGAACCATTATTCCATATAAAAGGCATGTGAACTCGGTCCACAGATATCGGACAGTGTCAACACGGCTATTGGTTATGTAACTTTTAGACTCGCTAGGGTTACCAGGTCTCACGAATATTGTGGGAATGGAGAAAATTTTGTTGTTCATCAAAATCCAAAAAATCCGAATCTGTATTTTGCTTGAAATTGGTACAATAAATAGATTTAAAAACAAAGAAGCACATATTTGATACAATATATCAGCCAGTTGCTGATATAAGATGTGAAACATGTATGTGCTTCTTTGTTGAAAGAAAAAAAAAAACACAACACACATGCTGGTCAACTATATAATAATATACATGTATTTACATGTCACTAACAATGTCATTGGTAGGTACTTAATATATTTAAAAATGTCATCAATGTATGTCATTAAAATAAACAAAAAAATCATCAATGGAATAAAACATTCTTCCGTCAACCATTTTTTAGTTTGCGCTTAAATAGGTATATTAAATGGCACAGCTTTGAGGTCCCTGACCAGCCACGCATAGAGAGGTGAAGATTTTTTGATGGTCAATTAAAAAAGTTTTTTACAGTCTTTGTAAGGAGTTATCAGTTTCTATTTTGTTTCTCTTGAGGCTAACCATAAAAATCCTTCTAGGTGTTAAAAACTCTATCTTGTTTTAGTGTTTTTTATGTATGTACCTACTAACTAAAAGTTAATTTGAACTTTTATACCGATAGTTGGTAAAGCGTAACGAAATAATTTAACCACCCATCGATTTTTTAGATTTTATATTTTAAATGTCAGATATTTTGTCAAGATTTTACAAATAGGTGTCTGGTATCCCCAACTGAGACGATTTCGGAGTCTGTTACGAGATAAGTGGTAATATTATTGTGTTTGACGTCGCCTAGTAAATATTGGGACGTCTCGTACCTATGCGATATATTGACATTCAATATTGACGGAGAATATCAATATTCTAGTGACCTTGCTATAAAAGACCTTTTTTCTCAGAATGACTCACTTGGACTGTTTCGGTTACTTCCTTATTAGTTTATCTTTCGGATTTTTTCACACAATCTAAGAGAAAAAAACTACAAATTTAAATTATAATTACTATTTAAAACGAGATATTTACCATATTTCGGTGAACATGGCGCTTGTAACAGTGCTGCAATATCGAGAGCTCAAAAACAAATAAACATGCTAAATATCTCGTATTCAATAGTAGGTAAGTAGTTAGAAATGACCAGGTTAGCTTAAAATCGTATTTTAAAATTACATCATATTAATTTAATAGTTTTAAGTATATAAACATTATTTTATTTTTAAAAAGAAACAACTGCAAACGATACCAAATTTTATTTTTCTTTCTTTCTAAGATAACTAAGCTTTGTTTAGAATTGTATCTAGAAACTACAGGTATGCAACATACATAACTCGGGATAACGTTTTTATCACCGGAATTAGTCTTTACCTAGCCTAGTCGGTAGGGACCCCATCTCGAAGAAACTCTTGCGTTCGAATCCTGGTATTTGTATATTTACCACGTTCCTTAGTTAAAGATGTTTTCTTGGTTATTTCGTTAGTTATTTGTAAGTATACCTATATCTATATAATTTCGTCACCTTAATTTTTCTTGAGTATTTTCCACCATGAAGTCCACAAAAATATGTGACGTGACACGCATGGTTAAAATAACTTTATTGTCAAAAATTAAATTTTTGATACAAGCTTTTATTGCTAACTGTACTTTGGTACCATAACATTGTATTATTATCCGACCTTCGTAAGTATGGAAGTAGCTTATTCGAATAGCGAGAAGTTAGTCAAATTTAGCTTGCAAGATTTGACCCTAACAAACACCTACCTACCATACTTACGTTGCAAGTTAAATAAAAGCTTGTTAAAATTTGATTGTGTCATATAATGTTGCAATATAGCGGAAGATACTATTGTACCCAAGTGACTTTACATACAAACAACACAAAACCAATTTCTTCTAATATTAAAGAATAAGATTGCTCATAATATATGTTTATTTATCTTATCCCTTCTCAGTTCAATTCCGAATGAGCTCAGTATCGACATAAATAAACCTTAAAACAATGGCATTACTAGCGTAGACAGTCTTTATCCACATGGATTGATTGCTTCTGCTTTCAGACTTTCTACCACAACTAAAAAATTTGTAAGCCTTATGGCCTTATTGGGATTAAATAGTCCGATGTTTATTCGTCGTTATATAAAACATTATATGTAATTTATCGTTATTTAGTCAAAATAAATTATTCTTACAATTATCAGACGTTTTACTAGTATCTCTCCCTTTATTTATTTACTTATATCAGTTTCGTAATTTTATCACTGAAGAAGACTTCGGGTCCCAGAGTGTCTCCCACGGTAAACGCAATTTGAAACGCTCGTGTCGAATCATCCGATGGCCCGCGATTAGACTAACTTAAACTTCAAGTCCTAAAAGTCGTAAAAGCAAATGAAAATTGTATAAATATGACTACTTTCTTCTTCCGAGTGAGTTGTGAGGTGACGCACCATAGAACTTTGCTTGAATGAACGTGTTTTTGTGCCTAACTACGCATTTTGGATCGAGTTTATTTTTGTGAGAACTATTTTGAGCTTAACAAGTTAGCTATGTTTGGATGATGGGAATAAATTCCAGTGCGCTTTTTAGGTTGGTTGTTTATTTGGGAACGCTACTTACTTAGTATTACGTGTCGTGGATTTGGTAAGAGGTAACGATATAAAATCTTTATTTAATCTCTCTCAATGGAATGTTTTCTTAAAATATAATTATAACACCAATATATTGAGGTAAACTTTTTTTACGAAACTGATATAAGTAAACATATAAATAAGTAAATAAATACCTACGGATACAACTTTATTAACTTCTGTTTTTGAACTTAGAATTTTTGGTATTGCACAAGGTACCTATTATGTGAAGATGATAACTAATTTTATAAATGAACGTTTGCAAAATTTTACAAACTTGGGTAATTTTATGACAGCATAATTTCACAAAATGATTCAATGATTTTTTTTAGTACGCGACCTATTTCGTTTTAATTATGAAAATAATTTTAATATTCTTCTCTTTTCACATTACCTATTTAAATTATTTTGTACAACTTTGCAGCTGTTCAAATAAACGGGATTGTACATTTTGTGCAGAATCATGTTGTTCTTTCTTATAACAACTTAAGTGTCAATCATTGCATTCTGCATACAGGAAAACGTCCACCTCCTCGTCAAAATTTTGCATTAGCGCACGATGAGAGTAAAATCTTCGAATAAAAGGCTTTGGGATTTAAACTTAAAGGAATTGAATAAATAAGCATTAAAACTTTTGAAAATACCGCAAATTTAGGCAAGTTTAACCTATTCCCCGCTAGTTATATAGTTATCTCTACCTACTTTTTATCAAAGCCATGTGCATCAAAAGTATTCATAGATGTTTCAAGAAGTGTGTCCTTATATCAGATAATATCTTCTGTTTTGACTTGTCCGAAATTTATTAATATTATGGACTCACATTGTTTACATTGGACAGTTTTTGTGTGAAGCGCCGCTCGCTGCTACTGTTTCAAGCGACACACTGCGACCTCCTTTGAGATGAAACCCGAGGAGGTGAAACCAATCACGCACCACATCTTGTACAATGAATGCCCAACTAATATTTTTGAGAGTTTAAACACGCGTGCCATCTGTTGTAAGCCGATGCAGTGCGGTCCCACCCGTTGTCGTTGCCCCGACCCCGCGCCCCTCCCCTCCCGACACCCATGCGGCTTTCGTTCAAACTTCGTAGGTCAGTTACCGCCCGACCGCAGGGGAGCATGGCTGCGTCAAAAGTTTTACCGCGAGCACGCACTCTGTGTTTACACGCGCTATAACAAAGTGTACACAACAAGAAAAACTTTAACAAATTGGACTTGAAGTGAGAAAAAGTTTATTGGACTAAGTCAGTGGTTAAATATAGACAAATGTACTGTTGTTAAGTGGAAATGTTAAGGAACTTATGCGGAATGAGTTCGTTAAAAGTTTGGATGTGTTTGGTGGTGGTGGCGGCTGCGCGCGCACGGCCCGCGCCGCCCGCCCCCGCCGGCTGTCAGTGGGACTATTCTGACGCAAAGTTGAGTGAATCAAACTTTCTTACGTGTAACATCAAAACCATCGGCTCTGCAGACTTCTTGTTTAAAAACATTACCACCGCGCAGGCGTTCAACATCAACAAGTTGAAACTCACTTGTACCGATCTGCTTTTCTTTGAAAGCTCGCTACACATGAACACCGGCAGTTTTCTAGGACAACTTCGGAAACTGGAGGACTTGCGCGTTGAGTACTGCAAAATTCGTTATGTCCCGGCTACTGTTCTGTCTCCGCTACGTGACTTGACAAGTTTAACTCTACGCTCCTACAATACTGATTGGCCTGCGATGACTATGGAATTCCACGCTGAAAGTTTTCGAGGCCTAATGGAACTGAGGTCCTTAGATTTAGGCGACAATAACATCTACATGCTGCCGTCCGAAGTTTTCTGTCCGCTTTTTAGTTTGGAATCATTAAATCTGACCAACAATAGAATACAAGACATATCAGAAATTGGCTTTTCTGACTGGGGCAAGGGACCAATTGCGCCTGGCAAATCGTGCAACACTGGACTTAAAATGCTCGACATATCTCACAATAATATCTTAAGACTGCCCGACAACGGACTTTCTAGCCTGAGATCTTTAGAAGTGTTGAATATTCATAACAACCTAATTAACGAGATAGGCGACCGAGCCTTTGTCGGATTGAATTCATTAAAAATTCTGAACTTGTCCGGGAATAAGTTAGTTGCTGTCCCTCCAGAACTATTCCAGTCGTCCCGCGTTATAAAGGAAATTTCTTTAGCGAACAATTCGCTCGCAGTTTTGGCCCCGGGATTACTTGAAGGATTGGATCAACTTGAAAAGCTGGATTTATCGAGAAATCGCCTAACAAATGACTGGGTGAACCGAGATACATTCGCCGGGCTTATACGTTTGGTTATTCTGAACTTATCTCACAACGCTCTAGCGAGACTGGACCCGAAATCATTTCAAGATTTGAATAACTTACAAGTTTTGAATTTGGACAACAATGCCATTGAAACTATTAGCAATGGCGCATTTGCTGAACTAAAAAATCTTCACCACCTCTCAATCTCGGACAATAAAATTAAATCACTGAATGAGCACATATTTTCAAACCTTTTTGTTTTGAATCAATTATACATGGATAACAACCATATTGAGACCATTCACGAGCGTTGTTTCGAAAACATCACCTATTTGCAAGACCTAGGATTGAATGGCAATAATCTAAACACAATACCAGAAGGCATTAAGAGACTAAGGTTTCTAAAATCACTGGACATCGGCAAAAACAATATTTCTAAAATATCCAACGCATCATTTGAGGGATTAGAGGAATTATACGGATTACGGCTTGTTGACAACCAAATTGAGAGCGTCCCTAAGGACACTTTTAGTACGCTTCCCTCGCTGCAAGTTCTTAATCTGGCTTCAAACAAGATTTCGACCATTGAGCAGGATGCGTTTGTGTCAAACCCGACACTAAAAGCAATCCGATTAGATGGGAATAAACTGACCGACATTCGAGGCGTTTTTAGTAACTTGAATACCCTCGGCTGGCTCAACATATCCGACAACAAACTTATTTACTTTGATTACAGTTACATGCCAGCAGCGCTTGAATGGTTGGATATCCATAGTAATAATATCACGAAACTGGACAATGAACATAATGCGCAACCGAATATCAAAATGCTCGACGTAAGCTACAATGCTTTGGAAAACGTCGATGAAAGATCAATACCTGATTCTATTGAGATCCTTTTCTTGAACAACAATAAAATTCACACGATCCACCCAGGTACGTTTCTACAAAAAAGAAACTTAGAAAAAGTCGTCGTGACCGAAAATAAATTGAGAACCGTCGAGCTATCGGCGTTTACGCTGCCACATGTAGCGAAGCATAGATCATTGCCAAAATTCTTCATCGGAAACAATCCATTTGTTTGCAACTGTCACATGATTTGGCTTCAGAAAATAAATCTTTGGAATCATATGAGGCAGTATCCGAGATTCGTCGATTTAGATTCAGTTACGTGCGAAGTCGTTAACAACAAATATGGCGGGAAGGCTAACCTAATGGACGTTCCCGAGACACACTTTTTATGCTCATATGAGACTCATTGCTCGTCGAGCTGTTTTTGCTGTGACTTTGAGGCATGCGATTGCAAAATGACTTGCCCAGAAGGCTGTTCCTGTTTCCATGATAGTAACTGGAGCTCTAACGTGATTGACTGCTCTAACGTCGGATACACTGATATCCCAGAAAAAATACCGATGGATGCTACCGAGCTTTACCTAGATGGTAATGACTTCGGATCATTGAACAGTCATTTATTCATCGGCAAGAAAAAGTTGCACAAGTTATACTTAAACAACAGCAACATCGCCATGATCGATAATGATACTCTAAATGGACTTCATGCGTTGAATATTCTACACCTCGAAAACAACCATCTAACTGAGTTATCTGGGGGAGAGTTTTCGCAAACAAAACATTTGAGAGAGTTATACTTGAATAATAACCTCTTGACAAGTGTTGCGAATAAGACTTTTGAGGGCTTGTCAGCTTTGAGAGTGACACGTTTGGATGGCAACAAGATCCTTGACCTTGACAAAAAGCTGGCGGCTGTCACAACGTTAGAAAACGTCAACGTTCAAGGAAACTTATTTACTTGCACGTGTGAAAATGTGTTGTCACTTCAAAATTGGCTCAAGAAACATAATCAAGATCCACTGGAGATGTTGTGCGTCGACGAAAATGAACTAGTGTCCAACTTAACCGTGTTTGATGTGATTGACAGTTGTCGTGATTCAAGTGTTTCGGACAATACGATTCCAACTGAGAATCAACTTTATCGGTACGATGAATCTACCACCATCAACTTGAACTTTGTACCCTTATTGGCGGTAGTCTTAATAAGTGTTATTCTGATCCTATTGTTTGGTGCCTTAGCGTTCTCCTTTAGGCAAAACGTGCGCCTGTGGGCCCATTCCAAATATGGAGTCCGGCTGTTTAAGAGTGCTTCTATTCAAGAAAGTGAACTAGATAGAGACACTATGTACGATGGATATGCAGTGTATAGTTTATTAGATGATGATTTTGTGTCAAAAGTTGTAGCCCCTGAAATGGAACATTCTGGTTACACTATGTGCTTTCATTACAGGGACTTGCAACTTGCACCCGAAAATTTTTTAACGGAACAAATTACTAACGCGGCTGATTCGGCTAAGAGGATTCTTATTTTTGTATCTTTTAATTTCTTACAAAACGAATGGTCAAAGGCTTCATTCAAAGCGGCCGTCAAACATATTATAACTTCTATTCACCCGTCAATCAGACGTCACCGAGTAGTGTTCATATTGACAACGGATGTGAGTGCACTTAATTTAGATTTAGACTTCCAAAATTATCTTAAGTCATGCAACGTCCTTTTGTGGGGTGAAAAGAAGTTTTGGGAGAAAATAAGGTTTGTAATGCCCGATATTTCTAACTTGCAATGGAACAAAGACACAATAAATTACAATCACAATGTATGTCCGAACGCGAGGCGGCATCCCTCTAGATACACGGCATCGCCGACGGCGCCGGAGCATTGGTATAAATACGACGCGATTCCACCGACTACCCCAGTAGGCAACGTCGGTATCAACATAGAGGACGACACTTCAATGTTGACGAATACTACATTGACGAGTCAGATTCCTGATGGGGAGAATATTCATCATAGTTACATATCGATAGACACGCAAACGTATGAGCAACCGTACGGTGGGCGACCGAGGCCTCCCCACACTCTGCGTAAGCATCCCGTTCTCAACCCCCCGTCCATGCTCGACGAGCAAGGCTACTTGCAACCGCGGTCCTCTGTACACGAGTGCCTGCCTCAAACTCACATATCCATGCACAGATGATAACTTATCTTAAGCAGATAAATCCTAATTGCTTCACATTCCATGTGTTGAGTGCGCCTTTTAAGTTGGCCATGCCTTAAACTCGTGATAAACTTGCAAGTGTTTGGTTTCATTGTCGGCCAAATGTTTGTTGACTTGTTCCTTGATAGATAACATAAACATTAGTTTGTATTTAAAGAGACTGTATTGGAATTATAAGTAGTTGGATGCCTTATTTGTCGGGAATTGTATAACGGCAGTAAATAAATATCGAGCGATCATTGTTCACTAAGACTGATCTGTTTAAAATTACATTTTTGCCATTTATGAATGAATACACTTATATGAGTATTTTGGTATATTATATTATCTCATTGTTACCAAATATTTTGTCGATAGATGTGTAAAACTACTTTCTGTATAAATTATTGTATGTAAATTATTTTAGGGTTACTAGTCATTAGGTAGGAATTGAGTAGTATTAATATTTGTAAATTTGGTTAAAGTACTTGAAAATTCTGTTCAAGCACTGCCTTTAAATGTTGTAGTGTCATCAGAGTAGACTAATAAATTGAGACACGATATTGTAATATTTAATGTACCTATATTATATTTGTCGACTGTTATAATACTACTAAAATGAAAATAAAACAAAATTACAAAATAATTTCCCTCTTTCCTTTAAGCATCGTTATTGCCCATTAACTTATTACAAAGTTTGTTTTACGAGCACCATTCCCCATCATTAAGTAGTTTAAATTCTGCTCATTTATTACTAATAAACTTTGTGGTTTGTTTAAAGAACAAAGATGGTTAGAACCTTTTATTTCACCGCCAGCAAAAACTTCACCAAATGGAAACCGTTAAGTTTTGTTTCTGCATTGAGTTGAGACTCGTTCTCCAAAGCCATAAAAAAGGCTCAAAATAATTTCGGCTTGCCGACAATCATCTCAGGCCATAATGATGATCCCTTTTCAGGTAGACGCTCCCAAGTCATATTTCAACCGTCATGGACTATGGGAGCTATAAAGGAGAATTTACAATACGTTCTATATTCTTAGCTAGTTAGAAGTGACCTTCTGTCGGGGACGGTCAGAGTTATTGATTTTTTGGAATAGTTTTCGAAGTGTGTGCATACAGCATATGGTGTGACATGTTCACAATAGCGGTCAGGTTTGAGTTTTTCTACATATTGTCCAGTCGATGGAACGGCCTTTCGGTGCGCAACTGACGCTGTTGGTTCCAGTTAAACTCATAAGTAAACACTCTGTCAGAAACCTGTCAATCGCTTTCACATTATAGTGTTCAAATACCTGAGCTTTATACCATATGCGTAGCGGTAAAACCAGGTGTACAACAACAAAATTATTCGTACTAATAATAACAAAACAAGCTCAATAATTATAGGTCCAAAGTATTCTAAAGTAACATTAACGAGTTAATCAGCTAGATATTGTGCTCCCTTTCTAACGTCTATGATTACAGCATGGAGGCAGAACGAAAATATGCGCCCACGCATTTGTGAGTTTTTTTATCGTATTGCTCATAGGTAAATCGGGTTAGTCACATAAAATATCCGGTTTAACTTAAGTATTCGTATATTGTACTCATTCTACTATAAACAATGAAAATGTTTTCTTACAATTGTAAATTGTCTGCCGCGAAAGCAGTAGGTCGCTGGTTCGATCCCAGCCCTGCTCACCGGGGACCTTGGTCACTTATTCTGTAGTATAGACATCTCTTTCAATTTATAATTTTCTAAATTAGTATATTAGACAGAATACATTGTATTAGGCGTTCTTATAGTGTATTGCGTTTTTAAATTATGTAAGGCAACTGTATCCATGTAATACAGAATATCTCCTAGGCTGTTTGTTAATTAAATACGGTGCACTATAACCACCAAAGACTTTGAGTTTTAAAATAGCAAAGATGTCGAGACAAATGAGATAATTACTTCCAAGGCTAGAAGAATATAACCGTTTCTATTATAGACTCGTTAAGAATTCAGTCCACTTGTAAAACATACGAGTAAGTACTTTTATGAAGACATCTTTACGATTTCATCTTTACTTAAGAAGGTGCGATGAAACTTTGTAGCTACATATTTCTAGTTCTTTATGAGGAATTCTTAATTAGTTTTAGTTCCAAGTGCTGTAATCAACGAGTGCTTGAGAGTACATAATGTCTATCAGATACAAGTTTACAGTACTGCATTTCCACGTCTCTCAGGGTACTAGTAGAATAATTCATTTGAATATGTTAGCATACTGAAGTGCCTATGTAGCCATTCTGATTACTATAAGATTTCGTTAAAAGTCAGACTTTTTTTACGTTTTGGGGTTCTTTTTTTTTTCCTATTGAGGTACGTATGGAAATGGAACCCTAAAAAGTAAAAAAATGACCGAATATGGAATCACTTTGTTGTCCGTCCTTCTGTCTGTCAAGACCCTTTATATCCAGAACGTGTAGAGGTAGCAAGTTCAAACTAATACTTAAACTAAGATTCACATACATAATAATTGGCAAAACTAGCAAAGTTATATTACATATCAACTCAAATAATATGTACAGTAAGTGTAACTTACCTAACTACCTACCTCTACCTACCTTAAATCTAAAGTAGGTCCTTGTTGCATTGTACCTAGGATGCTGGCGGCATTTCATTTCAAATACATCTTTCTATTGACATTCGTAAAAGATCTTCTAATGTTTTGTCTTTGTGATAAAAGACCATGTTATCAGACCAAATCTAATATTTCCTTTGGTAGTGACGTTGACATGTACACTTAATTACCTTCTTGCCTACTTTTCAGCCAGTTACGTAAAGACTCCGCTCTCCGAATCGCTAAACTTAAGTGGCAGTGGGCGGGGCACATTGCACGTAGAACCGATGGCCGTTGGGGCGGAAAGGTTCTCGAGTGGCGACCGCGTACCGGAAGGCGCAGCGTGAGTAGGCCCCCCACAAGGTGGACTGATGACCTGGTGAAGGTCGCAGGAGTCCGCTGGATGCGGGTGGCGCAGGACCGGTCATTGTGGAAATCTTTGGGGGAGGCCTATGTCCAGCAGTGGACGTCTTTCGGCTGAATGATGATGATGATGATGACATAAAGACTCAACGATGAGGCTGAATGTGCATTCCGACTGAAGGTTTCATGGAGCCAGCTGGGACGAGTACGTGTTCCTTATATACATACGTAGAGTCAAACCACGTTATCTCTGCCGAGTAAATGAACTGTCAAACTTTAAACTGTTATTTTAAACGTCAAACTTCTATGTAATTATGACGTTTACTTAACACGTTCACATTCTGTGCTATCAAAATCTAGGAAACTTAGCATAGACTGACTCTATCCTCTTGTGAAACCAGCTGCAGAATCGTTAAATAGTTATTTCAGTCCTCCGGCCGGTAAGCGCCACTTTACGCAAAACTAAATAGCCGCCTCCCGGCTCCGTCGGGCTGAAAAATAGTATACAAACCTCGGCCGGTAAATGGGAAAGCCTCGGATCACATGTTAGTCGACTTCTGCTTCGCCTCGGCCGACAATTACATGCAATCCGAGGCATTTCCCACTTAAACGGCCTTGGTATGTAATGTACTATTAGTTACTTTTTTGAAAAAATGTGACCATATATTATACACGGTGCTCGTGAGCATAGCGAGAGATTTTAACAGCATATTCCTGAGGCCAAAGGAAGAAAAAATGTCATATTAAGTGCTAGGATCATAAGATAATAAAAATAGGGCTAGTTTCTAAGATACGAGTATATGCAATTTTTATTTAAACATAATTTTACCGCCACTCGGTAAATAACGCGTGTTGGAATGTGATAATGCTACTATGTGGTCTAGTCTAGACATGATTTTGACAAACAAAGACAAAGTGACAGTGTGATGTCCTTGCAAAACTCGGCTCTACCAAAAAAAACTATTATTTTGTATTTTAAGCGGGCCTTTTCTAAATGAAATTTACTTACCAATGTATCAAAGCATATGAAAAAAGAAAAAAATGTTTTTTAGCTTTTTTTTGGTCTAAATGACCAAAAATCATATGACATTTTTTGTTTTTTTTTTTGCCTCAGGAATACGCTGTTTAAATCTCTCGCAATGAATTAACTAGAATCTGTTGTTTTATTTACCTTTCAAGTTAGTTTAAATTATATAGCTTCATACTGATATTAAATTGCAACGGTTAACACTCACGAATTTTTATCACAAGTCATCGTCGGACAGAGAGAGTGGTGTTGTGCCGAGCCGCGAAGGTGACTAAGAGTGGTGTTGTCAACGTGAGTGTTATCCGTTGCAATTTAATATTGGTTTAAATTTTTGTCTTTTATAGTTAATTCTAGATTTATTTAAGATTTCCTTCCATCGTATTAGGCCAAACAGTTCACTTTCTGTTATATATCTGTGTTTCCGGATATGGATAGATGAAACTGTAGATTTGTTCCATTTTATTGACTTTAGGAGTTCGGACCAAGGAATGATTTGCAACGTGCGGGGAACGAAAGAAAAACAAAAGGGGATCGCCCCTCGGGCTTGAGGCCATCAATATTATAAAACGTCCATAGATATATTTTACGATTCATATTTATTTTATGAATCCATGGTTGCAAAGGTTGCATCATGGAGGTAGATATAATTTTGCAATGTTATACAGAATTATTTTTAAATTATAGGTCATACTTAACAACTTTTATTATGGGGCCAATGATAAATTGGCTAAAAAAAATTGGCTGTCCCACACACACTTTTTCCACATGTATCCCACTCAGGGTCATTGACCTTATCAGCTGTTATCTATGGATCGTTCCGGACTTCTGTTACACCCTGTATACGTTTAGATCGATTCCAGAAAGCTGGTGCGAAATGTCTATGAAAAAATGTCAGTTTCTTACATTTTTCGCGCCAGTTTTCTTGTTGCCTGATAAAGCTCAGTGACGCCATCTGCAACTATCTACTCTTTTTAACGCTCTGTATAAGTAGTTGAGATTGAGGAAACACCAATCAAACATTTCAATTTCTCGCTATAAAACTAGTTGAGCGTTCTACGGCAGTGTTTCTACTGCGTAAATCCTTTCCTGTAGTAAAACTAGGGCGTGTGTGTTTAACACACGGATTACCTTCCACTAGATTCCGCATTTTGAAACAGAGTTGTTTTTGACTACGAATTAAATGCTATGACGACTAAAAAGACGTATATAAAATCGTAGAGCAATCAACTTTTTCGCTCCGTAAGCTTGGCAAAATAGAGTAGAAGTTAAAAAGTGGCAACAGCGTAGTTTCGTCCCGTTTTCTTACATACATTGATTTCTAAGGGACGATACTACGATGTTGCTAGTTTTTGATTTCTACTCTATTTTGCCAATCTTACCTACTATATATGTAAGTACTACTATACCTGTGTAAGTTAGAAGGAGATGGTTCCAGTATTCTTGGGACCATGTTTCACCACGACAGGGGTCGTTTTTTTTTTAGTTAGTTAAGTTGTCGGAAAGAGATCGCTTTTTTGCTTAAAAGAGATTGGTTAAAATTTTTGTAAATGACGTTTTTTATATATTTGAGGTGTGCAATAAAGTGTATTCGATTATATTAGTGAGTCAATATAATAAACGCCGTGCGTTTATTACCAAGTAGCTGTTGACCGCGTCTTCTGGGCAAAATTATAATAAAAACGATTCTATGTCCTTACCTAGGAGTCAAGGTATCCCTATACTAAATTTCATCTTAATCCGTTCGGTATGTAGTTTTAGCGTGAAGAGGTAACAGACAGAGTTACTTTCGCAATTCATAATTTTAGTATGAATTGGTGGCATAAATTATTATAATACATTTTTTGCAATTAAATCCTCGCAGAACAAGGTATACAAAAAAGTAGATACTTAAATCTGTTTACTCGTTTAAGAACTACTACGCCACAGACTGACACACAGATTCAACAAAAGTTAAGTTTATGATACCACATTTTGTCCGTTAGGAGTTTACTTTTATATCAACTTTAAAAATGGAAGTGCTGAATCATCTTAAAATATGCTCCATTTTGTGAGAGCTAATCAATGGTTCAACATCTATGTGATATTTCTACGCTCGTGAGTTTCTTGACACACATCAAAAGGTATTAAGGACGATGTTGCTCTAGACCATATATCTAGATGTCTGTTATGATAACGATAGAACTAACAATTGGAATAGCAATGGCCAATGAAAACATCGAGCATTGATTTAAACAATAACAGTCTTTGATGTTCAAAGGAATTGTAATAGATCACATGTGCGATTTATAGTGACTTAAATTCAATATTGGCAGCAGTTTTGATTTGATACATTCAACCAATTGGAAACCTCTAGAACCATGTCAAAATGATAAGCAGTAGGAGTTGGTATTGAACCCTTAAGTCTAAGGAGGGACTGGCTGCTTATATGTGTTCTATCGCCTATACAATGGGTTGTGTTCTGGAATTGTTTACCATGATGCCAACGTCCACTTGTCACCATCGCACCGCTTGCCATGGACAGGGCGCTCATCCACACAAGCAAAATAATCGCGCACTGTGCGGTTTCAGAGGAATTTCCTCCCGTGGACCCTCCGGCTGTGTCCTGTGCTCCCTGCAGAGTTTTTTCCGAAAGATTACAGTGTCGGCAACGCGCTTGTGACCTCTGGAGTTGCCGGCGTCCATAGGCTATAGTGACCGCTTTTCATCACGTAAACATGTTCGAAGGCTCTCTTAGACAATGAGAAATAATGATTATGATATTGAAAATGAGAAAGTAAAGAAGATAAGATAAACATTTTGAAGATATTCTTGATAGTTTACTTACAATAGTGTTACGTAAATAATAGAAAACCTTAAAATTATTTCTTATGTTTTTTTTTCGAATCTGTATTGAAAACATCGTTCGATACAAGTGCGGATATGTCATTATTCACTCGTCCCCTAATATTGGCTCGTGGTACCTCGAAGATACCTCGAGACTCGTGAAGTAATGATATACTTTCCGCACTAGCATCGAAATGTACTATTCGTCCTTTGAAAAGGCATGTGGCATCTAAAATACTTTTTTTACCTCACTAGCTCGGAAAACGCTCTTTTATCCTTAAATACTAGCGGGGGAAAACGCACTTTATCCGCTAGTGTGGCAAAGTAATTCGACCTTGAGTTTTGAATGGTTTCTTCAAGTTAACTGGTAGCAATATCGAATAGCTTACATTTTGACGTGATTTGTAATCATAATATAATGTTATTATGTTAAAGGTTATTTTTATTTAACAACCTTCAAATCAGGCTTATAATGCATGGCATATGTAGCAACTATTTTGTCGAACTCATGTACGATTATAAGTAGTACTAAGTTGAATGCGAATCGATAACGGTTGACAATTTATAATTAACTCAAAATGTATAATTAGTAAGGTAATTAGAGCTACCGATCCTAAGTACAACACATGTAATAAATAGCTCTACATATGTACTATCAACGTAATTTATCAAAGACCAAGAAACTGTTATCAGTTCACAGTAAAATTACACAACTGGAAGAATTAACAGTATAAAAGCCACTTGACTGTTCTACACAGAGTATTCTTTCAATGAATATGATAAAGAAAAAATGTAGCTTGTTATTGACTCATGTAATTAACTTAATTTAAATATACATTAAGTTATCGATGTTCATTAAATGGTGATTGCTTGATGTAATTGTCATGATTAAATTAGGGTTGTCCAGGTTGCACAAGTAGGTACCTAATTATCGTTTAACCAACTAATATACTAATTATATTATTAGGTAATTGCCAGTAGCATAATTATAATATCGGCTTCTAAATAGAAGTTCGTTCTAGAAACTTGAGCCTTGATTAATTTACATTTAGGCCTATGAAGGTTATCAAACTGGACAAGTTCTGTTGTTCAATTGTATTTTGTGCCTACCTTTTATTTTGAGTTTGTGATATTATATAATATTAGTATGGATATACATATAGACGCCGGATTATTCCAGCAGACTC
Organism: Lathronympha strigana; assembly: GCA_949128165.1. NCBI lineage: Eukaryota > Metazoa > Arthropoda > Insecta > Lepidoptera > Tortricidae > Lathronympha > Lathronympha strigana. Next base: position 3,086,756 of record OX421911.1, read on the forward strand.
CAAGAACTCTAGTGAGTTCTGGAACTGCCACTGTCGCGTTACTATTTTACGACATGGTAAAGATCTGGTAAAATAATACAAAATTGAATTTACAAATAACTAATGTTGAGGAATAAACATGACGGATCGTGGTTCTGCAAAACCTTAGTTCAATCAGTTCTTTACGGATTTATTCTAATTGTAGTTATTGGGCACTTGGAATTCCGCACAACGAAACTTCCCTTGCGAGTGCTTGCTCGCTCGTTTGATAAACCAGAAAAAAGATAATAACACAATGCGACAGGACTATAATATATTTATGACGAAGGACATAGGTACCTTTGTTTAACACAAGGACAACCACGAACCACTTATTTTGTTCGGTCGCATACTTGCCTCTTTATCACTCGATTATGCAAGAGCGATAGAGAGGCAATTTGACGAACGAACGAAAAAAGCGATTTGTGGTAGGCCTCCAGTTGTGTGCTTGCATTGAGGTCAAACTTTGCAAGTCAATTTTTACGCATTCAGTAGTTGAGATCAAAATGTGAAGTTATGTGAGTACATTCTGTAGCATCAACAGGCAAAAAATGGGTAAAAAACTTATCATAACTAAAATAGACATTTGACTTTATTTGCGTAGTAGTCGTTAAACATTTCAGAAATCTTTTCATTCTCAAAAGGCAAACATTTTCAAAATTATTGATTTTGTAGTATGGCCATCTGTCAAAGTTATCTACACAGACGGAGATCTGGGGCCTTACAACCTAAACTGAGTCGCTGCCATACAACTGAGCACAGTTAAGAACTTAAATTTAATCGTACGTTATCATCCCCCATGACGAGAATCTCGTGAAGACCGAAAAGGACAAGTCCAGTAAGTACCTAGACTTGGCTCACGCGATAGGTATCCGCCATTTGGGATGTTGACTCGACGATCATTGTCCCGATATTCGTTTCAGCGATCAACTTCATGAGAGACTCGCTTGGTGGCTGGATCAAGGGTCAAATCCAGGGGGCCGTAATTCTGGACACGGCGCATATAGTCCAGCATTCCTTTCTCTGCGGCCCTAACCACCGGCAGCCTGGGCCCTGCCCCGTTGCCGGCGGCACTCTAGGTTAGGTTTTTTTATAATAGGTATGTATATATGTATTCTGTATTGTTTTTGTATGTGTTTTTTATTTTACTTTTATAATCATATTATAAAGTCCTAACATAATATTGAAGATGAATCAAGAAAATAATAATAAATTAATTATATTCCAATTGTCCAGGACCAACCTTCGTCGGTTTAGGCTTTGCGATGCTGACAATGTTGATTACAATTCAGGAACTGCCCATACAAAAAGATGTCGGAATTGAATGCCCAAACGCCCATAAGGTCAATGTAAGAGATGACTCACACTAGAATGGGATGGAACGGGATGATCTATCAGTTTCTATAGAAAACGTCACGTGACATCGGAGGGGTCCGAGTTAACACGTGATCCTTTCTATAGGTACAAATTGACAGATCGTCCCATCCCGTCCCGTCCCGTCCTAGTGGGAGTCATCCATAACGTGGGACCGTTTCATTTCATTAAAAAGAGTTCCTCAATCGCAGTATCAAACATTTTTACCCCATACTTTTTAATCCTTGTCAAACGCAGCTTATCCGGAATCTCCAATACCTACATTTCTAAAACTAACATGTGATTACTTTACCGACATCCATTCTTCAACATCTTCAATTATGAACCTTATCGCAAGGTACCAAGGTTGTTATTTAATTATTAGAATGAGATGCTTTAGGTGACCAGTATCGGTACCTGTTATCGATACCAATTCGTCCTATCTGTGGATTTCACGGTCGCGTGCACCATTGGATGTCCTCTGATAGATAAGAAATGGGGCAGACATCGAATTGAAAGTCCTTTAGTGTTTGGTTTTATGAATTGAAATTGAAAAGTATTTGTGTGGGGTAGTTTTTTAAAAGTAAAAAAACGGCCAAGTGTGAGTCGAACTCACTCGCCTGTTTGTACGGAACCCGTACAAATTATGTTTCCCCCATTTATGTCCTTAGGTTCTAAAAAATACTGGTGGCACGGAACTCTCAGTGTGTGATTTTTTTCTGTACTTGTGCTACAAGGTTTTGCGTTTCAAAATGAGACTTATGATTATGGGTGATCTTCCTGTAAATTTACCTTAAGTACCTACTTTAAAAAATATCTCAATACAACCTATAGCAAACAGACGGGAAAAGTCAAAGGCACAACATAAAGAGTAATGGCGTTATTTATAACGCACTTCAATAACAGTTTAGCTAAATGATTGTTTGTCCTTATCTGTCACTTTGACAATCGCGTTTGTCAGAATGGGAGAAAACATAATTTAACTAAAGCTTCTGTTAACTTTTTTATGAATAAGGCGGTAATTAAATAACTGGAGCCCTTACATGACGTCATGGTAAGAACCCTGATCTCTCAAACAAGATTAAAACATTAAAAGCTCCCGACAGCAGAAGGCTTTCTTGTACCTTTATCCCGGTTTATGCCGCGTCTCATGGTCCCTGGAGTCCGCTTTAGAAACTAATCCCCAAGCTTTGGCGTAGTGAGCACACCAGACTAAGGCCTAGCTCACACTCTGGGTTAGAAGGTGAGATGGCAGTCGCTTTCGTAAAACTAAAAAACTAAAAAAAAAAAAAAAAAAGTTGCTAAAACGGACCCTAGGCCTGAGCCGTGGCATAATCCAGGAAAACTCTAGGAAGAAAGTTAAAACTTTTTGATGATTTTTATTATTATTAAATTAACAGTTAAAACTCACGTAGCTTTATCACAACAGGCGTGACATGTTTCGACTGCTTCGGGCAGTCATCGTCAGAGAGAGTGACGTTGTCACCTTCGCGATATAGCCAGCACTGATTTTCGTTCAATTTTATTACCTACGTAATAAGGGTGAAGGCTAGTAACTAGACTTAGAGCTACCAAAAGTGAGCGATTCACTTACGGATGTGATTACTCAGGGTTATAGAGGCGATCTAGTTTTGCTGCACTTCATTAAAAAGTTCACACGAGAAAAGGTCTTATAAAAAATCACTGCCATTGCAATTTGAGTCTTTCTTCTATAACTATAAAGTTGTTCTACACTTGAATAGCAGTTGGTGTATATTCTATTTTCTATTTACTAACACGTGAATGTTACATAATTTAATGTTATAGGAGGTTAAAGTTAAGGTCATTTTAAATTGTATTTGAGCTGTCAATGACATACGATTCGACACCTTGTGATTGGTTTGTTTAATTGAAGGTTTTATAAGGCTAATGTTAATAGTTATTTGATTGAATAAATAATTATGGATTGGGTTTGAGGAGACAAATAAATTGTCGTTCTTTATTTAAATGGTCTAAGAATACGCGACAAGGAAAATTTAAATTATCATGCGAGGGCAAATAAGTATCCGGTTTGGTTGTAAGTGATTGCGTAGCCTATAGATACTTATAATCATATGAATTTTGCACCACGTTACCTATCCTATAAGAATACTTACTTGCAGTATTTTTGTTGTCACTATAATCTTGAGAAAACTGTGTAACCAACAATTATAGGAAACTATATATTAGCTTTAATGTATTGACATTGACATTTAATTTACATGAAAACCATTTCTTTTAAAAATATATACAGTAAGTGTAAACATGCCTCTACCTACCTTAAATAAAAAAAAGGTCCTTCGGGCATTGTACCTAGGATGCTGGTGGCATTTCCTCGTTGTATCGCAATGCTGGTACGTTGTGCGAAGAAGCCAGCTCTTCAGTCACCAGTTACATCAACCAGACAATTCGCGTTTTCTACAAAAAACTTGCGTGCGCTGGGACCCTATGGATCTAAAGTTTCGACCCCAAATAGTACAAGATGGTACTCTCTGCTCTTATATTTATTAACTTTTAAAATTTCCTTAAATATTTTTATACTAACCTCAAGAGTTTAAAACTACAAAACTAAAAAATTATACCAAACTTACCCATACGTCCAGAAGCACACTATAAGTCCACAACCCGCGCTATTCAATCGCGACCGCATGTGACAGATTAAACAGTTAAAACAAACAGCCGTAAGCGTAACCCCAATCTACAGGGTAAACAGTGCCTATTTGACTTACTATAATTAAGTTAACTCCATTTCTCATGCTCCCATTCTGTGGTGTTTTAATCGGCAATTTGGGCAATTTATAATTTTCGAAGTATGATAACTGCAAAATAGATTTTCGTATTGGTTTGTCTTTTAAGGATTCCATACTTCTAAAGGGGCTCCTAAGATGGTTTCATTGTCTGTCTGTCTTTCAATTTACTCCATATCATGGTCGAGTAGACATATTAAATTGAAATTAATACGCTATAATGAAGGATGACCCACACCAATCCGATGTGATCCGATCCGATCCGATCCGGAACGCTTCGACGCTCGCTCCCGATCCGATCGGATCAGGGTGCATAGCCAAGATGCTAATCGCTCACGCTCAGTCGCTAACGAAACGCAACTGTCATTGTCACACTAATAAGGAAGAGTGATAGAGAGAGGTAGCTACGATACGTTATTAAGCGTGAGCGATTGGCATTAATTGGTATTATTAATTGGATTGGTATTAATCTAGGCTAAATAAATGTATGTGTATGTTATATGGGTGTTATATGGTACCTGAAATAAATGACATTTTATTTTATTTATAGAAAACGTCACGTGACCTCCGAGGGCTCCGAGCTATCACGTGATTCTTTCTATAAAAACTGACAGATCTTCCCGGATTGGTGTGTCATCCTTCAGTCAACGCAATCAAAAGATATAGCCATTTGTATCAAACCTAGGTATCTATAATCTTTGACCTCGAATCACAACATTTGTCTAGAAGATATTTTGTACCTCTATACGGAAAAATTCTGTGGGTATCTTTACAACGACAATTGGGTGGTGGAATGGGACCCTCAGCGTCTGTCACTTATCCGGTAATTTTTTAGTTTATCATGTTAATATTCCAAACTACTTGTGGCTTGTGGCTCTACATTCATATTAACTATACGAGTATACATACGAACGACGAATTCAATGAATGTCATCTCGCTCAAATCTGGAGCAGAGGCCTTACAAAAAACCGCAGTTTAATATCACTAGACCCTACTCATAGTGTTAAAATGAGTTTCTGTTGGTGAGTAAAGTCGCCAGAGCCCCAAGAGGATTCACTGTGTTGACAGCTGGGGACCCACGGAGCAAAACATGCCCCTTTAGCTGTCAACACAGCGAATCCTCCTTTTTTTAAAGGGTCGGCAATGCGCATGTAGCACCCCTGGATTTGCAGGCGTCCATAGGCTACGGTGACCGCTTACCATCAGGGGGGCCATATGCTTGTTTCACCGTCGTATTATTTTCAAAATTTTCACAAAAGATTAGATTTCAAAATTACGAACGCAGGCAGATTAAATTATATCATTTATCTCTCTTAAGACACAGCCTTGTTTGCCTTCCAATAATTCAGTTGGCTGTTCCCATGCTCCCATTGGCGTGGATGCATCGGGCGAATCACGATAAGTATCTCACCATCGGGCCGTTGTCACGAACCAATTCCGACCGATATGCTCCCGGGAGCGCAGAGTAGTCAGAACGGGCACTTCGAAAATCAACTAGTATTTATTATAACTAGTCATCCTAACTATGGTCGCTTAAAGGATGACTCACACTAGAACGGGAAGGGACGGGACGGGACGGAAAACTAAATGTAAATTAACTACATTTGCGATAGATCCGTTGTATTGTATTAACGGCCTCCTAGCCTAGTCGGTAGTGACCCTGCCTACGAAGCAGGAGGTCCCGGGTTCGAATCCTGGTCAGGGCATTTATTTGTGTGTTTATCACGAATATTTGTTCCTGAGTTATGGATGTTTTCTATGTATTTAAGTATTTATATGTATCTATCTATTATATATATCGTCGTCTAGTACCCACATCACAAGCCTTATTGAGCTTACCGTGGGACTAGGTCGATTTGTGTAAAATTGTCCCACAATATTTATTTATATTTATTTATTTATTGTCATAATAGGAAGTAAATATACAGGAAAGCGACGCCATGTACCAAAACTGACACATGGATGTGAATTTTTGCAGATGTGTCAATTACATATTTGTTAAACGTCGAGGATATGATGTGGATATCCCCTTCTGTCAAATGTGTAGTTCGAATAAGACCCCTGTTTTAACTTTGCTAGCCAGGTCTACAGCTGCTAGTTTTATTTCAGTTATGATAACTAGGGAATTTTACAGAGCTAAAATTATTTCCCGCCTCAATAATTTGAGAGACACAAATAGCTCAAAACTTGAGGCGCTTCCCAAAAATATCAGATAAATCTGCCCTTAACTTCCAACTGGTCACTCTGATATTATTCTATGTCTCAAGTGAGAGGACGTGACCTTTGCACCGTGAGTCTGTAAGTGTGAAATGTCTTGTCCGACCAGCGGGAGACCCAACCTGTTCTCACGAAAAGTCGTAAGCGACGCACTTTCCCTTGCACAATACGTCGTTGTTTATAAGTTGACCAGTGATAGTGTTTTATTTCATTGGCTTCGCACGCGCGCGCAAAACCATTTCAAATTGTGATCTCCGAGTATTTGAAGTTGACTCTCCATTGAGGACACATTTATGCTGGTTTATTTTGATGTTGGCAGTAATCCTGAACAAATTTTGTTAACTTTGGAGTTAGTTCGGAATCTCGGATGCCTCACGTCGATCAAATGCCATGTTGGAATAAATATCTGATTTGGTTTGACCCTGGACTGTTGTTATGCTTATTAGTTTTGTGTTTTGGAATGCTTTTTTTGTTTGTTGACCGAAGCGTGGTTGGTCAATGTTGCAGTATGTGCTTTGGATGCTGATGATTTAGTTTCACGGCTTTCACACATTATTATCTAAACCAGGACTTAAACTGTATAATTTGAAAATTACGTTTCGATAGCAAATTTACCCACTGACTGGCTAAAGTTAACATCAACTTCTAGCTGCACGATTTTTCGAATTGAATTGAGTGTGACTCAAACGTCACAGACTTGTCATCAAATTGCGATAGTCAGTTTTTTTAACTCGGTACAAAAAAGTTTGATTATTCGTCTGTAATTATGTGCCAGTTCTATATGAACTTTACTTTAGGCTACTCTAGAATCATGTCAAAATGACAAGCAGTAAGAGATATCTTACAATCTGATTTATAGCGTCAATATCAATATAACATAGTCCTACAGTAGCCTAGGGTTCTAATTGGTTGACTGTACCTACACTACACCTCGTTTTTAGGGTTACAGCGCGCCTTCTGCATCTGACCCTTGATCCAACCACAACTTCGTAGCGAGGGCCTCTTTTTTATTATTATAAATATTTGTGTTTTTCTAATTACGTGTTTATATAAAGCACTGGTTCCAGTATTGTACAAATAATAAAATGTCGCTCAATATGCAATGCCACTCTCGCAACACAATCGTTTCAAAATCAAATCAGCAACAGGCCTCGTCCCATACAAACCAAAGATGTAATCTGACACAGGCTTTGTCATTCTTATGTAAGCACTAATTAAATCTAGTTAAAAGAACCGTTTCGAATTGTATCCGGTCCAAATGTACCTACCCATCACACTGGCGATACCGACGAGTGTCTAGAGAGGTTACTCAATGTGCTTTAGTTAAAACTGTCTTGTGTGTGTGTCCTATTTGTTCGGTACCTAACCTACATTATTTAAAAAGTAACAAAGAAAACTGTTTTTTTTTCTGGAGTTTCCTAGTTTCACTGAACAGAAACATGAGTAATTATAAGGATGTAGGTAACTTTATTTATTTCATTTATTTCAAATAAAAACAAAAGATATAATAATCTTGAAATAAGTGTGTGGTGGTGTCCATGGACGACGTTAATCGCTTACCATCAGGCGATTCGTTTGCTCGTTTGCCCCCTATAGCATAAAAAAAAAGATGGTACCGTGGATGCTGGCAGCGTTTCCTCGTTGTATTGCAATAGTCAATACTAATAAGTTGGGCGAGGAAGCTGCCAGCTCTACGGTCGCCGGTAGCGTCCACAAGCCTCTTTGAGATATCCTTCTAACTTTTACTTTAATTTCTGATGTTTTATATTTAATTTCTATATGAATGTCAGGATACAACTTAACTAATATACTAATTACAAATGAATACTAACGAATAATAAAAATAAAAAAAATGAAATATGAATATTTCTGATTATTTTAAATAAAAGGTACAACTTTGTTGGTTGCCGATAAAGTGCTAATGCCACAAATATTTGTTGTTTAACGCTACAAAAATTTGAAGCCTTGAATTCTAAATCAGCTTTTAATAAAGACATCAATCCTGTTTATTAAAAAGTAGTGACCGACCGAAGTTTCGGTTTCGGCTGGTTTCGGCCTAAAAATCATGTTTCGGCCAAATGTTCGGCTAAAAACTAGCCGAACTTTTCGGCCGCGCCGAAACTTACAATATCATTCTTTCGGGTCGCGTTCGACTGACGTAAGGTCAGCTCGGCACTGAAGGCCTAGTATAAAAATTGTACGACATTAACTTCTCGACCGCGTTAGCGTATCGAGAGTTCAAATTATGTTTGCCGTTTATTTAAATCATCCGGCAACTTTCATATTTTGACCCCTCGATACGCTAACGCGGTCGAGAAGTTAATGTCGTAAAATTTTTATACTAGGCCTTCTGCTGGCAATACGACATCATAATGATAATGCTCAAATTTTAATCTGACAATGGTAAAATCGGACCATGGAGATGTTTCGTTATTCATATATTTAAAAAAACGCCTCATTGACCTTTTATTCAGTGTTTTAATCACATTTATCTAAGGTTTGGTTTCGGTTTCAGTTTCGGCCGAAACAAGGATCAATACCGAACCTTCGGTTTCGGCAAAAAACCTGCTTCGCTTGGACACTATATAAAAACATAATAGGTAAGTACCTACACATCAATGGTTACATCATTTTCTACTTTTATTTAAACAGACGTATCTATCAACCAATAACTAATAAATGGCGTCTTTTATGAAGAGACGAATAGTCGTAAGCTGAACAAAACATCTACAGTTAGGGTCAATTAATTCTGAAGACTTAAGAGCAAAAAGAAATAAGCGTTTTAGTAATGTAACGCAAATTTGTGTCTTCAATATATTGAAATAAAGTATAATCGAAAGGGCATAAGTGTATATGCAATACAAAGAGCTTAGAGTTGTTTTGACATAACGAGTGACATTATTATTTGTAAGCACACGTGCAATACTGTTGAACTATGAATAATCCTGCTAAGGTCAAAAGGTAACAACAACCTATGGGTGTTTTAGATTATTAGCCGTTTTCGAAAGGAACTTGCTGTTTAGTTGGAAGTAATATACACTTAATACACACATAACTACTTATTTACATTGATGTATGTGCACGAAGTGCACGAACGGCACGAAACACTTATTTCAGTAGAACGTCTATTTGCGTCTCTATCGCTCTTGCCCATTCGAATGATAAAGAGGCAAACAAACGAACGAAAGAAGTTTGTTCCTGATAAGCCTCCAGTACCCGAATTATTTGCAGCTTCGATAACACATAAGCGCGATATTTTAGTCAACTTACAAATTATTCACCTCATATATTCACCTCACTAGCTCGAAAACCCTTCCTAAATTGTCTTTTAATTAAAAAAAATTGTGCATTGTATACATACAATGTTTTTCATCACATTTGCGAGGAATATAAACTTACTAGGCAGATAAATAAACAATAATTATTAGCGGTAATTATTAGTGAAGCGCGCCGCGAGAGGCCCTCCGGGAGCTCCAGGCGGTAAAATGTATGAAAATCCATTACGTGGGCATTAGTGGGCAAATAATTTGACGTTAGCTGGGAGAAATGATTATTAATTAATAGTTTTTAGTAAAACATATCGCGCAGATTAAATTTGGATGAAATTCGTAACAAAATAAACCTCGTGTTTATTTTTCTCGTAATAGTGTAATAGTCTCGAAACGGCTGAATGGATTTAGATGCAAACTTCACTGGCACGTTGGCATCTCCTGTCAGGTTATAGGCTAAAATTAATAATTATTATCCGCGGACGAAGTCGCGGGCATCAGCTAGTATCTTAATCAAGTATGATAATGACATTAAACACTTTAGAACGGATTAATCGCGTTTTTGACCCTACGTTTCTAGCCCTTTACAGCACTCGTTTTCACAGGGTTAAGATGATGCCGCGATTAATCCGTTCTAAAGTGTTTAATTACATAATAACAATCGCGGTAACAGAAGACAAAAATATAATATTAAGTATGATAATGCTTTAAGCAAAGCAGAAAATAAACCTTCATTTCAGCTTCAGGTATTGCAAATGGGTACCTATTTATAGCTTACTTTCCTACTAATTTTGAGAGATACGACGTTGATAGACAAGGACAGGCAGAAAAGTCAAATAGTATTTTCATTTCAATATAGGTAAAAGTGACTAGTTCTCCATTAAGCGAGTACTTTAAATACCCACTTTCAACCGTCGTATCTTAACGTTTCATTTATATGAAAAGCAGCCTTAATATAAACTACGGAAAGTTCGAATTGAAACGTGAAGTCAAAGTGAAATACGAGGTTATGAAAGTAAGCTATTTGCGCTAACTATTTTGGTTTCGCTCGAAGTAGGGCATTGAGTGTGCAATTACTGGGATAGTATTCCAAACACATGGAGTCTTGAAAGTCATACTCAAGACCAAGCCTCCCGACACAATTAAGAACGTCGAAGATATATGCCCGTCCTTACCTTCCTTGCCAATTAAAGAAAGTGTCAAAAAGAGATGTATATATGTTTTCATTACACCTGCTCGTAAATGGTGATATTATATGCAAGCATACTTAAACTTAATGAGCTGTATTACACATAGCCGGAATGGATTTTCATACATTTTACCGCCCGCCCGGAGCTCCCGGAGGACCTGCGCCCCACGCGCGCGCCGCCGCTCACAGCAGTGTACTATGGACTGCGCTACTACACTATAATTCTTGCTTATGGTTATTTATTTGCTTATTAAGTTTATTTATGTCCTTGCAAATGTGATGTAATGTAAAACATTGTATGTATCACGGGCGGTACAAGAATTACGAACTCGTGTTTAACACACGTGTTAAACAGAAAATTCACACTCGTTCGTAACTTCTTGTTTACCGCTCTTAATACAGAATGTGCTATTGTTATTTCTTCGATTGCGTATGTTGTCACCAATTTTCTTGTACTCCAGATGTCCATGTAGTCCAAATAGTTTAGTGACACTTGACGCAATGTTGTACTCCTTTGTTATTCTTCCGAGCTTGAGACTCCATGACGTCGAAAATCGAAATTTATTTGCGTGTCTGTCGCACATGTACAATAAAGAGGCACGATGACATGAACGAATGAAGTAGTTTGTGGTTGTAGGAATTGTAGGCCTGTGTGTAGGTGAAAATAGTCATACACGTTCGAGCATATTATCCGCTAGATCTGCAAATCAATGTTTGGCAAATTTACCTAACGAACATACGCACTAAAGAGATCCTACGGTTTGCCTGAACGTGTATGGCCGACTAATGCCATGCATATGCTGGAAGCTTCCCTAAAATGTACTATCGCGTTGAAAATTGCATGGGCGGTTTGTGAATTCATTCATTCATAAATTGCCCAGGATGCACTTTTGAACGCGTGTGTACCTATTGGCTACTTGACTTTCTTTTTATAGATAGATATAGGACAAAAGAACTGGACTGGATACCCAATTGTTTGGAATGTCACGTTCCGTGAGTGCCAACAGCCTTTATACTTTTAACAGTGTTGGTAGCTCTGTGTACGAATTTGACACTTAATGCTTACGTCAGTAAGCTCTTTTTCGTACGTCACATTTATGGTTTTGTATCATCATCAATGCAAGTTCGCTAATGTCATTCTGACCCACATTTCTTGACGGTTTTATTCTGCTTTGTGTGTCTATTTCTTTAATTCAATGTGTTTAAATCAATTGTTCTAGTTTTTTATGAGAATCAAATGTCTACATGGATTCGATTTCATTAAAACAATAGAGAAGTAAGCAAAACAGTGAAAGTGACATCCGAACTTATCGGAAGCTATCTGATTTTGAGGTTTGTAGGTAACCTCATAATCCGATAGCTTCCGATGATAATCCACACTGGTTTTCGTAATGCGTTCGACTCAAATTTGCTTAAAGCACTAGGGATTTCAGGCAATCGATATCGAATGACATACTGCATGCATTGAGCGAAAAGGCCGTATGTCATATTATTATGACATACGGCCTTTTGAGCCTTTTGGCCGAGTGAAGATACGGCTTTCTGGTTATGTATGGTATAATACGAGTAGGTTGGTTAGGTTATTAATAGGGCACTACGTCGCAATAGTTTTAGACATCATTTTCGATAGGTACGATGCAAAAAAAAAAACTTATTTTTTTCGGCTCTACTACTAGATAAATTAGGTTTTTTTATACCACATCGGTGGCAAACATGCATATGGCCCGCCTGATGGAAAGCGGTCACCGTAGCCTATAGACGCCTGCAACTCCAGGGGGCACATGCGCGTTGCCGTCCCAAACTAACTAGGTAAACTTTAGAATAAAATAACGTGAACACTTCGATCATGACACAGTGATATTAATTTATTTAAAAAAGTGGGTAACTATTGGTACCTATTTACTTAAAAATCCCTGATCCGCAAGTTCTATAACCGCCAAAAATTTCTTATTCATATAAAGCGTCCCTCGCTGGTAGAGTTTATATAAAATCGCCGTTAATGGAACTTCCTAACAATGTAAACAAAAAGCGTCACATGTTTTGTCACTGTTTCTCCTTGTGTTTTCACACTACCTCAACAAACATCACTGAAACCATTCACTACTGAAGCGGTCATATTATCGTAACATTCAAAACATAAAATAAATAAGTTCTTGGAGATTTCATTAAAAATTAAAGGTTAGGTTATAACGATCAATATGGAGGTCTGTTTACGTTGTTAGGAAGTTCCATTGACATCGATCTTAGTTTAATTATTTTTTTCATAATTTACCCAACCTTAAAAATAGCTTACTCATTGACATGACTATTAATCGTCACTTATTGCAAAAACATCTCCAGAGAAAGGATTCTTGAGATAATTTTCTCTTGTTTATTTTAAAGATCCCGTCATTCCAACAGTAAAATCCTAAATTCCACTAAATCCACCGAAAACTCCATACCATTCTCGAACTTATGTCAATAAAAATAAGATTCGCAATTGCTTGTGAAAGTAACGGACTTAAGTCATTTTGGATTGTAGGAATAGGTACAATGCTGGGTGCCATTAGCAGGTTTTGTTAAATCAATGGTTCTTTTAAAAAGGGAATACTAATTCCGCTGAGTCACACCTACCCTCAAATTGTTCGGGTGCTCTATCTAGAACCATGTCGAATGGCAGTTAGTTTTGATACTTGGCCATTGTAGAATCAAATCACATATAAAATTTACTTCTAAAAATATGTAGGTACAGTGACTTTACGTAGGTACCATTTTATGATCACTTTCAGAACGAAAACATATTTGTGCTTGTAAATGGTACCACTATATCGCTTGTTGATAAGGTTTATTTCTAGATGAATTTTAATGGCATTAGCTTTTTATCGGCAAATAACAATGTGGTACCTTTTATTTACAACAATCACATTTGTAGCTTTTTGATACAGCGAACTTGTATCATAAGAAATGCAAGATGGACAAGCGCCCATGTTAGTGTGATCATAATACGCTTGAAAGCCACAAAAAATGTTTGGACCGACGAGGCAGTGAAATTAGCAGCGGTTACTCATGTAATCAAAATAACATTGTATTTTTACCGCCACTTTTATTTTTATTTTGTACAATTAACGATCCTAAAAAACTTGATCCATAATAAAAAAATACCCCTTTTCATGTTTATCTCTATACTCACTAAGTCAAAACGAAAGAAAACCTTCGTCTTTAATTTACTCCGTCCAAATTCTTGTTTCATTAAAACCACAGCAAAACACAAAATTCAAATACAGAACAGTCATTTCTCACCGTTAAATGTCAACTTACGCAAGGAAAATTAAAAAGTAATTTCATAGCAGGAAAGTATCAAGAAAACCGTTCCCGTTACAAAGCTTATGAAGACTGACTGAGATGAATGGCTGAGATAATTGAAGTGCACGCTCGACGTTCAAAAATGCTCAAATATTAAAAGACACAAATTGAAACTTCCGAAGTTACGGCCACTTGTTTGAGCACTTTGTTAGGAGAGGCGATGTCATGTTAATTTTATGTGACCATTTCATTGTGCAATAAATTAAAAATTTAACCATTTAAGAGGCCACAGTGGTCAAATTGTAATCAGTCAGACGTCTATTTATCAATATTGATAACAACTAGGTAGAGTCAAACCACGTTATATTTTCTCAGCAAATGAACTGTCAAACTTGAAAGAGTTATTTTAAACGTCAAACTTCTATGAAATTATGACGTTTGCTTAACACTTTCACAGTATGTGCTATTAAAATCTAGTAAACATAGCATAGACTGACTGTATATGATATTCACATTCATAAAAATTCAATACATTTCCTTCCAACTGGTAAACGTAAAAACATGATTTTTAACAAAAGCCTCGCTACTTTTACTATTCAAACATAGGTCATTACTTACATGTTTTTAGTTAGAACGTCGTAACTCTTGAATTTATAAACATGATTCTCGTACTGTACTTTCCTTACGCCAGTATAACCACCCGAAAAAAGCGGTCGCTATAGTTTTTTTGCCCTTCTGTTTCTGCGATCGTATGTTATTGTAATATCAATAAGGTGTACCAATGATCAAAGTGTTATGCTCTTAATGACTTAGTAAGCGTTTTCTGCCAAACTAAAAATATTAAGTTTCACGCCCTTTTTCGACGCGCTCAATAACTATTTACTCGCTCCTTGGGGATAGCTAGCGCGCGCTCAGTAACTCTTCATAATATACCCGAGTTGTGTAAAAATTACGAGTAAACTGACTCATGACGTCATTCCTTGAACTAATAGAGGCCAATAACTAGAGGCCCAAAAAAAACTCACTTTCTTACTCGTATGTATTGTGTTAAGTATTGGGTTAAGTATTGGGTTAAGTTTGTTAGCTTATTGCTTTCTTTACCACGGCGCTGATAAAAAAGCATACGGCGCGCTTAATCTATATCTTATGGATGCCTTAAAGGTGCAAAGCATACGCGTTGCGCGACGCGACTTTTTAAAAATCGGTACCTTCCTTTTTTTAATCTCCAAAACCATATATTTGCCACACTTTAAAAGAAGTATTAAGCTTTGAGCTCTAACTTTGCCTCGCCATTACTTTAAATACATATAGGTAAAAATATTAGGTAACTATAAAACAAACACGACAATACTCCAATCGGCACTCGGTACCCAAAAGCTATGTTATAACGATTGATGGTGAAAGAAACTAGGTGTAATATAAAAACTCTTTCACATCGGCATTTCCTAATCACAGTAGCACTAACTAATTACGGATTGCAAAAGCAAACCGAAAAATGTTTCCGCACTCTCATATCAGGTTAATTATTTTTAAAACACCCGATAGCGGCGAAACAAAGGCTTTCCTTCCCACGTGCTAAGTTTCAATAACTGACCGTCATTTCACTTAACAAAAAGGACGTATGTATGTATTAAATGATATTCAGATACGGCCTTTTGACTTATAACAACTTGCAAAGGAGCCGGCCGTTTACAGCCATACCTAATTTAAGCCATACAGTTCATAAGTTAAAAAGTCGTATATCCATATCGGTACAGTAACTTACGTCTATTTTTATTAGAGCACCAACGGTGCGAATGTGCTTTCGTTACCGTTTTACGATTAGCGCATGCTTCAAGAAATAATTAACTAAATAACTGTTTGTATTTTGGAACATGTAGTTTAGAGATTTCTACTTATTATAAGTATATTTATAACGCTTTCTTAAGCCGTTAGGTACTTAATTTGAATGATTTATCCAAGTATTCATTTCTTATCAATATTAACCTAATCTGAACAATAAAACAAAATTTCACACCTTTCCAATATGAGAGCAGTTCGTTATGCATAAGTAGGACAACAAATTGCAGTTAATTTTAGATACTGAACTTAAACATTAAAACCAGCTTCTGCCCACGACTTTGTCTTCGTTAAGAGAGTGAATTCGGGAATAAAATACCTATTTTAATAAGTCTCTTTTTCGGTTGTATTCTATACATAATTTGTTCGCAAAAAAGAGTAACAAAAATACAACACATTCAAAATAAAGCATGTTTATGAAGTTAAATCAGACTATAACTAGAATATAGGCTCTACTATAAGTTCCAAGTTTCAAAATCTCTAAGTGACATATTACTTAGTTTAAAAACAAATAACTCATTTGCTTGATTGTGGTCGCATAGTTAAACAGTAGCTTATCTTAACTCAAATACCTGAACAGGTAAAATGGTAAACAAACGCCACTACCAGGTACTTGAGATAAACGAAATATGTCTAAGGATAACGAAACGACCAAGCTTCAACTATTTACATTCTAAATTGGATCATCTAAACATTTCCATGTTAAACGGACAGCGACTTCATAAACTATCCTTTTAATGGACACACGATAAATTGTCCTTTAATAACGAGAATTTTTTATAAGTTAATAGCCACAACAAAAAGTCGCTTTTCAATTTTTACGACATAAGTATTTCTCATAAAAAACGCTAGCCTTTTGGTGGCAGAGATCCGATCTAAGTTTTGTGTCAGAAAAGGGATAAAGCTGCTATCATCCTAGCGGGTGCTCGACGGTTTTTTACTTATTAAGAACGCCGCCTTATTTTTAACATTAATAATTCCGAAATGACAGATGGACGCGGCCCTGAATGCGTCACGGGCCCATGGTTATCAAAATAAAAAGGTTACAAAATAAATACAATCAAACTCAAACCACTTATCAAAGACGATTTGTAAAATAAATATGACATGATATAGTTTTATTGCTAATGATAAAGGTTAATTAAACTCCAATTTAAATGGCGCTAATTTGAATTTTGTTATTAAATCACTACTGGTTGGGTTCGAAATCATTAATATAATTATTAATTTTATATCCATTTTATAGCATGATAGAGAGCCTGACGATAAGAGTTTAGGTACGTGGTCTCATGATATCGTATCATAATTATTTTACCTTTAAACTAAAACGAATCTAAAGCGATCTGTATTTGCGAATAGAACCGTTCATACGCAATTATGAATACCTATCCGTTCAAGTATTATTAAAAAGCTGTAAAGGTAAGAAAAAACAAATGAACACTTTAATCCTAACTTCACTAAAAAACTCTATTCAAATCCCATATCTGTCAGGAGAGATTCCCGGCGAGATAACCTCCAGTTGTTTTTATAGTTTCCTGTCCAATTAAAATCACCTTTGACATATTCTAACCTATCCTTAACTCTTTTACAACTTTTTCCCTTGGAAACAATACCAGTGAACTTGCTGTCTTAACCCTTAGACGTGATCTTACATCGTTTGGAAATTCTCCTAATTCTTGTTTCATGACTCAACCTGACCCTGAGGTCACAGTCGCAGGCGCAACTGTATCAGATCGAGGCTCGATCATTGTTGATCTTGAATAAACAGAACGAGATCAAAAATCAATATTTAAATGTTAAAGTCACACCTTTCTCACGATCGTTTTTTGATATGATTTTGACACTTTCTAACATTGAGAAAGTACAAGGTCATATTGATTGATTTGTTTGTATTAAGATAAAGTCTTTAATACGTTAGTAAAACAGATAATCGTTGAACTTTCATGAACTTAAAGTTTAACATTCTAAAGCAGAAGAATGATTTAGGCCCCCCTTCCCCTCCCCTTTGGTGATCTTCGGTGAGTTTCAAGACTAAGGCTTCGGCACTGATACAAATATGGGAAGCACACAAAAACAAATATACCTACATGGAAAATATCTCGTTTTAAATGGTAATTATACTGTAAAGTGAAGGTTTTGGTTTAACCTAATTTTTTCTTGGTTTTGGTCTCTGAAGAAAAATACACATGAGGTCATGAGGTCTCCTTGGACCTGCCACCCCAACATGAATTACATGATCGTTCGCGAGTTTTGCAACAATTATTTAAGAGTACACATGCTCGAGCAAAAGAGGGCGGAATAGATCGACTTGTAAGCAGCTAAAAACGCGATAGTAGGCGTTATCAGAAAATTGCTGTTCCTAACTAAACTACAGTTTTTGTAGATAAAAGCTTTTACTTGATTTAAGAACTAATTATAGCTTCACTATTTAACTAAGAATCATATTTATAAATTCAAGGGTTTCGACGGATTCTGACCAAACATGTAAAAAGGGCCTATGTTTGAATAATAAAAGCATCAAGGCTATTTATTAACAATCATGTTTTACGTTTACCAGTTTAAAGAAAGTATGTTGAAGTTTTACGTATAACAATATCGGGTAACTAGTTGTTATGAATAGACTAGACGTCTGAATGATAACAATTTGACTACTGTAACCTCTTAAAAAAACAATGATATACATTTTTTTAATTCATACCTAGACAGGATTACCTTAATTATTTTTTACTTAAAGGTTAATATTAACCTATCATAATTAATGATTCGAACTAATGATCACCTGCCTATTTGATATCATTTATCATGTCTGTGACTTTTATTTCCCTCATTTTTTTCCTCTCCTTTTATTCATACGAGCAGATGCTGCAAGCCCGTGTTTATTGATAAAAAACTTCCATCTCAAGTTTTATAAACAAACAAGGTGTTAATATCGACGATAAGCATCGAGGATATATCGCCCCCTTTTACAATATTGATATTTAATAGTCACATCACGGTCTGTGTAACGCAGGCAGCCCCTGCAGTATAGTATCGGCATACCAGATTACCACATCAAGTATTCTCTTTATAAAGAACCTAAAAATAGTATAAAGTAAACTTCACTTTATGTTAACGCTCAAAAGGTTTAAATTGCTTTGTAAATATTTAGTCAAATGGTTGCAGGTGGCATCGAACGCAATGCGGTCTTATCTTTATCAGATCTCCAAATAAACTTTTACTTTTATGAAGGCTTAAAATGCAAGTCGTGTTAACTAACGGATTCCAAAATTTAAAAACAATTCACATCGTTACAAGAAATCTTACTGACGTCTATAGTCAAGTGCTTGAATGGTATTCTCGATTTGATTAGAGAATTTGAAGTCCGACATGGGTTTACCTGAACCGGAATTACCGCTTGTCGAATTCTTTGATTGTGTTTCCATGTACGGCTGTGTCGTTGACATATCTGTCAACGTTCGGTTCTCATTGGTTATGCCACAAAAAGAACTTAGTAACCTAACAATGTAACTTGAAACTCGTCTTGTATTTAACTCTTAACTCTTGACGTACTTGCCCAATTTTGGACGAAGCATGATATTCTGAAAATCTATTATTCAAAAGAGGTTCGTATGGGGCATTTTGATCAAAGCGTACATTAAGAGATTATGGTTAGGGTACTTTAATCCACACATTATTTGGAGGAGGGCAATTAAAAGAAAGGGCGCTTGCTCAGACATTTATTATTCGGAATTTGAAAATGCAGAAGTAAATAAGAAAAAAAAATACAAAGCGGAATACTTCACAACTGCATCAACAACAATTTCGAAAACAACCAGCTTTTGCTATAATATTTCATCATACTACAGATACAGAATCTAGTGCGTTGTTACGAAACATTATATTGGTATAAGTAAATGCTATTTGAATTATCTGTTCATTAGGTACGACAAAAGGACGTATCTCCATTCTAGTGTATGTGTCACATACGGCTTTTTAGCTTAGGTTGGCGAATTTTACATTGATGCCCTAGGGGCAGACATGTCCGCCAACGTATCGGCCTAGTGGCTTACATTGTTTTATCATTGAATGTGAGCGTGTGAAATGAACCGATATGTCATTATTTGTTTTGCCTTTAGTGCCTGTCATGTGCTCAATAATGGGTAAATATAGTTGGAAAAAAATTAGTAAATATAGTTTCTAAATGGAAAGAAAGTTATCAAAAATATTAGGATATTGACAATAGGTAATTGAGATAGTTTCACATTGGTAAAGAGTATGTATACGTTGTAGCTAATTTAAAGTTATATTTTAAAATTCTGTTCTTTACTGATAGATCATATCATAATTATATGGCAGTATTTTGTTATTTTATACGATTGCTTATTTAATTACAACTCTTACATCTACAAACTATAACAAAATGATGATTAATGTACTAAAATACCATGTTATACAAAGGCAAAAGAAGTATTAATGTCCGTTTCAAACTCTCACAACCTCATTTAAAAAACAAGGACTTCAACCCATTCTTCGAACTGACCTCTTGCTCTCATTTAAATTTTAGAACACAAATTCATTCCATGCATATTTTACCATCGCCCGCAGCAAAATTAACTGACAATGTCCGAGACCTGATCATTAGTAGAAGTTGGTGTTTAAAAATATTAAAAACCTAAAGCAATTAGTGGAGTTCGCGCAAGTAATAGAGGGTTATGGGAAGGATAATGGAGTAAAAAAGACAAAATCCATCGTCCGCCGGCCACCTACCATGTGTGGGAGGAGGCCTGTCAATCATCGTTGCTATTCCACCTCCCTAAGCAAAAAGACGTATATCCATTATATCACATAGTTACTTACGTCATTTTACTTTAGAATGCCTTTATTGCTTTTCACTTTGCAATCTCCAAAGGTAGGCTTTTACCTGATTGAGTTTGGATTGTAATTTTTGCTTCACTGGTGTTTGAAATTCCTATCAATGAAAACGAAGGATAAAAACTAGGTCAAATCCCAACCGTTTTAACACAAAACACTGTTTTCTTCTAGTTCGCTTTTTATTCTAAATGTATAGGTATAGTTTCGCACGTTTCCTATACTGCTTGAGGATGTAAATTGTGGTTATCCTTTCAAAGAAATTCCCAAACAGGGATCCGTAAAATAAGTTCTTCAATAAGTTACTTACAACATAACCTGAGAAATAAAATCTGCCCTAAAATCGTGTCCATAACCCAACTCCCCATATTTGGGTCCTTTTACAAGGAGACAAACTGTGTCCAAACAAACATCTTGAATGGGTCCTACCCCTATATCCGTAACATCACAATGGCTTATCATCATTGGATGTACACGTCGTTTACGTCATTTTGCAAGTTTGTTTGTGGCCCGATGCCCCGCAGTTAAAAGGTTGTAGAACAATTGAGTGGTGCTCGTGAGAACACTCGCTGGCCTCTTCAGTTTAATGCACCGAAGTGATCTGGCAAAGTCGATGTGTTAACAGTAGCCTAATATTTTGGGGCTCACTCATATGGTTTTGACGCTGAAATATTCATAATTATAATAATATTTCATAAAATTTAAAGCAATGAGGGTTTGTTCAGCTAAGTGCCACTTGTACAACCCAACTAAGTCGGAGTTTTTAGTAAAAAAAAAAAAGTTTTATTGTGCAGGTAGGACACCCATAATTAACATAAAAGCAAACACAAAAAAGCAATTCTAATAAAATAGAAGGTAAGAACAAAAAATAAAAATAAAAACTGACCTTATAAATTACGTGGTAGAATCGTAGTAAAGAATTTGTGAACCCCGACAGTTAACCCCAGCTTAATTGGTTAACCCCCTTTTCCTAGCGTTTTCAACCTACAACACAAATGTTGTAGGTATTGATGACAGCGCCATCTCTCTCGCTATACCGGAATCCCTAAGTTTTTTAGTTCGGATGGAAGTATGAAGCAATGATGCTTGTACTGTAGAGTACGGCCACAGACGTCTTGCCTGTTACAAATATTGCATATACTCGAGAAAATCGCCAACATTCATTGAGACCGAGAGGCCTAGTGTTTATGGCGTTAGCCGCGTAAGCCCCATGTTGCATCCTGGCTTGGCCTCCGATGGACTTAGTCCTTTTTTGGTATATGATATATTTTTTAATTAATAAAAATTATCTGGTAACCTACTGTTCTCATTCAAAAGTTAGAAAAGGGATATTAACCCAAGTAGTAAATATCTTAGGACTGCGTGTTTTCAGTCCTATAGAGCTCCTGATAACGCATATAAATCCGTATTTGGGCGCAAATTATAAGATAAAAACCTCTTATATAACTCTTATTACAGTATTAAAGCCTTGAATGAAGCTTTGTCTATCCGTCACTGGGCATAAAGTTAAAATAAGACTCCTATGAGAAATTATATTAACTGACATGGGGAACTACGGCGGAAGTAGACGGGGGTAAGGATACCGTTTTCAACATGACTGCGGAAACTGGATGCTTTCAACAAATAGTAAACAGAGCGTTGTCGATGTCCTGCCACCGTTGTCGGCCATATTTGCTGACACACTACAGTTTCAATGGGCCATACTCACAAGCTTAACTTTACTTGACGGCGAATGTAAGGTAGGAAAGTATTGGCGTTGCAATAAAGATCATTGATAACATTATGTACTTATATGAGAATAGATAAAAAAAAAATGGTTTAAGACATTTATTTCTCAAAACAGAATACAATTCAATTGACTTGAGAAATACAAATTGGATTTTTTAAACGTAAATAAATTAGACAGTAACATGCAGAGAGAACTATAAACTATTTGTAAAAAAAAAAACAACATCAAAACATTTAGTTACTAACTGTAAAACATCAAAACAACATAATATGACGAGAGCTAATATAATGTCCTTCAAAACTGTACACCCATTAAGCATTCTTATTTGCAGCGGTTAACACTCACGTATTTTTATCACAATAGGCGTGACATGTTTTGACTGCATCGGGCAGTCATCGTCGGACAGACAGAGTGGTGTTGCCACCTTCGCGGCTCGGGCATAAAAATACTAAAATATTATTAAAATATTATATTGTTATAAAAATATGTGAGTGTTAACCGTTGCAATTTAATATCAGTATGACTCACGAAAGTTTGAATTACTTAATAAGCTATTGCTATACTTTAAGGTCACTTGCACCAACCGGGGTAAGCTAACTAACCGGGACTTAAGCGATTTTTGTATGGAATTTGACAGCTTAACTCCGAGTTAGCGGCTAACTCTGGGTGGTGCAAGTGTAGAGTCACGGTCTATGATTGGAACGGTATTCTTCTTCTTCGTGTCGAGGTTCCCTTCTTATACTTGAGTTGCCCAATACGTGGCGGTGTTTACAGCCCTGGGCGTCGCGCCCATCACGTCGAGCTCTGAGCAGCAATATAAGGACGCTGGGCAGGCCAACAGGTGCTTCATGGTTTGCAGCGCCGTTCCGCAGGCACATTGGGTTGAAGAGCCACGGAGCAGACCCCAGCGGGCCATGGAACGGTATTAAGATCTCAATTGTTAATTGTATGATTATATCTAACTGAGACACAAGCGTTTTAGCGTTTTAGCGGGGTAAACCACATAAACCGGAGTTAGACGTTTTTATGTATGGAATTTGACAGCATAACTTCAGGTTAGCGGCTAACTCTAGGTGGTGCAAGTGGGGCTTAGAGTCAGATTGTCCCATAATATTTATTTATTTATTTATTTATTTATTTACAAGCGTTTATTTTACCAATCGAGTTACCCACGACATTGTGCCACTTGGCATCTTGCTTTCACCGTTTTTGGGTGCGTATAATGCACTGCAGGTTATTACCGAGCAAAGTATCTTAATGATAACGAAACGTAAGTTTTAAAGTTAAAATCAACTTTTGGCAGCCACTTTAATATGTAACACTTCGATGCGACCTTTTTAATCCCTGTTAAGTAGATTTTTTATCAATCCAATCACTTCAGAATAAAATGAACAAAAAGTTAAAAACAGTATCCAAATACGAATGCGTTGCCAAAGCGCGTCGGCTGTTACTAGAGAGTTCAATGCATTTTGAATGGGTCCCTTTGAAGCGGCCAAAAACCGACATCCTGGACACCGGCAGCAAATATGGCGCCTACACACAAATAACCCGTTCATGTAGGTAGGTACTTGAGGACACCCATGGTTGGGACTTATTGGATAGTATTGATAGACAGAAAGTAAAACGTTGTTGGCGTATAGAGCATTAGGTAATGGGAGTACCCATTACCTAATGACTAAAATGCTCGAGCTTCCTAGCTTGTCTGACATTTTCTATACAAAAATATTTTATCCATACAATAATATTATATTTCTGCATTTTATAAATTTAGAAATATTATATTTATAATAATATTATATTTTTCATTAAAACGCTGAATAAAATAAGTGGGTCGTTTTTTTGGCAGATAAAACACCTCCATGGACCAATTTCACTTTTTTTGGATTTAAAATTTAGCATTGTCATAACACCGGCCGTGTCAAGTTCACCCAACGTCAGTAGAACGCGACTTTAAAATACGATATTGTAAGTTTCGGCGCGACCGAAAGGTTCAGCTTGTTTTTGACCGAAACCAAACCTTTGGCAGAAACATGAGTTTAGGCCGAAACCGGCCGAAACCGGCCGAAACCGGCCGAAACCGGCCGAGACCGAAACCGAAACTTCGGTCGGACACTATTTCAGGGTTACGTTAGCTTATTATGCCAATTAAAAATGTGCAAAAAGTTTTATGCGAAACGTTTTATACCATTTGAAGCTTCGGCCAAATGAAAATATGGGATTTAGTGTTTGGGAAGTGACACTTTGCCATACATTTCCGGCGATATATTAGTTTGTTAATACGTACGAGAGATGAACTGCGTCTCTTCTCAAGGTCATCATATCATATCATAATTATCTCAAAATATGTTTAATAGCTATCTCAAAACTAAAGTTAAGTCTTAACTAACTTAAATTTTACCAAAATTTTAAGGTAAATTAATTGTTTCTAATGCGCATCACACAAAATACGTAGGTGCTTATGCTTATCTGTTTTGTAGGCTTTAATTTACTTTTTTGTTATACAAATGGCCCATTAAAGAGTTATTAATTTGTTTGTTGACCGTTTATTATTTTTCCTAAGACATAATGCGACTTAAAAATGATAAATTGTATTGCAATATACCAAAACTGGCTCCCTTAATTTATGAAACTAAAAATCACGATTAAAAAGACGCGTTTCAAGAAAGTAGTTAATTTTATGTGGATTTTAAAAACAAGCATGAAAAAAATACATAATTAATGAAATTATGAGCATAATCATGGTTTTCATTAAAATTCTGTCATCAGAAACGAGTTCGTAACTGTTTTATATTCGTTGAGAGAATGGACAAGCGATGCTGTGATTTTCTCACACTTGACGCTACTTTTAGGTATGATAAATAACTTTAGTGGAAAATACTAGATAGAGTTACATCATACTACCACACTTAGCAAAAAGGCCGTAAGTAACCTTGTGACCTGATAAAGATACAGCCTTTTGTCTCAAACGAACACGATTCTCGGTAGCTTTGTTAATCTGATGCTTCTCGAATCTTAGGTCAGCTAAATATAGAGTTTAGTTTATTCGGTGTTCCAGAAAAGGAAAGTTTAAAAAAATTCTAAAACAATTGCGTGGGACGGCTTCTCAAAAAGATGGACTGACGATCTGGTGAAGAGCCCGGAGAACCGTTGGATGTGAGAACCGCACGATCTTTGATTGTGGACGCTTCTCGGCTGACAAGCTGACAAGGATAAAATTCATTATTATGTCTAATACCCAATTAAAGGTACTTTAACCTTTTTAAATAGAAAACTCCCGTGAGTATTAGACATATTATGATTATGGGGCGCGGACCGTCCCGAAACATGTCGAGCTATCTTCGACTTTATAGACGTGAGTAACCCGGTCTAAGTATATTAATATGTACTTTAACCTTTTTAAATAAAATATAATTTAACAGTTAAATGTAGAGAAATATTTCAGTTTTCATTTAAAATTAACTGTCACGCTGATCCTCAACACAATGAAGAGATCCCTTATAGGGATAAGTTCACCTTTGTACTTTTTATTTATTCCCTTTTGTTAATACATATCCTGTTTTGTGCAATATTGTGTTTATTACTTACTTACAACATTAAAACTAGCAACTAAATCGAATTAATGGTCATAATCATGTCAATTTAATATAATATGTTGACACATAAAATGTAAGCATCAAAAACGCCATAAATTTTAAATCTACGAATACAACCAGGGCCCAAGGTATGTATTGAATAGGCACATTGCGACCGAACGAGATTCCTTAAAGGCCATACGCCACAAGTTCAGGGTGCAGCGCTACATAAAATCAAAAGGCTTTATATCACCATTTGACTTATATGTACATACGTCTTTTTGCCTTAACATGGCAGAACGATACCGTTTGAACTTGGCTGCCGGCGCGATTTGATACGACGCGTCACATGTGACGAGCGGCTTCCTTTGTTTGATTATTATTAAATTATCTACACCGTACCGGGAATTTAAAGCAATAGGCCTATTGTTTAGTTAAAAAGTCGTATGTCACTTTGAGATAAAATTGGGAACCGCCGTTTTTGTTTATCGCGCTTATTAATAAACGTGCTATGCACGATGGGTAATAGGGAATTTAATAGTGTTTTGGAGCTTCTGTTATTTTTAACTACACATAGATAGGTAATGTACGTTATATAATATATGTACTTGTGGGAGATAATTATATTTGTTCTGGAATTTATTCCAAAATTCAGAATTTCCATACTTTGCAAACTTATATAGTTATTTAATACTCTTTTTATGGTAATATAATATGAGTATAATTTAAACATCTTGATTATTGAAGTGACACAGCAAAGGTAAACGCCTACAGCCCATTAAAGCAGTCGCATTAAAAACTCCGCAGCAATAACCATAACGGTAAAGTACTAAAATTAACAGCGGCAACACCTAATTATGACTTAAAAACCCTTTTAATGCGCCGAGATCCAAGATAACTATAATGACTTATCAATACAGCCGTTAAAATTACCGACAGACATTCAACTGTCCAAATTTTATTGATGGACGTCGCAAAAAGCCCAGCGGAATTCATCTGTAAGGCACAATGCCTGCAACCTGCAATAAAAATTATTAATACCCATTGAAAACGAAATAACCAAGAGCCACGTAGAAGCCGGACTAGGAAACTAAACTTAGAACCCTTCAGAATACAGGCTATATTTGTAAGTACACATTTTAAATAAAGACTTCGGACGAGTGGAATTTAATATTCGTATTTGAGTCAAGTCCGCGAGCGAGTGGGTGTGGTTTAGTTGTTCATGGTTCGCCGGAAAGATTTATATTACATACATTTTCGTATGCATGTAATCTGAAAATGTCGACGACAACACCGGGTTGCAGCGCTTCATTCGAAGACGTATAAGGCTGTATGTGATTTATATGAACTTACGTCCTTTTTGCTTAGTGAAATTGAGCCTACAAGAGTATCACCGACCACATTCATAGCCCACGCCCCTTTTAACGACTATTCAATACGCTCTTGAATGAGCAATTGCTCTTTGATATTAAACTTGAACGGACAACGATAGCCAACGCTCCCTCAAAATTCTAAAGCGATCTGTCTCGGTTTTCAAAAGAACACAAGATCGGCGAAATACTTAAACTAAAAGAGCATGGGAATCGCTAATAAAAGTAAATTAAAAAACCTAATGAACGAATCGCTATTTGCATCTTATAATTAAAGTCAGACGGTTATGTTAATCTTATTTGACATGATAGTTAGATAAGCAAAATAAAAGAGAACGTATTTGAATAAGACGATGGAGCGATAGTTTTCATGGTGATCCTCATAAAAACTGAGCCAACCCTTTCCTTGTCGGGCAGTTGGATAGAGGATAAAAAAAGACATGTGGATCCATTGTGTAATTTAAAGTAAGCCAAGATCTGGGAAGTTTCTGCTTGAACAATAACGCATTTTAATAATTTTCATTAAGATTGACAGAACTGATTGAGGCTTCACTTAAACCCTTCCTCTTTTTAAATTGGTTAGATTTCACCGATATTCAAAAACTCCGGGCATTATTCGCTGTTTATTCTTCGGGTACCTAATTTGCTTTAATACGCGGTAGCTCATAGGGATTTAATTTTCGAAAAGCGCTTCAATTCTTTTGTTATTCTCATCATTTACATCCAAGTCTTTCGTATCTAAACAAATTTCTTTGTAGCAATTGTTTATAAAAGTCCTGAGGGAGATTACTTCACCTCGCTGAATAACAAAGAGTTGCGGTGTTTTAAAAGAGGATTAAACAAGGAGGTAGCAGTATCATCCACGCTAAGAGCTTACTTAAGTTTATGGAAAGTGTGGCGGCGGCTTAAGACGTTTAAACCATGACTTCCCTTCAAAGGGGTTGCGTTTTTGTTAAATCACGTTTAAGGACTCTAAAAGCCGATCTCACACGATATTATACGAGTTTTTTGGTTTCGCCTATTGGCGTTGCTTCGTGGGGGTTCTAAAAAACGGCTTAGGGATGGACCCGCTTTTGTTTCTACGCTCTCAAGTTTAATTAGTGGCCTAAAGAAGTTTATAAATATTATTTTATACACAAGTAACCCAACTATCTTACCGTGATGGCTTTGTTGTAAAAAAAGACTCACAGTAACATTGTTGATCCTCGAATCATTTATTTATCGAAAAAAAATCAAAAGCTTTAGTTTACTATAGGATTCCGTCCCTTTAGGAGCATTTATCATTTTTGCTATTAAACTGAACAACAATACGGTGAACCCCGAAGGAGCCGATGGGGCCAATACAATAGCAAATGATACCTCGGGGCCGGCCTGAATGTGCCTTAATTAACTCCCGACCACTTATAAAGGAAATAATGAACCTAGTTATTTATCTAACCCTTACAAACAAGTAATTTTTAAGAAAACAAATGCGGCCTGCTTGCGGCTACACATCTAATTAAATCATTAAAAGTACGTAGCATCAAAAAAGGTTGTTCTAATTAACTACAAATAAGATTCTCATGAATTATTTATAACTTAGAGAGATCTATTGTTAGGATCGGAAGGCAACAAATTTTGTATGTGAAAAGTTTTTTCAAGGCAGGTGGTTTCGGTACCCACAGGTGTAATGGTATTTTTTACTGGTAAAATTTCTGAAAAATAGGGCGGTCCGTCATTAGTTATGTGGGTTGCAATGTAGTTTGTTTTAGCCGTCACGGTCGCCGAAAACAACAGAAATGCTCTGGGCGATTTAAAATTTAGCCACGTCACTACGTCCGATTAGTTTTTTTGGGACTGCCGAGCGTGCTAAGTGAAAAGGACGTATCTCCATATGTAGATAGTGAGATACGGCCTTTTGTCCTTAGAGGGTTTTGCTTTCGTGAAATTCTTCGTTAATATTATGTTTGGCTTCGCCTAAGGGACGGAAGATGGACTCACAAAGGTTCGGATAAAAGCGATAATTATTTTATCGCAGGGGAGTTGCTTGTTTGTTTCTCTAATAGCTATTTTAATGGATGTCTGAAAGGTCGTGTCGGAATAACAATGGCCGGTGAAACGAATAAATTAACTATTTTATTTGTTTCGGAACATTTTTATTTGAAACATTAGTGTGAATTATATAAGTGCACGTGGACTTTCAATTAGGAAGAAATTTTAACGAAACTTGGCAATTCCTTTCTTTTTAAATAACCTAACCGAATAACGAAATAATTACTTCTTCTAATACCTTTTTTAATGTGTAAAAAAATTTAATAATTTTTGTACATATAACCAGATTAAATTGAGTATTTAGATCACATGTCGAGCATATCAGTTAGGTCTTATTGCTGGGAGTACCGCTCAGAAACTTTTTCATTTATTGCCATAAATGAAAAACTTTCTGAGCGGTGACTACAAACTGAAAGACGCATCAGAAAAATACTAATATACTACAAGATCGATTGTAGGAGGCCGCTACATGAAGGCTGCGCACGGCTGGTCCTTGTAGAGACCCCTAACGTAGGAGCTATGCCCACCAGTGGACTTTTTTAGCTAATATGACAACGAAAACGACAGCATGGTATTAGTATACCAAGCTTTAATAACTGTTATTTTAAGTACCTCATTTTTATTCACATTAAATATGAAGTATTGGCTTTGTATTGAAATGGAATATTATTATAATGCTGTATTTATAAACAAGTCATGCTCGTCAATCCCTACAGCTAGATCGCATTTCGCTTTAACATCGCATTTTGAATGCAGGCTTTAAAATGCCAGGCGCATTATGAATGACACAAATATGTACTCATATTTTAGACAACTCGGAAGCATGCACTCGAATTACATAGAGCTGCATTTTATTTAGTACTCGCTGCTGCTTTATTTCTAGACAGCCTATGGTTATCATAGGCTTATTTAAAGTTGTAAAATAATTGTATATTTGTTTGAATTGTCTCTCTATTTGGAGTGAATGCGTATCGCAATATTGTTTTTATATCGATGGTAAACCACTAAAGTGTGCCTGACGGTAAGGGATTACCGTAGACTTAGGACGCCTGAAACTCTAGGCATGTTCAGAAGGCCCAGTATAAAAGTTGTACGACACTTACTTCTCGATCGCGTTAGCGTATCGAGAGTTCAAATTATGTTTGCCGTTTATTTAAATCATCCGGCAACTTTCATATTTTGACCCCTCGATACGCTAACGCGGTCGAGAAGTTAATGTCGTACAATTTTTATAATAGGCCTTCTGACCTCTCCAACCCTTTAAAAACTACATGCAAGCGTACATTTATAGTTTAAAGAACTTCATAGCGATAGTGAAATAAAACTAATAAATAATAATAAATAAATAAATAATTATTGTGGGACAATCACATACAAACACTTAAATCCATAGAAAATATCCATAACTCAGGGACAAATTATTCGTGATAATTACATAAATAAGTGCCACGACCAGGATTCGAACCCGGGACCTTATATATCGTAGGTAAGGTCACTACCCACTAGGCTACAAGGCCGGTCCCTCTGCAATTGTTTGTCTAGAGATTTTATGTACAGATTGATTTCAGTACGTCGAATATGTACACACTATAAATATGTATGGATCGTCTCGGATCCAAACCCTGCTGGCTCGTACCAATGAGTTTTGCGGAACATATGTACGAAATATAATTTTATATTTACTAATCTCTTTTTGGTGAAGGAAGACATCGTGAGGAAACCGGACTAATCCCTATAAGGCCTAGTTTACCCTCTGGGTTGGAAGGTCAGATGGCAGTCGCTTTCGTAAAACTAGCGCCAACGTCAAATCTTGTGATTAGTTGACAAAGCGGACCCCAGGCTCCCTGACATAAGCCGGGAAAAACGCTAGGAAGAAAAAATCTATTAATTGAGGGTAAATTAAAAGGATTCCAGTTGTCTTCTTAACTTGAAATTTAGAAGTCATTGCTGGTGGCGTTACAATCATAAACCAAAATTGGTAATACTGTGTTCACCTACTTAAAGAAGCGAAAGTACCTACATAAAAAAACCCGACACAGTGTAACTATTTTCGAAATCATGGAGTTAGATGCCAGATGCAAATCAACTATACAACAAATCATGATGCGGCATCATGGTATATAGTAAATACCTATATTGATTCGTATTTTCATATAGTCTTACTACTTATGTACGTACTTAAGTGAATCATAGTACATATTGTTTATATCAACCATGCACATAACGACTAAGGCTAATCACTATTCAAAAATTAACCTTATACAGCATGTAGTAGTAGAATAGAATACCAAGTTACCATAATGTAAGGAAGCCTCTAGAAGCCCGCTAGAAGGTAGCACTTCCTACAACGTCTCCATGTTAAAATACCATGGCATGTAAACTGTTTTGCATTTTAGTACATGTCATCGTTATTGCCCAGCTTTGTATATAAAAACCACTTTAAAAATGCATTTCAAACACACATATTTTTACATCAAACGATCTTACTCCAAAGGCTATAAAGTTATTTTTCGATTGGGAATCGTTAACAGTGGGAGCATGGAATAGGTTGTTCGCAATAGGCCACTAGCATTGTGTTGCATCGATATTTTGTATGCACATTTAAATGCGGGCATATATGTCGTTCGCGCGAGCTGGACATGTTAATAATATATGCTTCTAAAATCTAGCAGCTGTCATGAATGCGGTGCAATTTGTTTTCCATCATACGGGTAGCGTGTGGTATTTACGAGTACAAGAAATACCCTGTATTCCGCAATCGATGATTTATCGTACAGTTTATCAGTATCATTAAGCGACGGGCTCAACTTTTTTGATCCGCACCCTCCGCGCACTGGCCGCAAGGAGGAGTGCGCGGAAAAAACTACTCGCGCGTCTTTTGTTTTGTGGTACAAAAGACGTCCACTGCTGGACAACAGCTTCCCTCAAAGTTTTCCACAATATACGTTTAAGCCGCTATCTGTACGCGATCTTGACTGAAACTTTTAATCGCTTTCTAAGGAAAGAATTCCGAAAGATCCATTCATTATATGAGTAAGTGGACCTTCACATAATTTAAAAAATATACGGTTTCCCAAATTTCTAGGTTTATCTTCAATTGCATGTTTTCTGACAGCCTCTTTAAACGACAGTTTTATGTATTAGATTTCTAAAAATAATGGTAATAGCCGTTTTGTTAGGCAGACGTCCGATTTTATTCTCCATAACCCAGTATTTAGTCCACCGCTTTCACCTAATAGTCCAGCATATTTTAGATTCCATTAAATTTCAATAGTCTATACACCCTGGCGGGTGCTGCCTCTGCGTGCGTCCCATGACTCGGGCAGGTGCAACATCCGCTCGGTGTACCCCTTACATTTCATTAAATTGTCGAAAGGGCCTCTGCGTGTTGGCTTCGGCTCCGCGCACGCCTCCCAAAGGTCCGGAACACCATTGTTCCGTGATGGGAAAGACATACAAATGGTAATAGATCATACATCGTCATCATCAGCCCGCACTTCAATGCTGGACATAGGTCTCTCATGAAATCGAGTTCCTAACATTATAAATATCATCAGGAGGGAGTTCCACACTATAAAACTATACCATTAAAGCTATAATTTATAAAATCAAAGTGTTATCACAAGCTACCTTTGTATTTGCATACTAAATCGCTTCACATCGCAGGCAGACGAGTGTGCGTGTCACTTTTATTAGCTTAGCATAAGGTTATTGCGATCGATAAATGAAGCGTAATTTGTTTTTATAGCCGCTGCAAAAACAAAGTGGATTGACCTGGTGCGGTCGCATCGCGTGTGAAGCTCTGCCACGGTACGCGCAAAAGACGTAAGTCAACATGAGGTTGGTGCAGATACGGCCTTTTGGCGAAGGGTTGCAGTAAGGGCGGGAGCAGAGTGGTGAAGTTTTAGCGATGATATAATAGCAACAGTTTACCTTTATGAGTGTTTAAGATTTATAAAAAGAATCTTAAGTCAAAATAAATTATTACAAGTGATCAGTATTCAATGATGATTTTTAGGTTGCCATAACAATAAAACAAAATTGCAACAATGTTTGTGACCGGACTTACTTAATGCAAAAAAGACATTCCCTTTCGTTCCTTCACACATTTATGAAACGAATGGTGAACGAAACGGGAACATTTTTTTATATTTATGTGCTTACCAAGCATGTTTTACGACAAGTTATAAATCTTTCCCAAATCCGGATTTCACTTATCATTCTCAAATCAAGAATCGGTGCGTTTTTTGACGCCATCGACATTTTTGAAAGCGGCAGCGCAGCTTCGATCCTCTTATCTCCAAATCAAATAAAACCAGATCGATGTATATAAATCCTTCTATAATGTGTTTAGTCAAAAAGATGTATGTCCACCTCAGTTAGGGTACATACGTCATTGTGACTTAAGATAATTGTTATCTAAATCGCTTAAATTAACATTTTAGGGAAAGGGGAGATCGAAATAAATGCTGTTTAGGTTATAACTTGCCTTGAAAACGGTTTACCGTATTGAACCTTTTGTTATCAAGGATCTTAGTAGAATTAGTTAATCTAATACCTGTTTTATCTTGAGTAATAAATGGATGTTTAGAAAAGAGAAGCGTCACCAGTAGCTTTTATTAACTAGCTATGTATGTCGTTAACATAGGCCCAGTTTCCGTTCGACTAAAACTTAATTGAATTGGTATGAACATTGTAATACCCGTTAAAGGTTATATTATACGAGTAAGTATTCCAAAATGAAGTGAAAAGTCAAAACACTTTAATTTTTATGGTACCTCCCATACCTATACGTAAAGTAGGGGTGATTTTTTTTCGTTTCAACCCTAAAGTGTGAAATATCGTTGGATAGCTATAGGTATTTGAAAAAGAATAGGGGTTTGCTCAATACATTTTTTGATAAAGTGAATATTTTCGGATTGAATTGCTCCGGAATTTTAAAAAAATGTGCCCTCCCTTATAACTTTTGAACCCCAAGTCCAAAAAGTACGAAAAGTTAATGAAAATAGAGCTTTATGAAGACTTTCAAGCAAAAAACTATTCTATTTTTAACTTGGTTAGTTAGTTAAGCCATATTTTTTTTTTAATATGTATTTTCTCGCTTAAAATGGCGTATAAGTCGTAAGAGCTGCGAAGATATTCCTATAAGTTCGCCTATTGTGACTGACGGTAAACTACGCAACCCTACACTAAGCACGGCCCGACATGCTCTTTGCCGGTTCTAATTTGAAAATATTATCACTATGCTCCCAGTCTTAGTCTTACTGGGCAGTCGTGTGAGCTGACGGGGGCAGTCAGATGTGCATGTGAAGATTTAAGCCTAGGGCACACAGGAGGCCATGGTTACCGGTGATGTATGATGGTCTATGCTACGCTAACCTTTCAGTAAAGTGAGCTGAGGTGCGAAACAAATGAACACACTCGGGTGTTGGTATGTAGAACTGGGAGTCTAAAGTGAGCGTTCATTAGCTCGTTGGATCTGTCATACTGATACACTTTTACTTTTGCTCCGCACCCAGAGGGAAAACTGGATCCTATTACTAAGACTACGCTGTGCGTCCTTCCGTCACCAGGCTGTATGCTGATTTTTGACGTTGTACTACGAAGAAACGGTGAGCTGTGTTATCATATGATACCATATTGCCAGCCGTGCCGAGCTCACCCGACGTCACTGAAAGTACGATATTTTGGCTGGTTTTCGGCCAAAACCGAACCTTTAGCCAAAACATGATTTTTAGGCCGAAACCGGATGAAACCGAAACCGAATTTAATGATGATTATAATTATGTGATAAAAAGTCTAATGCACTCAAATCTCATGCTAACGGTGCGGCAAGCACTACGAATACTGTATATAATACTGTATTTTGAATATCGGAACAGACAGAACGGGTATTAAATAAAGGTGATGGAACCAGTGTCCAGTTCAACAATAGTCGCCTATTTAAGAGTATACAAGCCCGAATAGGAAACTAGAATTTACCCCCTTTACCGATCTAGGCGAGAAAGAAACATTTATGCTTCGATGCGTTAATTATGCGAGATACCCATCGTAACAAAAACCCTGGGCAAGCATATTGTTATTGATTGGTAAACATAACCATCATTATAACCATCTTAGTAACTGCTTGAAACGATTGTTTTTCGCCTAGATCGGTAAATATATTTTTACCACAATTACTTTTATAAAAATAACTTCAACTACATACAGTCAACCAATTGGAACCCTAGACCACTCTAGAACCATTTCAAAATGACAAGCAGTAAGAGATTTCTTACTGTACCATACAAAGGT
This sequence comes from Lathronympha strigana, assembly GCA_949128165.1. Taxonomy (NCBI): domain Eukaryota; kingdom Metazoa; phylum Arthropoda; class Insecta; order Lepidoptera; family Tortricidae; genus Lathronympha; species Lathronympha strigana. The sequence goes on from OX421911.1 coordinate 3,122,533, forward strand.
GTATAACGGAACGTTAACATTTATGGCAACCCCGGTGCTGCCCTCTACTAACTCTCTTCCGGTTAGCTATGTAGCCGTAGCACTTAATTTCGTGTGTACAATTAGAGCAATAAAATATTCTTCATGTCTGAAACATTTTGTTTCATTGAACATGAAATTGGTCCTTCGAACTACTTAAAAACAATTTAGAATCAGTGTAAAGGTGATACATTGTATTACTGCAGTGATTAAAAATCTCGCCCATTGGGTGAGGTTATGTTCAGCGTGCCGTGCTATAACCCGGCCAACTTCAAAAACGCGCTGCTATACAGCGCGTGTCATCGCAGCGGAGGCCTCTTTTATTCGGTCGCATTACCTGTGGCGGCGTGCCGGCCGGCAAAAATCATCAAAAATGGACGACTTAAAAAGACTCGTGGCTTGCCGAGGACAATGCAAAGGCATTATCACAAAGACGGACAAGTATTTAAGCGGAGCTGAAATGGATGTCGAGCTTCTTAAAGTAAAAAAGGAGCGGATTATTGCGGCGTTTGCGCAATATTCAGAAGCGAACATTGATATTCAGGCGTTGGACCCCACCGACAAGGAAGACTTTTTTGCCATGGAAGACAAGTATTGTCAGTTGTTGGCTCAGATAAACATCAAATTGAAGGAACCCAATTGCAAGGGGAAGGAGTACTGCGACGAAAAAGGTTTTCAGAGGTTACCGCGGATTGTTATTAACCCGTTCAACGGTACGTTAAGTGATTACCAACACTTTATAACTATGTTTAAATCTGTTGTTGACAACAATGGGAGTATATCACAGTGTGATAAATTATATTATTTAACTTCCTTTTTGCAGGGCGAAGCCCTTGATGTTATAAAGCATTTGCCTCTTACAAGCGAAAACTATAAAGTTGCGCTTGATTTGTTAAAGCAGAGATATGATAACAGGGCTAGAGTAATCACGCACCATATAAATGGTATTCTAGACTATCCCCCAATAAACAAATGTAGTCCTGCAGCTTTGCGCAGTTTTTTGAGTGTAGTTAGACAGCATCTTGGGGCTTTAAAGAATTTAGACCAACAAGCGACGCAGTGGGATAGCTTGTTAGTTTGTATATTGCAAAAGAAACTTGACCAGTTTACGGTTAGGGCCTTTTATTTAGAGCAAGAGTCCACGGAGATGCCTACATTAGACTCGCTATTTACCTTTATAGAGAAAAAGGCTGCAGCTTTGGAAACATTATCGCAGACATCTAGCCCTCAGCAGTCTCAGCACCTTGAGAGGCCGAGGAGGGTATCCCTTGCTACTAGCCGTGAGGCAAGTCTCGAGGATAAGAAGAAGATAAAATGTAAGTATTGTAGCGCACCGGCGCACAAATTATATATTTGTCCCAAATTTAAATTGTGTAATGCAGACAAAAGGGTACAATTTATTGAAAATAACAAAACTATTTGTAGGATTTGTTTAAATGAGCATGATGGTAAGTGCAAGTTCAATTTTAAATGTGGAATCTGCAAGGAGCCACACAACACCCTATTACATCAGGAACCTGAGGTTTCTGAACCTGGAGAGCAGGACGAACCGCAGAGCCTGACATCATCTCCCAAAGTAGCTTTAGTATGTAGCAACCAAAAGGAAGAGCTTCTGCCTAGCATAGAGGTATTAGTAAAGGCAAAGGATGGCACTTACATTAGAACCAGGGCGCTTCTAGATGGCTGTAGTCAAGTATCCTATGTTCTGGAAAGCCTTGCAAGTAAGGTTGAGTGTGTTAGGTATGCTGAACCTAGTGCTGCAAAGGGGATAGGTCAAGGGAAAAGTGTGTCTGAGGAAATGGCAGAATTTACTGTGGAGTCATGTGCTACTGATTTTAAATTAAAAGTCAAATGTAGTATTGTCAATGAAATCACGGACCCACAGCCACAATTTATAGTGCCACGAGGCAAATTAAATATTCCGGGGTATGCTAAACTTGCTGACCCACAATTTGACAAACAAGCACCAGTCACAATTTTATTAGGCTGTAACTACTTTTTTCAGACGCTGCTGCACCAGGTCCGGCCGCTTAGCTTGGAGGGCCCCTATCTGGTCAGCACCCGGTTTGGTCATGTGATTGCAGGGGCGGTGCCCACTGTACAATCTGTAACGCACAAAACATGTTTGTTTGCTGTAAATAAGGTCAGTCAACCTCATTCCACTTTTGATTCAGAGTCAATGCAACTTGAGGCAAGCCTTAAAAAGTTTTGGGAGGCAGAGAGGGTCCCAGAAGTTCTCTCTGAAGCAAATACTGAGCAGGAGCTCGCTGAAATTAGTTTCACGGAGTCTGTTAAATTGAATAATGGAAAATTTCAAGTTGCGTTACCTTTAAAATTGCCAATGACCAAACTGGATTTAGGTGATTCGTTTTCTGCTGCCTTGCAGCAATTTCTAAATTTAGAAAAGCGATTATTAAAGGACGAAGCACTATATAAAAAATATAAAGAATTTATAAAGGAATATCTAGACTTAGGCCATGCCGAGGAATATGATATTTCAAAGTATGACTTAAAAAATGACCCGGTATTTTTTTTGCCGCACCATCCTGTATTTAATGATCAAAGTAAAACTACTAAGATGCGTACGGTATTTAACGGGAGCATGTTAACAAAAAATGGAATATCGCTAAACAACGTGTTGTTAAACGGTCCTATTGTGCAGAGTGATCTGTTTGATATTTTAATAAGATTTCGGTTTCCAAAATATACGTTGCTTGCGGACATAAAACAGATGTTTAGACAAATTCTAATTGATCCTAAATATAGGTCCTTGCAAAATATCCTCTGGAGGGAGTCTGTGGACATCCCCGTTCAATGTCTACAATTAAAGACTGTTACTTATGGTCAGAAAAGTTCTTCGTTTTTAGCCACAAGATGCTTGTTTGAACTGGCTCAAAGATTTGGAGCAGATTATCCGCTTGCGGCGGAAGTACTGCATAAGCAGACATATGTAGATGATATTATTACAGGACATGACGACATTCATATTTTGTCAAAAATAAAGGCACAGTTGATAGGCTTGTTAAGCTTAGGCGGGTTTGAGTTGCACAAGTGGTGTGCAAACAGCAATTGTTTATTGCAGGGGATACCACAAGAAAAATTAAATTTTAGTGAGAATGTAAATTTAGATACAGATGAATTGTTTGTAAAAACTCTAGGCCTGTCTTATAATGTATCTGCTGATGAACTAGTTGTCAACTGTCCCGAAACAACCATACTAGAAAAATATACTAGAAGGCAAGTGTTATCTTTTATAAGTAAATGTTTTGATCCTCTGGGAATTGTAGGCCCAGTCTTTGTGTATTCAAAAATAATACTGCAAAAAATCTGTAAATTGCAAATTTCATGGGATGATTATCTCCCCTCTGAATTAAATGACGAATGGAAACACTTTGCTAATAACCTAATTGAAATGTCAAGTATAAAAATAAACAGGCATATTGATGTTAGGCGTGCTCAAACATTAGAGCTGATTGGATACGGAGATGCTTCAAACATGGCCTACGGTTGTGCAGTATATTTAAGAGTAATAAATTGTGATAACAGCGTCTCGGTCAATTTATTATGTTCGAAATCAAGAATTTGTCCAATCAACAAAGATTTGAGTACGCCTCGTTTGGAACTAAATAGTGCCTTACTGCTGGCTATGCTAGTAAACAGATTGTATAATCTTCTCAAAGAAAAAATCGAATTAAATGTATACCTACATTTAGATTCAATGATTGTACTGGGCTGGCTGGGCATAGAGCCAATGAAATTGCAGGCATACGTAGCAAATAGAGTAAAAAAGATAAAGGAACTGACATGCAATTTTCAGTGGTTCTATGTACAAACCGACTCAAACCCTGCGGACTGTATATCGCGAGGGGTGCAACCACATTTGCTCAAGACAAACAACTTGTGGTGGCATGGACCAGATCCATTGCAAGACTTTAATTATGAACATAAAAATATTAATTTGACAGCACAGTTGCCCTTGCCTGAATTAATGAACGCATACAAAATATGTAATTTAAATGTTAACGTCGAGAATCAGTTTAACTTTATGTCAAAATATTCAAATATAGACAAAATAAAAAGAATAATGGCATATGTCCTAAGATTTTGCAAAAATTGTAGACATAATGTAACAAGTAGGAATAAGGGTGAGTTTTTACCTACTGAATTTGATGAAGCATTAAATACTGTTATAAAAATTGACCAGCATAAAAACTATGCATCTGAAATAGCCTCTATAAGGGCCAAAAAAATTGTAAAGGGCAGTCTCAGCACATTAAACTGTTTTTTGGACAAAAATAATATGTTAAGAGTAGGTGGACGTTTGCAAAACTCTGAGCTGTCCTATTCAACAATACATCCCATTGTATTAGTTAAGGGTTCAGATATCACAAAGTCAATAATACTCAAGGCTCATAAAGATTTAATGCACACTAGCCAAAAAGGAATTTTAGCTCATCTAAACCAAAAATATTGGCTAATTGATGGACTTAGAGAAATAAAAGGTGTAATTCATAAATGTATAATTTGCTTTAAACTTAAGGCTAAGTGTGCAACCCAGCTGATGGGATCTTTGCCTAAAGAAAGAGTGCGTGCTGCGAGAGTATTTGAGAGGACTGGAATCGACTATGGGGGGCCTTTTACGTTGAAATTTGCTCGCGTTAGAAAGCCGGTACATTATAAGGGTTATATACTTATATTTGTATGCTTTGTCACAAAGGCCATACATATTGAGCTTGCCTCCGATATGACTAGTCAAAACTTTATTAACTGTCTAAAACGTTTTGTATCTCGTCGGAATAAGCCTTCTCAGATATTTTGCGACAACGCCAGTACCTTTCGAAGTGCCAATACGCAGTTACAAGAGCTGTACCAGCTACAAAACTCTTCAGCTCACAAGAGCGCGGTGCATAATTATGCAGCCGATAATCAAATAGAATTTAAATTTGTACCTGCGTACAGTCCTGTTTTTGCTGGTTTATGGGAAGCAGGAATAAAATCAATTAAGTATCATCTTAAAAGAGTTATAGGTAACAGCGTATTGACATACGAAGAATTAAATTCAGTACTTATTCAAATTGAGGGAATTTTGAATTCGCGACCCCTTACAAGTATGTCATCTGACCCTAATGATATGACATGTTTGACTCCTGCTCATTTTTTGACAGGAGCTTCACTAACGGGTGTACCCGAACTTAATTATGTAGACAAGCCTGTTGATCGCCGTTCATTTTGGAATCAATGCCAGCAAATTCAGCAAAATTTCTTTAAGCAGTGGTCTAAGCAATATTTAATTATGTTACAGAATCGTCCGAAATGGAAAGGCGAACAACCTAACTTGGCTGTCGGTTCATTGGTCCTGTTAAGGTCAGACAATATAGTTCCCTTGAGATGGCCAATGGGTCGAATAGTAAATGTTTATCCTGGCAAAGACAATAAGGTCCGAGCCCTTGATGTCAAAACGCCAAGCGGCTACATAATGCGCACCAGCATTATGAAAGTTTGCCCTCTTCCTATAGAATAGTTGTTAAGATATGTAGTAATCTACAGTTAGGTATAAGTGTCAAACATTTGTTTTTCTCAGTTTAAGAGAATTTTGGTGGTGGGTGTGCTTGGTGCATTCTATCATAAGCATTTAGTTAAAACATTATATTACTATTACTCTAAGTTAAAAAATAAATATTGTTTAAATAAGATTTAATATGTAGGTTGCTCTGTGCATCTGCGCTGGCCGCAGCTTATGTACCATACAAAGGTGTATAACGGAACGTTAACATTTATGGCAACCCCGGTGCTGCCCTCTACTAACTCTCTTCCGGTTAGCTATGTAGCCGTAGCACTTAATTTCGTGTGTACAATTAGAGCAATAAAATATTCTTCATGTCTGAAACATTTTGTTTCATTGAACACTTACAATCTGATTTCATAGCGTAATTATGACATAGTCCCACAGTGGCCTAGGGTTCCAATTGGTTGCAAACATGCACCTGTGAGTTCACTACCTGTTGATAAATCGCTAAATTTATATAAGAAGAGGTGACCAGGTATAAAAAGCCAGATCTCTTACAAAAACTCGCTAAAATCGCTTCATTTATTTATCTATTCTAACCGGACACACAGCCCGACAAAGGTATAAACCATCTTTTTTTGCATTATGGACTAAAAATTACACATTTTATAGCCTCCCGACCGGTATTTACAGAACCCAGAACGTGCCGGTCCATTTAAAATGGTAAATTAGTCATATAAGCAAAGTATGATTCAGTAGGTATAGTTCAATGTTTATCGTTTTGTGGGACGTTACACCGCTTTACTTTGTGGTTTCACTGGGCTGTGTTAGTTACATCTCTCCTCAATTTGTCAAATTGTGACACAGCAATAGAACGCAATCAAACATTACTATGAGTTTTTTTTTCGCGTTATAAAAATCGTGCGTCTGTAGTCAAAAACAATTAAAAAGCTAGCATAATTCGCGTTTTACTTCCTTTACCTTATTTTTTTCTTTATCTTATTTTAATACTTTTAAGAGATGACTGAGCGTAACTCAGTTTCTTCTTCATGACAAAATATCTGTATTTGACATCGTATAACAATAAAATATTAAAAATTAAAAGATTTTTTTTGTTAATCAGCTATTTTAACCAGTCTATGCTTGAACGTCAAAGAATCTGCCAGTCCAATGTTACTATAATTCACCAGCACAAGGTAAATTTTTACTTTAATTTTATAATAAAACGCTGTGTCGTACAGGGTGCGAGGAAAGCAATTAGCTGGTGACGCGACGCCGAGTCTTTGATCCTGGCGGAGCAGAGTATATGACAGATTTATTACTATAATAACAGGGAGTTTCCTAACGTTTTTGGGAAGATGGTGTATTTTTGGACTAGCTAACATGACAATAATATGCTCGTTATGATATCTTATTAACTAACTAAACAGTTATACAAATCCGGGAAACATATCGGGTGCGACATTACGAGATGCGACTCTAAAATAAATTTATGAAAAAATTGAGATATGTTTTAGCTATGTCACAGCTGACACTTTGGCGAAGAAACAAATCGATTTCATGATTTCGTCAATCGTCGAAATTCTTGTACTTGTTTATTTTATCCACCACAATTTCCGTCATTTCTTTTTCTGTCCCTCCTCTAACACTATAGAATAAGAATTTGAAATGAAAGAATAACGAAATAAAATTAGTAGCCAAAGCAAAAAAAGATTCGACATTGATTGATAGAGCACAGTTGGTTGCACAATGGCATCGTGATTATAAAATTTGATCCTAAGAAAATATCAATAAAATTCTCGAGGACTTCTGAACTGCCGATGGTTCAAAGTGTTCCATTTCTTTATTTTAGTCCGTATCTAATAGTAAAGTTAAATTGGATGAATGATTTGAAATATACGAACTTGTGGGTGTGATCAATGGACCGTGTCCACATAAATCGGTTTGCTATTACAATCCTATTGAGTTTAGAACACTAGTATTGTTGTATTTAAATCGATTTGACCATGTCAACCGATGTGTGCGCCGTCAAAGCGTTCAAATAACGGTAGGTGTGGCGCTGCACTTCATCAATGATGTTAACTGTCGTGGAATAACATTTTAAATGCAACATTTTTAACGGCCGCTTTCAAAGTTTCACGGTTTCTGCAGCTGTCATCTATCTTGGACACATGACAGTCTTTGTGAGACGACTTCATATAAATGCAGTTTATGTGGATTCTTGAAAAGGGCCTCTCAAGAATCTGGGTAAAAAATCTATTGTCAATGTTTCACACAATGTGGATGTTGGTCGTATCACTGGCGTATTAAAAAGTATTCATGCGGTACTATTATTTTGTGTTGAATGGCGATTCTGACACTTGGATATTTGTCATGTCTTGAAACATTTCGATTAGAATTTTTGCTACGGCTATTATTACAGAAATGCTGTTCAAGCACTGGAGCAGCGAGAAACAGGCGATATCGCTGTTTTCTTTCTTTCTTATATTATACACGGTTATTTTTAGTCGGTGGCCAAACTCTAAGTAGATGTATAGGTCATACTGACTAACTTTTATTATGGGGTTAATGCCTAAATCGTGAAAAAAATGGACTGTCCCAACCCCCATACATTTCAGCGGGTGTGATGCCGCCAATTTTTCACTACTTAAGAATTTGGCCAGTATCTAAAAAATCATTCTGTATAAACTGTGTTGCTGTCTTTGCGGCAATGCTGTCGGGATTTGAATTGGTTCAATTGTGTCATTCATTTTATATCAGGGATATTTACTTTGTTACAAGGATTTTTTTTCACTGCTTAAGTAATGATTTCACAGATGGACAACCTTAATGTTTTGAGATTGAAAAGCCGTTGTCGAAATGACTATCATTCAGAGAAAACAGCGAAAAGATAACAAGTTATTAATTTATTTAATCTTACATAAAGAAAAATACGATTGTACAAAATGCGAACTTATTGCTATGAAGAGTATGAGGGATTTAGGGAAAAACGGAAACTAAGGTACAGTTATCAGAGCGACAAATGTGATCAAAATGTAATTGTAACCGATTGTCAGGTGACAAGTGACTCCCGAATTCGAATCGCCGTTATTTTGTTTCGAAAAACAACTGAACTTCAAAACGGTTGTCCGATCACAATTAAAGCGTAAAAACAATTGCGAAAGTGTTAATGAGTCGCGCTTCTTCATGGTCATCGATAGGTTATGGTCGATAGTACAAGGAAATGGAATCTCGATCTTTCCGTACCGTGACGGCATTGTTTCAATCAAACGGCAATGAGCATTGGGTACGTTGACCGCGGTTGCTAAATGATGGGTGACTGCGTTTGGTATGCTCGTCCCTTTACGCTTGATGCGTTGACGATGCAATAAGACGAAGGAATTCCGAATTAGATAATGTTTTGCCAGATTTGACAAGAAGGTGGCTACTTAACGAGGTAACGCTGCCGGTGTGGGAACATTTGGGCCAGGTATGGTGGCCAATAAGGATGATGAGAAAGATAAAAATAAGAAGGTTACTTATTAGGCACGTGCCTCTGTAATTCAGTTATTACATTGTTAGTTACTTCAGTAGCAGAAATATTGCTGAACATCATTGCAAGCATTGCCTCTTGATCTATTAAATTAACGGTGTTGAACGTTGCAATCAAAACAACAATGCCATCAGTCATATCGACAACATTGCAAATATCGTAATATATCAGTAAAATTGATAATGATTGTCTTTCGCTGCTGCACTGAAGCGCAACAAAGGTATCGCTACCAAAAACTGATGTTTAATATATGCTGAATTTAGACCGGTGAATGATATAATCGAAATAAAAGACAAAGGTAAAAATAGTACAGAGTTAAGAATTGAAAATGACGCCCCTTCCTAGAGTTTTTCGGCTCGCGGAGCTTGGGGTCAACTTTGGCAACTAATCCCAAGATTTGACGTAGGCACTAGTTTTACGAAAGCGACTGCCATCTGACCTTCCAACTCAGAGGGTAAACTAGTATTGGGATTAATCCTTTTCCTCTCGATGTTTTCCTTCACCGAAAAGCGAATGGTAAAAATCAAATGATATTTCGTACATAAGTTCCGAAAAACTCATTGGTACGAGCCGGCAGGATTTGAACCCGAGACCATCGGATTGAAAGTGTCACGTCATACCGCAGGGCCACCAACGCTCCCAATTTTTTAAATAAAACCGAAACCTAAAACCGCACGCAATCAGTTACAGTGTAATTTGGACAAAATATTCTGATATCAAAAATGTGGACGTTATTTGAGAATACATATAAAAGTTATTGGTTGCGTTTTAAAGTACATATTACATTTCATTTCATCTCGGTAATAGAAGTGAATATTAACATGAAACTACCGAATGTTGAAAGTTTCACAATTAATTCTTAAAATCACCTTAAAGACACTTATTATCACTTGTTAATATTCATTATCAAACTCTAGCATCAAATACCTCTTAACAGCATTAAAATAAGTGGATAGCAACTCGATTAAGCGCATAATTAATTCTCAAACACCATAGAATGAAGCAGTTATCAAGTAAATTGAGAGGAAAATACATCTGGTGCAGTACATTAGCTGGATTACTATCCGATCGGCTTCTCAAAAGCAGATAAGCATATTCCAAGCTCAGATAATGATCGGGATTCAATGACGGGTGCGATTGTCCGGAATTTTTTGTCAAACACAAACATAAAAGAAACATACAATTGCGTTTTGCTATTTCGTTTCAGTAATAGATACTAAGTCGTATTCTGTCCCCACAAAGCTAAATTGCGTATTGATATACGATAACTGATGTTTTTGCCGACATTTCTTTTGTTTGGGAGTGCGCAATAGTTTCGGATTTCAGATTAACCGTCAGATATACAAGCGGCGTTTTAGTGAGCTCCCAGGTAAAAGTGCTTTGAAATAGTGTCGGAAATTTCGTGTACTTAGGTGTATGCATGGACAGTAAAGGATGACTCCCACTAGCACGGTGCGGGACGGGAAAATCTGTCAATTTCTATACAAAAAATCACATGATAGCTCGGAGCCTCGCTTTCGCGGAGTAACGCTTTCTATAGAAATTAACCAATTTTCCCGTCCCGCACCCTCCCGTTCTAGACTAGTGTGAATCCTTAAACTTGCATATGACAGATATGTGTAAATTATCATGATATTGGCGGACAAATAAATTCAAACTTTGAGTTATCGAGTTCTTTGTACAAAGTGCGAGTGGACCTGGTTTTATAGTTTGTCTAGACATTTCAGGCGACACAAAATCTGGTATTTAGTTTTATTAAACACCTGTTTTAGTTCATTATATTTCCCTATATTAATGCCTATGGTGTCTTGTTGACTTATTTCAAGGTAATCTCATTTGTTCTTTGAGAAGAGTGTACTATTTTTTAAAGCTCTACATTATATTTGCGTACTGGGTGCCACTAGTATCATAAATGGCGAAGTATTTACTTGTTTATATATCTTGTTTGTTTTTGAGAAGATTCTGAAAAAATGTGCAGGTATGACAAGGTATCATGCACATACGTAGATGTCTAATTATAATAAATTTAATTAAATTATATTACAACCCAAAATCACAAAGGAGTTGGGATAATGTTTACTGCGATTTAACTTACAATACTCTTTTAAATAACTCTACAGGTCCAGATCACGCGAGGCTTTTGGCGGTCGGATCCCGGGAAGCTGGTTACTGGCTTCATGCCCATCCTTCGCCCAATACTGGTACTTTCTTGGATCCGGCCTCCCTTAGACTGGCGACTGGTTTGCGACTGGGGGTTTCGGTGTGTGCGCCACACTCATGTCCTTGTGGCACAGACGTGGACCGACTGGGACACCATGGATTGTGTTGTAAAAAAAGTGCAGGCCGTTTTTCGAGACATGCATCTCTTAATGACATAATCCGTCGGTCTCTTGCCACCTTCAACGTGCCTGCTCTCCTTGAGCCGACTGGCATTTTCAGGGATGATGGCAAGAGACCTGATCCTTGATTCCTTGGAGTTTGGGACGGATGCTAGTGTGGGATGCTACCTGTGTAGACACGCTGGCATCGTCCCATCTCCAACGAACTAATGTAAAAGCGGGCGGAGCGGCTGAATGCGCTGAAATTATAAAACGTAATAAATATCCTGAGCAGAGAGTACCTTTTTGTACCATTCGGGGTCGAAACTCTTGGTACATGGGGTCCCAGCGCACGCAAATTTTTCGTAGAAATCGCGAAACGTCTGGTTGATGTTACTGGTGACCGAAGAGCTGGTGGCTTCCTCGCACAACGTATCAGCATTGCGATACAACGAGGAAATGCCGCCAGCATCCTAGGTACAATGCCTCAAGGACCTACTTTAGATTTAAGGTAGGTAGAGGTAGGTAGTTAGGTAAGTTTCACTTACTGTATATATTTCGAGAATAAATGTTTTTCACATTATAATAAAATGTCACTTTGATAAAAAATACTATTTCTTTCCATATTCTTCCTAAAAAAAAACGAATTCTTATACAACTAGCTTTAAAAATACCTCACGTAGGCACCTTCCTATTGACATGCTAGCACATCGATCAGAATCAGTCGTCACACCAAAGTCTCGAATAGCAACAAAGTACAACAAAGCCTTTGAAACAATTGCAAGCCTTCCCAGAACTCAGTAGGCATCGATACTTTGATGAACAAAGAAACGTCCCTTGTCCAAACGGAACTACCGCTGCTACCGAAATGCATTGTCCGGCTCATGTTTTTACAATTCCCATTTGTTTCCTTTAACTAAACATAATAGGGTTACAGAAGTATAGGTACTTTTTCAACTGACTGAATTCAAAATCTCCTCTGTCTATTTTCAATCGTATGCCTTTAGGTTTAAGTTTGACTTTTGAATAAAGCTTTGAGCTTGATCTATGCGAGTTCATTGTGTCCATCTGTTATAGAACAATTATAGGAAAACGGTAGCAAAATATTGTTTGTTTTCTTGAAAGCGCTTTCAAGAGGTGACATATGGACTGTTTAAGTGCAATTTAATTTATGGCCAGTGGCCACTGACAGAATTGGGTTATTGTATTTGGAATTTCTGATTTGGATCCCACCCAGCGTGTCTAATTTCAAACCCATGTTTATGTAGAACTAGCTTTTTCCCGCGACTTTTTCAGCGCAGAATAAGAACACAAACTATCCTATGACTTCCCCAAGAGTCAGCTATCTCCATACCAAATTTCATCTTAATTCGTTCAGCAGTTTTAGTGTGAAGAGGTTACAGACAGACGGAGTTATTTTCGCATTTATAATATTAGTGTCAATAAAATCTGGTAAAACAAAGACTGTTCAACCAGCCTTACAATGACGTACATCGTTATGATTATTGGTCTCTGGATATAACGTGTTTTTGTTCTTATTGCTTAGAGAGTAAAAGCCTGAGTCGAGATATCGGGTTACAAGCAGGTGTGATTCTCACTAATGACACTGGATAAGGTGTTTATGCATTTTATTATATATTATGTTATTATAAACTACTTAATACTCATAATGAAGATATGTTTTGATATTAATATGTCTTAGATTTGGCGACCTGTACCTGTGGCGCGTTTAATAGGTGGATTGTGTTTACTAATAAACAAACCCATCAGTGTACAGTTAATATTCTTTGTTTAATAAGTAATGAAGTAAATTTTTAATTTAAATTTAAAGTTGTATTCCTACTGATTCCCAAACTTATAGCCTGTATCACATAGTTTAATTTTGTTTATTTTGTATCAATTAAACGACAAATGGTGACCACTTTTTTGATCGTACTCAACTTATATTTTCGCCATGTCTGTCTGTCAGTCCGTCCGTCGTTCTGCGGCTTAGCACAGTGACCATTTGTACTAGAAGGCCGTAATTTATATACATATGAATTATGCCGACAAAGTGGTAAAATAAGAAGTCGAAACTTTTTTATTTTTAGGGTAGGTTCCTCGCATGCAAGTAAAGTGGAGGGCGTATAAGTCAAGTCGTAAGAGCTGCGAAGATACCTACTCCTTTTTTATTGTCATGAGCATGGCATCAATTAAAACCCTTTTTGTTCGCCTATCGTGTCGGAAGGTAAACTACGGAGCCCTACACTGAACGTGGCCCGGTATGCTCATGGCTGGTTTTTTTCAATTTTGGCGATAAAGTTAAAAGTAAGTAACTTTTGGGTCTTAACATCTGCACAGTACGGCTTATTTGCAAACACATTATAAAGTCTATTTCAATGGCAGCGGTTCAGTTTAGGACCTAAGAAAAACTACTTAGGCCCACTTGCACCACCCAGAGTTAGCCGCTAACCCGGAATTGAGCTGTCAAATTCCATACAAAAATTCGCGTAACTCCGGGTTATGTGGCTAACCTCGGTTGGTGCTAGTGGCTAACCTCGGTTGGTGCTAGTGGCCCTTAAAGAATAAATTCGAGTAAATTTATGAGTAATAATCATTCTCTTCGTTACACTCTTGGCAAAACGCTCGCTGTCAGGTTTTGTTGACCTGTGTCATGTAACCACCCAGCGCCATTCTTCTCCAACTTCAGCGCACCTGATGAACTTACTCGCTCAAAGGGCAATTTGCGGCCAATTTGATCAATCAGTCAACCTCGTAGGGAATGCATAATCATTAACAGTCTATAATTGTCTGTCATTGTCTGTTATTTCCTGTTTATTAGTTTAAATTACCGTAAACCAAACTTAATTTTAGGTTAAGTATGTACTTGACTATCCACTTACATTCCTCATTGCCAAAAATATTGTTTCACATAACAGTACCTAATTGAGAGACATAAAAGTATCGTCCATGTTTGTTTTTATTTGATCAAATTATACACTCCGGGGCCGTTTAGATAGCCATTACGCAATTCTTAGTAAACATTGAACTAATAATGGTACAATTGGTCGGGTAAATATACAAATCAGTGACCATTTGGGCCAACAATGTATGTGGGTAGAATGTTCGGACAGATTTGGAAGATTGGAGTAAAAAATTGAAATGAATCAGAGTGAACGAATGGGGACAAAAACGGGTTAAGAGTCCATTGCCTGCTAGTTATAGAAGTTGCAATTTTATTGGCAATTATGTCCGAAAATGTTATGTTTCGGAAGTTGTGTCCCATGTTGTGAACCAATCGGTTTTCGGTGAAGACAAATATCGTGAGGACTCCGGACTTATGCTAATAAGACCTTGTTTACCCTCAGTTGGAAGGTAACAGCCAGGTTTTTTGAACAAGAATCTGATAAGTCTCATATTTTCAATAATAATCGCTCTGAAAAACTAACAAACTGTGACGCGGTTGTGTTTTATTCTGGCTGTTACACTGAACTTTTGAAGTTAATGATACTCATTCGACGTAAGATCTAATTTACTATAATACCTACCTGGTCCTGAATGACTTTTCTGTCCGACGTACTATTTTCGAGCTAGACACAAAAAACTGAGAATGAGAAATTACCGAAATAAGACAGTTATGTACCTATTTGGGTCTCAAAAGTCAAGGATATCCAACTGGGAATAAGTTCCTGGAAATTATTTTTATTAATCTAATATTCTTGGCCTAATTAAGCTGCTGTATAATCAGTGTATACAACAACACACACGGATTATACAAAATATTTTTATTCATTTTAGAACAGTTTTATTCATTATTCACGAATAATTGTCAATTCGCAAAATCTAATTGTTTGGACTGTATTAACTCGCGCTACTTTTGAAATGCCATGCAAAGGTCCCAGATAAATATTCTTGATCAAGAAAATGAATGATAAAATACCCGTACCAAGAATTTAAGACTGGCGAAGTCATATTTTTCATTTAATTAGTGTTTTTAGATCGCCTAGCATTATAAATCACAGGGTTTTTATATCACGGAGCTAAGTTACTAAGAAAACTAGCGGAAAGAAAATTTGTTTAATACTAACGATATCTTTATGAGATGCTTCTTTTAATTAATTATAATTCAAGAACCAGATTCAACCTGATTTAGAATCTAAAAAAGCTTAGCTTTTAAGCTTCTAGCTTACATGACAATAATATGCTCGTTATGAGTTCTTATTAACTTCTTTTTAAGGAACGACATAGTTTAAATCCACGACTGTCTAAACCAAAACACATATCTGAAAACATAACCTTATCTCGTCTAGTTATTAGTTACACAACTAACACAAACGCCATCAAACTGCCAAACACTTGACTTGATATCGAGACTTTAGGCTCCAGTTTCGAGGGTCATCGATTTCTCAAGCCCCACGAGCGAGGGGAGCCGCGGAAATCATATATCTCGGCAACCCTGATACGTGAATTTGCTTTATTATTGATTGTTGAATGGATTAAAACGCATTGGTGGCCTAGTGGTATATCGTGAGACTTTCAATCCGAATGTTTCGGGTTCAAATCCTGCCGGCTCGTACCAAGTTTTGCGGAACTTATGTACGAATTATCATTTGATATGTACCAATCGCTTCAGTGAAGGAAGACAACGTGAGGAAACCGGATTAATCCCAATAAGGCCTAGTTTACCCTGAGGGTTGGAAGGTCAGATGGCAGTCGTTAATGCGTTGGGCGAGGAAACTGCCAGCTCTACGGTCGCCAGTAGCGTCCACAAGCCTCTTTGAAATATCCTTAAAGAAGGCGTGGGCGCTCGAACCCCATGGGCCGAGGGTCTCGACGCCGAACCGAACAAAGTTGTATTCGCTGTCGAAACCCCTATATTTGCAATTTTTTGAATTTTTCCGTTGTCTCTGCAGCCGCGCCGTCCTTGGCCCTATTTCAACACAGGTGGCGTCCCACACCAGCACCCGTCCCATACTCCATGGAACCAACGACATTCCATCGGGTCTCTTGCCATCATCCCTGAGAATGCCCGGAGGCTCAAGAAGAGCTGGCACGTTGATGCTGGCAAGAGACCTACAGAGGATGTCGTTCTGGAGAAACGGCCGGCGCTAGAACTGTTTTTGTGATATCGATATTACTTTTACTTTATTATAATAATGAATAAAATAATAGACGGTTATATCATTTACTAAAACATTAAACCTTTCCTTTATAATTATCTGTCTTTTAATTCGTCAATATTTAAACAACACGTGTCCGACCCATATTCGGTACCATCGCATTACCATTTGGATTAGCCCAATGACTATTAAAACTGCCCCCCATACCCACAACCAGAACAAGAGATTAAAATCAAACAAATCAATTCTATTTGTTAAGCAAACGCCCGTATATGTAACATGTAACAGAACCCTCACTTCCAAAACGACACAAGTTTAAGTAAAATGCAAACAAGTTACGACTATCTGGTATAACCTGGGGATGGATGTGTTAATAAATTTCTCTCCCCTCATTGACTCTATTGTCTCGGGTAGATAAAGTAATTTACTTAATTAAAGGCACCACACTGAATACCACGAATTGATATTGGCGTGTGTTTCCCAAACTGTGGAGTCTAGCGGGTTTCACATTGGATACCGATTCGCAGGCGGCTATGGTGAACATCGCAATCCGTGGATAAATATTGTGATCACCATGAGTTCTACATAAGTAGACGTAGTCGATAGCGACTGCGTAATTCGATAGTGTTTGCGCCTTGTTTGTTCTTAAGTAAATGGTGGGAACAAGATGCAAGCAAGAACACTATCGAATAGCAGAGTCGTTATCGACCACGGTTACACTTTGCATGTATTTGTGAATAAATATTTACCTATAGAATACGGATCGGAATGAATAATATTGGTCTTCAAATCACTGATTTATAACGACCCAGAAAATCACAACTGTTTTTAGAATGACAAATAATTACTTAGGTACTTATATCTGCATTATGACTTCTAATCATGGATTTTTTCAATCCAAATGGGAGAAAAAAACATCTAACAAAAAAAATCCTGTTCGGTAGACCAATTTTAATAGAAAACGTAATAAATTTTCATATAGATAAGTAATGCGTACCTACGCGCAACGAAAAATGTTACTTACGGGGACACCATTTTCTCCTGATAGGATATTTACTACTTTGAAAAAAAAAACATATAACATAGAATAAAAAATATGTAGTTTATTTAAAGGCCTTATTTAGACACTGATGGGCTGATGCTGACACTGATGGAGGATTCCTACAATGATTAAAAATATGGCTGAAAGTTTGGGAAACGCTGTTGGGAACTATCTTTATGAAGACATTATATAGTTAAGTTTAATTAAAAATGCGAATTAATATAAAGGGTGCCGCTAACGTCATCATGTTCCCCGGTAGTTATGTTGTTAAGTATTTAATTGTGGTTCAATCTGAACCATTAATTGACGTAGTTTCTTTGTAAAACTGGAAAGTTATAGACGATGAAATATAGTTTTTCTACTCCAGCACTTCTATCTGTCAATTAGATGACTGCCAGCGATTTTAAAAAATTATACATTATAAGGTTGTCAATGGTATTCCATAAGAACAGAGAGTTCTTCATACAATATAATGATATGAGCCCCTGGATTTTCATACAATATAATGATATGAGCACTGTTGATTTTTTTTTAATTTCTTTAGAGGGCATGCGACATGCGACCTCTTCCACTTTCTGCCACCCTTCGAGATTTTAATTTTTTCATTATTTTAGCTGTCGTTGAAAAATAGCGTATGCAACAGCTCATAATTGGTAACCCTTATTATATCACTGTTGCCTAAACTACTATACTCCTTTTTTATATTTTCAAACGAGCCTAGTGGTTTCTTGATGACCATCTAACTGTAAAATATGTCGTGCTCATTGGCACAAAAATAAAAAAGGCGCATTGTTTTATAATAGCTATTTAAAACAAATTACAACTGAGGTATATGTTTTTTTGAGTTCTCGATATTTCGGCGATGTACACAACAGAAACACAACACTATGAGTAGGGTTTAGTGTTATTTTGGTGTTATTAAACTGCGGTTTTCTGTACGGTGGAGGTACTTCCCCAAATGGGCTCTGCTCCAGATTTGAGCGAGACGAATTCGTTGTGCTGTGCCCATACCTCTCTTAGATAGTAAATAATAGTCGATTTGGATTGTACTTCATAATAATGTAAATTACTATGTTAGCTTACAATCGGCGGTTTTTTCCTATACACGTAATAAGCAACAAAAAGAACTTAAGTAAAACATACGAAAAAATAAACAAGTATTATGGAAAATTACTTTTACGTAATTAATATCTTTAAAACAATTTTTATTTTTCGTAAACTAAACAGTAACTACACCAACACAAGATATCCCATGTTATAATTAAGGAAAGCAATCAAGTATGGGAGGTAAAACGCTAAAAAACGTCTCTCGGTCTATAATTGTTTCCCAAAGGCCGAGCGACTTGAGAAGATAATTGCAGGTTGCCACTAAAACAAACATTTTAACTAAACGGTTTTTAAATTGAGTTTCCTTTTTTGCTGTTTTCTTATATGAACGGCTATTATGACAGAAAAGAATGTTCAGGTAATGAAGTACGTCAGATGTCTATAACTAGGTAAGTTATTTTGGTCTCCTGGTATTTAAATAGTTTTAGGGTTTATAACTTTTGGCAATACCTTACCGACCTTACGACCTAAGCTTCCATATAACTGAACCTAAACTGAGTCTCTGTCATACATCTGAGTATAGTTAAGAACCTAAACTGAATCGCGTTAAGACGTCATGGTAAGTCCCCTGGTCTTTCAAACATATCAAATAGCGCAAGTCAAAACTGCCATGTCTGTCAATTTCATAATTTATCAATTAGAAATTAACTCAGAGGCAACAATTTTATGGTCGGGTTAGTGGACAGAATCGTCGAACGTCGAACGACCTGGTCTCAGTTACTGAGGAATTTTCGAAGAAACGATATGATAAAGCTTCCCGAACGCTGCTCAGCCGAGTTGGATTCGACGATTAACCTACTTCTCGAATTTTTCTCGACAACTTCGAGGGAAGAGCTCCCAACCATTATCGGGTGAGGTCAAACATGCTCATTGGCTATGATGTTGGACTCATCTATATTAATTTTTAGACCTACCTGCTTGGACACTGCCGAGGTCTTCGGAGCATTGTGTTAAAGTCCTCTAACAACTTATAATATTTGCCGCAAACGCCTGTGCACTGAAAACCATGTTTCCTTTTCCGAAAACACCATAAAAAAGTGCAAAAACTTTGGTAGAATATATTGATTGACCTAAGAACAGTGTCAACAAGAAAGCTATCAATCACTTTACGTCTCTTTCCTCTTGAAATGTGAGCTGAAGTTGAAGCGAAATAAGGCAGTGTGACATCAAACAAGAGACACACACACACAACTATTCACTTTTATGGCTATTCGTACGGTTACGTAGTAGGGTAGGAAGGGGCATGTTGAACAGGCGGGTGTGCTGGGAAGTCGAAATATTTCAATAACTACACGTGCGGCGTGAAAACACCTGGGTGAAAAGTTATTTCCAAGTGAGGTGAATCTAGTTCGCTAATATCATATCATTTGGTATGCGGCGCAGGAGTTGGTGACAGGCATAGTTTGTTTTGTTTGCGGTGAATAGTAAAAAAACTTTATTCAAGTAATTTTTTTGTAGAACATATTGTGAAAACGAATATCTCGAAAGTCTGATAAAAGCTATTGCGTAATAATAAGTGTCTTTTGATTTTTATTCGCTTTTTTGGTAAAAGTATTACTATTTAATTTAACCTTAATATCTGCTAAAAACGTGGCGAGGGGTTAGTTGAGCAGTTGATGTAAAAAGTGTATAGGTAATATCTCATTGCTAGCAAGTAACCCATCTTGTGGTTGTGTTGACATCAATATAGTGTTATTAAACATGTAAATATTTATACATTTATATTTTCGAGTTTATGTCCATTACCTAAACCTCTATAATAAGTCTACTAATCAAACTAGAGTCTGGATATAATAATTATGATTAAAAGTTTGCTTATTATTTTATAAGTAAACGAATGTATATGAGTTAATAGATTTTTTATTCGTTTCTCGGATTAATGTTCCCTGCTGAATTTACCCCATACCAATACTCAACTTACCTTACTATAATACCTTAGCTGTTAGCTAAATAATGCACAATATAATATGTTTTTGACTTTTAATGCCCGATAAAGGTTCTTTTTATCAAAGTAAGTTTCATATTTCTATCGCAAACCATTCCAAAAATATAGGGCTATTCTTAAATTCTCAATGTGCCCCGCTCTACCTTACCTAATAGACTTGTCAGTCTATACAATTATATTACTTTTTGGCATAGGAGAAATAGTAAAGACGCTTCCATTGTACGTAAAGTCAACCAATTGGAACTCTAAGCCACTCTAGAACCATGTCAAAATGACAACCAGTAAGAAATTTCTTAAAATCTGATTTATAGCATCACTATAACATAGTCCTACAGTGGCCTAGGGTTCCAATTGGTTGACTGTACAATGTTAACAGTATGTTTATACTTGCCATGTTTATGAATATTAACCCTGTTTACACTCGCTTATCTAATCAAACAACACATTATGCGCAGTTTGTTTAAACTTGGGAACTTCGAATATCGAATTAACCTAAATTCGGTTATATTCTAATAGGAGTTATCTAGTGTGAAATTATATACTGTAGTAGGTAAACAGACTCAAAGATAACATGTGATGTTTCGAGGTACAAGTACAAGGTACTCGTTTGTTGTCGATAAGGCGCTAATGCCAGATTCATTTGGAAACTAACAATATCAACAGTCGACAAAAATGGTAACTTTTACTAAACTCGATCACATGGATTGCTTTTTCATCGATAGATGCCCAGGCAAACGCCATACCAAGTGTTTACACAATATAAATATTTAAATTAGTAAGGGGTTAACTCGGATAGTAGTTTAAATAAGGTGAAGGTATTATTACATTAAATATAATTCCATAAAACTATACTATTATCGATTCAAGTGAAGTAACATGTAAATTTCGAATTTTTTTATGTTGGCCATGCGTAAATTGGACCAACTATTGCTGATCGTATCGTCTGTACCATCCATATCGTCGATGGCGCTGTTTATATAATGTTTAGAATGTTCTAATGGTTTCTGACATTTTGACTTAGATAACAAAAAAAAATTTAGCTTCGCCCAGTACCATATAATCAATCGATTCTGTAAATTTAGGGTTTGCTGAAGCTTTGGGTATGGGATGCCACCACATACCTGTTCTGCTAAAATTATTCTCCTGCTGTTATTGTTGATTTTGAGATAACACTTGATTTTAAGATGTGCCGGGTATTCCAAAGTAAGAATCGGGCTTTTCAGATACTACGGAATGGCACTTTAAAGGATAAAGGATGACTCACACTAGCACGGGACGGGACGGAGCGGGACGGGAAAATCTGTCAATTTATAGAGAAAGAATCACGTGATAGCTCGGAGCCCTCGGATGTCACGTGACGCTTTCTATAGAAATTGACAGATCGTTCCGTCCCGCCACGTCCCGTCCCGTTCTAGTGTGAGTCATCCTTAATAGACGACATACCAAGTTTCATACAAAATCATTATTTTTATAAATCCGTTGTACGAAAAAGTGACTGATATCGAACTGAATGCTTAGCGCTACATAAAACTACATGGAACAATGTTTAATTTCCTGCTTATATTGTGAATACCTTTATTTAAATAATTTTAAGTGTTTTTGTTTGCAAAAAAATTAAGCGCCTGTATGTATGCGTCAATTGACTCCGTTCACTCTTCCATCATTTTGATTATTATCTACTTACACTCCGAAAGTGCGTCATAAACACCTTTGTATGGCGCTCTCATATTATGAAGACTCGAATAGCTATACACCGTAATGTAATAAAGTTAATTTACATAAATTTTCTATAACATTTACATTACGTATAAATGAATTGCGGTTGAATAGAACTTATCCTTAAGCTGCGTATACACTAGCCCAGATGAAACTGTTGTTAGAAATATTTCAAATGTACGCAACAATGTTAGAAACAATATCCTTATCGGGATCGGAAGTTTTCGGTGACCATATTTGTTAGCAACCGAGTACCTAATCTCATAGTATTTATCTCGTAGTAAGAGCGATGTTCCGCTTTATATTATAAAAAAATCGCGTCAATTTTGTTTCTTATTTTTCTTTATTAGTTCATGATACTGATTATGCCCTTAAAATATGAATGACTGATTTTTGTTCAAAATCTAGCTAGCAATCTTTTAACTCAATAATTATGTTAATAACACATATTTCAAAGAAATACGATTTGAGTTATTGTAACAAATCAAATTTAATAATTGTGATTCAGGTTTTTAAAATCCCAAAAATTCATATATTAAAAAAAGGACTTGGTAAACTTTTTTTAAATGCTGTAAACGAGCCTGCCTTGTAGCCAGTATTCTCGCCTGTCTCTACCCAGCTTTACCCTCACACGGGATCACAGGTTCATGTAGTAAAATTGAAACTCGTAGGCGTTGGGATTCAGACAAATAATTCGTGCGGTAAAATAATAAGTGACACCTACGATTGGGAAGTTGTATAATGGCGTCGTTACATCGTAAATGGGTAGGCTTGGTTATTTTATATGGATTTCAACAGTGAGTGTAATAGCCACTAATAATATGATGGTGTGAAATTTGACAGTGACTGAAATTCCTCACGGAACATAGATAGTGTTTTTTTTAGTGTAACTAATGTAGATTGTAAGCATTGTTGTTGATAAAAAACAGCACTACCGTTCTTTTTTGTATCAAATGAAAGGCAACATTGACGTAGAAAATGAGTTCCTTTTTTAATGTTAAGGACATGTAGTTAGTCTAAAAACATACGCAAATAGCAATGCGAATATAAAAAAAAGATATGAGTGATCTGAGTGAATACATAAAATATTACCTTAGTATCTGTGTGGTTCGAATATTAAAAAAAAAACTTTTTTTTAATCAGTAGACTAGGCACTACCATTCACCCATTGGCATTTAAGATACTATTAATGTCATTGCCACGACCATTAACGAACAAACATCGAAGTTAAGTTTTTGAACTGGATTCCATTACGGGAGTAATAAAATCGATTACGCATTAAACCACGACATTTCAATCAATTACTGCATAATCTTTAACGACATGTGTCAAGATGTATCTACAGTCAGACATAAAAGAGTCCTCCTTTTGTTTTAAAGGGTCGGCAACGCGCATGTAACACCCCTGGTGTTGCAGGCGTCCATAGGCTACGGTAAACGCTTACCATCAGGCGGGCCGTATGCTTGTTTGTCACCGTAGTTGTTTTAAAAAAAGGTAAGTATATATTCTTACTTTACTTCACTATTTTTCCATTAGTCGGAATCGGCTTGACAAACGCCAGTGTAAGCTTCCTCCTCACATTAAGCTTCCTGTTAAACAAGCCTGGTGACAGATCGACGCCGTCATTGACATTAATTCTAAGTATCTTCGACAATTTGAGTTACCGGGTATAATTGCGTCAGAGAAAGAAGTAGGTAGTAAGTTATCATTTAACTAACGTGCAATTTAGTACGTTTTCTAGGCCTAAAATCAGCTCCTGTACCTTACTTCTTACCCGATTTTACAAAAAAGTTTATGATGTTAAAGACTTTCATGAAAATTAAAATAAGGCAAGACATCTAGCTGTTACATATACTTATATATAGAAACAATCGTTTTTTTTTACAATTGCACGAATCAAATCATTTATTAATTGTAATAAATGTTTTAATTCATTTTTTTTTATAAATTGAAAGAGATACCATATTCTACAGAAAAAGTGACTAAGGCTAAGTGAGCAGGGTCTTCACCGGGGGCTTTTTCTGTGGTCAATTACATCTAGTTCAAATTTTTAAATCGTTTCATTGCTAAATCCGTTTATAATTTGAGTTGATTTATACCAGCACGAGGCCGGCCCAAGCGGAGATGGCTGGATGATCTAGACGTCTTCCTCAGTAGTTGGTCCGACGAAGCTAGGTCACGGGATTTGTGGAAATCACGGGGATAGGCAAAGGCCCAGGCTGTGGGACACTCATATAGGCTTATAAACAAAAAATTGTAGGACCTGAAGCCCTTTCATCAGCATTAAAGATGACGCAAACTAGCACGGGACAGGGCGGGACTGGACGGGGCGGACGGGAAAATCTGTCAATTTCTATAGAAAGAATCACGTAATAGCACGGAGCCCTCAGATGTCACGTGACGCTTTCTATAGAAATTGACAGATTTTCCCGTCCCGCCCAGTCCCGTCCCGTTCTAGTGTGAGTCATCCTTAAGTCGTTACAAAATATAACCTACTATCCCAACTGTCGTAGAATAATTCTAATACGTATACACGTCATAGATACATCTCTTTATTGACCCCGTCGTCGTCTGGAATTGAGAGAACCCCAAGCTGATTTTTTTAAGCATTTGAACAAGCGGAAGATAGCATTACATTAAGAAATCAAAATTCTCTTCGTTAAAGGAAGCACCAAAAACCAAACTATTAACAAGTAATTTATGTTCGACAATTTCATACAATTCTCACGCAAGAAAGCGACTAAACTAATAGCAATACAATGCCGTACCGCAATGGAAACACACAATCGTTAATCCACTCACTCGTCAGCTCGTACCGACAACCGTACATAAGTACTGAGTGTAATTTGCCGATTAATTAAAACTTATACAACCGTAACCGTAACAGTGGATTTGTACCAGTTTTATAGGGAACTAGGTGAAACCCTAACTCGGAGGCAGTAAATGTTTTAGTGCTGTTAGTAATGGAATTGAAAAATTAAAGCGATAAGAAGCGAGCGTAATTAAAGGCAGGTCGTTTTGAACGTTTGAGTTTTAATGCAGGAGTAGCAATTGACAGGCCTATCCCTCTGTCGAATGGGTATGACATAGCCTCCTGGATCCCCCGGTCGCTGGAGGACATAATATTTTTTTAAATAGCATGTGGAATGTCAAAGCTGTTGACCAAGTTTGCACACATAAATCGTTTCCGAACGAAACTGTCTACTAAAATAAACATCGAACCTCATGCGTAGCCAAGATGCCAATCGCTCACGCTTAATAACGTATCGTAGCTACCTCTATCACTCTTTCTTATTAGTGTGACAATGACAGTTGCGTTTCGTTAGCGACTGAGCGTGAGCGATTGGCATCTTGGCTACGCGCCATGGGCAATCAGCGATCAATGCGGTTTAGACAGAAATGAATGAATGAATGAATGAATGAATTCTTTATTCGAAACACACACAATACAAAATATACGCTTAAAAATAACAGAAAACAAAACTAAGTTTTACATGTCGTTTCTGAAAAGGATAACACTCAGCATGTGTCGCAGCACATATAGTGTTACGACGCTGATTTTCAGTGTACCCATTGACACGAAAAACAAACACAAAACGATACATAACATATAAAGACAGAAGCGAGATACAACAGAATGTGCGGTGAAGAAAATTATAGACAAAAAAAAAATAAAAAAAAAATATATATATATATATATATATATAATGAGCATAAAACTAGATATTAATAAGTTAAGTTAAGTGAGCTATAACACAGATCGGCTAGGTGGAAATCGTTTGTTCCTTGAGTAGATGCAGTTTTAGTTTGCTTTTAAAGACGAACAGAGAGTTAGCGTTTCTTATTGGTGGAGGAAGATTGTTCCAGCACTTCGTGGCCGCGTATCGGAAGCTGCCACGGAAACTAGCCGATCTGTGCCTTGGACAAATTAAGCGTAGGGCTTGCCTCACATGTTTCTGGGAGAACGTTAGGCGTTCGTAAAGGTAAGAGGGCTGTTGGTTCTGAACGATCATAATCGATTAAAAAAAAAGCTTTGCCAGAATCGACACCTTCAGGATCCAGGAGGATAGTATCATAGTCATTGTAGCTTTATCTGACATAATTATTTGTACGCTACGTAAGACTAGCTGTTCATTTGACGTGCCGCTTCCCCGCAAAAATAGGAAGACATTTTTGAATAGAAAATAGACAGATGTTGCCAGTCCGGCTCGTTAAGTTTAAATTTTGAACTGTTACTCGTACAATTTTTTATTTTCTATTAGATATTATACAACTTCATCTGACTTAATTCTACTATTTTCCTTGTCAACTGGATTGTTCGAGGATAACTCGTGTATCATTGATTGGGTCGGGATACATAGGCAAGCATTTTATTGCAAAGTAGTAATATCTATAAATATGATATTAAATATATAGGTTTAAATAAAACAATCGCGTTATACAAGGATCGACATTTAGTCAACACACACACACACACACACGGAGTCTAAAGGAATGATGACGTATCTGACATTATTTTTTGCAAAACTGAAGTACATATATCATATTTTAAATATAGATTTTTAATTTTACTATAGATACACCCTTTCCCCTTACGGCGGCAAAACACAGCACAGGAAAAAGGACGAATTTCAACTCCTAATGAATGAAAAGGCTATTCATATGTGTATGATTAAATATAGAAGACCACGTAAATAAGTATAGTAGACCACGTAAAGAATAAAGAAGACCCTTTACTAAAATAAATGCACTTTATTGCACATTTCACAATACCGACATATTCTGCGTTCCACAGAAATGAACATAAAATACCAATTCAGGGAATGCTTTGGTAGTTATCGTCAATGTCAGTATAGTCAGCCGTAAAATAGACGTTTGAGTACTTACTTTATAGGAATTGAACTGCAGATAGGTTATTCTAGTATCTTGAATAGGAGACGTTGTAGTAAGCCATTTTATATCTCTCTGTTCCAAGTAAAAAAGCTTGGCGTACAGACATTATATCATGACATTATACGATCATATCTTGCCTCTTTTATCCTTTTTCAATATTTTCAAACAAAGTCCACACTAAGGCCTACATTTTTTTTTTTTTGATTGACGGGGAGAATTCGCATTCTTTCAGTCATTATCTTAATCCTTTGAAAACGAGTGCTGTAAAGGGCTCCAAACGTAGAGTCATGGTGTTAATAAACGCTTTAAAGTGTTTAATTTCAATGAATAACAATCGCGGTAACAGAAGACAATATTACATACAAATACCTACATATTATATAAGCAAACAATTGCCTGATGGTTCCATTAGACCCGGACAACTTCTCTCGCTCGTTCAAAAAATATGAAAAAGTGTATATCTTTTATTTGGGCTTGTACATATGAAAAATGGCTAGAGCACTTTAGATATCGTTAAATTAGCGATGTAAGCGTAATCAGAGCGGGACATACGAGTAACATGACCTAGATTGCCAATATTCCGTAAGTTTCAAAATTAGCACACGCCACTCGAATTCGCTGAAAAACATAACCTAATGAAACGTGGCTGCTAAACTTATAAGAGTCAACATGTTCGAGCACAAGTGAGCGGGATAGATCTAATTATAAAAATACGCTAAAAAAATGAGCTATAAATTATTTTCCAAATAATCAAAATTTCCATACAAGCTGTCAGTTCAATGACTGCATTACTTAGGTAAGCGGCGGCAGCGCATCGTTCACCAAAAGTTTTGGGTTCTTTATAACCAGAATCACTAATACTATTGATTTAAAAAAATAAAAAGAGTGTCCATTGATTTTGGTCAGTTTCGTAACACATTTACTCATACATTTTGTATCGGCCGTTACGAAACTGTATTTGTTTTTTGTATGAAAAATTTTGGACCCATTTTCTTTAAAATAGTGCACTTTTTTCAGAAAGTTGTTCCTGAACAACATAGGTTTCATCGATTTGATTTTTTCGCGCTGCACCGCATCGCTTCTCCATTTTGTTTGTTCCCGAATACGCTCCGTCCTTTTAAACAGCCAATTAAGTATCAAATACTAAAAAGGTATCCACGATTATAACCAGTAAACTAGTGAAGCCATCTAAAAGAACGTATCCATATTAGTTATTCAATTAGACACTACTTGCAGGCATGCCCTGTTTGTTGCCCAATTATTTCATCACCGCTGTAGGTACTCCATAAACGTGAATTACTGTTTTAGAACCCATGACTCAGTCAAAATCTCTTCGCCTGATCTACACAGCTTAACACTAAACAGCAGTAACTGCTTGAGCTGTGTATGCTCATACTGCGTTTTAGAATGTTAAGTTTCTTAATGAATACACAAACGTCCGGTCGGATTGTATTGTAGGTACTAGAAGGTAGCATTCACTACTGTGGTGGTCTTTGTTCAAAGTTAACACCTACTTGGTGGCAAACTGGCAATCACTCGACGCTGATAAATGTTTTTATTGCCACCACAAGTGCAACTACGGCGACCAGAGCAAATCACTCGCCGTAACGAACATGGAAACAATGGAAAAGGCTGTATTAGTTCCTGTGACCAATCGGAAGGCGGTAGTCGGGCAGAAAAAGGTCCGAATCACAATAAACGACGATGACGCTTCGGTGCAAAATATGTCAGCCATTCGCGCCGCTACCCCATAAATTAAAGAGATAAATGGTGCTCCAACAATGGTTAAATAAACCGGCGTTTCTTATGACGATATCAGCTTTGTTTGGTGCAACGTAAAAAGTTGAAATGTCCATTCGCGATGCACAATGCGTTGGGATATTAAGGGATGTTTAATATCGCGGGCACTTCAGCCGCTCAAAAAAACCAGAGTGTCATATGATGATCCCATTTTATGGTCAAAATCGAACTATAAAAGTTTTTGTTACGATAAGTTCATAGGTTCCATGCATGTTTACAATAGTTTAATGGACACTTTTATTGGCAACAACTTCTTTATGAGCTATTAAAACGCATTCTGTTTCGCTTATTTAAAAAGGGGCATAAAATTTGTTTTAGTTTAATAAATTGCAGATTTTTTTTTTCAAAATATGTGGAATAATTATGTGTTTATCTACATATTTATTGAATGTAAACCTCTTTTTAATCCATAGTAAAATATTAGAATAACCTTAATATTTATTTGTAGATATTGATGTCAAGGATTTTTATGTACCTAAATGAATTTTGCTCGTCAATTATTTAAAAATGAGAAAAAAAAAACTGTGAATGTTTAGAAAGACAATGATTATCTGGCACAAACTTGCCTTTCTTCAAAGTAAAATTTCTTCCAAAATATTTACTTTCCTATCTGTATGTTCAGGTTTAATTATATTTCAACTTGTGAATATGACCTTGGACTTTATTTTTTAATTACTAGTACCTACATTTATTTATAAATTTATTGTGATTAGTTGTCAAAGCGGACTCCAGGCTCCTTCAGTCGTGGAATAATCCGAGAAAACGCTATGAAGAAGATGTATTATAAAATTCAGCGCAATGTATTAACTTGTTTTGTCACATTTGATACGCTCAAGTTTTGACCTAAAATGTAACCTCCTAACGGTTTCGCTTAGTCCATCTAACATTGACCATTTGACCAACTGGCGATTTATTGAAATTATTCCACTTCCCTTTTATTTACTTAGTAAACATCTAACCTTAACTAACTTTACAAAAAGCTTAACTTCATTTTCGCGTTTTACCAAATCTAAGCTTTACTCCTTAGTACTTAAGGTTTAGTTTTAATTCAGACTTGAAATGACAGTAAGCCCTTTAATGAAATGACTCGTCAAGTGGCTTCCATTTGTGTCCACCACAACCCTTCTTACATCTGTTATGATAACGGTTTTCATATATATCTGGAAGTACGGATATATCTACAGCCCCTTTCCAATTTAATCAAAATTCTTTAACATAATAGAGAAGTTACAAGTATTCAGAAGTTTAGTGACAAAAGGTAGTAAGTGGAAATGCTATTGCAGTGTTACTGCGTTTTGGATTTGCAGTATCGAATACAATGTCATTTGCAAAAAAATATTGACTGTGTAGACATAGCATAACGATCTTGTAGTAGATTGTTCTAAGAAATTGGAATTCATATATTATTTAGATAGAGTTTGACAGAGTCAGGAGAGGGATATTATAGGCAGGTACTGCGGGTATTTGTAAATAATTGATATAATACATTGCTGAATAATTGAGATTTGTGCAAGTAGAAGCAACATATTGAATATTATTTCAGTGACTAGGTACCTAATGTTTAATTGACGCAATTAATCAGATTACTTACAATATTAGAAACTATAAATTGAAAATAGATGTCTCATATATACTAAAGAAAAAAACGAATGCCTGTGGAGGCTAAGCCAGGGATCGAACCCGGGTCGTTACCATAACGCCTAACGCCATAACAACATAACCATTAGGGATATGGCGTAATGGTTATGGTTATAGGGTTATCCTCGGCTTGGCTTCCGGTGGACTTTGTCTTTTTCTAATAATTTGATTTTGTATCAACAAACATGTAGTATTACAAACGTCTATAAAATACACATATCTGTCTAAACCCGGGCGTGTAAAAAATATACCTACACTTGCCTGTAAACATTCTTAAGCTTTATTTTGGTAAAAATGCAAAACAACCCGCCTCAAAGCACCCTGACATCAGAAGATGGATCTGCTCGGCCCCCGCAAATTACATAAAGCCCATACCGTAATCTTGGCAATGACGTTACTGCGTCTCACCCGCAGTTTCACTGCGACCAAAACATGGAGTTGTGAAAAGAAACAAGGATAATAAAACGAGAATGTTATTACCCCTAAATAAATAGGTACTAAAAAGTGAACAAAGCGAGATCTCTAATGGTTGAAGTTTTGTTGTTTCTAATGTTTGAAATGTTTCAAGTTGAGATTTCTTACATTTGAAGAATTTGTTTTATGTACAGGGTAACCCGATTTATGCCCCTACGAATGATGCAACTTTATGAAGCTTTGAAACAGGAAATAAAAATGTCATGCTGTGTCTAGCTTAAACGTGAAAATGATCAAGTAAGAAAACGATACAATAAAATGAAACAAACGACTAGTTCCAAAAAAACTCATAATATTAATAAGATAGGCTACTTGGAAAATATTTGAGAAGGTCTCTGAAGACTCTAAAACAATGGTGAATGATGTGACCTCTATCACTCTCAAACTACCAGACAAACGTGAAACTTTTCGCGCGTTCCAAACAGCATGTTAAAAATAAGAACACACACATACAAGTTCAAACAATGCAAAAACAAAAAGTAATAAACACTGCTGTGTCAAAACTGCAAGCGCACCTACACAAAACAAAATGAGAAACGTCAGCAACATTACAAGTCTATAAGGGTTCATATTTCAAATCTCATGCCAACTTTATCCCAAATTAAATTTCCTACGTTCGTGTCTAAAAGAATTTGTCCACGCATCGCGTACCCTCTCCCTAGAATGAGGGAATGCAATCATTTCCTTTGATTCCTCTTCCGTCCTGTTCAATTAGGAGGCGCCTCTAACTGCCGTTTCGAAAATGGCTGCCGTGTCAAAAGATCACTTTGTTTTAATTACAAATACTTTGCTCTCGTTTTGTTGGCTGTTGCAGTTTTTAGTGCAAGTTAGAAAGGAATTTCGTAATATTGCTTTTCTGTTAGAACGCTCCAAATACTTTCTGAAAATATTTCCTTAACGTAGCTTTAATATACTATACATATTATTAAATTAATGCATTATTTTACAAAAAAATCAAATCAGATTCTAAAGACAATAATGGGAAGTATGACATAGAAACATGTAGTTATGGTCGAATTTCTAATCCTTTGTTACTTTTCAAAGATATTACGTTTTTAGAATGTAAAATGTTTATAATGGTGGTAGTGCAAAAAAGCTTTGAATAAATTAATTTCAATTAATCCTTCGAATCTTAAGGTTGCTAAATAACAAATGGGTTAATTTTCATTAACCATTTCAAACTTTGTTCCACACAAACACATACCGGGTCGTGAGTCACACGCACTGTAGCCAGTCTTTGTCTAGTCGACGTGTCACATAGCCGTATTTACGAAGCTTTTAGCACACCCTCTGTAAACTCACAACAAATAGCGTTTTGCCTTTACCCATACGTGTTCCGACAAAGGCCTAGTTTAGAGGTAATTTTCCTTGTGTTGAGACGTTAGATGTTACGTGAAACTGTGGGCAAAAATTCGACAGAAAATTAATGCAGTGGAATTCAACTTGGTGCCCATGTCATAGTTATGACCTTCTTTTTTTCCGCACATAATTATCCCATAAAAGATCAGGTCATTGTCATACAATTGTTTTTATATGTAGCTATGAAGTATGTATAGACACAATTATATCGTCACCTACACCTATAGTACCCATAATACAAGCTTTGTTAGTGTCTAGGGCGGTCTGTGTGAGATTGTCAAAAAAAATCTATCAAGTAAACTTTTTGGCTTGGAAGAGTAGAGTGAAAAAGTTGACCTGATTAGTTCAAGAAAATAGTTCTAGAACTTATGTAGGTATGTCCTTAGCCAAATAAATATCGAAAGATACATATTTCTTACAGAATCTTATAGCCTATTAGTATCCCACTAACAACGGTTATAGAAATAGGAAATATTTTAAACAACACCGTCCACAAATTAAACGTGTCTACTTACATCACATAAAAGCTTTTTTGGATGCTGCCAACTAAAAACTGCACATGATTATTATTAATAAATTCAGTCCTGCCCCCTAAAGTTAACCCTAAACTGCTCATTAATAAAAACCCTCGCTTAGTTCGCGATTCGTTCCGCGCCGCGTGGCGAAACGGCACCGACGCTCGCTGTCATCAACTCACGCGCAATGTATTGCCGCTTCACAATGTCTGTATTGAAAACTGAATCTTAACATAAAGTGTTAAGGTTGAATTTTTAATATACGTTGAATACACACGCCTTGGAATCTCTTTACTTGTTTTCGGTGTATGTTATTCGGAGAGTAAAGGCGAGTTGAACGGTAATATTTAAAAGTAAACAACCATGTATATTTATGGAATTCGAAATGTATTATGTAGGTATGGGATTCTCTTGAAAATCCGTACCATCCTTTCTCGTACCATTCGGGGTCGAGACGCTGCGTCCATGGGGTCCAGGCGCTATGGGTCTTTTCGGTGTCTTATCGAAGAGCGCCAGGGATGTGACTGGTGGCCGAAAAGTTGAAAGTTACCTCGCTCAAGGTAACGCAGCCAGCATTTTCGGTACCATGCCTAGAGGCCCTTTTTTGGACCTGACATAGGTAGGGGAAACTGTTGAACCTTGGACATAGTTTTACTTCGGACAATTGGCAATATTTCTACCTTGCCAGGGTAATTAAAATATTGTATTTACTTTATTTGTAACGTTATTTGATAACTAATAAAATCAACTATCAACGAAACTTGAGGGCCGGTAGTATCTCGAGAAAAATAATTAAATATGAATCGTGTCATGAAAAGTTGGAATTTAGAACTTTACATCAAGGCTGATCATTTCATGTTTTGCTACCAGACAAAAAACTTTTATACAATAGGTTAATGTCAAGATAATTAGCTACTCGATGGTAGGATAGGTTCAGCCTAATCTTAATTGGAAGTGCTAATACGAAGCTTACTTGTCCAAAAAGTTATTTTGTTGTACCTCGGACACCAAGAATATGTTGTACCTTGGCCCCTACCTAACTGCTACTGCATATTTTTTTTTAACTGAATGTTTTATATTTACTGTATATCTAATTCTTGGTTACCTGCGTTTTAAGTTATCAAGTAATCAATCTTAAAAAAACTTCGAAAATTGTTTTAGGCAAAAATAAAATATGACAATTGCTGATTCATTTTTCTAAGATAATTTGTACTAGAAAACTTTATTAAATGGCATAAATATGCTAAAAATAGATATAATTTTATAAATAATATGTGATAATTTTATAAATATAATATTGTTAATAAAAAAATATCGTGTCCGAGGTACAACGGGATATGTCCAAGGAACATCAGGGGTGTTGTTCCTTGGACACTTTTCCCTTTTTTTTTCGTCGACGTAGCCTATCAAAATAGACACACCAATCCTTTTATTTCGTATTATATTCGATAGTTTATTAATCTATCTTATGGTATTCGGATAAATAATAGTTTTGCGGTTATTCATTAATTTTCTAAAAATCATAAAAGAAAAAACTGACCGAGGTAGAACAGGTTCCCCTACTGTTTAGGTTTTTAGGGTTATTTTAAGTTTATTTTATGTATAGTTGTGTGTTTTATTGTTTTTGATATGTTTTGTATTATAATTAATAAACAGTACCTACTTATTTTATAAAACAACAAATAACGTAAAGATAATGTCGCTAAAATATTGGCTTAGTGTTTGAATTCCACCCATGTTAAAAATTATATGTGATGTGATGTGATGAGATATAAATGTCTGTACCATAAGTTGGCACTAGGGATCGAATTGCTCATTCGAAAGTATTTGCAACTCGCTCTCACCATTGAGAAAGAGCAAGATGCAAATACTTTCGAATCGAAGCGAGCGACATCCTCAAATCGGTACCAAAGTCCATCTTTTATCACCGTCACTCGATAGTGATAGACCGGAATCGATTTTTCATTAATGCTCTAATTTTTAAACTACAAAGTGCAATTCGAGAGGTGACGACACTGCCGTGGTATTTAGCTGCCACCCCCACCAAACTAGTACATATTATATGCAAAAATAACTCTGTCTGTCACCTCTTCACGTTAAAACCGCTGAACCGATCAGGATGAAACTTAATGTGGGAATAGATTTTCTCCTGGGATTGGATGGTTTTTATTCTAATTCTACGCAGACAAGCTGCGTACCGCGAGTAATAGCGAATATTCATCAGTATTATAATAACGTAACATCTTGGCGATTCCCAAACCTGACAAAAACTGCCGTAGCATAATTTATCAAAGATATTGCCGAAGGTAGTCGGCCATAATGTAGAAGAGTTAATTCGGCCAAAATAGTATTCTAAAGACAACGACATCCACCTCAAACGACCTAATGTAAATAAAAGCGGGCGGTGCGGCTAAAAGCGCCGAGATTTTAAAACGTAATTAATAGAAAAACCTGGGAGAGAGATTTCGATTTGGGGTCTAAACCTTAGGTCTATGGTGTCCCACCACACACAAGGCTTTTCTACAAATCACGAATCGTCTGATCAATGTAACTAGTGACCGAAGAGCTGGTGGCTTCCTCGCACAACGTATCAGCATTGCGATACAACGAGGAACATGCCACCAGCATCCTATAGGTACAATGCCTCAAGGACCTATTTTGGATTAAAGGTAGGTAGCGGTAGGTAGGTAAGTTACCCTTCTAATGTAAAATGTAACACTTTTTCCTAGCTTTTTCCAGGCTTATGTTAGGGCTCAGGGAGCCTGGCCTGGGGTCTACTTTGGACCCAAGATCTGGGCCACCAATGCCCTTTTCTAAAGTAAAATGTAACTGTAAAACATTAAAACCCAAATAACAATCTTTAAAATAACAATTGTCCACACTGCACGCACTGTTAATAGACCTAATAGAAACCTTACTGCCAAGACATAAGATGCACATCTGATCAGTTAATACTACTGTTACTACACCAACTTGATATGTATGATGTAACTCAACTAATAGTTTAGTCGCTCCCCATACTCCATTGACCCCATTCGCTACTCTCATCAGATAAAAACCATTTCATAAAGAACAGGAAGAGAACATTGTATTAGTACGAATGGTAGGCAAGACCAATGCTTTGTCTACGCATAACTAATTGACCGTTAACTTACGAAAGGGCATATCTTAAATTTTATATTATTTGAATAAGAGCTCTATTGTGTTTGGCATATAGTTGAGTTTTGCAAAGATACAAAGTTCAGAGATAGCAGTATGAGTAATTTAGTAATAGCTTAAGCGGAAGGAAGTAAAGCGCCGTTCGTGAATTTGTTTTTGCAACAGCTGTAACGAATGGTTGAAATATTGTAGGTCTCTTATTAGATTTTCGTAAAAAGACGTAAGTACGTATTTTTTTCTAATAAAAATAACTCCCATAAAATGAGGTTGTAGGTATGTTTGCTCTTTAAAACTATCCTTATGAACATTTTTCTTATATTTTAGGGTTCCGTATCACAAAAGGAAAAAAACGGATCCCTTATAGGATCACTTTGTTGTCCGTCCGTCTGTCAAGACCCTTTATATCGGGACCTCGTAGAGGTAGCAAGTTGAAATGAATACCACATAGGTACACAAATCTGCGGTCCTGTGGAGCTGCGAAAAAACCAAACCTCTACGTTAACGCAATCACAAGATACGGCCGTTTATGTCGCATTTCCCATACATTTTCAATGGGAATCAAAATGTATAGGGTACTCCCCGTTGGCCTAGAATCACGAAATTTGGTAAAAAGCAAGAGCTTGCACAAGAACAGGAGACAAGCCGCACACTGAGATCCGTGCCACTTTTGTGCGGAACCCTCGCTGGGCGAGTCCTCACTTGGCCGGTTTTTGATTTATGGGCTAAACTAACAAATTTGACCCAATTCCAGTAATCTGCTACAGTAAAACTGTCTCTGAGAATGTCCCTTACACATAGCAGCTACTTCAACCAAATCCATAAAGTTTTTACTAAGTACCAAGATAGCCAAGTCATTAAATATTATCAAAGACACAAACACTTAGCGTTTTCAGAATTATTAAAAAATCGCATTTCGTAAAGGACATCCATCCATCTATCGTGGAATGCCCCATTTACGCAATAAACTCGATTCCAACAACCTTCAAAGATTGACATGTCAATTGCGAGCATTACATTAGATTGAGGCAACAGATATTGAGATCTATAATTATTGCCTTCTAACGCCTTGGTATCAATTTAGCAACATCGGATAAGCCCCCGGGTGACTCGAACTGGTGCTTGTTTCTTATTTGGTGAAAACTTGTTAATTGGGCATAAAGTCGGCTAATGCGACCATGTGGATGCTGCGAATGGGTGCCCTCTATTTTGCATATTTGTGCGAAACGCTTTTGTCATAACAGACAGAGATTTTTGCCGAATCTTAATGTAGCAAAACCATAATTTGGCATAACGCACAATTATGTCGAATACTATTTTGTCCGAAAATATATTGGCATACTTTTTTTTAATACTACTGCGGTGACAAACAAGCATACGGCCCGCCTGATGGTAAGCGATCGCCGTAGCCTATGGACGCCTGCAACTCCAGAGGTGTTACATGCCCGTTGCCGACCCTTTAAAAAAGGAGGATCCGCTGTGTTGACAGCTTTGCTCCGTGGGTCCCCAGCTGTCAACACAACACAGTGAATCCTCTTGGAGCTCTGGCGACCTTACTCACCAACAGAAACACAACACTATAAGTAGGGTCTAGTGTCTTCGGTTTTCTGTAAGGTGGAGGTACTTCCCCAGATAGCAGGCGGGCCGTATGCTTGTTTGTTGACAATATTAAAACTTCCAGCTTTTTTGCACTTACTAGCATTATTATTTGATATTTATGCAGTGATTTTTATTGATTCTCGTAACAATAGTGCATTACAATGAATAATGCACGTCACCCCTTACATTGATTTAAAAAATGGCTCCACACATACTTCGACATTGAATCATTGAAAATAATCGATGTTAAAAGTATGACGAATCGCCGTGAGAGAATGGTTATTAAAACTAGTGGGCCTTTCATGCAACGATCCTCCTTCATGATAAAAAATGTTTATTTTTAAACGCCTCGTACAAATGACTTTTATTAAAATGAAGTACCCTTATGCTATAAAGTCAAGAGGCGAGACTGATCATTGAATGTTCGGATGAGCATAAAAAAATTATAAAATGGCTTCCGTATTCGTAAAAGATTACTAATGATGCATGCTGGGGGTATTAAAAACAGTTATCAATAAATATTCATTTCTGGAAAATGAGGTTTCTTTAAATATTTAATTTAATAGCTTTTAATGATAAGCTTAACTTAGTTTATATGTGCCAACCTTTTTAAGTGAAAACATACCTTTTTTTAGAGTGCATACTGCTGATCTAAAGTAAGGTAACCAGGTATAACGGACGTGACACCATATTTACCAGTTTTTCGATGATTAATTTTATCCTAGGTACAATGCCTCAAGGACCTATTTTAGATTTAAGGTAGGTAGAGGTAGGTAGTTAGGTAAGTCACACTTACTGTATATATTTTGAAAATAAATGTGTATTTTATAATAAGTTCCTATTTGTACAATTGTAAAATGTAAATCATGAATTAAATCATTTATTATTTATAGTAATGCTTTCTGCCGCTAAAGCAAGAGATTGCTGGTTCGATCCCAGCCCTGGCACTGGGGGCTTTGGTCACTTTTTCTGTAGTATATGACATCTATTTCAATTTATAAGTTCTGCCCTGTATAGGAGTCCCAAGCTTTACCTACGAAACCCTCCAACAGGAATGTCGTAAACTTAGCTAACTCAATTACCAACCTTCGCCAAGCCTTTAGCATCACATGTCAAACCCCAATACAATTAACCAGAAGAGTAGTCAGGCTGAGGCAGCCATTAGTGATATTTCTTTTTCCGTTATCGCACCATCTAATTAATTTATACAGGTTTTGTTCGGGCAGCCGTAACTCTATCATCTGGGTCTAGGTAGTCCAGTCAGCAAGTTGGTCGACCTTTGCAGTTTTCTGTCAGAATCCTATTAAGCGTACGGTTATAACCAGGGCCCGTAATTTTCATAATGACGTATTTAAACACAGGATGTTTTAACACGAAACGAGATAAAACAGATAAAGTCTATCAACGTTCGATTCTAACGTTCGAACATAACAGTTTTGACATTATTCAATGACAGCGTTATTCTTTCAAACGTAAAACCTAAAACATGATGTATGAGGTTTGACGTCATTTGTCTGTCATCGGCATGAAAATGACGGGTCCTGGTTATAACAAATAAAGACTGACAATACTTAAATTCGTCGTATTACGTTAAGGCATTTATTCGCTTAATTGTATTTTAAAATCCGACTTTATTTGCGATAATTATGATGAGATGCACGTTTGTATCTTGAAACACTGAAATTAAACACTTTAGAAAGGATTCATCGCGTTTTTCGCGATCTCTAATTTATCATAGCTCGAACGATGGATATCTAGAGCCGATACTGATGTTATGTATATTGTTTGACCCAAAATTACTAACATCAAACACCTCATTGACTGGAATACTGATTGGCGTTCGTCTGAACATCGGCGCGCCCACACGCTCAGTAATTAAGTCCGGCAAGTTAACTTAATGCAATCGCTGATAAACAGTTGCTCACATTTACATAAAATCCAAATTCCGCCTCATAACATCTCTACACGGCCAATTCTTAATGAGACAATCAACACAGAGTTATATGATTAAAGCCAGATTAGCTTAAGCATACAAAAATAAGCGCAAGGAATAAAAGGATTATTTGCTTAGCAGTGGGACCTCTTAGGTTGGATAAGCATGGTTATATATGTATATTTTAGGCCGTCCCACCTTTGTTTCCGTTGATAGGGTTGTCACCACTGAAAAATACCAGTCTAGTGTAAAATACCAGTATCCACTTCTTTTATCCAATATCTATGCAGTCAACCGACTATTTTATCTGATTTATTTCACTGTTGCATTTATAGGTATATATACCTAAGTCACATTTGACAGCAGAGTTGTAAGAACCTATAACTCTACCTTTACCCTATCGACCCTATCTGAGCGGTAGGTATACAAACATGGAAGACCTCGCCATATATGATGGACTTCCTTTCAAAATAAAATATGCCATTATCGAAATTGACCTTAAGCGATTATCAAGGTAAATTGCAACTACATACTATCTCTTCTTGGTCGATACACTCTTGCCAGACTGATCATGGTCATCATTGTGAATCACGATGAGTGATGATCTTTGTACAGTGGCGCCATTACTGCAGCCTTACACTCGTAAACCGAGCACTTAGTTGCGGCCTTGATCTGATCTGTCCATCTCATTGCTGATCCACCACGTGGCCTGGTACCTTCAACTTTCCCTGCCCTACGAGACGCTCTATGGAGTCATTATCGCGACGAGATATGTAGCCGAAGAAGGTCAAAATGCGTGACTCCACTGTGGTTGATAGGCGCTGTCTGATGCCGCGTTCTCTCAATATGAAGTCATTTGTATGAAACTCTGTCCATGACACTCCAAGTATCCGTCTCCAGCACCACATCTCCAACGCGTCAACCTGCTTCTTTTCAGTTTTACGTAGAGTCCATGTTTCCGGCGTATATAGGCAATAAACCAGTCTAGTTTTCTTGGTCTTGGTAATGTTCCTATTACCCCAAATCTTTTTCATTTTGTCCATAGCAGACCTAGTGATCGCCATTCACCGCTTGATTTCGTCTATGCTCCCGCCTTCAATAGATATTATCGCTCCAAAGTAAATGTATCATTGGACAACCTCGCAAAATATCACCTATTACTTATTTCAATGAAACATATTTTGTAGATCCCATCATATTGTGTGTAGGTAAACTCCAATTGGGCATAAAACCCTTTTTTTAAATCCAGTTCTTTTTATCGAGTAACTTTATTGCTTACAGTCGTTGTGTCAATAACGAGGTAATTAAGGACTAATTTATTAAGATACGTACTAATTTGAGAGATAATGCAATTATGAGAGGCTTTTAGCATAATTGGTATCAATGTGTTTTTGTGTCAGCATCAAAGCAAAGTTGAAGATGCAACTCCATTAAAAAGCTGTTAAAATATTATGTGGACAAATTTTTATTGAAAGTGGTCGATAAAAATTGACCTCTGCGTTTTAAGCGTTGCACGTTGGTTATTTTAGGATATGGTGGCAATAAAGATACCGCGTGCGCTAAACAGTAAGAAAAACAGAGATACTTAAATTGAAGTTCCATTTTATATTGGCAACCTTCAAGAAGGATACCTATTTAACATATATATTTTCGAATATTATCGATATTGTCGTGATCGTATACCGTAAAACAACAGCTTTTACTTGCAGTGTGGTGACAGGTTAAAACATTTATCACCTCCAATTCTGGTGTCGTAGCAGTAGACTGTGGGATGTGGTTCCAAGTGTATTGCAACCGATGGACTAGCAGCCTATCAATGATTGCTGTGATATAACGAAATTGTGATACTTCAATACATCATTCTAGGAATGACACACACCCAATTCCGATTTGCTTCAGGTGTAGAAAACCAGGGATAACTTGTCTCTGGCCATAAATTTTCTCATCTAACAAATTACTGTCTAGAAGTTCATATGTCCACGGTAACTAGGCCATTGTTTAAAGATGTAAGTCGTGTGAATGATAGGCCATTTCTCAAAGTAGGTATTCTGGGTCTAGGATGTGATGCATTGGCAGACTCTTAGGGACAGGGACACTGGATATTTGCTAAAAGTGGCACTGAAACTGCCTATGATTTTTTAAGAATACACGCGCGAGATCATGATGTATTGTGTACGCTATAAACTTTACTTACTTGCTCTCTTCAGTTCTTAAGTTACCTCTATTCTATACACTGTGTAGGCGTACGTTAGCTTACGACGTGGGAAACCGTTACGTAACCTTTTGTTTCGATATCGGCCGGAATTCGATAAGGATTTCTAGGACCGATTAGTGATGCAACGCACGTTTGTTTACTTTACATTCTTCCAAATTTAAATGGACTTGTTGGGACCGTTAGCGGCGATATTCCATTAAGGGCAACATTTTTGTGAGTGCGAGTGCATGCTGGGAGATTTAAATGTTGGCTTTCTGCCACTTTATGATAAAATATTAGTGGAAAGACATCTACTGCTAGACGAAGGCCTCTTCTGAGGATATCTACAATATTTGGGCTTGCGGTTCTCATGTTTTTTTTTGACCAGAAAGCCTATTATGTATGCTATTTTGTCGGCTATCCCACCATTCGCCACTTTTGCACCTACAAACTTGTTATAACTTGACAGCCACGGTGATAACCCGATATAAGACTAGCAGTTTGTCGGTCTGAATTGTTGGAGGCTCCATTATGTATCTTCCGTTACGCTGTCACCATTTAAGAATCTTTCTGCGCCAAGGCCGGAGTATATGTATAATTGTAGTTATGGTGTGTTTTTTACGTTTATATAGGTATACTATTCCCAAAAACAAACGATTTTTTCTACTGTTAATGTCAAGTTTGATTTCTTGTCTATCCAACCAAACTTGGCTCAGGTCCGAAGAATCGTAAAGTGGGGCTTGGCCCTCGCATTTTCGGTGGCGCCAAAGTAAATATTATGAGCAAACATTTTGCTATACGAAAATGGCGCCATATGCGTGAATTAGGGTGGTTTAGAACAAAAGAATTTGAAATCAGACAGGTCAGTAAATATTATTGTTCATATTTTACCTATTAGACCTTATAAGTGTTGATAAATAGGTCCATGTTGCTATTTGAATAGTTAACTAAACGATTATCTCATCCACACAAGTGTGAGAACAGTTTTATAAATACCTCAATCGTTTTTGCGACACATTCTATATATCTTCATTAGTCAGCGACATATAGAAGATATCGAGTTTATTCTGATGTATTAATGCGAGCTTTTCAACTTAAATAAAACATGTCTGCTATATGTTTATTGGGGGTAAACTGCCGCGAATTTGATTCTGCAGAAATCATTAAAACTCTTAACCCCTATTTCAATCCCTTTGGGGATACATGTCAAAAGATCGTTTCCTACTAGAGCTTTCCGATAACTTTTTGTATTATTTATTTATTTAAAACTTTATTGCACAATACAAATGGCACAAATGGCGGACTTAATGCCTTAAGGCATTCTCT
This sequence comes from Lathronympha strigana, assembly GCA_949128165.1. Taxonomy (NCBI): domain Eukaryota; kingdom Metazoa; phylum Arthropoda; class Insecta; order Lepidoptera; family Tortricidae; genus Lathronympha; species Lathronympha strigana. The sequence continues at coordinate 3,165,703 of OX421911.1, forward strand.
ACCAGTCAACCAATGGGCTAAACCAGAAAGATTAAGTGGGTGCAGGGATTTTCGTGTTGAACGGACTTGATTTACTTACTACTACAAAAAAAAACTATATTCATAAACTACACAAATACATATACACATAAACATACATATATATACCTTATGTACCTTGTGTGAACCATTAAGAGGACGATATAGAAGGCTTGTCAAGAAAGTGCTTGCGCAGCATGCGCTTGAAGGTGAACTTGGTCCGAGCTTGCCTGATAGAGAGTGGGAGAACGTTCCAAAGTCTAATTGCCTGGACGGTGAAAGAATTTGTCATAAAACCAGTTCGATGGCGAGGGACTGTTAGCTTAAGGCTACGGGAAGAACGGATATTATCTGTCGTGAAGGATTGGTTGTATCTGATCCAACTTTAAAAGAGTTAAAAAGAGCTTGAAAATAAAAGTTTTCCACGTATGCTAGTGCACTAGTTAGATACATAGCATAAATAATAAATAGTATTAGATCACAAAAGCCGTATTTCAGATAAGAAAGGCAAGAACATATTATGATGAAATCCATCAGCGTTTCTTATTTATTTATTATTTTATTCACCAACAGCTCTTGGAGCTGATGCTTGTACATCACTGGACTTGTGCTTTTTTTACGCTTTAAAGTTTTAAAATAAGAGTCTAGCCTATTTTTGAAAGTCCCGTTTCAAATATTAGTTATAAAGCAAATAACCATGTTAGCTTAAAATCGTATATTTTTGAAAGTGTTCACTGACGGTGCACTAATACAAGTTTCTGGTGAAGAGTTTTACATATTTACCACACGATTCGACAAGAAGTGTCTCGCAGGGTTGCTAGCAGACAGAGGCTTGACAAATTTTTTGGAGTGGTATCTTAACGTTACGTTCTGGCTTAATAGGTACAGGTCTTGAATATTTGGAACATTGTAGTGTTCATACAAAATGTAATAGGTCTCGATATGATCACCTCATTTCCTTCAGTCCTCCAATGTTATAAGACCCTAATTCCTGAAGCCGGTCTTCATATGACTTGTCTCTCAATGATAAAACCATTTTAGTTACTTTTCGCTGTACTATCTCTAGCAAAGTGATGTCTTTTTTAAAGTAGCTACGTGCGACTAGCGTATGGGCGACCATATTTGAAAAACATATTATATTAAAATCCTTTTATATGACTCTAATACGGTCTTCACATCGTACGCCTAGTATTTACAGATCTAGAATGGATTGGGTTTCAAAATCACTCAACTTTGACTGACTACATAAGTAGCTAGATTCAACATCACTAGTTAATAGACGTTTAATGCCAACTTAAGCCATATTGGGAAGCTGTACTAGTTCCTTTGACAGTTACAGATGAATGGTTGTAAATATCATGGGCTCTATTCAAGATATTTGAACGATAGCTCGCGATATAGTCTTTTGTGTGACTTGATGATGAATCCAAGCAGCAACTAAAGAATTTTAGGCTATATTCGAATCGTAAATACACTGACCACAATGACGCTGGTAAAATTGTTGTGCATCAGAGAATGTCAATGTCAGTGTCATTATGCAATTCACTAAAATTCACAGATTTTTACGATTTAACCAGTTGTAGCTTTCTATAGAAACTGACAGATCGTCCCGGATCGGATCGGATGGGTGTGAATCATCATTAATACGGTGTATCTAAAAAGCTACCACTATGTCAATTGTCGGCAAGGTACTTGCTATTCATTTGTCAAAGTAGTATATTTCAATAAACTGAAGGAGATATCATGAGCTGCCAATGAACCTCGAATAGCTCCTTGTCTCATAGATATTCAAAGCTTCTACAGGTATAATGCGATCATTCGGCGAGTCAAAGCGATCTGGGAGATAGTCAATGTCACTGATCGTATATTGTCGCCCGAGATGACGGAGATACGTATGATAGTAGGGTGGGGTTATAGTGAGAGGATCAGCGTGTAAGTTTTAGTTAAGTGTTTGGTTATAGTTTGTGAGATTAAAGGCACGGCCAAATTATTTAATCTAGAGGTAAATACAAATGCTAGTTAAATATGGATGAATTAATGAATGGCAGTGCTTTGTGAAATTATGTACCTACTAATGGTTAATAAATTTATTCATAAATTGCCTATGCACTTTACAAAGTCACTCTACCTGCTTTTAGCGTAGAATTGTATATGTATGACTATGATCTTTTAAATAGCAACCTTGCCCTACAACACTGAAATAAAATGATTATGTTATAATTACTTAAACTATTATAGTTAAAAATAGTTTTTGAAAAATGGTACATTTCTCGCCAATCTCACATCTAAGCCAAATATTTTGAATTTAATTATTCCAGTCCATTTTTTTACTTAACTAAATTGTCCAATTTGTCCAATGAACAAACATTCTGAACATTATTTACTTTCCCGAGTATAAGCCAATCAAGAAATGCCTTAAAATTGTTCGTTGCAAACATAATCTAAGCTATTTAGAACAATTTATTTATTTGTTTTTATTTTTTATTATCAATTTATATATTTATTAAAAAGCTTAACCAACACCATATCCACAATCTTATCTGATGGTCATTTATAGGATTATCGAAAGATAAGCCAGAATCGAATGGTTGGGTGGTTCACAAAGAATGTTTAGAGAAATCTTTCAACGATTGCTTTGTTTTTATGGTAACGTAACCTGTTCTGGCAACTTCCGTTGGTTCTTACATTATAATGTAAGAGTTAGATCCGGAAAAGAGTTAAAGATTTGGAGAGCAGCAAAACTTGTCTAGTTCGTTTGCTATACTCTTATTACTACTATATTTGACCTTAGATTTTCGACTGTTTATCATATATAATTATATAAACTTTAACTGTAAAAAGACAGGTCAGCACAATATTTTATTTAGTAAAAATGAGTGCCAAAATATGTGAAAATGTTTTCAACGGCTGTAGTTTTTAGAAGGCCTATATTTTACCATTATATTCAGTATTCAGTAAATATCTTTATTTTAGAAAAGATACTATCAACAGCTATACTAAAACTTCAAATATACAAATAAAAAATAACACTCAGGTCACCCTCATAATGATGTTACGGCAGCTGGCAGCGTTGCCTCTTTGGATAGCCAAACTTATCCTCTGGCCAAAATAGCTGCCAACACTCTGCTAAAACCAAGGTACAATATAATTCAACATTCAAGTACGTACAATACAAAGGTAGCATCATATACCTTACGGCGATTGCTCTGCACCTATCAATCGCATTAATATGTGCAGAGCAATCGCCGCGCCGCGAGCGCAACTAACTCATGATTGTGGGACACGGACCGTATCAAAAAATGTCCAGTTATTTTCGACTTTATTGACGTGAGTATTTGAGTAACCCGTTATAAGTATATTAATAAGTCTAATACTCACGGGAGTTTTTGATTAAAAATGCTTCTGTTACTTCTAAATTTTTTACAACATTCCGGGTCTAACTCTTTGCCTATTACGAAGCACTGTTAACGAACGGAGATATCATCATTACAAACAAATTAAGTTATTATAGAAACGTTTCATTAGAGTTTGAGGTCTCGAAATTATTTTAGATTAACAAGGATTATCAAGGCGTTTCATTATTTCCAGAATAGAAAGATTTTAAGGGACATACCTATAGAAACAAATAATATACCTGTATAACAATTCAAACTTAATATTACTTAAATTTATGTATTACGAGTTGATAATATAGAAATTAATTATACATTCTTCTCTTATAAAATCATGTCGATATTGTTGGACCAATTCTAGCTGCTGTCTTATGACACTCACTAGGTAGAATAAAGTTACACCCATTAGTATTTTTATCGAACAGCTCCTGTCGAAAACTATAACAGGTACCTTTTCGGTAGCTGGTGACTTTACTTACCAAATATTAAGCATAAAAGATGAGTAAATTGAGTAAATCAACTTTTTTTTAAATATGCGTTAAATACATTTTCTTGGCTGAGTGAACATGACCACCATCCTGTCTTGAGGAAACTTATTAATGTCTATTTTTTACAGTAATGTAGTTATTAGCAGCTCTATTCTACCATTAACAATGTAAACTTTTTAACGCGAACCCCACCCCACAAGTGCGCAATTTTCTTATCGACCACCATATTTACTATAATTTCGTGTAATTGTCCAACTAACTCATTTCACCTAATTGCACAACACATAATTATCGTGATAAAATCACTACCATGAAAGTTCACGTAATTTCTAACCTAAAAAAAAATCACCGGACGCACACCATCACTTTCCTAGCGCCATTTCTTGTCTTTTGCTAAGAATGTAATTTGACCTTTATTGCCTCTTACTTAGGAATCATTTTACGATTAAATATGTTCATTACATGCGACATTTACAAATCAGGTGAGAGTTCTCATCACACACTACTGACTGTATTTAATGGATGACCGCAAAATTATCTTGTACTAGATGATTATCTAAACTATACTTAGCTACAACGTCATATCTTTATTGAAATGTTCTGTCGCTTAAGCTATTTACAGAAGGAACATGTCACGTGCTATTATTTACTGAGAAAACTTGTTTTTCTTTAATAATAGCTTAGGATGAGACAGTTCAACAGTTTTGATTGATCTTTTCAACCACTGGTCAGTGATACAATGAATAAATAAAAAAATAAATAAAAAAATATATTATGGGACAATTTTTACACAAATCGAGTTAGTCCCACGGTAAGCTCATTAAGGCTTGCGATGTGGGTACTAGACGATGATATATATATAATAGATAGATGCATATAAATACATAGAAAACACCCATAACTCAGGAACAAATCACAAATAGATGCCCTGACCAAGATTCGAACCCGGGATCTCCTGCTTCGTAGGCAGGGTCACTATCGACTGGGCTAGGAGGCCGATGAATAAGTAATTAACTTGACAAATAGTAAAGAATTATAAAGTAATATCTTCTTCCCAATTTGTAACAAATGTTAAAGTATTTATTAAAAAAAAATTTGTTAAAGTAGTTGAAGATTTGCAAGAAAAATGCTTAGAATTTAGACTCTTTAGAGTACTAATAAGTATTTAGCTGAGATGACAAACCAAATAAGTCTTTGTAACTTTACAAATGAGATTTTTTTTTCTCTATCACCATCTGAGACAGGAAACTTTACAACCAATCGTAAATCCATCTTGATCACTTCAACCAGAACCGCCTAACCTCAAATTGGGTCATTTACAGACTGTAAGCTAGCAAGCTACCGCGCGCGTGTCACTTCCCTGACAAAACAATTTACGAAGACTTAAGGTACCGTTCCAGTGATGGCAGTTCTTCTTGCTGACGCAACGCTTTGGCGACAAAACGAGTTGACGCATAATAATAAGGAAAGTTTTTCGTATTGTGTCGAAGCTGAGGCTGAGTCGCAGACACAGCAACAACGCTAGTCAGTTTGACGTGCCGACTGGTAATCTACAAAAAGCGAACGAGTTTACTTACTCTTTAAAAAAGTATATGGTTTATTTAAAGCCTTAAGGATGGCCGCCGGGCCGTGACACATCTGTCAATTTCTATGGAAAATGTCACTGAAGTGACGATGTTTATAGAAATTGACCCATCCATCCGTCCCGAGACGGGCTTGAGTCCTTTAAGGTGATTTATGTACAGTCACCTGCAATAGTATATGACGCTATGAAGGCCGCAAAAATATGTGACACGCTCTTATGGCGGTACAAACAAGAATGTGTCAGATTATTTTGCAGCCTTCATATAGTTCTATACTATTGCAGGTATAGAACTATATGAAGGTACAGGACTGTACCTAAGCCAAAGTTCCACATCAATTTCAGTTATAAACTTTTTTTAATTAACCTATTTTACCGTTTACATGCCCGCGCAATAATTATCAAATAGCATTGTTTTGCGACAACGCCGCGCCGTTTGTAGCCAGAACTGCAAAGCACCCTTTACCAACGACTCCGTTTAAACTACTTACGGCTTTTTCAACAAGCTACTGCGGCTAACTCCGCTCAATCAATAAACGTACTAAATACATTTAAAGCTGAAAGCGGTTACTCCCTTCTTGAATTAAACTGTAGTGTTGTTCAATGGCGGTTACAGTCATTTGTCTTTTTGCCGGACGAGACGCGTGCGGTTGCTGTCTATCCTGTTACCGGTTTTATTGTTTTTGACCGATTGGGTTTGTGGTGTAGTGGCCAGTTTACGGGGCACGAGTTTAGTGCAGAGAGGTGTCGTTTTTTACACAAGATTGTTAGGAAATACGGTAAACGTAATGCAGGTTAGGTTCAATGACAATATAGCATATTAGGATATTTTTATATGCCTATTTTTAGTAAAAGTACCATTTTATTGCTTGTAGATAAAGTTAATTTCTAAACGATTCCTTATAGCATTGGCGCCTTATTTGCAACCGTTAAATTTGTAGGTATATTTTACTAAAATCAGTCAAATGTATGTCTCGTTGATAGTCACATGCACTAGAAGGATCTGAGCTTTAAATAATTCCCACGCTTTAGATACACATTTTAATTTATGTTTGAAGTATTATGTTTCTGCATGGCTAAATATCAAATAGGTAAATAATATTGTACAATAAGATCCGAAAAAAATCATTGGTAGTTAACGTTCAAACTAGCGAACTTCAGATTCAAAGTCCACTTCAAACCCGATTCAAAGAACGTTTTATCGCTATGCCACCGGCTATTTACTCTCCATAATCAGGAGCAAGCCCCCCGTCAAATAACTCATCATCAAAGTCTTACACATGTCCTTTACTTCCTTACCAACTGAAAAAAGTGTCCAAAAGATGTATATAATATGTTTGTTATTTATTCGATTCCGTCACAGTTTTGCTGACTTCTCTCTGATTCAATTCATCCAAGCAGCCAAATTAAATACATCGTTGTAATTTGGTAGTCGGTATCAATGCATTACAACTTAATTGAGTCGCATATTTTGACAGTGGATTTTACAAATGTCGTAAGAGACATGTTAAATTAAAAGGTTAGACTTGCGACATTTGAACTATGGTGCCTCCGTCTTGTTTTTACCATCGCACCTCCCGCCAAAGGAATAAGGTTCATCCACATTTCCTGGATACATGGCACACCAAGAATAAACGGGTATCTCGCTCGTTTTTACCCAGAACTTGCAAAATGTGGAACGACCTACAAGGTGTTCCTTTTGCGATATGATATGGGGTTCTTCAAGAAGCGAGTGTTCAGGGCTTTAAGGCTCAAAGGTCAACAATGCATGAATGGTTCTTCCGATGTTGCTTATGTCTACGGGCGGCGATGACCGCTTCCCATCATGCGGCTCGTCTGCTCGTTTGTTACCTTTTTCATCAACGAAAAAAAAAATTGAATAATCTACTGCCAATTTCAAGGCCAAGTGACATTTGACAGTTGTTGTACTACTTCCATGCTTTGTTATTCTTCCATAGTTAGGAGCAAACGTACTGATGCTAATTGGTACATACGTGACAGATCGTCACAGCATCTTCAAATTTTATTATAAGAATTGGCCTCATATCGTGAGTGGCGTGCCTCACATAATACTATAATATCTTATACCTAAACCTTCCTTTCTTCCGTCCCTTCCAAATCCACCCATTCAAGCATGACTCTTCAAATCAATTTGCCTGCTCGCAAATCACAAAGGTTCAGACATGTGAAAGTATCACGTGTCAATCATAACTGAACCTCCTTCGATTGTTCCGAGTCAGGTCGGTAAGGCCACGTTTACATTAGACCCGTAAAAAACAGTCAATGAGTCCTTACACTCTGGCAAATGAAATATGAGACTAATAATCATGTGAATTAAATAAAAATCAACAAACTGACAGTTTATATCATAGGCAAAATTGATGATATCGAAAGAGTTTTAAATAAATCTGTCTCATATTTCATTAACCAGAGTCTAGCTTTTGGAATCCGGAATTTTCCGTTGCTCTCTGCTATTAAAATGAGGTTTTTAATTGACGATTCAAAAGTGTTTATTATTATGGCCTATCACTTTAAACGGTTTTTGAAGTTTGAATTGCATAGTTTTACCAGCCATCCATTTATGTCAGTAGCAATGTAAAGCAATACAGAATATGGCAACACCAATAAATAAAGCATCAAGTAGTACCTCCAGTACCTAATCAATATGTTTTTTATGTTTAATTTTTTAAAAATTTACTTTGTCCGCTACTTCACTGCTTTATATTTACAACCTGTCAAAAGAAAACAGAACAACGTTATATAAAGAAATATAACTTGCAAAAAATGTAATAACCTAACACAAAAAAAAAACGATTGAAACGAATGAAAAATATATTAGAAATATTCCCACTTGAGATATGTAAACACACCCCTACCTACTTAAAAATACCACTATAGTAACTACAGTAGTACCTAATCATAATTACTATTTCAAATGAGGTATTTACCATTTTTTTGGGAGCTCTCGATATTTTGGCCGTGAACATAGCGCTTGTAACAGTGCCAAAATATCGGGAGCTCACAAAAACAAATATACATGGTAAATACCTTTATACTACGACGGTGACAAACAAGCATACGGACCGCCTGATGGTAAGCGGTCACCGTAGCCTATGGACGCCTGCAACTCCAGGGGTGTTACATGCGCGTTGCCGACCCTTTAAAAACTTTAACACTCCTTTTTTAAAGAACCCCATATTGTAGTCCTTTGGGAAAACAGTAAATACCTCCTTTTAAAAGGTGATTATGATGTAAATGAACACTTACTTTATTTTATTTTAGTTTTATTTGTTTTTGTTGTTATTGAAATAAAGATAAATTTAATGAGCATGTTGAGTTATAATCGTATACAATAGGAATATTGAATAGACATACTTAACTAGACAGTACGAGTCCGCCCCAAACATGTATTTTTTAATAAGGATAATTCCGTTTCCGTCTCAAAAAACAGACACAATTATAAGAGTAAATTGGCCTCATTATGGCGTATCTTCTAGCGCTATCCGTTCTTATCCGTTGCACCAATTTTACTAATTAAGCCGCTTTAACTCGTATTAACGCTCAAAAACCGAATGTTTAATTGGAGTAATAATACTGTTCCATCAAAAAATGAATGTGATAGATAATGATACTCGTATGGAGATACAGCTTTGCCTCGAAACAAATGTAATAAAAGAACGTGAACAAAATCCCAGGGTTTACATAAAACTGGATTTTTGTGTTATATTTGGAAAACTAGCTTAAGAAAGGGCGGCTTTAATTTAGAACATAAAAAACTTTATTGTTACTACTCTGACACATAATTCGCATAGATAAAAGACAGCAACAACAAAATATGTTAGAAGAATGAAACATACAGTCAAACGTAAAATATTTAAAACGTATCAGCATTGCGATACAACGAGGAAATGCCGCCAGCGTCCTAGGTACAATGCCTCAAGAACCTATTTTAGATTAAGGGTAGGTAGAGATAGGTAGGTAAGTTGCACTTACTGTATATATTTTAAAAGTAAATGACTTTTAATTTTGAATAATAAAGAACAATTAGAAAAAAATGAGAACAATAATTTTGTTTACGGACTTCCAGATTCTTATGTTTGTTTTGTTGAACAAACCTAATGAAATATGTTTAATGGACCCCAATTGTCATACAAGTGGCATCGTATTCCGCGGTTGAATGGGCGAAAGTTGGGCTCGGCGGTCATGATCACGATCAGGCTTGGCATTTATGCGTCGCCGATGTTCGCGGTTTCATTCGTAAATTTATAGCTTGTCTGTTTGTCCGCTGTTCTACTTGTGAATGATTCACTGCTTAGTAAATTGAGTTCTTGTTAAACACGTGACATGGTAATTTAAATGCCTGTTTGACACTTACCGGTAATATTTTAGTTAGATCTGATTTAGGAGAACACGTCAAGGTTTAATGAGGAAATCTCAGTTTACGTCAACTACAAGTCAACATTATCTTTCAGGTACAGTCAACGAATTATAGACTAGGCCACTGTAGGACTATGTCATAGTGACGCTATAAATCATATTGTAAGAAATCTCTTACTTGAGTCTTACTGCTTGTTATTTGACATGGTTCTAGAGAAGCCTAAAGTTCCAATTGGTTGACTGTAGTCATTATGCATGATAAGAACCTAGGTCTTTTAGCAAAGTGACAAATGTTTCTTGTAAAATCTAAATTACTATAGACATAAAAAGATTTACTAAAATCACACAACGTAGCTTTGAGTAATCGGTGGACATACCTATATATAATAATGCATATAGATGAACATTAAAATCGCCTTCTTCGATATCGAAAGTCAGCAAAACTAATAAGGAATCATTCAAATTATATTATTCGCCGAATGTTATTGTGGTTCACCCCAAACGTGAACACGCGACCTCTATATCTCCGCAATCCATTCAACCATCTGCCATTTTCACGACAGTCATACATACAAACATCCATACAAATGACGGATTGTCCAAGTAGACTGAACTTCGCTTGCTCGTTCTGTTATTATTTTACTGACTAGCCTTCTTAATACAAAATACAGTAAGTCCAAAAAATCATAACCCACAAAGTTGTCGGTAATCTGATTAACTAAGGAAAACGCAAAACCTGACATTGAAAATAACGATAGCATCAACAAGAAGCCTTTAACCCTCCCACTTATTTCTTTGAAGGCCTGACTCAAACGACGCGGAATAAAATCCAGGTGAATCATACCATGATTTGCAACGTTATTGCTTTGAGCCTCATGAATACTAAGCAACCTGCACGGGTTGGCTGCCATTTCATCATCTATCGTATCCTGCATCTCTCTCGCACTTACTTGGAGCTCTTGAAAGAAAGCGACAGCTATAGTAACAGGCGGTAAAGACCTGACCATATTAGGACTGCTGCTCTGCCTTCCTAAACTGAAAAGCAGTAAGTTAATATAAAACTCTTGTGGACTTACGTCATTTTAAATTAAAGTGGCCTGATAAACATAAGTCACTAAAGTGATTCATAAAAGAATAGCGACTCATTGGGTTTATAAGCTATAATAAACCTACTTAAGCTAATCGAAAAGAGATATCACGTTACTAGTGGCGAATTGATTGATGTGGTATTTCCGTGGAGGTAAAATAAAACTTTTTTTATGTATAATAAAATCGCAACAGGATTCTCTGATCTTTATGTTTGTAGATAAAGAGGCAGGTCAAAACTGAGTCACATGGATAGATAGACGTTTCTAACACCATGTAGCTAAAACCATGAGGGATTAAAAACTTCTCCTCTCGGTTCTGGCCATCCAAAATTTGAAGATAGGAGTTGTGATACCTCCATCGATGAAAGGTATGTCTTGAAGCGTAAAGATTACAATCAGGTAAAGCATTGCAGTTTGCAGCAGCAGAAAACGGGCTGATGTTAATGTTAGTTTCCTTGATAAAAGGTGATAAAAGGAACGAAGTATGTGACAGTGTCAATAGTGACAGCAATGCAGCACTGACAAGGGATAAAGGCAAGTTATAAAAGAAATTAATAGTGACAACGCTTGATTCCCGCTACTATGCTGCAACAGCAACGATGCTGCCATCGCCATCAAAATGCAACTGTAATTAAAACATATTAGCCTTAACCTAAGGCAGTTGGAAATTCAAATCACCAACCAAAACTTGACCTTTGCTAAGTTAAAAGAATCCGTAAGTTAAACGTAATACCCTTATCAGATCCGTCCGTAAGCGATTCCATCGTAGTTGCTTCCAAATTTATATCCGCCAAGTTTGCTGAAAAACCCGACCCGTGTTAAGCAACTTGGCACTTACTAAACTATCTTAAGATAATAAGGATCAAACCCTCTCAAAGGGTGCGGGCAAGAGTCAATATTTGCAAATATAAGACGTTATTTAGATGCCAGACACGATCGTCTGCCCTCACAGGCCGCCTCCTTATGCAAATCTCTTCATATCTCAGGGTATTCGCTAAGAGCTAGCTGAGATCCTTTGAGAATCCGTCTGGGTTGTGATATAAATAAAATCATAAATGCTAAACAAAGAAGTAAATTGTCTTTGTTTACAGGAATGCTGCACAATTTAACTATATTTGGTGACATTCTTTACTCAAATAATCATAGATCTAAAAATATACTAAATCAGTTTGTTCAAAGACAATTTTGATGCGATAAGGCTACAATAGGCTAGACGACTACAAACATCTATTTAGTCCGTCTTTTAAATTAGGTATTAAAAATTTTTGTACTCGTATTTTTTCTTTTGTTCATCAAATCAAAAATGACGAAAATACAGTGCGTTCAAGTTTCGCGTAGCGTCACTATTATGTACAATTGTTACCTAGTAGTGACGTCACCAGCCCCCACCCCGGAACTTTGATGCTCTTTATCTTTGTATATTTTAGTTAAATTGAAAAAGAAAAAAATACGTGTCTAATGATTTTAGATAATCTAACTGACGGACTATTTAGAATGATAGTTTTTTTGACTAAAGTGACTAAATCCATGAAAAACCGATCAGCCTTAGAGTATGGCCATAGGTGCTTAACCTTTCCAATCATTACTTACTTATATGTAACAAATCGCGACCGAGCTCCTAAAAAGATCGCGTCAGCCACGAAAGCTGGAGCTGGTATGTATCGGCTCTGGGACTGGAGGATTTGGTCACATTTTTAGGCGCTATTCACACTTATCATCATCATTTCAGCCGAAAGACGTCCACTGCTGGACATAGGCCTCCCCCAGAAATTTCCACAATGACCGGTCCTGCGCCACCCGCATCTAGCGGACTCTTACCTTCCCCAGGTCATCAGTCCACCTTGTGGGGGGCCTACCCACGCTGCGCCTTCCGGTACCAACTCGGTTGCCACTCGAGAACCTTTACGCCCCAACGGCACACTGGATCAATATAAATGTGCATAGCGCTGTCTTGCTAACACAGAATCAGTTTGAAAACCGTTAGGTATATTGTAAAACATATATTTAATCTTAATAATACATGGCTTACTAACAATCAAAACAACAAATAATTCAAATATTTATTCAAAATAACTCGATTTACATATTCCTTTACTGTAATGCATAAAATTTTCTGTTGTCACCGCAATATTTAAAATCATATATCAATTTTATCGCAGGCATGTTGACGCTCATTAAAATCGGATTCGGAACCATATTGGCATCATAATAAAATTTTAACGCGTGAAAATCGGATCGGATAAAAGAATATGTGGTTTCCTTTTCAAAATTGGCCGTATTAAGTGAAAAACACGTGCGTGGTTACCTTCGTATCTTGTCAGCACCTTTCAATTAACGTACCTACGGAAATTTGTGGATTGATGAAAATGGCATGAAAATCTGGAATCTTTTGCATGCTGCCGAGCATTATACAAATCCTGATTTTGGGAGTATTTAGTGCACTCATTAAGGATGATAGATGAGTATGAGAGGTGAGACATGAGTTTTTTGGTAAAAAATGCCATTTGTGAGTCCAATGATACTGCACACATTTGCAAATGAACGATTTTTATTGCAAAATAATTACGGTAACAGTTATAAATAAAGTGAAAAAAATGTGGACCATATTTCTGGTACACAATAAACAAATGAAGCTCCTTAACATATCAGGAAAATTAATTCTACATATAAAAAAAATAGTGTACACGTATTTTTTCTTTTGTTCATCAAATAAAAAATGACGAGAATACAGTGCCTTCAATTTTCGCGTAACGTCACTATTAGGTACAATTCTTACCTAGTAGTGACTTCACCAACCCCGGAACTTTGATGCTCTTTATCTTCGTTATATTTAGTTAAATTGAAAAAGGAAAAAATACATGTCTAATCATTTTCGATAATCTAACTGACGGACTAATTAGAATTATAGTTTTTCAACCTAGTCGTCATCCCTATTGTTTTAGGTAAATATCTAAGACGGAATAAATCTTTTGCTTCAAAAGTAACCACTAAATTCACCAGCTGCTAAAAGTAACAATGTCCGAACAGGAGAACATTCGAGTAAACACTTAACTTCCCGTATTGTGACAAGGGCATTGTGTAAAATATGAGAGAACAAGGACTCGTAATCCTAATAAAATGTCCTTTGACAATGAAAGAGGCGGATACCGGAGCTGAGATAAAATCTTTAGCACGTTTTTGTAACAAAACCACATTAAATCATATAATTTCCGGAACCCCACCTGTTGTGCTTGAATTGAATTAAAGTATTGCATGTCAGGAGGCAGTAAACCCGAAAGTCTTTCGGCCACGAATAATGATATCAAAACATTTCAACAGGCATTGTTGTTGTCAAGGGTGAGAAGATAAGTTAATAATATAATGATGTATTATTGCTCCGTGTCTACTCGACTATTGCTACAGTCTCAGGTCAGATCTATTACTAAGTTAATTGAGCTACTTACGTATTCTTTAACACAAACGACTAAGGTTCAATTTCGTTTAAACCAGTTTCTGTTTTATTTGCGTCAATATACAAATCGTGTAGTTATGTTTATGGTGTAATGTCAAAATAAAATGTTTTCGTTGGTGTAATCGCGTCATTAATTCGAATATCATTCCCATTACCTGCGTGACTACAATTTTGTTTTCATAAAGTGAAATCGCTTCGATAACGCATCTTAATAGCTAATTTCCATAAAAGCAAGTATCGTGTTTAATATATAAATATTGCTTTTAGGAAAAAAAAAGTAAAGTGTTCGTTTTGTCTTTGCAAAGATATAGCATGTCATGCTTTAACCCATTTTTACTTTACACACGATTGTCAAACTCAACTCTGTTCATTAATCAGGTTCAGGCGATAATCCATTTTTCAGGCCCTATCTTTAAACACAGTAATGTATGCGGGCAACCTCTCGACCACTATGTCAACACCGTACTAAACCGTTTAAAATACTAGCTCGATACTAATCTATTCCCCACTATCCATTGCTTGCTTGATAACTTTAGCAAGAAGTTACCTCAGTGCAAAAGGAGCAATGCAATTGATGCATATCGCAAGCTATCGTTAGAGTTCTTGTTAGGATTTGTAAGTAGTAAATCCTCGGAGCAAATCTGCGGGACATTATTCCGCACCCCTGTTTGAACTAACTTTTTTAATTTTCTTTATGAAACCTATCCTTTTTGAATGGTCAAGAGCTGGAAAAGTTTAAAGAGTATTTGCTTAGAGCTGCTGTTTCCTGAAATACGCAGTCTGCTTAAGTGTAATGCAAATGCAAATTATGCGAGTTTTAGAAACGTAATAAACTTTGAAGCAACGCTTTAATGAGAGTACTTACAGTCTTATACCAAAAGAATTCATTGAACTAAATTTCAAGCATACAAGCATATTGTTACCTACATGAGATGACATGAGATAAAATGTATTAAACAGGGAAAAACTGCATTTATAAAATATGACCAAGGGCCGGAATTTTGCGTGCAGTTTTTGAAAAGGCACAGGGAGAGAACACCAATGTTTATCGACATATCGGTCATTCAGTCATAGAGTTATTGAGATTAATTTATCCTTAATGAAATAAGAAATAACACTTGCATTCTTGCAATCAAATACCTACTTAGGTTATCAACTCTTTACTGATATCTTTATCCGATATCCCACACTGGCAGTTTACAAATGTTATATAACATTACATCTCTCTATCTAACATGATCACGTAACACTATCCTTGTCACACCGTTTTATATAACATTTATAACAGCCAGTGTGGGAGTATCATAATATGTATAGACACTGTCATAGGGGTATTCAAATCTTAATCAGTTGGTATTTAATTTATACATTTTTTTTCATCATTGACCATTGAAAGTATCATCGGAAAGTTTGAGGTTTAAAGACTCTCGATGTAAAAAACTCTCGATTTATCGATATTTAGATAAATATTGGCGTTCTCTCCCTATGACCTCAAAAACCGCACGCAAAATTCCGGGCCCAGGAATAATATGACAAACTATAGCACTATTGTAACTTTTCACATGATACATGTTGATATAGTCGGTCCCATATTCCACGTCTACGTATATTGTCATCGTCTCGATGTCGTTAGAGTACAACAGCTGCAAGCACGCGGAATCCTGGTTCATTTGTATGTGACCAGCAACGTATGAGGTTATACGAAGAAGTGACTTGCACTTGTTAAACACTAGAGCATCCAGAATCTAGTATTTTACTTATAACGTTCTTACTAGTTTCAACAAATTTGAGTCAGTAGTTTAAAAAAGTAGTAAAGTATCTTGGGTATGGCACCCACCAGGAAAGGCAAAAATGCGTTGGTTTGACAATATCAATTTAACAGCTGGATCAAAATGCGTATAAACAGTGCAAAACAGACAAGGAAGGCAAAAATTAAAGATGGCTTGAACTTTTACGATTGGAAAATCCTTGGACTTTTATGAAGAAATAAAGTTGTTTTCGGATGACTGATATGTGACAGACTTCAGACATTCAAGCTGGTTTTATTGTCCCGTTAAAATGTTCCTATTATTCACTGTGCTTTTGTTTTAACACTGTTATTTCTCAAATTATAAGATACTCCACAAAATCCATGTACTTTTCCACAATCAATAATTCCCATCCTTATTTATAAAATTGCTGCGCTTCGTCCACAAGATCAGAATGGGTACAAAGAGCGCAAAATAGACAAGAATGGAAGGAAGGAAGTTGCAGCCTACATTTTTACGATTGGATAAGGTCGAGAAGAAAAAGTAAGGTAGTTTTCAGATGACCGATATGTCATAGTTTTGAGATATTCGAGCGGGATGTATTGTCCTGTTTAAGTGTTCTAATCATTCATTTTGGGCTTGTTTTACCACCTTTATTTCCCAAAATATATAGGCAATACTCCACAAAATCAAAGTACTTTTCCACGACCAATAACTCCCATCCCTATTTATAAAATTGCTGCACTCGCCCGCAATGGCGCGCTTAATACAACCGTGGTTGGAATCGCAAATGTTCCTATTATTATCCAAAGAATGGGACATGACCCGCCATTACTGTTCAGGTGTTAATGACATAGTATGAAGGATAAGTGCATTCATAGCCTCAGGATGCCTTTGTTTTGCCGCCGCTATTTTTAAATACCCCTGTTGCTCCATCATTCCGTATAGATAATGTTTTTGTAGGATTTCTAGGAAATATTAATATTATTTTTTTGTAAAAACACTATAACAAATAACGTATTTGTGGTCGGAGGAAATTTGCTTTTGTGTTGATGACGCTACTTTTAAATAGGTATCCATCTGTTGCTCTGGATGTAATTCTTTTTTATTTCAATAACAACAAAAACACATGAAACTAAAATAAAATAAATGTTAGTTAAAGTAAATATTCCCCCCTCGGTATGGTACCCTAGACGCTGGCAGCGTTTCCTTGTTGTATTGCAATACTAATGTGTTGGGCGAGGAAGCTGCCAGCTCTACGGTCGCCGGTAGCGCCCACAAGCCTCTTTGAAATATCCTAAGAGGGCGTGGGCGCTCGAACCCATGGGCCGAGGGTCTGGCCCCGAACGTAACAAAGTTGTATTCGCCACAAGACCCCTATATTTGCATTTTTAAATTTTTTCCGCCGCCTCTGCAGGCGCACCGGCCGTTGCTATAAATTGAAAAAGATGACTACAGAAAAAGTGACCAAGGTCCTTGGTGAGCAGGGCTGGGACTTCGTACTTTATTATTTGATTTGTTTGATCTCACAAATAATATTAAATAGTATGACTTCGGATCAATAGTTTTCCGCTAAGGCCAGAAAACCTGCGATGTCTCCTCAGACAAATAGACAGAGAGGATAGGCATAAAGGTTTAATGCCAACTGACATATGTGCATATACCGTGAGTTGTACGTGGCGATCAGAATTACGTTCGTCTCGCTCCTGCCAGAGTAGTTGGTAGTAGTAGTAGTTGGTAGGAGCGAGACGGACATACTTTCGAGCGCCGCAGTCGCAATCGAAACAGTTGCGTGCAACTCATGGTAAGACAAGCCTACCAAAACGAGATACGTAATCGTTTCAAAAATATAAAATGCTATTCCTGACTAGATACTAATTCTCGATACTAATAATTATTTCTATAGTAAATTTAAAAAACCGGTGACTAAATTTTGACTTCTTCGTTTGGTCGGGTTACCTTAGGCTGCTATCTTCACACACGTCTTTGTTTGTTATTTATCGCAGGTTAGTAATTAAAACTATATTTAGCTCTGTGCAATCAAGAAGGGAAGGATTCATAATTATATATTTTCACCCTTTTGTGTATGTTGTGGCGACGAACATAACTTGATTAAACTCAAATCTTAGAATCACGGAATACTCAAATGAATTTCTGTGATAAGAACGACTACACATTCCTCGATTTACTCTTTGTTTACATAATATAACAATATTACTACAAAAATATTTAGGCCAGGAATATACCTACCTACTTATAGATTTTTTTACCAGGCCTTTTCTAGTAAATAATAAGGACATACAACTGTCAGGATAAAATCAATCAAAAACTGTAGTTTTTATGCATTTTTACATATCTGCTGTTATAAAAACATTGTATATGAAAGACAAAGAGAGGTATGGGCACAGCGGATGCATATCGTTTAGTGTGGTAGGGCGCAGCACAACGAATGTCGTCTCGCTCAAATCTGGAGCAGAGCCCATCTGCGGAAGTACCTCCACCTTACAGAAAACCGCAGTTAAATAGCACTAAACCCTACTCATAGTGTTGTGTTTCTGTTGGTGAGTAAGGTCACCAGAGCTCCAAGAGGATTCGCTGTATTGACAGCTGGGGACCCACGGAGCAAAGCCCTTGGCCCGTTTAGCTGTCAACGCAGCGAATCCTCCTTTTTTTTTAAAGGGTCGGCAACGCGCATGTAACACCCCTGGTGTTTCAGGCGTCCATAGGCTACGGTGACCACTTACCATCAGGCGGGCCGTATGCTTGTTTGTCACCGTCGTAGTATAAAAAAACAGTCAGTAACCCCAGCACAAGTGTGCTGCAATAGTATTTTACGGTTCAGAATTAATTCTGTCATTTTTCTGTCAAACTATCGGCTAGATATTGGTTGGCTCTATTTAAAAGCCATAGGTACTACCAAAAAATATACAGCGAATATAGATGTCCCGTTCGTCTTAGAAAAATAAGGCGTAAATGTGTAGAGTACCCATTTACTGCCTTTCTGCTTAGTGCGCTTTGAAAAGTAAATGTTTATTTATCAACTATGTGAGAGACTTGCAAATGGAAACTACGATTTTGCGGAGTACTTGTGGGAATTCTCGGTATTTCATATTACCTTTAGCGAAAAACGACGTAAGCTATTATAGCAGCTGTAAGGAAATGCGATGTTGTTAAGTAGCTCAGGATGAATGAGACGTTCTAACACCTTACTTAAAATGGTCCCTAATAAAATAGGCCGGTAATTAGACGCCGCGCCAAGATCGCTCGTTTTATTTTTGACAATTGGTACTACAATAGTACGCATCAATGCCTCGGGTAAATAACTATATTTAATAAACAGATTAAACAGACGACATAAATGCATGAAAATTTTGTCACTGGCCCAGAGCAAGTTTATATATTAATATTAATAGTTTATATATTGTACTTATTAACCTATATAGTAGGTATCATATTAACTGGTCAAGTAGTATGCACCTGAATTAGAATATTATAATCTCCCCTTATTTTTAAAGAACTGATGAAACGGCGTATTTTTAGTACCTACCCACCTAATTACTAAAAAAAGGCCAATAAAAGCTACTGGCAGACATTAATTAATTATCATAAAGCAGAGTAAAACTTGCCGATGCATGCCTACTTAAACCACTTAGAAGTATTTAAGTGCTAAGTTAAAAAGACGTATTTCCGCACAAAATATATATCGACATGTGACGTTTTTGATTTCTAGTATTATGGTAACTTAGAGCGTCTAATTTATTCTACAAAAGGTTGTAAGAGACAAAACTTTTGAATGAAAATACGTCGTTTTATATGAGCAGGTCGGTAATGTTTGTTGAAACATTAACTCATAAAAGCTTAGATTGCTTTACGATGCCTAATTCGGGTCGATAAAATGGAGGCCTGCGTCCGTTGAGCAACTTCCATAAAAGATGTTTTTTGACTACGTAAATATATATAAGTTTAACCGGTGCGTGTTGGACCAATTACGGACAATTTTTATTTGAGACCCTTGGA
Source organism: Lathronympha strigana (assembly GCA_949128165.1). NCBI lineage: Eukaryota > Metazoa > Arthropoda > Insecta > Lepidoptera > Tortricidae > Lathronympha > Lathronympha strigana. The sequence continues at coordinate 3,185,864 of OX421911.1, forward strand.
CCCAGCGGTAATCGTACGACTTTCAATCCGTAGGTCCCGGGTTTTAAATCCCGGCATTCCCGGCCTGTACCAATGACAAATATACTTGCTAAATTGTAACGACATGAGTTTTATATACTAAGATTAGTAGACGAATAAGTATTTATTCAAATTCAAATTCAAATCCAAATTCAAAAATTTATTCTGCAAGTAGGCCTCAAGGGCACTTTTACAAGTCAGTAAGCATTACAATAAAGCATTTGCCTGTACAAACATTTACAATATATAGTGAGAAGTAAAAGTATAATCTAAATACTGATAATACAACAGCCAAAACCTGGGTATTTATAAGTTACAAACACTAGAGTAGTTACAAATAATATAATTTCGAACTCCCCATCGGCACACATACCTCCTCAAGGTTTTGCCTATGATGGGTCTTGTATTTATAACAAAATGTAGGTAATTTTACTGTATTAAACAATAAATAAATAAAAATAGTAAAAAAATAAGGCCTAGTTTACGCTCTTGGTTCGAAGGTCGGATGGTAGTCGCTTTCGTAAAACTAGCGTTTACGTCAAATCTTGGGATTAGTTGCCAAAGCGGACCCCAGGGTCCGTGAGCCGAGGCATAAGCCGGGAAAAATGCTAGGAAAAAGAAGACTCTTTAGTAACGGAACCTTGTAAAATGTTTGAATTTGACTTTTCATCGTTTATTTTAAAAAAAATTGTAAAAAAATGTGTATATACGTACTGTCTGTTTTCTATAACGAGTTATATTTTATGAAGAAGTCGCTTAAACAAGTACTTGTTATAAAATTGAAACATCATTGAAAAACAAAAGCATCCTAAAAGCTTTTGTTTCCAACTTTCAAGGTGTTCTGAACATAGCGACCATAAGAATAGTAAAACTAGTATCGCTACTTGCCTTAATAGTTTCTGCATTCTTTGCTCAAACACTCCTGGAGGCAGATTGGAAGTTAGAAAGATAACTTGTTTTGTTATTGACACAATTTTAAAATTGTAAGTTCAAACTTGAAATATTTCTGATACGTGTATAATGCGACTCGCAGACTATTTCGTTAACGCCAATTAACTAGTGCGAGCATACAGAATACTATAGAACAAAGCACTGAACATGCTAACCACAGCGGTATTTCCAGACTGATATGACCTTCAGACCTTCAAAAAAGACCTTACACCTTACTTACAGCACCTCTGGTGTTGTAAGTGTCCATGGGCGACGATAATAGCTTACCATCCAGCAATAAGTCGGCTCGTTTGCCTTCTTATTCCATAAAAAATGCATGCGAGTGATTATGATCCCTGGCGTTGTTGAGTTCTCATATAAAACCATACCAAGGGAAAAAGTGACCAAGGCCCGCACTGCCCAGGGCTGGGATCGAACCAGCAATCTCCTGCTTTCTAAGGCTGCTTTGTAAGTCTGAGTTTTATGATTGGCAGAAAGCACCTTAAGCGTTTCAAATATGAGAAAGGGTCACCGTGTGGTCGGGTGGCCTAGTGGTTGCCGCAAAAGCAGGAAATCGCTGGTTTGATCCCAGCCCTGGGCACTGGGGGCCTGGGTCACCTTTTCTATAGTATATGACATCTCTTTCAATTTAAAATTTATATAGTGTGACTACTTTAAAAGATGATTCAAAACATTTATTATAAATAATTAATTAAATGATTAAATTCATGCTTTACAATTGTACCTACAAACCGTAACGTCCATAAACATAATATCTTTGCCTCAAGAGCTATAATTGTAATTTGTATTTTGTATTACAATTAATAATTTTGATTACTGATGACCTGTAGTAGATTCACCACGTGTAAATGTTTTGGCAAAAGCTGTAAAACATGTTTAATTTTATGAATAAAACAAGTTGAGATTTAGAAATTTGAATAAGGTTGTGGGTGTGAAATAAAAAAAAACTTGCTTAGAATCTACCATGCACTTATTATAAGCGCGAGCCATTCTATCATAATCGTAACAAACCTAATAGAGATTTTAAATTTCGAATTGGCCTCCTGGAGTGTATTGATATTGGCTGAAGCACTTACCACACCGTGCCGTTACCAAGTTTGACTTACAAATAGTCGAGATGTTTCACTCTGTTGAGTTTACCTACACTTGTTTGTTTAAGCATCAATTTAACTTAGATAGTGGTTCAAAGTTAGTGCTGTTTAAGGAAAAATTATAAGTGTGCTTTATGTGTTCAAGGATATTGATCCCACAAGGGCGCACAGGAGAATCTTCTCTGGTCTTGGGCATCTGCCCAAGATCTAAGTAGGAAAGAAGACCCTGGCAAAGGTATAACGCTGGGTAGAAGAAGAAAAGCTGGTGGCTATGGCTATACAACGAGGGAATGCCACCAGCATCCTAGCTAGGTACAATACTTCAAGGACCTATTTCAGATTTAAGGTAGGTCGAGGTAGGTATAGGTAGGTAAGTTACACTTAACCACGAAAATAATGATAGTTTTAAGAAGCTTAGTCTATCTACGATTATGTCGCTTCATATGTTCGCTTAAATAAATACATTAGGTATCGAATTACGTCTCTGAATTTTATTGTCGTTAATGTATTTTTATATCCTGTAAAATATGTTTCTTACTTAATTCACGGGCTACGAGACCCAAAGATAATCTTGGCCTCCGTCACAAAAGAACGCCACTTTGCTCTGTTCGTGCCACAACATCCCAGTTGGCTTGGCCTTGGCCTTTCAGAGTCATTATGTTAGAATTATTGGCCCGATCTAATGTTAGAAAACGTTATAAAAATATGATAAACAGATTGCACTTTCCCATTTCCAATATATCCCCGATAAAAATTCTCAAAGGAAAATGGCCCTATTAGACGACCCTCAAACTATTAACCTATTGTGGCAAGACATCAAAACCTTATAACCGCCTGTTTGGAAGCAAAAGGTTTTTCATAAATTTGCCTCGCGACACCTCTGTACCGGTCCTTCAGGATATGTTAGTAATAAAATGTCCCCCTATACATATTAGAGTATCATATAAAGTAAGGGTCATCTCAAGGGAGCCATCGATTCTGTTTAGCTATTAATACTATATAAGATAATAGTAATAAACCCTCTTTGAATAGGGTACTTGTTTTGGTGGAAATACTGGCAAGCTTAGAATAAATGTTGAAAGTAAATGTGCATATTTTATAAGCAAAAATACTGATACTATAAAAAAATACAACTACTTGTACCTGTTATGTAAATTATCTGTAAATGGCATTTTGCCTCTTGTATTCCTAGTTCAACAGGACGATTCCTTACAATTTACCACTTTGTCAACATGACGATCGTGATATTGACATTCCCATTACACAGGAATTTATAATTATTATGTCTATCATATAATTATGAGCGATGGCAAAGGAACACAATATTTAAAATTACGCCGTTTAATAATAGTAGTTTATACAACAGTGATATAATAAGGGTTCTTAAAACTTGAGTGTCGCCGTTACAAAACGAGACGAAGTAGAATTTGGTAAGTAATAATACACTCGAGAGTTTTAAGAACCAATTATGAGCTGTTGCATACGCTAGTTTTTCTACGACTGCTAAAAAAGCGAAAACAGGAAAATCTTGAAAGGTGACCGAATGTGGAACAAGTGGTATGCCCACTATAAAAAAAACAACAGTGCTAATTTATATTGTATGAAAATCCATATAAGTAGTGTTTTTAATATCGCTGTCAGTCATCGAATAGATGGTTAGAAGTGCTGGAGTAGAAAAAAATATGTTAAAATAGATTACAGAACGCTTAATGATTTTTAAAAGCCTTACCTACATTTAAAATAAGGTATTTAATCTAAAATAAACAGTTGTTTACAACCGTCATCAACATAAAAGGTACAAATGTATCATCAAAAGAAACATAAAGCGGCAGCGACATATAAAAAAATTAACATGTTAAAAGCAGGGGTAGCAAAATTGCATTTTAAAAAATACAGACAGGTTACAAGATTAAGCCACGGCCCTCGGGGTATCTTCAACATCAAAAGACAGCTTGAAACGAACAATTTTTAAATTAACATATAACGCTTGAATCAAATGACCTTTAATTATGTTAAGTTCCTCGTTTTCTTATATGAAATAGGATTTAAGAATAAGAATAAGAAACATTTATTCGTGACGATCACACACAACACATAATAAAAGAACAAAAACAGGAAAACAGAATTGTTGTGTGCATCACGAAATGGACCCAACTCAGCATAATGCTAGTTTTGAAGCCAGCGCTGGTCTTCCGTAGGGCCCATTCGATGATGCCACGAGAAGTAACACATAAAAGGACTAATAACATAACAGTATAAATTATTAAAATTACCAACATTTAAAACATCACAAAACCAAAACAAAAATTACAAGGAAAAAATACTACTCATGAACGCGACCATACCATCTGTCAAGCCTGCTTAGGCTATCTGTGCTTTTTGCGCAAGCGCAACTAGCGCCCAGCCACAGCCCAAACCAAAAGCAAGCAATCTAAATGGCATAGTCGCTCCATGGAGAAATTTAAATTACAACATAAACTAAAATTGAACACACCAAACAAATATGCAAATGCATTATCAATGTGCAAGATGGGTAAACATTTTGAAGCACCGTAAATATATGTATATTCAATTTGTTGGTTGTTTTGGTTACATAAAAAAAAACTAGTATAGATAACCGTTTTACTGTAAGTATCACTTTTTTTACATACGTACCTTCACAGAGATGTAAAAGGACGGGAGCTGCTTCTAGGATAAAGGATGACTCACACTAGAACGAGACGGGACGGGACGGGACGATCTGTCAGTTTCTATAGAAAACGTCACGTGACATCCGAGGGCTCCGAGCTAACACGTGATTCTTTCTATAGGAATTCCCAGATCGTCCTGTCCCATCCCGTCCCGTCCCATCCTTGTATGAGTCATCCTTAAATACACGAGTAATATATTATTTAAAACAAATATCTACTTAAATACTTGCCATTTTTAGTAGGTAATTAACATATCTTTTTTGTATTTACATATCTCGCTATTGTAACTAAAACAGTGTAGAAAATATCTTATTATTCTTAATCAAAATACGGTAGGTAGTAATGACGTCCTTAAACGGATCACCACAAAGTTTGTTATCGACAACTTGTGTTACGTTATTTTTTGATTATTTTAGCTAACGAGCTTAACTAAAGTCGAAATCTGTCCCGGAACAAATTGTCATCGAAATAATCCTTCCCGACATTTCATTCAGAAGTCCCAAGACAATGTATAAAAAGACAAAAACACTGAGTATTCTGCATTTCATTTAAAATAAGCCCTCGAGCCATCGAGGGAATGCCGTGTCATCGGAGCTAAGAGCTTTGTTTCACCACGCCCACCTAGATGACTACATAGAAAGGGTTCATAGCAATTTAAAATAAGTACTGGAATGATCGTGACAGCTACGTCATAATATTTGTTCAGTCGTTACTAGTATGGTTCAATTGGGAGATTTTGAGAATCATTGGGAACTTTGCTGTACTACTCGTAGTAAAACTAACTTTGTCATCTTAACCCCGTGAAAACAAGTTCTGTAAAGGGCTCGAAACATAGGGTCATGGTGTTAATAAACGCGATTAATCTATTCTAAAGTGTTTAATTTCAATGAATAACAATCGCGGTAATAGAAGACAATATTAACTTTGTCAGCTTTTGGATATATCTTCAAATGCAGTAAGATGATTAATCGAAGTCCTGCTTTGTTACTTTTTTGAATTCATTCTTTTTAACTAATACAAAACTATTAAGTACTTAAAGACTGGATACACCGTACAGTCCGTACAGATTCAAAAATGTAGGTAAGAAAGACCAACTGTGTGAGAACTCAGAAAATCTTTAAATTACGATTGAGTATGACAAAGCAAACATTAGGTGATATGACAAAGATGATGACGATAAAAACTAATACCTATGTACTTACGGAACAGTATTTTATAAAACTTTTGCATAAATGACATGCCTTCCTTATGATGGAACCTAAAATCATCGTCTGCGAATTTATTCCCATTCAGAACGTATTGATCTTATTTGTCTCGCGGTTTAACGTCATTTTTATTACAAACAAGCTAAATACAATAATTAAAAGTAAATAAATATCTGACCACCTTTCCTCAGAAACAAATAAAAGCAAAAAAAAAGCAGGTGCGGGCGATCCTGATTTGTTAATAACATTTTTTTATTTGAGTTAGTAACCGTAAAATGGATGTGGATGGTCATTAATTATTACCGGGGAAGCAGTTTGTTTTGGCCGGTCACGGCCAACAAATTTATGTATGAGCCAAACCATTAAAGGATTGTCGCCTCGGGTCATTTTAAAACATCCCTTTACGTTAACCAGTTTTAACCTTACACTTGTTTACATTTCAAACACATGCTACTTAATTGAAGGTTAAACATCTGTGGACGTATCGAGTTCACGATTTTCAACAGGTGACTTGCATTGGAGAGTGAAAAAGAAAAATCGAAACATTATCACCTGTCGTGGCATGAGAATCGCCACCTGACAAAAGGACATACTTAGCCTATTAAATTAATTACATAGGAAACTTTCTAGGTAATTTCTTGCATTCAGTGACAAATTAAAGTTTCCCACACTAACAATAAATGACAGTCGTGTGGATAACATGACAATTTTTGACACACTTTCACCCACAAAATTCATAAGTCCCAGGATTTTTACCTGAGCATTAATGGGCTATTGTGGTGACGCAACGATATTGCGTTGCAATTTTTTCGTCACATTCACACGCCCACACGTGCTCGGGATTTTCGCACAAAAGGCATTGAATGGCGAATCTTTTGTCCCACTTTGTGACCTAGTGACTTGTTTCGAACGTATCAGGTACCAGCCAGATGCGAAGCCGGATAGTGGGAAAGATGCAAACTAAGACGTGACTCCGTGGAACTTTCTACTGTAATGGCGAAGTTGTCATTCGTGGGAACCTAGAATAGCCAGAATAGGTATTACAATAGTTAATAATAAGGCAGTGTAAGCTTTATTAAACAATTGCAGCAGATTAAATTTATTTGTCCTTTTTAAAAAGTTTGCTAAATTACAAAAAAAGTTGCTTTTTCAAGAGTAAAGAAGCGTTTCTGTTTGTTCTCTGTTTTGTTTTTTGGCGAGCTGGGCATTTTTGCGAGAAGAGATACTTTTTTTTTAAACAGGCAAATTGAATGTTTCTCCTACTCAGAATAATGAGCTCTTTTAATCTACGAGAAAACAACTACGAGAAAAAAATGGCCTCAAAATTTTCGAACGTTTTACATAGTCTCCATTTTGTAACCGCTGTACAAAGTGTTTGAAAAATGGTAACGGAATGGAAAACAAAAATTGGGACACTTTTATTCTCGAAGTAGCATCGAAAGAGCTCATAATTCTAAGTAGGAAAAACATTAAATTGACCTGTTTTAGAAAAAAAGGGTTTTGGATCTCTTCTCTTGGAAAAGAGTTATTGTATTGTATTGTAACTAAAGCAAATATAAGTGTTTTACGAAGAATTTTTACATACAATACATATTTGTTGCGGGGGTAGGCCTATATTCACCAGAGGACGTCTTTTGGTTAATGATGATGATACATATTTCAATAATAGGTACGTTTTCCATGACTGACTTTGAAATATTGTTTAGCTTAGAAATGTCTCACTTACATTGAAAATTTTCCACAAAGACTATCTAAGGCCATTATATTAACACGATTGATTTCTATCACAGCCACTAGCACCTATTTTGCGTCTTATCTCATTATCTATCATACATTTGGGTACACACCGTAAATCCATTTCTATCTGTCTGGCGCCTCGAATTTGCGGTTACCAGCTATATCTACAGCTACATGAAGTTATATCTTGACATGGCCTAGAGGACCGTTTACAAGCCACCTACTATCGTTGTACGCATGTACCTCTATAAGATGGTCATGGTTATATCGTCTATCGTAGCTTGCATCTCTTACTAACTTACTTGTTAGAGCTTGAAGGCTACGGTGATAGGCGGCAAAGGTGCAGCCATTTCAAGCTTGGGTTACTATGAGTGGGGTTAATTGAAAATTTACGATTTCAATTAGAACCGTACGGGGTTTGCTAATTTTGGATCTCATTATAGCTGGTATGCGTAAATATACATTGAAATTTAGTCAATCAGGGTAAATACAGATTGCTTATAATCACTTATATGTTAAAATTACTATTTTGCACTCAGGATCGATGAACTTTGAGCGTGTTGTGGTAGTTCTGGAGTAAAAAAAAATACGATAAAGTACAATACAAAAACTCCTTATATTGCACACCTCGCAAAAAAATACAAGACAGAAAAATATTATTCACTTTACACAAAAAAATTAACAGAAATTAACAACAGGCGGTCTTATCGCTTAATAAGCAATCTCTTTCACATAACATTAGCGAAGCGGAGCAAATGAAACATAAAAAGAAATAGTACAACGTGGAAAACCCAACTGCATACATCCAAAAATTTACAATCTCAATTTTTATACGTAATTAATTAATTAGAATTGCAATAGTTACATAAATGGATGGATGGAATGGATTAGTGATGGTTTATGTAACTGGGGACCGAAGAGCTGGTGGCTTCCTCGTACGTATCAGCATTGGGATACAACGAGGAAATGCCGCCAGCATCCTAGGTACAATGCCATGCCTCAAGGGCCCATTTTAGATTTAAGCTAGCTTTTAACTTACTGTAGGTACCTACTTACATATTTTGTTAGTTATATTTGTGAATAGGGATTCCATTATTAATTACAGGTATTTAATACCTGTCTATTATTGAGATGTAGTTGGATAAGTGAATGATTAGGTACATTTTTTGTACTAAATCAACTGCCTACTATTAAATACTTGGTTCACCAAAACGTGGCAGTCATTTTTACCCGGAATTTCGTATTGTCTAACATTACTTGGTAGAAATATCGTTTGGTAGCAATACTTTTCGCATAATATTGCTTTGTATAACTAATCTTTTCTCATAAAAAATCATTTGACTTAAAGTCATTCTGCGATATGTATTATGCGAAGTGTATTTCTAACATTTAAAAATATGCCAGATGAGGGTAACCCAAAATACTAAACACCCCTCAACAGAATAAGGTATAAGTCCGAGCCCTTGACAGCTCTAAAGGTCAGCCCTTTTACCATGATGTCTTAACGCGATCCTTTTTACTTAGGTGATTCGCTGCCATACAACTATAAGTATATGAGTCATGGTAAAGCCCCAGATCACTGTTAAGAACATAAACTGAATCGTGTTAAGAAGTGTTGGTAAGGCCACAGTACTCTGTACTCAGTTACCAACCTAAACTGAATTTCGTTAAGAGGTCATGGTAAGGCCCCAGAGCACAGTTAAGAACCTAAACTGAATCGCGTTAAAGAAGTGTTGGTAAGGCCCCGGAGCATGGTTAAGAAACAGAACTGAATCGCGTTAAGAAGTGTTGCTATGGCCACAGAGCACGGTTAAGAACCTAAACCTTGATTAACCTTTAACTACCGACCTGGTTTTTACGTAGCACTTATACCGATGTGGTGTCTGAGAGACGTACATTTTTGACTTCATTTATTAAATAATAATTCACATGCTACTTTAATTTTACTTTACTTATTGCGTAATTATATGTTTAAGGTAAATAAATATGGATAACAAGAAATAATTCTAGCTTTATTTTAAAAACTCACAGCCTTTATTAAAAAGATCATAAAATCTTAGCACTAAATTTTAGGCACATTGATCAGTCTCCATATTTCTAAAAAAAAGGGAAAAGCTAACAAAGAAACATAATAAACTCTTACTTCTTGAACTAATTAACATATTGAAAACATAAAACAACTCCTAAGTTAAAACATTAAAAAAATGACAACAGTCAAACTTGACACATTTAATGGCCCAACCTGCAGTCACTGCATATCTGAGAACAGCACGTAAGGCACATAGGAATGTCGCATTTGCAACAAGAGTACTTTGTACGTCTTTTTAGGCGGCTTGGACATATGGCACAAGTTTTGCGAACCCCTGGTTCGATATTAATGCCAATTTCGTTAATTCTGAAATAATAAAAATAAACCATTGAAACCGACGTCACGTCAATAGGACACTATGAGTATGTACACTATAACACTGAGGTGACGATTATCAGACGTGCATAATATATACACTAACACCGTACTTACGTCTCTCAGACGGCGACAGCTCTGCTACTGGTCACATACGCACTCGCCGGGCTTGCGGCGTCGACGGCCGGCCGGCAGACGCGGAATGGGGAAGGTAGCGGGAGGGGGAGCACCGCGAGTCGCGTGATTTTAAAATTACGTTCAAAATAAAAGTGAATACGTCTGTGAGACGTATAGGTCGGTAGTTAAAGGTTAACACACAGTAGTTAATCAAGGTTAAGGTTCTTAACGCGTTAAGAAGTGTTGGTAAGGCCACAGTACTCTGTACTCAGTTATGAACCTAAACTGAATTTCGTTAAGAGGTCATGGTAAGGCCCCAGAGCACAGTTAAGAACCTAAACTGAATCGCGTTAAAGAAGTGTTGGTAAGGCCCCGGAGCATGGTTAGGAAACTGAACTGAATCGCGTTAAGAAGTGTTGCTAAGGCCACAGAGCACAGTTAAGAACCTAAACCTTGATTAACTACTGTGTTATTGATATTGTACTTTTTTAGTATTAAGTTTTAGCATTGTAGGCGTTTTGTTTTATACTGTAAGCCTATTTAATGTAATTGAATAAATACATAAAATAAAATAAAATAAATAAACTGATTCTCGTTAAGGCGCCATGGTAAGGCCCTATAGAGCACAGTTAAGAAACTAAACTGAATCCCCTGGTAAGAAGGTTGTACTACCCAATTACTCAATAAAATTCTTGGCAACGTCCGATTAGAATGTTTGGTTAAGGTAAATACACCTCTAACAGTTCCAATAAATTTAAAAGCTTCAAACTAGGTATCTCTAAATCTAATAAAAAGCTAACAAATCGGACAAATTGGTCCATAATTGTATCCTCAGCACTAGAACCCTTCCAAAGTTAATTAGTCAAATTTGGAGCATGCGTACCGGCTACAGGAGCACTTACCCTGGCCTAATGCCTATTAATAAGGAGCGTGCACTGGACAATCGGAACTGTTCCACGGGCGGCTCGACACGTTCTGTGGACTTTAGAGCGGGGTTTGGATTTTAAAATTCGTTCTTGATTTGACGGTCATTATTCATAAATTGAAAGAGATGTCATATACTACAGACAAAGTGACCAAGGTCCCCGGTGAGCAGGGCTGGGATTGAACCAGCGACCTCCTGTTTTGCGGCAGACGCACTAACTACTAGGCTACCCGACCACGGAGACGTATATGCAGTCGTTTCTTATTTTTGAACCACTTATGGTGCGTTCCGCCAATCCTACAGCTCAGACTTACGTCTGAGTCTGAAAATTACGTAGGCCTATAATAGTTATTTATTATACAAGGGGGCAAAGTTGTTGTTTAACTTTCGGGCTTATATTAAGACCAGAGCAAGCGAAAGATCCTAAAATTGCCACGAGCGTAGCGAGTGGTTCAATAACTGGAATCTTGAGATTTACGAGGGTCTCAAGCACGAGAGTTGAACAAACTTTGCCGCCGAATGTAATACAACATTTTTCCCCTCACTATTGCTAAGCCTCAGTGCATTTTTAGGGTTCCGTCCCTCAAAACAAAAAACGTAACACTTTGTTGTCCTTCCGTCCGTCCGTCCGTCCGTCTGTCTTTCAAGACCCTTTATCTCGGGAACGCGTAGAGGTAGCATATTGAAATTAATAGGTACTGGTCTGCGATCTCTTGAAGCTGTGAAAAAATCAAACCTGCGAAGTGTGAGTTGTCAACGCAATCAAAAGATACGGCTGTTTATGTCGCATTTCCCATAAATTTGCAATTGGAATGAAATTGTATAGGGTAGGTACTTCCCGTTCAATAAAATTTGAGGCAAAAATTAAGAACTCGTAGCACAAGTACAGGAAAAAATCATAAAACTGCAAAATTGCCGCACACTGAGAGTTCTGTGCCACCAGAATTTTTAAGTACCTAAGGTCATTCATGGAGGGGGGAGAGCATCCTTTGTGCGGAACCCTCGGTGGGCGAGTCCAACTCACACTTCGCCGGTTTTTTTCCAGGGTTCGGCTTGGTCGGTACCTATCAGCAACATCTCGTAAGTATGACTAAGAGCGTAAACACTGAATTTAGTAAGTTGATCGCAAATCAATATCAATTCATAAACAGATTTTCAGAATCCGAACTCCGCTCCTGCGGGTAATCAGCGTCCAATTAGATGGAACGTGTAATGTGGATTTTAAATTGTGTGGAAACGTTGGTTTAATGACGTCGTGGTTGGTAATTTTAGTATTGGTTTGACGTGATTATTTGAGTTCGGCTCGTTTTACTGACTAATGACCCTTGGTAACAGCAGTCTGCACTGGTTATATACCTAATTTATATACCTGGATACCCAATCAGCCGAAAAAATAACGGCATAAATTAAAGTACTGAAGTTGTGGTACTTTTTCATAGAGCCTTGTTCAGAACGAGACGTTTTCTTAAGTGCCAACAGGGGCCTTACCATGACGTCTTCACGCGACTCAGTTTAGGACCTAAACTGAGTCGATGCCATACAACTGAGCACAGTTAAGAAAAAAAGTGTCGTGAAGTGAAGTGAAGTGCTGTGATCGGGTCGGGTTGGGGCGTCTGCCGCGAAAGCAGGAGGTCGCTGGTTCGATCCCAGCCCTGCTCACCAGGGACCTTGGTCACTTTTTCTGTAGTATATGAGATCTCTTTCAATTTATAATTCACAGTTAAGAACCTAAACTGAATCGCGTCAGGCGATTGTGATAAGGCCCCAGCTTATAAAGTTTTAAGTGTTGAGTTCAATTTCTATGTTTGAATTTAGTAAGCTCTTTTTCATACGAAACATTTATCGATTGATCAATACAAAATACTTCGCCAATGTCATTCTGACCCACATTTTTGACGTTTTTGGTCTGCTTTGTGTGTAATGTGTATATTTCTTTTGATAAGTCAGTGCAATAGATATGTTTAAAAATACAGTCTAGGTTATATGTAAATTTGACCCATTTGAACACAAGACAACAATAGTTTGACCAGGAACTGCCCTCATTCTTGCAAAAAAAGACAGAGTTAAACTGCCTTTTTATAACCCTTGTATTGGTACTTCGAAAAAAGAGGGGGGGGGATTTTTATAATCTACTACGCTATTTGGGTTGTCAGACTATAGTTGGAATTGTATTTCCAAAGACAGATGTTAAAAGAAACACACTTAAAATGGATTCCCTACGTCCCTAGTTTAATGTATGGAATTAGCACATGTTTTTGCATCAAAAAAGGTAGTTCTGTTTTTACATATGTTATACGAGTATGTAATGATTTGGTTATGGCAAACCCAAGTTTTCAACCTCGGAAATCCTCTGGATCATTGTAAAATTAAAAAAAAGTATTGTATAGCAGTTGTAGTAGTTATGTAGGTATTCAGCGAATTTGGCATTCGGCAAGTCCCTACATGTCCGGACCGGTCCCTATTCACATTATGTGATTTATTTCGCAGTGTAGTGTAATCATAGAGCTGATTAAACATCCTTTTTTACTGTCTCCCGCCATTTCTCCCACGCTGAGGTATTTCGCGCGCACAGGTTTAGGGGTGCTTCCGTGAGGGCTTTTACTTGGTGTCCATCGCAATAGCGAGCGTCGTCTGGATATTTAACCATTTACTACACTGAACAACAAGTCTCCATATCATCGTCTTCCTTACGCATGGCTACGTCTGAAGTTGGCAGATTTAAATGAAAGAACATAACGAATATCTAAAACGGGATAATGACCATGTACCTATGTTTTATTGAGCACCCGATATTTCGACACTGTTTCAAGCGCCATGTTCACGGAGTAAAATCGTATATTAATTATTATATAACATAGTTTATTCTGAGAGATTTGCAGCTGGTCGTATGGTCTTCATCAAATTACTTCAAATACGATAACGGAGACATCTCGCCATAACAGTATGATGGTGGTTGACTAATTTGATCAAACAAATTTGACTTCAATTATAGTGAAGTGAAGTAGGGGCACCTTTCCACCCTTTCCCTCGCACACAAACCTCCCGTTCACATCAAGATAAGGATCCATTTTTAGGGTCCCGCGTTTGTAGAAATAAAACCCTGATATACGTTTAGAGAAACGTTCTCTCTAAACGTATATCAGGGTTAGATTTGTACAATAAATTTTCGTTTTTTTTCGCGCCTGCTCATTTACTTTTGATGCGATCTTTTTATCATTTCAATCATCTTAGTCTTTTTTTCATATAAGTATACACTAGATTAAATACAACATCACTATTTCGTTCAGCCTCTTCTTTTCTTCAACTAACACGCTTAATTTCCCCGACATTGCTGTCTGTAAATGAACTAAGTTAATTAACAAAAATCGACCTAGTCTCACGGTAAGCTCAATAAGGCTTGTGATGTGGGTACTAGACGACGATATAGATATATGGCCATTTCTATTTTTTGTTGTATAAAAATCATTTTTTGCTAAATTGGAAATTTTTATCTCTATTCTAGTCAAAATTTTCAAAAAATGTTTTTTTACAAAAAAAATAAAAACGCCCAATATAATCGATAATATAATATATATATAAAGTTGGATTAAAACACATATAATTAATATATTTAACGGCTTCCCAGCCCAGAAGGTAGGTAGTATAAATAAAAAAAGTTTTCGGAACCCTAAATGAATGTGTTTCTTTCACCCACTTAACTATATTTTTTGCTCCCTTCACTATTTTGATTTTAGGGGCCCGCTCGTTCTATTTCAATTCAATTGGTAGCAAACGAATTCATCTTTTCTGTGAATGCAGGAAACTGCAGATGAACTTTGCAGATAAGATTAATCTACAATTTGTGATTATGGGGATAGGAATATAATATAATACGTTTGGAAGTGAAGTTGGGGTTAGTATGGAACTAGTTCTTTGTTCATTATTATTTTATTCTAATACGTATTTTGGACTATAATATATTCATTGAAATGTCAACGCCAGTTTTTGGCTGCGGTTCTATTTTTAATGGCGTACAAATTGTTAATACAGCGTGTATTTTTTTTTAACCTCAAGAACCTTGCAATAACGCTTCATAGTAGGTAATGAAACCTATGTTTGGTTACGGTTAAAAATACAGGCTGTATACTCACATTTTTTCAAGAATATATATATGTAAGCAATACGTATAACATTTTTTTAAATTGTATTTAATGAGAATATTTATTTTGTATGTGTTCGTGATGTAACATATTTTCCAGTGAACATATATTTTACATTTCACTAATTAGGACACAGAAAATATTCTCAGAATCATGTAGGGCTGTAGGCGCATATAGAATCATGTACCATGTCACATAATTGGCATGCACATAACTTACTGTTATCATTCGCAAATCTTCTAAATAAGTCTAAAATGACATCAAGTCTCCACATATTACCAAGAAATTCAACGTACACAAACATTAAGCTCGTTAGAACCTTCTCGTAATAAAACAATGGATGTTAATCCAGCTAACTTGTAGTTATTAAGACGTTATGTTTGGTAAGACAAGGTTCTAAAGTGGGTACGCCGAGTCGTGACGCGCGTGAGTGTATCTAGTAGCGCCATCTCACGACGCTTGTCAAAATCAGGAGCGTTCACATAACGTAACATAACCCACAAATTGGCTGAGCTGACAAATTAAAACATGTGTGTTCTTGCCTACATTTTAAATTAAGTTACTAGAAAACATTAAACACTTTAGAATGGATTCATCGCGTTTATAACACCAAGGTCCTACGTTTCCAGCCCTTTACACCACTCGTTTTCACAGGGTTAAGATGATGACTGAGAGAATGCGAATTAAAGAATGCGAAGAAGTTTTCTTGTCGCATTCGTGGATAACTTAAGTCTGCAGTTTATACACTTGCTACTTTTTATGTTATGTTTATGCACTTACGTTTAGTAACAGCTGTGTACCTACTAGGTCTTATCTCTAATCAAAGTAAACAGGCCGTTAAGATAAGCAAGCATTTAATGTCGGATCATAAACCCTTTAATAAGTTATGCTTAAGTACTAAAATGTCACCGTTTGATATTTTCTATGCTATTTAAGCTTAAATCGTAGAATTTTGCTTTCCACCATTTTTCTTTTTTTATCAATTTACGAAAAATACGTATATTTCAAAGAGCCGTTCTTAATGAAGATTCAGGATATTTGCACAATATATTTGCATAGACTTTCTGGCAATACGCGGAAATCAATTTAAACTATTTTATACACATATTATTATGCTTACCCACGCTATGACTCAGTTTAAACACCGTTTTGATGTCAAAAACTGTATTGTTTTCCATGTAACCGTGGCAGGTAACCAATTACTTAGGTAGGCTGATTTGGTCAATCGTAAAATGACACAACCAATATTTACACCAATTCAAAGCTTACTACTACACATTAAAGTGGATTTTAGAGTTGCCTAAAAATAGCCTACTTTCCTTCATAAAGTGGTATTCTGTTAGCAATACTAGATGTTCCAAGCGACATACTCAGCCTCCGTTGCAGAAAAGGCGACTTCAATAGGTATATATCTGTAACTTATGACGTTTTTGGTTCTGATATACAAGGTATTGTTAGTGATAAAAGGTAGTATGTACAAAGAAGCTTTATAGATTTTACAGCCTTTTGTTATTAGAAAGTTTTTAAGTTAAAGACAAATGAGTGCTCTCACGAACCATGATGTTAGTCATCATTTTTGGGTTGTTAGTACGGTATTGTTTGGGAAAATAATTATCACATGTTCAAGAAAGCTATAAAGCATTAATTTTAGTAGATGGCAATGGGTGTTTTGATGGGTGCGTGGGTGCCCTAGTTGGGTAAAGTTTGTTTCTCTTTAGGGCTTGCTGCCGTTTCACTTATCATAGCGATGTTATGTTATATCCAATGATGAAGTTAAGTTAATAGACTTTAATCAATTGATCAAGGTATTCTGAGGTCTAAGCAATTAAGACAACATAATCCAGTTACTTGAATACATTCACCGTGTGCGTCAAATCTGATAGTTGTGATACTTTGTGACCAAGTATGTGAACGTAGCTTTGTCGGAATATTTTTAGTTTTTGAAGTTTAATTAAAACAGTGGTTATTTGGGTATTAGTTGTTAAGTTGTTATCAAACGTTAAAATTATATTTTGAACAATTTGCACTACCTTGCATCACCGTAAGTCTTACAATTTTTGGGATACAAGCCGCATTTTTTTTTCGGAACATCTCCAATTTTTGGGGTTTACCTAAAGTTACAACTATATAGGCGTAACTGTTTACTGTTCTAATAAAAAATGCAATACTAAGTAATAAGTATATATTTGAAACAATTTGAGCTGACAAGCGTTTCTATAAGTTTTATAGTTTGAGCTAAGCAAGGCTTAAAAAAATGTTTTGTTTTTATTCTGAACATAATAAAATTTTGGGTTTAGCTAAAGTTTGCAGCTAAATATCGTCACTGCTTTTGCTATGTAAGAAAAATCCGAAATTTTCGTTTCTTTTTTTTTTTACTACGTTGCCTTCGGTGCTCGAGGTCGCATACTTAGATTATTCATTCAGTTAACATCATAAACAAATCTGCAAACAGACAGAACTGGCGGATTTGATGCAGACGAGCCCATACCTTCAAATGACAAGATAACTGGATTAACAAAAAGGTGGTTGTTTTTAATAAAAGTTACTACTTTGTCTCTTGACGTTAAGGCACTTATTGACATTTATTTAAGAATCTTATGAAAAATCGACAAAGTTTATTTTTAATAAAAAATGGCACTTATTTTGAAATTTGTTTGAAATAGGTAATTGTAGATTTTTTGTTATTGGGAAAAATACCTATTTTTAATTTGTTTTTTTTTTTACTGCCAAATAGGTGCCTAATATTTATACTGTCCTGGCAAAATAAGGGTTAATTTGCAACAAGCAGAACCCTATCCAGTTTTTACCTGAAGGACTCTTGAAAACAAGGGCTAATTTAAATAAAATGTAATTATACAACTTGAAAACCTCTTGGAATCTCACAGAATCTTGATTTAAATTAAATTTATTACAGTACATAAGTAAGATAGAGCCTACTTAAGGATATCATGTCAAGCAAAGTACCACTTTCATCAGTAGGAATAAGTCATTTCATAAATCAAAGAAAGTGCCATGCCTGAACAGACCCATGAACACGCTTAGGAAATGCAATTTCAGAAGTTATAAAAGCCATACGCTTGCGAAATAGGAATGCTTTTAGACCCTTTTGTACTTGGTACTTGAGATCGTCCCCTCTAATAATCTCATAAAGGAAATGCCGAAATGTAGCATCAGCATTGCAATTTTATATCGTAGGGTCCCGTAGGCCGGCAATGCTTGCTGTTATGCACCTGTTATGAGGGGGCCAAATAAAAATCGATTGTCGATTTTTACTATTTTATGTCCTTGAGCAGGAACGGAAAAACGAAGATGGTTAAATAGGGGGTTAGCGCTGTACAATCACCTGCAATAATCTTGCTTTTTTTGCGGTCGGTGGAATTGTATATGACTGCACAATAATATTTAATACTGAAAAAGTTTACAAGAATGTACAGGTAGGCTAGTATTATGGCTAGAAAATACAGGTGGCTATCATGATATTTAGGCTAAATTATGAAGTAAGTAAGTATTATGTTCTATTATAATGGATAAAATATTTATTTTCTACCTACCTCTACCTACCTTAAATCTAAAATTGGTCCTTGAGGAAATGCTGATACGTTGTGCAAAGAAGCCAGTCTTTTCGTTCACCATTAACATTAACCAGCCGTTTCGCGATTTCTACAAAAAACTTGCGTGCGCTGGGACCCGATGGACCTAGAATTTCGACCCTAATAACAATTAAATATGAATATTTTAGATTAAAGACCTAACAATATTTTAATAAATTTACGTATTTCAAGGATAGTAATATAAGATAAGGAGTTACATCTCGAGATATTGTTAATTAATGATTGACTGAAGAAATCACGGAAATTAATAAAAACACCTTATTTTAAATTACTAAGTTAAAAATACCCAGCTCATAAAACAAATACTTGAATGACTAAAATAATAGCGGAAAATGACAAAAAATAAAATCTCAAGATAGATATATAAAAGGGACATGGATTGTAAAGAATGTTAATGTCACAAAATGCAACTTCATTTTGTGACATTAACATTCTTTACAATCCATGTCCCTTTTATCTATCTATTCTGATATTTCTGATTATTCCGGAGAACCCTCAATTCCACAATAACATTTCCTTGCATCGCGGCGTCACCGATCTATTTTCCGACTGTCTCCGAAATGAAATGACATGCCACGATTATGACAAACGCCGAAATGCAATTTGTCAAAAGCGTTTCCGTGTTGCCTTCTGCCTTTGCACTCCCATCTTAGCTGTATAGATAACTTTGCTAGAAATGTTAGATGCACTGTCAGTTCCTACTTTACAGACACAAAAAGCTTTATCTCCCTTTGTAAGTCAGTTGAAATCTGCACCTTCTTGCTAAGCATGTAGAGTTTAAATTTTATTCAGTATCCTTGATGTCCTGATGTTTTTCGTTGAAGTTAGGATCCCTAGTGTTGCACCCTAATCGAATGGCACGCATGGTGCGCTTGGGTCGGACCCCTCAACCAGGGGTTCCATTGCGAAATATAAATACGCCTAAATCAAACGGCCCTTTAATTGGACCCTTTTTTCCGGACATTTTTGGGATTACGTAATTCTCCATTGTTGGCGTTTGCGGTGAAAGAACGTGCTTTTTGTAATTAATTAGGGTGGTGTGTTTGCGTTTCATTTTGTAAAGTGATGCAGTGTCATGGTTTTCGTTGACCGTGTTTTAATGCAGATTTATAATGGCTATATTTGTTAAATAAGGGCTTGTTCTATATTTACGTGAACGTTTTCGCTATATTTTAAAGGGTGGTTTATAAAAATCGTTAATATCCTTACCCATCAAAGTTCACCCTGAGAGATTTTTAGTACATCACAAATCAACTCGTTTATCGATAGCGATAGCGGTAGCGATTAGGCTTGTCCTCCAGAAAGGGGTTTTTCATTTCATTGCTTTTAACTATATTAACTCAAAAAAACAGTGTGAAGATCACAAATAGTTCTTTAGCGTGTACGTGCCTGTGCTTATGCCTACAAATTGTCCTTTAGTTATATACACTAATCATCATCAAATCGCACTCATTTCCTATTTTCCAAAATCATTATTTCATCATAAATCCTGCACGTCTGACTAATAGGACACTTTCTCATGTCTAATCAGACCTAAGACCTACAAACCCAATAAAAATGTTACTTTATTTTAATGCAATAAAGTTTATTATTAAATATCAGAAGTGGGATATAAAGTAGGGTACACACGTGCCCAGGATTGACAACCAGCGTTCTGCTTTCGATATGCTCGGGTGGAACGAATTGGGTACTGTAGTTTAGTATACGGTTAAGTAAAACAAGCTTTGATATTTGGCTTCGGATTGTGTAATAGAATGACTCGAATGAACCACTTAGATGGTCCTTAATTAATGCTTTGGGCACAATGAGAAACTTAGAATGATTTGCTACTTACATAAATGATACATGTGAACAATAAATTGCGTTTTGAATTTTCAAATTCCTTTTGTGCTTATTTAGGACTACTAAGGTGCCATTTTGTCCATTGTTAATAAATTCATTTCTAAATGAATCTTTATGGCATTAGCGCCTTATCTTATCTTATCTTAGCGACAAAGTGGTTAAAAACGATCAGATTTATAGGTTTTTCACTTAATAAGTTTAGGATTAGTATCTGTACTGATACTTCTAACTCCATCTATCGTCAATTGTTGGAATCTTTTGTCCATTGGAAATTTACGGCTAAGTAAAAAGTAGCCGCAAAGGATGACTCACACTAGGACGGGCCGGGAGGTGACAGGCCGGGCCGGTCCGTCAGTTTCTATAGAAAACGTCACGTGACCTCCGAGGGCTCTGAGCTATCACGTGATTATTTCTATAGAAATTGACAGATCGTCCCGTCCCGTTCTAGTGTGAGTCATCCTCAATTCGAACATACGAGTAAATATTTATAACGTACTTATGGATCTTTCCCATTTATTTTTGTCTTGTACACAAACAATCTGTAACAATGTTAAAAGAATGCTTGACTTTAGTTTTTACCACACTTCAAGTGATTAATATATGCTGTTTTATAACAAATTATAAATAAATTAAAAGCTTGTACCACCTTTTAGGCAAAAACAAAAAATATTGCTCTTAAGTTCATCCCTAATGATTTTCGAGAAAAACAAGAATATGTTCTTCTTAAATATTTTAAACAAAATGTTTCAACACGTTAAGGTCAGACTACTAAAATTATAATCATACTATTTGAGCCTATCGTATACCAATGTTGCACAATTTGTCTCATAACCCTACCATTATCGCAACCATTTATCATCTTATTAGTAAATATATTACAATATGTCGTCTTATAAGAAACTAATTCACTAAGTGTCAATACCCATAAAAATCATCTTCCACCCATTCAAATGCAAAAACAAAAATTAATATTTCTACTGGTCTAGGACAGAAAACAGTATATTCTTAAAATGTGCAAGGCACTTACGACAATTTTGATTCCGGTCGACGTCGAAAGTATAATATTCAGTTTTCCTCCGATCGTCTCAAAGTATAATAAATTGCGATCAATGTCTGCTTACTGAGGTCCGTGAAGTATTTTTTAATAATTTAATAAATTCCGCTGTTACTGGAACACGATTTTCTATTTGATCCACCTTGCAGCGATCTATTACAGCTTTATAATGTTGATGTTGTTGAGTTTAGATACGATACAACGAGGAAATGCCGCCAGCATCCTAGGTGCAATGCGTCAAGGACCTTTTTTAGATTTAAGGTAAATGTTTTTAACAATGAACACAAAAAAGGTTTGAATTGGTCCTTCGAAGTTTTTAAAAACAGCGGATAAATTCAACTCGTTACAGACGTTTTTGTTGCACCAAAATGTTATGATTTTGTTTTTGAGGTCGTAGGAAGTCCAATTTAAGTTTTATAAATATACATTTTGTAAACGTACCTAGTTAAAAAATGAAGAGATTTTTTTTAAATAAAACTCATACATTGTTGAATTCTTATTAGACGAATAGGAGAGATTCAAATTTCATATTAGAATATGAAGAGAATTAGATAAATATATTAGACTACAAAGTAGGTACCATAAGGAATAAATGGATGGCGTATTACAAAAAATACTTAAACAAAAGTAGAAATAATAAATAATTTGATCTGTATTGTATTGCTAAAATCACTAAAAAACAATAATAACTAGATTTATCTATTTTAAGTCAAAAACACGCACAATGTTCACAACTGAAATAAATAATTTAAAATATAACTCTCAATAGATCGTCAATGGGTCACATCTACAATTTTGTACTCATCAATAACATCTTGTATCGAATCTTACTTTACCCTGTCCAATATGAATTTAACATCACATTTTACTTTCAAATTGTTTTGCATTGCGATAAAACTGTTTGTTTCCTTTTGTCGCTTAAAGAATGACTCACACTACGACGGGATGGGGCGGGATGAGACGATCTGTCCCGTCCCATCCCGCCCCGTCCCGTCCTGTCCCGTCCCGTCTTAGTGTGAGTCGTCCTTAAAGCAGCTTGCAATTTTCACAAAGACATTTATTCGAGTAAAGCAATCCACAGATATCGAGATACGTAAAACGAAGAAGTTCATCAATATATAAAGATACCGAACGTATATTATTTTGCATACACTTTAGGACAAGGTTCTTGGAGAAGCAGCGTGGGAAGGTCCCAGACTAGGTGGACCGACGATCTGGTAAGGGTCACAGGAGACTGTTGTTGGTTAAGGGCGGCGAATGACCGTTCGTTGTGCAAATCTTAGAGCAGTGGACGTCTTTAAACTGAAATTATTATATTGATTTTAGGATTAATATTGTCTCCTTTATTGGTAGTCTTTAATCAGTTATTAAATAAAGAGTAATTTTCTGTTTTAACCATGGCCTAGTATTAATTATTTATTACTTGTCATATTTGACATTCATTTCTCGACCGCGTTAGCGTATCGGGAGGTCAAAATATGAAAGTAGCCGGATGATTTATATAAACGGCAAACATAATTTGAACTCACGATACGCTAACGCGATCTAGAAGTAAATGTCAAATACAACAAGTAAAAATGAATACTAGGCGTTCTGAGTTACTGACGTCGCACGCAATTCGTAATCGGCAGCGCCTTGAGCTTGGGAGAGCCGTTTTGGCCTCTCTAGACACGCGATGCACATACACTTTTTGGTTCTATCTCGATATCGTTCTGTAATACAGACAATTGTAATTTAACGCCCTAGTGCCTCAGTCTAAACTGCGGTTTTACAGGTCAACGGGAAAGAACCTTGGAACCCTGGGTGTTCCATTTCAATAATGTAGCAGCTGCCGTTTTAAAATGAGACTTTAAATTGAGTGTGACGATTTCCGATTTTACGAGTGCAAAGTTGGGAGGTAAATATTTGGTATCAGATTATATTTCTTTGAATACATATTCCTCTTGAGTTTTTTATTTCATATATTTTTATTCAAATTTCGAATGTCTTAAGAGGATCCAGTTGCACGCTCATTGCGGGAATTGTGTTTTATAACAAACAGTCCGTGTTATCAACCTTTTAGTCCTACTAATTCCCCAACTTTTTATCTGTATGATGAGGTTTTTATTCATTACTTTTGGCAAAAAAGCAAAAAATAAGTAAATCGAAATTATGTGAATTATAATTATATTAATTTATTTATTACATGTTTAAAATCATTATTTATAATGTAACAAAAAGCGATAATTAACTAGTAATCCGCAACGCAGGCTTCGTCAGGCATGGCCACAGAAGACAATCAGCAACAGGCTTCGTCTCATACAAAACAATGATGAAATCCGCAACAGGCTTTGTCATTCTTATTCACTAATTAGAGTCAGTTACAAGAACCGCCCCGAATCGTACCCGGCCCAAATGTGCCCATCACACTGGCAGCGTTACCGCGCTGAATGGCCAGTGAGATCTGTTGCACCATATAATTTGACAGAGATGTCATATACTACAGAAAAAGTAGCATATGACATATTTTTAAATTTATAATGTATATTAATTTATATTTAGTAGCGTGATTGCTTAAAAAACAAAAAATGTGACTCAAAACATTACAATAAATGATTTGATTCGTGCTTTACAATTGTAAGAAATGATTTGTCATTGTTTTATTTGTTGTTCCAATTTACTAAATTGATGTCGCTGTTATTAGCGCAAACTAGGTAACAAGATGATCTCAGATTCCATATAAGTTGTAATCATAGTTAGCAACGTGTATTAGTTAACAGACCAAAACTTAGCTAATTAGTATGATTCCTGGGCCACTCCAGTTTCTCTATCTGTGGTTACCTTCCTCTACGAACGTAAAGTTATTAAAAAAAAAACCGTGGTAGCTTAAGTGTGGTTATGCTTGACCAATTTTTTATGATGTCATTTACCTGAAGGAAGCGATAGCCTCAAGCCTGCGGTTAGGACACTGTGTAAAGTGTTTATTGCAAATAACGGCTATGTTTTTATAAAACTTCATATGCCGAGTCTTTCCAAAATATCAAATGCAAAACTACACCCTTTGTCTGAAAATATAGAGTTTAATTTATGAAAAATCTCAAGAAATTTATACGACGTTTTGTTCTTGCATATGTCTCTGACTAAGTTTGATAAGAAATCAAAGTTCCCTTTAATTAAAATAGCAATTAATGGTAAAAGATGTTGTACAATGATAAGCGAATTGTTGTAATTGCTTTCCTTGACCAATTATTTTTAGATGCTATATAAAAAAAAAGAAATCTGACAACTTTTTGCACCCATCCGGAAATTACAGTGGTAGCAGCATTTTTTCATAAGAACCCAAACATTTGTCATTTTTAAAAGCAAGTAATTGAGTTTTTAGCAAATGGTACCACTTTCGGTTGCCGACAAGGCGCTTATGTTATAAATATTTGTTTAGAAATGAACTTTATCCACAAGCGAGAAAGTGGTACCTTTATAAATAAAATTAAACAAGTAAATAAATATTATAGGACAATCTTACACAAATCGACCTAGTCCCAGAGTAAGCTCAAAAGGGGCTGTGTTGTGGTGTGGGTGTGGGTCCTTTAACTGAAAACAAACACATTTGGTGGAAATTCATTTAATTTTAGATTTAAATATTGCATGATGGACAAAATGAGTAAAGCAATCGGGAATTAAAATCAACTATGTAACACATACAATACATAGGTAAGTAGACAGGGTGTGTAATATTTTACGTGATATAAAATTATATATTCTGATTCTACTCATAATTGCTAACAACTTTTTCTAGGGACCAACTTCGAAAACGATATCTCCAAATCAACATCTCTATACAAATTGTGTCAAACTATCGGACACTTATTATCTGTATAGAATTCCAATTCTAAAATCCAATTAATATTATATTTTCAATTTGAAATTTTTTCTTGTCCATACAATATTTAAACTGCTAAATTTTGATTTCCCTTTTTACCAACGATGAAACCGTAGATAATTTGATAGTGCTTTTCATATAGGTAACGTATATTTCTTTTAATTAGTTTTCTAGGAAACACCGTGACAGAGTACCCCTTTTCAGTGGAGACAGCCTTCCGATTGACCACAGAGTGGTGTTTTGAGTTAAATAATGTAGGTAAGTATACAGTTACTAACCGAGGAACTAACAAAGTAAACTGTTCGAATAAGGTAAACTAAAATTTCGGAAATTTACCTCTTATAAAAATTAAAATAATTACATAATAATTCAGAATTATAATAAAGAAGAATACCGAGTGAGTCGAGCGAGGCTTTCGAAAACAATTTGGTTCACAAATGTAAGTACTATTTTTATAGTGAACAAACAGTGTGGCGCGCCACAACTTAGTTGAAGCTTAAGTAAAAACGATTGAGTTTATCTACCTTCCCTAAGGTAAATTTTCATAACTTTGCGATATTAATTTTAATATAACAAGGTTTTCGGTTAACCGATATATCTCGCTTTTGATGAAAGTGTCAAAAGTTGACACGTGCAAGCCACAAGTCACGCGACAAACCACCGCGTCGACAAAAAACAAAACAGAATCGAGAATCGACAAAAAACAATCTGTATTCTTTTTCTTATGAACGCTAACTTCTGTGGCTAATACTTCGAAACTATCGATCTTTATCTCAAAACTTGAATTTCGCAAAAAACTAAAGGGTATTAAAAATAACACTTCATTTCTGGAAGGAAAACAAAGACGCCACAGGGGGCGTTTGTCACCTGATCCCTTGAGCTACTGTTTACTGCTTTCAAAATAAAGCTAAAACGTCAAAGAATACTACAAAAACCCATCAGTTACGTCCTTTAGAAAGTATTTGCGCTTTTTCTCGGTTCTTTGGAGACAAAAAGACGCATGAGCGTATAAAGTATGAAAAACATAAGTTGGTTTTGGTTTAAGTTACAGTTATTCCAATCGGTTAACTAAAACTTCTTGTAGTAGAACCAGTCTTAGCGTGTCTCTGAGATTAAAAGGTATTAGGTAACAAGTAACGTAAAATGGGGCGAGGGGGACGAATGATAAAAGTTTATAGGTATTTTTTATGTGGTTAAAGTCTGAAACATTTACTCTTTTCCGTACAGAGCGGGTAATTGTGTGTCCTCGGTAGCATTTGGAATACTCCTCCCGTGCACTATCAAGTTTCATCTCGATAGATTGAACATGACTTCTGAGTTGCTAACTTAAATTAGATGACAAACCAAGCATAATGATGAGACAATGTGACTTGACGGGGAATCGGAGCAAAAGGAGTCGAGGTTTTAAAAATTTTAGCAGGAAATTTATAGATAATCGCCTGCTTTTTGGTTTGAATTGCATACTAATAAGCTTCTCACGTACTTAGCGATAAGACCGCCTGTTGTTTGCCTCTTTTTCATGTGTAATCTATACCAGTTTGTGTTATTTTTGTTGTTTTGAGGTGCCATAAAGAGTTATTGTATTGTATTGTACTTATTTTATCTTTATTATAATTTATGATTTGAGAGAACTCCGACAGCACATTTATTCGTCTTTCTATTCTTCTGACTCGCGTTTTTCCCAGCTTTTGCCACGGCTGACAATATATGGAAGGACAGGAACATCTCCACCAACTCCAAGGTTACCTTGGTCCGAACTCTGGTGTTCTCCATTTTTACATACGGTTCAGAGACATGGACCCTGAAGAAGGCAGACCGCAATCGGATCGATGCTTTCGAAATGTGGTGCTGGAGAAGATTGCTGCGTATACCATGGACGGCACACCGCACCAACGTGTCAATCTTAGCCCAACTTAAGATCCGAACTAGACTGTCCACGACTTGTCTTCGCAGAGTTCTGGAATTCTTTGGTCACATTGCCAGGAAAGACAGTGATAACCTTGAAAAACTAATGGTCACTGGTAAAGTTGAAGGCAAGCGACCGAGAGGCAGGAGCCCGAAACGATGGACGGACCAGATTCGCACAACCCTCGGCACTACTATGCACGATGCTCTGCACTCGGCTACTGACAGGAACAGATGGCGGCGCATCATCCAGGAGAGGTTGTTCCAGGTCATTGGAAATGACCACGACCCTCAGCAATGAGGAAACCGACGCAAGGAGGGAGGCCACGGCTGAGGGAGCCTAGGGTCCGGTTTACCTAATCCCAAGATTTGGCGTAGGCGCCAGTTTAACGAAGGCGACTGTCATCTGACCTTCCAACCTATAGGGTAAACTAGGCCTTATTAGGCTGGTTTCCTCACGATGGTCTCATTCACCGAAACGCGATAGGTAAATATCAAATGATATTTCGTACATAAGTTCCGAAAAACTCATTGGTAGGAGACGGTATTTGAACCCACGACCTTCCGCTTGAAAAGTCGCACGCTCTATGCGCTAAGCGACCAACGCTCATTGTAGATTTCCATACTCGAAGAAAAATCTCTTCATTTATAAAATTTTATCCTACAATTGTAAAGCATGAACTGAATTATTTACTATTTATAATAAATGTTATGTTTAATGTGTTTGAGCAGGCATACTACTATATTATATAAAATTATAAATTGAAAGAGATGTCACATACTACAGAAAAAGTGACCAAGGTCTCCGGTGAGCAGGGCTGGGATCGCACCTTAATCGTTTGAAATAAGAAAGGATTGCACATACTTAGGAAATTTCGGACTCTGGTTGCCGTGATCGGGTAGCCCAGTGGCTAGGGCGTCTGCCGCGAAAGCAGGAGGTCGCTGGTTCGATCCCAGCCCTGCTCACTTGGTCACTTTTCTGTAGTATATATGACATCTCTTTCAATTTATAAATTGTATCCTGTTTACAGAACTGTCTTTGTCTTTTTCCAAGTTAACTCTTTTTTCCAAGATATAATAAAACCCCTTTCTAAATGATAACTATCAAGAAAATACGATAAAAGTAATTAAAGCTGAATCTAGGCGTGACCATACACCCATTACTTTTAATTGGCATTAAAACTTACAAACCATTAAAGTACTTACACGGTTCGCTATTTTATGGCTGCAGTCTAACTGTTTCCATTGACGGTGGTCTAGACTTTCATTAAAATTGCAACGGTTAACTCACGTATTTTTATCACAATAGGCGTGACATGTTTCGTCGTCATCGAGCAGACATCTTCGGACAGAGTGGTGTTCACATGTCACGCCTATTGTGATAAAAATACATGAGTGTTAACCGTTGCAATTTTAATGTCAGTATGACTCACGAATGTTTAAATTATAGACTTTCATTCTATAGAATAATATTACTGTATACTTACAATGTATGTGTCCCTTATTTTATGATTTTCAAAAATGAATAACGCCCTTAATCGATTTCTTCCATCCTAAAATACTGAAAATAAATTTCATGCCATTACTGTAACCGCAACTCGTGCCGACATTGATGCGATTTTCCCATACGATGTATGAAAATAAACATAAAAAAATTATAATTGATGTGACGGACGTCCATCCGCATCCGTTTGCGGCTTAGCTCAGTAACCGTTAGTACTAGAAAGCTGTAATTTCATATCAGTCATACAAAGTGGTGAAATACAAGTAAAAAGTCGAAAACTTTATTTTTAGGGTATCTCCTATACACGTAAAACGGGAGTGATTTTCTTTTTCGTTTCAACCCTAAAGTGTGAAGTATCATTGGATAGGTATTTAAAAATAACAGGAGTTTGTTAGAAACATTTTTGAAAAACTGAATATTTTAAAATTATCCTTCCAAAAGTTAAAAAAAGTGTCCCTCCCCATCTAAGTTTTGAACCGCTAGTCCAAAAAATATGAAAAATTCTCGATTTTTTTTAACCTTTCCAAAATACCGTATCTTCTCGGTTAAAAGGGCGTATAAGTCGAAAGAGTTGCGAAAATAGTCCTTTTTATTGTTATGAGCATGGTATCTATTAAAATTCTTTTTAAGTTCGCCTCTTGTGACGGACGGCAAAGTACAGAACCCTACACTGAGCATGGCCCGACATGATCTTGGCCGGTTTTTAGTTACCTGCATCTGCACGTTTTGCGCGGTAATTACGTTTACAATCTTATTATTCCTCCAAGTTTGTTAAGTATACTACAAATGGGGATTACCGCGAGTCAATTCGCCGCTAGGGGCGCTAGTGGACCGTGGGTCTGACGGCAACATTTCAAACGTCACTTTGACAATTCAACACCCACGCATGAGTGGCGCCGCCTGGTGAGCGACAATACGGTATCCCCCATTATGTAAAAACAAGTATACCAGTACTTTAGTAGCAATCTAGTATAATCATGGCTGGCTCTAGGGATTCCGAAAGTCATTTGCGGTCAACGGTATCATCTTGACTTTTTCTGCATCCTCGTTGCAGTGACCACATTGCATTTATAACAATCTTCACTTTACAGTGTTTCCAAGAATAACTTGCACCAACCTGGGTTCGCCAAATAACCCAGAGTTAAGCAGTTTTTGTATAGAATTAGACAGCTTAACCACAGGTTAGCAGCTACATACATACAATCATCATCATCATCATCATCATTTCAGCCGAAAGACGTCCACTGCTGGACATAGGCCTCCCCCAAATATTTCCACAATGACCGGTCCTGCGCCACCCGCATCTAGCGGACTCCTGCGACCTTCACCAGGTCATCAGTCCACCTTGCGGGGGGCCTACCCACGCTGCGCCTACATACATACAATAAAATAAAAAAATTACTACCGTTATAAGTAAGTAGGTACATGATCACAAAAAGTCGGCAACAGAAATAAAACATAATACTGTATACCGGGTGTTTCCTGTAAATCCTGTAATATAAGCAATAGTACATTACTGCAGAGGCCGTGAAGTAAGGGATTGCAGGACGAGTTTGTGGTAGAATTTTAATATTTCCTCACAATGTTTGAGAAAAGCACTATACAAGCCTCGGCCGGAAGAGAGATTGCAGGACTTGTTTTACCTGGCCTCGTCTACGACTCGGCCGTCTACCACAAACTCGTCCTGCTATCCCTTACTTCACGGCCTCTGCAGTAATGTACTATTATTTTATTTTATTTTAAATATCCAATTTCCAAAAACTCAGGTCAGTGATGAAATATTCGACAACATATCTTGGATTAACTTGATAGTAAGTATAAATTAACAAGTATCATGCACCAACAAACCCAACAATACTATTAATTCAAATCCAATTCTTTAACTCGTGTTTTATAGGTACAAGAATGTGATAACCAAACCATTTTGTCCCACTTTGTGCACAACCATTCAATTTTTCTACCGCTATCTATTAGCGTATTGAATCAGGCTACAGGCTTTGCTTCTTAAAGAAGTACACTTTCATTCTAGATTAATCGATGTCCAACAACAGACAAACTGATCCTTGAATCAGAGAAAGTAGGCACATAAATTTCAATCCAATATTTCACTAACAGAATAGTCGCTTGTCCATTCAAAGCACGACTTTCTTTCTCTACAAATTCAATTTAAGTCCCTCTGTGACCTACAAGATTTTAAAACGCATATTAAACAGCCGTAAGTCCCTTTGTGGTATCAATTCGACCGATTCTCCTCGGTCACGTAAGCGAGCTTCAATTGTATCCGATTTAGAATCATTAGGCTGGGAGACGAATGGGAGAAATTGAGACCAACTATAACGCTACATGCGATACTATGGAGTCTATACTTTGTGAGGTCTAAGAACGACCTTTTGATACATGTCAGCGCCTATAACGTACGAGTAGAACGTAAATGCGCATGACCCATTGAAATTATAAATGAAATCCTGTTACAATATTAAGACTTTTCATGTATGAAAATATCTGTGCACACATCTTACTCAAAAATATGTCCCATAGTACCTTATTCCGGTGTAATAAGAGCGTAGTACCATATTTTTGAGACGATTTTCTCGATACATATTTTTGTAGTTGACTGTACATAAGAACAATATTTCACACTTTCTAAACAAAACTTAACCATCTTTTTATATTTTTCTAGATCGTACTTAGTTGATATATATTTAACGATAATAGTTCATCACATAAACAGTTATTATTATGTCTTATTTTTTTCTAAAGCGGTGTTGTGATCAAGATTGCCGTTACGATTCATATAATTTAGCAAATTCAAAAAAATCGGTTATAAAATAGAAAATGCAATATTGAAAAGTAAAACAAAATGAAAGTAAAATAAAGTAAATTCCTAGACCTCACAAAGTATAAGTAGGTATTAATTTGGCTAAGTGGGTTATGCTTTTTTGTATCCAACACACAGAGAGAAACCATTTTTATGTTGGGCAAACGTCTCACGTCTCGGTAATAAAGTGAATTAATTATCATTCCCTCAAAGTAAGACCGCTAAGTGTAACTTCAATTTAAATCTACACGATTATTTACAGCAGAAAACCTACTAGTGTAATTTTGTATTGGTAAGTGCTCAACAAAATAATTTCACAGTAAATATTATTAAGTTAAAAGCTGTAACTATGTATAATCTCGTCACAAATGCTTTCAGTGTGTACTCGTATACGTTTATTGAGGTGTTACTCACTTTTACTGAAATAGTCGGTGACTCAATATTTTCACAGCGGTCTCCCAGCCTAAAATCTTTAGCTACATGAGACATTGAATTTTTATAGGCCGCTTTATCACGTATAAATGAGACTATTAAAGTTATGGTTCCGAGATTAAGTTTACGAGGCACCGGGCCTATTAAAGGTATTGCCTGGTTGGTTTTGAGGGCTTCTTGAAAATGTCGTCTTTCATTAATTATGGTGTGGTTATGTAAGAAGATAATTCTCATGAGAGTACGCACATATGTGTATTTTTTATTATACTTACTATAATACTTATGCAAGATACTTCCTATGACTGCCTACGTATGTACTTATATTTATCTTAATTCATCCAAATTCTTTACTAAGGAAGTGTGTTAAAGATGACTGAGGCAGAGGCAGACCAAATAGGAAATGGTGGGAACTGACATACATCTAATACAGTAAAAAGTGGGGCCAAACGTGTACCTAAAAAACGTTGAACAAAAAATTAGAACCGACTTCAAAAAGCGCAAAATAAAATGTTTCGTTGTGTATGCGTTTCCAACTTTTGAAGTCGGTGCCAAGCCACTATTCAATGCAGTATCGTTTGGGAATGCACCGCCTTCAAAGGTATCACTTGAGATCAAAACGGAACCTTTTATTTTGCCCTTTTTGAAGTCGGTTTTATTTTTTATAAAAAAAAATATTTTTAATTTTTAGTTTTGTGCGGGAAGGTAGACCATGACACATGAAACTGGGTCTAAACGTTGGTATATTAAGGTAAATTAACTACACTCGCGATGGACCCTAGTTTACGGAACTCTAAAAATGTGTGGTCAGCCTCGATTAAATTGACAGTATTATTCACCATTGACGCATATGATCATGAATAGTATATTGATCAGATGTTATCCTTTATAACTATGCCAAGGTTGCGAACGTCGTGAGTTTCGGTAGTTGAAGATCTGCCTATCATTTCTTACAACCAATATTTTACTAACATATACCAATCAACAAAGCCTCCGGGTTCAACGATATTCTCGACCAGAATTTTGCGTCTATGCCTAATTTTGTACACAAAGTCTTATTTTTAATCATGGAGTTATTTGTTAAGATAAGTACTCTAGCTTACTATGGGTTGAGATATAACTATATACTTATTGTGAACGTTCTTATGGATACCTAACCATCATTGTAGGTACATAGTAGGGAGTAATTTTAATCCAGGACCTGTGGGTCGTAGGGTTCTCCCGGGCAGGATACGTAACATGGCTACATACGAGTATACACACTGTAGGTAATTATATTAATGTAACCATTACAAATTAATGACAATTTAATTCGTGTTATGTTGATTCGTGTGATGATGACTCATCTTAACCCTGTGAAAACGAGTGCTGTAAAGGGCTCAAAGCGTAGGATCATGGTGTTAATAAACGCGATTAATCCGTTCGGAAGTGTTTAATTTCAATGAATAAGAATCGCGGTAACAGAAGACAATATCGTGTAATGTTATCATTTGTTCAAGCATTCGTGTTGCACAACTTTCCTTAATATGGATTTCGAAAGTGATGCAATACTACTCAAACGTCAAACACTAATTGATTTAGTACCATTCAGGTACTCAGTGTTTGAAGCACTATATTCTCAAATCTCAATGCTCCATGCTTCAAAACAAAATGATCAAATTCATAGTAATTTATTTTCTGATGGCAAAATTATACTGATTCTATGCAAATCCTCATTGAATGGACTATCGGCTATCATATCAACAAACTGGGCATGAATATAAATAAATGACCCACTTCGTGTGAAATCGTGACAACTTACAATTAAATTTAACGAACGCTATAAAAGCGAATTGAATCGAGTGAAGTAGTTTGTACAAGCACAAGTAGGTGTGTACATAAATAAATACATTTTAGAGCACACTCTATGTTTAGAAGTGGTTTACTTTTATTCTTACGCAACTATTCTCATCAGATAGAGTCTGGCTAAAATATTTTACATTTACAACCTTTTTTTTTTAATAATTATATTATACAGTAAGTGTAATTTACCTAATTACATACATATCTACCTCCACCTGCCTTAAATCTAAAATAGGTCCTTAAGGCATTGTACCTAGGATGCTGGCAGCATTTCCTCGTATTGCAATGCTGATTGATGCGTTGTGCGAGGAAACCACCGGATATCAACCAGACGTTTCGCGATTTCTATAAAAAAACTTGCGTGTGCTGGGACCCCATACCTACCCCAAATGGTACAAAATCGTACTCTCTGCCCAGGCTCTTATATTTATTACGTTTTAAAATTTCGGCGCGTTCAGCAGCTCCGCCCGCTTTTACATTACTTCGTTGAAGGTGCCAGCGTGTCTACACAGGTAGCATCCCACACTAGCACCAGACCCAAACTCCAAGGAACCAAGAACTCACCATTGGGTATAATGTGATCATCCCTGAAAATGCCAGTCGGTTGAAGGAGAGTTAAGAAGAGTAAGAAGGCATATGAAATTGATATAATGACAACACTGAAGATCTACTCATGTTCATACTCGCGTTGACTTAAAACCATGCCATTTTTATTCAAATTGACGAAGATATAGAGCATCAAAGTTCCGGGGTAGGGGCTTGTGACGTCACTAATAGGTAAAACTTGTACTTAATAGTGACATTACGCGAAACTTGAAGGCACTGTATTTTCGTCATTTTTAATTTGACGAACAAAAGAAAAAATACGAGTACAATATTTTTTAATAATCTAAAAGACGGACTAAATAGATTTTTTTAAAACGTCTAGCCTATTCTCGCTAGCCACTTTTATATGGTTTTACCATAATTCATAATTTAATTATTTATAAACATGTCAATCAATACATTATTTAATTACTAAAAAAAAAACTTATTGAAACCATTTTAACATTGACACCATTTTGTTAATAAGATGCGTTTTCATTTGGACACTATTCTGAAACCAATAAAGATATCTTAAGTACATAAAACACTTTATAAATTTAATCAGAGCAGGACTTTCAACTTTTAACTCATTATCAGTACAACTTTTGTAGGTAAGAGGATTCACTGTGTTGACAGCTGGGAGTGGGGACCCACGGAGCAAAGCTTGCCCCTTTAGCTGTTAACACAGCGAATCCTCCTTTTTTAAAGGGTCGGCAAAGCGCATGTAACACCACTGGAGTTGCATAGCCTACGGTGACCGCTTACCATCAGGCGGGCCGTATGCTTGTTTGTCACCGTCGTAGTATTAAAACAAAAGTATCAGAGAAATATCAAATATACTTACTCCGAATTCGCTTTTAAATGTTTCATGATCATTCATTTACATAAATATACAATCAAACTGCAAACATCATGAAGTCGTTTAAATATCCCTCTCTCTGACGTAACATATTTTCGTGTAAAGAGCCCAAGGCTGCACAACAATAGTATTGTTATCATACCGAGATGAAAGGGTCGTATGGTACTTATCAGCTTTGCTATTATTACGTTTGAGCTTTAAGTAAATCTTCTTGACATACATAAACAAGGCAAGTGTGAGTCGGTATCGGCTCTGAGGGTTCGGTTGTAATATTTGTACAGTCAATCTTATAAAGAATAGGAAAGTAGAAAAAAATCTGCCTCGGGCGAGACTAGAACTCGTGATTCTGGGATACAGGCCCATCGCTCTACCAATTGAGCTACCGAGGCACACCCGTATCCTTCGCGTTTGCACCTAAGACGGACGCGCTCAGTTAGTAGAGCTATAGGCGAGTCGCGAGTTTTAGTCTCTCCGGAGGCTGTAATTTTTTCTAAGGTTTATGGCATCGTTTCGCAGACATTTCTGCTTAAAAACAAAAATATAATTTGTACAGTAGCCATCAGAAGTATCGGAGAAGTCGAAGAGAAGAAGGAGAATGAATAGATTAGGAGTCCTCACATGCTTCGCTCGCTCGTTCGATTAAAGGATGACTAACACCAGTCCGTTCCGGTCCGATCCGATCCGGGACGATCTGTCAGTTTCTATACAATCACGTGACAGCTCGGAGGTAACGTGACGTTTTGTATAGAAACTGACAGATGGTCCCGGATCGGGTCGGTTCGGATCGGACTGGTGTGGGTCATCCTTAATGCGCCTTCTTTTCGACCTTTGATCTATGTAGTGGTGATAATTATGTACTTACTAAAGATTATCTATGTGATATGTGATCAGCCGCTATGATTCTGATGGCTCCGATCTAATCCTAATTCACAGATATTCTAGAAAACTCTTCTAAAACGAGCTAGAAATTAAGTAGACAAACCTAGAAATTACACAGATTCGCTCGCGTTCTTTGGTATTCAGATCGCAGGAAAATCTATTCAAGTGCTGAGATCATGCAACCATAACTACAGTCAGAGCAAGATAGAAGATTCAAGAGGCAACGAGAGTGCAAGAGATGGACGTGTCATTCCAGTTAACCCGTAGATTCCGGGCCACAATCAGCGTGCGAAGTGACTGTTTGTCTGTCATTCATTATGAAATCCAAGCCGTATTTGATTAGCGTCTGCAGAACAACTTGTACAGGGTGTATTAGTTTTTTCTTAAATTACTTTAACTTTATTTATAAATATAAACTTAAACTTACGTCATATATATTCGTCACGTTATATAAGAGAAAAGTGACCAAGGCATTCAATGAGAGTTACCCAGGGTGGGAATCGATAATTTGGAAAACCATTTTGACCCTGTGGTCGACACAGCGTGGGTTCGATTTTCTAAATTATCGCAAACCAACTTATCGCTGAACGATCACTTGCCAATTAAGACGTTTCGCTGACGTATGTTTCGTATCATGATCCAATTGGAAAATGAAACTTCGGTAATGTTGATATGCCAAGTGAATAATCGCTGAAAAGTTTTTTTTCGTGTGTGTTTGTGTTAGTGATATTCAGCAAAATGACATTCAAGTCAGGATACCAGTCAAAATGTATACTAGTAGTTACTTAGTTTAAGTAATTGTTTATAAATAATCTTATTATTTGATTTGTATTCTACAATTCTTCAAGTAACTTAACGATGCATTGACGTTATAATAGTCCCTATAGTAGTAGATGTAGATATGATAAGTAGGTTATATTTAGTTTGTAGTTTATTAACATAGACATTAAGATAGATAATAAGTTTTGTACTAAAACGCTATGGATTGAATTAGTCCGAAATAAATGTTTTTTTTTTATATGGGTCTAGACTCATATTCACGAAGCCAAGGCTTTCGACACAAGTGTGTGCGAAGAGGCCTAAGTCACAATGTTTATCGAGAACGTCAATAAAAACTTAAATAATGTGTGCAAATCTTATTTACGTAATTTTTCGGTCGCTTCTCCCATCCCGATACATTTTTTAAGTAATCTAAATATATTTTTTTAATGAATTTTCGATTTAATTATGGAGAATACTTAAAAAAATGATCTACATGGAATGAAAAGATTGCGAAGTCGCAATATCAACGCATGTTAAGTCCATGATTTTAAATTGTATTTTGTTTACCGTAACCTATTTGCTCCAGAAATCACATCCTGTACATCAAAAGTACTGTCACCCTATCTCCCCAAAACAAGCAATATCAAACCTTATTTCAACACAATAAGATATAAAATCCACTCCACTCTAAAAGTACATCATCACCGTAAATATCGCAGCAATAATTGTTGCACGCGTGGAACAATTGACGATCGTTAAATCATGGACACTGGCTGATGACCTTAATTTATGTGACATGAAGATTGTTTGCTATGACAATCTAGGGTCTGGTCGATTATCTAGTCATATTATAGGTAAGTACTGCGTTTTTTCACAGATTAGAAAAATCGTGCGATTTTTAGAACCGTGATTTAAAAACTGGCATATTATTATAATAGTGATGACGACTAGTTTGAAAAACTATCAATCTAAATAGTCCGTCAGTTAGATTATCTAAAATTATTAGACACCTTTTCCTTTTTAATTTAACTAAATTTGATGAAGACAAAGAGCATCAAAGTTCCGGTGTGGGGGCTTGTGACGTCACTACTAGGTAAGAATTTTACCTAATAGTGACGTTACGCGAAACTTGAACGCACTGTATTTTCGTCATTTTTGATTTCATGAACAGAGTAAAAAATACGTGTAATTACAATTTTTTTTTTAATAATCTAATTGACGGACTTAATAGATTTTTTTAGTCATCTAGCCTAAGATAATAATCTTAGGGCTCATGCCACTTGAGGTTTTTCTCGACAATTTTTTGACCCCCCTCCCACTTGGTAGTTTTTGCTGAGGTTCCATGCTAACGTCCCCTTCACCCACATCACCCCGTGTATTTTTCCCTCGACATAATTTTAAAATAAATATTCGTAAGTCTTATTTCATTAATAAATTCTACTCCTATTTAGAGCCACGCATTCCAAAATATAGTCCAATAGAATTGCTATTTTAAAGTGTGACGTGATGATTTAAGTTTTATCTACGTTTCTTCTAGGTTTCAGTCAAAGTAAAAAAATATACGCGAGGTCTCCCCTTGGAATAATTGTCCTTTTAATATTTTATAAAATGAGCTGTAGTAAGAATTGTATCGTGTTAGAATTACTTCTCAAGAGCACTTATGCTGCTTATACTATAACCAATGTTTTGTCAGTCAGTCCCTTCAGACAAATAAGATATCCGAAGATCACGAACGTTTACCCAACTAATTTAAAAATGTTACGAAAGAAACCAAAAGTAAACTATATTTTAGCAAGCATTTGCTTAACCCCCAGGACAATGAACCTTAATCAAAGTAAAACCAACGAAAGAAACAAATCGAGGGTTGCCTGGTGAAACCCAATAAGTGACAAAAAGTGAGATTTTAAAGTAAAAACAGTTTTAGATTGATTCGGTATCGCTCTATCTAATGGTAATATCGGATAAGCAGATTTGACATGTATTACGGAAATATGCCGAGTTGATAACCCGATAAGTACTTGATTTCAAGTTTTAATTTAGAACTAAATACTACAAGTGCATTTAAGGCTTCAGTTTTTATTATTACTTAGTGCAAGAACCACACAATACACATTTATAGGTATTTAGTGCAGAGATATTTATAGTAAATTAAACTAAACACACATCGTAAAACCAGTTACTATTACTTATCGGGTATTACCTCAGTACGATTCGAACCTAAAAAGGATTTAAGTAAGAATTAAAATACGTTAAAACCATTTATCGGATTTTACTTTTACGATATTATTTATTAAATGTACAAACTACTTCAAAGTAAAACCCAATAAACAAATATATAGTACTTATCTAAAACATTTTTTTGATGAACAATTATGTTAAGTCTAGTTATCGAATTCTCGCACGGGCCTTTTACAAATTTCTTTTAAAAAAATCCGGGGCAGAACCCAATAAATATGTTTGACGACCGCAAGGTCATGCGCTGCCTCGACAAGTAGCGGCAGGATCGCAAGCGCTCCGCCGCTGCGTCGTTGCAAATTTAATTGGAAATAGCTGTTAAAAAGTAGTGACGTATTGTGTTAATGATGGCTGTGTACTTATGTGTTAAAAGTTGTGTGATGGGTGACCGAGGCAGAAAATTAGTGCAGCAGCTATGCTTGAAACAGGTAAAATCTTATTTTCTAACCTAGAAATACATTTAGAATTGTCGTATAAAATAAGATTGGTACTTAATTATGTTAAGACTTAATCGCCTGAACGATAGGTATACTCGTACGTCGAGTTTATAGTACTGTTAGATTGTAACCGTTAATATGTAGATAACTGTTGTTGTTTCGTTTAGAGCGAACTTATCGGGTTTTAGCACTATCTATTAATCAAACTACGCGACTTTGAGTGATGCTTACGGTACAAAATAACAAAACAAACAAATGACATAATCGCCTGAACGATAGGTATACATCGCGTTTATAGTACTGTCCTTAAATACCTAACAATAAATCTGAGCTATTGTAAGATTGTAACCGTTAATATATAGATAATTGTTGTTGTTTCGTTTAAGAGCGAACTTATCGGGTTTTAGCACAATCTATTAATCAAACTACGCGACTTTGAGTGATGCTTACGGTACAAAATAACAAAAAGTAGTTTAAATTAATATGTTTAGTTAAATTATTAAATAATATTAATTATTTTTTTGCATTCCAACTGGATGAGGTGCTTCTATTAACAGGTTTTCTATGACTGGACCTCCTAGTATTTCACCGGCACATAAAGACATAAGTCGTTATCTGCAAACCAGTAGGATTCGTGCACCGGGAGCTTTCGTACAGTGGTCTATCTCGGCTACCGTACATGCTAAAGGGTTGATATTTGTATACGAGACGAGTACTTTTACACATAGCCTACCCTCCAAAAATGATTGTAGTGCAGTGGCAGTCTTTGCCAGAAAGAGTCAATGTGTGTTTTGGCAACTCTAAATATTTTTTTGTCTTGTTTGAATGCATCTGTCTTTAATAAGTAGGTATTAATGGAATTAAAAAAATACTTATTTATTTATTTAAGCTTTATTTCCCAATTACAATTATTACTGATTACGTACATGAGTACAGAGTGAACAGGGAAAGAACACCCAACTTTCACTACGACAACCATGAAATCGTGAAAAAGAAATCTTTGATTGCTAAATATCGATCAACACTTAGGAGTAACTAAATATCAATTAGCTCTTCATTAGGAGACCTTTTTTCCCCGAATTCGTGGTTGTCCACAGAGAGTTGTGAAAGTTGCTCAGTGTGGACCTCCCCAGTACTCTGTTAACTGTTGCTCCATGACCCAAAAATCATTCCGTATAGAAACAAAGATCAATGTGAAACTTTAAAATTTATTTTTCGGTATAAAAAAAATAAGATCAATCTGTAACTTTATACAATACAATACAATATAAATAAAAATTATTAAATATAAATATTTGCGGGACAATCTTACACAAATCGACCTAGTCCCACGGTAAGCCCAAGGGCTTGTGTTGTGGGTACTAGACGACGATATATATAATAGATAGATACATATAAATACTTAAATACATAGAAAACATCCATAATTCAGGAACAAATATTCGTGATAAACACACAAATAAATGTCCTGACCAGGATTAGAACCCGGGACCTCCTGCTTCGAAGGCAGCGTCACTACCAACTAGGCTAGGAGGCCGTTTGCAAATACAAATAAGTACTCTTTATTGTTCACCGACAAGGAAATAAAAACAATATAAATTAAACACTAAAATATAAACACTGGTAATAACCACTGGTGGTGGTTTATAATTTATTTTGTTTATATATTTTTTTCAGATCATGAAACTGATTTATTTGGCAGTGACTTTTCGGATGACTAGCGTAGATTAACTTTTTTATAAGTTTTTTATAAGTAGGTAATAAATCCTATAAGTAACATTAACAGCTTTTTAATTTTTGCGAAAACCCAATAAGTCGACACCCCTTGGTAAAAAACGTTTTCTTACAGGACAACTAAATTAGTTATATAGCTAAAACACAAATTAACTTAAAGTAGATAAAATTACTTTACACGGAGAACTTATAAAACTACGAATTTACTTACCAAATTAGTGTTTGATGACCATAAATCTTTAACTTCATTTTTCTCGAAACTAGGTTTCTCATACTTATTGGGTTTCACCAGGCAACCCTCGAAATGTAAAAACAAAACAAGCATTAAATAGGTAAAGGTCATTGACACTGAAAGGGGAAACGTGCACTAAAAATAAGAATTAGTCTCAGTGACTTTTTAGCCGCTCGGGCAGATATGATTTAATGGAGTGGCGAGAGCTTCGTTAACATTAATAAATTCTACTCCGTTACTAACGATTCTCACTTTAAAGAGTTAAAAGTCACTTTGAATGTTGCTTCGAAGCAACTGTAAGGACATTTGAATACACTTGGAATTTCACAACAAAATTGCTATGATATCTTTTGATAAGAATGTGTTATCGCATCGGGAGACTTCAGAAGACTTTGATTAAATTAGATTTAGTTTCGTGTGCATATTAACATGGTACAATTTTTTCCGGAGTAATCTGACATTTTGTTTGCGAAAAGTCACTTCATTCAGCCAATTATATACTTCATCTGTGTCTACAATCCACTGTCGCATAAAGAGCGGTAAGACTAAATATATTTTGAACCTGAGAAATACTGCATAGATGTTTCAAAAGTTCAAAATAGCCTACATTCTTGAATTTAACCTGAGATGGTGTCACTCTTCAAAAAAATGTTCTACTGGTATACCGGCCGGCAGGTCTGGAACAGGTTTTTATAATGAAAGAAAATTTTGAAAATTAAGTTTATTAAAAAAGATTACAATTATCTTCTCTGCTTTTCATGTTTTTCACCTTTCTTTATTATAAATCGAAAGAGATGTCTTATACTACAGAAAAAGTAACCAAGGCCCTCAGTGCCCAGGGTTGGCATTAAACTAGCGACCTCCTGCTTTCGCGGCAGATTATATAAATAAAATATGATTAGGTTCGTGCTTTAAAATTGTAAATCTTTGTTCTTGTAGGTACGTCATAGTGCAAAGTATGAATATTTGATCATCAACTCACTTGATCACCTTGGTAGAGGCTTCAACTCCCGCTGCCTGCGTTTAACTTTCCTTCAGCACATCGTTAGCTTGTATTTATCCAGAGCGTGGTTCACAGGATGTGTGCTACTTGGAACTCATTTGCCATTGCTACAGATCTTATCAACGGCGTGAATAATTAAAGTTCAGGAAAGAAGCCGTCACAGGGCAATTTCTCATCAAAACTTTTAATTTGGCTTGTTTAATATGACCCGTTTCTGTTTAACACGAGCAAGGAATACACGCTCAAATCTGCGCAGATCAGATGCTAACTATGGCTGACGGATGAGTCTGGCGGATGTGTATGTCGATTTAAGGATGACTCAAACTAGTCCTAGTGTGAGTCATCCGGCCGATCAAGCCCGTCCGAGCGACGTGATTGAGCCGGGCGGATCTGTCAGTTTCTATAGAAAACGTCACGTGACATCCGAGGGCTCCAAGCTATGCGTGACGCTTTCTAAATTAACAGATCGTCCCGTCCCGTCTTGCTCTAGTGTGAGTCCTTTATGGCGGGAATCAGCCCGAACAAAGATTTCCGACAGACACATAATATGTTTTTTGTACCACCTATGGCAGGCGGATGTATCTGTTATGTCTAACAGATACATCCGCCTGATCTATTCTATGGAGTATGGACAGCACTGAGCGTGTATCATTTAATATTGATATCTACACTGAGACGTTCATACCAAGCAGACAGATTAGTGGACACAATAGATGCGTGGAAAAGCAAATAAATTTATCGATGATCAGTGCGAAACTGAGAGATTAAGTATTAAGTAAGTTTCTTCTTCTCTAAGTAAGTAACCAGCCACCGCACATAGTATATACAGTAACGTCCTGATTTAGTATGGAACCGCGACCGTTTTATTTTAGTTGCCCCCAATTTGATGATCTGTTCTCATGAAAATCACAATATTTGAAATTATTGTTTTAGTTTTAATATTATAAATGGGAAAGTGCGTGTGTATGTTTGCTTGTCCGTCTTTCACGGCAAAACGGAGCGACGAATTGACGTGATTTTTTAAGTGGAGACAGTTGAAGGGACGGAGAGTAACATAGGCTACTTTTTGTCTCTGTCTAACGCGAGCGAAGGCGTGGGCAAACGCTAGTTGTAGTATAAAATGGTGTAGGTTAGCAGTCGGATGCTCATAGTAGGTATCGTAGAAAATCGTAGTAAAACTGCGCATATGCGTGGTGACCTCATTTTCTATAAAACGCTGAAAAGTCACTTAACAAAATACTTAAGAGGCCACAATAGTCAAATTGTTATCATTCAAACGTCTAAATCTCAATATTGATAACAACTATGTACCTGATATTCATAAACATAAAACTTCAACATATTTCCTTCAAACGTGAGATACTTACACGATTTTTAACATAAGCCTCAATACTTTTATTTTTCAAACATAGGTCCTTTTTTACATGTTTTTAGTTAGAACATCGGAACCCTTGAATTTATAAACATAATTCTTAGTTAAATAATTGAGTAATAACTAGTTCTTAAATGTGGTAAAAGCTTTTAACTATAGTGTAATAATTTATAAAATCATTTATTCTCGAAATATATACAGTAAGTGTAAATTACCTAACTACCTACCTCTACCTACCTTAAATCTAAAGTAGGTCCTTGAGGCATTGTACCTAGGATGCTGGCGGCATTT
Organism: Lathronympha strigana; assembly: GCA_949128165.1. Taxonomy (NCBI): domain Eukaryota; kingdom Metazoa; phylum Arthropoda; class Insecta; order Lepidoptera; family Tortricidae; genus Lathronympha; species Lathronympha strigana. The sequence continues at coordinate 3,230,394 of OX421911.1, forward strand.
CCTCGTTGTATCGCAATGCTGATACGTTGTGCGAGGAAGCCACCAGCTCTTCGGTCACCAGTAACATCAACCAGACGTTTCGCGATTTCTACGAAAAATTTGCGTGCGCTGGGATTATGATTAACAGATCGTCCCGTCCCGTCTTGCTCTAGTGTGAGTCCTTTATGGCGGGAATCAGCCCGAACAAAGATTTCCGACAGACACATAATATGTTTTTTGTACCACCTATGGCAGGCGGATGTATCTGTTAGACATAATAGTGTAATTAAGTTGTAAACAGCAATTAACTGATTACGTGGTTTATTTTGACGCGTCCGCGTACTAACTCCTTTTAATTTTTCGCGTGCTCTTGGAATTAGAGCTATCCCGCTCTGTTTAGCTCGAGCATGTACAACAGCAACCCTTATATAAAATCAAACAGTCGTTATGGAAGTCCTTTATATAATTCTACGATCACAAGTAGGTATCCGATGACCTCCTCAAGCCTTTGAAACGGGACCCCGGAATGATCAAGTGTCCGGGGTGGACTTGATGGGGCCCAAATTTGATCCGGACACTTCTTAGTACCGACATACGTTTATATTATGTATGGTAAGTAATAGGAGACAGAAACAGCATAAAAATTGGAAATTATTTTAGTTTGTACAAAGATGGCGTTCAATATTATTAAAATTAAAATGAATTGTATTTATTTTAATTATTTATGTTAGTCTCCAATTTTTATTAACAGATATTACAAAGGTACAAAGATGGCGTTCAATATTATTAAAATTAAAATGAATTGTATTTATTTTAATTATTTATGTTAGTCTCCAATTTTTATTAACAGATATTAGGTATATTATATAGCAGTTTAAAAGTTTTCAGTCTAATGAACTTTACTTATCGTGATACGAAATACTCAAATTGAATTTGTTACTTTGGACTTCAGAAATAACAGCAGACGAATTTAATGCCTGTTTTTAACGTACAAATGGCATTGTTATGGAGACCTTAGTCCACTAAACTATCGTTCTACCATGTCATACGTATGGGGTAAATACTGTAACTAGACAATTTTAAATCACAAATCAAATCATTTATTATTTATAATATTTTTTTTTATTCTTGTTTGAACACATTTTTTTAACACACGTGTGTTTCTAATGAATTTTGAATTTCGAACCTAACTATGTATAATATATGTTTAGGCAGAAATTAAACCACATTTTTTATTGTCATATCGTTCCACGGGTTAAGTGTCGGTGGGGGTGGACGGGTAGCCTAGTAGTTAGGGCGTCTGCCGCGAAAGCAGGAGGTAACTGGTTTGATTCCAGCCCTGGGCAGCCTGGGCTGGGGTCTTGGTCCTATTTCTGTAGTTAATCACATGTCTTTCAATTTGAAATACTGTAAGTTGTGTTACAAGATATACCTACGCGTAACAAGTCTTAAGTGTATTATTGTCATTGTTTTTATCCACAAAACAATTTTTTAAATATAGCTTACCAATTTCTCGTACGAACTTATCACAAAAAGCGGTTACTCATATTCGACTCGACTCTTAACTAATTAAATTAAAATCTAGTAATCCAACATCCTAAATATCATTATTTAACCATAACATGCACCATCAAACGCTAATTAACGTTGAAATGAGAAACTTTTATCAGCCGAGATATGAGCAAAACCAGAATAATTAAACCCGTAATTATTTTGTAACATTAAAGATAACTGACTGATTTATTGGTCGGCTCCGTTTAGAGATAACGTTTACGAGTCTGATAAAGTAATTGTTTGTTTCGACATTTCAACCAGGAATGGGAAATATAGTAGCGTTTTTAATTATAGGGGAATCTAGGGAATCTATTACGAACACGCGACATGATTTTTGTTAAATAGTTAAATTAATTACGTTAAAACTACTATTTAACGACCTTCTAGCCTAGTCGGTAGTGACCCTGCCTACGAAGCAGGAGGTCCCGGGTTCGAATCCTGGTCAGGGCATTTATTTGGTGTTTATCACAGTTGTTACTGAGTTATGGATGTTTTCTTTGTATTGTATGTATCGTCGTCTAGTACCCACTACACAAGCCTTATTGAGCTAACTGTGGGACTAGGTTGATTTGTGTAAGATAGTCCTATAACATTAACATAACACATTTATAACATTTATTTTAAACGAGATATTTAACATTTATTACTTTATGGATTATATAATTTGATGATCCTACATTGTGATCATCAAATTATATAATCCATTTCTTTGTATTGTATGTATCGTCGTCTAGTACCTACTACACAAGCCTTATTGAGCTAACTGTGGGACTAGGTTGATTTGTGTAAGATTGTCCTATAACATTAACATAACACATTTATAACATTTATTTTAGACGAGATATTTAACATTTATTACTTTATGGATTATATAATTTGATGATCACAATGTAGATTCTTATAAATTGACATTTACGTAATTACTAATATTGTATTGTTGTGTAGTATACATAAATCTGAGTCCTTATATTCACATCACACACACATCTACATAAAATATATACAAATAAATACATTATACAATTACTTACTTTATTACACAATTTGGTTTTGTGAGCTCCTTGAAATGCACGTATTTTTATCACAACAGGCGTGGCTTGTTTCGAGTTTTCGACTCTCAATCGGTTTGACGATACTGTCTGATGCAGTCGAAACATGTCACGCCTACCTCGGCTGCCCTACGCAGAAATAAAGTATCTCAAAATGCTTGAATTTTTTTTTATTTTATATTTTAAATAGCCCAATAAACGGGCGTATTTCACTAAAGGATTTTTAAAAAAAAACCGCATATATTCCTCAATATTAACAATTACTTTATCCAAGTATCTTTTTTTAAATGGTCGTCCTACGCTAAAGTCTAGTATATTCCTGGTGCCAACATTAAAAACAAGTATCCCTAATTGAGATACTCGTAATTCAAATTGATGAACGAGATACTTGCTTTCAGCGTAGATGTTGGTATTAGTGAATAAAATTTTTATAACGACTTAAACCCTTAAACACAAGTATCTCACATCAATATAATGATGTAAGGTAGATCATGTAGGGTAGATACTTGTAATTAAGTTAATTCTTGTGTTTAGTAAATCAGTGAAGCTAATACATAGATTGAAATTGTTTCCGAAGCGTTGAATGGTTAATTGTTTTTATCTGAAGTAGTACCTACAGAAGGCCTAGTATAAAAGTTGTACGACACTTACTTCTCGATCGCGTTAGCGTATCGACAGTTCAAATTATGTTTGCCGTTTATTTAAATCATTCGGCAACTTTCATATTTTGACCCCTCGATACGCTAACGCGGTCGAGAAGTTAATGTCGTACAATTTTTATACTAGGCCTTCTGGGCTACGTTACTACAAACATTATGAAGAGATTTAAAGAGCATTGGAATGGTGGCGATGCTCGCCACAGGGCAAAACGAATTGTGTCTACCTATGTGTTTGAATAAGGATAGTAATGGGTTAGTTTTTCCATACTATATGAAACTCCAATTATTGATAACGTTATTATAAGAAGTACGTACTCAAGTCGACGCGGGATATTAGATCTGATTGATGATTACTTTTTAGGGTTCCGAAGCCGTAATGGCAAAAACGGTACCCTTATAGTTTCGTCATGTACGTCTGTCGGTCTGTCCGTCTGTCCGTATGTCACCGGTGCAATATATTGTTTTCTTTTCAAAATATATTATGGTTTTTTTTCGCAGAATAAAATTGTCTAAACCTGTCGGAAACCTAACAGAGCCTGAAGATATTTTGGAGTACAGTTTACCGCAAATTAATAATAGATATAACCCATGTAACTCACATGAGTTACTATGTTTGGATTCTATGATTAACCGAAGTGATAATAGCTATTTTGAGCACAGTTTTGATAATACAGATTATATTCTAACGGAATTATTGTCAATGGCTCCAGAAAACGACTTATTTTTTGGATACAAATTATGCTCAGCATACGCTAAATTGTGAAGAAACTGACAATTTATCAAACGACTCCTCAGAAATGGACTTATTTTTATCACAACAGGCGTGGCATGTTTCGAGTTTTCGACTCTCAATCGGTTTGACGATACTGTCTGATGCAGTCGAAACATGTCACGCCTACCTATTCTGATTAAAATACGTGAGTATTACCCGTAATTTTTTTCAATATTAATGTACGATATGTATACTTTATATACTTGACATTTTAGGCAAAAATACAGTCGTCAGCAATGCCGCATTACAATGCTGCCGAATTCAATCCGCACCTTAACCTTACCTTTTACCTTTAACTGGACCCTTACCATGACGTCTTAACGCGATTCAGTTTAGGCTCAGTTTAGGTTCACTCAGTTGTATTGAAGCGACTCAGTTTAGGTCGTCAACTGAATCGCGTTGAGACGTCATGGTAAGGCCCGTGTACACGTCATCGTTGCGTAAAACAAAATTGGTATCATTGGACTCCGCCATAATTTTAAAATTATGGCCAGTTCCAATGCTACAGTTATAATTTGGGTTGTTTAACTTCAATGTTAACCAACAACGACTTACTGGGTGCCGTTGCGTAAAATTCGTAAAACCATCTTACGTATTTGAGCGGGTAACCGAAGCGAGTGAAATTTTCCGAATATACTGGAACAGTGGGGCGTTTATACATTTTCATCACACTTGGTCGGTAATGGTGTTATAACGCGCAGGCGTATAGAGCGGTTAGAGCCGATTTAGTCCCCTAGGGAGTTATGGATTTTAGTACAATATAATGAGTTAAGTTTTAAAATATCGTACGTCATTTCACTTCAGACTAAGGGGGTTTTGCATCTACTAAGGCTTATTTCAAATCTTCAAACTTGGCTATAAACCAACTTTACTATGTATTATCCAACTTTAATAAATAGATTCATTTGTATATTTGTTTTTCCCTTACAAGTGTGATGAAAAATATTGTATGCATCACGGTCGGTAAGAGGATTACAAACTCGACAATACACACAAAACAGAAACAGACTCTCGTTAGTAAACCTGTACTTACCTCCCTAGATGCACAATCTAAGTACTATTGTAAATATGTATATTTGTATAAGTTTTCGACAATAGTTCGATTATCGTTGGTCGGATCGTTGTGAAAGTTAGCAGGTCGTTAGATGAGATAATTAGAGTAGTTTGCTTCGAACGGTTTTTTTATACTACGACGGTGACAAACAAGCATACGGCGCGCCTGCCATGTATTTTTATCACAATAGGCGTGACATGTTTCGACTGCATCGGGCAGTCATCGTCGGACAGACAGAGTGGTATTGACACCTTCGCGGCTGAGTGTTAACCGTTGCAATTTAATATCAGTATGACTCACGAAAGTTTAAATTATATTATTATAGTTCTTAATTCACGCTGTTCTAACAATTAAAACTTCAGTGCTGTTTTATTTGTTATTTCATTTTTAGCAAAGCTATAAAAAACGCGCTTATAAAAATGTCCCCAGTCGCCAATTCCTGATGCTTTATTAGGATTCCGCACCCAAAGGGTTTATAGTGGTATAAAATTTTTACGACACCGGAACCGACTCGTTGTTATGGCATTTTTTACTAGTCACTCACGATAGTCACGATAAGTTACTTTTTTATACCATGCCGGTGGCAAACAAGAATACGGCCCGCCTGATGGAAAGAGGTCACCGTAGTTTTTGGCCGTCTGCAACTCCAGGGTACATTATTAAAATTTCGTGAGTCATACTGATATTAAATTGCAACGGTTAACACTCACGTATATGATGCCCGAGCCGCGAAGGTGACAACACCACTTCGTCTGTCCGACGATGACTGCCCGATGCAGTCGAAACATTTCACGCCAATTGTGATAAAAATACGTGAGTGTTAACCGTTGCAATTTAATACTTGTACACTTCGTTTTTGAAGAATCCCATACTGTAGTCTTTCGGGAAAACCTCGGCAGTTCGTTCCAGAGCTGGAGCGTCTGCGGGAGGACATTCATTTGAGGTCACTTGCGTAATAGAAGTAACTTTTTCTACTCCAGCACTTCTATCTGTCAATTAGATTACTGACAGCGATATTTAAAAAAGTATACATTATAAATTTGTCTGTGATATTCCATAAGAACACTGTTCCTATGGATTTTCATACAATATATGAGCACTGTGGTTTCTTTTTTAAATTTCTTTATTAGGCATACCACATCTTCCACATTCTGCCACCTTTTGAGATTTTGCTTTTTTCGCTATGTTAGCCGTCGTAGAAAAACTATCGTATGCAATAATGCAACAGCTCATAATTGGTTCTGTCATGTCATAAACTACTGTTAAGATTTGCATTTGCAGCTTGCGTTAGCGGTGTGGTACAGCCATTATTATAAAACTGAGGAATTGTATTAAAGTTCATCACAACTACGTAAGAGTTCATTTTGGGTAAAATATTTCTGTCGAATTCTTTTGTATGGTTGTTAAAAATTTTGTTTTGCTGTTTGCAAATTACTAACTTCACTACTGCCTATAGACATCTAAAGAGTAGAACATATAAAAAAAACGGCCAAGTGCGAGTCGACCACGCGCACAAAGTGTTCCGTACCTATTTTTAAAAACTGCATAAAATCACGTTTTTTAGTGTAAGCCTCCTTGAACATTTATTTTATTTTGCTTTTTAGTATGTATTTTTATAGCGGCAATAGAAATACATAATCTGTGAAAATTTCAACTGTCTAACTATCACGGTTCTTGACAGCCTGGTGACAGTTGAGGGACAGACAGACGGGACAGACGGACGACGAAGCCTTAGGGACTTAAAAACATCCCTATGTTTTTAAGTCCCTACCTACCTATACCTATATGAATGAAGAGTAACGAAGAATATGACTATCACTACATAGTATAAAACAAAGTCGCTTTCTCTGTCCCTATATCCCTATGTATGCTTAAATCTTTAAAACTACGCAACGGATTTTGATGCGGTTTTTTTTTAATAGATAGTGTGATTCACGAGGAAGGTTTATATGTATAATAATAACCCGTGCGAAGCCGGGGCGGGTCGCTAATATCCCTATATAGTCATATACTTCGTTACTCTTCATTCATATAGGTTCAATATTGGAAGAGGAAGTAAATAGGGGATTTCGGTTAGTTAAAAAATAACTTTTGTATTAACGAGCGCAATTGAGCCCATTCTCCCATTTCCTCTTAACTTCGTTAAGATCTATTAGGAACACAAAATACTGAAAATATTTACAGTACACATGGTGCTACTTTACCGCCTTAGGGCGATAATGAGTCCTGCGTCGAATATTCAAAGGGCCATAAATATTTATTGTAAAACGTCGTACGATACACGTGCGAAGAGGTAATTCGCAACTCGTGTCGATTTAAAACACTCCCTACGGTCGTGTTTCAACTTATCGCCACTCCTTGTTTCATGTTGATCTAAACCATACGGAACCACAGGATCAGAGGCACTCAACCCGTTTTTATTAATCCAACACCTTATCACAGGCAAGTTAGTAATGTCTTAATGGCGCAAGTTCAGTTCAAACTGCTGCCTAGAGGGCACTACTCTCCATTACGCTGCAGGACCCTGGTAAATTATTCTTAAGGCCACTTTGGTGCTATTTAAGTTAATTTAATAATAAGTTGGAGAACGTTGTCGACCCCTGGATAATTATATTAAAATATTGAATTGACCTTTTTTCATATTTTCTTTATTTAAAAGATTTATTTTTCCATTTCGCCATTATTTTTGTATAGATTTAGTATGGCGACGGCAATGGAAAATTGGAAAAATGTATGGAAAGAGGGCATTTTTTTCTACTAGGATTGAAAGAGTTCGCAATTAAAAATAGAAAACATATAAAAAAATCCATAAAAACGCCATTAAATCCTATGAAAATGTTTTACATCCTTGTTACAGTTGAGTTTTGGTAAATAAAGGGGATAGGTGGGACTTACATATCTGTTAACTACTCAATTATATACGTACACACGAAATTTTCTTATTACACAGTTTACAGTATTTAAAAAAATATATCTATGGGAAATCCTAATTTATTTATTTTGACACATTCTATAGCTTTTGACCCGTTTACTCTTCCCCAATCACTTTAAAAACACAAGCAGTTCACATGTTTTATTTAAATAAACAAAAAAGGTTGTCCAATGCTCCTCCATTACAAAAGTAGCTCGTGGTAAAGCTCTCTGCAATAAGATTCGTAGCTCGTTGTCCACATAACGTGCACGTAATTCCACACTAATCCGTGAGATGGCAGCACGGGTCCCAAAGCTCGCTCATATGAGGAAAGTGAAACTGAACACACAAAAAGGCGTAACTTCATTGGATATTTACGGCGCTTAGTACGTTTTTGCGAGTGAAAAATTTGGCAGAAGTTACTTAAATGAGTTTACATGAAAATTCTGGGAGTATTAAAGGCGTGTTTGACTTGTATGAGAAAACTTTTATTCACTTATAACACAAATTCGAAGTTATAATATATCCGCATGATTAATCGACTCTCTGCGAGATCGTATCAGAAATGAGACCATCCGCAGCAGAACCAAAGTAACCAAAGTGACATTACCAGTCCAGCTGCTTAAAAAGCAGGCAGAGTAAGATGTATTATTTTATAATATGTCGTTTAAATGTACAAATGCTGTTGAAATCAGTTTGAGGAAATTCTTAAGTGTTTATGTAAACATTCGTTTCATTTTAATCTCGTGCATTTCATGTCAATAAATGAAACTAGCCATTTTGTGGTGTCATTAAACTATTGGGGCTAACATATTTATACTTGTTAGAGTGAGTTTTTCCAACAAGATTAAATCATATTCACTTCCAATAAGTTTATAATTATTATAATCCTATTAAATTTGCAAAAACTGCAGGAAATCATATTAGACATACCATAAATAATAAAAATCCAAGAGCACCAACGGGAGGTCTCCTCAGGCGAAAATTTTTAGTCCGTAATTATTTTTATAGGTCCTCGTAACGCTAACAAGCCCCGAAGTTATTTATTACTTAACAAATACAATAAATCGCCTTTGAAATATTAATAATACAGTCAGGTTTTATTTTTCAAATTCATCATGTATCATAAGTTGACAGGTATGCGTTATGCGTTCTAAATTTTTATATATCTTAAGAAATGAAGACGTAAGTGGCTATGATTTTTGGAGGCAGATACGTCATTTTTTTGTATGCTTTCGTTGACATAACGACGCATGTATTAAAAAATCTTGTTTAGAATACGCCTTTAGGTTGAACAGAGTACGTATGGTTTTTGAATATGAATACATAATTATTTATTGAAGCTATAACGACTTGATTGGTGACCAATTATCATTTCTTGCATAATAATATTTATGTTCTACTAAAAAAACATTATGACAGAACTTTGTCGAAACTAAAAAAACGCTGAAAAGTATTTAAGCTTTTTAGAAAACTCCGATTTAATTTTGACAATAATAAAACCTCAAGTTACTTTTTTTCCTTTTCCTGATATAAAATATAAAATTACGTATGACAACAATAAATAAGGGGTCCCTTTAATCTTGTAAACGCCATCTGGATTTGAATAGGTATAAAATCACTGCTAATCTAATTGCCCTGAACCAAAAAAGAACATGACCCTATTAAATAAAACAAACAATGAAATCCGCAAACCATGTCTAAAGATATTCCCAACACACCATTAATAACCCATTCAAACAAAAAGTTTGATCCAGAGCGCATTGAATATCCTAAATCACACTACCTATTTTTAAACGGATGTCCAAACAAAAAATCTATTCGGCGAAATTCGCCACAGAACCAATATAAATTAGCCACGCATATTGCAATAAAAAAGGATTAACATAGGTTTTTGGAAAAAGGACGTATCTGCGCTTACGGCCAAAAGAGATACGTCCTTGTTTATAAAAAGCACAACAATAGCGCCCGACAAAGAGCGAGACATGGGTCTCACCGCAAGATATTGAATCAAGAGATCCGTGACTAATGGTCCATGGTGTAGCCTGGCATCTTAAACAAAGAGAAAACAGCCAAAACTCAACCTTACCGAGAGTTCAAAATTGAATAGCAAAGATCGATAAGCGAATAAGCTGATCGGCTACTATATGATGTAGTTTGACATTTAAAATCAGCAAATCTCAATCAAAAATCAACTTTGTTACAATGCGAAATGGTTTAAAATCAAATGGCAATATATTTACCAAACTAATCGGCTACTATAGACATTCTTGCGGTCGCGACCCTCCCGTGACCCGTTTTAAATATTATTTAATATGTTCGAGTCTCACGAGAGTTTTATAGTTAAAACAATTTAACGAAATCATTATCCCATACGATTCATATGAACAGGTACTATAGCTGGATTAATTATTCACCCGTATCAAATACCCACGCTGTATACATTAGTATACATCGTGCATCGTTAGTAATGACATACGATGACCTGTCAAACAGTATCGTTTTACTTACTAATATTGTTTGGTACAGAGCACTGCGAAACTTACAGCCGCTCCCTGCTTTCAGATTCGCTTAGTATAAAATGTCCATTGAGATATCTTACGGTCGAGAAAGACCCATCTTATAGTCTAATTCGAATGGTTAGAAAATGACAGATGCTATTCTCGGCCGCGAGATATCTTGCGGGAGTTACGGTCGTCTTGTGCAAAGCGTTAAGTGTATAGGAATATAAAACACAATACAATACATTGCCCTAAGATGGAGAATTTTGTAGTGTATCTTTAACTGAAATGAATAGGTAGAATGGGGACGGTTGTGCCAGGGTACAGTAGTGACAGTCGTCATAACAGCGGAACTCTACGAAATATGGGGAAGGGTATAAGGGAAGAAAAAAGCGGCCCACAAGTCTGAACACGTGTCTCTATATCGCAGCGCGCGACGTAAGCGGAAGCAGGAGCCCACGTTATAAATATATAAATAAATATTATTATATTATATTCTTACACAAATTGACTAAGTCCCGCAGTAAACTTAAGTAGGCTTGTGTTACGGGTACTCAGATAACGATATATATAATATACAAATATATAAATACATAGAAAACATCCATGACTCAGGAATATATATCTGTGTTCATCACACAAATAAATAACCCTACCGGTGACAGACAAAAGTAAGTTTTGTTATTAGATTTCTTTTTATAATTACAGATATTTGTGAATAGGTAATGGACTCGACAAGTCTATACAACCATAAGCTTTTAGAGAAACTCTCCACTGACGCTCCATTGCTCCATTTTTTTATCGTCGCGCCGCGCATGCGCTAGCGTATCGCCATAGAAGTGAGAAGATCGCCATCAACGGCATCAACCCTTTTTATATGTATTGGCCGATTTGTTTTGTCTTGAGACACGTTGAGGCTAAGTGATTTTTAGACGATGATAAACAAAAGAATGTGTGGCTAATTTTATTCGTGGTAATGATTGAATCATTTCATTGTATTTTAATGCGTGTTAAAGTCAGTTAGGTACAAGAATGACTGACGGGTGTCTGGTCTTGTTTTATTTTATTGGAACCAATTAGGTGGTAAATGTAATGATTCAGATGAGGAAGACTACTAACTTATGAACGCATTTTTTGCACGATTATAAAGAGATGCATTATTTAATCTAACCAAGTACTTACTCGAGGGTATCTGTTGCCAAGTAAATGACAATTAAAAAAAGATTCGTCTGGTAAAAAGCTAGCATGCAAGTACTTTCGAAACATGTTTTTTTTTTACAAACAGTCACTAGACCATTTATGTAAAAATTTGCTTGTAAAAGTTTTTCAATAAGACAGTTAATCCTAAATTGTTCGATCTAGTGACCAGGATCCAGGAGGCTATTTTTACTACCGATAGGTCGATGTTGTAATGCTGCAGTGAGGTATAGCATTATACCACCTCATTTCCGAAAATGAGGTACTCACTCACACTCATTTTCAAGTGATGTCCCAACCCAACACTAATAATAATCTCACAAGTACTTAGCCGTGGTTTAAGCCGGGAAAATCCTAGGAACAAGAAAAAGAGATAAGGAACCCTAAAATCAGTAAAAAAAACAAAAAAAATTACCGACTCCATTATCGATACTCAGAAAAATGAAACGGCATTTTAACACACGTCCCACAGTATGTCCGTTCACAGATAAACTAATAAGAACCCCAAACGAGAACTATGACTCAGTGAGAAAAGTATCACCTATCGTTTGGACATAAAATACTACAATTTTATGATCTTTGCGGTTAGTGTCACATTATTTGTCGTCATTAAGATATTTTATTGGTTTTTAAGGTGTTCATACTTATTGAGATGAGGTAGGATTATTATGTCTAAAATTAGTATGACTAAGTTTTGCGTGTGGTCTGTGAACTTGCGAAGCTTTTATACCGATTAGTAATCAATTTGTTTTTCTATCCCATACAGATTTAATCCACAAGTCCACAAGGTGGACTGATGACCTGGTGAAGGTCGCAGGAGTCCGCTGTATGCGGGTGGCGCAGGACCGGTCATTGTGGAAATCTTTGGGGGAGGCCTATGTCCAGCAGTGGACGTCTTTCGGCTGAAATGATGATGATGATGATGATAGATTTAATGGAAATTAAACTATCGTAAGACATATTGCACGATATCAACGTGACGTATTTCTAGTTACTACGCGCTATGTTTCGGACATTTTAAATTGTTATCCGTAATTTATTATAATATTAACACAAATAAATGCCCTCACCAGGATTCGATCTCAGGACCTCCAGTTTCGTAGGCATGGCCACTAACAACAAGCCCGTCAAATGAAGTTGAAGTTTTTCTTGAACACTACGACGGTGACAAACAAGCATACGGCCCGCCTGATGGTAAGCGGTCACCGTAGCCTACGGACGCCTGCAACTCCAGGGGTGTTACATGCGCGTTGCCGACCCTTTAAGAACTTTAACACTCCTTTTTTGAAGAACCCCATATTGTAGTCCTTTGGGAAAACAGCGGTAGGAACTCATTCCACAGCCGGAGCGTCCGCGGGAGGAAGTTCCTCTTAAACCGCACGGTACGAGACCATTTAGGCTCCAGGGTATGCGGGTGAACACCCTGCCGACGGCGGCGACAGCGTAACAAAACTTGCTCTAATAGAGACACAGCTTTACTGACAAAACTTAAGCACCACTTTACGCAATAATATCTGGGGCGAAAATCCAAAGTAGGCGTAATTCTATTGTCTCGCATTGAGATAAAACGATAAGCCTCTATTACTACAAAAAAAGTTATCGTTTGACAGATCTTTATTGTACAAAATGACCAGTGTGCTTACTTACGGCTCTAGAGCAGTAAACTAACAAAACTGTACAACATTGACGATAAATATTACATTAAGCTCTGGGCTATATAAGACTGGTTAATTATAAAGACTGGCTATGGCTGACTAAACGCCGTACATGCGCAAGCCAGTTTTTTTGTTTTATGTTGTTACATCGTTTTCTGTAGACATGTAACTCTATCAATATCAATAATTCATTTTTTTAGTTTTTTTATTAAAAATATTTTATGTTCAAATGTAACTAACAAAAATATATAAAATAAGTTACAAGCTAGCTTAAATCTAAACTAGGGCTATATAATCTAATTAAGGTATCAACAAAAACAATTGAATAAGTAGGGACTAAGAAGATTTAGCCAGATTTAGTAGCACCTACGCCAAATCTTGCGATTAAGTTACTGAACTGGACCCAAGTTCCTTGAACGTGGCACTAGCCGGTAGATTTAGTCAAAGTCATTCTTTTAATTAATTTATTAGACCCCTAAAATAACGAAACATAAATAACTTATAAAAACCTACAACTCACTCCTAAGACTATATACAGTAAGTGTAACTTACCTAGCCACCTACCTCTACCTACCTTAAATCTAAAAGAAGTCCTTGAGGTATTGTACCTATGATGCCAGCGGTATTTCCTCGTTGTATCGCAATGCTGATACCAGCTCTTCGGTCACCAGTTACATCAACCAGACGTTTCGCGATTTCTACAAAAAACTTACGTGCGCTGGGACCCCATGGACCTAAAAGTTGAAAGTCTTTACTGTTTAATTGTCTATTCTCTCAGATATATTAAGTCGTCATTAAGATAGTACTTATCTTTTCAATACTAACCACAAAAACGTCTGTTTCTCATACAAATTCCAGTCACTTACGCCCTTTCTCATCCCAAAACACTCTTAATATGTGTTTTAGTAGAAAATATTTACAAAGCGAGTTCAAAACGAGGTTTTAGTGAGATAAAAGTGAGATTAAGCTAATTCGCCCACATTCGGTAGTATGTTTTAATGTACTGTTTTGTCCCGCATAGTTTATCTAAATGGCTTCGTAGGAAATTTATAGGCAAGTTGGCTGCAATGTGATAGGTACTTTCTTTAATAAAAGTGCTGGATAAGAATTATGGTAACTAGCTTCGTTGGGAGAATATTAATTAAGATTTAATTTAAATTGGAGACTGGAAAAATATCTGAAGCCAACTGCAGTGTGGTTACCATGAGTTTCATTAATAAATTATACTTATATATCTCGTTTACGTATAGGTATTTAAAAACGTATAGGAATTTACAAACAAAAATGATTGAATGAGTGATATAAACAAAAGGCAACAAACGAGTATGTTATGTCACTATTTCTCATTGTATTTTCACACTACCTCACAAAACAATTGAATAAGTAGGGACTAAGAAGATTTAGCCAGATTTACTAGCACCTACGCAAAATCTTTTGATTAGGTTACTGAACTGGACCCAGGTTCCTTGAACGTGGATGTAAACAAAAGGCATCATATATTATGTCACTGTTTCTCCTTGTATTTTCACACTACCTCATAAAACACCAATGAAACGATTCTTCGGTCTTATTATCGAAACATACAAAACATAAGATAAATAACTTAATCGGGGCTCCCTCTGAGCGCATACAAACTATTGTCATATTTTTGATTGTCATAACACTTTTCGCACATATTCGTTTGTCATAATTATTTTTGAGCATACCTCGTTTTTTGTCATAAATGATCTAAAGCATATTTTTTATAATTATACTTTTATTTGGCATAATATTTTTAATCATATGTTTGATGACGATAATTGTCTTTAGTTATAAATATTGCAACGCATCTTATTAATATTTCATAAAAATTTAAAGTCATATATTTAAGGCTCATAACATATTTTATTCATAAAAATACAAAGCTGTAACCAGACAAGTGGGTTAGGTTAGGTTAGAACTGCGACCCCCACAGACACAAACTGTTACCAGGAAAGTGAGTCAGGTTAGGTTGGAACCGCGACCCTCACAGACATGAACAGTTACCAGAAAAGTGGGTTAGGTTAGGTTAGAACTGTGACCCCCACAGATACAAACTGTTACCAGAAAAGTGGGTTAGGTTAGAACTGCGACCCCCACAGATGCGAACTGTAACCAGAAAAGTAGGTTAGGTTAGGTTTGAACTGCGATCCCCACAGACATGAACTGTTACCAGAAAAGTGGATTAGGTTAAGTTAGAACTGCAACGCTCTCAGAACTGTGACCCCCACAGATACAAACTGTAACCAGAAAAGTGGGTTAGGTTAGGTTAGAACTGCGATCCCCACAGACATGAACTGTTACCAGAAAAGTGGATTAAGGTAGGTTAGAACTGCAACCCTCACAGACATGAACTGTTACCAGAAAAGAAGGTTAGTTTAGGTTAGAACTGTGACCCCCACAGATACAAAATGTTACCAGAAAAGTGGGTTAGGTTAGCGCCCTATAGTCCCAACCTGTTACCAGAAAAGTGGGCATATATTTAAGGCTCATAACATATTTTATTCATAAAAAATACAAAGCTGTAACCAGACAAGTGGGTTAGGTTAGGTTAGAACTGCGACCCCCACAGACACAAACTGTTACCAGAAAAGTGAGTCAGGTTAGGTTGGAACCGCGACCCTCACAGACATGAACTGTTACCAGAAAAGTGGATAAGGTTAGGTTAGAACTGCGACCCCCACAGATACAAACTGCAAATCGTTATGCGAGTTAACGTTATAGTTATTGACAATTATGCTCTTAGTGGTTATGACATTTAATTTATTATAATTTAAATTTATATGCGTAAAAAATATATGACCACTACTGAGTATGATCAAAATTTTTATGACTAAAAATGTATGACACAAAATAATATGACTTTCTAATTGTATGCGCAATGATGATTATGAAACAAGTGGTTATGCGCAGCAACGATATGACTTAAAAATGTATGCCACCCAATATGGACCCAACTTAATCTTGCTTAGAAACAAGATAAGCAGGGTCACAACCATAAGTTACTATAGATTTCGAAGGATAGATTTCGCTACCGACAAGCGAGCCTACCATGATAAATAAAATAAATAAATAATTAAATATTATTGAACAATCTTACACCAATCGACCTAGGCCCACGGTAAGCTCAATAAGGCTTGTGTTGTGGGTACTAGACGACGATATATATAATAGATATATACGTATAAATACTTAAATACATAGAAAACATCCATAACTCAGGAGCAAATATTCGTGATAAACACACAAATAAATGCCCTGACCGGGATTTGAACCCGGGACCTCCTGCTTCGTAGGCAGGGTCACTACCAACTAGGAGGCCGTTAAACTATACCATAACCATGTATAACCATGAGTTGCTATAGATTTCAAACGACAGATTTCGTCACATTAGACAGTTACACCCCGCTTCGACTCACAAGCGCAAGCAAGATGCACTGATAGAGCGTTGACGTAGACGCAAGCGACTATAGATATCTACAGTATTATTTCAAACTTGTGGTTAGCAATGTAGCTGTACCGTATTCCGTTTTTCAAATATACTTATAACAGCATCAGTACTAAGTAGTTCAAGTCCGGATGCGAGAACTCTGATATTTGGAGTGGACATTCAATATTTGCACAAAGAGCGTGAACAGCAGTAGCTTGACTTCGTTGAGTTTCGGTTCAAATCAGATATGTAAAATTGCCTCTTCTTGCAAGTTCCTTTCATTCCTGTTATCTGTCTTTACTTAATACAAATATTTGATCGACAAAAGTAAACAACTGCAACTTTAACCTGATTCCTTCATCGCACACGTGATTTTCTTTCCAACCTGATGCAATAAGGATTACCGCGAGTTGATTTTCCGCTAGGGGCGCTAGTGGAACGAGGGTCCTGCTGGAACATTTCAAAAGTCACTTTGACAATTCTCGCATATTGACACAGGACCCACGCATGAGTGGCGCCACCTGGTGAGCGACAATACGGTAGCTCCCATTAGCTCTTCTTCCAAATGATCAAGTATGTCTAGCTAATAGACTTATAAGAATCATTGCCTTATAAGAAACTCTGCCTTAAAAGCAGGAGGTTTCAGGTTCGAATCTTGGTCAGGACATTTCGTTGTGTGTTTATCACGAATATTTATTTACTCCTTAGTTATGGATGTCTTCCATGCGTTTATGTAATAATTTATTTGTATACGTATCTATCTATTATATGCCCCGTAGTTATGGATGTTTTCCATATATTTCAGTTTTAATTTATATGTATCTATGCAATATATATAAACCGTCGTTTAGTAACCGCAACATAAACCTTATTTAGCTCACTGTAGAGCCATAAATAAATAAAAATTATAAAACTATGTTGTGTGATCCTTACAGAAATCGATCTAGTCCCACAGACTAGATCGATTTCTGTAAGGATCACACAACATAGTTTTATAATTTTTATTTATTTATGGCTCTATATCGTAGCTAGGACAACTTGCTCCGACTTCTCTTCAATAACGTTACCTTTAAGTCGAAAGTCTGTTTTGGTTTGTTCTCTGTGATATTTGCAAGCCTGCCAAAGGCGTAGGAGGTGTTTTAATAGCCTTCTCGAGTATTGCGTCTACATTCATAGCTTCCTCAGTAGTTGCTGTAGCGGATCCTTCAGAATCAAAACATCTTACGTTCGCTTCATTTCATACATACTTAGAGCATTTTGCTTTTTGTGTACAAAATTTACTAGGCTGAGAACTGTGACTAATAATTGTTTCGTTCAATTCAAAAACAGCTTATGTCGCTAGGGAGCCAATACCCCTTATGTTGTTTTTGCTATAGACGAGGGCGTTGCAATCGCCAGTTTAACGATTTGGATACAAGACAGGGATATATTCTAATATTGTTTTTGGTAGATTTATGACATAACAAATCTTGTTATTTGGTAGTTAAATCTTAAAATGTCTAATTGATGAAACCACTTTGCCGTTAAAGATCTTGAAAATTTTTACAGTTCGTCAGTGACACACCCTTTATAACTTCAGTGGCTATGATTCTAGTATTATTTAAATAAGTGGAATTTGCTTTCGAGTTATTTATAACATATTAATTGTGACAAACTGTCTATTGTCTCGTGTAGCTCCTGACCTGGTTGCAAAAGAGGTGGGCGTTTATGTGAACATTATTTTACTGACATTTATAATAATGTTTGTCAATAAGTCGCTGATCCTCCGCATCTTCTGGCCGAAGACAATAAGAAACGAGGATTTGGGTAGTATATGTAGAGTCTTCGATCGCCCAAGAAGTAGCACTGCAGAAATGGAGGTGGGTCGGGCATAACCTTCGAAGAGGAGCTACAAACAGCGCCAGAGCAAGCTCTCTTGCCAGCGCAAGAGAGGTATGGGCACAGCGGATGCATATCGTTTAGTGTGGTAGGGCACAGCACAACGAATGTCGTCTCGCTCAAATCTGGAGCAGACCCCATCTGGGGAAGTACCTCCACCTTACAGAAAACCGCAGTTGAATAACACTAGACCCTACTCATAGTGTTGTGTTTCTGTTGGTGAGTAAGGTCGCCAGAGCTCCAAGAGGATTCACTGTGTTGACAGCTGTGACCCACGGTGTGGGACCCACGGAGCAAAGCTTGCCCCTTTAACTGTCAACACAGCGAATCCTCCTTTTTTTTAAAAGGGTCGGCACCCTATGTCTTAAAATGTCCATATTCTTTTTAAATTTTCCTTTGCGCTACCGCCATACTAAATCTATGAAAAAATGGTGGCGGAATGGAAAAATAAAATCTTAAGACACTTTTTTTCTCCTACTAGTATTGAAAGAGCTCGCAATTCTGAGTAGCAAACATATCAAAATTATTAAATTTGGCAAACAATTTATTTTCTAAAACAAAAGAAAAAAACGCCCAATTACGAACCTAAACTGAATAAAACGCCATGTTGAATTGTTTCTGCCAAAAAGTGCACCGTAAAAACGAAAACTTCATACGTTAAACTATAAAACCCCTAAAGCACGTGGATAACGTAATACCCTCAAATCGCGCGTTACCAACAGACAAGGCTCCATTCAGACACACTATCAATCATACTGCTTGTATCAATATCGGAGAGTTGCAACTCACGGCACTAGGGTTGTGCTTCGGCATTTTTAAAAAATAGGGTACCATTTCCTTTATTTTAAATATAGGAAGTTTTGGGTTTTGTATAACCAGGATCACGAGTTATTGATTAAAAAACAGAAAAAGAGTGTCCCTTTTTTTTGGTCAGTTTTGTAACGCATTTATTCATGTGGGTTTAGTACATTTTGTGTGGGCCGTTACGAAACTGACAATTTTTTTTGTATACAAAATTAAGAGTGTCCTTTGTTTTCGGTCAGTTTCGTAACGCATTTTTTCAGTAGTATATTTTGTGTGGGCCGTTACAAAACTGATAATTTTTTTGTATGGAAAATTGAGGACCCATGTTCTTTAAAAGTGGTTAGAGCGCATCCGGGCTTACGAGTCCCACAACATAACCGTTCTAGTTCTCCCACTAGGCGGGATGCCAAAAGCATTCCTACCGGGTCTTACACTTACAATGTGTCCAGGATTTTATCGTGACATAAGTAGTTTTCCGCGTTTGAAAAATATCTCAACCTAAATTATGACGAAGGTATAGGTAATTTTAACCAATTTTAAATATCACTGAATCTCATTTTATCCTAATTAAATAGCCATAACATAAATTTATTTGGTGTAATAATCTAAACGTGTAGAAAACCGATTTCTTGCTAAAGTTTGGCCGATTTAGAGCGATTTATAAATTTACTTAAATACATATATTTTATTGTATATTTTTAGATTACAATGGCCCTGTTAAAGATATTCAAGAAAATATGATACTTTCTAATAAATCACACCAAAACAGCAACCAAATTCATAAGTGTTTGAAAGGAATAAGGAAGGACCAAAGTTAATAATGTTTAATTTCTACTTTCTACCCATGTAAAGTCTAACCATATTGTATGTTGCCCTCGTACATTGTGAATTTGTCACAGCCCTGGACAACCATTCTTCCAAATATCCTTTAGAGCTCCGAGCTAAAGGAAATGTCAATCATGTTTTTCTTGGAGCTGGAATTCCTCATAAAATCTTCACGTTTAAAAGGTTAAGGGAACATTGTATTCAGCATTATATCAGTATCTCTAAGGAAATGTGGAAGTAGGTTTAAGCGATTTTCATTTCTCCGTATTCTGTTACCAAGTTATTTCTAAAACAATATTACTGTTCCCAGTGTTCCCTGAGGACTTCTCTGTACCTGAGAAATAATTTAGCCCAATTTTCTGTCAAGAATAAACATAATTATTTATTTCGACAGGGTTTACATAGAACGATAAAATTAAGGTCGCGTACTAGATCTAACTACAATGTCGTGTCGCATTATGTCTTTGGTATTGTAGTAGTCGCGATCCCAACCTATTGACAGTAGTTTTTTTTTTAAAGACAGATTTGCCTACAGGTCCTCTTGACAGTCAGAGTCCTACAATAACACTGTAGGTCGCAATTAGAGCATTAAGTGGTAATTAATTGTGTGCTAAGGGGCCGACCGTCCCCGGGAACAGATTTCAAAATTCAAATTCCTAAATTGTTGGATTTGTCTAAAGATATCGACAGATGCGGAAATCTTTTCCCTCTAGGGATCCTTTTCTTTCCGCGGTATACTTCGGTCATTTCGTTTAATCTCTAATTACCTAATGCCACCTTTAGAACTAATTCAATTGGCATGTGGCAGATATGAAACACACTAATCACAACTGTGTTTGTTTATTTAATTCGCAATGTTTCGTTTTACCAATTTTCGCAACGATATTGACACACTACGCGAAGACATATGTCCGGCATATGGCGAACATACAAGAACTAATTGCTCTCATTATTTATAACAAATGAAAGGCGCAAATGGGTTATTCATGCAAATCATATCCGTAATAAGCTACAAATTATATGTATTATGTTTACACTTTTTCAATGCTTTGTGAGCGTGTAATTTTGGTTTAAAATAGTTTAAATGTATTGGCAACATTGTTAAGTGCTCAGCAATTGAGCAGTTAAGGATAAAAAGAAATTAAGGATTGTATAGGTAATTATATGAATTCTGCCTTCTCGATGCTATTTATTATTGATCTCTTGTTATTAATGATATAAAATTAAGTTTCTTTCATCTATACCTTTAAGTATCCTTACTTAAATATCGACAATCTCGGGAACAGTTAAAACGATTTCGATGAAAATTGGTATACAGGCCTTTTTAGGGGTAAAAACTCGAACCAGCTTCCACCAGCTTGGTCTTATATCCGAGAAAACGCGGTTTTTTTTACAAAATGAGCTCTCCGAGCATTTTTCGATCGCCCAAAAATTTTAAATAATCATGGCATGCATTTTTCAAAAACTACCATCTTTTGGGTAGCTTATAATTTAAATGTACTTGTGAACCTGGGCCTTACGCCTAGTTATGTTATAGGTGTGCAGTGTGCAGAAGAACCACGTATACCGTGGTTATCTCTTCCTTAAAATACATTTCTACTGCACCTTTCGTTATCCCAATAATTACACGTTTATAAATTAAACAGTAAGTAAATCAAAGGCCTATCTGAATATGCTGCTTCAAGTAAAGCGACTATTTAATTGGCAAGGGTACATCTATCACAATGTCTCATCTACTTCCCTATAAACAGCCCGGCCCGGGGCGGACCTACGGTATTTATCTTAAATCCTCGATGAAATTGCTCAGATCCACTATAATGCAGTTTAATTAAGCCACACAATCAGCAGCCGTTACCAAAGAAACGCCCCAAACGTGAAATAAATTCTTGAGGGGCAGAACTTGGTCCCACAATGCCTGTGGTGATCAAAAACCAACTTAACTTTGCAGCTGTGCAAACGAAATGGAACTCTTAGCTACCGTGTGGAGGGTGAAGTGATTCGCATTTAAGTGTGTCAAGTTTGGTGCTTGGGGTTGACGGTTAGTCTCTAACGTTTAATTTTCTTTTAATCCCAACGCCTTGATGGTAATCATTGGGGGGTTGCTGCGTAACGAATTAAACGGATTGCGTTGGTGTCTCAAATGAGGCTAGTTTATTTCTCTGGAGACATTTGACAAAAGGGGATATTGTTTACGGTTAACTAGTAATATTGGCTTTGTGCAGCACCATACATATGGCATACATAATGTATGGTGCATCTTAAGTCCTTTATGCCAGTTCCCATAATCTTAAACATTTTTCGAAAAACGAAACTACATAAAAAGTCAACGAATCTATGAAAGCTGAAACGGAGAGCTTACGGTCAGTCAACATTACAAGGTTTTCGCAACGTCTTGTAAATTACACAAATCATGAGCTAGGACGCAGACGGATTGCTAGTTTCTTAGCTGACGGCCGTATCTCAAGACTATTGCGAAATGAGTCATGTAATGCTTCTAGACTTTCTAGGTCAGTGGGCATTGGAATAGGTACCTGGTGAAATAGGTAACCACGAACGTGGGTGATTTGATAAAAGTCACTTGAAATTGACAACTCTATTTTATATTCCAGTTTCCGGATTTGAAATCAAGATTGCACTGATTTAAACTTTAGCAAATTTTATACATTATTTTACTGAAACGGGTCTTAATCACACACAGTTTTTCTCCGGGACTACTGGGCCAATGTTGATCTCGTCAGAAGTTTTCTTAGTTTCACGCGATTAAGATCCGGTAAATTTATAAGTTTAAGGTCTTGACCTTTGGGAGTTGGAGAAGAATTGTGCAACTTGCCACCAAATTGGCATCATGGGTGATCATGACAGCTCTGTCAAGAGCTTACGCCTAAGAAGAAATGTATGTGTGTCCAATGCTTAAATGTGACTGCTGATAATCAAAATGTATCAGTATCTATATACTTTTTACTTATCGTTACACAATCTTGCTACGAGTACAATACATCAACTACTATTTTTATTAAATAGAAACAACTTTGCAATCCATTAAATATCCCAACAACAAAACAATCTCCTGACACATTTACACGGTCATAATTCAAAGAGGCTAAAACACAGTTAGAGTCAACAAAGTTGATCTGGACATGAAGATTTATAGACTAGGAGCCGGTCCCGGAGAATGATAAACAACTTGGAAAATAATGAAACCTCTTTAGTTGGACCATTATTTTTTCAAAGGCGATTTCTACTCAGAACCGCAAGCTATTTCGATTCTTTTACGAGGAAAAAGTATGCTAAGATCTTTTTACAATTTCGTTATCATTTTTTTATAGACTTTGTGAAGCGCTAACGGAATAGAAGATTTGAAAAATGTGTTGAAATTAACTATTACGATCGAACGAGCTTGAGATTCTAAGTAGAAATCAAATAAAAATACTTATATTAAAAAGAATCATAGACCAGTGACACTTTATACACGAAAAATAGAGTCCATAGGACGTGAAAATTGCCCAACATTAATGATTTATCGAGACGGCCCCAAAGTAAAAAAAAAACACAAGCGACGACTTAGGGATAACATAAGGCGTTACGTCGTGGCACTAGTCTGAACACAAACAGAAACGTATGTTACATTTTTATGAACGATATGTACTCGTACACGCTTTAGTACAGTCAACTGCAAAAATATGGTTCGACATAATCGACTCATAAATATGGTACTACGCTCGTATTACTCCGGCATAAGGTGCTATGGGACATATTTTTGAGTAAGATGTGCACCACCATATTTTTACACTTGACTGTACTTACTAAGACTACACATAACTCAGACAGAACTGTGAACTCAACCGCTGAACTGCTGCCAGAATATCTATTAATATAGAAATTCCGTTGCTCTCAAAATCTCAAACCATATTCCGGCGCTACCTCTCCGTCTATCAATCCTTTTTACTGCAAAACGTTTTCAAAGAACTCGCTACTCCAAACTTGACAAGCTTTGTACGATGCACAGAAAGTAACTTTCCGCCCTTGGGCGTTCGATAGTGCTTTACGATTCGCTAACCGATGGCCATTGTTTAGTGTTTGTCGTCAAAGGCGAGATGCGCTTTTATTACTCATGTGTTTGACGAGACTGTCTTGAATGGCTATTGTCTTGAATCGGAACGGTTTTTCAAAGAACATTTTCTTTAAAGACATTTGCTGTTCAGTCATCAAATACATTGGAGCGGCCAACGTGGTCACTAATATCTGAACACTTCGCGATTGTCAAAGCGTTAGCTTGATCTGATGGGGGCTGCTCATAAAGAGAATTGAGTCTATAGGTATTCAGCAAATAAATAAAGGATGACTCACACTAGAACGGGACGGAACGGGACGGGACGCGGCGGGACGGGAAAATATGACAGCTTCTATAAAATGCGTCACGTGACATCCGAGGGCTCCGAGCTATCACGTGATTCTTTCTATGGAAATTGACAGATTTTCCCGTCCCGCCCCGTCCCGTCCCGTGCTAGTGTGAATCATCCTTAAATAGTAATAAGATAGAGGTTGCAATAAAATTTACACATAAGAAGTTTTATTTTCGCAATGAAAAAAAACACATAAACCGCGATGTAGAATATTAAGTACTTAATTTATGTTTAATATTATTAAAATATTTAGTATGTAGATTTTACTTAACAGTAATAACTTTAGAAAAATAACACAGAAATAAAATAAAAAACTAAGTCACTAAAATAATCGGCACTTTCAATACAAAATTTACTCATGTCAAATACCTGATCAGTTATTTTATTATCATTAGGTTCCATAATCACCATAAAGGATGACTCACAGTAATCCGATCCGATCCGATCCAAGACGATCTGTCACTTTCTATAGAAATAATCACGTGATAGCTCGGAGCCCTCAGGGCCTATACTACGAAAATCGAACGATTGCGGATTTGTATCTCCATCCCTGTCACACTTGCATATTGGAATGACAAAGAGGTTTTCCCGTCAATGCCAATTTTCGATGTTCGTGGTAGGCATGCTGAGGTCACGTAACGTTGTCTATAGAAACTGACAGATCGGGTTGGATGGGTGTGAGTCATCTCTTAATAATACATAAACAAAAGTCAATTTAAAGATTTACGTAAAATAACCTCTGCTGTTTATTTATTATCCTTACCCACTTATAATAAGCACCTTATCTACTTTAGTGAGCACAACTACTCAACTTAAAACCCACTCTGCTAATTCAGCTAACTCACTTTAACTTTGCCAATAGCCGTGTCTAAATCCCGCAAAGCTAGGTG
Organism: Lathronympha strigana; assembly: GCA_949128165.1. NCBI lineage: Eukaryota > Metazoa > Arthropoda > Insecta > Lepidoptera > Tortricidae > Lathronympha > Lathronympha strigana. The sequence continues at coordinate 3,255,973 of OX421911.1, forward strand.
TCTCCAAGGGTCAGACATTTGAGTATTTTGATTGCTTTACCCCTCACCACGGCCCATTTGATTCATCATACTCTCATATATTTACGGAAGAAAATGAACCTTATTTTATAAGCAATAAGATGGTTATTGAAATAGAATTGCAATTAGCTTGTTTACACTAATTAAGTCATATTTCAGATGAGACGCCGGCGCCGAGAGTTAAACGCCTTGACGATATAATATCCTGGAATATCCTTTGAACGTTATTTTGAGTGGGAAAAAGAGAAGGTGAGCGAGTAAGATATACATAGTGTTACCAATATCTATAATTAAATTTACTATAATTTCAAAATATTCTGCTGTCTGAGTGTTTGCATGGTAATTTATATATGATTTGAAAAACTTATCGAAGAAGTGAGTAAAGTTCTCCGTTATACTGGAACAATCTGGCGTTAGTATGTCTGTATGTATATTTTCATAACACTTGCTCCTAAATGATATAATATGCATGAATTCTAAGACTTCATGAGCTGTATTTTGCCCTTGGCCGTAACGGATTTCATACATTTTACCGCCCGACCAAAGCTCCCGGAGGGCCAGCGTTTCGCAAAGCGATGTATCAGACAGCTCCTATTAGCATACAAAAAGACGTGTCGAATTTAACGGGAAAAACACGATGTACTTATTTACCAATGAGCGTCAATTTTGTCCATTATTTTAAGACTTTCCTGCAAAAATATGCTTTTAGTGGCAATCAATAACCAATTAGGATAAAAATATCAATACTTGATATTCACGTTTCCAACTAAACAGGAAAACATAATATAAACCCACCATCTAAAACACGATGTATACTTATTTACCAATGTGCTGCCAAAACTCACCTGCTTCGATTAGAACGTGTACAAAGAGCTATTCTTAAAGTTATGCTTCTGAAGCCGATCAGATTCAATCTTCAATGGATTCCATCTCACGTAGGCATAATCGGCAATGAGACAGCTGATTCATTGGCAAAACAGGCGTGCAGCGATGGTATTGAAGTTCACTTCCTACCCCCATTTAATGACTGTTTACATTTAGTCCAATCCAAGTGTCGCGAATTATGGAAGGAATATTTCGATAAGAGATCGCTGGAGAAAGGTGTTTGGTTTAAGACCATACAGTCACAACCCTTTCATTCGCCTTGGATTGATAAAGTTGGGTTACCTAGGCACGACCTCGTTTTATTGTTAAGATTGCGTTCTGGACACCTTCCATTGAACAAATTCGCATTCCTTATGCGCAAAGTGAACACGGAATTATGCACCTTATGTAATCGAGTCGAAGATGTGTATCACATTATAATGGAGTGTGTCCGGAACGAAGTACCTAGACGGCAATTATTTAATGACGGTTCCATTGGACTATGCAATACTTACCTATCAAATCCCATGTCTGAGGCGGTCGGAAAGATATTAAATATTGTTAAATACGGTCTAAAAGAGAGAAATGTGGACTTGGCTATTTGAACTCTGTTAATTAAGTGCTTAAGTACGGGGCAACATATTCGTTTAACGAAAAGCTCCTTAATAAAGAAAAAAAAAAAACTTTATATTGAGCGGGTGTGCTTAAAACAACACAAATATGCCCTTTACCCAACTGGGCGAACACGTTCTGTTGGACGTAGAAAACGCAAGGTTTTTGACTCTGTTGCACACAATACTGCATTCTATCGCCGACAATTAAACTTCCTTGCACCCTTTCTTTACAACAAAGTCAACGAATATTTGAACATCATTAATAGGAATAAGTACAACTTGGTAAAAGATGTTCGTAATTGGGCTCTAAAACTAGACTATGCAGAAACTGAAAAGTTATTTGACATTACAAGGTAACAAATAGTTATTTAAATCCACGCCCCTTATTCATACGTCAAATCCTTGCCTCAGTGTAAATATTTGTCTGTGTTGGTCTGTTGTAATAAAATTGGTATTTGTTTGAATATTACATGTACCTTCTTAATAATCAGTAACAATTATTATATGCCAGCACCTATTTAGTATGCCGTGAAATACTTCATCTCCACTCACACACTGTCGCGCCCAGCGCGATGCACTATGGTAAGTGTTCATTCACTAAGTTTTGTAGTGAGGCAACACTGACAGCGAGAACGTCAGTCGAGATGGCGGGAAAAACACTATGACACGATGGTGGATAAAATACAGTGTGGAGGTAGGTGCATATAGGCGGTGGAACGGCGCTGCGTGCAAGGAAAGTGGCCTTGCATGAGCCTCCATCGGATCACAGGAGATTGGCCTGGTAAGCACTATGCACATTGTTTATACTATAACTGACATTCCAAGCTACATGAGGGTGGAACAAGGGGTTAACTAACGGACGTGGTTAACGTAGTTTCACTAGATCGTAGTTCAATCTTGCGGTGTACATATAGGCACCTAGACAAGCAAGGACATTGGACAGGGGAGCCCTGGGCTCCCCAGAGTGTGTACCGGATGCACACAGGTAATTAAGGCATGTAGTACGGTCGGTTATGAGTTGGAGTATAAGGGCCGGGTCTAGGGGGTAGGCTTATGGAGGACCCCGTGGGGGCACCGCCCCCATGTCCAGCTGGTGCCACTGGGCACCAGGGTACTAGTTGATAGTACCTAGTCTGGAGGCGTAACTGATCGTACGAGAGAGTCACTCTGGATAGGCCAGTAGACCAGACTCTCATGATAGATATGTGCGATGCCAACTCTGAAGTAAATACACATTAAATTGCTAAGTCCAAGGTGCCCTCTTGTTCGACTTTCATGTAGCATATCATTGTGTATTTCTATCTGTATACTTTGTCGTCCTAGCGGATCTGTACCCAAATAGAATTCAGGCAACTATGTCGTTTATACTTGGGTATAGATGGCGCGACAAAATGGTGGAGGATGCTGGGATCCTCTAATAAGATTGGAAGCCAGATGATGTCTGGTTACTCCATGTGTGGATCCCCTGATGACGGTTCTTGTGGCCGAGGATAGCTAATTAAGTTTTGCTTTCTTTGTGCTGAAAGTACCGTGGTACATATTTTTTAAAGAAAATGTGTACTAAAATAATCATATATTATTCCACAGCATGCGGCAAGTTCATTAAAAGATTAAAAATAAATTGGTGTTTTATTTTGTGTGTTGAAACTTAATTTTTATTTTCGGCAAAAGGGTGCACCCTAGGTAGGATTACATGCATAATTATTGTATTTCCATGTATTTTGTGTGAATTTATTTTATTTAAGGTTGGTCAGATGAATGTTTTTTTATTTTTACATTCTACGCTGATGCGTGTAACTCCTTCTTTCAAAGGATTTTTTTTGTTATCTGTGAGGTGAGACGCGTTCGGAATACGTACATTTATTTTTAGTGATAAGTGAACGTTGGATGAGCAGAGTAAGCTTATATTAAATTTAAAAGTGTTTTAATATGTATATGATGTAAAGCTCTTGTTAAAATTCTTACTAGATTTTTATTGGATTTTTTATTATACGGACAGGTCAAATTAGAGTAAGTCAAGAATTCTAATTTGACGTGAATGAGAATCGGAACGCAAGTTGCGCGCTGGCAAATGGCAATACTGACTGACCATAGACTTGCGGGCATATCAAGAACGAATGGAAAAAAAAGTTAAAGTTACTGTTCGCGGTATTTCAACTTTGCTGGGTCGAAAAAGAAGCTCGCTCAGCCGTCTCTCGGATTATTTTCAGTAATTGGCACTGTTAAGTTACGAATGTAAATAGTGGTTGTGATTGTGTTGTTAAATCTGGTTTGGGAATCGTTCCTGAAGCGAGTTGCAGCAGGATTGCAGGTAATGCCGTGTGTAAACTTCGACTCCATCATAGCGCCATATAGCATGAACGCTGAAAAGTTTTCACATGGTCGATTAGTGTGATAGTTTCCGTATTTGCAAATAGTAACGGTGATGTTTGATGTGTATTACAGCTGCGCCAAGCAGAGTAGGACACGTACCCAGCCAGATTGTTACGAGTATCATAAGATCGCGAACCTTACCGGTTCCGGCGCAAGCGCCCGTAAAACCAAATTAGACGCTGTACTTCTTTCGGGGTGAGTTATGAACAATATGTAGTTTATGCATACGATCGTCACAGACAGCATGGAATTATTGTTAAGATTATTAACAATCAACGAAAGAAAGTGGTAATTGAGCACGGTAGTGCCTCCGCCGAGTCATAGTACTACCGACTTGGCACATAAAAGTTTTTTTCTTACTGAAGTAAAGCTGTCAAAGCAAGGAACAAGTATAATGTACGTTGATTCTTTATATTTTCAGCTTCATCATGGCAAGTTTACACCATAGAGTGATGTTAAGGCATGGAAGACTGAAAAAAGTTACAATAGATTCCCAAAGCCTGTTGGAAAGATGTGGGGACGACACCGTATCTGAGGAAGAATTTACAAGCCTTCATATGAGACTCAAACAGAACCTAGGAGCATTTGAAAAAGAAATTTTCCAGTACTTAACTGTAGTACCAGATGCGGACATAGAGAACATCACCGAAGACCAGCTGAAGGCGGAAGATGTCCTGACAGAACTGGAGACAGTCTGGCAGTTTAATAAGAAAAGAAGAGATGCAGTCAACAAATCTAAATTGCCGGAACTGGGACTTCCGACCTTTGCTGGGGAGAGGCTGAAGTGGTGTGAATTCTGGGACCGCTTTGCTGCAAATGTAGACCAGAGGGATTTGCAGGAATCTGAGAAATTCATGTACTTACTAAGTTGTCTGAAAGGAGAAGCTTTGGAAACAGTGTCGGGCTTAGCGGCTACTAACGCCAACTACTCAGTAGCAGTAGAAACATTAAAGTTGCGGTTTGGATCAAGTGATGCCTTAGTAGACGCACATTACACTGCCCTCAATAACTTAGTGAAAGCAGATACTACCAGTGCAAGTTGCCGCAGTGTTCTGGATAACATTGAGCGTAATCTCCGGGTGTTAGAGAAACTTGGTGAGCCTGTAGGTGGAAATCATTTACGGGCCTTAGTCCTGTCCAAGTTCCCGCAGAAGGTTATACACGAACACCACTTGCTTGGAGAGAGTAATGACTTGCAATCAATTAGGAACAATTTAAACAGGATAATTACTGCAATGGAAAAGTCATCGGTTCTGGCAGCAAGTCCAGATTTTATACCCTTGCCTGGCACTAGCAGCACTACTGAAGCATTGCAAATCCGTAGTGAAGTACGGTCAATGAATCCTCGGAAAAGGAAACAGTCTGTGCATACGAGGGTACCACCGCCAAAGAAAATGAAAAGATCTTGCCTGTTTTGCGGAGGAAAAGGACATGCCAGTGGAGATTGCCGAAAGTTCAGTTCAGTTGAAGCTAGGCAGAAACAACTAACTGGAAGATGCCTCCACTGTCTTAAACGTAACCACTCAACAGCATCCTGCAAGCGCAAAATCTCATGCTTTCGATGCAAGGGAGACCATCTGGTGATGTTCTGTCCAGATCCTAAGCCAGATGACCGCAGTGGCAACCCTCCAAAACCCACAAACTAGGAAGAGCAGCAGAGGTAGAGTTTTCATAGACAGCGGTAGCCAACGGAGCTACATAACATCAGCAGCTGCAAAGTGTCTAGACCTGCCTACTCTGCAAGAAGATCATCTCCTCATTTTCACATTTGGAGCTTCTGAACCTCGGACTACGTCAACCCCTTCGACAATAGTGGACATCTCAACAAAACGAAATGTCACCAAGCAGTTCACTGTGAACATTGTACCAAGGATCACTGACAGAGTTCCAGTGACAGCCTTCAATCACCCTGGAGTCGATGTTCTTGCTGATGATGACACTGTTGGGGAAGCTGTTGATGTGCTTATTGGGAATGACTACTTTGCTTCTATCTTCAGACCGAATAAGATCCAGTTGTCAGAACACTTTTATTTACTGGACACGGATTTTGGATGGGTACCTTCAGGGAAGCTTACTCAAGAAGAAAGAAGTGAAGTTCTGTCTGTGGTCACTTACTGTCAATGTCATACCCCAAACTGTCCATACTTTGCTGAACCAGACCTGCCTTTAAGAAACATAGATGTGAAGTTCTTGTGGTCTTTAGAGAACCTAGGGATTACAGACTCACCTAAGGCTACGAGGCAGGAAGAAGCAGTTCGACACTTTAATGAAACTGTGCAATACCAGGATGGGCGGTACTCAGTGAAGTGGCCATGGATTGAATACCCACCAGATTTACCATCAAACTTTGGGTTAGCTTTAGGTCGGTTGAAGAGCAATTTGAGAAGACTGGATGTAGAATCAATTCATGAGTATGACTCCATCTTAAAGGAACAACTACAACTGGGAATTATAGAAGTAGTTGATGAAGGTACAGACGCTGACAATCACCCGATTCATTATCTTCCCCATCACATGGTAAAACAAAACGCAATAGACAAGAAACAAGATACCATTAAACAAAATGGCGGCAGCGGCAAGTCGCGTATCGTGTATGATGGGAGCGCCAAGGTCATGGGACAGAAAAGCCTCAATGAGTGTCTATACAGCGGTCCCTCTATGTTAGAAGACCTTACAGCGCTGCTTTTGAAGTTCCGGACGAAGAGGCATGGTATACTAGCAGATGTGGAAAAGGCGTTTCTGCAAGTAGCTCTCCAAGAGGATGATCGCGATGTCACAAGGTTCCTATGGATAAAAGACAAGAGCAAGGAAGCAACAGAGGATAACCTACTGCATCTAAGGTTCTGTAGAGTACCGTTCGGAGTCGTGGCGAGTCCATTCCTACTGACAGCAACAATTCGACACTATATAAGCCAGACAAATAAGGAACTACTGAAGCAGGTTGCTGATAAATGCTATGTGGATAATCTCGTTACTGGGGCTGACACTTTGCAGGAGGCCAAGCGGATCTATGATCAAACAAGGACCACATTTGAGCAACTATCTATGAATATGAGGGACTGGATCTCAAATAGTCGGAGCCTCATGGTTGAAATACCAGAGCATCATAGATCTTCCAAACAGGAACATGTAAAAGTACTTGGCCTGATGTGGAATATCAATGAAGACAAGTTGAAGCTGAACGTGACTCAAGGCCACTTCAACACAGACCCCCCAGTGAATACGAAGAGGAAGGTTCTACAGGCTTTAGCGCGCGTGTATGACCCCTGCGGCTTTGTATGCCCACTTATGTTGTCGATAAAGCTGATTTTTCAGAATATCTGTGAGAGGAAGTGTAAATGGGATTCAGAGCTACCCACGGATTTGGCCTTATCTGTGAAGAAAGTCATTGAGAGCCTGAAGTTGATAACTGATATTGAGGTACCAAGATACATTGGAACAGACAGCTCAAATGGAGGTCTCAAATACCACCTACATTGTTTCACAGACGCATCCAAAGACGCTTATGCTGCAGTTATTTACTTAAAGGTAATTGAAAACGAGCAAGGAAAAATCTCTCTGTTGATGGCAAAATCACATGTGTCGCAGACCAAGGATAAAGATGAACTGAAAATACCTAAGTTGGAATTACTTGGGTTTCTAATTGGAAGTAGACTTTTAAAGTATGTGAGGAAACAACTTGATCTGGACATAGAAAAGGAATATTTGTGGTCGGACAGTTTAGTTGTACATAGTTGGATGAGGTCAAACAAATTACTCCCACCTTTTGTTGCCAACAGGGTGAACGAAATCAAGCGTGACCACCCCAACACCGAAATGCTCTATGTCCATACGAAGACAAACCCGGCTGACATCGCCACACGTCCAGAACTGTTCCAGGAAAAGAAGGATCTTTGGTTTCACGGTCCAGAATTCCTGATAGAGAAGGAAGCTTGTTGGCCCCAAAACAGACTCTATGAGGCTCATCGAAACCTCCTTTCCGTTGGGGAGGTCCTGGATGATGTTCCAGGTGATCCGACTCAACAAACATCTGATGGCGACCAGAGTGAGCCCATGGAACAAGACCCTGAGAGCAATGTACCGATGCACTCCCGGGGTTCCCGGGGTTCAAGTATGCCAATAGAGGTTGATGAATATCATTCCATAGTTGAGCACATGGAACTTGACAACCCGGACAATCATGGCACAGAAAGCAATCAGGAACAGGTCAGCGTGGCTCATATATCTGAGATCAAAGACTTACAAAAGAAGCACTTCAAAGAAGAACTTGATGGGAAAAGAACGCATTTAGCAAGAAATCTAGATCTCTTCATCGATGTTGATGGCATTTTGAGATGCCGTGGACGTATGGCGAACACGACCTGGAGCTATGATATGAAGTATCCTATACTACTGCCAAAAAATTCAGAGTTCACGGATAGCATCATAAAGGACACACATGAAAGTAACTACCATGTTGGTGTGCCACATACACTAAACATCGTCAGAGAACGCTACTGGATACCCTCCGGGAGAGCCCAGGTAATTAAGGTGTTAAGGAAATGTACCCAGTGCGTCAAACATGGTGGCGGTCCGTATCGATTACCAGCCACACCTGCACTACCATCAGAACGGGTAAATTACAACAGACCCTTCACTTACAGTGGCGTCGATTACCTGGGACCTCTATTCGTGAGCACCGAAACGGGTAAAGAGAAACGGTGGTTAGCCCTATTCACGTGTTTGACAGTACGAGCCATACATCTCGAGATTGTGAAAGACCTGTCAGCTGAAGAATGTCTTCTAGCCTTAAGAAGATTTGCAGCAGCTAGAAATAAGCCACTTAAGATGTACTCAGATAATGCGACGTGTTTCAAGCTGGTCTCTGAAGTTGTACAGCATCCATACTGCGTAAAAAATGGCATTGCTTGGAAGTTTATTCCTCAGTTGGCTCCATGGCATGGAGGATTTTACGAGCGGCTGGTCGCTCTGGTAAAGCACTGTCTAAAGAGGACCCTAGAAAAACATCTTCTCAGTGATACCAGGTTGCTGACAGTGGTAAAAGAGGTGGAAGCGGTGCTTAATACTAGACCATTGACAAGAGTCGGCACTGAAGTAGAACATGTCCTGTGCCCAGCAGATTTCTTAAGCCTTGGAAAATGTTTAACTATGAGACCGTCTCCCACAGATACCCCCGCAAGTGACACTGTTACAAAATCTGACCTAATCGAGAGCTGGAAGAGAGGGTACAAGATCTTGGAAGAGTTCAAGAAAATGTTTATTGGACAGTATCTTGCTAGTCTCAGGGAAAGGTACAACAACTCACCTAAGCAGCCCAGAGTCAGTTCGCAACGAACACCTCAAGTTGGCGATCTAGTTCAAATTAAGTCTGAACACAGGAACAGAGACTTGTGGAAAGTGGGGAAGATTGACGAGTTGATCCCAGGACCTGATGGTGAATGCAGGGTAGCGAGGGTCAAGGTCAACGATTCCACTCTGACACGTTCCATTGGACATCTTTACCCATTGGAAGTAGAAGATGAGACGCCCGAGGCAGAGCATATGGAACCAGTAGTGAGAAATGTGACCGAAACTGAAGAGGTGACCGTGGACCTGCTTGTCCCACCTATTATTCTAGACGAAGTTGTCCCACACACGCTAGATGAACGGCCAAATGTCGGAGTGAGCACCCCGGCTGAGTGTGATGTGCCCAGTCATGGTGAAGCCCCACCATCAGAAGAGCAGCAAGAGGGAAGAGGCGATGGAAGGAGCAAGCGAGTCGCAGCCATTCGTGCCAGGGATAAAATCCTGGAGTGGACGCGACAACTGCTCGCCTTGCTGCAGTAACCATCTTTGCTGTTGGGAGTGTCGCGCCCAGCGCGATGCACTATGGTAAGTGTTCATTCACTAAGTTTTGTAGTGAGGCAACACTGACAGCGAGAACGTCAGTCGAGATGGCGGGAAAAACACTATGACACGATGGTGGATAAAATACAGTGTGGAGGTAGGTGCATATAGGCGGTGGAACGGCGCTGCGTGCAAGGAAAGTGGCCTTGCATGAGCCTCCATCGGATCACAGGAGATTGGCCTGGTAAGCACTATGCACATTGTTTATACTATAACTGACATTCCAAGCTACATGAGGGTGGAACAAGGGGTTAACTAACGGACGTGGTTAACGTAGTTTCACTAGATCGTAGTTCAATCTTGCGGTGTACATATAGGCACCTAGACAAGCAAGGACATTGGACAGGGGAGCCCTGGGCTCCCCAGAGTGTGTACCGGATGCACACAGGTAATTAAGGCATGTAGTACGGTCGGTTATGAGTTGGAGTATAAGGGCCGGGTCTAGGGGGTAGGCTTATGGAGGACCCCGTGGGGGCACCGCCCCCATGTCCAGCTGGTGCCACTGGGCACCAGGGTACTAGTTGATAGTACCTAGTCTGGAGGCGTAACTGATCGTACGAGAGAGTCACTCTGGATAGGCCAGTAGACCAGACTCTCATGATAGATATGTGCGATGCCAACTCTGAAGTAAATACACATTAAATTGCTAAGTCCAAGGTGCCCTCTTGTTCGACTTTCATGTAGCATATCATTGTGTATTTCTATCTGTATACTTTGTCGTCCTAGCGGATCTGTACCCAAATAGAATTCAGGCAACTATGTCGTTTATACTTGGGTATAGATGGCGCGACACACACACTAACACATCCACCACATCCACACATAAACACATACTCTTACACAGGGAATTCACACACGCACATTTACATTTTAATAGTATAAATATTATAAAGCTAGTTGATACTTTGTGAAAAAGAAACATAATACGTAGTAAACTTTGTATTAAGTAATACGTACAAGTGTCACAGTAATGTCAGCCAATGACATCACAACAATTGGAAATAGAGTAAGTGTAAACTTGAAATTGTAATTAGTTAAGTTATCTTTTTATACCAATCTTCCTAATGCTTGTTATGCCATCAATCTATGCGGCGTCTTTAGAAATAGCGGTGGTTTATTCCCTGGTCCCTATAAGACAGGTTTACCTAGTTTAGGGCACAGGACACTAATCCTAGGCTTAACTTTCTATAAAAATTAAGATAACAAATACATGTACAAACATACAACAAGCTGTAATTTAGATTCCCAAATAAATCATTTTTCATTTCATTTTCATTTTCAATGGGCGTTAATATCTCCATTATTTTAAGGCAATTTTTTCTGAAAAAATATGCTATAAGTGGCAATCAATAACCAATTAGAGTTTTTACGGTAAAATATCAATACTTGATATTCACGTTTCCAACTAAACGGGAAAACATAATATAAAACAACCCTCTTTTCAGTCGTAACTGAAAAGCCGTGGCGCCAAGACGTAAGGAATCTCTTACATCGTCCATTATCTGATCTCGTTCTCGGTTGTCGGCGGCAGCTAACACCCGTGTCAAACGGGATTTGTCTCGCAACGCAATACATATAGAAATAGTAGGTTCATGTCATTTTCATGTTTTACCAGTCATTAAACTGACAGCAGCTTGTCTGGAAATTTTTAATATTTTGGAAATAACTTATACTTAATAGTTCGACGTTAGAATCGAACGTTCATAGACTTTATCCGTCATTAACTCATTTTGTATTAAAACATACTGTGTGTTTATATGCATCATTATGACAAAATCGGCAGGAAAAAACGGGCCCTGGACTTATTACTAAGTTATTATTATTGCAGTGACATTTAAACGCGAATGTCAAGAAGCAAACCGTGAATACTTATCGGAGTGTCCTAGCCTCCTCGCCCCGCCTCGCCTTAGGCCATTGAGGTAATAAGTAAACTAGAGAAGAGAACGAGATTGTTCTTTGAGATAGCGTGTCTAGTAAGTGCCTTAGGCAGAAAGACAGGGCGCACTGTTCATTTGTTTCACTGAGCTCCAAATGTGCGTTTGCTTCATTTGTCACGGCACGTTCGAAGCGACATTTGAATATAGAACATCGTAATTCAATTTGCCACTTACTTATTCTCATTTGTTAAACGGCCAGTTATTATAGACAGACTTTACTGAACAAATATGCAAAATAGCTTTTGAAATACCCTAGTTTAAAATATTTCAAGAAAATAAAAGTTAATAAAGTTGGATTTCCTGCTAAAAGTTTAAAGAGTTGGACACCAATCTAATCATTTTCAAAAATCACAGGGTAACTTGAGACTCTTAACATGATAGAATTAATGCTGAACTTCCTCTGATTTACGAAATTATCCTAATATACTATACAAAAATAACAGACCAAAAACATCAAAACTAACGCATGTGTTCCATCATCGAAGCACCTCTGAAAAAAATGTGACATCATTGCACCAAAAACACCTATTTATACGTGTCAACATTTTAAAACACTAGTTAAACTCAAGACCGCCCTAAAAGACGAAAAACTCACTTACATGATACGACATCGGACCGTGAAGTCGACGACTTGCAGAGGTATTCAGATTTATAAATCTGTAGTAAACGATGTCTCGTTTACGTCTCGTTATCAACAGTTGTGTCTCGCTTTCACCAGCAAGAGCGAGCAAGATGCACTACAATCAGTTGACGTAGACCACGGAGTAAAATGAAGTTGGCATTACGGGTAAATTGTTAGAAAACCAATGTTACCGGCAGTTTTTTTTACTCACGTTAAAATACTCTACATAGTCCAGGAGTTTAGAAAAATCAGTTTGTATGGAGATAGGTGCATTTTCGATCAGCTGTTTTTTTATTTAAACTTTATTGCACAGTAGAAATACAGTTCATTCTACACCAGTCAACCGAAAGGCCAAACAGAGAATTACTATTGGTGCGGGTTATAACACTATTACAAAAAGAAACTTACAAAGATCTGACTTAATAATTAATATGTTAAATAAGTAATACAATAACAAACAAATCTGTTGCATACAAAGCGAAAAAATATTTTTACGAATTCCGAAATGTGTCCTCTTATACCGCACTCCGGGTCATTAACCTTATCAGCTGTGGAAGTATCGTTCGAGACTTGTTACACCTTGTATACATGATAACTATCTCGTTTTAAATAGTAGGTACTTATACTAATTACAATCTACCGTATCTCATCATGGCGACCACGTACCGGAAGGCGCAGCGTGGGTAGGCCCCCCACAAGGTGGACTGATGACCTGGTGAACGTCGCAGGAGTCCGCTGGATGCGGGTGGCGCAGGACCGGTCATTGTGTAAATATTTGGGGAGGCCTATGTCCAGCAGTGGACGTCTTTCGGCTGAAATGATGATGATGATGATGACGAGTTTCGAAATTTATCCTCTTATATCGCACTCAGGGTAATTGACCTTATCAGCTGTGGAAGTATCGTTCGAGACTTGTTACACCTTGTATACATAATAAATATCTCGTTTTAAATAGTATACTAATTACAATCTACCGTATCTCGCCGTGTTGTGACGTGCAGTACCGTGCCGTATCGTATTGTATCGTTCAGTATCGTATCATACCGTGTAGTGTTGTATCGTGTAGTGTTGTATCGTGTTGTATCGTATCGTGTCGTGTCGTACAGTTGTGGGTGAGCCCGTACACGTGCGGCACTCTGTCAGTCCTCACGCAGAATGCGTCTGTCACTATACTAATTCGGTCCATTTATCACCGCACCTACACTGGAAATGTCGAGAATGGTATACCAGCGACGAATTATAGTAAAGACTGGGAATTCGGTATTACAAGCTTTTATATAAGGACGTTGTTTTTATTGGAAAATATAAAGTAACGGTAACAATTAACAAAAATTAAATACATTAGAAATTAACAATTATAAAAAGGAACACAAATAATAGAAAAAAGGAAGTAAAAAAAAGAGAAAAAAAAAAAACTAAATGAAAACTAAAACTATCTTAACCTATGGGGCCTAACCTAACTTTTATTGAACTTGTGACGTTTATTTGTAATTAAAAAGTATATAAGTTGTATATAACTTGTTTTTAAATTTTGTATTTTTTTTACTGAGTTTAATCACTTTTGTCCGGATCAATCACGTTTATTAACACCGTGACCTTAAGTTTCGACTTTTCGAGCCACACCACCCGTTTTCAAAGTTCGGGAGTGTTCGTTAATTTGCATCTCATGATTGAAAGACAAGGGGTCTTACCATGCCGTTTTAGGGCATTTTCAAAAATAGGCTACCATTTTTTTTTTGAAAAATTGGAAATTTTGGGTTTTCTATAACCAGAATCACGAGTACTATTGATTTAAAAAAAGAAAAAGAGTGTCCCGTTTTTTTGGTCAGTTTCGTAACGCATTTTTTCATAAATTTTATATGGGCCGTTACAAAATTGTCAATTTTTTTTTGTTTGGAAAATTGAGGACCAATTTTCGTTAAAATGGTGACCTATTTTCTGAAAATGCCCTTTAACGCGATTCAGTTAACGACCTAAACTGAGTGGTTTCCATACAACTGACCCTAAACTGAAACTAAACTGCCCCTTGGTTTTCGAGTTTTTTTTTTATAGATTGTAAGTCTTTATATTTATCTCATCTCCGATACAAAGTATTCGTAAATGACATCAGATATGCGTATAAATATAGGAAAATAGTACCCATAGCAACAAACAGTCGAACAAGACGTAAAAAAAAAACAATTTTTGCAGGATAACTGCGTGCGGCTCGACCCGGGTGGCTTGTTCTGGTCCGGCTTAGCATAAGTCATGCCGTACTGGTGGATTGAGATAAAAATACGGACCACTGATAAAAAAGAAAGCTATAAAGCACAACGGAATACCTCTAAAACCCTTCATCATATCATCATCATAACAGCTATAGGACGTCCACTGCTGAAACGACGGTGGCAATCAAGCATACGGCCCGCCTGATGGAAAGCAGCCACCGTAGCCTATATATTATGCTTTGCCAAATGAAAGCTCTCCTACCAAAAAACCATGCTCGTCTCGTGTAAAAAAATATTGGCTAACAGACTTTTATTATTAAATAAAATCCGGCAGGAAAGATTACACGATACGAGAATGATTATTCTCTTATCCTGTTACTCGTATCTTTCTAGAAAAGTGAGCGTTATTTTCCTATGATTTTACTTCATCAAACGTCCTTAAACGACACAGAAACATGTTCCAATGTACCTTAAACGTCATTACAAAGTAAGTAACGTTTTATCGCACCATTTTTATGTTTCCACGTTATTTATAGAGCACGTTGTTAACGAGAACACGGTGCTAAAGTTTTTGGAAAAAGGACGACATGACGCTTCACCTTTTAAGGACACCAGTGATATTTGGGAATTGTCGAAGACAGCTTTGGGGTTAAAAGCGAGAATAAAATGGAAATACAGAATGTTTTTTTTGTAAATCTAAGTAAGGTCATACTGATCATCTTGTATTATGGGGTCATTGCTTAAATCGTGAAAAAAAATGTGGCTGTGTTCAGTCCGGCTGGTGTGATGTCGCTAATTTGTACGGGACAGGTAATTTTTTTTTATGATTTAAGTTTTGGTCCCATAATAAAAGTCGTTCAGTATGACCTATACAGTCTCTACTTAGAGTTTGGCCAGTTAGAAAAAAATCATTCGGCTTGCGTCCGATAAGTTAAAAGGTTTATGTGACCATGTGCAACTGCAAAAATACCTTAAACATTATGGTAGAATTTCCTTTACTAAAAAAAATCCTTCTATTTAAAAACAGTTACCCCTTAAACTCAAAACTTCTTTGATTGCTCAATAGAAGTGGTTTGACTGTAGATCAGTGAAGAACGATGTAGTGTAGTACAGGGACGCCCGACCAGATTCAAGCGGGCTGTCCAGCATTTGTCTCATTTTTCAGCCCAGTTCTTTGGAGCTGGAGCTGCAGTTTACTGTCCCGACGGCCTACCTTCCCATCCTACATTCTTCAAATCTTCTCGTTTTTCTACAGAACAGAACAACAGCTTTTAGTTTGCTCGCTATAATACAAATACACACTTATAGTAACATTTCGCTGAAAAAATGACGGGGTTAAATGTGAAGGGAGGTTGTCTGGAAGAAATCGCACTATGACGGTAAGACTGACTGCAGAACCTCTATCTGTTTACTTTTCTTTTATTTTTATTTTTATTTCTTTTCTTGTAAGTAGTTTATCTGTATTAGTTAATACATAAATAGTTGTTTAATTGTAATCGTGACAGCAAAACGGTATTTTACTTCATCTACTTACATTTATCAAAGAAATTGGCAAAAAAGCCAAAAATTCTAACAAAGCTGGACCTACCCTACGCAGACCTTATCCCCCGTCAGCCTGAAAAATCGCCATTCCTAATTGCGACCGAATGAATGAATGATTCCAGTCCGTTCATTGTCTGCGGCATACGGGCTGTCGTTATTCCTGTGCCCCGATCGAGGGAATCGCCTCAGTGGAGCAAATTGGTAGTCCGGTTGGACTACATAATATAATATTACGTTGAACTGAAGTACGCGGAAACTATAATCACATACTCTTACTCATACTGCTTTATTCATAAAACCAATTTACATGTCAAAATAAATTACAATTATTAAACAAAGATTTGGATTATTAATAGTACTAAGGTATACATTCAATTATATAAAAAAATACAATTAGACAATGTCAAACTTAGATAGTCAAATAAAGTAAACTGTCAAATTTAGTTAGAGGGAAGCCCCCCGTCAAAACTGAGAACATCAAAGTCATAAACCCGTCCCTCACTTCCATACCAAGTAATGAAACACGAAAGGCTGAGAAGTTGTGTTCTCCAAAATTACGGTTGCATACACAGATTCATAGAGGTTATGTATGAAGATGCTGCGGGACTCCAAATTCGGCCAGGACTTCCCAAAGTTCGTGCCATTTGACACAGTTAAAGCTTTCTGATAGTTAGCCAACTTTAAATGTAAGGATTTTCCCTTTTTATTCTATAGTACCATTATCAGTTCGGGATACCATTGAAGTGTGACGCGGAAAAATTATTGGACATTTGATACGACATGACCACATCTTCAAAACTATTCTGGAGGGGAAGATAGAAGGTAAGAGAGGTAGAGGCAACTACATGGACCGCAATTTAATAACACTAGACCCAACCCATACTGTTGTGTTTCTGTTGGTGAGTAAGGTCGCGCGAGCTCCAAGAGGATTAACTGTGTTGACAGCTGGGGACCCACGGAGCAAAGCCTGCCCCTTTAGCTGTCAACACAGCGAATCTCCCTCTTTTTTAAAGGGCCTGCAACACTCCTGGAGTTGCAGGCGTCCATAGGCTACGGTCACCGCTTACCATCAGGCGGGCCATATGCTTGTTTGTCACCGTCGTAGTATAAAAAAAAACAAGTGAAGGAAATAGTAGAAGCCGTGTTGTATCACAATGTCAATGCTGGCGCAAGACAGAGATAGCTGGAAGATACTCCATAGACAAGAGAATAATTCTTAAGTTTATAAAGATGACCTAGCTTACAGACCTTACAGTCAAGTTTAGATACACTGGTTCTTGATTCGATATGCTCGTTTCGCTACAGTAACAGCATGCAAGCTGTCGGTGCGCCTACCATTAGTCAGCCGACATCGTTTGTCGCGCGTCGTACATAACTAATTGTCGCTGTAAATCGTGTCCACACGCGACGTGTCGCGGCTAAAAGACGATTGACGTGCGTGCTGATGAAGTGGGAGATGGGATTGAGAGTTTGGTTTTGAAGGCTTTGTTTCATTGGGCTTTGAATAGAAAATTTTCTTGATATGATAAATGTCACTCGTAGCAATATCTACGTATAATTAAGCAAAATGATATTTTTTTACTAGGTAAATTTTCCTTAAATTTTATAAATTGACTAGCCTAGGGATGTGATTGAACCAGCGACCCCCTGCCGTGCCGCGAAAGCGCCTTTATCACTTTTTATGTAGCAGGTATATGACATCTCTTTCGATTTAAGAATGACTCACACTAGCACGGGACGGGACGGGACGGGACGGGGCGGGACGGAAAAATCTGACAATTTCTATAGAAAGAATCACGTGATAGCTCGAAACCCTCGGATGTCACGTGACGCTTTCTATAGAAATTGACAGATTTTCCCGTCCTGTCCCGTCCCGTCTCGTCCCGTCCCATCCCGTCCCGTTTTAGTGTGAGTTATCCTTTATAGTATATAGTAGTGTGATCTTAAAAACATGAATTATTTGACTCATGTTTAAAAATTGTACAGTTTGCTTAAAATGTTTTTTCTGGATATATGTAATGTAAAAAATAGAAAAAAAATTTTTTTTTTTTTTCATTATTCTATTACACCGACTTGGAAACACTTGGAAAACATTTCGCATACAGTGATGTTGTTAGACTGTCACGCAGCTAACGCACAAATTCAACCAATCGAATTCCAAAAGGCAAGACTATAAATTCCAGATCTTATTTGGCATGCAATGAAATTGCACAATCATGTATTCTAATAATACTTATCTCATTGACCAACCTATGACTCACTGCTGATCATTGCACTTTCGCCAAACATGCACCTTATTCCAAAGGCATACGGTTCAATAACGGTCAGAAAAATGTCGGTTTTGGTACACAGGGCGCTGGATAATCCAGCTTAAACAGTGAAAAGCCTCCAGCGTGCCCTAAGCGCCTATGGATGGATCAAAAGGTATGGATCACAATAGGCTCAGGCCGGCCGTGGGCTGTTTGACAAGCACAAAGCAGCTGACATAGGCCTTATGTAGGGATGGCGATGTGGTCGCGCATATCAAGCTTAAAGGTTAGGGTTGTCAGGTTTAAGGACGTGAATGAAATGTGCTGTATGCCGTGTTAGTATCATCAC
This sequence comes from Lathronympha strigana, assembly GCA_949128165.1. Classification (NCBI taxonomy): domain Eukaryota; kingdom Metazoa; phylum Arthropoda; class Insecta; order Lepidoptera; family Tortricidae; genus Lathronympha; species Lathronympha strigana. The sequence continues at coordinate 3,274,634 of OX421911.1, forward strand.
CATTTTAGCCGAAAGAAAACAAAAAACAACTGCTGGACAAAAGATTTCCACTTTCTTCCTTTTATTTTCTTCTGAAGTGTTTCCACAATTACAGTCGTGCGGTACCCGTATTCAACTGTAAGGTACCTGGTCTTGACTAGTCGGTCCACCTTGTAGGCCTTTCCACGCTGCGGTTCCTTCCACTCGGGAAACATCTGAAACAAGCACATTAGGTTAAAGGAAGTAAACATGAAGCTTGATAAACTTTGAAATGAAATTAAATAATTTTATTGCACAAACATGGTATACAAAAAATGGTAAGTACATTATAATTATGTGACAATCCATATTAAGCCACTAATGGCATGTAAACGAAAATATAGTTATATCTGAATTTTAAGAGACAATTATAAATACAATAAATAGACAAAAGTGTCAATCTGGTAAAAACAAAAAGCACACAGACATCTACTAAACTACAACTCATTTAGTATTACCATAACTCGATAATATAGTCCAGGCTCGGAAATACCTTACAACGTTAAGTTAGTTTAGTAGTTGTAACATTATTAGGTCAGGTCAATGAGATTAAGGCGAGTGCCTAGAAGGCTCGAAACTTTACATTAGTGAAGCAAGACCAGCGGGCCTAAGATGGTTATCCACGAATGTCATAGGATAATGCTATAAGTTGATAAACTGCGGATAGCGTGACGGCGACAGCTGCCAAATGCAAAGACATTTGACAGAACTGTTTAAAATTATCAGAAATTGTCAGAACATGCCGACAAACTATCGTCTTATCCAGCAATTATCAGGATATCAGCTTGGCATCTTAGCCCCGCTAGTCTGGATCAAAGTAAACAGAAAAGTTCAGTACACTAAGATTTCTTGAGAAATATGGGTGTTAAATCGTTTATTTGTGTTTGCTTACCGACTTTTGATTTGAGATACACTTATTTTAGTAACACTTCAGGCAGAAATTGCACAAGTAATTATGAACTAAATAGTTTAATAAAAAAGTTGCCTGATTGTGTTTTTATTATATGTATGTATCCGCGCAATTTTCGTTTTGGCTACAAAATGTATGTGTTAGTAAAAGAAAAACAGTTTCCAAAATTTTTTAACCTTCCATTTCGTCACCGCCATACAAAATGTATAAAAAAAATGGTAACAGAATGGGAAAGAAAACTTGGACCCCTTTTTTCCTCCTAAGGATTGAATAAACTCGCGATTTTAAGTAGAAATCACATACAATTTTCAAAAGTTGAGGGGACATTTATGTTACAAAACGCCCAGGGGCCTTACCATGGTCGCCTGAAGCGATTCAGTTTAGGTACTTACTTATCTGTGCTCAGTTGACGGAAGCGACTCAGTTATAACCCCCCCTGAGTGCGTAGCCAACATGACAATCGCTCACGCTCAGTCGCTAACGAAACGCAACTGTCATTGTCTCACTTATAAGGAAGAGCCATAGAAAGAGATAAATAAGAATGATATGAAGCTTGAGCGATTGGCTTCTTGGCTACGCTCAGAGTAGCCGCTAAGCTTTTCCTTTGAGCGAGTTGTAAGCTTACAATAACTTGTTTTCATGGGCTATTTTTGTAATTGTCTCATAACTGAGTATTAGTTTTAGTACTGTTAATATGAAATGTGTCCAGATTGGTCCCCAATCTTATTCGATGAGCGAACTGTACAACGTGGCCACCGATGACGAAATAAAGGATACGCGAACTACTGCTTTCGTTGTCATAACTGAAATTTGACATAGAGTACTGTGTATTAATACAGTTCTACTGTGTCTAGATTGGCCGCTAGGCTTATCCTTTGAACAAGCTCTAAGCTTGGCCATCGAGTTGAGGAGGTTAAGGATAATTTCGTGTACTTGGCTACCCTTTATTTTACAAAAAGTACAAAAGAAATAATTATATTAAATGTAATGTCTTCTTTAGTACATGAGAGATTTTACGTGTCAATAAAATTACGTTTTTATAACAAGGTCCACGCACTGGTCGACGAAGTGTGGAAAGACCCCCCACAAGATGACTGATGACCTGGTAAATATCGTGAGTATCCATTGAACGCGGGCAGCGCACGATCGAGCAGTGGACTTCTGGTGGCTTAATGATGCTGATGGACAAGGTGCATATGGTGTGGAGTAGATACTTTGACCACTACTTTTACCACTTTTTTGTACTAGTTTTCCGCTACAGTAAGGTTGTCTGGAAGAAATCGCTCTCTAGCGATAAGATTTTTTGTCTCGTGAAAACCAAATCATAAAACCAATGTTTGTTTCGGAAACCTTTAATCATTATAGGTAACCTAACCACTATGATATACATTTAACGGTAGTATTACATATCCTTTTAATATTTTTAAAGTTAAATAATACAATATTTTTATTTTACCTTATTAATGAGAACTCCTACCAAATTGTACAGAATTCTTTAAAAAGCAAAAACTCCTTTACCTACTTCCTGCCGCCATGAATAAGTAAAACGCGTGGACTGACACCGACAATATATAGTTCTAAACAAAGCATCCCTTCAAAATTCAAGACATTTTCTAAATTGAGTCACTAAAGGTAGCAGATAACTAGTAGATATAAGGTAGCAGTTTAGATTCTTAACTATGCTCAGTTATATGGCAGCGACTCAGGTAAGGTCCTAAACTGAATCGCGTTAAGGCGAGTCCTTACCATAAGGTAAGGGTCCAGTTCTATACATTTTGTTTAGCGCTTACACCTTTTGCTTAAAGCTCAAGTGTGTACAGAATAAAAGATGATTTATGTTGACAAGAAATTTAAGAGGAAATGGAAGCATAATATACTCAATTGCGTTTGCACAAAAGTTGCACGCTGTAGTCCACTATTTGGTCCTCCAATATCGGACATAATTAAAAAAAAACACACAGACAGAATAACGAAGAGTATAACTACCGAATTGCAACTGCCCCTATGCCCCATTAGCTCTAAAGCGTCATGTGTGCCACAGAACCAGTGTCTACCACCAACATCGAAAATTGGAATTGCCGGAAACTTCTTCACTGCTCGAATATTTAAAAGTAACAGGAAGACAAAGAAGAAGAAGAAAAGTAAACGTAAAGTGGCAGTAGGCCCGCGCGCCTACGACGAACATCGAAAATTAGCATTGACGGGAAAACCTCTTTCTCACTCTAACATGCAATCATTTTATCAGGTAAAAATCATTCGATTTTTACCTGATAAAAGCGTTTGTGAAGCCTTCGAGTGCGTCACTGAGTTAGTTTCCATTTTGGACCGATCGTATAGACATTGTTGGCCCTTTTGTTTTATTCGTCCACGCTCCAACGTACGACTCAAAATGCGTAAATAAAAATAAACCGTCCATTATGCGAACCGGACCGTATAATGAACGAGTTGAATACATTATTATGTAAGTTTCCTTTTCATTGTATAAATACAAAATAAACCTCGTTAGTACGAAATAACGTAAAATCGCTTGAAAACCCACTCTTATTGATATCGGGCGGACATTTTTTAAATGCTTAATTAGGTTACTTTGGTTACATTTAAATTTTAAATAATGTGTACCATTTATCAGACATGGCTGGAAAATTAACAGTATCGTTTTCATTTTCGGATGTTCGTGTAAATTGTGAAGAATATAACGGAACATGAATATTGTTTGCTGATATTGTATTTGCTTTGGTATTTGCTCAGGTGTATTATTGTTTGTTCTTTTTTATTAAGGCAAATATTTTGAGTTATCAAATTTCATGAATGCTTAAATAAGTTAAAATTTATTGACAATCTTTTAGTTTATTAAGTCTTTGTATTGACCTTTTTAGTACTAAATAAAAGTTATATTGAAACATGTCTAAAGAGATTGTATCTACATAGCGTAGATCATAACGCGAGCATGGAGCTTGTCTTTTTTAGGATTCTGTACCCAAAGGGACCCTATATCTATTTTGATTTGATCTAGCTTGATTATTTGACGTGCTGCATACATACCTAACCTTTAGTAGATGTACATGTTCACCAATTATGCAATATTGGGGCAATTTATGACTGAATTCATTCATAAACTGCCCATGCAATTTTGTGCTCGATAGTACGAACTTAGGTACTTATATAGTGTATGAAATCAAAGCATGTACGGGAATCATCATTTTAATGTTTTTTTTTTATATATCATCTCCATTTTAAATCGTGTAAGAAGTTTCATACAATCAATTTTAGCGTAAGAAAGTATCATACTTGTACCACTACACGCTCATACTAACATACAACTCCTCCTCATTACAAATTACTCGTGCGCTCTGCAATAAAGTTATCAACAATCAAATTGTTGACATTCCCTGATACGAATTAGTTCAGTGCATAATGTGGACAGTTTTTAAGCAGTCATTATATGCAAACGACGGAGTCGTGGTGATGACTGCCGAGATAGATCGACGGGACGTGTCCGGATGCTTTTGTGGTACACGGACAAGTCGTTTGGTGAACATGTTTTGTATCACTTGAAGCTTGGCCAGCTTTTGTACTTTTTAACACTAGAACAGTCGCTAGTGGGTCTGCGGGACCCACTGGCCTACATAAAGAATTATAAAATGAAAGAGATGTCATATACGTACCCTGAGAAGGTAGAATTTGGTGGGACTACTTGATAACGGCTAATGTAACCCATTTTCCACATACATGAATAAATCATTTCATTTCATTTCATATACCTACTACAGAAAAAGTGACCAAGGTCCCCGCTGAGCAGGGCTGGGATCGAACCAGCGACCTCTTGCTTTCGCGGCAGACGTCCTAACCACTGCGCTACCCGATCACGGCAGCCAGAATCCGAGATTTCCTAAGTATATGCAATCCTTTCTTATTTTAAACGTTTAACGTCTACATAAAGAACTTTAATTCATTCATTAGGACCTTCGCGTGAAAGTTCGCCGCATCGTTTCGTCTATTCGCCTGTCCGCCAGCGAGTTGTTTTCAAAAACAAAGGACATCTGAAGCGCGTATCGGTCTAGTAGACCCGGTAGCGAGTCGCTACCGGGTCTACTAGACCGATACGCACAAATTTTCGCTTGTAGTAAATTTCTTCTTTCTGGGTCCACTGGACCCAGTAGCAACAAAATTCGTGACTTGTATTTCACAATATTTAAAAGGATTTTTTCTGGCATAAAATATAGTTTGCTCATATAGATTTATCAAAAAAGGTAGCAGGCTTTACAAATAAATAAACTTCAGTTTAGGACCTAAACTGAATTGAAGACGTCATGGTAAAGGCCCAGTTCCTGTCTACAGCGGCTTGCAATGCATTCACACCGTGATTGTTTTGATAGTTACACTCAGACTTTCAGAATGTTCAAATTGTTCTCACCAAGTTTGGAGCAGGGAATGTGTGAAGAATTTCCCAAGTGCAAGTTTGATCTTTGAGGCTGTATTGTTTAACAGTTTGATGTAACCTGTTATGGGAATGAAGTAAACGCAATTATTCAAGAACTGGCAGGCAAGAAATTATTTTTGCCTAATGACAGGTAAAGTTCTGGCCGTGACTGCAGCAGCGTGAATGCCGTCAGCATTGCATATAATAATACCTGTAAATGTTTTTGAGGCATTGAACAATTTACCAACAAGATGCGGTGATTTTAAAATTTTCTTCCATATTTGATTGAAAGACCTATACATTTCAGCCTTCCTCACACGTCAATGATGTAATCGGTAATATACTTCACTAAAATTGATAAGGAAAAACAAAAAAAAACATATGACTTTAAATACAGAGAATTAACTCATTAACTAAGTAACTTATTACGTAAGTAAGATCGTAATAAAGAAACCCCTCAAATTAAAAAGTATCCCAAAAATCATTGACACCTCATATTTCTTAGGAATAAATGAAACGTGAAAAAACTCTGCCTAGAGCAAGACTCGAACTCATCACTATAGGATACACACGCACTGCTCTACCAACTGTGCTACCGAGGCACACCCGGTGGCTGTGAATTTCTCCACTATACCCCCGTATTCATTTTAGTGTTACCCGCTCCCCTAAAGCGCATACGAGACATAGTTCAACTTTTCATTTCTTTCTAAAAATGTCGGTATATGAAACTTTCGTGAGTCATACTGATATTAAATTGCAACGGTTAACACTCACGTATTTTTATCACAATAGGCGTGACATGTTTGGACTGTATCGGGCAGTCATCGTCGGACAGACAGAGTGGTGTTGTCACCTTCGCGGCTCGGGCATCACTGCCCGAGACCGGTGTAGGTGACGGGTCGCGCGCGACGAAGCGGGGTGATTCGCACAATCCAGCGCCGTCGTTGCCTACCTCACGCCTATTGTGATAAAAATACGTGAGTGTAAACCGTTGCAATTTAGTAATGTCAGTATGGTTCGCAAACATTACCGCTGAAAAAAATCACAACCCATATGTCAATATTACAGTATATAAAAAGAAATTCTCATGCAAGACGAGACCCCAAGCTCTCATCCTTCCAGGCCCATTCAAACTTCTTATGCAGATTATGTAATGTTCTTTACGACATCAAATGGCGAACGTTACTTAAGTAAATATTTATGGCCGTAGGGAGTTGGGTGCTAAAGTGTTTTGCGTTTTTTGGAGCACTTAGGGCCCAACTGTGCTATATTGTTGTAAGGAGGTAATTTTAAGATTTATGTTTGCTATATTAGGGTACATTCATATGGGTTATTTTTGCGTCTAGATGGCGTCATTTTTATCGACACATTTTTGATAGGCAAAAATGATTAGCACATTAGATTTATAATTTATGAATTATTATTTAAAAGTACCTACATACTTAAAAAAAAACAACTAAAATTACTATTAAATTCAAATAATTAAAACTAAATCTTAAAATAAATAAACAAACATAAAATATTAACTAAAGAAGGCCCGGTCCTCCCGGCAGGTTGCCCATCACGCATTCCCGCGATTTGAATTTTTTGCGCGAGGAAGCTGCCAGCGCAAGAGGTCGCCTGTAGTCTCTCTAAATTAGATTTGATAACTACTACATAAGATGCAATAACTATAATAATAAAAAAAACATTTTTTCCGATGACTAAATCCATAGTTGTTAATGAACCTACACAAAATTAAATATGTACCTACTTCTAAAGGATGTTGCCACTTTTTAATGTCTACGTCTCTGTGGCACTGTATTTTTTAACATTCCATAGAAAACAACTGAATACCTACCCCCAACTGATATTTAACGTTAACGACCCTAAACACGACAAGTATGAACCTGCAGGTTGATACCGTGACATCTGGCGCTGTCAGAGATCTTGCCAAATCCGAGGGCCACTTGGAGACGCGCCAATTTGGCAGTTGGAGTCCCGCGCCGTGTTAATAAACGGCTCTGAACCAGCATTATGATACTGGTTCATTTACATCTATAATATCGGCCCGTAGTATACGGAAGATTGCTTTACCGCGTTTTTTGTATTAAATAGGCAAGCGAGCTGATCGCCTGATGGTAAGAGATTAACACCGTCCATGGTCCACGCCACCAGAGGTGTCACAAGTGCGTTGCCGGCCTTTAAGGTGGGTGAACGCTCTTTTTGTGAAGGTTTGAAGCTCGTATCGGAAATACCGCTGGCGACAGTTCGTTCCACAGTTTAGCTGACATATAAACTTGATCTAGAGTTAGATTTTGATATGACTGAAACATTAAGCTTTAATTTAAGTGCCGTGTAGGTAATTTCTTAATGGAAAAGTAGTGTTGTGATACAAGTTTCACCGTTGAAAAAGGTGATAGGCATTCAAGAACAGTTTCTTCATAATTACTTTTGCCAATCAGTGTATGGTATGGTTAACGGCCTCCTAGCCTAGTTGGTAGTGACCCTGCCTACGAAGCAGGAGGGTTCGAATCCTGGTCAGGGCATTTATTTGTGTGTTTATCACGAATATTTGTTCCTGAGTTATGGATGTTTTCTATGTATCTAAGTATTTATATTTATTTATTTATTTATTTAAACTTTATTGCACAATTATATTAAAGTACAAATGGCGGACTTAACGCCTTTAGGCATTCTCTACCAGTCAACCATCGGGCTAAACCGAAACTGTTAGTCTGGTGCAGGATAGTAGAAAAAAAGAGATGATAACCTAAGACATGTCAAACCTAATTAATAATATAATGTATATACTTACACATATACAAATATAAATATACCTACATATACAAATACATATATACCTAATATAAGTGTACCTAGAGCGAAACATCACGCAGACCCTTAATGACGAATTTTTTCGAATAAATGCTTACGCAACTTGCTTTTAAACGAATATTTACTTTGAGCTTGTCTGATAGGCAGAGGGAGAGCATTCCACAGCCGAATTGCCTGGCAGGTGAATGAGTTGGACAAGAATCCAGTTTTGTGAGGGAGAACAGCAAGCATCAGGTTACGAGAAGTGCGAAGCATACAACCGGGACGGGGTGTTACAAATTCGAATTTAGTCTTGAGATAAGTGGGTGAAGTTGGGTCAAATAGAATTGAAAAAAGAGTCGATAAGATTCGCAATGACCTGCGTTCACGAATCGGGAGCCATTGAAGCTTACGGCGAAAAGCAGAAACATGGTCATATTTGCGAAGGTTAAAAATAAATCTGATACAATTGTTGAGAAGACGATCTAGTTTAGAGAGTGAGGCTTGAGTCATGTTGGTGCAACACACATCAGCATAGTCAATAATTGGTAGTATGAGAGACTGGACAAGGAGCGTCTTGATACTAGCCGGTAAAAAGTTTTTATGTCTATAAAGTGCCCTTAACGTATTAGTTACCTTACGACTGACGTCAGACACATGAGGCTCCCACGTCAAATTGCCATCTATAATTAAGCCAAGGTTTTTAACATGCGGAGACAGGGGTATCACCGTGTTTTCGAACATAATTGGACTTATGCGAGCAGTTAACGAAAGCAGACGGGCACTTCCCAAAACAATGGCTTGGCACTTAGTAGGGTTAACAGCTATACCAAAATCATGAGACCAAGCAGAGATGCGGTTCAGGTCGTGGTTAATTTTAGCAACTGCACACTCGATGTCATATATATTGGTCTGAACATAGAGTTGCAAGTCGTCGGCATACAGATGGTAGGAGGAGTTGAGGTTAGGGGTAATTAGATTTATAAATATAGAGAAGAGTAGAGGAGAAAGTATACCACCTTGCGGAACACCAGACTTTAGCTCAAGCCAATCAGAACAAGTCTGGCCAGTGCGAACTGCCTGTCGACGCTCTTGAAGATAGGAAGAGAACCACTCCGCTACCGATGACGATAAGTTTAAATGTTTTAATGTAGCAAGTAAAATCTCGTGATTGACAGCATTGAAGGCATTAGAGAAATCAATCAAAACCAATACAGTTAGCAGAGAATGCTCCATACCTTGCCTCACATCCTCAACTACCTTCAGCAGGGCCGTAGAGGTACTATGCCCAGGCCTAAAACCAGACTGTAAAGGCGATAACAAGTGGCTGGCATATATGTGGGCAGACAACTGTTTATGAACTACTGCTTCTAAAATTTTTGACATAAACGGAAGAATTGAAATTGGCCGAAAATCTTTTAGTGAAATGGGATTAGAAGTTTTTGGTAAGGGAATGACATAGGCATTACGCCAAGCAGAAGGAAAAACCCCATTGAACAATGAAGAGTTAATTACAGAAGCAATAACTGGGAGTATGCACTCTAAGATGCAGGTAATCATTAGCCTGCTCAAGTCGTCATGACCAACTGCATTGGATTTTATAGACATAACTATGTGGGAACACACGTGGATTGTTAATCCCACTACGTTGCAGATTCGGATCGGCGCGCGGGACGCGCGGGGGGTTAGCATCCACTTACGTTCTCACAGGCCCCGCCAATGTACGACACTTACGTACCAACCGTGACTTCATGTACACGCAGTAAAGAATATTAATAATCAATTGATTTTCATTGGGTCACCACTAACCTAGACCTTGAGTGTGCGCACTAAGTACTTAAGTCGCACAGTGGTGACCCCGACGTGATTTTGTGATTTTGTGAGTGACTTTGTGAGTGATTTAAAACATCATTAATAAGATTAAGACTCAAGGTCAGCGATGCCGGACCCGCAAGATATTCGTGGGGGACCCGCGGGACAGCCGGCCGGAGCTGCCGCCGCCGGAGCTGCTGCCGCCGGAGACACCGCCGCCGGGGCTGCCGCCGCAAACCCACAAGACATCAAGCCAGACATTATGGCAATCTCACTGTCGTCCCGCCTCCCAGAATTTTGGATCGATCAGCCGCGCGTGTGGTTCATACGCGTCGAGGCCATCCTTGCGCCGCAGAGGCTAGGGGACGATGCAAGATTCGATCTCGTGGTCGCGAAGCTGCCTAAGGAGGTAATTGTGCAGCTTACAGATTTCCTGTCTCGCCCGCCGACCGTTAACAAGTTCGCCGCGTTAAAGGCCAAACTATTGTCCATGTTCGATGACACAAGGATCCGCCAGATTGAGAAATTGATTGGCGAATTAGAGCTCGGCGACTCGAAACCAAGCCAACTACTGAATAGAATGAGGGACTTGGCACGCGAAAACTTTCCCGATGAAACCCTGCGGATTCTGTGGCAAGGCCGCCTACCTATCAACGTGCGAGGCGTCCTAGCTGTGGCGGAAACAAGTGACCTCGACAAATTGGCCATTATTGCGGATAATGTCACCGAAGCCACACGACATAGCTACGTGTCTGAGGTCAAGCAACCATCGCCATCGTCATATAGTAAGCCGCTGTGTGACAACAACGCGTCAACCTCTTCGCAGTCAGAAATCGCGTTTCTGACAAAACAGATCGCCAAGCTTACCGCTCAGATGTCGAATTTGGAGCGGTCAAGGTCGAAGCAGCGAAGCCAGAGGCAACGAGGACGCAGCTATGGAAGGTCAACGTCGCGCGCTAGGAGCTCTTCACATAGACAGCCACGACGCGCCAAGGACAACCCGGAATGGCTTTGCCGATACCATTTCAAGTTCGGCGAGAAGGCCCAGCATTGCTTCCAGCCGTGTGCGTGGAAATCGACGCATTCGGAAAACTAAAAGCGATGGTGCAGTCGTCGACGGAAGTCTGCACTACATCGGTAAGCCGTCGATTATGTGTTACGGATAGGGAAAGTGGACTTAAATTTTTAGTAGACACAGGCGCCGATGTTTCGATTTTACCGCCAAGACACCGGTTTTTTAGTGGCGAGTGCTCGAGATATAAACTATACGCCGCGAACGGTACGGAAATAAAGACGTTTGGAACCAAAACGTTGGTGTTGGACCTTAATTTACGTAGGCCGTACCGTTGGGAATTCGTTGTTGCCGATGTTAAGCAACCTATTTTAGGAGCTGATTTTTTAGCCCATCATAAGCTACTTGTTGACTTAAGTGCACGTAGGCTGATAGATTTGACGACGTTCCTCAAGGTTACGGCGACAATCGTAAGTACCACTCAGCCCTCTATTTTTGCATATAGTGAGGAGCATCCCTTCCGTAATCTGTTGTCCGAGTACCCGGAAATTACCAAACCAGCTTCTTTTAAAGAGACGGCACCACATAACGTGCTACATTATATTGAGACTACAGGGCCACCCGTTTTCGCGCGTGCAAGGCCCCTTCCCCCAGATAGGTACAAGAAAGTTAAAAAGGAATTTGAATTAATGCAGGAGTTAGGTATTTGTCGTCCTTCGAAAAGTGCTTGGGCCAGTCCGCTACACGTCGTAGCGAAAAAGAATGGCGATATTCGACCTTGTGGAGACTACCGGATGCTTAACGCTATAACTAAGCCCGATAGGTATCCCATTCCGAGACTGCATGATTTTACTTTCATTCTGGCGGGGAAGCAGATATTTACCAAATTGGATATTAACCGCGCGTACCACTGTATTAGCGTTGCGCCAGAGGACATAGAAAAAACTAGCATAATCACACCTTTTGGGTTATTCGAGTTCCCGAGAATGAGTTTTGGGCTTCGGAATGCAGCTCAGACATTCCAACGCTTTATGAATAACTCCGTACTTCAAGGTTTGGATTTTCTTTTTAACTATCTCGATGATGTCATCATAGCTAGCGATAATAGTGAGCAGCATGAACGACATCTAGCTCTAGTGTTCGAGAGGTTCACAAAGTACGGGATAACGATCAACCTTGACAAATGCTGTTTTGGACGCTCTTCGGTTGAGTTTTTGGGGCATCATGTCTCGACGGCAGGTATCAAGCCGCTCGAGAATAAGGTAAGTGCCATAGTTGATTTTCCGAAGCCAGAAACCGTGGAAGGCCTGCGAAGATTCCTCGGTATGCTCAATTTCTACAGAGGTCACATACGAGACGCAGCCGTCAAGCAAGCCGAGCTAGATAAGTATCTAGTTAATACTAAAAAGAAGGATAAGACCAAGATATTGTGGACAACGAAGGCAGAAGAGGCATTTGCGCAGTGTAAAGCAAGTCTTCAACAGGCAGCTACACTCGCGCACCCGAAGCCTGATGCCGTATTAGCCCTGATGTGTGACGCTTCAGATATTGCCGTGGGCAGTGTCCTTCAACAAAGGGTAAATAACTCATGGGAACCGTTGGGATTTTTCTCAAAAAAGTTGTCCTCGGCTCAAGCTAAGTACAGTACATACGATCGCGAACTCCTTGCTCTTTACCTATCAATTAGACATTTCCGAAAGTCGTTTGAAGGTCGCCAATTGACCTTGTATACCGACCATAAGCCCTTATGTTCAGTGTTCAAGAAGGTAAGTGACGATAGCAAGGAAAGTCCCAGGCGCGCGAGGCAACTTGTTTTTATAAGCGAGTTTACTACAGACATACGTCACATAAGTGGCAAGGACAATGTGGTCGCAGACACGCTGTCTAGAGTCGAAACAATTAACATTCCGTCTGTATTAGACTTCTCAGAGTTAGCCAACGCACAAGTTACAGATGATTATGTTTTACGCATGGCGCAATCGAATCCTAATGATGCAAGCAAAGTCCAGCTCAAACTAATAACATTGCCGACTTGCGATAAACCGATACTTTGCGAAACATCTACACGCCAAGCTCGACCTTATTTACCTTTAGAGTTTCGTCGGAAAGTATTTGACAGTTTACATGCATTAAGTCATCCTGGTATCCGCACTAGTAGAAAAATGGTCAGTAAACACTACTTTTGGCCAGATTTAAATAAGGACGTAGGAAATTGGGCTCGGTCGTGTATCCAATGTCAAAGGGCGAAAGTCAGCCGGCATACGATGTCAGAACTAGGTACGTTCCCCGATTCAGCCGCTTTTGAACATATACACGTAGATATTGTCGGAGCATTACCCACAACTTCAAATGGGTATAGGTATCTCTTAACCATCATAGATAGGTTTACGCGTTGGCCCGAGGCATTCCCTATAACCGAAATAACCGCGGAGGTAGTAGCCAAAACCATTTACGAAGGCTGGATTGTTCGCTACGGTTGTCCGCTAAGGCTAACTAGCGACCAAGGCCGCCAATTTGAAAGCAGGTTATTTTCAGAGCTAATGAAGTTGTTAGGGGTTGATAAGATAAGGACCACCCCTTATCACGCAGAATCGAATGGACGTATTGAGCGATTTCACAGGTCTCTAAAGGCTGCACTCATGGCAAAACTCGCAGAGGGAAGCTCTTGGGTAGATCTCCTTCCCAGTGTAATGCTCGGGTTACGCACCGCAGGTAGATCCGACAGTGGCATAAGCGCAGCGGAAATGACATTCGGTCGCACGCTTCGCCTGCCAGGAGCGTTTTATGAAACAACGCCAGATAGAGACCCTGTCGACCCTTATAGCGAGGTAGAGAAAATTAGGGATCACATTTCTAGTCTCAAACCAGCTTTGAAGCGTGATAGACGAGATAGGACTATTTTTGTGCATCATGACTTGCGCACGTGCACGCATGTTTTCCTTAGAGACGACACGGTGCGCAAGCCATTAAAACCGCCTTACGATGGACCTTACAAGGTCATCGAAAGGGGTGAAAAAGTATTTTTAATTCAACTTCCCAGTAGACAAGCTCGTGTTTCGATTGATAGGTTAAAACCCGCATTTATACTTAATTTAGATACCGATCAACACGGTTTAGATAATCAAGGTAGCTCTCAAAGTAAGCGGACGTCCCAGGCTATGGGGGATCGGGAATCGCCTTCGGTGGTACCATCGCCCATACCTGAACCGGTGACTCGGACAACGCGTAGCGGGAGGACCGTTAACAGGCCGGTCCGATTTTTAATTGACGATTAAATCGCTGTCAACGTACGTGCACATTAGATGTAAGGATCGATCCGTAGCAGTAACGTATATTAAGAATTATTTTATAGTGTGTATGTTTTACTTAATGTTGTGTTAAATTATAGGTACGAATTTATAAATACGCCACTAAGTTGCATTGCTGTTGTAACATCGTACGGTTTGGCCAACCGAGATGTAACGTCAGTAATGTTTATGAGGTCAGCTGTACTGAAAATGAATCACTTAATTATATGATAGTTATGTATTTACTTATAGCGTTATATCTTAGGTTGCAACCTAGTTAAGTAATGTTTTGAAGTAGAAATTCTAGTAAATAAGTTGTGTGTAAGTTTTTTGTAATATTTAAGAAACGATTTCGACGAAACGTTACCAATTTCAATCGATCTCCGGGCAAGTCGAAATTAAACAGAATTACGTCGGCATAGGGCTCATCGCAGTTGGCATGGTCCTATTTATCATGTTATTGTACGCGCTACGCGCTTAATGTAAACACCACGTCGGAAATTGGTTGCGCAAAGCCGTCGACTCGGTGTCGTTTTCTTTTCTCAGGCAACTGAGCCGGGAACGTGATACCAGAGCCAGTTGTTTATTAATTTGAAGTGTGTGAACTGTGTACTTATGTTTAATGATAGTTAAGTCTAAGTGTTTGTTATGTATTTTTTTTTTTACCAGTGTAATTTTTCTATACCTTTTTATTTTTCAAAAAGGGGGGGATTACTGTGGGAACACACGTGGATTGTTAATCCCACTACGTTGCAGATTCGGATCGGCGCGCGGGACGCGCGGGGGGTTAGCATCCACTTACGTTCTCACAGGCCCCGCCAATGTACGACACTTACGTACCAACCGTGACTTCATGTACACGCAGTAAAGAATATTAATAATCAATTGATTTTCATTGGGTCACCACTAACCTAGACCTTGAGTGTGCGCACTAAGTACTTAAGTCGCACAACTATCTTACGGATATCGTCATCTGTCGCGGGAGAGAAAGAAAAGGTATTAGGTGCATAAGGTAAGGTAGAAATATACGAAGTACTCAGATCTATTGTGACGGGGTCTAAAGAAGAACTCGCAGCAAAATGTTTATTTAAATCATTAATAGAGAAAGAAGAGGTATTAAATGAGCTTGGAGATTTGACAACACCGATTGATTTTAAAAATTTCCAGGTATCGGCTTGAGATGCAGAATAAACATTTTCATAGATGTATTTACGCTTAGCCGCTCTTACCATCCGATTACATCGATTTCTAGCACCTTTATAAAGTTGCCAGTCTTCACTACACCGGCTGCGTTTGTATTTTCTGAACGCCCGATCACGCTTTGACATTGCCATACGGACACCTCTCGTGATCCAGGGCGCAGGAGGTCGTTTCAACCTGACAACGCGAACCGGTGCATGTGTGTTATAAAGTGTCAAGACCGCTTTATTCATTGAAGCTACCCCCTCATCCACCGAAGATGCCGCGAAAACCGGTGTCCAATCCACCGCGCGTGCATCACGCTTTAAAGCTTCGATATCCAGCCTCGCAAAGCTACGCAGCTTAACATAAATAGGTTGAGGTTTGGGAGGCCGAATACGATAACTCATGAATATAAGGTCGTGGTGAGAGAACGCAGGCGCTGCAAGCTGGCCAACCCTATGAACAAGTTCTGTGGATGAAGTAAGAATAAGGTCAAGCCAGGAGTCTGAGGCGTCCAAGTTGTGGTGAGTAGGGTTAAGCGGCATCACATTAAATCCCGCAGACTCCACGATCTCACAAAGTTTACGCGACCTAGAGTTACTCTTTAAGAGATCGGTGTTAAAGTCACCAAATATCAATTGATGAGTATACACAGAGCTCAGAGGAGACAATATCGATTCAAAATCGGAAAAGTAGTCGATGTTAGGAGGGCAATATACCACACCAAGGACTGCCATTGAGCCCCTGACATTCACTTCAAGAAACAAAAATTCAATACTACCACAGTATCTCGAGGAAGAGGATGCAATAATTTTGTAAGAAATATTGGAGCGGAGGTAAATGGCAACACCACCACCACGTTTACCTATGCGATCATTGCGTAGCAACACGAAACCGGGAAGTCCGTAAGAAGTGGAGGGTAGATTAGGTTTAAACCACGTCTCAGAAACCAATATGGCGTGAACATTACACGAAGAAAAAGTGTCAAGAAAATCGTTGTAGTGGCACGGAATACTCTGGGCATTGATGTGACAGATATTAAAATGTTTGCAGTTATTTTCAAAAGTGGATGTGAGGCGACTCCCAAGTGTATCTGGTTCACCAGCCAAGCTATCGAGTGAGTAGAAAGAAGCAGACAAGTCGCAAGCTGAAAGGTAACATTCATCGTCAGACATAATATTCCACTAACGTAGGTACAAATAAATAGTCGTAAATAAACAAATAAATATATATATAAATATATAATGTTAATATAATATATAATTAATAAGTAATCTGTGCAGGCAATTTATCCAAACTAGGCTTATAGGTTCGGTTTACCCTGCCAGTTGACCAATATCACAATAGGCACAAACAAAAATACAGTAGATAACAGAAAAAGAGAAAAAAAAACATTTCAATGAGCGTTAAACACAGATAAAAACAATAATTCAAAATAAAGCTTAAGAAAAGAAAACTTAAACCTTTCCAATTATTTCAATACAGTAACATAACGCAAGCATCCAAAGCATTGACAATATTGACATATGTCACAACTGTCATTATGAAGAATTGCAATGCTACCGGTGGAAGTTGATAAATTTACAATAACAACTTAACGCGAAAAACAGGACGGTAGACTTAAAAATTATGTAGTGAATAAAAGTATTTCACAACTGCTTCGACTGATAACTCTGTGATTACAACAAAGCACAAGTATATCCTGACGTAAGCGACCACTAACGTTTCGATGCAGCCCTCCTAGTCGCTGCTCCTTTGCTAGCCGCCGCTCCTTTGCTAGCCGCCGCTCCTTTGCTAGCCGACGCGGGGGCTGGTGAGGTGGAGTTTGATGATTCAGAGCCCACAGAAACCGCATCGAGCGCGGGGGCCTTACCAGTGGCAGGCGCCGGCACTGCAGCTGGCAGCACAAGTGTTGGGATGGCGGGCGGCACAGTACCGGAGATTTCAGCCTGGGCAGGCGGCACAGTACCGGAGACTTCGGCATGGGCAGGCTCGTTGTTTTGAGCGGCATGCTGCGACATCAACGATTGAAGCTGCTCGTCAGATGACAGCCGCTGCTTGCTCCCTGAGGGCAATTTGACAAAAATATTGCCATCCATTGTCCATACTCTGCGGATACCGAAATACTCCCGGGCTGAGTGAAACAATGTTTGTCGTTCACGAGTAAGAAACTCAGAGAGTACCGTTGACGTGCCCTTCAAGGCTGTTTTCTTTGACCATACCAAGCTCCTTAGCTGCATATCACAAAAGCGAACCAGCACAGATCTGGGGCGGTCTTCCTTTGATGCACCAAGTCTGTAGCAGACCAATATAGAGTTCCGGTTCACATCAGTAAGATGGAGACGGCTGTGGCAGATGGTGGCTACAGTGTCAGTGATGTCCTCTCCACTCACCTCCGGGATGCCAGAAAACACCAGAAATTTCCTCCGGTGACGCATTTCAATGGTGTCCACCATACTCAGGACTGCTTGGATCTGCTGCTGGAGGAGACTTAACATGCCGGACACATATTCCTTGAAACTGTTGACTTCCTTGCTGAGGCTACTGATGGTCAGATGAGTTTGTGGAGATGTTGTCTTGAGCGCTGCATCCAGCTCATTGAACCGCTTGGCTATAGATGCCTCAAGGTTTTTTTGGGTCTCCAGGATAGTGTTCATGGTGTCCATATCCACTCCTAGTGCCAGTGATAATTGTGAAAAGTGACAGATGACAATTGCAAATTAGAGTGCAAAGGTCAACAGGCAGGTTGGTGATGATTTTAACACTTAGTTTACATGGAAAATTGCTTCCTACACAGTATGTCAGTATTTAGACTAGAAGTTGCTAATTTTTATCAAAATTGTGTATTAAACCTTGAAGATAAATAATAAATCGTATTTGGTAAACAAAGGTGACTTGTAACTTTTTCTACACCTACCCTGATATGTATCTGTCTATTATATATATCGTCGCCTATTACCCACAACACAAGCCTTATTGAGCTTACCGTGGGACTAGGTCGATTTGTGTAAGATTGTCCCATAATATTTATTTATTTATTATTATTATTTATTATGGTAGATCTGTCCGGTGGATGTCAAGCGGACATTCCTGCTATGCAGATCCAACGTGTCCGAATGTATATGCTACTGCCGAGATTTAAAATAAAAACATGTAATGCAAAATTTCAATGCGTTTAAATAAGATTTAAATACAAATACCTACAATATTTAAAACTGATGCATGTCTATTAAGGGTCATCAAGGATTTTTACAGTCCTCTGAGTATTCTATCAAACTTTCCCCACCTTCCAAAGCCCAAATTATATTGCAATAACCAAAATACAATAATGAAGCCCCTCATCGAATCAAGGGATGCATTGATTCTGCTCCCCCATCCAATTGTACAAATCTGCCCAAGATTTCGGACAAAATCTCTCAAATCAGGGGCATATTTAATCTCTTTCAATTTCCCCTAATATAGGAACTTGTAATGTTCATAGTAACTAATGACGTATTTAATATTCATTGGCGTATAAATCATATGCCAAAGTTGCTTATGCGCCATATGGGGATATAGCGTCGATATTGTTAATAAAATAATAAAAGAATTTTGTAATTTCGTTTGTAATTTGGCTATATTGGTTGGTAAACCATCTGTAGCGTGTGAAGTAAACTTATAATGTAAATAAAGCTTATAAGTTAACTATGTACTAATATGTTACCACTGAATATCTGGCAGCTACTAATGCCCTGTCTGCAAATCAATATGCCTACCGCGCTGGCCATTCAACGTGCGCCATGACGCGCCAGCTGGTACGCTGCGTGGTGGGAGCTCGCGAACGAGGCCAGCAGGTCGCGGTGCTATGCTGTGACCTGTCGAAAGCGTTCGATGTGGCTGATCACAGCGTACTCGCTATGAAACTACACCATTATGGCATAAGTGGAAAAGCGCATGCACTCGTTACCGACATGCTGCATGGTAGAACGCAGGTAGTGGTATCTGATGGAGGAAAAGTGAGATCAGATATAATATCCACAGCAATTGGTGTTGCGCAAGGATCGTCGGTGTCCAACATACTCTTCTCGCTGCTTCTCAACTACCTTCCGGAAGCAATAAAGGGAGAGGTATATATGTATGCCGACGATGTTGCCGTGATAGTTTGCGCACCTAATATCAACAAACTGGAGAAATGCTTGAACGAAGTGGCAAACCAAGTGTCGCAGTACTTTCGAAGCAACGGCCTAGTATTGAATCTTAGGAAGACTCACTTTCTGCACTTTTGTCTAGCGGGTAAACCCCCGAGGAGCCTAGAAGTCCACGTAGATGGTGTCGAAGTAGGTCAGGTGCAGAATACGGCCTTCCTGGGCTTTGAACTAGACAGAGGCCTCCAATGGGCACCACACATTGCTAAAGTATGTGGTAAGCTAGCGAGCGCCTGCTTTGCCCTGCGACGACTGGCGAGAGTTGTACCCAGGCATGTAGTGAGGTCTTGCTATTTTGCTACAGTGCACTCGCTCCTACAATACGGCGCAGAGCTGTGGGGCCGCGCTGCCGAATGGGAGCGTGCTTTTCACTTGCAGAAGAGCGCCGTCCGGGCGATAGTACTTGTAAGCCAAACCACCTCAGCAAGACCTTACTTCAAAGACCTCTGAATACTCACGCTTCCCTCACTTGTTATACTTCAGGTGGCCACATACGCGCGATCTCACTTTGACGAGTATTCGAGCGGAACGGATGTCCATGGTCGAAACTTGCGAAACGCTCAGAAGCTCTTAGGCGTAAAGCATAGACTAGCAAAGTCTGCAAAACTCACACACGTCATGGGCCCGACGGTGTACAACCGTCTGCCAGTACACGTCACAGACGCGCCGTCAATGTCTAGTTTTAAGTGTAGGCTAAAATTATGGCTTATCGAGCACACTTTCTATAGTTTTAATGACTTCATTAACCTAACAAATACCTAATATGTCTGTAGGTACCTGTAGTTTACAGTTGACATTAATATTGTATATATAGTTTTTAATTTTTAATGTCCATATTATTATAGATTTATCTGTTATGAATGTTGACATGTAATATGAATTATTATCAATAAAATATGAATATGAATATGAATATAATATGGTAAAGCACTAGTGGCCGAGCTGTAAGACGTGAGACTTTCAATCCGAAGGTCTCGGGTTCAAACCCTGCCGATGAGTTTTTCGAACTTATCTACGTATGAAATATCATTGTATGATATTTTCTGTTACTTCTCGTTCTTGTGAGGAAAAGTGGGAAAACGCATGACTTCGGGCGAGATTTGAACTGGCGACTCTAGGATACATACCCACCGCTCTACCAACACACCCCGTAGCCCCGAGTGTCTCCGTCATTTCCTCGTATGCGTACTTGCCCCACCATCTCGCTGGAAGTCATGAGTTTTTCAACTTTTTCACCGTTCCTTTCTTTCTAAGACGTTTAATATTGTGCGCAGACGTTTGTGTTTACAAAATAATAAAATTCAAAGGTGTATGTGAACATATAATTTAAACTTTCGTGAGTCATACTGATATTTAAATTGCAACGGTTAACATTCACGTATTTTTTCACAATAGGCGTGACATATGTATGTGACATATGTAATGCATTACCTCGGGCGGGACTCGAACTCGCGACTCTAGTATATCAGCTCACTGCTCTACCAACGGAGCTACCGAGACCACCTGCTGGTACCCCAATGTTGCGTGATCGAGCCCCATCAATTTTTTCTAATTTTCCTTTCATTCTTTCTAGCAGACTTTTCTGCTAAAAAATAATAGTTTATCTATATGAAGTTTCCAACCCGCTTTGATCCAGCGTGGGGACCTGGGGACTATAGCCCAATCTAGGGAATACAACTTTCTTATAGTAAAAACCCGGGTTCTTCATGCTAAAGATAACCCGGGATGCACTCCTTAGCCCAATCCCTCTTGCGCCTTACGGTTGATGACAAGGTTCATTTCAGAATCGACCAAGGTTCATTAAACGGCCTCCTAGCCTAGTCGGTACTGACCCTGCCTACGAAGCAGGAGGGTCCAAACCTGGTCAGGGCATTTATCTGTGTGTTTATCACGAATATTCTGTATTCTATTTATTATATATATCGTCGCCTAGTTTCTACAGCACAAGCCTAATAGGCTAGACGACAAGAAAAATCTAATAAATCCGTCTGTTAGATTATTAAAAAATATACGATACGTATTTTTTCTTCTGTTCGTCAAATGAAAAATGACGGAAATACAGGGCTTTAAAGTTTTCGCGTAACATCACACCTGAGTACAATTCTTACTCCAAGCCAAGGTGACGTCACCAGCCCCCACCACGGAACTTTGACGCTCTTCATATTCGTCAATTTTAGTTATCTTGAAAAAGGAAAAAATACGTGTCTAATAATTTTTGATAATCTTTCTGACGGACTAATTAGAATAATAGTTTTTCAACCTAGTCATCATCCCTATTGAGCTTACCGTGGGACTAGGTCGATTTTTTTTTTATACTACGACGGTGACAAACAAGCATACGGCCCGCCTGATGGTAAGCGGTCACCGTAGCCTATGGACGCCTGCAACTCCAGGGGAGTTACACGCGCGTTGTCGACCCTTTAAAAAAGGAGGATTCGCTGTGTTGACAGCTAAAGGGGCAAGCTTAGCTCCGTGGGTACACCCCACTCCCCAGCTGTCAACACAGCTCGATTTGTCTAATATTGTCCCATAATATTTATTTTTATTAATGATCAATCTTTTTGATATTAGAGTCAAACCACGTTATCTGTTCCAAATAAATGAACTGTCAAACTTTAAAGTGTTATTTAAAACGTCATACTTCTATGAAATTATGAAATTTAAGAACTTAACACTTCCGTCCGTCCGTGCTATCAAAATCTATGAACTTAGCATACGCGGACTGTTACCGCCATTACCGGCTAGCGACAAAGTACCTTTGACTATATAACTATCACATACGTCTTTTACGAAACAAGATTACTATATCACTACAAAAATACATCAACTGGTGATTATTTATACATAATCACACCATCAACGAAAAAAGCTCCATAAAAATAGCTAAGAAAATGACACATTACAAATAGGTTAATTAACGTGCCATAAGAGCACGAACGAGGACTTATGTTCCATTTCCTTGCCTTTTAAATTTAGCCATCTTTAATATGAGAGCTTCTGAAGTGGCTAAAGAACATTTTAAGATGACGGCTGGATTAATTACCCTTGACGATGGCGGTATTTTCAACTCTATATTAATGGTAGGGTGGAAGATAAAGCCAATCTTTGGGCTTTAAATAGAGTGCAAATTAAATAGGCTAGACGATAATCTAATTAATCCGTCTGGTAGATTATTAAAAAAATATTCGACTCGTATTTTTTCCTTTGTTCATCACATGAAAAACGACAGAAATACTGTGCATTAAAGTTTCGCGTAACGTCACAATTAGGTACGATTCTTACCTCTAAGTGACGTCACTAGCGCCCACCCCGGAACTTTGATGTTTTGTATCGTCGTCAATTTTAGTTAACTTGAAACAGGAAGAAACACGTGTCTAATAAATTTGGATAATCTAACTGATGGACTAAATAGAATAATACTTTTTCAACCTAATCGTCATCCCCATTTAAAAATGTACAGTCAACCAATTGGAACCCATGGACACTGTAGGACTATGTCTAGAGACGCTACTCAGATAATAAAACATTTATTTTCAAAATGTATTATACAGTAAGTAAAAACATATATTTTAAAATATATAAGGTGCTACTTTATTAGTTGCAGAAATTTTTGCAGCTGATAGTACTCGGTTCCTGGAGGAAATTTAAGTATAAAACATTATACCTTTTACGATGTTTTTTCGGAGAAAACGTTAAAACAAATTTGCTACGTAAAAACACCCTGTTAATGTGATCAGTAAATGAGAACTCATTGAGCAGATTCTAGGTACCTCTTTTACCTACCAGTTAACTGTAACTGGCCACTTCACGTCGATAAATCTCGACCATAATGACATTTAAGACTAACTATTGTTGACATGAGTGATATGACGGATAGTGTTAAACGTCTTGTCAGTGAAATGCACATGATGATTCAGACGAAATTATAATTTATTTTTTTTGTTCGGTAAATGAAAACAAAAAAATCATAAGAAAAGATTTCTTATTTTTTATTTAAAGTTAATTGTTTTAAAGTAGAGACCACGTGTTCAAATATCTGCAACTAATAAAGTAGCACCTTATTATATACAGTAAGTGTAACATACCTACCTTAAATCTAAAATAGGTCGTAGGAAATGACCGCTTTGTATTGTCTATCACCTGCGTTTCTAACTCTTATATATACTAGTTTAAGCCACCCGGGGTTACCCAACTAACCCAGAGTTTAGCGCTTATTGTATGGAATTTGATAGCTTAACTCCGGGTTGGCGCCTAACCCTCTGGGTGGTGGAACTGCTGCTGAGAGTGGCGCATAATACGATGGACTATAAAATCACGACAATCCTATTCATGATGATTAGGTACATCACTATTATCTAACAAAGACTTACCAGTAGTGTTGGGCAGGACATCAATTAAAAATGAGTTTGAGTGAATACCTCATTATCTTAAATAACCTGCTGCAATACCTCACTCACAAATTTGCAGTACCTATCGCAACAACGGCAATTATACTCCGCTGCCAGTCTGAGACGTTTAAACAGTAGTAGCGCGATATGACAACAGCGCAAGTCACATAATTTTCAAAGCTAAAAAAAAAAAAACAAAATTTCTCTCGTATAGCAACACTTCATAATGGCGTCATTACGTTTTATGTGACAGCGCTGTCACTACATTCTCTCGTTTATTTATATTTTATATAATGTTATTACTGTGTTTTGTCAATCAAAACATGTTTAATATCACCGTGAGTGCAATAATAGTGGTTGTGGTAAATGTTTTATATAGGAAATCATCGTATATCGAGAAATATGAAGTGCCGCCAAAGAGGTGAAAGGTTTGTTGTAAAGTTTTCGGCGAAATACATTGAGGTATGTCCAATCCAATATATATTATTGACATAACATTGTCATCTACTGGAATTTTATATTAATGGATAATCCGGTGTTTATTCTATCGTAATCCATTAAAATCTCAAGTTATTCATTAACCTAACCTAAAAACTGGAATAGACAATAAATAAATCATCCATTTAACCTTGAAAAATAATGCATATCCGGTTTCCGGAGACAGATAACTAACAATATTTCTTTTTCATTCGTTCATTTTTATTTTTTTAAATGAACCGTTATTCGATTACATTCAAAAATCAAAAGAAAGCGTCCTCTTCCATTTTGGCGGTTTGCGTGTCCACTATTTGACCAGTTAGTGTAACTGAATTTATCGTACGTGGTTAAAATGGGAAAAAGGAAAAGTAAAGAAGAAAATGAAGACTACATCAAAAAGAAAATAAGAAGACTGGAGAAGAAATTACAAAAATTACCGACTCAAGACTTTGTTCCTCCATCAGCGTCACCCTCACCGACGCCACCTGTGATAACCGAACAGACTGAACCAGAGGCTGGACCCTCAAATGATCCGGTTATATTGGAGGAGGACTTGCTTCCAGGTGTGTAAAAGCAATAAATAGTTACATGTGTGACTTTAAACGCCTGGGTTATATACTTATTCACATGAGTACACGAAGTACCAAATACCTCTCATATTATTTAAACTTTTACTCTGTATTTATACCTTCAGGGCTAGCGCTTTCACTTTGAGGTTTGACAGTGCCCACCTATCTAAGACAAGAGTAATTATGTTTATTTATATCTCAGGACCAGCGCTTTCACTTTGAGGTCTGACAGTGTCCACTTATCTAAGGCAAGAGTTATCATGTTAAGGATAAACAAAGCCTCCCTAATTTGTGCCCAAAATTTGGCTTTTTTTTCTATTAACGCGCTACTACATAGAGAGTAGACTATTAATTATTTGTTGTCTTCATCCATGACATGTACTTACAGATGTTGACCAGATACCAGAAGAGTTCCTGCTAGCTCTGGGTCATGAAGGTGCTGACACCACAGAAATAGGAGATCCTATTAGACCGGAACTAGCACATCGCTGGTCAAAAATTATGTCTGAAGGGTTAGGAAAGGACTCCAAGGAAGCTATTCTGAAAAAATATCCCACACCGGAGAATTTCCCAAGAGCTGAAGCACCTCAAATGAACCCGGAGATATCAGCTTCGCTCTCAGAGATCTCACAGAAAAGAGACAAGCGAATATTATTTCGTCAAAACTTGACTGGTAAATTAATGGTGTGTCTTGGAAAATCCCTCACAGCCCTACTAAAAGGCAATATTAACAGTAAAATACTAATTGAGGAGATTAATGATGCAGCAAAAATAGCAGCCGAGATACATAATCAGGACTCATCATCGAGGAAGTATTTTGCACTTGCTGGCGCCAATAAGACTGTGCAAGACGCAGTACGAAATGCAAAGATTGATCAGTTTTTGTTTGGAGCAGACTGTGGGGAAAAATTAAAAGCTGCGCAGACTTTAAAAAAGACTAGTGCACAAATTAAAACTGCACCCAATCAGACAACTAACCCACCAAGTGCAAATGCAAAGAAGCAGCAGGTAAACTGGAAAGGCCCACCACTATATCAACAGCCACAGAATCGTGGTGGGCATCATCAGCGGCAGCACACCTACAGGAGACAGAAACCCGATCACCGTCACCAGAGGAGTCACAGGCGCCCACCACCGAGGTCCAGATACCAGCGATAACTCAGGTACATGCTGGAAGATTACGGCTGTATACATCTAACTGGCTAGAAATTACAGATGATCCAGTAATTTTACAATGGATACAGGGATATGAAATTCCTTTTTCCAAAAACCCTCCCTCATATTATTCGGAACCACAGTCCTGGCAAAAGAAAGAAAAAACTCTTATTAGTAATGAGATTAAGAAACTTATTTCTTTAGGTGCAGTCTCAAAATGTTCACCCTGCCCAGGCCAGTTTATCTCCCCAATATTTTTGATACCAAAACCAAATGGTTCATATAGATTCATTTTAAATCTCAAGAGACTTAACAAGTATATTGACCCATTACACTTTAAGTTAGAAGATGTGCGAACAGCTTCTAAGCTTATGTCAGAAAATTGTTATATGGCATCAGTTGACTTAAAAGAGGCTTATTTTTCTTTACCTATCGCGGAAAATAGTAAAAAGTATTTGAGATTTTCATTTGAGAAGCAATTGTATCAGTTTAATGCTCTACCTTATGGTTTATGTACTGCTCCTTATGTGTTCACTAAACTTCTGAAACCAGTAATAACCTACTTAAGACAGGGAAATATTATATTAACTTCATATTTAGATGACAGTCTTTATTTCAACAAATCTATAGATAAATGTAGTAAAGATGTTGAATTTGCATGTAAACTACTACAAGATTTAGGTTTTGTCATAAATTTTGAAAAAAGTGTTCTAACACCAACTCAGTCATGCAAATATCTAGGTTTTAATTTAAATTCCGTAAATATGTCATTGTCAGTCCCAGAAAAGAAACAACTATCAATTTTAACTGAAATAAAATCTTTTCAACAAAAACAAGCTTGTAAAATTAGGGAATTTACGCATTTATTGGGCCTATTAAATTCGGTTTGTCCTGCAGTGCCATATGGTCTAGTATACACCAAACTTCTTGAAAGAGAAAAGTACTTGGCTTTACTAAAATCAAGTGATAACTATGATGCAAAAATGATGATATCTCAAACTAGTATTTTAGAATTAGACTGGTGGTGCAGGAATATTAACAAATTTAATTTAATAAAACAGAATAAATTCGAAGTCGAAATAAATACCGATGCTTCTACTACAGGATGGGGAGCAGTATGTGGCTCTAACAAGGCATCAGGGTCATGGTCACAATCAGAAAGGAAATATCATATAAATTATTTGGAGCTTAAAGCTGTTTTGTTAGGACTCCAATGTTTAACAAAGGAATTATTAAACTGCGAAATTCTATTAAGAGTGGACAATACTACTGCTGTGGCATATATAAATAAAATGGGAGGAATTCAGTTTCCTCACCTTAATAGCATCACTAGAGATATTTGGCAATGGTGCGAAAATAGAAATATTTGGATCTTTGCTTCATATATTAATACAAAAGAGTTGAAGCTGACATAGAATCAAGAAAAAATAATGTAGAATGGGAACTCTCCTCCAAGGCTTTTAACAAAATAGTTCAGAAATGGTTTACCTGATATAGACTTGTTTGCTTCTCGGATAAATAAAAAATGTCATAGATTTGTTTCATGGAAATGTGACCCGGAGGCTTATGCCATTGATGCCTTTACATTAAACTGGAGTAACACATTCTTTTATGCTTTTCCACCGTTTTCTTTAGTGCTGAAATGTTTATACAAAATTAAGACTGATAAAGCTGTAGGGATTCTTGTTTTTCCATATTGGCCCTCTCAACCATGGTTTCCAATGATTAAACCATTGCTGGTAGGAAATATGATTATGTTTGAGCCGAATAAATATTTGTTGTCATCTCCTTCCAGAGAAAGTCACCCCCTCCAACATCAACTTACCCTGGCTGCAGGCCTGCTATCAGCCAGGGATATACCCGACGTGGAACTCCACCATCAGCACTTAACCTTATGCTAAACTCTCTTTCTGAAAAAACCATCAAACAATATGATTGTTCCTTAAAGCTGTGGTGGACATTTTGTAACAAACACAACTTAGATACTTACCAAGCCTCAATTCCATTTGTTCTAAAGTTCTTAAGTGAATGTTTTGAGACTGGATCATCATATGGTACATTGAACACCACTAGATCAGCTCTGTCTTTGATTATTGGACCAAGAATGGGCTCAGACGACAGAATAAAACGCCTCATGAAAGGAGTATTTAGATCTAAACCGCCTAAACCGAAATATAACGTGACCTGGGATCCAGGACTGGTGTTAAATTATTTATCAAATTTCGCAAATGATGACATAACACTGGAAATATTGACAAGAAAACTTGTCACAATTTTGGCTTTAACGTCTGGCCATAGAGTCCAAACCCTGTTCTTGATTAATATAAAAAACATAAATATTACTAACGAAGGAGTCCAAATATACATACCAGATTTAATAAAAACCTCAAGAAGAGGTAGTTTGCAACCAATGTTATGCCTTAAAGAATTTAATTGTAAAAAAGAAATCTGTCCAGTTGCAACTATTAAAGCATATATTGTAAGGACTGAATCGCTAAGAAAGAATGAAAATGGATTGATACTTACATATAAAAAACCTTATAGGCGTGCCACCACGCAGTCTATAAGTCGTTGGATTAAGATTACTCTTAAAGAGGCTGGAATTGATGTAAATATGTTTACAGCACATAGCACTAGACATGCGTCTAGTTCAGCTGCAGTAAGATCGGGGGTCAGCATAGAACAAATTTGTAACGCTGCAGGTTGGTCGCAGAGCTCGGCAACATTTGCCAGACATTATAATAGACCTATAGCTCAAGACTCGACACAATTCAGTGTCGCTATTTGTAATACAGTTATGTGATTTATGTTAATTTTATGGAACTATAATTTTTATTACTTTAGTTGATTTCATTATGGTTGTTTGTTTATTAAAAAGAAGAATATATTTTAATTTTATTTTAAACCTATTAAGGACTATTATTAACAACCCTTGCTTTAAACATCTACTGTTTAAACGTCTCAGACTGGCAGCGGAGTATAATTATAAGATTAAACGAACTTACCTTAAGTGAAGTTCTATCTTAATTATACGAAGCTGCCAGTCTGAGACGTCACACCCAAAAACCCACCCACTAATACACAGTATTATCCCAGACTTGGGGGTTGTTAATACCTCTATCTTTAAACGAAATGACGCCATTATGAAGTGTTGCTATACGAGAGAAATTTTGTTTTTTTTTTTTTAGCTTTGAAAATTATGTGACTTGCGCTGTTGTCATATCGCGCTACTACTGTTTAAACGTCTCAGACTGGCAGCTTCGTATAATTAAGATAGAACTTCACTTAAGGTAAGTTCGTTTAATCTTATAATAAGTTGTGCAAATTAGAAATTTTGAGCCGCGTCACAAATATGAGCTAAGTATGTGATACATTTGAACTGTGATACATATTTGAAACGAGTGACATATTTTGAGGTGTATAACTAAATAAGGTGTTATTGAGGCGTGTCAGGCGTGTAACAAAATTTGAGGTGCACGCCAAAATGAGGATTATTTTCCGCTAGGGGCGCTAGTGGAACGTGGGTCCTGCGGGAACATTTCAAACGTAACTTTGCACAATTCTCTCATACTGACACAGGACCCACGCATGAGGCGCCGCCTGGTGAGCGACAATACGGTGGCTTCCATTGAGGCGTGAGACAATATTGTTGAAGAGGTACATTTCCGCTGTGTGAGGTACTGTGACAAAACGACTGGTACAAATGAGGTGCCTCACGTGATACCCTGCACTAGTTACCAGCAATCAAATGTCACACTATTGAATCGTACAAAACCGAAATACCCCACATCACGTGGCGTCACCGCAAAGCAATTACGGACACACTCGCGAGATAATTGGCGACAAATTAATAGAGAGTCAGCCACTAACTACTAATCACCACTTCGGCAAAATGGCGGGAAATTTTGAGCGTAAACGCGTGTGTATTAGCGATAGATAGAAGTGACGCGCTTTGACGTGCGGATCGATGACTAATTTGAGTAATTTGTAATTATGCGAATACTGTAGGCGAAATATAGTATGTAAAAGGTACCTTTTTATCTTTAATGCCATAAGGGTTTAATAGACACACAATCAGAACAAAAACGTGGGTCAGAATGTATACATGTGTGTACATATGTGATAATGTATACACGATAAATGTTTCGTACGAAAAAGAGCTTACGTACGCGTGACGTAAGAATTAGTTGTCAAATTCATAAACAGAACACTGTTACAACTTTATGGGCGGTTCCAAACACGATTATATGAAAAACTGCTGCAAGTGCAGCACTTTTACGGCGTTTTTTTTTTTCAGCTGATTGGGTATCCAGTTCTATTATTCTATATCTATGGTCATCAACTTATGATCATCTTGTGTGGCCTCCACAATTCATACAACGCACAACTTCATAAACTAGCATTAACATAAATATCAAATACATACGTCTATCCACAACACTTTACAACACAATTCGCGATTCATACAATCTCGGTGCACAAATCTAAACGTCTTACTCGAGTTCTACATAATATCCTCCCGTATTAAGTCGCTAGTTCTACAAACCAGCTTATCTATTCAACATATAGTCATCCTGTTCGAACTTAAAGATTTTGCGATATGTTAGACAGGGTAGGAAGCAGAACGATAGTGCGAAAGGCTGCAGATTTACATAGCAAGGCAGTTTATGGACAATCCTAGTTTATGGGGGCATAACACCTACGCTGTTTTACTAGAATAAAATGTTGTATAAATGTACCATTGTTGACTTACATGCAAACTTTAGGCTTTGATACAAAAGGCTAGGAATTACACTAAGGAACAGGATTACTCGGGTGAATGATATATTTATTTTGTCTCGGATTGCAAATTGCAACTTGAGTAAGCATTTTAAATGCAGTGGCATTCATCGAAAGTGAAGTCCTAATGCTATTTTGACCAAGTGAGCTCCTCCATTCGACTGTAAGTATAGTTTTTTTTTGTTTCATGCACAATTACTCCCAAATTGAAATGGATAATTGGTGTTTGTTTTTTTTTGTAACGAGATACCTTCTTCAAGCAACGCAGGGAAGTCGGCATACGTACCGTCTCCCCTCTGCCCAAGTATGCCCAAATGGGCACACGCGGCTGTGTTGTCACTAGTCCGTACACAATAAATCGAAGTGTGCAAGATTTGTTAGTGTAGTTGTATCATTTTCTATGTGTTAGTGTCGTCGTTACATTTTGTTATTTGTATGTAGTATGTGAGAAGTGCGTCTGTGGTCTAAAAAAATTAGTGGTCAGAACAATGTCTCGGTAGTTAGAACAATGTTTCCCCGCAAAAGGTGATAGAATATTTTGTCGGCAAGATATCGGTTTGCTGTCTCACTGCCAATGTGTTGCTCGAAGGATACATCCGATGTTAAGAGGAATTGTTCGGATTAATCCCTGCCGCTTCTTTCCGCCATCGCCCTACGCGACAATATTTCCACTCTCACCATTTAGATGGTTGGCAGTCCTCAACTGTGCGCTTTTCCCGAAACTTCCTGCCTCGCACAGCTAAACTGTGGAACGAACTGTCGCCAGCGGTGTTTCCGGACCGATAGGACCTTCAAACCTTCAAGAAAAGGGCGTACTCCCACCTTAAAAGCCGGCAACGCACTTGCGACACCTCTGGTATTGCGGGTGTCCATGGACGACGTTAATCGCTTACCATCAGGCGATTCGTTTGCTCCTTTGCCCCCTATAGCATAAAAAAAAATAAGACGTCCCATACACCCATAATACTTAACTGAATGTTTTTTTTAAATATAAGTAGGTACTTAAAGCCGAATAAACTTTAAGCAAAGCGAAGCGTCATTTCGAAACCACTTACTACCGAGACATTGTTCTGACCACTAATTTTTTTAGACCACATATTTCTTTTAAAAATAAAAACTAATGTACATAAATAATTATATTCCTATTGGTTAATAATATTCTACATTACCGCGATTGTTTGAAACTAAACCCTATATAACAGATTTATCGCATATATTAACACCATGACCCTACTTACGCTACTTAAAATATTTCACCAGTTACACGAGGTTTTTCCTTTCAATTTTGTTCAACACAAATCGTTCATATCTTGGTAAGTATTGATGATATAAGTATGAGTATGATTTCATTCGATTAAGCGCACAAAATTACACCGAAAATGATAGCTCACTACTTAGCCTAGTTTGTAAAATGAGAGATGCCCAGGAGCCTCTGGAAGGAGTTGGACGTCTAAATTTTTCTAGGACTCGGTAGATACTTATTTCTAATGCCAAGATAAACAAAGCTTCAAAGCTGAACACATTTTGCCTCCAAAATCTTATTTTTCCTGCAATAAAACTGAATCGCGTTAAGATGTCATGGTAAGGCCCCTGATATACGTTGATAGACATTACTTTCAATTTATGATAAATTGTTATACATCGTGAGAAAGTGTTAATAAAGATTATGCTTGTTAGCTTGATATAATAAATAATAAATAAATAAATATTGTGGGACAATCTTACACAAATCGACCTAGTCCCACGGTAAGCTCAATAAGGCTTGTGTTGTGGGTACTAGGCGACGATATATATAATAGATAGTTACATATGAATACTTAAATATATAGAAAACATCCATAACTCAGGAACAAATATTCGTGATAAACACACAAATAAATGCCCTGACCAGGATTCGAACCCGGGACCTCCTGCTTCGTAGGCAGGGTCACTACCAACTAGGCTAGGAGGCCGTTACGTTGATCTAAGTACACTTCACGTAAACATGCATTAAAAGTCCAAAATCAAAATATTAGTAGATAAGATTAATCCCAAACACTAACTTGAACAAAGAAGCCGCTTGTACCGATAAAACTTGTTTGTATGGAGATAATAAAGTTTTAAGACACATCCAGACTGGCCTACTCTAACAAACTAACAATTGAAATTTGAACCTTATTCCTTTGACGTAAGATTCAACTCTTCAGAGATTGAAACAGTGCATAAACGTTTACCGCCACCTCGGATGCAATGTGGAACCATTTTGCTGGATAATGGTAGATTCACTTTGAATTGAAAAGCAAGGCTTTTGCTAGATAGGTTATCTTTATTCGTTCTCTCCTCTTTACTCATTATTTCATCGCCATAAGCAGAGAGAGATGACATGATAACACGATTGCAATTTGAATAAATTGTCGGATGAATGGTTTATACACTTGAAAGTTTACGATTGAACATAACTTTACAATTACGTTTTATATCCAAGTTTATTGTTTACATGTCAATTGTTTAACGTAACTTTAATTGGTTGGTTTTTATCGAGACACCTAAGTACGTCGGCCATTTTATCTATATATTTGCACATGCTCGAATATCCTGGTAGATATCGGAGTCCGGTTTTTCCCTGTATACCGGATGTTGCATGTAACAGGAGCAATACATTTAATAGTAGGTACCTAGTCCTCGTCAAACTGAAGAACGTTTGTTCAGCGACTTTAAAAATAACGTGTTTTTGACTTTTATTACACTATAGTATTTAGAATTAAATAGGACAAGTGCGTGCGAGTCGAACTCAAACGAAGAGCGTTGGTGGCTCCGCAGTAAGGTGGCCCTTTTGAGTTAGAGAACCCTAAATAAGAATAGTAAAATCCCATAACGGCACTCTAGGTTAGTTTTTTATGATGTGTATTTGTTTTATATTGTTTTTAGTATGTTGTAAGAAAATAAAACAATGAAAATAATAGTTTGAGCGATAGTGTACGCAATAATACACTGTCGAGTGTTACTCAGTAATACTTCCGCATCAAAACTCAAAATACGATTTTGCTCCTTTCCCGCTTTACACTAAACTAAAACGTATTCACTGTATCTTATACCATCCTTAGTTAAGATTGGTTTATTGTCAACGTAGCCGAATTCAAACCAACTCAGATATTGCCAAACTAAGCCGCGTATCAGGTTGGCACTGCACCAAACAGTGGAGCAATAAAGGCAAGCCTGTGTCCAGTTAGCGGGCCCAAGTCTGAATTGATGACAGAAATATTTAGTTGATTAACTCTGGATTAACTTACATAGGTCATTATGTTTTCCAGTATAAGTACAGGTGCTTAAAGCATCTTTACACAACATATGGTGCTACATTACTACACTAGTGCGATAAGTGCCTACGCCAAAAATTCAAAGTGTCATAAGTACCTACTGTAAAACTTTGTACGATGCACGTGCAAATAGATAATTCGCAACTCGTGTCGAATTAAAACACTCCCTTCGCGAATTGCCTCCTTTTCGCACTTGTATAGTAATGTACTATTAAAGTGCATTAGACTCAAACCACGTTATATCTCTGCCGAGCAAATTAACTGTCAAATTTTAAAGTGTTATTTTAAAAGTCAAACTCACATTCCGTGCTACAAAAATCTTGGAAATTTAGCATAGACGGACTTTATCGCTAACTGGTACTTTTTCAGCGTTTTAATAAATAAATAATATTTGGGGACAATCTCACACGAATTAGACCCAAACTAAGCAAAGGTTGTACATGGGTACTAGACGACGATATACTTACCTACTTATATCGATAAATACATACATGTATCCATAAAAAACGTCCACAAGTCACAGGAACAAATATTCGTGATAAACACACAAATAACCAGGATTCGAGCCCGGGACCTCCAGCTTCGTAGGCAGAGTCACTACCAAGTAGGCTAGAGCGGCCGTGCAATTGTATAATTTGTGTTTTAAATTTTTCAAGTGCACATAGTTTTATTATTTAAAAAAAAATTAAAAAAATTGCAATTTGGTGTAAAAATTTTAGGTATAGTACGTATATGAAGTAAACATTTTTTTTTAAACGGTAAGTAATAAAAAGAGGTTTTGTCACATTTCACTCATTTTTCGTATTTCGCACGTTCTTTAAAATGCAATTAAGTAGTTATTTTGTACTCTGATATGAAGAGTGAAGATGTTTCGTTTTATAAAATAACAGCATGTATGCGGCGCTTCCACCAGAATCAAAATATTAGTTCAAGTTGATTGTCATCGTTAAATATTTCTTTTCTTTTCAAATACGGAATCCGAAGCAGACTCATGTTGCATCTTTCAACACATATTAAATTCAATAAACGACCTGCTTCTCTCGTAGTGGATTTAAAACACAGTAGCGTGCACGTGCAGTCCCCGCGGAGCGTGCACTGTACGGTATGGAGCTCTCATTTAACTGTGATCGAGCGTTGCAAGAACAGAGTTTGTCTTTAAGAGGATTACAGTATTTACCAAAAGGAGATACTTTGATATGAAATCTTTAAAAAAGAAAATTCGAAGAAAGCATATCGCATTATCACGACGCATGTTAAATTCAATTTAACTCCAGTTTTGTACATCACATCAGAGGTCGAAAGCGTGTTTAATGCCGCTTGTTATGTAGTATTATAAGGTTTATTAGCCTGCCGTAACGAAACAAAAAAATGCTGTAATGTTCACACGCATCGTCAACGGAGAAATTAAAGCTGTACTAAATTATATCTTGTGAGAATTAGCTACACAAATAAGGCTCAAGAAAACACGGCTGCACGGATGTGTTTGAATGTATTTAAAATAGAAAATCTTAAAATAGCGAAATCCCAAGCGGAGGTATATCGCATCATTCAACCGTGTTAAATTCAATAAACCTTCAGCTTTGCATCTTGTAGTGGATTTATTTTATGACATAGTAGCGATAGCGTGCAGTCCCCGTGGAGCGTGCAGTGCACGGTATGGAGCTTTCATTAAACTGCGATCGAGCGTTAAAGGAACAGATATTGTTTTTAAGAAGATTAGATATGAAATCTTAAAAATAGAAAATCCCAAGTAAACATATCGCATTTTCCCAACACAGTCATGATAAATTCAAAATACCTCCAGCTTCTCTCATAGTAGGTTTATAAAGCGTTCAGTCTCCGCGACCTGTGACCTGTGACCGAGTGTTGCACGGACAGAGATTGTCTTTAAGAAGAATACTGTATTTTATAAAAGGAGATGCTCAATAATAGCCAAATTTTCACGCATGTGTCAACAGAGAGAGTTATAGCTGTAATAATTTAAATCTTGAAGGTTTCGCATACAAGGATAAGGTTCGAGAAAACACGGATTTAGTAGAATGTATTTTAAAAGTACAATATCTTAAAAGTGCAAAATGCCAAGCGGAGGCATATCGCATCTTCCAACCATGTTAAATTCAATAAAACTCCAGCTTTGTATCTCGTAGTGGATGTAGGTATTTTATAACGTAGTAGCGTGCAGTCCCTACGGAGCATGAAGTGTACGGTACAGAGATCTCGTTAAACTGTGATCGAGCTTTGCAGAAACAGAGATTCTCTTTAAAAAGATTAAATACTGTATATTATAAAAGGGGGTGCTTAGATATGAAATCTTTGCAATAGAAATATCGAAGAAAGCATATCGCTTTTTCCTAACACATGTTAGATGGAATAAACTCCAGGTTTGGCTCACGCATTGGATTTATAACATACGAGTAGTAGCGTGCAGTCCCCGCGGAGCGTGCAGTGTACGGTACGGAACTCTCGTTAAACTGTGATCGGGCGTTGCAGAAACAGAGTTTGTCCAGTTCCAGTCTGATGTCCTGAGGTAGTTATCCCTAACTTAACCCTTGACGGCCAGCAGCGCGGCGGCTGGCGGCAGCGCAGCGATGGCTAGAGTAAACGGGCTCTCAAAAGACGAAGCCCAGGGTCGCGCAAAATGGAGAGATCTCCCTATACAGGATGTCAATAGTACAGACTCCTCCTTCTTTCTAGCATTTTCCCGGCTTATGCCACGGCTTAAATCTGGGGTCTGCTTTGGCAACTCATCTCAAGATTTGGCGGCTTATAAAAGCGACTGGCCATCTAATATAGAATCTTAACTAGGCCTTATTAGGATTAGTCTTTTTCCTTCACCGAAAAGCCACTGCCAAAAGCGATTGCTAAATGGGCATTTTTAGAAAAAAGTGCACCATTTTAATGAAAATGGGTCCTCGATTTTCCATACAAAAAAAATTGGCAGTTTTGTAACGGCCCAAACGAAATGTATGAAAAAAAGCGTTACAAAGCTGACCAAAAAAAACGGGAAATTCTGTTTCTTTTTTTAAATCAATTGTATTCGTGATTCTAGTTATAAAAAAACCCAAAACTTCCTATATAAAAAAAGGAAATGGTACCCTATTTTTGAAAATGCCCAAATATCTAATGATAGTAATGATATTACTCGATAGTATTAGATTATACCAATACTATTCCGCGTCAGTGGCAGCTCGGTTGACTCACAGCGAGTATCGCAACCGTCAGTAAGCGAATGCCGAACAGTAAACTGATTTATTATCCATTATGAGCGCCTCAGCTATTTGTGGGCTCATACTTTACTGCGGAGCTGGGACTTATAAAAAATTAAGACAAGATAACTTACATGAGAGGCTATAGCGGCTACATTCTTACAATTAGATCTTATTTAGAACATAAAAGTTGTCAATATGTTTTCTTTTTATAGTTTATAACATATCTTAGTGCATATTTTCGTTAAAATTGTTTTTATAGTTTATTATATATCCTAGTGCATATTTTCGTTAAAATTGTTAAACTATTGGCAGAAACTTTTTGGCCGCTGATCTACCTTTCTAGCTGTTTGTTTTCCTTCAATAAAGAAAATAAAGTACAAGTCCCATTCGGCACAAGTCTCATCTAGTGGCGACCGCATACATGGATTATTATTATTACTAAGTAAGTAAATACAATTGTAGGACAATTTTACACAAATCGACCTAGTCCCACATTAAGCTCAATAAGGCTTGTGTTGTGGGTACTAGACGACGATATATATAATAGATAGATACATATATAAATACTTAAATACATAGAAAACATCCATAACTTACTAACAAATATTCGTGATAAACACAAATAAATGCCCTGACCAAGATTCGAACCCGAGACCTCCTGTCCTGTTAGGCAGGGTAAGGGCAAACTACCAACTAGGCTAGGAGGCCGTTAAAAGAGCATATTTACTTAAAAGATTGTTGAGGAACGGAATGTTGTATGGAGATAACCAGTCTGTGTAATTCGCTTGTCTTTTCTACTGATCTTATAGACACTAACTAAAATGACGTAACTGCCTATACAAATAAATAACAAATACGTCTTTTTATTTATTTATTATCTGGTTAACTCTACACTTTACAGATTTGTAGGTCTTTTGACGCAGTAGCAAGAACAAGATGATAATTCTTGGACCTTATGAATAAAAGTAAAATTAAACTTATTTGTTAGTGATATTTTTAAATATTAGACACGATTTCTTTAAATTGTGTTTTTAGTACAAATAATGGCTCGAAGATTATAGGTAGAGACAGTAAAAAAAGGTTCATATAATTAAAAAAAATACGTGAGTTTCCATTTTAATTTCAGTAAAAAAGGTTGTTCAAAGACCTCAGTGATATTGAATACTGTCAAGAGTACACGTTTTAGAAGTAAATTGTGTAGGTAGGCAAAATAGGGAAATATGTATAATATATACCGGTTGTCCGTTAATTAACGGACAAGCTTCAAACCATGAAGTAAGATGGTACCTAAGGATGGTCCAGAAAATCTACTTTAAGGTTTAGTAAAAAACCTATACATAGATGCACATTAGTAAATCTCATAAACCCTTTTATTTAAAAGATATTAAAAACAAAAACATACCTATCCAATTTTATTTTTGACTATCGCTAAACTATTTAAATATCATGTAGATAAGCATATCATAGTGTGTACACTAATTTATTATCATAAAATAAACCAACCAATACAGTCAAACGGCAAGCTTTATTAAAAGCTAAATTGTTTGTTTGCCGCTACCCGTGTCGCCATCTATCGAGCGGGCGTGAAATTAGTTTGGGTCACACATTCTCTACACGATGGCGCTAGCTACCTCGTTACTGCGTAGACGCATATTTTTCAGTTTTCGCAACAATATTATAATTAGGTAATTTATGAATGTTATTACCGTTGAAAAACTATCATTTTCATTAGTCGGTCAGTAAGATTATCAAAAATGATAAGACACGTATTTTTTTTACTTTTTCAATTTAACTTAAATTGACGAAGATAAAGAACATCAAAGTTCCGGGGTGGGGGCTGGTGACGTCACTACTAGGCAAGAATTGTACCTGATAGTGAAGTTACGCGAAAAAATACGTATATAATATTTGTTAATAATCTAAAAGACGAACTAAATAGATTTTTTTAGTGGTCTAGCCTATTCAAAATCAATATATTTATTTCAAGTAGGCATGTCACAGACGTCACAGTGCACTTTGGAACGTCGAATGAAAAATAAATAAAGCTACACCACAGATGTAACCAATTACTAAAACATAGGTAGTAACAGAGACGGTCTTATCGCTAGAAGCGATCTCTTCCAGATAACTTGAGATGATTTTAAAAATAAAAATAAATTCGCATTTATTTTAAGGCTACCGTTTTGAGTTAAAATGTAAAACAATCAATGTGTAGTCCAGAAAGTAGGGTGCCCCTTAATTCGCATAACATTGAAAGTCCTAAAATGATTACGCATAACAGATTTGACATAAAATAATTGTGCATAATGCGGACCGTTAGAA
Organism: Lathronympha strigana; assembly: GCA_949128165.1. Lineage (NCBI taxonomy): Eukaryota > Metazoa > Arthropoda > Insecta > Lepidoptera > Tortricidae > Lathronympha > Lathronympha strigana. The sequence continues at coordinate 3,314,450 of OX421911.1, forward strand.
CATAGAGTTCTTATATGTGCCAACATAAACTCCTGTATCCAGGAGATGATCAAATATAAATAAAATATAAATATGTATGTAGTTTCAAATTTATTGTGCACTCGCGAAAGCAAAAGCAATGAATAACATAGGTATATTGTGACATCTATCCTAAGTAAACTATTTATAAAACAGCCAGGAGTTTATGTTGGCGCATATAAGAACTCTATGTTCTAAACACTGGCCCTTGAACCAATATAAACTTAACGTTATCGCAATACAGAAACATAATAAGCAATCAAGGTAAGACACACCTGCTGTCCTAACATCCTTTTTTGGACATTGTATCTTAAACGTCATTAAGAAAATTAAGCTTCCGATTGTCTAGTTCTGTAATTCAAAAACAGGCTAACCTAACCTAAAACATTTTAACTTTCAATTCTCGAATTTATCTAGCAGGGGCATCTCCCATATTACATTTTAATAGTGACCATGACATTTCAATCCGTTGTTTATAGATTAAATTCGGCTGATAACTCAGTTTGATGAGCTTTGAGATTGTTTTAGTTCGTTTTTTTTAAACCGGCAGTAGCTTAATTAAAATGTAGTACCGTTTTATATAATAACACAAAGTAAGCTATTGTTTCAAATTGTCCTATCTTTATACTGGCGTGTCGGACTTATCTCAGCTATCTTCAAAAACATTCGAGTAAAGACAGTTTAAAGTTTTTAAACAAAACTTTTTTTTTATAAATAGCATGAATAATATTACCTCGTAAGCTTTTTTCGTAACCTGCATATACACCGTGTTTTTTGTTTCCTTTAAATTCAACACGTTTTTGCTTTGTACGTTAGTAGGCGCTACGTGGTATATCCTTTTTAAATTTGTTTGTTTTTTGTTTTTCATACAAAATAAATTGGTATTACATTGTGAAAGGTTATTTAGATTTACTCAAAAGGACGTGTCCGGTATGCCTAAGCTTAACTTTAAACATGACAGCACATGCCAATACACAGCTTAGGCCCACTTGCACCACCCAGGGTTAGCCGCTAACCCGGAGTTGAGCTGTCAAATTCCATACAAAAAAAACGCTTAACTGCGGGTTATTTGACTAACCTCGGGTGGTGCAAGTGGCCTTTAGTGGTTTAGGTACTAACCTAACCTAACCTTTTTTTACACTGGTTGAGGTATAAAGTGACCAAGACAGGTGAGGGGCTGGAATCGAACCAGCAACCTCTTGCTTTTGCGGTAGAAGCCCTCCTAATAATAAATATAAAACTCTCATGACACTCGAACATATTAAATAATACTTAAAACGGGTCACTCATGCAAATAGTAATCGACTAATTACCTACGTGAGTGACCCGTTTTAAATATTATTTAATATGAGTAATAAATGATTTGATTAGATTAGTAGCTTTATTCAATTTATTCAAATTGTCGTTGAAATGTGTAAAAAGGTTGTTCTTATACGTCACAAAGCATAGTGAGCGCGAGTTACCAGTACTTACCAATTAGTAGGTCGTATAGCCACATATCACAAAGCTAATAGTTCGTTACAGCTCCCACTGTAAAAACCGAATGCTCCAAAAATCCCTCGCATCTCAATACTGCTAACTAACAAAATCTCTCTTCAACTCCGGAAAAATACCAATACCTTCCGTAAAACCTGAGTCCACGGCCTTTAATCCGAGCCTTTGTCCGGCATCCGGCCAAATTAACGGACAGCTGAACGGGATTACTAAGGCAGTATAGTTGTGCTATAATACAGTGTAAAATGACGTATGTGCACATAAGGCATGAGGAGATACGGCCTTTTGAGTTAGGCAGCGGAAAAGTCGCACTAATGAATGAACTGCGCAATCGTGCCTAAGACAACTGTAAGATAAAAAGAGGTATGTACTCGTATGCCGTTATAATACGTATATCAATTGATAACAGTATTAATGACATCTTATTTTAACTTTTACCACTTTAAACAGTTTTAACTGATTTAAACTTGTACCCCCTTTGGTTATGAATATTTAAAAAAAATTTAAGCTGTATAATGTAGCTGTAATACCTACTAACAAACAGTTACGGCTTTTTGTGTAAGTAAAGTTGTATCTTAATTTAAGTATTAGTGTAAAATTTATGTAAAATCGATATTATTTTAGCAACGACTCCGTTTTTAAATTTACACAACGTTTAGCTCTTTAAGTATTAGTGTTAAGGACGTAATTAAATTTATATAAAATCGATATAATTTTTGCAACAATTCGGATTTTCATTTAACACAACGAGTTCCATGGGCGTATGTACGAAATCATGTGTAAAGTAATATCAAGTATTACTTTAAAACTGATGATAGTCGTAACGTGCCCGGTGGACATACCCACTATACATATCTAACGAATTGCCCGAATATATGTATATGGCTGGCAATACAGACGACAATTTCGCGATGATAGTTATACTTTACAGACAGACGAGAAAAAATCGACCACATTATACTGGGCTTTGCTCGACATAAAATCGATTATAAATGTAACGATATCAGGCTATCAGGGGCCTTACTATGACTTCTTAACGCATTTCAGTTGGCGACCTAAACTGTGACATACAGTGCATAGTTAAGAACCTAAAGTGAACCGTGTTAAGACATCACGGCAAGGCCCCAGGCTTTATATTTTGGTTTATTATCGGGTTAAATTAAGATGACAAAGTTGTTTGACATGACACTAAAATATCTTTAAGATGGCCTAATCAGACAATCAGATATGTATCTCAGGCACTGATGAGTGCAAGAACTACATAAATAAACAGATACCTACACCGTCGTTTAATAAACCCATTGGCACATTAGGTTTTTCTCAGACAATCGTCAATTAGTACGAGTGGCATTCCAGAGAGTTGTTGTTGGCGGGTCGGTTCCCGGCCAGTGATGTACGGCATTGATAGTATTGATACTTAGTGGTCGCAGGAAATATTGCCTGCAATATTTACACTTATGTACAGATAGAACGGTAATATTGCAGGAAATGTTGCTTGTGGTTGATAAACTATAATTATACATATATATTTTTTCAAGAAAAGTCTTCTTACAAGATAACGCAAACAGCTTATGTTTAGGTATCGCACTATAAGTTCAAATTAAAATCTCAACGCTGAAGGTGTGTTTATTTATATTTAAACATTCCCATATTGTTCTGAAATTAGGTAATATTATTGGAAATTTCTAAAACGAACATCTTGAGTATCTATTATTGCACCTTATTGTCGACTATTTGGTTTAAATGGCTCTTGTGGATACCCTGTGGTTAACCTGTATATAACTACAATGATTCAAGTAGCGAAACAGACTTTATACCCAAGTAAATATATTAAGTAACACCAAAAACCATACCTACATCAAATTTCAAGGCAATATTGCCATGGCAATAAACGACTTTCCAGAATCCTGAAAACGGCACAACACTATCTTTGTCGCAAAACACACGTAATGTGATTGAATTGTTAAATATTTATGAAACCGCGAAGCAAGTTTTTGCTTAAACATCGATCTGAGACTGAATATCAATTTTGTACTTTTAAACCAAAAAGTCCTAAGTCCATGAATATATTTAGGCCATTATCTTCTATAGTCCTTAAGCAATAGGAAGTATAATTGGATGTAAAACAATTATAAACTTGAGGTTAATTTGGCGTACATTTTCAAAAATGTTTAGTAAAGTAGGTGCATTCCGTATGTTGTCCTATTGTTGTTGTGCAGTTAATTGTAGTTTATTACAACCTATGAGAAACACTTTCAAATAACACGTCGGTAGTTGCTCCAGTTTTTATAGTCATATTGCCAACTTATTTTAATAATATAATAAATATAAGAACCTGGGCAGAGAGTACCTTTTTGTACCATTCGGGGTTGAAACTCTTGGTCCATGGGGTCCCAGCGCATGCAAGTTTTTCGTAGAAATCGCGAAACGTCTGGTTGATGTTACTGGTGACCGAAGAGCTGGTGGCTTCCTCGCACAACGTATCAGCATTGCGATATTTGCGATACAACGAGGAAATGCCGCCAGCATCCTAGCTACAATGCCTCAAGGACCTACTTTAGATTTATGGTAGGTAGAGGTAGGTATTTACGTAAGTTACACTTACTGTATATATTTCGAAAATAAATGTTTTTTGAAAAACTTATTTTAATGCCAAGAACTTAAAAATTTGTCATCGTCATCGCTATAAAGTATAAGGGTGAAGCCAGACACACTATGGTTAGCCCTGGCGGTGTTAACATTTTTTTCGGCAATCCGGAGCCGATCTGATTTGCTTTTTCTTAGTCGTTAAGGAAAAGGTGCTGGATTGCATGAATCGTGCAAGGCAAGCTGGCAGAAATCGAGTTCTACCAACGCCCCGCCACCGATTTTTTTTATAACCTATTTAGGTGTCCCACTGCTGGGCAAAGGCCTTCCCTGTTCTCCTCCATTCGTTCATTGTCATCTGAATCAGAGTGATATGTATAAATCATTGGCTATACAATATCCTAAACCTGAACATGCCAGCGTGTTCGGTAAGTACATAAGCTCTGATTTAGTATTCTCAGTACCGGGTCGCGGTCGCTTGGACACGTTGCTAACAACCCCATGGCTAATTAACATGGATTACCTCTCAGGCGCAGTTTCGGACTGTAACATGTTATAGTTGGAACAAGGCTTCGTTACCAGTGAAATCTGAGTTAGATACTTGTATTACAGTAAAATGGATACGTCCATTTCGCTTAAAATGTAATTTTACTGCAGTTAGACTAGGTAATTAGTTTTTCTGGACATTTTCCGTAATTCCACATGTATTATCCTCACGCAAAAGCACAATGCCCAATGCAAAAAGGAAAAGCCCAGCAACACTAACTAAATCTAAAAAGACGTATGTTAATGGATTTTGGAGATTAACTAAGTTATGTAGGGAATTGTACACACTAAAGAAGTGTCTATCTACTTAATAGTGGCCCAGCTGATAAAGTGCGACTTGCAATCCAAAGGTTGCGGGTTCAACCCCCGGATCGTACCAATGAGGTTTTCTGAACTTATGTATGGGAAAATTGTAATTACGTTTATGAATATGACAAATAGTTAAAGCACTATTACTTTTAGACGACCGTTGGCGCAGTTGGTAGTGACCCTGCCTGCTAAGCCGATGGTCCTGGGTTCAAATCCCGGTATGGGCATTTATTTGTGTGATGAACACAGATACTTGTTCCTGAGTCATGGATGTTTTCTGTGTATTTATGTTTCAGTTTCAGTACTTTATGTCTTTGTATATTAAATATATCGTTGTCTGAGTACCCGTAACACAAGCCTTCTTGAGCTTACTGCGGGACTTAGTCAATTTGTGTAAGAATGTCCATAATATTTATTATATTTATTTATTATTATTTATTTATTAATACTTAGTTTTCAGGAAAAGTTTGGAATAATTGACCGACATAAGTGTATCTTGTGTACGAGTATATGTACATGGGAAATAAACTGAATTTAAAACACCCCCTTCGTTTTTTCTATCGCCATTCTTTGCGAATTTTCTCCTATTCACACTTGTGTCGCAATGTACTATTTTATTATATGTCTTCCTCAACCCGCCATCGCAAAAGCCGACCATCACAGTTTTTGCAGCGGCATGCACAAGAAAATTATACGCAATTTACTTAAATTACGGCTCAAAAAATAAATACATCATAATCCAGCCAACAAGATATGAATACCATAGTTAAGCTAATGGACTATTTTGAACCTTATTACATTGCATTAAGGTTTAACGATGGTTACGTCTTGATGCTAGTACTAAATGTAGGCTTGGTTGCTTGTAATACTTTTATCTGCTTGTAAGTGATGTTTACGTTTGAGACTGTGGTTATAAATTACTTTTATGTTTTTTTTTATGAGTAGGTATACTAACTTTTGAAGTTCCTGCCTCGCTTTACACGCCGTATCGTGTTGTGTGTTGGTCCTCACTCACTGATAGACAAAACCAGGTTAGTTGGGTTATGAGAAAATGCAATGGAATGGAAATATAAATTCTATTAAATTCACTGGGACTGTTGACAGCGATTGTAAATTACAAAGGCACGTTTCCCAACAAATTCGATTTATGAAAATTGTAATCCAAGATTAAGCGAATAATATGACGAAAATCAGCGGCAAATACAGGAGAATGTAGGTTCGATCCCTGCCCTGGGCACTGATAGTATGCAATGGGGATTACCGGCGAGTCGATTCGCCGGTAGGGGCGCTAGTGAGACGTACCTACCTCCGGTAAACTTTTAAACGTCTTTGACAATTCATTCATATTGACAGAATACCCACGCATGAGTGGCGCCGCCTGGTGAGCGACAATACGGTAGCCCCCATTAAGTACATACATTTTATTGTAAAGTATTTAAAATTACCTCCAATTAAACCAAATTCCTCCATCGTGCAATAATTAAAACGCCTTTGTGAAACTATTGTAACCTATTAACTTCCAAACACACACAACTCACCGCGATAAGTACAATGACTGCGCGAAAACATTACTAACATTACTTCACTTGACTAAAATCCACAATAAAACCCCGATTTGCAAAAAAGATCTAAAACACCTCAACGCGCGAAGCGTCTTAAGACTTTTTGCTTTTGTTGGATCACCCGTCTACGTCGCTTACGACGTTCATTAATTCGGCATGTGTATTTACATAAGGCGGCGCGGTGCATTAAGTGTTTTGTACGGAGCCGGAAAGTAATAAGTCCCTTGACATGCCGTGATTAGCCTGTCATAGGTCTGGAACGTGGAATCGTAAACAGGTTCGCTTGAGAGTACAGATTGACGGTACAGCTAAGACATACTTATATAGTAGATTGTGTTAAAAGGGATCAAAATTATATATTTCTGGGTGTACATTGAATTCCAAATAAAGCGAATGTAAAACCACAATGAGGGATTAAAGCCCAAGACGAAAATAATTTTGATACCGTGTGACACATACTGCTTTTCACACCAACTAAGAGGAAATAAACAAAATCTACCTCTACCTACCTTAAATCTAAAATAGGTCCTTGAGGAATTGTATCTAGGATGGTCGCGTACGTCAATACGTCCCACTACCTGATAAGCGTCCGGACTTCGAAGGGCGCCGACACGTTGCATGCTGAGGAATTCTCGAGCCTAACGCCGCTGATGTATTCAAAATATTAAAGGCGTAAAGACGTCTCATGATCAGCGCTGAACGTGTTAATCGAACCAAAGCTACACTTAAAGTGATATGGCTGTCTAGCGCAGGCTATCACACTAGATTGCGGACCACACGATGCACAGCGGTCGGAGTACAGTTTGAGAAGAAGCTACAGTTTGAGGTGCACCAGCGAACAATCCCTGTGTAACAGAGTGAGGTCAATTGTCTCCATTAGGAGTGTGGAGTGTGTGAATGCTAACGGATTGTTTGCGATCAGATTTGAAGAAAAATGAGGTTTCTGTGTACAAGATATAATGGAGGCGACTTAGTTTAGGTCGGCAACTGAATCGCGTTATGACGTCAAGGCCCCAGGACCCTTACCATGACTTGACATGACTTAACGCTATTCAGTTTGGTGCCAAAACTGAATCGCTGCCATACAACTGAGCACAGTTAAGAACCTAAACTGAAAACTAAGGCCCAAGGTTTATTTGTGTGGTTGCGTCGTTTTAATGTTCATCATCTCTGACATTGTTTGTCTGAGATATTTCTTACTGTAGATGTTCGTTGTACGTGGATGTACAAGGATTTTTTATGTATGATTATGGAATGTACTATCACATTCAAAATTGTATGTTCAGTTTACGAATAACTTCATTCATAAATTGCCCAAGAACTTTTGAAGGCGTGTGAATGAACTCTAACATTTGTCTAAGACATGTAAGACTTTAAACGTTCTAAGCCTAAACTATCACCTACTTTCGGCTTTGCATCCTGTTACCAAACATCCTGTGTAACAGTCGGTTTAAATGACCTATAGTTTCGACATAATTTTAGTTCAAATATTTTGCAAAGGCGGTTTCTTAAGCAGGATTTTAAACACTAAAGGAGTAAACACTTGAACGGGGCGGGACGGAACGAGACGGGACGGGACGATCTGTCAGTTTCTATAGAAAACGTCATGTGACATCCGAGGGCTCCGAGCTATCACGTGATCCTTTCCATAGAAATTGACAGATCGTCCCGTCCCGTCCCGTCCCAGTGTGAGTCATCCTAAACTTAAACAAGATTGTGACGAATGTGTTACCACATTATTTATGGAAAATTTATATTTACAAGCACACATAACAAAGATCTAGAGCAAGTAACAATTTAAAATGTATCGACTAAACTAGTATGCAAATCGTGGCACATTTCCTAGCTCCACGTCGGGTCCCTGCTTCCTCTATATTTCCATCAATATCAATTGCTTTACTACCCAGAGGCCTACTCCTAACACGAGACAATTGAAAAATAGTATTTGCGTCTCTTTTGCTCGAATATGCAAGTGCGAGAGAGAGGGAGATGAAAATTATATTATTGTCTTATATTCGCGGTAGGTGCTGTGTTCTAGTTTTCTCAATCATGCTGGACAACATGAATAAAATCAGTCTATATTTGCATGGGAATATGAGGCCGATATGGAAAGCGTTAGTTGAAGGGCATTTTACCAACTACTACATAAATTTTATTCTATATTAGCTGATTGTTGCATTTCATTATACTGATTAAACTATTTAAACACTTTTGTATTTGAATTTTAGTAATACCATGTAAGTTTTAAGATATATTTAGCGATTTGTATAAAAAACTTTTAAAATAAAAACTTAAACGAACTACATTAAGAAAAATAAGACGGTAAAGTGCCACTTTCATAGACTAGCATGACATGTGGCTGTAGATTTGAACAGCATTTAGTTCTGCCACATCTGCAGAAATGTTTTCACCAAAGTTATTTGAAAGAAATTCCCTTGATAATAAGGATATACTTTGACAAACCATTATTTTTCGACAAGAACTACAAAACTTTTCTAAAAAATCCTTAACTAACAACTACCTTTCCATTAACTGACTAATTGGCCCCACGAATTTGTATAAGCGACACATCAACATCATGAATGTTCCCAGTTGCGCATACGCATATGAATCAAAACCAGTGTAATGAAACCTTGAAATCCGTAACAGGGATATGTATACAGATATCGCGGTTGTATGGCTTAAACCATATCACTGCGAGCATTGGAATGACACCGGGCTTCCCGATGCAACCTGCGCGTCATTTGTAGCATATGAAATGTAAATGCACACTCGTTACGTTGCACGCCGTCCGCTTCGTATTCATGAGGACACCACAAGTCATAAGAGATAGTGCTGAACCAATTTATGATTATATTTTATCACAGAAGCCTCAAAAAGCCCTATGATCTAGGTAAGATGGCAGAGTATCATTGGGTTGGCACCTTTTCACCAGTCATTTTGTGTCTGTAGCCTGCTTTTACCAGCAGTGAACGTGGAGTTCTTTTAGCTGGTAAAGTAAATATGATGATGATTACAATTTTAAAAACGGTACTCAAATACCGTGTAGCACCGTAGAATAGTAAAATAACAAACGCCAAATTATTTAAACATAATTATTAAACGGGTCTAACGCGAAACGCCGCGACCATGACCAGTGAAACCTGTGTCGAAACGTCGGTAAATAAGGTAAACAAATTAATTCGCGTTAGACCCGTTTAATAATTATGTTTAAATATGTGTTTAAATCGCGAAAGTTTTAAATGTTATACGCCAAATTATTGATTGAAAATAACAATTTCGTAACCAAAGTGCTGCCTTCCTCCGATGAGAAAATTCATTATGGTGGCATATAATGTCTGTCAACGAATGTATTATATAATGTCCCTTGTTATGCCTTCGACTATAGTTTAGTAGCCATTTCTTTTGCATTACCTATTAAGTATTTTACACTACCAAATTCATTAAAGAACTTACCGCAAACTTTTACAACTCTTCTTTACGAGTATTAGTACAAAATTTAAAAAAACTAGAAAATTATTACAAACGTTCCAAGTCATGCAAATATGTATGAAAATGTATCTTAATTTTAAATAATCTAGTAGGGTAATAAACATGGGATCTGTAATAAAACCCGCTACCTCCTACCCCACGTCCACAGCCAAAACAGAACATGCGCGCATTATCTTCAAATGTGTCAACGGCTCGCTCCTTTACTTCTCAACTAGTATCGGACTATTGTGATTTTTTTATGTCCTCTTTATGTGCCACTTATTGGCGATCACGACCGCTTTTTCAATGCATTCTCGCTTTTACGACGTTTTATGTTGACGCGGGCGTCTGTCTGTTATGCATGTGTTTTTCAGTAATCAAAAACGCCTGCAACTCCAGGGGTGTTACATGTGCGTTGCCGACCCTTGAAAAACAGGAGGACTCGCTGTGTTGACAGCTAAAGGGGCAAGCTTTGCTCCGTGGGTCCCCAGCTGTCAACACAGGGAATCCTCTTGGAGCTCTGGCGACCTTACTTACCAGCAGAAACACAACACTATGAGTAGGGTCTAATGTTATTAAACTGCGGTTTTCTGTAAGGTGGAGGTACATCCCCAGATGGGCTCTGCTCCACATTTGAGCGAGACGACATTCGTTGTGCTGTGCGCTACCGTACTAAACGATATGCATCCGCTGTGCCCATACCTCTCTTAACATGTATCGGCTGCAAACTAAAGTTCATAACGATGTGACAATTGTCGCAATGTGAACGTAGTGAAACAGGCTGCATGTATCTATTTTTACGAATTATCTTATCCTTTCGTTTTACTTTTGCGTGATTGTATCTCAAAGGTCTTTGTAATAAAACAGGTATTGATTGAATACTTGACCAATATTGCACGTAGCGTTCTCCCTAATAATTAGTCGTAGCTTATAATTACATGCCACATTTGCATAGTAGGCGAGAAATGCATTATGTAGATCGGTGTAATAAAGGGACAGGAATACGCTACCTCAATTATATTCTAATAACCAGAGAATATTAGGTGCGGCGCAGAATGCCATCTTGAATTGGAGCATCCCAACTGGGAGCGTGGTTGCATTTTACAAGAGACCACAGCCATAGTAGTTCTGCAAAGTAATCGCATATACAATAAGTTAAATGCATAATGACTTATGTCTACAGAAAAAAGGTACTTATACATAATGACTACAGAAATCCGTAAATAGGTACGTCAAAAAAGCTTCGTTCCAAACTAGGCAATGCTAAAGATAGTATTAAAATACTTATATACGTCTATACAGTCGAAAATAGCTCCACATGTTTCGGATCGCATCATAATCGGATCGATTATTTCAATTCAATTCAATTCAATTCTTTATTTTGCATAAAATGTGGTACATGAGAGTATTTACTATATATTTTAAAAGTTTCACACAATTAGTTAATCAATTATTTTTTCTATAGTAGGTACGTACTATTTTAATATATATTATCTAATAGTCATAGGAGATTTCTATTTAAAATTACTAAATCAATTTGTCGTTAATCAGTTCCTTACAGTAACTAACAATTTTTTTTCTACTCCAGCACTTCCGTCAGTCACTTAAATGACTGACAGCGATATCAAAAAAAGTATACATAACGTTGTCTATGGTATTTCATTATCAACAATTTAACAAAAGGAGATGAATTTTAACGGTTACGGTTGAAATTTTACTCCAATCTATTTTATTGTACAAGTTTGGAAAAGAATTGTAACGAAAGCCATGTCCAGTTGTCTATAGTCAAAGGTTCTACTACTTATGAATACTGAAACATCAATTAAAGTTACAACCTACAGTCTAGTTTCCGGGCCAGGACTTATTCCACTTCATGTTTCTGGTTCATATCCATAGTCTTTTTTTTATCCAGGAGTAAAATTCGCAATATCATATACCATAAAACAGAAGTGTCTTGAGGTCTCAGTTAGAAATGTATGCGTTTCATAGAGTCGGGCGATGCATCTCCTTTCCGTGTCACCCGGCCGGGGTCCAATTAAGTTCAACTCACGACCTTAGTGTTGGGCCACGAAACGGGCGGTTTCTGTTGGTTAAACGGTTGATTGTTCTCTATTCTTACTTCAATATGTAATAGTTTCGAATTACCTATTCGCACATGTATCGTACGACGTTTTACAGTTGATATGACCCTTTGAATTTTTGACATAGGCACATAAAGTGCTCATCATCGCACTAGTGCGGTAATATAGCACCATATGTACTGTAATAGTAGATTACCTAACTAGTGCGGTAAAACAAAGAAAGGCCGAGATCGCAGATGTTTGCGACCCGAGCTGCAAGCGAGGGACGTAAATATGCGATCAAGGGCTTTATTTATTACCTCATGTGCTAGGTACATCATTTTATGCTTACACTTGGGCAGAAATCGGCTTTTTCCGTACGCGTAGCGTGCGGAAAAAGGCACTTTATGGCCAGGTGTAGCATAAATAATATTATAGTCCTGCCTTATATACCGGTCTGTATGTGTCATTTTAATCATCCTCGGACTGCCGATACATAAAGACGTGTTATAATTATTTTACAATTTAAAATAGTATGCAATGTAAACATTTATTTTCAAAATATAAATACCGTAAGTATAACTTGCCTAGCTACCTCTACCTACCTTAAATCTATAATAGGTCCTTGAGGCATTGTACCTAGGATACTGGCGGCATTTCCTCGTTGTATCGCAATGCTGATACGTCGAGGAAGCCACCAGCTCTTCGGTCACCAGTAACATCAACCAGACGTTTCGCGATTTCTACGAAAAACTTGCGTGCGCTGGGACCCCATGGACCAAGAGTTTCGACCGCGAAGGGTACAAAAAGGTACGCTCTGCCCAGGCTCTTATATTTATTACGTTTTAAAATTTCGGCGCTTTCAGCCGCTCCGCCCGCTTTTACATCAATATTCATAATAATATTGACCTCGTTTTAAACGAACCGCGTCACGCGTGTTTGTGCAATGGAAGTGATAATGACTTCTTAGTGTTTTTATTGAGTTCATAATGAGTCCTCTACAACTATGCCTTCAAACACCGGGAAAGAAAATGCCTAACCGCTGAGCGCGAGAGTAAAGTATCAACACCAGGGACCCAGAATTGGATGAGCGCCATAGAACAGAGTCTTAAATAATCTTAATGAAATTTGCAGCATCTCGACGGAAGGCATGTTGAACTCGGGCCGAAAACTTAATCATCATTCCGCACAAATGAAATGGCATGTTAGAGCGCATTATCATGGGTCATTCCCAATATAACTTGAGACTCCATTTGCAATTGATAAGTACTGTCTTAGCCATATCCCTCGAATAAATTCCCGGCCACCGGGTGGTTCCCAATAGCTCAGTTGGCAGAGCGATGGGCATGTATCCCAGACTCGCGAGTTCGAAACTCATCTGAGGCCATAAGCTTTTCCCCTTGTCCTTTTACAAAATAAAGAAGACGTCCCTTCTCCGCTGTTTCTGCGGCCCTACCACCATTGAGGTCTTCGTGCAAGAGAAAGCGGAAAGCGGGTCGCAGCTAGATCACCGCTATTAGATTGTCATGCATGTTGGATTAGGTAATTAATTGTGACAGACAATTTTACTCCAACCTTACTATGTATCAGCACGACTGACCCGTCATAGTCTCTAATCCTTTCCAATAAGAGTCACTATTGCTCAATGAAAGAAGACGTTGGTACATTATCATTATTGTTAAACTGTATTTCGATGGAATAAGAGTTATGAGTGCTCAATGGTTGTGGAGACGATGATACATTAATAATTTCATTTCATGCGTGATAGTGGAATAGATTGGTTTCGTCAGCGCTAATGGTTGGTGTCCGACTATGTTTGGGAATCGGGTGTCAACGAATTGGGCACAGTTAGACAGTTGCTGATCGGTGTTTAAATTATGCGAAAAGTTGCGTTTCTTGTAGTATTTTGGACTGTGAAGAAGTAGTATTTTGAATTAAAGGTTTTTATTATACCACGTCGGTGGCAAATAAGCGCACGGCCCGCCTGGTGGAAAGCAATTAAGTTGCAGGCATCCATAGGCTTTGCCCTATGGATACCACGAGTGCAGCACTCGTTTTCACAGGGTTGAATGAGTCATCATCATAACCCTGTGAAAACGAGTTTTGTAAAGGGCTCGAAACGTAGGGTCATGGTGTTAATAAATACAATTAGTCCGTTCTAAATTGTTTAATTTCAATGAATGACAATCGCGGTAACGGAAGATTAAATTAAATATTTTAAAACTTTGTATTACCTATAAATTACGTGCTATTGGATACAGCACGTAATTTATATGTAATAGAAAATTTTAAAATATTGTCTTCTGTTACCGCGATTGTCATTCATTGAAATTAAACAATTTAGAACGGAAATGTCAAAATCCCTTAGTAATTTGAAGTAAGGCTGCGTTTACCAAATTTTTATTCCGAGAATAACGCTTACTCTCCGATAGTAACGTCAAATTACTATGGGATTTTGACATTAGTAGCCAAGAGTAAGCGTTACTCTTGGTTAAAAAGTTTGGTCAAATCCAGCCTTAGTATAATTTTTATGTCGCTGGGTAGTATTTTATCAGAGTACGGAGAAACCATGTCTAACATCACTACATATTATAAAACAAAGTCGCTTTCCCTGTCCCTATATCCCTATGTATGCTTAAATCTTTAAAACTACGAAACGGATTTTGATACGGTTTTTTTTTATAGATAGAGTGATTGAAGAGGAAGGTTTATATGTATAATAATAATCCGTGCAAAGCCGGGGCGGGTCGCTAGTTAAGTTTAAATTAGAGTCAAAGAAATGTACGCTATGAGATTTTTGTAGACATTGAGATAACTAAATATGTCTACTCTATAATTAAATATCGGGGCTCCTCAGGCGGCGCGCACACAGCAATTTTTGTATGAGATATCATCTCTATTGCAGATATGATTTCGACATGCTCGAAATCCTCATTTATCGTGAAGTCTCGCTCTCCGATTAGTAAAATACAGCAATCTTCTTTTCTATAATCATGGAGATTCATATGCATGCTCAAAAGCTCTCGAACTCGTCGAAATCATCGAAATTTTCAAGCAATCCGTCAAGATTTTTTATCATACATTTTATTATATGTAGGCACTGTATAGTAAATACTACATTTATTAAGTATGTCTACTGAGTATACGTAGGTACTGTAAATGTCTCCACTCGCAGAAAAGTGCATTAAAGGAGCAAAATGGATTCTAGGTGAAAGTTCAACATCCTTTGTTAGAAGCCCTTTTGTTCTAAACCTTTGTCAGAGAACAAAAACTGAAGAACAATACTTTCGTGATTGATTGATTCATTAACTTTATTCTAGTTTCTATGAGTACTCCTAATTATGAATGTTGCCAAAAGTTTTATTTCATAGGTACTTCAAGTCGATGTGCTAATTAAGAGTCCTTATTCCTTTTTTATGAAATAGGTGGCAAGCGGGCAGACGAATTGCCTGATGGTAAGTGATTAACGCCGTGCGTATCGCAAGTGCGTTGACGGCCTTTAAGGAGTACCTACGCTCTTTTATTGAAGGTCGTCATCGGTCCGGAAATACCACTGGCGACAGTACGTTCCAGAGTTTAGCTGTGCGAGGCAGGAAGTTTCAGGAGAAACGCACAGTTGAGGACTGCCACCTATCTAAATGGTGAGGATGGATATATTGTCGCGTAGATCGACGGCGGAAAAAAGCGCAGGGATTCTCCTTTTGCACTCCTTTGAGTGCTTTGAAAACGCTTCTCGATTTTGGAACATTTTTGGTGTGATTTAACGTAACACATAGTATTTTTTCGTTTCACTATTTGAATAATCTATTGTGGTCTGTTAGAATACAATTTAATGTATTTTAGTGAATTTTTATTGAAAAATCATACTTCAAATATCACTCGCAATTAACCAAATTTTAGAAATACACGAAATATATTCAAGTTTTAGGTCTTTTACTACCTAAAATTAAGATCAGAGTACCTATCATATACATTGTTGGTTAAAACAGTTGGTTAAAATTTCCTTTACTTTCGTCATATTTTTTATTAATACAAAATTACAAATGCTTTATTTCCTTGATGAAAACAAATAACATAGGTTATAAAAATTAGGCACTGACAAAGGAAAAAAAAGGTATGGGCACAGCTGGTTTTAAGCCTATCAAAGGTCAATCAAAGAGGGAAAATATATACTTTAGGTATAATTACGTATCCCCCCCTGCATAAGGTAACTTAACTCTGCAGCTAATGAATAACACATAGATAAATGATAATTCTATAAGAAATTGCGACAATACCAATTATTACAATTTGAATTGAAGTATTTTTCAAAGGTGTAAGGCCTCTTAAGCTTGAAAAGTTGTGTTTATTAATTAGGCTTCTAATTTATTATAAGTCATTATATTAAAGTTTTTCTGAAGTCTAAGAATTAATTAGGCTGGGTTATTAAGTTACTTGTAGGACTTCTTTACATGTCTAACTTGGAGTGTAAATTAATGGGCAAACTAACTATGTTTATGTACAGTTTAATAACATGTAATATTAAATAATATTTAAAACGGGTCACTCACGTAATTTAGTCGATTTCGACGCACTATATTAGGTTTGATAGGGTAACCGTGTTGGCTAGAGAAAAATTAGTAGTTCAGCGGAAAATACGGGAGGCTATTGAAATAAGTCGTCATCCGAACTTCAACCGTGATTGTGGTTGGTCAGTGCCTCCCAGTTGGAAAACGGTTTTGGGTACCGCGTCAGTGGACTGTGTGAACGTGCCCTTAGCGAGTGACGTAGTGAGTGTTGTGTGCAACCCGGTTGGCAAAAGCGATGATAATGAGAACGAGGGTAGATCGTCCGCCGTGTCGCCCCCCGCGCCGCTCCCACCGCCAGCTGCAAGTACCAGAGCAGATAGGGCATTAGCCCGCAGTGTACGACTTGCCTCTGTCGCGAGTGGGCGCTCCTGATGACGTTCTTCGTAAAGAACGAAACATGTCGAGCGAAAATCGACTAAATTACATGAGTGACCCGTTTTAAATATTATTTAATATGTTCGAGTCTCACGAGAGTTTTATAGTTAAAACATGTAATATTATAAACATAGACTTAATAAAGTTTAATTATGTTACATACCTCTATAACTTACATGTTTGGTTTACCTGTTAATTGGTCAATAAAAAAAAAACAATAAATTAAAATTTAATTATTTGGCTTATTATGAACGGAACCTAAAATAATAGTTACACCTACTTTGGATATATTTATTACCTAGGTACTGTAGCTAAATATCTAAATATGGGCAAAGAGTACCTTTTTGTACCATTCGGGGTCGAAACTCTTGGTCCATGGGGTCCCAGCGCACGCAAATTTTTCGTAGAAATCGCGAAACGTCTGGTTGATGTTACTGGTGACCGAAGAGCTGGTGGCTTCCTCGCACAACGTATCAGCATTGCGATACAACGAGGAAATGCCGCCAGCATCCTAGGTACAATGCCTCAAGGACCTACATTAGATTTAAGGTAGGTAGTTAGGTAAGTTACACTTACTGTATATATTTCGAGAATAAATGTTTTTGTTTCTAAATATGCGTTATAATTTCAGGTTTTTATTTGTATGAAATTTAGGTTAATAACCGGTTATTAACCGGTTTTTCCATTAAAAACTGGTTTTCACGCCTAAGTTCAAACCTCAGCTCGTATCAATGAGTTTGCCAGGCTTCTTTACAAAATATCATTTGATATTTACTAATCGCTTTTTGGTGGAGGAAACCGGGCAAATCCCAATTAGGCCTAGTTTACCCGAGATTATTGAGAACACACTCGTGGCCTCGAATTTCTCCACCATATCCCAAATCATATTGTTGGCGAGCGATAGGCATCCCAGACTTACGGGTTCGAGTCTCGCCCGAGGTCACGATATTTTCCCTTCTCCTTTCTTTCTCAGAAAAATGGTATCTTTCGCAAACGTTAAGGCCGTCCCCTATCCCAATGACCTCGGCGATTTGAGCTTTCTTCCCCTCCCGCTTCCTTTCCTCACCGGTTATACAAAACGTCAATAAGCATAAGTCGTCACCTAGCTGCTTGTACTAGGACGCAACCCTATAAACTACTAGTGCCATCTTACACGACTGGCCCCCGTCGTCCGCGCAGGCATCTCGAGCCGGCGTTTTCGGAAAAATGCGTGTAATAGCTTTTTTCTCGAAAAGTACAAACTTTTCCCAAAATCAGTAGATGCGTTTAAAGTAAACATAAATATATACTGCTTGTCTGAGTTTATTGTACTTACGACTAGGGTTGCCAACCGTCCCGCTATACGCGGGACGTCCCGTTTCTGGGGTCTTACCAACGCGTCCCGCAAAGGGGCTGCGCGGGACGCCGATTGTCCCGTTTTCAGGCTAGACTAGATAATAAGCACAAAAAAGAACGTTTTAAGAACGTGACTCAGAGCGCGTACGTTGAATTTGAATTTAACGCGATGCTAATGTACAATAAATGCTAAGAAAGCGAACTATATAATTTTTGTATGCCTTTTTATATACACCTTAGTGTAGCTCTACACTGCGGGTATTTGGGTGCGAGCGAGAGGCAAAACGCAAACAGCCGATGTGTGGTATCGGCATTACATATTTAGGCTGGAGAAGCTGTCCCGCATTTTATAGCCAAATCCCGCATGTTGATCCCGAATGTACCGCAGACTTGTGCACTACGGTTGGCAACGGTTGTGCACTAAGGGAGTAGATACAGATTTAAGGTAGAAAAAAGAGTTTACGGTTATTTTTTTTCTCTTGATGTATTATGTTTTTCGACAATTTAGTAGAACCAAATGTAGACCAAATACCTAGCTACATTATATATTTTTTTCAAGCGTTGTGCTTGGAGCTGAACAAAGCCTATTCACTTTAAAATCAGTGAAATATGCCGGGTAGCCCCTTAATGCTAAAAAATAAAAGATTAGTACTAGATTTCTTTTTGCTAGTACTTCAGGTCATGATACAAGGGACCCGCGGTTAATTGCCGATGACATATAAATCGCGGCAGATCCTTCGCCGCCAACGACGTATGCTATTTTAATTCATTGTATCTGGACACAGAACATACATACATACAGAACATACATACAGATATAGAATTTGAAGTATCGTGAGACATTGAAATTAAACACTTTAGAACAGATTATTCGCGTTTATTAACACGGTCATGAAAATTATTAAGTGCATTCAGGTGTGCCAAATGCAATATGTTGTTTCGTTTTTTTTCGCATCACATTCGTATGATATTTAGTGGGTAGGTAGATTTCCTTATTCTACGCTAGATAGATACGAAATCCCAATGTGCGGCAAAAAAAAATAGTACATTTCCCACTGAGTTATGAAAATCCCATACGATTTCGTAACTCAGTGGAAAAAATTGTGGGACATACTGGGAAACTAGGTCTATCTTGAAGAGAATAAGGGACTCTTCCTACCTACCAAATTTCATTCAAAACTGACGCGAAAAAAAACGACAAAAAATAAAAATCCGCCCTTTTGATAAGACTATTCTCATAATAAATTACAGATAATACTCACATAATTATAAACACTTTACACTAAGGCTGGATTTGACCAAACTTTTCAACCAAGAGGTATGCTTACTCTTGGATATTAATGTCAAAATCCCATAGTAATTTGACGTTACTATCTGAGAGTAAGCGTTATTCTCGGAATAAAAATTTGGTAAAACGCAGCCTTAGTCTGAAGCCCGCTAAGGCATTTCGAATTGTAGAAAAGAACAGAGTGACCTATCTGTATACCCTACTCTGCACAAAACGGTACGTTGTCACTTTATTTATAAAGCCGCGGACAGACTGTCGCGCCGATCCGACCGGCAATATTTTAGCGTCAGCGACCCACCGAGCCCGCTTTGATGATGCTACTTATGAATATCGCTGGTTCGCTCTTCTGACAGCCCCGTGTGAACAGAGCCGAACGGAATGCAATACAACAACTTAAAAAGGTCCTAAGTGACGTAGTTTTTGTATGAAACAGTGGCTTTTGTAATGAAAAGGGTGGTGCTAAGACACAATTATCGAATGGTATTTATAATGTTGGGGATTGGAGGATTAATCAAGTGTATTTTTAACCGTTTTTGTAATATGTTGTGGATGGTCTTTGATTGCGTTCGTCCGTTGAATGTGGTGCGTTTTGTATCGTAGATGACTTTAAATATAAAATAATTTATTTAAATACTAATTGCAAATGAATTATTTATTCATATTGATATTATTATTGGTTATCGCGATTAGTACTAATAGAAATGAAACTGTTTACTATGGAATAAAAGCGTACATTAAAACTGCAAACGGATTGACAGCAGCATTAAGGAGACTCACACTAGCACGGGACGGGACGGGACGGGGCGGGACGGGATAATCTGTCAATTTCTATAGAAAGAATCACGTGATAGCTCGGAGCCCTCGAATGTCACGTGACACTTTCTATAGAAATTGACAGATTTTTCCGTCCCGCCCCGTCCCGTTCTAGTGTGAGTCATCCTTTATACTAACAACAGAATTTTAGAACTAAGTAGTTACCTACAATCAAATACGGGATATTTGGTCCATTTTATTGAAAGTTGTCCCCACCTTTTCTTTTTAATATGGGTATTTTTTATGTGATAGAATCCCGACTTCTTTCGATCCTATTAAGAAAACAAAATTTTACCAAAATTTCCATATTTTTTTTAACTTTTAATTCCGTTACCGCCATTTAAAGTCTATGAAAACATAGTAACGGAATGGGAAAAGATCTTGAGACACTTTTGCTCTCGTCATCATTCATCATCATCATTTCAGCCTGTAAGCGTCCACTGCTGAACATAGGCCTCTCCAATCGAACTCCAGCGCGACCGGTCTACAGCCATCTGCTTCAACGAGACCCAGCGATCCTCACCAGGTCGTCGGTCCATCTTGTAGGTGGTCATCCCACACTGCGCTTGCTAGTACGTGGTCTCCATTCAAGGACTTTTTTGCCCCATCGGCCATCCGATCTTCGAGCTATGTGGCCGGCCCAATGCCACTTCAGCTTGCTAATCCTACGGGCTATGTCAGCGAGCGATATGTTTGCTCTCGTATTAGGATAGAAAAAGCTCGCAATTTTGAGTAGAAATCACTTAGGTAGTAAAATATATAAAAGAGTAGAAGGGGGAGGCAGCTTTGAAAAAAGTTTCCCACTTACCATACTTCATGTTTCTTTCAATGAGCACCTGACATTTCAACAATATATTTATTTCAAAGACGAGTTTCACGACGGTGGCAAACAAGCATACGGCCCGCCTGATGAAAAGCGGTCACCATAGCCTATGGATTATGGCCTTAATTAGATTGATGATATTTGAACTGAATTTTTTTGACCAAGGATCTTGTCTGTTTGCAATAATAATCCTTCACAAAAGGTGCATCTAAGCGCTACTTTATCTTGAAACGCCTAGTTCCCATAACTCCTGAAGCATGCAATTGGCTAGTTAACATAACGCATAAAACATAGACCCTCGTTTTTAAAGTCGGTTAACCAGAGAAAGCTGATTGTAACAAGATTGGGTGGTTGGATAATCTTCTGACCGCAAGACTGTTGCCAACAAGACGGCGGGGTCGGAGACATTTTAATGAAAAAAAAAACTGTTACTAGACGAGAAAAATAGTTAGGTTGGGAATACGTATATTTAGATTCTAGTTTGCTTTTAATGTGGTCAAAAGGTAGGCTGTATGTGAAAAGAAGTGTGGGTAGACAACTAAATATTGCCATCCATCAAGCGGGGGAATGTAGCCAGTATCATGGGCACGCTTCCGCGGGAAGCTGACTTGGGGGACGTCTTGGTTTAGTTCATGTGTGTTAATTTTATTTTTTCGTATGTATTGGTTCTTGTAAATTGACTTGCGTGTTTTTTTCTGTAGATACATCCTTTTTTTATTATTATTATTTAGTGAATTGTAATTCATTTTTAGTTAGTCGGTAATTTGACATGTTTTAGGCTAATTTCTTTTATAAGTTAAGCGAAGTGCGCCTGCCGTCTAAGTGCGCCTATTACTAGTAAGTATCATTCCATGAAAATCAATATTCTATTAAATAGAATTCAATATATTAAAGGTAGGCGCACTTCGCCCCACTCACCTTATTATGATGTTTTATTGAATTGAATAATTAGCTTGTAATTTAAACTTCTAAATTAAAATAAACGTTTATTATAATTGAAATTAAACACTTTAGAACGGATTAATCGCGTTTATTAACACCATGATCCTACGTTTCGAGCCCTTTACAGCACTCGTTTCCACAGGGTTAAGATGATGACTGAGAGAATGCGAATTCTCCCCGTCAATCAAAAAAGTTACTTGTGCAAACTACCTACATACAAAAAAGATTTTTTTTTTTTGATTGACGGGGAGAATTCGCATTCTCTCAGTCATCATCTTAACCCTGTGAAAACGAGTGCTGTAAAGGGCTCGAAACGTAGGATCATGGTGTTAATAAACGCGATTAATCCGTTCTAAAGTGTTTTATTTCAATTAACCTTAATAATTTTCCTGATAAAATTTTATAATTTTTCATTTTTCCAAAACTTCACATAATTGAAAGCTGCAATAAGTGAGTGAGAATAATTAGGGCCGGTGAGAGGCTATCTACCAAATGAGGCGCAGCTATCTCACTGAGTTATGGGACCTTCACTTCGCTTGGGCTTCGCATAACGTCGTTAGCGACATTCAACTCATTTTAAGTCTTATTGCATTAAAATAATGCTTATTTTTAAATGGCATTGTAAGTAATAACTCGAAAAGTATAAAGTTCTTTATAACTGGGAATAATCTTTCAATCATGAACCTTTTAAGTACCTACATAGGTACCTACTAGGTTCGGATGGGTCTAAATATGGATGCCAATCAAAATCTTTATTGTATGTACCTACGGTACTCAGACAACGATATAATATCTTATAACTGTACATAATAATCTACTCCAACATAAAAAAATCTCAATCAATCTAGTTTTCAATTATTAGTCTTACTCCGAGAACATGGCGCTTGCATTCAGAAGGGTGCTCCTTGAAACTAACGTACATAGTATACATCCCGTTTTAGATTATCAGTTATGTTGACGATAATACAAGAAGGAATCTTTAAATGAGTTCTTGCTTGTCAAAGCCCGTATACACTGCGCTGTGCGAAGCAATTTAGTCAATGTAGTAATTTAGTTCCTAACTTATCTGGATCGGCGTTACTCCATACGAAATAGTAAAAACTTTATTTTGTTTAAACTTGGCTGTTAAATCACAAGAAAGGCTGTTGAAGAAAATAATACGAAAAAGTTTAACAAGGCATCGCTGGTGACGTTTAAAGGCTTGCCTTTGTAATTAGGTAGAGGGTCTAGTAGAGGTTCCATAGTCGAGCAGCATTAAAAACGAAATTTACTCTTAAATACGAGTACATTATGCTTTCCATGACAAAACACAATACTGACATTTAACCGAGAATGGTATTCATATTTTAAAATTTTGATTTGTGCATCTTAACCCAGGAAATATACGGTTTTGACAGACAGTAACGGTAAAACTTACAAAATGTACGGCGTGGGTGATAGATGTTTTATTTCGCTAGAAACAAATGGTAATAAGTAAAAAATGGTCCTGACCCATTTTAATCAACTAAAAAAACATAAATCCAGAAAAATCTTACAAGAAAAATGATTGAAACATGTAGGTATGTAGTATGTACCTATACATATTTGTGACGATTTGCATAAAACGATATGTTGTTGGATTTAGGTGCCTACATGATACTAGACTCACAAATTATCCGTTACGCTAAAAAAATCTGCTATTATTAATTATTTCCCAAATAAGCAAAATATCGATACAAGCTGTCAGTTCAATTACTGGATTATCTCGCGCGCATTGATAAGTGAAATGCCCAGTGCGTCGTATGATAATATCGTCTAAGAGTATATTGTGTTTTTAGGTACCACGCTCGCAACGAGTCAAGTTCGTATCAATGTTTAAGTACCAAACCAGCGCAAGTGTCAAAATTAGAATTGACCTCCTAATCCTTTCCCACTAAAATTCATCGTATTAAATAATATTTAAAACGAATCGCTCACGTAGGTTATTAAGTTGATTTTCGCTCGATATGAGTCGATCTTTACGAAGGGAGTTATCAGGAGCGACCACCCGGGACAAAGACAAGTCGTGCACTGCGGGCTAGCGCCCTCTCAGCTTTGCTACTGTAGTAGCAATAGCGGCGCGGTAGGCGATACGGCGGACAATCTACCCTCGTACTCAGTATCGTTTTTGTCTGCACCGACGCGATACCCAAAACCATGTTCTAACTTGGGGGCACTGACTAACCACAATCACGATTTAAGTTCGGATGACGACTTATTTCGATAGTTCCCATATTTTCCGCTGAACTACGTATTTTTTACTACACGGTTAACATATCAAACCTATATAATGCGTTGAAACCCATACGTGTTCCATCACCGAAGTTTTATACATATTAAAAACTTCATTATGATATGCAAAAAAAATTTTTAATGGAAAATGCAGTTTACTACTGCACTAATTAAAACCTGCGTGTGAGAGCAAAAATAGATGCATTCGGTATGTGGTGCTGGCGGCAGAAGGTTGGGCGTCTCTTGGACACAACGCCGCACTAATGTATCAATTATCAGTGAATTCCATATCACCACCCGGCTTTCAACTACATGCTTTCGGAGAACTATGACACTCTTTGGTCATGTGGCAAGTCAAGATGCTAGTTGCTTTGAAAAGCTTGTTATGGTTAAGAGGAGTAGGAGGAGGGCACCTACACGATGCATCGTCAGATTCAGGTGCCATCCGCGACGTCACAGGCGTCGACATCCAGGGAGCTATTCAGCTAGCCCAAGACCGAGGGGATTGGAAAGCAGTAGTGAAAAACTGGCCTCCTGATGGTCACGATCCTCAGCCCTGAAGAACCGACGAAGAAAAAGAGACAGAAAAATAAAAAAAGGGGCCTTATATGCAGGTACATTTATTTAGCTGCCCTTTGAATAATCGATTTCAAAATAATAATCTTTACAACTGCTTAACTAAAATACTTACAAGTAAGTAAAAAAGTTTTACGACTTTTTATTATAGGTCAGTACGAAATAATAAAGACTTTTTCTTAAAAAGGTGTACTAAAGCGTACAAAACTATTCGTTTAAGAGGTAGCCCGGAAAACGGACAACAATGTTGATAGCAATAAAACTTACTTGTTAATTTGCTATAATAGGTATCTTTATTACATTTACTTATTAATTTATTTTAATGCCTTATAAAGGGAATCTTATATTTTATTATTCGAATAAAAAAAAAATTAAGCAAAAAGTGCAGGTGAAGATTTTAAATAAATATTTTTTATCAAAATTTGATAAACAGTGAAAGTGAAGAGAGGACAGAAAAAGCAGGCATATAATGGCCAAAATTTTCTGACCTCTCTTCATGACCCTGGGTTATCTAATAAGAATAGTAATTATTTTATTATATTTAAGTGCCTAAGCTGTCCCTCTGCTGGGCAAATCCTTTCTTTCTACCACGCGTCCCGGTTTTGAGCAATATCCCGCCAGTCAGCAAGAAAGACGTCAAATTCGTCTCTCCAGCATTTTCGTGGGCTCCTTTGATGCTGGACTCGGTTTTGTGGGACCCATACCTGATTTATACAAAATTAAATGCCTTGTTCTCTGCTTTTTTTTTACCAATTCCCGAGGCTAACTCTCCGTCTATAGCGTCGAAATTGAATTTATAATATTTGAGTATAGCATGAAGGGTAGTCAGTCATAAACGGGTTGAGGCAGTTCCATAATGATAATTAAAGACTCCAGTGTATTTTAAATATAGCAAAGTGTACGTAGATTATAATCGAGTGGTAATTGCCACGAAATGAAACAATACACAAACTAAATAGTTTGAATGCTTGGGTAATAAAGATAAATATTATTCAAATAAAAAAAAATACAATACAATACAATACAAATACTCTTTATTGCACACCTCAAATGAAGCAAATACAGAGAATACAGCGAACAAAAGAAGAGGCAAATAACAGGCGGTCTTATCGCTAAAAAGCGATCTCTTCCAGACAACCTACTTTACAGTTTAATTATTACAGTCGTAAATGTTGTAATTGAATATTAAATTATCGAATTAATTAAAGAGCCATAACATGAAACTATGAATTCTCGCAATAGGTTTAGTGCTTCAGTGATAATTATAATGATAAATAATAAAAGATTTGTTGTTAAAATGAAGATTACAATTTTTGAAGTTTGATTAGCGAAATCTTGAAAGACGCAAGGCCCCAGACTAAGTAGACCGACGTTTTGGTAAAGGTCGCGGAAGACTGTTGTTTCAGTTGTTTGAGGACGGCCAATGACCATTCTTAGTGTAAATCTGAGCTGAGGGTGAGACCATTTTTCGGCGGAGATGATGATGATGATGATCAGGTCATCTTATGATAATGACCTCATCACGCATGGTGAGATCATGCATTAATTTTCTTGCACTATTACCAATAGACATAATTATTGGATTCCATGCAAGTTCTTGAGTCGTGTGGTAAGGTGAAATAATTAGATAACAGATCCCCATGGGTAAAAGTGTAATTCGCTAGAGCCCCCTGACCTTAAATATGATAATATTGGATGCAATATATCAAAATACACCTTTACTGTATCTCAAACAAATAAACAGTAATAGATCACACGTGGAAGAACTTTCTCCAGTCTTCTGTGTCTATGAAAGAACATTCTCCAGTCTTTTTTTTCTATCATATTGCACTGTCTCTCCAATCCGCCTTCAGTTGTTTTTAGTCTCCGTACCACGTATCTACTTAACTAATGAACTGTCAAACTTTAGTGTTATTTTCATTATCAAACGTCTATGAAATTATGACGTTTACTTCCACAGATCGTGCTATCAAAATCCAGGAAATCAGCATAGTCGGACTCTGGCACTTAAACTCTTGATTACCTTTAATGTCATCGATGAAAATGATCATATTTCTTCGCGTGGGTACCGTTTGAATTTAAGTTCAAGCCTTATTTGAAAACCACAGACTAAGTACACATCTAATGATTCCAAATACAATGACTAATGAGATCACCACACATATGCAACGTTTTACTTGTAAATTTCTGCGATCCAGCATAACTGACTACCTACAACATTTTATACTATACTATTCCAGGTTTATCTCAAAAGTAGTAATTGCAAAGAGTTTAATTTCATGACAACTGGAGCCTTACCATGACGTCTTAACGCGATTCAGTTGACGACCTAAACTGAGTTACTTCCATACAACTGAGACTAAGCTGAACCTAAACTGAATCGCGTTTAGACGTCATGGGTAAGGCCCCTGGCGCCTTACCCATGACGTCTTGACGCGATTCAGTTTAGGACCTGGGTGCGTAGCCAAGATGCCAATCGCTCACGCTCAGTCGCTAACGAAACGCAACTGTCATTGTCACACTAACATGGAAGAGTGATAAAGAGACATAGCTACGATATGTTATTAAGCGTGAGCGATTGGCATCTTGGCTACGCACTCTGAACTGAGTCGCTGCCATACAACTGAGCACAGTTTAGGTGATGGTAGTTAGGTGATGGTGGTACGTAGATGGTAAGGCCCCTGATCAGTAAAGTGGGTGCACTAAAAAAGCAGTCGCGCTTCCATACAAAATTAGTATGAGACTGCATATGTGCGGTGACCGGTTGGTTTGTATCCTCAGTCTAGTTATAGAGGTGGTATGTGTAAACAAATCCACATTTTACAACGTCAGGTGGATAAAATACGAATCTGCAAAGCCGAGTGGATATAAATAGGCTCTAATCCTTTTTATATCGGGAACTATCATAAAAATGTCATGGCCTTGGGCGGCGCAAACGAGAATTTATGTCGCAACGCAAATGAGTAGGTCGGTTAGATGGTAGGGTTAAGGAAAGATGTGATAATTCTAAGCAAATCATTATAACTTTAATCTAAAACGGGATATTTACCATGTCTGTGTGTCTTTTTTGGTGTCGTTTTTGTTTCACGTCAGTTTTGAATTAAATTTGGTGGATACCTAGAGTTCCTTAATCTACGTTAGATAGATACAAAATCCCAATGTGTGACCAAAGTTTTCTACAAAATTTTGATCACACATTGGAAATTGTAGGAAATACTGGGATATTAGGTCTATCTTGAAGGGAATAAGGAATTCTTCCTGCCTACCAAATTTCTCCAAAAAACCCATGTATGTTTATCAATACTATGTCTGTTTGTCAATATAAATCGGGACATTTACCATTTAGGGACCATGTATATGTTTGTTTTAAGGATGACTTCCACCAATCTGTTCCGATCTGATCCGATCCGGGACGGTCCGTCAGTGTCTATAGAAAACGTCATGTGACCTCCGAGGGCTATCACGTGATACTTTTTATATAAACTGACAGATCGTCCCGGATCGGATCGGTTTGGTGTGAGCCATCCTTTACTGGGCATTCAATATGTCGACACTATTTCACTGTTACAATCTCATTCCGTATAAAGGAGCACATTCAGGCGTTTATTAACAACGAACATCGAAAAACGGCAACCCTAAACATGTTTTAGAGGTGGGAACAAATCACGGGGTTGAGTTACACAACCTTCAAATCTTTTCGACGGAAAAACACTACATTCCTAGCATGGTCAAGGAAGTCATTGAAATCCTACTATCCTACTAATTATTATAAATGCGAAAGTTTGTATGGATGTTTCTTACTCTTTCACGTAAAAACTACTGAATCAATGAAACTTTACAATAATATAGCATATACAATACAATACAATACAATACAATAACTCTTTATTGCACCTCAAAAAAACAAAAATAACACAAACTGGTATAGATTACACATGAAAAAGAGGCAAACAACAGGCTTATACATCAGAATAACAAACAGATATTGCGCAGACGAAGTCGCGGGCACCACCTAGTATTTAAATAAAATAATTTTAACCGGCCTCCTAGCCTAGTCGGTAGTAGCTCTTCCTACGTAGCAGCAGCTCCCGGGTTCAAATCCTGATCAGGGCCATTTATTTGTTTGTTTATCATGAAAATTACGCTACGGAGCGTGAGCGTTTGGCATCTTGGCTACGCACGCTGATGTTACCAAAGAGATTTTCTAATTATCCAAAATAAATGGTGCATTAAAAGTAAATCTTCAGACCTTTGAGCTGCCATATTTAAAAGATATTTCACACACAACATAACTTTTAACATTTAAAGGGCCTATGTGTTACCAAACACAATCAATCAAAATAACCAAACATTCCAATAACGTAACCGTTAATAACCGAATAACCGAAATAATTTACTTAACTAACATCTTCGTCGTCCATCATTCATCACCCGTTCAACCGGAAGCACTAACAGTTATTTGTCCAAAAAACTGAACAAAAGTGTAATTAAGTTTTACCCTGATCGGTGAGGTCTTTTTACGATCTTCAAATTATACAGTAACCGGCTACTATTAAATTGCCGTTTATTGTACCCTTTTTTGAATTGTTATTTAATTTTAGTAGGGTTTATCAAATTACTTATTTTAAACAAAAAACGAAGAACATATATTTATTCAGCTGGCTTGCGTGGTAGTGATTTAAACTTATTTTTATTGAACTTTAGATACAATCCAAATCCATCTTCCTTATCTGTTACCTCTTCAAGCTAGATCGCTGAACGGCATGAGATGAAATTTAGTACGAAAATAGTTTGACTCCTGAGAAAAAAAGGATAGCTTTTTTTTATTTTTCCCCGACAAAGTCGCGGGAAGAGGTGTTATGCAAAATTCTAAAATGCCTTTATTGTAATACCTGAAGTTACATCCACATTTTTTTTAAATATCTACTTCAAAAGTTCTAAAATAGTTTTTTTTTTAACATAAATAATACTTAAATATTATATTCACAGGACTATTCACAGGACACAACACACTAAAGTAAAAAAGTAAAGTAAGTAATAAAGTTATTTGTATTTGTAAACACTTATATCATAACAGACAGTCCTATGTGCAGAGCATGCATGGAAAAAGAGGAAACGACCAAACATATTCTCCTAGAATGCGGACAGGTAGAAGTATACACGAGTAAGTACTTAGGAACTCCAACAACACTAAAGGAAGCAATTAGCAACCTAAAAAACATGCTAAGTTTCATGGAGGAGCTAGGGTGGTTAGAATAGGGCTACCTCGTTATCACGCAAAAAAGGCACAATAGATGTCGAGTTGCGGAAAACGCCCAGCATAACTAACTAACTATACCTGAAATCAATTATTCAATTCAAAAACTTGCAAAGTATATTATTTTTCTCACCATCGTTGCTCGTGAGTAAAGTCTGTCTAAGCTAAGTTTCCATGATTTTGATAGCACAAACTGTGAAGGTATTAAGTAAACATCATAATTTCACAGGACGTTTAAAATAATACTTTGTATAACAGTTCATTTGATTGGAAGAGATACGGTGATTTGACTCTACCAGTAAAATAACAGAAAACAATAGCATGAAATGTGATCAACATTCAAAAAATTAAAAAAAAAATCCAAATTATTTATTTAAAAAAAAGATTACAAAAATATACTGTCGAATCCTACTTTTAAGTTAAAAACTGGTGTTAAGAGGTATGCGCTCTTTCATACAGGGTAGATCTTTGATCAGGCTATCTCGTTGATGGGACTACGCCCCGCGATTTGGCCGGTAGCTATGACCCTTAGCAT
Source organism: Lathronympha strigana (assembly GCA_949128165.1). Taxonomy (NCBI): domain Eukaryota; kingdom Metazoa; phylum Arthropoda; class Insecta; order Lepidoptera; family Tortricidae; genus Lathronympha; species Lathronympha strigana. The sequence continues at coordinate 3,345,258 of OX421911.1, forward strand.
CGCATTACAAAGACCTGCCAATCACCTCTTGAATGTGCTTAACGAATATGTTATTATATCTCGTTAGCCGTACTGATTGGCTACTCACATTGAATCGTTGAGGTTTAGCACCAATTAATCTTGGTGTACGTCGTTTTGAAAAGTGATACGGCGATTGTGTTTCTATCCTTCAATAATACGTCGTTGGACCGTTCTCCTTCTTCACCGACAATGAAGCGCCATTTTATCGATTTTTCATCATGTGTATGTAAAATGATAACGGTAGAAATGATAAAGAAAATAAACATAATTATGTGTTTGAAGTAGACGAGATAGTTCTTTTCATGTTGATGAGGTATTTTTTTCAGTGGTTTTCTAGAAAACACCCGTGACAGAGTGGCCCTTTTCAGTGAAGACAGCTTTCCGATTGACCAGTCTGTCATGGTGTTTTGAGTTAAATAATGTAGGTAAGTTTACAGTCACTACCCAGGGAAACAACAAGTATACTGTACTGATAAGGTCATTCAACATTTTGGGCATTTACCAATAAAATAATAATAATTGAATCCTAAATCAGACAGTTTTCAGCGCGGAGACAGCTCATTACCGCTAAAAAAACGGTCCCGTTAAGTATTGCATAGAAGCCCATCGAAAATGCGAACATGATTTTTTGCCTTTTTCAAGGTTTATGGCACAATTGAAATCTTCTTTCTAATGCTGTCATGGCTCAGGGAGCCTCGGGTCCACAATGGCAACTGATGCCAAGATTTAGCGTAGACGCTAATTTAACGAAAGCGACTGCCATCTGCGTGCGTAGCCAAGATGCCAATCGCTCACGCTTAATAACGTATCGTAGCTGCCTCTCTCTATCACTCTTTCTTATTAGTGTGACAATGACAGTTGCGTTTCGTTAGCGACTGAGCGTGAACGATTGGCATCTTGGCTACGCACCCTGACCTTCCAACTCAGAGGGTAAATGGCCTTATTATTAGTTCGGTTTCCTCACGATGTTTTCCTTCCCCGGAAAACGATTGTTTTTTTTTTATAATATTTGATACAAAAGTTCTAGGGACCTCATTGGTATTGGCCTTCGGATTGAAAGTTGGGCGTTCCTATCGCTGAGTTACCAACGATCTGTGGACACAATTACAATACGAATTATTATCTCTGTGGCATCGACCAGCGTCACCACGGATAATCCAGGGTGTAGACAAACTAAAAAGGACGTAGTAGGGTAAAAAACTTTACTATGTATATAAAGCTATAAAGGAAGATTTTCTTATTTAACTATTACGCACGTTGATATGTATAGTTTTGAACTGCACGCTCGTATTTTAAGTGACCATTTAACAACTTTTTCTACATTCAAACAAAACGATACTGTCGAAATGATTCAAGCACATAGTCAGCACGAAATCAAAGCGTCAAGCCGGAGGCTCTGTCATGAGCTGATGTAATAAGTATAATACAGTAGCGAGTCTTCAACTGGGGCGTTTACGTTTGTTATCTCCTTTCCTTTGAGATGTAGCTCTGCGAATTTATAGAACTGGCAGTTTTAATTAGATGTTAATATATCAATTAAACGGTACGATGGTTAATTTGTCCACTAATATGTAAAATATAAGATGCTCGTATCTACTAAAAGTAGATGGATGATATGGGCAGGTAATCACCTATTAAAAAAGCAGGTAATAACATTTTGCCGCTCCGCCACTGATATATACAGCTATAAACGTCAGAATGCTCGACACGTTAGTGCCTAATATATGACACCAGTCAGTTACCTCTATTAGCATTGACATAAGTTTACAAATGACATGCTGTAATATATATATATGCTGTAATATATATATTAATATATATATTACAGCATGTCATTTGTAAACTTATGTCAATGCTAATAGAGGTAACTGACTGGTGTCATATATTAGGCACTAACGTGTCGAGCATTCTGACGTTTATAGCTGTGTATATATTAATATATATATTACAGCATGTCATTTGTAAACTTATGTCAATGCTAATAGAGGTAACTGACTGGTGTCATATATTAGGCACTAACGTGTCGAGCATTCTGACGTTTACCTTTTTCTTTTTGGGTAGCTTTGAGCGGTCTAAATTGTAACGCGGATTCGGTGTATTTTTTTTGTTGATTTGGCGGTTTTCACTACATACTTCAAAAGCAATATGTAGAGATGGAGAGTAGTCAATGCTATATATTCACATCTTTTTAATTTAGCTCTTCTTTCATAAAGTTGAACAGACCCCATGCATCCTAGATATGAAGAGACTTGTTGTACAGAGTAAATAACTCAAGATCTAGGGGACGCTCCCTATTGCGATGTACGGTCCAAGTAAAATCCCTCACGGAATCACCCCTAAACCTGTGCGCTCGAAATGCCTCAGCGGGTGAGAAATAGTAAAAAAGGCTGTACCACCACCTCTATGACCACGACTACTTAGCCAAACAATATACAACTAAGAAGAAGACATGCTTCCTAGTTAACATAGATAGCTAGACGTGGTAGTCCCAAGTGTAAACTGTTGAAGCCTGTATAAACTTTCGATGTCTACAGTTTTCGTAACTCTACGTAACTTTAATCGCCGGCTTCCGAGCCACAAAACAAACAGAACTGTAATAGTCCTCTCGCTTCAGCACTATCAGTTCAAGAAAACCAAGTAAAACCGTCCAATCAATGAATAATCACCCGTATGATGAAGCTATTAAGGTTGCTGCATGAGTTCAGAAAAACATGGAAAGAATGCGGTATAATCAAGCAATAATAGTCGTTATGATGAGGTAGTTAAGGTGTATAATGGTTTTTTGAGATGGTGCAGTAACAAGTTGTCCGCCCAGCGTGCGTCTTGATTGTGGTTGTTGGGGTTCCGTGGTCTAGAGTCAGGTATGGTCTATCTTAAGAGTGTTATTAGATAGGTACGCTATTTGTCTGTCAGTTTGCCTGGTGATGGAAGTTTAGATGTAGCTATTGTCCATGAAAGACCTAGAACACATGGTAAAATGGGAACTTACAATAAGTAGGTATGTTTATTGTTTTCATAAATTGTTGGTAAATGTCATTGTTGGTACAATCAGTTGCAGAGAAATGTACGCACTGCAAAGAAACTTGTCGGCATGAAGATACTTTAGCAGTTACTGTAGATACACCTACATAACGCATGTCCAAATAAATTTAATTATGGGCCACTTTGTTTGAACCTAGTTACATGACAAACGCAATGAATTTTAATCAAATACACTTGTGACTTGTAAATGAGCCTATTGGTATGATCATTTCCATCAAGGATGAAAGAGTACTCTTTAATTTTCATGAACATGCGTGGGACTTATGTCTACTGTTTGTGGCTACAATTTGAGGCCTTACCTTACGTGAGACAGCTTCGAACTTGACCGTTTTATTTTAATTTTACAAGGAGATTACAAGCTGCCAGATGCATGCTCGAGGCAGATGCAAGATGGCACGACAATTAAATATCAATTATGTTGCTTCGCGGCGGCCATCGCTGAGAGGTTTGACATTTCAGAACGCGATAGTTTGCATAATTTTTACATATGTTTGATCGCATTAACCGTGTGGTCGTCGCGTATTCTGTAGTTGCAGATAAAATTACGTCGCTGGCTGCGGAAAACCGGTTGGCGTAGTTGGTAGTGACTCTGCCAGCTAAGCCGATGGTCCTGGGTTAGAATCCCGGTAAGGGCATTTATTTGTGTGATGAACACAGGTATTTGTTCCAGAGTCATGGATGTTTTCTATGTAATTGTATATTTTGACTCCTGACCACTAAGACCAAAATGCTGGTCTTTCAGGCTTCTGTATTGAGCATACTCTTGTACGGAGCTGAGACTTCGACAACGTATGCCAAAGTTGAACGTCGCATCAACTTCTTCTATATGCGTTGCCTACGTAAGATCCTGGGCATATCGTGGCAAGACAGGGTAACAAATCAGAGGGTTCTAGAAATTGCGCGGTTGCCCAGCCTGACCGCGCTGCTTAAACAGAGGCGACTGCGTTGGCTGGGGTATGTGCACAGGATGGAACTCTCGCGACTACCACGCCACGTTCTTCTGGGTACGGTAGCGAATGCCAAAAGAGATGCTGGGAGGCCATTGCTTCGCTTCAAGGACTGCGCCAAGAGGGATATGGCAGCCTTTTGGAATTGATTATCAAAACTGGGAGAGGCTTGCGGAGAAGCGAACGCAGTGGCGCAAATTCGTTGGGGATGGTCGCAAATTCTGCGATGAAGCCTGGTTTGTGGCACTTGCTGACAAAAGGGAAAGAAGGCACCGAAGCGACACATCGCAATCTGTCGCGAACTTCCCTTGTCAGTTCTGTGGCAAAATATGTCGCTCTCGCATCGGTTTATTCAGTCATCAAAAGCGATGTTCCACGGACGTTGCACCATAAATCGTCTGAAATAGACGTCAAGGCCAGTGTATGTATATCGTTGTCTGAGTACCCGTAATACAAGCCTTTTTAAGCTTACTGCGGGACTTCAATTTGTGTAAGAATGTCCTAAAAAAACAACAGATATTTTAAGGCCTTTTAAGGTATTTTTAATAGTCTTCTATTGCCGCGATTGTTGTTCATTGAAATTTCACTTCAGAACGGATTAATCGCGTTTATTAACACCATACGTTTCGAGCCTTTTACAGCACTCGTTTTCACAGGGTTTTTTTTCACGTTGTTTTTTGTGCAACTTTTTTTGTAAAATATACATTTTTACAAAATTTTCTTATTACATCTACTAGGTTTCTCTAAATTTAAGTAAATATATAATTTATTATTCAGTGTTTTTAACGTACATTTTTAAGTTACCTATTAGTAGTATGGAGTATATTCTAATTGCACATTTTGACAAACAATCATTTTTGGACTAACATTTTTTCACCTTTTGTAGATCCTTTGGACCCGAATAATAATCAAAAATATAAATCCAAAAAAAATGTGAGTTATATTGTTTTTGTAAACATCCCTTCAATTTAAACTAACGTGAGTCATACTAATATTGTTATTAAAACAACGGCGAAAACTCACGTATTTTTATCACAATGGCGTGACATGTTTCGATGGCATTTGGCCACCATAATCAGACGGAGTATTTACTACTCTCGCATCGCACACTGACCCCTCTCAGCGTAGGTCATGTTCTCATGTTACGCCATTATAATAAAAATAGGTGAGTTGTAACCGTTGTTTTTCATGTTAGATTATCACGATTAAATTATTCAAGTGACATTAAGCACTTTCACAAAACTAGCAATAACACGAGTGTTATTAAAACGTCTCAAATTAGCCCCAGGCTCCCAGAGAATGTTCACAGGAAGAACATTAATATTAAATTCTAGTCAAATGGGAATAAACGTAACGCAATTGGCTTAATAACAAATCTAGAGTCTATCTAAACGTCATAGTGAGTTATTGCTCACGATACCGATCTTCATAAATAAATGCGTAGCTCCAATAATATGTGTACAGTCACGTCTATAAATATCTATACACTGTGGTACTTATTACAGAAGGGTCAAAATTGAATACGGGTGTGTATATAGTTATGAAGCCGACCGGACACTACGTAACGTATGTTAAAGCCTCAGGTTTATACGATATTGAAATGCGTCTTAAAAGTGTCTAGCTAAATAATTTTTAATTATTAAGAGGCCACAGTGGCCAAATTGTTATCATTCAGACGTCTAGATCTCAATATTGATAACAACTAGGTATCTGATATTCATACACACAACATATTTCATCATAAACTTCAACATATTTCCTTCAAACTGGTAAACGTGAAAACATGATTTTTAACAAAAGCCTCGAAGTACTTTTATTTTTCAAACCTAGGTCCTTTTTTACATGTTTTTGGTTAGAACGTTGAAACCCTTGAATTTATAAACATGATTCTTAGTTAAATAGTTAAGTAATAATTAGTTCTTAAATCTGGTAAAAGCTTTTATCTGCAGAAATTGTAGTTTACGTGTAAACAGCAATTATCTGATTATGCAGTGTATTTTGACGCGCCCGCCTACTATCGCCTTTTCATGTTTCGCGTGCTCTTGCAATTAGGTCTATCCCGCTCTCTTTTGCTCGCATATGTGGACTCTTAATGGTTTAGACGCATTATAGTATTCTCAACAAATTTTACACTGGGCGAGCAGTTTTTTTAATATCCTTCCATCTATAATCCGGTCTTATGGAACCTATGATCGCACTGTTATAACCATCATAAAAAAAACTATTTCATGGCTAACAAGATCCGCAACAGCTTTAAAATACCGCTAACCATTAAATTGCAGAAGAAAAGAAGAAATTGTATATCCTAGGATATTAGTCATTAAACTCTTAGAGACATGACCGTAGCTAATATTAATAGATAGATAGATATAATACTCTTTATTGCACACCTCAAGTTAAGTTTAAAGATACAAGAAAAGTTAGTTAAATACAAGAAAAGTGTAACTAACAAAATAAAATCAACACAATAACAACAAATATTCGTAACCTGATGCTTGCTGTTCTCCCTCACAAAACTGGATTCTTGTCCAACTCATTCACCTGCCAGGCAATTCGGCTGTGGAATGCTCTCCCTCTGCCTAATCAGACAAGCTGAAAGTAAATATTCGTTTAAAAGCAAGTTGCCTAAGCATTTATTCGAAAAAATTCGTCATTAAGGGTCTGCGTGATGTTTCGCTCTAGGTACACTTATATTAGGTATATATGTATTTGTATATGTAGGTATATTTATATGTGTATATGTGTAAGTATATACATTATATTATTAATTAGGTTTGACATGTCTTTAGTTATCATCTCTTTTTTCTACTATCCTGCACCAAACTAACAGTTTCGGTTTATCCCGATGCCGATGGTTGACTGGTAGAGAATGCCTAAAGGCGTTAAGTCCGCCATTTGTACTTTAATATACTTGTGCAATAAAGTTTAAATAAATAAATAAATATTATATAATATAATAACAAAATATTATATTATCTAGCCATACAAAACAAAATAAGACTTTACTAGAAGAAAGGCTGGATGAATATAATAATTTCCACATTTTTTTATACCGCGACGGTGGCAAACAAGCATACGGCCGCCTATAATTACTATTTAAAACGAGATATTTACCATGTACATTTGTTTTAATGAGCTCCCGATATTTCGGCACTGTTACACATGGCACTTGTAACAGTGCCGAAATATCGGGAGCTCATTAAAACAAATGTACATGGTAAATATCTCGTTTTAAATAGTAATTATAGTGTAAATGACCATGTTAGCTTAAAATCTTATATACGGCCGCCTGATGGAAAGCGGTTACCGTAGCCTATGGACGCCTGCCTATGGGTCACATGCGCGTTGCCGACCCAATTTCGCGATTAATATTCATAGAAATAAATAAAATACTTTAAAACTGATTAAATTGCGTGTATAAAATCCATTCCCTACGTGTCGTATTTATTTATTTATCGTAAGGCATAAACCAACAGAAAAACTACTATTATCTACTACGGCCGCATATATTCAGATTTGTGTCATACCTGTGATAAAGTTTTACAGCGACAATGAACATTTATATAGCACTTTGGCAGTTTTAAAACACAATTAAACCTTGCATAAACCTTCAATTAAGCAGTGAGTGTAAAAACGTGGCTATTAAGGTTTTTATATTTAAATGAAGCAAAAACATGGGGCATATAAAATTTCACTTAGCAAAAGCTGCTAGTGAAATCGCATACATAAATTTATATTGGAAATTTATTATTAGTCTTTGGCGGTTTTTAGGGTTGTGTACCCAAAGGGTAAATACGGGACCCTATTACTACGACTCCGCGGTTCGTCTGTCTGTTTTTTTGCATGTTTTGCCAGATATCGATAACGGCAACATGTAGACGCCTGAAATATTCACAAAATAATCAGTTATATATTTACATTAAAATAAGTAATTAAATTAACATGAATAATTAAATTAATATAAAAACATATGTTTAAGGAGGCTCCCATACAACAAATGTGATTTTTTGCCGTTTTTATAGATACCTTAATATTACGGAACCCAATACAATTTTGTTCTCAAAATCATAGCTCTAGCTTCAAAAACCAAGGAGAAAACAGTCGAATATGTTTACATTTGTACGGAGAAGCGATCCTGTCCCGTAAGCGTTTAAAGTCACCTAAATCACATAAGTTATTTCCTATTTCTTATATAAGATACGGTGAATGCCTCACGAGTCGAGGCTCGCGTTCATTACCTGATTCCATTGGATCTTCGCCCCATATCTCTGGCCGAGGCACCAGTAAATTATTCTCCTTTAAAGTTGGCCGATATACGTCGGTTTTAATTGAATCCGCGTAAAACCCACATTCGTATTGCGGTAAATGCTTTATTGCTAATTGATCAAGTTTGGTTGCGATCGCTCGCCGAGTTGATCTCTTCAACTTACGCTGGTTTTTGCTGCTTCAATCCACCTCGGTACTATTAGTAAGTACTTACATTGACTGAAATAGCATGACACATTCGGGCATTTCCGTGAAAATACGACAACATACTATAATATAACTTCAACATATTTCCAACATTCAACATAATGAAAACATGATTTTTCACAAAAGCCTTGAAACTTTTATTGTTTAAACATACCTTTTTAAATGTTTTTGGTCAGAACGTTGAAATCCTTGAATTTATTAACATGATTCTTAATTAAAAAGTTGACATCAGTTGTTGAATACACAAGTTTTTAAATCTGATCAAAGCTTTTATCTACAAACAAATTATGTAAATAGCACTTATAATTAAGTTGTAAACAGCAATTATCTGATTACGCGATTTATTTTTACGCGCCCGCCCACGCCTTTTACCTACAAAAAATGTAGTAGCGCCCGCCTAGTATGGCCTTTTAATTTTTTGCGTGCTCTTGCAATTATATCTATCCCGCTCTCTTTTGCTCGAGCATGTGGATGCTCAAGTCCCGTTTTTCTACTACAATTTATTACTATTTTTTTAATATATTGGATGTAGATACGAGTATTACCCCAATATGCTCCAGTTTTGCCTCATAAGACATTTGAGCCGTATCTTACATCTCTCAAAGTTATTAATCATCTAGACTTAGCAAAGTCTAGATTCAGTGAGCTACCATTGATATTGAGACCAGCCACAGTCCACGGAAGCTTCATTTAATTACATTCCCCCGTTATAACGACACTGTACGTGGGGGTTTGCTCTTCTTGTATCTTAGGGCATTACTACTGACACGAACCCTATTTTGTACCCTAGTAGCCCGAGGCGAATTGGATCAAATCCAAATGTGAAAGATTGCGGCTAACTACAGCCAGGCAATTAGTATCACGTAATGGCTCTCTAGCAGGCCGTCATAGTTACTGCCCTTGGATAAGTCGCCGAATCTCATCTTGATCAAATCCACACTGTGACCCCATTAACCTCGGTCTGCCCTATTTAGTAGCAAGAATCAAAAATCTGGATGGAAATGGATTCCGAAAATATGACTAGAGCATGAAAGAAAATACGTACTCCAGTTTTCGTTAAAAAAAAAACATACAATTTGAACTTTCGTGAGTCATACTGACATTAAACTTGAAAAGTGTTTAAAAACTCACGTATTTTTATCACAATAGGCGTGACATGTTTCAATTGCATCGGGCAGTCATCGTACTCCCAACCAATCGCTAGTATTATACCCGTATCGGAATAACAGGTCACGCCTATTGTGTTAAAAATACGTGAGTTTTTAACCCTTTTTCAAGTTGAATGAAAAGAAAAATGATCTGAAGTGATCAAAAATATGGCCGGATACCGGATAGTGCCCGGATATCCATTGCATCTCTAGTTGATAACTCTAAGTTAAAGGTACCAAGCGGAACAAAGCAAGCTACTCTCATCGTCCGAGATCATTTAACCGTTGACTAGCTTGATTTATGTGATAATTCTAGAGGATACAATCTGTGCTGATGGTATCATGATATTTCTTCTGCGACATTCTTCATTATCAATGGGCTGTACCAAGGGCAGGCTTCGGTAATGTCTAATAAATCGCCACTGTTATTGAATACCGGTCGAAGGTGCTTAGACGTGATTGCTTCAGCTGTTCTGTTATAACAGACTCTAGGCTGTATCATTATACCTAGCTTGTATAAATACTATTATAAATTTCACAGTGTATTAGTTCACTGTAATGTTGTGTAATTTTTTTGAATCTATAAAAAAACTTAAATAGAGGTATAGTCGTTGTCCTTTTTACTCCATTCCGTAGCCAAAATGGCACATGTCACAGCGGTTTTACTCGGTAACTATAAAACACATGTTCATGACATTAAAAAAAAAGCATTACAGCGAAGGATGTATTTTGTGTGCTACTACTTAGTTATGACCAGGGCCCGTAATTTGCATGCCGATGACAGAGAAATGACGTCAAGCTTCATACATCAGCTGTCATTGATTACTCGTAGTTTCAAAACTATTACGTTCGATGTTAGAATAGAACGTTGATAGACTTTATCTGTCATTAACTCATTTCGTATTAAAACATCCTGTGTGTTTTATATACGTCATTATATTATGTGTTTTGGCATGCATGTTTCTAGGAGTACCTATTGCGTTTAACCGCTACCTACCTCTAGAAATAAAGCCCTTTGTTTTTATCAGTGACATTTTTATTTTTATTTTTATTTGTTTTTAATTTTAATTTTAGATTGTGTTTTACGAGTATGTAATGATTTTATTTAATGGAAATGTATGTTTTATGTGTTTTTCTTTTTAGTCTCAAGTTTATATGGATCCATTGATATCTGAAATAAATGTTTAATAATAATAATAATTATGACGAAACTGGCATGAAAATTACGGGCCCTGAATACAAATTTGCTAAGAAATAAAATTAAGGGCAATGTAAAAAAAATGGCAAATATCTACTTACTTGTGGCACATCATCTGATAGAACTTTAGAAATAACTTATGGAATTCTTAAACAAGAAATTGATTATACAAATACTTTCAGAAATCATCATCATCATCATCATCATCATTTCAGCCGAAAGACGTCCACTGCTGGACATAGGCCTCCCCCAAAGATTTCCACAATGACCGGTCCTGCGCCACCCGCATCCAGCGGACTCCTGCGACCTTCACCAGGTCATCAGTCCACCTTGCGGGGGGCCTACCCACGCTGCGCCTTCCGGTACGCGGTCGCCACTCGAGAACCTTTCCGCCCCAACGGCCATCGGTTCTACGTGCAATGCGTGCGTGCTTTCAGAAATAATCGCTCTGAAAATATGAAGAAGTATCTTCCCAGCGGGGTTTCCAAGGCACGGAACCACCCTTTATGGGTGGTCCAACACGCACTTGACCGGTTTTTTAATATTACAATGTTGCGTTAAATATGTAACACCCGGTATCAACAAGTCACGTATTCTGACAGTGTTTCTCATTAGCAACAAAGGCAACCACAAATAATTTAATTGCTCATTTAATTATAATATCGAGTTCCAGGCTAATCACTAAAGCATAATGACCCTTTTAAATATACTTATATCGGGTTACTCACGTCTATAAAAGCGGAAATAGCTCAGAGTGTGCGCAGAGTAATCGCCGCAAGTGCTTCTCACTCATGATTATGGGACGCGCACCGTTCCGAAACATGTCGAGCTATTTTCGACTTTATAGACGTCAATAACCCGATATAAGTATGCTAATATGTCTGATACTCACGGTAGTGAAGACATAATTTAACTTTTTCAAGTGAAATTTTGTACCCCGTTGTTATACGTAATTTGCCTTGCAACTTTGTTGCAACCCTTCGATAATCGTGATACTCGAATTAGAACTCATTTACAAGGAACTTAAGGTTGAGTTTAGCATGAATGTGGGCAAGGTAACATTTAAAAGCAAATAAACGGAATCGTTTTTTTTTTAATTTAATTTTTGTTTTAATCACAGTAGGAAGATCAGGCCCCAATTTCACCACGGCAACAGGTTTGACAATTGTCAGCATCTTTATTACTGGTATTACAGGCATCTATGGCCTACGGGAGCCGCTTACTTGTGAGCTGGCTGTATGCTTGTTTGCCGCTAACATGTTTTTTATAAATAAAAACATCATTATTACCATTAAAAACGAATAATACTTTTGTGAAGAGCTCTTGACATATCTCGCAAGAAACACGACATATGTAACGAAACTCCGACACAGCGTCATTCTCGTGTCAAAAAACTACCGACGATTCTTTAAAACACTAATAGATCTCGTGACAGTTGTAAAAATGTTTTGCAAGTTATGACCATAAATCGTGATATTTACTAAAACCCCCTTTAAGTTTGCTTATTGTGACATTTGTGACGAAAGATTAACTACGCACGGAGACCTACACTTAGCGTGGCCCGGCCCGACATGCTCTTGGCCAGTTGTTTTCCCTTTAGATTTTCCAGTTCCTATAAAATTGCCCTGCAATATATTTTTTGTTAGTCGCCAATTAAATAAAGTTCAGAAACATTTGAACAATTGCCTGAAAATGTATCTTAATTATTTCAGACTACACCCAAAATCATGTACCTACTCTGAGTTTAGGCATAATTGAATTTGGTGTCCGATGCACGGCTGTAGATTAGAATTAACTTGTCACAAGTTCCACCACAAGTCTTCAAACTACACACTAAATGTCAGGCAAGCCCATCAAAATTGATCTAAATACAAATACAGTTCTTCATGGGTGAATAATCCTGTACAATAAATCTGCCCTTTCCACTTTCACCGTCACAACTAACAATGACATATCAATACAAAAACAACCTAAACTAATAAGCAACACAGCTCAAAATCAAATAAAGAATATATAGACATAGGTCCTTCTTAAAAAGTCCCATAGGAATTGCGAATACAAAACGCGGGAGTCTAGAAAGTTACATGTCGCGTTGAAACATTTGGCTCAAAAGACGTTTTGGTCTTGCTTAGAGTATGTAAGCGCTAAGCGACGCCGGCGCAAGCACGGTGGTCCAGAAACGGCACGTTTGTTGTATTTCACGAAGCTAATTTTAAAATTAGCATGTGTAAACAAATTGCAGCAAATTGTTTACTCTTCAGAGACGCCAGTAACTGAGGTGAACGTTGGTATCATACACTTGTTTAATGCTGTTGAGGATAATAAAGATTACCTAAATTTTAAACGCAGACTCAAAATGTTAAATCAATGGTAGTTTAAATTTACGAGCAAGACATTTAAATAGGTGTCATAAAAGCCTTAAACATACGCTGTTTAGTTTTCAAAGTAAGGTTGCATCTTTCGAAAGCCGTAACATAAGATATACCAAGACTCTCAAAATTAAGTGAAACGGATTTGAACTTAATTTTGTAAGAACTCGGGCAATTTCGAGCGATTTAGCATGAAGCTTAGAATAAGCGATAAAAGCACAATCGTACCAGTACACAGAGGCGATGGTTGTGCTTGTCGATGTGACAAGTAGGGTCGGTCTCTACAAGTCGCCGTCAAAACGTGATGTCGATAAGATATCATTCGCCCATTGCCTATAAGCAGGCATTATAAATCCGGCCAGATAACTACGGAACCTCAACGTCCTTTGGATCACGTTAACATGTGAAGTAAAACACAAAAAGTCACGCCTATTTTTCCAAAAGTAGGCAGAACATATGGAACTGCTCACATTTCAATGCACGTGAAGTAATAAAATTAATGGATTATGGAATTTAAGATAACGAAATTAAAATATTCCAGGTAAAGCTTGCTAGCCCATCGCACACAACACACTTGCAACACCATAATGCCAAAAAAGTTTATTTTGATAAACTAAACCAAATAAATATAACAACTTATAATCTAAAACTGCTTGTTATGTGAACTTATGCCTTTTGCATATTTAATTTAAAACAATCAAGGCTGATTAAAACGCAAACCGTTTCATAAAACTTGATGAAAGTAATGAAACACGATTGTTTTTGCTTCGCGATGCATTAAACAAGTACCAGGTTTCCTGTGGATATGTGGGTTCAAATTGTGGTTATAGCTCATTTTTATTTCCAAGCTGTAAGTTGAAATCATTGGTCCAAGCATTTACATAACAATACCATACCATTCAACCACCATTCAATTTGTGTGACTCTAATAAAATATTATATATAAGAAGATAATAAAGAGGTATCCTGCCTTACCTCCGGATTTCATTGTGCCGAATAAGTACCACTTGCCAGTTAAATTTTCGCCAATAATTAGTGAATCAAGCCAATAAGCAATGCCATGTGGGCATACCAACAATAAAGTCGGCCTGCGCATATAAATGTGATACGATATGCGAAAGATACGTCTACGAAACGTTACAGTTAGCAACTGATCTTTCACCGAAATTAAATTCTGACACAAGTTGGTTGGGAAATGATAGTCGGCAAAATAATGTTCGGCTGTAATTTAGAGGATATATGAAGATTTGAACGTTTATCTCATCTCAATGTTTCCAGATCTCCTACGCCAGAAGTATCGAGACTTCTGACGCTCTGGACCGGCTGATAAACACCAGCATAAGGAACCGTCATCCCATTGTTATAATAGTTAACCCTCCTAAAAATCCTGGATTAGATTTTGGAAAAGATGAGACTGCCTTCGCTGGATATAAAGATGAAGATGATATTAAAATGTCTAATGTATTAAGAGTAAGAATTATAATTACATCCTTAACTTAGAAACAAATACACACACACAAAATAAAAAACCCGGATTCTCCTGCTCCGTAAGGAGGGTAGTCTACCGACTAGGTACGAGACCGGTTATACATGTGTCAATAATAACTTACTATTTGACTTCCTAATGTTTATTTAGTTATGTTTCTACTCATAGTATTTGTCTCAACACTTGCCTCTGGTAGTCACTGGTCACTGCTTCCGATTCGTTGCTGCAGAATTGTTAGCTGGAGCTACTACAAGAATCAGAATCAGAATCTCAATATGAGTCTATTTACTACAGGCTAGACGACAAAAAAAATATATTTAGTCCGTCTTTTAGACTAGAAAAAAATATTGTAGGTACACGTATTTTTTCTTTTGTTCGTCCAAACAAAAATGACGAATATACAGTGCGTTGAAGTTTCGCGACGTGAAGTGTGAAGTGACGTCACAAGCCCTCACCCCGGAACTTTGTGCTCTTTATCTTCGTCAATTTTAGTTAAATTGAAAAAGGAAAAGAAAACGTGTGTAATATTTTTCGAGAATCTAACTGACGGACTAATTAGAATGATAGTTTTTTAACCTAGTCGTCATCACTATTATGTCTACGTTATTTCCATTAAAGCACACACCTTTTGACAGAGTCGATCCAAAACGAGCTGCAGGCAATTCCTCCGTAGCAAAATCAAAGAGAAGTGCAGCGATGTAGCTGAATGTACGGAGGTTGTGTGGAAGTTCGCAAACAAGATATGTGGGAAAGAAGCGTCAGATTAAACAAAAGCATCGTTAATATAAAAAAAGTTAAATAAAAAAATGGGTGCATAAAAAATGTGTTTTGTGGTTTCATCTGACATAGGCTCGTCATGTTTTCGCGTAGGACCAGGGTTACTGACCCAGTGTACTTAATGCTGAAATTTAAAACGATATTGTCAATAATTTATTAGACAATGTCGTTACTCGTTAGACTACAAGATCATGACGTATTATTGTAGTCGGCCTGTCATTGATTCGTTTTAGACAGAAATGAAAAAGTTTTATTTATCAATTCAGTGAAGGTTTGAAAACGGGCGCTTACCCACAAAGGACAGATTTCAACCGCTCTCAGTCTCAAGACTCTCAAGTCGCAATTTCTTATATATTTATCGTTTGTCTATGTGCTATTCATGACTTAATTATTATTATGCTTAAATTGTAATTTTTTCCTCTTTAATTGGCCTTGGATGGGCTTAAAACCAGTTAAGCTGTGCCCAAACCATTTTCCTTTCTCATAAGAAAAAAAAATTGTATTAGTTTTTTTTTGTATTTGTAATATGATTGGAAATGGTTATAACAACGACTCGACGTTTTTAGGACTTAAGTTCCGTCACTCATTGCATCAAGGACTTAAAAATTGCGCACATAATGCCACGAAGACGATGGATGGCCATGTTCACAATTTTTTTGGTATGGTATTTTTAATTTCGTAGACAACTGCACCTAATAAGATTTCAATTAGTCGACGTATCAACGCTTCATAATAGCATAAAGAACCCTATAAATACTTCCTAGTTTAAAGAGTAGAGACATTTACGACCCAAATAACAAGACAAGCTTACGCCTAGTTTGTTTTGCGTGCAATTATACATCTATACACCATAGAAATACGTCCTAAACTAGCATATAAACTTATAAAGACTTAGGTCCCTGTAACATTGAATTGCATATTTGTCGCTGTTGGACCACACAGCGAAATCGGTAGTCGGTGCATCTTATTTTGCATATTTTCTGCATTGCTGAGCCTTTTGTCAATATTGTCCCTCGACTCATTGAGGATACGGCAGCTTCAGGCACAGAAAATTATAATAAATGGTTTATTTATACCTTACAGAACTTTGACTTCTCATTATTTAAACGTTCCCAGTTAAATCTTAAAACAACTGTCTGCTTTCGGTCTCAAGAATCCGCGCATAAACAGATTTTTAAACAAACTTAATATGCGAATCCTACTTTTTTTTAAAGGGTCGAGGGTGTTGCAGGCGTCCATAGGCTACGGTGACCGCTTACCATCAGGCGGGCCGTATGCTTGTTTGTGACCGTCGTAGTATTAAAAAAAATGCAATTTTACCATTTTTACCTCTCGGCCCAAAAGCTATGTTGAGCTATATTGGGATCATTGCGTGTTATAAATTTTTTGGTATTGGCTTGACTTGCAGACAGCCTCTATCTTCTCTTAGATGAAGCCAGGATAGCCCGAAAGCCAACTGTATGTTATACTTATGTACAGCTACTAGGATAACTAGGATAAATGTATCGCACCTGCATACACACTTACAGAGCTGGGGAGGGTATCTATAGCTGATCAAATATATGATATTCATACCTATCACAGTATCATTTACTTCCATTTATGTGATATAGCCAATCGACGATGTCTTGGAAGACCCCTCACAAGATATGACCTGGAAGATCGCGGGTATCCATTAGATACCTGTAGCGCACGATCGAGCAACATGGTATTCTTTGGTTGGGTTACTTAATCCTATAGCTAGTTAAACCTCTGTATTACTCCAACTCTGTATCATTTTGACTATAAAAACAAATGCATTACCCATACCCACTTTCATTTGTTCTGGGCTCTTGGCTAAATCTTTTATGAACACAAGTTCATGATGCTTGACTTCAAATGCTTAATGGCGGCTGTTAAAATTCATATGCAAACATTAAATATTACAAAGCGGGATGCTACTGGGAGCTGACATCAAAAATAAGTGTTTATTTTCGGCCTTATTGCAAAGGAGGAAGGTGTAAAAGTGGTGATAGATTTTTGACAGCGACTGTACAAGAAAGACTGATAATGGCTCGTAAGTTTGTAAATATTTCAGAAAATTATGAATTAATGGTTATGTAGAGAAACAGATACATAATTTAAGTAAGCCTGTATGTCATTTGTTTGCAGAAAAATAGTGGATAATAAGGACTTACGTACAGTGGGTGAAGACGACCAACTATTTTTACAAGGTACAGTAGCATGCAAATATTCACAGCTATATTGATACAATCGATTTGGAAGGCATTTTTTATTTATGGGTAACTAGTTATTTATTTTAAGCTTATGTTGAAATGTTTTGTAAGATTATCTTTGACTTTTTTTATAATAAAATATCAAATTAATAATTAAATTGCGATTCAGCAAGGAAATAATGCCAGCGTCCTCGGCGCTACATTACAGTGGCCATCAATAGATTTATTTTATTTTTTCTAATTAAGTTAAGTTTTATTTAATTTTTTTTGTGGTAGTTATAGCTTTTTTTTTAGTTTTGTAATATTTTAATGAAGTAAATTTTTAGTTTATTTAAGTCTTTTTAGTTAAGTTTTAGTTTCTTTAACTCTCTGTATGTACATTTTTAGTACCGAATGTAAAGTAATAAAGGATTGAAACGAATAAAATACATAAATACAACAATTAAATAACATTTTTTAATTAGGTAAATGACAGTTTGTATATGTCAAGAAATCTTTTCTGGTGAAAATCTTATAGTAGCAACTTAAATAGTGCTCGTTCAAACAAATGTGGTACCTATCGGTACTATATACCGACCAAGTGCGAATCGGACTAGCGCACCGAGGGTTCCGTATAAAATATGTAGCAACTTCACCTAGAAGTAGAAATTTGAGGTCAGCGACATGTATCGACAGATTGGGTCAGTCTTTTATACGGCATGGAGTTAGTATGCGAGTTTGTTTTTCCTTGATATTTTTTTAACACGTTTACCAATTTTTTTACTTTAGTGATAAGACAGTCCTTTACGCACGTCGGAATACACCGAGCCGATGCGTCAATTTCTATAGACAGCGTCACGTGATAACTTGGACATCACGTGAAACTTTCTATCGATATTGACGCGTCATCCCGGGCCTTCAGGCGTGTACGTAGTGTACGTACGTCAAAAAAAAAATATCTAGTGCCTTCCAGTTATTCGATGTAAGCTTAAAAGTAGATACCCCTTTAATAGCAGCTGGCTGGCCTGTGTAATACCTCAAAACCTCACTAAAAATAGAATCGGACTTACCGTACCTATCACACGACAAAAGCCTGTCGCGCGACAAGATTGTCCGGCGCAACAAAGGTTTTTAATATCAGCACACACCCCGCGGGTTATTTACATAAAAGCCACGTTGTTATTTAACAACCATCCTGTATACTCGTGTGCCTACAACACGACTGGGCATAGATTAAGTTTTGTAGAGTGGAAACTTTATGGTTAAAGATTTTAATTAGGTTATGTGTGACATTTAAGCTTGATATTTCAGTATTCTTTTGTTAGACATTAACATTTATTTCCAAAATATATACAGTAAGTGTAACTTCCTAGCTACGTACCTCTACCTACCCTAAATCTAAAATAGGTCCTTGAGGCATTGTACATAGGACGCTGGTGGCATTTCCTCGTTGTATCGCAATGCTGATAAGTTGTGCGAGGAAGCCACAGCCAGCCAATTTAGGTGCGTATCTATACGCACCTAAATTGATAATCTCCCTATTTTTTTTTTGTGTAGAAATTCCTTTATTTCTTTCTTACCAGTCTGTTGACTCGCTACTCCCCTCGGCCACGAATATTGTTATGCTAACTGGCGTCGTTAGTTTGTTCCTTGGGAATTGTTTCGCTTTGTTAAAAGAGTCGCTACGTGAGCACAGATTTGTTTTGTGATCTTCAAAACTGAAGCTAATTGTGTTAAATGACAATGTTGTATATCGTGAGTCTGTTGCCAAGAGAATAGTCTCATAGGTCAAAGCCCTGTTTTTTTTCTACGGTGGCAAACAAGCGTGAGACTTATATGA
The DNA here is from genome assembly GCA_949128165.1 of Lathronympha strigana. Classification (NCBI taxonomy): domain Eukaryota; kingdom Metazoa; phylum Arthropoda; class Insecta; order Lepidoptera; family Tortricidae; genus Lathronympha; species Lathronympha strigana. Next base: position 3,364,754 of record OX421911.1, read on the forward strand.
TAATAAGTAAATACTGTAGAAAAGTAGGTACTTATAGAATATATGTAGCAGATAGCATGCAGTCCATGGCACTTTCAATTCAAGACGAGACCTTTCAAGTATACAAGGTCAAATAACGTACAATGACATAAATTCTATCATGTCTTTGTCGCCTGATGGTTGACTGGTACCTATAAGAAACCTAGTCTCCCGTGAGCAGGGCTGGGATCGAACCAGCGACCTCCTGCTTTCGCGGCAGACTGCTTGACTGACTCGACGCGGCTGACTGTTTTATCAAATATTATCACTCAAAAACTCTCTTTAATTTTGCGAAACACAAAATCTACACCTCACTTAAAAATAGATAGAAATTAATGTGCTGGAAAATTATCAAATATTTGTAGAGTATAGAGGAAAATCTGAAAATGATAAGAAAAGATTTTTTACATTAATTACTTCATCCTGTAAATAAGTTTTTGCAGTAAGTGTTTTTGTTTGCCAATTACACTGCCTACTACTCAAGCTTATACACAAACTTCTTAGCCTGTCTCTCCAATCAGATTGTCAGTGTCTTAACCGATTTCATTCCACAACCAGCCTACGTTTACCTAACCATGCATGATCAATTGATTGATAATGAAATGGGCTACATTCTCATCGATAACAACTGTCAGCTGACAGTTTTCCAGAAGCGATTACCGTTAATGCCGGTCGTAAGTAGTCGATTACAAGTCTTGGCGTAGACAGAGAGGTGGGTCCGGAAAACTTATCAAAGATTTGAAGAGAATAGAGGAAAATCTGAAAAATGTTAAGAAAAGATGGTCCTTATGAAATTTTTGTTGAAACACATTAAATTATTTACAACAATACAACAATACAACAATACAATACAATAACTCTTTATTGCACCTCAAAACAACAAAAATAACACAAACTGGTATAGATTACACATGAAAAAGAGGCAAACAACAGGCGGTCTTATCGCTAAAGAGTGATCTCTTCCAGACAACCTTTGGGTAGAGGAGACACTACACTAAGAAAAGTATACATACAGTAGGTGATGCAAAACTGGAAAAAGTATTATGTGAGAACCAAAATATATGACATAAACAGAAAAAACAAATCTACAAAAAAAGAAAAAAACAAACACACACACAATTACATATACATACATATTATATGTTCATACCAATAAAAAAATAAAAAAAAATTAAATAAATAAAATGGGTTTAATTTGTTAATTAAATATTTTTTGATTTGTTTTAACAGTAGTAAAACACTACTATATATAAATTATAAATTGAAAACAGATGTCATACTAAAGAAAAAGACCAAGTTCATCAGAGCCGGGGATCGAACCCGGGTCTTCAGCTTACGCGGATTTTTATAAGTCCTTAGTCCTTATTTCTTAAAAACGCTGAGTTTAGTACCTTTTCGGTGTAAATTAACGTGAATTATAACAAATTTTCTTACATTATTATCTTAAATAGGACAATTATAGCCTAATCAAGCATATAATTTAATATGTATTGTAGGTACCGTAAAACCACCCAACTATGGTCCAAAACCTCCCAATTATGGTCCAAAAATCACTCTAGTATCTATGTTTTGATATGACTATTATATAAAAGACTCAACTCTATGGCAAAACAATAGTAAATTGTAAAATAAGTTCACGCAAAATATAAAATAAAGTAAAGGTGGTTTTACGGTACCTACTTACTGATATTTTATTGAGAAATCTCTTCAAAAACCACTCGATAAATTGTTTTTTTTTAAACATTATTACATGAAATTAATTGAAGTTTTGGCTCTTTTCGCACCTAAATTTAAGATAAGAGTATCATAAATATTTAACAGTTTGTGGAAGCATTGTTAAAGCGTAAGCCTTAACTCGTTGCTAGTACCTGTGGCCATTCTTGTCGCATTTCTACGCACAACGATAGCGGGCGGGTCGCTAGTAGAAATATAACTATAAATGTTTCCATGATTTTTATATCGTTGACCGTTTTCCGGGGCTAGCTCCTAGCTTAGTACACTTTGTAGACATTTGCAAATTGCAGCACAAGGGGGGCTATTTTGTCAGTCGCTCGTACGGAAAGTGCGTGAAGTGCCTAATGTTTTCTTGAGTGGGGGTTATTACAAATGTGGGAGCTGACAGCATGTATACTTAATTTCAAACATGTATTTTGCTTAAACAAAGTGCTTAGTATTCTTATTGTTGTGTCAGGGAAATTGTATAAATTTACCTCGCGGTGCAAGCTTATGGACAACAGGAAAGGATCAATTTAAATAATATTTAAAACGGGTCACTCACGTAATTTAGTCGATTTTCGCTCGACATGTTTCGTTCTTTACGAAGAACGTCATCAGGAGCGCCCACTCGCGACAGAGGCAAGTCGTACACTGCGGGCTAATGCCCTATCTGCTCTGGTACTTGCAGCTGGCGGTGGGAGCGGCGCGGGGGGCGACACGGCGGACGAACTACCCTCGTTCTCATTATCATCGCTTTTTCCAACCGGGTTGCAAACAACACTCACTACGTCACTCGCTAAGGGCACGTTCACACAGTCCACTGACGCGGTACCCAAAACCGTTTTCCAACTGGGAGGCACTGACCAACCACAATCACGGTTGAAGTTCGGATGACGACTTATTTCAATAGCCTCCCGTATTTACTACGACTAAATTACGTGAGTGACCCGTTTTAAATATTATTTAATATGTTCGAGTCTCACGAGAGTTTTATAGTTAAAATTAGGAAAGGATCAATTTATTTTTTAAAGTATACCTCCTCGTTTTAAGTTTTTTTGGGATTGTTACGGATGAATCTAGAAACCTCTCCAAAGTCCCGCGCAAAAGTTCAGTGAATCTCACGATTTTTAAAGGGATTTCTTTGACTCTCTGCCATAGGGATCGAAAGTTCACATCCGGGTTGAACCACAAGTATATTAGTAGCACGAACTTAAGATTTTTCTTCTTCTTTCTAGCATTTTCCCGGCTATTGGAGCTTGGGGTACGCTTTGGCAACTAATCCCAAGATTTAGCGTAGGTATTAATTTTTTTGCCAAAGCGATTGCCAGCTGACATTTTAAACCCAGAGAGGTAAACTCAGGCTTATTGGATTTAGTGTGGTTTCCTCACGATTTTACCGAAAAACGGAAGGTAAATATTTAATGATAATTCGTACATAAGTTCCGTGAAACTCATTGATACCAGCTGGAATTTGAATCTTCGAGTTAAAACTTCGAGAATAGCACCTTTATCATAATTTCCAATACTTGTACCTAATAACTAACAAGTCACAAACTTAACTCATAAATGGTGTGTCACTGCCCGTAATAGACGTTCAGGTCTCTCATCAACAGTCATTTTCTGCGCCCGTAAGTGAAATTACTTACAACTGGCGTTGAAAACCAACATGGCGTAAGTGTCTAGTAAAGTTTAAAAAGTTAGGACCTTTTAATAAGCCTTAGGTTTGAATACTAAAGTCTGTGTAGTAAATTTAATGGGTAACGAGGCAGCTTTTAAGTTTGAGGCTAAGAGAGCGTTTGTGTTGTCAGTTTGTAAGTTGTTGTATGTAGTAGACATATAGTTAGTTAGTACATTATGTTACAAGCGATCAATTTGATATATTTCCGGCGAGGGCGTACATTGAATTCCGAATGAAGCTATGGTTTCTACAATAAAAGTAGAATCCTGAGCGTAATAAGGGATTCAGGCGTTAAGACAAAAACAATTTTTATACTGTGTGACACATACTGCTTTTCACTCCAATTAAGAGGAAATAAACAAAACCGAAAACAGCATCCTACTAACACCACGATGCCACTAGTTTTTACCCGAAAACGTAAAAATGTGTAATCTTCGAACAGAAAAATGCCACTTTGATCCCTCCGAGCAAGGAAGAAAAGTTTTAGTTTGATCCCTCTTAGCTTAATCAGCAAAAAACCCTTTTATGAATAGGTGGTGCGAAAATATAATTATTATCCATATTTATAAGGTGCATTTTACCTGTGTAGATAATTTGTATTAACATTATTGTTAATGCTCTAAAATGCGCAGCACTACTACAAATATTAAAATAAAGTATGGTGCAAGAGCGTTTGAACAGACCAAACATCCGTACAAAAAAAGTTTATACGTTTTTTTTTTATTTTTGCCTACACTGATTACCCCATTAAATGAATCACCAGCGTTTTTGTTAGATAATCCATTTTTAATGAAGACGCAATGAATTGAATTTATAAGTGCAATGACATTATTGACAGCCCCATCTCAGTAACCCTTATCTTACTTTAAGTGTGACTGTTGATATTTATTCACTCACACTTGATTTAATAAGCCTTCTCAAACGCGTTAATTAGTGTTAATCTCCACTTTATCTCGAATGTCGGATTGCCGGCCTAGTGCGGCAAAGTTAGTAAATATTTCCCTTGATGGCCCGGCGTGCGATAAGCGTGGTGGGCGTGTGACTGGAATTTCCTACTTTCTGGCTTCTTGAGTGTGAAGGGATTAGCTTTTGGAAGTTTGTGAACAAATCGTCTGAATGTTAAATTACGAGTTGATTTTCATCTTCGTTCATTTACCTGTGATGATGAAATTAATTAAGACACCAGTAGTTTCTTATTGTTTATTATTCAAAGTATTGAGTGCTGCCCGTCGAATGTTAAGCAACCACTGCAGCCTATAACTGCTTGCAAATCCAAAGTGCTTGCTAAGAGTTTGAAATCTACTGTAGATATCTATAGTCGCTTGCGTGTACGTCAACGCACTATCAGTGCATCTGCTTGCCAAGAGTTATACATAACCGCAGGCGCTAGTGACTGCGCGCGAAAGTATGTCCGTCTCGCTCCTACCACTACTGGCAGGAGCGAAACTGACATACTCTCGAATTACGTAGTCGTAATCGAATGCAACTCATGGTAAGCACACTGCTAGAAGTCGCATGAATCGATTAATTGCGACTGATATGTGGCATTCTCTGGGAGAGGCATATGTTCGTCTTTTGACTGATAATGATGATGATGATAACTGAAAAATGCAAATAATTCGGTAATAGTACATTACGATACAAATGCGAATAGGAGAAAATCCGCAACGTGTTGCGAATTACCTATTCGCACATGTGTCGTACGACGTTTTATAGTATATATGGCCCTTTGAATTTTCAACATAGGCACATAAAGTGCTCAATATCGCAATAGTGCTGTAATATAGCAAATATATAAAGTACATACCTGTCTAGTGCGGGGCACACCTTGACAGCACCTGTGTAGTTTTGTTACAGTGTTAATTGTTATAAATAAATTATTCTTTTCTTATCTTACAAATAAAAGAGCAGTCACTCTAAAGCCCCCTTAAGTAGTTTAATCATGTCTCCCAAAGGCTTACAGTGTAATTTACATTAACGCACTATCCGGTAATCTCGTAATTCCTTCACTAAGAAGGTAGGTAATCACTGTAAATACGTATAGAACTAAACTTTTGTTAATTACGGTATTTGAATATTAATGTAATTGTTGCGAGAGCACACGAGGATTATTCTAAAAAGAAGATTTGAGATAAACATGCTTACGATGCCTAATCGTACCTTGGAAATGGCAGCTTGATTTGATAAGATATGAACTTGACACGACTCTCAGCATTTTGCCGACAAGAACTGTTAGTCTTGTTGTGAATCATGAATATCAAATTATGTTGTATTTGATACAATTTACTGTCTTTTCTGAGACGTTAATCTTGGACTTTGCGTTGACAATGAATGTAAGTATAGTTAAATACCGAAACAAAAAAAATGTATTCATAAATAAAAACGACTGAGATTAATTTTTAAGCCGCTATTATCTCATTTAAACTTATCTAAATTAAAATTCGATGATAATAAAATTGACGACAAGCATGTATCCCTGGATCCTTACCATGACGTCTTAACGCGATTCAGTTTAGGTTCTTAACTGTGCTCAGTTGTATGGAAGCGACTCAGTTTAGGTCGTCAACTGAATCGCGTTAAGACGTCATGGTAAGGCTCCTAGTGTTGCCATCGTCATAGGCTACATTAATTAAATGGTCAGTCACATAGAATCATGTTTTGGCCAGCTGAAAACCTTACTGATTCTATTTGCCGATCAACGAAATTTTAAGCAGACCATTTTTGCAGATTTATTAAATCATACAAGCATTGCATGTATACAAGATGCAGATATGTCGACAAGCAATATCGGCAATATGAGCCGGGCCGGCGTCAGAGATCGCTTATTGGATCACCATACACAGGTCACAGGTACACGTGAGCAGAGATTATTCTGATAGAATAATAGATGGTACACTTCATTGATGATTGAAAGGAATGCTACGTGGGTCACTAGCAAAGAAATCTAGACGTGGAGTGCTCGTGTGTTATATGTTTTTAAAAAGCTTGACTAGAATGACTTACGGGACGATCTGTCAATTTCTATAGAAAGAATCACGCTCAAGCTCAGAGCCCTTGGAGGTCACGTGACGTTTTCTATGGAAACTGACAAATCGGCCTGGCCCAGTCATCCTTAAATGACAATTTTACGGCCATTTTAGGTCACCGATGCGAATCGGTGACGTTTTGCATGTTTTTCTGAGACACGGTGGGGCTCAAACGTGTACATTTTCTCACTTTATTATTTTACGGCTTTTAATATTTTTAACAGAAAATAATAATATGCAATAACTATAGTCAGCAAGAGGGGAATCTCTTTCATCTAGCTTAATGAGCGTACGGTGATTTAGTAATTTCAAAAGGGGTATAAGAATAAGTAACCTTGATCAGGAAGAAGATCGGCTTTGAGGAAGGTTGAGCAATGATGACATAAAATACTATACACAATGACAAAAACAGTTGTATTTGTCTTGTAAACTACGAGTACCACGATGAATCTTGGTAGTGACGCTTAAACTACTGGTAATACTAATATAACTTCAATGTGTTCTTCATGTTGCAGGCACCCATAGGCTGCACTGGCTGCCGATGTATAAAAAATAAATTGTTTATCCGCTATCCTGGCCTGTAAAGACACCGTAAAATCATTCTGTTCTGTGCATAATCTTTGCCTAAGCGTGTTGCACGTTGCAATAACCTTCTTAATGAACGATAAACCCTAATTCCTAAGCCTTTGTGCGTCGCTCGGTGTCAGCTCTATAGTCAGCTTTGACTTTCTAGTACATTTAATTTTATAAAAGACATAAATAGTTATTTATACAATGCAAAGCTGTTGCTTAACTCTCGTGCTTACGTGTATATTGAGACCTGAGCAAGCGAAAGACACCAAAAACCAGAATCTTGATCATTACGAGGACTTCAAGGCACGAGAGTTGAACAAAATTTGCCAGCGAGTGTAATACAACATTTTTCACCTCACTATCGCTAGGAAATTAAAAACTACATAGGATTAAAAGTCTCATCGTTGAACGATCGCAGCGTCCGTGAGGACCGTTAGGTAAATTCATACAACACTGCCGAGTCACGCCTATCTCATGTAATTGGTTGAAATCAGTTTAATGTTTTTTTCATATAGAAAAAAATTAAAGTCAATTTCCCAGTAAATATTCCTTTTTTAAGTGCAATCCCTTTTAAAAAAGCTTATCCACATTTTCACAGCTTAAATTTTCAATGCGGGCATTTATTTGTATTATACGACCCTGTCAAAAATGTTTGCATATTTCAATGGCTTGGGGTGGGTGAGGCAAAAGTTGCATAAATTTCTACGCAGGCGGAGTGCCTTCGCATGTCATGTGAACGTGACCGTACTATAAGAGGCCCTGTGCGTATACTTACTTACTAAACATTTGTGTCCGTTTTGAGAAAAAGGGTACCGGTATGTACACACCGATAACGTTGTCTATGGTATTCCCTAATAATACTGCTATGCTGATATACTTATATTTTCCTACAGTGTATTAGCACTGTAATTTTTTTTTTAATTCCTAGGGTGCCCACTATAGTACATCTTCCACATTCTGCCACAATGCAAGATTTCGCTTTTTTCACTATTTTTGCCGTCATAGAAAAACTATTGTATGCAACAGCTCATAATAGGTTCATAAAATTCTCGGGTGTACTATACTACTACTACTATAGTACTATACTAACATATACATATAAATATTATATTAAAATCTTAGTTAATACTATGAGGTAGGTTTTATGAGGTAAGACCCTTTGTTTAAATATTGTATGCTAAATATTGGGGTGATTTGGGGTTTCTAAATGTAACGCGAATTAATATGGAATTACTCTAATCAACATTAACATTCTAATGAATTAAAAAAAGGAAATTTAATAACCAACGAGACATTAATCATTCCGTGCGTCTGCAATCAGAACTAGAATTCAATTTTGAGTTAATCGATTAAATTGAATTCTAATTGATACCAATTTGTACTAGGCGTAGATGCATTTATGCATTAATTGTCTGTCTGATCAATTGCGACCTTTGGTGTTGGGTTGCAGTTAAACTAAACGCTGTGATTAAACTGAATGTGAGACATAATTTACACATATAATCAAAATAGTTTTTCTACTGCAGCACTTCTATCTGTCAATTAGATGAGTGACAGCGATATTAAAAAAGTATACATTATAGCATTGTCTATGGTATTCCATAAGAACACTGCTCCTATAGGTTTTCATACAATATTATTAGAACTGTTGATTTTTTTTATTTCGATACTTTGCATACGACATGTTCCACACTATGCCACATTTCGAGATTTTACTTTTTTGCTATTTTAGCTATTGTAGAAAAACTAGCGTTACTATGAAAAAGCTCATAATTGTTTCTTAAAACTTGAGGGTCCCCGTTACTAAAAGAGACGATTTCGAGTTATGTAATAATCTTTATAATCCTTATTATATATAGTATAATTATATGTAAGTACTAAATATAAAAAACAATTTTACGTGTTATTTTGGCATTTGTATTTCTCGGATGGATAATTGGATATTAGGACAAACAAATAAAAAGAGTTAGGGCAGTCATGTTTGGCAACATAAAACTTTGAAGATAAACTTACGACAAATCACACCCATGGGTGATTTATCGTTAAAGTTCATCATACTGATGAACGTCTCTACAGATGATCAAACACATTGTATAACCGCTAAAATCATTTCAATTAATCGTTGAAAGCAATCACGATTAACGTATGCACAAAATTTGTCAGCACTAGGAAATAATTTGTCGCCAGAGTTAATGCAACCTTTTACGATAAACCCTCTAAGTTAAAGTTTAGCAGATAGTGGTTATTTAAAGGTAGGCTGAAACATCACGACACGATAGGCGATTGAGCTTGTGTGGGCTGGCAATTTAGAATTTAATCATACGTTGCGTACAGTTGGCAAGAGAATGTGGGTAAAACGATTAACCCTACATTGCAACATTGCCTACACTTTCACATATGGTACAACCAACATATTAGAGAATTTGGCAAAAATCTGGTAGGCAGCGTCATCTGCTATTATTTTTAGAATACTTGACATTGAAGTAATATTGGGATCAAGGATTTTTTTTATTAATATTTCAGAAGTAGAATTGATAAAAATTTACAAATCGACCGTTATTTTTATAATTCTTAAACAGATAAAAAATCAAATATAGAAGTTAAATATAATAGTTACAACCTTTGTTTAACATAATAATAAAATCGTCGCATTAAGGATGACTCACACTAGGACGGGACGAGACGGGACGGGACGATCTGTCAATTTCCATAGAACTAATCACGTGAGAGCTCGGAGCCCTCGGATGTCACGTGACGTTTTCTATAGAAACTGACAGATCGTCCCGTCCCGTCCCGTCATGTTCCAGTGTGAGTCATCCTTTATCTTGTTGTACGTTATCGTTTACCTATGTACTTTTTACCTAATTACACCTAAATGGTTTTTGCGTCTTTAATTGACCTCGGATGGGCTTAAAACCAGCCAAGCTGTGCCCATACATTTTTCCTTTGAGAGTGCCTAGTTACAAACCCGAGTTTTTATGTAATGATTTGGATTTGTATTTTTTTAATACTTTCCGCAAAAAACTAACCTAAAACGACTTAAAAACAAACATTGATTAACATACTAATCTAATCAGACGATCACCCGTCGACACGACGCCATTTTGAAAATTGCATATCCATTCCCGCTCTCCCTGCTGACTATACGCTTCCTAGTTAGTTATTACAACTCATTATGCTTAAATAAACCTGGAGCGTAAGTTAATTTGATCGAAGCGGAGATTACGAGGCACGCCACTTAAAATCTGATTTGTAGAATTACTTATTTACTTAGCAATTTTGTGAACAATGTTGGCACGGAGTTTATGGCGATGATGATCTGGTATTACATTTATGGTTGGAAGGATTAATTGGTAATTCAATAGCTTACGGTTTGCAGAAGTTTGTTTTCTTCCTTTAACGAACTTGTGGATACAAGTGAAGTTATTATGGAATATAATTAAGGATGCCTTTTAAATCTTGCCTAGTGATGTGCTGTTCTTGAGTAAATTTCCTAAGTTATATTGCCTGTGTAATCTTGCTGCCAACAATAAGCAAAAAGCCTACAACGAACATAGATAATTCGAAATTTTCGTGTTGCATTTCTTTCGTAGAAGTAAGTTTTCGTGGTAGTACGTCAGAGCAGGAAGCATGGACACCATTTATATACCTTCTTACTCATACTGCTACCGCTAGGCATGCCACTAAAAAGCAAGAAGGAATAAAGTTTGAAACTGTAGTCTTAATCAGACAAATATTAATCGTATTTCAAACTGCAAATTATGTACGGAAATGAAACGGGACTCTTGGTTCGCATAGGACAATGATGCGCGAGCAATGACGCTATTGAACAGTCAGAGGTGATTTACAAGTAAATATACGCGGTTTAGACCCGTTTTAGTTAGTAAAGAAATTAAATCAATAAAGACGTAAGACATTTGGCAGTGGCGGGACATACTTGCGGTACTGACACAACGCATTTCATTCGATGAATCGGACTTTCAATCGGACGTCGCCCTATTTTCAACCTGACGGAGATTGGACTCTGCCACCGGCTTGGAAACCAGTGCTTCCTAGCGGGAAAGTGAACTTGTGTGGTGACGATTTAGTGGACACGGTTAGTTTGGTGTGCTTGTCGTTGATCCCGTCAGACGATCCGACAATTCAGACTCCCGCAACGACGACGCCGGATTGCTCGACTCCGCTTACTTCGGCGCGCGCGACCCGTTACCTGCGCCGGTCTCGGGCAGTGATGCCCGAGTTTCCGCGAAGGAAACATGTCACGCCTATTGTGATAAGAATACGTGAGTTTGAACCGTTGCAATTTAATGTCAATAAACAAATTCAAATTCAAATTCAAATTCAAAAATTTATTCTGCAAGTAGGCCTCAAGGGCACTTTTACAAGTCAGTAAGCATTACAATAAAGCATTTGCATGTACAAACATTTACAATATATAGTGAGAAGTAAAAGTATAATCTAAATACTGATAATACAACAGCCAAAACCTGGGTAAACAATATTAAAATAAATGTACTAAGTAATATGACAAGAGATGTATAGTCTCTATAGTTAATAATAAATTAAGTTTGGAGATGTAGAAGGTCCCCCAACGTCAAAATAAAATACGAATAAAATTTGGAGATGTAAAAGGTCCCCATAGTCAAAAAATTATACTAATAGGATTTGGAGGTGTAAAGGCCTCCAAACGTCAAAAATAAAATATCTTTATGATATAAATACCACAAGTCATCAGACTGTTAAGTTAACAGTCTTAGATCTAATGCTACCGAATACATAACTAGTATGTATCTAACAAGTCAAAATTATGAACCCAACAGAGATGTAAATTCTCTATAGTCAATAATATGTACATTCAATTTGGAGATGTAAAAGGTCCCCAAGGTCAGAAACATAATATGTAATAAGATAATACTATATGAATAAGAAATGGAGGTGTAAAGGTTCTCCAAGTGTCAGAATATGATGTAACAGCCAGTAACAGTACAGCATCGCCTTGAGCATCGTGCAAACCACTCCGGGACACTGCTAGCCTGATAAGACAGCTTTTGAGACTAAATACTTGGCCATGGCTCCTTGTCTCCTAAGTAATCGTCGATTTTATAGTACCCCTTTTTAAACAGAGCATTCTTAATATATAACTTGAATGAAGTGAACGGCATGTCCCATGCCTCCAAGGGTACTTTATTGTAAAATGCCACACAGTTGCCTGGGAACGATTTTTTTACTTTCTGTAGACGAAACTTCGGAACCACTAACATATTTTTATTTCGTGTATTAAAGCCATGGATATCAGACAGCTTTTTAAAGGACTTTATATTCTTATGCGTATACATTATAACATCTAGTATGTATTGTGAAGCTACAGTGAGAATATCAATTTCCTTGAATCGTTCTCTCAGAGAATCACGAGTGCCCATATTATAAATATTACGGACTGCTCTCTTTTGGAGGATGAAGATTGTTTCAATATCTGCTGCTTTGCCCCAGACCAGTAAGCCATATGACATAATACTGTGAAAATAACTGAAGTAGACTAGGCGAGCTGTCTCCACGTCAGTGAATTGTCTGATTCTTTTGACTGCATACGCGGCAGAGCTCAGCCTATTCGCAAGGGCAGATATGTGAGGGGCCCATTGTAGATTGCAGTCCAAAGTAATGCCCAGGAAAAGTGCATTATCGGCAAGATCCAGCTTCTCTCCATTTAATGTGATAATAGTTTCAGCCTCTCTTACATTCGGCAGCGTGAATTTTACACATTTTGTCTTCTTTGCGTTAAGAACTAAGTTATTTGCTGTAAACCAATCTAGCACCTCTTTCAAAGTTTCATTGACTTGGCTGTAATCACCCAGTTTCCTGTCAACTTTGAAGATTAATGAGGTATCATCAGCAAACAAAACTATATCACATTTATTCTTCACAAGATTCGGCAAGTCATTTATATAAACAAGGAAGAGAAAAGGACCTAAATTGAACCTTGCGGTACGCCAAGTTTTACAGTCATACCACTAGACTCAGTTCCATTTACAACAACTTTCTGAGTTCTTTGGTTTAAGTAAGACTGTAGAAGGTTTAAAGCTTCAGTAGACAAACCGTACTGTTTTAGCTTGTACAGAAGCGTAGCATGCTCCACGCAGTCAAATGCTTTGGAGAGATCGCAGAAGACACCTATAGCATCTTGTGAATGTTCCCAGGCGTCGTAGATATGATTGATTAGTACAGTGGCGGCATCTGTCGTCGAACGACCTCTAGTAAAACCAAATTGCTGATTCACCAGTAATTCATTTGTGTTGAAATGTCGAAGCAATTGGTTCAAAATAATTTTCTCAAACACTTTACTAAGTACAGGAAGTATAGAAATGGGTCTGAAATTTCCAAGTTCGTCTTTGCTTTCTGATTTAAATAGAGGAATAACCTTACTGTACTTCATAAGACTGGGAAACACACACTCTCCAATACAAGCGTTAAACAAATCGGCTAAACAGGGTGCCACAATGTCGATAATAGATTGCATGACTTTCACAGATATCCCCCAAAGGTCCTCAGAGTTCTTTAATTTCAAGGAATTGAACGTTTTTATTATCTCGTGGGGGTCAGTGCATTGGAAGTAAAATGACGTGCCGCATCGATTAACTCTGTTTGTATCGAAGTATAAGCCAGCCTTAGCTACAGATGAGTTCAGATTTTGTGTAGTATCAGTGGCTATGTTGGTAAAAAAGTGTTGAAAGGCGCCAGCAACATCCTGGTCTGCAGTCAACGTACAATCGTTTACCTTAAGTCTATAGTTGCCATCACGGGGTTTCGTCTTACCAGTTTCAGATTTTATTATGTTCCAGGTAGCTTTTACTTTATTGTCCGCTGACTTAACTTTATTTTTTATAAATGCAGACTTGGCAGCGGCGCAAACTTTCTTAAACACTTTTGAATATTTTCTTACATATTCTGCAAAGTTCTCACCGTGAACATGATTCCTCATTTCATATAGGTCATACAATCTATTTCTGCTCTTATGAATGCCCTCTGTGGCCCAGTCACTGAAACTTATTTTCCTTGGACCTTGCTTTAAAGTCTTCAGCTTAAACACATTCTTGTGTATGTTATGTATCACATGTGACATCCCCTCGTATAATGTGTCAGGATCTTTGTTATCTGTGATAAGTACAGGTACTTTATCTATAATATTTTCTCTAAACTTTTCCATACGACTTACAGTGATGGGCCTATACGTAATTACTTGTTGCAATTTAATAACATCTGCTTTAAAATAAGCTTTCTGACCACAGTGGTCCGAGTTAAAGCAGCTAATGATGCTCGCCTCCTTTGCTTCACAGTTACAAAATATATTGTCCAAACATGTCGCCGTGTTGGCTGTAATTCTTGTGGGTTCATTAAATAGCGGAAACAAGTCAAAAGACTGAAATAGGTTTAAAATTCGTAGAGTGTGTGCATGAGTAGTATCTAATATATTAACATTAAAGTCTCCACAGACTATAATTTTCTTACTACTTACAGAGACTTGTTTCAACGCATCTTCCATTACAGACGTAAACTGGCTGAAATCCGATGACGGTGGTCTATAGACGCACAATATAATGTGGCTCTTCATTTCCACGCATGATATTTCAATAGTTCGTTCAATAGAAAGTTTAATTATATCCTTCCGTTCCTTACATTTATATTTTCTTTTTACTATGATCAATGAGCCCCCGTGAATGGCGGACTTTCTACAGAACGAACTAACTATGTCATAATTATAAAGATTAAACAATAATAATCGATTTTCCTTGAGCCAGTGTTCCGTTACACACATGACATCTACATCTTGCGATTCTAAAAATAAACCCACCTCTAATTCCTTGCTGGAGAAGCCCCGTAAGTTCTGGTGGACTAGCATGAGATGGCGGGGCTTCTCCGCTGTCTCAGCCGTTAGTTTAAAGGCTGTGGGCGGCCCGCGGGAGAGGCGCACGCGCCGGCGCTGGCGCCGCGAGCGCTGCTGTCACTGGCTGCCGAGTCAACATACCCAGGTTCAATATTGTATGCGAGTAGATTGGCTGTTGTCAGTTTACATTCTTTCGAAACAAAAACGTTATCATTATACCATTTACAACTATAGCCATTTCTTTTGTAAAATGTGTTTAAATCAAAGAAATGGTACTTACTATTATAACATGTCATATTGTACAGCATGGAATTTAAATTAGACACTTTATTATTCTGTTCATACAATAAGGACTTGGAATAAGGGAAAGCACACAAAATGATTTTATAAATTCCACACTGCTCAATATTCGATAGTGTTTGCATAAGGGCCCGTAGCTGGGATTTGCTTATGCCCACACTATTTCCTAAATGCAGAATTAAAGTGGTGCCACTATCAAATTTTTCTTTTGCCAAATGTTCTGTGAAATGTTCAATGGAGGCACCACGCAAACAAACATTTGTCACTTTCTGCCGGAGACATAGACTCAATATTGATCCGAGTCCCACTCCAATACCATCTGAGTATATAGCCGTTGACCGAAGTAGAGGCTCCTGACTGCGACGATCGGGACACGCAGGCTCGGCTCGGGCTCGGGGGCGCGAATTGGGCGACGAGCTCAAACCAGGCAAAATGGGGTCAGGTCCCGGTGCAGGCTCCAGTGAAGTTCCTGGTACAGGTCCCTGTGCAGGTCCCGGTGCAGGCCCCGGTGAAGGCTCTGGCTCTGGTGCAGGCCCTTGTACAGGCCCCAGTGCAGTCCCTGGTGTAGGCCCCAGTGCAAGCTCCGGTGCAGGCCGATGTACAGGCCCCGGTGCAATCCCTGATGTAGGCGCTAGTGTACACCCCAGTGCAGGCTCTGGTGCAGGCTCCAGTGTAGACCCTTGTACAGGCCCCGGTGCAGACTCCTGTGCATGCCCTGGTACAGGCTCTGGTGTAGGCTCGGATGCATGCGAGGCTAGCGTGGGCAGCAGTAAGGGTGCGCTCGATGAGCTTCCCGGTTTTGGACACACTGACTCCGGCAGCGGTTCAGAAAAGCACTTCATGCACATATGATTGTTTATTAGGTCATGATATCTTTCCTCATTTTCATGGCACAGATCTACCAGGTCTGAGGCAGTGTTGACATGCTGCCTATTCTCTTGTATAATGCACTCATAGTTTTCACTTAAATTCTGGAGAGTGCCTTTTAACCTGTATATTTCTAATTGCAGTTTTAATGTTTCAGTGTCATATAAATTAATACTGTCCTGTAGTTTCTCATGACATTGGTCCAGTTTGTCCATCAATGCACAGCGCTCCTTAAGAAGTTTCACATTATGTTGCACACTGTTGTTCGATTTTACAAGTTTCTGAGTGCGCCTTATGTACTTATTTAACTTAATATATTTTCTTAGTTTTTTGGTACTTGCAAAATAGTATGAATTGCAAGAATCTCTCTTTGTCATATTTATAAATGATGCCTCATAATTTGACCCATTTGCTGTCACCAAGGTGCTGCCGGAGCCCACTAATTCTTCATAAATACTCTGGGTCTCAGCCACTTGATAAGACTCACATTCACTGCGCAGGTCACTTATTAATTTGTTAGCTGTATTTAGTTCACTTTCTAGTTCAGTGACCCGGCTTAAAGCAGATTCATAGTTCACGGCACAGTTATCAAATGCATCCACTACACTCTGCAGCTGTTGACATTGTGTCACACTGTCCATGTACTTGGAGTGAAGATCAGTCAACTGAATCTTTAAGTCAGAGTTTCTTTGAACTACTTTCATAACTTCAAGTTCACTTTCATCACGTTCACTAATTAGTTTCTCACAATCATTTCTGGAGAGTTCAAGCTCTTTTAATGTCGCTTTCAGCTGCATCTCCAGCTGGCGAGTCGAGCCTTGGCGAGTAAGAACGTTCGTAGCCATTCTGAAAGATACAAATAAAACGCAACTGAGTAGGTATACTGAATGTGGATTTTTAGTTTATGCTGCTATCAAGAGTGGTGATTTAAAGGGAAAAATAAACTCGTGAAATTATTTAAGTCTAGTGTATGAGTACAAGTAATGTGTGTGGCAAATGTGTCTATCTCAACTCTGCTTCCACTGAATACGTCAAGCAAAGAGAAATCGCACGGTGCCAATGTATTGTGATGGGACGTCGCTCATTGACACAGCAATGAGCTTTGTAGAATGTCTTACAAACTGCTTCGAGGTCCAGTAAAAGAGCCATTGCCAGAGCTAAATTCGACTTCGTCGGCAGAATTGGTGAGAAGCTCGTGGGCTATCCCACAGGGAGTCGTGCCTTCTGGTCGCTCGCCAAAGCTGCCGAGGGAAATTTTTGTCGGTCGTCCTTACCACCACTGCGAAATGCTGATGGTGATCTGGTCCACAGTGCAAAGGAGAAAGCTGATCTCTTGGGCAATCTCTTTGCCTCGAACTCGACCATGGACGATGATGGCAGTACCGCACCCCCTACCGTCCCGCGGTGCGGTTTCTCCATGCCCGGTATTATATTCAGGCAAACTGAAGTCCGGCGGGAGCTGCTATCATTAGACGTCCACAAGTCGAGCGGGCCAGACGGCATACCAGCAGTGGTGCTCAAGCGGTGTGCTCCCGAGTTGTGTCCAGTGCTCACGCGCCTTTTCACGCTCTCATATCACAAACGGCAGGTGCCGTCTTCGTGGAAGACCGCCCTTGTGCACCCTGTGCCTAAAAAGGGTGACAGATCAGACCCGTCGAATTACAGGCCAATCGCTATAACCTCCCTTCTCTCCAAGGTGATGGAGCGCATAATCAACGCAAGGCTCCTGGGATACCTAGAGGATTACGATCTGATCAGTGACCGACAGTATGGCTTTCGCCATGGTCGCTCCACTGGTGATCTTCTAGTGTATCTCACCCACCGCTGGGCTTCAGCTATTGAGAGTCAAGGTGAGGCATTGGCAGTCAGCCTGGATATAGCGAAGGCGTTCGATCGGGTTTGGCATGGGGGTCTTCTATCGAAGTTACCATCTTACGGACTGCCCGGGGGATTATGCGAATGGATTGCCAGCTTTTTGTCCGGCAGATGCATACGAGCCGTTGTCGACGGAAGTTGCTCCGATAGCATGGACATAAATGCTGGTGTCCCACAAGGCTCTGTGCTATCCCCAACGCTGTTTTTGCTGCATATCAATGACATGTTGTCCATTGGCGATATTCATTGTTATGCAGACGACAGTACTGGGGATGCCTATTACACAGGCCGTGCTAACATCCCTCGTCCCGTTGTGTTAGAGAGTCGTGAAAAGCTTGTGTCAGACATCGAGAGTGCTCTCTCTGATATCTCACTGTGGGGCCAGGAAAATCTTGTCCGATTTAACCCCACTACGACACAAGTTTGCGCGTTCACCGCTAAAAAAACCCCATTTACTGTGGTCCCACAGTTCCAAGACACAGTCCTTACCATGTCAGAGAGTATTGGGATCCTGGGTGTTGACATTTCCAGTGACGTCCAATTCCGTAGCTACCTGGAAGGGAAGGCCAAGCTGGCATCCAAAAAGCTCGGTGTGCTCAATAGAGCTAAGCAATACTTCTCTCCGGGGCAAAGACTGTTATTATACAAGTCCCAAGTCAGGCCCCATATGGAGTATTGCTGCCATCTTTGGGCGGGAGCACCTGGATACCAGCTGGGCCCCTTTGACTCGATCCAAAGACGTGCTGTCCGAATTGTCAACGATCCCAAACTCACGAGCGATATCGAACCCTTAAGTCTAAGGAGAGACTTCGCCTCCTTATGTGTATTCTATCGCTTGTACAATGGATTGTGCTCTGAGGAATTGTTTGATATGATGCCAACGGCTGCATTCTACCACCGCACCGCTCGCCGTCGGCAGGGTGTTCACCCGCATACCCTGGAGCCTAAATGGTCTCGTACCGTGCGGTTTATGAGGAACTTCCTCCCGCGGACGCTCCGGCTGTGGAATGAGCTCCCTGCCACTGTTTTCCCAAAGGACTACAATATGGGGTTCTTCAAAAAAGGAGTGTTAAAGTTTTTAAAGGGTCGGCAACGCGCATGTAACACCCCTGGAGTTGCAGGCGTCCATAGGCTACGGTGACCGCTTACCATCAGGCGGGCCGTATGCTTGTTTGTCACCGTCGTAGTATAAAAAAAAAAAAAAAAAAAACTAATAATACAATAAAACAAGATACTCTCCCCGGTTTAAAACCAAGTTTCAACGGTTTACGTTGAGACGTCCTTTGACAGTTGCTGGAGTTCAAATTCCAATAAAAACGGTTTATCGCGTAGTATTTCACACAAATCACTATATTATATTATTACTTATTCTATGTTAACACTGTTAGTACATAAAATATCACAATACAACTGTGATTTTAATTAATTTCACAATTTTAAAACACAGCTGATTCAACTCGATGTTGACAGATCCGACCGTCCGAGGCATATCAAGGTACATACATACAAGGTAATATTACATGTAAGTTTTGAGTAAGTATGTTTACCATCTTGAGAGGCTCTCGCTACGTAGTTGTGTTTGGTCAAGGGCAATGCAGAAAGCGGTAATCCTAAACACGGCGCACATAGTATGACCGAACCTTTCTTCGCGGCCCTAACCACCTGAAACTTGGGCCCTACCCTGTTGTCGACGGCACTCTAGGTTAAGTTTTTATAATCTGCTTAGGGCCACTTGCACCACCCGAGGTTAGCCACATAACCCGGAGTTAAACGTTTTTTTGTATGGAATCTGACAGTTCAATGCTGGGTTAGCGGCTAACCCTGGGTGGTGCAAGTGGGCCTTATGTTTTGACTGTTTAATATTTTATTTTTATATACACTTTGTAAATAATATCAACCAACAGAAACCAATGGAGAAGATTCGCCAAAGCAGCCGTAATGAAAGCGGACGATTCCTCATGACCAAGACCAATCCGTCAAGAGTGAACGACATGAGGATGACTCACACTAAGACGCGACGGGTCGGGACGGGACGGGGCGGAATGCTCTGTTAATTTTTATAAAAAGAATCACGTGATAGCTCGGAGTCCTCGGATGTCATGTGACGTTTTCTATAGAAACTGACAGATCGTCCCGTCCAGCCCCGTCCCGTCCTGTTCTAATAACTTAACTTAAGAAAGAATAGAAGTACATATCTTTACAAAAAAGAAGGCCTACTTATCTAGCCTTTCTTATACAGGTAGATAAAAGAGGTAAGAGCTTAAACTGCACTTGTCTTGCTCACTTTCACAAGGCTATGTAAATAGCCAGTAAACTTTTTTTGGCTTGCAACGGTTAAGACATTCCCCATAAAGTCTTGCGGAACACGTAACTTCACTTACCGCACCAAACATTTCGGGTAGCTTGTCTGGCCGACTAATTCGAAAATCGAACGAACACAAACTATCTATATTTCTCAAACTATCCTCTCTATCGCACTTATATATTCGAGTGAAAGAGATGCAATTTTTCGATGTTCATGGCCTACCGACCCTCTGGTTTCCCTTCTCTGAGAATGTCTTTCGAGAAGATACCTATAAATTACTAGACGCACGAGGAGCTAAATAGATTGACATGAAATGCGGTCCGGTGTGCGAGTGAGACACTATTATGGATGTATATAACTATATAGTGCTGTCTAGTTTATACTCCGAAGCGTCGTTGGTCATAGTTAAGCGCGCGATTGTTTTATGCGATAAACACTACGTTACACGCAATGCGATAGACGCAGATCATTTCAAATCAGGTAATATAGTTATAGACCATTGTTTTACGCAGTTAACGCAGCAGGTGAAACATACGGGGCAAACGCATTCTGAAGGCTTAGTACAAATGTTTATCTATACATATAAAAGGAAAAGTCCTGACTGACTGACTCACTGATCAACGCACAGCCGAAACTACTAAACGTATGATCCTGAAATTTTCACATTACGTTAGGTGTTTAACGAAGGTAACGAATAAGAAAGGGTTTTGAAAAAATCATCTTCTAAGGGGGTTAAATCGGGGTTGAAAGTTTGTATGGAAGAAAGTTTTTTCTTTTAGATAGAGACTCAAAAGTTGGTGTAGAGGTTTGTTATTAAAATACAAAAAAAGTAATTTTAGCTTTTTGGAAAAATCAACCCCAAAAGGGGTGAAAAGTGTGTTAAAAGTTTGTATGGCGGAAGCGTTTCCCTTTTAGTTATAGACTACAAACTTTGTGAAAAGAATCCTCATTAGAGTTTACAAAAAGTAATTTCAGCGATTTCGAAAATTCGACCCTTATAAGGGTGAAAAGGGTGTTGAAAGTTTGTATGGCGGAAGGTTTTCTGTTTAGCTAGAGACTTTATTTTATGTGTAAAGGTTTCTCATCAAAATACAAAAAAGGTGTTTTTATCTATATAATATATAAAAAAGAAACTGACTGACTGAATGACTAACTGACTGACTGACTGACGGACATATCAACGCACAGCCCAAACCGCTGGTCCTAGAGATACCAAATTTGAAACGTAGGTTCCTTATGACTTAGAGGTCCACTAAGACAGGATTTTTTAAAATTCAACCCCCTAAGGGGGTGATTTGGAAGTCCAAAGTTTTTATGGGGAAACAAGATTAGTTGGGCCTATTCCATTTGAAACTTTACAGGAGTATTTATAAAGATAAATGAGGTAGCACATGTTTCAGGTTTTTTGAGAATTCAACCCATATAAGGGGTAAAAGGGGTGAAAAAGTAAAAAAAACAACATGGGTATCGTTTTCTGGTTTATCGGGTCGCTGATTACAAAAACAACGACGATTTTAAAATCTAACGTGGCGATTGTGAAATACCATCTTCCCTGTTGGAACGCGAGGGGGTCGAACTCTAAAAATATAAATATGGGTGTCATTTTGTTGTCAAAAAACATCATGATTATCTTTTTTATGGTTTATCGGGTCGCTGAAATCAAAAACAACAACCATTTTGAAATCCAATGAGGTGGACGTATGATACACCATCTTCCCTGTTGGGGTGCGATGGGGTTGAAATCTCAAAATATCAATATGAGTGTCGTTTTGTTGTTTATTTCTGTTTCTAGAATTTCAAATTTGGCACGTAGATTTCTTATTAAGGTGTAGGGGTGCATTAAGAAAGGATTTTTCAGAATTCACCTTCTAATTGAGATAAGAAAGAAGATCCGAGAGGTTCTTTACAATGAATCTGGAGCCAAAACTGCGAGAAAAGGCCGCCATCTGAAATTTCGTCAGTTATGATCTGATCGTGATGGAAATCAATATCTGAGAATCCGAAAGGTTCTTTCTAAGGAATCAGAAGTCAACATTGATCGTAATATGTACTCGGTTGGTACATATCAAAGGGTTCAAGAGGTTCTTTATAACGAATCAAAGCCGCCAACTTGATTTTGAAATTACGTTACGGTTGAACATTTATTTTGTACGCGGGCGAAGCTGCGGGAAATAGCCAGGATTTTTTAGAATTCTCCTACTAAAGGGGTGAAGTGGGATTTGATTGTATATCGGGAAAGATTTAAGACTATTTTATTCACAGGAGTATTCCTAACGAGAAATGAGTAAATAGGAGTACGAAATGGGGTGAAAAAGTCGACATGGGAAATATATACAGTAAGTGTAACTTACCTAACGACCTACCTCTGCCTACCTTAAATCTAAAATAGGTCCTTGATCAGAATTTCGAAAAGGGGCTCCATATTGAATTTATTGAGTTTTAATCCGACCTTGATAATAATCGGTATTTGGGGATCCGAGAGATTCCTCAGTAATGAATCTGTAGTAAAAACTGCGAGATCCGGCCGCCATCTTGAATTATTTCGATTTTGATCCGATCGTGTTTAAATCGATTTCCGAGAGGTTCTCTTTATGATCTTTTTTTTTATCTGAAGTTAAAACTGAGAAAAACGGCCATCGTCTAGAATTTCTTCAGTTATGATCTGATCGTGATGAAAATCGATATCCGAGGATCCGAAAGGTTATTTCTAACGAACCACCAACGCCACCATCAACGGCCACCATCTTGAATTTATTGAGTTAAGTTCGTGATAAAGCTCGGTAGGCACATATAAAGGGTTCTTTATAACGAATCAGAGGTCAAAATTGAGAAACAGCCGCCAACTTGAATTTTTCAGTTAGATCACTTTTGCGACAACCATCCATTCCATTTAAATCCGTTCAGCCAACCGCAAGATAATAGCGGACAAACATACATATGTAGGTACATACAAATATACGGGCCCAACTAAGAACCTCCTTATTTGTAGACGGTTGAAAATTACGTTTAGTACGCGGGCGAAGCCGCGGGTAAAAGCTAGTTTGTCATATTTGACATTTACTTCTCGACCGCGTTAGCGTATCAAGGGGTCAAAATATGAAAGTAGCCGGATGATTTATATAAACAGCAAACATAATTGAACTCTTGATACGCTAACGCGATCAAGAAGTAAGTGTCAAATACGACAAGTAAAAATTTATACTCGTCTAACGCTGCGATTGCCGCACAAAACAACACCGTTGTCGTAGACTTGCGCTTTTCAACACTAACTCGAATACTATTTTGCCCGACATCGACAGTAAGTATATTAGCATACTACAAGTATTTCAGTTTCAGTTTAAAATGTGACCCAATATTCGGACAAATCAAATTCTACCGAATCAAATAATCCTACTGAAATTGACTACGCCATAACAAATGCGCTAAGCCAATTATAACTATACATATTGCGTACGTATCTGGTATAAAATTATGCCTCCGCAGCGATAATAGGTACATATATGCGCAAACTAGGTAAACCCCTTTAGACTGTACCTAAGACTGTATTCTGTTGTTCATTAAGAGGCCGGTACATAAATTTGGCCAAATAAGCTCAAAACTTTGTACTAATAAGTACAAAGTTTTAATACATCAATTAAAAGATTATTTTAATTTAAATGGAATAAATGAAAAACTTTCTCAAAATTGTTTTCAGTTCTTGAAAAATCCACCATTTTCTAACAGCTGACCTTCAAACATAATAATTATCTGGTTTTCGAAATTAATGCAATTGAATCATAATAAAACATTTTTTTCTTGATCAGTATTCTACGGAATAAATGGAACATTTAAAAACATTTTCACACAAACTGATTGAGTAAAAAAATGTTAAATTTGGTAATTTTTGGTAAAAATACACGAATATTAGGCAAGTTTTCTGACTAAACAGTCACTTTTGCTACATAAATGAATAAAGGATGACTCACAGTAGTCCGTTCCGTTCCGATCCGATACGGGACGATCTGTCAGTTTCTATAGAAAGTATCACGTGATAGCTCGGAGGCCTCGGACGTCACGTGACTTTTTGTATAGAAACTGACAGATCGTCCCGTTTTCGGCAAAAAATCCCCTATGCTACCGTGTAACACCCGGCTTCTTTATCCGAGCAATGCGGGCAAATCCGGATCCTAGGCGCATTTGGCAAAGTGCTGCCCCCCGCCGCGGCATCCATTTTGTCCGTCTCAAAACAGCATTTTGCACTCGCTGATCCATGAAGCCTAGGCTCGAGACAACAAGAAAAAATCTTACTCGCCCGGATTGTTTATAGATCACTTTTGTCCAAGGTTTGCGTGAGTACGTACATAGGAAGAAGATTAGTCACAAAGAACGTCGGACTGTCAATGTGGCAATATAATGGACCGCCAAAAAGTAAGAAACCTTTTGTCAAAAGTAGAAAAAAATATACTTATTTTAGATATACTTATTTTAGATAGATATATAGAATACTTACTCTTTATTGTACACCTCAGTACAAGAAAACGTTAACAAGGTAAAAACATTTGGTTAACACAGACGCAAACAACAGGCAGTCTTTTCTAAAAAGCGATCTCTTTCAGACAACCTTTGGGTAGCGGAAACATTAAAACCTTATCCTTGGAGAGTAGGCGTAATTTTTTTTATGTTATGGAGATCCAATAGCAAACAAAAAAAATACATGAGTGACTAAGAGGTGGAAAGCCAATTACAGGATCACAATTATAGCTACAGACTTTTACATTTAAGTTTTACTAATTTAATTTAACAAAACCAATTACACTTGAAAAACAATTGTCTAAAATCCGCAACATAGGCTTCGTCAGGAGGATACAGATTAGGCTCAGCTACAGGCTTCGTCACATACCTATACTTACAAACGATGTAATCCGCAACAGGCTTTGTCAATCATAACCACTAATTAAACCTAGGTAAAATGTTCACCCCGGATCGTAGCCGGCTCAAACGTCCCCATGACACTGGCCGCGTTGCCCCGCTGAATTGCCAAAGAGATTTGTTGAACCAGGTACGACCCGGACCGAGGATCACAACCCCTGTCTCTGAGCCGACGACCCAACAATTTAATGAATTCCTTGGCCTCCGCACCCCAAGATCCTGCAGTTTCTACCGCAACCGGTATGAAGTCGTACGCCGGCTCCAAGACAGAGTACTTGGAATGCTTCTGCCTAGCTGCATACTCCGCAGCCGACCCAGCAGCTCTTGTGGTACCACTCAAATGGGACGGGGCAAAAGTGCTCACGCATGTAGCGTCCCACAAGAGGCACCGACCCCTCCGCCAAGGAACCAACGTAAGACCATCCGGCCTTTTTCCGTCTGAGCGGCATAACCCTGGAGGCTCCAAAACGCAGGGTACATTAGCCGACACTAAAGCCCGGCGAACCACCTCGTTTATCGCATGGTGACGCGAAAAACGCCCAGCACACTTTTGGCAGCTAAGGCCATGGTGACCATCCTCCTGAACCACCGCTCCACAGATGCACCGATGCACCTCACAGTTTTACTTAAATTTAAATTAACAGTGTCGACGCTCGAATACCCAAACACACAGCATGATAAAAAAATGCAATAATTATAGGCTAGATAAACCATAATAAAATAACTTTTAATGTCAAACAGTCAGTCATATTAACAATCAGTTAAATAAAATAACTCATATGCCCATGCACTATTTATTCAATAGGTTAATAATCAGCTTCTATCATATTTTAAACTTGATCTTCTTTACTACAACATTCATCAATACAGATTGACATTTCATACACCATTGTTCCCAGGGTCCAAGCAATTTTAAGCTACCATTACTTGTATTCAGATAAGACTCCTAATAGTTAGATAAACGGGAAGGAACAGCCAAAGCTATTCGCGATACTTACCAACCAGCAATTTGCTGCAGTGGTCCTACGAAGTCTATATCGCAACACCAAAATGGCCTCTACGCCTAGAGATCAATTTATAGTAGGGAAGTGCTCGCGGTCGAGGATAAAATGTTATTGAATAGCTCAGGAATCATTTAGAATGGATTGATATAAATCGCCTGTGTCCAATTCATCTTCTTTAGAGCCGTCGAACATACGTGTGTGACGACATCTATCTTTATCCAGTTTGGGACTTTGATTTGAATTCACGATCCGTCGGTGCCTAAATTATTAGGGAATAGTGTTAGGTTTGTGCTCTGAAGAAAACAAATGTTTTAGTTTGGATTTAAATACGTCGTTATCGTCCTTACGTTTGTCTAAAAATAATGGATGTTGAAATTAAACACTTTAGAGCGGATTAATCGCGTTTATTAACACCATGACCTTACGCTTCGAGCCCTTTATAGCACGCGTTCTCACACGGTTAAGGTGATGAATGAATGAATGTTTTCCTATACATTTTCTACGCATATTTCATTTGTTTTAAAATTTGTGTAATACAGACCTCCAGTTTGTGGAATCATCAGGCACCTTCAGGTCAACAAAAAAAAAACATAAACAAACATGTCTGCATGTGTCTTCTTTCTCCTAGCGTTTTCCAGACTTATGCCATGGCTCAGGGAGCCTGGGGTCCGCTTTGGCAACTAATCCCAAGATTTCACGTAGGCGCTAGTTTTACGAAAGTGACTGCCATCTGACCTTTCAACGGAGAGGGTAAACTAGGACTTAAATGGATTAGCCCGGTTTCCTCACAATGTTTTCCTTCACCGAAAACCCATTTTTTTTATAACATTGGGTAAATTAAATATGAAATGATATTTCGTACATAAGTTCCGAAAAACTCGTTGGTACGAGCCGGCAGGATTTGAACCCGAGACCGGATTGAAAGTCTCACGTCATACCGGCCACCAACCCTCTTACCATTTATGTGTCTATCATATTTATTTAATTAAAAATTATCAAGAAGGTAGAATACCTTCTTACTAATTTTTAATTAAATAAATATGGTATATGGTATTTTAACGACTTTTAAAATTGTAACGTTGCCGAAAGTATGTTTACCGGTAGTTCGATTTTCACACGCGTTCCAACATCATTGCCGTAAATATTAGTTTGTTTATTACCTTATGGCATCCGTAACACATTCGACAATTAAAACCCTATATGGACTATAAAATTCCCAATGTTTTCACATACCTAGCTTATTCTCATGTGTTCCTCTGACCAGTATATGTTGGTCTTTATATTGCCCATAACTGTGAGTGATTGGATATCATTCTTAAACTAGTTTTTACACATCATAGTTTTCGGTGTGTTGTATGAAATGAAATCGTAAACGATTCAGATAGTCGTTTTATGGCTCTGGAAACTTTAATGAATTTATCTCAAATGCCTTTAGTATTTTTTGGCTCAAATGACTTTAGTGCGAATCGGTTTATTTTAACTTTAATTAATTTGAATTAATTTTTAATAAACATCTGGACAAAGTCATTATTGTGGAATTTAGGTTCAAAGCTCAGTTAGTAAAAGTCTGTAACAATATTTGAATAAGCATGTCTGGCGTAGTTATTTTGGCCTAGTTTCTGCCATATGATCCCTTACGTAATGTCAACCGACTTAAAAATAAAAGACAGGTATTTTTTAATGAAAACTACGAGTATTAACTACTCATGCCTCCGACTCCTCCGAGGTAGTCAAGGAATGATCCATGAAGGACTTAGGGGCCGCCTTAATTTTAAAATGCACGCGTGTGCATTGGAGAATGTGTTATTATTTCTTATCACGGATTTACTTCCGAATTTTACCAACAAAATACTGTCTGTGACTACAATGCAACTGCTTTCCTAAAAAATGAATACCTATATTTTTCAATTTCCAAACTATGAAACACGAAGAGTGGTTTTACAATACAGTCACGTCTGTAACATATGCCTGGGGGAGCCTCCTTTAAACTGATAGCCGTCGAAATGCACTTTCCTCTTTACATAAGGGGACGTGGTCTTTTTATTCTAGTTTTGCAATGCTGGTTTGAGTTACAACTTGAATGTCACATAAGTATGTGCTGGGCGTATTCTTATTGCTAATGTCGTCAAATACGTAGGTAAAACCAGTAAAGATTTAAGTATATTTATGACAACTTAGTTATTTAGTCTGCAGTTAAATCCATTTTCGACTACCTATTTGTATTTGATTGTGTTCAAAATTGCCATACATTTAAAACATCCGCGACAAACTGATAATGGAATATTATGATTAAATCAATTTGACCTCAGGCCTTACCATGACGTCTTAACGCGATTCAGTTGACGACCTAAACTGAGTCGCTTCCATACAACTGAGCCTACACTGAACCTAAACTGAATCGCGTTCAGACGTCATAGTAAGGCCCCCTGATGAAAATTTCATCATTATTATTATACCGAAGGTTGCTAAGAACTAGAGTCAAACCACGTTACCTCTTCCAAGTGAATCGACAGTCAAACTTTATAGTATTATTTTAAACTTCTATGACATTATGACGTTTATTTAACACGTTCACAGCCTGTGGTATCAAAATGTAGAAAACTTAGCATAAACGGACTCTATGTGGTAAATCAATGCAACCTTATTGAGTTTTGATTTATTTTAATCGTCTTGATAAGTAAGTATGTGTCAAATAGCTGTAGATAAAAAGCTTATTTTTCTTTTTTTTTGTCTAAAATGTTTTAATTCTTTTTTAAGTAAGTCCCACCGCACGCAAGTTTTTTGTAGAGTAGTGTTTAAGGTAGGTAGAAATAAGTAAGTTCCACTTACTGTTTACATTTTGAACGTAAAAGTTATTATAATAGTAAGTAATAACGTAGAAACAAGATAAAAATGGTGGTATCAAAATTCACACAGCCAATATACTACCGGTTCGCCATTGCTTTTGACTTCCCTGCACTCAGTAACCGATGGAACTAACACTCCTGCTGTAGCATTACCTTATGTTTCTTGTCAGCTTCGGATTCATTGAGCGTCTTTCTAACTCTATTCCTTGCACTTATCTTTCAGTTCATTGTATGTTTATGCTATTTTATAGTTGATTAAGCTGCATTTTGAAGATCTGAAAGAATCCTGTTATTAACTTCAATACGTAAAATCTTTCACACACTGGTTTGACCTAAAATCTCCTAGCGGCTAACCGGCTTATATGTATAACGTTCTTCCTTTTCAAGGATAACTGCTTATTTTTGTGAAATTTATCATAATTACTCATATTTTCCCGTTTGTTTACACTTTTTGATATATCTATTTATAAGTATCCATGGTTACATACTTTGTCGTAAATTGTCAATTTCTAAATTTCTTACCATGCAGTTTAGGTTTTCTACATTTAAATAAGTTTGTTTGATATTTAATACTGGTACTTTGTAAATATTTAAATTTAAATTTAACAATTCTAAATTCTCGAGCTGGGGTATAAAACCCCGGTAGCCGTCTACAGAAGTCAGTCTTTCGTCAGCTCTAGTCTAGAGCAGTTTCGAAAATTGAGGCCTGTGCGGGGTCTAGGCAGGCCCCGCACTCTCAAGCGACCTCCCTTCTTGGCCCTCTTCTTTAACTAATCTCCTGAGAAATATAATTATCTTCGAGGAAGCTATCCTACTGCTGCTTGTCGGTTTTACTGACATCTACGAGTATCTTCAATTGACGGCACTCGGCGCAGGCGAATCAACGCCGCCCGAGATTCTCTACGCCTGACGAACACCGGACCCGGAGACATCACTTCTGGTGCCCCATTTCGGTGCAGGCGTACATACGCCGCCCGAATCTACCTTCACCTGCTAGTATTATTCCTGGTTACCTGTCTTGGAACTCACGTCATCCGGAACTACTTCGCCCGCTGCTGACTGACTCTACTTCTACATCCTGCCCGAACCTACTTCAGCTTCACTCCGTACTTACCGCCATAGTGACCTTCTGTTTACCGGCTGAAAATAAAGAACCCTAACCCTAACTTTCTTTCTTTTTCTTCCTTTCCTCACTCTAAGTTACGTATCCTCCTTAACGTCAGTTACGGGAGAATACGTAACGTGACAGTTTGGCGCCCAACTCGTTATTTTCAGCTTTTTTTCTTTCCTAAATTCTTAAAAAAAAGACAAAACTCGTGTCTGTAAATTTTACTTTTTTCGGCTTCATTTTGGTGATACACATTTTTATTTAATATTTACTCAGGTCACTATGGTACATCCTAAATTTTTCTTAGATCTGTTTTAGTTTTTCTTAACTCTATTCTGTTTTAACTTTTCTTAGTTATATTTTTTTGCTTTTGTTAATTCTATTTTGACTTTGCTTAGGCCTATTTTAATGTTTTGATTTTTTCTCTAACTACAGTGGATTTTAGGTCAAGCCCTACCCTACACTTCCAAATTAAAAACTCTCATTGCATGTGATGTCATTCCATTATCATACTTCACCCTCATCTTAGATTTTACTTCACTTCATTCTATATCTTTTATATTTTATTTTCTGGCAACTACTTTGCCACTTTCTCTCTTATTCTTCCTTTTCCTTTTCTTCTATTCTCTTTCCTTCTCTTCAGAGCGGTAGACTAACTCTCTAAAAAAGCCACATAGTCAAAATCTTATAGAGCGGTAGGTCAACTCTTTAAATAAGCCATATGATCAAATCTTTGTATGTTAGGTAGACTACTATTGCTACCACATACTAAAGACTCTTCTTCTACCGAGCGCCTACTCTCATGGGTTCGGTCTACTTTATCTAGTCGGCTCTAAACCGACTGGGCCTTGTATATAATCTGTATTCATTTTTGTTTTTTTAAAAGGAGCGGCTGACTACTTCTACAAAAACAAGCCTTAGGTCATTGGGGGAATTCCCTTAGGAGTGTGCGTCATAGAGTGTGAACCACATCCCCTTATTTTGTCAGAGATGTATGTATGAAATAGTGACAGAGAAGCATGGATGTGTAGGTAATTCCCTATATTTTATAACATTTTTTTTAGCACTTCATCACATAACATGCACTTTAGTTGTATTTATGTATTACTTTAACATCACTTAATAATAATATAAAAAAAAAACTTTCACGTCTAGTTCACGCAAAAGTTTTTTTTTTCCGAGGTTTTTGGGGTAATGTAGCATTACCTTATGTTTCTTGTAAGCTTCGGATTCATTGAGCGTCTTTCTAGCTCTATTCCTTGCACTTATCTTTCAGTTCACTGTATGTTTATGCTATTTTATAGTTGATTAAGCTGCATTTTGAAGATCTGAAAGAATCCTGTTATTAACTTCAATACGTAAAATCTTTCACACACTGGTTTGACCTAAAATCTCCTAGCGGCTAACCGGCTTATATGTATAACGTTCTTCCTTTTCAAGGATAACTGCTTATTTTTGTGAAATTTATCATAATTACTCATATTTTCCCGTTTGTTTACACTTTTTGATATATCTATTTATAAGTATCCATGGTTACATACTTTGTCGTAAATTGTCAATTTCTAAATTTCTTACCATGCAGTTTAGGTTTTCTACATTTAAATATGTATAACGTTCTTCCTTTTCAAGGATAACTGCTTATTTTTGTGAAATTTATCATAATTACTCATATTTTCCCGTTTGTTTACACTTTTTGATATATCTATTTATAAGTATCCATGGTTACATACTTTGTCGTAAATTGTCAATTTCTAAATTTCTTACCATGCAGTTTAGGTTTTCTACATTTAAATAAGTTTGTTTGATATTTAATACTGGTACTTTGTAAATATTTAAATTTAAATTTAACAATTCTAAATTCTCGAGCTGGGGTATAAAACCCCGGTAGCCGTCTACAGAAGTCAGTCTTTCGTCAGCTCTAGTCTAGAGCAGTTTCGAAAATTGAGGCCTGTGCGGGGTCTAGGCAGGCCCCGCACTCTCAAGCGACCTCCCTTCTTGGCCCTCTTCTTTAACTAATCTCCTGAGAAATATAATTATCTTCGAGGAAGCTATCCTACTGCTGCTTGTCGGTTTTACTGACATCTACGAGTATCTTCAATTGACGGCACTCGGCGCAGGCGAATCAACGCCGCCCGAGATTCTCTACGCCTGACGAACACCGGGCCCGGAGACATCACTTCTGGTGCCCCATTTCGGTGCAGGCGTACATACGCCGCCCGAATCTACCTTCACCTGCTAGTATTATTCTTGGTTACCTGTCTTGGAACTCACGTCATCCGGAACTACTTCGCCCGCTGCTGACTGACTCTACTTCTACATCCTGCCCGAACCTACTTCAGCTTCACTCCGTACACGCCATAGTGACCTTCTGTTTACCGGCTGAAAATAAAGAACCCTAACCCTAACTTTCTTTCTTTTTCTTCCTTTCCTCACTCTAAGTTACGTATCCTCCTTAACGTCAGTTACGGGAGAATACGTAACGTGACACTGCAAGTGCCATGAATAGACCGCCAAGTAGCTGCCAAGTGCCACAAACAGTGCCTAGTGCCGTTAGTGTTTTGTCAACACTCGTAGCTCTTCAGAAGCGCTGTGGCCGAGTGTACGGTTACAGAAATGCTGTCTGTTTGAGCGATCTCTAGTGATCTCATATGTTGAGAAGTACATGATAGATATTTGCAAGTAATGTATGCTTTGTATAACTAACTATTCGCATTTCAATCTAATATTTGCCTAGTTCAAAACACTTCATTGTTGTTAAGGAGTTAAATATCGAATTAAGCTCAACGATAATTTTATTAGATAGATAGACATATTAAAAATAAATAAAATTAATTGTTAAAGACGAAAATAAACTGTATATAATTATGTTTATTTACCACTGGATGAAAGTTGGGACTTATTTGGTACATATCACCACAGACTTGTTTGAAAACAAAACCCAAATAAAAAACAATTTATCAAAGATAATATTCAACTACCGATGAGACATAACAAAAACTAGATATTTTTGGTATCTTTTGCCAGCGGCTTCGCTCGCGTTAGAAAGAGACAAAAAGTAACCCATCTCACTCTCCATCCCTTCAACTATCTCCACTTAAAAAATCACGTCAATTCGTCGCTCCGTTTTGCCGTGAAAGACGGATAAACAAACAGATACACTCACTTTACCATTTATAATATTACTATAAAAGTATAAATTAAGGAGAAGATTTCACTAAAATCAATAGGTATTATGAGATATTCAGTTATTCAATAAATATTTATCATCATAACGATATATTGACATTTTTATCTATCACCCGATCCATCATCTGAACGACAACAAATCCCCATTTAGTTTTTAAATTACAATAAAACTCGATTTAATATAATTTTTCTGTGATTTAAAAGCAGAAGTTATAGAGTCGTTATTTTCTATTATTTACTTTCACATAAGGTCGTATATTTAAAGGATAGTCGTTTCGTTTAACCTCCTGGATCCCCCGGTCCTCATTTGAGGACATAACATTTAAAAAAATCTCCTGGGTAATGTCAAAGCAGCACAACAATTTTGTACGCATAAAACGTTTCCGAACGTAACTGTCAACCAAACAAAACAAACACCTAGTCTCAGATGGCCAATCAGCGATCAGTGCAGCTTAGACATCTGACACTACCGGCCACTCCATGGCCCGGGGTAAGTAAATCCAAATTTATCTCACTGAAAGTTTAATTATATATTTTTGTATGGTTTTAATTAATAAATATACAATGTTTTTCATATGTTAGTTAGTGGATTTCATCCGTATAATTAAAAAACTTTGGCTTTATATAGCTCTGAAGTTTATGTTCTCGTGCGAGTACTAGCGGACTTAAACACGTAAATTTATGTTCTCGTACGAGTAGAGCCGGTCTCAATACTGTGAGTTTTTTTATTTCACATGAAAGTTAATCATATTATGTTTCCAATTTTCAGGCTTAAAGGACTGTGACCTTAATTTTGATGAATCCGACAGTCATTCTAAAGGCGATGTTTATATATTAGAAGTAATCATCTTGAACTTAATGGTTCCGGTTCATCAGAATCGGAAAGTGACGACGAAAATAGCGATTTCTTCGAAAATATTCAAAGATTGTCATCAGAACATATAACCTCGGCGGTTCCTTGTCCTCGGAGTCTTATTATTTTATATTATAAATTAAGATGATTATTTAAGGTAAGACAAAAGTCCTAATCAATGTAAGACTGAAGATCTAAGTTACTTTATTTTCTTGTTATTTAAGTTGTATGTAAATAAAATATTGAACTGTATGATTACTGAATTAATAACTAAACTATAATTATTATGTTAAGATAAAAATGTCCTAAGAAATGTCAAATCTAAGGCGTTACTTATTTAGTAAGGAAAATTGTAACTGTTTAACTGTAATTTCTAGTTAGTTTGCTTAATATGCAACATAAATACCATTGTTTGTTACATGTATACTCGTACACATTTTTTTTAATAGCCTATTTTGTGTCCCACTGCTGGGCAAGAGCCTCCCCTCTCTCCCTCCACCAAGAAGAATTTATTTTGTTATTGAGTTTAATGTGTTAGCTTGTGCTATTAGTACACATACGTATTTTTTGTAAGTTTAAATATATCCCAGATCAAGATAAATAAATAGATTCATAAGATTTCGGTTTATTTGAGAGTGAATTAATATTGGTTATGTATAATAAATACGAATAAGTATTCTTTTGTATATTTTTACGCAAGTAAAGTTGATTTTTGTAGTATTTTGTTTTATACTACTGGTACCTCGAGTGAGGACACAGTCCCCATGTACTCGCCTGAGACCATAAGGAAAAATCGAGGGGAAAACACCATGATTTTTTTTACTAATTTTCCTACCTCACTGGTTACTTACTTAATCGATTTTTTCAAAAAAATATCAGTTTTGCCATAATTGATACCTCCAGGATCCAGGAGGTTAAGACGTTTTTAAAGAACGATTAGAATCCTCGACTGGAACTATATTTGAATAACAAATTCCTCACTAATTAGGTGTTATGTGGTCGGTAAAAACGCTTATCTTGTGTATTAATCTCTATTC
Organism: Lathronympha strigana; assembly: GCA_949128165.1. Lineage (NCBI taxonomy): Eukaryota > Metazoa > Arthropoda > Insecta > Lepidoptera > Tortricidae > Lathronympha > Lathronympha strigana. Next base: position 3,399,933 of record OX421911.1, read on the forward strand.
TAAGGAGTATTATCCACATTAAAGCTACCAACTAGTTTTTAGTTTTTGTCTAAAGATACAAACGGCGCAAAACCGGTAGTTATTAAGAAAGACAAATTATCTTTGTGGATCCTTTTAAAAATACCTGTGCTTATCTATGACTTGGCAGTTTGGTATCTAAATTGGAAGCAAAAGCTAAATAAGTAGTAAAAGACGATTCAATTATGTGATTTTGTTGAGGTTTATTAGTTGTTAAGGTTAACACTACGATGTGAAATCATGCTTAACGATTTAATTTTATCTGTACCTTTTAGATTCTTCGCGTTCATTTCTTTATCTACTTATGTAACGGAAAAACAATTATTTGAAACGCCTTTAACTAGTTCAATAATATTTAAAACGGGTCACATTACTACGAATTGTCGATTTTTGCTCGACATGTTTCAATCTTTTCGAAGATCGTCATCAGGAGCAACCATCTGCGACAGAGACAAGTATTGTGCACTGCGGGCTAACGCCCTCTGCTCTGCTACAGCCTTCAACAAGTTTATTTTTCCAAATTCGCCATTTTTTAATTTGTTTGCCGGACGGTGTAAGACGATATAGCTAGTATAGCTACTATGTTTTAATTAGCGTCTATCTCTGTAGTTGTCATGTTTATGAAAGTCATGTTTATGTCAAATAGGTATGGGCACAGCGGATGCATATCGTTTAATGTGGTCGGGCACAGCACAACGAATGTCGTCTCGCTCAAATCTGATGCAGAGCCCATCTAGGGAAGTACCTCCACCTTACAGAAAACCGCAGTTTAATAACACTAGACCCTACTCGTAGTGTTGTGTTTCTGTTGGTGAGTAAGGTCGCCAGAGCTTCAAGAGGATTCACTGTGTTGACAGCTGGGGACCCACGGATCAAAGCTTGCCCCTTTAGCTGTCAACACAGCGCATCCTCCTTTTTTTAAAGGGCCGGCAACGCGCATGTAACACCCCTGGAGTTGCAGGCGTCCATAGGCTACGGTGACCGCTTACCATTAGGTGGGCCGTATGCTTGTTTGTTACCGTCGTATTATAAAAAAAAAAACATAAACTGATGATAAAATGACAAAGCGTGTGTCCCTAGTTACATTCAAAACTGCACATTCAAGGCCAAGTTTAGTAAGTACTAATCGCAGCATACCCTAGATATAGTACCTTGGACGCCATTGTCCAGCGAACAACACTTTGCACTTACGGCGGCCTTACTTTATTGGGCTAAGTGAACATTTTATGGTCGAATCAATTAGTAAAGGGAATTGATGCAAACGCAGTGAGTTTAAGGGCAATACACACGATTGGCGTGAAAAGGCGGGTGGTAATGTTTAGAATTAAGGCAGGTAATGTTGACATTCAATTGCAACGGTTAACACTCACGTATTTTTATCACAATAGGCGTGACATGTTTCGACAGTATCGGGCAGTCATCGTCGGACAGACAGAGTAGTGGTGTTGTCACCTTCGCGGCTCGGGCATAACATTGGAGTCGTTGGTAGCCTCAGCGCCTAAACTACGAAAATCGAACGATTGAGCCATCTCTGTCACACTTGCATATTAGAGTGACAAAGAGGTTTTCCCGTCAATGCCAATTTTCGATGTTCGTGGTAGGCGTGCGGAGGCGACTTTCAATCGGGTTGCGGGTTCAAACCCCGGCTAGTACTTATACGTACTAATGAGTCAAGTATCATTTGATATTTACCAATGGCTTTTCGGTGGTAGAAAGATAGTGAGGAAACCGGACCAATAAAGGATGACTCACACTGAAATGAAAATGGGTCGTCAATTTTCCATCCAAAAAAAATTTGACAGTTTTGTAACGGCCTATAAAAAATGTATGAAAAAATGCGTAACGAAACTGACCAAAAAATACGGGACACTCTTTTTCTTTCTTTAAATCAATAGTATTCGTGATTCTGGTAATAAACCCAAAACTTCCTATATTAAAAAAAAAAAGAAAATAGTACCCTATTTTTGAAAATGCCGTATATACATGTCATTCTACGCTGTTCATTGATTTCGTACTAATATTTTAAGCACAAAAGTAGGTATTTATATTTAAAAACGGGTAAATACTCACGTATTCACGTACGTATGTCGGCGTAGAAACTACTCACATACGCACCGAGTGGTCAGTATTGACTGCAACGTGAGAATAGCAAGATTGCTAGTTATTGTTTACACTCTATCTGATTATGATGGCCCAATGCCATCGAAATATGGTACACACAAAACTAGGTGAGTTTTTACTTGACTGACTTACAAGAGCTTTAATTGTACAAGAATAGGTATATGCAGGACAAATTACATTAACATTATATCATTATTTTTAGTAACTCTTGTAAAATAAGAGCTAAGATAAACGCCCGAGTGCTTGACACGCTTGAGGTAATGACACCCACCCGTCAACTCTGTTACCATTAACATAAGTTTAAAGATGATATACTTTGCACAGGGAAATCGCTTACATTGCCCGAAAAGCCGGACATAACCTTGAACATCTGATGGTTCTTGGAAGGTCGATTGAAGAAGGTCCGACCAAGTTCGTTCAACACTGAACACCAAGCTGCATGGTGCCTTCTATGAAGCCAAAGGTAGACACAGTTTTTTTTTTCTTAAAAACAGTTTACAGCATTACAGTAAAAACCAAAGCATTGCAACCATCAAATATAAAGCAAAGACATATGAAACTTAACAATACTTATAATTCAATTTAGGCGACGTAACTACGTGGCTCCGTTGCGTCGTCTTCTGATCAGGCGTAGGATTCGGCAGGTTACCCGGAACCGCCGAAACACGACACCCTTCGGCCAGAGGTCTGGGCTCGCGATGGTGTCCATCAGCGGCCGCGGCACGCGCAGCACAAACGAGCAGATGCAGGAGAATCATTAAAAAAATCTTTCTTTCTGGCGGAATCACAACCTTCAGTAATGAGAGAAACTCGGCGCGAGGAGAATGAAGTGTTGGGAAGGCGTCGAGCTAGTACGTTTACCTCACATTACGGTTCCAACCACGCCGCAACTTTCCCATTACATAATGTTTGTTATTTTCCCGGAAAAGCCACTTTTTAAAGAAAATTTTAACAGCATTACCTTATTCATAATTAGACCACACGCAACCGTAAGAAGGGGGAATTTTAATTCCATTCTCAGAATATGTCGTTCGCATTGTAATACTTTCCACGTTTTTGCTAAAAAATGTTTTTGAACGGCATGCGTTCGAAGAAACTAAACTGAAAGACAATTTACAACGTGTTAGCAAGACTCGTGGCTAAATTCATCTCCCTGGGTGGCCCTCTGATAACCATTTGGGTTTTTGTTAGATTTAATGATCGCTTTTAAGAAGTAATGGGTTTGTTGTTTCAATAGAGTGATTTCGAAGAACGAGTGTGTTAGGATTCTATCATTTATAACATACTTTGGGCCACTTGTACCAACCAGAGTTAGTCAACTAACCCGGAATTAAGCGGTTTTTAGTATGAAATTTAACAGTTAACTCCGGGTAAGACCGAGTAACTCTGGTAGACGCGAGTTAAATAAGATACTTCGCTCTGTTCGAGTAGAACTTGACAATTTTTAAACTCCGTTTACCTCTTTAGGGCCACTTGCACCATCCGGGGTTAGCTACTAACCAGGAAGTAAGCGTTTTTTGAAAAAAAATTGACAATTAACTGCGAGTTAGTTGGCTAACCAGGTTGATGGGAGCCGCCCTCAGTAATATAAGATACTCCGCTCTGTTCGCGTAGAACATGACAATTTTTTTAACCTTGTTCCACCCCTTTAGGGCCACTTGCACCATCCGGGGTTAGCTACTTAACACGAAGTTAAGTATTTTCTGGATGGAATTTGTCGGGTTAACTCCGAGTTAGCGGTTAACTCTGGGTGGTGCAGGCACTTAGAAGGTTATATTTTTTTTAGCACAGCTTCCTGACATTAGTAAATGTTACAATTTGGTAATTTAATCCCGTTTTTCCTAACTGAATAAAATTATTATTAATCATCATTTACTAAGTACTGGGTTTTTAATGTGGCTAACGGAAAATGCGAAATGTATAGCAAAAGTTTCAAAAGGAAAACAGGAAAGCGAAACTATAATTGTGTTCAAAATATTATTAGCGTAATTACTATCGGTTCAAACAAGGAGTATAATTAGTAAATAAATAAAAATAAAATAAAATAAAATTAATTTATTTCAGACAAAAAGTGTGTCCATCCAGGTTAGTAAAATATATACTTAAAATTAATTGTTTGCAAAATTACATACTAAAAACATAAATTAAAATATAGGTACAACAAGACAATGGGGACCTGATTACATATAAACATATCTGAAATTAAAAAAAAAGGAAAAAGGGTAAAAATAGAACAATAATTTATATATTAAAAAACGATGTAGTATTTATGCATAGTTAACCTTTTCTTCTGGTCGGATCGTGGCAATGGACTGTTTAAATGTGGTGTTTAGTATAATATTGAGAGAAACAATGAGCTATAAACCAGCCATCATATCAACGCGTTGTACCCCAGTCAATGAATACATTTTTTGAATTTGATTACCAAGATAATTGTGCAGTCAAGTTTCACTCAGTTAGTAAAGTTAACACTGTGAAAAGAGAAGCAAAAGTACATAACATTCATCATGCAAACAAAACTTTTTTTTATAATTTCATCATCATTATCACAATTTCAACCGAAATACATACTGCTGGACAAAGGCCTGCCCTAAAGATTTCCACAACCTTAAATTATATAGGTAAAGTAAAGAGTAAGATAGATAATATAGGGAAATGTCCGATTTTTCTCCAACAGTTAAAAAAGATGTTTATTTTAAGAACTTTAATCAGCAGCTTTTAGCAGGAGGTCGCTGGTTTGATCCCAGCCCTGAGCACTGGGGGCCTTGGTCACTTTTTCTGTAGTATATGACATCTCTTTCAATTTATATATAGTAGTGTGACTTCTTAAAAAAACATGAATCAAAACATTTATTATATTTAATAATTGATTTAATTCATGCTTTACAATTGTACATAATAATATTTTAATCAACGGCTTCGTTTATTGGGCTAACACGGAATGCAATACGAACTCAACGTGTTCTTTTATTTTCAATAAATAAGTTAAATGGTTCAGTGTAGAGTTACTCGACATTATATGCACGATTGCTTTGCATTAAACCTATGTTTAAAAACGTTTCATAATATTTGCGATCCTGTGAAACTACATTAAGTTTCATCTTAACTTACTTGAATTGAAATGCAATAGCGATTCGATTTAAATATATTGTTTATCGAACTTTTCAATTTTTGAATTTTCGAATCACTGGATGCCAGACCCTCAACAGTTGAAACCCGTCTCGGTTGAAGTTCTTGTATTATAGGATTTCTATAGCTTCTTTAACCATCTTAGGTATGTAATGCTTTTCTGTCGAGAGTATCTCAGGGTTGTGCAACTCAATCCAACAAATATACATGGTAAATATCTCATTTTAAAAGAGTCTATTCCAGACAATAGCTACTTTTATTCCCACTTAGCAACATTCTCCTATCCTATAAAAATATTCCTTCAAAATAACTACAAATGTTACTTGTGACGACCCGCCTTCAATTATTAACATTACCTGCAGCAGACGTTACATGAATAATAAAAAGCATGCGCCGTGAAAATTGCAAGAAGCTGCACCCAGTACAATAGTATTATAAAAGCAACAGTGTATCTTTATATGCGATGACATTGTGCATTGTGCCTTAGAACATACTTTTGCCTGTCTAAAATGGCATAAAAACTACTATCACCCTAAGCCGTTAAGACCTTTTGAACTGAACTTCACAGTTAGAAACCTTCAAAGGAAAAATATAGTATAAAGTTATGGAAGTCAAAGGTGTTTAAGTCTTTTTTCGCTTGCAGCTGTGAAGCGTCCGTCGTACAGAATTTTAATATTACAGCCTCTAGATACAGGGCTGTTATTTGAATCTCTTACAACGCTAAAGACTCGGAAACCAGTATACCGGTGACTCATCATCACAGCCGAAAGACGTCCACTGCTGAAGAAAGATCTCTCTTAATGATCCTCGCAAGAACTAGTTATAAATGGTAACCTTTAATAAACTAGTGGTTTACCACGAACGTGAATTCGCGGCCTTGATATCTAGGCTACCCTTAGGCCAATTCGAACTTTAAAATTATTAAAATACTTATATCGGGTTACTCACGTCAATAAAATCGAAAATAGCTCGACATGTTTCGGAGCAGTACGCGCGTGTTCCTAATTCATGAGTCGTGTTTCCGGCCGCCGCGGCTGCAAGTATTTTAATATACAACTGCAATATACAACCGCCTCCCTGAGAGTGTAAGACAAGCACCATCATATGAATCTTTTAAATGTAAGTTAGAAGCATGGCTGCTTACGAATAATTTTTATAATATTAATGACATAATGCAATTGCCGTTGACACTGTAAAATTTAGTGATCGACATGAATGAATGTATATATATATTTTGTACGAGATGTACAGTCACGAGCTTTAATTTGTGACCCATTTCGCAAACATTTCCTTTGTATTTCAATACAGTTTGACAGGAATGTCAACCTTAAGTGGGTCACAAATTAAAGCTCGTGACTGTACCTCTGAAATATTGTATAATTATATTTCCTTGACGTGTACCTTTTTATGCTACCAATAAATTTATCTTATCTTATCTTATCTTATCTTATGTCTGATACTGACGGGAGTTTTCTACTTAAAGATTATATTTATCTCAATAAAACACCTGCCAACTGTCACGACGATTCGATCACGATATTTGAGTTATCGTTGAACAGACAAATATACAAGCAAACCGGATCGCCAGTAGAGTCGGAGAACTTCGCTTGCTCTGTTTGCTTGTTCAAAAATCTGTGATCTCCAACATTTAGTTAGTTAAGTACTCAAAAGTCATTCTGCTCTAGCGGGTTTTGTATCAGGTCAGTTGTATTTTGCCTCAGGAGGTTTTTCAGGTATTTTATAGGGTCACCATCGCCTTTCTTCACATTAATTTTATAACAGATGTAGCAGATTTCGAAGCTACTATGTACAATCAGTATCAAATAGTTCATCGTCCTTAAGACATGTTGCAAAAGAGTTCTCAATTTGCTGCGATCTTCAGCTTTATGCGAAACCTGTGACATCGATCTGTAAGCTGGACTGGTTGGATCAGGGTCTGGGACTACACCAGCTCGGCCTATTCATTAGTTAGTGACATCTCCAATGGCCAACTTCCTCTTATTGTTGTGGAAACAAAGCTGTTGTCTGAGCCGCAGAGGTAACAACAGCACTCTGTCCGACGATGACTTCCCGATGTGGCCGAAACATGTCATGCCTATTATGATAAAAATTCGTGGGGTTTTACCTTTTTTTTTTAATGTGAACACACAACACTAGTGTATGAATAGTTCATAACGCTGAATGTACCTTGTACATATTTGTTGTATTTTTATTTGTTGTGTTTAAATTGTATGGGCTCGCAAATTGCACCCTACACTGGTCTTCTCGATTTTATACGTTTGGCAAGCATCGGTAACAATCCAGCTAGTTCATAGTAGTATGAACTTCATACTTCCACTTTGCACCATTCGCAATTCTTTGAAAATCACCGCGGTCATTGACCTATTTTAAAGTGGACCGACTTTTACTTCGCTTGGAAACAATTTGTTCGGAATGAAACGTTTATTAAACTTCATTTTATAGCTTCATTTTATAAACTATCATTTTTTTTATATATTTTTTTTATTAAAACTTTTACAAGTACTCTAACTGTAATAAAGCGGACGACTTTCAACGGATGGACGGACGGCTTTAATTCTGCCGGCTCGTACCAATGATTTTTTCGGAACTTATGTACAAAATATCATTTATTAATTTCCGTTCTGTGAAAGAAAACATCGTGAGGAAACTGGACTGAGCCCAATAAGATCTAGTTTACCCGCTGGGTCTGTTTTTTCGAACATGACCTATTTTTTTTTAAATCTAATATTAAATGCAAAAGAAACGCAATTGATTTTAAAATAAATTATCAGCAGTAACAATAAGAAATCCGCAATATCTCGAAAACCGTCCAACTTTTATCGAGGCCATGTTAGGTTGGTTAGGTACCTCTTGGGTCCACCTACCTCTGGTGTCAGACTGAACTGCTATGGGGTAACCTGTATAATGTACATAATGTAGTGAACACATTATTCCATTTCGGATCTAAAAATACATCGCTCCACAGACTTTAGTGTTAGTATCAAGCACCTTGCGCATGCGAACTGTCAAAACAGAAGTATAACTTCAACCCCATTACCTTTAAAAGCATTTTGAAGACAATCCGGAATCTGTTTCACAAACAATAGCATGTCGCGTTAGGGCGTTGTTAAGAAACGCAAATGTAATATCAATCCAATATAATTCGTGTTTTAAGTAAGCACACTGGTAAATATAAATTATAAACTTAAATATACATATATTAAATAAAAATTACCATGGAGTCTAGTGTCCAAGTGAGGATCGGTTATGACGTCTGCCGCCAAATGCAGATGACGCGGATTCGATCTCTGCCCTTGGCACTGGAGGCCTTTTCAACAGACTTCAATATTCCTAAAGGGGGAGGTTCTCAATTCGTCCAAATTTTTTTTTTTAAATGGATGTTACCTCAGAACTCCTTTATTATGGCATCCATTTAACTTTATAATATCGATGCAACAATAATGAATGTGCATTGCGTTAGTCATTAAGCACAGCCGTGTCATGCACGAGAAAGACTGGGCTTAGTCTCCACGCTGGCCCAAAGCGGATTAGAAACTTGAATTTCTTTCCGAATGTATACAGGGCTCCTGATCCTCACGATGTCTTCCTTAATCGAGGAACACCTTGTAAAATAACAAATAATATTTCCTAGATAAGTATCGAATAACCCATTGATTTCAGCTAGGGTTTAAAGTTCAAACTGAACTGAACATAGGTGTTCAAACGTTGAACCCGCGACCTGCGATTAGAAAATCGGACAACTAACCGCCTGGCCGCAAGAGTTTTGATGCACCTGAGTGAACAATAAGTTTAGTAAGGCTCATTTCTATATGGAAGAGACTCAGTTTAGGTTGTAACTAAATCGCGTTAAGACGTCATGGTAAGGCCTCTGATATTGTTGTCAAATTGACATTATACTTCACGTTTCTGAACACGCTCCTTTCCGCACTGGGATCGTATTTACATATGAATGTGATTCGAACGGGCGCGTTATGTTAACGTTACTAACGTCTTAGTGCTCATTTGGTACGTCACCAGTGTTTATGATAAACATGGCGGAACAATAAACTAGTGTTAGGCATGAGAATGGGACGGGGAAAAATACTAAGTATTTTTATTTGCTTTTATGCGAATCTAGCGTGAACTCGTAAACATTTATTTTATTCATTTTAGGGTCGACTGCTTAACCAATTTATAGTGTTTTATAAGTTTGATTTGTACAGTCAACCAATTGGAACCCTAAACCACTACCGAACCATGTCAAAATGACAAGTAAAGATTTCTTACAATCTGATTTATAGCGTCACTATGACATTAGTCCTACAGTGGCCTAGGGTTGCAATTGGTTGACTGAATATGCGTGCTTAACTGTTGTGGAGGATTTAAATGTGTTTTTTATCAACAGTCCTATGTTTCGAGATGGATTTTAGGACGTTTCAACTGATGACTAACTTGCGGAATATTAAAGTAACTTTTTTTTATTAAGTACAATATATTTTTCGGTTACATCTGCAACTTAAGCTTAATTTTAGATCTACATAAATTTTAAGAAATGCGTGCATAAACAAAAACAATATTTGCGCCGGTATGTCATAAAAATACCACTTTTTCGCAGTAATAACGTAATACAGTTCAAGATAATGCAATTAGACTTTACACCCTGTAATCTACTTTTATGACTTAATTACTAAATAAGCTTGCGAACTTCTGCAATAACAATACAATACAATACAATACAATAACTCTTTATTGCACCTCAAAACAACAAAAATAACACAAACTGGTATAGATTACACATGAAAAAGAGGCAAACAACAGGCGGTCTTATCGCTAAAGAGCGATCTCTTCCAGACAACCTTTGCAGACAATAATTACGATAATTAAGATTAAAAAACCGGCCAAGTGCGAGTCGGAGTCGCCCACCGAGGGTTCCGCACATAGGATGCTCTCCTGCCATTTATGACCTTACCTACTTAAAAATACTGGTGGCACGGAACTCTCATTGTGAGGCAATTATACGGTTCTCGGATTTCTTTCGACTTAAAAACTGACTTTTTGCTGTCGACTTATAATAGTTTAAGGCCACTATTTTTAAGTCTACAAGTAACTTGACGACGAGTAGTTGCTGCCACAGAACTAGGTACACAAAAGATCGGTAAGTATTATATTTAGTACACGTACCCACATAATCAATACAAGTATTTCCTAAATAACTGTTACACCTCGCTCATCTCTACGTGTAGGTGGACAGCCCTATCGCTACACACAATGAATCAGCTATTCCGGGCTAATTAAAGATAAACAACATGATGGGCGCGCCTAAGCCTGGAGGTCCCTTCGATAACTTTTTTTTTATTTAAATTAAGTGCATGAAGAAAATTAACTCTTCTGCCAGTGACGGGTTGACGTGACCGGTCATTATGACCCGGCCGAATTAAAAAGTTTATTTAAGGTTAAGATAGAAATGTTGTGGGTGCCTTTCATATTTGGACGGCGTAAGGTCGGTGACCTGACAGGTGGGCATTTCGAATATTTATCTATTAATATAGTTGGGTTTTCAATTAGCGGTTCATTAAATGAATTTGAAATGCTTCGCATAAGGTGAAGTGTTTATTGAAGCGGTTGTAGTAGATTTGTTCAAGTTGCTGTGTTTGTGTACTTAGGCCAAATCTTGAAAGCAAAGTGTACATACTAGTAACTACCTAATGAATCGTTTGACATAAATGCAAAGAAAGACAAAAACTGGCCACAGTATATAGCCACAGCACATATGTTCTACACGAGAAAATGTAATCTGACCGTGGAAATATTTCGTTATACATATGAAAAAAAAAACGGCCCACTGACATTGTATTTAGCGTTTTAATACCATTTAAAGATGACTCACACTAGCACGGGACGGGATGGGACGGGAAAATCTGTCAATTTCTATAGATAGAATCACGTGATATCTCGGAGCCCTCTGATGATGCTTTCTATGGAAATTACCAGATTCTCTCGTTCCACCCCATCCCGTCCCATTCCGTCCCGTTCTAGTGTGAGTCATCCTTTATCAAAGGTTCGGTTTCGGCCGAAATAAGAATAATACCGAACCTTCGGTTTCGGTTTCGGAATAAATGTTTCGCTCGGACACTAATATCTACTTTAGCCTTAATTTTATTTACCTAAATACCGTCCATGAATAATGTACTCACAATTATAAAACACACCTTCCATTTCTAAACAAACCTACTGAATAGTATTCTGGTAAACCCAAAACTGTACAAACATGGCCCAGACAGCTTAATTTAATCCCGTTATAATATTATTTGGAACAAAGTTATCGATATTGATACAGTTACAAAGATTGCTCCCTAAATTAAATTAAGATTCTTGTCCTGTTTTCATTTAACACACCCTCTATTGCTAATGGAACAGAGGCTCTGTGGAGTGGTTTTAGTCCTTCGGTCAATATATAAAATATTAGACTAAATTATACCTTGTACTTTTATTACTTTTTTTGAGACTCCACAAGATCTTTCTTCGCCTATAGCTTGAGCATCTTTCTTGGCTTCACTCTAGCTCAGTCCTATAGCTTGCAACTCACTCTCCACGCTCACTAAAAGTTATTATATAGTTATCACATAGTTACAGCACGTTACTACTTACAACTTTTAGGTATATCGTTAAGTACTGTAATAATAGAACAACCACTAGTGACGGTTTTGTGATGAATAAGAAAATGTAGGTCTCGTCTATTTTTGAAGGTAGCCTACTTACATAGGACCTACCAATTCAAAATTTGAACTCATAAAAATTAAGAGAGTTCCAAAGCCTAAAACAAAATTCTCTCTGACTCACGGGGGCAAACAAATCTTTATTCGTTTGGAACTAAATCGATACGTATAAGGCTGTACCGGCTCATTTATTTATTCCTTGTAACCCCAACAGCGTCTCCACACCCTTCCCAATAAATTTGACATGGGAGTTTAATAAAAGGGCGGGCGCCCGTATGGCCATAGACAAACCGCAGATAAGATCATAGACATAAACACGAACCATCGCCAATTGGTACCCTTTACCCGTTTCCAGCCATTGATCGTGCCATAACAAAATTGGGTCTAAGAACGACTGGATTGTCATTGATATTGTGTGGAGTTGAGACCTTTTTAAATATGTAACGGTCGTGGAATATAATGTTTAATTGAATTCGACTGAAGTGCTTCGAAATTTAAATTTGAATTCTATATTGAATTAGCGCCAGTAGAAGGTTGAATGTGGGTGATCAACTCTATTTGTTATTGATTCCATCCTTTCATCCACGCAAATGAACTGTCAAACATTTAAACCGTTATTTTAAACGTCAAACTTCTATGAGATTACGGCGACGTCAACGATGTGACGTTACGACGTTTTCTTAACACTTTCATAGTCTGTGCAATGCAAAATTAGCTTAGTTGAACTCAAGTTATAGTTCTCTTGAATGACTCACACTAGCACGGGGCGGGACGGAGCGGGACGGGAAAATCTGTCAATTTCTATAGAAAGAATCACATGACAGCTCGGAGCCCTCGGATGTCACGTGACGCTTTCTATAGAAATTTACAGATTTTCCCGTCCCGCCCTGTCCCGTCCCGTCCCGTACCGTTCTAGTGTGAGTTATCCTTTAATAGACTCTTATGGGTGTCAGAGCACATATTTGACTCAGAACTCTGCGAGGGCAAGAGAAAACAAGGTGGTCAACTTCTTCGCTAGAAATATGTGCTAAAACGCCACAAGCGTGACATGCGGTGTTGTTATATCGATCCATCGTACTGGGAGATGACTGCTACGGATTATCCAAAGTGGAGACGTTGCGTTCACCGCCGTGCAAGCCTTTGAGAAGAGACGAAGCGAACCCGATGCTAAGTGCGACGAACTGAAAACCCGACCTGCGGTTATTGACTACAAGGAGGGGTGCTGAGTTGCAAAAAACGTGGCCGCACATTTTTTGCAAAAATTGGCTGTCAAACCCTTGAGAGCACACGAGCAGCGCTCTCAGTGGCCAGTTTAGCCGGACGCCAAGCCCGAAATCGGTCAGATGATGAGGGGTCAAAACCAGGCGCTTAAAGACAGAAGCTTCTTCTACAACCGCACTAACCGCAGCCCGTCTTTTGTATGTTAGTATCTGTTTCACTTTTATTCATTGTGGTAGGTATATGGGATTTATTTTAGCCAAAATAATCCGATCTGTGGATTTGTAGAATACTAAAGCACAAGAAGGGAAACAGAAACTTTTGTCTTTAGTGTAGTGTATCTTTATTTTATTTTATCGTCTGATTTTCTTATCTTTTTAGGGATCCGTAGTCAAATATCTATTATAATTTCACCATGTCTGTCTGTCCATCTGTCCCTTTGCGGCTTTGTTTTGAACATGGTCAGTTAAGCCAATTTAGTTTAAAAAAAATCTTATACTGAGTCGTAAGTGCTGCGAGCATACTCCTTTTCGCTATCATGGTATCTACTAAAACCCCTTTTAGATTCGCTTACTGTGACCCTACACCCTACACTGAGCATGGCGCCACATAATCTTGGCCATTTTTTTCTACATTGTAGGTGCAACCGAAATTACGAAATCCAAACCTAAAACAGACGGGCGCATGCATAAAAACTTAACACCGCAGTATTTATGGGATGGATTTACACTTTATACTGTTCTTTTAGTGAAAGTTACATTTACAAAATACTCCCGAACTATAAGTATTGAGATTTAACAGGAACATGAATTTGTTCTGCTTATGCTCTTAAAATTAAAATCAAATATTAGAACGGGTATAAAATATCTGATAATGATTTGACAGACCTTTGCAACACTACATAAGAGACAAAAAAAGTGTTGAGGTCCGTATGTGCTTGTTTCGAGGACGACGCGCGCGAACAAGCGCGACGCAGTACGCCGGCCTGTACACGGTACTCAGCGTTTTATAATGGACCCACAGACAAGATAACCTAAAGACGTAGCATAGCCGGGCGGCCCCCTCTGTCAAGCATACGGTGAATTCACTCCATATTAGAGACACGCCCCCATTGCTAACTTAAGTCTGCGGCCGGCTTTCGTGCAGGTAATATTGTTGTATTACGGAGGTTTGAATGTGATTTACGACATGCAAAATGCATTATTGTTGCGTAAAATTGTGTGGCAAGAACACAAAAACATCTGGTGCGCAATAAGATGGTATTTCGTTTCACAGGTAAGCAGATTTATCTAAATTTCAATTAAAATTAAAAATTGTTGAAGCGTGAAATCTAATGAACTCGTTGATGTCTTTTTACAAAGTCTCTTTCTAATACTTTGCTCGACGTATAACTCCTTCCTTGTCTAGCGTAACGAGCAACGTATGCCCCAATGCCGTCCGAACTAGAGATGTCCACAGTGTCTGTTTGTTTACTATCGATAAGGTAATTACGACTAAATTTAAAAGTCTCTATTCTCAATCGTAACCAGCAACATACTCCACGAGTCTATCCGAACTAGTGATATCCATAATGTCTGTTTGTTTACTATGGATAAAATAATTACAGTAAAAATTAAATAGTCTTTATTCTTAAATGAATTGAGGTTTTGTGTAAAGTGTTCTTAAAGTATAATTTTAAATTTTTCCTCCGATTCTATTTTGATTGGTTTCCTGCTCCAAGCAGTGTCACATGTTATGCGTTATAGTTAGCGTTAATTTGTAACTAAAAGTTAATGACTGTACAAATAAAAGATTTTTTTTTCTACTCGCCTACTTTTATCTGTCAATTACGAGTACATAGACAAAACTATAAGCTCATACTTTTCGATATTAGACAGTCCAACTCAACTATAATATCTCATTTCGATACGCTGTAGGCAACTTTAATAGAACTTCATACAAATTCTATACTTATTTGCGATGCCGCCTGCGACTGTGCCGACCGCGCCCCCGCGCCCCCCGCGCGCAATTACATCTTTTTGTGTTACATCCGTGTTAAGTCAATGAAATTGAATGATGAAATTGTTCCTCCATAGATGATGATGATGATGACTCGTAGAAAAAGTATTGTATACAATCGTAACCTAATTAAGTTTTTCAATCTCGTACCTTACTTAGGCCACTCAGCAAGCTTCGTGGCCTAAACACGGTACTCGACTGAAAAACTCTGCATTATATCACGATTGTATAAAATACTATTTTAAAATGTGTTTTATTTATTACACCAGAAACGATATATGATATTTTCGTTGGTAAGTCGTTGACAATGATTTGATTGTGACAGCGATAGACGCTGTATTCATCGATACTTTTATCGATATTCCGAAGTCACTTGCGGCCAGCGGACATTTTTGGTTCACGCCTCCTTGACCTTGAAACGACTAATCACAGCACAGTAAGTGCATGTTACGCCGCCCGCACCCCTGCATTTTTGGCAGCGTCGGTTTGAATGAAATAATTGTATAAAGCTACGTCTTTAGGTTATCTTGTCTGTGAATGGACCCAAACATATCTCGAGTAATGATTAAAAATATATAAATGTTATCCGTAATTTATACCTATACTAAGTTGTACGTACAGTTGACGACCGGTTGGCTTAGTTGGTAGTGACCCTGCCTGCTATGCCGATGGTCCTGGGTTCGAATCCCGGTAAGGGCATTTATTTGTGTGATGAACACAGATATTTGTTCCTGAGTCATGGATGTTTTCTATGTATTTATGTATTTGTATATTATATATATCGTTGCCTGAGTACCCGTAACACAAGCCTTATTGAGCTTACTGCGGGACTTAGTCAATTTGTGTAAGAATGTCCTGTAATATTTATTTATATTTATTTATTTAAGTAGGTATTAATGTCTCACGATAATTTATATGTGTAACATTTAAAATGTGGTTTGTGGGTAGTTTAAAAATTGTGTGTTTACCCCAAATTTCTACATAGACTTTTCGTTGGGTAGTTACACAAATCTCTGTTTTGACATTTTGCTGGGACATCAGTCAGCCGCGACCATGACCAGTGAAACCTGTGTCGAAACGTCGGTAAATAAGGTAAACAAATTAATTCGCGTTAGACCCGTTTAATAATTATGTTTAAATATGAACTTATATGTATTCGATAAATAATTATTG
The DNA here is from genome assembly GCA_949128165.1 of Lathronympha strigana. Taxonomy (NCBI): domain Eukaryota; kingdom Metazoa; phylum Arthropoda; class Insecta; order Lepidoptera; family Tortricidae; genus Lathronympha; species Lathronympha strigana. Next base: position 3,416,306 of record OX421911.1, read on the forward strand.
TTGTGCTTTAAATGTGTATTTTATACACAACTAGTTGGTGGATTGCGTAGATCCATTCCGAGGTACAATACAAGGGCGTAAAAGAGGAAATTCCCAACGAGTGGCGATAAATTATAACACGACCGTAGGGAGTGTTTTAAATTGACACAAGTTGCGAATTACCTCTTCGTACTCGTATCGTACGACGTTTTACAGTACATATAGCCCTTCGAATATTCGACGCAGGCATGTAAAGTGCTCATTATCGCTTTAGTGCGGTAAAGTAGCACCATGTGTACTGTAAAGTTTACTTATATTTACTATTTGTTAGTAACGCAATTAAATACAATGACATTATACTTGACTCCTCATCCTCAAGCAATACAGGGAGGGAGTCGGCAAATGTACCGTTTTCCCTCTGAAGTACAGGCCCAAATGGGCACACACGGGTCTGTGTTGTCACTGGTCCGTACACAAAAATAGATAGAAGTGTGCAGTGGAAGATTTAATATTGTCTTCTGTTACCGCGATTGTTATGCATCGAAAATGAAACACTTTAGAACGAATTAATCGCGTTTATTAACACCATGACCCTACGTTTCGAGCCCTTTACAGCACTGGTTTTCAAAGGGTTAAGATTATGACATCATCATCATCATTATATAAACGAGATTACTCCGTTCTGTGTTTAATTTTCAATGTGCAAGATTTGTTGGGGTAGTTGTATTATTTTCTATGTGTTAGCGTCGTCATTGCAGATTGTTTTTGTATGTAATGTGTGTAAATGCGTCTGTGTGCACTTCCCCCGCAAAAAGTGACAATATTTTTAGGGTAAGATTTCGCTTTGACGTGTTCCTTCCAACGTGATATCAGACCTAGTTACTCGAAGACTAGACTAAATACGTACTAGATAAAACATGTCTATACATGGACATGAAGAAACGCCTTATAAGCATGCTATAGCTACTCTCTATTCACATGGTACATAAAACTACTAAAGTAAACACACTGCCGATTAAAACTGCGTGTGAGAAATTGTTATTGCCCGTTTTAGTAATAATTAGCGTGTTATTTAAACGTCGGAGGTGGGAGCTTGTAATATCGTGTAGACGGAACCATTTGTTATTATGAAGTTGAGTTGGTTAGGGTTTGGTGCAAGTGGAGGAGGCAGCGTTAAACTATACAGCCTGAAATGTAAACCAATTGAGATTGTTCACCTTATATTAAATTGTTAACACTCATGTTTTTTTTATTACAATAGGCGTGATATGTTTCGACTGCATCGGGCAGTCATCGTCGGACAGACAGCAGAGTAGTCATTGATGCCGTCAGACCATCCGACAATTCAGACTCCCACAACGACGGCGCCGGATTGCTCGAATCAGCCTGCTTCGTCACGCGCGACCCGTTACCTACGCCGGTCTCGGGCAGTGGTGCCCGAGCCGCGAAGGTGACAACACTACTCTGTTTGTCCGATAATGACTGCCCGATGCAGTCGAAACATATCACGCCTATTGTGATAAAAAAAACGTGAGTGTTAACCATTGCAATTTAATATCAGTATGACTTACGAAAGTTTAAATTATATGATTGTTCACCTTAGTCAGTTTTTCGTTGGTCAGTGCTTTGCCGTTCTAAATAGCCGTCTTAATGTAAATTCGTCTTGCGATTCCCATTATAAAACTGACTTGTTTCAATACTACAAATACGTTTAGCAAACACACGCAATATATGAATGAATGAATTCATAAACTGCCTATGCACTCTTGAATACGATAGGACCTACCAATCTTATTTCGTTATCCAAATTCATTTATACCCGTAAAAAATAACTCTGTAGTAAATGTACATTTCACTATTTAATGAGCCGGACTGGCAATGTCTGTCATTTTCTATACAAAAAAGTCCGACGATTTTGCGGGGGAGGGGCTCGTTAATTGTACATAAAAAATCGCCGTCAATGGAACTTGCTAACGATGTAAACAAAAGGCATCACATGTTTTGTCACTGTTTCTCCTTGTATTTTGACACTACCTCATCAAACACCACTGAAACCATTCACTACTGAAACGGTCGTATTATCTATACATATAAAAGGAAAAGTCCTGACTGACTGACTCACTGATCAACGCACAGCCGAAACTACTAAACGTATGATCCTGAAATTTTCACATTACGTTAGGTGTTTAACGAAGGTAACGAATAAGAAAGGGTTTTGAAAAAATCATCTTCTAAGGGGGTTAAATCGGGGTTGAAAGTTTGTATGGAAGAAAGTTTTTTTTTTAGATAGAGACTCAAAAGTTGGTGTAGAGGTTTGTTATAAAAATACAAAAAAAGTAATTTTAGCGTTTTGGAAAAATCAACCCCAAAAGGGGTGAAAAGTGTGTTAACAGTTTGTATGGCGGAATCGTTTCCCTTTTAGTTATAGACTACAAACTTTGTGAAAAGAATCCTCATTAGAGTTTACAAAAAGTAATTTCAGCGATTTCGAAAATTCGACCCTTATAAGGGTGAAAAGGGTGTTGAAAGTTTGTATGGCGGAAGGTTTTCTGTTTATCTAGAGACTTTATTTTATGTGTAAAGGTTTCTCATCAAAATACAAAAAAGGTGTTTTTATCTATATAATGAATATATAAAAAAGAAACTGACTGACTGAATGACTAACTGACTGACTGACTGACTGACATATCAACGCACAGCCCAAACCGCTGGTCCTAGAGATACCAAATTTGAAACGTAGGTTCCTTATAAAGTCTAGAGGTGCACTAAGAAAGGATTTTTCAAAATTCAACCCTCTAAGGGGGTGATTTGAAAGTCCAAAGTTTTTATGGGGAAACAAGATTAGTTGGCCTATTCCATTTGAAACTTTACAGGAGTATTTATAAAGATAAATGAGGTAGCACGTGTTTCAGGTTTTTTGAGAATTCAACCCATATAAGGGGGAAAAGGGGTGAAATAGTAAAAAAAACAACATGGGTATCGTTTTCTGGTTTATCGGGTCGCTGATTACAAAAACAACGACGATTTTAAAATCTAACGTGGCGATTGTGAAATACCATCTTCCCTGTTGGGGCGCGAGGGGGTCGAACTCTAAAAATATAAATATGGGTGTCGTTTTGTTGTTTATTTCTGGTTCTATAGATTCCAAACTTAACACTTAGGTTCCGTAGGGGTGCACAAACAAAGGAGTTTTCAAAATTCACCTCCAAAGGGGGAGAAATGACGGTACAAACTATGTATGGGGAAACATGATTAGTTAAACTATTTTATTCAAAACTACACAAGAGTATTTCTAAAGATAAATGAGTAAAGACGTGTATTTGATTTTTAGAGAATTAAACCCCTAAGAGGGCAAGAAGGGGTAATAAAGTCAGATTCAGATTCAGAAACATCATGATTATCGTTATTATGGTTTATCGGGTCGCTGAAATAAAAAACAACAACCATTTTGAAGTCCAATGAGGTGGACGTATGATACACCATCTTCTCTGTTGGGGTGTGATGGGGTTGAAATCTCAAAATATCAACGTGAGTGTCGTTTTGTTGTTTATTTCTGTTTCTAAAATTTCAAATTTGGCATGGCACGTAGGTTTCTTATTAAGGTGTAGGGGTGCATTAAGAAAGGATTTTTCAGAATTCACCTTCTAATTGAGATAAGAAAGAAGATCCGAGAGGTTCTTTACAATGAATCTGGAGCCAAAACTGCGAGAAAAGGCCGCCATCTGAAATTTCGTCAGTTACGATCTGATCGTGATGGAAATCAATATCTGAGAATCTGAAAGGTTCTTTCTAAGGAATCAGAAGTCAACATTGATCGTAATATGTACTCGGTTGGTACATATCAAAGGGTTCAAGAGGTTCTTTATAACGAATCAAAGCCGCCAACTTGATTTTGAAATTACGTTACGGTTGAACATTTATTTTGTACGCGGGCGAAGCTGCGGGAAATAGCTAGGATTTTTTAGAATTCTCCTCCTGAAGGGGTGAAGTGGGATTTGATTGTATATCGGGAAACAAGATTTATTAGACTATTTTATTCACAGGAGTATTCCTAACGAGAAATGAGTAAATCGGAGTACGAAATGGGGTGAAAAAGTCAACATGGGAAATATATACAGTAAGTGTAACTTACCTAACGACCTACCTATGCCTACCTTAAATCTAAAATAGGTCCTTGATCAGAATTGCGAAAAGGGGCTCCATCTTGAATTTATTGAGTTTTAATCCAACCTTGATAATAATCGGTATTTCGGGATCCGAGAGATTCCTCAGTAATGATCTGTAGTAAAAACTACGAGATCCGGCCGCCATCTTGAATTATTTCGATTTTGATCCGATCGTGTTAAAATCGATTTCCGAGAGGTTCTCTTTATGAATAATCTGAAGTTAAACCTGAGAAAAACGGCCATCGTCTAGAATTTCTTCAGTTATGATCTGATCGTGATGAAAATCGATATCCGAGGATCCGAAAGGTTCTTTCTAACGAACCACCAACGCCACCATCAATGGCCACCATCTTGAATTTAAAGGGTTCGAGAGGTTCTTTATAACAAATCAGAGGTCAAAATTGAGAAACAGCCGCCAACTTGAATTTTTCAGTTTGATCACCTTTGCGACAACCATCCATTCCATTTAAATCCGTTCAGCCAACCGCAAGATAATAGCGGACAAACATACATATGTAGGTACATACAAATATACGGGCCCAACTAAGAACCTCCTTATTTGTAGACGGTTGTAAATTACGTTTAGTACGCGGGCGAAGCCGCGGGTAAAAGCTAGTCGTTATATACGAAACATTAGATAAAAAAATAATCTTGGAGACTTTATTAAAAACTTAAAAGTGAGGTTAATACGATCAATATGGCGGTTTGTTAACGATGTTTGCAAGTTGGATTGATCGTTATTATATTACAATTAATCGGGCATAGGTTCGCGTTCATAATTGCATGGGCAATAGTACTCGTACCTATCCTTTAAACTAAAGCTAGATACCCGCTACAATCTTCTAGCTTAGAGCACCACCTTCAAGATAGGAGCATAGACGCCCCGCTGCGGATACAATCAATTTATAGCACGAGACGAGACAAATTGCGGTATGTGTCACAATCCCACACGGCGATAGCCATCTCTTCATCAGGCTAGACATTGATACTATTGAAGTGTATTACACTTGTTATTGTATTAGAATACTAATCATTACGATTCAAGAATACACGGGGTTCTTCAAAACAGGTATTTACAAGATTTTAATGGGTCGGCAACGCGCGAGTCACCCCCCTGGGGTTGCAAGAAGCTACGATGACTGCTTTCCATCGGGTGGGCCGTATGCTTGTTTACCATCGTCGTGGTTTAAAAAAAGCACATGCCAAAAGTCTTGTACTTTTCGTCAGACTTTCGCAATACACTTTTGTAAACTATCGCGGTTATTTTACGCTAGTCCGATTTCCTTTTGATGGTTTCCGACCACCAAAGAGCGATCGGTAAATATCTGGCTGGCTGCTCAGGTCTACGCACATTTCGAGCAAACATGTCCAGATATTTTCGACTTTATTGACGTGAGTAACCCGATATAAGTAATATTGTCTTCTGTTACCGCGATTCTTATTCATTGAAATTAAACAGTTTAAAACGCATTAATCGCGTTTAATAACACCATGACCCGTTTCGAGCCCTTTACAGAAACTTTACGGGAGTTTTCTGATTTTGTTTTCGTTTAAGTAATTTGTAAATAATTGTCATTTTAATATTATTAAACATTCATTATCCCTAATGGCATTATGCGTGTTTTACAGCATTAGAAACGTAGAAAAAAAATGTTACAGGAGTTTTTTTTTATTCTTGTACCTTTTTTAAAATATAATGGGCAATAGCAATAAATCAACTAATATTTCCGCTTAAAGTAGTTCAGGGCTAAAATTTCACGCTCTCTCCCTTTATAGTCAAACAGTGATTTGATGTGATTGATTATCCTCGTTTTATCATGATCATTCACCAATTATTTGTCACGACACCCACTTGTATTATTTGTAGACCTTGAATCAGTTTAAAGGTTTCTAGACTCTCACGAACCGAGGTCCTTATCGTGTCTAATGATGTTGGTATTTCAACGTTATCAGTTGCCTTGTCCAATAAGTCATTTCTATTTATTTATATCTCAAAATATTATCTGATGTTTTTGGTATAAATAGGATTTGGCTATAAGTTCATCCGTTTGAAAATAATAGCTCTTAAATTATTATGAACGGGTCTATCGCGAATATAGTTAATTTAATTTAATATACCGACGTTCCAGTTTCATGGTTGCGGCTTGACTGATGAACTAGCGAAGTGTCAACGGCGATCATGCTGGAAATGAAAGTCGGAAAGTCACTTTAAACGCGTGGGTAGGTAGAAAAAGTTAGGTCAACCCTTTTACTAAGTTTTATCGGCACGATACAACACTCTCAACATCCGCGCATCGATCCGAAGATGAATCTCGCGGTTTGAACTTACGAAAAGTGTGTATATTAAGGTAAATTAACTATATTCGCGATAGACCCGTTCAATGTTAATAATAATGTGTACAAAACGCGAAAGCTTAAAGTGTTATATAGCTCCTAAATGTTTGATATTTATCTTAATCCATAAAAGATCATTAGTTCCTCATATGGTTTTCGTATCAAATAGTGTCTCAAGCAAATCTTGGCATTTCAAAGCGTAGCCCAGTCTTCCAGCCCAGGTCGAGGAATATTTATTTATTATACATAAGCGGGCAAAGATTTTGAGAGACTCTCATGCTTATATTGAAACCTGAACAAGCGAAAAATTCCGAAATTGAGCCACGAGCGTAGCGAGTACACACATGGGGAGTTTTGTTCACTTCGCTTGAAGCCAGCGCAATGCTCAAGATTCCAGTTTTTGAACCATTCGCTACGCTTTTGGCTCAATTATGGAACGAGAGGTATACAACAACTTTGCACCCTTGTATAATAAATAACTATTACCTTCTTAGCATTTTTTCGGTTTTTGCCATGTCTACGTGTTTTTTGTCTAAATCAAAGTTGCATTTTAAAAAAAACTGTACATCTAAAGGAGAATTGACCCACTTAGCAATTACAATTGTAAAGCATGAATTGAATAATTCATTTTTTATAATAAATGTTTTGATTCATGTTTTTAAGTAGGCACAGTACTATATATAAGTCATAATTTGAAAGAGATGGTCATATACTACAGGAAAAGTGACCAAGGTCCCCAGTGAGCAGGGTTGGGATCGAACCAGCGCCCTCCTGCTTTCGCGGCAGACGCCCTAAACACTGAGCTACCCGATCACGGCAACCAAAAATAAGAAAGGATTGAAGCAGGAGGTCGCTGGATCGATCCCAGCCCTGCTCACCGGGGACCTAGGTCACTTTTTCTGTAGTACATGACATCTCTTTCAATTTATAACGACTCGGCAATTCTTTAACCTTATTACACCAATGGTCAGTAAAACTGTTCCTTTAGTTCCTGTATACGTAGTAACGAGGTGAGCTAATAATTCATCCAAATCAACAACCGAAACAAAACAGTTTTATCCCTCACGTCAGTTTGAAATGACGTCACGCCCGCATTGTGCCGTCACGTCAAGTTGACGTGACACGTCGACCGGTCACGTCAATTACTCGTCATTGATGCCCAGCGGAGCAAGTATGGTGTGTCATGTGTAGATTGTGTAGTGTTTAGTCGAAATCGTCTTGTCCAGTTACAATGGATCTTATTGAATGGGCATGCATGATATTTAAAGCCCATTAAGACTTAGTTTATATACTTTCTGGGTTGAAAGGTCAGGGGCCTTACCATAACGTCGTAACGCGATTCACTTTAGGTACAGTTCTATGGAAGCGACTCAGTTTAGGTCGTCAACTGGATCGCGTCGCGTCGCATATGGCAGTCACTTCCTTAAAACTAGGGACTATGCCAAATCTTGACGGTTACCAAAGGGGACCCTGGGTTCCCTGAAAACTCTAGGATGGAACAGAAGGGCATGAAAATAGTAGAGCAATGTATTTAAGCAAAATCTTCTGCGTTCAATATCAATTTTTTTAAAAGAAAGGAAGAGTAAAAAAGTCATGACCTCGGATGAGACTCGAACTCGCATGGGATACGCCCATCGCTCTATTATTAACAAATAAGACACCCTATGGCTTAGAATTGCTCCATTATTTCTAAGAAACTTTATCATCTAAATTATTCATGTTAAGCCATGTTAGTTCGAAATGTCACGTATCATTACATTAATTACCCAATTAAATTTTACTAGTAGCCGTTTAAATTAAACGTATAACATAATTATTTATATTAAAATTGCTCACAGTGGCATCATTGCAATTATACAATAACAATCTAGATAACATCAATATAAAACATGTTTTTAATTGTTCATTGGCTTTAAAATATAAAACATTTATTTGCTTAACACATCTTTATGGTGTAGCTATAAAATTATAATTGAGATTTTATTTGCAAATCGACTCGTATAACTTTTGCAGTATTTATTTTCCATGGTGAGTTATATTTGTATTACAGTACTTATAAGAAGACTGGTTTACTTAGTTATGCGCCGTTATGATTTGAAAATTTTGTGTAAGTGTTTTTTTTTCCTAGATTAAAAGGAATAGTAGATAAGTACCTATGCCCATTATGTCAACGTGTAACGGAAAAAAAATTTGGACACATGAATTCACTCAATTAGGCCATTATTTTTAGGGTTCCGTAACTCAAAAGGAAAAATTCAAAAATCTTATCTTGTTTAAACTTATATTAAATGGTAAAAAGCCAGATAGGAATAAGAGATGTTTTCCATCTTTGTGTAGTTGGTATGTACGATGTAATTAATACCTTCCACGTATTTCGGTGGTTGGATTACGCTTGTTACGATGTTCTTCCGAGATATTGCTAGGATAATGCTTTTGAACAACACTACATTAAAAAAAATATACAATTGCATTAAATATGTAAAGATACAGGATTTGTTCAGGTTACAATTTCCGCTTATTAATTAGTAGGCTATCTAGTTTTCTAACAGTTTGAAAAAAAATGCTATAAGCTAGGAAAAAAATATTTTTATCTTTGAAGCATCCCGTATCTGCTAAATTTAAATCTAAAAGTAGGTACCTATGATTTAAACCTTCACACAGCTTTCTAACGCAAAACTGTATTTTACAAATTAATATGTAAATCATACAGGCAATGTCAGAGTTTAAAACGTTTTCGAAACCTTTATCAAGCCATTTAGGATCTTCCTGGCTTCCGTATAAAGTATAAGTTCGTTTGGACGTCTGCACTCCGACATTGCGACATGTTTATTTTACAAATCCAATTTTCTACTGACATCTTGGCTGTCAAATCGACGGTGGAGAGACTAAAGTTACCCAGAGATAAGTGGCAATGTAAAAACAACTCTATGATTCGTCATATAAGGTGTATTATTTCTTACGCAAATTTACACATGAAGTACTTCACTTATCTACAAAAGGTGCATTTTGATATGAATGTACTTCAAGATAAGTCTTTTTGTAGCCGGAATATTATAATGTAAGCAACTTTCGGAACTCTGTATACTAATTTCGCTCGTCCCATGTTTGACGTCTTAATAAATTGCCGTTTTGGAATTCAATTTAGTTGTGATCAAAATACATTTTCGTTTGTTTCATTTGTAACTTGTAAGTAGCATTATTTTTGATGTTTAATGCATACGAATTTTCCAAAGATTGGAAGTATGAGAGAATGTAAATAGTAATCAGATAATGGATTTGTTTTGTAAGAGACAGATAAGTACTAGAAGGTTTTAAAGTAGCAAGTAAATGTCTCCTGGAAAACGAAGCGTGATAATTTGAATATCGAAACACGATGAACCGATAACTCTGGATAAACACAGTTAACTGTTGGACAGAGCTTTGTAACACTTAAGCCTTTGTGAAAGCCATGTGTGCTTACCGTGAGTTGCACGCAACTGTATTCGATAGCGGCTGACGCTCAAAAGTATGTCCGTCTCGTTCCTACCATTACTCTCCTCCTTCTTTTTTTTTTAAAGGGTCGGCAACGCGCTTGTAACACCCCTGGTGTTGCAAGTGTCCATAGGCTACGGTGACCGCTTACCATCAGGCGGGCCGTATGCTTGTTTGTCACCGTCGTAGTATAAAAAAAACTCTGGAAGGAGCGAGACGGAAGTATATTGGGGGATTCTAAAGACGTCATCTGCCTAACTTATACCCCGCACTTTTATCAATAAAGTTAGAAGAACCATTCCAGCTCTGCTCACCGGGGGCCTTAGTCACTTTTTCTATAGTATATGACATCTCTTTAAATTTTTAAGTAAAAGGAAATCAAGTGTTTCAAATATAAATTCAATAACACTAAATTACCGGAATAAAATGCAACAGATCACTGCCAGCAGCTAAACCTCTCGAACCTAACGAAAATCGAACGATTGCGGATTTGTATCTCCATCTTTGTCACACTTGCATATTGGAGTGACAAAGAGGTTTCCCCGTCAATACCAATTTTCGATGTTCATGGTAGGCATGCAGGAGTCACCGAGCCATAATGATGCATCCACAATAAACCACTGCGAAACGGAATCCCATCACTCATGGTGTCAACTCGACTTCACCACCAAACGACGTAACCACCGTCTGAAAAAATAGCCACTTAATACCTTTCAACACGTATCTGTTATATCAATACCGAACTGACTTAAGTGCCAATTAAATGATAGGCGTTTAAGACTTTATTTTACGTGCGGTTTTGAGATGCTCCCGATTATCAGATATCAGAGACTGCACTTAACACTTAATGGTTGGATGTTTGATACGCGAATAAATTTAGAACTTTTGCATAGTGATGTATATCAGCACTACAGTGCATATTTGGGTTTTAATCATGATTTTTGATGTTATACGTGAGATGATGATGTTGATGTCCTCCCAGACGTATCCGTCGACGGCGTGCTGCCGCATAGTCATAGTCATAATCCTTTATTTATAATATAATAAAATGTTACATACATCTAGCACATGCTTACTGGCTTCCTCCTTGCCGCAGGACAGGATTGGTCTCAATTCTTTCGCACGAAACATCATGGTGACCTTTTAAATCGCAAGACGAAATAAAGACATTGACTACGATGTTACAATATTAAATTAATCCCTAGCCTGTTCATGAAACCGAAAACAAATGAATATTGCCAACACAATAATTAATTTTTTTATAAGCAGCATAGCTCGAGCTATTGCACTTGCTGGGGATGTTATTTTCGTCTTACCGTACCTACATATAGTTTAGTAAACCAGAATAACGTGAACTCCAGTGGCTCCAGTCCAACAGCAGCCTTAGCGCTGTGCTTCAAGAGCGTACTCCTGGTACTGGTTTTCAATGCAAATACAGTACCGGATCCGGGCCTGATTCTTGCCTTAAAAACCCAGTACCGGGAGCGTCCCCTAACTCTGCGACAGTAATCGCGGTCCAGAAAGACAACCGTCTCTTTCTAACTGTTCGGAGTAGACAATGACAGTTGTCTTTCTTGACCACAAGATACTATTGCGCTAGGGCTCCAGATAATTGCCGGCAACATATTATGTTCGAGTAATCCGTCTCCATAGTGGTTATGTTCGCCTGGTATCGGTCAGAAAAATATCCCATGCATTTATCGGCAGATCCGGCAGATATGCCCGAACGTATCCAGCTAATGTTAAAATGTGACTGTTAAACTTTGCAACTGCGTTTATTACATAAACTAGAACAATATGAGTTTCATTTAGGTACCTAAATCTTTATGACATGTTAATTAATACCAAACAAATATTTAGAAGATCTCTTCTACCTATAACGTTATTTCAACGATGAGCATTGCCAACGCCATCTTCCCAAATATTACTTTAATCATTTTCCGCTAACACTTCAAAAGTTAGTAATTTAGTCAATTGAATAGCTCTCTTTTCACTTCTCAAATGCACCTACTTGTTTTCTGGAGTAATTGAAGAGCATACATATATCGGTTGATCTGAGGCGCTACGCTCAGCGACTGTTCAAAATAGCAACCCCGCCCCTCAGAATGCGTTCCGTCTCATAAACCAAAGATCCGCAAACCCCACAAACAACCGTTCTGTAACGTTAAACGACTAATTGCAGTCCTTATCCAATTTGGCAGCGCAGAAAAACGCGACCCCCCTCGCACAGGAAATTTGTTTTTAAATTTCGACAACAATGGGGAGATAGGATAATTGTATGGGAAGCGCTCGTGACGGCATAAATCCGGAGGTTAATGATAGCCTTGAAACGACTATCAACAAGGTTTCAGGGAACGATTGGCGATCTTGCATTTTTCTTGACATGTTGGACATTAATTTAAACTTTCATGATTCTCACACGTTTTAAAATTTACTGCAACGGGGCTTAATAGCGTAAAACATTGAAAACTAACCTCCGACGTTTCAAGGACGACATTGTCCCCGTGGTCTGGAAATACTGGCTGATGTCAACATCTTCTAGCCATATTCCTGTTTTATGCGATTAAGCCCCGTTGTACTAAATTTTAAAAGGTACGAGTATGATGGAATTGGTTACAAACGTTGGCGCTACTCTGACATTGGGTTAACACGTTCGGCGCTGGTGACACAGCGTCTGTGATCGTTATCGTTAACTGACGCCACCAGCCAGCTGTTCAGCTGCAAAGACGCGGAGGCGCTGGTCACACCAAGGAGTAAGGGACGGAGAGCCTAGTCGAGATTGCTCGAATGTACGTACCAGTACGGTCCGGGTCGGTCAGAGGCGTATAATTTGGCGGTTTAACAACCTCCGTCCGGACTTAAACACAGCGTCTGTGATTCAAAAAATTCTTACTCCTATGCCAGTGACACATATGTGTGATTTTATTTATTAGGTACGCCTTTTCTCAACGAATTTACAATTTAAAATTTTTAGATTAAATGTACAGTTTGGGGTTTTCTAAGAAAACCCCAAACATAGGGCGATCCTCGTTATAGTGAAAAATCATCAGGGTGCCAAGATCTATTAAATGAGACATGTTTTGTTTCTGTTGGTGGGTGGGGACAGTGCCCATACAAATTTGCCCATTGTCCAAAAAAACAATCTAAGGTATGGTGTTAATAAACGCGATTAATCCGTTCTAAAGTGTTTAATCTAAAGCATAAATTTATTTAAAAAAAATTAAGATACGGTCAATACCTATTATACATTTCCACTAATATTTATGATAATGTTAACGTTGTGTACAAATTTCATATTTCTTCCTTCGTAAACATTGGAGATAGAATGGTGTAACTATTCCAATATTCAATAGGTTGTAGTTGACGAGATATTAAAAGATGTAACAGACAGACTGCGTCACACCATAAGGGTTCCTTATAACCATTTTGGTACGGAAACCAAAAAAAAATATTTATGTTCCTAATTTTAGAAATATTTGTCAATTCTTTTGTTTCCTTTTTTAATTGTTTGTTAATCAATATGCTTATGGTTTTTAAGTCAATTTGTACTTTCGCATGTTTCTCACTGCAATCACAAGTGTAAGAACATCGCAAAACGCGGAATACTAATTTACCGCGGAGGCTTAATCCAGAAATCTTCAATTTTTCAATGCATTACTTTAGTCATATCTATAAATGAAAGTGTCAGCTCACTTTTAAACTCATATAAGCATTAAATCACGTAATTTAAACTTGTCAAAGCCGACGGATTAGTTTCCAATAGAGAACCATCATAAACATGTTATAACTCGAAATATAAAAGTTTTACCGTGTCCATAAATCAAAAAGATTATAAATCGGTTTTATAAGCTGTAGGTGATCTCGGAAAGAGTCGTAAATCAAATATGGAATGGGTTCTGCTCGTCAATTTCAGTGCAAGTGAGAATAGGAGGCTGCCCCTAGAGGAACATTATTTTGAAAGCGAAGATGAGATTGAAAGTGAACTTTGATCTAACTTTAAAACTGCCATATTCATATCAAAAACTGTAGTTATATTTGATAAACATAAGATATTCGTCTCTCCGTTAAGTGCACGCAGCAGTATGGATCAATTGATAATATATGTCTTATAATTTAAACTTTCGTGAGTCATACTGACTAAATTGCACCGGTTAAATCTCGCTAGTTAAAACAAGTTAGTTAGTTTAGTTACTAAGTTAACTGACGACTCTCAAGTCTTAAGAAAGCACGATAAGGTCTAGAATTCAAAAGCAGGTGCAGCAGGCCAGCATGCCTACTACGAAAATCAGACGATTGCGGATTCGTATCTCCATCTCTGTCACGCTTGCGTATTGGAGGGACAATGAGGATTTCCCGTCAATGGAAATTTTCGATGTTCGTGGTAGGCGAGCAGAGTTCAAGTTGTCTCTTTATTAATTTGATTAAATCCAAAAGCTAGTCAGTTGCCATATAATTTCCATATTAACATAATAGTCAGCTACTATATTAATATCATAAACGCTTTAGGGTCTTCAGATGATCAGTGATAGGTAATACCAACAAGCTCAACACTTTGAAATATAATATCGCATTACTTTTGTGGCATAAGGTCGTATCTGCATATGAAGCTCAATGTAGATACTACATTGTTCAACTAATCGAACATCATTACATACTTTGTCTCTACCATGAGTTGCTATAGATTTCGAAGGATAGATTTCGACACGTATCTATAGTTGCGTCCCGCTTTCACCCACCAGTGCGAGCAAGATGCACTGATGCTTGACGTAGACGCTTGCAACTATAGATATCTAAAATAGATTTCGAATTCGTAGTAAGCACATTTGAAACTATCTCTAACACGCGTATCGAATAATCAGTTACACCAACTATCTAACGCCAAGTGGGTGTAAGTAACTTCAAAATCATATGTGGCATCGACAAATGGCGAAATTATTCAAATTACCGGCTCGTATGGAGAGACTATTAGATGTAATCATTATTTATCAATATGACATACATATTTTGACTAGTAATAAATGCTATGTTGTGGGTTATAGATTTTTTCCTAACGATTGGATTCACAATAGAACGGGCCGCGACGTGATCGGACCGGGCAGATCTGTCAGTTTCTATAGAAAACGTCACGTGACATCCGAAGGCTCCGAGCTATCACGTGATTCTTTCCATAGAAATTGGCAGATCGTCCCGTCCGGGTCTAGTGTGAATCATCGTAAAATGGTATAACACTTTAACTTTGGCGTTTTAAAGTTTGGTGTTTTTAAGTACGCACACTACTATATATAAATTATAAATTGAAAGAGTTGTCATATACTACAGAAACAGTGACCTGGGTCCCCAGTGAGCAGGGCTGGGAACGAACCAGCGACCTCCTGCTTTCGCGGCAGATGCCCTAACCACAGGGCTATCCGATCACGGCAACCAGAGTCCGTCCTAATTATATACAATCCTTTCAAAGGTTAGGGCGTCTGCCGCGAAAGCAGGAGGTCGCTGGTTCGTACCCAGCCCTGCTAACCGGGGACCTTGGTTCTGGGAACGAACCAGCGACCAGCGACCTCCTGCTTTCGCGGCAGACGCCCTAGCCACTGGACTACCCGATCACGGCAACCAGAGTCCGAAATTTCCCAATCAATCCTTTCAAAGATTAGGGCGTCTGTCGCGAAAGCAGGAGGTCGCTGGTTCGTACCCAGCCCTGCTAACCGGGGACCTTCGTCACTTTTTTTGTAGTATATGACATCTTGACATCTCTTTCAATTTATACTTTGGCGTTTTGTTACACATTACATTACTTTGAAGCCGAGACCATGACACATGAAACTGGGTCGAAACGTCGGTACATTAAAGTAAATGAACTAAATTCGCGATAGACCAGAGCGCCTACCACGAACCGCGAACGAAAGTATACCTCCCTTTCGCACTTGTGATGTCTCACTCAAGTGCGACAGAGAGGTAAAACTTCGTTCGTGGTTCGTGGTAGGCCTTCAGTTCTATGTTTATAATAATCCTTAAAAGTACAGAGTTTTAAATTGATCTGTTGTCAGTTAGTCATAAAGCCCGAAACATGTACTAGATTCAGTTTATATTCACAAAAGCACATGTCTTTTTTGTATTCGCCGTAGGTATTTCAAACAGTTGGTGAAAAGTTTTCATGGTGGACTTTACGACTTACCACATTAACATCAACTTCGTTTTGAAACACTCTTAACATTAATGTTTACAAATGTAAATAAAACGACTATATAACTAATCTTAAAGATACTTTACTTTAGTCGTCAACTTCGTATATGCATCATTATTTCACTAAACACATGTAATCAGAACATAATTCTCACGTCTTGTTTACACCTGGAGACATCTTGAAACAGAACTTCATTTAACCCTTAATGGAAAACTTAATTAATGTCAAAACTTGAGTTTATATTGCTGACTGGAGACTCGTGTAAGAAACGTGTTATTTCTTAAAGAGACAAAATGTGCTTGTTTTTACTAGAAGGTACCACTTTGGTGACAATATTCTGCCACGAAAGCAGGAGGTCGCTGGTTCGATCTCAGCCCTGCTCACCGGGGGGTCCTTGGTCACTTTTTCTGTAGAATATGATATCTCTTTCAATTTATAACAATTATGTACTTAAGTTTTTCGTATTATTTAGTCACTCGTATACCTACTTACATCATCATCTTTATCAGATTTAAAACGGACAAATATTTTGTAACCATCATATAAACAAATTAACCGTAACTATCATATCTCATATGTGGCATTAATAACTAAGCACAAAGCATTTTAGAATGACAAACGAAGTAGGAAGCTTTCACTAATCCAAAACCAAAAGGTATTATCATTCTAAATTTCTTACGCACTTGTTGCTTTCTTTGGCTTGGTAAGAATGTGTGGGGCTTAGAGTAAGAAGACAGCAACCATATATGAATTTCAATCATATTTAGTACCTTCTTTAATTGGCTGTACGTAAACCGATTATATTGATCGCTCGTCATACGCGACGTATGTAATCGATTACTTTGGATGTATGAATAAGATAACAAAGTACCGATCTTATCGGAGATATTACGGCAAATGTCACACGTGCTGCAAAGGTTAATGTTACTGTAAATTAATTGAAATGCTAACAAAGACTATTCGGGTAATCGTGAGCAAGTTGACTGTAAAATGCTCACGTATTCCATTTTGACGATGGGAACCTTTTAGACATCCAGTCTTTATTTTGACGTTTGGAGATCCTCTTTACTTCTCCAAATCGTGTAAGTATTTTATTTTTGACGTTGGGGACCTTTTATATCTGCAAGCTTAATTTATTATTTATTAACTTTAAGGTCTACACATCTATACATTGGTTGCCACATTAGTAAGTAAAAAGTACCAACTTAGTAAATTTAATTTTCATAATTAATGTTTAGCCAGGTATTTGCTGTTGAGTTATAGGTATTTAGATTTTACTTTTCTTGTCCCTATATATTGTTAATGTCTGTAATACATGCAAATGCTTTAATGTAATGCTTATTTTAATTAGAAAACTCCCGTGAGTATCAGACATATTAAAATTCTCATAGCGGGTTACTCACGTCAATAAATACGAAAATAGCGTCAATAGAGTCGAGAGCTGACCGCGCTGGGGCTCGCAGAGTGCGTAGAGCAGTCACCGCGGCTAGACGCATTACTCATGAATAAGGGACACGGACTGTTCCGAAACATGTCGAGCCATTTTCGACTTTATTGACGTGAGTAACCCGCTATGAGAATTTTAATGCTTATTGACTAGAAAAAGTGCCCTTGAGGCCTGTTTGTAGAATCTAAATTAGAATTTTACCCTCGTTACCCTCTTATTCAGAATAAATGACATGATGGTCATTAAGTTGGGAATTTCGCCCAGAAAATAGTATATCCGAATTAGTAAAATGCTAAATGACGATGATACTCGGTTTGGCCCCACATTCACTAATAATTGAAATTTTATTTTGACAAAACCATTATAAAACGATCCCAGCAACTTGTAAACAATGCCCAATCAAGCAACAGCTCAAGCGCATATCCTTAAACTAAATTCTCGCAACAATTTGCAATAGCGAAATAAAACGATAAAATAAATTGCAGTCCCCCAGTACTGCTAAAAGAAATGTCGTATCTGACATTATTTTCTCAGTAAAATAAGCTTTTGTGTCAAACAAAAGATGGGAGGCGCGATAAGACGGAACAATAACCGATGCGCCCTCTTTGACAATACTGAATTCCAATGGATAAACGTAATAAGTGCGTCTTCATAAAGTCTTATCTTGACAGACGATTTAAACAGCGGTTGTGAGAATACACGGATTAACTTATTATTGCAATGATATTAAAATAAAATAAAAGCAACGTTTTGAGGTTCATAAAGAAAGGGAACAAAAATTGTGCACTTCTACTCAGGTTGTGTAGGGTTAAGGATAACTCACACTAGACAGGGACGGGACGGGACGATCTGTCAGTTGCTATAGAAAACGTCACGTGGCATCCGAGGGCTCCGAGCTATCACGTGATTCTTTCTATATAAATTGTTAGATCGTCCCGTACTTACCCGTCCCTTCAGTCCTAGTGTGAGTTATCCTTGATGATGGCCGGTTGTAGTTTCTGACAATTATGATTACATTTTTATTTAATAAAATACGAATACCTAACTTTTATTACACGTCAACAGAAATCATTGAAAACATCCTTGAGAGACTACTTTACGGGCAGAATGGTAATCAATTTGACAAAGTCCCAAAGATTAAGTACTTACATTTATTGAAACTCAACGTACAGTCAAACAATTGGAACCCTATGCTATGGTTTTAGAGTGCTAGAACCATATCGAAATAACAAGCAGTAAGAGAGAGCAGCAAGGTGGACTGATGACCTGGTGAAGGTCGCAGGAGTCCGCTGGATGCGGGTGGCGCAGGACCGGTCATTGTGGAAACCTTTGGGGGAGGCCTATGTCCAGCAGTGGACGTCTTTCGGCTGAAATGATGATGATGATGATGATGAAGAGATTTCTTACAATCTGATTTACAGCGTCACAATGACATAGTCCTACAGACCCTACATTACAGTTCCGAATGGTTGACTGTACTTACAACCTTTGTCCCCTAGCCCTCATAATTTATATTCCAAGATCGCAACGATATGCGTCACTAAATCGATCAATACCACGGGAAAGTGATAAGCAATGGGAATTTCGCATCCACACCCATAACGTAGTATCTCCCGTAGACGCATAGACACATCCGCCCTTACTGTTTCGTACAAGGAGTATCAAATTGAAACGTCAGCAGGGTATAATCAATGATATTTATTATACGGGATGTTCTCACGTAAGAATGGGACCGTGGGTGTGTGTAACGGGTTAGGTAATTATTACCTTGCGGTTCTAGGCGACGCAGGTGGTCCTAAGGTTTTTGATTTGCTGATTGTGGATTCAAGAAATCTATTGAAGGTAAACTGACTGCGTGCGTAGCCAAGACGCCAATCCCTCAAGCTTATTAAAGTATCGTAGTTACCTCTCTCTATCACTCTTCCTTATTAGTGTGACAATGACAGTTGCGTTTCGTTAGCGATTGGCATCTTGGCTACGCACCCTGATCTACTAAAAGTCTACCTATACCCTACTAATAGCATCCTCGTAATAATATTTACTGCTTGTTAAAATTACAAGAGAACATTACACCTGACTCTGAGCTTGGAAATGCAAATAAATTATTTCCAATCCTATTATATTGGTTTTATTAAAAAAAAACTGCTTAAAGGATGACTCACACAAATCCAATCCGATCCGGGACGATCTGTCAGTTTCTATAGACAGAAGAACTCGGAGGTCACGTGACGTCTTCTATAGAAACTAACAGATCGTCTGGGATCGGATGACCTCGGCTTCAGCAAAGCTCTGCATAATCAGAATCAGAATCAGAAATATAAATACACGGAGAAAAGTTTCCTTTAACAGATTTTTGTGCTATAATGTGACTGTTCACAACATCGGCGCATCGATTTTTGAAATGTTTTTTTTTGTCTCAATCGCCTCTCTCACTATCCGGGGATAATAGTGACGTTCAGTGGAGAGTATTTTAGGTTTGTGCAACTCGATCCAATGATTCGATCCAGAAGTTAGCAGGTGGTCAACTATTGCAGACATATGCACTTGGCGATGTTTTACTGTTTTCTTACTGTGTTCCTTCACCCTCTCCTGATATATTAAGGTAAATTAACTACATTCGCGATATACCCGTTCTATGTTTCTAATAATTAGAACAACATTAAACCTATATATTTTTTAGTTTATTTGCTATTAATATTTCACGGTAAACACTCGATAGCTCTGCCCCGGTGGTCGGTTTAATTACACTGCATAAATTAGTACAGCGAACTGTAACTTCTGACCAAAGCCTATCTGTTCTGTTAACATTATGACGGCACGGATGTGGTCAAAGATTCGTAAGTATAGATGCGGTAGCCTCTATTGGTATGCATATGCTGGCCATATACGTTACGCATATGTGCATATCTGCTATTAAATGTATGGACAAGTGGCGGGTTGCCGGCGGACATACCCACTGTGTAAGTAACTGCAGTGTCTTTATTTTCTTTTTTCTTAAGGAAAATCGGGTATGTCCGACTCGCACAGACTAAATACCCTGAGGTGTTCCACCGCTTTGATTTTGGGGTGGGGTCTCGGGAACGCGATTGCACAACCTCTACAGTCCTACAGTGTCCTAGGGTTCCAATGGGAGCTACCGTATTGTCGCTCACCAGGCGGCGCCACTCATGCGTGGGTCCTGTGTCAGTATGAGAGAATTGCCAAAGTGACGTTTGAAATGTGCAGGACCCACGTTCCACTAGCGCCCCTAGCGGAAAATCGACTCGCGGTAATCCTCATTGGTTGGCTGTACTTCGACTAACTGAATGTCTTGTCTGTCCTCATGCGCTCGCTAGTCTGTGGACAGCACACGCTCAGTTTGTCTTGGGCGACAAACACAAATATTAGGCACGGGCACACACCGGAATGGGATGGAATAGCAAATCACGCCGTATTTGTGTAAGAAGCGTACTTTGAAGCTGGTTTGTATTCGTAAACAGAGCAGAGAAAACGACAGATGGTATGTATAAGTGAACTTAAAAACTTCAGTTTTGGCGTTAAGGGGCTGACAAGACGTCTAACTTATATTTATTAAGCAGTTTTTAAGACCAACTTTTTATTTTAACATAAAACGGGTCTATCGCGAATGTACCTACCCTAGTTAATTTACCTTAATATACCGAAACCATTCTACATATGCGACCAAGGATGCTCCCATTTAAAAATACTGGTGACACGGAACTCTCAGTATGCGGCATTTATACGAATTTCGGATTTTCTCCTGTACTTGTGCTACAAGCTCTTGCTTTTTGCCATTTTTATGAGGTACGGAACCCTAAAAACTGTAATACTCTGAGAATTAAATAGATTAATATTTCATCCATTACGAATATGTCGTTCCTTTTTATCATAATTAAAACATTATATTTTTTATCACTTATAGTAGCAATACTTTCATGAATTACCCATTAATCTATTTATTACAAATTATTTAAAATAAACTTACCAAGTTACCCATCTCTAAGAAGAACTTAACCAATAATAATGTCAGCCCCGCAAATTATGGAAATAAGTTTGGCTTCACATACATATTTATGTAAGAAAGGGGTAAACTAATGGCTATGTCAAAACGGTTCT
This sequence comes from Lathronympha strigana, assembly GCA_949128165.1. Lineage (NCBI taxonomy): Eukaryota > Metazoa > Arthropoda > Insecta > Lepidoptera > Tortricidae > Lathronympha > Lathronympha strigana. The sequence continues at coordinate 3,437,997 of OX421911.1, forward strand.
TACTCGCGTCCACTTCATAGCTGCCAAGTCCATTATTCAATATATTCAATATTCCTTAACGCATAAGGACTTAAGTGTCAAGCGTTTTACAAGCAGATACGCCCTTTGTATTTTAAACCATTATGCATAGCTATTGAACTTGCGAATGGTTTAGGAATGCTACAAACGAATTGTTCTAACAAGAAAGTGCAGTTGCCTGCTGTTTCACTTAACTGCGCGTCCGTTATGATATTACTTAACTTTAGAAACGCCAATAATGCCTAATAGTGAATAACTAACAGTGAATAACTAACTTTAGTGCTTAGCTGTGGACAAAGGTACGTCTGTGGTGGCCAGAAACCTAATGCTCAAAAAGATCTACAATACACTACATAACTCATTGTGACCGGCAAAGTAGATGGTAAAAGACGTATACGTTGGTCTGATAAGATCTGCTCCGCTTTTTTATGATATAGGCGGCAAACGAGCAGACGAATTGGCTAGTGGTAAGTGATTATCGTCCATGGACCCTCGCTACACCAGAGTTGTAAGTGCGATGCCGGCCTTTAGGGTAAGAGTATGCACTTTTAAGGTATTAAGGTCAAATCGGTAACGAAACCCCTCTATAGTCCTGAGTATACCTCTCTTTCGCACTTGTGATTTCTCACTCAAGTGGGACAGAGAGGTGAAACTTCGTTCGTGGTTCGTGGTAGGCCTTCAGAACTCCCTCCATAATCGCCGAAGAAGAAGTTAGAGAAAGAACTTCCGTGAGAAAGCGAAGCAGAAGGGAAGGAACCCTCAATCCAGAGGAACGATGCAAGAAGGAGGATAAACAATATCTTTAAAAAAATATTATGGAATGGAACAAGGTGATCCCGTATGACGTCATCGGATAGCCTAGCCTAGTTGGTAGTGACTCTGTCTACGAAGCTGGAGGTCCCGGGTTCGAATCCTGATGGCATTCATTTGTGTGTCTATCACGAATATTTGTTTCTGAGTTATGGACGTTTCCTATGTATATGTATGTATTTATCTATAAGTATTTATATCGTGGCCTAGTACCCATAGTACAAGCTTTGCTTAGTTGCAGGCGTCCATAGGCTACGGTGACCGCTTTCCATCAGGCGGGCATCATGCTTGTTTGCCACCTTCGTGGTATTAAAAAAAACAAAAAAACAACAATTACCTAAATTAGACACACACACACACACACATGCACCCCAGTAGTTATTTATACTATGACTGACTGTACCTCTGTGACTGTACAGTGTACGTACATGATTTTCATATATTGACATATAAAATTATAATGTATTAAATCTGATTTGATAGTTGCAGTAAGTCAGATGTTCAAGAGAAATAGAGCTTATCTTTAATTCATAGTACTGATACATACTTGCTAAGTTTTGAATATACTAAGTTTCAAGTATTTCAATGGTTTCACCTGCTTTTCATATAGCAAGGTTTTCACAGGGTTAAGTCATCATTTTAATATTTAATAAACGCGATTTATCCGTTCCAAAGTGTTTAATTTCAATTAATAACAATCGCGGTAACAGAAAACAATATTAGAAATTTTTCAATAAAAAGTAATTATATATCATGCTTCTGTCAACACGTTTTACACGTTAACAATCATATCTAAATATTTAACTGAATGTACCTATGTAAGTAGATATATAGGTAGAAGGAGAAGGAGGCAGAGGTAGAAGGCATTGTCAGTGCATATTACTGACAATGCCTTCTTAGAATGACTATGCTATGTTGGCAACCCCAACAGAACATAATTTTATATTCATTCATTCACTCTTTCCTTTCATTCACTACTTCCCTCGCTCTATAAGTGTGCGCCATTGCTTACTGTACTGACTGTGTGTGTAAAATGTGATTAAAATAAGTACCATGTAAATGAAGCTGTTTCCTTTGACTTCGACCTCAACTGCACCAGCCCCATGGCTCCCCTGAACATATGGTCCTTCGAGAAGAGAAGAAGAGGAAGAAATTAAGGATTCCGGTTTCATTCCAACACGTGGCTGCCGGGCGAAGCCCCGATTACATGAAGACATCCACGCAAAGCAAGAGCGGCGCGAACAATAGCCTATGTCTATTCGTCGCATCATCATTTTCGTGAGTCTATATATTCACGCTAAAACGTGAGCGGCGCGAACAATAGCCTATGCCTATTCGTCGTATCATCATATTCGTGAGTCTATTCACGCTAAAACGCGAGCGGCGCGAACAATAGCCCATGCCTATTCGTCGCATCGTCAATCATCATTTTCGTGCTATTCACGCAAAACCGAGAGCGGCGCGAACAATAAGCCTATGCCTATTCGTCGCATCTTCATCATTCGTGAGCCTATTCAAGATTTCACGCAAGAACGCGAGCGGCGCGAAACAATCCAATCATAGATTCGTCGCATCGCGCAAGTAAGTACTTACTATACATAAGTACATACCTAACGTCGATCCTACGCTACTTTGTTCACCGTGGACGACCAACATATAGCTACGAGGTTTACCCGTACCAAACAAGTGCTCAGAAATAACGCCAGCGGCGCGAAACTGAAAAGTAGGTATCTCCTTACCTTAAGTATACCTATTCGTCGCATCGTCGTTCCAGTGCCTATTTACTGCGACTATTGAGCTACTCTCGTCTAAACTGCGCAATCATTCATCGTGGTTTACACAGAAGAAAACATCGACGCAAAGAAACATCGTCGCATACAAATTTCAACGAGAAATTCTTGAAAAACCTACGTTGTGCAAGGTCACCGATCTCACGCTAAAGTTCACCGTGTTCGGCGCAAGTATATACCTATCATCGCCACAACGGCAATAATTTCAAGCGAGAAGAACGGGCGGCGCGATTTCTATCGTCGCATCGTGCAGAAGATATACGTGTCGAATCTATCGCTTTAATTAATCTACGTATGGTTTCATCCTGGAAAAATACAAACCTGCGTATTCATCAGTTCAACGGCGGCTGTATCAAGCGAAATTAAGTTTCACCTAACGGAAAGAGAAGAACGATACAATTCGTCAACATCGGAACGAGACGCAAGATCCACTTCAAAATGGCGGTCATCGCTTAGCTTCCCGGAGCATCTCAACGTGAGGCGCCCCAGCGCCATCCGCCACATTTCGGCGCTGACGCAAGACGGAGCGTCGTCCAATCAGAGAAGCCGTCATCGGTTCGAGCTGCGACGCCATTGGACCTTTCTGGTTATCGTTCGTTCTTTTCATTCTTTACTTAAATCATTCCTACAGTAACTTCGTTCTTTTGCCACAACGATATTTTATTACGACTCCATTTTGTACTGTGTTTACAATTTAGCAAATTTAGTTTGTTTCTTGTGGTTTAAAAGCTATTTGGAAGTTACTGGGCGGTGTGAAGCTATACCTATATTTAAGTGGTTGTGATTGTGAGCCTTACAATGGCGGATTTAAAACAGTTGCGGGCATCGCGTGGTTATGTTAAGGCCTCCATAACACGCCTATATACGTTTACAAGTAACCAGCTAGATGTCGATACCAGCACATTATCTGTATTGCAAGCAAAGCGGGAACGGATAAGGGAATTGTTCGCGGAGTACGAGGGATATAACAAACAAATTCTGGCCCTCGACGACGCAGATACGGAGGACGTGATGGACTGCGAAACAAAGTACTTTAATATCCTCACGGTTCTTAATGAGGCGATTAAAACCATGTCCTCGCCCGCCTCCGACACAGTTACCACCTGCCACAACTACAAAGCCAAATTGCCTACAATTAAAATTGATACTTTCACTGGTAAGTACAGTGAATATACAGCATTTATTAGCCTGTTTACGGCAATAATCCACAACGACAGGTCCATTGATAAAGTGCAAAAGCTATATTACTTGCGATCGTTTCTCGCCAATGAACCTTTTGATTTAATTAAAAATCTACCTTTATGTATGGGTAGTTATGATGAAGCTCTCAAGCTTCTGGAGGAACGCTATAATCATTCCTTCAAAATTATTAATGAACATATAAATTCATTGCTTGATATAAATGCCTTGGTTAAATCTAACCCTATAAATTTGAGACAGTTTGTTTCAAGTGTCAAACAATGTTTGTCTGCATTAAAAAATTTAAGTGTAAACACTGATAACTGGGATCCTATTATATTGGCCATTTTGTACCGAAAACTAGATACATACACATCACGGGCTTACCAGCTGGAGCGCTGTGATACCGAGGCTCCCACAGTCACGGAGTTCCTCTTATACCTGGAGAAGCGAGCCTTGGCATTGGAGAATGCAGAGCCAACAAACTCGGGGAGGTCAAACCAGTCTCACTCCAGCAAGGCAGTGGTGAGTCTTGCTGTAGCTGCGGGAGCGGCCACCTCTTCAGCCTGCATTTACTGTAAGTCCCCTCAGCATAAATTATTTAAATGTACCAAGTTTAAAGTCTTAACTTATACTGAAAAAATGGCCTTTTGCAAAAATAATGAGCTGTGCACAGTCTGCCTTAACAAGCACAATGGTAAATGCCGCTATCATTTCCGGTGCACTATATGTAGGGAAGCTCACAATAGCTTACTACACCCGGATTCGGCTACCCAGCCCCAAATTTCACTAGTGTCAAATATATTTGGCAACAGATCGTTGGTGCCTACTGTCAGAGTAAAACTGTATTCACGGACAGGCAACGAAGTGCATGTTAAAGCGCTATTGGATCCTTGTTCACAGTCCTCACTGGTAACTCCAAAACTAGTTAGTATACTAGGGCTGACCCCAATCAGACATTACACTCAAATCACAGGTGTTGGAGACCAGAGTAATGATACCAAATACTCCATACCTTTGGAAATATTTTCACTAACTTCACCCTACAAGGTGACAACAAATTGCAATGTAATGGAAAAAATAACGTGTAGACTGCCACAAAATAATATATCCCTGGACTCCATTGAAATTCCCGAGGGAATTACATTGTCTGATCCTGATTTCCATAAGCCCTCCGAAATAAACTTGCTCTTAGGAACTGACATATTTTTCCAGGTCCTCATATTGGAGCCGGTCCCTGGTCAGAAGGAGTGGTCATTGGAGTCTGCGGCTGATCTGGCAGCCAACCCGCATCCTACCATAGTAAACACATGGTTGGGCCATATCATAGGTGGAGGTCTACCGCGACAACATACTAGCAATAATAGTAAGGTAACACTTTTATGTCTTAACTGCGACTCCAGTCTCAATGAAAATCTGCAACAATTTTGGAAAGCTGAAAGCATTCCGGAAATCTACTGCGAAGGCATGTCTGAGCATGAACAGTGTGAACAAATTTATAAAAACACTACGGTGTTTGAAAACAGTAAGTTTCAAGTTGACTTGCCATTAAAGGTCCCTTTGAATGAAATCAAGGATGTGCTTGGGTGCTCTTTTGACCTTGCTTATTATAGGTTTCTAAACCTCGAAAAGAAATTGCATCAAAATTTAAATTTGCTTGCAGATTATGAAACATTCATTAATGAATATGTGGACTTGAAGCATGCGCACTATATTGATTTCAATCAATTGGATTTCGAGAATGACCCTTTTTATTTTGCCCCGCATCACCCTGTTATTAACAGCTCAAGTAAAAGTACAAAGACCCGGGTTGTCTTTGACTGCTCGGCTAAAACTAACAAAAATATATCGCTAAATGACATTTTGCTTAATGGGCCTCCATTACAAAAGGAGTTGTTTGATATAATGCTTTTGTTCAGACTAGGTAACTATACCTTCTCCACCGACATAAGACGCATGTTTCGATGTGTGAACATTAACCCGGAGCATGCTAAGTTGCAAAATATTTTGTGGAGAAGCAATCCTAATGAACCCATAAAATGTATACAACTAGATACTGTAACATATGGACAAAAAAGTAGTTCATTCTTAAGTACTCGCTGTTTACAAGAGCTGTCAGATAGGTACGAAACAAAATTTCCTCTGGCGTCATATATATTAAAAAACTGTACCTATGTAGATGATGCATGCTTTTCACACTCTGACTTAAATATCATCATCGAAGCCAAGTCTCAATTATGTGAATTGTTAGGCAAGGCTAGTTTTTATACACACAAGTGGGCATCCAATGATCAGCGAGTGTTAGAGGGCATTCCTAATGATAAACGGCACTTTGACGAGTTAGACTTTCAAAAAGACAATTTTTATATAAAGACATTAGGCTTAAAACTTAATATGCAAGACGATTGTTTTATTTTTTCTTGCCCTGAAGCCTTTGGTAAGGAAAATCCTACCAAAAAAGAAATATTGAGCTATATCTCAAAATTTTATGACCCACTAGGTTTTATAGCGCCAATTATCATGAAGGCTAAGGCTTTTATGCAAAAAATATACTCTGAAAAGATTGGTTGGAATGAGGTTCCATCAGCACCGCTGCAAGAAGAATGGTCTTCATTTGCTAATAAATTATCTCATATGGAGCCCTTCGTTATTAATAGGAACCTACAGATCCCCTCCAATGCTTCTGAATTACAATTGATTGGCTTTGCCGATGCTTCGAGCACGACGGGTTATGGTTGCTGTGTGTACCTTCGGGTGGTCGACGTACATGGTAATGTTTCACTTTCTTTGCTATGTGCCAAATTTCGAATCAACCCCCGCGATAAAGGTATGCTTACCATAGCACGCTTAGAGCTATGTTCTATGCTTCTGTTGTCTAAGCTAATAACTCGAGTTTACGAAACACTAACACTAAAATTAAATATACAAAATGTTTATTTATTTTCGGACTCCCAAATTGCGCTGGCATGGGTGAAAACGGAACCTCTTAGGCTCCAGGCTTTTGTTGCCAATCGGGTCAGGTTGATTCGAGATTTTACGGATAGATGGCGTTGGCTGTACGTACCCAGTGAAGAAAACCCAAGTGACTGTGTGAGCAGAGGTACAGATCCAGACGAGCTTCTACGTACAGATATGTGGTTGCATGGTCCACGCTTTCTACAGGATGGTAAATATGATTTTAATAATAAAAATATCCCACCTGCAATTGACGACCTCCCAGAGTTGAAAAAAGCGCCCTCTAGCGCCAAAGTGACGTTACTTACCCTAAAAGGATCTGATTTCTATGATTTCTTAGACAAATATTCTGATCTCAATAAAATGATAAGGGTAATGGCCTATATAATCAGGATTTGTACTAATTTAAAAACCAAAAACACGAATAGTCCTAAGTATCTGTCCTCTAAGGAGCTTCAAATGGCATTACTTCAGATTATAAAACGTGAACAAGGCATTTATTTCAAACCTGAAATAGATAGTCTTAAAGCTAAGTTAGAGAATGTTAAAGGTTCGCTCAGCCCCTTGCATCCCTTTCTTGACAATCAAGGTCTTTTGAGAGTTGGTGGCAGAATAAAAAATGCAAATGTGTCGTTTTCGCAAAAACATCCCATAATCTTACCTAGAGAATCTCGGGTAACAAAGCTTATGGTTAATAAGGAACATCTTAGGTTACTGCACGCACCGCCTAAATTATTATTGTCAAGCTTAAATGAAAGGTATTGGATTGTCAATGGTCTGAGTTATGTTAAGAATATAGTAAACAAATGCTTACCTTGTTTCAGAATGAAGGCTCAGTGTGCCAAGCAGCTGATGGGTTCTTTGCCACCTGAAAGAGTCAATGCCTGCCGAGCCTTCCAGAAGGTCGGAATTGATTATGCTGGCCCAATAGTTGTTAAAAATTCTCGAGTAAGAAGAGCTCTACAGACAAAAGGCTATATATGTGTGTTCGTCTGTTTTGTGACAAAAGCCGTACATCTGGAGCTCTCTTCAGATTTGTCCACTGATGCTTTCCTCGCATGTTTCAAACGCTTCATAGCGCGAAGAGGCCTGCCTACTGACGTATTTTGTGATAATGGCGGATGCTTTAAGGGGGCAAAGAATCAATTAGATGAGCTTTATAGATTAAATACATCACAAAATCATCAAACTCTGGTGCAAACTTATGCGACACAGCAAAATATTGCCTTTCATTTTGTGCCAAGTTACTCACCAGTGTTTGCTGGTCTTGCTGAAGCTGCTGTTAAAAGCACGAAGTACCATTTAAAACGCATATTACAAAGCTATGTATTGACGTACGAACAACTAAACACTATTTTATGTGTAATTGAATCTGTTTTAAATTCGCGACCACTGTTACCTGTAACTGCTAATGACATTAATGATTGCAGCTACCTTTCGCCTGGTCATTTTCTGATAGGTACCACAATGACGTGTCTTCCAGAAGGAGATACAGCTGATACACCTACTAACAGGTTAAAATTTTGGGAAATGTGTAACAAGGTTAAATGTCACTTCTGGAAGGTATGGCATAAACATTATTTAAATGTCTTACAATGTCGCCCCAAGTGGCGCGATAGTCAACCAAATGTAAAAGTTGGTACCTTAGTAATTATGCGAGAGCCTAACTCTCCACCTATGACATGGCCTATGGCCAGAGTTGTTAAAGTATATCCTGGTGATGACAATAAGGTGAGGGTCGTTGACCTCTTGGCACCTAATAAAAAAGTGTACAAACGCTCATTAAGCGGCTTCGCTATTTTACCTATTGAGTGAGCAAATTTGTAATTTATCTGGTTTATTATACTTAACTATAATTGTGTATTTTTAGTAACATGTTTGCTAGGTATTAGGTAAATATATACCTACATAAACAATATGTATGTAATAGTAAGTGATACAGCAGGTTTATGTTCTTAATACATTCCTGTAGGTACCCACCCATTAGGCTAGTATAGCACCTTTTTATTGTGTCCTCGTATGTACTATTTAGATATAAACATATAGAGCTAAGTTGAATATTTAGGTTCATATTTCAGATTGAGTTACCCACTCGTTTAACTAACCCGTGGTTTATTGTGTTATATTACGTGCCTAAGCTATTTAGATGTAGTTTTTAAAATTGTAAAATGTTTAACATTAAGATTACAATTTAAGACTTAATTTTTTAAGGAAAGGGTTTCACCCCCGCCCCCAGCATGTTGGCAACCCCAACAGAACATAATTTTATATTCATTCATTCACTCTTTCCTTTCATTCACTACTTCCCTCGCTCTATAAGTGTGCGCCATTGCTTACTGTACTGACTGTGTGTGTAAAATGTGATTAAAATAAGTACCATGTAAATGAAGCTGTTTCCTTTGACTTCGACCTCAACTGCACCAGCCCCATGGCTCCCCTGAACATGCTACACGAACATGTATTTCTTAGTTTTGTGGTTGCATTGATAGGCAAATAATTAAATATGACTTACCTTTTTTCCCCTCTATTTTTAATCATCGACATAATAATACACTAGCTGATGCCCGAACAAATAAACAGGCAGACAGACTAACAGACAAAAATTTGAAAAATCATTGAAATGTGTTCTGTTATTAATTTTAAGAGCTCCTAACTCGTTTTTTCTCAAGTAAGTATCTTTAATGTACAGATTAATGACCCTACTCTGCTTTATCTATTGTATATAAGATAGATATATAGACTGATACCTAATGCCAAACAAAAGATGTTTAAATATGTGTTCCCATTTCTACGCCTTTAAAACTATAATTTCTTATCGTTATCCAATCAAATATAAATACTTCACTTTTTTAAGGATGAGCCGGGACACTAGGACGGGACGGGACTGGGCGCGACGGGACGATCTGTCAATTTCTATAGAAAAAACCACGTGATAGCTCGGAGCCCGCGGATGTCACGTGACGTTTTGTATAGAAACTGACAGATCGTCCCGTCCTGTCCCGTCCCGTCCCGTTCTAGTGTGAGTCATCTCTAAGTAAAAAGCAAAGGTAAAGTAGTAGCATAGGTACTAAAGTACGTATACTAAAAACCACAGAAAAATGAGAATGGTTTACTTGTTTTGAATGAATCACTTCGGCACCACCACGGCACCAATATTTTTCAAAAAAATTGGTGCCGTAAAAATTGGTATCTAAGAAGAATAAGTATGGAATTGTCATAACCGCTCAAAAGTTTTGAGCGGTTATTACGATTCTTTACTTATTCTTCCAAATTTTGATATTCCTTGGGAGAAAGAAGAAACAAATGCTGTGAAACTTATCCCATACTTAAAGCGTATATTGGAAAGTATCCGTCACTGTCGCACTTTCATACTAGCCAGAACGTGACATATGTTATATCCACAGCGATAACCAGCGCGATTATACTTGTCAATTCTGAAAGAAACGTATATTAATAGGTATCCGCTTTTTACCGATACCAATGTTCGTTACTTAATATTAGTCCTTGCACCTCCTTAATTTTTTCATCAAAAGACATATCGTAAAACATCACATTAGTTTTTAGCATAACACCCGCCTTTCCCATATCACGAGCATTCAGTTCTAACGCAATAACGTCGTATACGACTATGACGGCTTCCATCAGATACGACTTTGTGATTTTGAACATGAAAGTATCAAGTAAAAAGCGGTCTCATCGCATCCAGCCTATACATGCTAAAGCTTGACTCTGACGACTAAAAAATTGCGTTTTATTCATGAAAGAAACGTTAACATCGGGTTTATGTTAAATTTCGTAGTGTAATGGAAACGATGTATTATGCATTGCGCGGCACTGACACAATGACGTATGGAACAACTTTTTGACGTTAGACGGTTGTATATCAAATGTTCAATACGCATCACATTTCCCTGGGTTTTCGCATGACGTTTTGCAATTGCAACTATGCGAATTTTGTTTCCAATTCGTTATTTCGTATCGAGTTTACGCATAATTGGGGTCCGTTTTTGCGCGGCTGGAATACGAAATGACGTGGATAATAATTCTTGTTTTTATAGAATGCTTCTTGTTTCATTGTATTTCATCAGCTCCTGGTTTCTTTGGTCAGTGGCGAGTGCGCAATGTTTGCCGTAGCTTCGGGGCATACTCGAGGTTTTATGTCGTCTAAAAAACATGTTATTACTCCCTGGAATTAGGGCTGCCATCTCGTGCATTGCCGAAACCGGACAAAGAAGTTAGAAAACCCGGACGTTTCATTCAACTCGCGGTCTCTCCCCGGACACTAAAGAAATCAATTTTTAATTTAAAAAATATATGCTTTTGCTAGGAATTGACCTGAACCCAAAAATGTCCGGGTTTACCCCGGACGCTTTTAAAAATCCGGGCCGGACGTTCCCCGGACGGGCTCCAAACTAGGACAAATCCGGGGAAACCCGGACGGATGGCAGCCCTACCTGGAATGTTATATTTGATGGCTTTGGCTCGTTGTTCGCCTTCTTTGTAAGTTCTGTCTAACAAGAAAATGTTATCATTGTGCCATCATACCATTTATTTTTTGTAGCATCGTTTTTATATAGCCATGTACAGAATATCGTTACTCACTATTAACTTCCTAAGTTTTTCAAAGTTTCACATGAGTCTAAAACATAAATCAAGAATTCTTCTTTTTTATTTATTCCCTTTTTTATGATTGTGACCGCCATAAAAGAAATTTAGACCGAATCCTCTATTATCAAGAGCCTCTATATTTGAAACGATACATCGTTTTAACCTGGATAATTGGTCTAGACATATACCAATATAAAAAATAATAAAGCCTAAATTAACTAACTAGAAGTAATAAAACTGTTTTACAAATATTTACAAGTAAAAAATAGGAGCTAGCTCGGCGCCACATGGTATGGTGCCCCGAAGGCTGGTGGCATTGCTATCCGTTGAATATAATTCCAATTCGTTGGGCAAGATAGGAACCAGCCTTCGTCACCCGTGGCGTTCATGGGGCGCTTGGTCAGCTCCTTAAAAATAGAATGAGTAAATTAAATGAAGATCATTTTCAAGAGTTTAAATATTCTTGATAAACACGCAATTAAATGTTATTACCAGGATTCGAACCTGGAGCCTCCAGCTTCATCCTTAACTGGGAGAGTTAGCTGTTAGGCCAATAAATTCTAATACATCTTTATTGATTATTTATGGATACTTCATTCATTATCAAGAGTACGCCCAGTAAGCTAACATGTGTGTGTGTGTGCGACTGTGCGTGAGTGCGTGAGTGTGTGTGTGTGTTTGTGTTCTCTTTAGGATGTAACACTAGACACCAGCCACCCCATATGTATAAGTCATATAGAGAAACTTTCACTATGGGACCAATCCCGATATCGCGAAAAAAAAATTCCATATAATTCCACATATTAAAAGTTTCTCAGTATGACTTATACCTACATATTGGGTGTCTGAGGTGTGTAGTGGCAGATGTTACACATTGGATAGTATTCTAAGATTTCTAAGCTCAGTTGTTATAAAAAGTAGTCCGTGAGCAAAGAACAATTTATTAAACAAATTCGCAAGCTCGGAGCAAATGTCACGATGCGCATGAGTTCAGCTAATTAAGCTAGGCACGACATGAGAGCAGTCTGGCGGGCGCGCCGCACACATGACGCTAAGTATTTTCTGATTTAACAATGAAGGGCGGCAGTTGAAATATTAAATTGTTCGAAAATCAGACATAAGGTTGACTAAAAAAATTTCTTCGTAGCGTTTGTCCCGTGCTGTGACGGGGTCCGTTCTCCTGAATTTCTCCTCCCACTTCCCTCTATAGGTACCGGACATTGTCGTCGATTAACGTTTGACAATAGGACGGGACGGGACGGGGCGGAACGGGATGATCTGTCAATTCCTATAGACGTTTTCTATAAAAACTGACAAATAGCCCCGGCCCATTCTAGTGTGAGTCATCCTTAACCCACAGGCGATATTACACTACCTCTGCATTGGTTTGCCCCTAAATTGACTAAAAATTATATTTTCTCAATACTAGTCAAGGCGTGTGTCTCTTTTACAAAATTTATATAGTTTTTATTATAGTTTTTTTATATATGTAGATAATTCTAACCAGGTTGCATCCCGACTAGGTACTAAATTTAATTTAATTACATTCAAATTAACCTATTTCAAAAAAGTAAAACATAAATGTTCAATTTAAAAGAGTTACATCTGTTAAAATGTTGACAGATGAGAGAGTTTAGGTGAAATGATTCGTGTAAAACTTTGAAAACTATTTTGCGGCGGTTCAAGGGCGACATTGGCTCTGGTCCCGAAAAAAGAGGTTAGTTTTCAATGTTTTATATGATTAACATTTATAATGTGTCAAAATTGTTAAAGTTTAAATAATGTGATACAAAAAACAAGAAAAAATTACACCGCTGTATGTATCCGCTCACCTTAAACCCATGCGTCCGGAGTTCATGGCACCATGACTGAGGAGAGAAAGCAAATGGGAGCTATTTGTACTGTCGAGGAAAGATTCTGCAAGGCCGTCTCGTTAGTCGTTACTACAAGCCTGTTGGTATTAACCTCATGTTATAACGGGCCATCTGGTGTCTTCTGTAGAAAACTTCACATCACTTCCGAGGACTCTGAACTCGGAAATCCATCTTTCTATAGAAATTAACGGCCTCCTAGCCTAGTTGGTAGTGACCCTGCCTACGAAGCAGGAGGTCCCAGGTTCGAATCCTGGTCAGGGCATTTATTTGTGTGTTTATCACGAATATTTGTTCCTGAGTTATGGATGTTTTCTATGTATCTAAGTATTTATATGTATCTGTATATTATATATATATCGTCGCCTAGTACCCACAACACAAGCCTTATTGAGCTTACCGTGGGACTAGGTCGATTTGTGTAAGATATATATTTATTTAAGTATTTATTTAAATTGACAGATCGTCCCTTCCATCCCCGTCCCGTCGCGATCTAATGTGAGCCATCCTTTATTCTCATTCAATGTATACCATGACAATCAACATTAATAGCTTGCAAACACTGTCAGCTCCAGGTATTTTTTAACTATAATTTTAAATACAAATTGTATACATATCTAATATCTAATTGTTGAGTTCGAACCTTCGAGCAATAATATCAATATTTGACAAAGCCCAAATGTCAGATCCACCATGGAACCAAAAAAAAGACAACTTTCTATTTACGCCCGCGACCATAAGTCCGCGCATGCCGATCACACTTGATAGCGCGTGTAAATACCAATAAAAGAACATTATAATTACGATAACATCAGCCTCAATATTTGAGGTATCGTTTGATCACAATGTCCACCGCTTGCGCCCACGCAGCTTAATCAAAATCGCTTACCGAGAATAAGCGAGACCGTCCATAACCATATGGTACTGGTGGAACCATATGGTATTGTGGTAGCACAGTCAAACTAGCAACAGTTTCCAAGGTCTTACCATGACGTCTTAAGGATGACTCACACTAGCACGGGACGGGACGGGGCGGGACGGGAAAATCTGTCAATTTCTATAGAAAAAATCACGTGATAGCTCGGAGCCCTCGGATATCACGCGACGCTTTCTATAGAAATTGACAGACTTTTCCGTCCCGCCCCGTCCCGTCCCGTCCCGTTCTTTATTATTTTTTTTTTTTTTATGCTATAGGGGGCAAACGAGCAAACGAATCACCTGATGGTAAGCGATTAACGTCGTCCATGGACACCCGCAACACCAGAGGTGTCGCAAGTGCGTTGCCGGCCTTTAAGGTGGGAGTACGCTCTTTTCTTGAAGGTTTGAAGGTCGTATCGGTCCGGAAACACCGCTGGCGACAGTTCGTTCCACAGTTTAGCTGTGCGAGGCAGGAAGTTTCGGGAAAAGCGCACAGTTGAGGACTGCCAACCATCTAAATGGTGAGAGTGGAAATATTGTCGCGTAGGGCGATGGCGGAAAGAAGCGGCAGGGATTAATCCGAACAATTCCTCGGAACACTCCCCATAATACATGCGATAGAAAATACAGAGTGAGGCCACATCTCTACGCAGCGCCAAGGGATCAAGCCGATCAGAAATACGTTGGCAGTTGACAATTCGAGCTGCTCTCCGTTGGATGCGGTCTAGAGGAAGAAGCTGGTACTTAGGTGCCCCTGCCCAAAGATGAGAGCAGTATTCCATATGCGGGCGAACCTGCGCCTTATAAAGCTGTAGGCGATGGGCCGGCGTGAAATACTGCCTCGATCTATTGAGCACACCGAGCTTCTTCGAGGCCAATTTGGCCTTACCCTCTAGGTGGCCGCGGAACTGGACTTCACTCGAGATGTCAACGCCAAGGATTCCAATACTGGCTGTGGCAGATAGGGGAGTGCTCTCAAAACGAGGTGACGCGACGAACGGAAGTTTTTTTGCGGTGAACGCGCAAACCTGTGTCTTTGTAGGGTTAAAATGGACCAAATTAAGTCGACCCCAATCTGAGACTTCTTTTAGGGAGGTCTCAATTTCGGACACAAGTTTGTTCCGGCTCTCAATGACGTTTTCCCGGGAAATATTGGCGCGGCCGGTGTAGGAGGCATCACCCGTACTATCATCAGCATAACAATGAATGCCGCTAGTTTGCAACATGTCATTGATATGCAGGAGGAATAGCGTGGGTGATAGCACACAGCCTTGAGGGACACCAGCATTCACAGACATTGAGTCTGAGCTTTCACCGTCAACTAGGACCTTAATGCTTCTGTCTGCTAGAAAACTGCTGACCCATTCGCATAATTTCCCGGGGAGCCCATAGCATGGAAGTTTCGAAAGAAGTGCTTTGTGCCAAACGCGATCGAAGGCCTTCGCTACATCCAAACTAACTGCCAGTGCCTCACCTTTACTCTCTATCGCCTGTGCCCAGCAATGTGTCAGGTAAACTAAAAGATCACCAGCCGAACGACCCCTACGGAAACCGTATTGTTGGTCACTCAGCAGCTGGTTCTATTGTGAGTCATCCGATAACGCGATTCGGTTCACGACCTAGACTGAGTCGCTTCCATACAACTGAGCCTAAACTGAACCTAAACTGAATCGCGTAAAGACGTCGTGGTAAGACCCCAGGTTATAATTATGAAATTACAATTCTTCATTGCGCTAACATTAGTTTAACGGCATTTGTATATGAAATTACGTGGAAAAAATCAAAAAGGTACACGCTGGGTAGATTGCAACTTGCTTGTTTATTGTTTATTTCTCGGAGTATATATGTAACCCTTTTTACCAGTGAGATTTCTTATAAGTTTGAGCCACCATCCGCGGTCCTCAGCTACCTTGAGCGCGTCGTGGAGGGTAGAGTCGAGAGTAGTGTGGGTTTGGTTGGACCAACGTTCTTTCTTAGTACATATTTGCGAAAACGACTGAAAACAGCGCTGTGAAGCCGAAACTACCGTCAAACACTACTAAATAAGTAATTAAAATGTACTGCGTTTTTTCTCTCTTCTCCTTCTTGTGTACTATTTTAATATATGTCGCTTAACTTCAAACGTGGGTAAATCTATTCGATCCTCTCAGCAAATACTAGATAAGTATTTCTTGTCTTCTCTGTTGTAGGTTATTTGTTGTCGCAAAAACTACATTATTACTACATTATTTACAACATTTTTTTTTACCACGACGGTGGCAAACAAGCATACGGCCCGACTGATACAAAGCGATCACCGTATCCTATGGACGTCTGCAACTCCACATGGTCACATGCGCAAGCCGTTGTAATCTTTCGGGAAAACCTCGGCACCTCATTCCATTTATTTATTAGTACTACTACTCGTTATAGATCTAGAAGTCAAATTTAACTGGCTCACTCGCAAAGAGCACACGACTCGTCAAACGATCAGAACACATCAAACCCCGCCTCCATTACATTGTCATGTATGGTATCTCGTCATCGGACGCGTATAAACAATGTCGGCATTTAAATTTGTATGGAGAAATCACTCGATATTTTATTTGTGAACAATTTGAGGATATTCTTAAACACGCCGAGACAACATGGCCTATTAAAATTAAACAGCCAGAAACAATGTAAATGGTTTTCATTTGTTTTTTCTAACACCAATCAACCAACAATAAAATATCAGCCACAAACAATGACTGATTTCATTTGTTTTTTCTAACACCACATTAGCCAATAAGCCCGCCTTACGTTTTAGTCCTAATTCCGTTAAAAAATCTCATTACACGAAAATGATATATACACTTACTCGTATATACGTAGGTACTTATATTCAAAACTAATTTAAGTGTGTCTTTCTAAATGCTGCGCAAAACATCTTTAGCCATGGGGAAAGATGTCGCATAAAGCTGAGACCCTATAAAGATATTCTCGGTAACGTATTGAATTGTACCAGGCTGATTTATGAGAATAAGACTCCGATCTTTAAACCCGCTTCGCATAGAGGAGAAAGGAATCAAAGTGTTATGGTGGCATTAAGGTATGCAAGGCGGGAGATAAACTTAAAGTACATAATAATATTTCTGAAGCACATTTGTGCGCGTTTTGAGTGAAAGGTACCACTTTATCGCTTGTTGATAAGGTTCATTTCTAAAAGAATCTTTGTGGCATTAACGCCTTATCAGTAACCGACAAATGGTACCTTTTATGGTCAGGTTTATGGGAAAAGAGTATATACGCGAACGATCGTCTACCCGATGGTCAAGTTTATGGGAAAAGAGTACGCAGTCGATCGCCTACCTGATGGTCAGGTTGATGGAAAAAGAGTACGCAGTCTATCGCCTCCTACCATCAGGTCAGGTTGATGGGACAAGAGTATGCGGTCGATCGCCTACCCATTGGTCAGGTTGATGGGAAAAGAGCATGCGGTTGATTGCCTACGATGGTCAACACTGACATATATTTTTTTTTAGTTTGGAAGACATCGTGAGGAAACCGGACTTATTTAAATAAGGCCTAGTTTACCCTCTGGGTTGGAAGGTCAGATGGCAGTCGCTTTCGGACCCCAGGTTCCCTGAGCTGTGGCGTAAAATGTGGGGGAAAATGCTAGGAAGAGGAAGATATGAATTTATCTGAAACAAATAGGTACTAGACTTACACTACACTACACATAAACTTACGTAAAGACCAATAAATAATATTATCATACAAAATGTACGGAAATATAAGTTGAATCGTAAAATTATTAATAATCTCAAGTTTGAATAGAAGTCGTAACCCATTGAATGTCTGAGTGCCATAATAACTTTCGATTTCAATTCTATTTGAGCTTCTTAAAGGTATCTACTAAAACGAGAGAATACTACACAATTATATACTTATAGATTATATATTATGTTCTTTACATATCTCTTTACACCTAAATGGAGAAACCATTGACGAATTAAAGTTTTTGTTATTTAGTTAAACAAAATAAATAAAACTTTTGAATGTACGACTAGCACTTCTAATAAAAAGTAAACTATAAAGTAATTCAATTAAGTAAATTAAGTTTTAATTAATGGTGTTATTTAATATAGTTTAATTAAATGGAGTACGAAACATTTTGCAATTCGCTAAACTTTCGGAGTGTTCACTTCTCTCACAAAGAGGGATATGTGATGTTTATGTGATTATCATTTCTTCCTATCGTCATTCAACTGTTTTTCTCACAGGCGTATTTCGATACAGTTATTATTCTTTTTAAATTTTGAAGAAACTTCTTGTTTCTTGACAGAGCCTTTTAAACATGGTGAAGCTAATCTTTTGTTCAAGGTTGTAATGTGGTGTTAAAAACCTGAACTCATAACTATACTACTTGATTCAAGCCGCAAATATGTATATTCACGGGACTTGACACAAATTCAGAGCGAAGAAACATCCCCTTACAGACAATGGAACAACGACGCTAACTGAAATGTAACGTCATTAATTACCTTGCTTATTATGTATCATATATTATGTTTACATACATTCATCAACAACTTGCCTTATAAAATATAAATGTTGTTTATAACCCAAAAGAATAACACAAATCGTAGAAAATCTCCAGACATTTCTACGTACCCCCTGTAGCGCTTTGAGAACAAAATATTCAAAGGCCAAAAGTAAGTGGTCATTATTATGCATGAGGCTCACAAGAAAGGTAGGCGATAAGTTTTCCATAAAACAGATTCAGGGCTAAATTTGTCAATCCTCACCCATTCCGATTTTACTACTTGACCCTCCCGTAAAACGCGGCCATATGATGACACTACAATATGCATGGAACGCATTTTATTTCGAAAAACGTTGTATACTCAGGTTAGAGTTTAAACAAGTATTACTATAGAGCTGTTTAAACCAGACGACTATATCGAAATAGAATCAAAAAGTGTATGTCACTCGCGTGGCAAAAGAGTCCAAAACTTCGTCAACTTCAGGGGCCTTATCATGACGTCTTAACGCGATTCAGTTAAGGACTTAAATTGAGTCGCTGCCATACAACTGGGGCCTTACCATGACGTCTTAACGCGATTCAGTTTAGGTTCTTAACTGTGCTCAGTTGTATGGCAGCGACTCAGTTTAGGTCCTAAACTGAATCATATTAAGACGTCATGGTAAGGGCCCAGGCCGTCGTCGACGGCTGGCTGAAAGAACTATTATTACGAAATATTATTTACGTTATGTTGGTAGCCATATTAAAAAGTATTTTTATATACTGGACTGGTACGCCCGGTTGGGTGACTCAGGTAGGCTGAGAAGACACTGTGCAGGCAGATCTGTGCAGTCTTTAAGTCAGTAACTGGCAAGAAGTTGCGCATGATCGCAGCAGGTGGCGTGCTCTCGTTTCGGAGGCCAAGACTATCTTGGGTCCCTGAGCCAAATTAGTTAGTTTTTAGGGTTCTGTACTTCAAAAGGAAAAAACGGAACCCTTATAGGATCACTTTGTTGTCCGTCCGTCCGTCCATCTGTCCGTCAAGACCCTTTATCTCGGGAGTGCGTGGAGGTATCGAGTTGAAATTTAAACTATATACTAAGGTCTACGGTCTCTTGAAACCGTATTCCGCGTTTTCCAAAATTCATTTGCTAAGGGATAAAAAAGAAATTGAAAGTTAGTATGAGATGTAAATATTTTTTTAAGTTACAGACTTAAAACTTCGTTTATAGACTCTCTGATAATATATAAGAAAACCGTATTCCGTATTTTCCGAAATTCATCCCCTAAGGAATAAAAAAGGGGGTAGGGTTATGATGTACGGAACCCACGATGGGCGAGTCTGGTCTGGCCGGTTTTTTTTTATATACCTAAATCACATTGTACATATTCCATCCTTCTCAGATTCCTACGTATTTCCACTCTAGAATTGTAAGAGCCATATATTCGTCCCCGGTCATTGACAATTTGGTGGCACTTGCGCAATTTTCACCCTCTTTTTCAGGTGGGGTGAATAAAATATAAGGCGAGGTGTGGGCCAGGATTTATGAAGGGTGGCCAGGGTTTTAATCTTCGGGAACGACCATAACAAGACATATGGGCAAATTACAGAATACGTTATGAGGTAAGCGGAGCGATTTAATAGCTACTTGAATTTTAGGAGAGCGCGTTTGAATATTTCATTAAAGTACGATTGATCGTACGTGATTCGGTCCATGTTTGCGGAATATTAATTGGTACCTTATCTTTTACATGTTTAATGTGGTAAATTTATATGATACCTACCGTATTTTAAATATGAGGGTTGAATTAAGCTTCTTGTTTAACGCATATTGATTATAACATGAAAGAAGACATTTAAGGAGGTTTAATTTAGGATGAAATGTTTAATGTATATGAACCCTAATATACTCAATAAAAACAAAAGAGTTTATGTGCAAAGGCGAACTTATCCCTAGAAGGAATCGCTTAGTACTAGTAGTACTAGTAAATTAGGGTTAGTACAAACTAATATCGTGACATACTTAATATGTAAGGCAAAATTTGACCATCGATTTCGGCAAAAAATTCTAGTAAAAAAAAAAGAAGTTTGAATCACATAATAGGCAGCTATTGGCTCCACCATGAGTTGCTATAGATTACGACACGTTATCTATAGTTGCATCCCGCTCCCACCCACAAGTGCGAGCAAGATGCACTGACAGTCCGTTGACGTACGAGTAGACTCGACTATAGATTTCTACAGTAGATTTCAATCTCGAGGTAAGCACATATCTTGCAATATGTAGCACAAAGTATGAGAACTTACAAATATCTCTGGCAAGACATTTTTTAAAATCTAAATTCTCCATTTTTTTCCATAAACAATTAATCTGTCAATAAATCCAAATCTTTAGTTTTCAATCGTCCGCAATCAAGCCTTTTCCACATGAATATTCATAACACAAGTGAACTTAAAGCACACAATAAAATTCAATCATGTTCGCGGCCGTTCATTTTCTGTCCCACAATCGTATTTTATGGTGACGTTGCTCCCACGCCAACTTCGAATCAGCTGCGTGTAGACCGGGAGACGACTGTTAGATTCAAACGTCACATAGTACTCAAAATAAGTGGTATAGAATAAAGGATAAAATGGGTTGAAATTTCTTACGTACACTAAACCCAAAATAACCCACCCTGAATCGTACCCGGCTCAAAGGTCCCCATAACTCTTGCAGCATTCCCCCGCTGAATGCTTCCACTTCCCACACTCCCGCTGTATCCAATGCTACCGGCAGAAAGTCGTACGAATCGATGGAAAACAAATATACCTACGTCGTAAATATCCCGTTTTAAATTGTAGTTTTAACTCTTTTACCTGTCTACTGTTGTAATTGTCAGCATCAACCCTGACAAGATAGTTGTCCGATTTTAGAAAGCGATTTTGTGTCTGATAATATGTAATGACTTGGCCAACCATTTGGCAGTATAGTCTAGCTTTACAGACTTGATTAAAGTAGCTGTAAAATACATTCTCGTGGAACGAACAATTTCCGCTTCGTAAAACGCGTCCACATGGCAAAAAACAAAAACCAATTAAGGTAAGTTTCATCCAACGGGCTCTCAGCCTAGTAGATTCCGTTTAAGACGAATGGGCCGCCTCTAAAATATATCGGCCAGTTTTAGCCGAACATAATGCTACACAGTTGTGAGAAATATCCATCAATGTTATGTTTGACCACTTCACGACCGGATCCATAAATGTTGGTAATATGTGACACTGTAATCAATTTCATTTAGCTTTGGCTAATTGAATAGTTTTGTAGGGTAATGTAAGTAGTTTTTACCGTTCACGATTTCTGTGGAATAGTAAGTATAAACCAATTTAAATAGAAAACTCCCGTGAGTATTAGAAAGAAAGAAAGAAAGAAAGAAAGAAAGAAAGAAAGAAAGAAAAATATTTATTGCATTATACCATACTATATACAGCACCAAACTATAGAAACTTATACACTAAACACTTAAACTAACTAAGTCATGCTAAATACAATTTATTAAAGATATTGGTGCCATTATAGTACTCGTGGCTGCAATTGGACGCCACTCAGCATGTGCCCTGGCATCATGGATGCCATGGCGCTGGTCTTCCGTGGCGCCCAGGGGCGGAGGGTTGTTTAGTATATATAAGTATAGAAGAAAAGAAGGATGCAAAAAACTAGATAGTTGAGAAAATGAGGGATATAAAATTGATATAGTTTGCTAGTGGGTAAGATAACATGTTTATATTTATAAGTAGTTATATATAGTGAAGGGAATATATAAATCGATAATTGGATATAACTTATTAATATAAGGAAGAAGAGAAAGAAATAAATAAATAAATAAATTGTATGCCATTTAATATACCATTTAATATAATATGTCCAAACAATCAACCAACGTGACACGCCAAAAGTATGAGTACAGGGTACAGCCTCAGATTCATAATAATAGGACATGAATAATATTCATAATAATTAGACATATTAATATACTTATATATTCATATTCATGTTCCTTTATTAATAATATTTAAAATAATACATGTCATTCATTATATTACACAAAAAAGTAGTTGTAAGTACTTAGTAAAAAGTATCATAATAATAATTTCATGCTATTAAACAAAATATAAAAATTAACTACAAGTTAATTCTATAAGTAGCAACATAAGATTATTGAAATTATATTAGAAATTCACATACCGGGTCAAGAAAATACCATTTTTTTATCCCAATCGCTTCGTTTTCTTTTTTTGTATGCGGCCAAAAATCCCAGCGAGACGACACAAAGCGGAGATTATTTTTTTTCATTATTTTTTATGGAAATCGAGTTCACTCCTATAGTCACCAACACAGTCACAGTACAGCCAAAGTGCCAAACGGTGTATGTATACAGGACTTATTGCCTGGACATTAAGGTCATGTATACCTATTTTTGGCACTATGGCTGTATTCATATCTTACTGACTGTACTATTTTTCTGAAGTGAAAATTATTGCCTTAGAGTTCTCGATCTCCGGTTTTTCCCAGCAGAGCGTCGGGGGTCCGCCTGGCAACCTCATACCGAACTCTGGCTTAGGCACCCATTTTCTCTTAGGAATTGTCAAGTTTCCTCACCATGTTTTGCTTCACCGTAAACTAATAGCATACACAAGTTCCAAAAAACTCACGCCACGAGCACTGGTAGTCTGTGATCGTTTTCAATCAGGCGGGTCGTTTATCTTTGACGACGCGGTAATAAACTAACGGTTTCACTAAAACTACAACACTAATTTAAGAAAGCAGTTTCAACTTTAATATCGTAACCGCACCTAATTTTGTACTATATAGTCACTTTTCAGGAAATCTTTGTGGTTTTTCACTATCCTTAACTACACTTTAAATAACTCAATGAAAACAGAAGCCATTTAATGTCCGACGCTGTCGTTCGAACTGTTAAACAAACAGTTGTTTAACTATAAAAAGATACAAGTACAGTGCGACTGATAAAAGTAGACGTTTAAGGAGGGCGCCACTGATGTACATACAACGTGTCCCAAAACTCAACGATAAGCCGGCACCACAGGATGGAGCTGCTTATGATTAGTCGAGAAAAAAAATGAAAAAAAATGTATCTCAATTATTTTAGAAAATACAGAAAAAAAAAGAAATTCATCGAAAATCGACATCCCTAATGGTATTTTTAGCGACCATGAAGAAAGAAATAGAAATATTTGAATATTTGTAGACATGGTCTGCATCCCTTGTTCCTCCGTCCCGGGCAGAGCGCGCTGATGCTCACAGTGTGCGCAGAGGCCGGACGCATGACTCATGAATAAGAGACACGGACTGTTCCGAAATTAACATTTCGAGCAATTTTCGACTTTATTGACGTGAGTAGCCCGATATAAGTATTTTAGTATGTCATACTCACGGGAGTTTTCTATTTAAAACAACGGGTCTGGTCATTTCTCCATACAAACGTGGTCGACTGTTTCCTCCTTAGATTTTGAAGCTCGAGCAATCTTTATTAGAAAGAAAAGAAAATTGGAAAATCTCATGATAGCTTCGGATGAGATTTGCAATCATTTGTAGTTTCTATTATCCTCACGATAGTGAGGTGAAAAATATTGTATTAGACTCGGCAGCAAAGTTTGTGTAACTCTCGTGCCTTGAGTTGAGACCCTCGTATTGCATAAAGTTCCAGTTTTTGAAGCTTAATTTTTTTAATGCTTGCTCAGGTCCAAGAGTTAAGCAACAACTTTGCCCCCTTGTATAAAAATTACTATTGTTGCCACGTTTTGACAGATGGCGCCACAATCATGCGCACAACAAATAGATATTTCTAAACACACAGGTGGTCGATAACACTAATTTAATTACAACTTGCCCATACTTAAACAATAGTTATTCCACGGCAGATGTCTCTTCACCTGTCAAATCATTAGTATGATTACCGCTTGATTTACAATCTTATCCAGTCACAAAAGGTCGTAAGATAATATTAACTTATTGTTGAATTTGACCTTTTTGTTCTACGAAATTATATCAGTGTACAATTATACATGGTTGGTTTATTTATGGGCTTTAGCCCTTGAAAAGGGTTGAATTTATCGATGTAAAGCTTTAACCACAATGAACGGCATTTGAAGTTTTCAAGTCTTAATTTGATTTTAATTTTTAACGCGAGTGATATGTATTGCGAATGAGTGAGGTCTAGCCTTCAATAGTTCAATAAATGTATGTGAATTCTTAGTGATCAACGAACTGTCAATTTTCTAAGTTGCAGAACAGAATTCATGATGTGCCACAACCATGTTCTTAGCTTTCGAATGCAACCTCTTGATTTGACAATACGTATACTCCGCTTCGTAATTAGATTCCAAAGAACTAACCTCCCTTACTCCTTTATTCTTTTTAAATCATGTAACTAAGTAAAATATTCTTACTTCTTTACAGAGCATTAAAATTAGCAATAAATAGATATTTTTGACTTATTTTAGTTTTTTAAAATATACACAAACATAAAGAGAATGAGAGCGACTGAGGTTAGTTTTTTCGAATCTAATTACGATGCGGAGTATACGTATTGTCAAATCAAGAGGTTGCATTCGAAAGCTAAGAACATTGTTGTGGCACATCATGAATTCTGTTCTGCCACTCAACTTATAAAGAAAATTGACAGTTCGTTGATCACTAAGAATTCACATACATATTTATTGAACTATTGAAGGCTAGACCTCACAAGCATGTGCTTGTCTAAATTTTGTAGGAGCTACATGCGGGGACGCGAGGAACTCATCATGGTCTAGACACTATATTTTTTACGGCGCGATTGACACAACTCAGTCTGTCTTTGAATCACCAAAACAGGTCTTATAAAAACTATCCCAATATACCCTAAAAATCCTCTACCAGTGTGACATTTGTCTCTTATTTACTTATTTTAATCTGAATCATTCGTTTCTATAAATTTGGCTGTGAAAAGGGACAGGATGGGAAGGACATATTATCAAACTGTTAAATCTCCAAAGACCCATCGACCGTATAAAAAAGCGTCGCGTCGTGTGCACACCCCTTTACTTTTTAATCGAAAGCATCAATCACATAGCCCTTAATGAATCGTTCGTTTGCTTAAGGGTGAGCTTTGATAATCACACGTGACAGTTGTACAATGAGGTGCCGCAAAATGGAATAGTCTTTAATTAAAGAGGAATTCTTTGGATATAAGTCCTATTGTTTCTGAGACGGATCCGGTATAGGTATTCACAACACAATACCGAGCGGTGGCCAACGCCAACGCTCGTCAGGATATCCCAAATAGTTGGGTTTTTTGTCACCTATCAACGTAGCTATCACATTTACTATTAATGTATAACTCCTGTTGTTTGATTTTGATCATATGTAGCGTCCAAAATCTACAAAATTTAGTAGGTATAGTTAGTAAAGCACGAATCAAATCATTTATTAAATGTAATAAATGCGATTCTGTTTAGGTTCTTAAATGTGCTCAGTTGTATGGCAGCGACTCAGTTAAGGTCCTAGACTGAATTGCGTTATGACGTCATGGTAAGGCCCCAGATGACATCCATGGACAAGGACAACCATCTTAGGCCTGATGACATGATTTTGACCCGATCGATAAAATTGTGGCGTGTGTCCATCGGTGGCAATTGGAATACCATCCCTGTTTTTATCAGTTTTTGGACGTAACGTTCGGGTTCCTTTTATTCGTTTGACATAGATATTGTCGAGTGACTCATTCCGAGCTTGGTATGTGAATGTGGGTTAAATCCGTAGGCCGAGGGTAGGTGGAAGATAGACACTAGATATTTATGCTAATTCAATTATTGAATGGCCCTAGACAAATATTTGCGAAATAACGAAATGATTCATACACTAATCCCGTATTCAGAGAATTTAAACTTATAGTTTTGCCTCTTTCTAATTAACACACATTTTAAATTATAGTATCATTAATTCAAGTCCCTACCTACGATTTTACCTGATAAATTGTTAGAAATTATGTATGGAACTTTTAATTATACAGTCCGCGTAATTTTGCTTTATCTTGAAAGTCTAATTGTCAAAAAAACCTGTTAAGAGATTGTATGAAACTAAATACGCATGCAGTATTCTATAATGTTTTTTTTTATACCATGACGGTGGCAAACAAGGATACGGCTCGCCTGGTGGGAAGCAGTCACCGTAGACTACAACTCCAGAGGGTCAAATGCACGTTGAATTATGAACTTTTACGAAGGTTACTTACTTTTACTTTTATTTAATAAGAAGAATATTTTCGTGCGAAACAATTACTTATTGGCTCAAGCGAAATGAAAATAATTTAGAAAAAAAATCATTTAAATTTTGGCGTGTGGGTAGATCACAACTAAAAACTCGCAGCTCGACAGTTTACTCCGTGAACACGGCGCTTGCAGCTTGCAACAGTGTCGAAATAATTATCCCGTTTTAGATGTTAGTTATAATTTATAAAAACCTACAATTATAGTTTTTTTTTATTTGGTTTGAGTCAATTACTTAGTATTATATTTTCGCACCAAAATATGCTCAAAACTATATTATTAATACAAAATGTTCACAGCCGAATCAACCTGGGAGAATTACTAATCCCTGTCTGTAGTTCGTAATAAAGGTATTAATAGTTTATGAGTTCAAACTG
This sequence comes from Lathronympha strigana, assembly GCA_949128165.1. Classification (NCBI taxonomy): domain Eukaryota; kingdom Metazoa; phylum Arthropoda; class Insecta; order Lepidoptera; family Tortricidae; genus Lathronympha; species Lathronympha strigana. The sequence continues at coordinate 3,465,317 of OX421911.1, forward strand.
AGCCGATGGTTTATGAGAACAAATTTAATACCTGAGTTGTAGCGTTAGCTTTATGTTTCGTTGTTTGATTAAATACATAGTTGATGGATTACTGTTTAGATACTTTGTTTATGAAAGTAATTATGAGCTTTAGAAGGTTTTCAATTTATTTATTTAATGTCCATATTTTATTTTATTTATTTATTTTCAGAAACTAAGCAGGTTCAAAACCGGCACATCCACGCCGTCCTGACTGACAGGACGGGTCTGGTGTGCCCACAACTATACTACTGTAAAAACTTTAAATTAAATTAAGTATTCTTAATATTGTCTTCGGTTACCGCGATTGTTATTCATTGACGTTAAACACTTTAGAACGGATTAATCGCGTTTATTAAAACCATGACACTACGTTTGACCCTGTGAAAACGAGTGCTGTAAAGGGCTCGAAACGTAGGGTCATGCTGTTAATAAACGCGATTAATCCGTTCTAAAGTGTTTAATTTCAATAAATTATTATAATCAAACCTTAATTTACTAGATTAGTTGATATTATGAATAATTATTACAATAAAAGTTTAATCTAGTGACACAGTAAAGAAGTTGAAATGTTTAATTTTGATTTCTTTATTTTTCATTTAGATTTTTTAAACGACGACGAACGACAGATCGATCTACGAAATCTGGCGCAGAATGTCTATGAAATTAATGACCGTTTCATACATTTTCCGCACCAACTTTCGTGAATCGATCTATACCTATCAGTCCGCGTTGTCATAGGTGCCTCTTTAAAGCCTCGTTTCTTTTATTTGTTGGTTTAGCTTCACATTTACATTGACAGCCAAAGCTTAAAAAAGAAATGGTTTTCCTAGTTAGACCACGATACTCATTACGCCTTGGACCAATAGCATTTTTTTACACCTGGTATACTTACGGCAATTGTATGTATGAGCCATGTCCAAATATTGTCCGAAAACTAAATTTAATTTGCTTCCGAGTATAACGTTATACCAAACTCACATCGTGCTCACAAAATGTACTAAATCAAACTTTCAATTTAGACACAACATTGAGACAAAAATGCTGCGGACATTGTTTTCAGGTCGACAAAAATAATCCAAAAAGTATGTGAGGAGCGTATCGTATAAATGAGCGTGAACAAAAAATACACGTGCGTATTAGAAAAAAGTCGTATCTCCCTTTAGGAGTGAGAGTGCGTTGAAAAACTTTGTTTCGACCAAGTTGTTGTAATTTAATCATGACTTTTACTGTGTCGGTGAGTTTAATATAGGTGTCTATACCGAAAATCGACTTCGTCTGCGTAGCATTAAAACAAAAACTATCGTGTATAATTTAGTCAGGAGTCTAACTATCCCCATACCAAATTTCATCTTAATCTGTTCAGCGGTTTGACGTGAAGAGGTAACATACAGACAGTTACTTTCGCATTTATAATATTAGTATGGATTCCTAAACTTTTTCCAAAATAAATCACGAAAACGTAATTCAGCCATATCTGGGTGCGTAGCCAAGATTCCAATCGCTCACGCTTAATAACGTATCGCAGCTACCTCTCTCCTCTTCTCTCTTCCTTATTAGTGTGACAATGACAGTTACGTTTCGTTAGCGACTGAGCGTGAGCGATTGACATCTTGGCTACGCACCCTTGACTTGCTTGGGCTCATTCTATTCAGAATCACGAGCTGATTCCATCATGATAATAAAAAAATCCCTTACGCCACGCTCATAGTAAGTTCATACAAAAACGTAACGTAATGGAAGGGATTTCTAAAAAAACCGGGATCGAATCAGCTCATGGTTCTGAATAGAATGAGCTTAAGTAAGTCCAGATCTGCAAGAATCAGGTTTATAGTTTTATTTTTATCGCTCACCTACAGTTTATAAACAATCTTAATTCGGAAATCAACGTATTTGAATCCACCTCACGATCTCCCATTCCTTCAACGCCTCTTACGTCTTTCCTCCACCAAACTCGCCCGCAATTTCACTTTCTAATAACACTTATTACTGGTTTTAATATCAATTTGTCCGACATGTTGAGTAATTACTCGTCTCGGTCTTGACAAATGCTTTGTGATATACGTACCATGAAGATCGGATTGGTCTCGGTGCCGATCTGAAGGCATACCAGGATGTGGGGCGTTCAAATTCGAGATCACGAGAACCCGATTGCTGGCTGCGTGCGTGTTGCACGACCTTTGACTGATTTGGTGGAAGTCGGTTAAATGGGTAAGGATGGGGCTAAGGCATTGTTTTACTGCTATAGCTATACTTAAGCATCTTCTATGGAACGTGTAAGAAGATAGTTGTATGTGGTTTTCGTGTTCCGTAAATCTGTCTACATGTAGATTCACTTGTCGGACGCCAGTACGACAACATCTCCTGAGGATGTCTCGTGTGGAGTTTTGTACGTTAAAAAATTACGTATTTTGCTTTGCGACTCTACTAATTTGTATTTTTGTTTAAATATATATTTGTTGAGTGTTTTGAGCCGTGACCAACGGTCTACACTTTATTGGCCATGTACCTATTCACAACGCTTAGATAGACTAAATTCGCCGCCTCAGGCAAACCAATATACGTGAGATCCCCAATCCATGATTCTACATTTTCAAGGTTCAGTAGACACTCTTATAATGGCCGCCTATATGTCCGGCTTTGCTCATTAACCGTCAGCATTTTAAAAGACTGCAATTTGGCATAGGTGGGGATGATTACAACAAAAATTAGGAATTAGGGGACGGTACCTCAAACATGTAATTTTTTGTAAGGAGCGAGCCCAAAGATATAAATGCTATTGGTTTAGACAGATGCCGAGGCGATATACCCAGTGAAGAGGGAATAGTCTGACGATAACCTGATAGCATCGATGACCCTTCCCCTCCCACTTAGATACCGTTTACAATAATCGGTATCAGTACCGGTATCAGCCATCTTCGTCCTGAAGGCATGAAATTCAATGTTGGCTTAGGTTAAGTATCAAATAACACCTAACTATTGTAATGTTTGAGATGAACCGTTTATAAAACGGTGCTTGTTAGATTTAGATAGCATTTAGGGTTTGGAATAAGAACATATACCTATCAAGTCGGGGAAGATATGTATAGGTACTTTTATGGTTTATATTTATTTATTTAAACTTTATTACACAAAATACAAAAACAAATGTACAAATGGCGGACTCAATGCCCAATGGCATTCTCTACCAGTCAACCATAGGGCCAAACAGAGACTTGAAAAAAATGGTGCAAAGGGAGAATCAAGGTAATAATATCGTAATAATTGCAAAACAAACTGAAGAACATTATATATGTCGGAGACAGAAGTCATTAGTACGAGACTTCGATTGACTACGAAGCACTAGCGCTATGGTGGCCGTTAGGCGAACTACTTTGACAGCGTTTATTAATGGCATTAACGGAAACGGAAACGTCAAGTAGTTAACTTGGGTGTGGTCGGTGTGAGGTTGGCAGCACTGTTGTTAGGTTGGTAGACCTGTCAGTTGAACTGACTTCCGATTGTGAATCCCTGTGGTGGGAGGTCACTCCCATAAAATGGAGCGCGCAAGCGGAGCGCGGCTCAGTGTTCATATTCATCAGTCAGTGTTCATTATCCTTCAAGAACAGACTAACCTCGCACAGACAATACCACGTTTCCTTAGTTTGGTTATAAAATCAATCCGTCTGTATCATTGCGATCCTTATTGCTTTTAAATGACTAGTAGTTGCGAATAACTGAATACAATGCCTTTTGTTGTAATCTGTAATGATTTCATTATAATCTAAAGTAATACGTGTGCTATGTCGTTATACAATCTGCCCATCTAATTGTAATGATATTCCAGGTAAACAATATCAGCCCCACTGAGTTTCTTGCTGGTTCTTCTCAGTGAGGTCTTTTCCGAACCTGTGGTAGTTTATTGCCTATTTAGTTTATCAGTCTAGTTCTACAAACAATGAGTTAGAATAAAGTCACTGTCCCCTAGTTGTTGTTTCATTTGCTTGTGGTGTGTCCATGCGATACCTAGTGTGTACATCTGAGGTTAAGTATTGACATCCTGGAGTGTAAGTATTGTCATCCTGAACTGTAAGTATGGTGAGTGTAAGTATCTTAGCACCATCCTGACCATGGTGATACCGTTACCGCTCTGGCCACTGTCATTCCATCCAGTGGCATATCTGAAGGGGACGCGATATATATATTATTATATATAATACACAGATAAAATAATATAATATACTACTGCATATTTCCAACATGCACACTATACAATAATGATGGACACTATGGAAACTCTTCTTTCAGCAGGTGCTTACGCAGCATCCGCTTAAACGCACTCTTACTTGAGGCTCTTACTTTATATCTGACTGTTTTTAATACTAAATTATTATAAAATTACCTTTTCAAAAGAGTAATATAAAAAAATCGCAATGCCATTTTTCGTTTACCAAAACGAGTGAATCTGACGTAATCAATGCATCTTGAAGTTTCATTTTATTTTATGAAGCCATTAAATATCCCACTGTTGGAAAGGCCCTTAGTCTTTCACGGGTCTTTGTTCAGCGCGGTCTTCTAGAAGTCGTTAATAGAGAAGTACAGATTGATATCGATACAAAAACTTTACAAATAAAGGAAAATTAGTAATCAACCCACCTCAAGCATGTAAGTGGAAAAAAAAATCTTATACGAAAAAAAAAACACTGTATGTAGGTAAAAATACAAGTAAAAACATTTTTTTTTCACCTGCATCGTAATCAGGGTCATTGACCTTATCAGCTGTTGAAGTATTGTTCTGTACTTTTGTTACAACCTGTTTATACCTCATATATGGGTATAGACACATGGCAAGGCTAGTCAATAAAGCACAAAGTTGGTTTGGAGATTTTTTTTTAGGTAAGTTAGGAAACGATATCAAAGATCCCAGCAGCTCCCTTTATGAACATTTCGATTTATTACACTAAATGCAAAACTCCTTTTTCTGAGACCAATCTTTTAGACAACGTAATTGTCATTTTATAATTTATTGCATGTCAATGTTGATTACAATTTACAATATCGTAGCTTGTTATTTATTAATCTCGCTGATTTATCAAGCACTTAATCACAACACTCACAACAGCTAAATTGAATTTGTCTGTTCGGGTTTTCTTAGACTAATAATACCTACTATATCAATACTTAAGTTTCTTTTTGTTTTTAATGCGCTTTTTGCTAACAACGTTGTGTTGTAAATATTATACATTTTTCTACTCCAGCACTTCTATCTGTCAATTAGATGACTGACAGCGATATTAAAAAAGTATACATTATAACGTTGTGAATGTTATTTCATAAGAACACTGCTGAACGATGCTCCTATGGATTTTCATACAATATATTAGCACTGTTCATTTTCGACATTCTGCCACCTTTCGAGATTTTTTTCGCTATTTTAGCTGTCGTAGAAAAACTAGCGTATGCAACAGTTCATAATTGGTTCTTGAAGCTCTCAGGTCTATTACGGCGACCCTCAAGTTTTAAGAACCCTTATTATATCACTGTTGCAAAAACTACGATAATGGCACGATTTTCGAAAATGTCGTCATTTGTTCGCATATCTTACAGGGCTTTTTCATATTAATCTTATTTCTAATATGGTTGTAAAAAATACAACCATATTAGAAATAAGAGTCTTCTGTTTCGTTTTAGATTTATCAATAAGTATACGAACTGACTAGTTTCTTTTTTTATGAAATTTTGTACAATACTTTTACTAATTTCCTTATTTATACCATCTCTCTCTCAATTGCACAAAGGTTGACTGGTAGTGATACAAATGATGTTAATATTTCTTGCTTTCTTTTGCTCTGTTTCTCTATTTTAAGTACAATATAGTGCTTTAGACTACTACTTACCAATATACATAAAGAGGGCTTGATTCGATCTCAATAACACTAATTTTATACTGACAGTATCAATTTCATTAGAACACATTCAAAGTCTGTAAATGCATTAAAAATCACTGTGATTACAAATAGCTTACAATAGCGAAATCGGTAACACATAGTTTCGACGGCAATCAAAGCCTCTTAAAACTCCATTACTCGTATCATAAAGTATACGCCGCTACCAGATATATACGAGCAATCAAGACAGTCTTAAACATCTGAACGCGGCTTTATTGTGTAGGCGTTAGACACGGGTTCAGATGTTTTTGAGCATATTAGACGCTCTGATATATCTGATGACGATTTTACAAACAGCAGCACCTTAATTGACCATCGGTAAACCGTATTCCGTTGTGATAGGGGTCACATATGGTCAGTTAACCGTGTTAGCGATGGTATGCATACATAGTAATCTATAACGCACTAATCACCATCATCTAAAATAGTAAGCGAATCGCGAAGATTATGATTAATATTTGTTTAAGCTGGGTACAGACTAGCGCAAGTTTTCTAATAGCAATAAACTAGATTAAAAAAACAACTAAATCTTAAAATATTGAAGTAGTAAGAGAGGGTATTCCGAATGGATATTATATGTACTGATACTGAAAATTAAGTATCAGGTGTATATCGAAATTTATTCTAATGGAAAATTAATCAAGATCTTGGATAGGTGCAATATTATACATTGCATCAATTCTTTATTTGAAATTAATACATATTATTATACATTATTGGTTTATCAATCATTTATTCATTCAATCAAAAGACTCCATTGCTCTTTGTTGACCCATTGCCACCAAACATCCAACACTAGTGATAACAGATAAATATTGTTTTTTTTTTATTGCTTCTGACAAAAACGATTTAATAGTCGATTTTAATCTGTTCGTGATATGTACACAAGTAAGTTTAGCCTTACACATTTTTAAAAGTTAATAAGATGCCCAAAGCAGCGTGTCTACCCAAGAAAGAATCAACACCTTTGCTATCTAGTAAGATATTCGTTTAAGATTGAAATGTATTTAATAAGTATACAAGACTACAAAGATGCAATTTAATAAGCCTAAACTTAACAGTCTTATTTAATAATACAGAGCAATACGAGTATATTTTTAAGATTTCCCCCATCAAATAAAGGCAAAATACTTTACCAATTACCAATAAGTGCCGTAAATCGCAAAATGCATTAAATGCTTTCGCTCTTGCATACACATATCTAGGGAATGTATTCCCCCATTACACTCGAGAACTCGACTTTCCCGGTGCTCTCGCAACACACGACCAAACAATTAGCGTATCCCTCTGATCTATACCCAGCTTTATCTTAACGGTAAACCAAACAGAAAATAAACGAACAATACCACCATTAGCATGGTGAACTATTGCTTTATCAAGTACTTAAAGGCCAGGTTAATAGTTTTCACAGATAATAAAAGTATGAATAACTCCGTGTGTTCTTCCAAAACTCCTATATTGATATACTATTAAGAAATCTCAATCTTACTTCGTAGTCATAAAGTCTAAAATTGAAGTTGATGATGAATAGGTACTTTATGCATTTTATATGGGTTTGATAATGATTTTATAAGCTGAAAAGATAATATAATAGGTATTATGGCTTTATAATGGAACGTTAACTTGCTGTGGAAATTGGAATTTATTGTTGAAGCCTAATAAGGTAAGGGTAATTGTTACCTATACATTTATGAAATTAAATTTTTGAATATATTTTGAGAGCTTTAAGAATGGGAGCTTAACTGGGTAAGGGATTACTCACGCTAGAACGGGACGGGACGGGGCGGGGCGGGACGGGACGATCTATAGAAAATGTCGCGTGACATATGAGGGCTCCGAGCTATCACGTGATTCTTTCTATATAAATTGACAGATCATCCCGTCCCGTCCATAATGAAATAATGCTTCAGTGAAGGCTGTGGATTTAATAATGTTTCATCGTAAAGTAAACTACTGCGTAAAACGTAGCGTAAGACTTTAATCTATAGATAGTATTTAAAGGGACAGCAAAAAAAAAACCAAAATCTTACTAAAATATTCACTTGCACATTAAAAAATACACATCATAACATACATTGCTCTGATGTGTATTTTTATTTTTTTTCTGTGCAATTCAGTATATTTTGCTAGGCGGTTAATAACATCTGATCTCCATATCATCTAGGTTTACAGAGTTTACAACCATATTTAACTCTTAAATTATTAAAAGTTACGATCTAATAAAGATAAGAACAGCGGTAGAAAAACCCATAATATGATGATAATTAACAGTACAAAAAAGTAACACAACAAAAAAATGCAATTAAAACTTAGCTTAAACAGATGATTAAAAGTCACATTACATTAACTTCAAGATATTGGTAGGTACTTATTTTTACAGTCTGTGAAAAGAAAGGTAGTATGTTCCTACTAAAAGGCCTGGAAAGGGATAGTGTCCAATCAAAATTTGTGAAAGCATTGCAAAGCAAGATTGTAAAAGCCAGATTTATCCCCAGTAAATCAAACGTCTAACACAAACTATCCGCGAACCGATAGCCCTGTTTCCTAATCTTTGTCCCACTCGGCTGAATGCTGCTAGCAACCCTGCGGTGACCATTGCAAGGAGCTGACAATTCTTCGTGGTTTTCGACGGTAGTCAATCACTGACAACTTGATGATCCAGGCGGCAGGCGTAAACACATTTCCCCGTTATAAAAAGGGATTCTCAATTTTTTCAGTCTGTGCTGTCGAATTTAATTTTGTCTCTGCACCCTAGCCTATGATAATCGATAGGCAGGTTTAGTACACGGTAAAGAGGATTGCCTTACGGCGGCTCAGTACTTTCTATAGCGCACCAGGGTACAGTTTATGAGCCCCAGCCACAGACCACCTTAACTACTAGACAGAGCATACAAGTATACACAACAACACAAAACAGTAGTACAAGTACTCGTAAGTGCTTATTTCAGGGGAGCCACGCGGAAATTGACAGTTTTGACTCGATATTCCGCCACGAATACTATAAGTAGAATTACAAAACTAGTTTTCTCAGGGTTAAGATGATGACTCATGACGTAGGGTCATCACGTCATGGTGTTAATAAACGCGATTAATCAGTTCTAAATTGTACAATTACTGTTTTAGGGGTTTACCTGTTATAGTATAAAACGATGTAGGATAGTAGTCTTATGAGACAATTCTGTGGAATTGTAGACATTTATTAGTAAAACTGTGACCTCATTCTCTTTGTACTTAAATGCTTCATAAAGAATGACACACACTAGGAGGAGACGGGACGGGCGGGACGGAAATCTGTAAATTTCTGTAGAAAGAATCAAATGACAGCTCGGAGCCCAAGCTCCCCGTCAAAACTGAGAATATTAAAGTCATAAACCCGTCCTTCACTTTCTTACCAAGTAAAGGAGGTGTCGAAAATAGATGTATATATGTTTGTTATTTCTCCGATTCCGTAGGTTGTCAACAATTTTGCTGATCTCTTTTGATGCAATTCGTCCAAGCAGCCAAATTAAATACATCGTTGTAATTTGGTAGTCGGTATCAATGCATTACAACTTAACTTGGTCGCATATTTTGACAGTAGATTTTACAAATGTCGTAATTTTACAAACGTAATTAGATTAGACTTACGACATTTGAGAAATCCACTACCAATTTCAAGGCCGCTCCAAACTTTTGTCATTTGACAGTTATCGTAATCCTTCCATGCAGTTATTCTTCCGTGTCGGAGCCATCGAATGTCACGTGAAGTTTTCTATAGAAACTGACAGATCCCGTCCCGTTCTTGTCATCCTTAAAGCGGGGTCTATGTCTGTTGCCCTAGCCTACAACATTAAATCTATCACAATCCACGATCGTCCGCCGTCAAATATCATTATCATTAAGTGATGGATGGCTAATTCTGAGTGATATCTGATCGAAATGCGTATAAAGATGCGTGGGACAGTTATTACAATGGATCGTTTGGAAATGCCGGCAGGGGACACAGTTGCTAACTGTTAGTCCTACATGTCAGTATTGACAGAATGATGACCAATGTAGGTATTTTTCGACTGATATTAGACTAATGCCAAAGGAAATGAATTAAGGTCAGGAAAAGGGGTGAGGGCTAAATTGCGCACGAGCAGCGGTTTAAAATTTTATATTATTTTATTTTAGGTTCATTAAATTTAAAATCACTATCAATGGAACTTTCTAACAATGTAAACAAACCGCCATATTGATCGTTTAACCTTACTTTTAAGTTTTTAATGAAATCTTCAAGAAAATGGGACCAAGGCCCCCAGTGCCCATTGCATTGGCCACTGGGGGCCTTGGTCACTTTTTCTGTAGTATTTATGATACCTCTTTCAATTTATAATTTATATAATAATATAGTGGTGTGACTACTTAAAAAAACATGAATCAAAACATTTATGATATCTATAATAAATGATTTAATTCATGCTTGACAATTGTGAAATCTCCAAGATTAACTTATTTATCCTATGTTTTGTATGTTATGATAATACGACTGTTTCAGTGAATGGTTTCAGTGGAGTTCGATGAGGTAGTGTGAAAATACAAGGAAAAACATTGACAAAACAAGTGATGCATTTTGTTTATACAAGCTAATTAGTTAATTATTTTAGACAAGCGACTAGAGTATCTACCATGAGTTGCTATAGATTCGAAGACGTTATCTATAGTTGCATCCCGCTTCCACACGCAAGTACGAGCAAGATGGACTGAGTGCCCTGACAGTGCATTCAGTATACCTGAGTATTTCCGTATACCTGAGTATACGCTAGCGGTTATCGATTTCTGCATTACCTAGATTTCAAACCCGTGGTAAGCATATAGGGCTTGCAATTCAGGAATTGGTGTGTATGGACAATTCCGAAATTACGATTTGAAGCTAACATGGTCATTTGCATTATAACTAATATTTGAAACGGGATAGTAAGTAGTAAGCGTCATGTTTACTCCGTGAACATGACGCTTGCAACAGTGTCGAAATATCGGGTGCTCAATAAAACAAACATACATGGTAATTATCCCGTTTCAAATATTAGTTATAATTCCGAAATTGGTTATACAAAAAAAAACTGGAATCGTAATCCTTACAAGCGATCACATTAAACAAAACCTGCTGCTATATTAAAGCAGTGGTACACAAAACAAGACCTAATTTGATAGATTAGTTTATGATGTATCTACAAGGCTCATTATAAAAATGCAAGGTCGTTGTCTGTCGAGACGACAGTGTGTCACGGCCTTATCAGGCTTTCAGATGCAGAATGAAAAGATATTTAAATGTCATATCGGAAACAGTTATAAACTCCCGGTAATGGTCATTATACTATTGAATGCTATATACATGCTCGGAAATGCCAGCATTTTCTTCGTAAATTGATGATTCAATATAATATATTGTGGGACAATCTTACACATATCGACCTAGTTCCATGGTAAGCTCGATAAGGCTTGGGTTGTGGGTACTAGACGACGATATATATATAACAGATAGATACATATAAATACTTAAATACAGAACACCGATAACCCAGGAACAAGTATTCCTGATAAACACACAAATAAATGCCCTAACCCGGATTCGAACCCAGGACCTCCTGCTTCGTAGGCAGGGTCACTACCGACTTGGCTAGGAGGCCGTCAAAATAAAATGGTCTCTATTAGACTGGCAATACCATAAGAAAAAGACAGCACGATTCACTCTGACAGACGAATGAGAAGAGACCCCGACCAAACTATACCTTCCAGGCGTCTACAATAATGAACTATTATTTTCTCAAATGTCTGCAAAATGTTTCCTATTCTGTCAATACCCAATACAAACGGCGTATGGGCAAACTGCCATTCCTCCACTTTATTCCCAACGTCAACGTAAATGGAAAACAATTGAAAATCAACATCGCCTGCGGTCTATTTGCCTCACCCGGGTTCAAAGTGTAACTCGATACCCTGCCTTGTAACTGAAGGACGTAAACGACGGCATTTTTCTTAGAGATCCGACCTTTGGGAAACGGATCTATTTTATATATCCGATTAAAATACCAACTATCTGTAGACGTTCAATTGTTTTCATTCGATTTAAACTGGTGGTTGTTGTTTAAAATATTATTGTTTGGAGACTGTTACGGAACGAAGATCGAAATACATATGAAATTGGTATATGGTTCAACAGTTTGTAGAACTAACTTCAAGAGAACATAAAATAACAAATTGCATGACCCAATCTTACAACCTATCTGTGCTTATATTCAACGCAGGCGAGCTTTAGACGGAGTTAGCCCTATAACGGAATTATCCACATTAACATACATACTTCAACGACCAAGTTTTGAAATAGAACTTTTTAAAGTTATATACCTATGTACACACGTATTCAAAAGTGCATGGGAAATTTATGAATGAACTCATTCATTAACTGCCCATGCAATTTCGAACGCATGTGTACATATCTCCGTTAAATATTTTAGTTAGTTTCAGTTAGATCAGTGTTTTTTTCTCAAACTTTTATTTGGTTTGGTCTCCCCCCTTAGCATTTATAATTTATCCGTGTTAAGTTTTACTAAGGCTTTGCAGAACCAAAGTAACCGATATAGCTCTCCGAATCGCTAAACTTAAGTGGCAGTGGGCGGGGCACATTGCACGTAGAACCGATGGCCGTTGGGGCGGAAGGGTTCTCGAGTGGCGACCGCGTAACGGAAGGCGCAGCGTGGGTAGGCCCCCCACAAGGTGGACTGATGACCTGGTGAAGGTCGCAGGAGTCCGCTGGATGCGGGTGGCGCAGGACCGTACATTGTGGAAATCTTTGGGGGAGGCCATGTCCAGCAGTGGACGTCTTTCGGCTGAAATGATGATGATGATGATGAAGGCTTTGCAACCGTCACGACCCCCAACAGAGGCTTTGCGACCCCTTAGGGGGTCGCGACCTTGAAAAACACTGAGTTAGATGTTTATTTTTGATATTGATGATTATTTTATTGTAGGTACAGCAATAAAATAATGCACATAGGCTTATTATTTTTAAACTTCAATAATTACTTTAAGTAACCAATCACACATGCATACCCATTGACTAATGATGGCATACTCCTCGACATGATCGTGTACTTAACAAAAAAAACTGTATCCAAACAGACGGTCATAATTATTATTCAACATCGCATACGAAATCTCTTAACAGAACTAAAGTAGACCTTAATGCCTTGTAATAAGGTTCACAAATTGCCAGGTAATATCAACGTAAGTTGGTCGACGCTAATGCTCAAACAAAGAGTGGAACAAGCAAACAAAATTTACCGAAATCGAGCGTCGGCGAATAAAAATGACGACCGGTTTCTGGGGCGAGGTGCGCGCGCGCGGCCCGAGTGGATGGGAGTTTCCTGATCGGACCCGAATTTATTTTATTGAGAAAGCGAATGTCGTTTTAAATATCCATATAATTCGAATCAGACCGCGACGCAAACGCAGTTACAGTTGTATAGTTGTGTAGTTGTAATGCTTTTAAAAATTAATACAGTGAAGTATCCTGGTGTAAAATAATTGCAAATGCCGAGGCATGTAGTAAAGCCAAGGTTCTCAGCAGAGACATACTTTTGAAGGTAGATCATTGTTGTATTCACACGAGAATTGAAACATTCGAGTATGCATGGACAATACAAATACGAGCGTTTCCGAGATACGAGAGCAGAACATTACCCCTAAGGGCCCTAAGCTAGAGGCTAGAGGTCCCGAGATCGAATCCCAGTAAGGGTATTTATTTGTTTGCTTATCATAAATATTAAAATTTGTTCCTGAGTTATGGACGCCTTCTATGCATATACGTATGTATTTATCTATATAAGTATGTATATCGTCGCCTAAGTGCCCATAGTTCAAGCTTTGCTTAGTTTGGGACTAGGTCGGACAGATTGAGATTGTCCCCAAATATTTATTAACTAGCTTTTGCTCGCGGCTTCGCTCGCGTTAGAAAGAGACATAAAGTAGCCAATGTCACTTTCCATCCCTTCAACTATCTCCACTTAAAAAATCACGTCAATTCGTCGCTCCGTTTTGCCGTGAAAGACGCACAAACAAACAGACACAAATTTTCCCATTTATAATATTAGTATGGATTTATTGCTCACTAAATCCGTACTAACGCACCTTCAGCAGTAGGACAAAATCGTAAATTGTGTATTAAGGGCGGTAAACAAGAAATTACGAATGAGTGTGAATTTGATTACGGCTTAATTTTATCACGAGTTCGTAATTCTTGTACCGCCCGTGATACATACAATGTTTTTCATCACAGTTGCGAGGAAATAAATAAACTATCTAGGCAGATCAAGAATAATAATTATTAGCGGTAGTGTAGTAGCACAGACCAAGTACTTCGGAGTGAGCGGTGACTACGTGTGCGAACGCGTGGGGGGCAGGTCCTCCGGGAGCTCCGGGCGGGCGGTAAAGTAGTATGAGAATCCTTTAAGACCATGGGCTTACAGCTCATTAAGTCTAAGTATGCATGCATGTAATATCACCATTTACGAGCAGGTGTGATGAAAAGAAATTAAAAGCATGAAACACACTCGCAGTCCGGTCCGGGACCAACCCCGGCCCATGGCGGCCCATCTTCTTATATTTATGCGGCCATAAAAACTGAGCACGGCGTACGATCGGACAGAGCGTTTGTATTTGTACCCTTCGATCGTACACACTAATATTTTAAAGGGTTAAATTTGTTATATTTTAGTTTAATGTTTCCTGTTGTTCTTAAGCGCGTGCGCTGGTTTTTGGAACATGTCTCTGTATTTTATGAGTCACATGCTGCGTGCTTTTTGGTAACGTTAAAATGCGAAATTTAAAGGCATTGTAATTGTACAGTCGAGTTCATCAATATATGAGCATTACCAAGGCTTCAATATCTATACAGCCTTAGGACATTGACGATAAGGTGTTAAGGGCATTTTCAGAAAAAAGTGCACCATTTAAATGAAAACGGTTTCCATTTTCTATACAAAAAAAATGTCCGTTTTGTAACGGCCCATACAAAATGTATGAAAAATGCGTTACGAAACTGACCCAAAAAATCGGGACACACTTTTTATTTTTTTAACCCAAAACTTCCTATATTAAAAAAAAAGGAAATTGTAAGACACTTTTGAAAATGCCCCAAGTGTTTACATATTATGCATCCACCTGCACACATATTGATGAACTCGACTGCATCTTTCCTTTATGTAAATTATGAAAACTACTCTACTGTATTTTGTACGACACTTTGCGTGCAATCGAAGGATTTAAAAAGCTTTAACCGGACAGCGATTTTTTCGTATTAAAACTATTCTCTTTTGTTAAGTCTGTTTAATATGGCATGTCTAGCGACACCTCAGCATGCCTACCACGAACATTGAAAATTGGCATTGACGGGAAAACCTCTTTGTCACTCCAATATGCAAGTGTGACAGAGATGGAGTTACAAATCCGCAATCGTTCGATTTTCGTGGTGTAGGTCCAGTACCGACTCAGTAGTATTGACGCTAAAAACGCGACAAAAACCCACATATAACTACAAAAATAAAAGGGTAGGAATGAAATAAAGTGGAACTACTTAAACACGACCCACAGGGGCAGCACCAGCGTGCGTAGCCAAGATTCCAATCGCTCACGCTTAATAGCGTACCGTAGCTACCCTCTCTCTATCACTCTTCTTTATTAGTGTGACAATGACAGTTGCGTTTCGTTAGCGACTGAGCGTGAGCGGTTGTCATCTTGGCTACGCACCTTTTCTTGAGCAATATGTAATTATTTTCGTAAACAAACATGAGCCAAACAGTGAACGTACTACCCGCATTTATGCGATAGAATGAAATGCGCAATTGTAATGTTGTCTTTTAAAGCTCCGTGGCGCCCTTTGCAAACATCTACTGTCGCACTGCTTGAAGAATGCGTGGCAATTGGCATATAATGAATTTCGCACCAAACACTCCATTCTTCAAGAGCTCAATATAAAGCAGCGCCTGTCATCTATAGTGAAGTGTCGAATTCTCAACTTTTTCGGACACGTGTCAAGACGAGGAGCTTAATGCATTGAGCGCCTGGTGGTTCAGGGCAGAGTAGACGTTACCAGATCGCGCGGTAGGTCTCCAATGAGGTGGACTGACCAAATCAAATCGGCACAAAACGCCTGAACGAGAACACCAGGCGCGTGGAGAGAGAGGAATGGCGCCGGAAGGTTAAGCTTGCCACAGAAGACATGACAGCCACGACCACTCTGCCAAGAGTATAATGACGAAGGAGTAAGTCTGGTTAGACTACCAAAACTAACTTCTTTCACTGTCGAGTGAATACTAAGTCATTTCCAAGTTCACTAAAACTCGTGAAAATTAATTACCATTTATCTCTCTTAAAACATCAAACTTCACCCACAATTAATAAATAATAAACCCGATTCGACATGAACGCCAGCTTTATTTATAATAATCAATTTGTTCAATATAATGGCTCACGTGTAAATCGGCTATTTAAATATAAACCGACAAGGCATAATTCTCAAAGAAGCGTTTATCGTATCTAAATGATATCGGAATGGTTTCGATAATATGTGTGGAAACATTCTAGATATTTGAATATGAGATACGTAGAGAAAGATTATAACATGTATTAAATTGATGATGTAGGCTTATTTCGTCATAGGGACTTTCGCGTCTAATGCTCGCCTGCTTTAAATATAAGCACAGTAAGTCTAGTGATATTAGAATTCGCATTCGCTAAATTTGATGTATATTGCGAATAATTTTTTAATTCATAATTATAGTTTTTCCCCAGTCAAATTACAGTCTTCGGTAAGTATAGTAAAAAAATGTCACTAGCTGTCACAGCAACATACTTGTTTAACTAAAGATATCGACGCTCACATGGTCTTTGCCTTTCATTGCCACTTTATAATATTTATGCTATCTAAAGGATATTTCCTGTATAATATAGGTAATGAGTCGCATTCCCGAATATTCCAAAACCGATATACGTTCCATCGCTAGTAGGTACCTAGCAGCGCTGTCGACTCAGTCAATAAGCAGCAGGCAATCTTAAGTTCATCGACTGTGTCGGCAGCTGCGTACTGTCTTGTATTCAACGCATGCGAGCATTAGATGGAATAGTCGCTATGACGGAATTAGTCACATTGACCTTAGGTATTTTTGAAGGTTTGTATTAGCGTGTAGTTATTTGTAGGAAACAAAGTTTTGTTATTTTAATATTTACCTAAAATGCTATAAATGACAACGCAAAACACATTGCATCATAAAACTACACAGCTATTATCCTCAAGCCTCAGAATAAAATATTGCAATACCAAAAAAAACTTATTGATATGTATACTGATTTACTTTCATGTAGTTTTCTTACGAAACTTTAAACTAAGTAGGTACATCAAATCAAAGCATATGAAGTATCGAATTAAAGGTAGAAGATTAAAGAAAGTCCGTTTTGTATCAATATTTGTAGCTTAAATACCTAATTAAGATTGTATTTAAGGACAAAATATTCTAATCTACAATTTCGTCAATGAAAATATCAATTTGGCTATCGATTTCCTATCAATTCACTATTTATTCGCTGTTTGACAACTTAATGGCCTTTTTCATTCTTAATTAGATAGTGACAGCGACCAGTGAATAATAAAAACTGTCGATGTTTGATCAAACGTACATTCAGCGCAATGTCTGATTAATAAAATCAGCGATTTTGTTAAAACAAAGCTAAGCAAAGTTTTTTTTTTTATTTTATTTTTTTTGTTATCTTGCTTTCTCTATTTTATTTTCATGCTCTCTATTAATTGGGGTTGAGGCCCAATTCAGCTGTCATGCGACTAACAATTTTTAATCTAAACGTAAAACTACTACTACTTAACGTCAAGAAGTAAATCATTTAATGAAAATAGAAATTATTTGCAAACCTATTTACCTAATTATTAGGTTCATTATGTCAGTAAAAAAGTAGTATTCTTGAAGTAAGTTAGGCAGTAGTCTTATACGTTCTTGAAGAGACAAAATATAATCATAATTACATATGTTTAAGTATTATATTTCGAAAAGGTACATCACCTGTAAAAGACGCAAGTATTTACTTATTCTAAATGTACTAAAGCGTTCAGAATTGCGTGGACAATTTGTGAATGAATTCATTCATAAACTGTTCATGCAATTCTGAACGCGTGTGTACACTCACCGTAAACGTTCTAACATTCCTTGCATTAGATAAAAGTCAGTCCTGAATAAATGAAAAATACTCGTAATATAAAAAGTCAAAGTTAAACCTTAATAATTGCAACATTGTAAAGAGAAGATATTTCATGACGGTTAAAGTATGAGCCCAAATAGCAGGGTTCCCAAAACAAATTACCAGTGACCGTTATCTTGCCTAATTAGCAGTCTTCATAATTGACCTGGTCTCCCATAGTGCTGATTACACGGAGTGGTCAAATATTTTAAATGTTATGTTCACGACGCCACCCACGATTATAAGGTTTTTTGCCAGCGTTCATAACCAGTTATTAAGCAATATATTTTAATAGTCGTATTGTAGTTTACAGCCTATAAAGAGTATAAAGGTTTATTTGGACGGAGCTGCCGAAGAAATGAAAGGATTACCGTTCGCTAATGAACGATTTTTAGGGTTCCGTAACATTAGAGTAAAAGTACTCATGGAAGCATCCTTTTTAGGGTTCCGTAGTCAACTCTCCCCTTATAGTTTTGCCAAGTCTGTCTGTCTGTCCGTCCGTCCGTCCGCGGATAATCTCAGTGACAGTAAGTACAAGAAAGCTGTATTTTTGTACGAATATGTATATCGGTCATGCCAACAAAGTGATAACATAAAAAGTGGTTATATTTTTTTTAGGGTACCTCTCCTCCCGTACACGTAATGTGGCGGTGATTTTTTTTTTCGGTTCAACCTTAGAGTCTGACATATCATTGGATAGGTATGTGCCCCCCCCCCCTCCTCTAACTTTTGAACTATGAAAAAAATTACGAAAGTAGAACTTAATTTCTCGCTGCACAGTGATTCCGCCCTTAGGCCATTCCGGTCTAAAAGGTAACTAAAAATAAATCCAAAAAAGTTATGAGCGTATCCCGGTCTAAAAGGTACCTAACTAAAAATAAAACCAAAAAAGTTATGAGTGTATCCCGGGTCTAAAAGGTAACTAAAAATAAATCCAAAAAAGTTATGAGCGTATCCCGGTCTAAAAGGTACCTAACTAAAAATAAAACCAAAAAAGTTATGAGTGTATCCCGGGTCTAAAAGGTAACTAAAAATAAATCCAAAAAAGTTATGAGCGTATCCCGGTCTAAAAGGTAACTAAAATGATTTACCTACTAATAGACAATTTATCCAATACTAGAAATGTCACAGTAATAAATTGCAATTATCAATACCTATACTTATATCGGGTTACTTCTCTATAGACGTGAGTAACCCGATATATTAAGTATATCACACACTCATATATAACTCATATATAGTGACTCATGACATGAATAAGGGACACGGACTGTTCCGAAATATGTCGAGCTATTTTCGACTTTATTGACGTGAGTAACCCGCTTTTAGAATTTTAATATATTAATATGTCTAATACTTACGGGAATTTTCTATTTGAAATTGCAAATATCATTTACATTTGGGCAACGAAAATGATAACATCTCAAATCTCAACACTCATTTAGCAGTGCACTTCCGACGTCGTAAGTTAATCACTTTGTTATAGCGTATATTATCATTACTATTCGTTTTTTAACACGTAATGAAAACATGGAAATCCAAGAAGAAGGTGTGTACTTTCTTTTTTAATACGTTTCATCTATGTATATGTGAGTTTGAATTTTATACACATTTTTTACGGAAGGTCTATCGTTTCGTAAATAATATTCTTATTACGAATTCAATTAGAGTTATACTTTGATGCCGACCTGTGCCGCAGTAGAGGCATACCTCATTTTAAGAATTAAAATGTCCTTAATAATGACTGTAATTTTGATTCTCGTCTGTTGTCAACTTTTCTACTAAAAGGGGGGCTAAAGAATAAGTGTCACCAGGATGTATCCCGTGAAACGTAATAGTCAGAAAATTGAAATTTTCACAGATGATCTATTTATGTTGCCACTATATCATCAAATACTAAAACGCAGCAAAAATATAGCAATATTTTTTTGTAAATGGCAAGTCGTCCCAATAGGCCACACTTAATACAAAAAATATCGCGTCAGTAATTGATTTTCCCATTTTCTTCTAAATAGTCCACGATGCTGATTACGCCCTTAAACGTATGACCGCCATTTTTGTTATACTCTGTATAGCAAACTGGAGGTACTGGAGCACCTTCCGATTCCGCAACTAAGTGAAGATTGCCTTAAAAGACTCTAAAACTATCTAAACTGTCGAAAGTACGTTAAAAGCATTTTAAAAGACAACACTTAGTTGTCATTACCAAAACAGTTCACTAACACAATTTGCTGACCAGTTGTAAACCTTATTTCATGGAAATAAAGTCGAATAATAGTCAGTGTTGTTTAGAAACCATCCATTAGTTGCCGATGGAGCCAATTGGAACAATTTCTGCAACTTGAGCGGCATTCGGATTACCAGAATCTGATTTTGATTGAACATTATGTCACACATGTTTCTCGCACTAATGTACCGGCAATATCATATCAATGTCAACATACTGAGTTAAAAATTGTAAAGTAATGCTTTGTGTCTTAAGGAAACTGTGGAGATATATGAGGGAGGACCCGGGTTTGAATCCTGGTCAGGGTATTTATTTGTGTGTTCCTGAGTTATGGATGTTTTCTATTTATTTATGTATTTATATATATCTATCTATCTATCTGTTATGTGTCTGTATCTGTTTTTATATTTATCTATCTATTATGTGGTTATATATATCATCGTCTAGTAGTACAAGCCTTATTGAAATTGAAACTTTTATTTCGGACATGATCCATAATTGGTTAGTATACATACATGTTGCCTTAAGAAACTAGGTTAGTAACTACATATCTAAACATTCTAAACAATTACAAATAAATAAATTACAAATAAACTAAACTAAAATAAAATATTATATTAGTTAATAAACCGATTATTGTGCCCCACGTGCATTGACATCCAATGCGTGACCAAAGGACTATCTGTCCAATCGGCGACTACCTTCAGGAGAGTGTTCGGGCTGCCCTGCACGCGCACCCACAGGGACGCCACGCGCTAAGCTATTATTTATATGTATATGTATGTATGTATGTATGAATATTTAAGGGCACTTTTACAAAAATCAACCTAGTCCCACAGGAAGCTCGGGTACTAGACGACTTTATACATAGGTAATAAATAAATACATACAAATACTTAAATAAATAGAAAATATCCATAACTCTGGAACAAATATTCGTGATAAACACATTTATAAATTCCCTGACCTGTATCACCGAGGCTGTCAATTTCTAACGAGTATGGAATTGCGAAAGTGTCCATGTCCCGACGTTTCGAGCCACAGCACTCGTTTCCACAGGGTTAAGATCATGACTGATAGAATTCAAACGCTCCGCGTCAATCAAAAAAGTTAGTTGTGCAAACCTACATACAACAAATAAAGGTTGATCTACAATGGCTTGTAAAGCTAGTAATACATTGCCTGAAGGGCAATCTCTCAGTCATCATCTTCACCCTGTGAAAACGAGTGCTGTGAAGGGCTCGACATGTAGGATCATTGAGTTAATAAACGATTTACCGCCTTATTCATAAAAACTTAACAGACCCATATTCGTTAAAATACGTTTTGTCCCTTTTTGACAAACGCAAATGTCAATTTGGCAGATAAGAACAAACAACAAATTAGTTAACGGAGGTTTGTTGAGCGTTTATGAATAACGGCATTAATATTTAATGAAATAATATTAAATATCAAACGAGCATAAGTCTTGTACGAGTACAACATACCTGTGCTATATCTTACTGCAACACGATTCGATTCTACAATAGGTGCAAATAAAATACAGATAATAAATTGTAATAAAAGTTCCGTATAGGAAATATTAGCAATAAATGTGTAAACACTAGCAATAAAGCATAACGGTAAAGTTATTGCACCATTATTAATATATTTAATTACTTCTCTATTATAAACTCTTCAATATCGTATCCGTCTATGTAACAGCTTAGAGATTTTACAAATAACAGTACCTGTCAGGCTACTCGGAAGAATATCTTATTAATTGTAATTCCTACGAGTATATGTCACTTAACAGAAGTCCTAAAAAATAGTTGGAGTCGTGATCGCCATCGGAGGGTTCCGTTCTAAAGTCAAACCACGTTATCTTTTCTAAGAAGTCGGTCGTTCTATGAAATTATGACGTTTACTAAACACTTCCACAATTTATGCTATCAAAATCTATGAAACTTAGCATAGACGGATTCTATACAGTATTATTGTTTCGTGTAAAAACGTTTTGTCCTGTTTATTGACTGAACGTAAGCAAAAGTCTGCGTTCAGCTTAGTCAAAAACGCTTCATATGCCAGGTTGTTCTCAGGTCGCATTTTTGTAAACCGATTTATGAGCATTTTTGTGAACATGTTCAGTTTGTAGAATATTTTTGTAGTTTCGTTTTTAATAAAATGTTGGAGATACTGGAAATTGGCAAAAAGGAATTAAGCGCCATACATATATGGCACTTAAGGCCTTATGCTCACGAGGTAAGCAGTTCGCAGAGCCAAGTTTTACTCGAGTCTTGACCGGGAGTTTGTTCTCATAGAAATAACTAGATAATTATAACTTTGGACTAGATTTTCAATCCTTTAGGAGATAAAATTCAAATAATCCCTTAATGGTGGAACTTAAACACATTTGAAAATTATCTTTGTTATTTATTATTGTAACAATTTTACAAAATTCTAACCTAAATCTGCTCTCCTACTTAAGTACGTTTTTCTAAGTGTTCGGTCTTATTTTGTTCAAATTTTTCGTTAATTTATAAATTATCTAGGTATTCTTAACGCTACAGACTATCTTCCAAACATTTATATGACTACAGGAAAGTGTTTGATATTCATTAAAGTTTTACGGTACATTACGGTAACAGTTTACCAATAAACCGGCCGCTAATCCACCGTTATAAAAACGTTTCCTACAAGAACCTTTCATTGCGGAACCCCAACCACTCGTCCAACTGTCACAAGCCAATCTGACGCACCGTCGGCTCGCATTAGACTTTATACTTGATTCAAGGTATCGAATTAACTCTTCATTCAGTAACCCAGTAACTACATATAGACCTTATCCCGTTTCGATAAGGCTCATCATTACTCAACATGTTTCACGTTTCTGTTATCAAGCGGTGACATCGGTAGCTCAATCGGCATGTCTTTTTATTGAGTGACTGGTTACTGATACCAACTTTAAAGTAAAACAGATTATGAATGTACGGAGCTGGCGGGATGATATGACGTTTTGAAATTGGAAGGGTTGTGTGTAGTAGAAGATTCGATGTGACTGCCGTGCAGGCTGATGAGCGGTGATCGTGATGACTCATTTATGGGTGAGATTGAATCTCAGATTTGTACCTACTGCCTTAAATAGCAGACTTCGAGGAAGCAGAACAGTGTGAGGAAAGCGAACTAATCCCAATAAAGGCCTAGCTTCCCTCTTGGTTGGAAAGTTGTATTCAAATCTTGGGATTAGTTGCAAGGCTCCCTGAGCCATGATATTAGCCGCAGGCATACTGCCTTAAATGGGTGACATGCAAGTTGAAGACTAGTTGGGGACTCTGGTGGGGACCCTGATCCCTAGAAACAGACGAAATATGGAAATTATCATATGTACACCGATATAATATACGGTGTTATGGTAAAATATTTAAATTTTCCTGCACTCTCGCATTGGGGCTTCGCCCCGCAAAAATGTAGTATCGTAAAAGCCCGTGGTTTGTAAATAAAACCTAATAAACCCGTCATCTCTCCATGCTTTCTGTAGTTTCATGAAATTTGATTCTAGAAAAACAATTTTATATGATATTACCACCACCTGATAATTGTCTACGAGGCGAGAGGTCCCGGGTTCGAATCCTGATCAGGGCATTTATTTGTGTGTTTATCAAATTATCACAAATATTAGGCCTAGCCGCCCTTTTCAAAACTTCCAAAAACTGAATCAATAATAGAAAACTGTGTAATCAACAAACTTGTTTACATTTCACAAGCATTGGTTGATAAATGCGACCTGTAGAGGAGAAAAAATGGACAGACACAATTGAAAGCATTTCTGCCGAAGCTGTAACTCAGCTTCGGATCGCTTCACTCGCTTTGCTAGTGGTCAAAAGTCATTCATGTTTCAATATCGAGGAAACAGGCGTAGGCTACATCACCTCAAACATGCAACTTTTTGTAAGGAACGAGCACAATTGAGCCTATGCTCCAATTTCCTCCAAAACAGCACACGTGAGTCTCTTGAACTCTCTTGAACAAAAACAATCACTGTAAAAAACTCCGCGATGATCAAAAAAATATCAAAACGAATCAAACAAAGACTACCAACTGCCTGATTATTCTCGGAAAGCAAAAGTTCGCAAAAAACTGAAATGAATGTTAAACCGGGACGAAACGGTTTATTCACTTCGACATCTATTGTACGTGCGCGAAGCATGACAATTTTGTAAAACGCGAAAACTTAATTGAAAAAGGATTCCTGGAAGCTGTGGGAAGACAATTGATTTTCCTAGAAATATTAATAGAAACAGTAGCTGTTCAAAATTATTTTGTAAGAGTTAAGTAATTCAATTAGTTTCTTTGTGAATTTGTCTGTTGAGAGTTCCTTAATTAACGCTCATGAATTCAGTACCTATTTTTTCGCTGTGGTTTGACGCAAATCACAATCGTTTTTGCTTTTACTATCTTGAACAGGTTTTTTTTATGGCATATTGTATTTAAGTGATTTATTGTTGAGAAATCTCGATTCAAAAAACAGTCAAAGTCAACTAAATTTTAACAAAAAGAACCTTTTATTCCACGTATATATTTATTATTACACGAAATGGCTTACTTAAAATTAAGATCAGAGTATCATATACTCGTATACTACACAGTTGGTTAAAATTACCTAGGTATACTTAGTTCGGTATAATTTGAGTTGAAATATGTATTTTTCAAAGGCGTACTCTCTCTTTATTTCAATATGATTTTATGAAGAAATCTGTAAGTCTGTTACTATTTACACTATCGCTTAATCTATAAAGTTATGTTTCAATTTGTAATTTTTCTTTAAACTTGCACTTTCGCGAAACAATCGGTCACATAAGACACGTTTTGGTTATTTTGGCCGAAACGCGTCGCTTTGCGTTTGCGAGTTGACCGCCGAGCCCAGTGGCCCACATAGAAGTTTTTAGCAAAAATAAATACAATTATGTCTATTCCCTAAAAAAAACGAATTATAAGGAAACAATTGTTGAAATTAAACACTTAAGACCGGATTAATCCCTTTTATTAACACCATACTTTCGAGCCCCTTACAGCAGTCGTTTTAACAGTCTCATCTCGACTGTGAAAACGAGTACTGTAACGGGCTCGAAACGTAGGGTCATGGTGTTAATAAACTCGATTAATCCGTTTTAAAGTGTTTAATCTCAATGAATAACAATCGCGGTTACAGAAGACAATATTAAGAAATGATTATTTAAAATTAGGCTGTAACTCACAACTTAAACATCTTTTAACGTAGAGAAATGTATGCAAACTTCAGTTATTATACACGCAAATATTAAATTACAATATAAACAACAAGTTCCAATATCAAAAAATCGAACCCCGTTCAACCAATTCCAGATTAGAAGTTGCACGCGTAAATCATTCAGGTACTACAGCCACCATTAAAACCGCTTGTATCGCAACTTTTTTAATGCCCCTCTAGTTAAACACTGGCTCTCCGAAGCAGTAAAACCAGACCACGCCCTTATTGCAACACTGTCAGGCTAAACCTACAGCAAGTCTAAGTAAATGCACAGCCCGTTATTAAGCCTGGTAAGTGGATTCAATCGATTTAGCCCACAAACTGACCGCGGCCCGGTAAAACTGTGTAAGTCAGATTTGATACATTTACATGATTGCTGTGACCATAAATTATGCATTTCACTGCGGGATACGGTTTTTATATGGCATACAGATCGGGTAAACAGATTGACCTGAATTCTGTGCAATTTTAAACTGAAAGTTTTGCTGTTGATATTTGACTCGTGTGAATCGACAGGTTGCGTGTTTGACCGGTTGGATGTGTTCGTAAAAATGGATTATGCCGTTTTATATGCAAGTAACTTACAATTTTATGAGTTTTTTTATTATTACTCATTTACTCGAAAGATATGAACATATATTATTTAAAAAAATATAGGATATTTTATGATAATTTCAAACTTGTTCTTCAAAGTCGTTCACTCTTGTCGTGGTCAAGGGGGGTCATCCACTTTCTTCATGGCTGCTTTGGCGAATTTTCTTCATTTATTGCGCGCATCCTGCCACAGTAATCTTAGTGACAGACTTCGATCTTTAAATACTTTAAAACTAGACAATTTTTAAATTAAATACATAGAACTGGCACTTTCCTGTAAATACAGAAAGTTTTGGTCAACTCTCATGCAATAATTATTATGTAAACACGACATTGCATACCTAGAATACATTATACAGCAATAACCATAATTATAATCACAACACATAAGGTATATTTTCAATGTAGGCATATGACAAATATCTATTTACTTATAAGTTACATATCCTTACAAAAAAGCTGGTGATCCTAAAGGAAAGTGAAAGGGCGTAATCAGTGTGGTATTTAGGAATTACAATTATAACGCAAAATAAAATTGTGAGGGGTGGGACGAAACCATAGAACAAACCTCAATAGAAAAAGATCTTGCAAAAAAAATGACGGTCTATTTTTTTCTATTCAGACTTGCTTGACTGACTGTGGTGGTAATAGGGGTTATTTGAACTATTGTGCAAAATATGTTTGGGTAAAAAGTGATGGGACTCTATTTCATCTTTCAACCGATACATCTTCATTTGTAAGGTCGTTTTCAAATGTATTATCATTGCCATCAACTGAATTTTCAGAATGATATCCAGTGGAAGGTGAAGCTATACCAGCACTACCAGCAGTACTCAGATAAAATTACAATAAAATACAAATATTATAATTGCACAGTAAACAACAGGCGGTCATATCGCTAAAAAGCGATCTTTTCCAGACCGTTAGGTTGTCTAGGTTATGACAAATGAACGATAGTCTTCACCATTTTTCAATGTCTTGGCAATTGGCATACATATATCAGATGTATTTCTTATGTCGCATTTATTAATGCAATGTAATGTCAAAATGAAAAAATAGTAAGCATAGTCCCTTTATTGTCTTATCCTCCATACACACCATTTCCTGGCCACCACCACAGGATCGCTAGCTTTAGATGACGGCATAACGGCAACGTAATTAAACCAAACGGTAGTTGTCGCTGCCGTCTTCTTTCCACTATGTCGGAACCTTCAGCAACATATACCTGACCAGTAATAGTCCCTAACACATCGCAATAAGGTTGAGAATAGCAGAGTCAATTTAGCTTACGATGATACAGATCTGATAGACACAACGATGACCACACGCTGGTTTAGTAAAGGTTTGCAGGCGAAGGCAAAGACTGTTCCAATTAGCTAGTATTTATGAAATGTCAAGACTATTTGCTGCTGTTTCCAAGGGAAATCCATTGAAATAATCATGTTTACTTATTTGTGCTAAGGAATGTTGGTTCCGTGATGCAATGGAGCAAACTGTTTGAATATATATGACATATTATACCTGCCTATTTAACTATTTTTTGTACCATGTTTATCTTCTTTGAAAAAAATCTAAGTTAGCCATTTTGCCACCTTATTGTTAACAAACTTTAAATAAAAGAGATGATTTCCAATTGGACTGTAAGTACGTTGTTTATTATGTAAAAAAGAGATCTTCGAAATGCTCCCATCGGATTTAGGAATATCTTAATTTTGGGAGCCGCACAGCCGTATTTTTGGTGTTTTTGATTTTCTTAAAAAATAATCTTACTACTTCTAACAAACCATTTATTTCTGTTTCACAACAAGATCATGAATATTATCATCATCGTTAAATAACCTTTCGTTCTAAATAATTTTAATAAATAACGGGCCAACGCCGTAATGCATTTTCTACATAGAAAAGGCGATCGCAATATTCCACACTCACATATTTTACCTTTTTGCCTTCACATATCCAAGTCACTATTTGCATAACTTGACTAATTTCGCGCATTATCCTCAGCATAGTCATGTTAACATGAACGGGCCACAATCGTGCAGAAGCAAAATGAAATATTTGGTTCACCACACGAAGTGGTCCTGGGCTTGCGCTGTCAGCGTTACCTTGTAATCTTTAATTTACTTGAGTAAACATATTCTGATGCGCAAGCGGCTACCAGCAGGTAGCGTGGTCAGCAGTCAATGAGGACTTTTTTTATGGTCGGGTAAAAATAATGATTGCTTCTGCATGTTAGAACGATCGCTTTTACGATTATGCTAGGGTGAATTAGCAAGTCGTAAATTTTTAATGTGTTGTTTATTTGAGTTTACAATTTAAGTACATTGATTGATGAACAAATATATGTTTCCATGAGGTTAAAATATTGATTTGCTTCGAGATTAAGTTTTATTATACAAAAATAATGCTGATGTCATAATAAAATAGAATTTATTTTGGGGTAGGTACCTTTCTGAACACGTCAAATCGGGGCGAATTTTTTCGGTTCAACCCAAGAATGGTATCCACTAATATTATAAATAGGAAAGTGTGTGTGTATGTTTGTTTGTTCGTCTTTCACGGGAAAACGGAGCGACGAATTGTCGTGATTTTTTAAGTGGAGATAGTTGAAGGGATGGAGAGTGACATAGGGTGATAGGGATACTTTTTGTCTTTTTCTAACGCAAGCGAAGCCGCGGGCAAAAGCTAGATGAATAAAAATAATAGGGATCTTCTAAAAAAATTTTTTGATAAATAAAATATTTTCCCAAATTATCGCTCAGAAAGTTAGAAATGTGTCACCACCTACTAACTATTGAACCGAAAGTCCAAACATTTTGACAAAATCATGAAAGTAGAACTTTATCAAGACTTTGAAGGACAATTTCAAGCCTCTTTTTTTGAAAAAAGTTATACTTATTCTCTCTGTAAAAGGTGGCGACGATACTCCTTTTTGCGAATAATGATAGAATAGAATAGAATTGAAATAATTTATTTGTTGACACACAAAATATACAGTATAATTATTAGAATAAAAAATAGAAACAATAATAAAAGAAGTGCCACGAAATGGATTCGTCTCAGCATAATACTGGCGAATTTCAGCGTTGATCTTCCGATGAGCCCATTCGGTAACACAAACATACACAGAAACATATACATTATAGTCATGGTATCTGCTAAAACCCCTTCTAGGTTCGTTTATTGTGAAGGACGGTTAACTACTGAACCCTTCACTCTTGTCTGGTTTTTTTGTTTAAATTCGATTTAATGTATGTGTGTAAGTAAAGTCTGACGATTGATTGGATTTGTAGTCATTAAATAATCGGAGATAAATGTTTAAAGATTGTTAATGGAGGGATATTAATTTGGTCATGTAGTAATAATTATTTATGAGCATGTGATAATGCATATAAGATAATTAACTGCACAAAAGTGAGTGCATCATGCAATTGCAATCAGTAAAAATGCAAGAATTATCTTGTATTTTTGCTGATGGTACTTCATTTTTAAACAGCATGTAGTAAATATATATGACAGTGTAATTTAGTTCAGTTTTTAAGTTTCATGTTGTTTTGTGTTATATTTTTTGCTAAACAATAATAAACTTTGTATTTATTATTATGAAATGACTTCCTTAAAAGTAGTATGTTATGTCTTTTTCAAAAACTGCAAATACGATCATACATTTGAAGGCTTTTGTCGAGGGTACCTGAATGGATAATATTACCATAAAACGAACATCAATTATCATATAAAAATAAAACAAAAAATAACTATAATTTTGTTTACCATAAAATAAACACAAAAAAATAACAATTCAGTGAACCACAAGCCATAGCCTCGCTGGAGTCAGATCATCAGATGCAAAATGGACTATCAGTACGGTGCGGCTTTAATTCCATACGAAAGATATTACTTAGTTAAAATGAAATAACTTGAGAAGAAAAACGTGTTCCTTAGAGCCTGTTTTAATTTTTATATGACATTGATACACAAGTACACGAAACTCACTTCATACGTAAACTATTTTAAGTGTTTTTAAAATCATTATCAACGGCATCGATCCCATTTAAATTTATCCCGTCATGAGTCCTTAAAACGTCCAGTCGAGATAAAAAGAGGCCGGAAGCGAGCCATCGACATTTTTAATAGCTCGGTGCTCTACGAGTCAAGCCCAGTAGTTTTGTCGAATGGTTTTAGAGTTCCCTGGCTAAATATTTTGATAAAGTTTTGAAGGACGTATTGTGTGACGTTGTATTAAGGTTAAACTTAGGATGAGTATTATTTTCAGATTAAAAACAGATCACTGTCTTGCAAAAAAGTCTGATTATTTTTAATGTATGGTTCTAGGCTAATGTCTTAGTTAAACAGTCGTAAAATATACCATTTTTTCCGTTGCCTCCCTCATTGTCGACAAATCCACATAAGTAATTTACAATTCTGCCTAGCCCATCCTTAACTGAGTTCCGTGGTTGACATGCATGTAGTGCACTCACTACGGCTACCCGTGACACAAAGTCGACGTTCATAGCCGTCTCTATTTTACTGGTCATTCATATTTACGTTCACGGCTGGTATCTGAGATTCTAATAAGCGTAAATAGTTTTTCAGTGAAATAAAAAATGTGTGTCGAGGAAGATATTAATATAAAAACTACGTAGCCATTGGGATCATTTCGAAATGAGACCCTTTAAGCTGAAATTATGGGTGTTTTTCCTGTGAATTTCGAAATTACCCCTTTTCCGAATTACTCCAGTACAGAGTGTAATAAAATTGATTACGATAGTAAATACTTGTACCAGGGTTACCCGCAAACCCACCACCACCAGTCAAATTCCATACAAAATAAACGCTTAATTCACTTTAGTTGTGTAACTCCATTTTGTGAAAGTGGCCGTAAAGATACTTTATTAATTGTTCTCAATCAAAGTTCAAAACCAGAGACGATCCTATAAATATCCACCCCCCGGGAGTTTGGCCCAGGTTTAATTAAAATTCTTGAAGCATTTATTTATTCAACCTTTAACTAACCTATGATGTCGTAATTCATGTAGTCTACAAGGCCATTTAATGTCCTTTTTTTCATAAGTATTTAGCTTTGCTTTTAGTGAAAGTGCCTTATCTCCCTACCATACCAAGAAACTTACTTTCAATAAATTTTAAATGTGGAATTCCAAAACTATATGTGGAGACACAATGGGTTGTAGAATTCCGGATTTCAAATTGGAAAGAAAATGTTTGTACCAAAATTGTAATGCGCAAGGTTGAAAAATAGAAGCGAAACACGGCCACTAAATTAATAAAACATCGGAACCCTCGTAGCTTGTTTTAGCCAAATTCATTCGTGTTTCCGAAAATGACCCAGAATAATAAAAGGTACCTAGGCGTTTTTATTTAAAGCTTCTCAAGGAGAAACAAAAATCCCAAAATTTCCATCCATTTTTTCGAATCTTCCATTCTGTTAGCGCCATACATAATGTATGAAAAAAGGTAGCGGAATGAAAATCAAATATAAGGACATTTTTTTTCTCCTAGGATCGAAAGAGCTCGGAATTCTGAGTAGAATTCACATAAATCATTCCAAATAAAAAAGAGTGGCGACAAAATAAATAAAAACGCCCCGTACTAATTGTTTACCTATATTGAAACAATTGGCGGAATTAAAATAAAATACTACTACATTTTTTTCTCCTACGATCAAAAGATTCTCAGTACTCGTAGATATCACATAAAAATTTCCGACAAAAAAAAAAGTATTAGGGACAACTTTTAATAAAACCTATATGCTTTTCGTTTTTATTGAAAATCACAATTATGTATCAACCCGTATACACCCCGCATATTTTCGATATACTCGTACCAACATAAACCCCATACTCGTTTCTGGATTATACTAATCATCTTCTCCATGTCGTGACTGCGCTTGCATTTGTCAACTTACTTTACCATCAACGTCACACCATGCTATGTCATCCATACAACCCCCTTTATACATTTTCAAATATGAACCTTTTTCGTTTGTCTTTATGGTTGTATTTCGAAATATCTGGATTAGATAAGCACCCCTCTTTGGTATTTTCAAATATAAACCTTATTTATGTGGAGTTACGGTTGTTTTTGTTGATTTCTGGATTGGATAAGAACCCGTCTCGAAGTTAGCGGTTGATTTGGCACGATTGGATTAATTCTGCTACTCGTCTTCCAGGTTTAAAAGTAAACTTTTCATGCGTTGTAATGTAAACGCGTTAAGGTATGCCGGTTAAGATCATGTGATTTTAATTTTTAATATGTTGAGCCAGGCGCAAATTAAATTTTATAATGCTTTTCATTAGATTACATACCGAGGCCTGTATACTTAGAAATGTTTATCTGAGGCTTTCTTATTTACTGGCCAAGGTCTGTACACAATTGTTCTGCTCGACGCAGTCGGCAAGCGGCAAATTTGTTTATCGTAGCGGCCTGCAATTGGCTGCTTGGCGGCCGGAGGGCAAAAAATACTGATTTATTTTGCTTAAGTTACACACACATAAAATTATATTGATAGGTACATTTTGCACCTTTAAAATTCTGCCACGGATCAGCTGGTATTTTGACATATTATATTATTTTTTACCAACTGGCAGGTTCTAGGCAGATTCTTCAAGACAAATTAAAAGTCGGCAAATGTCGTTCTTCAAATGTCGGTTTCCAAAAATAGCAATGATCTCGCATTGCAATCCAATGTACAAGATAACATTAAAAATAGACGGTGTATTCGATGCAAGCATAAATATACTAAAACTCGCAATACACATGAAAATATTTCCAAGAGGAGTTTCTGAAATGGATTTGAAGCATCCAAATGAATTCCACTGTCCTTCGCATTTCCTGGATCACAGACTTTAAACAATGCAGAAATACGAGCTCATATACCTAATCGTCCGTCCGAGCCGTCCCTGCAACTTGAATAAAGGGCAAATAACCCTTCATGCGTAGTGATGTGCCATTACCGAAAATATTCTCATGATAGGAATATTCCTCCTGATGTATCCAATAAAGTAAGTGTAACTTTTCTACCTCTACCTACTTACCTCTACCTGCCTTAAATCTAAAATAGGCCCTTGAGGCATTGTACCTAGGATGCTGGCGGCATTTTATCGTTGTATCCTAATGGTGATACGTTGTGCGAGGAAGTCACCAGCTCTTCGGTAACCAGATAAATCAACCAGATGTTTCGCGATTTCTACAAAAACTTGCGTACGCTGGATCCCCATGGACCTAGTTATATTACTTGCTTGAGAAGGAATCAAATATGTTTTATATACGTTCACTAATGTAACTTTTCCCATTGCTACAATATAACCAGCTGTCTAATAAAATAAAAATACAATAGTTTAAAGTGGCTGTATTTTTAGGTGATTATTGTCGTAATTAATGGCTGTATTTAAATATATATAAGTATATACTTACCGTTTTATAAGCGCAAAATAAGAACGATGTTTTCTGTGTTGTATGTTTAATAATAGTATCGTTGGGATCTGTCTATCTGTTCTCGAAGAAAGTCCCTCAAGACTTAATTGTTACAAGATACAAAACCTAAGAGTAAAATGTCAATCACCTCGAAGTCGACAACGAGGACATGTCGGTTTAATAGTTCCGTATTAAATAAATACTCCCAAGAACGAGGTAATATCAGGGGGGTGTCACTCAGCGTTTAACGACACAAAATCATCCGCCCATGGGCGGCATAAACTGCCAGGGCTCGCACAACGCGCATTAAGTACCTCACGGGTGCGTTCAGATATATTTATATTTAAAACACCGCATACTGATTTATACAAATTAATACCATTACTAATAAATAATTTAAAAAAACGTGTTCTTATAATAAAAATAATTATTATTTTCAGTCCTCCGGCCGGTAAGCGCCACTTTACGCAAAACTAAATTGCCGCCTA
The DNA here is from genome assembly GCA_949128165.1 of Lathronympha strigana. Lineage (NCBI taxonomy): Eukaryota > Metazoa > Arthropoda > Insecta > Lepidoptera > Tortricidae > Lathronympha > Lathronympha strigana. The sequence continues at coordinate 3,499,532 of OX421911.1, forward strand.
CCGGCTCCGTCGGGCAGAAAAATAGTATACAAACCTCGGCCGTTAGATGGGAAAGCCTCGGATCACATGTTCTTCGACCTCGGCTTCGCCTCGGCCGACAATTACATGGGATCCGAGGCATTTCCCACTAAAACGGCCTTGGTATGTAATCTACTATTGTTCTTATTTATATGTTGTGTATCGTAATAGTATGACAATTGGTCATACTATAACGATACACACCTGACATCATGGTGACAACTAATGTCATGTCATCTTGACATTTGAAGAAGCTTCTTTAGCTTAGTAAGTAGGTACTATTCCTTATTCTGTGGTAATATTCCCGCGCCACGTCACTACACATGCATATAAAAGCAGGCAGTGTCAAAGGGCAATTTGTCTATTTCGGAATAGTAACATTTCACAGCGATGTACTCACATTTTATCTTGTTTCTGTTTTTCTATTTCGCCCACTTGATATATGGGACGCATTTCCGCACTTTCGAATAATACTTGTGTATTCCCTTTTATGTGAGATCCTTTAAAAATGTATTCGGTAGGGGGCTACGTGACTCGGGGTTAAGGAGATCTTGGTACTTAACAATAAAATACAATATAAATATTTGCCGTTAGTCATAGAAACAGAGTGTTGGTGGTCGAGCTGTAAGAGCGTGTCATCAATCCGAAGGTAACTGGTTCAAACCCCGGCTGGTACGAACGACCAATGAGTTTTTCGGGACTTATGCTCGATATAATTATCATTTGATATTGACCAATCGGTGAAGGAAAACATCGTGATAAAACCGGTCTAATAAGGCCTAGTCAGCCCTCTGGGTTGGATGGTCAGATGACAGTTGCTTTCATAAAACTAGCGCCTACGCCAAATCTTGGGGTTAGTTGTTAAAGCGGACCTAGGCTCCCTGCGTGCGTACCCAATCGCTAATTCTCAGTCGCGAACGAACTGCAAATGTCACTATCGCACTAATAAGGAAGAGTGATAGAGAGATATAACTACGATACGCTACATAGCGTGAGCGATTGGCATCTTGGCTACACACTGAACTATGGCATAAGCCGAGAAAACACTAGGAAAAAGAGAGTTTAAAAATACCTGCGGTATAAAAAATTAACAGTATTTTTAACATGGTGGTCAACAAACACACAGCCACAACAAAGATGACTCATACTAGGACGGGACGGGATGGGATGGGACGGGGCGGGAGGGACGATCTGTAAATGTATATAGAAAGAATCACGTGATAGCTCGCAGCCCTCGGATGTCACGTGACGTTTTCTATAGAAACTATATGACTTTTTTTATACTACGACGGTGACAAACAAGCATACGGCCCGCCTGATGGTAAGCGGTCACCGTAGCCTATGGACGCCTGCAACTCCAGGGGTGTTAAATTACGTTATATTAATTCCTCAAAATCGACTAAAGTGTAGTAGCTACCTACCTAGTATTACTTTTAATAGCAATAGGTATATTTCTCGGAAAGAAAGGAAAAGTGGAAAACATTCATGACCTCGGGCGGGACTCGAACCCGCGACTCTGAGATACCAGCTCATCGCTCTTCCAACTGAGCTACCGAGTAGGTACCGGGGTGAGTCCCACCCAAGGTCATGAATATACCAATTTCTCTCTGAAAAAAATTGGTATCGTTCGTAGACATTTCTGCTTTTAAATAATACATTATTTATAGTAGGTATATTTTCTAAATGGGCAACATGATATTAAATTGCAACGGTTAACACTCACGTATTTTTATCACAATAGGCATGACATGTTTCGACTGCATCGGGCAGTCATCGTCGGACAGACAGAGTGGTGTTGTCCCCTTCACGGCTCGGGAATCACATCGGGCATTGGGTGAAGGTGAACAACACCACTCTGTCCGACGATGACTGCCCGATGCAGTCGAAACATGTCATGCATATTGTGATAAAAACAAGTGAGTGTTAACCATTGCAATTTAATATCAGTGTGACTCACGAAAGTTTAAATTATATGGGCAACATGAGCATTTATTATGTAGGTATATTGGAGTGACATGACATTTCACTGCGCCATAACCCTCCTAAATCAAGAAAGTAATCAAAAATGGAACACCATACCGTTTCTAAACCGTTAGTCTCCTTTCCAATAAAACCTTAACCAGTTAACTACAGCTCCAAGCACGTAGCTATCGCGCTTAAAATCAAAGACCACACACATCGGCGTTTTTGCTCGCGTTATCATGTCTCAAACCCTCTCACAGATTACAAATTAGTATCAAACGAGTGCTCTTTATTACAATTACGTGTATGGCTACAATGTATTTCAATGGAGGAGATATCGATCGCAGCATTTCATCAAGACGACGATTATCGAGTAGGAAGCGATCGAGTCTTCTGATTTACCTCCCCATATGCCAATTAGCCAATTAGAGAAGGCAAACAACGCCACCTAGGTCTGATAAGCTAACGTTTTTGTCGCACCTACACGCAGACTAAGTATGTTATAGACATGGCAAAAGTAAGTCCTTTTTTTAAAGGGTCGGCAACGCGCATGTAACACCCCTGGAGTTGCAGGCGTCCATAGGCTACGGTGACCGCTTACCATCAGCCGGGCCGTATGCTTGTTTGTCACCGTCGTATAAATTAAAAAAGATATCATATACTACAGAAAAAGTGACCAAGGCCCCCGGTGAGCAGGGCTGGGATCGCACCAGCGACCTCCTGCTTTCGCGGCAGACGCCTTACTTAACCACTGGGCTACCCGATGACTGATCATTTACATTTAATAAATGATTTGATTCGTGCTTTACAATTGTTAAATGATCTTCTTATTTTCTATATATTTCGGTCTTCTGGGTCTTGTCTTATTTTCCAATACCATCTCAAATTAAAGTTTATTCATCATTACTGTTTCATTTTTGTCTGCAGTATGATTCTGCTTTCAATGTTTTTATATTTCAGCCTAAGGGAATTCCGCATTAAAAGACTAGCCAAATTGCGCGCCTCAATATTTCTTCTACCTGTAATCTCCAGCTAAAATATATTTTATTTGTTAATCGTGGCAATAACTAGTAGAGTCGCTTTAAATGTTATAAACAATAGTTAAAGATTTAAGGATGGCTCATACTAGGACAGGATGGGATGGGGCGGGGCGAGACGGAACGATCTGACAATTTCTATAGAAATATTCACGTGATAGCTCGGAGCGTCGAAGCCCTCGGATGTCACGTGATATTTTCTATAGAAACTGACGGATCGTCCCGTCCAGCCCCGTCCCGTCCCTTAGTGGGCTATATCCATCCAAAGTCTTTGCCTATAACGCTGCGTCATCACTAAGTGCGAGGACTTTATTTATTTATTTATTTATTTAACCTTTATTGCACAAAAGAAACCTTAACGTACAAAAGGCGGACTTAATGCCAGAAGGCATTCTCTACCAGTCAACCTTAAGGCAAAACAGAAAATTTGTGGGCGGTGCTACTAATAGTCAAAACCGAAATAGTAAGAACAAGTCAATCTATAAATATTAATTACATATACATTAAATACATTATATAAACATAAATACATTTAGGTATATATAGATACATAAATACATACATATATACATATAGATAAATACGAGATTCATCGAAAATAAACTCTAAACTTTCAATCTGCTAGCAATAAGAGCACGGACAGACCTTTTAAAGGCACATTTGCTAGGTGATTCCTTGACATTAAGGGGAAGGGTGTTCCACAGGCGCGCCACTGTAACAGAGAAGGAGTTTGACATAAAACCAGTGTGGTGGACAGGGATGGAAAGGGACAAATTTCCAGAAGAACGAAGTTGACGATCACGAGACACGCCGTAATAATGAAATAAAGACTTGAGGTATGTGGGAGAATGCGGGTCATTGAGAATAGAAAAGAGCGTACAAAGCATGCGAATATTACGTCGCTGACGAATAGGAATAGGTGTGGTATGATTGCCATTAAACTTTTTCTTAGAGCATGCGTGTATCATGTGGTGGATAGTCTGCTATACGGCTCCGTAATCACTTTGATTCACGTTCCATGGTCCATGCTGAGTTCGAAGTCGATTGATTTGGTTAGTATCCACCTAGTTTTTTTGTAGGATCAAAATTCAACAAAGACTGCTTAGGTGGGTCGAAAGGCCAATCCTTTCTCCATTCCTGACTTATATTGAACCCACATTCCCGCAGGATTCTCGCTGTCTCTTAGCCCCGATTCCGAGATTTCAGGCGGTGCTTTGGTAACTAAAATATAAGTTTTTTGTTATGGCGCCTCTAGAACTATTCTCACTTTGACCACCTAAGACATTTCCTTTATCCCCCGAAGATCATTACAGAGTCTGAATATATTATCGTGAGAGAAGCTTCCGAGGTCGCGACAGTCATTTGTCTCGAATTCAACACGCAACATAGAGTTTTGAAACTAACTGTGTTGACCAATTCCTATCGATAAAGGAATTTGGAAGGCATTAGTTAAAATTATCGGATTTTAGAGATAAAACCACTAGTTGAGGTAAGATGTTAATCTTATCACAGTAATATTTCACACACTTTCGCTTTTGCATTATCTGAATAGCTACGAATTGTTAACACGTTCGCGGACGCGGATTGCATAGCATCCGTTTTTGTACTTCATCTGGTGACGCGCCTGCTATTGAATCCGTTATTTGGTTTAGATTTCTGCGTCAGTATGCTTACCAATCCGCTTGGCCACAGTATAATATTATTAACCAACATTTCCTCTACCATTGACTAAAATCACAGAATGCATACTGTTATATTTCATAGTTTATGACAGTTAAAAATTATCCTGTGACATCTCAAATTGTGCCCCCCTTTCTGTGACGCGTATGCTATAGCATTCGTCTTTGTATGGAAGACTCCATAGTAGCCCTTGCGCGTGCGTCTGGGAGTGGGCGCGTAAAATGTGGCCAAATTTCGCACGCACACGCTATTTTTCGGATTGTTTGTAACATCGTTAGTAATGTTTTTTTTACAGTTTATGTATGTTTTTAGTTGTGGTTTTATAAACAAATCTCTTTACTGAATGTTTTTTGTAGTGCAACTTGATTCTGACTACTGTAAATAAAGAAAAATGAGGCATGTTTATACTTACTATTCAACTAATTATTTTAGTACTTAGTAATTATTTTGGTCATATAATCGAGAATATTGTGCCTATTCGTAGTCGATGCTGAGCGCTAACATTATGGTAAGCATGTGGCATGTATTTTGTTTGTGTAGGGCCGCAGTTTACATGATTAAATTCAAAGTTCGGATACTTCCTATGTGCTGGTTGGTGAAGAAGGCCCTAGCCGTTAAATCCTATAAGTATTAGATGAAATATTACTTCTACTTTACTTTATGGCAAAGAATTTATCATAGTTGTTGACGTAGCAGCTCACCCGAGTGAACGGTATGACAGACATGCCAACATAGTCGAATGCTGTAACATGCGGTGTCATATAAGATCATATTTTGACTAGGTATTATATCAAACATGCATAAGCATCCGAATTGTATAGCATTTGGTGTCACATAGTGTAAAAGAAATGGTTTCATAATGACGGAACTTGCATTGCATTCGACTTGTATAGAATTTCGCGTCACATAAGAATCCTGATTTTAGCTTTGTTGTGACAGGTATGCAATAGCAGTCGTAAAATTCCCATACAAAATTAAGGTGTCCCAGAGGTGTGACCAAGCGTCCGCGAACGTGTTAATACAATACATTACAGATACTAACCCACATAGAAGAAATCAATACAGAAAATGCAGTAAATAAAAGTAGTAAATAGAAGGCCACTTTTGTGAAGCAAAAACTTATGAAATTAATTTATCAAAAGCAGTAGGTTAATTTAATATTGTGGAGACAACTAGGTGTTGGTGCACGGAGGCATTGACCTTCATTAAGGAACTCGGAGGTCGCTTGCAGGAGAAGGGACGTGATCCCTGCTTCGGGACATTCCTGGTACAAAGATGATCACGATCGCGGATGATCGCTCTTCAACGCGGAAACACAGCGTGCGTGTTGGGCACTTTTGCACCCGAAACGGTTCAGGTGGGTTATTTGACTGAGTAAGTTATAACATGTCGGAAAGAACGGAACTTGTCCTAGAATCACGAAATTTGGCAAATAGCAAGACCTTGTAGCACAAGTAGGTACAGAAAAAAATCCGAAAACCGCAAAATTACCGCACACTGAGAGTTCCGTGCCACCAGTATTTTTAAGTATCTAAGGTCCTTTGTACGGAACTCTAATAAACAAATAAGCACCTATTTCAAAAATATTCAATGACTCAAGAAAGGAGTTGAAAAAAAAAACAATTTTAAAAACATTCACTATGTTAGATTTCAAAGAAAGGCAAGGCAAAAGCTGTCAATATTTAAGCCACTAAACTTTTTTATACTTACTCTGGTTTAAAAAAACTGTTAATGAATTCATCGCCGTAGAATTGAAAAACTAACAAATCGATAAACAAACCTGTCATAGTTATAACAGTTTTGAAATAAAACACCTTGCCGCATAAAAACTAGATCGATTTTAAGCAACTTCCAAAAAACGAACTGTCATAATATCCCGTATGACTACACCTTCTCTTTTAGGGTTCCGTTACTTCGGTACCTCAAAAGGAAAAAAACGGAACCAAAAGATACGGCCGATACATTTGAGAAGGGAATCGAAATTGATAGACTTCACGATTATCTAGAATCATGAAATTAGGCAAACAGCAAGATCTTAAAGTTTTTGCTGTTGTGTAAAAGGAGAAATCCGCCAACAGTAAATTTGGCGCGTGCTGAGAATTCCATGCCTATCGGAATATGGAACTCACAGTAAGTCCGACTCCCACTTGCCCAGTTTTTTTATCGATTAAAGAATATAGACAGACGGCTGTCAAATTCATAAACGACTTAGTAAGATCTTGGAATAGATAAGTTAACCGTTTTGGGAATACAAAATGTTAACTTTAATTTGTTTGCCTTCTATGGGATAATCAGTTAACGGACAGATAATGTATACCTATGTGTCATTGTGTAATCGTTTCATAGAAATATTTGCTGTGTGTAAGTTAAATTAGTAATTTATATGTATGTGTCAGTTGACTATGAAAATTAGATAAAAGTATTTGTCAACGCACTATTTGCACCTACTTTTTAATAAGAAAAAGATTGCCGGTCCGAATTATTGTAAGGCGTAATATGTAATAGTATTTCGAATTGTTTCTCTTATTAGGTACAGTTATTTATACAGGCATATATTATTTACTTACAAGGGGAATCCAATCCAGCTGCAATACTGTGTAATTCTAACCAAATTTTTTTTACTTTATTTATCCGGGTGAAGGACCATTTTCAATTTTGTTAATGAACACCTATTACTAAGATACCAAGTATGTAAATCGCTTTTTAGCGCTAAGACCGCCTGTTGTTTGCCGCTGTGTTAATCAAATGTTTGTACCTTGTAAATGTTTTTTTCTTTCTCATGTACTGAGGTGTGCAATAAAGAGTATTCTATTCTATTCTATTCTATTCTATTCTATGTATTCTTTGTATGATAGTTTAAATAGAATATACGATGAATTCATCAGTTTACATTGGAAACAGGGACATCTATTGTATTATTGGACAACAAAACAAACTATAAAAAAATGAATATTTCTCATGATAATTTAAATTTAATAAAAATACATACTTCATGATGATTCATTTTCATCACAAAGTAGTAACGCAACGTAACGTAAATACAAAGTACAAGCCTTGACATTAACTAAAACAGCCAATTAGTTATTTAGTAAACAAAACCACAAATATATGTCATCAAATGGGCCGTCGATTCAAACCACTGACGTCTCTCGAAATTATTATATCCATTAAAATTATCTTAATCCGTAGGTAGTAGACAAATTAGTTAACCAATCAATCCATTCAGAAAAGAAAGTTCCATATCTCAATCGTAATTTGTCGCCTAATTACTTGTCACCCATCAGTCAAGTTGATGAATTGTACAGTACGTTAAACGACGTATGGAATAGTATGAATGTATCAAGTTCTGATTGATTTCTTGTAGACAGTAGCGTGAATGATCTTAATAGTTGCACTCGTACACGGAGTTTTTTTGATGTACGAGTAGGTAATATATATTTTCAAGTCTTCTTCTTCTTCAGCGTGTGTTCGCCCACCGTTGGGCATACGCTTCTAATCTCTCTCCATTTTGAGCGGATTTTATAGTGTCACGCACCCAGGCTGGTCCTGCTGTCTCCTTTATGTTATCGGACCAACGGGCAGGAGGTCTACCTACAGTTCTTCTGCCTAGCCGGGGTCTGCATTCTAGAACGCGTCTACTTCACCGCTCGTGGCGTCGGCACACATGCCCAGCCCAGGTCCATTTTAGCCTGGCGACCCTGTGACCCACGTCAACCACTTTCATGAGCTCGTTCCGGACTCGTTCACGTAACATTATGCCACGCATAGCTCGCTCCATTTTAAGCTGGATCAACTTAAGCTCATGGATCATCCCATCAGAGCCCATGTCTCACAAGCATATGACATGGCACACATTTGTTCAAAACTTTTGTTTTAAGCGACTGGGGGATATTTAAGTCAAGACAATACATTTTTTATATTCAACAGACATACCAGTAAAGTCAGAGCTTTGAGAGGGAGGTCTCTCGACGAGAAACCTCTCTGACTCGGCTGGGAAGCATTCGGAGAGCTTCGAACTCTTTTTAATCATCCAAAAGCCATAAGACGTCTACTCCCCCAAAGAATACCATGTTTCTCGATCGTGCGCTGCCCGCATCCAATGGATACCCTCGATTTTTACCAGGAGACTTACCATGACGTCTTAACGCGATTCAGTTTAGGTTCTTAACTGTACTCATTTACAACTGAGCACAGTTAAGAACCAAAAGAAGAATTTGCCATACATGGCAGCAACTCGGTTTACGAGACGGGCCCAGGTCATCATTTCATCTTGTGGGGGGTAACTGGCGATCCATGCGTGGTCGCCACTCAAGGACTCGCTGGCCCCACTTGCTACCAATTCTCCATAATAATTTGCGACGCTCGTTTGACAACAATCGTAGTTTTCTTGGATCTCTTGGCATTATTTATTACAAAAACAAACCGAGGTGCACCTTCTTCCTAAGAAGTAAACGCCACCTACCGTATAATTACGATACTATTTGTTCCATACAAGTCGTATGTCATGAGGGATCGCCGATTGTTTCTTTATGTTGCGCGCGAGCATGGAAGCGAGCTTCGAACTGCCATGTCATTGTGTCTTATTCATGTTGGCTGCTATTCTGTACATTTTACTATTCGCTGTTCAAAATAAATAGGGTTTTAGAAGGTTTTAGAAGATTAAAATTTTGGATAAATGTGTTTATGATAAGATCTCAGATTGGCGGGTGTGTAAGTTGTGTCCGATTCATTCGCAATTAATGTCGTAGCTAAACGTAATTTTTCAAATATATTTTTGTATTTAAATCAGAATCAAACCCACAAATTTTCTGTTTTGCCTTAAGGTTGACTGGTAGAGAATGCCTTCTGGCATCAAGTCCGCCTTTTGTACGTTAAGGTTTTCTTTTGTGCAATAAAGTTTAAATAAATAAATCAATGTTTTATCATTTACCTAAGAACAAAATAATTTAGTAATATATTTAGTTGTTAATCTCTACTAGGTAAACGGGTAAGGACAGATGTCCTCTGTTTTATATAAGACAAAATGCATCCAGAAGTGCCAGTGTTGCCACTTTATCACGCTATGCGTCACTTTCGCATACTTGTTAAAACTTGACAACCACGGTAACAACCCGGCCGTATTAGATTAGCAAGCAGATGATCTAGACATTTGCACTAACAGACTGACAGTCGTCTTGCGACGTTCATTCGATTTCTATATTTCCTAATCATTTCAGATACATTGGCCGTAGCCTTCGACCCTATAGAACTTAACATCAGCAGTCTTAACACAAACAAATCAACGAAATGTACAGAATACGATTCCATTAGCAGTATAAATTATCGAATATGTCACCGCCGAGCACAGTAACGCGAGTAGAACTTCATTTGAATAACTTACCTGACGACATGCGCCATGTAGGTGCATTGCGGCGGCGTACTTTGTATTTTTTATCCCATTGTATGGCTGCATGGATGTGCTCCTCATGGTACTGATTACTTTGGTACAGTCAAGTTTAAAAAAATGTGAGTACACACATCTTACTCAGTAATATGTCTCTTAGCATCTTATAAGAGCGTAAGACCATAATTATGAGAAGATTGTGTCGACACATATTTTTCCACTTCAAATCTTGATGTGGAGCTGCGTTTAGGGACATTGAAGCGAGATCGACCAGGATCGGTTCTTAAACTGTATTAAACGGTGCAGTGTCATCTGGACTTGGAGCAGCATACCTAACTTGTATTTTTATTAATTTATTTCACATAAGTTTACAGCAGTTGTGAAGTCTCCCCTTACGGAAGACTACAATAACACAGCTACTTACTCTGTTGATATGTAGTTGTAGTATCTTGTTTCTAATGATAAGTGAGGTGCTCAGAACGGTCACCTTTGTCCCTTAAGCTGTCACACTGCATTAATTTTACGTATGTGCTTAGCTTACCGCGAGTTTAAATACTGTATAAATCTATAGTCGGTAGCGTATAGCGTTAGCGTAACGTTAACACACTGTTAGTGCATCTTTGCACTTGCTTTTGGAAACGGGATGCAACTATAGATAACGTGTAGAAATCTATAGCAACTCATAGAGGCACTGTCTAGTGTAAAAAAACAATAATTGCAAGAAACAGCTTAAATTGAAAGAGAAGGCTCTAATAAATGCCTACCAAAAAAAATGTCCTAATGTCTAAGCCATGGATTACACAAGGCATGCTTCGGTGTATCCGAAATCGCAATAAATTACAAAAACAAGTTAAAAGTGACCCTTTTAATGAAATCAATAAAATAACATATATTAGATATAGAAATTACTGTAATAAGCTTTTGAAGAAATTAAAAAGAAATTATGAAAAAGAATTGTTGGCTCAAAATACAAAAAATAAAAAAGAATTATGGAAACAAATTAAAAACATCACATACTCTAATACAAATAACAACTCCAATAACGAATTACTTAACCTCAAATCAACGCCTACCACTTCTGCTAATTTTGTAAACGACTATTTTGTAAATATTGGTAAAAACCTCGCTCAGCAAACTCATCCTTTAATAGATGAGCAAAACTGTTATTTGCAAAACTTACCGTCGCAGCCGAACTCATTTGTTCTACTTGATGCTGATTATAAAGAGGTGTATTGTACACTCATGAATCTCAAATCAGATTGTGCTCCGGGCTGGGACAATATCCCCACTAAATTTCTAAAAATGGCAAATACCGAAATAGTCCCTGTGCTAACCCATTTTATTAACCTTTGTTTCAAGAAAGGAATATTTCCTCCTCCATTAAAACAGGCAGTTATTACGCCAGTCTACAAGGGTGGCAGCAGAGATGATGTTAGTAATTACAGACCTATATCAGTGCTATCGGCGATCTCCAAAATAGTGGAAAGATTGCTTAATTCCAGATTAATAGCTTACTTAGACCAATATAAGATATTATCAACAGCACAATTTGGATTTAGGCAACGTAAATCGACCGAGGACGCAGTATCCGCATTAACCTCATTGGTTGTAGAGCAATTAGACAATCGCCAAAAATGTATGTCTGTATTTTTAGACTTGAAAAAAGCCTTCGATACCGTCTCTGTTCCCATCCTTGTACATAAGCTAGAAAGGATTGGAATAAGAGGAACTCCGCTTTGCTTATTTAAAGACTACCTAACTGACAGGAAACAGAAGGTAAAACTGGATAATTGTACAGGGGAGTCTAAGGAAATCACTTATGGCGTGCCGCAGGGAAGCGTTCTTGGTCCGACCTTATTTCTCGTATATATAAATGATCTCTGCGATATGCAAATCACTAACGCTAAAATATTCTCATACGCTGATGATACCGCTATAGTTTTTACTGGGGCTACTTGGAATGAAGTAAGGACACACACTGAGCAAGGATTACGACAAATTCAGAAATGGTTACATAATAATATACTTACCCTAAACACTATAAAAACAAACTATATCTGCTATAGCATTTGCAATAATACACAACCTAGCAATAACTTTACTCTAAAAATACACATCTGCGATGATACAGCGACTTCAGGAAACTGTAATTGCCCTATCATCCAGAAGGTTTCTCACACAAAATATTTGGGCGTTTTCATAGATCAGCGACTCTCCTGGTATCCACACCTTGAATATGTCTCCTCACGTATTAGAAAATTAATCTGGATCTTTAAAAATTTAAGGCATGTGGTTCCAAGGAGCGCAACTGCGTCTGACAATGATCTACTGAAGGAGATATATATTGCTTTGGTTCAGTCTATAATAATTTACTGCATACCTATCTGGGGTGGTGCAGCCAAAACGCGCTTCTTACAACTAGAACGTATGCAACGCAGCCTACTGAAGGTCATGTATTTTAAGACAAAAAGATTCTCTACTGAAAGACTATACAGTATGACAAATCTTCTTTCAATAAGAAGATTGTTTATTCTTAACATAGTTCTAAAAAAACATAAGGCTTTACCATATAATGACAGTTGTACTCATAAAAGAAGAATAAATAAAGTTGCTACTGAATCTCAAGCCAAAACTAAATTTGCAGAACGGCATTATGAAGCACTATCTGCACGTTTATATAACATTTTAAACGGACAATTAAATATACACCGTATGCAATTTCATGAATGTAAGAATATAATACCGGCCTGGCTTAAAATGAAATCATACGAGGAAACTGAAGAATTACTAAAACTGTAAATATAATATACACTTTACTTATTATTATGTACGTAGACACGCACACACACACACACACACTCACACACACACACACACACACACACACACACTCACACACACAAACGGGATTTTATGATTGATCTTGATTTTGTTCATACCTTTTGCATGTATTGTAGTAATTCGCTTTTTAAATCATGTTATTAATTATTGTACCTTTAATTAAAAAAAAAAAAAAAAAAAAAAAAAACTATCATTATTAGCACAATTTTGTTAAGAATACGTTAGCTAAGGAAGAGCGGCATCTCCTGGCACAGGCTATATTAAAGCTTAAAAGGAGGTGCCAATCACTAATTTTAAGATGATTATTGTGAACGCAAATAAACATTTTTCATTTTTTTTTCATTTTCATTTTCATAAATACGAAATGAAAAGTCTCAGTACCACGCGATCTTATTTTTTTTTAATTTATTTTATGTTCCTTTTATAACTTATTAAGATGTTTTAATATTGCATACCGCGATAGCCGGGCTGTAATTTTTGTTTAAGTGTTTAGTTGGTTTAGGTTTCAACAACAAAATACTATACTATTCTACATGTTTTCTAAAGTCTACTCGTTTAAGACTTTAAAATGTGTGCGTTTTTGCGCAAAACTGAAAATACGCTTGCTTTCGGAGTGTAATATTTGAACAGCAAAGCTTGCCAGAAAACTAAATGTTCCTACCAACCTATGTTCATTTCTAGAAATTTAATAGTGCATCATCGTTAAATTGCAGAAAAAGTAACAACGGACGTGTTCCATTATCGAAAAATCTTTTTAAAACGGATTTACCAATGACAATTACATTTTAAAAGCATCACGTAAAAACTGAATCATTATTTCGTGAAAGAAAGAACAAAGCTATAGGTGCTTTAACGAACAAACTTCTGTTAATGTGGATAGGGAAATTGTACGACAAACGTTTAATGAGGTGTTTCGTGCATATAAAGGACAAGGGGCCTGTTTTTTAACGTTTTGCATATTGTAATGTGGCGTGGTTTGTTTATAAATTACTCGTATTGGGACATTTGGTTTTAAACGTCGGTTATGGACGGAGTTATGTGTCCGGTGGTGGCGGAGAATAACAATTTGGGATAGTTCAATAGAGTATCAATAGATGGTGGTAGGCATTGTTATAGAAAATAATAGAAAACAAAATTAGACTTAATATTAAATTAAAAAAATAAAAAACTTTTTCCCGTGTTTGTGACTTTTCTCAATAAGTAATATAATTTTGAATTTTATCGCAAAAAGTATGAAGGTAACCATATAAACATGTGGGCAAAGGAATCGTTTTACTTAGGCTCCCACTAGGACGGGACGTAGTGGGATGGGACAATTTAATTTGTATGGAAAGAATCACGTTATAGCTCGAAGCCCTCGGATGTCACGTGACGTTTTCTATAGGAACTGACAGGTCGTCCCGTCCCGTCGCGCCCCGTCCCGTCCCGTTCTAGTGTGAGTCATCCCTTACCACAATCAATAAGACTAAGTGGAAAAACGCCAAGCTTTACAAAAATTAAACCCAATTCAGAACTTTTTGAAGACCCCTGTTATTATTGGTTCATTTAAATACTTGTTGCATAACTGCATTCTAAAGTTATAATAATTTGTGAACGCCAACAAAAGTCACTAACAAGGCAACTTATTAAACGACAAGTTTCTATTAGGACTATATCTTACAGGAAATATTTCCAATTAGAAGTTCTGAATAAAACAGAAGACTTATTATTCAAATTAGCATTGCCATAATTCAAAGAACCGAACAATTTCTATAACTGGAAATGGATGCTTAAAATTCTAACTATGCAGCTGTGGGAAAAATAGTAGATACTTAGTCGCTGAAATAGCATTAACAAATTCTTACAGTATTTGAAAGTTTTTTTATTTTTTTTATTTTTTTATTGTTTCAAAAGAAAACTTACGTGGCTAAGTATACATATTTTTTCGCCAAACTGAGGACAGTTTGTTGGCGAATAGTGCGCTCTTAATAAAATAACAATTTTTATTGAAATTGCATGGAAATGAACTCACCCATTTTATAGAAGTTCTTCGTCACTATACGGTCATAAGTTCTGTCACAAGGATTTCGCCTGATAAAATTATAATCCATGCCTTTCAATAAAGAATATAGCCAGTAGTTGAAATCCTCCTTTATGCTGATTAATGTGTAATATAATTTTATCTATTTAAAATGTATATTAGAATTTGTGCAATTCATGTAAACGTAGATATAGTCGTTAAACACGTGGGCAATTTCTGAAAATTTT
Source organism: Lathronympha strigana (assembly GCA_949128165.1). NCBI lineage: Eukaryota > Metazoa > Arthropoda > Insecta > Lepidoptera > Tortricidae > Lathronympha > Lathronympha strigana. The sequence goes on from OX421911.1 coordinate 3,514,700, forward strand.
ACTTTCACATAAGGGAGTTAAAATCAGTGTTAAAGCTTTGAAGGAGTTAAAATGGTTTATTTACATAATTCAAATTCAACTACATACTACCTATACTACACTACTTCTACCTATACTACATATGTGTCATCTATCATTAAAATTAAATTTAAAAATAAATATCTGAAGTCATATTCTGAGTATATCATTAAAATTCAACTCCATATAGGTACTATATCTATGTACTCGTATAATTAAAAATTAAATAAAGAAAAAAACCGAAGTCTACTTGTTAATTCCAATAGGATAAGTGAGGGTTTGAAAAGCTAAGTGAGATTAGTTTTTTCAGTACAGAATTGTAATGTTCTTAATGTTTTCATACCTACCATGGTTCAATTATGGTGGTTCAACTCTATGACAATGAGGGGAATAGTCAATATACGCGATTAATCCGTTTGAGAGTGTTTTATTACATTTTGTGTTCATCTATGATAAATGCACGAAAATACCTTGGTAACTCAAACAGTTCCTAATACGAATCGAAATTGCATTCAATGGGATTCCACGTTATCACGATACGTTTGTCGGCAAACAATTTATTGTTCATTAAATGTGAACTAAAGGGATTCACTACAATTTATCATAAACACAATGTAGTTCTGAGCATGCTTATACAGAAAGTATAGGGTTGTTTCTCCAAAAGCTAGGAGTCTAAATGAATCAGCGTAATGATTTTAGGTAGGTAGGACAATGTCGCTTTATTGAATTTCGTTGATTTCAGATGTTTTCGATGGCAATTATAAAGATTCATCTTCATTGTTAAAGTAAATAATCTTAGTTCATTATTCTAGTGTAAGTTGATTGGTTTTCTTATGCTCGAACCAACCGAATTACGATATTTTGTTTAGTTTCTGAAACGCAGTTAATTTGAATACATATATTTAAATCGACCAATTAAGCGTTCTTATTTCGTACAGAACAAATATTTTATTATTATTTATTATTTAAACTTTATTGCACATAAAACAAAGTACAAAAGGCGGACTTAATGCCAGAAGGCATTCTCTACCAGTCAACCATCAGGCCAAACAGATACAAATATTTAGGTGCGGTAACAGCATAAAGCGAAAGGTTAAACAGCAATCGATATATTAACAAATACGTTCACAAATTCGTACATATACAAACATACCTACATACAATATCAATATACATATAATACAAAACATACATAATTACATATACGATATACATACTATAAAGTACCTGCAACTAAATTACTACGAGCCGTAATTATTAGCATTAGCGATTAGATGCTTACGCAATTTGAGCTTAAACGACAATTTGGATTGAGCCTGCCGAATTTCCAGTGGGAGATCATTCCACAAACGAATAGCTTGCACGGTGAAGGAGTTGGACACAGAGCCAGAACGATGGTGAGGCAGGCAAAGTAATAGCTCACGCGAGGAGCGGAGCTCACGGCCCGGCTGAGCAGCAACAAACTTAAATTTAGTCCGTAGGTAGTCAGGTGCCGCCGGATCGAACAGGATACTGTACAGAGTGCACAGTACCCTAAGCGAGCGGCGATCCCTAATTCTGAGCCAATCGAGTGATATTTCTTGGTGATATTTCTTGTACCATCAGATATTATATGATATAGGTATATTATACTGATCCGTAAGCCTTTTACAATGTGATAAGGCGGATCACCATTTTTGTTACACCCTGTATGAGCATTAAGGGCTGACTCACACTAGAACGGGACGGGACGGGGCGGGACAGGACGATTTGTCAGTTTCTATAGAAAACGTCACGTGACATCCGAGGGCTCCAAGCTATCACGTGATTCTTTCTATAGAAATTTACAGATCGTCCCGTCCCGTCCCGTCCCGCCCCGTCCCGTCCCGTTCTAGCGTGAGTCATACTAAAAACGATTACACATCTGCACATTGTTTTTTAAATACCCCGATGTTGGCAAACTAGCATACGGTCCGCTTGATGAAAACCGTTTACCGTAGCCTATGGACGCCTGCAACTCCAGGGGTTCACATGCACGTTGCGGACCCATTAAAATATAGTACACGCCTTTTTTGAAGAACCCCATACTGGAAAACATCGGCATCCCGCTCATTCCAAAGCCGGAGCGTCGGCGGGTGGAAATTCCCATTTTGACTTCGCTGTTCGTTAATAACTTTTTTAAACTCAACCAATAACTTTTAAAATTTAAACCAAAAACCGTTTCCATAAAAATTAAGCGCAGATTATTAAGAATCGATTATTTTTGCCGTTAAAAAATATGAAATATCGACTGGGAACGTTTTACAAACTCGAATTGCACTTCGTGGAAGAGATTACATTGTTTGCTCTTCAGCGCTTATTGTTGAATCATTCCGTTCTGAATATGTTTTATAATGCGGGCTTATCTCAACCACGAGGATTTAAATATGCCGATGTCTTTTGGATTATTTAATGCAAAATTATTGGTTATTGTATAGGGAGCTGAACATACCCGGATTTATTGTATGGCGAGCCAATTTTGCTAACTGACACAGATTTCTAACTGGTAGAGGGTAAAATTAAGTTCTCCTTTGTACAAATGTGTGTTATTTTTGTTTTCTTTTTTTATTTTTGTTTTTTTATTAGTACAAAACTTTACCAACTCATTTATCTTTTATTGCGTAAAACTTTATTTAAAAAAAAAACACGATTACCTTTGGTCATTATATAAATAACTGGATATGTGCAAGTCAGACATACCTACTTGCCGGTCAAACACATACCTCATTTTGAGTTTTGCCGCTGTTGGGTTAAAACATTAAGTATAACTAGATATATTTTTAGTGATAACCTTTGCCAAATTATAAGTTGTTTATATTATAAGAGATTTGGTTTTTTGACAGCTTCAAGGGACACCGCAGATTTGTGTATGTGGTGGTAATAATTTTAACCTTTACGCGTGCCCGAGATAAAAGCTCTTGACATACAGACGGACGGACGGACAACAATGTTATCATATAAGGGTTTAATATAAGATTTTAAGCTAACATGGTCATTTACACTATAGTTACTATTTAAAACGAGATATTTACCATGTACATTTGTTTTCATGAGCTCCCGATATTTCGGCACTGTTACAAGTGCCATGTTCACGGTGTAACTGATTTGCTGCGAGTTTTTATTTTATTTGTGGTCTACCCACACCCCGTAGCGATCTACCCGCTTACGGGTTCGTTTAATTTGCGCGGTGTCACTACCGCTACTAGCGGTAGTGACACCGCGCAAATTAAGGGTAAGGGCGCTATAATATAAGGGTTTAGTTTTTTCCTTTTGAGGAGACCCTAATAAGACAAAGATACGCCAGTTTTTAAACGCACAACGTATCAGCATTGCGATTACAACGAGGAAATGCTGCCAGCATCCTAGGAACAATGCCTCAAGGACCTAATTTAGTTTTAAGGTAGGTAGAGGTAGGTGGTTAGGTAAGTTACACATACTGTATATTTTGAAAACAAAATATTTTACCCCGTTTTATAAAACGCTTACGTAGAAATCGCACGACGACAATCCCATCACACTACTTTTCATATCTTAAAAAAAATGAAATATAAAATTGGCTGTGGCCTAAAGCTTCCCCATAAACTAGATAAAACTTTAAATAAAATATGATTTTCTTACGTGAAAAGAAATAATTTATTATTGCTAAAATCGTATTAAAGCTTTAATTCGTTACAAACACATAAATTACATAAACATTCGTGATCCATTTCCAAAGCCCTCCTTTTTGATACACAACTCAATAGGTTTGTACGAAATTTATTTAGTATTACTAAAAATATGGAATTCATAGTCCGCCATATTGTTTTTGTTATGTCGTCATATAGCCTATATTACTCGCGGTAGTATAAGGATTCTAACGATCCTATGAGTTATGGTGACACTTATAAACTCACAAACTTTGGAAACATGAACCCTGAATAAATAACACTCTTTTTTGTTTTGAGCAGGCGTGTAAAAAGCTTGAAATGGCCAACGAGATGTCAATTCAGCAATGAACAATACCTATATCTAACCCTATTATATTATATATTATAGAACATTAAAGGATTACAGGCTAAAATCCTTCTTATAAAGATTTTAGGCTGTGATTTTTCTTTCATGCTCTTAAATTCTAGAATAATCTCATTTGTCTGGAGACGAATTGGATTATTGAGATGAAAATCCAATTGCTAGTTTCAGTAAATGTATTTCAATCCGCTTAGTATGTATTTTTGATGACTTAAAAACATTATTTTGTATCTGCCATACAGGCAGATAAGTGCATCTAAAAATCGATGTTCATTGGTTGATAATTGTAGTGATCTACTCGTATGTAATAAACTATTTATTCCTAAGCTCTTTTGTTAGCATTGTGTCTTCTCTTCTACCTACAATACAATCTTTACTTGTGTGTAAGTTTAACAACAATTTTTCGCAAAACATGTATATTTACTATTTAACTTAATGAGATTTATAAATTTAAAGGGGCCAGGGGCCTGTTTTAGATTTATTTTAGTTTTTATTTAGTTAAATTTTATTTTTTATCTAGTTTTATTTTAGTTTTTAGTTTAGTTATACCACTAGATTTAAATTTGTGTTTTAATATGTTTTAGTTTAGTTTCGTATGATAAACCATTTATAAATTGAAAGAGATGTCATAATACAGAAAAAGTGACCAAAGCCGGTGAGCAGGGCTGGGGGTCCATATTGGGTGGCATACATTTTTAAGTCATATCGTTGCTGCGCATAACCACTTGTTTGATAATCATCAATGCGCATACAATTAGAAAGTCATATTATTTTGTGTCATAGGTACATTTTTAGTCATAAAAATTTTGATCATACTCAGTAGTGGTCATATATTTTTTACGCATATAAATTTAAATTATAATAAATTAAATGTCATAACCACTAAGAGCATAATTGTCAATAACTATAACGTTAACTCGCATAACGATTTGCAGTTTGTATCTGTGGGGGTCGCAGTTCTAACCTAACCTAATCCACTTTTCTGGTAAAAGTTCATGTCTGTGAGGGTCGCGGTTCCAACCTAACCTAACTCACTTTTCTGGTAACAGTTTGTGTCTGTGGGGCTCGCAGTTCTAAACTAACCTAACCCACTTGTCTGGTTACAGCTTTGTATTTTTTATGAATAAAATATGTTATGAGCCTTAAATATATGCCCACTTTTCTGTTAACAGGTTGGGACTATAGGGCGCTAACCTAACCCACTTTTCTGGTAACATTTTGTATCTGTAGGGGTCACTGTTCTAACCTAACCTAACCTACTTTTCTGGTTACAGTTTGTATCTGTGGGGGTCACAGTTCTGTGAGGGTTGCAGTTCTAACCTAACTTAATCCACTTTTCTGGTAACAGTTCATGTCTGTGGGGATCGCAGTTCTAACCTAACCTAACCCACTTTTCTAGTTACAGTTTGTATCTGTGGGGGTCACAGTTCTGAGAGCGTTGCAGTTCTAACTTAACCTAATCCACTTTTCTGGTAACAGTTCATGTCTGTGGGGATCCCAGTTCAAACCTAACCTAACCCACTTTTCTGGTTACAGTTCGCATCTGTGGGGGTCGCAGTTCTAACCTAACCCACTTTTCTGGTAACAGTTTGTATCTGTGGGGGTCACAGTTCTAACCTAACCTAACCCACTTTTCTGGTAACAGTTCATGTCTGTGAGGGTCGCGGTTCCAACCTAACCTGACTCACTTTTCTGGTAACAGTTTGTGTCTGTGGGTCGCAGTTCTAACCTAACCTAACCCACTTGTCTGGTTACAGCTTTGTATTTTTTATGAATAAAATATGTTATGACCCTTAAATATATGACTTTATATTTTTATGAAATATTAATAAGATGCGTTGCAATACTTATAACTAAAGACAATTATGGTCATCAAACATATGATTAAAAATATTATGCCAAATAAAAGTATAATTATAAAAAATATGCTTTAGATCATTTATGACCAAAAACGAGGTATGCTCAAAAATAATTATGACAAAAAATAATTATGACAAACGAATATGTGCGAAAAGTGATATGACAATCAAAAATATGACAATAGTTTGTATGCGCTCAGAGGGAGACCCCAGGGCTGGAATTGAACCATCGATCTCCTGTTTTCGCGGCAGACGCCCTAAACTACTAAAAATAAAAAGGCATGAATCAAAACATTTATTATAAATAATAAATGATTAATAAAAACATTTATTCTCAAAATATATACAGTAAGTGTTACCAAAAAAAACCTACCTTGAATCTAAAATAGGTCCTTGAGGCATTGTACCTTTTTTTTTTTACGTGGAGGAATGCATTTAGGCATCCCGCCTAGCCGGGGAACTAGGACGGGTATGTGGGACTCGCAGGTCCGAACCCGCACTACCCACTAAACCATCCACGGTATGCCCATCTTGCAGCGTTGGTGACGGTGACACGGGATTGCCCTAGGCTCACAACCGCGAACACCGCCTGCTGCGACAGCCAAAGCTGTCCCCTCCTTGAGGCCGAAGCCCCTGGAGCCGAAGCTCCCCCGCCCGAAGGTAGCGTGCAGGGCGACACCACACGCTGGTCCCTCATGACAACCTCCACTCCGGGAGCGAGATGGAAAAACCCCGGGTTCCACCCCCTCAGGTTGCCTTTGCGATTTTTTATAGAGGTGGTCATCCTCGCAGCCACCACGCCGGCGCCGGCCAGCAGTGGCAACCCCCGGTCCGTCATCATAGGCCCTCTGCCTAGACAGGGTACGGGACCGCAGTTTTATACAGGACAGCGGCATTCCTGTCGGCAGACCCGGAGGCCCCCTCACGCCAACACTCAGAAGTTCTCTCCCTCAATGAGAGTACTCCCTGTGCGGAACCCCCCAACCCCCCCTGACAGGATATTTGCAGCACCAGTAAGAAATCCTCGGAATCTTCCAAGAGATCGCTTACCGTTGCCCCCAGGAAGCACCGTCCAGGAACCCTTCCCTTTTTCCCGGATCAACCGGATCAAGGAGAATGGGAAGAGCCCTGGCACTCGAGGAGGTTTCCCGCTGTAGCCCCCCTGAGGCATTGTACCTAGGATGCTGGCGGCGTTTCCTCGTTGTATCGATAAATGATTTGATTCGTGCTTTACAATTGTATTAATGAGATTTTTTTAGGAACAATTGCCTTAATAATTGTCTGTGAACATTCCTTAATTTAAAGAACAATGTCACGTGCAATTGAAACTGAAATAACATTCACAAGTTCCGTAAAAAAATACTTAACTCGGATATTTTCGGAGTCGCCCCAAATAAGCCCTCCTAACGTCCCCTTCAGTTACAAATAAAACATTGAAACTTACTTCGATTTCCCAATTTCACATAAAAGAGCTTATGTTTATAGAAGAGATCTGGCGTTTGTAACGTTTTGAGTTGCTTTGCAAAACGCAGCGGATGAAGCGCTCAGCCGTAACATGCTTTGATGTCACCTCATTATTTAGATTGGTGCATGACACCTGCGATAAAAGTGCACCAAAAATAATGCCTTTTTATTCTTATTAGAAAAATAACATTTGTTTTGATTAGGCTACAACAGTGGCTAACACTTTAAATTGATATTTTTTTATACTACGACGGTGACAAACAAGCATACGGCCCGCCTGATGGTAAGCGGTCACCGTAGCCTATGGACGCCTGCAACTCCAGGGGTGTTACATGCGCGTTGCCGACCCTTTAAAAAAAGGATTATTCGCTGTGTTGACAGCTAAAGGGGTAAGCTTTGCTCTGTGGGTCCCCAGCTGTCACACAGTGAATCCTCTTGGAGCTCTGGCGACCTTACTCACCAACAGAAACACAATACTATGAGTAGGGATTGATAAAATTCGATTTGTGCAACCTTTTTGGTTGATTCGCTATATTTCGACACATTTGAGCATGTATATGTTTAACAGAAAAGCTTAGAATTAACTAAAATCTTCCAAAAACCATCTAGAAATCATCTTTATGTTTATCAGGGTGCGTAGCTTAGGTGCCAATCGCTCACGCTACGTATTGTATTGTAGTTATCTCTCTCTATCACTCTTTCTTATAAGTGCGACAATGACAGTTGCGTTTCGTTCGCAACTGACCGTTAGCGATTGGCTCCTTAGCTACGCACCCTGGTGTTTTGTTTTTTTTAGTCATTCAATTTTGGTGTATTGTCATTCAATTTTGTTTGTAACCGGTAACACATAAGAAAACAGCGGCAGTTAAGCCTGTATTGGCTTTGGTAGCTGTCATAAATATGGTAATTTGTGTTTTTTTTTCTATTATTAGTAATTAAAACAAAGCAAGCATACACAGAGTATGCAGCAGTCTAGAAACACTTAAAACGCTAGCAATATCAAATATGAGTTGCTCTTTTGTAATTTTATATTCGTACACCACTTTCTTGAAGAACCTAGTATTTAAGTCATTTAAAGATATGCCTTTAGATTAGAAAAAGAACCTAAAACTCTAGATGCCAAGCAAAAATACAAGTTATAGCATTCGTTTGCATTTAACATAACTTATGTATAAAGAATATTCCCAACAAAATCCAGACAAGAACAAAAGTCTACTATTCCAGACATTTCAGGTGTAGTCAGTTTCACCGTTATTTAAAAATATTCCGCCGTCAAGGGTGTCTTGACACTAACGTTCCTTGGGGCGAAAAACTTCACATTGCTGGTGTAACAGACGCGGCAGGAAAGTCTTTTTGGCTGTCTTTTCTGGTCCGTTTTCTTTGTAATGTTTGTCTGTAGATATACCTCCTTATTAATAAAAAAGTCAACAGACGTTTTAGTAAAATTATGTTTTCTCCTTTTCTAACAAACGCAAATGTCAAACTGACAGATAAGGATAGACAATCATTTAAGTAAACTGTGCTTGATCTGGATTTATGAATACGAGCAATGACGAGCGAACGAGAGAAAATATACATTACATCTGTATTAATATTACATCCGTATCTTTTGAGTTGCTTCTATACTAACGTAACTTCAAAACAACTAGACGTGTTAAATTAATTTCCTCCTTAATCAACATCGGTAATTAGTGCAGTTAGTTAATACGGGGACATTACAATGGAGCCCACGCAGACGGTAATCAAGTCAATTAGACCTCGATCGGCTAGCATCTAAACTAACGGTTAACTGGGGGGTGGTGTCACCTGCCCTGGCGTTGGCAGGCTTTGTTTGTAAATACTTATTATTATCTATCATACGTAATAACGTACAATACAATAAAATACAATATAATATAATACAATATAATACAAAACAATAAAATACAATACAATAAAAATACATTAGAGCACAATAACATGTACACTTGTATGTTCTATAAATGAGAATTTGTAATTGGTTTTGAAATTCTACAAGGATAAAATCTATAAGTACATAAGTATTCTGTAAATGAATTTATTGATGAATCTTGACATTACATATAGAAAATATTTTTCATTTTTATATCGTAACTACTATTAAATTTAATTAAATTAAGTGAATTGTATAGCCCTGACATTGTATGATTATTACTAAATAAATAGCGCTGTTGGTTTTCCATCTACTAAAATAAAATTAACTTTTAACACTTATATGGCTCCATATTTAAAGGCTTTCACTCGATTTAGTTTTACTCAACCGTCGCACTTCACTTGTTTTGGCAACCTTGCAAGATACAATCACACATAAATAATACTAATACATAATTACTCATGACTTAATACCTCTTCAACCTCGTATCAAAAAAACTTGCCATTGAAATCACAACCCTATTAATTGCGAATAAAATCTATAATCAATATAGCAGAGTGGTGTTGTATGGTAATCCATCTAAAGCACTTGATTACGAACGCGTGTGTAATTACGGGGAGCATTGAGATCGACTGCAGGGTACATTGTTTAATGCTGTTGGTTACGATTATGTTTTATATGCAAGATCGCCGTTGGCTCTTCTGCGTATAGTCTACGAGCATGAGGATAAAATAGTAATGTAGTGTTTGAGATTGCAACTCAAAATATAGTTGCTTACTCTTTGGAAAAACGTGAAAACGTGTGGTTATTAGAATATTAAGTATCTAATGGTTTGAATGGTATAGTGACGGCTAGTTTAGCATGGTTTGGTTTTATCGGCTATCACTATCCCATCTGGGGAAGTACCTCCACCTTACAGTTTGATAACACTAGACGCTACTCATGGTGTTGTGTTTCTGTTGGTGAGTAAGGTCGCCAGAGCTCCAAGAGGATTCACTGTGTTGACAGCTAGGGACCCACGGAGCAAAGCTTGCCCCTTTAGCTGTCAACACAGCGAATCCTCCTTTTTTTAAAGGGTCGGCAACGCACATGTAACACCCCTAGAATTACGGCCCGCCTGATGGTTAGCAGTCACCGTAGGATGGACTCCTGCAATTCTAGGAGTGTTACATGCGCGTTGCCGACCCTTTAAAAAAAAGGAGGATTCGCTGTATTGACAGCTAAATGGGCAAGCTTTGCTCCGTGGGTCCCCAGCTGTCAACAGAAACAACACTATGAGTAGGGTCTAGTGTTACTAAACTGCGGTATTATTTCTAAGACAAAAAGCTTAAAGCAAACGCTTACATGGATGCAAGCTCACCCAACACCGCATGTTGCGCAACGTTTTGATTGTTCATAGCCCACGGCCTTACGCAACCAATTAGATACACGACCTCAAGCGATAACTCAGCAAGGTCGGCGAAAGTACGGATTTCGATTTCGACTCCATTGATACCAATTGTTTCATTCCAATCCCAGATACATAAAAGGAAGCGTCTAAACCACTGAGATTAGAATACTATAGAGAGGCTCGAGAGGATGATCCGCCGCCGGACGATCGACATATATGTTAGTAGTTAGCGTACAAATAGGCGTACACTGTCATACAAATATTAATTCTGTGCATCTATTTGTTACTAATACACGGACATGGAAATAAACTCCGATACGCTGTGTGTGCTGTAGATGCGTGTGTGCTAATAATGTGATTATTGCTATTGTGTGGGTTAAATTTGCAACACACTATTGCAATAACTACTACAGAAAAAGTGACCAAGGCCCCCAGTGCCCAGGGCTGGGATCGAAATAGCGGCCTCTTGCTTTCTCGGCAGCTGGGGCTTTGGTCACTTTTTGATGACATCCTTTAAACTATAATTTAAATAAAGTAGTGTGACTACTTAAAAACATGAATCAAAACATTTAGTATGATTAATAAATGATTTAATTCATGCTTTACAATTGTACAATATCAACTTATTAAAAATACATATTTGTCAGGATGATCTTGTGAGAAATCTGGCGCGTGCCCAAGAGATAAATTATTTTTAATATTTTGTTTTGTACATAGATAGAGTTTATTTAATCGTATGGCATAATATTATACACTAACAGATACAGAGAAATCACAAATCAAACTCCAAAGAATTAATCCACTTGAGAGCTTCGTCGTTCAATTCGATCAAGTCCTCCGGGGGGCCACCGCTATAACGAGTTGATGGGCACTCTTGTAAAATGTGTTGGATGCTCTGCTCCTCGGCACCGCAATGACAGGCAGGTGAGTCCACCCAACCGCAACGATATCTGTACAAGGCGCAACGACCATGGCCAGTGCGCAGTCTGTTGAGGTTGCACCAGGTACGCCTCGGCAGATCAAACCCTTCTACTTTCCCACCCGGGATAATCCTCGACCCAAACTTTCCATCCATCGCAGTAGCCCATTGTAGCGTCCACTCCCGGTTGGCATTGAAGTCTTCTAGTGGAAGTGTGGATGCAATCTTATAAGATGGGTTCCTCGATTTCAAGCGACTCTTTACAGGGTTCGTAAACTCGCTGTGCATTGGGAGGCTTGGTTTTTTCCTGATTTTATAACACTCTCTCATTAGGGCATCCTTTCTTCGCAGATCAGGTGGAAGAATCCGACAAAGTACTGGCAGCCACTGGCATGGGGTACACCGCAGCGTACCGGATATGAGGCGCATCGTTTTATTTAGCTCCGTGTCGACTCTGTTGGTGTGAGCACTGCCCAGCCAAGCTGGCGCGCAGTACTCCGCCGTGGAGAACACCAGTGATAAGGCCGATGTGCGCAGCGTGTTGGCATTAGCTCCCCAGGATGTTCCAGTGAGTTTGTGAATGATATTGTTGCGAGTCTGTAGTTTACGTCCAGTATTGGTAAGATGTTCTTTAAATGTCAGAGAGCGATCAAGAGTCACACCGAGATATTTAGGAGTGAAGTTGTGTCTGAGGGTTGACCCATTCAGGGAGACTTTGAGCTCGCGGTTAGCTAGCTGGTTGTGCAGGTGGAAACAACACGTTTCAGTCTTACTGGCGCTAGGCGTAAGGCGCCATGCTTTGAAATATTTTGCCAAGGTAGCCATGTCCTGCGTTAGTGACCGCTCTACGCTAGTAAAGGTCTTATGCTGACTCACGAGGCAGATGTCGTCGGCGTAGATGAATTTACGAGCTAGAGTGGGAGGCAAATCGTGAATGTACAGATTGAACAGGGCTGGTGCCAGTACAGAGCCCTGAGGCAGTCCATTATTCAGCGTTTTCACGCTGCTGACCTTGGAACCCAAGTGCACACGGAAACGCCGTTGAGATAGCATGCTTGATACTAGTTGGACGATTTTTAAGTTTGGAACTGCAAGCAAAAGTTTGTAGATCAGCCCTTCTCTCCAAACCGTGTCGTATGCTGCTGTTAGGTCGATGAACACTGCTCCAGATTTAAGTCCGTTTTGGTATCCCGTTTCTATATGTGTGGTTAATGCTAAGACTTGATCTGTGCAGCTGCGCCCGCATCTGAAACCCGCTTGCTCTACTGGAATCACTTTTTCTATTAACGGTGCTATTCGCTTCAGCAAGATTCTTTCAAGCAGTTTATAGATATTACTCAGTAGAGCTATAGGGCGATAACAAGAAGGGTCATCAACATTCTTTCCCGGCTTAAGTAATGCGATCACTTTGGATTCTGTAAATAGTCTAGGTAGTTTATTGGACATCAGAATTTCAGAGAAGAGACAGGATAGCCATTTAATAGCATGTGGGCCAAGATTTAAGAGAAATTCGTTATAAATTTCATCGACTCCTGCAGCTTTCCCAGGCAGAAGGCCCTTTATAGCAAGTTGGACTTCCTCCGCTGTAAAGAGTTTCGACAGTTCGGGATCCGATTTATAATTAGCCTTCAACTCCTGTAACTTTTTCTTCACTTTCTTTGTCTCAACCTTCTCTCCTTTTGCCCTGGACACTGAAACTAACCTGTTTGCTATATCATTTGGGTGCAGCGCAGATGATGGACGAGGTACCGACTGTTTTCCAGTCAGTTTATTTAGCACCCTCCACGCTTTACGACTTGAACGCTTAAAATCCATGGATTGGACAGTTTTCCTCCAGTTAAGAGACCGGTTTTCGTCTAGTGTCGCTAAGAGTTCGTAGCCGATCGAACTATCACCTGTCTTCTGGTAGTCATTGAAGAGCTGTTCACTTTGTTCACTCCACCCAGGAACGTATTCTCTTCTGAAACCCCTGCACACGTGAGCCTTTGCAAAAGACAAAATCAACCCCACGAAGCGTCTGTAGTTATGCACTGTCGGTGGAATAAATCGAACTCCAGCGTCAACTCTACCTGCATAATTAAGCCAATCTGCACGGTTAAAATTCCATCGTGGAACTTGCATAGATTTAGTGAGTGGAATCTTCAGCCCTGCTTCCAATATTACGGGTCTGTGTTGGCTGTTGGGGAAGTCACGAAGAACAAGTCTTGTTGTTGGAAGGGGTGCACCTGAGGGGTCTCTGGTAACAAAGGTCAAGTCCGGGTTGTAATCTTTTTTCCAACGGGCCGAGTGGAAGGTGCCCCTGTCCTTGGCATTGAATACTAAAAACAAGTTACTTGATTCAGCCCATTGAGCCAGAGCCAGACCATTCGTATCATTCGTTGCGTAGCGCCACGATGTATGATGACTGTTAAAATCACCCGTATAGATGCATGGATGTGCGAAGGTGGGTATCCCATTACTGGCCCAGGTAGCAAGAGGGGGTTTGTAGATGTTTGCAATCCTGAAATCTTCAAACTGTGTGACGATGATAAAGTTGTTGTTTGACTCATCCGCGTAGATGTTGTTCTGTGCTTTCAAGTCGGACCGGACGTAAGTGGCGATACCATACTTATTGTGGTTCAGAGCTTTAATTAGCGTGAAACCTGGTATTTGACCTCTACTTTGGATGTCTTGATCGTCTTTTGTATGTGTTTCTTGGAGGTTTATGATGTCAATCTTATATTCTAGAGCAAGTTTGGACATATATTCACATTTGGCTTTACTTATACCTTCTATGTTCAATTGACAGATTCGGACTGAAGGCCCGAGGTCTCTGGTCTGTGGGTACTTAATATAATTATTTCCGGGCATCATATATTAATTCGCAGTTGGTAAGTATCAAAATCTCTGTATCTATCGTTGGGCTACGAGGCTCTTTGAGAGCAGTGTAGCAGCCAAGGTTGATTACTCTTTAGCACCACCCGGGAGACACGTGCAAGGCAACACAGGGTAATCTTCTTGCGGACGCGAGTAACCTTTGTCTCCCGAGTAGATAGATAGAGTTTAGATAGAGTTTAGAATGGTAAAATCGTTTAATGTTGTTAATTTTTTTCAGTCCTGGCCGGTGCTAGCTATATAATAGACAAAGCCATATTTCATACAATTGCTTTGTTAAACGTTAAGCCGTAAATGTATGAAACTAGCAACTAGGTATAGTTGCAACAAGCGTACTCAGTGCCGATCTCCTGAAATCCATAAATCTGTGGTCTAAACGCATGCGATTTTAGCTTTTATCACAAGCGCTTTTTTTTTTTTTTTTTTTTTTTATACTACGACGGTGACAAACAAGCATACGGCCCGCCTGATGGTAAGCGGTCACCGTAGCCTATGGACGCCTGCGCTTTAAGTATAAGTTTAAAGAGAAGCTTGGCTGTTTTGTATTGTCTATTGATAGTGTGGGTTCGGGATGAGAATTAGACTCGTTATACACAAAGGCTGTTAATTAAAGCAGTTGACAAAGAACTGACCTTCGCCGGATGAAAGATGCCGTAGTGGGCGGTGTGTGGTGGTTACGCACTAATAAATATTTGATATATATATAAAATGGACAAACTACACAGTTGCTAAAACTAGGAGAAGTAGGATGTTACGGAGGGGGTTTTATCGGAACCGAAGTCATATCACGAGTTTTAAAGTTTCTTTTAACGGAATCAGAACTGAAATCGGCACCAGAGGTAGACAAAGAGGTGGCAAGAGATGACGATGTAAAGAGGAATACCTGTGAATCAGAATCAGAATCAGAATCATTTATTTGCCATAAGTATACAAATATACATGCAAATATATAGTTAAAATAATATATACAGATTTGTTTACATTGAAATTATTGGTAAATTTATTGACATTACAGCTGCACTTGATCAAAACCAATTACTTGGCTAAATCGAAATCTGTAGGTATATACCTAGCCGCTGGGCTTCGGCTCCCTATGACATTGGGTTAAAATCTAGAGACCGAAGCCGGAGCCGCAGGTGTGTACTCAACCGAAAGTTTCGGCATATTTCAGAGGAATTTCCTCCCGCGGACGCTCCGGCTCGTGAGCTCCCTGCCAAGGTTCTCCCGAAAGATTACAGTATGGGGTTCTTCAAAAACGAAGTGTACAAGATTTTAATGGGTCGGCAAAGCGCATGTGAACCCCCTGGAGTTGCAGACGTCCTAAGGCTATGGTGACCGCTTTCCATCTGGCGGGCCGTAGGCTTGTTTGCCACCGCCGTGGTATTAAAAAAAAGAAGTTCACTGAAGTAGCTGCCATCATACACGGTATAATTATTTCGCAAGGAACCTTTCTTGTGGAATGCACCAACGATATTATACCGACGTTTAGAATACATAAACTATAAAATGACTGTGCAATTATACGCGGTAACTCTACTATCCCATAGTCGACCGCATCCTTCCGCGTGGCGCCGCACCAACTGGCGGCGTCCGCGGTCGCCGCACGGAAACGGAAACCCACACGCTGCCAACAATGGCTTTCCATTTTTAAATACCGAATTTCGGTCCACTGCGATTTGAGTGCTGGCTGGAAAAAAACAGGCTTGCGAGCGAGTTGGACTCGCCCATCGAAAGTTTCGCACCAATTTTCATAATTATAGCACCAATCTTCACAAGTTCTTACAGCACGTCTTAGGCTAATGTAACGCGGGAGGACTTTCCTCCCGCGGACGCTTCGGAACTCCGCGAAGCTCGAGAAAATACTACCAAATTGTCAGCTAAGTCATGAATTATTAGTAGACACGAAATCGCTTTCTTACCATTTTCAGAAGTATTTGAAGAACTGCATTCGCGTGGAATGGTCCTGTATCGGTAAAACGTAATAGGTAGAAATAACCAGATGAATTTATGTCAAAAAATCCTTAAAGATTGACTATGACTACTCTTTGACCAATCCGACCCAGAGCGGTTGGATACTTCACATACCAACCACTTTTAATTTTAACTGTAGAACTCTCGTGAAACTCGAACATATAAAATAATATTTAAAACGGGTCACTCACGTAATTTAGTCGATTTTCGAAGAACGAAACATGTCGAGCAAAAGTCGACTGAATTACGTGAGTGACCCGTTTTAAATATTATTTAATAACTTTTAATTTGTTTTCTTATAATTGTTTTCATTGAAATTTGGTACTTGTGAAAAATTATTTAGACCCAAGGTTTGATCCCGAGACCTCTAGACTGAAAGTTGCACGTCTTACTAGTAGTGTGCTTACCATGAATTGTACGTAATTGTACGCGTTTGCGACTGCGCGTTTCTAAAGCGAGACAGTCATACTTTACAAACGCGCAGTCGCTGATACCCACGATTACGTACATGGTAAGCACATAGGCTCTTTGACTATCAATCCAGCTGGAAAAGGAATTGACAGGTCTACCCCTCTGCTCATAGCATATTACTGACAATTATGTTTATTGTATGAACTGAAGTTTTCTGATATAACCTAACCATACAATTGACGTGTCTCTCCGCAAAAATCGGCAGACTTTTTTTGTATACAAAATGAGAGACAATACCAGTCCGGTAAGATAAATAGTCAAAGACTAGGCCACGAAATATCACCTACAAAAATGGTAAGAACAACCAAGATGGCTGAAGAATTCTTTAAAAACGCAAATAAAATCTTTTAATTCTTTCATTTACCTTACCGATATCATCCTAATTGTGAGTACCCAATGTTAATTACTCAGAAAGCAGGTCAGTAAAATATGTATTTTTTTAGGAGCACACAAAAAATCGTTCCATCGAGATTGAACGCCCAATTTACTAATTCCCAAGATAATTTTACCCAAAATTCTCATTTTAAACCCACGTCGCAAATTCTCAACAAGCGAATGTCCCTTTTCACGTTGTTTAAGACCTCATTCCTTAAACAACGCGATAAATTCAAACACAAACGAGCAAAAATTTGGTACGACGTAAGTTATTTGACATTATGAATAAATGCAAGTTTGTTTTTAAAGCTGAATATCGTAAAAATCCCCAACGTCCCGGCCTCCCGTTCCGACATCATGCTGCGATATTTATTTCTTTCGCAATTAATGCTCCATACACCTTCATACAACAGTATTTTATTATAAATATTACCAATTAAACCATGTATAAAACGGAACGCAAAAAAACAATTGAATCAGGCAAGACAGTTGAAACTGACTTTCGGTATTTATTTTATTGGTCAAACCTTTTTGAAACAAGGCACGGCCCCAAATCGATACATTTATTGGCCTCTCAGGCATGTTAATGTCGATGAATAAATCACTAATGTAATATCCCTAAATACACTGCAGGTCGGTTTATAAATTTGGGAAGTATAAACAGTTGACAGGCAGTATCTGTGGACGTGTTAATTTATGCCGTATATTAACTCTTAATGAACATAACGCGAGATATCAAAACACTTACATTTTTCGAGCCGTTTCGCTCTATTTGCATTTTAATCTTTAGTGGGTTTGTGGCTTTTAAAATTGATAAAAACTTTATTTTAAAGTAGCGTGTTAAAATTCTTATAACAGTAAATCATAACTAATAAGCCCGAATGTTTTAGTGTCGCAAGCACAACGAAAACAAAACACGTTCGCTAACAAAACAGAAATAGCATTTTACATCTTAACAACTAAAAACTATATTAACTATGACACACATTAGTGAATATAACGACTTCCAGAACACAGATAGTCGGTTCAGATTTTGTGTTGCAGTTTACATTTACAGAAAAAACATCTTAAGTTCACTTCAGTTTCCTAAATACCATTACGTTTTCTTGTAAGACTAAGAGCTTCCATAGCAATTCAAAACAGCATATCCATGAAGGGCAATCCATGTAACTTAAGACCTTTTTATTTTGCCAAGCTAATGTGGGCGTGTGACATTTCTTTCGTTCGGTTTCGTCAGTCATTTTTATTGCCATACATTCTTCTCGTCACTTAGCGAGTACCCACGAAACCCAAGCACTAAAGCGTTTCGAAACCCAATAATCAAACCTGCGAAAACCGGACCACCAAACGTCAACGATTGACAAAAATCGTCATCTTTCTAGCTTTCTCCTTCTCCCGGCTACGGCTCAGGGAACCTGGGATTATACCACGAAAATCGAACGATTCCGGATTTGTATCTCCATCTCTGTCACACTAGCATATTGGAGTGACAAAGAGGTTTTCCCGTAAATGCCAATTTTAGATGTTCGTGGTAGGCGTGCTGGGCCGTAGCCAGGGGGGACATTATGGAGCAATGCCCTACCGTAAAGTACAAGTTGCCCTACCTTAAGAAATACCATCAACTCTGATGATACACCCCGAAATGCTTACTTGTGCCAGTTGCGCCCCACATGGTATCTAAGGCCCGGTTTAGCAATCTAGTCCCAAGATTTGGTGAGTTTTACAAAAGCGGCATCTGACCCTACTCATAATGTTGTGTTTCTGCTGGTGAGGAGAGGAGAGCTCAAGAAGATTCACTGTATTGACAGCTGGGGAACCACGGAGCAAAGCCCCTTTCGCTGTCAACACAGCGAATCCTCCTTTTTTGAAAGGGTCGGCAACGCGCATGTAACACCCCTGGAGTTGCACGCGTCCATAGGCTACGGTGACCGCTTACCATCAGGCGGGCCTTATGCTAGTTAGTCACCGTCGTAGTATATATAAAAAATCTGACCTTTCAACCCATAGGATATACTAGGCCTTATTGGATTAATCCGATTTCCTCGCTATATTTTACTTCACCGAAAAGCGGTTGGTAAATATCAAATGATATTTCCTGCATAAGTTTCGAAAAATGTATTGGTACGAGCCGGGATTTGAACCCGTGACCTTCGGGGTTGAAAGTCACACGCCTTACCGCTGGACCACCAACGCTCAACGATTGACGGAAATATTTATCGGAAATGACTAATGCTTGATCATAACCATATCGATAATGATTATTGAGATCTCGATCGATAACATCGAAGACTGGTAGGGCATAAACTTGTACGCACTTGTAGCAAAACTGGTTCATGATAAAATATTAAATTGGACTGGAGTCGGTACGCTTTAAGGTAACCAGTTTTAACTGGTTATTATGTTTATTTAAAAAAAATGCGGAGAATTTGGCAACGTATTTTATGAACTTGGGAACGGTTGATGAGAAAATGAGACGAATCGAGTAAAATATCCTTTTTGAGAAATGCTTTGAACAAATTGCTGGACATGGGCAGATTGAAGCAAATGTGGCAATGTTTTTCATCTCAGCTATTAATAGTTTATTTAACTCACAGGTTTGATTTGATAGTAAGTTGATAGTTTAAGTTTTGCTTTCAAAGTCCCGATGCTAAATTGTGCTGAAGTTTAAATAGCATACCTACGTAACTTACTTTACAATACAATGCAGTTGTCTGATGATCAAGATCGAATGTGATCATCCTCATCGAGTTTGGGCTTATCGAGAATGGAGACTACCGTATTGTCGCTCAGCAGGTGGCGCCACTCATGCGTGGGTCTTGTGTAAATTTGAAAGAATTGTCTAAGTGACGTGTAAAAGTTTCCAGCCAGACCCATATTCCTCTAGCGCCCCTAGTGGCAAATCCCCAATGTCTCGATGATGATAAATTATTGAAAAACATAACATATTGCAGTCAACACAATTTTAAAGCAAGCCAGTTTTGATTCATGTTTTTAAAGTAGCCACACGATATATACATTTTAAATTGAAAGAGATGTTATATACTATAACAGACGTATCCGTGCTCGGGTTGCAATGGTTGCATAGTCTGCCGCGAAAGCAGGTGATCGCTGTTTCGATTCCAGCCCTGCTCACTGGAGGCCTTGCAGGCCATGCAGTCAGTGATAACAATATGTTAAGCTTTGAAGAAGAGGTAAGGATATAATTTTAGTAACTGTTATGTCATTATTATTCTTCATTAAAGTATTGAAAACTTCGTTTTTACATCCCCTATCCTGTTTTTAATTTTGTCATCAATAGTCATGAAGTAATTTCACCGTTGCTTCAAAGGCAGCCTAAATAATCTGTCTATTCTTTACTAAAGTCGTCTTTTCTTCATAAATCCACGGGGGTGATTGTGTTGAAACCGAACTTAAACGTGTATGTAATAATAGCCGAGGAAATTGGCAAATAAATGTAAAAGTGACAGAAAGTGACAGTGAATTAGCTAATCTCATCCTCTGTGAAAACGAGACTGACAGGTACACAATTGGAACACAAAGGATTAGACACTTTTGTAACAAATTTGACAGCTCTATTATTTAAGGAGGTTTGGCTGTTTAAATTCGATTTACGTAATACGGTAACAAATTCTCTGTCGGATACATGGTCTACAATTATTTAACGTTTATTTTTATCCTTTTTTTGAATTAAACTTATTAATTAACATAAAATCCTGTCATAGTTCGTTCGTCACGTCATTACATGATATACGCGCATGAGTAGCATCACATGTAATTTTATCGGGCTGAACCTATTTTCATATTTTATTTATTTATTTAGAAAAGAAATATACAATCCCAATATTTCTTGACAATTTAACACGTGATTTACAAAAAAGAAGTAAAAATATTGTAGCATCTTTCGCATGCTAGTTAGTAAACATCAAAATATTTCTTATCGTCTACTGTACTTTACTTAAGACAATCATTTATTTATTTATAGCCAGCTCATTGAAAAAAGTCTTAATTAGAAATATATCCATATATAGATACTTATCTTATTTTTATTACAAACATATCCCACATAATGACACCTATGTTTTCCTTAACGCCATTTGCTACCGTTTTTACAGATATTAAAAATGATATGACAGGAGGCTATAATATTTTATCGTAAATAGTTCAATACCCTTAAAGACCTCACCTGGTCTTTCGTAAAATCTCCAATTTAAATTCAAATCGCAAATGTCATTCATAACTTAACAAGATGCATTCTTACCTGCCAGTTACCGGTAATCCCTGTTAGCAAAAAGCATATCCACATCGGACAAAAATTAATTCTTTTGTGAACACTAACTTCGCACTTCAAATTAGCTTTTCGTCAAATCCTCACAAAAGGTTACTCAAACATAAAATGCACCTTATTTTAAAAGACATTGCAGTGGTTTTCGAATGGCTGTGTTTAATTCAAAATGCAGGACATATTTATTTTACGAAATCCAATTTTCTGCTGACATCTCATCTGTCGACTTTAAGCGGTCGATATTATGAGAACGTCTACTTGGTTTCACGGTGATTCTTCATCTACTTATCCTTGATGCTTCGAGAATTGATAAAATGGCGGATAATTATAGTATTGCGGAACGATGACTTGTGGAAACGGAAAGATGATGAATGACTATAATAAGCTTTATTTATTTGCAGTTGCTATTCCCACGAAATTTCGCATAGCCTTTGCTTATAGCACAGAATAAGTAATAGAACTTGAGAAGTCAAAATAATTTAAAATAATAATTCAAAGGCGGAAGGTGATATAAAAGTGTGAGCAAAATAAAACCTTATAAAAACATAAGGCAGGCAGTAATTGTAAAGGTTTTTTTAATAAAAACGGAATAGGTAAAGCTAAAATCAGGTAAAGAGTGCATTAAGATGCTGCAAACAAAACAATTATGTACCGTATAAAAATGGCCGTAAATAGAACTTACAAGCGATGTAAACAAAAGGTATCACATGTTTTGTCGCTGTTTTTCCTTATATTTTACACACTATCTTCTCAAACACCACTGAAAGCGTTCACTACTGATATGGTCGTATTATTGTAACATACAAAACGCAAAATAAATAACTTAATCTTGGAAATTACTTTAGAAACACAACAAAAGTTAGGTTGTTACGATCAATATAGGTGTTTGTGGATTGACGGCAATTTTACTTATCAATTCTATTATATTAGCACAGGTCTGTAGTAATAATAGGAACCCTTATAATAAATTAAACAATTTAAATAATAAGCATGTAATTTCGAATATTTTCAAGCACCCACTCTTAGATGTTATTATTTCGTTGCCGTGTTGTGTCTCAAATTAATAGTAGATTACATACCAAGGCCGTTTAAGTGGGAGATGTCTCGGATTTCATGTAATTGTCGGCTGAGGCGAAGCCGAGGTCGACTAACATGTGATCCGAGGCTTTCCCATTTAACGGCCGAGGTTTGTATACAATTTTTCTGCCCGACGGAGCCGGCAGGCGGCAATTTAGTTTTGCGTAAAGTGGCGCTTACCGGCCGGAGGACTGAAAATATTATAGGTACACAATATTTTGTTGAGTATCCGCCAATTATTTAACGTTACAACTATGTAACGTTTAAAATAGCATTAGTATCTTCACCCACATTGATTCTCGTCTATAATTTATAATCAGATCGCGTGCTAACTATATCTTTTATCAACGCAACTCCAACAAAGAGCAGTCCCATTTAGCGAATCCGATAGGTGACGTACTCGTAGGTGTTGCAACGGTACATTAATTTATTACACCATAACTCACATAAAGTTAAGCTCCCGGGAAAACGATACCATCTTGAATTCCTACCGAACGAAACTATGGCGTAGATTTGGTAGCGACAGAATGTTCACAGACATATCTTTGAATAAGAGACCTAAATATTCGCCGCTTTTCTGATGTAGGTTTAGGTGAGTATAGTATTGTCTTCTGTTGCCGCGATTGTTATTCGTTGAAATTAAACACTTTAGAACATATTAATCGCGTTTATTAACACAATGACCCTACGTTTTGAGCCCTTTACAGCACTCGTTTTCACGGGGTTAAGATGATGACTGAGAGAATGCGAATTCTCCCCGGTAAAAGGTAGTGAGTACTCATTATTCACACTATGGATAATTAGGTACTAAAAGTTTGCGTATAAAAATGTTTTGAGAATACGTAGAAAATTCGGTGTAAACTTAAAAAGTAAACGTATTTTTTTTTTTTTTTACAAAAAAATATACAGCATGACAGAGAAACCAAGGCACTGTATAATTCAACATTCAAGTATGTACAAAGGTAGCATCACTTAATTATAGTAACTAGCACACAGAATTGTATAATACGAGTAAATCAGTCCAACGTCTCACAGTACGCCAGACATGTTCGACAAACATTTGCCCAATGGTCTGTAAAAATATCAGTCTCTGGTGCCCATGACAGAAGGGAGTTCAGAAGCCTTAGGGCCCGCACGGCTGGAGAGTTACTATGCGCGACGGTGCGAGTAGTTGGGACTGCCAAAAGGTTGTGATTTCGCGGTCTCAAGAGGTTTTTTGGCACGAATGGGATAGCAAGCCTCACAACTTGTACTACCAAATCAGGACAGTCTGTGTCGCCTCGTAAGATGCTACAAGCTGTCATAAGTAAATTAGAGTTACGCCTAACTTCCAGGGAATTAAAGCCTAGTGAACCCAACAGAAATTTGGTCGGGTACAGAAAAGGGTAGTAAGTTTTTAACTTTTTATACATAAACCTGAGGAAGGTTTTTTGGACTTTTTCCAAAAGTAGGGTGTATGAACTCTCGGCTGTGTTCCAAATTATACTAGCCGCTTCTAGCTTACTCCTGACCAGAGCAGTGTAAAGCACTTTGATGGCTCTGGGATCACTAAAATCACGCGCATTTCTCGTGATAAACCCTAGTCGTTTGTAGCAGTTGGCAGCCAGCTCTTTCACATGCGGGTGGAAAGTAAGAGACGTGTCAAATACAACCCCGAGGTCTTTTATTGTAGTAACGCGAGCAATAGCTTGGGGGCCAAGCATATACTGAGCTATAAGTGGTTTTGAAGATCGAGTGAAGGACATAACGGAACATTTAGACACATTGAAGTACAGTTTATTCGCGACACTCCATTGCAAAACCGCATCGATATCCGCCTGCATCGCTTCACAATCAGCTATTTGCTTGACCCCATATAAAAGCTTAAGATCGTCGGCGTAAAGCAGGCACTTAGCATGTGTTACAACTGAGTCTAAATCATTTATCATTATGCCGAAAAGTAGTGGGCCGAGTATAGACCCTTGACTGACCCCAGATTGAGTAGCATAAGGCGAGGAAACAAAACAACCGTGCTTAACAAATTGCTGCCGACCACGCAGGTAACTCGCAAACAGTTTTAACAAATGGGGCGAGAAACCAATGAGGCAGAGTTTTCTTAGTAAAACATCATTATCGACCTGATCGAAGGCTTTCCTAAAATCAAAATAAATAACATCAATCTGCGTTCTTTTATCTAAATGCTCGGAAATGAAGTTCGTTGCCGTCAGAAGGTTGGTGTTCACTGATCGCCTCGATCTAAAGCCGTGCTGAGCGTCACATAGAAAAGGCTTGAGCTGGGGAGAGATCAGAGTTTTTAGCACAGACTCAAACAGCTTCGCCAGCGTCGAAAGGATGGCAATGGGCCGATAATTATCTACACGAGAAGAGTCGCTAGATTTAGGAATTGGGGTGACTCGCGACAGTTTCCACCGCTCAGGATACACGCCCATCGCAAGCGATAGGTTGAAAATATAAGCTATAGGCAGGAGAAAATACTCCTTACATCCTTTTAGAATAAACGCGGGAAAATTATCTGGTCCGACTGAACTGCGAGGTTTAAGCCTCTTAATAGCTGCTTCTATGTCACGTGGCGTAACAAGATTAATGTGGACATAGTTTGAGGAGCAGGACTTGTCACCGGATATTACGGCATTATAATCTAACAATGGAGTGTCGTAATGTTGCTTTTTATTGACAATGATTAG
The DNA here is from genome assembly GCA_949128165.1 of Lathronympha strigana. Taxonomy (NCBI): domain Eukaryota; kingdom Metazoa; phylum Arthropoda; class Insecta; order Lepidoptera; family Tortricidae; genus Lathronympha; species Lathronympha strigana. Next base: position 3,540,001 of record OX421911.1, read on the forward strand.
CTACCAGTATGATATATGCCTTTATCTTAGTAATACCTAGCTACTACCTATCTACAATCCTGCCTGTTTTGTATCTTGTGTCAGTAGTCACAGGTAGTCACCGTAGCTAGGGGGGGGTCATTATGGGGCTATTTGTCCTACCTTAAAAAACCAACCCGAAAAGGGTTATTTTTATTCGACTCTTATTCATATTTAAGACTAGTTTAAGCAAAACATAACATATGAAACTGTGTCGAAACGTCGGTATATTACGGTAAATTAACTGTATTTGCGATATAGACCCGTTCTATGTTTTATAATGATGTTGTACACGCGAAAGTTTAGTGTTGTAGTTAAAGCTAACTTAAAAACACGATAAAAGTGACTATTCCAGTGAACTTTCTGTGCCTATTTAAGCTACACTCGCCTTTACAAGAATGCCCAAAGCTGCTTAAGTTAAGGTTAACGAGACTGTTGTGATTGTGGCGCACATATTAAATTTAGAATTAATATTCAAATTTGTATGCCTTATACATATATCTACGACATAAGAATGAACTTTGGCTTGAGTCTATTTTTCTTTTGTCATCGAATTACTTTTATTGACAGGTGAATAAATCGCAAATTAGTGTTTATTTGGCTTAAATTTGGCTTTACATTTTACATAAATACATTTTTTTTTACATGAATGAAGCCCAAAGATTCATTCCATTCCCTTGCCAACCACTGGCAAATCAAACACATACAGTCTGGAAATAGATTTTGGGTCAGTGAGGGCAGCTACCAGATCCCGTGTTGCTAGGCGAAAATGGTCTTAGGAGACCTGCCTTCGATTTCGAATTAATGAAGATTGGCGTTTACAGATGTTGGAAAAATCCTGTATATTTTTCCAACATCTGTAAACGCCAATCTTCATTAATGGTATTCAGTAATGAGAGAAAATGGTAATTTTTGACAAACTGTTTTTTTTTAATGCCAAAGCTATATGTATGTGACGAAAAAGAAATTTCCGGCTAGAAAAGCCATAAATCGAGAAAAACTTTCCCCATAAAATTTGTATGAAAATTTGTTGTTTTTTACGTGTATTTTTTTATGTCAATCGATTCCATTTTTATCCAGTATCAATAGTTTTGGGTAATGTACAAAAAAGCCAGAAATTAAAGAAAACTGTTTCATCCAAGATAAGCTAAGTTTCCTAGAATTTGATAGCACAGACTGTGAAAGTGTTAAGTAAACGTCATAATTTCATAGAAGTTTGACGTTTAACTAAAATAACATTTTCAATATTGACAGGTCACTTGCTGGGAAGAGATAACGTGATTCGAATTGCTACCGCCGAGTCCCACATCTTCGCCTAGGTTACCTAACTTCGCCTAGTGTAAAAAAAAATAAGTTCCCGCCTTTTTTGATTTATTAAGGGTAATAAACAGCTACCTATACACATAAAGTTGAATACCTATTTACGTAGACCCGAACTACCCGAAGCCAACAAGGTTCCATCAATATTTTAACACTATTTTAACGTAAATGTTTTAGGACAGTAGAACTTTTATTTCCCTGTGCTACCGACGTAGCAAAGCAAACCGGTTTTTACTTATATGGTTAATAATCAGTATATCCATACATTTAAAAAGTCGGTTTTCATTATCAAGCACAAAAAATATAAAATTTTGGTTTTCTGTTCTATATGTGATTGTGTTGTGTGTACACACGCGTTTATAAGTGCATGGGCAATTTATAAATGAATTCATTCATAAACAGCCCATGCATTTACTTAACGCGATAGTACATTGACTAGATAACTTTAAGGATCTATTTGATAAACCTCTGTAAGCATTAGGAACAGACTTCTTGAGAACCATTTACCGAAATATACGAGGAACAATCCGTGCTATGCCGACAAACTTACACAAAACAGCCTATCTTACTTACCCACTCTAGGCGCTTACGACCTTCTTTATAACAAGGGTAATATGCAGGTATTTATGGTCCTCAGTGGTGCCACGGCGATACTTGATACCGCAAAGTGGGACATGTAAACTAACCTCAAACTATTCGCAGTCGATAATATCTGTGATTTATGCTACGCCTTGCATATTCGGAATTTTTGCGCGAATTTCGAGCGCTTTTGTTTTTAAGTTTTCCTTTGGAGGATTCACTGAATAAAAACATCGCTCAGATTTGTTCGAAAGGCTACCTATAACATACTGTATATAATAAAATCATTGTACCTACGTATTTAACTATAGTTCATATAATTCTATTAGACCAAGAAAATTAGATATTTTTCAGGAATTAATTCCCAGCAAGAAGAGTATCATATTAATACCTTCATTAGGTCCTATAAGCCTTTAGTTCGTATAAGCCAAGTTTGATCTAATTTTCTTTTCCCATATCCAGTTGATAAAAGGCACTATAACATGCTGATATAATCAAATAATACTTTTGAAGTCCTTCTTGGATGTTTTTTCCATATCAGGTTCTCTTGCGACACCAGTAGTTACAAGCAAAAAAATATTAGGTACACATTGTATTAATTTCGTAGCTAATGATTGAACTTCACATGGTTTTCTTTTCACTAATTATGATTAGGCACTAAACTACTTAGAGAGGTGCGGATAATTATTTAGAATTTTAATTAGTTGTCTATCCTTATAAGTTACCCGCTATGTATAAAGATACGTCTTAATTACACTGTAAAAACTGTCACGGTTGTAATTAGTCGAAGTTAATCAAGAATAGTGTACCTGTAAAAATCTAAAACACAAGCACAAGCGAAAAGATACTCTATAAGTTTTAAGCAAGGTTTACTATGCAAAGACATGGATGTAGGGAGACATTTTTGATACACTTCGCAAAACTATAACAAAAAAGATCTTACTATAAACCCCGTCACGCCGGCAAATCAAGTGTATGTCCATTCTAATTCACATGCTACTGTCAATCATAACATCCGATTTGGAATTGTCGTTCATAGTTTCGAATAACATATAATTCTTTCAAGAAACAACCCGAAATGCACCGTACGCTTAGAGGTTAAGATTGATATTTGGGTGACGGTGAAATTGTCGAATTTCGATTTGAAGTCTAGCTCTACACGTTCGATGGGATTCGACTTAATCCGTCCCCAACCGGCCCCTTTGACATTCAATTACTGACTACTTATTACTGTTATACCTGTAGATCGGCTTAAGCTAAAAGGCGGTTATGTAGACACGGCTTAACGTTTTCCAAGTGTCGATATTAATTAAACTGGTATATAATTAAAACAAATTCCGAAAAGTATTTCTAACTTTCTTCAACTACAGGCACGTGACATGTCTTCGTCGTATTCATCATCATCGTTTCAGGCAAAAGACGTTCACTGCCAAATAAAGCCATTTCTCGTAGATTTTTGTAATATTCTATCATACGACACAACGGTCTAATTCTTTGGAGGCCTTCCTATGCTGCGCCATCTAGTACCTACGCAGACGCCTCTCAAGAACTAAGAATCTTTCTGGCCCATCAGCTGTTATAGTTGCCGGCCCACTGCTTCTTAAGTCTAGGAACTCTAAATTGATGATTTTGGTTCTACCCTACTCTCTTTATTTATAATTAAATCTCGACGAAAAAAATCGCATTGTTTTGTACATGGATGGGATAAAAAGTTTTAAACTCTTCTATCGAGGAGAAATTTAATATAAAGAAAGCTCAAAACACAAAACATTCCGTAATCTTTTATAAAGTTGCATCAAATCAAACTTAGAAGTAATAAATTAAAAGACAAATCGTTTTTCTATTGTTTATCGGTATTTCTCTGAATTCCAATCCCCTTTGTTCCTGAGGTCGCTAAAATTTCGAGTTAACGATCGCAACGGTATCTCCCCCACAATTTAAAAAGTTTCCTAGAAACAGATGACGCTAGGACATATTCCGCATACAAATATGGTATAAAAATACAATGATGCATGTTTGAAAGCGTAAATACAGTTAGAGGTAGGGTGGTAGGGTACACTGCTTACGAAGGCTAGGGGTTGTATTTACTAGCAAATATTTAGTATGGTTATTTAATATGAACAGGTACCAAAAATTGAAAGTAAACTGACCTTTTCGGGCGTATATATTGTGGAAATACTTTTGCGTTTTTCGCTTTCAAGTCTAGTCTAGTTATTCTCTTTTTAGGGTTCCGTACCTAACTTAAGGAAAAAACGGAACCCTTATAGGATCACATTGTTGTCTGTCAATCTCTGGAACTCGTAGAGCTAGCAAGTTGAAATTAATGTCACATACACAAGTTTGCGGTCCCTTGAAGCTGTGAAAAAACTAAACCTCTACGTCAACGCGATCGTACGTATCGCAATAAAAGATACGGCCGTTATTATCGCATTCCCTTTACAATGGGAATCAAAATGTATAGGGTAGGTACTTCCCGTTGACCTAGAATCCCGAAATCTGGCAAAAAGCAAGAGCTTGTAGCGCAAATGCAGGAGAAAATCCGAAAACCGTATAATTGCTGCACACTGAGAGTTCCATGCCACCAGTATTTTTAAGTACCTAAACTCATAAATGGGGAAGCATCCTTTGTGCGGAACCCTCGGTGGGCGAGTCCAACTCGCACTTGGCTATTTCTTTGTTGTTCCGTTGCTTCTGAGTCCTGTCTATTTATTACAGTTGTGTCGACTTTTGTGGCTAACGTGCGTTTTATGAGTTTATACCGTTTTCATAACAAATCAATCTTCTTTCAACTAGCAACAAAAAAAAATCGCGACTACGGTGCTCGAAAGTATGTCCGTCTCGCTCCTACCATTACTCTGGCAGGAACGAGACAGATATGCCCCCGAACCGAACGCCGCAGTAGCTATCAAACGCGACCACTCATGAACCATGGTAGATCACTTGACGCTGGTGGCCCCGCTTACCGCCTGGCATGTCAGGGCTAGTACCACGAAAATCGAACGATTGCGGATTTATATGTCCATCTCTATCACACTTGCATATTAGAGTGACAAAGAGGTTTCTCCGTCAATGCCAATTTTCGATGTTCGTGGTAGGCATGCTGATCACAAGAGGCTCGCCACTATAGTTGTACCTACCCTTAATGCCACGATCTCTGTCAAAACTCCGTCTAACCGACTCTCATCACGTCGGCAGTGCACTCGCCGGACTCAAACTCCTATATCTCGCACTATCAGTACCATCCCGCAGGAAACGCGTGCCGGGAATCGAGATACGAGATTAGATTCACGGGAACAGCCGAGATGTGCGGAGCATAATCTGTTGTTTCGACAATATTGCTTCATCGGTCTTTGAAACAAGGGAAAACATTGGAATATCGGATTTGGTAACGGGATAGCTTTGATGGTTAAGGGATTGTTTCAAAGGAGTTTTGTTTATTATTGCGTAATGGAGGAAAGTGAAAATGGTGGACTTAACGGTATAAGGAATTCACTTACAATCAAGTAATGAAGGATTTGATCAGCCGAAAAATGACGTCAAAATTATACGGCAGAAACAAATCTTGCGGTAGTTTTTCATAGTCTTGTTTAGAACGTGAGCGTGGCGTCGTTCAACGGCCTATAAAGTGTTGGAGTTCTATGTTTGAATTTGAAACTTAATGCTTATAACGTCAGTAAGCTCTTTTCGTACGAAATGTTTATCATTTGTATCATCATCATTGCAAAATTGTTTGCTGATGTAATATTTTGACGCTTTTGTTCTTCTTTGTGTGTCTGAGACTTGTAATAAATGACAGTTTAAAGGATGACTTACTCCAATCCGATCCGATTCGATTCGGGACAATCTGTCAGTTTCTATAGAAATAATCACGTGATAGCTCGGAGCCCTTGGAGGTCACATGACGTTTTCTATAGAAACTGACAGATTGTCCCGGATCGGATCGGATCGCATGGGTGTGAGTAATACTTGAAACAAAACAATGATCATGTTTTTCGAATAAACGTAAATAAATACTCGTCATGCATATGCTGCTATATTGTTGTAAATGAGACAAATACTACCTGATTCCTGATATGACAGTAGTTACAGCTCTGCACATAACTAGTGCTATTATTTACTCTATGTCACTGTATAGCAGAATATTCCAATCAGCAACATTAACCAACTGCCGCCACATTGCACCTAAATATTTGGCGAAGTTGCCGAACTTGGCGAAGTTGCGATCGCGTGGCGGCAGGAAGCGACGACCAGCGGCAAATTGGTGTCATAGTAAAAGAACAGTCATTTATTATTATTATTATTATTTATTTACAAAAAAATATACAGCATGACAGAGAAACCAAGGCACTGTATAATTCAACATTCAAGTATGTACAAAGGTAGCATCACTTAATTATAGTAACTAGCACACAGAATTGTATAATACGAGTAAATCAGTCCAACGTCTCACAGTACGCCAGACATGTTCGACAAACATTTGCCCAATGGTCTGTAAAAATATCAGTCTCTGGTGCCCATGACAGAAGGGAGTTCAGAAGCCTTAGGGCCCGCACGGCTGGAGAGTTACTATGCGCGACGGTGCGAGTAGTTGGGACTGCCAAAAGGTTGTGATTTCGCGGTCTCAAGAGGTTTTTTGGCACGAATGGGATAGCAAGCCTCACAACTTGTACTACCAAATCAGGACAGTCTGTGTCGCCTCGTAAGATGCTACAAGCTGTCATAAGTAAATTAGAGTTACGCCTAACTTCCAGGGAATTAAAGCCTAGTGAACCCAACAGAAATTTGGTCGGGTACAGAAAAGGGTAGTAAGTTTTTAACTTTTTATACATAAACCTGAGGAAGGTTTTTTGGACTTTTTCCAAAAGTAGGGTGTATGAACCCTCGGCTGTGTTCCAAATTATACTAGCCGCTTCTAGCTTACTCCTGACCAGAGCAGTGTAAAGCACTTTGATGGCTCTGGGATCACTAAAATCACGCGCATTTCTCGTGATAAACCCTAGTCGTTTGTAGCAGTTGGCAGCCAGCTCTTTCACATGCGGGTGGAAAGTAAGAGACGTGTCAAATACAACCCCGTGTCATAGTAGCTTATCTTCATAGGTAGGATTTTTTCTTAAGTTAGCAATGATTATTATTATTTATTTCATTCAGAGAACCGATCGGATCGAACCGATACAACTGTTGGGCAAAGGCATCCCTCTCTTTCTTCCGCAACCCGGTCGTGAGTAATATCCCGCCAACCAGCAAGAAAGACGTCAAGTTCGTCACTTCGTTCGTCAATTTTCATAGTCTGCCTTGACGCCGGACTTGGTTTTGTGGGACACGGTGTTTAACAATTATTATATTAAATTAAGTAAATGTCCTAAATTTAATTCTAGTAATATTTTCCTTCCGCTTCCGTCTCTGCGTCCGTTCCATGATACGGTTCCAGCAGCCAGTCGGTGCACTCCTTACTATTAATTACCTCTACGTGTTGGTTTCAGCTCTGAAGCACGGTATGAACATAAATGTAGTGCAACACCAATCAGATCCAGGTGAGAGTTTATCGTCAATTTTTTCAAACTGTACACTGCAAAATGTGTTCCGTCGAAGGCAAGCTACGTTCAGTTGGATTGAGCTGGAGCGAAGATAAAAGGGTCGCTGAAGACAGGAAGGGATGGCGCCAGCTTGTGAAGCCTTCTGCACCTCTAGGTTGGTATAGAAAAACAACAAAAACAATGCACAATGCTGCAACGATACAGATATACAGTTGTCGCTTCTATAAGAATATTTGTCCACTCTGACTGCCACTATGCTGATTGTTCACACCATAGTTTAATAATGAAGTACTCTATTCATATGTACTATGTAAGTATCACCCCCTCCCCGAACGCCCCCTAAATCAAACCTCGCACGCGAACCTCTTAACCCCCCGAATGTCAAAGTTTTTGCGGTTTTCGATTAACGTTTGTAATAATTTCTATGAATTGAGTTTTAATCATACACTTGTTCTAAATTATGTACGAGTACCTATGACGTTCCAAACTAGAAATTTGCTGTTATTGATGAAAATAAAAATGGACGAAATATATTTTTTCATACCTAAGCCCAGATAAACTATAATAGGTACATTAACATTACTAAATATGAAATAATATAGAAAACATGTAATTATACAAGAGAAAAAAATAACAACATGCGACTTAACCGTAACAAATATTTAAAAGGCTGCCCGCAAACCGATTCACCGAAGAATTACTTGCCGAAAGAGTAAAACCTGTTGAACATTAGCATATTCAACGGAAAACCCCAAATTTATTAAACCAATACATCATACCTCGTAATCCCATGCAAATAAATTATATTAATGCAATTACTGGTCATTAACAAACGATTATCCTCCTCCATAAATAAGGCTACCTTAACTTAACGTATAATTACGCGCATAATACAAATGAAAAGTGCAACCGCGCGCACGTACCGCCAATGTCTTCCCAGGATTATTTATTGCTGTTTTATCTTACAGCAACCGGCGATAAAAGAAAAGAAATGTCAGAGACCCGTGATCTCGATTATCACGGTGCGATCACAGAAGCGCGCCCATCCCTTCTTCAGTTCCAACACTCGTTTGTTTCAATGGATTTCATTTCCATCGCTGCTTACGTAAAACGTTCAGTTGCCTAGTTCACATGCTCAAGCGGCAATGAATAGCGTTCCACTTTCAAATTCGCTTTAAACAGAGATGGAGTGGTAAGGGTGCAGGTAAAACAAATACGCATTGAAAAGACTTAAAGGCTTACTCCTTTACAACGGGTAGTAGTAGTCAGTCATTGAAAGAAAGCCTCGCATGCCGTGCCTTCATGTTAGTCCAGGGGACAGCCGCGATCATTGTGTAGGGCTCCCTTTAATTAGCGCAGTACGAACGAGATTATCGGCCGACAACGTCAGCAGGAGACAACTGAATAATAATGCTATTTATTCCTGACATAATTAGCAAGGATTCAGGTTTGACTCGATATTGGAATGTATGGTAATAAACCATTGGTGCGTTGATAGCAATCTGGAAAGTTGCATCAACATAATTTTAAGCACTGGTTAATGCTAAATATGAGCGCCGGTAGCTACTATCCCATAAAGAACGGGCGAACTTAAAGATAAAAATTAACGAACGTAATTCAAGAGAACTGGCAGCTTGGCCGGCTCTAAGTTTACATATAATTTATATCACGCTAAAAATCTTAATAACACACAAGTCTGAGATAGCGATTTGGACAAGAACTTATATCAAAGACTGACCGAAAACGACACAAAAACAAGATCTTTGCGGGTCAAAATCAAGGCTGGAAGTTACGAGATTGAAACCTCTACTCCCAACACAAACAGCAGGGGATCATGAGAAGAAAATAGTATCTCAACGGTTAGCAACTTATGCCACACTTAAAAATTGACTCTCCTCTCAGATGGGACAGCAAAAAATCAATATTGACAACCGGTTGGCGTAGTTGGTAGTGCCTGCTTAGCCGATGGTCCTGGGTTTGAATCCCGGTATGGGCATTTATTTGTGTGATGAACACAGATATTTGTTCGTGAGTCATGGATGTTTTTTATGTATTTATGTATTTGTATATTATATCGTTGTCTGAGCACCCGTAACACAAGCCTTCTTAAGCTTACTGCGGGACTTTGTCAATTTGTGTAACAATGTCCTGTAATATTTATTTATTTAATATAACTTATTTTCTTTTTTTCTCTTAACAAAACCCAAAATAGAATTAAGCAATGAAGCTCGATTTCAATTCACTCCACTGTCAGCATTGATAGTTCCAAAACTAGTAAGTTAGTAAGTAAACGGTGCCAACTTAATTTAGGCTACGAACAGAAGCCAAATGTACCAGTGACAAGAGAGCCAAATAAAGCCAGCCACCTGGCTTCATCCGCGCCGAAGTTGAGCCAAGTTTTAAATTAGCCATTTCATGTTAAAACCGGCTACTATATGTGGTAAAATGGTTTAAATGGTCACGTTTATGAAATATGAAGTTTTGGTATCTTTTTGGGAATCTTTAGTTTGCCTAAGCGTGCGTAAGGTGCGGTAGAGTAGCTGTTAGTGCAACGGAATCTTATTTTTTTATTTCTAGTTGAAATCAACTGCTATACTAAGGCTTTTCCAAGTAGTCCAGCAACGGTTTTTTTTATTTAACGTTTGTCTACACTGTTGTTCCGGTACCCGATCTTCTAAAAAAGACTGATTCATAAATAAACAGAAATATTTGTTAAGATTTTAGGAATCTCATCGCCCGTTTCTCACATGAAGTCAATAAAGTTTTTAAGGATCGGCAACGCGCATGTAACACCCCTGGAGTTGCAGGCGTCCATAGGCTACGGTGACCGCTTAGCATCAGGTGGGCTGTATGCCTGTTTGTTACCGTCGTAGTATAAAAAAAATAAAAAATTAAGCACGTGTTTTTTCGTGAAAGCGTTATAAAATTGACATCAGTTTAGAAACAACACACAAAATCCAAGGGAAAAATAGCATACCTACAAGAAGCTAGCCATGCATGCCGAAATATTAATAACGATGTGACGAATGGACGACAAAGCGTGTATATATGACAATACTTCACACCTGCGGCCCTAATCTGGTCGGCTTCATAAATATACATGCACTTGTATTCGATTTTTAACTTTCTTGTCCCGTATTATAAGTTCTGAAATATATCAGATATTTATAGACGTGACTGTACAGCTATGCCATAGTAAGAATTTCAATGTCGCGATGTCAAGAAAACAATAAAAATAATAATAGACAGAAAGGAAATGAGCAAAAAGGTATCTCTAATGCCTAACTAACAAATTCACGTGGGTTAAACGAATTTGGTAAAAAAAAAATTTTATCAAATTTTTCAGATTGTTCTGAGGACAACCACTGAAGCACACGTAATAATCATCTCCCGTCATCCCGTGTCCCGTAGCTCCCCGTTTACCTCAGACTGCATCGTTACAGGTGCCGTCATCGCCCACGCGGTAGGGTGCTAGTCCAATTGAAACAAAAGTCAAACGCTCGATTCAACCGGTATAGGACACAGCATAAAGAAGAGGCGCCTTATCAAAGAGCTAAGAACATGACCAGGGACCAAAAATTACTCACACTAGAACGGGACGGGACGGGACGGGAGACTAGAGGACGATCTGTCAGTTTCTGTAGAAAACGTCACGTGACATCCGAGGTCTCCGAGCTGTCACGTGATTATTTCTATAAAAATTTATAGATTGTCCCACTCCGTCCCGTCCCGTCCCGTCCTATTGTGAGTATTTTTTTATTCACCCATTTTGCCCAACAGTCATTACGATTATCCAATCTCACCATTCTGCCTAGTTCAATGCTGGCGCAATGGATCCTCTCCTGAATCTATTGCAAAAATGGATACATAACTAAAAACAAAAAAGTCTACGCATCTAGAAGTTACAAGTAAACTGGTGGATCTAACGTTAGACTAGGAACATCAGGAATACTTGAGTGAGCTTTCGAAACAATTATCATTCCTCGCGAACATGCCTCGTCACTATCGCAGTGAGGATCGTCACGAGCGCCCGATTTACATATAATGACTATTCAACAATATTACAAAAATGTTGAGTTGAGTTGCGACATTTAATTTTTTCGTGATTTAATCTAGTTGTTAAGAGGCAGGGCCTTAATAGGTTAAGTGATGTGGTAGCCATTGAAAGAGAATTCAGGCATTATAAAGTTCATCCGGTTGACATTCTGAAATACAACCGTCGCTAAAATAAGTGTAAGGACGCGTCCCCAGCTAACAATAAAATACTCGTACATAACGTAGAGGATTTAAATCTTGTCTGACCCTTGACCATGTCTGTTTTTATTTTATTTTTTTGTTCAGTTAAATTTGGAAAATGTTGTTTAATAAACAAGAAATAGTGTGTAGGTAACACGTAAAATATCAAAAAAAAATATATATTTCTTACTAACTACTCAGCTGTGCTGTCCCCCATTACGGTTCTTTTGTCCATAAGTGCCGAATATAACTATTAAAACTATAACTATTTTTTATAGTTTAATTAACCTTTATATATCCAATTATAACCAAATATGTACTTTAAATGAGCATCCTGGGGCGTCTAACGACCACTTGTATAAGTATAAATACGAGATTATTCTCAGGACATTAACATTTTTACTTAAATACAAAATAATTGTATGGCCATAAAAACCCATGGCCATAGTTAAGAGACAAATCATTTCGCACGAATTCAACTTAATTATACTCGTATGTACGTAAGTTATGTCGGACAACATGCCTAAGATTCATATCAATACGTAAAACAATACAGGAGTCTTAGCAGTCACCACAGGGGGCTTAAGCTACTCGTAGTTCAAATTATCTATTTAAACCCGTCATGCTAAACTTAAGTATGGTTTGCGAAAATGAGCAGCTGTCGCCACTTGCACCACGCGGGGTTAACCAACTAACCCGGAATTAATGATAAGTCACACTAGAACGGGTCGGGAAATGACCGCGCCGGGCCGATCTGTCAGTTTCTATAGAAAACGTCACGTGACCTCAACGCGCTCCGAGCTCGGACGTGATTCTTTATATAGAAATTGACAGATCTCCCCATCCCGTCCCGCCCCGTCCCGTCCTAGTGTAAGTCATTATGGAATTTGACAGCTGCCTCCGAATTAGTTGCCTAACCTCGGATGGTGTAAGTTCCACCTACTCATAAATAAACAGTTCCTAAGATTTGAAATTATCATATCTCAGTAACAATCTATTAATATTTGCAATGGTAAAGCACGAATCAAATCATTTATTATCTGTAATAAATGTTTTGATTCATGTTTTTTTTTAATTAGTCACACTACTATATACAAATTGAAAGAGATGTCATAAACTACGGAAAAAGTGACCAAGGCCCCTAATTGCCTAGGGCTGGGATCGAACCAGCGACCTTCTGATTTCGCGGCAGACGCCCTAACTACTACCGTACCGTGCCGTGATCGGGTAGCCTTGTGGTTAGGTTAGAGCGTCCGCCGCGAAAGCAGGGAGTCGCTGGTTCAATCTCAGCTCTGGGTACCGGGGGCTTTCTGAAGTAGTAGTTCCTACTTATTGGGACCGTGCGCGATGACAGCGCTACACGGCAGTGGCCACTTTAAGCAAAATCCGTCTTTTTTGACACAACTGTCATGCAAGAAGTCAAGACGTGATCATTGTAATATTTTGAATGAACTCTTATTATATTATACTTTATTAGACTATACAAGACTATGGTAGTATTGCCAATAACAATTGCATTGTTGTTTCTAATGAGCCTAGTTGTCACTGAAACGAGATTTAGTGCCACCACCCATGAAATAACTTTCCAACCGGAGGCAACAAATAAAGGAAATAAATTGGTGTTTGCTGTGCATGTGCTTAAGGTAAAAGACATCCTCCAAGGTGACATGACCTATATTATCAAAGCCCGAGTGGTTTGCTAAACCCATGATAGCGACCGCGTACAGGACAACCATGATTGTAAGCAGATTTATATGTTTCAATACCGTTCAACAAAAGCTTATTTAGTGTCTGACAACTCAATTTGTTTACTTTCAATAATATAAGTACACAACATTTCTGGCAAATTACTGATTATGAAAATTCACGACAGGCTATGTAAACGAAGTTTCGCAAGTTCTGTGGTAGAAAGCATAACTCCCCAGCTTTACTACACTTTGTCCTGAAGAATGTATGCGTAAGTTGTCGCATGACACTTTCAATTTCAGTATAATTAAACAAAGAGGCAACATGTTTGTTACTTTATTCTGGCTTGTTGCGTCTGTCACTTTCACTGGACGATAGACGATGTAAATATGTTTGTTTATCGTTAACAAGACGTTTGTATAAGCAATTATTAGGGACATTTGCCAGTGTGTCAACTTGTATGATGTATGAAGATAAGATTCTTAGTTATGGACTTACCTATCAATCAGGTAGATAACGACCTATCTTCTTCTTATTGTGCTATGTCCTCATCGAACGTCGGCGACCATTTTTCGGAACTTAATTCTCTCCTGTGCCATACTGCTCAGGTTGGCAGCGTCATTAATGTAAGTTTACCTTTTAATGTTATCCACCCAGGCTAACTTCCTTCTTCCTCTACTTCTTTTGCCTACTAGTTTTGTCAAAATTTTCAATACTGTTTCATTTATTCCGTAGAAGACTATATACTAAACAAGAAAAAAAATCCAGGAAAACCAAAACCAGGTGATAGATGTTTGAAGCTCGCTCATCAAAAAATGGTAAAACAGCTATTAGAAAACGCTGTATTTTTCGCTGTATTTATTAAAAACAGACAACAATTTCGAAAAAAAAAATCATATATATTCCATTTCAATTGAAATGATCTTTAAATTGTGTGCTTACTTTTTATAACTGTGAAAACTCATGGCAAAAAGCTCAGCTGAATCGGTCAAATTTATATACCAGGCTCTTAAATAGGAGATTTTATTTGAATATTTGTTCGCTCCTTACAATTAAATCATACTAAACTGCCACCCGTCGTTTATCTTTCCATCTAAGGTAATAAGATTAAAAGTTGTCGAGATACCAACTCAAAAAGATCCTATCTGCCATAATATTTGTTATAAGGCACATTATTAAAAGGATTCATCGTCATGCAAATCAGCAAAGGAATTCGGAATTTCTAGTTAAAAACTGATTATCATCTTAATTTTTCATAATCAGCTACCGTTGAACGCTTTATATGGACTAAAGAGGTAAACATATAAAGGAGGCATTTTATTGGCTATTCAAGAGATTCGCCAGATAAAATACGATACAATTATAATTTATAAAGGCTAATGCTCCTATAACTTTTGCTTGCTCTAAATTCTTCGTTGCAGTATTTACATAAATTGTGTGATTTAATAGATATTTAAATGCAAATGTAGGGATGTGGATTTAAGGACCTGTGAGGTAAGTTGAGCTATTTATTGGGAAAAATAATATAAAAAACCGTTTAAGCAATAATTTCTATACAATTTTACCAGTTTGCATTCCTTATGTTTAAGTTATGACATTTTCAAGCCCAACGACTATCGTCAGCCTCTTAATAGAAAATCACGCTTAAATCAATATCGGTTAGCTCTGCAGGAAGCACATAAATTTATCATTTTATTTAGGCAAACGGCTCCAACAAATATTGACTTTTCTATAAGGCAATTCCTATTCAACACCAATTGGTTTCTAACTCTTTATAGATGTCAGACGCAATATAATAATATTTTTGTTTGAATTTAAATTAAATTTTAATTTGTTTTGTAATATATGAGCTATAAATTGGATTACAGATATGCCTGTAGGTACTTATATAGGGTAACTATCAATGTTTTAAATTGACTGATTATTAAATATTTGTTTAAGATTAAAGAATATCTTATGACTTATTAAAAACAATCTCCCATGGCATTTGAATTTTAATTATATAGAAATACTTCTATTATGTATAGGTAAGCAGCTACCTAAAAATTGCAATGAAAATTGAGTATGTGTATGAAATTCCTGACGATGATTAAAATTATACAGTCGATGCATATATAGTTGTAGATACAGTCCCCTACTATAATATCTAATTCGACGAATCGAGCGAAAATATCTGGCAATAATATTTATAGAGCCATAAGAACGTTTAACATATTCTTGGTGCCTTCGTTGATAATGTATTATTGCAGCAAATGGTTCGAAATAGCTCTGGTACGCGTACTTCCCAATAAACGTTGGCTATATAGGATGACTCACACGAGAACGGGACGGGACGGGACAGGGCGGGACGGCAAAGTCTGTCAATTTCCATAGAAAGCGTCACGTGACATCCGAGGCCTCCGAGCTATCACGTGATACTTTCTATAGAAATTGTCAGATTTTCCCGTCCCGCCCCGTCCCGTCCCGTGCTAGTGTGAGTCATCCTTATTACTTGCCATTCGGTACTCGATAAACATCCTAACTAAACCCCACATATCGCACCACCCAAGAAAGTATTAATGGCTTCCTTAATGACATGAGTAAGGTATTTTGTACAGGCAGCGTAATTCTAAAATGCCAATCCAATACTTTTATAATATCATTTGCATGTCGAAGGAGCGTTCAGTTCTTAGATTACTTGCTCATGATACTAGTTACTTACTACTTAGCGGATTCCGCAAGATCCGCAATCCACAACAACTCCGTTACGTCGTTGGTTCAGCAACCCAAAATGATTATTGGCCTCCGAGACGAGATTTCCCCTTTTTTTTCGGTTGACCAATTGGTAACTTGGAGTTGGATATTCGCGTCAGTCATGTCACTTTGCCAGTTTGCGATCTGGATCCAAAATATATGGACCTATCCGGATCCGACTGATCTTTCATGCATTTCGGATCCGCATTGCACACCTAACTCCAGCGATAGTCAGTCTGTATCTAGGGGCGCCTGACACTGACAGTTACATACAATTGACGAAGTTAGAAGATATCCCACGAAAAACAGAGTAAGGTACCTATTTTCACAGGAAACGCTTACATTAACTTAATAGGTTAAAACATATTAAGGCTTATGGACTGGCATGAACGATGGTCAGGTATTACCTTTCTTGCTCGAAAAGATCGACTTTAAGTCGAGGCTAGGCGACATAAATCGCTATTTATTTTATAGAGCATAAAGTAAAATCGCAGGCGGCTGGCGCTCGCCGGGCCCACGGCCGCCTGAGAGAGGTGCGGGGCGGGTGAAAACTACCTCGCCCAAAGATGGCAAGCATAGATGTTTCATTTTCATCAATTTAAAGTGAATTAAATAATATTTTCCTTACAATCGAAGTGAAAAGCAGAGTGTATAGGCATCTCTCAGGCATAAATACCCATTTTCTCCTCGACTACTATATTGGTGGTTAGGTTACACTTGGACCAATGAATAGCCTCGGCTAAAATGGATTACTTTATGCCCTTGATAGACAATACTATTAAATATATCATGCGGTAATGATCCTAAAATGAACTACTAAACAAACGTGATAAACCTAGTACTTACCTTGTAATTGTAACAACATATTGTAATATTAATAAATAATTTTCTAACCATAATTTAGCAACCCTAATCGTAAACTAACATAATTATCCTATAATTACTATTTAAAACGAGATATTTACCATGTACATTTGTTTTCATGAGCTCCCGATATTTCGGCACTGTTACAAGTGCCATGTTCACGGTGTAACTGATTTGCTGC
This sequence comes from Lathronympha strigana, assembly GCA_949128165.1. Taxonomy (NCBI): domain Eukaryota; kingdom Metazoa; phylum Arthropoda; class Insecta; order Lepidoptera; family Tortricidae; genus Lathronympha; species Lathronympha strigana. The sequence continues at coordinate 3,557,152 of OX421911.1, forward strand.
GAGTTTTTATTTTATTTGTGGTCTACCCACACCCCGTAGCGATCTACCCGCTTACGGGTTCGTTTAATTTGCGCGGTGTCACTACCGCTACTAGCGTCTACTTTCTCACTTAGAACTCGATCACGTTCACGACACACGACACTTACAGTATCGACTGGTGCATTTCTTACCGAACCAATAACTTTTGGATTTTTGAATTTCCGAATCACTGGATGCCAGACCCTCGACAGTTGAAACCCGTCCTCTCGGTTGAAATTTTTATATTTTAGGATTTCTATAGCTTCTTTAACCATCCTAGGTATGTAATGCTTTTCTGTCGAGAGTATCTGAGGGTTATGCAACTCAATCCAGTGATTTGTTCCTGCCTCCAAAATATCGCCGCAAATATCGGAGGCTCATGAAAACAAATGTACATGGTAAATATCTCGTTTTAAATAGTAATTATAGTGTAAATGACCATGTTAGCTTAAAATCTAACATAATTATATTCACTATAATTAAGTTTAGCTTTGTGTTTTTACCAGTATGAATGTTTCAATTTAGAACATAACCCCCTTTTGTCCCGATGTGGGCGTAAGAGCTGCGACACAGTTTATACTAATGCAGCTGCTTGCGATCATATTGTTTATACATATTTGTTTTATGTTCAATAAAATCTTTGAAATCTTTGAATCTTTAAAATGAACTACTTTCAAACTTCGGGCTCAACCAATTCGTGTTCAATATCATTTCTACACATCCAACCCACAATCGACAACCAAACCCCATAAATCCACCCAGACAGAAATATTCAATGTATCTAAATAAGATCATGTCCATTAGCCGTCTGCGAATCCTGACCGATCCTCCCACTAGGGTAATTTACGGTAATGAATTGAGCTTGCGATGAATGGCATTTCGGTCCAAATAGTCGAGTCGAAATTTTCTCATTCCTGCTGTCCACCATACCTATAAAGTATTGGGAGTATGTGCGTTTGGATTTTTAGTGAGGGCGAAGTATATTTCGTTTTATGTTCATATAAAATATTTAAACTATTACATAGTGATAAAAGAGAATGAGCGGTAAGGCGTCAAATTTTTAATCTGAAGGTCTTGGGTTCAAATCCCGGCGACGACTCGTATCAATTAGTATTTCAGAGCTAACGTACGACATATCATTTTATATTTACCAGTTGCATTCCGGTGAAGCAAAACATGGTGAGGACACCCGTGAAGAAATAAAAGATGAAGTCTCAAACAATCGCCATACTGAAGTGGAAATGGGCTGGACATATTGCCCGGAGAACTGTTTACTTCGTTGTCATATGTTGGTTTTAAATAATTTATATCGTTATCATTTTACTCAAGATCAAAAATCAGTAAAATCAAGAAAATCGCGACTCGCTGTCGGTAAAGAACCAGAACGTACTACAGAAACTTGTGGTACCTAAGCACAAAAGCCCTTATTTCTGTTACTTTTCGCCAGCAAAAGTTGCCGGGTGGCCCACGCCCTGTGTACAATAGCGTTAACAAAAGATGAAAGGCTTACCGTTATAGTCAACAAGCTAGTCGATCGCATTATAAAATTCTCTAAAGTAAACTAGTTTCCCCGAACCGACAATTTGAGTCGCGCGCGACACCCATTTCTGGGGCCATTACCTTTTTTACCAAACTGTGTGGCATCGTTATGTTGTTTATTTTGTTCCTTAGGGACTCTAATTTACCACATGGTGCTCTGGTATCCCATAAAAAATAATATCTACATGATTTGACGTAATTTGTATCGTGTTATGACGAAAGGTTCGTGTGTTTAAGAGCGATTTTTTCTTGCGCAGCCATTAACCGGTAACCGGGTTTTTTGTAAAATAAAAAGTTAACGAGGGTTAGAACATAAGGACTATTCGAAGTGCTTGATGAGATCTGCCATATGAGAAACGTTATTTTCTTTAAAATGTAATTTATTACGGAATAATTGAGATTATAATAATGTAATGATTACTACTAATGATGTTGCCTGTCATTTCACTGGCGGATACGAGTATCTAGGAGGATAGATATAAAAATATAATTATGGGTCACAACTGTACTATACCAACTTGAATTGCGAAATTAAACGAACCCTTTATGCGGGTAGATCGCTACGGCGTGTGGGTAGACCACAAATAAAAACTCGCAGTAAATCAGGTGCACCGTGAACATGGCGCTTGTAAAAGTGCCAAAATATCGGGAGCTCACAAGAACAAATAATTATATCATCATCATCATCATCATTTCAGCCGAAAGACGTCCACTGCTGGACATAGGCCTCCCCCAAAGATTTCCACAATGACCGGTCCTGCGCCACCGCAGCCGCGGTGCTGCTGGAGTCTCTCTGCGAGATCGTATCAGAAATGAGACCATCCGCAGCAGAACCAAAGTAACCGATATAGCTCTCCGAATCGCTAAACTTAAGTGGCAGTGGGCGAGGCACATTGCACGTAGAACCGATGGCCGTTGGGGCGGAAAGGTTCTCGAGTGGCGACCGCGTACCGGAAGGCGCAGCGTGGGTAGGCCCCCCGCAAGGTGGACTGATGACCTGGTGAAGGTCGCAGGAGTCCGCTGGAATAATACTATACATGGTAAATATTTTTGTCTACTAATATTTAAATAGTAGATTACATACCAAGGCCGTTTTAGTGGGAAATGTCTCAGATCCCATGTAATTGTCGGCCGAGGCGAAGCCGAGGACGACTAACATGTGATCCTAGGCCATCTAACGGCCGAGGTTTGTATACTATTTTTCTGTCCGACGGAGCCGGCAGGCGGCAATTTAGTTTTGCGTAAAGTGGCGCTTACCGGCCGGAGGACTGAAAAGGGGATAATTACCATGTATGTTTGTTTTATTGAGTTTACTCCGTGAACATGACGCTTGCAACAGTGTCGAAATATCGGGTGCTCAATAAAACATGGTAATTACCCCGTTTTAAATATTAGTTATAATGTAAATGACCATGTTAGCTTAAAATCGTATATTTTTGTCTAAATAGTCATTTTATAGAGAATGTTCTCTGGAATTTATGTTTATTTATTTAACATACATAAAATAACAGTTTGTTTATTTATTCATTATATAACTACTAAATTAAGCAACTTCTGTATTTTATGGATCTCCGGTAATGGTTGCATGGTCTGAAGTAATTACGCACTAAATGCAGCGCGTGCGTGAATGACTTTGACGCTAAACACAGTCGATTATGCAACCACTACTATCACGAACATCGAAAAAACTAAATACTGCATCTACGTCTCTTTCACTCGAATACGCAAGTGCAATAGAGACGGATAAACACATCTTCGAGTTTTCGTAGTATGCCGTTACAGGTCTATAGAAACAAGTAGAATTTTATACGGGTATTTACGGCTTCTGGGTTTTAATCAATTATAATCCGGATTTAGTGGCTAAAGTGAGAGTAGTTACGACTATGACAAACCTAAATCATTATCGTCGTCCAGTACGAATCGTTAACAGAGTCCGACTAAGTAAACGTCACAATTTCATAGCAGTTTAAAATAACATTGACTAACGTTTATTAACACCATGGGTACGTTTCGAGCCCTTTACAGCGCTCGTTTTCACAGAGTTAAGATGATGACTCAGAGAATGCGAATTAATTGTATTGCATGCATTGTAGACCAACCTTTGTTTTTGTTTTTAATTTTATATGTTTGTATGTACTTATAGGTAATTTACACAAGTAACTCTTTTTTATTGGCGAGGAAAGTTGCTTGTGTAAAGTGAAAAGTGTTTAATTTAAATGAATAACAATCCCGGAAACTGAAGACAATATTATGTGTAAAATAACAGTTTAATTGTTTGATAGTTGTTTGGAAGAAATAACTTGGTTTAACTTTAGACAAATGTCATGTCGTTTATCATTCATGTCAATCATTATTGTTATTATTATTGGATAAGCTAACAAGTAGTATGTAGTACAAAATGAACTAACAAATTATGGAATAATTGTTCTGAAATAAAGATATTTTTTTTTTTTTTTTAATTGTAAAATACGAATTTGTTGGCAAAGCACATAGAAGCTAAAATTTAAAAGAAGAAAACTAGTGTTGCCCGATTTCAACAGATGGCACCACCATCATGCACACGGCGAATTATGCTAAAAGAATGCCCGGTTCGCTGGCTATTCCAATACAAGAATGAGTTTGATGTAAAATATTCAGTTCCACCAACTTTAGATTGGAATTCTAGCTACTTTAATAGAAATTTATGAGTGTTATGGAGTCTGAAAGTCAGCTAGGTTCATTTGGTATTTATAAAGCGAGTTAAGCAGTATTCGAACTTGAAAGAGATTTATTTATTAAGTTAAGGCCTGGATTCATTTGACATACGACTCGTGCAGTGATAGAGTTAAACCACATTATCTCTTTACGTCAAAATTTAAAGTGTTATTTTAAACGTCGAACGTCTATGAAATTTCGGAGGTCACTTAACACTTTCACTGTTTGTGCTACCAAAATCTAGGAAAGTTAGCATAGAGGAATCTCACTATTTTTATGAAAGATTTATACATAAGTACCTATGTTTATTTGTCAAACTACAAAAATATGTATGGACTAAATAAAACGCTATGAGACATATTTTAATAAATATGTGTGGACCCATATTTCTACACTGCAACAGCCTTTGTTCCTAATGGCATTTTTTTTTCAGTCGAATACCTTATTCTCAGATTCCGTTATCCGAAGATTCCGAAGTAACAGTAAAGAGACGGATGTGCTTTTCTGAATGAATATGTATTTCTATATTCTTCTTTGGTATATTGTACCACCCAAAAAAATTGACAGATTTTATTAGTTGAAATTAAACACTTTAGAACGGATTAATCGCGTTTATTAACACCATGACCCTACGTTTCGAGTCCTTTACAGCACTCGTTTTCAGGTTTTATTAGTTTGGTCTTAGTAGTAGAAGTAACGAAGACGGGAGGACGGGCGGACATTTGATATTTTTGTGTCTTGACTTACTTATTATTTTCTAAAAACTACTTTTAAGCTAAGAATTTTTGCATGTTCATTTTAAATCTAAAACATATTTTATACTATCGGCTCCACCATAAAATCAACTAAGGAATTCCAAAGCAACCATAATTTTTAAGCTTGTCCATCTAAAATGCTTTAAAATTTAAATAAAATAAATGGTCTTCTGACTATTACCTATTATGGCAGCCTTTCTATGTTTATTAGACATTTTGGCGAAATATTGACCTAGTAGGTAACTTAAATACTTTTCACAATGGGACCAAGGACCACCACCGCCGCAAATCGCCGAAATGTTTGCCGACCCCATAGCAACCCATAGTAACATCTGATTTTCCAAAAAATATGAAGAAAAAAATGTACTCTTTCAGTGTAGGATCAATGGTAAAAAAATGCTCGGTTTGGAGAGTAAAATCAAATGTAAGTCGGATACACCGTGTTTTCATTTCATTTTACATTTACACATTTTTACATCTACCCCGTCGTCTCCAGCTCCTGACCACCTTCCTAAATGAGTCCTCAGCGCCATAATCATCATATAAAAAAAATCTCTTCCACCATCATTTTATTATTTGACGAGTCTACCTTCAGTGGTCACAGCCCCGATGTTCCATTGTTTCTCAATTCGTCACATTGCGCAAGCTCGGATTAATTGCCATATCACAATGACGTCGATCTTCGGCGACAGTTACGAAATGGTGACAGTTGAAGAATTGTATCTTTAGATCTGGTACACTTGAGCTGCTGAGCGGTGGCAGTTATGTAAGTTTGAGTGGATATTTCGGGTGCTTAATGTCTGTTAATGGTACTTATTTAAATTGTAGTGTCGTTCACGCCAGAGTTTGATGAGTTTGATCCAGCGTTTACCAAATAGTGTTAACCCTTAAGCTCTCATATGATTTAATCAAGCAAAACCACGTGACCGTGCGGTATGACACCACATAACCGTTTCAGCGTTTTTTTGTATGGAATTCGACAGCTCAACTCCGGGTTAGCGGCTAACTCTGGGTGGTACTCGTGGGCCTTTCCAATTAACAAAATAGTCATACAAAACGTTGGCACTGTGTGACTAAGGGATGAGTCACACTAGAACGGGACAGGGGGCGAGATGGAACGATCTGTCAATTTCTACAGAAATAATCACGTGATAGCTCGGAGCCCTCGGATGTCACGTGACGTTTTCTATAGAAACTGACAGATCATCCCGTCCCGTCCCGTCCTGTCCCGTTCTAGTAAGTCATCCTTTAAGTTACACAGTGCTAACGTTTTGCATGACTGCCATCGGAAAGAAGTAAGGCCGTCGGCAATTATAATACGCTAACAACTTTGCAGTAATGAATCATGAACATTAACGCTATTACTAGTTAAGTATTATCCGTAGTTCTACAAAAAAAATTTGTCATGGGCTATAACACGAAAATCGAGCAATTGCGGATTTGTATCTCCATCCCTGTCACACTTGCAGTGACAAAGAGGTTTTCCCGTCAATGCAAAATTTCGATGTTTGTAGTAGGCGTGCTGGCGTGAAACCAACGACGAGAGGCGACTAATTTTTTACTACACCCAAATTCGTGCTAACATTCGTGAGCGATTAGATACATGTCATACAAATCTAGTCACTTACAAAGCTAGAGTCTAATAATAAATACAATTGGTTCTCCACTGATAACTACACCAAGACATAATATAGGAATCCCCATATTTTCCCATATCTTTTAATCTCGGAGGTCAAACTTGCATTGGTTTGCTTGGCATTCTCACATAACTCTGTATGCTAAACATACACAGCTTATTCACTAACCATAGGTACAAATTGCGAACTGCCCGGCATCGGCTGTCAATCACCTTCAATAGAAACTAATGATTTTTTTACAACGCGTTTTTATACTATGTCAATAAAATAACTGTTCAGTAATTCATCAGTGTATATTGTAGCCATTGTGATCATCGTTGGCGCCTTATTTGCTATGATTGATAAAACATACCTAAACAGTGTGGGAACGAAATTATCCAATTTTCGTTGATTCTACGCGTTTAGTTTATGGTCGAGCCTGGAAAGGTAAAGCAAACGTATCGTTGTTATGTTGGCAATTCCCGACCGAATTGCATCGTAGATCACGTTCGAAAGTTGTACTTGAGGCACAGATCTTTTGTTAGATAGAGCATATAGGATATCTAACCAGTCTTCACGTATTTTTGGCGCTTCCAATTCAATTCAATTATTTACTTATAAAATAACAAATTTTACACGTCAGTTATTACAATAAATAACACTTAATTAATTTACGTGGCTCACAGTAGTCGCAATGTATACAATCATTGTTATTATCATTTTTACACATAAGTGTGATGCACGTTAGACCCAACCTACCTACCTACATTATGCAAAGAACTCGTATTCGTATTCAAACTTCCTTACTATACAATTGTAAAGCATGAATTAAACCATTTATTAAACATAATAAATGTTTTGATTTGTTTGAGGGCGTCTGCCGCGAAAGCAGGAGGTCGCTGGTTCGATCCCAGTCCTGCTCACCGGGGACCTTGGTCACTTTTTCTGTAGTATATGACATCTCTTTCAATTTATAAGCTTCCTTACTAGTTCAGTAAGAGTGACCTCCGCATATATACCTACATACATAAATTCACGTCTATATTCCCAAGAGCGGTAAGCAGCAATTAAGCGGCTTCAGATAATCAAATTGTGCACAGCTCATCTTGAACTACATATAAATATTCTTACACTGTTTTCCACGCTCCATTAAGGGCACACTGGCGTTTTCCGCAGTATTTTTGAATGCGCACGCGGCGGTGCTTTCCTTATTATACGCCGCCAGCTTGCACTGCTTGTGTGCACGCCGCGTTAAAAACACCGGCAAAAACGCTAGTTTGTCTGCGATTTATTAAACAGTTTTTTGGCAATTCATCCTCTAAAGGGATAAAGATGTATACGAATTTGACGCAAATTCGGTAATGGAGGCTAGTTTTGGCATAAAACGGAGCAGAATGCGAGCAGTGCGTGCAGCTACTTATATATCATAATCATCTGTTTGAAACGTGTCAGTAAGTACTCATCGTCTCCCATATCAACGCAAGTCTTCCTTAAAAGCTTGATAATGCAGAATCCATATGACGTAGTCCATGGCAAAGATAATAGCGGTCGTCTAAAACACTTGAGCGGATCGCGTCAGTGAGAATTATGATTAATATCTTGCTTGTTAACGGTGCCGAGGCGAGGCCGGGTTGCGTGCAGTGGGACCTGGATAAATGGAGCTTCGAGTCTTTGTTTTTCGATTGTCGATTGTTCCCTACAATCATATGGCTATTTACCACACACGTATCAAAATATGATCAGTCAATTTATTAACTAGTATTTCGCCACGAACGTGAAATCTTGACCGTTATATCTTAGCAACCATATAACCGATTTAGCTTATATTCGAAATTTTATTTATCTCTTCTAACCTGCCACATATCACGACGATCCTATCAACGATATTTTTCTCCATCTCCAGTTATCGTCGAACAAACAAACAAACATAATTACAAACGATGGACTGTCTAAGTAGATTAAGAAAACTCACTCACTTCGCTCAGTCGTTGAACTAAATTTCACAAAAACTAACTTGGATATTTTAATTGTGAGCTAAGTACCAATTACTATGAACCTCCAAACTTAAGTGTTATGAATGCATAATGTATTATATATTGTAGAGATGTATGTGCTATCTATCTCATCCACACTTAGAAAGATATGAGCAAAGCAGCTTGATTGCAATATCAGAGCAAATATTCCAAAAAGTGTGAACTAACTCTTGCTTTTGTGTATGATGTATATTTATTTTTCTGTAACTAGTAGGTAGAATTTTATGAGGTGTGCCATAAAGAGTTATTGTATTGTATTGTATTCTAACTCTGTTTTAAAATATTTTCCTACATTCTAAATTAAAATAACTCTATTATTTGCTGTGAACGCCTTAACTACAGACCTCCAGACCAGGAGACGGAGCATATGAGATAACTCGCGATGACCACCGATATGCAGTACCGTACTAATTCAATATGGCAGCACAACCGCTTATTTCAGTTGCATCTATTTTTACAAACTGAAGTCGTGTAAAATAAAATATTTACAATGAATTTGTTTTAGTTGTGAACATGGAATGTTAAAATGGTATAGGGTAGTCCTAGGATTTGCTGATAGTATCGTATAAATTTACAAGTAAAATACTGCATATGTGAGGTGACCTCGTTCGGTTTGTATAAGCTTGATAGTGCGTGGTCTGTGAAGTCTCTGACCTTAACTCACCAGAACAGAAATTTTCCATCTATCCAAATCCCATTTACCCAGGTCTTACTATATCGAAGCAGGCAGGTACCAGCGTTTGTTGGTACGTGGCATCGCTACTGCTTTAAATTCATAATTTTTCAATGAGCCTTTTTGTATCACAGTCGGCTGCTGACAACTGAACGTGTTCTCATGGTTGCGAGAGTGCTGGGAATGTCAAGTTAACCAGTGAAAAGTGACCTTAATCCCAATATTTTCACTAGGTTTAAGGGTACACTTGTTTTTACACTCGCATCTCACACACAACACATCTATAAAGCCGAAAATAGTTTGACATGTTTCGGAGCGATTCGCGAACCATATTCATGAGATACGCTCGGGACGGTTGTCTTGCGTGCACTGCAAGTTGCAAGCGTAGCTTAAGAGCCTAAATGCTCCAGCAAAAGAGAGCGGGATAGCGATAGCGAGAAATGAATAATGCGGGTGCCTAAAAATTAAACGCGTTATCAGATTATTGACCAATGTGGCCTCTTAAGGGTCGCGAATCGATCCTAAACATGAGCTTTTTTCGACTTTATAGACGTGAGTCACGATCCTCGGCATTTGGGAACGACTGTGAAGAAGAACACGTTAGTAACTCTATATAAGTATTTTTTCATCACACTTGCTCGGTAATGGTGTTATAACGCGCAGGCGTATAGAGCGATTAGAGCCGCTTTAGTCCCCTCGGGAGTTATGGATTTTAGTACAATATAACTCCCGAGGGAGTTATGAGTTTAGTTTTAAAATATCGTACGTCAATTCACTGCAGACTAAGGAGGTTTTGCATCAGCTAAGGTTTATTTCAAATCTTCAAACTTGGCTATAAACAAACTTTAGTGTGTATTAAACTTCAACAGAATATTTATCTGCATTATATTTTACTATTATTTCACAGATTATTTCAATTATTTCAAGATATTTATTTTGAAGTATATTTTAATTGACAATGTACTCCATATTAAGTATAATTATAATTATCTATGCTTTAATTTCAAATTTGAATCTAAAAGTATAATTAACCTAAAACTATATAAAAACAAAATAATATACATAAAAAGTGTATAAAAAAGCACTTACCTACGAAAGCCCAATTAAAAAAAAGAATACCCCGTCTAAAAGGTCCGCCTGCAGCATGGTCCCCATAATTCAAGATATTTAGTTTTGAATATCGGTACAATCTGGCAGATTCGTTTGTATATTTTTTTTTTCCTTACAAGTGTGATGAAAAACATTGTATGCATCACGGTCGGTAAGAGGATTACAAACTCGAGTCATTTAAAAGCCCTCCGCCTGCTGCGTCGGGCTTCTAACAGACTCTCGTTAGTAATCCTGTACTTACCTCCCTAGATGCACAATGTTAATGTTAATGTGCCTAATATTTCTGACACACACGGGAGTTTTCTAGGGGCATGTGGTCAACAGTGGAACAGTATATTACTGGTTCGTCGAGCTATCGGAATGCCACTTGTGCTTATGGCTCGGCAGATAACATCACAACCATTAGCCAAAGTGATTGACGTCGTTGATTTGTTGTGTGTAATTTTGTTTGAAATGTGGAGCGAATGGTTAGCCATGTGTAAATAGAACGTTGACGAGTTTTCGGGCGTAGAGGTTTTAAACGTGATTCGATCACGTTGTAACTCCTGGGTATTGCGGATTTGTATCTCCAACTCTGTCACACTTGCATATTGGAATGACAAAGAGCTTTTCCCGTCAATGACAATTTTCGAGATTCATGATAGGCGTCCTGGATAAAAAATAACAACAATCATATACATAGTGTTAAAGTGGTCAAATATATCGCAACATACATTTCTTGCTATAGAACTTAAAAAAAAGGTGAGTTGCGACATAGACTATTGCGAGGTAGTTTTCATTTTACTATTTTGTCGGCGTACTTGATATGAATATTCATACCAAATTACAACTTTCTACTACTATCGGTCACTGAGCTCTACCGCAGACGGACGGACAGACATGACGAAATTAAAAGGATTCCTAGTTGACTACGGAACCCTAAAAATAAAGAGAATAAGACCTAATAGTAAAAACAAGTTGCGAAAATTACACCATTGATACTTAATAAATGAATGATCACATAACAAGAGAAAAACTGTCAGATAAGTTTTGCATTCATAGTAGTGTATTACTTTATAATAACTACCTTATACATAATAGTCTGATACCATTCGAAAATCAATTACTCACGATCATTGTGAATGGAGATCAAATTATATATGAACATTCTATTTAGAAAATCATTACCGATTACATTTAAATGATGAGACGGACTGGACGGATCGTGTGAGTCATTTATTTATAAAAAACACTGGTATTATATCTTTAGCTGCCAGTCTTATATCAGAATCGAAATAAATATAAAATATAGTGTGACAAACCAAATTCTGGGTTATATAGTCTGACAAGCGAGCGAGCGCAGTAACAGTAGGACAAAAAAACTATATCCACCCCTTTTCTCAGGGTGGTTATAGTAGCGTAAGATAAGGACAGTATGATGCTCTCTATCCTATACTGTTACTGCGCTCGCTGGGTTTTCAGACTATATTATAAACGGGTCAAGAGCGAGTCGGACTCGCACGGACACGCATTATTTCTAAAAAACGGTAAAAAAATCATGATTGTTGTGTGGGAGCCCCCTTAAATATTTATTTTAATCTGCTTTTTAGTATTTTTTGTTATAGCAGCTATAAAAATACATAATCTCTGAAAATTTAAACCGTATAACTATCACGGTTCTTTAAATACAGCCTGGTGACAGACGGACGGCGGAGTCTTAGTAATAGGGTCCTGTTTTACCCTTTGGGATCGGAATGCAAAAAAATAACTCTATATTTATCCCTTTTTTCGAAGCAGCAATACAATTGTAAGAAAAAGACAGTATATGACTCTCTCTGCGGAAATTAAAAAAGATTCTGGCAGAAGTGATAGAGCTAGAGCCAAATCGATACACTATAGATAGGAAGATTATTCTTTCACCTGCTTCATACTGTATAACCTTCTTTAACATTATCCCCTATCCAAGATAATTAATCATAGGTAGCAGCAGATCAATTACGATAACATTTTCATGTCAACACTCAAGTACTTAAGTTTCATCAGTACGTTCGTATTCCGGAAGCCACCGATAGCCTGGGCTATAAATAGCAGTCTAGATAAAAACACACCCACGCTAAGTGCTATTACGATCTTATCGAGCTGTGGAATCATAAATAAAAGAGGGGCTTATATATAAGTAGTATTATGTATACGTTTGTGTATGTCTCAATATGTGAAAAACCCAGCAACTGTAACTCTAGTTAGCATAAGAGGGCTGCAGCCCGTGACAATTTCTTGCGGTCGAAAAATACACTTGTCACGGAAACTCCGTACCTCAAAAGGATTGAAAAACGTAACTAACCTAAGTTGAAATTAATACCACATACACAAGTCTGCGGTTCCTTTAAGGCCGTCCCCTATCCCAATGACCTCGGCGATTTGAGATTTCTTCCCCTCCCGCTTCCTTTCCTCACCGGTTATACAATACGTCAATAAGCATAAGTCGTCACCTAGGAAGAGCTGCTTGTACTAGGACGCAACCCTATAAACTACTAGTGCCATCTAACACGACTGGCCCCCGTCGCCCGCGCAGGCATCTCGAGCCGGCGTTTTCGGAAAAATGCGTGTAATAGCTTTTTCTCGAAAAGTACAAACCTATCCAAAAATCTGAAGGCCTACCACGAACCACGAACGAAGTTTCACCTCTCTGTCGCACTTGAGTGAGAAATCACAAGTGCGAAAGGGAGATATACTTTCGTTCGCGGTTCGTGGTAGGCGCTCAGTAGATGCGTTTAAAGTAAACATAAATATATACTGCTTGTCTTAGTTTCTTATACTTACGACGCATAATAAGGGAGTAGATACAGATTTAAGGTAGAAAAAAGGGTTTACGGTTTTGTTTTTTTCTCTTGATGTATTATGTTTTTCAAGCGTTGTGCTTGGAGCTGAACAAAGCTTTAAAAAACAGTGAAATATGCCGGGTAGCCCCTTAAACTGTGAAAAAACCAAACCTCTATGTCAATGCAATCAAAAGATACGGCCGTTTATGTCGCATGTACCAAACATTTGCAATGGGAATCAAAATGTATAGGGTACTTCCCGTTGACCTAGAATCACGAAATTTGGCAAAAGGCAAGAGCTTGTAGCACAAGTACAGGAGAAAATTCGTAAACCATATAATTGCCCCACTCTGAGAGTTCCGTGCTACCAGTATTTTTAAGTACCTAAGGCCATAAATGGGGGGAGCATCCTTTGTGCGGAACCCTTTGTCCGACTCGCACTGGACTACTGTTCGGATTCGTTTAGACCATGGCAGATGTCTTTCTTGACCACGAGATACCGTCGCGGAATACTTATGCTAGGGCTACTGAACCAAGTGGGTTAGGCATTTGATTTCTTAGCCAATTTGCTTCCTGCCCTTTAATGATTTCAACCTCCAACTCTATTACGCAGTTCTCCGGGGAATATGTCCAGCTCACTGCCACTTCAGTTTAGCGATTCTTTGGTGCAAGGCCGTACTCTCGCAATTTTCAAGGCACCACAGTGACCGGAGATTTACTCACTCAACCTCTCCAGTCTATTCAAACATCAGCTCTTCTCCAACTGTCATCTGCCTAGCTTGCAAATCAAAAATAATTATTCTTTCTAAACTTTATCCTAATTTGACGAGGCAATCTTTAACAAGGATGCGATAACGTCACCACACTTATGAACGTATATTCATACCGAGTCAATGACACATAGTTTTTTCAACAACGAGCTCGTTGTCGGTGCGCCGAACCCAAAACGAATCATTGTTTCATTACAACGCCATATCTTATCACATCCTAGTCGAACACGCATGAACGGGCGGTACTTACTTTCGTTTTTAACCGACTTCATAAATAGAGGAGCTTCTCAGTTTTCTCGTTATTATGAATTTATTATTTGTTTTAGTCTGTTTATGGGTTTGTGTCGTAAGTTCCATAGTTGCGCCAATGCAAGTAGAGTCGGTTTTAAAAATTGTTATCCACTGAGTCGGCATTACACGGAATAGTCCCTTTGACGAAATTAGGCACATTGACCTTAGATGAGTAAAAGATTTTGACACGTTTTGCTGTTTTTAAAAAGCTAATCAGCTTCTTATAACAGTTATAGGGTATACAATTGTCTGCCGCGAAAGCAGGAGGTCGCTGTTTCGATTCCAGCCTCAATATGTGAAAAAACTATCAAATGTATCTCTAGTTATCACAAGGGCTGGGGCCTGTGACAATATCTGGCGGTCGAAAAAGACAAGTCATTTTTCGAGAAAGACACTTGTCACGGAACCCTTTCCGTACCTCAGAAGCATTTGAAAAACGGAACCCTTCTAGGATCACTTAGTTGTCCGTTTGTCCGTCCGTCTTTTAAGACCTTTTATCTCGGGAATGCGTAGAGGTAGCAAGTTGAAATTAATACCACATACACAAGTCTGCGGTTCCTTGAAGCAATCAATAGATACGGCCGTTTATGTCGCATGTCCCATACATTTGCAATGGGAATCCAAATGTATAGGGTACTTCCCGTTGACCTATAATCACGAAATTTGGCAAAAGGCAAGAGCTTGTAGCACAAGTACAGGAGAAAATTCGTAAACCATATAATTGCCCCACTCTGAGAGTTCCGTGCTACCAGTATTTTTAAGTACCTAAGGCCATAAATGGGGGGAGCATCCTTTGTGCGGAACCCTTTGTCCGACTCGCACTGGACTACTGTTCGGATTCGTTTAGACCATGGCACATGTCTTTCTTGACCACGAGATACCGTCGCGGAATACTTATGCTAGGGCTACTGAACCAAGTGGGTTAGGCATTTGATTTCTTAGCCAATTTGCTTCCTGCCCTTTAATGATTTCAACCTCCAACTCTATTACGCAGTTCTCCGGGGAATATGTCCAGCTCACTGCCACTTTAGTTTAGCGATTCTTTGGTGCAAGGCCGTACTCTCGCAATTTTCAAGGCACCACAGTGACCGGAGATTTACTCACTCAACCTCTCCAGTCTATTCAAACATCAGCTCTTCTCCAACTGTCATCTGCCTAGCTTGCAAATCAAAAATAATTATTCTTTCCATAAAACTTTATCCTAATTTGACGAGGCAATCTTTAACAAGGATGCGATAACGTCACCACACTTATGAACGTATATTCATACCGAGTCAATGACACATAGTTTTTTCAACAACGAGCTCGTTGTCGGTGCGCCGAACCCAAAACGAATCATTGTTTCATTACAACGCCATATCTTATCACATCCTAGTCGAACACGCATGAACGGGCGGTACTTACTTTCGTTTTTTAACCGACTTCATAAATAGAGGAGCTTTTCAGTTTTCTCGTTTTGAATTGATTATTTTTTTTAATCTATGTTTAGGGGTGTCGTAAGTTCCATAGTTGTGCCAATACAAGTAGAGTCGGTTTTAAAAATTGTTATCTATTGAGTCGGCATTACACGGAATAGTCCCTATGACGGAATTAGGCACATTGATTGAGATTTTGAAACATTTTGCTTTTTTTAAAAAGCTAATCAGCTTTTGTATAATAGTTATAGGGTAAACAATTGTCTGACGCGAAAGCAGGAGGTCGCTGGTTCGATTCCAGCCCTGCTCACCAACACCTCATCTCTTTTAATTTATAGTTATAGACTACTCGTACTTGGGCAAGATTCAAACACGTGTCACGAGAGCATGATTTAAATTTGCTCGACGAGTTTAATGTCTATAAAAGCGTTATTTAAATAAAGTTGTCTTGCGATATCACCAGTAGGTATTATTAAAGATCTCACTTCTTTTAAACAGTGATAAGTGCACAAACGGTAATGCATCCGTTCAAAAAGCTCTTAACTCGATAATTTAAAAAATAAATGCGATCAGAACGTTTAAACAAAATCTCATTGATACGACTCGACTTGCGCTTGCTTTTTATTTAAATATGTATCCATTTGTTTGGGATGGTGTCGGGCGGAGCCGAGAAAGTAAGATACACACGTTTAGATCATAAGATAGGTTATGTGATCCGCAAATGGTGGAACAATACTCTTTAACAGAGAAAGAGAGAGGCGAAAAGATCATTTTGTAGACTTTATCATCACGTTTAAGTCGAAAAAATTGAGCTTCCGATTAATGGACTGATTTTTACATGGAAGATCTAACTCGAAAAAAAAAACTATTCCACGTTCACATTTATTCAAGGAAGCAGAGATGCCTTATGCATAATGCTAGTATATTTGTACGGACAAAGCCAGTACCCTTACCATGAGTTACATAGTTAACGAGGCGTGAGCTGGTGTAGATATCGAAAGCGTCTGTAGAAAATGTGCGTGAGCGTCTAACGCTCAACTGTCAAACCCATACAATTTTGTTAATTGCGGTACCATGAGTTTCAAGTTTGACAATCGGTTTAGAAAAAGGCGTGAGCTTCTGTAGCTACGACTCTCACTGCCAAAGTCGTGCGTGACAAACGCTTAATGGCGCAGTACATTCTAATTCTAAACCTACTGTCAGTTACAAAATTACACGGAACTGAATGAAACTATACTCAAATGAAAGAACGTAAAAAAATAAGAGTTTTGAGTCGACAACATATATTGGCAAATTTCGGATTATCGTGTATTTTGCATTTAAAAGTGTTCATTTGTTGGTTAACAGTGACGGGTGCGTTTGGAAATGATATACTGTTCAGAGCAGAAGAGAAGCAGGTTATGCCGCTCATGCATTGGTCTCCATAGCCACCAATACCATAGCAATCTTATATCGTCTGTAACAGACGCAAAATCCTGAAGATAATCATTGAACTAAGTTCAGCAATCTACTCGGCGCTCAGGTGCTCATGGACCAAAAATGTAAGCAGTTTTGTTACTCATTAGAAGAGCTTTCTTATTTACCTATATATGTGTAGGTACTTATTACTCCTATTGCAAATTTTCTCATTTAGGTAGGTTTTAATCTTGTAAGTAAGTACTTAATTGAATCTAGGTGTACATTGTACATGTACAACATAAAATATGTTGGTTTTATATACTTTTTGTAAACCCTACCTACAGCTCTTATTTTTCTTTAGGTTCATACTAAGGAACCTAAAGAAAAATCATAGCTGTACGTAGGGTACACAACTGGAGTCCATGTACCTACTAATCATTATTTGTAACTATTATAATCCTATTTACCTGCTAGTGAAAATTTGTGTTTAATAGACTGTATTAACTGATGACTTTATTAAAAAGTAGAGAAATAATATTATTACTTTCATTTTCAGATAGAATAATCAAGACAAGAAGACTCAAGTCTGCCTAAATAAAGAAATGTCTTCACCGGGCAGTATTTTTCACTAATAAGCATAAAAATATTGCCAAAGGTAATCATATTGTATTACTTATCAACATTTAAATCAACTTTTTATTATTTGTTCCTGTATACCTATAAACCTTTAGACAAACTTTAATTTCATATATCTGAAAACTATTCCAACAACAATAAATTTCGTAAATAAATAAATATTACAGGACATTCTGACACAAACTGACTAAGTCCCGCAGTAAGCTCAATAAGGCTTGTGTTACGGGTACTCAGACAACGATATATATATAATAAGTATACAAATACATAAATACATAGGAAATATCCATGAATCAGGAACAAATATCTGTGTTCATCACACAAATAAATGCTCTTACCGGGATTTGAACCCAGAACCATCGGCTTAGCAGGCAGGGTCACTACCAACTATGCCAACCGGTTATCAAATGAAATGCAATCTTTATAGGAAAAATGTACCTATATAGGAAACATTTATTACAATATCATTTTTGTATTTAGTTTGAGTAGTTTGTACCTAGCATATCTGCATTGGTTATTAAAACTACACATTCATAACCATTCTTAAATGTTTGCAGAGTTCTTTTGCTCTGTGAAGTCTATATGACCTTACCCATATATTTCTCTAAATTAAAATTGTATCATAATTCCTACTGCCAATGTAATCTTTAAGATGTGAAAACATTATTTATCAATGAGTAAAATTAAACACCCATTGAAATATGTCAAATTTTATTACTTTTTACATAAATAAAACTTTTTCTTTCAGCGCTACACTGGAGGGTGAACAGGATGGTCGCCGGCACCTTGGTTTAACTGATGGTATCTGAAAATAATGCAACTGTTTTAATAAAAGTATTCCTGTTTCCAACTGAATTTTTCTCCTGTGGTGTCCTTATGAATTGTTACTTCCACTAGTTTCACTATGTTTCTTTAATATTGGTTGGGTCAGATTTAAGCTTTCTCTTAACTCTGTCAACAGACATCTGCACTTGCTTTTTTACCATATGAAATTCATTTATTTTGTTTCGGATGGCTTGGATATCAAAACTATCTAAATTGGATACCGTGGGCTTGTGTGGTTGTTTCACTTTTCCGTCATTGATTATTGACAAACTGACATCTGTAAGACCAAATGAAATAAAGAGAACACTTTAATATGTGTACTGTTCTACAGCTAATTCAGATTTAATAAAAGTAAAATCAGTGTGGGTTGAATGTCGACAGTTTAAGAACAAGCAAGGCATGTATAAACCCAATAGATTCTTATATGTGCTCATGGAGGTATGCTTGTTTCACAAACAATAAAATGATGTTTGCTCTGCATACAATAAATTTATAAGTATCTATTATTAGTTGTACCAAACCTGTGAGTGTTAATTAGGTATGTTTTAGTGATATTAGTCTATTAATAAAATTGCAAATGTTGAGTGATTGAATATGATAAGTTACAGTGGGTAGGTAGGTAACAAGATAACCTATGCATCTACATATATTTGAAAAAGACGATTACTTAATTCAATTTAATATTTACCAGTCATTGAAGATATTTCCTTTTAATACTTGTTCTGATCGAGCAAATCGTTTTGCTCCAAATCTTTCAGCTTCCCGACTCCCGAGATTTTCCAAAAGAACTGTTTTTTTATCAGAAACGTCGAGTTTATCTGAAAGGAATACATCGTTAAATTTATCAATTTAAACATAGATTGGACAAAAAAATTATGACAACAAGATATCATGATGAATTAACATGATTTACTAACCAATAAATTTGTTCAACACATTTAAGACACTCTTTTTTCTGTTTAAGCAAAGCATCCCTCTCTTCTTGTTTTTGTTTGAATTTGTTTATCATGGTAAAAAGTATCTGCCGCACACAACTTTTAATGGTTTTACCCATGTTTCAGCAGTGAATTTCCAACAACACTCTTCTATTTAACACGCGAAGCGAATATCACACATATTATTAAACGGGTGCCACTAATCCGCAACCCGCGAAAAGGCAGCCCAATAATTGGCGACCACGATGTACATGGATTATTGGGCTGCCTTTTATCGGGTCGGACAAGCTCGGTAGCGGGCCAATAATCCGAAGCCACATTTTTACAGTACAATGTAACCCAATAATCCAAAACCAAAAAAATGGACACGAATTATTGGGCTGCCGATTATTTGTCTGCTTTTTTTTTTTTTTTTTTTTTTTTTTTTATTGAGAAACAAACAGTCTTATAAAACATACAAGTTAATAAGCTAAGTGCTATCATGTTAAATGGTTATAGACCTATAGTTTCCTTAATTACTAAGTATACAATTACTTAAATAGTTTGTTTTTACAAATAAATGTTTCACCATGATATAAAGGTTTAACTATCTTACAAAAAAGAGAGCAAAAGAGAAGAGTGCAAAAAAGAAGAAGAAGAGAGATCCACAAATGCTACTTACAACTTAAACGAGTACTTATGTAACTACTTTAAGGAAGAATGAATATTTTTCTTAAATATTCCTAATGAACTGCCAAATAAATCTACATTAACACATTTTTTATCGTACAACCTGCATGCGCGCTTAATGTACGAATGTTCTGCATGTTTAGTTCTGCTTCCTCCAACACTAAATAATGTTCTACTGCGACAACTACGTTCAGTTTTACGGGGTACACGAAAGCGAATACTGCTTAAAAGATCTGGGGCATCAACCATATTATTAATAATTTTGAATAAAAATGTTAAATCGGTACACGAGCGCCTCAGGGAAAGTAGTTGAAGATGATGTTTTGATATTGAGCCCGTGTAACTTTGATATTTTCCAGATATTCGAAGTTCAAGAGCTTTAATAAATATTTTTTGTACCCTTTCTATTCTATTTCTATGTACATCATAGCAAGGGTTCCACACTACAGATGCAAACTCCAAGCGGCTTCTGACATAACTGTTATACAATATCTTATAAGTTACAGGTCTCTGAAAAGGTTTTGCAGCACGTAGAATAAAACCTAGTTGTTTAAAAGCTTTATTTAAGATGTCATCAATATGAGAAGTAAAAGTTAATTTAGTGTCCATTGTCACTCCCAAGTCTCGTATAGCGTTCTGCCGCGTTAAACTACTGCCACATAGCCTATAGTCATATATTATGGGATCTTTTTTTCGAGTAAACGACATCACGGAGCATTTTTGGCTGTTTAAAAACAGACTATTTCTAGCACAATAACTCTCAAATTTGTATAGGTCATCCTGGAGCAAGTGACAGTCAGTATGTGTCTTAATGACTCGAAATATTTTGGTATCATCGGCATACATAAGGGCTCTCGAGTTAGATAAACACTCCGTCATGTCATTTATATACAAAATGAATAAAAGAGGGCCCAAGTGCGATCCTTGTGGAACGCCTGATGTTGATTGTTTAAAAGCTGATGAGAAACCTTGAATGACAACGGCTTGTGATCTATTTTCTACGTATGACTTAATCCACCGGAAAAGGTCGCCGTGTATACCAAGGTTCCATAATTTTAACAATAGTGTATTATACGAAATTTTATCAAACGCTTTTGCGAAGTCTGTGTACACAGCGTCGACTTGATATTTATTGTCCATAGCATCACAGATAACCTCAGTAAACGACAGAAGATTACTTTCAACGCTTCGGCCTTTGAAGAACCCGTGCTGGTTTGGGTTTATGTGACGACGAACAGCGTAAGAAAGTTGGTTTGTAACAATTTTTTCCAATATTTTACCGAACTGGCATAATTTCGATATAGGTCTATATTTTTCAATGTGTTGACTGATATTGCCCTTGGGAATAGGTGTTATAAATGCTTTTTTCCAGATTTGTGGAAAATGCCCTTCTTTAATTGATTTCATGTAAATTATTGTGATAGGTAAAGCTAACGTGTTGGCGCATTTACTTATTAATAAAGGGTGTATTCGATCGGGTCCAGCGCCTTTGTTCACGTCAACTGATTTCAAGTATTTTAAAACGATCTCATGTGTAAGAGTAATATTATTAATGTTAAGAACCGGGTTTAATGAAGGCTCCAATTGGACAATGTCCAAAGGTGATGAAGACGAAAATTCGAAAACAGATTGAAAATGGTCATTAAACATGTTACAAATACTCGACCCGTCAGATGCCGACATTCCATTATAGTACATAGTTTGTGGTATACCGTTATTTGATTTTATTGATTTAATATACTTCCAGAAAAACTTTGAGCTTGACTTTATTTTTCTCTCAGAAAAATCTATATAGTTTTTATAGCACAGCTTTTCGACCGCTTCAGCCCTTTTTCTTAACTTTTTAAACGTTTCATAATCTACGGGATTACAATATCGTTTCCACAGACTGTGATATTTTCTTTTTTCCTTTAGAATTTTTTTTAACGATATACTATGCCATACTGGTTTTTTACTGGATATTTTTGAGCGATAACGAGGTACATACCTATCAATTAAGTTATACAAGAGGCCATACAACTTTGTTACACATTTCTCCACATTCAAATCATCAAAAAATGTATCCCAATCAAAAGATGATAATTGAGTATTAATTTTGTCGTAATCAGCCAGGTGGAACTTGTAAACAAGGGGTTGAGCAGACTGAAATGGGGCTGTATAATTAAGTTCCAAGTTTAAATATAACGCTGGGTGGTGAGCATCCTCAGGAACTAAGGGCGAATCACACCGGCTAACACAACAAACGGTACTGCTAAATATCAAATCAAGAATACGATTATTTACGTTAGCAATACCGTTGAATTGATTCAGGTTATTGAGCGCCATAAAATCACACATAGACTGTACTAAAACATTACTGGAAGGATTCAATGACAAATCACCTGTTCCCGGGTGTATCCATTCAGCTTGAGAGACGTTAAAGTCCCCGGTAATAAAAAACAAATCGTTTGGGTGATCAAGTATTAGTTGTGTAGTTATGTCATAAAAAGATATAACAGTATCTTTATGGCTCGTGCCGGGGGGAATATACACACAACCTATATGTAAATACCTGCGTTGCGATTGCGTTCTATCATTGTGATGAATGGGAAGCGATACCCAGAGGCACTCGGAGTGCGCGGGAGAGGGGCGAGGCCAGTCCCGCTGCGCCGGCATTAGCTCGCGCAGCACCGCCACGGCGACCCCCCCGCCGCGCACTGCCCCGCTATCTTTTACAGACCGGTCACACCTATATACTATATATCGGTCATCGAAATATTCCCTGTCATAAAAATTTGAGGTCAACCAACTCTCAGTTACACACATAAAATCGTAATCTGCAAGGGCTACTCGTGAGAAAAAACTATGTGATTTTGTTCGGAGACCCCTTACATTTTGATAATAGCCTTTAAATAACTTACTATCCATTATAAATACATAACGCATTTAATAATGCATGCAAATATCTTATATTTTGCGGTAGTAGTGTGGCGATAGTTGAAATTAAATAATGTAATAAAGGGAGGGAGCTTTTTATACAGACTCCTTAGATCGAATGTTAAGGCAGGTCGGTTTAGGTACGACGACGAGCGAAGCGAGGAGGAGTGTTAGGTAGAACTGCGACCTAACAGCGCGCGAGCCGAGCGAGCGAAGCGGGCGTGCCGCAGTAGCGGCCGGCGAAGCGCCAGAAACCGACTTTTTTCGCATCCCGCGAAAAGGCAGCCCAATAATCGGCGCGCCAATAATTGGCGACCACGATATACATGTATTATTGGGTCACCGATTGTTGGGTTGCCTTTTCTTGGATCGAGCAATCTCGAAGCAGGCCAATAGTCGGCAGCCCAATAATCCATGTACATCGTGGTCGCCAATTATTGGGTCGCTGATTATTGATTGGGCTGCCTTTTATCGGGTCGGACAAGCTCGGTAGCGGGCCAATAATCCGAAGCCAGTTTTTGCAGTACAATAATCAGCAACCCAATAATCCGCAACCAAAAAAATGGACACGAATTATTGGCTGCCGATTATTTGGCTGCCTTTTATACGGACTCTTGCTAACAGCAACTAGCTTGTCAACGTCAGAATGATATTTTATTGGGGTGTTGCCACTCAAATAATAGCTGGGTTCAGCTTTCATTAGACACTGTGATCCTATTATGGTATAAAAATTAATTGGTATAGTGTAATATGGCCAATATGGGTCTTAGTGGCAATACACAAATCTTTACAGTATAAACATTACGAATTAAATGACAAATATAAGCAAACAGTAATCAACAAAACAATAATATTCCTTTCGGAGCAATTTGAAATAGGGTAGGGGAATCAATAAATGAACGGTTAAGCGACTTAATTTAATAATCATTTATTCATAAAAAGTAATAAAAATAACAAAATAAAGGTTAAGTGACTTACCTCACTTTGGTATTTTTTTTACGTATGTTACAACAAATGTCACTAAATATTTTTTTTATACTATACTACATATAGAAGTTTAGATTCAACTATTCCAAACCCTCTTTCAACAATCCAATATTTTTATAAAAATGATTATGTTCCAAAATGGCCCAATTTCCCCAGAATATGAACAAAGTGCCCTAACTCTGAACATTTTTACCTCAAAAGATGAACCAGTAAAAATGCAAAAGGGAGTACCCTAATTATAAACGGCTGGGTACCAATAGATGAACGGTAGTATAGGAAGACAAAATAAATTTAGTTCATTCAAGTTTTGGGCACGATGTTGATGAAATGAACTAACAAAAGTAACACAATCGTTCATGTATTGGAATGCAGCCCAATAGATGAACTAGTAAATTCTCATAGATCATGTTTTAGGTATAGTTTAATACAGTGAACAGTCCCGTTTCCATACAAAAATATACCCCGTAATAATTGAGTTAGGCAAGGAAAGTTCCGTTCATCTTTTAGTCAAAAAATCAAGGAACGGCAAACTAGAAATTTAAGACATAAATTGAGTATCTACCGTTACCGTTAGGATTTGTATAAATATTTCAAAAAAAGTAACATTTACCCAAAAGTTGAACGCTGTTCACCTATTGGATAAATCACACGATATTGGAACCATAACTTGAACAGTTAATATTTAATAAAATAAGTTATTAAATAATGCCTTTATTAATAACGTAAAGGGTAGCGGGATTAGTCTATCTAGAATCGTTACCAAGCAAAAGCATGTCAGTAGAAACATTATTAAATTTTATACGAATTAATTTCCTTAAATTTTGAAGCGCCATTCTTAATAAGAATCCCATATACAAACGGCGATTTCGGCGCGAGGCATATTTTCGGTGAGCTCTCACAAGCACATACACTAATCTATTATTTAAAAGTTTAAAGGTCTATGAAGGGAAAATGTTTAAGTTTTAATAAAAAATATTCCTAAGCTTATAAAGTACGTCAGGATTTAATTATTGGGATTTTTAGGAACAACGTTCATCTATTGGGGGTTGTTCATCTTTTGGATCCTCTACCCTAGGATATTTCGCAGCATTTGTTGGCATCAAATTCGATGTGCAATTCATGGAATTAAATGATTGATGGTGTTTCACAGTGTGGAATAGTAGCCATAGGCTGCTTGGGTAGCTGCAGAAGAGCTCCCTGATTTTTGGGGTTTAATGAATGCGTCGAGTTTTGTATTTATTTTATCACTGTTTTGATATTCTGTTCCGATGCTTGCCAGTCTGAATATGGTTCTGAATGTCTGTTGCACCTTTATATTTTATGCTAAAGTAACTGCTACAAATTTTGCACATCACTTTACTGGGCTCTCTACCTTGTAATTTCAAAATTGACCAAAAACACCACATGAAAAAATTGACATTACCGACTTTCTGTGAAGATTGTAGGGAATTTTTGTCGGGAAATTCAATTTGTCCATATGGCAACCCTGTACCCTTACCATGAGTTACATAGTTAACGAGGCGTGAGCTGGTGTAGATATCGAAAGCGTCTGTAGAAAATGTGCGTGAGCGTCTAACGCTCAACTGTCAAACCCATACAATTTTGTTGATTGCGGTACCATGAGTTTCAAGTTTGACAATCGGTTTAGAAAAAGGCGTGAGCTTCTGTAGCTACGACTCTCACTGCCAAAGTCGTGCGTGACAAACGCTTAATGGCGTCAGTACATTCTAATTCTAAACCTACTGTCAGTTACAAAATTACACGGAACTGAATGAAACTATACTCAAATGAAAGAACGTAAAAAAATAAGAGTTTTGAGTCGACAACATATATTGGCAAATTTCGGATTATCGTGTATTTTGCATTTAAAAGTGTTCATTTGTTGGTTAACAGTGACGGGTGCGTTTGGAAATGATATACTGATACTGTTCAGAGCAGAAGAGAAGCAGGTTATGCCGCTCGTGCATTGGTCTCCATAGCCACCAATACCATAGCAATCTTATATCGTCTGTAACAGACGCAAAATCCTGAAGATAATCATTGAACTAAGTTCAGCAATCTACTCGGCGCTCAGGTGCTCATGGACCAAAAATGTAAGCAGTTTTGTTACTCATTAGAAGAGCTTTCTTATTTACCTATATATGTAGGTACTTATTACTCCTATTTCAAATTTTCTCATTTAGGTAGTTATAGGTAGGTTTTAATCTTGTAAGTAAGTACTTAATTGAATCTAGGTGTACATTGTACATGTACAACAAAAAATATGTTGGTTTTATATACTTTTTGTAAACCCTACCTACAGCTCTTATTTTTCTTTAGGTTCATACTAAGGAACCTAAAGAAAAATCATAGCTGTATGTAGGGTACACAACTGGAGTCCATGTACCTACTAATCATTATTTGTAACTATTATAATCCTATTTACCTGCTCTGCTAGTGAAAATTTGTGTTTAATAGACTGTATTAACTGATGACTTTATTAAAAAGTAGAGAAATAATATTATTACTTTCATTTTCAGATAGAATAATCAAGACAAGAAGACTCAAGTCTGCCTAAATAAAGAAATGTCTTCACCGGGCAGTATTTTTCACTAATAAGCATAAAAATATTGCCAAAGGTAATCATATTGTATTACTTATCAACATTTAAATCAACTTTTTATTATTTGTTCCTGTATACCTATAAACCTTTAGACAAACTTTAATATATCTGAAAACTATTCCAACAACAATAAATTTCGTAAATAAATAAATATTACAGGACATTCTGACACAAACTGACTAAGTCCCGCAGTAAGCTCAATAAGGCTTGTGTTACGGGTACTCAGACAACGATATATATATAATAAGTATACAAATACATAAATACATAGGAAACATCCATGAATCAGGAACAAATATCTGTGTTCATCACACAAATAAATGCTCTTACCGGGATTTGAACCCAGAACCATCGGCTTAGCAGGCAGGGTCACTACCAACTACGCCAACCGGTTATCAAATGAAATGCAATCTTTATAGGAAACATGTATCTATATAGGAAACATTTATTACAATATCATTTTTGTATTTAGTTTGAGTAGTTTGTACCTAGCATATCTGCATTGGTTATTAAAACTACACATTCATAACCATTCTTAAATGTTTGCAGAGTTCTTTTGCTCTGTGAAGTCTATATGACCTTACCCATATATTTCTCTAAATTAAAATTGTATCATAATTCCTACTGCCAATGTAATCTTTAAGATGTGAAAACATTATTTATCAATGAGTAAAATTAAACAACCATTGAAATATGTCAAATTTTATTACTTTTTACATAAATAAAACTTTTTCTTTCAGCGCTTTACTGGAGAGTGAACAGAATGGTCGCCGGCACCTTGGTTTAACTGATGGTATCTGAAAATAATGCAACTGTTTTAATAAAAGTATTCCTGTTTCCAACTGAATTTTTCTCCTGTGGTGTCCTTATGAATTGTTACTTCCACTAGTTTCACTATGTTTCTTTAATATTGGTTGGGTCAGATTTAAGCTTTCTCTTAACTCTGTCAACAGACATCTGCACTTGCTTTTTTACCATATGAAATTCATTTATTTTGTTTCGGATGGCTTGGATATCAAAACTATCTAAATTGGATACCGTGGGCTTGTGTGGTTGTTTCACTTTTCCGTCATTGATTATTGACAAACTGACATCTGTAAGAACAAATGAAATAAAGAGAACACTTTAATATGTGTACTGTTCTACAGCTAATTCAGATTTAATAAAAGTAAAATCAGTGTGGGTTGAATGTCGACAGTTTAAGAACAAGCAAGGCATGTATAAACCCAATAGATTCTTATATGCATGGAGGTATGCTTGTTTCACAAACAATAAAATGATGTTTGCTCTGCATACAATAAATTTATAAGTATCTATTATTAGTTGTACCAAACCTGTGAGTGTTAATTAGGTATGTTTTAGTGATATTAGTCTATTAATAAAATTGCAAATGTTGAGTGATTGAATATGATAAGTTACAGTGGGTAGGTAGGTAACAAGATAACCTATGCATCTACATATATTTGAAAAAGACGATTACTTAATTCAATTTAATATTTACCAGTCATTGAAGATATTTCCTTTTAATACTTGTTCTGATCGAGCAAATCGTTTTGCTCCAAATCTTTCAGCTTCCCGACTCCCGAGATTTTCCAAAAGAACTGTTTTTTTATCAGAAACGTCGAGTTTATCTGAAAGGAATACATCGTTAAATTTATTAATTTAAACATAGATTGGACAAAAAAATTATGACAACAAGATATCATGATGAATTAACATGATTTACTAACCAATAAATTTGTTCAACACATTTAAGACACTCTTTTTTCTGTTTAAGCAAAGCATCCCTCTCTTCTTGTTTTTGTTTGAATTTGTTTATCATGGTAAAAAGTATCTGCCGCACACAACTTTTAATGGTTTTACCCATGTTTCAGCAGTGAATTTCCAACAAAACTTCTATTTAACACGCGGATATCACACATATTTGACATATTATTAAACGGGTGCCACTAATCCGCAACCCGCGAAAAGGCAGCTCAATAATTGGCGACCACGATGTACATGGATTATTGGGCTGCCTTTTATCGGGTCGGACAAGCTCGGTAGCGGGCCAATAATCCGAAGCCACAGTTTTTACAGTACAATAATCAGCAACCCAATAATCCAAAACCAAAAAAATGGACACGAATTATTGGGCTGCCGATTATTTGTCTGCTTTTTATACAGACTCCTTAGATCGAATGTTAAGGCAGGTCGGTTTAGGTACGACGACGAGCGAAGCGAGGAGGAGTGTTAGGAAGAACTGCGACCTAACAGCGCGCGAGCCGAGCGAGCCGAGCGAGCGAAGCGGGCGTGCCGCAGTAGCGGCCGGCGAAGCGCCAGAACCGACTTTTTTCGCATCCCGCGAAAAGGCAGCCCAATAATCGGCGCGTCAATAATTGGCGACCACGATATACATGTATTATTGGGTCACCGATTGTTGGGTTGCCTTTTCTTGGATCGAGCAATCTCGAAGCAGGCCAATAATCGGCAGCCCAATAATCCATGTACATCGTGGTCGCCAATTATTGGGTCGCTGATTATTGATTGGGCTGCCTTTTATCGGGTCGGACAAGCTCGGTAGCGGGCCAATAATCCGAAGCCAGTTTTTGCAGTACAATAATCAGCAACCCAATAATCCGCAACCAAAAAAATGGACACGAATTATTGGCTGCCGATTATTTGGCTGCCTTTTATACGGACTCTTGCTCAGCAACTAGCTTGTCAACGTCAGAATGACATTTTATTGGGGTGTTGCCACTCAAATAATAGCTGGGTTCAGCTTTCATTAGACACTATGATCCTATATGGTATAAAAAATAATTGGTATAGTGTAATATGGCCAATATGGGTCTTAGTGGCAATACACAAATCTTTACAGTATAAACATTACGAATTAAATGACAAATATAAGCAAACAGTAATCAACAAAACAATAATATTCCTTTCGGAACAATTTGAAATAGGGTAGGGGAATCAATAAATGAACGGTTAAGCGACTTACCTCACTTTGGTATTTTTTTTACGTATGTTACAACAAATGTCACTAAAATTTATTTTTTTATACTATACTACATATAGAAGTTTAGATTAAACTATTCCAAACCCTCTTTCAACAATCCAATATTTTTATAAAAATGATTATGTTCCAAAATTGCCCAATTTCCCCAGAATATGAACAAAGTGCCCTAACTCTGAACATTTTTACCCCAAAAGATGAACCAGTAAAAATGCAAAAGGGAGTACCCTAATTATAAACGGCTGGGTACCAATAGATGAACGGTAGTATAGGAAGACAAAATAAATTTAGTTCATTCAAGTTTTGGGCACGATGTTGATGAAATGAACTAACAAAAGTAACACAATCGTTCATGTATTGGAATGCAGCCCAATAGATGAACTAGTAAATTCTCATAGTTCATGTTTTAGGTATAGTTTAATACAGTGAACAGTCCCGTTTCCATACAAAAATATACCCCGTAATAATTGAGTTAGGCAAGGAAAGTTCCGTTCATCTTTTAGTCAAAAAATCAAGGAACGGCAAACTAGAAATTTAAGACATAAATGGAGTATCTACCGTTACCGTTAGGATTTGTATAAATATTTCAAAAAAAGTAACATTTACCCAAAAGTTGAACGCTGTTCACCTATTGGATAAATCACACGATATTGGAACCATAACTTGAACAGTTAATATTTAATAAAATAAGTTATTAAATAATGCCTTTATTAATACCACTTCGTTACCAAGCAAAGGCATGTCAGTAGAAACATTATTAAATTTTATACGAATTAATTTCCTTAAATTTTGAAGCGCCATTCTTAATAAGAATCCCATATACAAACGGCGATTTCAGCGCGAGGCATATTTTCGGTGAGCTCTCACAAGCACATACACTAATCTATTATTTAAAAGTTTAAAGGTCTATGAAGGGAAAATGTTAAAGTTTTAATAAAAAATATTCCTAAGCTTATAAGGTACGTCAGGATTTAGTTATTGGGATTTTTAGGAACAACGTTCATCTATTGGGGGTTGTTCATCTTTTGGATCCTCTACCCTAGGATATTTCGCAGCATTTGTTGGCATCAAATTCGATGTGCAATTCATGGAATTAAATTATTGATGGTGTTTCACAGTGTGGAATAGTAGCCATAGGCTGCTTGCGTAGCTGCAGAAGAGCTCCCTGATTTTTGGGGTTTAATGAATGCGTCGAGTTTTGTATTTATTTTATCACTGTTTTGATATTCTGTTCCGATGCTT
This sequence comes from Lathronympha strigana, assembly GCA_949128165.1. NCBI lineage: Eukaryota > Metazoa > Arthropoda > Insecta > Lepidoptera > Tortricidae > Lathronympha > Lathronympha strigana. Next base: position 3,588,072 of record OX421911.1, read on the forward strand.
GCCAGTCTGAATATGGTTCTGAATGTCTGTTGCACCTTTATATTTTATGGTAAAGTAACTGCTACAAATTTTGCACATCACTTTACTGGGCTCTCTACCTTGTAATTTCAAAATTGACCAAAAACACCACATGAAAAAATTGTCATTACCGACTTTCTGTGAAGATTGTAGGGAATTTTTGTCGGGAAATTCAATTTGTCCATATGGCAACCCTAGGCGCGATCGCGTAGCCAGAGCTTCTCACGCCTTCGCCAGCGCTAATAAAAACCTATGGTACCAAATTAAGTGCTCATTTGACAGTGACGTTTCTATAGCTGGTTTAGAATCCAGAGTATTTTGCATCCTGCTCTTTCTCATTGGTGCGAGTGAGTTGCAAATACTTTAGAAAGCGTTAGTCTCTAGCGACTAACGCTTGTTGGCAACTCATGGTACTGCTACTAGGCGCGATCGCGTAGCCAGAGCTTCTCACGCCTTCGCCAGCGCTAATGAAAACCTATGGTACCAAATTAAGTGCTCATTTGACAGTGACGTTTCTATAGCTGGTTTAGAATCCAGAGTATTTTGCATCCTGCTCTTTCTCATTGGTGCGAGCGAGTTGCAAATACTTTAGAAAGCGTTAGTCTCTAGCGACTAACGCTTGTTGGCAACTCATGGTACTGCTACAGGTAACGTTACACAGAGGCTGCAATATCCCTTGAAAAAGACCCATCCTTGTACGGTGGTCCACTCAAAATGCATACGGTGACTTTCAACGTGGTTCTTAAATAATTCCCACTTGTAAACATTTTATCAATAGTTTTAAAAGTACTTTATTCACATACATGTATATGCATCACATGGTATTAAATGGCAACATGGCACAAATAGGTTATAACGATGCTTTCATATACTTGTATAAGAAAGTATTATTATAACCTATTTTCGTTATAACGAAAATGCTAGTGATCCGTTTAAGGGCATAATCAGTATCAGATTAATAAGAAATAATTTTACGTGACATTGTTTTACTATGAGGCAGGCTGTCCTAATTGGCCAACCCTAAACACAAAAAGAACCCTAGTTTTTCCTTATAAGATCAGACCACGATAATGATAACGCTTTTAAACGGGTCTCCAGCTTTTTGTTACAACAACAAAAGGTAGTATTTTACGTAACAGAAATGAGAGAAAAGAAAGCAGACATTAGTCCTGTGGAGGCTTTTTTGAATTGTCGTGGATGACATTTACACATATGAAATAATATAAATACGTATCCAACGTATCTCCCCTCATCAAATTAAGTGGCTGATATCTAAACCTAAATTTTGCAGTTTAATTGCCACTATCCCCCAACGACAAGATCTAGATAAACAAAGAGCGAGTCCAAGTCAGACCAGACCACGTGCTAGAAGTTCTGGATATCAACTTTAAGTACGAGTAGTATTAGTAGTAGTGTTGTGTTTCTGTTGGTGAGTAAGGTCGCCAGAGCTCCAACAGGATTCACTGTGTTGACAGCTGGGGACCCACGGAGCAAAGCTTGCCCCTTTAGCTGTCAACACGGCGAATCCTCCATTTTTTTTAAAGGGTCGGCAACGCGCATTTAATACCCCTGGAGTTGCAGGCGTCCATAAGCTACGGTGACCGCATACCATCAGGCGGCCGGCGGGCCGTATGCTAGTTTGTGACCGTCGTAGTACTAAAAAAACTGTCTATATCAAAAACAATACACGATTAAGTAAGACTTTCCCCAAAGATATGGTATGGATATGGTATGGTGGTATAGATATGGTATGGTATGGTATGGTATGGGGTTCTTCAAAAAAGCAATGTACAAGATTTTAATGTGTCAGCAACGTATGAGTTGCAGGCGGTGATCGCTTTCCATAAATCAGTTTCATCATCAGTATAAAAAAGTATCAACAACGCCAGGATTCCCCAAGTCATTGACTGCAGCTGCGTTGCCCAGTGTACATGGCGGTTCATATTTAATGACGTCATTAAGTGCAAGACATAGGAGTCCAGGAGGCCCGCGCGCCCCGGGGCCCCTCCTTTGTCACCCGTAGTTAACATTCTGCTCACTGTATTGTGATGAATTAGGTATGGGGAATGGGATTCGGGCTATGGGAAGTAGGCTAAAAGAATAGGTACACTTTTATATGAGTGACAGAGTTTACGTGTGTTTATAAGACCTTTTTGCTTTCATAAACTCTATGAAGTGTTGTTTAGGAGAGGTAAATTAAATATAAGCAGTAATATATGACTGTCTTGCCGGTCTTCGTGGCGCTTATACCATAAAGATTCATTTGGAAATAAAGCGTCAAACTGGGACCTTTACTTTTATTTTATGTAAAAAAATAGTACATTACGATACAAGTGGGAATAGAAGAAAATTCTCAATGAGTGGCATAGAATAAAATACGAACGAAGGGAGTGTTTTAAATCGACACAAGTTGCGAATCACCTATTCGCACATGTATCGTACGACGTTTTACAGTACATATGGCTCATTGAATTATTGATGCAGGCACATAAAATGCTCATTCTCATAGTGCGGTAATGTAGCACTATACGAGTATGTACTGTAAAATGTTTTGTACAATAATTACACATTACATTCGCCAAACATTAAGTTTAACGGCGACAGCACTCAGTTTTTGTATTTGTACGTATCTATTAATTCTATTTTTCCTACAAACCTACTTACAAATTGTTTAATGATACCTACTGCAGGTTTGAATTATGTGAGATGGACGATGGATTTGCCAATTTGAACACTGTGTTACTCTTGTCATAAAGTATACATTAAGATTACTATTTACGGTTAAAGAATCTTTATTCTCATAAGAATTACAAATTCACTTACATGAGAACATCTTAAAACTAGAAAAATATTTGAGTTAAACGTACAGTGCATACAATAATTATAAGGCTCATTAAAAAAAATGTGAGGGTAAGTAAACAATCGGCATTACTACTACAAGATAACTATTTCTATGAAACCAGTTCGTCACACAATCCAAACTACTGCTGTGGGTATATTCTTATGTACGTTATATATAAACAAGCCCAAGTTGACATTGAGGTATTAAATTAATAACACTAATCTCAAGCATGCGAAGGTTTCTGAACGTTGGAGTAAAGTCGCAAAAACACTATTACATTACATTTCGATTACAAAAACTGATTCCCATTTCCCCATAGCAGCTCCTTCTACAATCATCGGCCACTAATTCTTTAGGATTGGCAAAAAGCCAGTCAAGTGCAAGCCGTCTGTGGTTGCTTGCCATTACCTGAACCAAGCCAACAACTAGCTAGGCCTAGTTTTTATACTGCCATTATTGTTAACAGGCGTACTTTGTAAATACCTACAAGCAAACAATACAGCTGAGAAATGTGACTTGAAGAAGAAAACATATATGTGACTTGAGTTGGAAGAAATTCCTAAACAATTAAGATACGTGGGATAGCAGCTACGTTAGATTTCCAAAAACTAAATTATTATTTCTAATAAACGTGTGACAAATCTTACTATTGATAATCGTTTACACATTACTTTGTGTTTGCCAGCAGAGAGTGTCTAAAGTTTTACAGAACTTTACTGTGTTTCATTAATAGCTAGGGCCTTTACCACGATCTCCTAACGCGATTCAGTTTAGGTCCTTAAATGAGCTCAGTTATATGGCAGCGAGACAGTTCAGGTCCTAAACTAAGTCGCGTTAGGCGATCGTGGTAACCCCCCAGGTTACCACTAAATAAGAAGAAACATCTTCGTATTTCCAAAATTTCTAAGAGGTACCTACTACTCCTTGATTTTACATTGGCTTAGCCTAAAAATATTCAACCGTGGAAGCACTAGTCCACAGGATAAGCAGTCAAGATGGTGGTGGAATCTCGGACTCCCGAACAATGCGACATTCAAGTCCAACAAGATGTCCCGACCACAAGATGTCGCAAGCGATAACGAGCCGGCCATATCGTTAAAGGCCAGTGTCACCGCTCTTGTTGAATACTTTTAAATCACAATCACATGTTATGGATACGAAATGATATAAATTGCGTAACTTGATCACGCCTGCCCAAATTGACCCAGCTTTGAAAGAGTTTAATAGACTGAACAATGTAACCAACTTGAACCCGTCCCCAGGCTGTGCAACAATCAATGTATTGTAAACCCCCAAATTTTAAGGCAACTCCGCATGCGTACTATCCATTAACGCTTTGTCATAAGCGTCTAAACTACTAGCTCTTTCATCGAAAGCAATGGATGGCGATGTCAGCGGAGAGAACGTCGAATGATCGTGTTTTGTTTCCATTCTTGGTAAAAGTTCCACGGCTGATTGTTTGGACGTTTTGACAGCTGACCACGCTCGTTACAGCGTGAAAGGCATCGGTAATCTAAATGCAACGCTAATTGAATACAAAAGAAGCGATAACAGAGGAATGCACTTTATGGGTGCAGTATTAAAAATGGGTAAAGGATTGAGCAAAGGTATTATCGTGACGAATTCTGTGCCCTTATCGCTGGTATTTAAGGCTTAGGCAATTGTTCTTTGAAAAAGTTTAGCTGGCGCCTGAGATTAACATTTGAAGACAATAGTGTTAAATATGGAAGCTTGCTGATTAGGGAGAGGTATTAAGGAATGCGCATAAATTAAAATGAAGGATTTAATTTCTTCTTTGAATTCTACTGAGTAATTATTTTTTGCTACATTCGGGCCGCATGGAGCCTGAATAAAATGCATGGAAGAATAAACATATGTACTGGATATATTCATGCTAACATTATATACCTATGCGAATGGGGAGTCTTATTTTGTCTGTCTGTAACTTTTTTACGGCTACAACTAAACCGATCTTGATGAAATTTGTGGTAGGACTGGTAAGTATCGATATCTCTAATTCCAAGACAATAAGTTTATTTATCCCTGGGGGGGAGGAATGATTATACAAGTACAGCTATCCAATAATTTAAATTTGTTTTTCTAACGTAATTTTTTTATAACATACAGTAGAAACCGGTTGTAATGACGTCGAAGGGACCGACGATATTACGTCGTACTAACCGAAAGACGTACTAAAAAAACTCACAATTTTAAAGTTTTTATCGATTTCAATAGTCACACATGCATTCATAATTGTTCACATAACTCACCGAACAATCGAGATTAAGGATATTTTGCCGTAACATAGACCTATTTACTCGTATTGCAGATCAAAATAGGGCCAGCAATTGTAAATTGCGGAGATTTTTCTTACACGAGATGAAACCCTTTAGCACATTCGTTAAGCGCTTAAGTTTTAGAACATTCGCTTTGAACAAAATTATTCTATCTTGTATGTATTGCATGTATGGTTACAATGCACGTCATCGTTGTTACCGAACAATTTTGTGTGAAATCCCGTCGTCAAAATTGTCCGTCGATATAAGCAGTACTTCGTACTATACGGATGCACTTTCATTGTGACTTATATGAAATCCAACCAGCCTATATTAAAGTCGCTAATAATGGTTGGTTGTTTTAAGCGGTAGGCGTACTTATCGGATTCTAGTGTACTTCTCAATATTGATGATAAAAACAGCGGTATATAACGATGGCGTGACATGTTTCCATGTCATTTGGCCATCATAATCGGGCAGAGTGTTTGCTACTCTTGTTTTGCAGTCAACACACTGTGATAATGTCACACCATTGTGATAAAAATACACCAGTTTTTACCGTTCTTTTTATCAACGATTTACGAGAGTTTAAATTGCATGCTTCTCAATATTCAAATGTTTCGAACTCACTCCCAACAGTCCCAGCTAGAAACAGCTTTTCACAGAGCACGTTAGCAAATGTACAGCCAATTAGTGAATATGTTTGATACATGTCAGATAACATTTGCCCACTGTGTTTACGTAACATTCGGATTGAGCAACACCAACTCACACCAAGAAAGGCCTATGAACGTCCGTCATTCGACGCTAAAACGACCTTTTTGTAACAGGACTGTTATAAACCGAAAAGGCGTATAGCAGTTGATCTCTCTGGAGTTATAGGGCGTTTTAGTAGTAAGGGCAGGACAGGTCAGCCGACAAAGATAGGTATCAGGCATTACCACGACACGGTTCGTGGACGGACAGTTAGGGTTGTGGCTGGTCACTTGGTCCGTCAATGGTTGACGTTTCCGGATTTCGGTTAATAGTAAAGGGCAGACTTTCACTAATTCGAATACACTGTTTAGTAACGTATAAGTGACAACCAGATGGAGCCATCAAGTAAAAACACATACAACTCTAAGTTATGCTTGGTTGTAAGGGAAGCAATGGATAGGACGCGATAGAGGCAAATCATTCACTCCAAGTGCAAGTCATCCAATGATAACCACGATCCTTAGTCATGAGGGAACGACAAGAGAGAGAATTGACTCGTTTACGTGGATATATCGCGCACTATAATAATTTTACCGTTTGTAAGCATAATCCTACTTAATTTGATAAGCTAATAATTTTTTCTTCTTCTTTTCCTTCACCGAAAAGCGAATGATAAATATAAAATTATATTTCGTAGGTACTCATTGGTACGAGCCGGCAGGATTTGAAACGGAGACCCTCAGATTAAATTAAAAGTCTCACGTCATACCGCTGGGTCACCAACGCTTCTTAGCATTCTTCTTCTAGCATGTATTTTTTATCACTTTAAATTATATTGTGCCTAATTTACTATTAGATTAATCATCTGTAAGTAAATAATCATAATTAGGTAGGTAACCTAAGTATTCGATTTCTTATAAGAATCTTCATGTTCGGTCTGCATTTTGCAACCATATTCTTTATAGTTAGTTTGTCTGGGCTTTATCCGCAACTCGACATCCAGTGTACCCTTTTTTGCGTGATTACGAGGTAGCCTTGCTCTAACCACCCTAGTTCCTCCACAAAACCTATCATCTTTTTAAGGTTGCAAACTGCTTCCTTTGTGGTTGGAGTCCCTGAGTATTTACTCCGGTATACTTCTACTTGTTACATTCTAGGAGAATATGTGTTCTTTTTATTTTTTGGTTCTAAACTGTCTTACAAGTCTATCAATCTAAATAGTCGAATTAGTCCCATACTTAGTGCTCACATCAACTTTAAAATTTTACCATAAAGCTCAGTGTTTAAAGCTTATAATGCTTCTTTAACTAACTTTCTTATGTTTATCTTCATTTTATACTTAATACAAGTTTCAACTTCAGCTTAAAGCTTCATCTGAGAGTAATCTGGGTGCGAAGTGGGACTCAGAGTAAGATCACGTACTGGGTACATGTAAATCTACTCACACCGTGCCGTGACTGTTAACTATACACGAAGAATTACGGCGGCTTCAAAAACTTAATGCCACAGATATAATATACTCAACTTAGCCATTATTTATGATGTAACACTGAACACATAATAAATATAAATAAACACGATTATGCATACATACAGGTTAAGCCAAGTAGCAACACACAATATAAAATGTAGGTAAATAAATAACCAATGTTGGGAGATAAGACATGGTTTTGTTAAGCTAAGTCAAAAGTTTTACAAAAACAATGTTTTTTATACGTTTTGGTATGTGTCCTCTTTGGCATTTAATAATTTGGGATCTTACTTTGGCGCACTCGGGACATCTTATCGGGACAAGTGAACTGTAATTTATAAATCCGAGAATAATTTTAGCAAAACAGAATTAATAATGTGACAGCCGAGCCACATACACCACAGCTTCGAGAAAGTTCTAAGCTTTAGTGTAATAGGCTAGACGAAAAAAACAATCTAATTAAACGCACTAACTTTTATGAAAAAATAATGAACACCTTTATTTAGTACGTCAAATAAAAAATAACGGGAATACAGTGCTTTAAAGTGCTCGGGTGGAGACACGGCTTGGCAAACGCAGCGTAAGACGTCCACCCACAAGATGGACAGATGACTTTATGAATGTCGCCGGGAGACGCTGGATGCAGGTCGCTTCCAACCGATACATATGGAAGTCCAACGGGGAGGCCTATGTTCAGCAGTGGACGTCTTATGGTTGATATGATGACGATGATGATGAAAGTTTCGCGTGACGTCACAATTAGATACAATTCTGTACCTATTCAATTTCTATGCGATTCAGACGATCTTCAAACACAACGTAAAACTTCGTCTAACTGTACTAATTACTAATTTACTAAACTTATCTTTTCAGAAAAACTTGTTTAGTTAATTAATAACCAAGATAAATGTTTAAAAGGGCGGTTTCGAGGAAAGTAATTTTATTAATTCAAAACAATAAATATTATGACATTGCCTAGCCAATATATATATCTTAATATAATGTATGTACGAAAAAACTTGACAGTGTTTAAAAAAAAAAGTGACGTACATAAATTTAACACTAGATATAAGAATAATTTATTTGGTATAAAAACTAGGTTAAGTAAGGTTCAAAAATCATTTATAGGGCTCTGTACACGGTTTTACAATAAGTTACCCGACCATATTGTAGACTTAACAGAAAATAAATTTAAGGCTAGAATTAAAAACACGCTAATAAAAAAAGGGTATTATAGAGTAGATGACTATTTAAGTGACAAAGACGTTTGGTCGGATAATTTACCTTCAGTTAAATGTAAATAATGACATCTAAATTATTAATAATGTTTCAAATTATATATTGTATAGCTCTGCTACATTCAATTAGGAATAAGAAGTTGCATGCTTGACATTCAATAAGTATTCTATAAGAATCTATTTTGAATAAAATATTTTTGATTGATTTGATTTTGATTGATTAATACTTTTTCAAAAGATAACATCTCGCAAACGAATCGAACTATTAATCATTTTAAACTCCGGGCAGCTATTTTCATAATCAAACAAATATATAGCATACATTATTAATATTCATAGGAGCCCATTTGTTAATATGCCGGGCTGACAGCTCAATTTGACTCGCAATATATAATGAATTTACTAGTCATATCGTCCCAACCGATTCTAACCAATTAGATGAGAGAGATATGTTGGAGGTGCTTAATATTTCACCCCAGTATTAACTTTAGGTATTTACTTGGGATTGGCGTAGCATGACTTTGTTTTCCATAGATACTCCTACGAGTATATTGCCCGTCATTGCATCATACACATCCTTTCTTTTTATAACGTCACGTACACCTTTTCGATCGCTATGAGGTATTTGGAATTATAATTTAATATTTTTTATAGTAGATATCCTGGACGGGAAAGTTGAGGGAAAAAGAAGTAGAGAAAGGCCCCGACTCACATATTTCAGCCAAATTAAAGATAAAGTGTTTGCCGTGTCGTACGAGGAAGTCAAAAGGCTGGCCCAGAAAAGAGAAGAGTGGCGATTACTCCACCGACAAGAGCAAAGCTCTTAAATATTGATTATGATTATTTAGTGTCATGTAAAACCAAAAAACAAAAACCAACACAAACAAAGTTAACAAAAAACTAAGAAACGTTGTACAAAGTTTTAACGCTAAGAATATAGAGGTACGAGTAGGTAGGAGTGTTCAGTTAGAATAAATCGCCTCAGACAATCTACAAACATAAATTAACGATCCACAAATACTTCCCAAAAACGACATTTATTTGCATTAAATAATAATGTCGAAATGAGAATGGTCACAAATAAAAGCTCAGGGACAAGTTGATGGAATAATTATAATTATACGGCAAAGGAGCCGGTGGCCGCCCGCTGGCGACCGCCGATTGTTACCTCCAAAAAAGCAATTAAAAAACGAACCAGTAAGAAATAGCTTCAGTTTGAAAAGGAAATATTCTCCATTTTTAATATTCCAGCGTCTGATGAGCTTTCCATTCACAATTCGTAGGTTGACGACAAAAAGGCGTGAATTGAAAACGTGTCGCGATTTCTTATCGGATGCAAAAACTGCGTTACAATGGAGAAGCAAGAGTAACAAAAGAGGTTAGCTATGGTCACGATTAGAATAAAAATGTACATACCTTTTTTATGTAGCATCTAATGGGTCCCACTGCTGGGCAAAGGCCTCCCCTAGCCTCCTGGATCCCCCGGTCCTCGCTTGAGGGCATAAGATTTTTTTTAATATCATGTGGAATGTCAAAGCAGCTTAACAAGTTTCCACACATAGATCGTTTCCGAACGAAACTGTCAACTTAATAAAATAAACATCGAATCTCAGATGGCCAATCAGCGATCAGTGCGGCTTAAACAGAAGTCATAATCGATAAATAAAAATAAACATTTTTGCTAGAATCAATACCTCCAGGATCCAGGAGGTTAAAGCTCCAAATCTCTCGATTCAAGGCAATTTACTTATTAAATAATATTAAGTAAGTAAGGTATACCTACAAATATAATTATATATTATAATTGTCAATAGAATAATACTAGTGACTCTGTGAGTTGTAGACCCCGCTAACATATGGTCTGACGCCTTCGAAAAATATTTTAATACTCTAAACCTCTATTTTATATATATATATATATATATATATATATATATATATATATATATATATATTTTATTGTGTCAAAAAATTTACACAGCATTACAGCGAACTAATACACTGCGAAATTTATGATGTACATGCATTATTTATACAACTAGGTACATAATACAGAGAAGAAAACACAAAACAGAACAAAACTAATACAAGACAGTAGATTAACGCTTATCCATCGCCTCACAGAACTTCATACATTCTTTACACAGATCCATCCAACTACGGGAAATATGGGAAAGAATCTCAGTGCTAATCATAAAATCATTCTAAGAAAAAAAAGATAAATATAAGATAATTAAATTTATTGCTACCTACCATGAACAAACTTGGAATGGAATCATGATTATAAATAGTAGGTACAAATATCGTTAAAATAATTTAATTAATGATCTCAATTCTCGATTGGTCAATAACTGTTATTGTATCGAAAGTTACACGATCGTAACTCCCAACAGTCCCAACATTATTTATGTGTTGCCAGTGAAAGTATTTGATTCAATGATCATTGTGTTATGCAAGTATTGGATACCTACATTATACAAAGATGATATCCATATAGGTGAAGGGATACTTTAACCCGCAAGAACCTTACGAAGGGTCCATGATAACTCGCGTTACATTTAGAACGGCTATTTGAAAAAAAAAATTGTGTGATTGATGCTCAAATGTTATTTATTAAAGTCGAAATCACTTGAGACATAACCAGTATATTGACACGGTAAACGTTAATGTGCCGGTAACGTTACCTACACAAATTGGACATGAGTTTTTGAGGCATCGCTAAAACATGATTATTTTATTTATGTTTTCGTTCAATTACTTACAATTGCAATAAGAAGAATACAGAAGGGCTAGTATTATGGTAAGGCCTTTTTATCCGCTATCACGCCATGCATCACTTTCGCAGTTAGGTACTTGTTAGAACGTGATAGCGATGGGGATAGTCGATAAAAATCCGACCATAATAGACTAGCAGAAGGCCTAGATTGTTGCCATTTCATCGACTATTATGTCATGCGTCACTTTCGCACATACAAACTTGTTAGAATGGGACAGATACTGTGAAGGTCGGTAAAAACCCGACCTTGTAGTAATAAAGAGCACGACAAAGCACCCTGTGCCTAAAAAGGGTGACAGATCAGACCCATCGAATTACAGGCCAATCGCTATAACCTCCCTTCTCTCCAAGGTGATGGAGCGCATAATCAACGCAAAGCTCCTGGGATACCTAGAGGATCACGATCTGATCAGTGACCGGCAGTATGGCTTTCGCCATGGTCGCTCCACTGGTGATCTTCTAGTGTATCTCACCCACCGCTGGGCTTCAGCTATTGAGAGTCAAGGTGAGGCATTGGCAGTCAGCCTGGATATAGCGAAGGCGTTCGATCGGGTTTGGCATGGGGGTCTTCTATCGAAGTTACCATCTTACGGACTGCCCGGGGGATTATGCGAATGGATTGCCAGCTTTTTGTCCGGCAGATGCATACGAGCCGTTGTCGACGGAAGTTGCTCCGATAGCATGGACATAAATGCTGGTGTCCCACAAGGCTCTGTGCTATCCCCAACGCTGTTTTTGCTGCATATCAATGACATGTTGTCCATTGGCGATATTCATTGTTATGCAGACGACAGTACTGGGGATGCCTATTACACAGGCCGTGCTAACATCCCTCGTCCCGTTGTGTTAGAGAGTCGTGAAAAGCTTGTGTCAGACATCGAGAGTGCTCTCTCTGATATCTCACTGTGGGGCCAGGAAAATCTTGTCCGATTTAACCCCACTAAGACACAAGTTTGCGCGTTCACCGCTAAAAAAACCCCATTTACTGTGGTCCCACAATTCCAAGACACAGTCCTTACCATGTCAGAGAGTATTGGGATCCTGGGAGTTGACATTTCCAGTGACGTCCAATTCCGTAGCTACCTGGAAGGGAAGGCCAAGCTGGCATCCAAAAAGCTCGGTGTGCTCTAGAGCTAAGCAGTACTTCTCTCCGGGGCAAAGACTGTTATTATACAAGTCTCAAGTCAGGCCCCATATGGAGTATTGCTGCCATCTTTGGGCGGGAGCACCTGGATACCAGCTGGGCCCCTTTGACTCGATCCAAAGACGTGCTGTCCGAATTGTCAACGATCCCAAACTCACGAGCGATATCGAACCCTTAAGTCTAAGGAGAGACTTCGCCTCCTTATGTGTGTTCTATCGCTTGTACAATGGATTGTGCTCTGAGGAATTGTTTGATATGATGCCAACGGCTGCATTCTACCACCGCACCGCTCACCGTCGGCAGGGTGTTCACCCGCATACCCTGGAGCCTAAATGGTCTCGTACCGTGCGGTTTAAGAGGAACTTCCTCCCGCGGACGCTCCGGCTGTGGAATGAGCTCCCTGCCACTGTTTTCCCAAAGGACTACAATATGGGGTTCTTCAAAAAAGGAGTGTTAAAGTTTTTAAAGGGTCGGCAACGCGCATGTAACACCCCTGGAGTTGCAGGCGTCCATAGGCTACGGTGACCGCTTACCATCAGGCGGGCCGTATGCTTGTTTGTCACCGTCGTAGTATTAAAAAAAAAAAACAAGTTTTGTCTTCAACACTGAAGTTTGAAATTCGAATACGCATGTACAGTCAACCAATTGGAACCCTAGGCCACTCTAGAACCAAGTCAAAATGAAAGAGAGTAAGAGATTTCTTACAATCTGATTTATAGCGTCACTATGACATAGTCCTGCAGTGGCCTAGGGTTCCAAACGGTTGACTTATATATGCGCTATGTAGGCCGTAAAATGTGTGACACATTCTTATGACTATACAAATAAGCAGCAGTTGACTGTAATGTAGTTTGGTACAGTACAGTACATGTCGGTAAAATTACATTGATAAACAAAATAAGTACCGACGAATATAAAAAAGAACTCTCACGATGATCCAAATAAACCATAATTTTTTCGCAACACCAGTGCAGAAATCATAATTCAATCACATCACACCTGACAGCTCCTCAAAAGTCGAATCGATAAAATAAAACTTCTTTTGTCAAATTCTTCGCAACCCGCGGACTCCGATAAAGGATTGACATTCGATTTTGAAGCTGACGTGTTGGAATCGAATACAAATATCGATCGACGAGATAGCCTTAGCGATGTCGAGTCGATATTGACATGGAGTTTTGATTACTCGATTCTATCGTGCCTGGATAAGCTGTGAGATGAATCGCTCGATATTTTGTACAAGTGCTATTGATAAATTTTTGTTTTGACAGATGCGAACCGAAAGGCCGGTATTTTTTGAACGGGCAACGGTCTATTTAGTCTAGTCGGGAGTAACATTGTATTTGCAACGTCCCGAATTCGTTTGTAAGGTGTATTGCATAATAATGTAGGTATGTGTTATAGTTATACAAATTAAATTTTGTTCTTTAATGTAATCACTAAACTGTAAAATACGAATCAAATAATTTATTATCACTACCTAGTATAAAACAAAGTCGCTTTCCGCTGTCTGTAAATATTTATGTATACTTAAATCTTTAAAACTAGGCAACGGATTTAGATGCGATTTTTTTTTTGATAGATAGAGTGATTCAAGAGGAAGGGTTATACAGTATGTATCACAACGAAGAGCAAACCTTAAAACTGGTTGACGGGGAACTCGAGTACAATGTAATGACGTGCATTTCACGTGCCTAAGTACATGTTTTATGGCATAGAATTTCTAAGTGAATTTCTGGAGGACCTTCTTTTTACGGTCGGTTAATGGTTTTTGTAACATTCTGTAAGGTTTGTTTACGTTTTTTATTATTGACAGTGCATGCGTATTGCGAACTGTTGATACGTAGCTAGGGGCAACTAATAAACATTGACGTCGTCATGTCAACGCACATGCGCTTTTAGTTCTGTTTATAAGTAACCTAGGTAATAATTTAAATAATGACTGTAGTCATAGGCAACGCGCAAGCGCTCCGTTAACTGTTTATTTGTAACTAGGTAAAAATCCAAACTTCAACAAGGTTTGACGCCTGTCTGTCAGTTGATAATTTAATAAACAAATAATACAGGGGAGGTGCAAAACAATAATAATAAATGTATAATTTTATATCTCCTATAAAAACTGTCGTATTTTTGATGAATTAGGTACCGTGCTCATATTTATGATCTAAACATTAACGGGTTTCTTTTTTTTTCCTTTCGTTTTAATACATACTGTATGTATAATAATAACCTGTGCGAAGCCGGGACGGGTCACTAGTTTGTAATAAATGTTTTGATTCTTGTTTTTTTTTAAGTAGTCACACTACTATGTATAAATTATCAATTAAAAGAGATATCACATACTACAGAAAAAGTGACCAAGGCGGTGAGCAGGGCTGGAATTGAACAAGCGACCTCCTGCTTTCGCGGCAGACGCCTGCTTACTTTTTCTGTAGTATATGACATCTCTTTCAATTTCTAACTAAACTTAATATAAACTCTAAATTAACAATGTCACGAGTTGACTTGACCTTGACTCGTTGTCACGTTACGTATTCTCCCGTAACTGACGTTAAGGAGGATCCGTAACTAAGAGTGAGGAAAGGAAGAAAAAGAAAGAAAATTAGGGTTAGGGTTCTTTATTTTCAGCCGGTAAACAGGAGGTCACTATGGCGGTAAGTACGGTGTTAAGCTGGAGCAGATTCGGTCAGGATGTAGAAGAAGAGTCAGTCAGCAGCGGGCGAAGTAGTTCCGGATGGCGTGAGTCCCAAGACAGGTAACCAGATATAGTACTAGCAGGTGAAGGTAGTTTCGGGCGGCGTATGTATGCCTGCACCGAAATGGGGAACCAGAAGTGATGTCTTCAGGCCCGATGTTCGTCAGGCGTAGGGAACCTCGGGCGGCGTTGATTCGCCTGCGCCGAGTGCAGTCAATTGAAGATACTCGTAGATGTCAGTAAAGCCGACAAGCAGCAGTAGGATAGCTTCCTCGAAGATTTAATTCTCAGGAGAATATTTTAAGAAGAGGGCCAAGAAGGGAGGTCGCTTGAGAGTGCGGGGCCTGCCTAGACCCCGCACAGGCCTCTATTTTCGAAACTGCTCTAGACTAGAGCTGACGAAAGACTGAATTCTGTAGACGGCTACCGGGGTTTTATACCCCAGCTCGAGAATTTAGAATTGCTAAATTTAAATTTAAATATTTACAAAGTACCAGTTTTAAATATAAAACAAACTTATTCAAATGTAGAAAACCTAAACTGCATGGTAAGAAATTTGCAAATTGACAATTTACGACAAAGTATGTAACCATGGATACTTATAAATAGATATATCAAAAAGTGTAAACAAACGGGAAAATATGAGTAATTATGATAAATTTCACAAAAATAAGCTGTTATCCTTGAAAAGGAAGAACGTTATACATATAAGCCGGTAAGCCGCTAGGAGATTTTAGGTCAAACCATTGTGTGAAAGGTTTTACGTAATGAAGTTAATAACAGGATTCTTTCAGATCTTCAAAATGCAGCTTAATCAACTATAAAATAGCATAAACATACAATGAACTGAAAGATAAGTGCAAGGAATAGAGCTAGAAAGACGCTCAATGAATCCGAAGCTTACAAGAAACATAAGGTAATGCTACATCGTATAAGTCAAACTAAGCATCTGAGAGTGGTTACTCGTTCTAAGGCCATTCATAGTATTGTTGTCCTTTTTGCTATGCGTTCGGGTCGAGTTGGCGACTCACATAGGTTTGGACAGTCAGTACTCGATCGAGTCGATTCGAGTTGTAGAAGAACTTGATCCGAGTTAGGTAACTCGTCTGGACGCTGATTCGAGTCATTAAATATTTATTAATACTACGACGGTGACAAACAAGCATATGGCCCGCCTGATGGTAAGCGGTCGCTGTAGCCTATGGACGCCTGCAACTCCAGGGACGAATCCTCTTGGAGCTCTGGCGACCTTACTCGCCAACAGAAACAAAATAGGTATAAATGTAATATTTGGCTTTTGCGATAATTTAGTCGTATGGCTGCTTAAATAAATCGAAGATTAACGAAATATTATTATCCAAAATATAAGTCGTAAAAGATACAGGATAATTTTGTAACGTGTTAACGTCGGAATTAGATCGATGGCGGTCCGCGTCGATAAGATACGGTATTGATTGAATATATTCGATTTATCGAGGATGAGCCTTTAATTACTCATCTTTGGTTTAATTACTGATTTCCTCTTTAACGATCCCGCGGTTTTTCACACTTGCTATAAGGGCGGATTTTGATTTTGTTGTCGTTTTTTTTTCGCTTCAGATTCCAATGAAATTAGTTTGGTAGGTAGGAAAAGTTCCTTATTCTCTCCCAGTATGTCCCACAATTCTTTCCATTCTTTCCAAGGACTACAATATGGGGTTCTTCAAAAAAGGAGTGTTAAAGTTTTTAAAGGGTCGGCAACGCGCATGTAACACCCCTGGAGTTGCAGGCTACGGTGACCGCTTACCATCAGGCGGGCCGTATGCTTGTTTGTCACCGTCGTAGTATTTAAAAAAAAAAGTTACGAATTCGTATGGGATTTTTGTAACTCAGTGGGAAATTTAGTACAAATTTTTGGTCGCACATTGGGATTTCGTATCTTTCTAACGTAGAATAAGGAACTCTACCTATCCACCAAATTTCATTCAAATCTGACGAGAAAAAAACCACAACAAAATAAAAATATGCCCATAAATTACCTAGATAGGTGTATTGGACGTGGTGGGGACAGTGGGGGGAGAAGGTGTTAGTACGATCAGATATCTGAAGTTGGTCTTTCCATTTCTACTGTCCTGAAGGAAGACGTAACACGAACCAAGTGGAAGCTGTTTTTTAACGAAAGCATAATGAACTATCAAGGACATGACCTTCAGAATTTAACCCCTTGAAGAAAACGATCAAGAACAAGATAAATACCTACATATATTACATTAAAAAATACACAAAAAAATAGACTTGCTTTTTTTCGCCATTAATAATACTTTTAAATAGTTATAATAAATTATAAAGTATCGAAAAATAAAATTAAAACTAAGTAAGTATATTTAAAATAAACTAATCTTAAATAAATCTAAAACTAACCATGTTTTTAAGTTAGTTTTAATCGTTGTATTCACGATTAAAACATGTGTGTCATATGTCATATCTTAAAATTTTGCTGGACAGCCGCATGCTGTCTTCTAGCAGAATTTTTCATTTAATGCCGAACTTTATGTATATTTTTAAGGAAAGTCTTTTATCCTTGTCTTAAATATCCTATCCAGTGTCTCATCTATATGTACTTACAGTTAAGTGGCTGACAACCGCCAAGTCAGCGCACACTGTTTATTTGCATCGGGGTCATTAAGATCACACTATCATTGGTGGCGGCCGCTGCAGGACACCATCGCGAGCACAGACTTCTGGCCGAAGGGCGTCGTGTTTCGGCGGTTCCGGGGCAACCTGCCGAATCCCATGCCGCTGGTTCAGACGACGCAACGGAGCCATGCTATTGCGTCGCCTAGAACTAAGTGAATTTTGTTTACTGTTCCTATATAATTTGTTTGTTTGTTACCAGTTATTGAGTTACTTAATGTACATAATTATATTTTCAGTCCTCCGGCCGGTAAGCGCCACTTTACGCAAAACTAAATTGCCGCCTGCCGGCTCCGTCGGGCTGAAAAATAGTATACAAACCTCGGCCGGTAAATGGGAAAGCCTCGGATCACATGTTAGTCGACCTCGGCTTCGCCTCGGCCGACAATTACATGGAATCCGAGGCATTTCCCACTTAAACGGCCTTGGTATGTAATGTACTATTATATTTTGTTAGTCTAAGTTTCGTGACGCATTGGTATTGTTACTGTTATGTCATGTAAACATTTTTACAATAAAAATAAATAAAATAAAATAAATAAATTGGTCGGCCTGGTTTTAGAAGGAAATAAAACACGGGTAAATAAACAAAACCGTAGATTATTTGTGAAACTTGAATCAATGGTTTAGATATTTGTATAATAAAATTGTGATTATACTTGCAAACGTTTATTTATGTCAAAAAATACAGAAATGATGAATTAATGATTAGTTATTTTTTATAGAGCCGATTTTGTTAAATCTATAATCGTCTCCTGTCACGGTATTTAAACACGATAAATATAATTATTTTATTGCGGTATTAAAATAAATATAATTTCTTTAAAAAAATGCTTAAAAAATTTTAACTATAAAACTCTCGTGAGGCGGGTGGTCGCTCCTGATGACGTTCTTCGTAAAGAACGAAACATGTCGAGCGAAAATCGACTAAATTACGTGAGTGACCCGTTTTAAATATTATTTAATAATGCTTAAAAAATACGAATTATGTATTGTCAGACCCTTTAAGCTTGTAAGCTTTTCATTGTAGAAGTTTGTTTTTAAACAAATAAATATCGATTTAAGTATTTTCAAGAACAAGGGCACAGTCAATGACTTTAATTTGTGAATTTCTTATAGTTGACAGTTCTGTCAAATTGCATTAAAATTCAGGGGTCTTTAGTTCACAAATTAAGGACCCTCACTGTAGGTACATGAAACTGTGAGTCAACTCTCGATACATAAATGTTTTGAGGTCGATACCTCAAACACACCAGGGGCCATAAATTATCCAAGTCATTGTCATCTAACCTGCCATTAAGCATGCATCATTCCCTAATAAAAAGCAAACAATGCACAATGCAAAAAACTTAATTTTGGCTGCCTAAAAACAAAGTAAAATTCGTAAGGGACCATATGGCGCCCGAAACACCACAAGACCATAAGAACTTAACACCCTATGGAGATTACACGATGTTACTATCTATTAATTTCAAAGTGAAGGTCAATGCCGCTGCCGCCCACAAATTCGTGTCCGCCGCTCCGAAACTTTGCGTCGGCTCACTTTTATATTCGAAACTGTTCAGAATCTAAATCGGCAATGGAAACATATGGGATTGTTATTGGTTGCACCATACAGGGAGGATCTGCACATTTTATTATTTGTGTGGTTCCCCGCTGCGCTCCAGGGGTCGAAAACATTTTTCTCGCCAACAAAATATTATTAGCAATGCATTCAGTTATTTCATTGTGTGCAAGAAACACTAATTAATTAAATCTAACGGCTGTTATTTACTTAAAGTAAACACTAGAATACTTTTTATATGTAAATATTACAAGTGTTTTACGATTTATTTATAAAATTACGAATTAATTCCAAACACACTATTAACTTCCAATCAGCATTTCTCCATTACGCTTATTCGCCTCACTGTGTACACGAAGTTTCTACAATTTACAATTTATTGCTGGCAAATTGCTGAACTAGACCTTTGTAAGCAATATTAATTTGCTTTCGAGGAATTCAATGTTGAATTAAGACGCAAATAAACGACTAGTTCGTGAACAATTTCACGTTGAATCGTCTATTTTAATATTACAGTTTTATTCCGGTAGACGGTCTTCAAGCAGGATAATGGCATAATACATGAGATTATTTCTGTATTCATGGCTGTAGTTCCGGTGAAAATAATAGTCATAATGTCTTATTTAATTAGCGTTTTAAAGAAAACGAGTCTAGATGTAATTATTTTCGAAACATAAATGTGAGCCAGTACTTAAAGTAATTATGTTGTCATGCAAGTTATTTAGTCTCATGCGGTGGGCTGGACGCATTTTTATTGGGTTGTTTAAATGGCAGTGTTTATAAGGTTCATTGTCAATTTATGAATAGATTCTTATGTTAACTATGTTCATTTTACCAAATAAGTACCTAGACAAGTAATGATTGATGCATTTTATTATTTAATTCTGAGTTCTACTTAAGCAAATACGGCATGTTTTAAACTTTGTTCTCTGATGAAATTACGGAACAAAATAAAAGAAATGATTATGTCAAATTCTAAAAAATATTCGACGACCGGTTGGCGAAGTTGGTAGTGACCCTGTGCTATGCCGATGGTTCTGTGTTCGAATCCTGGTAAGGGCATTTATTTGTGTGATGAACACAGATATTTGTTCCTGAGTCATGGATGTCTTCTATGAATTTGTATATTATATATATCGTTGTCTGAGTACCCGTAACACAAGCCTTCTTGAGCTTACTTCGGGACTTAGTCAATTTGTGTAAGAATGTCCTGTAATATTAATTTATTTAATATTTATTTATTCTTAGGTTGCACACCCCTGTGCGCTTTAACTTCAAAGTTTGTAACTATAAAAACAATGTTTGCGGTGAGGATCCAGTTTTTTTTCAAAACCGAATTCCGAAAATCCACCCTTATGCTCAGGTAGCTATCGAATTTTAAAACTGTTTGTATTTCCGAAAAAAATCTACAACAATAGGCAGAACACATCTTACCTGACACTGATTATAATAAGGTTTGAGAAATATGACGACATCCATATGTTGTTTTATGCTCTAAAAAAGTGGTTAAATAGATGGGAATGGGTCGAAAATCAGTTGGGTTCTGTATAAATATGCTGTTATCCAGCATATTTAAGTGGTCCATGGATATTGAATTAAAAAAAACTAAAAAAATATTGAGTCAATTTAGTATTTCTAAAGATTATTTTTTTAGGCTTTAGATCTTATTTTTATCTTCTCAACTTGTAGGTTCATTTAAGAACACATTGTCTTCTATATTTATAAATATGCCTGGCATAATATTTATTTTGTTTAAAACTTTTGCATTTAATTAATATGATTTTTATCAAGCCTGTACATATAGACATGTTTTGTTGTGGTAAATACAGTCAATACTATGATACTCGATACTATAGACAGAGTGTTCAATTATTTTTATCTCAATGTCCAAATTGTGAATTGAAATATGATTTGTACCGTGGCAGTAACTAAAAGTAAGCATAATAGAAGTATATGTAAGCGTAGACCCGACACCTACCCATACTAATATTATAAAAGCGAAAGTAACCCTGACCGATTAAGATGAAATTTGGTTTGTGGATAGTTTGACTCCTAAGGAAGTACCTAAAAAGTATAGTTTTTGTTCTAATTTTACGCAGACGAAGTCGCGGGCAAAAGCCAGTATCTACATAAAATTACACAGTGATACACGGCCGTAAAAAACAATCTCCTTCAATATCGTTTGTTATAGAATCACTTGCCCTAACTGTTTTGTCCTAATGATCATAATCCCTGAGATCCATTGTCCTAATTATTATTTGCTGTAATTGAATTATTGCATAATAACGATTTCTCACGCCGAATCGCTGTTAGGAAGGTCGGTTAGGTTAGGTTAGAACCATCACGCCATAACGAGTCAAATTGCTGCTAGAAAATTAAATTAAAACGATGTAAAGCAAAAACATATTAGGACATATGAGTTTAGGACCTATCAGTACCTATCAGGGAATACAAAAATGGGATAATAAACTTTAGGAAACCCGATATAGACCTCTGAAGCCCACAGAACCCTAAAACGTGAAGTATTCTTGTGTCCCGCATTACACAAGAATTATTTGTTATTAGTTGTTTCGGTGGTCTCGTTATACGATTACGATTTGTGGATCAGCCTTTTTTGTTGCCCCGTCGACTGGAAAAGGAGTTTCTACTCTGCTTGGCTCCTTGAATTGAATTTAGTACAATTAGTAGCATTAGGTTGCATGTGGAACGCAATGGGGTTTTTGTGAATCTTTGGTTATTTCCTCTCTAATTTTCGGTTCCGATGCAGCTGTCATTAAGTTTTCTATGAGGATGTTATTTGGTTTGTGTAGTGGTTAATTGGGCTGCCGAATGGAGCGTGTTTATGTGGCTTAATATTATTGTGGCTTTTACGACTGATACATTTATTGATTTATATAAAATAGAATAAACTTATACACAAAATAGCTATAATATTTCCAATCAATTCCTCTATTCTGAATAATAAACCGGCGATAGCTTATAAAAATGTAAGTCCTTTATTGGTCGCACGGTAATTAAAATACCTAAACAAACACCATAAAAGTTTTAAATAAGGCGCTCAGCCCGGTGGCTCTGCGTGAATATATATCGCGTACCAATAGTGGATTCCGTGTATAAAATCTTATGCGAAAACAAAATCATTTACAATTTTTGATATACAAGAAACAAAAATATATTTTTAATCTGCATTCTTTTTATTGAAGCTATAAATTCACATTTTTATGAACAAAAAGCTTTATCACATCGTAACAACGAAGAAAAAAGGTTAAATTTCCCTTATTTTTTTTAATATAGCTCAGTGGCAAACAAGCGTACGGCCCGTCTGATGGAAAGCAATAAACGTAGCCTATAACGGCTGCAAGTCCAAGAGTGTGTGACATGCGCGATGCAGACCCATTAGAAACTAGTGTATCTACTTAGTGGCAGAGCGTTCGTAGAACGATTCCTGCCTGTTTCCCTTGCGTGAACTAATCTACGAGTAGCACAGATTTATCCATCTCCGACTTGCTGATATGGTTTGAACTGACCCCTTCTTTTGTAAGGAACTTGATGACGGAACGATATTCCAACTATTCCATTTCGAAAAATTTCAGCCTTCCCGTTGTTTTAAACGCCGTGAAATTAAAACTGCAAGCGATAGAAATCTAAAAACTATAAACGAAAGAGCAGAATAAATGACGATCACAAATCACAATGTAATTTTTTTTTTTCGAACCTCCTCATTTCTCCAGCCAGTAACTTTTGGACCGCACTACATACACTCATTTTATGAAGAAAGTTTCCTTGTATGGGGATACATATATTAATAAAGTTAATTTTGTACAATTTACGGAAGATCCACGCTATTCCAAAGAGCCCTCATTAGTGTAGTCCGACCGGTAAATGATCATAATGAGTGGTTATTATTGCTCCCAACTCTACGTAATTATTATCTTTTTTCCTACGTTTCCGCCCGACCTATACTACCGGAACGTAGACAACTTGCTGCCACATTCACTTGAACTCACTATACATTGAAGCCTTATATCAATAAACAAAGGAAGAAATATTAGTAAGACGCGTAATGTACGCCAGGCGTTGCTATATTTCCTCGTTTTCATACGGCTGAGGCTAATAGAAGAACGTCTTAATGAAGCGGCAAAAAGTATATAAGTCAAACACCGCCTAGTTTTGAAAATTGTATAAACATGTTTTATCGAACCGTTACTCAAATACATACTAGTGTCATTTTAAAATTAAATTTATTGAATTCTGTTCATAGTTCAAGATTTTTAATATAGATGGGATTAACATTGAGCTTTTGTTTAAGCTAACATGGTCATTTACATTAGAATTACTATTTAAAACGAGGTATTTACCATGTATATTTGTTTTTGTTAGCTCCCGGTATTTCGGCACTGTTACAAGCGCTATGTTCATGGTGTTACTACACCTACTACACAGTTACAGAGTAACAGTGGCGAAATATCGGGAGCTCAAAAAACAAACACCAGACACCCCTATGTATAGTCATATTGAGCAACTTTATCAGAAAACACGAAAAAATATCCCCTATACAAAATATCCAGATCACACAACCAAAATGTATGAACAGTAATTTTTTTATGTTTATATATGAGATGTCTGCAGTTATTGAGATTTAATTTAGAAATAAACTTTTGACGGGAAATTGATTGAAGTACCGAGTCAGTCAGAAGTTAATAAAGCCTGTCTTCCCTTGACATGTTCATTACAATGCAGGGATTGTCTGCTCATATTCGCAATTATTGTATTTCGCAGTCGCAGGCGCATCGCTGCGTGAGGCTTAGGTTGTGCGCACACGAACGACACCAGAAAATAGAAAAAGAGTTATTCATTTATTAGTCATCACTTAAGCCCACTTGCATCGCCCGGTGTTAGTTAACCTGGAGTTAGCTGTCAAATTACACACAAAAAAGGCGTATCTCCGGGTTATGTGGCTAACCCCGGGTGATGCGAGTGGCTCTTACAGACTTATCAATATACATACCTAAATGTGGTTAAATATAAGTAGTTTTTTTTCCCACTTATTTTAAAAATACGTAAATATGAAGCTGAAGACAGCCTCTCTTACTCTCACTTAGCAGTCGAGTTTACTGTATGCAATCTGAATCAGCATATGCCTTATGGGTCATGCCATGGTCACTTACATTACGTTTTGACTCAATTAAGACAACAGAAATAGTATCTTCGACGGGAGGAAGTAAATATTGTACATTCTGAGAAGTACATTCGATAAAGAAAAAATGTCATAAATATGAGCAAATATACTTTATTTTAAAATTCACATTCCATTAAAAAATCTTTTTTTTTTCTATTCGATTATTTCTGTTGTCGTAATTGAGTAAAAACGTAAACGTACGTAAGTGATCATGAAATGGCCCTTGTTATGGTTACTAGTACCGCTTGATTATGTGCTTAAATACCTAGGTAATGCTTTCATAACAATTCAGTATCATATATTATTTATGCTTCGGTCCCACAAATACTAACAAGATTTTATTAAGAAAACTAGCAACATTCCATGACGCTTTGATAAGCAAATTAAAATGTCTTCTTAAGCAAGGTGTATTTACCAACAACAGTTTACGAGCACGCAACTTGTCACATTACCGAGTAATGCACACGCAAGCGCAATCGCGAATTGCATCGCAGTTGCAAGCGTGCGGCCACCCTTTTCCAGATAATCAAATTTCGTACGGCCAGCATTAATCACTTCAACACTTTACACCGTAGGCGTCGCGATTACATACGATTAATAAACCGGTCGCAGAAATCGCATGATTAATTGTCGCAAGAAATCAGAATCGCACACAGGATTCATTATTTACCCGCTATTGTCTGACCGATCTTAATTTGTCCGTGTTTTGATTATCTGATTTTAAGTTACAATGCAGTTTTGCTAATCAAAAAAGCAGTAAGTTACTAGGAGCCCCGCGTTACTTACTGCGTTTTGTCTAAGCGCAAGCTCAATATGAAAGGTTGATTTGATTGCGCAAAGATGTCTAAGATTAGCTTTCTCACAGATATCGTAATCGTAACGTAAGGCGTGAATTTTGAGCATTGTGTAATATATAAGTAATCTAATGCGGAACGACCTTTGGCTTGATTGACCGGCAAGCGCTCAAAGTTGCAAACATCGTGTGTTTACTTTTACTAACCTTTTTTTAACGTACAGACAGGAGGGCATAGGTTACTTTATTAGCGTTGTCTATGATAATTAAGCAATCCGCAAGATTTTGCAAAATGTTCTAATCTCTTTTTTTAAGCCAGTTAGAGTAAGAAGGAGATAATTTCCAGTGGGAGTGACATGAGATACCCTAATACAGCATTTGCATTTCGTGCCCCTATATCTTTTAAAAAATTAAATTATATAGGTTGTTTTCTTTTTTAAATAGTATGTCTTTGCTCCATGGGGAAACTGTATTTTAAGTGGCCTATTGCCCTCTTCGACAGTTTGATGAAACGTAAGATGTATACCGGTCTGATGCTTCCCCTACCCATGTCAACGGATGCAAGTAGAACCAGCTATCGCTTTGGCGCTTAATCCATATCCCAGTAGGAATATGTTCGATTTTAACAGACAATAGTTCCAGGTATAAAATAGTATTATGTATTCTTGAAACTTCTTTGATGAGTAACGGTTGACTCTCACCAGAACGGGACGGGACGATCTATAAATTTTTATAGAAATAATCACGTGATAGCTCGGAGCCCTCGGATGTCACGTGACGTTTTCTAAAGAAACTGACATATCGACTCGGCCCGGTTGCGTCCCGGCCCGTCCTAGTGTGAGTCATCCTTTAAGGCGTGCAATTTATTAACTAATCTTCTAAAAACAGGCATATTCGCGGGACGGTCGCCAGATATGAATGCACGTTTCCCTTTGGTTTTTTCGGGTGTATGTAGTAGGTACCTTAGGTTTTGGGCAACAATCGGATAGGCTATGATAATGTTTAACAATTGATCGAGCGCAAACTGTATCCCTCTGAGAATTGTAGCTGGTAAGCCACTGTTCAGTAAAGCTGTGATTCCCGGTATCCGTATTATTCGGGATTTGGCGATACGTTCCCTTGGACATGTTGGCGGAGTTCGGTAATAAAGCAAAGTGGATGACTCACCTGAGGATACGTTATCCTACATGAAGCTAAAGACAAATAAGTGGTAAAAACTGGCAATTTGAATGTAAATCTAATTAGTAATTACCATTGGGCCTCATAGAAAGGTACCTAATCATCATGGGGCTTCATTGAAAGGTTTTAGACCCAAATATTTTGGGTAACAGTTGAATCTCAAATTATTCCAATACCATCCCCTATATCTAAGTCTGCTTATTACATCGAGGTTATAAGGAAACATTTTTGCATATGTGCTAATTTATTCTCAAAGGGTTGCGTTCTATAAAATGTACATGGAAAAGAACCCCTTATTTATGTTGATGGAGATCTTAACTTTTAAAAAACGTTTTGCCATAGCCCTGCCCTCTTTATACTAATAGCAAATATGTTAACTGATCGTTTATATGCCATTTATTTTTTAGCACTATGAATTACGAATTCATTCGTTGATTTTCCTAACTATCACATGATGGAATATAAATGATTGAATGTTTATTGCGTATTTGGTAACTCAGGTTACACAATAGCAGTTACGGTTGCTCAAAATAGATCATGCCGAACCCTACCTCTTTAGGTGTAGGTACACGCTATTTGTTATATCTAAAATAATGAAAAACTTACAATACAAATTATTACAATATTACAAAATAACAAATCCAAATCTAGATTTGCAGTGTTTACGGTAGGCACCTTGCTCCTGTACGCAATAAAAAGTGCATTCTAGAAAACCGTATTATAATTAATCCAAATTAAATTAATTCAGCCCACTGTGCTTCCGCATTTCACAGGCTGTCTGATATGTCCAACTTTCCCACTTAGCAGATAACTTTCGGTAAGGAGAATAGCAGTCTTTATTGTTTAGTTGGTCGGTGAACGAAAATCTGTCTTTGTTTTCCCAGACTCTGTTTCCCATGAATGATGTCATTGCGGATATTCATGTTAGTTTCTAGTCACGAAGCTAATAGCTAATTAAATTATTAATATAATTATACAATCATTGTCTATCGGAAGTCATAACAAATGCATCATAGAATGACGTTATTAAAGACCATGCTTGCGAAAAAGGCAGTAAGTGCGGTAAGACTCATATATACTTACTACGTTCTAGCTTAACATAGATCAGTAGGTGGACAGTCGCCACTCTAACACCTAGACAATAGAGTCGTGTTCAGTTATTTTTGAGCACTTCGGCTGCTCCAATATTACTGACGGCGACTGTACTTATTTCAGTTGTCAAGTGGGCGAACTAGTCAATATTATGAATCAGACATGATAACTTATGCCTGATAGACTTAGTTTATGGCTACAAATTAATATCCACATTAATATTTAGTTTCAATAACGCCCCGCCTACCGAAAATTTACGATTGGCAATAATTCATAATCCTCATCTGTTCTAAAAAAGTTTTTGCCCAAACGGGGCCACCGAAAAACAACAATTAATGAATAAATACAAAAAGAACCGCCAGTGTTTCAATTCATTTAATGGGCGGGGTCGTTTTACATTCAAGGGGAGGATATCTCTCAAAATCATTAGCCCGGGAATGTCTGGAACATAATTTCGTTGCCCAACTTTCGGTGGGTGGATATGCCCTTTGTCTTAGCGACATAAATAAAAAAAAGAAAATGTCAGTTGAATCGTAAATGTATTTGCAGCGGTCACTGTGATATGTAATTTCGCATTGTCCTCGCGATTTTATGTCGAGTGATACGTTAATGTCGATATTTATTATTCAAAATTGGTCGCAACCCGCAATCATCTTTTGATATTCATCCGTTTATTGCTTTGTACAAAGACAATGATATGATATAGACTATCTAATCAAAAGAGCGCCGTTGTTCACATTTCGCTTTTAGGTAAGAACTCAATATATGATATAATACAATCTAAATACTCTTTATTTCTCACTAACAATGAAATAAAATAATATAAATTAAGCACTAAAATATAAACACCGGTAAACCAGGCGGGTAGAAGATAAGACCACCTGTTCGGTCTTATCGCTAAGAAGCGATCTCTTCCATACAACCTTTGGGTAGAGGAGTTAACCACACATGTACACAATATTATATATTATACACATACTATACACATAAATAATTACAAAAGCACAGCATAACAACAGGAAAACCGTTAGAAAGAGTGAAAATCTCTAACCTAATTTTAGAAAAATAAACATACTGTTAAAATTACTAAAGACCTTCCGCGAATCATAAAAAAACATTGAGATCCACAATTCCACATTTTGTTGATACCTATCGTTTTTATAAATCGGCGACATGCAATTGTTAAATGCAAATAACCTCTCGTTCCTGACTTCGTTTATCGTGTATTCTATATTTAAAATAATATTATAACCTCATTAGACACTTGTATAGCGGTCGGTCATAAATTCCGTTCAAATCCAGTCTTAAAACATCATAATAAATAAAGAAAGTATCCCAGTTAAGATAAATAAGTACTGCGTTTACAGTAAACTTTTATTTTAAAACTAATGGTTTTTCCTTTAATTGACTCTAGTGGATGCTTAAAAACTTATTTAGGGTAGTCGATAAAGAGACGTAAAGTAAAAACCGTTAACGGAAGGACGTTTGAAATGTTTTGGAACATGTGAGTGGAGCGTAAATAATGTCTAATGGTGTTGGTGTTCGTAAAACGGCTTTAGCCGATGAAATGCGCTACATTCCAGTTCTTAACTTGTCTGTTACAAATGATTAAGTGCATTTTTAGCGTTGTTTTCAATGAAATAATCCATACTAGTCCGCATGAATATTAAAAATTGGGAAAGTGTGCGTGTCTGTTTGTTTGTCTGTCTTTCACGGCAAAACGGAGCGACGAATTGACGTGATTTTCTAAGTGGAGATAGTTAAAGGGACGGAGACGGACTTTCACACGGCGTTAGTGTCACACACACACAGCTCCCGGTCACGTTGTGTCGACAGTGGCGTAGTCCAGGTGTTAGTTGTGCACTGATCCAAATGTTCGAAGGACCAAAAAGATGTACGGGATGCTTCTCGCACAGTCTTGAGATGATAGTTGATAATGATAATACTGCAGTTTCCACCGAAATAACGATTTATTGATAATTATGATAAAATGATGCAATTAGTGGCTTAATGAATACAGTCCGCGGCGGTCGGGCATGTACCGGCTCGAAATAGGTAATAAGTTTATGCTATGTGACGGAAAGTGCTGACGGGCGAAATGTTAACCTTTGTACGGACCGTACAGTGACATAGGCTACTTTTTGTCTCTTTTTAACGCGAGCGAAGCCGCGGGCAAAAGCTAGTAAGAAATAAAAGGATCATTATTAACCTTACACTACTCCCATTGAAAACCAAAAAAGTTCTTTTATTTAAGACCAGTGTGCTTAGTGCTTAGGATGAGTTTTACTTAACCACGAGGTCCACGAGTCGATAGCGACTGCGCGAATCGAAAGTATTTTCAACTCGTTCCGACTAGTTATGAACGAGCAAGTAGCATATACTTTCGAATCGCATAGTCGATAGCGATTTGAAAGCGAGAGCAACTCATGGTGCTGTGTGCGTTCCATGATTTGCATTTGATTGCGTCTGCGCCATTCGAAAGTATGTCCGTCTCGGTCCTACCACTACTCTGGTAGGAGCGAGACGGACATACTGTCGAATGCCGCAGTCGCAATCGAATGCAACTCATGGTAAGCACACTGATGGAGAATTCCACGGTGTCGTAAGCGGCATTCGCACTTTTTTTGACTTTCCAAGCCTTTCAAGATTTCATTCTTTTGGCTCGTCTTTTCATCGTTTTGTTAGTATCATCTTAAAGCCGCTTCTGTTCTTAACAAATTGTATAATATCTTCTTTTTATTATAAAACGAAAGTTCACAAAAAAATCCGGCATTAAAGAAAACACGTCTTAAGTGACTCGTACTCATAATGACGCCAATACACATTGCATATATAATGATTTTTTAAATAAAAAAACTGCATGAAAATCTGACCGTTTTCAAGGTATGCTTCTGATACAGTCTCTGCATACGCTTCTGTTTCTGACCTACTGCATGGCATCACAAGGATTTTCAAAAATAAAATCCAACATATTTTTGGATTTAAGTGAATACTTAAGTAATTCATAAAATGCTAATGTTAAAGTGTTATTTTATTATAGATATTTCATTCAGATCCCAGTATGCAGACGTACAAAAACGCGTATACATTTTTAAAGCATACTAAATATACAAGTTAAAACTTCTTACTTACGTAAATACAGTATGTGGAATGGTAAATTTATATCCACGTAAGTAGATTTTTTTTAATCTAATCGGGTAAAGTGACTTGTAAATGCTTTTCTAGATACAGCAACCTTTATGAATATTAAATTGGCAAACTACTTACCTATCTCAAGCTAAATCACCCTAAAAAAACTGCATATTATTAATTTCTAAAGACACAGTTTCTAAATTTATTTGCCTAGGATGAAAAAACATATAATCATTTTTTTTAGTAAACTAATTTCAGTTGGAACAGGTATAATAGTGCAAAACAGAATCAGATAAGCATCTTAGACTAATAATTAAAGCGAGACTAGTTTTTGACAAATTATTTCACCGGCTCGGTTGGGGGCCGATAAACCGTACTGTTGTTCTGATTGCTTGCCGAGACAAAAGGTCAGACGACTTCACAAGTCGGTGTTTAAGCAAGCTTTTCAATAATATCTTAGGCAATTATTTCAATTTGCACTGAAATCATTTTGAGGAGGAATTTCGAGAGCATTTCTATCTACTGTTCTATTCTTTAACTGCTTTATTACCTTTACTTTTACTAATGATATTTTTAGGGTAAGATAGGTACTTATTGTAAAACCGACGCCATCTTGGATTTTGTAAGATTAACTGCGATTGGGATAAAAATCGATATCTGAGGATCCGAAGGAGTTCGTTAAATTAATCTCATAAAATCCAAGATGGTGTCGGATTTTTAATTTTTTTTTACAGTTTTGACTCATGTTTTTTTTTGCAAACTATACATGTTACGAAAGGTTTGTGACAGCCCTGAGCTTCTAACAAGCCAAGACGCGGAACGATTAGGTTTTATGAACCTTGTCCACTGTATAGCGTCACACTACGCGTACACTATGGCCTTACCATGACGTCTAAACGCGATAGAGTTGACGACCTAAACTGAGTCGCTTCCATCAACTGAGCCTAAACTGAATCACGTTAAGACGTCACGGTAAGGCCCCTGAGCTCGGTAGGTTATAGAATAACTCAGCCAGGCAGGTAGCCAACATTTAATTTACATGAAGACACTATTACCATATGAGTAATGCCGGCCTTATGTAAACTCCGTCTTTTTACCACTCTTAGCGCTCTCAGATCTGATTTATAGGCTATTATGATACAAAATGTTGTATTTTGACATTACACCCACGACTCTTTTGTATAATGGCATTACTGTGCGAGTAAAGTAGGCATTTTGTAGTACAAGGATTTAATCTACCTACCGGCGTCTGGCTTGTCTAAAATACGAATTTGAATTATAAAATCAGGGGCCTCACCATGACGTCTTAAAGCGATTCAGTTTAAGAACTTAACCGAGTCGCTGCCGTACAACTGAGGCCTTACCATGACGACTTAACACGATTCAGTTGACGACCTAAACTGAATCGCTGCCATAAAACTGACCCTTAACTGAACCTAAACCGAACCGAATCACGTCAAGACGTCATGGTAAACCCCTGGTCTTTGATTTTGGTTTTTGTCAAATGGCACCGGTTTTTGTTGACGAATTAATTTAACTCAGTGTAGGTATTTTTATAAACTTTGAATTGACTCCATGATTTGATTGGATTCTTGTCTTTTTCCACTTCCCGTTGTCTGCTTGAGCGGACAATTGGTATGCTTCCAAAATATAGAAACAAATGCAATTATATTTAACGACCTCCTTGACTAGAACTTTGTGACCCTATTTACCTAGGACTCTTGTTTTTAGGTTCATGACCTGTTTTATGGACGTTCGCGTTGTGGTATTTATTTGTGTTTATTTAAATATTTGCGGCAGCGGCAGAAGCGGCGGAGGAAGCTAATATGGGAAAATACAGAGGGATGACGACTAGGTTGAAAAAGTATTATTATACGAGTATTTAGTCCGCCAGTTAGATTATCCAAAATTAGACACGTGCTTTTTCCTGTTTCAAGTTAACTAAAATTGACGACGATACAGACCATCTAAGTTCCGGGGTGGGGGCTAGTGACGTCACTTAGAGGTAAGAATCGCACCTAATTGTGACGTCACGCGAAACTTTAATGCATTGTATTTCCGTCATTTTTCATTTGACGAACAAAAGAAAAAATACGTGTCGAATATTTTTTTATAATTAGATTTTACTTCTCGTCTAGCCTATAGCGCTCGTGTCTCTTCAAAAACCTGTCGAAGAGGACCAGAGACCCAAGAGCTGGCAGCTTCCTCGCTCAACGTATCACTCTGGCAATTCAGCGAGGAAATGCTGCCAGCCAGCGTCCTCGGTACCATTACCATGCCGCAGAGGCCTGTTTTAGATTTAATTTAGTATTTATTTAGTTTTAGTTTAGTCATACTTTTAGATTTCAATTTGTATATTTTGTGTTTAATAACTAATGACTTTTTATCGATATTTTATTTCCTTAATCATTGTTAGTAGCCACAGCACGAGCCTTGTATAATTATTCAGTAAATAAAAATTTGTGTTCATAATTTAATTTAATTATATATAGAATCTTTTTTTTTCCATCAAACACCCTTCTTAATAAATGTTTCCCTATCCTACATCGTTACAAGCAATCCAATTCTATATCAAACAAAGCGGTCGTATTCCTTATTGTTTATCTTGCTGTACCCATAAACGAGATACGTAAAAATATAGACTGTTAATCTCCTTACAAAGTTCGCGTCTCATCGCGCGATATCCATTGCAAAATGAGCTCTATGAATATGTTAAAAATACATAGTTGCCATTGTACTTTTATTTATATAGGTAGGTAAACTCAATTACAAAGATATGAATACAACCAAGTGCCAAAAATATGTATACATGACCATAATGTACAGGCAATAAAGTTCTGTATACTTACATACATTTTGGCTGTATTCATATCTTATATTTTAAACACAGCCATCTATAGTACTGAATAATATTTTCACGTCGTATTATGTCGGAACTGTTCGCATTTATCGTTCTCAATTAATTAGCTTACGGCGGGTAAGCTAATTGAGTCAGAGATGCTACAGTACGGGGTTCTTCAAATAAGGAGTGTACTTGGATTTCATAGGTCGGGCTGTTGCTGACGTCCATAGGCTACGGTGGCCGCTTTCTATCAGGTGGGCCAACAACAAGGGTATGCGTGTTTACTACCGACTTGGTATAAAACATATAAATTCGGATATTTCCGTCACAATAACTACAATTCAATACATATGTACAAGAGTTATGATGAGACTACAAATACAAATATAAATACAAACACAAATACAAATTGTTTATTCGCAGTAATGTGGTTACAGATGATCTTAAATGAGCTATAATAGTTCTACATATTACACCCCTTTCGGGTCCGCTATGAATATAATATTTAAATAGTAATCAATAAATAATTTATTTCACTTAATTAAATTTAATATTAATATTATTTATTTTATAATTTCATTCATGTGACCAATAATTGTGTATATTGTAAGTGTAATATAAAATAGTGTGTTAGTTTTTAAGCGATTTGGTGCACCTTTGTACTGTTATGCTTTTAAATGAATAAATAAATCAATCAATGTATGTAGACATTAACAGTTTTTATTTATTATCTTATTTTGTCTCGGCATGTAGCCATGACATCGCGTTGCGTCGTTTGAGAATCAGACGCAATTTACGCCTACACGCGGTCGCTACATGCTACAGAAATCACCTAAATTTTAAAATCGTATTCAATCCTTTTATTATAATGCATTCGACGGAGAAGAGTGCATGTTTACTTTATAAATAAATAAATATTATAGGACATTCTTACACAATTGACTAAGTCTCGCAGTAAGCTCAAGAAGGCTTGTGTTACGGGTACTTAGACAACGATATATATAATATACAAATACATAGAAAACATCCATGACTCAGGAACAAATATCTGTGTTCATCACACAAATAAATGCCCTTACCGGGATTCGAACCCAGAACCATCGGCTTAGCAGGCAGGGTCACTACCAACTACGCCAACCGGTCGTTAAATAATTCTTCTTCTTCGGTCTTTAATAATATAATAATAAAATACAGCGTCCTGGACAATCAACTCCCACTTAACCACTGTTTACTGATTTTGTTTCATAGAACTGGTTGACAAACGGCCATTGGTAAAGCATGATGTTGAATGATACAAACTGATACAAACATAAATTCATGGTGATGAGTTCTTTCAACCCGCGACGTGCGAACTGCGTAATTATTGCACGATTAGCTGTGAAGACGGATATTAGTGTCGTTTGCGGTCTGGTTAGGTGTTTTGGGAGCTTGAGGTTTATATTTTTCATCACACCTGCTCGTAAATGGTGATAATATATGCAAACATACTTAGACTTAATGAGCTGTATTAAGCCCATGGTCTTAAAGGATTCTCATACTACTTTACCGCCCGCGCGGAAGTCCCGGAGGACCTACCCCTCACTACCCCCCTACTGTGGACTGTGCAACTACAGTACTGCTAATAATTATTGTTTCTTTATCTGCCCAGAAGCTTTTTTTATTTCCTCGCAAATGTGATGAAAAACATTGTATGTATCACGGGCGGTACAAGAATTACGAACTCGTGCTAAAATTAAATTAATTAAGTAAATCCACACTCGTTTGTAATTTCTTGTTTACGGCCCTTAATACACAATGTACTATTACTAGCGTTTGCCCGCGGCTTCGCCCCCCTTAGAAAGAGACAAAAAGTAGCCTTTGTCATTCTCCATCGCATCCCTTCAACTATCTCCACTTAAAAAATTACGTCAGTTCGTCGCTCCGTTTTGCCGCGAAAGACGGACAAACAAACAGACACACACTTTCCCCTTTATAATATTAGTATGGAGTATGGATTGTTGCAAAGAATTGTATATTGTACCTCTTCTTCTTCTTTTTCCTAGCGTTTCTCACGGCTTATGCCACGGCTCAGGGACCCTGGGGTCCGCTTTGGCAACTAATCCCAAGATTTGACGTAAACGCTAGTTTTACAAAAGCGACTGCCATCTGACCTTCCAACCCAGAGGGTAAACTAGGCCTTATTGAGATTAGTCCGGTTTCCACACGACGTTTTCCTTCACCATATATTGTACCATGCTTAATATAAATAAATAAAAAGTTAATAAAAATTAACATACAAAAAGTATACCTAACAAATGAATCATATCGCAAAAATAATAAAACGGATTTCGAAAAACAATGCACATTCAATGCCCGAATGCATCATAAGTCAGGACTTAGGAGAGATTCGCAGGGCCGGTACAAAGCAGGACAGATCGTCCGTTTATAAGGACCAGCGATCTGCGCGATCCTGCCAGAGCACCCATCAGACAGTCGAGCAGTCGGTTAAACCAAAGTAAATCTGAAGACATCAGGGCTATCATGACGTCTTAACGCCACGCGGTTCCTAACTGTGCTCAGGGTGCGTAGCCAAGATGCCAATCGCTCGCGCTCAGTCGCTAACGAAACGCAACTGTCATTGTCACACTAATAAGGAAGAGTGATAGAGAGAGGTAGCTACGATACGATATTAAGCGTGAGCGATTGGCATCTTGGCTACGCACGCTGGACTCTTATCATGACGTCTTATCGCGACTCAGTTTAGGTTCTTTGTGCTCTTACCGTGACGTCTTAATGCGATTCAGTTTAGGTTCAGGAGCAGATGGTCGATGGGGTCGAAAAGTGCTTGGGTGGAGACCACGGCTTGGCAAACGCAGCGTAGGATGTCCACCCACAAGATGGACAATTGGACAGATGACCTTATGAAGGTCGCCGCGAGACGTTGGATGCAGGTCGCTTCCAACCGGTACATGTGGAGGTCCAAGGGGGAGGCCTATGTTCAGCAGTGGACGTCTTATGGATGATATGATGTGTGAAGCGACTCAGTTTAGGTCGTCAACTGATTCGAGTTAAGTCGTCATGGTAAGGGCCCTGAGCACAGTTAAGGACCTAAACTGAATCGCGTTAAGATGTCATGGGAAGGCCCCTGGACTCATATATGGGTATTTGTCCATACAAAAATACCGGTAAGTAATTGTAACGTTGTTCGGTTTTTGGTATGTTATCCCAGTTTTAATGAAGCAGTCTAATAATACGAACTTGTTACCAAATTAATTCACTAGTGGTTCATCCCGTACTTAAACTCGCAACGTCGCAACCCTTGACCGAATTAGGTCATATTCGAACTTAACAATTCTATTTTTCCCATCTAACCACAATCAAGGCAGTCGAGTGCATATTCAGATATTATTAAACACCTTGGTACCTCTGAAACCTGATGGCGGCTGGATCCTTAACATCTATGTAAAAGGAGAGCGTTCTATACTGGCGTGGTCGACTCAACTTGGCTCTGGTGTTTGGAATGTTAATCTTGGTGTCGCCGGACAATGGCAACACATTTCTCTACTAAACGAATTGACTCGAATTTCTAGACTATTGTCGTATTTGTCGCTTGAATATCGAAGGAATACCTCCTGATAAATATCGGAAACTCATTAAAGTTTTCGAAAATAATAATGGAAATAATGCTACGTCTTTTTGCCTGTTACTACACTTTATATGATGAAATAATAACTTTTAACATCATCACATAAATCACCTCACATCACATCATTAAAGTGCAAGGGTACTCACGTATGTCACGCCTATTGTGATAAAAATACGTGTGTTTTAACCCTTGCAATTTAATACCAATAGGTATTAAATTGCTCACGAAAGGTAAAATTATATATTTGAACATATTGTAAGAAGCATTATCTAATCTATGAATGAATGGTTTTCAAATAATTCTGTATCATAGAAACTAGGATACCTACTTACTTAGCAAGTCTAAATAGCGGGAGGTCCTAGACGCTAGTCTGATATTAATAGAAAATATTAAAATAGACATCTTTGTCCACACCCAATGAATATTACAAACTATAAAACTAAATTTTTACTCGCTTACATCACGCTTATTATAGAAATAAGTGAAGAAAAATAATGTCACGTCAATCACTTAACGGCGGCGCTCGAAAGTATGTCCGTCTCGCTCCTACCATTACTCTGGCAGGAGCGAGACGGACGAACGCCGGTCGCTATCGAATACGGCCACGTACTTACAACTCATGGTAAGCATACAGGGTGCGGAGCCAAGATGCCAATCGCTAACGCTCAGTCGCGAACGAATCGCAATTATCTTTGTCGCATTAATAAGAAAGAGTGTTAGACAGAGAAAACTACGCTACGCTACGGAGCTTTAGCGAATGGCATCTCGGCTACGCACCCAGCTCCCAAAGACATCATAGTTCACATAAACCCCGATGATTTAGGAGCCATATTGAAAACCACTTAAGATAAAACTCAGTAGCGAAGTATTCACGTTTTACTGCCAAAGTTTAAAGTCAGCCGTAAATATCGCCAGCGGACGAAATTAACAAATGAACCTCTGTTCATTGAATGGGAACTACAATTTTAGCTCGAAAATCAGATGCTGCAATCACTTTGGCTCGCCATAAATCAAATTTAGAGCTGTTTTAATGGTCCCCCGTAAAATATGTATTGTAACGTGCTCAGTTGACGCAAGGGGCAGCGGTGTCGTGACTTTTCAAACACTAAAAGCATATTATTTTGTTTTATTCTTGAGATATGTACGAGAAAATGTCTTTCTTTGTGTGAAGAAGTTACAATTGAAGTTACTACAGTGCAAAGCTAACTAACGCTGGTTTGTTGGTGTTGACTGGCAAACCATATGTATTAGAATGGTGAATGGATGTTTGTCTAGCAGAAGAAGTAGTTAGAATTTCCAGGAGATGACGCAATTTGCTCGCTTGTAAATAAAAGCTACTCAAAGTTATTCCTCGTAATAATGCATTCTCGTATTTTTTTTGCTAGGCTGGACAGTCAAAAGCTGAATTTGGCAACTCTACCCGCAAGCAAAGATTCCGAATCCTGATACCAAAGAGATGTCACTTAGGTACCGAGTGCGATTCGACGTACCAACACTGACTCGTGAATGTAATTTTATATCCCTGTCTATCATATGTAGAGGATATGGATATCCCCTTCTGTCAAATTAGTAAATACATAGTTCGAATAGCGCCCGTGATACAATTTGACGCCTACGTTTTATTTTCTGTCATAACTCATAGCATCTTAAGCATATTTTTATGACTCAGAATGTACCTGAACTAACATTTACTGTCAACATAAAGTACGTGACTTTTGCACTTGCATATTTGTTAAACGCAACAGATGATTCATATCGTCAATAAATGTCATCTTAAGGGTCAAATCCATAAACTCAACAAAGTATTATAGAAAAATAATCTATCGCTACTACATAGTTCATAAATGATTCGTCCGTGCTTATAGATTTAAAGCATTACACAATTTACACATACGCTATACAAACGACTTGAATAGAATGTCAGCCATCAACCATTTTCATGTAAAGCATTTGTAAGCCTCTGTTATAGTGCGTCGTCATAAAAAACTGTCAATTTTCCGTACAAAGAGCCCACAATAAAAGTGCCAGTGTGTTCTTACAAACGAGAATTTACGTCCGCTGTATGTAAATGAAGGGTATGTAAATGTATGGGTGCGGGCAGCGGCGGACGCTGAAAATTGACGCCGCGCCGCTGCTGTGCTGTGCCTATTAGCTACTATAGTAACTTGTTTATCATGGGGAT
Organism: Lathronympha strigana; assembly: GCA_949128165.1. Taxonomy (NCBI): domain Eukaryota; kingdom Metazoa; phylum Arthropoda; class Insecta; order Lepidoptera; family Tortricidae; genus Lathronympha; species Lathronympha strigana. The sequence continues at coordinate 3,627,489 of OX421911.1, forward strand.
TTCTTTTGATAAAAGCTTCATTTGAAATGTTAGATCAAAACCTTACATATCTATATGGATTTAAGACTTAATTTGTCCTTATTGGGGCCTTACCATGACGTCTTAATGCGATTCAGTTCAGGCTCAGTTGTATAGAAGTACTCAGTTTAGGTCGTCAACTGAATCGCGTTAAGACGGTAAGGCCTCTGTTCTTGGTAGTTTTGTAGAATTGGGAGCGAGAATAATTCAGTGGGTAATGGCATTTTTTTTTCCACAAAGGAAAATGAGACCTTTTTTGTGTAAGAGATTGTTGTGTGTACCAGCGGTAGATCGTCAGAACATTATGGATAAGCCGGAGCTGAATTGGCCTGCGTTTTCTTTGATTCTTAAGGAAAAATATTCTAGATTATCTCACGCAAGGATCGAGTTCTATCAACGCTCCGACACTTAGCTAGTACCACGAAAATCGAACGATTACGGATTTGTATCTCCATCCCAGATTATAATCACAACAAATCAAGAGATTATCATCTGACCACCTCTCTCTACGTTACAAGTGGGTGATTATCTCAGCGCACTTTTTATGCGGCGGAGCTGATAATGGCAGTGTGGACTAATCGTTTCAGATTTATATTTTTTTTCTGAAAACCTTACACAAGTTATTATCTTAAGCCAAATCGCAAAATGTTATTTAAGTTATAAATACTTATTAAAAAATTTTTTTTTATCGGAATAATAATTTTGGTGTAGTGTCCCGAATCCGTTTTTCTTTAATTTTTTCTTTGCCAGGACCGTAACATCCATTGATTTAACTAAAACCTTACTTTTTTTTACTCATTATTAGTATGTGTATATTATAAGAAAAATAAGTAAGGATTAAGATAAGAGAGTAAGATAGAGCACTAAGTAGGACGCTTTCGTACGTGCAATCAGGGTGGCCCTCGTGTTGCCCTGATGATGAAATGAAGCCTTATTTCGCGCGTCGGAATGAATTATATGTAGACCGTGGATGTGTGATGTGGGGTTATCGCGTTGCAGTACCGTCTAGTTTGCAACCGGCAATCCTTAAGCAGTTACATGTAAGTCACATGGGTATAATCAAAACGAAGTCTTTAGCGCGCAGCTATGTGTGGTGGCCAAACATCGACGCGGACGTGGAGGCGCTGTGCCGAGCATGCGCGACGTGCGCGGCGGAGGCGCCGGCGCCGCCGCGCGCACCACTTGCTTCTTGGCCGTACGTGGCACGGCCGTGGACAAGGCTTCATGCCGATTTCTTATCTATTAAAGGAAAAACTTTCTTTGTCGTGATAGATTCCAGTACTAAATGGTTGGAAATTAGCGAAATGTCGCGCACCAATGCATCCACCGTAATTAGAGAACTCCGGCATATTTTTCTGTAAATGGGACATGTAACAATTGTTATTAAAATATTTTGATTTGATTTGATTTGATTTGATTATTACATAAATCGATACTCTAAACTCAGCATTAATACTTGTCCGGGTAAAATACTAAATTTTGGTGGTAAAAGTTGAAAATGATTTTGTGATCGAACAAAAAGCAACAAGTCTTACAAACGTAGTGTAACCTGTTAATTTAGTTCCCCTCCTGCACTGAGCGATGTCACAATTGTCGTTCCTGGCTAGATCTGTCAATAAATCGCGGAAGTATCTAATTTTGGTGTATACTAATACTTTTTAATGCAACTTTGGTGGTGTGTCTCACTAATGACCGTTAAGTTATTGTTTTTGTGTGAACTGTATTTAAAACTTGTTTATAGTTTCTTTTTTAAAATATAAATTTAAAACTGAAGTGAATGCTATGGTTAACTTTTAAATATATTTTTATGCCATGGTCCTAATTTTGGTGAATCAATTTTGGTGGTTTTGGTGGCAATTTGAAGACTAATGCTTACAAAAAGGGAGTAAAATCTGAGTTGTACTTGCTCTAAGATTTAGGATTCTCTGTTATTATGAAACTTTCACCTTTTAGTTTTCTGACAAGTCGGATATTCAGCATTTTTTCAGTTTTGTGCAAAAATCCTAAATTTTCACTTTCATACAACGAGTAGACTTGGGAAAACATTCAGGGTACTACCCTGCATGTTTTCCTTAGTTTACTCGTACAATATACTGAAATTGTCTGTCTGTAAGAGTTGATGCTAGTTAAGGTCGATATTAAAAAGCCTCTATCAGTCGCGATGCATTTTTAAGATAAACGCAAACACATGTTGTGTGCAGGACGAATAAGTTGTCAACAGGGCCCATCATTTTTGGTCTTGCAATCTAAGGCCAAGTGACTGCTGACTATTATCTCGATACTTAGCAGCAAATTTAACGTATGAGACCTGGGCTGGAGGACGGCAGCCTTTAGGGTGAGGTGAGCCCAGTTCTGAACAATCTGATCTCCTTAACTTCTAAGTATAGAGAAATAGATCTAGAGCTGAATATGGGTAAATTTATTGACGGCCTAATTCAGCATTTCTCCCACCATTCGGACTACCTTCTTAAAGTCTGCACGCACATGGCTTCTTTTATTTTTCGGTTTTGTCTTTTTGCACCAATGTTGCCTTTAGCAATACGATGCCCTTTTGGAAGTTTCCTCATTTGTGTGAAAGAACGGATAATTTAATGGGTGACCGCTCCTGATGACAATCTTCGTAAAGATCGAAACATGTCGACCATAATCGACTAAACATATGTGGCCACGTGAGTGACAGGTTTTAAATATTATTTAGTATGTTCGAGTCTCACGAGAGTTTTATACTTAAAATTTCATTTACATTAGTATCCAGAAAATTATGAACGTCGAACTCGATAAGAAACAGATTGTCCCCGCTACACTTACGATCTGAATTAGTGACCTGGGTTTGCGGGGGGTTTCAAGTGTCGCTCTTTCTGCTTTTCTGTCGTCCGTACAGTGCACTTTCTCTCGGAAGGTTTACTTGCCGAAGGCAGTAGATGCTTCTTCAAGCACATACTCCTGTAACTCCTGTTTCACTCCTTGGGCTTGTCTGGTCGAGGAATTCCCGTCAAAGCGGGACGTTCAGAGGGCGAAGGGTGAGCTTCTGTCGTAAGGCACAGGTCGGCTTGCATAACGCCCCCTTCACAGCTGAAAAAGCCCGTTTGCGGACAGTGTCGTAGAGGAAATCTGATTATTGCCTGCATGATTACCCTTCTCAGAACTGTGCTATGATGTTGGATAATAATTCGCTTAGGTTGGTTGTCGGGCATCGCTTGGGGGTGGATTAGTTGTCCCCCATCGTTGCCCATACGGTAGTGAGGTAGACTATGGGGTGGTCACGGGCTCTCCTGTCGAGGAAGCGCTGGCACGCCAACCTACATAACGTAATCCGGCAAAAGACACGATGGAATGACGCTTATTCCTTGGCAAATGGATATTGGCCGGTTATTTGGGATGCTACGTGCTTGGGTACCTAGCACCATCGCATTCGTTTCCGCCACAAATTCGTCCATGGGGAGAGAAGGGAGGGTAAGTTTGTCTCCGGAGTCCTTAAAATTACTAAAAATATGCTGGCCTTTCCAACATTCACAACTTTACGGCTTTCTCAGTGGAGACCCTGGAGACTGTGGGGTCCTGAAGGTCTCAAGCTGTTTAGAGAACTGAAACTCCATGAAAGACTCTTTGAAACCACGGGTGACCGTAGAGCTGGTTTATTCCTCTGCCAAAGGTCAGGCGTTTGCCATCTAGCTGGAAAATGTAGCGAGTTAATATTATGAGCAGGTGCCCAATTTGCCCATAATACCGCAGGAAGCGACTTGGGCGATCTTTTGACATTGTAGACTAATTATCATTGTAATTGTATTTGAAAAGTCAACGATTTCAAATATTGATTGATAATGTAGTTCTGTTTTACATAACTTTTTTTTTGTTGCCTGAGGAAAAATAGTACTTTTTAACGAATCACAAAGCATTTGCATTCATTTCACTTTCAGCGCATAACTAGGTAAATGTACGTTAACTTATCAGAAATATCTAATTTTGGTGTGTTTGTGCAATTTTGGTGGCCAGTAAATCTAATTTTGGTGTGTCAGCGCAATTTTGGTGGCAACCAAATGACAAAAATCATAATATCTCTAAAACTGCTATATATAATAAAAGGCCATTGTTACACAATATTTATTGTGACTAGTTACGTAATATCGACACATAATTTAGACATAAACAACAAAAATAAAAAATCCCACCAAAATTAGGTAAATTTTAGACCTGTTGAAATTGACCCAAGTAGCAGGATGAAGTCCCACAGGTTATTAACTCCATAGGAGTTAGCCCTGTGTTATGATACTTATGATCCTACGACCAAGAATGCCAGGATTGCTTCCCATAACATTTTCATCGCCAGTATTTCACCCCGGCTCAGAAGTGAGTCCGTGGGTTGTAAAACTTGTAAAGCAGTTAAAAATTACCAACGTCTGCAGACGCTGTCATATCGTCTAGGCAGGATTTATTTTTCTTTATTTGCCAGCTTTGCCGCGTCTATCACGATGTCGTTAAAAGGCAATTTCTCGAGGGTACAACGTCAAAGATGTGCGAGATAAGGCATAATAAAGTATATAAGGACGGATAAACAACAAGACTGATTGACGGACAGGATTAAAATTAAATTAGCTTTATCATACCTATACAGGATGTACCAAAAGCTAAGCATAAGTTTAATGCTCGTAACTGCAATGCAAGTGGAAAAAAAACGAAATTACAAAAAAAAATGTATTGATAGCTACATTTTTGATCAGCTGGTCCATAGTGTAAAGGGTTCGGCTTAGTGGTGAGCAACACACGTTTTATGGATACTTAATATAATCTTTTTATTTCATATTATCGAACATAGAACCTTGTAGGCTGCTAGTTGCTACTAGGGCTTGCAAACCGGTTTTTAAATGTATGGAAAACCGGTTAATAAAGTCCATACAAATAAAAACCGGTTTGCACACCCTAGTTGCTACGCACGGAATCCATCATGCACCATCGCCTCCTTGGTGTGACAGCACTGGCTAGAGTTCTCAATTTGAGATACTCATAAAGCCAGTCCTTCCAACAAACCAAGGCGGTTGTAAGAGAAATATTTATGTTTTTCGAACATGGAAAATTTCCCACTTGCATCGCATTCAGGGTCATTGACCTTATCAGCTGTTGAAGTATCGTTAGGGACTTTTGTTACAGCCTGTATTTAATGAACTATTTCAGTGTAGAAATTTAAAATTTTCAACCACGTTTTCATCCCGTCAGGGGTTTAAAAATCTTTCCCTATGAAAGGATAAGATTTTTTTTTTGTATTTAAGACAATATGTACATAAGTCCCAAACTGTAAGGTTCTCAAATCTATGAAATTACTCAAAAACCACGAATGTTTATAACATATATTGTTTATATATAAACATATAACTAATAAAAATACGGTACTGGTTTTGTATTTCGCTATTTGTGGTCATTGGGAATTGGCTTGAAATGAAGTTTGCCCGGCAGATGGTTTACTTAGGTTAGGTTACCAATACAGTTCTATTTGTTGTCCATAGACTACAGTCCACAGATTCAGCATTGTGAATTTTTCGAAGGATCGCAGTCACCATATGTGTATACGCTCTTTTTTTTAAAACTTCCACCCAAGTCACACTATTCAGTCATGTCGTACGTCATTTTTTTTATAGAAATAGTGGTGTCACCACAATATAATATTTATTGTTCAAAACAATACCTACGGATAACTGTTATTTTATCATTTATTGTATCATGCGTCACACTCGCACTTACATATTTGCCAGAATGTGACAGTCACGGTAAAGGAAGATAAAAATGTGACTTTTCAGGGCTACAGACGTACAGATCATAAACAGAGGTAACTAAAAGAGTGGTGCTATAATTACATCCTACATTATTTACAGAACAGTAAGTATGGAAACGCAAATACGGCTCAAACCGTGTACCCCAACAAAGTGGTGCCGAACTGATTTTAACCGCTCAAAACAGTATTATTTATTTCATTTTACTATGGTTTTACGTTGAATATTATAGTATGGTCTAAATAAATGTAGTTTGAGTATTTGACTGGTCAACTAAATATAAGATATTGTGATCTAAAAGGCGTAGAAAGTGGCATTTTAAACATCTTTTTTTGCGACGTGATTAGTCATATCGATGCTGATATTACAGTTCTTATGCAATCAATATTATATCACCAATGTGAAGCGGGTTGCCTTAAGAAAGTGCTACATCTAGTACGCGCGATCTGTGTTGTTATCTCTAATGTAGGTCTAAGATTTGTAAAGTGGAATGTTATTTGTTCTAGAGTATTAGCTTTGTACAAATAGATGGTCTGGCGATCATATGTTAGGTATTTCGCATTATATTTTCAAATATTTGCAAAACGTGAATTGAGGTCGCTCAAGAAAGAAAATAAATATATAATAAACCGAATGAAAGTACGCCATATATAGTCATAAAGTGAAGTACTTTAAAGGACGAAACGTCGGGACGTTACAAAAAGCCTTAAAGTTCAAAGTTCATTATTTGAATTTATGGTTAGAAAATATATTTAAAAAAGCTCTATCACCTAGTCTAGTGTGTGCGTCTAAAATATGGGAAATTTCACGATGCCGTCTACGAATTTCCGTGGCCCGAAAATTTCACACGTTCAGATATAGATTACTGTCATTGTCCCTACACTGTGCTCGCTTCACCTCGCCTACAGACGGCACGCGAGGTGCAAAGTGCAGGTCACACAATATATTAGATCCGATAGCGCCTCGGACTATTGTCTGCATTGTCGGAATGACTTTATCACGATAACGGCTCGTCATCGCCTTTTATCGCCTTTATAAAGCACTTGTCACCTTATATGAATATTCGGCGTCTTCCTTTTTATTACAGTTTTTTCTATTATTTTATCATCTTTATGCTTTCTTTTGGTTCTCCTTGTCTTCGCATATTTTTGTATGCATAGTTCTATTTGGCATTATCATAATTGGTTGTACGTATAAACTGATATCTCATAGTCGAGTTTAACATATTTTAACTATAAAACTCTCGTGAGACTCGAACATATTAAATAATATTTAAAACGGGTCACTCACGTAATTTTGTCGATTTTCGCTCGACATGTTTCGTTCTTTACGAAGAACGTCATCAGGAGCGACCACCCGCGACAGAGGCAAGTCGTACACTGCGGGCTAATGCCCTATCTGCTCTGGTACTTGCAGCTGGCGGTGGTAGCGGCGCGGGGGGCGACACGGCGGACGGTCTACCCTCGTTCTCATTATCGCTTTCGCGAACCGGGTTGCAAACAACACTCACTACGTCACTCGCTAAGGGCACGTTCACACAGTCCACTGACGCGGTACCCAAAACCGTTTTCCAACTGGGGGGCACTGATCAACCACAATCACGGTTGAAGTTCGGATGACGACTTATTTCAATAGCCTCCCGTATTTTCCGCTGAACAACGAATTTTTCTCTCGCCAACACGCTAGCTATCTTTTTAAATATTATTTAAAATGAGTTTAACATAATTTGATTCGTCCGAACCTAACCTCACCCACTTTTTAGTATGCCAACATATTTTCGGGTATTCGACATATTGCCAAATTATGTTTCTGCTACATTTAGATTCGGCGAAAATCGAGTATGCCAAGTCTGTTACGACAAAAGCGTTTCGGTCAAAAAAAAGTCAAATAGAGGGCATCCTTTCTTTAGACTGGTTTCATCCTCTCAGGGTTGCCTCGGTGAGATCGCTTTTAGCTAGTAGTAGCTAGTTTTATTTACGATTTTTTTTACTTCGAGGAAAAAAGGGACGAACATAATTTAAAAAAAACTACTGCAGCCTTGGCTTGTCCGACTATAGTAAATTTTCGTCTTTTCATCCACTCGGTCCTATCATTTGTATTTCCCCACTACTTATACTGTGAACACTTCCAAATCAACTTTTTTGTTGAAACCAATTAAATTATCTTTTTAAATATTTTGACTTGTTAGTAAAGTAGACCAGGTGGCCTAGCGGTTATAGCGTTAGCCGCGTAAGCTGAAGACCCGGGTTCGATCCCGGGCCTGGCTTTCGGTGTAGGTCTTTTTCTTTAGTATTCTATGACATTTATTTCGATTAACACTTCCAAATCGTTTCTACATCTCCTCGGTTTGCCTTGACACCGCCCTCACCTTCAAAGATGTCTCATGGTATGACACTCATAAAAAAATTACAATCTTTGTAACCTACCTAAACGAAGTGTGAATGTAGATTTGATCAATTCCCTTACGCATGAAAGATAACGTTAAAACACGCGGTTAAACCGGACTGACCTAACCTAACCTAACAATAAGTTTATGAAATATTTTTTTACAAATTTCCAATACCGGATACTTGCGAAATATAAACAAGAAACCGTAGATGATTGTTTTCATAATTAATTGCAGGCTTGATGAGAATGGTCACGGTCGATAAATGTAAAAAACGTAGCGCGAGTGAAACTATGGGCAAAAACCAGACTTATAATTAATTAATAAAAGTCTGTGTTGGCTGTAATTTGATAAGTAATGTTTTCTCATATCTACTTTTCATGGACATTCCCGGTTCCTTCCCATAACATCAAAAGGAAGACACGGAAGAGTCATCATCACCATCATTATTATTTCAGCCGAAAGACGTCCACTGCTGGACATAGGCCTACCCCAAAGATTTCCACAATGACCGGGCCTGCGCCACCCGCATCCAGCGGACTCCGGCGACCTTCACCAGGTCATCAGTCCACCTTGTGGGGGGCCTACCAACGCTACGCCTTCCGGTACGCGGTCGCCACTGGAGAACCTTTCCGCCCCAACGACCATCGGTTCTACGTGCAATGTACCCTGCCCACTGCCACTTAAGTTTAGCGATTCGGAGAGCTATATCGGTTACTTTGGTTCTGCTGCGGATGGTCTCATTTATGAGACGATCTCGCAGAGAGACTCCTAGCATAGCCCTCTCCATTGCCCTTTGGATGACTTGACCATCTTGACGGAGGAGTATGGAAGATAATTTTGGACGCCAGAGTGACAGAGAGGCTAGACTTCATTCAGTACCAAAAATAATTAATAAATTTGTTATCGCTAGCCTCTTTTTTAAATTGCCTATAGAACAAAATCATAGGTACAGTATTTGCTAAAGTAATATCCAATACTCGCGCAAAAACTCGTACGTATCTAGAGCGCAATGCGATCGAGTTTACATAGAAAGTAAAGGCAACATGCACAGATACATGCAGCAAAAACAGTTGCCCCTAAAGGCAACGTACACGATATCTATTACGGCCAGTGCAAGTGAACAAAAACGTCGAGGTATGCAATTTGGTGTCAGCAAATTGGCTGCAGGCTATTCCAGAATGCAGCTTAATGGCTTATTTCTTGAAGCAGAACTGCAGTGGAACGAAGCTGTGGATGTAAGACGAGAAAGGATTTTCAAATGTTGTTGATATGAATATTTGAATAAAAATAATTTGTAACCATTGACTGCGATTTGGGGCCACATTTTTATCTTTAGTAGGTTTATGTTTTTGTGTCTGTTTTGCGTTAGTAATTTATACATATGTATGAATAATAAAAATATTTTTTTATGTTTTAATCACTCAATCAATCAGCCTATTGCAGACGTAGGCCTCCCCAAGGGTGCGCCACAAAGTACGGTCATTCGTGACCCTCATGCAACCACTACTAGCTACCTTTCTCAAGTCATCGGTCCACCTGGCAGGAGGGCGTCCCACACTACGTTTGCCGAGGCGTGCCCATTCGAGAACCCATTTGCTCCAACGCTCATCGGTTTATGTTTAAAAATTACACCTAAGTACATATATATTTTTGCAATAATCGTCTTATCTTATCTTATAACAAAGTTGATAGTGTTGATACTCCAACTATAGCACACTTTCTGATCCCTGAATAAGGCCGCGGTTGTGTCGTTGTTCAATCACTAAAAGAAGCTCGTTTAATGGATTTCTACCATTACTGGGCAAATAATCGTACCGGACTTGTAAGCCTGCGCTCATTGTGCAAGCGCGTATGCATTTGTGGTCTTATAACATTTGTATGATAACGTAATACTTAGACTGAGTGATACCTAACTTGTAAGAATTGTAACCTAATTCGGGAAAAACGTCAATTATTGGCCAATTTTTAATACCTGGCCACCTTATGTTGAAAATTAATTATGTGTAAATAGTTCATTTTAGTATAAGATGTGAATTACTAGCTACCCTTCAATAATTAGGCACGTTGTACCAAAATCAATTATGTCTACCTATGCACTAAAATTAAAAATTTACAGTAATTAACTACATACCAAAATTGGGAATCGTTTTCTAAACTTCCAAGTAAAGGTGAAATGGTTTCATCTCAAAGGCTGGCAACGCACTTGCATAAGTCGACGCGACGGTAACCACTAAAGCTTGCAATTACGGAATTGATTTGTATAGCCAATTCCGGAATTCCGGAGTGCACATACAGAACTATTCCAGAATTGCAAGCTCTAGTAACCGCTCACCATCTGCACTTTAGCCTGCTATCAGGGATGTTGTGGATGCTGATTTTTTGATTTGCGTGGAGGTGGATGCGGATATCAAAAGGCTCACATAGAAAACCAAAAATATTAAAATTATGTACTATTTAGATTTTGAAAATAATGCGGCCGATCCGCGGTTGCGGATGCGGATGCGAATGTCCGCAACATCAATGCCTTCTATGTCATGAGAAAAAACTCTTAAATTCGACCGCCTTTGAAATTTTAATCCAACCACCTGTGCGTCTAACATTATTTATACATACTCTATTTTTTTTTTATTCACAGAACCGCTCCCGCTCCCGCGCCCGCGCCGCTCATCACCCCGCGCCCTTGCCCGCGGCGCTGCGCCCGCGCCGTGCCGGCCGCGCCGGCCCGCCAATTTGCGGCCCCTTGTTGGTTTTGTTGAACCGTCTTCATGCGGACGCCATCTTTTTTTTCTCGACTATCGCACGTGAAAAAATGCACCAATGGATGTACTTTGTGTCTCTATTCTTGTAAGTCTTGTAACTTGTAGGGTTGGGGAAAGCTAAGAAAAATTAAAAAATATCAAAGCTTTTTGAAAAGAGTGTGAATAGCTAAACAATATCTTCATAACATTTTATCCGTGGCCCGTGTAAATGATAATCAGCTGTTGAAAAAACAGATATTTCCTAAATGTACTACGTTGCTATAAACCTACTTACTTATGGCATTATTCATAAATGCACGTGAGATGATGAGATGCATTATAAATTGAAAGAGATGTCATATACTACAGAAAAAGTGACCAAGGTCCCCGGTGAGCGGGGTGGGATCGAACCAGCGACAGACGCCCTGCCGAAATATATGACATCTCTTTCAATTTATATTATATATGTGTGCCTACTTAAAAACATGAAGCAAAACATTTATTGTAAATAATAAATGATTTAATTCATGCTTTACAATTGATGATATACAGTTTAACTGAATTACTGTACATATGTCGTTATCTGTCAGTTTGACATTTACCTTAGTTCAAAAGGAGAAAACACATAATTTAACTAAAAAGTCACTTTTCTTATGAAGCTGGTTTGTATTTTTTTGGATACAGTGGCATACTTCTCTATATTTGTAATTTTACGGACATTAGGAAAATCACTTAGCGCTTTAAGTTCATGTACCTAAGCGGAGGGAGAAAATACTTAGATAAGTATGTTGCATGTAACCGTAGTCGCCAACCTAGTGCCAAACTAGTGGTAGGAGCCAGACAGATATACTTTCGAATGGCGGTGCCACTATCGACTACGTTTACGTACAACGTACAACTCCAAGCTCCAATAAAGGTCAATGTTGCTATGGTTGCTGTATGGCGGTTGAAAAACTTAAAAACTGTTCTGTAACTACATAAATGGTACGAAATAAATAAAAAACATCGATTGCAATAACCCTTGTGCCCACAGGAGTATAAAAAACCGGTTTCAGCTATAAACACACAACTTAAAAATAAATAAATCGTTTTTTAATTTAAAACACCCGTTTTAAAATCATTTAATGTTCGCATAAAGTACGTTATATTTTATTGCCAATAAGCGATCATTACAGTGCACAACAGGGACAGTAATTATTAATAATTGTAATATAAAAGCAATAATATGGTGCTTAAGTTTATTCACAAGATATCTTCTTGCAGCGGCATTCTTTAGCGATATGTCGAAAGATAAAATAAATGCAAAAACAACGTATCGTTTATGGAAATGTCATAATCGTAAGTTTACTCGTTTTATTCTTATGGGTTTTAATCATAAATGTGCAGTGAGTTGGAAAGATCTTTGAGGTAAGCCTCTAAAAGATCTAACATGAAATCGGTTCAAACGATTTCAATTATATGGAAAACATACTTGTTATACGTGAAATCGCGACCCCTAACCGGCAACCCTTTCGCCGATCTGGCTTATATTACGAGTATATATATGTCACCGTTTAACTGAACACCAAAAGTTTAACTGAAGAGCTTAAAACTTTAAGAAATGAGGGACAAAAGGCGGTGTTAAAATACGACCGCATTGTCATCCTCAAAAATAATCAAGAAAAAAACACTATTGACAAACGAAACAAAAATAAACGCGACCTTTCACTTTCCCCAGAAACGCCTAGTGCCTCGTCTGACAACACCACTAGTGACAAGCAAAACAAAAATAAACGCACCCTTTCACTTTCCCCAGAAACGCCTAATGCCTCGTCTGACAACGCGTCAAACAAAACAAACAAGAAAAATAAAACTTCTGTAAATAGCACTCTAACGTCATACTGGCCCTCAAAGGATACTCCACCCAAAGAAATCATATAGCAATTAGAAACAAGGCCTCTCTCTAACACTCTTCCAATACGGCTGGTCACCGTGGAAGATCAAGACCACAACCCTCCAAAAATAACTCAAAACTCTAAAACCTCTCTAAACTTATTAAACACACAAAGCTTAGAGAAATCTGATGAATCAAAGAATAATGCTCAAAGAACGTTCGACAGCGCAAAACACAAATCAAAACTATATATATGCACACTAAATGTAAGATCGCTAGTCGGGGTTGGACGAAAAGAAGAACTAGATTCGGCATTGGAACCCATAAAATGGGATATATTAGGACTCTCCGAGGTCAAAAAGCAAGGCTCACATATAGAAGAGTACAAGAACTACACCTTTTTCTACAATGGAAAGAAAAGCGGCAAGAACGGAGTTGGATTCATGGTAAAAAATGAACTTAAAAACTATATACTGAAATTCCAACCAGTGTCCGATAGAGTGGCAAGACTGGACTTACTGATAGAAAACACCTACCTCAATATTATTCAAACTTACGCACCCACCAACAAAGCCACCGAAGAGGAAATAGAGACATTCTATAGAGACGTTAGCCTCAGTTTGGAAGACACTTATCCAAATACAATTTTGATGGGAGATTTGAACGCTAAGATCGGTCTGCCAACAGCCGACGACACTTTATGTATGGGAAAATGGGGATACGGGACGCGAAATGAAAGAGGTAAAATTTTAATCGATTTCTGTGAGGAAAAGGAACTCTACATAATGAACTCACATTTTAAGAAAAATCCTAATCAACGATGGACCTGGCAATCACCAAATGGAGCGCACCTCAATGAAATAGACTTCATAATAACGAGAAAAAATAACATCAGAGCTATCGCAAATGTAGAGGTCATTAATACATCCCACCCTACAGACCACAGGCTGGTAAGAGCGACTTACTTGCTTCAATATAAACCTAAAAAATCAAGAAAACAATTTAAAACTAAAAACACAGGATTTGACAACCTCGAAAAAGAATCAATAAAAAACATTTTTTCGGAAGCCGTGCAGTCAATGAATTACACAAATGTTCAAGAATCCCTCTCAAATATAGTAAAAAGCATAAAAAGTTCCGTAGCAAAGCTTCCTAAGTCTAAGAAACCGAGAAGCGACGCTATCCTATCACACGACATCATAAAATTAATAGAAGAAAGAACAGCTTTAAAAAACAAACCCTTGAAAACAGACGTTGAAAAAAGCGACTTCGAAACTTATACCATAAAATTAGGAAAAAACTGAAAAGCGCGAAAGCAAAGTACAATATGGAAATAGTGGAAGAAGAGCTTGTTAAAAGAGGTTCGGCAAAACGGGGCCTCAAACGACTGAAAGACCACAAAAAATGGATTCCATCATTAAAAGACGATACGGGACAAAAACGCAACAACAGAACAGACGTAATAAAAATAGCATCTACTTACTACCAAGAGCTTTATAAGTCCAATACGCAATGCTCTACAATACTATCCCAACAACAAAAAAAACCATGTAGCGTCCCGCCCCTGCTACCGAGCGAAATATGCCACGCTATTGACTCACTGAAAGGAATGAAAAGCCCAGGCGGTGACGGGATAACGAACGATATTTTAAAAGCTATTAAGGAACCGCTTACACCTGTGCTAACAACATTATTTAATGAAATTATAGATAAAGAAATAATCCCCGAGCAATGGGAGACATCTGTAATCACCCTAATATATAAAAAAGGCGACCCTTTTCAGATAAGTAACTACAGACCTATCAGCCTTCTTCAGAGCATCTACAAACTATTTACGAGCCTGATACGCAACAGAATGCTTCAATCCTTAGAGCTTCAACAACCGGTAGAGCAGGCGGGCTTTCGACACAATTTCTCAACAATTGATCATATCTTTACATTAAGGCAAGTAATAGAAAAATATAAAGAATATAGAAAGAACATATATATAGCATACGTAGATTACTCAAAAGCCTTCGATACCATATCCCATACAGCTCTGTGGAATGCACTAGAAAAACAAGGAATCGAAAAAAAATACATTAATATAATGAAAGAGATTTACACACGGAGCAAGGCATTTGTAAAGCTGGAAAGAGACGGAAATGAATTCGATGTCCAACGCGGTGTGAGACAAGGAGATCCAATTTCACCCAATTTGTTTACCGCGCTACTAGAAGACATCTTTAGAAAACTAGATTGGTCAAACTGCGGCTTAAACATTAACGGGGAGCGCCTGAATCATTTACGCTTCGCAGATGACATAGTTCTACTGGCGGAGAACCACAAAGATCTCGACTACATGCTGAACACACTTAATCATGAGAGCCAACTATGCGGCCTAGAGATGAATCCGGAAAAGACTTGTGTTATGACTAACAGCGAACAAGAGCCAATAATCGTTAACTCGAAAATTATCCAGTATACCACGCAATATACCTATCTCGGCCAAGATATCTCCTTTGAAAATCAATTTCCAATCTCTGAGGTAGAGAAGCGAATAAAAAAGGCATGGAGCGCATACTGGTCACACAAACATATATTTAAATCTAAAATGAGCATACACTTGAAGAAAAAAGTTATGGACTCAGTTGTAACCTCTACTCTACTATATGGATGTCAAACCTGGCCTTTAACAAAGCAAATCCTACGCAAAATAAATATATTTCAAAGAAAGGCCGAACGAAGCATGCTAGGAATTAGACTAAAAGATAGAGTAAGAAACACAGAAATCCGCAACAAAACGAAAATCATCGATGCCGCTAAAATGGCGTGTCGGCTTAAATGGAGATGGGCTGGGCATACAGTGAGAACAACAGACAGGAGATGGAGCGAAAAAATATTATACTGGTCTCCACGAGTTGACACTGATCGCCCTAGGGGCCACCCGAGACGCCGCTGGCGCGACGACATACACGCCGTGGCGGGGGCCACATGGACCCGCGCTGCTAAAAATCGGCAACAATGGCTAAAAATGGAGGAGGCCTATGTTCAGAAATGGACAGTCCAATAAAATCTATTTTTGTAATTATTGTCTATGTTTAATGAATGTTCTATAATTGGAAATAAATGGCTTATATTATTATATGTCACCGTAGAGTTGTGAGTACCATTAGTTTGACGGCCCGGGTTCGAATCCTGGCCAGAGCACTTATTTGTGTGTTTGTTGTTTATTTATTTCCTGAGCTATGGATGTTTTCTATGTATTTAAGTATTTATATGTATCTTCCTATTATATTTATATCGTCGCTTAGTACCCACAACACAAGCCTTATTAAGCTTACTGTGGAACTAGGTCGATTTCAGTAAGATTTTGCCACAATATTTATTTATTTATAAACTAACGCGCTTAACCCTTAATGAATAACAATCGCAGTAACAGAAGACAATATTAAAATCACTTTCATAATTTAGAGTTTAAGATACTCCAGCGCCATATTAAATTTATATTTCTGCTTCAATTAGTATTTAATCGGCAATAATGACACTAGCTTCAAATTAGATATAATTATAAGGTAATTACTGGCTAGTTAAATATCTGTTTAAATTTTGAGGACGTTAATGTGATCAAAGCGGAATAATAAGGTACTAAATTGGTAATTAAAAATTAATTAATTTTATAGATGGTAGTAAACCTACGTATTATTTGGAATGCACTCAGTTCCGAGCGTTTATCAAAGAGCCTGCTTCACGGAACTAAGCAAATTTGAATTTTTACCACCTCTCTCTTCTTCCTAGCGTTTCTCGGCTTATGCCACGGCGCAGGGAGCCTGGGGTCCGCTCTGGCCACTAATCCCAAGATTTGACGTAGGCGCTAGTTTTACGAAACTCTGACCCAGAGGGAAAACTAGGCCTTATTGGGATTAGTAAAGTTTCCTCACAATGCTTTCTTTCACCGAAAAGCGATTGGTTAAAATCAAATGATATTTCGCACATAAGTTCCGAAAAACTCATTGCTACGAGCCGGCAGGGTTTGATCCCGGGACCTTCGCATTGAAAGTCGCACGTCTTACCGCTACGCCACTAGCGCAATTTCCCCGCCCTTTAACGATATTTTTACTACCTACTGAAAAAAATGCTCTATTTTACTGAAATTAAACACTTTACAACGGATTCATCGCGTTTATTAACACCATGACACCTTCGTTCGTTCGTTTCGAGCCCTTTACAGCACTCGTTTTCACAGGGTTGATGAGTCATCGTCTTAACCCTGTGAAAACGAGTGCTTAACGCGATTAATCCGTTCTAAAGTGTTTAATTTCAATGAATAACAATCGCGGTAATAGAAGACAATATTATGCTTTATCTTACGTCACCGTACACCAATCATTCGAGAAGCTGAGAACTGCTGGTTCTCAGCCGACTCTCACGAGAACTCTCTGTTCATTCATCTCTCGGTTTCTCGAATTCTTGGTGTACAGGCGCTATAAAGCTTATCTTAACTCAGAGCTCGGTACCCTAGTCTAGTCGGCAATGTGCCCACATTGCCGACTAGACTAGGTTAAAGAATTCGTTAATTAATATTTATTGTGCTCCCGGTATTGGGTCAATTTCTACACAAATACAGTACCGGAATCTGAATTCCCAGTTCTCGCAATACAAAGTCAATACCTACCGGGGGCAATTCCTAAGTAATACAAACGTTGAGTATGGATATAGTGGGCTACGAATGTCTTTTTACAATGCGTGTGCTCGAAAAGTGCGATTTATATTGAGCCAAATCGTGCGGAAACTAGTAGTTTTCCGCACGGTGCGGGAATGGATTTTCATAGTACGGAGAGCACTGATATGCGAAAAAAGACAACAACTCTCCTTTTTCTTTTATATTCGTGTAAATAAATCAGGAGCGATAACGTTGTTATATTATTAAATCAAAAGTATTTCCAAATAAATTATGACATTTTTTAAATACAATTTATTTTATAAAAACATACACAAATACAAAAGAAAAGTGAGGAGGATTTATGGATTTAAGAAGTATGTAGTGATCTTCTATGTGAATTACCCCCATTATTTTTACACAACTACGACTAAGTTTCAGGCACTGCTCTATCCCATAAAAAGTAACCAATTTAAGTCACCAACAACTAAAATTGTAATCATGGCCCCACAAAAAATAATTACCTCGTCTCATCAACTTGGGCTAATTTAACATTGTCAAAAGACAATAATTAATAATTAGGCAATAAACATTTACCGCGTGTTCCCGTCAACTACGAAATTTCGAAAACACACAACACGTCCATTATACGTCGACTGATGACAGGCCGCGTTCTTGTTTGATGCGCGGGCGCAGACGAAAAGTTTTCGAAGAGCCAGTGTTATATGATCTCTGAACATCATTTTAGCGATTTTCACGCATTATAAATTTACTAAAACGGGACTCAATCGTGTAGAAATTTGAAAGACATATCCCTAGTGCCCAAAATGTTCAAGTATCAACGGAATTTATGAACTACCCGCACTTGATCTATCAAGACCAAGTGCGGGTAGTTCGTAAAACCCGCGCGGCTACATGTTACTGTCGACATCAGCCAGTTTTTCTCCGGGACCACGGGAACAATGTCGGCTTTGAAACGTCGGAAGTTAGTTTTCAAAGTTTTAGGCGAATTCGGCTTAGTTTTATAATCATCTTAGCGCTTTCCTTAATGTATCTTAGAGGGAAAATGAGGAGAATGTTATACCAAGATTCAACACAGACACTAAATAGTCTTACGTCTTATAACTGCCGTTTGATCGTCAAACCGAAAAAGGGACGAGTTCGGTTGACTCAACATGTTTCCTCTCGTTAAATTGGTAAGTATATATGAAATAATATTTCGTACTTAAGTAAGCTTAAACGTCGCACGCCTTGCCAACCTTTTACTTAACAACTGTCGGTACACCTATCTAGAAATGAGAAGAGTCGCGACTGCTGGAGAATTGCCAGACCACGAAAAACAACAGAGTACCAATATTTGTTTACGCTTAAAAATTAGAGTACTTGATCAGGATAGCGCTAGCGCTGACACTTTGGAAAGGAAACTTACACTTTATCACTGGAAGCGTGAATGTGTGGAGAAGCAGAGGACCTGCATCTATGAGATGTTCAGATACAGTGCAAAAGGCTACTGAGACAACTTTACAGGCGACTATTCAAAAGGCGCAGGATCGGAAGGCCTGGAAAGCGCTAGTTAATAGAGCCCCAACTCATATAAGTCACATCCCTCAGACATCAGATATCGACCAAGAAGAAGAAGATCAAGATCCATGGGCATTTGACGACAGCGTACCGGTGACCGATTCGTCCGAACAGCCTAAACAAAAACGCTTGGCAAGCACTTGCAATAACTACAATGACCAAACAAACCGGCCCAACGCTAAAGGCCGAGCAGGCGAGGTCTCTCCCAACTGGTCGCTCTCCATAATGACGGCTCCGTCAGCCGTCCGTCACTCACTGCGCCCAAAGAATGAGTTCATTTCCTTTGAACATGCGAGATACGATTTTTAATTAAGTTTTTGTTAAAAATCCATTAAAGAGCAACGACGGACGACCGATTTAGTCTACACGCTAAAACGGCCACGTTATTAATGAACTCGGTAATGTGAAAAACTTTAAAGATCACTATAGAATTACTTTAAATTTAAATTTAAGATTAAGCCTGAAATTACACGGCGGTGATTTTAATTTTTTAAACCAATACGTTTATAAGTTGATAAGAATCTAGCGCCTCCCAAAAGTTTGTTTAAGAAACAATAAGTAATTTTTCAACTTCATCGTGATAATACCTCAATTAATTATAAAGCATATTCAGTGTATGCGAATTAAATAAGTATGTAAAACGAACTTCTGATAGGTAGACAGATATTGTAATAATTACACCGTGCTCATTCATAAACATTTTTTTACAGCAAAAACCAAACGCAGTTATATCGCTCAATCGTTAAACGATCCAGAAACAGCAAACGATCACAAACAGAATAAATATTATATGTTTTGTACATTATTTAAACATTCCTGAATATTATTCAAAGTGCAAAATCACAATAAATGCTAAACAGTCCGACATCATCTTCGAAATCAGATAAAACCCGCATACTCCCACCACTGTGTCCTGATTTGATACAATACTCGTTTTAAATAATATCGAATAAAATCGTTCGAGATCACAATCCCACGGTTTCTTTTCAAAACCACCCTGACTCCTACAAAATAAGGTCTAAATTGGTTTAAATAATACACGTAAATGTAAGTTCGTTGGAAATTATATAAATTCAGACGGGTTTACGCGTGCCACTGTCAACTGTCAACGCTGTCAGGAGTGTCAACTCAGAGCTACTGTAGGAAAAAAATGTAGACATTTTAAATGTTGTACTAGCACATATCTATGTCTAGTCTTTTTTACTAGTAAAATGAAGCTGTGGCTCAAGTCATACATAATATATATTTTTAATGCACCTATCTATATTAAATCTTTGACATTTTCGTTAAATTAAATTGTGAAAGACATGCGCTTGTTAACTCTGGTGTCACGTATAAAGTCCATTTTTTTATATATATTTAAGTTACAATACAATACATGTTTATGATATTTAGTTAAACTATTAATCTTAGGGCTACTTGCCCTAGGACCCTTGCTTAGGGTTAGTAACTAACCTGGAGTTAGCTGTCAAATTTCAAACTAAACAACGCTTAACTCCTGGTTAGCTGGTCAACCCTTGTGACCCTGAGAATCGTAGTTAGTTTGGTAATTTTATTAATTTTTGCGTCCAAAATCCTATTTTTACAAAGGCTGTTCCTAAACATATAGAATACTCGTACTGCTATAGATTATAAATTTAAATAGATGTCATATACTAAAGAAAAAGACCAACACCATCGGAGGTCAAGCCGAGGATCGAACTCGGGACTTCAGCTTACGCGGCTAACGCCATAACCAATCAATGGTGTTGCTCTTTTTTAGTGTATGATATCTATTTCAATTCATAATTTATATATAGTAGTGTTTCTACTTCAACAACAAATCAAAATATTTAATTGATAAATTTGCTTTGTTTCAACAAAAAACTGCTATAGATCCCATGATAAGTTTCAAATAAGTTCTATTGTGATGATATTAATGTAAATATCGAGCAAGTCAAGTATAAATAAATAAATAAATATTATGGGACAATCTTACACAAATCGACCTACCTATAGTCTCACGGTAAGCTCAATAAGGCTTGTGTTGTGGGTACTAGGCGACGATATATATAATAGACAGATACATATAAATACTTAAATACATAGAAAACATCCATAACTCAGGAACGTGATAAATACACATATAATTGCCCTGACCAGGATTCGAACCCGGGACCTCCTGCTTCGTAGGCAGGGTCACTACCAACTAGGCCAGGAGGCCGTTATAAGTATGTACTTGTCTAATTTAAATCTATCTTCCTTATTGAAGTAATTACCATATTCGCTGTACCACCACACCATACAACTACCACTATATACCACAACATACCACAGACAGACATAGCACAGGCTACAACATACCACATACATTCATGTAATGATACGTTAATAGCAAAAATTTCAATATTTAAACATTCAATACATTCGAAAAGGATGGCATTTTAAATTCATGTGGATACATTTAAATATTTATTATGTTGAATTATACATAAGTAAGTAAATGGTAGGTATTTGTTTTAATATCTGTGAACCTTATTTTATGTAGTAGGGTGACCAGTGAGCAGCTGCATTATTGATTAAAGAAATATAAAAAATAGTACATTACGATACAAAGGCGGAAAAGAGGAAATTTGAAACGAGTGGCGATAACTTAAAGCTCGACCGTAGGGAGTGTTTTAAATCGGCACGAGTTGCGAATTACCTCTTCGCACGTGTATAGTACGACGTTTTCCAGTACATATGGCCCTTTGAATATTCGACGCAGGATCGTAAAGTGTTCATTATCGCCCTAGGGCGGTAAAGTAGCACCATGTATAGTGTAAATAATGTTTTTTAAATGGTAACAATGTTTACCACATGTCAAACTCGACATGAGAGGCATAAATAAGGTTGGTTATGCGAGCATGAGATATATCTAAATTCGACCTAGTGTCAAACCTAGATATATCTAAATTCGACCTAGTGTGTTAGACTTGTGAGTCAGAGGAACAGCTAGATCAAAACTCGCCTCTCGTGTCCAGAAATGTTTTGGTGTAAGCTGTAAAACATGATTAAGTTGATAAAAAACAAAGTAACGTTTTAATACAATACACCTTTTAATTACCAGCCTGGGGAGTATTACTACATCTCATCCAGGATCAAGCACGACACAGGACTGGAAGACCTTAGTGTGGATTTTGTTTGAAAAAATTAAAAGGCAAAATGAGTGCTGTTTTCTTGTCGCTTCTTCTGCCCCATCAGCTAGTTAAGGAAGCATCGTAAGTCGTAAGTATTTCAATTCTCACAGGTTTTTTTTTTTGTAAATTGAAGAATACCTGTCAGGCAATGTGTCTCTAGCTTTATAAGAATTATAAGCCCCTCTGGACATTTTAGACCAATCTTTGTTTTTGTTGTAATATTTTTGTATGTAGTTAGCTTTTATTTAAATATTTTTGTATGTAATTTGCACAAGTTTTTTTTTTGTTGACGGAGAGAATTCTCATTCTGTCAATCATCATTTAACCCTGTGGTAACGAACGAACGAGTTCTGTTAAGGGATCGAAACGTGTTAACATACGCGATTCATCCATTTTAAAGTGTTTCATTTCAATTAATACTTGCAGTAATAGAAGACAATATTAATTGTTAAAAAATAATATCAGTTAAGAGTCCTTATTCCTTAAAAACGCTCATGACTTTAGTTTTTTTTTTCGATGTCATCTAACGCAAATTATAATAAATTCTGCCTTTTACTATCTTAAACAGGGTTTCTGTGGACTAATGGCATACTATTTGTATGTACGTAGAGTCAGCTGCAGAGATAAGTGACCCCCTTGCATAGAAAGTTTGTACTCAAGTGATTTTTTATTTAGAAATCTCGATTCAAAAATCAATTGTATTCGACTAAACTTCAGCAAAAAATTTGTTCGCGTATATATTATTTTATTATAAGCGTAAGGACTCTTTAAAACTAGTTACAATGAGGAAAACGGGTTATTGAGAAATATATGTATAATAAAATATTTCAGACTAGCGACCCGCCCCGGCTTTGCAGGGGTTATTATTACACATAGGTATAAACCTTCCTCTTGAATCACTCTATCTATAAAAAAAAACCGCATCAAAATCCGTTGCGTATTTTTAAAGATTTAAGCATACATACTCGTACATACATACAGACAGCGGCAAGCGAATTGGTTTTATACTATGTAGTGATGTCATACACATTGCTACTGACTGTACCTATAAATACCACAATTGTCTCCCCTGATAGCCACTTAATTATCGCTCTCACCACCTTTGAAGTCCCATGTACGTCTCAATATCAATTTCGTAAGCACATTATATTTAGCCAAACAGCTGCGACAAAACTAATTAAAAACAAAAGAACATTACTGCGCCTTTCTAGATCCTATTACTTTCAACCTTATCCAACTGTTATTAAGATTCAAATTAGCACGAATCGTATTCAATTGTACTTTAAAATAAAAGATGATCAGTGCCGCGTCTCAACACACGAAAATTTAAACCTTATTCGTTTGACTGAAGTTTGAAATTGCTCTGAAGCTTAAATGGCACTTTATTCGTTTTGGTTTTGAAGGAGCGATTTCAGACATAGTCGTTACAGAAAAGAACACAAATGTCAAACTTGTCCAAACAGCAAACACTAATCATAGATAGACCGTATATCGTTGTAACACGGTTCACAAGCGAGCAGTTAATAGTGTTCGCCACGGTACTACTGAATTACGTTATAGACGGAGAGCTAGCTACGGAAATTGGTATGCGATTTATACAGCCACGAAACCCCTTTAGTTTACCATACTATCACTAGTGGCTCCGTGAGCTGTATACCTCGCAAGATGGTACTGGTATTGCCAAAAAGGTCGAAAGCGCCTTTGGGATCTATGGCGCTTAGGACCTCTGTACAATTCCCTCCATTTTGAAAATTTCCAAAAACTGAATCTACAAAAAAATGTATATAATCAACCAATTTTTTAACAGAATTTCACAAGGATTGGTTGATAAATGCGACCTGTAGAGGAGAACAAATGGACAGACACACGAAAGCATTTCTGCCGAAGCTGAAACGGAGACGCTTCGCTCGCTTTGCTCACTCGGTCAGTTAGTTATTTAATTGGGTGCCTGGCAGCTGTTTAGCGGTGGGTGTGAGAACTGTGAGAGTGGATGAGCAACAAAGGGGTTGTGTTGAATCAACTGAAGGTGTGCAATTTATAAAGCTCTGAGTTTAGTGTATACTTAAATAACTAATAATGTACCTATTTAATTTGAATATAACATTTCAAAGAGTTTTAATTAGAGGGAAATTAGTGAGAGGTGATGTCTCAAGTGCGGTACCTAAACTTTTTCATTCAACTTCAAAATCGTATGTGCAAAAACACAGACGCAAATATTCAGTCGATCACCGGGCGACGACAAAGAGCAACTATCACACCCACCGCTGAACAACTGCCAAGCACCCGGATTAATTCATAATGATAGTATGGCACACTAACCAGAAGGGCTCTATAAATTGCATACTTATTTCCGTAACTATCGCTTACACTATTATTTTCAAAGTGTGGCGTTTTAATCAGTCTTCAGTGCAACTAATCGGCCGACAGATCGGCCGAGACGTCGGCGTCTGCCGCTGAAATAGTAAATAGCTTTGTTTTAAATAGCTGGAGCGTTTTAGGGAGATTAAAATAGCGATCATATTGGGAATGGAGTAAAAAGGACAGCTGTCGTATTGCGTAATGCTTTGAGACGGAGTTTGCTAAGTGCTAACAGGTGAACTTAAGACAGATAGAGGCGACTGCATTTTGAAATCTTGCTCAATTCTTTCACATTTATGGATAAAACAATAGACCTATTTAAAAAATAATAATATATAAAGCATTTATTTCAAGCTTCAAGGCTCATAGATAAAATCATACAAAAAGTATTTTTATTTTATTTTTAATAGTTTTTTTTAATTATGCTTTTTTTGTAAATTTTCGAATGTTCATAGATAGGTATAGACATAGTGTAGTAGTTTTAAAATGTAATTTATTTTAATTTTTTTGTTTACTTTTATGAATTCGATATAGGCTCAATTTGTACTGTAATACTCATATACTCGTACACACCGGTTGGTAGAATTGGAAAAATCTTTTGTAGATACAAAGTTACGCTTTCGCCAGACAAAGAATGAAGGTCTTTGGTGCAGGATACCAGGAACCAAAATAATTCAGAGCACTACCCCTGGGCTTCATCATCCGTCACATGGCCGTAATGGATTTTCATACTATTTTACCGCCCGCCCGGGCCTCCCGGAGGCCCCGCGCCCCACGCTCCCACGTATCGCCCCGCGTAGCCGCCACTTACCTCGGTGTACTGTAGACTGAACTACTACACTATTATTTATTTATCTTCCTAGTAAGTTTAATTATTTCCTCGCACATGTGATGAAAAACATCGTATGTATCACGGGCGGTACAAGAATAACGTACTCTTGTTAATTAAATTCTCACTCGTTCGTAATTTCTTCTTTACCGCCATGGTAAACAAGATAAACAATGTAATATTTATTAAATGTACATATAAAACCTGGTACAATAATTTTAGTTTCTTACAATATTTGCTCCAAAGAAGCCTGCGGCATTCCTAGAGTGTTTCCAAGGAAAAGACTTCAACGCCTCGCCAAGCCGCCAGCCACTTAGCAAACATTACCGCAACTCGACTTATTAAGCCATTTTCTATATTTGTAATGGCTTCTTGTTCACACCTACAAGGCTGTAATAAGAATTCTTGTGATCAATTTAAGTAATCAGTATCGTGCTCTGATTAGGACATAATAGAAAAAGAGATTGACAAGAAAAAAGTGGATGTAAAATGGACCAATTCGGATGACTTAACTGGACTTGAAGTGTTAATGTTGCCTTGCTGTGATCGGGTAGTCCAGTGGTTAGGGTTCTGCCGCGAAAGCAGGAGGGGCAGAACCCTCTTACAATACGAAACAAAAAATACTTATCATTTCATCCGGTTAGGTTTGCAATTTTTATTTGTGATTGGGAAAAGTTTTAGTTTTAAGGTATAGGACAACATTTTGCATTTATTTCATTAAGAAACTGGAGCATGCATATGCACAATGTAGTAAAAAAGAAATTTTTCAAAATGATTCCCACAAAAACAAAACTATCCGCGGACGAAGTCGCGGGCATCAGCTAGTTGTCTATAAAAATGGCTTGTTATGTTCACACCTACATTAAGTTCAGTATTTTTTCTCTTTTTATCGAGGTTACTAAGAAAAATGTAATATAGTTATTTAGCATAAGTTTACTAGGTCTATTTTTAGTTTAACATATGTTGTTGGCTATTGTAAATACTATAATTAAGTAAATTGAACTTACGGTGGAATTCCTTCTTAGAATAGACTGTAGGCTATTCGTGTAGGGCTTTTGTTTGTATATTTTATTGTTGATAAAACATAACCAAATAATGTTAGCTTTAAAACGGCTTGCTTGATGTGGTTACGGTTTTATGTAAAGATTACAAGAGACCGTCGATGGATCATAGGCAGCTGATAGATAACGCGCTATTATTGTTTAAGTTTTTTAATAGCCTGGTTAAGTGTCCTGCTTGGCAAAAGCCTCCCCTCTTTTTCTCCACCCTGTTGTAAGAATACCCCTTCCATTCTGCGCAGAGCGCATCCAGGTTGTCCCGCCATCTCCTTTTCGGACTGCCTTACCGGCCTGCACACTCTGTGGGTTTTCGGGTGTCTTTAAACTTTATATTTCGACCTACAAATAAAAAAAATATAATGAGTTTGAGAGATAGTTTCAAAACTGATCTTATTGATAGCTTAATATCCTGATTCATCAGGCACCTAGAGGGCTCGAAGCTTCGGCCAAAATAAGCCTAGCCTAGCTATCCAAGCAGGTAATGCTGCCAGCTTTCTGGGCACCAGAAGTCACGAACGTGATCTTGGTAATTTTTGTTTGTAGGTTTATTTTAAGTTTTAGCACAGTTTAGAAAAAAAACTACAAAATGGATAATAGTAGATTACATACCAAGGCCGTTTTAGTGGGAAACGTCTCGGATCCCATGTAATTGTCGGCCGAGGCGAAGCCGAGGTCGACGAACATGTGATCCGAGGCTTTCCCATCTAACGGCCGAGGTTTGTATACTATTTTTCTGCCCGACGGAGCCGGTAGGCGGCAATTTAGTTTTGCGTAAAGTGGCGCTTACCGGCCGGAGGACTGAAAAATATATTCCCATAAAGTTAAATCAACGTAGATGTAATCTAGGTATTTATAATACCCATACCAAGTTCCAATTTTAAACTAATTCAATATGAATTATTCACGTTAATGACATTAATAGCTCCGTGTATTCACAAGGACAACAATACAATCATTTTACTACTATCAATAAATGTAACACCATAAAATCACATTAAACCCTCAGTAATAAAAGTGGTCACATCACAATACTACCGGTGTTCATCAAACCGTCAATAATTCAACATAATTGTGTCGGTTGTCAAAACGGCCACAACAGACATTGAAGCCAACATTATGATTACAATAAACGTTTAAAATATCTATTGTGACATGTTTATGCAAATGTATCAACTATTTAGAATAACAACACCTAGAAATCAGTCAAATATTCATAGGCAAGTTTTGATTCGAGTTTATTTTATTCGTGAGCTGTGAAAAAGTATTTAACTGGCTGAAAGAAATAGGCAAGTCAGTGGGTTTCCATTTCTATAGATCCTCGCTGGATAGAAACCTACTTCCTAATTCCGGATCGAGCTAAGATTTAAGGGTGCTTAAAACCTTAAACCTGTGTTGGTTTTAATTTTAATTTGCTAACTCTACGCGTTCCCGAGATAAAGGGTCTTGACAGACGGATAGACAACAAAGTAATCCTATAAGGGTTCCGTTTTTACCTTCTGAGGTACGGAACCCTAAAATTACGAATCAGTTCTTGCTTTCTATATACTTATATATAATCTAAGATGAAACGTATGTTTATTATGTTACTTAATAGGCAGCTAATGGTATTCAACGCCTCTCGTAATCTGATATTCGGAATAAAATTCCAGCATACGTTTACGAGTTTTGCTTGGTTCGTAAAATATCGGCGTATGTTAATTTTAAGTGCAATGCTAGTTCGGAGTCGATTTTATTTTGGGAATAATGGTATTTTGTGATAAATGTGTTGGCTTGACGACGGCCCGGAGCGCGGAGTGATGTTGGTATTAAAGTTAGTGTTAAGGTGAAAATGGCGTTATAATGGTGGGTATTTGATACGGGCGAATATTTTAATGACGATTACTATTGGACCTAGGCAACCTACTTACATTAATTTATTTAGGAAATAAAAATGTTTTTTTTCATACATAAAAATTCAGCACGCAATGTATTGCATCCACATAAATTAACGTAGCTATCTAAACGGCATACGAGTATCATGTCAGTGTGGTTTATATCATGTCAAACAATGTTGGACGACATACATTGCAGCTCTATCGCACCATAGAAAAATCATTACACCTAATTAATAACACAATTTAACGAAATTATTATCCAATACGATTCATATGAACAGGTACTACAGCTGGATTAATTATTCGCCTGTATCAAATACCCACGCTGTATATTGGCTTTTTGCATTTCAGAGTTAATCAAGTATTTCTTGTCAGTAGAACATACTAAAACGTTTTTTCTAACAAACCGTGCTGTATTTGTTGGCTGACGGGAGAGACTAACAACAAGACATAGTTGATTCACTCTCCAAATATTATAATCATGACTACCAAGCTACGAAAACCTAGGATTATTCTTATTTCTAGCGTTTTCCCGCTTTCCCAACTAATCTCAAGTAGGCGCTAGTTTGCTCATTTGGCGTAGGCGCTAGTTTTACGACAGCGACTCTGCCATCTGACATTCCAACCCAGAGGGTAAACTAGACCTTATTGAGATTAGTCCTGTTTCCCTTCCATGTTTTCCTTCATCGAAAACCGATTGGTAAATGAATATGAAATGATACTTCGTACATAAGTTCCGAAAAACTCATTGGTACGAGGCGGGATTTGAACCCGAGACCTTTAGATTGAAAGTCGCACGCTCTCACCGCTGAGCCACCATCGCTCTCACGGCAGCACTGCGAAAACTCACAATTATTATATGTAATTATTCAATACCTGCCGTTTAAAAGTAACATTTATATTACCGATCAAAGTAAGATTATACAGTTATTATAAAACTTATAAACATGAAACTTACTTTTATAGTAGTTTTTCTACTCCAGCACTTCTATCTGTCAATTAGATGACTGACAGCGATATTAAAAAAGTATACATTATAACGTTGTCTATGGTATTCCATAAGAACACTGCTCCTATGGATTTTCATTCAATATAATGAGCACTGTTAATTTTTTTTTAATTACTTTAGTGGGCATGCGAAATTTTCCATATTCTACCACGTTTCGAGATTTAGCTTTTTTCGCTATTTTAGCTGTCGTAGAAAAGCTAGCGTATGCAACAGCTCATAACTGGTTCTTAAAACTCTCGGGTCTATTATTACAAAACTAGACTTCGTCTCGTTTTGTAACTGAAGGGTCGCAGTTTTAAGAACCCTTATTATATCACTATTGCATAAAATACTATTAGAACATTTTTCCTGATCCTTCATATCTATTTTCAAGGATTTCGTTTCACATCCGTTATAACAAAAAAGCACGCCTACCACGAACATCGAAAATTGGAATTGACTGAAAAATCTCTTTGTCACTCCAATATGCAAGTGTGACAGAGATGGAGAAACAAATCTGCAATAGTTCGATTTTCGTGGTACTCGCCCTGAACCATATCACAACTATACAAAGCCCAATTTACCATGAAACTCGAACATTTTTGCAAAACCTACTTCTCACCATCACTAAGCTTAATAGCCAATCGATATAGGTTATCAAACTACTATAAAATCCAGTTTTGTACACAATTACCATTTTACGTAAAATAAACCTTAATTTTGACTTAAAACCGCCGCAATTTCAAGCTTAAGCCGTTAAACTTAAGATTCATTTTCGCAAGTGTTTGAAAGAAAAGTTATTTCTTTGTAAAAACATGGGCGGTATTACAGTACCTATAAATTACGTCTCAATTGAAATTAAACTCATGCGGCTCAATCGGGACTAGTTGTCCCTGGTTTTACTTGGTTATTAATTTTTACAAGAGACAGGTAAGTAGTAGACTGTCTATCTCTGAATAGTCGCGTGCTAGTTGTTGAAATGTGCTTGTTGTGTTTTTGTAAGAGGCACAACTTTATTTACATCAATCTGTATGGGATTAGCGCATTATTGTCAACCGACAAAGTGGCACCTTTTACTGAAGGGAAATTATAGCGCGCCTCCAACGCAAACGGTACCTACTCGTTGTTGGTGAAGTTGATCCCTCTTCAACTTTACCATAACGACAACAAGTAAATGAGATAATTCATACAAATGAAAATGATCTGCTTGATTCATGAAGTCAGTTCAAACTATATTTATAGTGTAAGTCCAAATGTTTCGTGAAAGCAATAAAAAATTGTAATTGAAACTTATTCAGTTAATTTCGTAATTTTTCGTTCTCGACCGCAAGATACCGTCACGGGACTCTTTTACTACAGCTATTTGTAGGAACAATTAAGTGGTGTTTATTCCCTGCCTGTCTCCGTTCTACAATACAAGACAGCAGCCACAGTGGGCTCGGAATGATTCCTTCTTATACAACTGGGGAATCCCGGCAGTCTTTATTTTTGCTCGTCTCTCATTTTAACCATAATTACACAGTTAAGGAATGTAATGTGCATGCACAAGTAATTGCATACGTATGTTCCAGCAAGCTGCATGATGATGATTGATTTTGATTGAAATATGGATGATAAAAAGCGGCAGAGTGCGAGTCGGTCTCGCGTCCGTCCTGAGGGTTCCGTGCGTTTGCGCAGAAATTTCATCCTTTCGACGAGTTTCTAGTCTAGATAATAAAATTTTGCGATACAATTTTCTTTAGGCTTTTTTTATTTTTTTATACAAACACATAAAAATAATATTTGAAAGAAAACCCATTTTAATTCTATTTCATTTTTAGTATTCGTTGTTGGTGGCAGTATGAGTACCTACACCTTCTTACGATTCTTAATTTTTTTCAACTATAATTGTTTTTCATCACACCTGCTCGTAAATGGTGATATTATATGCAAGCATACTTAGACTTAATGAGCTGTATTAAGCCCATGGTCTTAAAGGATTCTCATACTACTTTACCGCCCGCCCGGAATTCCCAGAGAACCTGCCCCCCAAGCGTTCGCCGCACGTAGTTGCCGCTCATTCCAGAGTACTGTGCTACTACACTACTGGTAATAATAATTATTTCTTTATCTGCCTAGAAAGTTTATTTATTTCCTCGCAAATGTGATGTAAAACATTGTATGTATCACGGGCGGTACAAGAATTACGAGCTCGTGCTAAAGTTAAAGACACACTCGTTCGCAATTTCTTGTTTACCGACCTTAATACACAATCTACTATTAGGGTTCTTAAGATAAATACAACCCTCTGACAGACGGCCAACCAGCAGACGCTCAGTTAGCATTCGTTCGGAACCCTAAAAATGAACGGCTAGAGATGAAAAGCAATAATGACTGCAAAGGACAGCGAGTAATGACGTCGTTAGAGTGGTCATATAAGAAGTGATGCCTAAGATTTAGGGTTCTGTGTTTGGTCGTTAAGCTTTATTTATTAATGAGGATCTATTACCTACTAAGTCTATTTTTTTGTACGCGATTTTTTTTGCGATTCAGTTTAGAACCTAAACCGAGTCGCTGTCATACAACTGAGTATAGTTAAGAACCTAAACTGAATCGCGTTAAGACGTCATGAGGCCCCTGATTGGTATTAAACTTGCGACTGCTACAAAACCCCGAGGTGAAAAGAGAGATGAAGATTGAGATTAAGATTTTATATTCCAATTACGCTTAATACGCTTACACACTAGTATACATATTTCATATTTCAGTGTGTTATGAGTTTAAAATACATGCCGTTGGGTTTCTTGCCGGTAATTATATTCTCGGGCTGTGGTGTAGGGTCAGAACCGGTCGTAGATAAAATGTTTTGATGTTCATAAGTGCATTATTGTACAATACAATACAATAACTCTTGATTGCACACCTCATAAAATATTACAACAGAAAAAAAATATACACCATACACAAGGCCGGCAACGCACTTGCGACACCTCTGGTGTTGCGGGTGTCCATGGACGACGTTAATCGCTTACCATCAGGCGATTCGTTTGCTCGTTTGCCCCCTATAGCATAAAAAAACCCACAAAAGCAGAGGTAAACAACAGGCGGTCTTATCGCTAAAAAGCGATCTCTTCCAGACAACCTAATGTAAGTAAATTGAAATAATTTTTAAGAAAAAAAAACCGACTTCATTTGGTTCCCGGTAAACGTGAAATTAAGAATTTGTTTGAGTTAGCCAGTTTACTTCACAAATATCCAATACACCGCACGTGTACGAAAATACGTGTGTGAAAATTGAGGAGCTTTCTTAATGTCCTAGGGCTTCCATCATTACATTTGAAGTATAATCAAACGGAACTCCCTTGTAGACCTTTAAACAAACAAAATAACAATGTGTTAAATTGGATGACAGACTGTAAATTAACGAGCATATTCATTATGCCATCCCTGATTATCAACATCAGGTCCACTCCAGCAAAATGATGGCCACAGTAAGAAAATGCCTAAGCTAATTATGAACACCCTCTAATCACAATTAACCTGCCGTTCAAATTTGAAGAGTTCTCTGAATTCTTCTAGAACTCCATCATCAGAATATAAATCAAATCAAAAATATGAATGTCACAACTAGGATAATAAGTAGAGCTAGGTTTATTAACCAGTTCCACTTTGCGATCCCTGGTCTTCATCATCAGATCAAGTTCATCAAAATTTTGGCTCCGCCAAAACACAGTTTTGGTTACTTAAGGAAACCCTCAAATCAGAATGCATGTGCCGTTAAAATTTGAGGAGTTCTCTCAATCCCTCATGAAGCCCATCATCAAAATAGAACTATAATCAAATAGGACTATCTTGAAGGTATTTCTTTACAAAGAAAAGATGAATGTCTCAAATCGGATGATAGAGCTGGGAATTAACAAGCAGTTCCACTTTGCCATCCCTGGTCTTCATCATCAGGTCCACTCCACCAAATTGATGATGTTCGTAAAGAAATGCTCGAGTATCTTAAGAAACTACCCAAATCATCATGCATGTGCCTTTCAAATTTGAGGAGTTCCCTCAGTTCCTCATGGATCCCATCATCAGAAATTGATTTTGAAAAAAACGGGACAATCCTGAAACCATCTATATACAGACAAAAAAATATTTTTTAAAATCGGATCATAGTCCTGAGAATTACGAAGCAGTTCCACTTTGACATCCCTGGTCTTCATCATCAGGTCCACTCCACCAAATTGATGATGTTCGTAAAGAAATGCTCGAGTATCTTAAGAAACTACCCAAATCATCATGCATGTGCCTTTCAAATTTGAGGAGTTCCCTCAGTTCCTCATGGATCCCATCATCAGAAATTGATTTTGAAAAAAACGGGACAATCCTGAAACCATCTATATACAGACAAAAAAATATTTTTTAAAATCGGATCATAGTCCTGAGAATTACGAAGCAGTTCCACTTTGCCATCCCTGGTCTTCATCATCAGGTCCACTCCACCAAATTGATGATTTTCGTAAAGAAATGCTCGAGTTTCTTAAGAAATCACCCAAATCAGCATGCATGTGCCTTTCAAATTTGAGGAGTTCCCTCAGTTCCTCATGGATCCCATCATCAGAAATGGATTTTGAAAAAAACGGGACCAACCAGGAACCGTCTACTTTTAGAAAACAAAAAAAAAATTCAAATCGGTTCAGTAATGACGGAGTTATGAGTGAACATCCATTAAAAAAAAAAATAAAAAAAAAAATTCAGTCGAATTGAGAACCTCCTCCTTTTGAAATATTGAAGTCGGTTGAAAAAAAAGACATTTGACCAACACCGACGGAGCTTGCGCGGCTAACGCCATAACCACTAGGCCAACTGGTCTCACCGAATGCCGGCGAATTTCTCAAGTATATGCAATGCAATCTTAGTAACAGGAATTTATTTCAATTTATAATTAATATATAGTAGTGTTACTACTTTAATAACAAACCAAAAAATATTAAATTAAATAATTTAATTTGTTTCAACATAATGTTGTTAAGTTATTTATACGTAAGTATTTATTTCTCCATAATACATATATATATATATATACTAGCTGACCCGGCGAACTTTGTTCCGCCTTAGAGGGAATAAATGAGCAGAGTTTTGATTTTATCAAGGTCAATTTTTTATTTGGATAATTAACGTAAATTAAAAAGGAAGTATTTTAATTATTTTTTATTGGCCATGTATTTTAGTGCATGTCGTTATTTGATGGGTCACGCATTCCTGGTTAACCAGGGTCAACTTCAAAATTTGACTATAATTAACCATAGACTACATTACGTTTAGCTGTAAGTTGCGTTTTGTTTTCTTATACCATTTTTTTTAATGAAGGGCAAGACTGTTTTTTTACTGATAAATTGCTTTCAGTTGCGTTTTGTTATTCCATATCCATTGCGTTTTGTTATACCACGTTTGATGTTACATCCCACGGGAACGTGATAAAAACTATCCTATGCCCTTCTGTTGGTTCTAAGCTACCTCCCCACCAATTTTCAGCCAAATCAGTTCAGCCGCTCTTGAGTTATAAATAGTGTAACTAACACGACTTTTCCCACGGGAACGTGATAAAAACTATCCTATGTCCTTCTCCTGGTTCTAAGCTACCTCCCCATCAATTTTCAGCCAAATCAGTTCAGCCCTTCTTGAGTTATAAATAGTGTAACTAACACGACTTTCTTTTATATATATATAGATATATATATATATACAACATTGTTCCGAACTCTTAAATGAACCGATTTTCAGAGTTTTAACTTACTTACTTAGAGTTATGAGCAAATGATTAAGTTACCTTTATTTATATGTTATGCACACAACAAGCTTAACAACTTAAAAAATATCTAAGTAAATAAGTTTCGAATATTTCAAATCAAATTATAGATAAAAAAATATCGAATCCTTCAAAATCACACGTCTATTTACTTTTATCTACAAACATATTAGCATAGATGAAATGATTACTTTTAGATAAAGGATGGTTTTAGTGGGTAGGTGTGAATAGAAGTTTTATACCCCAGATTGGCCACATTTATGACCGCTATATTGTCATGCGCCCCTGGTCTTGTGGCCACAGTGGCGCACCTTTATGGAATCATAAACTGCCGAATATACTACAAAAAAGATTAACACAGAAGATTAAGTCACTGGATATGTATTAAAGAAAAAATAGTATATAGGTGCTTCAATGTAATATGCATTCATTATTTCAATAACAACAAAAACACATAAAACTAAATTAAAATAAAAGTTATAGTAAATATTCCCCCCTCGGCATGGTACCGTAGACGCTGGCAGTGTTTTCTTGCTGTATTACAATACTAATGCGTTGGGCGAGGAAGCTGCCAGCTCTACGGTCACCGGTAGCGCCCACAAGCCTCTTTGAAATATCCTTAAAGAGGGCGTGGGCGCTCGAACCCCATGGGCCGAGGGTCTCGACGCCGAACGGAAAAAAGCAATGCATTCATTAAATACATCAAATTGAACCACCCCGGTTCGCATCTATATCTCTCTATTTTCTTATTGTAACAAAAATGGTAAGATTAAAAGAATGAATTCATTCTTAAATTGCCCATGCACTTATAAATGTGTACATGCCGGATTGTGTAGGATTTTTTTTTATCAAGGTCCGCAGCATAGCTCTTAATTCCTTAAACGAGTTATACAATATCTAACTAACTAAATTATAAAATAACTAACTTATGATACAAAATATAGCATTAAGTAGCTTTCTTAATTGTCTTTTTATATTAAGCATACATTAATTAAAATAGAACCTGAATAAAGTTTTCTTATAAATTGTAAATAGATGTCATGTAGGTACTAAAGAAAAAGACCAAGTCCATCGGTGGCCAAGTTTTCTTATTACTTACATACAGTTTAGGATGACTCAAACACACTAGAACGGGACGGGACGGGGCGGGACGGGGCGGTACGGGAAAATCTATAGAAATTGTCAGATTTTCCGGTCCCGCCCCGTCCCGTGCTTGTAAGTCATCCTTTATAGTCGAAGTAGGTGAAATTTTGCTGACAGAAGTCGTTCTTATGTAAAAAACTAGCGTCTGACAACGTTTTCTACATTACTAACATGAAATTCAATTTGTTGAAGTTCAAGCTCTGAAGACCACCTCGAAGTAGAACTTGACAAATATTAACACATTCACTGTCCATGCACTAGTTATATTAGAAATTTAGGACAATCGGAAAACCAAGGCAACTGTATAACAAAAAAGTATGTGACGATAGTAAAGAACAGTCAACCAACTGAAACTCTAGGCCACTGTAGGACTATGTCATAGTGTCGTTATAAATTAGATTGTAAGAAATCTCTCTTTGTTTGTCCTTTTGACATGGTTTTATAGTGGCCTGGAGTCCCAATTGGTTGACTGCACCTAGTGAAAACTCACTTATTAGAGTGCAGTTAGAAAATAACGTAGTGTTTATTTAGTAACGTACAAACATGAGCAAAGTTCCATATAAATTAACAATAATCACAACGGGCAATTTCCGCAGCAGAACCTAATAGGCCGAAAACAACTGAACTATCAAAGTAAAGCCCACCAAAGCAGCCGGCAATTTTAGCACCAAACACGAACCTAATTGATATGCTTTGATAGCTGCCGTTCAAAACAAA
The DNA here is from genome assembly GCA_949128165.1 of Lathronympha strigana. Classification (NCBI taxonomy): domain Eukaryota; kingdom Metazoa; phylum Arthropoda; class Insecta; order Lepidoptera; family Tortricidae; genus Lathronympha; species Lathronympha strigana. The sequence continues at coordinate 3,664,393 of OX421911.1, forward strand.
CACCAGATTTTATTACAACGAAAATTAATACGCCATCAATTTTGTAGCGGCATCCGTCAAACCCGATCAAATTTAAACGGCACATAAGCAACAAAGGGCTGCGCTACCTTTAATTCTAATAACGAAGTCGGCACACAGTCGGCTCCTAAGACGAATTTTTCCCCGAACTCGAAAACCAATATTTACCCCTTCCGTGAGTACAAAGCATTATGTTTGTCTCGACGTTGCACTTTGGTCCTGTGTACACTTTACCTAACAAATTGAATGTAGTCCTCAAATAAATGCTAAATCAATCGCTCTTAAGCCATCCCATTAAAGTTCATATTCGCTTAAACTATATTAAAGACAAAAAGCATTATGTCTATAGTAGCATTTAGTAGCCTGCAGCAATCTGCGTTTTTTTAGACAATTAAAATTCTACATCGCCTGTGGACTAGGACTTCAACAATATATTTTAAGTTTAAGTCACCGTTTTAAACTTTTTATGAATTTCTTATTTCCTTTACAAACAGGTTATATTACTATAAACTGATAATTAATTAACCTTAACACAACCGAATAAGGTCGACCAACAGTCAGCTACCAACTACTATTTCCAACAGTATTTACTGACCAACTGTATACCTTATTGCTTATACAATAAGGTATACAGTTGGTCAGTTAAAAAAGTTGCTGTTTGTATAGCAACCGGTTCACGGTATATGAACGCTAGTGTGTTCTCGTGTTTATTAAAAGTGACTTCTATCGTAGTTTTTGCCACCGACTGCCATTAAGCAAGCCTACCGCAGGCTCGCCGTTCCCACTGCGATAAAATGATAAAATAATAATTATTGTGATGAGACGCGACGCTTTTTGGCGATAAACTCAGTTGGGGGTTTAAGTTTATCACCAACTTATGATGGTTTAGCTAATAATTACTTACTGACATCATAGGTATATTATGGATTATAGCCGCGTGAGCTATAAAAGTTCAGAACGGATTATACACGGTGTTCTTGAGCATTTGCTGTAACTTCGTCATGTGGCTTAGTATAATTAAGGAAACAGAATGACATAGTTAGTTTTATAAAATTTACATTTCTTTTTTTAAACCCCGAATCAAATCATTTATTAAATGTAATAAATGCTCGCTGGTTCGATCCCAGCCCTGCTCACCGGGGACCTTGGTCACTTTTTCTTTAGTATATGACATCTCTTTCAATTTATAATTTATAAAATTTGTTAAGTATTTTTTTTTATTAGACAATATAATTACATGTTGCATCAACCGCTGATGTAAAACGGGCATTAGAATCGACTTTACTAAGTGACAACTATGACATATCAATGTCATGGCGAATACTCATACTCCGTGTACACACATGCAAATCCCATATGAGATAAAATTAAATTAGTAGCTATTTTTTAAATGGAGCTAATTATAATACCGGTGTCTTTGAGAAATCAACTTTTTTATTTTGTAAGTTAAAGAATGCACCCTTGAATTTAAAGCAATTGCTCAAAAACACGTTGTATAAGTAATATGTGCAAACAAATTCCCACGGGGATATTGGGTAGGTAAGTACAACAGTGTATGCCAAGAGAAAAATAATGTTAAAATTAAAAGTAATACGGTGAGGTGAGCCTCTATAAGAGCTATGCTCAATAAAAAAAAACATACCTACATTTTTTTAGCTAACACGGTCATTAAGATAGATAGATTTTTAAAACATTAAAGATAATTACATTATAAGTTTACATTTCAACAAATTTATACGAATCATTACAGCTATGTACTAGTTAATACGGGGTGACTAAAAAAAGCATGACAGTTACTCCGTGGACATGGCGCTTGCAACAGTGCCAAAATATGGGGAGCACATCAAAATTCACATAGGTACGAGGTAAATTAAATACGAAACGAAACGGCCTCCTAGCTTAGTCGGTAGTGACTGGAACTGGACTACGAAGGAGATCCCGGGTTCGAATCCTGGTCAGGGTATTTATTTGTGCGTTTATTATTTGTTCCTGAGGATGTTTCATGTATTTAAGCATTTATACAACGTGTTTTGATAAATGTGATTAAAACGCGGAATAAAATGTCAACCAGCCGTTTTTTTTTTTTCAAATATATGAATAACGAAACTCTCTATGGTCCGATTTCACTTTTCTCGGATTGAAAATTTAGCATTGTCATATGTCATATTGCCAGCCGTGCCGAGCTCATCTGGCGTCAGTTGAACGCGACCCCAAAGTACGATATTATAAGTTTCGACGCGTCCGAAAGGTTGGGCTGGTTTTTGGCTGAAACCGAAATTTTGGCCGAAACATGATTTATAGGCCGGAACCGGCCAAAACTGAAACCGAAACTCCAGTCGGACACTATATAGAGAGTACCATTTTGTACCACTCTCGGTCCACGGGGTCCCAGCGCACGCAAGTTTTTCGTAGAAACGTCTGGTAGATGTTACTGGTGACCGAAGAGCTGGTGGCTTCCTCGCACAACGTATCAACATAACATTGCAATACAACGAGAAAATGCCGCCAGCATCCTAGGAATGCCTCAAGGACCTATTTTATATTTAAGGTAGGTACAGTAGAGGTAGGTAGTTAAGTAAGTACTGATGTGCCGACGGAAACTTTCCTATGCGAAATATTTCGCATAGGAAAGTTTCAGAAACTTCTCACATTTTTGTATGGGGATTGAAACTTTCCGCAACGTAAAATGGATGTTTTTTAAATTTCTGTGTAATTTTCAGGCCTAGAATTTTGCCAACGTTTTGGAAACTTTCCGCAACTTTCTGCAATACACTTCCTGTATATATTTCGAAAATAAACATATTTCTCTGTAAAAAATAAAGCACCCAACACACTGAACAAAACTCTCGCTAGAAAGTACAGATAGCAAATAAATTTGATTAATGTGTACGTTGTACAAGTTGCCTAGAACAATGGCGTGTAATATTTGACAGACAAATACTTACATGTGTTTGATGCTATGGAAACATGTATTGTGCATTAGGCGGTATAAGACTACATTAAAAATACTGTTCGTAGTTTGTTAGTAACTGTAGATGGTATACGTGGGTTTATGACGTGTTAGCTTGCGGTGATGCAGAAACTGGGGCGAGGACTTGGAACAAAATTTTTTTATAAGTAGGTATTATAGGAACTTTTAATATAGATTTTCCAGTACCGTGCTAGTGTGAGTCATCCTTTAAACAAAAATAAGTAATTTACAACGTAGGTTTAGTGTTGAAATTTTGATAAGATTGACCTTTATAAAAATGACTTTCTTATTTCTTAACAATCCTCAATAACCTTTAAAATGTACACCTTGCGTTGATACCTGTGACATATCTGATAAGGTAAAGGAATAGTATTTTACCAACTGGATTCAAGTCAGTTATTAATTATTTGCACCTACAACAATGGAATGGATGGAATAAATACAACAAAAGAAAATGGCGTACTTAGGAGACCTAATTCTATAAGTCTATACCCAACAGTGGGTGAAATAAATATTGTAGGACAATCTTACACAAATCGACCTAGTCCCACGGTAAGCTCAATAAGGGTTGTGGTGTGGGTACTAGACGACGATATATATAATATATACATACATATAAATATTTAAATACCTACGTAGAAAAAATCCATAACTCAGGAACAAATATTCGTGATAAACACACAAATAAATGCCCTACCAGGATTCGAACCCGGGACCTCCTGCCTCGTAGGCGGGATCACTACCAACAAGAAGGTTGAAGAAGAAAAGAAAAGGACATGCAACAATACATTATGATAATTAAAATTAAACACTTTAGAACGGATTCATCGCGTTTATTAACACCATGACCCTACGTTTCGAGCCCTTTACAGCACTCGTTTTCACAGGGTTCAGATGATGACTGAGACAGAAAAAAGTTACATGTTCAAACTACCTACATAGGTACAAGTATATAAAATATAAAAGGGCTCGAAACGTAGGGTCATGGTGTTATAAACGCGATTAATCCGTTCTAAAGTGTTTAATTTCAATGAACAACAATCGCGGTAACAGAAGATAAATATTAAATTATGATAAGTCATAGAATCATTTTTCTATGAGATTGGCATTCCGCTATCATCCTATTTTTGTTCCGTTCATATATTTCTACCTGAAACTACCCTGCTCATTAACACAGAGTTTAAAATATTTGTTCCTTAAATTTTTCATTTGGGCAATGGGCAATGGAGCGCAGCATACTGGGTGTTCGCAGGACTGATCGCATCAGAAACACCGAACTGCGCTCGAGAACCGGTATCGAGGATGTGGGTAGGAAGGCCGCTAAACTGAAGTGGGACTGGGCAGGACATGTCTGCCGAATGCATCCCGAACGCTGGGCAAAAATCATTACAGAATGGACCCCACAACAAGGTCGAGGCAGAGGCAGACCAAAGAGGAGATGGCGGGACGACCTAGACACATTTGACGGGGACTGGCGGGAGTGTGCACACGACAGAGTCGAATTTCGAGAAAGAGGGGAGGCCTTTGCCCAGCAGTGGGATACTGAAGTAGGCTATTAAAAAAAAAATCATTTATATAATTAAAATCGCCCAATGTACAATAGGATGTACACTTGGTTACAATGGACTTTCAACCCTTCTTATATCAAAGTAGCATTTCGTTTGTATTGTCAAATAGCAAATGAAACCCTAATAATAGAATAAAGTTAAAATTTCCTTTTTTTTGTATGCTTGACGTCAAGAAGTTATGTATAACTAATCTATAACCAATGTCTTTGTAGGTGTACATCGCAACCAAAGAATACACTTACCAAGAGATGCACTCACCTTGTTTGACAAGCTCCGATCACTGGTATCACATCGCAATGTATGGAGATCGCTGATTCATGCCAAAGTGTAACCACAAGACCGTCATTGAACGATCCGATGAATTCATTATCGATACATTTGCATAAACATTTTGCGTTAAGAAAGTGTTGTACAGAATACCGCACCAGGTGATATTCTACTACATGTTTATAGGACAGCATTCGGTCTTTAGAAATTGACCTGTTTGTATTTAATAATTTAACCTCATCCTATCACTTACAATAGTTGAAATTCGTTTTGTTTTATCAAAATGAAATCAAATTGTATAGTTCGAATGAGGCTATACAACACTTTTCCCTCGTTTTATGTGCAAATTATAAGTCGTGAAAAGTAAGAACAAGGACGGACATAATTATAAATAAAAATAAAATGTATATAAATAAATTTTATGCCACTCCTGGCCATAAAGTGCCTTTTTCCGCACACTATGCGTACGGGAAAAGCCGATTTCTGCCCAAGTGTAGGCATAAGATGATGTACTCCTAACACGTGAGGTAATAAATAAAGCCCTTGATCTCATATTTACGTCCCTCGCTTGCAGCTCGGGTCGCAAACATCTGCCTTTCTTTGTTTTACCGCACTAGTTAGGTAATGTACTAATGACTACGGTTTCATTATTTTAGGGAATAATAATGTGTATAAACCATAAAAGTTTAAATATACGTACAGTCAACCAATTAGAACCGGCTAAGAAATTTCTTACGGTCTTATTCATAGCGTCATGACATAGTTCTACACTGACCTAGGGTACCTAATTAGTTGACTGTACCCTAACTACTCTATATTTTATTTCACAAAAATGTTTAAAAAAATGCTGACTGCATATGCCTTTAATTTCCAAGAAAACTAGTGCGTCATTCATCCTAATTTACCTTTCCAGTTATCTTAGAAAAAATCGCGCCACTACAACCAAACTACCCTTTCGGGAGAAATTCACAAATAAAAGAAAACTATTAAAGAACACAGACAAAAGTAATTGCTCAAAAGTGACTGTCATAAATTAAAACTAAATGACTTCTAACTCTTTCGAGACACCCTTTTGCGATACCACTCCTCACAAAAGCAAAATGCACTAACGATTATTTTAGACCAAGCGACTTCCGCCGTTTTTGTTCTAAGTATCTCGTTTTGAAATTCGCAGAGGAATGGCAATAAACAAATTCACAATTTCCAGTTAAACTTGATTCCCACGTAGAGAAACAAAGGGTTGTCTCTGCTGTAAACAGTAAATAAACAGTCAATAACGTAATTCATAGGCTGTGTTAGATACAGTAGGCCGGCTTTTAACGGGTAGAATCCGTAGAATTCGCATGGGCATTGTAGACCATTTGTTGTTGGGCAAAATTAATTAGCTCGTAAGTTACTAACAACTCTGGATTGCATTATCTGAAATAAATGAATTTTGTTTTATTTTTATTTTATTTATTTTTATTATTTATTTGTTTTTGGTTTTTATTATTTTTATACTTTTGCATGTGGGTAGTTTGCACAATTAACTCTTGATTGACGGCGAGAATTCGCATTCTCTCAGTCATCATCTTAACCCTGTGAAAACGAGTGCTGTAAAGGGCTCTAAACGTAGGTCATGGTGTTAATGAACGCGATTAATCCATTCAAAAGTGTTTAATTTCAACGAACAATAGTCGCGGTAGCGGAAGAGAATATTAGATAGAGTACGCATAGTTTTTTTTTACGACGTATCCTCATGATTTGACTTTTTACTAAACCACACATTTTTTAAAGTTGTACATACGTGCATACCAAGTCTTGAATATATTTAGCTTCCACGTCCAATTATTTTAAGTTCACTTTAAATAATTTATTTTCTAAAAATACGTAACATTGATTGCGGTGTTTTTCAAGATTTGCCTTGCGTATCAATAGTTGTCATTAAGAGTAGTAATTTATCGGACTCCTTTATAAATACATATACGTACCGTTCTAGCATAACTTATATATATTACGTCATGTTTAGTCGTGCTTGATGTATAAACTTATGAAGTGTCGCTAAGTGAAGTGTTTTTACTAGTTGCACTAAGGGGGATACACCAAAATTGCCAGTTTTTAGGCTACCTAATTGGGAGGCTAATTGTATAACGCCAATAAAGACAGGTGCTGAAGAAAGTTGAGACGAAATCGATCAGACCTCTTGAAAAAAAGTTTCACGACGATACCATCTGCCGGAAAATATACGCAAAAAACCCGTCGTCTACACTTAAAAGTCAAGTAACAAAAGGACCGAAAGGAAGGAATTTTTGTCAAAATTTAAGCAAGTACTCTGACAATACTAACCTCATATTTAATCTTTCTGACGTTTTCCGGTCTTAGTCATGGCACAGCGAGCGTGGGCTTTGCGTGGCACCCTAACCCCAAGGTTAGACAATTGTTTTTGCAAAAGTAACTGCCATCTGACCTTTTAACGCAAAAGGGAAACTATAAGCCTTATTGGGATTTGGGGTTCCCTCACGATCTCCACAAAGCGAATGTAGAATCATATTTCGTACACAAGTTTCGAAAAACTCATTGCCACGAAACAAACCGGGACTCCTTACACCTCCACTACTACCAAGTCAACCAACGCTTTCTCTAAAGATGACCTGCTGTAGTTTTCTAAACTATGCCCCAATAGAGAGAGCAACATAAATAGTGGCGGATCTTTAACAAGCTATGTCTTTGTTACGTCGGAGCTTTTGCAATGAATGACTCACCCCATTTTCTAGATATAGCTATAGTATATATAGCTATTTATTGGGTAGAACTGTTCTATTACATCCTTTTGTCGTCACAGTAAAGTCTTGTGTTTGTCTTGTGCTTACGAGTTTGAACTCTACTGTAGAAAACTATAGCCTACGTCTACGTAAACGCATTGTCAGTGCATCTCGCTCGCACTTCCGGTTGAAAGTGGGATGCAACTGTAGATAACGTCTCGAAATCTATCCTTAAAAATCTAAAGCAACTTGTTCAGGGGAGCCATGGGGCTGGTAGAGACACTAGTGCGGGTAAAACACATGTTTATAAAAGTAATTTTATTTATTTATTTATGAGCCTACACTATTGAGAGCCTCGGTGGCCCAGCGGTATGACGTGAGACTTTTAATCTGACGGTCCCGGGTTCAAATCCTGCCGGCTCGTACCAATTAGTATTTCGGAACTTATATACGAAATGTCATTTGATATTTACCCCAACAAGGCCTAGTTTACCCTCTGGGTTGGAAGGTCAGATAGCAGTCCCTTTCGTAAAACTAGCGCCTACGTTAAATCTTGGGATTAGTTGTCAAAGCGGACCCCAGGCTCCCTGAGCCGTGGTGCAAGTCGAGAAGACGCTAGGAAGAAGAAGAAGAAAAACTTTCTTTAAAAAATACCTCAATTAATTTGTAAGTTTCGATATCTTTTAAAATTTGAATTATACTTCTGTAGATAATGTAACGTGTGTTCTAACAACAAAATACAGAACACATATAAATAATGTCGCCGACACAACTATTTAGGTTAAAACATTCCGAAACCTATAACTCACGTTCAGAAGCAATATCTCCTTAATGACCAATTATTTTTATTTGGTTTATCAGAGACATGCTTAATTATTTATTTACCCACAGAGTCTATTGGCTCTAATAATTTACTAGAAATGCTGACACTGCGGTTGCGGTAAAATTCGAACGATACTATCTTCGTTACCGATTTACGATGGTTCCATAAATGCTCCGATGGTTTCTGAGGCATTTTTGTCGAGCAACGCGTTTCAAGAGGCGACACGAACATTCCATTTAAATCCAGTCGGTAAGTGCATATGTTCTGCTTTTTATAACGCCATTATTATTTATGGAAGACTAAATTTAGGGCAAAAATTGACAGGCCGTATTCAAATTCAATTTCGCCTTTCTATTAATATAGATACACGCGCATTCAAATGAATTCATTCATAAACTGCCCTAAACTAAACTGCTACATTTAGTGTACGTATGTATCTACGTAAGTTATAAGCCATTTATGAATGACTTAACCCATTCTGCGCTAATCACGACCCGTTATCGTCAATTCTCTACGCGCCATTTTCGCTACTCGAAAATGCATGTTACGCGATGAATAAGTTAACATATACACAATTGTAAAGCACGAATCAAATCATTTTTTACATGTTATAAATGTTTTGATTCATGTTTGCCGTGATCGGCTAGCCCAGTGGTCAGGGCGTCTGCCGCGAACGTAGGAGGTCGTTGGTTCGATCCCAGCCCTGCTCACCGTTGGCCTTGGTCACCTTTTCTGTAATTAAACATATACATATATTATTTTCGTAATGGCAAGAATTTCGCAAAAATGATCAACAAACAATAACAGAATTCAGAAAAGGATATGTCAAGATCTGATAAAAGGTAGATAGGTATTTATGAAATATCGTGTTGCTAACTTTGTACAATGCAGTGAGCAAGATATCGACAGATCGTATCGTACAGAATGCGCCTAGTGTCAGGGACTCGGGCCAGCTAAGCTGACAGTGTCCCGCCGCGGGACCTCTAATGGCAACACAAACGCGCCGCCATAAACGCATTATCCGACTGTCGGATCCCCCGCGACACATATCTTAATCCCCTGATAGAAAGCTCCACAAATAATACATAAGCTACTTCCCAACCAAACACTGCACATAATCCTCGTGACATTTCGTTTTGTTTCAGCAACCATAACTCAGCCTCCACCGTTTAAATAACATTATCTAAAGGCCGTAAATATCGGCCATTATCGAGGACCCTTCAAAATTCCACGCGGCGTTTTTGAGCGACGCGAGAGAATGACGCGTCACCATCCACCAAGAAAAATATTGAGACAACAAACGCGTCGAGGGCACTCCACGACATAATGGCTTTTCATTGAATTCCTCTTGCTTTCTTTTGTTTATATCCCATAATGTTTCGATTGGAGCTTGATGGAGGGCGCCGTGATTACTTTAATAACAATGACGACCAGCACAAAGGACGTAGAATTATGTGCGGGGTCGGTCTGTTCTCATGCCCCTCACGTACGAGCTCTGCCGTTTACCTGTTATACGCGGCATTTAAATATTATCAACTAAAATAATGAGCGTTTCATAGAAACCCGTAACCTTAGATACGCGGGCGGGTTGACAACTCCTTCAGTCCTGCGCTTGTTATTATTTTCACCCGAGTTGTGTTGTGAGTAGCAACAGATATGGCAATTTTTGTAGCAGACACGACAGTCGCCACTAAACTCATCATTCAACGAGATCTTTATTATTATTATTGATAACACATTGATACAATATTGATAACGGCCTCCTAGCCTAGTTGGTAGTGACCCTGCCTACGAAGCAGGAGGTCCCGGGTTCGAATCCTGGTCAGGGCATTTATTTGTGTGTTTATCACGAATATTTGTTTCTGAGTTATGTTTGATGTTTTCTATGTATTTAAGTATTTATATGTATCTATATATTATATATATCGTCGTCTAGTACCCACACCACAAGCCTTATTGAGCTTACCGTGGGACTAGGTCGATTTGTGTAAGATTGTCCCACAATATTTATTTATTTATTTATTATTATTTATAACATTTATTTTCAAATTATATACAGTAAATGATGACTCATACTAGCACGGGACGGGACGGGACGGGGCGGGACGGGAAAATCTGTTAATTTCTATAGAAAGAATCACGCGATAGCTCGGAGCCCTCGGATGTCAGGTGACGCTTTCTATAGAAATTGACAGATTTTACCGTCCCGCCCCGTCCCGTCCCGTTCTAGTGTGAATACAGAATACCTAACTAAGGTTCTTGCGGCATTGTACCTATTATTTACTATACTTGCTTCGTTCCCCTAAATTTTATAGGTATTCCCTATTGCCCAAAACATGTTTTTAAGTAGATCGAAGCTTATCATCATCATCATCATTCAGCCGAAAAACGTCATAGGCCTCCCCCAAAGATTTCCACAATGACCGGTCCTGCGCCACCCGCATCCAGCAGACTCCTGCGACCTTCACCAGGTCATCAGCTTATCTATACATATAAAAGGAAAAGTCCTGACTGACTGACTGACTCACTGATCAACGCACAGCCGAAACTACTAAACGTATGATCCTGAAATTTTCACATTACGTTAAGTGTTTAACGAAGGTAACGAATAAGAAAGGGTTTTGAAAAAATCATCTTCTAAGGGGGTTAAATCGGGGTTGAAAGTTTGTATGGAAGAAAGTTTTTTTTTTTAGATAGAGACTCAAAAGTTGGTGTAGAGGTTTGTTATTAAAATACAAAAAAAGTAATTTTACCGTTTTGGAAAAATCAACCCCAAAAGGGGTGAAAAGTGTGTTAAAAGTTTGTATGGCGGAAGCGTTTCCCTTTTAGTTATAGACTACAAACTTTGTGAAAAGAATCCTCATGAGAGTTTACAAAAAGTAATTTCAGCGATTTCGAAAATTCGACCCTTTTAAGGGTGAAAAGGGTGTTGACAGTTTGTATGGCGGAAGCGTTTCCCTTTTAGTTATAGACTACAAACTTTGTGAAAAGAATCCTCATTAGAGTTTACAAAAAGTAATTTCAGCGATTTCGAAAATTCGACCCTTTTAAGGGTGAAAAGGGTGTTGACAGTTTGTATGGCGGAAGGTTTTCTGTTTAGCTAAAGACTTTATTTTATGTGTAAAGGTCATCAAAATACAAAAAAGGTGTTTTTATCTATATAATATATAAAAAAGAAACTGATTGACTGAATGACTAACTGACTGACTGACTGACTGACATATCAACGCACAGCCCAAACCGCTGGTCCTAGAGATACCAAATTTGAAACGTAGGTTCCTTATAAAGTCTAGAGGTGCAGTAAGAAAGGATTTTTCAAAATTCAACCCCCTAAGGGGGTGATTTGGAAGACTAAAGTTTTTATGGGGGAACAAGATTAGTTGGCCTATTCCATTTGAAACTTTACAGGAGTATTTATAAAGATAAATGAGGCAGCAAGTGTTTCAGGTTTTTTGAGAATTCAACCCATATAAGGGGGAAAAGGGGTAAAAAAGTAAAAAAAACATCATGGGTATCGTTTTCTGGTTTATCGGGTCGCTGATTACAAAAACAACGACGATTTTAATATCTAACGTGGCGATTGTTAAATACCATCTTCCCTGGTGGGGCGCGAGGGGGTCGAATTCTAAAAATATAAATATGGGTGTCGTTTTGTTGTTTATTTCTGGTTCTATAGATTCCAAACTTAATACTTAGGTTCCTTATAAGGCGTAGGGGTGCACAAACAAAGGAGTTTTCAAAATTCACCTCCAAAGGGGGAGAAATTACGGTACAAACTATGTATGGGGAATCATGATTAGTTAAACTATTTTATTCAAAACTACACAAGAGTATTTATAAAGATAAATGAGTAAAGACGTGTATTTGATTTTTTGAGAATTAAACCCCTAAGAGGGCAAAAAGGGGTAACAAAGTCAAAAAACATCATGATTATCGTTTTTATGGTTTATTGGGTCGCTGAAATCAAACACAACAACCATTTTAAAATCCAATGAGGTGGACGTATGATACACCATCTTCCCTGTTGGGGTGCGATGGGGTTGAAATCTCAAAATATCAATATGAGTGTCGTTTTGTTTTTTATTTCTGTTTCTAGAATTTCAAATTTGGCACGTAGGTTTCTTATTAAGGTGCATTGAGAAAGGATTTTTCAGCATTCACCTAAAGAACCTAACTTTACAATGAATCTGGAGCCAAAACTGCGAGAAAAGGCCGCCATCTGAAATTTCGTCAGTTATGATCTGATCGTGGTGGAAATCAATATCTGAGAATCCGAAAGGTTCTTTCTAAGGAATCAGAAGTCAACATTGATCGTAATATGTACTCGGTTGGTACATATCAAAGGGTTCATGGTTCTTTATAACGAATCAAAGCCGCCAACTTGATTTTGAAATTACGTTACGGTTGAACATTTATTTTGTACGCAGGCGAAGCTGTGGGAAATAGCTAGGATTTTTTAGAATTCTCCTCCTAAAGGGGTGAAGTGGGATTTGATTGTATATCGGGAAACAAGATTTTTTACACTATTTTATTCACAGGAGTATTCCTAACGAGAAAAGAGTAAATAGGAGTACGAAATGGGGTGAAAAAGTCAACATGGGAAATATATACAGTAAGTGTAACTTACCTAACGACCTACATCTGCCTACCTTAAATCTAAAATAGGTCCTTGATCAGAATTGCGAAAAGGGGCTCCATCTTGAATTTATTGAGTTTTAATCCGACCTTGATAATAATCGGTATTTGGGGATCCGAGAGATTCCTCGGTAACGAATCTGTAGTAAAAACTGCGAGATCCGGCCGTCATCTTGAATTATTTCGATTTTGATCCGATCGTGTTAAAATCGATTTCCGAGAGGTTCTCTTTATGAATAATCTGAAGTTAAAACTGAGAAAAACGGCCATCGTCTAGAATTTCTTCAGTTATGATCTGATCGCGATGAAAATCGATATCCGAGGATCCGAAAGGTTCTTTCTAACGAACCACCAACGCCACCATCAACGGCCACCATCTTGAATTTATAGAGTTAAGTTCGTGATAAAGCTCGGTAGGCACATACAAAGGGTTCGAGAGGTTCTATATAACAAATCAGAGGTCAAAATTGAGAAACAGCCGCCAACTTGAATTTTTCAGTTTGATCACTTTTGCGACAACCATCCATTCCATTAAAATCCGTTCAGCCAACCGCAAGATAATAGCAGACAAAGATACATATGTACATACAAATATACGGGCCCAACTAAGAACCTCCTTATTTCTAGACGGTTGAAAATTACGTTTAGTACGCGGGCGAAGCCGCGGGTAAAAGCTAGTATATGTATATAATGCGTGTCTAGGAATAGGCGCGTTTGTATCCCTGCAAAAACTTACCGTGTGTGGCTGGGCTTTGCAAATGATCAAGCGGAACAAATAAACGTTAATCTAAAATAAACAAACGGATAACATTTCGTTTACGGAAATCGAGATGATGTCACAAGGATCGGTCCTTCCGTGCCAACACATTGGTATGGAAGTTTAGTCCCGACGGAAACAAAAAGCACTTCTTTACTATTTTAATGCACCGCAAAGGCGTCGCTCCGGCCCGATATGTATGCACCGCGGCAAAGGGACACGCTGTTTGATATGGTTATTACGTCCTTTGTACAAAGCATAAAGAAGCCGGTGGGAGCGGACTCTAGGATGTCTCACAAGATTTGTCTTCTTGATACGCTAAAATTTATAAAAACTTCAAAGGGATGCATCAACGGCCTCCTTACAAATGGAAATCTCTGTCTATATACGGAACCTGTTTGTGGAAAGGCCTTTTGATGACTGAATTCAGTGTGACGAAACTAGATGCCATACATCCCGGAATGTCATCCTTTCAGATAATAAATCATAAAATACGTCATAATATCGGATTTGGGAGTATTTTCTCACTATCAAATCAAACAGGTTTCCTTTATAGACCGTTGAATGAGAATATCTTTAAATTCGCAACAGTTGACTGGACAAAGTCCCTCAGTTGTCTCCCACCCCTTTTGTCACCTATAAAATGTCGCTGTTCATGTCCAGTTTAGACTTTAGCCCGCCAATAAGATTTACGCTACACGAAACTTTACACACGCTGCAATCCGCAAAGGTTGCTCGTTTTGTTTTAACAAAAGACAATCTTAGTGAGGTCGAGTTAAGGGTTAGTTTGATATAGGTTTAACTGCTGGGTAAGAGCTTGGGAAAGTAGCCTCTAGATATATTGTGGTTGTGTGATCTCGGCGCGATAATCGTCTGAGCCGGATGCACTGACATTTCTTTTCTTGCAACGGCCGGCTAGCCGTGGACCAGGGACCGGAAAACCCCTCTTTAGGCTTAAGCCTATCGAGTTGGTTACCTAATCATATCTGTTACCCAATGATACTGTAACAGCAACATTCAGTAACCAAATACAAACGGTAAGCGAAATGTTGCTGTAACAGTAACCATAACCCGGTTAACTGCAAAACCCAATCCCGATAGGGTTTTTGTTTGGGGTTTTCTTTAGGTTACTGTTAACCTTATTATAACAAACGATTATACTATTTACGTGTAAGTAAATTAGATTCAATATCTAATAACAGTAGAGGCTGGCATCGGCAAAGACAATTCCGTGTCAACAGTGAACGATAGAAATGTCGTAAAGGACATATAAAAACCTCGTACTTAGGACATTTGTATCTTGCACTGTTTTTTGGGTCCAACAGGTAGAATAACCCAGGTTTGTTTCATAGTTGTCACTTCAATCAATTTTGAACTATAAGCCGTTACACTAGAGTTGTATTAATAATAACAAGCGGTTTCTACGTCTTACACTTTCAAATTAAAGCGAAGACGGCAACGCGACGGCACGTGTTAATAATTTCTTATTTTTCTTCAAATACACAACAACCCGTTAGATTGAACTAGCTTATTTCATCAAATAAAATGTCATACCTTACAACTTCAATTCACGTTATAATAAATAAAAATACTTCTATTAATTACGTGAATTTCTTAAGCTTTCGAAAATTAAAAGTGTAGTACTAAACAAAATTGCAATTAATGAAACTGCAACATCATTACGTTTGCTTGCATATTGTGATTTAAAGTTATTCGTAGTGTTTATTTTGACGGATTTAACTTGTTCAACGAATTTAGTGAATATCTCTTACGAGTCTTACGACTAACGTCGGTAGGTGATATTTTGTTAAGTTATTTAATCAAAACATTCAAAACCATTGTAGTAGGAACGAATAGGAATAAATCGTCTAATACCGCACGTGCAATGATAATTAAACAACTTAGGTAGCCAAGTTTACAAGTCGGGCTCGCGTGTAATTTAGATCCGAGTATCCGTGGTACTCGTAGAAACAGATCTTAAATACACGCGGACCTAACCCATCCTTATCCGTTACCATAACGTTTTAGGGCATTTTCAAAAATAGGGTACCATTTTCATTTCTTTTTGAATATAGGAAGTTTTGGGTTTTTTGTAACCAGAATCACGAGTACTATTGGAAACAAGAAAAATAGTGTCCCGTTTTTTTTGTCAGCTTTGTAACGCATTTTTTTCATACATTTCGTATCGGCCGTTACAAACCTGACAAAAAATTTTTTTTATGGATAATTGAGGACCCATTTTCATTAAAAGGATGCACTTTTTTCTGAAAATGCCCTTTAACGCAATTCAGTTAAGGTTCAGGTTCAGGTAAGGAACCTGTATTGAGTTGTATGGCAGCGACTCAGTTTAGGCCCTAAACTGAATCACGTTAAGACGTCGTGGTAAGGCCCCTTGGCGTGTAAAGTAACAGTGCATGATAATTAAAATAAAAAGTAGGGATACAAACAAAAA
Organism: Lathronympha strigana; assembly: GCA_949128165.1. NCBI lineage: Eukaryota > Metazoa > Arthropoda > Insecta > Lepidoptera > Tortricidae > Lathronympha > Lathronympha strigana. The sequence goes on from OX421911.1 coordinate 3,680,625, forward strand.
ATTAGACATACTCGTAGTACATATTATGATCAATGTGAACAACAATCAAAATACAAAATATTCAGCAAAAACAATTCTACAACGATAGTAAAAAATAATATCACACTTTTGTCTTAAATCTTCATAATAGGTAGGTCTTCCCATCACGGAACAATTGTGTTCCGGACCTTTGGGAGGCGTACGCGGAGCCGAAGCCAACACGCTGAGCCCTTTCGACAATTTAATGAAATGTAAGGGGTACACCGAGCGAATGATGCACCTGCCCGAGTTATGGGATGCAGAGGCAGCACCGCCAGGGTGTATAGACTATTGAGATTTAATGGAAACTACCTATAAAATATACTGGTCTATTAGGTGAAGGTGGTTGACTAAATACTGTATTATAGAGAATAAAATCAGACGTCTGCCTAACAAAATGGTAATAAATTTAATTTACGGCAAACGGTGACTCGCCCACATAAGATGGGCCCCCACAAAAAGCGACATCTAAGAGAGCTCGAGAGCAACACCAGTATGAGGGCTGGGGGTAGAGAGGTGTCACTAAACTTTGAACATATAGCCAACTCGCCACTTAAGTTTCCACTAGGGCTCGCGGTCGTGTCCGTGATTCGTGAACCCGTAGCCGTACGCCCGTGTTCGTGATTCACTGCTACGGTTTTCTGGTCCGTTCCGCACGTGACGTTCGGCTACGTGAAATTAGGGTACGTGAATCCGTGTAGATGCGTGTAGGCGTGATCACGGCTTCACGTTCTTTAAGAACACGCCCGTTCGGTCCGCCCGCGACCTTGACTGAAGATACGATGCGGTCTCTAAGAGCTACGAATAAAAATGTATCGTGTGTTTTTTATTCATAGCTCTAATTCCGTTTCATTACTTTTGAATTAAAATTTATTTCTAATAGTAAGGCCTTTTAAATATTAAGTAAGTAATAAATGAAAAGAACCAAATAATAAATACATTGAATAGCTACTTTAATAAACGGGTTGCTAAAATAACCCAACTTCTCTTCATTGTTAAATAGTAACACTAATCATACATTAACAATAACAAACAAAAAATAACGAAACATCAACAAAAATAACTTTAAATTCACAGCTGAATTATAAATTGAAGATTTGTGATGTCAGGAGTAACTAATGACAATGAATGCGAAAGCAAAATTCTAAACTCCAGATTAAATAAAAAAATACCACGAATTTGTGAAACAAAACATCGCGGTCACTTCTTTCAACTTCACGAACAAAGGGTAAAGCCCAAAGCTACTTATGCATATTGTTTGTTTCATTGTAATAAGTCGCTTGCAAATCTTATTATCTTTGTCTGCACGTGCAACTGCACTTTTTATCTACAAAAAAACCCCGGTAGGTTGGCTTAGCTTGTTAGTCATACAATAAAACACTCTAATAATAGTACCTATGCCATTATTAACTTCAATCTAGAAATAAATAGTACTCTTTAATGTGCCGAAATAGTCCAGAAGGCCTAGTATAAAAGTTGTACGACATTAACTCCTCGACCGCGTTAGCGTATCGAGGGGTCAAAATATGAAAGTTGCCGGATGATTTAAATAAACGACAAACATAATTTGAACTCTCGATACGCTAACGCGATCGAGAAGTAAGTGTCGTACAACTTTTATACTAGGCCTTCTGCAGCGCTGGCTATATGAGCCCTGGCTATAGGAGCCCTAAGCTTAACGAATATTCATGTTAATTCTTTTTCGCCTATGAATACTTGGTTAACATGTAAATCTGACATTTTGTTTTGTGTCACAGATATAATTTGCTTTTTGAGTAATTAGATAATTTGTGGTAAATATTTTCATTTTGGATTGTTTTGAAGAAAAGAATATTCGAGACTAAACGCATAACTGTGTTGTATTTAGAATAGTATTTTTGGTGTGGAAACGTTGTTTGTGTCACTTCCGTCCTCTGTAATCCTATGCAATGTCATAGTATTCCAAATCACTCAAATAGTACATTGTGATACACGTGTGCTATGATGGTCATTATACACGAGTCGATATTGTGCGCGCGAGCTAAAAGCGAGTGCGCAATAAGGAAGCCGATGTGTACACCATGCACACACGTTTCATACGACATTTTTCAACACACTTGTAAGTAAAAATCAAAATTTTATTCGTGTTTATTAACTTTTGTTAAATACGTTAACTTAATTGTCAGAATTACGTCAGAATTATAAATGGCATATGAGTTTGACTGACCTTTATAGACTACATGAAGCTTCTTGCGATGCCTTTTCGACGTCGGTTGATGACAATACTTTATATTTTCAACCAATAGATCCACTTAAGGCCCAAACATCGCAAATAAGTAGGTATATTTATCACTACATCAACTAGATTTTCATGGTAACACTCGCGTTTTGCGGTTCCAGAGATTTCATCCACATATTGTTATAGTTTTACTTCTAATTCTCTTTTTGTTGCATTTTATCATAATAATTAAGCGAGAAGACGGTCACAAATGTTTTATGTAAACAATTTACCGCGGCGCGCCATTGGAGCGCATTTTTTTCGAATCGCGTTACGCGCGCATATTTGAAGGAAAGGCCCGCCAAACAGCCAAAATAAAAAATGTTGTAATTTATGTTTAAAGCACTAATTATTGTAAATAATGAATAATTTAATAAAATTGTACATATATCAAATAATTCTGAAAGTTTTAATCCATGTATTCAACTAAATACGGAGATATTGCTTTTTAGCGCATAAGCTATTATGCGACTAAAAATAGTGTAAGTACTTGTTTGAAAAAAAACCTTTTTAATCCGACATAATTTGAATGTATTGTTTGCGTACGTAACTTAGTCTTGTAGGGTACAAACTGAATTTGATGGGTTTATCTCATTACCACACTAGTTCAATAATTATAATGAGAAAGTACGCGTGTTTAATATCTTGGATTATGAGCCTAAAAGTGGTACGATAAGAACCTCGTTACGAGCAAGTGTGTTGAAAAGATTATTCGAGTTAAAAAGAATACCTAAATTACCACTAAATACCTAACATGACACAAATTATTGTTATTAGGACTGAGAAATGGTTTAGAAACTATATGTTAAATAAGCAACATGAATATTCTTAAAAACTTGAAAAGTTATCGCTGTGACTAAAAGTCCGAAACTGATAAGAACTGCAGCTGTGTACTTTTTTTTCTGTGGCCCCGTACATGTTTTTGTTGAATTTGTTTACCTGTATTACCTTTATCATACCTACCGATGATTTGCAGAATTTTACCCTTTTGTTTCTTAGGATTAGGGTTGCCTTCTTTATATTTAGGCTTCGTTATATTATTTGATAGTACAAAGGTTTTACTAGTACGTTTCATTCATTACATTAATACTTAACAGAAAAAAAGTCTCTTGATTTAATAATAACAACCAGTAGCACAGTGTTGCTTAAGTTCATAATTATAATGATACGTACTAGGGAGTTTTACACCTTATATTTATATAAGTGCAATTCAACGGGCAGGTCGCTAGTTTTGACGAAAATCAATAGCTGGTTATACATAAAACAGAATATCCCCATAAATTACTTAGATATAACTATTATATTCATGCAAAAAATAAAATCTAAGTTTAATTCACAAGTAAATGTTTGTCCGTTCGTCCCGTATTCAATATACTACGTGGTAACTCAATTCAATAATACCTTAGTCCTTATTTATATTTCTCCCGGGCGTGTCGAACCTACGAGACGTGCGATAAGTAAGTTCCCAATGGAACCGAGCCCGAAGCTCTGCGCACGAACGCAGGTACGGGCTACGTATCATGGCGTGTCACGGCGTGTCACGTGAATCCGTACGCGAACGCAGGTACGAGGTACGTACCTTGGCGTGTTCGTGAAATTCGTGATCTTAGTACCGCCGGGCTTAAGAACACGTAGCTACGGATCGGCGTACATCACGGATATCAGGAGCCCTAGTTTCCACATCTAGTAGGTAGGTAATTATTAGGATTAGCTTTTGGAGCCGACGTGCTCATATTAACAAAGGCTCGTTTATAAAACAAAAAAATGGCCTTGCACGTGCAGACTACGGATAGGTATGAGTTGTTGGTAAGGGTATCGTTATAAAAATTATGGCAATTTAAAATGATAATATTGAAAGCAGCTCTAGAAATTCCTGCTTCAAAAACTTTACTTGCATTGTTTTTACTAATTACTCTCATGAGACAATGACATTTAAGTGCACAAAGATGAATACCGACCGAGTGCAGGCTTATTGTTATTGCCCTTATCGGTTCCACATAAACAATGAATCTCGGCAATGTCTAAGCCGCGATGCGTTATATTATCTTGGTCTGGTATTTTACATTAATATTCTTACAATTTACGTAATCCAGTCAAATTATTATTACACATATTTTGAGTTGATACTTTGTATCCCGATACCTATACCTACTAATTGGTGTCACGGTAAACACTTCCGCTTTTCTGTTTTCTGTGTGTATGTACACGAATGCATAGAATGAGCAGAAATCTAGATCCTGGATGGCTTTATGGATCTAGGGTGCCATGAAACATTGCTATTAAAGTAATATAAATAGTTAAATACAGTATAAGAGGGCAAGCGTACTGTTGGCTAAAAAGCTATCTCAATGGGCAGCGACAATGTGTAGAAGTTACAAAAATAGTTAAAAACCTTAACAAAACGTATAATTCGCCGTTCATCATTAACACATGCGGCGTGCCATCGGGTAGTATACTAGGGCCGTATTTGTTTTTACTTTACATCACCGATTTACCTGGCGCCACACAAAATGACACTATACTATTTGCAGATGACACAACCATAGTAATTAAAGAAAATACAGATGGTTCTCTAAGAAATATTATTACATGTACCTACATTAACAAATGTAACAAATTGGTTAGAAAATAATAATCTCAAAGTTAACTTAACCAAAACACAACTGGTTTAATTTCAAACTTATAATAGCAAAACCAATTAGATTATCTGCCGATTTTAATGGCGTAAGTACAACTTAATGAAACGGAAAGTGCAGTTTTTCTAGGAATTAAGAATGATAAGTTTTGTAATTGGAAAGCCCATATTAATACCCTTTGTAATAAGCTACATCGATTTAATTATATTTTGTATCGTCTGCGAGCAACCGTCTCTGAGGCGGCAGCAACGGCAGCCTATAACGGTTATGTATCGTCGCAAATCTGTTACGGAATAATAATATGGGGCAACTCATCAGATGCTGATAAGGTTTTCTTAGCCCAAAGAAAGTGTTTACGAGTAAGATCTTTGTGTGGAGCATATTACCTAGATAGTTGCAAGCCATTATTTAAAAAAGTATACTACCCTTGCCATCCTTATATGTATTTGTTATGTGTATATTCGTAAAACATAATATAGAATTGTTTAAAATGAAAGGAAGGGAAAAACGATATAAATACGATCTAAATACCGACACATCAGACATTAAAACTATTTCAAAAAATACGTGTGGCACTCGGGGACTGCCGCGGTAAAGCTATTGCATATCATTTTGTATCAACTTATGCAATTATAATTATTTATTTATTTTATTCATGCAGTATTTCTTTTTCTTTGATATTAATTCAAGTTACACTTTTTGAGCGTGGTGACCGATAAGAAAACAAATTTTTCTATTATTTAATAAATAAAAAGTTAATATTGTTTAAAATGTTTTTATTATTTTACAATACATGTGGGTTTTATTATCTTACAGTAGCTGTTGGTTATTCAGGAATATTTATCATTAAAACTATAGGTTTATGATAACTGAAATAAGAAACATAAGTTTGCGACTTAATATCCTCTAAATACCTAGAAAATACCGCGTCAATGGTGGTCCCATATTTTGTTGTAGACTCTTGTGGATCATTATTCATTTTCAAATTCAATGTTTTTGATAGAAAAGTTGTCAACATTATTTTACAATACATGTGGGTTTTATTATCTTACAGTAGCTGTTGGTTATTCAGGAATATTTATCATTGAAACTATAGGTTTATGATAACTGAAATAAGAAACATAAGTTTGCGACTAACATATTTGATTTTGGCGGGACTAAAATAATAGTGTTTATTTTGACGTTTGACATCGCCGTATCTCTGGTAATAAAAGCTACTGTCCTCAATATTTTGTATAGAATATGACACTTAGCGACATTCGTTTGGAGATATATCCTTTCCCCGATAAAGAACTTTGTAACAAAGTGAATAAAGTCGGTTTCGGTCCGTCGGAGGTCGGAGTGGGGAGCGTCAGGTTTTTTTTCGTTACGGAATTTCTGGATTCAGTCCCCGCGCTCAAGGCCCGCGATAGAAGCTATGCAATAGCTTAAAAAAAAATTCTAACTCTATGGCCATCAAATTATATTATAATTATTCTTCCTGTTACATATGAGAGTTCTTAAAGGAAATAAAATCAGTAGAAAACTCTTTTTCATTGTTAGATTTTGTATATAATTAGATATTGTTATTATAATTTTAGTATTATAAATTTACGAAAACGGGGCTTAATCGTGTATAAACTTTGAAAACAAACCTCCGACGTTTCAAGGGCGACATTGCCCCCGTGGTCCCGGAGAAAGACTGTAATTTTAGTAGTATTTCCGTGAATATACCTACTTAAAAAAGTTATACCCAGAGTATCTCGAGATGCGATATTGTAATGTAATAAAATAAATTATAGATGTTTAATTACTCATTTATTGTCGGTACATTTTCAAATTAATTTAAACACATTACAGAAGCGTCTTGCCACACACGATACCGGTTTTCTGCTCTGTTTGGAACATGCCATTAGGCCACGTGTAATTAAGACACGACTCGTGTACACGGAGCCACGTGTCAGCGTGTACTCTTGTAATCGGGAGCCCTAATCTCAAACTCGTACGATTATACAAATTTTGCTCATTACTACGATAATACGAGATACGAAAAAATAATATAATAATAAGTATCCAATATCAAAGTATGTCATAATCATTTGGAGCACCGCTTGCTGCACTTGCTTACAATTAACTCAAATACATACTTTTGTTTTGCCAATGGTAGCAAATAGCGGTCTCAAGTGAAAACACGTCAGACGTCAGCGTGCGTAGCCAAGATGCCAATCGCTCACGCTTAATAATGTATCGTAGCTACCTCTCTCTATCTCTCTTTCTTATTAGCGTGACAATGACAGTTGCATTTCATTAGCGAGTGAGCGTGAGCGGTTGGCATCTTGGCTACGCACCCAGGTAATAAAAGAAAGTAATTGCCGGCAAAATCGTATTAAGATTGGTAATAAACAAGACTTTTATTGTCGCATTATCACTCTTGACGCATATATGAGAAATTAAGGAAAGACAAAAACTATTCACCGTTTTATAATGTAAACAGTTTGAAATCACGATTTCCACTTGAAACTTATCTGCTATGAATAGCATTGTAGTGTCTTTTGTTAAACCCAATCGCTAATTACCTGCAGAAAATGAAATGCAGTAATACAAAAACCTGTAATATAAATTACAAATTTATTGTCTTAAGAATAAGGGTCAAATTGGAATAGGACGCATTTCACATAAAACCTTTTAGAAATGAAATATGATCTGACCACCTGGGGACAATTGTATAATTTATTTTGTAACTTAAAATATTAGCGGAACTCTCTTTCTAATAAAAGGGATTGAAAAGAGACTTCCGCTAATATTACAAGCTACAACTGATTATGCAATAGGCCTCCGGTAGCGTGTTTTGCAAGTCTTAGTTAGAGGGTGGTATTTATTATATTATTTTTGCTGTAGTTGAGTAGTGTATGAACTAAGCATGGATTAAAAATTCAAGAATCCAAATGCATTAAAAATCCAAAAAGTAGGCCAGTTGTCGATTGTAAGAAATATCGGGAATAGAATACAGTGTAGCTAACGTTGCCGGTACTTGGTAGCGTAGCGACTGAAGCTTGCACAATATCCTCAAATCGATAAGAAATCTGTTCCCACTTTTTTTAATATCTACCTACGTAAGTTGCAAAATTTAACACAAGCTACAATAATCAAATCAACTTTTAATTATGAAAAATAAACAGACACCTGGTTGACCACGCCTCGGTTCTTAATTTCAAAAGGTTATACGTTGAGTGCATGCTATAACAATTTGAACTTTATTGCCAAAGGAATACTGTTGTTATTAATAAAATATCTCTTGTTCTTTATGGTACTATTTCGTGCAGGTAATTAGCTGTTGGTTTTACAAAGGATAACAATGTCGAGATTTTAAAAAGTTTTAACTTTACCGACAGCCGTCACAAGATGTACTCACAAAATAGCACTATTTGCTGAATTTTATCGCTTCGTAATCTGAGACTAATAGTTATGTTTTGTTTTTAAATAATATCAGAATAATTGCGCTAAGTTACCCATGTATGATGATTATTTATGACTCTACCTATATTTGACTGATTAACTACAAGAAAAATAAATAAACTTGAGCATAGTAGAAACAAACGCTCACGCCGCTTTCATTTCTATGTATGATAATAAAAATGTTAGGCCTAAAATGTTAGGTTATAGTAAGGAAATAAAGAAACGATGCCACACTAAGAGCAAAACAAACCTGGTTCCACAGCGAGCGACAACGTCCTAACTCCTAGCCATGGTCATTCAATATTAAGTCTAATTCCTGGGCGTATAAAGATTACTTTCGTTTGAACTGTTCAAAACAGAATAAAACACTAACAGAATTCATTGGGGTTAGTTACTGGTTAGAGGTTAATTGGGGTTAACTGGACCGATAAGGTTTCCGAATGATTAAGGTTTCCGTATCATGAGTTAACCGAATTGGAGGTGTTTTGAAAACAACCTTTAAAATAACCTTATGAAAAACCCGGGTTATGGTAACCGGTTCCGGTCCCTGCCGTGGACATACGTGCGCTCTTGACATGGCGCTATTATACTGTTTGCATAATTGCATACTACAGGGCATTCAGCCAAGCCCGCTTGATATGGTAATGTGGCCTGTCGGAAATTAGTCATTGTGGAAAAATCATGAGTTATGTTGTAGATAAACTATCTTATCATTGTTAAGATTGTAATTGATAGCTATCTATGTTGTAGGTGCGGCAGAAATTTTAGTTGTAAATATGGATGAATAATTTTAGATGTAATAAACAAAATAAAGATTGTTGTACGTCTATACGAAACACTCATATTTTCATTCTTGTTGATAGAGTCCGAGTAAGCTAAGTTTTCATCGATTTTGATAGGTAGCTCAGACAGTGAAAGTATTAAGGTAAGTTAGGTTAAATAAACGCCATAATCTCATAGAAGTTTGACGTATAAAATGACACTTACCTACGCAGTCGCTTATATCGAAATCGATGAAAACTTAGCTGTACTTTAAATAATTGCTCACATATTATTTGAAGCTCTTTCGTCCTAAAAATCAAAAGTCATACTTACGCAAACAAAGCGAAGTGAATACCGGATTATTACCCGGGTATGTCGTAAGTAAAACCAAGCACTCAAATTCACTCGCCTGGCTTCATTCATCGATAACTTAATCCCACAGATCCAACATTTGTTTGTAGAAGCGAAATGTCATCACAGAGCAAACAAAGGTTTGGTATAAACTTAATGAACCATCCAAAGCCAACAGAAAGATAAACAGTCCAAACTATTTGGAAAACATACGATAATACACGAGCTCTTTCTATTTTCTTACCCAGCGTTTAAAGATGTGCTTCAAGTAAAAATGAAATGCGGTTAAGTAGTATTCAATGAGTCCATCTTCCATGGAGCTTGGTTTAGTGACAGCCATGTAAACAGCAACCCCTAAATTACCATCAATAGACCCAATGCCATCGCAATAGGGACTATAATCGGCCAGTTAATAATGTTTTGTACAAACAAACTTCAATCTAATGTTTGGAAATTCCGGAGAACATTTAATACGAGGAGAAATCGAGCAGACTGGCCATCTGTGTAGGTGAGTGCTTAGATGACTTTGAAAGTTGGAAAACGGTTTTGGTGTTATTATATTGAGAATAACTAATAGACATTAATCTTGCGGTAATGCTAGCTTACCAGTCGATCGCTACTACGCAATTCGATAAAATTTGCATCTTACTCGTTATTAACTAGTGGGAACGAGATGTAAACACTATCGAATCGCGCAGTCACTAGTCGCTAACGACTACATTAGAACTCAAGGTACGAGTAAGCACACACGTCGGTTCATTTGAAATCATTCACTTTGGGTTTATTACTGTTATACAGTTAAGTTCTTTATTTAGTAAACAAGAAATAGTCATAGGTAACACGTTAGTTAAAAAAAACAAATAAAAAAAAAATATGTATATATAAAAAGCTTACTAATTACTAAGCTGTGCCCCATTACGGTACTCTGGTCCAAAAGTGCCGAATATACTTGCAGCATTGCCGCGCTGCACGGCAAGTGAAATTTGTTGGACCAAATAAGAACCAACTACTAACCATTACTGTTATTAGTATTTATTTTTATTGGTTGCTAATAACCTAACGGTTTCCTAAAAGTGCAAGAAGATACCGGGTTTATTGCTATCCGTTAGTTACGTTGAGTAATAAAAATAACGGTGAAGGTTCGCAAAAGAGTTGCAAATATCGGAAAAACAATGGTCTAAGAACAATAGAACTGCAAACCCTTACGGTCCAGGCGGTTCACTTGAAACCCGTTAGCTTTCGGCTCGGTTTATTACCCCAAATAAAAGGGATTCTTAAGACTTCAAAGGTTTCGCCAATTAAAGAAAAGGATAAAATGGATAGATTGGCAATAACGGTACGGTTGTTGACAAAATAAACTTTGAAAGAGCTTTGAATAAGCTCTGCAGTAAGCGTTGTTGATAAATAAACAAATGATAAACGGAAGCCGACGTTGTAAAGGGTTTGTGACAGTGTTTTGTAGGAAATAAAATTGTACAGACAAGTTAAAATGCCGTTCGCTGTTACGTTATTGTCTTTGTTCTTCGAATATGAAAATAAAATTGTTAAATGTATTTTAGTAACAGTTTTAGATAAATGCACAATAAATCATCACAATTCGAGTAGTCGTTGGGGAAAACCTAGGGTGTTTCTGCAAATCTTTTTGACAGTAACATAATTTACAGTACATATGGTGCTATTTTATTGTACTAGTGCGATAATGAGCTCTTTATGTGCCTGCGTCAAAAACTCAAAGAGCCATATGTACTGTAAAACGTCGTACGATACACGTGCGAATAGGTAATTCCCAACTCGTGTCGATTTAAAACACTCCCTTCGATCGTGTTTTATTCTATCGCCACTCATTGCAAATTTTCTCCTATTCGCACTTGTATCGTAATGTACTATATTAGTACATATGTGTCATTTAAATGATTCCAGGCTTGATTAACAGGTGAAGCGAAAAATTCAATAATGTATTTCTGATGGCAACATTTGCCTAATGTTTCCATCAGAAACACTCGCAACATAAAATATGGTGGTAACTTGTCACACGAAAGGGCTCTACGTCGTATACGAATCCGCACGCCGCTACGGTGTGCGAGCAGGACAAAGCTTTATACGTGCATAGCCGTGTCTCTCTCAGGTGTGTGTCCACTTGGACCTGTGTATAATTAATTCCGTTTTTAACGACGCATATTCGGTAAACGATCGTAATATGTTCGGTGTTTATTTGATGCATCATCAGCAGCCTTAATTACAGAAAGCACTAACTTTTATGATGTCGAATTTATTGCTAAGATCTTTTCTATGTTCGGATCCGAGCGGCATTTTGGGTAATGTAATGATTTAGAGAACCGACATGTTTAGCGATCCCGCCTTTTACGGATTCTCATTTGTTCACTCTTTATAAATTTAGACTGATTTCAAGGGTTATTTTTTTGGGAAAACAATGCTGGAAAACAAAATTATAATATTATTAATAGGTAACCTAGAATTAAACACATAAGGTTTTAAATAATTTAAGGTAGGTACAGGTAGGTTGTTAGGTAAGTTACACTTACTGTATATATTTCGAAAATAAATGTCATTTCCCCATTAATTTAATTATAATCACACACATATCAGATTTGGTAAGCGCAACGACGATATGTATCTGCATCGTAATCTTAACCAATCAAATGAGCCGTTCACAAGCCACGAATCACGATGCCATAGACAAACACACATATAGGTCCTTATATTTTAATTTACAAACCCCCTCTTTTTCACCTATAAGCACGAATTTAGCTCCCGCCTGCTTGAGACGTCGAAAAAGTTTCTACTATAATAATATTTACTTAAGAAATTAGTTTCATTTGTTACAATAATGTCAAAGCGGTAAATGTGAATAGGTACATATAACAGAACCGTTTAATTACTGGAAGTAATTAAGCTTTGCATAAATTCAACGAACTAATATAAAAGCGGGCAGAGCGGCTGAAAGCGCCGAAATTTTAAAACGTATTAAATATAAGAGCCTGGGCAAAGAGTACCTTTTTGTACCATTCGGGGTCGAAACGAAACTCTTGGTTCATATGGTCCCAGCGCACGCAAGTTTTTTGTAGAAATCGCGAAACGTCTGGTTGACGTTACTGCTGGCCGAAGAGCTGGTGGTGGCTTCCTCGCACAACGTATCAGCATTGCGATACAACGAGGAAATGCCACCAGCATCCTAGGTACAATGCCTCAAGGACCTATTTTAGATTAAAAGCAGGTAGAGGTAGGTAGCTAGGCAAGTTACACTTCATCATTTCAGCCGAAAGACGTCCACTGCTGGACATAGGCCTCCCCCAAAGATTTCCACAATGACCGGTCCTGCGCCACCCGCATCCAGCGGACTCCTGCGACCTTCACCAGGTCATCAGTCCACCTTGCGGGGGGCCTACCCACGATGCGCCTTCCGGTACTTCCGGTACAAGTTACACTTACTGTATATATTTTGAAAATAAATGTTCGTTTATTTAGAAAAATCTTTAATTCTACAAATTGGTAAGTGGTTTCATTACAAAAATAAAGTGTTTCTTTCTGCGCTTACTCCATAATATTATAACAAGATAACAGGGCTAGTACCACGAAAATCGAACGATTAACGATTTGTATGCCCATCTCTGTCACACTTGCATAATTATTAGAGTGACAAAGAGGTTATTCCGTTACCAATTTTCGATATTTGTGGTAGGCGTGCAATATTTGATTTATACCAATTTTAGAACTCAAGTCCCTTTTTGTCCCATAGATACACAGTTCTATGCATGACATCGAAATTTACTAGTCCAAAGGCCTGTGGGCTGACAAAGGGTTAATGTCTTGTACACCATTCCACAGATATTTGTAATAATCGTGTATGGACTGCATGTGTCGTTACTGCGTTATTCTTTTGGACGAGTTTACACGTCCGAGGCGCTTTGAGTGACGGTTAAATAAAACACAAAGGATCGGTCGCCGAATGCCCGCTGGGGCCACTCTTAAAGTTCCAGGTAGTTGCATAATCTAAGCGCAAGGTTCAAAACAATATGATTGATAGGTTTGTTTCAGATTTCCCATGACAAGATTAGCATAGTTAATAGAAATCTACGTAAAACATTCACAGCAATACGAATACAGAAAGCTGTATTATTCGACCCTTCAAACTGCCAGTTAAATGACTGACAGCAGTGTTCAATAGTAGTTTATGCAACAGTGATATAATAAGGGTTCTTAAAACTTGAGGGTCGCCGTTACAAAACGAGGCGAAGCCGAGTTTTGTAATAATAGACCCGAGAGTTTAAGAACCAATTATGAGCTGTTGCATACCCTAGTTTTTCTACGACAGCTAAAATAGCGTAAACAGCAAAATCTAGAAACGTGGCAGAATAGGGAAGATGTTGTGCCCACTATTGAAATTAAAAAAAAACAACAACAGTGCTAATATAAATGTATGAAAATCCATAGGAGCAGTGTTCTTATGGAATACCACAGACAACGTTATAATGTATACTTTTTAAATATCGCTGTCAGTAAAAGTCAGTCAAAAATATTTATGAACTAAAGTGCAAAGCGTACTGCAAAGATATAATCAGGTCATTGCACAAGATACCATGAGTACCTATTCTGTTATGATCATAAGAAACTATTGTTCTTATAAGCAATAAGACTCAGCTATTATTGCGTCGAAAAGTCGTTAATCTCGGCCGCAAAATAAGGTATTGGTAATATTTCCGAGTTCAAAACAAATGGTGTCCGGTCCCAGGTGTAGTTGTGGAGAGGCCGTAGTGTTGTGGACTATAGGAGGGGGGAGACCCCCCCCTGGACCACCGGCGCAGCGCCCGCGCCGACCCGCCCGCCGCATAATTACCGAGTACAAACAACTCACACACACACGGAAAACACTATAAAACATTAAATTAAATATTAAGTGCCTTGTAAATTTCATAAGCATTGATTGAGTTTTTACCGAGCCAAGTTTTGGATAGTAACTTTATCCGGTAGCCCCGAAATCGGACGCGCTCGCTAGCTGCTTTTACGAGCTTCTTACGACCGTTCTATCATCACTATCGCTATAAGACATATATAAAAAAATGGGTAACTGTAAAATTTATCTATCAAATCTCCATAAACACGCGACCTCTCGAACTACCCACACATTGTCAAAACGTACGGACGGGGATTCGCATTCTTTGCATGTTTGCAGTACCGATCAAAAATGGCTTCTATATTTGTTCAGTGAAATGTCAAATTGTGTCGTGAGAACGTCTGGGAGGAGCGAGTGATGCGCGACACGTAGGGTTGCTAGGCGGCCTCTAATGTCCTGGAAAACTGAGCTACGTTTTAAACTAAAGGCCATTTTTATCAGACTATGAGAAGGGATTTATTTTAGCAGCTCTGTATTGTGTGTGGGTTATTGTGGAATATTCCGTGCCACCGTGCCGCCGTAGCGTCGCGTTAGCCTGGTACCGTGCTAAGTGAACTATGATTTAGAGCATTTAGTAGTCTGTCTAAAACGAACTAATAATAATAATAACCTAACCTAAGAAAGAAAATGAATAAAGGATAATAATAATATTCTTAATAGGTATTAGGTAGACCCCCATTCCCATTCCTTATTCAGGAACCCAAACTTACTTACATATTAGGTATATTATAATTATAGTTTCTACTTTCTACGAACATGTTTAATATAAGTTATTAACTTAATTATTTACTAACTACTTTATGGATGCAATAAGTATACCTTTCTTAAATAAATACTTTTATTTTCATGCTTTCATCATATGTTGTTTACTCAATCATGTTAAAAACTGAATGGATTTGGATAAAACTTGGCACTTGGAATAAACTTCTCTTGTTTGATTTTCTAAGGACATCAGAAGGGATTTTAATTAGAAACCTCCCGTGGGCATCAGACATGTTGGGTTACTCACGTCTAAAATAGCTCGACATGTTTCCGCACAGTCTGTGCCCCTTATTCAAGAGTCATGCGTCTTACTTACTATTCCGACTCAACAGTATATGAAATAATATTTACAACAGTATATGACTGTTGTATGACTTCTATGCGAACAATATCACGACCCGAGCAGTTTTTCGCAACAATGTATTAAACTGCAAGTTGCCAACCCTAGAGCATCGTGTCCGACCGGTCACGCGGGCTGTCGCTACACTTGTACTCTTGAGTACTCCTCCTTGTGTTCCAACTGCTTACTATCCACCAGTCGACCAGTGAAGCAACACGTGAGGAAACCTGGTAAGGTCCGACCGAGATCTCGGTCTCGGTCTCAACAGTCTCGGCCAAAATTCGAGCCGAGATCTCGGTCTCGGCTCTCGGCCAAAGAGGGCCGAGATTCTCGGCCTTGGCCGAACCTTCCATCTTGACACTTTTAGCGATTTTTGTGGGTATTTTAAGCTATTATAGTGTACCCTGTTATCGTACGTAATGCAAATTATGACGTTTTTCTCAAGCTTTGACTGTAAATGTTGTGTTTTAGTGATGACTATATTAAACAACAGTTTAATTCTTGACTATTACATGCTTTTAGTGAAAAATGCGCGTTTATCGTATTTATTATAAAATCTCGGTCTCGGTCTCGGCCGAGACAAAAAAGAAGTCTCGGTCGGACCTTAAATCCTGGCCAAGTACCACGAAAATCGAACGACCGTAATTTTATATCTCCCTCTCTGTCACACTTGATATTTTTCCGTCAATGCCAATTTTCGATGTTCGTAGGCCCTCTGTATACATTTGCGAGGAAATTCAAAAGTGTATGAGAAGTCTTCAACCCGCTTTGTGCCAGTGAGAACTATACTCTTCGCGACCATAAGATGAAGCATGTGCTTACACGGGATGTATACAGGTGGTAATGATAGGCCAGAGCTGAAACTCTTTACCAGTCGTATTCCAACTGAGCTATCGTTATACTACTTTAAAACCAGTACTGTGGTTTCCAGACTGCTTATCCTTCTGTTGCTTTCTTCCGTTGCTTTGAAGCTACAGTTCTGGGTCAAGTCAGCTCTTCTTTGCCGAGTGATTACGATAAACTCTAGATGCATTAATTACCCATTTGATGATTTGACCTCCTGTGCTAGTACTCCTATGCGTGTTTAGACTACTTAAGTTAACTCGCGAAAGTCAGCCATTGTTAGGTCTGGATTGTACAGCATCAACCGAAAATTATTGCAATCACGCCTACACTCTGTAAGCTTGCACAATACACCCCTGGTAATGCAGCCAAGAATGCTCCTCCCGGCTCTGAGAACTATCTAATAGCCCCAAGGATTCGTGGACGACTAATTCATTTGTTGCCAGTCTTTGTTCCGCGCATATCAAGTGTATTTCTCAATTGTTTTGGACGTATATGTTACATTCGCTTCGAGGAACAAAAGGAGTATCCATGTCTTGTTTATTTTTTAATGCAGATGCGGAGTTACAGATGCAAATTCAATTGTTCCTTTCGTGTTTTCAGCAGATTGTTATAATAATATCATTAGTTATATAACTGTGACACTATTGCAGTTTTAGGGCTCCGTACCTCAAAAGGAAAAAACGGATCACTTTGTTGTCCGTCCGTCTGTCTATCAAGACCCTTTATCTCGGGAATAAGCAAGTTGAAATTAATACTACATACACAGGTCTGCGGTCCCTTGAAGCTGTGAAAAAACCAAACCTCTACGTCAACGCAATAAAAAGATAAGGCCGTTTATGTCGTATTTCCCATACATTTGCAATGGGAATCAAATTGTATAGGGTACTTCCCGTTGACCTAGAATCACGAAATTCGGCCAAAAGCAAGAACTTGTAGCACAAGTACAACAGAAAATCTGAAAAACAGTATAATTAGCGCACACTTAGAGTTCCGTGCCACCAGTATTTTTACGTACCGGTCATAAATGGAGGGGAGGAGCATCTTTTGTGCGGAACCCTCAGTAGGCGAGTCCGACTTGCACTTGTCCGGTATCTAATTTAACAACAATCCAAACGAATGTGGAAAAGAGTCGAAAAAGCCTTACCAATTTTACAGCAATCACCCATCATTTTCCATTTCTGAAGAATTTCAACCTACAATATTCCAGTGAAATAATCATCAAGAATAAACACGAACAAGAAACAGCAAATTGAAATTGACCATCATTCATCATGTTTGTTTTATTCGCAACTCCTTAAACTGCACGAGCCCACTTACCGGCCCACGGCTCCATCTCTCCCGCCCATCCGTTAAAAAAATCCTAGAACATAAACTGATGAAAGGTTAATAAACTTTAAGGAAATGATGATAGAGAACCGTCTCACATAACTCTCCCGAGATGAACGATAATCGGTGATTCATAATTGAGACTTAGGAGAGCTCGAAATCAATAGATAACCATGAAACATGATCTCATAATTACCAGCTGGCGGTAAAACCAACAAAGCGAAGGAAGACAGTAATTCACCCATCTGAGCCGACCCCGCTAAATCACAGTAATAGCAACGATTCTCTGAGGTCAACCGCACTGCAGATATTTCACTACAAAAAAGGCCCGGCCCGTTTATTTATTAATACAAGCGCAATTTTTTGACAATCATATTGTCATTGTCACGTCACCCAAAATGAACATCTTCGATTGTTTTTGCGCGCGGCTTTCATGCACAAAGGAAACTGAATATTAAACAAAAAACCGAACGCAAAGCTATCTTCCGAACGTGTCTCCAAACACATTAAGTAGATAATGCTGACAATTTACACATAAATTGGAGGTCCCGAGATCACGAGGTTAGTACAAATGACCGCGTATCCTTATCAGGTAGCCGCAGTGAAATATTTTTATAGCTTTTAGAGGCTTCCGTGGAGCCGGGGCCCTCGGATCCAGTTACGTTTTCCTATTATAATGAGGCGACACCACATTATGACGACGACTCGTATTTCAGAACGATACCGTCTCTGATTATTACTTTTCGCAAAGACAATATTTCCATGAGAAAATGTTTATTATATAATAATATAATAAACATTTTCTATATAATCATTCATTTTCATTTTTTATATAATAATATAATAAACATTTTCTCATGCATTCTCTGCATTACCAATAGGTAATGCAGTGAGAAAGCATCATGATGTAGTCAGATAAAAGTTGTGTATTGAAATTACAACACAAAACGTTTATATTCAAAGTTTACGTTACGTCTTGTTTCAATAAAGTACGTAATTGCGTTCATATTTGTCTATAAAATAAATTTTGAGCGGCATTCCAAAGGCGCAATAAATCGAGGTTCATTACAAAAATCGCCGTAAAATATCTGAGCGATTCGACATCGATGATGGGAGCGCTCGGAGCCGTGTGTGTGTGGCACACCTCACCGCCAACAGGTAGTGTTGTGTATAAACAAATAACAAAATCGACTTGTCTTACGGAGCGCGCCAAGGTCGGCGCGGGCGCAGCCGGACAGGGCTGCCACAAAAAAACCGGACGTCCAAAGGAATAAAAAGGCGTCAGAATGAAGTCACGTAGGACGAGGAATCCGCGGCCAATTTGACTGTGCAGATAACGAGGCACGTCGAGAAATTACGGCCGCAAAAATATGGATCAGTTATTTAATTAGATACGTTTTCGGATTCCCGATTTCCATAAATACTTTTTTCAATAATTGGTTTTAAAAGAGATATTAAAGTGAGTTGGCAGCCCTGATGCGCGCCGGCTCGCCCTCTCTGCCCATGGACCAAGCTTTTAAACTTTTTTTTTCTTCAAAAGCCCTTATTTATTGTGATGGCTGAGTATTTGGGCGCACAGTTTGTATAAGCAATCAATTTTATTCATTTAGACGTAACGAGTTCTCTTGTATAAATAAATGAGAGAATATAAAATATTATAACGGCCGCGGTCAGTATTGGTAGAGACTTGAAAGTTCATGAAAGGCTCGATTTTGAACTTTGGCAAATGGAAAAAGCGTGGTACGCTGATGACACTTCGAAAAAAATCGCTTTGCCTTAATTTGAATGTAGTCCTTGCTGATTCTACTAGTCTCCTAATCACTGTGTATAAACCGATCACAAAGAGCTCAATGCTGTCTCATTTTTTGACTAAAGCAACTCGCAAGCAAGTGAAGTGAAGTGAAACTAGATTTTAGTTTAAGTAGTACTGAGTTTCGCTCCAGATTTTAATAAAGGTATCAAAGCTCGATGTGACCCCGAGTGTCACTAAACCTAGCTTTGATTTTAACCAAATATATAACAGCTTAAAATGGTGGTACTTAAAATGTTTGTGCGTAGCGTCTCTGGCACTTTTTATTGGGGGGAGGGGGTTACATAGAAAGCCTTAAAAGTCGTATTCATTCAGTACCGCATTCCATCATAAGCCTTTCCTAACCATAAAATCCTTAAAACCCGTGCACTTTCCAATGCACAGATCACTCGTTTACTAGACGACGCATGTATGAACTAATAAATTGGTACCTACTTATCGCATACTTTTATTTGGCATACTAACCTAGAGTCAAACCACGTTATCTCTGCCGAGCAAATGAACTATCAAACTTAAAAGTGTTATTTAAAACGTCAAACTTCTATGAAATTCCGACGTTCACTTAACACTTTCACATTCTGTGCTACCAAAATCTAGGAAACTAAGCATAAATAGACTCTAACCGACCGATCGGTTCGGTTAGAGTCTAACCGAACCGATGACAAATGAAATTATGGAAATATTAATTTAGTAAACGTTGGTATGCCAACTAAAATGTATAATGCTGTAATTTTTTTTCGAAATGAAATTATGCGAAACAAATTTCGGTGAATTGGCGTACACCAAAGAAATTGTCTAAGCTGACTTTGCCTTTACCAACTGTTTAACGCAGCCCGTACCTAGTCGCAGCGTAACCGTAACACCCATTACGTGTATTGGCCAGCCATCGAACCTGGTATCACCTGGGCTAGTACCACGAAATTAGAATGATTGCGGATTTGTATCTCTATCTCTGTCACACTTGCATATTAGAGTGACAAAGAGGTTTTCCCGCCAATGCCAGTTTTCGATGTTCGTGGTAGGCCCGCTGGTTAGAGGTAATGACTGAACCTTTCTTAAATACCATATCAACGGAAAACAAGTGGTTTGGCTGCGAGTCGCTGCCTTTGGACGCCGTGCCCGTTGGTCTTTGTAAAGGCTTCGTGAAACGGAGTCTGTGAGTGGTGCTCCGAGATTCCCTGCCATCGCAGCTTCCTTCCACGCTTGATTAGAGTCGTGGCAAAGGTTTAGTCTGTGACAAATTGGCGCTGCAACTCTTTTGGCTCCAATCGTGCTTTTGATTAATTTAATTAATGCTTCAATGACTGCCATTAATATTAGTAAGATAATGCAATAATGCACTTTGCAGAAGCAAGCAGTCGTCGAAGCTGGCACGACAATTTGTTCATTTTTTTTTCATCAAGATCGAATCAGCTCGAGATTTTGAGTATAGTGAGCCTAAACAAGTCCAGAAAATCTGGAATAATAATTATTTTGGGTTTTCTGTTTCGAAAAAGCCCATAATATTAAGAGAGCCTTAATCATAATGCTTTTATTCAAAGTAGATTCACATGGAACACTTTTTGAAGTTACAAAGTAAATACACAAGTAATGTCTTCAACATATTCATGTGTACAATTTAGTATATAGGGATAGAGACAACTTAGGGGTACAAAGTTTTAGCGTCCATAATAATACATTCATCCATACGCATTTATCAGTTAAGTAGTCGTTCAGTCTGTAATAGGCTTTTTTAATTAATGGTTCTTATACAATTTTTTTTAATTTACTTTCCCAAGGGAAGCCGAAGGGAATTTCCCATCTCAAGAACATCCCATCATCTATCAAGCGGACTGTACGTCACCTCACCGTACACCAATATTATAATCAGTATAAAACGTTTACTTTAACATTATTTTTGGATTTTTAATATTCATTCATATATTTCATGGAATTTTTAAAGTCATCATCTTACGGCTTCTCATTCCAAAGAGAAAGTCCATTAAATAACGTTATTTCTGCCTACTTTTCGACATGCATAATAATTTCCACTTTAGTCGCGCACTGCCATTACCCGAGATCTTTTTGCTACTTCAGTTTGTGTTTGCAGTGTTTGTAGGCGAAGTTTTCCGTTAGTATGGAGTCTTCAAAGGAATGTACAGATTTTGAGGAGACACATCGCATTAGACTACGGTGACCGCCCACCATGACGCGGGCTGTCAACGTCATAAAAATTTACACCCGATCAAAGAAGAGAGGCATGAACAGATAGGATATTACTAGGTAAGCCAGAGACCAGTAGGGTTAGCATGGTTGCCATTTTATCGTTTATCACGCTATGCGTCACTTTCGCACATACATACTTGTTAGAACGTGACAGCAACGTCGGTAAACGATAAAAACCCGACCATCATAGACTAGCTGAAATATATTAGGTACTTATGTACATATACCTACTTGTATTTGTATATATTATACGCCGAAGAATATCTTTGGAATTTGTTTTTACATGAACATAATAATATTTATTTTAACAATCAAGTGTACTTAGGTGGAAAAAAAAATCATACAACTCTCAATTGTTATACGTTTATAACAACGATGACAAAAGGTGATATACAAGGTATAAAAATGCTGGTAATCCATTTAGGGGGGCAATCAGTATGTATGTTATGAAAAAAACTAGAAAAAATATTGACGCGAAAATATAATATTTTTGTATGGTACATACCCCAGTCCTAACCCCGACCCTCTTTTCAATTGTTTTTTTTTTCTAATCAGACCACGATACTGATTTCCTCCTTAAACCGATCACCAGCATTTTTGTTACCCCTGTACTTTTCAAAATACTTCCAGCTTGTATATCTACCTTTCAGGTACATTTTCGGTACCCACAGGCAGGCTTTGTGTTGCGTTCATAGTGTCACATTCCCTGTCGTTAATACCTTAAATATTCGCTTACTTACCAAACTTAATATTTGATGTTACATTTTCAGAAGCTTCCCCATAAAAGCTACCAGGTGACAAGCAGATTATGTTTCACAGGCAACACGTTGCCACTGCTAAAAGTGTCTAGTCAGAAACGTTAGAACCAATAGTTCCAAGAACAATGCCAACATCGTATACTAGTAGATATTTAATACTTGGAGTTCCTAGAAAAATATTAAAGGTTTTTTAAATGTAAAATTGCATTTATTTGCAACTTTTTCGACAGTTTGTCGCTATAAGGATGACTCGCACTGATCCGATCCGGGATGATCTGTCAGTTTCGAAAACGTCACGTGACGTCCGAGAGCTCCGAGCTATCACGTGATTCTTTCTATAGAAAGTGACACATCGTCTCGGATCGGATCGGATATGTGTGAGTAATCGTTTACACGCCAAACGTGTTGAAAAAATCGGAGACAAACCTTATTTGATAATCGAAGGCTATGTTGACACTGACATTTGACATATTTGTATGTTGTTTGTAGCTTTATGTGTTACCTATCGTGGCATCACTGAATGGGCCCTACGGAAGACCAACGCCGGCTTATTGGCTGGCAATATGTCGAGTTGGATCCATTTTGTGATGCACACTTAACCGAATCCTTTTTTTTGCTACTGATTGTATGGTGTTTTACATGGTGTCACACAAATACATCATTTTATTTCATTTAGGACAAGTTAACTGTCGTCAATTTATCGTCAATCAATTTAGCTTTTCTTGGTCTCAAAAGGGTTAAGGAGTTTTTTGTTAGCTTAATATATACAATCAAACAACGGACACGTAAACATATATGACAGATGTTTACAAACCTGGAATACTTTTGTGCCCTTAGTTGTGTAAGATGTTGTAGGTGACTATTATTTGATACTAGTCTAAGTAAATATAAATGTTTAGTCTTTCGTCTTCACACAAAAAGATATCAGATTTCATTGCCTTCGAATGTAATTATGTTGTTACATGACACATAGTTAAATTGTCTAACATTTGTCATATCTAAATCTCTGCGGCAATGGCCTTAAGCTTTAATTTCTCCGGTGACTCGCCCGGCAGTCCGCAGGCACCGTCTAATGGCGTTCATATTGAAAAAACTGACCAGGAGCGATCAGTAGCATCAGTATTAGATGAAAAAACATGTTAATACCATCATGTCACGCGAGACATGTAAGGCAGGCTTGAAAGATTTCAAAGTAGAAACGCAGTATTCTATGCAAATCATGATACAGTTACTACATTTTTCTCCTAGGCTACAACAAAATACGACAAAGCAAAACCCAATTTTTTGCCAAAGCATATATACCTAACGTCAGTGTGGGATACTCACACATACGACTCTATTATCAAAGCATTAGAGCATGTTTTACATGTTTATTTGTAACTAGAGTATATGATGGGGACTGTCAAATTGTCGCCAATTGTTTTCTTGGAATGTATAAACGTACGAAATCATTTGACGCTAACTTAATGGCAGTTTTTGTCATAAGGTAATTTCATTTGTTTTCCTTAAGATACTTTTGCTATTCTAAACGTTAACCATACAAACGAATTATTTATTACCTACTCTACTCTACAACTTGTTATCGCAATGCTGTTTTTCAGTCGCCTGCCGAGCGCAGGTCAGTCAGCCAACCGCGCGTGCTGGCCAGTGTAAGCATGAACTCCGATACGCAGGTTCGATACGGACCTCGCGATCGCGCTGTATTTGCTCAGCACGAGAGACTACGCCTGCGCTCGCGCAGCGATGGAGCCAAATCCGCGCATAGTAACTGCGCTTGCCCGCTTTGTTTGTTCGCGTACCTGTCTATTTTGTTTTTGTTTGTTTACCCACCTCAATAACTGAATGTTTTAATAATTTATATTTTATACCTCAAAATTTTAATGCATGAACTCGCCAAGATGGCATATCTACATTTAGAAATATTTTAAATAGTTTACTCATGTAAGTGAATTGTAATATTCTTATGAGTAATAATAAAGATTCTTTAAACCTAATTGTAAAGCGTGAACTAAATAATTTATTATTTATAATAAATGTTTTGATTCATGTTTTTAAGTAGGCGCACTAACTACATATAATTTATAAATTGAAAGAGATGTCATATACTACAGAAAAAGTGAACAAGGTCCCCGGTGAGCAGGGCTGGGACCGAACCAGCGACCTCCTGCTTTCGCGGCAGACCGGGGACGTTGGTCACTTTTTCTGTAGTATATGACATCTCTTTCAATTAATTATTAATTACTGACCCATTGATATAACGGGCGACCAGTGATTTTTAAGATCAAAAAAACATATTAGAAAAACCACAACAGACATTATTTTTAACTGATAATAGATCATTCGTCTCAGAATTGGCGAACGATGTCGTATAGCTTCCTAACAAGGAAATTTAATCGCCTTCAGTCACCATGTGTTACGCGCCGCAAAAACTGTTCCTACACATTCTTACACGCTCTGTTGGTGTGTTGTAGCGAAACCTTGAAGCACCTGCACTTCTGGGTTTGCCTAATCTAGGTTTTGGTTAACTTTAGAGAAGAGCCAACTGCATTATAATTACTATTTAAAACCAGATATTTACCATGTATATTTGTTTTTGTAAGCTCCCGATATTTCGGCACCATGTTCACGGTATAACTGATGTACTGCTGTTTTGATGATTAACCTTTTACAAAAACAAATATAGCTACCTACATGGAAAATATCTGGTTTTAAAGAGCCAATGGCAGTAGAAATTGCTCGTTTTTGAAATCTCAAAGTATCTCGAATATTTTTTAAAGTAGACCATACTAACTCTTAAGCTGTTACGTGTAGGTTACATTTTGAGTGTGATATTTTGATTTAACCATTTTGAAGTGTAAGTTGGTGTTAACATACACAAGTAGATGAAAACAAAACCTCTCCTTTAATTCATTCTACGACTCTGGGTTTAACTGTCTACTCCTAGAATTCTGCACGCCTACCACGAACATCGTAAATTGGCATCGACGGGAAGACCTCTTTGTCACTCCAATATGCAAGTGTGAAACAGGCGGAGGTCGAAATCTGCAATCGTTCGATTTTCGTGGTATAGGCCCTGGTTACTCTTAGAAGATATACGTTGAAGTGTGGCTTTAAAGACCACTGATCACTTCTAGCTGAACCTAGGAGTACGAAAATGCCCGGTTTAACCACAACAGATATATAAATCTTATAAGACACAATGGGCAAAAAGTACGTCAATTACAGCGTCCCGATATCGCTGACTCAATCGGCAGGACACGGCACGGCTTATGACTACACAATTACAATCCATTATATTCCCGGAGCCCTTTTACGGGACGACTAACCAGCTAACTTGGTGTGCTCCGCTGGAAGCCATCCTAGATTCCTTGTTTTGAAATTTATGGGAACTATTTTACTTTTCGAATAGAGTGACTTATTGTGACTTATGACTTCTGTTAGAAACGGGATATTTACCAGATATTTTTGCTTTATTTGCTCCCGATATTTCGGCACTGTTGCAATGTTGAATTTTCTTCAGATATGTTTTGTTGGGATAGGGTTGTTTTTTTTTGTGGAGTGACACAAACATACAATCATACTATAGGTATTAAAAAATGTTCTGCATAATATTTTAATACATTTGAACTAAAAATTGTGTTAGTGTTAGTAATTAAACATTCAACATTCATTCAAAAATTAATCATTCTTTCGAGCTATCCACACCTCCAGTAAACAGACTTGATTATAGGTGAATGTTTGTGTTCGCACATACCTGATTAGCCAGATTCCAACATAGCACAGTTCGTGATTAGTTTACTGCTATAGGGCGTAATGAAGTTTTTTACTCAGCGATATACAAGGAGCGTAGGCATGTCACTCTGGGGGGGCTACCATGAAAAGCGTTTTTCGTTAGTTAGCCTATTTTCCTCTTTATCGCTCGAATACGTTAGATCGAAAGAGAAGGAAATCGATGAACGAACGAACGAAGTGATTCGTTGACTCGTTGTAGATCTCCGAGCCCATAAATTATATCGACAAA
This sequence comes from Lathronympha strigana, assembly GCA_949128165.1. Classification (NCBI taxonomy): domain Eukaryota; kingdom Metazoa; phylum Arthropoda; class Insecta; order Lepidoptera; family Tortricidae; genus Lathronympha; species Lathronympha strigana. The sequence goes on from OX421911.1 coordinate 3,707,064, forward strand.
AACATTACCTATTTAGGACTTGCAAAAACATACGTCAACAGTATATGTATTGCGAAAGTAGGAGAAAAACTTGTAAAACGGTTAATATAGCTTGTATAATTATAATGACACAGTAATTCTGTGGGGATATTTGGCGAATAGCTATCAGAGCGTAACGGAGCATACCAGCAGATAACAGAAATGCGTCGGCTGACTTCTGTAACAGAGGAGTCGGTGTCGTTACTGGCCGGGCCGGGGCGCAGCATTATGTCGCGCCACCAGCATTGTTTGTCACTCACGCACTACACCGACAAATGGTCCCAGCCGGAATAAACACACTTCGCCATGAGAACAACATTAAACCAGGGACCGGAAAACCCCTCTTTAGGCTTAAGCCTATCGAGTTGGTTACCTAATCATATCTGTTACACAATGATACTGTAACAGCAACATTCAGTAACCGAATACAAACGGTAAGCGAAATGTTGCTGTAACACTAACCATTAACCCGGTTAACTGCAAAACCCAATCCCGATAGGGTTTTTGTTTGGGGTTTTCTTTAGGTTACTGTTAACCTTATTATAACAAACGAGTATACTCTTTACATATAAGTAAATTAGATTCAATATCTAATAACAGTAGAGGCTGGCATCGGCAAAGACAATTCCGTGTCAACAGTGAACGATAGAAATGTCGTAAGGGACACATAAAAACCTCTTACTTAGGACATTTGTATCTTGCACTGTTTTTTTGGGTCCAACAGGTAGAATAACCCAGGTTTGTTTCATAGTTGTCACTTCAATCAATTTTGAACCATAAGCCGTTACGCTAGAGTCGTATTAATAATAACAAGCGGTTTCTACGTCTTACACTTTCAAATTAAAGCGAAGACGCAACGGTACGTGTTTTTAATTTCTTATTTTTCTTCAAATACACAACAACCCGTTAGATTGAACTACGAGTAGCTTATTTCATTAAATAAAATGTCATACCTTACAACTTCAATTCACGTAATAATAAATAAATATACTTCTATCAATTCCGTGAATTTTTTAAGATTTAGAAAATTAAAAGTGTAGTACCAAACAAAATTGCAATAAATGAAACTGCAACATCATTACGTTTGCTTGCATGTTGTGATTTAAAGTTATTCGTAGTGTTTATTTTGACGGATTTAACTTGTTCAACGAATTTAGTGAATATCTCTTACGAGTCTTACGACTAACGTCGGTAGGTGATATTTTGTTAAGTTATTTAATCAAAACATTCAAAACCATTGTAGTAGGAACGAATAGGAATAAATCGTCTAATACTGCACGTGCAATGATAATTAAACAACTTAGGTAGCCAAGTTTACAAGTCGGGCTCGCGTCTAATTTAGATCCGAGTATCCGTGGTACTCGTAGAAACAGATCTTAAATACACGCGGACCTAACCCATCCTTGGCCGTTACCATAACGTTTTAGGGCATTTTCAAAAATAGGGTACCATTTTCATATTTTTTTTCATATAGGAAGTTTTGGGTTTTTTGTAACCAGTATCACGAGTACTATTGGAAACAAAAAAAATAGTGTCCCGCTTTTTTTGTCAGCTTTGTAACGCATTTTTTTCATACATTTCGTATGGGCCGTTACAAACCTGACATTTTTTTTTTTATGGAGGATAAAAAATATATTATACCGGCCTAAGCCGCAACGGCCGACATTTCAGATGTAATGCAGCAGAAATGCAACGGCCGACCGGATATAGGATACTCAGATTATTTGGATATATTTTAACTAAATTGAGGACCCATCTTCATTAAAAGGGTGCACTTTTTTCTGAAAATGCCCTTTAACGCAATTCAGTTAAGGTTCAGGTTCAGGTAAGGGACCTGTGCTCAGTTGTATGGCAGCGACTCAGTTTAGGCCCTAAACTGAATCACGTTAAGACGTCATGGTAAGGCCCCTTGGCGTGTAAAGTAACAGTCCATGATAATTAAAATAAAGAGTAGGGATACAAACAAAAAATTAGACCGTACATATTATGATCAATGTGAACAACAATCAAAATACAAAATATTCAGCAAAAACAATTCTACAACGATAGTAAAAAATAATATCACACTTTTGTCTTAAATCTTAAATCTTCATAATAGGTAGGTCTTCCCATCACGGAACAATTGTGTTCCGGACCTTTGGGAGGCGTACGCGGAGCCGAAGCCAACACGCTGAGACCCTTTCGACAATTTAATGAAATGTAAGGGGTACACCGAGCGAATGATGCACCTGCCCGAGTTATGGGATGCACGCAGAGGCAGCACCGCCAGGGTGTATAGACTATTGAGATTTAATGGAAACTAAAATATACTGGACTATTAGGTGAAGGTGGTTGACTAAATACTGTATTATAGAGAATAAAATCGGACGTCTGCCTAACAAAATGGTAATAAATTTAATTTACGGCAAACGGTGACTCGCCCACATAAGATGGGCCCCCACAAAAAGCGACATCTAAGAGAGCTCGAGAGCAACACCAGTATGAGGGTTGGGGGTAGAGAGGTGTCACTAAACTTTGAACATATAGCCAACTCGCCACTTAAGTTTCCACATCTAGTAGGTAGGTAATTATTAGGATTAGCTTTTGGAGCCGACGTGCTCATATTAACAAAGGCTCGTTTATAAAACAAAAAAATGGCTTTGCACGTGCAGACTACGGATAGGTATTAGTTGTTGGTAAGGGTATCGTTATAAAAATTATGGCAATTTAAAATGATAATATTGCAAGCAGCTCTAAAATTCCTGCTTCAAAAACTTTACTTGCATTGTTTTTACTAATGACTCTCATGAGACAATGACATTTAAGTGCACAAAGATGAATACCGACCGAGTGCAGGCTTATTGTTATTGCCCTTATCGGTTCCACATAAACAATGAATGTCGGCAATGTCTAAGCCGCGATGTGTTATATTATCTTGGTCTGGTATTTTACATTAATATTCTTACAATTTACGTAATCCAGTCAAATTATTATTACACATATTTTGAGTTGATACTTTGTATCCCGATACCTATACATACTATTTGGTGTCACGGTAAACACTTCCGCTTTTCTATGTTTTCTGTGTGTATGTACACGAATGCATAGAATGAGCAGAAATCTAGATCCTGGATGGCTTTATGGATCTAGGGTGCCATGAAACATTGCTATTAAAGTAATATAAATAGTTAAATACGGTATAAGAGGGCAAGCGTACTGTTGGCTAGAAAGCTATCTCAATGGACAGCGACAATGTGTAGAAGTTACAAAAATAGTCAAAAACCTTAACAAAACGTATAATTCGCCGTTCATCATTAACACATGCGGCGTGCCATTGGGTAGTATACTAGGGCCGTATTTGTTTTTACTTTACATCACCGATTTACCTGGCACCACACAAAATGACACTATACTATTTGCAGAGGACACAACCATAGTAATTAAAGAAAATACAGATGGTTCTCTAAGAAATATTATTACATGTATATTAACAAATGTAACAAATTGGTTAGAAAAGAATAATCTCAAAGTTAACTTAACCAAAACACAACTGGTTTAATTTCAAACTTATAATAGCAAATCAATTAGATTATCTGCCGATTGTAATGGCGTAAGTACAACTTAATGAAACGGAAAGTACAGTTTTTCTAGGAATTAAGAATGATAAGTTTTGTAATTGGAAAGCCCATATTAATACCCTTTGTAATAAGCTACATCTATTTAATTATATTTTGTACCGTCTGCGAGCAACCGTCTCTGAGGCGGCAGCAACGGCAGCCTATAACGGTTATGTATCGTCGCAAATCTGTTACGGAATAATAATATGGGGCAACTCATCAGATGCTGATAAGGTTTTCTTAGCCCAAAGAAAGTGTTTAAGATCTTTGTGTGGAGCATATTACCTAGATAGTTGCAAGCCATTATTTAAAAAAGTGTACTACCCTTGCCATCCTTATATGTATTTGTTATGTTATTCGTAAAACATAATATAGAATTGTTTAAAATGAAAGAAAGGGAAAAACGATATAAACACGATCTAAATACCGACACATCAGACATTAACACTATTTCAAAAAAATTGTAACTCTATGGCCATCAAATTATATTATAATTATTCTTCCTGTACATATGAGAGTTCTTAAAGGAAATAAAATCAGTAGAAAACTCTTGTTCATTGTTAGATTTTGTATATAATTAGATATTGTTATTATAATTTTAGTATTATAAATTTACGAAAACGGGGCTTAATCGTGTATAAACTTTAAAAACAAACCTCCGACGTTTCAAGGGCGACATTGCCCCCGTGGTCCCGGAGAAAGACTGTAATTTTAGTAGTATTTCCGTGAATATATACCTACTTAAAAAAGTTATACCCAGAGTATCTCGAGATGCGATATTGTAATGTAATAAAATAAATTATAGATGTTTAATTACTCATTTACTGTCGGTAAATTTTCAAATTAATTGAAACACATTACAGAAGCGTCTTGTAAATGTCGTTGTCACACACGATACCGGTTTTCTGCTCTGTTTGGAACATGCCATTAGGCCACGTGTAATTAAGACACGACTCGTGTACACGGAGCCACGTGTCAGCGTGTACTCTTGTAATCGGGAGCCCTAATCTCAAACTCGTACGATTATACAAATTTTGCTCATTACTACGATAATACGAGATACGAAAAAATAATATAATAATAAGTGTCCAATATCAAAGTATGTCATAATCATTTGGAGCACCGCTTGCTGCACTTGCTTACAATTAACTCAAATACATACTTTTGTTTTGCCAATGGTAGCAAATAGCGGTCTCAAGTGAAAACACGTCAGACGTCAGCGTGCGTAGCCAAGATGCCAATCGCTCACGCTTAATAATGTATCGTAGCTACCTCTCTCTATCTCTCTTTCTTATTAGCGTGACAATGACAGTTGCATTTCATTAGCGAGTGAGCGTGAGCGGTTGGCATCTTGGCTACGCACCTAGGTAAGAAAAGAAACTAATTGCCGGCAAAATCGTATTAAGATTGGTAATAAACAAGACTTTTATTGTCGCATTATCACTCTTGACGCATATGTGAGAAATTAAGGAAAGATAAAAACTATTCACCGTTTTATAGTGTAAACATTTTAAAATCACGATTTCCACTTGAAACTTATCTGCTATGAATAGCATTGTAGTGTCTTTTGTTAAACCCAATCTCTAATTACCTGCAGAAAATGAAATGCAGTAATACAAAAACCTGTAATATAAAATACAAATTTATTGTCTTAAGAATAAGGGTCAAATTGGAATAGGACGCATTTCACATAAAACCTTTTAGAAATGAAATATGATCTGACCACCTGGGGCCAATTGTATAATTTATTTTGTAACTTATAATATTAGCGGAACTCTCTTTCTAATAAAAGGGATTGAAAAGAGACTTCCGCTAATATTACGAGTACAAGCTACAACTGATTATGCAATAGGCCTCCGGTAGCGTGTTTTGCAAGTCTTAGTTAGAGGGTGGTATTTATTATATTATTTTTGCTCTAGTTGAGTAGTGTATGAACTAAGCAGGGATTAAAAATTCAAGAATCCAAATGCATTAAAAATCCAAAAAGTAGGCCAGTTGTCGATTGTAAGAAATATCGGGAATAGAATACAGTGTAGCTAACGTTGCCGGTACTTGGTAGCGACTGAAGCTTGCACAATATCCTCAAATCGATAAGAAATCTGTCCCCACTTTTTTTAATATCTACCTACGTAAGTTGCAAAATTTAACACAATAATCAAATCAAATTTTTAATTATGAAAAATAAACAGACACCTGGTTGACCGCGCCTCGGTTCTTAATTTCAAAAGGTTATACGTTGAGTGCATGCTATGACAATTTGAACTTTATTGCCAAAGGAATACTGTTGTTATTAATAAAATATCTCTTGTTCTTTATGGTACTATTTCGTGCAGGTAATTAGCTGTTGGTTTTACAAAGGATAACAATGTCGAGATTTTAAAAAGCTTTAACTTTACCGACAGCCGTCACAAGATGTACTCACAAAATAGCACTATTTGCTGAAGTTTATCGCTTCGTAATCTGAGACTAATAGTTATGTTTTGTTTTTAAATAATATCAGAATAATTGCGCTAAGTTACCCATGTATGATGATTATTTACGACTCTACCTATATTTGACTGATTAACTACAAGAAACATAAATAGACTTGAGCATAGTAGAAACAAACGCTCACGCCGCTTTCATTTCTTTGTATGATAATAAAAATGTTAGGCTAGCCTAAATATAGTAAGGAAATGAAGAAACGATGCCACACTAAGAGCAAAACAAACCTGGTTCCACAGCGAGCGACAACGTCCTAACTCCTAGCCATGGTCATTCAATATTAAGTCTAATTCCTGGGCGTATAAAGATTACTTTCGTTTGAACTGTTCAAAACAGAATAAAACACTAACAGAATTCATTGCTGTTAGTTACTGGTTAGAGGTTAATTGGGGTTAACTGGACCGATAAGGTTTCCGAATGATTAAGGTTTCCGTATCATGAGTTAACCGAATTGGAGGTGTTTTGAAAACAACCTTTAAAATAACCTTATGAAAAACCCGGGTTATGGTAACCGGTTCCGGTCCCTGCATTAAACACAACAAAAAACTGGCGCGGTCTGCAACCCAAACGGCATCCAACGCGATTCAAAATGACCGCGACCAATCACGTGTCAATAAAGTTTCACATTAAATACCATATCGGTGTTAAACCCGAATTCGTAACAATAGTGCATGCAAAAGTGAGTGTAAAACGAATCAAGTTCGCTATGAAATTGGACCGATGTAAAAGTGTATCAAATGGCGAACAACGCATCACTATAAATATACTTTATTGAGGCCGCACGCTCCGTTTGCTTATAAGTAATCTTTACTTCACAAAAACTCTGCTCGAACGCTTAAAGATAATAAAAATATCAACGTGCCAGATGTGACGAGAATGTGCAATACGTTTTAGGTAATTAGTCACCGTCTTTGCCTTTGAAGTTCGTCGATTAGGCGGCCGTGGCCATTAAGTTATCAGTATAGCCAATCGTCATGCTCGTTTAAATGTGGAGCTGTTGATAACAGGAAAGCAAAACAAAGGCTTAAGTAGGTGCCGCAATATAAGTTGCCGCTAAAAATAACGCTCTTTAACGCGGTTAAGGTGTGTGCACACTATCATTTGCGCTTTGAAGTTCATGTAGGTACCTAACTTTTTGTATGGGAGGAAACGCCAACGCGCAACTAGCAACGCTAGTTTGCACACACCCTTACGGTTAAACTAGACCGTTGTCAAGTAAAACATTCTAAATAGCTCTCACCAATTGTTATGCAATAAAGTGTGGCGATTTGCAGCCTAAAAGGCTAGCCGACTGCGTACAGAATTGCGTCCAATTCCCCTCAAACAATTGCTGGATTAGGGCCGAATTTATATGTCTGGCTTTTTCAAATTAGACGGTAATTCCTGGGCTTAATTCTGTCTGAGGACACTGCGCTGTTTGCCGAAACTGGCCCTATTACTAACAATTGGGCTCGCTTTAAGCCTTCCGTAAAAAGACTAGATGCGGCGCTCGACGACTTTAAATTACTGCTTATTTTACAATCGAGCCTAATGAAGTCACAGTTCGTAGATATTCTGCAGTGGATTAAAAAACGTGTCTACTCAAATTAAGAGGATGATAACCTCTATCTGAACTGTGTAATTATTGGAGATAACATTTTCTAAGACTAATGTCTAACTTTGCATTAAGACGACGCATTTGAAAAAGAACCTTATCTAAAGAATATAGAGTTTGTTTTTCGTTGGTGGAATGCGGTCGGAGTGGAGTCCATCAAGTTTTCGCTCGGGCCGGCGTCTCCGCTTCGTATCGGTCTATAATTAAGAAATAAGTTAAGAGTGCTATCACAAAATCCGCCCGCTCGCATTTCAATATTATTACCGCCAGTTGCGCTCCGAACGCGCATCTGTGTGCGGACACACACTACAATCAGGTATACAAACTTATTATCGCCATGCTCTTCGAACGGCATAGCAGGTGCGGTTAGTGCGAACGGGAGCGAGCATTCATTGATTGTAAGCACCGTCGCGAGGCTAATGGCGTCGCGACGCTTGACGCGCGGACCAAACATTATTGATACTTGCGCCAGAACATCAACTATTACTTGGCGTACGTGGTGTTAGAAAATGTACGAGTAATTTGTATATTTGTTTTGTGTTTATCATAAGATTAAAAATAGTTTTATTCAAACGTCAAATGTCTCTAAATAGTATCCGAAGTTATTTTGGAATAGGATTTTGTTTTCTGCCTCCGGATCCAATTCATTGTTTTCATATTCATACATATATTGGTACATTTCTAAGCATACCTAACTACTAAAAAGTTTTTTTTTTCAAAATTTAAACTCAATCTGAATTCTATTTTGGGGTGGTGATATTATATTGAAGGTTACAAAGCCGATAAGATGAAAAAAGGGACGTGTAATTAAATAATTTTATTTAAACGTTTTGTTATTTTAACTGAAATCCGGAGGCATATTTTGGGCGTTTTTATTATTTGTTGTAAAAAAATCATTTTTTGAAAATATGAAAAGTTTTAATTGTTTTCTATTCAGAATCGCGAGCTCTTTCAATCGCAGTAGGAGAAAAAAAGTGTTCCAAGATTTGTTTTCCATTTCGCCACCATCATTTCATAGATTCAGTATGGCGGTAGCACATTAGAATTATGATTATCCCTGACTAGGGCGGTGGCACCAGTAATGGACAAGGAACCAGTAACGTACAGTCACTTTTATTATGAGGAAATAAGTTTCATGCATTTATTTTGTGTCAACCAATTGACAATCATATGACATTTGAATTAAGAATATAGTGTCCATCACTCCTGTCTGTCAGCTTAAAGTGTTCATAATGGGTACCGTCAACCTAATACACCTAAAATTTCTCCATACTGTCCGTCTTAATAAACACTCTGTATTACTGAAAGTATCTAGAAGGGTTGGTTGCGGTACAATCACATTCGATAAAATCATTTCAAATTTTTATTTCAAACAGGTCTATAATATAGTCAAAAATGTAAAATGCTTATCTCAGTAGTTGGTCGCGGTTTATTCACTTTTCCAAACGCTTCCAGCACGTACTCGTGCAACAAAACAAGCAAATTGTACAGTCCACAGAGAACAACACAGGTCCTACCTCTACGAGCGCGCGCGCGGTACTGAGGACTAGGCTAGCGCGGATTGGATTTTATACACCATTTGAATATTTAAAAAAAAATACGGAATTTAAACAAAAAGTGATTTTTTTGATTACAGCATGTTCTTAAAAGAATAAACTTTAATGTTGTATACAAATCATCCCAATATTTTGTCAAAATTACTGCGAAAATCCCTGCGTTTGCAGTGTATTTTTATCGAAAAATGTGCATATTCAAAGTCGAACTAGATAGGTATCTGTGTAAATTATTGGAAATATGAGGCCTATAAGTTAAATAAAACCATGTTGCAATATTATATCAACCTAGAAAAACATGTGTTTTCATGTATCATGTTAACAATAATCGAAGTCAAACTTCTGTCTCCGTGCGCTTTTCAGAAAACAACTGCCAATAATTGTATAGTAAAAGTTAAAACATTGAGTTTTACTCAAATTAGAGGCTTACAAGTTAAACACTAGGAAATAAGCTATCAAACATAGTTAACAACTTTAACAAACAGCTCACAGTTTCTTTGTATTTCAACGTCAAAAAACAGCTTTTGTTGCTTTTCCGTACAAACCGTATTGATGGCCTCTTAAGATAGGGTTTTTTAGCCGCGTTTTTTTATTAGGCGTCGTGCGAGGCCGCGCAATTAACTTGCCTCGTAAATTGAATGTTTGCTTTGTAGTGATTAGTAATCAAGTGTGTTTTTTGTGAGGTACTTGGAGAAGCTTATTTGCCGTTGGAAAAGTGAAGCGCGGTTCTGTTAATAATTACTATAAAGATGTGCTGAGTTCCGGTGGAACGGTTACGAGGTATTTTTATTTATAGGTGAAGTCTAAAAGTTTCTTGCGTGTAGAAATATACTATTAAAGCGAATAAACTCTTTACAGTATACTAGGGCGAAGGTGTAATTCGCAACTCGTGTCGATCTTTTATAAAACTCCCTACGCTCGTGTTTTAATTTATAGCCATTCGTAGCGAATTTCCTCTTTTTCGCCTTTGTATTGTAATGTACTATTATTCCACAGACAAGTAGATATATACAAAAGATAAAATTATACAAAGTTATTATACATACGTGACTCGTAGTTACTGATATACTGACCATTGCTATATTTAATACAGCCGACATCTTTGCAGCCGGCTATATAAGTATATACGTTTGGGCAATTCGTCGGATCTCCATAGTGGGTTATGTCGTCGGCTAGGCATCCGCCAGACAAATGATCGCCAGCAGATCCGGCGCATATGTCCAAACGTATATGACTGGCTATCGGTATTTTATACGTTTGCACATTCTGCAATCATTCCCAGCATGTGCGATCGCAATGTTGATTCTACAATACAACACTCTAGTATATAAAGCTCTTGGCTTTTAAGTTCAACGCCTAAGAATTCCTATCTATTGCCATTTACTATTCCATAGCCACCATAAACGTAAATTTAACTCCCAACTTCGCAACGAAAATAATATTACTTTGCTATTCCGCCAAACGTGCTAGTCTATTAGTGCCAACCCGTTATACCTACTTGCGTATTTTTTGCATGCAATTAATGTTCCCACCCTCCCGCCGCAAAAAATAAATACGCAAATAGATACAACACACCACCACCAATAACACAAAACTCGACACGTGTTTCGCCTCTCTACGAGGCATCTTCAGGAGACACAGGAGATCTTGTCGTACTGGCGTCCGACAAGTGAACCCCTGAAGGAGGTGGAGGAGTGGTTTCACTTGTCGGACGCCAGTACGACAAGATCTCCTGTGTCTCCTGAAGATGCCTCGTAGAGAGGCGAAACACGTGTCGAGTTTTGTGTTATTGGTGGTGGTGTGTTGTATCTATTTGCGTATTTATTTTTTGCGGCGGGAGGGTGGGAACATTAATTGCATGCAAAAAATACGCAAGTAGGTATAACGGGTTGGCACTAATAGACTAGCACGTTTGGCGGAATAGCAAAGTAATATTATTTTCGTTGTTAATATGGAATTCCGCAAAGTAACGCCTGATTCAATAAATTTCCCAACTTCGCGACTTCACGAAGCGCATATTTCACAAAACGCGACTAATAGCTGGAGTCGGAAGATCCGCCGAACACAATAATCCCGGGCGGCTCCATTTATTTGTTTAGGGTTACCGCACATGTATTCACATTTTGGTTGTATCTCTACAGGATCCCTAACTGAAGTTCTGACCCTGCTCTCGAGTTTCTGGGTGAAAATTCTGGTAAAAGCTTGTATTTGTGTCAGACCGTTCGAGTCCGACCGTCCTATCTTCTTTTTCTTAGCGTTTTCCCGACTTATGCCAAGGCTTGGCCTGATCCACATTGGCAACTAATCCCAATATTTGGCAAAGGCGCGCGTTTTATTATTATTGCTTTGGGCTACTGAAGTTGCCGCGTCGACCAGTAGTGATCTAAATATTCAGGCAGCCCTTTATAAATCATTACTGAATCCCGTTGAGTCCAAAAAGTTCAAATCAAGGGCTGTAATGCTGTATACCTCACAGGGTTGCAGTTCGAGCCTATGCTGGATACTTCTGTTATGCTTTAGTGATCCACAGGAGCACAGGATGTGTATCGCAGTTTCCTCTGCTTCCTGGCAGAACCTGCATGTTGCATGTTGTTTCTTACCCATATATTATAAACATATATTATATTTGTTCAAGTTGCAATGCCCAGTCAGAATTCCGACTACCACACATTCTGGCTTTGTGTGTCTTGAGCCCTAGGAGCTCTTTAGTATTTCTGTTGTTGAGCCCTTGTATTAGAGCTTTCGAGTGTGCGTTTCCTTTGACGGACTTCCATTCTGCGATTGCCCTCATCTTGTCTAGATTGTTAAGCTAGACGTTTTACGAAAACGACTGCCATGACCTTCCAACCCAGAAAGTAAACTAGGCCTTATAAGGATTAGTCTGGTTTCCTCACAATGTTTTCTTGATCGAAAAAGTCATTGGTACGAGCCAGGTTTAGAACCCGCGACCTTCAGATTGAAAGTTGCACGCTCTTACCGCTGGGCCACCAATGTCCGACCGTCCTATGAACCCTCATTATTATGCTCGGATATAAATATGAAATATCACGTAAAAATCCCACACGGCTTAGCAGGGGGCTAACGCGAGTGAAACCGCGTCGCATCCACTATTTAGCGTTGTCAATAAACTATTGTCATTTTGCGTTCAGTTCGATTTAATGTAAAAATAAAATGTAAATGTATGTTCGGTTTAAGGTAAAAATGGGAAATTGTCCATTTGAAATGTCCATCTTGGAGGTGGATCAAAAATCTACCTATCCAAGTGAATATACTTAGTCAAAATGTTTTAAATTAATTAAGCCAGAATGTAATTTTGTCCACTATGAATTATGATCAAAATTAAATACGCACCAAGTAAATGACCTGATATAACATGTATTTAAGATTGGTCATATTTACAATTGGTAATTTCTCTAACTGTATGTAAATAAAAACGTATATTTTTCGACCTACGAGTATATTTGATATTTTTACTCTGGAACAAAATTATTTCTTAACATTATTCTGTTGAACAGTATTCTTAGTTGATTTATTTGGAATTGTCATTTTCCTATTTTGACGTATAATTTCGAGTGGACAATTTTCCATCTGCACCTAATAACAGTAAATCTTCAGTTCGTTTGGCAGTTGGTTGTCGATGTGAGCGCTAACCTTAAACCCACCCGGCTCCATTTATTTATTTATGGAGATTATTATCGTGCGTAATAATTCACTAAGTTTCAATTGCATAATGACGGCGGACAGGCTACCAGTTGACCTGAGAACACAAAACGTCGTATCTGCAGTTAGCGGTGGATCCTTTTACTGCGTTTCAAACGAGTTAGTTACTAGATAGCTGCAGTACCAACGGCCGTGTTGGTAGGGCAGTGGGATTCGAGTAGACTGCAATGAAACTGCATTAGATACGGTTGCTCGTCTAGCGCCTTATTATTGTACAATAAAATTGTAAAATAAGAAAATATAATAATATTGAATTGCATGTACTTAATAAATTACGGACCTTTGCTGCGGAGTCTGCAGACTCCAGTTCTTGGGCATTGGGGACTTGGATCACTTTTTCTATAGTATATGACATCTCTTTAATATTGTGAATCACTATTAGAAGGTTTGAACTCATTTATCTAGTTGGCTGTATAATTTTGGACAACAAAAAAATATACTTCTTAATGCGCTTAGGTTAGGTACATGCAGGTGTAACATATTCATAAAATGTCAGGTATTTCTTTTTTATTACGTCTATTTCAATACTTAGCGAAATTATATGTTTCAAAACTGTTAAATCCACACTTTTCTTTAATGAAAACACTTAAAAACGTGAAACCGCCGGTTTATTATTTAGAATAGGGCTGCAGATAATCTGCCGAGGACTATTATTAAATGGAGGGCTGTCAGAGGGGCTCTAGGCCTCCTAGCGCGCAGGCCTAGAGCAATAACCTACGGCTTTTAGACAGAACATGAAAAAAATGGAAATAATTGGTAAGTGAAGGTAAAACTGGGAATACTAAGTGTTCAGTTAAACTATAGGTAAGTACTACAAGTAAGTCTTTATTTGGGTAAGAAAATAATCTGGAAGGTACAATATAAATTAAAAATAAAAAGTAAAAAAGGCCCAGGGTATGGTACCGAGGATCATTGTCTCGCTGGAATGCCTGCCAGGATGCCAGGAAGAAACACTGAATATGAAAATTAGGCGCAAATGGAATAAAATATTACTAAAAGCAATACAAAAGGCAGAAATGAGAGTAGGTAATATTAGTAAAGGTAGGTAAGATTTTAATGGTTCGGCAACGCGCATGTGACCCCCTGGAATTGCAGGCGTCCATAGGCTACGATGATCGCTTTCCATCGGTAAAGATGTAAAGAGTCTACCGCCGCAATGAGTACTAGACGGCCTTACCTTATTCAACACGGAAAGACCGTCTACTTGCCGAGTTATAAAAACCTACTTTTTTACGAAAGTTTTGCTTTTTTGCCAATTTGTTTTAGCGACATTGTACATTATAATATTTTTCGTCGTGTAAGTCTAGGCCGTTTATCCTAGAACAAATAATGTCTAATAAGGTATGCCGAACTTGCCCACATTGACTAAGGTCAACAAGGGTAAGGTCAGGTAAGGTCTAAGGTCAGGTAAGGTAAGACCTCTACCTACCTCAAATCCTCAAATAGGTCCTTGAGGCGTTGTACCTAGGATGGTGGCGGCATTTCCTCGTTGTATCGCAATGCTGATACGTTGTGCGAGGAAGCCACCAGCTCTTCGGTCACCAGTAACATCAACCAGACTTTTCGCGATTTTTACGAAAAACTTGCGTGCGCTGGGACCCATGGACCAAGAGACTGTGAGACCCTTCGATGACTCGAGGGGTGTCACATGCGTGTTGCCGATCCAATAAAAAATGATGATGAAGTATATGTATGAGTTATCGTCCCTATCTGTACAATATCGCTTTATTTCACAAACCAGCACAATAACCGCGTTCGTCGCCTACCACGCATTTATGAGTTACACTCAAACGTTACCAGGGCCTATCGCACTCTCTCTGGTCTCTGTCGCACTTGCATATTGGAGTGACAAAGAGGTTTTCCCGTCAATGCCAATTTTCGATGTTCGTGGTAGGTATGCAGACCCCATAAATATGTAAGGCATTGTTATTTAAATTGCTGACATACTCGATCGATTATTGCCGCAATAGAAAAGATAAACGATATACTGTAAGTGAATTTCTGTTGGATAAGCTCGCTTGCAATAGATCAGGGACTGAATTCAGAATGAAATAATTCAATATGACTAACTATCGCCGTGTCTGTGACCACTGACAACTAAGCGAAAAGGCGACCAATTGCTATAATAGAGACCTATAATAGAAAAAAAAACTACGAGTTGCCGGGTAGTCGTTCCTGATGACATTCTTGAGATCGAAACATGTCGAGCGAAAATCGACTAAGTTACGTGAGTGACCCGTTTTAAATATTATTCAATTTGTTCGACTCTTACGAGAGTTTAATAGTTAAATTGGATTTTTTGGTAAATGTTGGTCAATTTCGAGTGATTTTTGAAATAAAATTTCTCAATAAAAAATCACTAAAATACAAATAAACTGTACAATAGCATACAATAGCTCTATTTAAGATAGTAAAAGGAGTAACCAAAAAAATACTTAATCCATGAAGGTTTTGAAAGGAATAAGGACTCCTTAGCTATCTATAGCTTTACTATAGCGTTCAGAATTGTTCTGAACGCGTGTGTACATCGAGGATTCGAGTTATTTACCTACAAAAATTACATCAGTCATTGTCACATGGTAGAATGAAAACGTGCCTGGGTGTGCTAGACATTAAATGGCGTTAGTGACCTCAACACGTCGCCTTCTCTCAAAAATCCATATAAACTTGAGTTATTATTGTATTTTGAATAGCATTCTATAATGTTAAAAATAAAAGAATTAAATGGCTTTCGGATTATATTTTTAAGTTTCTGAATACGCTCCTAGACGCAAAACCACGAGCGTATATACCACGCGTTGCTTACTAAACACTTCTTTGCTACGCGTTTTAGGTCACTGAATATGCCTACCCAGGGAATCCAGTTACATTCATAGCAAGATGGTATTTAGCTACATCGCTATCATATACCCAGTCAGCTGCAAAACTACCTAGGCGAGCAGTGTTGATAATCTACAAACGATATTGATCTGGGGCATTACTATGACGTCTTCACGCCATTCAGTTTAGTTTAGGCTCAGTTGTATGGAAGCGACTCAGTTTAGGTCTTTAAATGAATCGCTTTAAGACGTCATGGTAAAGCCCCAGCGTGCGTAGCCAAGATGCCAATCGCTTGCTAAGTCGCGAACGAAACGCAACTGTTATTGCCGCACTAGTAAGGAAGAGTGATAGAGAGAGATAACTACGATACGCTTCGTAGCGTGAGCGGTAGGCACCTTGGCTACGCACGCTGATCTCTTAACAATAAGCTCTTAATGACAATGTGAAATGTACCAGGATGTTTGTAGACTGTACGTACTGTACTGTACCACTGACTTTTTTGTTAAGAAAATATATATAATAGAATATATATAAGAAGCCGTCCCGGCTTTCCACAGGTTATTATTATACATATAAACATTCCTCTTGAATCACTCTATCTACTCGTATTAAAAAACCACATCAAAATCTGTTGCGTAGTTTTAAAAATTTAAGCATACATACATACATACAGACAGTGGGAAACGATTTTGTTTTATACTATGTAGTGATGTATAGAAAAGGTATTCGATTATATATTTGACCTCATAGGACATCGGAGTGAATCTCGTTTGCAACACTACACAATTTTTAATCAACATTGAGTACAGTAATTTCAAAATGAGATCAAATCGCTCCAGGCACATTTTGCCCTCGCCCGCTAAACCGATTTTCGATTGTGTAACAATTTCGTTCATTTACCTCATCATTACGACCGTAACATTGGTTAGAGCTCAAAACAAAACCATTCAGATCCGCGGCACAGCTTAATCCGTGACAAATCTATTATTATCAAGAACGCGTTAAACACGCCATTACACGGAACAAAGAACAACGGAACAAGAACAACGTTATTGTTCTGGACTGCCGGGCTTTAATAACCCGGCTATAGAACAATTGGGACGCAAACAGAGCTGCAACTGAGACATGTCTTATGCATTCGGGCAAGTCGCTGGCAAGACGCGTTTTCTCATTGCTCGCGAACGCATACGAGTCGATCCTTAACCCTTAGGTAGGCTGTAGCCAAATAACCGACAGCTTCGCCGATGCGGTAAGGACTTACCGTATTTAATTTTGCTTAAATAATCCCGATCGCCTGGCGTCCGAGGCACAGCATATTCCTTCGCCGCCTGTCATTCAAACGGGAAAGTAAGTAAGATCATTAACAAAAATGATAGTCGAAGTTAGCCATATAACAGATCAAGCATCACTTTTTAACGCCGCGAGATTGAAAGAGAGAGCCTGTCAATATTATGTTGGGATGTCGATAAGCTCGACCGTCAAATCTCAAATGAACTGTTTGCATAGCCAAGGTGCCCATCGCTAGCGCTCAGTCGCGAACGAAACGCAACTGTCATTGTCACACTAATAAGGTAGAGTGATAGAGTCAGCATCTTGGCGACGCACGCTGATGTGTGCGATTAGAATCTGTTTGTTCAATGCGGATGACAGTGGTTACAGGGTACAGGGGTTATGGTGATGCCAATGTTTAAGCAATATCTTCTGTGGTTTGGTTACCCATCCGGCCCATTTCATTTATCGCTGCGCTTTACTCCCTTGAAAAAAAAACTGGTAAGGTAGGAATAATTTTTTGAATAATTTCTGGTAAAAGTGTGAAAATTCCTTACAATATTGCTTTTGTGACAGTGTCATCATCGCCCGACCTACGAGTACTACGGGCTGTTGAGAATGCATTTTATAGGCTTCTATAAAAAGTACTGAGAACCGATAAACAAAAAATAGTATCAGAAGCCCTAATAACATCGCATTACTGGTAACAATTTTTAATGGCCAAATTCCACTAAACGATTTCCAAAGTCTGTGTTAATTTATGGAGATGTTATCAACAAGTGTGAACGCACATATATCGCGCTTTGACCCACAGGGGGCCAGTAATGTGGGAGGCGCAGAATGTGCCCATTGCATCACTAATCTTTGACATCAGACGTCCAGCAATCTCGGCTTGACTACTCGTAATAACGTTGTAAACGTCCTGCGTTAATTAAAATCTTTGACGCAGTAAACCGTGCAACAATACTCGATGTTTTCACAGCTTTTTGCGATTTCTAATCAACATTCTCGGCATTTTATAGTTGGCTCCTGAAGGAACCATTAGGTGACGAACAATAGGTGCTATTTCCCAGCACCGATACTGACATTCCAAATTAATAAAGGACGTATGTTTGTGAGAATTTCTAAGTAAGTTGACTCTTTTTTGATTGAGCAGGGCACAAAATTAGCCGACCTTTCTCTCGAACACCGTTAGCCAAACAGATATTAATCATAATTTTCACTGATGCGGCCTCAACAGTTTTAGATGATAGTTATTAGCTGTTTTCGGTTCTAAACGCGTTGCGTGGGCAGCTACTGGAAAATTGCCGTGTGACAAGTCCGAGTAATGGATTTAAAACTACGAGACACCTAGGAGTAGCAAAATAATCACTTCCTGCCCTATTACGGTTGACGACGGTGATTTTGAACTTTCTGCGTGACACTGATGCTGGAGCGCATTTATGAGTTTCTACTTTTAAATGACACGCAAGTAAAATACTTAAGGTTATCTTCCTACCTGGGTCATTTTCAAATTATATTATTGCTGTTGGCTTTAACTCTGTCAAACTTTTCATAATTACATTCAGTATAAGTTGACGGAGTTTAGAGACAAGCACAAATCTACAAGTTTAGTGTAAATTACAATCAAATTTATCATCATCATCATTGTCAGCCAAAAGACGTCCATTGCTGAACATAACTACTGCAACTGAAACTGAAAAACTACCTTTAAACGGCTTTTCCACGATAAGCTCTGAAGTATTCTTTAACATATCTGAATTTATTATAGATTTCAATAATCACTATGTCTATTCTGATCCTGATACTACATCACTTAATAAAGCTGCAACTTATATTCTCTCTTCGAGTAAAAGACAAGATAAAAGATCACAATTAACAACCCCACATATCCTCCTGTGTCTTTAGTACTCCCCGTATCCTGAGACAAAGACACATAAAAAAGCAATCAGATATCAACAAATGCCCTGAAGACACGTGGTGTTGCTAACCCGAACTTTAAAAACATGCTAGGCGGGAGCTGAAAGGTTGCTACAATTTTGAGGACGTGTATGCGTGCTAAATGTTGCCAATTTGTAACTTAAGGTGGAAAGCTGATTCGAAAGTTGCTAAATCGGCAAGTCGTGAAGTTGGTAACACAGCATACCCCATAAAGAGCACACGACCTGCTGTTCATCAAGACACTCAATCGACTCCGATTGTAAACGAATACCACTTGACGTACAGATTTATTCGAGATC
Organism: Lathronympha strigana; assembly: GCA_949128165.1. Lineage (NCBI taxonomy): Eukaryota > Metazoa > Arthropoda > Insecta > Lepidoptera > Tortricidae > Lathronympha > Lathronympha strigana. Next base: position 3,726,358 of record OX421911.1, read on the forward strand.
AATTAGACTGAGGTTGACATCCTTAAACTGTTCCAATTGCAACCACGGACGCGATTCAAAATGTCACATGTGCTTTTGTTTAATAATATGCACAATCATTACAGGGTGATGCCCGAGCCGCGAAGGTGACAACACCACTCTGTCCGACGATGACTGCCCGATGCAGTCGAAATATGTCACGCCTATTGTGATAAAAATACGCGAGTGTTAACCGTTGCAATTTAATAATCATTACAGGTTTGGTATACTGGGTACGCAAGTCATCTCAAGACGCACATTAGAGCAGAACAGCAGCGCTCAAATAATTAATAAGTGAATCCTTATTTAGTAATTCCTTAGTCCAGTCCAGTACAGGCAGTCGCTGTGGCCGAAATCGGCTAGGAGTTTCATCATCACACATTATTCAGAGTACACATACTCGTACATATAAAATATGTACTACATGGACAGAACTGAAGTGCGAGAACAAGAAACCAGTGGCGTAAGTTTTTCGTAGTGCTACTCGACGCTTGATAATGGCATACTAAGATGTCCGAAACCGGTCGCGCGTAGTGACTAAAAGTACGCAACTGCTATTTGTAATTTATTATAATACAGTGGCGTAGCGTCTAAAGCTTTATTCCTTCTGGCTTGACAGTCATCAGTTTTTCTGCAGCTCATGGAGTAAAATAAAACCAAATCCACCGTAAGCTACCTACCTCTTTCTAATGAGTGCTGTCCAAAAAATGTATAGTGCAACCGGTACAAAAGTCAAGAAAAAAAAAATAGTTTGTATGTATTTCGATCAGCTCCATACAAAGTGATTTTCTTTTTAATTTCGTTTTTTTACACTTGCATCGCACTTTAAGGTTTTTGACCTTATCAGCTGAAATATCATTCATACCTTTGTTACACCATGTATTTCCCTTATATCACTTATGAAGCTTCAAACGGCCGCTACCTACGTCTTTATCGAACTAAGCGTGAGACCAGTCGAGATGAGCGGAATGGACCGATGTGACCACTTGATTTAATTGAGACAATTTGCGGTCAGCGGCGGTCTCGTTTCGTTTCTTGTTACCCGCTGGATGGAAGAAATTAGATAGTTAAAGGGTAATAGTTGAGCTGACAGACGTTCGTTAGGATCGGCTGCGACTGCCGATGGTTTGCTTTTTATAAACTGTTTGGCAAACCAGTTGGCAAACAGAAGGAAGAAAGCTATGTAAAGCTATATAAAAAGAGAGTGTTATTCTTTCATGCCATGCACAAATGAGAAGAGATGTGACACATATTGACATTTCAAATTTTTAAACTTCGAATCCGCAGTTTTCAGTTCAGCCACCTCGCACGGGTTAACTAATAGAACTCAATTCGAACTGCAATAGCAACTGCATAGGTACATTGTGAACGTATGTATGTCTATCTATCTATCTATATATTTATTTACGTTGTTAACACAGATTACCTTTAAACTGATTCTGATGATGATAAAACTCGACTGAGGTATAAGATGGACATATTTATGCAACATTTTTTTATTATTATTTATGGACACCATACCACAGGGATCAGATTTATGGGACCTAGCTTAGGCTTAGCTTTAGTTTAGTTTACTATTATTGTGTGATAGTGACGTGTTTAATACCCTGAATGAATCCTGTCTAATTTCATTTTCCCGATTATCAATTACCAACCATATTTTCGCCTATGATTCACGTTACTTGGCATATCAATGTTTTCCGAATTATTATTTGCCAACTCACATTTGACTGAATTTTCATTTGCCAACTAGTTTAGGTTAGCGTTGAAAAATGATATTGCGCAAAAGATATGTTTGCGAAATGATTCTGGTAAATGAATATTTGGCAAAAAATTATGGCAAATACTTAACCTTTTTTGTGAAATTAATAATAATATTTAAGACTAATTCTATTTCTAAGTGCAAAACTAGCAGAAATTACTTCTGGCGCCATCAATAAATTATTTGAAATAAGTAGCACCTTATTTATAATAAGTGCCTACCTTGCTTGATGTGTAGCTTTACTGATTGTCTTCCTGCATAATAGTTCTCAGAACACCGTCTCTACAAATTATATTATAGTAAGTATAGGTTTATGAATCGCAAAACGAATTAGCAATACCACAATGCGCAGCGCCGCGCACTAGGCCGTAAAGTTCCCAATTTACGTCTCAAATTGTCCTTTCAATATTAATCACAGGCCGACAAAGAGAAGCTACTTTTACTGGATTAGTATGAGACACGGGCTATTGTTTTTCTCGGACATGCCTTCTTGCGGCATCCACGGAAATTGATGAGACATTTTAAATTCTTCAGAAAGCACAAGTTCGTTACTAACACAGGGTTTATTCGAAATCGTAAAATCTGGCGCGACCATTATATTCAATTCGACCAAATGACAATTCATTTTACATTTCATTTAAAAGAATGTTAATCTGAATCATAATTATATAATTGATAAAAAAAAAGGTTGTCCGTCGCCATTCAGCGTGGTAACGCGGCTAGTGTGATGGGCACTTTTGCGCCAGGGACGACTCGCGGGGGACTTTTTGACTAGGCTTAAGCTTAGTCTTAAGTAATTTTTGTGTGTTTGTTTAGATGTTGGTCTTGTACGACTTGAAATGTATCTCCTCTTTATGATAAATAAATTTATCTATTTTGTAAAAGAATTTAGTTATGAATATATATTTTACATTGATAAATTGATATATTGACACAAATAATGCTAGTTATTAAGATTATAAATTGCTGTGCCCTGTCAGGGCCCATGTGCTGCTGAATAGTATGTAAGACCAATGTATACCATGGATGCAATAAACTATGACTATGACTATGACTATGAAGATCTTTATTGCGACTTCTAAATTATATACGTGGAAATTAAATAAATGTTAATAAAAATACGATTACTATAGAATTAGCCTTAAAGCCTACTATTTTCTTGAAAACATTTAAATAAAACCAAGAAATCATTACAATTTTATTCCCTTAATAATAGTTTTACGACAATAATAATAGGCTAGTAAATATAGTCTAAAGTTAGTAAATAATAATAGACCAATCCAATTCCAATTTATTTTAATTACACTAGGAAATTTAATTTGCAATAAATGAACATATGACAATATTTGTTTTAATAGCCTATTTTGTGTCCCACTGCTGGGCAAAAGCCTCCCCTCTCTTCCTCCACCCGTCACGGCTAAGTGCATGTCTCCGCCAGTCGCTAGAAAAGGAATCCAGGTCGTCCCGCCATGTGCATGTCTTCTTTGGTCTGCCTCTGCCCAATATGACAATTATAGAAATAAAATTTAAGTATGTATTTTTCCTTATTCTAAATATTTAGAAACAAAAAATTCTACAATACTTTGTGTTTGTGTATACTAAAGGGTAAAATAAAGTTACTTCGATTACGGTGGCGAAGCGTCAAAATTTTCTTTGGGCAAGCCGGAGCTGATTTCGACAGCTTTTTTTTTGAGTCGTTCAAGATAAATGTGGTGGATAGGCTCACACAAGAGAAGCCGGCAGGAATCGAGTTCTATGAATGCCCCCCACTGCTCGATTATGAAGTTTGGCTGTAGTATGAAGTTTATGTATGCTGTGCTTAAAAGGCAGAAACTACGATTTGACCGTAACTTGTCCAATATTGTGTGACATTTAAAACACCGCCACATCAAAAAGCCTCTCAAAATTTAAATAAAGAACAAAAAAGGCTTTTCGTATTGTTTAAAAGACAAAGTCTACATTCTCATAAACCTTTCCGTCGGAACGAGTCTATCATCCGCTGTTAGTTTTTTAATTCCCCGCCGGCTAATGTCTGCGGTTGAGACAGCTGGTATGTTAATCGTAACCTTTGCGGATAAAATATACAAAATCACTTAGGAAGATGCATGTTTAATGCAAACAACAAACATTCTAACATTACACACAGGAAAGTAGGAATAGATACACACGTTTAAAGAGTTACAGAATTAAAGGCTAATTGGAATGAAACTGATTCATCGGACTCGACATGTCGGATGAGATGGAGCAAGGTATACGTAATAAGAAAAAGGATGTTATAGTTCTAGAAGGGAAGATCGAAGGCAAGAGTGATAGAAGCAAACCAAGAAGGGCCAAGTGAAGGAGAAATTGGAAGCCGTGTCGTATCAAAAGGTCAAACTGCTGGTGTAAGACAAAAGCTACTCCACCGACAAGAGCTAACTAGGTCACCCCTTATTGGAGGCCTTTGAATCATCAGTGTGGTAACTGCGTAAACGTTTAAATTTTGAACAACTTGAATTTTTTGCTCATGATCTTGACATATCTAGCTTGGTAAAGATTACCACTCAGAACACGAGTCGTAGTGGTGCCAGTGGTGGTAACCGGGTTCCATTAATTTCATATATTTTCAAGTGCGAATCTGTTATGTCGAATAGGTATGTGGCAGGTGGACTAGAAGATTAACCCAAGAACTGTAGCTATCCATGTGGGTGAAACACAAAACGAATCTTTCCGGTGGACTTTTAAAAAGTTAAGATAACGTTTTGTGTTTGACCCTTGAGCGCCATCGATACATGACAAAAGATTATACTCCCATAAGTTCAGCCCGTATATTTATCGTCAACTAAGCCTTTATAGGTGTAATGAAAAGTACCTAATTAATTGTTACCTTGCTGCCCAGCCATAACTGCCCTTGGCCCGCTCGTAAAACTAGAGAACCCAGCGTTTCATGTAACAATCTTGTTAAAAAACAGCAAAGTCCTTGTTTAATTGCGCCGTTCTCAAATTACATCGTATATTAGTTTTACAGGCTTGTAAAGTAGCAAAAATATGGATAAATTAAAACGTCAGAACAATAATGAGGAACAAATAAAGTGAAGGACACATTAATCCTAAAACACGTATCCGTTCTGAAGTTGCGCCGATAAAAACATTACTCAACGCGGCCGATAAATACACATTAATGTCCCGAAGCATTCTGGTTTACATTCCGTGCGGTTACGACGGGTTTTATAAAAGCTGCGTGCGCGCACCGTAGATTACACCCGAGAGACTCCGTGTTCTGAAGCTTTCACGAAAACATAGTAATCGTACTGGCGCACTATTTATTTATATCCAGTATAACCTATAATTTTTAAGCACACCAACCATTTTTACAACTAGGTACAGTCACCTGCAATAGTATAGGACTATCTGAAGGCTGCAAAATAATCTGACACATTCTTGTTTGTACCGCCATAAGAGCGTGTCACATATTTTTGCGGCCGTCATAGCGTCATATAGTATTGCAGGTGACTGTACAGTGCCTAGGTACAATGCCTCAAGGACCTACTTTAGATTTAAGGTAGGTAGTTAGGTTAGTAAGTTACACTTACTGTATATATTTTGAAAATAAATGTTATCAAACTAATGTATCCTTAATATTTCAGTGTCCCCTCTCTGCCAAAAGAATTATGAAAAAAATATGTAATACCCTCCCCCGCAAACAATTTTTGTGTTGGAAATGTCGGAGAATCGTACTCCTGTCAGTATAGTTTGATGTTTGCTGCATTTCCGTAAGCTCCATCTAGAAACAAGCGATCCATGTTAGGCCCGCACGCAATTACAAGCACCGAGTAGTGCTACAATCAATATTTATTCACTTGCGAGAGAATGCGCGATATATTAACTACATCGCTGCGCCGGCTCCGATGCGCACGGCCATTTTGTGTCCACAGCGAGCGACCTACTCAAGTGCATAAAAAGGACGTGTCTGTACAAACTGTAGAGCAATCATCCAACTTAATGATATTGCGCGTCCAGTCATTTGAAATCACCTATTTCGCATTTCAAATCTATTCCAATGGGGAATAATCTATATCTTATAACGGGCAGTCGTGCGGTTTTATTGTCGGTAAAGGGCGGTTTATGACTTATTTTAACCGATACGTCATATTTGCATTGGCCATGATTGCATGAAATATTTATCGTGTAGCTGTATACTTTGCCATATTTCATATGGACTTGTTTCACTACCTATATAACTCTGCAGGGTGCAAAAATAAAGGCGCAAAACACCTCTTTCCCATTTTAGTATACTTTCCTCATAGATATAATGACTTTCCTAGTCAAATCCAAGATTAATGGCCACTCAGTACCACCTAAAGATCAACTGTGCCAAGCTGCAGTGTCAGCGCATAGTCGAATCGTTCTTAGAATCCTCAATACCGGCGCCCGCGCCTGAATTACCGCCATGAGAAGTTTAAGAAGCTTTTGATTGTATCTATTGGGTGTTCATTATATTTATTTTAAAAATGCACCTTCTACAAATAAATTCATAAAGCTTATCTGTCTATCTGTTCTAAGCCGTTTGATTCGCATTCTTGTATAGAGAAAACTCACGCCTCGCAGTCGCAGCAGGCGTGAGCGTAGGTAACGTCCTAACAGTACCGAATCGTCCTTGGAGTCCACACATACCGGCGCCCGACTGAAAGGCCGCCATGTTTGCGTTTCGATCGCAACCTGTGTTTAAGTTGACTCGGGAATTATATCGCGGCGATTAGCGTAATAACTGGTTGGCGGAGAGGCTTTTTCTCGTTTCAGGCTGTTCCCTTTCCTTGACGAGTTGTACACACTGGCTGAACCATCTGGACGCGTTCTTCGTCCAAACTTACAGGCCATTTGTCCAAAATTAGAGGCCCTCCTTCTACACTTCCACGTGACGCGTGACTGTAGTCAATAGCGACAGCGCATTCGATAGTTTTTTCATCTTGCTCGTTTTGCAACCCTTTTTGAGTTTTAATAGAGTTAAGAATACACCGTCACTTGGCAGACGCGGCTCTTAGAGCCCCATCATAATTATATTAGGTCTACTTGGGTTTGATCAAGTCTGTGGCGTTGGCATTACGCATGGGCCAACGGCAACGCAATGTTTTTAGCAACGGAGTTGAGTAGACGCAATCGCTCGGGAGACGCTGATGTGAGGCTGATAGTTGTCACAGATACCGAGTAGGTATAAGCAGCAATAGCAAAGTTGTCCAACCCACATTGAAACCGAAATTCATGAGAAAGTCACATTTCGGCGAAGAAAACCTGCAAACACGAAGAAATACAAAGGTATACAAACTCACCATTCTGCTTTGGGCCAGCACAGCGTGAAGGTTAGGTACATCCCAATCCCATTCAAGCATAAGAGGAACCCTACATTCAAGTAACAGACAACATGGTTGGGCATTTACGGCTCTAGCTCATCTCAGCGCGGCTAGCGCAAGTCCATATGTCAAGTCGTAAGCTCGTGACTTTTGAGAAGATGCGCCAAAGGGAAGATCTTTCGCCCCAACTCGGCAATCCACGAGAACAGATCGCTTTCACTCGTGCTCGCGCATCGCGTTCGATTGTTCTGCCTCATTGTTTTCCGCGCTATAAACCTCGCCCAGTTTTACGATTGGTTTTGTTTCATTCGTGCGAGCTAGGGGGCTTGTGGCTAAAAAAAGGACAGATGGAGAAACACTAATTTTGAAAATTGTAATACATACTTTGTTAAGTTTTAGGGATGACTCACACTAGAACGGGGTGTTTCTATAGAAAACGTCACGTGACATCCGAGGACTCTGAGCTATTACGTGATTTTTTCCATAGAAATTGATAGATCATCCCATCCCGCCCCGTAACGTCCTATCCCGTCCAGTTCTAGTGTAAGTCCTCCTTTAAGAGACAAGAAACTGAGTATTTTCAATAATACTGTACCATGCAAACCTGATTCGTGTGTGTATTTTTCAATCAATCCATTTGCCTCAACTATAAACAAATTATAAAACTGACTAATCAGTACCTCCTCCTCCTTGAGTCGTGTTCCTCAGGGTTGTGGGTCGTGACCCTTCCCCTTCTCCGTCGCTGTCACATGGACGATCTTCAACTTCCTCTATCTTCCTCTTTCCAGCGGTATTATGGAGGGCAGTATGGTTTAAGCGCGGAGCGAATCTGATCAGACCAACGAGGCCTGCGTCTACAAGGTCTTTTACCAAAACACATTTTTTAAAGAAAATTACCTATGAACTTGTATATGAGACACACATACCTACAATCTTTAACTTAGTTAAGTTCATATATGAAGTAATTACAGTGTACCGGAAAAGCAAATGAACATAATCAGTAATCATGCGGTCAGGGGTGCGCAAGCGCAAGTTTACATACTTACAAAGTGAGGGTTTTGCGTCTCTGACCCGCTTATGATTACGTTACACAAGTGCGACACAGAAGCCCTCGGTACTCCCCCAAATCATCGGAATATAAAATATCGCTCATCAAATTCACGTCCCGGTTTTAATTACGAATATTTTATATAAATTATGTGGGTGATTCGTGGGGAGACATATGTATAAGTGTATGTCACCGTAGAATTGTGATTGTAGAGTTTATAAACTAACGCGCGATATTATAAACAAACTGGTAGGTTAGGTTAGGCTAAGTTAGGTAGTTGCGGTAGAGTCCGTGTGAGTTCCCGTTGCCTCGCCATATAGCGGCCAGACGGCAGATAGGGGGGATTTTAGTGGGTAAACTGGACTTCATTAGCCCGGGGACTCCCGGACATAACCTAAGATGTCCCAATATGTCCCATCATACTTATATATTTTTTTTATATTTTGGTTTGTAAATAAATTCGTATTTATCAAACAAATATTAACAGCAAAATTTAATTGTGTAAACCGTTATGATTTTTTACAAAAATAATTTTAACTTTTATGATAATTGCCCTATTTCTCAATGATCTTTACCCTCAAAACAAAAATATGCGATTTCTCCTTGGTTGTCGACTACGTTGTATGTTATTTTACTGGTATCGAATTTCATACCCATATATCTCCTTCATTCTTAAAAAAACCTTTAAAAAGAAAACAACAGAACAAAAAGCTTTTAGCGAACGTTGAAAATCACGAACAAATCAAACTCACAACATAATAATGAGAATAAATAACCAGCTATCTTGAAATAGTTATCTTAACGGCAGGAGGACAAAACGCTCGAGCGCCCACGCCGAGAGCCAATCACAAACGACGTAAAGACATACTGAAATCATAGGCGCTTACGTCGTTTGTAGAGATGCGCCCGCGCTGTTCCATCAAACTGTAGTCGCGCTTTATCGTTTTCGCGCCGGTATTGTAAGTATTCCCATTAGCTTACGAAGGTTTTGGATCAGTAAAGCTGAACTGGATTTAGAGTTGGTAAATACTCTAATGTGGTACTTACTCGTAGTTTTTTTTTTTTCTAAAATGATGGGATAAAGACAATTAATCTGCTATATTATGAGCCAGGTATTAGGTATTAGGCGCCGTTGAACATCTCGTACGGTCTTAAGCCCTTACTGACAAGCGCCAGATGCGCTGTGTTTTTTTTTTTGTTTGAAACTGTAGCACAAGATTGCTGCGACAGTATCTCGTGGTCGAAAAATACACCTGTCACTGTCTAATCCGAACAGTTAGAAAATGACAGGCAGACTTTCTCGACCGCGAGGTACTGTTGCAAGTTGCAACTCTCTTGTGCTACTGACCGGTGCTCTATACACTAAGCGTTAGAGCAATAGGACCGTGAGGTAGGATGGTAGTCTGGGGAAAATCGACCATCCTTCCGCTACTACACGTGATTTTTTCCTATTCTGGAATACTTCTACCGAATTTGCGCTCCAAAGAGACCGCTTGGACCGACTCCAAGTAAATCTGAGGTGTGTGAAAAATCAGAGTTTTATTGCTGGTTCTCTACCCCTTACGTAGCCGAGAAGATTCCAGCAAGAAACTCATGCACTGCGAATCGTTTCAAGGTCTAACAAAATCAATTAAAATTTCTAGGTCGCCTCGCCTGCGAGCCTGTCGCAAATCACAAACATGTAATTTTTTTTCTCTATCGCACATGAATAAGAAATCACAAGAGAGACAGTGGCAAAACTTCGCTCGCGGTTCTTGGTCGACCCTTTGAGCACTCGCCAAGCGACCATAATGCGCAAGCGCAGTACAAAACGACCCGGAACTTTAGATAAGAAATGTGCAGGTTTTTGTCCAAAGAAAAATTGAGAAGATAACGCCGAAGGTTAAGTGTGTGAAGGGCAATCCGGGTTTCGCGTTAATGATGCCATAACCATATGCGTAACAGCTTTTATGTATTTTTTTATATTTCTTTAATTATTAATGCGCAAATTAAAACTTTATACTGTAACATTTTTACGAGAGTAAACTTTCTTGGACTGTCAGTTTAATTACCTACTGGCACATATTAAAATTAAACCTGTATTATTTCTTGGTTTGCGATTAAACATATTTAATAATGCAAATGTATTATAAATTATAAGAGTACGGTTTTCATTACGAGATGTTTTACTTTCAATATAATTATTGGTAAATTAAAAAAGTTATTTTGCTCGCAAAAAATATATTTTTAAGCAACATAAATACAAGTTTTAGTTATATCTTTTGATAAAAAAAGGAGTGAATCTAAACTGGTGTGACAAGATAAATAAATAGTGGGTACTACGAGTATAAGCACATTTGTTTTTCGGATAATAAAAATAACGTTCGAGTTGTGATGACTGAGATTCTTCAATTATCTCAGCCATTACTGGAAAATATTAAAACAATTTTATATTTTCATTATTTTGAATCAAACCACGACAATCGCCCTATTTTACATTAAAAAAAATCGAGGTATAAATATGCATTAAAATGTTCATTAATGTAGAGTACAACGTTGGCACTGTATATATGATTCGAATTAATAAAGATTAATAGCATAGTAAATTACCTGATATACGTGATATATTACTATTACTACTGTTCTTCGTTGTGCATTAATTCAGACTCGAACAAATATCCTTTATAGCCAATATAAACAGCATTATGCTTTAGGAATTTCATTGCCGAGTATACAGAAAATCCTTTATTCAGCGAATAGAGTCGGTACGGTCGCCGATAAATACGGCCAAGTTGTTCAAAATATCGCAATAACACTCTAACGCATTTACAATAGAGGCCTGTTCAGATATTTGTGAGCACTCGATATATCTGATGGTGATTGTACTTATTTTTCACTGTTTTTATAAAACTGATTTATCCACAGCTTGTGACCTACCATCTAGTCAAGATCTCGGAGAAGCATTTGATATAAATAAAGACGGAATCTTTTATCCAGCATTGATGACTTTAGCTCTTAGACCAGTAAAAAGAAGGAAGTCAATTTAAACTAAAGTAATCATTTTCGAGTGAAATCCTAAGACTGAGACTAAACCGTAAACCTCATTTTACGATTGCGCAACTAACCTACTTCGCCCAGATTAATATTCCATATATTTGTGACACATAAGATGACATTTATGGACATTCTGATACTACAATATTTATTGGCTTAAGGCAAATTAAAATCATCTATTAATTTAAATGTTAAGCTTAAAACCACTATTATTCTGACACCCAAGTACCAAATCTCGTTTCTTATTGGTCAGTTTCACCCGCCGGATAAAAGTCACCCGGAGTGAATATAAATGAATTTTACCTTTAGTCGTCTAATGTTTTAAGTATATTCAAATCAAAATAGTTTATAATACGAGCTTAGAAACGTTCGTTTTATGATTAAAATTATAATACGCATTTAATTGCGTAAAGTAAAGCTATTGGTCCAGAACACCCAAATGGCAATAAAAATATAATCAGTTTGAATGTTGTATGATTTGAATAGAAATAGCATGTAAGTTAAACATAATCGTGATGTGACAACATGCCTACTATGTAATCAAAGAAATGCCATTTTATAAATTTATGACCACGCCCACCCTATAGAAACTATAAATAAACTAGTTCACGAATCGAATTCATTTACAAGCTGTAGAACAAAAAGATTTCCATAATTCTAAGTTGGTACATACCACGTAGGGTGTGCAAACCGGTTATTATTTGTACTTATGGAATTTCGGTTAATAACCGGTTATTAACCGGTTTTTTCCATACATTAAAAAACCGGTTTGCACCTTTCTACGGTTTTGCCTTGTATGGCAGTTCCTTCAATTGCCGGCCATATAGGTACATTCGGGCAATCTGACAGTTCTCCATAGTGGATATGTCCCCCGGGCATCCGCCAGACAAATGTCCCATACATTTATCGGCAGATCCGGCAGAAATGCCCGAACGTATATGGCCAGCAAATGAAATCCGTAAAGGTTGGGAAAATACTACCAATTTATTAGCGAAGCCATGAAATATTATATAAAATCAGTTTAAATTTTTAGAAGTATTTGAAGAACCGCGTTTCGTGAGGGACATTCTAGAATGTCTCACTTTAAGGACCCAATACGACAACGGTGACGAGGATGACCTTAAAACAAATGGCGGTGGTCCGTCGAGGGCGAACTACGTGCCGAACAGAATCAAGAGTTGGAGTGAGCTGGAACGAGCCTAGAAAGGATGGGATGGCGTGAGGGCCTTCAAGCTCTCTGTACCTCTGGAGTATCATAGAACAAGAGGCCTACCACACACCACCTTGTTCGTTCGTTTATTTGTCTCTTTATCGTTCGAATATGCGAGAGCAATAGAGAGGGATATAGACGAACGAACGAACAAAGTGGTATGTGTTAGGCCTTCAGGGGCCTTACCATGACGTCTTAACTTAACGCGATTCAGTTTAGGTACCTCAGCAACAACAGCGACAACAACGACAACAACAAGTTAAGGACCTTAGAACTATTGATATTGAATGTTACAATCATAAAGTGTATGGTCACCTGACATAATTATATGGCACAACGTCCAAAAGTACCTGACATGATATTCTTATTTGTTGAACTACATTCGCAAAATGCCGCACAAGAGCTTAATGAGTATTTGTAATTTATGCGAACCATGTTTGACAATAGTAGTAGAAAAAACATGTATGTATGTACCTACTCATCATTTTTCTGTGCTTGCAGCACTAGCGTAAAAATGCGTGCGTTGCCTCTTCCTCCTTTTTACAAGCCTCTCCTTAACTTGCAATGTATATTTGTCTGTTTGTTAGGGTTAAATCTTGCAAGCTGAATTTGACTTCCCATTATATAAGAAACTTCACAATAACATGCTAATGTAGGTGCAAAGTAAAGTCAGCGATCATGCGAAGCATGTATCAAAAATCAATTTTGTCAAAAAAACTTATTTCGTTTCTAGTGACAATAAAGGGTCATGTCATGACAAACTAAACACGTTCTTCACACGCTCCACAGTGTAGTTTTCACCTGCACGGGCTTGTTACATAAACCTTTCAACTATTTAGAGTGTGACACAAGTCATTCACGATCTGCCCCAAATGGGACGAAGATTCGCTAAGCTGTCAGTGATGCAACTCGTTAGTCGTTACCGCAACGTACTTGTTTAGACAAACATGTTGAAGTTTTTTTTGATATAATATTACATTTGTTGTATCACGATGTTGCCTAATAGAACGCAGATGAGGAAATCTAAAAGTTGTAGGTTAGAAATAATAAGAATACGTACCTACGTAGATATGTCCTTGGTAAGTAAACAAGTAAACTTAAGAGGCCATCAATACGATTTGTACGGAAAAGCAACAAAAGCTGATTTTTGACGTTGTACTACGAAGAAACGGTGAACTGTATGTGAAAGTTGCTAACTATGTTTGATAGCTCATTTCCTAGTATTAAAAATTTCAGCTTCTAATGTAAGTAAAACTCAGTGTTTTAACTTTTACTATACAATTACTGGCAGTTGTTTTCAGAAAAGCGCGCGGAGACAAAAGTTTGACTTCAATCTCTTTTAACACGATACATGAAAACACATGTTTTTTCGGGTTGATATAATATTGTAACATGGTTTTATTTAAACTTTCGGTCCCATATTTCCAATTATTTACACAGATACCCAACTACTTCGATTTTGAATATGCACATTTTTCGATAAAAATACGCTGCAAACACAGGGATTCTCGCAGTAATTTTGACAAAATATTGGGATGATTTGTATACAACATTAAAGTTTATTCTTTTAAGCTCATGTTGAAGTCGAAAAATACATATTTTTTTGAATTTCCGTATTATTTTTTTAAATATTCAAATGGTGTATAAATTCCGATGCGCGCGGGCTGAGTCCTCAGTACCGCGCGTGCGCTCGTAGAGGTAGGACCTGTGCTGTTCTCTGTGGACTGTACAATATGTTTGTTTTGTTGCGCTAGGAAGTGCTGGAAGCGTTTGGGAAAGTAAATAGACCGCGACCAACCACTGACGAAAGTATTTTACAGTTTTGATTATATTATAGACCTGTATGAAATAAAAAAATCTAATAATTTTATCGAATGTCATTGTACCGCAACCAACCCTTCTTGATACTTTAACCATCCTTCGTAACCCACGCCCACGAATTACCGGGCTGTCATATACTTTGATGATCTTTGATCCCCAATAAGTACCTCCTTCCAGCCCTTCCTACATTAGAGCCCGCGAATTATGGGGCGTGGGAACAAAGTGTTTCAATTTTTCAACTGACGAGTGAGTAGCAAGAGTTAAGAGGGACAGTATGGAGAAATGTTATTAGGGTGACGGTACCCATTATGAACAATTTAAGCTGACAGACACGAGTTATGGACACTTCATTCTTAATTCAAATATCATCATATGCTTGTCAATTGGTTGACACAAAATAAATGTATGAACCTTATTTCCTCATAATAAAAGTGATTGTTCGTTACTGGTTTCTTGACCATTACTGGTGCCACCACCCTAGTCAGGGATAACCATATTGCTATATGAGCAAAATCCGGAAATAAACCCGCCAAGTGCGTGTCGGACCACGCATAATTGAAGGTTGTGTACCGTTATACGATGAAAATATTGTGCAAGAATAAAGGCATAAGTGCCTTCACATATCAAGGCACTTAACTGTATTTTTGTAATTATAGTTTTTGGCAAAAAAGGCTTAACCAAATTTGTTCAAAATAAAATAATTTTCCTAACTTCCTAAAGTTTTCACATTTTTAGGGTTCGGTACATCAAAGAGAAAAAACGGAACCCTTATATACTTTGTTGTCCGTCCGCCCGTCTGTCTGTCCAGTCCAGACCGTTTATCTCGGGAACGAGTAAAGGTTGCAAGTTAAAATTAATACCACATACACAGGTCTGCAGTCTCTTGAAGCTGCAAAAAAACTAAACCTTTACATCAACGCAATCAAAAGATACGGTCATTCCCATACATTTGCAGTGGGAATCAAAATGTATAGGGTACTTCCCGTTAACATAGAATCACGAAATTTGACAACAAGCAAGAACTACTAGCAAAAATACAGGAAAAAATCCGAAAACCGTATAACTGCCGCACACTGAGAGTTCCATGCCACTTTTGTGCGGAGCCCTCGGCGGGCAAGTCCGACTCGCACTTGGCCGGTTTTTTAGACCTCCCGATACTCGATTAACCAAATTTTTGTTCAAGAAGCCTTTAAGTATTTCTAAGGACCTATCAGATGATGTGCCAGAAGTAGATATTTGACAAAAAAAACTGGAACTCAAAAAAATATAGTGCTTTTAAAAATAAAGTTGATTAAAGTGAGTCAGAAGCATTTTTTACTTATTACCATTTGTTTCTAGCGAAATAACATATCTATCACCCACGCCGTACATTTTGTAAGTATTACCGTTTTACGTCTATAAGTTTTCTTCGGTTTTGCTTTTAACACATAGAAGACAAATGTGTCGTCATGTTCACAAACAAGAAAAGTATTTACTACCGTAAATTTCAAAAATCGACTTAGTTAAGTTTTATTTTTTACTTTCTACCTACTTCCGGAAGAAAAGTTTTTAGGACTTTTGCATATATTATCTATAAATATCCCATTCGAACGTAATTTGAAAATATTAGGCTATTATAATTTAATGTCTGTGAAAACCGTATCTTTCCTGGGTTAGTTTTCAAGATTCGTCGATCGAGTTCTTACGCCCTTGACAGATAGCAACAAGCAATGCCAAGTTTGTTTCCTTTTATTCGAATAAACAGTACAATATTTGTATATTTCGGGTTTTTTTATGTACTTACTCTAACATCCGCATCCGCATCCCTATCCGTGAATGTGTGCCTTTTGATATCCGCATCCGCGGATGTCACAAATCCAGTATCCGTAACATCCCTGTCTAAAATATATCCAAATCACCATCACCCACCAAAATCAATCACCAATACCTATTAGTAAATAGGTATGCTTAGAAATGTACCACTAACAAATTCCTATTCCAAAATAACATCGGATACTATTTAGAGACATTTGATGTTCGAATAAAAATATTTTTAATCTTATGAAGTTATGATGATACAAATTAAATTTTTTAACACTACACCACGTACGCGAAGTAATAGTTGATGTTCGGACGCAAGTATCAATAATGTTTGGTCCGCGCGTCAAGCTAAAGGCCTTGCGAGTTGCGACGGTGCTACATACTATGAAATCTATGAATGAATGCTCGCTCCCGTTCGCACTAACCGCACCTGCTATGCTGTTCGAATAGGATGGCGATAATAAGTTTGTATTCCTGATTGTAGTGTGTGTCCGCACACAGATGCGTGTCGGCCGGCGCGCAACTGGCGGTAATAATATTGAAATGCGAGCGAGCGGATTTTGTTATAGGACTCTTAAAGTGCGGCGAGCGCCAAATACAAGGAAAAATTAGTTGAAACTGTTTGAAGGAAAGCGAAAGATCCTGGACTAGATGGACAACTTTTTAGCCGGCTATGCACGTAGAGATTTGGATATGTCCGAATGTATTTGTCAGATATGTCTGGTGGACTCTTTGAGTTTTAAACCAGACGGAGTAGCAACTGAAAAAAAAAACATTCTATGGACTGACGTTTATCTGACATAGCTATTTTTACGTTGCGTACGAATAGCTGTACATTTGACGTGCCCCTCTCCCGCAAAAAATGGCAGACTTTTTTGTATAGGAAATGACAGACAATGCCAGTCCGGTTCATTAAAAAGTCAAAGAGCGGACTCTATCAATGTATGGAAGGAACTGAGCACGGTTTTGTCTGACGGACACATCTCTACGTATAAGGCCAGTTCTATATTCGACTATGATTTTATTAACGCTTTAAAATTGTCGTTGAACCGCCAACGAGTCATCGCAAATAAACATACCTAAGAAGCGTTACGATTTGGCTGTAAATAATCCATAACCACGACCACACTATCAATTGTAATACTAATAACAAATATATAAAACGAACACACATTAAACCCCCACTTAATACTTCTCTAACAAGGACTGTCGGTGCCTCGCTGTGCTGACAAATGACACGCTGATCGCACGCTCGATAAAAGGTATCATCCCGGAGACCTCCTAGTGTCGAGACATTAAAAATTAGGTAATTAAAGGTTCGCTTTTAAGGATGGCTATTAAAGGTCGGACGGTGATTCGCTTAACCCCCCACAAGGTAGGTTAACCGATCCAAAAACGGCACATTTCAAAGCATTATTGGTCACTTACGACATTTAGTTACAGGTTATGTGCTCCAAATATATCACCCGTATATTAAATGTCATTTTACGTATAAATTGCTATCCATAATTGGCCTGCGATCCCACACGACTCGGCCGATTTTGCAAAAAGATAACTACTTCGCAATTATCTTCAGTATACATGAACTATTTTTTTGTAATTGAAGGCTAAAATTAAATAAAACGGCGGTTCTTTTAATAGTTATGTACGTCTGAGAATTCGGTATTGGTTGCGTTTTTATTTCCATCAAAATGGTGGTTGCGACATAAAATATAAGAATAATTTTAATTAACAAATAAAGTTGTATAAATTATTTAATTTCCTTTTGTAGCAAACATTTAGAGCGCGATTGTTAAGAACACAATAATTACTAGCAATAAAATTATACTTTAAACGTATTTTTCTCGGTCTCGTACCCTTCGTGTCGGTTTCGGTTTTCGGTAATAATGGTTTTTATATCCTCAAGACATCGGCGATTACTTTTATTTACCGGCTTCTTGTTTATTTTAAACTATAATGAATGCAATTATATAATTATATGTATACGTATATACACTACTCGTAGGTTGGCAAATCAAAAACATCGCAGCCAAGCCGCAGGTGGCTTTACTTTCTTATTTCTTCATGTGTAAAAAAAGATATTAACTGTCTGAAACTAAGGAGTAAGGAGTTGATGGAGACTGTTTTCTGGGCAGTCCATCACGAATAGGTCCGCTATTCCGCCTCGAAGTAAATTGAATTCAAGTAGTAAGTATACCAGTAAACATGATGCATCTAGAGTAGTGCCAGTAAGCTTCATGCTTACTGGTACTTACTACCAAAAAGGTAAACGGCCCTCAGCAGTCAAAACACGAAAGTTTTTTTTTTAACTTAAACGAAAGGTTAACATTGTTTACTTCTTTTTGCCTCAGGAATGTACGGTTAAAATAGTTCCCTTTTCTCGCGGGCAACCCGTAGAATACCAAAGCCACTTTTACATAAATCAAAACGTAGGCATTCAAAATGCAATGCATGCAAAGCCAAACGATATGACGACAGCCGGAAAGATTCCTTGCGTATAAAAGATCGTGACATATATCGTTTTGTCCCTAATCTCGTATTGTTAGCGTTTGTCGCTAACACCCTCTCGTAGCGACATCCGGTACTAACTCGTCTGCTGAAGCCTGAAAGCTTGTTCATTAGTTGGCGGCGCGTTGCTGAAGTTTCAGCGTTGCAGAGCTTTCTTCGTTTCTATTGAGTAGCGTCAACGTGCGTAATGTGTGAGTGAATCAAATACAAGCTCACTCGTTTATTGTAGAAATATAACATATTTACATTTAGATATACTCACGAGAGCTCGAGATATTACCACCTTCTTTCTATTATTATATGAAAGACATTGAACAGGAAACGGGACTTTTTAAATCTCGATAGAAATTAGTTCAGACACTTCTTCTTCCTAGCGTTTTCCTGGCTTATGCCATGGCTCAGGAACCTGAGGTCCACTTTCGCTAATAATCCCAAGATTTGACTTAGGCGCTAAAACGGCCATCTGACCTTCCAACCCAAAGGAAACTACGCCTTATTGGGATTAGTCAGGTTTCCTCACGATGTTTTCTTCACCGAACAACGATTGGTATATATCGAATTATATTTCGTACATAAGTTCCGAAAAAGTCGTAGGTACGAGCCGGCAGGATTTGAACCCGAGACCTTCGGATTGAAAGTCTCACGTCATACCGCTGAGCCACCAACGCTTAGAAATTAGACCAGACCCATTGTGTGTAAATCTCTAGAGGTTGGGATATAGTTTTGTTTATAGTATTTTTTCATGTAACATTAGATTTCTCATTGCTCACAATTTAATTGGGATATAAGTGATTTTAGTGGCTTTCGATAAAAAAAACAACCATTGTATTTCGCATCACTAACGGGCTAATTGTAAAAACGCCCGTATTATAATTACAGTAGGTAAAATATAAGACCGTATGGGGAAATTATTTTTAAATTTTCACTTTCAATAAAAAAACGGAATTAACGGATTTGGCCATGAATCTTTCATTCCTATGATATTCTAAACGTTTACGGAACAAAAACATCAGGAGATTCTCACATCAATACACAATATTGAACGATAAATTTGAATGCAGAGCCAAAAGCGCAATGTTGTGCAAAAAAACTCATTCATTGGCCGCTTCTGAACGCTACCTAACAATACCAAAAAGTTATATGAGCCAGTGTAAGCCACATATTTTGAATCCTTTCGTCGATTCGTTCCTAAAATGTACGATACACAGGTGGGTCTCTCCACGGTCTCATGTTACACCCGATTGTGATTTCTGATTCACCATCGAGCCTTTCCGGTCGGAACTCGAAACACGCCCAAACTAATCCATTGTCCTCCGAGCAATACTGCGCATTAATTGCCCTCAGCCGCAGTCATTTAATATCATCCGAAAAAACCCCAAAAAAGCGCCCCGTAAGCTCCCAAACTCTGAACATACGCGTGATACGCGATATAAAGCACGTAATGTGATATTTTTAAGCGCGATTTGTAAGTCGCAGATGGGCGTCGTCAAACAGGAAACGACAACTTGTTACAGCATTTGTTTATTCTCGTTCACTTGAGTTATTTGTCGTGGAAACGTGATACTTTGCGTATCTACTTATTAAGTTTGATGGGAGCCGTGCGACTTGTTGAATGGTGCACTTTGTTCATTCTGAAACAGACAGTATAGTTGAACGTGAACACATGATATATTATTTCCTAAAAATAGATACGGTTCTTACATGTATTTTTTAATAGTGCAAGTATCGAGCGAAAGATTTAAAAATATTCATAATTTATGAACTATTCATAATTCATATTTAAAAGATAGAGATGTATTGTATTACATTAAAGTCTAAAATAATATAATTTATAACATTAATGACACATAATGGATAAAATTAATACATTACATGCCATATTATTGCTGATACAACTATAACTAATTTAATATAAGTCGCATGCTGATCGTATTTCTGCAAGCTAATGCGAAAATGTATACCTTCGGTAGCAGAAAGAGTACCCGTCGCAGTATTCCTAGAAAAAGTATGTTTATTAGATTTTATCATGTTGTTGTCCTAACTTCCTTAACTATAGCGGAATCCAAGGCAAAAATAACATTAACATGAGTCTCATTTTGTTTTTTATGTATAATAAAATTAATGTTTACCTACCAAGCACCTTGGGAGTTGATACAATTGGCCATTTTCCTAACTAGGTACTCAAATCAGCTACTCCATGAAACGTTATTTTGAAAGAAAGTAGCGAATTTACCAAATTCATCAGTATTAAGTATGTAGGTATTAAAATTATTTGAACTGCGTAAGTGAATATAACGAACAACGAGTGTGTAGTCTACGGAGGGTAGCTTGAGTCACCAAGTAACTTAACACCGATGCTACAAAAAACCTGAGCTTAACGTGACAACAGAACGGTACTAAAAGCCAATGTGTCAACATTAAAAATGTAAATCCTCACTTAAACTATTTCCGTATATTTATTTTAACGGAACAAATTCCTACTGTCTCAAACTAAACAGGTAAGAATATTTTTTCAGTAACAGAAATATTTTTTCAACCGCTCCCTCCGTGCCGAGGGCACACGTTTCGGGATTATTATTTGTAACATCTGTACATGTTCTAACTAGATACTAATAGATAACCGCGGATGCTTTTTATGCTCGTTTTTTTATCCTTTTGTTACCAAATGTGCACTTTATTTATAGGGTAAAGAATTGGGGTGCACCCGCAACAATAACATGTTTGTATGAAGGCCGCGCGCGACATTTATGAAACGACTAAAGAGATTGATTTTAGCGAGTAGTTACGTCCTTTTGTATTGAAGTCATGACCACTTGTTATAAATTGATTTTTCCCCGGCCGGCAAGTGCACGCAATTAAATACTGGCTGATAACTCGAACCACTTTTTTATTAATACGGCAGTAAGTTTTCGTAAAGGTCAGCGCGGGAACGCCATTGGGGTTGTTAACGCACTGGCGACACGTGACGTATGAATGTTTTATACGCACTCAATCAAAGCTGGCTAATTAGTGGCACGATGCCCTCTTATTCTCGATTCGCAGATTTGGAATGAGGTTGAATTTTTGTTCAAGTTTGAGAGAGTAATGAGAGCGTAGCCGTCTGTTTTCACCAAAAGGTTAACATACATTGTATGAACTTTTTTTAATAATGCAACCTAAATATACCTTGATTGACCAGCCAAGCAGTGCCAATACCTTGTTCCTGGGTTTCTAAGTTCTGTAAAAATGTTATGTTATTGTTCATGAGGGAAATAAATAATTTGTATTTATTTTGAGTTACATATTTATAAATCTGAATCACGTGTCAAAAAATAACATTTAATAAATGATAACGTTTACATAAATGCCGAGGCGACTAAGCCAATTGCATCTCTCGCATCAAGCAAATACCTAGTGGTGTGGTGCCTATAGAACACGATTTCTGCCGGCTTCCCTTGCGTGAGCCAATATGGCACATTTTTTCTTAACGACCCCAAGAAAAAGCAAGCCTAACCAGCTTCAGCTTGCCCAAAGAAAATTTTGACGCCCCGCCATTGATAACTAGTTTTCAACTAACAAGTAAGGTACATAATATTTATATGAAAACAAAATATATTATGTAAGTACCTCTACCTATTGACTGTTTTATTTGGTATTGGCACTTAATCAAAATGTGACAGGATATCCCCTACCATCCTAAAACATCTAATTACGTAATTCAAGGACCGTAACGGAAGTAATAAGCATAACCGACCAACTCGCTCGATTAACATTTTGGTAACTTCTCATAGTAAGGTCGAAAACTGAATTCAAGTGGTTGAAGAAAGAATCGTTATAAATAGTTATGAAAGAGTTTAAAAATATATCAACTTTCTGTAGAAGATTCAAGAAAATAGAACTTTATTTAACTATTTCTTTGTGGATTAAGTCTCCTATTTTTCCTTCTCCTAGATTCCTGCTCCCCTTCTCGTACTCCTATAAATTAATAATATTGACTGTAATAATCTTCTTTGGGCTAATATAGCTACCAAGTGGATGCCAAGTGGATGGTATGTTAGATTAGTATGCCAAAAAAAATATATCCGAAACGTTGTATGCCATTTGTTATCAGGCCAAATAAAAATATGTGAACGGCTCAAAACGATGTTAATAAACGCGATGTGAACATGAATCAAAGCATTTATTATGTTTAATAAATGATTTAATTCATGCTGTAAAATTGTGCGATGTGAAAATTTAAAGTGATTCATTTCAATTAATAAGAATCGCGGTAACAGAAGACAATGTTTTGAAAAGTTGTTTTACTATTTTTACCTGTTAATCTGGGAAAAAAATCGGGAAAAGTCCTTGACCCAGCATTGAGACACAATACACTCTTACAATAATTTTAATAAGGCGGAAAGCTCATACGTACTCCCTGTCGGGAGGGACCGCTTCCTAACAAAATTAACATAATTATATACAATTGTAACAAAAAAGGGCCAAATTATGACAGAAGTACAACAAATATACTTCCTAAACGTATTATTATCACATCATGAGACGTCAGCTAAGCCATTAACTTCACTGGAGCGTTGCGAATAGGCAGGCGGCAAGAGGATCTAAAGTTAAAAAAAATACGTATCGAACTAATTCTAACCAGTGATGGTACTCGTAAGTAAAAACCTGAACACAAAAAGTTCGGTAATTAAAGACTAAATCAAAAATATCACAACTTGGATGTACTTAAGAGTGTACTCTTTTGAAAACGCTCATACATTTTTTTAACGTTAATTTTAATATTTTCTATCATAAACAGGGCATAGAAAACAATCACATACAATTTATATGTATTTTAGTGAATTTCGATTGATAAATTTGACTTTAAAAATCACTAGCAATTGTCAAAATTTAGGAAATACTCGTTTTACACGAAATAAATTCGAGTATTGGCTCTTTCAAAAGCGTAAGACCGCTTAAATAATATTTTATCTTGGCAAACGGAATTTCAAAATCTGTCGACAAGCGACAACACGTATTCACACTAACAATAAAAATGTAAGTTACATTGCAAAGTATTTGTAGTGTAAGTAGGTGTTAAAATTTTCATAATTCAATATATCGTAATCGTTTTTATATAAAGCTAAAGACTAACACAACTTTGTAACACAAACAAATCCTTCACCATCGACTTCTTAATATTAAATTGCCACAAACAACTTTTGATCAAAGAAACCCCAACCTAAATATATTTTAATGATGTCCCTTGCCCTAATCTTAGGGTCAGTATAATGAACTATTGTACAAGTGGGGCACATCGCATCACCATAATATTTAATTCAAGCCAATTATTATTTTTGACAAGTGCAACCCCAGTCGCATATGGCGGGGTTTCTCTAACCTTTTTATTTTTTTATGTGGCTTGTTAGAACGAGTGGTGCTTTAAAATAGTATTGTATTGTTGAGGACCACATGTCTGATTTTCTCATTGCTCTCTTATTGCTCTCTTATCTTTTTTGGTACTTGATATCTATACAACAAGTATCTGATGAAAGTGAAGATAATATGTTCGTTTTTTATTTTAAATAATTTTAGTTATAAAATAAAATATTTATAATTAATATTTAAAACGAGATAATTACCATGTATATTTGTTTTTGTGAGCTCCCGATATTTCAGCACTGTTGTAAAAATGTAAACCATGTTAGCTAGAATTTTGATTTCATTATTTTTTCTAATTTCAAAAGCGAGTATGAAGAAAAAAAGTAAAAGTAGGTACCTATTGGACTGTAAGATAATAAAAGTTATAATGGAATTTCACTTTACTAAAACCAGTAATTTGACGTTCAATTAAAAATACAATTCTGACTTCCAGCATTTGGCCAAGTCTGACTTGCGCTTAGCCAGTTTTATATAGAACCTGTGTTGTAATATGATGTAAATATGCACTCGGGCAGGAATATTAATTTGCTGTAGTACTGAACGGTGCATCAGAGCAACTTTCCCCGGCATGCCGAGATCACGCCGGGCGGTAAACACTGCTAACCTATATTCTTGGCTTGAAATATACCTCCATTAATGTCTTCAAGCAACTTATACAGTCAAACGGTGATTTGATCTCACAGCTAATTAGAATAATCCATTTTGGTTTAATTTAAACTTGTTTTTTTATTTCATTACTGGTGGAGTGTGTGGTGATTAGTTGATTACCTACGAAACTCCGAAGTATCATTCAATCTTAATTCCAGATTTAAGTTATTATTAACTATAGAGACTATACCTACATATCTTAACATTTTTGTTGAAACAATTCAACCTATTTAGTTAAATATTTTTTGATTTGTTATTAAAGTAGTAAAACTTTTATATATAAAATATCATCATCATTTCAGCCGAAACACGTCCACTGCTGGACATAGGCCTCCCCCAAAGATTTCCACAATGACCGGTCCTGCGCCACCCGCATCCAGCGGACTCCTGCGACCTTCACCAGGTCATCAGTCCACCTTGCGGGGGGCCTACCCACGCTGCGCCTTCCGGTACGCGGTCGCCACTCGAGAACCTTTCCGCCCCAACGGCCATCGGTTCTACGTGCAATGTGCCCCGCCCACTGCCACTTAAGTTTAGCGATTCGGAGAGCTATATATAAAATATACATATATTGAAAATATGTATATGTCATATACTAAAGAAAAAGACGAAGTCCATCCCCGGATCTGGATCGAATTTGGGTCTTCAGCTTACGCGGCTAAAGCCATAACCACTAGGCTATTTTCAATTGATACATCTCTTGCAATATTACTTAGTACATCTACTCGTATTTTAATAATACCGGCCGGGTACGGCCGGTATTGGCTGTTGAATTATCAGTATTTAGATTTTACTTTCCTTATCACTATATATTGTAAATGTTTGAATATGCAAACGCTTTAATGTACCTAATACATATCGACTTGTCAAAGTGCCCATGAGGCCTACTTGCAGAATACATTTTTGAATTTTGAATCACAAACAGTGTAAGTACCAAAAAGTTGAATAACCTAATCACGATTACGTAGATTGACGCGATTATTTATCTCAACGCGACTTATCTCTAACGATAAATTCGATCTAAACACATATCGTACAAATCTGTTAACTCAGAAAACACCTAATCATCTACATCTCCATAAACCATATCGTAACTATTAAAAAACTGGTTAAAAATACCTGCGAAAACCCCGCGTTACCAACCCCACACTCCACCCACTTAAAGCAAAGATAAAAATTCCTCCTTAATGCCAGGATTTGTATGAGTAATAGCCAACAGATGTTCCCACTGTATAAAAACGCATTAAAATTAGAAATTAGGGGTTTCAAGCTCACTGATCAATGATAACAATTAAAATTAAATCGCTTATCAATTCCATCTCAAAAACCACCCAAGAGGGTTGAACTGGATTAATTGTCGAAATCTAAGACGAGAATAGATGAAACTGCCAAAACGTAGACGTGTTTGGGCATCATTATTTTTAATAAGCATTTGAAGATAAAGCGTTCATTAAGAACTTACCGTTATTATATCGCGTCAAAGCAGTGAAGACGCAAAATCGAGCCAATCACGAGCTCAGTTCGACGTTGATTTAAGAACTGATACTTATGCAGTACGCATTAAAGTTTATTTTATTATAACACAATTAAATAATGTAAGACCTTTCAAAATAAATCATTTCTTATCAACATTGACTAAAAAAATATTCTAGGTGGAACCAGGAAGGAAAATATCTACTTTCCACACTTAAGTCATAATTAAAAAGATCCTAAAGCGGACACGTAACTTAACAGAATAAATATTAGTTCAAGTGCAGTCGCGTGACCGGCCATTCGAATTTACGAAACAACAAGATCGATGACATTTGTCACTTCCCAAGTATCCACTTGACAACTTCTGGTGTGTTAGCCAGAAAAAAAACTTCTGGTGTGTTTCGTAGCAAACGACACCTAAGGGAGGCAGGTGCCCCTCTATCTGATTTCCGAATATTGACAAAAAACCGCAACCTTCAGTTCATTACCTCAACATATGCGCTACATTCCTCGCCCTCAACACATCCCTGGTGAATTTAAATTTGTAATCCCTCGACCAATAACGGCAGAACATTTATTTAAAAAAGCCAAGCCCCGCCCCGACGGAAGCAGCTGCGGACTAGTAATTACAAACGTGCTGCCTTGCCTACAGTAACTTGTTAACTCGTAGAATACGGTATTCGCCATCTTTGCATCAATAATAACATACGACATAAGGAAAGGTTGTATCATCATCGGGTTATAGACATCCGTTGGCATTCGATGTCACTAAAGAACTATATTAAAATTTTACAATAACCGAATTCTACGACTCGATTGATGTTGTTTCTCGGGACAATAAATGGACCATTTAAAGGAATCGAATTTATAAATAAATAAAAACCGGCTCAGAGCGAGTCGGACTCGCCCACCGAGGGTTCCGCACACGGCAATTATATGGTTATCGGATTTTACCACCCATGTAGGCCCGGAACTCTCAGTGCGCGGCAATTATACGCTTTACGTATTTTTTCCAGTTCTTGTGCTAAGAGCTCTTTTTTGCCAATTTTTTCTAGATCAACGGGAAGTACTCTGTACATTTTGATTGCGTTGACGTAGAGCTTTGAATTTTTTACAGCTCCAAGGAACCGCATACCTATGTGGTATTCATTCCCTGAGATTAAGGGTCTTGACAGACAGACGGACGGACAACAAAGTGATCCTATATTTTCAGTTCCGTTTTATCCTTTTGAGGTACGGAAGCCTAAAAAAAAAATTAATTACTCCAAACATGTTACTGATAATATCTACTGTTGACAGAACGAGCGCAAAGTGCGAGCTGAACGTCTCCGATGTAGCTTAAGAAAATATGCCTTCGCATTTCCCGCTATTCCGTAGTTATCTTCTTAAGATCGCTTTGTCTAGAAAATGTATAAGCAGGTTCGATGTTTTATTTTTCCTGGTTCTATTTTATTTTCCAAATAATACGCAATGGAATGGACTACATACAGCTTACAGAAACTCTAGTTTTTATAAGTAGTAGTTCCTTATATAACGTAAACTTAACTAATAGATGGAGTAGCTAAATTTACGAAATACACTCGCTTATATTTTACGTTTGGATCTGATCGCACGCTCATGATTTCATCAATATATTCTATCATAAGTTCCCTTTGTTCCGTCCATAAAAGGACAATAGATTTATTCCCAAACGCCATCGTATCGGAAATGTTTCAATTAAACGTGAACATTATGGTCCTAGGGCCACAATATCGAATGTCGTAGCCTGGGTCGGGATAAATCCACCGATGACCGCGCCATGTCCCAACATACCGGCCATCCATTTGCGCCAACACTCTCCGAAGTCGAACACTCATCACCTTTTTTCCCGTGTAACTTGATACCCGATCGTTTATAGGCGTCGCTATTCAAACCCGTTCTAAATGGATTCGAGATTTGAAGGTGGGAAATCCTCTAGGTGACAATTGATTATATCTGTCCTTAGACAAAAACGGACGCACGATTAGTTTAGACTTGAGCGTAGGCTTGAAACAATAGATCGGTTTTGGTTTATGATTCCAAAACATTTATGTCGCTATAAACAGCGTTTTGGCTTAGAGTTTGGAGTGTGATGTTATCGGCAGGGTTTATTACGGTGTCAATTGATGGCATTTATGAAAATGAATAAAGATATCATGGGCAATAAACATACAATGTCGCGTTAGAATTCCGCATTTCTAACGGCACTACAAAAACTTTTTGACCAAAGTTATTTGTAATTCTATCTGGAATATAAGCATATGATTGTTTAGCCTACATTTTTATGGGCGTCAGAGTAGTAAAATTTATTTTTAAATTCATTTTATTACGTAATTCGATAGGCAATCAAATTATTGACGTTGACTTCTTAGTTCGTAATAACGACAATATTGATACGTGAACCGTAAACATTTTGTTAGAGGCTGCTTATGTTTCTTTTTACTACAGTGTAGGTGCCCGTCATAAACGATTGTAATAAAATAACTTTTTTTATGTCTTTATCTATACACATAGTGTGTGGTAAACACTTATAGGGTAAAAAACTAGATTGTCTATACATAAGTACTAGGGTGACGCTGACGGCACTAATCATAAATGCTTTACGTTGACATACACCAGTGATGGAGACTTCGTTCTAAATTCAAACAGCATACAGTAATCAATTAATTTACCCAAAATAAACTTATGTTCTTATGAGAGAATGACAATTACTGAACCACGCAAGCCACCACGCTTCTTTACTTAATTACTGAACCACGCAAGCCACCACGCTTCTTTACTTAATTACTGAACCACGCAAGCCACCACGCTTCTTTACTTAATTACTGAACCACGCCAGCCACCACGCTTCTTTACTTAATTACTGAACCACGCAAGCCACCACGCTTCTTTACTTAATTACTGAACCACGCAAGCCACCACGCTTCTTTACTTAATTACTGAACCACGCAAGCCACCACGCTTCTTTACTTAATTACTGAACCACGCCAGCCACCACGCTTCTTTACTTAATTACTGAACCACGCAAGCCACCACGCTTCTTTACTTAATTACTGAACCACGCAAGCCACCACGCTTCTTTACTTAATTACTGACCACGCCAGCCACCACGCTTCTTTACTTAATTTTTTCACGTATTTATTCTTGACAGTTTTACCGCCCGGACAGCTGACAGAAGCTTATTACTTATTAAATTTCCAAGTAATTACAATGGTTCCATCCCGTTTGTGGTTACAGAGCAAATCAAATTACACGCAATTACTTACACAGGTGAACCAATAAACATTCCTGAGTCTAGGTAAACAGCCAATGCTGCTTAGATTGATAATTAGCACTAGTTAACCTAGATTGCCTTAGCCAATTGTGCTTTAGTCAAATAACAGTGTCCTGGCCAGTTGAGTACCTACTGCTTAATTGATAGTTGTTAGGAATCGGCCACACCGAAACTTAGAAGACGTTGACAACAAAAGTGTGTGATAAAACGCAACGCAAGACGTCACAAAAAAGTCGATGGCGTGGGCATGCCTTAATACTGAGCAAACCTTTATACAAAGTTTTTCCCAACAAGACGATTTAGAAAGAAAATTATATTACAGTGATAGGTTGAGGTTATAATCTTCCTAATGGGTACCTAATATAAGACATCGAACTTACTTCAAAAATGTCTAACATAGAAACTATCTACTTATATTACAAAACTCATGACAAATATGCAATTTATTTTTTCTCGGACCTGGTTACTTTTTCACCCCGTTCGGAGTCGAGACTCTTGGTCCGTGGGGTCCCAGTGCCCGACAACTTTTCAAAGAACTGTCGAAAAGACTTGTCGACACTACTGGTGACCGACGTGCTGGCAGCTTCCTCGCGCAACGCATTAGCATTGCAATACAGCGGGGAAATGCTGCCAGCATCCTCGGCACCATGCCGCGGGGGCCCAATTTTTTACATGTATTTTAGTTTTAGTTTTATTTCGTTTTATTTAATAGTAGGTTTTAGTTTATATTTAGTTTTATTTAATATTAAGTTTTAGTTTATGTTTAGTTTTATTTAATACTAAGTTTTAGTTTATATTTAGTTTTATTTAATATTAAGTCGTAATTTATTTTTATTAGGTTTCATGTTGTAACTTTTTCTGCCTTTTAAAATAAAGTATTATATTCTAAAAAAAAAAAAATATAGTTCTTATTAAGTTCTACTATGTTATGTAAACATTTATTCTCGAAATATATACAGTAAGTGTAACTTACCTAACTACCTACCATTTATAACATACATTATAGAAGTAGTATATACCTATGTTTATGCTGTACAAGTAGGTACAATCACGTCTAAAAATATTTTACCACCTTAGGTATTTATATGTTTATTAAAACCGTACCTACACATTTAATACCTACTCGTTTGAACCACATTTGTTTGATCTTTCCGGTAGGTATTTGATAAAGTCTAAAAAGTGTATTTTCCTAATCTAGTAATTATTCAATTAAATATTAGTAAATTGGGTATTGCTTACAGTATTATGAATAAAATTTCGGATCACCGCTCAAATCATCCCATAATACTTTAAAATCAACATTAAACTAACTATCATCATGTTCTCCGTAAATGAGATACGCTGTGGTAGGTCCAGCGGTGAGTTAAGAAATTGATAAGCCTCATTACTAAATTATACGATCTTCGCACAGCTACGTTACTTCAACGTTCGACGCTTTTTACGTATACTCTTACACGTTGAAATCCACACATGCCGTAAGTGTGATATGTCACACTTGATTACACATTTCCTATTAAATTGTGAATCAAATAACACTCGAACGACGGAAACGGTTTTAAGGTACGTATAAGTAGTGGTACTAGTATTATCTTGATCGTGAATCACCTGGTTGTGCTCCAGTTTCGAGGATGAAGAGACATCGTACTCAAAAGTCAATTAAAATGCTGTTTATTCATCCGTCTTGGCCGGTTAGATGATTTATAGTTTCGCAGCGGGCTGCTCCGCGCGAGCGCTGTCGCGCCCGCTTTTTAAATTAAAATCGTACCGGCCATCATTCCTATTCTCAATTTTTTTCTCATCTGTGGTCTAACATCTAGTATACTCTGATCTCTAAAAGCGTAATATTATCACAGGTAAAGCGCATACTTGTTTGTTTGAATCAAAGCCGGTGAGCTTCGTGAACAACCAGCCAGGCCAGGGCGTGATCTTATCCAGCTCGATCACTTTAGATAAAAATAAATATTTATACATTTGTCTGTGGATGGGCGAACAAAGCGATTCGGTAAATTGATTAGCTATGCCGATGAGGTTTTTTGAGACTCTATTCAATCATCTCCGCTGATGCTAGATAAACCTATAGACTTAAGGCACGCATATGTTTATTATTAGTTCATTTAGATTATTTAGAACGTTATGTCGTCAGCTCATGAGAAATATGAGTGTTACGATGAATTCATAAAACAAAAAGGAAACGGCCGCTTATTGAAATATCTACGCGAACGGGATGTTATCAATGAAATACTAAGAATTAGATAAAATATCGTTTTATTTATACTCTGCGATTGGAAGCGTAATAAATACGAAAAATTTCATAGTCTAGCTAAAAATTACATCACAAATTATGTACTTATTTGAATAAAAGTAGCTATTTACAATTGACTAGGGTACAATTCAGTTCTTTAACAACTCTGGTGCGATTGCTTCAAACATACAGCTTACGTACACTTCAGTCATAAATTTTTATATCTTTCCGTAACATTCTATATACAATTATGTTTGAAACAACCTGACCTCACTCCTTAAATTATTTATACATTCTTGTTATCCTACAACATTCTCGTCTCACTTTATTTCGTAGTCTTCCACATAATTATAAGTACCTAACATTATCACAAATTTTATCGTTACAACCTGTTTTTATACCAGGATTAAATTAATCAGGAACCTTAAAATACCAGTTACGATCATTACATTACCAGTTACAAACATTACTCAATACAAAGACAGGAATGTTAGGCTCTACAACAAAATGGTTTTAAAAAAATCGAGAGAATAAAGCTGACAGGTACAAATACATTTATAAATGCGACAAATTGGTACGATTAAATTTTCCCGTCATTCCGGTACCTTCACAACTATTAAGCCATGAGAAACAATTTTGTAATGTTCGCTTAATAGCTTTAATGCAGCACCAACATTTGCTAAGAAAAACGTATACAGCTTAGGTACTTTTAACGTGCGTTGATTAGTTTAAATATGTTTAAAACTATATTTACAAATTTACAAGATTCATATTTATAAATAATTAAACAAAGTAAGTCTTTCGCATATTGTTGGGCCTAGTGTTAGACATGGGGATCTGTTGCACAGGCCTTAAGGGTCGTTCTTCTAACTGGTGGTTGTCGATGGAGACGTAGCTGTGGTGGTGCGGTAGACCGTCAGGCCGGCCGTCGCTGCTCGCCACAGAACACGTCTCGTCCTCCGTGCTGCGCGCGGACACCTCTGCGCTCGCGCTGGTCGAGTGCATGGGGCTCGACATCATCAGCACCGGCGGAGCCATCCCATACTTGTACCAGGGATCCTGCGAAGTCGGCGGGGCAGTATACCTCAAGTTCCCGTGCCGCCCGAACCCTTCCCTGTTCCCCGTTTTCATATTATTCGCGTTATGAAGCGTCCGATTCGGCAAAGTCACGTCCACATCCGGTAACCGAAAATTTAGCTTTTCCCAACAATTTCTTTCCCCCCACACGATCACTGTACACGTTTTGAGCAACACTTTTAGGTCCGGATCTATGTTTATGGCACTCAAGTCCGTCGTCACTAGGAATATTATCTTTTGACGCCGATGTCTAATGTTCACTGAGTTTATAGCACTTTGAACGGCCGCCCTCGTCTCGGGCGAATACCACTCCTGTTGTAAAAAGTTTATCGATAACACTATTATTAGTCTCTTAGAACTTTCCGATGCACTCACTAAACTATCGCCGGAGCGTCTTTCAATTAACTGCAAGTCTCTATGTTGTAGACACAACGAGTGTCCGGAGTTTTCTAACTCGGAACTAACTGCGCGAGTCACGAAATCCTCGTCCCGCGGATTGTACACAAAGAAAGCGTCGAACCGTTTGTTTTTGTTGTCGTTCATGTCTTTGGGCGTGGAACTGAACACTCGCACGCCGTATCTCGAGTGCATCCATAACTTAAAGTCCTCTCGGAACATGAAGAGTAGAGCGCACATTAGTAAAAGAATAATTGATATTATGAGCACCACCGCGATATATGGAATGTAATTTTCTACACCGTCATTCGACTCAATGAATAATCGCTTTAGGGTCTCGGTCTCGGTTTCTTCGGTAGCGGTTTCTGATACGCATTCCTTCGCCACGGTCGCTATGGTTTTGTTCATGGGCTGGCCGTGAGCGAAGTAGCACATCATGGTTTCGGTGTCCTTTGATTTTTTTATGAGCCATTGATTCAGTTGAGCGACGTCTTTGCAGTCGCAGAGCCAATTGTTCCCGTCGACGGAGACGCGAGTGCGCGGGTTGTTCTCGGTAATGACTCGCCACGGCATGTAATCAACGTACCCGTTATTGTCAAGGTCCAGAAGCTCCAACGATGGCAGGTAATTAAACGTATCATTCTCTATAACCTTTATTTTGTTGTCTCTCAAGTAAAGCTCGTTCAAATTTTGTAGCCTCGTAAACTGAGTATTCCTTAACACCTCCAAGTTATTGTTTTCCAAGTGGAGCACTCGTAAAGACTCGATCCCGTTAAATGTTCTATTTTGTATTGTGTTAATATTGCTGTTATTGAGATACAGAACTTGAAGTCGTTTTTTACCAATGAAAACGTGATTGCCTAATTCCTTTAGATCGTTTCCATCCAAGTATATTTCGGTCGCGTCCATCGGTATTCGGTCCGGCACGTGATCGTAGTCGGCGGCCGAACAATCGACCACGTTGGAGTTCCAAGTGAGATCATGATAACACGAGCACCTATCTGGACAAGTCATCTTGCAATCACAGGCGTCAAAGTCACAACAATGGCACAAAGTGAAACAGTGTGATTCATATTCGCACAGAAACTCTGAAGATTTGACCTCGAGTAGAAGCACATCTAGTTTTGCTCGTGAATGAGTTAAAGAACACCTTACACTTTCTAAATCCATTACTCGCGGGCGCTGCCGTAGGTCACTTAATTGGTTGATTCTCTGCAGCCACTCCATTGTGCAGTCGCACACAAATGGGTTCTCGCTGATATAGAACTCGGGCAAATCTTTCTCCTCGGGAACAGCTGATATAGCAAAAGCGCCGACTTCGAGTGTTTTTATCTTATTTGAATAAATTATTACTTTATTGAGGTTGTACTTTTGCAGGAAAGTGCCGGGGTTTATTTTTTCGATATGATTATTATTCAGAACGACCGTCTCAATACTGCTCGGGAATGAGAATTCGTCGATACTTCTTATTTTATTGTGACTGACGTCGAGCATCTTAACGTTACAAGACTCCTTCATGCCGTAAGTGTCCTCCAGTTTCTCTATTTTATTTTCATGCATGTCGAGCCACTCGAGATTCGAGGGAATGTGGCTATAATCGAACCAAAGCAACTCATTATTTGATACGTTAAGCCAAACAAGGGGCTGGGTGTTTGTAAATATCCCTTTTAAATCCACTAATTTGTTCCCGTCTAATCCGATAGCTTTCAATTGTTGGTTCGAAGCGAAAGCTCCGTCGTCAATCTGATCAATGTTATTTGAGGCCAAGTTCAATATTTGTAGAGACGGCAAGGCAACAAAAGTGTCCTTTGATATTTTCTCGATTTTATTTCCCACGAGTCGTAAGCCATATAAATCGTCTAGGCCCTCAAATTGCGTGGTAGTAACTTTAGTAATTCTATTCATGCCTAAGTCCAGAGATGTCAAGAATCTTAACGTCTTTATGGCTTCCGGTACTTCGGATAACTGGTTTCCACTGAGGCCTAAATCGTGGAGCTTCGTTATGTTTTCGAACGAGCGTAGGTCAACTTTTGTTATTCGGTTCCCGTCCAGGAATAATTGATTCAGCACATACAGATTGGAAAAATGGCTGCTATCCACTTCGATGATGTTGTTATGAGCCAACGAGAGCGAGTGAAGATTTTTCAAATTAGAAAACGCACCATCTGCGATACGCGCAATGTTGTTATACTCCAAACTGAGAAACTGTAAATTATTCAAATCTTGGAACAGAAGCGCATCAATTTTAGTGATTCTGTTATGAGACAAGTTCAAAACTATAAGGCGAACTAATCCTGAGAAAGTGTCTCTGTTTACCCACTCGCTAGTCAACTCGTTCACGGACAAATCCAATATCTGCAGTTGATCTAATCCCTCCAGGAGTCCAGGTGCGAGCACACTCAGAGAGTTATTGTTCAAATATATCTGTTTAATGTCTCTTGAGGACTGAAACATTTCAGGTGGTAATCCGGTTAAGGCGTTCGTAGATAAATTCAGTATTTGCAAATCACTGAGACCGACGAACGCGCGATCAGCTACGTTAGATATTCTATTGTTTTGCAAAAACAATTTCTGAAGAGCGCGGAGGCTCGATAAGCCGTTATCTGGCAGCGCGCTAATTTCGTTGTGCGACATTTCCAGCGTTTCCAACACAGTGTTGCACGATTTCCCGGGGGCGGTGGGACCGTTACCCCAGTCCGAGAATCCCAAGTTAGAGATGTCCTGCAACCTGTTCTGTGTCACGTTCAACTCTTTCAAGTTATACAGCGGGCAGAATATCTCCGACGGCAACACCCAAATATTATTATCACCCAAGTCCAACGTTCTCAGATCGGTCAGTCCACGAAACGTATCCCGGTGGAATTCCATTGACATCGCGGACCAATCCGTGTTATGAGTCCGTATACTTAACGCACGTAAACCACTAAGCGGCGAAAGCACTGCCGAAGGAACATATCGTATCTTACAGGATTCTATTCTCAGTTCTTTCAAATTGTGGAACCGGGAGAGAAGTTCGGTTCCTTCCTCTTTTCTTCTGCCGACGTCGAGCGAGCTCTCGAAGAAGAGGGTATCGGTGCAGTGGAGGTCCAGTGCGGTGATGCGCTGCGCCTGCGAGGCGCTGAGGCCCGCCAGCAGGTCGGTGGCGCCGGCCGCCGTGCGCAGCGAGCACGCCAGCTGCACGCGCGTGGGCTCGCCGGGCCCGCCCGACACGCGCTGCCACTCGCACTCCTGCGGCGCCTCCGCCACCCGGCTCGTCAGCGAGGCTCCGCCGGCTCCCAGCCACGTCCAACTCCAAACGGCCACCGCCAATAATCCCATCGACAGCATCTCGAACACTTTTCAACTGTCACTCAATTCAAATCGTCACTTGGTTTGTTGACGCGCACATTTTCCAACTTCACGAGTTTCCCGTCAAACTTGTTACGAAGTACACATAACGGGCCGTACGGAGAAGCGTGGCGACCGCTCCCGACGGCGAGTGGGCATCGACTGAGTGACGGCGTGCGGCGAGTTGAGCGACCGGCTGGCTCCCCGCTCGCTCGCTCCTCCCCCGACAGAGAGGTCCGATACGCGCCTCCCTTTTTTCTTAAAAGTTCACAACGGCAACAAGTTGCTGGCCGCAAGATTGGCATGAACAGAAGCAAGCTTCGCGAGCTTTTATAAACATGGCGGTACTTTGTTTGTATTGCTTTAATCAAAATTTCAATAGAGTCGCCTCTGAAAAATGTGGACAATGGTTTGTTTTATAAGTCGCGATTAGCTGGATGTGGTTTTCCATGATGCTCTTTTATATTCTACTCTTTATTTAACTGGTTTGACTAGTTCTAGTACAAATAGAGCAACATTAAATAAACGCAGTAGGCAGTTAATCACTAACTTTTGGTTCATTATTTACCTACATATGTGCATACCACATTCACAAACTAGCCACGGTGGGCTGGAGGAATGCTCATAGATTTCTATTTAAATTAATTAGTAGATATTCACTTATTTTGTCCAAGAACCTATGAAATATATTTATTTCATTTATATGTAGGTACCCATATATATGTAAGAAGTTTTAAATTATTTATTTAACTAAATCAACCAAACATATAATATCAATTTTAATCTAAAAGTATAAATAACTAAAACTAATATAAAACTAGATACGAACTAAAATATAAATAAATAAAAACTAAGAAAAAAATTATAATTATATTAATGAGACTTTAAAATGTATACATTAGATTTGACTCTACGTAAATATATACAAACTTTCACCCATCTTTTATCCCCATTATATATATATACATATATAGATTGGATTTCGTTTGATCAGTTCTGATAAGATAAGCTATATTGAATCAAATGAGAATTTGATGAATTAACTATTTCACAATAAAATAAGGGATTGTGACAGCGCCAATACTTTATTACCCTTTGTAAAAGTAATTTTATCCTTTCGCAAAAGCCCTACCTGCTGTGTCAAGTTAAGACAAGTCGTCGAATATTATCTATCTATCCATTAGCACATCAATTTAGGCTTTTATTCTATACATTGTCTAGTTCAATACGTAAGTAGCTTCATTATCAACATGCACCAACGTCAACACATTACCCTAACGAGGTATTTAAGCGGTGACGTCATACAATGATGTGTCAGTCCAAAGATAAGGGTTATCAGGCAGGTAGATGAACAAAGAGGAGATAAAAAGTAATCACGGCCCAGACAGGGATCGCACGCAGGGATTATGCACTTCCGTGCGTTGTGTCATTGTGGCTTGCATTCGTTGCAATATTCCGGAGTTATTACGAAAGTATGAATCAACTGTGTACACAGCTTTTGGAAATGGGATGAGTCTGCGCTGTCCGTTTTTTCAGTTATCAGCAGAAGTAACTGATAGGACGAGTTGTTTAAAATCTTCACACGGCTTCACGGAACATGTGAAGATCATTATTGAACTCCAACATTATAGGTAAAGCCTAAAATGATATGCTAATGGAAAGATAATCAAATATTGACGACTTGTCATAACTTGACACAGCAGTTTAGAGCTGGGTGCCTAGCCAAGATGCCAATCGCTCACGCTCAGTCGCTAACGAAACGCAACTGTCATTGTCACACTAATAAGGAAGAGTGATAGAGAGAGGTAGCTACGATACGTTAGTAAGCGTGAGCGATTGGCATCTTGGCTACGCACGCTGATATGAAAACAAATATTTATCTAACAATAAAATCTGCAGCAATACCTTATAAAACATTGTTGTAATACTTGTAATACATATTTATGTAATTAATCAATTAATTTACAAATCTCAGATTACCATGCGGACATACATACATACTGTAAATATGACAATGCCAACATATTTGATTTTATCTTTCTTTTCATTTAGTAGTTAAAATTATAGAGCTAAAAAGCCATCAGAATATGTATAAAATGTCTCTGGGGTAAACTGTATTTGTGTCCCACTGAATGGTCTGCATGTTTTCAATCGTTAATCATTTATTGTCATGACATTTACGGTTATTCAAAATAATCATTCTATACGAAATATTTTGACTTCCTGTATTTCGTGTTGTATAGGTTTACTTGGAGATCACTTCACTTTGGGACTCGGGGTATTTTAATTGAAGTATTCTGGTTTCATAAAAACTAAAACATCTATCACCCGGAACACAATTGTGACAAGTCATAAACTTGACACACATTTCCGTACAGCAAGTATTAATCTATCCACATCACAATAAAACTTACCTACTTTATCCTATTTTGTGATTTTAGCTCATCAATTAACCTTTTAACCGCTATAGTCCGATATATAAGACAAACGTATTCCAGCTCATTTCGCCGAAGTCTGATAAATAAGACAAATCTTCATGTAATTTCGGGTGACGCGGCGACACGAGCACCCTCAATGAAAAATTCTAAGCGGTTAAAGGGTTAAGATCCAAAAAAATAAGTGAAAAACTTGTGAACTTGTGAAAAAGGATCCTTTTTCACAAGTGGGACTCAACTACCAAACTGTACTGAAAGTGAAGTTACTATTTAGTCTGTGACAGAATATCAGTTGCTTACCCACTTTTCAGTCTAAAGGATGACTCACACTACCACGGGCCGGGACGTGACGGGCCGGACCGATCTGTCAGTTTCTATAGAAAACGTCACGTCACCTCCGAGGGCTCTGAGCCCGGACATGATTATTTCTATAGAAATTAACAGATCATCCCGTCCCGCGCCGTCCCGTCCCGTTCTAGTGTGATTTATCCTTAATGGGCATATTTTTATTTTGTTGTCGTTTTTTTTTTCGCGTCAGATTTGAATGAAATTTGGTGGGTAGGTAGAGTTCCGCCCTAATATTAAATCCGCCCTAATATTAATTCCGGAATAAGTAGGCTACTTTTACCTCAGTAGGTCAATTTATTTATAATTACCCATATATTACGTGCGTTTATTCATAGTAATAAAACTAAATTCTAAACTACATGACACGAAATGTATTACAACTTAACACAAATACTTCTAAGAAACAAACATTATTCTTAAAGATGTCAGAGGTCGCAACGAACGCGTATGTCAACTAATTACAACTTTAAGTAGCACTAATTCCAAGAGCTTATCAACAATGTTTTAAAACTGATAACCTCGTTATTTACATTCTTAAATAATCGCATTTAGTAATGATCTAATTACAGCGCGGCATTTGTTAATATTTTTCAGATAATTAGTATAAAATGTTACTAATGAATAACAAGACCAATTAGATTACAGAAATATCGACACCCATTAGATACAATGTTGCTTTCGGCGTTGAGCCTCTCGGTCTGTGGGGTCCATCAGCCTAAAATCTTTTTGTATGCAAAAGGAGGCAAACGAGCATACTTATCGCCTGACGGTAAGCGATTACCGCTGCTCATGGACACTTGCAACACTTGGGGGGTTACATGTTCGTTGTCGGCCTTTGAGATGGAAGTACGCTCTTTCCTATATCAACAAATAGCATAGGAGATCCATATACTTATACA
Organism: Lathronympha strigana; assembly: GCA_949128165.1. Taxonomy (NCBI): domain Eukaryota; kingdom Metazoa; phylum Arthropoda; class Insecta; order Lepidoptera; family Tortricidae; genus Lathronympha; species Lathronympha strigana. The sequence continues at coordinate 3,766,422 of OX421911.1, forward strand.
TAATTACATATATTATATATTGGTGAACACGTTAAGTAGGTATTGCGAATGCAGCCAACATTAAGAGTGTCAGTTCTCCATGCATACTCCTTGGTTTTTCAAGCTAAGGTTTATATTTTAGTTTATTTTTTCTTTTTTTTTTAACAAAAAAATCAAAAAAGCAAAACAGTAGACACAGATAATAACAATTTTATTCTGTGTTGAAAAAATAATTGCTCTAGATTCAAAAACCAAGGAGGAAACTGTCGAATACGTTTACAAAATTTGTATGGAGAAGTGACCTTGTCCTGTGAGCTCTTAATGGAACCATACCATCAGTGTGCGTAGCCAAGATGCCAATCGCTCACGCTCAGAAACGTATCGTAGTTATCTATCTCTATCACTCTACCTTATTAGTATGACAATGACAGTTGAGTTTCGTTCGCAACGAAGCGTTAGCGATTGGCATCTTGGCTACGCAGCCAGGGCTAACCTAAGAATCGGGTTTTAGTTTTATAGTCATTTAATTAAGCTAATCTCAGTTTATTTACTCTTAGTTTTATGCTGCCTAATTTTAGGTTGTTTTATAAGCTAAGTTTAGTTTTGCAGAATGAAACACGAATGAAGTCGATAAAGATATCTATCTAGGTTATAAAATAGCATTCATATATTTTTTATTATGCTGCCAATAATAATCAAAATTACGTCCCATAAAATATACCCATCCACATATAAGTTTATCTCGTTAAACCATAGTACCACATCCGGCACACACCGCAAGCTGCCCGCAATCGAGTTCAAAGTGCATTTTTAAACCCAGATACCGATCTAACCAATCACTGACTTAGTCGAATTATCAAAGACGTCGGAAACATGAAAGTCCTTTATTGGCTTTCTCTTAAAATTGCGAGGTCCTTTTAGGGAGAGACACATGTCTATTGATGTTGAATGAACTTAGGACATTTTTCGTTGGGGAGGAGTACTCTTTGGAAATGCCTCTGAACTGCAATGCATTCTTGTTTAAATATTTTATTTGTCATATTGTTTAGGTACATATTTTACGAGTATTGCTGCATGCCGAGTCTACTGATTGTATGTTGGTTTGCTTTTAAAGTTTTCAGTTCTGTTATCTACCAGTTGGTACACATCTGTAGGTACATATAATTATAATGGTAGATTGTGTATTAAGGTCGTAATTCTTGTACCGCCCGTGATACGTACAATGTTTTTCATCACATTTGCGAGGAAATAAATAATCTTTATAAGCAGATAAAGAAACAATAATTATTAGCGGTAGTGTAGTAGCATAGTCCACAGTACTCCGGGGTGAGCGGCGACTACGTGCGGCGAACGCGTGGGAGACAGGTCCTCCGGGAGCTCCGGGCGGGCGGTAAAGTAGTTTGAGAAACCATTAAGATCACAGGCTTAATACAGCTCATTAAGTCTAAGTATGCTTGCATATAATATCACCATTTACGAGCAGGTATGATGAAAACACATTATACGAGTAGAAATCATTACTTTTATAAATGTGACTAAATACATATGTACGCTTTTGTGAACAGTTTGTTCGCCTTATAGTCATACATACGATCATAAGTTTTTTGGTCTTATTAGACCGTAAATGAAAAATACTTATAGGTGTATTAGTTTTATTAATCTATTGTTGTTCTTGTTAATAATCATTGTATTTAGGGATACTAGAACCAGGTAGGGCTCGGAGCCCTCGGATATCACGTGACGTTTTCTAAAGAAACTGACAGATCGCCCCGTCCCACCCCGTCCCGATTTAGTGTAAGTCATCCCTAAACCTTACCTTATAAATGTACAATGGTACAATCAATGTGTAAAGTAAAACAAAGGTTAAGACAGAGATATCTTCAAATAAACGACGACAGTAAAGACATCCAATTCCTATTCTAAGTGGAAAACCTAGTTACTATTTGAATTCACATAACTATTGTGTAATACTTATCTATTCTTCAAGTCGATAAATTATCTTCCGAACTTACACGCATTCCGCAGTCAATGTACAAAGCACTAAAATCGGCGTAAATCTCGCATCCAAGCATGTGCCATTGTGTCATTCCAGTGGTATTATTGCCAAATGTAGAAAAACAAAGTCGAAATTAATTCTAACCAGTGTAAGAATTCTTTCCCGGCTGGGGTACGCTTTGGCAACTAATCCCAAGATTTTTCGTAGGCGCTAGTTTTACGACAGCCACTGCCATCTGGCCTTCCAACCCAGAGGGTAAACTAGGCCTTATCGGGATTATATTTAGGCCGAAAAGCGATTGGTAAATATCAAATGATATTTCGTAGATGGTTTCGTCTGGCGTATCAATGAGTTTTTCGGAACTTAATTACGAAATATCATTTGACATTTCCCAATCGGTTTTCCGTGAAGGAAAACATCGTGAAGAAACCGGACTAATCCTACTAAGGCTACAGTAGTTTTCAAAGTTTTAAAGACCCGTTGTAGTAAATCTGTAATGTATGAAAATCGTGAAAGATAAGGGAAATGCAAACATGCAGCCTCAGTGATTACCTACTCAAAAATGCTCTAATTTGATGGATGCTGGCTATCTCACAGGATGGTCGGCACTGAAGCAGAACCTTAATTCCACTCTCAGAAGGCCCATTACGCTTAGGTTGCCTACAGCTTAGGCTATCTACAAAGAAAATTTCGATTGTATTTATTAGAACCCTAACTGTAACGGAAACGATTAATTTTACATTTAATTGTAGTTATTTAATTATTGTTTGCTATATCAGCTGTATCTGGTAGCATGAGTTTAGTGATAGGGTTCCTACTCGTACCTATTGATGACACCCGACGATTAAGAAACTAAATTTTAATACGTATTGTACTACAGCACCAAGAGCCGTTTACCAAATGACCGATGACAATACGATATGGTTTTTTCTCTAGAATTGGTAGCACCGTTAAGTACACGAGATATAAAAGAGGAAATTGAAGTTTTTAGTTCATTAAATGCGCTTTGCACCCCCGGGTGGTTAGGTTAGGTTATCCACACAACTCAGAGTTAACTGTTTTTGTATGGAATTTGACAGCATAACTCCGGGTTAGCGGCTAACACTGGCTGGTGCAAGTGAGCCTAAAGTACCTAAACTTCATCAACACTGAATGAATCATTAAGGTACATTTTTTATATAATCTCACAGGTCCACCGATCCAAATCTCGCAGTCACAGTTATACTGGACATCCTTACAGCTCAACTCTGCGCTCGCAAAGTAACACGAACACATGACCAGCGCCATCTAACGCAGCCAACACTGCCAAGTAACGCCCGAGCGCTCAGGAAGTTGTAAATCACAGCACCACCAGCTCGTCCACCGATTCTCACAACCACCATTTGTCCTTGACCTCCACAACTCCGTTTTAACCTAAAAATTACACTACAAACTTCAAAAGACCAGTATCTTTAGAGGTCTTATTAAAGTGGTGGAAGAACCACTGAAGACGTTAAATCCAAGTTTTATTACTGAAGCTTCCTTGTCGGATGAAAATATTATTCGGATCCTTCCACGCTTGTCACGTTTCTGTCCAAATTAATCACTTAGTCACCTACTACAAAAGAGATCTAAATAAACATTATCTTGCGAGATAAAAGGACTACTGATTTGGGATATCTCTCATTCTTGACGTCGGGGAAACGAAAGTAGTATCTTTCTAATGATTGTTATCTTTAGATGTCATCGGTTTGTCAGAAGGGATTTATAATTTGGACAAGTTGCAAACGGAGCTATATAGGGTTATATTCCAAGACAAAACACAGGTCTACATCAACCAGAGATATAACAAAATGGCGGGACACCGCTGTGTTCTGTATTTCCCGCTTAATATAGATCTTAACGACTAATACAACGTAAAATATTAAACCTGCATGCCTACCATGAACATCAAAAATTCGATGTTCGGCCTCTTTGTCACTGCAATATGCAAATGTGACAGGGAAGGAGATATAAATTCGCAATCGTTCTCATTAAATCTTATTTTATACTTATTTAAAGTCATGTAAGATTAAGATATATCGTTACCGGTTTCAAAATAGTAGGTAAATGAAAACGCATCTTTTTTGGACCGATAATGGGACGTCCCAGTGAAAACTAGTCCAATAACAGATGCTTGCAGGTTGACCTTGACTATTGGTTAACTCAATGAACGAAACACATCCTGCTTTAACAAAGGAAGAAAAAATTGCAACGCAAATTTTAAGCTTAACCTACCCTGGCTCTAAAAAAGTATAAACGCTACGCATACACCGTCCATTATCGGTGCGTTTACTTACAATATTTTGCATAATTTACAGGATTCTGATATCGCAGAAATAGTTTTACTGTTAATAACACACTAGTTAACTTTTAATTATTTCGGTAGATCGGATATTGATGTTTTTAATGGGGCAGCCAATTTTTATTTCGCTATTTTGGGTTTGGCTCCAAATTAAAAATTGTTGTGTTTGACCTAGGAAATAACCTATCTCAATATGACTAAGGACATGATAAAGATAAGATAAAGACGTTTATTCATAATGAACATAAAGAAAAATACAAAGAAACATACCTAGCAAGATAACGTAAAAAATAAACCTACACCTTTGTTTTTCTAAGGTTAAGCTAAGGGTTGAAAAATTTCTTGAAGTTTATTTATCAGTCAGTCCGGACTGAGTATACGGAGTCTATCGGATGTGTATGTCCATCTCTGTCACACTTGCATATTGGAGTGACAAAGAGGTTTTCCCGTCAATGCCAATTTTCGTTGTTCGTGGTAGGCGTGCTGCAATAGTATCTTTCGATATGAAGGTCCAAGAGGAGGCTGGAGGGGCTACAAATAAAATTGTGTCAAATATTTATGCAGTCTTTACGGCGGCGGCAGGTGATTCTACAGGTGCACCTATCGAACCTACTCCTTTATCTAAAATGTTTTTAGCTCTACATACACCCGTATAGTTCTTGTGAAATTTATGTCAACGGGCTAAGCATAATTTCCGTTAGTATTATTATTGAAATCAATAACACTAGTACACCATTAAAAGCAGAAACATGAACGCTTAATCGTGATTCCGCGTGAATCCGACATGACATGTGATTCTGATCACCATAACTAACCACATTACCAAATGACTCGATTCCCGCCAAATGTTCGTCTGCCATTATCGACAGATAAATACCCTATTGTGTTTCGAAAAAAACATAAATCGAATCGATCTTCCTAGCTGTCTGCTTTGTCACACACCCGGCTGGCATCCCTAAGGGCCCATAGATATTTTGTCGCCGTAAATGTCAAAATATTTTGTATCAGTTGTGCTAATGGTCGCACTTTGTAAGGCTGGCATTAATTCATAATTGTGGCTTGATACGGGGATATTATGCCCAAATGTTCGTATTTTGCAATGTTTTTCATTACTGCTACTGGGTATTAGCCATACGTAAAACAGATACACCCTGCCATAAAAGTTACCATAAGGAAAAATGTCAGTTGCAAAACAGAACAAGGTACAAGTATTTATCTACATCTGGAATCCAAATTCGGCAGTTATGGAGAAGTTCTGGGACAATTTAAGTAATTCGCCATATTAATAGACAAACTTAATATAGACCTGTTTAGAAACTTGAAAAACTCCAAATCATTGTGCATTTCTAAAGAATATTACAGACGCTCAGGTTGAATTAAGAACCTCCTTTACTGAAGTCGTTTGAGAACCATTAAAACTCCCCTAACATGATTAGAACATTTCCTAAACGTGATTAGCGAAATCATTTAAATTTTTCAATTAGCAGCCACAATCGCTCAGATTGAATTAGAGGTTCGCGACCAAAAAAACAAGCCGATGTTCGCAACGACGAGAAAAAAGTTAAGAGAATTCGGGACCGATCCTCGGATACTTGACGAAATCCGGCGAATGAATGTAATGCCATTATGATTAGCATTATTCGAAGGGGCCGCGGATTCCGGTTTACCGGATAAAGAGAATTTTGCCAACACAAAGACCACTTTTTCAATGACGCTTTTTAATTTACCCCAAGCATCTGGGCGCAGCGCTCTTAATCGTATTTGTTACGCCACATGTTATTAATACTTCAATGATTTGTTTAAATATTTTGGTGATATCAAAAGACGCTTTATCTAGCTAGAGACTTTAGATTTATGTAGGGATTTTAATAAGTAAATGTGACCCGATGAGTAAACAGTCAGCTGAAACTTTTATTTATTACCAACATTTGGGCTTAGGAGGTCTTGTTAATCCGGTTGGGTACGGGCGTTCGCTGCACTAAATACGAATATTTATGCTTTAACGTTGACATTAATCACAAAAGAGTTCGTGATTTATACCACAACACGGAATAGTCGTTTAGTCTACTCTATGTCGACGCTCCCGTTTCACGTTACCTTAAAAAAGGAACAATAGTTGCACTGTTTTTACTTTTTAAATTTTAAGTGGCTTTAGACACGTGAGCACTCAGTTTGATGACATTCGTGTAGAACATGGCAACACTACGACTTTTTTTAATATTTTGCGTGCGCCGAAAGATTACAAAGTTGTATGTATGATAAAGTCCGCTTTTTAATGAAGGCCTGGATAAATACTGGAGTATTTAATGACTGCTAAAAGGTCCAATTGCAATGTAGTAAATAAAGTATACTGGCATAAAATTAAGAACCCAGCCGTTTCGAGGGTAAACACGGTAACGGCTGAAATTATGAGCTCCGTATGAATAATCAGAAGTATCGCTTTGTCGGCAGCTTCGTCATCAAATCATATAATTAAAACTCAGATGGAAATATTCGACGCATCTGTGTCAGTGACCAGTGAATGTTTTTTTTTGTGTTTCGATTTGTGGGTTCTCGCTTTGTGATAGAAAATTAATGATTTTTGGTCAGTGCGCGGTGCTGCACCGGTGTTGCAAGGTAAAACACCGTATGTGCCAATGAGAGTGGAAGATAGTTACGTCTTTTATAATTGGTTAGTTGGTACAATGGCGAGGTCGACAATGGTGTCCCGCTGTCTACGATATCGACGGAAGGTCTGCTGCGCTCACGCCGCTACCTACGCTCCCGCTTACCCTACATCCCTTTGTCAAGAATTCCACGTCATCTTCCAAACAAGCTGCTCTTTTTCTTAACCTCCAATCTCCTTTTATCCACAATCAAAAATAACCTTTATTGTAACTGACTTAGGTTGAATTTCAAAATAAACAAATAAAGATACGCGATGTGTTAAGTTAACTGTCAAAATGGAAGCTCATGAGAACGCGGGATATTTTATAAAATTATTCCCTAATTATCAATGGTGAACCAGGAACGCATCGTTTGTTATTATCAATTTGTTGGCATTGTTCGAGCGGGATGGAAGGCAAAAGGCGGAGATTTTTGGTAGTCACGCGAAGAGCCTCACAATGGAGCTAAAAAAGCAGAACCCACTATTAAGCTAAAGTCAGGTGGGTATGATGGCGTAGCACATTATTTTATTATAACCGTTCTCTTATAAAAAAGATAATCTATTTCTTCCAGAGACGCAAGCGTGCCCTTTCTTCCTTAAATGCATTTCTGACCTGAAAAAAATCATACGCCTACACTAAACTTCCTCGAAATATCGATCAAAGGGCAAGCAAAATGCAACTAAATAATATACCTATTCTATACGATACCATTAATAAAAGTGAAAACCAACGTAAAGGCGCGTGTGGTCAAATATTTACTCTTATTTATTCAGTACAGTTTACTCCAATAAATTATTTACGTCTATGGCCGACCAAAACATCTTGCCCGTCGCAATTGTTAGCCCATACATTAGGGTGGTCCGTGTTGTTACCGCCACTATAAAACCCGAATCCATTGTAAACCCTGCACTAGCTCCAATTTGGCCCATCATTGTGGTCACCCTACTAGCCATTGTCACCGCTTAATTTATGGCAATTCAATATAATTTCATTAGCACCAAAACTGTTTATAAATCTGTATAGGTCGCTCTGTTAACAGTTATAACACTAGTTTAAAAGGACGTATTTTGGAGTTGATTTAGGCGACTTACGTCTTTTATTGCTAGCGCGTATGAGTTGTTATGGGCAATAAATAAGAGGATTACACCGTCCATGAACTGTGATTAGGCTACGAATGAAGTTTGAGGGAAAAGCAGAAAATTAAATCATTTAAGCCTGTTTAATGGCGATCATATGGCGATTGACAAATGGGAGCGCGTCCGTAAACCCGGTTATAGACGTGAACAATGCAACGGCCAGGGAAATGGTTAGTTTAATTACATACTGCCAATATCCTTGCTATATTAGGAGCAATTAATGTGGCGTTACATGTCCGTTTAAATGGGCATGTGCAATTGCTGCCGATAATTCAGTTAGGTTACATTACACCATGAAGGATAGGATGGTCTAGTTAATGCATCTTCGATATTGCATTTTAAGGTTTAGGATCGCATAATTGAGGAAATAATAGTCTGAAGAAGCGGAACAGCTCATAAGAATTAAAAAGAACTGCTGATAGTGCTGATGTGCCGTGCCGTTGTACTAAGATTAAATAAGGGTTCTGTATATCTGAAATTCGTTACTCGACTTGATAGTTAGTGTCATGGAAAACGCTGCTATACGTATTACCTATGTCACCTTTTCGATATATCGCCATTATCGCCAATCAATATGTATAAAGGATCCCCGAAATCAAATAGCTTCTTTAGTTTCAAATTATAATGTTAACGCGAGTTTTGCCGAAAACTGACCAAATCGGTAAGTATCGGTAAACAATTCCCATAATTCATTTGGGATTCGTGTGGCGTCTTACAGGATATACTGAAATGACCAATCACGGACGTGCCTGGCCTACGAAGCTCCGATATTTACCTCTATTGTAGACGGCCGTTGTTACACCGAAGTTCGGTCGTTCTCGTCACCGGTAGTTTTCTCAAAAAAGTGACATAAACTTAGCAAAGGTACCATGATATCGTATAATAATGTTTATTATAAAAATTTAAATCTGCATTTTAACTATAAAACTCTCGTGAGACTCGAACATATTAAATAATATTTAAAACGGGTCACTCACGTAATTTAGTCGATTTTCGCTCGACATGTTTCGTTCTTTACGAAGAACGTCATCAGGAGCGCCCACTCGCGACAGAGGCAAGTCGTACACTGCGGGCTAATGCCCTATCTGCTCTGGTACTTGCAGCTGGCGGTGGGAGCGGCGCGGGGGGCGACACGGCGGACGATCTACCCTCGTTCTCATTATCATCGCTTTTGCCAACCGGGTTGCAAACAACACTCACTACGTCACTCGCTAAGGGCACGTTCACACAGTCCACTGACGCGGTACCCAAAACCGTTTTCCAACTGGGAGGCACTGACCAACCACAATCACGGTTGAAGTTCGGATGACGACTTATTTCAATAGCCTCCCGTATTTTCCGCTGAACTACGAATTTTTCTCTAGCCAACACGGTTACCCTATTGGTATATACTGGGAAATGTTTTAGAAGGACGGCGAATGAAACATCCGTAATTCGAGACTGATTATTTATTGATCTGCCGGTAGGCAGTAGAAAACCAAAGTACCTACATTTACATGCATATATAACATTCTCCCCTCATAGTTTTTTTACAATTCTTCGATACAATATTTAAACATAATTTTCAAGTTCGATACAAGTCTCCAAATCTAACTAATAAAGAGCGAATGCTTAATAGGTTTAGGTAAGAGAACCCAGATACAAAGCCACCAACAACTTATTTTAAAATACATAACTCATATAAGCTATAAAAAACAAAATGAAATATACAGACAGGTGTTATATTGTGTACCTACCTACACCTAACTATTCTTACGTAACCGCACGTAAACAACACACCCTCTTGCGAGATTTACAATAACAGAACATTTTTTTTGTTAACTACCTGTTTGTACAAAATCAACCTTATCATGCAATGAACAGAATATAAATTGGTAATTAGCCGGCGTTGTATATTTGGATGTTAATGGCAAGCACCAGCTGATAATAAAAATACCTACTTACTTACAAATACTAGGTACTTAATGCCTACTTAGTTTTAACTTATTACATAGTTACAATAACATACCTACTGGTAACTACACCATAAGAGTAATACCTAATGTTGTGTCTAAAGGTGAAACTGAATGGATTAGTCTATTTCGAAACCAAATCGTTTCGGAGGAACGCGATTCCTTTTAGGTCTAGACACGAGGGTGCCGTCCGGTTGTGCCGGTGGTACCTGCGACTGCGGGCTCGGCGCGCGCGCGCCGCCGGCCGCTACGGGGCTCCCGGCCGCCGGCGCGGGCGCGGGCGCGGGCGCTGCGCTCACCTGCTCGGCCCGAGTCGAGGCCGGGGCTATGTCTGCGGGAGCCGCTTCCGAGGCCCAACTATCGATAGCGACGTCGCTCGCTCCATCCGGCCTCGAATGATCGCGATGCAACTGGTCCACGTGCTTTTTAAGTACTTTATTGTCGCTGCGGATGTAATAGGTCAATGGACCTACGCGGTCGCATATAATACCCGTTTCCCAAGTGAAATTATTATTACGATGATGTTTGTAATATACCCGATCACCTATCGCAAATTCTCTAACAGTACCCTTTTTATAATTAATTTGCGCAATTTGTTTTCGACGGACCGCGTCGTTCACACTCGGCCGCAGTAGGTCAAAGGTCGTACGCACCTCTCTTTTTAACATCAGACTAGCCGGTGTGTGTCCTGTAATCGTGTGCGGGGTCGCTCTGTAAATAGATAAGAATTCTTCTAAGGCAAAATCCAGATCGACATTATCGCGCATGGCTTTTTTTAACGCCGTCTTGACAATTTTTACGCAATTTTCCCCGCATCCATTGCTACTAGGTTTGTAAGGTGTCACAGTTATATGGTTAATGCCCTTACTCTGTAAATAACACGCGAAATCATGGCTGTTGAATGGCGGGCCGTTGTCAGAAACAAGTTCGAGCGGGAATCCGAATTGACTAAACACATGACGTAATTTAGCGATCGTGGATTTAGCCGAAGTGCCAGCAACACGAAACGCTTCGATCCATTTTGAATGGGCATCGACTATTACAAAATAATATATCGAATTGTTTGACAATGAGAAAAAATCGCAATGCAAACGATACCATGTTTCCTGCGGCCACACCCACGGGTGCAGGGGCGCCGCCGCCGGCGCCGCACGCTCGCGTGCGCAGGTGTCGCACGCGCGACACACGCGCTCAATGTCCGCGTCAATGCTGGGCCAGTACACATAGTTGCGCGCCAAGCTCTTACATTTTACCATACCTTGGTGTGTTTCATGTAATTGATTTAAGATTTGCTCGCGTAAGCTATTAGGAATAATCACACGATGCCCGTATAAAATACAACCCTGCTCTAAACTCAAGGACTGTCTTAAATTAAAGAACGGTTTCAAGTCTTCGCTGTCACAGTACAACCAGTTTGTTTTAATCGCGTTATTCAGTTGTTGTAAGGTCCGATCGTGTGTGGTAGCGTTAGCGATAGCTTTATAATTTATTGGTGCAGTGTTTTCAACGAAGTTTAGGTATGAATCGACACGGGATTTCACGCTATTATCTGGAACCGGTATTCTAGACAAACTGTCCGCCAAGCAATTATGTTCCGTCCCGATACATTTTACCTCATAATTATACGCGCCTAATATGACGGCCCATCTTTGCAGTCGGCTTGCGGCCATAAGCGGTATCCCCTTTTTTTCGCTAAATATTGATGCCAGCGGTTTACAATCTGTGACTAGGGTAAATTTTATACCGAAAATATAGTCGTGAAACTTGGTCACCCCAAAAATAACCGCTAACCCTTCACGGCAAAATTGAGCGTAGTTCTTCTCGGCCTCGTTGAGCGTCCGCGAGGCATGCAGCACAGCGCGCTCGCGGCCGTCGGCGCCGCGCTGCGCGAGCACGGCCGCCACGCCGCCCGGCGCCGCGTCGCACGTCACCGACGTCGGCCGCGACGGGTCAAAGTGCGCGAGCACGGGTGCCTTCACCAGTAGCCGTTTTACCTTTTTAAATGCTGCATCGCACGCCGCGCTCCATATAAACTCATTTTCAGTTTTTAACAATTCGTATAGTGGACTCAATACGTTACTCAAATTCCTTAAAAATTTACCGTAATAGTTGACTAAACCGAGGAAAGCTTTCAACTCCTTAACGTTGGTCGGCAACGGTGTATTGTTAATAGCATCAACTTTACTCAACTCTGTATGTAACCCGTCGGCGTCAATAACATATCCAAGATATGAGACGGACTTTTGAAAAAAACTGCACTTGTTAGGAGCTACACGTAACCCGCATTCTGACAGAATGGTAAAAACTTTTAACAACCGATTCCAGTGGTCTTCGTAGTCTGTTCCGGACACATTTAAATCATCTAAATAGCAAGTGACATATGGCATTCTGAATAATTTATCCATTATTCTTTGAAACTTATTTGGGGCACACTTAATGCCGAACGGTAATCGATTATAGCAAAACATACCTTGCAAGGTAACTATAGTACATAACTTTTTTGAATCATCATCTAACTCGATTTGTAGATAAGCTTGGCTGAGGTCAATTTTACTGAAATATTTTCCGCCTTGTAGTGACGAAAATATGTCGTCTATTCGTGGAATAGGGTACTTATCATCGACTAAAACCGGGTTAACCGTTGTCTTAAAATCACCGCATAACCGAACATCCCCATTTTTCTTGATGACCGGCACCACGGGTGTCCCCCAGTCGCTCCACTCCACGGGTGAGATGATGCCCTCGTGCTGCAGCCGTGCCAGCTCGGCTTCCACGGCGGGCCGGATCGCGATCGGCACGGGCCGCGGCCGCCGCCACGCGGGCGTCGCGTCACTTACTACATCAAGCCTTACTTTCGTTTTGTTAAAAGTGCCTATACCGTGAGCAAAAACATTCGGAAATCGCTTTATAAGTTTACTACAAATATCCTCACTAAGGACATTCTCGTTTACCGAGTTAACCGCGACGTCGTCATCAATAGAAGGAAATTTTATACCGAAAGCCCTCAACCAACTACGGCCTAGCAGCGGTACACTACAATCATCATCCATGATAACTAGTTTTAAATTTTTTGCCGTTCGATTACCGAGTTGCGCCGTACAAATAATTGTTCCCTTCGGTTTCACCCTTATACCACCGTACAATTTTAAATTTGAGTATGGGTGAAGTTTACAATTTCCAAAAAGCTCTTTATATGTACTAAACGATATAGCACTAATAGCTGCGCCCGTGTCTCCCTCCATCATTAACCAAACATTATTAACTTTTACCTTAACCATCCATTTAGTGTCCGGCTCTTCGTCACTCAGCTGATAGACTTGCAGCTCGTCATCGGAGTCGGACCCGTCCGTCCGCTCGTGGGCCCCTTCCGTGATCAACTGATGTACTCTTTTTGATTCTTTTCTAAAACGACACGTTTTCGCGATATGACCAACGTCACCACACACATAACACTCACTATTTTGAAACGAACACTGTTGCTCGTGATGTCGTCCGTAACAACGGTAGCACCGCTCTCTTGACGATGTCGACCCTCCTCGACCGACATTACCGTAGCCTCGACGCTGAGGCCTGTGGGATCCTCCGGCACCGCGCGAGCCGCGAGCCCGCGCGCCGCTGCCGCCGCCGGCGCCGCCTCGCTGGCGCGCCGCCGCCGCCCCGCCGTCGACCGCGTATAAGGGCTCCGCCTCGCCGCGGGTGCCCGACGCGGCCGCGGGTTGCTGAGTCAGCCCCGCTGGCTTGGAGTCTCGAACTGCCGCCTCCAGCGACAATGCCAATTCAGTGGCGCGTTTGAATGTGAGTTCGTCGTCCTCTGTCAACATTCGCTGCCGAATGCGTTCGCTTTGTAGTCCATACACAAATTGGTCGCGTAAGTTTTCCTTCAAAATATTACTATCCTGAAACTTACAATGTTTACTCAACTTCTTTAATTGTACGAGGTACTCACTTACTGTTTGACCCTCAACTTGTTTACATGCTCTAAAGATCATTCTCTCGGCGATTATTGACCTTTTTGGTGACAGATGTTCTTCGACCAAGGTTACGATTTTATCGAAACTAACGTTTTCCGGTTCATCTGGGTAACACAAGTCAATTATCAAATCCAACGGTTCAGTGCCTACTACCGCAACCAAATATTTTGAAAATTCAGCCACTTTAACATTTTGAATTGTAAACCACGCCTTTAATCTGCTGACGTAGGTCGACCATACGTCGACATTAATTTTAAACTCTTTTAACGCACTCAAGTCAGGTTTATTTTCCACAGACATGGTTCTTAGCACTCGACGCGTGTAGTAACACTAGATTTAACAATCGGGCTCGTCGCCAAATGGTATATACTGGGAAATGTTTTAGAAGGACGGCGAATGAAACATCCGTAATTCGAGACTGATTATTTATTGATCTGCCGGTAGGCAGTAGAAAACCAAAGTACCTACATTTACATGCATATATAACACCTATCAAACCTAATATAGTGCGTCGAATCCGAGTCCAATACGTGTTCCGTTACCGCAGAACCACGGCCATCTCGGTTTTTTATACTACGTATGTGTTCTGTCAGTCTCGTAGAAATATTCCGGCCGGTCTCTCCAATATAATTCTTTCCACAAGAACACGGAATCATATATACCCCAGGACCATTTAAGGGCTCCTTGTCCTTCGGCGAACGCAACCATTGTCTCAGCTGAGTGTTTGGACGTAAAATCGTCTTGATGCAATATCTACGGCGTAACAAGTGTCCGATTTTATCCGTCACGCCCTTAATGTACGGCAGGTATAAGGGCAACCTTTCCACTGCAGCCGATCGACGACGCGCCGATGTGTTCGCAACACGTTTACTTTGCCTCCAATTGTACCCGTTGTTTTCCAACACACATTTCACGTGGTTCAGCTCACGGTCTAAGTGCTGCGGATCGCACAGACTCAAGGCACGATTAATCAAAGTTCTCGGTACTGAGGACAATTGCGAAGGATGATGGTGTGAATCTGCCCTTAGATACCGGTCCGTATGCGTCGGCTTGCGGTAAACTGTAGTATGCACTCGACCACACGGTTTACGCATAACCAGAGCAGATAGGGCATTAGCCCGCAGTGTACGACTTGCCTCTGTCGCGAGTGGGCGCTCCTGATGAAGTGATGACGTTCTTCGTAAAGAACGAAACATGTCGAGCGAAAATCGACTAAATTACGTGAGTACCCGTGACCCGTGACCCGTTTTAAATATTATTTAATATATTCAAATCTGCACTTACCAATAAGTATACCTAACAACAATAGAGATGTATTCTAATTCTTACAAGATGAATTGATGTGAAATTGCTTTCAACACTTTAACCCTTATAGCAAACCTTGTTTTAGAACGGTTCACTTAGTAATAGGTTGAGTTGGAAATGGAACTTACCCTCAGTATATTATTTGGAGTCCTAAATTATCGACAATCGCTCACTAAAACTACACAAAATTATAATTCCATAAAAAACTTGTAGGTACAATACTTACTTTACACTGACACTAATGAATATCCATGCTGCCACTGATATACCCACAGAACAAACATATAGCGATATAGCATTAGCGCGATACGAGTATCATACCTCTATGGACATACCAGATATAGTCTAACAAGCCAACGATCGCAGTAACAGTAGGACAAAAAAACGATATCCGATATACCGTAAGAAAAAGACTGTTACTGCTTTCGATTTCTTGTCAGACTATACATATCATAGTGGGTACGACAGAAGGTAGAAATTAAAAAGTAGCAATATCGTATTGTCCTCCATTTAAATCAATTAATGTAAGAATCAAAAGCGATGCAAATATTGCTTACTCGGACTCTAGTGAGTCCAGTCATAACATTTTAATTATGACAATAATTAGAAGCATGCAAGCATCGCACAGTCAGATGCAAAGATAATGGACCCAGATATGGACACGGACGCACATAAACTTGGTAAAAGCCGGCCATAATCGCCGGGTCTGCCAACCAATGTAAAGTATATTTCCCGCTATGAAGATCCGACGGATTGCCCGAACGTACATGGCCGGCTAGAATTCGGGTTCGGACGAAAGATCGCATCGGTGTGACATTTACTCCGCACAAAGTTCCATTCGATACTTACATTTGCTCCCAAATCGACCATTTCTATGTCCATTACCTAACTTTAATGCGATTCCGATTCGAGTTAAGCAAAACAGTAGGTATTCTCAATGGTCTCCGTTAATAGGGGTCAAATAGAACGGACTAGGATTATCGGGGACCCCATACAAAAAAAAATACAATAATAAGTATATAATAAGCATAAGATATAGTTTGGCCAGGATCTGTTCTCGTTTGTGCTTAGTCGGTAAAATCATACTGTCTCTTTCTTACGTTTATTGCCACTCCGAAAAAAGGGAGGGATAAGTACAGTCACCTGAGAATCAAATGACCTGAGTCACAAATAAGATTGTGCCGCATATTTTGACGGTCTTCACAGTGGAAGATACTAAAAATATTGCAGGTGACTGTATATAGTTTTTTTAGTCTACTGTGCAATTTCGTTTGTCCGACTATGCTTACTTGTGTGCGAGTTAAAAATGTATGAACTCGCATTATCACTAATAGAAGGTATACGCTCGAAATGGTTACACACACTACTCTTTCGTGACTTTGGTCAAAATATTTATTGTCTTCTGTTATCGTGATTTCGAGCGAATAGGGGCCTTACCATGACATCTTAACGTGATTCAGTTGATGACCTAAACTGAGTCGCTTCCATAAATCTGAGCCTAAACTGAGTCGCGTTAAAACGTGATGGTAAGGCCCCTGCACTCTTTATCACAGGGCTAGGTGATGACCAAACGTATACGCAAGGTCATGGTATTAATAATCACGATTAATCCGTTTTAAAGTAAAATAAATAAATAAATATTATGGGACAATCTTACACAAATCGACCTAGTCCCACGCTCAATAAGGGCCTACGCTAGCTGACGCGGACGCCCGCCGCGTGCGCACGTTCGCGGGTCGCGAACTACATACCTCTATCTACCTTAAATTTAAAATAGGTCCTTAAGGCATTGTACCATTTGTACCTAGGATGCTGGCGGCATTTCCTCGTTGTATCGCAATGCTGATACGTTGTGCGAGGAAGCCACCAGCTCTTCGGTCACCAGTAACAACAAACAGACGTTTCGCGATTTCTACGAAAAACTTGCGTGCGCTGGGACCCCACGGATTCGGACCCGGGACCTCCTGCTTTGTAGGCAGGGTCACTACCAACTAGGCTAGGAGGCCGTTAAGTGTTTAATTTCAATGACTTTGGTCGACTAATCACTCCACTTTTAAAACGCGCTTATTACGTTTCACGTCGTGAACAATTCTCCATTACACCTCCAAGATAATTAACACTACAACTTAACCCTCTTTTACCCTATCTGAGGTTTTATTTGTCAATGCCGTAATTACCGTGAGTCAGACCATCTTATTTTATTTAATGTGTCATTAAATTTAACAACAATCGCCTTTTAGTGACGGTCTTTTATGTTTATATGTTAGATTAGATGTTTCTATACGTAATCTTTTGACCGAAGAAAGTCGTAAACACCATAAAGGTTTACACACTTGTGATTGTTTTCAGTAAAAGGTGCCTCTTTGTCGGTTGCCGACAACGCACTCATTTCATAAAGATTCGTTTAGAAATGGACCTTATCAACGAATGACAAAGTGGTACCTTTTACTGAAAACTAGCACGTTTTTTTTTTCAAACGGTGCTGTGTCCGACGCATTACCATAACTCACGGCTTCACCGCTATCGTTACAGTAAATTGTGAGATTGGATTGCATTGGAGGATTGCAGCTAAGTATTCGAGAAAGTACTAGTTTTATAACCCATTTGGACAATAAAAGGAGTTAGAAAGTAACTGATCCGTTTATGTTACATTTCAAAACCACTGAACATAATTTAGTAGCAATTGCGTCAAACACAAAACGATGTTCGGGATCTTTCGGTAGACTTTTAAAAATTTAAGAGCTATGAAGGGTAATTTTCATATTGAACCCACATTAAAAAGTACTCCTTTTCTATTGAATTGTATGATAAAAATCATGACTACATGTACTCAAGCTGTTAACTATTGGCCACAGGAAATATTGGCTCTACAGTTCAGCTGAACACGCACTTTTTCTTTCCTGTGGTCAATAGTTAACAGCTTTTGGACATGCAATAATGATTTTTGTCATACAATGCAATAAAAAGAGAGTACCCCTCAATGTTGATAAGGCTTAAATGAGAATATCAAGCTTTATAGACCTTAACTTTTGAATAGTCTCCGAACATCGTTTTGTGTTTGACCCAAATTACATACGTAGGTACAATTATTATTAAGGCTAGCTAAGATCTATGATGTTATTCGTATTTTATTTGTACTACACTCAACGTCATCAAAATCGCTCTTAACTTTTCAAATTGGCGGTACAATTAGTCGATTCTAACTTATGGTAAAATAACGCTACTTGAATCGATTCCAAAGGTTGGGTATAATAATTTCACTTACAGCTGGAGTCACTTACTCTACTGCTGATTTTAACCCTTTGACCGCCGTTGTCACCTATACTAGACAACGATAGTACGATACACTAACGCCGTCGTCTTGTATACAAGACAAAGTTTCAACCGCTTACTAAATGGTAAAATAATAGAATTTAAAAATTATTTTGTACTCGTGTCAACTTGTTGACCCTTTGTTTTTTCATACATTTACTTTTTAAGCAGGTATATGAATCCATTGTTTCATAATAAAGAATTTAAAAAATATGCTTATAATTTCTACATTTTTCCGTGTCACTGTCGCCGTAGGCATGTATAAAAGACAGCTAGGGATGGGAAAGTTCAATCAATGTGCAAGTTTTAAAAATGAATATGTTTTCACGAATCTGGTTTTATTTAAGCGTTCAAACATTTAATTGCCAATTATTGTCATTGTTGGTAACTACTCGTAGTAAGTAGGTACCTATATGTCGAAAAAAAAGGCATAATAATGGATAAAGTTTAGGCAGCTTCTTCAGTAAATTGACCATTGCGGTTTATTTGCCGAATAAATTATTGACCGCAGTGACAGCGGAGGTCTACATTTTAACTCGATATATATATAACCGATATATACAGTATGTATCACAACGAAGAGCAAACCTTAAAACTGGTTGACAGGGAACTCGAGTACAACTACAATGTAATGACGTGCATTTCACGTGCCTAAATACATGTTTTATGGCATAAAATTACTAAATGAATTACTCGAAGACCATATTTTTGCAGTCGGTTAATGGTTTTTGTAACATCCTATAGGGTTTGTTTACGTTTTTGATTTTTGACAGTGCATGCGTATTGCGTACTGTTGATATGTAGCTAGGGGCAACTAATCAACATTAACGTTGTTATGTCAATGCACATGCGCTTTGAGTTCTGTTTATAAGTAACCTAGGTAATTATTTTAATAATGGCTGTAGTCATAGGCAACGCGCAAGCGCTTTGTTAACTATTTGTTTGTAACTAGGTAAAAATCCAAACTTCAACAAGGTTTGACGCCTGTCTGTCAGTTGGTAATTTAAGAAATGTCATTTATAAGATTGTAAACAAATAATACAAGGGAGGTGCAAAACAATAATAATAAATGTATATTTTTATGCCTCACGTAAAACCTGTCGTATTTTTGATGAATTAGGTAAGTACCATGCTCATATTTATGATCTAAACATTAACGGGTTTCTTTTTTTGCCTTTCGTTCTGATACATACTGTATATATATATTATTAAATCCACCTGTTAGTTTTCTCCGAAAACCCTCCGGTAAGTAAGTATGTAAATTTATCGAGACACGATGCGCGTCCCTAATCTTATGGTTTATAAAGTTTACGTACCGACAAGCGCTTATGCCGTTGACTCAGACGCTATTATTACTTAACTCGCGCGTAAACAGTATTTGTCAGTCGGAACTAAAGACGAGCCATGCGCGCCGTTGACATGTATAGAAGACTACTCGTACAGACTAGTGCGGTGATATTACTTCATGATTCGATAATGTTTAGTTGTTGTTTTTCATGATAAGTCCTTTATTTTCAACATTTTCTGGTATAGTAAATCTGTTTAGTTTAGAAATTTTGAGAGAAATCTAAGTTTGGAAATAAAAAAAGCCAAATTGAGAAGAATTCCACCTTTAATTATGAATATCGATATCACTATTTGCAATCCCTAAACTCTTTATTAGTTGTTTACTTAAAATTTGCTCTGGCGTGTGAGTGAGCGTCTTGGCGGACAGGGTCCGGCGGCCAAAAGGTTAAAATAATATTTTTTTAAAGCAGGAGAAAAAAAAATTCACTTGTGACAATTGTGACGTCGCAATAGTTAAAAAGTAAGTTACAATTTTATAATTTTATGTGTTAATGTCGTCATTACAGGTCGGTTTTTGTATGAAAAAAAAATTGGAATACCAGTTCATAGAGCTAACTGGATAAAATTTGAGGTCAGTAATATTAAAAATACACGCTAATGATTAAGCATACACCTAGGTAATCATTATGCCACATGAGCAGGGACATAATTATGCTCAGCGATTATAATGCCAGTCAAATGATTTAGCCAAATCCATTAGCAATTTGGAATGTCTCCTTAATTAGGCGCTTTTAAAGGTAAATTAACTACCTAGGTAAGATTACAGTAGCGACTTATATAATTCGATAAGTAGGTAAATACTTCATTAAGAAACTGGTTCATTTTTGGATTTAAATATTTTATAGTTAATTAAAAGTAAGAACCCTAACTATTTTAATTGTTGCAAAAAATATTCTAAACTTACCTTATTACGAACAAGACAAAGGCGTTAAACCACAACTTATCATCTGCGGTCTTATTACACCAACACACATTAATAAAAGCCAGTATCTACCGCAAAACTCCATAATTGATATTTTTTCCCAACCAGGTGTGTTATAGTAAACAGTTTTTGACTTTCCACACAACAATACCGACCACACAAAACCGTCTTACCACCAGGAATCCGCGCCATTGTGATTGTCAAAACAAGATCGGTTACAATAAATCTTATTATACCGCCACACGACCACTATCACACTTCTAAAAGGACCTAACTACTTCAACGGCTAAGCAAACTTGCGACCTTTCCCTCTTTCACAATGCAGTCCATTCATGGCTTTTAATAGAAGTGAAGAATAAGTTTGTTTACTGTGAGTCTAAGGCGCAAATCTTTTGTGGAGATAACATCTGCTCTACCTGATATTTTGCTAATCGAGAAATTACTTTGAAAACCTCTCATTTCACTCTTTGTGCATTAGCAAAATGGACTTTATTCCATGTGAACATGGTTTAATTTAAATGTGTTGTGTGGGAAACTTTTGCTTATTTTTTTTATAATTTTGGCCTTGTAATTTTCCTATATTTGGCATTTGTCGTCTAATGTTATAAATAATTTGATACTGGGTCTTTTATACCGTCGGGGTGGTCAGACCTCCTAGTGCTTTAATAGAATACATTTCGTGTTTGCCAAATATGATCAACATAATGCAGGGAATAAATGATATGATATGATATGATAATTACGTCGTGTACTTCAATAATTTAATTTTAAAATAAAAGAATAATCCACCTGGACCACCTTTGAGGTATCTTATTTCTAACAAAAATAGAAACATCGAAAGCAGTTTCTACTTAACGTAGCATTTCGAATAGATTAGAAGCTGACGTGTAGGACAGAATAGATAAAATTGATAATTAAACAAGAACATAATAAAAAAATTGCTTTATTTGGAAATGTAAAGATTTATCATAAAATAAGGTATCATCCAATTAGTGCCTAAAATATACAATTCTACTAAATTATTGCATTTATCGTAAATAAAAAAATACTAGCATAGAATTTCGTTAATTTTAATTAAATAATACAATGTCTTTTAGAACATAATAATAATAGACATACATTTTGAAATCGTCCACTGTTAAAAAGATTAAACTTGCAAGATGATATCAATGATCATAAACACAATCGTACCATTAATTAAATTAAACATATTATTGTAAATAATTACTGTAAGTTTCCACGGAAATCAATTTTATTATATTTAGTTGTAAGTACGACTGAGTTCTTGGCCACATCATATTTCAGACGTATAACAGGAAAACTCTATAATACTTCGATACTGATTTCCAAAGACATGTAATGTTTAAAATTAGGAACGGATATCAAATGCAAACTTGAGCATCGCATAATTCACATATAAAATTATTAAAAAATGTTATTAATAGCTAATTAATTGTCAGCTTATATAAAAATAGAACACATTATTATAATCTGACATGGTTTCATACAACAAAACTTATACTATGTTAATATATAGCACCATACATAATTATATTCAAGACTAAAATTAGACTAAAATAGTATGTACATTTTAATTGGAGATCCAAAGAGGACTACATCACATTATATTACTATGTTTTATTTACATCCAACCAATAAAATGGCACTTTTCTTTTAAATCTAGCTTAGTTTTATTTTTACTGAAGCACTCAGACAATTTCGATCCTCATCGTCGCGATCCCATGCGTTCTTATTTAATTAAAGTTTGGTGACAAACTTTTTTTTCTTGGGAAATGTTGTATTATTTCTACTCAAAATCGCGAGCTGATTCGATTCTAATAAGCGAAAAGTGTCAGTTCCATTTACAAAATATATGTAAAAATCATAACGGTATGAGAAAAAAATCCTGGGTTTTTTTCTCCTAGTAGGATCGAAAGTGCTCGCGATTCTTAGTAGAAATCACATAAAACTTTTAAAAAAAAGTTGAGGGGACAAAAACATACGCCCCGTACAGATTGAAGTTTTTCGGTGGTAGCCAAGAGCACCATGTCCATTTGATTCCGCGCGAATATGAACTACAGTCATGTAGACATGTCGAGCTATTTTCGCCTTTATACATAAACAAATATTACAAGTATTTTAATATGTACTACTATGTAGAATATGTACTGCGCGTTGACATTTGTCTGGACACAGGTCTCTTTAGTCATTACCAAATGAAACTTTAGCTGCCTAATTCAACGAAAATTATGATATCGAAATGGGCATAATATTCCGTGACTTTACAAAAGTCCTGAAATTCCAATGTCATAAAAATTGATCACATAAATAAATGTTAGTAAATGGACTCCAGTAATTGTAATAAAATCAAATCCTTTCTATTAAAACACTAAATCATAGAAAACAATTTCGATTCACTAGATTTCAGAGCGAAATAAATTGCTAGTTTTTTTTTTATCAATTTACTAATGTGCAATCTTATAAACATAGATTGCGTAATATTTTTAACTCATTGAGCATAGAAATTAAAATAAGATTTGACTTTTTATTTTTATAGGTACATTTTTCATTCTAACCCAGCCATTTTATCTGACTTTCCTAATTCATTTTACATTAATAATGCGATGAAGCCTTTAAAAGAGGTTTCATAAACAGTTATATTTATTCTAGTATAATGATATTCACTAAAATTGAGACACAATTGAAACAAATAAAAAGCGTCAATAATGACTTAGCCGAATTGAGGAAATATGTAAATGTTTAATAGTACCAGCCTAGCATATTGACAATACAAAAAAGGCTTTACTTACTTTGAAACATCCTTACTTTATAGCGACTGTGTTTTATAATTGAACACTTTTAAGCACAAGTAGATACCTAAGATTAATGAATATAGATATTTCAAGTGATAGACTAATTTGGCAGGAATGTTCCCTAAGCATTTTCTGTTAAACTTTAACCTCTAGCTTATAAAGGTCTCCTTCGCTTCAATGAAATTTAAATTATGCTAAATTAGAATAGGATTGCATTCGTTTTGTAGCGTTCGATTCAAAACAAATGAAACTGAATTCTATATCCTAAACATTGGGTTCAAAATTAATTGACATTCTTTTGTTATATCCTGGGCGGCAGCAGGTTATTTTTTTGCTACGTTAGTAAGCACAATAACATGAATTCGTAATTAGTATAATATTTTCATCAAAAATGCAACAGATGAAATGTGCCCAGCATATCATTCTTACGAATCGACTGTAAAGATATGTCAACGAAAACCCGAATAAAGGAAATTACTGTAAAATAATAGCTTTAAGACGATACTTGCGCCCAAGGTTTCCTGCGACTATGTCTATTTAACTTTACAATCAAAGTTAGTAAAATAGTGTAAAAGTGTAGAATGTATTGACTAATTGACCTTTATACACTGCGTTTTTTAAGTGGCTTTATTATTCCCATTTATTAAAAAAAACATGTAATTTTTTTTATACATGGTGTTACCAAAGTCACGAAAAATACTTCAACAGCTGATTAAGTCAATGACCCGAAGTGCGATAAAAGTAGAAAAAATTCGAAATTCAAAAAAAAAAAATTGTATGGAGGTTTATTTTTTTCAGCTGTTCCATACAAAGTGTTTTTAGCTGTGGAAGTATCGTCCGGGGCTTTTGTAACACCTTGTATTCAGGATAACAATGAAACTCACCAAACTCTATCAAACAAAATAAAAACAATATTGACACGTAGACAAACATACGCAGTGCATAAAAGCTGCTTATCGAATAATTGTTAAATATGTACGTATTTATGACAGACCGTGGTGGGATTGAACACATGGTAAATCTCATCAGTTAAAACCACACTAACCCATAATCTCAATATTTTAGCTATTGTAATGCTATGTTTATCAACCATTCGAATTATGCTTAAAAAATAGGAGGTTTACGTAAGATACAGACAAATGAACTGTAGATAAACTTGTAAAGCTGAACAAGAATTCGTGGTATCAGTTGGCCAGCCACCACATTTACCGTTGAAAACCGGGATCGGAATCGGTATTTTTGAAAAACCTAGAAAAAGCCCAATATTCAGATTTATACTCTTAATGTGGGACTCTTTCATTTAGGCAATAACTTCAAATTAATATTTGTCCCATTAACACTAACCAAAGAACGAATGAAATAACCGCATTTTTGTATGGATAAAATACCGGTATGCTATCCCTGGTTGAAAACCCAGTGACATATAATCAACGTAAATAATCATTGAACTTACAAATTCACTGCATTTGTCAAATTACAGCAAGACTGACCGATCCTTAAGTCTATAAAATGCTTATTTTTAACAACCTCTCGTACTTACGTTACGTATTGTGCGCTTGACTTTTACGATTTTGTTCAAAATATCACGTTATAGTGAGCAATTGAGCGTCATGTTCGTTGTAAAATATAAAAAATGTATTAAATTATCTTAACCATATTATGTACGTACCAGAGGCGGGTATTATAGATTCATAAATATTCTAAACAGTATACAAATTTAAAATAATCGTATCAAAAGCAATGTACAAAATTGTTTATCAAGGTAAACGTTAATCAGATCTGGTTG
This sequence comes from Lathronympha strigana, assembly GCA_949128165.1. NCBI lineage: Eukaryota > Metazoa > Arthropoda > Insecta > Lepidoptera > Tortricidae > Lathronympha > Lathronympha strigana. Next base: position 3,791,912 of record OX421911.1, read on the forward strand.
TTCGCATAGAGAGTAATTTCAAATGAATACAGTAGGTAATTTTATTTGAAAGTACCAAAACGTAGCACATTTTAGTAAACTATAATTTTGAGACATTTTTTACTAAACTTGATTACTTTTCGCTCCAGTTAGAATTGACTAAATTTTACTAAAATCATATTTAACATAATGGCAATTCGTATACAACATTAAACTAGGACAAAAGTAAGATTAAAATAAGACATTTGAAATGCATTGGAAGAACTGGTATATCACCATTATAATTAACTAATAAAATAAAATAAGCGAATAAGAATAATGTGTACGCAAATACCTATAATTATAAAGTATAATTTTAGTAAAAGGTACCACTCTGTCGGTTGCCAATAAGGCGCTTACGACATAAAGATTTGTTTAAAAATGAACCTTATCGACTAGCGACAAAGTGATAATTTTGCTTATCCCTGAAATGCATGAATTAACAGCATTGTACCTAAAACATCCCAAGTGACAATCAAATTCATTTCGAATTAAGAACTTACGACGATATGACAAAGTCTACGTTCCAATAGAACTCGATTGTCACTTGTCTCGGCTCTGTGTGATAAATGGATCATCATGCATTTAAGGGTTAAACAAGCACATATAGGTATAATCTAATTAAAAATATCTTGTAATTAAAGGCTGCCAACTCGGGACGGTGCTTTTTTAATCCGCAAGGTACACATTATCTAAACAGGTACTAGTAATACGCTAATTTAACACCTATATCTTTTCGTGCGCGATATTATTTTGTCGGGTAATCAAAAGTATTTCATTGAATTTCGCAAAGAGCAGCGAAGTCAAATAGTACATTACCTAACTAGTGCGGTAAAACAAAGAAAGGCCGAGATCGCAGATGTTTGCGACCCTAGCTGCAAGCGAGGGACGTAAATATGCGATCAAGGGCTTTATTTATTACCTCACGGTACATCATTTTATGCCTACACATGGGCAGAAATTGGCTTTTTCAGAAATGGGGAAAAAGGCACTTTATGGCCAGGTGTAGCATAAAATACTTTTTATCCATCCATATCAACTAACTAATTAGAGGGTTGGTGGCCCAGCGGTAAGAGCGTGCGACTTTCAATCCGAAGGTCACGGGTTCAAATCCCAGCTCGTACCAATGAGTTTTAAGAAACTTATGTACGAAATATCATTTGATATTGACCAATCGCTTTTCGGTGAAGGAATACATCGTGAGGAAACCGGGCTAACCCCAATAAGCCCTAGTTTACCCTATGCGTCGGAAGGTCAAATGGCAGTCGCATTTTTAATACTAGCGCCTGCGCCAAATCTTGAGATTAGCTACCAAAACGGAGGCTAGGCTCCCTAAGATATAAGCAGGGAAAACACTAGGAAAAGGACGTTCATTTCAACTAACTGTTTTCTTTATGGTTTCTCGCCAGATAACAGATAACTATATTAAACGGAATTTAACTTAGTGCCAATAAGCCCTAGTTTACCCTATGCGTCGGAAGGTCAAATGGCAGTCGCATTTTTAATACTAGCGCCTGCGCCAAATCTTGAGATTAGCTACCAAAACGGAGGCTAGGCTCCCTAAGATATAAGCAGGGAAAACACTAGGAAAAGGACGTTCATTTCAACTAACTGTTTTCTTTATGGTTTCTCGCCAGATAACAGATAACTATATTAAACGGAATTTAACTTAGTGCCACCTAGCGTTGAAAAAGTCTGGAAGAAATCCGATTTTTTCCCAGACGACTCGTTTTCTTCGGATTCTCTAGGAAAAAATCAATGAAAGTTTCCGCGCTAATTTTCAACTCTAAGTCAATGCATATTAGGTCTAATTTATACCTACAACAGGGCTACATCGATTACATTGAGGAAGAAACAATTGAAACAGATGAAAGGAGTGACAGTGATATTATTCATTTCTTTAAAAACCCGAAAACTTCGGAAAAAAACCGAAATTTTCATTAAATCATGAAAAAAAAACATCCGATTTTTTTCCGGCATTTTCAACGCTAGTGCCACCGAAATCAAAAATACATGATTACATATTCTCCGTGCATAATAGTTTTTTTTCTTTACAAACCAATGCACCCATAGCAACGAGTGGCAGCCCTAACTAATGCGCGCAGGCGTATTCGATGCTAAGACATGACATTCATAATGTGAATGTGGCCAGGGTTGTCGACGGTCACGAAACATGAGAATTTCTCGTCGAAACACAACTTTTTGGCGTTCATACCTGACAACTTGATGCACGCCAATATTTCTCTTCTTTTTGAGCCGTCCTTGTATCTGAAAAAGATAAAAATTTATTATTTTTGCAATTTGTCTAATAAAGACGATATTCGGCATAGGATTTAAAGCCAAATATTATGTAATTTATTTTTATATTATAAATGCGAGAGTAACTCTTGTCTGTACGTCCCCTCTTCACACTAAAACCGCTGACCGGATCTAAATGAAATTTGGGAAATAGGATAGTTTTTGTTCCAATTTTACGCAGATGAAGTTACGGGCAAGAGCTATAGAATAACAAAAAACTCATGATGTTTTAAAATATACATTAAGAATGTTTAAAAAATGGTTTGCATATTCCTAATCCCAGATTCCCAACAGTCAACGCGATAGCCCGTGGGCTCATAACCAGCGGAGTTACTACTTTGATCTTCTGTGAGGGAGACTTGTTTATAATATATGTACATTATCTATAACCTTTTGTTAAAAATAAAACTAGGTACTCACGTCTTTTTCTTCCAAAGCTCCCTCCAGCAATTGCCTCCACCAGCGAAAAAGAAATTACTGGAGCCAATATGGAGATTCCCAACCGCGGAAGTGATTTCCCTTGGACTCATAACCAGCGGCGTCACTACGTTGATCTTCCTTGGCGGCGGCTTGTTGTTGATGACGTAAGTGATGTTCCACCATACGATCTCGGCCGCCATGCTCACGAGGACTAGGGGAGGTTGGTCGTCATCGGCGGGGGAGGTGGGGGAGGAGGGGGTGGCGTGTAGGATGCGGTCGGGGACGGGGGAGAAAGCGCACCACTGGACTTTGGCTTTGTGGTGCTTTAGTAGACGGAGTTGGCGCTTGCCTTGCACGTTCCATAGCTGGAAAAGGGAAATGTGTTATTTGTGCCGTTTTTTTGAGAAAAAAGGGTTTTATAATAGGGATGATGACTAGGTTGAAAAACTATTATTCTTATTAGTCCGTCAGAAAGATTTTCAAAAATTATTAGACACGCATTTTTTCCTTTTTTAAGATAACTAAAATTGACGAATATGAAGAGCGTCAAAGTTCTGTGGTGGGGGCTGGTGACGTCACCTGTGAGTAAGAATTGTACTCAGGTGTGACGTCACGTGAAACTTTAAAGTCCTGTATTTTCGTCATTTTTCATTTGACGAACAAAAGAAAAAATACTTATCGTATATTTTTTTGTCGTCTAGCGTCTAGCTATTTAAACTTTCGTGAGTCATACTGATATTAAATAGCAACGGTTAACACTCACGTATTTTTATCACAATAGACGATATACAATACAATACAATAGTGATGCCCGAGCCGCAAAGATGACAACACCACTCTGTCTGTCCGACGATGACTGCCCGATGCAGTCGAAACATGTCACGCCTATTGTGATAATAAAATTAATAGTTTAAAAAACTAAAACACACGCTTTTAGCACGCACTAAAAATTACAAAATAATTCGGACATTTAGTTTGATGACTCAAGAGTTTTCCCTTTGCCAAATCTTCATTAGATCGCAGGTAAACATAAACAATTTCAGTTCGTGACGAACGATAAATAATTATCTATTCCAAATGGTTATAAGTAGGTAATCATCTTTATTAAATATTTACTATGATTTATTTTGAAAGAAAGCGTGGAGCGTTTTGTCCAAAAAGAGTAAAGATTACATAAACGAACGTAGGGTTTTCCTAAGAAACTTGAACATTCACTAATACAGAATAACATAACAGACATAACCTCCTAATTAATGACCACGATCCTACCCATATGACTAATTAGTATAATGAAATTTAAAATGTTTTCACTGGGAGCTACCGTATTGTTGCTCACCGGGCGGGGCCCCTCATGCGTGGGTCCTGTATCAGTATGAGAGAATTGTCAAAGTGACGTTTGAAATGTTCCCGCAGGACCCACGTTCCACTAGCGCCCCTAGCGGAAAATTGACTCGCGGTGATCCTCATTAGAACAACGTTGCATTTCTTTTGTTTTCTTTGATTTTAATACAATAGAAACTGAACCTTATTCACCTATTGGTTTAAATTTCCAAAAGCATTTTTTGTATGGTGGGCTCAGAAGGATGAGAATGCAATCGGAAATCGACCTTATCGACTTCTATAGCATTTTCATGCTATTCTATGTTTATAATAAATAAATAAATATTGTGGGACAATCTTACACAAATCGACCTAGTCCCACGGTAAGCTCAATAAAGCTTGTGTTGTGGATACTAGACGACGATATATATAATAGATAGATACATATAAATACTTAAATACATAGAAAACATCCATAACTCAGGAACAAATATTCGTGATAAACACACAAATAAATGCCCTGACCACGATTCGAACCCGGATAATAATGCTATCCAATTTGAATCTTAACACTATAACAATAAGGTTGAAATCCTACCACAACATCGCCCGAGTCGAGCCCCATGGCGAGTATAAGCCCGTCGGACGTCAGGTCGCAGGAGGTTATTTTGTTGTTCAGCCTGTACTCCTGAATCTTGTGAAGCTCTGTTTGGCTTCCTTCCCGCAGTTCGAAAGTCTAAAAACAAATGACAGTCAGTACATGTGGTACTATTATAGGTTAACTTTATTCTAGACGAAACGGTTAATATACAGAGAAAAAAATCGAAAATGGCATAATTAGGGGGTACCAATTTCCCATTATACGTTAGACATGTTTATTAGAATGTTAAAAAACCATTTTTGCCATCTCAGTGTGTAATAGAAATGGCCGCCATTCCAAAATGGCGGATATCGGTCAATTTTGGGGGTACAAATTTTTCCTTTTCACAGCAGTTATGCTTATGAGAACGTGAAAAAACCGATATGACAAAAGGAAATGCCAAATTAATTTTGAAATATGCAGATTTCTGAACGTCCGCTAGCGAACATCAAGCCTAAGCTTACTGTGGGACTAGATTGATTAGTTTCAAAAGTTCCCATACAAATTTATTGATAACAGACCTCGCCCGGGCAAAAACAACTCACCTGAAACTTCTTATTATAATCGTCACAGACGACCAATACGTTCTTCTTAAACGCAGCACAACTGACTTGCACATCATTCTGCCTTCCATTCAGCACCTCCGCCCTCCAATATAGTGTGTCCCATAGCTTCACAGTGGCGTTATACTCCACTGTTATAAGTCCCTTGTTGACCCAGAAACAGTCAACTAATGTGCTCTCGCTGAGACAGCCTCTCGTGCCGGGGAACTGGCGGTCTTTGGAGCTGAGACTGCTCTCGCTGCTTGAGTTCGATAGCCGGTCCGATTGGCCATTTTTCTTTTTTATGCCTGCAACATACGATTCTTTACGATACTTAACATAGAATAGTAATAAAATAAATAGGCTGACGCCAACGCCAAACTTTAACCATCATCGGGTAGTATGTACGTCCACCGATTCTTCCCAGCCGCTACCAGCAAGTTGGTATTCACAAAATGTACAGAATTCCTCACCTTCCATATCGTTTAAAATCTCCTGCGATCCCAAATAGCTGTTCCCCTTTTGCAGCATCTCTGGCATCCAAACCCCATCGTTGGTCAGCCTGTACGCCATCAGGCACCGGTTCTTCCCAGCCGCTACCAGCAAGTTGGGGTTCACGAAGCTTAGATACTGTAACAAATTAAGAAAGTTTGCGTGTAGTTAGCTTAAGCTTATGATAATGGTGTACGGTTTATTTTTGCTTGGCACATATGGTAATAGGGTTGAAACACGACTGGGTTGAAAAACTAATATTTTATTTAGTGCGTTAGTTAGACTATCCAAAATTATAAGACACGTATTTTTTCCTTTTTCAAGTTAACTAAAATTGACGAAGATACTCGTAAAAGCATCAAAGTGACGTCACTGGATGCCAAAACCTCAACAGTTGAAACCCATTTTCTCGGTTGAAGTTCTTGTATTTTAGGATTTCTACTAGAAATCCGTGATTCGTAAGTTGACAAATCCAAAACTGACTCGTTCGGTAAGGTGAGAAAGTTCCAAGTGAACGGTGGGTGAAAAGTGGACGGTATTTGCGGCAGTGACACCGCAAAATAAGCGAACCCATAAGAGGGTAGCTACAGCGTGTGCGTTGACCACAACTAAAAACTCGTACATCAGTTACACGGAGCACATAGCGCTTGTAACAGTGCCGAAATATCGGCTGTTCACAAAAAATACAAGGTAAATTATTTTAAATAGTAATAAAAACGCGCATGTAACACCCCTGGAGTTGCAGGCGTCCATAGGCTACGGTGACCGCTTACCATCAGGCGGGCCGTATGCTTGTTTGTCACCGTCGTAGTATAAAAAAAATTATAACCTTCGCTACAACTCGGACAATAAGTCTACTTCGCCTGAATGAAAGTTTTACTATACCTGAACTGCACTCTTCACATCCAGTATGACTCTGGTCTCCTTTGTCCTGAGCGCGTATTTCTGAACGCGGCCGGATCGGAGCCCATAGATGATGTATTGGTTGCACGGAGAGATCTTTAGCGCAGTTATCCTTTCGTCCGCTTTCGTTATTATTTCGGTTAGCATTTTTGTTCCACGGATTATCTGTAAAGGAGAAGTAAATACATGGAAATTATCAATTTATACCCTTTGAAAAGTAACATAGGCCTCGGGAGGACGTTCAAGTCGTTTAGGTCACCACATCCAATGGTATTGAAATTGACATAACTAAAAAATATTACTGACACAACTAGATGTTTGTATACTAACTATTATCGACCTTACTGACGACATGCCTGAGGTTGAGCTGTTGTACTATTAACCTTACTACCTTAACATAAGGTCTACCTGTATGTTGTTCTTGTCGTCAAGCACGGCCAGCAGGGGTTGTGCTCCGCTGTCGTTGTTGCAGATTCCCTTGAGGTTGAGCGCGAGACATGGCTTGGAGTGACGGTCGAGACTCATGGTGCCTTTCAATGGAGGCTTTTTCTTCTCATCCTGTAATATAACAGAAAAATAATAAGATTCTGAAAAGAATGAAAGCGTATTGAGAAACTACTCCTTGTTTTCTTGAAGTTGGTTAAGCCGTTGCTATAGTTGTGTTAATAAAACTAAACATGTTAAGGTAGTTTATCCAATCACGCTCAAAAGTTGACGACCTCCCTAGCCTTGTTAGAAAATTGCCAAAACAATTGTAAATAGAAAACTCCCTTGAGAATTAGACATTAATATACCTGTAACGGTGTTCCGAAACATGTCGAGCTATTTTCGACTTTATTGACGTGAGTAACCCGATGCAAGTATATTAATACTAGCGACCCACCCCGGCTTCGCACGGGTGCAATGTATATTACATATAAACCTTCCTCTTGAATCACTCTATCTATTATGAGCCCGGTATATAAATTAGACCGACTTAGCTGAACTTTTTGCCATGAGTTTGCATAGTTACAAAAACATTTTTATGCTACACCTGGCCATAAAGTGCCTTTTTCCGCACGCTACGCGTACGGAAAAAGCCGATTTCTGCCCGAGTGTAGGCATAAAATGATGTACCTAACACGTGAGGTAATAAATAAAGCCCTTGATCGCATATTTACGTCCCTCGCTTGCAGCTCGGGTCGCAAACATCTGCGATCTCGGCCTTTCTTTGTTTTACCGCACTAGTTAGGTAATGTACTATTACATGGTTTAATACAAAAATTTAAAGATCATTTCAATTAAAATGGAATAAATAAAAAACTTTTTCGAAATTGTAGTCAGTTTTTGAATAATACACCATTTTCTAACAGCTGTTTTACTATTTTTTGATGAGCGAGCTTCAAACATCTAATTGGGTGTCGACCCTATTGCTATTGATTCTCAATAAAACATTTTTTTACTTGCTCAGTATATAGTCTTATCACTACATAGTATAAAACAAAGTCCCTTTCTCTGTCCCTATATCCCTATGTAAGCTTAAATCTTTAAAACTACCAACGGATTTTGATGCGGGTTTTTTTAATAGAGTGATTTAAGAGGAAGGTTTATATGTATGATAATAACCCGTGCCACGCCGGGGCGGGTCGCTAGTACGGAATAAATGAAACACTATAATTACTATTTAAAACGAGATATTTACCATGTACATTTGTTTTTATGAGCTCCCGATATTTCGGCACTGTTACAAGTGCCATGTTCACGGTTTAACTGATTTGCTGCGAGTTGCTTAAAATCGTATATAAATGAAACAGTTTAGAAGTTTTTGTGGTTGGCAAGACAATGGTTACCTCGGAGTGTATGGCGAAGGACTTGTTCCTCTTGGGGGTGGCGTGCGCGCTGCGGCCGGCAGCGGCGGGCGAGTGCGGCGACGCGGCCTCCACGAAGCTCACGTCAAACTTCGTCGTCAACCGGACTTTCCTACACAACATAAATAATAAATATTGTAGTACAATCTTACACAAATCAACCCACGGTAGCCAGCAGGGGATGTGCTCCGCTATCGTTGTAGTCCCTTGATGTTGAGCTGTTGTACCACAGCGTAGGGATGTCTTCCATACAGTGAGGTAACTTCATACACGGCCAGCGACTCGGCTCGGTGGTCGTGCTGAGGCTCAGGGTTCTCAAAAACTATGCGAAAGATATTACAGTCTGATTGGCAAACTAACTTCCATTTTACACCCCTTAAAATAGAGCGCCGAATTTTCATAAAAATTGGGCGGCATTTCCTCCCCGCCTCCCCCGCGCGCCCCCCATCGATGACCCAGAAATCGGCGGAGTTCACCCACTGTATAGAATACATCCTTACGCTGTGGTTGTACTATCAACCTCACTGCCTTAACATAAGGTCTACCTGAATGTTGTTCTTGTCATCGAGCACGGCCAGTAGGGATTGTGCTCCGCTGTCGTTGTTGCATTGTTGCAAATATTGTAGTACAATATTACACAAATCAAACCACGGTAAGCTCATGAGGCTTATGATGTGGGTACTAGGCGACGATGTATATAACAGATAGATACATATAAATACTTAAATACATAGAAAATATCCATAACTCAGGAACAAATATTCGTGATAAACACACAATTAAATGCCCTGACCAGGATTCGAAACCAGAACCTCCGGCTTCGTAGGCAAAGTCACTACCACTACCAACTAGGCTATGAAGTTCTTAAACAATATTACAAACTAAATTAATGTTATCTATGACCAAAGCAGAACAAAACCGTCAAAAAATGTGGATCAGAATGACATTAGCGAACAATGCGTAAATGATGATACAAAACATAAATGTTTCGTACAAAAAAGAGCTTACTGACGTGAGCATGAAGTGTCAAATTCATACACAAAACTAGCAACACTGTTAACTTTTTAGGCTGTTCGCACTTAACGAAACATCACATTCCAAACAAGACAATATGAAAAAGTACCGCAAGTGCGGTACTTTATGGCCTAATTACTCTCGGCTGATTGGGTAACCAGTTCTTTTATTCTATATGATATGACTAACTAATATTTGCCTGTATGCCTAGAGTCAACAGTAGTAGATTGTATCACAAGGGATCAAATTGATATATTTCCGGCGAGTACGTCCATACGCGTTCAAAAGTGCATGGGCAATTAATGAATGAATTCATTAATAAACTGCCCATGCATTTTTGAACGCTATAGTACAGTCAACCAATTGGAACCCTAGGCCACTCTAGAACCATGTCAAAATGACAAGCAGTAAGAGATTTCTTACAACGTGACTGATAGCGTCACTATGACATAGTCCTACAGTGGCCTAGGGTTCCAATTGGTTGACTGTACATTGATTCCCGAATTAAGCTATCGATTCTTAATTGAATCCTGGGCGTAAGAAGAGATTCAAGCGTTAACGTCTAAGACGAAAATCATTTTGATACTGTGTAACATATACTGCTTTTCACTCAAACTATTAGGAAAATAACCCTAAAATAATAAAAGCAGCACGAAAACGTACAACTATGTGGTCCTTGAACAGACAACTGCCACTTTGATCCGTCCTAGCAGGAAAGAAAAAACCTTTTTTTTAAATAGGTGGTATGAAAAAAACCTTACCCGTTCCTCTGAGTGTTCTGCGCCACGTAAGCAGGGTCGAGTTGCCACACCTTGGCACAGTTCTCCATAGTGCCTGTGCCCGTTAAAAGCACATCAGGCCCCGGTAGTATGTCGTGCCACACTTCACTCACAGCCATCGACATTACGTTGCTGAAATATTCACATAATGTTAATAAGAATCGTACGCAAATAATTAAGCTGAAAACAGGAGCTGATTCAACTTCAATAAAAGAGTAGTTTATTGGAACAGTGATATAAGTAATAAGGATTCTTAAAATTCAAGGGGCACGCGAAATTAATAGTAGAGTTGATTATTTGTCCTTAATTTCCATGTTAAAAAATCTGTGCTATCCAAAATTAGAGGCAGAATACGTTTTTGTGTGATAATATTTGATAAAACAGTTAAATAGTAAGTCGCACTATTTTTACAAAGAAAATATACTTCTTTATTAGTTGATTCTGAACAACGCCAACATCGTGGTAATAACTCTTTTAATTTGGTACTAAAGATGCGTACGGAATACGGATGCTAATGGAAAATCATAAGAATTATACATGTTTTAATATTTTTTAAATTAAGGTTTTTGTAACTAAAAACTGTTTTTTTTGGCATTTGTATTATTTGTTAGTTGTTTTTTAATAGTTTGTAGTCCAGTAACAACAATATATTTGACAAATAGAAACGTTTTTGTATAAATACATGTCGTTCTTACCTCTTAATTTACGTTAGCTTACGACCGCATTATTTTACACTTTACAGCTTATTTTAGAGGCAAAATAATAATTTACCAGAATTTAATATACTTCAATGTATATTGTTCTAAAATTCCATATTTTAGAAACAAGCCCGACATAATTTAAAAACCAATAAATATGCACATAAAAGGACATTTAACCTTTTTTTGTAGGACCCACGGTCCACTAGCGCCCCTAGCGGCGAATTCACTCGCGGTAATCTTCATTAACAGATTGAAGTGCTGAAGTAGAAAAAGCACTATTTATGAAACACTCTGATTCTCCCGGTCGAAAATCATAAAGGTCGACGCATATAAATTATAATGCTACCATCGGTAGACGCGAATCGATAGTCAGTCTCTTTATTGTCCAGAGAAAACAAATGGTGAATGAGTGTCACTCACCCCCTCCGGTTCTCCAAATCAAAGATCCTCGCCAGGTTGTTGAGGTCCACACATATGATGCGGCTATCGTCGGTGGCTACGAACAGCAGAGAGCCAGTCTTGTTAACCGCCAACGACAAGAACGTTAGGTCGGCCCGCACCGCGTCACCTGTCATGTTAAAACACTAATTAATGTCAAAATACTTACCTAAGTGTTAGGAAACCCATAAGCTTGAAGCCCAGTTCGTTCTCAGTAACTTACGGTAATTTACCCGATTCGTATAGGGAACTTTCCCCATACGGCAATCGCTAATCAAAATAAAGGTGACGGATTTACGCAAGACTGACCTAATGACTATGAGAATACCTTATCTAAATCATGTTCTGGTCAACATGTCCCCGAAAACTCAGGGGTCTAGTTGTAACCAGCGCCAAATTACAGGAACCTTACAATGACGTCTTAACGCGACTCAGGTTGGATTTGACCAAACTTTTTAACCAAGAATAACGCTTACTCTTGGATACTAATGTCAAAATCCCATAGTAATTTTACGTTTCTATCGGAGAGTAAGCTTTATTCTCGGAATAAAAATTTGGTAAAACACAGCCTCAGTCGGCGATCTAAACTGAGTCGCTGCCATACAACTGAACATAGTTAAGAAACTAAACTGAATCGCGCTAAGACGTCATGGTAAAGGCCCCAGAACGTTGAAAATGGTTTGAATAGCTTCGACGAACGGATGGTACGGTTGTGTTAAAAGTATTCCTTGACTTCTTGAAGATACCACCGTGCCCCTAGATTATCATAATAATTTTGAATGGTAAGAATACGAGCTATTATTGATTACTGCATCGTGCTCACCATGATGTTGTGTGTGTGCCAAGTTGCCAACTTTTTACTGCAAGTGTGGATCGTCGGTGAAACTACGAGTGACCAAGCTAATCAATACTTAGCTCAACATGTAGGCATTGCCATACAATATGGCGATGCGGCCAGCCGTCTGTGTGCATTGCTCAACGGCAAGGATTTGAAATAGTAGATTGCGTTATAAGAGATCAAAGTGATATATTTCCGAATTCCGAAAGGAGCGATGGATTCTTCAATAGTAGAGTACAAGTAGAATCCTGAGCGTAATGAGGGATTCAAGCGTCGCAAGACGAAAGTAATAATGATACCGTGTGTGACATATACTGCTTTTCACATCAATTATGAGGAAATAAACAAAACCGAAAACAGCATCATACTAACACCACGTTGCCACTAGTTAATGTCTGAAAACGTAAAAAGAAAACAGAAAAGTGCCACTTTGATCCCTCCTAGCTTGAATAGAAAAAACCCCTATATGAATAGGTGGTGTGAAAAGGTTTTTTTTTATTACTAAATAGTTATGCGTAGTAATTTACCTACTTGGGATATAAATAAAAGTAAATAAATATTTTGGGAACAATCTCACATATATCAACCTAGCCCCAAACTAAACAAAGCTTGTACTATGGGTACTAGGCGACGATATACATACTTATATAGATAAATACATACATATTATAAATAGGAAACGTCCATAACTCACGAACATTTCGTGATAAACACACAAATAAATGCCCTGACCAGAATTCGAACCCGGGACCTCCAGCGTCGTACGCCGTCAAGATAGAAACAAATCAGTCTATAATATTACCTGTGATGACGGAGCGAGTGCGACAGATACCGAAGTTGTTTGGGTGTCCGTTCAATTCCAGTTCGTGCTCTATTACTTCTTTCTGAGTTAGAATTATTATTCGATTTGTGCCTGCAATGGTTTGCATGAATTATGATAAAGTTTAGACTTACCTACCCAGGGAAGGAATCGAACCTGCGTCTTCTGCATTCAAGGCAGTTACAATAAAATTATATGATATTTTAATCAAGTCATCATTGTGGCATGAGAATTGTATTTCTGACCTCGTGGTTTAATAGTACTTTATGCAACAGTGATATAATAAGGGTTCTTAAAACTTGAGGGTCGCCGTTACAAAACCAGAGAGTTTTAAGAACCAATTATGAGCTGTTGCATATGCTAGTCTTTCTACGACAGCAAAAATAGCGTAAAAATCAAAATCTATAAAAGTGGCAGTGTAGGCAAGATGTTATGGTCACTATATAAATAAATAAATTAAAAAAAAACAACAGTGCCCACATATTGTATGTAAATCCATAGGAGCAGTGTTCTTATGGAATACCATAGACAACGTTATAATGTATACTTTTTTAATATCGCTGTCAGTCATCTAATTGACAGATAGAAGAGGTATAAATCACAGGTGATATTAGGAATAAAGGAATATTAGTTATATTAATATCACATGCGGAGCGTTGTTGGTGAAGCGGCAAAGCATGCAACTCAATCTCAGCTTGTACCAATGAGTTTTCGGAACTTCTGTACGAAATATCAAGTGACCTATCGCTTTTCGGTGAGGAATAATGAGGAAAACAGGATTAATCCCAATCTTTATATCTACATCTTTGGGTTGGAAGGTGAGATCGCATTCGTTTTCGTAAATAGCGCTTACGTCAAACCTTGGGTTTACAGACCGAACGCTTCCAGGGCCTATACCACGAAAATCGAACGATTGCGGATTTATATCTCCATCTCTGTCACACTTGCTTATTGGAGTGACAAAGAGGTTTTCCCGTCAATGCCAATTTTCGATGTTCGTGGTAGCCATCCAGATCTCGGAAACACGCAAGGAAAAAGAGAGTAATGTTAAAATCACGTACCCGGCACTGTAATGATGTCCAATACAGTGTCATTCTCTTCCAATGAGACCACTTTTTCTTTTGTCTTCATTTCAACGACATCCACGTAGTTCTTACTATTATTGGCCAAAGCCATTATCAAATACCTGGAAAAAATACATGGATAAATAGTGTGTACATTTGAGTGCACCATATATTAGGTCGGGGAAAGTATTATCGTATTTTTTATGAAAATTCTAAATGTCCATAGAAAAAGCTGCATCTTTGACATCAAAATTCCCTGGCTAAAAACCCTAAACGAACTTTGTGCCACTTTTAGTAATACTACCATGGGTTCATAAATATTACCGATTTTTTACTAGTTGATTCGCAACTTTCCTTTTATTTTGAATCAACATTTTAAAATGTATTAAATTTGTCCGTCAAACGTTTAAACCGGCAGAAAACAAATGAAGAATGCCAGGACCGTATTTTTTTGTTGATTAGTATTATTATAAACCAGATATAAACAGTAAAAGTATTTAAAAAATATAATTTTTTGTATACAAAATACCAAGCTACTTTCTTTCCGACCTAATATTTGCTAAACTAAGTAGTACTTTAACTTTTCTTTTGCCAAACTAAATGACACCTTATCACCGAGCCAGAAATGTGTTCAATGTTCATAGAACACGTTTCGGTTTCTGTACAAAACGTTTCAGTTGCAAGCATCAAACAGGAGTAGTGTCTCATTGCACTAGTTACAGGCCGCATCCAAGCGCCGGTAAATAAAAACGTAAAAAAACATTTTTTTTGTATTTTAAGTGGGCCTTTTCTAAATGAAATTTACTTACCATGTATCAAAACATATAAAAAAAGAAAAAAAAAGGTTTTTTATTTTATTTTATCGAAATGACCAAAAATCATATGACATTTTTTGTTTCTCTTAGCCTCAGGAATACGCTGTTATAATCTCTCGCAATGGTGAGCACCGTGTATTGGTGCATGATTTGCTCGTGTGATGGCAACATTTCAAAAATAAATAAATACACATAGCACATACCTGTCATCATTTAGGGCATTTAGGGCTAATTATAGGACACAACACACTAAACAAAACCTATACAACATGGGTAAAACAGACAGTCCTATGTGCAGTCTGCATGGAAGAAGAGAAGACGAAACATATCATACGAGACTGTAGACAGGTAGAAGTATACATGAAAAGGTATTTAGGGACTATAAACACACTAAAGGAGGCAGTTAGCAACCTAAAACCAATGTTGGCTTTCATGGAAGAGCTGGGATGGAATAAGGCTACGTCGGTACCACGCAAAAAAGGCACAATGGATGTCGAGTTGTGGAAAAAAGCCCAGGAAAACTAACTAAACTATAGTCTGACAAGCGAGCGAGCGCAGTAACAGTAGGACAAAATAACTATATCCATCCCTTTTTTCAGGGTGGTAATACTAGAAAGAAAGAAAGAAACAAAGAAAGAAGAAAGAAATTTTTTTATTGCCACGGTCACGGAAATATTCACAATATAGTGTGTACAATACAATTTCAGTATTATATTGGTACTATGCGTGACAAAAGGAACGGGCTCAGCATATGTTACGTCAGCTTATAACTGCGCAACGCTGGTTTTCAGTCCGTCCCCTTTTCACCAGAACACATTAACATTTTGCTGCGGGTAGAAACAGCCAAATAAAAAAATAAAAATAAAAAAACTAGCGTAAGAAAAAGACAGTATGATGCTCTCTATCCTACTGTTACTGCGCTCGCTGGGTTGTCAGACTATAACTACCTGTCATCATAACTCGGCACACAACACAACAACTCCTTATCCCGGTCCACAAGATCCGTGTAGCTGTGCTTGGGCACCCCCTGCGGGTCGTACAGTATGACCGTCCTCGACGTATGCGCGACCAGGGTCTCAGAGTCGTTCATCCAGTGGCAACCGATGAACGGACCCATCTTGGGCGTGATTATTAGGTTGCCGGGGTAATTGTTGTTGTAGAGCTCTTCGGGGTCTGAGGGCAAGGGAATGTTAGCGTTATTCCTTTAGTAATAAAGTCGAAAATATCGAATGTACGTTGTGACTCTAATCGTCTCGATTTCGTCACTCACTTCTTCGAGCAACACGCGTTGGAAGGGAGACGGCAAAGCGACATTCTACGGTACAAACTTTTCTGTTACTTTTTGCGAGGGGAAACATGCATATAGACGCACTTCTCACACATTACATACAAAAATACATTCTGTAATGACCAGGGTCCGTAATTTTCATGCCCGGCTTCGTCATAATGACGTATATAAGGATGTTTCAATACGAAATGAGTAAATGACTGATAAAGTCTATCAACGATCGATTGTAACCTCGAACGTAAGAGTTTTGACACTATTCAATGACAGCATTATTCTTTCAAACGTAAAACCTTAAACATGATGTATGAAGCTTGACGTCATTTGTCTGTCATCGGCATGAAAATTACGGGCCCTGGTAATGACGACACTAACACGTTAAATAATACAACTACTTTAACAAATCTGCGCAGGATCGAGCCAAATGGAAACTGCTTCTTAGAGCCCTATGTCCCTGATGAGGGATAAGAGGACTTCATCATCACTTTAACAAATCTTACACACTTCGATCTATTTTTGTGTACGTCTAGTCACAATACAGACCCGTGTGTGCCTATTTGGGCTTCTACTTTGGCATAGAGTAATCGGTACGTATGTCGACTCCCTGTGTTGCTTGATGACACATTCATACGGTACAATTAAACACTTTAGAACGGATTAATCGCGTAGTGTTAATACACCATGTGCTGTAAAGGGCTCGAAACCTACCCTACGTTTTGAGCCCTTTACAGCACTCGTTTTCATAGGGTTAAGATGATTACTGTGAAAATGAATGATGTAAAGGCTTCGAAAAGTAGCGTCATGGTGTTAATAATTGCGATTAATCCGTTCTAAAGTGTTTCATTTCAATGAACAACAATCTCGGTAACAGAAGAGAATTATTCATACGTTTTGCATTTCCCGACATTCTTAAGATAAATGGGTGGATATTTGATGGGGGAACCCTAACTTTGGTAACGTTGTTGGTTTATTCTTTTCCACGCCAAAGGCGTATATATTGGCACCGCAGATTCAATGCCAATGACCGATATATCGGTCACAGACAGAGTAAAATAAAACTACACTGGTAAAGCATAAAGTTCAACTTCAGTTTTGACATTTCGATGACGTGGCGTCTGAATGATAGCTTGTGCGTTCGACATGGAGTCTCCTTGAATGTAAACAGATAGAAGTATACAGTAGCAAATACTTAGGAACTCCCAGCACACTAAAGGAGGCAATTTGCAACCTTAAAACGATGACTGGTTTCGTGGACGAACTAGGGTGGTTAGAGTAGACCTCGCTGTCACGCAAAAAAGGCACAATGAATGTCGATTTGCGGAAAAAGCCCAGGAAAACTGACTAATTAAGTAACGTGTTTAAGTTTAACCAGTTTAAGTTTATTTAGTTTACTTTTAGGATTATTTTTTTTACTTAATTTTAAAGACATTTTACATATGTTTGTCATTATAAATTGAAAGAGATGTCATATACTAAAGAAAAAGTGACCAAGGTCCCTGGTGAGCGAAAGCAGGAGGTCGCTGGTTCGATCCCAGCCCTGCTCACCGGGGACCTTGGTCACTTTTTCTTTAGTATATGACATCTCTTTCAATTTATAATTTATATATAGTAGTGTGACTACTTAAAAAAACACAAAAACATGAATCAAAACATTTATTACATTTAATAAATGATTTGATTCGTGCTTTATAATTGTATGTTTGTCATAATAATATGTGTTGTAAAATAATAAATTATTTATACATCAAAAAAAAAATTAAGTAACCGGTTTAATCTGTTTACCTTCTTCAGGGATGGTGTCGGTGTCGTCGGTCTGCACGTCATCGACGTACCAGACTGTGAGCACGCCGTCGAAGGCCAGGCCGGCGACGACGGGCGGGTTGACCGGGCACGCGCCCACCCACTTCACGGGCGACCCGCTGCCCGCCAGCTCTTTGGTCAGGTTGTTGGTGGATATGTTGAACATCTAAACGATATAACTCGTTGTTGAAACAAATCTCATTATTTATCTGAATATTTTTGATTTGTTATTATAATACACTACTATATATAAATTATAAATTGAAATAGATATCATATACTAAAAAAAATACCAACACCATCGGACGCTAAGACGATCGAACTATGAACGAACGAAGCTACCTCGGCTACCTGGTAAGGTGGGACCGAGATCTCGGTCTTGGCAGTCTCGGCCAAAATCCGAGCCGAGATCTCGGTCTCGGCTGTCTGCCAAAAAGGGCCGAGATTCTCGGCCTTGGCCGAAACTTCCATCTTGACACTTTTTGCGATTTTGGTGGGTATTTTAAGCAATTATAGTTTACCGGTTTATCGTACGTAATGCAAATAATAACTTTTTTTTCTCTAGCTTTGACTGTAAATGTTGTGTTTTAGTGATGGCTATATTAAACAAAAGTTTAATTCTTGACTATGTTTTTTGTGGAAAATGCACGTATTTATTATAAAATTCGGTCTCGGTCTCTGCCGAGACAAAAAAAGAAGTCTCGGTCGGACCTTACTACCTGGTCTCAACGAATGCTAGCGAATTTCTCGAGCATATGCAATTTTTGTAACAGGCGAGACACCTGCCGCCGTACTCTAAGTATAAATGGTTATGGCGTTAGACGCGTAAGTTGAAGACCCGATCGATCCTCGGCCTTCGATGGTGTTGGTCTTTTTCTTTAGTATGTACAATTGACGTACACTGAGAATTTCGTGCCACCAGTATTTTAAAATACCTTAGGTCCTAAATGAGAGAGGGGATCCTTGATGCGGAACCCTCGGTGGGCGAGTCCGCACTTGGATTTTTTTTTGTATACTTGCCAATCCCATATTTGACGGTCTCTGTTATGTACTGTTGTAAAAAACTTACCTTTATAGAACCAGAGAGGGTGCCAACTAGCACGTGGTCACCAAGGAACCCGACGCATCTTATGTTCTCCTCCTTAAGGTCTATTGTCGAATGTTTGATCTCCTCTACGTTTTGTTCGTGCCTAAAACATAGTATACATTAAAACAATACTTGTATGTACACTTTAAATTGAAATAGATGTCATATACTAAAGAAAAAGACCAACACCGACGAAGGCCAATCCGAGGATCGAACTCGGGTCTTCAGCTTACGCGGCTAACGCCATAACCACTAGGCCAACTCTCTCTTTAGTCGGTCCCTCATTCCTGAGGATCGTGATCACAATTTGTTACGTCCTTGATCAGTTGTCTCCAACAGTCTCGATCCATCGTTGCCTTCACCGCTTGATGGAACTTGCTCGAGGATGTGGCTTCTCTGACTTGGTCAGTCCATCTAGTCGGCGAGCGGCCACGGCTTCTCGTTCCTTCCATTTCGCCAACCACGACCAGTTTCTCGAGACTCTCCGTTCCCCTTCGCATAGCATACTAGGCCAACTGGTCTTATCGAAATGCCGGCGAATTTCTCAAGCAGCCAATTGCAGGCCGCTACGCTCAACAAATTCGCCGCTTACCGACTGCGTCGAGCAGAAAATTCATGTACAGACCTTGGCGAGTAAATAAGAAAGCCTCAGATCACATGTTGGTCGACACCAGCTCCACTTCGGACGACAATAGGGATGATGACTAGGTTGAAAAACTATTATTCTAATTAGTCCGTCAGAAAGATTATCAAAAATTATTAGACACGTATTTTTTCCTCTTTCAAGATAACTAAAATTGACGAATATGAAGAGCGTCAAAGTATCTAACAGACGGACTAATTAGATTTTTTGTCGTCTAGCATATTAGATGAAATCTGAAACATTTCTTACTGAGTAATCTACTATTATGTAATACTTACAAAAATTCGAAATAAAGCTCATTTTTGGCCGTGTTCTCCTGCGCCACGGCCGCAGCCTTGCTGTACAGGATCCCTTTGGACTCATGTTGCAGTATGCTCTGCGCGAGGTCCGTACACGGGTACCGGTACAGGTCTATGCCGTGGGTGCCTAAGAACATCTTCAGGGCTAGGAGTAGGTCTTTATCCAGGTCCTGAAATTGTGGAATAGTTAATACATTTCTTTCTTTCCATAGACGGTGTATGTGCTTGATACCTAACTTTCGGAAATCACTACATAGTATAAAACAAAGTCGCTTTTTCTGTCCCTATATCCCTATGTATGCTTAAATCTTTAAAACTACGCAACGGATTTTGATGCGGTTTTTTTTAATAGATAGTGTGATTCAAGAGGGAGGTTTATATATATAATAATAACCCGTGCGAAGCCGGGGCGGGTCGCTAGTATAAAATAAATGAAAACGCACATATACTTAATAATTAAAGAAAGAGAAATTAAAAATTCCAACTAAGAGCGATTACGACAAATTGTGTAAAAATTCTTTATTTCGGAGCAAACATAAGACATAACGACACAAAAAATATTAATATTTTAAACTAAAATATGAGCAATTTTAAATAGAAATCTTCCGTGAGTATTAGACATATTAAAATACATATTTCGGGTGACTCACATCAATAAAGACGAAAATAGCTCGACATATTTCGGAACAATGTGTCGCTGCCCGCAGTGTGCGTGGGAAAACCGTCGCGAGCGCATCTCATGATTAAGGGACACGGATTGTTTCGAAACACGGCGAGCTATTTTCGACTTCATTGACACAAATATAAAATATAATAATCTTAGAATTGAGACAGAAACAACAATGACATTTGATTGTTTCAGATAGTAATTATACTTACATCTTCTACAATAAGTTCTTCATACTTCTGCAAATCCAATATGACGTCCGCCGGCCCCGTCAACTTCACCTTGTTCCCCAAAAACTTCAAATTCAAGAACAATTTATGGAACAAACTCCACTTATTATTAGAATTCTTCGTATTATATATATGGTAACCAATATAGAATGCTATATAACCATCGTCTATTATATCTAATGGCGTTGTATTAATGTTATCATAGCCGTATCGTTTAAGGAACTCCGCGTGAATTTTTTTCATGTCATCTTCGCTCAGCGCTGACCTGAGACAGTTCATAATAAGATCATGTATTTCGTAAACGTATATTCTCTCGTCGTAATTATAATCCTCCATGATGAGACATTTCCGTCGTAGTTGTTTCATGATGGTTTCGACTTCGGTTTCGTTTTTGTCCCATAGTCGGCCGATGACTTTGGCGGTGACTTTCGCGTTGTCTGGTAAAATAGCGAGCTTTTTGAAGAGCGGAAGGGTGGCGGAGTCTAGTGCGTTGATGCAGATTTTGATCGGGTTGTCGTGGCGCGGTAAACTAGAAAAATAAAACTAGATATTATACGACTTATTTGAAATTAGGCCTTAGCAATATTAGCTTAAGGTCTCATCTCGTTTGTATAATTTGTTGCCCCAAAATGTTGCCTACACGGTGATAGAGCAAAATGCGATGATCTCACGAGGCAATAATATCAAAATGGAAACTTTAGGCACATTATGCGATTTAGGAAATTTTCGTAATGAGGTTGTGACCTATAATGTGTGCATTATGCACAGTTTTAGTTGTAAATTTCTTCTACCACCCTACACTATTTTATACTACAATATTCTAGGTTCACGTCTAAAACAGACAATAATTGACAATAATTTGAATTTTCTCCAGAACAGATCGTTAACATGGGTGCAACTGAAATAGGCGGTGCCGACGGTGACAAACAAGCATACGGCCCGCCTGATGGTAAGCGGTCACCGTAGCCTATGGACCCCTGCATCTCCAGGGGTGTTATATGCGCGTTGCCGACCCTTTTAAAAGAAGGATTCGCTGTGTTAACAGCTAAAGGGGCAAGCTTTGCTCCGTGGGTCCCCAGCTGTCAACACAGTGAATCGTCTTGGAGCTCTGGCGACCTTACTCACCAACAGAAACACAACACTATGAGTAGGGTCTAGTGTTATTAAACTGAGGTTTTCCGTAAGGTACTTCCCCAGATGGGCTCTGCTCCAGATTTGAGCGAGACGACATTCGTTGTGCTGTGCCCTACCACACTAAACGATATGCATCCGCTGTGCCCATATCTCTCTTAATATATATATAATGGATATGTGCTGTCACCGCGATTTTTCTTGTATTGCCCAGTTTAGTACTTAAGGTGGTTTGGCACGTCATCAAGCAAGAGATAAAACCGACGAATCTGATACTTACAAAAGAAACTCTTTCTTCTGCAACTTGTTTACATAATACGTCCACCGACTGTTATCATGATTCAAACTCTGTCTGTTCTCCGACAAAATGGCCCCCAGCAGAGCGATGTAGAACGGGTTCCCTTTGCAAATGTCGTGTAGTTTCTTGGCCTGACGCGGTAACATGCTAACATCCACGTCTAAGCACGAGGCGAACAGTTCTAGGGATTCTTTCTCTTCGAAGTTATTACCGATCTGTAATTCAAATGTAAAAAATAATAATGTACATACAATTGTAAAGCATGAATTAAATAATATATTTTTTATAATACTTGTTTTGATTCATGTTTTAAAGTATCACCAGCCAAAACCTACATATGTGTAGGTCATACTGATCAACTTTTATTATAAGGCCGAATCGAAATCGCAAAAAAAAATTTACTATGTAGATTTTGGCTGTAGATTTTGGCTGGTGATAAAATAATCATCCTGTATAAATTATAAATTGAAACAGATGTCATATACTGTACATATCACGGCCGCGATCGGGTAGCGGTAGATTAGGGCGTCTATCACGAAAGCAGGCGGTCGCTGGTTCGATACCAGCCCTGTTCACCGGGGACCTTGGTCACTTTTTCTGTAGTATATGACATCTCTTTCAATTATAAGGGTGCAAATGTTTAGTATGATCAAAAGAGTTTCCTCTTTTGATCATACTAAACATTTGCACCTTGCATTTGTTTATTTGTCCTGTCAATATGTATTTACTTATGACGTGGCAGGCAAACATTAAACCAAATATAAATTGATGACCTACCAAATAGCCAAACCGAGAAGTTATATTTTATTTGATTATTTAATATTTATTTCACAGAAAGTAAAATACAATTGTACAAAAGGCGTTGGTGCTATGAAGCATTCTCTACCAATCAACCTTCGGGCAAAGCAGAGAATAATGATAGGCGGTGTAATATGAAGGTGCTATTACAAAACAAATACGTCTATTACATACATATGAGCTGTAGGTTATCAGAAAGTGATCCATTTTGGTTTCCAGCGCAATCAAATAGATTTTTTTTAAATGACGTCAATGAACTGCCGGCTCGTACCAATGTTTTTCGGAGCTCATGTAAGAAATATCATTTGATATTTACCAATCGCTTTCCGGTAAAGCAAAACTTCGTGAACAAACCGGACTAATCCCAATAAGGCCTAGTTTACCCTCTGGGTTGGAAGGTCAGATGGCCAGTCGCTTTCGTAAAACTAGTGCCTACGCCAAATCTTGGGATTAGTTGCCAAAGCGGACCCCAGGCTCCCTACATGAGCCGGGAAAACGGTATAAAGAAAGAAAAATACTAAGTACATTTCAATCCAAACATATCAAGGTTTCCGAGTTCTCATTTGCAGCTTTTCAGTCGCTTACCTTAATAATCTGCGCCTGGAAATTATCCACAACATCCGTGTCCCTCGTAGTGATCAATATCTTGCATCCAATATCGAACGCCTCCAAATATCTCTTCTCGCTAACTTCATCCAGCACGAGTAACGCGTCTTTAAGCACCGTCTCAGCGAACTGAGCCTTCAGCCGGTCTCTCAGCTCCTGCCAGCTCCAGTCGAAGCTGGAGAGCTGGCTGTCCGCGTTGGAGCCGATGCTGGACATGGAGATGGACGAGTTCATGTAGGAGTTGTGGACGTACATGGAGGATGATGCTTTGCGGTATAATCTGAAATATGAGTTTTGTTTATTTTCTTTGTGTTGTAAACGCTAACTTTTAATAGTAGTTTATGCAACAGTGATATAATAAGGGTTCTTAAAACTTGAGCGTCGCGCGTTGAGCGTAATAATAGACTCGAGAGTTTTAAGAACCAATTATGAGCTGTTGCATACGCTAGTTTTTCTACGACACCTAAAATAGGGAAAAAAGCAAAATTTAGAAAGGTGGTAGAATGTGGAAGATGTCGTATGCCCACTATAGAAATAAATAAAAAAACAACAGTGCATAACTGCATATACTCGTATTGTATGAAAATCCATACAAGCAGTGTTCTTATGGAATACCATAGACAACGTTATAATGTATACTTTTTTAATATCGCTGTCAGTCATCTAATTGACAGATAGAAGTGCTGGAGTAGAAAAACGCATTTAGTTTTCATAGCCTCTAGACAAATAAAATAATATAAAAGTTATCTACGCAAATATCAAAATTATCATCCTCATTTCTCTGAAGTCTGAAATAACTGAAATAACAAAGATAAATGTTATCTCGAAAGTGTTGTTCCAAATAAGTTCGATGCTGACCGACAGCTACCAATCGAAGGCAAGCATTAATCAGACCCAATCAACTTCAAAATCCTTTATAATAAAGTACAAAAGTGTAACATAATTTAAATAGAAAACTCCCGGGGGACAGACATAGCAAAATACTTATATTCGTTAATAAAGTCGAAAATAGCTCGACATGTTTCGGATCGTTTCGCGACCCTTATTCATGAGATGCGCTTGCGACGATTGTTCTCTATTTTCGCTTTAATAGACGGTAACATATGTAAAGTATATTAATATTATAAAATACTCGTATCTTTCACGTAAACTGATTAATGGAAGGCGAAACACAGCCAATTACCATTACCGACTACATATCGCATCAGAAGCTAAATTCGCTGTCAAGATCTACCAGAGATCTATAAGTGTTGTATATGTACCTATAGCTATACGGTACAGTCAAGTGTAAAAATATGGTGGTTCACATCTTACTCAAAAATATGTCCCATAGCACCTTATGCCGATGTAATAAAAGCGTAGTACTATTTATGAGTCGATTATGTCGAATCAAATTTTTGCACTTGACTGTACACGGGCCGTAGCCATACTTAAGGTGTTACTTTAAACCAATAAAGCAGTGTGTAATCAACCGCCGTTAGTTTCACTCATCCTCTGTCACATACCTAACAATAAGAAACTCACTTGTTCTGTAAACTAAGTATGTCATCTTCAGTCTTGCAGTTCCCGAAGTTGAGCCAAAACACGGCACCATTGAACGTGGTGTTGATTAGGTCCGGGTTATACCGGAGCGCGCCAATGGCCACGGACGTCTTCCCGGATCCTGGCATGCCGTGGAGAGCCAGGATCTTGTGGCGCGCAAGGCTTCGCAGCTTGGTGACCACTTCATTTTCCTGGAAATTGTTGTTTTCTCAGAATTGTGTTAGTAAAACTTGCGGTAAACATAAATGATAGGCATAATTTATTTATTTATTATTCGAACAAATATCGATTATTAAAGTTATCCTCGTTGGGTAATGAAATATCTGAGTTCACTCCACGGAGTAAAATGGCATTACAGGTAAATTGTTAGAAACCCAGTGTCGCTAGTAATTTTTTTACATACGGGTGAAAATAAACTAATCCAGGGGTTTCTTATACGGCACGACAACGGCGCAACACTGTATTTTATTTAGTTTTGTACGGCTGAAGACGTTTTTAGAAAACAGTCTGCGAGAAACTCTATGTAGCATATGCAACATGTTGCTAATGCAGTGTAACGCGTGTCACGCGCCCCGCCCTGTCACGCGTCTTTAGTATTTTTCTGGTTTGTAGTTCACTCCGATCCCGCCTTGCAGAGAAAAACAACTACGATAGCTAACCCACCTAGCAGGTTTTCAAAACCCAATGTGTTGACTGATAACATGGATTCATTACTAAGAGTCTTACCACAGCCAGGTTCTGCAAAATAATGATCTGGGAGCCTCGTGACGTCGCCTTTGTCGAAGCTATCCTAGAAGCTGGCATTTACCATAGGTTCGTTTAGGTCAAGCTGTAGCTGCTCTCATAGCCAGCTGGGGGACCTGGAAAAAAGATGCTACCACTGCCACCCTCTGGACATAATGAGCCGGCAGCCTCGGCCATTCGCCTTGACGAAGGCTGTCCTCGAAGCTGTTGGCTACAGGTTCGTTTAGGTCGAGCTGTAGCTTCTCCCATAGCCAGATGTGGTCTTTGAACAGACTATCCACGAAGGTTTGATACGAGCGTGTGGAATAAACTAAGAGTCTTACCACTGCCACCCTCTGGACATAATGATCCGGCAGCCTCGGCACGTCGCCTTTGCTGAGGCTGTCCTCGAAGCTGGCGTTGACCATTGGTTCATTAAGGTCCAGCTGGAGTTTCTCCCATAGCCAGTTGTGGTCTTTGGACAGGCTGTCTACGAAGGCTTGGTAGGACGCGTTGTTGCCATTCTGGAGGAGGGTGTCGATCAAGTAGCGAGTGCGGTCGACTCGGTTTGTCTGAAAAATTTTGTGCGATAAGACGTGTTACGATAATTCACAAAATTACTGAAGTATTGCGAGCTTGGAACAGATTTATTTGTGATTTATTTACTCAAATTTAAATAGAAATAATGATATGTATGAAAAACCAAAATGTTTCCAGCAAGTTACAGAAAAACCTGCTTTAAAAAAAACTAATAATAGATGACCAGACTCTGCCAGAAGCTCTTTTTATATTCCAACATGCAACATCAGAAGACTTACTACAAACGTATGTGTCCATTGGAGTTGCAGATTAATGGGACCATCAAACTCATTGTTGCCCAGCCAGCGTTGGTGGCTCAGCGGTATGAGCGTGTGACTTTCAATCCGAAGGTCGCGGGTTCGAACCCCGGCATTTACCGATGAGTGTTTCGGAACTTATATACGGAATATCATTTGATATTTACTAATCGCTTTCCAGTAAAGGAAACATCGTGAGGAAACCGGACTAATCACAATAAGGCCTTGTTTACCCTCCAGAAGGTCAGATATCAGTCGCTTTCGTAAAACTGGCGTCAACGCCAAATCTTGGGATTAGTTGCCAAAGCGGACCCCAGGCTCCGTGGCAAAAGCCGGGAAAACGCTAGGAAGAAGAGTTTAACTCAATGTTGCATATTGCGTGTTCCGGTACTTGTACAGTAAACCAATTGGAACTAGGGTTCCTCTGTAGGACTATGCCATAGTGACGCTATAAATGAGATTGTAAGAAATCTCTTACTGAATCTCAGTTTGACATGGTTCTAGAGTGGCCTAGGGTTCCAATGGATGCTACCTTACCACCGTAGGTCACCAGGCAGCGCCACTCATGCGTGGATCCTGTGTCAGTATGAGAGAATTGTCAAAGAGACGTTTGAAATGTTCCCGCAGGACCCACGTTCCACTAGCGCCCCTAGCAGAAAATCGGCTCGCGATAATCCTCATTGG
Organism: Lathronympha strigana; assembly: GCA_949128165.1. Lineage (NCBI taxonomy): Eukaryota > Metazoa > Arthropoda > Insecta > Lepidoptera > Tortricidae > Lathronympha > Lathronympha strigana. Next base: position 3,819,490 of record OX421911.1, read on the forward strand.
TTGACTGTACGTCCGTCTATCCCCTCCCCACGTTCGGTAAGTAACAGTTTATTTAACTCTTTAGTACCCAACTTACCAAGTTAGATATATGCTCGATGTCGTCGTTGGAGATGGCGTTCTCCTGATACAGCTTGTCTATGATGTAGGTGACGTCGAGGTCCCTGACGATGTCGTGCTGGTGAAGCTGCAGCAGGGAGCGGTTCCTTTTATCCATGGTGTTAGAGGCATCTAAAGACAAAAAAAAACGAGGTAAAATTTGAATGCGGGTACAGAAAAGGCTGAGTTATCTACGTATACTATTTATAGATTTTGATTGGAAGTGTACCAGCCCTATGGGTTGGCACAGGGCTGGTTAAGAAGTTACAAATACAATGATGAGAAGATTTCACTTAGGGCCACTAACCAGGGTTAGTAACTAACCCGGAGTTACCTGTCAAATACAAATACCTGTCATATTCAAAAACGCTTAAGGGATGACTTACACTAGAACGGGACGGGACGGAACGATTTGTCAGTTTCTATAGAAAACGTCACGTGACATCGAGAGCTCCGAAAGACAAAATATACTATACTTTATGGACTTTTTTGAGGAAGCTATACTGGCTTGATTTAATAAGTTAACACGTCCAATTTTAACAAAACAAAATAGACTAAAAATTAACACATGGTTTGCCGAATATTCCTCGCTCTTATTCACACCCATTGGGACAAATCCACTTTTCGTGGCATCTCTAGTTTTGGTCATCAATGAGTACTGTAAAACCACCCAACTATAGTCCAGTAGGTACTACAACTATGGTCCAACGTAACTAAACATCAATAAGTTATTTTATATTTTGCGTGAGCTTATTTTACAATTTACTATTGTTTTGCCATAGAACTGATTCTTTTAAATAATAGTCACATCAAAACATAGATACTAGAGTGATTTTTGGACCATAATTAGAAGATTTTGGACCATAGTTGGGTGGTTTTACGGTATCTTCTATTATGGTTTTACTTTTTCAATCAAAACTCACAACGTAAGAGACACTACACAAAAAGCAAATAAACAAAAATAGACCACACGATGTTTTCATCAGAAACAAAATCGCAAACTTTATTTCGAACTGATGTTCCAATCGGCGTTGATAATCTTACACTTTTTGGAAACCACAACACTCAGCTTTCGATCAGCAAAAACAAAAGTAAACTAAACAAAAAACGGCACACGACGTCAAGGACAAAAGTGCATACTTTCGCAATAAACATTTCTATTGACTAAAAGTAGACAACACTATTAATAATAACAAAGAAAGGAAGGATTTACTTGTTACTAAATACTTTTTCCTTGACGACAGGGCGAGCTCGATAAGCCGATATTTCGATCGACGGCGGCGATCGCGGTGATTCATGAATGTACCGGTGCAACCTAATCAGCCGCCGGCGAAAAACTGTCGTATACTATACTGTCATGTTATCGCATCCCCACCACTCCATTCAGGTTCAAGATCGCGTTTAGGCATTAGGCAACCATTATGTTGCAGCTATAACCATTTGATTTCATGCAAACTTTTGTGGCGATAAACAATTTGCGTCAGCGAAGTGAAGTTTGAGACGGAGTGGAAAAAAGTATACCTAATGGACCAAACACATTTTTGTACATGCCAGTGTACATTCAAACTCTTCTGCTTCTTCTTTTTAATAATAACTTCTGGCCGAGAGTTGGACAATTTTGCCAATGACAAGTATTATCAATATCTCAGTATATTATATAAATAGAACAGAATATTGCCACTTGGGCAACGTTGTTCGGTAATTGGCCTCGCTAATATGTTAAGTTTATAGCTATAAGACTTAAGGTACCTATAGTTTCTCAGGGGGCCGAGATCCCGGGAATGCCGCTTGATGACTAAGGAGTGATTAAACTCGTTTAAGGATTCATTATTTATTAGCTGTATACTGCTTAGTTAGAATTTGCTAACAATATTACACATTAAACAACATTTAGCAAACAAAAACAAAAAACTATTCCTAGGACGCCATCGCCATCTTGAGTATCAACCGACAAAACCCCGGAATTGAAACTCGTAATTAAGCTAAATGAAAAGTCAGCTATTTAACAGCTGACGCAAACATAGGGGTGTTACAATACTTACAATGTATGTTTGTGGTAGTGAACCGCTGAAAGGAAGGACCAACTTAGAGCTACTTTTTTATTGTTTTGAAATTTGACATGGTCGTCGAGTGTTTATATCAGGTCTCAATAATTTAAAGATTATAAGCTTCTAAATGAAGGGGTCAATTAAAGCAAGTTCCACAGATGAATATGAAATAGTTCTTGATACATGGCAAGTTCGACCTCGTATGTGTATAGAATGATGGTATAGAAATCGGGTAAATTACAGTACGTTAAGTTACCGAGAATGACACATCACTGTTGCCAACTATAAACATGTGAACATTGTTGGCTCTACCAAATTCAAAGCAAAGAGTTCACCTTATACCTATTGGCTTTGCTATAACAAGAGTCTTGGCATATTGTAATGGTAACAATAAATATTACAGGTCGGGAGTAACATGGAGTTTGTATCAGTCCGTTTTAATAAACCTAATGCACAATTAGTACCAATCCGCTAATTTTTTTGGTACGCTACGCTTTGGTACAGTTTTGGAATTGATCTATGCGAGACTTGTGAGAAGTTGTGGGAACAGAGAAGATCCGCCATTTTCCCTTTTTGGGAAAACTTATTAGGGCTGTTCTCCTTCTTTACTGCGATTACCTCGATTTCTCGGATTTTTGATCTTAAGTATAAAATTAAAAAAACAACAAATGCCTTCGGAGTAGACAATTTGATAGTTATTTTCATGTAGGTAACGTACCTATATTTCTTTTCAATCGTTTTCTAGAAAACATCGTGACATAGTACCCTTATTCAGCGAAGATAGCCTTCCGTTTGACTACTCTGTCACGGTGGTTTGAGTTTAATAATGTTGGTTAATTTACACTTACTAATCGCGGAAGTTATAAGTAAACTGTACTAATAAGGTAAAACTAAAATATAGGAAATTTATCTCCTATAAAAATGGAAAATAATTAAATTCTAAAACAGGCCTTTTTCAGCGAGGAGAAAAAAGGAGAACAGCCCATTATAGTTTTATCATACTCATTGTATGGACTGACGTTTATCTGCCATAGCTATTTCTACGTTACGTACGAATAGCTGTACATTTGACGTGCCCGTCCCCCGCACAAAATGGCAGACTTTTTTGTATAGGAAATGACAGACGTTGCCAAGTCCAGCTGATATACTCAAAATTGTAAATAGTTCCAACTTATGCTGAATATCTGTGGGACTAAGCTGATTATATGTCCATCAAACAGCTAAGAGCCACGCTAAGAAATTATAAAAAAACCGCACTCTTAATAATTTTCTCCCTTCGAGAGCTACGGCGCCATAAACAAACAGGCAGGTAAGGTCGGCTTCATAAATATATATGCGTCTGTATTAAATTTTGATCCTTCTCCCACAGTAATAAGTTCCAAAGTGTTTACATATTTATACACGTGACTGTAACATGTTTCCGTAAGCTTCTAAACCAAATTCAAATTCAAATCATTTATTTGTTCAACATAGGTCCTTTCTTCAACCTAATACGTTCTACTGTATATCTTAATTGCATTACCTTTGCAGAATATTTCACTTTTATCACAATTAACACGATCTAGTTCTATATTTAACAGTTTCAATATCCTTATCACTTTCCCGGTTTAAAACAATTTTAGTTTTATACAAAAAGGGTTTTCACAAATCCACACTCTAGCGATCACAATGGCGTCTAAAATAAAACTTGGTACACAATTATAGACAAGACAAAACTACAGAAAACTAAAGTTACACCAACAAACGATGTGTTTCAATACTCATTCGTACGCAAAATGAACCTCAAATACCTCAATTTTGTCCTGACCTTGTTTGAGACGCCTACATTATAAGATACGCTAATTCACCAAAAAGTCTCACACTTCCTAGTATAACTAGCCCTCGAAATCCGTTGCCATGATAAGAATGAGCGGATCATACTATAACTGGTAGCGAAAACGAAGTGCTTGGTAGTTTAGAATTACAATCACACATACACAAAACCAATGATTCGGCACTACCATTGCCAAGGTCGGTTCGGATGCAGTGACGTAAGGACCTTGTCGTATTGATGTCTTATTCATTATTCATCGAGCTATTAATACTGGGGTGAATAACCTGTTAACAGTGACATAGTTGCTAGTGATAATTTGTGTAAGATTCGCCTTATCAAATGAGATTCAAGAGTAATTTGAGAGATGATATCATGCTACTAAGTATTGTTATATCTCTTATTTATACAAAGGATATTTATTGGGATAAATTAATAGGAATTAATCGAAATTAGAAGCGTGTTTGATATGTAAGCTAATGTAGAATTGTAGATCAATTGGGCATATATCTTCTCTAATCGTTGATTTCATTGCTGAAGGTCGTGTCCGTCTGAAATTTCTTGATGACTTCTGTCACCAATCGTTTCCACCCTCTTGTCTTCGCGGCCTTCCTCATGGTAGTTGTCACAGTGAAACCCGTGAGAGTAGTCAGAGTAGTAACTTGAGCTGACCATCGGGTAGGAGACCTGCCACGTCACCGGTTGCCACCCACTTTCCGGACAACTACAAGCTTCAGGTTGTCAGGTTGAATGAGAATGAGAATGAGAAATCGTTTATTATCTATTAAGTGTTTACATCTTTTGGTTCCCGTAGGATTGTGTCAGCTAACTTATGTCTAAAGAAGATCTGTGAAAGCTGTAGGTGTTATGTCACAAGTGAAAAATAAGAATGAAAATTGTCAGGTTCACGGCGAGCTATGTGGCCAAACTGGGTAACCAAGGATTGGTAGCAACTGGGCACATAGAAGAAAGTATACCCATGCATGAAAGATGACTTGGATGAATCTCTTCTTCCTAAGTTTTCCCGGTTCATGCCACGGCTCAAGCCTGGGGTTCCGCTTTGGCAACTAATCCCAAGATTTGGCGTTAGCGCAAGTTTTACGAAGGCGACTGCCATCTGACTAGTAAACTAGGGCTTATTAGGGGATTAGTCCAGTTTCCTCACGATTTTCACCGAATTTTTTGATATTTTGGTAAACATCCAATGATATTTCGTACATAAGTTAAGCCCTGTCTGAGCCCGCGAATTGGAGTCGCACTCTCTTACCGCTCGGCACCAACGCTCCCAACCTAGCTAAGGCCATGAAACAATAAAATATTGGTAAGTAAAAATATCAGCAAATATCCTCCAACAATATAAAGTACCAAGGAAACATGGAATGTCTGTCGCGAATCGCCTCTTCAAAACCGGCGCATTTTAACATACAGGGGATGTTACAATAGTCCCGAACTACTTCATTAAGTAGGTCAATGACCCTGAGTGCGATAGGTGTGGAAAAAATTCGAAAAAGTTTTTTTTTTCAATTTTTTTACTTGCATCGCACTCAGGGTCATTTATCTTATCAGCTGTTGAAGTATCCTCCGGGACTTGTAACACCCTGTATAGAATGTTATGGATGACCTCCCATAAAGAAACCAGAATCTCACAATCGTAGCAACCAACAAACCATTATCTCTAATTAGTCACTAAAGACAGAAATGATAGTACATGCTACTTGAGTAATTATCACAGGATGACAGAGCCGACCAATACTGTGACGTCACTCACGTTTATTATTCCTGTAATTTGATTGGTGGCACTGGGCTCGTACCACAAAAATCGAACTATTACGGATGTGTATCTCCATCTCTGTCACACTTGCATATTAGAGTGACAAAGAGGTTTTTCCGTCAATGCCAACTTTCGATGTTCGTGGTATATAGGCGTGCTGAAGCCAAGATACGTATATAGACGCCAATCACCCGTGACGTTTGGAAAATGACACACAGAAGCGAGTGTAAACGACGAGTTGTGTGATATTGATATACTACCCAATGTTCTAAAGAAAAAAATGGTAGGTGAAAATATTAGAAAAAGTTCTTGGGCAAACTCCAGAGTGTATAGAAAACTTGATGTCGATCGCATTGTCGAAACCACACAGGCCTACTACGAAAATCAGACGATCGAAAATTAGTATGTTCCTCTCTAGTCACACTTACATATTTGAGCGATAAAGAGATTCCATTAATGCCAATTTTTGGTGTCCGTGGTAGGCCTGCAAATCGCATTATAGATGTTTTACATAATGAAACCATATGCCAAAATCATAGCAAGCGACAAAACTGCTATCTCTAATTAGCTCTGTTTGAGATAGAAATGGTAGTCTGTACTAATTGGGTATATCAAAGGATGACAAAGTCAGTAAGGATAGCTAGTGGGACTGTGACGTCTTATATCTATAATTTGTTGGATATTAGTGACGCCATTGATTAATTACGCTTGTCGCGTGACGTCACATGTACGTATGGTACGTACTGCAGGCTTTAGATTATATTATACAGGGTGACTTCAAAATGGTAATACAAAATCAATGTTTTACACACATTTCCCCTAAACTAAGCCTCTCAATTAAGTATCATGCATTTAAAATAATCGTAAGAATATTTTTTTAAATTTTTAATTTATCCTATTTTGTTTGACTTAACATGGTTAACCTACCATAATAATTAACAAAGAAGTTTAAAAAATCACTTTCCTCTTTAGTTGTCAATCACCTACCATGGTATTTATGAAGAAAACGTGTTTTGATTATTAAGTGACACTTGTCAAAGAAAATAAGATTTACCGTAATATTTTGATTTCACTATTAAATAAAATGCCTCGACCTTATCCTTATACTAATATTCAAAAGATGGATATGCTTGATTTTTATTTAACATCGCGAAGTACTGTGCGAGCTCAGGTATTATTTAACGAACGTTACCCTGATTGTCCAACACCTACACGTGTGTTAATAAACAGTACCATCCAGAATTTACGAGACTATGGTCAGTTTGCAGTTCCGGTGCATGCTCAAGCTCGAGGCCGACGGCCGCGGTATTCACAAGCTTTTCGGAGACGAGTGCTCGAGTATTTTAACCGCAACCCAGAGGCTAGCACAAGGGACGCTGCTGCGAGATTCGGCACGAGCCAATTGTTTATTTGGCGGCTAATGAAAGCTGAAGCAAAACATCCGTTTAAATTTCAAAGGGTTCAGGATATCGTATTAGCAGATTACCCTAGAAGAGTTATTTTTGGTCGTTGGCTGCAGCAAAACTTACACCTAAATATCTTATGGACCGACGAGGAAACTTTTACAAGAGTCGGCATGTTTAACGTCCACAATGAACACTGGTGGGCTGATCGTGATGCAAATCCTCATGTAACTCGCCGAGACTCTTACCAGACTCGTTTCTCTGTAAACGTTTGGGCAGGCATTCTGAACAATTGTGTAATTGGCCCATATTTTATTGACGGGAACTTAAATGGACCGAAATATGAAGATTTCCTGAGAAACGTGTTACCGATTTTGCTACAAGATGTGCCGGAGCAAAATTTGGATAATCTTTATTTCCAGCAAGATGGTGCACCAGCACATTTTGCTCTAAGTGTGCGAAATTATTTGGACAGACAATTCCCTGAGAGATGGATTGGACGCAATGGTCCAGTCGCATGGCCGCCTCGAAGTCCCGATCTGACGCCACTCGACTTCTTTTTGTGGGGCGAAATCAAAAGGAGAGTGTACACACGGGAATCTAATACCGTCCATGAACTTCGCCAAAAGATAATTCAGGCGTTTGATTCAGTAAAAGCCAATGAATTTATTCTAGGCAGACTTAAGATCAACCATAGACGGCGGGCGGACTTATGTGTCCGGGAAGGCGGTGGTCATTTTGAACACATCTTAAAATACGTTTAGGAAAAGTAGGTTCACACTTATCTACTTAAACGTAGATATTTTAAGCTTGTAATTTACGGTAGTTTAGGTACATTAATAAATTATTTTATTTAAACTAGCTCCGTTTATTATTTTCACAAATTTATCAGGGTACTTAAAACTAAACAACAAACAAGTTAATATTGTCTTCTGTTATCGCGATTGTTATTCATTGAAATTAAACACTTTAGAACGGAATAATCGCGTTTATTAACACCATGATCCTACGTTTCGAGCCCTTTACAGCACTCGTTTTCACAGGGTTAAGATGATGACTGAGCAGCTTAACACGACATGTGCCTTAACCTTGTGAAAACGAGTGCTGTAAAGGGCTCTAAACGTAGGATCATGGTGTTAATAAACACGATTAATCCGTTCTAAAGTGTTTAATTTCAATGAACAAACAAGTTAGTTATACGACTGTCACTCATAGTGATATCGATAATAACTTGCTTTGATGATAACATCGAGTGACAGGTATGACAGTCAGGTATTGAATGTAGTGTAACAACACTTCGGGACTTTAAATATTTGTTTTGTTAGAAAATTAGCGATAATTAAATACAGCTAATTTTAACAACGGGGTGCATGTATTATATAGTTTGGCATTAACTGAGCCACAACCAAGTGTTTTGTATTACGATTTTGAAGTCACCCTGTATAGTATTATTTTTGATTTATTTACCTTTAAGCGAACAATCTCGAATATATGGGCGTTTTTTTTTGTTGTATAAAAATCATTTTTCTCTAAATTGCAAATGATTATATGTTTTCTATTCAGAATTGCGAGCTCTTTGAATCCTAGTTGAAGAAAAAGTGTCCCAGGATATTTTTCCATTTCGCCACCATTTTTTCATAGATTTAGTATGGCGGTAGCGCAATGGAGAGTTTGAAAAATGTATGGACATTTTAGGACACTTTTTTCTCCTACTAGGATTGAATCAGCCGCGAGCTGCGATTCTGAGTAGAAAACATATACACATTTCCTATTTAGCAAAATATGATTTTACTACAACAAAAAAAAAACATCCAAATATATTTCGGCTATCTCGAAAACGGCTCTAACGATTTCGATGAAATCGGAAACTCGTAATAACTGGGTACCTACTGGAGACCTTGGTCACTTTATTTTCCCATCCAGTTAATTTAAAAACGAAAATTGGTACCTATATGTGGGTTTTAGAGGCTATAAACGCAAGGTTTCGAGTTTTGTTAGCCCAAGTGTGAGACATTAAATTGCAGAAGTAATTAAATTATATCTACTCTTACAATTTGAACTATTACTATCAAACAAAAAAAAAAGATAGTAATAACTAACGGTCAGGCCACACAGCATGAGTCATCGCATGCAGCGTCTTCTTACAAAAAAGAGAGGGACGGGGCATACGCTCTGTCTCGTCAACCACCAGTTGCTGTAGTAAACGAAGTCTCGTTTACGTCTCGTTTTCTACAGTTGCATCTCGCTTCCACCACCAAGTGTGAGCAAGATGCACTAAGAGTGAGTTGACGTAGACGCTAGCGAGTATAGTATACTACAGTTAATTTCAAACTCGCTAAAAAATGTTAAGCACTTATGCTCAATTTTGTAAACATATAGCAACATTTATATTAGTAAGCGGTGCGGCTAAGCCTCAACAAATGTGAAGAAATTGTGGAGTACAATTACTATCAATGGGCATATTTTTATTTTGTTGTCGTTTTTTTTTTCGCGTCAGATTTGAATGAAATTTGGTGGGTAGGTAGAGTTCCTAGGCTAGGCTAGGTTGGCTAGTTTGATAAAGGAATCATTAACGTATTTATTAAACCTAATTCCCACTGCCCTCCGATTTCGCTATCTTAGGAAATAAGGGCACCTAAATTAAGTGCATCGATGTTCGTAGGAAAACCCAGCTAAGCTAGGTACTTAGTGGATGTCACCGTTCGCTCCGTGAACCTCAAATGTTCACGGGACTATATGAAGAATCAGCCCGACAAGCCACGGCTCCTTAGAGAAATGTCTGAAAAGGAGTTCAACTGCTAGTCCAATAACCAGGATGCTCTGTTAACGGTAGAGTAGAGATAGATGAATGGTCATGCTCACAACTACGAGCGCAGAACCTCAGCCTGCGAACGATCGTCTGAGCCCCACGCTACGTACGGAACGAGACAATCACGAGAGACCTGAAACTCGAGAGACGCCTAGTTTATAGAGGCCACCTAGGGCGCAACATGTTTGAGCGCGCTGACGCCTACCGCCACCAACTGCTTCAGGGAATCGCTCCCCTGCACGCCCGCCCCCCAGACGCCCGTAGGATGCGAGCCGAACCCTACCGAAAACCCACGAAGCCGCAGATAGGCCACCATGACCACCAAGCCATGGCAATCGAAACCGGCATTGAAAAGAAGAAATAGCCAACATGGAAATCGATAGCCCGAGTCAGACCAAATATATGACCTCCTCAGGCCCCTCAGAAAGGGAGTGCAAGAAGACGTGCTAACTCTCGAGTGAAGGAGCGTTGGTGACCCAGCTGTAAGAACGTGCGACTTTCAACCCGAAGGTCGCGGGTTCAAACCCCGGCACGTACCAATGAGTTTTTGGAATTTATGTACGAAGTATCATTTGATAATTACCAGTCGCTTTTCGGTGAGGGAAAACCTGACTAATTCCAATAAGGCCTAGTAGGCGCCTACGCAAAATCTTGGGATAAGTTGCCATGCGGACCTCGAGCTTCTCGAGCACTCACGCTTACAGACTGCTAGAAAGTAACAGTGTAAGTAAAAGCTAGTTGGTGGTTGGTAGTTGGTGGTTGGTATTCCAGGTACACAGTTAATTTACAAAAACGGTTTTTTTTTTTGTTATAAAAAAAACAGGCATTATTATTAGCATTACAGGCATCTGTATTCTTCTCTAACTTCCACTATTTTTGACAATCCGCCCGCCATATTCGACGGAGATCCGATAGAGAATGTGTCAGAAGGCCTAGTATAAAATTTGTACGACACTTACTTCTCAATGGCGTTAGCCTATCGAGAGTTCAAATTATGTTTGCCGTTTATTTAAATCATCTGGCAACTTTCATATTTTGACCCCTCGATACGCTAACGCGGTCGAGAAGTTAATGTCGTACAATTTTTATACTAGGCCTTCAGTATCCCTACCTACATTAGTTGGCCAAAGTCTGGTGGTATTGCACTTGGGCATTTTGAAAATTAAGGTATTTCCTTTTCCTTTGAAAATATAGGAAGTTTTGGGTTTTTTATAACCAGAAACACGAGTACTATTAATTTAAAAAAGGAAAAAGAGTGTCCCGTTTTTTTGGTCAGTTTCGTTACGCATTTTTTCCTACATTTTGTGTGGGCCGTTACAAATAATTCATTTTTTTGTCTGCGCTTGTTTCTGAAAATGCACACAGACATTACAATACCATCTCTAACAAAAACACTGCAACAAACAAAAGTCCCTTGATTGACCGTACCCTATTCAAATACTATATACTAGAACAGTCAACAAATCATTATCTGCCACTATGTCACGGCCACTTTATCAGTCGCGATGACCGACTAGCCAAGCCAAATGGTGCCGCCACCTGACCACTGCGACAGTAGGTATATAAAGTGGTCAAGACCATGTCTGGCTCACCTGAAATACCTACTCGTGTCTGGAAAAAAACAAATGACTAATGAACCTAATGAAGGATGTTTGACTATTATATGTATTTCGGTCTATATTGCATCATGACTTTTCATGACACGCATAGTTTTAAATGATAGTACTTAACCCTTTGGATATGCAACCCTCAAAATCAGCGTACGTGTAAAAAAATACGTGTATGTGCACGTTTGAGATCATAATCAGACATAAACCATTGCAATAAAGATCACAATTAAATGTCAATTGTAGCTGATGCAGCGTGTGTAAACCGCACTGAAATTGCAACTTTAACGTTATAAGTTTAAGGTTCATTATTCTTTATCTCCAAACAAACTGTTCAGAAACGCTATGGGATAGACATAAAAAGACGTGGAAAGTGTTAAAGTACCATTTTTTTTTTATACTGTAACTTTTCTGTGACTTTTCTAAAAGGGTAGTGTTATTTAATTCATTTTCAATAAAATTATTAGGATAATCAAGGTTATGTAAAATAAATAAAAATCATACATATTGAATTGGTTTGGTGTTGGTGCCCTGCTGCATTTTAAATGACACATGTGTGTACTTCGCCTAAGGAAAATATTTACAGTATTAACAATTTTACGTTCGAATTATTATATCACAATTTACTTTAGATTTTCGAAAGTGCCATTAACCTTATTGGTCATTAACCTTATCTTGATGACGTCATCACCCGATTAACTTGCTAGGGTTGAAACAGATGGATTTTTGCACTGAAGTTTAAAAAGCGTTGTCTCGAAAACGATATTACGTAAAAATTCAACGTTCTGTTCTAGGCTGTATTAAATATTTTGTATTTAATAACTACTTATATGTAAATACTGTACAGCATTATGTACTTTAATTATAACAAAGTACATGAAATTGGTTTGACAAATACAAAAAATAATGACTACCATGAATCTATAAGGAAATTGAAACCTAATAGGTACTGTACTATTACTAAATGTTTATCACTTGTTTGTAAACAACCAGTAGAGTCAAGTTTAAACCTGTATATGTATACCTACATCAATATAATTTCTAGGAACTCTTTTAATAATTTAAGCCTGGTGTGCAACCGTACCCTCATAATTTGAGATCAGCAAAAAAAAATTGTTAAGAGGCTTCAGTACAGTCAACTAAAAATATATGAGTACAGCCAAAGTACCAAAAATATGTATACAGGACTTTATTGCCTGAACAATAAGGTCATGGCATGAAGAATATCTAGACTTTATAGTGAATGGTTGCCATGGGTAACCACAGAACTGGTATTGTAGCACATTAAGCAGGGCATAGGTATGCAATTGGGTATGTCTACGCTGTTTTGACTGTTCATTTCAACTGCACAGGTAAAAATGAGTGTGTGGTATTCAACTGTGCAGTTTTCTGTACAGCCAAGACTGCCTATTCAAATTACAGATTTTTTAAGCAGACGGTTTTAACTGCGTCAACCTTATCTGTCATAATCATTAGGAAACTAATGAGATTGTGATAATCACTAACATGATTATGTATTATATTTAAATGTTTATTTTCCTCCCATTATTTTTAGCTTTTTGCTTCAAAATAAGCTAGCTATCAGGAAGTGTCGTGTTCGTAAATTATATAAGTCATTTTCTGGACCTTGGATTCATTTCTATAACAAGTTACCAGATGAAGCATTGCAATTGCCCTTTGCCGCTCTTAAGAATTATTTGATCTTTGATGTCAAAGGCTTATTACACAATAGAAGACTATGTAACAGACAAACATGCATGGACCATACCAAAAACTGTAACAATACCAGCAAACCCAGAGAATTATCTTGATCAGTGATCACTGATGCAAGGAAACTACAATATAAAAACTTGTACCGTAAATCATATGTATTACTTTCTGTATTAAGACTAAAATTGATCACAAGAACTAATAAGGCCTTAAAGTGTGACTCATATTTCCTAGTGTTGTGTTCCAAAAAAGGATTTCATCTATACATGACCTAACTGATTTATTTGCTGTTATGAAACAAAGAAAAAATTACGGTATAGTAATTTTTTGGGCTTTTGTTATAAGTTAAACCATTCTACAAATAATCAAGATGATTTTAAATTAATATAGGCAAGGTAACATATCTCAGTTGTTATATTTGTTTAGAAATTAATAAGTATTATTGTAATTAGATTAGCACTTGGTTTATAAACAAATTTGAGACTGTTAATTTCCTAGAAATCCTTTGTTATGAATACATAATATTGACAGATTTGATCCCAAACAGATTTGATCTGTTATGCAGTTACAGTGTGATATCTTCATGAAGAACTTCCTATTTCATTTACGTTTATCACTATTCGAATATATAATTGCGATGTACAAGTTATAACAGCAAAACGGGGTGCAACACATAGCGGAATCAAACACTGGAATGCACCTTTTTATACACAAATGTTTTTAAGTCATTATCTTACATAAAAGAGAAATTACTTCGAATGCGTATTGCATTATGCGAATAGTTAGTAGCAAGTCCTTGTTGTAACCGTTTACAAAGTTTCAAATAAACAACAAAAACTTACCCCGCGATAGCAACCGCAATCCAGTACTTATTTATTTGACTTGCAAATACATCACAACAAACGCTCCTGTAATCATGTGATGAAAGAACTTAATTTCGCACAATAAAAAAACTAAATAAACCAAACAAACAAGTGTATTATTCGATGCATTCGTGGGCAATGCACATTTGTATTGTATTGTATGCATCTTTTACTTTTTCTAATGCACTTTTTTTGTTTTATACACAATCTGTCAATATAGTCGAGTCATTTCATTGGTCTATACCTGTCAATACACAAAAATCCTTCCTTATGATTGGCTTACATTCATTTGTTAAATTTCATTTGTTGTATGGAATATGATCTAGCCTTGTTTGAGTGGAAGTTATTTAGCCACATATGATTTTTATTGAAACGATTTCGATACCAAACGAATTGATAAAGTCTATATTATTACAGTTTTTGCCGCACAGTGTGCTTACCATGAGTTGCATTCGATTGCGACTGCGGCATTCGACAGTATGTCCGTCTCGCTCCTACCACTGATCTGACAGGAGTGACTATGTACGCACACTGTACATGTATTACACCTATACAAATTCACAATATGAATTCAATGTTTACGGCCCCTATTACACTATACCGTATATGATCATATCTATGACCATAGATTACATGCCGTCCTTTTTCTTCACGTTGGCGAAACAGAGAGGCATAGAAATATTTGGTCATGTAATATAGGCCTATTGATAATCTAATATTTGCGTTTTGCTTCTTGCTCGCACTAAAGAAAAGCTTAACTAGTGTGAGCGAGAAGCAAAACGCTACTTTTGAGTTTTGTACTTGGCAACATTTTCTAAATTCAATGTCATTCGTTGGATGGACAGCTGCGCTGCGGTGACAATTTTAAATTTTAACGGAACTCTCTCTGTTTCGTTAAATTCTAGTGTACTTTGAGAAGTGCCTATTTTACACAAATATTTCTATGCGTTAAGCGATCTAATGTGTTTAAACGTATTGTGTTAGTGTTATTCATTTTGTTGAAAACAGATTTGAGGCTGACATTGCCGACAATACTACCGTGCGTACAAAGCAATGGCCCAGTTCAACTATCTCAATGAATTGAATAGTTTAGCTACTACAATGGACGGCCCGATAACTCGGGGCCCTCCTCAGCGCTGGGCCAAGAAAAGCAATAACGAGAACGTAAACCCATCTTTGAGTGCGTCTTTCAAGAACTCTTCTAATGTAAATATAAGTTCGTGTAACCTATCTATGCAGAAGTTGTCTATATCAGCCAACCAGAGCATCAATAGCGTACATTCCAACAAAACCCCGACCCGGACCGAAAACAAGAAAGGGAAGAAGACTCCGTCAAAGAACAAATCGCCAGGTAATTTTTTTCACAAATTTTTAAAGTTAACTTAGTTGCTTATGAGGTTTTTTTGTAACTATTTGATCTGTAATTTTTTTGTAGGGCGCTCCACAACTCCAACTCCTAATAAGGCTTCTAAAACACCAAACAAGGCAGACAGGTTCATCCCATCAAGAAGCAACTCCAATTATGACTTGTGCCATTACATGGTAAGCAATATTTATATTGTTTATATCTTTTGTTTTTAATGAGCAAGCAATCATGGTACAGATGGCTAAATGTGTATTTTAAATATTTTTAGATGAGCCGTGAAGATGACAAAGGTGAAGAGGTGGTTGCTCAGAAAGTGGCGGGTGAAGCCATTGGACGGGCCCTCACAGACATGGAGCCTGGTCGCTTGCTCCAGTACACTTGCAAGGCGCCAGCAGCACCCGAGGGATACCAAAATAGACTGCGGGTGGTTTACTCACAGGTTTGCTTAAAAGTTTACACAAAACTTATTTATTATGGTGGAATTTGTGAATTTTTACGTCTTCTTCTCTTTTTGTTTAGGCAAAAGTGCCCTCATCGGTTAAGAACACAACAAGGTACATCCCCCAAGCCCCGGACAGGATTTTGGATGCTCCTGAAATTTTAGATGACTATTGTGAGTATTCTGAGACTAATGTGTCCATACAGCCCGAGACCTTTCAGACAGACGAGACGTTTAACTCGGGCCGAGACAGGTCTAAACAGGTCTAGCTGCTTCGCGCGGCAATATCTTTGCGAGGCGGCTTGCCTGATGACATATACAGCGTCTGAAAATAAAAATTGTAATAAGTTTCAGTAGTAAATCTGTTCTGTCCCCAGACTTAAACTTAGTAGACTGGAGTGCGTCCAACATCCTGGCTGTGGCGCTCGGCAACTCCGTGTACCTGTGGAACGCTGGCACTGGCCAGATTGAGCAGCTCATGGCACTAGAGGCTTCTGAGACGGTTAGCATCTTCATTCACTACTCATTTAAAGTAGTTTTTGTACAATAAAAAAAATCAGTTAAAAAACTCCAGTTCAATATATCATCCGCAGGTTCAATTAGGGTATTATTATTTTTTATTATTATAGCTTTATCCCACTCAATTAGGGTAAGGAACATGCAAATACAAACCTACTGTCGACAATATGTCAATATGTATGTGTATGTGTTGTGGACCGCCTGTTGTTTGCCTCTTTTTCATGTGTAATCTATACCAGTTTGTGTTATTTTTGTTGTTTTGAGGCGCAATAGAGAGTTATTGTATTGTATGTTTTGATTGAAATTTGGTGGCACAATTATATGTCAGGAGGCCCAGATACACTTCAACCCATGGAAATCATTATATGCCGTATCCAAGTGCCGGAGGATGGCTTTTAGGCTCTGAATTCCTCTGGTTCTAGATAGTGACATGCCATTACCTAAAACTTCCCAACACAGTGTGTGGAAAATTCCCAAAATGGGTGCCGGGAACACATCTCTAGTTCCAGGTATTCTGCATCAGTCTTTTATTTTCTATCTTGTTTATCTAGCTCTTACTGTAGGTGGAAAATCAATAAAATATACCCCTTTTCTTTCATGAAACACTGGATAATACACATATATTTAAATACTTTTTTAGGTATGCTCCGTCCAATGGGTGCAGCATGGGGGCTCGCACCTGGCCGTCGGCACGTCCGCTGCCACCGTCGAGCTCTGGGATTGCGAGAAGATCAAGCGGCTTAGGGTAACACCTCACCTTAATATTTCATCGTAGGGCCCTTGCACATAGTGGTTTTTAATCGAGCGGCTGTCGCGCAATTGCAACGCTGCAGTCACGCTGTCGTCGCGCGACGATTGCAATTTTTGCACACCTACACTCTAAGATCGCAATGTGCAAGGGCCCTTAGTTTTACGCCTTATAGTAGTAATACAGTAAAATTGTATACCCAGAGACGAATTTAGACTTCTTGTGCCCCAGCTGCAGGTACAGCCTGTTTAATGGCATTATTAGGCAAGATATTAGGGCCTACGCTAGCTGACGCGGATTACCCGGAACGGACGCCCTTCTAATAAGAAATTGTATGAACAGCGTTAAGTGAAGCGGGCCCACGGAGCGGGTGCGCCATACTAAATCCACCCGCAGCGTAGGCCCTCAGTAACTGTCTCCACATCTAAACTGTTCGAAGAGGATATAAACTCATGATTATGTTCCTTCTGTTTGTAACCAGTCTTACGTGTACAGATAATGGACGGCCACACGGGTCGCGTCGGATCTCTCGCGTGGAACGCGTACATCGTGTCAAGCGGCTCGCGCGACGGCACCATCATACACCACGACGTGCGGCAGCGCGACCATGCCGTCGCCACGTTGTCTGCGCACACGCAAGAGGTAAGCCAGCATGCCACCTACAAGTCAAACATTAATGATCTCAATGGGTAGGTCGGCCATATATTGCATAGAATAGAAAATGCAAAATAATTATTTATTTAATCTTTATTGCACAAAAGAAAAAAAACTATATGTACAAAAGGCGGACTTAATGCCATAAGGCATTCTCTACCAGTCAAACTTTAGGCAATGCAGAGAGATTGTGGGCGGTGCTACCAATACTTAAATAAAAGGGAATAGCTACTTATACACATGTTAAAATAAATACACCTAATATACATTACATATATATATATATATATATATATATATATATATATATATATATATATATATATAGACGAAACATATCAACCAGGGATATTAAAGTTCAATAACGCGTCCAGTTCAATAACGGCTATAGGATGCTGTTGGGGTTGCCGCGCTTCTGCAGCGCATCTGGCATGTTTGCTGAGGCGCATATGGACGATTTCCATGCCATAATGCGCAAACGAGCGGCCTCCCAGTTGCGTCGTATACGGGGCAGCTCCAACAGTTTCCTTGCGACGGTGGCTGAAACATGGGACAACCCGTTCAATCGCCACTGGGTGTCACTTCATGTTCCCAAGCATCTGGATTTTAAATAAATAAATTAAAAATAATAATAATAATAATAAGTACCTAGACTTGGCGCACGAGGTAACCGCCATGTGGGAGGTTGATTCGGCGATCATTGTACCGATAGTTGTTTCAGCGAACGGTCTTATAGCGAAGAGTCTCGACCAACATCTCGAGAGGCTCTCGCTACGAAGTTGTGGTTGGATCAAGGGTCAGATGCAGAAGGCGGTAATACTGGACACTGCGCGCATAGTCCGAAGGTTCCTCTCTTTGCGGCCCTAACCACCGGCAGCCTGGGCCCTGCCCTGTTGCCGGCGGCACTCTAGGTTAGGTTTTTTATAATGTGTATTTGTTTTGTATTGTTTTTTGTATGTTGTTTTGTATTTTATTTTTATATACATATTGTAAAAAATCCTAACCTAAGAAAGAAGATAAATAAACGGAATAATAATTTAATTGTATTGTAAATAATTTATTGTAATTGTTATGTTTTTACTTTTTTCATGTTCTGCTATTTTTAAGTAAGTAGTCTAGTCTAACATAGTTTAAGACAGTTTGTTATTAACAATTTATGGACCGACGATGTCTGAAATAAATAAATTTGAATTTGAATTTGAATTAAAGCTCTTTTACTCTAATAGCAAAGAAAGCGCGTACAGATGTTTTAAAAGAAAACTTGTTTGGGGTGTATTATGTACTGAAACAAATTGATTCAATCTACCAGCATCAAGAGATGGAAAATAATCCACACGCTTCAAATTCTAGTTCTATACGGTATCCACGATGTATAATATTATTACATATTATGGATACATATTAGTAATGTATTCTGTAGCATTAGATCTAAGACTGTTAACTTAACAGTCTGATGACTTGTGGTATTTATATCATAAATATATTATATTTTGACGTTTGGAGGCCTTTACACCTCCAAATCCTATTAGTATTATTTTTTGACAATGGGGACCGTTTACATCTCCAGTCTTTATTTTGACACTTGGGGAGCCTTTACATCTCCAAATTTTATTCGTATTTTATTTTGACGTGGGGGGACCTTTTACATCTCCCACACTTAGTTTATTTTTAACTATAGAGACTATACATCTCTTGCACATATTACACATTTATTTTAATATTCTTTACCCAGGTTTTGGCTGTTGTATTATCAACATTTAGTTTATAATTTTACTTCTATATATTGTAAATGTTTGTACATACAAATGCTTTACTGTAATGCTTATTGACTTGTAAAAGTGCCCTTGAGGCCTACTTGCAGAATAAATTTTTGAATTTGAATTTACAAGAGCCGTTTTATTTTGTTTTCACATTGTTTACGTTGCCGCCACTACGCACTTCGTACCCAAACCCAAGGTAATATACCTCATATAATCATATAAATAATTGTTCTCCCATTTAGATCTGCGGTCTGAAATGGTCCCCCGACGGTCGCTACCTGGCGTCTGGAGGCAACGACAACTTGCTCAACATCTGGCCCAACGTGCTGGGCCAGCGCTACTCGCAGCCACAGTATTTGTACTCCTTCAAGTCAGTATATGAATTATACTACATCACTATTATAAACATAGGCCAAATTAAAACGATTTGTCTTAACCTATCAACATGTGCGTAGTATTTAGCATCTATCTCAATAGTAAATAACTTTTATGGCATTCGATTTAGTTTCCGAATTGCTAGCTATATGTCGCTGTTCCGGGCAATGAATATCCTGAATCGCGCTTGTAAGATATTTCTTGTGTTAATTAAAGGACCCGGGGCTCACGAAATACTGGTTCAGTTCATGAAATTTGTGCTAGATGTCGCTGTCACGACTACCCATTGAAAATCCTGAATCGCTAGCGCTATTAAGATTTTTCTGAGAAAAAAGACATCAGGCTGATGGAATGTTGGTTCAGTTTATGAGTTTCTCGCTAGATGGCGCTGTTACGTGTAGTGAAAATCCTGAATCGCGCTATTAACTTATAACAATTATAACTTTCTTTGAATAAGGACCCCACCCCATGCTCATGGAATCTGCCTTAATAACCATGTTTCATGCTTGGGGGCGCTGTTTCGTGAAGAAAGAAATATATTTTCTTCTGTAACGATCTTCCACAATTCATTAAATGTTATTATTGACATTTACAAAACTCAAAATGCGAGATCTCAGTATGGGATGAAGTAATAATATGAAATCTGTGCCCCTGTCCAGCCAACATCTAGCGGCAGTGAAGGGGCTGGCGTGGTGCCCGTGGGCGGGCGGCGTGCTGGCGTCGGGCGGCGGCACGGCCGACCGCACCATCCGCATCTGGAACGTCAACACTGGCGCCAATCTCAACACCGTCGATACCAAGTCACAGGTAATTGTGAAAATAATACGCTAGACGACTAAAAAAATCTTTTTCTACTCGCCGACTTTAATCTGCCAATTACGAATACATAGACAAAACTATAAGCTCATACTTTTCGATATTAGACAGTCCAACTCAACTATAATATCTCATTTCGATACGCTGTAGGCAACTATAATAGAACTTCATACAAATTCTATACTTATTTGCGATGCCGCCTGAGACTTTGCCGAGCGCGCGCCCCGCGCCGGCCATCTTTTTGTGTTAGATCCTTGTTAAGTCAATGAAATTGAATGATGAAATTGTTCCTCCATAGATGATGATCAATCTCGTACCATACTTAGGCCACTCAGCAAGCTTCGTGGCCTAAACACGGTACTCGACTGAAAAACTCTTCATTATATCACGATTGTATAAAATACTAATTTAGTCTGTCTTTTAGATAAATAAAAAATATTGTACACGTATTTTTTATTTTCTTCGTCAAATCAAAAATGACGAAAATACAGTGCGTTCAAATTTCCCGTAACATCACTATTAGGTACAATTCTTATCTAGGAGTGACGTCACAAGCCCCCACCCCCGGACTTTGATGCTCATTATCTTCGCCAATTATAGTTCAATTAAAAAAGGAAAAAAATACGTGTCTAATAATTTTAGATAATCTAACTGACGGACTATTTAGATTGATAGTTTTTCAACCTAGTCGTCAACCCTATTTACTATATACTCTGTCCGTGTAATATACGAACGCGAATGAACAGGGAGCTCTCGGCTCGCGCTTATTTTTTGTCTCGTTTCATTTGCGTTTTGAACGATGAACAAATGAATGCCTATAGTCTGACAGTAACAGTAGGTTAGAGAGCATCATACTGTCTTTTTCTTACGGTAGTATTATCACCCCGAAAAGAGAGATGGATATAGTTATTTTGTCCTACTGTTACTGGGATCGTTGGCTTGTCAGACTATAGTTTTATTTTATTGTAATACTAGCTTTCCGCCCGCGACTTCGTCCGCGTATAATAGGGTTCTTCCTACAGAGTTTCATACCTTGTTTTATCTTTTTAAAATGTGACTTGATATAACCTACACATTTATAATACAAATATTTTCTATTGCACTCCGCAAAAAGTAATTAATAAGTACTACTGATAACGTTTAACTTTTTTATTAGGTAGATGTTGGCAGCAGGTGGTATTATCGCTAAAAAGCAACGTCTCTTACAGACAACCATCCAGTTAAATAGCATAAATTATTACCTACATACTTGAATAACAAAGTTGAGTTGAAGTCTATGGATACAAAAGAAAACTTTCCGCCATAGAAACTTTCAACACTCTTTTTATTATTATGGGTGAAATTTAAAAAAAAAAACATGAAACCAGTTTTCTTTTATTTTAATAAGGAATCGATGCATAAAGTTTCAAGTCTCTAGCTCAAAAAAATCTTTATTTCCCCGCTATATCAATTTTGAACCCCGTTTTTGCCCCCTTAGGTGTAGAATTTTCCAAAACTATGAAAAACTTTTCTTTTGTTCTAATAAAAAGTCTTTTCACAAAGTTTCAAGCCTCTAGCTCAAAAAGAATCTCCTTTTCCACACAAACTTTAACCCCCTTAGCAAACAACTTTTTTATATTTTAATAATGAACAGTCTTTGCACAAAGTTTCAAGTCTCTATCTCAAAAAAAATACCATTCTCAAACAAACATTCAACCCCCTTTCTACCTCTTTAGAAGTTGAATTTTCCAAAACTATAAAAACACTTTTCTTTGAATTAAATAAAAAGTTTTTACAAAAACATAAAGCTCAAAAAGGATCTCCATTTCCATACAAAGATTTAACCCCCTTTTCACCCCCTTAATTTCCAAAAACCATGAAAACTAACTCTTCTTAAATTGTAATAGAGACATTACACAAAGTTTCAAGTCTTTAGCTAAAAAAAAACCATTCTCAAACAAACTTTCAGCCCCCTTTTTAGTTTTTACCTCTTTAGGAGTAGAATTTCCAAAAACCATAAAAAAATTCTTTAATTGTAATAAAGTCTTTACACAAAGTTTCAAGTCTCTAGCCTAGCTCAAAATAAATTCCATTCACATACAAACTTTCTACCCCTTTTTTACCCCCATAGGGGTTGAATTTTCCAAAACTATGAAAACACTTTTCTTTAATTGTAATAAGGACTTTTTACACAAAGTTTCAAGTCTCCAGCTTCAAACAAAATTCCATTCGTATACAAACTTTTAACCCCCTTTTTACCCCCTTAACCGTTGGATTTCCAAAAACCATGAAAACACTTTTCTTTAATTATAATAAAGAGTTTTTAGACAAAGTTTCAAGTCTCTAGCTCAAAATAAAATTCCATTTCCATACAAACTTTCAACCCCCTTTTCACTCCCTTAGGGGTAGAATTTCCAGAAATCCGTTCTTATCCCTTGCCTATGTAATAAAAGGAAGCTTTGGTAAAAATTTCAAGTTTCTAGTCCCAGCCGTTTCGGCTGTACGTTGATCGTAGATGAGGACAACCTCTTTTATATATATAGATAACTAGTGGTTCGCCCCGAACGTGAACTTGGGACCCCTATATCTCGGCAACCCCTTAACAGATTTGGCTCATATTCGTAAGTACCTACTTAAAAAATTATCGGCCAATCACAACGATCGTACCAACGATACTCGATTTATCGTCGAACAAACAAAACAAACGACGAATTTTCTAAAGTAGATAACGTAGTTTTAGCGACAAATACAAGTGCAGATGACGCCACTCGCAGACTGTTAAACGTCAAGCTCTAAAGATATTGTGTAGTTTTTGAGGTATTGTTGTCTGGCAGTGAACGTATTAACACGTTTCAATCCATCAGGTGTGCTCCATCGTGTGGAGCACGCACTACAAGGAGCTGATCTCCGGGCACGGCTACGCGCAGAACCAGCTGGTGATCTGGAAGTACCCGCTCATGTCGCGCGTGGCCGAGCTCACCGGGCACGTGGCGCGCGTGCTGCACCTCGCGCTGTCGCCCGACGGCACCACCGTGCTGTCGGCCAGTGCCGACGAGACGCTACGGTAACTACACTACTCATACTCAGCTCACCGGGCACGTGGCGCGCGTGCTGCACCTCGCGCTGTCGCCCGACGGCACCACCGTGCTGTCGGCCAGTGCCGACGAGACGCTACGGTAACTACACTACTCATACTCAGCTCACCGGGCACGTGGCGCGCGTGCTGCACCTCGCGCTGTCGCCCGACGGCACCACCGTGCTGTCGGCCAGTGCCGACGAGACGCTACGGTAACTACACTACTCATACTCAGCTCACCGGGCACGTGGCGCGCGTGCTGCACCTCGCGCTGTCGCCCGACGGCACCACCGTGCTGTCGGCCAGTGCCGACGAGACGCTACGGTAACTACACTACTCATACTCAGCTCACCGGGCACGTGGCGCGCGTGCTGCACCTCGCGCTGTCGCCCGACGGCACCACCGTGCTGTCGGCCAGTGCCGACGAGACGCTACGGTAACTACACTACTCATACTCAGCTCACCGGGCACGTGTCGCGCGTGCTGCACCTCGCGCTGTCGCCCGACGGCACCACCGTGCTGTCGGCCAGTGCCGACGAGACGCTACGGTAACTACACTACTCATACTCAGCTCACCGGGCACGTGGCGCGCGTGCTGCACCTCGCGCTGTCGCCCGACGGCACCACCGTGCTGTCGGCCAGTGCCGACGAGACGCTACGGTAACTACACTACTCATACTCAGCTCACCGGGCACGTGTCGCGCGTGCTGCACCTCGCGCTGTCGCCCGACGGCACCACCGTGCTGTCGGCCAGTGCCGACGAGACGCTACGGTAACTACACTACTCATACTCAGCTCACCGGGCACGTGGCGCGCGTGCTGCACCTCGCGCTGTCGCCCGACGGCACCACCGTGCTGTCGGCCAGTGCCGACGAGACGCTACGGTAACTACACTACTCATACTCAGCTCACCGGGCACGTGGCGCGCGTGCTGCACCTCGCGCTGTCGCCCGACGGCACCACCGTGCTGTCGGCCAGTGCCGACGAGACGCTACGGTAACTACACTACTCATACTCAGCTCACCGGGCACGTGTCGCGCGTGCTGCACCTCGCGCTGTCGCCCGACGGCACCACCGTGCTGTCGGCCAGTGCCGACGAGACGCTACGGTAACTACACTACTCATACTCAGCTCACCGGGCACGTGGCGCGCGTGCTGCACCTCGCGCTGTCGCCCGACGGCACCACCGTGCTGTCGGCCAGTGCCGACGAGACGCTACGGTAACTACACTACTCATACTCAGCTCACCGGGCACGTGGCGCGCGTGCTGCACCTCGCGCTGTCGCCCGACGGCACCACCGTGCTGTCGGCCAGTGCCGACGAGACGCTACGGTAACTACACTACTCATACTCAGCTCACCGGGCACGTGGCGCGCGTGCTGCACCTCGCGCTGTCGCCCGACGGCACCACCGTGCTGTCGGCCAGTGCCGACGAGACGCTACGGTAACTACACTACTCATACTCAGCTCACCGGGCACGTGGCGCGCGTGCTGCACCTCGCGCTGTCGCCCGACGGCACCACCGTGCTGTCGGCCAGTGCCGACGAGACGCTACGGTAACTACACTACTCATACTCAGCTCACCGGGCACGTGTCGCGCGTGCTGCACCTCGCGCTGTCGCCCGACGGCACCACCGTGCTGTCGGCCAGTGCCGACGAGACGCTACGGTAACTACACTACTCATACTCAGCTCACCGGGCACGTGGCGCGCGTGCTGCACCTCGCGCTGTCGCCCGACGGCACCACCGTGCTGTCGGCCAGTGCCGACGAGACGCTACGGTAACTACACTACTCATACTCAGCTCACCGGGCACGTGGCGCGCGTGCTGCACCTCGCGCTGTCGCCCGACGGCACCACCGTGCTGTCGGCCAGTGCCGACGAGACGCTACGGTAACTACACTACTCATACTCAGCTCACCGGGCACGTGGCGCGCGTGCTGCACCTCGCGCTGTCGCCCGACGGCACCACCGTGCTGTCGGCCAGTGCCGACGAGACGCTACGGTAACTACACTACTCATACTCAGCTCACCGGGCACGTGGCGCGCGTGCTGCACCTCGCGCTGTCGCCCGACGGCACCACCGTGCTGTCGGCCAGTGCCGACGAGACGCTACGGTAACTACACTACTCATACTCAGCTCACCGGGCACGTGGCGCGCGTGCTGCACCTCGCGCTGTCGCCCGACGGCACCACCGTGCTGTCGGCCAGTGCCGACGAGACGCTACGGTAACTACACTACTCATACTCAGCTCACCGGGCACGTGGCGCGCGTGCTGCACCTCGCGCTGTCGCCCGACGGCACCACCGTGCTGTCGGCCAGTGCCGACGAGACGCTACGGTAACTACACTACTCATACTCAGAAAATCCTCAGGGGAACCAAAGTTGTCAAAGAAACTATCTCATATTGCTATTTCTTGCATGCATTTCATTAAAAAATTCGTGAAATTAGACTTTATATCATGAAATCAAACTTTATATCATGAAATCAATTATTGTATCATCACAACCATATAGTGTATGGTAAAATATCTAATGAAGCCCCACTACACAGCAGGCCAGGTTCTCGCAATGATGGATACTATGTACCGCTTCTGTAGCTCAGAAAATTACAAGATTCAAGTTCATTATCCTTGCCTTTTCGCCCAATTTTATTTCCCCGAATATCATTTGCCAACCAACTTTTCGAGATTCACTTGGCATGACAACATTTTCCAAATTATTATTTGCCATCTTTCATTTGGCCGAATATTCATTTGCCAACTGAGTTGGGTTAGGTTGGAATATGATAATATGCCAAAGAATACGTCTGCGAAACGTTACAGTTGGCAATTGATCTTTCTGCCAAATCAAAATATGGGAAAAGTTGTTTGGGAAGTGGTCATTTTCGGCGATATATTAGTAAACCCTGGTCAAGCTGGCGGATAGTCATTGGAAGTGAGCCGCAATACCAGTTCCCGTGCCGTTTGGCAACCCACTTCGGGATAAAGTTTATACGCATTTGAATCCATTTTCAAGAGTATAATTTCACTACTAATCGCGGTCTGCAAATATTACTGATTATTCTAATTTTTTTCTTTTTATTTACTTTCAGCCTTTGGAAGTGCTTCATGCTGGACCCGACGAAGAAGAAAGAGCCCACGGAATCGAAGGCAGCCAAGTCATTACTGAACATGAATTCATTAATCAGATAACTGGTTATAAGTCTTATAATGCGCTGCCATGAAGCATTTATAGGTCTATTTGACTATGTGATTATTTTATAATTAAAATATCAGGTACATTTCAAATTGAAAATTTTGATTAACAGCGTGCCTTGTAATTTGGATAAAATATTTCTTGTTGTTCGTCAGGAAACAGTAATACCACAGTTTGTTGGAAAATGTAAGTTGGGAGACGTAAAATGAGAATAATACACCCAACAGCTAACGAGTAAAAGAGGTATTATGGAGTTGTACCATTCGAAAACTGTAGTATTGAGTGGTATTCTTGTACCACAAAATGCACGTTTTGAATTATCAAATGTTTACAACTGTGACGAAGGATAGACGTATAATAAATACTGTACATCAATATGGTAGATACTGATGAATCACGTGATTATCATCCCTCAATATAGCAATACATTAGATAAATATCTGTATACCACAGTATTTATTGTATGTCCAGCCTTCGCCTTTGATCCGTAAAAATCACTACAATATTTTTTGCAAATCATTAATTATAATATTGTGTTGTAGTATATGGGTAGCAAATTTATAATGCTCAATCTGACTGATCATGTTTGCCATAGCTTCTTCACATAGCGTGGTGAGGGCTCTTACTTATAATGTGCAGAGCATGTACTATTAAGTATTATGACAGAATTGTGATCTTACAATTTAGTGTAAAACCAATAATGGTTAATGTAGGAAGATATTTATAGGTACTTATCTTTAAACCATTGTTTCTTAATTCTTGGCCTTAATCACTGTGATTTTCTTTTACCTAGCGTATCCTGAATTTAGTTATTTTCGTATCTTTTTACTTCATGATGCAGTATTTTATATTGACTTCTATTACACGCAAGATCTTTTTAACATCTTTTTTGACAAAAATATAGAAGTTGAGGTCGTCAAATGTAAAGGAAACACCTTTCTCTGTTCTTTGACTATTTCTCTCTTCTGTAATTTCAATTTTCCCTTTAATTTTATGACACATTTAATTACCTCAGCTTCAGTTATTTTTATGCGCTTTGTAATAATATTTTGCGGGTATTGTTTATTATGTAATGAATTTATGAATTGATGTTGACTATGTCATAACTCTCATAACCGTGTGATTTGTTATTTTACGTAAATAAAGTATTTTCTTATCAAAGTTGTGGTTTGGATTTATCAATAAAACGCTAAAGTTTTACCATTAGTGAAAAAGAGTGTTAGTAGCACAGACAAGATAACCTAAAGACGTAGCATAGCCGGGCGACCCCCTCGGTCACGCATACGGTGAATTCACTCCATATTAGAGACACGCCCCCTTTGCTAACTTTAGTCTGCGGCCGTCGTTCGTGCAGGTAACATTGTGGTATTACGGAGGTTTTAACGTGATTAACGACATGCAAAATGCATTATTGTTGCGTAAAATTGTGTGGCAAGAACACAAAAACATCTGGTGTACAAAAAGATGGTATTTCGTTTCACAGGTAAGCAGATTTTTCTAAATTTCAATTAAAATTAAAAATTGTTCAAGCGTGAAATCTAGTGAACTCGTTGATGTCTTTTTACAAAGTCTCTTTCTAATACTTTGCTCGAAGTATAACTCTTTCCTTGTCTAGCGTAAGGAGCAACGTATGCCCCAATTCCGTCCGAACTAGAGATGTCCATAGTGTCTGTTTCTTTACTATCGATAAGGTAATTACGGATAAATTAAAAAGTCTTTATTCTCAATCGTAACGAGCAACATACTCCACGAGTCTATCCGAACTAGTGATATCCATATTGTCTGTTTGTTTATTATCGATAAAATAATTACGGTTAAATTAAATAGTATTTATTCTTAAATGAATTAAGTTTTTGTGTAAAGTGTTCTTAAAGTATAATTTTAAATATTTCCTCTGATTCTATGTTGTTAACTAAAATGTGTATCCTCTCTTTAAGGTTTCCGAAATGTCCAACCATGAAGGAAATGTGGATGAATGCCACAAAACGACCACATGATTGGTTTCCTGCTCCAAGCAGTATCATATGTTCTCGGCACTTTAAATCAGAATATTTTAAATTAACGAAAACGAATAATAGACGAATGTTTTTGTTGGTTGGCAATTATTTAACTGTGAGAGCGATAGACGCTTCAATTCATCGATACTTTTATCGATATTCCGAAGTCACTCGCGGCCAGCGGACATTTTTGTTTCACGCCTCCTTGACCTTGAAACGACTAATCACAGCACAGTAAGTGGACGTTACGCCGCCCGCACCCCTGCATTTTTGGCAGCGTCTGTTTGAATGAAATAATCGTATAAAGCTACGTCTTTAGGTTATCTTGTCTGTGGTTAGTAGTAATTAAGGTGAGACATTCAATGGGACATGCACATTATAATTTGGTAATATTTACGGGGTTTAAATAAGTGGTTAGTTGAGTATGAGTATCAACTTAACCCTTAATTTAGCAAAAACAGGGATGGTCGTGAGTTCAAGCCTCCTGTGCTCAATAGTCCTAACGATTCTGGCTGGTAAAAAAAAAAACACAAAAAGAGGGTCGAAGAGTTAGTATGACCCTGTCAAACATTACCAAATTAAGGTTTAAAAATGTTCATCATAAAAACAAGATAATTTGTTGTAAAATCTTTTATTTATTCTTAGTGTTCTACTTATTATTTTGTAAATACATATTGCAACAAAGGAATGTAAAGAGAAAAAAAAAGTTAAAATAAGGGCTCCGTGTGATGTTGATTCCTAAAACTTGTAAAAATAAGGTGGAAGCATGTTAGTGACTAGAACTAAGAATATTTTCAAAGAATACAATTTAAACGAGCTGTTAAATGCAAAAAAGGAACTACCGCGAAGCTAAACTTATCTAAAAATAACTCACTAACTGTAGATCCATTGTACTTATATAAATCACCTAACCATTGCTACATAACTTTTTAATGGTATTAAGTAAAGGCTAAAACGAGTTGTAATGAGTTTTTAAGACTATTTGGTGTGTAACATCAAAAAGTTATGTAACAAGTAATATTTCTGGTCGATACGTTGTGATCTGACCATAGACAACTGGACTCTCCTTCTTAGCCATTTTCCATAGAAAAAATGGGGGGTTATATGGTTGGCTATTCGTAAGTTCCGATGTTATAGACAGAGGGAAAATTGTATTGAAAGGAGTCTCAGGTTGTGTATGCTCTAAGGTTGTAATGTGCTAGCTACGATTTTTTCTCCCATGTATTGTCAGCAATGTAACATTCGATGCTACAACGAAGTGATCTACGTCACGCTACCTCGCACTTTAAGTACCAAAAACTCGCCAGTGGCATCTAATCACACCCAAAACATTCATAAAATCTTATTCAATACAATAAATATGCACTCAACGACTTAACCTAAAGAGAACACATTTGCTAGTACAAAAACTACACTAAAATAACTGCCACATGTTTTCCTAACAATTTCAAGTCTTAAAACTTCACTAAGCTCTGAATTTATTATCATGTTTATTAAGTATACAGTCTTAAGCTATTTAAGTGTAAAATATTAACATGGCTCAAATACTAGTGTATGCTTTTAGGCACTTAAAAAAAGTAAGCAGAATCACGTCATTGGCTGGTTATTCGTTCAAAGGTATAGAACCACCGATATCAGAATAAACCCAGTAACATGGTTTTGTTTATATCTTTTAAAATATATAAAAGTACACAAATAAATACTGTTTAAAATGAAAGTGATGAATACGTAATTAATTCGATACAATTTAAAATACTACATTTAATATCGTATAAACTAAAAGGAATCGTATAATATTTTGACACCATCATTGACACTAAAACCTCTCTAGAGTCAGGACAACAGACTACTAAACTTAAAAAAACAATACTGATACGTTACTTATTTTCGATTATACCAAGATCATTTGTATCATATCAGATCGAATCAACTATCTATTCCTTACACTAGTTCGTCTGCACACTTCATTCCTTATTACTGATATGCCGTTGAAAAGTTTCGAAATTTGCGGAATTTTCCACTCAGGAAATGTCTCACATTATTGTATGGGGATTGAAATTTTCCGAAATATAAAGTAGAATTTTCTCTTTTTAAAAATTTTGAAACTTTCCGCCATTTGCACATCTGTATTCCTAATGCCTCTTAAAGCTATCCAAACTACTCAGTACTACACTGGGTAAGCCTATACTAAGCACCCATCTAACAAACATCCCTTGGTCCTGACCACCCAACTACCAAATTCGAGTATTATGCGGTTATTCTGATGCGAATCCGAACGCCGCTCTAGTGTTTGAGTGAGACAGAGCTACGCACGTATAGTGATTGCCTGCTCACACATCACGCTTTATATGCGTATGTGACGTGAAATCAGCTATCTATATTTATACATTTTCTTGAATATAGTCAATGTCAAATATGTATTTTGAATTTTATTACAATGACATAAGATCGTTATATCTAAATGGCCTACTGTTGAGTGGAGCAAAAATACCGCATTTCCCGCTGTCTTTAAAAACGATTTTAATTTGTATATTCAGGAGAGTAGTCTTGTTGCCACCAAGTTACTTATTGCTTGGAAAAACTATTCAGGATTCTGAGTACGACATTAATTAATTGTACAGTCAACCAATTAGAACCCTAGGCCACTGTAGGTACATAATAAGAAATCCCGTAGTGTTGTCATATTGACATGGTGCTAGACTGGCCTAGGGTCCAAAGGGAGCTACTGTATTGTCGTTCACCAGGCGGCGCCACTCATGCGTGCGTCCTGTGTCAGTATGAGAGAGTTGCCAAAGTGACGTCTGAAATGTTCCCGCAGGACCCACGTTCCACTAGCGCCCCTAGCGGAAAATCGACTCGCGGTAATCCTCATTGGTTGACTGTACTATAAATGTAGAAACTTGTCAGTTTACAAGTTTTGTTCACCGATTAGTAGCAAGATCATATTCGATCTTTAAAAAATAGCATGATGAGCATTGAGCAAGTCTCCATTGAGTTTAAACATCGTACCCAACTTATATAACGGAGGCCAAACTCCTCGTGACATTCGGTGGATCGTCAGCCTCCAACATGGCAGACATGGCCACGGTGTTGGATATCGGCTCGGCATCGCGCACCAGGTGCTCATGACTGGTGGTGAGCGCGCCGCCATACTTGAAACTCCGCCTCAGACTCGATCGTATGCTCTTAGCCGAGTCGCTTTTACGTACGAAGGATCGCCTGAGGTAGTCGCGGGTGAGACAGAGAGAGGAGGACGCCTCGTGCGAGACGGAGATGGTGGGGGGCGAGTAGTGGGGAGGGGAGGGGCGGCGCTCCACGGTCTCGCTGAGGGTGCGGGGCGCGGCGTCCTCGTGCGGGAGCGGGAGGGAAGATGCGCGGACGGATGTTATTCTGGAACAAAAAAATAATGTAAGTATGGGGCACACTTATGAACGTCGAACTTATTATTTTTCAGTCCTCCGGCCGGTAAGCGCCACTTTACGCAAAACTAAATAGCCGCCTCCCGGTTCCGTCCGGCTGAAATAGTACATTACATATCAAGGCCGTTTAAGTGGGAAATGCCTCGGATTCCATGTAATTGTCGGCCGAGGCGAAGCCGAGGTCGACTAACATGTGATCCGAGGCTTTCCCATTTACCGGCCGAGGTTTGTATACTATTTTTCAGCCCGACGGAGCCGGCAGGCGACAATTTAGTTTTGCGTAAAGTGGCGCTTACCGGCCGGAGGACTGAAAAATAGTATACAAACCTCGGCCGGTAAATGGGAAAGCCTCGGATCACATGTTAGTCGTTAGTCGCTATATTCTCACGGAGAACATTCCTCATACGAATCGCAGAACTTCCTCGAGAACGGCACAGTACTAGCCCTATCACAAGAGAACTGTGAAAGTATCCAGCAGTCGAAAGACACCTGCAATTTAAGACTATTCGGGTTAAACAATGACAGCTGCCTTTCGTACCAGTTGGAAAAAGGAAACTGATAAAAGAAATAAAATGGGTATACGGACAGTTGTGAGCCCATTATACGAAAAAATCGCTTCGACGCTTAGTCGTGTCAGAAAAAGTAATAACTGCATTCTGAATGTTATTACTTAATTTATAAATATTTTACG
Source organism: Lathronympha strigana (assembly GCA_949128165.1). NCBI lineage: Eukaryota > Metazoa > Arthropoda > Insecta > Lepidoptera > Tortricidae > Lathronympha > Lathronympha strigana. The sequence goes on from OX421911.1 coordinate 3,852,644, forward strand.
CCCGATTTTTCGTCTGACCTTTTGTTGTTCTTATCTTACTAATTTTAGGTGACGTCTAGTCACCGCGATGGCTACATAATAATCTTAAAATGTTAAATATCAATTCCAATGTATGTACAGTCAATCAATTGGAACCCTAGGCCACTCTAGAACCATGTCAAAATGACAAGGAGTAAGAAATTTCTTACAATCTGATTTATAGCGTCACTATGACATAGTCCTACAGTGGCCTAGGGTTCCAATTGGTTGACTGTACACACGCGTTCAGAATTGCATGGGCAGTTTATGAATGAATTCATTCATAAATTGCCCATGGAATTCTGAATGCAACATGGTTCATTTGTTTAAAAATGTTTTAGTTGTAGGATTGTTAGGTTTATTGTGTACCTCCTGAGCGTGCGGAAGCTTCGTCGGATGGTGTTGAGCAGGCGCGCGCCGGTGGCCGTGGAGTAGGAGGGCGGCGGCGTGTACTCGGGCGGCGGGTCCGGGGCCGGCGCCGGCGCCGGGGCCGCGCCCGGCGCCGGGGCCGGGGCCGGCGCCGCCCGGCCCAGCGGCGGCCGGTACAGGTTCTGGATACGCTGTCAAACCAAATTCTTTGTAAGGAGAAACATCTGTCTAAAACTATAATTAGGTAAGTATATTAAAAATGACATATACCCACATAGCATTAGCCCTCTATATTCTAAACCGCATATAAAAATCCCCATAGTAATATTAATAAAATACGAATAGATTACATGTGTTTATTGTTCAAGCACGGATTACAGACTAACTCAGTACATGGTTGAGACATATGTAGTTTATATGTAGATAATATATTGGCATACACCACACTTTGAACACAACTGGAACGCAAGGAAATACAATATTTTTATTGAAACAAATCAAATTATTGAATTAAATAATCGAAGTCATAACACTACTACTTATACATTGAAAATAGTTGTCATAAACTAAAGAAAACGACCAAGTCGATCGAAAGCCAAGCTAGGGTCGATCCTGAGTCTTCAGCTTACGCATGCAAATTAGGCTGCGTTTTACCAAATTTTTATTCCGAGAATAACGCTTACCCTCAGATAGTAACGTCAAATTACTACGGGATTTTGACATTAGTATCCAAGGGTAAGCATTACTCTTGGTTAAAAAGTTTGGTCAAATCCAGTAATATAAAAAATATATGTGACTTCAAATAAGCATTATATGCAATCACATAAACTACTACAAATAATCTAATCCTTACCAGCTCCTCCAAGCATTCACTATTCGTACCCCTGTACTCTTCATATTCCTAGCAGCATGAAATTAAAGTTGTATTGTTTTTATTGTCACAATACAATTAAATAAATACACAAAACTTATTAAGTTATGATGTTTACCAATAAGCGCCTAAGAAAAAAGAGACTAAAGTATGTGTATTTCTATGTCTGTGAATACGATTGAATTTGTAATTATCATCTTACTTCCGCTGACATACAACTAAATAACAACGACACCTTTATTAAGCAGTCGCAGTCTATCACATTACTTGTCCACGCGCTATCTGAATCAAAAGATTTCTCGCGATCCTCTTTATATGAAAACATTTTAATATACAGCGTGGAAATCGTGGATACACAGTTGCAATTTAATAGTACATTGTGTTTTAAGGGCGAATGTGAATTCAAGCCCGATGCGAATACGAGGGCTTAATTTTGGCACGAGTTCGTAATTCTTGTACCGCCCGTGACACATACAATGTTTTTCATCACATTTGCGAGGAAATAAATAAACTTTCTAGGCAGATAAAGAAATAATAATGATTAGCGGTAGTGTAGTCGCACAGTACTCTTGAGTGAGCGGCAACTACGTGGGGGGCAGGTGCTCCGGGAGCTCCGGGCGGGCGGTAAGTAGTATGAGAATCCTTTAAAACCATGGAATTAATACAGCTCATTAAGTCTAAGTATGCTTGCATATAATATCACCGTTTACGAGCAGGTGTGATGAAAGAAAATAAACCAAGATGCTTACGTCTAAGATGTCAGGCGGGCCCTTGCTCATGTAGCGCCAGGTCTGCACGAAGGCGGCGCCCGGCACCAGCAGCAGCGCTCCCTGCTGCAGCGCCACCGCCGTCTGCCGCGCCCACACCGCCCAGTACCTGACAACATTACTTACGTCTAAGATGTCAGGCGGGCCCTTGCTCATGTAGCGCCAGGTCTGCACGAAGGCGGCGCCCGGCACCAGCAGCAGCGCTCCCTGCTGCAGCGCCACCGCCGTCTGCCGCGCCCACACCGCCCAGTACCTGACAACATTACTTACGTCTAAGATGTCAGGCGGGCCCTTGCTCATGTAGCGCCAGGTCTGCACGAAGGCGGCGCCCGGCACCAGCAGCAGCGCTCCCTGCTGCAGCGCCACCGCCGTCTGCCGCGCCCACACCGCCCAGTACCTGACAACATTACTTACGTCTAAGATGTCAGGCGGGCCCTTGCTCATGTAGCGCCAGGTCTGCACGAAGGCGGCGCCCGGCACCAGCAGCAGCGCTCCCTGCTGCAGCGCCACCGCCGTCTGCCGCGCCCACACCGCCCAGTACCTGACAACATTACTTACGTCTAAGATGTCAGGCGGGCCCTTGCTCATGTAGCGCCAGGTCTGCACGAAGGCGGCGCCCGGCACCAGCAGCAGCGCTCCCTGCTGCAGCGCCACCGCCGTCTGCCGCGCCCACACCGCCCAGTACCTGACAACATTACTTACGTCTAAGATGTCAGGCGGGCCCTTGCTCATGTAGCGCCAGGTCTGCACGAAGGCGGCGCCCGGCACCAGCAGCAGCGCTCCCTGCTGCAGCGCCACCGCCGTCTGCCGCGCCCACACCGCCCAGTACCTGACAACATTACTTACGTCTAAGATGTCAGGCGGGCCCTTGCTCATGTAGCGCCAGGTCTGCACGAAGGCGGCGCCCGGCACCAGCAGCAGCGCTCCCTGCTGCAGCGCCACCGCCGTCTGCCGCGCCCACACCGCCCAGTACCTGACAACATTACTTACGTCTAAGATGTCAGGCGGGCCCTTGCTCATGTAGCGCCAGGTCTGCACGAAGGCGGCGCCCGGCACCAGCAGCAGCGCTCCCTGCTGCAGCGCCACCGCCGTCTGCCGCGCCCACACCGCCCAGTACCTGACAACATTACTTACGTCTAAGATGTCAGGCGGGCCCTTGCTCATGTAGCGCCAGGTCTGCACGAAGGCGGCGCCCGGCACCAGCAGCAGCGCTCCCTGCTGCAGCGCCACCGCCGTCTGCCGCGCCCACACCGCCCAGTACCTGACAACATTACTTACGTCTAAGATGTCAGGCGGGCCCTTGCTCATGTAGCGCCAGGTCTGCACGAAGGCGGCGCCCGGCACCAGCAGCAGCGCTCCCTGCTGCAGCGCCACCGCCGTCTGCCGCGCCCACACCGCCCAGTACCTGACAACATTACTTACGTCTAAGATGTCAGGCGGGCCCTTGCTCATGTAGCGCCAGGTCTGCACGAAGGCGGCGCCCGGCACCAGCAGCAGCGCTCCCTGCTGCAGCGCCACCGCCGTCTGCCGCGCCCACACCGCCCAGTACCTGACAACATTACTTACGTCTAAGATGTCAGGCGGGCCCTTGCTCATGTAGCGCCAGGTCTGCACGAAGGCGGCGCCCGGCACCAGCAGCAGCGCTCCCTGCTGCAGCGCCACCGCCGTCTGCCGCGCCCACACCGCCCAGTACCTGACAACATTACTTACGTCTAAGATGTCAGGCGGGCCCTTGCTCATGTAGCGCCAGGTCTGCACGAAGGCGGCGCCCGGCACCAGCAGCAGCGCTCCCTGCTGCAGCGCCACCGCCGTCTGCCGCGCCCACACCGCCCAGTACCTGACAACATTACTTACGTCTAAGATGTCAGGCGGGCCCTTGCTCATGTAGCGCCAGGTCTGCACGAAGGCGGCGCCCGGCACCAGCAGCAGCGCTCCCTGCTGCAGCGCCACCGCCGTCTGCCGCGCCCACACCGCCCAGTACCTGACAACATTACTTACGTCTAAGATGTCAGGCGGGCCCTTGCTCATGTAGCGCCAGGTCTGCACGAAGGCGGCGCCCGGCACCAGCAGCAGCGCTCCCTGCTGCAGCGCCACCGCCGTCTGCCGCGCCCACACCGCCCAGTACCTGACAACATTACTTACGTCTAAGATGTCAGGCGGGCCCTTGCTCATGTAGCGCCAGGTCTGCACGAAGGCGGCGCCCGGCACCAGCAGCAGCGCTCCCTGCTGCAGCGCCACCGCCGTCTGCCGCGCCCACACCGCCCAGTACCTGACAACATTACTTACGTCTAAGATGTCAGGCGGGCCCTTGCTCATGTAGCGCCAGGTCTGCACGAAGGCGGCGCCCGGCACCAGCAGCAGCGCTCCCTGCTGCAGCGCCACCGCCGTCTGCCGCGCCCACACCGCCCAGTACCTGACAATATTACCAAGGGGTGTAAAATGGAAATTAGTTTGCCAATCAGACTGTAATATCTTTCGCATAGTTTTTGACAACCCTGAGCCGCTGGCCGTGTATGAAGTTACCTCACTGTATGGAATACATCTCTACTCTGTGGTATTAGGGACACTGTCACACACATGCCCCGATGAGCCCCGCGAAGGTACTATCGCGTTAAAAATTGCATGGGCAGTTTATGAATGCATTCATTAAAAATCTACTGTCAGACCTGGTTTGACTGTCGATAACAGATTTAAAATTAAAAAGGTTTGGTAAGTCTATGGTTAGTATTTTATAGTAGTTTCTAATAAGGAAATAAATTTAATATTTAGCACACTCACCCAGCGGGTTTCCTCCAACTGTACAACTGCCGCTGCTGCCCGCATCGAAAGTCCATAACACTAATAGCCTGAAAAGAAAATACAATCCATTAGGTGTGTACCAACTAGTGTCATTTATAGCACCAACACATGACAAACTTGCAGTAGCGCAGATATATCATTCCTTGATATAGGATACATTCCTCCTATTAATAGCTTCACTTTCTTAATAAGGAAAGCAAGAGGAAATAGAGTTCTATAGACATAGACGCTCCGCCTCGGCAAACATAGCTTGTTCTTCCAGGTAATACAATGTTTAGCAGGAAATTGGTATACATTATATAGATTTGTCATTAAGTCCCTCATGGCGGCCCTGCCAATGTATGATGGCGACTATCGAAGATTTTATCTTTGTCCTAGCCAAGTACAGCGCCGTCACCACTTTGTCGGCGGAGTATGGCCGCCCGCGGACCATAAACGCTCCTACAGTTATAGCCAATGGGGCGGCGCAAGAAACTGTCAAAAGATTTTACTCACACAAAGAAGAACCGGTAACGCCACAGTCCAAGTAAAGCTGAGCAGGGTAGCCAGAGCAGTCTCAGTCTTCGTCCTAGCAGAGTATGGCCGCCCGCGGACCACCAACACTCCTACGGTTAGAGCCACTGGGGCGACGCAAGAAACTATCAAAAGATTTTACTCACACAAAGAAGAACCGGTAACGCCACAGTCCAAGTAAAGCTGAGCAGGGTAGCCAGAGCAGTCTCAGTCTTCGTCCTAGCAGAGTATGGCCGCCCGCGGACCACCAACACTCCTACGGTTAGAGCCACTGGGGCGACGCAAGAAACTATCAAAAGATTTTACTCACACAAAGAAGAACCGGTAACGCCACAGTCCAAGTAAAGCTGAGCAGGGTAGCCAGAGCAGTCTCAGTCTTCGTCCTAGCAGAGTATGGCCGCCCGCGGACCACCAACACTCCTACGGTTAGAGCCACTGGGGCGACGCAAGAAACTATCAAAAGATTTTACTCACACAAAGAAGAACCGGTAACGCCACAGTCCAAGTAAAGCTGAGCAGGGTAGCCAGAGCAGTCTCAGTCTTCGTCCTAGCAGAGTATGGCCGCCCGCGGACCACCAACACTCCTACGGTTAGAGCCACTGGGGCGACGCAAGAAACTATCAAAAGATTTTACTCACACAAAGAAGAACCGGTAACGCCACAGTCCAAGTAAAGCTGAGCAGGGTAGCCAGAGCAGTCTCAGTCTTCGTCCTAGCAGAGTATGGCCGCCCGCGGACCACCAACACTCCTACGGTTAGAGCCACTGGGGCGACGCAAGAAACTATCAAAAGATTTTACTCACACAAAGAAGAACCGGTAACGCCACAGTCCAAGTAAAGCTGAGCAGGGTAGCCAGAGCAGTCTCAGTCTTCGTCCTAGCAGAGTATGGCCGCCCGCGGACCACCAACACTCCTACGGTTAGAGCCACTGGGGCGACGCAAGAAACTATCAAAAGATTTTACTCACACAAAGAAGAACCGGTAACGCCACAGTCCAAGTAAAGCTGAGCAGGGTAGCCAGAGCAGTCTCAGTCTTCGTCCTAGCCGAGTACAGCGCCGTCACCACTTTGTCGGCGGAGTATGGCCGCCCGCGGACCACGAACACTCCTACGGTTAGGGCCACTTGAACGGCGCACGTCACCCAGGCGCCGACCCATACGTAGTCTATGAAATGAACCAGACGGACGCCCGCCTGAAAACAAAACCATAGATATAGAGGCTCATAATTGTTTTTAACTTCGGACACGCAGTGAAATCCTTCTACGGTTGAATTTACGTCATAAATGTATTTTTTATCCCAAATAAGAAAGAACATCAGTATTAAGAACATACGCAACCGAGCACCTTGGCATTTCATATACCCAACGGAGCGAAAACAATAGCAAGCATTATCTCTCGTCTCGACAATTATTGATTATGTAAGTAGTACAATTGGGTTATATTGCTTAAGGTCATTGGCATATGAATATGATGCATTTATTAATAGTTTTAAGATCAGATTAAACCTATTAAGTTAGTAAAAAAACAAACAAAAAAGGTGAATTAGTTTAGCTTAATACTTTGTAGACTTACGTCAGTAGTGAACACCAGTCCAACAGCCAAGCCGACCACGCAGCTCAGGAACGTGATGGTCGTCTCCCAAACCTTCAAAGCTGACGGGTTGATGGCCATGATACCGGTGATGACGCAGTGCCATATGGCCAGTTGCTGCGCTATCCCAAACATGATGAGGATGAAGTAGAAGATTACGGCCCAGGCTGGTGATAACTGAAAAAAAATAAGGTAGAAGTAAGAAAAACAGCCAAATGCGAGACGGACTCGCCCACCGAGGGTTTCGCACAAATCGATAAGTCAACTCAAATATGACAACAATGAGTTCGATTCAGGATAAATTCATACTATTTCTGACACAAAATCGCGCGAGTTTTTTATTTAACCAACCCAGATTTTTTCAGAACATGTATTTCTGTTAGGCCTTTAGGTTAGGTTATCTTCCCATATTTCGTCATACTTATCAAAAGCCGTATGTTTATATGAAAGTACAAGCACGATTTGCTATGCATATTAAGTATGGTTAGTAAATTACCATGGGAAGGCGAAATTAATCGATTAAACACATCACTGTACAATTCAGTGACGTGTTAATGAGTAGGTATTGTGTGAAATATCAAAGACAAGACACCCGATGCAAATAAAGACGGCGAAAAATAAATATCTATAGATAATTAAGACCATTGTTTTCTAAAATTGGGGCATCCCAGTCTTTTTTTAATTGTCTACGATGTCATGAAGTTATCAAGCCACATATATAGCCATTAGTTTTTTTAGGATCTCACAGTTCTAACGGTGGAGCGCAAGCTAATTTTCTTACGTAGTTTTTTTTGTTAGGGTTGTTACGAAGTAGGAGGTCCCGGGTTCGAATCCTGGTCAGGGCATTTATTTGTGTTTATCACGATCCTGAGTTATGGATGTTTTCTATGTATTTAAGTATATATGTTTCTATGTATTATATATATTCTCGTCTAGTACCCACAACACAGCCTTATTGAGCTTACCGTGGGACTAGGTCGATTTGTGTTAGATTGTCCCACAATATATATATATATATATATTTATTTATTTATTTATTTGTTACGCAGTTCTTCTTCAGTTGCAGTTTCTTCTTAACGTTGCTTTATAAAACTGACAGTGTTTTAACACCATTTGCTGTCCATAAAATATAAATAAAACGCCAAAAAGATTTGACAGCGGTGGGATTCGAACCCACGCCCTTTCGGACTGGTGCCTAAAACCAGCGCCTTAGACCACTCGGCCACGCTGCCTACATGAAACGCTCGCAAAATAGTCATTCATATTTACAGCCGTATTATTTATTGACTAGACGAAAACCCGGCTTAGCTCGGGTAAAGTAGCAAGTGGGAAGCGGTGCCTTGCTTAACCTTTTGGCCGCCGGACCCTGTCCGCCAAGACGCTCACTCACACGCCAGAGCAAATTTTAAGTAAACAACTAATAAAAAGTTTAGGGATTGCAAATAGTGATATCGATATTCATAATTAAAAGTGCAATTCTTCTCAATTTGGCTTTTTTTATTTCCAAACTTAGATTTCTCTCAAAATTTCTAAACTAAACAGATTTACTATACAAGAAAATGTTGAAAATAAAGGACTTTATCATGAAAAACAACAACTAAACATTATCGAAACATGAAGTAATATCACCGCACTAGTCTGTACGAGTAGTCTTCTATACATGTCAACGGCGCGCATGGCTCGTCTTTAGTTCCGACTGACAAATACTGTTTACGCGCGAGTTAAGTAATAATAGCGTCTGAGTCAACGGCATAAGCGCTTGTCGGTACGTAAACTTTATAAACCATAAGATTAGGGACGCGCATCGTGTTTCGATAAATTTACATACTTACTTACCGGAGGGTTTTCGGAGAAAACTAACAGGTGGATTTAATAATATGTATCAGAACGAAAGGCAAAAAAAGAAACCCGTTAATGTTTAGATCATAAATATGAGCATGGTACTTACCTAATTCATCAAAAATACGACAGGTTTTACGTGAGGTATAAAAATATACATTTATTATTATTGTTTTGCACCTCCCCTGTATTATTTGTTTACAATCTTATAAATGACATTTCTTAAATTACCAACTGACAGACAGGCGTCAAACCTTGTTGAAGTTTGGATTTTTACCTAGTTACAAACAAATAGTTAACAAAGCGCTTGCGCGTAGCCTATGACTACAGCCATTATTAAAATAATTACCTAGGTTACTTATAAACAGAACTCAAAGCGCATGTGCATTGACATAACAACGTTAATGTTGATTAGTTGCCCCTAGCTACATATCAACAGTACGCAATACGCATGCACTGTCAAAAATCAAAAACGTAAACAAACCCTATAGGATGTTACAAAAACCATTAACTGACTGCAAAAATATGGTCTTCGAGTAATTCATTGAGTAATTTTATGCCATAAAACATGTATTTAGGCACGTGAAATGCACTTCATTACATTGTACTCGAGTTCCCCGTCAACCAGTTTTAAGGTTTGCTCTTCGTTGTGATACATACTGTAGGTATATATCGGTTATATATATATATATATATATATAAGGTGCTACTTTATTAGTTGCAGATATTTGAACACGTGATACTCTACTTTAAAACAATTAACTTTAAATAGAAATTATGAAATCTTTTCATATGATTTTTTTGTTTTCATTTACCGAACAAAAAAAATAATTATAATTTCGTCTAAAAAGAATCATCATGTGAATTTACTGACAAGACGTTTAACACTATCCGTCATATCACTCATGTCAACAATAGTTAGTCTGAAATGTCATTATGGTCGAGATTTATCGACGTGAAGTGGCCAGTTACAGGTAACTGGTAGGTAAAAGAGGTACTAGAATCTGCTCAATGAGTTCTCATTTACTGATCACATTAACAGGGTGTTTTTATGTAGCAAATTGGTTTTAACGTTTTCTCCAAAGAAACATCGTTAAAGGTATAATGTTTAATACTTAAATTTACTCCGGGAACCGAGTACTATCAGCTGCAAAAAATTCTGCAACTAATAAAGTAGCACCTTATATATATATCGAGTTAAAATGTAGACCTCCGCTGTCACTGCGGTCAATAATTTATTCGGCAAATAAACCGCAATGGTCAATTTACTGAAGAAGCTGCCTAAACTTTCTCCATTATTATGCCTTTTTTTTCGACATAATACCTACTTACTACGAGTAGTTACCAACAATGACAATAATTGGCAATTAAATGTTTGAACGCTTAAATAAAACCAGATTCGTGAAAACATATTCATTTTAAAAACTTGCACATCGATTGAACTTTCCCATCCCTAGCTGTCTTTTATACATGCCTACGGCGACAGTGACACGGAAAAATGTAGAAATTATAAGCATATTTTTAAATCCTTTATTATGAAACAATGGATTCATATACCTGCTTAAAAAGTAAATGTATGAAAAAACAAAGGGTCAACAAGTTGACACGAGTACAAAATAATTTTTAAATTCTATTATTTTACCATTTAGTAAGCGGTTGAAACTTTGTCTTGTATACAAGACGACGGCGTTAGTACTATCGTTGTCTAGTATAGGTGACAACGGCGGTCAAAGGGTTAAGTTGCTTAGCTCAAACCAGCGGACGGTGAGGGAGAGCATTGATAAGAATTTTGATGTCGCTGCGTATACTGTTGATAGAAATCCCTTTTGATACCGCGAGAGCGTGACAAATATCCCCTGTTGGGTTGGGCGTCCCGTGCGCACCGCAGTATCGCGAGATACTTTTCCGTATCGATTTGCGAGTAGGAAGCAGTGCCTTTCTTAACGCAAACCAGCGGACGGCGGGGGAGAGCATTGAAAGGATGGGAAAGGAACGATAGACTGGTGAAGAAAATCTCTTTTGAAAGCGTGACAGGCATCCCCCGCAATGCTGCGGCCATTTAGCCCCGGAGCACGCAAAATATCCTCTGGCTTCCCATCTGCCAGTTTGTTTGGAGTCAGACCGTAGGGCGTCCCGTACGCCCTGGGCGCTGGCCACGCGCTGGCGGACGCTTGCGGTATCAAGAGAAAGTTTTCCTTGTTAATGTTCGCTGCGACAAAAGAAGTCTCTTCGATGCTGTGCCCTACCGGCCGGTTTGCGAAGGGCTAAATATTATTCGGTAATTGTTAACTTTGTGTGCGTCCGGCATGTCGATCAGGTTAGCTGGTGCTGACCCGCCAACATGACTGACTGTGCTGGCCAACCAGTGAATAGGGTCAGTCCTACCGCCAAAATGGAAGAATTAAATTTTATATCTGGGCCGTTCTCATTTTTTACAGACAATGAAACGCGATTATCTCGATTTTTTTACATGATCATGTGTAAATTATTAAAAAAATAAACACATGTGTTTGAAGTAGACTATTTGACAATTGAAATTAGACACTTTAGAACGGATTAACACCATGACTCTACGTTTCGTTCGAGGCCTTTACAGCACTCGTTTTCACAGGGTTAAGATGATGAACCCTGTGAAAACGAGTGAAAATTCGACTGAAAATTAGTCACTCTTCATTTTTTAAGTTCTTTCATTTTAGTATAGTTTCATTCGGATCTACCGTACCCCTGCACGGAATTATTAATATAGATAGATTATTTTAACACCATTTGTTATACTACAAAACAAAAAAATCAATAAATCGCCAAAAAGATTTGACAGCGGTGGGATTCGAACCCACGCCCTTTCGGACTGGTGCCTAAAACCAGCGCCTTAGACCACTCGGCCACGCTGCCTACATGAAAAGCGCGCGAAAAAGTCATTCATTTTTATAGCCGTATTATTTATTAATTATTTTAACATCATTTGTTATACTACAAAAACCAAAAAATAAATAAAACGCCAAAAAGATTTGACAGCGGTGGGATTCGAACCCACGCCCTTTCGGACTGGTGCCTAAAACCAGCGCCTTAGACCACTCGGCCACGCTGCCTGCATGAGACGCACACGAAAAAGTAATTAGTATTCATAGCCGTATTATTCATTAATTTATTTTAACATCATTTATTATACTACAAAAACGAAAAAATTAATAGAACACCAAAAATATTTGACAGCGGTGGGATTCGAACCCACGCCCTTTCGGACTGGTGCCTAAAACCAGCGCCTTAGACCACTCGGCCACGCTGCCTGCATAAGACGCGCGCGAAATATTCATAGCCGTATTATTTATTGATTAACGCTTACATGACCTAGATTTGGCTACATGAAATTCTAATCGAAACGAACTAGCAAGAAATTGCGAAGCTGTTTTTCTCACAAACACTTGAACTGAAAAGCTCTGCACAATAGGGAATATTCACTATTTTTTTAAATACTGTTGGATGATAGCTTTTATCATAAAAATACTGTAAAATAAATTTCAGCGCATAATAACTAAAATTTAGTAGATAAATCTTCTTTCAAAAACTCCAAATAAAAACGGGCGTTTGAAACGCCCGCCATTCCGACAAGCTGAGCCGTGACGTCATTTCTCATCTAAGGCCGGCACACAGTCTGAATGGGCCTATACCACGAAAATCGAACGATTGCGACTTTATACCTCCGTCTCTGTCACACTTGCATATTAGAGTGACAAAGAGGTTTCCCGTCAATGCCAATTTTCAATGTTCGTGGTAGGCATGCAATGCAGATTACGATGCATAATTACAATTATATTGTGAATTAATAATGCATAAAATTACGTACAATTAAGATATTGCTCACACGTATCCTGATTTTTTCAGATATAATAAATTTCTCAGATCAATTGATGTGAATTAAGATTATGATTTATGAACGTGTTTGATCGGCCCAACATAACCTAAAAAATGTTTATTATTTAATTAGTCTTGTATTGTGCAGCCGATTGTGTTTACATTTACAATGGAAAACGACATACAAGTCATAAAACCGCTTTAAAGATGGGATATGTATTGGATTGTGCCAAAATGCAAAAATATGAGTAGCAAAACGAGAAACACTAGATATCTTATGAAGGAAATTCCATACGAGAACATGTATACAATTTGACACAGACGATTCACGATTCGCATGCTTTTTTTTTAATGATCTGGATACTAGTGCTTCTGTGCCAGCTGTACACCAAACATTTGAGAAACCGAGACGCGAGATTACATACAGCGGCTCTCTGTTCATTCGCGTTCTTGGCTTGGTGTACAGACACCACTATCCAATGACGTCACACTCGACGTCACAGCGTTTTAACCGTTTGTAATTTCACACATTTTTTTGCACTTTTCAATAATTATTTTCACAGCTAAAATAAAATAAAATTAAGAAATTTTGATAGGGATATAATGCTGAACCAACATAGTTTCTGAGAAAAAAATATAAGCCTTATCTATTTCAAGTGCATATAGCCTATTTTTTTAATAACACATTACTGTTTGTTCATGCTCTCCCTACTTATAGTACTTATACATACATCTCTCTCTAAAATAACGCAACCTTTTATAAAAATATTGATAGCCTGAACTGAATCAAAGATACATTTCGAACACACCGACTTCGTGAGACTTTCGACTACAGTTTGTAACAAAAATGTGTCGTAGTCTATTATTTTCCTTAGGGCTCATTCAAAAATCTTAGTAAATGGGTTATGATAAATTTTTGGCTTGATCGTTCGTAATGATCCCTATTACAAACAATCAAGCCAAAAAAGGTCAACATTGGGTCAAAAATCGGTCAAATATGATTAAATGATTTTTGAACGTGATCTTATGAGACCACGATACTGATTACGCCGATAAAGGGATCACAAGCATTTTTTTTACACTCTTCTACAGGTAGCAGGGGCGGAGCGTTCATAGCACTCGACTCCTGCCGGCTTCCCTTGCGTGAGCCAATTTAGCACATTTTCCTTAGCGACTCAAAGAAAACCAGGCCACGTGCGAATCCGTACAAAGGATGGATGTTCACCCTTCATTTACTACCTCCATTTTCCACCCTCCATTACTTAAAAATACTTGTGGCACGGAACTTTTTCGTTTACTTGTGCTACAAGCTCTTGCTTTTTGCCAAATTTCGTGTTTCTAGGTTCGCGGGCACCAGCTAGTACGACATCAATGGCCGTATCTTTTGATTGCGTCGACGTAGATATTCGTGTTTTCACAGCTTGAAGAGACCGCAGAGCAGTGTATGCGGTATTAATTTCAACTTGCTACGCATTACGCATTCTCGAGATAAAGGGCCTTGACAGACGGTCGGACAGACAGCAAAATGATCCTATAAGGTTTACGTTTTTTCCTTTTGAGATACGGAACCCTAAAAAGCAAGCCAAATTAGCCCCAGCTAGCCCAAAAAACATCTTTACACTCTGCTACTGGTACAGTCAAGTGTAAAAATATGGTGGTGCACATCTTACTCAAAAATATGTCCCATAGCACCTTATGCCGGTGTAATAAGAGCGTAGTACCATATTTATGAGTCGATTATGTCGAACCATATTTTTGCACTTGACTGTAGGTCAAACAGTCGAACAGTCGAGAGCTGACCGCGCTGGGGCTCGCAGTGTGCGTTGAGCAGCCGCCGCGGCTAGACGCATGACTCATGAATAAGGGACACGGACTGTTCCGAAACATGTCGAGCTATTTACGACTTTATTGACGTGAGTAACCCGCTATGAGAAGTTTAATATGACTGTAGGTCATTTAGTCCCTATTTTATTTATATGTCAGCTTTTTGAAAGTAAGATGACCTGCATTGCTCTAGGTAAAAGGTCATTGCATAGCTCGCATTACAGTTGCATAAGTCATGAAAGATTTCGATGCACATTGTGTTGGCCTTTCTCATGGTTACGACAGTTGCCGGTCGCCGATAGCGATCTCTGGGAAAGAGTTACATTCCTACATTGTTTCATAGCATTAGCATAAAATTAGTATTTCTACTGCATTGAGGGAAACCTGTATTAAACTGCGATTTAACGGCTTCCTAGCCTTTTTTTTTTTTAATACTACGACGGTGACAAACAAGCATACGGCCCGTCTGATGGTAAGCGGTCACCGTAGCCTATGGACGCCTGCAACTAGTCGGTAGTGACCGTGCCTACGAAGCAGGAGGTCCCGGGTTTGAATTCTGGTCAGGGCATTTATTTGTGTGTTTATCACGAATATTTGTTCCTGAGTTATGATGTTTTCTATATTATTTAAGTATTTATATGTATGTATCTATTATATGTATCGTCGTGTAGTACCCTCAACACAAGCCTTATTGAGCTTACCGTGGGACTAGGTAGATTTGTGTAAGATAGTCTCATAATATTAATTTATTTTTAATTGAAGGCCAAATCCTAACCTCACTTTCTTACTTAAAGTTCGTATTTTCGCATGATTATAGCGTATTTTTTTCGGCTGATTAGGTAATTAGGTATCCAGTTCTTTTATTCTATATCAATGTACACTAATATAAAAGAAAAGGGATAGAGTGAGGTTATTTTTTCTGGTCTTGAATTACAAATGTCCTCAGCCATTGGAAAAACCCTGAAATCCCACATAGGGCTACTTATTAGTAATGCTTCTTAACAATACATAACAGCAAAGTACAGTTTACGTTCTATGAAAAAAAAAAACAGATGGGAAAACCTACACTGCATTAACTCGAGTAACGTGTATCTAAGTGACGCAAATTATTGATAAAATATAATTCTATGCACATGTTCATGACAAGACTATTGTTCGAACATAATCAGACGTACCTTCCTACGCTTGTATCGATTTTCTAGCTTGTATGTATATAACGAAAGTTATAGTTCTTTATGCTAATGTGTTATTATTATTTTACGTCGATGGCAAACAAGCACACGGCCCGTCTGATGGAAAGCGGTCACCGTAGCCTATGGACGCCTGGGACTCCGGGTGTGTCACATGCGCGTTGCCGACCCACGCCGCCAGTTTTATTATCAGAGATTTTGTTGAATTTATCGCAATATACTTTTCCTATACAAATAGCCATCGATATTCTGTATGAAATAAAGTTTTTCTATGAAATCAGCGCAATCAAATATTCTAAATTAGATAGATGCGCACATTTATGTACAGTCAGATGCAGATATAATGGACCCCCTGCATACAAAGTAAACAAACCCCCCGCCAAAACTAAAAACATGAAAGTTATTCCCGACAGTCATCCGTTCCTTACTTCCTTACCGTATTATCTGATATATCTGGAGCCTATTTCTCTAACGATATAAGACTAATATTGTTAGTTGTCGAATTGTCAAATCGTATGGGTTTCCTTGGCAACACACTAATAATTAGTCTATTATAGTTCGAGAAATAGGCCCCTGATGGCAGCTGCACTAAACAAATTGAACATCGACACCCAACTCTAACCCAGTTTCTATTGTGAGACTAACGAGATCGGCCTTACTTTAGGAATGCGTGTATAGTGTTTAAACTCAATGACATGTCAGCAAGCAAGCAGAGTAATGCAATGTTTCGTACTTAGAATACTTGAGTAGATCACAACGGCTTCCGAGTATATCAATGAAATCAGTATCGTGGTCTGAGTAGAAAAAAAAAATTGTATGGGACAGGGCGTCCCAACTCCCATTAGCCACCATATAAAAAACCGGCCAAGAGCGAGTCGGACTCGCCCACCGAGGGTTCCGCACACAAAATGCTCTCCCCCATTGATGACCTTAGGTACTTAATACTGGTGGCACGGAACTCTCAGTGTGCAGCAATTATACGGTTTTCTGATTTTCTCCTGTACGTCTGCTACAAGGTCTTACTTTTTGGCAAATTTCGTGACTCTAGGTTAACGAGAAGTACCCTATACATTTGGATTCTCATTTCAAGTGTATTTTAAATGCGAAATAAACGGCCGTATCTTTTGATTGCATTGACGTAGAGATTTGGTTCTTTCACAGCTTAAAGGGACCACAGACCTGTGTATGTGGTATTAATTTCAAATTGCTTCCTTTACGCGTTCCCGAGATAAAGGATCTTGACTTGACAGACGGATGAACGGACAACAAAGTGATCCTATATATAAGGTCAATAGTCTTGGAAAGCGGACCGTTCCGAAACATGGCGAGCTATTTTCGACTTGATTGACGTTGGTAACCCGATATAAGTATATTAATATGTCTAATACTCACGGGAGTTTTCTATTTGATACCTCTTGATACCAGCGGCGGAGGGTTACAGTGTTCATTGGGCAAGTCGGAGCTGATTCAGCCTATTTCTTTGAGTAAATTGGATCACGCAGGGGAAGCCGGTAGGAATCGAGTTCTATTAGCGTTTTGCCACTGCTTGATACTGACAATTAAAACTACCAAAATAATGTACAAATTTAAAGCACGCATCAAAATATAATTTATTATTTTTAATAATTTTTTCATGTTTTTTTAAGTAGTCACACTACTCTATGTATATAAAATGACATACTACAGAAATAAGTGACCAAGGCCCCTATTGCTCAGGGCTGGAACCGAACCAGCTACCTGCTTTCGCGGCAAGCAAAAGCGGGAGGTCGCTGGTTCGATTCTAGCCCTGAGCAATGGGGTCACCAAAATATTGTCAGGAATTATGTTCGGATTCGACTACTACCTACTAAATTAAGCATATGACTAAACATTTCACCTGCATTCAAACGCATGCATAATTTTGATTCTGTTGCATAAACAGGTTTAAATTATTCCAACATATTTGTATTGCGAAGGCGACGGGCCGTAGCGAATGCGTCTACCACTGACAATAGAGAAATGTACTAAGAACGAATGAAAGTCGTTGAATGTTACTGCTTTTGTGATTTGGTAGTGTATATGACCAAACCTAGAGGTTTTGTCAAGTTATTTAATATTCTTACGTTTTGTACTTAGGTGTTAGTTTTAGAAAATATTATTTTGGTATAACTTACATCGCTGTGTGTTGGGTATACGGTAGTAATAATCCAGTCATTGAACTGACAGCTTGTATGAAAATTTTGAGTGTTTAGGAAATAATTGATAATAATATTTTTTTTAGCGTGACGGATATATCGTGAGTCTAGTATTAAGTAGGCAACAAAATGTCGTCACAAATATGTAAACAAATGCTACAAACGTTTTTGGCTTATGTTTTTTTAGCCGTTTAAAATGGATCAGGACCAGTTTCTACCTATTAAAATTTGTTTCTAAAATAACACAACTATAACCCGCGCCGTACATTTTGTAGATTCAATGGTTTTATGTGTATAAGTTTTCTTCTGTTTTTGTTTTAACAGATAGAAGGCAAATATTTCGTCATGTTCACATACAAGAAAACTATTTGCTATCGTTAATTTTAAACAATCGACTGAGTGTAGTTTTATTTTTTTATTGTTTGGAAGAAAAGTTTGTAGGATTTTTGCATATATAATCTATAAATATCCCATTCAAACGTAATTTGAATAAATCAGGCTATTATTTAATGTCTGTCAAAATCCTTTATTTCCTAGGTTATAGCCGGTCCGTTGGATCTGAAATAGCGGATATGTCGGCCGGGCATCCGCTGGACAAGACTACCATACATTTGCCGGCCATTAGCTGACTTTTTTGGACGGAAAAAAGGGAGGCATATAAATTAAAAACAAAAACTACTGTCATACTGTGTTTCTCAGACTCGACATGTTTCGCAACAATCAGTGTCCCTTAATCATGAGATGCGCACGCGACGGTTGTCCTGCGTACACTAAGTATGTTAATGTCTAATACTCACGAGAGTTTTCTATTTAAAAAGCATCAACTTGCTAAACGCAGTTGTTCCGCATAAATCATAAGTAGGTACATAATACCATAAAACGTAAGTGCATGCTTTTCGATACACTCTCATGCGAGTCAAAGCATTTAAAGGGTTGTTAAATAATAACTCATACGTCGTATAGGTATAATACGTCACCGCGCGTCACACGATTTTTCGCACGAGCTACGCGTACGCACTAATGCCACTAATAATTGACAATTTGACACACCCTCTATGACGTATACATATATGTTACGTACATATTTATTATTATGCTTACGATTACGTTCGTCAATTACCAGCACATAAAGAAAAACTAAACCGCAGGAAAGTATTACTTGTTTTTTATTCAGTACTATAATTAAAAACTATTGACAATTTCCTAAGACGCATACAAAGGAAAGGAACATTTCCTTCATTATCTTCCTATTCCGGTCGTGAGTCACTTTATATTTATCGTCATAAAGCTAATCCGTCGTTATTGCACCTACAAATGTAGTAAACTAGCTTCATTTTTAAGAAAAAATCGGTCTCAATTGGGTAGACTTTTGACCATAATATATGGTAAAACAGCCAAAATGGCAGGAACAATCTGCGTGGCCAACTGCAATGGCTGCCAGCCGCTAAACGTTAGTGGCGGCGTTGTCGGTCTTCCCACACAGTGACGCCCACTAGGCTGGCGTAGTGGCCTCGGTAGCCGACACAACCTTACTAGAAAAGGTTCTATTGGTTTACAACTTACCACGTTAGCAGGCAGTACGGCCAGTGTCGCGGGAACGATTTGCGTAGCCAACTGCAAGGGCTGCCAACCGCTGAGCGTCAGTCTGGCCGCGTTGTCGGTCTTCCACACAGTGACGCCGACTAGGCTGGCGTAGTGACCTCGGTTTCGGACGGGGAGAGAGACGACCTTGCCGGGCAGAGGCTCCGAAGTCGGCCAGAGGAATTGGGCGGACTCGACGGTTTCTGAAATAAAGCTAGATATTACTATATATACTAATACTTTAATGATAAATAGGTTAAAAATATACACAGAAACAGATATGGAAACAGGAAAATATGAAACAAATTCATACAGGCTGGTGATTTCATCTTTTAACGAATTCATTAATGAAGGTACATTATATTTCGCGAACCTTTAACATATTAAGAAAGCTTTTTGATTCCATTGACCACTGTTCAATCTGATCGAAGGACTGAAAGGAAGTAAGAATAGTAATACGATCAGAATATGATCTTTGATGTAACAAAATTCTGTTTATTCCACAATTATATGCTTGACATTTTCGACATGGCAGCGAAATGACAAACCGTTCAGAAATAAATACTCTATCTCTGCTAAGACATAAAACAAACCGTATATCCGAATAATCTATAAAGAACTAAACGCCATAAATGTCACAATTGACAGTCATCTGATCTCAATCGATTTGAAAAGTATGTGGAAAGTAATGCTTGTAATCGTTTAGCAACTAAATCACCTAGTATTGTGTATACAACAGTACAATGACGGAGTTCCAGCCGGAGTGCAGCCCCTTGCAGGGTGCACCTTCACATTTAGTTTAGCTAAAGATGTCAACTTCAGATTCGGAGCCGTTCAAACATAAAGTAAGCCTCTCGCCATTATACTTATTTTGTAATTATTCATCAAGCTCCCGGTATATGCCATATACGAGTATCCGTAGTTCTTCAATATCTGCACGCAAGTGTTGGCCAGGAACGAAGCGAGCAGTAGCACGGTGAAGGTGAACGCTACTATACACACGGTCTTTGGCATTATTGCATCTATTCGAGTTCTTTCTTAAACAACGTTAGTCACTACAGTCTCCGTCATCTAGGGATTAAGGCCTCAACAACTCGAGGGCAACACGTAACATAGAGGGCGTTTTGACGAATCCTATTTTACTGATCGACCATTATGAAATTCAGTGCCTCGCTAGACCTGCAGTGTGAAGAACGCCATCAAATGTACTCTAAACTCACCATAGCTCCCCGGTATATACGCGTATCCGTAGTTCTTCAATATCTGCACGCAAGTGTTGGCCAGGAACGAAGCGAGCAGTAGGACGGCGAAGGTGAACGCTACTATGCACGCGCTTTCCTTCTGAAGGACTTTGCTGGTCTTGTTCTTGGCGTTCTTGTGTGAAGTTAGCTGCATTATGCAAGCGCCGAGCAAGCCCCAAGTTAGGAAGGTTTCTTGGGCGGCCGCCGTCCAACTCTGTTAAGAATGTAGACACAAGGTAGAATAAAACTCTATTCGCAATGGATTTCCTTAATTTTAAGACAGTAAGTACTTTTCCTACTGTAGCTCATGAAGAAAATTATAGTCTAATTAATTCCGGCTCGCCTAAAAATATGTTAGACACACCGACATAGCAAGATTACCCCTAATATTAATAACAATGACTGTACAATCAATACCGTATTTGTCAAAGAAAGTAAAAGTCCATCTGTTTTGTTCACCTTGACTTCAACACGCATATTATAACGGGGACATAACACCATACAATTATCTATTGTCACAATATTTTGTATGGACAAGGTCTGCGTTAATATTCATAACACCATAGGTCTTAATTACTCCCAATAATACAAAGCCTTGGTAGCTGCCTTACTCGTACTTACTTAGGCATCGTTCGATAGGTTTTCAAAAAATAATAGGGGTTTGCTAAAAGCATTTTTTGATCAAGTAGATAATTTCGGAAATATCGCTCCGGAAGTTAAAAAATGCCCCCATCCCCCCCCCCCCCCGAAAAAAATCTGAATATAGAGCTTTATGAAGACTTTCTAGGAAAATTATTACTTTGAATTTGGTCAGTTAAGCGATTTTTTGCAAAAAAACGTATCTTCTAGGTTAAAAGGGCTTATAAGTCGTAAGAGCTGCGAAGATACTCCTTTTTATTGTTATAAGCATGGTATCTATTAAACCCCTTTTTAAGTTCGCCTATTGTGACGGACGGTAAACTACGAATCCCGACACTGACTCTTGTTTTTCATAGACTGTATGGCGCTAACCCATTTTAAAAAAGTGGTGGGGACAACTTTGAAAAAAATATCCCACGATTACATTCTTGACAACAATACCGAAGAAAACATCTAAACTTACATGGCTGTTCTTGAAGAATTCGCTCCACTCCGTTTCCGAAAAGATATTGGTGACCGAGTCGTAGGGAATAAGAGTTAGTAGCTTCGTACAGAGGACCAGGGTGCCGCACATTGGTAGGAATATTAGCATGTAGACAGCCTGTAACCAAAAAAAACGAATAACTATTTAGATGACACACGGGTTTTCAATATAGTAAATATACAATTTGCTTAATCCAAATGGAGTACCGAGTAGGCAAGGTACGTTCTTGTAAAATCAGAAAATATTAGAGACATATGTTATTGTTTTAGGAAGCACGGTTTAAAAAGCCAACTGCCATTTCTTAAGTCAAGCGTGTAAAAAAATAACGGGGAGGGGGGGTTAATTTAACGCATTATTTTGTCTACCTAATGACCTAAAATGTACCCATTGACCAACCAAAGTATATGTTTATTTATTTTTATTTTTTAAACCATATACATGTCATACGCTATATATATAATATCACAGTTACCTTGCCATAAGACCTCAGTCCCTTGCTAAGAGCCACGAACACGATCATCCAAACGACGGCCAAGTTAAACGCCACTTGGAACTTTATCGTGCCAAGGCCGCTGGCACCCGGGTTCTTTTGTAACACCTCCCCGTGGAAATATTGGGGTAGTGTGTCCTGTATTTTGAAACTCCCGTTTTTACCTCCCGAATCTGAAACAAGCAAAATGTTTGAAAGACAGGTTTTTTACCTAACAGACGAGTGATACCTAATGTTTCTTTAAAAAAAAACATACATTAACATTAATTGTATGACCTAGTGAAATAAAATAGCGATTTTTATCAGTCGATTCGATTACTGGGCGGGAAGCGAATTAAACCTATTTCTACTATGAATTAGTAAGATTAGTAACTACTAGTGAAATTTGGAGAAACAAGCTATTGAGAATATATATGAATAAATACGAATGGTAATCGCGATATGGATCAAACGATTTCCGGAAAATACAGTACTCCTACGAGAATTGTCTATCGATATTGTTTGGACTGAAAAAATCTATTGACTTAATTGACTGCCGCTTCGTCGGCCTTCAAATAAGTATTTCCTGTTTCGCGAAACATTAGGCAGACGCCATTACCATTGTGAACATTGAGAAAACAATGAGAGCAATGCTTTAGTAACACTCAGTCAAATATATCGGGGCAGCTAAGGTATTCGAAAATATATAAACGCCAATGCTGGGACAATAGACGCGGAAGGGATGACAATGCATGAAACATCATTACGTTTCTGGAAAGGGGAGCCCTTGTGGCCCAGCGGTGAGAGCGTGCTATTTTCAATCCGAAGGTCACAGGTTCAGACCCCGGCTCGTTACCAATGAGTTTTTCGGAAATTATGTACCAATCGCTTTTCGGTGAAGGAAAACATCGAGAGGAAACCGGACTAATACCAGTAAGGCCTAGATTACCATCTGGGTTGAAAATCAGCGCCTATACCAATTGGGGTTAGTTGCCAGAGCGGACCCCAAGTTCCCTAAGCCGTGGCATAAGCCGGGACGCTAGGAAGAAGAGTTTCTTAGGAATAGATCGCATCGTGTAACACCGCATTACTATAGTAGCGCCGTTAATAGCGGATGGATGGCCATAAGATACCTTTACTCGCGAACCGTCACACTTTATTAAAAGGCGAAATTATCGTAGTGTTTCTTTAATATTACGGTATCAATACATCAACCATGTCAATGTATTTTAACCTGCGGGGGAATACTGTCGTTTGCAAAGCGTAGTAATACGAGGATTCAATGTGGGTTTAAAGTAGATATGTAATTAAGATCGCGATTTTTTTTATGCCAATGGCAGTCCCAAAAAATGGTTCATGCTGATGAGGTCGCGTTATGAAAGAGGTTAAAAATATTGAACTATAATAGCTATTATGCAAGAAGTGCGGAAAGTAGGTGATAGTCATATTTATGACGACATTTATATATTTATATAGTGACCGACGAGTGTATAAGCCGACACGAGTCGGAAATCATCTATACGCCTATGTTTCATACAATGTTTTTCAATGCATTATGCTTAGTACTCCGTACACCGGTCTATAGTACTTAACGCGTGTGGCGCGGGGCCCTCCCGTGACCGGGTTTGCGAAAAGTTCTACTTTCCACACGATTAAGCTCCACTTTTCGAGCACACACATTGTAAAGTAATATGTCAACTCACCTTCGAAATTAAACTCGTGCGGCAACGCCCACTTATATCTATCGTTGGACGTTATAAAAGAGTCCCTGAAGTACACGAAGATCCAGGACAGCCCTATGATGCTGTATATGCCCATTACAGTTTGCATTACTAGCATGGCGACTCCCACGCCTTGGAAAATTGGGGATATCTTCCACATGTCCACAGGGCCGGACTCGAGAACTTGGCCGAGGCATAGATGGAGTGTGAATAGTGGTATACCTGAAAAATGGGGGGGTGTTAATTAACCGAGCGGAGCGTCTGCGTTTAAGATGGAAAACTGCGTTGGATATACTGTCTCATTCATATAATTTCAAATAAATAGGCTAGACGACTAAGGCTGGATTTGACCAAACTTTTTAACCAAGAGTAACGCTTACTCTTGGATACTAATGTCAAAATCCCATTGTAATTTGACGTACCTATCTGAGAGTAAGCGTTATTCTCCGAATAAAAGTTTGGTAAAACGTAGCCTAAGATGGAAAATTGAGTTGTATTTATATACTGTCTCATTCATATAATTTCAAATAAATAGGCTAGACGACTAAAAAAATTTATTTAGTCTTTTAAATTATAAAAAAATATTGTACACGTATTTTTTCTTTTGTTCGTCAAATCAAAAATGACGAAAATACAGTGCGTTCAAGTTTCGCGTAACGTCACTATTAGGTACAAATCTTACCTAGTAGTGACGTCACAAGCCCCTCCCTACCCCGGAACTTTGATGCTCTACTATATCTTCGTCAAGTTTAGTTAAATTGAAAAAGGAAAAAATACGTGTCTAATCATTTTAGACAATCGAACTAGACGGATTAATTAGAATGATAGTTTTTCAACCTAGTCGTCATCCCTATTGTCTGGAATAAAATCCATTTCCGGGTATAATGTTATCTAGGTCTATAGACCTCCCCCCTTATTCATAAAAAAAAGTAACAGACGTTGTAGTTAAAATTGTTTTCTCAGTTTCTAGCAAAGGCAAATGTCAAACTGACAGATAAGGACAAACAAACATCATTTACCTTATTTGTGGTTGATGTGCGTTTGTATGCAAATAACGCCAGGGGCCCATTTCTCGAACGATATTAGACTATTGAAATTAAACACTTTAGAACGGATTAATCGCGTTTATTAACACCATGATCCTACGTTTCGAGCCCTTTACAGCACTCGTTTTCACAGGGTTAAGATGATGACTGAGAGAATGCGAATTCTCCCCGTCAATCAAAAAAAAAAAGTTACTTGTGCAAACTACCTACATACAAAAATATAAAAATAATTTAAAAATAAAAACAAAGGTTGGTCTACAATGCCCAGAGGGGCTTATAAAGCTAGTAATACATAGCCTGAAGGGCATTCTATAATTAAAATAAAAATGTTTAAACCCTGTGAGGATTTTTACACACAATTTTATTTTAATTATAGAATGCCCTTCAGGCTATGTATTACTAGCTTTATAAGCCCCTCTGGGCATTGTAGACCAACCTTTGTTTTTATTTTTAAATTATTTTTATATTTTTGTATGTAGGTAGTTTGCACAAGTAACTTTTTTGATTGACGGGGAGAATTCGCATTCTCTCAGTCATCATCTTAACCCTGTGAAAACGAGTGCTGTAAAGGGCTCGAAACGTAGGATCATGGTGTTAATAAACGCGATTAATCCGTTCTAAAGTGTTTAATTTCAATGAATAACAATCGCGGTAACAGAAGACAATATGATATTAGACTAATTGTGTTTCCATGTACTTAATTAACTATGTTTCATAATAATATTAGTCTACTACCATTCGAGAAACGGGCCACAGTAGTAAATACGCGGCACTTAATGCCAGTTTTTTTGTAACACTACGACGGTGACAAACAAGCATACGGCCCGCCTGATGGCAAGCGGTCACCGTAGCCTATGGACGCCTGCAACTCCAGGGGTGTTACATGCGCGTAGCCGACCCTTAAAAAAAGGAGGATTCGCTGTGTTGACAGCTAAAGATGCAAGCTTTGCTCCGTGGGTCCCCAGTTGTCAACACAGTGAATCCTCTTGGAGTTCTGGTGACCTTACTCACCAACAGAAACACAACACTATGAGTAGGGTCTAGTGTTATTAAACTGCGGTTTTCTGTAAGGTGGAGGTACTTCCCCAGATGGGCTCTGCTCCAGATTTGAGCGAGACGACATTCGTTGTGCTGTGCCCTACCACACTAAATTATCTGTTACATCCGTCTCCATTAACCAAAAGATGACTCTACTATGTACATACCAATCAACAGCGACAGTATCAGAAACTGCACGATGAAGTTAGCCCCGAAGTGCACGCTGAATATGGCGAAGCGGGATATATTGAATATGCCGACAGTACAACTGAGGCAGGCTAGCATGGCGCTCATGCGGTGAGGCCATACGCCGAAAGGAGGGTCTTCAGCCTCTTCGATTCTGAAACAAATGTGATACGTTATAGCTTATAGGAGTTTCCAAGTGGGAAATTACGGGAAAACGTTGGGAACCCCTGGTTTGGCATTTTCAGAAAAAATTGCACCATTTTAATGAAAATGGGTCCTCGATTTTTCATGCTATAAAAATATGTCAGTTTTGTAACGGCTCATACAAAATGTATGAAAAAATGCGTTACGAAACTGACTAAACAAAACGGGACACTATTTTTCAATTAATAGTACTCGTGATTCTAGTTATAAAAAACCCAAGAGTTCCTATAGTAAAAAAAAAGGAAATGGTACCCTATTTTTGAAAATGCCCTAAAGATAGAATTTTATGTATTTCTATCACATAGACTATAGAGATTGCATATTAGTAAAAGGTGTAGACAGACTAGCATAGACTTCAGAATAAAAAGGTACCTAAGTATATATGTGTGAATTGAATATTTCCATAAGAATTTAATCAAAAGCATGACTACTTTTAAGTTTCTACTCAACTATTATACAGCACCATCTAGCGCTGGGGTCTTCAATCTCAAGTAAAGGGCTACGCCACCCACGCCTTTTCTGCATCGCAGGGCGCATCACACTTGAGACAAGATTTTACTATAAATTGATGAAAAAAATCTGAAGGCCGCAAGTGAAACCTCCACGATCTAGCGTATTATAAGCTATGTATGAACTTTCCTGGCAATATCAGGAAGCCGTTTTGGAGGTAAAGGATTCGGTTTGATAACACAAACCTCTCAACTAACATACAAACAACCTCTCAACCGAAATGAATAATAAACGCGAACAACATACTAAGAATGACACAGAAATAGGTAGTAATTATCGATATCGCGTCAGAGATTTTGAGGAAGTGATAAATTCTTAAATCCATTATTACCCGTTTGAAGAGCAGAAAGTCCGTATATAAATAATATGAATTACGTAGGACGATTAAATCATAATAAACGTGTGGTCACAATCATAATAGCACCACAATATGGAATCCACAGAAGGCCATTATGAGATGACACAGATAGTGATCCGTAAATCGTTAGTGGTTTAGATGATAAATAAAAAAACCGGCTAAGTGCGAGTTGGACTCGCCCACCGAGGGTCGCCCACCCCATTAGACCTTAGGTACTTGAAAATACTGGTGGCACGGAACTCTTGTGTGCGGAAATTAGGGCATTTTCAGAAAAAAGTGCTCCATTTTAATGAAAATGGGCCCTCGATTTTCCATACAAAAAAAAATTACAGTTTTGTAACGGCCCATACAAAATGTATGAACAAATTCGTTACAAAACTGACCAAAAGAAACGGGACACTCTCTTTCTTTATTAAATCAATAGTACTCGTTATTCTGGTTGTAAAAAACCCAAAACTTCCTATATTAAAAAAAAAGGATATGGTACCCTATTTTGAAAATGCCCTATACGGTTTTCGGATTTTTTCCTGTACTTGTGCTACAAGCTCTTGCGTTTTGCCAAATATCGTGGTGATTCTAGGCCAACGAGAAATACCCCATTTTGATTCCCATTGCAAAGGTATGGGAAATGCGACATAAACGGCCGTATCTTTTGATTGCATTGACGCAGAAGTTTGGTTTTTTCACAGCCTCCCGCAGGGACCGCAGGCCTGTGTATGTGGTCTTAATTTCAACTTGCTACCTCTATGCGTTCCCGAGATAAACGGTCTTGACAGATAGACGGACAGACAACAAAGTGATCCTATAAAGGTACCGAAAGGTTTTTTCCTTTTGAGATACGGAACCCTAAAAACAACTGGTCGCTGTGTGATGCCCTGCATGTTTGATCTCCCAATATGAAGGGCTAAACAAACCCTTTAGTTCAGGAATATCATGTGGAGGCTTCAAAAACTGCAATGGATTTTGTTATAGGCGTTACTTATTTTTTTACCTAGTTTTTGCATTTAGTATATAAAACTTACCTCTCTTCAGTGGCAACAATAGCAGTTTGGTCCGCAGCAGTAACCCCGGTCAAACTCTCACTAGAGTCACTCGATGAGCTCGAGCTTCTTGCTGTGCTCCTCGCGCTGCGTCCCGTCCAATCCCCAGTCACATCACTGTCTCCCGGCGATGGTAAAGACAAAGCTCGGTTCATAAGCAGCGCCCTACGACCTACAATCAAAGGCCCTGAGGCTCCATCACTACTTAAGTTTGCCGCTGTCACTTGTAACTGTATTGGGGCACTAGTCGGCCTTAAATTCACATTATGCTCCAAAAATAAGATCACAGGCAGTGTTAATGGTTCATTTGATGCTTCGGTTGATATAGCTGGCAGTAGAATCGGGTCTAGGCAACGCATTGAGCTTCTTAAGTTGTCATTGGTTGTGCCAGCACGTTCCAATGGGACCTCTCTGTGGTTTCCAGAAAGTTCTATAAAGCTTTTAGAGCGTCCAAGCGTAAGATGTCTCTCTGGAATGTTGTTTACTTCTCGGTTAGGTATACTAGCTGTTACTACTTGAGCATTATCGTCAATAGAACAATGTGATTCTTCAGGATGTCCAGCATCCCCGATGCATTCCTTAATCTTACAAATAAGGTCCCCTTCATCGCTGTCATAATTATTAATTCCATCGTCAAGACATGCAAGCAGAGATTTGTCTAAAACTTCGTCTAAGTCATTCAAAATATCCATAAATTGACATAAGGCTGTAGCTTGGAATTCTTCATCATTTGTGATGCCTTTAGCTTGTGATGTGGAGTTTAAATCAGACTTATAGCATTCTCTTATAGTTTTCTGCAGGTCCTCTCTCAGGTCTTCATCATCAGACTTATCCAGGTCATCGCTTGACTGCTCACTGCTGTAGTTGCTTTCGGAGATGCTGCTGGAAACGTTGGAACCGCTGCTGCTGGGGAGAAGGTCTCTCTGCTCATAGCGGCCCTCATCTATATTTATCACTTCCATTTTTATAGCATGGCCTAAGTCATAACCTGCTCTTTTCGGTGTTAACCCTGAAACAAAGATGATTCAGTCAGAAACAACAAAAAAATTATATAAATAAATGAATAAATAAACATTATGGGACAGTCTTACACAAATCGACCTAGCCCCAAGGTAAGCTCAATAAGGCTTGTGTTGTGGGTACTAGGCGATGATATATATAATAGACAGATACATATAAATACTTAAATACATAGAAAACATCCATAACTCAGGAACAAATATTCGTGATAAACACACAAATAAATGCCCTGACCAGGATTCGAACCCGGGACCTCCTGCTTCGTAGGCAGGGTCACTACCAACTAGGCTAGGAGGCCGTTAAATATGCTTCTGGAATTCTTCTATTTTGCTGACATTTTTACAATATCTGTTACATGCAAATGTAGATACCAGTGGCAGTATGTTAAAAATAATCAGAGGCAAGGCGGAGCTTGTTAAGCTTATTATTTCTAGCTCTTTTTTTATGCCGCGATAGCAGGATATTGCTGGTTCGATCCCAGCCGTGGTCACTTTTTTTTTAGAATATGATATCACTTTAAATTTATTTTTCTAGTTTAAATCAAGCTAGGTGTCAGGAATCTTGTACTATGGATCTATCTTCACTTTAATACATAAAAAACATCCATATTTAAAAACCAATCATCCAAATTCTACCTATAGCTGCCTTAAGTTTGGACACCAAATCCACTTTGCTCCAAGGAACACAATTAATAATAACACACACACACACACACACAAAAGAAGCATATAACTTTGAACACATAACCTTCACACCAAATACCCAAATTCCAAATACGCACAGTATTTAGTGGTGACAATTTTCCACAGCTTGTACATGTTGAACTGTTTGCATTCAAAACATCTACACATGAATTAAGCCTCTAATATGTGCAATTAGTGCCTAGAGCGAGAGGTGGGTATTAGCATAGCCATGGCAAACTGAGAACACCACTCTATATCTAGTCACCAGAGACTAGTTATTCTTCAATATCAGTCAAATTTAAAATACTTTTGTTCTTTGTGACTGTTTGAACATATTTATTTTAAGGGACAAAAGGAAAAAGATGTTTTGTTTAGCTTTATGAATGTTTACAGACCCCAGTAAAAAAAAATCTAAAAAATTGGATGAATGCACTTATACGGCAATAATATATCTAGTGCAGGCATTGGAATATTGGTATTATTTTCATACAAATGAACCCGTAATTAATTTCGGTATCTTGGATTTCCCTTTCTAACAAAGGCAAATGTCAAATGAATAGATTAGGACAAACAATCATGTAGCTAAACTGTCTTTGATGTGCGTTTATGGACAACGCAATTAATCAATAAAGCATTTTTATATATATATTTAGTATTGGAATCTGGGAGTTGGCAGTCTCTACTAGTTATTCATCTCCGGTTGTGAGTCACAATTGTCATGTCATATCTGTTGATAAAGCCTTGTTGGACACTCTTGTTTTATCACTAACAATAGCCTTTACAAGTACAATAAACAAATGTTTCATCATAACTTCAAATTCTTAGAATATGAGGGTAGTTGCCTCATATTTATAAATTTCAAATGTTTTAACTGTCATTCTCACATCTGATTCTTAGGTAAACTTTTTAAAAGTTGTATTGTAATATTTCATTTCAAATTAGAAACTTAAAATTGACTACATCATGTAGGTACATTTAGCTACATCTCTACAATAAATATATATCTAAATAGTAAAACATACATACAGAATAAAACATTAATATGCATTTGTTTTAAAGATAAGATATTAATCATAATTGTTGATACAATTTTAAGTATACTCTTCTCAAACTAAAAAAAGTTTTCTATAAATTAGCAACCATTTTAGAAATAACTGAAATGATATAATAGATAATATCATTATAAATATAAATAACTAAAACAAATAGGTGTAATACAAACCTGTAATATTTAGTGTATATGAACTTCTATCAACTGAGCCAATTTTTAACAGCACTTGACAACTTTTCAAATAAGTTTATAATATTAAGGTAAGACATTTAAGTTCCAAAACAAAAATTAAATGACTGCTCGACTAAAATTTCAAATAATTCAATTGCACATAACGGTGAAGTAACGAAACGATAAAAGTTTCGTAACGATTGTTATTACTGCAAGAAACAAAAGATAAGCTACCCATGCGTTAAAAGAAAATAACTTCACAACAAAACATTACGTACTTACCTATTGTCTATGAGAACATGCGTAATTATTTATTTGTATTAGTAGTAACCTAATTTTCATTCAAATATACCGTAACACTAAACAATAGAGGACAGTAGACAGTTACGATCTTACAATACTGACTGGCTTGTCAACATTTTACGTTAGGCCTGACTATCGACTGCATGTAGGTTCTTAATTCAAGTTTACGAAATCTCATTACCTGAATATCCTTTTGAGCACTTGTTTCTTGATGTTTAACGACATTTACCCACGAAACAATATTTTTTTATTCATAACACAACTCTTGATAAATTCGACTTAATTATGTAACATCTAAATTGTAATTCTAATTAGTTTAAGTTTTTTTGTGATGATTTGAACACGAACACCTTTTTTCTTGGTAAATAAGCGAACAATTAAATAAAATTAAAACACTGTCTAACATTTACATCGACTAATTTTCTGACTGACCGACCGACTTGACTGACCGAGTCAGTGACCGGCTGACTGAGTAGCTGCCATGAATGAATGACATTGAACAAGTTGAACAAGTAGACTAAGAGCTAGTCCCGGACGCACCAAATAATAACCAGGAGCGCTTACTTTATTCAAGGTACCTCTAGACTACACTACACTTGTCTTAGGGTATTTGCGCTTTGCCTCTCGCTCGCACCAGTTAAGTTATAATTCGGTGCGACTGAGAGGCAAAACGCAAATATCCCAAGTATAGAACCAGCATCAGTAAACAAGCCGAGAGAGATAGTGGCGAGGTGAGGTGACACTGACAACTGCCCCCTTTGAAAAAGGGACAGAGGTCTCGCTGACCTTGAGACGGCTGCCATGTTGTTTGCCACACTTAAACATAGGGTAGGGGAACCGATAAATTAACGACTAAGCGACTCACCTAACTTTGGTATTTTTTTACGTATGTTATATTATAACCAATTTTCACAAAGTTTTTTTTTTTTGTATTATAGTACATATACCTAGTCTAGTTTAGATTACACTATTCCAAACCCTCTTTAAACCATCCAATATTTTTATAAAATAATTGATTATGTGCCGGTGTACTGGTGGAGTCTTCGGAAGAAAAATGTCCCCGAAGTATACATTAACATCGTAGCCGACATGTACAAAGACGCAAAATCTCTGGTACGCACCGTTGCTGGCAACACGAATTCCATCCCAGTCACTGAGGGCGTACATCAAGGTTCAGTCTTAAGCCCGTTCCTATTTTGCTTGGTCTTGGATGCACTAACAGAAGAAGCTCAGGCTAAAGCAGCATGGACATTTATCTATGCCGATGATGTCGCTGTCTGTGCTGAGGGCCGGGATCTTCTGCAAGAAGCGCTTACAGCATGGAAGCACCAGCTCCAGGCGGGTGGTTTGGTGCTGAGTGTTTCTAAAACCCAGTTCATGGCCCTGAACGATCCACAATCCGATGACCAACCCATCACGATTGATGGTCAATCAATTTCCAAGTGCGATCAGTACAAATACCTAGGGAATATGATGCACAGTTCAGGGGACCCAGAACACAACATTCAGCACCGGATTGCAGCTGCGTGGCTGAAATGGCGTGAAGTCACTGGCGTAACTTGTGACAAGAGGATGCCTGTCCGTCTTAAAGGCCTTGTCTATAAGTCTATAATACGGCCAGTACTTATGTACGGTAGCGAAACCTGGGCGTTAACTCAAAAGCATGTCCATGCCATCCATGTTGCTGAGATGAAGATGCTAAGGTGGATGTGCGGAGTTACTAGGCTGGATAAGATCCGCAACGAATATGTGCGAGGTAGCCTGGGAGTCCGTGACATCGCCGAAAAGCTGCAAGAAAACAGGATGAGATGGTATGGACATGTCAAGAGAAGACCACCCGATTACGTTGGCAACCGAGCATTGAATTTGTCTGTTTCCGGAAAAAGACAGGGAGACCTAAGACCACCTGGACAAATGTGTTGCTGGCCGACATGGTGGCATGCAATGTTTCCGAAGACGACGTTATGGATAGGGCGAAGTGGAGGAGAAAAACGAGGAAGGCTGACCCCACCACCATGTGGGACACATAGTCAGGAAAAGAGAGAGAGAATTGATTATGTGCCGAAATGGGTCAAGTTCCCTAGAATATGAACAAAAGATGAAACAGTAAAAATGCAAAAGGGAGTACCCTAATTATAAACGGCTGGGCATCAGCAAAAATTGAACGCTGTTCATCTTTTGGATAAAACACACAATATTGGAACCATAATTTGAACAGTTTAAATTTAATAAAATAAGTTAATATATGACATTATTATTAACGTTAAGGGTAGCGGGATTAGCCTAGAATCGTTACCAAGCTAAAGCATATCAGTAGAATCATTATTCAATTTTATACGAATTTATTTCCTTAAATTTTAAAGCGCCATTCTTAATAACATATTCATACAAACGGCGATTTCAGTGCGAGGCATATTTTCAGTGAGCTCTCACAAAGTCACAACCGCATACACGGATCTTTTATTTTAAAGTTTTAATGTTTATGGCGGGAATGTGTTAAAGTTTTATTAAACAATATTCCTAAGCTTGTAAAGTGCGTCAGGATTTAATTATTGTGATTTTTAGGAACAACGTTCATCTATTGGGGGTTGTTAATATTTTGGTTCCTCTAACCTAGCATGCTACCAAACTAACATTGATTAAATATTACGACGTCCTCATTTATTATTTTACTAAAATTATTCAGTAATAATGTTTTGAGCATATAAAAAAACTATAACAACTTAAATAATAAATATCTTTGCGAATTTCGTATATGTAAAATACTCAACCACCCTTGCTTTAAATAGCTTTTCTTTTTTTCTCAATGTCAACTTTTAGAAAGGGACGGGGGTGTCGCTGTCAGGGCTTCAGGCTCTTTGCGAGGGTGCCTGTGCCTCACTCCAGCGAGTGTAAATATTGCGCATTTTTGCATAATCAGGTCTCTTTTCGTTTTTGTTGAATTACCCCAGACAGAGCATTTAGCCGTACGCCATGAGAGAATGAAAATGCACAAAGTACACTTGCTTTAAGGCATCTGCTGAGACAAGTAGCTTTAATTTCCGCAGTGCAAACGCCGCTCCACCCAAATGTTCACACAGGTTGTCCACGTGGCACTTCCAAATTAGGTTGGAGTCGATCACAAGCCCAAGAAACTTGCTTTCCTCTCATAGCGGAAAAGGACAGCTTGGGTTGCAGGGTGGTAGTTGAACTTTTCGACCAGAAAAAAGCATAATATTTAATTTCGAGCAATTAAGCAAAAGCTCATTTGCTCAAAACCAAGTTTCCAATGGCCTACAATCATGAAAATCTAAAATCGCTAATTCGTAGTATAAAGACCTGAGTATAGTATTTAGTCATCCCTATCGTCGTTCCAGATCGACTGTGTAACCGTTGCATCCTTCAATGGGGATAATTGGCCTCCGTTGTCTGAACTGCCAGATGGTTGGTTGGCTTGTTCCATTTCAGCCGTTCGTTGCACTCAAAATCGTAGATCATTCTCCGGGGCTAGCTCTTCGTCAAAAGTGAACGGGTGAATGAAAGATTGAACGATAGCAACTTTGAGGCATGTTTGAGCAGTTAAGTAAAACGCTTTGTTCTTTGACTATATTTAAGACAAGGAAATCATCATAAATAACAATTTAAGTTCTTGTTTTAATTTGCAAATAATAAATATATAACATTAAAATAATAAATAATTGTATATATTCACAATATATTTCACCCAGATCTATTTATTTATAAATTAATTCGTTTCGTGACTTTCGTGGCACAACTTATATATAAAAAAAACAAACAGAGGGTGCATTCCACTTTGCGTATAACTATAGTCCACAAACTATATAGTCTGCCAAGCTATGCTATAGTCTGACAAGCAATCGAAAGCAGTAACATCAGGATAATGTATTTTTTCTTACGGTAGTATTATCACCCCGAAAAAAGGGATAGATATAGTTCTTTTGTCCTGCTGTTACTGCGATAGTTGGCTTGTCGGACTATAATTCATCATCATATTTTACTTTATTGAATAGGTATAATTATGATATAACAAATAGCGTTAACGTCAAAGCGTCATATATGTCCTACATCGTCACGACACTTTTTGTGTATTTTTAGCAACGGGCAACCTTTTTTTGCAAAATACTTATGGTATACGATTTTAAGCTAACATGGTCATTTACACTACTATTTAAAACGAGATATTTACCATGTACATTTGTTTTTATGAGCTCCCGATATTTCGGCACTGTTACAAGTGCCATGTTCACGGTGTAACTGATTTGCTGCGAGTTTTTATTTTATTTGTGGTCTACCCACACCCCGTAGCGATCTACCCAGATCCAGTAAGGAGTATCCCTAGATATGGATACTCCTTACTGGATCTGTAATGCCTTATATGCCTCCTTATATGCGCTGTATATGCCCTATTTTTTTTCATACCGAGAAAAAGAGACGCACATAATTTAAAAAAATAATCTACTGCAGTCTTGGCTTGTCACTCTTGTCAGACTATAGCAATAATTTGTCTTTACTCTTTTGTTTTGTAGTTTTGTCAATTTGGAACGCAGCTGGCGGGGTCAAAGTATCTTATCACAAGAATGCGATAATATGTGAACTAGTCCTGTTTTGTAATAGCAGAAACCGACTTTATCAAATTGTAATAAAGTTCAGGATTCGTTTAAATGTGTCATATATTCAAAGATAATTTTATGTAAATGTTTTTTTACTGCTTATAAAGTTATAACGATAAGCTACAACTTATTTCACATTCAAATCAGCCAGTCGCTTGCCACATTGTTTTTTTTATTATTTAAATTACTTTTCTAAAGAATAACCATGCTTATCCTGAAAGGGACTAGTTTGATCAGCTTCAAAATATGTACGTCGAGAAAGGTTCGTGTTTACTTAAATATTTTGTCAGCCAGACGAACAGTCAGTCGTGCATGAGCAGCTCGTCTAACTGGTTAAGTTAGTGGAGTCAATTAGTTATTCAAGAATTTAGCGGAAGGTGGTTTTCTTTTTACATCACTTTAACTTAGTTGTTTTTTGTGAAATTATGACGTATCTAATAAGACTCGTTTGTTTTAACAGTTATTGCAAGCGATGGCGGCGTATTCATCGAAAGTGTCTCTGAACGAAGTGGTAATAGCTTCGGCGGTGAGGACTCCTATCGGGTCCTTCCGAGGAAGCCTAGCCAGCTTGTCGGCCTCCGAGCTGGGCGCCGTGGCTGTCAAGTCTGCAATCGAGCGAGCCGGCATTCCCAAGGAAGAAGTTAAAGAGGTTAATTTATTTCACCTACTTTCGAATTTACAGTTAATTAAATCCCATAGCTATTTGCTTTTCACAGTTACATGACATAGTTCGATTTTTATGGGTGTGTTCTGTTATTGGTAGTAACTTGTTTTATCAAGCAATTTTAGATTATCAGTTTTGATATCAGTGTTAAGATTGAGGAAAACAAAAAAGACTGCTAGTAAGGTTGTTGTTACTGTTGTTAAGCAAAAATATCACTAATTATTATATCGGATAATTCTAACACTGAGTTATTTATGAAATAAAATTTGTTCTGAAGAATCCCGATGAATGAGATCTATGTTCTAATAGGTATTTAGTTTTAAATTTGGTGTTGGTGTTCAGTCTTATTTTGCCATAAACAATTTTGTTACTTAACATGTTTGGTGACACTACGTCGACAGGCAGGCTAGTTGTAGGCTCGATGACACTTAACTGTGCCACTGTCAGCTAACGTGTTAACAGTATTAGAAGGAGCCAATAGATTATGATAAAGCATATATTAATTGAAATTTTAATTGGTTTTCTGTGCAAGTTTTTGGATGGACACTCTTCTTCGAGAACCAAACCGAAAAAAAGTATATACAGGAAAACCCTGACGGATTTTCCTAATGCCTTGTTTGGCCTTACCAAGTTCACAATTATCCATAGCATTGTTTAAATTAGCATGCTAATTACTAATTTAAGATCATTTCTTTCATGTAAATTACATGTATAATTAAGCTTAAAACATGTCAAATAAATAAGGACTACTTGCGCTTACTAGGATTGGACAACTGACCTGGAGATAACTCCAGGTTAGTCAGCTAAGCCCGGATGGTGCAAGTGGCATTAATATTATTAAAACTAAAACCCAGAATAACAAAACTTAATTATGAATTGAATTAATTAATTTATTAAGGTTAATTATTTTAACAAAAATTATCAATCCCTCTGTCAATGATTTAGTATGCCTCCAAGCATAAGACCAGTGAGCCCAGAGACCAGTGAGCATAAGACCAGTAGGCCTTAGCACATTCAGTACCAATATTCAAATAATGCAATAGTTGGGATCTATAAATTACAGCTGTACATGACTAAAGGTGTATATTGCAGATTGTCTTGCTTGGCTGGGTGGTGGGTGGCAATGGATGAATTAACTCAATATGCTCAATAGCTAAGGGCTCATTAAAAAATAATGTGATGTTTGCAGATACGGTTAAACTACAAACTTAATTCAAAAATCATTTTGTACAATTTTTCAAAAACCGTTCAACCAATCAAGTTCAAATAATTTTCCAATGAAGTTCTTATTGAATTCTACTTTTACAATTTTTTTCATATTTTTTGAAATCATAGTTCAAAGTTAGAGGGGGGGAGGACACTTTTTTTTAACTTGGGCGATTATTTCCGAAAATATTAACTTTATCAAAAACTGTTTTTAGAAAACTCATTATTTTTCAAATACCTATCCAATGATATGTCACACTCAGGCGTTGAAGCGAAAAAAAAACACCCCCCACTTTATACGTGTAGAGATAAGAGATCTTTATTGCATTCCAAGTACTTATGATACTAGATAGGTACAATGGACCCTGACAGGGTATAGCAAATTATGATATGTATAGTTAGCCTAATACATATTATATATAGCAACAAATTACATTGAATTTGTAACAATTAAATTATTTATAAAACTTACTAAAACTAAGTAACAACAGTTATATTTTTTAGAATCAGCGAAAGAATCAGTTCAAAAATCGACCAATCACATGATTTTTGAACTAGCCCCAAAAACTCACTATCCCAATCTATCTAAAAATAAATACATTCCAAGTTCACTGTTACTTCATTAGAGCTGCGAAAATTTAAAAATAGTGTTAATGAGTATGTAACAATATGAATAAAACATTGGCCTTTAAAATTGATCTTTCCAATATGTTCAGGTCAACATAATTAACCCTTAAACATAAAAATGGTTTAGGTACTATTATATATTTCTGATCACAATTAAGTGAACTGAAGGTACAAATGTAATCACGATAACACATAATTAATTATTAATTATACTATTAT
The DNA here is from genome assembly GCA_949128165.1 of Lathronympha strigana. Lineage (NCBI taxonomy): Eukaryota > Metazoa > Arthropoda > Insecta > Lepidoptera > Tortricidae > Lathronympha > Lathronympha strigana. The sequence goes on from OX421911.1 coordinate 3,891,520, forward strand.
TGTCTTCTATTACCGCGATTAGTGTCGCGCAATCGCGTATATTAACACCATGACCCTACGTTTCAAGCCCTTTACAGCACTCGTTATCACAGGGTTACATCCCTATAATAAACGAAACGTAAGGTGAAGTTAAAATACGCGATTAATCCGTGTTAATGTTTCATTTTAATAATTATACAACTCAATGTAGTGTTCCATACTTCTATAGTTACCTATACTTCACAACAGGCAGAGGAAAAAGCAGTTTATTGTGGTGCTGTGGTGCGCATTAAGAAAAAAAGCATTTTCTGGGCAAAAAATAAATTTTCACTACTCTTACTCGAAAAGTTCGACTTTAAGTCGAAGTGAGGCGACATAAAATCGCTTTTTATGGTCCACAGCATAAAGTAAAACGTATGCGGGCGGGTGAGCATAAAGTGAAATAAAACCTAATATTTTACTCGCAATCGAAGTGAAAAGCATTGTATATCTCGTGCATAAATACACATTTTATCGTCGACTTCCTTGTTAGCCCATAAGTAACCCAAGGCTAAAATGGGTTACTTATGCCCTTGTCAAATAATATTTCTGACAAAGGATGACTGTTTTTGAAAACTTAAAAATCTCTATGTAAATCATCTTCAAAAATGTTCTTTCAACTCAGTAGCTCTAAAAAAGCCTTAATAAAGATTTTTTTTATTAAAATAAAATGAACGTAGGGGGGCTTAAATGTGTATCCTCCATGTAACAACATGTTCTTATAGCTGCTGTGGTGAAAAGCTGTATGTGCTGCACAGCTGTGCATATGTGCAACAGAGACCGTACGGGATAGATGCCGTTGCTACGCTGAAGAATCTAACTCTGCACTTATGGCACAAATAACTCCTCTTTTCATTACTATCATTATCAAAGTGCCAAATTCTCCTCTACTAGTATTAATGATCACTGAGCGATAAATAAGCGCACGGATAGACTGACATGGAGAAACTATTCGCTTCGCCAATTCAATAAGGACTTACGCGAGACTCCATAAAGATCAATTTCGCTTAAATAAAGGCGTTCAAAGGGTTAGCGGTTCCGTTTTTGTCATTACTTAAAGTTGCATTTACTTATATTTATATGAATAATTTATTTCAGGTATACATCGGTAATGTATGCTCAGCCAACCTCGGGCAAGCTCCCGCCAGGCAAGCCGTCATCTTCGCCGGCCTACCAAAAAGTACAATTTGCACCACCATCAACAAAGTATGCTCATCCGGTATGAAATCTATCATGCTCGCAGCCCAAGGCCTGCAGACCGGGGCCCAAGAGGTCATGGTCGCTGGTGGAATGGAATCCATGTCCAATGTACCCTACTACTTAAAACGAGGAGAAACTGCATACGGCGGTATGCAACTAGTCGACGGCATCGTCCATGATGGTCTCACTGATGTATACAACAAATTCCACATGGGAAACTGCGCAGAAAACACAGCCAAGAAAATGGGAATCTCAAGAGCAGACCAAGATGAATACGCTATCTCAAGTTACAAGAAGAGCGCTGCGGCTTATGAAGCCAAGGCGTTTGCTGATGAGCTAGTGCCAGTCCCAGTGCCACAGAAGAGAGGCGCAGCCCCTATCATTTTCGCGGAAGACGAAGAATACAAGCGAGTCAACTTTGAGAAGTTTAACAAGTTAGCAACAGTTTTCCAGAAAGAAAACGGTACTGTTACAGCTGGTAATGCATCTACCTTAAATGACGGCGCGGCTGCTCTAGTTCTGATGACCAGGGACGCAGCGGAAAGACTGAAAGTCACACCCATCGCTCGGGTAGTCGGTTTCGCTGACGGTGAATGTGATCCCATTGACTTTCCTATCGCGCCTGCGGTTGCTATCCCTAAATTATTAGAAAAAACTGGCGTTAAGAAGGACGATGTAGCACTATGGGAGATCAATGAGGCGTTCAGCGTCGTAGCTGTAGCTAATAAGAAAATGCTTGATCTAGATCCTTCTAAGATTAATGTTCATGGAGGAGCAGTGAGTCTCGGACACCCTATTGGGATGTCAGGAGCACGTATTGTGGTCCATCTATGCCACGCTCTGAAAAAGGGAGAGAAAGGCGTAGCGGCCATTTGCAATGGCGGAGGTGGCGCGTCATCTATCATGATCGAAAAATTGTAAGTTTCTTCGGAATCTATTCGTTTCAATCATTTCTAGTATTGAATATTGTATTCTCTTGTGCCTTTTAAGCATTATAAGACAGCGAGGCAATGTCTTGCAGGGTTGTATTTTATAAAAGTTAGCTTTAAGACAAAATTGTTTTTATCAAATGTGTTTCCAATTGTGTAAATAAGAAATAGCGAATCATATAGTAATTTATTATATTTATATCACGAAAGATATTAAATCATTTATTTGCTGTTTATATTCATTGGAATTTGATTTCGTTCTTGAGATTTTGTAATTTCTTTGCAGATCTCAAGACACAGTTGGACCTCCCGTTATAACCTTCTTTACAAAAGACCCGTGTCAGTTATGTGATATAGTAATGGAAGAATTAGAGCCATATAAAGACAGAATAGTTATAGAAAAAGTTGATATCACACAGCAAGGCAATGTGCGATGGTTGAGGCTATACAGATACGATATACCTGTGTTGTTCCTAAACGGTCATTTCCTGTGTATGCACCGCCTGAACAAGCCCTTACTTGATAGAAGATTACAAATTATTGAAGAAGAATTAGCAAAGAAGTAGTTATGAATTGCTATTCAAAACAAATCAGTATTCAGTAGATATAAGTAGTAATCTCTGGTTTAAAAAATACTTCAGTATTTTCAATTTTACGCCACGTTTATATAATGCTTACTAATAACTAATTGCGAAAGTAACAGTTTGATAATCTGTTTGACAATCGGATTTTCATAAAATTTGGTTTTTAGAAGGCTTAATGTTTTCTTGCTAAAGTTTCTCTGCAGTTCCCTGCTTTTCCCGCTTTATAAATAAAAGCCACTACGAATTTAAAAAGATCCGCCTAGCGCAGGATTACCATACGTACTGGTACACCGGGACATGTCCTGGTTCGAAACGTGGTGTCATACCGGGGCCTTGCCCATACTTTGTTCCCAGTTTAAAACCATAAAACGTGTGTTTTTGTACATACATCATCATCATCATAATCTTCCTACGCTATTTTTGCTCAACTGGTCGACGTCACACGATTGTCCCCGATTGTATCCATGTTTATGGCAACCCTAGCCTGGCAGCACTTTCTAAGTGGTCACCACCATAGCTCCTGACTACAATCTGGTGGCCTAACAGCCAACAACAACTGGTCAGAAACCATCAAAGTCACTTTGACAAATTAAGAATAAAAAATAAATACCTAAGTACGAATATATGGAATGATGTTTTCCCGTCGCTTTTCGACGAATACCTATGCCCGAACTCGTCTTAATACCTTAATTTGTTTTAGTACCCGCCGTATAACCTAGTCAATTGAGCCAGCAAGATAAATACGAAAAGTTGAGACGGGAAAACCTTATTCACCACATCTGTATGTCATTGCTCATTGCAGATAGTCTAAGATATGTAAAAGTGAATATACTAAAAATCATCAAATATAAATAAATGTGTTCTGAAAATTCCGATATTACCAAACTACGAGTGCCCATTGGCTGAAACAGCCGGCTGTATCAATAATTGCACAGTCTGTAAGTGGTCCACAGTATAGTACCTAGATTCGTGTCACAATTTAAGAGATCAAAATAATATACTTATTTGTCGAATATAATATTGAATCCCTGATGTAGCGATGGATTCTACTTTAGAATGCCTTACTACGTTCGGACACTTCGGATTCAAGCGTTAATGCCACCCCCAAAATATTTATTCACTTCTCTTGCTCGAAAAGTTCGCCTTTGAGTCTAGGCTAGGCGTCATAAAATCGCTTTTTATGCTCTAGTGCATAAAGTAACATCGCAGGCGGCCGGAGCTCGCGGCGGTGCGCGGCGCAGCGGGGAGAACCCAGCGTGCGAGCATGAATGTTACATTTTCAATCGAAGTGAAAAGCAGAAGGGTACCTCAGGAATAAATACCCATTTAATCCTCGACTACTAAATTGGCCCTCGTTGCACTAGGGCCTCGACTAAAATGGGTTACTTCATGCCCTTGATATACCTACAATCTACTATGGTATAGTTCATTTTACTTCTTCGAAGAAAATAACCTACTGGGGGGCCAGACAGAAGTCCCCGCCCCGCGCTTGATTGAAAAAAGCACTATATCTTGCCTCGGCGGAATCACGGCTTGCCTGAGCTCGTCTATATTCTGGGCCTCGGCAAGCCTCGCCCGGCAACCACCTCGTCAGTTTCCGTCCCTCGCCAATAATGTACTATTTTGATAGCGTGTGACACATACTGCTTTTCACATCACCTACGAGGAAAATGTCTCCATCCGTTACAACGTGCCATGATGCCACCAGATAATGCCCGAAAACGTAAAAATGTGTGGTCCTCGAACAGACCACTTTGATCCCTCCTAGTTTGAAAAAACCCTTTTTCGAATAAGTGGGGTGAAAAGTAGTTTGCATTGGTTAGCATTTTTTGCCCGTTTGTTGACAGAAACACTATACGGTAGGTACTTAGGTATGTTAATATTATTAAAAATCAGAATGGTGGATATTGACGCCAAAATAACGCAGTATAACTATTATTTAAAACGGGGTTTTTACCATGAGTATTTGTTTTCATGAGCGCCCGATATGTATTACAATCGAGAAAAATACCGCACTTTTTAGGGTTCCGTACCCAAGAAATAAAACGGGACCCTATTACTAAGACTGAAATTTTCACAGATGATGTATTTCTGTCTCTCTATCTGATGTATTGCTATAATAACAATTACTAAAAACTGGCCAAGAGCATGTCTGGCCACGCTCAGTGTTGGGTTCCGTATTTAACTGTCCGTCACAATAAGCGAACCTATAAGGGGTTTATTAGTAGATACCATGACCATAACTAGCAAAAAAAGTATCTTCGCAACACTCTACGACTCATAAGTATACGATTTGACCATAGATAAGTAGGTAGTTATCACCTACGAAGCAGGAGGTCCCGGGTTCGAATCCTGGTCAGGGCATTTATTCGTGTGTTTATCACGAATATTTGTTCCTGAGTCTTGGATGATTATATGTATATAAGTACATTTATATATCTATGTATTGTATATATCGTCGTCTAGTATACAAATCAAATCAAATATTTTAATGTAATTAGCCCACAACCCACAACACAAGCTTTATTGAGCTTACCGTGGGACTAGGTTGATTTGTGTAAGATTGTCCCAGAATATTTATTTATTTATGATACAAGTAAGAAAAAAGTATTTTGAAAAGTGCGTAGTATATTTAACTGATGACTTATCGAACTCAAGTACCTCACAGTTTCAATAGGATTAATTTTCCTTATTTCTTACAACTGAACGTCAAGAGGCTAGAGACCGAAGTTCGGGTCAGATAATATCATATATCGCGCCATCTCTTCCTAGTTCTCAACTCATGAATTCTTTGAATAGACATATTTTTTTATGAAGTCTGTGATATAATCTATTCTACACACAGTTCTTTGTTGTGAAACAAGGATAAGTGATTGCATCAAGGAAAAATGCGTTGTACCTACATATTATTCTGCAGTCGATTGTTGTTAATAAGGGGGCTGGATCATTACAATAACTTCTTAGCTCCATAGTGAAAACAAACAAGATGATCGTCATGACGTCACCACTTTTCGTTGGACTAAGAAAGAAATACATAATTTTGGCATGTGCGAATGAGACAGCTAGCTGTCAGTAACGTCTTCAAAGCGTCATTAAAGCGGCGTTTTTGGGAGGCAGCACGGGACGGTCTTAATACCTTGTGTGTGTACTTTATAGAAGAAGAAACCCGGGTAAAGAAAAAAGGTATGGGCACAGCTTAACTGGTTTTAAGCTCATCTAATACTCGATATCGATAAAAAAATATCTAACAATAGTAAAATTGCGACAGTCTTTTGTTTTGCCGTGAAAATTCCCAGCTTTGCCGATTACAGAACGTAATGACGTCATATTTCTGATGCTGATAAGATAATTCATTCATTTTGTCGCCAACGTCCATACCACGTTGAACACACCGGTTCTCGTCCGATCACCGAAGTTAAGCAACGTCGGGCGAGGTCAGTACTTGGATGGGTGACCGCCTGGGAACACCTCGTGTCGTTGGCTTTTTGCTATTTTATTTAGATGTTGGTAAAATAATGAATTGTATTAGCATGCTCTTCAATTTACCACTTTCATACCCATTGTTCCAGTGCTTAAATGCAGGTACGTATTCTTATTTCTCATACATACATTTTCAAAATAAGTGGTATTCTTTTTAAATGTTTAATTTCTAGAATTTTATTACTTAGATATAATTTTTTCATATAAACTGTATAGTGGCATATCGTTCACATACTTAGTACGAAAAAGAAGCTGTGTTGGCTGTTGCTCTTTACTTATATAGACCGGAAACCAATTAACTGCATAATTTCATGACGTCATATTTCCGATATGAAAGACATAATTCGGAAGCTCTGTCGCCAACGTCCATACCACGTTGAACACACCGGTTCTCGTCCGATCACCGAAGTTAAGCAACGTCGGGCGAGGTCAGTACTTGGATGGGTGACCGCCTGGGAACACCTCGTGTCGTTGGCTTTTTGCTTATTATTTTAGATGTTGGAAATATAATTCATTGCCCTATCAATTTACCATTTTCATATTTTGCTATTACGCTCATTGTTTTTAGCTCTTTCGTAAACAGATAAAAAACAAAACATATACATTTTACTTAGTAGATAAACATAAATCACCATGTTGTGATTTTTATTCCTATTTTTATATCTTAGCGGTTAATTCCAAAGATTCACCGCTGGCCTTAGCCAAAAAATCATTTATCTGCAAATATCAACATGACACCATGTAATCGTTTTTCGGCGAACGGTTCAAACGTACAGACACCAGAGGCAGACATTGCCTGAAAAGACGCTATATTGTACTTCACCTAGTATTGCAAAAAAAAATCAATCTCAATTTGAAAATATTCATGTGAATGAATTTACCGCCTTTTTACCCGACTGCGCAACGCCAAGAAGAGTGATGTGTTTAACAGTTTATTTCCTTTTAGTGTTCTTTACACAGTCAGGTTCTCTAATTTTTTAGGGTTCTGTAGTCAACTAGGAACCCTTGTAGTTCTACATGTATATCTGTCTGTCCTACCTTCTGTGGCTTAGCTCAGTAACCGTTAGTTCTAGAAAACATGCCGACAAAGTACCCAATAAAATAAAAAGTACCTCCCATACATGCACAGTGGGGAGTGGTTTTTTTTCGTTTCATACCTCAAGTTTGTGGAATCGTTGGAAAGGTATTTGAAAAAGAATTTTGCATAAAACCTTTTTTGATAAAATCCCCCTGCAAACACCAAATGTTCAGGAATTTCGGCAAGTTTTCTTTAGGATAGCACACTATCATGAATAAAATATCCAAATGCAAAATATTGCCACTAGCTGAATTGTGCCTGCATGAGTGTAAGAGCTTCGCTTTGCTCGATCGTTAAATAAATAAAACAACGAAGATAATTTATAAAACCTGTACAATTTATTTAATTGATACAGGAAAAGGTAGGTAATTTGAAAAGATAATTACAGGTAGTAAAATACATTCTGTCTGAGTATTTAAAAAATGTCTCCTATCTAGGTACAGTCGGTGCCCTCACACAAGTATCCACCCCACGTATGCAAGCGCGTGGCGCGGGTGGATACTTATGTGAGGGCACCGACTGTACTATTTCTATATTTCAGATATTCGTATTTATAATATATGGAACAATTAGTATGAAAAAACAAAGCTATTATACGCATAAGGTTCAAAATGTCACAGATTTACAACCACATTAACAAACTTAAGAACATAAACATCATAACATTAGCAGAAATAGGAAACAAACGAAATATTCATCTAGTCTGATATGGTGGTCCAAAATTTGAGAAATCTTGTTGGCCAACTTTAAAATAAACTTTAAGTATCCCTACTTTTTCATTCGAAAACTTTTTGACTCTAATAGGAGAAAGAAGTATACCAAATTTGCGTATTTCCATTCCGTTACCGCAATGAAATGACGAAAGCTAATAATTTTTTTCGAAATATAGTCTGAAGTAGAAGGAAATAAATTCAATAAGAAATAGGTAGGGTAGAGAGGTACGGTTTGTCAGAGAGTATCTAGCGCGTCATACACTGCTCGATAAATAAAGTTATAGTTAATTACTATATCTTATGATAATTCCTGCTTTTAGCAATAAGAAACAGGATGTAAACAAATAACTATTCGTGTTTCCATATAATAAAGATCTGGAAATACAAGATACAAACAGTTAGCTGCAGAGTAAAGTGACATTGCAGGGGCACTTAACTCTGCAACTGACCATACAAACAAGTACATTATTAATACCCAACTTCAATTAGTGTTTGTTGACACCAGACAGATCAACAGTCAAATTCATACTTCATACAGATAATATTATATTCAAATGGTATTCTATATTAAGACTATATAGTTTTACATGCAAGTAGACATAGGTCGCGCGACTATGAGAGTTTTTCAAAATAAATCCCGAAAATTCTTCTAGATCTGGATTTGCTTGGTCACATTGTGTTCAGAAAAACGAGCTGATTCGATCCTAATCATAAAAAATGTCCCTTTGTTTCCATTACATCACGTTTTTGTATGAACTTACTACGAGCGTGGCGTAGTGGAAAATAAAATTTTGCATACAAATTTTGGGACACTTTTATTTATCATCAGGATTAAATCAGCTCGTGATTCTGAATAGGATGAGCCTAAGCAAGTCTAAATCAGGAAGAATCAGGCTTTTGGGATTTTGTTTGGAAATAGCCCATGAGCGCGCGGCGAAAATGGTGGGGCGGTTTGAGCATAAGAGCTATCGCTCCCCCAACCCCAGAGGCTGTACTGCACTGCTCTGCGCATTCAAGGCTAGCGCTTATAACTCATTGCGCGACGGATACGGCTAATACCGATAATGTACTTTAAGTTTATAGCAATAAATTCAATAAAATAACAAAAATCACATAGTCATGTATTAAAACTTAACTTTTGAAAGGTGTTTAAGTAAAAGTCGGAGGTACTCAGAATTCATATGCAATAGGTTGTAAATAAAGTGCTTTTTGCATCCGGACAATATAAGAAACAATTTACAAAAACGATTAAACATTTTGTTTGGTATTGAAATTAGACAGGTTTATGATAAAAAAAGTATGTTTTTTTTATAAAATCAATAAAGTTTTTAGATTCATATCAACTATTAATACTATTGTAACAACTAATACCAATCAACGATGCAGCAGAATTGTACGGGCTGTAATAAGATAATATGGAATTTCATAATAATATTTAAGAAATTACTGGAAGATGTTAAAGCAGGTAAGAAGACTAAAATTCTACTCTTCGTTGATTAGAGTAGTTGGTAGGTATAATCATTATTTTAAAATAAAATAAAATACTACAGGAAAAACAGTGAAGAAGAATTACAAACGAGAAACTTTCTTAGTTAGACTTTGAGAAGACATTATTAAATTCTAATAATATAATAATAATGGAGCAAAAACTGCAACAGTTTAGAGCTACGTTCATCTAAAATATGTAAACAGAAGAGTTTAAATTAGCAATAGCTTAGTAGTAAAAATCACAATTATACTAACTAGCAATAAGTACCAAAAAGGTATTTTCTTTAAAGTTACAAGTACATTGTGAAAAATCCAATCCAAGACTTTGATTTTGTAATTTTAAGTTATTCCTACTCCTACTTACAATCACGAACTCTTATCTTAATGTTATAGGTAGAGCTTTATCCAAAAGAAATCCCAAAAACCAGATTTTTCCCGATCTGGGGCCTTACCAGGTCCTAAAGGGCATTTCAAAAATAGGGTTCCATTTCCTTTTTATTTATTTTTTTATTTTTATTTTTTTTAGGGTTCAGTTTTGGGTTATTAAGGTGTTTCATTCAACGTACTTGTACAGTCAAGTGTAAAAATATATGTGGATGCATCTTACTCTAAAATGTGTTCCATAGCATCCTATTCCGATGAAATAAGAACGTGATACGGTCGTCTTGATAAATATATATGCACTTGTATTCGATTTTGAACCTTCGCCCCTTGTAATAAGTTCCGAAGTGTATAGATATTTATAGACGTGACTGTACCATATTTGGAGATGATTTTGTCAATGCATATTTTGCGTTTGACTGTAGGACGGTAAGGCAATGGAAATACGAAAAATTATCAAACTTTGGGACATATTCGACTACGTTCGTGATTTGTGAGTAAAAATAACAGAAAACTTACAAAATTTAGACAAAGTTGTAGGATTGTATATTGAATATTTTACTGCAAGCTGTGATATAGTAATAAGATGTATCCATAATATAATTTAATAAATAAGATGTCAACATAATGACAAGATGCCAAGATTCGAAAACTACTTAGTTACAAAGTAAAATAAATCGAGTTAATCAAGTAACGTTGTAATGGCCAGTTGATCATTTCAGAATCCTGCCAAAGTATTTTTTAATGATTTATAATTATATGATACATTGTGCACATCATTAAAATGATAAACTACTTACCCGCTTATTCATAATTGTATGTATTCATTTTCGCTAATGCAAGTGGCAAAGAAAATATATTTAATTTCGACTTTGAATGAAATTGCTTTAGAAATAACAAAGCTAATCTGTTTTCTTACAAAAACATATGTATAATCTAATAATCTAGTCTACTGTTGCTGGCTTCAGTGTGTAAGATGACAAAGCAAGCTGAGCAATCCTTATCACTATCAGACATAATTGGAGAAATAGGACTGAAAATTCACAACCACACCCCTAAACGTACGAAGTTCGTTGTTAACATAAGATTCTTGCATTCCTAACGCAATAAGTAAACATGAATTACGAGTATTATATAATAAAACAACAGACAGGCTTGCATAATTTCCTATTAGAAATTATGCAAGCCTGACCATTAGTTTTATTAGAAAAATCTTAAGTCCTGGAAAACTGCTGGAAGAAAATTTATTGTAGATTAATTACTAGTTATAGGTATACAAATAAATACATATTTCTACAAATTTAACTTACAATTAATCGAGAGAAATTCATTTGGTAAAACAATTTTTTTCTTGTTAAGTACAAGAATTACGGTTATTATAGGCCGTTATTTTGTATCCCAATAATTTATCATTTTCACACGACGACTTTCAATCCTAATAAAAAGTAAATATGTTTGAAAATATTTATACGTTCGTATTTTTTTATTGTAAAGATGTTATTTGATAAAAAATCTTTTACATGATACAAAATTATATATTCTGAATCTACTCATGATTGCTAACAACTTTTTCTATGGGACCAACTTCTAAAACGACAACACAAAATAGACGTCTCCAATGTCTCCATACAAAGTGTACGATAGATTGACACAATTTGAGGTATATTCAAATTCAAATTGAGTACATTCAGAATACACAATTTTATATCACGTGAAACATTTCATCCTGTAGTAGCACAACTTACACGGTCGCCTGTCACTTCATACATTAAGGCACGGCCGATGTATGGACCCGCGCGCGACAACGTAACATGTGCTAGCGCGCCATGACACCATGTCATGGGGTGAGTGACTATGGCATATTTTTGAACACACGGCATTTTCGTATTTCTGTTATGTTACCTTCGGTTTCATGTACAATTTTTCACGAGCAGTCATAATATGATCAAATAAAATAATTACCACAGTTAAATTCATGCTAGCCCAAGACTTACCGGAGCAATAAGCACCCTGTACACATTTAGGCCATAAACAATAGAAATATAACGACTAAAGTTGTCAGTAGGACTAGAGGCTAAAGACTTATATTAGCGCGAAGTCAAAGAAAAATATTTCTTCGAATCGTTTGGGTCAAGCGGCGTAAGTAACGTGAGTCACGACTTAATTGCGATGTTATTTGAATTACAGATGCAAATGCATGATTCAATAATCTAGCGAAAGTAACCCTTATTTAGAGATAGATTATCACTTGAATTTGCATGGATAAAGAGAACATGCAATAAAATGGTGACCCTCTTGCCGTAGATTGGACCGTTCCACAATGAAGCACAACGATTTTTCTGTGCCTTAATAATTCTAGATTCTCCAGTTGGACTTAATGGCACTAAATATATATAGTTACGATATCGATAACGCTAATCCTAACACAATAGTGTTACCTTACTTTGATTTCGCACAGCCCATGGGGGGACGCCAATCCAATTCTGAGGCGGTTTATCAATCTCCAGTTAAAAGCCTACATACGGACTTATATTGCACAATTTAAACCTACATATAAACTTATGGAGTAAGATATTACTATTCGTTCTGTCACTTTTAACGATGAGGCGGGACCATTCGTGGTGTCATTTTTAATTGTATGTTGTGGTTTATGCAATGCAGTATCGTTTTTTATTCCATGGCTAAAAGTGTTTTCTTTTTTTCTTTCTAATATTTCACAAAAAAATGTCCGCTTGGTAGTTGCTAATGGAAGTTTTTATTGTTTGTTGTAGAAAAAATTTTTCTAAATTAGATATGTTTGTGTGTTTTATACTCAGAATCGTGAGCTCTTTCAATCCTGGTAGGAGAATAAAAGTGTTCCAAGATTTGTTTTCCATTTCGCCACCATTTTTCACAGATTTAGTATGGCGGTAGTGCAATGAAGATTTTAGGACAGTTTTTTCTCCTACTGGGATTGAAATAGCTCTCGATTCTGAGCAGAAAACAAATAAACATTTCGAATTGAACATTTTTTTTTTCTACAACAAAAAATAGAAACGCCCTAATAATCTCTCAGATTGATAAACTAGCCCTTAAGATTAATAAATTAGATAGTAGCAATAAAAGCGCTATCTTAAAGAACTTATTACAATAAGTCTCAAATACTCACATTTAGTTATTAAACTTAATAAATAATAGTTTCATGTCATGTCCTTAAATTAAAAATTACATTAAGCAACGCGCAATGGCGGAATAGCTGGTTCAGACCTTTTAAATATCAGCTATCGATATTTGACTGAAATTTATTTCACGGAATATAACATTCGATATAAACCACTTCTCTCAAAAAATCCCAAACGTAACTCCAATTAAAAATAATTAAACATATTTCAAATGTTACATTCGGTAAATCAAACACCATCTTCAGACTAACATCAAATAAGTTTGACTTCCGTTAATTCAATTTAACACGATTATTTCACAATTAAAAACCCATGCACACTCGCAAGGAACTTATCGAAATTATCCTGGAACCGTAATTTGTGGGGTCTCGTGCCGTCAAATAACACTCCGTTTGTGAGAACGCCGAATGCCTCTTCTAATCTAGGTACATTGGCTGGATCATTCACAGCATAGGCCTCTATAAGTTGGCGCGCTAGGCCTTCTAGAAGGGCTGGTTTTACGCACGTTAACGCGTAAATAGCAGCACCAGCGGCAGGTATGGAGTCAGGAGGGATTTCCATCTTGATTATCAGCATGAGGAGTAGTTCTGCTAGAGTTAGTAGGGACAGTGAATATGGGTTGTCGTCACCTAGAGTGTGGGCCTTGTTGGAGAGCCCTACGATGGTGTCGCAGCAGAGGGTGGAGACGTCGCAGGAGACGGCGGTCAGGCCGACTCGTAACGCGGCGACCACCATGTTGAAGTCGTCTATTGGTAGGATTGTTAGCTGTAATTTTAGAAATAAGTTGGTGTAGGCGAGTTGGTTAGGTGGAATTTCTTTATTTATGGTGCGAATCGATCCGGTTTGTCATATCTGCATGGGAGTAATAAGGGATTGCAGGACGAGTTTGTGATGGATAAAACACGTCCTGCAATCTCTCTTCCGGCCGAGGCTTGTATAGTGCTTTTCTCAAACATTGTGAGGAAATATTAAAATTAAAATAACTACTAGGTAAATAGTTAATAAGGAAATAGTAGTTTATGTGATTGTATATAATGAAAGGCATTAAAACTCGAGGACGTCTTTCATAATAACATCACACGAGTGTTTTAATGCCTTTCATTATATACAATCACATAAACTACTATTTCCTTATTAACTATTTACCTAGTAGTTATTTTAATTTTAATATTTCCTCACAACACACTGCTTTATATACACACATATCATGATTCTCCATGATGCATTCAAAGCGCATATACATCGACCGCCATTGCGTTTTTCAGGAATTAAAACTTTTCTGACATTCAAGTTTTGACATTTATATTTTTTAAATTCAGAGACAAACTAGAGTTGGCGCCAATTTTCATATCGTTCGGTATCAAAATAACGTGCGACTTGCGTGCGTCATTGTATGCAATTGACAACATTTCAAAATTTTCAATGTTCCTAAATCGAAAACCATTTCGAGATATACGCCTGTAGATCACATAAATATATTTTTCAATTTTTTTTTTGCAATATTTTTAGTAAAATTCCTTAAAAATAGTTTAAAGGGTAAGTGACGTCACACAGCGGATTCAGAGCTGCCACTATAACCAAATAAAATCTTCCGGCTGGGTTGTCACTTGAGTCTGTCAGTGTCACTGGCACTAACCGCACAGTTCAAATTATTCGGATATTTACTGGTGATTTTCTTGTACTTTTCGTGTGTGATTTTGATCTTCACTGCAACTCCACCTTCTCATGGACTTAAACGACGCTTAAGATTAGCTGAATACATTTATTTAGGTGATCGTCGCAAATAAATAGTGCGCTTGTAGGTAAACTATCCAAACCGGCTGCTAAACACCACTCAGCTTTATTTTCCGTTGGAACAGTAAGTAACATTTTGGTAGGCGGTAAACCCGTTTTATTTGTGCATGTTTTCATAAAGCAATATTTAACTCACGGCATTTTAATAAACCAACAACAAAAAATTCAGTGTTTGTTTACATGTTTTGACGTTCGTGACGTCTGTCGTGAATGTCAGTTTGGCTCAGACTATTTAAGGTTTAAAATTAAACGTCGATATCCGCATCAAATTAAAATTATTTCAAAGATTTTTTTAGTGTATGAAACACAATCATGACGTCAGAAGGCTGACTCATGACGTTTGTTACTTACGCCTTTCCTGCCCGAGTAACAATATAAATTTAATTGTTTAATTTTAATTGTTTAATTTGATAAGTATTGGATTTTAATTTTAATTTATTTATAATTGTAATTGGATTATTGTTTTTAATTTTATTTTAATGAAATGTCTGGACCATATGTTGTCTGTAAATAAATGATTTCTATTTCTATAAATAGATTTTTAGACAAAAATATGAGAGTTACGCAAATAAAAAAAAAATACGTGTACCATTAATTGGTCCATTCTTTCGAACCATACAATAAAAAGTAGCACTTAAAAATATGAATGGTTGTCAATTCGTTTCAAACCAAACGTCATATCGACTGATATTAGAATAGAGGTCAAATCTAATTTTCTTGTTTCAGATGTGTTCGAAATTTGAACAAAAATAATATTATCGAAAACGATAATATTATTTAGCTATTATTAAATTTTCACAGATAAGAAATTTGTTGTAACAAAAAAGTTTATTATTATGCGGGCCTTTATATGCGATTTTTGAACGCATTATTGAGGGCTAATGACATGTGGGTATATAAAATAGTTTAATTTGCCACCTTTTTTATTTTTTAAAGATGCCATTTGAATGAGCACATAAATATTCATCGAACCATAGAATTTGTTTTTTTAATGTCGCAAGTATCTATTGGTCGTTGGCTGTATGTATATTTTCCTTTGTCAGTTTAGTGTTAGAACGAAAATTAAAAAGTTAGAGGAGCGGACCATAATGGCGCCGCAGCGGGCGATGGAGCACACTACTGCCATTAGCTACCTGGTCGGCTGTGTGTAGCTCGCGTAGCGTGCGATAGGCCTGGTGGGCCAGCGTGGGCAGCGCCAGCAGCGACGGCGTGATGAGCGGCAGCAGCAGCCGCAGGCCGCGCGCGCACGTGTCGCCGACTGCGCGCTCGGCGCCGCAGCGGGCGATGGAGCACACTACTTCCATTAGCTACCTGGTCGGCTGTGTGTAGCTCGCGTAGCGTGCGATAGGCCTGGTGGGCCAGCGTGGGCAGCGCCAGCAGCGACGGCGTGATGAGCGGCAGCAGCAGCCGCAGGCCGCGCGCGCACGTGTCGCCGACTGCGCGCTCGGCGCCGCAGCGGGCGATGGAGCACACTACTGCCATTAGCTACCTGGTCGGCTGTGTGTAGCTCGCGTAGCGTGCGATAGGCCTGGTGGGCCAGCGTGGGCAGCGCCAGCAGCGACGGCGTGATGAGCGGCAGCAGCAGCCGCAGGCCGCGCGCGCACGTGTCGCCGACTGCGCGCTCGGCGCCGCAGCGGGCGATGGAGCACACTACTGCCATTAGCTACCTGGTCGGCTGTGTGTAGCTCGCGTAGCGTGCGATAGGCCTGGTGGGCCAGCGTGGGCAGCGCCAGCAGCGACGGCGTGATGAGCGGCAGCAGCAGCCGCAGGCCGCGCGCGCACGTGTCGCCGACTGCGCGCTCGGCGCCGCAGCGGGCGATGGAGCACACTACTGCCATTAGCTACCTGGTCGGCTGTGTGTAGCTCGCGTAGCGTGCGATAGGCCTGGTGGGCCAGCGTGGGCAGCGCCAGCAGCGACGGCGTGATGAGCGGCAGCAGCAGCCGCAGGCCGCGCGCGCACGTGTCGCCGACTGCGCGCTCGGCGCCGCAGCGGGCGATGGAGCACACTACTGCCATTAGCTACCTGGTCGGCTGTGTGTAGCTCGCGTAGCGTGCGATAGGCCTGGTGGGCCAGCGTGGGCAGCGCCAGCAGCGACGGCGTGATGAGCGGCAGCAGCAGCCGCAGGCCGCGCGCGCACGTGTCGCCGACTGCGCGCTCGGCGCCGCAGCGGGCGATGGAGCACACTACTGCCATTAGCTACCTGGTCGGCTGTGTGTAGCTCGCGTAGCGTGCGATAGGCCTGGTGGGCCAGCGTGGGCAGCGCCAGCAGCGACGGCGTGATGAGCGGCAGCAGCAGCCGCAGGCCGCGCGCGCACGTGTCGCCGACTGCGCGCTCGGCGCCGCAGCGGGCGATGGAGCACACTACTGCCATTAGCTACCTGGTCGGCTGTGTGTAGCTCGCGTAGCGTGCGATAGGCCTGGTGGGCCAGCGTGGGCAGCGCCAGCAGCGACGGCGTGATGAGCGGCAGCAGCAGCCGCAGGCCGCGCGCGCACGTGTCGCCGACTGCGCGCTCGGCGCCGCAGCGGGCGATGGAGCACACTACTGCCATTAGCTACCTGGTCGGCTGTGTGTAGCTCGCGTAGCGTGCGATAGGCCTGGTGGGCCAGCGTGGGCAGCGCCAGCAGCGACGGCGTGATGAGCGGCAGCAGCAGCCGCAGGCCGCGCGCGCACGTGTCGCCGACTGCGCGCTCGGCGCCGCAGCGGGCGATGGAGCACACTACTGCCATTAGCTACCTGGTCGGCTGTGTGTAGCTCGCGTAGCGTGCGATAGGCCTGGTGGGCCAGCGTGGGCAGCGCCAGCAGCGACGGCGTGATGAGCGGCAGCAGCAGCCGCAGGCCGCGCGCGCACGTGTCGCCGACTGCGCGCTCGGCGCCGCAGCGGGCGATGGAGCACACTACTGCCATTAGCTACCTGGTCGGCTGTGTGTAGCTCGCGTAGCGTGCGATAGGCCTGGTGGGCCAGCGTGGGCAGCGCCAGCAGCGACGGCGTGATGAGCGGCAGCAGCAGCCGCAGGCCGCGCGCGCACGTGTCGCCGACTGCGCGCTCGGCGCCGCAGCGGGCGATGGAGCACACTACTGCCATTAGCTACCTGGTCCGCTGTGTGTAGCTCGCGTAGCGTGCGATAGGCCTGGTGGGCCAGCGTGGGCAGCGCCAGCAGCGACGGCGTGATGAGCGGCAGCAGCAGCCGCAGGCCGCGCGCGCACGTGTCGCCGACTGCGCGCTCGGCGCCGCAGCGGGCGATGGAGCACACTACTGCCATTAGCTACCTGGTCGGCTGTGTGTAGCTCGCGTAGCGTGCGATAGGCCTGGTGGGCCAGCGTGGGCAGCGCCAGCAGCGACGGCGTGATGAGCGGCAGCAGCAGCCGCAGGCCGCGCGCGCACGTGTCGCCGACTGCGCGCTCGGCGCCGCAGCGGGCGATGGAGCACACTACTGCCATTAGCTACCTGGTCGGCTGTGTGTAGCTCGCGTAGCGTGCGATAGGCCTGGTGGGCCAGCGTGGGCAGCGCCAGCAGCGACGGCGTGATGAGCGGCAGCAGCAGCCGCAGGCCGCGCGCGCACGTGTCGCCGACTGCGCGCTCGGCGCCGCAGCGGGCGATGGAGCACACTACTGCCATTAGCTACCTGGTCGGCTGTGTGTAGCTCGCGTAGCGTGCGATAGGCCTGGTGGGCCAGCGTGGGCAGCGCCAGCAGCGACGGCGTGATGAGCGGCAGCAGCAGCCGCAGGCCGCGCGCGCACGTGTCGCCGACTGCGCGCTCGGCGCCGCAGCGGGCGATGGAGCACACTACTTCCATTAGAGC
Organism: Lathronympha strigana; assembly: GCA_949128165.1. Taxonomy (NCBI): domain Eukaryota; kingdom Metazoa; phylum Arthropoda; class Insecta; order Lepidoptera; family Tortricidae; genus Lathronympha; species Lathronympha strigana. The sequence goes on from OX421911.1 coordinate 3,910,148, forward strand.
GCAGATGTCCTGGAGAATAAGGGAGAGATAATGTTAATATCATTTTTATTATTCTACTCCAGTACTTTAATCTGCCAATTAAGGGCATTTTCAGAAAAAAGTGCACCCTTTTAATGAAAATAGGTCCTCAATTTTCCATACAATTTTATTTGTCAGATTTGTAACGGCCCATACGAAATGTATGAAAAAATGCGTTACAAAGCTGACCAAAAAAAACGGGACACTCTTTTTCTTCTTCTAAATCAATAGTACTCGTGATTCTGGTTATAAAAAACCCAAAAATTCCTATATTAAAAAAAAACAAAATGGTACCCTATTTTTAAAAATGCCTTTAAATGACTGACAGTGATATTAAAAACCAACCAAGTGCGAGTCAGACTCACCCACCGAGGGTTCCGTACATCATAAAAATGATTAATCCCCCCCCTTTCCCCCATTTTTATCCCTTAAGGGATGAATTTCGGAAAAAGCGGAATACAGTTTTCTTATATATTATCAGAAAGTCTATAAACGAAGTTTCCAAGTCTGCAACCTGAAAAATTATTCACACCTCACAAACTTTCAACCCCTTTTTATCCCTTACGGGATAAATTTCGAAAAACGCTAAATATAAATAAATAAATAAACGAAATTTTAAGTCTGTACCTAACTGAAAAAAATATTCACATCTCATACTAACTTTCAACCCATTTTAATCCCTTAGGGGATAAATTTCGAAAATATCTTCACGTCTCATACAAACTTTCAACCCCCTTTTTTATCCCTTAAGGGATGAATTTCGGAAAATGCGGAATACAGTTTCAAGGGACCGTAGACCTTAGTATATAGTTTAAATTTCAACTCGATACCTTCACGCACTCCCGAGATAAAGGGTCTTAAATATTCACATCTCATAGTAACTTTCAATTCCTTTTTTATCCCTTAGAGGAAGAATTTCGAAAAACGCTAAATACACTTTTCTTGTGTAGTATCAAAGAGTCTATAAACGAAGTTTTAAGTCTGCAACCTGAATAATGATTCTAACCTCATACACACTTTCAACCCCCTTTCTTATCCCTTACGGGATGAATTTCGGAAAACGCGGAATACGGTTTCAAGGGACCGTAGACCTTAGTATATAGTTTAAATCTCGATACCTCCACGCACTCCCGAGATAAAGGGTCTTGACGGACAGACGGACAACAAAGTGATCCTATAAGGGTTCCGTTTTTTCCTTTTGAGGTACGGAACCCTAAAAAGTATAGATTATGACGTCTATGGTACGCCATATGAACATCGCTAAGCGATGCTCTTATGCCTTTTCATGCAATATAATAACACCGTAGATTTTTCTATCATATAGGTAGCATACGACAAATGAATTCTGCCGCCATTTGAGAATTCGCTTGTTTTCGCTATCTTAGAAAATCTGGTGTATGCAACAGCTTACAATTGGTTTTTAAAATTCTCGCCAGTCGGATATATTATAACAAAATTCGACTATGTCTCGTTTTCTAGCAGGAACCTTTTAATTTTAAGAGCCCTTATTATGACACTGTTGCATAAACTACTAATTTTCTTCTCAAGGAACCATGACAATTAGTTATGTGTGGGGAGGGGAGTTAAAACCATGACAGATTGTGTTTGTCATTAGTACGACATTTTTTCATTCCATTTTGTTACCTCGGTACAAACTTGATCACACAATGGAAATACGAAAAAAGGTGCAAGTTTCTCACATACCTGGGCCATTTTTTTTCAACCTTTTTTTGTCCGCCAACTCTTTTTTTGAAAATTTTTATTTGATTGAGTAGACTCAGAATCGCGAGCTCTACCTACCCCAAGATATTTTTCTTTTCATTCGTTACCATTTTTTCTTAGACTTTGTACGGCGGTAACCGGAATGGTTATTTTGAAGTGTTTGAAAATTTTGGGAATTTATTTGTAAGTACTATTATAATCGAGCCCCTTTAATATTCATTTAATAAAGAAATACATAATCTGTGCAAAATGTCAACTGTCTAACTATCACGGTTCTTTAGATACAGCCTGGTGACGGACGGACGGCGGAGCCTTAGTAATAGGGTCCTGTTTTACCTTTGGGCACAGAACCCTAAAAATGGCCCACCTAAGAACTGGTTTACTTGAAAATGAAATGAAAATGAAAAATTGTTTATTGGTCATAAGATATAGTGTAACAAATTAAGAAAGGGTTGGGATTTCCTATTAAGTATAGCAATACTTGTGCCAGGAGGCCCCACTCTTCCAGCAACAATTTAAGGTTACAAAACCAATATATGTATATATATACTAAAGTTATGAAGTTTTATTAATGCTAAAATTATAATTATACATTAAAAGAAGCATAATTTACCATATTTAGAAAATAGTGTGCCTACCAAGTAATGTGTCTTCATGTGTGTCTCTCTCTCTGTCTGTGTGTGTCACACACGCAGACACAGAGAGTTTAGCGTGTGGGTGTTTATCTATCTATTAATTACTTAGTACTTACTAATAATTCTGTCTCCTGATAATCTAGTGTACTCAGCCAATTTCTATTAGGATTATAAATCGGATTATTATTGCGCTATATATATCTCCAAAGCATAACATTACACACAGGGTTCAAAATAATTGCTCATGTAATGTAACATCGAAATTATGAAACAGTAAACTTACTTCATAGGCCTCTTCTTCGGCGTCTTGTGGGATGCCAGATATCTTGCCGGAATTCCACCGCATATACACGTCGAAAGTTGTATTGCATACTTCCAGGAACCTAGAGCCAGTTTGAATAATTATAAAATTATACCAATGAACACTATACTATAAAAAGATAACGATTTTTTATTTTATTTCGTTGTTTAAGAAGCAACTCTGCTATAAATAAACTAGTATAGTATAGTACGTAGGTATACACTAAAAAAAAAGTCATATACATAGTTAAGTAAAGGACGGACGGATTTACGAAAGATGAAAAAATGTTAGTCCAAAAACTATTATTTTAGTCAAAATATACAATTAAAATATCCTCCATACTACTATGTACTTAAAAATTTACATTACAAACACTGTATTAAGAGCAACAGTAAAATAAATGATATATTTATTTAAATTTAGAGAAACTTAGTAACTAACCTAAATTTTACAAAAACTGCATAAGCGACAAAGTATATTTCATATCTTAGTAAATTGCATATACTCGAAAAATTCGCCGGCATTTCAATGACCAGTTGGCCTAGTGGTTATGGCGTTAGCCGCGTAAGCTGAAGACCCGAGTTCGATCCTCGGATTGGCCTTCGTCGGTATTGGTATTTTTCTTTAGTATATAACATATATTTTCAACTAATAATAGGCTAGATGCCAAAAAAAAACTAATTAGTCCGTCTGTTAGATTATAAAAAAATATTCAACACGTATTTTTTCTTTTGTTCGTCATATGAAAAACGACGGAAATACAGCGCTTGAAAGTTTCGCGTGACGTCACAATCGAGTACGATTCTTACTCTAAGGTGACGTCACCAGCCCCCACCACGGAACTTTGACGCTCTTTATATTCGTCAATTTTAGTTATCTTGAAAAAGGAAAAAATATGTGTCTAATAATTTTTGATAATCTTTCTGACGAACTAATTAGAATAATAGTTTTCCAACCTAGTCATCATCGCTATTATAAAAGATACTTCTGTATTCGGCGGTAACAAATGAATACCAATTTACGTACTTGCTAACGTTTTGCGGCTGTACGGAGTGCAACATGCGCTTGGCGCTCTTGGCGAGCAACCTGAGAGCTGGCAACACCACGCCCGGGTAGTTGTGGTACCGGAACACGATGCCGGGGATCTTGTCCAGTGCACCGATCAACATCATGAATTGCTCGTCCATTGTTCCGACCTGTTGAAAAAGGCTTTGTGAAAAATAGGTAGTCGCAAACAGAAATACCGGAGGGGCCAAGGTGCTTACAAATGTCTGATCACGCCTGTGTTGTCAAGATTTGAGAGAGGTATGGGCACAGCGGATGCATATCGTTTAGTGTGGTAGGGCACAGCACAACGAATGTCGTCTCGCTCAAATTTGGAGCAGAGCCCATCTGGGGAAGTACCTCCACCTTACAGAAAACTGCAGTTGAATAACACTAGACCCTACGCATAGTGTTGTGTGATTTGATCAAAGTAACCGATATAGCTCTCCGAATCGCTAAACTTAAGTGGCAGTGGGCGGGGCACATTGCACGTAGAACCGACGGCCGTTGGGGCGGGAAGGTTCTCGAGTGGCGACCGCGTACCGGAGGGCGCAGCGGGGGTAGGCCCCAACAAGGTGGACTGATGACCTGGTGAAGGTCGCAGGAGTCCGCTGGATGCGGGTGGCGCAGGGCCGGTCATTGTGGAAATCTGTAGGAGAGGCATGCCCAGCAGTGGACGTCTTTCGGCTGAAATGATGATGAAGATTGCAAAATGGGAGATTAGTTTAAAACTGTCCTTACCTCAAAAACGCCTTCAGTGACACCAATAAAGCAATCGAGCGTATCCGCCAACATGTTCCTCACGGGTTCCGTATCCGACTCCATGTTGATTATGTTCATCAGCTTCTCTTGCAACGCCACCGTGCTTGCCAGGAGGCGGCTTCGGACCTCGCCTGAAGAACAAATATTATTTTTATCTGTCTGTCTGTCAAGCTCGCGTAAGGTAGCAAGTTGAAATTAATACCACATACACAGGTTTGCGGTCCCTTGAAGCTGTTAAAAAACCAAACCTCCACGTCAACGCAATCAAAAGATACGGCCGTTTATGTCGCATATCCCATACATTTGCGATGGGAATCAAAATGTATAGGGTACTTCCCGTTGACCTAGAATCACGAAATTTGGCAAAAAGCAAGAGCTTGTAGCACAAGTTTGCGCGTTCACCGCTAAAAAAACCCCATTTACTGTGGTCCCACAATTCCAAGACACAGTCCTTACCATGTCAGAGAGTATTGGGATCCTGGGTGTTGACATTTCCAGTGACGTTCAATTCCGTAGCTACCTGGAAGGGAAGGCCAAGCTGGCATCCAAAAAGCTCGGTGTGCTCAATAGAGCTAAGCAATACTTCTCTCCGGGGCAAAGACTGTTATTATACAAGTCTCAAGTCAGGCCCCATATGGAGTATTGCTGCCATCTTTGGGCGGGAGCACCTGGATACCAGCTGGGCCCCTTTGACTCGATCCAAAGACGTGCTGTCCGAATTGTCAACGATCCCAAACTCACGAGCGATATCGAACCCTTAAGTCTAAGGAGAGACTTCGCCTCCTTATGTGTATTCTATCGCTTGTACAATGGATTGTGCTCTGAGGAATTGTTTGATATGATGCCAACGGCTGCATTCTACCACCGCACCGCTCGCCGTCGGCAGGGTGTTCACCCGCATACCCTGGAGCCTAAATGGTCTCGTACCGTGCGGTTTATGAGGAACTTCCTCCCGCGGACGCTCCGGCTGTGGAATGAGCTCCCTGCCACTGTTTTCCCAAAGGACTACAATATGGGGTTCTTCAAAAAAGGAGTGTTAAAGTTTTTAAAGGGTCGGCAACGCGCATGTAACACCCCTGGAGTTGCAGGCGTCCATAGGCTACGGTGACCGCTTACCATCAGGCGGGCCGTATGCTTGTTTGTCACCGTCTTAGTATAAAAAAAAAAAAAAAAAAAAAAGTACAGGAAGAAATCTGGAAATCGTCTAATTACCGCACACTGAGAGTTCCGTACTAACACTTTTTTTGAGTACTGGTGCTCATAAACGAGAGATATATCCTTTGTTTTCCCGACTCGCACTTGGCTGGCTTTTTCTTTTTTCTTATAAAACTTTTCATTTCTCTATGGTATCATAGTTGTAGTAAATCTGTATAACCATAGTGTTCATAACTTCTGCATACACAACGGCGATACTTAAAACTCCGTAGCTTCTCAACGGCCGCTGAGAGTTACAGAGCGTGCTAAACAATTCTAGCTCCTATACCCAACACAATAAAGTTCATACCCTCTGCATACGTAGCGGCGATAGCAAACGCTCTGTGTAATTCTTTCCTCAATTCGCCTGGCAGGTTACTCCCAGAAGCCTCCCAAGCCACAAGGGCTAGGAACTCCTCACAGCTGGCTAGAGGATTTTGCCTGAAAGCAATATGAATATTCACATACATATCTATATGAAAAAGGAGCAGTGTTGGCAAAAAATAAATTCGAATTGACGATTACTTTGTATGTACCTACGTACCTACATCCATTTCATTTAGGCCATTTTTTGAAGCTGACCGAATGCTTTCAAAAGCGGTGTCTGAGTTTACCAAAGGTTCCGAAACATGATGAATACGTTCAATCAACTTTTATACCTTTAGATGTTCTTGGCGTTGAAAAGGTTAAATTATAGAAATGTTGGCACACAGCCCGCGGTGAGCGGTTTCCGTAACGTATAGACGCCTGAAACGCCAGTAATTCAGTCATTTTAGGAATTGCCACAATTGTCTGCATGGTGAAATTGGGGCTCATAATGAAGACTTTTTTATTTTTTTTTAATTTTTTTTTTTAAGTTTAGTATTTACTTGTGATGATGTAAAGCCAGCGTGGTGAGCAGCTGCGCCGCGGCGGCGGCGGCGGCGGGCTGCGGCGCGAGGTGGCGCAGGCAGGCGGCGGCGCGCGCGCACAGGCGCCGCACCGCCCACGCGGCGCCGCGCGACGAGCGCCCGAACGCCATCTCCAGGATTGGCGACATCTGGTTTGGCGACCATTTTTTATTTTATTCATTTGAAAACAAACGCATATTTAAATAAATATTGTGGGACAATCTTATACAAATCGACCTATTCCCACGGTAAGCTCAATAAGGCTTGTGATGTGGGTACTAGATGACGATATATATAATAGATAGATACATATAAATACTTAAATACATAAAAAACATTCATAACTCAGGAACAAATATTCGTTATTAACACACAAATAAATGCTCTGACCAGGATTCGAACCCGGGACCTCCGTAGGCAGGGTCACTACCGACTAGGCTAGGAGGCCGTCATATATTTACACATAATTATTAAACGGGTCTAACGCGAATTCACTCATTTACCTTATTTACCGACGTTTCGACACAGGTTTCACTGGTCATGGTCGCGGCTGACTGGTGTCCCAGCAAAATGTCAAAACAGAGATTTGTGTAACCCAACGAAAAATATATGTAGAAATTTGGGGGAAACAAACGGTTTAATACACGGTGCCCGTGAGCATTGCGACAGATTTTAACAGCGTATTCCTGAGGTTAAATGAAACAAAAAAATTTCTTATTAAGTGCATTGGATTAGGTCATGAAATAATTACAATTTTTATTTAAACATAATTTTACCGCCACTCGGTAAATAACGCGTTTTGGAATGTGATATTGATAATGCTACTATGTGTCTAGCCTAGACATGATTTTTCACAGACCTGTGATATCTTTGCAAAACTCGGTTCTAGCAAAAAAAAAATTTTTTTGTATATTAAGTGGGTCTTTTCTAAATTAAATTTTACGCACCAGGACCATATTTTGAGCAGCCATGACACTGTTGCCGACGGCTCCGGAGAGAATACGCCTGCAAGCCTTGCCTCTAGAACGACCCATTCCCAAGCACTGATTTTTATTTTATTTTTATTTTATTTTATTTATTTAAACATAATTTATACAGTATAACAGAATAGACCAAATAACTGTACAATTCAGACTTAGATACTAGAGTAGGTACAAAAGACAACACTTTACAAATACAGTTTTATAAAACAGCACTGCCGTCCATCATCTCGCAATACTTCAGACAGACGCTACACACACTTGCCCATCGACTCGCAAACAAATCACTTTCAGGCGCCCATAACAGAAGCGCGTTCAGAAATTTTAGAGCTCGAACGAGGGGAAACTTTTGGCGCGCTACAGTACGCGTAGTGGGAGTGGCAAGAAGGTTGGGATTTCTAGGCCGTAGCTCCTGCTTGGATAGAAAAGGTATAGAGAGCCTCACTATCTGTGCCACTAGGTCAGGGCAGTCAGAGTCTCCCCGCAAAGTACTACAAGCCATAACCAGAAGCTTATGGTTACGCCTTACTTGCAAAGAATTAAAATCGAGGCGGAGTATCTCGCCCATCAGCCTGTAATACTAACCTCGGAGTACAAGGAGGGCTGCGGCATGAGATACGAGTTGGCCCATATCTTGAGCAGCCATGACACTGTTGCGGACAGCTCCGGGGAGAACACGCCCGCAAGCCCTGCCTCTAGAACGACTCATTCCCCAGCACTGATGCGGACTATCTCGCCTATTACTCTGTAATACTAACCTCGGAGTACAAGGAGGGCTGCGGCATGAGATACGAGTTGGCCCATATCTTGAGCAGCCATGACACTGTTGCGGACAGCTCCGGGGAGAACACGCCCGCAAGCCCTGCCTCTAGAACGACTCATTCCCCAGCACTGATGCGGACTATCTCGCCTATTACTCTGTAATACTAACCTCGGAGTACAAGGAGGGCTGCGGCATGAGATACGAGTTGGCCCATATCTTGAGCAGCCATGACACTGTTGCTGACAGCTCCGGGGAGAATACGCCTGCAAGTCTTGCCTATAGAGTAGCATATTCCCAAGCACTGATGCGGAGTATCTCGCCCATCAGCCTGTAATACTAACCTCGGAGTACAAGGAGGGCTGCGGCATGAGATACGAGTTGGCCCATATCTTGAGCAGCCATGACACTGTTGCGGACAGCTCCGGGGAGAACACGCCCGCAAGCCCTGCCTCTAGAACGACTCATTCCCCAGCACTGATGCGGACTATCTCGCCTATTACTCTGTAATACTAACCTCGGAGTACAAGGAGGGCTGCGGCATGAGATACGAGTTGGCCCATATCTTGAGCAGCCATGACACTGTTGCTGACAGCTCCGGGGAGAACACGCCCGCAAGCCCTGCCTCTAGAACGACTCATTCCCCAGCACTGATGCGGACTATCTCGCCTATTACTCTGTAATACTAACCTCGGAGTACAAGGAGGGCTGCGGCATGAGATACGAGTTGGCCCATATCTTGAGCAGCCATGACACTGTTGCGGACAGCTCCGGGGAGAACACGCCCGCAAGCCCTGCCTCTAGAACGACTCATTCCCCAGCACTGATGCGGACTATCTCGCCTATTACTCTGTAATACTAACCTCGGAGTACAAGGAGGGCTGCGGCATGAGATACGAGTTGGCCCATATCTTGAGCAGCCATGACACTGTTGCTGACAGCTCCGGGGAGAACACGCCCGCAAGCCCTGCCTCTAGAACGACTCATTCCCCAGCACTGATGCGGACTATCTCGCCTATTACTCTGTAATACTAACCTCGGAGTACAAGGAGGGCTGCGGCATGAGATACGAGTTGGCCCATATCTTGAGCAGCCATGACACTGTTGCGGACAGCTCCGGGGAGAACACGCCCGCAAGCCCTGCCTCTAGAACGACTCATTCCCCAGCACTGATGCGGACTATCTCGCCTATTACTCTGTAATACTAACCTCGGAGTACAAGGAGGGCTGCGGCATGAGATACGAGTTGGTCCATATCTTGAGCAGCCATGACACTGTTGCTGACAGCTCCGGGGAGAACACGCCCGCAAGCCCTGCCTCTAGAACGACTCATTCCCCAGCACTGATGCGGACTATCTCGCCTATTACTCTGTAATACTAACCTCGGAGTACAAGGAGGGCTGCGGCATGAGATACGAGTTGGCCCATATCTTGAGCAGCCATGACACTGTTGCTGACAGCTCCGGGGAGAATACGCCTGCAAGTCTTGCCTATAGAGTAGCATATTCCCAAGCACTGATGCGGAGTATCTCGCCCATCAGCCTGTAATACTAACCTCGGAGTACAAGGAAGGCTGCGGCATGAGATAGGAGTTGGCCCATATCTTGAGCAGCCATGACACTGTTGCGGACAGCTCCGGGGAGAAAACGCCTGCAAGCCCTGCCTCTAGGGCGGCGCATTCGTAAGCACTGATGCGGAGTATCACGCCTATCAGCCTGCAATAAAGTTCACTGCTTTAGACCGCCAGTTCAGTGTCTAAAAACTCAGATTTTTAGCCGAAAATATTTGAAAACGACTTTATTCATATGGAGTCAAGGTTTAATATGGAATATTAGTAAAAAATAGGATCGATGTTTTGATATTGCACAAACTTGAGTTAAGCCGTTAAACTCGAATTGTAGATTTAACTTGACAGCATTGCGGGTACTACTGTACCTCTAGACAAGACGAGCAAAACAAAGGCACGGCTTACCATCCCTTTCTCGAAGTCATTCAGGTCATTTTCAACCTCCTAGCTAAGCTAAAAGCTAGAGCCCTCAATTGTCGTTGACATGTTGGCTATAATACAAATTGGATATATTCTGATTAAGGCCCTTCCTGAGCGCCTACCACGAACCGCGAACGAAAGTATACCTCCCTTTCGCACTTGTGATTTCTCACTCAAGTGCGACAGAGAGGTGAAACTTCGTTCGTGGTTCGTGGTAGGCCTTCTGGTCCCAATGACCTTCGATGTGTATCTTATAGTTTTCGTTTTTTTTTCTTATTACATCAATCCTTCTTTAAGAAAATTATCTTATCATATTTACTGTCTTCGAGATATACGACAGCAAACTTTGACAACTTTAGTCCAAAATAACAGTTTTTCGTACATAACTTGTACCAATAAGTTTAAATTTAAAATCTCTCTTAAATTATTAGAGACTTCAAATAGGAAGAGTTATATGTATATATCACATATATAAATATATTAGACATTTTAATCATGATTACCAATATAAAAAAAAAAACAATACAATACTCAAATAATCCAGATCTTATGCTGGTTATTTTAAGTTTATGTTAAACAAGTTGTTTATTTTAGCATGTACCGTGTGTCCTTAGAACGCGAATTCCACCGACTTGCCTATTTTCAAATTGTAGAGGAATACATAAAAATAGGCAAGTCGGTCGAAATCACGTTCTATACACACTCCCCGGTACAGAGTAAAATAACCGACTCATTTTAACATTACACCTCCAAACTTTTATGCAGCAGAAGTACTGCGGAGCGAGGCTTGTGTATTCTTTCATGTTGTTTTTGGTGGGATAAAAGTTACGTGTTCTCAGAAGTAACTGGGCGCTAATGCGAGTCCAAGAAAAAAAGGTTCAAGAACCATCGCTATGTGAAACAAACACAATATGAAAACAGTTGTTGCTGTTGAAATAAATGGGATTCATTCTTGTACAGTCGACGCTTAAAATATGTATTACAAAGGTAAGGCAAAAAACGTATAAATATTTTTGACACATAAAACGCCTCTATAAAAAAAGTTCTATCCTTTATACTTCAAACTGAAAGAGAGTGTATCCCTTTAAGATTAAAAATCAAAAAGCATTAATAGAAAAATAATACACTTAACTTTCATCTTAATATCAGGACCGATAGCGAAATATTTACACGGTCAAAATATAAAACGTCAAAAATAAAAACAAACGTAGTATTTACTGCGTAAATAACGGGATTTGTTAGGTTTTGTTGCATCACTAGAGTGTATTGTACGTACCAAAGACTATTCCAGATTATATCTCAACGCTCATACATAATGTTAATGAAATATGCATGACGAATTCAAAGGATAACATATTCAGATACCTATCTACTCTGGATCTTGCAAATGAATGTTCACGGCATTATTCAAATATATTCATAAACGTCAATTCTACAAAGTCGCTTGAAAATTGTGTTTGTTACAAATATAATTTATCCGTTTTGGTAACATTTAAGGGGTTTTATTGGTAACCCGTCAAGTCATTGGCAGTCTCCGACTTTGTAATCAGCCAACTGGCAATGTTAATTGTACTGCATTTTTTTAAAATACTACGACGGTGACAAACGAGCTTGGTAAGCGGTCACCGTAGCCTATGGACGCTTGCAACTCTAGGGGTGTAACATGCGCGTTGCGGACCCTTTAAAAAAAGGACGATCGCTGCGTTGACAAGTGACAACTAAAGGGGCAAGCTTGGGTCCCCAGCTGTCAACACAGTGAATCCTCTTGGAGCTCTGGCGACCTTACTCACCAAAAGAAACACAACACTATGAGTAGGGTCTAGTGTTATTAAACTGCGGTTTTCTGTAAGGTGGAGATACTTCCCCAGATGGGCTCTGCTCCAGATTTGAGCGAGACGACATTTGTTGTGCTGTGCCCTACACTAAACGATATGCATCCGCTGTGCCCATACCTCTCTTAATTAATTACCCATAATATTGTCTTCTGTTACCGCGATTGTTATTCATTGAAATTAAACACTTTAGAACTAGACTTACACTTTAACACTTTAGACTTTAGTCATCATCTTAACCCTGTGAAAACGAGTGCTGTAAAGGGCTCGAAACGTAGGATCATGGTGTTAATAAACGCGATTAATCCGTTCTAAAGTGTTCTTTTAGGGAGGTCTCAATTTCGGACACAAGTTTGTTCCGGCTCTCAATGACGTTTTCCCGGGAAATATTGGCGCGGCCGGTGTAGGAGGCATCACCCGTACTATCATCAGCATAACAATGAATGCCGCTAGTTTGCAACATGTCATTGATATGCAGGAGGAATAGCGTGGGTCACACAGCCTTGAGGGACACCAGCATTCACAGACATTGAGTCTGAGCATTCACCGTCAACTACGACTTGTGCTTCTGTCTGCTAGAAAACTGCTGACCCATTCGCATAATTTCATTCGCTCTATACCCATCAGCGATAAGTGCAAGTTCCTAGGTTTTACGCTGGACCCTACCTTGAACTGGAAGCATCAGGTGGATTCGCTGTGTAATAGGCTTGGCAGCGCAGTATTTGCACTACGTAAATTAAAGCCGTTGATATCACGTGATGCGCTGAGACAGGCGTATTTCTCCTACTTCCACTCGCTTATGATCTATGGTGTGGTCCTTTGGGGCAATTCGACTGACGCAGGAAGAGTATTCCGTGTTCAAAAACTGGCACTACGGACTATGCTCGGTCTTAGTCGGAGACATTCCTGTAGGACCTTATTTGCTAAACACCGAATAATGACCCACTACTCACAATATAGAAATACAGCATGTTTTTTTTATTTCCTTTAAATTCGATATGTTGCTTATGTACGTTAATCGTAGTTGCCTGATACATCACTTTTTGTTGAAATCAAAAACAATTTCTTTTCGTTTTTCATACACATTAAATGAATATTCAATTGTAAATAGTAGATTGTGTTACTAGGGATCAAAATGATTATTTCCGGCGAGGGCGTACATTGAGTCCCGAACGTAGTGTGGGATTCTAAAGTAGAATCCTGAGCGTAATGAGGGATTCAAGCGTTAACGCCTAAGACGAAAATAATTTAGATACCGTGTGACACATACTGCTTTTCACACCAACTAAGAGGAAATAAACAAGGCCGAAAATAGCATCATACCAACACCACGATGCCACTAGTTAATGCCCGAAATCGTAAAAAAAGTCCTTTAACAGAAAAGTGCCACTTTGATCCCTCCCAGGAGGGAAGAAAAGTACCACTTTGATCCCTCCTAGCTTGAACAGAAAAAACCCTTTTATGCCTAGTTGGTGTTGAAAGGTCCTTTATAGTTACATGAAAGTCACTGTCAAGTATGACAAAGCTGAAACTTTAAGACATGACAGCACATGCCAAAACACAGCTTAGTAGTAGATAATTTAGTAAACTTACACTGGTTCAGCTAATAGCCCATCTGTACTTGCCACAGCGCCCCAGGGCGTATGCCTATTTAGGCTAGTACTTCGGCAGACGGTACGTATGCCTACTCCCCTCCCTGTGTTGCTTAAAGCCACTCAGGATTTACACTTATGGGCATTTTCAAAAATAGGGTACCATTTTCTTTTTTTTAAATATAGGAAGATTGGGTTTATTGTAACCAGAATCACGAGTACTATTGATTTAAAGAAAGAAAAAAAGTATCCCGTTTTTTTGGGTCAATTTCGTAACGCATTTTTTCATACATTTTGTATGGGCCATTACAACACTGACAATTTTTTTTGTATGGAAAATGGACGACCCATTTTCATTAAAATGGTGCACTTTTTTCTGAAAATGCCCTTGCAATTGCTGTAAGGATTATTTGACCACCCAATATGATGATGATGAACTTACTTGAGCACAGGATCGACGTTCTCAGTGCTCGCGCTCTCTCCGACCAGATATCGGAGGGAAGCATCCACATTGGAGTTCTCTCGCAGACTGAATTGAACTATTTCGGGAGGCATCATCACTGTCTCGCCTTCTGTGCAGTCGATCGCGAGGAAATGACCTGAAACAAATATTTGTTTAAATTTCAAAATTATCACTTTTTTTTGACACAATATTATTTCTCGCTACATGATTTTAAGGAAAGTTAATTTTAAAATAGTGGTAGGTAACAATTTACCTTCCACGGTTTTTTAGACTTATTATATCCAAAGGGTAAAAACGAGACCCTATTACTAAGACTTCGCTGTCCGTCCGTCCGTCTGTCTGTCTGTCACGAGGCAGTATCTCATGAACAGTTATAGTTAGATACTTGAAAATTTCAGACTCTGCTGGCGCTATAACAAATACTAAAAAACAGAATAAAATGAATATTTAAGGGGGCTCAACAACAAACGAGTTTTTTTGTCGTTTTTATAGATAATGAGTACGGAACCCTTCGTGCCTGAGTCCGGCATGCCCAAACCCGGTTTTTTTATGGTATAGTTATTTAAAATAAAAACTTTTTCAGCCCTCTGGCCGGTAAGCGCCACTTTACGCAAAACTAAATTGCCGCCTGCCGGCTCCGTCGGGCAGAAAAATAGTATACAAACCTCGGCCGGTAAATGGGAAAGCCTCGGATAACATAAATGGGATAAGTTCGCCTTTGTACAAATATTTGTGTTATTTATCTTGTTTTTTTTCCCCTGTTTTTGTGCAATAAAGTGTTTTACTACTACTACTACTACTACATGTTAGTCGACCTCGGCTTCGCCTCGGCAGCCAATTACATGTAATCCGAGGCATTTCCCACTTAAACGGCCTCGGTATGTAATCTACTATTTCAGTCCTCCGGCCGGTAAGCGCCACTTTACGCAAAACTAAATTGCCGCCTGCCGGCTCCGTCGGGCAGAAAAATAGTATACAAACCTCGGCCGGTAAATGGGAAAGCCTCGGATCGCATGTTAGTCGACCTCGGCTTCGCCTCGGCCGACAATTACATGGAATCCGAGGCATTTCCCACTTAAACGGCCTTGGTATGTAATGTACTATACCTGCAATCATAAGGGTCCAGTGAAGGTCCTCAAATAGGCTGATCAGCTGTTCGCCGCCACTCACCGGCAGCTTGCCCATGTGCATGAGCTGCAGGTGCTCTTCCAATCTATAACAACACAACATTTAAATATCAGTTAATTACAAGAGTAATAATATAGTTGTATTAATCGCGTACCACCAGCTTGGGATCCTGCATTACATCTCATCAAGGATCAAGCACGAAACAGGACTGGACTGGAAAACCTTAGTGTGGACTTTCTTTCAAAAGATTGAAAACAGATAAAAGAGGCAAAATGGGGTAGTTTTCTTGTCGCTTCTTTCCGCCCCATAAGCCAGTTAGGGAAGCGTTCGTAAGTTGTATGCAGGGTTCAGCGTTCGTAAGTTGTAACCCCTTCAACGCTAATGACGACACGTTGTCGTCATGCCTCTACGTGCTATTTTCGCTACAAACCGGAAAAAAGCATGTTATCGGCTAAGGCGTAGCGCTATGAAAAATTCTTAACGGTGAATGAGTTAAAACCACTTTTAACTTTCCACATCCATAGAAGTCGAATTAAAAATAATAGCGGATGCTCCACAATCCTAAATGTTATTGATATATCCTTAGCGGGTCAAGCTGTGTTGTCTGTCCATTTTTTTATATATACCTACAATAACGGTGACAAACAAGCATACGGCCCGCCTGATGGTAAGCGGTCACCGTAGCCTATGTACGCATGTAACTCCAGGGGTGCTACATGCGTGTTGCCGACCCTTTAAAAACTCTATAGTATAACCACAGATTAAATAATAGTTCTTAAAAAAACATTACAAACAACTGTTTTAAACACTACGCAAAAACAGCTTTCGACGCTCAGCCCCCTTCTTCCCAGGGTTACCTTCGATTAGAAATACATACTAATATTATAAATGGGAAAGTGTGTGTGTCTGTTTGTCCGTCATTCACGGCAAAACGGAGCGACGAATTGACGTTATTTTTTAAGTGGAGATAGTTGAAGGGATGGAGTACTTTTTGTCTCTTTCTAACGCGAGCGATACCGCGGGCAAAAGTATAATATAATTCTGGCGCCAGCGGGTGCCATTATAGGTATAGGTATACGCGGGCTAGTTTCCGCAACTCGACGTCAAATGATGCGCCTATTTTGCGTGGCAGCGGGTGCCATTATTATAATTTCAATGTCTTCGAAGACATAAGACAATCGTTTCGAGTTTTCGTTGAGAGTTCCATAGGCTAAATAGGGTACCATTTTCTTTTTTCTAAATATAAGAAGTTTTGGGTTTTTTATAACCAGAATCACGAGCACTATTGATTTAAAAAAAGAAAACGTGTGTCCCGTTTTTTTTGGTCAGCTTTGTAACGCCTTTTTTATACATTTCGTATGGGCCGTTACAAAACTGTCAATTTTTTTGTATGGAAAACCGAGGACCCGTTTTCATTAAAATGGTGCACTTTTTTCCGTAAATGCCCGTATAAGGTTGACTATTTTATATGTGTATATTGACAAGTAACTTCACCTCTTGCTGCGCTCGTGCAGTATGGTGAAGAGCACATGGCAGCAGTGCGCTGGTGCCTTCCTGGCGATGGCACCTATGGTCAGCAGCACGTCACTGTGTTGTTTCCTTTCGTCATCTTCCACATCGTCCTTGATGTCGTCGGCGCACCCGTCGCTGCTCTCTACGCCTCTGTGAACAAATCAACAAAAAAAATTGTAAAATGTATAAAAAATTGTAATTTTTTTAAAATAAATTTTAAATATTCTGGGGACAATTTTACACAAATCGATCTAGTCTCGCGGTAAGCTCAATAAGGCTTGTATTGCGGGTACTAAACGACGATATATATAATAGATAGATACATATAAATACTTATATACTTACCCCTTGCCTTATATACTTGCCTTTGTACTTACTGTTTTCCTTTTGTAAATTTTAATTTTTCTGTGTTTTGTACAATAAAGAGTTTACATACATACATACATATATACATAGAAAACATCCATAACTCAGGAACACACAAATAAATGCCCTGACCAGGATTCGAACCTGGGACCTCCTGCTTCGTAGGCAGGGTCACTACCAACTAGGCTAGGAGGCCGTTGTTAAATCTTCGAATTTGACATTTTTACATTTTTTATTTTATTTTATATACTACGACGGTGACAAACAAGCATACGGCCCGAATGATGGTAAGCGGTCACCGTAGCCTATGAGCGCCTGCAAATCCAGGGGTGTTACATGCGCGTTGCCGACCCTTTAATAAAAAAGGAGGATTCGCTGTGTTAACAGCTAAAGGGGCGAGCTTTGCACAGTGTGTCCTCTTGGAGCTCTGGCGACCTTACTCACCAAGAGAAACACAACACTATGATTAGGGTCTAGTGTTATTAAACTGCGGATGGCTATAACGGATTTTCACATAAACTGAATAGTGCTTTAACCACTGCCAAATTAAATGGCACTTTATCACTGAGCCGAAAGGTGTACGGGACTATAGGAAACCCAGTTGTAGTGTTATAATATTACTTTACAATAGCAAACTGTACGTATTTGTGTACGATCTTTTCACGTGTAGAATTTGTTCAGGATCTAATCTCTACATTCAGAGATTCTAATACCTACCTTGTTGCAATGAACATAAAGTCCTTATTAGTAATTACCTCGTTACATCCGACGGTGCCAGCTGACATTGTAAGTATTAAATATCTCTATACACGGGTTGGTGAGCGTCTCTGATGAGTACCCGTCTGTATTGTGGACTATCTCTCCAAGTGTGAAGGAATTTGTTAGAATTTCTACCTTATTCCAATGATCATAAAGTCTATAATAGTAACATTACCTCGTTTCATCCGGATGTGCCAGCCGACATTGTAAGTATTATATATCTCTATACACGGGTTGGTGAGCGTCTCCGATGAGTACCCGTCTGTATTGTGGACTATCTCTCCAAGTGTGAAGGAATTTGTTAGAATTTCTACCTTATTCCAATGATCCTAAAGTCTATATTAGTAACATTACATAATTTAAACTTTCGTGAGTCAAACTGTTATTAAATTGCAACGGTTGACACTCACGTATTTTTATCACAATAGGCGTGACATGTTTCGTCTGCGTCGGGCAGACATCGTCGCTCATCATCGCCGGATTGCGCGAATCACCCCGCTTCGTCGCGCGCGACCCGGTACCTACGCCGGTCTCGGGCAGTGATGCACGAGCCGCGAAGGTGATAACACCACTCTGTCTGTCCGACGATGTCTGCCCGACGCAGACGAAACATGTCACGCCTATTGTGATAAAAATACGTGAGTGTTAACCGTTGCAATTTAATAATAGTAACATTACCTTGTTCCATCCGGCGGTGCCAGCCGACATTGTAGGTAAGTATTAAATATCTCTATACACGGGTTGGTGAGCGTCTCTGACGAGTAACCGTCTGTGTCGTGGACGATTGAACTCCAAGTGTGCAGGAATTTGTTTAGAGATTCTCTCCATACTGAATCATCGTTTACCTAGAAAAGTTTTTATTTTTAAATATAGTTGGAAGTTTTAAAACAAGATACTTGAATGAATAACGTCTGGTCTCTAAATAATTCCGTACGCAACAAGTGTGGAGAGTCCACATAGAGCAAGTCGCCTCGTGAGGAAATTAATTATTTAGCCAATAAGGTTACAAAATGTTACAATATTTATTATCTGTCATCATATGGAATTATGTCATTGCTCCAAAAACTGAATCACGTGGTTTTGTGTATTTACAATCATTTAATTCGCAAAAAGTACATATATACGACTCACCTGGGTGAAACATACGCACAGCCAACATGTCTCGGGTGAGGCACGTCGCGCACAAATACTAATAACCGCACGACTGCTAGTTTCACTCGGGTAGGTTCGTTAGTAACTTTTTGTAGATTAAGAATGGAAGTCAGAAGATAGTAAGAGGGGCCCAGGAGGCGGAACCGCACGCACAAAACACAAACCAAGCCGCATTTCCCTCGCGAGGCGACACGTTCTGTGTGAAACAGACGAGCAAAGTTTTGCTTCACTGACACACTACGGAATTACAAGCGCGACTGAGAGACCAGAGGCCTATTGCATAATGACTTGTAGCTTGTAACATTAGCGGAAGCCTCTTTTCAATCCCTCTTATTAGAAAGAGAGTTCCGCTAATATTACAAGCTACAACTGATTATGCAATTGACCCCAGACGTCATGTATTCATTGCTTCTGGTAACTTACCCCTTCTTCGACCACAGCTCCTCTAATACAATGACAAGTGAGCGTCGTCAGATTCTGCAACAGTGTCGCCGGCGTGTTCGCAATCATGCTCGGCGCGAAGAACTGAATCAACCGCCGATAGATATCCGATATCCCCAACATCTCGCGCTCCATAGGTTGAATATTAGCCATCATATTTAAAAAACTGTTCACATAATTCTCCAAATATTGCTGCTTTAGATTACTAGCGGAAACAACCACACCGCTCAAACTTGCCAGTTGAACTAGACAAGTCAATGATGGACTAGCTAATTCTGGATTCGTCCTCACATACATATGTATCTCGAAGAATAGAGCTATCAACTCCGGTTGTAATATCGTGTCTCTCCAGTTTAAACTTAGTCTCAAAGCCGGGGCTGCATCGCTTTCATATATAGCTTCAAATGCTCCGATCAACCGCTTGGGTAAAAGTGGTGATACTTGCCCCCAGCATAATACTGTTTCGACTATAGTTAGGAGTTGCTTAGTAAGTAATGCTTGTTCACCTTCAGGCCGGTGTCCGGAACGAACAATCTGTTCTAGAACAGATACAGTGAATCTGAATATTCTTTTTAAGTCTAACGCTTCGAAGGATTTCTTAAGCCTAAAGTGAACTTCCCAGATTAAGCCTACGTCTGCTGATTTGACGGTGATGGCGTACTCTTGCATGATGGCTAGGATGAGAGAGCAGGCAAGTTTCTGTTGGCTGATGGGTGAGCTTAGGATGATTTTCTCTAACTCTGTGAGTAACGCTTTTCTTTCTCTCCCGCCATCGTCTATGCTGCCTCTTTTAATGATAATTGCTATTGTCTGTAGAAGAAAAATTGAAATGAATGGATTAAACATTATCTCGCAGACTGGAATGCTACACATGCTAACTTTACGGACCATTTTTTTTAAATACTTATATTAGGTTACTGACTACAATAACGTAGAAAATAGCCCTTAGTCATGAGTCATGCGTCCGGCCGCGATGGCTGCTCTGTGCGTGTGTAATCCAATATAAGCATTTTAATATGTCTGATACTCACGGGGGTTTTCTATTTAAAACAATTTTTTTATTATTTCATAAAATTAACAAAAATTATCTGAAAATACACGTGTAACACATACCTGTAGCAATTTTTCTCTCAAAAACGGCGGAGTTTCTTGCCTCAGCAGGTAATTCAACAAATACTCTCTCAGCGATGAAATATCACTTTCCGACAATAATGTCCACTCTCTTATCAGAGCTGTCTTTAGCAGTCCGGCAGCTTCGAATAGAACATAGTCTGTTCTGGACTTTTCTAGGATCTCTCTGCAGAGTTGGTACGGGTTTTTGGTACTCCTGAACTCTAGGAAGACGCTCTCTGCTTGATGCCGTTGCTCTGATGTCACCAGAGTTGGTGGGGCCTATTAATGAGTGAAATGCATTATAACTTTAGATAATCGAACGAGCGAAGCGAGTAAGTTCATCCAGTCTACTTGGACGATCCGTCGTTTGTATGTATGTATGTATGTATGTATATGTTGATCGGATCGTCGTGAAATTTGGCAGATGGTTATCTAACCACCCTCTTTTGATGAAATAAATGGAATTTTTAAGCCACTGAACCTAAGTATTGATCAGGTTGACGAGATATAGGAGTTGCGAGTTCAAGATCGGGGAAAACCACAAGTAATAATAATACGATGCGCCGACAAAAGGGCGGACGGCGCAAGGGAGGGATTTCCTCCGCCACAGCGCACATTACCTAACAAAGAAAAATCCTGCAGTAGTGCAGTAGGGCTTAAGTAGGTATTCAAACCATAAGTTATGTGGTTGTGATGATAAAAGATTTTTTTTCATCATATAAAGTCTAATTTCACTCCTTTTTTAATGAAATGCAGCAATAAATAAAATAGTTTTTTTTTGCCGCTACTTTCTCTCTATCCATCATTTAGGATCCATTTTGGAAAACAAAACTGAACCTTTTTAGTAGTAAAGCTACTCTTTTCTAAAATAACCAAAATTTGGGACTTTTGAGGAGAACCTGCGAGTAATTTAATTTTCAGAGAAATACCTCCATCATAGGAAAAAAAGGAAAGTACAAAAACAACACTCCAATCCTAACAAACAAATCTATTCACCCATTAAATAGTTACAATGCCACAGATTGGTAAACACAATAAGAAAAATATTTTCTCTCAAGACAAAACATTGTAATCCTACAATGTAGGTACAATGTATGGGACACATTGTAAAGTGCTTTACATAGAACAGTATTAAGGTTTCAACTTATTTGTTCCTCATATTAGTAACAGCTAATCCTGACATAGGAGTCAAAACTAACCAGGAGTTTCCGACTTCAACCTACTGCAGGATTGGATCAACAATATTCAATTAGGGCTTTATTATCAAATAAAAGTCTTAATTCACTTAAAAGGTATTACAGCGCACACTGTAGCCTTGCGGAAGAGTTTATTGTGAAGCTTATATAAGTCATTGTGCAGTGTAAACTTAGGAAAGATTATTAGAAATTAATTAATTTTAGTCATACCATCAACATCTGCGCTGCCGTCTCCAGTGTTTGTATCGCACCGTTATCCATCGTAGCTTTTGTTATAGGAACACCGCAAATTGTACAAAAACGATGAATTAGACTGAACGTAAACGAGACATGCGAATCGGATCACGGTTTCAAGTAATTAGGAAGTCGCATAATTGTAGAGAATTTGTGAAAACACCACGAATTTTCCAAAATAATATCTCTTGACAACCGTGCAATGACAGTTATCAACTATGTTGCAAGTTATAAAAATATTAATTTACTTGGGGTCTCAGTGTTACTACGTTAAATAACATTAGTGCGCGTTTTAAATTGTGTCTCTAATAGCTGCTGTTTATTTACTTTTAAATTTTAAAACGTCATGTTATGTCAGTGTCAAGTCAATGTCAGCTTTGCACCAAATGTACAATTTTCTTTTCGTCATTATTATTCGAATAAAAATCAAGATAGCCAAATTTCTAGTTCCCATTGTTCAAGAGAAAGATGAGTGTCATTAGAAGTACCCAATTCGATTCAACAGCATCATCTCAAGAGATTCACGACGTCGACGACGTAAATATTGTGAAGTACAAAAATCAAGCAAAGGACTTGTTGAAATCTCGAATTTTCTTGGGGCGCTACTTAGAAAGACGGCTAATTAACCAGCGGATTGGTTACAGAGATATTGTCGTTGTGAGCCCAGCCGAGGTCGACTTGAAGAGAGATTTGTTGGAGGTGCAAAATAATCTCCGTACTATTTGCCCTACCATTCAATGGATAGGTATCACAGACACTGAAGCACTTGGATATACATCTGGCGTATGTATCTGGACTGAAATAGATAATCAGCCATTCGGGCCATTCTGGTTTCAAGTGAAGAGCCTCAAATTCAGGGATGAAGAAATTATAGTGACAGTCAAATGTTTGCGGCATATATCAGATGCATTTCTGGAAATTGAGCCTGTATTGACTGGAGGTACTAGCAAAAGCTCTAAGAGTAAGGAGACAACTGAAAGCAAAGTTGAAAAGCCTATTGAGGCTCTCAGTGATACTGTTCAAGAGATCAAAGCTAATTTGAAAAGTGCTCTATCTATAACTAATGTCAAAGAATTCTTTACATTCATATTTGCTCTAGTTATTGCAGTTTTTACTGGGAGTACGGCATTTATCAATTTCCTTGGCAATTTTATTTTAGCTTTGTTAAGGGAATTGTCCATTTTGGTAAAAAATTCCACTCCAATGTTTTTGGGATTCTTAGATTTTTTAAGTAAAATTGTTGGGGGATTTTATATTCTTTTAGCTATGTTCTTTAAGCCAAGCAATCCATCCCCACAGAGCAAGAGGTCACTTAGACACTATGACAATGCACAAGCTAGGTACAGTAATGATTTTGACAGCAGATATATTGACTGAAAGTTTGGGATATTTTAATGTATAGATTTAGATCTAGAATGTGAAAGGTTTTCTTGGAATTCATTCTTGATTAGATCTCAGCTTTGTTATGCCAAAGTATGTTAAAGAGAGGACATCCTTTGCTCCTCTTAGGGCCACTGTCACCAACCGGGTTAGCCAACAAACCTAAAGTTAAGTGTTCATTTCATATGGAATTTGACAGTTAAAGCTGGGTTAGCGGGTAACCCAAGTTGGCAATCTGGCATGTGGTGCTTATTTGTGTGGTATATTTCTATTGTTTTTGTTGTGTACTTTGTACAGTCTACAAAATATTATGGACTCTAAACCTGTTGTTCCTTTGAACATCCTATTTGTTTTTCCATCTTCCTACTTCTCCCAATGTAGTGGGGTTAGTTTTCTTCACTTTCTTTTCTATTTTGACTGTGTGACTGTACAAGCTAAGTTAGGGCTTATTATATTCTAACCAATTTTGTGACCTAGCCATCAGAACATGTTCAACAATGAGAATGAACACCTTTGCTGCGTACCAGGCTGAAATGCCAGGCCATTTCAGCCTGGTACGCAGCAAAGGTGTTAATAAAACTAAACAGTTAGGTAACCAGAAAATGCCAAACAAAACAAAAGGTTATGTAATAATGCTGGACCTTAATTAAAAATGTACCATACCTTTCCTGATGTAAAATGTTTACATTTTTAATTGTTAAACTGTTGGTGTAATCTCTTTTCAAGTCTAGTAAATATCTATCACATTTTAAAAACATTCCTATAGTTCATCCCATTCCATTATTTGGGGCTGACCACTGATGGTTGTTTCGAAACAAGCTATGGGAGACATTTCGTTTTTTCATATGTTTTGTCAGTTCAAAAACGAGTTCTGAGGGCCATCCACAAACTACTTGTTTGTTTGTTCATCTCTTTCTCTCTATTGCTCTCGTATATTCGAAATAGTTGAACGAACGACCGAAGTGGTTCATTGTAGGCTCTCTGTTATTGCTTATCTCCAAAAAAAAACCACTGACATCTGTTGCCAGCCCTAATAAAGCATTTGGTGCATTGTTTATTTTAATTGAGGTAGAGGTTCAAATACTTCCACAGCATTTATTACACATGATTGTATACAATTTTTATTTTTATTTATTTTAGACTATTTTAAAGTTAGATATAGTTACACTGAATAATAAGGTGATATTATGTATTTGATTTCCTTTGATTATGGTGACTGGAGCTAGACAATGTATATACGGTTTTTGTAATTTTATGAAATATATAGACATTATTTAACTGCAGTATTTTCTTCTAGGGGTACCACAATAACATTTTTGCTATCTGAAAAAAAAGAAGTTAATTACTACCCGCAACATTAATTGACATAATAATTTTCTGCAAAATAGATCATAAAATTCATAAACAATCGACTCTCGCCTCGCGCATTAATTTTAGTACCAAAATGAGGGTTGATGTCCGTGGATGAAAAATTTGAATGCTAAAGAGAATGTCATTGGACTTTCAGGACTGTGTAAACAAACCGCCATATTGAAATTGTCTTTGAATGATGAATTTACTAGCGATGGGGAAGTGCTATTTTAAGTCAAAATAAATCGATTACTAAAATACCAAAAGTAAAACACATCTCATCTTCATATTTTTAATCGGTTCAATCTTCTGGAAAATCGGTGCTTGAAGTTTTACTAGAGTCACTAGTCTTAATTATAAAAGGTGGCGTTACATCATTGGTATACCCTATCGATGATGCTGTCTAAATTTTTCATTTTATGCTCTTCTCCTATTACATGATCCACGCATTTCTTCCACTGCATGCATCCGCATCTGAATTTAGGTATTTATTTAATTTTAAGTATATTATACCTTACGCTAAGATCCTTTACTCATTTACTTACCGTGTAGTGTTACACTATGCCTATATCAGGTAGATACCGTGAGTACCGGCATTACAATGTCACTAAGTTTAGTCACATCCCTAAACGTCATAGACAAACGTAGAATATAAAAGAAACAAAAACGTCATTGCATTTTGTCGAAATAACGTCACTTTTAAATCGTATTGAATTTTCAATGAAATTTCCAAGATTAAGTAATTTTTCCTATATTATTTGTTTTTTACGAGAAAGGCTATTTTAATAGTGTATGTTTTCAATGACTTTTGATGAGGTGGTGTGAAACTTTAAGGAGTAACAGTGATAAATCAAAGTGACGCCGTTTGTTTACATAGTCCTGAAAGTCCAATGACATTCACTTTACTAGTGTCAACTGCAGCAGAGCTACAGTTAGCGATGAGGGTAGGCATTTATGCCGCTTTACACCAAACATTCGACTTTCGAGAAGCCGAGAACGCGATCTCTGTTTCAAATTTGAAAATTTATAATATTGTGCGTACAGCTAGCTCTATATAGTTAAAGCCTGTTTCAAATTAAACTTACCTCCGCATATAAACTTCCTTGATCTGTTGATAAAAGCTGTGTACACACTAGTTGAAGTTACTTTCGAGTACACACTTTCATTTTTTTTAATGAATGTACGCAACTTTCTCGCATTGTCGGCGGCTTTCTTCGCTGGCGCAATTTTTGATCTGATAGGATCTGGGAGTGGTTGTCTGGCTTTATTTATTTCTTGGCGTTCTGGTTTTTGAATTACTGGAACAGAATACAAACTTGCATTAAAAAATTTTACTACTTCTGAAATGAAATTTCCATTAACCGTTTTACGACATGAAGATAGGGGCAGCTTATTAAATTAAACATATATTTGTTTCAGCAGACCCGAGAATACGTATAGGTATTACTAGTTACAAAATAGTCTTTGTTATAGTTTGATAGGTACCTAACGGAATTAGACTGACCGTTATTTTTATGGTGTTTGTTAGCTTCCATATCTTTTTTCTGTTTGTTGATGACAATAGTTACGGAGTGAAGGGGATGCTGACGGTGATGTGATTTTTTGTTGGATTTATGGCCCTTTTTGGACGCAGGCACTTGTATTGTAACATTTTTCTTCTTGATTGGCTGCAACAAAAGTTATTGTATTAAATAATTCAGCAGTATCTAAGGTCCCAGCCCCACTACTAGCTGCGTTGCGTTGCGTGACGCGTCGCGCTCGCGCGTCATATCGTGGAAAATCGTAGACGCAGACAGTACATATTTTCTATGGCGTACCGAGACGCATCAGCACAGGGCCGGGTCTTACGAGGATGTTACATAGTTTACGAATAGACTGATTCCCATTTGTCTCCACTTGTTCGTTTCAAATGGAAAATTATAAGAAATAAGACCTTAAAAAAATTAAAATAAATGTAGCTTTGTTTAGTTTTGTTATATTTGTAGGTAGGACATACCTCAGTTGCTATACAAGATGTTATTATTTCGCCTATAGTTATTGCCTTTTCTTTTTCATTTGCTTTCGCAACACTTTCACCCACAACATTAGTCATAATATTCGTAATTATTATATTTATATCACTGTTATTAAACTCTATGAGCATGTTTTTAAACAAACTCAACATTGAGGGCAAGTGTGGTATCAGTTGCATTTTTGCTTCTTCATTGCCGGATATATTTTGTAGGATGTCCAAATGTAGAAATAATTCGTTCAACGTCATATGTTGTCGGTAGGCTATGAGTGCATTCAGGGTCTTATTTCCGACCGCTAAAAGAAAAGGACACTTATAATATACACTGCTTTAAATATCCTGGAATAAATAATGTAAGGTACTCATAAACTTATCGACCACTTAAAGTTTATGGGCAACCGGCTTGAAAGCAATACCTACCTACATAAGAGTCCGAGTTTTTAAAGTAATTCAGTCTGTATATTCTGGTATGATTTTTGATCTTTTATAAGTAGACATGTTTCGATATTGTATTGATGTTTGGGTGACGGTTGCAAACTTATATGATTTCTCTGGCTGAGCTATAGATGGACTCTGTTTACCTTCTTGCATTGGTCGACAGTGGTAAGTCAGACTATTCATCCCAGTGCGCTCAGCTTGCGGCTGTAACGTATTCAAAATCGTATTAAGCATTTCAACGGTATCACAGCTTAATATGTCCTGTTTTTTCTTTAAAACCTTTTTGATGTCGCACGTTATTTTTGCGTTAAAGTTTAAATATCGTCGGCCTTCTTCCAATCTGGATAGATTGTATAGGAATTTCGCTGTCATTTCCTGAGAATACAAAGAATCAAAGGTATTTTATGCATCCAGTATATTATAATTAATATCAATAGGGATGACGACTAGGTTGAAAAACTATTATTTTATTTAGTCCGTCAGTTAGATTACCCAAAATTATTAGACACGTGTTTTTTCCTGTTTCAAGTTAACTAAGATCGACGATGATACATAGCATCAAAGTTCCGGGGTGGGTAGTGAAGTGACGTCACTTAGAGGTAAGAAAGAATCGTAGGTACCTAATTGTAACGTCACGCGAAACTTTAATGCACTGTATTTCCGTCGTTTTTCATTTAACGCACAAAAGAAAAACTACGTGCCGAATATTTTTAATAATCTAACAGACGGCTATTTTTTTGTCGTCTTGCTAATTAGTAATGTAAGTACCTACCTACTTAAGTGAATACATATAAATTGAAGAGAACACTAACCTGCTCTTCCTTTTCTACTGGGCCGGGGTTCTTACACAGCCAAGAAATGCACATTACCACAATCGTGTAGACATCGAATATGCAACAAACATCAGCGAACGCGCACGCTTGTATGATTTCCGCCTTTTCCGCATACGTGCCCTCTTCTAAACCCTGAAAATTGACACAGATTGTTTTTAGATATGTTGTACAGTCAGTAACAAATATATGAATATAGCCAAAGTGCCAAAAATATGTTTTCAGGACTTTATATTTTTCTGACCATTAAGGTGTGTGATACATATTTTTGACACTTTGGCTGTATGCATATCTTTGTTGCCAACTGTACACATTTATGATTTGATTTCGGTGTCTAGGTCTTAGAGGCTAGGGCGAGTGACAGAAAGGTCTGCGCTTATTGCAAAATACTATGAATGACCGAAACAGGATGTTCAAGGTCCGTTAGAAGGCTCAATTATTATTTGAGCGAAATAATATCATCAACTACTACTTAGACCGTTCTGTCATTAACTGGCACCTTCGTCGTGTGCTATGACCGGGTCATCTCACCACAATAGCTAGGTACTCACAGACATGTTATAACATTTATAGGTACCTGGTTCAAAAACAGCAAAGCATTTTTAGTATATATTGCACCCATATACAAGAACTTTTTTAAAATTAACATGTTTTTTATGATTTCTCCAATCGTATTGGTGCAGAATTTCGTGTCCTCGTTAAAATGTATGATAAAGTCATTGTATTCGTGCTGGTTTAGGCAGTGGCACTTTCTGATCAGTCTCTTGTACACCGAACAGTCGTCGTCTTTATCCTAAAGATAACATAACATTAATGACATAGGTATTTAATAAAAGTACAGGCAACCAAATGGAGCCCTAGGCCACTCTGGAACCATGTCAAAATTACATGCAGTATGAGAGTTCTTACAATCTGATTTATAGCGTCACTATCACTATGACATAGTCCTACAGTGGCTAGGGTTCCAATTAGTTGACTGTACCTACATAAAGGAAGTTGCTGTACTCTGTACACAAAGCAACTTCCTTCATGTTTATTTACATATACTTTTTTTTGTGAAGCCGTTAAGTGTCCTACTGCTGGGAAAAGGCCTCCCCCTTTGTCTTCCATTTGTTCCGGTTCAGGGCGCTTCTGCCAGTCGGTAAGATATATTTATAAACTTAAATAGTTAACATTCCGTGAGCTGATTTCGGTGGAAGCAAGTTATTTACGCGATTCTAATGTTCCTATTTTCTATATAACATTCATTTATGACTCAATATAAAGGAAATCAGTTCTTACCCTTATAACAATAGAGTCCAATGCTTCAGTCTGCTTTTGCAATCGTGTTATGGCTGCGGATCCAATAATATCAGTCACTGACCGGTCCTACAAATATAATTGTCAAAATGTGTAGATTTATTTAGACACTGTTTGTAAATGTAGGTACAATTAATCTACTTAATTCATTTAATAGGTAATTGTTAGGTTTTTTCACAGCTTCAACCTGTGTAAGTATGTGGTATTCATTTCAACTTGTTACCTATACGCGTTCCCGAGATAAAGGGTCTTGCTTGACAGATAGACGGACAATAACGTGATCCTAAAAAGGGTTCCGTTTTTTCCTTTTGAGGTTCGGAACCCTAAAAAGACACCGACGAGATGAGAACCTCCTTTTTTGGAAGTCGGTTAAAAATGCATTTCACGCCAGCAAGCAAGCATTATTATTAAAACGAGCTGTAGGTATATAATATCGGTGAAGGTAATCCGTTCACACCAAACAATCACGAAATAGTTAGTTTTCAGTTAAAATCACGATATTTTTAAAATATCGACGAGGGATTCCCCTAGTATATTCTAATTCTGACAAGTATTGCTTATTTTTACCATTATATTCGTATTCTCAGGATCCCAATTGGTCAAAGGCCGTAATACGTCTGCCACTTTTGGTGGATCATCAGGAACGAGAGCCGTCGAGTGCGTTTTTGCCTGCACATCTTCCAGCAGGCATAATAGCCTTTTAGTGCTGTTCTTGAGACATACCAACTGGTCCTGTAAAGTAAAATCATTACAGCCATTGGATAGTGTACTGAGATAAGTCTACATATTGTTTATTTCACGCACCAGTTTCATATGGCAGAGAGGTACATTGGAAGATTGGCACACCACACATTCCTTATCTTTATCTCCATTTGACATACTATTGGTCTTGTCAAGGATGTTAGAAGGAACTGGTATAAGGTCATATGAGGGTTCTTCAGCTAACTCGTATTCATAATTGGCTGTGCTTCTACTATCGTGGCTATCAGTGGTGGACCTGTTGGATTTT
Organism: Lathronympha strigana; assembly: GCA_949128165.1. Classification (NCBI taxonomy): domain Eukaryota; kingdom Metazoa; phylum Arthropoda; class Insecta; order Lepidoptera; family Tortricidae; genus Lathronympha; species Lathronympha strigana. The sequence goes on from OX421911.1 coordinate 3,940,546, forward strand.
GGTGTCGTCATCTTGAAGTATGGTGACTTCCAATGTACGAGCGTTTGCTTAATTATACTTTCATTTGTTCCTATTGCGGCTGCTGTTGGATAGAAATATAGTAGGTATTGTTGTATACAGTTTACAATGTTTTCACATTTTGAATCACTTTTGAATTTTTGCGCTTTCTTTGATTGATGTTATTAAGACTTATTAAGATATAAGATGGCAACACTGCTAGATGTTGCCAATCTTCTACGTTAAATTTTAACTCTATCTCGACGTTTTTAATAGTTTCTTGAACAATACGGAAGCCCAAGCCCACAAATGTCAAACAAAGTGCTGTCAAAAATCGTGCAAGTTTTGTTTGGAATTTTGTTTATTTAATATTTACTTTACGAAACTTTCATAAAATTAAATAAATAAACTGTAAATTGTTATTAATTTAATAAGTCATAAATTTGTATCATGTATTTACAACACATGTTTATTAAAATGCCTGAACTTTGTTTCGTAATTACTTAAGTAAACAAGAAATTTGCGTGGAATTAGCATTACGGAAAAATGAATAACTATAAAACAAAATTAAATTACGATAGCCCGTGTGATTCGGACAATGACTGGACTTCTTCAGATGATTCCAAATATTCTGATTCCGACAGGTATAGCTTCAACCACTTTTACCCATACCCATAAAGTACTTAGCAAAGTGTTGTAAAAACCTATGATGAACCTTTTAAGCCTCACGTCAGTTGCAAAATTGAAACACTTTAATCCCAAGCTCTGTCATTCGCGGGGTCCTTAGTCCTCTTAAAGGTCTTAAAGTACGAGATTTCCCGCGAAGGCTTTGAAGAGTTTCGAGAAATGTTTTATTTAATTTTATTTCTAGTTCTGTTCCTGAATGGGACTCGGATGTTGGTGAGGATGGAGAGCTTGTTTACATCAAAGTTAAAACCTCTAATGAAGCTGTGGAAGATTCTAAGGTTCCGCTTTTGGAAAACTGTGAAGCATTTAAAAGGAAAAATAATTTTAAGAGAACATCTACTAGACGATCTACTAAAGGTATTTTTTTAAATATGTGTGTGCTTTGGATATTGTTCAAATATTTATGAAGACTACATACCCAGTTTTTTTTTCATTTGTATCTAGTCATTATTATTTACTTCTTAGTGAATTTAATGCCATTTTCAGTCTGAAGTGTATAGATCGAGGTGTAAGAAGCAGTATACAGATCAGTGGTTTCCAATGTGCGGTTGGGGATCTGAAGATCCTCTAAGTAATTTAAAAAAATGGCACTTCTTATGAACAAATTTTGAAAAACTTGGATCAACAGCCAAAATATTTGAATTCATATTAAAAACTATTCCTTGTACACACTCCTTGCATACATTCCTTATTACACACAAAAACAGAAGAAATATAAGTTTAGCTGTATTTATTTCTTATCTAATGTATTTATTTTCTTTTCGTTTTTTAACTTATTTGTTTTTATTTTTATTTGTCAGGCTGTTTGTGACATAGGCATCTTCCAGCAAGCACCACTCTTCATGGTTTTTTTAACTTTACTAATGTTTAGCCTTACTGTTTTCAGGCAGAATATTCAAAGTCCTAAAGAGTCATAAAACAAAGCAGATAGATGTTTTCGGTAGAAAGAAAGCAGATGAAACCGAAGCTTCCACACTTGCCGGTATTCTTAAAAAGACATCTCTTGATGATAACAAAGTTGTTATACAGGTAATCCACATATTCATATATTTTGATTGACATTATCATATTTTTGATTTCAGTTAAAACACATTAATATCCTTGACAAACTTATTTGTGACAGCCTATACTTTGGCATCCACTCTAAATACTCAGAAAAGGTAACAGACAGTTTAGTTAAATTATGTTTTCTCCCATTCTAACAAAGGCAGAACAGATAAGGACAAACAATCATTTAGCCAAACTATATTTGATATGCATTTATGAATAAGGCCATCAGCTAATAGTATTTTTTTCCAAGTTAATTTCATCATACAACTAATGTTTTAGTAATTTTTTGTTTTCTAATTGTAGGTCAGCAAAAACATGATGTTCAACAGTGAGAAGAATTGCCAAATCGAAAAAATGTTTGGGATCAGTCTAGAAACTAAAACTGACGGAAAGAATCTCGTAGTTGCTGACTTTCTTCCTGAAGCCAGGGCTCTCTACTCCCAGAAAGTAAAAAAAGGGTATTTCTTGCAGAAAATAAATGGGATTGATGTTAACTCATATAATATAAACAGTATTCTTCAAGTTGTTGCGGATGATTATGATAACCCTAAGCTTCAATTCCAAATTGTAGCCAAAGAGACTACTTTTGATATAGAAAAGCTCCTTACAACAAAATTACCGCCCGATAATTCTCTAACGCAACTGTTAAAAGACTCAAACTGCTCCGTCTTATACATATGCTGTAATGACATTGAATACCACAGCAATGATGACAAGGGAGTTCTATATTGCTACCCGAGACCATTCAATCAGAATTTTCTTTATAACACCAGAGGCGCTTATGTCACCTTAAATCATTTAGCACCCAAGTCTTTAGGGACAAGCCAACCTATAACATCTACAGTATTACACAATGGTTCTCTAATAAATATTGCTTACATGGCACATTATAGTGATTTACTATTAGTAGCATTTCCAAATAAAGAAGTTGATTTATTCGCTGCTAAGAGAGTTATCATTGAGATAACTAGAACTTTAGAATTTCTGTACGGCTCTTTGAAAACTTGTTTTACTAAGCCTAATAATGTTGATAAGCTGGATAGTCTGTTTTCCCGGATATTTATTAGTTTATTGTTCAGTAATATGGATAAAGATAGTGATAAGAGCAATGGGTTGTATTTCGAGGATGTGTTGGCAGCTCATTCTATTACGCTGCCACTAGAAGTAAGGATACAAGTGGATGATGCTATGACGGAGTTACAGGCAGCGGACTACAGGGAATGGGTAAGTTTTTTCTTATCAGATTTAGTCGATACTGGCCCTTATGTAGTTGGAACAAAGTTCAAATTTGGCATTTCTGAATAGACTAATGTCTATTAGGTATGGGAAGCCTGTGTTGCTCAAAGGTATGTACCTATTAGAACCAGTTCCAAGGAAGCATATTGTTTTTAAATGCGCTTAAATAAAAAGAGACAGATTTTAACTTAGATAAATCAGCAGTGAATTTGAAGTTAATACTTCAAAATGGAATAAATCACATATATTCACTACATCTCGACGCTTCGACTCCTTTACAATAGTTTCGAGTTTTTTGTAATCTTCTAACTAGTAACTAGTAAAGGACTTATAACGTAATGCAATATGACCATACTTTTTTTTAGACTGATGACATTGAAAACTTTCAAAGACTGTACACTGTCATCGGGACCTGTTTGTATTACTCTGGTCATTTACTAAGTTCTCACCTACAAGATGAGGAGTTGATTGAAATCAATTCGTTTTTGAAACTCAACGGAATCTTGAAGCTGAGCGCTGAAAAGGAATTGGATAAGCTTGTGATTTGGAAGGAAGTTTATATTCATGAAAATAGAACACAAAATAAAAATGATGGCAATGATTACAGGTAATATATGAATTTTTTAACAAGCACTTTTTAAAGTGTACTATTTGAAAGTTAGTCCTTAATTCAAATAAGTTTTATTTACATATAGAAATAGAAATTATTTATTTGATTCACAGAAAAAAAAACTATCTATTTACATCTTGTACAAAATATCAGAGAGAACCAAAATGGATGCCACTCAGCATATGCCGATAGCTAGGATACGAGATACATAGCCATGGCGCTGGTTTTCAGGACACCCATATATGGATACTGGTCTGTTTAAGATTAAATGGGTTAAATATGTTTAGTAATTTATCCATAGACAACAAGTGTTTAGACTTTCAACTGGTTCCTAGCAATTACGAACCCATTGTAATTTTGGGTGTTTCTTATTGGCAATTTTTCTTAGAATTCCAGATGGACGGTGGTTCCTCCTCGTGGCTGGTAAGGGACATTTCATTCTGGCCACGTTAATGGAAGCTGGAGGCTGTACCGAAGATGTAAGTTGTGTATTTCACATCCTATTGGGGCTTCCACAACCTGCTCACTTTTGCCGTCCATCATAATAATAATATATTCTTTATTGTGCATAACAGAAAGAAAAATACAACAAAATAAATAAAAACATAAAGAGTTAAGCAACAACAGGCGGTCTTATCGCTACAAAGCGATCTCTTCCAGACAACCTTAGGGTAGTAGAGATTACTTAGGAGAAACCCGTAAATAGGGTTTCTGCTCGAGATTTCTCGAACTCGAGACAACTCGAGAATTTTTGTTTCATTCGAGACGAGAAAAAAATGTCCATGACTCGAGAATTCTCGAGTCATGCGCGCGCCTTTTCGCCCAGTACAACTAGACTTAAAGAAAATTAACTTGAGAATAATAAACTCAGAACTTTTATTATTTTGTTTTTGTAAGTAATACTTCTTCATTACAGTAGGGTAAGTTGGTTCTGTGTTAAAGTCGTGACAAGGGCTTCAATCACGATTTTTTGAATTCAACAAAAATTAGCTACACTGTTTAGCTACATTTTATCAAGTCTTCTGATGGACCGAACATCAAAGTTAATTTCGGACGTGACTTAATGCTCAACTCGTGGTTCTACATCAAAACGACTTCTCTAGCTGTCTATTTATCAATTTTTCTTACAAAAATTGTACTTATTATGGTTGAACTACCCCGAAATGTCAACTATTCAAGACTCGGATGAAGTCAGCGGTGACGATGATAATTCTATCAGAAATTGGAATCTGAAACTGCAAACAAGGTGCAATATCTACAGAATATTATATATTTTTATAACAAATATGATATCTGTTAAAAGTTCAGAAATAGCCCACTGAAAAACATCTTACAAAAACATATAGGTACCTAACAGAAGTTTCTGTTGATGCTGAAAGAAGCTACACTGAAACTCATTCCGTATTTTTTCCTTTTATATTTTTTTTATTCTGAGACAATCGACGTAACAATGTTCCAACTTGATCCTCGTGTTAAATCGTAATAATGTACAGGATCCCAAGCTGGTGATATGGGAAAGCTTCCTCACTATTGAAATAGGAACCTTTTGATTTGAATAGCTATACGCGTAAGAATCTAGAGAAGTATCGCTTTACCTGGCGAGAATGAGAGGATTTTCAAACTTTATTCAATGGCTTATATTAATTCGCTGGAGGCAGACTGCAATGTTTTTTGGCTGTGCTGGACATCGGCTATGTCATGTGTAAGGAATACATGGAATAGGTACTCCGTTTTGTTAGCCCATCGAATGGGAGATCACGTTCTGCCCAGTGACAACAAGTGCTTTAAAGTATAACTGTCTTAACTCTTTAGCAGTTAAGACTGGCTAAAATGCTTAATTAAAACCTCATCGCCAATTCATAGTTATAAAAAAGTTAAGGAAAACATATAAAAAGATGTCGTTATAGGTTGGTTTATTTAAAGAGGTTTGCCTTTAAAAGGGTAAATATATTTTAACAATGAATTCTTACGGTGGTATCCGAAAAACATTAAAATTATTATCCTCCAAAAAAAAAGACTCGAGACTCGAGAAGACTCGAGAAATTGGGCTCGAGATTTCTCGAAACTCGAGAATACAAATGAGCCGAGAAATCAGAAACCCTACCCGTAAAGGTGGCACAAATATGTAGATGAACTGGTTGCACATCAGCACACAATATATATACCAATATACATACATAAATACGTATGATTAAAATATACATACATAAACCATAAATATACAACTACACATATCCTATAGATAAAATAGACCAACAACTTAAGGAAGTGACAGATAGTGTTGTTTAAGTTTAATCTTAAAAATGGATAGAGATTTGGCACGTTTTAAATCAACCGGCAAAGCATTCCATAACCGTATCGCTTGAAAGGTAAAGGAGTCACTATAGAATTTTGAAGAGGAAGTTGTTTGGGCAAGAAGAAGATTCTGTGAGCATCTTAGAGAGGAGAGGTAATTAAAGCGCTCTTTAAGGTAAAAAGGAGTAATGGGGTTGAAGAGAATACTATAAAGAAGAGCTAGAATATGAAAGTTGCGACGCAAGCGAATGGGTAGCCATTTGAGCTGAGAACGGTAAAACGAGACGTGGTCATATTTAGGCAAGCCAAATATGAACCGGATACACAGATTTTGAAGGCGATCTAGTTTATTCAGCTGCTCTTGAGAGAGATCGAGATAGCAGATATCTGCATAATCCAAAATGGGGAGAAGAAGGGCTTGAGCTAACGCAGTCTTGGTGGCGAGCGGTAAGAAGTTACGAAGCCGTCTTAAGGATCCTACAGCAGCAAACATCCTTCTACTGACTTCGCTGATCTGAGGGACCCAGGATAAAGTACGATCCATAATTATGCCTAGGTTTTTGACATGATGTGAATAAGGAATATGGACACCGTTAAACATAATCATTGGTAGATTTTTAAAGTCAATACGCGAAATTAATTTTGAGCTGCCAAGAATTATGGTTTGAGTTTTAGATGGATTGACTTTGAGTCCATAGCGACAACTCCAATCAAAAATATTAACCAAATCATTGTTAGTGGAGCTAATTACAGATGGAAGATCGTCAAGCCCGCCCTGGGAGTAAATTTGGAGGTCGTCAGCATAAAGGTGATATGAAGAGAGAGTATTGTAAGTAATAGAATTAATGAAGATAGAAAAAAGCAAAGGGGACAAAACGCCACCCTGCGGAACGCCGGCTAACGTGTTGCACCAAGAGGAGCGAGAAGCATCCACCTTTACTCTCTGCCGACGACCAACAAGGTAACTTCGAAACCACTCAATGACCGGAGGAGAGATGTTAAGAGAACACAATATCGTAAGCAGAATGTCGAAATCTACGGTATTAAACGCGTTACTGAAATCTAACAGCGTTAATACCGTTACCATCCTTTTATCGAATCCCGCGCGAATATCGTCAGTAATTTTAACTAATGCAGAGACCGTACTATGACCGGAGCGGAAACCGGATTGGAATGGGTTCATGAAACTACTAGAATTCAAAAAGGAAGTCAGTTGTTGATGGACAAGACGTTCAAGAACTTTAGATAAGAAGGGAAGTATGGAAATGGGACGATAGTCAGAAAAAGAAGAAGGATTGGACTTTTTGGGTACATGAATTATATCAGCTTCCTTCCATAAATTAGGAAACGTACTAGAAGAGATTGAGCTATTTAGAATATGGGCAATGATGGGAACAAGGAGATCAAGGAGAGGAAGGATCATATTACGACTCACATTATCAACGCCAACAGCATTAGACGATATAGATACTATGTTCTTCCTAACATCACACTCGGAAAAAAGAGCGAAAGAAAATTGAGAAGAGACAGAAGTTGAGATGCTAGAGAGATCCTTAACAGTCTGATCCTTAACCGGCCCACTGAAAGCCCACCCATCATACAATTACTTTAAGGAAATTTTAGTGTAATTGTATGGTTAGTAATTGTGTTAATTTTATTTTGCTCTACAATTTAACGAGACCAATAAATGCTACTTTCATTTAATTTAAGAAATACTTAAATTTCATTGTAACCGTATTTCCATCGTATTGCACATTGGGCGGCACGAGGATATAAAACGTACATATATGAATGACAAAGCGTTTAAAAAAACCTGACATTTCTCCGTAAATGTAATCGCTGCAGCTATGACAGAAGAAGAGAATTAAAGGATTTACAAAAAAAAAAAATACTGTATCAATGGGCATTTGACCTCATTCAATTTTCGCAGCTAATAAGTGCCAAATTTATGTAACATTTAATTAAAAAATCTTCATTATCAGTAGGTACGGCATATTAGTTTATAAAACTAGATGTTTTATAAGGTTTGATGTTTATTTTCACCAGGCAGTAGGCATCACGCCGCCTACCCCGTTCTACGTAGAAGAGTGCGAGAGCTGTATAGAGCTGTTATACGACGTAGGGCTAGACAGGTACCTCGCTACCTGGCTGCGCTCCAACCTGCAGCCCCAACTGGAGGTATCCCCGGAGTACCTCACTAAGCAGGGGAGAAAAATGAGGGATGTATACAGTAAGTAAACACAAGCTTTACCTTTCGCTGCTCCACGTATAGTGTGTGTTTGAATAATTTTGTAATGTTTTTTAATACATTGCATATCTATCGGTTCCAACTTAATAAGGTTATTATACTTGTTTATATACTTACTCAGATAGCATAATGTAACACGTATAGTGTGGGATCGATCTAGAGCTGTTATACGAGGTAGGGCTAGAAAGGTACCTGGCTTCCGCGCGCCAACCTGCAGCTCCAGAGTACGGAGTACCTCACTAAGCAAAGGAAGAAAATGAGGGATGTATACAGTAAGTAAACACAGGCTTTACCTTTCGCTGCTCCACGTATAGTGTCTAAGTTTATTAATACATACAGTTTTGTAATGTTTTTTAATACAATGCATATATATCGGTTCCAGCTTAAAAAGGTTATTATACTTGTTTATATACTTACTCAGATAGCATAATGTAACACGTATAGTGTGGGATCGGTCTAGAGCTGTTATACGACGTAGGGCTAGAAAGGTACCTGGCTTCCTGGCTGCGCGCCAACCAGCAGCTCCAGAGTACGGAGTACCTCACTAAGCAAAGGATGAAAATGGGGGATGCATACAGTGAGTTGAGAGCACAGCACTTGGATACACAACTGCCTGTCTGCTTAAGAAATAATAATAATAACTTAATATCCCAAGAAAGGAAATAAATAAAGGGATATTAAGTTATGCTGCTTCCCGTCAAAGGGCATAAGTGTGTAACAATTTAGGAATAATACATGTTGGGATGTATATTGGGAGGGCACTGATCGACTAGCACGTTAGTATATCGCTGAATAACAAGGAAGTATTGTCATAATTTACTCTCTTATTTTCAGTTCAAAAGTCAGATGGCACTTTAAAACCCTCAACGCTCAAACTCCCAAAAGACAAGCGCCGCCACAACTCCACGGAGCAGATAAACGTCGGCTCCAGCGACAACGTCAACTACGGCAGCCATCACAGTCTGTACAACCAGTGGTACAACGGGAAACGACATGCGAGCAACCTGGACGTCAGCTATTCTGAAGACTCGAACAGTTTAAAGAGCAATAGGTAGGTTAGAAAAGTAGACGTGATTCTAGCGCTAATGTCAGCTACGGCAATCATCATCATCACAGTCCGTACAACCAGTTGTACAACGGGAAACGACATGCGAGCAACCTGGACGTCAGCTATTCTGAAGACTCGAACAGCTTAAAGAGCAATAGGTAGGTTAGAGAAGTAGGCGTGATTCTAGCCCTAATGTCAACTACGGCAATCATCATCATCACAGTCTGTACAACCAGTGGTACAACGGGAAACGACATGCGAGCAACCTGGACGTCGGCTATTCTGAAGACTCCAACATTTTGAAGAGCAATAGGTAGGTTAAAAAAAGTTGTAAAATTCTGTCTCTATCATTTGTTTCGGTTTTATTTTTTATGGTAGGCTGTCAATTTCTATCCATTTAACTAGATTTCTTTACAACACTACATGTGTCATTAATCATTATCCCTGTCGGGTATTGTCTAGGAAACTAGTATTTGTAAGCTCATCTGCTGAAATGACTACTAAGAGACATATATGACTGCTTACTTCACTGGTTCAACAACAATTTACCATTTTTACCATTATTTTCAGTGAAAAGAGCGAAGAACGCGTACAGGGACGAAGAGCTGATCGCGAAAGAAATCGCAGAGACTCGTCGGGTTCCGATTCTGATTGGGACAGACAGGTAATCACTTAGGCCTAGGATTAGGACATTGGTGGCAAACCGTGGTTCTAAAATCCATGGAGACGCCGAATGTTAAATAATATTTCTAAAATACAAAGTCAAAGTTTAGTCTAAGTAGGTAACTTTTTACTCTTATATATTTTTTTTCTGAAGGTAGTTAGAAATGTGACTGTTTATTCATATAAAAGTTGAGTTTCTGGGCCAGTTTATGTATTAAATTGAGTATTCTGGGATTAAATTAACGATCTGAAACAAAAAGAAATCCGAAAAGACTGCCATCGGTACGATTTAGCCGACGACTGGGAGTAGAGTGACGATCGATGGGGATTTCAAATACCCATTATTTATAGCAAGAAACTGAAATCTCACTAATACAATCCAAAAATATTTGGTCGGCAAAACTTTACCTATGAGTGTGAGCTATATATGGTACGATTTAATCGACTAATCTCTTACCTAAGTTTTTATATGGTTTCCAGGAAGGGAGCAGAGCTAGTGGCAGCATTGACGCGGCTGACATCAGGAAATCCTTGCTCAATGAAATTGATCATGTCACTGTCCATAGGTACGTTAATTTTTTTGTTTAGCCAAAAAGCTCTACCCTAAAAATCACTTAGAAAGCAACATATAGGGTTTTCTTGAGCATTTTCTAACTTCGTCACGTGGCTTGGTATAATTAAGGAAACAGAATGGTATAAGCCAGCAATGACAGCACTAATCGGCTTAGCTTGGATATCCAGATAGAACAAAAAAGTTCATCAATTTGAAAGAAGGCTAAGCCTGTAATATTTTGCATACATTATTTTAGACCATAACGATGAAAGGAAATACTTTATCCTCATCTCCAACTTTATTGGTGGTGTTTGAGCAGTTAAATGTTGAACAGCGTTCATTTTCTGTTTTAAACCTAACGTCGCTCGCAGTTCGCGGTCGGGAGCGGCCTGAAGTTGGCGAAGCCGTTTTGGCCTCTTTTGCCACGCAAGGTGCATAAACTTTTTGGTTCTATCTCGATATGGAGACAGTTTATTTATTCTCGGAAGTCTCTGAAGTCGGTTTATGTTTTAATAATTTGTCGAAAACCTATATTCCAGAATAACGGCAGGCGACGAAAACGTGCTATTCCACTTCCTCCAACTCGAATCTGTGAAGGGCATCCTAATAGCACCCGTAAAGAGTATCGAAGTGCAAGCCAACAACGCTCTGTACTCGCACATCGTGCGGACGTTCCGGGCGGCCAGCACACGGATACACGAGCTGTTGCAACATAGTGTACGGTAAGATAAGATAAGATAAGATAAGATTATTATCCCTACATCATTTTATACTGCAATATTCCAGGCTCAAACCTAAAACACCATAATCGTAAATAATTAAAATTTTCACGCGTACAACTGAAATAAGCTATCAATCTTTATTACTAAATTTTTCTACTCCAGCACTTCTCTTTTTAATTAGATGACTGGCACCGATATTAAAAAATGTATACATTATAACGTTGTCTGTATAATTCCATAAGGCCACCGTAAAGCGATGTCGTAATGGATTTTCATACAATATTTGAACACTGTTGTTTTTTTTTCTTGTAGTTGGCATAAGTCTTCCACATTCTGCCACCTTTCGAGATTTAGCTTTTTTCGCTATTTTAGCTGTCGTAGAAAAACTAGCGTAAATAGCGTAATATATTTTAGTGGAAAGTGCAGTTAATATGCTGTGTCCGAAAAAATCCTAGCCACTGTTCCCGATTCGATCCTACTAGTTAGTCAGTTAACTTACGTTAAGTACAATAATTTTACAGATTTAAAAGGAACCACGCGACCTCGAACCCCTTGAACAAGATTCTGGTGGCAGTGAAAGAGTACGCCATGCTGTTCCAAGCGCCGGCCGACGTGCTGACGCAGAGCGGTCTTAAGAAGAACGAGCCGTTCCACTTCTGGGTTGTCGGGTAAATCACCAACACAATGAGGATTACAAATACAAAAAAAAACAAATACAAATCGTTTATTTCCTTGAACAAAACAATGAACATAAAATACAGAATTAGACACTGGCCAAGGAAAAAGGTATGGTCACAGCTTAGCTGGTTTTAAGCCCATCCAAGGTCAATCAAAGAGGGAGAAATTACAATTTAGGTATAATATAAGGCAATGAATAGAATTTAGGTACACAATAATTTTTATAAGAAGTAAAACCAACGCTAGTGGCGCTAGTGGAACGTGGGTCCTGTGGGATCATTTCAAATGTCACCTTGACAATTCTCTCATACTGACAGGGCCTACGCATGAGTGGCGCCGCCTGGTGAGCGACGATACCGTAGCTCCCATTAACTGACCATGTAACCCCCTACTGCAAAGGCATAAAGTGTACCCATGTATATATTATATTATAAACCTCTGAACGAATTGAAATGAACTTCCATCTAAGGTGTTGTTGTAGAATATTTAAAAAAACTATTCGGCTTTTTTCAGATGCTTTTGATTTCACTGCGTCAAATTTTAATATACCCACTGTACTGTTTCATGTGAAAAGGTGTTGTTTTTCTTAGATCTCGTCCTTAAAAATCCACATATCGATTATCCGGCCTGGGGCCTCACCATGACGTCTTAACGCGATTCAGTTGACGACCTAAACTGAGTCGCTTCCATACAACTTAGCCTAAACTGGGCTAATACTGCTAAATCGAACGATTGCGAATTTGTATGTCCTTCTCTGTCACACTTGCATATAAGAGTAACAAAGAGGTTTTTCCGTCAATGTCAATTTTCGATGTTCGTGCTGAACCTAAACTGAATCGCGTTAAGACGTCATAGTAAGGCCCCTGATTGTCGCAACTAGCCTCAGTCCTTCTGAGTTCGGATAATCGAGGTTCGACTGTATATCTTTTTTTTTTCAGGCGCATATTGAGTGAACCGGAGCCACGCGAGCTGTACGTGTGCTACCACGAATCCGTGCCGCAGGACCTTACGGAAATATCATATTTACTTTCATATTTGGAATGATTTTGTAACCGTTTTGTACGCCATGTAGCATTACACGATGCTTGGTCCTAATTCATAGTTAAGTTTCTCTCAATCATATGTATATCGTGTCGTGGCAGAAAAATGAAAATCCTGTAAAATCAAATAAAATGTCATACTCTTACCGCCTTATTCATAAAAAAGTTAACAGAAGCTTTAGTTAAATTATGTTTTCTCCCATTCTGACAAACGCGATTGTCAAAGTGACAGATAAGGACAAACAATCATTTAGCTAAACAGTTGTTGAAGTGCGTTTATGAATAACGCCATTATACTTCAACAGCTTCTTATAGATCAATGACCCAGAGTGCGATGCAAGTGAAAAAAATTTTTTACCTCATTATACAGAGTGTTTTGTTTTCGAATTTTGAAATGTTTTTACTTGCCTCGCACTCAGGGTCATTGACCTTACCAGCTGTTGAAGTATCGTTCGGGACTTTTGTTACACTCTGTATGTACCTACTTAAAGTTTTACAAAAGGTAAAATTATTTATATTTTTGTTAATAACGGCCTTAAGATTGTACCCGATAAAAAAGAAGTCACATATTTGTGACCACTTCATTAAATAGGTCAAACTGGTTATAGGTAACTTAGTTATAGTTAGCCATAAATCTAATTATATTCGAAATAGTGTTTAACATTCTTCCATCCTGAGCTTTAATTATCAATGTTCTTCCGTCCAATGAGAAGTAGAAAAATATTTAGTGATATTTTTTATTTTAATTATACACTTGTGTATTGTAATGTTGTTTTATTTCTTATAGTAATTCTCCATTCACCACAGTCAAAGATGACTCACAATACACCGGGCAGGGCCGGTACGGCTCGGGACCGATGTGCCGATATGTTTGTGTCTATGGGCAGGAAGCCCACGTAGCTAGAATTGTCACTATGAATATATAGAAAGAAAGAGGAAAGAAAGAAATAATCACGGAAGAATAACTAGCGTGGAAGTAGTACGATAACTGTCAAATGAGAACAGTTTGGAGCGATCTATATTTTGGCAGTGGATTTCTCAAATGTCGTAAGTCTAACTTAATTACGTGCCTCTTACGACATTTGTAAAATCCACTATCAAAATATGCGACCAAGTTAAGTTGTAATGCATTGATACTGACTACCAAATTACAACGATGTGTTTAATTTGGCTGCTTGGACCAATTGCATCAAAAGAGACCAGCAAAACTGTTTTCAACCTACGGAATCGGAGAAATAACAAACATATATACATCTCTTTTTGTCACTTCCTTTACTTGGTAAGGAAGTGAAGGACGAGTTTATGACTTTGATGTTTTCAGTTTTGACGGGAGGCTTGGAAATAATAACGTTTAATTGGGACGCTTCAGTGTACAAAAATATAGCACTTTTAGACAATACGGTTAGAACAATAGCGTCACCGAAAAGGTTTCTACTCGGGTCTTCCGTAGAAACCTTTTCAATAAAACGTGACAAGTTGCACAAACATGCATGTAATATGTATAAGTATGCTCTTATTTTTAATTAAATAAAACCTAGTGTAAAACCAGCATTTAGTGGCGGAATAAATCGTGATTTTGAAAATCCCGACCTATAAAAATTCCGATCATCAAAATTTCGACTCACGAATGCACGAACATTCAAAATTTCAACAAGAACAAAAATAATATATCGTAATACTTGGGTGATCCCAGACAAAATAACACTTATGCTTGGAAGAGATAATGTGAGAGATATAGTTAATTAAAAAAAAACATCGATCTTTATCTCCTTGTCGCTTCTACAAGGATATTTGAATTTCGCGCCACGTTTTCGGACGGAAATCCGTAACCAAACCAATGAAGGAGTAATGCTTGGAGATAATGGAGATGGAGAAATACTAGAAATAGTTCAAATAATGTAAAAAATGTTTAGCCCCGAGAAGCGAAATCGCCTTGGAATGTAGGTAACTGAAGAAAAATAAAGTCTTAAGTTTTTATGGCTTTACAGAAGTTACTTAGCCATTTACCTTCTAGCAAGTTAAACAATTTCCATACATGTAATGCAAACTTAACTTACGTTGAATGCTGGCAAATACAAAAGGAACAACAGGACCAACTTTAATATTACCAGACGCGTTAAACGTCACACGCCGGAAGTACGTAAAAATGGACCTACAAAATTTTATCTGTGTCTATGGCAATGTGAATATCATTATGTACGAACACATTTCCAAAATTCAATACGTTTTATTAAAATAAATAAAACATATTCTTAGCCTTACAGGTTAAAACGTACTCGTTCTAAACACAGTTTTTCAGTTTAAAAAAACGCATGTTGACAGGAACCATAGACAACCTGCAATGCAACACTTTTGACAACTGAGCAAGAAAGGTTTTCCGGTTGTAGGTTGTAGTAGTTCTCCGCGTGCCCATTGATTGGCTTACGGAATTGTGGTGTTGTGGTGGAATATTCCCATGGAAAAATAGTGTTATTCGTTTTTTCATTTCTCATTTAAATGAATTATGTGTTGTTTTACATCGTATTTACTAGTAAACTAATTACATCACACGAACTATGATAACTAAAATGCAAACTCAAGCTAACGTCGCTGTGCCTCAATCTGTCACGACACAGCCTCAGCAAATAGTCGGTGTCCCTGCAAATGCCGTAATATTGAAGATGTCGGACATCCAGCAAATATCTACAGTCGGTAAGTAAGATTGATTTAAAAGTTAAAACATCGCTTAAATCTTTAAATAGCTGACCGTCAGTGTTGAATAATTCGTGAGAATTTTTGAACAAAGCATTCAAGATATTTTTGTTTGACCGCTAGGCCTTTTGGAGCTTGCGCACCGCGAGTACCAGGCGGGGGATTACGAGAGTGCTGAGTTGCACTGCATGCAGCTCTGGCGGCAGGACAGCTCCAACACGGGGGTGCTGCTGCTACTCTCCTCTATCCACTTCCAGTGCCGGCGGCTGGATAAGTCTGCTCATTTCTCGACGCTAGCGATCAAGCAGAACCCGCTTCTGGCGGAAGCCTACAGGTAAAGTGGTCATTTTTGTTTAGTATAAGGTCATTGCATATTTTTGGAATAGACATCATATTTGCAAAATTATCTCATGAGGATTCAGTACTTTTCCCCTTTTATTTATTAGGGTTGTGGTTAAATTGTTGTATGCATTGTTACAGTAACTGCATGTGTAATGAATGTAATGATCTCATTTATACTTGTGCAACAAAAATACAACATCTGAAGCTGTAGGTTCTTTGTAGTGTTTAAACAATCTAATTCTCCCAGTGTATCTCCGGTGTCTTTTATCATAGCAAGATGGAATTAAATCTGTTACACCTATACATATGTATGTACTATAATTAATTTATGATATGTAATTTACCAGTGCGAATATATTCATATGTGACCATTATAAGCAATTTGTTGATGCACATCTCTGTTGGTAAGACACTAAATGTGTGAAAGGAGCTAGTGAGGGTCCATTACACAAGTACAACCTGTCGTATTTGTTCAGAAGCTCATTTGTTTATTATTTTAACACTATAAAACAAATGAATAACAAATGTGTTAATAACAGATGGCTTTGAAACCTGAGTAAATGATATAATCCGTTCTAGATCTTGTCTAACCTGAATAAATGTGACATAATTAGGCAAATTCCTTGACCAAATATTTTGGCACTTGTGTGTCATTAAAAAGTGGGACATTTTTCCTGGCGATGCTTAGTATTAGTAATCTGATAATTTTAGCCCTGCAAGTTGATTAAAGTAATAATAATGCCAACAGTCACAGCTACAGTGCTAGTTAACGTCAGTGCCATTTGATTTCAGTTTAAAACAAAACAAATCAACTGGAATGTCAAACCAATCACATTGGTAACAGTAGAATACAATAACGATACATGTATCGATAAAATAAAAATAAAGTATAAATATCTTTGTTTATAACAAGCCATTGAAATATTGTTAATTCTATTACTTAAAAAAGAATAGGTAGAATTCTTTAATTCACACTTCAACAAAATAACATTCCATAATGGAGTGTGAAATTACTAGGTATTAATAATAAAATACAAATATAACAAATAGCCTTTATTCACTGACTGATAGTTTCTATAATAGTAATATCCTGTGATATCAAAATTTGTATTAGTCAGGTTGTTGGGTGTCTCTGACAACATCTTCCAATCTTCACTGGTTCAAGCTGTTCTAATTCACATCTTTGGAAATTCATCTTCCCATCTCCAGTGGAGATAAAAAAATAAAATACATAGCAAAATTTATTCTTTATTAAAATTCCAAATAAAAAAAAATAATTTTGTCCTATAGCAACCTCGGAAATGTGTTCAAAGAGCGTGGCCAGCTTCAAGAGGCCCTGGAGAACTACAGGCACGCGGTGCGGCTGAAGCCTGACTTCATTGATGGCTACATCAACTTGGCGGCTGCCCTCGTGGCAGCGGGAGATATGGAGCAGGCCGTTCAGGCCTATGTCACAGCATTACAGTATAATCCTGTAAGTATTCACTTACTTTCCTACCATTTTTACAAATGAAAATGGTGAAAACTCTATAATAGAAATGTTTAAGTAAAAATAATATGTCAGCTATTTTGTGAATTATGTACATTATAAATACATAAGTTACTTTTGGTGGTTAAAACCTTTGAAATATTGAATCAAATGTTTTAAACTTCATACAATAGGGGATAATGTATGACGTTTTCAAGCTAAAGGTACCACATTGTCGGTTGTTGATAAGGTTGATTTCTTGGTGATTATTTATGACAGAGAGCTATGCTAGGACTCTGCGAGATCGTATCAGAAATGAGACCATCCTCAGCAGAACCAAAGTAACCGATATAGCTCTCCGAATCGCTAAACTTAAGTGGCAGTGGGCGTTAGGGCGGAAAGGTTCTCGAGTGGCGACCGCGTACCAGAAGGCGCAGCGTGGGTCGGCCCCCCACAAGGTGGACTGATGACCTGGGGAAGGTCGCAGGAGTCCGCTGGATGCGGGTGGCGCAGGACCGGTCATTGTGGAAATCTTTGGGGTAGGCCTATGCCCAGCAGTAGACGTCTTTCGGCTGAAGTGATGATGATGATGATGATTTATGACAGTAGAGCCTTATCGATAACCGACAATGTGTTACATTTAGCTTCAAAACGCCATACATTATCCCCTATTATATGTAGGTACACACATTGTGCTCTGAATTCTACTTTAAATAATAACAAGTTACCGACTTCATTTAAAAGACGTTAAAAAACGAGCGGCATTGAATGCGGAGGGGGAATCTCCCCTTACCTTCCCTACGATCCTATTCACAACAATATTCTTGTTAACTTGTATCTAACATAATGTGAACCATAGCTTCATAACAAATTATAGTAAGCATTTGACTGGTTTGTACAAATAAAAAGCAATGTGAATTATTTATACATTACGGCATTATGGGAAGGGACGTTAAAAACCGACCAACCGTTACTGGAAATCGTCTCTTTCGCTCTAAGCGCGTAAGTGCGATAGAGTAGAAATTGCGATTTCTGTTTGGTTTCTTGTCACGTAGCCAGTAGAATATTTTTGATAAACATTCTGATTGAAGCGGACTCATGCGAGCATCACTAAAACTTCTCCATTTTCGCGACATCACTCTTTTCCGATAATCTCGAAGTATGTATTTTTAGGGGTCGTATATAAGAAAATAAACAACAAGAGCCATTCTTTTTTTAACTTTTCCCTAAAATATAATTTACATAGTTTTAAAATCTGTTCACATAGTTTTGGTCCTACGTTCCTTAGGTAAAAATAAGAATAAAGTCTCCTCCTACAACCCATATTAAAAACAAATCATCCGCACAAGACTAGCAGGAGGAAGAAAGCAACGTATAGTAGAATAAATCTGAATAAAATGAAGGAAATGTCAGTCACCTATTGAAAATTATTCCAATACATTGGACTTGATCAGTACCTACCTACTACTTATAAGTAGAGCCCGTAAATGCCATTACGCCGCCGTAACGGTTTTAGATTACGACTATATTCTTTTAAAAAGAGAATGGATGAGAAGGTATAAAAAAATCTGCCAACAGCAAAGGAAAAGTTATGAGGGCCAAACTGTTTAATATTTCCAATAATAAGTTTGATTACGAAGATAATCAGACACATCCCGCCATTTTCCTATGAAGCGTTACCAACGATCATATAGTCGAGTACGGCGGTGTTTACGATGATAAGGATCGTTAAATAACCTTGGCAACCTAACTGACCGACTCATTAATATTTCCCAGTCACCGTCGCCTAGTGTTGCCAATTTAACTATTGAAAGATGCCAGACAGAAGCGAAAAGTTGCTAAAACATCTTATCTTCGGTTGCCCTAGTTTTATCTTCGGCTACTGAATTGGAGACCAAACTACCGTGTGTGTATACATCGATAAATCGAGAATTGTATCTTATGCACTTGCTAATTTTAACGAAAATATTATTATGTGCGTGCGAAATTTTCATTTTTAGATGTGTGCGTGCGGTGTTTTAACTTCTCTTCCATTTTGAAACCGGCTTCGGCGTCTCTTTTGTATGACCAACTACTAACTAGCCATTTTTACGCATGACTCATAAATGTATAATATAGAAAAGTTGCTAAGATTGTCTCATTTTATTAGTGAGAAATGTACGGGAGAGCAAATACTCAAAGGGTGGTGCTTCAAAAGTTGCTAAAGTTTAGCACATAAGTTGTCGATTAAGTAACACAGTAACACTGCTGTCATTACCGAACCATAATGTGCGAGCTCTGATGCGTACTATAGTTATGGATATAGAGGTCAAGTTAAACTGGAACCACACAAAGTTGGAACTAAATGCTTTGTGAAGTATAATATCTGTAGGAAACTGCCTATACAAGTGATGACGTAACAATTGTAGTTTTCCGTATATAATAAGCTATGAATCATTTTAATGATAAAGTGCCGAAATGTCGTTTATATGTCTAAATATGTCTTGTAATGGCTTTATTAGCTGCATTGGTTGTAGTACCTAGTTTGTACATACTTGTTAACATTTTGATGACAATTTATTTGAAGGTGTGCTAAGTAGTATTCCAATTATTTTAGTTAGGTAATGTTGGTGTGCTTTGTAAAATCTTAAGCCCTAGGGGAGGAAAAAGAAAGATATTTTTTAAAATACCTATTTACCGCTGAGAAAGGAAAGAATGACAAAGGCGGAATCGTCACTAAAGCTTGTTTTTACTTTACTAAACTGTACTAAATAGAGGTGAAAATCTATATCTATACATATAATAAAGCAGAGTAGGGTCAAAAATCTGTACATTGAAGATATTGAACAAAAAATATGAGTTAGTAGCTCTTAGAATTGATAACATAATACATTACAATGATTTTTAGAATTTTTGTCTGTTTGTCTGTCTGCCTGTATATTTGTTCGATCCAGCATCACGTGGAAACAACTGAATATATTTAGATGCAACCGTCACAGGCACGTTAAGGGGATCTCCTGTCTGGTTACAGGCTAAAAAAAATGATGCACAGAGTCGCGGGAATCAGCTAGTGTATAATAATGTAGTGTATTACAATGGCCAGATTAAACGCAGATCAAACACAGTTTACCTAAATGATTGTTTGTCCTTATCTGTCAGTTTGACATCTGCGTTTGTTAGATAGAGAGAAAACAAAATTTTACTAAAATGTCTTAACTTTTTGATGAATAAAGGGGCAAAAATACAGGACTTTTGATCGAAAACGGGCAGAGGATGGCTATTTTAATAATAATATTAATAATATATATATTTATTTAGGACCAACAAAGGATCATGTTGTTAGTACAAATCTTAAATACTAGCCTATTCTACGTCTTAATGCTTATAACTTAAGTATTATGTAGGCACCTACTTAGTACACACAGTGGCACACAAACAAATATTACCTGGAGTTACTAATATCATAATATGCCTCCATGAAATGTAACCAGACTTCAGCTCGGACCTCAAAGAGCCTCGTGGCGGTTATAACCGTAATTTAAATACAAAATGGCTTCCCTCCGTTGTCGGGATCGGTACAAACGGCTTCGAATCTTTTAACTGGAAACTGTACCTTATGTCGTTGCTGTAAGGACTACAAATTGTCATTTAACAGTGTCGGCTACGGTACGCTCCCCGGAACCGTCGCAAGCTGACACCTTTCCGCTGAGCTCACGCGATCGTATCATTGCAGTAGCCACTGCACAACTGCATGTGCACTTATTTATTAAAGTGCATTCTGGCATCATCGCAAAATTAGCGCTTTAGCCATTTGTGTAGCGTTAGGAAGCTCGCGAATGGCGATATCTCTATACTTGTCAAACATTGCGGGATTTGTTGGACTCGGACCTCATTGGGCTCTAGAGCCTCTAACGCCAAACGCCGTCTATTTCTAGTGTACGGACGAAATAAAGTATTTTTGAGTATTATTTTACTGAAGTGATGGTTGTTTTGTTAGCTTATATACCCATACCTATATATAATATATGTATCTTTCTATTATATATTGTCGTCTACTACCCACAACACAAGCCTTGTTGAGCTTACCGTGGCTACCATGGGACTAGGTTGATTTGTGTAAGATTGTCCCATAATAATATATTTATTTATTTATATATCGTTATCTATGATGCGTTCATAAACCGCATATTAAGACCCCCACACTGATAAACTTTTTTGTTACAACAAATTTCTTATCTGTGAAAATGTTATTATAGCTAAGTAACAACATCGACTTTGATAACATTATTATTTTAAAATTTCAAACATCTCTTAAAATACTCTACTTCGTCTCGGTGTGTAACGGCGACCCTCAAGTTGTATGAACCCTTATTCTAATCACTGTTGCATAAACTACCTACTATTGCTTTAAGCATAAACCATAATAGAACAATACGAATCGCACCTAAAGGAAACTAGTATCTTACGTCATACTATTGACGTCACAAACTAGGCATATAGTTTCAGGCGAACAACTTCCCTATTATATAAAGAATTTAGCCAATAAGGAGCACCGTTTTAGAACATGACAGTTACTTTTTTTTAAATTTAAGGATGGCATTTGTAGGCAAAGGATTATTTTGTTTCCGAATTCCCTAACGGCGACCCTCAAGTTTTAAGAACCCTTATTATATCACTGTTGCATAAACTACTATAGATAACGAACGATTAAAGTAGCTACATTATATTGAGCAGCAGATAAATGAATGACATTGATAATTGTGTTATTGGTCTTCGAGGACAAGGTCATCACACCGTATTACTGTCTATCAGATATATCGGAGCGGTCAAGGTCGTAAAAATATCTGAACGTGCATTATAGGGTAAGCAGTACAATCACTGGCCCTTTAAGGTGAACCTCGAGTTTCAACATTTTTCCTTCCCAAATAAGATGCTAAATAGTACCTAAAACTTTTGATGACAAGTTATCCCTACAAATGTTGAGAATTTGAATAAATCACAACCATAAATATATTTACAACCAATTGTGAAATATAATGCAAAAACCAAAAAATGGGACAAAAGTATAATCATTGGCCCCCAGGGTACAATTATTGGCATACCAAGAGTACAATGATTGGCATGCCAATAATTGTACTTTGTGTTTATTGGCCCTGCCAATGATCCAATCACTAGATTTGTTTATTTTTATTGACGATAGTGAATAGAAACTAACTAATATAAAACAATACAAATATTACATTTTGAATACCAATAAAAAGGGTATAATACGAGGGCTGTTTGATAAATACCCGTGTTTAGAAAAAAATAACAAAGGTTTGTATATGTGTATATTTATTTTTCTACATAGTCACCTTCTAGCTCTATACACTTGTTCCAGCGGTGTTCTAGCTTTAATAAGCCGTCTAAAAAATAAGATTTCGGAAAGTCGTAAAAATAGGCCTCCGTGGCGGCTATGACCTCTTCATTGGACGAAAATTTCTTTCCACCGAGCCATTTTTTTTTAAATTTGGGAACAGGAAGAAGTCACAGGGAGCCAGGTCTGGGGAATAGGGAGGATGGGGCAGCAATTCATAATGTAATTCTTTTAATTTGGACTCTGCGATTCTTGAGGAGTGAGCTGGTGCATTATCATGGTGAAAGAGAACTTTTTTCTTTTTTAGATGTGGTCTCTTTTTTCTCAAAACGGTGTCAAATTCTTGCAATAAATTAGCGTAATATTGCCCGGTTATCGTTCTTCCTTTTTGTAAATAATCAATATGGATGATTCCCTGCGAGTCCCAGAAAACAGTCGCCATGACCTTTCCGGCCGATGGAACGGTCTTTGCCTTCTTTGGAGCCGATTCCCCCGGCAAAATCCACTGTTTGGACTGTTCTTTACATTCTGGGGTATAGTGGTGTATCCACGTTTCACCAACAGTCACAAAACGCCGAAGGAACTCACCCGGACTACTTTCGTACTTGTCTAAACAGTACCTTGAAATTTGCTTCCGGGTGAGCTTTTGTTCCTCTGTGAGTAAACGCGGCACCCACCTCGCCGAAACCTTCTTCATGCCCAATTTGTGTTCTAAAATGTGCTGCACGCGTTCAATCGAAACATTTACAATGTCAACAATTTCTCTAAGTTTTATTCGGCGATCGCTCAATACAATATTTTCAATTTTTTTTACCATATCATCTGTGGTCACCTCTATAGGACGTCCCGGGCGATCTTCATCAAAGATGGACGTTCTGCCTCGTTTAAATTCATTGTACCAATATCTAATGGTTGTCATAGAAGGAGTATGATCCTTGTAAACAGCTTGCAAGCGTACTTTTATTTCATCACAAGATTTTCCCTCCAAAAACAAAAAACGAATTACAGAACGATACTGCTCTTTCTCCATTGTTGCAATAACAACGCGAACGCCGTCGTACAAAAGCCGTTAAAAAAAAAGAAAAGAACGCTGTATTTTTTTTTAATTTTCTGATCCATAAAGGATGCCTAAAAAAGTTCGTATACATATTTTCAGCCAGTAATAAGAGTAACGTTTAAAAACGGGTATTTCTCAAACAGCCGTCGTAGTGTAAAAGTACTATTCTTATGATTTGTTTAATAAAACACACTTTTAGCGTCGATCGTTGCAAAATGTTTTTTTACGTGTGTTCCAGCTATTATGCTGGAAAACTATCACACATTACACTATTTACTGTTGTCAACAAAGAAAAATATAAATATTTTTTTCTACATTCTACTCAAACGTATATCTTAATAAATCGATTTTAAGTTCAGGGGGCCAATGATTGGGGGGGGGGGGGGGCAAGATTACTACCGCTTACCCTATAACGCCTTAGAAATTTAATTATTTTAGAAATTTGTGATCACCTTTGGCCTCACGGATGACGATTGTCTGATGGCATTGTTATAATGAAAACCATACGATGTCGTCATTGCCAAGGTCACGTGTGTGTACACACAGTGATAATTTAGACAATCTAAACAAACAAGCGTAGCCGATAACATTTCGGCGGTTAATTAATGGGTTGTTTTTACCTTCGTATTTTATAAAGATAATCGTATAGAGGAGTTTATGTTTACTTCCTGCTTAGTTAGGGTTGTCATCTCGTACATTGCCGAAAGCGGGCAAAAAGTTAAACATCCTGGACGTTTAATTTTTTTCCCTCCGGCCGGCAAGTAGCCAATTGCAGGCCGCTACGATAAATAAATGCGCCGCTTGCCGACTGCGTCGAGCAGAATAATAGTGTACTGACCTTGACCTCAGATCACATGTCGACCTTAGCTTTGCTTCGGCCGACAATTACACGAGATCTGAGACATTTCTTAGTTTAAAGGCCTCGGTGCGTAATCTACTATTAAATTAACTTTTTAAAATGTAAATTGAAAGAGATGTCATATACTAAAGAAAAAGTGACCAAGGTCCCCGGTGAGCAGGGCTGGGATCGAACCAGCGACCTCCTGCTTTCGCGGCAGACGCATTTTAAAATTGTTTTTTAAAATGTATTTTTAGCTAGAAATTTACCTGAAACAAAACACCTCTGGGTTTTCTCCGGATAGTTTTTAAATCCGGCCCGGGCGCTACCCGGATGGGCGCCAAACTAGGACAAATCTCGGGTAATCTGGACGGATGGCAGCCCTATGCTCAGTACACTGCGCATACAGTCCCCCGTATATTCAGTTAGATAGGAGTCCATGCTCGAGCAAAAGAGAGCAGGATCGATCTACATCGTCAAAATAAACCGCGTAGGTAATCAGATAATTGCTGTTTACAACTACAGTTTTTGTAAGTAGATAAAAGCTTTTAACAGATTTAAGAACTAGTTATTTACTCAATTATTGCAGGTTTTTATTTACATTTGACTCTAAAGTGTATAAGTAAGTAGCTGCATTTACCCAATTCTCCTCAGCTTGCTGATGCTATTGATTGGCTGGCTATTACTCGACTTTCAAAATCATTTCGCGGGCATAAAAGTCATCTGCAACAGCTGACACCAAGCGTTCAAGTTGTCGAAATGCGGCAATTGAAGCCACGCCTATATCCCAGTGAAGACTGGCGCGTTGCCTGTTCATTTGCTCATTAGCTCCGACCCAATAAGTCTCCGACCTTAATGGATGAACGTTTCGCAACTACACGCTAGTTGAGCGTGGAGTTTAGTTTAATACATACGAAACCTCGGAAATAATCCTCCGTGCGACCATGAGTATGGACAAATCGTATAGTATTTTATTAATTTATCTTTGTAGTGTCGGAACACTCAGAAAAAACTATTGCGAAAATCACAAAAAAACGTTGCTAAATAGGAGCCGACAGAGTCAAATTGCGGGTGAAACAATGTTAATTTTGCGAAAAAATGTTGCGTAATTAACAAAGTGGAAGCGTCAACTTTGTGAATAAGCACATAGCGAATTTCACAAAGTCATGTTTTTCACAATTTTACTCTGTCGGCTCCTATTTCGCAACTTCAGCTTTGTGAAATAATCGAATAGCGAATTTCACAAAGTCAGGTTTTTCACAATTTTACTCTGTCGGCTCCTATTTCGCAATTTCAGCGTTGTGAAATAACCATATTGTTAATTTCACAAAGTCAGACTTTGTGGATATTAAACAACTTTCACATCTTGAAATAACATTGACAATAAGACAAGGTGTGCATATTGCTAATTTAACAAATGGGTAATATTGCGGGGGCAGCAACGTTATCGTTGCTAGCTCCGCAGTGTAATATTGCGGGGGTAGCAATGTTGACGTTGCTAGCTCCGCAGTGTAATATTGCGGGGGTAGCAATGTTGACGTTGCTAGCTCCGCAGTGTAATATTGCGGGGTAGCAATGTTGACGTTGCTAGCTCCGCAGTGTAATATTGCGGGGGTAGCAATGTTGACGTTGCTAGCTCCGCAGTGTAATATTGCGGGGATAGCAATGTTGAAGTTGCTAGCTCCGCAGTTTAATATTGCGGGGGTAGCAATGTTGACGTTGCTAGCTCCGCAGTTTAATATTGCGGGGGTAGCAATGTTGACGTTGCTAGCTCCGCAGTGTAATATTGCGGGGGTAGCAATGTTGACGTTGCTAGCTCCGCAGTGTAATATTGCGGGGGTAGCAATGTTGATGTTGTTAGCTCCGCAGTGTAATGTTGCGGGGGTAGCAATGTTGACGTTGTTAGCTCCGCAGTGTAATATTGCGGGGGTAGCAATGTTGACGTTGTTAGCTCCGCAGTGTAATATTGCGGGGGTAGCAATGTTGACGTTGTTAGCTCCGCAGTGTAATATTGCGGGGGTAGCAATGTTGACGTTGCTAGCTCCGCAGTGTAATATTGCGGGGGTAGCAATGTTGACGTTGCTAGCTCCGCAGTGTTATATTGCGGGGGTAGCAATGTTGACGTTGCTAGCTCCGCAGTGTAATATTGCGGGGGTAGCAATGTTGACGTTGCTAGCCCCGCAGTGTAATATTGCGGGGGTCGCAACGTTCACGTTGCTAGCTCCGCAGTGTAATATTGCGGGGGTAGCAATGTTGACGCTGCTAGCTCCGCAGTGTAATATTGCGGGGCTAGCAATGTTGACGTTGCAAGCCCCGCAGTGTAATATTGCGGGGGTAGTAACGTTCACGTTGCTATCCCCGCATAGTTATATTGCGGGGGTAGCAACGTTGACGTTGCTAGCCCCGCAGTGTAATATTGCGGGGGTAGTAACGTTCACGTTGCTATCCCCGCATAGTTATATTGCGGGGGTAGCAACGTTGACGTTTCTAGGTTTTGTCTCTGAAAAAAATACAACAATATTTATAAAACCAACTTTTATTAAACAAAAACATTTACATGTTCATAGGAATACAAAAAAAAATCTAGCCTACTGAAATACAAATTATGTTCATAACAGTAAGAAACTATTATTATCAGAGTTTCCAATTAAAAATCAACTACTAACAGAACTAATACACAAATATAATCGAACACTTATTATAGCCCGTTAGAAAATAAAAATAATGTCATTAAACATGATGGTTTTTTTTTTGGTAGTTTTCGGTAAATATTATGAAGTAATAGGAAGTAATATCATAAAGAACTGGACACCCAAAGGTGAACAAATATCTCAAAGAATATCTATACAATTTTTATTTTAGTTAGAGACTAACACATATATTGAACAAAACCAAAGAAAAAGGAATATATACAGTGACTACCAACTTACCTACCTACCTAAAAAAGGCCCTTGAGGCATTGTATCAAGGATGTTGGCGGCATTACCTCTTTGTATAGATTGCTATACAAAGAGGTCATGCCACCAACTCCGCGTAATGATACGATAGAATTAGCATAATATATTTCAAATATATTCAGGATGAATGCTTAGTCGTGAACACTTGAACAGCAACTAGTAATTGAATGCTCGGGGTGAGACCCGATTAAAACGTTACAAAAATTATACACTTTCTACCAGGCTATCAATTTTTACTTAAATCGTAGACCTGACAAATTTACAAACTTTAAGAATTGCTCATCAATTGTGGACAACATCATTTTTTCAAGAGTGCGCGTGACTGCGGAGTATTGGAGGTAAATTGGTTTCTTTACATTACCTTACCTCCCAAATTAACTGCTGAATCAGTCGATATTATTTTACCGCGACAGCGGATGTACACATTACAAAAGTACACATTACAAAACTTAAACTAATTATTAAGGTGTTTTTTTTAGTTCTATTTTTTTTTCTATTTAGCAATCGTTATTTAAACTAATAATAACTTAATAGTACTTATTCGCAGCTCCGTTATTAAGGTTATTCTCACTAGTACCACCAAACTGTTACAACTGAGGAGTATCTTTTCAACAGCGCTTATTTCTTCACGGTTACCTTAGCGAAATTAGACTGTCAAATATGTGATACACGGTCTAATTTCGCTATGATAACCGCGGAGAAATAAACCCTATTGAAAAGACACTCCTCAACTAATAAAAGGTAGGTAGGATTTTTTATTTTCCCGAGGACGCCACCAAACAAAATGATGTCAAGTTCAATAGAAAACTGTTCGGTTTTGGCTTACTACTGGTAACAACTAGAAGGAATAACTCTAATTGGGTTGTCTTCTGTTACCGCGATTGTTATTCATTGAAATTAAACACTTTAGAACGGATTAATCGCGTTTATTAACACCATGATCCTACGTTTCGAGCACTTTACAGCACTCGTTTTCAGTCATCATCTTAACCCTGTGAAAAGGAGTGCTGTAAAGGGCTCGAAACGTAAGATCATGGTGTTAATAAACGCGATTAATCCGTTCTAAAGTGTTTAATTTCTAATTGGGTTACTTAAATCGGTTTACTGAGTACGATATGATACTCTGGAATGTTAATGTCGTGGCCAATGACTACACAGTTGAATACAAACGGATACTGCATTGTCTCTTGATCAATGTATATGGGTGATGATTGTAATGAGTCCAATACATTATTTAAGCATGGTAATGATTATCAAAACCAATGGTTTGTAAAGACTTAGCCTTTAAAATAATCTTAGACGCTCCATCAACATATATGTCAACAACTTTAGAAAAACAAATGTTATCTTCTTTAATAGCAGTAACTATCACAACGTTTACTTGTTAGCGCTCAGTACACTTTGCAGCCCAACTCGTTTTATATAATTTTGTAATATCTGTCCATTGCATTCGATCTAAAATCTGATTACCCCAACAGCAACCAAATATGGAAGAACAGGCAGTTTTTTTTCTTGTAACAAGATCTTCCGTTTACAGAAATGGCTTTCAAGGTCTGATGTAGATGGTACCAAGCTTAAAAACGCGTTGCTTACTTCCAATCTCGATGGATTCCAAGGCCTTCTGACACCTTTTACGGGAACAGTATGCATCTGTTTCAGCAACAGGGGAACTGCTAGAAACGCTGCAACGTTAGCTTCTTCCTCTCCCGCTAGAAAAATAAATAATAGTTCAATATATATATACATGATTTTACGAAATTTGCTTGCCTCGCCCAGTAATAAACCAACCAAAAATAAGTAAAAAAAAGCCTGTATAAAGACTTGGCCGAATGTCTAGTCGACATCCCCGGGGATAAGAAGGCTGGTAGCTACCGCGCTCAACACACAAGTATTGCGATACAGCCAGGAAATGCTGCCAGCATTCTTGGGACCATGCCCCAGGGGCCGGGGCTATTACTTTATTAGTTTAATTTTAGTTTTGGTTATTTTATTAAGGTTATTTTAAATTTTATTGTTTAGTTAAAAAATCTAGCTATTTTATTACACTTTTCGATTCAATTTAAGTAAATGTTAAAATTTCTTCAAGAAACATTATTGTACTCGTCTGCCAGATAAAACATCCATAAAATCTAATATACCTAATAATTCAAAACCTGGCCTAAAACGTAAGCTAATAATATACAGGATGGAAAGATAAGTCAGGCCCTGGAGGTAAACTAATGCAATTTTGTTTCTTTTTAAAAATAAAGGAAATGTCTTCTTTAAATAACATGAGCCAGCTTAAAGATTTAAGGTAAGTAGTTTCCCTCCATCACCCGGCCCGACTTATGTTTCCACACTGAATGTTAGTAATACAAAGTTTTATGCAATGGATACTCCATTGCTTAACTTAAAAAAAATATTTAACTTACAAGTTGCAAGATCCAAAACACTTTGAATAGAAGCATCAGCTCGTGTTAGCTGTTGAGCCTTCTCGTCTAGTAATGATAGCAGCCGACCTTTCACTACTGGGAAATTTTCTTCAAACTTTCCTTCTATTTCTGGATATATTTGTTGAAATTCACTAGCCAGCTGAAAATAAAATAAAAATTAATATTTTTATTTTTTTTTTTCAATTAATGCTTAAGTTCTTTCACAAAACCGGTTTAAAAAAAGAAGGCATAGCTATGCCTATCAACTGAACTAATTTTAACAAAAAATGTATGCATATTCTATATCACGAAGTTATTCACTGCATTCATTACTAGAAACTAGTTATTAGAAAATTAAATAAAAATCTCAATTATAAATTATAACTTACCATTTAGCGATCCATAAAGGTGTATCAAGTCACTGTTCAGCAGAAACACACTTAAGTCATCCATACTTCTGGCTTCTAACATATATCGAGCAGTTTTTAATTTACTGAAATAATTACTAACAAATTCACTTTTTAATGCACAATGCCTCAAGGGCCTATTTTAGGTAGGTAGTTACGGTATATATTCCTTTTTAAAATAATTTACTTTCCAGAACGAGACGCAGGACGCACTCCTGCGAATGTTGCCAGCGAAATGAACGAACGCACTCAACGAACCTTTGTCCAATTTGCAAAGGACTAAGTCAACATCACTATTTTAACAAAGTTCACGTTGTGCTTCTAGCTATGCTGATAATTTCCTCGCAATGTAATAGTTGTGAAATTATCAAAGGGAGATTTTTATTCTTTGTGAATTCGGCAATTCTAACGTTGTTTATGCAACCTAAATACCTTTTTTAGAATTCTGTTATTAGGGTAAATGCATTTTTGGTAATAATTATTGGCGGTCAACCAAATTTTGTCACTAATAAAACGCGCCCAAATCAAATTGTCTATGGACGATAAACCTTCGCCCCAACATTTTTCTAAGGCTGTCACTTTTTTTATATACCACGTCGGTAAACAGGTATACGGTCCGCCTGATGGAAAGCGGTCACCATAATCTATGGACACCTGCAACTCAAGGAGTGCCACATGCGAAACTTGTATAACTACTCTGCCATTATAACATTGTGTACCTACTCCTTTTTTGAAGAACCCCATACTGTAGTCACTAAAATGAGCAGCGCAAATGTTAAATGGACTTTGGAAAGGATCCGTTATCCATACTACTCGTATCTTGCAAGTGGGAACGAGAAAGCATAGCACAATCATATTATTATATTATGTAACAACTATTAAAAAATAACGTTAAGCTTTTCTCGGTTTAATATTATTTGTTATTGCTGCATCAACAATTGGGTAAAGGTAACCAATAAGTGGTTCCCTAAAATAATATTTTTTTTTGGCTTTATACTGTTATTTTATTATTATTGTAGCAAAATACCCACCTCAATAATAATTATCCTATTGAACTGAAAATGTACCAACTAAAAATGTTTTTGATTGGAAATCAGACGCGTTAGCACTCCCTAGTTGAGCAACGTTTAAAATTGGCGCAAATTTTAAATTTTCGCACTATTTTAGCATATTGAGTTGTACATTAAATTAACCTTACCGGATCCGGTAGCATGAAAATAGTACCGGACCAGATTGCAATGCCTATTGCAATGGCGGGTGGAGTTTGGGGGACCGGAATGGATTTTACCCAAAAAATCACCTATACTCTATATACTGCATTATGGTACCAAATATCGGGCTTAAATCTATTCCAATCCCCCAGGTTCATCCGTCATTCTGACGCACACATTTAATCAACCAATAAAATCCCCAATTTTCTGGCGAATGTCACCAATTTTTTGGCGTGTACTCTATTTACACATTCTCGCCGAGATACAAAAAAACTGCAATCTCCCTGCAGTCTCCCTGTATTTCGATGAGTGTGAAGAGTGTGTATTTATTATTTAGGTAACCGTACATAGTTTTAAATAATATTTAAAACGAGTCACTCACGTAATTTAGTCGATTTACGCTCGACATTTTTCGTTTTACACAGTTTTGTTTACGTACTTACATAGTTTTGTTTGTTACATACTCGTAGTAATTGTGAGAATTTATTGGGAGGTAAATACTGGTTGATACTTATTTTAGATAGTATAGAGTACTTAGGAGATATAGTTAATACATCTACTTTAACTTAACCTTTTAAGCATCCAGCAGGGAAGAAATTCAGCACGACTCAGACGCCCATAATGAAATATATGGTTTTTTTATAGCGGCAAATGACATCATGGTCGTGGCATTTAAATCGATTTTTGCTAACGTGATTTGCCGTTTTTGAAGGTAAAAAGGTTGAAACCAAAAAATCCTATCATTGGGATATTTACCCTGCTATACCTGCAAACATGTAAATAAAATTAAAATTTGTAGAATCCGCAAAGTTCTAGTTTTGTTATTTTGTCAACACACGCTGTCTTGAAGTTGTTGACATCACAAGATTCACAAGGCATTAATACCTAAATGTAGTTGTGAGCACTGTCAACTCCCAAACTTTAGCCACGTGTATTCCGCAGAGTTATATGGTGTTCATTTGACAAAGGCTCTTGAAGTTGCTAACGCCACAAAGTAAAAAACAATGTTGCTGCGAACATTGCGGACCGCACAAACTTTAGCTGTGAAATTTTCGCAGATATTTATGTTGTTATTTTGACAAAGGCTCCTAAAGTTGCTAACGTCACAAAGTGAAAAACAATGTAGCTGCGAACATTGCGAACCGTACAAACTTTAGCTGTGATGATTTCACAAAGTTGTATGTTTTTATTTTGACAAATGCTCTTGAAGTTGCTAATGTCACAAACTAAAAAACAATGTAGCTGCAAACATTGCGGACTGCACAAACTTTAGCTGTGAAGATTTCACAGAGTTTTATGTTGTTATTTTGACAAAGGCTCTTGAAGTTGCTAACGTCACAAACTAAAAAACAAAGTAGCTGCGAACATTAGGGACCGCACAAACTTTAGCTGTGAAGATTTCACAGAGTTTTATGTTGTTATTTTGACAAAGGCTCTTTGAAGTTGCTAACGTCACAAAGTAAAAAACAATGTAGCTGCAAACATTGCGGACCGCACAAACTTTAGCTGTGAAGATTTCACAGAGTTTTATGTTGTTATTTTGACAAAGGCTCTTTGAAGTTGCTAACGTCACAAAGTAAAAAACAATGTAGCTGCAAACATTGCGGACCGCACAAACTTTGGCTGTGAAGATTTCACAGAGTTTTATGTTGTTATTTTGACAAAGGCTCTTGAAGTTGCTAACGTCACAAAGTTAAAAACAATGTAGCTGCAAACATTGCGGACCGCACATACTTTAGCTGTGAAGATTTCACAGAGTTTTATGTTGTTATTTTGACAAAGGCTCTTGAAGTTGCTAACGTCACAAAGTTAAAAACAATGTAGCTGCAAACATTGCGACCGTACAAACTTTAGCTGTGAAGATTTCACAGAGTTATATGTTGTTATTTTGACAAAGGCTCTTGAAGTTGCTAACGTCACAAAGTAAAAAAACAATGTAGCTGCAAACATTGCGGACCGCACAAACTTTAGCTGAGAAGATTTCACAGAGGTATACGTTGTTATTTTGACAAAGGCTCTTGAAATTGCTAACGTCACAAAGTAAAAACAGTGTAGCGGCAAACATTGCGACCGTACAAACTTTAGCTGTGAAGATTTCACAGAGTTATATGTTGTTATTTTGACAAAGGCTCTTGAAGTTGCTAACGTCACAAAGTAAAAAAACAATGTAGCTGCAAACATTGCGGACCGCACAAACTTTAGCTGAGAAGATTTCACAGAGGTATACGTTGTTATTTTGACAAAGGCTCTTGAAATTGCTAACGTCACAAAGTAAAAACAGTGTAGCGGCAAACATTGCGACCGTACAAACTTTAGCTGTGAAGATTTCACGGAGTTATATGTTGTTATTTTGACAAAGGCTCTTGAAGTTGCTAACGTCACAAAGTAAAAAAACAATGTAGCTGCAAACATTGCGGACCGCACAAACTTTAGCTGAGAAGATTTCACAGAGGTATACGTTGTTATTTTGACAAAGGCTCTTGAAATTGCTAACGTCACAAAGTAAAAACAGTGTAGCGGCAAACATTGCGACCGTACAAACTTTAGCTGTGAAGATTTCACAGAGTTATATGTTGTTATTTTGACAAAGGCTCTTGAAGTTGCTAACGTCACAAAGTAAAAAACAATGTAGCGGCGAACATTGCGAGCCGTACAAACTTTAGCTGTGAAGATTTCACAGAGTTGTATGTTGTTATTTTGACAAAGGTCCTTAAAGTTGCACAAACAACAACTTACAAATTAAACGTTGTACAATGAGCAAAGCTAAACTATGGTAATTTCACAATTTTTACTTGGTTAATATGACAAGGCATTGAAAAATTGATAGTTTAACAATTTTTTTTTTGTTAGACTCGCAAAATTCGCGTTTCGCAAAAAAAAAATTGCTGCGCTAGCAAAGGCTTGGTTGTCAATATCTCAAAGTAGTTTTGTTATTTTATCAATAATTCGTTAGCAACGTAAAACTGCAGCCTTGTCTCCGGATTTTTCTCTGAGTGAAACGAGTATGATGCGTAGCGTTCGCCAATTCTTGTACGAAGTAGTCGTTACAAGTTGATAACCTCTTTTCTCTTCCTTAGGCCTATATGGATGGGGTTTAAACTGAAACATCCAAGTTGAAAACCTCTTTTCTCTCTTCCTTAGGCCTTTATGGGTGGAGTTTAAACTGAAACATCCAAGTTGAAAACCTCTTTTCTCTTCCTTAGGCCTTTATGGGTGGGGTTTAAACTGAAACATCCAAGTTGAAAACCTCTTTTCTCTTCCTTAGGCCTTTATGGGTGGGGTTTAAACTGAAACATCCAAGTTGAAAACCTCTTTTCTCTTCCTTAGACCTTTATGGGTGGGGTTTAAACTAAAACATCCAAGTTGAAAACCTCTTTTCTCTTCCTTAGGGCCTTAGGCCTTTATGGGTGGTGTTTAAACTAAAACATCCAAGTTGAAAACCTCTTTTCTCTTCCTTAGGCCTTTATGGGTGGGGTTAAAACTGAAACATCTAAGTAGAAAACCTCTTTTCTCTTCTTTATATAACATCCATTGTTATCGGTGGTTCAGGTTGTGTGTTCTTTGACAGTCGACTGATATAGGTATTTGTATAAAAATGTGTGCGTGCTATTTACGTGTTTTAAAATGGGACAATCCACTCCAATAGTTTGTCATGAATTAAATATAAACATCGATTACAATGACAAAATAAAATGTATCTTTGGGCCGATAATATTTCCATTACTATCGGATGTTTGTTTGAGTTTTATTAACACTCTCAGCGCCATAGAACAAACGAAATTTCTGTTGTGGCAGGCCATGTGGGTTGCCGGCCGTCCACAACAAGTGAATTCCAGCAGGCTGCTCAGATTTTTATAAACTTTACTGGCAGGCCATGTGGGCCGCCGGTGTACCACAATTAGAAAATCAAATTCACCTGCATTTTTTCGGTCTTGACAAATCAAAGTCTACCCCAGCAGGCCAAAATTTCCGACGACCTATTTTTGGAGCCAGGGCTTCAAAAATTGATAACGCTAGCTGCGTAACCCCGTGAATCAACACTGCCGCCAGTGCCGCCGTTATATAGACACTGAGGATGCCCCTGTAAATACGAGCGGCGTTCAATACATTGTGAGAAGGACATGATGGATTTGTAGATTGCCAAGGACGCTGCCCAGGACCTTGAGCTGTAACTCATAAGTTGCCTTAAATCAAAATTAAAGTTGATCCCAACTTTAAGGAAGAAAGTTACACTTCTAATATTTATATTAGAAATAAACGGGCGGCATGTTAAAGCGCCGACAAAAAATGTGAATACTTATATGTTTTTTTTTATACTACGACGGTGACAAACAAGCATACGGCCCGCCTGATGGTAAGCGGTCACCGTAGCCTATGGACGCCTGCGACACCAGGGGTGTTACATGCGCGTTGCCGACCCTTTAAAAAAAGGAGGATTCGCTGCGTTGACAGCTAAACGGGCCAAGGACTTTGCTCCGTGGGTCCTCAGCTGTCAACACAGCGAATCCTCTTGGAGCTCTGGCGACCTTACTCACCAACAGAAACACAACACTATGAGTAGGGTCTAGTGTTATTTAACTTCGGTTTTCTGTAAGGTGGAGGTACTTCCCCAGATGGGCTCTTCTCCAGATTTGAGCGAGACGACATTCGTTGTGCTGTGCCCTACCACACTAAACGATATGCATCCGCTGTGCCCATACCTAAAATATGTTTACTTACCCTGTATAGCCTTTGTCACTCAATAACTACTAATAATTGGTACCATAAATGCACCGGAGTGGTATGCGTAACGCATTCCCCCTTAACAAAACTGCTTGGATCCGCCATCATCGCCGAGCGGTTGTGAATATTTTTACTTACAAAACACTGGCGTTTTAATACCAATATTTCAGATCTGCAATATAATTCAACTTGTTGCCCATATAACGAAATGAGGGAGACAATAAGACCTGTTTATAGACATATTATAAGTCTTATCTCTGTTGGTTTTGGGGCCAGCCTCCATACAAATTGGCCCATGGTCCTTTGATGTAATTAATAAAATAGACTCTCACTCGATGGCAAAACCAGTTAGGGATGATCCTGTCTCGGAAGCTTGGAATCGTTCCCCTGCAGATTTGGTTCACGTTTCTTCCAGTTTCTCCTATATATGACTTGCCGCAGTCACGTTTCCATGAGACTGTTGGAGCAAATACGCCGAGTAAAGATGATGAACTATGGCAATCCCGCCATGGCAGACCATACTTTCGATGCGAGCGCGCTGCATCATCTCCAATTCGATAAAGCGAGATTGCTAGTACAGGAAAAATGCTATATAGGACGAAAAAAAAAACAATCAAGATTGGCCGCGCCCTAAATTTAATCAAGATTATGGCTAGTCGGTACTACCAGCATGGAAACCTATAATCCATATTCAATAGTTCAGTGCAGTTAGTGACAGTTTAGTGGACACAGTGAGTTCGGTGTGCTTACGGCCGTTAACATTGGATGAACCAAATCTCCAGTCGAACGATCCCGCGATTCCCAGACAGAATCATCCTAAACCATTTTTGTCATCGAGAGCAGTGCGCGCGGCGAAGCGGATTGCTTTGGCAGTACGCCCGCCTGCTACTTGATAATGGCATCCTAAGATGTCCAAAATATGTCGCGCGCAGTGACTAAAAATACGTTAGTATTATCCGCAATTTATTATAATAATAAGTTGGTGGTTAAAAATATGCAATTTTCATTTTTGTGGGATCATTGCGTACCACGTGGCCTGCTGGTGAAGTTAACGGTTGGACCCGCCGGCCGCCCATGTGGCCTGCTGGTAAAGGTACTGAAAATTTATGAAAATTAATAGTGGCCTGCTGAGATGTACCTTTTGTGGGCCGCAGGCAAGCCACGTGGCCTGCTACTAAAGTTCCTAAATATTGGCGGTGGCCTGCTCTACTCGAAATTTTGTGGGCCGCCGGCGGCCCACGTGGCGCTGAGAGTGTTAATAACAAACTGTTGTACGCTAGCATTGTGATTGCAGCACATAATCATAGTATAATTAACTGTAATTAAATAGCTAAGAGGAATAATTATAGCTAACTGAAGTACATTTTTTTTTCCTTAAATCTAACTGTATGGTTGCATCAACTCAATTATTTTGTCATGTCAACCGGGGTCGGCTGAATGATGATGATGATGATGAACCGGGGACCAATATTTTAATGGCAAAGTATGACAAGAATGTAAGGTGTGGAACAGTGAGGTGTCAAACATTGAAAACTTGACGAAAAACGCAAAGGTGTCTACTGTCATTAGGGCTGCCATCTCGGACATTGCCGAAACCGGGCAGACAGTTAGAAACACGGAAGAATAACTAGCGTGGAAGTAGTACGATAACTGTCAAATGGGGACAGTTTGGAGCGATCTATATTTTGGCAGTGGATTTCTCAAATGTCGTAAGTCTAACTTAATTACGTGCCTCTTACGACATTTGTAAAATCCGCTATCAAAATATGCGACCAAGTTAAGTTGTAATGCATTGATACCGACTACCAAATTACAACGATGTGTTTAATTTGGCTGCTTGGACCAATTGCATCA
This sequence comes from Lathronympha strigana, assembly GCA_949128165.1. Classification (NCBI taxonomy): domain Eukaryota; kingdom Metazoa; phylum Arthropoda; class Insecta; order Lepidoptera; family Tortricidae; genus Lathronympha; species Lathronympha strigana. The sequence continues at coordinate 3,978,666 of OX421911.1, forward strand.
AAAGAGATCAGCAAAACTGTTTTCAACCTACGGAATCGGAGAAATAACAAACATATATACATCTCTTTTTGTCACTTCCTTTACTTGGTAAGGAAGTGAAGGACGAGTTTATGACTTTGATGTTTTCAGTTTTGACGGGAGGCTTGGTTAGAAATCCCGGACATTTCATTGAAATCGCGTCCTTAGAAATATATTATTTTGCTAGGGATTCACTTGAATCCAAAAATGTCCCCGGATAGTTTTAAAAGTCCGGCCCGGGCGCTCCCCGGACGGGCTCCAAACTAGGACAAATCGGACAATCGGACGGAGGCAGCTCTAACTGTCATTAACAAAATTGACATCGAAATTAATACATAAATAAATATTTTTGTGGGACAATATTTTTTTTTGTGGGACAATCTTACACAAATCGACCTAGTCCCACGGTAAGCTCAATAAGGCTTGTGTTATGGGTACTAGACGACGATATATATAATAGATAGATACATATAAATACTTAAATACATAGAAAACATCCATAACTCAGGAACAAATATTCGTGATAAACACACAAATAAATGCCCTGACCAGGATTCGAACCCGGGACCTCCTGCTTCGTAGGCAGGGTCACTACCAACTAGGCTAGGAGGCCGTATATATGATTAATATATGATTACGTTATTTATTTTCTCTTCCAAAAATATAATCCAAGACTTATCCACACACCGCATCTCTTATATAACTTTTCATATTTTCTAGACCGGGTAACCTTAATTATATTCTCGTATCATCAAGCGTATATGAGTATAATTAGGAGTTCAAAAATGGACGTTTTCAATTGTTGTCTCTTTCGTACTCGTGAAATATTCATATAAGCGTGCGTAGCCAAGATTTTTTTTTTTTTTATTTTTTTTTATTTTATTTATTCAAACATAATTTATACAGTATAACAGAATAGACCAAATAACTGTACAATTCAGACTTAGATACTAGAGTAGGTACAAAAGACAACACTTTACAAATACAGTTTTATAAAACAGCACTGCCATCCATCATCTCGCAATACTTCAGACAGACGCTACACACACTTGCCCATCGACTCGCAAACAAATCACTTTCAGGCGCCCATAACAGAAGCGCGTTCAGAAATTTTAGAGCTCGAACGAGGGGAAACTTTTGGCGCGCTACAGTACGCGTTGTGGGAGTGGCAAGAAGGTTGGGATTTCTAGGCCGTAGCTCCTGCTTGGATAGAAAAGGTATAGAGAGCCTCACTATCTGTGCCACTAGGTCAGGGCAGTCAGAGTCTCCCCGCAAAGTACTACAAGCCATAACCAGAAGCTTATGGTTACGCCTTACTTGCAAAGAATTAAAATCGAGGCATCCTAACAAGAATTTAGTAGGATATAAAAATGGATAATACTTGTACATGTTTTTGTAAAGAAATCTTAAGAATGCCTTTTGTACTTTTTCTAAAAGCAACGCATACGTACTCTCGGCTGGGTTCCATACTAAACTAGCGGTTTCCAGCTTACTCCGAACGAGGGCCGTATACAGTAATTTAATTGCTTTTGGATTGGTAAAGTCACGGGCATTTCTGACAATGAATCCCAGCCTTTTAAAACAATCTGCAGCTAGCGCCTCGATATGATCGCGAAACGTCAGTTTAGTATCAAAGATGACACCGAGGTCCTTTACTGTAGCTACGCGGGTTATAACTTCAGATCCCAGCATATACTGGGCATGAAACGGTTTCAGTGACCTAGTATAAGACAAAACGCAACATTTAGAAACATTAAAAAAGAGTTTGTTTATGGTGCTCCAGTTGAGCACGGCCTCTATGTCCGCCTGCATTGCCTCGCAATCTGCCACTGATTCTATACCGCAGACCAGCTTTAGATCATCGGCATAAAGAAGGCATCTTGCATGCTTTAACATTAATTCTAGATCATTAATCATGACTCCAAATAAAAACGGGCCAAGAATAGAGCCCTGACTAACGCCTGATCGTGTTGGATAGACGGAAGATACAAAACACCCATGCTTTACAAATTGCTGCCTATTTTGCATATAGCTAGCAAATAACTTAAGAAGTCGAGGAGAGAAACCAATGTGCGCCAATTTACTGAGCAAGATATCATTATCGACCAGGTCAAACGCCTTTTTAAAATCAAAGTAAAGAACGTCGACCTGTTTTCCTTTATCTAGGTACTCAGAAATAAAGCTTGTAAGAGTTAGAAGATTGGTCTCGACGGACCGCTTTGATCTAAAGCCATGCTGTGAGTCGCACAAAAAAGGTCTAATTTGGGGCAAAATCAACTTCTGCAGGATAGATTCAAACAACTTTGCACAACAAGACATAATAGCTATGGGCCGGTAGTTTTCCACCTGGGAGGGATCTTTGGTTTTAGGAATAGGAGTGACGCGCGTAAGTTTCCACTTCCTAGGATATATTCCCGTAGATAGTGACAAATTCACTATGTGATAAATAGGCAGGATAAGAAAATCTATGCATCCCTTAACCACATATGCAGGAATATTGTCTGGGCCCACAGAACTCTGTGGCTTCAAACGCCTAATGGCAGTTTCCACATCCTGAGGGGTAATGCAATTAATGTGCACAAAGTTTGCCGACTTTGATTCATCCTTGTTATTGGCTGCGTTATGATCAAGCAAAGGGGCATTAGGTAGAAACACACTCGCGAAGTAATCTGCAAAAGCTTCAGCTGCTTCTCTACCAACATATTCTTCTCCGTTATAATTAACACAAGCTTCAAAGCCACCCTTTGACTTTAAAGACCCTACGTGTTTCCAAAAAGCACGAGGGTCATGACAAATTTTGGCCTGGAGGCCATTGACATAGGCATCGTAGGCAACCGATAGTCGAAGTTTTATATCCGCTCGTAGCTTTGAGAATTCGCTATAAGTGGACTCACAACCTGTTCGTTTCCATTCACGATGTAGCTTAGCCTTGCGATTGATGCATGTTATTATTTCGCTGCTAAACCAGACCGGATATCGCCTAGCACGTTTTTTTGACCGTGTTTTCCTGGGTACTGCTTTGTCAAAAATGCCATACACAGTGCTATAAAATGCATCGACGGCCTGGTCAATATTTTGAGCGTTTAACACCTCTTGCCAGGATGTTTTGGATACTAAGCGATACAATAAAGCGTAATCGCCTTTAGCAAAATTCCAATCTAGCTCGTTATCAATATTGCTCGGATCTATGTAACCGGCTATAGGATCCCCTTGAGTGAAGACAAGGTGAAGGGCTATATCTAGCGGGGGGTGATATGCATCACGATGTGGTACAAGTCCGCCTCCTTCAGTTTCCATAATACTAGAAATCCGAACGCGTTCTGTTACAAGCACTACATCAAGCTTACTCCCATGCATATTTTCAATTTCATTCTTCTCGTTCAGTCCACAAGAACTTAAAAAATAACAATAATATTGTAAGATATTCTGAGATGTATATAGAGGGTTAAGATTGAGATCACCCAGAATAACAACTTTATCATCTAGTGACTCGATTACAGATTCTACTTTTTGAAAAAACTGCATATATACATTATCAGTCGCTCTAGGATGAATGTAAACAACACATATATGAAAGCAAGTTCCACCGATTCGCAAAGAAGCCCAAACGTCCTCGCCGTCCAGTGTTTCTAACTCTTTGCGTCGTGTTACTTTGATACCTGGCCGGCAGGCGAGAAGCACGCCCCCACCGCGAGCCCCAGTTTCTCTATCGCGTCTCAGTAAGCACCAGCCTCCGGAGATAATTTCAGAGTCATCAACCGACTTCGTCAGAAAGGATTCCGTAACCGCGATCACATCACTATTTGTTGTTACGAAGTTCTGTCGAAAATGATTAAGCTTTGTGTTCAGGCCTCTAACATTTTGGTAAATTATGTGCAATGAGTGTTGAGGTTTGGGTTGCCTTGCATTGACGACTTGGTTACCGTTTCGCGCGTTCTGAGTATCTTCGAAAAAACCACTCCTTCACTCTGGCGTTACAAGGCCACACGTCGGCAGATAGACATTTATCAAAATATTGGACAGGGACACCAATTTTAAAAGATTTATATTCACCTTTAGGCTTCAGCTCTTCGACAGTACAGGTGCCCTCCGGACACAAAGATTCCAGGTAAGCACGGATATCGTCAGCTCCAGATAACATATTCCACAAATGCAGATGTTTCTTTTGCTCCACTGCCTTCAAAGATGCCAATCGCTCACGCTTACTAACGTATCGTAGCTACCTCTCTCTATCACTCTTCCTTATTAGTGTGACAATGACAGTTGCGTTTCGTTAGCGACTGAGCGTGAGCGATTGGCATCTTGGCTACGCACCCAGGTATGGCTTCTCTTTTGCTCACTTTGTTACTCGCGTGTTACCATGGAAACGTGTGACCAGAATCAGTTGGAGGAAAGATTATTCTAAACACTCAAGCTACATCGTAGCTTATTCCTATTTGATCTGTTATAGAGTTTTTTTTATATATTATGACTACGTGTACGTGTATTATGTGATGACTACTTATACTTAGAGTGAATCTTAACTATCCGAAAGGCCAATGGCATGTGACAAATCGTGTCGTCATATCTATAGAGCCTTCGAACATGTTTACCTGGTTAAAAAACGCCTCTACTTTGGTAGAAGTTCCGTAAGCTCTGTTCCATCTCACACATACAGCTTAATAAGAACTGTTTTCAATGTTAAACATTTTTAATAAATGATCATTATTATGATGAAGAAGTAAATAGTGAAATATGAAATATCATTATCTTTAAAATTTATGCGTTAATATATAGAGGGTATTTACTTTTAGTTTTATTACGTCTCGGTAAAGTTAACAAACAATAATACTCTTCGGTAAAACAGTCATATAATGGAACAAAACTAAAAAAAAAAAGATTGGAAATGTAAAAAGCACTAGTTCGAAAAAAATAACTTTGCGCACGCAAAACAGGCACAGCCATCAAAAGGGCGCTTTTTGAGCAACTGCATTGAAAATAATTTTTAAGAAAAAAAAACCGACTTCATTTGGTTCCCGGTAAAAGTGAAATTTTGAATTTGTTTGAGTTAGCCAGTTTCATATCAGCCGTAGTACGCCCACTGTTGGACATAGGCCTCCGCACGTGTACGATTGAAAATTGAGGAGCTTTCTTAATTTCCCAGGGCTACCATCATTATATGTGAAGTATAATCAAACTGAACTCCCTTGTAGACCTTTAAAACAAACAAAATAACAATGTGTTAAATTGGATGACAGACTGTAAATTATCGAGCAGTTTCATTATGCCATACCTGATTATCAACATCAGGTCCACTCCAGCAAAATGATGGCCACAGTAAGAAAATGCCTAAGCTAATTATGAACACCCTCTAATCACAATGAACGGGCCGTTCAAATTTGAGGAGTTCTCTGAATTCTTCAGGAACTCCATCATCAGAATAGAAATCAAATCAAAAAGATGAATGTCACAACTAGGATAATAAGTAGAGCTAGGTTTATCGACCAGTTCCACTTTGCCATCCCTGGTCTTCATCATCAGATCCACTTCATCAAAATGTTGGCTCCCCCAAAACAATGTTTTAGTTACTTAAGGAAACCCTCAAATCAGAATGCATGTGCCGTTAAAATTTGAGGAGTTCTCTCAATCCCTCATGAATTCCATTATCAAAATAGAACTATAATCAAATAGGACTATCTTGAAGGTATTTCTTTACAAAGAAAATATGAATGTCTCAAATCGGATGATAAAGCTGTGAATTACCAAGCAGTTCCACTTTGTCATCCCTGGTCTTCATCATCAGGTCCACTTCACCAAACTGATGATGTTCGTAAAGAAATGCTCGAGTGTCTTAAGAAACTACCCAAATCATCATGCATGTGCTTTTCAAATTTGAGGAGTTCCCTCAGTTCCTCATGGATCCCATCATCAGAAATCGATTTTGAAAAAAACGGGACCAATCTGGAACCGTCTACATTCAGAAAACATTTTTTTTTAATCGGTTCAGTAATGACGGAGTTCTGAGGTAACATACATAAAAAAAAAAATTCAGACGAATTGAGAACCTCCTTTAGAAATATTGAAGTCGGTTGAAAAAGAAGGTTTGGTAGGTAAATGATACCGCTCTTTCGTCTACCCGTAATTTAAACAAAGTGATCAACCAAAAACCAGAATTTCTCATAAACAAATTGAGCGAAGTAGTTTGGTTAAATATTTTCTTCGGTGTAGCTACCTAAACGTCCCTTAAACCAACTGGTAATCATAATCCTAGCATAAACTTTAATGGCTAAATACCACTGAAACTAGCCGGCATTGTAGGCATCGTATTCTGTGCAATAATATTATGTTAATGGCTTGCGTAACCGCTGATATATGCGCCAATTGCGCCGTGCAGTATGTATAGATACGTGTCGTCGTTAGTTACCTACTACTGGTACGGGGTGCAGCCATTTAAAAACCTGTTTAAGGTTTGAAAATTGTGGGAGGAGATTATGTAGATCATACTGAACGACTTAGTATGGGGTCAACCCCGAAATGGCGAAAAAAGGTCTGTTTCATACATTGCGACATCTCAGATGCCGATGATTTGCATGGAACAGCCACATTATTATTCGCGATTTTGGAGTGATATAATATTAACAGGTAACTAACCACTTTTATAATCGGAATAATTTTCTGTCGTAACATTTTTTTTGCTCTGACAAGGTGTAAGTAATCCACCCATACGGAGACAAAAAAGTAAGGGTTTGAAAATTGATAGATCCTAATTCGTTTTGGGTTTGACTTTTGTTCGTCGCAGGTAGAACGCAGGTACTCTGTTAAAATTCTAAAAGAAATTCATGTCTACTTAAGACAGACGAAACTAGTATGAAATATGATGGAAATGCCAAATTGATGTTCTAAATCAGAAAAAATTCTGTCGTGGCCAGATAATTAAGAACAAGTTTTGTTTTCCTCATACAAATGCCTACAAATATGAGTTTGCAAATTTGATGATAACATATTATTATTAAAGCCAACATGTTATTTGTTGCGTACTATAATTTATGCAGAACATTTTAAAACCGCTGTCTCCATAACTTCAATCTACAAATGGATTTTGTAGGATTTCAAACTTTAGTACTTTTGTATGTTGCAACTTCAAAAAATCTTAAATAAATAAACAATTAACTTAAAAAATAATTGAAAATGATCCACTAAACACTTCAACTTAATTAGGAACATATTCATACATTTGTTACACCAAAAGATTAAAGTCCCGCGAGGAAATCACGACTGAGCAAACCGTCTAGCGTAAATCCAATTTTAGAACTCAACGCGACAATCTCTGTAAATCTCCGAGATTGCAAACTAAGATTTATTATGTCTTTGCAGGACCTGTACTGCGTCAGGAGCGACCTGGGCAATTTGCTCAAGGCGCTGGGCCGGCTGGACGAGGCAAAGGTAAGCGCAATATTGCTCCCCACACTGGTTCGTTCAAGTAAACAGGATTCATTTTGTATTTCCTTTGAGGTATATTAAATTAGCGTGCTCTCCGTTTGCTCCGCGTCTTTTGCTATTGCGTAGTTTCAGCTCAGCGTAACTTTGTTTGCTATAACGGTTTAAATAATGCGAGGTTTTGTATTAAAGTGTAGATGCGAGTTTTTGTTTAAACCGTTAGCGTGAGCGAAGTTGAAAACACATTACAAGAGATGCCAGATGACGATAATTTTGTAACATGCTGAATAATATGTCTATTATTATTAACCGCTTTATACTTTAGGTTCTACGCCTGCGGAGATTAAATTTATAATTACAGTTTAATCTCGTAAATATCCTATCTGGCAACTCTGCACAAATCGCGTCAGGTCCATTCTGTCTTCAACTTCGTTACACAACCGAAAGTCACAAAATATCATACGACCGCAAAGGATAATGATATTTTGCGACAGCACCATGCGTACAGTACAACCGTAATATTCCACACAAATAAGATTTAGTTTTCCCATTTCGTTAATTGCAATTTGTGGTGTGCATTTTAGAGCTCTGATTTTATGTAACGCAATTTGTGTGGGACATTAACGTATGAGCGGAGAGCGTGCTAATGTCCACGCTCAAATATACGATCATTGATACTAATATCCTGTTTTCTTTAATTTAAATAGAATTTAATATACCCTCGTTCACATTAAGCTCATAGTTAGCGGCGTAGTGTGAACGCTATATTACAAAGTTTAAGACTCATCGTGAACCGCAAAATGTGAGCTTGAATGTGTACGCAGTAATCGTGCTTGTAGTAACTATACATTGCATTAAGGATCAAGGGAGGCAGTAGTTCTAGTGGTTGACGTAGCAGTTTTCTTTTTTTGTCATCCACATCACGCCTGCCGAGACAGCGGAGCTCGCTGTGATCCTTCATAAACAATTGATTTCCAATAATATGTGTACTAAGACGACAATCCGGTGAAATAGTTTGACTCAAAATCAACTAATTTCTATTATTATATTTTCACAAGGTGTTGTCTGGTAAGACAGTAGGTGTGCTGGGTGCTGTATCTAGCGGGATTACGGTTGGTAACATCTGGTCGCCGCGCTCCACCAAACGTTTTCGCTGCAGGTAAAGTGTACCGGTAGGGAAGAATAAACTTGCCGTCAGCTCCGTCTCTGTCATCTCGTCATCATCCCATCGGTAGGAAGTGGAAGCGTATCGAGACACGAACGATTTTCTCTTGTTTTTCTGGGTCGAGTTTACGTTGATGTCGGTTGGGCGTTTGCATTTCCTCCTGATCGTGTGGCATTCGGCGTAGTACGTTAGGGTGCATATTGCGTAGTTCTTTTTGGGTCGCGCGTGGTGTTGGGTCGACTGGCGTCCCGTAGACCAAGATAGACGCAGCAACTGTCTATCTGCCATCTTTATCTAGTCTAAATGAAACCTTTATAATGTTATGCATTTTTACGGTTAAGTCGTCTAATTTGGTCTATGGGCGGTACGATCAGCAGTCTGTTTCACTACGTTGACATTGCGACAATTGTCACGTTTCTATAAACTTTAGTATGCAGCTGACATGTGTCGCCGACATTGTCAGCGCGGTGGAACAGGCGGCAGGCATCACCCGATTTTAGTAATTCGACATTTGGCGTAACGAACATTTCAGACCATCACTTGCTAATAAGGCTATTGAAATAATAACATGTTGTATTTCCGTGTGTGTAGGCGTGTTACTTGAAGGCCATCGAAACAAGGCCGGACTTTGCAGTGGCATGGAGTAACTTGGGATGTGTATTTAACGCGCAAAGTGAAATCTGGTTGGCCATCCATCACTTTGAGAAAGCCGTGGCCTTGGATCCCAACTTTTTGGACGCGTACATTAACTTGGGCAATGTTCTCAAGGAAGCAAGGATTTTTGACAGGTATGCACATTATTTTATTATGCAATAGCCATCACCCGAATATTAATAATAGTACATTTCGATGCTAGTGTGGAAAGTATGTCGTTACTTCACTTTTTGAAGTTACTGGTATAGTTATGTGATAAGGAACAGTTTTTTCAATACAGTTGTATTGAAAAAACTGTTCCTTATCACATAACTATAATACCAGTAACCCTTATTTGACGGGCGTTTCTTTTGCCTGGACATTTTTTTTTACTTATCTGGTAATTAAATTAGGTTTCGGTCACTATTCAACTTTATTTTCGTTTTTAGGGCCGTAGCTGCCTATCTACGCGCTTTAAACCTATCACCAAACAACGCTGTAGTGCACGGCAACTTGGCCTGCGTTTACTACGAGCAGGGCCTGATCGACTTAGCCGTAGACACGTACAGAAGAGCGATAGAGCTCCAACCCAACTTCCCCGACGCTTATTGCAACTTGGCGAACGCCCTGAAAGAGAAAGGCCAAGTTGTCGATGCTGAAGAATGCTATAATACTGCTCTACGGCTCTGTCCGTCACACGCCGATTCTCTCAACAATTTGGCAAACATCAAACGTGAGCAAGGTTACATCGAGGAGGCCACACGACTATATCTGAAGGCATTAGAAGTCTTCCCAGAATTCGCCGCAGCTCACAGCAATTTAGCTTCAGTACTGCAACAACAAGGCAAACTCAATGAAGCTCTCATGCATTATAAGGAGGCCATCCGCATCCAGCCAACATTCGCGGACGCTTACAGCAATATGGGTAACACGCTTAAAGAGATGCAAGATGTGGCCGGAGCGCTCCAGTGTTACACCAGGGCCATTCAAATCAACCCTGCCTTCGCCGATGCTCACAGCAATCTCGCCAGCATTCACAAAGATTCAGGGAACATTCCAGAAGCCATACAATCCTACAGAACCGCCTTGAAGCTGAAGCCAGACTTCCCCGACGCGTATTGCAATCTTGCTCACTGCCTGCAAATCGTATGCGATTGGACAGACTATGAAGCCCGTATGAAGAAATTAGTAAGCATTGTCGCTGAACAGTTGGACAAGAACAGGCTGCCGTCAGTCCATCCGCATCATTCCATGCTGTACCCGCTAACACATGACTTCAGAAAGGCGATAGCCGCTCGCCACGCTAACCTATGCTTAGAGAAAGTCCAAGTACTACACAAACCCCTATACAAATTCCCTCGTGATCTCCAAGGTCGTCTACGTATTGGTTACGTGAGCAGTGACTTCGGGAACCATCCTACATCGCATTTAATGCAATCCGTGCCTGGTTTGCACGATCGGAACAAGGTTGAGGTCTTCTGCTACGCTCTAAGCACAGACGACGGTACGACATTCCGTTCAAAGATCGCCAGAGAAGCTGAGCACTTCATAGATCTATCCCAGATGCCTTGCAACGGGAAGGCTGCTGACAAAATATACGCCGACGGTATCCATATCCTGGTAAACATGAATGGGTACACTAAGGGAGCAAGGAATGAGATATTCGCTCTTAGGCCTGCGCCGGTCCAAGTTATGTGGCTGGGTTACCCTGGGACTAGTGGCGCTAGCTACATGGACTACCTCGTAACGGATGCCGTCACATCTCCTTTGGAATTAGCCAGCCAATACAGTGAGAAGCTCGCGTACATGCCTAATACGTATTTCGTCGGAGACCACAGGCAAATGTTCCCACATTTGCAGGAACGTCTAATTCTCAGTGACAAAATCAAATCTCACAACAACCTTGGCAGTCTAGCGGACAACGTGGCCGTCATCAATGCTACAGACCTTTCGCCTTTGGTTGAGAATACGGATATTAAGGAAATCAAAGAGATCGTGAGGGCAGCTAGACCGGTGGAGATATCCCTGAAGGTAGCAGAGTTGCCGACGACCACGCCTATTGAGACTATGATTGCTTCTGGACAAATTCAGGTAAGAAAATATACTGGTACCCTTGTTTCATTATGATTGCTGTATTATTTGGCTTTCCATGTCATGTTTTTTCCCACCATTTTGCCAAGCATGACTACTCTTAAAGACTCATATTTGTAAATAAGTAACGAAGTCATAAACATAACGCGAATGTTTACATTTCACGCATATTTGAAACTTAGAGGAAAATTCTTTGTTGAAGAATAACAACCTCGATAACAATCAGTTTTACAGAGAAACTAACTATTGATATACTTGTATCGGGTTACTCACGTCAATAAAGTCGAAAATAGCTCGACATGTTGAGTGTGCGCAGAGCAATCGCCGCGAGCGCTTCATGATTATGGGACGCGGACCGTTCCAAAACATGTCGAAATATTTTCGACTTTGTTGACGTGAGTAACCCGATATAAGTATATTAATATGTCTAATACTCACGGGAGTTTTCTATTTAAAACTAACTATTGCTTTAAACCTGATATTATCTTGAATTCTTTGCGTTAATCTTTGTGTATATCTTTTCACAGACTACAGTAAACGGTGTAATACTCCAAAACGGACTAGCAACGACCCAAACGAACAACAAAGCGGCAACCGGCGAAGAGGTCCCACAATCCATTGTAATCACAACCCGACAACAATATGGCTTACCCGACGATGCCGTAGTTTACTGCAACTTCAACCAGCTGTATAAAATAGATCCGCTCACTTTGCACATGTGGGTGTATATTTTAAAGCATGTGCCCAACAGCGTGCTCTGGTTGTTGAGGTTCCCCGCGGTCGGGGAGCCGAATCTCCAGGCCACGGCTCAACAATTAGGTGAGTTGAGTCTATACACGGCTATGATACGATCTGTTCGATTACCGATGATGCATAGTGATGACTTGTGTAACCTCAATTGTCTTATTGATAGAGAATTACGTAGGAAGGAACTAGGAATACTGTTAACACAAAGTCCACACAAAGATAGAGTTAAGGTCCGAATCTTCAATGACAAGAAAAATAGTCGCATCTATCATCTGACCAAACGCGTTTTTAACTTTTATAAAATAGGCTAGACGACTAAAATATCTATTTAGTCCGTCTTTTAGATTGTTAAAACATATTGGACACGTTTTTTTTCTTTTGTTCGTCAAATCAAAAATGACGAAAATACAGTGCGTTCAAGTTTCGCGTAACGTCACTATTAGGTACAATTCTTACCTAGTGGTGACGTCACAAGCCCCCACTCCGGAACTTTGATGCTCTATATCTTCGTAAATTTTAGTTAAATTGAAAACGGAAAAAAATATGTGTCTAATTATTTTATGTATCTAATTGTTTTTCAACCTATTCGTCATTCCTATTCTTCTACATGCAGAACTTTTTGTCTTTCCCAGGTCTACCACCAGGCCGCATAATCTTCTCAAACGTAGCTGCGAAAGAAGAGCATGTGCGACGAGGACAGCTAGCTGACGTGTGCTTGGACACGCCCCTCTGCAACGGCCACACCACCAGCATGGATATCCTGTGGACCGGCACGCCGGTCGTCACGCTACCGGGGGAGACGTTAGCGTCCAGGTGAGAATCTCGGAAGCTTCTCGAATGAGGACTATGTGCTACGAAGATACGTATGAAAAACCATATTTATCGACAGCTCTACATTGCATTTCTGTCATCACTCACAAGTGTACAGTTGAACATATCTACCTCATTGAGCGCATCAAAATGCGATTCTGCATACACAACTCATAACCTTCGCTTCCAAGCGACTAATATAAAGTAGTTCGCACTACCCGCACTTTTAAACAAAGTTCAAAAGATGGTGTGAATATACAAAGGGTTAAAATAGCCTGCCTTATAAAGGGATATACTAGACTCATTCTAAGTATGACGCCCAGAGTGTTTACGTATAAAAACCATAATTAATGTATTGATTTGTTTTACAGAGTGGCAGCTTCACAACTCAACACACTGGGATGCCCAGAATTAATAGCTAGGACGAGGCAAGAATATCAAGATATAGCTGTAAGATTAGGAACTGATAGAGAATAGTAAGTATCCTTGTTATGCTTCATGATTTTTCAGTTTTAATGGGGAAATTGATGATTTCCGAAAGTGTTCTTGAGATACCTAACCATTCGGACCATCATGCAACTGCTTTCTAAAATAAATAGGATCCTTCTCCTTCTCATAGAACCAAACATCAAGCCGAAACCAAAATCCAATGGTGTCAAAATAGCTGTTCACATTGACCAAGAGTTCTCGTAAAAAACATTCGAATGAGAGCCATATTATTTATGGCTGGAGGAAAGTGGCCGTTCTGCTTATATATTTTGTGTTTACCTAACCTATCTTTCTTTCCAGTTTAAAAGCGATCCGCGCGAAAGTGTGGGTGGCGAGAATGGAGAGCCCGCTGTTCGACTGCAAGGCGTACGCGACCGGCCTCGAGATGATCTACCGCGAGATGTGGGCGCGGCACGCGCGCGGCGAGCGGCCCGACCATCTCGCAGCCGGCGACAAGTAGACCCCGGCCCAGCTACAGTGCCAGACTCCGGCCGGCCCAGTCTACAGTGCCAGACTCCGGCCGGCCCAGTCTACAGTGCCAGTGACTACAGATGTGCAAGTTGCGGAAAGTTTCCAAAACGTTGGAAAATTCTAGGAAATTTCTTGAAAATGACACACAAATTTAAGAAATTTTCATTTTACGTCGCGGAAAGTTTCAATCCCCATACAAAAATGTAAGAAGTTTCAGAAACTTTCCTATGCAAAATATTTCGCAATATTGGAAAGTTTCCGTCGGCACATCAGTACCAGTGACATTGTTCAGTGAAGACAAGTAGAGCTACCAGCCAGGTGGGCCAGGAGTGTAGTGTATAGCACTGATATTTCGTTGACAGACATTAAGTTAACTGGTGGAAGTATAACCTGACGGACTGGCACTGTAGTGTGTACAGTACCGGGGTTTTCGTTTTTACACAAATAATTCGTTGAAGATGCACGCTGGGTGACGTTGATCCTTAAATACTAAGGATTTATTGAACTGCGTGTTGTCGTGACTCAAGGAACTCTGATGATATACTTTAAACGTTTGAACCACAATGTAATCGTATATGACTTCAAATATGGGTTCAAAGTGTTAATGATCATTATAAATTATTTCACCTTGTTAAAACATAATGTCAACGAAGTCCAGTAGAACGTAATATAACGATGCTCGTAGATCTTACGCGCTTGAGTGTTATCACGCAATGACATCATACTCATAATATTGTAATTTTCCTAGTACCTATTATGGTATGTCTGTTACAATGAAGGTGTTGAAGTTAGTAGAATTCACGCGTGTTCTGGAGTGGGATTTTTGACTCACTCTAAGTGTATAATTCTCACCGAAATTAAGTTCGTATTTTAGAAACTTATTGGTGAAACTTAAGTGGTAAACGGTGATATCTAATTCATGGGTGACATTTTTGTCACCAGTGATGTAAATGTGGGTGAGTCAAAAATCGCTCTCCTGTTGTGGTGACACTGGTGACCAGTGTCAGTGGTAAGGACAATTGAAAGTGAGAATTAAGGTGAACTTTGAGTGCAGCATACAGTGACAATATCAGATAAGAAGACTTTCTTTGAAGCTTGAGATCCCGTCTGCTTAGTTAATTTCTAGTCAATCGCTTGAGCAATCTCCATTTAATTTTTTTTTTCGAAGCTAAAGGTATATTAATATAAAAGTGGCCTTTGTAGTATTCTGCTGTTTTTAACTGTTACTTTATTAAGCAACATACTCGCGTATGCCGAAAACTAATATTGTCTTTATGAAATAAATATTGACTGAATGGTTTTGAATACAACAATGTTTGGTTCTATTTTTATTTTTACTGTTGTTAATAATGACGGAAGTCGCATATTTTAATATAAATGCGAGTAGTAAGCCTAATGTAGGTAAGTAAGAATTGGATTCCATAAGCGTTTTAGTTTTGATAAGCAATGTTACGAGATATTTGAAGTTGCCAAAAGTAAAAATGTTCATTAGTATAAACTGAGAGTAGTTTCTGGTACAGTCAGCGTCATATAGTTGGTAGCATCCAACTTATTCATATAGTTCGGTACAGATTTTTTTACTACTTTGGATACTGACTGTATCAGAACTGCATGTTTGAGTGTTTATACCGTCGAAAATTAGCAGAAAAAATGAATGTTTCGTTCAAGTTAATGACGATTTAAGTTTAAATGATACTCGCCAATTGTTATTTCCGCAATGGGGTTACGTAAGACTGAATAAGATCCCAAGCTGCAACTGACAATTAAAGTTCATTAGTTCAATTTTACTATTAGTCACTCGGCGGGTTTCTTCCTATAGTTATTAAGATAGGGGAGTCTACAGTTATTGTGATAGTATATCTAATGGCTATGCTTAGAACGTTGTTAGTGATGTTTTCTCAATCGACATCTGTAACAGCTCTGGATAATTTTGTTGCGCGCGCCAACGAATTTAATACATAGTTAGTGCCTTTAATTTAAATTTGTAAATATAACTAAGGGTGTCTTTATAGTTTGACATGCCACCAATTTTGTCTAACATCTGTTAACTACTGATAGTTAGAACCTAATGTAAAGAGTATACCTTTTAATCTTTTCGATCCCATGTTCTTTCAGACGCTACGTTACGGAAATGTGAAAACTGAAGTTTGAACTGAGTGTTCATTAAGGTCTATTTTGCTCTGTGGTATGTGGCCGATTATTCCGTCTTTGGTGTTGAAAAGGTTAAAAGTGGAAAGGATGCTTCAAAAAGGGTTTTATGCAGTTCTGCGAGTTGGTTGTAATTTATGCATGTATCTTTGTTTGTCTAAAGAAGTATATTTTTTTACATTTCAGTATTTTCGAGTAGGCAAATGTAATACTTGACTATTTATTGCGTACAAACGAGACGTTGACATTGATAGCTAGTGTGAGAAACCCAGTTGATACCATTGTAACTTGCGGTTGATTTTAATGTAAATAGCTAATATTTAAGAATACAATAAACAAAGCAATTTAAATGTGGTTTCAATTACGCTCGTGTCCTATAAAAATAGTGTCTATGCTAAGTTTTCTAGATGTTGGTAGCACAGAGTAATTAAACGTCTTTCATAGACGTTGAATTAACAATATTGATCCTAAAACATCCTAAGTGACAACCAAATTCATTTCAAATTAAGAACTTACGACGATATGATAAAGTCTACATTCCAAGAGAACTTGATTGTCACTTGTGTCGTTTCTGTCATAAATGCATCATCATGCATATAACGGTTAAATTAACACTAGAGTTTGACAGTTAATTTGCTTGGAACAGATAACGTGGTTTGACTCTAATCGCAGTTAACAGCACGGCCAGTGGTGGATTACCCATAGACCCAGAGTTGCAGAGTAATTTTTGATAAAATTTGCTACAAACCCGGCGCTGTCCTAATTCGGCCTTGATCAGTCTTAGGGCTCGTCCAAAAATGAACGCGAATGAACAGGAAGCTCTATACACTCGCGTCTCGGCTTCCAGAAGTTTTGGTACAGCCCTCAGACTATGGCGTCACGTCACGGCTAAGCTTGCCAAAATGACAGGCGCTTAAAACGCCCGAATCTGTTTGATGTTTTTAATAGAAGATTTATAGTACATTTTAGTTTTATGGCACTGAAAATAATTTTACAGTATTATAATACTGTGAAATAATTCTAAAGTGTAAAGTGCGAAAACCTATCATCCAACAAACGTAGCTAAAGTTCCTCTGTCTTTGAGCACAGAATAAGTAATAGTACAAGTACTTTGAGTCAAACTATGACTGGGCAATCGTTCACTCGTTCATTGATCTATTCTGTAAATGGAAACATTACTGCCGCGTTGGTTTTACCGGCTGCATTAGGAATATAAAGATCGGGGAATAGCTGCTAGAAATTCCTATGTCGACTGTGCACGAACGTCAGTACTCAGTACTTAGCTACATCGGGGCTTGTCCGGTAGTTTAAACATCGATTCGTAGTTCAAGACCAAATTCAAACCACGGTTTTCTTTTATTTAAGCACGAGAAAATGTAATATTGTCTTCTGTTACCGCGATTGTTATGAAATTAAACACTTTAGAACGGATTAATCGCGTTTAAACGAGTGCTGTAATGGGCTCGAAACGTAGGATCATGGTGTTAATAAACGCGATTAATCCGTTCTAAAGTGTGTAATTTCATGAGAAAATGTATTAATTGGTATTTTTAGTCTTGAATTTTAAATTACAGTAATTTTTTTTTGTCTTATTTACAGAAAAATATGCGTCCATGAGTCCACATACAGTACATTGTGTTTATCTCATTATGAACTCCCTACTAAACTGCTCAACAACAACTTAATCTATTTAAACATACCCACACATTTACAGTTAAAGTCCACTAATTTAAAGCAAAATGTATTCCATTTTAACACTATTTAGAATGCATTGAACTTCACTAATGGAATTAATTGGATTAAAAAAGTTGAAACACATTAAGTGCAGTTTACATTAATTAAGTCCCGGGAACCATTAAGTTAATTCCGACACTTGGCTGGGGTGTCTTCGTTGGTTTAATCGGAGGTCGTTGATTTTTTAAGTAGCCAACTCTTTCTCTACAAACATCAACACCACAGATTATTGAATAGAAAAAGCAAATACAAACGTTTTGCACGTGATGATGTCGTCCCAGAAGTATCCGTCGACGGTGACACCTGGACAATTAGGAAAGAAATCTAGTTGTCACTTGTAAACCTTAAATATTAAAACTTGTTTCCTTACGCGCATGGGCTCGAACGTCGCAAAACCAAGTTTTGTTATGAAAGTATGACAGCAAGACGCGCAATAGAGCTCACCATTTGAGTTGTAAGTATATATGTAGGGCTTGGGCTGAGATTTTCGGAGCTGTCTTTGGCATTCATATCTTCAAGACAGTTGAGACGCTCAGCCCCCTCACAATATTAGGGTTGCCTACGGAAATCACTACATCACTAATACATAGTATAAAACAAAGTCGCTTTCTCTGTCCCTATATCCCTATGTATGCTTAAATTTTTAAAACTACGCAACGGATTTTGATGCCGTTTTTTTAAATAGATAGAGTGATTGAAGAGGAAGGTTTATATGTATAATAATAATCCGTGCGAAGCAGCCGGGGCGGGTCGCTAGTATTATATATAATACTGGCGGCGACGTGCAACGGCGGGCGCGAGATGTGCGGGCAGCCCAGGACCTAGGACAAAAGACGATTGATTTGAGTTCTTGCGGAGAGTTCCACAGGCCTGGCCTGGCAACACCCTTAACCATCGGATTCAAAATCCAAGTACCTGATCTGAGAATTCGTGAGTGAGTGAAACTCTTACCGTATATTATACGTAGGCTAACGCTTTTTTTAAATGCTACGACGGTGACAAACAAGCATACGGCCCACCTGATGGTAAGCTTTCACCGTAGCCTATATGGACACCTGCAACTCCAGGGGTGTTCAACTGTTCAACATGCGCGTTGCCGACCCTTTAAAAACTTTAACACTCCTTTTTCGAGAACCCCATACTGTAGTCCTTTGCGAAAACTGCGGCATAGCTCATTCCACAGCCGGAGTGTCCGCGGGAGGAAGTTCCTCTTAAACCGCACGGTACGAGACCATTTAGGCTCCAGGGTATGCGGGTGAACACCCGGCCGACGGCACTTTCACACGGGAGACTCCAGTATGTGCTAACAAAACCTAGAAAACTTAAGTCCACTTGCACCAGGCACCACCCAGGGTTAGCCGCTAACCCAGCGTTAAGTTGTCAAATTCCATATAAAAAAACGCTTAACTCCAGCTTGTGCTTAGTAGATAGACGGACTCTATGTAACCACGATTTTGGATCCTAAATTACGCTTCTATAGAAACTAGATAGTTTAACACGTAAGACTAACTTCTAATCATAGTTGTGTGCGAATGACTTGGTTAAATCGCATTAGGGAAGTTTTGTGGGTCGTAGCATCGTAGCGGTTGGTAGCGACAGCAACGCCTAGTCAAATGTTGCTAGGATATGTATCTTGAGTTGGTTGCTATTTAGTTCTTGCAGCAACTCTAAATTGAAACATTTGATACCGCGTTTATTAACACCATGAATAAGCCTAAGTCTGACCCTTTTTGATTGACGGCAGTGATGCCAAATGCTCCGCATTCCGCATTTTCCTCCGCATTTTCATCTATAGATCCGCAATACGCTCTATGGTAAAAAATCTCTGATTTAGGGCCATATTACACTATACCGTATATTATGGTTACTACCCGAAAGCCGAAAGTGAACGAGACGACGACGTAGAAGGCGTTTTTTCTTTTTATTTAAGTAAAAAACAGATTTAAATTATATTCCGCCATTTATATTAAATTATATTAAATTTTAATTTAAAAATCCGCATTTTTTAAGCGTAGTAGCTTACGCTTCTTGCATTTCAGTATCTGGCAACACTGATTGACGGGGAGAATTCGCAGTCTCTCAGTCATCATCTTAACCCTGTGAAAACGAGTGCTATAAAGGGCTCAAGCTCAAAACGTACGGTCATGGTGTTAATAAACGGGATGAATCCGTTCTAGAGTGTTTAATTTCAAGGTTTTTTCTGGGTATGCTTAAGTGTTTCGGAGCCAAAACGGCAAAAACATGTATGTACATATGTCCGTTTGGCTCCTGTCAGAGAATTGTAGGAGCGAACACAAAAAACAAACAAACTAATGACTATAAAGTGAGCAGAAACAATAACTTGTCACAAAATGTACTCCGCAAACTGGAGTAGCTATTGAGTTAAATGACAGAATGGCGCAGGGAAATAACTTTTCTTGAAAATTTAAAATTCTAAAGTTTATTTGGCAAGTTTTCCCGTGCAGAGTGCAAGGGAAAACTTGTGCTGCTGGTCCCGGAAAATTATTAAAAGCAATGAATTTTTTAGTTTTTGTTTTTCGGCTGAAGGAAGGTCATGTTATTACAGTGCTAAGTTTCATAGATTTCGCTAGCACAGACTGTGAGTGTTAAAACGTCATAATTTCATATAAGTTTGACGTTTCAAATAACACTTCAAAATTTTGACAGTTAATTTGCTTCGAATAGATAACGTGGTTTGCCCAACTGAAGAATAACTAAAGCAAGGAAGTAGTACAAAAACTGTCAAATGTCAACAGTTTGGAGCGGCCTTGAAATTGGCAGTGGATTTTTCAAATGTCGTAAGTCTAATCTATTAACTTGTCTCTTACGTCATTTGCGACTAAGGTAGTAATGCATTGATACCGACTACCAAATTACAACGATGTATTTAATTTGGCTGCTTGGACGACATGCATCAAAAGAAATCAGCAAAACTGTTGACAACCTACGGAATCGGAGAAATAACAAACATAGGTATATACATCTCTTTTTGACACTTCCTTTATTTGGTAAGGAAGGAAGTGAAGGACCGGTGTATGACTTTGATGTTCCTAGTTTTAAAACGTTTGCCCTAAAACGGGACTTAATCGCGTAAAACTTTGAAAACTAACTTCCGATGTTCCGGGTTCCGTCTCCGGGCCGGGAGCAAGGTCGCTGTCGAAACGTACGAAAATAAATAAAATATTTGGGGACAATCTCACACAGATCAACCTAGTCCCAAACGAACTACGTATATACTCGTACATATAGATAAATACATACATATATACATAGAAAAAGAGTTTTAAAAAATCGGCCAAATATGATCACATGATTTTTGAACGAGCCCTAAGAATAAAAACCCTAATGCTGCCTGTAGGTTCACTCTCGGGCTCTCGGCCGAATGTTTCGGCCGCGGGAAAATGCAACCCTGTACATGCCTGTACCACAGAATAAATAATAGTACAATATAATAGTGCCTGTACACACTCATTCGAACTCTTCAGAACCTCGTGAGCTGAGCCTCGCCTCGCTTGAGGTTCACCTCAAAAAACCTCTACCTGAAAAAGCCTGAAAAACTTCTACCTGAAAAAGCTTAAACCAGACACAATTTAAACTTTTTCAGGTAGTTTGGGTGAGTTAAAAGGTGTCTTAAATAGCTTCGGTAAGGTCGAAGTTTAATATCTAGTACTTATTAGGAATTTAGGATATAACTTAACTATGTGCATAGGGCTGGCGAAAGGGAGTAACATGGGGCATAATATTATTATAGTCCTTCGAACCTGATTTTCTACTTTACTTATTTACTTATAGGTACGTTTTGTTATTGGAAAAAGGCAATCATTTGAATACAATCTCGCTTGATAGAAAGTGCTGATGCAGTCTATGATGGAGCATAATATTACCTAAAATATATCTCATTGTAGTAATACATAATTGGAGGCCTTATTTACGTAATATAATTTGTTTATTGAATAGCCATATAACTTATCAGGATCTTAAACTACCCGGCTATTTTATGTCACATCACATAAGATGATAACACGATTGCACAAAATATACCAAAAAATCGACTTCCATATTAAAAAAAATAAAAAAAATGCGTCTACAGGTCTACACAGGCACACACGTAATAAGTAAATAATAATGAACTTTAATTAAGAAAATAAAAAAATAACAACCACCACCCTAACTTTACAATCATAAAAATTAAGGGACATAAAATTAGTTTCTCAAAGTTCAAACTTATTGCATTAAATGCAGAAAAAATGTTTAATGTGGTATTTACACTATGGGCACACTGGGCACAGTGTGATCTTACTCAAGATTAATGACAGTAGTCTTTGTGTACATCTGTTTTGACCGCACGCTTTGTAAGAGAGAATAACCGTAATCAAGTAAAAGTCACGTGACGTAACGGTTCCCTACGAAAACCACCAGGGGTTGTTTAGAATGCGGCAATAGAATTGTTGTGGTCTGGGGCATACCGCAGACTTCCAAATTACAAGTTTCTGTGTACGCATCTCTAACAAGAGTGAACGGGACAAAGAAACAGTAACGTGGGATTCCGAAGTTCGCGGTAGGCCCCCTGTCCCTTTTGCCGTCTGCCGCGCCAAACGCATTCATCGCATTTCATTGTACGGCAGTCGCGGCTCCGCCGCCGCGGGGGGTACGTGTGCTCGCTCCACCATGTCGCTCCATTCTCTGCACACTGCTGCGCTCCCAGCTATCGAAACCTTAAAGCACGCACAACCGAGCCACGGCGACAGTTGAATAGTAAATATGGCCGTGCGGGACCTAAACATCCGACTTTCATTCATAAAACTTTGACAAGTGATCAAAATGATATGGAAACAGTGGTTAAAATGATAATTAACGTGATATTGTTTTGTTTTGTGATGGGCGCGGCGCTGACGGAGGCGCCGGACGCGGACGCCTGTTTTCGTGTGTCCGGAGTGAACGGTTCTCTGGAGTGCAATGTGCGGGCCCTGTCCGCGGACAGGGACGTCGGTTCGATGCACTCGGACGGAGCTGAGCGACTCGCGCTCCGCTGCGGCCCGCTGCTGGCCGAGAGCACCCTGCGCGACCACCACTTCGGCAGGATGCAAGGTTTGGCGGAGATATCCATCATCAACTGTAAGATCCTCCGTCTGCCTGGCAACGTGTTTGAGGGACTCAGAGGCTTGAAGTCGTTGAAGATACGCTCCATGAACAACGAATGGGGCAGCAACAAGGAACTCGAGCTGTCTTTAGGCGCCTTCAACGGTTTAAGAGAACTGCATACGCTAGATTTAGGATTTAACAATATTAGGAAAATTCCTTCGGACTTGTTCTGTGCTTTGGAAAATATTATCTCGCTTAATTTGACGCGGAATAAATTGAAATTTGTGGATGAACTCGGTTTTGGACATAAGTGCGGATCGACTTTACAAACAATAGATCTAAGTTACAACGACATCATGGCCTTGCCAGCTGATTCGGAGATCCTGCATCTGAGAAGGCTCACACAACTGTTTTTGCAAAACAACAAGATAAGCGAGCTGCCAGGCGAAGTGTTCAGCGACCTACTATCATTAAAAGTTGTGAACCTATCCGACAATGCAATAAATTATTTACCGGAAGGCTTATTTTCCAATACGAAAGAGATTCGAGAAATTTATATGCAAAATAACGAACTGGAAAATTTACCCAAGAGGATATTTAATCGGTTGGAACAATTGCTCGTTTTAGATCTTTCGGCGAATAAATTGAAAGGCGACCGCATAGAAGATGAAACGTTCGGTGGTCTAATAAGATTAGTCGTGCTCGACTTGTCGCACAACGCAATGGCGCGTGTCGCCGCGCACATGGTCAAGGACCTGTTCTTCCTGCAGATCCTCAACCTCGGCAACAACAGCATCTCGCACATCGACGATAACGCCTTCGCCCCGCTCTTCAACCTCCACACTCTCAACCTCGGCCAAAACAAACTGCAAGCCATCGAGGAACACGTGTTCAATGGACTTTTTATTCTAAACAAACTCAATCTGAATAACAATTTACTATCGTACATAAACGAAAACGCTTTCCGAAACTGTTCCGATTTAAAAGAGTTAGATCTGAGTTCTAATAAGTTAACGAGCATTCCCGAGGCGATTTTACAGTTGCCGTTCTTGAAATCTTTAGACTTGGGGGAGAATTTGCTAAGTGAAATTAAAAATAATTCATTCCATAATCTTTCACAGTTGACCGGATTGCGTTTAATAGACAATCAAATAGGAAACCTTACCGCTGGCATGTTTTGGGGGTTGACAAGCTTACAAGTGCTCAATATGGCAAAAAACAAAATACAGTCGATCGAGACGGAAACCTTTCAAAAGAATACGCAATTGGAAGCCGTCCGATTGGATAGCAACTTCATTTCAGATATAAACGGAGTGTTTGTGTCGTTGACAAAATTGCTGTGGCTAAATCTATCAGAAAACCATTTGGTATGGTTCGATTACGCTTTCGTACCCGCAAGTTTGAAATGGCTCGACATTCACGCTAACTTTATAGAAATTCTTGGAAACTATTATAAAATTCAGAACGAACTGCAGGTCAAAACTTTAGACGCGAGCCATAATCGATTAGTAGCTATATCGCCGATGTCTATACCGAATAGCGTCGAACTTCTGTTTATAAATAACAATTTTATAGCCAACGTGGAAACGGACACATTCCTTCAAAAGAGAAATCTTTCTCGCGTCGATATGTATACCAATGTGATCGAAAGTTTAGACTTAAACAGCTTGCGGCTCTCGAGAGTGGCGGACGATCGCGCCCTGCCGGAGTTTTACATTAGTGGCAACCCATTCCGCTGTGATTGCACGATGAAATGGCTTCTGCTCATCAACTCACTGGATTCCCGCGAATATCCGCGAGTCATGGACCTAGAAAATGTAATTTGCAAGGAATCCTACGTTCGCGGCGTGAAATACCTCCCTGTCAGTTCTCTGCATATCAAAGACTTCTTATGCAAGTTCGAGACTCACTGCCCGGAGGGTTGCCATTGTTGCGATTCTATAAACTGTGACTGCAAAACCGTCTGTCCTAAAAACTGCTCTTGCTATCATGACTCGACTAAGTCGACGAGCGTTATCGATTGTTCTTTAAAACAACTAAAATTAGTTCCACTTAACTTTCCATCGGACGTAACTCACGTATATTTAGACGGAAATGTTTATAACGAATTAAACGGGACTGTTTTCGATCTGATGCCTAAAGCGGTCGTTCTTTATTTAAACTCTAGTAGCATCCAACATATCGAAAATGACACGTTTAACCGGTTGAGCGAGCTGCGTATACTGCACCTCGACAATAACAGACTGACGCGATTACGCGGGCTCGAATTTGCAAAGTTAAGCAACTTGAAAGAATTGTATCTGCAGAATAACATTATAGAACACATTACAAACGAAACTTTTTATTCGTTGGCAGCCCTGGAAGTTTTACGCTTGGACGGAAACAGACTCGTGAATTACGGGCTGTGGCACTTAGACAATAACAAAAAGTTGCAAACGCTCTTCGTGGGCGAGAACCGTTGGTCTTGCGACTGTAAATATTTACAAGGTTTTTTGACTTACATATCGCAGAACGTAGAAAAAGTGGTCGACATCGGTAGCGTGTCGTGTGTGAGCGGACCCGAGCCGGCGAAGAAGCCTTTGAATCTAAATGTCACGGTCTGTAGCGAAATAAGCGATAGCTCTGTGATAAGCGCTTTCTTCGTGTCTAACAACCTGCCATTAGTGGCGTCCGTGCTGACGGGGTTCATGCTTATTTTATTGATACTAGTGCTAGTGTTCACGTTTAGATACGCTTGTAGAATGTGGCTGTTCTCCAATTGTGGGATCAAGCTGACGCCGCTGGCGGGGGCGTTCGAGGATGCGGATAAGCTTTACGACGCATACGTTTGCTACAGTCCTAAAGACGAGGAGTTCGTGATCGAGTCTTTAGCTAGAGAGCTCGAGAACGGTTATCCCTCCTACCATCTTTGTTTGCATTACCGCGACGTGCCGCAGTTTGAGGCGACATATGCACAATTCCCTGATTTAGTAGTCGAGGCGACAGAAGCCTCGCGCCGTATCATAGTAGTCCTAACAAAGAACTTCATCTCGACCGAGTGGTCTCAGCTGGAGTTCCGACAGGCGCTGCAGCGAGCGCTGAGAAATAATCCCCATAAATTAATAATAGTCGCCGCGGGCCTCGTCCCACGAGATCCGGAATTGAAGTCATATTTCAAAACGGGTTTGGAGATAACGTGGAAAGAGAAACGTTTTTGGGAGAGATTACGTTATGCGATGCCGTTGTCTAAACGGCGCAGTCACAAATTGAAGCGTCTTAATTACGGGAGGAGCTCTAACACCTATACGATGGACGCGTCGGTGCTCAACAGCACGTGCCAGACGCTGTGTGGGAAGTCCGCCACGTCCACCGAGCGCTCGCCCGCAGACCGGCCTTTGTCCGAGCACATATACTCGACCATAGACTCTGACTACTCCTCGGCTGACTACCATTCGAGGCACCATCAGCCACAATCTGTGGTGCTGCAACATACTGTGCAAACGTATCTCGTATAAAGCATGTAAGACTGGTTGAGCTAATGAGATAAATGCCTACATTACATCGATTTACAGAAAAAATACGTGACTTATAATCGTTTGTATTCAATCAGGTTTATCACGTTGGCGCCAGTAAATATGAACATTACGTGTAGGTTAGCAAAAACTCTTATTAGATGTGTGCTAGAATACTGGTAATCGCATTACTACCAATTAGTGAACCGGAAATGCAATCAGTGATTCCAGTCTTGCTAGCGGCACACAAATGATAGTTGTATTGTATTGCGTTCAAAAGCACGCGGTTTTGGCGAGCAATGTATGAACGTGTGGTAATGTAGACATTTATTTCATTCACGTCAACATTTTCAAAGTATAAAACCTCGAACGATCTCGTAATCGATTCTATACCTCTATTACTCTAGCGTAGCGATAGCACTCGCTAATTCATTGTTATAGAACTTGTTGAACATTTGTATATAGTAACAATCTTGTAATACCTTTTGTACAATATTGATACCAAATTTTGCATTTCAATTTGCTTCTCAGTATTTATTAATTTATACTTTGTATAGGAGTTGTTAAGTATTAATTCAAAAGACTGTAAAATATTGTGTAGTCGTATTATTATCGGCTGATATTTAAATAGGTTCGTATGTAAATAAAAAGGTTTATAAATTATGAAAATGATTTTTTTATGACTCTCCCGGATGGAAATTATGCTGTTAAAGTCGGTATTAAAATGCATGTTTTGTGCTATTTCCGATTCAGTTTTAACGACGAAAGAGGCAGCTGGTCCGTGTAAACAGAATAAAAATGAGTGGCGAGGCAACATGGCGGGGGCGTATGTTTTCAATATCTACTTACACAAACCTGCTCGCAACGTTTCTATTCAACTTGTTTTCTTTTACACATTTTGCAAATGGGAAAATAACGCTACGACTCTTTGATAGCGTACTATTACCAACGGTACCCGTTTTGAGCTAACTTGGAGATATCATCGTACTGACTTAAGTATTTTATGTCCATTCTGTCATATGCCAGACGCCGCTAAACGTTTTTTTCTTACTAAACTGCGCTCTGAGAATTGAAATAAAAGCTGCCATATTTGATTCCACCAAGCTCAGCGAAGTGTGAATATCTTAAGATTTACAGTCACGATTTAAGTTTTATTTTACTCCAGTAAGTACTTTGCCTAGCTTCCATAATATTTTAGAATACCGTTAGCGCAGGTGACTTTTGCGTTTTAAGTTTTTTGTTGATACTAAATACGTCTGAAAATGTTTTCATACTACTTTATTGTCTGAAAAGTATTGTCGATTAACTCGCTTGTTGTTGACTTCTAGATTAAACTATTGTTTTAACTGTATCATGTTATTTGTTGAGCTAGTCGTATCACAAGCTAATGCGGTATTTAATGTTTTAATTAACACATCGGGAACTCATTAACATTACAGGTGTGTCCTATTTTGCATTGAAAGTTGCTCCTAAAATTGTGCGTCCAAGATGCCTTTTTGTTAAATTAGTAAGTAATGGTAAAATGGTAGACAAAAATAAACAAGTTGAAACGAAGTAATATAAATAAATACCTACGTAACAATCCATATTCAATCCAAACAGCTTTCCGAGATAAGCAGGCAAACAATAATAAATTTAGAAAGTGATAAAAAAGTCTTAACTTATCGGTCTGATGTTTTGCTGACTTTTTGCAGAATCGCAAAAATCTCGTCGCCATGTTTTCTGCGTTGCCGAGTCCCTAGGGCGCGTGTTTCGTAACTAGTTATTAAGAATAGATTTTTGTAAAAATACGAAGAATTCAGTGATTCATCTTGAGCTTTTAGTGAGTTTATTTACTTAGGCTGACAACAATCATGAGTTGTCATATCGGCCTACATAATTATACGCGATATTTAGGGGGCTAAATATTATTATGGCCATGTGGACAGGATGGGAAAAGATAGAGCAATAAAGTTCACCTGGGACGTCCCAGTGGACGGCATCTGGTGGGGCGCCCTAGGTACCACTGGATGGATGGAGTCCAAAAAGATCTATACCAGCTTCGGGCAGCCGATTTCGATTGCCGACAAGGTGCTCAGAGGAGGGAAAACTCCTTCGGGTCGCTGCGCCAGTGTAGTAGATGTAAGTAAGTAAACATACTATACATAGGAGTATACATATGTTAAGGTAGGTACATAAGATACCTTCACGAGTGTCACATTTTCTAGTGAGTCAACCCTATGTATCACGGGCGATACAAGAATTACGAACTCGTGTTTAAATTAAGCCCTCGACTTCGACCCAGACTTTTTACACTCGTTCGCAATATCTTGTTTACCGTTGTTAATACACAATTTACTATGTAAGTAGGCACACGGGTAAGGTCGGTAGCTCACTAAGTACTAGTGAATGCAATCGCGGGATTTTTTGTATGGACAATACCGGGATTCATTATAAATCCCGGGATTGTCATACAAATCAATACCGTGATTGCATGCCCTACTTAGTACCTAGTGCGGCCGGCTCGTGTCCCGGAATATCTTCGTGTCTCGCCTGAGCCAGAGATATTTTCCATTTTTCTTTCATTTCAAATATTGTTGGCTCCATAAACTCGCGAAAGCTGAGATGTGGGATTTTATTGGCTTTCCGTAATCTTGGTGAAGTATTTTGTTTTATGCGCGAAAGTTTTATCAGAGCCGGCGAGATATCGAAGATTGATGGTATTTGTGTACAACACATTTGAACCGCATGATCATACACCCTATGCCAAGGGAATACGATTCACAGTGTCAGTTAATTTCGCCCAAGGTGGTAAAAAGCGATGGTTTTATAGCTAATGTTGCCGCAAGAGAAAAAGTAGTCTATGTTAAATAAAACACCGAATGAGATAACAAACCAAGATTAGTGGGTATTCACTACACTAGGAACAGCTGATGCGACCGCCGATGACTACAACGAAATAGTAGGTATACTTACATTGTGTATTACACAATCGTTTTCATCACACTTGCTTTACTTTAGGCATAAAAAGTTGCTTTACACTTACTCGTAACGTAAACAATATCACTACTATGCTTGCATATAATATCACCAGATATTGTATCCCCGGTCCCCGGTGACCTCAAACAATTTTTTGGACAAATCACCCACCAATTTACGGACGCCTGAGCACCATGGTCCCAGGGTCTCGACAGCGAAAGCCACAAATATATGCTGATTCGTAAGAGCGATATACTTGCGGCGTTTCGCTGTCTCTGCCACTGCAGTCTGTGATGTTGTGAGACATGGGACGGCGCCAGAGTGTCCACACATGTGGCGTCCCATATCAAGGCCTGTCCCAGCCGGACGGTACGAGAGACATGCCGTCGGGCCTCTTGCCATCGTCACGTGCCAGGCCATGGGGCTCGAGAACCGCTGGCACGTTAACGCTGACCTACTTAATTGAAATTGAATCATTTATTTCAGGTCAGGTATTATATTATACTAGTAACAATTATTTTATAAACTATGTTAGTATTTTTACAATAACACTTAAAAATGCTTAACTCCGGGTTACTCAGTTAGCTAACCCCAGGTGGTGCAAATGGCTCCAAGCTACCTATGTAGGTATTGTAAATTAAATATCAATGTTGAACTTATATACTATACTAACAAACAAATTCAAATAATACGCCCTCATCATTATAACCAAGGCAAATTATATTATACCTATAGAATTATTATACTTATGTACGACCGTGGATAATCACCACTTTAAAATAAGTGAATATTAAATTATATTAATATTTTTCATCACTTCACGGTAGTATATGTCACAGTACATATACCGACAGTAAGTCAACTAGATACTAGACTATACTGATTATACGGTTATTTTGTGCCGTGCAAGGTCAAGCGCCCTCCCAAAAGTTACACTATTTATGAGTAAGAGAATAAAATGAGCTTTAAATACACTGGCGTTTAATTAAAATTGATAATCTTATATCTCAATTTATTAATTAAATTAATTACAAAAAATGTCATAAACTCAAAATGAAATTACAATCTACAAAAGGTACACAAATTCAAATTAAATTCTAGAAAAATATATACACACTCAATAAATTAGCTTTAAATTAGTATAAAATAACATATGTAGCCGAAATTGTAAGGAACCGTTTAGTGACTAAACTAATTATTAGTGGACACGACGATACTGATAATAAATGGAAAGTGACAATGATTTGAATACTCGTTATTTCACTTTTACGAGTACGATGCTTCTATGGACTTTTATGTACTGAAGTAGAAAAATAATTTTACCTTCTATTTAACACTAACTTTGAAAGCATCAACTGTTTCTTTATAAACTGTGCCCAAGCGCAGGCGCCAATGACTCGCAGTTCTCCAACTCCATGTCAAAAGGTAATAAGTCACAGTTCCAATCCTATACTTATACGACCTTTTACAGCAACCATGGGAAGCGGCCATTGCTTCCGCCAGGCCAACATAATTATGAATAAAGAGCAACTGGTAGATAATGGTAGTCAGCGTACCGTGAAAGGCCGTGTATGGATGGCATGGAGTTTCAATACGTGTAATTGTGGTTGTACTGTTGTAGTGCTTGTATCTATTTCAATTACTAATAATGCTTGTATCTGAATGCGTGACCACAGACCGTAGTCTATGGAGCAATATACCTATACGATTTTAAGCTAACATGGTCATTTATATTACAACTACTATTTAAAACAGGATATTTACCAACACATATACACTAAAACTAACATAAATAGTAAATATGTATCTGCATATGTTAAACTTATTAAAAATAAAATGCTAGTTTTGGTATCAAAAACCGCCGTCAAGTATCCTATATTTCTGAATCGATTTGTTTTCTGATGTTGCGGTCCTCCATTTCTATTCATAAATGAATAAATTTAATATCGTCGCCTCATTCCCTTCAAAGTAGGGCTTCCAAATACCGGACTTTTTGCAATACCGGTATTAATACCGGAATTGATGACTTCAATACTGGGATCCCGGGATCCCAGGGGTTTTAAAAAAAATGGAAACGAAGGAACTTTGAAAGTAAAATACAATTTTTTTACACATTAATCTGAAAAGGAACTTCTAAATCTCTTGCAAAGAGCAAATACAATAGTAGCCACATAACCCGGAGTTAAACATTTTTTTGTATGGAATTTGAAACTTTAACTCCGAGTTAGCGGCAGACTCTGGGTGGTGCAAGTGAGCCTCAATGTTTAAATAGATTGGAGCTTTCTTTGCAGCCTTTCTTAGGTATGAAAAGCGCCCGACGTATGACATGTTTTTCTTAGTTGCAATTCAAGGTAGGTTGGTATTGGTAATCGAGAATTAATTGGATTGTATACGATTTTAAGCTAACATGGTCATTTACATTATAATTACATGGTCAATATCTCGTTTTAAATAGTAATTATAAATTGATTGGACTAATTCAAATCTGGAGTGGTATAAACTCAAACATAATTTGTAGCTTAAACATACACAGTCAACATTATTCGTTGAGCATCGATAACCTATTGGCTACATCACTTGCCGCACCATGTACCGCTTAAAGACAGAAAGAGCTGAAGAATAGTACAGCAACAGTGAGACGCAAAATATACGCGTCCGAAGCTCCGTGGTGATGCCGAATGTTAACATTTCGATGGGTATTTTGTGTTCTTTTTGCATATTTTCTTAGTTTATAAAAATACCTGGATCCCGGTATATTGAATTTAATACCGGGATTAAAATCTGTCCTGAAAAAGGCGGTATCCCGGGATCCCGGTATTGGAAGCCCTATATACATACTTCAAAGCAAACAATAAGTGGCTTTTATTCAAAGAATCTCCGCTTCAATTCCATATATCTAAATTCTGCCCGGAATATGTTTTGAGCGGAGAATACTTCATGTTAATGGAGTTTTATCCTATGTCTCATTGTTAGCTTTCCCGCGATATGCCTGGTAGGTACATATGCATATTACATAGCTACACGTTGACAAAGGGATACAATATCAGTGTCATACCGAGGAAAAAAAAATAGACACGAAAAAAAAGGTTTTTTGTATGGACCTATTCGGACGACCTGCCCAATACAATATTTTTCCTATTTTTTACTAATCAGGTCACGATACTGATTACGCCCTTAAACAAATCACTTGCATTTTTGTTACAGCCTGTATATACTCGTACTTCATAATTCAAATTCAAATTCAAGTAATAATAAGTATATTGTCGACTAGAACCCGCACAGGTCAATTTGTGCTAAGATCGTTCCTTTAAATGTAGGTAGGTACCTATTTATTTTATCTACGCACAATTAATAATAATAATCATCATCATATCAGCCATAACACGTCTACTGCTGAACATAGGCCTCCCCTTTGGACCTCCATATGTACCGGTTGGAGGCGACGTGTATCCAGCGTCTCCCGGCGATCTTCATAAGGTCTGTCCATCTTGTGGGTGGACGTTCTACGCTGCTTTTGCCAAGCCGTGGTCTCCACACAATTAATACAATAACAATAAAGTTAGTGTTTAGGGACATTTTTTTTATTAAAATGTCTAGGTCTGGATTACAAAAAAACTCTACCTACAACAGAACTCCATAATGTTTAAAATAAAGATTTTTCCGCCATGAATAATATCACAGAAAATGTAGGCAACATTTCGCTTTCGTTTTACCGGTTGCCTCAGGCAATAGGACTTTTAACGTCAGAATATTGAACAAAAATATTATTTTTAGAGGAAAACGCACACATACATATAGGTACCTATTATGAAAGTTGGAAACTGTGTCGGTAAATGATGAATTACGTAAGCCAAATATGATTTGTATTGTATTGGCATAAAAGATGGATGATGCAGAAGGAAATACCAAGATGAAACGAAGTAAACTGTAGCTACAGATAAATAACTATGTTACATATGAAATTATTATTGTGAAGCCCGTAAAAAATGTGAATTTTATTTTTTGCGCGCATCACAAATAATTATTTCATTTGGATGCAAAAAATTGTCAAAGTCAACAACGGACAACTTACTATACTTAGCTACTTCGTTTTTTATAGGATCAGAAAAATCGTGCGAATTTAAGGGAGACGATGTAAAAACTGCCAAATCTGCCTCTTATATTTTTAATCATAACATTAATAATTAACTAAAAGCAAACTTATTTTATTTTAAGATTTGGAAATGTTAAGATTTTATTTACACAAAACTATGATAATTATACAAATATAATAATAAATAACTTATTTAATTTATTATCTAAAGATTACTGAAATAATACGTAGGCAAAATCAGCCGTTATTTTTCTTATCCTAAAAAAACGACGTAGGTATAGGAGCATTTTCTCGAGAAGAGATCCCAAAACTTTTTTCTTAAAAAGCTAAATTGTATGTTTTTCTACTAAGAATCACGAGTTCTTTCGATCATACTAAAAAAATAGTACATTACCTAACGAGTGCGGTAAAACAAAGAAATGCCGAGATCGCAGATGTTTGCGACCCGAGCTGCAAGCGAGGGACGTAAATATGCGATCAAGGGCTTTATTTATTACCTCACGTGTTAGGTATATCATTTTATGCATACACTTGGGCAGAAATTGGCTTTTTCCGTACGCGTAGCGTGCGGAAAAAGGCACTTTATGGACAGGTGTGGCATAAAGTCCGTTACCATTGTTAAAACACTTTGTACAGCGGTTACAAAATGGTGAATACTCGTACGTTAAACGTTTGAAAATTTCGAGATCTTTTTTTCTCGCAGTTTTTTATCCTAGATTCAAAGAGCTCGTTATTCGAAGTAGGAAAAACATAATTTTTACCTACGTTAAAAATGTTTTTGGTTCTCTTTTTGCGAAAATGCCGATAGGGCTTGTGGATGCCGGAATCGTTTTGTAAGGGTCATTTCGGGATCCCGATATTGCAAGCCCGCAAACCTACGCAGTACGCTACGTTTCAACGAGGCCCGTGGATAACGTGATGCATGCTTCAATAAATGTCAAATTGACAATTTATCCCCTGCGTGCTAGTCGCTTCAGCCAAACTTTATAAAAAAACTAGAATCAGACGAACCTATGCTGGCGCCATCTTTAATCCTTTGACAATTAACACAAGCCTTCTTGAGCTTACTGCGGGACTTAGTCAATTTGTGTAAGAATGTCCTAATTGCGTTCCACATTTACCGCGGGACGTGACTTCTTTCCATTTGCCATGCGATAATTATGTACAATCAAGTGCAAAAATATGGTTCGACATAATCGACTCATAAATATGGTACTACGCTCTTATTACACCGGCATTAGGTGCTATGGGACATATTTTTGAGTAAGATGTGCACCACCATATTTTTACACTTAACTGTAGTTCGTATCTAACCATCATAGGATCTCCTCATCCGTGTCATTATGTCATGTCATCCTGACAATGGCCATCTTAGGCCTATTGGTACGAAATCCTCACATCTTTAACGCGCAAATGTGTTCAGAAGAAAGCGCGATATGATATAAAGTAGAATCCTCCCTAATTCTACAGTAAGGTTAGTATGCTGGGCACGTAGGAGACACGTGCTGGGGCGTTATCTTGTATCGTGCGTGTCGTGTCGGGTTCTTGGAACCCGCGGGCACGAGTCAAACTTATTATATTAAACTTACTCATAATACATGTTATAGTTAGTGTTGGCACGAGTAGGTATGTGCGGTTTGGAAGCGCGCGGAATATGGGCGCTACTAATGTGTTTTAACTTTAAATCCTTTGAACATCGAGAGTTATTACTCGCGCGATGGTTCGTGATAAATTAATGGTGCGTTAAATTTATCGCCCTGTCCTTTTATCATCCTTCATATATCAGTCTAGTCAAAACTAATCTAACAAAGCCAAACTCTACGATTGTGTTCTTTAAAGCCCTATTAAAGCACATTCGGATTGATTATCTTATCAGACCCTGCGAGGCTAAGATGCCAAGCGGATAGCGCGATACTTGGATAAGACAAAAGTTTGTCAACATTTTATGACAATTAAGAACAGTTATCCACATATGACAGCAATCACCGTCGCGCCCGTGCAACATGTGTGTTTATCAACTTATAATATACCATTATCCGATGAATCCTGGGAAACCATCTTAGGCCCGCATCTTCCAGGGGCCTTACCATCATTTCTTAACGCGATTCAGTTGACGACCCAAACTGAGATCGAGTCGCTTCTCTGCAACTGGGGCTTTACCATGATGTCTTAACGCGATTCAGTTTAGAACCTAAACTGATTCGCTGTCATACTCGTACATCTGAGCACAGTGAAGAACCTAAACTGAATCGCGTTAAGACGTCATGGTAAGTCCCCTGGTACTATGATAACAAAGGAGCCGAATTTATCGAAGATTTTTTGTTCGTTATTCGTAGGTATTCTCAAGACGAGATGAAAGTATGTACTTACCAATTTAAACATCATTCTAATCTACTATTTTCAGTTACCAAATGCAAATGGATTGATAGATATAAACTCAAGTCAAGTGTTAGTAATCTGACTAATTGGTAATCCACTAACCCTAAAAATACATAGGTACACATACACATAAGCCTACTAAGTTGTTTTAGGGGAAATAAAAGTCTAATATTATTAATAAAACATAGACTAAATAATTCTTCACGCTTCAATGGTCCCTAACTAATATCAATAAAATTCCATCAATACATTTATAAAAAGTCTTAAGCGCCCAACACTTTCATTGGTCCATACAACTTTTCAAAGTTGAAATTAATAAGCAAGCCCCTTTAGAAAGCAACGAAAGTGAATTTGTTTTGCCGCCATAACACTTGTCACGGTAAAATAGTTACGCAAACACAATAAAATGTAACTCGGAATTAGCTCCTCGTTTTACTAACTGTAAATTTAATAGGCAATATGAGGACAGTGGACAAGGTACAGTAGACTGGCTGTATATATAATATTAAATTAAATGTTTAAAAAACTGTAACTACGGAAAAGCAAGACGCGAGTTAGAAGTTATTGCTGACCGCTGAATCATGTGAACCAGTTTTATTAGGTACACCCTGTTTTTTATATTCGTTAACTTTAAGGGGACATTCTTCAGGTTAACGTAATTTAAATTTAAAGGTTAGGTTAAAAGGTTAAAGTACTTACAACTTAACAACGACTTTCGTTAACATGTGACTTGTCCTAAACTTTATTCCTCCGGAAATCTGCAGTAAAACAGGGTTCAAGAAAATTTGGAGCTAGGTAGGTACTTTGATATATTTGTTTGATATTTTTGTTTGTTACGAAGTTAAATTATTAATTTATAAGAGCTCTTTCAGTATACCATATAATTCTACAAATTAAAATATTAAAAATATAACATTTAAAACTTTCGCGTTTTGAACACATATTATTATTTAAACATAATTTTCAAACGGGTCTTTCGCGAATCCACTTTTTTACCTTATTTACCGACGTTTCGACACAGGTTTTGTCGGGTAGTTACACAAATCTCTGTTTTGAAATTTCGCTGGGACATCAGTTAGCCGCGACCACGACCAGTGAAACCAGCATGCCTACCACGAACTTCGAAAATTGGCATTGACGGGAAAACCTCTTTGTCACTCCAATATGCAAGTGTGACAGAGATGAAGATACCAATCCGCAATCGTTCGATTTTCGTGGTATAGGCCCTGTGTCGAAACGTCGGTAAATAAGGTAAAAAAGAGAATTCGCGATAGACCCGTTTGAAAATTATGTTTAAAATATTAGAAGTCCGGCGGAAAATCGTCTATGTATAAACATTGCCAAGTAAAACATTGGCGCAATATTTGTTTTTTAAAGTCGCCTCTACATTTTGAAGCCGCATTAGGGTATACCTCAAATCGAGCAAAGCGGGCCTGCTGAAGTTTGTCAGATATGAACCCATTCACGGGTAAGTTGGCGACAATCAAGTTACGCCGCGCGTGGGGTCGCCAAAAATCAACTTGTACAATTATTCTTTTATTAGCTTAGATCCGAGACACCCTCCATAGGGGAGCAGTTGGAGGGTTAAAACTTGAGTTTAACTTAAAGTTGGTATAGTTGGGACAGAGTTTAAACATTTGCTTAAATAGTTCCACTAATCCTTCTTTAAGAGGTGTTCTTATAGTTTAATAAAATACGGTTTAACTTTTCCGTGATAGTAGTGTACTTTATTAGTTTTAGCAACACCTGTGGCCTTACCATGACATCTTAACGCGATTCAGATGACGACCTAAACTGAGTCGCTTCCATACAAACTGAGCCTAAACTGAATCGCCCCTGGCCCCTGAAAGCCCTGAGTAAGTTAACTACTTTATTCTTTGTTTATATATCAACTTCATCATTATAAGGCCTCAAAATATAATTTAATTTGCCGCCTTTTTATATTTTAAACATGTCATTTGAATGAGCTATTCAAGCATCATGTTTAACAGCACATACATTGCATATACATAGACCCACAGAATGTGTTTTTTTTTATTTCGCAAGTGTCTAGTGGTCGTTGGCTGTATGTAATTTTTCCTTTGTCAGTTTATTGTTAGTACGCAAATTTAAAAAGTTAGAGCAGCGGACATTATTGTTTCGTTCATACATACGGCCATACATTACTTCACGGCCAAGAAGTAAATGTGGGGAGCCATAAACAATAAACTTCATGTTTTCATTTCGTGACATTAATGCATACATTTCCGATTATATTTGAGAAAAATATTTTTTATGCCACACCTGGCCATAAAGTGACTTTTTCCGCACGCTACGCGTACGGAAAAAGCCGATTTCTGCCCAAGTGTAGGCATAAAATGATGTACCTAACACGTGAGGTAATAAATAAAGCCCTTGATCGCATATTTACATCCCTCGCTTGCAGCTCGGGTCGCAAACATCTGCGATCTCGGCCTTTCTTTGTTTTACCGCACTACTATTTTTCGTATTCTGATAAGGAATCTTTACATCATTTAAGTAATTTTGTAGACCACCATAGGCTACTGTGCCCGCTTTTCATCAGGCGGGCTGTATGCTTGTTTGTCACACAAGTTAAAAAACCCAAGTAAACGGGTCTATAAGTTTCATAATCCACAAACATGCAATACCTTCACATCGAGAGTCCGCGGGCGTAGAAACGCTGTCCTATACGTTGTTGATTGTATGCTAATCGGTGGGACATGTGATTTGAATCCAGCATATCTGAGCATTGGCTACTGATAATAAATTACCAAATATTCATGGCCTGAATCAAAATTCGTATGGCGTACCTATCTGTTTAAGGATGACTCACACTAGAATGGGACGGGACGGGGCGGGACGGAAAAATCTGTCAATTTCCATGGGCGTCCGAGGGCTCCGAGCTATCACGTGATTCTTTCTATAGATATTGACAGATTTTTCCGTCCCGCCCCGTCCGGTGCTAGTGTGAGTCATCCTTTATCGGTTTTGAAGTTTTTTTTTGCTGTACGTCTGTATATAGATAATAGCTAAAGATTGGGCCCGAGTCTGGCCTTGTAAATGGCATCAACAGTTAGAGGGATGAAGCAGGGCTAGTACCACGAAAATCGAACGATTGCGGATTTGTATCTCCATCTCTGTCACACTTGCATATTAGAGTAACAAGGAGGTTTTTCCGTCAATGCTAATTTTCGATGTTCGTGGTAGGCCCGCTGGTATCCAGTTTTTTTACCAACTTTCAGTGTGATTATTATACATTTTATGGAAAAAACTTTACTTTCTTTTTAAAACTTTTACCAAGACAAGACATGAAGGACTTTCAAAAATAATATTTAATTAAGATTTTTTTACAACTTTATCGCCAAGTAGCTAAATTGCAACCTTCAAGTGTAACACGGTTACAGCGCTAAACCTAGAAGAGAGAGACAGGCTTATGTGGTGAAACAATAAGTGGTCAAAAACCCTAAGAAGTTTAGGTACTACAGTCGACTTTATAACATCATATGTGCGTTTTTAGTCAAAAATACCACTTTACCGCTTGATAAGGTTCATTTCTTAACGAATCTTTATGGTATCCACAACCGACAAGGTACCTTTTACTAAAGATAATCACATATACTTAAGTACTTCCTTGTTGTTTTGTACATTATTGTATTTGTTGTTTGTCTATCTAGAACTCGAAGTTTCTCCTCTCAATTACTCAAAGGTTAGCTGGAAGAGATCCCTTATAGGGATAAGCTCGCCTTTGTACCTTTGTTCTTATCAAAATGTTTATTTTTACTATATTTGTGTACAATAAAGTGCTTACAAACAAACAAACAAACATATTCAGAGTTTCATACATGTGAATTTTAATAACTTGTTGCTTTTGGACCCAACTTTAGGCTCTTTTACTACCATGAATATATTTTAGAAAAGATATATTTCAGAAATATATTTTTCAGTCCTCCGGCCGGTAAGCGCCACTTTACGCAAAACTAAATTGTCGCCTGCCGGCTCCGTCGGACTGAAAAATAGTATACAAACCTCGGCCGGTAAATGGGAAAGCCTCGGATCACATGTTAGTCGACCTCGGCTTCGCCTCGGCCGACAATTACATGGGATCCGAGGCATTTCCCACTTAAACGACCTTGGTATGTAATGTACTATTCTCTTCATATTTAGAGATAGAGCGGTTACAAAACGGCATTATTGTCTTTTCAATGTAGACCCTTAATGACGTAAATGCCTCAAGTTATACAGGGTGGGCCGAGTTCCGAGCTACCGAGTCCAACTATGCCGGATTCTTTTCAGCATGACCGGTGTTAAAGGATGAATGGGGCATCGAGTTTGCCGTTCATTGAAATAGTATGCGTGTCTTTTTCTATTAATACCTTTTCTGACTGATGATAGTTATGAGTAGTCTCTTGGGTCGTGGAGCTTTTTTACTAGAATTGATTTCGGAGCCATGATTAGGCATGGCAAAACGAGATTGACTTTCGAGGGCTTGGAGCTTTTGTTTTATTTTTTTGGAATGTCGTGGTCAGTCCCTTTGCGAAAATGGAGAATATTCTCGCGATAATGTAGATAGGTTTCGAATGTCATCTTAAAGAAAAGTGTTGCAATTCAACGTATTTTTTTACGAATTTAAACGCCGGAAGCGTGTACAGCAGCTCAAAGATAAATACGGGCGACCAGAGTAGCGTGTACTTCGACAAACCTCTTTGAGCCTATTTTCCAACCCATAACTTTTTACCTGTAATCAAAGGCCTGTTTTAACCAGTTGATCAGGATCTAATGAAATTCTATCGATGCGTTTAAATTAAAGTTGCAACAAACCTCCCGAGAAAGGCTCAAAAGGAAATGCCTTCACCAAACATCTTAAAGCCTGCCCAAACATGCAACTCTTTCTAACCATCCTAATCTCCCAAATAAACATTTCTCGCTAATGTTTCCTTGCTAACGTATTTATTTGGCCTCAAACGGAACCAGCCAGTATCAATAAACTCGCTCACATCCAAAAGGTCATGTAAGTGGCTAAACGATGACGTTTATATGCCGTTTTGGTTGTGTTGGTGTTATAGGTGAAGGGAACGCCTACACAAGTCATACGGGTAATTTATAGACCAAAGACCATCTAATACATAATGATTACTGTGACATGTTTGGGTTTGTTTACCTGCAACATTCTCATTTTATCTGTATATAAATAACACTCGTACATTGAATTCATGCTAAGTTGCCATAGGTACTGAATAAGTAATAAGTACATGTATGAAGCAAGAAATTTGGCTTATTTTATTTTATTTATGTTACACGTCAATTGCAACGCATTCTCTACCAGTAAACCATAGGGCCAAACAGATACCATTAAGGTGGACGCAGTGAGAGAAAGTAAATTACACAACTTAGGATAAACACAAATGGCCTGCACCTTATTAGTACTTAGTATTAGTACTACATATTATTCTAAGACTGACTTTAAATATTATTTAACATGTTCAATTCTCACGAGAGTTTTATAGTTAAAAGATGCAAAAAGTTAAGCTGTTGCGGCAAAACGACACGACCACGACGCATCGAGCAACTATAAAAAAGATAATAGTTATAATAGGTGTCACTGTTTCGTTATCTGGCCATGTGTGGGTTTTATCCTCAGTTAGCAATTTATATTACGTAATTAGTGTTATTAGGTACAACGGAACTATTAGTTCAAACCGAACAGAGACCCTGCGAGTTTGCGGGCAAATACATTAAACTGCGAGTATAATGACAGGAGTACGCTTCTCTGATATTTCCTATGCTCTTGGTTGGGATGTTTGAAAAATGTATGTAAGTTTGGAGATTTTAAGTGCTTGCTATTCCGAAGAAATTACATATAAAATACGTATGTTCAAGAAAAGTAGGGCTGCATTTAAAGCCCATACGCGTTATCAAACTTGCAATTGAATACGTAATTCAGGGGCACAGGTGCTACAAACTATTCAATCGAATAACAAGGTTCAGTTCAATTGCTTAAAACACGAGTTTATCAAATGCTCACTGAAGAATTCATTTGAATCTGCGTATGAAGTACCAATATTGCAGATGATTCGAAAACTAATAAGGGTTCTCGAAAGGGCTTCTTGGAAAATCTAGTGTGCTATGGTGAACCGATGACTTGAAAAGATAGTTGGTAGAGGTTATGTGAGGGTCACGCACCAATAACAATACGAGTACTTGTTGGCGTACCCCTGGGAAGGCCTACGTCCAGCAGTGGACTGCTATAGGCTGATTGATTTGTATACAATCAATTGTTTAACATCCTTTATAAATGGTTGATCCTCAAGTCACTTCCCTCAATCAACTACTTGTACAATGCCCATTACCACCGATACACCACCGATAAGCACCGATTATACAAACAGATCTCGCGCACCAATCAGACAGAACCAGTTCAATTGTTTAAAACAAGTTCATCAAATGCTCAATGGACGAGAATTTGGATTTGTCTCGTCTAATTGGCGCTCTCGCGGGGAACTGCGGGCAAATTGCACTACTCTTGTAGTACGATGGTACTCTAACTAGCAACGAGTTGGCCGTGCCAAATTGCCTGGAAACAACAGCGGGACACAGTAGGCCGGCTTTGGGTCCATTGTTTACCACTTATAAACTTAGATCCTTTTGGTTTTATTTCACTATCGTTCGTATCACCGTTAAATATGACTCACACTAGGACGGGACGGGGCGGGACGATATGTCAATTTCAGTCAGAAAGATTCACGTTTTCTATAGAAACT
Source organism: Lathronympha strigana (assembly GCA_949128165.1). Lineage (NCBI taxonomy): Eukaryota > Metazoa > Arthropoda > Insecta > Lepidoptera > Tortricidae > Lathronympha > Lathronympha strigana. Next base: position 4,021,149 of record OX421911.1, read on the forward strand.
GACAGATTATCCCGTCCCGCCCCGTTCTGGTGTGATTCATCCTTTACCTGTGTATTTTAAGTAACTTTTATAAAAAAAATTGAGTAACTAGTAGCCTAGAGAATGTACATACTGTTGCGGGCAAAATACCTGCAATGAGGTGATCGTGCCAAATTACCCACTTAGTAAAAAAAGTCGGGGGGATAGGGGGGATAGCTCGCTTTGGATTTGGAGCGAAAAGATGTGAAAATTATTACTAATTGCTCGAACCTCAGATATTTGAGCCAGGTAAAGGGCGATAGTTTTCCACATAAGTACATTGTGGAATTGTGAAAGTTTATCAGTAATTGTTTAAACCACATACGAGTATCTTTAGGGTTTTCATTCGTATTCGTATGTCGTATCACTGTTACCTCTTTTGATGTAATGTAATGTATGATAATGACAAATGGAGAGAGGACTGGTCCGCCAACATGCCCAAGGGAGCTCACGCAAGCTACGATCCCACCCACAAACCTCGCGGGTTCTTGGCCCCGAGGCGGGAATGGTGCCAATTAAATAGACTTCGCACTGCGCACGGCCGAACTGGGGAGTACATGTTTAGATGTGGTTGGCGAGACACACCGAAATGCGATTGTGGCACACCTGTATCCATGAGTAACCAAAAGGGAAGTACACTGGAGACCCTCTGGACTTATTAACACTAAGCGAAAACGCAGCCCAATGGGTGAAGAACCTAGATATTAACTTGTAATTGTTTAGAGCCACCAAAACTTGTAATGCCATACGATAAAAAAAAGTATATTAATGCAACTATTATAAACTTCTTTAGGCAGAACCGAGTAACTTGTGTCTTAAAGGAAGAAGTGCGGGCAAATTGCACTACTCTAGTAGTGCGATGGGGCTTGAACCTTGCAACGAGTTGGCCGTGCCAAATTGCCTAGAAACAACAGTGGAGGAACAGTAGGCCAGCTTTGAAATAAAAATAGAAAATTATTTATTCACAGTAAGTACCTACATTATAAAACAGCAAGGTAGGTCCACAACAAAATACTGCCACCTCGAAGTGCCGACTCAGCGTCATGCTAGCCTACGAGTAGATGGCCAGCGCTGGTCGTCTGCTGGGGTCATCGGGTTCCTTTGTTATGACTAAGTGCTCAAACTGCTGCTGTTTATTGGTTTACATTTACTGTTTTTGGTAGGTTCTAGTATAGTTTAGATTATAAATGGCATTTGTTATAAATGTGACGTCCTAAAACTTACTCATGAAATTTGTTTCAAACAAATTACTGTTGAATTAGTCAAACCTAGTGTTTTTTAAGCTATGTATAAGGAAAATAATATTATGTATCTATGTATAAATTTGTAAGGATTTTTTTGCTCTTGGTAGAGCAGATACTTAAATAATAGTTTACCAGACGATGACTTGATGACACATAATACATTATAGATTCGAGTGCCATTCACGAAAATGTGTCCAAATCTGCTTGAAAAAAGTTTATTATCAAGTGTTTCTTGATGTGTCTCTTTCTTCTGTTATCATCACAGTACAGAATTAAAGAAATGACTTTTGCAGAGTGACATCATTAATTGACACCTCAACGAGATGAGTCGACGAATTGCCCACTGAGTGTATTACGCTTATCTAATAGGTACAAATCACCACGATCTCACGACGCTACGACGCCTACGACCCAATAGATGACCGAAGCGCATCTACTGTGTTTTGTTCATTGCGCGGCCTTCAATATTAAACTGAACAACATAATGCCTTGCCTACTTACCAAATTATGCCCCACGGGACAGCCAAAATGGAGGAAGTCATATTTTTCTATTTAATACACGTTTGCCTGTGTTTTCTGCTGTTTCGTAACTTCGCGTAGTGGGTTACTAGTTCGGCAAAGTAACTATTTACCATTTGAGCACATTACAGTGTACATACGAACGTGTGGGTGTGTACAGTCGGCTGCAGAGATAAGTAACCCCCCAAGACTCAAGAATATTGCTCGACGGCGAGCGCGTCACATGATGACGCGCTCGCCTCGAGTAGTTAGTAGTTAACTTCCCTCTCTCCCCGTCCCCCCGCACCCATCCCCTTCCGAGGATACCATCCACTGAATTCATTCGCTCAGATACTGATTTGCAAATTGTTAATTTTATTTAATCGGATTCTGGTTTTAACCGTAAACCAGGGAAAACTCACAAAAAGATGCCAACTTTAGTGCGGTTGCTAGGATTCGAACTCGGATCACAAGCCCCTACCGAACAATCGACCGCACCTTGCACCCCTAGGCTGTCGGCGTAGTTGATGTTCTCTGCGAAATTTTGAATAGTATTACTCTTATACTCCCTCTGCTTGTAAAACTGACTGAGACACGTGACAACAACGATGCATCACGTGACTCTGACGTAGCTTAGTCATTGAGCAATGTTTCTCGATTTCTTCAAATTCGAATACATAGTTCATTGTTAGTAGGGATATTAACCAGTAGAGGAAGTTTTAGAAACATACAAAAAGACAGAACCTTTGTCGGGGTTCGAACGCACGTCAAGCTCAAGGTAATAATTGATTTGCTCTGTGCGCCACTGCGCCATCCGAACATTTGTAGACTTGGCAAAATTATGAATTGCTTATTTGCATTGACTAGATTATGCATCCTTGTCTAGCATGAATATTGAAATAGCCTTATCTTTGTTTTTCATTTTATTGTTGCATTTGATTGCAAAGACGGTCATTTTATCTTGACTTGTTTTACAAACTGAAGGACAATGCTTTAATTCTCTTCATAATAAGGTATCATTTTGAATACTTTATAATTCTGGTTTAGTAACTGCGTTTGAGGGTAAGTTGTTATTACTTACTAAATTATATTTGGAAATAATTTTATACTTACGTGCCGTTATACTCTGTAACCTGTGACGCTTGTTACTTTTTATTCGGGATTTCGTTATTATAATGGTTCGATTAACGAAATTTTTAAAAGCCAAAATAATTGTTCTCTGGGAACAAAACCAGAGTATTAAGAAAATAGCCCGTGACATGAATATAACGGTAAGTGAAATTGTGAACTCAACGAGTAATTTTGGTTTCATGTTTTTTGTTTAGAATATTAATCTTTTTGATGTTTACTTGTGTAAAAAATCCTTGATGTTATTTTTAGAGAAAAACCGTTCAGAAGTGGATAAGAAGGTATCAGGAGTCGGGTGATGTGCAATGTCATAAGCCCGGGCCTCGTCCTCAAGTATATACCGATGAGTTTGAAAGGCACCGTAATATTGTGAATATTCACACGGAGGCTCCATTTACTACAACTCGTTCAAGTGCTCAAACATTTGGGATTTCGCTCAGTACGGTTCGGCGACATTTGCATGCAGCGAATATCCACAATTACAAACCTGCAAGAAAAATACCTCTTTCTGATGATCATCGAACTGCACGAGTAAACTTCGCTAATCGTTATCTTAATTTAGATTGGGAAAACGAGATAGTGATTTTTACTGATGAGAAATGTTTTAAATCTGATAAAGACGGCAGAAAAATACTATGGAGAAGAAGTGGAGATCGCTACAGTCCTAAAAATATCTTGGATTTGAGAACAAGTGGAAGAATAACATTGGGTAAGCAAATTTTGCTACAGTGACTTATTCATATTAAGCTGTGTAAATATACCTAGTTATATGATTTTTCACCTCAACAGCGCGAAAGTGCCTACTTTTATACTCAATTTCAGTGAGCAAAGTTTAATTTTGCTCATTACTCGGGCGGGAGTGAGTAAAACACGTTTATACTCACTGTTTCATACTAACACTGACACAACGCTAAGATGATTTATTGTAACATTAATCATTCTTATAGCATTGTGCTGAGGCTGAAAGGACCTGAGGTCAGTTTGTGAACCTAATCACAATGAAGTTTGGCGCAGAAACTAATTTTTACAAATTATTATATTCGTCATCTAGGAGCAACTAAACCGAAGTTGGAATTTTATACTATGTTCTCGGTGCAGTGGTGAAAAGTTGTATGTGCAACACAAGATCAAACTTTTTGCACCTCGTGCTTTTGTGTCCCTCGCCACGCTCAAGATTCTAAATTAGAATCACCTGCTACACTCGTGATTCAATTATTGAATATTTTGCTTGCTCGGGACTTAAAATGATCACTCGAAGGAAAAAACGAACTCCCTCTTGTTGCACAAATAAATGGCTTTTATTGGTTGTAAATAAATATTAGGTCAATACCTATAAAATTGACGACATCATAGACATCTAGTTTGAGTTAGTTTCATTTTGTTTCCACATTTTAATAATAACTATATACGATTATTACGAAGTATTAGTATTTTTTACATTATATATTCAGAATTCAATACTGTGTCACACAATTTCCTCATGTAGGTATTTATAAAAAAGTTTCTTTTTTATACGTCCGGAATTGTATGTATAATATTTTCTGTAATTTACAGCGTATTGGGGCTGGATGTCATCCATGGGCCCAGGAGAACTCGTGGAAGTCGGTGGCCGCATGAATAGCCAGCGTTACTTGGAGGTGTTAAGGGACGTCATGTTGCCTTCGGTGCGAGTTGCATACCCTGAAGGCAGAATTTACCTCGTCCAAGACAACAGTGCGGTGCACCGTTCACGACTCGTCGGGGACTGGCTGAAATCACAGGACGATATCACTGTTTTTACTTGGCCCTCCAAAAGTCCAGACCTGAACCCAATCGAAAACTTGTGGGGTCAAATGGTGTTAAATTGGGACCCTAGTGAAGTCAAGTCAAAGAAACAGCTTGACCAAGAGGTCAACAGGACATGGGAATTGATGCGAAACAGCTCTGCATGTTGGAACATGGTTAAAAACATGAAAATTCGGCTCCAAGAGATCAGAGACAATGACGGTCACCCTCTTCGATATTGATATTTTTGATCCACATAGTTACTTACTTCTTAGTTTCTAGGGTTCCGTACCCAAAAGGTCAAAACGCGATCTTTCTAGTCAGACCGACTGCACGCGCCCGCCACCCAAGGCGGTTTATTTTTATTAACTCCCAAGTAATCGGCGGCTATAAAGTAAATCCTGACACAAGTCACACACTAGCTGCCTACTACTATATAGCTGTTGCAAAAAATTATGATACGTGTTTAAGAGAGATGTAAATTGTTAAGACTGCTTCGGAGTTTTAACATGTTGGTTCTCTTTCACGCATAAAAAAAGTTCATATAATTTTGTAAAAGTAGGTAAGTAAATGAGTAGTATTTCTAGGAATATAACATCCAAAAACTTTTGGAAATGGTGTCATATTTAGTTAATATAGTTAGTTAATAATAGTAAATAGGGCAGCTTATGAGTGATATTACCTAGAATGGAAATATCTACTCTTCTAACATGCAATAGCATTAGGGTAAATAGCCAATACCTTACCAACATTTAATAACTGGCCACCTAATACTAAAATATTATAGTTCTATTACGTAGATGTAAACAGAATTGATTTTCAGTAGAAGGTGGCCAGTTACCTAATGAAGGTAGGTCAGTTACTAGCGCTTTATCTTAGTTGTCGTATGACAAGTTTTACCATTCATTACATTTTTTATAAATACCTCATTCTATGATATTCATGTTTTTGTTTTTCAATTGAGGCTTTTACATTCAAAACACCACTGTGTAAATATCTCGTTTTAAATAGTAAATATACTGTGTAAAATACCAAAAAAATATGCTCACGTAGCGATTTACTTTATTAGTTTAAATAAACTTATTTATAGACCAAAAACGTGTTTTATTTTTAAATAAATACATATTTTTAATAAACAACGTAACACAAAAAACAGTTTTTCTCTACGGGGATTACAACTTGTGACATAAAAAAATACAAAAAGATTTTTGTTATATGGAGGATTCGAACTCGGAACGTAAATGGTTTATACAGCAGTTTACCTTAGCAACTAACCACTCGGCCAAGATGCTAATGACGTCATCAACTCAAATTATCGTACTGTTTGGTGTGAAACCAAGCAGTATTACTGGGGGGTTACTTAATTATGATGCTGACTGTACATACTCAATTCGTTACAAGTAATAGGAGGTCGATTCTAACATTAAAATGTTAACTAGTTTTAATATCTTCATGATAAAATATTGATTGAATGGGAAACCAAAACCATAACGAATCAAAATTTCTAAATCTGAATACCGCTCTAGTTGTACATTATGCGTCAGATCTAATACATCGGAAATGAGCTCATGAATATCCTAATACCTCATATCTATAGTCATGATGTTAAGACATTTCTGAACTACGTAAAATTATTTCACAGTCGTGAAAACAATTGTAAAACATCACAAAAAGGTACATAACCTGTTAAAATTAAATAAATCACAACGAGGTGACCCCATAATTTCCATAAGTTCAGCTATTCCAAAACTTTTTTGGCGATGAAACCCTTTTTGCTTCAATGAAGCCCCTAAATTTACTAAGCTGTGTGTCATCTTTTTGGCTAAGTGACAAAATTCGCCCCTTTTGGTGGATACCATAAACCTAGATGGATATAAAAGTACTTGCATTGGTCGGTGGCCTAGCGGTATGTCATCCTACTTTCAGTCCGAAACTTATATACGAAATATTAAACATGACAAACGGTTACAAGCTCACGTATTTTTATCACAATCGGCGTGACATGTTTCGACTGCATCGGGCAGTCATCGTCGGACAGACAGAGTGTTGTCACCTCCGCGGCTCAGACGGCACCCAGCAGCTTAATGTCAGTATGACTCACGAAAATTAACCAGCTTAGAAAGTATAAGTTTGGAACCAGTTGCTTTTCGGAGAAGGAAAACATCGTGAAGAACCACGGGTTGCCAATGCCAAGATATGAGAAGACCCCATAGTTTAAAAAAAAAACAAGTAGGTAACGCTAAACTTTAGCGTTTCTGTAAACAATTATCTTATTAGGTACTAGTACGTTTCTGAGTTATTGTTTTTCTTAATTATCTTACGAAAGACCAGCCGTGCATTAGATATAGAATGTAAACAACGGTTACAAAAGCGTGGAACAAGCAAAACGAAACCAGCTGCGTCGAACATTCAATCTCAGATGTTGGGTCTGAACCACAGACTAAGGGTTAAACTAGACGCCGCAAGTATTCTCAACAGTGTCGAAATTGAAAGTTTTGATATTTTCGCAGTGTGAGACAGTGCTTGAACTATGTTTAAGTGTTTTTGTAGTATCGTTGTCGCAGCGATACCTACATTGTCATTGTCAATCGATGCCATTCGTAGTAAACTCCATCTTTTAAAACACCAACCCAAACAAGATATCCGCGCCAGGCCACAAAAGTATAGACCCGATAATCGGGTACAGTGGCTCACTTTTAGAATAGAATCGACGAATTCGACAGTACATAGATTTCGACAGGCGGGTACACGATAGCATACCTTCTCTGCCCTTTAATACAGAGCCATTGTATCGTATACAAATTATTGTTTTCATGTCACTTCGATACCAGTAACAATCCATAACATAACAAAATTTCAAGTTTCGAATACGCTCTAGTTCAATATACGACGGTGGTCTGAACGGCTTGGTCATTTCAGAGAACAACATACTTAATATATGGCCCGTTCGACACGCTGTGGACGGCGGCTAAGATATTGTACGTGAAATACGAGATGTCGTCTGGCATCTTAGAATTAGAAACCTAATGTACGCGGTGGGTAGTAATACTTAGAAGCTTGAAGTGAAAAGCTTGCCTATTTAGTGACTTGTGATATTAAAGGATGGCTCACACTACAACGGGCCGGGACAGGTCACGTGTCAGTTTCTATAGAAAACGTCACGTGACATCCGACGGCTCCGAGCTGTCACGTGATTTTTTCTATACAGATTGACAGATCGTCCCGTCCCGCCCTATTCCGTCCCGTTCTGGCGTGATTCATCCTTAACTATGTCTAGGTACATCAGAATTGTATAGTCCCATACTGTCACAAGAAAAAAGTGAGTACACCGAATTTAGTAAGGCAATATGGTTGGAAACTTTTTGAAACTATCGCGGTTTTTTGACATTTTAACTATTGCACACAGTTTTTTATTCAAATTGAGCTCCCAATATTTCGGTGACGTTGTAACTTCCGTATGGTACATACATCTATCCGTATGGTTAGACCTAGACCCAGGCCAGGCTAACATTTTTTAAACACATTTTTGCATACTAGATTTTTTATTTTTTGCACATGGAACGTGCTAATAGCTGCCATACGCCATATCATTGGTGGGCAGAATTACCGCACATTAATACCGGATTTGGCCGTCGGTCGAGTTTATGTCGCCACCAGTTAGCCGGGAGCAAGTAAGTGACGTGATCGGATCAGCTACCACGAACATCGAAAATTGGTATTGACGGGAATACCTCTTTGTTACTTTTTTACTTACTTACCATATGCAAGTGTAACAGAGATGGAGATACAAATCCGCAATCTTTCGATTTTTGTGGTCTAGGGCCAGACGCACCTCATGGTGCGGTGTCTGATATAGGTATCGGGTGGACAAATGTTTAGCCCAAAAGTCATATACCTATAATTCACGAATCACATCATTTATTATTACGTTTTGATTCAAGTTTTTGAGTAGTCACACTACAATATACTCGTATAAATTATAAGCTGAAATAAATGTCATGTCAAAAAGTGACCAAGGGCCTTAAAATGACGTCTTAACGCGATTCAGTTTAGAACCTAAACTGAGTACGTTTTTTTTCAACCCTTATTTTCAGAATCCTCACTTGTGCGGGTAAACAACTCCCACGTTCCACCCCACGCGGAAACGGTAAATTAACAAAAGATTCTTTACGCCTTTTGAAAATTTTAAAATACAGCGTTTCGAACGAGTCCGATAGTCCAGTCGAGTGTAATAGATTGAAATTATTCACGGAATTATGCCACTAGGCATTTTATTATGGCTTTGTTCATTGCGCAGTTCTGGTATGCAGACGTAGAACTGTGCTATCCGGTTATTAAAACATAGAGCTGGGTTCACACTTGTAGGTATCGTTTGGCCTTTTACTTTTCGGTCTAGTTTTTTTTTTTAATTTTTAGATTTTTAATATTTTTACCAAATAGAGAGAGCTTATGTTACTTGAGAAAAATAACCATATATCTTGTCTTTAACACTTGAGGGGTTCCTTTTATTCCTCGTTGATCTCATTATCAGATCACCAAATTCATATAGGATGAACTTGAAAGTAATTCCTTTCCATTAAAAAAATAATGAGTTGAATCGGACGACGGAACTCAGAGCAATCGGTAAACATACTACATCAAAAATGAGATAATAAAAAATGTCGACGATCCTCTTTTTTATGAAGCCAGTAAAAAAAATCGCCGATGTAACCTCCACGCGCTGAAAAGCCACGCGCAGAACGCTGGTTGAAGACCCTTGGTGTAAAGGGTGTTCCTAGTATCAGGATAACTTTTATATTTTTGTACGGTAACCGTAACAATCCAACGGCGTAATCTTCATCATCAAAATTGATTGACAACAGAGCCTTGCCAAAGCCAAGAATAAAAATAAAAATCTTAATGTAAACTTCCTGGAAATCATTTTGAACCTTTCGCTATTCAAACTCAATTTAAAAACACAAAAACTCGCTTACATCATTATTAATGAATGCTAATGCTTTCTCCGAAAGCGTACAAGGGAGATGTACGCGTAATATTTATACGAAGATCAATAGACGTAAGTAACAGAAAGATTTAAACCATTTAATTTAATACATTCCCTGAGAAAAGATGGCCCGTAATATTCCTTACATATCCATACTCGCGTTTTTCAGCAGGTGCGGGCATCTCCGTTATTTATGGCGGTCCCTCAATACTAGTGATGGGCTGTGCCTGGACATATTCTCTGTGAATATTCCCAGGAATATACCGAGTAATATTCCCGAGTAAAATATTCCAGAATTTTAGTTAAGCAAGAACCATGGCCAGGAAAATCAAGATCTAATCTAAGTAAATGTAGTTACATACCAGGAACTTAAGAGCTTGGCCGAGAATTGCCAAAAGACATGCTCTTAATTGATGATGATGTAAATAGGTAATTTAACGAAACCGTAGGATTTTCATTATGATTTTTATTTCATATATCATAGCTATCACATGCAAATCCTAAATGATTGCATATTAAACCTAGTTTAAAACACGAATAAGTATTGCAATTCAGCGAATACCTAAATGCTGCCAGCATTCTTGGGACCATGCCCCGGAGACCGAGGCTGTTAGTTTTATAGTTACATATTTTTAATTTGAGTTAACTTAAAATTTTCTGTATATTTTAAAAAGGTATTAGTTATATTATATCAACGTTCTCTGTATGAAAAACAAAACACTCCCTTCAATATACCGTTGTCAATTACCTCCTATTTTGCACCTTTAGTCTGCGATCGATGTGGCAAGGACTAAGCCAATAATGAGGATTGTTGACTATTTGTTTATGGGCTCCTGACCCCGTAAATCAACAAGTACCGCAACAGACATCTACAACATATGTTTGCCACTGATGATGATTATGATGGAATATACCAATACAGAATGCATATTACCAACACATATTAGCTAGGTGGAGCGATGACTCGTGAAACGTGGCTGGCAGCGGTTGGAAGCAAAAAACTCAAAATCAAGCTCAGTGGCGTGCTGGAGAGGCCTATGTCCAGCAGTGGACGGAAGTGGGCTGACGATGATGAAAACATATAGGATGGGTAATATTGTAGCCCATCACTACTCAACACCGCCATTCGCACGCGTACGTCGAACAAATCTCATAATATTATTATTTTTTATTCGAGAGGGCTTTCAGTCCCGAGCCGCCTGAAATGTCCTGATTTATACATTCTTTGTTCGATGGACTTGTCTGGTGGGGGAATAAAATGCCGTTTCTAATATAAGTTATGGCGATAGGTAGGATTTTACGAGTGTTTTAGGATTTTACTTCGGTATCGACGTATGTAGAAATGTATTATGGGTTTAAATTTAAAGTTTAATGTGATCTTGTGATATCAGTTTAACCTAGAATCGAGCTAGACTAGCTAGAACAGGGGTTCTCAATATTTTTTAGTCCGTGGCGCACTTGCAACTTTAAAATTTTGTCACGGCGCCCCAACCTAGCTAGAGTGTACTCAATATGGCTAGCAAATTAACCGTAGTGTGCAGGGACCGAGATCCAACGGTGTGTCCTACGCCTGACATCACTGCTTACGCCCTACAGAATCAAGATTTCGTTTATCAAGAACAAACACGATATAATATCAACACATGAATTTTATATACAAAGCGAAACGCAGCAGCGCAGCGGGAAGCTTGGATCGCAACAATATGTGCTCGTTTTTAACAAAAAGAATCATTTAGAAATGATAACGTTTATTTCTTAATGAATCTTTATGGCATAACGGTACCTCTTATGCTGGCCATATTATAACTCCGAAAATTATGCGGAAATTGAAAAACTGAGAATGTAGAAAGAAAATATAGCATGTTTTATAGGGATTGGTGAAATAAAACATAAATGGCAATTTTGCAGATCCGACTCTTTTAATTGGAACCGGCGATATAGCGGCATATTGTTGTCTATACAACTGGACGTTCCGTTTATAAACTTAAACTAAACTAACCTTACTGGTGACTGAAGAGCTGGTGGCTTCCTCGCACAACGTATCAGCTTTGCGATACAACGAGGAAATGCTGCCAACATCCTAGGTGCAATGTCTCAAGGACCTATTTTAGATTTAAGGTAGGTAGAGGTACGTAGCGAGGTAAGTTACACTTACTGTGTATATTTTGAAAATAAATGATTTTATAACTAAAGGTAGTTTCAGGGCTGCGAAAGCCGCTCTGGATTCGGATTATGGAAATTCTAAAATAGGAGATTGAATAGAAATAGCTACAAGCTTAGCACAAACATTACGCACGATATGATAGCAAAACTTCGAAAAGGGACGGCTTTCTCAAAGTAAAAGATATGCTATCTCTACCACATGGTGTTGGTTAGAAAGGGATGGGTATTCATCGTTTATCAATACTCAACGGCACGTGTAGTCGTGTATACTTGTAAATTTAACCATAATACTTTCGGTAAGATATCGTCTCAAGTGGCAAGGATTTAATGTTTTCTTAAGGAAACCACCCACTTTGGGTTTGGGTAAAATATAAAATACAAGAGTAGGTACGGCTACCTCTTAATACTCACATTGAATACATTTACGAAATATATTCTGAGTAGCCCGAAGTCCGAATGGATTATTTGACCATGTCCTTCGACGTTTCCTTTGATAAAAGGCTAAAAGCATTACCAAAATCTGCCCATACCTTTCCTTTAGGGTACCAAAAAGATACAAACATACACTGATAAACTGAATTAAGTGTGATGAGGCCCTAAGCCACCCATGATTAGCCGCTAACCCGGAGTTAAGCACTCATACTCCATAAAAAAGGCTTAACTCCAGGTTATGTGGCTAACCCCGGGTGCTAGCATGTGGCCCTTTTTAACACTTCTTTGCATCCCTAAAAACCTAGTACTGCGGCTTTTTGTTATAATTATAAATAGCGTACTTGTCGTGCGTTTTAGACTTGCAATTATGTCCATATCTTTTGGTACAGACGATGAGTTCTCTAATGACTAAGTGTAATGTCTAAGTGACTCCTTTATTGGATATAGTCTCAGATGAGCCACTCAGTCTAAAAAGACAATAGTAATGTAGGACGCTTCATATGTAGTTACTACTTTCTGTATTATTCCAATAGAAAAGATATGGCTTGCAACAGTCGTCAGTGAATTAGTGATTTAAGTTTAGAGTAAGTATAATTCTATAGTAGAAACACCAGTGCGCGCGAGAGGGATATAAAATACAAAATGCGACTAATATGAAAAGGCATTCTATACGGCTGGCAGCATATCATTGGCAATCTACCGAACTATGTTAGATTAAGGATGTAAGCCAGCAAGCTTTCGTGGCTAATAAAAATGTTACTTAAGACCTTAGTAGGAGGAATCAATGAAAAGTGAGACTGAAAAGACTAACGATAATAGCGTATTCTGTCACACCTATAGAACATTCTATAAGTGTGACAGAATACAACCGACTTCGCTACAAATACTGCTCCAGCTCCGTGTCATGCATGGCATGCAGACACAAGGCCAAAGGACTATTTTGAGGGTCATGGCGAATCTAAAATGTGCTGGGCTATTGGATGAAAATGATGGCCTGATAAAAAAGTAGGTATTAAATTTATGTTCAGCACAATTCCCAGAATGAGCGATGCCTAGAATGGATCAGTGATCCGTATTACGTTGCCAGCTCTAGAGATATACTTGCTTTGAAATTTTAACCCATTCTCTTTGTTAATTCTGATATACGCCATGTTGAAATTTAACCTGACTAATTTTATGACATGTCTTATGAAAATGTTGAGCTCGGATGAGTGGCGAATGACAGACAATGTCAAAGTATTCAAGTGCATATACTATGTATAAATATATCTTATGATTAAAAACAACTACCTTAAGCCGGGTTACTTTGGCCCTAAGGGATAACATTGCCCGTCTATAAAAAAAAACTCTTGTTATTAAATTACTAAATTGTTAAAAATAACACAAAACAATTAAACACACAGGTTTGGTAGCCTTATGGTGTGGTGTAGTTTTTAAGAACTTAGTGATTTAGTGATTTGACGACCGGTTGGCGTAGTTGGTAGTGACCCTGCCTGCTAAGCCGATGGTTCTGGGTTCGAACCCCGGTAAGGGCATTTATTTGTGTGATGAACACAGATATTTGTTCCTGGGTCATGGATGTTTTCTATGTAGGTATTTATCTATTTGTATATTATATATATCGTTGTCTAAGTACCCGTAACACAAGCCTTCTTGAGCTTACTGCAGGACTTAGTCAATTTGTGTAAGAATGTCAAATAATATTTATTTATTTATTTATTATTTAATATATTTATTAAATCACTAAGTTCTTATTCGTTTCTATAGTTGGGCAATGTTACCCCCTAGGGCTAAAGTAACCCGGCTTTACGATCCGTGCTTCGACAAGTATTTCATATAGTCCTCCACATCGATTTCGATGACGGCAACCTCAGGAATTTATGGATTTTTCCTATTGTGGGTAAAAAATCATAATAAATTTAAAAGGTTTCCTAACTGAAATAAATTAAAGAACGAGAACTGAAGTTTCACAAACCGTATGTTTTCCTCTTATTCGAAAGTAATTTAAACTACTTTTAGACCATTTATACTTCAAAGAAAAAGTTCGGAGACTTCCAAAAGCGGTCTGGATTCGTACTTTATATCGCGAAAGTTGAAATTCGAGATTGAGCAGTTTTCCGCGATATAAAGCAGGTACCTAAATAGGAAAACGAGTGAGATTTTCAAAGTTAATTATATTTCGTAGTTAGAAATATATTTTGAATAAAGACTTAACTTTACGTAATAGATATGCCGCAACATAGGCGTAGACGTAGCAGGCCCAAATGGAGATGGCGGGACGACCTACACGCTTTCCTCGACAACTGGACTGATGGTAAAGAGGCACTACATTGAGTCTTGGAGATCAAAAGGAGAAAGGGATGGAAGGGGCGTTTCCCAGCAGTGGGACACTAAGAGGTTATTAAAAACAGAAAAAAAAATCACAGAAAGAAAGGAAAAGCGGAAAAGTGTATTTTTAAGTTACAGGTAAACGAAAGCCGTTTCATTTCACAACTGACAGCTTGTATGGACATTTTGAGTGTTTGGGAAATAATTGATAATAGCTAATTTTGTTAGCGTAACGGATATATTGTGAGTCTATTATTAAGTAGGCAACAAAATCCAACAAAATATCGTTACATGCTAATCGTCACAAATATGTACACACATGTTACAAAAGCTTTTGTTGTAAGATTTATATGTATATATGTTTTTTAAGCCGTTTAAAATGGGTCAGGTCCAGTTTCTACCTATTAATATTTGTTTCTAGCGAAATAACACATCTATCACCCGTGCCGTACATTTTGTAGATTTAATGGTTTTAAGTGCATAAGTTTTCTTCGGTTTCTCTTTTAACAGATAGAAGACAAATATGTCGTCATCTTCACATACAAGAAAACTATTTGCTCAAAAACATGACTCAGTTTAGTATTTTTTCACTATTTACCTACTTCTGGAAGAAAAGTTTGTAGGATTTATGCATACATCATCTACAAATAGCCCATGCGAACGTAACTTGAAAAAATCTGGCTATTATAATTTAATGTCTGTCAAAATCGTATCTTTACTGGGCTACAACATGATATTGTGTAATAGAACAGCTCTTTAGTATATTTAGTGTACACAATACTCACCACCCAGAGCTTCTAATTCTCCATTACGCTAAGTTCTAATTAGCTTAGGTAGATAATTACATGGCAGAGCTATTTCAAAGGTCGACTTAAATTAATTAGCCGTTAAAAGGCCGCATTGTCTTGCTCAAGGTGAGACATTTGACTATGCATAATAAATGCACTATTTGTATATGTCTATATGTAGGTACAAGGTCAAAAACATTGATCCAGTCATTAAGAGACCATATGGACGTTTTCAGGCTAAAGTTAGCACATCGTCGGTCGCTGATGATGATGAAGTTAATTTCTAAATGAGTCTTAATGGCAGTAGCAAAAGCGCCTTAAGGATGACCCACACTTAAACGGGACGGGCGGGACGGGAAAATCTGTCAATTTCTAAAGAAAGCGTCACGTGACATCCGAGGGCTCCGAGCTATCACGTGATTATTTCTATAGAAATTGGCAGATTTTCCCGTCCCGCCCGTCCCGTCCCGTGCTAGTGTGAGTCATCCTTTATCGACAAATATTGCCCACCATATACTTTCGGGCGATCCATCGGATCTCAATAGTGGATCCGTTAGAGAAATTCCCATACATTTATTGGCAGATATGCCCCCAAACGTATATGGCCATCAGCTTATGGTATCTTGAGTCTGAAAACATCACATAGTTTTAGTGCGTTGGCAGCCAAGCGCATACGGCCTATAGTTCCCCTTCTGAATTTGAAGCTCTAATGGCAGTAGCTTTCGTAAAAACTAGCATTTTAGCCAGATCTTGGGACTAAGTTGCCAAAATGGACCCGTGTGCATAGCCAAGATGCCAATCGCTCACGCTTGATAACTAAAGGAAAGGTGGACGAATTCAGCCCAAGAAATTCCCAGCAGGGAAGAAAAGTGCCACTTTGATCCCTCGTACCTTGAACAGAAAAAACTCTTTTATGAGGTGGTGTGAAAAATAATACTTAGTTGTCTTTCCACCTTACGAGTCATGAGTAGTCCTACAACGGTGCCTTACACTAAAAAAATGGTTATTTTGAATTACGATTTGACAAGGCACACGATAAATAAACCTCGGTGGCAAATAAACATACATCCAACCAGATATTAAGCGGCTACCGTAGCCAGCACGCAAATCACATTATGATAGCAATTGTAGCACGTTACTGCGCAGGAACAAACAAGAACTAAGACTTTTCCCAATTCCCCGTAAGGTATATTGTACAATGTGTACATAAAACATACAAATGACTCCATATTGAGAGAACTCATCAGACAGCGCCTATCAACCACAGTGGAGTCACGCATTTTGACCTTCTTCGGCCACATATCTCGTCGCGATAATGACTCCATAGAGCGTCTCGTAGTGCAGGGAAAAGTTGAAGGAACCAGGCCACGCGGTGGATCACCAATGAGATGGACAGGGTGCGTAGCCAAGATGCCAATCTCTCACGCTCAGTCGCTAACGAAACGCAACTGTCATTGTCACACTAATAAGGAAGAGTGATAGAGAGAGGTAGCTACGACACGTTATTAAGCGTGAGCGATTGGCATCTTGACTACGCACGCAGATCAGATCACGGCCGCAACTAAGTGCTCGGTTTACGAGTGTACCCGTAAGGCTGCAGTCCGCGACGAATGGCGCCGCTTTACAAGGATCATCACTCATCGTGATTCACAACGATGCCCACGACCACTCTGGCAAGAGTGTACGACTAAGAAGAACTGCTTAAAGTTTTATACCTCTACCATATAACTCTGAAACTGTACGACATTCCATACAAATGTCTCCCAAATCGAACAAATTCCGCCAACCTACCTTCCGAAGACAAACGTTTACCGAACAGACTGATGTGATTGTCCCTATATTCCTTTATGCAAATACGAACGAATTTTGTAAATAAAACAGAGAAGTGGCAATAACCTAAACGAGATCTCGTTTTGGCCGATAAGATACGGGTCGGAAGAGCGGGCGGTATCGAGCCACATTTCCGAAGGTCTTGTTGTTGTGACTTGCCGAGCATGGAATAGACAAATACACCACAGAGAAAGCTGCGAATAGAAAAGTGTGCTTGCCATGAGTTGCATGCAACTTTATTCGGGCACATACATTAGGCTAGACGACTAAAAAAACTATATAATCCGTCTATGAGATTAAAAAAAAATTTATACTTATTTTTTCTTTTGTTCGTCAAATCAAAAATGACGAGAATACAGTGCGTTCAAGTTTCGCGTAACGTCACTATTAGGTACAATTCTTACCTAGTAGTGACGTCACAAGCCCCCACCCCGGAACTATGCTGCTCCATATCTTTGTAAATTTTAGTTAAATTGAAAAACAAAAAAAATACGTGTCTAATCATTTTAGACAATCTAACTGACGGAGTAATAAGAATGATAGTTTTTCAACCTAGTCGGCATCCCTATTCATGGGAAGCACAAAGTTCGACGTTCCTGCAAACGGGCACTCATGATTGTAGTTATTGTGTCAATTACGTGATATATGCTTATGTAGCTTACATTTTTATCGTGTTAATCGTACAATTTACTTTGTTATTCTGGTTTTTGTCCCAGCTCGGAGCCAGCTTAATCCTAATTTGGCATAAGCGCTAAAGCGATTCCCATATGAAACTAGGATTTATCGGGATTGGGATGTTTGCCTTCAAAGAAATAAAATATCCAATCTTATTCCGTAGGTAACTTGCGGAAATACATAGATACAGCCCGAATAAATGTCGCACGCCTTGTTAAGATGAGACCGACCCCCCAGTGGCGCCTTCATTGTGCTGATTCTGTTTTCTTATAAACCATTCCATTTCTCTACAGGGTGTTCTTGAGCAAGGCTTGGTATAATGAAGAAAACAGAATGGCATAGTTAGTTTTATTAAATACGTTAATTTTTCTCATACAAAATATGCTGCATCAACCGCTTATGTAAAATGGGCATTAGAATTGACTTTACTAAGTAAGTGACAACTATGACATATCAATGTCATGTCGAATACTCATACTCCGTTAACACACATGTAAATCCCATAAGAGATAAAATTGAATTAGTAGTTATTTTCTAAATGGAGCTAATTAAAATTCCGGTGTTTTTGAAAAATTAACTTAATTTAAGCATGCAATGCAATTCAAGGGTGCATTCTTTAAATGGGTATGGCGCCTTAGTGGGTAGAGTCCGACTAAGCTTTTGCATAGATTTTTATAGAACAGACAGAATGTGAAACTGTTAAGTAAACATCATAATTTGATAAAAAATTGACGTACAAAATAACACTTCAACCGCCTTATTCATAAAAACTTCATCATCATCATCATCATTTCAGCCGAAAGACGTCCACTGCTGGACATAGGCCTCCCCCAAAGATTTCCACAATGACCGGTCCTGCGCCACCCGCATCCAGCGGACTCCTGCGACCTTCACCAGGTCATCAGTCCACCTTGCGGGGGGCCTACCCACGCTGCGCCTTCCGGTACGCGGTCGCCACTCGAGAACCTTTCCGCCCCAACGGCCATCGGTTCTACGTGCAATGTGTAAAAACTTAAGAGGGGGCAGAGTGTTTTCAACGTAAACGACAGTTACGGTTAAGACTGTGGCGTCCTCAATTATTTGCAAAGACATACAAGATGCATGTAATTATTATCTCAAAGAGTGTGTCTACCATATTCGTGTATTTATAATCTACAATAATGTACAGTTTAGTAAATATGTCTACGCAAAGACGCAGCAAAATTGAGAAAAACGCGTGTCAGCGTTTATGCCAAAGTGAATGAAAAATCATTTGCTTTATTTTTAAAAACTAACTCTATCCAATCTCAAATATACAAGCTACTGAATTCGTATAGTCTTATTACATAATACTGGTTCATTAATTAATTATGATTTTTTTAAAACGTCCTAAAAATCCGCCATACAAAATTACTATGGAATCTGATCGTTGAAATATAACAAGTGAGCAACACCCGAAATAGTCAGTCGGCCCCGAATGTTCGAAGCGACACCACGTCTCTCTGCGGAGCGTCTACATCTTGAAATAAATCGATGTTCATTGTGTACGTATACTGCGTTATAGGTAGCAAAACGGTATAAGAATTTTTTTACCATTTTTTGTGTTTCCAAAGGAAATAGGCAATACGATAGATAATACCTCATTGTATATAGTGTCACTTGGACCGTAGAAGATGTCCAAGGTCTGATGACGGAGTAGAAAGGTGGCCACCGGAACTCAGGAAGTAGTTGATGTAATACCCCCGTGTTTGGACTCATTTGTATTGTTTTGGCGGGCACTTGGACCGTGACTGGTGTCCAAGGTCTGATGATGAAGCAGAAAGATGACCACCGGAACTCAGGAAGTAGTTGATGTAATACCCCCGTGTTTGGGCTCGTTAGGTTTGTTCTGGTGAGCACTTGGACCGTGAGTGGTGTCCAAGGTCTGATGATGGAGCAGAAAGATGACCACCGGAACTCAGGAAGTAGTTGATGTAATACCCCCGTGTTTGGGCTCGTTAGGTTTGTTCTGGTGAGCACTTGGACCGTGAGTGGTGTCCAAGGTCTGATGATGGAGCAGAAAGATGACCACCGGAACTCAGGAAGTAGTTGATGTAATACCCCCGTGTTTGGGCTCGTTAGGTTTGTTCTGGTGAGCACTTGGACCGTGAGTGGTGTCCAAGGTCTGATGATGGAGCAGAAAGATGACCACCGGAACTCAGGAAGTAGTTGATGTAATACCCCCGTGTTTGGGCTCGTTAGGTTTGTTCTGGTGAGCACTTGGACCGTGAGTGGTGTCCAAGGTCTGATGATGGAGCAGAAATATGACCACCGGAACTCAGGAAGTAGTTGATGTAATACCCCTGTGTTTGGACTCATTTGTATTGTTTTGGCGGGCACTTGGACCGTGACTGGTGTCCAAGGTCTGATGATGGAGCAGAAAGATGACCAGCGGAACTCAGGCAGTAGTTGATATAATACCCCCGTGTTTGGAGTCATTTGTATTGTTTTGACGAGCACTTGGATCGTGAGTGGTGTCCAAGGTCTGATGATGGAGCAGAAAGGTGTCAACCGGTACTCAGGAACCAGTGGGTGGAATACCTTCGTGTTCAGACTCGTAGATTTTGTTTTGACGAGCACTTGGGCTATACATGGTGTCCAAGGTCTGATGGTGGAGCAGTAAAGTGTCAACTGGTACTCAGGAACCAGTTGATAGAATACCTTCGTGTTTAGACTCGTTAGTTTTGATTCGACGAGCACTTGGGCCATGCATGGTTTCCAAGGTCTGATGATGGAGCAGATATTTACAAATATATTAAAAAATTATAAATTATATTTATTACATTAATATTTATAAATTTTGTAAGGTTGACTCCGATTTGGATAAAAATCGATATCTGAGGATCCGGCGGGGTGATTAACATGAATCTTGAGTCAAATTTGTTAAATATTGTTTAAACCGACGCCATCTTGGATTTTGTAAGATAAACTCCGATTTGGATAAAAATCGATATCTGACGATCCGGCGGGGTCCTTACCATGAATCCAGAATCAAAATCGTAAAATACTGTAAAAAGCGACGCCATCTTGGATTTTGTGCGATAAACTCCGATTTGGATAAAAATTGATATCTGAGGATCCAGTGGGGACCATGACATGAATCTAGGATCAATATTGTAAAATATTGTAAAAACCGACGCCATCTTGGATTTTGTAAAATCAACTCCGATTTGGATAAAAATCGATATCTGACTATCCGGCGGGGTCCTTAACATGAATCCAGAATCAAAATCGTCAAATATTGTAAAAAGCGACGCCATCTTGGATTTTGTGAGATTAGCTCGGATTTGGATAAAAATCGATATCTGAAAATCCAGCGGGGTGATTAACATGAATCTTGAGTCAAAATTGTAAAATATTGTTTAAACCGACGCCATCTTGGATTTTGTAAGATCAACTCCGATTTGGATAAAAATTGATATCTGACGATCCGGCGGGGTCCTTAACATGAATCCAGAATCAAAATCGTAATATATTGTAAAAAGTGACGCCATCTTGGATTTTGTGAGCTTAACTCCGATTTGGATAAAAATCGATATCTAAGGATCCGACGGAGTGATTAACATGAATCCAGAGTCAAAATTGTAAAATAATGTAAAAACCGACGCCATCTTGGATTTTGTAAGATCAACTCCGATTTGGATAAAAAATTATATCTGACTATCCGGCGGGGTCCTTAACATGAATCCAGAATCAAAATCGTCAAATAATGTAAAAAGCGACGCCATCTTGGATTTTGTGAGATTAGCTCCGATTTGGATAAAAATCGATATCTGAGGATCCGGCGGGGTGATTAACATGAATCTTGAGTCAAAATTGTAAAATATTGTTAAAACCGACGCCATCTTGGATTTTGTGAGATTAACTCCGATTTGGATAAAAATCGATATCTGACGATCCGGCGGGGTCCTTACCATGAATCCAGAATCACAATCGTAAAATATTGTAAAAAGCGACGCCATCTTGGATTTTGTAAGATCAACTCCGATTTGGATAAAAATCGATATCTGAGGATCCGGCGGGGTCCTTAACATGAATCCAGAATCAAAATCGTTAAATATTGTAAAAAGCGACGCCATCTTGGACTTTGTGAGATTAGCTCCGATTTGGATAAAAATCGATATCTGAGGATCCGGCGGGGTGATTAACATGTAACACAAAATCGTAAAATATTGTAAAAAGCGACGCCATCTTGGATTTTGTGAGATCAACTCCGATTTGGATAAAAATTGATATCTGACGATCCGGCGGGGTCCTTAACATGAATCCAGAATCAAAATCGTAAAATATTGTAAAAAGCGACGCCATCTTGGATTTTGTAAAATCAACTCCGATTTGGATAACAATCGATATCGGACTATCCGGCGGGGTCCTTAACATGAATCCAGAATCAAAATCGTCAAATAATGTAAAAAGCGACGCCATCTTGGATTTTGTGAGATTAGCTCCGATTTGGATAAAAATCGATATCTGAGGATCCGGCGGGGTGATTAACATGAATCTTGAGTCAAAATTGTAAAATATTGTTAAAACCGACGCCATCTTGGATTTTGTGAGATTAACTCCGATTTGGATAAAAATCGATATCTGACGATCCGGCGGGGTCCTTACCATGAATCCAGAATCACAATCGTAAAATATTGTAAAAAGCGACGCCATCTTGGATTTTGTAAGATCAACTCCGATTTGGATAACAATCGATATCTGACTATCCGGCGGGGTCCTTAACATGAATCCAGAATCAAAATCGTAAAATATTGCAAAAAGCGACGCCATCTTGGATTTTGTGCGATAAACTCCGATTTGGATAAAAATCGATATCTGACTATCCGGCGGGGTCCATAACATGAATCCATGGTCAAAATTGTTAATTAACGTCAACACTGACGCCATATTGGATTTTGTAAGATAAACTCTGATTTGGATAAAAATCGATATCTCATGATCCGGCGGGGTCCTTAACATGAATCCAGAATCAAAACTGTATAATATTGTAATAAGTGACGCCATCTTTGATTTTGTGAGATTAACTCCGATTTGAATAAAAATCGATATCTGACGATTCAGCGGGGTCCATAACATGAATCCGAAGTCAAAATTGTTAAATAATGTCAACACCGACGCCAAATTGGATTTTGGAAAATTATCTCTGATTTGGATAAAAATCGATATCTGACGATTTTTATCCAAATCGGAGTTGATATCACAAAATCCAAGATGGCGTCGATTCTTACCATATTTTTTCAATTTTGACTCAAGATTCATGTTAATCACCCCGCCGGCTTCTCAGATATCGATTTTTATCCAAATCGCAGTTAATCTCACAAAATCCAAGATGGCGTCGCTTTTTACAATTTGTTACGATTTTGATTCTGGATTCATGTTAAGGATCCCGCCGGATCGCCAGATATCAATTTTTATCCAAATCGGAGTTGATCGTACAAAATCCAAGATGGCGTCGGATTTAACAATATTTTACAATTTTTACTCAAGATTTATGTTAATCACCCCGCCGGATCCTCAGATAACGATTTTTATCCAAATCGGAGTTAATCTCACAAAATCCAAGATGGCGTCGCTTTTTACAATATTTAACGATTTTGATTCTGGATTCATGTTAAGGACCCCGCCGGATCGTCAGATATCAATTTTTATCCAAATCGGAGTTGATCTCACAAAATCCAAGATGGCGTCGGTTTTAACAATATTTTACAATTTTGACTCAAGATTCGTGTTAATCACCCCGCCGGATCCTCAGATATCGATTTTTATCCAAATCGCAGTTATTCTCACAAAATCCAAGATGGCGTCGCTTTTTACAATATTTAACGATTTTGATTCTGGATTCACGTTAAGGACCCCGCCGGATCGTCAGATATCGATTTTTATCCAAATTGGAGTTAATCTCACAAAGTCCAAGATGGCGTCGCTTTTTACAATATTTAACGATTTTGATTCTGGATTCATGTTAAGGACCCCGCCGGATCGTCAGATATCGATTTTTATCCAAATTGGAGTTAATCTCACAAAGTCCAAGATGGCGTCGCTTTTTACAATTTTTAACGATTTTGATTCTGGATTCATGTTAAGGACCCCGCCGGATCGTCAGATATAATTTTTTATCCAAATCGGAGTTGATCTTACAAAATCCAAGATGGCGTCGGTTTTTACATTATTTTACAATTTTGACTCTGGATTCATGTTAATCACTCCGTCGGATCCTCGGATATCGATTTTTATCCAAATCGGAGTTAAGCTCACAAAATCCAAGATGGCGTCGCTTTTTACAATATTTTACGATTTTGATTCTAGATTCATGTTAAGGACCCCGCTGGATCGTCAGATATCAATTATTATCCAAATCGGAGTTGATCTTACAAAATCCAAGATGGCGTCGGTTTTAACAATATTTTACAATTTTGACTCAAGATTCGTGTTAATCACCCCGCCGGATCCTCAGATATCGATTTTTATCCAAATCGCAGTTAATCTCACAAAATGCAAGATGGCGTCGGTTTTAACAATATTTTACAATTTTGACTCAAGATTCATGTTAATCACCCCGCCGGATCCTCAGATATCGATTTTTATCCAAATCGGAGCTAATCTCACAAAGTCCAAGATGGCGTCGCTTTTTACAATATTTAACGATTTTGATTCTGGATTCATGTTAAGGACCCCGCCGGATCGTCAGATATCAATTTTTATCCAAATCGGAGTTGATCTTACAAAATCCAAGATGGCGTCGCTTTTTACAATATTTAACGATTTTGATTCTGGATTCATGTTAAAGACCCCGCCGGATCGTCAGATATCGATTTTTATCCAAATCGGAGTTAATCTCACAAAGTCCAAGATGGCGTCGCTTTTTACAATATTTAACGATTTTGATTCTGGATTCATGTTAAGGACCCCGCCGGATCGTCAGATATAATTTTTGATCCAAATCGGAGTTGATCTTACAAAATCCAAGATGGCGTCGGTTTTTACATTATTTTACAATTTTGACTCTGGATTCATGTTAATCACTCCGTCGGATCCTCGGATATCGATTTTTATCCAAATCGGAGTTAAGCTCACAAAATCCAAGATGGCGTCGCTTTTTACAATATTTTACGATTTTGATTCTAGATTCATGTTAAGGACCCCGCCGGATCGTCAGATATCAATTTTTATCCAAATCGGAGTTGATCTTACAAAATCCAAGATGGCGTCGGTTTTAACAATATTTTACAATTTTGACTCAAGATTCGTGTTAATCACCCCGCCGGATCCTCAGATATCGATTTTTATCCAAATCGCAGTTAATCTCACAAAATCCAAGATGGCGTCGGTTTTAACAATATTTTACAATTTTGACTCAAGATTCATGTTAATCACCCCGCCGGATCCTCAGATATCGATTTTTATCCAAATCGGAGCTAATCTCACAAAGTCCAAGATGGCGTCGCTTTTTACAATATTTAACGATTTTGATTCTGGATTCATGTTAAGGACCCCGCCGGATCGTCAGATATCTATTTTTATCCAAATCGGAGTTGATCTTACAAAATCCAAGATGGCGTCGGTTTTAACAATATTTTACAATTTTGACTCAAGATTCATGTTAATCAACCCGCCGGATTCTCAGATATCGATTTTTATCCAAATCAGAGTTAATCTCACAAAATCCAAGATGGCGTCGCTTTTTACAATATTTAACGATTTTGATTCTGGATTCATGTTAAAGACCCCGCCGGATAGTCAGATATCGATTTTTATCCAAATCGGAGTTTATTTTACAAAATCCAAGATGGCGTCGGTTTTTACAATATTTTACCATTTTGACTCTGGATTCATGTTAATCACTTCGTCGGATCCTCGGATATCGATTTTTATCCAAATCGGAGTCAACCTTACAAAATTTATAAATATTGATATAATCAATATTATAAAAGTGACGTTTTCTGGGTAAAGAAAGATACCACATTGTCGCTTATTGATAAGAATGATAAGGCGCTTCTGTCATAAAGAATCACTTGGAAAACCTTATCAACAGGCGACAATGTGGTACTTTTACCAAGAAAACGACACAATTTTTTAACGATTTCATAATATGTGACGTTTTGCGGTGAAAGGTACCTTATGGACGATCGGCGCTTACGCTGTTAACAAAGACGCTGATAATAATGCGCTGCAACGCGACGTAAGCGCCGACCGTCCATAAGGTACCTTTAGCCGTAAATAGCCACATATGAAATCATAAAAAATGTGCTTTTATTTAGAAAAAGGCACTTTGCCATTCTGCCGGTTGTCGATAAGGCGCGAATGTCATAAATATTAGTTTAGAAATGAACCTTATCAACAACCGACAGAATGGTACCTTTCTTTAGTACTAAATACAAACACAAATAATAAAATCATTTGGAAAAACCGAACAAATATTAGGTGAATTAATACAATATCTGTATCAAAGGATTATAAAAATGAGGAATTCTAAGATTTCTAAGTTATAACCTTTTAACGCCCGAATAATGACGCGCCGGTGTAGTAGTGTGCGTGCGCGCACGCACACAGATAGCGAGCAGTGCGGGGCCGCTAAATGCCTATTTCGTGTCCGCGGCAAACACTCTGCCCGCTCTTAACAGACCCATATTTGTTAAAATGTGTTTTGTCCCTTTTCAAACGCAAATGTCATACTGACAGATAAGGACATACAACAAATTAGTTACCGCAGATTTGATGAGCGTTTATGAATGACGACATAAATGTTTGACAGTTCATTTGCATGGAACGGATAACGTGGTTTGACTCTATATTAGCTGTGTATGCGGCTCGGCAAGCAATCGCAATAATGTCCTGAGCGTTTGAGAGAATACGTCATTAGCAGAGCGGCAAAAAAGCGGCTCCAGTTGTGATATTAAATAAATTTTCGGCCAAATCAATAAAGGAGCCAATTAAGATTTTTGGTTAATTATCGTTTAATTGGACCGCTCGGCCATGCGGAACGCACGATTGCGTTATTCGATCCGTTTATAAATACTGGGGGGCTACCACGATCGCCTACCGCGATTCAGTTTAGGACCTAAAATGAGTCGCTGCCATACAACTAAGTGCAGTTGATAATCTAAACTGAGTCGCTGCCATAGAACTGAGCACAGTTGAGAACCTAATCTGAATCGCGCTAAGACGTTATGGTAAGGGCCTTTGAGCGTTTTCTGTACACTTACCGCGTGCCTGCGTCACCTCACTCGGAGGCGGAGGCCTCGCAGGCCTCGCAGCTCGCAAGTCGCAATGCATATCGCCTGTACAGTCGCCATCAGCGTGCGTAGCCAAGATGCCAATCGCTCACGCTTAATAACGTATCGTAGCTATCTCTCTCTATCACTCTTCCTTATTAGTGTGACAATGACAGTTGCGTTTCGTTAGCGTCTGAGCGTGAGCGACTGGTATCTTGGCATATATATATATATATATTAGAGCGCCTGGGGTTTTCAAAAATATTTGAACAGGCACTTTAATGCCTTGACAATATAATCGTGATATTATCTTCTGTTACCGCGATTGTTATTCATTGAAATTAAACACTTTAGAACGGATTAATCGCGTTTATTAACACCATGACCCTACGTCATCATCTTAACCCTGTGAAAATGAGTGCTGTAAAGGGGTCGAAACGTAGAGTCATGGTGTTAATAGATGCGATTAATCCTTTCTAAAGTGTTTAATTATATTATAATCGTGTTTTCAATAAAACAGTAATAAGTAATAACAGTATAAGCCGTAAAACAAAATTACTGCTAGCACGTGACAGAATAAGATGTAGGTACAATAACATAATGTTGCCTACTGAAGTCCAGTTGCGACCTCAGTATTTTTTTACTCTTTCTTAAGGATGACTCACACCAATCCGAACCGATCCGAACCGGGACGATCTGACAGTTTCTATAGAAAACGTCACGTGACTTTTTTTTATATGTGAAAGGTAACAAACGAGCAGACGAGCTGCCTGATGGGAAACGGTCATCGCCGCCCATGGACATAAGCGAACATCGGAAGAGCCACTCATGCATTGTTGACCTTTGAGCCTTAAAGCCCTGAACACTCATTTCTTGAAAACTCCAAATCATATCCGAGCTATCACGTGATTATTTTTATAGAAACTGACAGATCGTCCCGGAGCGGAGCGGATCGGATTGGTGGGAGTCATCCTTTAAAAAAACTAAGTAGCGGCGCACAAAATACACCTCTAGATATCTGGATGTCATTAGAATAGGCTTTATAGTTACTGACTAAAGCTTATACTCGATGAGTGAGATGAACAGTATGTGAGTTTAAGCAGTCGCCAGCGACGCGGTGAACTCATGGTACTCGTAAAGGACCGGTAACTATGGCGAGGATAATCGCCCGCGGAGAAAAACGCGCCAAGTGCGAGCGTCCCGGGTTTTTGCTCCCATAATTACTTGGCGGCAAAACATTTCATTACGGCGTTACGGTGCTGTATGATGTAATGAGGGCGATGGAGATACTGTTTTAATTGTTGACTTCCTATATTCTCTTTGTACTTCATTTTTATAACGCTTTATATAGGCAACGCTTTATGCAGGGGTGCATGGCATTTTTTTATTTAGATTACATCCCTCAGATTCGTCTTTCGCGTTTCGTCATAACTCTTATAGCTCAGAATTTTTAAACTGGTACTAAACGGCTATTCTCGTGATAAACTCGTCCGTCAGATCTCACCATGAATGTAATTATCGTGAATCCACTTTTGTTTTTAATATTTAAAACGAGATATTTACAATAACTACAATTGAATTTGTTTGTTCTGCCCAAGTTTCATTATTAGGCAGTTTGTTTACAATTTGGTTATCTGAAGATATCTAACCTAACCTACCTTTTTTGGCAGTTTTGCAATTTTTTGGGTTAGCTATTTTTTTTAAATTGATTTTCATTTAGACATTGTACAGGAGTCCAATAGCTAAAAGTGGTGACGGACGTGTTCTATTTTTTTTCTCTCGAAAAAATAACTGATAATAGCGGAATCTGACGAAAAGGTCATAAGAGATTCTCCATAACGGTCATTCGTGACGAAACTGAACTGAAATTATAAAAGAAGCTTGAGATGCTCCTCACGAAAGAGCAATCTGATAGAGGTGTTTTCTAAATCAAATTTTTATAGTCCTTTGCCGAGTGAGATTTCTTTCGCAATCATACCTAATGGAAGCAATGACTCACATGCACCCGTATTACCATTGGCTAAGTATAACTGGCAATGCGAAGAATAGTTAAGTCTTTTCAATTCTGAATACAAGTATACGGCAAACATCGAGAATGAAAATAACCTACAAACTCATATTAAACGACCGACTATAATCGCTCAACTGCCTTGTCTTCACTAATTACTAATCACATGTTACAATCTAGGTCCATAAGAGCAATTACAGATATTCCAACGTTAAAAACACTACTTATAACTTTTTTATACGTTTAATCTTGTCTTCGAACTAGGTTTTAGAAAAAAACAAATTAAGAGGGAGTAATGACATGTTATTATAAAGCTTTCAAGCGGCGCCGGATAGTAATGGCGGACGTTCGTAACCGAATTTTAATGGCGGCAATGGCGCCCAAATAATACTTTTTGTACGCATAAATTTTAAACCGAATTAAATGGCTGTTGGATACTAATTTACAACGACCAATGTTTTAATGTTTATTCAGACTTGTGAAAGTTTTTACGCTTAAACGCTAAAATTGATAGGATTTTGTTGTCTTCAAACCCATCTCACATTTGTCTATGCTAAGCTCAACTCACGTATCTTGAGATACAGTTGATTTGGTTAATCAGGTTTATTCGATTGTAACTATAACGTAAATTTTCTAAACACCGTGTCAAATATATTCGAATACACATCCTCTTAATTTAGATCTAAAGATATACGGATTCCATGGCATCAAATTATTATTTTAAGTAAGAGTATGTTGACCTTGAATGTGGGTCTGAGATACCATAGTTATAAAAAAACTGGACAATTGTAAAGCACGAATCAAATCATTAATTAAATGTAATAAATGTTTTTAATTCATGTTTTTTTTATTTATCACACTACTATATATAAATTATAAATTGAAAGAGATGTCATATACTACAGAAAAAGTGACCAAGGCCCCCGGTGAGCAGGGCTGGGATCGAACCAGCGACCTCCTGCTTTAGCGGCAGATGCCCTAACTACTGGGCTACCCGATCACGACAGCCAGAGTCCGAAATTTCCTAAGTAAGTAAGTAAGTTGTATAAAAAACTGAATTTAGAGTATTTGCCATAACAAGAGTATTATATACAATGAGTATTATGTTAATCGACCGACATATGATTTTGATATTATAGCAAACGTTCATTATATCTTGTGAACGTTAATAATATGAAATTATATGTTATGTAGTTATATCTCGCGGGACGCACCCGTTAATAAACGCGATTAATCCATCATAAAGTATTTAATTTCAATGAATAACAATCGTGGAAACAGAAGACAATATTATCGTTACACAAAATTATCGGATATCCATTAGGTGTAACCGAAACCTAACACCTATTAGTGACGCGTTTCAATTTGTGTCATACCTCCAACGTTAAGTAATTTATATCCAATTAGGACCGGAGTAGTCGGCCTAATTATCTTGACAGGGTTTTGGTGTTTCCTTTGAGCGT
The DNA here is from genome assembly GCA_949128165.1 of Lathronympha strigana. Lineage (NCBI taxonomy): Eukaryota > Metazoa > Arthropoda > Insecta > Lepidoptera > Tortricidae > Lathronympha > Lathronympha strigana. The sequence continues at coordinate 4,051,708 of OX421911.1, forward strand.
AGCCCAAGCAGGCCTTAATCCAGAGACGAGATGGGATTACGGATACCAGATGCAAGTTTTAAAAATCTAGTAAAATCCTGACATAACAAGGCATGAATTTAACCACTTTTTAAGTGACATTTCTATGCGAACTTCCGTGGAAATGTTCAATATGAATGATAATGACTTTGGGAATAATATGAAGTGGGTGCGTATAATTGATAATAATTGATAATTTATTTCATTTGCAAGAATACACACAGATACAGTAAATTGTCATGTCAGTGGAATATAGCAAACACATGAGTGCATATTCTGCCACAATGCGGCATGCAAATGCTCTTACTCTACTTATAAATAATTCACACTTAAATACAACAATTATCACAATGAATACGCACTTTTAGTATAATTATAGTTTATAAAGGTTCATAACGTATACTAATGATGGGTATAAATAATGTATTACAAATATATACGTAATCCAAAAAATATAAAACTAAAATAATATAACGTCAATTCTACATCCCGTGGTTTAGTCTAACATACATATAAACGAATTTCGTTTCGTATAACAATGTCAACATATAAAAGTACACCATCACAGTGGGTTAGGATAGGATAGGTTAGAACTGTGACCCGCCACTTAAAAATATTGCTAGGAAAATAGGTTAGGTTAGGTTAGGCTCCCGGGTTCGAATCCTGGTTCGTAGGTAGGGTCACTACCGACTAGGTTAGGGGGCCGTTAAATCAATATTAGTAATATGCACAAAAAAATGCTTTTTTTGTTTTTAACATTACCTACCAGATACATAACGACTATGAATTAACGGAAATCCATGATAAATTTACTATTCATATCTTATGTGGGTTAACAATAGGTCTTATAACTAGGCATATTATGTCCACCACAAACCCTGTGAGGGCACTGCATTTTTTCCTAAGCTAGCTTAAAATTAATTCTAATTAACATGCAATATTTACATTTATTTACATTTACATTGTAACATGCAATAGTTTCTGGCTTTAGCTTACTCCGTAAAATTATAATACTCGTCTAGGTCATAAAAACAATTGGATACTAGAAAATCCTTAAGCTTTTTTAAGAATACTGCCTCTTTGTCTATAGATTTTAGATATTCCGGATACTATGGCAACACCAACAGCATTGCAGTTCCAGTAGAGATTGTCACATATTTTATTAAGGACTTTCAGAGTTCCTTAATGATGCAGGTGGCAATGTGGGAATGACAACATCATTATGTCTGCCGCTGAAGTAACGGAGTTTTCTTTAAATTATCAGTACGTGGCTATCAAGCCAGTTTATTACTCCCTTTGGCACTTTGTCTTAAGATCTCGCTAAAAACTGCAAACTTGACGTTTCCGGCGAGAAAGTTCTGACAAAATACTAAAATTGCAGACATATCAGGAAAATTCCCAACATCTGGCATCCCACAATGGGATCAGGACCCTGGACTGCCCTTTAATAAACCTGATTTAATAAGCCCGGGGCCCGGCCCTTGTTTTTGTTCGGCCTACAGCGCCTATCTTTTCACGATCGCCTCTCAATATTAAAATTTGATGACAAGCTATGCTTGTAAATCCCTTAAGTACAAAACGGGGATGAAATGAAATTCAAAAAGATTCTATAAGATGAAAGCGGGCAGAAATAGCTTTACATTCAGAACGGTTTATAATGCCGTGTTGATTCACGGAACATTTTATGAGTACAGATAATTCAAAGCAATCGTTGTAGGGGATAAATGTCAAGATTTATTGGATCATCAATTAAAGGACAATTAGTATGGCGATTAAGAATTCATTTGATGGACTATTCTTGAACATGACACTCTAGTTTAAATGGAATAAAATGGAAAAGATAACAGGCGTTGATTGGGTCATCTGACTGGTTCCCAGAATTACTAGTAATAACTGATTAGGATTTACGTAAGGTCAGTTCCCAGTGTTGAGGATGGTACAAAATACATATATATCATTTGTTTCTCATCGGTAAACTAAATTAGGGACGGGGTTTCACAGGCATCCAAGTTTGTAAGCAATACTTTCTGAGATGGTCAATGCTTGCTATGGCCGATAATATCTACATTGAACAATTGATCTACTACTTTCAAAGGGTGTTTTTTTTATATACTACGACGGTGACAAACAAGCACACGGCCCGCCCGATGGTAAGCGGTCACCGTAGCCTATGGACGCCTGCAACACCAGGGGCGTCACATGCGCGTTGCCAACACATTAAAAAAAAGGAGGATTCGCTGTGTTGACAGCCAAACGGGCCAAGGGCTTTGCTCCATGGGTGTTAAACTGAAGATACTAAAAGAATTCAGTTTATTCTTACTGAGCAAGCATTGAATCGATTTATACCATTACCTAGTTGTTATGTAACATGTTTTCCATCGCTATTATTAGTTTGACTACGACCAGCAAAGTTTTTGTTTATTACTTAACAACAACAAATATTTTTGTTGACAGAAACTACGTACATAATACAGACCTCATAAAAGATACGGAAGTATGGCACGAACACATCGCAGAGAGAGTACAATAACATTCTTCGAACACGCAGCATTAGCTGCGCGAGCGTGAGTTTAGTCGTCTGGTGCCAATGTAATGTGACCTCATCTGTCAGCCTATATCTGTCTCTTCCACTCCGTATTCCTCTCTTATTTTACTGTCCCATGATTCATCTTCAGCTACTTCTTCCGACTCCGAGTCCAGGCAACTTTGGTTGCCCGTCTTCGTTAGGGTCTGATCTCGTCTGTGAAACTTTTGGTTCGTCTGACGCTCATAACGTTCAGCATGCAGCTTTAAGCTATTGTCTTGCACCGGGTCCATATGCTGTACAACAAGGTCCATAAGGGTTATGGATATGGTGAAATATGGTTGTAATTAAACGTTATGGATTGTTTTCTTTTTCCACTTTATCTTTAGGACTCATGTTAGACTGGAACGGGACCATGTTTTAATTTCTATATAACGCATCAGTTACGTCACATGATTACTCCTTCACTCGTAATCGGAGAAAACAATTATGCTGGTCCCCATAACTCAGTTCTGAGCGATCAGAATGACACCCCAACGGGTTTGCAACTGTGATATTTACATAACGCGTCATATCGCGTCGTGGGTGGCGTCTCGGATTACAAAAACGAACAGGAGCTTTAATTGGGCTTGTTACGAGGCTCAACAATGTCAGTACGAGCTTGTAGATTGTGTTAGAATAAGGGATAACTCACACTAGAATGGGACGGGACGGGGCGGGACGGGACGATCCGCCAGTTTCTATAGAAAAGTCATGTGACATCACGTGATTCTTTCCTAGATGACATTCCAGCAATTGCGTGGCGCGCCTTATGATTTACGTCACACGATGTGACATATGACATACTATTTCACACAAAACAAACAAGCTATAGGTAAATCAGTGTATAGCCCGACTGATGGAAAGCGGTCGTCGCAGCCTACGGGTAGGTACTTGTAACTCTAGAAAATTGATATGTGCATTGATAACCCATAAATATTTTGTACATTTCGTATTCCTCTATTTACAATGGTACGTTTTCGTATTTTGCGTTTTGGCATTGACCTTACCTTACTTATTTTCGTGAAATCCGATCTGTTATAGTTCTATTGTTTACCAATGGGGTCAGAGAGTCACGGTCAACGTCGAAACAAAAGAGCGTTGAATATATATCTATGAAAACAAATTTCAGTCCAGCGGATTCGATGATCGAGGTTATCGACTTGATATAGCTTACATCAGTTAAGTTTTTTTTTATCCCTGTATTAGAAAGTGCTGGATACTTTATCTTGTTATTAATACGTACGAGTACAAACGAAGTTAAAGCAAATGCTCAAGAACACCCTGTATACATAATCTACACTCTACAGGTTATGACCTCAAATATTATTCACCTTTTAAGCTATTGCATAGCTTCTATCGCGGGCCTTGAGCGCGGGGACCGAATCCAGAAATTCCGTAACGAAAAAAAACCTGACGCTCCCCACTCCGACGGACCGAAACCGACTTTATTCACTTTGTTACAAAGTTCTTTATCGGGGAAAGGATATATCTCCATACGAATGTCGCTAAGTGTCATATTCTATACAAAATATTGAGGACAGTAGCCCTTATTACCAGAGATACGGCGATGTCAAATGTCAAAATAAACACTATTATTTTTTCCCGCCAGAATCAAATATGTTAAATCGATTTTGTAATCGATGCATAATATACTGGCTGGATCGAATTAAAGGCAAAAGGCGCCTAATTTTTTATTTAGACTGCGAATCGTTTTGTTTTTTTAATCGATACCTTAGTGCAAATGCAAAGTCGTACTAAGTACCATTTTAAATTTGTGAATTTAGCACGTTAGTGCACAACGGAATAAAGTGGAAATTTCATTGGCATAAGAAATATTAGTACCTACAAAGAAGTAGAGTATCGAAATATGCCTTTGTCTTGTTTATCAAATATTTTCTATTGGTATATTAGATTTGTTCCTTATTGTGATAATCACAAAGGTGATATTGCTGCGTGCTGTAAATATTTTGTTTGTGGTGTTCGAAGACGATGATCACCGTATGTTTTCCGCCTATAAAAAAGCTCTCTTTCACTGCAGACGAAAATGTACCCAAATTTATTTTAAGTTTGTTTTGTTCAGTAGTGTCATAAACAAACAGAAATTAAACTTAAGTAGGTACATATTTGTCACTACTGACGAAAGTGCACAAAAAATACAAAACTGTGTTTTTAGGAAATGAGTTGAAAAGTGACCAATGTGCCGGGATCCATTAAATCTATGTAAATATGATATGTTTAATGCTGTGATAAATTTGATAATAAATAAAATCACTAATAATGGTAACTTTGTAGCAGCCCGCTGTCTCCACAACCAAAGGCATGAACATGTATTGTATCCATGTCCTATAGACCTAAGTTGCTTATCCACGAATGTCATCTGATAATGATAATGCTATAAGTTCATGAAAAGACAAGTTGCATGGATAGTGCGACGGTGATTGCTGTCAAATGTGAGTAACTGTATAGAATTATCAGAAATTGTCATACAAAGGTGACAAACTGTTGTCTTATTACGTTACGCTATCCGTTTGGGATCTTATCCCAGAAGGGAGCGCACACTTTTGCCGCTTCGCCACCGCTAGAGTTTCGGCAGAGGGCTCCTGCTACGTGGGAAGTGCGAGTAATATGGGTGGTCGAAATTGTGCTAACGCATGTAACATCCCACACTGAACACCGCCCCGTTTTCCACAGCACCAGGGTCACTCCATCTTGCTATCAGTGCGGCTAAACCCAGTGGCTCCAGAACGGAATGAACACCCGCTGACTGAAGAGACCTCAGGACAATATCATTGAGGTCTTAGTGACGCGGAATCCAACCACTACAAATACGGCAACTCAATGTATATATGGCTGTCAACACCCACCATGCATTGTACAAGCGGATGACATACATACCTCATAGCGGGCCCAGGGGAGTACAATGGCCAAACGCAACGATTTTGCCTTTGCGCAAAGAACAATGTCACAAAGCCAGTACGGTTTTTATATTAAATATTGGACAAGGATAGTTTATAAATAAACTCAGATTTTTTTGTACGATTACTTTACTAAAACGGCTTATTACTGAATATGCACAACTTGATGGATTAGGATGGCACTTATTACAGTTCTATCTATATGTCACTAATGGAACTAGGTATCGCCTATATCCCCGTTAAATTGATTTGATTAAAATTATTTTAACTTTGCGCAAAAACATTCTTAGATCATGGCATGCCATTAGTCTCATTAGATACATTTTACTTAATAATGGCATCTATTTTATTTTTGTTGTCTAGCAAACTGATCTTGCGTAGCGATGTTGTCACAAAACCAGCACGGTTTCTTCAATTACATTTTGGACAAATTTCCATGCGATGCTAATATTGTAAATTTGATGAACTATTATCTGTTACCAATTCACACTAAATTAAAAACGCTGAACGGATTAAGGTGAAAGGCATGGGGATGTTTTGACTCCTAGGAAAGGACAGAATAGTTTTTGTTATGAAAATCATCCTAAATAGAGGTGCAAAGGGGAAGGAAGCAAGTGAAATAGTCAAATCTATAATTGCATGGGCAGTTTATGAATGAATTCTTTCATAAATTGCTCATGCACTTTTGAACGCCTGTGTAAATGCGAATAAAGGCCTCTGCCGATCCTATCATAAGATCGTCCTTGGTTGAGATGAGACATAATATATACTTACCTACCTAATGAAAGTTTATAATTATAATATGCGTGACGTAATTATTTTGGTATCCTCGCAATGTTTTTCTTCACTGGGAAGTTAGTTGTAATCAGGTACCGACTGACATTCTGTGGGTTAAATTCAGTGAGCTTAAGGCAGTGTTGTAAACCGTGATCAAAAACACTCGGCCTTGATTACTTATTTCATTGAAAGATAATTTATGTCAACTTGGACGTACTTTTTAGCATATCTACAGCGTATCCAGCCACTGAAAGATTAATATGTGGTCAAAGATACATACAGCTGTCACAAAAATGCTGGTGATTCGATTAAATGTGTAATCACTAATCAGTATCGAATTGTGGTTAGGAGAATAAATAAACAAAAAATGTTTGACAAAAAAAACATTTAGTCCTATTTTTTCCAAATCAGATTACAATATTGATCACCAGCATTTTTGGTATATCCTGAATTATTAACGAGAACAAAGAATAACAGGTTACTGTAGTTGCAAGTTAGTTGTTTGTTTTATACGGCCCCGGAATTTAATTAGCAATTTACAGTTCAAGTCAATTTGGTATTTAATACTTATGGTAATAAAAATACACTACCAAACATTATAATACTACGCAGACGAAGTCGCGGGTAACAGCTAGTAATTGCATAAGTTGATACAAAATGATATGCAATAGCTTTACCGCGGCAGTCCCCGAGTGCCACACGTATTTTTTTTTTTTTTCGACGGTGACAAACAAGCATACGGCCCGCCTGATGGTAAGCGGTCACCGTAGCCTCTGGACGCCTGCAACACCAGGGGTGTCACATGCGCGTTGCCGACCCTTTAAAAAAAAGGAGGATTCGCTGTGTTGACAGCTAAACGGGCGCCCGTGGGTCCTCAGCTGAAAACACAGCGAATCCTCTACATATGTATTTATGTATATGGGTAAATGTGCTTTCGGGAAACAACATTGTTACAAAAAGATTAAGCACATACATCGTCTTAATATCGAGTGTGTTAGCTTAGTAAAACACATAAAGAAATGTGATCAAGATACATACATAGGTATATTAAGTATATCAACCAAGCCATCACCTTTATTTTAAAAATCTGTTATTTATTTGTAACTCATATCATGAGTAAAATGTTGATATATATTTTTGCTAAAACATAAAATCTGTAATACAATTACGAATAATATAAGCAGAAAAAACAAACAAAAACAAAACACTACCGTCCACATTCAAATTCGGAATCGGAACCTAAATAAATGACAGCCATAAAACAGTATCATGCTCGTATATAAAGGCACTCGTCATAACAAATGAAATTTTCAATGCCCAGGCATCTTCCAATCGGTAGCGCCATCTCGGGTAACTGGAGCTTAAGTTAACCAGTCTATCGCGACCTCGAATTTGATGCAACCATGTATGGCACGAGGACTTGCTTATTCTGGATGGACGAGCTATTGACTCGCCATTATTTTGTTATACCATTGGTAGACCGGGTGCGATTCTTCCATCGCCTTGGCCGGCCGCCAGATGGCGGCGTCACTGGCGTAATTTATCTGTGGTAATGGCCTGGAAGACTACTGAATTATGATACTCTATTTGCGGTTATGAGCGGTAAACAATAACGATGTGAGGCTTTGAGACGCAGAGCAAGCATGGCTGTTAAGTTCTGCGTCACGGCGGTTCCTAGACGTAGTTTACCCTTTAGGTTGGAAGGTCAGATGGCAGTCACTTTCGTAAAACTAGCGCCCACGCCAAATCTTGGGATTAGTTGCCAAAGCGGACCCCAAGTTCACTGAGCAGTGGCATTAATCGGGAAAACACTAGTAAGAACAAGAATATATGTAAGATAATAAAATGTTTTGGTAATTATGGTTAACTCTTATGCCGCCTAAATGTATGCGTGAAAAGTCAATCAGTCAAGAATTTTATTTATTGATTTTGCCATTTCCAGTGGCAATACAGCTGTCATTATGGCACGACAATGAAGTTACAATTAGAATTCAAAATGTATCTAATACTTATGCAGGATGTTCTTAGCATTTGATTTAACTTCGTCATGTGGCTTGGTATAATTAAGCATACAAAATGGCATAGTCAGTTTTTATTTATAGGTATATTTATTTAAATTTAAATTTTTATTTTTATTTATATATGGGACAGTATAGGCTTGCAATAATAATAATAATAATTTTTTGGCGTAGGGATGTGACGACCCCATCGCCCACTGGTTTCCACCGGTGCAATCAGTCAACGCAGGGCAGCTTGTGGCGAGCTGTTGGGGAGTAGCGACCCCACGTACCTGAGCGCTCCTGGGGGACTCCGTCGTCCGACCATGTCCTCCGCCTCTGGCTTGCCGTAACCGGCCGTCCAGAGTGGGGTCGCGAGAGCTGTGTTCTCGAGGGTAGATGTGGAAACCTAAGTGGCGAGTTGGCTATATGTTTAAAGTCCAGTGACACCTCTCTACCCCCAGCCCTCATACCGGTGTTGCCCTCGAGCCATCTTAGATGTCGCTTCTTGTGGGGGCCCATCTTATGTGGGCGAGTCACCGTCTGCCGGAAATAAAATTGATTACCGTTTTGTTAGGCAGACGTCCGATTTTATTCTCCATAACCCAGTATTTAGTCCACCGCTTTCACCTAATAGTCCAGCATATTTTAGATTCCATTAAATCTCAATAGTCTATACACCCTGGCAGGTGCTGCCTCTGCGTGCGTCCCATGACTCGGGAAGGTGCAATATCCGCTCGGTGTACCCCTTACATTTCATTAAATTGTCGAAAGGGCCTCTGTGTGTTGGCTTCGGCTCCGCGCACGCCTCCCAAAGGTCCGGAACACCATTGTTCCGTGATGGGAAAGACATACAAATAATAATTTTATTTATAGGTATATTTACATGTTCCAACCGCTAATGTAAAACGTGCATTAGAATTAACTTTAGTAAGTAAAAGACAACTATGACATATCCATGTCATGTCGAGTACTCATACTCCGTTTACACACTTACAAATAAATACCATATGAGATAAAATTTAATTGGTGATTATCTTATAAATAAGAATATCAGTGTTTTTGAGAAATAAACTTAATTTAATCTTGACGTCAAAGCAATTTGTTAAAAAACAGGGTATATACAGACTGTAACAAAAATGCTGGTGATCAGTTTAAGGACGTAATCAGTATCGTGGTCTGAGTAGGAAAAAGTAGGGAAAAAAATACGATTTTTTTAAACCACGATACTGATTGCCCCTCAAACAAATCACCAGCATTTTTCTTACACCTCTTATTGTTTATGTTTCAAATATCGTTGCCATACAGGTCATTGCCCTTACTTCATCAGTCGTCAATTTGACTTCTCTTACATTGCCTCAAGACTCATAAGACTAAACCCATCTTTATCCACAAAAGCATTACGAATGCATGTATATAAGTAAAAGTTTCAACTTCATGAATACCTAACAACACAAACAGATGTTTAAGCCGTAAACTACTGAAAACTTTGACGCAGTTTGATACCGCCCAATAAAATATGTAACTACATTTCGAGTTTCCATCCGTGTGGCAACCCCAATGTTTATAGCATACTCTGTACATTCAGATCAATAAAATACCAGATTATGTTCAACCCTATTAACACGAGGAACTATAACTGTCTCATTTCAGCGATACAACAATAATAGGGACAAGTAATGTCAGGAGTGAATTCATTTGTTTGTGCCGTGGAATACAAAAACAGGGTTGACACGCTCGCGTGACGCGCCACGGAAGTTTATACATCCCCAAAGTCCTGTATTCCTGAATAGCAAGTGCAGTTGATATAGCACTTATCTATGTATATTTAGATGCTATTATCGGTTGGCTAGACGTATAGTGTCCAAGTAAGTGTGGTCGTTATCAAGGTAATGAGTCATTGTACGAATGGGCTTATTAATATGAGTCATGGTAGGTTTTACTTTCGAAACGAAATGATTGTGTATAGAAAGTGGGAAAGTTGCATGTTTTGGTCGTTTTGATTAGGATGTACAGGTAGGGAATGCAACGATTAACCGCGATTTCGGTTAAAACCCGAGATTTTCCCTACAAAAAATACCTGATTGCATTGAAGTATGCTTAAATATTACTACCAATGACACCTTTAATAAAAATACGATAATAGCAAACCGGTAAACAGAAAAACTAACTAGGTAAACTAAGCTAACTGTGTGAATTAGTCCCACATGGAAAAGTCGCAAAGTTAGTATTTGAGGCAGTAATATTTCGGAGATTTTGTTACTATACAAATATATTCTTTGACAATCTTATGCAATCCGTAGATGAGTTCGGCAGTGCCATTAATAAAAACTTAATTTGGGTTATTTAAAGAAAATAAAGCTGAAATATCATACCATATCATATCATGTATTCCTTACATTGTGTGTTTACAAAAGGCCTTATATAAATAAATTAAATTACGTCTCAACACAACCCTGTGAGGGCACTGCAATATATCTTAATACTAAAACTTTACATAATAAAATAACAGTATTTACAATATAATACATAGTACCTTTTCATAATGGCTTTGCCAGAAGAATGCGACAATTTCGTAGAAATTAGGACTGTCGTGTGTGTGGATTAATTATACAATTAGAAGACAAATCACCACTATTCAAATAGATTTGAATAAAGCTGACTACCTGATTCATTTGACACAAACACTTAATTAGCCTACCCCAGCTGATTCACCGGAGGACTCAGTCAAATAACTTAATCACCATAATATCGTCGTATTAAACAGGTTTCAGTGAAACCTGCTCCTCTGAATCATTAATACGTAATGACGGGTTACTCACAGACGGTCTAAAACGCAAAATGACTAGTGTAATATTCTGCCTATATCGATTTTAGTTCACTTCGCAAACGGTCATCATACATTTAAGAGACACTACCCCTAACTAGGTTACCCCAGCTCTGATTCATCGGAGGACTCAATAACATAATCACCATATTACCGTCACATTAAACAGGTTTCACTGGAACCTGCTCTGAATCTAATGATTCAACCAGCTGGGCTCGTTTATAATATCTTGATGAGTGCATTTCTAACAGTTTGTGCAAAAATAAGGAAGTCATGTTATCAATTATATTGGTTCTTTGTTTATGAATTATTTGATAGATGAGACGTTTGGAAGCTTTTTATTTGCATACGGTGTCATGTCTATAATACCTGTACCATGGCAAATATTCTGCAAATAACATAAGTACTAAAGTCAACTTATATTAGCCAATTTTAGTAATAAATCAACTAAAAGTTTCTAGGCTGGCTATGTACAAAGGAATCCGCAGAAGGAAATTACAGGTTAACGTGACTTCTTTGTAGATGTAGAATAGTCATAAGTACTTTGCCTCTTCGGATGTAAGTATTTAACCCCAAAGTAAGCTTTATGGTATTCATATTTATAAATTACTAGCTTTTTTTTGCTCGCTCGCGTTAGAAACAGACAAAAGTAGCCTACTTGACTCTCCATCCCTTCAACAAGTATTTCCACTTAAAAAATCACGTCAATTCGTCGCTCCGTTTTACCGTGAAAGACGGACAAACAAACAGACACACACACTTTCCCATTTATAATATAATAGTATATAGTATAGTATAGTATTTACTTTACCATTTTTCTTAACTGAAAACGTAAATTATTCGTTTTTTCAATATTTAGCATCATCCCGGTGGCCGCGAACCACTGATATATTTGGAACATTGCCTTATTTACCCTTACTTCCAAATTTTCGAAACTGTCAGCCTCCACCAGCACACACGTCTCGTCAGCAAAAGTTATAAGTTCAAGCCCAGGACATGCCGATGAGATATCATTAACTAGGATCAAAAATAAGTTAATTCCCATTACGGAACCTTGAGGCACAACAGTATATATACTATATGTAAGTAGTACTCGTATATATGTAGTATGGTATCCACGGCTCAAGGATGAAAAAGTATGTCAATTTCACAAGAATATGCTCTTACTCATCGGGTCGTAAACGTAGAGAAATCCATCTCATTTGACAAAAAATTCTGGTTAAATCATTGTTTTAGTTTTATACCGGAAATCAAAACAGTAAACGAATAAACTATGCCATTAGCGATGGCTATATGTGTGGGTGGCGACCGGCCAGCACTACTCGTACTTTAATGCCAGAAAGACCTAAGTTCATATGAAAACTGTATTGAAAGTGTACCCTTTGGTTTTACCGCGGCGCCTCGGGTGTAACGACCCCGGAAAGATATCTGTGATAGTTAACTGCAACTATAAAGTCCATTAAATGGAATTATATCAAATGCCGTGTGAAGGGGAATTTTAAATTCACCCATTAAGGACAATAGGTCAGCTTTTGTTTGAGGATACGTTGCGTGTTTCCTCTAAAACTCTAAAAATATACGTGTCCGTGTAAAGGGTGATTTTCAGCAGCTATACTGTTTCCGTACTAACATAGTTTGATGGATTTCAGTGAGACCTCAATAGAGATGACGACTAGGTTGAACAACTATCATTCTAATTAGTCCGTCAGTTAGATTATCGAAAATGATTAGACACGTATTTTTACTTTTTCAATTTAACTAAATTTTTTAAAGAGCAACTAAGTTCCGGTGTTGGGGCTGGTGACGTGACTACTAGGTAAGATTTGTACCTAATAGTGACGTTACGCAAAACTTGAGCGCACTATATTTAGGTCAATTTTGATTTGATGAACAAAAGAAAAAATACGCATACAATATTTTTTATTAATGTAAAAGATGGACTAAATACATTTTTTTAGTCGTCTAGCCTAATTGTAGAGCCTTAAAAGAATAACGGACGTTGTACGTTGTGGCTTATAAGAGTTATAAGGTGAAATTTCATTCAAATTCTTACCGACACGTATTTTGATTTTCCTTCATGATACATTATTGAATTGATTGTAACAATATGCCGTAACGTAAACATATCCCTTGTGGCAAAGTTGGCGAATATTATGGTGATAATTCTCTAACCGTGGATCTACAGAAATACACGAATGCCTGGTCGTGATCGTGATGACAAAAATGTTTCATTTTATAATAACTGGGCTATTTGTTTCAAATCCCATATGTTTTTTATTTCGAGGTGAAAAAAGTGCCTTAAGCTTTTTTTCATTTCGTTTCCGTTTTCTCATAGACTATATGGCGGTAACGGAATAGAAAGTTTGGAAAATATTTGAAGTGACATTTTTTTTTCCCTTTAGAAACGAAAAAGCTCGCCATTCTGAGTAGAAGTCACATAAAAAATACCCATGTAACAAAAAGTGTGGGGGGGGGGACAATTTTGAAAAAAATGTCTCAACTATTCCAATCTCAAGCACACAAGCTCCCTTCGCCAGCTTAAACACGAAAGGTTAATATGGTAGATAATACGGCTAGTCGTCGTTATTCAATGTGTCCACTATACCTACTCATTTCGCAGAGTAAATAACACATTATAAAGTCACTCTGTATTATTTTAATAACCACGCGAAGTTGCAGAACTTACACTCCAGTTATAAAATATTTTACAACCATTTCATGATGATGATTCCCATTGGTCCCAAACTACTGTAACGGTTTTACGATCACTTTTATAGACAGTTTTTCTTCATTCGCCATATAGATTGTAACGCTACATTTATGCTTTTTTAATTAACGTAACACAGGGGCTTGGGCAATAGAGGAGGTAGTATATCAACTTACTGATAGTCGATATCGTAATGTTAAACGCATACTGTCCGATTTTAAAATATGTATCTTCTAGAAAACCGTGAGAAGCCGCTGCTCTTTATTATAATGTTTGTATTAAGACGTCATGTTCCATTCTATAATCTCACGTTTTCTCCATTTTTCTAACTGGATTCATCATCATCATCATTAACTTAAGAGTTTTTCACTCTTGTCGGTGGAGTATCTTCCAGCTCTCTCTGTCCTGCGCCAGCGCTTTGACCTTTTGATACGACATGGCCCTTACTTTTTCCTTCACTTGGTCCATGTAGCTTCGTCTTGGTTTGCCTCTACCTCTCTTGCCTTCTATCTTTCCCTCCAGAATAGCTGTGAAAAAGTGGTCATGTCGTATCAAATGTCCAATCATTTTTCCGCGTCTCACTTCAATGGTATTCAGAATCGTTCTCCTCTCGTCTACTCTACGCAACACTTCCTCATTCGTTACTCTTTCTCTCCAACTTATGCCTTCCATACGTCTCCAGACCCACATCTCAAATGCTTCCAATCTCTTCCTGTCTTTTTGTGTAATTGTCCACGTTTCGCTTCCGTAGAGAGCAATACTCCAGATGTACACTTTAACTATTTGCTTCTTACTTTTGCGTGACATATATGACTTTAACAATTGTTTTTTCTGGTTAAATGCTTTTTTGCTAACTGGATTACTGGACTATAATAAGTTTAATTATATACGTCATCGTCGTCGTATCACGTGTGGCCCCTGACAACAAGAAAATACTTAAGAAAAAGAAAACTTCAACGAGCGAATGAGTCATTAAGTCTGCACTTCGAGCTTCGGCGCGACTGGACGTAGATTCCCAATAACTAAGTATCAAGATTTTTAAATTATTTCGTTCAACTTTGACTGTGGTATTATAAAATTATACTCTATATGGGAAGTTTCATTTGACTTAGGATGATTCCCTAAAAATTTAAATAAAAGCTGAAAGAGAAAGCGAGACTTGCGTGAATTATATATTATGAAAGGCTTAAAAAAGCTTAGCAGAAATTCATCAAAGCTTTTATTTTGATTAAGCGAAAGACATTTCTGCCTACGTTTTGCTAAGTCATATTTGGTTACAGACAACTCGGCTTTCAGTCATTGAAGAAAAACCTTCGTGAATTAGGCATGTAATGACTCAGTTCCGGATCACATACTAATAGATGAAGCATATTCATATTCATATTCATTTATTCATAAAATTATACAATTTTACATGTCAAAATAAATTTAAAATGAAATAATAATGTCAAATAAATCATGTAAATTACAATTAAAGATTAAAATAACACATTATATAAAATTAAAATTTAAGATTAGGCATAAATATTAGGATTTGCATTCAATTTAATTAAATAATTATCATATTCTAGCATGTCATAAAATGCTTCTTTTGTTAGCCATTTTTTTAATTTCGTGTTAAATACCGCAACCAACGCCATGCATATGTAGCAACCTACGCTAAATACGTAAAGGCGCGTTTGCGTCGTGTACTATAATTTATTTTATAATGGGGTCCAGATTGTAACATGTGTGCTGAAAATTAGATTAAAAATACTATAGTACATACAACCTTACCAAATTCGGATATGTTCTATGGTAAGAAAGACAATACTGTCCATTAAATACTAAAGATAAAATAAATATTTATGCGCGTCAAGGTACCACTACACTTGGGGTATTTGCGTTTTGCCTCTCGCTCGCACCAGTTAAATTTTACTTCGGTGCAAACGAGAGGCAAGTCGCAAATATCCCAAGTGTAGAGCCAGCATTACACAAATATTGTCGTTAACATTCGAAATTGGTAGTCATACGTAAATTGGCCTGTCGGGTTAAAAAATCCAGCAGTCATTCTTTGCCCGATATAGGTTCGCGTAGAAACCATTGAAACTATCAACCTCATTTCGTTTTATCTTCTAAGCTTCGACCATGAAACGTAAACATTGAGCTTGCATAATCTTTACATAGGCACGTATAGGAACACATGCATTTTTAGACAAAATGAATTTAAAAAAACCCTGCTTTAGCTTCACGATATGTTTCAAACAAGGTATCATTTATTGGCTTACGTTGTGCGTTGTCTATCATTCACCATTACAATTAAATTTAAAAGATAATGCGGAGTTCAATAGAGATACTCTATGGTCCGAACTGAGCATTAACTAAAGACATGTTACGTCAAGTACGGAACCATTATTTTAACGCCCCCTTTTCATATCTTGTAAGTCCTTACGCCATTGAGTATAAGGATTATTTTGAATATAAATAAACGTGGGTTGCTAATTAAAGTAATTAATTAGGATTACCGTTAACTCGCGGCTGCGTGGCCGAGATACAGTTCATAGGGTGTGACGCCTTGGGACTGCGATTTAAATCCCACTTGACCTACTTACTCTGGTTGAAATTCTAGGGAATAATGCAAACGGATTATAGAAAATTCTGGGAAATACTGCATCTATTCTAAGCCATTTCTTATCAGAAAGAAACAGCAGTAGTAGGTGTAAAGCCATCTGGGGTCAAATGCATAAATTATATGTAACTTGTAATATTACCCGGACTCTCTAATAAAAGGGATTGAAAAGAGACTTCCGCTAATATTACAAGTTGCAAGTCATTATGCAATAAAAGCCTCTGGTGAGGGCTTTGAACCGGTGTCGTGTGCTGCGCATAAGTATTACAGCTATGGCAGCTTTGCTGATTCTTGCCTTGAGTGTGGTACTCAGCGGGTGACTCCAACGTTTCGAAATTGTCTCACCTAACTATTAACACATTAATGAGAAATTAATATATTTTTTAAATCATCCGCTCACAAATCTGCTATACACATATCAGGGAATATACAGGGATATACTTATTTGAATAGTAGCGTGTTCTCATAGGAGGTATGGTATAACTTGTAATGCTCTGGGGTGGGCTGTGGGATTGGGATTACTGTTAATGAAAGATCCTGTTACAATGTTATAACTACATTTACTAAATAAATATAAAATGGCGGTAAATCCGCTAATACGTTTTCGTATGTGGAAAAACAAGGTAAGCCAAATAATACATAAAAGAACCAATTTAACACTAACATGCACTAAAAGTAAACATAAAACTAAAATCAGATAATAACTAAAATAAAACAAAATAAAAAAAATACAAAAAGTTTTCTTTGTAGCTGAGGCTCGAACCCAGGTACCCCGCTTAGCAGACGAATACACTACCGCGGCGCTACCACCACGCTTAAGTATCTTGACGAATATAGGCTAGACACCCGGAGTGCAGATTACTCGAGTCGCCGGTGTATTCGCTATGCGGCGACCACTATTGCGCGAAGAATGGTTTAATGCTTCCAACCGTAACTATTGGTATTTTACGCATCAATGGCTCGATACTAAAAAAAGGGCGTCCCCACAGGCTGTGGACAAAATAATCTGTTAACGACCCCTTGAAAGCTTTAAACAATCTTTATTTTGCCACTTGAATTAAATTTTAGGACTTACCCCGTGTCTTATAACTGCCAGCCCGTACTTTTAATGCACCGTAACTAGCACACGCTTAAAATAACTTCGCTCCGCGATCCGGAGTAAATAATTTTCTGCCGATCATCGCGATCGTTGCAAATATTGTCCACGACGTCCGTTTATTTTCCGCCTACCCACAGTTCAACCTTGCGGTACCCTCATTTTCCAAATCAATTTTATTCTATGGGTTACGTAAAGCGTTGCATATTATTTTTCGTAAAATACCACTTTATCGCTTCATTAATTTCTAAACTAATCTTTATAACATTAACGCCCTATTGTAAACCGACAAAATGGTAGGTACCTTTTTACTAAAGATAATCACAAATAAAGGAATCGAACCGTAAATATGGCCAAATTGATACGAAACGCCGCGCTGTAGATGCTAACAAATATTAATCTTGTTTGGCTTGGCATGAATAGAGGCAGCTTAACGGATTGGCTCGTATCGCCTCGTGAGTTACTAGCGTGTGTCGTTGATGCGAATGAGAATCGACTCTTTAGTCTGCTAGTGTATAGGGACCTCGAATTCACAAAAATATATAGTTAAGTAAGGAGCTTCATCGAGTACACATACTTCCATCACTTGTAAAAGACCCTGGAGACTTATGATGGTGGGAAAGACGGACGGGAACAGAAAAAGTCCACCAAGATAGCGAGACAAGAGACAATAGCCGGCCATAATACGATATGTCACGTAAGGGAAATTCGGAACAGTATTATAAAGGTGATCTATTTATTTAATCGTATGGCTTTTTTCCTGTCAGTCGTTAATTTTACAGTGTAAGACTTAAATTCTGCATCCATTGGTTTACGGTCGAGGGTAAACAAGTCTGCTGGATCGCCGTCGTATTTCAGGATTAAAGTAAAATCTAATGATGATATTTCGTACATATGTTTCGAAAAGTTAATTGGTACAAACCAGGGTTAGAACCTGCGACCTTCGGGTTGAAAGTCGCACGCTATTACTACTGGGCCACCAACGCTCTGTATATATTTTTTTGTATGTATAAAATTTGAAGACCGCTTTACAGTGGTTTACTCGAGTTACCAACTCGCTAACTTTCAGTACCTACGCTCTAGTATTAGAACATACAGGTACGTGTAACAAAAATTATGGCTTTGTGATTCGGGATTTATTCGAAAAAGTATTGTTATCTGAACTTTATTTCTGAAAGTACGGTAGGTCAATATTATCACAAGGCTATACAGAACCCAGTGCTTTGAGGCTCTAATATTCCCCATAGCCGACTTTCCTTCCTTCCGCACACACCCTCCCCTTAAAGTCATTATTATGGGCTCAACTCTCTCAAGTTAGATAAGCGCGTGGTAATCCTTTTCTATGAACTGTCAATCTGGAATTAATTTCCCATCGTCTCATCCGTCTAGCGTGTCATCCTTATCACAATTCATTTCCCGTACCAACAAAATGTTTAGTTGTAATAATTTTCACCCAATTTTTTTATAATCCTTGTCTTCTTTAGTATATTTACATTTTTGGTATTTTGGATAATGGTGCTTGTCAGAAAGTAAGATTCTTCTGGCTGGGTGCATTCTGTCTTTTTGTTTAAGTAAAACTGAGAGTATATATTTTTTATATAGTGACTAACAGATGTGACCAGCCGTAAGGCTCAAGTTTCCTGACATAATTTGTATCTTTCCATATCAAACTTAATTGAGAATCTATCGCACACTAACATTTTAGTGTAATGACCACTCACAGCGCATCAGTGCTTTCGAATGACAATCTCACTTTTTATGACCAAATTGAGTTTTAGTCGAAAATGAGTCTTCCAAATGATCGTAAAATTTTACGCGGCACCCGCAGATAGTGAGGGAAAGCAACGATAATGTGGATTGATGGAGGCCGTCGTAACGTTACCGTATCGTGCCCGTATCGAGCCCGTAACGCTGATGAGTCCGGGACACCTTTCTTTGTTACGATTTATGTGTGAAATGTCGGGGATGTTCTTTATCGGCCGTGCGGTCTTTGTCATTGAAAATGTAAAGATTTAATAAACTAAAAATAATGAGAAAGAGCAATAAACATCTAAGTACAGTCAGCTGCAGAGTTTAGTGACGCCCTATGCATAGAAAGTTTGTATGTAGGGGGGGTTCACTAAACTCTGCAGCGGCCAGACTATCCTACCTACCAAATATCCATTAAATGACATGTTTGCTTACAACGTATGTCTCGCTTATGACACACATCTCCTGCACTATGGGATAAGGCTGTAGCATGTACAGTGGCCAAAAGTGGACTTTACACACTCCTATGCATTTCTTCACGGAGGCACGCAGGTTATATCCTTTATCGAAAATCAACTGACAATGACGAGTATTTACATGTGTTAAGTGTGGTACAAACAATAATATACCCTAGACCGACTATCAATAATTTTCGCTTCCTTCTGCGTCAGTCCTGCGAAAATCCGAATCACGGATAGAAGGAAATGTGATTGATGACGATGTGTCACGTGTTGATGATGATGATAAATGATGGCTTGATGTTTTTCGCACAGTTTGTTTCGTGCAGTGACAGTGTGCGTAGTAATTTAACATGTCATCCAATATGTATTGCGGCGGAAGATATAAAAGTTGCGAAAACAAATACATTTAGTAAGCCAATAACATAATAGTAGTTTATGCAACAGTGATATAATAAGAGTTTTAAGAACCAATTATGAGCTGTTGCATACGCTAGTTTTTTTACGACAGCTAAAATAGCGGAAAAAAGCCAAATAAAAAAAAGCAAGAAATTAAATAAACTACTGTTATGTGATTGTATACATATAATGAAAGGCATTAAAAATTGAGAGTAGGTTTATGGAACGAGGCGTCAGCCGAGTTGTAACAAAAAAGTTTATTATTATAGGGGCCTTTATATGCGATTTTTGAACGCATAAAGGATGACTCACAGTAGTCCGTTCCGTTCCGATCCGATACGGGACGATCTGTCAGTTTCTATAGAAAGTATCACGTGATAGCTCGGAGCCCTCGGACGTCACGTGACTTTTTGTATAGAAACTGACAGATCGTCCCGTATCGGATCGGAACGGAACGGACTACTGTGAGTCATCCTTTATTGAGGGCTAATGACATGTGGGTATATAAAAGCACATTATACTTCTTCTAAAGGTACAAAACATTCACCAGTTGTTTTGTAGAAATTTGTACAAAATCAATATTCTTCTCAGTCGGGCACTCTTGGCGGAGTGGTCGTGGTCATGTCTCGGTCCGGTCTTGTGACGCCATGTGTGCCTAGCTCATGTTTGAGAGAGTGAGAGTTGTCGTTTATGCTGCAGTGTTTCACAAATTTGATGAGGTCTTTGGTCCACCGTGTTGGAGAGCGAAAAATAATTCATTCGGACTAAAAAAATGTGTATTATTTTGTAATCTAGCGATTTGTCTGATATTATATAACACTTTAAAGTGTTATTATACGTGATACTCGTAGTGTAGTCCTAAATAATAGTGTCCTAGTGATCTGACCTCTATAAACGTTTAAGAAGGTATTAAGAACAAGGAATTCAAAATAAATTAAATAATGCAGATGAAAAAGTAATCGGACATCGGTATTAGATATTGAGACATTACCACAAAACAAGTCTAGATTCCACTCGAAGCTGGATGAATCTAGACTAGTGTGCTTACCATGAGTTGTGACGCATTACCGTATTCGATAGCGACTGCGGCATTCGATAGTATGTCCATCGCTTTCCTGCCAGAGCAGGGTTTTTGTTTTTTAGTTTTTCAGGGTTTTAGGTACCTTTAAGGAGCGTCATTGGATGTTGATTTTGAGTTTATGAAGGGAACACCTCAATTTTGCACAATGTCTGGTGAATTTTGTAACTTTAAAGTGTTATTTCAAACGTCAAACTCCTGTGAAATAATGACGTTTACTTAACATTTTCAGAGTCTGCGCTTTTAAAAACTAAGAAACTTAGCATAGCGTCGGATTCTATACGGGCGGGCTACTTATACCATCTTTAAAGTTATCTATGTGTGTGTTCATAAAATTTAATAGTTCGTACAACTCTATATTGTGCAGCTTTTGCTTCAGGCAAACTCAGGGATGTAGCCAATACTAATAGTCGACGTAACTTCTTCATTGTATTAAAGCAGTAGCTCAACTGCTACAACACAATTTTCCAACTCAATTTGGACATTTATGGTACCGAATAACAAATGTCAGGAAACGTTAAAAATTCTAGTTTCACTGGAAAATCGCCTATAAATCCATTATAACAAGATACTCTTTTCATTTTCGGAATTTACAAACGTTTTCCGATATACAAAATATCATTATGACGTGTGGTAGTGCGCGTTTAAAGTTCAAAGTATTTATTGTATGTGAGAATTAGGTTAAGGGGCTACCCGACTGTTTCACTGATATTTCACTGTTTTTAAAGTGAATAGGCTTTGTTCAGCTCCAAGCACAACGCTTGAAAAATATATATAATGTAGCTAGGTATTTGGTCTACATTTGGTTCTACTAAATTGTCGAAAAACATAATACATCAAGAGAAAAAAAAATAACCGTAAACCCTTTTTTCTACCTTAAATCTGTATCTACTCCCTTATTATCCGTTGTAAGTACAAGAAACTAAGACAAGCAGTATATATTTATGTTTACTTTAAACGCATCTACTGATTTTTGGATAGGTTTTGTACTTATTTTTCCGAAAACGCCGGCTCGAGATGCCTGCGTGGGCGACGGGGGCCAGTCGTGTAAGATGGCACTAGTAGTTTATAGGGTTGCGTCCTAGTACAAGGAGCTCTTCCTAGGTGGGAACTTATGCTTATTGACGTATTGTATAACCGGTGAGGAATGTAAGCGGGAGGGGAAGAAAGCTCAAATCGCCGAGGTCATTGGCATAGGGGACGGCCTTAACAACATTTGATGATATAGGTACGGTTATAAACTTTTCTCACTAAAACTTAACTTTATTATTTATTATTGCCTACTACTTACTTAGGTACTACAAGAAGATTTATGACTATGTGTAAGTCTAGACTTACATTGCTAAAAAAAAATCTAATGCCCATACCTTGTTTTTTAACTTAAACAAAAAATTAAATTGAATGTACTGCTTATAGAGTGAAGGACACAGTTCACGAAAGAAATCATATCAAATGTTGTGTATATCGTGTAAAACCGTTTAATTTTGTTTTATTTTGTTTATTCTGTTTTATGTCTTTCTGTTTGACTATTTTCTTTTGATATGGTTTCTTGTAGAACTACCTATTGTAAATATTTTTACTACTTTTGTAATTTGTTTTGAAAAAATAAGTCCCGCCGAGTTTCTTGCCGGTAATAATCTTCTCGGGCTGTGGTGTAGGGATAGAACCGGTAGTAGCTTTTTTTTGACGTTCATAAGTGCATTGTAATGTGCCTAAATTGAAAAATAAAGATATTTATCATTTATCAAGAGGCATATTTTTAAAAAGGTCTGGCTTTTTATTTTCATAACTACGCGTTGCGTAGTCGTGTACAGTTGCCATAAGATATTATTATATCCGAGCAGCGAAGGTGTTCACAAATATCTGAACAGGCCTCTATTGTCAAGGCGTTAGAGTGCTTCTTCAGATATTTTGAACACCTCGGACGCTCCGATATATCTGATGGCGACTGTATAATAACAACACAAAGGAAATTCCTAACCTAACAAAACGCCGGAGCCGGACAGCTATGCCCAAGCGTTTGGTCTTCTAGGTTTAGCCATCATTCTCTAATCAGAAGAGTTAAAAAGGGACAGGTGTCTCCCTCAAACGCGACTCAACTCGCAAGTGCTAGCTGTGCAGTAGGTATTGACACAATTGTAACTGCGGTTTAAAATCGAACAACCACGGCGCGCGTTGTATTCCTGTAAAATCACTGCAGAATCTAGTATATAATTTATTTTGGAGTCGGGTTACTGCTTATGCAACACTGCGCCTGCCTTTATGGTTCGTTTACACTGCGAACGTGAGCGGACTCGCCCGAGTTTACAATGCCGGACAGCGTTACTTTGTTTCAATTTAATGCCCAAGCTATTTCGGTGAGCTTTTACGTCCTCTAGGCTTACGGGAGGAATTAATTTGTGATTTATTGGAGAATTATGTTTCTAATGTAATAGTTGTACAGTCACTTACAAAAGTGTCTTCCGCTATTAAGGCCGCAAAAATATCGGACCCAATCTTATTAATGCAAACGCGAAAGCAGGAGGTCGCTGGTTCGATCCCAGCCCTGGGCACAGGGGGCCTTGGTCACTTTTTCTGTAGAAGGTATATGACCTCTCTTTCAATTTATAATTTATACCTAGTAGTGTGACTGCTTGAAAAACATGAATCAAAACATTTATTATATTTAATAAATTATTTAATTCATGCTTAACAATTGTATTAGGGTTCCATTTTTGCCATTTTGGCTACGGAACCCTAAAAATGACACAAACTTTAAGTTTAAACTGTTGGAGGTAGACCCATGAAAATTTTAACTTTGTGGAGATGAAGATTAGAATATATCATAATAGAGAGATATTTATGGAACTAATTTTAAACCTCTACAGGGATAAAAACAGGTCGGGAAATTACACCGACGGCGGACGAAGCTGCGTGCTAAGGTTAGTATTACGTCCAGCGTCTAACGCCAACATATTAGATTATAAAATGTTAATGTGCTCCGTACTCCGCAGTTCCTCATCAGACGTCAAAGCCAGCGTCCATCCACGGGCTTCATATTCTGTATAGTATGCGAGCACGGGCGTACCATGAGTTTTATTTAACCACGAGTCGATAGCGACTGCGCGATTGTCTTTCTACAGCAGCTTGTGGTAGAGAGAACGTACTAGCGATGTACGAATATCGGTTTGGAATATTCTCGAATGCGTATAGAATCGTTTAGAATCTACCATCTACCTATTCAACTGGCAATGAAATTAATATGCAATTAGCGGATTTCACGCCTTAAGACATTCTCTATCAGACAACCATCGGGTTAAACTGTAACTGTTATTTGGTGCAGGATAGTAGAAAAAAAATGTAATCGGTTTTTAGCATCGATTTTTTTTAGTAATCTACGTTTGTGATAAGAGTAATCCATATTGCTTAAATAAATACTGGTCTAGAATCCTAATCATGTCTATAGCCGCCCATAGATGTTTGTGCATATCCACCTGATCTGCCAATCGACGTACGGTAAATTTATCCGGCGGATATACCCGTTGTGCAGATCCGACAGATTGTCCGAATGTATATGGCCGGCTAATGTATACAAGTATACATTACATCACCAGCCAGAAATTCGCGCTAATGATGTTTGATGGATTTTGTTATTCTGTCGCACTCTGACAAGTACGTAGGTAACGTTAGTGTGAGAGAAATGCATGATACGATAGATTACAAAAAATATATAGAGTGTAACTTACCTACCTACTTACCTCTGCCTACCTTAAATCTAAAAATAAAATAGCCTTGTCTCGTATCGCAATGCTGATACGATGTGCGAGGAAGCCACCAGCTCTTCAGCCACCAGTTACATCAACCAGACGTTTCGCGATTTGTACAAAAAACTTGCGTGCGCTGGGACCTAAGTACCCCATGATAAAATTGCAACCATCTGTACCGTAATAAAGTTGACGTACTCGTATGTAGTAGTCTCGTTATGCGATAGGAATAACCGGACGCCTGACTATCTTCCGATTAGCATAGAAATGAAGCTCCGCAACACGGAGTAAGTAACCGAATATGACGGCTACTTTGGGACGACGACGCCGACTAACATGACATGCATTGCAGATCATAATATATACTGTAAGTATAACTTACCTAACTACCTACCTCTACCTACCTTAAATCTAAAATCTATAGGTCCTTGAGGCATTGTACCTAGGATGCTGGCGGAATTTCCCCGTTGTACCGCAATGCTGATACGTTGTGCGAGGAAGCCACCAGCTCTTCGGTCACCAGTAACGGCAGTAACATCAACCAGACGTTTCGCGATTTCTACGAAAAACCTGCGTGCGCGGTACTCTCTCGGTGCGAGGTACTCTCTGCCCAGGCTCTTATATTTATTACGTTTTAAAATAAATGTTATTGTACCTATAGTAAGTATCAATTACTGATCTAATGCCATAATATTAGTAACATTTCATGTATAATTTTCTTTTCACACCACCTAAAAGGATTTTTTCTGGTCAAGTTAAGAGGGATCAAAGAGGCACTTTCCTTCCCTGCTGGGAGGGATCAAAGTGGCACTTTTCTGTTCAAGGACTCCACATTTTTACGTTTTCGGGCATTGACTAGTGGCATCGTGGTGTTGGTATGACGATGTTTTCGGTTATTACAAGTTTTGGTATCAAAATTATTTTCGTCTTAGGCGTTAACGCTTGACTCCCTCAGTACGATCGGGATTTTACTTTAGAATCTCTCACTACGTTCGAGCTTCTATTGTAGAATCCATCGCTTTATCGGAATTTAATGTACGCCCTTACCGGAAATACTTCTATCATTCTGATCCCTTGTAACCCAATCTACTATTGTGGCATCGCATCTCAATACAAAAGGAGTCGTCTTCGTCCTATGTCCCTCAGACAAAATAATGAATGGCAAATATAACATAGGACGGCATCCCGGGTTCAAATCCTGGTCAGGGCATCTATTTGTGTGTTTATCACGAATATTTGTCCCTGGGTTATGGATTTTTTCTATGCATTAAAGAATTTACATGTATCTATATGTATATTATATATATCGCCGCGTGTCGTCTAGAACCAACAACACACGGCTTATTGAGCGTACATGTGGGGTAGGTCGATTTGTGTATGATTGTCCAACAATAAAAAAACTAACTAAAACTAAAGATAAATGAGTAAAGACGTGTTTCAGGCTTTTTGAGAAATTAACCCCCAAAAGGGGAAAAGGGGTAATACAGTAAAAAAACAACATGGGTATCGTTTTTCTGGTTTATTGGGTCGCTGATTTCGAAAACAATAACAATTAACATCCAACGAGGCGGACGTGAGATACCATCTTCCCTTATGGGGACTGGGGTGCGATGGGGTTGAAATCTCAAAATATCAATATGGGTGTCGTTTTTAGGTTTATTTCTGGTTCTATTAGAGATTCCAAATTTGGTACGTAGGTTTCTTATAAGGTGGGTGCACACAGATAGGACTTTTCAAAGTAGGGGTAAAATGATGTTCCAAAGTTTGTAAAGGGGAAACAAGAACAGTTACAACTATTTTATTTGATATGGGTGTCGTTATCGGATCGCTGATTCCGAAAACAACAACGATTTTCAAATCCAACTTAGCGCACGTGAAATAAATAAAAAAACCTACTTTTTTGTATGCCGGTTGAAAATTACGTTTAGTACGCGGGCGAAGCCGCGGGTTAAAGCTAGTAAGTAATAAATACACAAAGTAATAATAAAAGTTTAGAGGTATTTCCTATACAGTATTTGTAAATTCCATGACAATAACCAAGCTAACAATATCACTGCGATCACTTCTACGTTATAGCCACGTATAGCGCACATAAACTGTAACGATGTTCATTGTAGTATTTAATGCCTTGCCTGGGTGGTAATCGCACTAATAAATTAGTGCTAACTCTTTAGGATAAAAGGAAAATAGCGGACGCACACACATCACCGCCCACACGAAGATGCGCCGTAAATCAATATAAGCAAATGGCTCCAATGCATAAAGCTATTACTGTACGTTCGTATTTCCATCTTTACCACACTACTAGCTCCACAGACTAAGAACAACTGCTTACATTTTTTATGAACTGTGTGTCTAAACAGTTATACGTCTGCTTAACTTTTTAGTCTGTGTCGTTGTGCGTTCTGAATGTTTCCTATATTTGATCAATGCCATAAAGGTTCAAGCCCAATACGTGTTTCGATCCCCTTATATTCAAAACAAATGGACAATTTATGCACTACCCTTGTATGGAAATCGTCGATCAAAAGATGTGATGTGATATGCGATGTGATTTATCGGGCTATATATTAGGGGCTTAAATTAATTGTGATTTAATTTTACGAGCGTGGAATGGAACGCGTTGTCATAAGGAAACGTTTTGTCGCTCGAAAAATATTCGTCAAATAAAATGTTTATGGCCAATTGACCTCATTAATGGGTATTTGACCTCATTAATGGCTACTTTCTTGAGAAATACCAAGTCATTCCCACCGGGAAGTAGAAAAAAAGAAATAGTTGTACAAAGACTATTTTCGGAAACTGCAAATGTATCTCCAAGGAATTCGTTCGGCGTGTGCTGCTAATTTTACATTGTTTTGAAGTCGGACTAATTTTGATCTTCGTAGTGTTGTGAGTTGTGATGTGCCGTAGGGAGTTGAGAATGTTTCTGAGAATATGAGGAATTCGTTTGTACAGATAACGTGGTATTCCTAGTAGGTTTTGATTTCTGTTGTAGTTTAATAAATTGGTTTGGCCCCTTTATCTCAGGTACAATTGATTAAACTTTTATTTGTATAATATAATGTTTAATAATTTTTTTGAATACAACTTATTTGCGTTTAACTAGCATACCTATTTCCTTCTTAACTTTAATGTAGGCAGCTTAGAAAATCTTTTGACCGCCTACATACTTTGCCTACACCCAGTGTCTAAGTACAAAAAATAAGCGGACCAGTATGGTCGGTACAGTCGAGGCCAAAGAGATGAAGTACACTTCAGCACCTTAAACCCCTTAACATCTTAACTTTAGTAAAGTGCAAAAACCATTTTAAACGGCTTAAAAAACATATATACATATAAATCTTACGAAAAAAATGTTTGTAACATGTGTGTACATATTTGTGACGATTAGCGTATAACGATATTTTGTTGGATTTTTTTGCCTACTTAATACTAGACTCACGATATATCCGTTACGCTAAAAAAATTACCTATTATTAATTATTTCTCAAACTGTCAAAATTTCCATACAAGCTGTCAGTTCAATGACTGGATTACTGGGGTAATTCTGGGAGTTCACCATTCGACCACACTTCCTACGGGCAAGAACCGTGACTGTCTACACTCTTCTTCTTAGTCGTATACTCTTTGGCACAGTAGTCGTGATCATTAAGGTCGTTGAACAGCCCTTTTTACTGTCTCCCGTCATTTCTTCCTTGCCGAGGCATTTCGCGCGCACAGGGCTCATGGTGAGGGCTTTTACTTGGTCCGTCCATCGCAATGGGGAGCGCCCCCTAGATCATAGCCATTGACTCTACCCTGGATAACAGGTCTCTCCGGATAGCGTCGCGCATGACGTGACCAAAGTAACTCAGTGTTCGAGAGTGAAGGATTGCCGAGAGTCTTTGTTTGACCTTGATCTGCTGCAGAATGGAAACATTAGTGCGGCGTTGAGTCCATGAAATTCCTAACGTCCTTCATTTTCTCTCTTTAACTGTCCACGTTTCTGCACCGTAGAGTAACACTGGAAATACCAAGGATCTTACAAGGCGAGTTTTTGTTGCTTTCAATATATTATGCTTTTTCCAGATCTTAGTTAGTTTTTCCATTGTGGACCTAGTTATAGCTATGCGTCGTTTGATTTCATCTTCCGACCTCTTTTATCTGAGACCAAAGATTCCAAATATATGAACGTACAAATTAACAGTCTTCAATCATTGTCGGCGCATTGTTGCTTTTCCGGGTCTACTACCATCATTTTGGCATTTTTCGCGTTGTACCATTTTATTGCAGAAGTTCATTTTGTAGCTGCGAATATAAACAAAATAGATGCAGAGCCGTATACATGCTTTAAGGGTGCCATTTGAAATAGGTTAGGTTAGAACCTGAATTAGTGTGTAAAAACTATCTCTTTTAGGGCCACTTGCACCAACCGGAGTTAGTCACATAACCCGTAGTTAAGCTTTTTTTTATATGGAATTTGACAGCTTAGCTCCGGGTTAGCGGCTAACCCTGGGTGGTGCAAGTGGCGCTTAAACGTGTAATACGTATATCTGGACACTCATGCGAGGGCACTATTCCAAGTTGACATGTTCGAGTTTCAGCACAACACTTATGAGCTATTTGCCAAATTCGACGCACGTTCGGGAAAAAGATGCCATTTTGGCATTATTGACGTTGCACCATGTAATTGCAGTAATCAGTGTTAATTACGGCTGCGGGGGACAGGTGACGGAGGAACAATGGCTCGTTGCGGCTTTGTTAGTGTTGAGTGATTGTTTAAACTGTCCTGTCCCATTAAGCGGGCCATGGCCGGAGACATGGATTGCCTCCCATGGATTTCGCGTTCTCAAGTACGTGTTGGCCCAGCAGTAAGAGTGTGAGACTTTCAATCCAAATGTTGCGGGTTCAAACCCAAGCTGGTACCAATACCAATGAGTTCCTACCTACTTATGTACTGGTACAAAATATCATTTGATATTTACCAATCGCTTTTCGGTGAAGGTAAACTTCGTGAGAAAATACTCTATTGGTTGGAGACGTTTTCGAAAACTAGCGCCTACGCCAAATCTTGAGATTCGTTACCAAAGCGGACCTCAGGTTCCCTGAGCCGTGTCATAACCGTAGCAGCCGGTAAACGCTAGGATGAAAAAGTACGTGTACGTGTGTGGTACTTTGGCCTCCATTTTTGTCGGAGTAGGACTGTCTAGATAAAAACTGTCGTTTTGGTAACTATTGTTAGTAAAAGTAAAGTAAAAAGTATTTTATTGAGCTGACAAAAGTGCTTAGGTACTACTTACATTGTTTTGTTTTAACTCTTATTGGAATACTATGGTAAAAACCAAAGGTAAGTAAGTGTATCTGACCCCCGTACTAGTTTAAACTGTATCACGGTGGGTCAGGATTCACCGTCCCTATCACAATGTTTCAACTAAAGTATCTGAGTATACGGTAATGTGCGAGTATAGGTATATATTTTTTGTTTTGTAGTGTTGAGTGATTGTTTAAACTGTTCCATTAAGCGGGCCATGACCGGCAGACATGGACTGTATCACATGGATTTCGGATTTTCAAGACCTTGTAGGCAGTACCTATACCTACTAAAATGTTTATGAGTAACGAGGAGTACTTAATTGCAGTGTACTTGTAGACGCAACTGAAATAAGTAATCGTGCAAATTAGTTTACAATACACCTGTGTTTTTTTCAAACTTCACATTGCGCCTAAGCTTAAACAATGCTCCGTCTATTGGCAGGCGTCTGTGCAGTGGCTAACGAATACTTTTTGTTCGGTGTCATTAATACAAGCATCTGCTGTAGCCAGCAGCGACAAAACATCAGGATGTGCATGATACCATCCATTCGCTGGATGGTGTCATGCAATCATATTGTTTCATTTGTTTTTAGTTTAAATACTGGTTACAATATAGGTATTAATAAAGAGTAGCCTATCTAACATACCCGATACAAGAGCGCAGTCGACCGGCAATTTAGGGGCATCAATACAAAGTAAATTGGGCGCAGAGTGCCCAGTAGTGGCGCCCTCATTGGTTGAATGTGTTTTATAATAATCTTCCCGTTTCTCTACATATAATCCATGGTATCATCGATGTAGTCACTGAACGCCCTGCGCCCTCTTGACCTACATGTACCTAAGTAATTGTTTAACTACGTAATTAAAAAATAAAATGTATACAACCCATTGTAAATCATGAATCAATTTATTTACCTATTATTCATAAGATATGTTTATAACTAGACGTAAGTTTGCCTTAAACGTTTAAAAAGAAGGATTGCACATACTTAGAAAATTCGTACCTTACCTTGGTTAGCGCGTCTGCCCCGCAACGAATGCAGGAGAACGCAGGTTCGATCCCTACCTCAGGGCAGGGATAGAACCTGCTTGTTGATGCTCAGGCATTTCATATGATTTCCAGCGTTGCCAGATGGTCGTGGGCGAAAGTCACGTTTTACGTGACTTTTGGTCCTCTCGTGTGACCAGTGATTTTAAGGAAATGTTCGTGACTTTTTGTGCTAGCCAATTTTATTTATATTTATTTAATAAGAACACTGGGTAAAAACATTGAATATATGTACCTATACTATATGAAGGTATAGTCATATAGTATTAAAGTGTCTATAAACATACGCACAAACATTATATTGTAAATGCGAAAGTTTGTATGCATCTTTGTTACCCTTTCACGTAAAAACTACTGAATGGATTTTAATGTAACTTTACAATAATATAGCTCATACACCAGAATAAATATAGGCTACAATTTATAAAGACATTGCGCAAAAGAAGTCGCGGGCACCACCTAGTCTTACTATAAAATACATGTTTTATAAATTTTGGAACAGAAAAAAAGTAAAACGAAGCAATAATTAGTAATTACTAGGTTACAAATGTCACAAAAATAATTACAATGAGGATCAAAAAATAAATCTAGAGCTAACGATACCAGAAAATACATGAAAATCTATGAACTTTAGCTATCAAAACTGTACTATTAGATAGTTAAAAGATGAACAAAGAAGAATTTTGTAAATAACATGAGATAAGCTACTGTCATCTTCACTTTCCTCTACTCGTATGTCACATTTTTATTGTTTCAAAGTTTACACACGTTAACTTTCCCTAAGTTAATTTACGTGACATCGTAAACGTTGTTGACTTTTGCCCGATTTCAAGTTTATAAGATTAAAGTTGTGTCTATTGTGCCCTAATTGATAGATTGTGAAAGTACTAAACCTCCTTGTTTACTAAACATGCCTCAAAGTTCGGAGGATAAAATCTGTTATTGATTTGATTTTGTTATGATATGTTGAACATGCTTTCAAGGAAAAACCCACGCGTTATAGGACCTACCTATTATGAGCACTTGCCCGCTAACTTAAGAAACGAGCCATGTGACGCAGTCTTTAGGCGTCACTTAAGAAACCTTTTGTTGGATAACCCTCTGTACTCTGTAAACCAGTACATGGAATTGAAATTGTAATTGACTGTTTTATTTTTCGTAATTATTTATTATTATTATTAGCGTGACTTCAAATAGTGTTTTGACCATTTTTTGTTATTTAATTATGACATCTTGCTTTGTACCTATTTATATTTTCTGTTCTGTTTGACGATCATGATGAGAATTTTTATACTTTGACATTAACACTAAATTGTATATGTAATTTTCTTCGTGAAATAAATGAACTGAACTGAACTGTCAATAATGGAACTTTGCTTATTCAGATTGGTTTTTTATTAACTTTTTTAATAGATGTGTCATATATAATAGATATCAAGACGAGATCAGGGGGCCGATTTTTGAGATTCGAACGCTCGAATATTTCATTCGATTGTGAATAAAAACGAAGTATAAAGAAACTCCACTAGCCTTCCGAGTGATAAATCTAGTGACTTTAAAAAATACGAACTATGGTATCATGCGAATATATAATGGATCGTGACAAATTTTCACGTGCGATTCTTTTCGATTAATTACTTACTTTTTTTTGTATTCAAGCGTTCGAATCTCAAAAATCGGTCCCCAGATCTGTAACAACCCGTAGTTTACACTTTTTCTTTTCTTTCTAAGCTGTACAACATTTTTTATTGTGTGAATAAGGTAAGCCGGTAGAAATCGAGTTCCACTGTCATTCCAGGTTCCAAAATAACTGACACGTTCTTGTGTCGTTTCTTTGTATAATATATTATGGCACAACTGTCGAATCTAGACGAAAACAAACCCTCGCCAGACGGGATTAGCTGACCGGTGGGAAACCGCTCGGTCGATGCACTTACTGCGGCTTAGATTTATTTACGGCGGCGCCCGCGCAATTAACGCGCAACCACGAACAGGCACAGAAGCTCTACAGCACATAAATCAAATATTATTTCCATCACACCTGCTCGTAAATGGTGATATTATATGCAAGCATACTGAGACTTAATGAGCTGTATTAAGCCCATGGCCGTAATGGATTTTCATACATTTTCGGAGCGAGCTCCCGGAGGACCTGCGCCCCACGCGCGCGCCGTCGCTCTAAGCGATGTACTGTGGACTGCGCTACTGCACTACCACGTATAATTATTGTTTATTTATTTGTCTAGGAAGTTTATTTATTTCCTCGCAAATATAATGAAAAACATTGTATGTATCACGGGTGGTACAAGAATTACGAATTCGTGTTAAATTCACACTCTTTCGTAATTTCTTGTTATACACTTACTAATTGTTTTCAGATAACTAATATTAGGTATAATTGAAATAGGTAGGTGGCAGTTAGAATTATGTTACGAATCTGACAATTTATTACATCTAGCATAGCATATAAATGGTTTGTTGATATTGTTATTATGCAGCTTTTGTCACTCCAAAATACGAGCAGCATTGACCGTGAAAAGTAGTGTTTATATTTATTTTTATAGCTATCAGACGATGCTCACTCTACTGAAGCCCTTTGTAGGGTCCCGTACCTCAGAAGGAAAAACGGAATCCTTATAGGATCACTTTGTTCTCCGTCCGTCCGTCCATAAGTCCGTCCATCCTCAACTACTTAAACACTATTTTTTGTCATAAAACTTGTAGTACACAAAACACTCATTAATCCATACTAATATTATAAATGAGAAAGTGTGTGTGTCTGTTAGTTTGGTCTTCCACGGCAAAACGGAGCGACGAAATGACGTGATTTTTTAAGTGGAGATAGTTGAAGAGATGAAGAGTGACACAGGCTACTTTTTGTCTCTCTTTAACGCGAGCGCAGCCGCGGGCAAAGGCTGGTATAAAATAAATTTAAAATTACATCTCAAAACTAAACTAATCTTAAATAAATCTAGAACTAACTACAAAGATTAAAACTAACTAAAAACTCCAACTCGGAAGTACCAAGGTATGGATTGATGCGATTGCTTTACAAAGTTTTCCTTCGCCGAAGAACTACAACTGGTACGGAACTCGTAGATTCATACGTTCGAAGAAACTCTGTCGTACGATTGATTCCTTGATCGGAATTCTACAAAAGTGCCTTAATCAATGGTTCTAAAAAAGTTGACCCTC
Organism: Lathronympha strigana; assembly: GCA_949128165.1. Taxonomy (NCBI): domain Eukaryota; kingdom Metazoa; phylum Arthropoda; class Insecta; order Lepidoptera; family Tortricidae; genus Lathronympha; species Lathronympha strigana. The sequence goes on from OX421911.1 coordinate 4,086,184, forward strand.
AATATCCTCATTGTTGGCCAGCCAATAAATTCACCTGCAGGATACCTGAGGAGCCAACCGAAGCAGATCTTCTGTATTCATTTACTTTGTGGTTGCACTCATTACACGTCCGATACACTTCTAATTATACCTGCATGCCTGCCTTGCAATCGATTGCTATTTTAGACGCGTGGTTGACTTGTCACGGCGTTCATTAGATAAAGATATAACAAAGGTATAATAGAATAACTTAATTATAACTGTTGTAGTTATATCGGCTGGTTTCAGCCTTCCAATATTGATGTAACTTTGACATACAGTCGAATTCATAAATATGTGTGCAGTTGAATACCAATGTCAACACTTACATTTTACTATCAATAGCCTAAGGGTGTACAGATATTTATGCAGCCGTGGAAATGCTAATATTTTTATGAACTCCACTGTAGAAGTAACTAAAAGTGCAAGTGAAAGTGAAACTGCGTTGGTATGTGCTGCGAAGCTTTCGAAGCGAATTTTAATTTAATCTTTTTTTGGCGTAGGCGCTAGGTTCATAAAAGCGACTGCGATCTGAGCTTCCAACCCAGAGGGTAAACTAGGCCTATTAGGAATCTATATCCACGTTATTTTATAAGTCGCTGAACAAATGTGGTTCAGTCTGAGGAGTACAACCTACGATTAAATTTAGTGCTCCTATTGTAGGCCACACCCGAAATGAAAACACAACGCTCGAGTTCACACTTTACGCACTGGGTAGGTATAATAGTTATGTAGCAAATCAAAAGGTTCCGAATCCAAAAAACTTGATAGCATTTTGAATGACAACGACTGACATTTGACACGAATACTGTGCCTTCTCCATTAAAACATTTTAGTTTTTATTGGACCAACATTTGTATGCCTTAATTTGAAATTTTCATGGGCAATATGTGTAGAATGGCGAGCTTTTTCAACCCTAGTAGGAGAAAAAAAGTGTCCCAACAATTTTATCCAGCTCGCCACAATTCTTTCACTGATTTAGTATGGAATATCGCAATGGTAAAAAATGTATGAAAATAAGACACTGTTTTTTCTCCTACTAATATCGAAAACACTTTGGCGTACAACATTGATTACACAACAGATGTAACTGAAATACCCTTCGATAAAAAAGATAGGCATAAGGAAATATCAGATAATATACCACAAACTGCACCAAGGGCCCCTCTTAAATAAGAAGAAGGAAATATGTGAAATTCAAGATAAATGTATCGGATATTGTTCACGACTAATTGCATGTTATTGAAAACCGACAATAAGTTCCCCTTTAATTGTAAACAGCATGTGACAATGTATCCTAACCATTGTTTTCCGCAAGGCTAATGATTCCCAATTGAGTTGCTAACTTGCTGCCGGCTAACACAGGGCTCAATACTAGGTTCATAAGCATTAACTAGCATTACCACTTACTGTTATTACGTTGTGGTGCATTCGCTGCAGTTTATGTTCCTGTTTTAACTCTCCTAATTAAGTGGTTAATTAACAGATGCATCTATTTCGAAACTATTTCCTGTGCTACTATATAAACATGTGAGTATTATAAACATTTGTATGTAGCGCTTGGAGTTAGTAACTTAGTACGGCTATTTGAAAGCGTTTGGTGGCCCAGCCGTAAGGCGTGCGACTTTCATTCAATCCGAAGGTCGCGGTGGTCGCGGGTTCAAATCCTGCCGGCTCGTACCAATGAGATTTTGGAACTTATGTATGAAATATCATTTGATATTTATCAATCGCTTTTCTGCGAAGGGAAAATCGTGAGGAAACCGGACTAATTCCAATAAGGCATAGTATACCCTCTGGGTTTGAAGGTCAGATGGCAGGTCGCTTTCCTAAAACTTCCGCCTACGCTACGCAAAATCGTGGAATTAGTTGCCAAAGCTCAAAGTTGCTAGGCTCCCCGAGTAGCGAGAAGCTGGGACAATACTAGGAAAAAGAAGCTTGGCGTAAGTACGGCTGGTGGCTTGTATTTGTCGATCTATCTAAATATTTTCTGAATACATATACGAATAATTTATGAATATACGGCAAATGATGATGAACAAGGTAATTCTTTTTGCTTATTGGCTCCTAATGGTCCCTTTTGATTCTTGAGTGGCTCGCCTTCCTAATTAAATCTGTGAGTCAAAAGGACTTTGTAAATAGGTATGCAAAAGGAATTACCATATTCGTCATTTTCCATAAATCGCAGAGTTTTAAGGTCTTTTTTTTTCTTCGGTAGTGGTCTAGACCATTATAGGCAAAAGTATATAATAGGATGAAGGAATTTAAAGTATGAGTATTCATATTTGTAACTCAAAGGTTTTTGTTTGGTGGATTAAATACTTATTCGTTTTGTAAATCTTCTGAAATCTGCTCTTTGTACAGTATTTTTCGTTGGTATTATCTTTATTCATGTAATCCAGCTTTTCTTTATAAGCTAAACTTTAGATATATCTTACAATAGTATTTTGTGCGAAAAAAAAAAACAACAATAAGGGTTCGTTTTCGGGTCTGTCGACCTTCGGGTGTGTTGACCTTTAAACTCTGCCACTTAATTATGCACAATAAATCTTGCAAGACAGCAAATATGTTCATGTTTTTTTTTCTTTTTATGCCAAAACAGTTGTATGTAGTTAATAAATACTTTATCGAACTAACAGGGCAGAATCAAATCAAAACGTTAACTACACAGGCGAACTTACCCTGTTCCAGGTCACATATAGGCTAAAATAGTTGTTAGGTATTGCCCAACAACTATGTATGTTGTAGTTGATCGGATTTCAACCAAAAGGGAAAATTAACTTGCAACAATATAGAAACTCAACGACGCAAAGTCTTAGGTAAGTAAACTTTAAAGCAACTTAGGTTTAGCATTTTTTCATTTAAACCTCCATTTACCCAAAAAAACTGCCAATTCGCACATTCGCAGCTATTGTGACTTTTAATACCTAATATGACACATAGACACTTGAATGGTTATTTACTTAATCCTATTTACAACAATGCAAATTGATAGTATAATAAGAATATTAATAAGGATAAAATAAACAGACAACGCCCTAAAGTAACAAAAGCTTCTGAGCATCACGAGATGCACGCTTCAAAAGATGTTAAAATATTTAAAATATCGTTCGTCGGTAATCAATACTCAAATTTCGCCGCCGGAGCTTGATGTTAAACGAAAATACTTCATTATAACCACCACAAATACTGTGCATCCTTCATTTCTAACAATAATAGACTTTAGCACTAAACAATACAGATGCTTTTCAAATGGAGTGGTTTGAAGTCAAATGTGTTGCCTTATCGGGAGTTACAGCTGATAGCATAATGTTCTCCTAATGAGTTCGTGTTCGCTCCAGTGTGTGCAGGGTTGTCGGTATTGGCATGATGGCACTTGGCAATTTGATGGGGGGTGTTCGTTGACAGGGCGTAATGTGTTAATGAAACAGGCGCTCGGCTTTTAAAGAGGCTGTAAATATTATGGCCAAGTAATAGTAGATTACGTACCGAGGCCTGCAAAGTAAGTAATGTCTCAAATCTCGTGTAATTGGCGGACGAAGCGAAGCTTAGGTCTACAAACATGTGATCTGAGGCTTTCTTAATTACTGGCCAAGGTCAGTACTTACACTATTTTCTGCTCGACGCAGTCGGCAAGCGGTGAATTTGGTTAGCGTAGCGGCCTGCAAATGTTTGCTTGGTGGCCGGCGGGCAGAAAACATTATTTCACATTCATCCCGGAAGATGCATTAGTTGGTAAAGTACGAGTATATAACAAGTGAAGCAAGTTACTCGACTGTGGCTTTCTTGGTAGGAATGGTAGGTTTCTCACTCAATTTTTATTTGAAATGGGGATGAGTGATATTTAACACAGAACCTTGTTTATTATTATCACACGACTTAAAAAAATGGGAATTCTAAGTTTCACTTTTTAGGTATCTATGTTTCCTATACTTCAACTATTATCTTTAGGCAAAATTCTGGTGTCTTCTTAAGATAAAAACGATTTTTCCAATTCAAGTCGATCCACAAACCTCAACTAGGTTTCTTAGTAAGAAAGGAAACTTGGAAAAATTCATAACCCCGAAGAAATTTTGTATCTGCGATGTTTCTGGTTAAAAATATTACTCTGCTTATCGTTACTACACTGGAAGGAGCGAGTCGGACATATCCCCAAACGCCGCAGTCGCTATCGAACACGGCTTCGTAGGCACGCATAACTCACGGTAACACAGATATTTCGGCACCGTTGCAAGTGCCGTGTTCACGGAGTAACTTTCGTGCTGCAAGTTTTTTGTTATGGTCTACCCACACACCATCAAATATTTTAGATAGTATTTATAATGTAAATGACAATGTCAGCTTAAAATAGTAACTAGGTATTTGATTCATAATAGGCTAGACGACTAAAAAATTATATTTAGTCCGTCTTTTAAATTTTTTAAAAATTTTGTACACGTATTTTTTCTTTTGTTCGTCAAATCAAAAATGACGAAAATACAGTACCTGCGTTCAAGTTTCGCGTAAAGTCACTATTAGGTACAATTCTTACCTAGTAGTGCCGTCACTAGCCCCCACCCCGGAACTGTGATGCTCTATATCTTCGTCAATTTTAGTTAAACTGAAAAAGGAAAAAATACGTGTCTAATCCAGGGACCGGAAAACCCCTCTTTAGGCTTAATCCTATCAAGTTGGTTACCTTATCATATCTGTTACACAATGATACTGTAACAGCAACATTCACTAACCGAATCCAAACGGTAAGCGAAATGTTGCTGTAACAGTAACCATTAACCCGGTTAACTGCAAAACCCAATCCCGATAGGGTTTTTGTTTGGGGTTTTGTTTCGGTTACTGTTAACCTTATTATAACAAACGAGTATACTCTTTACGTATAAGTAAATTAGATTCAATATCTAATAACAGTAGAGGCTCGCATCGGTAAAGACAATTCCGTGTCAACAGTGAACGATAGAAATGTCGTAAAGGACATATAAAAACCACGTACTTAGGACATTTGTATCTTGCACTGTTTTTTGGGTCCAACAGGTAGAATAACCCAGGTTTGTTTCATAGTTGTCACTTCAATCAATTTTGAACTATAAGCCGTTACACTAGAGTTGTATTAATAATAACAAGCGGTTTCTACGTCTTACACTTTCAAATTAAAGCGAAGCCGGCAACGCGACGGCACGTGTTAATAATTTCTTATTTTTCTTCAAATACACAACAACCCGTTAGATTGAACTAGCTTATTTCATCAAATAAAATGTCATACCTTACAACTTCAATTCACGTTATAATAAATAAATATACTTCTATTAATTACGTGAATTTCTTAAGCTTTCGAAAATTAAAAGTGTAGTACTAAACAAAATTGCAATTAATGAAACAGCAAAATCATTACGTTTGCTTGCATGTTGTGATTCAAAGTTATTCGTAGTGTTTATTTTGACGGATTTAACTTGTTCAACGAAGTTAGTGAATATCTCTTACGAGTCTTACGACTAACGTCGGTAGGTGATATTTTGTTAAGTTATTTAAGGATGACTCACACAAGAACGGGACGGGACGGGGCGGGACGGGAAAATCTGTCAATTTCTATAGAAAGCGTCACGTGATATCCAAGGGCTCCGAGCTATCACGTGATTCTTTCTATAGAAATTGACAGATTCTCCCGTCCCGCCCCGTCCCGTCCCGTCCCGTCCCGTGCTAGTGTGAGTCATCCTTTAATCAAAACATTCAAAACCATTGTAGTAGGAACGAATAGGAATAAATCGTCTAATACTGCACGTGCAATGATAATTAAACAACTTAGGTAGCCAAGTTTACAAGTCGGGCTCGCGTGTAATTTAGATCCGAGTATCCGTGGTACTCGTAGAAACAGATCTTAAATACACGCGGACCTAACCCATCCTTGGCCGTTACCATAACGTTTTAGGGCATTTTCAAAAATAGGGTACCATTTTCATTTTTTTTAATATTGGAACTTTTGGGTTTTTTGTAACCAGAATCACGAGTACTATTGGAAACAAGAAAAATAGTGTCCCGTTTTTTTGGTCAGCTTTGTAAGTCATTTTTTTCATTCATTTCGTATGGCCCGTTACAAACCTGACAAAAAAAAAATTGTATGGAAAATTGAGGACCCATTTTCATTAAAAGGGTGCACTTTTTTCTGAAAATGCCCTTTAACGCAATTCAGTTAAGGTTCAGGTTCAGGTAAGGGACCTGTGCTCAGTTGTATGGCAGCGACTCAGTTTAGGCCCTAAACTGAATCACGTTAAGACGTCATGGTAAGGCCCCTTGGCGTGTAAAGTAATGTACAGTGCATGATAATTAAAATAAAGAGTAGGGATACAAATAAAAAATTAGACCGTACATATTATGATCAATGTGAACAACAATCAAAATACAAAATATTCAGCAAAAACAATTCTACAACGATAGTAAAAAATAATATCACACTTTTGTCTTAAATCTTCATAATAGGTAGGTCTTCCCATCACGGAACAATTGTGTTCCGGACCTTTGGGAGGCGTACGCGGAGCCGAAGCCAACACGCTGAGACCCTTTCGACAATTTAATGAAATGTAAGGGGTACACCGAGCGAATGATGCACCTGCCCGAGTTATGGGATGCACGCAGAGGCAGCACCGCCAGGGTGTATAGACTATTGAGATTTAATGGAAACCAAAATATACTGGACTATTAGGTGAAGGTGGTACTAAATACTGTGTTATAGAGAATAAAATCGGACGTCTGCCTAACAAAATGGTAATAAATTTAATTTACGGCAAACGGTGACTCGCCCACATAAGATGGGCCCCCACAAAAAGCGACATCTAAGATAGCTCGAGAGCAACACCACCGGTATGAGGGCTGGGGGTAGAGAGGTGTCACTAAACTTTAAACATATAGCCAACTCGCCACTTAGGTTTCCACATCTAGTAGGTAGGTACTTATTAGGATTAGCTTTTGGACCCGACGTGCTCATATTAAAAAAGGCTCGTTTAAATGATAAAACAAAAAAATGGCTTTGCACGTGCAGACTACGGATAGGTATTAGTTGTTGGTAAGGGTATCGTTACAAAAATTATGGCAATTTAAAATGATAATATTGAAAGCAGCTCTAGAAATTCCTGCTTCAAAAACTTTACTTGCATTGTTTTTACTAATGACTCTCATGAGACAATGACATTTAAGTGCACAAAGATGAATACCGACCGAGGGCAGGCTTATTGCCCTTATCGGTTCCACATAAACAATGAATCTCGGCAATGTCTAAGCCGCGATGCGTTATATTATCTTGGTCTGGTATTTTACATTAATATTCTTACAATTTACGTAATCCAGTCAAAATATTATTACACATATTTTGAGTTGATACTTTGTATCCCGATGCCTATACCTACTATATGGTGTCACGGTAAACACTTCCGCTTTTCTATGTTTTCTGTGTGTATGTACACGAATGCATAGAATGAGCAGAAATCTAGATCCTGGATGGTTTTATGGATCTAGGGTGCCATGAAACATTGCTATCAAAGTAATATAAATAGTCAAATACGGTATAAGAGGGCAAGCGTACTGTTGGCTAGAAAGCTATCTCAATGGACAGCGACAATGTGTAGAAGTTACAAAAATAGTTAAAAACCTTAACAAAACGTATAATTCGCCGTTCATCATTAACACATGCGGCGTGCCATCGGGTAGTATACTAGGGCCGTATTTGTTTTTACTTTACATCACCGATTTATCTGGCGCCACACAAAATGACACTATACTATTTGCAGATGACACAACCATAGTAATTAAAGAAAATACAGATGGTTCTCTAAGAAATATTATTACATGTACATTAACAAATGTAACAAATTGGTTAGAAAATAATAATCTCAAAGTTAACTTAACCGAAACACAACTGGTTTAATTTCAAACTTATAATAGCAAATCAATTAGATTATCTGACGATTTTAATGGCGTAAGTACAACTTAATGAAACGGAAAGTGCAGTTTTTCTAGGAATTAAGATTGATAAGTTTTGTAATTGGAAAGCTCATATTAATACCTATATTTTATATCGATATTTTGTATCGTCTGCGAGCAACCGTCTCTGAGGCGGCAGTAACGGCAGCCTATAACGGTTATGTATCGTCGCATATCTGTTACGGAATAATAATATGGGGCAACTCATCAGATACTGATAAGGTTTTCTTAGCCCAAAGAAAGTGTTTAAGATCTTTGTTTGGAGCATATTACCCAGATAGTTGCAAGCAATTATTTTAAAAAAGTATACTACCCTTGCCATCCTTATATTAGTTATGTGTATATTCGTAAAACATAATATAGAATTGTTTAAAATGAAAGGAAGGGAAAAACGATATAAACACGATCTAAATACCGACACATCAGAGATTAAAACTATTTAAAAAAAATTGTAACTCTATGGCCATCAAATTATATTATAATTATTCTTCCTGTACATATTATTATAAGAGTTCTTAAAGGAAAAAAAATCAGTAGAAAACTCTTGTTCATTGTTAGATTTTGTATATAATTAGATATTGTTATTATAATTTTAGTATTATAAATTTACTAAAACGGGGCTTAATCGTGTATAAACTTTGAAAACAAACCTCCGACGTTTCAAGGGCAACATTGCCATCGTGGTCCCGGAGAAAGACTGTAATTTTAGTAGTATTTCCGTGAATATATACCTACTTTAAAAACTTACACCCAGAGTATCTCGAGATGCGATTTTGTAATGTAATAAAATAAATTATAGATGTTTAATTACTCATTTATTGTCGGTACATTTTCAAATTAATTGAAACACATTACAGAAGCGTCTTGTAAATGTCGTTGTCACACACGTTACCGGTTTTCTGCTCTGTTTGGAACATGCCATTAGGCCACGTTTAATTAAGACACCACTCGTGTACACGGAGCCACGTGTCAGCGTGTACTCTTGTAATCGGGAACCCTAATCTCAAACTCGTACGATTATACAAATTTTGCTCATTACTACGATAATACGAGATACGAAAAAATAATATAATAATAAGTGTCCAATATCAAAGTATGTCATAATCATTTGGAGCACCGCTTGCTGCACTTGCTTACAATTAACTCAAATACATACTTTTGTTTTGCCAATGGTAGCAAATAGCGGTCTCAAGTGAAAACACGTCAGACGTCAGCGTGCGTAGCCAAGATGCCAATCGCTCACGCTTCATAATGTATCGTAGCTACCTCTCTCTATCACTCTTTCTTATTAGCGTGACAATGACAGTTGCATTTCGTTAGCGAGTGAGCGTGAGCGGTTGGCATCTTGGCTACGCACCCAGGTAAGAAAAGAAAGTAATTGCCGGCAAAATCGTATTAAGATTGGTAATAAACAAGACTTTTATTGTCGCATTATCACTGTTGACGCATATATGAGAAATTAAGGAAAAATAAAAACTATTCACCGTTTTATAGTGTAAACTTTTTAAAATCACGATTTCCACTTCAAAACTTATCTGCTATGAATAGCATTGTTGTGTCTTTTGTTAAACCCAACCCCTAATTACCTGCAGAAAATGAAATGCAGTAATACAAAAACCTGTAATATAAATTACAAATTTATTGTCTTAAGAATAAGGGTCAAATTGGAATAGGACGCATTTCACATAAAACCTTTTAGAAATGAAATATTATGATCTGACCACCTGGGGTCAATTGTATAATTTATTTTGTAAATTATAATAATATTAGCGAAACTCTCTTTCTAATAAAAGGGATTGAAAAGAGACTTCCGCTAATATTACAAGCTACAACTGATTATGCAATAGGCCTCTGGTCTAGCGTTTTGCAAGGGTTAGTTAGAGGGTGGTATTTATTATATTATGTTTGCTCTAGTTGAGTAGTGTATGAACTAAGCATGGATTAAAAATTCAAGAAGCCAAATGCATTAAAAATCCAAAAAGTAGGCCAGTTGTCGTTTGTAATAAATATCGGGAATAGAATACAGTGTAGCTAACGTTTCCGGTACTTGGTAGCGACTAAAGCTTGCACAATATCCTCAAATCGATAAGAAATCTGTCCCCACTTTTAATATCTACCTACGTAAGTTGCAAAATTTAAAACAAGCTACAATAATCAAATCAACTTTTAATTATGTAAAATAAACAGACACCTGGTTGACCACGCCTCGGTTCTTAATTTCAAAAGGTTATACGTTGAGTGCATGCTATGACAATTTGAACTTTATTGCCATAGTAATACTGTTGTTATTAATAAAATATCTCTTGTTCTTTATGGTACTTATTTCGTGCAGGTAATTAGCTGTTGGTTTTACAAAGGATAACAATGTCGAGATTTTAAAAAGTTTTAAATTTACCGACAGTCGTCACAAGATGTACTCACAAAATAGTACTATTTGCTGAAGTTTATCGCTTCGTAATCTGAGACTAATAGTTATGTTTTGTTTTAAGTTACCCATGTATGATTATTTACGACTCTACTTATATTTGACTGATTAACTACAAGAAAAATAAATAAACTTGAGCATACTAGACACAAACGCTCACTCCGCTTTTATTTCTATGTATGATAATAAAAATGTTAGGCTAGCCTAAATATAGTAAGGAAATAAAGAAGCCATGCCACACTAAGAGCAAAACAAACCTGGTTCCACAGCGAGCGACAACGTCCTAACTCCTAGCCATGGTCATTCAATATTAAGTCTAATTCCAGGGCGTATAAAGATTACTTTCGTTTGAACTGTTCAAAACAGAAAGAAAACACTAACAGTTCATTGCGGTTAGTTGCCGGTTAGCGGTTAATTGGGGTTAACTGGACCGATAAGGTTTCCGAATGATTAAGGTTTCCGTATCATGAGTTAACCAAATTAGAGGTGTTTTGAAAACAACCTTTAAAATAACCTTATGAAAAACCCGGGTTATGGTAACCGGTTCCGGTCCCTGGTCTAATCATTATAGACAATCTGACTTACTAATTATAATGATAGTTTTGCAATCTAGTCGTCATCCCTATTGTACAAAACGTTCTTGTTATAGGTACTATTATCAGTTTCTACGGCCTCTTAGCCTAGTTGGTAGAGGTCCCGGGTTCGAATCCTGGTCTAGGCATTTATTTGTGTGTTTATCACGAATAATATTTAAGTATTTTATTTATTTCTGTGTAACAATATCTCTGATAGGAACGCAAACCTACAGTATTCAATACGTACACTATGCCATATTGATAAAAATGGCAGGATGGTGATTTTTACTTGCATGTATAATTATGGTTTCCGATAAAGTGCGTAGTGGCCCCTCGACCCTCACTTTTATCAGCAAAAGGGTCGAAACTGACAGGTCAGTGATTGGACTAGGGCGTGTCAATGTCAATTTACTTCACCTTACCACCCTTATAGTATATACAACTGTAGAAGCCCTTTCAATAATATTTATATCCGATCCTTGACACCATTCACAGACGGCTCCGGCGGAAGACCAGCGCTGGCCAACTAGGCTTGGATACTGAGTCGGGATAATTTCTTGGCAGTAGGTAGTCATTTGTTTCTAGTCCTAGTTATACCTTACTGTATTATAATGCAGTGTAATATGCCATTAATAAGTATTTTTCTATTTTCTGCCGCAAAATTCTGCAAACCTTTGTGTGGGCTGACGTTCAACATGTTAATTACTACGTCACCCCCGAGTTAAATATTTTGTAAAGAAAATGACAGACAAGGTATCTCCAGTAAAGTTGGCTATGATCTAAGTCACAACTCTACCGAACTGGCAAGAGAACTGGGGCATGCATAACCATTTGTAACTTGTATATTAGCGGAACTATCTTTCTAATGAAAAGTATTGAAAAGAGACTTTCGCTTATATTACAAGTTACAAGTAATTCTGCAATAGGCCTCTGGTCACCTAATAATCCCGATCTTCGGAACTAGCATCAACTAAATGAGCATTGTTTAAGCTCTATCAATACGTTGATTATGGAGTGCGTGAGACAAGGGCAATAAACCTTTCTCAAACAAATATAGACCTTATTAAGAATGTTATTGAGTGTTATTTTGAAATAGTTTTGCAGGATATTCTAAACTCATTTGTTACGAAGTTAACAATCGCACGCGTTCGTATTTTGCGTTTGTGGGTCGTTGTGGGGATAAGAAATGGTCTTGTACAAATGTATCAGGTTTTGTGGTAATTGTGTTCTATATTGGTCTAAGGGATGACTCACACTAGAACACGGGACGGGACGAAGCGGGACGGGACGATTTGTCAGTTTCTATAGAAAACGTCACGTGCACGTGACCTCCGAGGGCTCCGAGCTATCACGTGATTTTTTCTATAGAAATTGACAGATCGTCCGTCCAGTCCCGTTTTGTCCCGTCTCGTCCCGTTCTAGTGTTAGTTAGTTTAGTTAGTTAGTTTAAGGCGGAAAGGGCCACTTTTCTCAGAAATAGCCGTAAATGACAAATACATTCATAGGTAGGTACTTATAGTTATATATAGGTTAGATCAAGGATTTTACATGAAGTGGATCTTGTCTAGCTTAAGGCTGAGGGCCGAACTATTAATGTTTAATGACGTCACAGAGGAATTGTCGTCTATACATATTCTTAAAAGTTGGCCATTTTCAACTAATATAGGATAAATGATTCCAGCCATTCACTTCGCCCTATTTTCCAAAGATTTGTGTTGCACATATCTATAGGTCCTTCCTTCTTGCTAGCGTTTTTCCGGCTTATGCCACGGCTCAGGGAGCCTGGCAACTAATCCCAAGATTTGGCGCAGGCGCTAGTTTTACGAAAGCGACTGCCATCTGACCTTCCAACTCAGAGGGAAAACTAGGCCATTTTGGGATTAGTCCGGTTTCCTCACGATGTTTTCCTTCGCCGAAAAGCGATTGGTCAATATCAAATGATATTTCGTACATAAGTTCCGAAAAACTCATTGGTACGACCCGGCCGGATTTGAACCCGAGACCTTCGGATTGAAAGTCGCTCGTCCTACCGCTGCGCCACCAACATAGCACTTAGCCCTACGTCTGGTTAAAATTTGAGGTATTATCCTTCGTCTACCACGCCCGCGAATTACCGGGCTATCATGTACTTAGATACACAATAAGTACCTACTTCCCTCACCCTTCCTATATTAGAGCCCGCGAATTACAAGTGTTACAATTTTTCTACTGACGCGGGGTTAGCATGAATTTATGAAAAAAAAACCTAAATCCTTACAGCCCAAATACGCTGTTTTATACAATACTTTTTCGGGACTGTTAGCCATTATGATGGAGTGCTTAGGAGTGAGTAAGCATTACGTAATTGTGTCTGGACCCTAAGTATTATCACTTTCTTTATTTTAACTTTAACTGTTGAAGGTATATACTTTTTGGAACCGTTCTACATGAATGGTATGTTGTGAAGCTTGACCAGGGACCCCCCTGTTTGTCCCTCCGCGTTTTACGGTGACACAGAATCTTCCGCATACGGGTGGCATATACTGTCAGGGTTCGCGCAACGCGCACTATAAATTTCTAACACCGCATACTAATTTATACTTAGACAAATTAATACCAATACTAATAAATAATCAATAAAAACGTATTCTTATAATGGGTACAAATAATTTTACGATATATATATTGTTCCCATGTGTATACAAATTGTTGTACCACCATACGCACCTGACAGCATGGTGACAACCCTAATGCTAATCTCACCTTGACATTTGGATGCTTGACAAGCTAAACGTCATATGTAGGAGAGAGAAGCTTCTGTACTTTAGTACTATTACTCATTATGTGGCTCGACTAAGAATGTTTTTTTTGAACCCTTGAGTTCAAGCTTCCTTGACACCCCTTATAATAATTCTGGTTACCATAAAAATACAAATAGAGGATCAAAAGTTAGATACATAGAATTACTGCATTATCCAGATTTCTGGCTTCATAAAATTGACACGGGTGCCAGAATGAACCGGGTTTTCACACGAGAGCATGAAACCCACTGTCACAGGAGCGTGGAAATTTGGAAAACTTCACAAATAACGTCCCGGGAAGTTGAGTCGTGGGCCTTTTTAAATAACCAGCGTACAAACAGACAGGACAAACTTACGAATACATTTTCACCTACTTTTATGGGATGAATGTAGGAACATGACATAGGTACTAAGAAGATAAAGGAAATATTTTTATTATAGTATTTAAAAAGCTTCTTAATTAAGCTTCGTAGCGTAAGTTTTTTAGTTGATATCTTGAGCATTCTTAATTCAATGTTTATGATGAATTTTAATATTTTATTGTAGAATGCCCTTCAGGTACCACTAGCTAGGTTATCACTAGCTTAATAATAATAAGCCCCTCTGGATATTGTACTCAAACCTTTATTTTTCTTCTTCTTTTTCTTAAGCGTGGGTTAGCCCACTGTTGGGCATACGCCTCTCCAATCTCTGTCGATTTTGAGCGGTTTTTAGTGTTTTACACTCAGGCTGGTCCTGCTGTCTCCTATAGGTATGTCATCGGACATCAGACCAACGGGCAGGAGAGCACGCGCCTACCTACTCCACCGGTCGTCGTGGCGTCGGCACACATGCCCAGCCCAGGCCCATTTTAGCCTTAGATTTTATGACTAGTGTTTTTGAAGACAGGGAGAACTCTTATTATCTCAATCATCATTTAACCCTGTGATGAGCGCTGTAAAGGGCTCGAATCGTAGGGCCAATGGTGTTTGTATACGCGATAAGTCCGTTTTAAAGGGTTTCATTTCAATGAATTTTCATACAAAGCTGTAATAGAAGAGAATCGTGAAACAATAACTGTGTGTGAGCAGCTACGGTCACTATAAACTCCATGGTAAGGGTACTGTTCCAAAACTCAGTGTTATTCTTTATCGTATCATTCTTCCATATTATCCTAAAAATTAACTTTATTCCATAAAAGTTAGGGTCGTATTCACATTAAACGATTGGCAAAAATATGATGATGGGAAAGGTGTCAAGAGGTATTCCGGCGTGTCATGATTGCCGCCAAGTTTGACATTTTAATGTGCCATTTGCCAGGTTAATGTCAGAACGCTTTTGTTGCTGGGGGTGCAATTGGTGTTCTGAGCGTATTTATTACGTTGAATTTTTAAATGCGTAATTGTGTCTATATTTTTCGAAAAACAGAAGAATGGTTGGTAGCTATAAGATATCCAAGTTCAATTTAGTGGACGCGGGTTCGAATTTTTTAGTTTTTCGCAATTTATTATTTATATTTTTATTAGTTATATCCTGATAAGATTTGCATATTACATCCGCGAAGACATTTTGACCCTTTCGCCGCCACGTCAAAAAAATTATCTAGTCCCGCTATCGCCCAGCAACAAATAGAAATCGGTAAACTCATATTAAAATAAATAAATAAGAAGTATTTATTTCAGGCAATCAGTTCCTATACGCTGACAGATATAAGTTAAATGAGAAAAAAAATTGAAACTAGCGGGATGCCAGTTACATTAAATAATAATAATAATAGCACACTGCATAGTAGATGCTAAGTTATTTTTTGTTCTGGTCCATGTGAACAGATATCCAGCAGCGCTTAAACACTGGACTCCTTATGTCGTCAGAAACACAAGTAATTTGTTGCCGGAACAGCGTAGTCTCCTCCAAAATGATATTGTGTTATTTGATACAATAATAAATAAATCATTTATTTCGAGTAAGTTACACTCATATCTTGATTCAATATTAAACTTAATTCTAAAAAACATGTATTAGTCGGTACTTAAAATCTAGAAATGTACTATTTTTCTTAATGGCTGAGTACGGCACGTGTAGCCGACTGCAGCGTAGCAAATAGGGGGAGTCCAGCCTGTCCCCTATCACCTTCATGATGTTGTTGGGGCTGGCGCGTGTCCGGCGCACCAGGGATGCGGCCCTCTTGCGAATAGTGGCATAGAAGCAATCAACCCTGGCTTCTGCGAAAATCCCTGATATGAAGTCGTGGCATAGGTATGGGGTACGAAATGTACTGACTTGATATCATGTCAATGGCGGCGAAAAGGTTAAATGTATAAGAAGTCCTGTACCCGCTTTAACTGTAGCCCAATCCCTCTAATCTTGTACATGTACAGTAGTAGGGATATACTGGGTGAGATTATTAATCCATGATTCAACAAAACAAGTGGTTGGACTAGGAAATAAAAATATAATTTTGGCATGTGCGAATAAGACAGCTGTTACTGGCGTCGTCGTTAGTGGCAGACACCAATGGATGGTCTCACATTGATTTATTTCCTTTAGGTATTAAACATAGTAAAGTAGAAACGACAACACAGAGAGGTATCTCATTTTCATTGAATAGAAATGAAAATAAATAGATAGCTAGATGAATAAACGTACGATTTTGAATATTTTTTGTGTCGTTTGTGATGTCATTCAAAATTCCCATTAACCAACCGTTTTCGAGCCTAGACATAGGTACATGCTCTGGTGGATTTAGAGCCCGTAGCAAACCTATTTGAGTGCGGTTTTTTGGTGGACGTTTTTAAAATCACAATGAGTTTACGAAATTTCCAGGCGATCTGTGACAGACAGTTTCTACTAATATGTTTCTCTACGAACCACTTGCACCACCCAGGGTTAAGCGCTAACCCGCTAAGCGTTCACAAAGTATGGGATTTAACAGCTAACTCCGGGTTGTAACCCTGGTTGAAGTGGCCGAAGACAGGGTACCTGGATATTAAACCGATTCCTCGAAATGGGTTAAACTGTTTTACGATCGCCAGTAAAATGTCTGACTAACTTTTGAGAATTAATTACTTGAGAAGTTTATTTCCTTCCCACCGAGGGTTGTTCGACGGAAAACGACATTTAGGACCGACAGATAATGAGGTACTTATACATTTTTAAATGGTTGGCAATAAGGAAGTAAAACCCCTGCAGCCATCTGAAGTGGTTTTACGTGCTCACTACCGAGGCTTAAGCTCTACTCGAAGCTTAAGCTCTAGTCGAAGCTTAAGCTCTAATCGAAGCTTAAGCTCTAGTCGAAGCGTATGCTTTAGTCGAAGCTTAAGCTCTAGTCGAAGCTTCGGCTCTAGTCGAAGCTTAAGCTCTACTCGAAGCTGAAGCTCTAGTCGAAGCCTAAGCTCTAGTCGAAGCTTCAGCTCTAGTGGAAGCTTAAGCTCTAATCGAAACCTAAGCTTCGGTGACAGTTTTTAGTCAGGCTAAGCTAAGTTGGCATCGATTTTGATATTAGAGACTGCACAAGTGTTTTTAAACGTCAAACTTCTTTGACAGTCTGTGTTATCAAAATCGATGTAAACTAAACTTAAACTAGTATAAGACGGCGGGATCCGTCGAGGCCAATCAGTAGCGTCGGCCTGAGACGAGTTGAGGGTAAGTTAGGGAAAAGCAAGGTACTACCGATGATCGGCCCCGACGGATCGCGCCGTGTAACTAGCATTAATCGGACACTGTCAACTTCGTTTCGATCCTTGCCACCGACATGGTATAAAGAAAGGTTAAAACCTTTCTTTAAATATAAATATTTTAAAGGTTTTCTGTAAGGTGTAGCTCATCTGTTTTTTTTTATCGAAAGCTTTCTGTGTCGATAGTTAATAGATAGGTTTGCTTTCAGGCTCTATGGAATTTGTCTAGATTTTCAAAATAATGAATTTACGGTAAAATTAGGTAAAGCTCGAAAACCATTCACATTGTGTTTAAAAAAGAGTTTTCAGTCACGTGTGCGTATTTAAGTGTAATTAATAACCGTTTATGTAATGCAGGGACGTTGTTTATTATTTTATTTGCGACACTAATGACTGGCTCGCACGCTGTGGCGATCGCGAAAATAATTACGACCTGAAGTAGTATTCCAACTTTCCAAATATGATCTTGATGTGATATTCTCAGTGAATATACATATATGTGTCCGAGTCGTAATCCAGAATCACCATTACTGACTTTGAATGAATGTTTTTTTTTCTTATTTATTATGATGTATATTTTAAAGTAAGAAATATATGGTTACCCTATGATTTGACATTACACTGTATGAAAAGCGACTAGGCGTCACATTGAGTGATGTAACAAAAATTTTATGCAAAAATGTTTTACTACTTTACTTATTCTTCAGCTACATAACTAACAATACATATCAACACTTAATCAACAATAGGTACTCACTCTTTTTGGTTTAGCCTATTGGTTGACTGTTTGTACTATTTGAACTGTGAAATAAAGTTTAAATAAATTAAATCGATGATAGTAAACATTTATGGGCATATCATTACATTAATTTAGGTGTCACGCATATACCTACATGGTACATATTCCGTTTTAAATAGTAATTATATACTGTTCTCATTTATCACTTATCATATCAAATCAGATTTTTTTATCAACGACTCCAGCTTCTGTGTACAAATTATTATAAAAACATGGGCACGGCTTGCCCTTATTAGGATTGGAAGGAATAATAACAAACATAACATTTTACGAAATTGGAGTCCGTTGTTTCAATTACCCTTACGCGTTCCAAAGTTTTGTTTAGATTTAATTAAATAATTAGAAACATAGATTAGTACTAATTTAGGGTTTGGACTGTTACTTTACTGCTGTAGCACTGATTTTGAAATTATGAATTAATTTGGTTTTAAACACAGACGTCTGCGAACACAATTTTATAATTTAATGGAAAATTAAAAAAATCCCCGCGTCGTATCTAACACTTTCGGTAAAGTAGCTACGCGTCTCCCTAAGGCTCCATAACCAAATGAAAGAAATAGTGGAAACATTCGCCAGGCTCGATCGGGCGTCGATAGCTCAATTGGCAGAGCGATCTGACCGGTGATCAGAGAAGCCATGGGTTCGAATCCCGCTCGACGCAGGGAATTTTTTCTTTCAATTTGAAAATTGTAAAATTAGGAAATTATACATTTACTAAAACGGGGTTTAATCGTGTAAAACTTTGAAAACTAACCTCCACGCGGCTTAGCAGATGTTGATGTCAACCTCAGTCAGTCTTTCTCCGGGACCACGGAATGTCGGAAGATAGTTTTTGAATGTGAAAATCGTGAAAGCTTAAACAAACAAAAAAAAAATGGGCGAAAAACACATGAAAGGATCCCCCTTTGACCTGTATGATGTCATTGTATAAATCTTGTGGATACACGTTGTTAACTATTGCCCGCAAGACGGAAAACTTGTGTTTAGCTAAACTGTTGTTTTTTTTCTGTGGACAACGCATAATGAGGGAGTAGATACAGATTTAAGGTAGAAAAAAGGGTTTACGGTAATTTTTTTTCTCTTGATGTATCATGTTTTTCGACAATTTAGTAGAACCAAGTGTAGACCAAATACCTAGCTACATTATATATTTTTTTCAAGCGTTGTGCTTGGAGCTGAACAAAGCCTATTCACTTTAAAAACAGTGAAATATCAGTGAAACAGCCGGGTAGCCCCTTAACAGCTTGTAGGCATGTCGTAATACGTTCTGTTATGTAGGTATACACGTTAAAATAGTGATTAAGTAAATAAAATTATCAACCGATAAGGACGGGCCGTTACGTGACCGGACCAGGCCGATAGGGATTTCTATAGAAAACGTCATGTGATCTCTGAGTCCTTCGAGCTTGGACGTGATTCTTTCTATAGAAATTTACAGATCGTGCCGTTAGGCCTGGCCAGTCCCGTGTCATCCTGTATAGCCCTTAACTATTATGTAGTCTACATGAAAGACCTGAACATCGCTTTGTTTTCGACCCAATTCTTCACTAAAGTTCAGGATCAGGAGCATGGACCATTGTGTCATCGGTCCGAGCTTACCTCAAATCCCAGATGATTGTAGCGACCGCTATAAACCACAAAACTAGGTCAATCTTAAAACACCTGTGAAAAATTTTACAGCAAAATAAAATAGGTATTACTGAAGTTTGCCCAATGCTGAAAAGCTATCTTTTGTTGGTAGAGCCGCTATCGCCTGGGGATCGGCACGCGAATTAAAAATGAATCACCCTCTTTAGTCTAATCAAAGCAGCTTTAGTAATATTTTACCCGGTATAATTTTCATAAAATTTATGAATATTATTTTGGCAAAGCAATATTATTCGTTATTTTTGTTTCAGTAAAGCTGTAAACAAGGGATGTTGTAATGGATGCATTAAAATGTGCGTTGTGGGGTGACTGGTAAGGATTTTACCACCCCCATTCCTTCCGTGGAAGCCGACTGTGGGATATGGGTTGAAGTGTGTTGTGGGCCATGGATTAGCAACCTGTTCGTGCAATATCACAATTTTGTTATCTCTAAACAAGTACCTAACCACCATATTAGGTTGAAAAACTATTATTCTATTTAGTCCGTCAGATTATCCAAAATTATGAGACACTTATTTTTTTTCGAGATGACAATTGACGAAGATGAAGAGCATCAAAGCTCCGGGGTGGGGGCTGGTGACGTCACGCGAAACTTTAATGCAATGTATTTCCGTCATTTTTCATTTGAGGAACAAAATAAAAAATACGTATCGAATATTTTTTAATAATCTAACTAATTAGCTTTTTTTGTCGTTTACCCTAAAGTGGCATTGACACTGAGTAGTTCCATGTACTCTAGCAATCCCATTTGGGAATAAGTAAACTCTTGTGACTGTTATATTCTCTTCTTATATTAAAACATAGAACGGCTCTATCGCGAATACAGATAAATTTACCTTAATATACCGACGTTTCAATTCAACACAGTTTCATGGGTCATGGTCGCGGCTTGACTGATGAATCCGCGAAGTGTCAACGGCGATCTTGCTAGAAATGTTCGCCTACCCAGCGGAAAGTCACTTTAAACCATGCGAACATGACACATGACACTGTGTCAAAACATCGGTATATTAAGGTATCTTTATTCGCGATAGACATGTGTGCGTAGATAAGATGCCAATCGCTCACGCTTAATAACGTATCGCAGCTACCTCTCTCTATCACTCTTCCTTATTAGTGTGACAATGACAGTTGCGTTTCGTTAGCGACTGAGCGTGAGTAATTGGCATCTTGGCTAAGCACGCTGGTCTATGTTTTATAAAAATGTTTACAAAACGCGAAATTTTAAAGTAACATATATGGTCTTCTGTTCCCGTGATTGTTGTGCATTGAAATTAAACACTTTAGAACGGGTTAATCGCGTTTATCAACACCATGACCGTACGTTTCGAGCCCTTAACAGCACTCATCATCATCTTAACCCAGTGAAAACGAGTGAAAATCCTTGTGACCCGTGAAAATCTGTTCTAAAGTGTTTAATTTCAATTCAGTCGTGAGTTTAAGTATGTATATGTACTAGTATACCTATATACCTATTCAGACGTTGGTGGTTGGATTAGCGGTAATATTTTCTACATCCAATTTAAAGGTCGCGTTTGTTCGCTGAATCGTTCCAAGTTGGAACTTGGAAACCTATAGCCGTGAAGTAATTCGGAAGTAACTATTATTTTTGAGCAGAAACGTTTGAGAACAATACTAAACTTAAAAAGAAAGGAAAAGTAGAAAAAATCATGTCTTCGGACGGGATTCGAACCCCCGAAGTCAGAGTCGTGGGATCAAGTCCTGCTTTCCCTGTCGTGGGATCAAATCCCTGGTTATTAATTTTTTCACTTTTTTTTTCTTTTCTAGAAATTCAAACGTGTACAGTCAACCAATTGGAACCCTAGGCTACTCTAGAACCATGTCAAAATGACAAGCAGTAAGAGACTATTTACAATCTGAATTAGAGCGTCACTATGACATAGTCCTACAGTGGCCTAGGGTTCCAATTGGTTGACTGTACCTATGTGAAGTATCAACCTCGCTTTGGGCTTAGCATGGGAAGCGGGGGCTGGCATGGGGCTAGCATGGGGCTAGAACATGAAAGCCCATGGCGATAGTGGTGTTTGACTGTCTATAGTCAATAATACAAATTTCCGTAAACCCAAATTTTCCATAATAGGTACCCAAACATAAAACATCTAGGTATAAACTAAAGGTACATTTAAAATATGTGGAAACCGCGATAAATCTCGAATATAAATAACGTTCAAACCCGCCAAAACCAGCAGAACACCATGACAACTAACAGGACGTTTAAATCCGTAAAATGAAATGTGGACGACGTCCCAAAGAGCCGTCCGGAAATTTCTGGAAGACCCGCTGGGGATATCCCCAGAATGCACCAAACGATCTAAATGCATTAGTCTAGATAGATGTGTGAATTTCCTATTTGGTTTTGGTTTCAGATTTGGAATAAGTTTTCCGTATTTTTGAGGTATAGCTGGAGCTGGTTTTCATATTTGTAAATCTTGATTTGTTATAGTTAAGATGCGGTCGTTCAATGGTGACGCAGAGATGCCCTGTTATTTGCCATTTAATTTATTGAAATTCTGTTATTTTTTTTATTGTCACTGCAAGTCAACCAAAAGCTTCCGAAGGCTTTCAAGACTGGATCATCCTCAACCAGTTTTGCCATCGAGGGCTCTGCGCGCGTCAAGCGGAACGCAGTACGCCCATCTGCATCGTCACGCACAGTACTCGACGCTTGATCCTAAGTCACGCGTAGACATGCCTCTGAAACATGTCACGCGTAGTGACTAAAAATAAGAGAATGTTACCCGAAATTTATTGTAATATTAATATATCTCACGATATTGTAAATTTCATAAATAACGATTACGTGTTTTACGTGTTTACAAACAATGAATACGTATAAGTTAACAGAGGTTTGATGAGCGTTTATGAAGAACGGCATTTTTATGTTGCACTGAATTTCGTCTTTGATTAATTAAGAACTGCGGAACGAGGTATCGAGACAAACCGATCTGGTTTACCGGTACTGTCATATAAAATGTTATGTAACTATTATTTATATCAATAAAAAAAAAGGGAAAGTTTCAATATCTCCTACGTGGACTATATAGCGGGCTGAGCGTAGTACAATATAAGACAATGTTCAAAGTATATCGGGATCTCGATCCTCCTTTGTTTTAATGACTTCGTTATAGACCAAACAAACTTAATCAACATTTCGAAAGTCTCATGACCAAAGTGAACGTAAATCAGGGATGAACCATCGACGTATTTTATGGACGACGCCTTTGATCAGGATTGTTATTCCAAACGGGTGGCGAGCGCAGGCTAGTTGAAGACTTGTATGAACCACTATATCTTTTTAATAAACTGGACTGGTAATGTCTGTCATTTCCTATGCAATAAGAGAGGGGCACTTCAAATGTACAGCTATTCGCAACGTACAAATAGCTGTGTTAGCTGTGTTGTGTTAGCAGCGTCAGTCCATACAATGAGTAAGTAAAAAAAAAAGAAAAAAAAGTATGATACCATGTCAACCATTCGGCAGAGAGATACGCCTGTCAATTGATACTCCGTCTAGTTTAAAACACAAAGATGAACCAGTATATATTGTTCACCACGGGATCGCCTAGGCATGCAACCGCGGACACCGCCTGCTGCGACAGCCGAGGCTGTCCCCTCTTTGGAGCCGAAGCCCCTGTAGCCGAAGCTCCCCCGCCCGAAGGTAGCGTGCAGGGCGACATCACACGCTGGTCCCTCATGACAACCTCCACGCCGGGAGCGAGATGGAAAAACCCCAGGTTCCACCCCCTCAGGTTGCCTTCGCGATTTTTTATAGAGGTGGTCATCCTCGCAGCCACCACGCCGGCACCGGCCAGCAGTGGCAACCCCCGGTCCGTCATCATAGGCCCTCTGCCTAGACAGGGTACGGGACCGCAGTTTTATACAGGACAGCGGCATTGCTGTACCTCGGTGGCAAGCGCCAGGCCCGAAGGCCCCCTCTAGCCAACACTCGGAAGTTCTCTCTCTCAATGAGAGTACTCCCTGTGCGGAACCCCCCAACCCCCACTGACTGGATATTTGCAGCACCAGTAAGAAATCCTCGGAGTTCTCCAAGAGATCACTTACCGTTGCCCCCAGGAAGCACCGTCCAGGAACCCTTCCTTTTTTCCCGGATCAAGGAGAATGAGAAGAGCCCTGGCACTGGAGGAGGTTTCCCGTTGTAGCTCCCCTTGGTTTTACACCTTAGGGAGGCGCGTAGCGACATCTACCGAAAATGTTAAACACTTGAACGGCATCGATGTTCTAAGACATTTTAGAAGTCATCGATATCAATGCGCTACCCCATACTAAATTAATTTTGTATTAAGCAGAGACAGCGATTTTCAGTGAGGTCGTGGGTCCAAATCCCGCTTGACGCGGAAAAAAAATCCATTTTCTTTTCAATTATCAAATTGTAAATTTTGTTTGCTTAATACAACATTAAGTTTTCAATTTGTTTCCGATGCCAAGGCCAGGTTACGCTGGGTAATCCTGATAATAGTAGACTCACTCGCGCTCGCATAAATGGTAATAAACGGCTTAGTTCTTTGTAACTTTGAAGAAGCGCAGGTGGCGTGGCGCAGCTCTAGCGGAACAGGAGCGCTTTGAACTTTGTTATTTCGCCCGACTTCACTCTTTATCTGGTTTTAAGGAGATTTAGCAAAGTGTGTCTGTCGATTTTCGATGTAGCTGGTGTGACGATTGGCTTACTGGAGCTTACATTCACTTAGCTTACATTCACTACAGTTTACTATGGGGCCAGAGGTGTACTGGCCAAAATGGGACTCGCAGACAATGCTGAGTGTAGGATGTGTGGCGAAGAAGATGAGACTATGAAGCGCTTGCAAACTTTTTATTTTCAAAATATATGCAGTAAGTATAACTTACCAACCTCTACCTACCTTCAATCTAAAATAGGTCCTTGAGGCATTGTACACACGCCTTCAAAATTGTATGGGCAATTTATGAATGAATTTATTCATATACTGCCCATTCATTTTTGAACACCTAGGTGTCCTAGGATGCTGAGGCATTTCCTCGTTGTATCGCGCAATGCTTATATGTTGTGCGAGGAAGCCTTGACGCGGTCACCAGTAACATCAACCAGACATTTCGCGAAGTTATTAATGAGTGAATGTCACGCTCTCGCCAGACAAATAATGAAAGACTTTGGTGCAGGATATCTGGAGCCAAAGGAACTCAGAGAACTACCCCTGAGTTCCACCATAAATCACATGGAGATGGTCGACTAACCTATAGGGGGCAAGTACACAAATGATCCCCATGGATCGAACTATATCCGCTAGGGCCCCCTGACCTTAGATAAGATAAGATAAGCTTATATTCAGAACAGAAGAAGACAGGTTATTGTTGATTTAAAATATGGTATTGTTGAGTGACCTCTGACCATAGATATTATACCCAAAGAAAGAAAATTAGGTAAAGGAGAGATCCTTTACCTAATTTTCTGTAATAAAAAAAATAAAGAACCACGTTGTCGTCGAAATTTCATGACAATATGTGTAGACACCAACATCTCGCTGGCTATTCAGAGGCATATCGTCGCTAACGTTATGGGGTTGATGCCGCGAACGAAGGTGTTGGAAGAGGTATAAATACTGATAGTATTTTATAGGTGGTCGTTTAGGTATTAGGTTTCCTTTTTGTTTAGTGTTTAGCTTAGTTTCATTATTATCATTTAAATTTAGCCTACCTTCGTGATACTAACCTAGAATCGCGAAATTTGCCAAAAAGCAAAAGCTTATAGTACACGTGCGGGAGAAAATCCGAAAATATCGTATAATTACCGCACGCTGAGAAATCCGTGCCACCGGTATTTTTAAGTACCTTAGGTCATAAATGAGGGGGAGCATCCTCTGAGCAGAACACTCGGTGGGCGAGTCCTATTTGCACTAGACCGGTTTTTATTATCATTTGAGTTATTATAGTCACCTGTGTGTTCAATAAAGCACTTTGAATACTCGTACCGAGAACATTATAATTAAACAACCCCTTTTAAAACGGAATCCTTAAATTATTCGACTACCTTCCCATTCATTTAAGTTAAATTCATTTTTGAATAAACGTACATTTAGTGAGCACTAGGTTTGAATAGCCGTCCCCACTGTAATCATAGTGAAAAGTTAACACTTTAATGAAGGAATTCTCCGTTCACGCCTTTCTGGCCGTATCAAAGCTTCCTGCAGCCATTTTAATATCACATCACTTTTGTTCCCTTTGTTCAAAACTCTGACACGAACTAATTAAAATAATACGCCTTTTTAATGGGGGTTTTCTATAGTTTAGTGGGTACCAAGTAAAGTTGGTAAGTTAGAGATACTGTACTTCGAAATGTTGCTTTTTGTATTGTGTTTCAGTGTTTAAATAAATTCAAAAAGTTTAATGGTAATATGACTGTTCTTTCTTCACACAATATAGGCTGAAATAGCACTTGAAACAGATGAGAGTAATTTTTAGTTTAGAAACTATTTTGGAATATTTTTTTGTATGTGGGAATCATTATATCTATCTGTATAAAATAAATAAATATTATGGGACAATCTTACACAAATCCACCTAGTCCCACGGTAAGCTCAATAAGGCTTGTGTTGTGGGTACTAGACGACGATATATACACGGTGCTCGTGAGCATTGCGCGAGATTTTAACAGCGTATTCCTGAGGCTAAAAGAAACAAAAAATGTCATATTAAGTTCATTGGATTAGGGCTAGTTTCTGAGATAATTGCAATTTTTTTTAAAACATAATTTTACCGCCACTCGGTAAATTTCGCGTTTTGGAATGTGATAATGCTACTACGTGGTCTAGTTTAGATATGATTTTTGACAGGTTTCAAAGTGACACTGTTATGTCTTTGCAAAACTCGGCTCTACCAAAAAAACATATTTTTTTGTATTTTAAGTGGGCCTTTTCTAAATGAAACTTACTTACCATGTATCAAAGCGTATAAAAAAAGAAAAAAAAAGTTTTTTTTTGTTTTTTTTTTTTGGTCGATATGACCAAAAATCATATGACCTTTTTTGTTTCTTTTAGCCTCAGAAATACGCTGTTAAAATCTCTCGCAATGCTCACGAGCACCGTGTATAATAGATAATATATATAATACATCCATAACTCAGGAACAAATATTCGTGATAAACACACAAATAAATGCCCTGACCAGGACTCGAACCCGGAACCTCCTGCTTCGTAGGCAGGGTCACTACCAACTAGGCTAGGAGGCCGTCAAAATCAATATTGTATGTATCAATATTTATTTATGATATTTATTTTTCATTGTGAAAATAATTATTGAAATCTGTGAAATAAAGTGGGACATTCGAAGTAGTATTTTCGCGTCGAGCGTGATGTCATAGTCCACGTCTATTGCCAAAACCTCTTGTATCGGCTGTGCGGAGGCGTGCGGCGCCGTCACTAAACTTGTTAGTTGGCATAGACTCTGACGTCTTGCCAAGTGAACGTTTTAAATGTCTGAAACGGTTTGAATTTTCCAAAATAAGATGTATAAATTATCACAAAGAGAGGTATGGGCACAGCGGATGCATATCGTTTAGTGTGGTAGGGCACAGCACAACGAATGTCGTCTCGCTCAAATCTGGAGCAGAGCCCATCCATTCACCATTCACTGTGTTGACAGCTGGGGTACCACGAAGCAAACCCCTTGGCCCCTTTAGCTGTCAACACAGCGAATCCTCCTTTTTTTTAAAGGGTCGCATGTAACACCCCTGGAGTTGCAGGCGTCCATAGGCTACGGTGACCGCTTACCATCAGGGTATGCTAGTTTGTCACCGTCGTAGTATAAAAAATAATAATTACATTTTAGATTTATGTGCTGAAAATTATTTTACAGCTAGTAAAGCACTTTTACTAACTGACTCTACTATTAATATACTTAAACCGGGTTACTCACGTCTATAAAGTCGAAAATAGCTCGACATGTAGTATCTCGCCTATACCGGTGCCGCATGCGCCTGCGCCGACCGCGCCCCCCACGCCGGTCTGCCGGCGTGCTCAACGGGCTGTCGCGCGCAGTGTGCGCAGAGCAATCGCGGCAAGCGCTTCTCACTCATGATTATGGGGCGCGGACCGTCCCGAAACATGTCGAGCTATTTTCGACTTTATAGACGTGAGTAACCCGGTTTAAGTATATTAATATGTCTAATACTCACGGGAGTTTTCTATTTAAAACTGACTCTACTACTTTTAGTAAAATTATTACTAGTAGTTATAATGATAAAAGCTATCATACAACAGTATAAAAACAATGAGTTCATATTACTTATCCTTCCATTTAATTAGTACAAGAGTATTGACTTGTCATCGAACATCGCCGTCAATCTAATTTGCTAACAACATACCGCCATTTTGATCATCATAACCTAAATTTTTAATTTTGAATGAAATCTTAACGATTAAGTTATTTATCTTATGTTTTGTATGTTTCGATAATACGACCGTTTCAGTAGTAAATGGTTTCAGTGGTGTTTGGTGAGGAAGTGTGAAAATACAAGGAGAAACAATGACAAAACATGTGATGGCTTTTCTTTACATCCTTTGTAAGTTCGATATTGGCGGCGATTTTAGAGGAGAGGCAGAGGGTAGTAAAGTAGTAAACCTTTTTTTTATCGTTACAACCTACAAAGTAATCCCGTCAATTTGTTAGTAACTTGGTAATAAATCTATGTCAATATACAGTGTGTAAATCGAATACGGGCGAACCTCTTAACTGTGGTTGGTATAGGACATAAGAAATGTGGGGCGCTAGGGTCGGGTAACCTCCACGAGGGTCTGGGGCATTCAGATCGTTGTCGATCCGCGAGGATCGGCAGGGATGGGAATGTTCCATGGCTGGTGCGCCCTGGGGGTAATGGTAAACGAGCCCTTTTGGGGCTCGTTTACTATTGCTGCCAATAACCCGACACCCGGGATATTCCCGGGGGGGGAGGGGGGATGGCCTCTGGGCCAGGCGCTGCTCCCAGCATGCCTCAGTTTATCTGAGGTGGCAGGGGAAGCAGCACGCGGCGGGCGTGCTTCGGCACGCAGCCGACGGCTGTGGACAAAACCACGCTAAAAAATGAAAAGGAGGAGGAGCATGAGGAACTTCGAGAGAAGCTCCACAGGGAAGGCCTACGCCAGCTTCCCTTGAATCCCGCAACCCGCAGCACTTTCCCAGCGACCCCCATCACCGGCGGTATGGGGTACGGGTAGTGCTTGTGGCGCGGAAGGCTTGCCTTTATTGGCCGGCCTGCGAGAAGGAAAACTCTATAACACCCGACAGCGAAGTCGTTAAAACCTCCAGATACCGGGCGACCTCTGGAGTATTAGCCACACGTTTTCGGAATGGGCGTCACCCGGCGTGTAGTTTCTTTCGTCCCATACTCGTGGGAATAAAAATCAATGTCAAAAACCCAAAAAACAGAAGTAAAAGGCCCTTCTCAGGGCCAAAGTGGAAACGGCCTTTCTGAAGGCCAAGCAGTGGAGCCTCCATCGAAAGATGTCAGGCTCGAGGAGGGAACAGCGGTGGCTGAGAGTGCCCCAGGATCGTGCACTGAAGCCCAACCTGCTGCTAAGAAGGAATCGGACGGCACCGTGCATGAGCCACGGAGCGCCGACAAATCGGAGAAAACGACGCTGAAGAGCCGGATCCCGCTACCAGAGGGGCGAGTGGTAATAAACCGGACAGCGTTTCTTACGGAGGCGAATTCGCGCGTCGGCGGCCGCGTGAAGAAGACGAGCCAGATATCGTATTTGACAGCCGAAAGAATGATTGTTAATACGCTTTCGGGCTCAGACTCCGACGCAGGTCTGCCGACCGCAGGGACGACACCGCGACCCAGTCTCGGAGCCGGTACGTCCTTCTCTGCCCCCTCCCGCGCTGCAGAGAGCACGGGCAACAAGAGGAGGCGGGTCGAGCTCTCGGAGCCTCGAGAGGAGGAACAAGAGCCAGAAGTTCCTCGGACGGTCCGCGGCACCGCAAACTGGAGAAAGGAGCGGCCCCAGACTCCTGGAAAGTGCCAACGGAGCCGAAACCTGAGCCTGCGCGGGACCGATGGCCGGGCCAAGACTGGCGGTGTTGCGCAGAGACCCAATCAGCAGGAGGGCGGCCAGTGCTCTAAGACGGAAAGTGCTGCAGACATGGTCATGGTAACAAATCAAAACCCAGAAGACGGCCCTTCTCAGGGCCAAAGCGAAGACGGCCTTTCTCAATGCCAAACTCTGGTGGAAATCGGAGGAGGTGCCCCAGACGGCATTACACCTGGCGGACCAGACACTCAGTCCCAGCAAATGCAGCCGTTTGATCGACTGAGCAGGCCTTCAGACTCCGAGTCCTCAGTATGCAGCATGCGTACGGTAGCATCGAGGGGGACCCTAGAGGGGAAATTCTGGAAAACAAAGCCTAAAAAAAGGCCAGGAGATGAGCTCCATCTTTCATCGAGCTCTGAAAACGATGGCGGAGCGCTGAGCGAAGGCGCTAGTCCCAAAAACAGGGACAAACAGACGCCCTCCAAGAGCAGAAGTCGCCCTCCTAAACCGTACGTAGGGCTTGGCAAGTTTTATGCGGAGTGCACCGCTGCTAAAGTGCACGAAAGGCAGCTCCAGACAGAGGCAGATCTGGCTGCCTCAAATGCAGTCGCAGCAGCTGCAGCTCGCGATAGGGTTGAGCGCCTTGTAAATAGGCAACTCCACGCCCACAACCATGAAGAGATAACGATGGCTGAAATGGATGAGGAACTACAGAGTGCCCTTAATACTATTATGTACGTCCATGACACATCGGGCCACCTGAAGGGCACTCATCAGAAGAACCTGAAGGAGTCGGTGGCTAAAATTGGGGCAGTATTCGCGAGAGCTAGGAACCGTACCGCCTCAGAGGAGGTAGCTCGATTAGAAGCAGCAAATACGAGGCTGTCCTGGCAATTGGCGGAATTGCGCAAGCAATTCGACGAAATGCGGAGCCAGCCACCAGCAGTGACTGCAGGAACTGACATCCGTCAAATAATAGAGGAGGTCTCGCGTTCAGCTCATAACCAATTCAGCAACATGCTGAATGCTCGCCTGGCAGGTCTTGAAGACCGTCTGCTGCCGGAACCTCGGCTGCGGCCTCCACTGGCTGCGGACAAAAAAGATGCAGAAGCTACTTCAAGGGAACGGGCTGAATGCGACACGGGCACCCCAATTCCGGAGCCCCAGGAAGCAAACTCCCCAGCCCTTACTAAGACTCTCACCCCGAGGAATGACAAAACAGGACCGAGGCAAAAAAATAAGAAGGGCAATCGTGCCAGCCTAGCAGCCCAAGAAGCGGCTGCAGCCAGGAAGGTACCTGTGGCACCTACCTTGGACAAAGGCCCCAATCCACCTGTCGAAAAGTGGAGCGAAACAGTGGGAAGAAAGCACAAGGCAGGTGGCAGGGGGGCAAATGGGCCTAAACCAAGCAACAGCCCCAAGACAAAAAATGCTGCCAAAAAACTCCCGCAAAAGAAGAAGAAGAAGCTCGCCCCTCCAAACACAGCGGCTATCACACTGACCCTGAAACCAGAGGCAGTTGAGAAGGGCCTCAGTTACGAGAAGATCCTGGGCGAGGCAAAGAAGCAAATAAACCTGGAGGAGGTCGGTATAACCTTTTTGCGCTTCCGCACAGCGGCGACGGGTGCGCGAATGCTGGAGCTGTCACCAAAAACCAAAGACGCAGAAAAAGCGGCAGATCAGCTTGCTGAAAAGCTCCGTGGGGTCCTTGGCGAAGAAGTTAGTGTCCAGCGACCTACAAAGTGTGCGGAAATACGTGTCACGGGATTGGACGACTCAGTTACCGCCGAGGAAGTCGTGACTGCCGTTTCCACAGAAGGGGGTTGCCCCACACAAGGCATTAAAGCAGGAGTTATCTCATGGAGTCCGAGTGGTTCAGGATCTCTGTGGCTTAGCTGCCCAGTCGGAGCAGCCAAGAAAATAGTCGAAGCTGGTCGAATAAAGATTGGCTGGATATCCGCGCGAGTGGTACTCCTAGAGGCTAAGCCACTTCGTTGCTACAGGTGCCTGGAAACGGGTCACGTTGGGGCTAAATGCAAAAGTGACGTAGACCGCAGCAACCTGTGCTATCGTTGCGGCAAGCCCGAACATAAAGCCCGGCAGTGCACACAGGCGTTGTGCTGCGCTCTATGCACAGCCGCGGGAAAGCCGGCTGAGCACCGTATCGGAGCCATAGTGTGTCAGAGCTCAAAGGCAAAACCCAAACCCCGAGGAAAGAAGACCGGATCAGGCCCTGTAGCCTCCCCATCTTCCCAGCAAACAGCTACTGCGGCGGAGACAATGGACACTAATCAATAATATGGCGCTATCGTGTCTCCAGGCGAATATAAACCACTGTGCCAGTGCCCAAGATCTTCTGATCCAGTCTATGGCAGAGTGGCGAATAGGAGTCGCTGTGGTCTCGGAGCCCTACTATGTCCCTAATCACGACGACTGGGTCTCAGACCATGATAAAACAGTGGTCATTATAGCCCCTGCTGTACCAGGGTCTCCGTCTCTCGAGAAGACCGTGAAAGGTCGGGGGTTTGTACTCGCTGTGGTCGCAGGAATGGCGGTAATTGGTACTTACTTTTCACCAAATCGCCCCCTTGCGGAATTTGAGCAGATGCTGACAGAAATCGGAGCGCTCATTGGTCAGATTTCCCCTATCCCTGTACTGATCGCCGGGGATTTTAATGCAAAGTCGACAGCATGGGGATCCGCCGCGACAGACGTCCGGGGGGAGGTTCTAGAGGAGTGGGCGATATCTCTGGGGCTAGCCATCTTAAACACTGGGTCCAAAAGTACGTGTGTGAGGCCGCAAGGCGAGTCCATAGTGGACATAACTTTTGGGTCCAACGCCTTTGCCCACCGCGTGAAGAACTGGAGGGTGGAAGATGGGGTGGAGACAATGTCGGATCACAGGTATATCCGGTTCGACGTTGTAACTCCAGCACCCAGGGCGAGACAGAACCGACCTGCTCGCGGAGACAGCCCAAAATGGGTCATAAGTAAGCTGAACAGGGAGCTTGCCAAGGAGGCAGCGATCGTCGAGTCATGGGGAAGAGGTGCCAGACAAATTGAGGCAGACCTAGTCGACCAGGAAGCAGAAGATCTTGGCACCGTCCTGACCCATGTGTGCGACGCATCCATGCCAAGAGCCAGAAAATTCTCTCCAAGGCGACAGGTGTACTGGTGGCGACCTGAACTCCGCCAACTGCGGGATGCTTGCATGGCCGCTCGCCGCCAGCACACCAGGTATAGAAGAAGAAGAATACGAGACCAGGCTGAAGAGCAAGCTCTGTATGACACATACAGGGCAGCCTGCACTGCTCTGCAGACGGAAATAGCGCAAGCCAAGGACGCTGCGTGGGAGATATGGCTCGAGACCCTTAACAAGGACCCATGGGGCAGGCCTTACCGGGCCGTAAGGCAAAAACTCCGACCTTGGGCTCCCCCAGTAACAAGCACTCTTGAGCCGGAGCTCCTCAACCGAGTCGTGGGAGCCCTCTTCCCCGAAAGAGATCAGTTTGTGCCACCAGTAATGGAACCCACTTTCAGGCCACAGGAAGTAGTGACGGAGGCACCGCCGGTTACAGAGGCCGAGATGAGTGTGGCTGTCCTGAAGCTTCGGTCCAAAAATACAGCTCCTGGACCAGACGGCATTCCGGGTCGCGCCCTAGCAGTAGCGCTCAGCGAGCTGGGTGATAGCGTCAGGACCCTTTTTAGTGCATGCCTGACCTACGGGCGGTTCCCTGCTAGGTGGAAAACTGGCAAATTGGTGCTTCTCCGGAAGAATGGACGCCCACCAGATCAGCCTTCAGCGTACCGCCCGATCGTACTGCTCGATGAGACGAGCAAGCTCTTTGAGCGTATAATTGCCACTCGTCTCATTAGGAGCTTGCAGCCGGGCTTGAGCGATCACCAGTACGGCTTCCGTCCACAACGCTCCACGGTGGATGCCATTGCCCGCGTAAGGGAATTCACAGAGGAGGCAGTCTCCCAGGGTGGGGTTGCGATGTCCGTGTCCCTGGACATCTCCAATGCTTTTAACACCCTGCCCTGGGAAACAATACGGGCGGCTATGAAATACCACAACGTGCCCGAGTATCTGCAACGAATAGTAGCGGACTACTTTGCCGGGCGCGTCGTGGTGTTTCCGACAAAAGACGGCCATGGAAGAAGAGCGATGTCGTGCGGTGTTCCACAGGGCTCGGTGCTAGGCCCTCTCTTGTGGAACATCGGCTACGACTGGGTGCTCCGTGGGGCCACTTTGCGGGGGGTCAGCGTGACCTGCTACGCAGACGATACCCTTGTGTCGGCCCGCGGTAGCAATCATCGGGAGGCAGCGTACCTGGCTACAGCAGGTGTAGCCTCCATCGTACACCGGATCAGAGCACTAGGCCTTGAGGTAGCCCTGCATAAATCAGAGGGCCTGGTTTTCCACGGGCCCCGGAATAAACCACCTGAGGGTATGCAGATAACGGTGGGAGGAACCTCCATCGCCGTCGGGTCGACGATGAAGTACCTAGGACTCGTCCTCGATGGCAGATGGAGATTCGAAGAACACTTTCGTCGATTAGCCCCAAAACTTCTGGCTGCGGCGGGAGCCCTTGGCCGGATTCTTCCCAATCTTGGTGGACCATCAGGAGCATGCCGACGGCTTTACACTGGTGTGGTGCGCTCAATGGCGCTCTACGGGGCACCAATATGGGCGGACACCCTGAGGCCTCGGAACTGCGCCCTGTTGCGGCGTCCGCAACGAGCAATGGCACTCAGGGTGGCTCGAGCGTACCGCACCGTCTCGTATGCAGGAGCCTGTCTCTTGGCTGGCAGCCCGCCTTGGGACTTGGAAGCGGAGGTTCTCGCCAGGGTATTCTGGCGAGTAAAACTGGCCAGGGCAGAGGAGAACCCGCCTGCCCCGCAAGAGGTTCGCAAGTGGAAGGAGGACGCACAAAACGACCTCTATCAAAAGTGGTCCGAACGTTTGGAGACTCCGGGAGCTAGCCGAGATCTGGTGGCCGCTGTTCGGCCCGTTCTGAAGGAATGGGTCGAGCGTAAGCACGGTGCACCCTCTTTCCACCTCACACAGCTGCTTACAGGGCACGGCTGCTTTGGCAAGTACCTGTGTGAGGTCGTGAGACGGGAGCCGACAACAGCGTGTCACCATTGCGAAGGGAGTGCCGTGGACACGGCTGAACACACGCGCGCAGAGTGCCCTGCGTGGGCGGAGCCTCGCGCTGTCTTGGCCACGGTCACGGGGGGTGACCTAACACTGCCGGCATTAGTCCAGCGTATGGCCGGCAGTGAAGAGGCCTGGGCGGCAGTAGCTTCTTTTAGCGTCCACGTAATGTCGCAAAAAGAGGTAGCTGAGCGTGCACGGGAGGATGATGCTGCATCACTCCCCCAACGTCGCAGAAGACCGGGCAGGCGGCGAAGAGCCTTTGCAGCGCGATTGATGCCGCCCTAACGGGAACCTGCGGGTGATGGGTCGGGAGTTCTATCACCCGCGTGAAGAGGTTTCGAGCTGGATGGCCCTCAGTGTTCCGAGGTGCCACCAGCGGAGGAGGCTGCAGGAGCAGCCAGCATAGTCTGGGCCTTTAAAGGCAACGCTGACGGGGTATCGGAAGCTGTGCAAGCGCTTTCCCGAAACCCCGTCCCAATAGCGAAGCGGTGGAACACCCCAGGGTTTTTAGTCCGTGAGAGTCGGACATACCCTCTCGGTTTCTCCCGAGCCGAGAGGGATCCATAACGGATTTTCCCTGGGAAAAAAAAAAAAAAAAAAAAAAAAGGACATAAGAAATGTAATTAGGTAACTTTTAAATGGAATTGCAATTAAAATTTTATCAATAGAAAATAATTCGGCCCGCAATGTAATGCAAACACACTCGCGTTAAACATTCGTTGACAACTGTCAGCGTCAAATTTTATATAATACATTGCTGCTGATAATTTATTATGGGGTCATAATTAAGTGTAACTTAAAAACATGTCTTAATTATTGATAACACTTATGAATTCTATGTTTGGTTAAATTTATCGCCCATATTAGACTTACACACTCTAGATGTGTATATGTAGGTACTTTTCTGTTCAGTACCATGAAAACTAAATCAATAACAAATTGATCCTTCATATATGCTTCCTAGTTTGGTATTCGCTTAGTTCTCAGCTACCAGTTAGTTAAATAGGAAAGTCAAGATAACTGTACTAAAGTACCTTAGTAAAACGACAGTCTAAACGCTTCGTCACTATTGTGGTCTCTCAAAGGCATAAATTTAACGTGTTTGTGTGGTAATTTCCGTCTTGGAGCGCCGATGAAGGAAGTGTCTATGGGTGCTCGTTCCGTGCTATTCAAGTAACGAATGAATGTTGTTCACCTAAAGAGGCTATGACTGTAATAGTTACTCGTGTACTGCGTTGCTGTGTTTACCGGTTTAGGTAAATGACAGTAGCCACCAGTGTGGTTAAGACAGCAAAAAGCCTGTTGCAAATTCTATAAAGAGGTAAAATCTC
The DNA here is from genome assembly GCA_949128165.1 of Lathronympha strigana. Classification (NCBI taxonomy): domain Eukaryota; kingdom Metazoa; phylum Arthropoda; class Insecta; order Lepidoptera; family Tortricidae; genus Lathronympha; species Lathronympha strigana. Next base: position 4,122,581 of record OX421911.1, read on the forward strand.
AACAACACTCACGTAAGTACTTTTAGCAAGTACGACATGTTTTGGAGATCTTAGTATTACATTATCAGGGGTTGAGTACCGTGCGCGACGACGCAGGTGGGAATACTGCGGTGTGTCTCGCCGCGCGCACGTGTCCTCGATGACTAAAAATACGTTGTCGGTAATTTATTACAATATTAATATGTCTCACGATAGGTAAAATCTAAATATTTTGAATCAAAGTGTCGATCTAAGTATTTATAGATCAATGTGTGAAATATATAGATATTTGTTTACGGTCAGAAGTACGTTGGTAGGTACAACCGGGGCCCGTGCATTTGATACACTTGACATAGGTATCAATGGTTAAAGGATGACTCACACTAGAACGGGACGGGACGGGAAAATCTGTAAATTTCTATAGAAAGCGTCACGTGATATCCGAGGGATCCGAGCTATCACGTGATTCTGCTGCACTGGTAGCCGGGTCAAACACAAAACGATGTTCGGATCTTTATGAGGGACTTTTCAAAAGTTAAGGGATATAAAGGATGATTTTCTTATTTAACCCTTAGCCACATTAAAAAGTATATAATAAAAATCATGACTTGTACACAAGTAGTTAACTAATATTGGCCACAGGAAAGATTGGCTCTACAGTTCAGCTGAACACATACTTTTTCTTTCATATGGCCAGCTTGTGGACATGTTGTAATGATTTTTATCATACAATGCGATAGAAATGGAGTACCCCTTAATGTAGATACTCGTAAGGCTAAAATAAGAATATCAAGCTTTATGGCCCTTAACTGTTGAGAAGTCCACTGGAAAGAATCCGAACATTGTTTTGTGTTTGACCCAGCCGGTAATCATTGCAGCATGTAAATTGCTGCGACAAATGGTGGTGTTACTGTCAATATCGGAAAACAAATAGCGATCTGTAATTTATTCTTGATAAATTGTTGACTTTTCAATCTCAACGGCGCGGTCGCCATGACGAAACCAATTAATTATTTCGCAGCACGCTGTCAGCCTTTGTGGCGATAACCACATTCGAAACGTTACTAGGATGAATGAATTGTGTTACTAGGATGACCAGCCATACAACTTTTTCTCCACTTTTACCCAATCAAAACACGATACTAAGTACAAAGGATCACTACGATGATTTGGGATCCTGCCGTTTCGTCGAATTCCTTTTCGCCGAATATCACTTACCAACCAAATTTTCGCCGATAATTCACTTCGTATATCAATGTTTACCAGATTTTCATTTGCCAACTGAAGGATATGGTTGCGAAATGATTAGTTGGTTAATTAATAATTGGTAAACATGTTTTTCGGGATAAATTGATTGGGAAATGAAAATTTGGTAGTAACCCCTAGCGCTTTTGTAATACCGTGTGTGTAGTTTAGCATAACACCAAAATTGAGAGTAAGAGAGTAAGATCTTACGTAAAGGTACCAAGGTTAGCTTGTGTTAGGTCAAACCTTTAACTACAATACAAAATTAAATTTGAAAGTCACTCATGAAAACTAACGGATTCACACTTATAACTCTCACATTTATAACTCTAATGCTACAAAATTAGTATTGAAGTCACAACGGGGCAGAGTCTACAATGGAAAACCTTTATCACATAACTAAGGCTTACCAAAGCCCCATAGATTCCGAGTAGATTAGTAGATTTCGGGACAACTTGTCTTGGATGGCTGCCAGCTCCGCCCGATTGTCGATTTCAAATAAATAGAGGCGTGTTAGTGTTTCAAAGTCTATTGTGTATTCCGTATAGGTTTTTAAAGAAATTAAACATTAAATCCATGTGACTCAGTTATTGGGCCAAGGATGGGATTTCCATATACACAAAATGTTGGGTCATGGTCTAGTTAGTAATTTTTTTTAAGAATCATTTGTTGTTCCTATCGTTTTGTTAGGGTTTGCAGTCGCGGCAATGCGGTTCAATCGTATAATACAGATAAAATAAAGTAACCTACACAAGAATGTAAAATAACAAACATACAACACAACATCAAGTGACAAAATAATACAAACACATGAGCCGGCATAAAACATACCCATACATATGTTATTTATGCCGGCTACATACTATCAAAATCAAAAGAAATCTAAGAGAGATTACTAGTTTTGTTTAATTGTGCGGCTTGATGGAGGTAACAGGGTTGAGCAGGTTTATTAATATATCGCTGAAAATTGTATGGCAAATTATCATTGCGCAAAAAAACTTTCCCATATTTTCATTTTGTCGAAATATCAGTTTGCCAACTGTAACGTTTCGCAGACGCATCTTTCGCATATTATACCAACCTAACCTTACCTTATCCTTATCCGTTTCATTTTATTAAGCCTTTGTATGCACTTTTTAGTTACGAATAAAAAAGTATCCTTACCTAACCTAGTTGGCAAATGAATATTCGGCCAAAAGAAATTTGGCAAATAATAATTTGATAATTTATGTTGATATGCCAAGTGACTCGTCAACGAAAATTTCGACAAAATGAAATTCGGACAAAACGCAGGATACCGACGGCGACTGAACTTGTTGTTAACCAGCCGTAATTCTCTTATTAATTGGTACTAAGTGATGGATTGTTTAATGTTAGTCATAACTTCACAATCCCGTGGAGTTATTTGTGAGCTAGATATGTATGTCTAAAATGCAAAGGCACATAGCAGTCTTTGACTATTTCAACAACCGGACTGGCAATGTCTTTAATGTTCTATACAAAAAAGTCTGCCGATTTTTGCGGGGGAGGGGCACGTCAAATGGCTATTCGTACGTAACGGTCTGTCCATACAATTAGTATGATTGTTTGTCATATGCATACGCAGAGGGGTAGGTCTGCAGCCGTCGGTGTCGATTGCTACTCCACCTGGTTTATACTCAAAAAGAGCAGTGCCCACATTTAAAACTTAGTACTATAAACCTTTGGTGCTTAAAAGACTTGTGACCCAATTTAGGGCGTTACACATTAGGCCAATCTGCCGTTCGCGGAAGCGATCAATCATGGCTGACAGTCGGACATCTACATAGGAACATGCCGCGTTTAGGCTTGTCGCACACTGGACACAGATTTATAGAGTTCCACGTATCTTCCAAGAAAATGAACTATCAAGCATTTAAAGTGATATTTGTACTTCCGATTTCTATGAAATTATGACGTTTACTTAACAAGTAGTCTCTTCACAGTCTGTGCTATCAAAATCTATGAAAACTTAGATTACTTGGACTATAGGACAGTCTAGTGAATAAATTGAGTATGAGTATGAATATGAGTAAGTGACAATCGTAGTGAGCGTTGGTGACCGGAAAAGGTCGCGGGTACAAACCCCTAAAAAGGAGCTTTACCTAATATTATAAATGGGAAAGTGTGTGTCTGTTTGTTTGTCCGTCTTACACGACGAGTTGACGTGACTTTTTATGTGGAGATAGTTGAATGGATGGTGAGTGACATAGGCTACTTTTTGTCTATTTCTAACGCGAGCGAAGCCGGTGGCAAAAGCTAGTCACTTCATATTTACTAATCGCCTTTCGTAGAAGGAAAACATCGTGGGGTAACTGGACTAATCCTAATATGGCCTAGTTTACCTCTTAGGTTGGAAGGTTAGATGGCAGTCACTTCCGTAAAACTAGCGCCTACGCCAAATCTTGGGATTAGTTACCAAAGCGGACGCCAGGGTCCTAAGCCGTGGCATAAGCCGGGAAAACACTAGAAAGCAGAAGAGCCGACAATCGTTTGTCTTAAACGCCGTCAGACACATGGTACAATAAAACCAGGTATGACCATCACGACATCGTGGGAGACACCTCTTTTGATTAGACTATATAAAAACAATCCCTTCAAAAACATTACATGTAAAAATACACAAGTCTCTCTCCGCAGCTCTTACGTACAAAAAAAGTTTTGAGATGCAATGTTAAAACAACTCGGTTATTTTAGCCTGTACCGGGGTCCATAGAACGCGACTTCGATGTACTTGGCTTTTTTAAACTTCTATGTTCCTCTACAATTTGAAACATGGACTTACTTATTGCTGTTGGTATGTCTTTTTTTTTAATTTCTACGAATTGGTAGGCTATAGACTACTTATGTTTAAAATTTGGAGTTTCTGGGCCTGTTAGAAGTATCTTAGAGTTTTGATGATCGTGTGTAAGTGAGTGACCAAACTAAGGAACTTTGACGTTCGATAGTTCTTAAACTACTAGTTCGCATTTAATCGTCTTGAGATTATATCTTTGTCATGTTATAGCCGAAATTTCACTGAAAATTGAGAGTTCTAGCTTTAATCAGCGCGAAATTACAGGAAGTTCAAAATGGCTGGAAGCTGCTTCGAGAGATCGATGGTACGGCCGTGCCCTTTTTTTGCTCACTTGTTTGGGGGGCACTGCGGTGCGGTGCCCCCCAGATATATAATTTTGCCATGTGCAAATGAAACAACTACCTGTCAGTGACGTCGTCATTAATCAGAGACTCCACGGGACGGTCTCACCTATGTTTTCTTTCCACTATGGCCATACATAACTTAAATCATGAGCCAAATCGATCAAGGCGTTTCAAAGGTATAGGGGTTGACGAGATAGAGGGGTTAACCACTAGTAGGTATCTTAGATTTGAAACGAATTTGAAGCAATATACGATTATAAGCTAACAAGGTAATTTGCATCATAACTAATATCTAAAAGGCGATAATTACCAAGTATATTTGTATTATTGAATTTGAAGCAGCTCAAGAGTCTTGTGTGTTACAGGCTTTAGATGGTATTTACATAAAGGATGTGGCATATGCGGCATTAATCATTATAGTCACCTAACTATCGCTATTAGCTCCGTTACGTCACTCCAGGGATTGTTCGAAATCGTAATCGGTATTTGTGTAATCACCAGACAAATTGGTTGAATTCGGAGACAAATGATTTTAATGTATAGTGTATTCTAATACTGTTAACGATGCCCGCGTAATACTAGCGCAGTTAAAAAAAACTGTTTATTTTATCATATACATTTTCTACTTACATGCAAGACTCAGTTACAATCTCAAAGTTTGGAGATTCTATTAACTAAGTTTAGCCTAATTAGTTATTGGAACTAGTATTTTATTAAAAAACTAAACATAAAAGAACAATACATAAAATTAACTTGAAATAACTCTAAAACCCTAAACACTACCTATGCCAAGTCCAAGAAAGGGCCTCTAGGCATGGTGCCGAAGATGCTGGCTGTGTTATTATATTTTTTAAACTGTGATGCCCTATTTGTATTTTTGGTACAAAGTTTTGTGTTATGAGTGTACAGTTCAGTTCATTTCTTCACGTTCATCCTTGTAATAAGTTGTAAACATATTAAAGAATTCAAGTGTACCCCATGTTGTTTGTACCTCCGTCTATAAATTGTATTATCAAATCAGGTACATGCCAATAAAGATATAGTAAGTAGAATATCAGAATTTCGTTCTGAAATTGCGTTGAAAATTACCTCTTATTAAAAATTAATTTAATGAACGTGACCAGACATTTATTTTTAATTTTACCAAGTTGAAGCCTATTGTTGATACATTATAATGGATCGTAATTATTAATTAAATGCCCGTAATTGTAGTGTTTGCGTTAATTAGCATATTAAGTGCAAATTAACGTCCCCGCCCCGCAATATATGCACGTGTATGAATAGTATTTGGCGCAATAAGTTTAATAATGGATTATTTGTCAGTATCAACTTAAGTACATAATTGTTGTGGAACATCCATCCATTGCAACTAAGTAACCTATTTAGACCCACTTGCACAATCGAGGGTTATCCGCTAACCCGGAGTTAAGCTGTCAAATTCCATACGAAAAACGAAAAAGAACTCCGGGTTACATAACCCTGAGTCCTTGTTCGTCAGCCACATGGCTAAATCATGACTCACACTAGAACGGGACGGGACGGGACGGAGCAGGACAGTCATCATGACGATCTGTCATTTTCTATAGAAAAAGTGACGTCACATCCGAGGGCTCCGAGCTATCAGGTGATTATTTTCCGCCCTGTCCCGTCCAGGCCCGCCCCGTCCCGTGCCATCCCGTCCCATCTAAGCCAAATTAATCTGGGTAAATTAAAACTATGCTAATTTAAAGTGGCCGTTAAATTGAATTTCAGATATTGACATTAGCCCTGCGTAAACAATCAAGCGTGCTTGACAAGCACGTAGGCTGAGCAATCACGATTGATTGTTTACTACCAGTTTAAAGCAATTGTCAAGAAGGCAATCAACAAAAGTTTTTTGTCATCAACTGATGTGGGTCAACATTTTTAAGGGTTATCAGTCAGTAATCATCACGTGACAGCTACGAGATCAGGTGGTTTCAGCCCGGTCTAGCATGAGTCATCCTTTATGCTGTTATTCTGTCTCATCAGCAAGCCATACTTTGATTATATTAGAAGACACACCATGGCTGGCATAATATGACCACCACAAAAGTAAATCGTAAAATTTAATGTCATCCATGAAACCGTCGTTGGGAAAGTGTGACTACGATCTTCTTTTTCTTCTTATACCTAGCGTTTTTCCGGCCTATGCTACGGCTTAGAGAGCCGAGAGAGAGTAGGTCCGCTTTGTCAGAGTGCGAAACGAATATCAAGTTGCTGTTAATGTATCATACATCGTGCTTGTCAAGGATGCTGGACCGTGTGCGCCTGACATAAGTGTAGACGATATCGATATAAAGTGGGCCATAATTTGCCGCCGGGCTAATCTAGACAGGTTTACAGGTCACCCGGCGCTAAGCCAAGCTTAATGCGATCAACACCTACACGTGTCAAGCCTTATGTATGTGGGATCGAACAGGAAAAGATCTATATAAGATGGACGTCCGTTTTGGACAAGAATTGAAAAGGAATAGGGATTTTTTCTAAATACTTATATGAAATAGTCGTATTTTGTAGACGTACAGACAACCGCGCATACCCTAGATCACAGCAGGCAGTGTGTTAAAATTTCAACATACTTACATTTTTTCAATGAAAATAAAAAAATGTCTTTATAAAGCTCTATTTTCATAAAATTTTTTTACTATTTCCTTATAAATTGAAAGAGATGTACTACAGAAAAAGTGACTAAGGCACCCGGTGAGCAGGGCTGGTATCGAACCAGCGACCTCCTGTTTTCGCTGCAGACATTTATTACTTTTAATAAATGATTCGATTCGTGCTTCACAATTGCTTTATTTCATTAGTTTAGTTGACTACTAAACCCTAAAAAGGGGTAATGTTTGAAATATAAAAGTAGGTACCTGGAATAATGATATGTAATAATAATCACGTTTAAGTTTAATTAATTTGAATATCAGGCACGTAGTTGTTCTAAATATTCAGATCTAGACTTTTGAATGATAACAACTTTGGCACTAATAGGTTTTATACCAAGTTGTCTTGTTTAGCTTTTTACAATTAGGCACGTCATTTTATACCATATTTAAATCCAGCTTCCAATTAGAAGTATAATCGTTAAACGAACATGATATTATATATAACGTTATAAATCGTTATTATATAATGTTAGTCATTCATCGAAATGAAATCCGGGCCTAAGATGGTTGTCTACGAATGTCATAGGATAATGCTATAAGTTGATAAACTGCGGATAGCGCGACAGTGACAGCTGCCAAATGCAAAGACATTTGACAGAACTGTTTAAAATTATCAGAAATTGTCAGAACGTGCCGAAAAACTATCGCCTTATCCAGCAATTATCAGGATATCAGCTTGGCATCTTAGCCCCGCAGCTTAGATAAAAGCTAGGTAGCAAAGTTTCGGGAACCAAAATTTATACCACCATAATCTGTAGGTAGCTATTAATTATTTTTAACTGGCTCAGACACCTGTAGCCGTGGTAATGCCTAGTTCCCACAAGTTAGGAGCGAACAAACAAAAGATGCATCCGATTCGTTTTGCATAATGCGTAGGTGGTAATGATATATGCTTCCTTGCTCCGCCTTACGCAGCGCGCAGTGTATGGGTACTAGTCAGTAGTTCAATGATTTAATAGTAATTACAATACAAGGACGAAAAAGAGAAAATTCGAAATGAGTGGCGATAAATTAAAACACGACCGCAAGGAGTGTTTTAAATCGACACGATTTGCGAATTACCTCTTCGCACGTGTATTTTCGTGTAATTTTAACATTCGACTCAGGTATTTAAAGTGTCCATTATTGCGCTAGAGCGGTAAAGTAACACCATGTGTACACCATGTAACATTTTTATGATAGAAGCTTGTTACTTTAATTTATACGTACGATGTTTTATAGCATATTTGCAGTTGCTATTATAAACCTTTTTAATGACTTCTTTTCTTGAGGAGTTCCTTAGGTTCCCCTTTTAGTATATGCTGCATGGCTAGTGTATACATTACGGCAGAATATCAAACATATTAAATATAGAGAAGAAACTGAAATGTTAGTTAATTAGTTAGTTTAACTGGGCTTTTTCGGCAACTCGACATCCATTGTTTTTTTTGCGTGCTAACGAGTTAGCCCTACTCCAACCACCTGCCTCCTCTACGAATCCTAGCATCGGTTTTAGGTTGCTAAATGCCTTCTGTGTTGTTGGAGTCTCTAAATACCTACTCCTGTATACTTTTACCTGTCTGCAGTCTAGGACAATATGTTTTGCTGTTTCCACTTTTTCCATGCAGGCTCTCCACATGGGACTATCTGTTTTACCCATGTTCACTATTATATGAAGGTGTTTGTTTAGTGTATTGGGTCCTGTGATTAGTCCTACTATTTTCCGCAGTTGTCTTGGTGTCCTCATTAGGGTTTTCGTGAGCTTGTAGTTTAACTTCGGTAAGACTTCTTTGGTCGGTCTACATGTATCCAGGTAGTAACTGAAATGTAACTTAGAAGATTTAAATTAACTACAATATGCAGAGTGAAGCTAAACAAAATGATGTAAAAACTTCTTAAACCTGTTGTGAATAGGGAATGCTACCTGTGGATATTTAGTTTGAAGAGATTCTCTCGCCAACATAGCTCCCGACAGTCCAAAGCCATGATAACCTTAATAAGTGACTCATATAAGTTGTGTGTGCATCACAAAATGGACCCAACTCAGCTGGCTATTGGCAGCAAAAAAGCTGGCAGGGGGCGTCATGGCACCGCGAAATATAATTCAAGAACCTAATCGTCCCTCATCATCTAGTAAGGGTAAAGAATCATTGAATGGTATTTAATGGTAGATCATCATCATTGGTCACAGTATCTGCCGTTGATGGCTATATAATCCTATACCATCGTAGCATTTCTTGCGACAACGATCACACACAAAACGCATTTATAATTCATAATACAATACGTACTCGTATTTGGTAAATACGTACGAAATTTTTATTTCCTGAATTTCCTGTTCGTGGAATATTAGGAAAGTTATAATATATTAAAATACGCCAAATGAGAGAATCGCTTTGTCATATCAGCGTGACAGGTTAAGCGTAGGTTTCCACGTGTACAGTCGCCATCAGATATATCGGAGCGTCCGAGATGCTCATAAATTTCTGAACACGGCTCTATTGTCAAGACGTTAGAGTGCTTGTTCAGATATTTTGAACGCCTCGGACGCTCCTATATATCTGTTGGCGACTGTACCTTTGAACTTCTCGACGCAAAGTAAGACGTAAAGTATGATGATGCCTCGTGCTCTTTCCGCTTTTCTGTATAAAAGCTTATTGTTTAACTCAATTTAAAAACGAGACAGTTGGAACCAATTAAGTCTGGCTTGAAATAATAGAAGTCTGATAAGTAGTTACAATATAGCGAGGGGTAAGCGGGCAAACTCGTTAAGTCGAGATAATTTTTCATTGAAATAACAACGTTGCGGAAATTGCACAAATTTCAAATTTCAAAAATCGATTTGCTCGACTTATCGGATTTGACCGCTCAGCCCTCGGTACTTTACTAGTTTAGCTAGAACTTTAGCAGATCTAGAAACAAGGACGTAATCTCGTGAAGATAAAAATGTATCAATTTATTCGTACACAATATCACATACATTTACAATTTCGTAAATTGTTCAAGCTCGACTAGCGAGTAGGTATGTCTTCCTAAGAAATGGGTACTGTAAAATATTGTAACTTCGCTCGCCCACACCGTGCCCATAATTGCCTAGCTCGAAAAACAGTAGTTCTACACTAAACAGCTGTCTACTAATTTATAGCTACAATCTAAAACTTTACCATGTATGTTTATTTTCTTCGTGTTGTCCGTTTACTCCGTGAACATGGCGCTTGCAACAGTGCCGAAATATCGGGTGCTCAATAAAACAAACATACATGGTAAATATCCTGTTTAAGAGTAGCTATAATGCAAATTACCATTAGCATTATTAAAATCGTACTTATATTTAGTTCTTGGGGATGGGAAGTTTATTTTGTATTAATAAGCATTGCATAGGTGATGTCAGCGAATAATCACTAGGTATCTTTTACGTTATTATTTTATTTTCCGTTACTTTTACGTTTGTTGTATTTGCGTTATTCTATCTGTCTATCAGTCATGGACATCCAACGCTGGTCATAGGTCTCCCCCAAATAATCGCTACAGAGTGCGGTCTCGCGCAGGCTTTATCCAGCGACTCCCTGCAACCCTTACGAGGGTTTTTTACATCCTAGAGCACTCCGGAGTTGCATAAGGCCTCCACAAGATCCTTCTACGCCTTTCTATCTTGAGCAATCTTAGCTAAGTCCTACGGTTTGCAACTCGCTCGCCACGCTCCGTCTCCACGTGTGTACTGGTACTGGGCGCCCACAAGCCAAGCACAGGCAGGGAATCCTTGCAAAGTCGTATGCGTTTCCTCGCTATAATTTCTATGTTCATAGTTCACATTACAATCTTGCATGTAAATTGCTGTTCGGAATATGTGTGCTGCTCTTATTCAAGATTACTATTCCAATGTGATGTGAATGTGTGCATATTCTCAGTAATGCGGTGGCCGCGTGTTGTTTTTGTCGTGGCATTTCAAGCTGGACAATGTTGCCGCAGGCTCGTGTTAGCAACTTGATATGGAAGTAATCTTTCTCATGTGTGGCTTGATAGCAACGATATAATGTTATACATTCATTTTTTTGCAGTGGAAGTGAGAAAATAGAAAGAATAGTCCACAGGACTTCAAATAAAAATATAAATAACAGTAGGTACGGTCAACCAATTGGAACCCTAGGCCACTCTAGAACCATGTCAAAATGACAAGCAGTAAGATATTTCTTACAATCTGATTTATAGCGTCACTATGACATAGTCCTACAGTGGCCTAGGGTTCCAATTGGTTGACTGTACGTTAATCAGACCCAAATTAATGAGTTAAAGCATAATAAAGTACCAAGGTCTGTTTTTAAAGCTTTAATATTATTTGGTATTCGGCTAAATAGTATGAAATATTTGTCCGAATTAATTAATATTTAAGTGGCTCAATAGACCGAACATAAGCAAGATATTTGTGGCATCTCACACTTTTTAGACTTTCAGAACAATTATTTCCGAAAATATTAGATTAATCATAATTTTGTTTAAATACCTTTTAGGTATTGCTAAATTTTTTTTGACATTAAGTTACATGTATCCCCATACATGTATGGGGCGCCCCCCCTAAACATATATATTTTCGTAAATTATAGGCAAAACTAAGTAGCGGCACACAAAATACACCTGTTACTGTAATATCATTCATTACCATATGCATATTAATTACTGAGTAAAACCGCTGTGACATACGGACGGACGGACAGACGGACTGGACGAAACTATAAGGGTTCCGATTTAGCCATTTTGGCTACGGAACCCTAAAAAGTCATAGCATAAACACCGCTCCTTGCCGCTCCCAGTGCAATGCTCGCGGCATCTGCACTTGTTTTTGCTATTACTATCATACATTATCGTTGGAACCTATCTTACCTATCATACATATATGCATATCCATTGCACTAGAAACGGCTTGGAGCAAGGAATTTAGATGAAGGTACTAACGTTGTGGTGGCCGTATTCTGTCTAACAGGTATAAAACGTAAGATGTGACAATTTCTTCAAGTGAAATTAAGCTAAGTTTTCATACATTTTGATACTAGAGAGTGCACAAGTGTTTATTTAAACGTCAAACTTCTATGAAAATATAACGTTAACTTAAAACTCACAGCCTGTGCTATTAAAATCGATGCAAACTTAAATTAGTCGTCTATTGAGTGAGTGCTGAATTAAAAGATACGAAGTTCGGTTTTTTTATATTACGACGGTGACAAACAAGCATACGGCCCGCCTGATGGTAAACAGTCACTGTAGCGTATGGACGCTTGCAACTCCAGGGGTGTTACATGCGCGTTGCCGACCCTTTTAAAAAAAGGAGGATTCGCTGTGTTGACTGATCTACTTATAGACAGTGTATTGTCATTGTCAGACATAATCACCTGTACAGGTTGTCACAGTTCAGTATTTCAATCAATGAAAGTGTTTGAGCTACTAGCCGGAGAGCGTTGATGCAACTTTCAATCCGTAGGTCGCGAAACTTCTGTACGAAATATAATTTGATATTCAATTGCTTTTCGTTGAAGGTTAACGTGAGGAAACCGGACTAATCGACTAATCCCAATAAGGCCTAGTTTACCCTCCGGGTTGGAAAGTCAGATGGCAGTCGCTTTCGTAAAACTAGCGCCTAAGCCAAATCTTGGGCCGTGGCATAAGCTTGGGAAACACCAGGAAGAAGGGGAAGCTATTAGAATATTTTGCACCAATTTCTACGAAATTACATTTAACTTTTTAGGTAACTAGCCGCAACTTTCCGAAATTAATCTACAGTTTCAACGTAACATAAACCGACCGACATTAAACAAAGTTATTAGTGCACAGCTATTACTGACATTACGATGTATGACAGTATTCTCAAACAAATATTATGCAACAGTACAATAGCAATTTAAGATGAACAACGTGACAAGTGTGCTTAGCTTGCACAGGTCTTGTTGAATGTCGTCTCGCTTAAATCTGGAGCAGAGCCCATTTGGGGAAATATCTCCACCTTACAGAATACCCATAGCCCCAGGAGGATTCACTGTGTTGACAGCTGGGGACACAAATATACCTAACCTAACTGGGGATACAAACCTAGTTATAAAAAAATAAATGTAAGAATTGTACACGAGAACCTGTATTATTTTTAAGATCACTGTAAACCCATAACCATACAATAAATGTTTTTGTATTTATATTTGTATTTGTATTGGTTATAAATGTTTGTCGAAAAGGTACAAATGGATAGATCCAGTCAGCACTAAAGCAAGAACCATTGAAGAAGCGTGCCGCGGCCGCTGATGGACAGCATCGCGAGCGCAGACTTCTGGCCGAAGGGTGTCGTGTTTCGGCGGTTCCGGGGCAACTTGCCGAATCCTACGCCTGATCAGACGACGCAACGGAGCCACGTGGTTACGTCGCCTAAATTAAATTATACGTAGTGTTGGGTTTTATATGATTTGGTTTTTTATTTGATGGTTGCAGTGCTTTGGTTTTTACTGTTATGTTTTAAACTGTTTTTTGAAATAAATAAATAAGTTTAGTACCAATATCATTTTTATACGCCAAATACGCCTTTAAGAATAACGCCCCAGCTTTGCCTATGGATATCCTGATAGTGCTATAAAGTTTAACAAAACCAATAAACAGCGATTCAAGCAGTCTATCTATTTACAAACTATTTTCTCTTTGCCTGTAAGTTTGTATCTTATATAATTTGACCTCTAGTTACAATGAATAACTGTGCAAACTTAGAAGTTAGTATACCGGTTAGTACTTAGCGTAGAGAGAAAATCTTTGTGAACATGTTCCAGTGAACTGCAATTATTAGAACTGCGAAAATGTAGCTTAGTCTCTTTCTCTCTATTGTCTTAAAGCTGAAGAGTGAAAGAGCTGACGAATGCTCGATTTACTTGTATGAATAATTACCGAGTTTTCATGCAACGGTTTGCATTTAACAAGCAAGCAGAAGTGTTTACGAGGTACTTAGAATAAGTGCTGGTGATTTATTTGATTTGCTGTTTTTCAATTGCAATATTTGCATTGCTGTAAAGTGAACTTTTTCAAAACAGGTATTATTGGTAAATGCCCTATTAAAAATACTCGTGCATAATTATGTTTCTCGCTTCGCTCGTCGTCGTACATAACAGAGAAATATTCCATTTATTGGTTTGTTGGTGTCAATGGCGTAAGTGCTTTTAAAACACAATTAGAAAAATACAAATATTAAAAAATTATAAAAATAAAAACTTAATCGGTGAACTGGTTACGAGTCGGGGCCCTCTTCGAAGAAATCTAAAGTTGTGTCTTTACAATTGCGGACGAAGTTATCATGACGAATAACTACCGGAAATATATCCTGAAGGACGGTACGGTCGACATTTGTCGGACATGCCGCCGTCCCGGAGAGTCACTCAGGCATAATTATTATTTCCGGTTGTTCTCATCTTGCTATCGGCGAGTACTTGCACAGACATAATCTCGTAGCCAGCAACTTGCTCTTAAATACTTGTGGACCACGAAGTGTCGTACTACAAGTACGCACATGCGACAGTTCTCGAAAATGGTCGTGCCACGCTCTATTGGGTTGGGATCGATCTATCATCACGGACAGAACTATAATAGCGAATAAGCCTGACATCGTGCTGTTTGATATCGCAGCGTCGGGCCGTGCTCGCCGACGTCACCATCCCCCATGACGAGAATCTCTTAAAGGCCAAGAAGGACAAGTCCAGTAAGTACCTAGACTTGGCTCACGAAATAACCGCCATGTGGGATGTTGACTCGACAATCATTGTCCCGATAGTCGTTCGTCCAGCGAACGGTCTCATAGCGAAGAGTCTCGACTAACATCTTGAGAGACTCTCGCTTGGTGGATGGATCAAGGGTCAGGTGCAGAAGGCAGTAATCCTGGACACGGCGCGTATAGTCCGGCGGTTCCTTTCTGTGCGGCCCTAACCACCGGCAGCCTGGTCCCTGCTCCGTTGACGGCGGCGGCACTCTAGGTTAGGTTTTTTATAATGTGTTTATGTTTTATATGCCCTGTTTTGTATGTTGTTTTATATTTTACTTTTATAGACATATTGTAAAAGCCTAACTTAGGAACGAAACTGAATTAAGGGAATAAAAACTCATATAAACTAAATTAAAAACATAATAATTTAATTAAGCTAAAAACTAAACAATACACGAAACTATAATTTGTTTATACACCTGACAATGATTTTATATTTCGGCTGTCTTATACAATTATTCCCATTGAATTGTGGTTACTAAAATAATCGGCTTCACAGGAATCGGCATTGATATTTTCAATCTAATCCAATTTATTGATACTTCTAATATCCAAAAACAAAATTGTCACACGTAATTACTGAGTGCCACTTGTACCAACCAGGGTTAGCCTAACCCGGCGTTAAATAATCAAATTCCATATGAAATAAACGCTTAACTCTGAGTTAGCCGCTAATTCGGAGTAAAGCTGTCAAATTTCAGACAATAAAACGCTTAACTGCAAACGCTTTTAAACTTTAAACAATTGACAATAGAATTTCAACAATTTGCATGAAAAAAAAGTTTGATTAAATAACATAGGTACCAATCTTTTTAATTGATCCTTTTTGTTAATTTACGACTTGAGCTGGGCGTACTTTCAATTTAATCTGCTACAATCGACTCAAGAGGGCCATATCACATCCACACATCACTATACCAATCATGTATTTCTCTAAACTTTTCATTGGAAAAGCAACCTTAAATCCGCTATATAGAGTTCACATTGAAAACGATGGATATATAGTATAGGTTGATGTTTAAGTATGCAGTCGATTTGTTTTTTTCGAGACGATCTCATTTACAAACAATGCAATCATCTTGCCGAATATTCGCAGAGTTGAATGAATGTGAGAGAGTCGAGCCCTTCGGCAAACCAGTGTGTGCAGTTAATACTAAAAAATATAGAAATCAGTAGAATTAAGGTAACAAAATAGAAACCTTTTCGATATTGGGGGAACTATTTGGTAGCGACATATCTTTATTTTAAATAAATACATATTATGGGACAATCTCACACAAATCGACCTAGTCCCACGGTAAGCTCAATAAGGCTTGTATTGTGGTATACCTACATAAAAATACTTGAATATATAGAAACCCATAACATAACTCATTAACAAATATCCTTGATAAACACACAAATAAATGCTCGACCGGGATTCGAACCCGGGACCTCCTGCTCCTGCAGGCTCACTACCTTCTAGACTAGGAGGTCGTTTATTCACTTCAAAAATGTTTATAGCTAAGCCTTCTTTAAACAATGTTCACTTGACCGCATACTTTACAGATTATCCTAGTCACAAACTAAGCAAAGCTTGTCACTACCAACTAGTCTAGGGAGGTCTTTGCATTCTGAAAGCGATTGGAATACCCCTTTTAACAGCGGCGTCCAGATCGTGATTTTTTCTTTTTCGGCTAAAATGAGGTTGGCAAAACAATGAGATAATGATTGCTATAGTTGCTTAGCAAAAAGAAAGCGTGGCCGATTCACTGGAAAATGGATGTAAATGCGACTAAATGGGGAATCGTTTTGTGCGATAAACGCTTTTTAGGTATTTAGGTCGGTGTAAGGTTTAGAAGGTTTAAAATTACGTTGAAGAATTATTTCTCTTTATGGCCTTTTTGAATGAACAATAAATACTTCTTAAGGTGATCTTAATTTACTTATGTTTTTAGTTCTATCTTATTTTTAATTAAGTATTATTTTTAGTCTATCCCGTGAGTATCTGATACTTTATAAAATTTGCCAAAATGGAGCTCCGACGTTTCAAAAGCAACATTGTCCCCGTGGTCCCGGAGAAGGACTTTTTTTTTACGTGGAGGAATGCATTTAGGCATCCCGCCTAGCCGGGGAACTAGGACGGGTATGTGGGACTCGCAGGTCCGGACCCGCACTACCCACTAAACCATCCACCCCGTCTTGCAGCGTTGGTGACGGTGACACGGGATTGCCCTAGGCACACAACCGCGAACACCGCCTGCTGCGACAGCCGAAGCTGTCCCTTCCTTGAGGCCGAAGCCCCTGGAGCCGAAGCTCCCCCGCCCGAAGGTAGCGTGCAGGGTGACACCACACGCTGGTCCCTCATGAAAACCTCCACTCCGGGAGCGGGCACACCCGGAGGCCCCCTCACGCCAACACTCAGAAGTTCTCTCCCTCAATGAGAGTACTCCCTGTGCGGAACCCCCCAACCCCCCTTGACAGGATATATGCAGCACCAGTAAGAAATCCTCGGAATCTTCCAAGAGATCGCTTGCCGTTGCCCCCAGGAAGCACCGTCCAGGAACCCTTCCCTTTTTCCCGGATCAACCGGATCAAGGAGAATGGGAAGAGCCCTGGCACTAGAGGAGGTTTCCCATTGTAGCCCCCCGACCCGGAGAAAGACTGGCTCAGGTTGACAGCAAACATGTCGAGCTATTTTCGACTTAAATGACGTAACCCGATATAAATATTTATATACCTTTAAGTTTATTTAACTTTTTATATTTAATTTTGCTGCGGACTTCATGCGCCTGGGGACACCGTGGTTAACACATTGAAAAGAAGATCTATGAGAAGATGACGGTAGACAAAGTCAATGTATTAACTACGAGTAAAGTTCCAGTAAAGTTCAATCTACCTATAAGTACTTAATTGTTTTTTTTAATGTTTTTATCGTGTAAATGTATTATGTGTAAATTATGTATGAGTCTTGTTACTTGAAATAAACAAATTTAATTTATAAAATTCTAGAATTAAAATTTCGTCATATAGTTTTTCGAAATTCTACGAAACTAGAGGCTTTGGTTCCTGGCCTTGAAGGCCCTGAGGGTCTTGATTCGATCCCGATGACGGCTTATTTTTTGTTTATCAAAAATGTATTTTCCTGAGTTGTTGTGTATGTTCTACGTTTCTAACTGGTATCCATAGTTCAACCCTTGCATATTGTGGGGCCTGGCTCTACATAAAATTGCCCTAAACAATTATTGATCAGTTTTTATTGCCTTTTCAGCATCATATAACAATTATTACGTACCGAGGCCTGTAAAATAAGAAATGTCTCAGATCTCGTGTAATTGACGGCCGATTCGGCTGAGGTCGACAAACATATGATCTGAGGCTTTCTTATTTACTGGCCAAGGTCAGAAGGCCTAGTATAAAATTGTACGACATTAACTTCTCGACTGCGTTAGCGTATCGAGGGGTCAAAATATGAAAGTTGCCGGATGATTTAAATAAACGGCAAACATAATTTGAACTCTCTATACGCTTACGCGATCGAGAAGTAAGTCTCGTACAATTTTATACTAGGGCTTCTGTAGGTACACTAGTTTTCTGCTCGACGCAGTCGGTGAGCGGCGAATTTGTTTAGCGTAGCGGCCTGCAATTGGCCGCTTGCCGGCCGGAGGTCAGAAAAATATATATTTATACTTCAAAACCGGCGTTCAAAACCTAAACTATTCTTTTTCTTTTTTTTTTGTTAAATAGTTTATTGTCTAATAATATCTATCCTAATATTAAGCTACAAACTCTTCGACTTATTGGACCAGCGAGTTAGCTGGCCCATTCATCACAATATAACGAACGGGCTCGTCCGAGCAATAAGTCCGCTAATTAATTGTTATTGCTGTACGTTTGTAGCTCATGACCCTTTAATCGTATGTTTGACTTGTGCCGAAGCTGATTTGTTATAGTTCGATAGCAATTATATTGATTATGAGCCTGTTAACAAAGAAACTATTGCAGGGATGTTGAACTAGGTGACTTACAAACTTACACCATAAAATAATGAGATCACTTTTGATATCAGGCTGTTTTAATTTTTGGTTGTAGATAAATATTTTAATCATGGCAGCGTTTTATAATGTAGTCACACTCTCCCTGAAAGCTACCTTAGCGCTTAAAGGATGACTCACACTAGAACGGGACGGGACGGGAAACTCTGTCAATTTCCATAGAAAGCGTCACGTGACATCCGAGGGCTCCGAGCTATTACGTGATTCTTTCTATAAAAATTTACAGGTTTTCCCGTCCCGTCCCGTCCCGTGCTAGTGTGAGTCATCCTTAAATTTGATACACACTTTTCTTTATATTCGTAAGTGGCTTTTATTTTCAAGAATATGACCGTTACTGATGTTTGCAAGAACTTATAATTCATACTTTGTCGTTATATTTAGTTTCCTTTTTGATCTCATTCCACCGATTTAGTAAACACTCCTGTAAAACTTGGCAATAACGAGTACATATCGTGACAAACTACGTATATAAGTTTTATTTTCGTAAACGACGTCCATGAATTATGGATATTAGCCGGACAGTCTAATGTCCTAAATGAGTAATGTGTTTCACCGACACTTTATACTCTTTATAGTGGCAATAAAGCCGAGGGCCTACCACGAACACCGAAAAATCAAATATTTCGTCCTGCATCTCTTTCGCTCCAACTAGAAAGTGCGATAGAGAAGGAGATGTACATTTTTGTTCGCTCGGTTTCCACGGTAGTAGCCCTGAATTCTATGTTCCTTGATACTTTTAGGGTTGGGAAATGTCCCGGTTGGAAATGGGACGGGATTAATGCATTTGTAATGGTACATTGGTTAATGGGCGGTGATATTTTGAATTGAAAAGTTCTTTAATTACTTAATACAGACTGCAGCATCCAGACTTCAATTCATGATTTAACAATCATGTTAAATCATGAATTCAAGCTCATTCAGCTATGACCTGTTTATGATAGAATCGACAACTGGTACGTTTGGCATTTGGCATTTCGTTCGCACTTATTCAAGCGTCAAAGAAGAACTAAGAGTCGTGCCAAGGTTGTCCAAAAGTGAAAATCACCTTATAAATATTTTTTACTTAGAATCTGCTTCCGTAACCGCTCTATATGGACTATGGAGACGTTGCTGTATACCAATAAAAAAAATATATAAATTCAATATCAAGCTAAGGCAATAAATACGAGAAGCAAGACTTTAACACGATTTTACTACCTGATGACGTCTTAACGCGATTCCGTTGACCTAAACTCAGTCGCTGCCATACAACTGAGCATAGTTAAGAACATAAACTAAATCGCGTTAAGACGTTGTCCTATCACAAAAGTGGGGTAACAGTATCTCGCAGTTGAAAAAGACACCTGTCATTTTCTAACTGTGCGAATTAAACAATGACAGTAGTCTGTCTCTACCGCGAGATAACGTCGCACCACTCTTGTTCTAGCGCTAGTAATAGTGTGTTAAATATTTTAGTATAATATAAAAATGGCAAAGGGGGAACTTTTTGTAGCCAATATAGAGCATTTTAATTGAACGTACAACGACTTTAAAGCTTTTCATCTTACTTAACCATATCTAAATCCGTAAAATTGTTATGTCACGTTTACCAGCTGCGGCCATGTCAACGACTCACCTTTACGATAGCCGTTGTTAGCAGGAAAGTATTATTTATAAGAAAAAAACACGATTAAAAATGTTTTAGACTGAACTTAGCAGTAAAGTAAGTATAAGAGCGTTTTTATTTTTTGTTGCTCCTATACTTTTTTTGGATTTGGATAGTTTTATTTGATTTCTAATCAGAATCACGAGCTCTTTGGATCCTAGAAAAAGAAAAAAAAGTCATTTTATATTTGACAATCCAAAGATAAACATATTTACACGTCAAAACAACACTCCTTTTGTCCGTAGGGAGTCAAGAAATGGTATTAAAATTAGATACAGCGGGGGCTTCTAAAACTGGTACATGTCCCGTGGTACAAGACAGCGACAGCTCTCGCTAGTGCTGCGATTACAGCACTTGGCGACTGTCACTTTCAAAGCTATTCATTACTTTTATTATTTTCCAAATATATTACGTACTTATTTTCGCTCACAAAACGTTATTTTGTTAAATCCGATGTTGGCCACAAAACCGCTAATCTATGGCCGTGCAATTTTTTTTTTTATCTTTCGAGATTCGAAGTGTGAACTCTAATCGGTGTTTTTCGGAGTTTTATGTAGGTACATCCTGAGTAGGTACTTAGGATCTGGTTTCATAGTATTTCAAAAACATTATGCAGAAGCTTGAGCAATCTTAATACAGGCGTAAGGCCTTTTTTACCTGCCTAATCTTGAGAATAAGTTACCCCAGTTAAGGTCAGGTAAAACGCAAGGCGAATGCGACATCAAAAATTAATTAAATTAAATTAAATTATTATTTAATTCAGAAAATAAAATTTCCATAATATATTAGTAGCATATTATCGCTCTTAACTTATGTTAGTGACTATCTATGTACGTAAGTGTATTTTAACTATTATTTTTATTACAAGCAATACTCCCAGAAAGCGCCATCTTGCATCAAAAATGCAAGTTAAAATTGGTGCCCTAATCTAATATAAGCTCCACTGTATGATAATACTATAGTCCGCTTAGTTTAAAATTAGTTCAACTGTTAGACAAACGAGACTGATTTTTAACCTCGTTCTGCCAAATAAGTAGCGCTCAGCACTTGAATTCAACGGAAATTTTAAATCTTTTCAAGTAATAAAATAGCAGAAAGACGACCATTATTATGAATACGTTAATTTGGTATAGTGAAAGTATAAGTCATTATGGGGCGCGAAAAAAAACTTTGGCGGTACTATAAAAATCGGCGACATTATGTATGTACTATGTATCCTTCTTCCCAGCATTAGCCCGGCTTATGCCACGGCTCGTGTAGCAAGCCTGGGGTCCGCTTTGGCAACTAATCCCAAGATTTGACGTAGGCACTAGTTTTACGAAAGCGACTGCCATCTGAGCTTGCAGGAAGGAGAAAACCGGACTAATCCCGATAAGACTTAGTTCACCCTCTAGGTTGGAAGTTCGCTTTCGTAAAACTAGCACCTGCGCCATAGCCGTGGCATAAGCCAGGAAAACAGGATTGTATAATAGGTTTTCATCTAATCTAAGCACTTCGAAATGGGCTGTACCTAATATGACGTCTCTCGACGCAATATCGGTGACTCCATTACTCGCGGCCTCCGTTCCGTGACGTCACGCCGTCTCCCATAACGTCACGCTAATGTATTACCCTCATTATCTGGCGCCGATGCATATTTCATACTAATTACGTGTTTACGCCTAAGACAAAGGGTTGGCACGTGATATCTCATATTGTGTATATTCGAGGTGTGCTGAAGTCGTATGTCGATAACGAGGTCTTAAGGTAACGTTGCAAACGTTGTTCAAATGATTTTTCAACAACAAAATTTAAACGCCCAGTCCCGTACTAATTTAGTAGGGCAACGCGACCGCTTGATTCAGTTTCGTTTACGTTTACCTGAAACCTTGTAAATGCAAAATATTTCCTAAAATATTCCAGGTGTACATGGAATGGTACCTTTAGTATAACGTAGAATTTTACGGCTAAATTTTGCATTGGTGAGGCGACCTCTTTCTGTTTGTAAACGGTTCATAATGTGGTGTTTAAGTAGGTATGTATTTAGTCTGTGTTTTTAAGTTACTTGGATTTTATTTTGTTTATGTTTTTCATTATTATTTCAAATTGAGTTGTTCTTACACTTAAAAATTATGTATAAATCTGTCAAAGTAATTACAAAATTCTTTGCGGTACTCGTACATAATATAAAAAAGCAAGAAGCTTTTTAGGGCGTGGTTATTTAACATGGTGGGGTGGTTGCAACATCGCCGAAATATCGGGAGCTCAATATTATTAAAAAAAACAGTGGTTAAGAATCCGTATTCATTAGTTAGAATGTAAAGTATTACTGCTACGTAAATGTTTTAACTAAACCACTAAAATCCACATAACGCCCGTGTTATTTAATCTGCTTAGGTACATATTATTGAAAAATGCTGAATTAATTTGCATCGGCATCCTCCGATCAGTTCCGTTCCGGCAAAGGAAGTTTACTTAAGACTAAGGAGCAAATCCCTAGGTGATTCGGATCTGTTTATAGCTGAAATTGGTATTTGATTAAAACTAATAGACCAGTGTACACACGGTACAAAGTCGCCGATAAAAAAAATAAAAAAAAATTATAGTGTGTAATTTTGATTTATAATTAGAACCTTATAAGTTTTCATTTATTTATTATGTTAGGAAACCGGACTAATCCCAATAAGGGCCGGAAGGTCAAGTAGCAGTTGATTTCGTGAAACTAGCGCCTACGCCAATCTTGGGATTAGTTTCCAAAGCGGACCTCTAGCATAAAGGATGACTCACACAAGAACGGGCCGGGATGTGACAGGGACGGGACGATGTGTCAGTTTCTATAGAAAACGTCCCGTGACCTCCGAGGGCTCCGATTTATCACGTGATTTTTTTGTATATAAATTGACAGATCGTCCCGTCCTGTTCTAGTTTGAGTGATCCTTAAGCCAAGAATCCTTGAATAGTATATATTAGTTTATTTGTTTTTTTTTTGTTTTTTTTTTTCAAAGAATAAAAACAAATTTATTACCAAATAAATATAAACTACCTACTTAAAAAATATATGTATATATTTACATCTCGCTCCCCGCCGTTCCAGGTGCAAAAGTGCCCATAATGCTAGCGGCTAAGATATAAGTGATAAATGTAATTGTATGTGTAGCTATAGCCTTGTTAATAGAATTCATTGTGACGGTTGATTGTTCGCTTGAAATAATTATTTCCTGCACCAACTTAAATTAGAGAATGCCATTTGGCATTAAGTCCGCCATATGTACAGTTTTCTGTCTTGTGCATTAAAGTTTAAATAAATAAAGAAGTAAAAAAGCTAGGAAGAAGAAGAGGGTGGTTTTTTTAACCCTAAAAATTAGGTACCTTCAACGCTACGAGTAAGACACCTAGAACGTGACATCGTGTTCGACGTCTCGTAACACTAATATGTCTTTACCGGCCTCCTAGCCTAGTCGGTAGTGACCCTGCCTACGAAGCAGGAGGTCCCGGGTTCGAATCCTGGTCAGGGCATTTATTGTGTGTTTATCACGAATATTTGTTCCTGAGTTGTGGATGTTTTCTATGTATTTAAGTATTTATATGTATCTATCTATTATATAATATATGTCGTCGCCTAGTACCCACAACACAAGCCTTAGAGCTTACCGTGGGACTAGGTCGATTTGTGTAAGATTGTCCCATAATATTTTTTTATTTTATATATCGTCGTCTAGTATCCACAACATAAGCCTTATTGAGCTTACCGTGGAACTAGAACGATTTGTGTAGGTAAGATTGTCCCATACTATTTATTTATTTAGGTTTTTAATAAATATATATTCTCATAGTTGTAAACTAAAAATGAAGTGTTGTAAGTTAAAAATACTGGTCACGTTGTTTAAGTGAACAGACGATCCGAAAATGGCCGTTGTCTGGCAAAACCAATAACCCGAGTGCTTTTGTTCTCCGGATAATAATGTTTAATAATGCTGAATACAGGGTGACGCGTCACGGGGGCATTAATTTTTTTTTGTTGGCTATCAAATAATGTTAGTAAGTAAAACAAATGAAGCAGAAATCCAAAATTAAAATCGTTTTTCCGCTCTTGGTATCTTCATCGTTGTACAGATATCGGGCATTTGGCTTCCTTATTATTTAAGTATAAATACAACTGTAAACTGTAATATATTTAAGATATACATAATAGTACACCCGATACAAACATTTTGTTATTTCGCCAAAACTGTGTTAATGTGATGATTAGGTTAGTCTTTTTATGACTTTATAACGCCTATCTAATAGCCCCCAAGACCGTCCCACTACTACTTAGGTTGATGCTACTATTTACCTACTTAGGTACTAGTCTATCTGAAAAACAAACTAAATATATATATAATGGCTACCTTAGCTACTAAAATTATCTTATGATTTACCATGAAATTCTGAAAACGATGTCTTTTGTTACACTGGAAACATTATAGATTACACCAGTGAGACACAGAAGCCAAAAGTACATGTCATCTTTGCAAATTGGTACATGGTATAAGTACTATTCAATTGGGATTAGGTACGCAGTTTAGTGCCTACTTACACACGTGTTTAAAAGTGCAAGATGAATTTATTCATTCATTAAACTGCCCATGCAATTTTGAACGCAATAGTACCTATTATAAGCTATTTTGCAAAAAAAGTTTTAGATATAAGCTTTTATCGCTTACTGTACTTTACTCTCTACTGTCAACTTATATTCATCGAGGAAGTTCTAAGAAACCCAAACAAAATGGGGTTTGGTTGTTTCATCACAAAGTTCCTATGGCCACCTCCGATCTCTATCATCTGACCAGCTCGATGGTAGCATAACATTGTGTTGTCATCCTACATACATATACATTGCAAGTTAAATGAAAGCTTGTCAAAATAGTCACCCTGTATACTAGCCAATGTAGACACAGCGATCCACCACATCCACGCTTCATAATTCATCTGGATGCGGGCATTATCGAAATTAAAAGGTGTCCAGTAACGGCCGCCATTTGTAATCCAAGCTTACTCCGATGAACGAGGGCGGTGGCCTTGACAATATTCTAACCCGGATTATAAACCCTGTATTTGGCAATGTATCTTACGAGACTCACGAAATACGTACCTACCCAATTGTTTACCTTCTTTTTGTAGGTACTTATTTTATATTCTATTTTATTATTTTTAGAAGAGCTTTGGCCCAGCGGTGAGGCATGCAACTTTCAATCCAACGGTCGCCGGTTTAAATCCCAGCTACTTCCAATAAGTATTTCGGACCTTATGTACGAAATGTCGTTAGATTTTTATAGTTAGTCTCTTTCCAGCTGAGCACTTACGGATTAGCGTACAACAAAGCAATTGTATTCAACAATGGCATTATCAGTCTATGAGGCGCCGGCGACGGATATGGAAAAAAATTAACTGCACTTAACTGTTTTGCCATTATCAACGCTATTCCTTAAGAAAAATACTAATCGCTTTACGATGAAGGAAACCGGACCAATCTCAATAAACCCTAATTATATTATAAATATTAATATCCTTTCCAGGTTGGAAGGTCAGATGTCAGTGGTTTTCGTAAAACTAGTGCCCAAAACTAGGATCCCAAGCTCTTTGAGCACGAGAAAGAGTGTAAATAAGACTTAATTTGTAACCATTATAAAAAAAACATGCTTGGAATATTGTTTAGATATCCAAAATTTGTATGTGACAAAGCCCTAAAGATAGTGTTTGTAGTAGGTACATGTGTCTACTCTATAATGTTTTAAACATCAGAGACAATGACACAGAGTGCAACAATGTTCACACAAGTATACTCCTACCGGGTCGCTTATCTTACCCGTTGAGACTGCTTTGTTGGAATGAGTAGCTATACTGAGTAGAGAATACACGGAGAAAAAAGTGAGACAACTATATTTTTGTAATTGATGTTAATAATAGAATACTGTAAAGAGCACAATTTTATATTACATAATGAGTAAAAAAATTAGTTGCCACGTATAATAGAATAAATCAGTTATATGAAACTAGACTTTTGCCTCCGTGTAGGTACTAACACTACTATCTAACATTTATCTAGATTTTATCTTATTCTACCAATACTGATTTTAGTTGTTCTCTGTATAAATGAAATTCTTTGTCACTGATACTAATTTTAGTTGGTCCCTTAATAAACGAAATTCTTTGTCACTTGTATTACTGCAATTTGCCTAATACTATATGATTCGCACGACTTATTTGTTTTTCTCGTGATGCACATGGACTTTTATTTAAACAGGACAACTAATACGATTGTTTGACTGGCAATTTAAAGCGGGGTATTTACCATGTTTGTTTGTTTTATTGATTACATACATGGTAAATACCCCGATTCAAATTGTAGTTACATTGTAAATGACCATGTTAGCATAAAAAATTGTATTGTTTGACTGGGTTACAGAATGATCAGTCATCGCGAACCTGAGCCGGTGACCGGCTAGTGGCAACCCTCGTTGCTTAGCCACCTGCTTGTCATTTATCGAATTAATTTTATCGCTACCGTTTATAACCACTTGACAGCCTGTGGATAATAGAGCAGAATTAATAACACGGTTCAGCCTACGAAGTTTAGTAGTCATGTGACTCATACTCGTAGTCGTGTTACTCAAGAATTATAAAAAAAGAAGAAGTTGACAAAATGGCCAGTAGCCCTAGCATAAGAGTACGGCTATAGTATCTCGCGGTTGAGAAAGATGACTGTCATTGTCTAATCCGAACAGCGTGTGTAGCCAACATGCAAATCGCTAGCGCTCAGTCGCGAACGAAACGCAACTGTCAATGTCACACTAATAAGGTAGAGTAATATAGAGAGATACGAGTAACTACGATACGCTTTTGAGCGTGAGCGATTGGCATATTGGCTACGCAGGAAGGGGCCTTACGCGATACATTTTAGGACATAAACTGAGTCGCTGCCATACTAGCTTTATTAAGAGCTACTGAGAAAGCTAATTAAAATATAAGTACTTGTTTTCAATCAATTACAAAATTGACTATGCTTTTAAAGTAAGCCTATCCTTCTTATACAAGAGAATATGACTTTTTACAAAAAAGAAAACAAAAACTTACCACTGTCAAAATAATTTTCCTTAAGAGTATTTATGAAGCTGTTTTTCCATAAAAAAATCATATTTTTTGAACTTGCAATTCAAAAATTTGTGGGAGAGCACATATTTTTTGTGTAATTTTGCTTGTGAAATGTTTATTTTTTAGCATTTCATGCGTTTTCTACTGCCAAAATAGATTTACCAAGCTTTTTAAAACAACCAAAAAACCTGACTTTTGAAGCAAAAATGTGACTTTTCGGGAAACGCAACGTGACTTGTGATATGAGAGCCCTGGCAACACTAGCTGCCATACAACTGAGCACATTAAGAACCTGAACTGAATCGCTTCAAGACGTCAAGGTAAGGCCCCATTTAGAGAATGACAGGTGTCTTTTTCGACCGCGAGATCCTGTCGCAGCACTCTTGGCGAGGACTACTGATACCCTGGTCAAGCCCATGAGGTTGACTACGAAGGTGGTGGCGCACGCCCGTCCTTTGTTGAAATCCTTGGGGGAGGCCATTGTCCAGCAGTAGACTTATTTCGGCTGAAACAAACGATAATCCAAAAGTGCTGGCATCAAAACTAGCATTATGCTGAGTTGGGTCCATTTCGTGATACACACACATGTTTGTATCACGTGATGTTTTCCTGTAGGGGGTTTTGTTCTTTTATTATGTGTTGTATTGTATTGTATTGTAATGAAATGACTTACGGATCTAAAATTGTCACAGTGCGGAACTCACTCTACGCTTGTAGTATGAGTTCTACTTGTCCGGCTTTTTCCATTTAACTAAGCCGGAGACTGCAAGTATTTTTGCACGTGTCCCGTAAGTCAGTGGTTTCCAAGCTAAGCGGCCGCGAGTCCCCTTTGGCTCGAAAAGGAAGCGCAAAAGGCAAAGGTTCTACCATCCTGTCAACAAAAGGAACTGCCAAAAGAATGGGCACTCAGGTCAAAAAATTGGATACCCCTGTGTAAGATATTCTATTATTTATTACAGGTATCCGTACATATATCTGCCGACGTAAGTGACATTCCGTGTTTGCCGCGCGTGCACATGTTTGATTTGTGCCCGCACGTCACTTTTATTGATAGGTATGTTGCTCTGTCAGTTTTATTGATGTGTTGCGAAATTGGAAAGTTCAGGCGAACTTATCTCTCAGATTTAGATAGCGGGGCAATTTATAAAGCGGGGCTTCCCCTAAGTGTCCTTCAGTTTTGTACTAAAAGGTAGTAAGTTCGTGCGAGTAAGAGCGCTTTTACATTGACCTACAAGACATAAATAGTAATTAAAGTGAGTGATAACAATGGTTACTCTAAACATTACCAAGAAATGACTTCACTGAACAATTTAGAATTATTGTATCACAAAGTTCAACTTTGCTTAATGGTGTTTGTATTTGCAAAGCAAGAGTAAAGGATGACTCACACTGGAACGGGACGGGACGGGGCGGGACGGGAAAATCTGTCAATTTCCATAGAAAGCGTCACGTGACATCCGAGGGCTCCGAGCTATCACGTGATTCTATCTATAGAAATTGACAGAATTTCCCGTCCCGCCCCGTCCCGTCCCGTGCTAGTGTGAGTCATCCTTTACTATAAATTATAATATGCCTATGACTATGACTTTACGTAGGCTTGTCGAAAGTCTTTGAAAATTGCTCAGTTTCTCGAGATAGGTAACTACTTATCATGCGATCCCAAATGTATACCAGTATAAAAAGTTTTCAGCTTGCAATATCTAGAAGCAAAAACATTCCAACTAATTGAGAATTTCCTCCTTCTTGATGTTGGTTAGAAACCGAGAGTTTCCATTTATTAAAGAAATATCGGCATCTTGATATATTATCATTCTAAATTCTAAAGTAAAATAAGACGGTAGGTATAGGTTAGCCGGTTTAACATCGAGAATCTACATTACAAAAGTTGGCGATAAAGTGCACGTTCGGATTCCTGTCCCCGATATCGCATGATAATTAGATTTTGTATCTAAAACATCCAGACAATTGCTGCGTCACACAGAATAATGTGTAAGGCGTCTAAAGCGACATAAGACGTTATGGGTTAGGGCGAGCTGACAGCGAACATTGGGGTATCTATTACAAAAGTTGGCGATAATACGCACGTTCGGATTGCTGTCTCCGATATCGCACGGTAAAGTTATCTCTATGGATCTAATTTGGTTTTGTATCTATAACATCCAGACATTAGCTACTTCTTACAGAATAACGTGTACGGGCTCTATAAAGTGACATAAGAAGTTACAGGTTAGGGCGTCCTGAGAGCCAGCATTGGGGTATCTATTACGAAAGTTGGCGATAATTGGCATGTTTGAATTCCTGTCCCTAATATCGTACGATATATCTGTATGAATCTAGTTTGATCTTGTGATAGATGTGCAGGGATAACTTAGGAGAAGATTACTAAACAAATACCAAATGGTCATTGTTGGAAACTTTTAACTTCGGAATTGATGGTATAGGCCCGGCAGGTAGTTAGGCATAGACTGACATTTGAAGTTCATGGTATGGTTTTCTCAATTATGAGTGACTACGTTTAAAAATATATTTGGTAAGTTGTAGTTACTTACCTTTTTTTTATTAGTAAATGGTAGGCTGATTGTTGAGTTTGTCCAAAATATGGCGATGAATTCAAACCAGGGCCAATTAATTAACTATTTGAGATTTAAGTCACATTAACATCTTTCAAGTGAAGTTGTTGTAGGTCCTAGGGCACCCCGGAGGTGCATTGGGCCTCCACAAGATCCTTCCACGCCTTTCTTTCTTGAGCAACCTTCTTGGCTTCAAGTGAAGTGTTGCAGCAATATTCAAAAGTGAGTGGGATCTCCAACTTTCATGTCAAATTATTAGAAGACTGTGATGATGTAAGAAACGAAGTATTAACTTAGACGTACCAGTGCTCGACGCGGCTCTAATATTTGATATGGAGAGTCTATATCAAAATGACAAGATTTAAATTCGAATGTAGAAAAATCTTCGTTGTTCAAGCCTATATAACTTTGACATAAAGTGCTCATGTTGAATACTAGTGCAACGTCCAGCACTGGTACGTCTCGTCTACGTCATGTTGATGAGTTCATGGCAAGTTTAAAACCCTAATACTTAACCCAACTTGAGACATCTTTTTTAAAACTCACAATAAAATTTATCAATAACCTTTTGTCGAAGGTCTCCATAATAGGGACCTCCTTACTCGTGTCTCCAAGCGTTGAATCGATACTTGAGTTTTTTAGCGAAAGCGCTACCATTTCGCTTGTCGAGACGAAATGCCCCTTAACTTTGTAGTAGATTAATATCAAGAGCTCTGTTAGGGTCGGACGACTTACCCGAAACCAAAACGTAGTAACTCAGTTTGAAGTTGATACATATTTGTTCTTTTTCTCGTAAGAAGTGGGTGTACCCGCAAATATTTGTGACAGCAGTTGATTTTCGTTGCTTTAATGTTAGGTTAGGGTGGGTTTTGAGTAATCCTAAGTGTGATGAAGCTTCGCTGAATGCGCGGATTTGTGCATTAAGATAAGGGTGCTTGAAATGAAAGATGTCGTTTTAGATACAATTATGGAACCGTGGAATTTCAGTAATATTATCCTATTGAGTTACAAACCTATAGAATTGAGGAGGTCACGAACACTCCGAGATCAAACAAATGAATGAAACCCCAGACGTTCCGTTCAGATACATCAGCATTCTTTTGTTTCATAACCGCACATTCCGTATCGGATCGATCGCCATCGCTTAGATTCGCTGTAACGCTTACGCTGCTGGCTAGTTCAAACTTCATTCACAACTTGACTGATATTATTCAGTGCATCTCGCTTGTGCTTTATGGTGCACGTGAGATGCACGGTAGGTAAAGTCAGATCAATTCTAAACAATTTCGGTTTTAAAAGGGTGAATAGGTGCAGGCTAGGTTAAATATTATTTATTAGCTTTGCTTACATTGGACTTTGGCAGGTGAGTGGTAGCTGACTGGTGCAGGTAATAGGCATTTTCCAAAGGTAAAGGTCGTTAACGGGTAAAGGTTGGCTCGTGCAAGTTTCTCTGGACTTTTGAATTACTTGTACCATTATATAGTTATTTACGTGTATGGAATATGGAATGTCTAGATCGGACGACGCACAAAGGTGCATTTGTACGGGTCGTACACCCGAACAGTGGTGATTCTTGTTGGTTGATTGTATTTTTGATAGAAACACTGATTTCTGTATATATATTTAGAAAACTAATTAATAAAATGTATGGCGTAATCGCAAATACTCGTACCTACAGCAATTATTATAAAGTCATAAGTCTTCTCCTTCTTCTTCCTTCCGACGTGGGGTCGGGTCTCCTTGTCATTTTGCGCCAGAGTAATCGATTCTGGGTTGTCTCTTCTGCTATGTTCAGGTTCTTTAGGTCAGTTTTAATATTGGACCACCATGTGGAGTTTGGCCTTTCGCCTTTCCCTTCCTCTCGGTTGTTCCGGAAGGTTCAATGCAATATTGACAACATGGTCTTTTACTCTTCGGTGTATGTGGGCGTACCATCTCAGCCGGGTCTATTATAGATTCACAAGTACTTGTATTTAATTCTGACGCGAGAAATGTCAGATACTGTAGAACGTTGGATACACCATTACCAAACTAAAGTGGAGTTGGGCGGTACATGTTGCCAAGCAGAGTCATGATAGGTGGACCAAAACGTTAACGAATTAGGGGCTCGTTCAAATGTAAGAAGTGCTAGGCGTCCGTCGGCTTAACGGATGGAGGTTAGTCGAAAGAGTACGGGTCACCTATGGACCTATACCACGAAAATCGAACAATTGCGGATTTGTATCTCCATCTTTGTCACACTTGCATATTGAACTGACAAAGAGGTTTTCCCGTCAATGCTAATTTTCGATGTTCGTGGTAGGCGTGCTAGATGAGAGTAAGCTTAGGACCGGGATCAATGGCGTACAAGAAGAGAGGCTGCTCAGCAGCAGTGGACGATAAATGGCTGCAATGATGATTTACCTGTTGCCCGACCGGACTTAAGTGGCAGTGAGGGCACATTGGGTAGAATTGATGACCGAAATTTTCTCATTCGGAAAATACAGAGTGTGCGTGACATGCACCATCATATTCCATACTATGGACCGCCGATCCATTCAAGAACGGGTGACGATAGAACATGGTGGAAATCTACGAGGGTCCAGTTATTCAGCTAAAATAGTGTTGATGATTGATTGATTGATTGATTGATTTATTCATTTCTAATTGAAAATTAACATTGCATTTTACACGTCAGATAAAATAGAATGCATTCACAAAAAGATCGTCACATATTCATATAATAAGAGTAATAATAATAACAATATCATTTTCATATAACAATTACAGTGAAAACATTAGAGTAAAAAAAAAGAATAATCAAAATAAGACAGCATAATAAACAGCTAGGACAACCTAGAAAATGTCAAAAATGTCAAATTATAACTTAAATAAAAATAAAATCCATGATATTAATTACATAAAATGTCCAAAATATCCCAAGTCTGATGATGACGAGCGGAGTGGCCAGCGTCCATGCAACCTGTGTCAGCGTTCACTGAGGTCACTCAGATCACATACGATTGCAGTGTGAGGGCACGGTTTAATAGCGAGTGTGTTACGGAGCGCTGAGCGCAGGGGCCAGCGTAGGGTATGCTCCCGGAACTGCGTTTTTAAGGCGAGGACCTGGAATTCATGGATCGGGTACTGTATTTGTATACAAATACCCCGGATTTCTATAGAAAACCAGCACCAGGAGTACGCCCTAGGCCAGGAGTTAACTGAGGCCACTCACATACGATTGCATTGGTTTGCCATTTGACGCTCGAGCGGCTACACGGTTTTACATACTCTGTGTGTGAATAGCCATAATGGCTACCATACCAGTTAGGATTACGAAGCCTCTGGTATTCACAAAATATCCTTAAGTCAATAGGGAGTTACGCGAGTTACGACCTTTGACTTCAGAAGTGGGATAGCACGAAAAAAAGCTTAACTCATAAGGCAAAACATGGCGGTTAAGTCATTTCGTCTCAAGAAGGAATCAATGAATATTTATGTACGAAGTCCGTCAGTTCGGTCCCGGATTAATTACTGCGAACACTTTGATGGCTAACTTTAGTTTGGTCATAAATGAGTAAGATGGTAGTTCTATGCGTTTAGATTAGATAATGTGTCTACGGACGAGCCTCGAGAAGCTATCTTGAGAGCTGACAAAGTAGTTAGCTATTTATTATTATATGAATTTCAATACATACCTACTTGAAAACTGAGGATATTGGTCATCTATAAACTAAAAGTTGACCAGGAAAATAGTTAACAATTTATCCAGTACGAACAGTATTGCAAAATACTGTTCGTATTACCAGATCCTGAAGCTATTCATGGGTTCTTCAAATTAACTAGACATGTTTCCCTGCTCTACAAATTGATAGCCAATACCTACATACTACCAGGATAGCTATGGACTAGCTCTCCGTAACTGTAACGCTGGTAGCAGAACAGAGCTCTTTAATTTTGAAATCAGAGGATTTGTGTCGAACCAAAGCTTCTACATTGTATGGAGGTATACAATGTAGAAGCTTTGGTTCGACACACACTCTACTTATACGTACACTTCGGTGAAAATTGTAACTATTTTGTATAGGTATTTTAAGAATGCAAATGTAAATAGAGGAAACCACGTGACTTGGTCACTTGACCAAGTTACTTTAGTATATAATCGGCCTCCTAGCCTAGTTGGTAGTGACCCTGCCTACGCAGCAGGTGCCTGGTTCGAATCCTGATCGGGGCATTTATTTGTGTGTTTATCACTAATATTTGTTTAGTTAGAAATGTTTTCTCAGATACATATATATCGGCGTCTAGTTGCCACAACACAAGCCTTGAGTTTACCGTGGGACTAGATCGATTTGTGTAAGTTTGTCCCAGAATATTTATTTATAGAATTATTTCATTGGTCCAACATCTGCTTTTGCTGGTCTCAGGTGTCTTCTTATTTATAGATTCTGGCAGAATATAAGTAACGCAGCATATTATAATATGTAATAGAATTTAAATATTGAGCGCGTTAGCCTCTGCTCTGCCGTTTCAGATGGAATGGGAGCGAATACTAAGCTTGTAGATCGACTGCATGCATATTGTACGGCATGCAGTTCATTACGCCAGGCTGTCGGGCGCTGTGTGTGGCTGCCGGGAATACAAGTCATGTTTAGTGCTATACTGTATTGTGTTAAATAAAGTAAAATGAGAGATAGGAGAAGGGATTTTTAAAGACTAGTGTGGTTTACGTCGTGGGACAGTGACTACGTACCACAGTCCGAGAAGATTTTTACCCGCAAGAAACTCGGCGGTAATTCGGCGGATATTTTGTAATTTGTTTAAAAAAA
The DNA here is from genome assembly GCA_949128165.1 of Lathronympha strigana. Lineage (NCBI taxonomy): Eukaryota > Metazoa > Arthropoda > Insecta > Lepidoptera > Tortricidae > Lathronympha > Lathronympha strigana. The sequence goes on from OX421911.1 coordinate 4,157,568, forward strand.
TTAGTTACCCATTTTTTCAAAACAAATTACAAAAAGTCATAAAAGTATTTACATATCGAGGGTTGCCTGGTGAAACCCAATAAGTGACAAAAAGTGAGATTTTAAAGTAAAAACAGTTTTAGATTGATTCGGCATCGCTCTATCTAATGGTAATATCGGATAAGCAGATTTGACATGTATTACGGAAATATGCCGAGTTGATAACCCGATAAGTACTTGATTTCAAGTTTTAATTTAGAACTAAATACTACAAGTGCATTTAAGGCTTCAGTTTTTATTATTACTTAGTGCAAGAACCACACAATACACATTTATAGGTATTTAGTGCAGAGATATTTATACTAAATTAAACTAAACACACATCGTAAAACCAGTTACTATTACTTATCGGGTATTACCTCAGTACGATTCGAACCTAAAAAGGATTTAAGTAAGAATTAAAATACGTTTAAACCATTTATCGGATTTTACTTTTACGATATTATTTATTAAATGTACAAACTACTTCAAAGTAAAACCCAATAAACAAATGTATAGTACTTATCTTAAACATTTTTTTGATGAAATATTGTGTTAAGTCTAGTTATCGAATTCTCGCACGGGCCTTTTGCAAATTTCTTTAAAAAAAATCCGGGGCAGAACCCAATAAATATGTTTGACCACCGCAAGGTCATGCGCTGCCTCGACAAGTAGCGGCAGGATCGCAAGCGGTCCGCCGCTGCGTCGTTGCAAATTTAATTGGAAATAGCTGTTAAAAAGTTGTGACGTATTGTGATGCAATTAATGATGGCTGTGTACTTATGTGTTAAAAGTTGTGTGATGGGTAACCGAGACAGAAAATTAGTGGAGCAGCTATGCTTGAAACAGGTAAAATCTTATTTTCTAACCTAGAAATACATTTACGTAGAATTGTCGTATAAAATAAGATTGGTACTTAATTATGTTATGACTTAATCGCCTGAACGATAGGTATACGTCGAGTTATTGTAACCGTTAATATGTAGATAACTGTTGTTGTTTCGTTTAGAGCGAACTTATCGGGTTTTAGCACTATCTATTAATCAAACTACGCGACTTTGAGTGATGCTTACGGTACAAAATAACAAAACAAACGACATAATCGCCTGAACGATAGGTATACATCGCGTTTATAGTACTGTCCTTAAATACCTAACAATAAATCTAAGCTATTGTAAGATTGTAACCGTTAATATATAGATAATTGTTGTTGTTTCGTTTAAGTGCGAACTTATCGGGTTTTAGCACAATCTATTAATCAAACTACCTACGCGACTTTAAGTGATGCTTACGCTACAAAATAACAAAAAGTAGATTAAATTAATACGTTTAGTTAAATTATTAAATAATATTAATATTTTTTTTGCATTCCAATTGGATGAGGTGGTTCTATTAACAGGTTTTCTATGACTGGACCTCCTAGTATTTCACCGGCAAATAAAGACATAAGTCGTTATCTGCAAACCAGTAAAGATGGTAAGTTTCCATTGGAACATTGTGCATTATCCTCGTAAGTCCCCGCGTACTTGTACAAGTACAAAATAAATATGTGTAGATTTATGTACTTAGGGGAAAGTAGGTAGGATTCGTGCACCGGGAGCTTTCGTACAGTGGTCTATCTCGGCTACCGTACATGCTAAAGGGTTGATATCTGTATACGAGACGAGTACTTTTACGCATAGCCTACCCTCCAAAAATGATTGTAGTGCAGTGGCAGTCTTTGCCAGAAAGAGTCAATGTGTGTTTTGGCAACTCTAAAGTAATTTTTTGTCTTGTTTGATGAATGCATCTGTCTTTAATAAGTATTAATGGAATTTAAAAAATACTTATTTATTTATTTAAGCTTTATTGCCCAATTACAAAAAAGTACAAATGGTGGACTTAATGCCTTGGGGCATTCTCTACCAGTCAACCATTGGATAAAACAGAAACTTGTGTATGGTTCAGGATTGTAAACATCAAGAAGAGATAGGAAACATATAATAATATCAACAATAATACATTTCTTTAATAATTGTATAAACATACACATATAAATATAAATATACCTACATATACGTACATAAATACATAATGTAAGTACCCAAGTATAAGTATGCGGAACATCTATCAAATGAGCAATTTAGAGAGGTATTTACGTACCTTGCACTTGAAGGAGAATTTGCTCTGTATTTGCGTGTATTTCAACCTTGTTTGTAAATACACGCTTCAGGTTCTTATGTAAACAATAGTTTTGGGATTTATTTGACGTATATTTGTTTATTTGAATTTTTTCGCGTTTGAGTCTATTGGGGTGCTTTCGTAAACTCCGATTGTATGTGATTTTTTACTGTACAAATGCACCCCATGGAGCTAAAATCAAGAATATAATCATAATACAGTTATTATGGGTAAGATATGCCTAAACATTGATTATAACAGGTAAAAGAACTCATAAAATGACGAATCCCAAGTAGAAACGAATGCCTCCCTACGTGGGGGATAAATTCGTACAATTCCCACTTTTTAGGAAAATCGTTATATTGGCCAAATTGTTTTGGATCACATCAGAAATACACTGTTATTATAAACAGATAACTGGACCATGCAATGGCATTAATTTAATTTTTAAATAACTGTTAGTTTTTATTTTACAAGGCCCGGAGCAAAAAGTGTACGAAGCCTACCCACTTTCCCCTATGGTGTTATAAGATCAATCATTATAATTATGTAGTTACATGTATGCCTTTATGAGTACTTACCCGAGTTTATAATCCCGTGACTGCCCGTATATATGATTTTAAGTTATTGCGTTTTTGGTACACTTTCTTTAATTTATTTAATTTAAGACAATGACTCCTTCAATCTTGATGAATCGCAAATTAATATTGCCGCCCAAATGCACAATATTGTCATCGATGATAATAGTAAGGCAGACTCTTGTAAAATATAATAGATAGATACATATAAATACTTAAATACATAGAAAACATCCATAACTCAGGAACAAATATTCGTGATAAACACACAAATAAATGCCGTGACCAGGATTCGAACCCGGGACCTCCTGCTTCGAAGGCAGCGTCACTACCAACTAGGCTAGGAGGCCGTTTGCAAATACAAATAAGTACTCTTTATTGTTCACCAACAAGGAAATAAAAACAATATAAATTAAACACTAAAATATAAACACTGGTAATATCCACTGGTGGTGGTTTATAATTTATTTTGTTTAATTTTTTTTTTTTAGATCATGAAACTGATTTATTTGGCAGTGACTTTTCGGATGACTAGGGTAGATTAACTTTTTTATAAGTTTTTTATAAGTAGGTAATAAAACCTATAAGTAACATTAACAGTTTTTTAATTTTTGCGAAAACCCAATAAGTCGACACCCCTTGGTAAAAAACGTTTTCTTACAGGAAAACTAAATTAGTTATATAGCTAAAACACAAATTAACTTAAAGTAGATAAAATTACTTTACACGGAGAACTTATAAAACTACGAATTTACTTACCAAATTAGTGTTTGATGACCATAAATCTTTAACTTCATTTTTCTCGAAACTAGGTTTCTCATACTTATTGGGTTTCACCAGGCAACCCTCGATATGGTGATTCTGCAAAAACCATATCAAAAGAAAAAAGTAAAACAGAAAGACCACAAATAGAAAAAAAATTAAGAAGGAACAAAATAAAAATAAAATCTAACAGTTTTACACGATACTCGTATACACAAACATTTGATGTTATTTCTTTCGTGAACTGTGTCCTCTACTCTGTACATAAGCAGTGGTTTACATTCAATTAATTTTTTTGTTGGTTTAGTTACAGTTTCTGGTATGCCATGGGCTATGCATGTTTGTCTGTTAATAGTCCTCTACGGTGCAATAATAAACCTTCGACGTCAATTTTTTTAAATATTTTTTAAGAGTGGGAAAGAGTAATTGAAATACTTTATCTAGCATTTCCCTACAATGTATATAAATACTGACTGGGTTAACCATACCCTAACTATACGTTGCCGCGATGTTGTGCTACGTGCGTATGTTAGATTGTAAATATCAAGTAAAGTATGCCACAGACTAAGACGAAGAACTACTTGTGTAAAATGAATACATTCAGCATAGCGATACAACGAGGATATGCCGCCAGCATCCTAGGTACAATACCTCAAGGACCTGTTTTAGTTTTAAGGTAGGTAGTATATTTACAGTAGGTGAGTAAGTTACACTTGCTGTATATATTTTGAAAATGAATTAAATTTGGTACACAAAGAGTTTTTCAATTTCTAAGATTAATAATATTTTCCATTCCGAACGTAACTCGTACAGTCAGTCGTACATAAATAATCCCACTAAAATATACTAACATTCCATGTTTCTTGAAAATATTCCTGTGTGTCATTCCAAAGTCACTTACATTACATTTTGACTTGAATTAATATTACAGAAATAATCGTATCTTTGAAGAAAGGAAGTAAATATTGTATAATTATTTAATCTAATTAGAGCGTATAACTGAGGAGTAGTTAGGTTACCTATAAAGAAAAATTGTGATACATATGAGCAAATATACTTTAGTTTTGGTGTCATGCAAGTGATTATAAAACAGGGAATTTTACTAAAGGGAAATAATATTAACAATATTTACGACCTGGTGAGGATCGCTAGGTCTTGTTGGATGCAGGTGGCTGTAGACCGGTCGCGCTGGAGTTCGATTGGAAAGGCCTATGTTCAGCAGTGGACGCTTACAGACTGAAATAATGATGATGATGACTTCCTCCCTTCAAAATACGATTATTTTCAGTTGTCTCAATTGAGTCAAAACGTAATGTAGGTAAATGACCATGGAATTACTGTGTATACTAACGATGTCTCGCTTACGTCTCGGTATCTATACAGTTGCATCATGTTTCCATCAGCAAGTACAAACCAGATGCACTGACAGTGAGTTGACGTATAGTATACTAGCTTTTACCCGCGGCTTCGCCCGCGTACTAAACGTAATTTTCAACCGTCTACAAATAAGGAGGTTCTTAGTTGGCCCGTATATTTGTATGTACCTACATATGTATGTTTGTGCGCTACTATCTTGCGGTTGGCTGAACGGATTTAAATGGAATGGATGGTTGTCGCAAAAGTGATCAAACTGAAAAATTCAAGTTGGCGGCTGTTTCTCAATTTTGACCTCTGATTTGTTATAAAGAACCTCTCGAACCCTTTATATGTGCCTATCGAGCTTTATACAAATACACAAAAATACAAATACAAATCGTTTATTTCCTTGAACAAAACAATGAACATAAAATACAGAATTAGGCACTGACAAAGGAAAAAGGTATGGGCACAGCTTAGCTGGTTTTAAGCCCATCCAAGGTCAATCAAAGAGGGAGAAATTACAATTTAGGTATAATAAGGCAATGAATAGAATTAATTTTTATAAGAAGTAAAACTAAAACTACAACTACTTACCAATTATTATACTAAACAATGGCTGAAACTACTTGAGACTGAAAGCGGTTGAAATCTGTCTCTCGTGGGTAAGCGCACGTTTTCAAACCGTAACTGAATTGACAAATAAAACTTCTTTATTTTTTTCTTAAAACTACTCAATGACATAGGCCGTCGAAGGGGGGGAGGGATGGTATTCCACACCTTGGCTGCCGCGTAACGGAAGGAGCCCCTCGCGGCCGCTGTACGGCAGAGCGGCACATGCAGTAGGTGGGCGGCCGCGGCGCGCGTAGGGTTTGCAATTCGAATATTCGAATATTCGAATATTCGAATTATTCGCCATAAATATTATTCGAATACTACAACACTCATTATTCGAATAAAACGAATATTTCGAATAGTGCAGATTTTATTCAGAAATTATTATTTTTTACGAAAACCTGTAATAAAATGCCTGTTTTAATTGTATTTCACTTTAATAACTCCGTGGAAACAGATTTTAATTCGAAGTAAAAAAAAGCCTAAAATTAAATCTTCAAAAACTACCCAAATATCGTACTATAATTGGTAAAAGGATTGAGAATTCGGCTACTTGCTACGTAATTTGTTATATAGGTCGTCCTACTAGGGTTAAGTTAGCACACAACAACATTGTCCTGTAATGAGATGAGATAGAGATTTTGAAATTAAGCACTGTTCTTTTTTCGTACCGATGGCAACAGTGAATACAGTGAATTGTAAAGTAGACTAGAAAGTATATACCAATGAAAATATATCTAGTAGTATTTTCATTGACACTAACGTTCTTTTCATTCATTAACTTTTTTTGTAATGTAATCAGTACTTTATGTAGCTGTGTGTGAAATCATTCAATTCAACTCTCGTGAAACTACCTATACTGAAATAAACAGAAACCCTAAAAGGTCAATAAGCCAACCATTACCTGTGTGCGTACCATGAGTTGTTTTCGATTGCGACTGCGGCACCACTACTCTGGCAAGAGCGAGATGGATTGTCGAATACCGCAGTTGCAATTGAATACAACCCATGGTAAGCAGTAAGCACACTGCATAAGAAATAGATCCTGCTCTTAGTTTAAATTTTTCGTGCATGCTGTAATTATACACCCAGTGCCTTATTTCAATGACATGTATATTATATTGACTTGACTTAATCGGTAAATACGATTTGATTTTACACAGTACAGTCGCATTTTTGATTGAGTTTACACTCTCTTTAGACCATATCTTTATTACTTTTAGAGATATCATATCAGCGATTTATAGTGAACCAATTATTCTACGTCAACTTGAGCTAAACCGCGTCAGTTAAAATTTAATTAGCCGCCTAGGCATTGTTACTTGTTACCATACCATTTTATATTTTGCAGTCTTAACAAGTATCAATACAAAAATGATTCAAATAAAAATTATAGTTTATTCATTTGCTTAACTCAAACATGTGGATAAGGTTAAGGTTGAAAAGGATCTGAAGTGTTGCGGGTAGTCTGTAGAGTAGTGTTTTACAAAAAAATCCGTAAACCTGATTCTTCCAGATCTTGACTCGCTTGTGCCCATTCGAATCAGAATCACGATCTGATTGAATCTTGATAGTTAAAAAAAATACCACAAAAAATCCTTTCTATTTCGCCACATTTTTGTATGCACTTACTTTGAGCATGGCGTAATGAAAACTTAAATTTTATATGGAAATTTAGGGTCATTTTTTTATTATCAGGATCGAATCAGCTCATGATTCTGATTTGAATGAGCCCGTGAAGGTCCAGATCTGGAAGCATTAGGTGTTCGGGATTTTTTTTGATTTGGAAAAGCTTAGATACCAACATTAGGAATAGTCAACCAATCGCTCTTGTTCCTGTAACAATGTTAAAGGAATAAAGCATACCTACATATTTAACAATTAAACTACTTAAAATCATTATTTTGACTTATTTTTCAAAAATATTCGTTTTATTCGAAAAATTCGAATATTCGAATATTGAAAATCGAAGTATTCGTATTATTCGAATACTAAAATTGGACGAATAATGCAAACCCTAGGCGCGCGACCGGTCCCCGGGAGCGGCCCGGCGCCGCAGCCGCGCCGCCAGCCCGGCCGGCACACCGCTCTGCAGCAGGGAGTGCGTGAGGCACGCGAGGTGCAGCCTCCGCCGCGACGCCATGCTCACGCCTAGCTTGTTAAGGACGGGGGTGATGCGTTCATGCCGTCGCAAGCGCTCACAGAATCGTATGCACGCATTTTGTTTGCACGCGTTGTATACGCTTGCTAGTATCTTCCCGAATACAAGGCCCATACACCGTGTCACAATAATTAAACTGAGACAGGATCAGCGACTCAGTTAGCAAATGCCGTACTTCCCTACTTAGGAAATCTCCTATTTTATAAAGTGTTTTTAATTTATACATAGCAGTCTTAACTTTACTACTAATATGGCGATTAAAATTTAAATTACTATCTATATGCAACCCCAGATTTCGAGCTGATTCAACGATTTCTATAGGGATTCCATTAAGGGTCAGCACCGGCTGCAGAGACATAACCATTTTAACTGCCTTACTGGTCCCGAACAACACGGCACAGGTTTTGCCCGGGTTGAGGCATAACGCATTCTCCCTCGCCCACTCCCACACTCGTTGTAGCTCCTCATTGACGAGCTGAACGGCCGCGAGAGCGTCGGCAGGCGCGAACGAGTATAGAAGCTGCGTGTCGTCGGCGAACATCTCGCAGCGTACGCGCGCAATGCGACGCGGCAGGTCCGCCGTGTACGCCGCGTACAGCAGCGGCGAGAGACAGGCGCCCTGCGGGCAGCCACGCGACACTGCCGCGCGCGTCGAATACGCAACGCCGCCGTTCACATCCGTGCATTTCACCATCTGTGATCGATGCCGGATAAAGTTTTTAATAAGCATAAGCGCGGAGCTACTAAGACCGTAATAATTTAGTTTACTTAGGAGCAGTTCAGTATCGATACAATCAAAAGCTCGGGAGAAATCTAGCATCACTACTATTGAGACATCACCAAGGCTTTATCACGAACTTAACTCTATAAATTCAAGATGGTGGCCGTTAATGGTGGCGTTGCTGGTTCGTTAGAAAGAACCTTTCGGATCCTCGGATATAGATTTTCATCACGATCATAACTGAAGAAATTCAAGACGATGGCCGTTTTTCTCAGTTTTAACTTCAGATTATTCATAAAGAGAACCTCACGGATCCTCGGAAACCACGATCGGATCAAAATCGAAATAATTCCAGATGGCGGCCGGATCTCGCAGTTTTTACTACAGATTCGTTACTGAGGAATCTCTCGGATCCCCAAATACCGATTATTATCAAGCTCGGATTAAAACTTAATAAATTCAAGATGGAGCCCCTTTTCGCAATTCTGATCAACGACCTATTTTAGATTTAAGGTAGGTAGAGGTAGGTCGTTAGGTAAGTTACACTTACTGTATATATTTCCCATGTTGACTTTTTCACCGCATTTCGTACTCCTATTCTCCTATTTACTCATTTCTCGTTAGGAATACTCCTGTGAATAAAATAGTCTAATAAATCTTGTTTCCCGATATACAATCAAAGTCCACTTCACCCCTTTAGGAGGAGAATTCTAAAAAATCCTAGCTATTAAACGCAGCTTCGCCCGCGTACAAAATATGTTCAACAGTAACGTAATTTCAAAATCAAGTTGGCGGCTTTGATTCGTTATAAAGAACCTCTTGAACCCTTTGATATGTACCACCCGAGTACATATTACGATCAATGTTGACTTCTGATTCCTTATAAAGAACCTTTCGGATTCTCAGATATTGATTTCCATCACGATCAGATCATAACTGACGAAATTTCAGATGGCGGCCTTTTCTCGCAGTTTTGGCTCCAGATTCATTGTAAAGAACCTCTCGAATCTTCTTTCTTATCTCAATTAGAAGGTGAATTCTGAAAAATCCATTCTTAATGCACCCCTACACCTTAATAAGAAACCTACGTGCCAAATTTGAAATTCTAGAAACAGAAATAAACAACAAAACGACACTCATATTGATATTTTGAGATTTCAACCCCATCGCACCCCAACACGGAAGATGGTGTATCATACGTCCACCTCATTGGATTTTAAAATGGTTGATGTTTTTGATTTCAGCGACCCGATAAACCATAAAAACGATAATCATGATGTTTTTTGACTTTGTTACCCCTTTTTGCCCTCTTAGGGGTTTAATTCTCAAAAAATCAAATACACGTCTTTACTCATTTATCTTTAGAAACACTCTTGTGTAGTTTTGAATAAAATAGTTTAACTAATCATGTTTCCCCATACATAGTTTGTACCGTAATTTCTTCCCCTTTGGAGATGAATTTTGAAAACTCCTTTGTTTGTGCACCCCTACGCCTTATAAGGAACTTAAGTGTTAAGTTTGGAATCTACAGAACCAGAAATAAACAACAAAACGACACCCATATTTATATTTTTAGAGTTCGACCCCCTCGCGCCCCAACAGGGAAGATGGTATTTCACAATCGCCACGTTAGATTTTAAAATCGTCGTTGTTTTTGTAATCAGCGAACAGATAAACCAGAAAACGATACCCATGTTGTTTTTTTTACTTTTTCACCCCTTCTCCCCCTTATATGGGTTGAATTCTCAAAAAACCTGAAACACGTACTACCTCATTTATCTTTATAAATACTCCTGTAAAGTTTCAAATGGAATAGGCCAACTAATCTTGTTTCCCCATAAAAACTTTGGACTTCCAAATCACCCCCTTAGGGGGTTGAATTTTGAAAAATCCTTTCTTAGTGCACCTCTAGACTTTATAAGGAACCTACGTTTCAAATTTTGTATCTCTAGGACCAGCGGTTTGGGCTGTGCGTTGATATGTCAGTCAGTCAGTCGGTTAGTCATTCAGTCAGTCAGTTTCTTTTTTATTTATTATATAGATAAAAAGATCTTTTTTGTATTTTGATGAGAAACCTTTACACGTAAAATAAAGTCTCTAGCTAAACAGAAAACCTTCCGCCATACAAACTTTCAACACCCTTTTCACCCTGATAAGGGTCGAATTTTCGAAATCGTTGAAATTACTTTTTGTAAACTCTAATGAGGATTCTTTTCACAAAGTTTGTAGTCTATAACTAAAAGGGAAACGCTTCCGCCATACAAACTTTTAACACACTTTTCACCCCTTTTGGGGTTGACTTTTCCAAAACGCTAAAATTACTTTTTTTGTATTTTAATAACAAACCTCTACACCAACTTTTGAGTCTCTATCTAAAAAAAAAAACTTTCTTGCATACAAACTTTTAACCCCGATTTAAACCCCTTAGAAGATGATTTTTTCAAAACCCTTTCTTATTCGTTACGTTCGTTAAACACCTAACGTAATGTGAAAATTTCAGGATCATACGTTTAGTAGTTTCGGCTGTGCGTTGATCAGTGAGTCAGTCAGTCAGGACTTATCCTTTTATATGTATAGATTATTCTTCAGTACCTAAATATCAAGCTTCAAAAAATATTATTATTTATTACCAGTTAAAAGCTTAAAGGGTCAAATCAAAATATTAAGACATTCATTTTCTTAGCTGACAAATATGTACTAATACTAGAAGTATATAATTTTGGTTGTGCTGGCTCCTACACTAAACACAGCCAGCCTGCCTCGTAGATAGCCATATCTAAGGTGAGTTATCAATATGGATGCGAAAATGCTGTTCAGTGTTTATATTCTGTCTCGTGGTAACACACTGTTCAAATCTACAAATACGAGAGTACCTAAACAGTAAACCAAAACCAATCACAAATACTTACAAACCCTTAATACCTCTACAGTTCGATAAACAAGCGAAAATGCAAAATACGTCGATGAAAACACTTGACTGTCTAGCCAAAACAAAAACCGACACCAAAAGTTGCACCCTACTGATAAAAGTTATTATTTACATTTTAGACCTTAAATATACTAGGTTGTGATTGAATTTTGTGGGCAGACTCATTTCAGGTTGGTTTTAGATATTTTGTTAAAGTGGCATACTGTCTAGCTTGCGTACAGACACAGCCAGATACATATTGAAATACAAGTCGCATGCGCCGTACAACTTAAGATATAAACAATAATACGAGTATATTATATAGTCTCTATCACGGTGCTACCATAAATCTCTAGTTCTTCAGTGTTACAAACTTACAAAGCAATGTTTAATTTATCAAGGAAATTATTTTTTTCCTCAACAATCTAGCAGACTACATACGGCCATGCATCACAGTGTCGATAGTTATGGTATGTCGCCATAAATTACAAGATGATAATTTCTTTTATATTAAAGAACTGGTTAAAACTCAGGTTTGTTTATTATGATTGGCGTGACTTGTTTCGTCAGTCATAAATTAAATGAATCAAATCAGTCCAAAAATACTTTAATTTTACGTACGTCTATATTTGTGATTATTGAAAAGTACATTTCAAAATAAGAATAGTTCAGTGGCCAGAAGGCCACTCTCTACCTCTAGTATCACTAATCATTACCTACCAATTAGCAATTAGGTAGGTACTATATTAAGACAATTAAATAGTACATTAGCATACACAACTACACATGTCTATAGAAGCTAGAGGCAAAGAAATTCGATTTACGTAGTGTGTAGTGTAGTGTAGGACTATGTCAAAGTGACGCTATACATAAGATTGTAAGAAATATCTTAGGTACTGCTTGTTATTTTGACATAGTTCTAGAGTGGCCTAGGGTTCCAATTAGTTGACTGTACATGCCAGCTGCCTAAGACTGAAACTGAGATCTCAATGATGGAATTATGGTTGATTGTCCTGGGATTTTAGAAGTTACCCTGTTTTCCAAATTATCCCAATACACCCTATTCATTGCAATAGTATTTGCGTGGTCTACGTCCGTATATGCCTGCTGCCTAAGATGTGAACACACAGATGCGACTCGCAGCCTAAGTGGAAAGTTTGACACCGGCTGACAGCCGGAGTTACAGGGATAAAAGGAAACAAAGGACCGTCCGACTTGGATGCACTCTGCACCCTGGTGAGCTATCTTGTTCTCGTTGCAAAAACGATTTTACAGAGGCGGACGAGTGTAAAGGCTAGTTTAAGGTAAATTAATTATTTTATTTACCTATTTATAATATCAGACAACATTATGAGACAAACCAAAATATATCTAAAGTAAAAAGTAAAACTTTGTACTAAAAGTAAGAAAAATAAATATTAACACATTCACGCCTATGTTCGTCAGGTTGCTGAAGCTGTTATGAATGCAACTTATGTTTGGGTTCGGTTTTTTAGAATTAAAATCAGTCACCTGATTAAAGCTTCCCAAAACTGGTCATAAAAACAGAAATAAAATCACGTTAGATATTTTTTTTACTAGCCCCCCTTAAAGTTTTTTTTTTGGTAATTGTTGTTATAGTGGAAATAAAAATACATCAACACAATCTGAGAAAATTTCAACAGTCTAACTATAATGGTTCATGAGATATAGCCTGATCACAGACAGACGGACAGCGGGGTATTAGTAATAGGGTCCAATTTTTACCATAAAAATCCCAATAAAAACTATTTTATAAACAATAAGTTTTTAGAAAAGAATGGAGTAAGTTCGGTGTTTAGAAAGTTCGACTTGCCTGTGCTCAATATTGAGAATGTCCTGAACAGTCCGGATATTTTTACACTCCGATTTCCACTCAGAGACTAGTCCTTAACGCTTATCTTGCTTTTTGTCACTTTTGGACTTTAATTTATTCAATTATCAGATTTACAGACTTCGAGAATATTCTGTAACTTTTAAAACCAACTATTTAAGAAGGATTAACGAGTTCAGCATTTTACAAGCTTTTCATTTATATGCAATGATATACCTATTTACTCGTACTTATTATACTGGGTTTTTCCGCAACTGGGCATCTATTGTGCCTTTTTTGCGTGATTACGAGGTAGCTCTATTCAAACTCCTCTAATAAACCTATCATCTTCTTTAGGTTGCTGAATGCCTCCTTAACTGTTACTGGAGTACCTAAATCCTTACTCCTGTATACTTTTACCTGTCCGCATTCTAGGAAAATGAATCATATTTCCCGTTCGCCAGCCGCAAAATATCTAACAGAATCTTATTTGTACAGACAGGCATAAAAGCATGTCACATATTTTTTGGCCTTAGCGGACGATACTATTGCAGGTGACTGTGCCTGCATGTTGGCTCCACACATTAATGAATCTACCTAAAATCTCAGTCAATCCAACTTTCAAATATAAACAAACCGCCATATTGATCGTATAACCTCACTTTTAAGTTTTTAATCAAATCGTGAAGATTAAGTTATTTATCTTATGTTTTGTATGTTAAGATAAAACGATCGTTTCAGTGGTGTTTCATGGGGTGGTGTGAAAACACAGGAGAAGCAGTAACAAAACACGTGATGCCTTTTATTTACATCGTTAGTAAGTTCCATTGACAGCGATTTTAGCGTTATTATTTGTTACTCATTTGCACAATTCTTTACACTACTTCAGAATTATTAACGAATAAAGTTATTTATTTACAACAGTTTATTACTTGCTTTGTGGTGAAATATATAATTTATAGGATTTTTTCAGATTCTCAGCAAAATTATAACTTTTTCCGTAAACCGTAATAATCGAAGGCATGCATATTAAACATTTACGTAATTAATTCTCTTCCCACATCTGCCATAGTCCAATTACTTATGTACATCCAAATTACCTCAATAACGGTTAATTATTTCGTTATTTGACATTTACGAGCGATATTGCAATTGTTTTCGTATTGGAGTAGCATTCGCATTATTAAAGTACTTACTGTAATTGATTTTATAATTTTATGCTAGCATTATCCCCGATAAAAGCGCCCTCAATCTAACTCAGAGAGAAAACTGATGTGACTGATAGTTAATGACCTCTCTTCTTCTTTGTCCGTGCCTCTTCCCATATCATTTGGGGTCGGCCCTCTGAGTATGTTTCTTCCAGCTCCCTCTATCGAGGTAGCTTGCTGGTATCGTATTTGTAAGTTTTTCCAGGTTTCTCCACCAAGTTGCTTTGGGGCGTCCTCGTGGTTGTTTGCCTGTGTCAATTTTTAAAGCTATTTTGACCGGGTGGTCCTCTTCACGGCGCATAACATGTCCATACCAGCGGAGTTGAGTTTCATGGAGTTTATCTGGGATGGGTGCCACCTTAAAGCTGCCTCTAATGTATTCATTTCGGATTCTGTCCAATCTGGTGACCCCGCCTGCCCAGCTAAGCATTTTCATCTCGGCGGCGTGGAGTTTGGCTTCGTGGTCTCGTTTAGAGGTCCAGCACTCTGCACCGTAGAGCATGACAGGTCTGACGCAGGTTTTATAAACCTTCCCCTTGGTTTTGACAGGCATTCTACGATCGCAGAGCACACCTGACAGTGATCGCCACTTCATCCAGCCGGCATTTATCCTATGCACTACATCAGGGTCGCAGGTTGCGCTTTCATGAAGTGTGGAGCCTAAGAATTTAAATTTGGTTACAAGCGGCAGTGGGCTGTTTCCTATGGAAAGTATGGAGGAGCAAGGCTGCCCAAATGTGTACTTCATGTATTCCGATTTTGTCCTACTGATTCTCAAGCCATTGCTTTCAAGGGCATACTGCCACTTGTCGGTAGTATGCTGAAGAGCCTCCATCGAGTCTGCTACCAGCACTATATCGTCCGCGTATAGGATACTCCATGGCACCGCTTCCTGAATGTTCTTCGTCAGGTAGTCCATTACGGAAATAAAGATAAGTGGGCTGAGGGCTGAACCTTGCTGGACTCCCACCTTGACGGAGATAGGTTTACTGGTTCCTGCTGGGCTACGAACTGAGGTTCTGACGTTTGAGTACATGTCTTGGACGAGATTTATATACCCCTCAGGCACATTATGGCTCCTCAAGGCTTGCCAGACTAGTCTGCGTGGCACTCTATCAAAAGCCTTTTCTAAGTCCAGGAACGCCATATACAGGTTCTTTTTCATGGCTCTGTATTTTTCCGTCAGGACCCTCAGAGTTTGTATGCCATCCGTAGTCCTTTTTCCCTTCGTAAATCCTAGCTGGTTAGCAGACACAGCGATCAGGTCAGTGAGTTTACTTTTCAGGACTTGCTCCCAAATCTTTAGAGTATGTGACGTAAGTGTAATTCCTCTATAGTTGGCGCAAGATTGAACATCTCCCTTGTTTTTGTAGATAGGTATGAGGAAGCTGTGTCTCCAAGACTCAGGGATTGTTCCTGCTATCAATATATCGTTGAAAAGATTTGTGAGCCAGATCACTCCGATGTCACCCACCTTCTTCCAGATGTCCGCAGGTATACCATCCGGTCCAGGGGATTTTTTGTTCTTCATTTTGTAGATCGCCCTTCTCACTTCTGCCGGTGTAAGTACATCAAGTGGTCCTGCGATCGGAGGCAATGGCGAGAGGTCTTGACTAGGGAACTCTTCATTTAGGAGCTTGTTAAAGTAGAGATGCCACCTATTGTTTATTTCGGAATTGTTTACCAGAAGTTTATCTTGATCATCCTTTATAAATTTATTATTATTCTTAAAGTCTTGGCTGGCGGCTAGGCGCCGTTTTGCAATTTTGTAAATCTCATGGTCATGGCTAGCGTTTTCAAGACTCTCGTACATGTGCTGGTTTGCCTTGGCTCTGGCCTGGGCAACCGCCTGCTTTGCTAGGCGTTTTGCATCGTAGTAGAGCTGTTTATCTGCATCGTCTTTCGTGCTCTGCCATGTTTTGAACAGTGTTCTTTTGTGCTTAATCCGTTCTTTGACGCTTTCTTCCCACCAGTCAGTGTCTAGCTTGTCTTTGTAGCCACCTTTTGTTACTCCCAGGATTGTAGCTGCTTTTGCTTTACAGAAGTCTTCAAAATTGTTCCATCTAGCGTTTGCTGTATTGTGGTCATCTTCGAGGTCTTCTTTGAGATATTCTGTCAAGGATTCGGTGAGTTCCGCAGGTGATAGTTAATGACCAATGTCCGGTTTTATCACGATGTTTTTCTTCATCAAAACTTGTAGTAAATATTTTTAACAAATGATAATTTCTTCATAGGTAATTTCTGAAGAACTGATTGACACGAGCCAAATTCGCAAAAAAGTTAAATCAAATTTGAAAGCTATACGTCTTATCGCTGGTTGGTCAACAATGTTCTCCATTATCTATTTGATAACCCTTAAATTGGTAATGTATGACAGGTCATACAAACTCTTTGACTCTTTTTGTTTTTTTTTTTTACGAGCCAGAATGGTTAGGACTATTGAGCGCCGACCATATCCCTTTTTTGCTAAATTAAGGGTTAAAGATGTGACAGTGCTCTCTCATGAACTATTTGTGGGACGAGCGTGATGTAAAGAGAGTAATATAACGAAAACAATATCAACAATAGTAGATAGTTAACCAAGGGCTGAAAGGGCTGAAAGGCATGCTGCATGCATCTCTGACGAGGTTGTTTGGCGTTCGAACGTAGTGAGAGCGCCAATAGTGCAAGTCGGAAATGGGGACTTTTGTAGTTAAACACTATACTTTTCATTTCGAATGCAAGGACAGTAAAAAAAAAACAAGTAGACCATTAAAACTACTCCTTTATAAACTTCTTAAAGAAAGCACTACATAAGTGAAGAATACTTTGCGAGTGCGGCCACGATGCATCGTTTTCCACCCGTTTCATAGATAACAACCCACTTTCAGATAAAATGCACATTTGTCTTAAACTAATATGTCCTAATATTGTTTTCCCTAAAACTGTTTTAACCTACTTTTCTAGCAACGATGCGGTTATGAGTGAAGTCGTTTTTAGAAAAGAATTTGATTATGGCAAATAATCGTTACGCATTATGATAATTAGGACAAAACTGTTAAGGCAAGTGATTTTAAACAAAATATATTAGAAATGTCGACGGAGACCCATTTTATAAATACACCTGTATTTTTTCCTCGTATTCGATATGAAAAGTAGAGTGTATAACTCTGGTGAAAAACATTATTTCAGTCTCGGACTATTCGCAAATTACCTCGACTGCAATGGGTGCCTTTCACCCCTTGGTTAACAACCTATTTTTTAAATACTATTCACTCAATATGAATGAATGAATTGAATGAGGATTACCGCGAGTAGATTTTCCGCTAGAGGCGCTAGTGGAATGTGGGTCCTGCGGGAACATTTCAAACGTCACTTTGACAATTCTCTCATACTGACACAGGACCCACGCATGAGTGGCGCCGCCTGGTGAGCGACAATACGGTAGCTCCCATTGAATAGTCTAAAATAGTAGATAAGTAGTTTAAAATGTAATTTTTAATGATTTCCTATATTACAGTTGATATAATAAATAAACAAATAGGACTACCTTAAAATTATAGGTAAATGTAGTTATTTACCTATTCTTTTAAGTAACTACTAGAATAAAAGTTTGTTTAAGCGCTTTAATAAACATTCAAGTAAAATTCCATAAGCGAGTAATATTCTTCCAAGCAATTTTTGAAACAAAAAATAAATGAACTTTAAACTAACTTGTAAAGTGTAATAAAAACTCCCCACAGCTATATTAATCTGAGAATATTAAAAAGTTAATATTTCGAGGCTTACCACGTTCGACTTCTTGTAAAATTATACTTTTTAGGAATCCGTACATATGTACTTCAAACTATTCGAGTCCGTGACCTCCAAGGGTGGTCGGCCATTCCATGTGACAGTGTCAGACAGTTGTTATGTCATGGCGACATCTCCGTTTATCAATGATATATATGTCTCCGTTTATCAATGATATATCACTACAATGATAGCGTGACGTGCGAAGCCAAGATGCCAATCGCTCACGCTCAGAAGCGTATCGTAGTTATTTCTCTCTATCACTCTACCTAATCAGTGTGACAATGACAGTCGCGACTGAGCGTTAGCGATTGGCATCTTGGCTACGCACACTGTCGCGCGACTTATGTGTCACTGTAGTGGAAGCGCTTCAGTAGGTTTCAGTGACTCTTTATAATCGACGACTTGTCGATATATGATAACAAATCTGACAAACTGACAATTTAACAAATTCTTATCACTTGATCCATAGGTATGACAGTACAGCAACAAAAAATGAACCCGCTAAAATTATTTTCCATAAGAATATCTGGGATATAGGTACACGCTTTATCATGATTCGAGAAATACGGAATTTCTCTCGCAAATGTCAGACTCTAACTTGACTTTTTTTATAGTTTGAACGATAATAAAACTATTATCGTTCTTCTATGTCTATTAAGAAACCGAACTAATTACTCATGTACTCGTAATATCCATGTGAAGTTTACGAGTGAGTTTATGCTGCTTTGTGGCGTTTTGAACATTAAAACAATAATATAATTATGAAATGAGTTAGTTGGGTGCATGATTTAATACACATGTATTGAAATGGGTTATAAGGATGACGACAAGTGAAAGAATAACAAACATCCATACCTACAAATTTTCGCGTTAATATTATTAGTAGGAAGTAGGATATAAAAATATTTAAATATTTGAAAAAAAAAACATAACGCCCACAATGTTCAGATATTTTCGTTCAGTGCCTCTGAAGCCAACTGAATACCTAAAGGCTTTATTTATATTTTGTAAGTATATATTTAAACCACGCAGCCATTTTTAAATACGATATCCTTGTATAAATTCTAAACATGTTTCCCCCATAAAATATCAAAGGTCATCCACAGAAGATAATAAAGCCAAAGCAAAAATAGCCTCCATTGATAAATGGATCCACTCGAAATAGCCTAAGCTCAAATGGAGTTACTGTCTGTCCCAGCAATTTGCGTTAATCAGAGTGCTTTTTTAGAGCTATTATTTAAAGGGCAGGATTGGTGTAGTGACGTCCAATGCGGTGGCAGATGCTGAAGCAATTTTTGCACAATTTACCGTGGCTTCTCGTAAAATTGTATTGTAATTGTACGTGCTAATTAATGGCAGCTTACTGTGTGACTAGGTTTAAATTGTGTTAGTGTGTGTAGATGTTAAATTGGCCCGTAAAATTATAGGTAATCAGTGTTTGGAAGGAGCAGTCATAATGTTCGTTGTTAAGGACGTACAGTTGAGTACTATCTTTGACTATTTGAATATTTGACAGTGGAACATTTCCACTTATTTTATTTAGTTATAGTTAGGTCACATGATTACCTAACTTTGACCTGGTGAGACGCTTCAGACAATACAATAGGAACGATCCATAGAGGTGCGTAATGGGACATGCACATGGAACTCTCTTCTCCTAACCTTGTGTTTAGGCGATGGTTGCAAATTCGGGGGAGTCCGAGCAGTTTAGCAGTTCTTTAATGAAAAGCTCTTACGAACCTTGATCGATGAAGTACCTGAGTGTTATGAGCTGTCCAGATTTTGACGTGGCATGAACTAAAGCTATTGGTAATACAACCAATTTACGAGACGTCTAAAAATGGTTACGTATGGTAGTAGGCTCTTCTTTAGAGAACGAGTGAGATGCAGGCGCAGGTGCTACAACTTAGTGATTTGTTTCCTCGTACTCAGTTGTCAGTGTGTTTTCCAACCTACTCGTACATAAACAACAAAATGACAATTAACGTCAACTCAACTAGCCTAACTTGTCACAACTGCATAATCTAGTTTGGTAACCTAACGTGACTTGACGGCAACATGCAGAGCTCTAATTATGTCCATGCAAGTATGCAGCTATGGGCGAGACAAATGACACTCCATAATGGAGTGCACCGTGTTCCTACAGCTTGTAACACGGGCGAGTCGGTGTCTTTCTGTAGCTCCTGTGCAGTTAGAATCAAACAGTGACAACCAGAGTGGCCAAATATATGTATCTAACGTTCTAGCAAGGGAATTACAAGATATAATTATGCGAAGCCTTTACCCGATTGGAGCCAGCGTACGAAGTATAGTCCAAACTCGCGTATGACAGAAGAACCTAGGCCATGACGTCTTAACGCGATTCAGTTTAGGTACTTAACTGTGCTCAGTTGTATGGCAGCGTCTCAGTTTAGATCCTAAACTGAATCGCGTTAAGACGTCATGGTAAGGGCCCTATATTACCCAACATGCAGCAGTGGGGTGTATAGGCTTCTGCGTGTGATGTAATTATCATCATCATTATCAGTCAAAAGACGTCCACGTCCAGTGAATGCCATATCGATCGGTAATGCGCTGTCCGTATCCAATAAATTTCCGCGACCTCTACCAGGTCATCAGTTCATTCATGCGGAACTTGTGATGTGGATAAATATAAAATAAGTATATTCAAAGTTCAAGCCCGATTGGCTTGCTCAGTATCGCTTCTGTAAGCGTTGCAAACTACAACTTTGTCTACGTGCTCTGTGTCAGATATGAACGCTCACTATTCGCGTTATTGGCTTCTGAATAAGATAAGTTGGTTCAGGTGATGAATAGAAGCAGTCAAGACATAGTTTACATAGTAAACAAAAACTTGCTTACATTTGAAATGGTTGACAAATGAATAAGTAAGACATACCTGTAAGTCATGATGGAAAGAAAGAAAAAGTGTAACCCTTGGTGTCTCCCAGTAACGACAACGTCGCTGACAGCTATTTGTCTCATTCGCACATGCGAAAATGATATATTTATTTCTTAGTCCAACCAAAAGTGGTGTCTCCGATGCCGTCGTGATGTTCATATCTTGTTTTGTTGTATCATGCTGTAAATCTACTCATTTTTAACATTGTACGATGTCTGTCAGTCTCTATACATCGCGAATCTTTTTTTAATAGTAAGACACATGCCTGACCCATACATCCAGGACTGTTTTTGTAATTGATTTTGCCATCGACTACAAAAACATACTCATTTATTCAGTGTCTTAATAAAAATAACCAGAGAACCACAGAGTTAATAACATAAACAAATCATTCAAGGTATACTAAAGTATAAAACACCATTTTATTATCGCTTCTGCTTCTGCTCAGTAGGGGGTGAAAGGTAAATAAAAACATGATTAAATTAGATAAACCGTTTAATACCTTGATTTAAGTTCTTTAATTATAATAACTCCTGTGTTTGATGGTAACACGGCCTCGTTATATTAGTTTAATTGAGCTATAAACGTTCTAAATTTATACCTTTTTGTGGCTGATTGATTATTATGTGATACAGGAAAGCTATCAATTATGTTTCTGTTATGTGGGATAAATTAGGTATTGTATACAGTTTTATGTGAACATAAACTGTATGGAGGTATTAGCGATAATAGGATGGTGACGTGTGATGAATTTTATTATGTTTTTATATACCCACATATCATTAGCTATATAAGGTAAAAGTATACTACTCCGGGATAGTAGATTATTCTGTGGCATTTTAGTTATTGTCGTAAAATAAGGAAACAATCAATGAAATCGTGATGTAATACAATACTTTATTAAGTAACTATAGTTAAAATACTACCAAAAAGACTATTTTTGATTAAATATAACAAATTAAAAAGCCGTCACATACCTACATTTCTGAAAGCGTCTATCGCAATCACACAAAAATTAGTATGGACGTAATTGCCGATGAGGGTGCGTAGCCAAGATGCCAATCGCTCACGCTCAGTCGCTAACGAAACGCAACTGTCATTGTCACATTAATAAGGAAGAGTGATAGAGAGAGATACGATACGTTATTAAGCGTGAGCGATTGGCATCTTGGCTACGCACGGAGGTGACACTGGAACTTCCTAAAGATTTGGGGTAATATTGATAAGTTTATTTAAACTAACTTTGTAAAATTATTGATTTATAGTTATTAACAGAAGGTTTTATCGCTATTTCAAGTTAATTTAAAACCTATTTTATGGAAAATAGTCGGTCGCGTCAGATTCGTAATTATGTTCACGAATCTGACGCGATGAACCTAATTCCGGGTGTATCACGGAATAAGGGACACTCACTCCGAACTGTTTATACACCGTGGGCGTCAATAACCCGAAAGACATTAACGTATTTTTCATTATTTGTATATTTCATGTTTATCTGGGTTTTAAATAAATTTTTAAATTGTACGTGAATACATTTATTAATTACTGCAGATTATTTTGAGGTTAAATAAATAAATATTACAGGACATTCTTACACAAATTGACTAAATCCCGCAGTAAACTCAACAAGGCTTGTACTGAAGGTATTGACCCTGCCTGCTAAGCCGATGGTTCTGGGTTCGAATCCTGGTAAGGGCATTTATTTGTGTGATGAACACAGATATTTGTTCCTGAGTCATGGATGTTTTCTATGTATTTGTATATTATATATATCGTTGTCTGAGTACCCGTAACACAAGCTTTCTTGAGCTTACTGCGGGACTCGGTCAATTAGTCAAAAAACTTCCATAGCTCAGGAACAGATATTCGTGATAAACACACAAATAAATGCACTGACCAGGCTTCGAATCCAAATGTCAAAATAAATGGCCATTTTCCAGATATTTTTCAGTTTGTACTACAATAACAATATTCAAGAGTAGAGCACGTTATATCTCTTGAATACTCCACTTTATTCATCCCTCATTTTAAATGCACTTTTCAAATATTTTCCTAAACCCTAGGTATACATGCCTTTTAAAATAGTAGCTACTTTAAAAAGCAAATTCAAACCCGATATATCACGCACCGTACGTTCAAAAGACTTAATGAAATTCCGCTTTGATAATAATCAGAACAGTCTAGCCTGTTTCAGTCGGAGTAAAAAGGCAAAGAGTACCGCTTTGTCATTTCCTAGGGCCTACCATGAATATAGACTATCGGAATTTCTTATCTCCCTCTCTATCGTACTTGAAGTATTGGTGCGAAAGAGCAGATAATGAACCTTTTGTTTTTCTGTTCTAGGTAAGATTTCTGTGCTCTCACTTAAGTAAATATGTGATTAATTGTATGTGTAGCGAATAGTACCGAGTAGTTTAATTTAACCCTCAAAAAGAGGGGTGTTCTAGTAGGGGGGGGGGGAGTGTATCTGTCTCTGTCTGATGTAGCATAATGGCTTTGAAAAGCATACTTAACGTATCATAGGTTTTTTTTTTAATAGCCTATTTTGTGTCCCACTGCTGGGCAAAAGCCTCCCCTCTCTTCCTCCACCCGTCACGGCTAAGTGCATGTCTTCGCCAGTCGCCCTTTCTATCTTAGGTTAAAAAACTTAAAAACCGAGTTTTTTTCATAAAAAAATTGCCGGTTGCATTCCCTTCAATGCCACAAGACGGCGCTCTAGTTACTGCCATGTGTTTAGTTAAGATATATCAAACATATTATGAATTACCTACATTCACAGCTAACTAAGTACTCTTGAAACAGCCGGAAAGGATTACTCATCACCTTCCACTTAGCATACGTAATTGTCCTAGATAATGCTATGACCTGTGCCCATGTGGCTGATAATAGGTTGATTTATAGCTGAGTGCAACGGACAGAACGCTATCACTAGATAGAGCATATAAGAATTAGTTACAAAGTTCCTTTTGACGCTTCCAGGATGAAATAAAACCTACGCTTGGATGGTGGTGCGAGGAATGTGGTTCCTAAAAAATATCCCAAGGAATATCCCAAATCCCAAACGGTTTTTGGTGGCATAGATAAGCAAAGTCTTATGGAAATACTTCAAAAATGCCGATTTTGAGTCGGTCTCTTGAATATTTATAATGGAGTTCTTATGTAGCTCAACTGCTCATATTGCGTCCACGTTTTTTTACCCTTCAGTACGCATAACTTATAACGTCAGCAGCAGCGTTTAACCTTATTTTGGTGACTATTACCCCAATAGTAGTTTATGCAACAGTGATATAATAAGAACCTATTATGAGCTGTTGTATACGCTAGTTTTTCTACGACAGCTAAAATAGCGATAAAAGCAAAATGTCTAAAGCTGGCAGAATGTGGAAGATGTCGTATGCCCACTAAAGACATAAAAAAACCAGTGGTCATATACCGTATGAAAATCCATAGGAACATTGTTTAGCAGTGTTCTTATGGAATACCATAGACAACATTATAATGTATACTTTTTTAATATCGCTGTCAGTCATCTAGTTGACAGATAGAAGTGCTGGAGTAGAAAAAATCCACGCTTGAAACGAATTTTCTCGATGTTGGCGTTAAAACTATGACTCTATGTTTGACAAATAGAAAATAGAGAAATAACATTATAATTACTATCTAAAACGAGGTATTGATCATGTTTCGAAAAACTCATTGTTACGAGCCGGGGTTCGAACCCGCGACCTTTTGACTGAAAGTCGCACGGTCTTACCCTGGGCCATCAACGCTAGCTTAAAATTGCGTAGAAAAATAACACATCCGCGGCAATTCACATCCATGTGTCAAGTTATTTCTTTTTAAGTTTTAGTTTTCTTATTTCTAATAATTAGCTTAAACAGTTAAGTATACAGGGTTTTCCACTTGCATCGCGCTCAGGGTCATTAACCTTATCAGCTGTTGAGGCATCGTTTGGGACTTTTGTTACATCCTGTAGGTATCTGGGAGAAATACTTATTTTGGAACTTAAATAAAAAAAAGTTTTGTTACATCATATCGCACTTCTTTGCTTTTATGGAGTCTGTCTCATGCTGCATGCATTAATTTACACTTGCAAAGCCTATAGGAGGTAGTCTATAAGCGGATGGTAGCAAGTGGCCCTTGTAGCGTTTCCGGGGCCGTCAGGGGGATGGATTTATTCGTGCGCCGTAGGACGATAAGGGTTGAACAAGTTCTTGCACAGTCACCTACAAAAATATGAATACAGCCAAAGCACCAAAAATAGGTATACACGATCTTAATGTTCAGGCAATAAAGTCCTGTATCCATATTTTTGGCACTTTGGTTGCATATCTTTGTAGCTAGTACCTAGTCAGTTTACGTTGTGATGTGTCCTGGCAACAGGACTTGTCGTGCATGGTTGATTACTGTGTGTGTATACTACTTTTTAAAATACTTGTATAGTTTCGCATCGATTCGCGACCTTTATTCATGATGCGCGCTTGCGACGGTTGCTTGTAAGCTTGTAACACTATACAATACCTACCTAACCTACGTATAGAATGATAATAAATTAAAAAAAAAGTATTTGTTATTCTTTATTTATGCTCCAGTAGCAAGCGACTACTGACGAGCCCTTAGGTTAAATAAAGGATAATTACTCAATATTTAACAAAGAAAATGATTAAGTAAATAATTTATCTCACCGCTACAGACGCCTTCAAAATAATTCATAAATTAAAATTATTATCAATTGCTTGAGCATTTTTACGAATTCAAGAAACTTTAGCACTACTAAGACTGTAGATACTAATTGCTGGTTTGGAAATAAACCAGTCCATTTTTATATAAGAATAATTCAATTTAGGACAAGCAAGGGCGACCGATCGATAACCCCATTTAATAAGCCATATTTTAATTGGGTTTTTAACGAAGCATAAGTATATACGTTGTAAAAGTTGTAATTGTCATGTGTTACTTATTGTCCCTGAATCTAATTAGTCTCATTTAAAAAAGCACGGAAGTCAGTAAATGGAAAAGGTCTCTTAACGGGTAATAAAATAAAACAATTAACAGTTCATTTTTTTTAATAAACAGATGAATTAATGTTTTAATAAGTAACGTAGTACTTACAGTATACCAAGATCAATTTCAAAGGTCACTTGTTTCGTCACTAAAATAGAAATATCTCATAATTTTATTTGGGTGGCGATTTAACTCTTTTGTGTACATATAAGAAAATATATTTTGATTATAACTAATATTTGAAACGGGATAATTACCATGTTACTCCGTGAACATGACGCTTGCAACAGTGTCGAAATATCGGGTGCTCAATAAAACAAACAAACATGGTTATTATCCCGTTTCAAATATTAGTTATAATATAATGCAAATGACCATGTTAGCTTAAAATAGTTAATAGATTTTGGATAACAAACCAGAAAATTTGAAAGTATATTTTGAAATATTTGGTGCTTCACTGTTGCTAGTTGGGCATTTTTATAGTGTCAACGGTTAATTTTGATAAAGGTGGATCTTTATAGCATTTACACAAGAAATAAAGGCAACAAATATGTGACAACATTTTGGATTTCTAAGGCCTCTGCCTAGCAGTGGGGCACAACACAGTAGGCTAAAAAGTTGTCCCTGTAATCCGTGCATAAAAAATGGTTGCAACTGATGACGTCACCTGTTTCGCGTGAGAACATTGATTTTAGGAAAAAAGTGAAATAAAATTGCTGATTTATCCATGAAACGTTTTAGTTTATGGTTATTAAGTACATAACGAAACGGGGTATTTACCATATATAGGTATTTGTTTTTAGAGCTGGCAACGTGCTGAAAAATCCGGAACTCACAAAAACAAATATACTTACATGGTAAATCGTTTCTAATAATAGTTGTAATCGTATAGGTAATGTTACAGCATTTATTTTTGTTTAAAAAAGGAATCGAATTTATTCAGGTCGATACGTATATTTGTATATTTATTTTATTTTATATTTTCTTATATCATGAATATTTAACAGTTTACTATCCATTTAACTAGGGTTGATATTATTTACGATACTATATAGCTGATAAGCCGCGACAATGTTACTAGGTTTCAAATGTCACCTTAACAGTAACTGTAAAAGAGATAGTATAATTATGAAACATTGTCTAAAAATGTAAGGCATCATATCATACACATGACATATAACTATGGTTTTCATTTACTTTTATATGATAGATTTTCTGTCCTGTTAGGTTATAAAATCCACCAAGCAGCATTCCCTATTACTTAGTATGATGCACCGTACGTGCTTCAGGTAGTTTCAGTCGTTCAGTCCCGACACGTTGTGTCATAACACCTGAAAGCCGACACAAACACGCGGGGTCACGCACGCTTGTTTGACGGGATCCCATTGAATTAAAGAAAAATGGCAGGTACAATTCAGGTGCCTGCCAACTTTAGCCCAGGAAGCGTAACTTTGGCCATAGGTAACGTTTTTTAGTATTTTATTGTAATCATTGAACGTATTGTTATATGGTTGTTTTTATTAACACTCATAACATATGTTTAATTAAGTTTTGTGTATTTTTTCACACCTAAAAGCTGTCAAAACACACGGGATTACGCTTGTTGGACGGGACCCCATTTTATCAGGGAAAAATGGCAGGTACAATTTAGGTGTGGCAGCTTTGGGAAAGGAGTTATAATTATTTTTCCATTATGACAAATCTCCAGGTTTTAATATTTAATTGAAACTATATCATGTGGTTGGGAGTAGCCCTTTGTAACTTTCAGCTTATTTACGTTTGAATGGATTTTTAATTTTTTTTCGGTCAATGCTTTGCTTCAGTTATTTGTAATGTGTTGTCTTTTGAAACACATTGTGTACAGTGCACGCTAGTTTAACGTGGGTCTTGTGGGATTTGTATATCGGCGAATTGTCTTTCGTTATACCTTATTCAGTGGCGGAGTTAGTCTTCTATGTAAGATCAATTCTTTGGGTTGTTGGTTGGTTGGTGATTCAAATCAGGGGTATAAATTTCTCGGAAAGAAAGGTAAACGGAAAAAATCATGAACTCAGGCGGGACTCAAACCCGCGACTCTGAGATTCCAGCTCATCGCTCTTCCAACTGAGCTACCGAGACCACACCCGAATTTCTCCACCATATCCCTCGTATTAGCAACATCTACTGTAAGAAAGTATTTCTTAATCGGCAAGTGGAGTGTCAAGTTATATTGAGAATCCACCACTTACAATTAAAATTTATAATTTGGTATCGTTCACAGACTTTCAGCTTAAAAAAAATAGTATTGCATCCATTGACGGTCTCCTAGCCTAGTTGGTAGTGACCGTGCCTACGAAGCAGGAGGTCCCGGGATCGAATCCTGGTCAGGGCATTTATTTGTGTGTTTATCACGAATATTTGTTCCTGAGTTATAGATGATTTATATGTATTTAAGTATTTATATATATATCTAACTATTATACCCTCTACACTTCGGCTTGTGTTGTGGGTCGTCTAGTACCCACAACACAAGCCATATTGAGTTTACCGTGGGCCTCGGTAGATTTGTGTAAAGTTGTCCCATTTTATTTATTTATTTGTCAACTTGGAGTGTTTGTTACGGTTAAAAGCATTCCGAATTCATTACTTAGCCACTATTAAAAAACTACAGTCTACAATCACAAGTAGATGAAGTGAGAATTTCACCTTTTTTTATAGTGATAAAAATGTAGGTCGTTGTTGCAGATTTCACTTCTGACAGATAATGCTTCCATTTTAAAAGGCTACACTGCTACCAACCTAAAGCGTCCATTACGAAATTTTGCAATAAGCCGTGTTAAACCTGTGAAATGTTCAGCAAAAATGCAGACGCTTTGTGCATACGATTACTAAAACAAAGGAGCTTAAATACTTTAGTAGCGCAACTCATTTTGCACTTTAACCAGTTCGATTAAGGTTTAATTTAGTTTGCATGTGATACTTGACTGGTGTATTTGTCTTCATGAGGGGTATTGTTAATCATACTAATCCTCGATGTAGGTTGCTTCAATGGCGCTTTGTACCATAAATAGGTTCCGATTTGTGCTAGTCTGGTATTAGGGGATTGGTATAGAGCAGTTTGTCGGGTAAACAGAGGTACTTATCTTACATAAACTAACACTGCAAGGCATGTATCTACCAAATCCTTATACCAATTGAAACTTTTGGAGTAGGTACAGTCGCCATCAGATATATTGGAGCAGCCAAGGTGCCCACAAATATCTGAGCACGCCTCTATTGTCAAGGCTTTAGAGTGCTTGTTCAGATATTTTTGAACATCTTGGTCGATCCTATATATCTGCCGACCGTTCAAGTATCGGGCATAAGTACCCATTTTATCCTCGACTACTATATTGGTCCTCGTTACACTCGGACCAATAAATAGCCTCATCTAAGATGGGTTTATTTATGCCCTAGATATACAATCTACTATTCCTTGCCAAACAATTAAAATAACTGATGAAACAACTTTAGGGGGCATTTAATTTTAGAGTTGATGACACTTAAAATCGCCCTTGATAGCGGTGAACTCTGACTGACCACATAATCTTTATTAATAACAAAGGCGAGTAATCCAGGCCTATGCTAATAAAGATCTGCCACATAATCCTTATTTATATTGAATTAATGGTCAGTAACGAGATGACACGTTAATAACTTAGGCTTGAGAGGGGCTCTTGCTTGACTTGGAAAGCCTCTATCATTATCGCAGCTGAAAGACAATGGATTACTTTTGGACCGCGTTTTTCCCGCAGTACAGTGCAATAGTATCTTAACCCATTCAGGGCCAATGACGTCGTGACGCCTCTACGCGCCATTTTCATTACGAAATTTTCATTACATTTAAGCGGGAAATGCATGTTATCAGCTACGGCGTAGCGCTATGAGATATCCCAGGCAGTGAACGAGTTATATAATATTTAAAACGGGTCACTCGCGTAATTTAGTCGTTTTTCGCTCGACATTTTTCGTCATCGACAGAGGCAAGTCAGTGCATGAGCGAAAATCGACTAAACTATGTGAGTTACCCGTTTTAAATATTTGTAATCGACTTTCATTTCACGAGAGTTTTACAATAGTATGTTCAAATTTTTCCCCCCTCTGTCTCCCCACAAGGTGGACTGATGACCTGGTGAAGGTCGCAGGAGTCCGCTGGATGGGGGTGGCGTAGGACCGGTCATTGTGGAAATCTTTGGGGGAGGCCTATGTCCAGCAGTGGACGTCTTTCGGCTGAATTGATGTTGATGATGATTCCAATTTTATAGCTAAAGTGATGATGATGACGCTGGCGATGCTAGCTTATTATATAAATACGTAGGTTCATAATCTAAAATGATTCAACACCCTTTTTCTCCCTTTGTGAGATGCAATCGGGCGTGTGCTGTATTAATTAAGTCCAGTCAATCGATTTTGCGTGATAGAGAGAACATTCATAGAAGCAAACTTCCAGTTACAGTATTAGGGCCGATTTTTCAATTCCGAGATAAGTCGCCAAATAGTTATACCCCAGATAAAATTAACTGACTGTTTATTCGTTGGTTAAAAATTTTGAATTTTTCATTCATTTTTTATCCAGAGAATAGTTATCTGTGGTATTATCCAGCTAACTTCGTTTTGAACACGTGCGAGCAAGATGCGACGATACAGAATTCGACATGTTAGAGTGAAATAGAAATACAACGCCATTTTGACATTTGACATTCGGTTGTCGCTATTTGCTAAACAAATTATAACTTATCTATGTCGTGTTTCTTTCTCCATTATGGGGATTGTTGAGTGGAGTCAATAAATAGGGATTTAGAAAATATCCACTATCACCAAGAACGATTCCATTGCCAAAATCACCTTTGTCACATTTGTATTTAGCAGAAGAATTTGAAAAGATTAAACTGTCATGTGTTAAGCCCGGCCATCGTGCAACAATGTCTAGAAACTGTAGTTGAGGACTGCACATGGCTTGAACATTCAACGAAAAAAAGCCTGAAACTTGAAAAATAGAATTAGAAAATATTTTAAATAATATGCAATGCTTCAAAACATAAACCTTTAATTAAAAAACCAAACCTGGCGAAATTATTTTGATGTGAGAGCAATCTAGTGCAGCAATGACTCTTGGAAAACGTGCTATCTTGTAAAAATCCTCTTGCAGACTTAATATTTCATTACGGGTTTGAGGCAACGAAATATACCTTGTTCGTAATGAACAAATGACCTCCGTTACTCGTCTCACAATTTTACACAGCGTGGAATTATGTATACCACCATAATCTCCGACTGTGATATAAAAGCTCCCCGTTGGATAGAACCGTAAAGTGAGTAGTAGTTGCTGTAGTGGTGAAACACAATGATTTCTGAAAGAAACATTTGACTGGCTTTACTTACCTGCTGCTAAGTAATTATAAGAAATTTACACTAAACAACGACAAATATGTAACAGAACTTACTGTTTAGTTTGATGTTTAATTCTGTTCTCAATCAATGAAAGTTACAGTTTCTTTCTTCAGACGATATCTTTTCCAAAATTCATGATCATCCCATGTATTAAAGTTGTCCGGCCTGTCACGTATATCTTTAGGTTTTCTAGTACTTGGTGGACGTACGTAATCAAGAATTTGTATGTCTTCTTCGATAGCTAAATCTTCAACGGCGTCAAAAATATCCATAACTAGCCAGTTCAAGGTTGTATCATAACCTAAAAACGTCCAACTTAACAGTGGGATAGACACTAACTGGCCCTTGAACGGGCAGATAACTTTATCCCTCCGTTAACAGATTTATTCCTCAGTTAACTGCTATCTGACTGTTGAAAAACTGAAGTTACCGCTATCTATAGAATAAAACCTATCTGATTGTTTAACTGGGGATTGAAAAATCGGCCCTTAGTTGGATTTAAATAATACACCTGTATGTACAGTCAACCACACAGCTGTGAATACAGCCAAAGCGCCAAAAATATGTATACGCGACCTTAATGCTCAGGCAATAAAGTCCTGTATACATATTTTTGGCACGTTCGCTGTATTCATAGCTGTGTGGCTGACTGTACAGTACAGCATCCGGAGCCTAGTCAACTCAGTACTGAATTTGCCTACGAAGCTGCAAGTTCTAAGTTTGGGTTATATTTATTTTTAGTGGTTTCGATCAAGTGGTGAAGCGGACCCCAGGCTCCCTGGGCCGTGGCAGCAGCTTGGAAATTGCTAGGAAATAATAATAGCATTCGTGTGTTTATCAAAAATTTGTTTAAGAGTTATTAATGTTTCTTCTGTTTATTCTGTCGTTTAGCGTCTATCTATATCAGTTTTTAGGATTCCGTAACAAAATGGTAAAAAAGAAACCCTTATTGTGCGACTCAGTCTGTCTGTCACACCATTCAATATCTCGAGAACTACTTAAGCTACCGATTTGAAATTTGGAATAGTTATCGGCGATCTTGCTAGAAATATTCACGTACCCGGCGGAAAGTCACTTTAAACTTACTTAAGTTAGGTCTACCCTTTTACTAAATATTGTCAGCACAACATCCGCGTAATCGATCCGATGATATATCTCGCGGTTTGAACTTCTGAATCACTGGTCCCCAAGTAGGTGATAAATTCAAACCATCTTCACGATAGACCTTTTTTTTATCTCAATTGCCTCTCTCACTATCCGGGGTTAATAGTGACATTATTCCAGAAAATTTACTCTACTAAAATGAAATAAATATAATGAACAAACACCAGCTATACTATACACGTACACTGCTGGTCGGACGCGCTCCGCTGAGCAACCAGGGCAGCCCTCAATTCATTACCGGGCACAATATATTTAAAGCTCTGTAAACAACATATTAACGTGTTAACCGGACTGTTGCTGGAGATTGGGTTTTGATTGTTTTGTTGAATCGATTGTTGTGAGTCTGAAGGCTTTGAATGTGCAGGTATTTTGTTTAAGTATACAGTATCTATTCAGGGGAGCCATGGGGCTGGTGCAGATGAGGTCAAAGATGGAAACAGCTTGATATTCGTAGCACATTTTATATTTCCAAGTTACAGTACAGTAATGGCGCATAGTTATAGAGAGAAATGAAAGAATGAGTGAAAATAATGGAATATTTACAATTCTGTTGCCGTTGCCAACACTATCTACGCCAAAATACATTTTTAACTGCTGCTTATTGTTTTATAAATGTCACCTGTTGTTACTTAAATTAATGTAGGTACCGACCTACTGAATTGCTTTCTTGCACTTATTTACTACTAGTATTCCGTGTTAAAATATCTAAATATTGGTTATTATCGATTCGTACCCTCATAACCTCGTTCGTACACTCATGATATTGATAACTTTGATTGAGTGCTTGATAGTGTCCTTTATGTATTACGTTCAAACGAGTTTATGTGTTTAAACATCAACGATCAAGTCGGTTGCAGAGGAATAAATAAAAAAAAAATGAGAGAAGTACTTTGGCGCCCCATTCCGTCCACCAACGTATAAGCTGATAAGTTGGGAGTGGCAGGGTATGTCCGTCGAACGATATATGGCGTATCAAACACTCAATACGCTGTGTTTTATTTTATTTCCGTTCAATTCGACACGTTTTTTTTCACTTTGTACGTTAATAGCTACGGAGTAATTCGCTTTTTATCAAATTCATACAAATAAAATTAATATTGCATTGTCAAAATAATTGTCAAGTATGACAAAGCTTACCTTTAGTCATGACAGGACATGCCAAAACACAGCTTAGTAGTACGAGTAGATAGTATAGTAACCGTTTGCACTGGTTTAGCTAATAAATCGATTCATTTAAACTATTATAGTTAAGATAAGTACTTGTTTTTTAGAGAATGAGTTAAACTGAAGAATCTTCCCTTAAAGTTAACGAAAAAAAGAATACATATCAGGACCCTTAGCATAAAGTCTTGACGCGATTCCGTTTAGGTTCTTGTGCTCAGTTGTATGGCAGCGATTCAGTTTAGGTCCTAAATTGAATCGCGTTAAGACACCGCGGTAAGAGCCCAGGATATACTCATAATATGTGTCAAGGGAAACTGTCGAGTAAAAACAACGTTCTATCTCTATGTTATTTAGATTACTGCTTATCATAATGAACTCTTTAAATCTCTGAAGTAACCTAATCTTCTGTAGCTATTCAGTCTCTAGCATTGTGAACTTCGGCTCGGAACTTGTTCAGGAATGAAAGGATTTGGCATGACCGCCGCGTTGGATTAAGACGAGCAGGTTAATTGCCGTCCACTTTGCAAGCTTTTTAAATTCTTCAAACTCCATTCTAGACATATGACGAAAACGCCACGGCTCAGGTAGCCTGGGGTTGGCTTTGGTACGATTTGGCGTAGGCGCTAGTTTTATGAAGCAACTGCCGTCTGACCTTCAAAATCCGAGGGTAAGCTGGGCCTTATTTGGATTAGTCCGGTTTCCTTACGATATTTTCCTTCACCGAAAAGTATTGGTAAATATCGCAAACAGAAATTTCATAGCTTGGTATATGCAGTAGTTCAACATGTTTCTAGTTTATTTTAATTCTAAGGTTATTCTAGCCATGACTGAACCCTGAAGACAAATGATGCTGTACAAGTCCCCAGTTAAGGATATGCAATATTGCATATTGTTAGTGAGTTGCGTGGTAGTTAGGGAAGCTGCGAGCTCTCGATAAAACGCTTAGTCGGAATGCTGCGGTCTGATGCCCCGAGTTTGAGGATCGCTTTGCAACTTCTTACGGTGTGGCCCAAAACATGAGCAATCGGTATTGCTTATGTAGTCGAAGGTCGTGGATTCTAATTATGGGTAAAAGTAAAAATAAAGCTTATATGGGGCTAGTTCTGATTCTGATTCATGTGGTAACTCCAGCTAGCAGTTCTGCAACAAGGATTCGGAAGTCTGACTACGAAGAGGCGTTGAGACTAATAACATCTTTGGGGGTACGTATAATCCTCTTTAGCATGATCGGTGGAAACGGCGGAGTATGTCCGAATCACGCCACACCGATCAGACCTTAAATGCTAGATCAAGCTAGGTATGCGAGCTCCCCTGTCTATTATACCTCATCAGCGTCTGCCGCCCCAGGAAAGCTTTTATAGAGGCTAGTGAGTATTTGAACGTTATACTTTTTTTGATACCACGTCGGAGGCAAACAAGCATACGGTCTATCTCATGGAAAGCGGTCACCATAGCCTATGAACTCCAGGGGTGTAAATCTCAAGTTGCGTTGCCGACCCATTGAAACTTGTCCACTCTTTACTAGAATTTGACAGCCTGTCAAATTCTAGTAAACCTGGAGACCCAAGAGCGATCGAAAACCGCGCTATATAAAACATAAGTGTGGGCACTGCCTTGGATACAAAACTAACTAGAGTATCCTATAGTATAATAAAAAAAAACATTAACTTACACAAGTGTAAAACAATCTCTCAGTCAATCAGCGGAATGGACATTACCAGCACTATAGCGTTTACAATGCACGGTCATAAAGTTCCAAAGTAGGGCGAGCCGTTAACATTTACGATACAACATATTTACATAACATTACGAGTGTAATTAAATTATAGGTGATCAACAACCGTTACTATGTCATTGTGTTATGGTTATGTAAGACTATTTTGAATTTAGAACGAACTTTTTGCTTGTGGCTATTTAGGATGTGCATATCGCCTTTTGGGACACATAATCCTCAAGTTAGGCAAATACAAATAAAGCAAATACAATGACTGATTTTGAAAGGTGACTGTTTGGGGAAAGGGTCAGAAAAAAAACAAGAAAAATCTGATGGTGAAGGTTAGACTTTTGCTGACAACACATATTTTTTTTACAGAAAACGTAATCCTTGTTAAAGATGAACTGTGTAGGTACACATGGTGGGGTATAACGAGCTGCGGGTGCGCAGAGAGCTGTCTAACAACTTACATATTTAAGTTAATAAGAGGCAAGATACACAACAGTCAGGTATTGAGGTATGTAGGTATGTTTGTGCTCGATAAGTACGTATCGCGGTGCCACCGCCCGCGGCTGTGGGCGCACCAACCTGCTCCGCATGGCTCCGATGACGCGCGCCGTACGGACTGAATATATTGGCGGAGAACATCGACTTGTTTTCTTGTTCTCTGTATGAATT
This sequence comes from Lathronympha strigana, assembly GCA_949128165.1. Lineage (NCBI taxonomy): Eukaryota > Metazoa > Arthropoda > Insecta > Lepidoptera > Tortricidae > Lathronympha > Lathronympha strigana. The sequence continues at coordinate 4,193,695 of OX421911.1, forward strand.
CAAGAAGTCTGCATTATTTGTAATAACTTATAGTAATATGTTATGTTTTAAAATAGTTGCACTATTGTCTTAGGCCTAGTACCTGTAAGAATAGTTGTAAGAGTAGAAAAAAAAAGTTTTGAAAAATACATTAATGACCGGACCGGAACTCGAACCACTTCCATGCTTAAGAATTCCTTAGCTGCAAATTAATCATATTACCCGTCCCTCTTGCACCTTCATTACTAACAGACCCCCAATATTCCACGCGTGTCCCCTCACTAAGAATGCTGGGACGTCACTAGCCGCTAGCGCGTCGGTTGGACTGTCAGCTAATGGCGCGCCTTCGCGCCTCTCGTGTGATATTCGCCAATATGAATGTAAACCCTGTCGTAACTTGATTAAAACGTGTATTTAAATGGTGTCTGGTGTTTTTATCGATAGAAGATAAAAGCTCTGCTATATCACGCCAACAGTTCGTACATTACGCCGCTATTCAGCAAATCTTTTATTCGCAGCAGCTTTGTTGGCTTCGTTTTTCGCAGCACTGCATAAAGTTTTCTTTGACGCATTTGATACCTACTGAAGTAAATCTACCGTTTCTTTCAATAAGGTGGACCAGCTGGGTAAGGGATGACTCGCACTAGAACGGGACGGGACGGGACGGGGCGGGACGATCTGTCAGTTTCTAGAGAAAACGTCACGTGACATCCGAGGGCTCCGAGCTATCACGTGATTTTTCTATGGAAATTGACTGATTGTCCCGTCCCGTCCCGTCCTGTCCCTTCCCTTCCCGTCCCGTCCCGTCGCTTCGCGTCCCGTCCCGCCCGTCTCGACACGTCCAGTCCCATCCCGTCCCTTCCCGTCTTAGTGTGAGTCATCCTCAAAGATGAGCTGTTGGATATTTATATACCTTCGTTGTAGACTTTGCTATATGAATACGACATTATTATTTGGGGAAATTCTTAAGGTAATAAAAAGCAAGCACAAAAGTGATATACCTAAGACAGTTTTCACAATTTCTAAAGCGTCGCAGTCCTACGTAAAGTTTTCATTGATGCATTTTCTGATGATTATACTGACTTAAAAGTTTATTTTATCAAGCTGGACTACTTGGACCCAATATCACCACGGCGACAGGTGTGACAATAACGATGATGACTAGGTTGAAAAACTATTATTCTAATTAGTCCGTCAGAAAGATTATCAAAAATTATTAGACACGTATTTTTTCCTTTTTCCACTACTCAACTCGTCACGTCAACTAAAATTGACGAATATGAAGAGCGTCAAAGTTCCGTGGTGGGGGCTGGTGACGTCACCTTAGAGTCAGAATTGTACTCAGGTGTGACGTCACGCGAAACTTTAAAGCCCTGTATTTCCGTCATTTTTCAGTTGACAAAGAAAAGAAAAAATACGAATTAGATTTTTTTGTCGTCTAGCCTATTGTCAGGATCATTATTACTGCGGGGCTAAGATGCCAAGCTGATATCCTGATAATTGCTGGATAAGACGATAGTTTATCGGCACGTTCTGACAATTTCTGATAACTTTTAACAGTTCTGTCAAATGTCTTTGCATTTGGCAGCTGTCACCCTCACGCTATCCGCAATTTATCAACTTATAGCATTATCCTATGACATTCGTGGTTAACCATCTTAGGCCCGCTGGTATGACTGGTGTCTATGGGCTACGCCGCGGGCGCTGCTTATTATTGTGCGAGCTGTATTCTCGTTTGCCGCCAATATGTTATTTATAAATAAAAACATCATTATTACCATCAAGAACGAATATTTTTGTGACGAGCTCTTGAAATTTGTGACAAGATACACGATATAAGTATGTCACGAAATTCCGACACAAGATCATTCACATGTCAAAATTACCGACAATTATTTAACATACAAACAATAGATCTCGTGACAATATAGATATATAATTTTGTTCCTATCGGCGTCGAGACCTTTAGTCCGTGGGGCCCTAGCGCTCTGAGTCTCTTCAAAGACCTATCGAAGAGACTCAGAGACGCCACAGGAAACCCAAGAGCTGGCAGCTTCCTTTTTTTTTTTTGACGGAGTGCAGTCCTCGCTCAACGGATCAGTCTTGCAATCCAGCGAGGAAATGTTGCCAGCGTCCTCGGTACCATGCCGCAGGGGCCTGTTTTAGATTTATTTCAGTTTTTATTTAGTTTTATTTTAGTTTTTATCTAGTTTTATTTTAGTTTTAGTTTAGTTATACTTATAGATTTAATTTTGTGTTGATTATGTTTTGGTTTTAGTTTCTTACAGTAAATAAAGATTTCTTCATATAGAGAGATCTATACACGGTATAGCGTTAATCAAACTTTAAATGGTAATTACGAAATAACCACAACATTATATAGCAATAGGTATCATTATATAGCAATAGCGCAACATGTTATAATTTTTGTGTTAATGTGTTCGCAAAATGAACGTAGCGGTCTCGATTACTATTAGCCTGCCTATTTAATATACCGTGCAACGCTTCGTTTACGGTACAATTATTTTAAGGTGATAACTTTAAAACCATGGAGTTCCGTAACAGGGACCCTTTTAGTTTCGCCATGTTGGTCTATCCATCTACCTGTCTGTCTGTCTAGCCGTCCATCGGAGGATAATCTTAGAAATCGCCAGTATGTACTAAGCTTTCCTTTTAGTAACAAAGCGTATATGAGTGGTATGAGTAAGTGCTGCGAAAATAAAAGTACTTTTCTCCATCCAAAACATTCTAAGTTGTCAAAATGTATAAAACAGTCAACATTTTTATCGTTATTTCGGAGTTAGCGTCATAGTAAATGTTATTAAGTTTGAACCACATAATCACCTCGCACAGGTATGACTCAGGGTTGAAAAAATAACCTGTATTTACAGAAGAAATCGCGGGCGGATTCTAATGGTTAAGTAGGTATAAGAAGAAACTCTGTATGCGAAAAATGCGAAAGCTACACTTTTTTATAATTAAATCAGGCTTGTCTGTTAGTCATAGTAGTGTGTTGTAGAATTTTTAAAATATGGTTATATATTATGCAGCAAAGCTAACGAAGCACATAGAGCGTGCAATGCATGTTTTATGCACAATTTAAAATTCCTCGTATCACAATGATACCAAAATAGATTTGGTTGAAACCCTAACTCATTCTAGACCCAGTAGTGTACTCGTAAATGGGACTGCAGACATAAAAATAAAATCAATATTATTTTGTTATACAATTTAACATTCTGAATTAGCTTCCAAATTATTATGGCGTATGCAATAAACAGTGTGACATTTATAATTGTGCGCGTTCAAATTAATTAATTCATTAACTAAACGCGATAGTGAAAGTGGTTTCTCATCCACGTGGAATCCGGTCATTTATTAATGTGTAAGCGCAGCAGTGTAGTTGTCGACAGAGTCACATCCCTAGTGCGCAAAATGTTCAAGTTGATAATCAAAACTAAGTGTGGGTAGTTCGTAAATCCCACGCGGCTGGAAGATGCTGATGTCAACCCCGGCCAGTCTTTCTCCGGGGCCACGGGGACAATGTCGCCCTTAAAACGTCGGAGGTTAGTTTGCAATATTTTACGCGATTAGGTCCCGTCGTAGTTAATTTATAATGTGTGAAAATTGTGAAAATTTAAATAGGTGTAACGGAAAGTGGTCTATATAGTCATAACGTGACGTGAACATGAATAGTCACTGTCAGTTGCCATAGAAAACGTGACTTCCGAGGGCTCCGAGCTATAAATACAATACAAAACATTTACTCGTAGTATATTTGTGGCGTTTTCAGGCTAAAGGTACCACATTGTCGGTTATCGATAAGGCTCTACTGTGTCATAAATAATCACCTAGAAATCAACCTTATCAACAACCGACTATATGGTAACTTTGGCCTGAAAACACCACATTTACAGAATATCACAAACAACACAATAAAGAAAATTAAATTACAATATTTACCACGAAATTAACTTGCCTTGGCATAATGCTAGCTCGAATGCCTATCGTGTGATTCTTTTTATAGGAATTGACAAATCGTCCCCTCCAGCCCCGTCCCGTCCCGTTCTAGTGTGAGTCATCCTTTATAGTGTTGGCGATATGTATGTTGGTGGGCAGATTTCTCCCTAAGGAAAATATATCGGCATACCAATCTTCAAGTTAAACTCAAATGCAAACCCTTATTACTTGCCACATAAAGTACACTTCAACTGAAGTACTAGTCGAGGTCAACGACGAATAAATTTCACTTTCAGTGTGTGGTGTAGATAAACATGTCTTGCTTAAATGTGCGCAGTGCCCGGTTAGGTACGTTTTGTAATTATCTTTTAGGCCCAGAAGGAGCAAATTACTTCGAGTTATTTGACCGCGATATACAGGATGGTTTGGAGCAAATAGGCATTTTCGTGAGAAGAGATACAAAATATTGTTTTTCTCACTCAGAATAACGAGCGCTTACTCAGAATAGATTGAAATTTATGAAAAAAAAAATACAAGAAAAAAGGGTTCCAAAATTTTCAAACGTTTTACGTACTCTCCATTTTGTACCGCTGAACTAAGTGTCTGAAAAATGGTAACGAAATAGAAAATAAAACTGATACTATTTTTTTCTTCCAGTAGGATCGAAAAAGCTCGTGATTCTGAGTATGAGGTTGAGTGAGATTAAGAAATAAAAGATTTTTATCTCTTCTCGCGAAAATGCCTCCTCGAAGCAATCCTCGAAGTAAAATAAATTCAACGCCGTGTTAACAGACACCTTGTATATTAATTAATATTTATATAAATACCAATAAAGTAAATATAGATGTGTCGCGTTATACACAATAGATACTCTGTTGAATGGAAGAAAATAAATCGGGTGTGGCTTATAATAAGAGCAATAAATTTAGTCGTAGGTATTACTCCCCAAACTGGACAACGTTAGCTTAGGGACTTTTAAAAATTGTTTAGCTTTTTATTATAAGTAAACTCTAAAGTTTGTAAGAAGACGCAATGTACTGCGAATTTTGTCATTATTGTACTATGATAAGAGACGTCAATAGGCCGCTGTTAACGTACGTAGTTAGTTTTTATTGTAGGTACTAACTAAAGCATAAATTAAATAATTTATTATTTTTAATAAAATGTTCGATTCATGTTTTTAAGTAGTCACACTACTATACTACTATACAGTATGTATCAGAACGAAAGGCACAAAAGAAACCCGTTAATGTTTAGATAATAAATATGAGCATGGTACCTAATTCATCCAAAATACGACAGTTTTTACGTGAGGGATAAAAATTTACATTTATTATTAATTATTATTGTTTTACACCTCCCCTGTATTATTTGTTTACAATCTTATAAATGACATTTTTTAAATTACTAACCGACAGACAGGCGTCAAACTTGGTTGAAGTTTGGAGTTTTACCTAGTTACAAATAAACAGTTAACAAAGCGCTTGCGCGTTGCCTATGACTACAGCCATTATTTAAATGATTACCTAGGTTACTTATAAACAGAACTCAAAGCGCATGTGCGTTGACATAACAACCTCAATGTTGATTAGTTGCCCCTAGCTACATATCAACAGTACGCAATACGCATGCACTTTCAAAAATCAAAAACGTAAACAAACCCTATAGGATGTTACAAAAACCATTAACCGACTGCAAAAAGAAGGTCCTCGAGTAATTCATTTAGTAGTTTTATGCCATAAAACATGTATTTAGGCAGGTGAAATGCACGTCATTACATTGTACTCGAGTTCCCCGTCAACCAGTTTTAAGGTTTACTCTTCGTTGTGATACATACTGTATAGTTATAAATTATAAATTGAAAGAGATGTCATATATTTCAGACAAAAGTGACACAGGCCCCCAGTGCCCAGGGCTGGGATCGAACCAGTGATCTGCTTTCGTGGCAGACACCCTAACCAATAGGCCACCCGTCCACGGCGGCCAGAGTCCGAAATTTCCAAAGTAGGGTAAGCAGTAGGTACAATCTTTGGCCAAGCAATTCACACTTAACATCACAGTTAAAATGAGTTTATAATAATCCAGCTTATATACGTCCTAGGGTCCTAGTCTTCAGGGCATGCCTGTGTTACCGAACACCCTGTATAGTGTGTACATGCATGTTTACAGCGTTCACAATTACTCTCGCAGTCTTGCGTTTACGGGCCAACAAAAGGCGTATCTACTCGTACCCACGTTTCAAGTATTACTGGCATTAGTGGGTTATATTTTTGTGGGCCGTACGGACACAGGGTCTGAAATACACAACACAACACAACTGAAATACACGTATAAACTGTGTTTACAGATGCTATAAATGTATTGTAACACCAAGAAGCGAATCTACGGCCTGCGGGTTGAAAGCTCTAAATTACAACCATTTGGCCACAGATTTTTTTATTAACATTGACGATTACCAAAATATAAGAGGATGATTCCTCATGAATACTCAAAACTAATTTTTTTTAAAGACCACGCGCCAAAGAGACTTTATTTGACCATCCAACCACAATTTTCAAGCGAACGTGTCCTGACCATGTTGGTCAAAACTCTTCTATGATACGGTTCATTTCATAACTATCGGTCCAATAGTCGCCTAATCAACCTCCCACATGGCATTCATAACATATTCTCGTCTTGTTTCAACTTCCGACAGCTTTCCCTTAAAGGATGACTCACACTAGCACAGGTCGGGACAAGACGGGACGGGAAAATCTGTCAAGTTCTATAGAAAGAATCACGTGATAGCGCGGAGCTCTCGGATGTCACGTGACGCTTTCTATCCTTAAAAGTTCTTAACAATGGTCATCTTTTTTGTAAAATGCAAACATGAAAACAGACAGACCGTAACTTACATAATAGTTTCATGAAAATATAGTGTTTAAATAATTGAGATATGATACGAATGCTTTCGCTGTTTTTCGTATAAGTTATATAATTACGTGGCAAACAGTAATAAAAGTACTAACTAAACAGAGTAATCTATTTTCGGGCTTTTAGAAATTTCCGTTTGGCGTTCCAACCTTAGAGTCAAACCACTTTATCTCTTCCAAGCAAATGAACTGTTGAACTAATATAACACTTTTATTATTTTAAACGTCAAACTTCTATGAAAATAATATGACGTTTATTTAAAACTTAGCATAGACAGACTTTAGTCGATTTCCCATTAATAGGAATATATAACAAGCAACACTTGTGATGACTTTATAGCCGGTATCATATTTGTATCTTGCTAAGCATGGTCATCTGTTTGTCCAAGAGTATAGTTAACTCCTCACATCCTCTTGTTATACAGTGCGGCGTCCAGCCTCTCGCTTCCATAACTCAAAAATGCACGGAACTCTGAACCTATCTTTAAACACAGACTACTCTTTTTAAAGCTACTCTGACAATATCAAAGTTTAATGGAGCCAGGTGGCCTGAGTTCTGTAACTAGCTGTATGTAATTAAAACTGAACTTTCGGATGCGATATGAATATTCTATTGGGATCTACTAAGTTTCTTCTGTCTAGAGTATGGTGAGGAAGCGTACAAACGTGCAAACTAGTATTCAAGTATTCAGAGTAAGAAGATTTTATCTATCTATGTCTATACCAGTGCAACGACTAGTCGACTAGTCGTTGCACTGGTTTCAAACATTATTGGCGAGCCTTCCTTGCAGAAAGAGAAACAGGTATAAAAATACTCTGATTAGCGCCGGAGGACGTAGACTAAAAATAAAAATAAAAACATGTAAACAACTAAAATAATGTTACTAATATATGGCAATGAGTGCTCGGATCTATAATAAGGCAAATAAACAACTAAATATATATCCATTAAACCGCTTTAACTGTAAATTAAAATTAACTTCCTGGCTTCAATCACAAACTTATTCGGCGACTGAAGACCTCCTAAACTGTCTGAAATAAAGACGTTTTATGGCTACCACTACCTACATAGATAATTCTTTCTGATCATCAACCAATTCCCTTTTCCATTATCAATCACTCTACCTATCCTAAATATCCTATTATTTCTATTACGTCCCAAGAATGAATAACTATTTAATGATAATTCCAAAAACCTTTTATTATTAAGCATACAAATCATGTCAACTCATCTTCTCGGTGGAATCACTGACTTCCGAGTCACAGGCATCCGCCTAGTTCGGGAGACAGAGGCTCAGTTCCGGTGAAACTGTTTCAAACCTAATACATAAGTAACTCTTGAGGTGTTAGCGTATTGTGAAATATTACATATTTGTATTAGGTTTTAAGTCAATAAAGATTATTCTTATTCTTATTCTTTGCTATTCCGCCAAAAGTAACATTATTTTAGTTGTTAATATGGAATTCAGATAGCGACTGATTTATGCGTTATGAATTCGTTTTACTCAAGTGTAGAACGGGTGCTCAACGAAGAAACTTTTTAATCGTTGCTTAAAGCTGTGAAAGCTTGGTGCCTCAGTAATGCTTTGTGGCAAGTTGTTATAAACTGCAGGTCGCATCACATGACTTAACTTGTTCGGTTTGTCTAACTTTCGCCTAATGCCTACAATTTTACTCTCATTTCGCGTACTGTAACTTGACACCATCTCTTTTGTTTTAAATGAAGCCAAGTTGACTCTGACGTAAATAGCTACTTCCGACACGATTATTGCCGGGTATAAACGAGATTTCTCGTACCAGGTAAGATAGACATCCTCCTTCCCGCGTGTGCTTTCTTTATATTGCAAAATTTTGTGCGACTTTTCTTTATTTTGATACATTCTGAACCAGTAAACATATAATAACTTGATCCATTCTCGTGTCTTCAGTCCATAATTGGGTGCTTTTGTGGCATTGTTAGTTTAGGAATAGCTCGTAATTTCGTAACAGACGTCTGGCCTCGGCATTACTCTCATGTTGTCTTATCTCGTCTAGTCGGCAGACATTTTCCTTTCTTTGTCTGCGGGACATGTACTCCGATCAATGAACATATTTTTAAACGAAACTTTTCCGCCAAGACGGGTAAGATCTGAAATATACACAGCGTGAATCAATCATAATTAAAACAATTATAATAAAGTTTATTCAATATATTATTAGAAAAAGCACAGAAATATATGAATCAAGTAAAAAATGAACTACTCAGTTGAGGTCACCGAAATCCAACCGTTGCGGAAGGGTTCCCATCATGCTGTCTGCGTTCCCCCTTACCTATCCGTTGTGCGAAGAACGAGCCAGCTTTATAGTCCCCGGTGACCTTAAACAATTTTTTAGACACATCACCTACCAAATTAGGTAGGTGATGTAAATGTCTGTCAGGTGGTGGGGCGCCTGAGCACCATGGTCCCAGGGTCTCGACAGTGAAAGCCACAAACATATGCTTATTCGTAAGAGCGATATATGTATTAGCGGCGTTTCGCTGTCTCTACCATTTAATTTTATAATATCACACCCTGAATCGTACCCGGTTTATAGGTTCCCATAATTTCCGTAATATTCCAGCGATTAACTGCAATGAAGAAAAGCTATAGATCTCCTTCATATCTTGTTATTATTTTGTATCCTTTTAAGTACTAAAACCTAGCTAAAACAATTGCAAATCATAATAAAAATACCTCCTTTTTCTGCGTTCTGTAGAGGCGATGCTATTTATTCTACCTGCATATAAAACTATCTCACAGGCCTACATCCCAGGTGTAAGTCCATTAACATTAGGGTCCATTAAACTTGCCAGTGTAATCGCACAAAGTAAAATGGACGTGGGTCACTCCGGCTCTCATGGACACATTTAAGAATGACCTCTGTTTTTGAAGCGAACTGAGTGAATTTTGTTTCTAAATGTGACTGTCCCATTCCGAAAATTTAACTGTCAACATTATTTAAATCCTGGCCATTTTGGATACTAAATCTGCTAAAAAAGATATGTCAATGTATGTTTTATTGTTAATCATTAATGCCGTCCAAAAGTGTCCAAGGGTTTACAGGCAAGAGTGCCACATTGTCCATAAATTCGTTCTATTACAATTAAATTTATCCTGTAAAATAACCAAATAAACTTAAAACATGTTTTAGTGGAATTTCTCGACATTTATAGAACCATGATTAAGACATTGGTTGTAAAACATGTGGAAGTCTTTTTTTTTCATCATAAAGGAGGAGATAAGGGAGGGGGGGGGGGGGAGCTTTATGATATTTTCTGGTATGTTTTCTACATTTTCGGTTATAAATCATTTTTTTTTTATTATGAAAAAAAAATGTTTTGGAATGTGCAAATCAAGCCTTTTCAAATGATACCCCACATGACCCAGTGACTAAACTATTAGTTTTTGCCCCTTTTTATCGTGCCTTTTCATTCAAAATAAAGTAAAATATGTGATATATCTTCTTTCAATGTGTCTGTGTTAACTATGTTTATAACTATTCCAAATTTTAAAGGGGTAGCTTAAGTAGTTCTCGGGATATTTAACGATGTGACAGACAGACAGACTGAGTCGCACCGTAAGGGTTCCTTTTTTACCATTTTGGTATGGAACCCTAAAAATAGGATGACGGCAAGCCACTGAAAACATAAGAAGGCGCTGTCAGACCTCGTCAACTAGACTATACGCCATCGGTCTGCTGAACAAGGATACTTCAATTCAGTTAGTAAGCTACAATATCTGATAACCTTTCATTCTTGACGCCCTCCTAATAAGACGTTGTCCTTCGTTTCAACCCTTCATACTTTGACTTTCGATGATTTATTAATTTGCTTGTTTTGACTGAATAATGTACAGTTGTTAACCATAAATTAAATCAAATAAAAGTTTTCCCCCTACTTTTTACCGATCCTAATAGGAGAAAAAAAGTGTCCCAAGGTTTTTTTCATTCAGTTACCATTTTTTCACCTTTATGGCGGTAACAGAATAGAAAGTATGGCATATGTATGGTAATTTTGGGGCCATTTTGATTTCCTATTAGAATCGAAGCAGCTCGCGTTTCTAAGTAGAAATCACGTAAACAATGCCCATGTAAAAAAAAGTGGGGGATCACCCCTTAAAAAAAATTACCCACTTATCTGGAAGGGTACCTATTTATTAGAAATAAGAGGAAACAGATTACGTATTAAATAAATAAATATTGTGGGAGAAACTTACACAAATCGACCTAGTTCCACGGTAAGTTCAATAAGGCTTGTGTTGTGGGTACTAGATCGATGATATATACAATACATAGATACGTATAAATACTTAAATACATAGAAAACATCCATAACTCAGGAACAAATATTCGTGATAAACACACAAATAAATGCCCTGACCAGGATTCGACGTACCTATTCGAACCCGAGACCTCCTGCTTCGTAGGCAGGGTCACTACCAACTATGCTAGGAGGCCGTTAAAACCTATTGTAATTATACAATTACAATAGGTTAAACAAGTACAATTTAAGCTTAGAACATATACACGTTCTAAGCTTAAATTGTACATATATCAGTATATTGGTATTATAGGTACCTATGTCTCCCTTGCAGTGCTACAACCACTTTGGCAAGACTATTACTGTCAAAGAAGAGGAGATAAAATATGTACCATGTATAAGCGAGAGTAAGATAGGACTATAGAGCCATCTCGTTATCGCAGCCGCATCACATGGTTCCGCGGATCCATAAAAGATCTCTTTGATAGCGGACCCCTATATTTCCACACGAGGGAGTTAAGTTAAACATTAGAGACCTGTCGAATAATTATAATGTGTCGGGCGTCGTGGGGAGTGCACTTCAGTATAATGAAGTCCTAGAAGCAGGGGTAGTTACTGGATGTGCTAACTTGAGATTATGCGAATCAAACAAATCTTAACATTTTATAATATGAATATCATGTTCAATTGTTTTGAAATAAATGAGCATCTAGTGCGCCTGATATCTTACGGGCGCAAAGCGCCTACCGCAAACATTAAATTTACATAATTTTCGAGCTGCATCTCTTGCTCAAATATGTGCGTGCGACAGAGGGGGCCGATAATAAATTTCGTTCGTTAAATTTTCGCTGAATAGTATATACTGACCACATAGGTACTGTAAGTAAGTAAGTAAGTAAGTAACACTTTATTGTACAGAAACACAGTTGAAAAATACAGTTAACAAACAGAGATGTTAAGTACAAAGGCGAACTTATCCCTTTCAGGGATAAGTACCTGTAGTAACTGCCCTTTTCCCACATTATGTGGCACTACATGTTTTTTTTTCAATATCCCCTCTCTATATATCTCGTCGTCTCAGCACTCCTTTTTTTTCATGTCCTCAATCCATCCATCGCTTTTTCAGCCTACTAATCGCAACATAGTCATGATAAAAAAACACAATTGGGTATTTTTGGGGTTAAGTACATCAATAAAGAAAAGACAGAACCCTTATAAGATCACTTTGTTATCCGTCCGTCCGTCTATCTGTCAAGACCCTTCATGTCGAGAACGCGTATAGGTAGCAAGTTAAAATTAATACCATATACACAAGTCTGCGGTCCCTTGAAGGTGTGAAAAAACCAAACCTCTACGTCAACGCAATCAAAATATACAGCCGTGTATGTCACATTTTCCATACAATTGCAATAGGAATCCAAATGCATAGGTACTTCCCGTTGTTCTAGAATCACGAAATTTGGCAAAAAAACAGGAGCTAGTAGCACAAGAACAGGAAAAAATCAGAAAAAAGGTATAATTGCCGCACTCTGAGAGTTCTGCGCCACCAGTATTTTTAAGTACCTAAGGTCGTAGACGAGATCCTTTATGCGGAACCCTCGGTGGGCGAGTCCGACTCACACTTGGCCGGTTTTTTACTATGTGATGACATAATATAATATAATATAATATAATATAATACAAAGATATGAATAAAGAGATAAGAGATTCTCATAGACATCAAGAGAAAGATATTAAGATTTCTTCATACCCTGTTTAGTGAGAGTCGTAAGAGTGTTGCTAATTTTTCTAGGATTTTTAACTGTAATATGACTTTTATATAATGTACCTATCATTATATGGAGAATGTATCCCCTTAGACTTATGTTACAATCTAAAGAAGAAAAAAACGTGTTGTTTATCTACCAACAACTAAAAATGAGTAGACATTTTATTCACCAACTAGAGATAGAAGGCACTTCTAGTATACGAGTATATTGTCATAGGTCGCATCACTAGGGCGGGGAAGACGGAACACATTATACCAACGATCGATGCTGCACTTGTAATCAAAGGTTTCTGCAAATACGGGGGAGACACTTCAAGTGTGTAGATGGGGCATAACAATTAGACCTACTCACATAATAAACTATTTCTTATATCCCTTGGCGCTGCGTAGAGATGTGGCCTCACTCTGCATTTTCTATCGCATGTATTATGGGGAGTGTTCCGAGGAATTGTTCGGATTAATCCCTGCCGCTTCTTTCCGCCATCGCCCTACGCGACAATATTTCCACTCTCACCATTTAGATGGTTGGCAGTCCTCAACTGTGCGCTTTTCCCGAAACTTCCTGCCTCGCACAGCTAATCTGTGGAACGAACTGTCACCAGCGGTGTTTCCGGACCGATACGACCTTCAAACCTTCAAGAAAAGAGCGTACTCCCACCTTAAAGGCCGGCAACGCACTTGCGACACCTCTGGTGTTACGGGTGTCCATGGACGACGTTAATCGCTTACCATCAGGCGATTCGTTTGCTCATTTGCCCCCTATAGCATAAAAAAAAACACTCTTACGCCTGAGCCTAGCTTTACGAAAGAGACTGACATCTGACCTTCCAACCCAGAGGGTTAGCCAGGCCTTATTGGGATTAGTCCGGTTTCCTTTACGGTACAATTATTTAATTTAAAATATCGTGAGTCATACTGACATTAAATTGCAATGTTTAAAACTCACGTACTTTTATCACAATATGCGTGACATGTGTGTGAGTGATGCCCGAGCCGCCGAGAGAACACCGCTGTCTGTCCGACAATGACTGCCCCGTGCAGTCGAAACATGTCACGCCTATTGTGATAAAAATACGTGATCCGCGATCGCCGAACATCTTCTTACATCTGGCGTAAATCACTGGATTGAACTCCATAAACCAAAAATTGTCTCCACTGAACGCCATTATTATCCTCGAGTAGTTCGAGAAGCAATTGAAATCGAGAAACACCCTAGAAATTTTAATAGGGAGGATGGTTTTAACTTATCACCAACTTGGGGACCAGTGATCCAGAAGTTGCAGCCACGGGATATATCTTCGGATGTGCGCGGGGATATTGTGAGTGTCGTGTGTCGGACTATTGACAATAATTAACATATGTTTTGTGGGTAGTTTAAAAATTGTGTGTTTACCCCAAATTTCTACATAGACTTTTCGTTGGGTAGTTACACAAATCTCTGTTTTGACATTTTGCTGGGACATCAGTCAGCCGCGACCATGACCAGTGAAACCTGTGTCGAAACGTCGGTAAATAAGGTAAACAAATTAATTCGCGTTAGACCCGTTTAATAATTATGTTTAAATAAAAATACGTGAGTTAACCGTTGCAATTTAATGTGGTACGTACCATTATTATTCATTATTTGGTTTTGGTACTAAAATCACAATTCGTTTTTATCACAAATTGAATGAGGTTTGAGTGCGCAAAGCTAATAAATACACTGTAAATAGTGTTGGAATTGTTATTTAGTTAAAATTGTACTTACTTTAAAACGGCTTACTTCCAAATATTAACACCATGATCCTACGTTTCGAGCCCTTTACAGCACGTGTTATCACGGGGTTAAGTGATGACCATCATTGTTTAAAAGAAACTAGATTTTTCCATTTCCAAAACAGTAAGAACCTATAAAGCATTAAAGATTTTTATAAACTAAGTAGGTGCATTGAGACCACGGAGTAGTATTCTTCTGGTCTGTGATTGAAACTGTTATTTTAGTACTTCTGATACCAATACCTTAAGGGTATCTAAGTTTTATAACACAGCCTTTGCTTGCTGGCGCTACCAAGTGTCGCTACAGAACTCCCAGAGGTCCAATCATCGCGTTATCGAAGTGTACGGAGCGTGCCATGCGCCCGCTGTAATGCCTTACTCAGCGGACTATTCGCCGTGTGCCTGCTACACTGCCACATCTCAAAAAACCATTATTTCGAGAAATCGCGTCTCAAAGTTTTGAGAGTATCGTTCAGGGTGATTAATAGATTCTTACTCCATTAGTTTTAGGTCTATAAATTTAAAACTTAGCTTTTTTTACTCGGGATGATAAAACCCTCCTTATAACCACACCAATTTTTAAAAGAAATGTATATTTTTTGAGACACAAGGCCCGAAAGAGAGGTATTTAGAGTTGTGGCCGTATTGCAGAAACGTTTTTTAAAGATTTTGGGATGCGTCCAAATTTGAACACAAAATTATTGGATAAAGGTTACCATGCAAATATAAATAAAAACACCAAAATAGTTAAAATCCCTTTATTTTATCAATTTTGACAGGAACAAGATCATTGTACGCGATAATTATGTGTAACTAGCTTATAATTAGCAACATTACCTATATACCATGTCATTACCAAATAATATTAATTGTTTAAAAGGTGCTTTATAAAATTTGAACAAATAAAACTTTGAAACTTATTTTTTTAAACATTCAAAATAAAAAAAGTATTTAGAATACCTACTATATTATAAAATAAGAAATCAAAACACAATACTGTTCCTTGCTAGTTTGTGAAATCAACTTCTTTAAGAACATTGCAGTCAATTTATTTATTATAATGTATTCAGTAAGTAAATTCTTACAAGTAGGTAACTTCTTATAAGTAATCAATTGAAGAAATAACGAATATCACAATGTATTTCAACTTAACACTAAAAAAACTTTGTTATACAAAATATTTTGTTTTTGTTACTTAAATAGAATCATTGTATGTAATAATCAGTCTTTCATCAGAGTTACAACATACAAAGGTAGGAAATTGCTGTATATTTTCCTTTCAAAGGCCAATATTTAGTAATTACACAATACACATCAATAACACGTAACTACTGTACTGGACACTTAACTAGTCTTTCATTTTGTCAAAATCAAGACCGGAAAAACTTCTGTTTTCTGGTGAATCCTTTGCTTTTGACAAAGGTGTCACACGAGAGAGACTGTCCGAGGTGGCATTACGTGTGTTAGCAGATCTACTCGTAGTCCTCTAAATGTTAGATCTAAAACAAGCAAGCATATAAAAACATAGCTATATCTAATTTCTATCATCCTTCATAAAAGCATTTTAATAAAATAAATTGAATAGCTAGGACACACACCGAAAAAAACATTAAACACAGTCATTACCATTATCAAATAAGTAAATGTAAATATATCAAAGTAACGATTTTCCAAGTGATTTAATTTTTGGCGCCAAAGTCCCCAAAATAAAAGCAGTTCTTATAATATTCAAAATTCCAATATAATTAAACCATCCCGAATACAGTTAGTAATTTACCTCACACAATAGAATGTATATAATATTATGTGTGTCTACACATAATATTATAATATACAATAAGTTAAATACTCTTTTCTAATATACACTTGTCGAAAACATACTCAATACTTATCTTTCTTCAGACGGGTAAAAATATGAATAAGGCTCACGACCCTCACTGATGAACCACATTTAACAGCACTTGTAAGAAAACAAAGTTGAGATTTGCTTAATCATTTTGTTGCGTTGTGGTAGTTTCGGTGGCGAGCTGGCAATTTTGTAATAATAAGTGTAATACTTACTGCTGTGACACAACCAATTGCCGTTTGTTTCTTTTATATTTAAACGGATTCATCGTTATTAACTCTCAACTAATTATTATTTTATAGGACGCAACTCAAAAAGCTTAATTCAAAACGTGCGCTATACAGCCACAACTCAAAAGTGGCTGTATTGCAGGGAATCTTTTGACAATTTAAGGTCAAATCCATAAGGCCACTTGTGAGAAAAAGGCTCTTAAAGACCTTTTATGCTATGGCTCTCGAAATAAGGTCGTAAATTGAACAATTTTGAATACGAATCTGCAATAATCCAGAAAATTGAAATTTTTAAATTGTGGCCGTATAGCAGGCACAAGGCGTATTCACTATACATGGAGTATTACTTGAACTTTGCATCAGGTACGCCATTTTGTTTTCATTCGTGCGTGCGTTTTGTAGACGCGTCAAAGGACGGCGCACGGCTAAATGTTTTTGACATCAAAATGCTGTTAGTTAGCCAGTGCAAGTTTTCCACGATCGCAAGTCGAACTACCGGAGTATAGAACCTATAAATGTGTTTCTGTTTTAGTTTACGCCGTCTAAAAAGAACTAAATACAATGTGACAGCTGTACTAAAATGTAACATTCGGAGACTTACAATATTTCCGTGTTTTATAAGTACTATTAGGAGTGTTAGAAGTTGAGTGAGATGTAGACAGTCAAACATCTGCTAGTTTTTGTTTTACTCTAATACTTTTGGTTTAAAATTGCGAATTTAGCATATTAACTAAACGTTCTAGCAATACTCGAGCCAAACGGCGTCTCGAGGGACGATAGCAAGAGACCGGACAGTATGAGTTTAATACCTTGGAAGATGGGACGAGTGCTGGTATGGGACGCTTACATGCGTCGACCTGTCGGGACGCCACCGTCCCACCTGCCCCGTACTTCGTTTGTGGTTTTGTACCACTTTGGTACCTCAAAAATAATTTAAGACTGGGTATCTACAGATAAGACAGACTGGTCCGCCAAACACCACAGCGGTCGCCTTTGTCAATAGCCTCACTGTCTTGCACGAGGTATCTCGACAGTAGATAAACATTTGTCGAGCTTGCGACGGTATGCAACTGCAGTGTCTACAGTTGGGAAGTAATGGTTAATACATAACCTTATTATCGCAGAGACGAACGAGGATATGTCATTTCTAATAATATAATTAAAAGTAGTTTCACAGAAAATATTTCCTTAAAATATGGCTTGTAAATTTCGAATTCGGGGCCTCCAGCTTCGTAGGCAGGCCAGGGAGGTAATGATTTAGGGTTGAGATTTTTTTACCAAAGTAATACGAAAAACCAAGCCGTCTGGGAAATAAGCGGACTTTTTTCCAGACTTTCTAAACGCTAATAGTGACTTATGCCCTTTTGTTCCAAGAGATTTCACCGGAAACTGCGCGTGTATCACGGCACTATCGCATCGGCCACACAAGATCGCAATTAATCTGCTTAATGCGATAATTAAACTTAACTTTCGTTAGCGACCCGAAATAATTAGCCTCGCGAAACGGCCTTTAAGGAACCGCGCCTCAGTCGGCAGGGAGCGTCAACATGTTAGCTGGGGGTGTCACTCCGCGTTTTACGCTGAGACAAAATCATCCGCCTACGGGTGGCATAAACTGTCAGGGACTCTCAGGGTTCGCGCAGCACGCATTACCTTACCTCAAGGGTGCGTTCAGCTATATTTATATTTCAAACACCGCATACTAATTTATACTTAGACAAATTAATACCAATAGTAATTATTAATCAATAAAAACAGATTTTAAACGTAGCGCTGGAATCGGGTAAAAATGTCAGCCATTTTTATCCCCAGAAGTCCGTTGGCAACGAAGCTCGCTAAAAGCGAACCGGACCTTATACTTAATTAAAACTAAAAGAATTTCAACATACTTCAGTGAAGCACTTGTAATGTAAGTCTTAAGTGTTTTTAACGGAGTCGATTTTTGTTTGAGACTGTATTTTGGAACATCTCACCTGTTTCACAGAAGGATGTCCCGTGCGATTAACTATTACGTTCAGATTAATTTGGTCAATTTAAATTAAGTGGACTGAGCGTATTAGCGGTATCAATGTATGTACACTTAGTATAATCAGATTATATTAATGTACTTAGTATTAATTCAATACCATATTAAAGGATGACCCACGGTAGACCGGGCTGGGATGGGACGGGCCAGCAACGTGCGTAGCCAAGATGCCAATCGCTCACGCTTGATAACGTATCGCAGCTACCTCTCTCTCTCTTCCATATTAGTGTGACAATGACAGTTGCGTTTCGTTAGCGACTGAGCGTGAGCGATTGGCATCGTGGCTACGCACCCAGGCCGTTTTGGATCTGACAATAAATAAATAAAATAAATAAATATTACAGGACATTCTTACACAAATTGACTAAGTCCCGCAGTAAGCTCAATAAGGCTTGTGTTACGGGTACTCAGACAACGATATATATATATAATATACATATACATAAATACATAGAAAAAATCCATGACTCAGGAACAAACACCTGTGTTCATCACACAAATAAATGCCCTTACCGGGATTCGAACCCAGGACCATCGGCTTAGCAGGCAGGGTCACTACGAACTACGCCAACCGGTCGTCAACAGAAACAGAAAGAAACTCTACAGAAAGTGTCACGTGAAGTCCGAGTGCTCCGAGATATCACGTGACGCTTTCTATAGGAATTGACATCTAGTCTATTGTGAGTCATCCTTAACTATACCGCGTGGGTCCTATAGCAAGAGCAAAAAAAATCGTAGGTAGTACTCCCTAAACTGAACAACGTTTAATCAGCGACTTTTAAAAATAATGTGTGTAAGTATAAATTTGTTTTATTTACACTTTAAAGTTTGTTTTTCAACGGACATTTATATTTATAAGTAGAACGTTGCTGCATTTGGCGTCTGGCTGACGGGATTAAATAACAACAAGAAATCATAGAATTTAAACTTTCCTGAGTCATACTGATATTAGATTGATATTACACGGATATTAGACGGTTAACACTCACGTATTTTTATCACAATAGGTGTGACATGTTTTGACTGCATCGGGCAGTCATCATCGGACAGACAGAGTGGTGTTGTCACCTTCGCGGCTCGGGCATCACTGCCCGAGACCGGCGTAGGTAACGGGTCGCGCGCGACGAAGCAGGCTGATTCGAGCAATCCGCGCGGGAGTGTGAATTGTCGGAAATACGTGAGTGTTAACCGTTGCAATTTAATAATAAAAAGAAATAGTTGATTTAACTAAAAATGAGTGTTATTCGTAATTTTATTATAAATCTTTTATTTGAGACCAGGTGGCCTAGAGGTTATGGAGTTAGTACTTGCCCGGTTTTTCTAACGAAAGGTCCCGCGCACTGAACACAGCCACCCGTTTATCGGTGCTGCGGCAATCACATACGTTTGTATTAGGCACAAACAAATAGCCACGTCCTTGACCGACCATTTTAGACCTTATGTCATCGGTATAAGGAACACAATAGGGCAGTTACCGATGGTACTGCTGTAAGCCTTTGTAATGCACTTTGTAACAACCGCAAATAAAGCCTGCTCGTTTATTCCAGTGGTCCCCGTTTGTGGAATTAATCATAAACTGAGATTTGTTAACTAATATTCATTTCCATTTACTATATGTTTTCACCGGGGCGTTTTAACCGCAAATCGGCTAAGCTTTGGTTCCGACTGTTAACGTGTCGTATTTCATGTTGGTAGTTTTCATCGGATGACGCATATAATGTTATATTTACATAGTATATATCTATCAGTGGCAGGGCGTTCATATATCTGGATTTCTGCCGGCTTTCCTTGCGTGAGCCAAACTAGCACATTTTTCTTAACGATTACTCAAAGAAAATTTTGTCCAAACCAGCTTAAGCTTGCCCAAAGGACATTTTACCGCCACTGATATCTATTTATCTAACGTGATGGTGATGAAGACTGACATATATGGTCAGTATACCCAAACATGTATTTGGTATTTAACACTTGTTTAAGAACATTTCAGGAGATGAAAAATATACCTACAAGCTTAGAATACTTACCTAGTGGGTATTTCAAATTTATCAGAGATTATAGAGTTGCCCGGTTAACTATGTGAATAAAACCATTTATTCACACATCCATTTGCTGGGTGCGAATCACGGTAAGGGCATTTATTTGTGTGATGAACACAGATATTTGTTCCTGAGTCCATTGGATGTTTTCTATGTGTTTATATATTTGTATATTATATGTATCGTTGTCTGAGTATCTACCCGCAACATAAACCTTCTTGAGCTTAATACTTCGGAACTTAGTCAATTTGTGTAAGAATGTCCTGTAATATTTATTTATTTAAACTTTCCATTACGAAGAAACATGACTTAGTATATCGTCTACTTTTTTCATTTATTCATGCCTCTCTTATACAAATGTAAGTACCATAAAATACTTAAAAGAATTCCTGCTCCCCACAAACATGCGTCACGCGTCAAAGTAATACAGAATTCCAAAGTTATAGTGACCACAGATGGGCCCGTAAACCGCTGACCACACTGTATGTGTCCTTTATGCATTACGTATGAGTTTTAATATTGCGGTGACCCGAAATTCTCTTTCCTTAACCTTGCCTGATGAAATTTGAATTTTATGTGGACTAGCCGTGACTTCGCAGAATAATTTAAATTTATCATCCCCTTAGGTTGAATTTCAAAAAATATTTTAGTGATTGAGCTTCATGGCTTGTGGGGATTATAGCCTCCTGGGGTAACTCCAAAACAGTTTATCCCAAAACACAGACACGTTTGCTAAATATTCATTTCCCAACTAATCATTTCTCAAACGTATCTTTCGCATATTATCATAATCCAACCTAACCTAGTTGGCAAATGAA
This sequence comes from Lathronympha strigana, assembly GCA_949128165.1. Lineage (NCBI taxonomy): Eukaryota > Metazoa > Arthropoda > Insecta > Lepidoptera > Tortricidae > Lathronympha > Lathronympha strigana. The sequence continues at coordinate 4,215,304 of OX421911.1, forward strand.
AATTCGACCAGGTTAATAATAATTTGGTAAACATTGATATGCCCAGTTTTCGCCGAAGTGATGTTAGGCAAAATGAAATTCACCCCAGCCTCCTGACTACCTACTTTCTGTACCAAGTACATAGGACAAATGAAATTTTGACTCTGCGTAAAATTGACAGTTTAATTTGAATTGGCAAATTTGGAGTCATCAGGAGGCTAAATGTGGCAGCAAGCTTCCAGTCTTAGCGCCAATTACACCATCCAGGATTGGCGAACTAATCCTGAGTTAAACTTTATTTTAATACGGAACTTGACAGCTAACTCCGGGTTGGTTGGCTAACCCCATAGTTGCGCAAGTGACCCTTAAAGTACAACTGTTTAAAGTACAAATCAATATCGTTTATTATTTATAATAAATGTTTTGATTAATGTTTTTAAGAAGTAACAGTACTATAATAAATTATAAATTGAAAGAGATGTCTTATACTACAGAAATAGTGACCAAGGCCCCCAGTGCACAGGGCTTGAATCGAACCAGCGACCTCCTGCTTTCGCGGCAGACGCCCTCCTAACCACTAGGCTATCCGATCACAGCCGCCAGGGTCCGAAGTTTCTTAAGTACATATAATCCTTTCTTAAGCCCCTCATTCACGGCAGTCCGCCGGCACTCCGGCATGGCTGGATGTAGCGCACACACGGTGTGCAAGTGGCCCAGCCTGGCAGTCCAATTCGCACTTATTCGTTGAAAGATGCGCAGCGCTGCGTTGTAGCGCATAGACTGTACTGGGATTTTAAAAATCGCCGCCATCTCGTATGTTATTTTTAATAATGAATAATTAATATTTTATGCATTGCCGCATTTCTCAATTGTTTATTACTGTAATTTAGTGCGATTCGGACTGCAAGGAGGTGGCCGGAGCTAGCAGGATGTTGCCGTACGGCACGCATCCGTCAACGATATTCACGATACTATATTACGTGCTGGAGGTGCCGGCGGACTGCCGTGAATGAGGGGCTTTATTTTAAGCCAATCCTACAGCTCAGACTTACGTCTAGTGCAGCTTCTAGATAATCTTTTGGTACAGATTATTTTAAGGCCCTTACAATACAATACAATACAAATACTCTTTATTGTTCACCAACAAGGAAATAAAAACAATATACATTAAACACTAAAAGGCCCTTAAAGGTTTAACTTTACAAAACTAGGTGCTTTTTTTATTATAGTTTAATTTTCCAATTAAACGATACGATTACGAGGAAATGCCGCCAGAATCCCAGGTACAATGCCTCAAGGAAATATTTTAGATTTAAGGTAGAGGTAGAGGTAGGTAGCAAGGTAAAATCTGATTTCCTCACAAAAAACAGATGACCGCAATTTAAATACCGACACCACATTTTCAATTAGCTCTCAAACTTTAAACTGAAATTCTTTGAAACGCTCACAAATCACAGTTTGAGTAATGCCGTCGATCAATTGGCTGACCCATTTCCTCACGGTAGCTCTGTGTTCTCATTGCTGCCAGACAGCAGGCGAGTGAGCATTAAGTGATGAAACGAGTCCGAAGATTCGTAACAACTATGATTAAGCATTTGCCAAGTCGAGTTGAAGATAATAATTTTAACAACATAATTATTACCTAATTGTAAAGCATGGGCCGTGATAGGGTAGCCCAGTGGTTAGGGCGTCTACCGCGAAAGCAGGAGGTCGCTGGTTCGTCCCAGCCCTGCTCACCGGGGGCCTTGGCCACTTTTTCTGTGGTATATGACATCTCTTTCAATTTATAACATATTAATAATAAAACTTTGTGATTGAAAGAAAAAAAATTCGTAACGAGGATTGGGTCGGCCTATAGGGTATACCCTAAACAACAAAAAAAAGCTTTTTCCTAATAAATACCCGATACTGATTAATTATGCACTTAAGCGTTTCTGTTACGCCTTATATATAAATAACTAAAGTCAATAAAATACAATACAATAAAGGTTGACTCACAATGAGAACTGGACGGGACGATTCTTCACTTCTATAGAAATAATCACGGCCGAGATCGAAGTCCGCGGAGGTCACCTGACGTGTTGCTATGGAAACTGACAGATCGTCCCGGCCCAGTCACGTCCCGTCCCGGCTCGTTCTAGTGTAATTCATCCTTAACCTGGCGTCATTGAAAGCTCATATGTCTCATTTTGATTTTATTTTTCATTTTCATACTACGCATTAGGCGTAACATACATGGATCATCTTACACTGGTAAGGCAATGGATGCTGCGATGAAATGCGAATAACGCTTCGGTCACCAACTGCTTATAATGCATGAGCATTGAGCGCTGCAAGCTGCAACCCACCGAAACCTATTCGATACATGGTAGAAACAAAAGCATATCGAGCACTTAATAACTATAAATATGTACAGTCAACCAATTGGAACTCTAGGCCACTGTAGGACTATGTCACATTGACGCTATAAATGATGCGAGAAATCTCTTACTGCTTGACATTTTGACATGGTTCTAGAGTAGCCTAGGGTTTCAATTAGTACCGTTTAGTCAGCTGTAGTAAGTTTTTTTAAGCTGCCGTTTAAAGGTGCAGACTATTTTTTGAACTCTGAAAACGGATCCTTAAGATAGCCATATATGGCAACATAGCCTCAGGCAAAAGGAAATTGTGGACAAGCTCAGTTCTCGACGACGCTTGAGCAACATTGCGGCCACCATTTAATTTCCCTGCCGAAGACTTTATTTGAAGTCTCGGCCACAAAGGAGTCTACTTTTATCTCTTTAACGAACGTTTATTGCGGATAAAGAGGTCAGTGGATCAAAAGAGTAGGTATAATGATTTTTCATCATACTCGGTCGTAAATGGTGATATTATATGCAAGCATTCTTAGACTTAATGAGCTGTATTACGCCCATGGCCGTACTGGATTTTCATACATTTTACCGTCTACCCGGATCTCCCGGAGGACCGCGTGGGGGCGTCACACGCTCGCCGCTTGTAGCCGCCGCTCACCGCGGAGTACTGTGCTACTATTACTACACTACCGCTAATCATAATTGTTTTTTCTGCCTAGTATTTCCTTGCAAAAGTGATGAAAAATATTGTATGTATCACGGGCGCGGGGCGGTACAATCATTGCGAACTCATGTTATCTCCTCGGCTTCGACTCGGGCTTAAATTCACACTCATTCGAGACTTCTTGTTTACCGGCCTAAGTACATAATGTAGGTACTATACTGTACAATGTACAATGTAATATACTTAGTTTAAGCAGAATTTCAATATTGATATCAATACAAAATATATGGAACATGGGACAGTGCAAGCGTAAGTCTATGGGTCAAACAAATTTAGGAAAAACGTCACTTCTCAGGACAAAATATTGAAGTTAACGTTTATAATTAACTATAGAGATATATCTCTTGCCATATTACTTAGTACATTTATTTTAATATTGTTTAACCAGGTATTGGCTGTTGAATTATCAGTATTTAGATTATAATTTTATGAATGCAATAAATGCTTGAATGTAATGATTATTGACTTGTAAATTGAATTTGATGTGAGGAGGATCAACCCTACGGATTCAGTAAATGTTTTTTTTTTACGTCCATGGTCACTTACAATTACTTTATATGGAATACATTACTTTATATGGAATCATATGGCTGAAAAGACAAAAAGTGGTCATGGTCACTTACAACGGCTGTAGAACGAGCCCTGCTGAGGTTTTCCCGGAAGATAAACTGTAAAGTATGGGGTTAAAAAAGTGTCCAAGATTTTAATGGTTCTGCAACGCACATGTGACCCCACTGGAGTTGCAGGCGTCTATAGGCTACGGTGACCGCTTTCCAACAAGCCGGCGCGCGGTATGCTTGTTTAGCATCATCGTGGATTTAAAAAAATCTTCTTTCTTGTACTTCTATTATTCGACAAAAAGAGATGCAGATATGTTCCTAGCTTTCTATATGGTTCTATCTCGCCGGACTTAATTGCTCGACCGCTTTTGATTATGATGTTGTTTTAACAACATGTTGGAACAGTATTCAAATTGGGGTTCGCAGCGCTGTTCCGAAATAGGAATTGTTTTCGGCCAATTTACAAACATGAGAATAGTTAGATGAGATTTTGGGTAAACGAAACTTATTACGCATAGAACAGACTGTGTTTTTTTGCTTTTGTTATGGTGCGTCCAGATAGTAGATGTACCGACTTAAGGTTGACTCACAGAAGTGCCAGTGTGCGTAGCCAAGATGCCAATCGCTTACGCTCAGTCGCTAACGAAACGCAACTGTCATTGACACACTAATAAGGAAGAGTGATAGAGAGAGGTAGCTACGATACGTTATTAAGCGTGAGCGATTGGCATCTTGGCTACGCACGCAGATCTGCCAATTCCTATATAAAGTGTAACGGTCCTCGGAGCCCAAGGATGTTACGTGACAGTGTCTGTAGAATTTGACAGATCGGGTACGTCCCGGTCTACGTAGTCATCCTTTATGACGAAAGAATGATTAACAAAAAAACATTTGAATATCGCTGAACGTAGGCCTAATGAAAAAAAAATTATGTGACTTTTTACTTTCTAAATATTAACACGCTTTTGGAAAGCTCATTAAGCAACGTGTACATAATTATATGCTTTTACATAAAATCTACACTTTTTACATAGATTTAACTTGAGGCGCCCTTATACAACGTGTTTTTGAGCAATTGCTTTAAATTCAACGGTACATTCTTTAGCTTAAATTAAGTTAATTTCTCAAAGACACCGGTATTCTAATTAGCTCCATTTAGAAAATAACTAATTTTATTTTATGTGTAAACGGAGTATGAGTATTCGACATGACATTGATATGTCATAGTTGTCACTTCCTTAGGAAAGTCAATTCTAATGCCCGTTTTACATAAGCGGTTGATGCAACGTGTAATTTAATTTAATTTAATTTATTGATAAAAACGTTTACGTTTATGAGATATAAAAAATATATATAAAGAATTTAATAAAACTGACTATGCCGTTCTGTTTCCTTAATTATACCAAGCCACATGGCGAAGTTAAAGCAAACTTTACAAGTACGTTTGATTATTAATTAGAAATTTCAAACAGCGGAAATATACACGAATCTTGTTTATACGAAATTGTTTGATCTATTGTCAAGAAAAAATAAACCTGAATTTCTTTGACAAAGTCAAGCCGAATGGTTCTAATTACTGAGTTCCGATCGCAAAGGTTTGCGTAATGACAAGGACTGATAAATTATAAAAAATGGCATTGTGTAGAATAAACTGAAGAAGACCATTGTTTCTCTGTTTTACGAGTAGGTATCTAATGGTCGACTAGTTAAAAAATGCCATTTAACATCAACTCTGCTATTAAGTATTATTTTTTGTTATGTGCAATAGATTATAAATTAATCAATAAGAAGCTAGACTTATCTACCATATGCCAACAACGCATTTTGCATGCGCAAAAAGGACGAAAATTTACAGATACTCATTGCGGTGGGGTACACTGAAGGCAAAATATCCCGTGGTCGTTCACTATCAAGACGGATAAACCATGTTAAAGATTCGTCTTCATTCAAGTTTTACTCGGTCGTAAGAAATTCAACAGAAACGCGGACAGAAATCGATGGCGACAGACTATTCGCTCCAAATGCAACAATGAAACTACCACGATCCTTAGACATGAAAGGCCAATCAGAGAGAAGAAAAACCTATTAAGCATCCCAGGTATGTGGACCCCACCGGCTAGTCAAGATGACCAAAAATTTACTAAAACGGCGTCTTGCCATTTAATTTAAATTGTATGTTGTATCGCCACTATTTCAAGGCAATCTGCAATATTCAATCAATATTTTATAAGAGAAGTGGCAGTCTTTATTATATACTAGTCTCTGATACAGCAATAATTACCTGTTCAGGAGTTTCTAACTAATACTAATTAGCAAAAGTAATTGGGACTCAAGACAAGTTTAGAAGTGGATTACTCCGATCAAATTAGAGGAAAGGCAGCTCAGAGGTAAGGGTTTGTCTTTTAAATAAATCGAAGGTGCATGGGATCCAATACACTATTTATCATCTTTGGTGAAAGAAAATATCACGAGGAAACCTATTTTTCCAACAAGTCTTGCGTGTGTAGCCAATATGCCATTTACTCAAGCCCCGTATCGTAGTTGTCTCTCTCTTCCAATCTTCCTTATGTGTGACAGTGACAGTTGCGTTTCGTTCACTACTGAGCGTTAATTGGCATCTTGTCTACGCACATTGGTCTCCTCTCTGTTATTGTTCAAGCAAGGCAAATGTATTGTTTACTTTTTAGCCCTACTTTTATAGCTCATTATTGGCGAGGGACGGAAAGTAAGGGATTGACTGACGAGGTGGTTGCCCAGAATAACAGTCCTCAGATTTAAGTACATTATCAGAAATCGAAAAACTAAAACAAGAAAGTAGTTCATACATTCCATTTGAATTGAAATTATCTTCCGTAATATGTTAAAACACTAACAGAATTCTTGTTAGTTGCTCCAATATAGTACAAAAAAGTTGAGCAAAATCGTAGAACAAGTATACCGGACTTTTAAGCTTTCCACAGAAGACATAACAGCCACGACCACTCTGCCAAGAGCGTAACGAGGAAGAAAAAGTAGAGTGTGCTTACCATGAGTTTTACACTGAGAAAAAAGTCCGCCCGAATACAGGAGGAATTTCCGTCCATATTGACTCAGACGGTAATCTACCTTCAAGAAAGGAAGGAAATGGTTGTAAAATCTTACCCTCCAACTTTCCCTAATAGAAGGTAATAATTGGAAGGTAATCTTTATCTTTTAAATTTACCCACTGAGTCAATACGGAAGGTAGTTTTTTAGAAGGTAATTCTAATGGACGGTAGAATAAGGGAGGTAAATATACCGTCTCATTTTACCCACTGAGTCAAAAGGGAAGGTAGTTTATTAGAAGGTAATTGTAATGGACGGTAGAATAAGGGAGGTAAATATACCGTCTTATTTTACCCACTGAGTCAAAACGGAAGGTAGTTTATTAGAAGGTAATTCTAATGGACGGTAGAATAAGGGAGGTAAATATACCGTCTTATTTTACCCACTGAGTCGAAAGGGAAGGTAATTTACTGGAAGGTATTACCGTTAGACGGTAAAATCAGGAAGGAATTATTTCCTTCTAAATTTACTTTGGCAGGTAATTAATATCTGAGCGGAATATCCTTTCAATATATGCGCAAATACCTTCCTAATTACCCTCTATTGCAGACGGAAAACTTAGTAGGTTTGTGATTGAATGGGTGGGTAAACTTTGATTTTCCTTCCAGTCCTAACAATTTCCTATCGAATATAGACGGTAATAAGTGAAGGTAAATATCAAATCAGGAAGGAAATACACGATTTCCCTCCGAATTTCCCGCTTACCTTCTCAATTACCCTCTATTGCAGACGGAAAACTTGGAAGGTTTGTGTTCGAATCGGTAGGTAAAATTTGATTTTCCTTCCAGTCGTAACAATTACCCATCAAATATAGAAGGTAATAAGCGAAGGTAAATATCAAATTAGGAAGGTAATACTTGATTTCCCTCCGAATTTCCCGCTTACCTTCTCAATTACCCTCTATTGCAGACGGAAAACTTGGAAGGTTTGTGTTCGAATCGGTAGGTAAAATTTGATTTTCCTTCCAGTCGTAACAATTACCCATCAAATATAGAAGGTAATAAGTGAAGGTAAATATCAAATTAGGAAGGAAATACACGATTTCCCTCCGAATTTCCCGCATACCTTCTTAATTACCCTCTATTGCAGACGGAAAACTTGGAAGGTTTGTGTTCGAATCGGTAGGTAAAGATTGATTTTCCTTCCAGTCGTAACAATTACCCATCAAATATAGAAGGTAATAAGTGAAGGTAAATAGCAAATTAGGAAGGAAATACACGATTTCCCTCCGAATTTCCCGCATACCTTCTTAATTACCCTCTATTGCAGACGGAAAACTTGGAAGGTTTGTGTTCGAATCGGTAGGTAAAGATTGATTTTCCTTCCAGTCGTAACAATTACCCATCAAATATAGAAGGTAATAAGTGAAGGTAAATAGCAAATTAGGAAGGAAATACACGATTTCCCTCCGAATTTCCGGCATACCTTCTTAATTACCCTCTATTGCAGACGGAAAACTTGGAAGGTTTGTGTTCGAATCGGTAGGTAAAGATTGATTTTCCTTCCAGTCGTAACAATTACCCATCAAATATAGAAGGTAATAAGTGAAGGTAAATATCAAATTAGGAAGGAAATACACGATTTCCCTCCGAATTTCCCGCATACCTTCTTAATTACCCTCTATTGCAGACGGAAAACTTGGAAGGTTTGTGTTCGAATCGGTAGGTAAAATTTGATTTTCCTTCCAGTCGTAACAATTACCCATCAAATATAGAAGGTAATAAGTGAAGGTAAATATCAAATTAGGAAGGAAATACACGATTTCCCTCCGAATTTCCCGCATACCTTCTCAATTACCCTCTATTGCAGACGGAAAACTTGGAAGGTTTGTGTTCGAATCGGTAGGTAAAATTTGATTTTCCTTCCAGTCGTAACAATTACCCATCAAATATAGAAGGTAATAAGTGAAGGTAAATATCAAATTAGGAAGGAAATACACGATTTCCTTCCGAATTTCCCGCATACCTTCTCAATTACCCTCTATTGCAGACGGAAAACTTGGAAGGTTTGTGTTCGAATCGGTAGGTAAAATTTGATTTTCCTTCCAGTCTTAACAATTACCCATCGAATATAGAAATTCTTTATTCGATGGGTAAAGGGAAATCGTGTATTTCCTGCCTAATTTCCTGGGTAATTGTTAAGACTGGGAGGAAAATCAAAGTTTACCTACCGATTCGAACACAAACCTTTCAAGTTTTCCGGCTGCAGTAGAAGGTAATTGGAAAGGTAAGCGGGGAATTTGGAAGGAATCGTGTATTTCCTTCCTAATTAATTATTTATCTTCACTCATTACCTTCTATATTCGATGGGTAATTGTTACGACTGGAAGGGAAATCAAAGTTTACCCTACGATTCAAACACAAACTTTCCAAGTTTTCCGTCTGCAATAGAGGGTAATAGAGAAGGTAATCGGGGAATTCGGAGGGAAAACGTTTATTTCCTTCCCAATTATTTATTTACTTTTGTTTATTACCACCTGTATTTGACGGGTAATGTCGGTGGACCGGAAGGAAAATCAAAACTTACCTTCCGATTCAGAAAATGTTCTTTATCTTCCATCCGAAATAAGTGTTAGTCGAGACGATAATTGGTGAATTTAGAAGGTAATCGTCCATTACTTATTTCTATACTCGTAAGGTAATTGTTGTCTGGAAACAAAAAGAAAATTAAATAATTTGACTTAAAGGGGGGTTATCGTAATGTTATCGAACCGAGTTGAAACATGTAGAAACTTGTAACGATAACGTTTATAAATACGGTTAGTTTATTTTTAAGGTATAGGTAATACCTATAAGGTATTTTATTAAGTAATAAGTATATTATTACATTTGAATCCCATTCTCATTTCGGTCCAATAAAATTACGTTTAGTAACTATTCATTGACAACTACAATATTTCATAAAATCAGCTTTATTGACAGAGGTGCATTATTTTAAGCAGAGCAACCCAATTATTTTAACCATTTAATTACTACGGGTTACCTACCCGAAAACAGGCATGAACGATAATTGTTCGAATATAATATCTTTTAATAAAGATATTATTTTATATTTCCAAAATTTGTTAACAAATTAATAATGATAATTTTAAAATATCAGTTCTGTTCTGTCTGGTCGTCAGGTCGTGACAAGCAAGAGCACGTGGACTAACATACTGATATAGATTAGATTTACATTTCTCGATTCGAACCATTAAATCCTAGATGGACCTTTGTAGGGTACGCACGAGAGCACATCACCATATTTTGGCACCGTCCGTTTTAAATTTTTACATTTTGATCATAACAAAATCATGAACTTTTTTTGCACATAAGTAATTGTTGCAAATCTTCATCTTACAGCTGTACTCTGTTAAAACAGCTGTCAGTTCAATATACATTACCTGTTAACAGTGTTAGTAATTTTTTAGGGTCGCCGTCATCGAAAACGATGAGGACTATACAATTTTAACTGATATGTATTGAAGTGATAGCTGTCATACGGATCATCATTTTGCTGCGATAAGTATAAATTGTTAAAATAAAATACTATCTTATCATTTAACATAGGTACACAGGGTTTTGACATACTCCAGCGTCCTGCCACAAAAACGATTATCGGCTTTATTATAAATACGCTAAACTTAACAACTAGTTGCGGAACCTGTGTTGCAAGGCCCGACTTTAAACTGGTAACCGGTATACTAAAAAAAAAATGTAGAGATCACCCCATTGTGGTAGCGATCCGAGCGCCACCTTTTGGCAGTAGTTGTGGGGACGCACATCCTACTCCCAAGGCCTAGGATAAGTTAAGTAATTACAAATTGGTGGTGGGCCTGAATTGGGTTATTCCAAAAAGATACCGAATATGAAAAAGACTGACCTCTCGGGTACGTGTCTTGTACAGACCGTAAAAATATAATTATTATATTACAATATAATACGGCTGTAAATTTTAAAAAAATGTCTACGGTATTTGCCCCACGACGTGAGGGCAACTTGAGACATTATTTTCACCGCCTGTGTGCAGTATGTATACAGGCTGATTCAAGAGACGTGAGCAGGATCAACACTACGGATTCAGTACAGTATAAGCTACTCATTCTTACCAGATTTCGCAAGATTACCTTATCGTGAAATTATTAGTTAAGTAGGGTGACCATGATTTTAGAGAATCAAACTTTTACTTTACAAGAAGAAAAAAAGTAGGTATGGTTGAATAACTTAATTACAATGGGAAACGATATATTACGTTTTACTGTTTATGTGGGGTTAGTCCTGCTCACGTCCACTGAATCAGTATATGTCGCAATAATGGGCAGGCATGTAGTATTTGACATTTGGACGGCTTCCAATTTTTGTTGATCTGTTACACTCCTGGAAACAGGAACGGCAGCAGAAGTAGCAGTCCTGAATATTGTTGGTTCACGTCGTCATCTGAAAATTAAAACTGGGTAAATATTTATACAAAACAATATAACAATAAACGTGTCTAACCTATAGATAGCTGCGTCCCTGTCGTTAGGGCCTAAATTAGGGTAAATATATGTGACATGACCTTTATGGCTAAGGTTCTGACGGGACAACTTCACACAGATGGACGTAGCTCTAAATTAAACTAAGCTTGTATAGTCAGTAAAAAAAGTGGTCTACCACATTGGAACTTTAATATAAAAGTAGTAGAGTCGAAAAGTGGTAGAACATTTTTTTGGCTGACTACTATGAGCACTAAGCGATGGTAGTATAGGATCATGTTTATATTGCTTAAATACATAGAATAAATCAATGAATCAGGTAAAAATATCTGTAATAAACACACAAATAAATGCCCTGACCAGAATTCGAACCCAGGATCTCCAGCTTTAGAACCAGGGTCACTAGTGTCACTACCAACTGGTCAACGGAAGCTGTCAATGATTTCAGTATTTGTTGTTATAGCGAAAATAGCAATATATCATCTATGGACAGTATGGACATTTCATCCGTGTATCACGGTTTACGAGATACAGCCTGATGTTGACAGACAGACAGTACAGGCAGTAAAATCTTATTATAGGCTCCCATTTTAACACTTTCGGAATGGAATCCTAAAAATCAGACTTTATGTATTATAAATTAACAAGCTCTCTACCATTTAGCTTACCTTGTTTTGCTAGTTGCAGAAATTGTTTCAGTTTATTTCTTTGAATTTGGGCAGTCAGTTGTAGTTTTTCAGCTAATTTTATGATTTCGACTTTGTTGGAATGGAGAAATTCTTGAAGCTTGCTTGTTCCTGCCACTTCACCTTTAGCATGTAAAAACTCGAAATCCTTCTTTATCTGAAAACAAATATAATGCTTTACTATACTTACAAGTTAGAAATATAATTATAATATTATTAAGGTACTAATAATGAGCTTTTCGGAATGTATGTATGATTACTTCAAGTACTAACAAGTGCAGGTCCAATATTGGGCACAGTAAGACTTTTGTATAAAGTCAAGTAATCCCATAGGTTTCCGGGTGTGGCACAAAGTTCTTTTTTACGATATTCATGTGTTATTTCCCAAGCCTCCAATAATTCGGAAGATAAAAAGCTGGGAATTTCAGTCCTGATATAGTCCAATTTCTCTTTTAGTCCCTCGTTGTCTGTTTCTGAAATGAATTCAATGTTTGCAAACTGAAGTAACAAAATTAAATGTACGTTATATAAGTACCGTCAGCCAAAAAAGTGGTCTACCACTTTTCAACTTTTATTTCTATGGCTATAGAGTTGAAAAGTGGTAGACAACCTCCTTGGCTGATTGAACGCTATATATATTAAAAGAAGTCAATCCTGTCAGCTGACACAGATTTAGGGTTGACTTCTTAGCTTCGGGTTACTATAGTATTATAATATTACCAGGAGGTGTGTATGGCAGGTTATTACAATTATCCGAGTCCGAGCAGATCATACGACGACTAGGTCTTGAAATTCTTTGTGGCTCTTCAGAGATGGCAGCGCGGCTGGTGTTGGAATTTCCCGTTGACAAAGATGTTGCTGGTGAAGCTTGAAGTCTTGCGTTTATATCTGTTATCAATAGCTTTCTTCTTAACTGACAAAGTTGGGTATGTAATGCTCCCGTTGCTCTTCCTTTATTAACACTTTTTCCTTTTTTTGTTTTATATTGTTCTCTTTTGAGGTAATAAAACCTTGAAGAACTTGTATTAGGAAAAAGCTTTTCAAAATAATGATTAGTCCAAAATGTGCACTTATCTAGAAGAACTTGCCTCTTTGGAGGATTTGCTACAGAAAACAAATAATTTGCAGTTACTTTTGCAATCTCTTTTATTTCACTTGTAGTTAGATTGCTATTTTCTGGAAGTTCTGAAATTCGTCTAGCTTCTGCAGTTGTGCTTTTGGTCAATAACAACCATATTGGGTTGTTCTTCCGGTCATCAGGGGTTGCTAGGAGACTAGGAGGCTGAATATTATGCAGATCATGGTCATTAGCAATATTTTCAACATTGGCAATGTCTTCTGCAATTATAACATGATTGTCTATGTTTTCTATGGACGATTCTAGGAATGTCACATCAACATCATTTATACTATCAGTGTCTGCGCTATCAGTAGCTTGGGAAGATGACGATGACAAAGGTCCTTTCTTTTTTAGTTGACTATGATGAATACCAGCAGTCTGCAAAACAATTTTGTAATGTGAAAACATAGTATAGGTTTTGTTACATATACTTACAAAAAAACTAAGTATACTTTTAAGCTCCGGACAAGATTTGACTTAAATAATATATTTAAGTTCATTTTCTTTAATTAATTTATCGTTGAATTATCGTTTACATAAATATAAACTTGATTATTTCTAAAAGTATTCATCTGAGAGAACTGTGCTCTTATAAAAATGTTATCAAATGACTTGGATTTATTTTTCCTGTGGTTGCTGCAGAGGGGGGGACATTTTGTACTATTGTGCCAAGTAATCATAATGCAATTTGTAAGGGTTTTCGAGACATGAGCAAAGGTCTGTAAAAAAAAAATTTGACCCCCCAATCTCCCCCCACCCCAACCACAACCCCTACCCCCGAGGACTTTTAATATGTTCATCTGAACACCACAAGGTATAACTGTACCAATTTTAAAAACTACACGAATTATTTCCCGTTTTTTTTAATTTTCTTAAATAATAAGCAGAGGCACACTATTTCATTTACACCCTGTATTAGTCAGGGTAGTATAATAATGGGTGGTAATTTTGTAACTGGCAATATTTTTATCAAAATAAAATTAATACAAATTTATTTCAAAGTAAATATTGCAAGTTAATACAAAATTAACACCCAGTATAGCAAAAAATGGAACTAGTTCAATGAAGGCAATACTTTATTTCTTGGTAGGGAAGCGAGAGCTAAAAATAGTAATAACAGTCTACATGACAAACTACACCTTTTCATGCCTATTATTGTTTGATTTAGGTCTACCTATCTACTTTTTCTCATACAATAACGACCAACCCTACTGTAAGTACTTGAGAAAAAAAGATACTAAATCAAATACAATACATATTACCAAAATAAATTTATACTTATAATAAACCTAAGTTTAAAAAAATAAAGGATATAATAATAATAATACTTCTTCTTACAAGGGGCCTCTGCGTGTTGGCTTCGGCTCCCCGCACGCTTTCCAATTTCCGGAACCCCATGGTCCCGAGATTTTGTAAATGGGCAGACATAATAATAATACATTCAGCCTATAATAATAATACATAGGTCCCAATGCTGGGCCCAGGCTTTCTTTTTATCTACAGGAGTTAACGGACTATAGTTCCCACGCTGGCACAATGCGGGTTGGCGGGCAATGTACTTATTTTATTTTAAATATCAATATATAACAGAATAATAATATTTTGACACGTTGCTACATACTCTCAAAAAACTACTTTGACGCGCTATAAATATATGGCTTTAATTAGGCTTAGTTAATTGAAATATTAACTACCATCATGCAAGCAGAAATAACTAATTAAAAATGATATCTACAATGTTAACTACAATAGAAAAAAAAATGACCAAAAGAAGATTTTCTTCTACTTCCAGATTGAACAGTAGCAGCCAGGAGATCAGACCATTTGCAAATTTTTTTCTTGTCAGCATTTGTGGTATTACTGTTTTTAATTCATGATCTGTAATATTTTTTAAGTCTTCTAAACTTGAATACCCATTTCCTGTAATTAATGTTAAGTACTGATCATCAATGAGGACAAAATACTTTTTAAGCACCTGCAATGAAGTATTAAGGATGCCTTATCTTTGTTTTCTTGAAAATATTGATATGCTCTCTGCATATTCTAGGAACTCATGAGAGCCAAAGTTAGGTCTTGTACTAGAAACAATTGGTCTAAAAAAGACTGACTCGAGCATCTTATCTGCGAGCCGTAAAATAACAGTACTTATTGATTACTATTATTGGGTTGGACTGTAGCAAAGTGGGGGCTGGGACTTAGAAAAAAATTCAGCTGAGATGTCATTATAAGACTCATTTTTAACTACCTATTGTAATGCATTTATCACGTCAAAATAAGCGTCTTTTATTATTAAAAACTTTTCTCTAAAACCTAAAATGGCCGAACGTAATCTTAAAGTATTTCCTTCTCATTTGATGGGTAAACAAAATGGTTGATATGACATACCTGGCATATTTTTTTTCGCTACTATAAGTATTAAGTTCTGTCCAAGCAAAGGTCACACAAAATATTAAATTACAACGTACATTCGCAAATATAATCTCGTAAGAATGTAATATTTAAATAAACGGAATGAAATGTAATGTTAAATAATACTTTCTCATTTGATGCAAAAACAAAATGGTGGATCAATAATGGTAGCGTATAATTTCTAAAAATCAGTACAGACTTATCTAATCTAAAGTTAAAGAATAGAAGCAGATTATAGTAAAAGTTAATACCTATTAGTAAGTAACGACGTCACACTATTTATAAACGAGATTACCAAAGTAAATTAAAAAAAAACAGTTCAACTTACCTAAAAAGTTGTCTATAACTTCTTGAGTAGCACCAAATTCACGAAGTATTTCTTTAAGTTCTTCTAATTCTGCCATGATATAATGTAGAAAAACACAGCGAACAGGCTTATGCCAAAGTATTCTGTTTACACTAAACACCTTCACTGCATGCGCACCCGCCGAGTCCCGCTGCTCGAGTGATGGGGTCGGTGGGCAGGGTTGCCAACTCAAATTTTTATTTACCACTAAAGCACAAATTGAAATCCCCTAAAACTGTAGTGATTTTTCGGAAAACCCCCTAAATAAAATAAAATAATAAAAAGTAAATAAAATTTCTTTATTCATCATTAATTATCGACATTATTCAGTATCTCTAACATAAAGTCATTAACGCACGACCGTTTACGCCACAGATTTAGTATTTTTGGTCAGAAAGGTTGAATGATGGCCTGTCCAGACGGGACTACTAAATGCAATTTGATAGATTGGGAGAACATTTCGTCCCCGTTAGGATGCCTCTTCTCTTACACATCACTGTAGCGCAAATCGGAGCGTTTGAGTTCCGGTCGTATATTTCTTTCTCAATCACACACTTGTGAGTTCGAGCAACTGAGAGTGGAATGGACTGCAGTATCATTTCATTTTCAGTAATAATTTCGCTTCTCAACACATTTTTCGCTGTCACACATACATGGAATGGAAAAATCAAACATCCCTAAATTGACCCCTAGAAATATTTCGCCCCTAAAAAAACCTCACGCTTCTTGTTTTAGGGTACAACATAAAAATAAAAAAATAAAAATTAGCAAACCATATTGTGTGACATATCGAATGAAAGGGCTCCGAAACTACTGGGCCTAAAATTTTGAAAAAAGTACTGAAAGTAGCTCTCTACCTGAAGATTGGAGGAAAACCTATAAGAATGTCAAGCGCGAGTCGGTTCTTCTAAAAATTATAAAAAACGAAAAACAACAATTACAAACTTACGTTTGCGGTCGTAAATAGACCATCGGGTACATTGGTGTAAGTAAACGTAATTTTTCAATCCGCAAATTTAAGTTTGTTTTTCAATCAGTAGCATATTTTCACGTTTTTATCGGTTTTTTTTTAAGTTTGTACGGAACCCTAGGTGCGCGAGTCCGACTCGCACTTGGCCGGTTTTTTTCTCGTTAACCTAGTTACCACCTAAAAATCAATAAACCAATTGTTTAGTTCTAAAATGTAATTTTATCAATTTTCGAACCAAAAACGATAATCCTTTCAGCCGTTTAGGCGTTAAGAAGTAACAAACACACATACACACAATTTCGCATTTGTAATATTAGTCGGATTCATGAACCTTAGATTGAACAGTAAAATAACTCCAACGCAGAATATCATCACATCATCATCATCACTTCAGCCGAAAGACGTCCACTGCTGGACATAGGCCTCCCCCAAAGATTTCCACAATAACCGGTCCTGCGCCACCCGCATCCAGCGGACTCCTGCCACCTTCACCAGGTCATCAGTCCACCTTGTGGGGGTTCTACACACGCTGCGCCTTCCGGTGCGCGGTCGCCACTCGAGAACCTTTCCGCCCCAACGGCCATCGGTTCTACGTGCAATGTGCCCCGCCCACTGCCACTTAAGTTTAGCGATTCGGAGAGCTATATCGGTTACTTTGGTTCTGCTGCGGATGGTCTCATTTCTGATACGATCTCGCAGAGAGACTCCTAGCATAGCTCTATCCATTGCCCTTTGGGTGACTTTGAGCCTTCTTATGAGGCCCATTGTAAGCGACGTTTCAGTACCGTATATATGTCATCACTGGCAACACACAGTGATCGAAGACTTTCGTGTTCAGGCACTGCGGAATATTGGACGAAAAGATGTGTCGCAGCATCCCGAACGCTGCCCAACCGAGTCGGATTCGAAGATTAACCTCTTTCTCGAAATTGGACCTACCTAACTGGACAGTTTTCCTAGGTATATATAATCGTCTACAACTTCAAGTGTAAAGTCTCCGATTGTCACTGGAGTTGGTGCTACATGAACATTTGACATGATTTTCGTCTTATCCATGTTCATCTTAAGACCAACTCGCCCAGAGGCTCTACTGAGGCTAACAAGCATCGTACTTAAATCCTCCATGGTCTCAGCCAAGACTAACTATATCGTCAGCAAATCGAAGGTGAGTGAGGTACTCGCCGTTTACATTGATGCCTAGCCTTCTCCAGTCCAGAGTCTTGAAAACATCCTCCAGTGCAGCGGTAAACAGCTTAGGAGAGATGACATCTCCCTGCCTGACTCCCCGCTGCAGCGGAATAGGCCTCGAGTTCTGGTCTTGGAGTCGGACTGACATAGTGGCGCTCTCGTACAAACACTTCAACACTTCGATATAGCGATAGTCTACTTGGCACCGTTGGAGAGATTGTAGTACCGCCCAGGTTTCGATCGAATCAAAGGCTTTCTCGTAGTCCACAAACGCTAAACAGAGGGGCAGATTATACTCTTCGGTCTTCTGTATAACCTGACAAAGCGTATGGATGTGGTCTACGGTACTAAAGCCTCTTCGGAAACCGGCTTGTTCGGGAGGCTGGAAGTCATCAAGCCTGCGTGTGAGACGATTCGTAATAACTCTTGAAAACAGCTTATAGACATGGCTCAGAAGTGAGATGGGTCAGTAGTTCTTCAGTAAGGCGTTGTCGCCTTTTTTGAAGAACAGTACCACCACACCTCCGCTCCACGCCTTTGGCGTTCTCCCTTCTAGTAAGACGGAGTTGAACAACTTCTGAAGGGCCGTAAGGATCGGTTTACCACCCGCCTTCAGAAGTTCGGCTGTAATTCCGTCTTCACCAGGCGCCTTGTTGTTTTTGAGCTGTTTAAGAGCCATTCTAATCTCGTACACGTACGCAGAATATATAATGCAAAAACTGGCAACACTGATTCTAATACCTACCAGATTTTATATTTCCTTCAAACATTCCCTTAAATCCCTAGAAAGTTGAAGGATTGGGATGGACGGTAAAAATAAATTCCTTCTGAAGCTGCACCTCCTAAAATGTTACCGACTAATATTTCTTTCTAAATTAGTAGGAAAATTTCGTGTTCCTACCAGTATTTGGTAGGTAAATAATACCTCCCGTTTGCGCCGATATTTGTCGGAGGGAAAGTTTATTTTTGTTGGTAGGTAATGCATTTATAAGGAAGGTTTCGGAAGGTATCTCCAAGTTACCTTCCATTAGAAAGACCTATCGAAATATGCACATTGCACTTAGAACCGATGGCCGTTGGGGCGGAAAGGTTCTCGAGTGGCGACCACGCACCGGAAGGCGCAGTGTGGATATGCCCCCCACAAGGTGGACTGATGACCTGGTAAAGGTCGTGGGAGTCCGCTGCATGGGATGCGGGTGGCGCAGGACCGGTCATTGTGGAAATCTTTGGGGGAGGCCTATGTCCAGCAGTGGACGTCTTTCGGCTGACATAATGATGATGATGATATACCGCCTGTTTATATAACCCACTAAAGTAGAAGGATTGTTATGGACGGTAACAACAAGTTCCTTCTGAAGCTGTACCTTCCAAACTGTTACCATCGAAATAAGTGACTAATGCTAGGAGGTAATTCAGAAATTCCGTCTAGTATTTTACTTTTCCTTACAGCTTTACCTACTATTTCAAAAACCTTCTAAAGTAGAAGGATTGGGATGGACGGTAAAATCAAATTCCTCCTGAAGCTGCACCTCCTGTAATGTTACCGACTAATATTCTTTTCTTAAATGGTAGGAAAAGTTCGTGCTCCTTCCAATTTTGAGTAGGTAATTGATACCTTCCGATTTGATCAGTAGTAATTGGAAGGAAATAATATATTTTTGGTAGGTAATGCCTTTAGAAATAATGGTTTGGAAGGTATCGCTTCTTCTGTTAGAAAAACCTTCCAAAATACGTCGGTAAAGCTGGAAGGTATTCAAAAATTCCGTCTAGATGTCTACTTTTCCTTTTAATTTTACTGACTGTTTCAATTACCCACTAAAGCAGAAGAATTGGCATGGACGGTAACGACCAGTTCCTTCCAAAGGTATACCTTCTAAAATGTTACTATCGAAATATGGGGGTAAAGCTAGTAGGTAATTCAGGAATTCCGTCTAGTATTTTACTTTACCTTACAACTTTACCTACTATTTAAAAAACCTTCCGAAGTAGAAGGATTGGGATGGACGGTAAAATCAAATTCTTCCTGAAGCTGCACCTTCTGTAATGTTACCGACTAATATTCGTTTGTTAAATGGAAGGAAACGTTCGTTTTCCTTCCAATTTTTAGTATGTGATTGATATCTTCCGATTTGATCGGTAACAATTGAAGGAAAGAAAATAATTTTGGTAGGTAATGCATTTAGAAGGAATGTTTTGGAAGGTATTGCTGGTTTCCTCTCCCAGTTACCTTCCGATTGAAAAACCTTCCAAAATTCATCGGTAAAGCTAAAAGGTATTCAAAAATTCCGTCTACTTTTCAACTTTTCCTTTCAACTATACCGCCTGTTTATATTACCCACTTAAGTAGAAGGATTGTTATGGACGGTAACAACAAGTTCCTTCTGAAGCTGTACCTTCCAAAATGTTACCATCGAAATAAGTGACTAATGCTAGGAGGTAATTCAGAAATTCCGTCTAGTATTTTACTTTTCCTTGCAGCTTTACCTACTATTTCAAAAACCTTCTAAAGTAGAAGGATTGGGATGGACGGTAAAATCAAATTCCCCCTGAAGCTGCACCTCCTGTAATGTTACCGACTAATATTATTTTCTTAAATGGAAGGAAAAGTTTGTGTTCCTTCCAGTTTTTAGTAGGTAATTGATACCTTCCGATTTGATCGGTAATAATTGGAAGGAAAGAAAACTATTTTGGTAGGTAATGAATTTAGAAGGAATGTTTTGGAAGGTATCGCTGGTTTCCTCTCCCAGTTACCTTCCGTTTGAAAAACCTTCCAAAATTCATCGGTAAAGCTAAAAGGTATTCAAAAATTCCGTCTTGTTTTCAACTTTTTCTTTCAACTATACCGCCTTTTTATATAACCCACTAAAGTAGAAGGATTGTTACGGACGGTAACAACAAGTTCCTTCTGAAGCTGTACCTTCCAAAATGTTACCATCGAAATAAGTGACTAAAGCTTGGAGGTAATTCAGAAATTCCGTCTAGTATTTTACATTTCCTTACAGCTTTACCTACTATTTCAAAAACCTTCTAAAGTAGAAGGATTGGGATGGACGGTAAAATCAAATTCCTCCTGAAGCTGCACCTCCTGTAATGTTACCGACTAATATTCTTTTCTTAAATGGAAGGAAAAGTTTGTTTTCCTTTCAATTTTTAGTAGGTAATTGATACCTTCCGATTTGATCGGTAATAATTGGAAGGAAAGAAAATTATTTTGGTAGGTAATGAATTTAGAAGGAATGTTTTGGAAGGTATCGCTGGTTTTCCCTCCCAGTTACCTTCCGTTTGAAAAACCTTCCAAAATACGTCGGTAAAGCTAGAAGGTATTCGAAAATTCCGTCTAGTTTTCTACTTTTCCTTTCAACTTTACCGACTGTTTCAGTAACCCACCAAAGTAGAAGGATTGGTATGGACGGTAACAACAAGTTCCTTCTGAAGTTATACCTTCCAAAATGTTACCGTCGAATATTTCTTTCCAAATTGGAAGGATATTTTAGTTTTCCTTCCAAATTTTGGGGGGAAATCAATTATCACCCGATTTGGTCGGTTGCATTCGGAGGGAAAGTTGACTTTTTTGGTCGGTAATGCATTTAGAGGGAAGGTTTCGGAAGGTATTGCCCATTTTTTCTGTCAGTGTATGTATGTAGTCACAAGTCGGTAGCGACTGCGCGATTGACATTCTACAGAAACTCATGGTATTATACCCTCCTGCCTACGGAGCAGGAGGTCCCGGGCTCGAATCCTGGTCAGGGTATAATTTGTGTGTTTATCACGAATATTTGTTCCTGAGTTATGGATGTTTTCTATGTATTTAAGTATTGTGTATTGAAATTAAACACTTTAGAACGGATTAGTCGTGTTTATTAACACCGTGACCCTACGTTTCGAGCCCTTTACAGCACTCATTTTCATAGGGTTAAGATGATCACTTTTTTCTCTCAGTCATCATCTTAACCCTGTGAAAATGAGTGCTGTAAAGGGCTCGAAACGTAGGGTCATGGTGTAAATAAACGAGATTAATCCGTTCTAAAGTGTTTAATTTCAATGTATAACAATCGCGGTAACAGAAGACAATATAATATTTATGTGTATCTATGTATTATATATATCGTCTAGTACCCACAACACAAGCCTTATTGAGCTTACCGTGGACTAGGTCTAGGTCGATTTGAGTAAGATTTTCCCAAAATATTAATTATTAGTTTATTTATTTATATTGGTTTAGACTACAGTTTAAATAAAAATCACATTGAACCTCGGAACCCTCCGGTCATGCTCAAACTTGGCCGTGTTTTTACGAAATCCCGTTGTATAATTGGCTACAGTTACGAGAGTAACATTGTTATTTCCACGCTTGTCGAACTTAATACTATCGCAATCAAATGTGTCGGTGATCTAGATATAAGTAATACTTGCGATTGTCTGTCTGTATTATTGTCAGATCTATTGTATTACTGACCCACGTAGCTTAGTTTAGCAGAGTATTCCGAGAATATTGCATTTTATCAAATAAATCCTACTATCCTACTAATATTATAAACGCGAAAGTTTGTATGGATGTTTGTTACTCTTTCATGTAAAAACTACTGAATGGATTTTAAAGAAACTTTACAATAATATAGCTTATACATCAGAATAACACATAGGCTACAATTTATTATGATATTGCGCAGACGAAGCCGCGGGCACCAGCTAGTAGTTTAATCAATTTTACTTACCTACCTAATTGCTGTTTTACATACAAGGTGAAACAAAAATGCTGGTGATCCTGTTAAGGGAGTAATAAGTAACGTGGACTAATTAGGAAAATAAGAAAATAAAATTAAGTAATTTTTTATTATAGCAGTATTGAGCAAAAATTAAAGGCTCAAAGTTTGCCAACGAGCAATGGAGCGCAGCAAACTGGGTGGTCGCAGGACTGATTGCATCAGAAACACCGAAATGCGCTCCAGAACCGAGAACAGAATCGAGGATGTGGGTAAGAAAACCCGCTAAACTGAAGTGGGACTAAGCAGGACATGTCTGACGAATGCGTCCCGATTATCCCGAACACTGGGCAAAAATTATTTCATAATGGACCCCACAACAGGGTCGAGGCAGAGGCAGACCAAAAAGAAGATGACGGGATGACCTGCAGCTCACGACCGAGTAGAATTTCGAGAGAGAGGGGAGGCTTTTGCCCAGCAGTGGGACATCGAATTAGGCTAAAAAAAATAGGGCAGATCGTCTGAATACTTCGAATAGGCCAACTCTCCATCCATTTTTTTGTTCACGTCTTTTTTTTCCCTCAAACGGATCGCCAGCATTTTTGTTACTACCAGTAGGAGATAAAAAGAGGATCTTCTTTGCAGGTTGTAGTCCTATAAATCAAATAATTAAACATCATCAGCGACTCGTCTAGAACTCAATAGTATTGACACTAGCGTGGGACATAAAACATACTTACCTACACACATACAATACACAATACTCGTACTTGTTTTTTTCAAAATATTAAAAGGGAAAATGTGCGAAGTATATCTTTTAATAAAAAAATCCACACCACAAACTGTAGAAACTGTAAAATTTCGTCTCAACACATGCGATGAAATATGAATGTAGGTACATGGATGTGTAAACACTAAACTAAACTCATAAACATGAGACCAAACTGCATTAGAAATATGACACTACACAAATACTCACAAAGGCGTCACTCGGGTAGCCGATATGAAAACGTCACGAACTTTTACGATTCCATCCGTCACAATCCCTTCGAGTTCGGATTAGTCACCCCTTTATAGCTGACGTTTTGTACTTAGGTGAACAAATGTGATGGGTTTATAGGCCGTGAGACGATTGAGAAAAACTAACATCACTAGCTTCGTATGACCTTTCATTATTTGGGAGGGTTTTTTTTTTTTATACTACGACGGTGACAAACAAGCATACGGCCCGCCTGATGGTAAGCGGTCACCGTAGCCTATGGACGCCTGCAACTCCAGGGGTGTTACATGCGCGTTGCCGACCCTTTAAAAACTTTAACACTCCTTTTTTGAAGAACCCCATATTGTAGTCCTTTGGGAAAACAGTGGTTTTTATTTTGTTGTCGTTTTTTTTTGCTTCAGATTTTAATGAAATTTGGTGCGTAGGTAAAGTTAGTTTTATGCTAGAAAGATACAAAATCCTAATGACAAAAAAATTGAACTACATTTCCCACTGAGTTACGAAAATCCCATACGATTTTGTTTCGACGACGATGAAACAAAATCGTATGGGATGCGACGATAATCTTATTTAAGCTTATTTTGGCTTTTTTGACTCTAATGGTAATATTAAATCCCATCAAAAACAAAATGTAAAATGACACAATTCTCTTCCCGCTGTTCTTATGCTGCAAAAAAAATGTTGATGTACCTAATGTTAACACAAGTCGGTTGTTTTAGTCGGTACCGGGGAGTGTCCATAGAACTCAACTTGAACCGACTTGCTTATTTTTATTTGAACTCTGTGTTCCTCGATGGTTTTGATGATCGGTGAGTGAGTGACTAAACTAAGGAACTTTGACGTGCAATAGCTCTAGAACTACAGGTTCAAATAAAATGTTATTGAGAATATATTTAAGTCGTGTTATAGCCAATATGTCATAGAAAATTCAGGATTCTAGCTTAAACCAGCGCTCAATTATAGGAGGTTGAAAATGGTCTGAATTGCTTCGTGACAGGCAGGTATGAACACTTAGGGCCACTTGCACCAACCGGGGCTAGCTAATTAACCCAGAGTTAAGCGTTTAATCAAGATAACATTTACCGGTTAACTTTGGCTTAGTTGCATGACTAACCATGGCTGTTGCTGCGCTGATCTGATTCGATTTTTTCTACGAAATGCTTTAATTTTTTTCAATTATCTCTCGGCCTAAATCACCCTCTTAAATATGTGATCGAGTCTTCACTAGGTTCGAGTTTTAATCCTTTTACCACAGCCACTACAAATTTACGTGCGTTTATAAACAACCTTCACTCCTTTAACATACGGTTGAAAATCGCTTGGGTTGTCAAAGATAAGTCTGCAAGAACAAGTCGCAGATGTGAATCGAAGTCTGGCTTGATTACTCGTTCGGAATCTGAATTTAATTTGTGTAGCGGTTATAGTCCGTTATAGGATCAGCTGCGTTGCTTGTCATACTTAATGGGTTTAGGAACGTTCACTGAATGTTTAAGAAACTTCGTTATGTTGTGTGTCTTTGACGGTTGTGAAGCTGATTCGATTTATTTTATTCGATTTGTATGATTTAGTGCGGGGATTTTAAAGATTATGAGCATCATGCGAGTTAAGATTGGATTTAGTTTTTATGTTTTGCGTTGACGTTATTATATTTACTCAGCAGCTCTATCGTTTTATTCAGAGTGTTTAGACAAAGAATTGTAGATAGTACAGAAAAATATTCACCTCTTTTATTTTTATGACAATTTTTTTATACTACTTAGTTTTGTTCATAGGTCGTTTCATTTTGTTATTATTATTATTTCATCAATATTATTATTACAAGTTTGTGAATGTTTGTGAAACATGACAAAAAGACAATCCGCATTCAACAAACCGTCTTAAGTTGATTTTGGCTATTGCAAGTGACGATTCATGGTATAGTAAAAACATGCTAGCAACAAATTTTAATGAAATTCAACTTATCGTGGGTTTGCTGTATATTTTTTTTTACATTTGAACCCTTCCTGGTCTTATGTAACCACGTTTCAATTATAATATTTGTCAAGTGAGACCTAAAAACGTTTTACATTATCTTTAGTTATTAAGAATATCTATATTTTACGTGGCTTTGTTTCGGAGTGGGATTGATATTCATATTAGGAGATAAGAGAACATACATGGACCCTGATAAGGGTGTAGTGTAGCAAATAAGGCGAAATTGTATTCACTGATCTGGGTGATCTGGAATGATTGATCTGGGTGATCTGGAATGATTGATCTGAGTGTAAAACTGTATTTTTTCTTCTACAGTAACAAAAATGCTGGTGGTCCGTTAGTGGTATGTATAGTGTAATACCATCTGCCGTCAGTATACAGGGTGACTTCAAAATCGTAATACAAAACACTTGGTTGTGGCTCAGTTAATGCCAAACTATATAATACATGCACCCCGTTGTTAAAATTAGCTGTATTTAATTATCGCTAATTTTCTAACAAAACAAATATTTAAAGTCCCGAAGTGTTGTTACACTACATTCAATACCTGACTGTCATACCTGTCACTCGATGTTATCATCAAAGCAAGTTATTATCGATATCACTATGAGTGACAGTCGTATAACTAACTTGTTTGTTCATTGAAATTAAACACTTTAGAACGGATTAATCGTGTTTATTAACACCATGATCCTACGTTTAGAGCCCTTTACAGCACTCGTTTTCACAAGGTTAAGGCACATGTCGTGTTAAGCTGCTCAGTCATCATCTTAACCCTGTGAAAACGAGTGCTGTAAAGGGCTCGAAACGTAGGATCATGGTGTTAATAAACGCGATTATTCCGTTCTAAAGTGTTTAATTTCAATGAATAACAATCGCGATAACAGAAGACAATATTAACTTGTTTGTTGTTTAGTTTTAAGTACCCTGATAAATTTGTGAAAATAATAAACGGAGCTAGTTTAAATAAAATAATTTATTAATGTACCTAAACTACCGTAAATTACAAGCTTAAAATATCTACGTTTAAGTAGATAAGTGTGAACCTACTTTTCCTAAACGTATTTTAAGATGTGTTCAAAATGACCACCGCCTTCCCGGACACATAAGTCCGCCCGCCGTCTATGGTTGATCTTAAGTCTGCCTAGAATAAATTCATTGGCTTTTACTGAATCAAACGCCTGAATTATCTTTTGGCGAAGTTCATGGACGGTATTAGATTCCCGTGTGTACACTCTCCTTTTGATTTCGCCCCACAAAAAGAAGTCGAGTGGCGTCAGATCGGGACTTCGAGGCGGCCATGCGACTGGACCATTGCGTCCAATCCATCTCTCAGGGAATTGTCTGTCCAAATAATTTCGCACACTTAGAGCAAAATGTGCTGGTGCACCATCTTGCTGGAAATAAAGATTATCCAAATTTTGCTCCGGCACATCTTGTAGCAAAATCGGTAACACGTTTCTCAGGAAATCTTCATATTTCGGTCCATTTAAGTTCCCGTCAATAAAATATGGGCCAATTACACAATTGTTCAGAATGCCTGCCCAAACGTTTACAGAGAAACGAGTCTGGTAAGAGTCTCGGCGAGTTACATGAGGATTTGCATCACGATCAGCCCACCAGTGTTCATTGTGGACGTTAAACATGCCGACTCTTGTAAAAGTTTCCTCGTCGGTCCATAAGATATTTAGGTGTAAGTTTTGCTGCAGCCAACGACCAAAAATAACTCTTCTAGGGTAATCTGCTAATACGATATCCTGAACCCTTTGAAATTTAAACGGATGTTTTGCTTCAGCTTTCATTAGCCGCCAAATAAACAATTGGCTCGTGCCGAATCTCGCAGCAGCGTCCCTTGTGCTAGCCTCTGGGTTGCGGTTAAAATACTCGAGCACTCGTCTCCGAAAAGCTTGTGAATACCGCGGCCGTCGGCCTCGAGCTTGAGCATGCACCGGAACTGCAAACTGACCATAGTCTCGTAAATTCTGGATGGTACTGTTTATTAACACACGTGTAGGTGTTGGACAATCAGGGTAACGTTCGTTAAATAATACCTGAGCTCGCACAGTACTTCGCGATGTTAAATAAAAATCAAGCATATCCGTCTTTTGAATATTAGTATAAGGATAAGGTCGAGGCATTTTATTTAATAGTGAAATCAAAATATTACGGTAAATCTTATTTTCTTTGACAAGTGTCACTTAATAATCAAAACACGTTTTCTTCATAAATACCATGGTAGGTGATTGACAACTAAAGAGGAAAGTGATTTTTTAAACTTCTTTGTTAATTATTATGGTAGGTTAACCATGTTAAGTCAAACAAAATAGGATAAATTAAAAATTTAAAAAAATATTCTTACGATTATTTTAAATGCATGATACTTAATTGAGAGGCTTAGTTTAGGGGAAATGTGTGTAAAACATTGATTTTGTATTACCATTTTGAAGTCACCCTGTAGTGGTCTGATTATTACAAATAAGATTGATTTTTATACAGTAAGTAAAATTATTATACTTTAGTATTTAACGGCATATAGCCTAGTCGGTAGTGATCTACGAAGCAGGGGGGCACGGTTTCGAATCCTGGCTATGACGTTTATTTGTGTGTTTATCACGGATATTTGTTCCTGAGTTATGGATGTTTTCTAATAGGTATTTAAGTATTTATATGTATCTAGATATAACTGTGAAGTGGATACTTAAAAACTAATGGCGTCAGGCAATAACCTGACGCCATTGCGGGTTGTTGGGCTGTTTCGGGAGTAAATTAACTGTGAAGTGCATAGGACACTCTGTTTTGAGAATCGGTCGGAAACAGTCATAAGCAACATACCTACTAGATTGCGCCTCGCGATATTAGCCGTCTCACCTAAATACCTAAACGTTTGGTACTGTCTAAATTACCTAGTACATCCTGATCATCCAAACCTATCTGTTCGTCCAGAAATCATATTGTCGTTTAGTATTTACAACGCAATTCAGCTTACTGTGGGACTAAGTCGATTTATGTAAGATTGTCCCATAATATTTATTTATCTAATTTCATGTTCATAACTGTATCAAATAATGCAGTTTTGTATACAGCGGAGTCGCATTTCCTAAATTCATTTGATTTCCCCGTTTCCATTCCTATTTTCATAGCTTCCAAATTACTATTTTTATACCAGTAGCCAATAAGAATATTATTATCGTTCCGAAGTTCCGTTATTCCTAGCACAACCTGTCGAGGCTTTTCAATGCAATTGAATGCCTTATCGTACACATTTACGTAAATGATCAATTCAATTTTATTATTCAGTTTCCACTAACACGCAAGCAAGACCTAGTTCCACCACCGTCAAACCCACTGACTCTTATTCCATGGGTCATAAAGTATATTTTGGTCTAGAAATTAGTTTACCAACGGTAAATTTAAAGGTGTTGGTATACAAACTACTACAAAATCGTGGACAAGAATCCACCGGAATCACTCATTCATAAAGACCACCTACTAAGCGTTGTGTTGACTCAGTCATAGTCATCAGGAAGTACGGTCAGAACGTGACAATGTTTTATGCTTCATTAAATTACATGAGTTTTTGGGGATTCATAATAATGTTGCGCTTGGTGTTTGTTTATGTTTATTTTTCTACTCCGGCACTTCTATCTGTCAATTAGATGACTGACAGCGATATTAAAAAGTATACATTATAACGTTGTCTGTGTTATTCCATAAGAGTACCGTAAAGCGATAATCCTGTGGATTTTCATTCAATACATTAACACTGTTTTTTTATATATTAATTGGCATACGACGTCTTCCATATTCTGCCACTTTTTGCGTTTTTTTGCTGTTTTAGCTGTCGTTGAAAACCTAGCGTATGCAACAGTTCATAATTGGTTCTTAAAACTATCGGGTCTATTATTACAAGTTTTAAGAACCGATATTATATCACTGTTGCATTAACTACTATTTTTAAAACTTTTGTGAGTCATACTGATATTAAATTGCAACGGTTAACACTCACGTATTTTTATCACAATAGGCGTGACATGTTTCGACTGCATCGGGCAGTCATTGTCGGCTCGGGCATCACTGCCCGAGCCATGAAGGTGACAACCACTCTGTCTGTCCGACGATGACTGCCCGATGCAGTCGAAACATGTCACACCTATTGTGATAAAAATACGTGAGTGTTAACCGTTGTAATTTAATAAACTACTATTCTTGAGACTAATAGTTTCAGATTTGAGAGACAATTATTTAGTGAACTATGTGCTGGATCTGCTAATGTATGGCAAATTTGTCTGGCTAATGTCTGGCGGACATACCCATATGGAGATATGACGGATTGCCCGAACATATACCGGGTGTTGCCTGTAACAGGAGCAAGAAAAATCGTAGGTAGTCCTCGCCGAACTGAACAATGTTTGTTCGGCGACTTTTAAAAATAACGTGTGTTTTGATTTTTATTCACCTTTAAAGTTTAGAAGACGCAATGTACTGCGAATTTAGTCATTTTTATACTATGACAAGAGACGTCAATTAGGCTGATGTGAACGTACTTACATTGAAAATACTATTTAGTTAGTATGAAAAAGTGGAAACCTACAGAGTACATCATTTTGAAAAGTTTTTGACCAAAGGTCTTAGGTTTGAGGAGTATTACCTGCGATTTTATTTATTGCTCCTGTTACAGGCAACACCCGGTATAATGGCCGACATTAGAGAGAGAAGCCGGTTTCGATGTTAATTTGATTTAAATTATCGTTTAAGATATGAAATAGTCACGCAAAACTTATTGTATAAATAATTTTAATAATTTCAGACACTCCTCCCAGTGCAATTCCATATTAGTGCACTGACTGATTTAACACAATATGCGGAACAACGGCTCTGAGCTATCATCTGATTATTTCTATAGAAATTGACATACCGTCCCGTCCTGTTTTAATGTGAGCCATCCTTTAAGGTATAACTCCAATTTATAGTTTCTGTTCAGTTGCACCTCGACTTAAATTCACAGCGCAGTCTTCCAACGTCCGTACGTCCTTTGGCTATCCCTAAATCGTACGCCGGTCTCTATTAAATTTATTGTCTGTGAAACGAGAACTCTAATTCCGGCCGAAGCGCATTTGGCCTTACCTTTGCCAACCTCACGTCCCTATTGAGAGGGAATGGAAATAGAACATTATTTACATTTGAATAGGGTTTAGTTTTAAGTGGCAATGGTTTGTTTGTATATTTAGTTGAAATAATAGAATCAAAGATGGGGTTTTGAGAATTCGAGAGTGGGTTGGTGATAGTAGGGATAGTAATTAATAGGAAACTAATTTAGATTTGATTCGAGTTATAAAACAAATGATTATAAGCAAAAGGAAGTGTTGAATATGGGGACAAAATCAAAACTATGGGCATGAGGCCATGAGGGGTAATTTTCTTGTGGGCACATTGGTAATTAATGCTGTTCTAGTAATATATCCTAGCAATGTCTACTATATTGTGCCTTAAGCGTGTCTAAATTGCAGACTCTAATTGTCTAATAGTCAGCCATCCAAAATAAGTATGTATGTATGTATAAGCTTTATTGTACAATAACACAAGAAATACAAGAAACACAGTAACATAGACAATTTGATACAACAAAGGCGAACTTATCCCTATGAGGTATCTCTTCCAGTTAACCTTTGAGGAAAAGGGTCTTACCAAGACATCTTAACGCGATTCAGTTTAGGACCTAAACTGAGTCGCTGCCATACAGCTGTATGCGAATGTGTTGTTGTATGTGCTTAGTTGAGCACAGTTAAAAACCTAAACTAAATCACATTAATACGATGACGTCCCAGGCCTTACCATGAGGTAAGGCTTTTGGAGTCCGTCACAAGCCACATCGATTGGTACTACAGGAGTCCGTGGCTCCGTGCAGATCCTAACCTAACTACAATGAAAAAGCAATGAAACAGGTCGCATTTGACCCACTGCCAAAGAAGGATTATGTTTTCGAGAGTATATACCTATGTACGGTGAGCTGCAGAATTGAGTGACACTCCCCGCATAGAAAGTTTGGATGCAGGGGGGTGACTAAACTCTGCAGCTGACTGTATTTTGTCACAATCTACGGCCTGAAATACTTGACGAATTTCAACGTGTGCTATTAGATTCATGTCAGGTGTGAGAGTGTCACAGGGAATGTTAAAATTATAATAAAATGTTAAATTTTGGCGCCAATATAGGTATCAGAGACGGGTTTTTGAATCCTTTTAATAAATCTACTTGTACACACAACTTCAATAGTTGTCATATAATATACTACAGAAATATACCAAATTCACACGGAGGCCACGCCGGGGATCGAACTCGGATCCTCAACTTATGCGACTAACGCCATAACCTCTAGGCCACCTAGTCTCAATGAGAACCGGCGAATTTCTCGAACATAATTATGTAATATTTCTGACAGGCAAGGCTGTGTAAATGTAAATATCGATGCAAATTTTCGAACATTCAACTAATACTAACTACAGAGTTTAATTAGACAATGTGAACATGCTGCAGGGCTTCGCAGTGCATGTCCGGTACTAAAGTTAGCTGTGTACTAAGGAACGTTCTGGAAGCAGCTTCATGTCGCAAAGTTGCCGGTCAAATTAATATGAAGTTACCACGACATAGACCGGCTTAAACCTAAAAGTTATGCAGCAGGGGTAAATGTGTTCGGTTAATTTGTAAATTATAAAACTATCGAAAGATATCTTCTATCGAAGTTTTAAATTGTAGATAATATTAATACATATATACCAGAGGAAAGACATCAAGATCGGAGTGTACAGACCTAAAGCGGGTTTGAGACTTCACACACATTTTAGAATTGCTTCGCAGATATAGGTATGTAGGTTTCCTCGCGATGTTTTTCTTCAACGAAAAGCAGTATAATACTTCGTATATAAGTTTCGTAAAACATATTGGTAAGAACCAGGGTCTGGACTGCGATCTCCGGATTGAAAGTAGGATTTCTCATCGCTACTTCAATTTTGTCCAAATAAAACAAAGCTAAAGAAATTTTGCAATTAGTCTAGAAGAAAAGCTAGGTTATATTTGTTTAAAAGCTGTTTCAGACGGTGTGCTAAAAATATTTGTCCAAATCAATAATGCTCAAGCGTTTCACCGTAAAGTTAGATGGCAATAGATCAGAGGTCCCCAGGGCCGACCTCCGGCAGACTTATGTGCTGGGACCCACATTCTGAGGGCGAACTAAGCACTTTTCTTTAACTGTATCATCACTTTATTCTTTGTCCTTTTTTATGGCTCGTAAAAGTTTGGATGGTTATATTTGTTATAGCCAATTATTCGTTGAGTTTTTGTGTGTTTAATGGGTGTTTTATTGAAGAGTTTTTTGTGTGTGCTGACGATCTTATACTATAATATACCATATATATACCTTAACCTACAAGGTGCCTGTACAGGCACCTACATATACATGTTGAAACAAATGATATTATTTATTTAAATATCTTGAGCTATGATATTCTCGACTTTCATAGAGACCAGGTGGCCTAGAGGTTTTGGCGTTAACCGCGTAATTGGTATTTTTCTTTAACATTTAGACAAAGCCCAGAGATAAAGAAAATATATATAGGTATGATATCTATTTCGGTTCATAAGGTACCTATTTTTTGTTATATGTGACGCAAAAAATTACCTTGTGATATTTACCAGTTTCATGAAGAAATAGGACATAATTCTAGTGACGCTTCCATATTCTGAGTTTTAGGTGAAGAAAACCGGACCGAATTCTAATATAATAAGGCCAAGATTTCTAATAAGGTTCTCTCGGATTGGAAGATCTAATGACAATAGCTTCCGTAAAATTAGTGCCTACGTAAATTTTTGGGATTTTTGTATAAGGGCCCAAAGGCCATAAGT
This sequence comes from Lathronympha strigana, assembly GCA_949128165.1. Taxonomy (NCBI): domain Eukaryota; kingdom Metazoa; phylum Arthropoda; class Insecta; order Lepidoptera; family Tortricidae; genus Lathronympha; species Lathronympha strigana. The sequence continues at coordinate 4,248,753 of OX421911.1, forward strand.
TTCCTTAGAGAACAGGAAAAAATATTATGTAGGTAGGTAATATACTCGTTATACTTTCATTTGTTTCTCTTAAATATTAACATATATTGCGGTCTTTATTATCAAACAGTAAACTTTATTACACACTTTGAATAATATTATTATAGGTTAAATTAGTACAGTAAGTTCAATCCTTCATTATTTAACTCAACATCCAGAATAACGGGCTTTACATAAATGTTTAATTGCAGGTTTTAATAATTGCCTGACATCTGTCTCCATAAACGGTCTCCAATTATAAGAAGCTGCCATGTTATTTCGACGCGTCAAACTGGAAGCGCCCCTAGCATGTCAAACCTGAACAGTAACTTAGAGAGTATCATACTGTTTTTCTTTTAAGCTAGTATTACTACCCTGGAAATAGGGATAGATTTTTTTGTCCTACTGTTATTGCGTTCGTCCAATAGTCAGGCTATAACCGTCTTATTTATACTTCAATTGAATAAAAATGGAACAAAGTACATGTTTTATTCTAGATGGCAACCCTTGTTTTATAAATTGAAAAATATGTCATACACTACAGAAAAAGTGACCAAGGCCCAAGGTGAGCAGGTCTGGGATCGAACCAGCGACCTCCTGCTTTTGCGGCAGACGCCCTAACCACTGGGCTACCTTGGTCACTTTTTCTGTAGTATATGACATCTCTTTCAATTTATAATTTATATACAGTAGTGTAAGTAGGTACCTTACTACTTAAAAACATGACTCAAAAACATTTTATTACATTTAATAAATGATTTGATTGGTGCTTTACAATTGTATAACACTTATTTTATGAAAACGTTTCCGAAACTTTTTTCTTTTTCTTATCCGTTTTAGCCCTTGTAAGGTGAGGGGGGGGGGGGAGAATTGCGCCAACCGTCTAAGTGCGCCTACCTGGTATCATGGAATGATACTTACTAGTAATAGGCGCACTTAGACGGCTGGCGCACTTCGCCACCCTCACCTTATACTTATTAGCAAACTTACAAGCAACCCAGCCACCGCACTCTGTCAAATATTTCAACTGTCCCGACAAACGACGATAATTAGCCAATGATTACCCGAAATACGTGATCCCGCGCAAGAAACTTGATTACATACACTCCACGATTACTTTTCTTAAGTCCTATCTTCAACAACAGTTTAAACAAAAAGCAACCTTATTGCGTTAGGATAAAGTTGAAAATGACTGTAGCGCGATGTGTTGTATGAGATTTAGAAGGTTGCAGTACAGTTTTCACTGCATTTCTTCTGCTTAATTACCTTTTTCTACGGGCTTTGCATTTAAATGCTGGTAAATGAGGCATTAAATTTGTGAGTTGCACGCTAAGCGAATTGAAACGGCACGTCTTGCTGTAAAGAGTTGAAAAAGTTGAGCTAATGTTTATGTTTATTAAGGTTGTTTGTTATAGGTACTTGTTTATTATTTGTTGTTACGCATTTGAAGTGACTGAGTTAACTTCAATGTAAATAAACCATTATCTCAGCTATCATCTTAACCTTGTGAAAACGAATGCTGTAAAGGGCTTGAAACGTAGGGCCATATGGTGTTAATAAACGTGATTAATCCGTTCTTAAGTGCTTAATTTTAATGAATAATAATCGCAGTAACAGAAGACCGTTGACTCAAAATATGTATTTAAAGAGTTTTGTTTTGATATCCCCCGGGTCTTGTAATAAAAATATTGACCTCCTTGAAATTAAAAATATTAGAAGCGTTTTTAACACCATGACTCTACAGGACCACGACGACTGAGATAATTAATCCGTTCTAAAGTGTTTAATTCAATGAACAACAATCGCCGAAACAGAAGGCAGTATTATTGACCTTTGTCTTTAAACCGTACGTGTAAGTACAGACCAAATCAATAAAGTACACGGGCCTACAATCTGCCTTAAAATGCGGACCTCCGAACCCGACCTCGTTCACAACAAAGCGTTTTCTGACTTCCTCCTCTTTGCAACCGCTCTCTTTGATTAGAAAAGTATTGATAATTCTCGTTTGACAATGGGATGAAGTCAAAAGTAACTTTTCATCTTAGTCCTTAAGGATTACTTACACTATAAAGGGACGGTACGATCTGTCAATTTCTATGAAGGGCATATTTTTATTTTTTTTTCTCGTCAGATTTGAATGAAATTTCGTGGGTAGGTAGAGTTCCTTATTCTACGCTAGATAGATACAAAATCTCAATGTGCGACAAAAAAATTGTATGAAATGTTCCACTGAGTTACGAAAATTCCATACGATTTCGTAACTCAGTGGAAAAAAATGTGGGACATAATATAAGATTTTAAGCTAACATGGTCATTTACACTATAATTACTATTTAAAACGAGATATTTACCATGTACATTTGTTTTAATGAGCTCCCGATCGGGTAGATCGCTACGGGGTGTGGGTAGACCACAAATAAAATAAAAACTCGCAGCAAATCAGTTACACCGTGAACATGGCACTTGTAACAGTGCCGAAATATCGGGAGCTCATTAAAACAAATGTACATGGTAAATATCTCGTTTTAAATAGTAATTATAATGTGGGACATACTTTGAAATTGGGCTGTCTTGAAGAGAATAAGAAACTCTACCTACCCACCAAATTTCATTCAAATCTGACGCGAAAAAAAAACGACAACAAAATAAAAATATGCCCTAAAAATGTCACGTCAGAGCTCGAAGCCCCGGAGGTCACGTGACGTTTTCTATAGAAACTGACAGATTGGCCCGGGCCAGTCACGTCCCGGATCGTTCTAGTGTGAGTCATCCTTTATAATTACTTCCAAACTTCTTTATAGAATCTCAGATAAGATCCGTTCAAGGCACATGTCACCTCAACTACTACTACATATACGTGGTATAATTCTTTTTAGACCTTTTCTTTCACGTTATGTCTAAGGCCAGAAAATCTTCAAACAACCTGGGTAAGACAACTCGCAATCTCCACGCATATACAGTCCCCCACTAGAGTCAAATCGCGTTATCTCTTCAAGCAAGTGAACTTCCAAACTTTAAAGTGTTATTTTAAACGTCAAAAATCTATAAAGTTATGACGTTTACTTAACACTGTCACAGTCTGAGCTATCAAAATCTAGGAATAGCATAGACGGATTCTAATTTAGTATGGGAGCGAAACCATTTATTTCAGTTGCGTCTAAGTTTACGACCTGTAACAGTATTGACTCAAAATATGTATTTACAAAGTTTTGTTTTGACCCCGGGTTGTTAGTATAAAATGGTTGTGCTAATAAGTAGACTTGTAGAACAATCTATGATATGATATATTATCATACATACTTACAGGATACTTTGTTTTTTTGCGTTCAAGTCTATACAAAAAGTAATTGCCATTGTAAATTTCGAATTCTTGCTGTTTTATGGCTGCGTACGTTTCAATCGCCTATTATTGAAAATACCGCATCACTTAATTCTATTGTTAATTTGATTTTATTTCTGTATAGGTAATGGACACAAAGATTAGCTATGACAAAAGCCAGTCTATTAGTTCTCGTGTCGAGATTTTGCGCAAATTAATGTCTGTATATTTTTACATAAATTGCATTTTACTTAGTTGATAATAAAGCTATGTACTTTTCCGAAAATACATTGGTAGGTACTGCGCCATTTGCGCCAACTAATAATTTGTTTATTTGTTTATTTTATACACACCAGCACTTACAGATAAACCTTACGTGCTAATAATGTTGTAAATACATTTTAATAAGTATTTTATACAATTCTATCCACTGTTTCATTAGTCATTACGTATCATGTCATTTAATAGGTACATACTCATTTTATATTAATTATGTCATTCTGAAATTACAGGTGATTCTGTAATTATTAGGTGATCCAACTAACCCGAAGTTAGCTGTCAAACTCCATACTAAAAACCATTGACTTATTTAAAAAATAGACTCGCAAAGCAGAATAAAAACATCAAAAAATGTGGGTCAGAATGACATTAGCGAACAATTTCGCATTAATGATGATGCAAACGATAAATGTTTCGCACGAAAAAGAGCTTACTGACGTAAGTATTAAGTGTCAAATTCATACGCAGGACTACCAACACTGTTAAAACTTTACAGGCCGTTAGCACTTAACGAAACGTCACGTGTCGTTTCAAACAAGACTTATGCCCTTATGGACGGCACTCTTATCTATGTAAAAACGCTTAACTCCAGGTTAGTTGGTTAACCCCGGGTGGCGCAGGTGACGCTAAGTATCTACTTGCAAACAAATTACAAGTACGCAACAACACCACTACAACTTAATCAAGCTCTGAGTTACTATTTCATTATAACGTCCTCGTAAACTAAACTGAGAACGTCTAGAAAGTTCTACGATAAACAATAACCTCCACAATTTTCTGGAAAGATTAAATCTACGGTTATAATAACAAGCTTAGTTGTTGCGGCTGCCATTGAAATAGCTATCTCTTCATTGTTCGAGTCAACATATTCAAGGCGAAGCTTTCCAGTTGAGAAATGTGTCGACACTGAGTTAAAATACGTCAGTGTACAACCGTGGCTGTGGTAGTTAATATATACTTTTCACTTCTGTTGCTCGAAAAGTTCACCGTTGAGTCGTGGCTAAGCGACATAAAATCGCTTTTCATGCTCTAGGGCATAAAGTAACATCCTAACCTCGCAGGTGGCGCGCGCTCGCGGCGACCTACGAAAGGCGCGTGGCGGGGAGAACCCTAGCGCGCGAGCGTGGATGTTACATTTTTAACGATCTAAAGTGAATTTACTAATAATTTCCTCACAATCGAAGTGAAAAGCAGAGTGTATACCTCCTCGTATTGGTCCTCGTTGAACTCGGACCAATAAACAGCCTCTTCTAAAATGGGTTACTTTATGCCCTTGATATAAAATCTACTAATGTGCAAAGAGGCTGGTGAATTTATTTAGCGTTTCCCGGCTTTGGCAACTAGTCCCAAGATTTCTGTCATAATATATGAAGCGTTGGTGGCTTAGCGGTAAGGCGTGCGGCTATCAATCCGAAGGTCGCCGGTTCATATCCAGCCGGCTCGTACCAATGAGTTTCGGAACTTATGTACGAAATATCATTTCATATTTATTAATCGCTTTTCGGTAAAGGAAAACATCGTGAGGAAACTGGACTAATCCCAATAAGGGCCTACGCTAGATGACGCGGATTACCCGGAACGGACGCCCTTCTAATAAGAAAATGTATGAACAGCGCTAAGTGAAGCGGGCCCACGGAGCGGGTGCGCCATACTAAATCCACCCGCCGCGTGCACCCGCCCCGTGCGCCCGCGTCAGCTAGTGAGGCTCTGAGGCCTAGTTTACCCTCTAGGGTGATAGGTTAGATGACAGTTGCTTTCGTAAAACTAACGCTTACACCAAATCTTGGGATTAGTAGCCAAAGTGGAAAATTTCAACTGTCTAACTATCATGGTTTACGAGATACAGCCTAGTGACCGACAGCGAAGTCTGTGTACCTAATAGGGTCCAGTTTTGTACCCTTTCGATACGGAACCCTAAAAAATAAGTACTTCCTGACTTCTAATAAAAATCATGTATAAAATTATGCTATGTTGTAAGAAGAAAACCTAAGAACACTGACGTTCCTAAAATACACGAAGACACGGTGTCCGTGTAAATCCGTGCAACCGAGTTCGAGACGACAGCGGGCTGAATAGCGTTTGATCTTCCAAATAACGAAGTGTCGTCAAAATGCTTTTAGATTAAGAACGATAACGAGAGTCTTTAGCCACCCGTTGTCTTGTAACTCGAGTGATGTCGTAGACAAAAGTCTCCGTAATAACCGAGGATCTGTTACTCTGACAAAAGCGTTGCGAGGATGAACACAATAATTAATATTGCTGAGTTGTTTACTTAATGAAAGCGACTAAATTAATACGGCCTAGTTTGTTAAGATATTTTTCTTGGGAATAATTATTTTCATCAAAAACATCTTTAAGCTATTCCGAGTTTGAAGATTTGAGCGGTTCGTATAATTGGAATAGTTACGTAACGCCATCTAGGGATGAGCGGCGGTATTATCAATCCTTTTGAGTTTTCATATACATACCTTTTTTAAGGGTTACTTAACTGTTGTGTTAGCTGAAAGAAATCAGTTAAAGGGATAAGTTTGCCTTTGTACTGAAATTTTATTTTTGTTAATTGTATTATTCAACTGTTTTTGTGTACAATAAAGTGTTACTTACTTTCTTATTTTAGAGTACGGTTTAATGTTTGTTTTGTATAGGGAGGTACTCTCGTATTGGTTTCGAATATAACGTTTTATTTAATTGTCTAATTATGCAATTTATTATTCATTTAATATTTAAATGCTAATCTTTTAATAGGATTCGGATTATTTTGAAATAAAGGTTCTTTTTGCTATCGCTATTACGAGTATATACCTACATAAATTACAGTTTTATACAGGATGTATCAAAAGTCCTGAACGATACTTCAACAGCTGATAAGGTCATTGAACCCTGAGTGCGAGGCAAGTGGAAAAAATTCGAAACTCGAAAAAAATTTTTTTGCTTTGTATGTATGTGGTTGTGCATTTTCGATCAGCTGTTCCATACATTCAAAATAAATGATTAGATTGTATGGGGTGAGCACTCTATGACGGTCTTTACATGGGATATCACCGCTTCGGTGTACGAGCAGGATAGGTAGTCATATCTCCGTCTTGGGGATCCGCATTGAGTGTGATATTCAACAGCAAAAAGCATACTCATTTATCTATGCAGCTATTCAAAACTTTCAAGAATATTTATCAGTCATGAACAAAGTAATTTTGCTAAAAGCGAGGTCATATTTAATGAATAGGCAAGTAAGTACGCAGAAAGTTTCTGATAATGTGACGCCATGTTCGCGGAATAATATCGCCCACGGTTTCATAAAACTGACACGACATTCAGTTTTTCCGCGAACTTTATGAAGTACTTATTAATCACACTTGTGGTTCATTCATTATGCTAATGTTGTGTAGGTGTTCAGGTTTGTGTAGTGGCATTTTACTATTTTCATTTAAAAATATTGTTTGGTAAAAACTGGAGTAAAATAAAATATAAATAGCAGAAGCGAGAGGATTTGTTTTACAGTAGGGCGTTTTTATTTTTTATTGTAGAAACATAATTATCTGCTAAATTGGAAAATTTTATATGTTTTCTACTTAGAATTGCGAGCTCTTTCCATCCTAGTAGGAGAAAAAAAGTGTTCAAAGATTTTTTTCAATTCGTTACCATTTTTTCATAGATTTAGTATGGCGGTAGCGCAATGGAAAGTTGGAAAAATTTATGGAAATTTTAGGACACTTTTATCTCATACTACGATTGAAAGAGCTTGCAATTCTGAGTAGAAAACATATCAAAATTGCCAATTTTGCTTAACATTATTTTTTAACAACAAAAAATAAAAACCCTTAATAACGACACCTCATTCAGTATTCAAACATTCAAAGCTTAGCAAAGAAATTAATTTACCTACATTCGGGTATACAGTCAACCAATTGGAACCGTAGGCCACTCTAGTACTTTGTCAAAATGACAATCAGTAAGAATTTTTTAACAATCTGATTTGTAGCGTCACTATGACATGTTCCTACAGTAGTCTAGGGTTCCAAATACTGACTATACACTTATAACAAATGTACCTAAATGTTTCACAGGTTTTAGGTACCGTTAGTTACAGCGATAAGGGAGCACCTGTATTTTTTTGTGCAAATAAAAATAGTCCTATCTAAATAAACTAGTGACTCTGTGAGCTGTTGACCTCGCGAGATGGTCTCGGTAGTGGTATTGGCATAAAGGTCCTAAGTGCCGTTATGGCGCTTACGACCTTAGTACCCATTCCCACCATTTTTAAAAATTTCCAAAAACTAACATGTTATTAACGAACTTGCTTTCAAAAATTCACAAGAATTGGTTGATAAATGCGACCTGTTGAGGAGAACAAATGAACAGACACACGAAAGCCATTTTTGCCCAAGTTGAAATGGAGACGCTTCGCTCACTCGGTCAATTACGCAATTGAAAATAATATTAAGGGTTGAAATTAAACACTTTAGAACGGATTAATCGCGTTTATTAACACCATGACCCTTTATTTCGAGCCCTTTACATCACTCGTTTTTTCAGGGTTAAGATGATGATGATGATGATGGGCAGTCATCATGTTAACCCTGTGAAATTGAGTGCTGTAAAGGGCTCGAAACGTAGGGTCATGGTGTTAATTAATTTTAATTTTAATGAATAACAATCTCGGTAACAGAAGAATATTAATATTAAGGCTGTTTCCCAAACTACTTGTTTAATGACTTTTCAAGATCACCAAACGATAAACTAAACGTTTGCCCGATAGATCGGGAAAACGTACAGCATTATTCGAGGTTAGATTTGCACTGGGACTTTACGGTTGTGGGCTGTGGCGGAGGGATCCCGAAACTTCTAATCTAGTTTGTTTTTCTACTCGGCAATAGATGGCGCCAGCAGTAGCAAAGTGCATGGTTGATACACTTTTGAGCTTATAAAATGGATACTTTATAATAATATGGAGAGCTTATGATTTTCATGTAGATGCTTTGGAAAACTGTACTGTAAAGTACCAATTAACGTTTCTACTGTATTACTCACTAAAAACTAAATGTCTCTAAATGGGTCAAAATTTTCCGATGTTTTCCGATATTTTCCGATGTTTTGTGGTCTTTCTTGTGGACAAGCCAATAGTTAGGGGTTGTATAGGTTAGTTGCTCAATAGAAAAGGAGTACCCTTTCATGTGGATATGGTTTGGAAAAAAATCAAGCTTTAAAAATCACGTGATAGCTCGGAGCCCTTGGATGTCACGTGACGTTTTCAATAGAAACTGACAGATCGGCGCGGCCCGGTCACGTGTCAGCCCGTTCTAGTGCGAGTCATCCTTAAACCTACCAATACTATACTTACTATTACTATACTTATATCCCCTTATACTGGGTCTGAATTACCGATTGGATCAACTTAAATCATTTCCCAATATCCATATATCGGAAAACCATTTACTTAAGCAGTGTCTGGTAATCCTTTGCATAACTATGTAAAATGATGAAATTAGCGGGTAAGAACAGTGACGCCCGCTGTCAGGATTATAAGCAGGTGCCTTTGTATAAGCGCGACACACGGACAGGGTGGTAAGCGTACAAAAGACACAACATTTTAACCGACTTCGAAAAAAAACTTTTAAGTTTTATAATCTTTCGGGCATATTTTTTTACTTTACCGCCCGCCCGGAGCTCCCGGAGGACCTGCCCGCCACGCGTTCGCCGCACGTATTCGCCGTTCACTCCGGAGTACTGTGGGCTGTGCTACTACTTACACAACCGCTAATAGTTATTGTTTCTTTATCTGCCTAGAAAGTTTATTTATTTCCCCGCAAATGTGATGAAAAATATTGTATGTATCACAGGCGGTACAAGAATTACGAACTCGTGCAAAAATTGACACTCGCTCATAAATTTCTTGTTTACAGCCCTTAACACACAATATATTATTAGTGGCGACCGCGTACTGGAAGACGCAGCGTTGTGAGGTCTCCATAAAGGTGGACCGACGACCTGGTGAAGGTCGCGGAAAGCCGCAGCGCAAGACCGGTTGTTGTGGAAATCCTTGGGGAGGTCTTTGTCCAGCAGTGGACTTCCATAGGCTGGTATGAAGTTTCCGTTAGGCATTGAAACTGTAATTTTCAGAGGCACAGAGTTTTTTCTCTCTTATTATCGAACAAGCAAGCGAAGCGAGTGAGTTCTCCCAGTCTATTCGGACAATCCGTCGTTTGTATGTATGTGTGTATGTATGTTCGACGATAACTCAAGCTCGTTAGTCAGATCGTCGTGAATTACAATTTTAAATACTATAAATTGAATTTTTGTGTTCGAATTTTATATACCACGACGATGGCAAACAAGCATACGGCCCGCCTGATGGTAAGCGGTCACCGTAGCCTATGGACGCCTGCAACTACAGGGGGGTCACATGCGCGTTGCCAACCCATTAAAATCTTATACTTACACTCCTTTTTTGAAGAAACCCATACTGTAATCCTTCGGGAAAACCTCGGCAAGGAGCTCAGCTCGGAGCGTCCGCGGGAGGAAATTCCTCGAAACCGCACAGTGCGCGACCATTTTGGTTACCAGGTGTGTGAATGAGGGCCCTGTCGATGGCGAGCGGTGCGATGGTGAAAAGTGAACGTTGGCATCATGTCAAACAACTCTTCAGAACACATCCTATTGTATAGGCGGTAGAACACACATATCAGCCAAATTGATCAAAGGGTTAGCAAGATAAGGGAAACCATACATAGTTAATATTCATACAAAGCATAAGCTCTTCTGCCTCCTGTACTAGTTATAAATTGAAAATAGATGTCATACAAAAGAAAAAGATCAACACCGACGAAAAAGATAACCACTAGACCAACTGGTCTTATCGAAATGCCGGCGAATTTCTCGAGTATATGCAATCTTAGTAACAGGAAAGACGCCCGTGGCCATTTTTCTAAGTACAAGCGACGCTGCTTAGTACTTCCATCCAAACCACTCAGGGGTTCCGGTATGGCGAGAGAGATGGCGCTGTCACCAATACACTAGTTGTCATCAATGTACTAGTTGTTACTGAAATATATAATTTGATTTTGATTTTTGATTTTGATAAGCACATTTTGTCACATGCCATCCGCCACAACCGTATACCCCTCGCCAGTAAAAACCGCGGTCGCCGCCCGACGTCGACAAGTCACTTTGTCGGCACTTTTTGTCCACCCGTGACTGTTTTAAAAATCGGATACTGATCTATTTGACTTACCGGTGAAGCTTAGCCAGGTAGCGATGAAGTAATAAAACATGAATAAAAGAAGCGATGGCTTTGGTTTTGGTAATTCGATAGCGTACGGTGGCAATGGCGCCATAACATCCTTCCTTCTGTTTTAAAAGCTTTTTTGTTACATGTGTTTTATCACTATAACCCAGGAAAGATACGGTTTTGATAGACATTAAATTATAATAGCCTGATTTTCTCAAATAACGGGATATTTATAGATACATAATATATGAAAAATCCTACAAACGTTTCTTCCGGAAGTAGGTGAATAGTTTTTTTTTAATTTACCTACTACAATAAATATGTTTCTTGTTTGTAAACATGACGACATATTTGTGTTTTATCAGTTAAAAGCAAAATCGTAGAAAACTTATTAACAAAAAACCGTTAAATCTACCAAATTGTAATAGGTAGAAACTGGTCCTGACCCATTCTAAACGACAAACAAAATATCATTACAAAATAAAAATAAAAATAAAAATCTTACAAGAAAAACGTTTGTAACATATGTGTACATACCTATTTGTGACGATGAGCTAACGATATTTTGTTGGATATTGATGCCTACTTAATACTATACTCACGATATATCCTTTATGCTAAAAAAATCAGCTATTATAAATTATTTCCCAAATAATCCAATTTCCCATACAAGCTGTCAGTTCGATGACTGGATTACTAGTTGATCATAGTTTTTTGATCATAAGTGATTCCACGCACAATATACCTACACAGATGAAACTATTTTTATCTGTGTTAGAATTTTCGATCATTCAAAGCAATGAATGGAATGAACGAATGACGAGACCTACATTTTTTATTCAGGTCAAAAGCGTATTTTGCTCGTATTTATTCATCTAGAATTCTGGATGCAAGATCAAATGTAACGGAAATAGATGGTATTGTCGTTGGGTAAACGCTGCGAAAGGAATAGTGATACAAGTTGACTATTGCCATACTGCCGCGATTTTTAAAAAGGCAGTCTTCTGACAACACTCACTTTTGAGAAAATCGCAAAAGCAGTCTTTATTTAGATTTTTTTTCTTTAATCAGGATGTGTAAGAAAATTTTACCTAGTGATGATTGTTTGCAATTAAGAATTGCTTTTTTTAACTTTTTTCATTGAAATGTATAATTTTTTTACCTATTTCTTTGAATTATACTCAAAAATAATGATGGTATGAATTATGAACTTTATTTAACAACCAGATATAATTCACTAAAAGGCGGTTTTAGTCCCGAAGCTGCCTTTAAGTGATTTTTTCCTAACTATTGATCATTTAAAATTCCATAGAAGGCAGTTTTCTTAGTTAGCTGCTTTTTAAAAAAGTTTCGTGCAAACGAATACTTGCGAATAATTATTAATGAGGTCGTCTAAGTCCAATTACTGCCCTTTTAAAAATTATTGCACCAAACTGCTTGTTTTAAAGCAATCAATGGCTAACTATATCGATTGACTAATTCACTACAAAGCAGTTTTAAATTCCTAAATGCAATTAGCTGCTTTTTAAGTAATTTCATTATATAAAATATTTTTTCTGAAACTTGGGGTGATAATAGTCAAGTGAATTCACGTGAAGAAAAACACAAATGCAGTATCTGTTGATGTTAGTTTTTATTAATTTTCATTTCTCTGGTTTACAGTTTCCTCCTCCATTGCACAAATCCAACTTTTTAAACTGATGATGTTTTGACAATATTTTATAATTAACGTACTTAATATGGGTCCAGTCCTCACCTACGGTGCTCAGACTCGGTCTTTGACGGAAATTCAAAAGTTCAAACTCGGGGTTTGTTAGCGAGCTATGGAGCAAAATGTATTAGGTGTAAAATTAAGTGATCGTATCCGGAATACCAAGCAGCGTTCTAAGACTCAAATTATGGATATAGCTCGGAAAGCGGCCAAGTTGAAATGGGACTGGGCGGGTCATATCTGCCGTATGCCGAACGATTTGTGGGCCAAGACAAACACAGAGTGGGTACCCCACAACTCTAACCGGAGACCAGGCAGACCCCATCGGCGATGGCGGGATAACTTAGACTCCTTTTTAGAAAATTGGCCAGATGTTGTACAAGACCCAAACGAGTGGAAGATGAGGGGGGAGGCCTTTTCCCAGCAGTGGGACACATTAGGCTAGCAACAATATGAAATTAGATACCTGCACCAAACAATCTCTCAACAATCTTGGGTAGTCAGTAGATATGTATAGGCAGGTATTAAATATATACTCATGACACAAAAATAAATAAAAAACCGCATAAATTGAGAAATTTGTTGGAATGATACGGTGTGAAGGGAGTTAAAACTGGAAATGGGTCGTTCTCCTTTTTTAGCGACAACGATCTGTCTCCGCGCTGAAAAATGGCTGATTCAGAATTTAATTAAGTATTGTTTTTTTTATACGAGATTACCTAATACCCAAAATGTTAGTCTACCTTATCGGTACAGTATAATTGTTACTTCCATGGGTAGTGACCATAAACTTACCTGCATTATTTAACTCAAAACATCGTGCCATGACCACTCGTCATTCGGAAGGCTGTTTTAGTTGAAAAGGGCTAATCTGTTACGGTGTTTTCTAGAAAACTACTGAAAAGGAAAATACTTTACCTACATGAAAAGAACTATCATATAGTTTTCTTTAAACACATGTGTTGATTTTTTAAATAATTTCTACTGTTATCATTTCATACATGATCAAAAATGCGAAAAATCGAGAAAATCCCAAGCTTTATTGCTAGTATGCCTAGACTGTCAATTAGTAATTACATATTAAATAACGTAGGCTAATATTAACTTACATTGTATGTGCTCGGTTGCCTGCAATAATTTTTAGTACCATGTCGTTGACGAACAAGTTTTACTGAGAAAGAATGGAAATGAAACCCTATGTTCAAAATACTTCTATTTTTTAAAATCCCGAACGTATAACGAATTACTTGCCAGAGATGTTAAAAATAGGTTGTGAAATGTATTTAAATAAAAAAAGGAAATACTTCGATATTTAACCTATTCCAAATAAAAATACAAAATAGTTTTACAAAAGGGTATTTGAAATACAAAATGCAAGATATCTATTTTTATAAACTTTTATTAAAATAAAATATTTTTTTGGAAATTACATTAATTACGTAAGAAGCGGACAACACCTAAGTCATGTTCTTAAAGCAGTTTTTTAAGAAAAACTATTTATTTGAATACTGCTAAAAATATACATAAGTAGTTTCATTATTATGTACTTCAAAGACCGAATATGGAGCAATTTTTAATTTAACGAAATTGTCTCAAAAGAAAGTAACTAGTTGCAAAGATTGGTCATAAATTCAGCATTAAACGATGCTATATCTTTTTTATTATTATTTGGCTGTAAACCTGTGTCACATTTCACAAATAGTAGGTAGTAGTAGTAGTATTTTACAATAAAAAAATGTTTTTTTTTTTCTAAAACCAGTCCGGCCCACCATAGTGCGATCTCGTTTATACCGACATCGACATAGACAGTATGCGCTGATTTGGCTGCTGTCAACCCCTTAAGTTTAACTTTTTGTTAACTTAAATGACGCTGTTTGTACAATTCGTGGCAGTTAGACGTCATTGACGTGTTCCGTACCACTAATGCGAACCATAGCGCATATGATCGATCGATTAATTGATTTCATTTCACCCTATTCTAGGATGTACATCCGGTGAAAACCCGTTTTTAGTTAAAATATGCCCAAAAAGCATTTTGTACTTTAAGAGTATAAAATAAGTACGTGAACTTTTTGGTATCTTATAATACTTGGTAGTTTGGTGATGGCGCGAGAAAAGATGGCCGCCTTTTAGTGAATTATTGCGAGTAAACTGCTTTTTAAAGTCCGACGAATCCCATAAAATTGGAACTGTTAATTTTCAACGGGAAGTAAACTGCTTTCTGCAAAGTACAGAAGCAAATAAAATCATTCAATAATTACTAAGAAGGTAGTCAACGTCACTTGACTGCCTTGTAAGAAATTGTTACTCGAAAACTGCTTTATTATGAATTATTCTGAAGCAAGTTTTCAACTGGTACTTCGTAAAAAGTCAGTTTTGCACAAAACTGCCATTTAAATAATTTTTGGCAAAGAATATTCTTAAATACTTTGCAGTCAAGGGCCTTTAACTGCTTTTTAATGAATTAATGTTAGAAGACGGTTTTCTAATGAATTTGGCACTGACGATGAAACGATTGACTGCCTTTTATTGAAAAATTATCTCTTAAACTACATAAGATAGAGAAAAACGGATTAGATAGGTCGACGCGTATTTTTTTACTGAACACGGTGGTATATATAACTCAATTTCGGTGTTTTGTCAGATGACTGCCTTTTTAAAAATCACGGCAGCATAGGCGAGGCAGCTGCAATGTGTATTATTTTATACTAGCTTTTTCCTGCGGCTTCGCTCGCGTTAGACAGAGACAAAAACTAGCCTACGTCACTCTCCATCCCTTCAACTATTTCCACTTAAAAAATCACGTCAATTCGTCGCTCCGTTTTGCCGTGAAAGACGGACAAACAAACAGACACACACACTTTCCAATTTATAATATTACTTAGTATGGATAAGTACCTATATTAGTATTAGTAATTAGCAATATTGGTAATAGTATTAGTATTAGTATATTAGTATAGTAAATTAGTAATTAGTATGGATGTACACAGATTATTGTATTGTTTGTCATACCTCAAAGTTGCAATAACTGTTACTGCTACGTACTACTTATATTACTTCTTCTTTTTGCGATGTCTTATTTTATTGACGTGTGGTTAGATCCACTTTTTTATTTTTTTATCACAGTAATATTTCATAGAGATATCTCAAACATGTCAATTAATCAAACAGACAACTACAGCTACTTTTGACGGCCGGCATCCACAAACTCACATTGTCATTACCCATTACTTTTGCTGATTCAAAAACCGAATCCTTATCTATCTATCAGTTCTTCAATTTGGTTAACTGAAGCGTATCTCCATATTGGAACTAGTGGAGTGTGGAAAAGCATTTCAATGAGAAGCGTAGTGAAGCGGAGCGGTGCGGGTTTGATTCTCGACCAGTGGTGACAGTTGTTTACCTACTATTAAAAAAACGAGTCCGTTCCGCATCTCGTTTTTTAAACGGCAATAAAATCACGTTTGACGGGAGCCCCCAAATATTTATTTTATTCTGATTTTTAGTAAAAATCAGAAAAATTAAATTAAAAGTAAATTTTTCTTGTATTTTTTTAATTTATTTTTTGTTGTTATAGCGGCAATAGAAATACATAATATGTCAAAATTTCAACTGTCTATCACGGTTCTTGAGATACAGCCTGTTGACAGACGGACGGACAGACGGACAGACGAACGGCGGGACCTTAGTAATAAGTGCCCGTTTTACCTTTTGGATATGAAAACTTATAAATGGAACATCAACTCGACCATTTTGGGAGATTTGACCGCAGAAGACAATCTTTACAGAAGATGACTGCATAACCTATACTATTATATCTTACGTAATTAAATTGTGATTACTTTTAATAACAGTTACCACTTTGACAATGCCATAAACATTGGTTTACAAATAAAGCTTATGATGATAGCTTTTACTAAAAAAAATACAATTCTTCCTACCACTAACGAACTAATGTTAAAGCGGGCGGAGCGGCAGAAAACGCCGACATTTTAAAACGTACCAGTAACATTACGTAACGTACCAGCGCACGCAAGTTTTTTGTAGAAATCGCAAGCAAAACGCCTGGTTGATGTAAGTGGTGACCGAAGAGCTGGTGGCTTCCTCGCACAACGTATCAGCATTGCGATACTACGAGGAACTTCCGCCAGCATCCTAGGTACAATGCCTCAAGGACCTATTTTAGATTTCAGGTAGGTAGAGTTAGGTAGGTATAAGTTGCACTTACTCGTATATATTTTCAAAATAAAGGATTTTCATTCTTCTTTTATCTTTTAATTTCGACAATCGCCAAACTTAGTTAAGAACTATATTTTACAGATTTTTTTACGAGTAACGTATTAATTGCCTTAGCTTTAATTAGCCTCTTTACCTCGACCTTGCCCTTCAAAAAAGACGAACTTGACTCTCCGTGACCTTGCCCACGAAAACGTTTAAAAGAAAAATAATAATAATGGATAGCTATTTCCAACAAAAAATGATACATTACCAAATATTTCACCTGCAAAACATCGCCAGCAAACGATCCGCCGGATTAAGCGATATGCAGCCATAAGTCATACTTATCGCGCGGATAGGTGATATTTTGAGTAAAAGGCAACGCTAAGGTGAAGACCGTAAAACTGCGATAATATCTCTCTCAATCGATAAACGACTTAACTGCACAAGACTCGTATACATCTGTAAGTCGTTTAGTATTTGCTTTGCTAACTTGGTCTGATTTAAGGTGCCTCTGCGGAACCATAAAGATTATCCCACTCCTTTGCTAATGGAGGTCCTAATTAATTATTTAAAACTAGGTCAGTGCTTAGTGCTGTGTCTTTTTAATAGGGATCTTAACATTTTAATAATTTAAGTTTGTTGAATATTTTAAGGAAATATTCTCATTAGCCCTGTCTACGAAAGTACAGTTAAAGTTTAAGTTGTTTAAGTACTTTCGAAATATGACTTAAAAAAATTAATCAATTCCATTAGTCATTAGTGTACTCATTTTTGTACTGACTGTGTATAAGACTAGCTAGTGCCCGCGACTTCGTCTGCGCAATATCTTTATAAATTGTAACCTACGTGTTATTCTGATGTATAAGCTATGTTATTGTAAAGTTTCATATAAAATCCAGTCAGTAGTTTTTACGTGAAAGAGTAACAAACATCCATACAAACTTTCGCATTTATAATATTAGTAGGATTAGGATTGTTAAGAAAAGAAGGTATCACCTTCATTGACCCTTTTTTCTTGTGCAAACTGATTCTTTTGAAATAGATGTAAGAGCAAGATTGACAACAGTGTTCTTACCATGAGTTTTATGTAGCCACGAGTCGACAGCGACTGCGCGATTCGAAAGGATTTGCAACTCGCTCCCACCAGCTAAGAACGAGTAAGATGCAAATACTTTCGAATCGCGAAATCGATAGTGATTCGAAAACGAGAGCAACCCATGGTACCGATATAGGCCTGACAAAAGTGAAGTTGATATCGATTCGCAAGCGAGAGCAACTCATGGTACCGATACAGGCCTGACAAGAGTATTTTGACTTGTGTTAGTTATTTTGGTAATTACATTCACTTCTATCTAACATAGGAACCTATATTATAACTCCTATATTTTGTTTAGCAGAGTAAAAAAAATATATATATTATAGGACATTCTTACACAAATTGACTAAGTCCCGCAGTAAGCTCAAGAAGGCTTGTGTTACGGGTACTCAGACAACGATATGTATATATAATATACATAAATACATAGAAAACATCCATGACTCAGGAACAAGTATCTGTGTTCATCACACAAATAAATGCCCTTACCGGGATTCGAACCCAGGACCATCGGCTTAGCAGGCAGGGTCACTATCAACTACGCCAACCGGCCGGACAACCAACCGGCCGGTTGGCGGCAATGAATAGAGATTGATAAATGAGGCGTCAGTTGATTAGTTTTTATGCAAAGAAATAAAAGTTCATAACAAAGTAAAAACTATGCGGCTAATAATAGAGAAACAGTCTCGTGCTTATCTTTTTAACGACTCGAGAGCTACCTAATTGAAATCTCATCTAAACGACAGTCTCCGCCTATCAAGCGACGTTTAAAAAAACGGAAACGTCCAATATTAGTCCGTAATTAACACCGGAGGGAAAATATCACTATCTAAAGATAAAAGCTGCTATTATTAACTTGCCAAGCTTTAGCTAGTCGATCGATCAGGTGAATACGGCTGTTTCCAGAGATGAGCGAAGATTGTTAATAAACATATCTGCAGTTCATGCAACTGAGTTGCTCAGTGCAGTGATCAGTGCACTGAGCGACGACAGTTAAATGGATTCTATTGGTTCTTCTCAAAGACATACCCTGCAATATATCCTCGCACATCTCAGATAGAAACACAGTCTTAAGAGCGCTCTTAGTCATCTTCTTCCTAGCATTTTTCCGGCTTATACCACACCTCAGTGAGCCTGGGCTCCGCTTTGGCAACTAATCCCAAGATTTGGCACAGGCGCTAGTTTTACAAAAGCGAATGCCATCTGACCTTACTCAGAGGATAAACTAGGCCTTATTAGGATTAGTCTGGTTTTCACAATGTTTTGCACTGATAAGCGATTGGTTAATATTAAATGATATTCGTACATAAGTCCCGATAAACTCAGTACAAGCCGGGGTTTGAACTAGCTACCTTCGGACGGAAAGTCAGACGCTCTTACCACCGGGCCACCAAAAAGCGCTCTTCGTGAGATCACGTAAGCCTGGTTTGATCTGGTGGACTCTTCTAAGGTTGGTTAGCAAAGGGAATAGATGGTTAGATAAGGGTTGTTTTGTCTCGCCACTGTGGCGATAGGCGGCATTTGTCGCGTACCCGCGAAGCAGGTGCTTTGTCGGCTAGATATCGGGTGACAAAGATTGGTATCCGCAGAGTGAGAAGGAGTAAGACGTTTTTAAAGTAAAAACTAAGAATGAGAGAAAACATGACGTTTGAGCTCTCATTGTGACTTTTTTGTAGATCATACTTATTAAACCTGTGTTTGCAGATTTCTTAAAGAGGTTTTTCTCGTAATCCTCCTTCAATGTTACCATAACAATATTTTGGTTATCTTTCAATGTTATCAAAGTGTCTCGGTTAACATGAGACTAGGGCCTTTGATAACATTGGTATTAGGTCATTTCATATTAGGAAATAAGAGATGACGACACAAAAAAATGTTGTTATGGTAACTTTGAAAGAGGATTGCGGAAAATAGTTTTTAAAAAAATCTGCAAACGGAGCAGGTTTAATAAGTATGATCTAAAAAAAAACGAAAATCCTTATTTATGAAATATTTAATACAAAATGTGTATAAGTAGCGAATTAGAATTCTTTAGTTTGCAATCGGAAGTTTCTTTGTTTTGTCATTTTCATTTGCGCTGCGAACGATCTATCCAGTCTATTCTTTATATTCTGAACAACATGTCCTTGGCGGTAATCTGAATCATGGCACCTGCCAAAGGACTTCGTCCACCGTGACTGTTTTATCTCAATTTCCTATATAAAAACTCACATGTAATAGTTTTGCGTTTCATAAAACATCAATCACTTTTATCTAGATGATAATAAAGCCTAATTTCGTTTAGATCGTAAGCAAAAACTGTAAGCAATAAATGTTACTTACGACTGTTGTACCGTGACCATTTTAATCTTCATTACTAACGCTGAACACCAAAAGGTCATATGTGCACAAGTCTTAGTAGCTCATGGCTCAGTACTGTGACTTTCTGTTCGGAAATCGGAGGGTTGCATTGGTTTCTTTCAGCTCTCAAAACTTATGTAATATAACTTTGAAGTAATATTATTGAATTGTGAATAAAATCGCACCCAAATCGCTACGTTCGTTTGGCAACTTCATGGCACAGATAACACACACAGATACACAAGTTAAAACTTTAACGACCTAAAATTTAATAGGTATCTGCATTTTCTTAAACACGTCAAACCTCAAACCTTATTAGTCTGGGGAGAGCACTGTGAATATTCAAATAAGTATTGTCTATACAATAAAATATCCGACGATATTCAAACGAATTTTGATACTCGCGGTAGCCGCACCAAGCATTTACGTCACTTACACCTTTTTCAAATTAGTTGCGCATACGCACCTTGCCCATTGTTTGTCCTGAAACATGAACCGCCTATGATATCGAGGGTCGGATCGGCCACGGTTCATTTATTCAAAAGGATTATTTAATGTGGGAGTTTTTGTTTACGCTTTTATAATGAAACCTTTTATGTTTTTTTTGGATTCTTTTAAGTTTTTGTAACGGTAGTTCATTATTAGATTGTCCTAGTGGAAAAGAGTTATTGTCACTTTTTTTAGAAACAACTAAATCTAATCCACGAATGATTATTTAGATAGCCTTTAGGTTAACTGACCGCCATTTGAAAATGTGGAATAATGTTTAAATAAAAAAATGTAGGCGTTAATGTTACGAAATGAAGACGTGAATTGTTCGTGAAATAACGTGTGGCGTTAGTATGAACGAAACATTATTGTCTGCTGCTCTAACTTATTAAACTTACGTACTAACACTAAACTGACAAAGGAAAAATTACATACAGCCAACCACCACTATCTACTAGTTAACGTGCGACATAAAAAAAATCGATGGTTCTTGTATATTCATGTGCGGTTAAAGATGGTTCTGGTTTCATTGCTGCGTTAATAGAAAATTTATTGATTATTATATTTATAACGCATATTAATTACCTACTTCTAATAGAAAATCGATCATACAAACTTTTATGATGATTAAGCAACGGGTACACCTTTGAACGCTAGTGGTTCTATGAAATCGCTCACCATAATATGTACGAGTATATAGGGATTTTAGATAGATTACACATAACTTAGACATACGATATTATTATAGTATATTCGATAAAATTAAAAAAATAGTAGGTTCATTGTGCATTAAGGGCGGTAAACAAGAAATAACGAATAAGTGTAATTATAACTCGAGTTCTTAATTATTGTAGTACCGCCCGTGTCACACACAATGTTTTTCATCACACTTGCTTTACTTTGTGCAATAAAAAATAGCGAGTAATCTCGACGTTTTCCTAGCTGTAAGAAAGTGGTAAATTTAGGACGATTAAGTGTGATGAAAAAACACTATTCGACACCGCAGTAGGTAGGTACTGCAACTCTGTACAAACCCCTTCAAGTCTATTTTTTAACTTGTATGTAAACATTCATATTTTATATTTAATAACTTTCAACATAAGCAATCTCGTCCAAAATCATTATTCGTGTTCAGGACATACCTACCATTCATAAGGTTAATTTTTTCTATTATTAGTTTCCGAAAACTAAAATTATTGGTGCAGGGAATGGCCTCGATTTTGACGCCTACCTTGTCGACGCTTGTGTTGTTGTTGTTGTTGTTGTTGTTGTAGCCTACCAGAATAGTTATTACCTAGTCTTTTTTACTTTCGTAAAACCATGACAGAACAAAACAAGGCATTATCATCACGATGACATGAAAGACACCAGTTTTAACGGCCCATATACGTTCGGGGAATCCGTCGAATCTCATAGAGGGTATGTCCACCAAGCATATGCCGGACAAGTTTACCATGCAGTGATAAGCCAGCCAGCCAAACATCTATTCACACAAATCAAAGTACTCACTCTACCCTCACAATATATTTTCAATATAGCAAAACACGTACACACACACATACACACCTTCGAGGTAAGCAAACCCTCTCGCACCCGTTTAGGTAGTAAAGAACGGCTGCTGCCCGCATGCCACAAACTGACCAAGTCTTCCAAGACAATGCAAGTCGTTGGTCCAAAAATTTATAATGCACTACCAATTGAAATCCGAATATTAGAAGATTGCATAGTTTTCCAAAACACACTGAAAAAATGGCTAATTGGTATTTACACTATGGACGAATTCTATGACGTATGCAAAAATAACTATTAAGAATGTTTACGGATTGTTTACTTTTGACATACCTACAAATAACTAGTAAATTGAATTTATGACATTAATATTATTCTTAGATTTTAAAAAGTGTAAAAACATGTAATATTTCTGTATTATCAATAAATGAGTATAAGTATGAGTATGAGTAAGCAGATCCGGTGGATATGCCCAGACGAGTATATCCCGGCTTTTGATTGGAGTAAGAAATAAATATATAAGTAATTTTAGCTGTTCGTGGCGTCGTCGTTATCTGGAGACACCACGGTCTCATATTGTTTTTTTACTATATTCAAAACTATGCCTGGAAGCAGAGCTGGAACTATGCTGGTCGCGTTCAGGGAAGGCGTAACTTTTTTCTGTGTTTGTGTGATTCGTTTACTTCTTGTGTTCATGTATCTAGTTGTAGTTTTTTAATTTTTAGTTTTTAAATTTTTCTTTTGTTTCTATGTTGTAATTATTTTTGTGTTATTTTTTTGAGTGTAATTTTTGTTAGATAAGTTGTTGCAGCATTGTGTGTTATCTGTCGTGGCATCACCATTTGGGCCCTACGGAAGGCCAGCGCCGGTTTATTGGCTGGCAATATGCTGAGTTGGGTCCATTTTGTGATGCACACATATCCTAATCCTTGTCTTTTTCTTTTGTTTCTTATGTTGTTTCCTGTGATTTCACAAATAAATGTTTTTCATTCATTCATTCATTCAGAGAAGTCTCTCCATATCATGTACCAAAACAAGAGATGGACAAAGGCTTTTGTGTCAGACTGATTTTATGAAACTAGTTTCTTGCTTGGTAATTTTGCGGTCAGCACTTTGCACTGTTAGATTAATAAGGCAGACTGCGCAAGCCGGACGAGCAAGCAGGAATTACGGGCAGCAAATTGATTGCGCTATAAATAAATGCGTTTTAATCTGTCCGGCTGCCCAGCACTCCAACGAGGGCAGTTTCAAAAACTTCGACCTGACTACGGATTCTTTATAAAACTTGCTTTTTATTTTAAAGTTGGCATTAGACCATCATCTTAGTCGTTTTCTCATTGTTGAGGGTCGAGACTATCATTCACGGTATCTTGTCTGTATTCCACGTTCCTCCAGGCACTCTTATTCTGTGTCATTCGAAGGCAAGCCTGGCCGTTGGATCCTGTTGAGGCCTTAAAGAAGTCTATCCACCGAGTAGGCGCTCTTCCCCTACTTCTCTTCCCTTCCACCTGGCTGACCATTATTAATTTTTCCAGGCCATCTTCTTGCCTTAATTACATTACATTTTTCATTAGAGCGTAGACAAGCTAAGAGTATTACGTTTTCCCTGGCCGGGTAAAAACTAAATTCTTTAAAAGTGTCTAAGAAAGAAGTAGAAAAGCTCATGGATTGTGTTATCGTTCGCAGGCAGTTCTCCTTAAAAACTGGTGAATTCTCAATATAGGTAACTTGAGACTTCATGTGTCGATTAAAAAGTACATACAAATTTAAGTGTTGCTATTTAAGCGCCGTCCTGAGGCGCATACGAAAGATACAGGCATTGGAGGAATTCGCGGTCACCGGGTGTATCTCGGTAGCTAAAGTCGATAGAGCGGTCGGCGTGTATCGCAGAGTCGCGAGTTCGTGTCTCGCCTGAAGACTTGAGTTTTTCACTTTTTGTTTCTAAGAAATTTCTTATCGTTCGCAGACGTTTAAAAGTAGTCTACGCAGAAAAAATGTGTGAATATTCGAAATATCTAAATCCAAATATACACGGGAAAAAAAAAGGTTTTTTTTTGTTTTTTTTTTTTGGTCGATATGACCAAAAATCATATGACTTTTTTTTGTTTCTTTTAGCCTCAGGAATACGCTGTTAAAATCTCTCGCAATGTTCACGAGCACCGTGTATAAGTGTTCTAAACTGTTCATTGCTTGGCGAGGTTTTTATAATAGGTACTCGTATCTACACAAATAGATAGATAAGCCTTAAAACGTTCATTAATTCATGTTTTGTTCTTGACTAAGTATTTCTTATTAAACTACAAGTTAAAAAAAGGAAGTTGCGTGTGTAGGTACTTTTACGTGAATATAAAACCTTTGTGTTACAGAATTAAATTAATTATACGAGCTCTAAGCGAGTTTTTAGATTAACTCCTAATTTGATTATTCATTATGTTTTTAATATTACCGGCAATATTTATGAGCAACATTAAAAAGTCATAAAGTAGGAAGCTGTGATAAAAATATTTTTAAAGAAATTTATTGAATTGCACTGACTTTATATTTACATATATTTTGGTTATAAAGATAGACGTTAATGGTCACATAAATTATTTTATATAAAATGTAGATGATAGAGTCGATTCTGATGGACTCTTTTCATAAATGCATTACTAATATTATAGTACAGTCACCATCAGATATATCAGACCAGCCAAAGTGGTGATAAATATCTGAACACGCTTCTCTTAAGACGTTAAGGTGCTTATTCATATATTTTTGAGCACGTTGGCCGCTTGTATCTATATGATGGCAACTGTACTAGTGAACAGGCAGACACACGGACCGACAGCAAACTGAGGGTTCCGTTTTTTTTCCTTTGGGGATTAAGCACTCCAAAAGACAGACAGACCGGCTTGCAGTCGCATTGTTATAAGGTGTTTAATAAAAAAAAGACACAATATTTTCGCGATATCTCTCGGAAAAATATTTATCGTAATTTCTTAGAATTAAGTGTTTTCAAATACGAGTAAGTATATGTAATTATCCTAACCTCTTCCTTAGAAAAGTTCTTCTAATGGGGCGTCATAGAAATTACTAGGTAGTCTGTTTAATAGTCCCAGGCCGCAGGCGCATAAGGTTTAATACCTATACGATAGAAAAACGACCTTATGTCACATGAGCGACTGTGGATTTAGAGTTCGCGACTGTTAGAAGACATTTGTGCACCATTTTTACTGTCTCTTGTTGTACAGTCGCCAATATATATTATTTTTAAGGAAATATTCGAACTCCAGTTACCGCGATTGTTATTCATTGAAATTAAACACTTTAGAACGGATTAATCGCGTTTATTAACACCATGACCCTACGTTTCGAGCCCTTTACAGCACTCGTTTTCACAGGGTTAAGATCTCTCAGTCATCATCATACTTACCAAAGCCCTCACCGTACGAGTAGGTACAACGTCGCTCTAAGAACAATTTTTTTTTACTCACCGTACATTGTAACCCATGTCGCAATATAACATGACACTGGTGAATTGTCCCACTCACACTTATGCGACAGAATGAGATGCACAATATACTATGTTGCCAGCTTAGCTCAGTGGCACCCTCTGTAAACGTCTTTTTCTGGCGCACTGTACCAGTAATCGTCGAATCCCGGTTGCAGCTCAGTTGACACTGCATCGCGTGAGTATCCCGCAATTATACCAGTGTTCGCAATTAGAGCATTCCTAGGGAACTGTGGGAGAGATATTTTAGCTCGCTAACATTACTACACTAGCGTTGATGTCGCTTAGCGAGACTAACGACCAGCAACCTGTTTAACCAAGCTGAGAGGGGTGACAATTCCTAAAATGACTGAATCACGTTTCAAGCGTCCATAGGTAACGTTAACAGCTCACCATTGCGCGGGCTGTGCCATCGACATGAGTTGCGAATTACCTATTCGCACGTGTATCGTACGACATTTTACAGTACATATGGCCCTTTGAATTTTTGACCCAGGCACATAAACTCAATTGCAATTGCATTGCTCTTCAGGCAATTCGTCTTTGGAATGATCTCCCTCTATCAATAAGACAAGCACAGAGCAAATTTTCCTTCGAACGTAAGTTACGAAAACACACCTTTCTAATTTAGTTCAACGTTCATAATCTGTATAACGGTTATGCATGGGTACAACAATATGTATTTTATTATGTGAATATAATATGTACATGTATGTATGTATGTGTAGATGTGTATATGTATTTGTGTATGTATATTAATAATTAGTTGTATTTATTCCAGAATGTGACATTTTATCTCTCTGTTTTACTCTTCCGCACCGATTTTGTAAGTTTCTGTTTGACCCAATGGTTGACTGGTAGAGAATGCCTTAAGGCATTAAGTCCGCCATTTGTACTTTCTTGTATTGTGCAATAAAGGTTAAATAAATAAATAAATAAAGTGCTCATTATCGCACCAGTGCGGAAATGTAGTACAATATGTACTCCACTCATTGCGAAATTTCTCCTATTCGCACTTGTATCGTAATGTACTATTTCGTACTAAACTCCTTGGCATAGTTAAATTCCTAAAAGATAATCCCACTTATTCCTTTATTCTTTTTTCTACTCCAGCACTTCTATCTGTCAATTAGATGACAGCGATATTAAAAGAGTATATCTACATTATAACGTTGTCTATGGCATTCCATACATAGAACACTGCTCCTATGCATTTTCATACAATATACAGTGTGTAAATGTAATACGGGCGAACCTCTTAACGGTGGTTAGTATAGAACATAAGAAATGTAAATTTTGAACAATGAAAATTTTATCCATAGAAAATAATTCGGCCCGCAATGTAATGCAAACACGCTCGCGTTAAACATTCGTTGACAACTGTCAGCGTCAAATATTTTATAGTACATTGCTGCTGAAAATATTATAAATTAATTAATTATGGGGTCATAATTAAGTGTAACTTAAAAATATGTTTTAATTATTGATTAGACTAATGAATTCTATGTTTGGTTAAGTTTATCGCCCGTATTAGACTTACACACTGTATTAGCACTTTTGTATTTGTTAATTTCTACATATATTATATGGAACATACAACATCTGCCACATTCTGTCACCTTTGTAGATTTTGCTTTTTTCGCTATTTTAGCCGTCGTAGAAAAACTAGCGTACGCAACAGCTCATAATTAGTTCTTAAAACTCTCGGGTCTATTATTACAAAACTCAACTTTGTCTCGTTTTGTAACGGCGACCTTTAGTTAGTACTTTTAGTTTAAAAAAAATAAAAATCCATTTATTGCCACAACTGGGGATAATCCTTAAAAAGATAAACATTACAGAAAAAAAATAACTTAAATACATCTTCTTCATTATTAAAAACAAACAAGCAGCAAAAAAAAAACATTACATTAGAATAAAAAAACAGAAGATACAGAAGAAAAAAAAAAGTTATAATTTTGAGATCCCCTCGTCTCGGCAATGGGTCCCAGTAGCTTGTGCTAGATAAATACACAGACTGTACCTATCCAGCGCTGATTTTCAGACTGGTCCCGAGGGTAGGTCGGCCATAGTGCTAACGACTGTCTAAGTCAGTTACAGTAAGAACCCTTATTATATGACTGGTGCATAAACTACTATTATAATCGTGTAACTAAGTAAAATCACTTTACTTCTTTACATCATAGCGTTAAATTTTTCTATAAATAGATCTTTTTAGCTTAGTTTTGTTTTTCAAAACATTCATAAACACAAGAGTGAGCGAGTGAGGTTAATTTGGTTATTTTGGTTTTGGTTAGTTTTCGGAATTTAATTATCGCGCGGAGTATAGGTAGTACTACACAGTCAATACTCAACTGAACCATCCACTCGCCTGCTGTCAGTCAGCAATTGGAATAACACAGGGCACTAACGTGAAAAATCCTCCAATAGCTTTCCCAAGCACTCATCTACCTCTGACGTGATTAAGAAATATAAACCCTATATCATCACAATTAAGGTCGCTTTTTACAGCACAATACCAATAAATAGGAGGTTAAATGAAGGAATTAGCGAAATACTATTTCTGCTACATTTTAAAGGCTTTCGTCGGCGTAATTATAGTTCTTAATTGCCCTAGTCGTTAGTTTTCACATGATTTTAGAGGCACGCGGTAATAAAGCCCCAGTTAAAGTAATATTCCTTTATTGGGTAATTATGAGTCTTGTCATTTCTGTGGGGATAAGTGAGGGAAATATAAAAACTTGGTTATGCCCTTATAATTTTAAAAGTTTTGCGAGATCTTTACTAACGTTAACTCGTTCATTTTATTGTAAAGGTGTATCCGATATATTTAAACAGGCTAAGACATCTGTAAGTATTACAAGTATAAGTAACTTAATACGACAATTCGTAAAAAAAAGTAAGTATATTATCTTTAAGCATAAACAAGTGGAAAAAATCATGACAAAATCAATCAATGACCAATCATGACCTCGGGACTCGACGAGGCATACGAAGGATATGGTGGAAAAATTCGGGGTCACGGGGGTGTTCTCGATAGCTCAGGTGGCAGAGCATAGGCGGGTATCCTAGATTCAAGTTCAAGTCCCGTCCGAGGTCATTAATGTTTCCGCTATTCCTTTCTATCTAAGAAAAAATAAAAAACCTAGATATACTAGGTACCTACTAGGTACCTATGTCCATTAGATCTGATATATCTAATATCAGTAGGTAACTGTGTGACCGACCAAAGCCCGGAAAATATATGAGAACTCGAAATTATTCGTTTTCGCAGCATGGGTCCAAGCGAGATCTATTCTATTTTTCACCCCCAAAAAACCCCCATTGTACCAATTTTCTCCAGCCGTTTTCGAGGTCAGCTAAATATGTATATTTTACGCCAAAATATATACAAAAATCCTTGTAAATATAGAGGAATTTTTCAGGAAATATGGGAAGACAATAGGCTTTATAATGTTATCCCCATTAAAACAATAGCGAAAGACAACTCGTAAGCTCCGAGAACCACAGCTCAAGAATGCCCGGTCGAGTGGATGTCCTCTTGTAAATAACTTGCATTTAGTCTCATAATAAAATACGCATTTTTAGTTCCGTATGGTAGATACTATCTCTAAACGCCAAAGGTCACAACTTCTTTAGAGCTGTATATTAAAATTCACCTTTTTAAATGCACTGCGTAAACCCAAATATAAAAAGTTCATTTTCATAATGCGAGGGGCGGAAGCTATAAAACGAGATTGTTTTTTTTGTTGTGTTACATTTTTAGAGTTCCGTTTTAATCTGTTATGAGTGTTTGTTACAACGTCTATTAGGTTATCTTGGATTTTTTAAATATCCGCCCCTTTTAACCCAATTGATGGAGTAAAACGGAGACGGAGTGAAAGAGTTAAATGAGTGATGGAGTTGACCTTTTGAACGGAGGAGTTGAAATTTACTTTCAAATGTTTTATTTCTGCAATGGTGCAATGCATTGAATGCAGAAAAAGCATGAAAGCATTTTTTCCGCTATATTATGTCGCAACGTAAACGCTCCCGCGGTTGGTGGTCCTTATAAACGATGCCGCGCGCGATTTCAGTTTGACCGCGATGTCAGTGAGTGACGGATGTCTAAAACTATTTACCAGAATAACGTATCTTGCAATAAGAAATGCCTTCATGTGTGGTGAAGTGGTGCAGAAACCATTCAGACAATTATTCCAAGGACATTGGAACCATTTTTCTCAGATTAGTAAACAGACAAATTCAGTGAAATCTAAAAGAATATGCTGACATTTTCTGTATAGGGATGATGTTATGCCAAATGAAGTAAATTATTGTATTCGCTTACTCTATTGTAATATTGTGAATTTGACTCTTACTTACAAATGTGGACTTTACTATAGTTTCTTGCGTGGACAGGCGGATAATTATTTCATTCATTTTATTTCGTACGTTTTCATTTCCATTGAGATTCCCACGAGATCCTAGCCATCGTAAAGGCACAAAACGTAACAGATTGGAATACTTATGAGACATCAATAGTCTGTGCCATACACTTCAAAGATTCAAAAATAAATTCACGCAGCTTAATAAAGCCGCCGTACCGATTTGTAGTTTGATTTAATATCACAAATAAACCTTTTTTATTGTAGGCACTATCAACTAACAGACTCCTAATAGTGTGAGCAAACTACAGTATATGGTAAAAGATGTTTAGGAGATGGTCATTTGGGGTTAAGTGGTGGTGCAGCGCGTAAGCCATTTACAATCCACCACGCTGGCTCACATGGTTTCTTCCCACTCATGCCGTACAATATAACCGTAATATAAAAGAAGTTAGCATTAGGCTCAAACACCATGCTCGATTCTCTGATGCACATTATGTGGAACAGCTTCCCGAAAGTAATTGCCAAAAGATGGCACAATTAAGCCTTTAAGGTAATTTAACTACATTCGCGATAGACTCGTTCTATGTTTATAATAAAATGTAACGTTTATAATTCGTTTTAATTTAATAACGCTTCAATCAAGAAATAGTTACCTACATACAAAAGATCAGTCAAATACATAAAAAATACAATAAATGAAATTAAAATTACACAATAAATTACATTACAACTAAAAGCTAAACTAAAACCCAATCTGTGCCATGCCTGGTCCAAAAGTTCCCATCACGCTGGCTGCGTTACCACGCTGCATAGCGATGGAGACCTGTTGGACCAATACCCAGAGCGGGGGTCATGACCCCTCTCCCTCAACCGCTGACCCAGTTCCTTGACAAACTCCCAGGCCTCGTGACACCACTGTCCGGCTGTCTCTATGGCAATAGGCACAAAGTAGTACGTCAACCCCAATGCAGAGTACTTAGCACGCTTATTCCTAGCCTATGGTTTTGTTTGGCAGACGGCACTGTGGAAATCTGACGCATTTCCCAAACGTATATTATTATGGCCGGCTTATTGTGTTGTGCAACTTTTTTCATATTTTATTTTCGGCATTCAATATTTTCGTTAAATAATACATGCAATTGATGCAGAATGTTGTTTAAAATTTAAAACCAATTTCATTAATTGGTTATATCGATAAAGCCTCCAGGGGACGATTTGATTAAGTTGTGAAAAACATATTGGCATTACATTTTTCCTGTAAATACGCTCTTGTTTTGGTTATAGTTTCGATTAATATTAAATGGTGATACGTTTTACCCAAGTGACAGTTTTATAGAATAAAACTATATCGAAATTATACGAGTAGCACATACTTTATTGGATAACTAAGGTTAGGTATCACAGATTATATTCATATTCATATTATTTATTGGTAATAAGCAATTATATGTCAATATTTTAATTAAAATTACAATTTATATTAATGTTTTAAATACATTTGTAAATAAAATTATATACTAGTTCTTAAGAACAGATTAAAAAAATATAAGTAGAAAACAAGAATGCTTTACAATTGACAACTAAATTGGTTATCTTCATTCGAAAAATCACACTCATAACTTTCAAAACACCAGAGATTGAAAGATTTGTACTTTTAGTGTTTCATTCTTGAACAACTTACCCTACCGTGTTTTTTTCGTTAATTTTACGGCATGCCTCAGCTTAAAAATTAAGTTAATTGAGTTGATGTTGAGTCGAGAGTATGAGTTTTGACATTTGTCACTTACTCAACCAAGTTAATTGTAATGCCCGTTTTACATTATCGGTTGATGTTACATTGTATGTTAAAAAAGTGTATTTAAAACACTTATTTAAACTCTCACGATTTTCGCACATTATAAAACTAAACGGGCCTAATCGTGTAAAACTTAGAAACTATCCTCCGACGTTTCAAGGGCGACATTGTCCCCGTGATCTCGGAGAAAGACTGGCTAAGGTTGACATCAACATCTTCTAACCGCACCGGTTTTACGAACTACCCGCACTTGATCTCGGTTATCAACTTGAACATGTAGCGCACTAAGATGTGTGTATCGACACACTATACTCACGATGTCCGATTTTAGAAGAGGAGGTTACTTTTCAAAGTTTTACACGGTTAAGTCCCGATTGAAGTAAATATAAGCGTGTAAGTATGAAAAATATAAAAAAAACTAAATAAATACAACTAACTACGCCATTCTTTAAATGTACTTAGCTGTACGAAGTGTACGAACTAAAGGTAATTCAAAAAACATGGCA
Source organism: Lathronympha strigana (assembly GCA_949128165.1). Classification (NCBI taxonomy): domain Eukaryota; kingdom Metazoa; phylum Arthropoda; class Insecta; order Lepidoptera; family Tortricidae; genus Lathronympha; species Lathronympha strigana. The sequence continues at coordinate 4,281,121 of OX421911.1, forward strand.
TACAGACATCGCCTCTCTTCTTGTTGCACATCCGTGCAAATATTTTTATCCATTTAAATCCATTATAAAAGCATACAGCATTTTTTCCTCGTTGGCCATATTTCCCTAGATTTAATTCAAGTGCCCGCGTCCACCTGACTCCGTGATATTGAACGAGTAAATCATCCCCCCATGACCTTAGGAAAAATTGTTGAAAATACTGCCCGACCCCTGACACAGTCAAGGTAATGCAGTATATTGGTAAGATTAAGGAAGTTTTGCCTCTGTCGTACTTAACTTTGTCCTTGGTCGACGGTAGGTTGTAAAGACACATTCAAGTTGACGGGACGGTCAGCCGTTTGCTTCCAAAGTTACCACTTTTAGCCATAAAAAAGTAACTATTAATCGATTTAAAGTCTTGAAATTAAAAAGAACACATTTTTACCCTTATTGAATTGACCACTGTATCCATATTACAATAAAAGTCTGCAGAAAAGAGCCATTATGGTACCCTTAAACTGAAAATAGCCTGTTGTGCATCTTAAGTACACAACGAATAACATCATGTTATTCATTGACCAAAAAATAAAAAAAATCTCCCTCTCTTAAAATATGGACTTAGATCAATTTGACGTATTCAAAACAACTATTAGGCATTTATGAAACTAGTAACTAAATTGACTTAAAAGAGTATGCGCACTGTTAGCGACGTGCTCAAAATGGGTTTTTAGTTTTATTTTCATTTTGTTTATTATTCTAGTACTCCGATAGTTTATCACATATTTTAATAAGTTGAAATTCGGAGGTAGATATACGTGTGACGCAGCGACAAGGTTCCGTCGGTTTTTGTCTTTGACCATGAGTCAGTCGTTTTGTCTTTCCGCGCGCGACACACGTACATACTGCTCTCTATTAAATATTCACGTGGTGTCTGTAACTTTACCAATTAAACAGATTTTCGTGCTCCTAACGAAGTTTTTTATTGCGAAATATCTACATCGGCTTCAGTGGTCACTTCGACCGGATAAGTATATGTTCCACACGCCGAAAATGGTGCATACTCGCAGTACTACGCGCAAGGAGCGCGAAAGGAAAGAAGATGAGGAAAGACAACTTCAGCTGCAGGCACCTCCTCAGCCAACTGAAGTAACTACGCAGACAACGAAGATTATCGTCCCCTCGTTTAAATTATCGGGTAGTAGCGTAAAATCGGAGCACCGTCCGATGCCACACACATCTGCGTCGGTAGGAGGGGCAAAGTCCAAATCATCGTCGTCGTCTGTACTGGCGCGGAGAAAACAGCTGGAACTGCAAGCGGCTCAAGAAAAAGCTAATATCCAGATGGCCCTCATCGACAAAAAACTCGAGGCTGATTTGGCCAACTTGATGGATGAGGAACAAGAGGAATACAGTCCAGATGATGATCTGCACACCGATAAACAGAGTGAAGTGGAGAAGTGGATGGAACGAAGCCATCGTGAGCTGGAAACCGTAGCACAGCAAGTCCCCGATCATGGTAATCAGCCGGACCTGCCGCGCCCGCTGGCGGCCGTCGACCCCAGCACCTATAATGGAACGGTACAGCTGCTCGCAAGTGCACTCCAAAATCTAACTGCAACTTCCACTCAACAAAAAAGTGACAAAAACCTGCTTAGCCGATTATGTACTCCCAGAGACCTACCTAGTTACTCTGGCGACCCTTTGGAGTGGCTCCAATTTAAGCAGGCCTATGAGGAGTCCACCGAAGTGTGCGGGTTCAGCCCGAAGGAGAACTTATGGAGACTGAGAAAATGTCTACATGGAACTGCGAAAGAAGCAGTTTCAGCTTTAATGGTTACTGCTACATCGCCTGATATAGTGATGAACACCTTGGAACTGGTATGTGGAAATCCTGAAAGTATTTTGACTCGCATCATGCAAGGATTACGTAAACTACCGCCTATGTCGAACGAGTACAGTAAAGACATTATATCATTCTCAGTTAAAGTGCAAAACTTCATCGCAGCCGTACATGCACTCGGCCGCAAAGAATACCTACACGACGTAAACATGGCCAATATTATTTTATCTAAACTCCCTACGGTCATTATATCTAAATGGTCCGATTACAGTTTCCCAATAATGACCAAAGGTACGAAACCACGCTTAGAGATACTTGGAGACTTTTTAAACATCGAAGCAGTAAAAATAACTACTACAGCGAATATACACGTCACGGATCAGCGCAACAGTTATCAACATCACACGAGAAACAAAAGTGATAATAATAACGCTAACCGCCAGCAAGCAGTTTTAGTGCAATCGGCGCACAGTGACAATAAGTGTTTATTTTGCCGTGGCGCGAAACATGAGTTGACTGATTGCAAGATGTTCAAAAAAGCGTTACGAAAAGATCGATGGCGGCACGTCAAACGCCACGGAGTATGTTACAAGTGCTTAGTGTCACGCCACGATCGCGAAACCTGCCCCGCGGCCGCTTGTGATAAGGACGGCTGTGGCGAGGCGCACCATCGTCTACTGCATTACGCACAAAACCGCGATATTGATAAGGATGCTACGTCGGAAACTCCAGTCGCGCGGGAAGCAGCTGAGTCCAGCCCTACGACTGAAACAGCGAGCCATATAAAGTTAAGCGATCATACTTTTCTAAAAGTGGTACCGATAAAAATACGTGGACCGAACGGTGTTTTTACAGCGATTGCATTTTTGGACGATGGCAGTAGTATAAGTCTCATCACTAAATCGCTCGCCGATCGCGCCGGCCTGCGCGGGCGTACAGAGACTATGCGAGTAAGCGGAGCGTGGGAAAATAGTGACTTAGAGTGTACTTCTACGATCATGTCAATTGATCTGTCTAGTTATAGCGGTAGCGATGTTTTTAATATTGATGTACGAGCTGTAGATAACTTAAAACTTCCTGCACAGGACCTAAAGTCGTTTGATTGTAGTAAATATGCCCACTTAGAAAAGTTAAAACATAAATTGCAATGTAATGTTATTTCCGGTAAACCTGAAGTTTTAATTGGGCAAGATCACTATAGTTTAATTAAGCCGTTAGAAATATGTGAAGGCAAACCCTTTGAGCCGTTCGCTACGCGTACCGTCCTCGGTTGGAGCGTCCATGGAAAAGTGCGCGCGCCGCTCGGTGGAGGCCACCGCGCAGCCCACAACCTGCTGATAGCGGCGGCCGGCGCTGGCGCTGGCGCGCCCTGCTCGAGCGCACAAGACGACCAGCTCCGCGATCTTCACGAGGAAGTAAGGCGTTATTTTTCTATTGACTCTCTAGGTGTGTGTGATAAACCCCGTCAAAATATCGATGACGTCCGTGCCCTGGCCAAGTTGGACAGCACGACGACCTTCGTCGACGGCAGGTGGCAAGTAGGTCTGCCGTGGTGCGACGAGAACAGCGTCATGCCTGACAGTTATCCGAACGCCTTAAATAGATTAAAAGGAGTTGAGAAGAAAATGGCCGCGAACAGTGAGTATGCTCAAAGGTACACGGATAGGGTAAATCATTTATTCCTAAATGATTTTGCGAGAGAGGTCAGTGACCCTCGACCTATTTCCTCTCATACATGGTACCTACCCCATCATGGGGTAGATAATTTGAACAAGAAAAAACTCCGCCTTGTTTTTGATTGTTCAGCAAAAAGTAAAGGTACATCGTTGAATGATTACCTACTTCAAGGGCCCGACCTACTCGCGTCCCTGTTCGGCATTATGGTACGATTTAGAGAGAACAGGTACGCTGTGGCCGGTGATTTGCGTGATATGTTCCTTAGGGTCAAAATAAGACCTGAGGACCAAGACGCGCTTAGGTTTTTATGGAGAACTGACTCTAAACAGCCAGTCAAAACTTATGCCATGACATCACTCGTGTTTGGCGCTAATTCGTCGCCTTTCATCGCTCAGTACGTCAAAAATAGGAACGCGCAGCGTTACGCGTCTACAATGCCCGCTGCAGTTGCTGCTATTTGCGAGCAACACTACATGGACGATTACTTGGACAGTTTGTCAGACGAAACCGCAGCTATACAAATGGTAAGAGACGTTACTTTTATTCATAAACAGGGCGGGTTCGACATGTGCAACTGGACAAGCAACAGCGAGGCAGTATTGGACAGCGTGCCAAAAGAAGCCTTAGGCAATGCAGCCTTAAGGTTCAAATTAGATCGGCAGCATGAAGGTGAGCGAACGCTTGGTCTTATCTGGTACCCCGCTACAGACGAGTTCGGGTTCGATTTATCACTCAAACGTATTCCGGACGAGGTACTTAGCGCTAAGCAAGTACCTACTAAGAGAATCATGCTTCGTGTAATAATGTCGATATTCGACGTGTTCGGATTCTTATCTCCATTCACCATTCAAGGTAAAATAATGCTACGGTCTCTGTGGCAATTGTCTATTAATTGGGACGAAAATATTCCAAACAATATTTTCGTTAAATGGATCGAATGGATTAAACTTCTAAAACAAATGCGGCATGTACGTATTCCTAGATGTTATTTGAGCCCCATAGGTACTAGCGGCTTAGGTCACCGAGCGGCTTCGGTCAATGCCGTGACGCGAGTAGCAGATGACCCTTCCCCCGCGCGCCCGCCGCCCGCGTCGCTTACGTATCTCGCTACGCCGCCACCTACCTATAGGTGGTACGCGAGCTGTGCTACGCCAGGCACGCCGTCATCGACTACGATTCCCGACTATGGTAATAATTTAGAGATGCATATTTTTTGTGACTCGTCTGCAAAGGCGATGTGCGCAGTAGCCTATTGGCGATGGATTAATAATAATAAAATATATGTTGCATTTATAGCAAGCAAATGCAGAGTTTTACCAGTAAAACCTTTGTTGACTATACCTCGCGCGGAGTTACAGTCTGCCCTTTTGGCAGCGAGGCTTGCAGATAGTCTACAAAAGGAACACAGGTTGGTGATACAGCGCCGTTACTTTTGGAGTGATTCAACAACGTTTCTGTACTGGGTTAAAAATGATGCGCGCAATTATAAAACATTCGTCGCAAACCGGTTGGGAGCTATTGATGAGCTGACGCGCAGCGATGAATGGCGGTATGTACCTACCAAATTGAATGTTGCGGATATCGCAACGCGCGAGACTTACGATAACGCGCTTTTTCAAAATGAGTGGTTAAAGGGTCCCTCGTTTTTAAAAAGCGATGAGTCGTCATGGCCGCGTAATATCGTCGTCTCTGCAACTGATGAACCTGAAACTTCAGAAGTTATTAATATAATTAATGACTTACCTTTTACATACTTACCTGTTCCGGATCCGGAGCGCTTCTCGTCGTGGTTGCGGCTGCTGAGGAGCACATTTTTCGTGCTTATGTTCGTGCAAAAATGTCGGAAACGTACATACGATGATTCCCAGCTGATGCAGCAGGCCGAGCTTCTGCTTGTGCGACGCGTGCAAGAGGAGGCCTTCGGTGCAGAGTTAACTGCAATCAGAAAGGGTGTGAGTATCGAACGGAACAGTCGAATACTTACCTGGTCGCCTTACCTCGATGAGTGTGGAGTCCTTCGCTGCGGTGGGCGTATTGATGCTGCTCAGGATGTCACCGCTGACGCCAAACGCCCAATAATCTTGGACGGGCGGCATTATGTGACGCGATTGCTCGTGAAGCATTACCACGTCAAGGCCGCACACGACAACCAGGAAACTGTGGTCAACAATCTCAAAGAGAAGTATGCAATAACCCGGATAAGACCAACGGTTAAACATGTAGCAACAAGGTGCATGCTTTGTAAAATACGCAAAGCCCAACCGCATGTACCTGTAATGGGTGAGTTACCTCCAGGTCGAATGGCACATCACCAGAGACCCTTTACGCACTGTGGTATTGATCTTTTCGGGCCAATGGAGGTGGTGGTGGGCAGAGGGCGCCAAAAGAGGTATGGAGTAATTTTTACCTGCCTTACAGTAAGGGCGATCCATTTGGAGATCGTACATTCTCTCACCACCGACTCGCTTATTATGGCGCTGCGCCGCATGGCGGCGCGTCGCGGTTGGCCAGACTGTTTCTACTCGGATAACGGTACCAACCTGAGGGGAGCTGATACCGAGTTGAAGAAGTCCGTACAGGAACTCGACGGTGAAACTATTAACGAATTCACCTTGGTTAATGGGTCGAGTTGGAAGTTTATTCCACCTGCGAGCCCCCATTGGGGTGGGGCGTGGGAGCGCCTCATACGCAGCGTTAAGAAAAGCCTTGGTGTTGTTCTTAAAGAGCGTGCACCGAGGGATGAGGTTTTAAGCACCTTTTTAGCTGAGGTCGAAAACATTGTTAACAGTCGGCCACTAACCCACGTCTCAGTGGAACCGGGTAGCGACAGCGCCCTAACACCGAACCACTTTCTCTTACACACATCCCCCAATGTCCCCGCTTTAGGTGCCTTTGATGATTCCGACTTAACTCTTCGGAAACAATGGCGTAAAAGTCAGAGGCTAGCTGACATGTATTGGCAGAGGTGGGTAAAAGAATACTTACCGGAGCTAATCCCTAGAAAGAAATGGAACAAGGAACAAACTCCGCTCAAGGTAGGAGATCTAGTATTAGTGGTAGATCCAGGAGCACCACGCAATGTGTGGCAGAAGGCAGTCGTCCAGCAGGTACTTCCAGGCAGAGATGGTCGCATCAGGTTGGTGGAAATAAAAACTAAGTCTGGCGTTTTCAAACGGCCTGCGGCGCGCGTTGCTAGAATCCCTTTGGTTGATTAGTGCTGAGCCAGCACTGGGGTGGGGCGTGTTAGCGACGTGCTCAAAATGGGTTTTTAGTTTTATTTTCATTTTGTTTATTATTCTAGTACTCCGATAGTTTATCACATATTTTAATAAGTTGAAATTCGGAGGTAGATATACGTGTGACGCAGCGACAAGGTTCCGTCGGTTTTTGTCTTTGACCATGAGTCAGTCGTTTTGTCTTTCCGCGCGCGACACACGTACATACTGCTCTCTATTAAATATTCACGTGGTGTCTGTAACTTTACCAATTAAACAGATTTTCGTGCTCCTAACGAAGTTTTTTATTGCGAAATATCTACATCGGCTTCACGCACTTTGTACTATTCAAAGACTTGCTGCTATTGTAATAAGTAATATAATCGCATGCAGTGTTTCAAGTAAATTTACAGTTTTATTACGCATGACTTGGCAATATAATTATGACATTTTAACTCATATTATCGTGCAATGATCAATTTCATCAAAAATACTATTTAAAATTATATTACACTTCTCACGTAGGATTTTCAATTGTAATGGGTTTAAAAATCGAACAAATTTAATAGAACAGTAAAGTTCTCGTCAATGGATGCTATTGACACTATGGTACCAAATCTCGGCAATCGGCTTTCAGAAGCAAAGTTGATAAGTTCAAACTTTGTTACAATTTATGATGAAAAAGTAAGATCCCAGAGTACTTGGACTTAAAGTGCTGACTGTTTTATCAGTACTGTGTTGCATAGTTCGCGTATCACCCGGGACAGATTCGACCCAGATGTGTCGTGCGTAGATAGCATCTTGATTATTTCATCGGAATTGCGCAGAGATAAAGATTCAGAATGCCGAGCTTAGATTAGGGAATGAGAATGACTCATAGTTTTGTGGGTAGATATCCTTACTTTTATTTATTTTGCCTTGTTCATGTGGCATCTCGTTTTAATGGTGCAGGCAAATTATTAATACCTAATGTACTTAAACACTTAAAAGTGCATTTACTACGCATGCGACTAGATGGACGGATGATTTTGATTGGATGCGGTCTGTGCAGAATTGTGAAATCGCCATCTATTGAACTTCCTAACATTATAAACAAAAGGCGTCACATGTTTTGTCACTGTTTCTCCTTGTATTTTCACACTACCTCATCAAACACCACTGAAACCATTTACTATCATACCAGTATACCATATCTACCATTTACTGAAACGCTCGTTTATCTGAACATACACGATGTAGTGTATTGAGGTTTGCATAACCTGTCTCAAGCGTAAACGTCTGACCCAGGAGTGGGGGTCGGCAGTTGCCGTCAGACCACCGCCCGGGATACAAGGGTAGACGGTACGTCGGTGAGCCAGATTCACGTGTCCACGTTATCAATCAGTAGGACATTACACACAACATAAGATAAATAAGTTAATCTTGAAGATTTAATTAAAAACATAAAAGTTAGGTTATTATGATCAATATGGCAGTTTGTTGACATCGTTAGGAAGTTCCATTGTCGGCGATTATATTGTGGCGAGCTATAGGAGAGGCCTATGTTCATCAGTGGACATCTGTCGCTGATTAGATAGATAGAAGTGTATCTATTGGATATCCCAACGATACATCATCACATTAATTACAAGTTTCTCTTCCGTGGACAAAATCATTTTCATGAAACTGATCTATTTTTTTAAAATAAATGCCGTAGTCCCAAACTTCGACCAATATCGAACAATATAATTGTTTTTATACATACAGAATACAGATGACTATAATGTCCCTACGTTTCCCTATTATGCTACATGGCGCCTTTTCCTATAGGTTTAATTTTGGAGAAAGAAATATGGCACCGCTAAAAAGTAAGACGAAATAATTTCCTCAAACTCAAACGTACTTAATGTTATACATAGAAATACTTCCAAAACAATACACTTGAAACATTTCCCCTAGCTATTTGCGTAATGCAATAAAACCCTTATCTACCCCCGCTTTATTATAGAGGATTCTCGCCCTAATTTTAAACCAAGTTACAATTGTATCTGCCTTGTGTTACTCGTACTTACACGAAATCATTTATACTAAATTTTATTTTAATATTTCTTTATCTGGTTGTATATAAAATAACGATGTGGTCGACTAGACCTCATTATAAACTAGTAAGATGTAAAAGTGTATTTTTTACGTCTATTAAGTGTAATGTGGGGTAGACCGAGGTAAATCGGGCCACAGGGCGGATTGGATCAAGATGAAATTCGGCGTTTTATCCAAGAACAGTTACTGTGACGCGATGCGAGGAGAACGTTACGGAGCCATTACGTGATACTAATTGCTTGGCTGTAGCTAGTCGCAATCTTTCAGATTTGACAGAAATATTATTTTGATCCAAGGCGCCCCGTGACCCAATTTGCTATCATGAGACATTGGTTTGGCAATAAGGTAGCCCTATTGCCAAACCAATGTCTCATATTTGAATTATACTTAATTGTGACGTCACGTAAAAATTTGATGCACTGTGTTTCCGTATTTTTTTATTTGAGTAACCAGAGAAAAATTACGTGTATTATTATTTTTAATATTTTTATTAATCTAACAGACCAACTTATTTTTTTGTCGTCTAGCCTATTACTTCCACTAAAAGTTTGTTATTATGTTTACCTACATCCACGATCACTGAGTTATTTGACGTATTTCTTTGTTTTCTATTAGAAAACATATCAAAAAACTATACTAACACTATACAAATGATTGCTCATTAGAACGCATGCCGTGCATGCAATCAGTTAGCGCGACATAAGTGATTGCATCCAACTTGCAAACTGCCACGCTTTGTGTATGCCACGCAAGCTCAGATACGTCATACTGAGCAGAACCGCTACTACTCCCGATTTTTCATTTTAAACCGGTTTACTCTAATTCCATATTTTAAACCATACAAAAAACCATATTTCAATAAAATTAAATACTAGGCCAACTGGTCTTATCGAAATGCCGGCGAATTTCTCCAGTATATGCAATCATAGTAACAGGCAAGACGCTCGTGGCGATTTTTCTAAGTACAAGCGACATTGCTTAGTACTTCCATCCAATCCACTCAGGGGTTCCGGTATGGCGAGAGAGATGGCGCTGTCATCAATACAAGTTTTTGTTGACACAAATCAAATTATTTTATTTAATATTTTTTTATTTCTTCCTCCCTTGTTGTTTGTCCCTGTGAAAACGAGTGCTGTAAAGGGCTCGACACGTAGGATCATGGTGTTAATAATTGCCATTAATCCGTTCTAAAGTGTTTAATTTAAATGAACAACAATCGCGGTAACAGAAGACAATATTCCGTATTTCAATATTCAGTCATCATTTTCATTGGTCGACAGGGCTCGCATGCGGAGGTGAAAGATTTATACGCATTGGAACGCAAGCGGTGTGACATGCCTTATAAAAATCTCCCGTCTTACACGGAACCCGCATGAACGACCAATGAAACTGTGCCTATAGAGAGTCTAGTGCGAGTAATTGATTCATCACTTTCATCATTTGATATTGTGACCAGTCCGCAACGTGCATTTACATATGTATTTACTTACTCGCAGTCTTAAGAGTGGTATGGGCACAGCGATATCGTTTAGTGTGGTAGGGCACAGCACAACGAATGTTGTCTGGCTCAAATCTGGAGCAGAGCCCATCTAGGGAAGTACCTCCACCTTACAGAAAACCGCAGTTTAATAACACTAGACCCTACTCATAGTGTTTGTGTTTCTGTTGATGAGTAAGGTCGCCAGAGCTCCAAAAGGATTCACTGTGTTGACAGCTGGGGACCCACGCAACATAGCTTACCCCTTTAGCTGTCAACACAGCGAATCCTCCTTTTTTTAAAGGGTCGGCAACACGCATGTAACACACCTGGAGTTGCAGGCGTCCATAGGCTACGGTGATCGCTTACGATCAGGCGGGTCGTAGTATATTAAAAAAAAGTCAATGCAGTAATACAAATTCATTGGACATTTCGCTAAGACTAGCGGCTCTCCTTGTTATGTATTCTGTGTCAGTAGTTCCACACTTTCCTAAGCCAAAAAGCCGTATTTCAATACTAAGCTACCAAGACCATACGGCAATTTAGCGTAGCAGAAACAAATCACGTGTGGCTTGTGGTCAACTCATTAGTTTTCTATTTGGCCGTTGAACTGAAGTGACGAAATATTTGATGGCGCGTTTGTTATACGAGTATTTACTTCGGCTGAGTAGAAGAAATTTTAAAATTGAAAAAAGAAACAATAATAAAAAAAAAGAAAAAACAAAGAAAATACTCTGCTGCATGCGAAGCGAAACATGCTACCTTCACCCCTCTCGTGACTTCCGTCGATGGCGTATTCGCACCACAGATGAACTCCTTCGTCAAACACATAGGCGAAGCCCTCGCAGACCGCTGGAATAAATCGCTGAGCACGATACTAGGTTGGCTTAGAACAAGAATATGCACTGCTATAATTCGAGCCACCAGCATGTGCATACGAGGCACACGTCACAAATTCAAACCTGCAGCGAAACTGCTGGGGTTTGACGACGGAGCAGCCGTTCCCAACACCAGCTAAACTTCATTTACTGACCATTATTATTACTATGCCATATTCGTATTGCCGAGATGTGAATTATTGTTACCTATTTATTTTGTTATTTTTGTTACTTTTTATGAATAAATGATCATTACTGTTAAAAAAAAATATATATATATTTTTTCGAAATATATACAGTAAGTGTAACTTACCTAACTACCTACCTCTACCTACTTTAAATCTAAAATAGGTCCTTGAAGCATTGTACCTAGGACGCTGGCGGCATTTCCTCTTAGTATCGCAATGCTCATACATACGTTGTGCGAGGAAGCCACCAGCTCTTCGGTCACCAGTAACATCAACCAGACGTTTCGCGATTTCTACGAAAAACTAACGTGAAAATACGTGAGTTTGAATCTCACGTATTTTTTGCGAATGCAACCGGTAAATGTTATGTATGACAATTAAAAAAAAAGTACTTTCATACAATTATTTTAATTTAAAACACGTGACGTATAAAAATTGACGTAAAAAGTTACCTAGCAACATAGCGGTAACACTTGCGAGTTTGGGACTTAAAGTCCGCAGATCGGGTTATATCGGACCGGCTCGTACAAATGACAGGAATATAATGTCACAGGAATGTTCTTGGATGGGAATGTACGAATTCTTCTCTCTACTTCTTCCTAGTATTTTCTCAGCTTACGAATATGCGACGGCTACAGGGAGTTTGGGGCCCGCTTTAAATCACAAGATTTAGCTTACTAGAACTATTAGAACTAACAACTAGCGCAGTTTTATAAATGCGACTGCCATCTGACCTTCCAACAAAGCCTTATTAGGATTAACTCGGTTTTTTCACGATGTTTTCCTTCACCGAAAAGCGGTAAATCGACGGCCCCTAAGTAAAACATCGAAACTTGTTTTGGGTACTTTTCAGTATAGCGTTTTAAAGTTAATTTTTGACACCATTGTTAAAACCAAAATAATACACAAGCAACATTCCACTTTTTTGTAATAATAAAAAAAGCCCTTTATTTCTGTTAGTATGATTTTATGGAATTTATGCAGGTTTATTAGAAATTAGAGTTTCGATTGTTTACGCCGTGATTGAACATATGACTGATATTGAAACTGACAGTTTCGATTGTCTACGCCAATTTCATTTTATGGTATTTTATCGAAACTGTCAGTTTCTATTAATTACGATGGATGTATTAGTAAACTGTACTATCGAATCTGCCATTTTCGATTATTTTCGTCAATAAAATGTATGTATATTTTAATTTTCTTTTTTATTAAGTTAAATTAAATTATTTAATAAGTTTAACTTGCTACGCACAGCTCTTAAAATCACAATATTTTACTATAAGTCGTTTATTACCCTGGGCACTGGGGGCCTTGGTCACTTTTTTCTATAGTAAATGACATCTCTTTCCATTTATAATTTATATATAGTAGTGTGACAACTTAAAAACATGAATCAAAAAATTTACTATATTTAATAAATTCAGAATTACTTTGAGCTAATTGTTTGTCATTCTGTTTTAACTCTCTTGCAATTTTCTTATTTTCTACGTGTTAAGAATGAGCATTAACTTCTTCTTCAGTTGAGTTTTTATTATTTGAAAATGAATAACATTTGTCACAAAAGTCTTTCTTTGGTACAAAGAATGCAATATTCATGTTCTTATTTACAATATCAGTATACTGACGAACAGTTTGTGCATGAGCATAATACATTTGGAGCTAGTTCCATTATTTGTACAGAGAAAACATCTCGTTTATACTTAAACTGTTATCTAAATAGAGCTTATCGCTACTTTTTCAGATATAATGCGATTCAACAGTCTGGAAGATGCAACATGATCACAAACGCTTTTAATAATTTCAGCAGTTTGTACAGGGGGATAGTTTAGGTGTTTCCCTCTGTTGTCTGATGAAGTAACTCCCGCATCAATTAACTTCGCATGAGCAGTGCGTACAATTTGGTCAATTATGCACAAAGTGTTCAAGATTGTTTTTAGACAGACTTGTACACGCTCAAAAGTGGAACTTTGTTGATCCACTTTGGAAGGCAAAGGCAGAAAATATTTTGTTATAAAACTACGCCGAGCGGGACCTTCGATAGTGGCGCTTTTTTTCTTATTTTTTTCACTAAATTTATTGATATTTTCCCACTGCTTCACATGATCTGATAATTTCCAAAACTGTTTTAAAATGTTTTGTCGGGTTTCAGTGTCGAATTTGTCATAGCATTTTAGTTTGCAAGTTTCAGGACAGATTGGACGTATTTTTTTTCATCTTTGAGTTTTCCTTTTCACGTCATATACTCTACTCTTGTCCTGAATTCAATAGCAGTTTTCTTTTATTATCTATCCATTTTTCTTCACATCTTTTCTTTTTCTTACCAGGTGTGATTTATGATTCACATTTTTTTGTTTACAGTATTCACACTTAGCGAAACGCATTCTGAAGCTGTTATGAGAGATTTGACACTGTGGATTGCCATGGGACTATTGATTGGAGTCAGTGAAATAATGTTGGTAGGTTGAAGGTTGTTGTTCGCATTGTTTGGGGGAGCAACATTTTGGTCTTCGGGTTCCGCTTCTAGCTGTTCAGGTGGAGATGAAGAGCTTGACTGAATATTAACTGGACTTGAACTTGCAAAATCTTGCAACGGGGATGGTAAGGGCGTAATTTCTAAACTATCCATAATACATGATTCGATACTGAGCGATCTTGGAATAGTGTCTTCTAGCAAATTCGTCGCCGGTGGTGACTGACTAGTGTCTGAAGACAACTGGTCGTTTATAATTCCCTCTAAAGCAGCCTATTCCGCGTCTCCAAAGGTGCATGCAGCGGGTATGGGTGATTCTTAAACAAAAATTAAACTCCTGATTTTAACTAAAATTTTAACGAAAATCATCGAAATCGTAGATTCGATTAACTACTTTGCCTTCTCTTCCAAGGTAAAAAAACGAAAGTGTCAGTTTCGATAGGTTACTTTTGACTCATATCCACGTAAACAATCGAATCTACCAATTTCGATATCAAACAAAAGTAACGATTCGTAGTACATTATCGAAACTGTTACATTCGATGATTTACGCTGTTTTGGCGTCAAAATTCAGCATTTAAATGTTATTTATGCGAAAATTAACATGAAGTGCATTATATTCTTACAATTAAATAGAAAACTAATGACAAACATGATCTAGAAATAGTTAAAACTTACCTGTTCTACATAATTTGGGATTAGAAGGCTTTATTGCTGGGCTTGGTATCTGTTGTATGGGACTCTCTGGTTTAACTAAATTAAGCATTTTTCTGAAAACTCTGCAGAATTCATTATTAACTATTTTAAAACTAAAAACGAACGTAAATTTGTTGCTAACAAGACGCATGCTGCTCCCGCGACTATTCGACGCACACTAGCGGCATCGCCGCGTAAACTCACGAAAGTGGTAGTTTCGTCCCTTTCGCACCTTGGCAATCGCCACGTAAATAATCGAATGTAGACTTTCGATACTTTTCGTCGCTTCAAACATGTTAGTTTCAATGTTTTACGACTGGTAATTCGGCTAAAATTGATATTTTTTTTCACTTTCATTAAGTAAAAGTACTAAATGGTCATAAACAAAGCGATTGCACAAATAATAAAAAAACTGAAATTTTAAGATTCGATATTTTACGTAGGGGCCGTCGAAATGTCAAATTACATTTCGTACATACGTTCCGAAAAACTCGTTGGAACCCACGACTTTCGGATTAAAAGTCTCACGCTCTTACCACTGGCCCATCAATGCACGGGAATATATGGGAATGTAACGGGAATAAGGTAAAGGGAAACAGTAATTGAAATGGTATAAATGATTTTATATTATGATGACAGAGGAAACTGCTACATGCTTGGATAGGCCTTCTACAAGGTTAACCATCGATTGGATGAAGGAGTACGCTTGATATGAGATATGATCATGGGGTTATGCGTTATAGGTCGTCTAGGACTCAAGTGGGTCTAACGAAGCTAAATTTTAACCCTTAACTACCTACCTACTATTTCGATCACACAAGCTCCTACCTCCCGTCCCTAGGACGGCTAAACAATATCGCCATTAAATATTAAATGTTATGGATCATATAGGTAATTTGAAATAGAAACAACAAAATACACATATTAAATTATTAATTAATCTAATAATAACATCAAAAACCTGAATATTTTATATATTTTTTCTTAAAACATCTGGGACCAATACTTAATTTTATTCTAGAAACTATATATCCTTTCGAAGGTGAGATCCACTAAAATTATAACTTTATATAAAGATTGAAGTAATCATTTATAATTATTCAATGATCAACAAAGCTAATTAACAATATATCATAGTGAAAAGGGCAGTATTTTGATAAAATTGCAGACCACCTAGTTACTACTTTTCGCAGCAGTGAAAGCACAATTTATTCGAACATTGTAGGCAAATTGGTGTTTTGGCATTCTAAACACATGTATACTGAGTTCTACGTTTCTTCGGGTCACAAGTACAGCAGGTTTTTCGTACTTCCTACCATTCTTCAACACCAATGTAAACAAAATAGTAATGCATAACTTCTTAACCACCTACAACCCGTCTCCGAGACCCCTAAGAAAAACTACGTATGCACCTACCACCCGTCTCAGAGACGGTCGGAGGCAGCAATATACTCGCCAAAACTAAACGCGTACACGACTGACCCCGGTGAGTGGTGACGCGGCACTGAGGCAGGAGGGGGAAAGGTACAAGGACATAGAGGTTTCTAGGAAGCTCGCACTTAGGTCTATTACATTTTTTAAATTTGAATGAGTCTGTGAGACGGAAGGTAGGCGGTTAAGGGTTAACGAGTTCTCATGTCTCCGGGGCGTGGCCAGACTCAGGCCAGAGACGCGTTGTGATTGGCTAAAGCGCGCGGTAAGCGATCGTGTGACGCGGCGCTAGAGAGGGGATAAGTCGATAAACTGTTATCCATTGATATTTGATGCGCTCTGAATATTAATAAATACAGTAAAATCCCAGGACAACCAAATCAGTCGTGGTTAAAAATATTGCAGAAAACGATGTGTAA
Organism: Lathronympha strigana; assembly: GCA_949128165.1. Lineage (NCBI taxonomy): Eukaryota > Metazoa > Arthropoda > Insecta > Lepidoptera > Tortricidae > Lathronympha > Lathronympha strigana. The sequence goes on from OX421911.1 coordinate 4,297,473, forward strand.
CAATAGTTATAATCATGACCATATTAAGTATATTGACGTTAAACCCGTGTGTATGTATTACTTCGGTGATCGGACGAGAACCGGTGTGTTCAACGTGGTATGGACGTTGGCTAATGGTGGGTTCAAGAGCCTGAAACAGAGGCAGCATCTTAGAACGGTACGCGCACAGTCGCATACGCATTGCCTTTCGCAGGGGCGCAAGGCACTTTGATAAAGTAACCACAAGATGACATTGTATTGTGGCCATTTTTGATTAATCAATTACCTCAAACCACGTTATATCTTCCAAGTAAAGAAAGACCCGTAAGTATTTTAATTTCCGACATGTGTACAGAATGAGCCCTGCTATTTACTGTTAAGTACACACTTAACAGTAGCAGGACTCATCTGTATAAAGGTCGGAAATTATAATAGACCCTGGAGGGAAAGTGCCTTAAAACCTTAAGTTAGCTCGTTTTACTCAAGGGGAACATAAAAAACTGCTTTCAAAATATTTTTGATTTTCGCTTGTCTCGCCTAGGAGTCGAATTCAATACAAATTAAAATAAAAACGTTATTTTATTACACTTGTCCATACAGTTAATGTCAATGGTAAATTTTCTCCCTTAAAATTGAATAGATAAAATATAAGTCGTTTGTATTTTTACGCCTACTATGTACTTTAAAAACATTTTTCAATTTGTTTTAATGACATTATTTCGATTGTTACCTGGAATCAGATAAATACAAATATTCAAAGATAAACCATAAATAAAGACGTCTCATCAAATATACCCATAAAAACAAAAAATTTGGACATAAAACTTTAAAAAGTTTGGGTTTTAACATACTCGATGTTACCCTTGATTTTCTTGAAATGGATAACAAACACTACAATAATAAATAGATACAGATACAAAATAAATTTGTGTATTACACAAACCTACCGGAAACCGAAAATGTAATTTCTTATTTGAGTAAAATCAAGCCAATCATTTATCGACACACATCGGCACAGGTGCACCGCTTCTCTAGTTCCCGGCAAGGCACAAGCGGCCGTACCAAGTAATAATCATGTGGTTGTGGATATCGCTAGCAATTCGATACATTGCGCGGCTGCTTAACAAGTTGCATCGCGACACAACTTGTTTGCTATTCTAAGCCGTCAATGTAAAATGCCTGTACAATTTGTTACAGATCAGTTCAACCAATTAGTCCGGCAGAGTAAAATCATACGGTCCTGGATATATTTGTAAAAATGCATGATTTTATCAAGTAAAAACTAATGAAATGAATACAATACGTGACTCCTTAGTCCTTGAAGTTTTTGTTTTCATTCATAGTTTTGCTCGTAACAACGTAGCAGTTCGGCATTTTATGCAAATATCGGAGCATATTTTACGATTGCGGCTAAGATGCAACTGGCTCGCGTCGAACAGTAATATGGCCATCTGGCCTCATCGCTGCGACGCGCGACACACCTCCGTTAGCTATCTATTCCTTTTTCTTTTATCTATGTCTAGGACCCATAAGCCTTATTGAGCTTACTGTCGGACTAGGTGGATTTGTGTAAAATTACCCATGTTTTTTTATAGATTTAATTTCTGCAATAATTTATATAATAGCGATTCGATATAAATTGTTAATGGTAACAATACGGTTAGTAAAATGTATATGGGGATGGTAGCAAACAAACGGTAACCATAGCTTTTGGACATAGTGTAGCTGAGTCTATAAAAAGCTTCATAATTGTTTTGAAGAGCAGACGAAAAAGTATTGTTAAGATCTTCTGGGCATTGGCACGGCACAGAATTACCAGAAACCTAGTTCCATAAAGCTAACTCGTTAAAAAGTGAAGCCAAAAATAGGCTGTCTCCGTCTCTTATCCTATTATAATAATCGAATGAAACAGCTATGAAATAGGTAGTATGAAAATTGAAATGGTTTCATTGACTTTGACAGAACATAAATTCTAGTGTTTACGGTAATCATAAACGAGTAGTATGGAAGCTACTCAGAGTGGGCTCTGTGATCAATAGTAACCTAATTTATAACCGCGAACCACTTACTTGCCTAAATTCTCTTTGTCACTCTAATATGCAAGTGTGACAGAGATGGAGATACAAATCCGCAATCGTTCGATTTTCGTTGTACCAACCCAGGAGGATATTGCAAAAGCATAACAATACAATACAATACAATACAATAACTCTTTATTGCACCTCAAAACAACAAAAATAACACAAACTGGTACACATGAAAAAGAGGCAAACAACAGGCGGTCATAACGTGTACCTATCTATGATAAACTAAAGGGTGTTGCCGTTTGTACGGTGCGATTTATCTACATCCTATATCCACCCGTCATTTAATTTATTCGAGCAAACTGTAATACAAAACGGCTTCTAAATATTGCGATTATAAATCGCAACGAGGAGATATTTAGAACTCATTACGCATGATAAATGAAGTTTATAATGTTTCTTGTAGAAAAAGGTAGCAATATGGTAGGGGAGAAATGTCAGTTACGACCTTATTGTTTTGTTTAACGCTTGGATGCGTCGTAGTCCGATAAGCCGCGTTATACAAGGCGGCATTGGAAAAGTTTTGAATTACTATTTTAAATAAAAATACATATTTTAGAAAGTAGTGTGTACAAAATAACAAAAACACACATAAAGAAAAATACAAAGGAATGCAGCACATGGCTAGCAAAAAAAGAGGTTGCCATCTAAGGCCATATCAATGCTATTTAAGGAAATTATGGAAGTGCTAAAAAATAACTAAGTTTATTGATTAAAACGACAGATAATATGTAATTTAATTGTACCATTTTACTCTACGGCTCTAGACCTTGATATAGCTTGCTATAGAGCCATATAATGCTGAAGTAATGCTAAAGTTAATAAGTTTCCATTTCACTCTTAATCATATCTGATTATCTCTGACCACGTCTCAAGTGCCACCCTGTATTTATGCCACCAATGCATCATGCGAGGACGAACGCATTAAAATATTTGCCCGACACTTATTACCTCACTAATCCAAAAGGACGTATCTCAACCAAATTTATATGTCGAATACGTCTTTTTGGTTTGTGTAAACATAAGTCATCAGATCATGAACGATTTCTTGGAAGGACAAGTCTGGCTTACCAATGAAGCTGGGATTGGATTAATTATGCTGAAGAATTATTGTTTGCGTCCTTTTAGCGCTTATTTGTTTACTTTTAAAATGTGACTAAAGTATACTTTAAATACGAGTCTTCTTTATTGGAGATATATGGTGGCATATCCAAGAAACTGCCAGTCACCAGAGAAAATTATGAATCCAACAATAGTGTACACAGGCCGGGAAATAAGGGATTGCTGGCTGAGCGTGACGTAAAGGGCACTAACTTGCTTTTTCCTTTGCACGTTTTTCGAAAATATCTGAGTTTTAATTTAAAATAAGCTCTTTTAAGCCAAGTACGAAACAATCACATGGTTAGTACATTTTTCACGTATCGCAAAACGTGCAGACGATATAAATCGATTAATTTCGAGCTACACGTATGTCCATTCATCGCTTGACACGTTTCTTCGCGAGTACTTAAAAAAGAATTAGAAACATGATGAGATAGTGTACACTGGGCGCATCGGTACTCTTTCACTTCTGTAGCATCATTGTGGTTTCGTTTTGGGTTTCTCATAGTCGTTATTTCAATCAGTGGCTTCTGTATTCCTTAAATTACATACCTACTTAAGGCAACACTAATATCATCGTTGTATGTTTCCAAATTAAGGATATTTTCCGTTCCCTTTGTTTCTGATGAAACCCGTTTATAAAAAGCATATATTGTAAAACAGTGCAAGTCCAGAGAATAAAACAGAGACTTGCGTTTGTTTTGAAGTTACAAACTTCTGATAAATACGCTAAGAATAAAAGCAAAACTGGGAGTTCCTGGAAGTACCTCCTTTTGAACATAAAAGTTGAGGGATGAATGTTGACAAGGATTATGTTATGCAGATTTTCTACAATGGCTACTGCCAACTGATCATGCTTTTTGTCCAAACATTAAAAGACATTTTACAAGTTTGGTTGAATAATCACTTAAAATATTCATATGAAGCTATGAAAACTTTAGGGAACATCCTAATGTATTTCTTGTAGAATAAGTAAGGGCAGTCTGTCTACATGCTTGTAAACCATTGACAATCCACAATCACTTACAAGCGATAACATAAACCTGTGCCGCTCGCTGTACAATCTACTAAAACATAACTTGTCTACTCCTAAACCTTATTACCGTGGAATAGGGATCAATAATGGTCAGTCAGTCATGTTGTTAGTTCGATCGACTCGAACAATTAATGTTGATTCCGATCCCGCTATTTGATTTGTATCTCAGCCTAACTGTAGTCCATGGGAATTGCGTCAATTAGATTGTAGGAGTATTGGATCATCGGCGTGTCGGTGTAGACAATAAAACTTGATTAGTTGGTGTGTGGCCTGAGCTAGTACCACGAAAATCGAACCATTTGTATGTTCATCTCTGTCACACTTGCCTAATGAGCAAGATCACCCCGATATGGATCCCGGTCTGTGGGGACGATCAGGTAGCCCAGTGGTGAGGGCGTCTGCCGCGAAAGCAGGAGGTCGCTAGTTCGATCCCAGCCCTGCTCACAGGGGGCCTTGGTCTCTTTTTCTGTAGTATATGACATCTCTGTCAATTTATAATTTATAAATATTAGTGTGACTACTTAACAAACAATAAACATGAATCAAAACATTTATTACATTTAATAAATGATTTGATTCGTGCTTTGATGGTGTTCTTCCAAGATTCAATATTATCAAATGACCGAAGTAAAAAAACAGATTTCATGCAAATACTTCTTTAGAGATGTTATCACTCAAAACCGGCAACTTAAAAGCAGCAAGCGAAGCACCATGTCCAGTATTTTATGGCAGGATACATAAATTAATACTTATGACCTTGAATTCGGATGACGGTAGAAATTTAATGTTTAATTCAGAAGACAATGAAGCTATGGCATAAAATTTACATCGAAACGACAGTTGAAAGACAATACTCGTAACATTAATTCAAATAATGGACTTTTGGATATGCGACTGTTGCTATGCGCAAGAAGTACTTAGTACATTTATTATATTGGTAACTCGACATGAAAAATGTTCGAATAGATGAGATCCTATCGTTTATGAACTTTATCCAAAAAAGCCCTAAAAACCTGATTCAACCAGATCTGAGGCCTTACCATATATTCATTTTATTTATTAAAAAAACAGTTTACAGCATTACAGTGAAAACCAAAGCACTGCAATCATAAAAAAAACATAAACATATAAAAACTTAACACTACTTATAATTTAATTTAGGCGACGTAACTACGTAACTCCTTTGCGTTGTCAAATCAGCTAGGTTACCATGACATGACATAAGGTACCATGACGTCTTAATGCGATTCGGTTTAGGTTCACTTTAGGCTCAGTTGTATGGAAGCGACTCAGTTTAGGTCGTCAACTGAATCGCGTTAAGACGTCATGGTAAGGCCTCTGAGCCCAAACTGAACCTAAACTGAATCGCGTTAAGACGTCATGGTAAGGCCTCTGAGCCCAAACTGAACGCCCAAAATGATAAGGGCCATGGGCTCATTCAAATTCAAATCAGAACCATGAGCTGATTCGATCCTGATATTAAAAAATGTCCCACAAAATTACTTTCAATTACGTTATGTTTTTTCATTAATTTGTTTACAATTAAGAAATGCAGTGCATATTTAAATAACCTTCATAAACATAATTTTTACCGATTGAATCCTATCAGAGGTGAAATTTGCAAGTAAACGACATTGCTGTGACCGTATTAGTCTACCACGTTATCTTTATTGCGAAAAATGTTGATTATAACTACAGTCGAAAACTGGGTATTTACCATGTTTGTTTTACTTGAAGTTACAATGTAAATTACCATAATTATGAGCTTACTGTATAACCGTATATAATGTAGATTTAATTAGGTGATCAACGCAACGCAATTTTTTCAAAACTCTGCGATAATTCAAGCCTGGATCGAAAATTTGGATGGTCCTCTCGAGTGATAAAGAGTTTTTTTCCGTCAATGACTAATTTCGATATTCATGGTAGGCCTGCTGTTTTGTCAAGAAATTGACACGCACGATTTCTGCTGTGGCCACAATGTCGCTACAGTATCTCTGTCGCAGTCGTCAGAGGAATGTCTGTCTGATAAAGAGGCAACCGCTCAGGTCATTTCTTCATACAAGCTTCTGCCCTGCTAAGCATTATACTTTATAGCGGTATCTAAAATTAAAATTTTAACACAAACATGCAAATTCCATAGTTTAAGATTCCTTTTTAAAAATCCTTTGTCTTTAAAATATCGCTATTATGCTAAGCAGGGCAGACTTATCACCAGCATTTCTGGTAGACTACATGTACCTATACCTATTATAATGATTTTGCACCATTCTTTCGGGGAAAATTTAAGCCTGTCTCTAAGTTCCCATTATAACAAAAAAAGTTTTGTACCGACCATGTGACCTTAAACATGCTTTATAACTTTGTTGGAATAAAAAAGTTAATATTTCCAATTAGAGTAATTAGACTAGTATAAATAATTAACTTCAAACTCGTCGAGTCTGCACAAGGTTACTTTTTATAATTTACCGAATAAAGAACATAATTATCATAAATACATCTTTATAATCACTTGTTATGATTAATGTAACTAATTAACTATTCTAGAGGACATTTAAATCACATAAATTTAGTTTTATTACGCATAAAACGTAAGGCAATCAAGACTCTCATGATTCAAGGAGATTTATGATTAAGCCTACGATGGACGTCAATACGACTATAATATTATCTTGGTTTTTGGTAGCTTTTTAGGGTTCCGTAGCCAACTAGGAACCCTTGTAGTTTCGCCATGTCTGTCTGTCTGTCTGTCCGCGGATAAGCTCAGTCGCGGTTTTGTTAGAGTGCTGAAATTTGGTACGAATATACATAACAATCACCCCAACAAATTAAAATAAGTGGAAAAAAAAAAACTTTTTTTTTCGTTTGGACCCTAGAGTGTGAGCTATCGTCCAATAGGTATTTAAAAAATAATAGGGGTTTACTAATAATATTTTTTGATAAAGTAGATCATTTCGGAAATAATCATTCCAGAAGTAAAAAAAAATGGGTCTCTAACTTTTGAACCGCAATTCCAAAAAAATTTAAAAAATTAACAAAAGTAGATCTGTGTGTATAAAGACTTTCATGGAAAATTATTTCGTCGAATGTTATCACACTTGCGATTTGTGAGCGAGTTTTGTATGGAGGCGAACGAGTCGCGAGTTTGCCGCGTACACGTTTTTTTTAAAGAAATCGCTTTTAAATACCCAAGTGTGACAATGTCCTATGTCACACCGCGACGCAGAGGAACGCAGCGCTCACGTGGCCTGTGAGGTCGTGCGGCGCGGCGTACACACAGCCAATTATTGAAATCAAAACAGGCCGAGGTCGGTGAGGTAATGATATACTTACTTTGCACACTTATATCAAAACGTACAACATATTGTGAAGGTACTGGAATGCATTAGTAGTCACATTCATTCTTCCCAACTTTCCCGACCTGACCCTGCCCAGTTCTTACACCCAAACCTTCGTAATCATCTGACATATCATCAATAACCGCGGTCGTTGACCCCGTGAACTATGACGGCTGACGGGTGCGGTCGGTCAAGATCAGGCAAGGCTGCTGTTATGGTGGTAAGGGTGAATGCACAAAGCGAATGCCAATCTTTCAAGAATAAATAATAACAATAATAAATAAATATTATGGGACAATCTTACACAAATCGACCCAGTCCCACGGTTAGCTCAATAAGGCTTGTGTTTTGGGTACTAGACGAGGATACATATAAATATGTACTTAAATACATAGAAAACATCCATAACTCAGGAACAAATATTTGTGATAAACTCCAAAAAAATTAAAAGAACATTACCGTAATGGTATTGGGAAAAGTTGTGCAAAGAAAGTTCACAATAAAGAATTCGGCCAAAAAAACTTCATTTTAGCTAAGCATTATTCGAGCGTTCCTTCTGAAATGACGTAATTTTTTTGGGAAATCGCTATTAAAACTTACAAATTTACAAAAAATTATCTTCCGGAGGAATGATCATGGCGTTGAGTACAGAAGATCTCTTCAAAATAATTTTGAATGTCAAATCAACAGCAACTTTGCCAAAAAACAAATGAGCGTGAAAGTGGCAGTTAAAGGCTCAAACGACGGACCCTTTAAGATTCTGATGAACGCAGCCTTAGCGCGTATTCAATCAATGCCAAGTGCAGGATAGTGGCAGTGGCGCAAGCCTGATGACCTGAGTGTTACCACACCTTAACGAGGTGTCTCTGTAATGAAACGTTTTAGCTCCGAGGCTAAGGGACAGGAATGATATTAAAATCGATAGTATTGAAATGAAACACTTTAATGGATTAATCGCATATATTAAATGCCCGCCATGTACTTTCGGGCAATCCATCAGATCTCCAAAGTTGGTATCTCCGCAAATTTTCCATACATTAATTGGCAGATTCGCAAATACAATGCCGAAAAAAAAACATCTCAGCAGGCATGCGTCGGGAGTGATATGTATGTTAAGTCATAGGGCTTCGAATAACACAGCACGCCTACCACGAACATCGGAAATTGGCATTGACGGGAAAACCTCTTTGTCACGCCAATATGCAAGTGTGACAGAGATGGAGATACGAATCCGCAATCGTTCGATTTTCGTGGTATAGACTCAGGCTTCCAACGCGTTGGAAGGGAGACGGCAAAACAACATCTCACCTTACAAATGATTAGACCTTTTATGGGAAAACATGCACACAGAGGCACTTCTCACACATTACATACAAAAAACAATCTGTAATGATGACACTAACACATAAAATGATGCAACTAAACTAACAAATCTTGCACACTTGGATATATTTTAGTGTACGGATTAGTGACAAAACAGACTTGCGTATACCCACTTGGGCGTGCACTTCGGTATAAGGGAAACGGTGCCAACTTCTTTCCTTGCGTTGCTTGAAGTTGTAAGGGATTAGATTAGGATTAAATTTTAAAAATATATTGTAGAATGCCCTTCAGGCAATGTAGGTATGTGTCACTAGCTTTATAAGTCCCTCTGAGCATTGTAGACTAACGTTTGTTTTTGTTTTTTATAACCTTTATTATTTTTTGCTGACATAGAATTCTCATTTTCTCAGTTATATTTAACTCTGAACGAATGATGTAGGTGTTCGAAAACTGACAATTATATCTAACAAGATATTAGCGACATTCAGAAACATCTGCAGTTTTTATTCGGAGCAAAAATTTTTATAATGAACGTATCATCAGTATTTTTGTTACACCGTAAATTCAAACTAAATAAGATTGCCATAAAACTCAACAACACAAACACGTCGTACGCACTAGCATGCGAGCTTAACATTATTAACAACAATTTTCCTACAACAACGATTCTGCGAAACCAAGGAAAATAACTCGGGCTTAATACACATAAACCATACCTACAGTAATTACTCGTATTTCGTGTTCACACCGAGTTATTCCATACAAAATACGGCAAAGGGCTGGGAAGAAGCTAATTGTTCCCTTCCGATTGCTCTAGAAACAATGGCCTAAAGATGCCTATGTTTTTTCCAGTGCGTTCCTCTTTTTGTTGACATGGGTGTAAGATGTGAAGGAAGAGCGATTTATAATAAATTGCAACGGTTACCACTAACGTATTTTTATTACAATAGGCGTGACATGTTTCGACTGCATCAGGCAGTATAAGAGCGATTTATTAAAGTGTTAAGTTTCTCGTGGTCTTTCGGTTGCTATATATATATGTGAACTAACAATTAGCTAGCCCAATTACCGAACAACGTCGCCCAAGTGGCAATATACTATTCCATTTATATAATAAACTGAGATTTTTATAATACTTGACATTGACAACATTCGCCAATTCTCGGACAGACGCCATTATTTAAAAGAAAAAAGTTTCACGTGGCCTCATTTGGTTCATATTTAAATCATGAGTTTTGCTTTAAAAAACTCCAGTAAGTATCAATACTAAGATACGTATTTTGGGGTACTCACTAGTTACGTCAATAAAGTCTAAAATAACTCGCCATGTTTTGGAACAGTTCATGTTATTTATGAGTCATGCGTCCGGCCGCGACGGCTACTCTGCGCATAGAAATAATCACATGATAGCTGGGTGCCCTCGGAGGTCACGTGACGTTTTCTATAGAAACTGACAGATCGTCTCGTCCCGCCCCGTCCCGTTCCAGTGTGAGTCATCCTTAAGTCATTAACGCTTGTCACTTATACCACATTTCATGTACGAGTGCCCCTCGTTATGTTAGCTGTTTGCAAAATTACTTTTTTTTTATTTTCCCGTCAGCGCGGGTGTTGTGCTCGAATAATTATTTATTAGTATCAGATTTACACGGCTTATTTCATTTTAACATGCAAAATATAACGTTTGCTATGTTTCATCATCATCATAAATTTAAGAGCCTTGCTCTTGTCGGTGGAGTAATCGCCACTCGGGTCTTGTCTGTCTTGTCTCTGCTTGTTTTGAGTTCCTGATACGTCGCTACTTTAACTTTCTCTTTGACTTGATCTAAAAACGCCCGTCTTGGCCTTCCCCTCTCTCTTCTTTTTTAAATATTGCCACCAATTATCATTTTTACTATCGTATTTAACAGGCTTCTTTTCTCACCCACCAAATTCCACACCTCTTCGTTTGTTCTTCTCTCTCTCCAGCTTATACCTTCCATCCTTCTCCATGTCCACATTTCGAAAGCACTCAATTCGAATGTTTGAATTTGTAAGTCGGCAAAAACTTCGAGCAACACAGGCTTCCAGCGCGTTGGGAGACGCAAAGCAACATCTTACCGTAAAATGATTATGTCACCTTTAGCGGAGGGAAACGTTCACAACGCACTTCTCACACACTACATACAAAAAAAATCTGTAATGATGACACTAACGCATAGAAAATGATACAACTACACTAACAAATCTTGCACACTTCTATATTTTAGAGTACGGACTAGTGACAACACAGAGCCGCATACTCCCATTTGGGCTTGTACTTTGGCAGAGGGAAAACGGTACGTATCCCGACTTAACCGACTCCCCTCTCTGCGGTGCTGGAAGGACAATAAACAAAAATACTCTAAATTAGACAACTGTTTAGTAGGAATTTACGAAGGTGATTTTTGAAGGTCGATAAAGTTTTTTAATAAGATAATTGGAGTCTGTATTAAAATACATGACATTGAGACAACGCGGCCAAAACCTTACTCTACTTCAAACGTCCTTTCTTATAATTACTTATACATTGAGCTTAAAAACAACTGCATTTTATGTTTTTCCAATAAAGATTATGCACATTAATTAATTGACATAATTATTTTATTTTATTATTTTAATCAATTCATGGCAGGAAACCGCGCTGGATCGGGTCAGGTGGCATGCTTTAGTTTCGGAGGCCAAGATTCTTTTTGGATCACTGAGCCAAAATAGTAAGTAAATAGTAACTAAGTAATTATTTTACTTGAACCGAAGTACTACTTAAAGTCATATAAAGCTAACAATCCAAGTGCAAATAACGTTGTGTGTAAAAATCCGAAAGCCGTTTCTACTAATTAAATAAGTGTGTATAAAAAAAAACGGATCTCTCAGTTATGTCGAAAATTGCACATGTTTCGCTCTATAACCCGGAAATTTTCACAAGCTTAAGCATTAAGTCCAACTTGGTCGTTGAAATACCGTAATGAAGTAGTGATTTGTAGAATTAAAACAGAAAATTCCTTTAATCATCTGATAAAATGGTATGATTTCTTGAGCATACCTACACGTCATTATTTCATTGTTACTCAAATACCGCCCCTAAACAGTTTTGATAAGTTCGAAACATTGCCGTACAATTTTGCGAATGACTGTAATTTTACGTAGATACTACGGAATGAAGTCAAAATAATTTGTAACAACTATGTCTCTTGTTTTGTATTTAATAACTCCACAATACACAGTATTTTGAGTAGAAAGATCAGTACCTAGTAAAAGTAGGCATATCCAATTTCCTTTCTTTCTTTATTTGATTCAAATACCGTTTTAAACTATTTCACCGTAACGACTTAGATGAAATAGGAAGATGGTGGATCTTTTAATATAGTAAATATTTATTCTGCTCCAACACTTCTATCTGTCAACTAGATGACTGACAGCGATATTAAACAAGTACCTATTCATTATAACGTTGTCTATGGTATTCCAGAAGAACACTGCTAAACGATGCTCCTATGGATTTTCATACAATATATATGATGAACACTGTTGTTTTTTTTCTTTAGTGGGCATACTGCCACCTTCAGTAGAAATATATTTATTAGCGCAAAGCGGTAAAAGATGGACTACCCAAACTATATCTAAGCAAAACTGCTATGAATATTTCATCTTACCATTCTTCATCCCACAGGTTTCGATTTATTATCAACTCTGAGCCTATCACGAACATCGAAAATCAAAAGTCTCTTTCGCTCACATACTTAAGTAAGTGCGATAGAGGGAGATACAAATCTTCGATTTCATGATGTTCGCTGTAGGCTGTATCCGTGTGGGCAGAGACAAATAGACAATTCTAAAATCTGTCTACTGTGACTCGTTCGTGCAACTAATGCATGTGAAATGCAGAGCGTCGCCACTGTGACAACCACCAATTACCTGAAAACAAACCGGCTGACACAAACAAGGGATTTTCAACGTTACGCCCTTAACAAAAGGCTTATTATACAGTTTTGTTTTGGAGTAAATATTTAATTCCGTATTTTAGATTGCGTGCTAGAGCTAATGTGGAAATGTTATGTTTGAATAGGATGTCTAGTTAGTGGGAATTTCTATTCCATTGGGTTTGTAATACGAAACACAAATTTTGCTTCGCTGATTTGTAAATGTTTGGTTATAAGGGCAGAGTGCTAGTCAAATGGATGAAATGTCAAAGCGATTTGTTACTAATTAATTAATTATCAGTAAATGATGCTCACAATGCACGCAATGCAAAATATTCAATTATTTAAATATTTACAGTAACTGATCGTTACCAAAAAATATGAAGGTATCTATTGTTTTGTCTCTCGCTTTACAGGGAAATGGGATAGAAGAAAGGGGTCTACTATCCCATTTCTGAATCAACTTAAGTCGTTATTTATTTCTAACAAACTCAAAATGTCGAAGTGCCAGGATAAAAACAAACGATTTCTAAGGATATTTCGGGTTTGACATTCATCATTCTAAGCAATCAATGTTCTTCACAAACCTCAAGACTGATCGTTTCGGGCCTTTGCACCCAAACTCCGGATCACTTAGGTTCAATTAGCTTTATCTATCATCTACCGTCAGCAGACCCTCAAAATTACATCAGAGGCAAAAACCAAGAATGTGCCAAGTCATACCCAGACTTAAAATGGCTCAAGTCGACCCGCATTTCAATTAGTTTACTACTAGTGTTCGACCGAAGTTTCGGTTTCGGCCTAAAAATCATGTTTCGGCCAAAGGTTCGGTTTCGACCAACAATCAGCTGAACCTTCCGACGTCGAAGCTTGCAATATCGTGCTTTCGGGTCGCGTTCGACTGACGTCGGGCGAGCTCGGCACGGCTGACAATATAGCTAATTAAAATAATTAATAAGTAATATCGGACCATGGAGATGTTTAATTATTCATATATCTGAAATAAAAAACGAATCACTGACTTATTAAACAATTCAATCACAATGATCATAGGTTCGGTTTCGGCCGAAACAAGAATCATTCTAGGGTTAGGATTCTGGTGGTATTTTAGCACAAGTACTTAATGCAGTGGAGTCTGTCGTCTTTATATATTTTATTTTATTTTAATTAATCAATAACTAAATGATAAATCCATATTTTATAATATGACATTTAAATAACTTTTACTTGAAATTAAACACTTTAGAACGGATTAATCGCGTTTATTAACACCATGAGTACCATGACCCTACATTTCGTGCCCTTTACAGCACTCGTTTTCACAGGGTTAAGGTGATGACTCTTAACCCTGTGAAAACGAGTGCCGTAAAGGGCTCGAAACGTAGGGTCATGATGTTAATAAACGCGATTGATCCGTTCTAAAGTGTTTAATTTCAATGAATAACAATCGCGGTAAAAGAAGACAATATTAACTTTTACTTGTTTAATTGACCCTGAATTCCCTGCAAATATTTTTTATATCACGACTCCAATGCTCTTTGTTCACCGATTGCCACCAAACATCCCAACTCTAATCATAACCGAACCTTCGGTTTCGGCAAACTAACACGGCATGTAAACATGGTCGGGCACTATTTAGTAAGTACTTATTGAATGGGAGGCTTCGCTGAAGAAAAAACACAATGAAAGAGGTTAGATAGCTATTCCACAAATTAAATTTGTAAATAAGACTCATGACTTTGCGTATGTTCGGTTACTTGCTAATTTTACTGTCAGTTGGTGATTATGTGTCTGATTGGTAGTGCTTCCGCTGAATCAGTATAGTGTTACAGGATAGGGTAAAAAAGTTTTAAAAAAACGGGGCTTTTTTAATATACTACGACGGTGATAAACAAGCATACGGCCCGCCTGGTGATGAGCGGTCACCGTAGCCTATGGACGCCTGCAACTCCAGGGGCGTTACTTGAGCGTTGCCGACCCTTTAAAAAAAGGTCGATGCGCTGTGTTGACAGCTAAAGGGGCAAGCTTTGCTCCATGGGTCCCCAGCTGTCAACACAGTGAATCTCTGGCGACCTTACTCACCAACAGAAACACAAAAGTATGAGCAGGGTCTAGTGTAATTAAACTGCGGTTTTCTGTAAGGTGGAGGTACTTTCACAGATGGGCTCTGCTCCAGATTTGAGCGAGACGACATTTGTTGTGTTGTGCCCTACCACACTAAACGATGTGCATCCGCTGTGACCATACCTTTTGTAAAAGATGTCTTTTTTAGTACATTTAAAATAATTATATTAGACAATATTGCATTATGATAATATGGTAGATTGTAGATAAATTGAATGGTTTATCAGAAAACACAATTACACAATGACGGCGCTACTGGACGTTCTGCACCCTCTTAAGACTGTATAGGTAGACTACCTATCTACTTATTCCTATCTATACCTATTATTATACCGGATTTGGCCTACAATAGGAGCAATAAATATAATCGTAGGTTCCACTCCTCAAACTGAACAACTTTTATTCAACAACTTTTAAAAATTGTGTAATTTGTAGGTATTTACTTTTTCATCCAAATTAAATAGTATTTTCAATGTGCCTTAACATCAGTCTAATTGACGTCTCTTATCGTAGTACAAATAGGTCAAACTTTGCATTGCGAATTTGCGACTTCTAATAAACTTCAAAGTGTAGTAAAAATCTAAATCCACGTTATTTTTAAAAGTCGCTGAATAAATGTTGTGCAGTATGAGGAGTACAACCTACGGACCCTACGGTTAACTTTATTGCTGCTATTGTAGGCCACACCCGGTATATAGTTTTATTCCACCCAAGAAAATATAACATAAAAGTGGTTTTTAGGTCGATTGGTATATTTTGTCCTTAAACATGGAAGGAATAAAACTATGTAAAATAATAAGCATAGATAGGGAATTATCAACTTATTCCTATCAATACATACTTATTATTTTATAAAGTTTCTTTTTATATATTATTTTATTTAGTTCCACCCTTAAAACCATTCCGAGTTTTTGCCACCAACTTCCTATAACTCCCATAATATCAATATTATCAGCTATTAAATTCTCCACGGTACCCAGCCCCTATTCATATGAGTATAAAAATCACGTCGCTTAAGTCCTTTAACAATTACAAATACAAACCTCATGTTTTCTCATTATTTACAAAAGGGCGTAACTGACGTAGAGACTGGTACGTCCATAAGACGTTTTGGTCGATGGTTGTTGCAATAATAGTGCGTTTACGAGGCAAATGGTGCGTCACTGCACGCGATTGCCACGTGACCCATCCCCTGGGTCACAGTTTGGGTGCATTACGATTTTGAAAATGGTGTAATGTAAGGCCGGGCCCACACAAGCGATTTTATTTCCATCGAAATAAATATTGCAATACAGGAGGTATTGCAATATTTATTTCATTAAAAAATGTGAAGCGTTGGTGACCCAGCGGTAAGATGTGCGACTTTCAATTCGAGGGTCACGGGTTCAAATCCTGCCGGCTTGTAGCAATAAGGTTTTCGGAACTTATGTACGAAATATCATATGATATTTACCAATCGCTTCTCGGTGAATGAAAACATCGTGAGTACACCGGATTAATCCCAATAGGGTCTAGTTTACCCTCTGAGTTGACCTTACGATAAATCTTGGGATTAGTTGCTAAAGCGGACCCCAGGCTCCCAGAGCCGTGGTGGCATAAAGCAGAACGCTAGAACGAAGAAGAGTTCATAAAAAAAAGTGATTACGATACGATATCTTTGATTAATTAGCAGCTTGACTTTGCTATGACCGGTTACACTGATATATCTTGATATACTATTTGATCAGTGAGGATGTCATCTAACAACAACAAGTCTGTTTTTACGTCATACCTGTCTGTTTTTCACTTTGCTATATTGACACTTTGTAGGTAAAACTACAATTCGAATACCTATGCCATAATTATTATCATGATGTAGCCACGTGAAATAAAGGCTACAATTTTGATGATTTAAAGTGATGTTCTATATAAATGTGAAACTACTATACTAAATATGATAACCATTATCAGTAAGGATTGCGGCAATAGTTAACTTATAATTATTTTTCTTTATTACTGGGCATAATTATTTGTCTAATTTTTTTACCTATTGTAATAATTTCGATGAATATTTAGGAGATTTGAATTTGAACTGATAACCTTCTCAATTGTATGCAATATTTTGTATATTATTTTTCATCAATTGACCAGTGTCTCTACCATGAGTTGCTATAGATTTCGAAGGATAGATAACGTGTCGAAATATATACTTGATTGAGATTTACCTAAGTTTTATTTTAGACGTCTTTGTATACTCCTTTATGGGCATTTTCAGGAAAAATTTTACAATTTTTAAAGAAATGGGTAACCTCAATTATCCATACAAAAAAAAGAGTCAGTTTCGTAACAGCCCATATAATTTGTATGAAAAAATGCGTTACGAAGCTGACCAAAACAAGAGACTCTTTTTCTTTTTTTTTATAAAAAGTACTCGCGATTCAGATAAAGAAAACCCCAAAACTTCCTATATTTAAGAAAAAGAAATGGTACCCTTTTGTGTGTAAATGCTATAACTAATGTAAAATGTTGTTAATATTAAATTGTAATTTTTCTCAGCGCTCATTCGCGGCGGCTCTTACTATTTACAAAAATGTATTGAAGCATGTAGTTCGCGATCTCCACAGATACCCCCCGGGCTATCGGTTTGTTATTGATTGTCGGTTAGCTACGCCCCTGTTCATTTGTTATGCTGTCAAGATTGGGACTGTCGCGTGGCACGCTTTACGGTTAATTGCATTAAAATCCTAATTCGGTGTAAGGGTGGCCGTTAGAAAAAGATTTATTCCGACTATGTTAAGTTTCCTTTAGTTAGAGTAAATGGTCACTTTCAATATTAAAAAATAATAATCGTAAGATACACTTTGCTTATAATATGAGGCGATGGAGCCAGCTTAAGCAAAAGATAGGTCATGTTCTGAAGATGCCGATTTCTGAGGACGTCACTTTCTGAGAGCGTAACGTTCTGAGTACGTCACTTTCTTTAATCGCCACTTTACTAGTTCGTCATTTTCGGAATTAGTCACATTCTGAATTCGTCACTTTTCACATTTTGCGGTTGTTCTATTCGATTTTGATAGCACAGACTGTGAAATTGAGTAATTACATAATTACATAGAGTTTTGACGTTTAAAATATTACGTAACATCTGCGCTGTCTCTAATATTAAAATCGATGAAAACTTAGCTTGGTCTTACTCTATGATACAGTTTAAGTAAGTGAGTAAAGGAGTCATCCTTTACTCTCTTACTTAATTCTGGGATCCCGGTACTAGATTCTTCTAATGCCTAAGATTTGTACTTAAAACGCAGGAATAAAAAAAGCTATACAAGATTTTGCCCGATGTAAATTCTTTGTCAGTACACAATATGAAAAATAAAATAACAAATTGACATAAAAAAATAGGAAAAAAATCTCTCCTGAAAACAGCCGAGTCAGCAAAGGTAATTATAGACAGTATCGTTTGTAGATCATCACATTGAAAGCTAATCGTCTATTTGTCAAAATAATGACGGTTGGTATCGACCGGCCATCTCTAATTGGTTCGAATTTTAAACGTTCTTTTGTTTTTACGGAATGTTCGTTTTTCAAACGTTTAAAACATGTCCGTCGTTTTTAAGAATCTATGCTCTTGTTTTGATCTTAGCATTTTATTACAAGTTTCTGCTTAAACTCCTACATAATTATACACGGTGTACACGAGTAACCCGACAAACTTTAAGGGCGTATTCAAGGCCGCATTTAGAGACTTAAATGGCATATAAAGTTTTTTCGCTCTAGTTTAAGAGATAATGATAATTCTTGTAAACACTTGTCTGTGTGATGCCTCAGTGAAAACGCCTTTTTGGCTGCAACGCTGCCACTATGTGACTTGGTTTAGACATAGATACCTACTGACAGATGTCAGATTTTCGCAGGAAAATTGTAACATTTGTCTGTAAATAAAAAAAAATGTTTTAGTTGTAATGATATTGTTTTTACTGAGATCTTCAAGAAAATTTTGTAATGTGTAGAAAACATCTAGTAAGTCATGTTTTGTTTTGCGATCTTCATTATTCACAGATTACCTGGAAGATATAGCTCTTTAGCGAGGCGCATATTGTTTAAGTACCCTAATTTTATGTATACTGAAGTTTTCCTCAATTGTTTTATTTTGGTGTGCAATAAAGAATATGGTATTGTGTATTGTTAAAATAAAAAAAGAGAAAAAAATTTTTTTAGTCTCAAGAATGAATGGTTATAATCTATCGAGTTACTTGTATACACCACACCGTATATGATACCAGCATTTACCGCGATCCCGCTCGATTTATTATAGATTACAATGACATTTGTGGTTGATCTTAGTAAAAGGTGCCACTTTGTCAGTTGTCGATAAATGGATGTCTTGAACAATCGACGAAATGGTAGGTACACATGCGTTCGAAAGTGCATAGGCAATTTATGAATGAATTCAATTATAAACTGCCCTGCAATTCTGAACGCGATAGTACTCATGGTACCTTTTACTAAAAGTATTTTTTTGCTGTTTTATAGTCAAGTTATTTTATAGCGTGGGTTTAAAAACGTTTGTATAGTCTGACAAACCAAGTCTGACAGTAGATTTTAAAAAATTAGTACTGTCAGACAATTTTTAAGTAATAGTGCGTCAGTAGCACTTACACACGCACTTACCTCTTGTAAATGAGCTTTAATATCACACATCGACGCAATAAACTATATCAGCCTATTTTAACACCAGTTTGTCTAAAAATAAACCACGATGCCAACCACATGTTTTAAGTTCATTACTGTGTTGACGTTTTTATTCGTCAGGGCGGCGTGTGAAGATCGAAAATAATTGTTCTTTTACTGTTTATTGTGATGCCAACGCAGAGATTTGTAATGTTGACAGTTTAATTAGAATTCTTATTTTAATAGGCGTTTAAGGTTTTTTATTATTAATGGGAGTTTTAACCGGCTTCTTAAAAGGCTGCGGTTTTAAGTTAGATCAACGTTAAGGATGACTCACACCAGTCCGATCCGATCCGATCCGGGACGATCTCTCAGTTTCTATAGGAAGAATCACGAGATAGCTCGGAGCCCTCGGAGTCACGTGACGTTTTGTATAGAAACTGACAGTTCGTCCCGGATCGGATCGGACTGGTATGTATGTCTTTCTTTAGTGTCTTCTTCTTCATCTTTTTGTTGATTTAATTAAATATTTTGACTTGTTATTAAAGTAGTAACACTACCATATTTAAATCATCGGATTGGCCTTCGTCGGTGTTGGTCTTTTTCTTTATTATATGACATCTATTTTCGTCTTCATTTTTCCGGTTTATGCCACAGCTGATGTAGGGAACCTGGGGTCCGCTTTGGCAACTAATCTAAACTAGATCAATTTTAGTGTGTTAAGGCAATATCATAATCATATCATATGCTTCGTGTTAATTCGAACTTTGCTGGCATAGCGGTACGAGAAGGTTCTAGCTTTAACCAGCGTGAAATTAATGGAGAAGGTCGCCTGAATTGCTTCGAAAAAAGGATGGTACGGCCGTGAATTTGTTTTGCTCGACTTCTTGGGGGTACTGCCGTGCCCTCAGGTAAACGATTAAGAAAAAAACGTACGCAAGTTTGCAATGTCATTCATACCAATCAGAGGTTAAATATATTGCTATTGTATATTTTAACATTACATCACATATAAGTCCAAGGTTTAATCAAAATATTATTATTATTATTTTTATTTGACTTGTAAATGAAGTATTTTTGGTCAATGGCACTGAAGTCAAAACTAAAATTAAGTTACACGCTTTGGACGTCAAAAAATGTAAAACACATAAACTTGTCGTTCTATTTTGATACATAATAATACATAGCTGTTAACTTTTACGACTTTATGAATTACAGTTCGTTTTTATACCTAATACCTATATGAATACTACTAAAAGAACAGATACCTAGGTATAATGGTATCAGTATCCCGGTGTTTAAGGAGAAAATATAAACCTGAATGAAACAAACAAAACAATTTTCATAAGAATTTATTCGCCAGAAACTTTAACAATAACAACAAAGGAAGGAACTTAATAATGCCCTATTTACATGAGCTCAGAAGTTAATATGCTCGTAAGTAATCGTAGTAACTTTAGTACCTAAAGCTAACTGGCACTGGATGTTTTTTAATGATGGCCGAGTGTTCGATGTCTATGATACGAGTACACTGTATCATTGTGTATGTGAAAACTTGAAAAGTGTCTTACATTTTTTTATAAATTCAACTTCATCAAAACTAACACACTGTCGTTGTATCTTCCACAGTGTTATTGTATTAATGTAGGTATATTTTTTTAATCACAAAGCGAGGTCACTAATACCACTATATTTCTTTGTAAAAAGTATCTTTGAAGGTTCGAATCTATTCTAGATAGAAGTCTTCAACAGGGACCTTTTCAAAGAAGATCTTGACGTTCTTTATGATCCTTCCAACGATGGTCTTAAATACTGGCGGGGCTGTAAACTCGGCGAGCTCTTTGGGATTTTCCTTCAACAGGGTTTTGGTGGCCGCGGCTAAAAAAACCAAAAATAAATAAATAAATAAATTTAACACCCTTAGAAAATAGTGAATTTGGAAAGCAGTACAATTCAATCCATAGTCTAGAAGATGTGTGCATTCATTGAATTTTTTTTTTTTCAGCGTTACTCAGGTGTTTAGTCAGTAGTTTCAACTACATTGCCACTCAGGCATAATTAACTTAGTTTGATATCATCATTATTGTAACTTAAAAATAAAGTGGAACGCTGTAGCGAGAAGAATAGGCTAGATGAAAAAATCGTCTGTTAGACTATTAAAAAATTTTCAACATGTATTTTTTCTTTTGTGCGTCAAATGAAAAATGACGGATATGCAGTGTATTAAAGTTTCGCATGACGTCACAATTAGGTGCAATTTTTACATCACCAGCCCTCACCCCGGAACTTTGATGCTCTTCATCTTCGTCAATTTAAGTTAACTTGAAAAATAAAGCAAAAGCAATCGTGTCTAATAATCTTCAATAATCTAACTCACGGACTAAATTGAACAATAGTTTTTCAACCTATTTTATGATATATCCCAGTTGGCCTGCCATTTGGTCAAAAACAAATCTAGTTAAACGAGTAACAAACAATACCTAAAACTTCGTTGCCGTCGAACAAGTTGTCGAACTCTAAAAGGTTCCTTCCCAAGTAAACGAAGCTATGCGTCCAATCACCGGTGATCCAGTGTTTCTTGCCATCAGCACCAGTTTCCTCCTTGTAGTTCAATACGAAATTGATTTCAATTTTATCTGAAATAAGAAAGATTTCAGTTTTAATTGATTTCTTCGAACGCGTTGATGTCTTTTTGATCGCTCACCGTGACCGCTTCTATCCACACACTTTGAACTTTCAAGGACGACTCACGCTAGACCGAGCCGAGGCCAGGCAAGTCGATGGGATAGTTTATGTAGAAAGAGTCGCGTTATAGCTTTGAGATCACATGACGCTTTTGTAAGATGGTATAAACGGCGCGGTCTGGTCTAGCGCGTGAGTCACCTTAAACGTACACAATCCTGAGTTTGACGAGAAATATATTGATTTGGAAGGAACGGCACAACGATATTGCCACTTTTTAATTTCTACCCTTTTCTGTCGGACTGTACCGTGGGCTCTATCGCCCGGGCAGTAGAATACGGCTACGGTATATCTTGCCTGTCGCAAAGGGCGACTACAAGAAGTCCCCGGGGTCGCAGACGGTAGTAATCAGCGATTGCTACCGTCCAAAATAAAAGGTACGACCCACAGAGGCATGGTGCCAGGCCGGCACTGGTTCCACTGGAGATCCCAGGGTCACCCTGCTTGTGTTGAAGAGGACCAGGAGGTGTTTAGTCGGTTTGAGTTCGACACAGCTTCTGAAGTGTCTCTGCGGTGCAGAAGTGTCCATATTTTCCTGTAGTAAAAAAGGCTATATTTACCGTGTTCAATGTGAGCTTTTCCTTTGCCTTGAACTGTAAGGAGCAAGATCTGGCCGTTCATCTCGTAGTTGCCATCCAGGACGACGTCGCAGTGAATTTTAGCTGTTATCGTGTGCTCATCCTTGTTATTCCTAAAAAAAAAAATCAATTATGCACTCTACTTCTCATTGTTTTATTAATTAACACAATGCAGAATACTTTTATAGAGAGGGCTCTCACTTTATAGATAAGCTGTTAGGAAGGAGCAAGATGCAAATAGTAGAAGCAGTACTAATGAATCGCGTAGTCGTTATCGACTAAGGTTACGTAGAATTATGGCAAGCACAAAGGGGGCTGGTTGCTCGGTCTAATATATTATTATCTGGCGAAATAAAAGCAATTGGAATTATTAGATTTAGTCGTAATAAACATTATATGAGAATAGTCGATTAAGATTTAAATTTTAGCCGCTATAGAAGATTAAAAAAATACAAATTGAATGTTTCTATAAGAGAGCCCATTTTAGTCTGTACATAATATGTATGTTAAGTATTTCTATTATTTGTTTCTGTCGCGGCAAAAACATCTCATTTTTCGTGCTCACAGTCTTACGGAAACTAAAGTTTGAGAGACTTGTATAAATATGCCTAAAGATTTAAAATTAAAACAGGCAAGTACTGATGAAATAACAAAATGATCATATCCGAACAAAAGGTAACCTTGTGTAAATATAGCCTTTGTTTGCTAGATTGAACAATCTGTTTATATTGCTTATATCTTTAGGTACAATATTTTCATTCGGATAAACATGTTTCGAAATCACGTCATGGCCGTTAAGATACATATATTATCTTATTCCCGGACCTTGATTGTAAGCAAAAACGAGTTATTATAAAAAACTAGTTTCATAAATCTTTAAAAGATTCGGAAGCATTTTAAGGAGAAAATATAAATTTGTAATTTTAGTGAAAATACAGTGCTCGAGTAATAGAGAGGATTAAAGATCTAATTGCAATAGCACGCGAAAAATGAAAAGGCGATATAAGGGCGCGTCAAAAGAAAAATATTCCTCTGTAGTGTGGTCAAAATTTAACTACAGTGAGACATATAGATATTATAATAAAATTACGGATAACACACATGCGCGACATGTTACGGACATCTTAGGGTGCCATTATCAAGTGTCAAGGAATACGTGAGTGTTATCCGTAATTTTAATCGTAATTTATTAGAATTATAAAATAAAACTTACTTGATAGACTTGAATCTGCAAGTTCTAAGTCCTGTAAGTGTTAGGTCTCTGAAGACGAGTTTCAGAAGATTATTACTA
The DNA here is from genome assembly GCA_949128165.1 of Lathronympha strigana. NCBI lineage: Eukaryota > Metazoa > Arthropoda > Insecta > Lepidoptera > Tortricidae > Lathronympha > Lathronympha strigana. The sequence goes on from OX421911.1 coordinate 4,321,654, forward strand.
GAGTCAATCTTCTTGAACACCACGGGGTCAAGCGTCTCTATCCCTAACTCGGGAATGCCGGCAACGAACAAGGGAACAAGGGTTTCAGTGTTCCGTTTGATGCATTTGGAGTCGTCTGCTGTACATTTTGTAATAGGCACTGAAATTAAATTGATAAATAAGTACACTTCCAGTCGATTTCACAAAAATTGCAACTAAAAGCCAAATAACTACATAATTGCAGCCAAAAAATCGTCCATAAACAACGCAGTGAAAGTTGGAGTTAATAAGGATTGATTTTGTATTTAACCTTTTTTTAATGTTTTATTGATTTTATACAGATACCTAATATTACGCATGCTTATATCAAGTAATAAGACACCAAATTATGCCGGAAACTATATTAATAAAAAAAAAATGGAAGTGTTTTTTTTCGGCTTTCGGGGAACTTTCTTTAAAAGTAAATTTAAAAGTAAAAGTAAGTAATTTTTTTCTTGTATTTTATGATGAATATTTTGTGTATATTATAAGTGGATTTAAAAAAAGATACTAGTAAAAAATAAAACGTTACGTTCTTGCCAGGTTTTTTAAATTCTAATTACCTACCTGTCTTATTTCCATCGAGTGACTAACAAAGGTACAATTAATTTAGTTTGACAATATTATAAAACAGGAATAATATAATAAATTACGGATACGTACATATGTATAATAGGTACGTGAGTGTTATTAGTATTTTATTATAATTTAAATAGACTCCTTAAGAAATTATTCAATAATGTTTATTTTAAGCAAATTCAGTTGTCCCTACGTTACAAGGTAATTCCCCTAGTGTGGTCATAAACATTTCATTAAAATCACACAAACTATATTAACTAGAATTAAAAACAATAAATTATGTAGCAATACAATACAATATTCTCTATTGTACACTAAAATGAAACAATTGAGAAAAACTTCAGTATGCTTAAAAGGTGGTCTTATCGCTAAAAAGCGATCCAGACAACCTTTGAATAATAGAGATAGCAAAACAAAACATGACATAGTACGTAGTAATAATGTGATAAAAAGCCTTGTTACAGATCTAGAAACTCTTTAAATAGAGATTAGCGAAAATGAACACCCAAACTTACCAGAGCCCGAACTAACTAAGCCTATTAAAGCAACCGCCACTAAAGTGTGCACAAACATTTTGGACCAAGTATCTCACGCGACTGTTTCCACTGAACTATATTGGCCATGTACGCGAAATGACCGTTTCGCTACCATTAAATATGCCGGACATCAACTTGATTTCAATAAGCGTACACATAATTAAAGTAACCGGTTCTGACACATCTTCCCTTTATTTTTACCTATTTATCACATTGAAACTGGTTACTAACTCAAATTATACTGGACCTTTTTTTATCGAAATTTAGATTTGCCATTAATTTATACCTCCCAATTAAAATGTCTGTTTTTAACAAAAATATTTGATATCGGTTTCATAACTTGAATAACCGTCCGTCACAATAAGCTAATCTAGAAGGGGTTTTAGTAGGTGCCATGACCATAAAGAGGAGTATGCCAGGAGTATCTTCGCAGCACTTAATTCATAATTATGCCCTTATACTAAGAGGATAAGACTTTTGCAAAAAAAACGATAAAAAAACTTTTTTTTTCAAAAAGTTCAAAATATTCTTTCTTGGAAGTCTTTATAAGGCTCTACTTTCATAATTTTTGCACTAACACTAACAGTTCGAAAGTTAGAGGGGGAGGGAAATAGGTATATTTTTTAACTTCCGGAGCAATTAATTATTTCCGAAAATATTTACTACCTATATCAAAAAATATTTTTAGACGACCCTTATTCTTTTTAAATACCTTTCCAACCTCATGACATAATTTAGGTTTGAAACGAAAAAAAAGATTCACCTCCACTTTGCGTGTATCCCCTGGGGTACCCTTAAAAAATCCCAGCTTTTATATTGTTTATTTGTTTATAGTTACAATCAGCACTAACAGCTAAACCTTACGTGCTAATTGTCGTGGTATTTATACTTAATTACTATCACGCCTTAACTTACATTATAGTACAATCAATATATAATATTATGATATAAACAAAATGTCAATTTAATCAAAAATGTCAATATGTTATATGACTGTTATGTCGGCATAATTGGAATGTAAGTAGAATCATACCAAATTTTGTAGTAGAATCATACCAAGATGATGTTTGACGCCGTAAAACCTGAAAACCCAGGGTTTCCTCATACTAAAAAAAACCGGTCAAGAGCATGTCAGGCCATGCTCAGCATAGGGTTCTGTAGTTTACCTTCCGTCACAATAGGCGAAATCAAAAAGGGTTTTAATAGATACCATGCTCATAACAGTAAAATAGGAGTATCTTTGCAGTTCTTACGATATATACGCCCTTTTTTTTAACCGAGAAGATACCACGGCTAAGGAATCCGCTTTGGCTAACTAATCCCAAGATTTGACGTAAGCGCTAGTTTTACGTAAGCGACTGCCATCTGACCTTCCAACCCAGAGGGTAAACTAGGCCTTATTGGGATAAGTCCGGTTTCCTCATGATGTTTTCCTTCGCCGAAAAGCGATTGGTAAATGTCAAATGATACTTCGTACATAAGTTCCGAAAAACTCATTGGTACGAGCCGGCAGGATTTGAACCCGAAACGCGAGAACACTCTGACAACATCCGTTTTTTGCAAAAAATAAAAATAGCTTAACAGACCAAGTTCAAAATGATTTTCCTTGTAAGTCGTTACAAAGCTCTATTTTCATAATATCTTCATATTTTTTGAACTTGCGGTTCAATAGTTAGAGGGGGGGGGGGACACACTTTTTCTAACTTCCGGATTATTTCCGAAAATGTACACTTTCATCGAAATTTTTTTATAGCGAACCCCTATCCCTATCACCTAAAACACCCCCCACTTTATGTGTACCCTAAAAATAAAAGTTTATCAACATTTTATTTGACCACTTTGTCAGCAATCAGCATGAGAAATATGTATATTCATACTAAATTCAGCTTTTTGGTACATACTAACAGTCACTGATCTAAGCCAAACTAGTTCCTCTTCCGCACTAAGCGAAACTATAAGGGTTCCTAATTGACTCCCCAGGTTATTCAACCTTTATGTGAACAGACTCATGGACGAGCTTAACAATGCCTATGTCGGTTGCTCAACAGCTGAAAAATCAGTAAAATAACATCAAATATGCTGATGACATGGTGTTGTTGAGCCCGCCTGGCCTATGAGTTGTTGGGAATTTTTAAGAGATACTCACTAAAATATGAGCTAAGGTACAATGGGAATCAGAGAGGTTCTTGTTTTTAAAGCCGGGAGAAAATCCTATAAAACAGTACCTCCTGTGTCCTTGGTCACAGGGTCACAAAAACATTCAGGTAGCATGGTCACTGCGTCACTGAGGAGCTCAAAGATGTCCTCGGCATAGAGAGGAAGCGCAGAGCGCTGGCCGTGCGTGGAAATAAATATATTGGCCCGTAGGTTTGCTTGGTGTAATAATGACGTAAACAAGCAAAAAGGCGTAAGTGTCTTCATTCTATCAAGGCACTTACGTCCTTTTGTAATAAATAGTTTTTTGGCAAAAACTCAAAAACAGCTTGACCAAATTTGTTCAAAATAATTTGCGTGATAAGTTCGTCTTATATCCTATTATTCCTGATTTTTTTTCACATTTTTGGGCGTCCCGTTTCTACTCCCGTGTCCACTTTTTCAGACGTTCAGAGCAATTATTTCCGAAAATATTCGATTAATAAAACTTTTGTTCAATAAACCTCGAAGTTATTTCCAAATGTCTATCCGATGATGTGCTACAAGTAGATATTGGGCAAAAAAAATATTTTTGACATTCAGTTACATGTATGGGGCGCCCCCCGCCCGCCCCCTTAACATATTTTTTTTTCGCAACTTACAGGCAAAACTAAGTAGCGGCATACAAAATATATCTAGCTGTTATATTATTACCATATGCTATACTATGTAAAACAGCTATGACACACGGACGGACGGACGGACAGACGGACTGGACGAAACTATAAGGGTTCTGTTTTTGCCATTTTTACTACGGAACCCTAAAAACCGGCCAAGTGCGAGTTGGAATCGCCCATCGAGGGTTCTCCCCCGTTTATGACACGGAACTCTCAGCGTGCGACAGTTATATGTTTTTTGGATTTTTTCCTGTACTTGTGCTGCAAGTTCTTGCTTTTTGCCAAATTTTGTGATTCTAGGTCAACGCGACTCTATGCATTTTGATTCCCATTGCAAAAATAGTCATATCATTTCTAATAAGCATCATCATTATAAAAGTCATTTATGGAGTAGAAGCATTTACTTTTTAGCCATTTTTACAGTCTGGTGGTGAATAATTGGTCAGGTAATTGTCTAATCTCATATGGCAAATTACATAGCAGTTTCTGCTAAAGCGGTCTTACATAGGGGCATCTGTAGTTTAAACTCATCTCTTGTTCTTAGTGGATTATTATTAGTAGACGATAATTCAAAATACAATGGGAAATTTGTACAAAGAATCCTGATTCCAAAATATACTTATCAAATAAGGTAAGCAGTCTATGTTTCCTAAACAAAGGCCAGCAATAGTCTATCGGCTGAGCTCCACAAACCGCTCTGATACACTTTATTTGAATCAAAAATGCCTTGCTTACATCTGTACAACTACCCCATGGTAAACAAGCAAAGCAGTTTTTTTCTCCAAGATACGGCTCGGCTATCTTTTGATTAGCGTTGAAAATGCCGGAAAAAATCGAATGTTTTTTTCATGATTTAATCAATTTGTCGGTTTTTTTCCGAAGTTTTCGGGTTTTTTAAGAAATAAATAATGCACTATCACTGTCACTCCTTTCATCTTTTTGAATTGTTTCTTCCTCAATGTCATCGATGTAGCCCTGTTGTAGTTGTAAATTAGATCTAATATAGGTACATTGTTTTAGAGTTGAAATATATATAGAGCGAAAACTTTCATTGATTTTTTCCTAAAGAATCCGAAAAAAACGAGTCGTCTGGGAAAAAATCGGATTTTTTCCAGACTTTTTCAACGCTACTTTTGATTGCGTTGACGTACAGGTTTGGTGTTTTCACAGCTTCAAAGGACCGCAGATTTGTGTATGTGGTATTAATTTCAACTTGGTATCTCTACGTGTTCCCGATATAAAGGGTCATGACAGACAGACGGATGGACCGACGGATAACAAAATGATCCTATAAGGGTTCTGTTTTTAAATAAGTTTTTTTAATAAACCCGGGTTGCATTCCTTATTCACACGCTAACCATATCCAGTGGAGTGAGGAGTAGAATGCAGTAGGTAGAGTGAAGCTCTAAGAATCGCTAAACTGAAGTGACAGTGGACTGGACATATTGCCCGGAAAACTGATGGTCGGCGAGGCCAGCGAGTTCTAGAGTGGCAACTACTCACCAGGGTGCGTAGCCAAGATGCCAATCGCTCAGTCGCTAACGAAACGCAACTGTCATTGTCACACTAATAAGGAAGAGTGATAAAGAGAGGTAGCTACGATACGTTATTAAGTGTGAGCGATTGGCATCTTGGCTACGCACGCTGGCGACACGGCGACAAGTTAGACTGCTGAAGGCCTAGTATAAAAATTGTACGACATTAACTTCTCGACCGCGTTAGCGTATCGAGAGTTCAAATTATGCTTGCCGTTTATTTAAATCATCCGGCAACTTTCATATTTTGACCCCTCGATACGCTAACGCGGTCGAGAAGTTAATGTCGTAAAATTTTTATACTAGGCCTTCTGATTTGTAAAGGTCGCGGGAATCAGGAGGCAATCAGGTAACTTAAAAAAAATTAACGCATATAAATATTGTATTCAAAAAAATCGGAACATTACACTGTTTACATGTTTACAACATTAAGTAGCTTCATTTGTCTGTGTAACAGCTACTAAATTCAAATCGAGAGGACTACATTACAGCATCAAATACTATAGTGATTATACAAAATGAGAAAAGCACACTGAGTTAGTGATTTAATTACAATTCGCGACAGTCTTCGCCACCATTAAGAAGAAATTAACCATTGTGTCCACTTCATCTCTGTGTGACGGAAGAAAACGTTACTGACATTGGCAATAGCTGTTATTAAACATTTTGATGTAAATCCCTAGTTTTCCAAACCCGATCCGTAGTATATATCCGATCAAAAAATATGGGCGAATACGACCAGACTTTCAGAACTATAGGTTCTACATTTATGCACACGCGGATTACCTTGTGTGGGGCTAGACTAGGAATTTTCAACGTTTGCTGTGCAGACACAGCAAACGTCACAGTTAGGTCAGAACCTAACCCCACTTTGTTGACGTACTTTTTATGGTGGTATAATAATATAAAAGACTACAAGACCAACTCAATCTGGATGACATCACGCTATTATTTCTTAGGACAGCGCGATTCTCTATTACTAGAGAGCGATTAAATATTACAATCACTAAAATTAGAAAAAAGATGCAAGGAACGTTTTGTCTCAACTGAACCGACGTTGCACAAAGTCGCAAGACCCATAAGTGTTTAAATACCTGCGAAATGTATCAGATTTATTTAAGAAAGGCGCAGATAAACGTCGCTTTAGGCGGCTTTACCCGCTTTACCGCTTTATCCCTGGCTCGGCAAAACATTTATTCTAGAACAAACTCGTCCACTGGTATTTTCTCGAAGAAGATCTTGACGTTCTTCAGAATCCTTCCGGTGATGGTTTTAATGACGGGGCCGGCTGTGAGGCTGGCTATATCGTTGGCGTTGGTCCTCATGAGCTCGCGGGCGGCACGGCCTGGAAACAACAAAATAATAAATAAAAACACAAGCCAAGTGCGAGTTGAATTCGCCCGCCAAAGGATACTCCTTCATGTAAGGGAAAGGCACGGAACTCTCAGTTCGCGGCAATTACATATACGGTTTTCGGATCTTTCCTGTACTTGTGCTACAAGTTTTTCCTTTTTACTAAATTTCGTGATTCTAATCAACGGGAAGTACCCGACATAAACGGCCGTGTATCTTTTGATTGTGTGGACTTAGATGTTTGGATTTTCAAAGCTTAAAGGGACTGCAGACTCGTATATGTGGTATTAATTTCAACTTGCTACTTTTACAAGTTCCCGAGAATCATCCAACAAAAAAAACCTAGGTTTCAGAATGGTTAAATTCAGGCGTGAGATTAAAATCCCTACTCAAGTTATATTAAGATAAGGGAGATACAGGTGTCTATATGAACGAGAGTCATGTAGCAGTTGACCATTAGGCAATAAGCATACGTTACTTATCGTTAGTTAGTCTCATGAAGCACTTTGTAGCAATTTGGTATGTGCTTAACTTTCTCGTAATAACTTAGCACATAAGAATTGATGGCGACGTATTAACCGAGGGCCTAGGCAGACTGTTCCGTGGAAATGAACACCAACCTTAGCAGTGAGAAAACCGTTGGATATGATTACCACAGTTCATATAAATGCAGCATTAATCATTAGAAAATATGGTGTTACCTAAAATTTCATTTCCACCGAAGAGGTTGTCGAACTCCATCTTGGTTTTGCCCTTGTAGGCAAAGGAGTGGGTCCAGGCGCCAGTGACCCAGTGTTTTTTGCCATCAGCACCAGTTTCTTCTTTGTAGCTCAGTTCAAAGTTGATTTCAACTTTTTCTGAAAATTAGAATTAGAGTTTGGTAAGATCAGTGAAACATTTCATTCGCTTATTCTCGGACAAACTTTAAGTTCTATTACAGGATAAGCTGGATAAGTGTATAGGAATATCTCGTAAGGATGGTTTTTTTCAAATCAGACTTATATCATGCAAAATTTTAGTAGTACCTCAAATGCAGCATCGTAATAATACAAAGGACGTAACAAAATTGCTGCCAGTGATCCCTTTAAGGGAAAAAAATTACAAGGTTTTTTGTAGGGCAGATTGGCCAGTTAAAGAATTTTTATTTCTTCTTTTGTATTCCGATTTGACCACGATATTGATTAGGTACAGGAAACAGATCAACATTATTTTGGATACACCTTGCACATATTATTTATTTCATTTTAATTAATAATATTTATTGAAATTAAACACCTCAGAACGGATTAATCGCGTTTATTAACACCATGAGCCTACGTTTCGAGCCCTTTACAGCATTCGTATTCACAGGGTAAAGATACGCGATAAACCCATAATAAACGCGAAACGCGCGATGATAATAATAGCGATTAATCCGTTCTAAAGTGTTTAATGTCAATAAACAACAATTGCGGAAACAGAAGACAATATTAATAATATTTATTGACAGTTTTAATTTAATATTTTTTTACACAGCACTTTAGCAAGAACCGACGCTTTTTTTCAAAAATATTATTAAAGTAAAAAAGAAACACTACTGAAGTTCAGGGGGCAATTGTATCTCATAACAGCTGATTGACGTGTTTCTCTGCCACACACAACAGACGATGCCAAAGGTGACAAACAATGACGTCATTTAAATACTCGTTTTTATCCTTTCGAAGGATTACGTATCTATTACTAAAATAAAATTCAACAAGCAATTGTTTACCTTTACTTTGACCGCGACCTTCAGACATAACAAACTTGTTTGGTGTTCTTGAATTTGTTAGGTAAAAATGCAATGTTTGGAATATTCCACGTTTATTTTGCTAATAGCTTGGTAAATAAAAATGCTCACCGATTTTCTTTTTAACACTGGAAAAACCTCGTTTTTATCTACTCTCTACTCTTTTTTATATTGTCTATACATTGAGCGTTGGCGATTTTTATTTTATGGAAGAAAATGTAAGCTGTTTCAGATACTTGATAACGTAAATTAAACTATATGGCACACCTTTCATATGAATAAAAATATCACGTATTGACATCGTTCTGCATTCATTTACAAGAAAACCAACGCTTGGGTTGGTCCTCTATATCCTAATTGTTGTTCAGAACTTCACCACTCTCAATATGCGAAGTCTTCTTCCTATCGTTTTCCTGGCATATGCTATGGCTCTGGGAGCCTGGGGTCCGCTTTGGCAACTAATCCCAAGGTTTGGCGTAGGCGCTAGTTTTTACCCAGTTCCAACCCAGAAGGTAAACTCAGTCTTAGGATTACTCGTAGTCCGGTTTCCTCACGTTGTTTTCTTTCACCAAAAAGCGATTGGTTAATATCAAAAGATATTTTGTACATGAGTTCCGAAAAACTCATTGGTACGAGCCGGCAGGATTTGAACCCACGACTTTCGGATTGAAGGTCGTACGCATTACCGTTGGGCCACCAACGCTTCACTCTCGATATGCATCGTGTCGTCACCAATATATCCATTGATATATCAATATACCTATAATATAATATACCCATGATTGTCTCTTCGTGTCGGACATCGTCTATCTATAAAATCTACTGCAACGTCTATCCCGTTACAGTAGATTGTTGAACACGATCAAGTTGTGATTTTTCGATACACTTACCATGTTCGATGTGCATAGTTCCATCTCCGTTGATAGGAAGACCCAGGATTTGTCCCTTCATATCGTATTTGCCGTCCATGATGACATCGCAGTGGATTTTTGCGATCAGTACCATTTTAGCAGCATCGCGTCTGTGTACAAGTGGAACTAAATTAAAAATCTACCACCCTATGCATTTTATTTAAAATTATGTATGTTCAATAAACATGTTTAACATAAACACTGTGCTGTGTAATTTGCATTTATTTTTAGTAGTTAAAAACATATGATTTGCTTCCCAAATTTTATTTAAATCCTCATTTAGTTTTTTGTTATTTATAAAGAAAATACTTATGGCAACAATATAAGTAGGTATTTTATTAAATTGCAACGGTTAACACTCACGTATTTTTATCACAATAGGCGTGACATGTTTCGAACATGTATTTTTATGGCTAAATCATCAAAGACATATATCATCCTATTTTTTTCCAAACGTTTAAAATCACGCGTTTAAAAAATGGCTTGTATACACGTTTCTTTATATTATGTTGTCTAATATAATCAGTAAGCTGCTTCTCACTAGTTTGTCAATTGAGTAAACGGTGTAAATTATTATTTCGATTTTATTGGTACGATGATGTCAGATTTAGAGTTTAATCCGGTTTAAATATAACATACTATATTTTATCTAAACCGGACTTTTTTAACGGCAAGCTAAACGTGCTATTACTCGTATCCTATATAAATACTTTATTACTGCGGGCTCTTGCCACCATCAACGTGCCTGCTCTCTTTGAGCCGACTAGCATTTTCAGGGATGATGGCAAGAGATCCGTGGTTCCTATTATATATATTAGATTTAAGGTAGGTAGGGGTAGGTAATTAGGTAAGTTACACTTACTGTATATATTTTGTTAGTTATGTTTGTAAATAAATGGACTTAATGAAAACATAATGATTATTACGTTTTAAGAGTTATTCGGTTTGTACTAAACTGTACTGTATTTATAATTATATAATTATTTTTGATTTTCCTATTTCCCGACGTGTCGGCACTTTTGCCACTCCGATGCAATGCCATTAACATTATGCGACGTAATATTATGAATACGTGTAGTTTAAATTTAAATTTATGGATATGATCGCAGTTTTCATAATTTATTCACAAATTTGCTAAAAACGTCATTTGGTCTACTTACTTACGATAGATTAAAGGATGACTCACACCCATCCGATCTAATCCGATCCGGGACGATCTATCACGTGACCTCCGAGAGAATACACTCATACTCCGAGAGAAATAGAAACTGGCAGATCGTCCCAGACCGGACGGTGTCCTTTAACTTCTCATGCTTTACGTTAATTTAAAAAATTTAGAACGTTTGCAAAATGTAGCTATATAGCTATTTTATTCGATTATAGGGTGAGAGGTGGACGCGGACTATATTTGGATGCGTGTCTAATAAGTCAATGGTCGCAAGAGCGATTGTCAACGAAGTAAACGTAACCCCATGGTGGTGAGCGAGTTTTCATTGCAATATGTATTACAAATGGACAGTTGTTGGCGTTCAATGACACCCTCAATGGGGGATTGTGTTTTCTTCTAAAGCTTTACTTCTATAATGTAAGGTATCATCGTTGTAGTCATACTAATAACCCAGTTTTTGGTTTACGACACATAATTTGGATTTTTGCTTTATCGCCTAAACGACGAAAATAGACAGTTTTATCCATTTAGGTGATAAAGCCAAAATTAAGTAATATGAAACTATATGATATAGACCATATACAAAAAATTATAGAGAATTGGAAAGGTTTATTAGAAAACACTATCCCTTCAATGAGGACGCTACTGGATGTTCTGCGCCCTCTTGACATCCATGTTTGACGCTTCTAAGAAGTAGTCACTGTACTCAGTACTTAGATAAACTTACTGGATGCTCTTAAATCTGCAGGTCTTCAGGCCTTTTAGGGTAGCATCTCTAAAGACCAGCTTCAGCAAATCGCTACTGGAGTCGACCTTCTTGAAAGTCACGGGGTCCAACTGCTCGATACCAAGTTCCGGGATTCCGGCGGCAAAAAGCGGGATCAGGACTTCTGTGTTTTGTTTGATGCATTTGGAGTCTTCCGCCTTACATTTCGTTACAGGTACTGTAACAAATGTTGGTAACAAATTAAGGTCAACTGTGCAAAATAGCTGGTAAAATGTGACCGCACCTAGGGTTTGAAGATGAGTAGGAATTTAAAAAACAATTTGTAGTCGGGTTTAAATGTTTTTAAAACGTTTTTTTGTTTGATAGTGTAAAGGAATTTGATTTTTTACAATTTTCGAAGTTTTCTAAACCTGAGGATTTCGTGTTCATTTCAGCTTGATGCAATCACAAACAATTATTGCTCTGAAACTAACTCGGGCATTGCGAAAAATTAATCTGACTGTCGGTACCTTTTAAATAAAATATATGAAACAGCCAAAACATTTACTCTTACACTAAATATTGTTCAGTGGGAATAACTATATGTACATTTTAGCACATATAATCTCTTACATTATGGATAAAGGTTGAAGAAGTACCATGGTATTGGATATAATTATGTACAGAACGTGTTAAGTTTAATTGCTAGTTGCAATTGAGATCAGATGCATTTACATATAAATGGGATTTATACGGTTCAGTACACATGTTTGTTTGTCAGACAAACAAACATGTTGTTTGTTTGCTTATGTTATAAAAGAACATTTTTAATACAGTGCGAAATTGAAATTTCAATACATATATTAGATTGTATGTCTTTGATATAATGTAGGTATCACTTTTAACTTAAACTTGACAAAACGGGGAGTCTTAGCAAATTGTTGACTTGCACAAACTCTGCTTCAGTAATAAATATGAATAAAAATGAGAGTCTTTACCAAGTTACTGGAATGAGAATCTTGAAAAAGATACCTATGTGTGAAATAAAAAATAAATCTTACCAGCACTAGAGCTAACTAAGCCTACTAAGGCGACAGCTACCAAAGATTGCACATACATTTTGAAGGAACGGCTGAACGCGACTGATCCCGTCGAAATTCTACCACCGTATACAAACAATACCAAATCAGCAAACATTAAATATGAAGCACTTCGCCCTCAAACGTCATAGGTACAATAAAAAAAACGTGTCCTATACAGGTGACACGTGACTTCTTTTGTTTCTTTTTGACTAGGCATGTTCAAGTTTAAGTACGTCAGCAACAACAAAGTGACATGCGTTTTTCCTTGTTACTCTTGTTTACCAGTACCTAAAGCTATTACTACTTAGCTAAGTACTTAAGGGTCTTAAGGTCCAGCAGAAGTCGGCTGGTGTGAGTGAAAACTTAATTATACGAAAGGTATCTGGTAGATTAGAGGATGGCCTTTTTTGAAATGTAGGAGGTCAGGGGGAGGAGTGGGGAAGTAACTCAAAATAATAAAAATCTCTGCCAATGCGAACATGATCCAGAGTTTTTAGTTTATGATTTAAAGATTTTAATTTTTTGTAGCTTAAAGTTCTTAAGTAAATGTTAACAAACGCAAAAAATGACTACGTTCGTTTATTGCTGATTTTGTGGTCACCTTATTTACGCCAAGACGTTTCGTTGTTAGTGCGAAAATGACAGTTGCGTTTCGTTCGTCACTGAGCGTTAGCGATTGGCATTTTGGCTACACACGCAGCGTGCGTAGCCAAGATGCCAATCGCTCACGCTTAATAACGTATCGTAGCTACCTCTTTCTATCGCTCTTCCTTATGAGTGTGACAATGACAGTTGCGTTTCGTTAGCGACTGAGCGTGAGCGATTGGCATCTTGGGTACGCACCCAGGACAGACAGTCCTCGGGAGGGCAACACAAGAAAATCTGGGATAATGTTAAATCTCGTTTACAGGACTTTTTGTTATTGTAATATAGGGGCCGGGACCGGTATTGAAGGTCTGCCATCTGGTGGTCTAAATTAAAAACTTAAACTTGACATTAACAAGACAAGTCGTTGGAGGCCCATACGGATTACTGTACAGTGTACGGAGTGCTGTCCTTTAGGTTCACATTAGTCGCATCGAAGGTGGCAAGACGTTTGATTTTCAATCCATTCATAAAAGGCTTATGGAATTTTGAACGCGATAGTACCAATACCAATAGATTTCCAGAACTTGCGTGTACGAATCATCATTTGATATTTGCCAAATAGATGCTTTTGGGTGAAGAAATATATCGCGAAAACTAAACAAACGAAAAATCTATATTTTAATCAAAAATAGTTGCATTATATTTAGGACACCAAAAAGTTCTTCTTTTTATTAAGGTGACATACCTACCACGTGTTGTGACATTGCGGCGACAGTGGATAAACCAGCTAGTCTATGATGGTCGGGTTTTTATCGTTTACCGACGTTGCTGTCACGTTCTAACAAGTATGTATGTGCGAAAGTGACGCATAGCGTGATAAGCGATAAAATGGCAACCATGCTAACCCTGCTGTTAATCATTGATTTTTGTTTGTTACCTACTTGTTTTCTTCTATTATATTTTTTTCTACTATCCCGCACCAAACTAAAGGTTTCAGTTTAGCCTAATAGTTGACTGGTAGAGATTTCTTTTCTTTCTTTCATTGTGTAATAAAGTACATATAAATAAATAAATATTTTACAATGCGATTGCTCGTGTTTGTATTTACTTTCAAGATTCCTAGACCAGCGCCGTGTCTTGTAGCATTTTGCTTCAAATTTTTGGTAAAGTATACTTCGAGTCGTATAAAAGTCATGAAATAAAAAACTCACCATAACCATAACCATGCCTACTAAACTGGAGGTCCCGGATTGGAATCCTGGAAAGGGCAATTATTTAAATGTTTATCACGACTATTTGTTCCGGAGTTATACACGTTTTCTATGATCTATATAAGTATGTATATAGCCATCTAGTACCCATAATACAAGCTTGGCTAGTTTGGGGCTAGGTCGATCTGTGTGAGATTGTCCCTAAATATTTATTTATTTGAACCGAATTTTCTGTCGACAGTCTTATTAAATACCATTGAATAAAAACGCTGAAAAACCGCCGTTATCACAGCGTGCAGTGACTGCTGAAAGATTGAATATAAAATGGAATTTGGCAAAGTTTGGAGCGATAAGCGTGTACAAATTTAGGCGTGGCAGTGTAAAGATAAAAGGAAAGTTCCAACGAAATGGATCGAGAGAGTTTTATCAGATTTCTGCTGAATTTGTACGCGGAAATACATTTTGGGTATTATCTTGTAACTTTTCTGTTTATGTGATTCCGCGCTTTGAAGGCTCAACTTGAGTAAGGTTGTGGTGGCTAACATTGAATACCTCAACGACGACTACATAGATTCATTTTGTAAATACACAAATTGATGTACGGCAGTCTAAAATGGTTGGGATTTAACCGCTGTGCGTGTCACGTTTTAAGAAGTATGTATGTGCAAAAAGGAACGCAATTAGCGATAGAATTATTGCCATGATATCCGTCCAGGGTCTAAATAGTCTAATGAGTGTGAGTACATGAGTTGTACGTCGCGATATTCGATAACAACTACGGCGTTCGGAGATGGTAGGAGTGAAAGGGACATACTTTCGAGCGCGGCAATCGCTATCGAATACAGTTGCAACTCATGGTAAGGTAACATTCCGCTGACGACAGCAGCGTGCGAAGCCAAGATGCCAATGCTTAGTAATGTATCGTAGCTACCTCTCTGTCTCTATCACTCTTCCTTATTAGTGTGACAATGACAGGTGCGTTTCGTTAGCGACTGAGCGTGAGCGATTGGCATCTTGGCTACCCACCCTGGTGGCATTATTGTTGCAGCGTAATTGTTTTCATGATTCCAGTTGGCGGGGGTGGTGAATCCTGCCGCTCATGGACACTGCGATTCTTGACATCGCGTTCCTTTGCCGCCTTAACTCTGCAACTAAGTTTACCGAGAAAATCGAAGGACGGGTACAATGTGGATAGAAAACATTGCATTTGGTTAATGGTCTTTGTAACATCCTGTAGGGTTTGCGTCTTTTTCTTCATGTGCCATCTCCATCATGGAGGTCGGCGACCATTTGCTTATAATTATTTCGATCTATGACATCTATGTGTAGTCATGCGAATTGGTTTTTCCGTGCTTTCGGTCTCCAACCAGTCTCTTATATTCTTCGTCTAAGATGTTCTTCTTCCCGACCTCTCGTAAGGTTTGGTAATTATTGCTTACGTTTTTGATTTTTGACAGTGATTGCGTACTGTTGATATGTAACTATAGGCAACTAATCAGCATTTACGTAGCCCTGCCAACGCACATGCGGTGTGAGTACTGTTTATTAGTAACCTAGGTAATAATTTTAATAATAGCTGTAATTGGCAACGCTCAAGCGCTTTATTTACTTTTTATTTGTAACTAGGTGAAAATTCAAACTTTAACAAGGTAAGCCTGTCTATCAGTTGATCGCTTAGGAGTAGTCATTTATGAGATTGTAAACTATTATGGATGTTCATATTTCTGGCAAACATTAATGGATTTATTTTTTCGCCTTTCACTTAGATACATACTAACTAATAAAATATTTTATACAATCTTGTCATAATATGTGTTATTTTCTTGTTTGATTACGTTACGAGTATCTTCGACCTTCCAAATTCAGATAAAATGATTTATTTTATCTCATTTTGGACTGAATTTGGAACAGGTTATAATAAGTAGAACTAGTTATTTTGCGGCAAAGACATGTATTTTTTGTAACCATAATACCAAGGATAAGCGTAGCCACCTAACTTAGAACGACTTTTGTGACTTTTATGATTTATTTGTCATACGATTTTTAATTAAAGAGACATTTGCATATAATTATTGTGCTTATGTTGCATTGCGGCATAAAATCACGATGATGCATGAAAATAATTACTTTAACTGCCTTCTAGCCTAGATGATACTCGTAGTGACCCTGCAGCAGTGAACACGAAGCAGGAGATCGTTCGAATCCTGGTCAGGGCATTTATTTGTGTATTTATCACGAAATTGTTCTTGAGTAATATGGTGGTGTTATATATATTTAAGTACCTACTTATATGTTCATAACCATTATTGAGCCACAAGCCCTATTAAGATTACTAGGTATGGGACCAGGTCGCTTTTTGTAAGATTCCATAAATATTTATTTATAGTTTGATTTTTTTATTTATTTAATGGAGATAAAGCATGTAAATGTCATGTTTTTTGCAAGATGGCTTTTTCTACTCGGCAAACGCCTCGTTTTATAAACCCACACTCGAGTTTTAAAGATGAGACACAGGACACACCCATCCGATCCGATCCGGGACGATCTGTAAGTTTCTATAGAAAACGTCACGTGATCTTCGAAGGCTCCGAGCTATCACGTGATTATTTCTATAGAAACTGACAGGTCGGGATCGGGTCGAATTGGTGTGAGTCATCCTATATTCGTAAATAATAAATGGTTGCGTTATTGTGAATACAATTATTTTATTGTTCCTCTGATGCATTCGTCACACAATATTAACGTAACTACGCTTTCTGCCTTGGCCTTTAACCTTTAGCCTACTGATTTGATGCCTATTTTCAAAATCTTGAATTTGTATTTATGAACTGTTTGACATACTTCGAATACAGATATTTAAAAGTCACAGTCAAAAGACGGTAAAGTGGTTCGCTTAAGCTGTAGGATGCTCCAGCTATTTTACTAAACGAGGCGTCAAATATCTATCTCGGGGTACCGTAGAAGAATTTCCCTAGTCTGGCAAATACGCTGTGCTCGTAACACAGGTGGTGTGGAGCTGTCATGTGCTACAATTTTATTTAAAAATACAACAAATAAGGGCTTTATTTTACAAATTGTCTATTGACCTTTTAATTCCTTTATTGGTATAGTCACCTGGGTAAATATAAAAGTCATTTCTGGGAAATTTCGTCCGGAGAGGAAATAAAAAGTCAAAAGGCAATCCAGCGAGGACATGCTGCCAGCGTCCGCGGTACCACGTTGCAGGTCGGGTCCCTGTTCTTTTCGCTACAATATTATTTAGGTACTAAACCTTTTTAACTAATGTAACATTTATGTTAATAGATACGATAAACTTACTTGATATCACATCCACTACCTACGTCACTCTCCATAAGCGCTGCGGAAAAAAACAATTTATGACTTTTACGTCATATCAATTTTCACTGTAAGTTAGTTAAAGTGTCAAATACTCGCAACTTCATCTTACTAGCGTTTACCCCATGCTCATCTCAAGATTTTGCGTAGGCGATAGTTTAATGAAAGCGAATGCCTTCTAACCTACCAACTTTCAACCCAGAGGGTAAATTAAGTCCTTATTGAGATTACTTCGGTTTCATCACCATGTTTTTTTTTTCACCGAAAAGCAATTGGTACGAAACGGAGTTTGAACCCGCGAACTTCAGTCTAAAAGACTTTTACCGCTCGACCAACGATCTCTATTAATAATCGCGACCAACTCTTTAAATATTGTTATTAGTAGCAAACCAGACTATCTTGACTAACGATAAATGAATGTTAGTGCAACAAATCTATACGACTCCACAAACATCTCTGTCCTCCGTCACGCTCCATTTGCGCTGTAAGCTTTATGATTATCCTCTACGAACAATTTAATATTGTTCCCTATACCGGACGTTTAACTCGTAAATTAAAAGTTGCAATTTCGCTCGCCTCCGCTGTTCCGTGGATATCCCGTGTTTTTAATAAAAGCTTAACCCTGTTCTTAAAAGTGTTTGCAACTTTTACAGGGCTGTTAAAATCTTTGATTACAACGTGTCAAATGTGACTTGATAAATCTATGGAAAGGATATTAAGTACAGTAGGCCACTAGGGTACTACCGTATTGGAAGTTGAGCAATCCTGTTCCCAAAACCCCAAAGCGCAGCGGTGGAACACCTCAGAGTTTTTGATACGTAAGAGTCCAACATACCCACTTGGTTTCTCCCGGGCCGAGTAGTAACCATTACGGCTTTGCCCTGAGTTAAAAAAAGGGCCACTACGGTACGAGTTAGGAAGCGTGCAAACGAAAATTACGAGAATTGCGGCACCGTAGCGTGATAGGCACCTTTGCTTCGGGAACGGCCAGGAGCGGACTTTTAGTAGGTAGTTAGATGCAAGTCATATTTTTTTATTCTTCTGTGTTTTTGCCAAATTTTTTGACAACGAGAACATGAAACTTTCTAAAATGTACACACGCACTGAAAAGTGCACGGGCAGTTCATTAATGCGATATTATGTACCTACTAGGTGTCCGCAGTTCAACAATACTTGACTTCTTTAAATGAGGAAAATAAGTTAGGTACATAACTTTTACGCAGAAATCTACATCATATTATCCGGTTTAATATAGCTTTGTTTACGATAATAGTTCTAAGAAAAATACTGTTTTGTTTTCGCGTGACGTTAACAATGTGTGAAAAAGTTCCGCCAGTTTTACAACTTTGTTTATTTCATATAATTTAAACTTTCGTGAGTCATACTGATATTAAATTGCAACGGTTAGCACTCACGTATTTTTATCACAATAGGCGTGACATGTTTCGACTGCATCGGGCAGTCATCGTCGGACAGAGTGGTGTTGTCACCTTCGCGGCTCGGGCATCACTATTATTTTTACATCTTCCTTTTCATCACAATTTTTTTTTATTTGTTTATTTCATTTCATTTAATCCTTCAGTCGCTTTCGTAAAACTAGCGCCTACGCCAAATCTTGTACAAATACAACTTGTACAAATAAGAGGCAAAAGCCCATAGTATCAGTTTTTTTTTTAATTTACTGAGAATTAAGTCGATTTGTGTAAAAAACATATTTTAATTGTGTACCTAAGTAGGTAGGCTGCAGTACTTAGATTATTTTTCAATTTATCTGCGTCCCTTTTTCCGAGTGAAAAAAATAGGGTGGCATATTAATTAAAAACAAATTGTCAGACTATTACCTATTACTATTATGATCGTGTCTTTACTAACATCTTAATAATGTATTTTTCAGCCCTCCGGTCGGTAAGCGGCACTTTGCGCAAAACTAAATTGCCGCCTGCCGGCTCCGTCGGGCTGAAAAATAGTATACAAACCTCGGCCTGTAGACGGGAAAGCCTCGGATCACATGATAGTCGACCTCGGCTTCGCCTCGGCCGACAAATACATGAAATCCGAGGCATTTCCCACTTACACGGCCTTGGTATGTAATCTACTATTACCTGACATTAAGGCTTCAGACATTTGCAGTTTGCCTTGTAGATAATTTGCATAATTAATAAATATTATTTGTTTTTTCAAAATCTTCCATAACATTTTATCACTTAAAACTTTAAAAAACTGGTAACTCGTTCTTACTGACCTACCTTGACCTTGCTTCTGATTGAATGTTATTGTTTATCGTAAGATGCGTCACACTAGCACTGCCAATTTATACAGCGTGGGTATTTGATAGGGGCGAATATTTTAATTATTCGACCTACGGAACCTATTTACATTAATTTCTTTAGGAAATTAAGATGTTTTTTTTCATACATAATAATTCAGCACGCAGTGTATTGCATCCACATAAATTAACGTAGCTATCTAAAGGTCATACGAGTCTCATGTCAGTGTCATTTATCATGTCAAACAAATTTGGACGACATACATTGCAGCTCTGTCGCACCTTAGAAAAATCATTACACCTAATTAATAACACAATTTTAAGAAATTATTATCTCATACGATTCATATGAACAGGTACTATAGCATAGCTGGATTAATTATTCGCCCGTATCAAATATCCACGCTGTATATGTGTTAGAAAAATAGGCAGAGGGACAAACGATAAAGAGGTAGCCATCTTAGGCCAAATACCTAAAGCTGTTCGCGATCTTTTAGGCTTAGCACGCACTGCGGTTTTTAAAAAGCGGTTCCGCTACCGCAAAAAATGTAACGTACGGCATTCTTTATAAGCGCACGCACTTGCGATATATTTCAGTGACTGATTTTAAAAACGCAACTTGCTACATTTTGATTTGCGGTTTGCAACCGCGCGTTTTTATGTATCCCATACTTCATGTACGGCAGCGCCCCCACTGAGGTTCGTAAAAAGCGGTTTTTTCGTCAGTTCAGCTCAGAGAACGGAGCAGTGAGGTGTGTGTTGTGCGCTGCATTATGTCGTCGGAGTCCGAAAGTGTGTAGATGTGGGCCAACATTCGCAATAATTTATCAAAACTACTAATTGATATCCTGCAGTAGTTAAAAAATTTGTCTCTGTTGTTTCATACATCACTGTATATTTTACAAAAATATCCCTTCAAATATCTTTGATCTGTTAGAGGATGCACCCAGTACTTATGTTGGCGAAGACGTTTTCTATTTTTTTTATTTCTTAAAACTAAGGCCACAACACATACTGCTCTGAGGAAATCCATTGTCATACTGAACGTGAAAACCGCGGAAACGCAACCGCAGTGCGAGTTCCTCCGCGGTTCGGCGTTTTCGGCCAGACCGCAACCGCAAGAAAAAAACCGCAGTGCGTGCTAAGCCTAACGATCCTTATAACTAGGTATAGTCTAAAATATTATAACTGAGCTCATTAACTTACAAAAGCATTGTATTAACACAAATATATTGTATTAATAAAATAGTATTAACTACTTTTGTTTTTGTAATCGCCAACTAGGTACTTACAAAAAAGGTTAGAAGTACATTGTATGCATATTGTATTTTCAACTTTATCCTTTGTTGAATAAGAGAAAAAATTACCTTATGAATTGTAACAATGCAAGTACCCGAGCCTAGCCGGCA
Organism: Lathronympha strigana; assembly: GCA_949128165.1. NCBI lineage: Eukaryota > Metazoa > Arthropoda > Insecta > Lepidoptera > Tortricidae > Lathronympha > Lathronympha strigana. Next base: position 4,342,930 of record OX421911.1, read on the forward strand.
CACTGTAGATAATACTATGTTAATTTCTGCATTTTAAGTTACATTTGGGATGTAACGACATTGTCGTTGCTGCATTCAGCTTGCTTAGTATTGCTATCTATGTCCAGCGTTTGAAATTATCAGAGACACCGCTTGCTGTTGGACTAAGAGAGAAATATATAACTAATAGGCATGTGACACCACGGAACGGTCTTAACCTTTTTATTTCCACTATAGTATATGCTGTACGTAAACTGTATATACGATTTTAAGCTAACAAGGTCATTTGCATTATATTATAACTAATATTTAAAACGGGATAACTACCATGTATTGTTATGTAAACTGTATCCTTTTTACCATTCAAAAAGGTGTCACACACTTTATAACTGTCGTGTAAGGTTTTATTTTATATATATATTTTTTAATTCATTATATTTTTATCTATAATAAAAACGGAAATAGCCTAGGTGGTAGTGACCCTGCCCACGAAGCTAGGGTTCGAATTCTGGTAAGGGCATTTATTTGTGTGTTTATCATGAATATTGGTTCCTGAGTTATGGCCGTTTCATACGTAATATATGTTTTTATCTATATAAGTATGTATATCGTCGCCTAGTACCCATACTAAAAGCTTTGCTTAGTTCGGGATTAGGTGGATCTGTGTGATTGTCTCCAAATATTTATTTAAAAAAATATCACTAACTGTGAAGGCTAAATATAGAATTAATATTATAGCTGCCATTAAAGTGCAAAAAATCAACATTTTATAATTACATATTATATTAGCCGCCGGACCGGTTTTGTGTGTATGATGTAATAAACTTAACCAACAGCGCCATCTCAGAGTAAACAGCGGAACTTCTAGCCATGGAAGCCTACGAAGGCACTACGCTCGCTTACGTTGAAAAGCCTTGCTAATGGAATCAATACTGGCTGAAAACATTAAAATTTAAAGCTGTCCAACTAATTAAATACACTTCGTGGTATCTTTGCAAGAAAGTTGTTTGAGCCATTAGATGTAACTGTCTTGAAAAAAAAAATTGACAGATTTTCCCGTCCCGCCCCGTCCCGTCCCGTCCCGTCCCATCCTAGTGTGAGTCATCCTTTATTGTTATTTAACCTCTACGTCCATTGTTTTAAATATCAATCATATACGTAACGTAAGTGTGATACATTTTATACTAAGAATTCGTCGTACCTACCATCCATAAAGTCATGATTTTTTTTTACTTCATAACTGCGCAATGTAATCAACCAAATGTTCGGGAGAGATTTTGGCGAGAGAGCGTATTTATTTCGCTATTCCAGGATTCTTAAAGTCAGTAAGTATTATTTTAATATATCCAGCACTTAGTAAGTATACGGGCTTTTTAAAAATAAATAGGGACGTAAAAAATAGCCAACAATAATCGGCTCAAAGTCAAAATACAAAATACCTACAAGTGATCAACATTTAATTTCAAAGTTTGATTTTTTGGTGAAGGAAATTGTAGAACCGATGGCCGTTGGGGCGGAAAGGTTCTCGAGTGGTGACCGCGTACCGGAAGGCACAGCGTGGGTAGGCCCCCCACAAGGTGGACTGATGACCTGAAGGCCTAGTATAAAAGTTGTACGACATTAACTCCTCGACAGCGTATCGAGGGGTCAAAATATGAAAGTTGCCGGATGATTTAAATAAACGGCAAACATAATTTGAACTCCCGATACGCTAACGCGGTCGAGGAGTTAATGTCGTACAATTTTTATACTAGGCCTTCAGGTGAAGGTCGCAGGATTCCGCTGGATGCGGGTGGCGCAACTGGCGCACTTGGCGCAGGACCGGAAATTGTGGCAATCATTGGGGGAGGCTTATGTCCAGCAGTAGACGTCTTTCGGCTGAAATGATGATGATGATGATGAAATTGTAGGCTTTAACAAACTGTGACAGTTTGCCTAATCTGCCCTTTGTGAGTCAGTGAATGCCAGAATGTTATTAAGTACATAAATTAAATAAACTTTGCACAAACCACCAACTTGAGCAATATTTCGTAAAAAAAACTAGAAAGCTGCGCTCACCCACAGCCATCAATAATCACCTCCTTATGCTATTATGAACATAGACTTTATAACGAAACAGCGTATAAGCATTCCCCGTTCTAATACACTTACGCCATTTTGAAAATAAGTTTGGAACAGTACCTACAGTTCTAAAAAAGCTTATGTGTAATACTAGTTTAAACTTCGGTTGAGACGTTTTGGTTTTGCCAGGCTGCAGTGGGGCGAGCTATTTGGCGTGCTTTTGTCAATGGGGGCCTGAATGGGCGTAGGACTCGTTATTTTGTTGAATTGATGCGTTTTGGGGAAGTAGTGATGGGACCTGTACGTAAATTGGGTATCGATATTTTGCAAAAAAAATAAGGCGATTTATGAGCATTTCTAGTGTTAGACAACGATAATATTTTAAATAAAATGTAATCCGCAAAGCATTTTCTGATTTCAAGATGGGGTCTTCTTATATTTTGGATCATTTGCGCCCATTTATGATGTAAAAAGCGAAATATTACGAAATATTACGAAAACGCACTAGTCACGATAAGGTATCACTTTGTAATCAAGGTGATCTAATTAGATGGTGTAGTTAGAGTACCTTACATGAATGCCTGATTGACTTATTATAGTTATTACTAATACAGTAGCAACTGAAAATTCTAGTAAAAATGTTAAAAAGTCGGTTTTACACTAATAAATTACCCGTACATATCGGTATATCGATGCAGGTCTATGAATATTTTCTATTTAATTGCTAGGTATAACGTATAACATTGTTAGTCATAAATGTATTGTGTGATGTCTACATCAAATAACAAATTTATGACTAACACTTAACCATACCTAGTGTTTAAATACAGGTCGCTTGGTCAAAGGTCTTAGGTATCAGCGCAAACAATGCGATTGCTCGAGAAGGTAAAACTAAAAAAAAAATAACACGTCACTTAAACGTGTAGTTTATAATTATTAGAAATACGTAACGCGACGTATTCACGGGTCTACAGATAGACAGAACTCGAAAGTCAGATATTGGAGTCTAATGTACCATACATTAGACTCCAATATCTAAGAACTACTATTGATATACTTTTCGGGACTAGCAACATTATGGGCATCACTAGTATTCTTAGCTTTCCACTTCACACAAGACAATATTGAACACTAAATGTGTGTGTCTCCCTATCGCGAGAGATATTTATGGACTCGTTAACAAGAACAATTGTTTTAGAAAAAATATTAACCCATTAAAAAAACATTTTGAAACCCGAAGCACGAGACTGTAAAACATTTCGACGCCAAGATTTTTAAGAAGCCATTTATATGACAAGATTTATTTAATATTGTCTTCCGTTACCGCGATTGTTATTCATTGAAATTAAACACTTTAGAACGGATTAATCGCGTTTATTAACACCATGATCCTACGTTACGAGCCCTTTACAGCACTCGTTTTCACAGGGTTAAGATGATGACTGAGAGAATGCGAATTCTCCCCGTCAATAGTTTTTCCCGATTTTCTCTACCTTGGTAAGCTACACATGTGTCACGTTTTATGCCGGATAGGACCCCATTTAATATTGCTACGTATATATGCAACGGCTACTTTCTAACGCAAACTATTATTTTATTGCCCAAGTATGAAATCATTTTGACAGATCTTCGAAAAACAGGACTAAATGACCTAAATGTTAATATCTCAACGCCGAATTGCCACACAAAAGTATATATTCCCAACAAGTTGCGATTTATAGGTTCGATTATTTTTATCGATATCTATTTTCTCATCTATACAGCACTGTTCCTTAACTGCTGCACCTCTAGTTCCCACATTTTTTGCGGAACCGCCCGGATTACCAAACAATGCGCTGCGTAGACGCACCACACATCATCTCCCGCCCAGTGTTATTCTCATCGGCACACCGAGAGTTTGGTTTAAGGGAATACAGTATGGGGTCCTTCACAAGGGAGTATACAAGTCGGCAACGCGCATGTGGCATCCCTGGAATTACACGACGTGGTATTAAAAAAAGGGAACCAGTATGTAGCACTTATAGCGAGCGGCGTCGCTCCCCGGTGTCCGGTGGCGAGGATGGGTGTCCAGTTCAATGTAATAAACTCACTGTCAATCTTTTTTTTTTAACTTTTCTACCCCAAAACGTATTTATAGTTGGAACATGCTAAGTCTTCCTGCCAAGTTTTACGAGAAGAATGACATTTTCATACAATATCACTGCCAAGTGTGCCAGGCCAAGTTAGCGTGGTTTCACCCTAGAGATCACGTAAGACTGGGCAATTTTTTTTAATGCTAGACGTTCAATCAGAATACTGCGCCAGTTTTTGCGGACTACTATAATGGGATTCCGCAATTCATAAAACTTCCTTTATCAAATCGCCATTTTCACAAAAGTTGTGCAAACACGTGTCAAAGAAAGGACGGACAGGATTAAAATTATGTTTTGAAATTAAATTGAATGGATTGAAATGAAATAGACCGAGAAATGTACTCCACAAGATGGGTGGCAGGGTTTTTGCTTCTTTATTTAATCAAAACTTAAGACTTCTATGACATTTAATGCTGAGCCCTTACCATGACGTATTAACGGGATTCAGTTTAGGACTTAAACTGAGTCGCTGCCATACAACTGAGCACAGTTAAGAACCTAAACTAAATCGCGTTAAGACGTCATGGTAAGGCCCCTGAACTTATTAAGGCTGCGTTTTACCAAATTTTTATTCGGAGAATAACGCTTACTCTTGGGTACTAATGTCAAAATCCCATAGTAATTTTGACGTTACTATCTGAGAGTAAGCGTTATTCGCGGAATAAAAGTTTGGTCAAATCCAGCCTTAGTAGAAGAGAATTTTGTAAAAGACAAAAGAGGACCAATGAGGGAAAAGCAGTTACAATTAGGGCTTGTAATTCCAGAATTGCTTTGTATACGGTCAATTCTAGAATTCATGAACTGCTAATATTATAAATGCGAAAGTTTGTATAGATGTTTGTTACTCTTTCACGTTAAAAGTACTAAATATTACTGACTGGATTATTCATCAGAATAACACATAGGCTATAATTTATAAAGATATTGCCAGACGAAGTCGCCGGCACCAACCAGCACAAAATAATGTCGGAATTGCAAGCCTTAGTTAAAATAAGATAGCGATGTAGAAATATAAGAAGATTTTTTTTTTACTGTCTGTGGTCAATTGCAGTAATTAAGTATACAATGGGCCTCTGGTAAATTATACATACATACAAGCACGCATAAGACTCTTATGAGTCCTAAAATAAAATGTTGCTACTTATTAGATTACAAAATCGTAAATACGCACTTAAGTAACAAAAAGAACACCTATAAATAGGTAACACAATTTCTTATACATTCGATTTCAAGGAAGTAGGTATAACAAACACGAATTGTACGATTGATTTAGATGAAAGTGACCTACTACGGCACAAACATAATATATTTCGTTTCAATCTAACAGAAATATACCATTATTCAACAGTCTTTTGTTTTCGAACGAAACCTACAACCACCAACAGAATTTTGATAAAACCGAATCAAAGTAAACAATGTAGTGCAAAAGTGGGCGTGTTTTATTTATAGCCCGTTCTGATCTCCGTTTACAAATACAAAAGCAAAAAAATACAATGGCCGACATTCTCAGTGAAAAAAGGACACAAGCACCCAAAAGTTTCATACTTACTCGCTGCTTTATTTAATTGAATATTTTTTATTCGTGACGGAGAATGATGAGCGTTTAACGGAAAAATTATGCAACCAATTGTTATTTGGGCGTCGATAAAAACTGCTACTGTCCATTTATTGGCTCGGATTTTTGCGGTTACTGCGTGTCAAAATATTGGTGTAATCGATTTGATTTAAAGGCTCTTTACGGTGCGAGGTTTAAAGTGATCGCTATTTTATTTTATAACATGCAATTTATCGTTATCCCTTTATCAGTGTCATAATTTCAGCCGTTTATCGTCACTGGTCCTCGTTCTATGGCCTACAATCTTCTGGAGATGATCAGACCGACGCCAAGAGCTTCTTGCATCTGAAAAAGCAGTCACCAATCCGTTAACATTTTGGTCCACCTGCCATCACTCTGGCTGGCAACATGTTCCGCTCAACTCCATTTTAGTTTGGTAATGTCGGATCTCGACATTCCTGGTGATTTACACCCAGCTATTCCTTTCCTTTTCACGCTATCTCTACAGTCAATCAAGAACCCTTGTTCAAGCAGCCATAACAAGTTCAAAAATTATAAGTATGAAAAAATGGCATGCTCCGTAAAGTAAGCACAAAAAATCTAATATCATAAAATAACATCGTACTGCAAACATCTGAAGGAAGTCTTTTGTACCTCAAAATGCGGTTAGGGGACCCAAGACTTTTACTGTGATTAATCCGCGAAGATAAGAGGACTAGGACCACAAAGACACAAATGTGCCCAACGTTGATCGAAAGCCGATAAAAGTACTAAAAAAAAAACGGCCAAGTGCGTTTCGACTTTTACATTGTGGGTTCCGTATGAAGACTGTTTGATTGGACTGAATTACAAACCTGCACTACGCCTGCATTGCAATCCCTATGAAGACTGTTTGATTTGACTATTTGATTTGCTGCATTGCAAGGTCTTGGAAATACTTACGGTTAGAGAACATTTTATGCTGACCTGTATTGGTATCTCAATAAGAGCTGCGTTCCTTTAAAGTCTTAAAGCGATATCAAATAGGTACAGTCAAGTGTAAAAATATGGTAGTGCACATCTTACTCAAAAATATGTCCCATATCACCTTATGCCGGTGTAATAAGAGCGTAGTACCATATTTATGAGTCGATTATGTCGAACCATATTTTTGCACTTGACTGTACCTATGTATATATAAACGCGTTCGTAATTTAAATGGGCAAACTGGGTCCTTTTAATGGTAATAATGCAGTTGATACCTATACAAATAGTATAATATATTATTTATTTTAGTTATGTTTGTTATAACAATACGTATTAGCTACAGCCATCTATCTAAGTAGGTATATAGATCACAAACGTTTATAGTGTAGGTACACATATATACTACCAAAACTAATAAATGATTTGCCTGAACAGGTATTGAAAAGCTACTTAAATGGTAAATACATTTAAAAAAATGTACTAAATTGTAAAGACATGAGTTTTATATACTAAGATTAGTAGACGAATAAGTATTTATTTATAAGTTACTAACACTAGTGTAACAAATAATATAATTTCGAACTCCCCATCGGCACACAAACCTCCTAAAGGTTTTGCCTATGATGGGTCTTGCATTTATAACACTGTAATTTTACTGTATTAAACAATAAATAAAAAATAAAAAATGTCAAATTCATACACGGAACTACCAACTCTGTTAAAACTTTATAGGCTGTTGGTACTTAACGAAACGTCAGGTTCCAAACAATACTATATGAAAAATCGCTGCAACTGCAGCACTTTTATGGTGTAATTTTTTTCGTTTTTTTTATTCTATATCTATGGTTAGAATGTATATTGACATATTTGTAAGTACCTTGGCAGTTCCGATATAATCTAACTTTAATCATGGATGATACGATCTATGCGTTATGCATAAATATGAAAATAATTAATTTCGTTTTGATTTCTTATGGTTCATAATAGATTTCTTTTCATATTTTATTTAATTGACACTTATTAACTACGTCTTTCTTGTTCGCAGGTTTTCGCTGACGGATTGACGTTCAATAATATGGTTCTGCCACCAACCGAACCCTAAAAAAGAGGTTTCGTCGTTATCAAACAATCTTTGGGTACTTTGTTGGGAGCACGTGTTTTGACTAGCGATTACGCTTTCAATTGTCTGTTACGTTTCTGCGGTGATGCTTATCGTGCCAGCCAACCTTTTAAAACCTTGTCGGATTACTGTTTTGACAAATTTCTATGGCGGTCCATAAGATATGTTAAAGCGACAAGGCTTGAGGTAACCGGAGGGCAAAACTACTGTAGTTGGCGGCAGAAATTCGGCTGCTTCCGTGACAGTCTTGTGAATGGGCTAAAAATGAGATTTTATCATATTTGCGTACGCAGTTAAGAGTGTACTTAGACGCCAAGGTAACCTCAACGGACCTCATGCCGTAGATTCTGGAAAATAGATTTACCTACTCTTATAGTGACAGTTAGGCTTATTTTTGTTTTGAATAAGTTACAACTCTAACCCCCTGGAGACTCCATAGTTAATCAGAATAACTTTTTGGCAAGCGTAGGTACATTGCCAAAAAGTTATGCTGATTAACAATGGAGTCTCCAGAGGGTTAGATTTGTATTTTATCCAGGAAAAAATACTGGAACTTTTTTAAGTTTCTCCAAAATTCACTGCGCAAGTTTTTTACCAGCAATTTTAATACAATTTCTATTTTTTTAACTCAATGAAAGAATTGTAAACAGACATAATATTGTCTTCTGTTCCCGCGATTGTTATTCATTGAAATTAAACACTTTAGAACGGATTAATCGCGTTTATTAACACCATGATCCTACGTTTCGAGCCCTTTACCCTGTGAAAACGAGTGCTGTAAAGGGCTCGAAACGTAGGATCATGGTGTTAATAAACGCGATTAATCCGTTCTAAAGTGTTTAATTTCAATGTTAACAGACAGTTTAGTTCGTTTAGTTACGGGTTTTTTCAATGTTTAAAATACGAAATGTTGAGTACAAACCGGATATTCTAATAGCAATAAATTGTGTGATTTGTTACGATTTCTTATCTAACATTAAATGGGCTAATCAAATATTTCATGCCACTATTTGCCATAGTCACGGTCTCCTGGATCAAGTTTAAAATCCCTGTTTTATGGCAATAAAATTCACAAAACATGATTTTTTAGGATGTTATATTCCCTTTCCATGATATGCCATATTACCAAGCATGTCAGTATAACATACATACAACGTTCTTTCTAATAAACTGTGCTGCATTTGTCTCCTGACTGACGGGACAGAATAATAACAAAAAATAGTTAATTCACACAAGTATTTAACTTTCTCTTAGCAAATTATTAATTGTTTACATATGTACATACAACGAAAAATGGAAATGCCCACCTGCAAAATATTTCGAGCGTAACGCATCTTGACACTCAAGCCTTATCAAAAAAACGATACAAAAAAGTCACCTCAACATGACGGATCTAAACGCAAAGGGTATATAACGAGAATTCGTTCTTCCGAGAAAGCGTCAAGATTATTAAACGTTGTTACACCCTCGAATAAAACATAGATATTTCAAGATAGATTAATTGTCGACATCGTGTGTGGTTTTGATGAAGCGCTGATCGAAATCATGATAATGACCCTCGAAAGTTCATAAAATTCCTGGAGGGTGAAGTCACGATGTCATTACTGTGTCCTTTTAGTTGATGATCTAAATGAGGCAGATTTGAGGATTAGAGTGACATAACTAAGACGGGATAAGGTTTTTTTGAAGAATGTGCGGTGCTTGTCTCTTTTGTCAGAACGTGTCGTACTGTTACTTAATGACGGAAACTATGGGACTTTTGTTGCGGTTTTAGCTTTTATTCTGTGTACTGGACTCGCTTATATATGGACCACACAGTAGGTGATAGACTTAATAATTTAGGAGAATACTAGAATAATTTCCTGTTTTTTGCCCTTGTATCGTAATATTGTATCATTGTCGTATAGTGTGACTATGTTACGTGTATTTGTCCCTCCAGTAAGACCACGGGATTCTTTTAAGTATTCGCCCCAACTGCATAAAAATCATTTGCACTTATTGAAATGCTAAAGACCACACAATACTTGAACAAACCCTAGCAGCGCACTGTTGATATTGAAAGTATTAAAACATGTCTTTTGTTGTATGTACGAACAGAATGGCGACATTATTGTTACAAATAAACAGTTTCGGGGAAGCGATCTCTTAGCAGATTATACGTTATTGTGTGTTAGTAAACATATATTTGGAGATCTGTAGGAATCACTAGAACCGCTGAGTCGGCCTCTCTTGTTGTTGTGTGTGCTGATGCAGTGCTACTACTGAAACGTTTGATGAGACGTTTTAATTTCTTTACAGAAGCGACATTTGAAAGCTAAATGTCATTGTCGCGACCACAGTGGATTCTATTATTTTATGGCAATGATCAACAAACTCCAGGACATTAAATCGTTCTCACTCCCAAGATGGCACTCAAGATGGATGGAACTCCAAGATGGCGATGAAAAATAATACTAATCCCAGGCGATACAATCTCTAAAATCGTCCCTATGATCACATATGAGATTCATAATCATAGGTCTCCTCGTACAATTATTTCCGCAGGCACACAATTTCGCAACTACTGCTTTAGCGATTGGTCGTTTCAATGGTTCCAATCAAGGTTTACTTATACCCCTTTTGAAGTCACAAAATCGTTTTTAAATCACTAAACTAAAGAAAAAAAATCCCCTTTTGTTGACTATAATAATTGCATATGAAATTTTTCGGCTTAAAATATCACGGTCAAGTCAAGTCGTAAAATTGCACGGAAATGTGCTTGTTTAAGCCCCACCGTGTCTGAGAAAGAACGTGCGAATCGCTGATCTAAAAAGGCTGTAAAATTCTTATTTATATAATATAGTCTTCTGTTACCGCGATTGTTATTCATTGAAATTAAACACTTTAGAACGGATCTTAACCCTGTGAAAACGAGTGCTGTAAAGGGCTCGAAACGTAGGATCATGGTGTTAATAAACGCGATTAATCCGTTTTATAGTGTTTAATTTCTTATTTATATTATAATTAGACAAATCTGGCCAGTAATGCTCTATATGTAATAAAATAAGCTTTTTTAATACACGAGCATACTATTGAGCGTCGCATTTCTTTCCTAGTGAACCACGTAACAAGTATCTTCCTTGAGTTAATACACTTAAAAAATATATTGCGAAATATACTGAACCATTCTGATCGTCCGACTCAAACTTCACCCATACAAATATTCGTTAGAAACGCCGCAGGCCATCATTGTATGTACGCGTGCTATTGACAGCCTACTTACACTACCCAAACCAGTCATCAAATCTAAAAGGACATAACCGCTATGACTTAATCCCAAAGATACGCTGTTGTACAATTAGATTGGTGTAGGAATAAGTACAACAATCATTTCAAAAACGGCGTGAGCTAAGGAACATTACAAGCTAAGATACGTCATTGTGAAAGTAAGATTGTCCTAATCCTCTGAAGACAATTAGGTACCTATGGATTTTGCGCCGACTATTATCTGTTCTTAGTTCAATCGAGCGTTTTAATTTTGACAACATTTTGTGACTGTTGCGGATTATGTGCTTTGAAAAAACAAATGCATTAGATTTTTTTAGGTCTAAAAAATATGCTAGAACATGTATATTTTATAGCTTTAGCCTATTTTTTTTTAAGATTAATTAATTTTCCATAGTTTTACTAGAGCATACTTACTCGTTTTCAGTTTTACTACGGCATAGTTTTACTGCGGCATACTTGATCTTGAAAAAAGCAGTCAGGTGAGTGATTGTGAATTGAAATAGCGCAACGCAATTGTGTCTTGGGTATATTTATATATACCCAAGTATATTTCGGAAAATATGTCCTTCGATAAAATATATTTTCAGCCCTCCGGCCGGTAAGCGCCACTTTACGCAAAACTAAATTGCCGCCTGCCGGCTCCGTCGGGCAGAAAAATAGTATACAAACCTCGGCCGGTAAATGGGAAATGCCTCGGATTCCATGTAATTGTCGGCCGAGGCGAAGCCGAGCTTTTAGGCAATTTAGTTTTGTGTAAAGTGGCGCTTACCGGCCGGAGGGCTGAAAGTATATTTGTTAAAGGGCCTTGGTATGTAATCTACTATTATATTTTGCAAAAATAAATAGGTAAGGGAAAAGATCTTAAAATAACGTTCTTTATAGTTCATCATCATAGATAGAATAAAAGAACTGGATACCCAATTAGCCGAAAAAAAAACACCATAAGAGTGCCGCAGTTGCGGTACTTTTTCATATAGTCTTGTTTGGAACGCGATAAAGTTTTAACAGTGTTGGTAGTTCTGTGTACGAATTTGATACTTAATGCTAACGTTATTAAGCTCTTTTTCGTTCAAAACATTTATCGTTTGTATCATCATCATTATCCCCAACCCGTGGTTCGTAACCCCAACTCGCGAGTCACCAATTTATTTACTCACGTAGTAAACATTCGTGCAGCATAAACCATTAAAATTAACTTTCACAGTACTTATCGAGTAACAAACGAGTCGGCAAATCAGGAACGGAAACGGTCATGTATTTGTTTTATACGAGTTAACATAAACGCAGTGGATATAATTTTTAATGAGCGTGCAATAAAAGTTTTACGACATTTCGCGATATAACAGCCCAGTTCATTCATTTGTAGATTTAAATTAAATATATGTTGTACCCAAATATAATAACTGGTAGCTTTTACGAAATACTTTAAATCTGTAATACATATTGTAATATACAGGATGTAACAAAAATCTCGAGCGATACATTAACAGCTGATAAGGTAAGGTCAATGACCCTGAGTAAGATGCAAGTGGAAAAATTACTTAGGGCACAGAGTATATTAAACCAGATTTTTTTAAATCTATGCTTAGGGGTCACTGATCTTATCAGCTGATGAAGTATCGTTAGGGGATTTTTTTACACCCTGTATGTGTGTTTCTTTTAACACTTAATAAAATAATTAAGAATTTGAATTTTACGTTACGCAATGAATGATAGAAACAGTTTGCTTCGAATCCTTTTTGTATTTTCTTAACCAGAATCGTTAGAACTATAATATTGAGCATCAAGAAGGCTAAGATTCACTGGTTCGGTTATTATGTACGCGTTAAAGGGTTCAAATAGATTTAACTTCAAACAGTAAGTATATTTTTGTACAGTTCACGTCAAAGTCATGTTTAAGTAACTTTTTTATTTTATTACAAAAGGGTAAGGTGCCTATAATTTTGCTTAATTCGTTATGCTTTTCACAGGTAAAATAATGAAGTGAATTGTTTTTCTATTTTAACCCTTCAGACATTTTCAGTCTTTTTTATTTCTACAAAAAAAAGGTTAAAAATATAGATACTGTATTTGTTTGTATTCGTTTTTCTGTTGATCATATTTGCCATGAAATTTGAACGTTAATACCGATGTTTATGGTCACCGATAAAAAATCATCGTGTATAAATTGACACATTTCGTCCCTGCTCAACCCGGTGTGTGCATCATCCTTCAGTCCGTTGTCTGTCAGTCTGTATATCACTGTTTTAGACTGAATTGAATTCAGCCCAAAAATAATACATTCCCAATTAGTTTCCACGTACGCGACAATGGCGAGTGGTTGATTCAGTTTCGTTGTCCATACAAATATGCACGAATTACCACTCTCCATGCAAGCACTATAATTGACCTCTCTAATGAATCGGATGGATACATCGATATGCATGAATGGACCAGTTATTTTGTACAAGTGTTTCTCATTTACTAATGGCATTCAGAAAAATTACTGGCCAGTAGTTTTGACGAATCTGGGTCTGAGTACTAAACTGTGTTGCCTTCTATAGCTATAATATATTATCAAATGGCAACATTTATGACTTCTTTAAAAAATATGAATTTCAAAATCCAAATCTGAAATACACGTTACATAAACATTACACTGTTACATAAACATTTTTACAAACACTGGAAAGTGCCAACCCTGTCATAATGGGCAACATTGGCAATTACAGGTTGAGTGAGATTACTGTGTTAAATTGTCTACTGTCATAAAAAATCTTATTCGGCTAAGATACCTCTGGTGGCAAAGTTGGCGTAAATTACGGTATACATACTGAAGTACACATAAATGTATCCTTTGGCTACAGAATGTGCAAACATAGTACTAATATACAAATAACTGTATCTGTATAACTAATCTTTATAATATTTTTATCTTTATAAACAGATACATGTTATAACAACCATTTATTCGTTTTTAATAAACATATATGATATACCAATATTGTACACTAGAAACTAGTTTAAGAAAACAAGTATAAATATTGTTTCCTAATTATTCAACTGAAGTTCACTCGCGGTCCGCGTAAAGTTATTCATTTTTAAAATTCTAACTGCAAGTCCGCTCATCCTATATGTCTATGGCAGCTGAATTAATTGTCGAACGTGCCCAGAGTCCCAACATAGCCACTTCAATTACACTTTCAAGCACTCCAGGTTCTGCACCTTGGCGGGAAATGGGGCCAGTTTTTGCGGAACATACACCAGTCAATGGGGAGTCGATTTAAATATTTTCAACCCATATTACTCGTAGTTAAACATGAAGGTGAAGTGTGTGTGTGTCCGAGCAATGCATTTCCTTCGTCCTTACAAGGCTAATTAGGTACCACGATGAACAAAACCATAAAAATTAAATTAAACACTTCAATGCTGATAAATCGCGTATATTGACCACATTTCAATGAAGACTAATCGCGGTAATAGAAAGATAATACTATGATTACATACCGAGGCCTGTAAAGTAAAAAATGTCACAGATCTCGTGTAATTGTCGGCCGAAGCGAAACTGAGTTCGACAAACGTGTGATCTGACGCTTTCTTAATTACTTGCCAAGGTCTGTACTCTAGGTATGTTAGGGTTATTTGAAGTTATTTGAAGACGAGAGGTACCATAGAGAAACTCTGTAATGAAACAATCAAACCCCATTATTTCTGGGTTTCTTAGAATTGCCTCGATGAGTATAAGTTGACCGTGGAAAGGAAATTACAATCAGCAATAAAACCTTGTATCAAAAATAATTTTAGATAGAAAACTTATTCGAACTCTTCTCCTTGTAGTATTTCCTGGTTATGCCACGGGCCAGGGACCCTGGGGTCCGCTTTTGGCAACTAATCCCATAATTTGGCCAACACAGTAAAAAATAAGTTTTTTGTTTCTTGAACATATGTATTTTCTATAACTATACGGGACTCGACTCGATTTGCCATTTATTTAACTTACCTTGGTAAAACAAAAACAAGATTGGATTTATACTTAGGTAAATACATAGGGGAGAGTCGGTTATATCGTACCACTTTTTACTCAAATGTGAATATATTTTTGCTAAAGGTAGTTAGAAATGTGACTGTTTATTCATATAAAAGTTCAGTTTCTTCGGTTGGTTATATATTAAATTGAGTATTCTGAGATTAAATTAACGATCTGGAAATAAAGAAATTCGAAGAGATTGCCACCGGTACGATTTAGCCGACCAGTCGGTTAAATCGTACCATTCGAACTGTATTAGTTAAGCTGTGTTAGGCTGATCAAATGACCTTATCAATCAATCATTATCACTCAATGCAAATAAAAGTTTAAACATACGGTCACTTCAATTTCTATATACATAATTTAATGTTTACCAACACTATCCCTCTCGTCGTGAATCGAAATGATTTAGTATACAGTAATTAAAGCAGTAGCTTTAACGATTAATTAATTCGTTATAGTTGAAACCTAATCATGGCATCCATCATCATAGTGTCTAATTATTTATTTATAATGGATCAACACGAAGACTATCTGGGATTTAGTGTAATTTTATTTACACCGAATAAGCTAGGAAAATTATGTAACAGATTTTGCCAAAGACACCTGACTTAAAAATAAAAATTATAATTAGAATAAAAATTATTGACTTAATTACACTTTGCTCCTTACCCATAAAATTTTCCCATTTTCAACCATTTTTTAAATGCTTTTAATCTTGAATCACTTACAAAAACTCGTATTCCAGACAGTGTTACATCCATCACCGATCCGCGCGCTTATTTACGGTCTACGAGTGGCATTCGTTTAAGTTACCTATTTTATGTTGCTAATAAACTTTCCTATGTCAGAGCATAACTTCGCGAACTAGTTCAAGTTATATTGTTTTTTTACTAAGCGTATTCGTGATTAGGCATTTTGTGGTTGCAGTTGATACAAAAAAAAAGAGTGCAATGGTGATGAAATTTGAGAATGTGTACATTTTAAAAGCACGCAGCCGATTCAGTATAATATCATCGAAACTAAATCAAGACACTTAAAGGAAGACCCAGTAACAGATTCAACACGAAGGAAATACATTTTCGTCAGCGACGTAAACTAACAACAACGAGCACTTCATCAATGCTCATCCTTCATCGTACCCATCTCTCCTTACGTATATAATCCACATTAGCTTAAGGCTGCATAGTTGGTTGATTGCGGGCTACGGTTGAGTGTCGTAGTACATCCCTTCTTATCCCAGAGCGTATTAGTTACTACCCACAAATTTGTGCCCCCTGATAAAACATAGGTACCACACCCAGCCAGGGACATGCTTTCTCCGGCCTAGCCGGTATCCAGACCGGAGCGGGCATGTTTGTTTGTTTGTTGGTTTGTAAGCACTTTATTGTACACAAATATAGTAAAAATAAACATGTCCCTGGCTGGGTGAAGTAGGTACTTCACCCAGCTTTGGGTAGGTACCCATGCTCTTGTTCTATTTCAAAACATAACGTCTTCTATACTTCATTAGACAGCTTTTTCTACCTTATAAAGCGTGGATCACGTGGTCAGTGTTTTTGTTCTGAGCTTAACAATAATCTCATAAATTAATAGTTTTAATGCACTGGAAAAGCATATTAAAATTACATCCACATTTATTTTTAATTTCTCCAATCCATAATCTTCTTAAACTGTCGTTCATAAACCAAGACCATCGTCACAGGTTATCAAAAGATCGGGGCTTAGTATAATCTTATAGAGTTTGTTACCTGTATTTTCCCATCAACGACGATGATCCGTCTATGTAGGCTCTATTGTGTGGATCCATTCTGAAAGGCGCGACCCAAATATTGTCACAATGGACCCGAGAGCCTGAGGGACAAAGCACGGCATATAATTAATGACTGAGACCACGAAATGTCTTCTAGAGATGAAGTGGCATAAGGGTGGATGGAGTAGGTTTAAATAAACTTAAATGGTTGTTTTCTTTAGTGTTTATTATTTTTTATTGACGTAATATGTTACTTGATACGACTTTAGCAGTATTATCAATATACCTATGAATGGAGCATAGTGTTCTCTATCAGTCAACCCTAGGGCCAAATATAATAGGGAGACATGTTGGTGTAGGAATTCATTATTTTATGGGAACAATTAACTGCTGATCATGTTTTATTTAGCAGCTACCGGTATAACGTTGCGTCACTTATTGAGAAGTACTTTAATTCTATCTGTTTAAATAATTGGTGTTTCACCTCAAACTTGCGACCACTGTATCTCGGCAACCCTTCGACATATTTGGCTCATATTTTAAATTAAAAATGATATTTATCTCATCTAACCGCCTGCCAAATTTCACGACAGATTAACCATAGGTACTCGAGTTGTTGTTGAAGAAACATATAATATATATACAAACATACATACATTATACAAACGACGGAGTGTCCAAGTAGATTGTGAGACCTCACTTGCTACGCGCGCTCGTTTGATAAAATTAAGACATTGTTTAAAAAAAACGTATGCTTAACCACGCATAAGAAAAAAAATTCATTTCGCAATAATCTCCAAAAACATTAAATTGCAACGGGTAAAACTTACGTATTTTTATCACAATAGGCGTGACATGTTTCGACTGCATCACTGATGGCCGAGGCGCATAAGAGACAACACCACTCTGTCTGTCCAACGATGACTGCCCGATGCAGTTGAAAAATGTCACGCCTATTGTGATATAAATACGTGAGTTTCAACCATTGCAATATAATGTCAGTATGACTCACGAAGGTTTAATTATATAATCTCCAAAAACTATAAACTAGCGACTCCATTACTCCCCTGTTTGACAGCGTTACACTCCGACGCTTATATCGTTAGATTAAGATAAAACTAAAACAATAATCCTTTTCATTTCGTCTGAACTCCTTTATTTTAAACTCACGATGAATGGTGCAGCAATGACTTCATTTCTACGGAGAAAAAGTGTGGGATGCGCTTCTTTGTCAAAAACTTAGCTAGTTTCAAACTGAAAAGGAGTATCTTTATGGCAATCAATATAGAGTCACATCCTTTAACTTAGCATAGATGTTCAGAATTCAGTGAGATATTGCTTTAACTGTTAGATCTAATTAGTTTAAATTTAACTTAAGAATGTGTTTAATGAGCAATCATTTAGTCAATCGTAAAGAGACCGCTTTTAGCACTCATTTTTAATTATAATGTAGAAAAGTTATAAGAAGGTAATGGACTGCATTTTTATTAAAATACTAACTCTAAAACATTGCAAATAACATCCCGATTAACGTTATTACATTGGATCATTAAAATCATTTCCTTAGCCTTAGCGAAAATTTATATAAGTTCGAAGTTGCATCTAATTAATGACTTCGTATTTACGTTAAAATCAAAATAAATTTTGCTCATTGTTTTCAATGCAGCCTATCCAAGCCGGTGGCATAGATAGAAAGTTAAAATACATACCAATACACTTTTTCCTACGAAAAAACCTAATTAAAACGTAACAGCAAAAACCTTTATAAACTTTCCTTCCTACTCATTAGAAATCGCTCTTCTGATGGCCTATTTACAGTTCGCTGCGGCTTCTTAATAAAGCAAAGGTGTTTAATTGGCTGACAAACTGTTCGCGAAGTAATTACGTTGGCGAGGCTCAAACAACGCGTCAATCTGGGGGTTAGGGGCGGGAACAGTCGATGATGTTGGTGGTTTTTTTTAAGTATACAAAAAATATCGTGAAAGTTATTGAGATTCTAAAAGTGTTAGTCTGTAGTCTGGCCATCCAGATTGTCAGTAGCAGTAGAAACAAATAATCTTGAGGGATGGTGGTACTAGCTAAAGAAAAAGACTATGATTTCTTTAACTATAAGTACTCTCAAAGAAAATAATGTTACTCGTACTTTGTTCTTCCTCCATTATTATTTCCGACATTATTTGCTATTGTTTTTTGGCGGAATAGCAAAGTAACATTATTTCGTTGTTAATATGGAATTCCGCAAAGTAACGCCTGATTCAATATATTCTTTATAGGTAAGTACTCTTTTTTACGATTAGAAAAATCACATCACCACTCTGTCTGTCCGACGATGATTTCCCGATGTAATCGATACACGCATATTGTGATAAAACCGTGTGTGAGTGAACCGTTGCAATTTTATGTCAGTATGACTCAGGAAATTTTAAATGATATGATTAAAAAAATTGTACAAAGATGTAAAAGCTGCCATATCTGAATCTTATATTATTCATAATTAAATTAGTAATTTTATTTTAACGTTTCTTTGATAACTGATATAATAGAAAAAAACTTAGGCAAATTCAGCCGTTATTCTTATAATCCTAAAATATTTATATATGCACTAAAAAGAGATTCCGGATAAACTATATTATAGTAGTGGCTCGCCCCGAACGTGAACTTAGCCAATTATGCTCATATTCCTAATTAAAAATAATACTAAAATTTATATCACCTAACGACCTGCTAAATTTTACAACGATCTGACAAACGATTCTTGAGTTATCCTCGAACAAACAAACATTGAAATATACTATATAAATATATACAAAACGCCGGATTGTTCCAGTAGACTCGGAGAACTTTGCTCGCTTCTCTCTCTCCTTCAATTATTAGAAGAAGAAAGAAGATTAGAAGTTTAAATCGGAATCAAAATTGTTCAAAATACACACAAATTATAAAATACGAGGATAAGCCTAATCATAAAATAAATATTTGAGTTTGTATAACAATTTTATTTCTGTACATAGTCTCTGTGTCCATACTCAAAGAATTAAAAATTAAACAGCGCCTGTCATCGCTGGTGCAACTGCGAATCCTCAGATTCTTTCGACACATTAACCGCAAAACGACTCAATAGAGCGGCTGGTAACGGCTGGTAATTCAGGGCAAAGTGGAGGGCAGCAGACCACGTGGCCGATCTCCAACTCGATGAACAGATACTATAAAATCTGTCACTGAGATTCCTGTGACAAAATGCACGCGCCGTGCAACCAACAGAAACCAATGGAGAAGATTCGCCAAAGCAGCCGTAAAGAAAGCGGACGACTCCCCATGACCACGACCACTCTGTCAAGAGTGAACGACTTAGAAGAAGAAGACATAGTATCTAAAACAATCTATACACTTTTGGCCAACTTGCTCTAACTTCATTATTCCTTGTCAAAAAACTTCAAGGTCATCGAAATCAGTCACGGCCTCACGGCTTCTTATCCTTCAATATTTGTTAAAGACTGCAAAGTTTTTTTTTTATGCTCGTAAATGTAAATTTCAGGTCTCTATCGATATCAAAGCAACAACAGCGCTGCCTTAAGCAACGGCTTCATACCGAGCGTGCGGTTACCAGCTATTACAGAATCGAGGCAATTGCTCGCGACGTCGTGATGAGTTCTGCTTCGATTAGTTTCCGAAATTAAACACGGCAGGTATACCTTCTAAGACTGATGCCTGAACCAAGGATATTAAACCCTCTGGAATTCTGTTGTCTTGTATCGGGCGACGCGAGGAATATTTGAGTGATGGCATGTTGGAATTGCAAGGTGGGGGTGTAATCACATCTATCATTGAGCCGTATTCCGCATATACTTTCGCTCGTGAGTATGAAGATGCGTAAGCATTCGAAATCTAAAAGCATGCGTACATCATGATAATGCTGATATTATGTGACCCTACACTGATTCTCTTGAGGCCGTCCTCAATTGTATTTAGTTTACCAGGTGGTTTTCCATTAGCTATTTTTTCTTGCACAGATGTTTATACTGAGACAGCTGGTCGTGATCCAGATAAAATGGAGGCAACACACTTAAGTACTATAGCCTGAGGAAAAAAACCCGGTAAAGTGCGAGTTTGACTCGCGGGCGAAGGGTTCCGTACAGAAAATACAGTGCATAACAGCAAAAAAGATTTTAGCCGGTATCTATAAAAACGGAAAAAAACACATTGTTGTATGGGAGCCCCCTTCAATATTTTGTTTTATTTTAATGTTAGGTATTATTTATTTTTAGTGAATAAGTATATAAAAAAAATGTTTGTTGTATGGCAGCCCCCTATAATATTTATTTTGTTCGGATTTTTAGGATTTGTTGTTATAGCGCCTTTAGAAATACATCATCTGTGAAAATTTCAACTGTGTAACTATCACGATTCATGAGAGACAGCCTGGTGACAGACAGACGGACGGACAGCGGAGTCTTAGCAATAAGTTCCCATTTTACCCTTTAGGTAGGGAACCCTAAAAATGAAGGCAACAAAGTTGTAGTTTAGCCTGAGGAAAATGCGGTAAACATGTCGGAAGCATGTAGATACAGTGTTTAACCAAAACGACATACGTCCATACGCGTTTCATAATAACACGTCCATATGGTGTACCTCGGCTATTGCGCCCAAGACGCCACTGCTAAAGTTCTAAAACAAAACGACGTAAGTGCCTGCACGATTCGTACACACATACGTCTTTTTACCTCAACACGTTAAAGCTAGCATTTGCCAAGAAAAGTCACCTTTATTACGACGGGCGGGCATCATAACAGTAATTCAACTCGCATGATGGACGACGGTGCGATACGAATACTGTTCGACCCTTTGGTTTAGCTACGGTATCGCCTCTTGCGAACCAGTACATAAGAGGGTGACCTCCGGGTAACGTCCGACAAGAAGAGTGGAAGTTAAATAAGGGCGCTGCTAAGCTTAAAGAGGCATTTTTCCATATACCTAAGTGCGTACTGAATATACGTTGTTTCACATGTTTGTTGTTGACTTATGCATACAGTAAAATCTTAGTTTTACACAAATTAAATCTACGGAAAGAAACCCCAAAGCCCTCCTACATTTACACATGTTATAAAGGACAAGTATACTTACGTACGCTTTATGACACGTGTATAATGTAGGAGGGCTTTGGGTTTTCTTTCCGTCCTAAAATAATACAAAATTTATTCCAGGTTCAGCCTTGTCACCTGTAATTATTATGCTCACAATTGACCAATCCAAAATAATTAGTCTCGTTGACCTTTAAAACGACGAGGAGCTAGGTTATATCAGGGCCGTAGCTAGGAGAGGGCATTATGGAGCGACGCCCTACTACTATTTGCTCTATCTTAAAATTTACTACCACTGGGCTTACTCGCGTAAAAAGCCTGTTATAGTAAATTTTAAAATGTGTGAGAATTGTGAAAGTATTTTACTATTTGACCTACTTTAAAAAATACCATCAACTCTGATAGTATATTCCGAAATTGACTCTGATGTCTACATGTTCTCCAGAACATTGAGGCATACGAAAGCATTTTTGACCAAGCTGAAGGGAGCCTCTTGGCCGCAGTATAGGAAAGGAATCTCTTTACCCAGTTCGAACATTTTATAATTTTCGTTTGAAATTCGAAATTTGTTTCCAGCGACAGTCGGACGGCGGGGTTGAGGTTGGGAAGTCTGCTCCTTACTTACCTGCAACACCTGCCTAAGTAACACCTGCTTAAATCTGGCGCATCGTCACTTGTTTTACCCTAGATCCGCTCATGTTGATTGATTGGATTACACATGACAACACGGTTGATTGGATTACACTGCCTTGGCTAACGCTATATCAATCAACTCAATAATCAAATAGGGATGAAGACTAGGTTGGAGAATGATCATTCTATTTAGTCCGTCAGTTAGATTATCCAAAATTATTAGACACGTTTTTTTTTTCAAGGTAACAACAATTGACGAAGATACAGAGCATCAAAATTTCGAGTAGGGGCTTGTGACGTCACTATTAGGTAACATTTGTACGTAATTGTGACGTCACGCAAAACTTGAATGCACGGTATTACCACAACATTTTTTTATAATCTTATCTAATAGATTGTTTTAGTCGTCTAGCCTATTATTCCTTCACTATGGAAACTGCGTGTTTCTAGAATACTTGCTTTTGAGTCGTATTCTCAGTATGAGTTAGGAATAGTACAAGGCCAGTACGGGTGACCACCAGCCACATTGGCTTGTTAGCGCTCGTTCTGACGTTGTTTAGCGTTATGAGGGCGCTAGCGTTTTATTTACGGGTGTGTATCAATTGTATCATACGGTCACGTGTATAAATATATATACATTTTGGAACTTAATACTGGGGAAGAAGGTTCAAGATTGAATACATATTTATGTAGCCGTACAGATTGGAGGTTAGGATTGACTTCAGTTATGTAGCAAGGATAAGTGATGAAAGCAATATACTTGGTTGTTTACTTCATTACGTTTGTTTGGTATTATATAGAGGTGCAATGATTTTTGGAGAATATACGGCACGGCGTATGTGAGTTGACTCTTGATCTCACTGCCTTTTCTTCTTCCTAGCGTTTTCCCGACTGACAGCGATATTTAAAAAGTATACATTATAACGTTGTCTGTGGTATTCCATAATAACACTGCTCCTATGGATTTTCATACAATATATGAGCACTGTTATTGTTTTTTTTTAATTTCTATAGTGGGCACAACATCTTCCCTATTCTGCAACGTTTCTAGATTTTGCTTTTTACGCTATTTTAGCTGTCGTAGAAAAACTTGGGTATGCAATAGCTCATATCCTTATTATATCACTGTTCCATGAACAACTATTGTGTAGTACTCGTATGACTAAAATTGAATATTTCTAGAGTAGACATTTAACTTTACAGCCGTGAATACAAAGTTTAATTACGCCATCCTAGCCAATTAAAATACGAAACTATGCAACTAACCTAATAAACCTGAATCTGAATTAAAACATGTCTATGAATCCAGCCGAAAGTCCTTTATAACCTTCGTAATATTATACAAATTCAAAATAACAAAGACATTTCTTAATGTCAACTTGAACGCCACTTACGCCCTTATTGCACTGAAATTACGATTTTTAGAGGCAATAAAGTTTCAGGTAATCTAACGCCGAGTTTAAAGAGGGGCTTAAGCGACTATTGTTAGCTATCAATTTATGCCTTTCTAGAAAGAAATACTGACTTAACTGTTATGAGTTGTGTTGTAAGTTGAGAGTAATTAATTTGGGTGTGGTTTTCAGTTTAATTTTGTCAACACGTAGCAACCCATATTAATGCTTAATTAAGAGATCGTTGGGAACGTGAGAGTTTGACATCACATAACCGTTATGTTTAGTTTATTATACAAAATAAGTTTTTAGTTTAAAAATGTATTAAGCAGAGATGTCTTGAGAAACAAGTGTGCAAGTACATATAGGCGCATATGAAGAAAGAAGAGTATGAAAAGGATACAGCAAAAAAATATTTTTTTGGTACAGTCGCCATTAGATATATCGGAGCGTCCGAGGCGTGCAAAATATCTGAACAAGCACTCTAACGTCTCGACAATAGAGGCGTGTGCAGATATTTGTGAACACCTCGGAAGCTCCGATATATCTGATGGCGACTGTACATTTTTACTTTTATTGCACATATTTCATGACTCGTCAGTCGCAGTAACAAGAACGTACTGAAGGTGCATTAAAAGGCGCATCGTGTCAGCTTGCCATCATTCAAAAAAATGCCCGCAATGGGCCCGAAATCGAATCATACGAACTTAACCATTGTCCGATCTTAGTCAAACGCACCTTACCTGATAAATTTTGATTCCCATTGCAAGTGTACGGGAAACAGCCGTGTCTTTAGGTTGCATTGTAGAGGTTTGGTTTTTTCGCAGCTTCAAGGGACCGCGGACCTGTGTATGTGGTATTAATTTCAACTTGCTACCTTTACGCGTTCCAGAAATAAAGGGCACTGACAGACAGATGACCGGACGGATGGACCACAAAGTGATTCTATAAGGGTTCCAGATTTTCCTTTTGAGGTACGGAGCCCTAAAAAGAGCAAGTTTATCTGGGTTGGAAGATCTGGTGGCAGTTACTTTCATAGAAACTAGTGTCTGCGCTGTCTGTCTGATTGGGATTAGGTTGCCAAAACGGACCATAGGCTCCATGAGCCATAGCAATAAGCCGTGAAAACGTTAGGGCGATCACGAACAACATTGAATATCTATAAAAAAAGAACAATAATAATAAGACTATTGTCAGTATCGTAAATAAAAATGCAGTGTTCATTTACATTGCATTGATGATTAATATCCTAGGTAAAAACTGCTACGATATTATCTCTTCATTAAGTCAAAGGCAGGTTGCCCTACTTAGTGCAACGTGTACTGAACTGACAAGTCCTATTTATTTCACTTGGATGATTTCAAAGAAAAACCGTCGTCATTTTTTAATTTTATTATTTAAACTTGATAGTTTAAATAAACTAACTCCGCTATGTTACTGACTTAAAAAACACTTACTAATCTAGCTCACTGGATGAAATAAGAAATAACAATGGTCACCAAGATCTTCTTGCAGTTGGTGGTTTTCTGAATCAGCTGAATTACAAACCGCGTCGCACCTATGTGTTACTTACACATTACATATATAAAATTCTCAAGCGCCGCAAGTAATCGTCCTTAATCAAGGATGAGTTTGCAGAGCTCGTGGTGGAGACCATGGGTCCTTGATCAGCTGACAGACATAGGGGTAACATGGTCAGCGATATGGGATCCATGCCGTAGATTGAATTGAAATAGATGTCAGATAATATTGTCTTCTGTTACCGCAATTGTTATTCATTGAAATTAAACACTTTAGAACGGATTAATCGCGTTTATTAACACCATGATCCTACGTTTCGAGCCCTTTACAACACTCGTTTTCACAGGGTTAAGATGATGATCTTAGATGTCAGATACTTAACTACTAAAGAAAAAGACCGGCGTGCTTAGCCAAGATGCCAATCGCTCACGCTTAATAAAGTATCGTAGCTACCTCTCTCTATCACTCTTCCTTATTAGTGTGACAATGACAGTTGCGTTTCGTTAGCGACTGAGCGTGAGCGATTGACATCTTGGCTACGCACCCGGATCGAACTTGGCTCTTCAGCTTACGCGGCTAACGGCTTGAGCTCCTAATGGTGTTGGGCTTTTTCTTTAGTATAATTATGATATCCATTTTAATAGTGTTACTACTTTGATATTAAATAAAATAATTTGATTTGTTTAACAAAAAGTTTTGATGTTAGTTGTATTTTTGTTTTGTAGTTTTTAGTTATACTTACATTATAGAATAATAATTTGGTTTTACAGTTTTTGTAATTAATTCATAACGTGTAGTACTTATCTTATGTTAAATAATATATAAAATAACAGCCGTGTATATGCATATAGTCGAGAAGCTCTCGTAAAATGCTATTTTTATTTAATTTCTATGTCCAGTGACTATTTTTTATGATTTTCTATGTTATTGTCTTTACTTCTCTACGAAGAACAAGACCTATAGGTACCAACAAGACTTACCTACCATTTTGTGTTACCAAAACTGTAATTTTATTATAAACTTTCCTGCAGCCTAAATACTTAAATTGACAGCTGTCCATCGACTACAAGTAATTAAAGATCCAACTTTGGACAGAACTCAAGAAAGTTACAGCTCGTAAATGTTACATGAAACCTACAATATCCACATGTACTCGTACTATAGCGTTCAGAATAGCATGGTCAATTTATGAATAAATTCATTCATAAAGTCCCCATGCAATTCTGAACGCGTGTGTACACTGTTTAAGAACTATGTGACATCATCGTGTAGAATATTTTTTTTATCTCAAACGAAATTAAATAGCAAAGAATAATAAGTTCCCAATTGTTTTCAACCGACTTCAAAAATACGACGTAGCGGCTTCAACAGCAGCGGGAAACATCAAAGTTCTGTCAAAAACATCTATCTACATATTTTTTTGAATGGAAGAAAACAATTTCCTTCAAATAACTATTTCAGATTTAACTAATAAAATGTATACCGTAAGTCACAAACTACTTAGATCTAAATGAGGCATTGAACCTAGGGTGCTGGTGACAATTCCTCGTTGTGCGAGGAATCCACCAGCTCTTCAGTCACCAGTTACATCAACCAGATGTTTCGTGATTACTACATAAATGTAAGGCCTGAGTGGCGAGCTTGCGCCGGCGCGTGCGGCGGAGCGGGCAGCGTGGCCTGCAGCGTCTATCTTCTTTGAGCAGCGTGCACTCAGGACGCACGCATACATTTGTTTGTGTTTAACATGAACGCCCCGCTCTCGAGCGTCCACTCAGGCCTTACACGAAAACTTTCGTGCGCTGGAACTCCATGCACCTAGAATATTTTAATAAGTTGTAATAGGTACAGTCAAGAGTAAAATATAGGCGTATGCAACTTACTCATAAACAATATGTCCTATAGCTCTTAAATCACTTGACTGTACTACTAGCGGGATAGTGCATCCACGTGCTGAATCCACTATTCCGTTATTAATGTTCGAATGAGCGAAATTCGGTTTTGGGTTCCACTGGCACCCTTTAGGTAAAAGGACCCCTAAAAACTATACGGTTAAACAAATAATCCCAGAAGTATATAGATACGGGGTATTCCAATAATCTGGAGACAGACGTAAACAATGAAAGCAAACTTCCGAAAGAGTTGGAAAGTAATATCGTCCCACGAGTATAGAGTCAATAATAAACAGAGGGGTGGTTGATACACTTGTAAACTAATAACCCCGCCCTTGGTCTACCGACGATATCGTTGAAATTAAAGCAAATTTTGGATTGGTTATATCCAGAAACAGGATTATTACGAATTTTAAAAATGTCATATAATTTAAACTTTCGTGAGTCATACTGATATTAAATTGCAACGGTTAACACTCACGTATTTTAATCACAATAGGCGTGACATGTTTCGACTGCATCGGGCTGTCATCGGCCGACAGACAGAGTGGTGTTGTCACCTTTAAAAATGTCCATTACAGAAGCGCCAAGACCGTCAAATTCAACAAGCTGTACCCGCACCTTTTTCATTACACATTATTGAATTGTAATATATTGCGTAGATAAATACTGAACTATCTATTTGTTATGCCGACCTAAGAATACTTTTAACCTACTTAAAATTTATAACTTTGTACTAAAAGCTATTACTCCATATTTGAGGAAGTATAGTGCGGTAGTATCCTCATTTGCTTTCCGCACCGCAGTTCAGAAGCCGACTGGTCGCCCTCTGATATCTGGTTACAGAAGCCCTTCCTGAATCCTTTTCTTCGGCCTTCTGCCAGTACTAGTATCACTGCTGCCTGATACTAGGGGTATGCCTATTTAATGGCGGCATTTATTCGCCATGTCACAAAATTGTCTGCGGATTTATGTGATATTTTATAGGTAAACCTTTCCCACCGGGTTTCCCGTCACATCCTGGTAATTTTGTCGCTGTGTGGTTGGGGGCTGCTTATTCAACATATTCGCAGCTGACCACCATATCTGGTGGCCGTTCACTATCCACCACCTGTGACCCCGTAGGTAGCCTACAGCTCAGCCCCTACTAACTAACTACAGCAGACGATATTGCGGCTTTTGCAGAAACCAACTCTCAACTACAGTTATTAGTTTCAAAAATGGATGATATTTTCACACAATTCGGGCTTAAAATTAACTGCAAAAAGACCAAAATTCTAACCATTTCTAAACACCCATCTTTCCACAATCAAACATCACTACAGAACACAATATTAGAACAGGTTCAACAATATAAGTACTTAGGAAGTATTGTTACCAACGACTCCAGATGCACCGCGGACATCAAGCAAAGAATTGCAATGGCAAAAAGAGCATTTAACAACAAAAAACATCTGCTCAAAGCTCACATCTCGAAAGGTGTGAAAAAAAGGCTTATTAAGGTGTATACTCGTATATGGAGCATTGCGTTATATGCGAGTGAAACGTGGACACTGACACAGCGAGACAGAGAACGACTGGAAGCCTTCGAGATGTGGTGCTGGCGGAGGATGTTAAGGATTAGTTGGACGGAAAGGAAGACAAATGAAGAAGTCCTGAGCATGGCAGGAGAGAAGAGATGCCTGTTAAGCACCATAGCCAACAGAAGGGGCAAGATGGTTGGTCACCTGGTACGGCACGACCGATTCTTCCTAAACATCCTGGAGGGCAAAGTTGAGGGAAAAAGAAGTAGAGGAAGGCCCCGACTCCCATATTTCAGCCAAATTAGAGATAAAGTATCTGCCGTGTCGTACGAGGAAGTCAAAAGGCTGGCCCAGAAAAAAGAAGAGTGGCGATTACTCCACCGACAAGAGCAAAGCTCTTAAATATTGATGATGATTGATGACTAAAAGCTAGAAATAAATGCATTTGTATTTTATATTTTGTAATGTAATGTAAGAAACACTTAATCCTTCAACCTTACGTTGCGTTACGTTACGTTACGTTACGTTAAGAGGTAACGTTCGATCCCAGCCCTGGGCACTGGGGTCTTGGTCACTATTGCTGTAGTATATGACATCTCTTTCAATTTTTAACTAAGAGGTCTTCTTGATACTCGTACCAAGTCTTTGCCCGAATGAAGTGCTACTTGTTTAGTTGTTTGTTATTTTTCAATTTATACCGTTTTTGTTTCCAATTTGTACTGTAACGCGTGGCTATTTGGAAAAATGTGTTTTTGTCTTTTATTGCTAAACATAGTTGCTATCAATTTATGTTGAGAGATGCATACTACAATCAAACGGATTTCTTCAAACAAGTTGATTAAAACGGTAGAGGATAATTGAATCAAGGAAAAACTTTGTGGTTCTAATTCTTAAATATATATAGAGGTACCCCAAGAGTACCGAAGATGAGGGTATTTGGGTAATTTAGTAACTTCTGAATGGTAGGTGTTAAATAAAAGACTTGGGTGTGGTTTCATAGATGGCCATTTAATAACTGCCCGTGACAGGCGTTTCTATGTCTACCCTAAAGTACATAATTAATACACAACACCTCCACCGTTAATCAAAACAAATCTTTCGACTAAATAAGTACTATAGATACAATATTGCATGGGCAGGTACCTACCTATTTAATGAATACAATTAGGTACTTCCATCGCTGACAGAAATAACTTAAGTTCAGTTTACCATAGGGTAGGCACATAATGTAAGATAAGGAAAAACCCAAAGCCAATCTAGGTATCTACTTATTTGTTTTCTCTAAATAAATTGACATGTTTATAACCACTTAACTAGTACAATGCATTGTATTTAGGTAATTACATCTAGATAGGTAACCGAAACAAGTAGGTGACTATTCGCCTCACCACAATTTTTCTTCCCCTCTTAACATGCACCTACATTACAACAAACCTATGTATTCTAGTACCTCCTTCTATGGATGTATGTATGTATGTACCTGTACCGGTCTCCTACATTATCTACGAATAATTGCTGTCGTGATAACATGGTAGACCAAAACAAAAAGCAAACAAGATAGAATCAAATACAAGTAAGTAAATACAAACTTTACTTATTTATTTTATCAATGATAATACTTTTATCACCCAACTTTACAGCACCCAAGGCCATGCTGTTTTGTAAGGCAGGTAACGAATATAACTAGATAGGCACATATGATATGAAGTAGGTATTAAGAGGGGGCAGAGTAAAATCAACGAAAACAGCAGTTGCCGTTAAACGTCTCAGGGTCATAATTCTTTACAAAGATATACAAAATGTATGTTAACAGGTTCTCAAAGAGCATGTTTACACCGGATTTTTCATAATAATCGAAAATAATGTATACTTTACTAAACACATCAACGCAAAAGTTCACTAAACTTGTGAAAACGTGTGTTAGCGTTTAACGTCTCCTGAAAAAAAAAATATACTACTGTAATTTTAAAACATACTAAATACAATCTCAAGTATGTTAGCTACTCTGGAATTTTTATTTTATGCCAAAATACTCTTTGGTTATTTTATTATGATTTTTTGAAAATGCCCTCAAAATCCGCCATACAAAATTACTATGGGATCTAGACGTTGAAATATAACAAGTGATCAAAACCCAAAATAGCCAGTCTGCCCCGACCTCTCGAAGCGACACCACGTCTCGTTGCGGAGCGTTTTCACCTTGAGATATATTGTGTACGTATACTGTGCCACACAAGTGGCAAAATCGGGTAAGTCTATTTTGTTATTTTTACGTGCTTCTGAAGAATAATATTTTACCTGCTTGTTTAAGGCAAATTAAATCTAAATTGTCTAAACTAGTACTTGAACCGCGTAAGGCGATATCCGTATACGAATGTCGTTCATAACACCGTAAGCGCCACCAACAATAAGGTCCCTTTTCCCAGATAAGGTCTGATGAAGGAGCAGAAAGGTGTCAACCGGTACTCAGGAACCAGTGGGTGGGAATATCTTCGTGTTCAGACTCGTAGATTTTGTTTTGACGAGCACTTGGGCTATACATGGTCTCCAAGGACTGATGGTGGAGCAGAAAAGTGTCAACTGGTACTCAGGAACCAGTTGATAGAATACCTTCGTGTTTACACTCGTTGGTTTTGATTCGACGAGCACTTGGGCCATGCATGGTTTCCAAGGTCTGATGATGGAGCAGATATTTATAAATATATTAAAAATTTACAAATTATATTTATTATATTAATATTTATAAATTTTGTAAGGTTGATTCCGATTTGGATAAAAATCGATATCTGACGATCCGGCGGGGTCCTTAACATGAATCCAGAATCAAAATCGTAAAATATTGTAAAAAGCGACGCCATCTTGGATTTTGTGCGATAAACTCCGATTTGGATAAAAAAAGATATCTGAGGATCCAGTGAGGACCATAACATGAATCTAGGATCAATATTGTAAAATATTGTAAAAACCGACGCCATCTTGGATTTTGTAAAATCAACTCCTATTTGGATAAAAATCGATATCTGACTATCCGGCGGGGTCCTTAACATGAATCCAGAATCAAAATCGTAAAATATTGTAAACAGCGACGCCATCTTAGATTTTGTGAGATTAACTCCGATTTGGATAAAAATCGATATCTGAGGATCCGGCACAGTGATTAACATGAATCCAGAGTCAAAATTGTAAAATATTGTAAAAACCGACGCCATCTTGGATTTTGTAAAATCAACTCCGATTTGGATAAAAATCGATATCTGACTATCCGGCGCGGTCCTTAACATGAATCCAGAATCAAAATCGTAAAATATTTTAAAAAGCGACGCCATCTTGGATTTTGTGAGATTAACTCCGATTTGGATGAAAATTGATATTTGACGATGATCCAAATCCAAGATGGCGTCGCTTTTTTCAATATTTTATAATTTTGATTCTGGATTCATGTTAAGGACCCCACCGGATCATCAGATATCGATTTTTATCCAAATCGGATTCAATCCTACAAAATCCAATATGGCGTGAGTGTTGACGTTATTTAACAATTTTGACTATGGATTCATGTTATGGACTCCGCCGGGTCGTCATATATCGATTTTTATCCAAATCGGAGTTGATCTTACAAAATCCAAGATGGCGTCGATTCTTACCATATTTTCTTATTTTGACTCAAGATTCATGTTAATCACCCTGCCGGCTTCTCAGATATAGATTTTTATCCAAATCGCAGTTATTCTCACAAAATCCAAGATGGCGTCGCTTTTTACAATATTTTACGATTTTTATTCTGGATTCATGTTAAGGACCCCGCCGGATAGTCAGATATCGATTTTTATCCAAATCGGAGTTGATTTTACAAAATCCAAGATGGCGTCGGTTTTTACAATATTTTACAAATTTGACTCTGGATTCATGTTAATCACTCCGTCGGATCCTCAGATATCGATTTTTATCCAAATCGGAGTGAAGATCACAAAATCCAAGATAGCGTCGCTTTTTACAATATTTTACGATTTTGATTCTGGACTCATATTAAGGACCCCGCTGGATCGTCAGATATCGATTTTTATCCAAATCGGAGTTGGTCTTACAAAATCCAAGATGGCGTCGGTTTTAACAATATTTTACAATTTTGACTCAAGATTCATGTTAATCACCCCGCAGGATCCTCAGATATCGAGTTTTATCCAAATCGGAGTTAAGCTCACAAAATCCAAGATGGCGTCGCTTTTTACAATATTTTACGATTTTGATTCTGGATTCATGTTAAGGACCCCGCCGGATAGTCAGATATCGATTTTTATCCAAATCGGAGTTGATCTTACAAAATCCAAGATGGCGTCGGTTTTAACAATAGTTTACAATGTTGACTCAAGATTCATGTTAATCACCCCGCCGGCTCCTCAGATATCGAATTTTATCTAAATCGGAGTTAATCTCCAAGCGACAATGTGGTACTTTTACCAAGAAAAGAAGAAAGAAGAAAGAAAATACATTTATTAGCACACGTAAAAACACAAGATAACAATCAGAATAAAAATAACATAAAGACTAATTGTGCGCTAAATGGTCCTCGCTCAGCTTGATGTCACCGAATGAGCCATGTGATATGGCACATTCGGCGACGCTGATTTTCAGCGAAGCCCAGCAGGTAGTCTAGGTGACACTATATACATACAAACAGACACACAAACAAACGACATTTTTTTTTAACGATTTCATAATATGTGACGTTTTGCGGTGAAAGGTACCTTATGGACGAGCGGCGCTTACGCTGTTAACAAATACGCTGATAATAATGCGCTGCAACGCGACGTAAGCGCCGACCGTCCATAAGGTACCTTTAGCCGTAAATAGCCACATATGAAATCATAAAAAATGTGCTTGTATTTAGAAAAAGGCACTTTGCATTCTGCCGGTTGTCGATAAGGCGCGAATGTCATAAATATTAGTTTAGAAATGAACCTTATCAACAACCGACAGAATGGTACCTTTCTTTAGTACTAAATACAAACACAAATAATAAAATCGTTTGAAAAAACCGAACAAATATTAAGTGAATTAATACAATATCAGTATCAAAGGATTATAAAAATGAGGAATTCTAAGTTACAACATTTTAACGCCCGAATGATGACGCGCCGTTGTAGTAGTGTGCGTGCGCGCACGCACACAGAGAGCGAGCAGCGTGGGGCCGCTAAATGCCTATTTCGTGTCCGAGGCAAACACTCTGCCCCCTCTTAATGTCTAAGGTTCGTACACAATACAAAATCACACGAATACAGTGTACTTATAGATCGAATATCAGGTAAGCTATAAGTTGAAAAATCTTATAAGAGTACGTATTTAACTATTTATAATATTTATGCAAGAACTTACAATATTACAATCTAAATTCTGCTGGTTTTTTTTTTTATATATATTAATATTAATGTAAGCATTATTAGGAGCTGCCAAACATTGCTGCTGTCAGAATGACAGGTACATGTGGGACAAAAAAAATGAAATTGTTAGAATACTTCCTCGAACCCATATCGTTGAGGAGGATTGCGAATTCTAGGAGGCTGATACCTCTGGGGCTGGTTGGACGGCGGCGCACTGGCACCGACCTCGGCTGCGCCCCCGCGCCCGCCCGGGCTGCTTGAGCCTTCGGCTCCCGACTGTGTCACGTCATTCGCATTCGGAAAAAATAACAAGTTATTACGAGAACGCCGTTTTAATTGGTCGACATGACGATGAATTATTTCCCCCGTTATAGTTTCTACTGCATAATCTGTGGTACCTAAACTTTCTTTGATAACACCCTCGAGCCACTTAGACGAATTCCTAGTGCTATAATTCCTGTACCAAACCCTGTCACTCGTTTGGAAAACGCGGTGCGCACCGCCCGCACGTTCTTCTTGACGCTCTTGCACTTTCCGTGCATGGGCCCCTCTGTCCGGTTTTAAACAATCCAGCCGGGTGCGCAGACGTCTACCTTGCAGGATGTTAGCTGGACTGTCACCCGTCGCGCTATGTACCGTGTTTCTATAAAATAACAGGAATCTACTCAGAGCTATTTCGGAATCGAGTTGCTGTTTTTGCGCTTTTAACAGAACGTGTTTACATATTTTTACAGCACTTTCCGCAGCGCCATTCGACGAGGGATGATATGGGGCTGTAAATACATGTTCCACACCGTTACGCGTGTTGAAATTTTTAAATTCCTGACTAGAGAAAGGAGGTCCGTTATCTGATACTACCTGTTTAGGAATTCCAAACCTAGCCCAAGTTTCTCGCAACTTAGCAATGACAGCGGACGCTGTGGTACTTGCCATTCTAATAGCCTCAATCCACTTAGAACACGAATCTACTATTACCAAGTATATAGTACCAGCAACCGGGCCCAAGAAATCTAAGTGTATCCTAGTCCAGGGGCGCTCCGGCCATGGCCAAGCGCGCGGGGCCTGCGCGGGCGGCGCGCTGGCCGTCGCCGCGCACACCGTGCACGCGCCACACGTCCGCTCGATCGCTTCGTCTATGCCCGGAAACCAGGCGTAGCTCTTCGCTAATGATTTGGTCTTGACTACCCCCATATGAGCTTCATGGAGCTCCCTAATAACCTTCTCTTGACAACCCTCCGGAATAACCACGCGATGACCCCACATAATGCACCCAAGCTCTAAATAAAGTTCCCGCCTACGATTGAAAAACGGCTTCAATTGGTCTATTTCTACGGAATCTGGCCACCCGTCCAGAATAAAGCTCGATACGCGGGACAATAAAGGATCCTTATTAGTTTCTTTATTTAGTACTTTGTAATCAAGTAGCAAGGCATCAGACGCAAAGTGGAGATAAGTTTGCTCCGGTTCCTGTTTATCACTCTCCGCTTCAATCAATTTGTGCGCTTTAATTAGACGCGATAAAACGTCCGCCACGTTTTGTTCCGATTTTACATATTCAATATCGAAATCGTACGCCGACAAATATAAAGCCCATCTCTGTAACCTACTGGCAGTCATGCTTGGTACGCCGACATTGGGGCCAAAAATGCTGACCAAGGGCTTATGATCCGTCCGCAAAGAAAAACGCCTACCGTACAGATACTGGTGAAAACGTTTTATCGCAAAATATATCGATAACGCCTCTTTGTGAATCTGGCTGTAGTTGCGCTCGGGCGCGGTAAGCGCGCGCGACGCGTACGCTAGGGGGCGCTCGGAGCCATCCGCGTAGCGCTGAGCCAGCACGGCGCCCAGCGCGAACGAACTAGCGTCACTCGTGACCACCACGGGAAGCGCGGGGTCATAGTGCGCCAGAACATCGGCACTTGTCAGCATCATCTTCACTTTATCAAACGCTTGTATCTCCTGTGCACCCCACTGCCATCTAGTATGTTTTTTTAGCAGCGCATGGAGTGGCGCCAAATAGGTACTAAGATGCTTGACGAATTTAGCATAGAAATTGACCATGCCTAAAAATGACCGGAGCTCACTGACATTACGAGGGTAAGGCATTTCGACGATCGGTTTTATTTTAGATTTATCTACACTAACACCACTTCTGTCAATAATATAACCCAAATATGAGACCTTTTCCTGTAGAAATACACATTTTTCTCTCTTAAGTTTTAAACCGTGCTCCTGCAGTCTAGCTAAAACCTTATTCACCGTTGATAAATGCTGTTCCAAATTTTTACCCGTAATTAATATATCGTCATAAAACACCACAACGTTATCGATACCCTGTATAAGGTTACTCATTAACCTTTGAAAGATTCCTGGACTAGATGCTAGGCCAAAAACTAACCTATTGTAAGAGAATAGGCCTCGGTGGGTGTTAATTATAGTATAACGTTTCGATTCATCATCCAGTAATACCTGAGAATACGCTTGTGACAGGTCCAATTTAGTAAAATAAACACTACCACTAAGACTACTAAACACATCTTCTATCTTTGGAACGGGATATTTGTCGACCATTAAAACTTTGTTCAATGTTACCTTATAATCGGCACAAATACGTAAGCCACCGTCGGGCTTACGGATGGGTACGAGTGGCGTGGCCCAATCGGAGGAATCCACAGGCTCGATGACGCCAGCGCTCAACATGGAGTCGAGCTCAGCGTCGACGCGCTCGCGCAGCGCGTACGGCAGCGGGCGCGCGCGGTGGTACACAGCGGCGGCCCCGGGCCGCACTCGCAGCGTCGCCGTCCCGCCAGTGAACTGTCCCAGCCCTCCATCAAACAATTCTTTATGCCTGTGAAAAATATCATTTACAATTTCATTTTCCTCGACGAAGTTGCATGGTAAAGGTACCCTAACACTCAACCCTAACTCCGCCATCCACTGCCGGCCCAATAAATTTGTGGTCCGGTTCCCGTTCTTGATAACGTACAAATCTAGATGCTTCTTAACATTATTGCACTCCACTGGTACATGAATGTAACCAAGTGGTGTAATTTTATGGTAATCATACACATTTAAAACTAAGTCACAACTGCGTAACGGTACAGAATGAAACAAACTTTCATAAACCTTGTCACTAACACACGATAAAGCACACCCTGTATCGATCTCCATTTTAATTGGCACATTGTTTACATTCACCAAAATGCTCACCTCTTTGTAATTTGCTAAGGACATCTGGTTTATAAACTCTTCCTCCGAGCCCGCATTCTCTTCCTCAGAAAACTGATTTTCATCTTGTACCCAATTCACATTAGGGTTTTGGCGTTGGGGGCCGCTGCGCCCGCGCGGTCGACGAGACCCCGCGCCCCGGCCAGCGGCAGCTCCATTTCGCCCCCTACCCGCCATTCCGCCGCGTGGTTGCCATGCGTTTTGACACACGCGCCTCAAATGACCCATCTTCCCACACCTACTGCAGATGAAATTTTGGAACCTACATTCCCCGAAATTATGGTAAAGGTCCCCGCACGCCGAACATCCGCTTTTAAAATTTACTGCCCCGATGTTAGCTTGTTGCGAAGCGCTTCCGAATGACGAGGCGCTCGGCGCGGGTGCGCCTGCGCGAGCATGATGCACCCCCTCCGCCGCCACTCCCGCGGTCCCGTTAGATTCCACCGCTAATGCATCTCTTTCCGCCGCCTCTAAGCTAGATGCGATAAAAACTGCCTTTTCGAAATTCAATTTCGATTCAGTAAATAATCTTTGTCTAATTAAATCGTTACTAATTCCGCATGCAAATTGATCACGCAAATTCTCGTTAAGCGTATTACTGAACTCACAATAACGGGTCAATTTCTTCAACTCTGCGACATAATCTTTTACCGACTGACCTTTGATCTGACGACATTGTCGAAAGCGAAAACGTTCTGCCAGCACTGACGGCCGTGGTTGGAGATGGCTTTCCATTATTTTTACAACCTCGCTGTATACCAAATCTGCAGGTTTTTGTGGGCTACAAAGGGTTACCATCAACTCATATGCCGCATCACCGATAGCCGAGATTAATATCGGTAGCTTCATGTCGTCCTGCACTTTGTTAACCTTGAAGAACATTTCCACTCTGTCCACATATGCGCGCCAGTTCCCGTTCGCCACATCAAAAGCACTTAATTTGCCGATAGTCGACATGTTTATCTCTCACCCGCACACGCGAATTACTATTCCACTGAATTAACCCAGCCTGTCGCCAGTGTTAAATAAAAGACTTGGGTGTGGTTTCATAGATGGCCATTTAATAACTGCCCTTGACAGGCGTTTCTATATCTACCCTAAAGTACATGATTAATACACAACAGTAGGTAATTCCAAAAACGCAGTCTAGTATACTGGAATATGAGGAATATTAGTAGTGAATTCAATGTTAAAATAGTTAATTTTTGCTTGTGAAGTTTTTTATGCACCTATTTGGCCTATTATTATGGAAAGTGAATACCCAAATAAACGCTTATGATTCAGGTAGTTCTTGAAATAACCCCAGTTCAACTACCGTCAAAACCAAAAGTACGAAAATGTCTCCCTCTCAATAGATATTATTTCTCGAATATTATTTCGAATTTTCGTTGTTCGCGATGGGCGTTCTATAATGCCACGAAAAACACCCTTAAAGGATGACTCACGGGAAAATCTGTCAATTTCTATAGAAATAATCACGTGATAGCTCGGAGCCCTTGGATGTCACGTGATGCTTTCTATGGAAATTGACAGATTTTCCCGTCCCGCCCCGTCCCGTTCTAGTGCGAGTCATCCTTTAGGTACTGGTAAAGTAAGTATTTTTAGCAAACATTGGTCTCGAGACATCTCTACGTCTCTAATATTCTGAGAAACTCAAGTCCGTCTGATTGATTTTCGATGCCCTTTAAATGTAAATACAAGAGAATAATTGTTCCCAGTATTTTTTTTAACTTAGTGCAACACTTTTACTGCTTGGACAAGCATGCAAAATACCATTATATTTATAATATTCACATTATGGCATCGGGAACTAGAAATTAAGATTTGCAATGAAATAAAGCTATACCGTAGCGTACCGTATGAAGCTACGACATGATTGATTATATTATAAGGGTTGTAATAATGATATCACTTTAATAGAAGATAGCAGCTCCAAAATAGGAAGTACACAATATAATCCAATTCGTGTAATATATGATATTAGTTACATGGAGTTTCAAACTAATAAAGGGTTAGTTAAGACGCCCTCTCACACAGTTGCCATCATCGAGATAATAGCAAATCAATGAAGCGACAAATAATCGGCTCAAATGTTGTAGAACTTAGTTTATCAATACTAATATCGACATTTTTGATTGACCATAA
Organism: Lathronympha strigana; assembly: GCA_949128165.1. Taxonomy (NCBI): domain Eukaryota; kingdom Metazoa; phylum Arthropoda; class Insecta; order Lepidoptera; family Tortricidae; genus Lathronympha; species Lathronympha strigana. Next base: position 4,382,555 of record OX421911.1, read on the forward strand.
ATGGACTCTATGTCTTTATAACAGGGTTGATGAATCAGATTTCAATGTAGACGATGGTACTTGCGGCGAATCTCCAATTAATGACGGACTTAGAATTCAGAAACTTCCAATGGGCCAATAAATTATCCCGGCCAAGTTTGTAGCAGTGAACGCAGATTAACTTTGAAGTCGCTTAAGTGGTGGCTATTAGTAAATAAATAAGAACTGATTGAAATCGACGCAAAGTTATGAAGAAAGTAAACAATCTAATAAATTAAGGTTATATTCTGATTGCGACTGTAACCGTGTTGCTGTTGGTGTGATTTACTGCAGGGATATCACTGATAATTCCCTCGACAATCGAGACAGTGTTGCGTGCTGTCGCGATTAGAACAGCCAAAATCTTCCCTTCTTTTTGTATAACAATTATTTTTATACTTTTTTTATAATAATCACTAACTGTCACAATTCATAACAAATTACTGACTACACTCACGTATTTTTAGTCACAACGCGGGACGTGTTTCAGTGATCTTAGGATTCCATTATCAAGCGTAGCGTGCGCGACGCAGGCGGACGTACTGCGGTGCGTCTGTCCGCACGCAGCGCCCTCGATACGAAAAACAGGATGAACCAGTCTCGGGATACTGAGATCGTTTGACTGCAGATTTGGTTCAGTCTGTAGGGCGACATTCATAAAAAAAGTGACAAGTGATTTTAAGGCTGTCTTAATAAGAGTAGGAGGAAGTAAAAAGAGCACAAGTAATCAATTGGCAATTGCAAATACTCAAGATAGTTGCGAAGAAAAACAAAGGCTAATTAAACTCGAACCGTTTCCGATTAAAACTGGAACAGCCGACGAACGAATGAAAGAAGACGTCAGTTTTTCACGCGTTCTAAACAAACAATGGCGCGACGTCCTGGGAGTCGATACTGAATGAACTAATTATTTACGATCCGACACGCGACCGAAATCGTTCCAAAAAACTGCTACGTGAAATCTTATTTCCTATCCCGGTAAAAAACAAATAACGATAGCTTTAAGCAAGCCAGCGGAGCTTCTAAATTTAAATTTCGCGTTTGTCACTGGCTGATGACTAGTGATGACATATAGTTTTTAGCATTGAATACGCACCGAGTGAATGTAGCCTAGAGTCAAACCATCTTATCTCTTCCAAACAAATTAACTGTTCAACTTTATAGTGTTATTTTAAATGTCATTCGTATATAAAATTACGACGTTTACTTAATACATTCACAGCTATCAAAATGTATGAAACTAAGCATAGACGGACTCTTATAAAAAGTATTTTAGTTTGGTTACATTTACAATTGAACAGTCGGAAGACGTATGTTTTACGACCAATATCATATTTGACATTTTTACTATTGAACATTTTCTCATCATCATCATCATCATCATCATTTCAGCCGAAAGACGTCCACTGCTGGACATAGGCCTCCCCCAAAGATTTCCACAATGACCGGTCCTGCGCCACCCGCATCCAGCGGACTCCTGCGACCTTCACCAGGTCATCAGTCCACCTAGAACATTTTCTAGATTATTCTAAATAAACAATTATCCTAGTTGATGTATTTCAAATTGTAATTTTTCTATTTTAAAATATAATTTCGAGTGAACAATTTTCCAATTAATAATTTAATTCCTAGTGACAGTAAACCACACACAGTTTCCCAAGCTATAAGTGTGAAGTGCGAGCGTCCAAATTTAAATTTCGCATTCGAATTGTCCCCGATAACGTATGGATAAAGGATATTAAAAAAAGGTCGGCGTTTCTGGCGTCGGTCGATGCGTTCTCGCGTGACCGGCTTGCGTGTCTCATGGCAGCCTCAAATTAAAACCCAGGCGATAAGACCCTGCACCTCACGACTGTCGCTCGGCGCGTCTCTTTTAATTACGCACCCTACACCTTGTCGCGTACGAAATTATCTCCCCCTTTTAAAAATTTAATTTTAATTCTGCTATGAGCTGAGAAACTTTGCGTTTTAAATATAGTTAGGAGTTTTTAAGGTATGAATTGAAAAAGATGTCATACTTCAGAAAAAGTGATCAAGGCAGGGCTGGGATTGAACCAGTGACCTGCTTTCGCGGCAGACGCCCTAATATAGAATTGTATAGTTTTTAAGGTATTTAGATTTCACCTGCGAAGCGACAGAACAGAACAATCAAAACGATATTGGGAGAGGATAAATCAGCGCTTAGCAGTAATAAATCGGGATCAAACTCCAAAACTTGCGCCGAACGCCGAGTTTTTTAACAGTCCAATTTGAATTCACGAAAACATTAAACAGTGCGCGACACCCGACGGAACAAAATGAATGGCATCGTTTAGCGTTTGTCGTTGAGATCGCGTGCTGGCGATGCGCCCGCTGTAGGGAGCTGCCCGTGTCAATTTTAATTGGGGCAACTCTTTTTTTGGTTTGGTTTCGATATGTGCCGATTGTCTTTTGTTATTTGTATGAGGTCACGAACCCGCGTCGCTTTGGCTGTTATTTTTAGCTTGAATGGGAATTGAATTTTCAGTCCTCCGGCCGGTAAGCGCCACTTTACGCAAAACTAAATTGCCGCCTGCCGGCTCCGTCGGGCAGAAAAATAGTATACAAACCTCGGCCGTTAGATGGGAAAGCCTCGGATCACATGTTAGTCGTCCTCGGCTTCGCCTCGGCCGACAATTACATGGGATCCGAGACATTTCCCACTAAAACGGCCTTGGTATGTAATCTACTATAAGTGTAGTTCTAGTTTTGAAAGTAGAATTTGATTGTCCTGGTGTTTAGCTGTATGTGTCAATTTTAATCGGGGCAACTCCTTTTTGGTTTAGTTTCGATATGTGCCGATTGTCTTTTGTTATTTGTATAAGGTCACGAACCCGCGTCGATTTGACTAAATTATTATACTTGAGTGGGAATAGAATTAAGAGCCGTTCTAGTTTTTGAATGTCCTGCTGTTGAAAGCTGTTGAGCCCACCCTAGCGAATATATTGTTCCAGTCTGACTATTGTCTTATTAGTCTGGAGCAGTTTGTTTAGGTATATTTAGATTTTCTTTTAAAATTAGGTCATGAAACATTAAGATTTTCTTTTGACTCTCTATTAGATAAGTACTCAAACGGGGTTAAACTATACTATCAAGTATACTCGAAAGAAATCACTGGCCAAGACATGTTTTCTTATATCACGTAAACTGACTAAAAGCACAAAAAGCGACGCAGAATCGTTAGACTTTTCTAAGAAAAATTCCGTATACGCATTTTACATAGAAGATCACTTAGCAAGATTTCTTGAAATTGTGTCACGCAAGGGGGTAAGTTTGAGGGAGGGTGCATGAAAATAAAGGCTCAAGTCTGGAATACTTAGCATACTTTTAGCTCAAGTCTAGAAAATTCGTGTTGTCAAGGCATTCGTGGAGTATTACAAACTACTTAACTTAGTTTGAGTTTTTTTTATTTGATTTAATTGTGGTACAAATTTTGCCAGTTTTTCTTTGTCTATCAATATTTCACAAAGACTTAAGTTGCTAGTTTTGTTTATGTGACTTTGTATTCTCTTTCAGACATCGGACGTGGAGTTATGTATTGTTATTTGATCGTAGATTAGAACGAAAGGAAAAGTCACATTGTGAATATTGTAACGATACAATTATAAAGCATGAATCAAGTATTTTATTATTTGTAATAAATATTTTGATTCATGTAACTTTGTTTTTTAAGTAGTTACACTACTTATATATAAGTTATAAATTGAAACAGATGGCATATACTACAGAAAAAGTGACGATCCTAACCTAACCTAACAACGGCCCAGATACTGAAGAAGATTTCGGCTTTCAGAGAAAAGTAAATAAAATTATCGAAATCAGTCTCTCTGAAATTAATTGAAGGGGTCAGTTTGATATTTCTTTTAAATATATTGCATGTACAAAATTATGTAAAATTATTGTGTTATATTAATTGTTTTACAATTATGTATCTGATAGTGTTTATTATTAATAATTAAATTAAAAAAATAAGTAGGGGTAACTTCAGTCAGAGGAACTAGAGGAACAGCCGCAGGAGTGGAATGTAGGCGTTATCTGTCCGGTCCACAAGAAAGGCTCTAAGAAAAGGTGCACAAATTATCGAGGAATTGCTCTCCTTACAACTGCGTACAAAATCTTGTCCAATGTGCTGCTGAAAAGACTGGAACCCCATGCTGAAAGAATCCTTGGCGATTACCAATGTGGGTTCCGTAAGAACCGTAGTACAGTGGACCAGATTTTTCTGCTAAAGCAGCTAATGGAGAAGAAGTGGGAGTACGCTCAGAGCGTCCACTCGTTGTTTGTGGACTTCTCGAAAGCCTACGATAGTGTGGATCGGGGAACACTATATTCCATCCTCATAAACTTTGGCATCCCTAAAAAACTAGTTTCCATGATCGCGACAGCAACAAAGGAGAGCAAGATGAGAGTCAGAGTAGGGGGTGAACTGACGGACGAATTCGCGGTAATTACCGGTCTGAAGCAGGGTGATGCTCTATCACCTATGCTTTTCAACCTGGCTCTGGAGCACGTCGTTCGCAAGGTGTTAACCCTTGACATAGGACTTGAGCTAGGTGGGAGGCACAAGGTGATAGGGTATGCGGATGACCTTGCTTTATTAGGGGAAAACCGCGAACAGGTGGTGATGGCGGCAAAGGTCTTGGAAGAGGAAGCAAACAAGATAGGTCTCAGGATCAATCAGGCTAAAACCGAATACCTCCACATGAAACGGTATAAAAACACGCGAGTTCGTCGTGATAGTCTTCATGTGGAAGGTACCGTCTATCAGGGTGTTGACAAGTTTCGGTATCTCGGGTGCACAGTCACCGATACAAACACTCGGGATGAGGAGATTGCGATACGCATTCAAAACGCACTACGATGCAGCGCAGCCCTCCACAAAGTTTTAGTGTCCAGGCTTCTCAGCAAAAGTACGAAACTAAGGATATATAAAACCGTCATTAGGCCCATCCTTATGTACAGCTGTGAAACCTGGACACTAACAATAAAAGAAGAAAACCAACTCCTGATAGCGGAAAGGAAAGTGTTTAGAAAGATCCTGGGACCTGTTAGAAGAGACGATGGCACCTGGAGGATCCGGAAGAACGCCGAGATTGAAGAGTTAGTGGCTGAGCCCAATATCATCGGCGAAACGAAATCTCACAGACTTCGCTGGCTCGGTCACTTACTTAGAATGGGGGAGGATCGGGCAGTTAGAGGAGCGTACGTGGGGCGACCAACCGGGCGTCGACCGGTGGGGCGCCCCAGGTACCGCTGGGGTGATGTCGTGGAGGCGGATCTGCGCCAGCTCTATGCCAATTCGTGGCAGGAAACCGCGCTGGATCGGGTCAGGTGGCATGCTCTCGTCTCGGAGGCCAAGATTCTTTTTGGATCACTGAGCCAAAATAGTAAGTAAGTAACTTCAGTCAGATGTCAGATTGACCAATGGGGTGAACATGATAACTGTCAATGTCGCCTAGTATCGTTTATCAATGAAGCCCCTTTTCGTTAATTTGGTAATAAGAAACAAAATGGCCGTCGCATACCAAAACAAAAAAATGTTTGTATGCCTAAAGAAACATATAATACTATGAACGCCAAAAGAATACTGATATTAAAACAGTTACTCTGGCAGTTAATTTCCAGACACGAATAGAATAATTATTTTTACAAGGAAAACATGCGTATCATTCGCGTACGCCACAAGGAAAGATGATCGATCTGTTCATGTTGCCAACACAAAAATATGAATCGGATGCGTTCAGTAGCTCACGAACAACTGACAAAAAATTTAAAACTAAAAGTAGGGAGCTAATTGTCAAAGTATACTTTGACAATTAGGTCAAAATATACTTTGCAATTTGAAAGCCACCCCGTTTGAAGGTACCACGGTAGGTGTCAAAGAAAAACCCGGTAAGTGTCACATGCATCACCCGGGGTTCGTCAACTAACCCGGAGTTAGGCCGTTTTTAGTATGGAATTGGACAGCTAACTCCAGATTAGTAGGCTAACTCTGGTTAGCGCAAGTGGCCCTTAGCCACTTTTTTTTTAATTTTGACAAATAATCCTATTTCGTTCGGGCGTTCAACGGACAGTATATCTGAAAGTATAGCTGTGCATACCGGTAAAGATCGGTAAAAATTGGTTATGTTAGACTTGTAGTGAAATTGGATTTTAGCTTAGAAAGAAAGGAATAGAGGAAAAGTTCATGACTAGAACCCGCGGTTCTGGGAAACGTGGCCATCGCTCTGCCAACTGAGTTGCAGCAATTGTTTTTGCTAAAATTTCCATTTTAGCAAAAAAAAAGTTGCTGCAACAATAAGAAACGTTTTTTACATAACATATCGTAACATAACATCTGTTTAGTTTCTGGCTCCCCCTAAACTTAACAGTCTCTTACGTAAGACGTTTCGCCCCGTGAACCCCCAGCTGTTAACCCGTGCCGCCGTATCGCTAATCCGGCGCACATTATGAATGATAACTCGAACGGAAGGCATTAATCATGCAGCAGGAAAGGCAGCGCCATATCGGCTTGTCGAAGACGTCATAAGCGTTGATAGGGTTGAGTATTTTTACCTGTTATTCTATACAGCGTTTGGTGGACTGGTATTTGTACCTGTTACTGCAATACTTGACGGTGTACTTGATTCAATTTTTTTTGGTTTGTTATTTCTAACAATACTTCTTCACACTACGTTCACAGCAGATAATTGTGTAGTTGTTTTGATCAGAGAATTTAGCGGCGACACGCAAATAAGTACTATCCCGCTTGTCATTTAAATTCACATCACAATTCACCTAATCAGTCTTTTATTTTTTTTCAGCGCAATGAGAAAAAAAAACGAGGTAAAACTGCTTGGAAAAGTATTGGGACCGTGCGCGATGACAGCGCCACGCGGCAGTGGCAACTATAGGCAAAATCCGTATTTTTTGACACAACTGTCATGCGAGAAGTCAAGTAGTTATCATTGTAATAATTTCAATGAAATCTTATTATATTATACAATTATACCTTACTTTTTTCATCTTACTTCAATGATCCACTTATTTATTTGCTCCTGTTTCCACTGTAAGTACCTGCTTTTGGAAATACGAAAATAGATTTCAATACTAGGATCATATTTATCTCAAAAACGATTAAGGTTTACATTGTTTACTGCAAAACCTTTACAAAACCATACCTCTGACAGCTCATGTCAGAATAAACAGTTTCTATTTTATCCGCAGCGAGCGCAGTGATCGCCTCGACTACCCCTCCACCCGATTTGCACGGTCTCAATACTTAATTTTATTGTGCATAAGCAGTTCTTAGAAGGGTTAACCAAAGCAAAAGTAATTACACATCAAAAAACATCTAAGTAATTAGCTAAATTACTTAACGCAACGAGTATTTTCAATACCAAGTAAAATACTTAGTATGCGATAGCGAGTAACGTGGAGAATACGTCATTAAGAGCCCTTACCTACAGCAGCGTTTGTCAATCAAAACTGTCTGTCGACGCCCTTTTTTGGTGAGTATAAAAATATACCCGCTCATTAGCTACATCAGGATAACATCAATGTAGTTTATTTACTAAAGGTGTGTTGGGACTGTTTTTGCTATTGAAATTTATCAGGTCATATTTCTTGCAGTTTCAACTCATTTGAATACGAAGATTATTTCGCATTTATTGTTTCATTTTCTGTTCGTGTGTACTACCTAGTAAGTACACTTACAGTTAGTTCATTATGCACCCTTTTTATATTCAAACTTTCTTTGCAGGGGGAGGGGGGATCTCTGCAGCAGACCTGGCGGTGCTGACGTGACAGTCCAAACAGCCTCCTGAAGGCAGTGCTGCAAGAACTACTTTAACATTAATGTCCTTAAAAAAATTGGGTTTTACATGATCTGCAAGTATTTGTGTACCGGTTTAAATTATTCTGCTCGGAGACATTATTGCAGGATCCTTAACATAGTTGACAAAAATATAACTCTACAAGATGTTCAAATTAAAATAGCAATGCGTTGTGTCGTTATTTTTGCGGACCTTTTTAATAAATAATAATTTAAGGCGAGAGGTTTTTTATTTTATTTAGTGTATGTAGGTACATACTCGTACAGTCAACTGCAAATATATGAATACAGCCAAAGTGCCAAAAAATATGTATACACAACGTATTTTTAATTATCTAAGGTCATAAATGCCCCCTCATTTCTCCCTCGAACCTACCGTATATTTTGTGCGGAAACCTTGGCGGGCGACTCGGACACTTTGCAGGTTTTTTGTATGAAATTTGACAGCTTAACTCCATGCTAGCGGCTAACCCTGGGTAATGTTAGTGGAGCTAAGAAAAATAAGGTCAACAGGGATGACGACTAGTCCATCAGTTAGATTATCGAAAATGATTGGACACGATTTTTTTTCCTTTTTCAATTTAACTAAAATTGACGAAGATAAAGAGCATCAATGTTCCAGGGTGGGGGCGTCACTATACTAGGTTAAAATTGACCTAAAGGATGACTCACAGTAGTCCGTTCCGTTCCGATCCGATACGGGACGATCTGTCAGTTTCTATACAAAAAGTCACGTGACGTCCGAGCTATCACGTGATACTTTGTATAGAAACTGACAGATCGTCCCGTATCGGATCGGAACGGAACGGACTACTGTGAGTCATCCTTAATAGTGACGTACCGCGAAACTTGAACGCAGTGTGTTTTCGTCAATTTTGATTTGACTAACAAAAAAAAACGTAAAATATTTTTAAATAGGTAATCTAAAAGTCGGACTAATTAGATTTTTTTTGTCGCCTAGCTAGGCTTAATGTTTGTTACCGCAATACCACAGATTTCATAAGAATGCTATGCACAGTTTTAATCCTGCAATGTTAATCAGGAGCATTTTTTTAAAATACTATGACGGTGACAAACAAGCATACGGCCCGCCTGATGGTAAACGGTCACCGAAGCCTATGGACGCCTGCAACACCCGGGGTGTTACATGCGCATTGCCGACCCTTTAAAAAAAAGGAGGATTCGCTGTGTTGACAGCTAAACGGGCCAAGGGCTTTGCTCCGTGGGTCCTCAGCTGTCAACACCGCGAATCCTCTTGGAGCTGTGGCGACCTTACTTACCAACAGAAACACAACAGTGTGAGTAGGGACTAGTGTTATTTAACTGCGGTTTTCTGTAAGGTCTGTAAGGTGGAGCATGGTTAGAGACATGCAAATTTTATCCTTTACCATCTGAATTTTTAATGTAGAGCGCACTGCAGTACGGAACTGACATGGTCGCAATCTAAACAGACGTCAACGACCTGCTTAACTTGTTATGGACAAATTAAGCCAGCACAATTACACGTTGCGTGACATGGCGGACGTGATTAGAGCACGTGCCATGGACGTGACATCGATAGCTTGATAGACGGGCCACGCCCCACCATGACATGAACTACCGTTTGTGGCTTTCAACTATGAACTGCAAAACGTACGTCAATTTAGGAGGATATATATACTTATATATATTTTTAAATACTACGGGGACATACAAGCATACGGCCCGACTGATGGTAAGCGGTCACCATAGCCTATGGACGCCTGTAACTCCAGGGGTGTTACATGCGCGTTGCTGAAATGCCGACCCTTTTATAAAAAAGGAGGATTCGCTGTGTTGACAGCTGAAGGGGCAAGCTTTGCTCCGTGGGATCCCAGCTGTCAACACAGTGAAACTCTTGGAGCTCTAGCGACGTTACTCACCAACAGAAACACAACACTATTAGTAGGGTCTAGTGTTATTAAACTGCGGTTTTCTGTAACGTGGAGGTACTTCCACAGATGGGCTCTGCTCCAGATTTGAACGAGACGACATTCGTTGTGCTTTTAAATATATAGCGAAGATTCAAGTCTTTTTCGAGTTCTGTACCTCAAAAGGGAAAAACGGAACCCTTTTAGGATCACTTTGTTGTCCGTACGTCTGTCCGTCCGTCCGTTGGTCTGACTGCCAAGACCCTTTATCTCGAGAACGCGTAGAGGTAGCAAATTGAAATTGAAAAAAGGTTACTGAAAAGAGACAAAAGTTTACCTAAACCTAACATATAACTTTGAGGCTTTTATTTAAACAGTACCTATCTTGTGGTCACTTTTGTGTTTCTCAGCTTTTTATTACGTAAGTACCTTTACATCAATTCATCATCAATATTTAAGAGCTTTGCTCTTGTCAGTGGAGTAATCGCCACTCTTCTTTTTTCTGGGCCAGCCTTTTGACTTCCTCGTACGACACGGCAGATACTTTATCTCTAATTTGGCTGAAATATGGGAGTCGGGGCCTTCCTCTACTTCTTTTTCCCTCAACTTTGCCCTCCAGGATGTTTAGGAAGAATCCAGGTGACCAACCATCTTGCCCCTTCTGTTGGCTATGGTGCTTAACAGGCATCTCTTCTCTCCTGCCATGCTCAGGACTTCTTCATTTGTCTTCCTTTCCGTCCAACTAATCCTTAACATCCTCCGCCAGCACCACATCTCGAAGGCTTCCAGTCATTCTCTGTGTCGCTGTGTCAGTGTCCACGTCTCACTCGCATATAACGCAATGCTCCATATATACACCTTAATAAGCCTTTTTTCACACCTTTCGAGATGTGAGCTTTGAGCAGATGTTTTTTGTTGTTAAATGCTCTTTTTGCCATTGCAATTCTTTGCTTGATGTCCGCGGTGCATCTGGAGTCGTTGGTAACAATAATATCAATTAACGTACCTAAATATTCTAATGAAATTATTTATTTTGTGTCGTCCCTACGAATATATTGGTAAAAGTCAGTATCGGAAGCAAACTCTCATGAAAGCGATTTTTCGAATTGGATAAAAGATAACTAAATCAAATATTTTGCCGATTTTCACCAATTAGGTAGGTACTGGGTTCATACTTACTTATTGACCAAAATATAAAACAAAGCTTTAAATTGTATTTTTACCGTCAGCACTGTCGCAATACTGTAGCAAGCATCAGATAGCCACCAAACTCTACGCTCCGCGCATTGTGATATCAGAATCTTGAATGCCTGGCATTATTCCACCTGCCAGACGAATAATGACTGAACTGCCAAGAAAATAATACATAGTTAGGTCTTTTTGAGGAATGAGGTCAGTGTAACCGTGGTTTTATCTCACGAGGGACTAAATGTTACTGTCTTGAATGAAAACGTAGGTAGTAAACAGTGGCTGCGTGTTCATATTCGTTGGACTAGCTGAAGCTAACTTAATATTTATTTTATAAGTACTTGTAAGAAAACGTACTTATTGTTTTGTTTCCGCGATTGTTATTTATTGAAATTAAGCACTTTAGAACGGATTAATCGCGTTTATTAACATCATGATCCTACGCTTCGAGCATTTTACAACACTCGTTTTCACAGAGGTAAGATGATGACTTATCATCATCATCATCTTAACCCTATGAAAACGAGTGTTGTAAAGGTCTCAAAGCGTATGGTCATGGTGTTAATAAATCCGTTCGGAAGTTTTTAAAACGTAATTAGTTCATAGCCTACCACTATGTGTAAGTAGTTTTAGCTATCTTAAAAGATGCCTAAACAGCGAGAGCAGGGGCAGAGGTTTAAAATTTGTAAGTACATTCTTACAAAAAATCATGTATGAATTCTAGGTACAGATAGGTATATTTTGCAACTGTGTTTGATTATTCTTCTAAAAACGTGTAGACCAGATCAGACTTTAGTTTGCCTGATAATACAACTTGGGCTTACCATGACGTCTCAACGCGATTTTACTACCTAAACTGAGTTGCTGCCATACAACTGAGCACAGATCCTAAACTGAATCGCGTTAAGACGTCATAGTCAGGCCCTAGAATTCTGTCCTTGATTAATACTGAATTGTCACTAGCTGGCAATGGCAGCTAGGGGTAACGTCAAATTACAGTCTGCCCACTAACTGAATTGTATATTGCGGGTTGATGAAGACAAATCCGAGACGGCTGAAATATAGATGTTTGAGTCTAGAGACTTACTCGGTCAAGGTCTGGAATAGGTGCTATGTCAAACACTTACCTAGTAAAATGCTTCGGAAAACCATTATTACTGCCTACATTGTCCTACATACATAAACTCTCCGGGCCTGTACCACGAAAATCGAACGATTGCGAATTTGTATCCCCATCTCAGTCAAACTTGAATATTGGAGTGACAAAGAGGTTTTCCCGTCAATGCCAATTATCGGTGTTCATGGTAGGGGTGCTGTTTCAGAAGTGGTTGGCAGCTTACATGAAACTGCTTAATATTCAGTCCATATTTTAGCAAATAAGGGCTTCAATGATAATGAAATTGTCATATTGCTAAGACAGGTTACCTTGTTCACAACATACTTAAACCCTAACGGGCTCCTAGCCTAGTCGGTAGTGACCCTGCCTACGAAGCAGGAGGTCCCGAGTTCGAATCCTGGTCAGGGCATTTATTTGTGTTTTTATCACGAATATTTGTTCCTGAGTTATGGATGTTTTCTATGTAATTAAGTTTTTATATGCATCTACCTATTATATAATATATCGTCGTCTAGTACCCACATCACAAGCCTTATTGAGCTCACCGTGGGACAAGGTCGATTTGAGTAAAACTGTCCCGTAATATTTATTGTTCTTATTTGTAAGTCTTTGGCGTATCTCGGGACCATGGGGTCCCGGACATTTGAAAGGCGTACGTGGGGCCGTAACCCACAGCGCACAGTCCTTTTAAGACACTTTAATCTAAACGCAAGGAATACACGTGGCGAAGGATAACTCACACTAGACGTCAATTACCATAGAAAAAAAAATGTCCGAGCTCTGAGCCCTCGGAGGTCACGTGACGTTTTCTATAGAAACTGACAGATCGGCCCGGCCCGGTCAGGTCCCGACCCGTTCTAGTGTGAGTCATCCTTTAAACGACACCCGGTGGGAGGAAAGAGGGTGGTGAAAATCTTAACCCGACACTGTCGTGTGCAGGGCCACTGTCCTATCACATAATACTGGCTCTTCTCAGTTTCAGCACAGTCATGCCGCTATATGACTCTCATTATTAAAAATCACTTCAATATATATTATCTGTACACAGGTTACACAGTCACGTCAACGACGTTCTTGGATGGCCTACTCTTATTTTGATACACATAGTGTCTTCTTAACATTGGCTCTTACCACAGTTTTTTATTATAATTGAGATCCTTTCGGCGATATTGCAACACTTAAGGCTAGTCAACTATCTAATGTAGCCTCCCTAGATTTCACAGTTATATGTAGATGCAACTGAGGAAATAGCTTGTTAGTTTACGATTTTAAGCTAACATTTGCATTATAATTAATATTTGAAACGGGATAATTACCATGCATGTTTGTTTTATTGAGCACCCAATATTAAACTCGATACTAAAAACTCGCAGCTCATCAGTTTACTCCGTGAACATGTACGTGAACATAACGCTTGCAACAGTATCGAAATATAGGGTGCTCAATAAAACAAACATACATGGTACTTATCCCGTTTCAAATATTAATTATACGCCTGTTAGTTGTCATAGATCTGTAGTTTTATGACGTCCTTCACCTTTTCGTCGACTCATCTCACAACAAAATCTGAAATTAGGGATTTGAATGGGAACCAAGAAATATGTACGATTGTGGCACAGAGCACTTCATTTCACCAATCTAAATGTGGCGAATGGTCGTTAAGTGACGTCAATAACTTCTAAAGATTGCCAGACATTGTGTAAATGACACCCCCAGGATTAGAAATTCTATTTGAATTCCTTTTCAAGTACCTACGTACTAACCTACATAGGTACTGAAAATAACTGTTGCCTTTCTGGTCTGTAGGCAGTAAGTATTCACTACTTCGCTCTCAAAAGCCAAGCTTAACTCCTGTAACTGAGCAAACTCAGTTTGAACGTCTTTAGGAACTAATGAAGGTATTAAAACCATATCCAGCTTGCTAAGAATGAGTTCCTGAAAATTATTTAATTTTCTTACCCTACAATCTTTATAGGCTTTATATTTAACTGGCAACCGCCCCGGCTTTGCATGAGTTATTTTTATACATATAAAGCTTCCTCTTGAATCACTCTATTTATTAAAAAATCCGCATCAAAATCCGTTGCGTAGTTTTAAAGATTTAAGCATACATACATACATACAGACAGCGGGAACCGACTTTGTTTTATACTATGTGGTGATTATGCCATGAATACTTTTGTGTTAATTAATATAGACAGTAAGTATATACCTGGGATAACTCAGGGCATCTATACAAAAGTGATGTAGCAAAATATTTTATCGATAAAAAATATATCGATGTTACTGTTAATATCTAAATGTTATTCGACTTAAATAAATGACAGTACATTGTCATTTTGATTGAATCGACATTTTTTATAGTAATCGAGAATGTTCAATGAGCACGTGTATTAATTTAATTAGGTGTATCAGCGTCTCTTTCATTGATATCAAATCCCTAGGACTTGCCCCGGGTGATACCAGGTATGGACAAGACGCAATTTAATTCTGCTCACTTCTCTATAACAATATTTTTTTTCGTTCAGTGGATTGCTGATTCAATAAAGGATTAGAAAAAACTTTAACGAAAAACTGTAGACCTCAAGGCATCTGTTTATTTTCTCAAAACTTACTTAAACAAAACATTCACAGAACAGTTAATTCTAATTGTTGCAAACTTATTACGCAAACAGGAGGGGGCATTGAAAAACTTTAATTAATCAAGATGAATAGCTTACAGTTTAGCCCCAAGGAATAGTAATTAAGGCCGGTACAATCACATTCGAGGTTTTTTCCCGCCTTAAGAAGGGAACGTGAACCGGAAAACAAAGAAAGTCGATTTGGAACCCTTCAAGGGCCGTAGGGAGCGTATTAAATTTGCATTAGATGAAATTGAAATACGCCCTTCGATGACGTTACAAGGGAAGACTAATAATATCGTCAATTCCGGAGATCTCGAGTCACGCGGTGACTATTTGATTAATTGAATCATTTTTTGTAACCCCTCTTAGGAGGTATCAGGCAGAAATTTGTCAATTTGCATTGTTCGGGGTCTTTGTTTATCTTGGTTTATTCATGGCTCATTAGGAAGTCTGTGGTAATGAAAGAAGGACAAAATAAATATGTCATTACCGTATAGCTCCTTGCATTATTATCGAAAAACAGAACAAGCGCGTTAAGGATGACATAGTAGAACGGGACGGGACGGGGCGGGACGGTACGATCGGTCAATGTCTATAGAAAGAATCGCGTCCGAGCCCCAAAAGCCCTCGGAGGTCACGTGTCATTTTCTATAGAAACTGGCAGATCGGCGTGACCCGGTCACGGCCCGGCTCGTTCTAGTGTAAGTCATCCTTTATATATTTGTAAATACATAAATACCGACAAATAACAAAACATTAAAAAGTCGTCAAGATTAAGAAATAACTTTTTTTTTATGCTATAGGGGGCAAACGAGCAAACGAATCGCCTGATGGTAAGCGATTAACGTCGTCCATGGACACCCGCAACACCAGAGGTGTCGCAAGTGCGTTGCCGGTCTTTAAGGTGGGAGTACGCTCTTTTCTTGAAGGTTTGAAGGTTTAAAATCTAACTGGTTTATTTTAACGACTTCAACGCAGACTAAGTTACCTACTGTATTAAGTAAAAACGACTGCGAAGGACGACAGTCAGCAGCCCGCAGGGGACTGGTCAATGTCAGTTAGTAGGGTAGTGTCAGACGTCTGAAACCTGTGAGTTTTAATTTTGCCTAAAGTATTTTACACTTTTGCTTAATTGTTTACGGTTAATTGTTTTGAGATTTATTAGAAAGAAAGGGAAAGTGAAAAATATTTCTTTTTTTTCTAAGAAATTTAAAATCGGTCGCAGATGTTTCTGCTTAAAAATAATAGTTTAAACATTTTGAGTTCAAGAATCGAAACATGTACAAAATTTGAGTTCACGCTCACTCAGTTCAGTTAGTAAATTTGTTTCGGCTTGTATTCATTTCTATTCAAATATTAATCGCACAAAATCACGACAAATATTTACTTAAGAATAAAATGTTTTCACGTAAATGTATCCTGAGAATGCTAACTTGACAAATGGCACTTCAAATATCTTTTAGCTTAGCAAAGTCTACAATTTATTTCGTCGTTCTAAAAGAAAGGATGAGACGTAAACTGGAGTTATAAATCCTTGATATTCTGGCAGTTTTTGTGTCTTTTATCGTGCTTTAGTGCCATCTGGTATCAACGGTGTACCAAGAAATATTTATCAAGTTTAGAAAAGGTGTCATTGTTGTAATTCTTAGGTATTACTTAATTTTCTAGCGCAGGTCTTTGTTTATCATAAATGGCCAAACGGGCCAAAGGTTATTGTTTTTTGTTATATTTTTTTGAAGACACACACAAAATAAAACAGATTTTATGATTCTGCTGGCAACCAATTCAGAATTCAATGGACTGTCTAACGAATATCTAAGAGAAAACATAATGGATGATACGACAAACAATAATACAAATACAAATGCGTACACAGTAAAATTATTGAGGTACGTATGTGTAATGAAAAATGTGGGGTACAGCTTGCTGGATATAAACCCGCCCTTGCTCAGATTACAGAAAATAGGTATTTGCAATTTAATAAATAGGTATTTAGTATTTCCAACGTTTACTTTTTAAACCTATACTTATATTAAAACAATGTGAATAACACAGAAACGGAATATGTAATAGTAACATTCACACAAAAGATACCTTTATGTACGCATTTCTTACAGGGCTAGTCACATGTACCTAATATATCCTCGAATTCATTTTGATTATTAATATACAATAAAATGGAACCTATCCGTACTTCAGGATAATAATTGTCAGGTGAAATCCTTATAAGATAATGCATAAAATGTTAAAATGTTTAACACAATCACAGTTCACATTATCTTTACTGTGTTTATCGTTTCGAAAAATCGTTTAGGTTATATCCGTCGTTATGGAATTCTTGTCAAGAATTAAAGCAATCAAACTTATTTTCATCCAAATAAACAGAATCGTCAAAATGTTAAAATGTAACAACAAAGCTCTTCCGTTCTTGTCACATTATTTACCATTACAGGAAATTAATACGATAATGGAATTCATATCATTTATATCATCAAATAGAATAAATGCCCGTCGACCACGTACACGTCAATGTTTTTCAATAACGAAATTCCAAACACTTTTCTTCCGTACGTGCTCCAATTTTGCGGCTCGAAAGTATACATTATCGTAAACTGTAACCAACGGACAGTTATTTACTTTAGTAAAATTTGTTTTTCGATATCGGAGTGTGTTGGGTGTACTAGCATCTTGGGGTTGTAATGAAGGTGGGCAAAAGCGTTTTGTTTGTTTATGTTCTATTTGCGTATTTTCTTTAGTCTTTGGATGGAGAAGGTTGTTTGGAGATTTTTGTATGTGCGTTTCTGTCTTTGAATTGTACCCGGCTTATTGGTTTTGATTGTTCATGTTGTGGCCTGTTCACTGAGAGATAATCACATATTATTTCTGCAGTAAGCAACTCCATGTTAAGGGATACGCAATATTTATATCGGGTTAGTCATGTTAATAAAGTCGAAAATAGTTCGACATGCTCGATAGCTCATGACTAAGAGACTCACATTGTTCTGAAATGTGTCGAGCTATTTTCGACTTTATTGACGTAACCCAGTATAATATGTTAGCAACTCTTTCATAACAAATAAAATAAAATAAGTAAAGTTCTCCATGTATACAGGAAAATTCGGCATTGTTGACCGAAACGATACTCGAGTTATTGTCAAACAAACATACGTAATACATAATATTATAACGGCCTCCCTAGCCTAGTTGTTGGTAGTGACCCTGCCTACGAAGCTGGAGGTCCCGGGCTCGAATCCTGGTAAGGGCATTTATTTGTGTGTTAATCAAGAATATTCTGTTCCTGAGTTATGGACGTTTTCTATGTAGGTATATAATGTATGTAGTTTTCTACTTATGTATGTGTGTCTACTTATGTACGTCCTCATATAGTACCTATAGTACAAGCTTTTCTTACTTTAAGACTAGGTAGATCTGTGTGAGATTGCTCCTAAATATTTATTTATTTAAATATACAAACGCCGGATCGGATTGTACTAGTAGTCTCGAAGAACTTCGGTCGCTCGTTAAATAAAACTGCAGGCAAAGTGATGCGTTGATGCCAGGAATATCGGAAAATTGCCGACAATGGCTGTCAAAGTTGCCAGCAATTTGTAGACTGACAGCCTCCGCTTGTCAAACTTTTGAAACTAAATATTCCTGTTCTCGTGCTTGGCAAAGTTTGTAATAGGCATATGCAAGCTCGCGCGGTTTAGATATAAGATGTAGTAATTTATACAAATATTAAAAATTATGATTTTACCGTCAAATGTATTATAATTATTTTTTTATGTACAACGGAACAATATTCGGAGTCTTGAGCAACTGATTTTTTTAAAATGGAACCTAGATCGTGAAGAGTAGATCAATAAGTGGAATCTTGAGCACCCTGAGAGTCTCACGGCAAGAAAGGAGAAAATAGTGTAACAAATTCGAGTACAATTTGCGTCATATTACTGTCTATTCTTATGATTAAAATACTGTGTGTAACTTTGCACACTGAATTAAAAAAATGGAGTGGAGCTGAGAGAGTGTAGGTTCGGAAGAAGTACCTAAGTCCCTGCAATGTGGTACACCCCGAGCGAGAATTAGCGACCCCTATGCCTCGGCAACCCCCTTGGCCTACTTGACTCATATTCGAACTTAAAAATGAAACTGTTACTGCACTGCCAAATTAACGACGAACAAACAGACAATCATATATACCTATGCACAATCTTGGTCTGAAATAAATGCATTTTTTTAAATAAAAATGTACCTACGTTTAAACGCTGGATTATTCGCTCTGCTGGCTCATTGAATTACTTGTAGAAAAAATTATATTTGGGTAAAATAATTGTTTTTCCCGAGTGGCGCCCACAGGGTGACCCACGCGAATGCTGACTTATTTTAAAAAGGGCACCGGAAATCGGAACATATTCCAAAAACAGGAAAAAAGAAGGAAGTACACTTGCCGTGACAATATGAATTCTTATAAATTGATGTAGGTATTGGTAGTGCGACAGAAAAGTGGCAACAGCGTAGTGTCGTCCAGTTATCTTGAATATTTTGATAAGAAAGGGATGACACTATGATATTGCCACTTTTTAATATCTACCTTTTTCTGTCGCCAAGTGTTCAACCTGACACTTGGTGTAGACACTGAGTGTAGACACTTTCCAGAATTTGACCTTAAAGCAATTATTAAAAAAATACTGCCCATGTTATCAATGTTTTTTTTTTAATTTTTTACCATCACAATTAATTAATCTTCAAATTAAACTCGCGGTCATTTCGCTACCTATCTGTAGGTTAATGATATAATCATGTTTTCAAAAACACTAATTTTGTCTACCATTTGCCCCTTATTGTAATTTAAAAATGTTTCGTAGACAAATCGAAGATCAGGGTACGTAGCCAAGATGCCAATCGCTCGCGCTCAGTCGCTAACGAAACGCAACAACTGTCATTGTCACACTAATAAGAAAGAGTGATAGAGAAAGGTAGCTACGATACGTTAGTAAGCGTGTGCGATTGGCATGTTGGCTACGCATGCTGATCCGCAAAATCTACCCTTACCAAGCAATGGATATCTAAACCTTATTATGACGTTACTATATAAGACAGCATGTTCGTATAGGTACTGAAGCAATTTTTCAGGATAAGGTTTCACACTGAGATTCGTCAAATGAAATCTAGACTGACCAGGGTGCGTAGCCAAGATAAGCCAATCGCTTACGCTCAGTCGCTAACGAAACGCAACTGTCATTGTCACACTAATAAGGAAAAGTGATAGAGAGAGGTAGCTACGATTAAGCGTGAGCGATTGGCATCTTGCCTACGCACGCAGGTCAAGTGGTTATCATTCCAAACAGCAAACCTAAAACTACTATTTTCCTGCTTGTTTATTCCAAATAAAAACCAATATGCTGGGTAGGGAATATTCATGGAATCCGTCCAAATCCCAGCACTCCTCTGTATGTGTTGAGCGTTAACGGGATTTGGAGGGAGTATGCATTGTGGCTGAAAATTTGGATATACGTTTGGCGAGTTGTGTTTCTCAATTTTTAAATGGATTACGTTATTTAGCTGTGAATATGACCAATGCGCAACAGGTAAATTGTGTAACCCTATTTTAATATCCACATATCTGCCGGTTTCAAGATTAAATAAGGTATTGATATCCGAAAATGCATAATTATTTTATACCAAAGTTAACATTTTGTAGCGACTGCAGCAGTAGACCTGCGATGACACCGGTGCGATATCAAGGAAGTTGATAGGCCCCTACTTCACCATGGCGACAAGTTTGACAGTTGTCAGCATCATTGTTACTGGTGTTGCAGGCGTACGTGGGTTACAGGCGCCGCTTACTATTGGTTGAGCTGTATGAATGTTTGCGACCAACAAGTTATTTATAAGTAAAATTATCATTATCATTATTATGACAATTGTCACAAGAAACACGACAAATGTCACAAAATTCTGACTCAGAGTCTCATGTCAGAAACTCAGAAACTGCTGTAAATTCTACAAAACACTTTTGCAATTGTCATAAACTCTTTACCATACGTATTTATCGACTATAAATGTGACGATTTTATTTAAAATATCAAATAAGTGGCAAACAAGAATAGAGCCCTTCTCATGGCGAGCGGTTTCTTTTCCTTCGGACACTTAAAACGTCAGTAATCCAGTAATTACAGGAATA
Organism: Lathronympha strigana; assembly: GCA_949128165.1. Lineage (NCBI taxonomy): Eukaryota > Metazoa > Arthropoda > Insecta > Lepidoptera > Tortricidae > Lathronympha > Lathronympha strigana. The sequence continues at coordinate 4,403,406 of OX421911.1, forward strand.
GTCACTTCAGTCAGCGTGGTGAAACACCAAATGTCATCGCAAGTTTCCCGTTCCAGCCGCATCGTAACCACATGTGGAATAAATTGCGACGCAGTTTGCACTGATTCGGCATACTTGTCAGTGACATTATATAAAAATGATATACTTTACGTATAAAACTTAGCAGGAATACTTGGCTTGGTCCAGCTATATTAGCTTATAATTTTTCATCGTTAAAAGAAAACCCGATACGAGCTGCGAAAGTTACGTCACGGTGGAAGTTACAGCGAAAAGTCCTAGGGATAAGCCTAATAGAATAGCTAAGGAATAAGCCTAAGAGGTAGTTACAATGTATGGGGGGTGACCTTAGGAAGATGAAACAGTACAACAACTGGAGGAAAATCGCCAGGGATCTTGGCTGCTGGAGGAAGATAGTAGAGGAGGCCAAAACCCACAAATGGTTATCGCGCCATTGGAAGTAAGTACCTAAGTCATTTTACATCGTTTGTGCATCGTCATAAATCTTCATTTTATTAAAACAAAACTTTAGAGTTATAAACTAGAAGTGTTCTCTTTCCGATTACTTCCAAATAAGGAACTGGTATAATATCAAATCGTTAAGAAAAACTCATTGCTACAAGCAAGGATTTGAACCTGCGACTCTAAATGGAAAGGATTTAACCGGCTAGATAATATATTAACTATACCTCGTTTTTTCAAGATTAAAAAAAAACCGTTGATTTTGCCTACATATCATCAGTTATATCAGTTATCTCTAGAAAATATTAAAATGAGATAACTTATTCCCAGTAACGTTATGTTAAACAAAATAAAAGGAAAATATTGCAGCTTTTTAATTGTTTTCCTAAACATCGCACTACGACAATCGCACGATTTTTTTTTTCTAGCCCTAAAAAAACGAGGTATAGTGTAGTGTCACATATTCTGGAGGCGAGAATAGGTTCTTGCTTTAATCTCGACCGTGTGAGACCGATAATGGAAGTTTTATCTCATGTTTGATAAACCAATAGTACTGTAAGCATGTAGGAGTGTACTCTAAGCAGTCAGTGTATTGTCCCGGACGGAAACGGAAACACCCGAAGGATGCCGCGGAATGGGAACGTCTCGGTCCTTATTGAATACTGCTGTGGAGACAGACTTTGTTTTTACGAATCCTTTCTTTTAAAATACTAGTGGCTCTGTAAGCTGTAGACCACGCGAGATGACTGGTATTGGAAAAGGTTGTAAGCCCTTTTAGAGTATATGGCGCTTAGGACCTTTGTACCAATCCCCGCTATTTAAAAAAAAAACAAAAACTGAACTGAAAAAAAAATGAATTTGTTGATAAATGCGACCCGTAGACAAATGGACAGACACACGAAAGCATTTTAGCCCAAGCTGTGTCACACAGTCAATAAAAAAAAAACCAATGCTACTAATGATAAATGTATAAGTAGCAAAATGTGTTTATCTTAAATCTTGACTGAAATCCTGTAATTAAATTACAGCTAAGACGACTGTCATAAACACCTATAATATTATCATGCACGTGGCTTTAAAATATGAGGAGTTCCCTCAATTCTTCATGGATTCCATCAACCTGGAATCACACATTGCAAGCACAAACATTTATTTTGTAAACCACTTTTTTATTACATTTTAAATTCGGGTTGAAAACTGTTTCTATTTTATACATTTAAAAGAGTTTCGATATTTGAAACTAGTGATACAACTATTCGTCTAACGTATTCGCCGAATATCAAAGTTTTTATTTACAAATATCCGGATTTGATAAATGTTGAAATAAGAAAAGGAATTTTAAACGATTTTATGTTAAAATAATGCGTCGTGTGTTAACCATGACTGTTTTTAAGGTTTTGAAGCCAATCAAAAATGTTCACTCTACCACTGAGAAGAAAATTTACTTTCTACGCCTAATAAATATTGAATAATAACGAATAACTCTCACGGTTTGCGTTTTCCGCTTATACGTGTATTATATTGTATTTCAATTAAGCATGTTTATATGAATTTATAGTTAAAATTGATCTTGTTAATTGGGTTCATCGTGTAAACACAAGTTAATGTTGAATTCCCGAGCTCCCTTAGCCAAAAAGGAAAGATAGCATTATGCGTATGATGCTGATAAAGAAAGCAGCCTCCATACCGCTCTGGCATGAGAAACTCAACCCCTAGCGAACATCTCTTATCTGCTTTGTCGGTCTTATTGCGGCGCATAATGATGTCAACACATTACGCACACCCACATTTCTATTGATGTAAGGTACCAAACATAATAGTCACACGATATAGTTTATCGACATTAAGCCTGTGCTTATTTTTTGTAAATGTGTAGTTTAAAGCCATATGTTACAAATTATTTCTGGGTGCCTAGCCAAGATGCCAATCGCTCACGCTTAATAACGTATCGTCGCTACCTTTCTCTATCACTCTTCCTTATTAGTGTGACAATGACAGTTGCGTTTCGTTAGCGACTGAGCGTAAGCGATTGGCTTATCTTGGCTACGCACCCTGGTCAGTCTAGATTTCATTTGACGAATCTCAGTGTGAGCTTTAAGATTTATTCGTTTTTTTAATAGTTTGATATATCGATACCTTTGGGTTCAATTGTCGTAAAGGACATTTTGGCCAAAATGAGTTATATATACAGTTTTGTTCAGAATCAAGCGTTATCGATCTGTATAGTTAAAATTTCGATATCTCTTAAAAAGTTGCCTTTACGACCAGGATTTTCTACTATGGACATGCAAAAATGACTAAGCTGATGGGTCGTAAATATCAAGTCATGGATTCAAAATAATCATATGTATCGTAAAGGAAATATATATATAAAAATACTGTCGTATGTGACCTTCACGTTCATTGTTGTCCTTTAAGCCCTTACTTTATTACGATTATTTTTATAGTACTATGGTCAAGTTGGGCGTAAAGAACAAATTTCTCGTCCTTTACGACCTGTACTACAAATAATTCTTCCGCAATAGTATGGAGCAACCAAGGTGGTAAAGGACCGTTTCACTTTTCTGAAAGGGAATGGAAAAGGAAAAGAAAGGGGTAAAGGCAAGGGTAAAGATAAGAAAGGGTATAACCAACGGACAGGAAACAAAATATGTTCTAGACTTGAGTGTTTGAAGGCCAAAGTCTTTATACACGGAACGACTGCCAATTTAGAAATCTCTTTTTTTTTAATTTTATTTGAAACATCGTGGACCTAAACGTGCGATATCCGCTAAGCATTTTTAAAATTTGTTTGTTTATTAGACTATAATATTATTATCCAACCAGTGCCTTTAGTATTATTTAATATTGGTTTGGCTCGGTTTGGAACCCTATACAGTATTTATAAGCGCAGGTTACGAGTAAGCCCCGCATTCACGGCAGTCCGCCAGCACTCCGGCATGGCTGGATGCTCGCACACACGGTGTGCAAGTGGCCCAGCCTGGCAGTCCAATTCGCACTTATTTATTGAAAGATGCGCAGCGCTGCGTTGTAGCGCATACACCGTACTGGAATTTTAAAAATCGCGGCCATCTCGTATGTCATTTTTAATAATTAATATTTTATGCATTGCCGCATTTTTCAATTGTTTATTACTGTAATTTAGTGCAATTCGGACTGCAAGAAGGTGGCCGGAGCTAGCAGGATGTTGCCGTACGGCACGCATCCGGCAACGACATTCACGATACTATATATATTACGTGCCGGAGGTGCCGGGGGACTGCCGTGAATGAGGGGCTTTAGGACGCGTAGGTATACGAACTGTGAACAACTGATAGGTAATAGTAACCGTAAACCCGATTAATGTGTTGATTTATATTCTTAATATTTTTTAAAACAGAAGATGTTATTTAGTTTTTAAACAATCTTTGCTTTAAGTACCGCGGACTTAAAAGGTATTCCTTGTACTTCTTTCTACTTAAGACTTAAAATTACTATATCATATAAGTAAAGACTACTTAAACATTAGTAATTAATTACACAGTTTAATTACATATACATACGTACTCCGAAAGCATTCCCCTGCTAGAATTAAAGGCTGAATGCGTTAACTATTGAGACAGCGGCGAGCACTGAAACAATAACTTTTGGTGCCAAAATGTTAGATAGTTTTGAAGCAAATATTGTTTCTTTATTGCAAAACTGGATATAAAATAGTCTAGTTCTTTGTTGCTACTAAATATTTACAGAAATATACACTGTAAATCTAATTGGGTTATTTTTTACCATATTAACTACGTTTTAATACACTTTTTAAGTTTCTTAATAGTAAACTAAGCTGAATACAGTTGTCATTAGGACCATTTCGGTTATATTTACGCCCCGAATCTGTAGCAAAATCATCTAACACCGTCATTTACGACCCTATCAACTCTAATTGTTCAAAAAAATCTTGGGTGTAAAGGACATTCATAGCATTTTGACGTGTCCTTTACAACACCTAACTTCTAAACCGTTTAGTTTATCACTACGGTTGCTACACCAGGTTAAAGATACTAGAAATCTACATATTTTTCTTATACATGTCACAAATATAGGTAAAAAAACAAAAAATATATTACCAGTTTTATTAAAAAAAAGTTGTTTTTTGCTTCTCCTGAAAACCTGCATTTTGTCCTTTACGACAATTGAACCCAAAGGTATCGATATTATGGCCCACTTGCACCACGCAAAGTTAGCCGCTAACTCAGAGTTGAGCTGTCAAACTCTATACAGAAAAATGCTTAACTCCGGGTTATGTGGCAAACCCCGGGTGGCGCAAGTGGCTCTAAGAAGTGTTGATATTAGTGTTGATTACGGCCTATCTACCCTAGTTGGTAGTGGCCCTGCTTATGAAGCTGGAGGTTCCGCGTTCGAATCCTGGCAAAGGCACTTATATGTGTATTTATCACGAATATTTGCTTTTGAGTTATGGACGTTTTCTATGTATACATGTATGTAAAGTAAAGTAAAGTAAAACACATTATTAAATTACTTATACCTAAAGGTCGTTTAACCTTGATAATGGCGTGAGGAACCCTTTATAAGTATTTTAATTAAAAGGTATGTTAATTTCTTGTAAGTCTGCTGTTATGTACGTACAAAATTAACCAAGCATATTAAATATTTTTAGCAGGTTAGTTGGTAAAAATTTCAGGGTTATATTATTTATTTTGAGAACTTTATTGGCGCCGCCGTGGCATAAGCCGGGAAAACGCAGGAAGAAGAAAACATAATGGTTAAACTGACCAAATCTCAACTGTTTTTTGGGCACTCATTCCACAGATAAATCTTCAGATCCTTTTGTGTCCTTTGCGTCTTGCCGCAAAATAAAACCTTGCGTAAGCTTGTGTAACAATCATAAAAGTAACAAAAAGACACAAAAATGGGCAGGTAACTAACGCAACGAGTACTTTTATCATATGAATAATCAACTGTAAACCTTATTACAACGACCTAAGAACTAATTTCAGATAGCTAATAGGTTAGTATAAGCGCCGTCTGCAACCAATTATTGTTAAAAGATAATAAAATATTAAGAAATTTTACGATACTGCGAACCCTAAACCACAGATTAAAAAATGTAACGAATGAGTCATAGGTAATATTTTGGGTAAACAAAAGAGCTAGGGTTGAAACGATAAGCTTACCTTAAAGCAAATTGCTTAATGATGCTTGGTGTGTGGTCTGGACGTACCTGAAGATAATCTTTACTAACAATTGGGGTGTTAATGACAAATGATTGTTAAGTAATGAGGAAAAGACTTTTACTATCTGTTTTGGCGGATTAAAGAAGATATAGGCAATGAATAGAATTTGAACAGTAGTTACTGGTGACATTATGAGTTCTATTGTTATTACTGGATTAACACATTATTTGTGTTAAAATAATGTGGTTCCACCCTTCTGCTAATGCATTGGACATTATTGGAAAGCCCTGTGGGAATTCTACTGAGTGTAGTGATAAAGGTACCCAATAATTCGAATTGATAGAAATAATAATAAAAGGGTTAATAAATTATACTTGCTGCTACTAAGAAGGGTGTGGTATCAAAGTAGGTCGAACATATACTAAAAGGTGAATGTTTAGTCATCCGACTTGTGCGTTTAAACAGAAGTTAAATTTTGTATAAAGTAAAGTAGTATACTAACACCTACGTATGCAATGGATTCATTTTTGTTGGTCTTTCTCAGGTAAGGAGACTAAGGAGTTAGGATCGTCAATGTTTGTCAAAAGAAGATCTTTGGACTGAGACAACAATGGCAGGGACTCCTGGAAATGCGACAACACCTATGGAGTCTGATTTGTGACTTATATTTTGAAATGTTACTTTAAGGTCAAAATTATTAACGAGTCTACTCCGGTATCGGGTCGATAGGACCCGATGTTGTATGTATAATTGCGCTGTTAACTACCTAATGCCATAGCTAACGTGTTAAGGTGCACATTATCAGTGTCACAGTGCAAATGAATAGGTAGACTTACGTATTCTGTTACTTACTGCTACCAATTATTTCAAAATCTCGAAACTAGAGTTAACAAAGTTTCAACTGCACTTTAAGGCTCTCATTCAGAGGCTTAGCACTGATCTTCCAACTATATTATTGTGGTGGACTAACGCTAACCGCGACTGCGGCTATTATAAGAAAACAGTTCCAAAACGTCTTATAACGAAGGAAAAACTCAGCAGTTATGTCCTTTTAGAAGTTTAGTGTACACTTATTTAAAATGACGTAAGTTCAGTTAGGTATCTAGAAGGATGTGACTTTTTTGAGTTGGGTCATAAATGGCGCTATCTTGTTGATATGTCGCACAGGTTGTTTCGTGATGCCTAATGTAATTGTTTTATATTTTATCATTTAATTTTGAAAGCGCTTGTGTCATAGAGGATTGAAATTCATTTGCCGCTAAAATTTATGTTTAAAAAGGTCGGAATCGGTTTCCATGTCAGGTAAAATTATAAAAAATCCTTATGTAATCTTCACTGTTTTCTAACTTTAATCGTGTTGTAGTAGGGTTATCTAGGTACCTGTAAGAGTAGACGGCATGTGACCTAAACCTATTTTAATTTTGGCGCAGCTCCGGCAAAATCGAAATAAAATGGTAAAATCTTGTGATTTAACTTTTAAAGAATCTTGTATAACGTTCTTAGCATTATCGTTATAATGAATAACACAAATTATAGGATACATGAAAAGCCTCTTTTGCTTAATGTTTATTAAAAAAGTTTCAGCAAAGTGCTAAAATTTCTTTTATGACTTCTAGAACACTTGGAGGCACTCAAGTTCTGCAATATTCACTTTATGTAAAACAGCCGTGAGTATATAAAGCGTTCAGTTGTAAATAGAGATTAAATAAAGGAGATGGACAACCTCTTAGTTACAATACTGCCTGCCAGGCGTGTCTAGATGACAAATAGTTTGTGAAATAAACGTAATTAATTTATCGAAATGATCTTGCAGTGTGTGTTTTTTCATGTTTTTCACTTTTTGCTTAGCATTTTGCAGGTCGTAATTTTGTGAAACAAATGTAGGTCGCGTTATTTATTATTTGTGCCTATTAGCTCCGTGGATATTAAAAAGGCCATTTAACTACGCTTTGTAAGTTTGAAACCTAAATGCACTGGTACGATAAAAATACTGATCAAATTATAATTTGACGACCGGTTGGCGTAGTTGGTAGTGACCCTGCCTGCTAAGCCGATGGTCCTGGGTTCGAATCCCGGTAAGGGCATTTATTTGTGTGATGAACACAGATATTTGTTGCTGAGTCATGTATGTTTTCTATGTACATATTTATGTATTTGTATATTATATATATAGTTGTCTGAGTACCCGTAACACAACCCTTATTGAGCTTACTGCGGGACTTAGTCAATTTGTGTAAGAATGTCCTGTAATATTTATTTATTATTTATTTATTTATTTATAATACATAAAAGTATTTTCGGTATATTTTTATCGATTGGTACCACGAATTTTAAAACTTATCCATACTAAATTATAAATGGGAAAGTGTGTGTCTGTTTCTTTGTCCGTCTTTCTCGGCAAAACGGAGCGATAAATTGACATGATTTTTTAAGTGGAGATAGTTGAAGGGATGGAGAGTGACATAGGCTACTTTTTGTCTCTTTCTAGCGCGAGCGAAGCCGCGGGCAAAGGCTAGTATAAACATATAGGTATATTATAAAATAAGTAGATTTATCGTACTTTTGTGTCTGTAGCAATGGTCAGGTAAATGTAATTTTTATGTTTAGGAAATAGAAAGCAGTAAAGTGAAGGTTTTTAAACGCGGGCCATTTTCTTTTTTAGCGACAATGGTTTTTTTTTTCTTATCTACATTTATACTCAAAATATCGTGACAGAGTGGTCAATCGGAAGGCGGTCTTCGCTGAAAAGTGCCACTCTGTCACGGTATTTTCTAGAAAACCACTAGAAAGAAATATACCTTACCGACATGAAACGAAGTATCAAATAGTCTACGTCAAACACACATGCTTATTTTTTTATTAATTTCTACTGCTATCATTTTATACATTATCAAAAATCCGGAAATCAGCGTTATAGATATGGTTAATCCTCTTCATTATTTCACTACTCTTTGCTTGCAAATAAATGTCAGCGCCGACAAGACTTTTCCATTTTTCCGTCTTCCGCTGTATCCGACTGCGTAAGTTCTCAGTCAAGTTATGAGTTAAGTGCTTTGTTTCAAAGCTGGTGTTGCGTGTCATGTGTTTACATTGAATTCATTACGCCATTTTAGAGTATTAGTGTTGAGGTAACATTCTGTTTGTGACAACAGATTGAAATGCACTATGTCACTGTAAATCTCCTGAATAAATTAACGAGTGACAGGAATGACTGCAATAATAGCAATTTTACATCGGAAATAACTTTAAGATAAAATTCGATTTCAAGTCTGAGCTAAAGTTCTAGGTAAATTAACGATTGCATAAAGGGAATAAAAAAACTCTATCTTTCTCAAAAGCCAATAATTATCAATATTCTAGGTTTGAAATGAGTTTTATTTAAATATCAACTCATTGATATAATGTACCTGTACATTATTTAATATTTTCCAATTTTAATTTAGACAGCTTGGTTAATGTCAGAAAATTATTTGTTTCACGCATCACTCCGCATTCAATATTACAAATACTTAGAAATTCAATAATATTGAAATCAACATACATCATGTAAAGAATCCACGTATATTTCATTATATTCTTGAATAAAACATTGGCAAAGTGGATCCCTATTCTAGAAAATATTTAAAGAAAATGGCACCTAAAAGTAAAATCATAGTAAAGATTTATCTATTGACAGTAAGATATCTCCGAATTTAATCATTATTAAAATTTTAGATTTTAAATTTAGAATTTTGGTTGGCTAAATTATAAATTGTTATTATCAAGGTCATTATGGACGCTCTCTATGTTAAGAATTTATCCATTTAGGTATGCCTAGGGTGGCAGCACCAGTTAGGCATAAAGGACCAGTAATATACATTCACTCTTATAATAAGGAAATAAGCTTTATACATTTATTTTGTGTCAATCAATTGACAACCATATCATATTTAAATTAAGTAAAATAAAGTGTTCATAATTGGTGCCGTAACCCTATATGCTTATGTATATCGAAACTTCGTACCCATAGTACAAGATCTACTTAGTTTGCAGCTAGGTCAATCTGTTTAAGGTTATCTCCAAGTATTTATGTATTAATTTTACTCGAAATTTAACATAGTACATATACTACTTTATATCAATCTACTCTGGTAAAACCAAGTCTTCTGAGCTTCGGTGGCGTCACGGTAAACCTTTACTGAATTTTACATTACAAAGATGTTGGTGATAAGAGGGTGCTATAAATTATGCCTGACTATACCTCAGTGGGGCTTGGCGATACTTAGGTCACGTGGGCCATTAGAATATAGGTTGACGAGCAAGTTTTCATGAAAATAAAGAATCGAATTGGCAGAATTTCATTAAAGTAGGTAATTAAGTAACACGTATGTGTTGTGTAATAAGTATTTATTTAGTTACCTTTAACGATATGATTTGAAAAGCCTACTCTTTGTTATTGTAATTTTAATAAATAATAATTTTAATAACCAAAAAAAGCTTCAAGTTCGTAATACTTCGTAAATAAGTGCTTATAAAAAAGTTCTGAGGTTAATCTGAAGGAATTATACACGAATTGGCGTATTGCGACAAAATCACCAATACAATGTATAAATAAACTAACTTCCTTCTTTTTACTAATAAGTTTATGTTATTCAGGATTGTCGACTTTTATCACCTATTTTGTAAAATCTGCAAGTGTCTGTAATACATATGCATCAAAATTGAATGCATTGCAGTTTGACTACTCACTGCAGTAATGCTACTCGCCGTTAGATGGCACTACGGGTCCAAGCCGAGCGTAGCTGCGAGCTTAACGAGGGGCGGACGGCGGGGGGTAAAGTTGCGCGTCCCCACTGCCACTTCCACAAGTCAAGCTCTCCGCTTGTCAGTCGCTCCGCAGCCGCGCCGCGAAGAGGTCGTGCCCACACTTCACGCCGGCCTTTATAACACACGCACTAAATATTCAACAAACCTGATCTCAAACGATAAACCTAATTCTTCAGTGAAACTCACAATTAAACCTCATCTGTGAGCACAACGGACAAAAAGGACCACAGTGCAGTGATATGTTATCGAGTTTTTCTTCAGTCAAGTGTACTACGGACTTTGTTTCGGAAATGGTGATATCGACCCGAGGAGAGTGTTTATGAGACGTTCTATAGTGAAATGAGGAGTCTGTGATATAGCTTCATAATGTACGCTGTGGTGGTAATTTGCGCGTTGCTGCAAGTCGGGCGGGCCGCGCTGCCCTACGGCTCCGACAAATGCATCAAAGTGTCCGGCTCAACGGACAACAGTGTCCTATGCAGGATCCGGACCCTGGACAGTGATGGTGCCGGAATTGCCACCGTATCTTCGGACACCAGACACCTTTCCATCGAGTGCAACCATCTCCTGCTCTTCGAAAGCTCTCTACGTGGCCACTACTTCAGCCCTGTTCCAGATCTCACGGATTTGTCGATAAACAACTGCAAACTGCTTCAAGTTCCCGACGGCACGTTTCAAGACTTGCGGAAACTTAAAAGGCTGAAGCTTCGTTCGAAAAACTTCGAGTGGAGTCCTACCAAGAATTTAGAGTTACATTTGAATGCTTTTAATGGATTATCGGAACTGCATTCGTTGGATCTTGCTCAAAATAACATCAAGTTCGTTCCTTCCGGCGTATTCTGTTCCTTGGAAAATTTGAATACGTTGAATTTGACGCATAATAAGATAAAGACTATCGGGCAGCTGGGATTCGGCGCTGGATGTGGATCTAGCTTGCACTACTTAGATCTTAGCCACAACGAGATAAAAACTCTGCCTGATGAATCAGAGTTGTTGAAACTAAGGAGCTTACAGTACTTATATCTGCAACATAATAATATCACTGACATATCAAGTGAAGCATTCAACGGTCTTGTGTCTATGAGAGTGCTAAACATATCACATAACCGCCTTCATACACTGCCGGAGGGGCTCTTCGCTAACGCCAGAGAGTTGCGTGAAGTGTATCTCAACGACAATTCGTTGTTTGAGCTTGCTCGAGGCATATTTCATCGTCTAGAACAGTTGATTGTTTTGGATTTATCAAGCAACCAGCTTACTAGTAACCATATCGACGACGGAACATTCTTGGGACTAATACGACTTATTGTTTTAAACTTATCGAATAACGCTCTGACCAGAATCGACGGAAAGACATTTAAAGATCTATTCTTCTTGCAAATATTGAATTTGAAGAACAATTCTATTGGATACATTGAAGACAATGCATTTTTGCCGCTTTACAATCTTCACACATTGAATTTAGCTGAGAACCGGCTGCATACTATTGATGAGAACTTATTTAATGGTTTGTTTGTACTGAGCAAGTTAACTCTCAACAATAACTTGCTAGTCAACATAGACCGTAAAGCTTTTAAGAACTGTTCGGACTTAAAAGAGTTGGATTTAAGTTCTAATCAACTTTTAGAAGTCCCTGAAGCGTTGTGGGAGTTGTCATTTTTGAAAACGCTGGATCTCGGTGAAAATCAAATAACAGATTTTAAAAATGGTTCTTTCAAGAATTTGAATCAACTGACTGGACTTCGATTGATCGATAATCAAATTGGAAACTTGAGCGTCGGAATGTTTTGGGACCTGCCAAGCCTACAAGTGCTTAATATAGCAAAAAACAAGATCCAGTCAATCGAGCGAGGGACGTTCAGCCGCAATAGCCAACTGGAAGCCATACGACTGGACGGAAATTTCTTGTCGGACATTAACGGTGTCTTTTCTACGTTGGCGAGCCTCCTGTGGCTGAACCTATCTGAAAATCATCTAGTGTGGTTTGATTACGCGTTTGTGCCTAGTAACTTAAAGTGGTTGGACATTCACGGTAACTATATCGAACATTTAGGCAACTACTACAAGTTACAAGATGAAATCCGTATAAAGACTTTGGACGCTAGCCATAACCGTATATCAGAAATATCGCCGATGGCTATACCTAATAGTGTTGAATTGTTGTTTATAAATAATAACTATTTGAACAATATACATGTGAATACGTTTTACGAAAAGAAGAACTTAACGCGAGTGGATATGTACGCTAACGAAATAGTGCATCTAGATCAGAACAGTTTACGTTTAGCGCCAGTGCCGAGTAATAAAACGCTACCCGAGTTTTACATAGGCGGAAATCCTATTAAGTGTGATTGTACAATGGAGTGGTTACAAATTGTAAACTACACAACTGCCACGAGGCAGTACCCGCGGTTAATGGACTTAGAAAACGTGTTGTGTAAAATGACAAACACTCGAAGCGGAACCCATGTGCCCTTAACAAATCTCAAGTCGTCGGACTTTCTATGTGCGTATGAGACTCATTGTTTTGCGATCTGTCATTGCTGTGATTACGATGCGTGCGACTGTGAAATGACCTGCCCTCAAAATTGCACTTGTTACCACGACCCATTGTGGAATACAAACGTCGTCGACTGTTCCGGACAATCTTCAATGGAGGTACCGCATAAAATACCCATGGACGCGACAGAAGTGTTCCTAGATGGAAACAATATAAAGGAACTACAAAACCATGTTTTCATTGGAAGACAGAAGATGAGGTCTCTTTATGTAAACAATAGCAATGTTGACAATATTCAGAATAGAACTTTTGCCGGACTAATTGCTTTGCAAATTCTGCATTTGGGAAATAACAAGCTTAAGGAATTGAAAGGATACGAATTCCACCAGTTGAGCAATTTGAAAGAACTATTCTTGCAGAATAATCTTATCAGCCATATCGTCAACGTGACTTTCTTGACGTTAAAGTCTTTGGAAACGCTACGTCTCGACGGCAACAGATTGGTCGATTTTAGCGTGTGGACATTTAATAATAACCCTAATTTGAAAGCATTGTCGCTCGGTAATAACCTGTGGTCGTGCAAATGCCGCTATTTGCAGGAATTAACCGCATACCTGGCTGAAAACGCGCAAAAAATCATTGACATAACCGACGTTTGGTGTTGGAATGGAGACGCTAAACCGCCACAGAAAAAAGAGCTCAATTTAAACGGCACCGCTTGCAGCGATTATTACGCCGATAATTCAGTCATTGGCAACATGCTCGTGTCGAACTATGTTCCCATGATGGTCTCGACGCTCACCGGTTTTATGTTAATTTTATTAGCGCTCGTCATACTCTTCCTTTTTAGAGACTCGCTCAGAGTGTGGCTATACACGAACTGTGGCATAAGAGTATTCTCATTCGCCGGTGCTTTTGAAGAAAGCGAGAAATTGTATGACGCGTACGTGTGCTACAGTCCAAAGGATGAAGAGTTCGTCGTGCAGTCATTAGCGGCCGAGTTAGAGAACGGAAATCCATCCTACCATCTCTGTCTTCATTATCGCGATATCCCGCACCACGGGGCGCAATACATGCAATGCGCGCCGCCGGTCGTCGAGGCGGCGGAAGCTTCCAAGCGAATAATCATCGTGCTCACTAGAAACTTCATGCAAACAGAATGGTCCCGTTACGAATTCCGACAAGGGTTGCACGATGCCCTGAAAGGGTGCATTTATAAGTTGGTGCTAATAGAGGAGTGTACTGTGGTAGCAGACGCAATATGCGACCCCGATTTACGGCCTTATCTCAAAACGGGATCGCGCCTCCGCTGGGGACAAAAAAGGTTCTGGGAGCGCCTCAGGTATATGATGCCGGATTCGTCCCAGCCGAATCATAAGCGGCGGACCCACAACTATAGGAAGAATATAAATACTTATACGTTGGATTCGTCGGTGCCTAACGGTGGGAATCGTACGATGCCGTATCCTGATAAATCGCCTGTGATAGGTGGAGGGCAGGGCGCGAGCGCGCCGCCGGAGTACAGCAGTGAGGTGCGTCAATCACCGTCAGTGGTGAGACAGACGCAGGGAGTGGTGTACGGGCCTGACGGCCGGCCGATCTCAGACCACATCTACTCCTCGATAGACTCGGACTATTCATCGTTAGAGCAAGGGATGGCCCCGGGCAGGCGACGGGACCTGCGGCAATGGCCGCCGCCGCCGCCCCTCGTGGACACAGGCAATGCCGTACAAGCTTACCTAGTCTAGGGCCCATGCGCCGCTTCCAGTCAAACTATGTAAATAAATGTTAATTTAGTGCGCTGTAAATATTGTAATTATTAGTTCGTAAGTGCTATACCAAATCTATGTAATTGTACTATTGCCTATTCGTTATCCTGTGTATAGATTTCGTAATAAAATTTAAAGACTGCTGTAGAATATGTATTGTAAATAGCAAAAACCAAGTGATCATAGTGTCGGTAATATGGCGTTATTTATACAAAATAAAATTAAAAGATGATGATTTATAATATTGATTTTTATTCAAAACCTTACAGAATAAGTACTACAATCTTAACTGAAATTAATATAAATACATAGTAAAACTATGATAATTTATACAAATATGGGATATAAATAAATTACACCTATATGTATTGAAAAATCTCCTACATAAATTCAGTTGATAGTTAATTATAACAAACAGTTTGCTTAATTTATCCCATCGTTGTATTAACAGTCATATTTCACGTTAATGAAGTATCAAAACATTCAATATTATCATTTCATAAACAAAAGGCAAATAATTACAATTCGAGTTCATTATTGCCACAGCCTACACGATCAATGTTAAAATTAATAAAAATCACAAACATGTACGAATGATGAAAGTGGAAAAGCAAATATAATTTACATATTTATGGCCCAGGCCACTCTGTTGAGAGGTTCGCTACTGAATACATACGTAGCAACAACAACAAGGCAAAAGGACGTATTTGCAATAAACTCGTCCCAAGATAAAAGGACGTATGTGCTACCGAACTCATAAACAGATACGACTTTTTATCATCGCACGGCAGTATGAGGGTATATCAAATACGCCTCTCTGCTAGCATTGTTTCGTATGTGTCCAGTGTTCACTTTTATAGGCCACTTGTATTCATGACTGTATAATGTTCTATTCTTTGGGCTGGTCCTGAAACTACGCGATTTCACATGCGTAAGGGATTTTATGAAGGACAATACATTCACGCATTCTTACAAGTAAGGAAACATGAACTTAAGCCACTTAACTCAGGCGGGTAGGTTTATGATTTTACATTGAATTGGTATAATAGTATTGACTTAAAATAAATCAATTACACGCAGCCACACAGTATTGAACTAATTTATTTATACCTACAGGTTTTTCTTCTTAAGTTTTCTTTTTGATTTATTCTAGAAGACAAATCATTTGTCCTACAAAAAGTATTGCCATCTCATCAGCCGAACTTTTTTTTCTATGTCCTCAAAGGCCTTTAAGTCTATTACAGACTATGAAAACAGTGTTCAGGTAGAGAGACAGCGTTTTGCATGACTATGTAAGCCAGTATTTTATTATCAAAATATTTACACTAAGTATAACTTACCTAAAAGTCTACCAAATTACCTTCAATAATATATATAAAGGTTGAAATGTATAAATCAAAACAGCTATGCAGTAATGTACTAACGATTTTTAAACTTCTTCATAACGATACTTCAAAAAATGGAAAATACTCATTCATAGATTTTTCAAACTTTCACCCGGACATTAGACATTCCCCGTCATTTGAAAGTTATAAATTCTAAATTCTAACCCCGTGCTCAAAAAGCATGTCTACCTAATAATACACTTCACTGAAAGGCTTTTAATTATATGGAACAAGAGGAAAGTTCTAATTCAGGACTATCAAATTATACGTTGCGGAAATTTTAAGCCTGCTTCAGATATTTACTTACCGATATTCGGGTTTTGTTCCCTTTGAACCTCACTTCAGACTCCTTTGCAGAAATCAGAGAATATTAATTACTTATGAGTTATATTTAGGTAAGTATACTCTCAGAATTTAGTCGTGGCTGCTTGGGTATGTCAATCTTCTTACCTCTTTCGTCTGATGGTAAAGGAAATATCATTCATTAAGCATACTCTTATACTATCCTTTCCTGGTTCTCCATTTTTGAAAGTTAGATGTGTCGCGGGAATATTCAACCACATAATTATGAATTGGTTAAAAATAACTATACGAGTAGGTTTGTCCATCGGTAGTCGAGAACTAAGTAGATATTTTCGCTTCCACTTGGCCCTGCACTATTAAATAGGTATAGAGACCCGCAATACAAAAATATAGTTGAATTTATGATAGTTCTGACTTGTAACTGCAACTTAATATAAGCAATACTTGTTATTTGGCTCGTATATATTTTAATCACGAAAATATAATATAATAAAGAAAAAAGCCCAGAAAAACTAACTGACTAACTAAAAAAGCGTCAATTTGCCGTAAGGAAGGTTTTTTGTGGAACGACAGATACAGTCAAAGTATACAGGTATTTATTCATTACTCGATCCTTATTCAAATCACTTTGACAGTTAAAATCGCCTTCAATCCGACTTCATAACGATGTAAACAAACCGCCATATTGATCGTAACCACCTAACTTTTAGGTTTTTATTGAAATTCCCAAGATTAAGTTATTCATCTTACGTTTTGTATGTTACGATAATACGACCGTTTTAGTGATTGGCTTCAGTGGTGTATGATGAGGTAGTGTAAAAATATAAGCCGAAACAGTGACAAAACATGTGATACCTTTTGTTTACATCGTTTGTACCTACATAAATAATTAGTTAAAATACTTTTCTTATGTAATACAGTACATTATTATGCAAAAAGCATTTTACAATTTACAAAGTAGCTAATCCTATAAAATATTAATTAGGTTAGATTACGTTTGCCAGCTGAGCTCAATTAAATGAATGCATGGGATCAGGTCAGGTCAGGTCAGTTATTTATAACTACCTAAATTACTTTTTATACGCTTGTACAAACTCACGTTTATTTTGACGTCTGTCCGTCTAGGATTCCTGTACTAACCTAAACTATAACTCAGCAGTAATTAAGATAACAAAAATAATTAACCATCGGACTTAAGTGCTTCTATACAATGAATATAAGGTCTAAAACTCTTTGTCAGATATTTAAAAATGCCATGAATCAATAATGTCGGTAAACAGTTTTGTGATTACGTAATTACGTTGCGTTTTGCGTCCACCTGCCTGTAATGAGAGTAGCAGTGTACTTAAAATTCGGGTTTCTGGAGTCTTTACAAGGTACCTGGTTATTATTTCTTAGCTTTATATTTATTTTTACAAACCTGTAAATAAGAAATCTTATCTGAAGATGGGAATGAAAAGTGTATTGTGCACCGAACACCTTATTTCTTGTGGAGTACAAATTGTGGACACATGACAAGGTGTAAGGAAATTCTAATGAAAAGAAAGTCGATCTAGTATATCTAATAGAATTGAATAATTATAAAGTATCGAACTAAACTATCGTGAGTTTTATTAATATTATAATAAATTAGAGTTGAATACTTTTAGGTTAGGCTCTCCAAAACATTCGTGGGTAGTAGCTAAAGGTACAGTGTAAGTTTAATCCATAATAGTATTTTTACAATGTCTTGGAGTTGTGAAATAAAATAAACATGTGCGCTTACTTTCTTTTAAATACTTTAAATAAATACAGTAAGTCAACCCCAAAACTACAACTACATTTCACAATCATGATTGCACTTGTAAGTTCTACCATCTTAAATGTTTCTCAAAAGTACACTTGGCAAACACAATTCCATTCTCAATTATTTACCATAATCGGAAATTCACTTTGGCTCCTTTCCAGCTCTATAGAGCTTTTCCCGTCTTGTACGAACTTATTGTTCATACGACCGTTCATTGCTTCACTGAGAATAATAAGAACTTGATACGACACCACACTAAGCGATTTTCTACTTTAAAACCTTGTAAATAAAGTTGATTTCAAGATGGCACGGGATCAGGTAAGGTATCCGTCAATGTCAAATTTCGGCTTATCCCTAGTGACTAATTGCTCAAAAACGTCACCTTTTTTCTGGTCACAAGAGAAGCATTTCAACTTGTTCGTACGTGCTTTTGAAGAATTATAAAGTGTTACAAGTTTAAAACTGAATGCTTTATTAAGGAAGGGTTACGCTTGGCCTTGACATTTGTTATCTATGGAGGACTTCGCATGTACTTAGTCATAAAATTATTTTATACTCGACACGACTGTTATAAGTGGGTACTAGAATAATTCGTAAGTAACAATTATATAATACAAGAAGCCAAAAAAGAATCCCCGTGAAACTCTATTCAGATCCCATGATGTGCATGTTTTATTAAATATACAAAAGGTAAATTAATATTACTTAGCTCTATTCTTAAACTTAAGTGTTTTACTTACTGTTAAATATTCAGCTTACAATTAATTAGCACAAACTTAATATACAGTTACATTATTGCAAAACAGTGATAGTCGCTTGTAAAAAATGCAAATATATACTCCGTTGGACAGGATTCTATAGTCAGGACCTACTTTAGTAATAAAAAATGTTAGCGAAATAACAGGTCCGGTCGTAAATTATGATTGGCGACTACAATACATCTATCTGTCTCGAAGTATAATTACCCGTTACCGTAAAGGAGCGTCCATAGTGACCGAATCCCTATGTCACTGGGTCGTCTCTTTCGATCCAAATTTTAAGATTCTACAGTTCACGCGTTGTCTGACGGTTTATAACTCGACTGATTTAAATAATACAAACTAAATATATGCACGATGTCTATCTATTATGTCATATCCATATTTATATATCTATTTGCATGCACAATACTTTACATGACACACGACAATCGCAAGTAGCAATACAGTAAATATCATTATGAACTTTTTATTATCTACCCGTAATCCGCCGGCCGGATGTCGTATCCGCCGCGGCGCGTGATCAACTCCTCAGAGACGCCGCCTTCCAGTCTTGAATACTTAATGCAGGTCACTCATACTATGATAAAAAGACGTAAGTGAACACAAACTTAAATACAAATAAGGCTTTTTTGCTTTGCAATGTGCACGAGGTAAGAAGGCTGAAATAGCGCAAGTGTGTGCCTGTTATTTATGAACATACACCCTTATTTTGAGTGTGTTGGTCAACTACGTTGAATTAGCGTAAGGTTATACTAGCTTTTAATGAAGATAAGCCCTTTTTGTTTTTCAACAGTTTCTGTTTACTTTGCTAAAACAGAGTAAGTCTCCACTAGTCTTCTATAAAGATAAGCTCTTAATATTTACTGGCGTATTTGTCTAAAAAGCAGTAAGTGTATACTAGTTTGTAACACAGATACGGTTTTGTTTGACAAACGGACTGTAGTTCTTCGTTTAAATGACGTAAGCACCTATGAGTTTTGAACGCAGTTATGTTTTTATAGACCAGCAAGACGGTAGCTTACAAACACTAGCTTAGAAGGAGTAATAAGGAATTATGGGTGTGACGTTCAATTGAGTTGTAAAACTTTTATGGTTTTGTGTTCTAGTAAGTTGTTGAATAGTTGGTTTCTAATACCATTGGTTCTTAGGTTCTAAAGTCATATACTGTATTTTAGACTATTTAGTCTAAAAATAAAACGTTAAAAATAATATATTCAGACTCTTGAGTACCTAACAGATACGATGGCACGCCTTACTTTTTGGCAATTTTCGTGATTCTAGGGGTGACTCTTATACGGGTGATCGGGAAGTACCCGTAGTAGTACTAGTTTGATTCCCATGGCAAATTTATGGGAAATGCGACATAAACGGCCATAACTTTGGATTGCGTTGACGTAGAGGTTTAGGTATTTTCACAGCTTTAAGGGACCGCAGACTAGTGTAATGTGGTATCAATTTCAACTTGCTATCTCTACGCTTTCCCAAGATTAGGGGCTTTGACAGACAGACAGACGCACGGACAGATAACAAAGTGATCCTCAAACTGAGAGGACATAAACAAAGCCAAAAACAGCATCATATCAACACCACGATGCCACTAGTTATTTAATGCCCGAAAACGTAAAAATGTGTAGTTCTTGAACACAAAGTGCCAAATTGATCCCTCCTAGCTTGAACAGAAAAAAACCCTTTTATAAATAGATGGTGTGCCTCTCTTTAAAGGCCTATTAGTGCTTTTCCCAGCACCATGGGCAGTAGTTTATTTCCATTACTAGAGTTACGGTCTAGAAACTCGTATAAATGAACAATAAACTTTACTTTGTCGTCCTAATCTCATGTACCTCAAAGGAACTCGTCAGCAAACGAGCGGTGCCCGGAAATGGTCCAACGATTTTGGTTAGTTTGTCAATTTTGTCCGGGTTTCGCATCGCATATTTTCCTGGAGTTTTCTCTTTGATATTTGAATAGTGTTTTGGGAATGTGCTCTATTTATTATTGCTACTACATATTAGATATTTTGCAGCTTGCGCTTTTGACATTTACATTACGGACAACACTCACATTTTTTTACTACGACGGTGACAAACAATCATACGGCCCGCCTGATGGTAAGCGGTCACCGTAGCCTATGGACGCCTGCAACTCCAGGGGTGTTAAATGCGCGTTGCCGTCCTTTAAAAAAAAAAGAGGATACGCTGTGTTGACAGCTAAAGGGGCAAGCTTTGCTCCGTGAGTCCCCAGCTGTCAACACAGTGAATCCCCTTGGAGCTCTGGCGACCTGACTCACCAACAGAAACACAACACTATGAGTAGGGTCTAGTGTTATTAAACTGCGGTTTTCTGTAAGGTGGAGGTACTTCCCCAGATGGGCTTTGCTCCAGATTTGAGCGAGACGACATTCATTATGCCCGCAAGCATCGTCTCGCACGGTACTCCATGCTTGATAATGGAATCCTAAGTTGTCCAAACCATGTCGCGCGTAGTGAATAAAAATACGTGAGTGTTATCCTTAATTACTTTTGATACACTGCTTAAAAAACCTTTCTAAAGTATTCCTACTATTTATTTGTGCATTACTAAAATCACGATAAATTGGAGCAAGTGTGTACTATCGGCCCAATTAAATCCTGACCCACCATGGAACTGTGTCATATTGACATCTAAAGTCAAATGCTAAGTAAAATCATACATGACGTTACTGTGATACAGTTCTATGGTGGGTCAGGATTCAATGGGGCCGATAGTACATACCTAATGGTATGTACACACGTGTTCAAAAGTGCATGGGCAATTTATGAACGATTTCATTCATAAACTGCCCATTTAGGCTCTGTTGTATGGAAGCGACTCAGTGTAGGTCGTCAACTGAATCGCGTTAAGACGTCACGGTAAGGCCTCTGGATTGTCGCACTAGCGGACCGGCATAACAAATGCGGGTTTATTTAGCCAGTCATTAATATTCGGCATGACAGGGCAATTTCAACTGTTTGCGATAAATTACCAATGCTAATGTTAGCCCAGTAGAAAGGTAAATAAAACTGCAGCGTGCGAACCGAATTGTGTGAAAATGTGAAAACGTGTTATGCAATTGTCGCTTTTGCGGCAAAGAGTAACATTATTAGGTATTGCGAAGCGCCACCAATGTGACTATATATCTCTTTTAGTTGTTTATGCAACAGTGATACAATAAGGGTTCTTAAAACAAAACGTACCTATAACTTGAAAGAAAGCTCATATACTACAGAAAAAGTGACCAAGGGCTCACATGAGGTTATATTATATAAGGTTTAACGAGTGCGTTATTAAACCCTATATAATATAACCTCATGTGAGCCCTTGGTCACTTTATAGTGAGTGATACGCGACAAAAGAACAACGCCCCTATTTTAACACATTAACAGTGTTGGACAGACAGAGCACGTGACAGCATCACTTTGTCTGAGTCCGACGATGACTGCCCGGTGCCGTCAAAACATGTTACGCCTATTGTGATGTGTTAAAACAGGGGCGTTGTTCTTCTGTCGCGTATAGTGCGTTAAACCTGAAATAATATAACCACATCGTTATATGTTGGATCATGTATAATATTCTACAAACAAGTCTTGCAACCCGATTCCCGTGTAATAACGCTAACAAATTCGTATTTAGACTAAGCCTCGCGCCACGGTTCACTCGGCAAAGCCGCTTACACGCGATACTTTAATTAACACGTGACTTTTATTCATATATCGCTGGCTAAATTATTTTTAGTATACGCAATTACTATTACAGTCAAATATTCAGTTTATGTGCAGAAAAAACCTATAGCTATAATTTTATAATCGTCAATGCATTTGATTGCAAGAATTGTGCTTGTTTTAAGTAAAAGGTAACAACCTACCACATATACGTACACTAGATATTTTACCGGCAGATGAGTAAGGGATGACTCACACTAGAGTTCTTTCTTCTTTTATTGTAATAAATTACGGATACGTGAGCATCACTCGACGCTTGATAATGGCATCGCGCGAATGTCCGAAACATGTCGCGTGAAGTCGTTGATTCTTCTTCCTATCATTTTCCCAGCTTATGCCACGGCGCCTTTCGCCTGTGAGTCCGCTTTAGATACATAATCCCAAGATTTGGTCATTTGGTGTAGGTGCTAGAGTCAGTTTATGCTAAGTTTCCTAGATCGTTATAGCACAGAATGTGAAAGTGTTAAGTATATATCATAATTTCATAGAAGTTTGACGTTTAAAATAACTCTTTAAAGTTTGACAGTTCATTTTCTCGGCAGAGTTAACGTGGTTTGACTCTAGTTTTAAAGAAAGCGACTGTCATATATATCACATCATCATCTATATATTTGTCTATGTGTCTATACTACTGCTTTAAGATAAAAAAAAATTTTTGTGCTTTAACCGAATGATTATTATGAAAGTTACTCCATCATGAAAGATACAGAAATACATTCAAATTCTTCATTGGAATTTATTTCTATATATTTTGTGATGATAATATTATCCATGGAATCGTTTCTGGAAAACGTATTGATTATTTGGTTTCTCCATTTTACCTCATTTGAAGCAACAATTTGGTACATAGGTACTAGGTACGTAATAAAAAGCATTACATTTCTCTGATTCCAATTCGCCTTACATATGGATGAATAAAAAAGTATTTCACTTCACATATCAGAATTGTTGAGACATTCATTTCGAAAGAGCTAATTTAATTTTTCCCAACGTAAGGCGTTAATAGAAATATACTCGCTTTGAATTTATGTTACAGTTCCAGGCTTTTCTGGTAGTAGGAGAGCCAACATGTATTTAACTACTCAAATATGTATCTGAATATGGATATTATTATATCAGTACCCAGTTTTGACGTTAAAATTATTAAAGACATATTATACCACACCACAACGTTTGTAAAAATCAATGGCTAGTTGATAGTTGGAATAAAACTTACGTGTATAAATATATAAATAATCTATATTGAGCATGGCGCAGATGCTTTGCACTCCTTAAAATATACAATGAAACATTCGACGACACAAAGCTGTATGTAATTTGTGATTGTTTTAAGAAAAAGTTACCACTTTGTCTATTGCCGATAAGCCAATGTCATAAAGATTCATTAAGAAATGAACATTTTTAACAATTGACAAAGTGGTAGCTTTTTCTAAATTCAGCACATATAGCTAAAATAGTTATAGTAGGTACCTACTTACATAGGTTAAATCAATGTAAAAATGTATACTTATTCTTATCAATACCCCAAATCATGACCCACAATCTGAATACGGCTAACGAGGATCTGATGCTAAAAAGTTGCATCTCTTGGGTCAAAAATTAAAGACTCCTACCAATGGGGTATACCGTTGATAGTCGAGATCTCGTACTATATTTTAACAAAAGTACGTAAAAATGAAAGAAACTTTGTCATAATAGATTCTCAAATTATATTTTTCTTTATCCCATTCCCCTCGCTTTACTGATGCCTTATGCTAAAAAGCCGTATCATCATATTTGCCAGCTTAATCAAAAAAGCCGTAAGCCACTACAAAATTTGCGTTAAAAGCGCCCTTTTTGCTTTTTGATAGAAATTAGGAGTCGATATCTGTTATATCAAATCTTTACGTAGGTTGGCGCTTACTCTATTTTAAACTATCTTCCAGTGCAATTTCGTCGCCAAGCGATGTAAGCGCCAATCTCTTCAAATATCTTTTTAATACAGAAATACGAGTTTTAAGCGATTTAAGGCCTTTTGGAACGTTACGGCACATTAGCACTTCACCCGTCATCAGTCCACATATCATAAAACTCCAAATGTGGACCATGCTTTCACTTGTGGTCTGAAATTTAAAACCATGCATTATAAAGACGTCCGATCCGTCACGGTCCAATAGATGCCGTTTTGTAACGACTTTCACTTAATGAACCAATTATTTTACACTTTTCCCCGAAATTTCCATTTTTTAGCGTGAAGAAATGCATCACCTTTTAGTGGGTAATTTTGTCGCTTACGCTATGTTGCGTAATAGTGAAAATAAAATGAGTTAGGGACCACACCAACATTAGTGTATTCATAGGGTTTTATATAACGGAGTCTGAAAACTTGAAACGCACTATTATTGTAGTGGTGTATCGGATTAATTCTGTTAGGTAAAAGAAAACATCGCGAGGAATCCGGACTAATTCCAAAAGGCCTATTTTTCCTTTGTGTCGGAAGGTCTCATTTCTGCGATAATTATTGGGATTCGGTTGCAAAAGCGGGTTTCGTTTCGGTTCTTTAGGTTGAAAGCAGGAAAACAAAAAGAGGTAGAGGACGTATCGAATTGATTTTGAGTGAATGTATTTTATAAACACATTTATGAACACGTGGATATCTCCGAAACATGTTGTGCTTAGTGAGTTATGGATGGTTTCTATGAATTGGAGTATTCATCTATGTATGATACATATATATCGTCGTCGAGTACCCTCAACACAAGCCTTATTGAACTTACTGTGAGACCAGGTCGATTTGTGTAAGATTGTCTCATAATATTATTTATGATTGTATTATATTTCGTGGCTATCAGGTTATGTGTTTTTGTTAGGTACTTTAACTTTTTTGATAATGTGACAGTATTGACAATTATATACAGTCTCATAATAACTATAGTAGGTTTTCTTTGGGTACTGATTAGTATGTATTACAGCAGTTTATTTACCTTCGTCTACACATGGAGCCTTACGCCTTACCATGACGTATTAAATTAACGCGATTCAGTTTAGGACCTAATCTGAGTCACTGCCATACCTATAACTAAGCACAGTTAAGAACCTAGACTTAATCGCGTTAAGACGTCATGGCTTGCGGGTACCATGACGTCTTAACGCGAACGCGGGGCCTTAGTTTATTTTTCCAAACTGAATAAAATTGCGTCCGCCTATAACTAAGCAATTATCCTACAAAAAAAAAATCAAAGGTTATTGCTCGGGTCTCAATATAAGCCCGAAAGTTAAACAACAACTTTGCCCCCTTGTATAATAAATAACTATATCTTACTCTAGCTTTACTAGTGCTGTTGCTTTATGATCATAAATATATCTATTGACTCATTTCATAGTAAAGAAATTGCTAAAATGTTATATCTTTTGTGTAAGTGCTTTTATAAACTGGTTAAAATACTTCTAACACATTTACAATCAGGCAACCTGCCGCCTTCTTATTTCTTAAAAACACGAATTAAGGCATGCGAATATTTGTTATTTCACCAAATTACGATCAACCGAATCGAGCGGAACGGTTTCCCGCGATTCAAAAGGTTTATCGAGCCGAAAACGCTACATTTTCAACCCGTTTAACAGGCCACAAAGATTCTGTTGCCGGCCGTACGTCTTTCAGCCACATCAACGACTAAGTAAAACAATTGACCATAAAATCCTACGTGTCCAGAGTAAAAAGAGAAAGCCGGCTCCATTATAATGTCCCGTTTCTTAGAACATTATGTCTTATTTAAGACGATAGGAAAAAATTGCTGACGCTTGGCAAGAATAAGACGAAATGGGCCATAAACGGAGAAACAAAAGTCAGTGCTACCGGCCGGCAATGTTTGGGTTGTTTAAGTACGCTAAGTTTATTGCGACATTGTTACACATCTGCACATTTTTCTCATTCAGTGAGTTTTGACAGGGTGACAATGGCTGCAACGGCTCCCGTTTTGTAATGAGTGTCACAAAAGCTTTTGACAACTATCCGTGGGACGCAAGCGTTGTTTTTGAAGAATTTACTACGCTGTTTATGACGCCTTAAATGGGACAAAAATGTGTTTTTGAAACAATTTTTTTTATGAAAATGGTTACTATGAATTGTTTTATAGGGTAATAGGCAGTTTATTGTTACATTTGTAGAATAAAAGTGAATTGTACAACAAAATAGTATGAAGGTTGATTGCTTTACTTTATTTTTATTACACCAAGTAGGTATCAGAGCTATAAAAAAAAAACAAATTTATTAAGTCTTCGCATGGCAAAGACAATTTTTGCATAAGAAAAAAGAACTAGTGACTATAGGTACATTTTGTATCTCATTAGGCATTAAGCATCAGATCTGACCGGAACAGAGAAGTAAAAAAAAGTATTTTTTTTTTTCAATAAAATATCAAGGATAAGTTATGAGATAAATTAAGCGCACCTATTTTATTTAAAATGAAATACTTACTATAAATTAATTTAAAGGAATTTTTGTGAATTAGCATTTATCTGACTAACAGACTTGAAATATCGTACCGCTGTATGCGATAAAAACTAATATCCCAATCAATGAGGATTATTTTGGAAAGTAGATCCGACAGTAATTCCTTTCTTAATAACATTATTTGTCGCTACTGTAGATTTTACAAATACGTATCCATATTTCTTGCTGTTTATTTCAATCTTCTTAGGTATTTAAATTATTATCACTTAGGTAAGTTAGGTAACTTATTTTTCTAGTGTTTTTAATTTTAGTTCATTGCCTTAATGGTAAGTACAGAAAGTATAGGTATACATTATTAGTAAGGTAAACAGCCCAGCGGATGACTTTTTGCAGTTTATTTGAAAAAGGATTTAAGGATACTATAACCTAATTTTTTTTAGTCTATGATGAAAATTTATTACAGTTTATAATTCAGTTCTCCACTAAGTACAAAAAAAAAAACAATTTATTTAATATATGATGTGTTCTATGCAATGACACGACAGAAAATGAATTTGTTAATTGCATGATTAAAATGTCTATGTCTAGATTTAATTAGAACTTAAGAAAAAGAGAATAAAGACAAAGAAAAACGAAGAAATAATTCTTAAAACGAAGAGATTTTTAATGATGCATCTATTTACTGGTGTAGAATTGTAGATCGCTTTTTACTCCTTTTTTGCAACATACGGTCGGCATATTACTCGCAGAGGCAGCCGACCAAAACTGAAACACATGGACAAACTGTGTTCAGTCCTGATATGTATAAAACCACAAGTCTCTATAGTTA
This sequence comes from Lathronympha strigana, assembly GCA_949128165.1. NCBI lineage: Eukaryota > Metazoa > Arthropoda > Insecta > Lepidoptera > Tortricidae > Lathronympha > Lathronympha strigana. Next base: position 4,431,341 of record OX421911.1, read on the forward strand.
CAATAGACACATACTACATTTTTAAAATGCCGTGGTATATGGTATTTTTTTTAAGGGTAGAGCAACGCTGTGATCTAAATTTAGTTGCGTTTTGGATTTGGTTAAGTTAAAAAAGCTAAATTAAATCAGTAAAAAAAAACTTATTTTACTGCAAAACATTTTTTTATATTATCATATTCCAAAGACAGCAGACAGAGCCGGTGTTGAATTTAACGAAATCGGCTCAATAGAAAATAATTGCAAAAATTGGGCTGAAATTTATCAACAAACGGTTCTATGTATTTATTTTTATGACTTATGTAAGCGTATGCAATTATAATTACAATTTCATTATACTCATATTTGAATCCCCAACGAGTTACATTTTACAAATAGTCCACGGTTTATTTTTATTTTGATAGTTTTCCTTTCGATTTACTGTTTCGATCTCCTGTATTGTAGGTATTTGTATTGGTATGCAATCCGATACAAACAGACAGTATGTGGCTGTTGTCAGCCCCTTCATAAAAAGATAAGATAAGAAAATATACAAACATAAAAAGTTCTGCAAAAAAAGTCAAAAAGCGCGTGATGAGCTCTCTCGCTCTAGCATCTGTTTTTATTACTTGTAATCCTAGTCTTTAATTGCAAATTTCCTTATTTTACAAAGAAAAGGAAGCTGTAATAAAATCTCAAGATTGTGTTCTGCCAGTTACGCTTTATTATATTATGATATTCTTAAATTATCAGATAAATCAATATAATAATATAGTTTGCTTACACAATTATCTAAACATAGTTACTATAGTTAAAATTAGTATAGCCTGAAGTATTAAGTACATGGGGAAAAATGACTCAATACTAATTTTACCATTTGTGTGATATTTCCTTCACGTCTTTTCAAACGTCTAAAAGTTTTCCTAATAAAAATACTAACGCAAACGAGAAGACAAGGCCATTCCTAATAGCTTAATTTACCCAAAGCTAAGCACTCAACTCAGGATATCGATAAAAGATTTGATTCAACACTTAACAGAAGTCCAAAACTGTCGTAAAACAAAAGAAGTAAATGGGATGGCAGTTGGAAAATGCCACAGATCACCGACTAGATGAAGCATGTTGGACTCGTGTTCACCGTGGTCACACATAAAAGTAGAGTACGTATATATAAGTACAAGAATGTAATCGCGAGTTTCTTTTTCCAATTTGTTTCGCCTTGTCGCGAGATGTGAAACAAAAACAAATAACAATAAATCGCATGGCGTAGGGAAATGTATCGATTGGATAGTAATCGCAATGTTTTTCAATAACGCGGTGTGACAGTTGTCATGTGACGACTAAGACTGTATTTATACGACGGTATATGAGCATGACAAATAGACGTGTAAATAAATAATACGTTCGAAAGGTTTTATTTATTTAATCGTATGGCGTATTAACATAAATATTTACCACACGGTAGCTAAATTTTACAAATCTACATTCAGGGTCCCGAACCACGAGATTGCGTCGTTCTAAAGGATAATTGTATGAGACGCAACAGAACTCCTAAGTAGATCGTGACTCTGTTATATGAAGTAGTAATAGCTGTACGATATCCCCTTCTGGGGTGCGTTCCTATGTATGACGTCCTATGACGATGTGCACTAATCTATTTGCCGACAATTTGTGATGGACTTTGTGGTAATTGGAGCACTGCAGTGGACCCGTTCGGCCCGGCTACGGAGTCTACGGGAGGTAGTATATGTAAAGTACACAAGTTCCGAACCTTCGGTCGAGATCCTGAATAAATTAGTTTCCGGAAAGGAACGGCCGAGTCAATAAAAGTTTTAAACAAAAGAATCATAAAACGAGACTTCGGTAGCGAGCAACAGTTTTTCTATGATTTACAACAACAATTGCTTCGGGTAAAGGTTGACGCTCACGTGCATCAAATAGCTCGGACAACTAGATGAATTATGCTTCGTTCTTGTTTTGTTAAAAAAAAAAAACGTATTTTTCGCCTGAACAATTTTAAATGCATATGAACCAAGAATACTAAAGAAGTCTGTTGGCTGAGAAATAAGACTAAGTGTCATTTATTTTCCTTCAAATGATGTATCGCGATATGAGCTGCGGAGAGACCGCCCTATACCACGAAAATCAAACGATTACGGATTTGTATCGCCATCTCTGTCCCACTTGCATATTGGACTGACAAAGAGGTTTTCCCGTCAATGCCAATTTTCGATGTTCGTGGTAGGCGTGCTGAGATGAGCTGCGGATGCTGTGCTGCGTGATATGTGGAAAAAATGGGAATAATATTTTGCTGAAATGAACGCAAGGCGGAATATTGTGTAGCAGCAATATCGCTTATCACCTTAGTTGATAAGTTCAAGTATTTAATTGCGAGAGTAGGTACGTATGACTTTAATAGTGTAATCATCTTACCCACGTAGGTGGTTAAGTGTGCGTGAGCCTTGACTAGCTTTGAGTAGGGAAACATGTGTTTGCCGTTCTCCCTCGGTGTATAGAAATGGTAGCATAATGAGGCATTTTGGGGAGGAAAAGGAAAAAATAGACAATGGGCAAATTAAATTTTATTCGACAGCTACTGAATGGCGAGGGGTATTTCCGTAATATTGGAGTCACAAAAATTGTGTTCCTATGTTCGGAGAGTAGGGCTCAACTTTGAATAAGATGCGAAACATATTTGTAGACACCATCTCAGTAAATGTTGTAAACGTGTCGTTTTTTTGGTTATTATTCTAAAATTATGAGTGAAAAGTGTCATGGCAAAATGGCGGATTGCTTAGAAAATAAATGCTGCCGTTTTTGAAGCATTTTCGTAGACTTGCTGCATTAGTACTCTCATATCTTTGTTTATAAACCTTTGAATGCCCTAGCACAAGATAATATCTTGCGGTCGAGAAAGACAACTGTCATTGTCTAATCCGAACAGTAAGAAAAATAAGAAAAATATTTATATAGATAAAAAAAAGATCGATTGACGACCAAAACTGAATTGCTGCCCGGCTGCTGCAAGAGGGCCTAGTTTAGAACCTAAACTGAATCGCGTTAAGACGTCATGGTAAGGCCCCAGGTGTCTTATACGATTAAGCTAACATGGTCATTTACATTATAATTACTATTCAAAACGAGATATTTACCATGCATGTTCGGTGTTACACCATGATCATGGCGCTTGTAACAGTGTCAAAATATCGGGAGCTCACAAAACAAATACTTTGTAAATATCACGTTTTAAACCGATTTGAACCTGACGAAGTAGCTATTGACAGGCTGCTCTGCCGAATGAGTATGACATAGTATCATACAAATTACGTACGAATAGCTGTACATTTGAAGTCCTCTAAAAAAAAGGCAAACTTTTTTGTATAGAAAATGACAGACGTTGCCAGACCGGTTGGTTAAAAGTCAAAGTTTTAAATAATAATTATAATTACAGGTATCTTTCTCGTCAGCAGCACTTTTGAAGGGCTACTCTATCATCTTTCACTATTTATGGAAAATGCTTCAGTTATCGATAAACAAATTGTTTTAAATTAATCCGTTCGCGTGCGATGGCTCCTGCCAATTACTATGATAAATGTTTTAAATTAAATAGCGGACCTGCATTGTTGGGTTTAAAAATTGGCACGGTATTTGGCGGTTGGCATCGTTATTCAGAAAACTTTTTTTTTTATACTACGACGGTGACAAACAAGCATACGGCCCGCCTGATGGTAAGCGGTGACCGTAGCCTATGGACGCCTGCAACTCCAGGGGTGTTACATGCGCGTTGCCGACCCTTTAAAATTTTGAGGGTTCACATTATAATTTTACTAATACGGTACTTAATCGCGTATAACTAACTAACCTCCGACGATTCAAGGGCGACATTGTCCCCGTGGTCCCGGAGAAAGACTGGCTAAGGTTGACAACAACACCGTCTAGCCGCGCGGGTTTTACGAACTACTCGCACAATCTCATACACGTCAAAGATTAGTTTTGAAAGTTTTACGCAATTAACCACCGTCTTAGTAAATTTATATCGTTATTCAATTACTCAAAGGGACATTTGTTGCACTGTTTTCAGTAAAAAGACTCACTAAGCAATGAACCACAATAATATCAACAAGCAACAAAATGGTATAATTTCATGAAAAGCAAGCATTTCTTGTTAGCTTTCGAATATCATCTAAATCACTTTCATAGAGTCCGTCTATGCAAAGTTTTATAGATTTTGACAGCACAGACTGTGAATGTGTTAAGTAAACGTCATAATTATTTCATGCTTTGACATACTGCAAAAAATTAAATTGAGGCTAAGCTGGGCTGGCCATGTATCAACATTGAATGACGAAAAGTGGAAATAAACCGTGACAGGATGGGCTGATCCAGATGGAAAACAAAGGTAGTCAGACGAAATTTCAAAAATAGCTGGAGAAAGCGAAAACTAGACAAAAATGGAAGGAGATGGAGGAGGCCTACACTCAAGGAGAGGTTCTTAATATCTGAGACATACATTTCTATGCAAAATTATAGATCTTATTATTAATACATACATTTTTGACGAACATAATGATTATGACATGGAAAACGTATTTATTGTATTGTACTAATATTAGTTTCATTAATCAATGAATTCAAAATAAGATGCATGCATTAATGTCTGACAATTGTAATTTTACTATATCGATATTAAGAAATAAATGGCTTTTTTATTTATTATAATTTAATAGAAGTTTGACATTTACAAGAACACTTTTCAGTTTGTCAGTTAATTTTCTTGGACGAGATAACGTTGTTTGACTATAGTGCAAAATTTCAACAGAAATGACACTTCAGCAAGGATATAAACTGCCCCTAGTTTAGCTATAATACCGTTTCCGAAATTACCCCATTGCTTAGGTCGGAATCTCGAATAACTTTCTGTATCAGATGTTAAGTAACGGGTAGCGAAAGCATATCGCATTCGCGTGTATAATGTTATGAGCCATAACGATATAATTCAGGGTTTCATTATATCTGGGCCATTCAGTTCGGAGCGGACGGAACTGATTGAGTGAATGTTATAATACGAATGGCTGAATGGAAATGGAGTTTCCGGATGTTCTTAAAGATTTATTAATATTTAAAGCTTTACAGTTGAAAATTGCGAACGAGGAAATATTAATTTATTTTATTTATTTTATTTGAATGGTATTAGTTATTAAAAATTACTGGTTGCAAAAAGTGATGTTTAGGTTCTTTTTTTTAATAACTAGGCTTGGGAGTTTTAGGTGCTCACCGTGGTTCTAGAATCCATGGAGTCGTCATTATGTCAAAAAAAAATATAACTGAATGGTCTATATATAACAACTGGCCTATAATATAAGACATTTTAAAATTAGTATTTTATAACTCTTCATAAGAATACCGCTACTCAAATCCTTGGCAGGTAGGTGTTATCAGTATCGTGGTATAATTACGAAAAAAAAACCGGAACATAGAGTACTTTAAATCCCGGAATTAACCCCGTAGGGGAGTGTAATGAGGGATCAAATTACGAGAATACTAAATAAGATGATTGGCGCGTATGAAGGATTCGATATGGACTTTTGTTCGAAATAAATGATTATTGAATTGAATTGATAGCTATAGACTGGTTAAAAGCACAAAAACAAAACAACCGACCTTCCATCGGGCCTAAGATGGTTATCCGCGAATGTCATAAGATAATGCTTTAAGTTGATAAACTGACAAGTTGCACAGATAGCGCGACGGTGACAGCTGCCGAATGCAAAGACATTTAACATAACTGTTTAAAATTATCAGAAATTGTTAGAACGTGCTGACAAACTATCGTAACACCCAGCAATTATCAGAATATCAGCTTGGCATCTTAGCCCCGCAGTACACCTTTTTATTGACAATTAAAAACAAAAGGATATAAATCAAAATATTTTATAATCATAAACAAAAACATAAAAGCTTCGTCCTCGACAAAGCTCTTAAGATGAAGTCGCAGGTATCATGTCTGTACACGCGCTTTGCTTGAAAAATTAGTATACGAAGATATAACAAATTTCTCCAGGTTATTATCCTTATCATTATCACCCTGATTCATGGTCACTAATAAAATTTTATACACGAAAGTAACCGTAACAGATAGGACTATGGGTATTGAAACTGCCCCATTACGTTTTAAGGCTGGAGTGTTGGATATTAGTTAAGATGGCCATTAACGTTCTAAAAGGGTAGATTAGTAAGCGACGGTGTATGTTACTCTGTTTCGCAGCTTGACTCAGGACTGCTTCGAGCAGTCACTAATATAGAGTAAAATAGCGTTATCTGTTCTATGCGTTGGAATGGGATAACGCGATAAAATGGTCGCGCACTGTGCGGTTTCAGAGGAATTTCCTCCCGCGGACGCTCCGCCTGCGGAAAGAGCTCCTTCCCGAGGTTTTCCCGAATTATTACAGTATGGGGTTCTTCAAAAAAGGAGTGCACACGATTTTAATGGGACAGCAATGCACATGTGACGCGACTGGAGTTGCAGGCCTCCATACGCTACGGTGACCGCTTTCTATCAGTCGGATCGTATACTTTTTTGCCATAAAATATACTGACGTGGTATAAAAAAAATACTGACTGATCGGTCACGTCCCGACCTGTTCTAGTGAAAGTCCTTAAGATGTGTGTATGTTTATTTTTACATTCGACTGTACAAATTGTACAATACACACGTCTTTATCATTAAAAAAATGTACATACCAAGAACGTCTCTTAAGTTGTTTAATGTGTAACTGTGGGTGGAGCAATCTAACACTTTCTTAAGAAAGATTTGTAATTACCGCAACAAATTGTGCTCTACTCGTTTATTTAGGAGCCGACCGTGTAACTTGTCTACTTTGGCTGACCGTCTAAATTCAACACCTATTTGGATGCCAGCTTTAAATTACTCCACAAGATCACAGTGTCGCTTAAGAACAGTAGGTAAGGGCTTGGCTTGACGCGTTCGCTACTAAGTTGGCTATGAATAATGCGATATTTTTGTATTATTATAATGTGGACTTGCAGCTCAGACTTACGTGCAGTGCTACGTCTACGTCTAGTCCGCGAAAGCAGGAGGTCGCTGGTTCGATCCCAGCCCTGCTCACCAGGGCTCACTTTTTCTGTAGTGTTCTCTTTCAATTTATAATGTTGTTGTTTTTTTAAATATTTGTTTTAATTATTTTTTGAAGTTACTATGTGACTGTAAGAAAAAAAGTATCGAAAACAAAACTTGTTAATGGTGCTACATTACCGCACTAGTGCAATAATGAGCACTTTATGTGCCTGCGTCAAAAATACAAAGAGCCATATGTACTGTAAAACGTCGTACGATACATGTGCGAATAGGTAATTCGAAACTCCTGTCGATTTAAAGCACTCCCTTCGGTCGTGTTTTATTCTATCGCCTCATTGCGACTCGATCGCATTGATTACTCATTGCGAGTTTTCTCTTATTCGCACTTGTATCGTAATGTAGTATTATGAAATTCTCTGTTTTAATATTCTTAAAACAACACGCCTATTTTTTTTAATTATATAATGCAACACAACAGCTATTTGATATCACATACCATACTAAAATGACTACACAATAGATTGATAGATAGATAGGTAGAATTCTCTTTATTGCACACCTCAAGTTTAAGTTAGATACAAGAAAAGATAGTTAAATATAAGAAAAGTGTAACTAACAAAATATGAAAATACAACCAGTCGATTTAAGATTGAGGCCAAACAATAGGCGGTCTTATCGCTAAAAAGCGATCTCTTCCTGACAACCTTTGGGTAGCTATACAATATAGCTTAGTATAATTTAAACTTTCGTGAGTCATACTGACATGATGCCCGAACCGCAGTGGTGACAACACCACTCTGTCCGACGATGACTGCCCGTTGCAGCCAAAACATGTCACGCCCATTGTGATAAAGAAACGTGAGTTTTAACTGTTTAAGTTCAATGTAAGTACTTAAATGAAAAGAATTCTCATATAAAGTTACATCAGTTCCAAACTATCACTACTGCGCCGCCACACACTGCGCCCGCGCCGGATTTTTGAATCGTAATGAGTTTTAAAAGTTATTAATAGTACGGTACGTAAAGGAAATAAAATTTTACAACTCCAAAGAGCGATATTATTTGTCGACGGTTAGAATACTCTTAGAACAAAGCGTAAAAAAAAAAGATAACAGATTTTGATATTGCTTTAGGAATTAAAAAAAAATTCGTTACCAACCTTTTAAATCTAAGGAAAAAATATACAAGAGGAAAATTTTTTCTTCAGATAATCGTATTTAACTATTTGAACGTCGCCTATCATTTAATAACATATTTGACCAGAACTTATTTCAATATAATATGAAAACTTAAAAAAAAATATTACTCTTCGAAAACATTACGCAAGTGCTTTATGGTAACTGAAATGCATTTAATATTATTAAAGATAACTATTAGAGCCCATTTCTAACACATTCATCAATAGCTTAAATTTATGTAGGCACTAGAATTTAAAAAAAATTCTCCTGGCCATAACATAAATCTCATAATTTTCAAGTCAAGGTCATTAGTTCAAAATCATTTAAATAGTATGTATACGGAAACTCTAAGGATTTCATCGAAAGATTCAACTTTTATTATCTTATCAATTCTAGGCGTAATTCAAATGCTCGAAGCTACGCGCGGGAATTAATATCGCGTGTGTTTCGCGCGGAACGGGGGCGGTTTGACCAATCACATCACAGCCGGCGCGCCAGGCGCCTTTGCCTCTCGGTGAATCGGTACGTGTACGTACATCGGTAGGTCGTTGTATTTGTACCTTGTCTCACTTGTCTGTCAATAACAACAAATAACATAACAATGATGTCGATAATATGACTACAACTGAGTGTTTACGCAAGATAGTTATATCAAAATGTCAATGTCGTGTGATAAAGTCTGGGTCGATGTCAGTGAAAAAGACTTAGATGTTTTTTTGCCGAAAGTGCAAAAAACATGGAGTTGTAAAAGACTTAAAATTTTGTGACGAAAAGTGCGATATTCATACATAAGTAAATTTAACAAAAACTTAGTTTTTTTACCAGAATTAGTGCGCTGGACTTAGTCAAATTTTCGATGGTTGTTGTGCTATGATGACACCTACTTTTTATGTTAGTATCGTATAGAACACGCTAAAATAAGCATGTTTTGTATGGACAGTTTTTTTCTAAAATAAAAAATGGCCGACTTATTTGACCCCAAAGATGAACAATTTTAGATCTTAGTTAAATTTTCGATGGTTGGTGTGCTATGATAACACCTACTTTTTATGTTAGTATCGTGTAGAGCACGCAAAAATAAGCATGTTTTGTATGGACAGCTTTTTTCTAAAATAAAAAATGGCCGACTTATTTGACCCCAAAGATGAACAGTTTTAGATCTTAGTAAAATTTGCGATGGTTGTTGTGCTATGATGACACCTACTTTTTATGTTAGTATCGTGTAGAGCACGCTAAAATAAGCATGTTTTGTAGAGACAGTTTTTTTTCTAAAATAAAAAATGGCCGACTTATTTGACCCCAAAAATGAACAATTTTAGATCTTAGTTAAATTTTCGATGGTTGGTTTGCTATGATAACACCTACTTTTTATGTTAGTATCGTGTAGAACGCGCTAAAATAAGCATGTTTTGTATGGACAGTTTTTTCCTAAAATAAAAAATGGCCGACTTATTTGACCCCAAAGATGAACAATTTTAGATCTTAGTTAAATTTTCGATGGTTGGTGTGCTATGATAACACCTACTTTTTATGTTAGTATCGTGTAGAGCACGCTAAAATAAGCATGTTTTGTATGGACAGCTTTTTTCTAAAATAAAAAATGGCCGACTTATTTGACCCCAAAGATGAACAGTTTTAGATCTTAGTAAAATTTGCGATGGTTGTTGTGCTATGATGACACCTACTTTTTATGTTAGTATCGTGTAGAGCACGCTAAAATAAGCATGTTTTGTATGGACAGTTTTTTTCTAAAATAAAAAATGGCCGACTTATTTGACCCCAAAGATGAACAATTTTAGATCTTAGTTAAATTTTCGATGGTTGGTGTGCTATGATAACACCTACTTTTTATGTTAGTATCGTGTAGAGCACGCTAAAATAAGCATGTTTTGTATGGACAGTTTTTTTCTAAAATAAAAAATGGCCGACTTATTTGACCCCAAAGATGAACAGTTTTAGATCTTAGTAAAATTTTCGATGGTTGTTGTGCTATGATGACACCTACTTTTTATGTTAGTATCGCGTAGAGCACGCTAAAATAAGCATGTTTTGTAGAGACAGTTTTTTTTCTAAAATAAAAAATGGCCGACTTATTTGACCCCAAAAATGAACAATTTTAGATCTTAGTTAAATTTTCGATGGTTGGTTTGCTATGATAACACCTACTTTTTATGTTAGTATCGTGTAGAACACGCTAAAATAAGCATGTTTTGTTTGAAGTTTTTTTGTTTTTCAAATCAAAAATGGCCGATTTAGGGTAGAAAGGGGACAATTGAAACACGTTATAATTGAAACTATTCAAATTTTTCAAAAACTATAATACCTACCTACGCGTCTGACGCATCACTCTGAAAACATGGCCAGCCATGTTTGAATACTTGGCCAGTACCACTCGAGCGCCGGTGCGTTACGGGAGTATCCACGAGCCAAAACAGGTTTACGCGGTGTAAAATAAGTATTTGTGTTTTCGTATATTTGCTTATAACTTCGTTCACTCTTGTATTTTGACGAATTAAATTATGTAGGTGTTATATTTAAGAATAAACGAATGTTTTTAACAGCCGTTGATCAGCGTTCGAGTCTCTTTATATATAATATTTGACTTTGAACTGAAAAATGTGGTGTGTGGACGACAGAAACAAATTGAAACGTTTCAATCGTCCTCGCGTTTTAATCGTCCCCAAAAGTAACCAACTTCGAAATATAAATAAATAAATAAATAATAAATAAATAAATATTACAGGACATTCTTACACAAATTGACTAAGTCCCGCAGTAAACTCAATAAGGCTTGTGTTACGGGTACTCAGACAACGATATATATAATATACAAATACATAAATACATAGAAAACATCCATGACTCAGGAACAAATATCGAAAAAAATAATAAATAATATAAGAATATAATATAATATAAGATTCTGTATTCGATGCACAAGTTTGTTCTTTCATTTTTCAAATTCACTTGTACTCGTAACGTAGGATCGTGGTGTTAATAAACGCGATTAATCCGTTCTTCTCTTCTCTTCAGTGTTTAATTTCAATGAATAAAATCGCGGTAAGAGAAGACAATATTATTCACTTGTGTAGTTTTTGACCTAGTTGTTAAATTATAGATATTCGATGTTTTTTATACTGATTTTTTGAGAATATGTGACTTCATACAAAGGAGGTTCTCAGTTTGACCCGTATGTTTGTATTTATGTTTGTTTTGTACACAATTATCTCGCGTTCGGCTAAACTGATTTTGATGCGGTGAGCACAACTACTTTGTTTTATGTCACATAAAAAACATAATATGTTATTTTATTTTGGTATATCGCCATATAGCAACACTTGTTACAGAATGTTTTCTATGTTGATTTGATATTTTTGACATATAATAACACATATGTCAAGCTTTTAATACATTTTTCATCACACCTGCTCGTAAATGGTGATATTATATGCAAGCATACTTACACTTAAAGAGCTGTATTATTCCCATGGTTTTAAAGGATTCTCATACTACTTTACCGCCCGCCCGGAGCTCGCGGAGGACCTGCCCCCCACGCGCTCGCAGCACGTAGTCACTCCGGAGTACTGTGGACTGTGCAACTACACTACCGCTTATCATTATTGTTTCTTTACCTGTATAGAGTTTATTTTTTTCCTCGCAAATGTGATGAAAAACATTGTGTGTACCACGGGCAGTAAGGGTCTAACTCTAACTAACTAACTAACTATCTCGGGTCATTTAAAGCATTAGACCCTCGTAAGTAATGCCCTTCTTACCGCCCTAGATGCACAATGTACTATTAGCAACAACTGATTAACGAGGTTGCCTACTACTAAAATTCAAATCAGAGTTACGGAACATTTTTTTTATTTGGTATACATGTTTAAGTAAGTATACATAATAAAACAATTTAAACTGATTATTTTAAGCTAGAAATATAATATAATACTTTATGGCGTCTATTACTGAATATTACATCCCGATGTCTGCATCACTCGTTGTCTCGAATTGTGTGGGAATGGTTATGATTGAAACATTGTTATAGGTGAAACAAGCACTTTTGTATGAAACATAATTATGCTTATTTCTGCGATTCTTTAAAGTTATATCTTATAATTGCATTAAAATTACTTTGTTTAAGGTAACTGTATAATGTAGCAGCGACAAAGAAGACTAAAAGAGCTATATTTTTTTGTTCAAGTATTTTTATCGTGTTTTTTAGAAATGTTTATGTAATGCTTGCGAACTTCTGATGAGCTCATTGTATGCAGAGGAAGTTATGAAAAAGATAAAAACAAATATAAGTAGTCAATTGAACCACACTGCCCTATTTTCTTTATTACGTCATTGTCAAAAACTATGCATTATAGACCATCCAAAAAAAGTAATATAATATCCCTCACTCTCAAACTCAAACACACACACACACACACACACACACACACACACACACACACACACACACATACACACACGCGCGCGCGAATTTTGTATTTCGATACGATAATTAGAATAAGTAAATCTTGTATATGAAATAAGTATATATTACTCGCCTTATATGCATGTATAAGCAGATAATTATAATAATAAAAATTGTAAACTTTGAATTAAACGTTATACATTGGTTTATAACCCACTAAATTTACTGAAGAGCGGAGCCTTCTGACACAAGTAAAATTATTACTTAAAAGAAGACTTCTGTTTTTGTTTCTAGTAATGTGTTAATGTGTAACCAATAAATAATTTTTCATTTTCATTCATTTTTCAAATATATTTTATTTAGGAACCAGATAACTAACCATGAAGTTTTTGTGCGGACATCTTTCAACTCATAAAAATATGACGGTCACAGACGGTTAAAGGCAAATTGTTTTAATCGTCCCCAGTCTACCCTATTTGACTCGAAAGATAGAAGATATTTTACGACAGTCAAATTTTCTAGCTGGCATCCCCTGTATAGTCGTGACAGAGGAAGACCGAGAAAGAGATGGCGGGACGACTTGGATGCGTTTCAGCGGTATTGGTGGGATCTTGCCCAGCACAGGGAGGATTGGATAAGGAGAGGGGAGGCCTTTGCCCAGCAGTGGGACACAAAAACAGGCTATTACAAAAAAAAAACAACGATGGGTATCGTGCTATGATGATACCTACATTTTATGGTAGAATCTTGTAGAACACGCTAAAATAAGCATGTTTTGTAAGGACAGTTTCTTTCTAAAATAAAAAATGACCGACTGATTTGACCCAAAAGATGAGCAATTTTATGTCTTGGTAGTAGTATTTTTGATGGTATGATTTTGACAGCGAGCGAGCAAGACCTTCCCGGGCAGAGTTTCGCTCCCGCCTTAGACTTCCAGGTTATTTATTTTTAATAAGGGAAGCGAAGCTCTCGCCTTAGTCTTCTAACCTAACCAAATCCGTGTCGATTCTGCCCCGGAGGATTTGCTCGCTCGCTTCGCTCACTCGCTGTCTAAAGTGACAACCAACAGCCAGCTGTGAAGTTATCTTATTTGGACGGATAAAAAAAACCATCGTAGACTAAGGCGGGAGCTGCTCCTGCCGGGTGCAAGACCTAAACCACCAAACACCATGTGTCCCCCTATTTAAACAATGGCATATTTTGCCATTACCGTGTTTGTACATAAGGGATATATGCATTTTTGTAAACAACCACCAAACTTCATTCAAAACGCGAGGTGCAATTATGAATAACAGACAGACCCGACAAAACATTATGGATTTATTATACAAGCCACGTGCTCATAAAATGATTTATGATAAGAATGCTTTTAATATGTGTATAATTATTTATAATAAATTACCTGTTGACATAAAATTCCTGCAAGGCAATAGATTTAAGAATAAATTGACTTCTTGGCTTTTAGACCATTGCTTCTACAGTGTTAGAGAATATTTAGAATGTAGCTGACATATTTATTTTAATTATTATTAATATTGAATTTTTATTGACATTCGCATTCATTACCTACCACAATTGTTTTTTGTTTTTTATTTTTATTTTTGGGTTTTGTTCATAATTTACACATTGTTTCATGCATTTTTATCTATCTTGACATATTTTTTATAATTTTAGATATAATTATTAAGACATAAAAGGTTAATATATTTGTATATAGTACTGTAAATACTGCACGCTATTCGAAATGTTTGCACGCCTGCATGCAGGTTGAATGCACTGGACTTAACCATTCTAACTGTAAGACCCACTATACTGTGTTCGATGCAAATAAATACTTTGAATCTTTGAATTAAAATTGTTTATCTTTCAGGTCAAATAAGTCAGCCATTTTTGATTTTAGAAAAAAATGTTCATACAAAACATGCTTATTTTAGCGTGTTCTACACGAGACTATCATAAAAAATAGGTGTCATCATAGCACAACAACCATAGCAAAATTTTACTAAGATCTAAAATTGTTCATCTTTGGGGTCAAATAAGTTGGCCATTTTTTATTTTAGAAAAAAACTGTCCATACAAAACATGCTTATTTTGGCGTGTTCTATACGATACTAACATAAAAAGTAGGTGTCATTATAGCACAACCACCATCGAAAATTTTACTAAGATCTAAAATTGTTCATCTTTGGGGTCAAATAAGTCGGGCCATTTTTTATTTTAGAAAAAAGCTGTCCATACAAAACATGCTTATTTTAGCGTGCTCTACACGATACTAACATAAAAAGTAGGTGTCATCATAGCACAACAACCACCGAAAATTTTGGTAAGATCTAAAATTGTTCATCTTTGGGGTCAAATAAGTCGGCCATTTTTGATTTTAGATAAAAACTGTCCGTACAAAACATGCTTATTTTAGCGTGTTCTACACGATTCCTCCATATAAAGTAAGTGTCATTATAGCACAACAACCATCGAAAATTTGACCAAGTAGTTACTTCTGGTAGAAAAACTAAGTTTTTTAAATTTACTTATGAACATCTCTATTTTTGTCAAAATAAAATCGAAGTCTTTTACGACTCCTATGTTTAAAAAAAAATCTAAGTCTTTCACTGCGTAAGTGCGTACCCTTTGAAAGGGCACATCGTCTGTCTAATATCGGTCTAAATGAGGTTTCTTTAGAAATAGTGATTAAACAGTATTTGAATAAATAATTTTATATTTAATATTTTATTTAAAGAAGAAAACAATTTTGCTTTAGGTACCAATATGGATTACAATTTAAAATTAACAAATTAATATTTACATTACGGATCATAATTTAATACGTAGCACAAACAAAATGTAAGAAACGCGTTGCGTAATCGTGATGTGTTTGGTCGCACAGCACGGGCCGTAGCGCGATAGACTATCCCGCTCAAATCTCTTCGAGTTCGAATTATGATGCGAACTGATAAGATCATAAAATTTAGAGCTATTGATGTATTTCTTATAATTTCGGTGTATACATTTCTATAATACTAATGAACAAAATGTACCAACTTGAAAATTTCTAGATTTTTATTGAAGTTAACAGAAGACCTTAAAAGTTGAATTCTTCATATAAATTGAAACTATTGATGAATACGTTAGACATGGAACCTATTCGTTATCTACATAATTTTTTAACACATTTCAGGTACTTGGATGTACTTAAGTATTTTTTTGGAGAAAATATGTAGGTTTTTCTCGCTTCAAGAAAGCTTTCGACAAATTTGTTATAAACTGACAGGTGACATTCAAATAGTTTAATCCAATAATATAAAGATAGAAAATATGACTTGCATAATCTTTCCTTGATTTTACACGCGTCGGTAACAAATACCTATATTTTACCCAAAGCTTTATCTAAAACAGTTAGACAATATTTTTCTCGATTAGTCTAAAGTGTACTCTAATAGGTAATTTAAAAAAAAATCGACTTGTGAGTTATGTTATGTTTAGGGGTCATTATAGTCTTCGCGTATTCGCCTATAAGGCAAATTACCTCTGAGACGGCCTACCAATAAGGCCCGTAATACACTGATGGCCGGTAGCTTCTGCTTATATCGGCTCCTGTGTTGCCCATTAGAGTATGATTTATCGAGGAGAATCCCGGCCTAGGAATTTACGCTAAGAATTTTTAAATTGGCTATCAGAGCTATTGAACATGACGCAAAATTGTCGAATGGATTGCCGAGAGGTTGGGTTTGCGCTTTAAAGTGAAATTCATACATATTGCTACATATAGATATTATCAAAGACATTATTAAGACAGTTTCCGAAGGGGCTATAGTATGAACTCAAATTCAAACTCAAAAGCATTTATTGAAACAGGCCAAAACTCAACTTTTTACGTAAAAAAATATATATAAAAAAGTAACACTTAATTCTAGAAAAAATGTTATAATTATAATATAAAAAATAAAATTGAAATATGAGATTGGATTGAGTAGTTTAAGAAACTGCAGAGACAGATAGATATAGATTATTTTAAACTGATTAAAAAAAACATTACTCAATAAATTGAAAGATATGATATACGTAGGTACAACAGAAAAAGAGTCCAGGGCTGGGTTAGAAGCAGCAACCTTCTGCTTTTGCAAAAAAATTGTAGTCATTGCTCTAGTTTCAAAAACCAAGGAGTAAACAGAGTAAGGAGTAATGGAGAAAAGCTGGCCTTGCGAGTATACATTATGGTCATAATAATTATGGCCATGTACGTTCGGGCATATCAGCCGGATCTACTGATAAATGTATGGGAAATCTATCTGGTGGATGCCCGGTGGACATACTATGGAGTGCCGGAATGTATATTTGCCGGTAAAATGACCAGTTTAAGAGGCCGGCAACACGTATCGAGTCTACCTTTGGTCTCACAGGCGTCAGGTGTAAATACTCGTATTGCAACTACCTACTCACTCTCAACTACTTAAGAGTATATACTGCTTTTAGTATTCAATTTTCTACCAAACAATCTCATCTCATTAATAAGAAACTTGTAAGGAGATACGTCTTTTTGGTTTACGTAACAACGCATCGTAGCTTAACATTTTCATCATTATGCAGTGTTCGACGTATTAGCTTCGTCTCGTTAGCCAGGTATCGAACAAAATGAGCCTGAATTTAAGCGACACACGCTACACGACTACACCATAACTGCACTTTCAAGATGACGTATCTACACGACTTTTCAACGCACATACGTCCTTTTTATCTTAGTTAGAATGTGAGAATAGCTGTCGTTATGAAGAAGAAAGACGTAATTGCTATGAAACTTGTATGAACATACGGTATTTTTGGATATTTTATGTGCACATAAACTGTAATGATACATTCACTTTTTAGAAGCTTCCGACACGTTGGGCATTATAGGGTTGAATACATACATAAAGCAGAGTATTATTATTATCAATATGGGAAATATTTTGGATGAGATTTTCCGGGAATAGAAATTTAGTAATACGTTGCAATTATGAATTGCCAAATATCATTTCATAGGTCCCAAAAATGGATTTCTTCCTAAAATTTTACTGGTTTTTCCAGTAATGTGATTGTTTTTAGTGAAACTCATACTATAAGTACTAACTATAGGTATCCTTGTCAATATATGACTAAGTTTCTGCTAAAAACAATCGTTCAAAATTTTCAATTTTATGAACTTGAAAAATTCTTCGCGTCGTGCGGAATCGTTCAAACTCTCTTTTTCAAGTCATTTACTTATTCCTTATGAGCCTTTTGATAATTGATAATCCAAAATGCTTCATCCCGATATTAAAATGTTCTAAGCTAATAATTAATTATTTCTCCGCACCAAACAAACGATTATTACAAATGCAACGGACAGCCAAAGTCGTATTAAAACCCCGCTCACAGTTAAGAAATACGTTACTCAAAGTTCCAATATTGTTACAGACGTTTAATTCACGTAAGATCATTTATTATACCTACATGCAACAGGAAACGTAGCTTAGAGAAAAAAAAAGCTTTATCGATCATCGTTTAAGCACCGCCACGGTCGAAATGGTTATTTAATGTGAAAAAATTATACAACTCTTTTTATTCTAAGGTTCTGGTTATGACTGACTTAATTACCGGTTTACTATGATTTATGGTAGAGTCGGGAATAATTTTAAGCCCGTCCAATGACGTATGACTGCTCTCTCTGGTGAACAGGTTGGGACTTGGGACGCCGCCGGCGTTACGTTGGGCTTAAGAGGTACCGAAGGTCGACAGAGTGGTAATGAGATTGTACCTACGAGCAGAGGTAGTACATTCTAATAGTGCTTATGTATCGACAATGATAAATGTAGAGGATAGACGAACTATTTGAGAGTTGAGTGGGTTTTCTTGCGCATCAAAGGTGGCTTTACCAAGCTAAAACATTGTTGTGTTTTTCTGAAATTTGAGAGGCTATTTTTTTCAAAACGAGGCAACAATGCTGTTCGTGTTCCCAATTATTTATAAGAATTGATAGTTGGCATCAAAGTTTAAAGCAACAGCATCTTTAGTGCAACAACGAAATCAGAGTAGTTTCGTAATTGAAACAGGAATATGCTTTAATCGTTCATTTTGTTACGCATAAGTTTGTTAAGTTTTGTGACGCATTGGTGTCTCACTGTAATGTCACTTGTAACTTTTTTGTGAAATAAACAAATAAATTTTATTAACAATAATAATATAAACTTGAAGTAAAAATACTGATCGTACCCGTAATTAAAAAATATCAGAAAATGTATATAAAATTATTCTTTTTCTGATATTAGAGAAACAAATACGCACAAAATACAGTTAGTCTCCTCTGTAGTTATATATTTTAACTTAAGTCAAAATGACGCATCTGAGTTCAACTTCTTTGGCGCAGCGCATGCAGCCTTCTTTCAACTGCGCCCGCGCACCCCAGTTATAAATAATACTATAATGACAAGGAATTACCGTGTTTCGCTGCCACACTACATGCTAGACATTCCCGTCTCAAACTGGTTCATTACCAAGGCCTGAACTGAACCTACTTACTTTATTCATTGGATTAACTGGATTATGTGTATATTCAGTATACCACGTGAGTACTAAAAGCCTGTGAAATTAACTTTAATTTACTTCTTAAAAAATGGGAGTATGGTTATGGTTTTAATGGGAGTATGGTTATGGTTTTAATGGGAGCTACCGTATTGTCGCTCGCCAGGCGGCACAACTTATGCCTGGGTCCTGTGTCAATATGATAGAATTGTCAAAGTGACGTTTGAAATGTTCCCGCGGGACACACGGTCCACTAGCGCCCCTAGCGGCGAATGAGGATTACCGTGAGTTGATTTTCCGTTGGGGGCGCTAGTAGAACGCGAGTCCTATAGGAACATTTCAAATACTCTACTTTTTGTGTTGTTATAGCGGTAATAGCTTAGAAATACATAATTTGTGAAAATTTCTGGGTACTAAAAGTTGTTGGTCTGTAAAATAAAGTTTAATGTACTCGTCAAGAATCTGTGCTATTGTATTACTTTAAGGTTTACTTCGCAACATTTCGGGTGTATTTCGGATTTCATTGTGATATTACATTTGTAATAAAAAAATACAAGAACTTTACATACGGTAGAACAGTTTAGGACGGAAGCTTGCATAGCCACACATATCCACATCACATAGTATACAAAGTTATTGTAAATGTACAATAAAATGATATTTATTGGCACAAAAGCCACTTAAATAATATTAGCACCTCATTCCGTCACAGCGTAGTAGAAATACAACGAACAGTAGCACTAAATAGCCAAGTATGGAAATGAGTCCACAGTGTACGTATTAGTTATAACCATAGTTTACTCCAGAAAGCACGTACACACTAGCCAATAACGACGTAAGTAGCTATGAATCTAATAGGATCACAAGTCCCTTTATACACCAGCTTATAACTTTATTTAGATCGCACAAACTCTGATTGTACGCTAAGCTCGGATTTCAAGACGCTCACGTTACCACACAAGTGGTATTCCTTCTATTGAGTTAGCACGGTTTATTGATCCTTATCTACATGTGTATAAGGGGTAGTATGCCATGCATTGTTTTGTGTACGTTAAACAATGTCCGTATAGCGCACGCGTCGTTAATTACATACAAACATGACGCGGTTCGTTATGACGACATTAGTGATCGGGAGCTGATTCACGTTAATTGCAATTTCTGGCAATCATTTTGAATATCGAATACCGAATGTGACTATAATCCTGGCGAATGCGCCGGATATGCGACAGCCGTAATTTTACTTTTAGGTACTACCTTTTTGATATTCAATTACCCACTAATTAATAAAAAAATCGCACACTAGTATTGAAATCTCGTCGTAAATGCAAATCTCGTGGCAACATTTATTTATAAATAACAAGCATTGACAAATATTAGGTATTACGAGCAAATTAGTTGTAACCGAGAGATTAAAATAAAAACGTCTGATCATAGACCAGCATGCCTACCACGAACATAGAAAATTGACGCAAAAACCTCTTTGTCACTCTAAAATGCAAGTGTGACAGAGATGGACATACAAATCCGCAATCGTTCGGTTTTTGTGGTACTAGCCCATGAACTGCATTGAAACTGTCTCAGTAAAATTATCAGTAGGTAATAGTGAATCTCGCCTAGAGATTTCTCGCTTGAAGTTGTCTCTACCCAGCTGCAAGGTTTGCCCTAGGTAGACATATTCTTGGACAACTTCAAGCGTCTCGCCGCTGATCGATATCGGCTCCGGAATTATCCGTTCATTGAACATGACCTTGGTCTTGTCCAAGTTCATCCGGAGACCGACCGAAAGTGAGGCAGCGTTAAGACTGTGCAGCATTCTCTGCAGATCCTGCAGCGATTCTGCAGCTGCAGCGGCAGCTGAGAGTGCAGATGGGCTGGGCAGCGTTCGGGAAGCTGCGTCATATCTTTTCGTCGCCACTACCGCAGTGCCTAAAAAGCAGGGTTTTCAACCAGTGCGTCCTACCTGTGATGACATACGGAGCCGAGACGTGGAACATGACGGTCGGGCTGGCTCACCAACTACATGTCGCTCAGCGTGCAATGGAAAGAGCAATGCTGGGTATCTCGTTAAGAGACAGAGTCCGGAACGAGACTATCCGGCACAATACCAAAGTAATGGACATAGTCCATAGGTGTTGCAAGCTGAAGTGGCAGTGGGCCGGTCACGTATGTCGCAGAACCGATGAGCGTTGGAGCAAAAGGGTTCTCGAATGGGCACACCTCGGCAAACGTAGTGTGGGACGCCCTCCTGCCAGGTGGACCGATGACTTGAGAAAGGTAGCTGGTAGTGGTTGGATGAGGGTCACGAAAGACCGTACTTTGTGGCGCACCCTTGGGGAGGCCTACGTCCAGCAGTGGACTGCAATAGGCTGATTGATGAATAGTGAATGTGTATCATTCGTATTCCTGTACAATAAACTTATAAATCTAGCTAAATAAATTACACTTCCTCAATAAAAAAGGTAGTAATGTGGACTGAGGTTAACTTGCATCTTTTTATTACTCAGAATAATACTTAAAGTAACTTCCCGATTAAACACTGTGTCTGGTTAAAACTTACAATATACCTTAAAGTACATTTAAATCCTAGCATAAATGTCTACGTGATTATAAACTAGGTACATTTTAGCCACCATCTCCCGGTCCACTTGTCGGCGCTTCTGTTCTGCAGAAAGGACCATTGTCCAGCATAACCACTCGCCTGTGCGCAATACCTCGAACACCAGCATTCCTGTGCTAAGCAAAACAGACGTATGTACTTATGGAATCCATAGTTACATACGTCTTTTTAAGTTGATAACATTTAAGATTAATCATATCTGCATACGTGCATACATTTGTCTGTTACGTACGGCTGCAAATTACTATATATCAATATTTGTTTATTCTGACGGCTACTTCAAAGTAATTATGGGATTCATAATCATAAGCTTATGTGATTTTTGCGGTTTGCATACTAACTTTCTTCGAATTTGTGTCGCATTCATCTGACGTTATTTATAAATAACTGTTGAAAGAAAAGTGCAGCAGTTAAAATATTTTTTTTTAAATTGTACCTATTAATTTTGAAAGCGGTAATAAATAAAATAAATATTATGGGACAATCTTACACAAATCAATCTAGTCCCACGGTAAGCTCAATAAGGCTTGTGTTGTGGGTAATAGGTGACGATATATATAATATACAGATACATATAAATACTTAGATACATAGAAAACATCCATAACTCAGGAACAAATATTTGTGATAAACACACAAATAAATGCCCTGACCAGGATTCGAACCCGGGACCTCCTGCTTCGTAGGCAGGGTCACTACCAACTAGGCTAGGAGGCCGTAATCAAATTTAAGTGACGAAATCTAAACATGGAACTATAATCCCACAACAACGGCTAGGTTAGCGAAATCAAAGGCCTATTAGGCGTTAATTCCCATAATACATCCAGTTTATTAATAAGTGTGTCCTTTTAGATCTTATTACAAGGGATGAAGATGGAAAAACGTATAAATATTAATGAACTCAACGCAATACATGTCAGTGATTATTGACACGAGTACACGACCTAGTCCCAAATGTTAGCAAAGTACCCAATTAATGCGATGTAATGACACCGGCTTAGTTATGCTATGCTGTTATTGCGTCTATGGCTGGAATTAGTATTAGGAATGGATTATGATATTGAGCAATGAGAGCACTATAATTTTGAGGTATACTTGGTGTTTCTGACTATGGGGCTTTCAATCTAGAGTTTGATTTTACTCTTAAGGGCCTCCTAGTCTAGTCGGTTGTGACCCTGCCTACGAAGCAGGGGGTCTCGGGTTCGAATCCTGGTCAGGGCGTTTAATATTTAATATTTGTTCCTGAGTTATGGATGTTTTCTTGGTATTTAAGTATTTATATGTATCTATTTATTATGTGTATCGTCTTCTACTACTACTGGGTACTAACCCACAACACAAGCCATATTGAGCTTACTGTGGGACTAGGTCGATTTGTGTAAGATTGTCTCATATTACTTATTTATTATTATTTACTTACCAAACTGAGCTTTTTTATTTTACTATGGGACGAACCCCGCGATTGCGAAAAAATGTTGGCTGACCCCACAGTACGCCATACAAAGTGTTAGCATCTGATTTTCCGGAATGTATAAAGAAAAAAAATGTAGCTCTTTCAATGTTGGTCCCATCGTAAAAAAATCTCGGTTGGGAGAATAAACTTAAACCCAGGATTTAAAGCCTCTAAGTCGGAGACACCGTGCTAAGTTATAAAGACGTGATATTCCACAGTAGTTGAAATGGTATTTGAACTGAGTTTTGATGTCTTTTATTTGGCATTGCGGCTGTAGAGGGAGAGATGGTACCTGTCAATTTCTTTAATAAATTAAGTAACAGAATCAAACAGTATTATGTCTAGTATGTTTCATTAGTAGTTATTGCACATAAAACAGGTTATGATGGTAACTACCGACTACTTTAATTTCTTCAGTTGTTAGCCCCGGTTAAAACTCGATGCTAACAGGTGTTAATAGCCTGAATGTCTTCATAAAATAAAGTAATTTTATACCAATATAAGCGAGTACATTTATATTATTGTTAGATATGTATTATCCATCTCCAATTCTGAACAATAAACGAATGTCTTCAAGCAATTGCTGTGAAATGTCACTAAAGCAACTGACAGCGAAATTGTCTCCTCAAATCGAAATAGAAACTACCAGTAAAAGCAAAACACAGCAAGAATGTCGTATAAAAGTATCCCGACGGTCTACCATGAACCAAGACTTTTGTTTCTCTGTCTCACTTGCATCTTAAATTATGGGTGCGACAGAGAGACAAAAGTTCGGGCGTGTTAGAACCTCAGGTGTCAAACTCTCACGACGCGTTTGGCGAACAACCGTTTAACCTTTGGCGTGTGTCAGTTTGATCTTGTACTAACAGCATCGCTCTTAACTGACTATTGATAGGCAGTCCTTACTCCTTATGCCTTTGAAATAAGGTTTAAAAATGGTCAATAAACTTTGTTGACGATGGTACCTGATTGTGGTGATATAATCGTGTTCAGTAAAAGAAGCTTATCTTTATGTTAATGTTGAAGCAGCATACGGCATTTCTCCTTAGCCTAGCAAAAGTCTGCGATTTATAAAAAGACGTATCTCTGTATGGGTTGCAAAGTATAATGTGGCATTTATGCTTAGCATAAGCGTAAATAAGGGTTACTGTATCGTACAAAATGGCTTAACTTCGTGTAGGAGTTATATTGAGCGACGTCTTTTATTACAATGAAAAGATAAGTAGTAGGAGAAAGCGTGATTTCCGCGGCACCATAACAAATTTAAAAAATCTGGTGCATTATTTGTCAGTAAAGAGTAAGTTCACTAGCGTTGCCTATATTTTGAGCGAAGATGGTAATAAGCGAAACTGTTGCTGTCCTGCTTTAACTTAACGGTAAGTATCGTTTTTACTGTAATTTATCAAGGATATTGGCATATGTCATCTCCGTCTCCCATTACAACGTTAACACTAAAGGGTAGTTCATACGGCCCGGCCCAACTGCTGTTGCATTTGCCAGCCATATAAGTTCGGGCAATCCGTCAAATCTGCATAGATATGTTCGCCGGGCATGCGCCGGAAAAATTGACAATACATTGATTGGCAGATCTGGGGG
Organism: Lathronympha strigana; assembly: GCA_949128165.1. NCBI lineage: Eukaryota > Metazoa > Arthropoda > Insecta > Lepidoptera > Tortricidae > Lathronympha > Lathronympha strigana. Next base: position 4,456,211 of record OX421911.1, read on the forward strand.
ATATGCCCGAACGTATTGCCGGCTGTTGCATCGCACACATGACACAATCGCTCTCACATTTTTAAGGGCTTGTGGGACTAGTGTTGTCTCTAATCCAATAAATTGCAAATTGCAGTAAATTTAATTTTTCATTCTAAACATATCTACCGTAAATTTTTAAATTAGTGTCAGGATCCAACATTAAACAGATGCTTAGGTATACATACAGCGTGGGTGTTTGATACGGGCGAATAATTAATCCAGCTATAGTAGGTACCTGTTCATATTAGTCGTATGGGATAATAATTTCGTTAAATTGTTTTATTAATTAGGTGTAATGATTTTTCTAAGGTGCGACAGAGCAGCAATGTATGTCGTCCAACTTTGTTTGACATGATAAATGATACTGACATGATACTCGTATGACGTTTAGATAGCTACGTTGATTTATGTGGATGCAATACATTGCGTGCTGAATTTTTATGTAAGTATGAAAAAAAAAACATTTTAATTTCCTAAAGAAATTAATGTAAATAGGTTCCCTAGGTCCAATAGTAATCGTCATTAAAATATTCGCCCGTATCAAATACCCACGCTGTATACAACTTTATCGTCGGGCAACATTATTTTTTTAACGAGTGAACGTGACCTATTGGTAAAATATTAATAACTTCCCCTATTCTTTTAATATTCTCCAGTTGTTATGCTTATTAATATTTATGCCCCGAAATTATAAACCTGCGTTCCGTTTTATTCTAGTTGTAAAAGTTTTGACACTTGTAATAACTGCTGAGTATGTTGATTTTGTTTCGTTTAATAGAATGCTAGAGTATGAAAAATTTTGGAGGATTTGTCCGTGTACTTTCCTATAATAATATTTCGTTAAGTTATAGACACGTCTGTCATTAATATTTTTAACATCACAGAAGCATAAACGATGAAACTTCGTCCAAAAATTTCAGGTACTAGCTTGTTAAAATGTCAAATATTAACAACAAACAAGATTTACCATTTGTAGTCATTAGGTAGATTGAAAAAGAAATTAAAGAAGGTTTATTTATCAATCCAGAGGCCTTACCATGACTTCTTAACGTGATTCACAATGACCCAGTGGTTAGGGCGTCAGCCGCGAAGGCAGAAGGTCGCTGGTTCGATCCCAGCCCTGCTGACTGATATGACATCTCTTTCAATTTATAATTTGTTTTTTTTTTACTTTGTATGGAGAAAGTAAGTGCATTTTCGGCAAACTGTTTCATTCAAAGTAATTTTTTTTCGAATTTCGAATTTTTCCCACTTGCATCGGGGGTCTCAGGGTCATTGACCTTATTAGCTGTTAAAGTATCGTTTTAGACTTTTCTTACATGTATATCAGCTTAAATAGCTGCCAGCATGTCTGATATAATACAATGTACCAAATGATTATGTACTTAACTATATTTGTAATAAATGTACAATTTGTTAACTCAGTACCGCAGCTTATCGACTTTTCTCTAATATATATAGATATAGATACTAGCTTGCCTAGTGTGGGGATCATTATATTGCTCTCTTTGTATATTGTTCTTTTTTGTTTAATAAATATATTTTGATTTTTGAGTTTTTTTTATTAATATACAGGTCAATCAAAGGAATAAAGATTTCACTCTAAGATTTCACAATCATCATTGAGCAAAACCAGATAAAAACATTATGACTAGCACTCGCTTCAGTAAAGCCATCTCAAAGGATAGGAATTTTCTTGTATTACGCCATTGCAGACCCCGTAATTCCGGCAAGTGTCGCGAAAGTCCATTGTGGTCCCCGTTATGATATGGCGGCAAAGAGTAAGCAAAACTCTAGACGATAACTAATATACACGTGTTTTTACTATGGGTTTTATTCCTGTATTGAGCTCCCAATATTCCGGCGATTGCAACATCTCAATACAGAGAAAAAAAATGTCTAATAACCTTGATAGTTTAAAAGTGGATTAGACATGTTTCAAGGGAGATTTGTAGCAAAACAAAGCTCACGAGCACAATAATAATTAGCGTTGATAAGGTTAAACCTTTCGCCTTAAAAAATCGTATCTTCAACTTTCAGTCGGTAGTTTGGTAACTAGAGCTAGTGCTTTTTAAATAGAAAACTCCCGTGAGTATTAGACATATTAATATACTATTAATATATATTAATAGAGCTAGTGCTGATCAGAACTGTCAGAAGGCAGAACATTATGCATAATGCCCAAACCATTTAAAAAGATCTTGACGCTAGAATTTTTTTCTCTCAATCCTATGGGCTTGGTTGTTTGTTTTCCTTGCGCATCTTTTTCCAAGGCCATATATATCTTCACAGGATATTGCCAGTGTTCATGTTCTTCAAGGTGTATATTTCTAAACATAAATAAAAGGTAAAGAATAATTAGCTAAGACAGGTAAACTTAATTTAAGTGCATGTTAACTTGCTAAGCCAAAAAGCCGTCTCTTCAAGGAGCTTAAATCTTTTTATGTTTTTAAGTAAAAGGAAACCTGAGGATACTGGACTTTACCCCAGTAAAGAAAGATTAGTTTCCCTTCAGAGTTGAAAATCTACAAAGTACGAATATTCTTAAGGACGAATCTCGCTTGACCGGGCCTGCACGGGCTAGGCCGTGACCGATGTGTCAATTTCTATAGAAAGTGTCACGTGGTCGGATCGGAAAGGTTAAAGATCACGTGAAGGTATGACACATCGGTCGTAATTTATCTAACCATTCATTTTTTAAGTTTAGGTTGCCGAGCTCGCGCTTAGTTACCCTTTTCCACGCCAAAGACATATATATTCAACCAAAGACAAATCCCAAAGACGTAATATACACCGCAGGTTTAACGCCAAAGACCGATTCGTCCGACCGAGTCGGTCACAGACCACAGAACACCATAGGTTCAACACTCATTAAGTTCAACTTACAGTGACATGGCGTCTCACTGAAAATGTTTGTGTTTAACATGGCGTCAAAAACAACAGTGACAAAAAGGTGATAGGTACTCGTATAGTCAGTCCATGCTAAGTTTCCTAGATTTTGATAGCAAAGAATATGAAAGTGTTAAGTAAACAACATAATTTCATAGAAGTTTGACGTTTAAAATAACACTTTAAAGTTTGACAGTTCATTTGCTGCGCAGAGACTTTGCGTCGAGTGAGTAAGGTGGTCTTCCGTTTGATATTCAAAATGGCGGTTGCGTTTCTTGAATAGTTCTTTGTTTTTGTGTGCTAAATGTTGTTTAATGTGTAATATTTATAGCTTATTGTGCAGTAAACTAACGAAGAAGTGTGCAGCTAATGAAGAATTAATCCTGAAACGCGTGTAACCGCGTTATTGAGTTATTAATCGGTTGCCCTGGGATTTTGGCCTCCTGAAATATTTATTACGTATAAGCTGTAAACGGAATAAATAGCAAGGCCAATTACCGAACAACGTCGCCCAAGAGGCAATATACTATTTATATAAGATACACCAATATATTAATACGGGACACTGGCAAAATTGTCCAATTCTCGGACAGAGGCCATATTATAAAAGAAGAAGAAGAACGTGGTTTGGCTCTACGTGTACGCTGATATCACGACTCTACCAATACTTACTCTATATCCAAGAATATTATGGAGCTATACAATTTGTGCTGCTTTGCATGTTAGTAACGGTGCCTGTAGGAGATACCGTTTATAAGGGAATTGGACTTATGTTTTATGGATATTTGCTTTCAATATATATATTTAATAGCTTTCTTAAGCAAGTAGGTCAGTGCATAGAAGGTGCCTTCAATAAAGCTGTGTATTTTGAATGGTTTATATATGGGAGGAATGTTTGTGCAAGTATTTCTATGGTGGTTAGCACCTCAGCTATCCACGCGAATGAGAAAGGACTATTAGATGCAATAGCGCTCTCACACATCGTGAGATTTTCTTTTAGTGAAAGAGTAAGATATATTGTCGTGCATTGTTGAAATGCATGATTTTGGAGTTTTTAAATGTATTTTTAGCGATGGATCCGATATACCTATATCTTCACTTTTATCTATATTTCTCTTTAGCAGCCTCTGGCGTCCATTTTCTGGATTAAAGTATTTTCTTTCCACGTTATAATGTAGGTACATGTGTACAGAATTCCACCCAAAATTCACCTGTTTTCGCGTCAAAACTCAAAGTATCATATCAATTAAAGGAGAATGGGCAAATTTGGATGGGGAGTGTACCATGAGTGTATACGATCAAGACGTATTGTTTTGACGATTATAAACGTTAAAGCGTTTTTAATCTCGAGATTAAAGGTCTGTAACTAAACGTATGTGTATGTATGTTTCGATACTATTGCTTCATAAATTGTTTAAGGTTACTCGGAACGATTGGTAGTCGCTTACCGTCATTTGTTTTTATGCTTGCTTCCGTCAAGTTCCGAGAAGAAATATGTTGGTATAGTGTGTCCGCAGACCATTTACCGACTAGACACTGATATGCTGTCGGTAGCCTTAGTACAAGAGTATAGTATGGTGCGGCCAGTATCTCACATTGCGAGATACCCTACCAGTAATTTTATAATTGAAAGCGAAATTTTAAAAATGCGACAAGCCGGATTCGAACCAACGACCTCTCTGAACACAGGTCAAGTCGGTGATTTTTAAACCCCCTACATACCCCTAAAATGCAATAGAAAGGGAGTACTAGTTGATTTTCCCCGTGGAGTTAATGTGTTTACTTAGTTATTAACATTAGACACGTACAAATTTTTTTCATAATACATAATCGTATCGTATCGGGCATTACAGTTTAAAGAGCGTCCATACATGCTGACCGAGTCTTCTTAATTAACAATAAAGTATCTATAAAATAGTCTATGGTTGATAATATATCGAATGCTTGATGCAATCGATACGGCGTAATGCTATGCAGAGCTGTCGCTAAAGCCAAGGTATGCGGCTAGCAATAACAATGTTGATGGGCTATGCATAACCTCAATATCAGAACGTTTGTATCTGCTGACCTATTTCTGATGTCTCGATACAGGAGCTGGGGAACCTAAATGCGGGGTCTAGAAGTTAGTCTGTGGTAGGTATGTATAATATCAAATGCATGACGCAAACGATACGAGGTAATGCTATGTACAGCAGCCATCAGATATATCGAAGCGTCCGAAATGTTCAAAATATCTGAACAAGCACTCTAACGCCTTAACAATAGCGCGTGTTCAGATATTTGTGAGCGCCTTGGCTGCTCCGATATATCTGATGGCGACTGTACAGCTGTAGCCGAAGCTAGATATGCGGCTGTTCATAACAATGTTGATGGACTATGCACAACCTAAATATAATAAAAGAATCATATAATTTAAACTTTCGTGAGACATACTGATATTAAATTGCAACGGTTAACACTCACGTATTTTTATCACAATAGGCGTGACACCACTCTGTCTGTTCGACGATGTCTGCCCGACGCAGACGAAACATGTCACGCCTATTGTGATAAAAATACGTGAGTGTTATCCGTTGCAATTTGATATAATAAAAAAATTGATGGATTATTTTTGTCACCTAGTGGTCTAAGAGCTAGCCACGAAAATAGGTGTACAATTGATAGAGCCACAAAACTCCTCCAATTAGTGTGCTATACTATCATTATTAATCCGGGTGCCTGGCAGCTGATCAGCGGTGGGTGTGGCAGTGGTTGGGCAACAAAGGGGGTGTATAATCAATTGAAGGTGAGGAATTTATAGAGCTCTGCGTTTGGTGTGATATAATAGCTAATTATGTACCAATTTAATTCGAATATAACATTTGCAGGCGTTTTAAGGGGAAAGTTGTGCCAGGTGACGTCAGAGGTGCTGCCAAAGACTTCTCATTTCTAGAGGTCTGGTCCTATGCTTTTTCATTAGAATAGACCTTCAAAATCGTGTGTGCAAAAATACAGGCGCAAATATTGAGTCGATCAACCTGCCAGGCGACGACAATAAACAACTATCACACTCACAGCTAAACAGTTGTCAGGCGCCTAGATTAATTAATATTGAAAATTATGACACACTTACTAGAGGGGTTTCGTGGCTTTATAAATTGTACACCTATTTTCGTGGATAGTTTTCCGTTTAAAGTAAGGCTAGGGAATACCCGTCAAAATGGATTAAGACATTCTTTTCTAATTTATGCATTATTAAATATGTCTTAGATACTTAAGAAAAAAAACTATGATATACATTATGCGTGTATTGTGTTAATTCGTATCTGTAGTTTAACTTACTTTGTAGCATCGCGCTTAAGAAAAGTTCATTATCATTATGAAATCTGAATTTGTGTGCAATTTTTCTTTGTGCTTTTTCATAATTAAAAGTAAAAGAAATAACCTCTTTTAAGTACAATTCTAGTTAAATAACAAACGAATTTACATAGATTAGTTTTATAATTGTATTAACATAAATTAAAGATATAAGAATGTTAAAACCAGTAGATACAAATAGCAGGATAAGTACGCTATAAACGTTACTCCGATACACAAAAAGATAACTAATAAAAATGGCTATATGTTTTCCTTATCAAGAGCCGGAGGACTAAAACCAGTTAAAGGAAGAATGTACTAACAATCTACGTGTAATGGGCGCTTTTCAGCTCATTTCTACTGGGCAGTAATAGACTACTTTGGCTGATTGCACGGACTAGTTTAATCATAATGGGTGATTCAGTTTAATGCCTTCATTGCACACCTGAGGCTCACGGTGGTCCTAATACCGACTCGCATGGGTACAGTCAACATGGAAGATAAGTACCTTTAGAATACGTTAAAGGAGTAAATGTAGACTTCGTTGGACTCGGTCCAACCAATCTCAGAGTATTAAAAATCACGTGGAGTCGCAGAAAGGTCCTATTGCTCTATCGCGTAGAGCCCCGGTCAGTAAAAAAAAGAAAAGAGAACAATGCCTTATTATTAAACTCCCGTGAGACTCTAACATATTAAATAATATTTAAAACAAGTCACTCACGTAAATTTCACGTTCTCCGTAAAGAACGAAACATGTCGAGCGAAAATCGACTAAATTACGTGAGTGACCCGTATTAAATATTATTTAAAGCCTTATTATACGGTGGACAAACCAGATCCCCGACAAAACTTCAATGCGGGTGTGCGTAGAGCAGCCACCGCGGCCGAATGCATGACTCATGAATAAGGAACACGGATCGTTCCAAAACATGTCGAGCTATTTTCAACTTTATTGACGTGTGTAACCCGATATAAGTATTTGGAAACCTCCTCAATTTTATTGGCGATTTATAATGGAAAACATGACCCCACAGCTGGAGTACCTCTTTTAGCGTATCTCGTTGGCCATACAGAGGGGTAACGCAGCCAGCGTTATGGGATTGATGCCGCGGGGCCGCTGTTGGAAAAGGTTATTAATTTGATAGCTGTTTTTTGTAAAATAAGTATGTTTTAGGCACCCACTGGATGCTCTGCGCCTTCTTAATTGCAACTTCAAAGCCATATTGCAGTCATGAGCAGAATGTTTTACCTTAAGTTGCATAATTAGTATTAATATTATATTTTTCACGTCGACTGTACCAAAACACTTAACACATGTCCTTGGTAGACCTTAGTCCATTGCAATAAGGTTTATAGAAGTTCAAAATGATTGTGTAGACTGTGCTATGTGATACATATCGGCAAATAGACAGGCTTGCGTTGGAAATTATATCGGTTTTTCAGCAAGACTTTTAAAAAAAGTTGTTGCTCTGCGCAATATTGAAATATTTTAGAGTTCGAATGAAATTGTGAAAAAACATACTCGCCGGTATCGTGTTTTCTTCACAAAAAAATGTCATCGTGTGATCATCGATTCTAAGGGTGACATACGGAAACTAACGGGATTATTGTGATATTTACATATTTCATAAATTTACAAGTTGGTAACGCCTATAGATACGTACAATTTACGGCTTTCGGGTGATGCCCGAGCCGCGTAGGTGACAACAGCACTCTGTCTGACGATGACTGCCCGATGCAGTCGAAACATGTCACGCCTATTGCACACTTCGATCTAATTTTGTGTAGGTAAATACTACTCACAACCCAAACCCGTGTATGCTTATGTCAACTTGTAATTTCACAGACGGTAAACGGTACGTATGCCGACTCGTCCCTGGATGTAGTTGTCGTTCTGTATAACCTTAATAACTACCCAAATGATATCTCAGGAACACCTGAATAGAGTCGGGTCAAAAAGTTGTTATTCGGTTCATTAATAAGGAATATTATTAAAAAAAAAAAACAAATAATTGCATCAACATATCCAAAGACAGTAAAATCTGCCGAAGGCTTGGTCTTAATTTTGTTTATCCGTTTCAGAGCGATTCCTCTGCTCAATGTTCTAGAAATTAATGACAGCTTTCGAGTATCTCGATACGACATCAGCCATCAGACACCACCTTCAATCGATTCTGAATTCTCAATATCCATCGTACTTACTCGTTTGCTTAGAGAAAGGGAGAGTAGATGTAGGAAGCTTCGTTCAAAAGTATTCCGTTCGATAGGGAATGGAGTAGAGCAATAAAGAATTTTATTAACGTTAGCGCGAAAGAAGCCGCATAAAATTGATTGGATCAAAAATTTCAACGCTAATACGGGCATTAAGGACGAAAGAAATTCCATTGAATATATTCAATAAATGTAATTGAATCAGGCTGAATATTACAATGTGTGGGAAAAATAGCGTAAAAATCGGAGCAGGCTTTCGTGTTCTATTTTTGATGTGAATGGTGAGTACATGGCGAAATTGGAAGACCTCGTGTGGGGTTCACTAATGTTATGGTTGTTCCTTTTTTTAAATATGCATCAAGCAACATACTATCTGGGGCCATACTATGACGTCTTATCGCGATTCAGCTTAGGTTCTTAACTATGCTCAGTTGTATGGCAGCGACTCAATTTGGTCCTAAACTGAATCACGTTAAGACGTCATGGTTAGGCCCCTGCAGTATGTTCTATTTAGGGATACTAGTGTAGATTCTACCGTAGGTAGAACCATAGCCTGATTAGCATTGAATGCTTATCTCTTCATTAGTCCGGTTTAGCAGGGCAATGCCTTAATAAAGAAACGCTTCTTTTCGTAAATAAAAGCTATGATAATTATAGTCAGATTTCGTACAAATCCCACTAGAGTCCGACTAAGCAAATTTTGGATACATTTTGATAGGACAGACTGTGAAAATGTTATCGTCATAACTTCATAAAAGATGGACGTATAAAATAACACTTTTATAAGAGTTTATTTGCTTGGAAGAGATACCGTGATTTGACTTTACACCCAAGATAGAGGCTGTTTTTAAAGTTAACACTTTTTTATATAATTTTCTAGTTTAATTTTGATAGACTGTTATTACCAAAATGTTTCTGCTTCTACATTACCTACCTACTACCTTACCTTACACGCACCTTACTACATTATTATAGCTTTATTGTTTACCTGTTTAAGCAGGCACTTCAAAACAAAACATAAAATGAAGGTGGCCGGTGAACTTGCACAACATGCCACCGTCAAACAAATCAAACAAGTCTACAAGCAAGTGAGATCTCACAGAAAAATGTTCTTGGAGGAGGTACATACTTAACCGACATGCGTTTAAGAGGTATTTGGGCGCAAATTGGTCGGACGGTGTCGGTAGCGCGCTTGGGTGGCGCGGGCGCCGGCACGCGAGCGATGTGCGCGAACCGAGAGGCACGCCTACTGCGCGGGCGGTGGCAAAGAGTGAATAAAGAGACAGGGCGTTTCTCTGCAAATTAACTCATATTCTTCATCGGTGAGTGACCCACTTCACAAGTTTCACAAAACACTGCCATACCTCCCACAGGGCAGCTTTACGAGCGCATTCGTTTATGGTCGCCGACATATCTTCCTGTAGGTCTGGTGCCTTCCACTCTCCCTTGCACAACATAGGTCACCCTAGATAAAAAGAAGAATATAGAAGAGAAAAAAAAATGCAATGCATAAAACTTTGCAACACTAAAACAAGTCAAGTAACTCCAAGGTTGAAGGACGACCTAATAATGAGCGACTAATGATACTTGCAGTATTGACCTATGCGACACGCCGACCCTTTCGTTATACTAGGCTAAAACGCAGCAATAGCACGTACTGCGGTTCAGCCTAGTTTAGCGTTGTAGATATTTTTCACTCTGTTTTGTGTAAAATGCAGTAATCGACCGAATACTGCATTTCTTTTTAGCACGAGTTTAATGCTGCATTTTAACCTAGTATTTCAAAAATATTCTGATCAAATGCTGCATTTTTACTTGATAAAAATCTATGTTCTGTACATTTAAAAATTATGAAAAAAATATACATATATAGATATTGATTCACAGGCTTAATTTTTCGAAAAAAGTCAAAATCTTAATTTTGTCGATTACTGCGCTCTTCACTACGAGGGCAGTGCAGGTACTGCAAGTTAGGGTTATCGTTCAATACCATAAAGAGAATGAGCTATAATAAAATGTACAAAAATAATATGTTGCAATGGATGTATTTTTTAGTACGTATTCACGCTACTAATTGCATTTTTTGTGTTTTCAAGTTGAATAATCAAATATGGATAGATACGTATGTATATATATTTTATAGGAAGCAATGTTAGTTCTGTAATCAAGCTAGAAACAACGAAAATGTAACAAATAATTACAAATAAGGCAAACAAAAATAAGTGATAAGCGAGAATGCATTGGGAAGGAACTGTTTCAAAAGAACCAATAGATTCATTTTACAATCCTTTCTCGCTATTGGTTTTTAACAAGCACATCCCTTACAACACATCCTCTTACATCTTCGGCGGAAACGCAGCAAGTTACTCGTAGATACAAACACAGGCAGTGGAAAAGAAAGTATTACCATCTCGTCTAAGCTGATTTTATATGTTTTTCAACCCTTAGGCTATACCTAGTGCGAGGTAATTATGTAAGTAGGTCATACTGAACAACTTTTACTGCGAAACTAATTTCGAAATCGCAAAAAAAAGTTGTCAGCAAAAACATCCCTATGAGTTGTCGAAATGTAGGAAACAGCCAACTTTTTTTGTAATTACAGAGTTGGTCTCATAGTAGAAGTTATTCGGTATGACCAACATAAGTACCTCGCACAACATGGTTTAGAAAAACATTTTTTGCCTATTTCACCGTCTGTCCCACTGACCACCGCCGTCCACTGCCCCCACTCCCGCGCAACTTCATCTACATAATTACTCCAAGCTCATTGGTGACTATTAACCTCATGGTAATTCGTGGAGCGCGCTTAATTAATACCGTATCATGTGGGTTGTCAGATAAGACATAATGGAGCCTGATGGTTTTTTGTTTCGATATGTTTGAATTTTGTTTCTACGGCTCGATATTCGTTAATGTAATGTCGGATTTTTAATGACTTTATATAGAGCTGATGAGTTGATTTAATTTTTTTTTTAAATACCACGACAGTGGTAAACAAGCCTACGGCCCGCCTGATGGAAAGCGGTCACCGTAGCGTATAGACGCCTGCAACTCCAGGTGGTCAGCAGCGAGCTCATTCCACAGCCGGAGCGTCCGCGGGAGGAAATATCTCTGAAACCGCACAGTGCTCGACCATTTTAGTTGCAAGGTGTGTGGATGAGCGCTTTATCCATGGCGAGCGGTGCGGTGGTGAAAAGTGCATGTTGGCATCATGTCAAACAATTCTTCAGACCACCCATTGTATAGGCGATAGAACACGTATAAGGAAGGAGGCAAAGTCTCTCCTTAGACTTAAGGGCTCAATACCGACTGTGACTTTGGGATCGTCGACAATTCGTACAGCGCGCCTCTGGACCGAGTCAAATTGTGAGATCAGAGTTATTTTTGAAGCTACACTGGCGAAAAACATGGGCATGAAACTGGTAATTGGAAAAAAAAACTATCGATACTACAAGTTATGTAGGTACTTATGGTTGAATGAATAGCATAGATAATAGAAAGTTCTCTTGTATTCGACCTGTCAGAGTGGCTACACTATTAATGCCCAGTTTGATCATAAATTTACACAAAAGCGGTACATATTACGCTACCTACATCACGTCCTACCATCCTTTATTGCCTAGCATCGGATGTCTATTGATTGACAAACTCTATAATGATTATACAGCAATTGTTTGAATACAGTCAAATTAGTTTCAACAGATCGATACACAAATCTAATCAATAATTGATGATGTGAAAACTAAATGCATTAGAGTCACGCTCATTAGCCTACTATTAACATAACATCCGTGATTCATTCCACATTTTCCGTTAAATTGAAAATTCGGGTTAGAATTCGAAATTCGATTAGTCGGAGCGTGTGTTCTGCGAAGCGCCTCAAATTGTATATTGTTTGTTTATTAATAAATGCCCATTCACACTTAAATTAATTCTTCACGGTAAATTCGAGATGAAACGTGGTCCAACGAAGTCTAGTCAACCGTTGTAGAAAGTTGTTCGATTTTCGACCTTATGGAGTTTGTAGTAGACCGACTTTTTTGTTTTATTGCCTGTGGTTGGATGTGCTTGGTCAATAAAGGAGGTTTCTGTTTTAATAAGAAATTTAGTGATCCTTTATGCTCTAATAAAACTTTGGATGGGGTGTGAACATTTTTTCTGATGTTTACAAAGTTTTGCCGTGTTTTGTGTTTGATTTAAATTAGCAACAGCCTTATGTTACGGCCCCAAACGGACGTCAAATCCGTTGTTTAAAGAAGTAACAGGTGGCGATTCCCACAGTAATATTTGATAAGATTTTTGGGCATACATATTATTAAAAAATATTTATTTTAATAATTACTACTTACGTAAACGTGGTATTTGTACTTTAGTTATGTGACCTTGTCATAATAAAAACCTTGTATGTAATTACGCACATTGTGACTGAAATGTTTCTGAAATGGTTTTGTACCGACATAGGTATTAAAATTTTTAGTAACTTATTTTATTATGTATTGGTGTATTTTAGGTACACAGTGTTTTGTTGTATCCCACAATTAAAATTATGGTAGAATTCTTTATTAGATATAATCTACCTACACCGATAAGTTAGATATATCTTTTTTTTTCATTTATCTAACACACAAACTTATATACTGTCAAAATGTTTGACCAGCTTATGTGACTAACCATAAGAACAATTTGTAACCTCAAAAAAAAAACAACACAAAAACCATGGGATAGCTTCAAATAGTCTCTAATAAGCTATTGCACAAACTAAGCTTAATGAAATGACCCGAAACCGTTCAGCCCGGCGTCTTGCGACTCAAAAGATGTCTAAGACGTGGGCCAAAGTATCGCCTTTGTCGGTATACAATATTGCTCGGTTCGAAAAGGGCTTATGTTTATTAGAAGTTGTATAGTTGGTCGACGTTTTAGTTTAAGGTGGATCGAAACGGCACAGGTTGTAATTTGATAAAGTCGCCCCGCCTACGACACGGACCTTTTCTTTGAGGGTGCGTGGGCAACCTTTAATCTAGCCGTGGAGGTCTGAAGGGTAAATATATGCTGAGGTTGATCCATCAGTTCGGCAGTAATGATCGGCGATGCCAATGAGGTTTTAGAATTAGAACCAATTTGTGGCAATGGCCTTAAAACTCGCCAATTATAATGGCAAGATTACGGAGATATTGGTAGGATAAATTAATAATAAGCCAACGAGGTTCTTGCTTGAAGATGCAAGATGCATGGATGGATTTTAATATGTAACTCGAACTATAATAGTTAGTCAAAAGAATAAATGCAATGCCGGGCCAAAAATTATGTACATATACAAAAAACTAAACTTAATTTAGCTCAGATTTACTCGTAATCATATAGTATGTATCAGTAGTATCAGGACACACGCATTCAAAAGTGCATGGGCAATTACTGAATTAATTTATTAATAGACTGCTAATGCAATTTTGAACGCCATAGTACCTACCTATAATTAAAATAATTGAATCCGTAAATAAGTACTTACACGACACTGAATATAGCTTATGAGAAATAAGTCAAGTAAAATTGTTAAAGCAAGGAATTTAACGAAAAAATTGTGTTTCTTAGCTCACAAGAATGTAGGTATGTCACACTTAAAAGTAATCATAGCTGCATGGAACAAAATTATACAGCTTTAATTACCCCGACATTAATCCGGCCCAGACCAGACCCCAGTTTTAAAGACGTTACATTATAGTCATTATGTAGCCCAGTTTTGAGCGGAGCCCCCTTAGGTAAATTAAATGTCGCTTTAGTCAAAAAGGGGATTATTCACCGATGGAATTTTAGCTATTCGTTTGTCGTTTTTATCTACAGTAATTTGAGGATCGTCATCTGATTATCCTTTATGTTTTTGGTTACGTAAATAGGAATGTTGCGTTGGAAATTCTTTCGCTTTTAGAGCTGTAAATTAAATGACGAAAACGAAATAGGATTCGGATTGTACGTGAAGAAATATGTTGAATATTTTATTTGAATTTATTTTGCATTCATAAGAAAATAACATAACTCCCCAAAATATATTTTAACTCAATCCATTACTCAATACAATAAGGGTATTCAATAAGGGTAACCCTTTGATTTTTTATACGAAATACATATATTTCTTTTAGTTTATTCACAGCCTATTTAAATTTCAGAACAGTCTCGTGTGACACATACGGTAACGGAATTAGTAAGTCAAATAAAACTATTTGTCGTACGGCTTAACATAAGAATGACCGAATAAATTTACCCGTATTCGGTTCAGCCCTTATCTTTGTTTATTTACCGCGAGAATGCTAATCAGACCCTAATCGTTATAAAAACAAACCGAAGATATCTCGAAAGGACCTGTTTGTTTAAAAAAAGAACCCAAATTAAAGCGAAGTGATTAGCAAATCACCACAGAGCAGGTAAATTTGAAACAGCCGAAAATTAGTATCATTAAATTAATTATAGAGCTCACAGAAAATTGGTGAACTTATTGATCGCTTTTAAATTCTCATAACGCAGGTAGAAACACACGCTTAAACTGGTGTAAAGCCGACACAAATTAAAAGTGACGAAGAGCGCTTGTCTATTCATAGAGTAAAAGTTCATTTGTTAAAGGTGTCATTTTCTATTCATAGAGCAAAACCCGTGTTGGATATGTTGAAATGTCCATTGTCTAAAAATGTCGCAGCCAAGGTAAATGTCATGGAAATAAAACGATATAAAACATGGATATTCTACACCGCATATATACACGGTGCCCGTGAGCATTGCGAGAGATTTTGGCAGCGTATTCCTGAGGCTAAAAGAAACAAAAAATGTCATATTATTAAGAGCATTGGATGGGCTAGTTTCTGAGATAATTGCAATTTTTATTTAAACATAATTTTACCGCCACTCGGTAAATAACGCGTTTTGGAATGTGATAATGCTACTAGTCTAGACAAAGTTTTTGACAGACTTCAAAGTGACACTGTGATGTCTTAGCAAAACTCGGCTCTACCAAAAAAAAATTTGTGTTTTAAGTGGACCTTTTCTACATGAAATGTACATACCATATATCAAAGCATGTAAAACAAGACAAAAAAATTTTTTTTTGTTTTGGTCGAAATGACCAAAAATCATATGTCAATTTTTGTTTCTTTTAGCCTCAGGAATACGCTGTTAAAATCTCTCGCAATGCTCACGGGCACCGTGTAGGTATATCTACGGAGATAAAGTTCAATGTGACAGTGTAAGTCGTCCACATTTTTAACTCAACCCAAGATTATATCTATGGTGGCCAAACAAAGCCCTCACGAATGTTGGCTGTGATAACTTAGGACTAGGATTAACCCTGACTGAGGCTCCTTTAATCGCCCCTTGACAGCCTTCGTTCATACCGCAGACGCCTTAATATACGAGATTACAGCTTCATTGATGTGAAAATTGATACCGCGCTCATATATTTAATCACCTGCGCCTGTGAAAATATCCTTTAATCTGCACCAGCGAAACATGTTAAGGCTTCAATAAAACACGGATCAGAATGCGCCAGATACACGCTGCGAACTTCCATCACTTTATAGCTGGTTCTTGCTCAATGAAAATAAATCCAATTTAATGCAGGGTTATCGCGAGCATGCTAGAAATATAAGGTGCAAATAACAACACCTTATTTAGTCATGTCGGAAATAAACCAGTTGCTGGTAGCCTGAGAAAATCATCTTAGCTGCAAGCATCTAAATCATAAAGATTCATTCTGAACATTGCTAAGGACTGATGAACGAGTTTGCTCGCAGAAAATAACTAGTGCGCCGCTGGTCGTTTCGATTGTAACTAGTTATTGGTAGTCCATCGCGGATTGTCGTTGAGGATAGAGGGAGATGGGCTGCGATGTTATTAGAGGACATGTACTCGATAGGTACGCATCCAGAGCAGGCTCCGTTGTAAAAAGCAGGCGACGTCCACACGCACGCACCGTCGCTATTACACAACATGACATGCACACACACACCGCCTGTGGGATTAACGTCAGACAACCCGTTTCCTGTTACCTGCTCTAGAGCAAAAAGCAGACACTTCTCTGTCAGTAATTTAGAATTAATTTCACATTTGAAATCAAAGCAGCCAGCGCACGTTAACTTCGAAATAATGTGAATTAAGGTGAAGCGAGAATTCATTACGTTGTTAAACCTCCCAAAGAAGATTAAGTTCGAATGCTGCTGTGCGTTCAACCGTTTTGAAGTCTCTATTTTCTAACACCGAAAATGTCTGTTACAAATCCGTTCGGCGGACGCGGACGCAATCTACGGGTCTTAAAACAAACAATTACTCTGGTTTATTTGAAAAAGGGAGCAAAAAGCGGAACAACAAAATCGGTGCAGGAACGTGCAGCAAAAAACTCTGGCTTCGGCAGCGCTCGATGTAGCGGCCCGCGTAATAAGGTAGCCGATCTATCCGACAGGTCATTTCCACTGACGAAGCGGCTTTCACTTAAATGTTCAAGCTTCGGGTCAGCAAAAACCTTAACTGACACTTTTTGTCCGTCTCCAATTTTTCGCAGAGCTGCAGCAAATGGAATTAAATCACTCCATTAGCATCAATAATCGTATACATTGTGTATACTGGGATTGCTTGTGCCAGTTATTGCCAATAACGTTGTTCGTGTACATAACTACGCTAAGTAGCGTGGATGCTCAATCACGAATGGATAAAGGCAGGAATTGCGAGCCGAACCTATGATTTGAAATCATGATAGAAACCCATGCATCATCAGGAAACGCGTATCTAATTCTAGGCAAGGTGACACACTTTTCTCAAAGACTCCGGGTACCGTGGCAAAATGGTAAATGAAGGATTTTCATAAATAACGCATAAGATCTGAACAATAAATAAAATGATTCGTTTCGCCCCAACCAGCTGCGCTAAGGAGCGGGCTTCGTGTGATTAGATACGGGCCTCCATCAAGTTTGTCAAAAGGCGAGCTAATAAAGTTCAGCAGATGTGATTTTCTAAACAAGACACTAACAAATGGTATCGCGATAATGCTTTATGGAGGCGAGAAAATGTGCGGTAAGCTTGGAACGCTATTTTCTCATGACCAGGTGATGAATGAAGTCGCGTAATAGGGTATGTCTTCATTTTATAATCACGGTCCTTATAAATTGAATTCAGAAACGTAGAGTTAATACTTGGGAATAAAAAGGCCGTTGCTAAACCAAACACAGACGGATTCGGAATTTAGTAACACAGCTTTAATAAAAACAATGGAGATGTTTTATTTGCACTATCGCCACACGATCGCTATCGACAGCATTTCGACGAGCGAATCTCCGTAACGACCATACCTGGCATTCTGATCGGACAAAGAAAAAGCCCCGCATCATTATAGCCTATTGTTACGAATTTAAAATTTTCGAAAAGCGAATTCGTCAAACGTAAAACAATTCGATACGCGTTTGAATTTGTTGTTCGGGCTTCAATTCAATTTCTTCGTCGTCCGAATCGCTCGCGTGAATTGGGTCGCGTAAACGGCTCCGCCCTTTCGGGACCAAAACGTTATTTTTTTCACACAGATTGCGCGTTCTTTGATCTCCAGAATGTGTGCGTTAGCGTTTCCTCCGCTTTGTGCACTGTGTGTGTCGTACCGACGGCCCCCCGCGGGATGGTAAAATAAAGCAGGAGTGACTCGCTATGATTTTGTTTCTTAGATGCTGAAATAGAAAAAGAAATTGCCATACTTAAATTTTTATCGAGTAAGCAAGTAATTCGATTTATGAATATAGTTACTCAATAGGTTTCTTGCTATAATGTATGAGCGGCAGGTATCTTATCCCAAATAAAAACGGGACGCATGAGAGCCCAACAGGGCCTTGAAGCGTCGGAGTGTTACAAGCATTACTTCATTCACAGTCGGAGTTTAGCACGTCATAAATTCTAGGATCCATTACAAAGTTCATTACCCTTTGGCACAGAGCTTTTGACTTGAGGTTTTTATTTAAAAATGGAACATGTAATTCTGTGCTACGTGCGAAGAGCTCATTCAAGTCCGTAGTAAATGGCTCCGCGAAACTCAGTGTAAGCGTGGGGAAGTATAGCACCTCATAAACTGTAGGACCCATTAGTTGGCGTTTCTGGACAACAAGCCCGTATAAATGTAAATGTTCGCGGCTTAACTTGTAATTTGATACATTTTGTATTGGATTAAGTAAAAAGCTTTGTTTGCAAGTTTGTGATTCTAAAAATGTTGGTCTTAAAGTGTGCTGTTTTGACTTTAACAAGTTAGCCAAAGAGCTTAACTGTGTTTCCAGAAACATCCAATAATTTTACGCTATCTTTACGTTTTTATATCTTTGTTCAACTAACCCAATAAGGAATATGGGCATTTTCAAAAATAGGGTACCATTTCCTCTTTTTTTTAATATAGGAATTTTTGAGTTTTTTATAACCAGAATCACGAGTACCCTTCATTTAAAAACAGAAAAAGAGTGTCCCGTTTTTTTTTGGTCAGTTTCGTAACGCATTTTTCATACATTTTGTATGGGCCGTTACAAACCTGACAATTTTTTTTGTCTTGAAAGTCGATGGCCCATTTTCATTAAAACGGTGTTTTTTTCTGAAAATGCCCATATATTATATTATTTATATATAATTATATACATACCTATATTCAAAACTGAATTTATATTCAAATAGCGAAATCGTAATTATATTATCCATGCTGTTAAATGTAATATGTAGTACACACCTAACAACACGCTTCGTTACTTCGACATTGTACTATATTACATTTCAGTTTCAAACTACTTAGAATTTAATTAAACGCACTCTGAGCATCTTATATTCAAATGTCGTCTTCGTTACCTAAATAAATTAAAGGTAAGCAACTACACGACGGTGCAGTACTTGAGAATTGGAGACACAGTCGTAAATAATCATATGAAAACAAGATGTGAACATGAACATAAAAAACATCCTTCGGTGGATCGTTCCCGTGGGGTCCGGCCGAATAATATTTCATTATAAGTAGTGAATGGTTGCTCTGAACCAAAATACGCATCTTTGTTGCCTGTGAGGTCTCGGCTCAGGTGACATCGCTGCGTTACTAATCGGACCTTCGATCCGACAAAAAAAACTATACAGAAAGGGAAATTAAACGTTAACGGGAAAACAGCGTAATATTCTTTTGTAGCGCAAAAGATCTTAAGGTCCGCTCGCACGCAGCGCGCTAATTTTTTGCCTCCATGGGGTTAACATGCTCGCTTTAAGACATAAAAGGTTCCGTTACTAAATGTCAAAAGTATAGAAATTAATGGCGGACAAACTCCATTGGACGTTATTGTTTAGAACAAAGTTGCTTTGTCTATTATAAATGTAATAATGGGAATGTTTAGCGTCAGTTCTTTGTTGAGTTTTGTAAAAACGAAGTGATGAATAGGTCGCGTGGTGCGTATGACAAGACATTGAAACGTGATTTTTCTCGCAGTTTAGTTAACAAAAACAAAATGGATTTGGAGCTGGACGGCATTGTAGTCATTTGTTAACGTTACACACCTATCATTGGAATGCTTTGTTTGATTTGAAAAATCTTCGACCTGCCGTGTTTTATTTTAAACTTTTTGGAACTGAATTCAAAAATCATTGAAGAAAAACAAATAAATTTTTAGATAATATTATTAAAACTAATATAATTAAAAGTAAGAAATAAAGCAATGATCGGTTTGTAACTAGTGCCGCATAATTTATGTAAAACTGTAAAGAACATTAATTCATAATTCATTAGCAATCGCCTTGTGTCATGCAAATACCCCATAATCTTATTAAAGGCTTAAGTCTACTTGTAGTCAATGTTTAATCATCTCAAGAAATTTATTTAAATAAAGAAATATAATAAGCCAAATGAGCATTATCTTTAATTTAACATAATTTATGAGTCAGATGGTCATGCCTGAGGCTTACTGAAAACGAATGGTTGCCTATTTGTTAAGTTTTTTTTTTGTAAATAACATTATATCGATGAGCCAGGTAAGTTCTTAAATAGACCTGGTTTAGAGGAGATGCGTGCAGAAAATGATTAAGATTATAGTCTAACACGCTCTTTAGCTGATCTGAGGGCTGACCGCGAACCGTGAACGCAGTTTTGCCTTTCTGTCGCACTTGCGAAAGAATTAACAAGCACGACAGAGAGCCAAATATTTTCCATGCGCAGTGGTAAACTCTCTGGTATAATATTTACTTAATATGGCCATTAACGGTTGGCTTCGTTTTAATGCAAGTTGTTTGTTGCATAATGGTCATAAAAAAATTATGACATCTAAAAAGCGTTTCCTTTTATGAGTTGTTTGTTTTTGCAAGCGTTTGCATTAATTAGTAGTAGAAAAAAAAAGTTGCAGAAATAAACCGACTATGTCAAAAGAAGCTACCTAATTAACAAATAAAATACCTTATTTCAAATTTCTTTGTTAATTTGGTGTTCTATAAAACTCTATTCTCTAAAAAAGTTGTTTTATTTTACGAGTAAACTTTAAATTATGGATTCAAAGCAATTACAAATATGGCAATAAATATAAGGTGATATATGACCTGGTCAATTTATACGCCGTCCGGACAAAGAAAAACATTAAAACTCGATGACTAGTCGTCGGTTAAACGATTTTTACTATGACGGAATTTGAATTTTTAATACACCGACATACCCGACATTCTTCGGATCCTACTTAAATAACGTAAATGTCTCCATAAAATATGGGCACTAAATTAATATGACAAGAGAGCGAAAATATTCCATATCAAGCGTGACAGCGATAAATAAAACATGCAAATTCTATGCTATTTTGTTTAAAGATACTGTGTTCTCAGAAAAAGCGAGATCGAAAAGACAATCGCCTATCAACACGCAAGGAATTTGGCCCGGAGCTTAAACGTTAACAGGAAATCATAGGATTAGCATAATGCATTCGGGTGCCAACCGAAATTTACAGCAGACGTATTTTGAATTGTTGTAAGGGTCGAACGGCGATCCGAACCACAAAAAATACATTTAAATATTTTGAATCTATAGACAAAGAACGTTGATCCTAACTTCCTGCCAGAGATTATTCCGTCTATTGAAAAAGCTAAGCTTGGTTTTAAAGGCGTCATAAGCGTTGCATTTCCACAATAACCTGGGCGATATAAAAACTCGTTCTCGCGTCTTATCTAGAATGGCTTGCAGGTTGTATTTTTCTTGTACCAAGATAGCACGTATAGAAGAATCTAAAGAAAAATGCAACTTTGTGCATTAGCGATGTACAATGTTATCTTTGAAAATGATCTTAACGCACTATTTAAAACAAAAGAGAAAAAAAGGTTGTGGGATATGCACAACGTTACCGGAAGTCGTACCCTGTTTTGTTTGAGAAGCAGGTAGATGTTAATCTGTTAATCAAAAGGCATCTATAAACAATCATCTGTATTGACAACACCCATTATGTTTAACATTATGAATTCAACCGGTCGAATACAAACCTTTTATGCGTGGCAACTTGGAAGATTCACACGGTATTTGATCTATATTATCGGTTAATAAAATATATTATGAAAGCTACTGGAGATCGTATCCACTTTAGATTTAGAGTTTAATGATTTTTAGACAACGATTGCTAAAATAGACCTCTATTTTAAAGATCAGTGTAACTGATTTTATTAATAAACATTAAAATTTATTGTCACCAAAGAATTCGATCAGTATAAAACACTAGTCTAAATCTTCCCACAGTATTGAAATACGAGAACCGGTTTAAATTCTCGGTTTTTTGTTGGAACCAAACGAAATCACGGCAAATTGAACTTGAACTCAGTCTCAAATGGCGTAATAGGGTAACCATTGACGAATTCTAAAGTGCATTCTGCTGGATAAACCTGAATGGACAGTTCTAAAAATGAACGGAGGCATGGATCGATTGTAATTTAATCGTATACAATTATACCACTGGTTTTAGGTTTACTCGTAACATCGGATGAACAAGAAAAGGACAACAGATAAACAATTATAATGACAAGGATTTTGAAGATATGGTAGTAGCTTTGAAAAAAACAACTGACTGCATGAACCTTAAAAGTAATAGGTACCAAAAAGGGATATGTAAGATTTATTAATCGAATTAAACCTTGAAACTTTTTGCTTATCTATGATAGACTAGGTACAGTCAGCTACAAATATATGAAAACAGCCAAAGTGCTAAAAATATGTATATTTATACGACCTTGATAGTCAGGCAATAAAGTCCTTTATACATATTTTTGGCATTTCGGCTATAGTTTTTTATCTTTGTAGCTGACTGTATTAGGTTATGTATTGTTTTTTTATTTTGTATTTGTATTTGCATTAATGTGAGGTATGCAATAAGGCCAATAACAATAACTGCATCGTATAGCTGGCTGATCAATGGACTGCCAGTTTTAGCTTTAGTGGTGTTATAGTAGTTGTATAAAAAATAATTGTCCGCTTATGAAGAACATCATCACACACGATTACTTCATCGGGATTTCCGTTTTCTTCATTAGCGTATAGGTATACATTACACAAGCTGGGTATAGAGATCATCTTAATATAAGGGTTTGGGCGATATTAGATAGATAATGCAGATTAGGGTTTTGTTTATAATATTGTGCAGTGAACAAGTTCTTATTCCCACAGAAGCCCATTCAAAACGCATATAATTAGCACTCGACTAATTGCTGGCGTTACGTGTGGGATAAGAAATAGGTTATCATTACAGATGAGTACGCCGTTGTGAGGACCACCCACGTCTATTGATAGTATTAAAAAGGCACACCATGTCTTCTTTCTATTAATGTACTTATAATCTTTGTAATACGATAATAGTCGAGTTTTGTTATACCTTTGTTAAGTTGAAGCCATTGTGATATAACGTGTCGAATATTTTGACTGCACAAAAATGTGAGCTAGGTTGCAAGTTGTTGCTGGCTACTGTTGTAATTTGAAGGTTATGAGCGAATTGAATTTATATCAGGAAATAGATTTGATGCTGCTTCGAGGCTTCCTTAGAACAGTTCAGTCTAGTTTAGTTATATCAACTAGAATTTATTGCTATTTATGCAATGTATAAAAGTGCTATATTTTGAACGCAGATATTCATAAGGTTTTGTTCATATACTTAAAGGTAAAAAAACGCTATTACACAAAAGTTAAAGTAAATAACACGTATCATTGAACAAAAATGATAATGCTTCTAATCCCTTCTTTAGAAATTGACAAAACACAGCAATACAATTTGGTTTCAACTTTTGAACTAAAATTGAACACACAACATTTTCACTATTAAATTCAAATTCAACGCCCATATATAATTAATTACTTTTAACAGGCGTAGTAATAGAGGCAATTATATCACATCGTCTTTCATCCGTTCCCAAGAAACCAGACATCACGCCCGTCAAACGTACACTAAACAGCTGTGTTGCTCGAATTCACTAAACGACGAAGTTTAATATCAATTTGGTGGCGGTTACGGCCTTTTGTGATTGGAAAGAACACTTGTATCAGTAGATTTAAACCATATTAGGATTATGAAACATGTCAGTTCAGCAATACCTATGAGCATAAGCACTTAAAACTATATTCGTATTTGGATTTAATTCTCACACATTTATTAATATAGTCATGCAGTTTTGGCCAAGCGAGCCAGTGCTTTGCTTATAACACAAATACCTATAAGGAAACACTTAAAAATTTTGAAAAGGCATATTTTATTTACTATGCTTTGGTGTGCGCGGCGAGACGCAACTCAATACGGCCCGCCTGCGTCGACGCGAACGGTACTCAACGGTTGACACTGAAATCCTATGATTGCCGAAACACGTCGCGCGTAGTAACTAAAACTACTTGATTGTTGTGCGTAATCTATTATAAATCTAAACTCTGCTAAATTCACTTTGATGCTGTTATGGAAGCAGCAAAGTCAAATTAGGTAGGTAAAGTTTACAAAACTGTAACTATAATTTCCACAAAATAACCAAATTACTAAATCCAATTGGAACCAAAAATCACAACAACCAGTAAAGCTAATTGCTGGAACTAATCATAACCTCAGTGAACAATATCAATTGATTGCCCAGAATCCAGTCTCACTAGGATATCCTAGTTAATGCACAATAGAAATTTATAATGGCCTCTGCCCGTACATTTATCGAAAAGTGACTATAACAACGATTCAGTTGTGGCCAATGCAATTATAGTTCCGGCTTAGTAGGAATTATAACAGTAGGATGATAAATACAGAGGGAGAAACAATGTTCTCACTTGTTGTCTTTTTTGAAATAAATAAATAAATTATTGCATTGTGAGCCAGTAACTCCTACGTAAAATAACTTGTGTATTTGTCGTATATAACAAGAAATGTTTGTTTGATATTAAAATATAGGAATTCTATCACATCACTGAATATAAGTTTGGTAATGATATAAAACAAAAAGCAAAATGTTTATTAAAATCAGTTTCTGAATATTATTAGTCTGTTTAATAGCATATGACACCCATACCTACAGTCACGTATATAAATAACTTCGGAACTTATTACAAGGGACGAAAGTTTAAAATTGAATACAGGTGTATATATATATTTATGAAGCCGACCGTACAGTCGGCATCTCATTCAGCAAAATTGACTTGGTTGTTTTGTGGATACCGTCGGACACATGCCAATAACTTAATACAGATCAATACAGAATACTAAAATATATTACTTCTCCTAATTAGGTAACAAAACCAAACATTAATCGGACGATGTGATTTACAAACTAATCGTGTTTGTGCAATAATACTTAAAATACTATAAACAGAGTACCAACAAACCACATAACCTACACTTTCATTCATTATTCAACTTGTATCTAGACCAACAAGTTGGCAGACACGTTCAACACGGTGTAAATCTGCCAAGAGCTTGTTAAAATAGCGCAACGATCAAGTTCAAGGTCAAACGTGTTGTAATACTGTGCTCTATGCCACTGTGCCCCTGTTTTACACACCCCAAAATCTCATTGTCCATGATTGCACCAATTGTACGGAATGCGGGTGCCGACAGCTTGCTATCCGTAGATTGTAATAAAATTATGGAAATATTTATGGATGATGTGTTAATATTCACACCAACTGTCACTTCAACTTGATAGGTATTTATTGTGAGGGCACCGCCATAAATTTGATGATGTTATCAGCCTCACAAAAGGAAGACGCGTGAGGGCTCAGGAATTGATGGATTGCTTTTTGACTCTATTTGGTATCTTGCCATCTTTTACAATTTCTAGTAAAATATTACAAATCAGCAATGTTAGCGTAATCTCTTAACGCACGGCTGCTTTTATTCAAAAACAAAACTTTTTTCCACTGCAAAAAATGTGTTCAACTCACCGACAAAAAAGCAAGATGTCGTTTGTTAAAAAAACAAATATTTTCCATGTCCTAATGGATTAATGCTAAAAATGCCTCATCGGCTTATCAAATGATGGGGGTCGCTTCCCGAAATGAAATGTCTTGTCGTTAATGCTCGTACTTAAATTGCTCCGTCTTTTTCTCACTTATAACTAATGAAGGGGTAGAGAAAGATAGAAAATAATTTGAAGAAAAACATAATGTAGGGTTAGGAGCGGACAGAATTTGTATCACCCCGCAGGTAGATCAATAAAAATGGTCGTTTCATTAACTTTACGTCGGGTAGCACTTATAAAGACATTAAAAACCTCTAAGGAGACAACTTTGTCTTTTGTTTTTTTTATGTCCACGTTGTCGAACTAATTTGACAGTAGGAATCTGCTTGTCAGGTTACTAGATGTGTTTTTGCTTGTAAGGTCGAGCTTTACAATCCGATTTCTATCTAATAAAGCCATAATCATAATGTCCCGAAATAGTTTAAAAGATAATTTATAATCATAATCAGTTAAGCCTTATTGTATTAGCCGACTAATTCAGTCATTCGGAACGTCGTATATCGTAAGCTCACAAAGAGGCCGAAGGATCCAGATCTCAAAGATATCTCCGAGCTAATCGGATGAGGAACGACTGCGTTACCACAATGAATCGAGGATACATTGTCCCTAATGAGACTGCGAGCAGAGCTCTCTAAATAATGGCTCTGGATCCTACAATAAACATGATCAAACAAAACGTGCATAGAGGAAGTAGTAAGTTGCATAGATAAAGGCTGCATACCCATAAACATAGGAAGCTCGCGCTCAAGGTTGGAAATTGGCTGCAGCATTTGCGTGTCTCAGCTACGTTAGCTTGGTAATTGGCAAGCTTTAGCACTGGCAAGGTGCTGTCACTAAGGCTGATCTATTGTTGAAACAGTGCCTTTGTTTTCATACAATAAACTTGTTTTGTTACTGAAGAGGTATCCGCGCTTCTCTTTAGCAAATGATGAATGATACCAAGTGTTCTTAACTTAGAACTGTTGCGTATTGTTATGGCAAGTTCGTATAAGGTCACCGTTGACTTATCTCTTTAAATTTAGTATTCAAGACGATTAAGTTTCGGGTGGTGCTTAATTTATTTGGCTGGTCGTTTTGTATTTAAGTTTAAAGGTTTATTTCTCGACATTAATATCTTAATAAGACGGGCTCATTAATTATGGCTGGGTAAATCTATACTTTGGGAAATTCAAATTTTAGATCACATTTCAAATGACTTATAGCTTACAGACGTCCGCGGGTGAAGCGCTTATTTATTAATCCTTTTTGTATCTTTTTGTATCCTTTTGGTCTTGCAAGTTTATAATCTTAGCTATAATAGTACCTTCATATGGGATAACCGCAGCGGCGCCGCGCCGTGCTCGGCGTTGGATAATAATAACATTTCACATAAAGTTTATATGAAGTCATGGTCTTATTACGTAAGGCTCTTATAGCCCAGTAGGATGGTTTTAGAGCTTACATTAAGAAAAAATTACTTACCGGTGAGTCGAAATATGACATTGCTTATTGAGTAAATTAGGCACAGTGCCAAATTTTGATTAGATCGTCAAGCTGAAACCAAGCTTCTTGAGCCATAAAAGAAGCCCGAAAAAGCTAAAAAATAATAATGATTTGTATAAGGTAAGTAGTAGTAAATATGCATTTTTGTAATTACCATACATTTTATCTGCAAAATACTTACATCACATATACAGTAAAACAGCAATTTTATAATGTTATTCCCTATTTCTACTCTATGACTTTATAAAGATGCTGAATCTAAAATAAGACATCATGAAATTATATGTTTGAAATTCTATCGCTGTAGAAGATGACTCACACTAGGACGGGGCGAGATGGGACGGCCTATCAGTTTCTATAGAAAACGTTACATGACATCCGAGAGCTCCGAGCTATCACGTGATTATTTCTATAGAAATTTACTCATCGTCCCATCCCGTCCCGTCCCGTCTCGTCCTACTATGAGTCATCCTCAATAGGTACCTATATACATACTGTTGTTGTACAAACAGGTTGTCTGCTTTGAGGGCCTCCTAGCCTAGTTGGTAGTGACCCTGCCTACGAAGCAGGAAGTTCCGGGTTCGAATCCTGGTCTGAGGCCTTACCATGACGTCTTAACGCGATTCAGTTTAGGTTCTTAACTGTGCTCAATTGTATAGCAGCGACTCAGTTTAGGTCGTCAACTGAATCGCGTTAAGACGTCATGATAACGCCCCAGGGCATTAATTTGTGTGTTTATCATGAATACTTGTTCCTGAGTTATGATTGTTTTCTATTTATTTAAGTATTTATATGTATATCTGTTACATAATATATCGTCGTCTAGTACCAACTACACAAACCTTATTGAGCTTACCATGGGACACTTTTTTTATGTCACACTTTTTATCGCAATGAAGCTCTGAAGCGACCCGGTTTCCATTGTATTTAATACATCCAAAGTAAAAGCTGCACAGATTGCAATGCAATATTTAAACTCATAATTGTACATACAGCAGGACGCCTTAGGGAGCCTGATCCAACGATACCTGACCTCATTGGTAAAGGCACACCACCCACATTTCATTACGGGCCCGTATTATTTTATATATTTATTCGCGCCATATCGCCGTTAATAAATCAAGTAGGATATCGTGTAATGGACACCGCAGTCCCAGAAGACACATAAATTCGTTTTTGTACTTTTTTAGTGAATCATTTGTTGTGAAAACATGGTTTATGTCCCCGCCGTGGCTGCGAGGAGGCTAATGTCGTTTTAATTATGAGTTTGTTTACACGTTGGAGGGAATAATTACAGTGATTTGAATATAGGAGTTTATTGATGAAAATTACTGTTTTAAAATCAATTATGGCGTTAACGGTATGCCCCGGTCTTGTCATTGCTTAGTTTACACCAACCAAAACACTTATGTGTTAACAGTTTCAAACAGACGGCCATGCATTTTAGAAATTCGAATGGAAACTATACAGCCATATAGGTATACAAAAGTAAGAGTGCTTATAAACAAAGGAACCAAATTAAATGATTGGAAATGAAATTAACCAAAGAGGAAGAATTCATCGCCTCAAGCGAGACCCGAGCTCGCAACTCCTTACGAACCCCTCAACCGAGTTACTGACCCTTCCCCGTTGGTTGCGAAATGTTTCACCATATCGTTCATATATCAGGCTGATCCTGAACCAATCTCCAGTGTATCCCTGTACCTAGTCTTCATAATACTGAGTACGAAGTCTATCTGAGGTTATCTGTGGTATCGACAGAACGGTGACACA
This sequence comes from Lathronympha strigana, assembly GCA_949128165.1. Classification (NCBI taxonomy): domain Eukaryota; kingdom Metazoa; phylum Arthropoda; class Insecta; order Lepidoptera; family Tortricidae; genus Lathronympha; species Lathronympha strigana. The sequence continues at coordinate 4,485,389 of OX421911.1, forward strand.
ATGCTGTGTTGTATTATTGTTTCAACTGATATCTACGTTTCGCTTCATTGGGCGATGGTTCATGGCCTATTTAGCACATTCCAAATACTGTTTTGCTCTCACAAATAATTCCATTTTATATTCAATGTGGGATTCTGATCACCGTTGCTTCTGTGTATTGGCAACCTTATCCCAAGATTTGACCTTACCTTACCTTAGATGACAGACAGATGGCAGATGACCTCAAGGAACTAGAAATAATTGAATATGAATATAATTTATAAGTAAATTCATGCTACAATTCCTGATACAAAAGTAATTAATGTAAAAGATCACTGGTAACAGCGTACATTAACAAAAATCTTGTAAGCAGATTGCCTTGATGATAATGATTGATCAAACAAGATAGTAGAAACTATTTACAAAAATATTAAGCAAACGAGTATTTATATTGAAGAAATGGTTAAAACTATGTATTTTTATCACAATAGACGATGACTGCCCGATCCAGTCGAAACATGTCACGCTATTTCGACTGGATTGGGCAGTCATCGTCAAACAGATTGATGTTGCCACCTCGGCGGCTCAGGCAGCACTCGACGTGCCTTTTTCTTATGCTTGCGCCTTGTTATGTCAGTAAGACTCACGAAAGTTAAATTGTGTAACAAGCGTTTGTATAATAAATTTACTAAAACGGGGCTTAATTGTGTAAAACTTTGAAAACAAACCTCCGACGTTTCAAGGGCGACATTGTCCCCGTGGTGGTCCCGGAGAAAGACTGGCAATGTCGCCCTTGAAACGTCGGACGTTTGTTTTTAAAGTTTTACACGATTAAGCCCAGTTTTAGAAAAGTGAAAGTTTAAATAAGTGTCAAGGATATGTATATAATATAAAGACGTCCACACATTTATCCTTCAATTCATAATGTGGAATCTGCACTAAAACCACGAAAAACGACCGATCAAAATCTATTGTATCTTCTTCTCTGTCAGACTTGCATAGAGCATATAGTTCTATCAATGCCAGTGCGTGAGTTTCAAAAAACCAAAACATAAAGAACAAATGACCAAATACCCAACGGATATTGCGATGGAAATAAATAAATCATAAGAAATTGGGCCTTTGCACCCGCAAATGCTCCAGAGTAACGTATCGCAAACAATCAAAGGTCGGGCAAACCTCTTTGCTCACACACTTTATGTCCCGGGAAAGTGGGATTGTGGATGCAATCAATAAAGAGGAAGTATTTCGCTCATTTTATTAAGAGGGTTTTTTGGCAAGTGTTCGGGGTCAGTTGAAACATGATGCTGTTGTGTACATTTAATATGTAGGTATGTATGTGAATTCTTTATTGTACAAAACACAGGTAAGTTAAAATTTACGAAAGGAAAACAGAGATATCCTCCTGTTAACCTTTGAGTAAATGAGAGAAGAATTGAAAAGAGTTAGACAAATACACTTAATCCATTATGTAATAATTTCATACGTATCCATAAAACTTTTAGTATTTTCAGAATACTTACGTAAATTCTACTTCTAATATATAACATATTAAAGACGGTTTCATTTAAGAATAAGAATAATTTATTCGTGATATTTACACACTTTTACAAATAGCACATTAAAATAACAAAAACAGGATAACAATTTATTGTGTGGGCCACGATCGATTTATAGGTAGATAACGAAATTATCGATAAGTATATTAATAATAATGAGCTTCCTCTTAACAAATACGAGTAACTTTAAACACTCACATACAATATAACATTTAAAACTTTCGCGATTTGAACACATATTTAAACATAATTATTAAACGGGTCTAACGCGAATTAACTTGTTTACCTTATTTACCGACGTTTCGACACGGGTTTCACTGGTCAGCCGCGACCATAACCAGTGAAACCTGTGTCGAAACGTCGGTAAATAAGGTAAACAAGTTAATTCGCGTTAGACCCGTTTAATAATTATGTTTAAATACTCACATACAACTTTTTAAAAGTATAAAATATTTTGTTGGGAGTTTATCGCAACATTTTAGTAACATAATTTTTAAGAAAAAAAAACCGACTTCATTTGGTTCCCGGTAAAAGTGAAATTAAGAATTTGTTTGAGTTAGCCAGTTTACTTCACAAATATCCAATACACCGCACGTGTACGATTGAAAATTGAGGAGCTTTCTTAATGTCCTAGGGCTTCCATCATTACATTTGAAGTATAATCAAACGGAACTCCCTTGTAGACCTTTAAACAAACAAAATAACAATGTGTTAAATTGGATGACAGACTGTAAATTAACGAGCATATTCATTATGCCATCCCTGATTATCAACATCAGGTCCACTCCAGCAAAATGATGGCCACAGTAAGAAAATGCCTAAGCTAATTATGAACACCCTCTAATCACAATTAACCTGCCGTTCAAATTTGAAGAGTTCTCTGAATTCTTCTAGAACTCCATCATCAGAATATAAATCAAATCAAAAAGATGAATGTCACAACTAGGATAATAAGTAGAGCTAGGTTTATTAACCAGTTCCACTTTGCGATCCCTGGTCTTCATCATCAGATCCAGTTCATCAAAATGTTGGCTCCGCCAAAACACTGTTTTAGTTACTTAAGGAAACCCTCAAATCAGAATGCATGTGCCGTTAAAATTTGAGGAGTTCTCTCAATCCCTCATGAAGCCCATCATCAAAATAGAACTATAATCAAATAGGACTATCTTGAAGGTATTTATTTACAAAGAAAAGATGAATGTCTCAAATCGGATGATAGAGCTGGGAATTAACAAGCAGTTCCACTTTGCCAACCCTGGTCTTCATCATCAGGTCCACTCCACCAAATTGATGATGTTCGTAAAGAAATGCTCGAGTGTCTTAAGAAACTACCCAAATCATCATGCATGTGCCTTTCAAATTTGAGGAGTTCCCTCAGTTCCTCATGGATCCCATCATCAGAAATTGATTTTGAAAAAAACGGAACAAATCTGGAACCATCTATTTTCAGAAAAAAAAAAATTAAAATCGGACGATAGTCCTGGGAATTACCAAGCAGTTCCACTTTGACATCCCTGGTCTTCATCATCAGGTCCACTCCACCAAATTGATGATGTTCGTAAAGAAATGCTCGAGTGTCTTAAGAAACTACCCAAATCATCATGCATGTGCCTTTCAAATTTGAGGAGTTCCCTCAGTTCCTCATGGATCCCATCATCAGAAATTGATTTTGAAAAAAACGGGACAATCCTGAAACCATCTATATACAGACAAATTTTTTTTTTTTTAAATCGGATCATAGTCCTGAGAATTACGAAGCAGTTCCACTTTGCCATCCCTGGTCTTCATCATCAGGTCCACTCCACCAAATTGATGATTTTCGTAAAGAAATGCTCGAGTTTCTTAAGAAATCACCCAAATCAGCATGCATGTGCCTTTCAAATTTGAGGAGTTCCCTCAGTTCCTCATGGATCCCATCATCAGAAATTGATTTTGAAAAAAACGGGACAATCCTGAAACCATCTATATACAGACAAAAAAATATTTTTTAAAATCGGATCATAGTCCTGAGAATTACGAAGCAGTTCCACTTTGCCATCCCTGGTCTTCATCATCAGCTCCACTCCACCAAATTGATGATTTTCGTAAAGAAATGCTCGAGTTTCTTAAGAAATCACCCAAATCAGCATGCATGTGCCTTTCAAATTTGAAGAGTTCCCTCAGTTCCTCATGGATCCCATCATCAGAAATGGATTTTGAAAAAAACGGGACCAACCAGGAACCGTCTACTTTCAGAAAACAAAAAAAAAATTCAAATCGGTTCAGTAATGACGGAGTTATGAGTGAACATCCATTAAAAAAAAAAATAAAAAAAAAAATTCAGACGAATTGAGAACCTCCTCCTTTTGAAATATTGAAGTCGGTTGAAAATATCCCGCAAAATATCAATGACGCCAAACTTGCATTTATAAAAAAGAAACTAAAGCTTCCACAACACAATAAACAGTTTAATATTTCGATTATTAAAAAAAAAACACATTTTTATTTCAAAATTACCCATAAGTAGACCTAAACATTTTAGGCGAAAACTTTAAAACTACAAAACGAAGCTTACATCCCTATGAAAAGGCACCTGCTCACATATGTAATCAGATCGTGCTCTCTACCGTCTTGATAATATAGGCATGTTTAGATATTTACGATCACCTTGACCGCCCCCCGATATGTCTGATGACGGCTGTACACATATCCATTCGATTCTCGGCCCGGCCGACGGTAGGCATGAGTTATGCAGGTAATCCGCTTGCGGTACCCCTAAAGCTAAGAAGGATACTCGGAACCTATAGCTTTTATGTTTGTTATGGGCGCACTGTAAATACACAATAAAAAGGATTCGAAAAGATATGTTGGTTGTAATCATTAAATGTTAATCATAAAATGGAAAGGGACTTATAGATAAGATATTGAACGTGCTCACCTTTAATACTTAACTTTAGGAGCTGAACTGTCCTATTGACGGTACTACCTACCAATCCACCTAAAATCTGGGGGAGCTATCTACCTACTTAGCTACCTAATATATATACCAATGGTGGAAAGAAAACCCTGGTGTCTTTCGCCAACGTCGACGTCACTGGTAAGTAGGCTGTCTCATTTGCACACGCCAATAGTATATATTTCTTTCTTAGTTCAATCAAAAGTGGTGTCCCGATGAAGTCGTGACGGCCATTATCTTGTTTTGTTGAGTCATAATATAGCCCAAACCCCCCGAGGAGTAGAGGTAGCAAAGCACTGGCAAAAAATAATTTAACGTAAGCTTTTTGATCCTTTTACACGAAGAAGAAGAAGCCCAAAGTTTTCAGTAGATAGTTGTGATACCGAAGTGGCCTAAGTGTTTAAATATACTGAAGTAAAGCCAAAGACGTGTTCAGATATTTGTAAACATATTGGCTGCTCCAATATTTCTGATGGCGACTAAACTATTAAAGTAAAACCATGGATTCTTGAACCAACAAATATAATATTTTAGGGAGATTCCTAGATTCCTCCTTTTTTTCTCGGAAAAAGCATGCTATAACATCATCGGCATGCACCAACAATTTGTTAAAAAGGGCATTGATTAATAAGACATCTTACTTTATTCCAATCCAGTTAATTTCACAAGGAACATGGACGATAAATAAGGGCCTGCGCGAGACATTTGTCATTTTGAAAGATTGCTATCTGATTCAGTAGTTCCGGAGTCGACGCGTTTGTAGAATATACGAAAAGCAGATGAAACTGCTGACTAGGTTTAGTTTTGTACTTAAATTATATGAGTAAATTCAAGTTATCCGAGTGTATAATCCTGAGTTTTCTATGTGTATATGCGTGTTTGTTCGATGATAACTCGAGTACCGTTGATTGGATCAATCGTGAAATTTAGCAGTTGGTTAAATTAGGTCAATATAATTTTTTAATTTGAATATGAGCCAAATTGGAGAAGGGGTTGCCAATACACACCTTTTGGCATAATGGTTTACATTGCATTACCTATGTTTTATCATTAAGTTACAAAAATCGTCTATACTCATACAACTTATACCGTCATTTTCAAGTTGGAATGTATTTCTCTAGTAATTTCGTTCATTTGGTTCACCTCATACATACATAAACAGTCATCTAATTTTGCAATTTCGAATTTATAATTTTTGTACATTCTTTCGTGAAAATAATTTTATACACGTTGTAATTTAAGCCTATTTCCAATAGTATTTCCATCGATTCCAACGACCTTATATTGATTTGGATGCCGTGCTTTTTTTTTTTTAGTTTGGTTCCGGAATTAATACATTATAACCTATTTGTTATGTATACTGACCCCCTTGTCGAGGATTCATAAACTCCCTGGCAAGAAGTACAAACACGATAAAATCTGTCATTCACTTAATGTCAAAGAAAAATATCGAAAGGCACATTGCACATTATAATTTTCATATAAACTAATAACGCATCAATGGGATCCTAAAAAAACCGAGTACTCAAGAATTATTCCCGCTACAATAATTAGGTATGTTTACTTGGCAAGGAAACAAGTATAATTAAAGAACCAGATATTATTTTCGGTATCTAAGTTACCCCCAATTAATATTACACCATCGATGGGACGAAAAAAATATATTATGGAACCATGTATCTCTCTTTAATTTAGGATGTTTTTGCATTAAACGGAAAACGTTTTGTATTTATTCCAGTATTAAAACCAGCAATCATTTTTTGCGCGCAAAATATCCGAATACTTGTAAAAGTAGGTTGTATTTTTGTTCCATCAATTTACTCTTTGGACCCACGTCGCCTATCGATTGTATAAAATATTCACGATTTGTTTCGGACAGTGTTGGTGGGACGCGTTATTATCGCAGACGGCTTTGTTTCTATTTCCACTTACACGATAGGGGTTGCAAACCCGGTTATTCTTACATAAAAAACCGGTTATAACCAGTTATTTCCATACAAAAATAACCGGTTTTGCATTCCTTAATAGACGGTGAGTCGGGTTATAGAAATCCAGCCTAACCTTTAAGAGTTTGTTTCTAAAAACGTATAAAAGACAAAATAGACTAAGCTAAATAGAAAAAGCCAGCTACATATATAGACACAAACTTGCAGGCCTCAAATCGATAATCGAAATTTCTTTTTCTGTCTCTTTGATAGCTCGAGCATTAAAGTGGTCAGTAGACCGGACTGAAGTGGTTCGCGGGTATGTACTCGTACTTACCTAATCAGATATGAGAATGAGATCCCACTACCTACCGGTAAGATGTCCAACATTCAATCGGTTCCAACCCCAGCTAAAACCAATGAGGTTTTCGGAACGTTCGTATGAAATATCCAGCTTTTAAAAAATATCATCAGAAAACCTACATTCCTTTTGAAAGGCCATTTGACTAATTCCTGATCAAAGAAGCCTATGCAGCAGAGAGTGACATATGCTGAAGCAATAAATATTATACTGGTTCAACTAAATAATCAACTGGCTTGCGCTCGGCAAGCGATATTCTTTTGTTTGAACGTAGGTAGTTATTAGAGGTATAAAGAAACTATAATCGATACGATGCAACTGACGTGTATAATTGGCTGTGCGAAAATAGACACGGTAACATAATAACACACATTTCTTTTTTGATATCGGACACTTGTATAATTTTAACTTTCGTGAGTCATACTGACGTTAAATTGCAACGGTTAACACTCACGTATTTTTGTCACAATTGTCGTGACATGTTATGTTAGTGATGCCCGAGCCGTGAAGGTGACAACACCACTCTATCTGTCCGACGATGACTGCCTGATGCAGTCGAAACATAAATATCGGACACTTGATTTTCGTTGATGGCGATCAAACTTTTGACGTAAGTTACTTAACAGGCTGATGATTATGAACATGCTGTGTTATAGGATAAACAAGTTCGTGGTAAATAGAAATGTATAAATTGAGTAAGCACTAAAAAAGGTTTTTCTTATAGGCAGAAACATCTGCGAAAGATATCACAAGATTCGCGAAGTCGCGGTTAAAGAGGTCACTTTTAATACGAATACATTCTGAATCATGTATTTTTTCTGTCAAATTCCACTTTAATAAAAAAGTAAGTATATTTCTCCATCGTCTTACGAGAACGATGTAGATACCAAAACAATTTAACTCTCTAAATAATTCGCCAACGTCGAAAAGACTCAACATGACTTCATTATCCAGATAATCTATTTGATGTGGGAATCCAAAGTTAACTGTATCGGAGATATCGCTTGAGTAGATAAGAGGCGACGCGATCGGATCGTTCTATTTAAACAATGCGGAACCCCGCCCGCACCTAAATCACGCCTCGCCGATGACATCTATAAATTCCCATTCTAATTATTTTAGAGCGATACGACCGACAAATAAAATAACATCGCCGCGAGCCCATCGGAATTGACTCGTTTTAAGTTTATTAAGCTTGGAATGAGTTTATCAGGCACGACGGCCCGATACTCGGATTCAGCGGTCGGCAACGACGGCAACGCCTCGCCCAAATATTCACCACCCAAAAATAATAAGTCTTAATTTATTCAACGAAGAAAAGAAAGCAATAATTAAAAAGCAACGGAAATTGTAACGGAAAATTATTTTTTTCATTGTAATTTTCAAAGGAAGAAATAAATACTAAAGACGTACAGTCGACCGAATTTATCCGGCCGTTTCGGCTGTAAGTGTTTAATTTGTACACCATTGTATCCGCGAAGAGACCGGCGGAATTAATTACAGTTTGCTTATTTTTTAATTAAAATTAGATTTAATGAAACGGCCGTCGACGTAATCCGTAATATTTCATAAAAGATGGAAATTTTAGTGGCGCCATATTGTGAGAAAAGGCATCCATTTCGGCAATATTTTGCATCCCTAAGTGGATTTATTTCGCGAACAATTTGACCCACTTTCTTAGCCTTTATGGCATCCATTTGGTTATTTAATTTAGCTAGACATTATATTCATAATACCAAAATCTTTGTTATAAATCTTTATTTGTGGAATAAATGAACCGGATTCCTCTTTTCGTCATTAATATTAGTTTTTGTGCCGCTTTTGTGTATTGCCAGAGGAAGTTAAGGTAATTGGAATATATTTGAAACTATTACTCAAAGATTCATCGGGTCTAAATTATAGTTTGCTTAGGGTAATTTGTAAACATTGGTTCAATTTTGGAGTCCATTGAGGCAGGTTTCTATTCTATACGCGCAGGGGATAAGCATAAGCAACCCAATCACTTAGTAGGTCATATCGGGTTTTGGAGCGAGTGAATTAACATATTTTTCTCTTATCGTCGAATATGGAGGTCGGACCCTTGCTTATCAAGGATGTTTTAACCGAATATACTCAACACAACAAGGGTGAGTCTTTGGAACAAATGTGTCCCGCCCACGGGACGAGATTACGGCGTGTTTGGATATAAATCTTTTGAGACAGTAACGTACATTTCGTGGCTAGCTAAGAATAGACGTTGGCGTAGTCTGCCTTGGTGGTTTCTGGCCTACCGCCGCCCTCGGCGTTAGGGAGCTGAGTCTGAGGCAATTTGTCGGAAGTGATTAATTGTATGTGCAGATTATCCGTACTCCAGCACAATCGATTAGTCCAACAATCGTCAACAAGATATATGTCGTCAACAATACATATTATTTGAATGTGGTAATCTGTCATGTCAAGAGCTAGTGCTTACCAACATTAGCTTCGTATTCACAGTTATGTTTAGTTTCTGTGAATATCTTCATAACCTTTGTTTAGTTTTATTATGTTTTTTTTAATACAAAGTATATCATTTGAGAAATTTATTTATAAAAATCTCAACATATTGTAGTTCATGTATCAACCAGTTTTTTGTCCATATATTCTTTATCGCTGGTGACCGAAGCTCAGTGCCCGACCTTTCACGGCTTTTTGATTTACGATTGAAAGTGTCTCATGATACAATACAACGGATAAGTAATCTGTTGTTTTTGTTAACAATTCTTTTAAGAGTGATAAAAATGAAATGAAATCTGTGTGCATTACAAAAAATAACGAAAATACGTTTAGGTGTAAAAAGTCCAAGTAAGATCGTGTATCAGTAACAATAATACATTCTTAAAAGATACTGACTCAAAAATAGTTATTTTAAAATATAATATACAATTTTAAACCATTCATGACATTGACGCAATATTTTAACGATGTTAGGGTTTCATAGCATACCTATAATATTTATACAAAATAATACCTAACTTTACATGTACCCTTAATATATAACATAATCGTCTTCATTAGGCGTCGAAACTGGTCGAAACAAAGGAATGCTGATGATTAATCGCCATGGTTTAGTTATTGCAGGCAATCATATTGAGTGTTTTGTAAAATAGGTTAGTTGAAGCAAAATAAGTACTTAAATATAAAGCAGCACGTTTTAAGGTAAACGCGGCTTTCTTATTCGCCTTGGACAGGAGCAATAATGATTTATAACAAATACCTATTTGCTCTTAGTAGATCAACAAATACTGTTTATTTTGTGTTTAAGTATTTTGTGTTACGATTCTTTCACTGTTGTTGCAACGCCCACTGACATGTATTATTTTCACTTGTTCTGCTACCTAAAGGTTGTCTGAGAGATCACTCTTTAGAGATAATAACTTTTGCTGTATTTTCTGTAGCTACTCTATTGAGGTGTACAATAAAAAGTATTTTCCCCTCACTAGCTCGGAAAGCGCTGTTTTGTCCTTTAAAACTAGCGTGGAAAAACGCATTTATCCACATGTGGGGCAAAGTAATCTAATTCCTATCACTTACCACCAGTCCAGTATAAGTGAGTCCTATATGCCCATAGTAAATATGCGCAATCGGAGGTCACACCTTAAATTGGTCATGTTATCATTTCTTATCCCGCACTTGATAAGCTGTTGGCAATATCTAAGTACCAGGAGGACTCTATGACAAATTTTGAAATTGATTTTTGATGGTTTCTTCAAGATATCTTACATGTGGATAAGATTTATAATCGTATTTCGAGGGTTGCCTGGTGAAACCCAATAAGTATGAAAAACCTAGTTTCGAGAAAAATGAAGTTAAAGATTTATGGCCATCAAACACTAATTTGGTAAGTAAATTCGTAGTTTTATAAGTTCTCCGTGTAAAGTAATTTTATCTACTTTAAGTTAATTTGTGTTTTAGCTATATAACTAATTTAGTTTTCCTGTAAGAAAACGTTTTTTACCAAGAGGTGTCGACTTATTGGGTTTTCGCAAAAATTAAAAAGCTGTTAATGTTACTTATAGGTTTTATTACCTACTTATAAAAAACTTATAAAAAAGTTAATCTACCCTAGTCATCCGAAAAGTCACTGCCAAATAAATCAGTTTCATGATCTGAAAAAAAAAATATATAAACAAAATAAATTATAAACCACCACCAGTGGATATTACCAGTGTTTATATTTTAGTGTTTAATTTATATTGTTTTTATTTCCTTGTTAGTGAACAATAAAGAGTACTTATTTGTATTTGCAAACGGCCTCCTAGCCTAGTTGGTAGTGACGCTGCCTTCGAAGCAGGAGGTCCCGGGTTCGAATCCTGGTCACGGCATTTATTTGTGTGTTTATCACGAATATTTGTTCCTGAGTTATGGATGTTTTCTATGTATTTAAGTATTTATATGTATCTATCTATTATATTTTACAAGAGTCTGCTTTACTATTATCATCGATGACAATATTGTGCATTTGGGCGGCAATATTAATTTGCGATTCATCAAGATTGAAGAAGTCATTGTCTTAAATTGAATAAATTAAAGAAAGTGTACCAAAAACGCAATAACTTAAAATCATATACGGGCAGTCACGGGATTATAAACTCGGGTAAGTACTCATAAAGGCATACATGTAACTACATAATTATAATGATTGATCTTATAACACCATAGGGGAAAGTGGGTAGGCTTCGTACACTTTTTGCTCCGGGCCTTGTAAAATAAAAACTAACAGTTATTTAAAAATTAAATTAATGCCATTGCATGGTCCAGTTATCTGTTTATAATAACAGTGCATTTCTGATTTGATCCAAAACAATTTGGCCAATATAACGATTTTCGTAAAAAGTGGGAATTGTACGAATTTATCCCACACGTAGGGAGGCATTCGTTTCTACCTGGGATTCGTCATTTTATGAGTTCTTTTACCTGTTATAAATCAATGTTTAGGCATATCTTACCCATAATAACTGTATTATGATTATATTCTTGATTTTAGCTCCATGGGGTGGAGTGGAGTTTACGAAAGCACCCCAATAGACTCAAACGCGAAAAAATTCAAATAAACAAATATGCGTCAAATAAATCCCAAAACAAGGTTGAAATACACGCAAATACAGAGCAAATTCTCCTTCAAGTGCAAGGTACGTAAATACCTCTCTAAATTGCTCATTTGATAGATGTTCCGCATACTTATACTTGGGTACTTACATTATTTATTTATGTACGTATATGTAGGTATATTTATATTTATATGTGTATGTTTATACAATTATTAAAGCAATGTATTATTGTTGATATTATTATATGTTTCCTATCTCTTCTTGATGTTTACAATCCTGAACCAAACACAAGTTTCTGTTTTATCCAATGGTTGACTGGTAGAGAATGCCCCAAGGCATTAAGTCCACCATTTGTACTTTTTTGTAATTGGGCAATAAAGCTTAAATAAATAAATAAGTATTTTTTCAATTCCATTAATACTTATTAAAGACAGATGCATTCATCAAACAAGACAAAAAATTACTTTAGAGTTGCCAAAACACACATTGACTCTTTCTGGCAAAGACTGCCACTGCACTACAATCATTTTTGGAGGGTAGGCTATGCGTAAAAGTACTCGTCTCGTATACAAATATCAACCCTTTAGCATGTACGGTAGCCGAGATAGACCACTGTACGAAAGCTCCCGGTGCACGAATCCTACCTACTTTCCCCTAAGTACATAAATTTACAGATATTTATTTTGTACTTGTTCAAGTACGCGGGGACTTACGAGGATAATGCACAATGTTCCAATGGAAACTTACCATCTTTACTGGTTTGCAGATAACGACTTATGTCTTTATTTGCAAAAAAATAATTAATATTATTTAATAATTTAACTAAACGTATTCATTTAATCTACTTTTTGTTATTTTATACCGTAAGCATCACTCAAAGTCGCGTAGGTAGTTTGATTAATAGATTGTGCTAAAACCCGATAAGTTCTCTCTTAAACGAAACAACAACAATTATCTATATATTAACGGTTACAATCTTACAATAGCTTAGATTTATTGTTAGGTATTTAAGGACAGTACTATAAACGCGATGTATACCTATCGTTCAGGCGATTATGTCATTTGTTTGTTTTGTTATTTTGTACCGTAATCATCACTCAAAGTCGCGTAGTTTGATTCATAGATAGTGCTAAAACCCGATAAGTTCGCTCAAAACGAAACAACAACAGTTATCTACATATTAACGGTTACAATAACTCGACGTATACCTATCGTTCAGGCGATTAAGTCATAACATAATTAAGTACCAATCTTATTTTATACAATTCTAAATGTATTTCTAGGTTAGAAAATAAGATTTTACCTGTTTCAAGCATAGCTGCTCCACTAATTTTCTGTCTCGGTCACCCATCACACAACTTTTAACACATAAGTACACAGCCATCATTAACACAATACGTCACAACTTTTTAACAGCTATTTCCAATTAAATTTGCAACGACGCAGCGGCGGAGCGCTTGCGATCCTGCCGCTACTTGTCGAGGTAGCGCATGACCTTGCGGTCGTCAAACATATTTATTGGGTTCTGCCCCGGATTTTTTTTAAAGAAATTTGCAAAAGGCCCGTGTGAGAATTCGATAACTAGACTTAACATAATATTTCATCAAAAAAATGTTTTAGATAAGTACTATACATTTGTTTATTGGGTTTTACTTTGAAGTAGTTTGTACATTTAATAAATAATATCGTAAAAGTAAAATCCGATAAATGGTTTTAACGTATTTTAATTCTTACTTAAATCCTTTTTAGGTTCGAATCGTACTGAGGTAATACCCGATAAGTAATAGTAACTGGTTTTACGATGTGTGTTTAGTTTAATTTAGTATAAATATCTCTGCACTAAATACCTATAAATGTCTATTGTGTGGTTCTTGCACTAAGTAATAATAAAAACTGAAGCCTTAAATGCACTTGTAGTATTTAGTTCTAAATTAAAACTTGAAATCAAGTACTTATCGGGTTATCAACTCGGCATATTTCCGTAATACATGTCAAATCTGCTTATCCGATATTACCATTAGATAGAGCGATACCGAATCAATCTAAAACTGTTTTTACTTTAAAATCTCACTTTTTGTCACTTATTGGGTTTCACCAGGCAACCCTCGATTTAGTCTGTATTTTCCTCGCAATAGTGAGGGGAAAAATGTTGTATTACACTCGGCGGCAAAGTTTGTTCAACTCTCGTGCCTCGAGACCCTCGTAAAGCTCAAGATTCCAGTTATTGAACCACTCGCTACGCTCGTGGCTCAATTTTGGAATCTTTCGCTTGCTCGGGTCTCAATATAAGCCCGAGAGTTAAACAACAACTTTGCCCCCTTGTATAAAAAATAACTATTGTATTGTTCTCGTTTTATATGTCAGCTATTTTACTCGTCCGTTACAAGGCCACAGGTCTTTTATCATAACTAAATTACTAGGTGGCATCTTTAGCCATATGTTGCCGGCGACAAAACCGACATAAATTACGGATATTACAGGTGACAGACCTGACACCGAAGTGTGACAATGTTAATGGTCTGAAATTATAGTCGTATCGGAATTGATACGTGTTATTGTGACAGCTGTCAAATTGGAAGTGACGGCCTTGGTTTTGTAATAAAAAGCTGTCATTATGCGTGTCTTTGTCAGCATATGGTTAGATTTGGGAATGGTAAAGTTATGTTAAAGGGTAACGCGTTGGCTATACAGTCAGAAACGGATAAATAAAAAAAATAGATTTAAGAGGCCTAACCTAACGCCTTTCGACTCAATTTCTGACGAAAGTAAATATAGGTGATTTTAACCAACTGTTAATTATATATGATTATCTCTCCATTTTAGGTAGTAAAAGAACCAATATTTAAATTTATTTCATAAACTTATATGTATAATATAAAAACGTGAAAGTAACCAACTTTTCGCAAAGAATTTGTAAATTTTAAGTGTGTTTGAAAATGAGATTTCTCATTAATAATTCACTGAAATACTTACATATAAGTTGTACGCTATTAGACCTCTATTGCTTTTTAAGATAGTCAAAGAAATAAAACATGATTTACGTAAAACCACACCGAAAAGTATTACTTAGCTGAATTGATGAGCATTTTTAAAGGATCAAGGACTCTTAAGGATGACTCACACTAGCACGGGACGGGACGGGACGGGACGGGACGGGGCTTCCGATCTTTCTAAGCTGTCACCGATTACCCACCGACACGGGACGGGCCTATCCGAGGTGTCCGGGCTATCCGGGCTAGACGATTTTTTCAAATGTCACTTTTGTCAAGCCTCGCGCTCTTGCGCGCGCATCGATGTTATGCAGGTTTGCTAGCTGTCATCGACTTTAAATGTCAATGTTTTTTGCTTCACCGTTTTAATAATATTTAATCTTAGCGATTGCTATTAAACTATTAATACATAATAATACATTATATTTTTATGTTCCTGCATCGTGTGTAATAGTAATATGCGTCGGAATATACTTGTGGAGTTTGTCTTATGTACATTATCGCTCGGCGCTTCATTCCAAGAAAAATAGTCAGTCTGTTTGCTGCTTCAGGTAAAATATAGATATTAGGTATCATCATAAGCAATATTTAAATACAAAACACTATATAATTATGTGGGTTTGTTGTGTAGTGTATTCTACTGCAACATCATAGATACATACAAAACTATACTGAGCCGATTAGCTTTTGTGACGAGGGTGAAATGATGATGAGGATACATTTGAGGAGTATTTGTGATGAGGGTACATTATTGGCGAGACGAGAAAGTAAGGGATTGACTGACGAGGTGGTTGCTGGGGCGAGGCAACCCTTGTTTCCGCCACGGCACCTTATCTAGTGCTTTTTTCGAACATTTACGTCCAGGCGCGGCCTGCGGGGCGGGCCAGGGGGCCCCGGGGCCAGGAGGTTTTTTTTTCCACTAGGAGTGGAATTAACCCTACAAAATCCATTATTATCCGCTGCGTCCGCGCCCTGCTAGAGGTGGTTAAATGATTACTTAGATACTTTACGTCTTTTATTTGGGAATGAAATGAGACTGACTTTCTGAGCATGTTTGTGAAATATTTATTTAGGTACCTACTTACAACTGACTTTAAAAGTGGAGGAAGGATTAATCCTTCGTCTACCATGCCCGGTAATTTGCGGGCTATCATGTACTTTGATACATAATAAATAAGTACCTCCTTCCCTCACCCTGCCTACATTAGAGCCCGCGAATTAAGGGGCTTGGTAACGAAGTGTTACAATTTTTCTGACGAGGGAGTAGCAAGAGCGTACCTAAGCAATATTTCCCGAAAGTATAATTTTAAAGATAAGTAATTATTAAAAAAAAGTATTATTCGCAGGTTTTTGACTACTGAAGATTCGTTCAAAACCAGCTCCCTCTATTTTAGGATGGAGAGCTCGGGCATTTTGGTATCGTCGAAAAATATATTTGGTCATTGTAATCAATACAAGTAAACGAAGATAGTTAATGTCACAGTTCGACTAGGATACGTGGAAGTTTAAGAGGCTATGGCTCTTTCCATATTGTATTGAAGATTTGGACAGCAAACACTTTTTTGCAAGTGCTTCTTAAAAAAGGTTTGGTATGGTTATATCTCTTCTATGGACATCGCAATTTTTACGCGGCACCCTTACAGGCGGGTAACACCTTAATGTTCAGGCAATAAAGTCCTGTATACATATTTCTGGCACTATGGCTGTATTCATATCTTAGTAGTTGACTGTACAATTAATAGAACAATATATTATTTTTGGTTTGTGTCTAAGAATTCATTGTCAATGTTTATGATCGTGTACCAAAGACAAGTTTCTGTTTGACTGGTAGAGAGTGCCTCAAGATATTAAGTCCATCATTTGCACTTTTTGAAATTAAGTACACATAATTATGGGTTGATAAATATTATAGTAAAATTGTGCAAGCAAAAAGGCGTAATTGCCTTCAAAATATCTCGTGTTACGGGTACTCAGACAACGATATATATAATATACAAATACATAGAAGACATCCATGACTCAGAAACAAATATCTGTGTTCATCACACAAATAAATGCCCTTTTTTATGCTATAGGTGGCAAACGAGCAAACGAATCGCCTGATGGTAAGCGATTAACGTCGTCCATGGACACCCGCAACACCAGAGGTGTCGCAAGTGCGTTGCCGGCCTTTAAGGTGGGAGTACGCTCTTTTCTTGAAGGTTTGAAGGTCGTATCGGTCCGGAAACACCGCTGGCGACGGTTCGTTCCACAGTTTAGCTGTGCAAGGCAGGAAGTTCCGGGAAAAGCGCACAGTTGAGGACTGCCAACCATCTAAATGGTGAGAGTGGAAATATGGTCGCGTAGGGCGATGGCGGAAAGAAGCGGCAGGGATTAATCCGAACAATTCCTCGGAACCCCCTTACCGAGATTCGAACCCAGGACCATCGGCATAGCAGGCAGGATCACCACCAACTACGCCAACCGGTGGTCTAATCATCTATAGAACGATTCGACACAGTTCACAATTTTCCCATACATTAGAATCTCCCTAGTTAGATTATAAGCCGGTTAAGTTAAGTTAAGTTCATTTATTTCGAAGAAAATTATATATACAATTTAGTGGTTTTCACAATCTTACTGTGACGTATACATATATAGAAAAAAACAAGACAAGTAATATCAGGGTTTAAGGAAACGGTTGAAAGATTGTATTGTAAGTGCGTAGTGAAAGTTTTGTTTTTAGGGTTCCCACTAAAGGAAAAAAAAAACAGGACCCTTATAGAATCACTTTGTAGTTCGTTCGTCCATTTGTCTGTCTGTCTGTCAAGGCCTTTTATAGTAAGAGTTTGCCTTACTAAGTAATAACGTAACACGCTTAGTGACAGCTCCTGCCTATGAGGGAGAGATTTACAATGGTGCCCATGTATATATAGACTTCTTACTAAAACCGAGAAAGTTTTATTGTAAGTATGTGTGTAATGGAGGTTTTTAGGGTTCCGTTAAAAGAAAATAACAGAACGCTTGTTTCCGGAGTGTAATATTTGAAGAACAAAGCTTGTCAGAAAACTAAAGTTGATTACGAAGTACGCTTTATAATAGTACCTAGTAGAAATCCTTCTAATATTTAAAGAACAAAGCTTGTCAGAAAACTAAAGTTGATTACGAAGTACGCTTTATAATAGTAGTAGAAATCCTACTCACATCTTATGAATCAGCCTGTATAAACGCTGATTTGGACTCCCTTTCGTGAAACTATTATTTTCAAAAATGGGCTGCGTTCTAAGTTTACAAGAATGGGCAACTGACCACCTAGTAAGAAGTTTAATTTTCTTGTATTTTAAAAAGTAGGTACCTAAGTTTATTAAAATACAAAAAAGTATTTTTAAGTAGTCAGGGTTTTCGAACTCTACATCTAAAAATATAAAACAGGGATATTTAACTTATATGTTTTTTTAATGAAGTACAATAAGTTCATAATAGTAGTACTCATTCTTGGGCGACATCTAATACTGAAACAGGTTCTCAATTCAACGGAATACCTTATAAACCAAGTGACTTTATTTCTAAATATTCTACGATTTATTATTATTATTATTGAAAAACAGAACCCTTATAGAATCACTTTGTTGTCCGTCCGTCCGTCGGTCTGTCCTTCTGTCTGTCCGTCTGTTCGCCTGTCAATCCGTCCGTCCGTCTGTCTGTTCGTTGACCATCTGTTCACCTGTGTGTCTGTCTATCTGTCTTTCTATCTGTCTGCAGGCTGGGCGGATTTCCACATTCTTAAACAAATTTTTCAGCAGATCAGTGGCATAGCTAATCCTTATACTTATTTACTCCTACTCCACAACATACCACTCAGTCAATGTTCTTGATAACATACTTAGTTAAATGATGTAGTATTATTTTAAAAACTTTTAGTCCTTTGCTAAACCTAGTTTTATATAATAAATCGTAATATATAGATGTGTGTCAAAATTGCGTTGTCATGCAAAAATAGTTTTTAACTTGTATAGTCATTGTTAGGGCTTCGTAGCCAAAATGGGTAAAACGGAACCCTTTTAGTTTTGTCCAGTCCGTCTGTCCGTCCGTCCGTTTGTCACAGCTATTTGACTCAGTAGTTATAAAGCATATGATACATAATATATTATAGCTATAAGTGTATTTTGTATGCCGCTACTTAGTTTTACCTATAAATTGCGAACAGAAATATGCTTAGGGGGGCTTTTGGCACATCATCGGATAGGCCTTTGAAAATAATTTAGATGTTTTTATAACTATTATTAATCTCATATTTTCTGAAAAAGTGTGTCCCCCTCTTACTTTTTTTTGAACGCGAGCTCAAAAAATTTTTGAATAAATCTGGAAGATAGGATATAAAACGTTATTACAAAAGGACATAAACGCCTTAATATTATAAAGACACTTACGCCTTTTTGCTTGCACAACTTTTAACAGTTACCAGCTTTTAGATATATAGACATGATTTTTATTATACAGTTCAAAAAAAAGGAGTACTTTTTTATGTGGCTACGTTCAATAAGAAAATCAAACTTTCGAAAAGTGCACCGGAAAGACTCCGAACATCGTTTTGTGTTTGACCCTGTTGCAGGATACCTGGAGCCAAAGGAATTCAGAGCACTACCCCTGAGCTCCATATTCCCTCACATGGAGATGGAGCTCAGGGGTGGATGTGGATGGATCCCAATGGGTCGAAGTATATTCGTTAGGGCCTCTTGACTTTAAATAAGATAAGAAAACGGTTGAAAGTATGTATTGTACTGAAGGTCTTGTTTTTATGGTTCCGTAAAAAGGAAAAAAACGGAACCCTTATACTTTGCTGTACGTCTGTCCGTCTGTCTATCTATCCGACCGTCCATCCGTCCGTCTTTCCGCCTAGACCCGTTATAGTTAGGGCTGCCCTAGTACTAGTAAGGCACTACCTATTGGTGGTACCGTAGAACGCTTAGTGACACCCCGCTGCCTCTACATCATCGCAATCAGAGAATACATCGATACATTCCCATACATCGATACATTCCCATACATTTGTTTAGAGAATCAAAATGTACGTATAGGATACCTCCCGTTGACCTATAATCATGAATTTAGTCGGGTCATTCTGTCACAAAGGTTTTTACAGTTAAAATATGAATAGGCAGCGATTTAACCTTTTTTTTATTATTGTATTTTAATTTCATATACCATGGACAATACGGGACACCAAGCTACAGTTCTGCATCAAGAACTTGGCATGCGGCAATCGGAAGATGATTGTATCTGAAGATTTTGTACCTATACTCTTGTTAAATACGTATTCAACCTTTTACTAAGAATTTTTAGCACCTAAGTCTTAGAAGTATTTATTCCTACCAATAAATTGAAATTAGTTGTTGTTTGATTTCCAAATACAAGTGATGTATAGGTACCGGAAAACTCAGGTTACTTGAAATGGTGCGTTCATCGATTGTTAATCCAACAACTAGTAATTTATCGTGCAATAGCATGAGCATTAGAAATATAATAGTATGATGAATCCATGAAGCTATTCATTAATTTATCATGTTTTTCTGTCAAAATTATAAAACTCTAAAACCTGTGCTCAAAAATCCGGTTCTTTTGTACATTATATACCTAAGTGAATTGTTGACCACAAAAGTCAAAGTAGTCCTAGTTTACGGTACCTATAAAAATACGACTATTTCACCTATCCCTACATTTCGTGCCTCACACGCCATGACTTCATATCAAATATACGTTTAGCTATGATTATTTTGTTACTTGGTGATGGTGGCACTTTATAATGTCATGATCCCCGGCTGGATCACCTCGTCTTTAATGAAAATAAATGCATCAGAATGTATCTATAGTGTATATATATATATTTCTAACATTTGTAAGCAATTTACCATCTTTCTTACCACATATACCCTTGTATGCCTTAAGGCATTAAGTCCGCCATTTGTACTTTCTTGTATTGTGCAATAAAGGTTAAATAAATAAATAAATAAATATACTTCTTACACTTCACATATACATCAGTTCTACATTATACATGTTAAATTGATGTAAAGTTATTTGATTGCATTTATGTGTAAATAGTATGTGTGGTATGAAATAAATTATGGTGGTTTTCTTCAAGACTCAAGACTTCTTTACAACAGGGTCTACAAGGACCCCAGGCATGTAGATTTGTTACAGATGGTCAAAGAATTATGTAGATACTTGTATACTTTATATACATTCTGATGCTTCTTTTTTCATTAATAACGAGGTGGTTCTGCCGGGAGCATGACTTACTTTATTATCTATTTACCGTGGCGAAAAGGTTAACCCTTTAAACGCCAAAAACCAAAAATGGCGTGTGCTGTCGTGCCTACAGAACTAATATGTAATAGCGTTAGCGCGCAATCATACCTCTATGGTCTTGCCTACCACGCCAGCAACATATTTAGGTTTTATGACGTTTTCTGTCAAAATTAGTTCGCACGCTGTATATATTATGTTACTTCAATAGAAGCTTTACGTACTTCCATACCTTGAAGAACATTTTATGAATTCGTCATATTTTGCGATCAAACTGATGTGATCAAACTATACCGCAAAAAGTCAAAAAGTTACCTACATTAAGGCAAAATAACTGCTATCAGGCAAGCATGTAGGTATTCTTTTGTGCATAAATGTAATTTTCTATTAGAAATAAATAAATTTGATGAAACACCACACTTTTTGTATTATTACAAGGGCGCTTGTCGAATCGCACCATACTTCGAAATACCTACTTGCGACTAGTGAACGCTTATATATGTTGCTATTTTTTGCTCGCGACTACGTTTCCGTAGAAGTTGACCAAAACTGCCCTATGTCCTTTTCTAGGAGTAAAACTATCCCCATACCTACTAATTCCATCTTGATCCGTTCAGCGATATTAGCGTGAAGAGGTAACAGACAGACAGAGAGTTACTTTAGCATTTATTATATTAGTATGGAGTACAGTGGCAGTATACAAATGGCACGATAGCTTTTATACTTACATATACATATACAGTTAAAGCGGTTTTTGGCATGTATGAAATTACAAAAAACTTTTTTCTTCCTACCTAAGCGATTAAAAAAAACGTAATTGTTAATAGTATGTACCATGTGCAAATACCAGCACTTGATTTTAAAAACCCGTGCTCATTTTATCTATTATTAATTATTTTTTTATAGCAGCAATACCACGTGCTTGATTAACCCGACTAAATAAAATATTATCTTTACGCCCGTATTTCACGCAGCAATTTATGACATTTAGCAATATACCTCTTTTGACGTATATTCTGAGACACTCGAGCCGTCTGTGGTAACATAAGTTCCAATCAGTAGCAGAATAGTAAATAATGAAGACTGTTAACCGTAATATTTAAGACGTTCTTCGGGAAACCGTTAATACCAGTATACGTATAAATTAATTTGTATGTTTTGTTAATACATAATCCAATATTGTATAATACTCTGATAAACCAACCGGCCGTACAGATCTTGAGTTTATTTTCTACTTTAATATCACCTTGATATTTTGTATGGTGACTTAGCCTCACACTGTGTAGCATAGGCGTATAGTTAGTTAGTTTATCTGGGCCCTTTTCCGCAACTCGACATCCATCGTGCCTTTTTTGCGTGCTACGAGGTAGCCCTATTCCAACCACCCCAGCTCCTCAACGAAACCAAGCATCGGTTTTAGGTTGCTAAATGCCTCCTTGAGTGTTATTGGAGTCCCCAGTGAGTGTTATAGGCGTATAATTATCTACAATAAATATTTTTAACGCTTCCTGACTTTCTCTAAACGGGTGCTGGCTGTGCTGCGAAGGTGACATCACCCTATCCGATGTCCTATCCTAAACATGTCACGCCAATTGTGATTAAAATACGAGAGATTCAACCGTTTTTTTTCCATATTCAAGTCAGTATGGGTCACGGAAGATTAAATTGTACTATGTAAATGCGTGAAAATTTGTCAGTGAATCAAATATAAGAATCATTTGGTATTACAAGTTATAAATATATTATTGCATTCAATTAGATCACGTTGCCTTGGATATCGTAGGTAAAAGTTATTTATAATATTTTACATACGATCAAAATCAACTCTTTCTTAAGAATAATTTATCTATAGCATTTCCATGCTGTAAATATATTTTAATTAAATTGATTTATAACGCTTTAAATAATTTCATTCCGGCAATCATCACGAGAAAGGCGACTTTATTTAGAAATTGACAGTCTTTGTAAGTAACTCCTCCTTGTCCCAAGTAATATAAACCGACTAAGCAGAAAGCAGCTGCGCCCTCATATTTCACATACAAGTTTATGACATTTGGTAACTTACTTATTTTAGCTTATTGTTTCCGTGCTCTCCGATCCGATCAAATTTCGTACCAAAAAAGCGTGGCCGGCGCTGGACGGGGCCTTCCGATGCTTCCGATCTGTCAGAGTTTTGGGCTCTGTGAACACGTGACGCCTTCCATACTAAAAAAAGCCCCGTCCCGTCCCGTCCCGTCCCGTCCTAGTGTGAGTCATCCTTTAATTTGACATTATTCGCGTTGCATATTATTACTGGCAATATACAAAAATTTAAATAAGTACTTACCGTGCAAAGTAGATTGCCCGAGTTGTTATTTGTGCTAATTGTCTAATTTATTTATAAAATATTGTAATTATGTAGTTTAGTGGTGCGCACGTAATCAATTTTATAGTGTGGTAGAGCGTTACAGAGACGACATAATCTAAAAATAAAACCACCATGTTTCTAATTTAATCATAATAATATCAACACAAAGAATCTATTTGTGTGGCATCCAGCCTAGACAAAACTAAGATTGACAATAATTTACGATGTTTACTCAGTACAAAGAGGTTCAGACAAAGGCGCCATTTACGGTCTTCATTCGAAAAGGGAACGTAAACAATTATTGGCAACTTTGACAGTGACAGCCATCACGAAATGACAAAAAGGATTACGTTGCGATACAAAATTAAACGTACCATTTCTCAAAATCGAGATAAAGCAACTTCAACTTTATTCCTACTAACTTTAGACCCTGAATGGAATGCACTCGTCTTTTGTTTATTTTAGTCTTGCCATTTTCGAAGGTACCTTGCCACTTCTGAATAAACAATTCCGCTTTTGTTGATCCCGGTTTTTAAACCAAATTTAATCCCCGGAAAGATTTTGCACATAGTTGATTTGTGTAAACATCCCAAATTCTTACAAATTAAATCTGCGATGACAATAATTGTTATTAAAGTAAACGTTGCCATCTGCGATTTATAAAGATTTCAATTCGAGTTTGAAAAGTGTAAATCATTCTTAAAAACAACTTCATATTTCTCTGTTTACTCCGTGTCTTAGGAAAAATATAGTGAAGCTGTGGAACCTAACTGTCATGTAGCAGAGAGCTCTTTGGTTTAAAGATTTAGATACCACAGCTGGTTAAATACACTGACATTCTTTTCCCCAAGAAACACAGCTGATATTCGCGTGGCATTTGTTTGTCGGGCTTTACCTTAAGTTGGTATTTGGTAATAACAATGTTTTTCTTGTTTGAGTTTGAAGGAGATTTCAAACAGGCATGCACAGCGAACCCTCAAATCGATGGCTCTTATTGTAACAGAAAACAATTATTTGTCTTAATAACTTCGAAACTTTCTCTAAGCAATTACGAACTGTATTTGCTCCGTATCGGATCTTGTTTCGGATCCGTTTTGTGAGTAAACACGTGTCTAAAGAGCTTGAATTAGGTTCAGATTTATTTAAAACTCTTATTTTACAAATAATTATATTGGAATAGGCAATGTGTGCTGGAGTAAGAGCTCGCTACGGAAATAGGTTTGCAATTAGTAGAGCGACGACATTCTATAGTTAGTGTGCCATCTGTCATCATTAATTAATCTGGGCACCTAGCAGCTTTTCAGCGGTGGGTGTGATAGTTGCTTAGGGTGATTTTCACCTGTATTTTTGCACACATGATTTTGAAGGTCCACTCTAATGAAAAAGTATAGGCCCAGACCTGTATAAACGAGACGCCCTCTATAAATGAGGCAGTTTTACCGCAACTTGGACGTCACTCTGCACTACTTTTTCCCTAATTAAAACGGCTGGCAATGTTAACTCGAATTAAATGGGTACATAATTAGTTATTATATCACACCACACTCAGAGCACTATAAATAGGACCCTTTAAATTGATTTTAAAACCTCTTTGGTGCCCATCTATATCACACCCACCGCTAAACAGCTGCCAGGCGCCCAGATTAATTCATATTGATAGTATGGCACATTAACTACAGAGGTTTCGTGGCTATATTTATTGCATACCTTTTTCCGTAGCTAGGTAGATCGCCGTCTATGTTGTAAAGTATTGTTATATTTCATGTCCCGATAATGTCTTAAATCGGTTACACCGTCAACATGGCACTTGTAATACAACTCGAAAAAGAAATATATTATTATGTAGTTAATTTGTTTGAAATAGTAATTGTAATGTAAACGACCAATAGCTTAAACACGTAACATTCCATATTTAACGACTTGTCATTTTCATTTCTACATTGTAGTTTGCTGCTGCCTGATGGGGATGTCAAAGTCCATAATAAATCAAGTGAAATTGATAAAAAATGCGCCTGCAATACCATTGGGAATGCCAATTTAATCGAAATAATCAATCAATAATATTGTCTTCTGTTTCCGCGATTGTTGTTTATTGAAATTATCCCCGTCCCCTACAAGTAACTTTTTTGATTGACGGGGAGAATTCGCATTCTCTCAGTCTTCATCTTAAGTCTTAACCCTGTGGTCATGGTATTAATAAACGCGATTAATCCGTTTTAAAGTGTTGAATTTTAATTAATCAATGTTACACATTTAATTTAACGTTGAGGCATTATTTTATACAAAAATATTGCTGCACAACAATGACGCTAGTAGAATCGTTGAGCTTTAAAGTGCCAATCAGTGTTATTATAATAAATATTCTAGCAATTTACCAATCGGTAATGACGTCATGTCACAATAATTAAATGGGGTTTTTAAGCATTAACACGAACAATTTTGGGTTTATTGAGGGTATTTTTAACCACTTTCAATTAAAATAATAGGTATTAATAAGCGCACGCAATTTTTTGTACAAATCGCTTAACGTTTCGTGGTTTCCTCGCAGAACGTATCAGCATTGCGATACAACGAGGAAATGCCGCCAGCTTCTTAGATACAATGCCTCAAGGACCTATTTTAGATTTAAGGTAAGTAGAGGTAAGTAGGTAGGTAAGTTACACTTGCTGTATATATTTTTAAAATAAATGATTCCTATTTATTAAAAATTAATCTTTTGGCAATTTGGGATGAATAGAGCATATAACAATGGCTCAATATTACTTCATCATGTTTAATAGATTATTTGGCTCGTAACTTTTCGCGAGCCATGTCCGTTTCAACCTTTGTAAACCGTATTCACATTTATCTTTAAACAAGTATTCTCCAGATATAAAGGCAACCTTTACGCATAGCATCCCAAGAGTTACCTGTAAGCCACAGATCATTTGACTAAAGATGGCTATAAACGACACCTAACTCCGACGACATAGGTACTGGCGTCCTTTCAAATTTATTATGAAATAACGACTGCTTTAAAGAGTACAAGCCAGGCCATTTCAACAACAACAGGACAGTCGATTTTCAAGTAAGTAGGTACTATAATTAAATAAATAAATAAGTGAAAATTAGTGACAAATAATAAATATAATAAATAAATATTATGAACAATCTTACACAAATCTACGCTTGTGTTGTGGGTACTAGACGACGATATATAATCATATAAAATACTTAATTACCTACATAGAAAACATCCATAACTCAGGTACAAATATTCGTGATAAACACACAAATAAATGCCCTGACCAGGATTCCAACCCGGGACCTCCAGCTTCGTAGGCAGGGTCACTCACTACCAACTAGGCTAGGAGGCCGTTAGCTGACGCTACAAATATTACATCACAAAGATAAGTAACACGCATTCAAAAATGCATTGGAAATTTATGAATGAATTAATTCATAGATTGATAAGAGTTTTAATCCTCATACAATCTTCATCGTTAAAATAAATTTGAAAAATAAAGTCAAGCTTAACTTACTCTAGCGGTAAGAGCGTGCGACTTTCATTCCAAAAGTCGCGGTTTCAACCAATTACATTTTCAGAAATTATGTACGAAGCATCATTTGGTTGTACTAATCACTTTTCGGCGAAGGTGCAGACTAATCTAAATAAAGCCTTTTTTCCCCTTTAATTTGGATGGTCAAATGGCACTTTCGTAAAACTAGCGTCTATGTCAAATCTTAAGATTAGTTTCCAAAGCTTCCAAGCTCCCTGAGCCGGTACAAGCCGGGAAAACCATAGGATAGGAAGCAAAGTTAAAGTAAAGTCAAAATAGTTTTTACGTTTCTGTAAAATTAGGTAGCTGATTTGACAAGTTAGGAAAGTTGCCACTACGTGCTTACTAGCACGCGTAAATGGATTTTGAAACTAAAAATTCGTCAGCTTTCGTTACACTTTATAATGCGGAGTCTGTAAGAGATAGTCCCAGATTTCAACAAATGTCATTTGAATATAGCAATGATTCTTCCTCGAGTTAACATTTTCAGTCACCTTCGTCATTTCACTAGCTCAAGTCAACTAGTGAAACCCGTGTAATTCGTTTGTCGTACGTTAATTGTAGGAATCAACATGGCATATAGAAAGTTTAACATGGCGCGACAGAGTTAATTCCATTGCTACATGTTCCCTTAACAAATAGGTATAATTATAATGGCTTGCATTTCAAGAGAATAGGGTTAGTGATTGCTAATTGGAATTGAAGAGTCTTATCTATTTACGCTCTTTATACTCACTTACGCTCTTTTGGATTGGAATACAGATTCTATCCAAGTAATTTTAACTTTCTACCTCAGTTATTCAAGGTATAGATGTTTATTAGAATTTATGTCGCCGGAAATGTCAGTCTGCTATTAAAAGTCAGTTGAAATAATATACTCGTGTCTTGTCTATGAACTTTTGTGCGCTATTTACCAAGTGGCAAAATTGTTTTGCCGAGCATAACAGTTTTTAATTGTTTGAAGACAAAGCTTTTGAGAATTAGGAAATGTGCCACCTACTTTTTTTATTCCGAAAAAAAAAATTTTTCTCCTTTTACATCATTTTGGAATGAATTTGAAGAAATCTCGCGTATGATAGGTATTATTACACCTTTGTTATTTGTAATTTTACAAATATTGTTTTAATTTTGTATGAATCTTAGGTATCCACTATATCCGAAATAAATAACTAAATTAAATTAAAAATTTCAATGTTAACTCTATTTTATATAATAACTACTTATTATACAAAAAATATAAAAATGTACAATGATGTAGTGATAGTGAGCCATCCTTTTTTTAAGGCATTGATCGTCAGAAATATAGAAATAACCACTTTTACTTACAAAAGGACAGCATCCGAATGCGAATATTATTTTTTATCTAAATCTATCTTAAATTATCACCATCCAAAATCTACATCTAACTGGGTCATTTCTTTTAACCAAAGTGCTAAATAACAACGAAGCCCAACATTTAGGATTATCTTCCCGCAATCTCAGCAAGATCTTAAAAATGCTCGGCTTAAAATGTACAAAATAAATTGTAAAACTTTAGCCTGAAGCGAGTGTACTGGTCAGTTATTAAAACCGCCACACTGTGTCATTATTCTCGACACAAAAAAGTGAATTGTAACACACTCGCCACATATCATCGGACGAACTGGCACTTATGCGCGTAGTTTCTACCGTAAATCAAAGATATTAAACTGGATGGCGGAACCTCTTTCGAGTTCACAGTATAAATCATAGAGGCGTAAGAACCTTGGTACCAATCTTGAAGTGAGTATAACTCTAGAGATGACAGGGTTACAAACGAAAATGTTATAAATCCATAAGGACATCAGGATAAAATTAAAAATTTGGATCTTGTGAATCTATCTTTTGTGAGGCCATATCTTTTATTCTGTCTTAAAATATTGCACGGCCTTTTCTCAATGTTTACTGTATAAAAGATATGGATAATATCCGCAATAAGAATGGGTAACACCAATTATCGTTTGTCTTTGTTACAGTGACACATTTCATTATTACTTATAAATAATCGGTTTAACGGTCTTTTATCAAATTTTAATAAAAGGCTTACCTAATTACGATTGGTTTGTTTACTACCCAACAAAGCTTGATAGGAACGATAACCCGACTAATTTACGAGGATTTCTTTGGTGCAGCCAGCCTGAATATGTTTTAAAATTGGTCGCATTGCATAAGTAGTATGTCTTGTCATTTTTCAAGTACACGCGTGTTTTAACTCTAAAGTTATACTTGGTTTGAGACCAATAGACCTTACGAATGTGCCAGCGACATAAATCGTACGTATGCAATAAAAAAACAAAAGTGCTGCGTACATAAATTATTCGGCAAGGGTTATCGCTATAAGTACGTTTATAGTTATCATGATACTTATGAGCTTAATAGACATGGCATAATTGATATATTACCAGGAGACTTTTGATTCTTGTGGCTCTCGGATGCAATTATGAATTCGGTATGTCTAGTAAAGTTTCAGTCGTTTAAATGTAAGTAACGAATTCTAGAATATCTACTTATTAAAATTAAACTATTAACACCATGTAGCCATTGCGAGCCCTTAACAGAGCCCTTACAATGACGTCTTAACGCGATTCACTTATTTTAGTTCCTAAACTGAAGCGCGTTAAATGACGAGTTATCTGTTTAGTATTTCTTTTCAATGAAAACTTCTTCTTCGTAGTTTTCATAACTGAAGGTCGTGCCTGTCTTGAAATTTCTTCACCGAGGCCTTGACGAGCTGCTGCCACTTCAACCTGTCTTCGGCTTATCTAAGGACAGTAGTGACTAGGGTTGCCAACCGTAGTGCACAAATTTGCGGTGTATTCGGGATCAATATGCGGGATTTGGCTGCAAAATGCGGGACGGCTCCTCCGGCCTAAATATGTAAGGTGTATCGACTGTATAGAAAGTTAGAAAGGCATACAAAAAACTACCTGGTTATAGTAATAGCATCACGGTAAAGGCTTCGTCAGACTAGCGCGTGGCGTGAGCGGGGCGCGAGCGGGGCGCGAGCAGAGCGCGATAGAAGCGGGGAGCGCGGCGCGCTTACATCGCGCGCGTGTCAGGCGCGCATCGCGCGCGGGTCACGCGCGCGATGCGCGTGCGCGCCGCTAGCGCCGCGCGCTCGATTCACCGAGCATTTTTCTTTGCGCTGTGACTGCGCGGCGGTCGCGCCGCGCGCCGCGCGCGCGTTGAAAGCGGGGCGTGAGCGGGGCGCGATAGGAGCGCGGCGCTAGCGCCGCGCTGCGTCCAAGCGCGGGTCGCGCTCGCTTCGCGCCCCGCTCGCGCCCCGCTCACGCCACGCGCTAGTCTGACGAAGCCTTAAATCCAAATTCACGCTCGCGCTCTGAGTTACGTTTATAAAACGTTCATTTTGTGCTTAATATCCAGTCTAGCCTGAAAGCGGGACATTCGGCGTCCCGCGCGGCCCCTTTGCGGGACGCGTCGTCGAGACCCCAGAAACGGGACGTCCCGCGTATAGCGGGACGGTTGGCAACTCTAGTAGTGACCGTAAGTCCTGTTATATGCTATTTGATCGGACCAACGGGTGGGTGACCGTCCTTTTGGTCTCTCGCTATCCACCTTTCCAACAACCACCAAGACAACAACAACCATCGAGCCGTAGAGAAAAATTGAAAACACTAAAGACCCCTCAAGTCTTATCTTGGTGTTATTGGAAACCGTAGGAATATGACCATATTATTAAGGTAAAAAAAAAACTAAGATACTTAAAAGATAAAAAATAGGATGGAGGATTCATATTTTATGGCAGAGACGTCACAGTAAAAAATATGGCATTTTTGACTCTGCAACTATGCATGTATGTAAATTAATCTAAATTTGACACACTGCACTGGTTTATGGCATAAGTATTTATAAAGTACATTTTGAAACTTTGATTAAACAAACTCTCACATTTTCTCGGCTGGTTAAATTAATTTGAGAAATCATTTGAACAATATCGTAAAAAAAAACAACTCAATCTTTAGATTTAAGGTAGGTAGAGGTAGGTAGTTAGGTAATTTACACTTACTGTAAAATATATTACCTTTGGCAAGGACGATCCCATCCTCGTCGAGACAAAGCTAGGGTGGCTTTTGGCAGGTTCCATTTATCAGAACTCATCCGCCAAACCAGTCTGCTTGTTCCTGACTAACAAATCGACGGACACGTCTCTTACAAAATTTTGGGAACTTGACACCATTTCCCCAAAACATGACTTCACGCCAGATGAAAATGCGTGTGAAGATCTCTTTAACAAAACGACTAAGAGGAACGAAGACGGGCGTTTTGTAGTTACTATCCCCCTTAAGGAATCTCCCGACGTTTTGGGGAACTCGTTCGAGATAGCTAGGCGTAGGTTTTTATCGCTCGAACGTAGGTTGGATAGGGACTCCTTACTGAAAGAGCGCTACGTAAAGTTCATGGAGGAATATGAGGCACTTGGCCACATGAATGAAACTCTTCCTTGCAGTTCATTACCATCCTATCATTTGCCCCATCACCCAGTAATGAGAGAGTCTAGCACTACTACGAAGCTTCGGGTCGTATTTGATGCGTCAGCTGTCACTACATCCGGGAAATCTTTTAACGACATCCAGTTAGTAGGTCCCAGAGTACAGGGTGATTTATTTTCGATCTTGTTACGGTTTCGTCAGCATAAATATGTAGTGTCAGCTGACATCGAAAAGATGTATCGGCAAATTCTTATTAACAGTGAACAGCGTCAACTTCAGTTGATCTTATGGAGGTCAGACCCTTCAAAGCCACTAAAAATATATTCTCTTAATACCGTGACTTACGGTACGTCATCGGCTCCATTTTTGAGTACACGGTGCCTCTTACAATTGTCGCAAGAGTCCAGTGACAAGCAAACGCAGGAAGCCATCGCCAGGGACTTTTATGTCGACGACTTCCTATCAGGCTCCCATTCAATAGAAGACACTGTGGCACTGTGTCGTAATGTCGAAGATACGCTTAAAAGTGCCAAACTTCACTTACGTAAGTGGCATTCCAATAATGAAGAGATCCTTAGAGCCGTTGGTGAACGTCTGTGTCTCAAGGAGTGTGTGGATCTCAGTGAAAATGAGTTGTCTAAAACTTTGGGTCTTAATTGGAGATGCGCTAAGGATAGTCTTACATTTCGCATAGACATCTCTCTGCCAAAAGTAGTCACTAAAAGACACATTCTTTCAGCCATAGCCCAAATCTTTGATCCCCTTGGATTAGTCACGCCTTGCGTAGTGCAGGCAAAAATACTGATGCAGAAACTTTGGATTAACCAGTGTTCTTGGGATGATCCGCTTACAGGTGACATTCTTACATCATGGAAAGAATTTGTACAAACTCTGCCTTATCTTAATAATATTGATATACCACGCTGGGTCTTATGTGATACACCTGCGGTTGTTGAATTCCACGTCTTCACAGATGCGTCGGAGAAAGCATACGGAGCTTGCCTATACGTCCGCTCCGTGGCCGGGGATGACTCAGTGAGTGTTCGCGTCTTAGCATCTAAAAGTAAAGTAGCACCAATTAAGGCTACAACGATTCCTCGCCTTGAGCTTTGCGGGGCCTTACTTGGCGCGAGACTGTGCACAAAAGTTCTTGAAGCACTTACCCAAAAACCAGATCGATGTATATTTTGGTGTGATTCCATGATAGTCATGGGATGGCTATCATCTTCTCCGGGTACATTGCGTCCCTTTGTTAAAAATCGGATATCAGAGATTCAGGAAAGCTCCAAAGCAGATTCTTGGCGCTACGTTCCTTCGAAGGAGAATCCTGCAGATCTGGTGTCTCGAGGTCTAGGGGCTGACCTCATAATGACCTCTACTTTATGGTGGTCGGGACCATCTTTCTTAAAACAGGACGAAACATTCTGGCCAACGGCACCAAAGCCTAGTAATCATTCTGAATTGCCAGAGATAGTACCGTCCAAATCATTTGTCGCTTGTCCCACTCCATTGCCTGATAGTAGCTGTAATCCGATAGAAAACTTAATTAAAAACAAATCAACTTACTCGAAACTGCAACGATTGATAGCGTACATTTGTAGATTCATTCATAATTGTAAAAAAGGAAATACAAAGGTAACTGGCAGTCTTACCTTGGCTGAACTGGATTCAGCCTCAGTTCTACTCCTTCGCAAGTCACAAAAGGATTCCTTCCCTCACGAGTACGAACTTCTTAAGGCAGGTAAGGCCTTGCCAAAGAAAAGCCGACTTAGCTCGCTGTCACCGTTCTTTGATTCTGGACTGATCAGAGTCGGGGGTCGACTCGTCAATTCATTTTATGACTATGGGATTAAGCATCCTATAGTTATCTGTAGCAAACATAGCGTCACGAAGCTGCTCTTTAAAATGTTCCACTTGCGTTTACTTCACGCGCCGCCACAGTTGCTTTTAGCGACCATAAAACAAAACTACTGGCCGCTAGGAGGTAGAAACCTGGCAAAAAATGTTGTCCATACTTGTCTCAAATGTGTTAGGGTGAAGGGTGAAACAGTGCAACCAGTAATGGGTAACTTGCCGAAGGAAAGATTGCACCTTGAATACCCGTTTCTTGAAACAGGCACCGATTATGCCGGTCCAATTCTCATAGCCGACCGCAAAGGTAGAGGGTGCAAGCTCATAAAGGCTTACATCTGCATATTTGTGTGTTTAGCATCAAAGGCACTTCACTTGGAGCTTGTTTCGGATTTAACCAAGGAGGCGTTTATAGCAGCTCTTAACCGATTCATAGGTCGTCGTGGCAAACCAACGGTCATATTCTCTGATAACGGCACCACCTTTGTAGGCACCTTCAATGAACTTTCCAATCTGCTACAACAAGATTTTGCCGTAGATATGGCCGACGCACAAATTAATTTCTCTTTTATCCCAGCATATACACCTCACTTCGGAGGGCTCTGGGAGTCTGCAGTGAAGTCGGTGAAGTATCACCTTCGACGTACTCTAGGTCTTACACATCTCACTTATGAAGAGATGTCAACTTGCTTAATTAAAATTGAAGCGATTTTAAACTCCCGACCCCTTACGCCTCTTTCAAATGATCCTTCTGATCTAACCTTTTTAAGCCCAGCTCACTTCCTAATTGGAAGGTCTCTCACGTCTTTGCCTTATCCTCAACTGACCGACCGCAAGATTAGCTCCCTTCAAAGGTTCCAGCGCATCGAACTCCTGAAACAGCACTTCTGGAACAGATAACATATCCTTGGTGGTGAACAAAGCAAAGGACTCGCGGTCACACTATTGAAGTCAAGACAGAACACGCTACACCAGAAATACGAGGTAACGTCCACTACCAAACCTGACGCGCGTTGTGATGAAATACTAAAATCACCAGAAACTTTAAATGCTAGCTGTAATGATGTTATTATTATAAATATAGGTGAATGTGATTGTAACCCATTAGCATTACTCGCTGAGCTTAGCGCGTTCTTAAAAATGCGCCCTAAAGCCTTTATAATTGTTACTGGTGTGAAAAAGAGCATACACTTAAATGAATGTACACTGAATAATACAATGAAATTGCTTTGCAATAATTTTAACAACTGTACCTTTCTGGACGTGTCAGACCTCACCTATAATATAAATTTAAAATATAAGTTATGTTCAAAGATTAATTTTCTCATCGACTCTCGGGACTATTCAAATAAATATTTAAATTACAACAATTGGAAAAATATTAGGAACTGTAACCTGAATACACAGGTTCATACATCACGTTCGGAGGAGCGGTACAGTAAAGGTACTATTCCTTATTATTTTAAATACTCATCGCATAATATTAGCGACAACAAAGGGGAAAAGTTAACACAAAGACTTATTACTGACTACTTTCCAAAAAACGGTAAACGGGGGAATATACCACAATTGACACAACAAAAAAATTCAATTTTAAAACAAAATAAAATTACAGATCACTTCCCAAATACATCTGAGTGGCCTATTACACCACAATCAACACAAGGGAAAAACGACTCATTTTTTCGTCCCTCAGAGTAATTTATTTTCAGTCTTTCACCAAAATATAGCAGGTTTTACGAGCAAAATAGAACTACTAGAATTGACACTGGATGAACTGGTTGAAGTTAATAAGAAGTTTGATGTATTATGCCTTACTGAAACATTTATTAGACAAGGTAATGAAAGAAATTTGCGCGTGCCTGGCTACCGGTTGGCAGCGTCCTACTCTAGGTCGCACCAAAAAAGAGGTGGCGTTTGCATCTTTTGCGCGAGTCACATTGAAGCGCGAGAGCTTCCACTTATAAAAAAGTTTGCTGAAAACTACATATTTGAAGGCTGTGGCATAGAAATACCGTCAATAAAGTGCATAGTGATTTGTATTTACAAAACTCCAACGGCTTTCTCTTCATCTTTTCTGCACAAATTGGAAATTCTCATGAGCAAGTTAAAACATAAATTAAAATATAAAATTATTATTACGGGGGACTTTAATATAGACCTACTGAAGACCACAGACAATTCAACAGAACTTAAAAGAATTGCTCAAAACAATAATTTTGTATTACATATACTTCGCCCCACTCGTAAAGATTCATGTCTGGATCAAATAATTTCCAATATGTCTGAGGCTCAAGGTGAAATCCTTGATTTAGGCTTGTCGGATCATGAAACGGCCCAGACCCTAACGTTCAGTGTCCATAATATACAAAAACAGCCCTCGATTTTGTATCGCTATAAAAGAGACTACAGTTTAGATAACATTACAAAATTCAACGAATGCCTTAGTAGTTTGTCATGGTCAGACGTATACTCTGAAGGGGATGCGTCAGTCGCATTCAATAGTTTTTATGACATGTTTATGCTATTTTATAAATTGTGTTTCCCAGTTTACAAAGTAAAATTTATATTAAAGCCAAAAAATATTACGTGGTTTACAAAAGGCATTAAAAATTCTGTTAAAACAAAAAGAAGACTACGTTTCAGCTATTATCGAACACCGAAAAACCATGCTAACGCTTTGCCAAGTAAAGCTAAATTTAATAACTACTCTAAGCTTCTCAAGCGTTGTATAAACCAAGCTCAAAAACTAACGAATATTAATCATATACATCGATCCAAGAATATGTGTAAGGCAACATGGGAGGTGATTAAAAACATAACCTCTAACAACGTAGGTGGGACAAACATTGATAAATTGGTTGTTGAGGATGAAACTATATCCAATCCTACTGACATCGCAAATACTTTTAATGACTTTTATATAAATCTGACTAATGTTAATAACAATCCTGAACCTAAGCCTGACATCTCACTAATCAAATGTAATAATTATAATATGTTCTTATATCCGACAGATGAAAATGAAATTCGCAAAGTTATTGAAAATTTAAACCCTACGAATTCAGCGGGCTATGACGAAATACAAACTAAAATTTTAAAAGAGTGCAAATACAATATTGCTGCCGTCATGAGCTACCTAGTGAATTTGTCATTCACTTGTGGAGTGTTCCCGGAGCCTTTAAAACTCTCTCTTGTTAAGCCCCTTCACAAAAAAGGTAGCAAAGAATGTGTAGAAAACTACCGACCAATTTCGCTTATACCTACTATCTCGAAAATATTTGAGAAGGCGTTTCACGAACGTCTATTGTCATTTTTAAATAAGTTTAATGTATTGAAGCCTGAACAATTTGGATTTCAGAAAGGCAAATCAACATCACTAGCTGCCTTTACGCTGACAAACAAGATTTTAGGTTATATGAACCTGAGCTTGCCAGTAACAAGCATTTTTTTTGACATGACTAGAGCGTTCGACTTTGTGTGTCACGAGACACTCCTGCTTAAATGCGAGCTCTACGGTATCAGAGGTGTAGTTCAGGAATGGCTCCGAGATTATTTACGCTCTAGGTCTCAATTCGTGGAAATATCCCAAATTGATTCGGTCAGTACCATCGAAGATTTTAGGTCTTCGACGAAAACAAACAAGGTCGGTGTACCGCAGGGAAGTATCCTGGGTCCTCTGCTCTTTTTACTGTACATTAATGACCTACCGAATGCAATAAATTTTGAGTGTATACTCTTCGCGGATGACCTATCGATCGTCATACCATGTAAAGACGACGCAACCTATAATAGTGACATAAATAAAACAATCACTGATGTAATAAATTGGTTGCATCGAAACAATCTTAAGGTAAACCTAGCTAAAACCACCTTTGTCCAGTTCGTAAATAGAAATGCGAAAAAGAGAGAATTGGTTGTAACATACAAAGATCAAGTGATCACGGAATCAAGTAATACAACGTTTTTAGGCATTTGTTTAGATGATAAATGTTCTTGGAGTGAGCATATTGATAAATTATGTAATAAAATTAACTCGTTTGCTTATGCCCTCTGGAAATTGGCTAAGATCAGCACTAAACAGACCGCAATGCAGGCTTATCATGGCTATGTTTGCTCACTGCTCAGGTACGGCGTTCTCCTCTGGGGAAATTCAAGCCATGCAACACGCGCACTTTTAGCACAAAAACAGTGCGTTAGGGCGATCTGTAATGTAGACAAGTTAACATCCTGTAGGCCGCTATTTAAAAGCTTGTATCTATTGACAGTGCCGTGCATATATATATATGAAGTTTGTTTATTCGTTAAGACTCACCCGGAACTCTTCAAAACATTCAAAGATATATGTAATTTTCCTACAAGGTATCCAAATCGTCTCGCTGGTCCTATTCGTAAGACTCAATTGTACAGCAATAATGCATACTGTAAGTCCATTGACATTTTTAATAGCCTGCACGATGACATAAAAAATTTGCCTATTAATTTATTTAAACTTAAGCTTAAGAATTGGCTGATTCAAGAATGTTTTTACTCTATTGAAGAATATTTTGACTACTATCGCTATAAGACTTGACATTTTATCAAATATTTTAGTTACTCGTATTGAATGTGTATTGTATTTATGACATAGTTATTAGAATTCAAGTTATATACTCGTAATTGCGATTTTGACATTTCAGTAATATGTTAGATTTAAGTACTCTAAATACGTACCATTGCATGTTTTTTTTTTTTTTTAATTTTATATTAGCTACTTTCTAGAATAATTTTGCATGCCAGCTTCTGGTGGAATGTGTGTGACCATGATATATTTTTATAACATCCTTTGTACCACATTTCAAAGCGAAATAAAGTGATTTGATTTGATTTTGATTTGTATATATTTCGAGAATAAATGATTAAAAAAAAACTCAATCTGTGGATATCTATAAAAATTTTGATCCCAATTAAACACACTCCTCTATCAACACTGAGATCGTCACGTATTATAATAGTGCAAAATAATAAAAACAATCTACTTTTACCAATCGAGAGTCGATTTAAGGATTTAGCCAAACATACAGCGAGAATAATATTAAATGGAATGTAATGAACTTACTTAGTCAGATCACTGGCCTTTTCGTCTATTACAGATGATTTAAACACATGTCACGGGAGACATCGCCTTTGATGGCTATAAAAGCCGATACGAGATCGGAAAGATCTTCCACCCTTCTGACATAAGAAGTTCCCATAAGAAGTCTCGCTCGGCGGCAGTACACTTTCTTTGCAGCCGTCTACCAGTCACAGCGTCAAACCAAGCATTGTCACGGACTTCCCTGCCATCCACACGTTTGTGACATCCAACCCTTTCAACCCTTTTTTTCTCAGACCTGATGGTCGATCTTAAATACTGCAATATCACGCTAAGCGCAGTCTTTAGAGCGCAGCATCGATCTTCTAACATCCCGCTTGGCATACGCTGATCTTAGTTAAAGCTTATCATAATAAATACATTTACAGTGCGGTATTAAGATAAAAGAAGATGATGGCGAAAACAGCGAAACAAAGTGGAAGAGAAAGATAATTTCGGGCATCATAATTCGGATACTATGTTACAAAAACTAAAATGGTCTTCTGCAAAGAAACGCCTGAATCTATACTAAAAAGTAATCTATGAATAAATCGCTCAATCTGTAGCAAATCTAATAATTTGTAGTTAGTTTAGTTAAAAACCGATTAAACATAAATTATAGAATTATATTATTCGGTTGATCAAGTCAAAACTAAACGTGCGAATCCGCTTCTCGCTGCCCCATTGGCCACGTCCCAAACGTGATCACTTCGCGCCAAACAGCACGTGCCAATAACAGAGTCTTCATTGACTTTCAGTTTCGTTTATTAAAAGTTTTGCTTCACCCATTGTAGGTACCGATTGTGCGTAAGATTACGCTACGCTTTCTAGATTACGTTTCTGCAGTTTCCGAGATAGGGTGTCGTGTTAGCTTTTACTGCCGAAGTTGGATAACACGATAGGGTAGGGTCCATATCACGTATGCTCCTTGATTTGATGGAAATGGTTACTTACATAACCTATTTTAGTATAAATACAGGTTGTGCAGAAGCGAATCGAACGGTGATGATAATTCGAGCTACGAATTTTTGGTCTTTCTTTGGGACCATGGGGACAATGTCGCCTATGAGACATCGGGGGTCAGTTTAAAAAGTTTAACACGAATAAGGTCCGTTTTAGTAAATTTATAACCCCTAATTGTACTAAGTCGAAATTACTCCAAAGAAATTCAAAGAAAACAATCATAATCTGCAATATCAACATGGTATGTCTGTTGAATTTAGGTTAGGTACCCATAAACTTTAAGTTAATTATTTTTTTCTCAAATACTATTAATCAAGATCTACTTGGAAGTAACAGGAGCCCCTTTTTCCTTTTTAGTAAGGTCTTAATTTTCTGAAACTTGATATTTATCACTATATAGTATAAAACAAAGTCGCTTTCTCTGTCCCTATATCCCTATGTATGCTTAAATCTTTAAAACTACGCAACGGATTTTGATGCGGTTTTTTTTAATAGATAGTGTGATTCAAGAGGAAGGACGAATATACGAATACAAATAATGGTTTTAGTTTTAACTGACTTACAAACAGCACAGAACCCAAACTACTAAATGTAGCTGATTTTCAGTAAGTTATGTGATACCTATAACGTTGGTTATGGTTAAGAGATTTTGCATAATGTTACCCTTGAGAGAGTTCACACGAACAAAGTCGCGGGAAACAGTTAATTTTACAAATCAGATAAGGGCTTTACTTAACAGAAACCTATTTTTGCGAAATTACTTCTACAGATTAAATATTATCTTACTACTCGGCTGGTATGACCAAAGTAAAAGTAAATCATGAAATGGATACGACGAAAAAATCCGCTAAGTCATCATCTTTTTTTATCTTTTAGAGTGGCAATAAATGCCTTGTTAATATCGTGACGAGATGAGACTAGATAACATCGTCACAATTACTTCGTTCAAGATTGTTGCTATACACTGTTAGCTAGCGCTTACCGACTATTTGCGTTAGGTAACAAATTGTAAACCAAAGTATAATAAATTTTACAGGACATACTTACACAAATTGACTAAGTCCCGCAGTAAGCTCAAGATGGCTTGTGTTACGGGTACTCAGGCAACGATATACATATACATAGAAAACATCCAATACTCAGGGACAAATATCTGTGTTCACCATACAAATAAATGCCCTTACCGGGCTTGGCTGTGGGTCATTGGCTGACTATTTGGCTGTATGATATCAGCTAAAATAATACAAGTAATAATAATAGCAGGTCACACTCAGACTGGTTCGACGTAGGCGATGGAAATCGCTAAGAAACATCAGCCTTGATATTATAAGAGTTGGCGGAACATTTGTTATTAGTACTTACTTAATAACAGACTTACTGTTATTTAGTTAATTGAAATCTTAGTTTCACTTTTGTGAGCTCACGAGTTGGGATTAGCCTTAACTAGCAACTTGGCGTAAACTTTACAAAATAAAAAAGTTGAAAGTTGTTTATACAGCTACCGTTTTTTCAAACTTTTAGCTATATTATAACTGTGGAAGTTTGTGATATTGCAGTGTTCTGGTTTTCCGTGATGTCACTATCTATTTTCGTTAAATATAATGTAATGCTAATTTTTGACGACATATTAAGATGCGCTATCATATTTGACGAAGAGTATTCAACTGCTAATACTGGATTTAAGGATGATTTACACTAGATCGGGACAGGCCGGGCCGGGAGTCGGGACCGATGTGTCAATTTCTATATACAGCGGTACGTGCTCGGCTCGGAAAGCTCGGAGATCACGTGACATTTTCCATAGAAGTTGACACATCCATAGAAGTTGGCCCGTCTCGGTCCGGTGTGACATGAGTCATCTTTACACCCCGTTATCAAACGCTCAGTTTGGGGGCAAGCTAAAATAGTGATGTTGCTTAGTCGATTCATATTTATTAATCAGACAAAATAAAATTATTTTTTTATGAACAATCTTGAGACAATTAATTCATTGTAGATGCAAGTAATGAGTTATATTTGATGTCATGTTCTGTATCTTTTTGATCGGATAGGAGGACGACAATTATTGAACAGTACAGAGACGACTTACTAGGTACTTGGGGTGTACATGGGGTGGCTGTCAGTAGAACTCGTAAGGGGACACAGATCGGTCTACTAAAGTAGATTGTGACCTCTGGCTATACTGCAGTTGCTCTGTGAATCTCTTCGCTGGTGGCTCCACGTAGCTGTATTGCACGCAGCGGCCACACCCCGGTAAACCGCGTCGATCCGCGGGCTAAACCCAGTGAAGGGGCTGTACTGTGTTCTAGTTTAGGGCATGGTACAATGAGTCAATCCCCTCAATAAGTGCATAAAGTCTGTAGCGGCTCGGAAGGCGGTCCCCGCCAGTACGGCAAATGATCCGGCGACCGAGGCGCTGTAGCAAGGTATCCGTAACATGCCTTAAAGGGCGCATGTCGGGATTCATATTAAAGGCATGCGGCCAGTTGCTGCATCTTCTAGAACTAACTAGTCGTAGCGGACATCCGCTCCACTAGTAATTAGTGCTAGAGGACGAGAGAGTGGGCCTGTGTCTGCGCAAGCACTCGCTCACTTTAATATATTCACGCGCTGATGACCCCTGGCAAGAATCTGGAACGACTGGTGCATGTCCTGCGGCGATGGAGACTGGTAGTGGGGGTTGAACTGGTGAGTTTAACTCTTAGCTGGTTCTCTGCACGTAGGCGGTCCTGCGGTGATGGTCGCTCCAGGACTCAAATGAGACGAGAGTACTGGTTCGGCAGCTCGCTGGACGACAAAAAAGCCCTGTTTAGGGATAGCACTGCTTTCCTCAATCCGAGGAGGGGCCTAGAAAAGGTGGCCTAAACAAAGCTCGTCTCTCTTTGCCCCAGGCGGCTAACCGCGGTCGCCTGGTCACCGACTACAGCGGTCGAAAGAAGCAAAACAATATGAATAAATTCCTTAATATTGCTACTTGGAATGTAAGAACCTTGTTAGACAATGACAATAACCAGTGCCCTGAGAGGAAAACTGCGCTCATAGCTCGTGAGCTGGCCAGGTACAATATTGATATTGCCGCAATCAGTGAGACACACCTAGCAGACAGCGGTGAACTCTGTGAGGACGTGGGGGGATATACGTACTACTGGATAGGCAGGACTGCTACTGAGCGAGCCGCCAGTGGAGTCGGTTTTGCGATCCGTAATAACATTGCCCGCTCTCTTTTAGAGCCTCCTAAGGGCATTCATGACAGGCTGATGACTTTATGGCTTCATATGGCACCCAGAAAATATTTACATCTTGTAAGCGTATATGCTCCTACTATGACAGCTTCTGACGCAGACAAAGTTTCGTTTGGCGAAGATCTGCGCGCAGTTTTGCAAGGCATACCATCACACGATAAGCTGATTTTGCTCGGGGATTTTAATGCGCGTGTCGGGACTGAGCATATTGCCTGGAAGGATGTACTAGGTAAGCATGGGGTTGGCAAGTGCAACTCCAATGGTGTGGCTCTTCTAACCCTGTGTTCGGAATTTAACCTGAGCATTACGAATACCTTTTTCAGGCAACCTGATAAGTACAAAACGTCTTGGATGCATCCGCGCTCTAAGCATTGGCATCTCCTTGATTACATCATTGTTCGCAGGCGGGACCTGAAGGATGTACTAATTACAAGAGCGATGCGTGGTGCTCAGGGCTGGACCGACCACCGACTCATAAGGTCTAAAATGAGGCTGAATTACAAGCCACCGCGTAGAGCAAATCACAAGATCCCAGCACAACTAGATTTTGCAAAACTAATGAAAAATGAGGAAATGAGGCACAAACTTGACGTAGAGTTCGATGCGGCGATGTCCCATGTTATGGATGTGCCTTCAGTTGATGTCAAATGGCGTGCCTACGCAGAAACTCTGTATAGGACGTCTCTGCAAGTTATAGGAAAACCGCTGAAGAAAAACCAAGACTGGTTCGATGAATCTGACGCGGAAATTAGGAACCTTGTAGAAAGGTCTCGTCTTGCTCTGAGAGCTGTCGTTGGTGTGGGCCAGCGTAACATCATACAACGGGAACTCAAACTGAAAATTCGCGAACTCAAGGAGAATTGGTGGCAACACAAGGCCGAGGAGCTGCAATGCCTAGCCGACTCCAGTCAAACCGCAAAGTTCTTCGAATGTCTGAAGTCGGTGTATGGGCCTCGTTGCAAGAAAACAGCACCAATATACTCAAGAGACAAATCGAAGAGGCTGACAGATCCTACAGAGGTACTCCTTCGATGGGAGGAACACTTTAGTGAGGTGC
The DNA here is from genome assembly GCA_949128165.1 of Lathronympha strigana. NCBI lineage: Eukaryota > Metazoa > Arthropoda > Insecta > Lepidoptera > Tortricidae > Lathronympha > Lathronympha strigana. Next base: position 4,529,073 of record OX421911.1, read on the forward strand.
TTAATCCCGGTAATCAAGGAGCAGATCTGTCCTACATCAGTTCGCTCGATAAACTACCATCTGTACCAAGTTTGGATGATCCGCCATCATATGCAGAATTCAATTGTGCGGTAAGTCGTTTAAAAAACGGCAAATCACCTGGTTCGGATAGCTTACCATCAGAAGTTTTTAAATATGGGGGGCCGAGTATCAGGTCCAAGCTATTTGAGCTTATAAATATAATTTGGGACGTTGAGACTATTCCACAAGACTGGAAGGATGCGTCCATTACCAAACTTTATAAAGGCAAAGGAAGCCTATCAGATTGCGGCTCGTTCAGAGGTATTGCACTACTCTCAGTGGCTGGGAAAATACTTGCCCATATTATTAATAGGCGTCTTAACACACTAGCCGAGACTTTCCTTCCCGAATCCCAATGTGGATTTCGCCCAAACAGAGGGGCTGTGGACGCCATCTTTGTTGTCAAGCAAATGCAAGAGAAAAGTCTTGAACAACACCGGGATCTCTATTTGTGTTTTGTGGACCTAGAAAAGGCCTTTGATCGTGTCCCTAGGTCGGCACTGTGGACTGTACTGGTGAAGAGCGGCTGCCCTGTGAAATTTACCAACTTGGTTCGCCAGTTTCACGAGGGCATGAGTGCCCGCGTTCGTCACGAAAGCGCTTTCACGGAGCAGTTTCCGGTCACTAGTGGCGTTAAGCAGGGCTGTGTCATGGCTCCGACCCTATTTGCTATTTACTTCTCCGCAGTAATGAACGATGCGCTTGAAAAATGTAACCATAAGATCATGGTGAACTCTCGAGCGGACAAAAGCATATTTGACCTTGCGCGACTAAAGGCTAAGCAAAAACTACAGTCAGTTTCAGTCACGGAGGTCCTCTATGCGGACGATGTCTGTCTCATGGCGGATAGCTTGGAGGTCTTGCAGGATTATTTAGATAATCTGGACGACTCTTGCCGCAGGTTTGGCTTAATAATCAGCGCGTCGAAAACCCAGATTCTCAAACAGCCTGCACGAGGTAAATCTGCGACCGGTGCTAGTGTTTACTTCAGAGGTAAGGCTTTAGAGGAAGTTGGAACTTTTCGATACCTCGGGAGCCTATTGCGGAGTGACAATCGTCTCGAGTCTGAGATCTCTGCAAGGATTGCAAAAGCTGCAGGTGCCTTTGGTGGACTTAACTTGCGGGTTTGGAAATCCCACGACCTTACATTAAAAACAAAACTAGCCGTGTATAAGGCAATAGTCCTACCTATATTGCTTTACGCTTCGGAGACTTGGTGTCTATATAAGGGAGACATCAAGCGTCTTGACACCTTCCATCTCAAGTGTCTCCGGGCAATTCTTCGGCTGAGGTGGCAGGATCGTGTTCCCAACTCGGAGGTTTTGCGCCGGTCTGGCATGACAGGCATGGAATGCATGCTCATGAAGGGTCAGCTTCGTTGGTGTGGACACCTTGTACGCATGCCGCCATCAAGATTGCCCAAAGTTGTGTTTTACTCCGAGCTAGCTTCGGGTAAACGCAAGGCTGGCGGGCAATATCTGCGGTACAAGGACGTCCTAAAACGTCACCTAACATCAACCGGCATATCATGTGAGATGTGGGAGGAGCTTGCTACCAGGAGATCGGGATGGCGAGCTGCGATCCACACGGGTCTCCGCGACTACGAAAGTGCCCGCCTTGAGGATCTCAATGCCAAACGCCAGTTACAGAAGTCTCGGCCCAAGCCCTCCTATACCTATACCTACAACTCAAATGGTGAGCTCTACTGCGTATCCTGCTGCCGAACTTTCAGGACAAAATTTGGATTTGCGAGTCACGTTCGAGCCCATGCACGCAAAGAAACAGACAATGTATAGGTCTCTTTCTTATAATTGTCCGGGTGTCGCCGTCGACGGATACGTCTGGGAGGACATCATCATCATCATCATCAATTTAGTACAAGCAGTTTAATGTCGGGGGTAAATTTGAATTATTGAGTACGCTATCAGGTCCCGTTTAGTTAATAATAACGAGCAGTTTAAGTTTTTATAGTCAACTTCATAATTTTATTAATTCAGATTATCGAAACTACCCCATCCCTTGCCCCGAAAGTGAGCGTTAGAATAACGGGGTGTATCATCTTCTATGCTGCAGCTCTACTCATAAATAAGAATGAAAGATTAAATTCATAATTTGATGAAAAAAATCATGTATACACGAGTTCATAAGTGCATGGGCAATTTATGAATGAATTCATCTATAAATTGCCCAAGCAAATTTGAACGCGATAGTACCTATGCATTTGGTGTGAAAATATTATAACTAGTTTAGAAATCCAGAAGTTTCTTATAAACGTTTTCGAAGAGTACTGTAAATGGTCCTACTATGACCATTTACTCTTAGTAGTTAAGTAGTAGTAGTCATAGTATAATATATGTACTAGCGCGTTCAAAATTGCATGGGCAGCTTATGAATGAATTTATTCATAAATTTCCCATGCACTTTTGAACGCGTTTGTACCTACTGCTGAAAAGAAAATAAGAGACACTAAGTATTTAAACGCTACGTAAAAAGCACAACGTAGAAGCAGGATGATTCGTGCCTCATTTGCTAAATTTAAATGTCGGATAGGTTAGATCGCTGACTACCATTTTTCGAGTCCAGAAAAAACATTATGCTTGCGGATTGACATTAAGCAAATTCCCAAGTTCTTTTACATTTTTCACAAAATGTTCTTATTTTTGTTATAGAAATTGAAAGATATGTCATATACCACAGAAAAGTGACAAAGACCCCCAGTGCTCAGGCAGGCATCGAACCAGCGATATCCTGCATTCGCGGCAGAAGATCGCCGTCCTTTCAATTTATACTTCATAGCTGTTGTAACTATGATTCGTGCTTTAAAAATTGCATCCTGCATTGTTTTTTAATTACAATAAAACAAAGCTTTGGTTGTTATTGAGGCTTATAAAAAATCAATTTGTAGGCAACTGTTTTCATTTTTCAATAAACCCTTTTTTTGCAAGTATGTTTTTATATGTGAACAATACAATATTGTGTTTGAACATTAATTAAACATTAGGTACACAATTACATACAGAATTAAAACAACAATATTTTTTTTACATATATTATCGTGTAATACCTAAAGAAGTTGCTATTAAGTCTATAAGCGCATTGGCTCTACAATATAAGCATTGCATGTGATTCATACAGCAAATATGCATATGGCATAGCGAAATATATTAAACCGAATGTGAATACAACCCAATATCAGTTTTGCCTACTCAATAAATTTTAAACTATATTCGATCAAAATCCTTTTCAATCCGGTTTTCTTTTGTTGTTCCAAATTGGTGAATAAATAATTCATTAACTACGTATTGGCAAATACGTAGTTTTTTCACTTGTTTTGGCTTTTGATCACATTTTGGTGTTGACTCCAGGGAAGGATTTATACCAGTAAAATAAATCAGAACTACAAATTAAAAATCCGCAATGCGAAGTTTCAAAAAGAATTCGTCGGGCTACATGAATATTTAATATGTACTGAAACAACTATTTTTGCTTGGCATTTTTTGATTCAATTTTATATGTAACTCGACTCTACATGTGTGGCTTTGACACACATAATTTTAAGTTGTGTTACATACGTACAGTTGAACACCCCATGACTGTTAATGAAATATGATCTAAAAAAAAGACGTGATGAAAAATCACATTGTGAACCGACGACGAATTTAACTCTAGTTAATTACGAACTTGAAATAACTCTTCATTTCAGATAAATTAGTTTCACTTGTCCTGAACGCGACTTGTTCATTAGCGTTTAAATAAAATCATTAATAAGGCTCGGTGACGGTCGGAGTACAAATCTATAAATCAAATAGTGAGGGAGTGTCAGAGACAATAAGGACGAGAGCATAACCAAGAGACATACGGGCAAGAAAGTTGACACACTAGATGGCAACTAGACTGTAGAAGCAGCGAACATGCCGCGAACAAACATTGAAAATCAAAATTTCGTTATCTCTACAGCACTCTTACCACGGACATCGAAAATTGGCATTGATGGGAAAATTGGGAAATATGTGACAGAGATGGAGATACAAATCTGCAATCCTTCGATTTTCGTGGTTTAGGCCCAGGTCTTTCAATCAAGTAGCTGGTTAATTCGGCCGATTCAGCTCCACTTTTTGCCATGACTTTTCATAGTTACCAAGCATTTTTTCATGCTTTAATAGAAAAATTTAAAGACCATTTCAATTTCAATCGAATATATGAAAATACTTTGTTAATTTGTTGTCAGTTTTTGAAATATCTGCCTCTTTCTAACAGCCGTTTTACCATTTTCTGATCAGCGAGCTTCAAACATCTATCTAGTTTTCGACCTTATTGCTATTGAATCTTAACTAAGCATTTTTTTCTTGTTTAGTAATTATATTCTTCTACGGACTAAATGCAATATATTTGAACAAATAGACGAACGCAGCAAGATCGTTTCAAATAACTTGTGTCAGCAGAAAAATGACAATAATTTATTGATTTTGGCACGAAATATTGATTAGGGACCTACCTGTTGTAGACATTTAAAATTTTACTTTATTATATATTAAGTTGACAAAACTGGTTTGTCAAAGCACATTTGTGCTTTAACATTTTGTTCAAGCTGTTCAAAGTTTGCACGTGAAATGCAAAATGTGACATTCAAAACAAAACCAATTTGACAAACTTCGAAGGTTCTGCTTAGATCTGCTTTCAAGATAGATATCATTCCTTCGTGCGTATCATTCATGTCAAGACTATAAGTATAAACAAAACAGCATGTGTTGGCTTGCAAGTGATAACAAAATACTATATATTAAGCATTAAAATGTAAATAGACGGGTCGATCTGTCAATTTCTATAGAAGAATCACGTGATAGCTCGGAGTCCTTGGATATCACGTTGCGTTTTCTATAGAAACTGACAGATCCGTCAAGTCCAGCCCCGTCCCGTCCAGTTCTAGTGTGAGTCATCCTTTAGGCCCTATTTTCACCAAACATCAGATATTGACAAAGTTCAGATATACAAGATATAATATATATATTGTAAAGGAGGTGTCAGCGCGTTTGGTTGGGGTTTCGGGCGACCCTCGGGCGGGGTCGTTTTTTGCCCAGAGGCTGGGTTTGGCGTTGCAGAGGGGGAATGTCGCCAGCATTTTGGGGAGCTTCCCGGAGGCAGAAGATTTTGGGGAGGTTTTTTATATTTAAGTTTAGTGTTAGGGTTAGCTTTAGTCTTTAGTATTAGGGTTAAATTTGTATAAGGTAGTTTTAAGTGTTTTTTTTTAATAAGTTTTTGTGAATTATCATCTTTTGTAGAAATAAATAAATATATATTTGTATATAATGTATATATACAAGATTCAAATAAGTCAAGTAAATATTATTTTCAGTCCTCCGGCCGGTAAGCGCCACTTTACGCAAAACTAAATTGCCGCCTGCCGGCTCCGTCGGGCAGAAAAATAGTATACAAACCTCGGCCGTTAAGTGGGAAAGACTCGGATCACATGTTAGTCGACCTCGGCTTCGCCTCGGCCGACAATTACATGGGATCCGAGACATTTCCCACTAAAACGGCCTTGGTATGTAATCTACTATTCCTATCGGAGTATTTTCTTATTAGTAGCTATTTATTTCCTATAAATGAAAATATCAATATGAATTACTTTTAGTTCCTACGTAGAAACACTTTATCGTGCGTATGCTTTCATGTGCTCCAACCATGCTGCCATCCTTGTCGCCCCTGTGTCACGCATTTCACTCCATTTCCAAAAGCGGTTCCCACAAAGATCTTTCTTCACATTCGATGGCACAGACATTAATCTATGTAACGGTCGCGTATAACATAGTACGCCTTTAGTATTGATGCATTGACAAAGACATTTTCACGTGGACTCTAACCCTGTTGTGTTAAAGGTCATATTCGACTGTCTTTAAAGGTACAATGCATTGGGCCTGTGACGTGAGGCTCGTAGGAATTTCCAAAATGTGCTGCAGGATAGTAAAAGAGAATAGAGTATTTTCAATGACACAGAGTAGACGACTTTAGCACTACGTCAGTAATGCGTTCAACATTGAAACAAATGGACACAGTGAAACTATGCGATATCTCGGAATCGTGGCTCTATCGGCTAGTGCAAATTGAAAGGATAACTTGACCTGACTAACCTTGTTTCATGGTAGATTGTAATTATTCCATCTGTTTCACTGTAAAAATTGAAGACATGCACAAAGCCACAATGGAACAAAACTCTTTGAAAAACACCGGATATAAACCGATTTGAAATTTAGAGTTTCATTGATGAACAACTTATCCTACACGTACTTCTAGTAATACCTGGTGTTGCCTGTAAAAGGAGCAATCAATTAAATCGTAGGTCCCCAATCAGAACAACGTTTGCTCAGCGACTTTAAAAAATAACGTGTGTTTTGATTTATATTACACTTTAACGAGTTTAACGTTTGTTCGAAGATGCAATTTAATGCAAATTTATTCATTTTTGTACCATGACAAGATACGCCAATTACTTAGGCTGATGTTAACGTACTACATTGAAAATACTATTTACTTTGTATGAAAAAGTTAAAACCGACAGAGTAACATACTTTTAAAAGTTTATTGCTTCTATTACAAACAAACATCCGGTATATAATACATGTATGCGCTCGGGTTTAGTAAAAAGTACCAAATTTTTCGATTGTTGATTAAGTTCAATTCAATTCAATTCTTGGTCAATTTTCATCGATGTCTCCGCTAATGTCTAGATAATTTTTTTTACATAGATGTAGAAACTGTTCTCCAATAGCAAGGTCGCTTCGATGAGGATGTCCAACAAGGGAAAATGCAGTATTTCCTCACGAATCTTTTTGGCATTAGCGCCTTATCAACAAACGACCTATTGCAAAAAAACGCCACATATACTCAAAGGCTATTTCTAAAAAATAAAAAATTCTGAATATTCGAATGAATTATGAATCCTCCTTTTTTTAAAGGGTCGGCAACGCCCATGTAACACCCCTGGAGTTGCAGGCATCCATAGGTTGCGGTGACCGCTTACCATCAGGCGGGCCGTATGCTAGTTTGTCACCGTCGGAGTATTAAAAAAATCTGACTTTTTGGAATCTCCGAAAGAGCCTGTAAAAGTTCTTGTATCTTAATCCTACCAGTAACGCTGTTTATTTAAAGACATACAAAATTTCTTATTTTGTTTGTAAAAATCTAACCAGTCCCGGCAGCAATATGATTCGCTCTTATTTTATTTCTAACAAGACTACGATCCAACAAGCATGTAGGTCACCTTCGCATGCATGAATTTAAAAATCTTTTACGCACAAAATTATCAGCGTGAAAATCCCCGCATCTCCATAACGCAAAAACAAAAAAATATTTGGACCCCCGTGCTCTTACGGCGTTCTTCCTCAGTGGCGCGGCTTTATTTATAAGCAGCCGTGCCAGTCGATTTCGCTAAATTGAAAAATATGTAAAAGAGGCCGATATTCTCCGCTGCCAACTTAAAAAGACTTCATAGTAGATACTTTCATAAAAATGCATTCAAATTTCATCCTTACTTCAACGGCTTAAGGTCTATCAATCTATATATATTTACAACTTTAACGTGGGTATTACGTCTTTTTAAGCATGATGTGAAGGTGACGCTTCGAAAAAACATGAAGCTGTCATTTTTAACGACGCTCAATAGATGGCGCGCAGCTAAGGTAGATAAATCGTTCGGAAGTCGGAAGGATGTGCTAATAAAAAAGGACGTATACCATCACCGAACCTAACCAAGTTAAGTCAGTTAACGTTGTACCGATGCTGCTACATTGACTTCCCTAACGACCGCTGGTATGGAATCAGTTTAGGGTTAAAGGTGATTTTCATTGGCTTTACGTTATGTAGGGCGGAGTTGGATTCCGACACTGAAATAGGTTAGGATTAGTTTACAAAGGATTGAATTGGGATATTAATTGATCTGATTACGTCTGTAATAGGCTTAATGCTTATTGATATTCGATCAGATTTGGAATATTAGCCTAATTTCGCTAATTATCTCTAAATTAACTTTTATTGAATTTAAACTATCATGAGACATAGTTAGTTAGTTAGTTTATCTGGGCCCTTTTCCGCAACTCGACATCCATCGTGCCTTTTATCATAAGACATATTAATATAATTATGAATTACGGATGACAATATATACTTATGTGAGAAGTATTTTCAGTCAGTACTCGCGGCATGTTTCTTATATCTAAGTACATATTCCATTATCAAGCGTTGAGTACCGTGTGCGTGACGACGCAGGCATACTGCGGCGCGTATTGCCGCGCGCACCGCCCTTGATGACAAACCGCTTGAGGAAAAATACGTGAGTGTTATCCGTAAGTCATTAAGTAATATTAAAATAACTATGTAGAGATGTTATAACTATGCATCTTATTTTAGAACTAAAAAGTAGAACACTTAGGTATTGAAAATTTCACGATTTTCACACATTATAAACTCACTAAAACGGGGCTTAATCGGAAGTTAGTAAATTTACTGTGTAAGTAAGAGTCCTTCACCGAATGAAAAAGTAACAAAAAAAGAAAGCAAAGGACCACGAACATTAAATAATCGAATATTTGTAACTCCCTCACACTTACGCGAATAAAATGACGAATACGAGATTTTTTTAGAGAGCTTAAAGTAAGGCCACACCAAAGAAATATCCATAGAGACTTAAATCCTTTTCAAAGGACAATTACCTATTCATCCTAAAAAAAAGCAACACCATTTCTCCTACAACCTAGCCTCATATCCAAAGCGCTTCGTCAATTCCAAAGCTGAGCCTGCAATTAAAATGGCGTATGTTACTGTACTAAGCATTTCTCATATGATTTTATTAGGCAAAGCGCTTCCCAGCTCTTTGAAAAGCAGTCAGCTTTTTACTAATGCTTTCAGAGGCTTAATTAACATCCTATCCAGTGAATACTTAAAGCGGCTGCGTTCCATATTAATCCTGACTTACACTAGGCGAGTACTGTTGTAATTATTACGCTTAATATTTACAACATAAAACAGACCAAAAATACATATATTAATAAAAAAAATCAAGTCCCGCCTTATATATAAAACTTATAAATAAAGCATACTTTTCCATATACTTGTTTATGCATGATCTGGTATGATCATCTACATTTGCTATGATTATTAAGTTAACTATTAAATATCGACCGTAACTACTCAGATTAAGTGTTAGCATAAGTTCAGATATTATATTTAGTTAAGTAATATAATTTAAATAATAAAAATTGCCATATCCTTGCAGGGTGCCATGTGATCTCATCATTTTGAAAACTGTATATTGTACAATGGTTTGCATTAAAGGATACTATAATATACTATAGTTTAAATTTTACAAGTGCCATCAAATACTTGTACTTACCAGTACAAGTACAATATGTCAAGGCCCTGAATAGACTTAATAGGTAGGTAAAAAAACAACATGGCCGCCAGGAGCGCTAGTGGAACGTGGGTCTGGTGCTAATGTTACAAACGTCACTTTGACAATTCTTTCAAATTGACCCACGCATGAGTGGTGCCGCCTGGTTAACGACAATACGGTCGACATACTTACATCTTATTTTTTAGTGTAGGTACACTACGTTTGCTGACAACACTGTACATTCAGAAATGATAACTTTTATGATTCTTACAGATTTTATATATTTGTATAATGTATACTAGACATAGTGATAGAAAAGTGCCTTCAGCCAGTTTTAAGTACTTTCTTATCTAAACATGTCAGGGCCTATACAACGAAAATCGAACGATTGCGGCTTTGTATCTCCATCTCTGTCACAATTGCATATTGCATAGAGCGACAAAGAGGCTTTCCCGTCAATGCCAATTTTCGATGTTAGTGGTAGGCGTGCTGTTTGCAAAAATAAATACGCAAGTACTAACCTAATGTAAATCAGGCTTTAAAACGGCCAGAAACATTTTGGTACAGTAATTTGGTTCAGAAACACGCAAAAGAGTGCATTAAATGTAGTTTGCCTTTGTGACTCAGTAGTGATTAATACTAAACTGTAGTGATATCCACTGGAAAGCTTTGGTGCATTTTGGCCTTTTTAATCGTCTTTGAAAGGCAGTTGTGAATTTTGCTTCATTTTGTGTTTGTTTATGCGATATTTCCCCTAAATGGTGTGTTCGTTAAGCCAACCATTTTTTCATAGTACTTGATAACATTCGATATTTCACATATTTAGTTAAACTTTGGTACACCTATCACTGCATGAAATCAATGTATTTGTTAATAATTATATCATTAAATTTTATATACCGATAAAAAACCTATAAAAAATACAAATAGAAATTAAAATTAAATCTAACAACAATATAATGATATGTACAATGCCTCAAGGACCTACTTTAGATTTAAGGTAGGTAGAGGTAGGTAGTTAGGTAATTTACACTTACTGTATATATTTCGAGAATAAATGATTTTACATATAATGATATAATTTAAACTTTCGTGAGTCATTCTGATATTAAATTGCAACTTTCTTGTCTGTCCCATGATTGCCCAATGCAGTCGAAATATGTCACGCCTATTGTGATAAAAATAGGTAAGTGTTAACCGTTGCAAATGAATAACAATTTATAATGAAACACAAAAAGTGTAAAAAAAGACTTATCTATCAAAAACAAACTAAACAAGCGACCCGCCCGGCTTCGTACGGGTTATTATTATACATATAAACATTCCTCTTGAATCACTCTACATATATATTAAAAAAACCGCATCAAAATGTGTTGCGTAGTTTTAAAGATTTAAGCATACATCCATATAGAAAGCGGGAAGCGACTTTCTTTTATACTATGTAGTGAGTGAAGCCCATAATACAAGAAAAAACAACCCCTCTCTAAAAGTTCCACCTGCGGCATGGTCCCCATGGTCATGGTCTCTATCGCGCATTTTAGCTTGATTCAAATCTTAAGTTATAGGGTAACTGTAGTTACTCTTACAGAGCTAATAGAAAACTATTACAAGTGAACACTTGGAGCTCACGGTAGGCAAATTCCAATTCTTGGCGCGGCCTCCGCCAAGATTTAGGGTTCATTTTACTTGGCATAACTTAGCTTGAACATCTGGGCCCCGGAATTGAAATGTTACCTTATGGGATGAAATTGGAAATTTATTAGACTTGGTAGGTGAAGTTTGAAATAGTCTGAGCGAGTGATTTGCACAAGTGAAGAAAATGAATTCAAATTGGTATTGTAAAGTACGGATATTCTTAAGAAAAATCAGAAAACGACTATTAACTTTCAATGTGTGAAAAAAAAATTGCTGGCAAGGTGTTGCATGCAGTCGTGACAAAAGTAACCATTCTAAGTATAGCTTTGCAAACATTGTATTTGCCACTGTGTGTAAAACTATGAGACTGAGCATTGGTACTCTAGTGACGGAAGTAGAAAATAAAGACATCAGTTTACCAAATCGGGCGGAGCGGCTGAATGCGCCGAAATTTTAAAACGTAATAAATATAAGAGCCTGGGCAGAGAGTACCTTTTTGTACCATTCGGGGTCGAAACTCTTTGTCCATGGGGTCCCAGCGCACGCAAATTTTTCGTAGAAATCGCGAAACGTCTGGTTGATGTTACTGGTGACCGAAGAGCTGGTGGCTTCCTCGCACAAAGTATCAGCATTGCGATACAACGAGGAAATGCCGCCAGCATCCTAGGTACTATGCCTCAAGGACCTACTTTAGATTTAAGGTAGGTAGAGGTAGGTAGTTAGGTAAATTACACTTACTGTATATATTTCGAGAATAAATGTTTTTTTGTTTACCAGATGAAAGGACGAGCTACTGCTAAATAGGGTCAAACAGGACAGACTTCAGTGGAAAGAATTGGAGGAGGCTTTTGTCAAACGGCACGCCGAGTTAAGGGACATGTAATAGCAAGAGCAAAGTATCTCAGACTCCGAATATTTTATCTGTAGTTAATTGAAACTTTTAGGTTGCTATATGTATATTTTCTGACGTTCCTACTTTTACATGATACTGTCGCCCAGAAGTAAGAGTGTTGATGGAGCTGTTAAGTGTATGGGATACAAATTTAAAGAACCCAATTTCTTTACTTCCATAATATATTTTAAGATCCTTAACATTACATTTTAATATTAATTTACTTCTTACAAGTAAAAACGTAACCCATTATCCACGAAAGTACCGAAAACTCGTTCCAAAGGCGCGTCTACCCGCATGGTTATTACAAGAAATTCCGTTTTCTTCCTGCCATTCTATGCAAAGTGTTCGATATTAATTATTTCTGGCTCCTGCTTTGACATTTCGCTTTATTTACGTAACAAGCCGCAGCACATAAATTCTAGTAAAATGAGACACAAATAGTACGCGAACCTAATACAGGGAACATCAAAGGATTTGTTCAAGGAACCGCGGAGACTGCTGACGTAGGATTTTTTCCTTTTAATTTGAGTTTGTTTCTAGTAAAATGTATCATTTTGTCGTTTGTATATAAGGTTCCTTTATAAATGTATCTTTATGACATTACCGCCTTATTGATAACCGATGAAGTGGGTACCTTTTACTAAATGTCGATGGTTGACTTTGTTGTAGAAATGCGAGGAAAAAATAGATATTCAAATATTGTTTTTGTGAAAAAAGGTGTTTCTAATGCAGGAAAATTGGCCACGTATCGCAAATTAGTATAAATTTTAAATGAAGTTTTATTTTTGAAATTATTATAGTATAGGATGGGATCAACAATGAAGAATTTCAAGACGGCGGCCATTTCTCGCAATTTTCACCTCATATTTGTTATAATGAACCTCTCGTACCCTCAGATATCAATCCCAAATTCCGCAATTCGCGTATCCTAATTAAATATTTAATTTGGATGTATCATAGACTGTCTGATATCTAAAAGTATGTGTTTGTAGTAGATTTTTTTTTGTTGTTTACTGATGTTTGGACAACCAGCCTGACTTCTAACATTACATATCTAGTTGGTTGCTTATCAGATTAAGGCTAAAATACTGAAACTATTTTTTTTTTAACTTTTGACTAACACAATATATAAAATCCCTAATAAAGAATTAAGGTACGACTTCCTCAGATTCCCTCAAGCAATTAATGAAACAATAAAGCTAAAATTGGTGCAACGTTCAGAACGTTCGGATCGCGGTCACAGATCCAGATGTCACAGCTAAGAACTGATAGAGCAATGCTTAAAGAACCTAGTCGGGATGGGCTGAGGCGGCACGATGTCTCAATTTCCTTTAGTTCTGAAAGTTCTCAAACTAAGCACTGTTAGTGTTAGTCTCGTGGATTACAGAATATGCTATGCCTAAAGGTTGTCTGGAAGACATCGCTTTTTAGTGATAAGGTCGCTTGTTTACCTCTTCTTTTTTTCGCTGTATTCTCTGTATTGACTTCTTTTGAGCTAAGCAATAAAGAGTACTCAATGTATTTATTTATTTATTTAACCTTTATTGCACAATACAAGAAAGTACAAATGGCGGACTTAATGCCTTAAGACATTCTCTACCAGTCAACCATTGGGTCAAACAGAAACTTACAAAATTGGTGCGGAAGAGTAAAAGAGAGAGATAAAATGTCACATTCTGGAATAAATACAACTAATTATTAATATACATACACAAATACATATACACATCTACATAAATATTATATTCACATAATAAAATACATATTGTTGTACCCATGCATAACCGTTATACAGATTATGAACGTTGAACTAAATTAGAAAGGTGTATTCGTAACTTACGTTTGAAGGAACATTTGCTCTGTGCTTGTCTTATTGATAGAGGGAGATCATTCCAAAGACGAATTGCCTGAGGAGCGAATGAGTTCGTCATGAAACCGGTGCGGTATAGGGGAAAGGTGAGTTGAAGACTCCGCGAGGTACGAAGCTCGCAACCCGGACGCGGAGTAACTAACTGAAATTTAGCTTCAAGATAATGTATTATTTATTTAGTAAGCGCATTTATTCATTAAACTCTTAAATAGAAAGAAGATCATTTTCACCATGTTTTATTCGCAATAGTCGTACGGTACGCTGATGTGGATGGATGGATGATGGCTGCGACTCGTGTTTTGATGAAAACTTCTTCGTCACTCTCATACGAGTATGCAAGTGTGACAGAGAGGATTTCCCGTCGATGCCAATTTACGATGTTCCTGCTAGGCGTGCAAGTCTTTCAGTTTAAATGATGAAGCGCACCGATAAAAGACAAACAAATTTATTATTTGCTTCACCTATTTCTTATCTGTGGACGGAGTTTCCAGTAATTGCGCAACTTCCAGCGGTTTCAGCCTACGACCCCGGCAGAATGGGAATTCATTAAGAGCTATTCAAGTTATCACAATATGACTATTAGAGCTCTATTCAATTTTTAATTAGAACCGAGACGAAGCTGCAAAAACTCGAGAGCTAGCTTTCCTTGCGTTGTGTCACTTAGGGTATAAATAAATATAATGTTATACACGGTGTCTCCTACTATGGGGCTTTGAATCCGGTGTTTAATTTTACTTTCCAACCCGAGCATTTTTTGCTATGGGGCCAACACTGAAGGAGAAACATTTTTTTTCTTTCAGATGTTAACAATTTGCATCAGTCAACATTTTTTTACGATCTCGGGCTTAGTCCCATAGTCCAATAGTGAAAGAGGCTGAGTTTGGAGAGTAAAATCAAACCCTGGATTTAAAGCCCCTTAGTGGGAGGTACCCGTTATAAAGGGTACCTCCCACAGTGTTTTAAAACAATGTATCACAACAGGATAATACTGTATAACATCAATTTAAAACACGATATTCAGATTTACCATGTAGGTCGCTCACGTAACGGCCTTACGAATCATCTACGGTACTGTCGTACTTCTTCGGAAGCTATTTATATCATCATCATATTGACAAGGCCAATAATTATGATGATGTATTTGTGTATGGGTTCCGTATATTTCGGCACTCCGTTACTCCGTTGACGACGGCGCTTGCAAAATAATAAAATATCGGGAGTTCATAAAACAAATCAGTTTAGGACCTAAACGGGGTCGCTGCCATACAACTGAGCAGAACCTAAACTGAATCGCGTTAAGACGTTATGGTAAGGCCCCTGTTTTTAATAGTAAATGATTTTAAATATGATACTACCTGGTCCAGTTCATAACATGTTATTTTACTTATAAATAAAATACTAGAAGTGTGAATTTCAATGTAAATATTCTAACGTTTTGATGCTTCTACGGTTTATCAATCATCAATTCAAATATGCGTATTTTATAAAACAAATTACCTACCGCTAACCGCTTTCCTAATTCCAAATTATAAATGACATTTCTCCTATATCGCTTGAACGTTAAGTACAGATTTTATAGGCAAAAGACAAATTCTCAACTCTGACCTTACATAAATCGTGAGTAAGAATAAAAAATGGCTTTTAATATCAGTAGGCTAGGAGAAACGGCGCCGTACATTGACTAATGCGTTCATATGCGTCCGTATATTTTGGAACAGTGTCCGATTTGATTATGACGGTGAGTTAACGTGAATTTACTGTTAGTGTATAATTTTAGGGCAATCGGGTGTTTTTTGTTTGAGGTATTAGGCGTTTGGGTAAAAGTTCATATTGATTGGATTGCCGATGAATTAATACATTACTTAGGTTGTTGATGTACCGTTTTTTTCTGAATTAGAATGTACCTGCTCCTAAATGTATAATTTGAAGAGTGCTATGATGACATACACATACCTATATACTCCTACAATGACATACCCATACAATGACCAACCAACACCCACGAGTTTATCTACAAAAAAGCTGTTACATTTTTTAACCTGGTTTCTTCTCTAAGGCTTCAATTAAAAAAAACTGTAAGTCAAACTAGCCCACCGAGGGTTTCACACAAAGAATGCTTGCATGGAACTCTCAGGGTGCGGTAAGTATACTTGTACTTGTGCTAAAAGCTCTTGCTTTTTGCCAAATTTTATGATTCTACGTCAACGGTAAGTACCCTATACATTTTGATTCCCTTTGCAAAATGGGAAAAGCAACATAAAAGCCGTATTTTTTTATTGCATTGACGTAGATATTTGGTTTTTTTACAGCTTCAAGGGACTGCAGACTTGTGTATGTGGTAATAATTTCAACTTGCTACCTCTACGTGTTCCTGAGATAAAGGGTCTTAACAGACGGATGGACGGACGACAAAGTGATCCTATAAGGGTTTCGATTTTTTCCTTTTGAGATACGGAACCCCAACAAGTATTATGCCGTACATACATATAAGCTACATACGCTTTATACAGTGTGTAAATCAAACACGGTGTGTAAATCAAACACACACAAACCTCTTAACGGTGGTTAGTATAGGACATAGGAAATGTGATTAGGTAACTTTTAAATGAAATTGCAATTAAAATTTTATCCATAGAAAATAATTCGGCCCGCAATGTAGTGCAAACACACTCGCGTTGAACAGTCGTTGACAACTGTCATCGTCAAATTTTTTATAGTAGATTGCTGCTGAAAATTTTATAAAAAAATAATTATGGGCTCATAATTAAGTGTAACTTAAAAATATGTACCTATGTTTTAATTATTGATAACACTAATGAATTCTATGTTTAGTTACATTTATCGCCCGTATTAGATTTACACACTGTAGACAGAAATCAAACCCGAAGCAAAACATCTCGCAGCGAGCGAAGGAAATTAAAACTAGCTATCAACCTTGTATTAGCAGTAGGTTCTTTCTAAGCTTACAGTTACCGCGCTCGTGTAGGCTTATCACAACCTACATTAAGACGAAATGATACGTCCACTTAATATCAGACCACGATCATTCATTATAAGAGGCATTGCTTTTCACCAACCATCACAAATCTAACCCTGCTTGATTACGTTTTCTATTGCAGATAGGGGCTTTCTCTGATGGTCAATTTTAGGTCAAATGACTCTTGAAGTCCATGGTAAAGATTAGCTGTTTTACCTATCAATAATCCATTACTCGCGAGGCAAACAATGCGTGTGTTATCGGGTATCCGTTGATGAATGGTCGAGTGCGTACATTAGAAAATGTCAATAAATAAAAAGTCAATATCTCGGTGGTCATCTCGGCCGGGGAACCTGAGACGGGTTGTGGGAGCGGAGGAGTACAGTCGACGTAAGTACGCTGTACACTTT
Organism: Lathronympha strigana; assembly: GCA_949128165.1. Classification (NCBI taxonomy): domain Eukaryota; kingdom Metazoa; phylum Arthropoda; class Insecta; order Lepidoptera; family Tortricidae; genus Lathronympha; species Lathronympha strigana. The sequence goes on from OX421911.1 coordinate 4,546,305, forward strand.
TGTACGATTACGGATTGAAAGAATAATATATGGGAACGTAATTGCAGCCGTGTGCCCAAAAATTTATGGCAGCTGTACCGAACTGATTTTAATCATTGAAAAAAATAGTTAATTTGACTATGCTTACCTATTGGTACACTTTAGTACCTTTGGACGAAATAAGTGACGTACATAGGTATGTTAGCTAAAAAAAAATTGGTTGTAAGTGCGTACAAGAGGAACACGTTATTAAACGACTTCTGTTCTGCGCTATTAGTCTATTTATTTCTACGACGATTTCAATAAGAGCTATCACTCGTTTTAATAGTATTTCATAGAAAAAAAAAATATACTCCCTGTTCTAAGTTTATTTGTAGGAAATAGAAGCTAAACCCGTTTTTAATAGTATACCTAATATAACTGAGCATGCAAGTTTTTTTTTACGAATTACCTATAAAAATACCAGTGTTTTCGGAGATAAAAAATCAGATTTGAATGAAATTTGGTAGGAAGGAAGAGTTCCTTTATTCTCTTCAAGATAGACCCAATTTCCCAGTATGTCCCACAATTTTTTCGACTGAGTTACCAAATTGTATGGGATTTTCGTAACTCGGTGGGAAATTTCGTACAAATATTTTTCGCATAAGTATTGGAATTTTATAAAAAACGACAACAAAATAAAAATTCTCCCTAATCATAAAAAAGCGCTTTATAACATTTTTCGCTACCCACACAATTAGTAATATATCCGCTGGGAGCGTTTATCGATTTTCAGATGTAAAATCGCTTAATAACATCTAAGGTCGGATGCAATAATTATAGTCTGACAAGCCAACGATCGCAGTAGGACAAACAAACGATATCCATCCCTTTTTTTGGGGTGATAATACTACCGTAAGAGAAAGACAGTATGATGCTCTATCCTACTGTTACTGCGTTCGATTGTCAGACTATATATCCACTGGGTCAATAATAACCCAGAGTGTACAAACCGGTAGCGTACTAAGTAGATTCAAGCGCAACTTCAGTATACGCCGCCCCTTCCTACGCTCAATTTGCTTCTATCTACTTTTTGGTCTATTTGTTAAAAGGCATTATGTGCGGTAGAAAGCTTAATGTCGATATGGCTTTTATATTTCCAGTCAGGTTTTTTTCTAGTGAATAATGGGGACTTCAGAAATTCATACATTAAAAAATTATATTTATCGTATTAACATTTTGAACTCTTATTAATAAGAATATTTGAACAAATACTTAAGTAAGTATAGGGTAGACCTAGGTCGATTGGGTTACAGGGCGGATTAGATCAAGATGAGATTCGGCGAATCATCCAAGGGCAACTGTGACTTAACTAAGACCCACTTGCAGCACCGAGGGTTAGCCGCTAATCCGGAATTGAGCTGTCAATTTCCATACAAAAAAATGATTACCTCAAGGTTATGTGGCTAACCCCGGTTGGTGCAAGTGACCCTAAGTCGATTGTAGTTGTAACACATTGGAAATCTTTACCATTTTTTTAGTTAGGGATTAAAATGTTGGTTTCATTCGTTTTTCATTTTCTCACCAAATTCAAACAAAAGTATGTATTGTACTGAAGGTCTAGACATTTATTAAAACATTAAAAATACATTAAATCCAAAAACAATAAAAATTTAAACTATCTTATATTTATAAATAAAAAGCTGGCTCCAGCTCGGTGCCTTGTGGCATAGTGCCAAGGAGGCTGGCGGCATTGCCGCGCTGGACGGCAATACCAAGACGTTGCGCTAGGTACGCGCCAGCCCTCCTATCGCCAGTCGCTTCTACAAGACGCTTCGCTAAGCCCTTATAAATGAAGTGGGCGCCAGGTCCCCACGGTCCAAGCGTTTCCACTCCAAAAGGCTCAAACATGCAGCCAGAATCAATGGCTGCATATTTGCGCCGCTTGAGGTGTTCAGCCGAGTTGGCGGCAGCACCAGCTCTGTTTGAAGTCCCTAGAAGATGGGACGGCGCAAGGGTATCCACGCATGTGGCATCCCAGACTAAAGGCCGTCCAAGCTTCCAGGGGACGAGAGTCATGCCATCCGGCCTTTTGCCGTCCTGGCGCGCTAAACCAGATGGTTCCAAAACCGCCGGCGCCCCGGCCGTCACGAGAGCCCGACGAAGTATATCATTCAGGCTTGCGTGACGTGATATACGGCCGACACTTTTGGAACATGATAGACCGTGGAGACCAAATCTTGTTACATAAGCCCCACACTGGCATCGATGAGGAGCCACACATGCAACACCCAAGCGCAAACACAAGGCAATTCTAAAATAATTGGCAGAGAGGAGTGTGCCGAGGTTTTTAGAGGGAAGAGCCTGCAGCCACGCACCGGATTCCCATCTTGTCGCAGCAAGGAGACGAGCGCGCTCTGTGGTGCTGGAAGACGTTTCGTACAGATTATCCCGTACCAGCAAACAGAGCGGCTCGTCCCATTGGTGTTGCGAATGGCGAGTAGTGGGCAAGTCCGTATTAGGGCAGGCTGCTTTCCACCTGTCAATAGCCTCCGGTAGGAAAGGGACGTCCAAGTTGAGTATGGGGTCAGATTTTAGAATTTTTCTAAACAAATTTTGAATATTGTGCGCTGAAGAAAGAAAAGCTGGAAGAGCAATATCAGAAGTTTGGCGTATCCCAATACCACCGTGCCTTATGGGCAGGGAGGCTTGGGACCACTGTGTGTTGTCAAAAGCAATATTTAAAATGGAAGATACTGTAAATTTTATTTCTTGATCTAGGTTTGCCAAAAGGTCGGGGTATTTCCAAAAATGACTACAGCGCAGAATATATGTAAATTTGGGCACGAATAAACAAAATTTCATAATTGTGTAAGCCATATGAGGGTTAATTTGAAGCAAGCGGTCCGAAAAGCTTTTAAAATTTTGAATCTGTTTATCAATATAGTTTGGAAAGGCTTCGTCAAAGATAGGAGAGCCTAAGAGGTATAGTGAACTTTCATCCAATACTTTGATACCAGGAGCTAAAGTGTTAAATTTTGATAAAACTAAATCTTTATTCAAGCATCTGTCGGAAAAGAAAATTTCACACTTTGAAAAATTTAAACACAGACCAATTTCAGAAAACTTTTGTATAATAATTCGCAAATCTTCAAATACCTCGTCGACGGTTCCACCTAGGGTACCATCGTCGAGGTACCAGGCATTAAATTTAGAGTTTAAACTTACTAAAATAGGGTGGATGGCAAGACTGAAAAGTGCAGGACCCAGGGGATCGCCTTGCTGACAGCCCACGGATGAATGTAAAAGGTTGTTTTTAAAAAGTAATTTAGAGGTTGTGCTATAGCATTGCCAAACAAAATTATACAACTCCGGAATTTTTTCTTTGACTTGGGCAAGTAAAGCACCGCGGTCGACAGAGTTGAAAGCGTTTCGTACGTCAACTTTCAAGAGTACCTCGCCTTCTTTTCTGGTAACAAAGGAACGTAATGCGTGTACTGCTGCTTCGCATCAGCACTTGGAACCAAAGCCTAATTGAACCGGTTGAAAATAATCTTTTAGTTTATCTGAAACCGCTTTGCAGCATGATTTGGCTACTAAACGACGATACGTGGTGCCAACTGCGATTGGCCTAATTCCTCCGTCTTTTTTTATTAGAGCACATAAATTGGCTCCGTACAAGATGTTGGTAACTTCCGGGCTTACTTTACCTTGCAAGATGAAATTGACTAAAAAAGTTAATTCTTTTAACAGTGCATCCCCTGCTTCACCACTGGAGTGGCCAAGCAGGTCTTTGAGGTGCTGTGGAGTTAGGCCATCTAAACCCCCAGCCGAACCGTTTGGAAAAGAGCAAATACACCTAAAAACCTCATCGGATGTTACCTGATGGCAGGAATCTGTTCGGCCAGGAGGATCTGGTAGTAAAACAGTGTCTTGCGGAAAAGGGTGCTTACTTAGTAAAGCATTTAAAGTATCCGCTGTGTCAGGAGCTAAATTGTCACTGGAGAAAAGAAGACGAGCAGCTCCTTTAATATTACCTTCCCCTATTTTATTTTCTACATTTTTCACAAGCGAATAATTGTGCTTAAAGGCGGATCTTGACAATTCGGACACATCATGGGGATTACTACAGTTTTGCTTGATACGAGAAGTTAGAGAAATACCTCTTTGTGCGTCTTCTTTAGCGTATAGAACTCTATAGGGAAAGGTAAGTAGGTTTTCCCAACTTTCTTTAGAATTTTGATTCAACGTGGCTCTCAAATCATCTGCAAGTTTCTGGGCAACTGAAATACGAGCGCCTCGTGAGATTCGTTTAATGACAGGAACTGATTGCTTAAGTTTGCTTAAAGTATCTGAAATTGGCGGATAATTATTAATGGATGAGGTTATAGGATTGGAGACTAAACTAGGAAGAACGGGCAGTGTATGCCTAGAGGTTGCATTACTGTGGGCACGACTGAAGTGAATATTGAGGCCACGTTGTCCTTTGAAAAAGCGAACTTGAGGACAGAGTGGGCATTGCACTTCAGTAGTTTCCTGAGATGACGTGATAGGGGCGGCATTATTTGCACTTGGTTGAAGCGACATAGAAAACTTATTACAAATAAAATAAATACTTATGAAAATAATACAAACTAAAACTACTACAAAAACGAGCATAAACGATCACTTCAAGATGATTTCTGCTGGGCAGGAAATGAAGTCACTTTAACGTGCACTTATAGGTATACGAGTAATATGCCTCCTGGATTTTGTAGACGAGAAATTATAAACACATTAGTCACATTACACACATTGAACACGTTTCAGTTATATAAGAGAAGTAATTTAATATTTATGTCATAGTAAAACTGCAATTAATAAAATTAATTTTTCATATTTTGATAACATCACTGACGCTAATCAGTAATTAATTAAAAACATGCTTTATAGAATGGCCATTAAAGATGCGACAAAACTTATTAAAGATACGGCGAAACCATTGGTCCGCACCGCTTAACATTTTGTCAGACATTACGGTACATGATTTCAAAACACTACAATACTATCAAGGGAATCTCAACTCTATCCTATACATAATAAAGGATATAATAGCAGTGATAATAAGTTGTCGCTTATGGTAATATTCTATCTCAATCTACTAACTAATTAAGCATAGCGCCTAAAGTAAACATTAAAAAACGCGTCACATAAAAGAAAATTTTATGGTGAATTAAGGCATCCGTTAAAGTTTTTTTGACGATGATGATGTGTAAAGAGGTTGAATTTCTATTTGAAATAGGTTATTATCTTATGAACTTTATAGAGTATCATTGGGTTCAGTTCAAAAACAAATAATTAAATTGAATAAATAAATAAATAAATATTGTGGGACAATGTTACACAAATCGACCTAGTCCCACGGTAAGCTCAATAAGGCTTGTGGTGTGGGTACTAGACGACGATATATATAATATATATTTATTTATTTATTTAAAACTTTATTGCACAAAAATAAAAGTACAAATGGCGGACTTATATAGATACATATAAATACTTAAATACATAGAAAACATCCACAACTCAGAAACAAATATTCGTGATAAACACACAAATGAATGCCCTGACCGGGATTCGAACCCGGGACCTCCTGCTTCGTAGGCAGGGTCACTACCAACTAGGCTAGGAGGCCGTTAACCAAAATGAAATAGTATGTAATGTACTACTGCTTACGGCCTGGAGGACACAAACATGTGTCCAAACAAACAACAGTGGACAAACATTTGTTCCTGAGTTATGGATGTTCTCTATGTAGTATGTATATGTGTCTATCTAATATATATATCGTCGTCTAGTACCCACAACACAAGCCTTATTGAGCTTTCTGTGGGACTAGGTCGATTTGTGTAAGATTGTCCTGTAATATTTATAAAAAAAAGTTCAAGAAAGAAAATAAAAAAACGTAAAATATTGTTTTATTTAAATTTTTATTTGTGATCTTTCTATTTTCTTTTGAAATGTTTTCTTGTATAACTAAATATTGTAAATATTTTTACAACTTTTGTAATTTATTTAAAAAAAAAAGACCCGCTGATTTTTGTGCCGGTAATAATCTTCTCGGGCTGTGGTGTAGGGTCAGAACCGATAGTATGTAGCTTTTTTTGTCAACCGACTTCATAATTGAAAAAGGAGGAGGTTCTCAATTCGTGTGAATTTTTTAACGTTCATATGGATTGTAAATTATAAAAATAAAGATAGTTATCATTTATGATTTCTATAACTACAAAATAATTAGTACAGTAATAAATACAACATATATCATCATAACATATTTGTTGGTGAAAAAGCGATGAACCGGAAAGATTGCTTATTGTTGTGGTCTGTTACAACGTATTGGAATTGATTTCGATATTTTATTTTATTGACATTCATTATTTATTTCTATTTAGCTTAATAAGTTACTACGAGTACTAGTGATATGTTGTAAGTTATAGCTATAGTAAATAATAAATCAAATATATATTTAAAAACAATTTTTTTTTACAATAGAAATCAATTCGTCTACTTTTTTTTACTTTGTTATTTACCATATAAATAAATTATATATTTATAGATAGATTCACGAAAGCAGGCGCGAAAAATGTATGAAACTGTCATTAATTTCATAGAGATTCCGCGCCACATTTCGTGAATCTGATTCCGCAAGGAAACTTCACAAGTACACATATCAAAGCTAAACAAAGACTTTCAAGCCGTAGGTCGCAGGTTCAGACCCCGGCTCATACCAACGAGTTACTTACAATTTATCCTTGTTATTTATTGAAACGGACTTATCTCAATAAGCCTTAGATTCCCTCCTGCTGAGTCTTATATGGGATATCACTATTGCATGTCACTTTCTTACAAGTTTGTAAGTGCGAAAGAGACGCACAGCGTGATACTTTATAGTCTATATATATATCAGTGTTTTTCAAACTTTTTACTGGTGTGACCCCCTTAGCGTGTATAATTTAGACCGGACCCCCCCCCCATTAAAAAAATCACAACCTCCTACACGCCGCTAATTGTAATCCTTGTTAGTTTTTACTAAGGCTTGGCGAACCGTCGCGACCCCCCAACAGAAGGCTTTGCGACCCCCTAGAAGGTTGCGACCCACACTTTGAAAAACACTGGTCTATATAATGGCAACCATACTAGCCGTTGTTTTGAAAGGTTTGGTTTCTTCTTTTAGCCCTTGCAAATCTCTGGGCCAACACTAGGAAAAATATTATACCCCATGTGTCAATACCACAAGTAACACAAGCCTAATGACATCTGATATATTGAAATCCATCAGCCAATGTTGGCTGCAGCATATACATAATAGCAAATAATAAATGTTTTATTTCCTTTTGTTATTTTTATTACGAGATAACGTTTGAGATATGTCTGATTTAAGATATGTAGTTATTTAAAGTCTAATCCCGTTATTCATAAAAAAATCTTTTCTCCTTTTTTACCAAAAGCAAATGTCAAATTGACAGATAAGGACAAACAACTATTTAGCTAAACTGTTTTATTTTTCTTCAAAAATGACAGTATTATGCATAAGAACCGACTTTGAAGATAATTAATACTTTAAAAGAAACCTGACATTTCCTTTCCATATTATTTTAATGATATGACAGACGACATATGAACACTCGTATGTCACATTAAAGAGTTATAGTAGTAATAAACCTCTCCCGATATCGGCAAATTCATAAGAGATCGCCCTATAAGCTCTACGACAATACTCTCATAAGAAGCGTAAGCTACTTTTATAGATGACTCCTGTTTTCTTATCAAAAAATCTCGATATGAAGAATGGACCTACGGTTGCGTACCAACGAACGTCGTTAAGATGGTATCCTTTAGCTACACGACTAATTGTGCTTACCATGAGTTGTACGCAACTGTATTCGGTAGCGACTGCGGCGCTCGGAAGTATGTCCGTCTCGCTTCTACAATTACTGTGGCAGGAGCGAGACGGACATACCCCCGAACGCCGCAGACGCTATCGAATGCGGTCAGGTATAATTCTTGGTTAGCCCACTATGCCTCCCGCACAATGGCAGGGGAGGATAACCTTTTTATACTACTTTATTTTTATTAAGACTAGGTTCTCGTGTGACAGATCGATCATGTGAAAAAATTGAAGTCGGGTGTGGTTTGGGTAACAAATAATTCTACGCTTGTCTGTTAAGAGATGTAAGTTTTTTTGTGCTACCTAATGCTTTGTGTTGAGTGAAGTTAAATATTAAATATTTTAAATTCCTAGAAATATTTTGTAGGTACAAGCAGTTTTTTTTTACGTTTGCTCAAAAAGTAAACGAGTTGCAAACGAGATTGACTGCTATTTTACTTTATAAATATAATTGAGAATTTACGACATAAGATAGACTAGTTAAACGATTACTACTTAAGATCAAAACTATAGGAAAATGATTGCCTATAGCAGATTTATATGGCTCGTAAAGATTATTACGGCGCTATATAAGCTGTAATGTGTAGGTAATTATAACTGCACTGCAACTGTTGCAGTACTAATTGTAGGAAGAATCCGTGGTAACATTATATTAAACGTAATGAAATACAGTATTGTAATGACCGACATCGGGAAAAGAGAACTTCACTTCCTTGGGATTTTACTTTTCTTTTAGCGCTTCTTAACACGGTTAAGGTCGTGTTTTAACCGTCTATCGTGTCATGTATCTCTTTCCTACACATACTGATTAGAAGTGTTAGAATGTAACATCTACTGTAATAGACAATAAATGGGCGGCCATTAAGTCGCTAGACATCTCGTTCATTCACCGTCACATATATATGTAGGAGTGTCAAAGGTAATCACAAATATCTAAACAAGCCCTCTAATGCCTTGACAATAGAGGTGTGCTCAGATATTTGTGAGAACCTTGGCCACTTCGATATACATTATCGCTACTGTAACACAACACAATTTATCGGCCCAATTTTATTTCTCGGTCCCTTCCATGTCATAGTAACAGATGTGTGAGGTCCCCTCATGACTTTTCTAGTATATTAAATAAATGTGAAAAATAGTGGTGCAAAATTACAATTAATGGGCAATATAAAATTAACTAGCAACTTAAAATCATATTCCAAAAATGCGGAGGAAATTCGTTTAAAACCTCGCTGACATAATGAAGTTAAATACCACTTTACAGTCTCATTATGTCCGATGCATGGTACTTCATTAAAACATCATTAATCCTATCAAAATGCGCTTTTAGTCACAGTTAACATGACTCGTTGCCATAAAGAATACAAACGCATCGTTTGATGCCACACGTGAGTATAGCGGTTTTCTAATCAAGAACACAATAAAACGCTACAAGGAACTATGAACGCCTAAGGCACTTAAAGCTTTTTAGCAGTGAACTACATTTCTGATACGGGTATAGCTAATTTAGGTAGCATTGTGCCCCTCCATCAAGATGCGTCTGAATAAGATTATCAAGAGAGTAAAACCCGTTGGGAGTCATTGGTCATAAATCATAGCTCATAAAACGCGACTGACAATAACCTCTCTCCCAATCCGCTTCCTAGACAAAAAAATTGGCCAAACAAAAACCAACTCTAATACCCATCTGTTAAGTATTAGTTTGCTGAAGCAAATAATGATGAGTCGAGAGAGGAGTGTCGTTAAAATGACAAGCGAACTTAATACTCCGTTTGATCGGACCAATTGTTGGTATTGTGTTTTCTGTCTATTTTTATAGACGGCAAAAAGTCGGAGTATGATACCAGATGAGTGTGAGGGTTCCTTGTATAAACAGAAGCTGGATAAATGGGAAGATATTAGTTTTTTGACATAAACGTACGTATGTGCTTCTGATTTTTATTTTGGTTTGGACAAAACCGCCAAAGTACAATTAAAAAACTACATTGAAGGAATTTTTGAATTAAAAATTGTGATTGTATAAAAGGGTAATAATATTCATTTCACTAGAAATAATTGTTTCTAATAAAAGTCTGAAATAAAAGTATCAAACATATCACAAAAATAGGTATATTGGGTTATATGTACACCCTGTTTATTTTAATTAACTTTAAGGGGAGATTCTCCGGGTTAAATCGAGTGAATATCTTTAAGAAACTAGTGTCTTAACTATTACAGTTTTTGAGATATTCAAGAAATAAATTTATTAGCTGAACCAGTTTAAAGGGTTACTAAACCTATTTATTATTATGTCTAAAGTTTCAGCTTTGTCATACTTGACACTTACTTTCGTGTTACTCGAAAGGAGCTTTTACAATTTTTTTATTTATTTTGTACGAAAGACGAAAATTACACTGATAGACGGAACCCTACACCACGAATCGTTCTTAATAAGCATACCGTATTGTTAGTGTAACCTCACCTTCTCCATTCCAAAAAGACTTATCCGCCTCTAGTAACCTGATCACTTAAGCCATTTAAAATCACATACGTGAGGAATGTAGGGATAGAGGACATGCATCAATCACGAGCTTGTCTCGTCATTTTCGGCTAATCTAAAGATTTTATACACAATGTCATTCGATTGTGAAGTATGGGGCTCACAAAGACCAGGTTTGTATTTACATTACTATTAGTAATGTTTATAGGAAAAAAAGTGACTTAGAAGACTGGTAGATGTGCTCAAAAATCACTCTTGAGTTCCTTAAGAAAATACTAAAATCGCTCTGCCTGTCTTCTAAGATTAAGGATTTTACCCGTAGGTAGATCAGAATCAAAATCCGATGGGACCACCTCGGAGACAAAAAAGAATCATCGAAATCTATTTATAATATGACAAATTACCATAAAGAACAGAGCAAACTCCTCAATTAAGTCGATTTACGGGTTTATTAAAAAAAAAACATAAAAAACTGTCCTTTTGCATTTCTGTTTCATTTTTTGAAACTGAATGTAATATGATATTTTTTGGTCATATGTAGCCCATCAAGAACCGTCAAACTTCGAAAAGCTCATCACGGCAGCGTTGAAAGAAACACGAGTAGAGGCAGGGCTCCTACATGATGGTCAGATGCGATTTTCGACGCCACTGGTGCATGGTGCTAACATCCAGGTAGCAATTCAACTGGCCCAAAACAGAGAGTCGTGGAAAACGGTGGTGAGGAACTGCGCTTCTGATGATCACGGTTTTGAAGAACCGACTAAGAAGAAGAGACATATAGGATATTTATAAAACCGGCAGTAATCCAACAACAGAGGGACTGCTGCATTGCCTCTCACTCTTCGTCTTCCTAGCGTTTTCCCGGCTTATGCCTATACTGCTGGGAGCCTGAGGCCCGCTTTGACAATTAATGCCAAGATTTGGCTTACGCCAGTTTTATGAGTGCCATTGCCAGCTGACATCTGACCAGATACAGATACATATATTTATTGATAGAAACACATTTTACAAGTCAGTTATTACTATATTATATTCAATTAGCACTACCTATGTGCATTAGACATTACCCTTTTATTTAGTGTAGGGTCAACGTTCTCACTTTGACTAGGCATTTGAAAAATCATCTACCTATGCTGTAGTAAGCATTTTCTACAAGCAACACCTTGAGTTTTCTTTTAAATATTTTATCAGACCCACTTGAGTCTCTTATATTAGGTACTGAGTTGTCAAGAGTTACAAGAGTTGTAAGAGTACCAATAGGGTAAACTAAGCCTTAACGGGATTAGTCCGGTTTCGTCACGATGTTTTCCTTCATCGAAATACGATTGGTATCAAATAATACTTCGTACTTCGTACATACATTCCAAAAAACACATTGGTACTATGCGGCAGGATTGGAACCCACGACCTTCGGATTCAAAGTCACACGCCTCCTTACCGCTGGGCCACTAACACTGCCTACTTTTAAGTTAAGTAAGTAACTAGTGAATTGCAGCTTCTTTCTCATAATGTAAGCAAACCACCTTGGAAACAAAGTGTATCGTCCCAAATGTTTTGTTATGCATAACTTCATTAGATCATTCAAATGGGACAACATTTTTCTTCAAATTAATTCTGTACAAAAGTGTTTATCAATGAGTGATGATAAACAGTTAATAGCACCTTTAGCAAGTGTTTTTTAAACAGTACCGTTTGTGGTTTGAGTGACAGGCGTTTTCCGCACACCGTGTTGAAAATAAACTGTTGCGCCGGAGGTTAATTCGTTTGATCTTGGGAGAACGGAGCTAATAAATCATTATAGCTGTTTCTTTTTATTAAGTTTGTGTGAAAGTGACGCGAAATTATTGCCTTATCGAATAACCGTTTATGTGACAGTTCCCATTAATTCTTTAAGTTGCTGTTGTGTATGTAAATTAAATTTAAGATATATTTTCAAGATATTTTATCGTTTGAATAGTGTAGTTATCAATTTCATATTTATAATAACTATCATTTGGGTCATCACTAAAAGTTAAAACATTTATAATCAACTGACGAATTAGAAAATACCAAGACTATCGCCAGGTTCTAAGTAAGCGATGTACTAGTGTGACTTCTAGTTTATGCAACAGTGATTAATAAGGGTTCTTAAAATCGAGGGTCGCTGTTACAAAACGAGACGAAGTCGAGTTTTATAATACCAGGCCGCAGAATTTATGAGCTGTTGCATATACACTAGTTTTTGTACTACAGCGAAAACAGCAAATAAAGCGAAATCTCAAATGGCAACAGAATGTGAAATTTGTTTGTATGAAAATCCATAATAGCATCGCTCAACGTTGTTCCTATGGAATATTCTGGACAACGTTAAAATTATCGCTGTCAGTCAATTAATTGATAGATTGAAGTGGTAGTAGTGGAAGTAGGTAAAAATAGGTAGGTACATCGGTGTGCACCTTACTCTTTGCAGAAATGTTCCAGATTTTGACGCTGTTAAAATTTCTATAGAATTTTGATAAATTTAATGAATACTTACTTAATCATGTTATACTCAATTGTGCTACCACGAGCTATCGTAGTACCTACTTACACAAAACACAATTAAGAAATTACATGAAAATGCACGTAAAATCAAAATTTCACGCGCCTTTTTTCGTGCAGCAAAATAGTTTGAAAACACGTTTCTGTTACAATGAATGCCCTAACGCGGGCGCTGTTTTGCACAAAAGGGAACCATTAACTTGTTATTCGATAACAATATCACTCGCTTTATTGCCAACATTCCACGTCTGCACCAATTTGGAGAGCGTACGCGTTACAATTTTTTTTGAATTTTTTGAATTTTGAATTTGAATGTGATTAAATCGTAGTAATGTGACATTTGAAAAGTAACGACATTATCGTGACTGTATTCAAGCTATTATAATTGAGTAATTTAGTGATGACGCCGATTTTGAAGTCGTGTCGATTTCCAAATATGCGATAATGCGATTCCATCAGTCAATTTTAATTTACCAAGGATATTGACAGGTGCCAACGCATGTTTCCTGCTTCAGCTGTCATAAGCCACAAAATATATAAAATGACGTTTTATATTCCTACGCGAACAGATATGCACAGCTGCATATGCCTGATGTAGTGATATCGAAATCGACAACCATTATGCACCTAGCTGACATATGGATATACTAACATCTCCCAGCCACATAAACTCCAATCTACAAAACCGAACAGATGCAAAGATTGTCGTGCACCATCCAACTCGCTTGCGAATTAGATTCGCCGACTGTCGTATAGAGACCTCGAAAGGGGGCTGAATCTGATAAGGCCGATAGGCCCCTTCTTTCACGACACCTTTGTCATAACAAAGGATCTGTTTTGGCCTCGGTGGCGTCTGAATGGGCTTGCTAACCCGAAGGCCCGCAGATCGAGCAGATATATGCCCTTCCAAAGATTTATTAATCTTCACTGGAACAATGAGATTGGGCACCTGGCTTTTTTTCACGACACTCGAGTATGCGAGCTCCGTCGGTTGCATTGAGTTGTAGTTTTTTAGTTTTAAAGTGGTTGAAGGAAGTGTGTTATTGTATTTGGAAGTGCATTGGGATGTAGTAATATTTTTAAGGCGTTTATTTTATATTTGAGTGTAGTCTCTCTATAAAGTGAAAAACTATGATTAAAGTAGCTGTTTACAGCTACTAAATAGGTGAAAGGACAATGAAGGATGCTATCGGTGCCTTATAATACTAGGTAGGTTTATTTAAAAAAAGGAACGAGTTTTTTTCTTGCATTGTTTAAGCTAGAGTCAGCGGTACCTATAATAAAATTCAATATTAGTACTTTTTTTTGTTGCTTTTATTTCAAAACGAATCTTTATCCCATTAAACATTATCGGTACAAAAATCAAAGGTACCCATTTACTAGAAACAATCACATTTGATTTTGATAGTTGTGTGTTTATAGTTTTTCAGGGGTCTTTGCACTGTTGAATACTTAGAGGAAACCACACCCTCGCATTTTTTGCTAAGAGAATCACTCAAAAAAAGCGATAGGTTAAGTTTTTATCCTTCTATTGTACTGACAAAATCAGACGTCTTCTTTCTAGCGTTTCCCCAGCTTATGCTACGGATAAGGGACCCTGGGGTCTACTTTGGTAACTAACTCCAAGACTAACTTTAAATACATAATATGTGGCAACCATAAATAAAAGAGAGAAGTGAAAATGAACATTCATATCAAAACGTCATACTGCATAAAGTCATTGGGACAATGACGATAGTCTCATCCACTGGGACAATCATCTTATACCACCATCCAACATCACCATCACCATCACTATCACCATCACCATCACCGTGCTTACCACGAGTTGGAAATCCATTGTCGAAATCTATATTCGGTAGCGTCTACATCAACGCGTTAGTGCATTTTGTTCGCACTTGCGGGAAGCGGGATGAAACTGTAGATAACGTGTCGAAATCTATACCAACTCATGTTGGAGACACTTTATCCTACGAGCATTTAAATAAAAATTACGACTACATACTAATGTGGTAAAACCAAAACAATTAATATTCCTACTAGACATCCTCAGTTATTCTAAACCACCCAGGCGATCAGGTTTCTCATTTCATTTGTCTAGATCGCGTGCGAAGGGACAGCAGTAATCAATAAGGTTTTTATCTCAGCATCGGCTCAAGCGCAAGAATTCTTACACGTTCGTTCCCTGAACCTAGAACTTAACACTTCAGATAATAACTGGAGATAACAGAAATGCGTTAAGGGTTTAAATGAAAAGTAGGAACGTGATGTTTGGTACATCAAATTAATCAGTATATACGATAACATCTTAGTGGACGCGTGCAGTAGCGAGCGACTTTCTTATTATTGCGTATTAAGCTGAGATTTTGTGTGGCTCTGTAGAATTCTTGTGTACAAAAAAATGTGTCTGTGTTAATTTTACAAACATTCTAGCATTGTTATTTGGGTAAACTTAGATGTAAAAATAATTCAATTAAATCTCCATGTTAAGGTCTTAACTAATTAAATAAATTTAAATTATTTCGATTTACTCTGTTGCGAAATTTAAAAGTTTTATTTTTATATCTACGCATCAGTAAAAAAGTTTAATAAAGGTACATTAATATTATTATAAAGCAATTTTTTTCTAGATAAATTATTTACTACCGTAAATTATAATACATACAGTAAGTGTAACTTACTACCTATCTCTACCTACCTTAAATCTAAAATATGGAAATAGGATGCTGGCAGCATTTCCTCGTTGTATCGCAATGCCGATACGTTGTGAGAGGAAGCCACCAGCTCTTCGGTCACCAGTTACATAAACCAGGCGTTTCGCGATTTCTACAAAAACCTTGGAAATCGAGGATTTCTAGTTAGTCTAGTATTTGTCGAGAAATTGGATACCTACTAGGTATTTATTAGGTCTTCCAAAGCTTCGAATGATTGCAATGTGAGACGTTCTTATACCGATCAACTATTCCATGTACGGCAGTGATTTCCAAATAAAACAAGATATTTTTTTTGTTTCTCCCATTTATTAAATGGCCTAACATTGAATAGAGCAATAATTTTAAAAAGCCCCCTGTAATCGCGAGTAATAAATAACAGCTACTGCATTTAAAGCTGTCAAACCTAACGCACATTTCATAGATTGGACATCAACGTCAGCTGCTTGACTTGCGCATTTAAAAAGCGGCGTAAGTAACTATTCATTCATAGGACATTATTGCATTTTAGACTGCGAAGCTCAGTTGTATAGTGCATCTTGATAACGAACCCACATTTGGCAAATAAACCTCAGCGGGAAGCCATCACAATATTTTAGTGAGTACGGCTCTATATGGTAGACTATGACGTTTTTTGTGGCGTCACCACATGTCGAACAAAATCTTGTGTTTTGACTCCAGGTTTTTTCAAAGTTCTCAGGAGCATCATTGAGATAATTTATTGCGAACCAATATGGAATAAATAAACTGGTCAATTATAACAAAAAAGGAGACGTGTTCCGTTGCAAATAAATATGCTTCTATTTTATTAAATACCAAAACCCACATGGCATGTACGGTCGACACAAAACTTATTTTAACACCTCTGTATCTTATACTGCCTCAAAAAAGGCATAAAATTGAGGTACATTGGCAAACAAGATTTAAAAAACAAATATTGTCTTTGTCTATCAACATTAGGGAAATCCTAAAATAGGCACGAGAAGATGAATTAACCCTTCAAATATTCTGCGATTCAAGTACACCAAACAACGTATAAAATCGCATTTATACCGATTCAGGTAAACCTTCCCCTTACCATCTTATTCCAGAAATATTAACCCCGTTTCCACAATATCACAAAACGAGAAATTTAATAAATCCATTCTGTTTTGATCACTCCTCTTGTTCCCAGAACATTGCACAAAAGGGAACCACGAATAGCCCAAATTCGCCCAAAAAACTTTAGACGCGTCCCGCAGATGCTAGCTCGATAGACAGAGCTTATAAGACGGCGAAACTTTGTATTAACTGACGACTATAGGATATTCAATTTGACTATTGGGCATTTGAAACACATTGAACAGGTACTTAAAACGTTTAATTCCAAGGGCTTTGTAATTTTAACTAAGATTAATAATAGCTACATACAGCTTACTATATTCAATTGTACACATCACATTCCGGTTTGGTAGATGCGTATTGAAAGTTTTATTATTTGTAAGTTTGTGGGTTAAAAGTCATGTCACTCTTACCATTGTTTTTGTATAGTTACTTTCTGTAGAAAACTACAAAAAAAAAAAAAAGACAAAGCGGAAGATGTTTTTTCCCTTTCGAACCATCATTAAAGGCAATAATAGAAGACCCAAACAGCTACTGTCTTAGGGTCCTCTATTATTGGCTGTTAGAACACGGGAATCTTTTGTGCCGACATAAGTACATTCCTGGCTGTTAAGATATTTAGTTAACAGACACACAAAACACACACAATAGACACACACGCACAGACACGCTTTCGCGGGTAGACATCAAATTGGGAACTATATGTATTTTATTTTAAATGATCATCTTTTGGTTCTCCAACATTGGCGTGCGCATGATCCGTACTCCGAAGTTGACACCATATTTCAAGATGCGGATTCTATAGTCGGTAGTCTACTACACATCCCAAACCTCAACCTTTTGTGTGATCTCATATTAAACCGCCCTTTCCGAATTTATCGTCACAGAACGATATGATGTCTTTATGTCCCGCTACTATTGTGTGCCACTTATCTGATCGTCTCCAGCATTATGTTTAATGGTTAGAAGTGAATGCCCATACTTTTGAATTCATTGTTTGTGTTTAAGATTTTGGTTTTGGAAACTACAATGGTTACAATGGTTTTGTTTATTTTGTTGGACAGTTTGAAAATGCGCTTTTTTTAATAATATTGCAAACAGGGGTTTATCTGAGGATAGCCGACGTTTGAGTGTCCAGGAATAAAATATTAAGTTTGTCATTCAGTTTTAAAAGCATTGGTGGACGGTAAGATCATGCAGGTTTGTACATACCAATGCGTTTTTCGAAACGAATCCCAATAAGGCCTAGTTTATACATACCGTATGGGTTGGAAGAAAAGAGAAAGGCAACGGATAGATGCATTAGAAATGTGGTGTTGGGAGACGAATCCTCCGAATATCATGGACTCAACGTCGTACCAACGTCTCAATTCTTAATAAACTAGAGACTTACTTCGGACTTCAGACATGTTTTTCGCAGAGGTCCAGACTCGGTGGACAGGCTGGTCGTGGTCGTACAGGGCCGAGTCAATGATTCTAGATCGCGAGGCCGTTGCGATGGATGGATCAGATTAAGGCACAAATAAGTGCCCACAAAACTCAAGCCCGGGGGAATCAGAGAAGAATTGTGCAACGTGCCACCGCCAAACCGCATCGGTGATCACAACAGGTCTGTCAAAAGCTTACGCCTAAGAAGAAAAAAAAGATGGGTTGGAAAGTCAGATGGCAGTCGTTTTAGTAACATCTACTGCTAACACTACTGCCTACGCCAAATCTTGGAATTAGTTGCCAAATCGGACCCAGCCTCCCAGACCAGTGGCATAAGCCTGGAACACGCTAGGATGAAGAAGATTAAGTTTAATTTCACTTAAAATTATATTGTTTTTAAATTACCAACCTAACTCGTTATTATTTATTACTGTCCTCTCCTTGCAAAGAAGTCATGAAATGGCTCAACAAACAGTAAGTAGTATGTAAAAAAAACTTAATCTATCGTTAAAGATTACCTGTATTTTTTATTCGCTTAGCCACAATGAGAGCATTCAACTCTATTCGTTCACAATTCACAATCCAAAAGAACTGCTAAATATCGGAAACCGCGGGCAATAAAAAAAGAATCTGAGCATTCACAAAAGTAACATATTCTCTGTGGACGCAGCCATTAAATCACATGAAATGTTAAATAAAATCGCGGTATAGCGGCACTGTGTCAGTGAAATTCTAAAACAGTAGAAACGAATAGTTTTTGTTCTCGTATCTAAATTTCGCTTTTAACCGCGAAAATGGTCAGCCAAATTGATAACTCTTTGTTAAAAATTGTTTGGCGAAGAACAATGCGAATGCGGTTTTGCTTATGATGAAAACTTGGGCGGTATTCGAAATTTGAAATATTGATTTGTAACGTTTTTGTTATCAATATGTTTCTGTTTTGTCATCGAAACGCATCTTAATTTTGGCAATGTGTGTGAGAAAGGGCCAGTTTTCCTGGTGGGCTAATCAATGTAACTAAGCAGAGATTCATGTAAGTAACTTTCCTTATTTATAGAAATTGGTGACAGTCGGTTAGTGCGCGCAACTCTTTTAAATCATCTGACGTTTAGTAACGTTGTCAATCTCATTAGACAGTTACCTGTTTTTTTAATTAGTTACCTGTTTGAGACGAACTCCAATAAGAGTCAAGAAAAAGATCTAATTTAAGCGCCTGGGCACTCAAGGCCTTGGTCATATAATTTCAGTTTATAACTTTTTTTAAATTATTGTGGTAAGGACCCATGTGCATTAGTTAGAGGTCCCATCATGACATCAAAACAAAATGAAATTATTCTTCGAATAGACCGCTTGGTGGTATTCTACTGTAGTCTACTTTGAGTGTCGAGAATGTGATGGCAAAACAGAAATATAAAAGTGCAGTACTAAATCGTTGGAATTTTAAACGCATACATGGTACGTTTGCTAAGTTTTATAAATAGGTTGATTATCTAACGATTATCACGATTATTGATCACAAAGGAATGTATTGGACACAAAAATAGGTGTCTAATTAGGAATCACTTTCAACTGGAATCAACTCTACGATTCCGATTAATAAGAGTCATATAATAGTCACTAGCTTTTTCCCGCGACTTCGTTGCATTGCATTATAATAAAAACTGTCCTATATATGTCCTTCCCCAGCCTACTTACTCATCAATCTATCCCTATACCAAGTTTCATTTCAATCCGTTCAGCCGTTTTGGCGTGAAGAAGTAACAGATAGACAGAGTGACTTTCGGATAAAAAATAAAATAACCCGCTCCGGGTCTTTCCTTTTGCAGAGGCTGTCCATTGCAGTTCAACGTGGTAACGCGGCGAGTGTAATGGGCACCTTTGCACCTGGAGGGTTACGGAGCGATTTTAATTTTAATATTTAGTTTGTTTTTGTAGGAAATTTTTATTATATTTGTATTTTATTTGTAATTTGTTTTAGTTTAGTCATACTTATGGATTTTTGTTGCTGTTAAATTAATTGTATATGTTATTGTAAATTTATTTAAGTTAAAAATTAATACACATTAGTTAAAATATAAAAAATAAAACATAAAATTAGTAATAAATAGTATAAGGCCCACTTGCACCACCCGGGGTTAGCCACATAACCGGGAGTTAAGCGTTTTTTTGTATGGAATTTGACAGCTCAAATCCGAGTTAGCGGCTAACTCTGGGTGGTGCAACTGCAAGTGGGCCTAAGAGTGTTTGTGGCCCAGCGGTAAGAGTGTACGACTTTCAATCCGAAGGTCGCGGGTTCACATCCAGGCGGCTCATACCACTGAGTTTTTTGGAACCGTACATTGTATTATTTGATTATGAGCATCATTTGATATTTAACAATCGCTTTTCGGTAAAGGTAAACATCGTGAGGAAACCGGAGTAATCCCAATGAGGCCTAGTTACCCTCTGGGTTGGAAGGTCAGATGGCAGTCGTTAAACTAGCGCCTACGCCAAATTTTGGGATTCGTTGCCAAAGTGAACCACAGGCTCCGCTCATGAACCCTATTATAAGCCAGGAAAACCCTAGGAAGAAGAAGTCTAAGAATGGATAAGCTACCACAAAACGACATACGAGTATAAATACATCAACTACATATATTAATAACATAATATCGCACTAAAAAGTTATCATCCTTAATTTCCTTATATTAAATTTATAATGTGCAAAGTGTATCTACATCATCAAAGCTCAAGCACTCCTTTTAAAAATTAGCTGAGCAATCCTTTGAAACAAAAGTGACCAAGTTTCTAAACGTAATAAAGGCACATACGCTCTTTGCAATATTAGCAAAGGTTTTGTCTGCGGTCAGCTGCAAATCTGCCGATTAGTATACTGTGGTACAGGCTGTCATCGTTTTCACAAAATATCAACCAGTATCTATCTGACCTAGTGTCTCGTATAACCACTATAGTTCTCCGTATCAAGTTACACTGGAACTTTAAGATGTGACAGGATTGTGAAAAATTGTGAGGTTTATTGAATCATGTGTTTCCAATATTCGATTCGTTTATTTTTAAACGCATCGGCATTGTTTGCGCGTTTTTGCGGTTTGTAAACTAACCGCGGAGGCAGTGAAACGGTTAACTTTTTTCTTATTATTTATTTAATCGTATGGCATATTATACACTAACAGATACAGAGAAATCACAAATCAAACTCCAAAGAATTAATCCACTTGTGAGCAGTCCGTTTTGGTATCCCGTTTCTATATGTGTGGTTAATGCTTATCTATTCTTATTACATGGATGTGACGAGACGAGAACGCAAACCTCATCTACTAGACAGAGCATACGAGACAATATGCGATCACAACACATATCATGCAGGAACGTACTAATTTAGTATGTTTGGTTTGTAACAAACCCTTTCTTTCAGTAGCAGAAGTTAAAAAAATAGTAGGTTGTAGGTATATCAAGGGCATAAAGTTACCCATTTTTAGACGAGGCTATTTAGTAGTCGGAAAAAAATGGCACATCGAAAAGAGACTGTTCCGGTAAGCAATGCACGGGTTGATACTGTAAGTGTGGTGTGTCGTGAACGTGATCGAATTTCAAGCGAGAAAGCGGACAGTAATAGTGCCAGTGACAACACACAAAATAAGTGAACCCGTGAGAGGGTAGATCGCTATGGTGTGTGGGTAGATCACAACCAGAAACTATTTACTATGTAAACATGGCGCTTGCAACAGTGCCGAAATATCGGGTCCTCAATAAAACAAACATACATGGTAAATATCCCATTTTAGATCGTAGTTATAACTGCCTACTTAACCAATGCTCAACACACTAAAACCTCCTAAGAATTTAATTCACCAAGTGCACAATGTCTACCTAACTTAGAACAGTTTTATGTGATCGACTAAATTCCTGATTCGACTAACGGAGCTTAATGAAAACGCCTCCGCTGCAACTAAATTGGGAAAGCCAACGCCGGGGTTTTCCACAATTATTTCACCTGGTGACGGTAAGTCTGCCTAGATAAAGTGATTTCGCTTTCCGGGGACTGCGCGTTTCCATTGTTACTCAATGAACGTAGATTTTGTGTTGATTTCCTAATGTTTCTTCTTTCTAGCGGTTTCCCCGCTTTTATCACGCCTGGGATCCGCTTGGGCAACTATTATACAGATTTAACGTAGGCGCTAGTTTCTAGTTTTACGAAAGTGCCTGCCATCTGACCTTCCAAGTAAACTAGGCTTTATTAGAATAGACTAGACGACAAAAAAAACTAATTAGTCCGTCTGTTAGATTATTATAAAATATACGATACGTATTTTTTCTTTTGTTCGTCAAATGAAAAATGACGGAAATACAGAGCTTTAAAGTTTCGCGTGACGTCACAGCTAGGTACAATTCTTACCTACATATGACGTCACCAGCCCCCACCAAGGAACTTTGACGCTCTTCATATTCGTCAATTTTAGTGATCTTGAAAAAGGATAAAAATACGTGTCTAATAATTTAGGATAATCTTTCTGACGCACTAGTTAGAATTATTTATTTATTGTAAGAAACTAAACTAAAACATAATCAAACACAAATTTAAATGTATAAGTATATAACTAAACTAAAATAAAACTAGATAAAAACTAAAATAAAACTAAATAAAAACGAAAATAAATCTAAAACAGGCCCCTGCGGCATGGTACCGAGACACGCTGGCAACATTTCCTCGCTAGATTGCAAGACTGATCCGTTGAGCGAAAAATACTAATTAGAATAAGTAATAGTTTTTCAACCTAGTCGTCATGCCTATTCGTCCGATTTCTTCAAGATTTTTTCCTTCATCGTAAAGTGATTGGTAAATATCAAATGATATTTCGCACTTATGTACACACGCGTTCATAAGTGCATGGGCAATTTATGAATGAATCCATTCATAAACTGCCCATGCAATTCTGGACGCGATAGTACATAGGCTCCGAAAAACTCATTTCCTCGTGTTTATAGTGGTTATACTCGTAGTCCTCACGAAAGCTTAAAACGGTTTACTAATCTTAAATTTCTTCGCGGATGTATGCATGTTTCCTTGGCCAAAAAGAAACTGGTAAATATCAAATGTATTTAGTATATAAGTTCTGAAAAGCTAAATAGTATAGGACTTTCAGGACGTCTACCGGTAGGTAACAGCATTTATACATGTTCTGTGAATTATAGTCGCCTGCAATAGTACCTTTCGCTATGTAGATCGCAAACATATATGCGCCACTAGGTAATAGTCGTATAAATAAGACTGCCAGATATTTTCGCGACCTTCATAGCGGAAGACACTATTCTAGTAGACTGTACTCAATGATATATCGTCGAACGGGCATGGATTTGGACTTACGGTAAACGATATGACATACTTTTAATTAGGAATAGTTCTAGAATGGGTGAGAATTATTGGTAAGAAGAGTTTAATAGATTATTAATCAATTTAACTCTTCATGTTTCATACGATGCTTCTACTGTTGTCATAAGTTAACTGCCTCCTAGCCTAGTTGATAGTCACCCTGCCTACGAAGCAGGAGGTCCCGGGTTCGAATCCTGGTCAGGGCATTTATTTGTGAGTTTATCACGAATATTTGTTCCTGAGTTATGGATGTTATCTATGTATTTAAGTATTTATATGTATCTATCTATTATATATATCGTCGCCTAGTACCCACAACACAAGCCTTAGAGCTTACCGTGGGACTAGGTCGATTTGTGTGAGATTGTCCCATAATATAAAATAAAAAAAATAGGTACGTCTAATTGGAATTTGGTTAAACGATTCTTATAATTGTTATACTTAAGAGTTCGCTTTCAAGTTTTAAATAAACTTAGAATTACTTATATTAATAAGCTTAGGAATATTTTAACCCATGGATCTTCAATAAGTGTGACCTAATAATTAAGCGTAATTCTGACTTATATATTTTGAGACATGACTTATATATTTAAAGTTAATAACACACATCGTGCGCTAACGCCAAAAAAATACATTTTGTTCTTAATGGCGCGGCATCCTAACTTATGTATCAATTTATAAGTTCTTTAAGTTGTATCTTTATACATCGAATTAGAACTACCGCGAGACATAGTAACGCATGTAACACCCCTGGAGTTGCAGGCGTCCATAGGCTACGGTGACCGCTTACCATCAGGCGGGCCGTATGCTTGTTTGTCACCGTCGTAGTATAAAAAAAACATAGGTATTAATATTATAAAACAATACGGATAAGACCCAAGTATTTTTAGTCACTACGCACGACATGTATCAGAGATCCCTATTATTTTATTTTATTTTTATTTATTACCGTAATTACAATCCATAATACACATTATTGAAACAGCATCGTTAAACCAAACAGGTTTGTCTCGATGCTGCATTCCACATATATACTGCTAGTAGTGCTAATATCTAAATTACAATAAAATACGACCAATTTCTTCACATCCATTTTAGGCAAGTAGGCATAGGGGAAACTTGAACCTTGGACATAGTTTTACTTCGGACAATTGGCAATATTTCTACATTGCCAGGGTAATTAAAATATTTTATTTACTTAATTTGTAACGTTATTTGATAACTAATAAAATCAACTATCAACGAAACTTGAAGGCCGGTAGTATCTTGAGAAAAATAATTCAATATGAGTCGTGTCATGAAAAGTTGGAATTTAGAACTTTACATCAAGGCATCTTAGGATTCCATTATCAAGCTTTAAGTACAATGGGTGACGACACAGGCGGGCGTACTGCGGCACGCCTCCTCAACCGGCTTTTTTATCAAGGGCGCTGCGCGCGGTGACACACGCCGCAGTACGCGCGCCTGCATTGTCGCGCACGATACTCAACGCCTGATAATGGAATCTTAAGATCTCCCAAACATGTTGCGAGTGACTAAAATTACGTGAGATCCGTAGTATAATATATTATAATTGTTATAATTTAAATTCCCCAAGTAAAGACTGACAATGGAGCCCCACACGTACAAAATGTAGTTCAAACCGATCGAGTAATTAAACTAGAAGCTTTTAAGCTACAGATCGAAATTATAGGAACCAGTTCGGTTTTCCTTGCTTAACTATCTCATTATGGCGCAGTTTATACGAACCAAAGCTTCTTAAACCAGCTATCTTACTGCCTAATCAAAAATTCAAAATGGCGGCTTGATTTGTCGACAGGGCAATTAGTGAGGTTTTAGGTTATAGAGATGCATTTTTACCCGGCTTCCGAAAGAAAGTAGGGTTACAATTCTCAAACTTATATAGATATAGGTTTTTTATCACGCCCTGTGAACTTTGCTTGATGGTTTTCAAGGGGTGTGCGTGTGCCATAGATGTCTCTCCGGCGTGGTTGAATGATGATTACCGCGAGTCGATTCGCCGCTAGGGGCGCTAGTGGAACGTGGGTCCAGCGAGAAGAATTCAAACGTCACTTCGACAATTCTCTCATATTGACACACCTACGCATCAGTGGCGCCGCCTGGTGATCGACAATACGGTAGCTCCCATTTCAAGTAACATATTGACCCACAGTTCCAAAATTCTTAACAAACGGACGCCCTAACAATCTAAATATTTAGGTCTTAACTTAGGTCGAAATGTCTATTATTCGATGTTTGCTTGTTAAGCAAGTAGAGGGATCAAAATGTTTGTACGTAGCGCGGGCACCGAGGTCTGTTTTCAGATTAAGTTAATTGTAGGTATTAGTAGTTGTGATATAAAACTTAACAGTCTTGACATTATTCGAAGTGATTGTTTGCCCTTTTTAGCCGGTCATATAATTATGTTCGATCATGGATAGATAGATTATTCTTTCACGAAAGTCAATAGCATTTTAAGTTTGCATTAGTATTTTCTAAGTCATAAGAATTTCCGTCATGATCGTCACAAATTGAAATAATTTTCAAATAATAATGATATCGTGTCTCTCAATAAGGATCGTCACATACAATTAAAAAAAAATACATACAAAATATGTACATGTCCAACGGATTTGCCAATCAATGACAACCGGTTGTCGTAGTTGGTAGTGACCCTGCCTGTTAAGCCGATGGTTCTGGGTTCGGATCCCGGTAAGGGCATTTATTTATGTGATGAAAAGATACTTGTTCCTAAGCCATGGATGTTTTCTATGTGTTTATGTATTTGTATATTATATGTATCGTTGTCTGAGTACCCGTAACACAAGCCTTCTTGAGCTTACTGCGGGACTTAGTCAATTTGTGTAAGAATGTCCTGTATTTTTTTTTAATAGCCTACTAAGTTGTGTCCCACTGCTGGGCAAGGGCCTCCCCTCTGCTCCGCCACTCGTCACGGCTTAGTGCATGCTCACGCCAATCCTGTAATATTTATTTTTTCAGTCCTCCGGCCGGTAAGCGCCACTTTACGCAAAACTAAATTGCCGCCTGCCGGCTCCGTCGGGCTGAAAAATAGTATACAAACCTCGGCCGGTAAATGAGAAAGCCTCGGATCACATGTTAGTCGACCTCGGCTTCGCCTCGGCCGACAATTACATGGAATCCGAGGCATTTCCCACTTAAACGGCCTTGGTATGTAATGTACTATTATTTTGATTTATTTAATGTATAATTGATTTGGTTCCGATGGATTGTCCGAACGTATATGGCCAGCTATTAGTACCTATCTGAATCACTGCCAGTCATTAACAACAAATCAAGTTGAGATTTTCGAAATTCGAACAGACCCGATCTAGTTTACGACCGTTGGATTCTTCGGCCAATTCAAACAGTTCTGATACTAGAAAAACGTTAATTAAGTGATATGGTGTTTTAAGATGCATACGATTTGATTGGAATTCACTCAGGGTTCCCTTCGTAAATCATTATGTGTGAAGTCGTCAATGTCAAAGGTTTTATGTGGTCTTCGGGGGATAAAATAAATGCCGCTATAAATTAAAGATGACTTATATTAAGCACTTATGGCCTAGCGGTGAGACATGTGAATTTCGGTCGCAGGTTCAATCCGTTGTTCGTACCAATGAGTTTTATGAAGTGTAGGTATGGTTCAACACTTCCTGTAATGTAAAAAAAAGTCCTGAACGATAATTCAATAGCTGATAAGGTGAATGACCCTGAATAGAATTCCAAATAGAAACATTCCGAAATACGAAAAAAAAATCACTTTGTATGGAGATACGAGTAAGTGCATTTTTGATCAGACATACAAATAGTTTTTTTTTTCGAAATCAGAAATTTTTCCACTTGTCTGGTACTCAGGGTCATTGACCTTATCAGCTATTGAAGTATTGTTCGGGACTTCTGTTACACTCTATAAATTGCTGCGATGGTTATGAAATGCGACCATCAGAAGGCCTTCAGTACTTATTTCGGATATGTTAAATAAATAAATAAATTTAAACTTTCGTGAGACATCACATCAGTGTGATGTCCTAGCCGCGAAGGTGATAACACCACTCTGTCTGTCCGACGAGGTCTGCCCGACGCAGACGAAACATGTCACGCCTATTGTGATAAAAATACGTGAGTGTCAACCGTTGCAATTTAATAAATAAATAAATATTATAGGACATTCTTACACAAATTGACTAAGTCCCGCAGTAAGCTCAAGAAAGCTTGTCTAACGGGTCCTCAGACAACGATATATATAATATACAAATACATTAATACATCGAAAACATCCATGACTCAGGAACAAGTATCTGTGTTCATTACACAAATAAATGCCCTTACCGGAATTCGAACCCAGGACCATCGGCTTAGCAGACAGGATCACTACCAACTACGCCAACCGGCCGGTCACGCACGTATTTCGAATATGTTAATAGGTAATTGGTTATAGAAATGTAAAGTCGACCAATTGGAACCCTAGGCTACTCTAGAATCATGTCAAAATGAAAAGCCGTAAGAGATTTCTTACAATTTATAGCTTCAATATGACATAGTCCTATAGGTACAGTTACCTAAGGTTCCAATTAGTTGCCTGTGAATCTAATAATTTTAAATACTTAATCTAACGGGACGGACTATTTAGATTGATAGTTTTTCAACCTATTCGTCATCCCTTTTATCAATTTCCATAAAAAAATAGAGTGACTACGGTTGGAAAGAACTGGATGCAAAAAGCCGAAGACAAAACAAATGCTTTATGATTGAGTTTATCATCATACCGCGGCCATCAGTGTTGTCAATCACATTATTAATAATAATAACAGGTCATCCGCATGTTTCCCGCTGCAGCCGAATATCGCAACACGCAGCCTTAATTATGCCAGCGCCTCAACGGCTACCGTATAGTACAAAAGTACCTGTCCTGGCAGACGACCGTTTACCGGCAAAGCGGAATTTCTGGATATTACCATAAGCGAAACATTACTGTCTGCCTAATGCCGTGTTTCAACATGCCTCAGCTTTGTTAGGCATATGCCACAGATCAGTTACCAAGTAGATGACGCGCTTGCTCAGTTCAGTTGCATTAACCATGATAATTTGAGCGGTCATAAATAGTTAAATACACACTTAATACAGAAACAGAAAGAGCTCAAATAAGATATTAAGAAAGTACAAAAAAATAGAATCCATAAATAGCTACATCCCATGCCATTTATTTATACACTAATTTAACTATGATTCCACATCACTATTGAGGATTGTTTTAGGAATTCTGAAGTAGCTTTAATCTAATTTCATGTTTATTGAAATATGTGAAACATAAAATCTATACGTAAGTTCATAATGTCACACCCCTTTGAACTTATAGGAGATTATTAGTCCAAAGGCGGATTAGGAACTTTACATTTGAAATTCTTGGCAGATTCTCGCAGGCCAATCACCAAATTCAACTGTATAGTATTATAAATTGAAAGAGACAAAGTGACCAAGGCCCCCGTTGCCCAGGGATGGGATCGAACCAGCGACCTTCTGCTTTCGCGGCAGACGCCCTAACCACAAGGCCACCGACCACGGCGGCCAGAGTCCGAAATTTCCTAAGTATATGCAATCCTTTCTTACTTTTGAAACACTTAAGGTGCGTTCCGCCCATCCTACAGCTCAAATTTACGTTCTAGATAATCTTTACAGATTATTTTTAACTAGAAGCGAGAGATGGCGCCACCATACTGTAAAATTGTAAGGCATGAATTAAATTAAATCATTGACTAATCATAATAAATATTTCTAAGTAGTCACACTACTATGGTAAATCATAAAGACAAAAAACCATTAAAAAGTACCAATAATATTAGTTGTAACCTAGACCCCAGAGTTAGGTGCAAGCCTTTGCTCTCAGAAAAGACTTAAATAAATAATAATAAATAAATAAATATTGTGGGACAATTTTACACAAATCGACCTAGTCCCACGGTAAGCTCAATAAGGCTTGTGATGTGGGTACTAGACGACGATATATATAATAGATAGATACATATAAATACTTAAATACATAGAAAACATCCATAACTCAGGAACAAATATTCGTGATAAACACACAAATAAATGCCCTGACCAGGATTCGAACCCGGGACCTCCTGCTTCATAGGCAGGGTCACTACCGACTAGGCTAGGAGGCCGTTGAATGAACTTGCGGTCATTATTGCGCTTAGGATTCTATGGGAAGTCATCTACAACACACGGTCATGACCGTGCACTAGGCTACCCAAGTTCCCACCTTTCACCATCCGTCACGCCAAACTGACCCGTATCACAAAGCAATAAGAACAGTAAACTGTATGTTTTCAAAACCTGCCCGAATGTATACATTTGAATAATGTAAACCTGCTTTGACGGTCTCAGGAGATGACTTGACATAATACTGTATGGATACCTACATGCATGGTTGAGATTGATGTTCACGAGTTAGAACTGTATGGCTCGCTTGACGGTAAAGAGATATAAAAGTTGGCATTATGCGGGTTCAAATAAAAATTTGAATAAATGGTTTATGGTTTAAGAATTTATTACTCTAAAAGAATATTACAATTCACTTATATAAAGAAATACAAACAATCTTAATGAACATTATTTAAAAGCGCACGAATATCATAAAAAATCATTTGTTCTAAATTTAAAACTAAATTGGCTATTTCCACTCTCACCATTTAGATGGTTGGCAGTCCTCAACTGTGCGCTTTTCCCGAAACTTCCTGCCTCGCACAGCTAAACTGTGGAACGAACTGTCGCCAGCGGTGTTTCCGGACCGATACGACCTTCAAACCTTCAAGAAAAGAGCGTACTCCCACCTTAAAGGCCGGCAACGCACTTGCGACACCTCTGGTGTTGCGGGTGTCCATGGACGACGTTAATCGCTTACCATCAGGTGATTCGTTTGCTCGTTTGCCCCCTATAGCATAAAAAAAAAAAAATATATTTAATGTGGCTACGTACATTTTTAGTAGGCAGACCAGTACAGCACTTACTGACATTTAAAATTCTACCAAAAAACGATTTTATGGGTTTATTAGTTTTAATGTAATTTTGATTAAGTTTTTTATTTTGTACTTAATTCTGTTTTTCAATTTTAAACCGATTGATGAGTGTAACAACAATTAATGTTATAAACAGATTAAGTATATCTGTCAACTAGATGACTAACAGCGATATTAAAAAGTATACATTATAACGTTGTCTATGGTATTCCATAAGAATACTGCTCCTATGGATTTTCATACAATATATGAGCACTGTTGTTTTTTTTTTTAATTTCTTTATTGGGCGTACAACATCTTCCACATTTTGCTTTTTTCGCTATCTTAATTGTCGGAGAAAAACTAGCGTTTGCAACAGTTCGTAATTGGTTCTGAAAACAGCGACCCTCAAGTTTTAAGAACCCTTATTATAATAAGGGTTCTTAGGGGTTAGTGATATATCACTGTTGCATAAACTACTATTTTGTCGTACATATCAGAGGTGGCGCGTCCAAAATATTTTTTTCAGTCCTCCGGCCGGTAAGCGCCACTTTACGCAAAACTAAATTGCCGCCTGCCGGCTCCGTCGGGCTGAAAAATAGTATACAAACCTCGGCCGGTAAATGGGAAAGCCTCGGATCACATGTTAGTCGACCTCGGCTTCGCCTCGGCCGACAATTACATGGCATCCGAGGCATTTCCCACTTAAACGGCCTTGGTATGTAATGTACTATTAAATTCGTGTTTGTAATTTAGAAATACGTAATTTAAATTACGATCATTGTGTGTCAATCACATTGACATCCGAATTTGATCTAATGAACCAGAAAATTGGCCAAGAGTCGTAAATAACAATCGTCCGTTCTGAAAATTTCATAATTGTTAGTACTTTGTACCTATGCGATTATGTTTGGATACCTACAATAAAGTAGGCTTTAGCTGTCAACACAGCGAATCCTCCTCTTTTTAAGGGTCGACAACGCGCGTGTAACTCCCCTGGAGTTGCAGGCGTCCATAGGCTACGGTGACCGCTTACCATCAGGCGGGCCGTATGCTTGTTTGTCACCATCGTAGTATAAAAAAAAAGTAGGTAAATTGAAAGTCAAGAATTATTTTACCCAAGTACCTTTATTAAAAATTAAATGTACTGCAAAAAGAAAGGCAAAAATAGAGCAGGCGACAATAACTATATTTTATACAATAACGTAATAATATACCTACTTTTGGCATTCTAAAACAACTCTACTCGCAATTTGTGTCACGTTTTGATACCTGGAACATTTTTTGACGATTTTTTTTTAATTTTTGACACCTGGAACACTTTTTGGCCACTTTTATAATTTTTGACACTTGGGACACTTGTTGGCCACTTTTTTATCATTTTTGACACTTTGACACTTTAATACTTTTTTGATTTTTGACACTTTTATCATTTTTGACACTTATTGACGTTTTGGACTAACTTTAACACCCCATGAGTCGGGTTTGCTGTTAGATCACGGTCTATTACAACGAACATAAACAGAACAATTGAATTAATATAATAATGTTTACACGGCATCACAGTATACAATACCAATTCACCGAGAAACTAAAACTAACAAAAATATTTCATCTCAAGAAAAATAAATACAATAACAACAATTAAAGGTAGACAGAAAATGATAAAATACACAGAAAGAACAATAATAGAGTAAGGTCCACACTATGCCTCGCACTATCTTGAGGGATCGCAGAAGCGCAGGTTACAAATTATTCCTCCCACATACTTAGGTAAGTGCACCTGAATCAGTCAAATCACATATTCGTTCCGCCATTACTCGGGCATAAGAATTTTCTTTATTGATTTCGTGATTTATGAGACACTAATATTCTTATGCTGATTCGCGTTTGCTGGCTCAGAGCATAGATAACTGGAGTAGGCTTTTGATACAATTAATCAACAGACACTTAAAAACAGACGTCGGATATCTATCAGACATGACTATTATAGCCAGCTTTATACGTATGGGCATATATCCGCCGTATCTGCTCAATATATGGGAAATTAGTCTGGCAGATGCCCGGTGGACAAACCCACTATGGATATGCCCGAACGTATTATGGCCGGCAAATCACGCAACCATTCACTTCAATAGAAGGAAATGTCATCGCACCCCTCTGCCAAAAGAATATGCAGTAAAATCATATAATCATCATATTAAAATGTGCTTACTTAATTTGTAGTTAAGTTGGTAGCAATCAATTCATATTTAGGATTTTTTTGCCATTTCGTCGTTGTCGCCAATTCGGCAGCTCTCAGCAAATATCAGGAGCTCACAAAGACAAATATACCTACATAGTAAATATCTCCTTTTAAAAAGTATTGTACTTGTAAATACGTTGTTATTTGTGGAGAGGGCCATCCGCAAAATCAGCAGAATATTTTGTATAGAAAATGTCAAGACAAGCTACTCCAGTTGTCTATGCTCTAAGACTACAGGTTATTATCATGGTAATTTATTACCTACTTTGGGAATGGTGTGGATTTTATTGGTGATTGATTGGATTCGGGATTCTAGTTTGAGATAAACGTTTTAACGTGTTTTTGTATTTTGTTTGGGTCATAGTTCAAGTGAATAAGTTGGAAGCATGACTTTACTTTGTTTCGTCTTCTGTCGTTATGTTTACCGCTACCAATGAGGGTTCGACAAAACGTTTACTTACTTTATTCATAAAAATGTTATACGAGTATAAGTCAAAATCCGAGCTCTTGAACCCCAAAAAGTAGAAGTTAGCATAATTATAAAACAATTTGACGAGCTGGCTGGCGGCTTCCTCGAACAACGTATCAGCATTGATACAACGCGGAAATGCCGCCAGCATCCTAGGTACAGTCAACCAAGTGGAACTAGGCCACTGTAGGACTAGATGTAGATGTAGTGTAGGGACGCCCGGTCGGACACAGGCGGGCTGTCGAGCACTTCGCGTTCATTCAGCCCTGTTCCTTGAAGTTGAGCTGCAGGGTACTGATCCGACTGCCTTCCCATCCTACATTTCTCCTCGAATCTTCCAGTCTTCCTGCAGAACAGAAGGACATCCTTTAATTCGACATCCTTTAGTTCGGTTTCCTCTAGTGTGTCTACTGTAGGACTATGTCATAGTGACGCTATAAATCAGATTGTATGAAATTTCTTACCTTTTGTCATTTTGACATGGTTCTCTCACATTGTCCCGGAGCCGTGGCATAATTTGGGAAAACGGTAGGAAATGAAGATCAGTAAACATTCTTACTTTTGCAAAAGCTTAAACATTTTTACCCGTAACGATTGATGAACGTGTTTCAATATTCTTTCAAAATCAGAACTCTTTAAAGGCAAGGCATTTAGCATAACTACGTAGGCTTCCTAATCGATTATTCAAATGGCAACCTTTGCATGTCTCTCGGGTCACTCATTTGAAGTCATTATACTTGATTGTCGATCGGAATTGCTTCTACTTAGTTACAAGACCATCGCAATTATTTCTAATACCATAAGCGTTTCGTACAGGAACATTGAGGATTTGCTTTAACTTCGTCATGTGGCTTGGTATAATTAAGGAAACAGAATGGCATAGTTAGTGTTATTAAATTCGTTAAAAAAATTTTTTAATTTCTCATACAGAATAATTACACGTTGCATCAACCGCTAATGTAAAACGGGCATTAGAATTAACTCCGTTTACACACTTGCAAGTACAATATGAGATAAAATTTAATTAGTAGTTATTTTCTAAATGGAGCTAATTAGAATACCAGTTTGAGGAATTAACTAAATTTAAGCTAAAGAATGCACCCTTGAATTTAAAGTAATTGCTCAAAAACGTAGTATATTCTGTGTAGCATAGAAAATAGGAAATATACAACAGATGTGGTTTGTATAAACTGGTAAATAACACACGGCCCCAATACTCTTGCTACATTGTTTCTCGCTACATCTTTCCAATATCCTTCTACATAGTTGCTTGCTACTCCCATCCTGTCCGCACTGCAGTGAGTAAGAAACTATTTAGCAAGCATGTGCTAGCGGAATATAGTATATAAGCAATAACGCGTTACAGCTTAACACTTTAAGATTGTAACTTTTTTCTCTATTTTTAATGTCATAGAGAAACTATTGTATGTATCAGCTCATAATTGGCTCTTAAAATCCTCGGGTCTATTATTATAAACTCAACTTTGTCTCCTTTTGTTACAGCGATCCTTGAATTTTAAGAACCCTTATTATATCACTGTTGCATAAACTACTATTTTCTACTCCAGCACTTCTATCTGTCAATTAGATGACTGACAGCGATATTCAAAAAGTATACATTATAACGTTGTCTGATATATAAGCACTGTTGTTGTTTTTTTTTTATTCCTATTGTGGGCGTAACATCTTCCCTATTCTGCCACGGTTCTAGATTTTAGCTGTCGTAGAAAAACTAGGGTATGCGACAGCTCATAATTGGTTCTTATTATATCACTGTTGCATAAACTACTATACTAGCCACCATTTAATTTGAACCGTCATATTTAAACTCTTTGAAGTCAACGCATAGATTAGAAAAAGCCCTGTTCAACATGACATGACGTGGGTATGACATTACTATTTCTGAACACTGTCACATGAAAATGCATACCGTTAGTAAATTTGAGACGTGCTTCGACCTGTTTTTATTATGTTTGAAGTTTAAAAAGTGAGAAGCATCTGCTGGGTTAAAGGTTAAAATGGAAATAGTATGCTTGCTGTTTGTAATTGTTTATTATTCAATTGACTCAAAAAAAAATTTGACTGTGAAAATTTTATTTATATGTTTGTTACGCAATTATCCCGTCAAATATCAATGTTGATGGTATAATTATCAAAAACCTGTTAAAAAAGCATGTATTTGAAAAGTGAAGTATGATTGGATTAGTTGAAAAAAATGACATTGTTATATAGAATGGTTTGCTGAAGTAAAAATCTGCGTCAATTATAATTTTTTAAATAGTTACTATCAATAAGTGTTCTTTTAGGCGGTAGCAGACTTACGATACTTTCCGAGCGAACTCGAATCGTTTGTCTTTTGTCTTGTTTCTCCGAAGACATAAAAAATATTAAAGAACTACCACACAATCCGCGCGCCTGCTCCAGTACGAGTATTACCTATATAATATTTGTAATCGTACGCAACCCTAGAGTTTGTGCGGGGTAGAGGTTGACCGAGCGTCAAATGTTTTTTTGCGTAGTTTTAAAAAGGTTTGTATTTGCCTTTTCTATGAGAAATAACCATCTGGTTTAAGAACTATTATATAACTAGCTTTTGCCCGCGGCTTTGCTCGCGTTAGAAAAAGACAAAAAGTAGCCTATGTAACTCTCCATCCCTTCAACTATCTCCACTTAAATCACGTCAATTCGTGGCTCTGTTTGCCGTAAAAATGGACAAACAAACATACACACACACTTCCTCATTTATAATATTAGTATGGAAGTATGGAAATAAATAAATGAAATGAAATGGATATGTGATGGTAGGCAATATAATGCTATAGAAAGAATATATTTCTGGATTTTCGATAAACGATCATCATATTGTACACTGGTCATATTATATGCATAACCTGCAACGTACCTTAGTTAGCATTGTACGTGACTCCATTATTTTGGGCAGAATTAGCATGGATTGTCAATTATACTTCCCAAACACACGTCCGTTATTGTCCGCCGCAGTTGCAGTTCGTTGTGTCGATATCATCATTGTGCTCTCTGGATTGGATGGTATTGTTCCATCAATTGGGCCTATTTATAGTATAGACAATATATCTACAGTAAAACTAGTTTGTGGTCCAAACTTTTGTTATAGCGATTCTAGGTTTAATCGTTTATAAGTTTTATAATCATTTGCTTCGCAGAGTTACATAGAACAAAAACTATGCTACGTATGTCCTTTTCCTGGGAAAGAGTCAAACTATCCCCATAGCAAATTTTATCTTGATCCGTTCAGCGGTTCTAACGTGATTGGACGACCTACCAACAACCACTTCGTTTGTTTTTTTCGGCTATTTTCAACCGACTTCAATATTTCTAAAGGAGGAGGTTCTCAATTCGTCTGTTTTTTTAAAATGTATGTTCACTCATAAATCCGTCATTACTGAACCGATTAGATTTTTTATTTTATTTTCTGAAAGTAGATGGTTCCAGGTTGGTCCCGTTTTTTTTCAAAATCCATTTCTGATGATGGGATTCATGAGGAACTGAGGGAACTCCTCAAATTTGAAAGGCACATGAGAGCATAGAGAGTAAGAGTATTGATCCTCCTAGGACTCATTTTATGAGAATTTTTGAACCTGTGAGACGTGACAACGTAAAAATGAAGCAAATAAATATTTGACTAATAATCGCGTAGGTGTAGATTGATACCATATCAATTCTATTAATAGGGATGTTATGTCTGAAGTGTTTTACCAAACGAATACACCAATCAATATCGGTATCTCTGTATATGTTCCTATTTTTATCTACAGTGTTGAGGGATCTTGTACTCTATAACCGCCCTAGTCATGAAAACTTAACAGACATTTATTCCTTAAAGTATGTTTTGTCCCTTTTTAACAAACGCCTATGTCAATCTGACAGATAAGGACAACACATTTTGTTAACGGCGGTTTGATGAGAGTTTATGAATAACGTCGTGTGTCTCCAACTCCATCAACCAGGGATGGCAAAGTGGAACTGGTCGGTAAAACTAGTTCTACGTATCCGAATCTAGGCATTCATCTTTTTGATTTGATTTTTATTTTCTTGAGGAATTCAGACAACCTTCAAACTTGAACGGCACGTCCATCGTGATTGGAGGGTTTTCATAATTAGTTAGGGCATTTTCTTACTAAAGCCATCATTTTGCTGCAGTGGACCTGTTGAAGACCAGAGGCCTATTGCATAATGACTTGTAACTTGTAATATTAGCGGAAGTCTCTTTTCAATCCCTTTTATTAGAACGAGAGTTCCGCTAATATTACAAGTTACAAATGATTATGCAATGGACCCCAGGGCTGGCATTTTGAATCTGTCATCAAATTTGAGACATTGTTATTTTGTTTGTGACCTTGGAGGTCTACAAGGTAGTTCTATTTAATTTTAATTGAGCTCTAATGATGGAAGCCATGAGACATTAATAAAGCTCCTCGAATTTTCAAAGGTACTCGTATAGTAAATTGGATATTTTTGAAGGAAGCTGGTTAACTCTAACTTACTCAAAATTTAACTTTGTCACGTTACGTATTCTCCCGTAACTGACGTTAAAGAGGATACGTAACTTAGAGTAAGGAAAGGAAGAAAAAGAAAGAAAGTTAGGGTTAGGGTTCTTTATCTTCAGCCGGTAAACATAAGGTCACTATGGCGGTAAGTACGGAGTGAAGCTGAAGTAGGTTCGGGCAGGATGTAGAAGAAGAGTCAGTCAGCAGCAGGCGAAGTAGTTCCGGAAGGCGTGAGTTCCAAGACAGGTTACCAGGAATAGTATTAGCAGGTGAAGGTAGTTTCGGGCGGCGTATGTACGCCTGCACCGAAATGGGGCACCAGAAGTGATGTCTCCGGGCCCGGTGTTCGTCAGGCGTAGAGAATCTCGGGCGGCGTTGATTCGCCTGCGCCGAGTGCCGTCAATTGAAGATACTCGTAGATGTCAGTAAAACCGACAAGCAGCAGTAGGATAGCTTCCTCGAAGATAATTATATTTCTCAGGAGATTAGTTAAAGAAGAGGGCCAAGAAGGGAGGTCGCTTGAGAGTGCGGGGCCTGCCTAGACCCCGCACAGGCCTCAATTTTCGAAACTGCTCTAGACTAGAGCTGACGAAAGACTGACTTCTGTAGACGGCTACCGGGG
This sequence comes from Lathronympha strigana, assembly GCA_949128165.1. Taxonomy (NCBI): domain Eukaryota; kingdom Metazoa; phylum Arthropoda; class Insecta; order Lepidoptera; family Tortricidae; genus Lathronympha; species Lathronympha strigana. The sequence continues at coordinate 4,584,678 of OX421911.1, forward strand.
TTTTATACCCCAGCTCGAGAATTTAGAATTGTTAAATTTAAATTTAAATATTTATAAAGTACCAGTATTAAATATCAAACAAACTTATTTAAATGTAGAAAACCTAAACTGCATGGTAAGAAATTTAGAAATTGACAATTTACGACAAAGTATGTAACCATGGATACTTATAAATAGATATATCAAAAAGTGTAAACAAACGGGAAAATATGAGTAATTATGATAAATTTCACAAAAATAAGCTGTTATCCTTGAAAAGGAAGAACGGAGATTTTAGGTCAAACCATTGTGTGAAAGGTTTTACGTATTGAAGTTAATAACAGGATTCTTTCAGATCTTCAAAATGCAGCTTAATCAACTATAAAATAGCATAAACATACAATGAACTGAAAGATAAGTGCAAGGAATAGAGCTAGAAAGACGCTCAATGAATCCGAAGCTTACAAGAAACATAAGGTAATGCTACATTACCCCAAAAACCTCGGAAAAAAAAAAAAACTTTTGCGTGAACTAGACGTGAAAGTTTTTTTTTTATATTATTATTAAGTGATGTTAAAGTAATACATAAATACAACTAAAAGTTAGTGCATGTTATGAGATGAAGTGCTAAAAAAAAATGTTATAAAATATAGGGAATTACCTACACATCCATGCTTCTCTGTCACTTTTTCATACATACTTCTCTGACAAAATAAGGGGATGTGGTTCACACTCTATGACGCACACTCCTAAGGGAATTCCCCCAATGACCTAAGGCTTGTTTTTGTAGAAGTAGTCAGCCGCTCCTCTTAAAAACAAAAAATGAAATAGATTATCTACAAGGCCCAGCCGGTTTAGAGCCGACTAGATAAAATAGACCGAACCCATGAGAGTAGGCGCTCGGTAAAAGAAGAGTCTTTAGTATGTGGTAGCAATAGTAGTCTACCTAACATACAAAGATTTGATCATATGGCTTATTTAAAGAGTTGACCTACCGCTCTATAAGATTTTGACTATGTGGCTTTTTTAAAGAGTTAGTCTACCGCTCTGAAGAGAAGGGAAGAGAATAGAAGAAAAGGAAAAGGAAGAATAAGAGAGAAAAGTGGCAAAGTAGTTGCCAGAAAATAAAACAAAAAAGATATGGAATGAAGTGAAGTAAAATCTAAGATGAGAGTGAAGTATGATGAAGGAATGACATCACATGTAATGAGAGTTTTTAATTTGGAAGTGTAGGGTAGGGCTTGACCTAAAATCCACTGTAGGTAAAGAAAAAAAATCAAAACATTAAAATAGGCCTAAGCAAAGTCAAAATAGAATTAACAAAAGCAAAAAATATAACTAAGAAAAGTTAAAACAGAGTTAACAAAAAGTAAAACAGATCTAAGAAAAATTTAGGATATGCCATAGTGACCTGAGTTAATCTTAAATAAAAATGTGTATTACCAAAAAGAAGCCGAAAAAAGTAAAATTTACAGACACGAGTTTTGTCTTTTTTTTTAGAATTTAGGAAAAGAAAAAAGAAAAAAAAAGCTGAAAATAACGAGTTGGGCGCCAAACTGTCACGTTACGTATTCTCCCGTAACTGACGTTAAGGAGGATACGTAACTTAGAGTGAGGAAAGGAAGAAAAAGAAAGAAAGTTAGGGTTAGGGTTCTTTATCTTCAGCCGGTAAACATAAGGTCACTATGGCGGTAAGTACGGAGTGAAGCTGAAGTAGGTTCGGGCAGGATGTAGAAGAAGAGTCAGTCAGCAGCAGGCGAAGTAGTTCCGGAAGGCGTGAGTTCCAAGACAGGTTACCAGGAATAGTATTAGCAGGTGAAGGTAGTTTCGGGCGGCGTATGTACGCCTGCACCGAAATGGGGCACCAGAAGTGATGTCTCCGGGCCCGGTGTTCGTCAGGCGTAGAGAATCTCGGGCGGCGTTGATTCGCCTGCGCCGAGTGCCGTCAATTGAAGATACTCGTAGATGTCAGTAAAACCGACAAGCAGCAGTAGGATAGCTTCCTCGAAGATAATTATATTTCTCAGGAGATTAGTTAAAGAAGAGGGCCAAGAAGGGAGGTCGCTTGAGAGTGCGGGGCCTGCCTAGACCCCGCACAGGCCTCAATTTTCGAAACTGCTCTAGACTAGAGCTGACGAAAGACTGACTTCTGTAGACGGCTACCGGGGTTTTATACCCCAGCTCGAGAATTTAGAATTGTTAAATTTAAATTTAAATATTTATAAAGTACCAGTATTAAATATCAAACAAACTTATTTAAATGTAGAAAACCTAAACTGCATGGTAAGAAATTTAGAAATTGACAATTTACGACAAAGTATGTAACCATGGATACTTATAAATAGATATATCAAAAAGTGTAAACAAACGGGAAAATATGAGTAATTATGATAAATTTCACAAAAATAAGCTGTTATCCTTGAAAAGGAAGAACGGAGATTTTAGGTCAAACCATTGTGTGAAAGGTTTTACGTATTGAAGTTAATAACAGGATTCTTTCAGATCTTCAAAATGCAGCTTAATCAACTATAAAATAGCATAAACATACAATGAACTGAAAGATAAGTGCAAGGAATAGAGCTAGAAAGACGCTCAATGAATCCGAAGCTTACAAGAAACATAAGGTAATGCTACAACTTTTACCGGGAGGGCCAATCAATTAAAAATGATGTAATTGTATTTCTGTACCGATTTGTATTGAGGTGTGCAATAAAGACTATTTGTATTGTATTAGAATAGAAATCATTTATTTACAGACAACATATGGTCCAGGCATTTAATTAAAATAAAATTAATAACAATAACAATAATCCAATTACAATTAGAAATAAATTAAAATTAAAATCCAATACTTATCAAATTAAACAATTAAAATATAACATATTGTATCGTATTATCGTTGTATTGTATTGTATCTTCGAAGGTACGTTCAATTACGGTAAGGAACAACTATCCCAGTTGGTTACCACAATTTCGTTATCTTTATCCCTTTAATTGCTAATAGTAGTAATAAAACGAAACAGTTTCGTCTATTATGCCTACCCGTTTTGGGAATACATCGCACCTTTAGAATTATAGTGACCTTAAGCAAATATATAACATACCTATTGTGATTTGGTTACTATAATTCTATAGGTGCAACATTTGCATTTTACTATTCCAGTTGGATAATGAAGTTCTCTTACCAATTTTGTCTGTTCGTTGAAAGATTCCAATATGTGTGATGCTTAATACAACCTACGTAATATGATGACTTCATCACATTTTTCTTATTCTATACTTCTCGCTTGTCTTGACGAACTCCGAAAAGAAAATATAATTGTACAACACCAGTGACTGCGTAATATGTAAGTGTTCAACACAGCCGTGGGTGGGTCCAGAAGATTTGTGGGTGACAAGCTCCGGTACTATTTCGATCGATGTCGGAAAGAATCGAATTGGAGGTGGTAAGTGGATAATTGTTATATTGTTCGATAGATTATAAAATTGTAACGTGTGATCCATAAATGGCTTGTTTGACGTATGAATTGTTTGAGCTATTATCTATTATTGGAATGGGAAGTTGTGTAAACATTTATAGTCGTTTAGCTCCGTTTAAAATTTTTAGGAATTTCTAAATTGTGCTATTTACGAGATATAATTTAAATACGGAAAATCACTCAATAGGCATTGGCGACTTTCATGACGAGGTAAAGTTTGTATGTAAAATAAAGGGAAAAACTGCTAACCCTTCTTATTATAAATTGTAATTGGTACTGCTAGATTGATCCGGAGCTCTGTAGTTACCAATCCTATGCTGTTTATTTTTGTCTTTTGCTACAGCAAATGTAGTAGGTAGTGAAACAGCTAAGCTAAATCAAATAAAGTTCAATTAGTTACTAAATACATAACATAAAAATAAACTTATAGAACGTAAACATTAAAATATTGTGGAGAATCGTGTAACGTTACAGAGATTTTGCAATGTATAGTCAATGTGGATAATTCCGTCGCAGGAGCTTTTCCGTCTTATACTGGCATGCGGTGAATATATATACGCACAGTGCGCTTACAACTCAATCTATAAGCAGCAGGCTACCTCGAGGTTCCCGAGTTCGTGGATTGAGTTATCAGCTGCGTACTCTGTTTATATTCATCGCAGGCAAACCACATTGACCTTAATGATTTATTTAAATTTTAGCCTGAATTACAAAGCGTCCTTAACTTTCCGTTAAAAGCTATTATTCCAATTGAGCATAGTTTTATTAGTAACTTCAGATGTGCGTTGACATCTGGGGGATCCAAATATACCCAAGAATGTTTACGCCCCGCCCCTGCAGTCTGTGAAATGCGTTTGATTCATTGTAAAACTGGTGTTGAACAATGAACATCAATCACTGTGTCGTGTTTACTAGAAAACACTACTTTTGTATGTACAGTCAACTACAAAGAGATGTATCCATGTTAGTCTTACAAAATGAAGGAACTTTTAGTATGCAAAAATTATTTACCCTTGCTTTCTGACATTTTCAGTATCCACCAAATCTTACGCTGATCTTTTTAGTTGACTGTCCAGCGACCATAGTTTATTTGGAAGAAAAGAAAAGTGAAATAATTCATGACATCGCGCGGCACTCAAACCCGCGACTCTGGGGTACACAGCCGTTGCTCTGCCAACTGAGCTACCGAGGCTACGGCCCGCCCTGCCGCCGGTTGAAGCCCGTGGCTCCAAATTTCTCCACCATACTCGTATCCCTCGTATGCGCCTACGCCTCACTTTTTATGCAGGGGGGCTTCGCCCTCCAAGCCCCCTTGTATCTTCGCATTGTAATCCTAGCGCAGAATATAAGTATAGTGCTGTGTTTAATTATTTTTATGCGGGAGGCTTCGCCCCCCGAGCCCTCCTTGTACCTTCGTATTGTAATCTTAGCGGTGAATCTAGCTATAGTGCTGAATAATTTATTTGTATGCGTTTAGTTAGTTCGAATCCCGTCTGAGGTCATGATTTTTTCCAGTTTTCCTTCCTTTCTGAGAAATTTGATATCTTTCACATTTCTGCTTAAAAATAATGGTGCTTTTTATACTATACCTACCTAAATAAAACCTATACGGTAATTATTTCCTTTGCGCAACTAAACAAACGTAATAATAACATGGTTCCAAAATGGGAACGAACTCAAAGGAATCAACAGGTGGCAAGGTGCAATTTCCATTCCGCAACGACATCCGTTTGATAGCAGAAAACCCCATCAGCGTCGGAACTTTTATCCTCGTCGCATATCCGTCCATTGGAAAACTAGTGGGAACATGTCGGGACATGTTTCGTGAAGGGTTCTATGTATTCCACAAAAAAGTCACTACTAGAGACACCAATACCATACTTTGACTGTGGGGAAATGTAATATTGTCTTCTGTTACCGCAATTGTTAATAATAGAAATTAAACACTTTAGGACGGATTTATCACGTTTATTAGCACCATGTCCCTACGTTTCGAGCCCTTTACAGCAATCGTTTTCACAGGGTTTAGATGATGAATCTAAACCCTGTATTTAGACTCATCATATAAACCCTGTAAAACATGTAAAGTGTTTAATTTCAATGTGGGTAAAATGTGGGAAGTGAGCGACTGCTCAATCTAGAATCAATCGTCCTGGCGGTGTCCAAAGGCGTCCTTATGTCGCCATGGGAACGGAGAACAAACAAACATTTCAAAATCTTGCTAACTACACTATTTCCCTTTGAAGGCGTCTCTATCTACTTCTATCTCGGTGGTATATGATACCTTTATTTACTACTGGTTTGCCCAGAACCTGAACCCGTAACCCCCAAACCTCGGCATTATCTTGGCACATATTTGAACTCTTTTTATCTCATTGATTAACGATACTTGGGGTATCGTCGAACAAACATACAAATATTAGATACAAGTGCGGGATTGTTTTTAGTAGACTCGAAGAACTTTACTCGCTTCGCTCGCTCGATCAAAAATATCACAGGAATAAAACTAAACTCACATATTTATATACTTATCATAGTGATTGGCGTGACATGTTTCGATTGCATCGGGCAATCATCTTCAGAGAGTTCCGCGTCGTTGTCAACACTGTATCGTTGTCGCGTCGTTGTTCAACGTTAACTTGAGATTAATTGATTGTTGGTCGAATCGTCGTGAGGCAGGTAGTTCAGATAAACAGAAGCCAAATCGGTTTCAGGGGTTGCTGGGATATGGGGGTCTCAATTTCACGTTTGGGGCAAACCAGTATAAAGCAATCAGATATAAGCTGTGGTTTTTCGGACACGGCGAAACTGAAGTTTTCCTTCGGAATCCTAAAAACAACCAAAGGCAGAAAACCGAATCACGCCCGACTCTACGAGGTTTCGTCTTTATCATGTCATTTTACCGTGTTCAATCTACAACCTAGGTTAGAAATTGGAATACTGAGGTTGATTAGTGCAGATGTGTTCTAGTTTTTGAGTAAAACTCTATGGCTTGTTACCTCGTCACGTGACCTACGAGAGCTCCGAGCTTTCACGTGATTGGATGTGTAATGATCGGTATATTTTTTTTAGTATAGTTACATTTGATATAATAGCATTTGGTATAACAACAAAATATTTTAACTCCTATTTATTGACCGCGTGAGCGAAGCGAGCGAAGTTTCAGCTTGGGCAAAAATGCTTTCGTGTGTCTGTCAATTTCGTGTGTCTACAGGTCGCATTTATTTATCCCAATACGACTACCATCTCAGGTCCATAGCTCACAGAGCCACTAATAATAACTATTATAATAAATGGTTTCATTGTCAATTGATAACTGATATAATACAACTAACAAACGGTATAAATAAAATTGCATCGCCAGAACTCGCGTGAAATTATAGGTAACAATGAGACTGCTGGCAATATCTTGAATTGATTTCATTCTTTTTTGAAGGGATCTCAGCTCTAACGTAAGCTGACCTACTTTTCTGATAGGAGAACATATGTTTAGAGGTCACAGTTCTAACGAAACCTATTTTTTATACATTGTTTAAAAAATGTAAGTATTCTAACTGTGCTTTAGATGGAGTTAGCGTTATACGATTTATACATTATCGGAAATAAGCATTATGCTCAAAGTATGTTATAATAAACTTTATTCGAAAAACTTATAATTATATTAAATAACAATTATACAATTTGTAAGAATATTATTTTATCAAATGAGCGTTATCACGAGTAACATTACTCGTATGTAAAAAAAAAGTTATATCGATCGGTACGCGCCCCATGATTCTTTCTATAGAAATTGATAAATTGTCCCGTCCCGTTCTAGCGTGAGTCATCTTTTTAAGCCTAGAAAACTTATTTTACCAACCACAGCCTGGATTCTCGCATGAATTTTCTAGACACTCCCGCTGCCATCCGACTTCTATTTGCCATGGGCATGTTTGTTTTTCCCACGTCACTCTTATTCCTTTTCTGATTCGGCTGGCTTTAATCTGATTCGATAGCGTGGGCGATATTACTGTTACTCGAGACCCGTGTCGAAAATTATTCGAACTACCGATGTCATATAAAGTGTTATACGTGTTTTGATATCTCGCGTAGATAGTGGCGCCCTCTTAATATAGCTGACTGACGTACGTTGCTCTATTTAACCTGCTACTGATTTTAGATTACGCATTTGATGTATGCGTTTAACTTTCTCCTAGTACCGTTGATCGCCAATTTGGTTGTTTGATAAGCGTGTTTAGATGTGTTTTGGCTTTTTTGTTTACACCTTTGAATCGGATTGGACGTGTACCCAATTAGTACAATACTAAAAGTAACTGTACATATGAAATGAAACTATACTATGCTCCAAACAGGGGTCTATAGTATAGACTCTATACCGTTATATGATTAGATGTATAAAGAATTCATTTTTATACAAACGAAAAAATCACATGATAGCTCGGAGCCCTCGGACGTCACGTGACGTTTTCTATAGAAACTGAAAAATCGTCCCGTCTCGCCCCGTCCCGTCCCGTTCTAGAGTGGGTCATCTCTTAATGTTCGAGACACGAAAACGGAAGATACCTACCAAATTTCAAAACTGCTTTTTAATACAATACTTATTCAAATGCAGAATTTCAGAAGCTTTTTTAATAAATACAGTATGCAGACAGTACGCGTTCATATAAGAATATATTATTATGATAAAATATCAGATAACACTTACGTAGTTTTTACATTGAATGAACCAAATCTTCAGTCAAACGATCCCGGGACTCAAAGACGAGATCTGGAGCTGGACTCAGAGATTGAGAGCGCTGCGGGCGGCGAAGGGGAACGCATTACTCGACCGGCATTTATTTGTGTGATGAACATAGATATTTGTTTCTGAGTAGATATGTTTTCTATGTGTTTATGTATTTGTATACCTATTATATATATCGTTGTCTGAGTACCCGCAACACAAGCTTTCTTGAGCTTACTGAGGAACTTAGTCAACTTGTGTAAGAATGTCCTGTAATATTTATTTATTTATTACTCGACGCTTGATAATAGCATCCCAAGATGTCCGGAACATATCGCGCATAGTGACAGAAAATACGTCACGATATCATAGATTCGATAAGAATAATATTTAAAACTCCATACAGGAAAAAGCCAATAAAAATCCCAACTACCAGGATAACATAAGCGCTTCAGTATCCAATATTTCTGTCAGTAGTACAAAGTCCCTATCAAAGAAAGCGGCTTACCTGGCTAGAGGCAATTTCGCCGTCCACTGGTTCACGACGACACAGTAAGCCCGACCTAAGGCTTTGTGCAATACGTGGTGTGTCGTAGATTTTTACGAGACAGTTTCAAGTCGATGTACTGCGTGGATTAGTTGAAATAAATAAATATTCACTTCTATCTGTCAAATAGATGACTGAAAGCGATACTTAAAAGTATACATTATAATGTTGTCTATGGTATTCCATAAGAACACTGCTCTTATAGATTTTCATCACTCCTATGTTTTTTTTAATGTCTTTAGTGGGCATACAATTTCTTTCACATTCTGCCACCTTTCTAGATTTAGCTTTTTACGCTATTTTAGCTGTCGTAGAAAAACTAGCGTATGCAACAGTTTATAATTGGTTCTTAAAACTCTCGGGTCTATTATTACGGCGACCCTCAAGTTTTAAGAGCCCTTATTATATCACTGTTGCATAAACTACTATAATTAGACACTTGTCCGTTTACCGTTGTAGTGATAAAGACGTATTTTGTGTCAATGGTCAATCGGAGCGATTGCACTACCGATTTTAATGTTTTGATTGATTTCAATGTCGAAGTAAAAAGTTAATTTGCTAGCGTTAGCCGGCCAAATACATTTATTATTTTTATTATTTCACTATTGTTTATTATTTCGTAAGTATTAGACTGGCAGACTAGCAGCGAATCGCTTTAAACCAGGACGAGGGGAAGAGAAAGAACTTCATAATTGTTCTCTAAATTATGACCGAAAAACATTTCGCTGAATATCACTTCCAACCAACTTATCCCAGAAATTCATTTAACCGAAAGGTATATTTCTAGTTGGCAAATAATAATTTGGTAAATGTTGGTAAGCCTAGTAAATCATCTGCAAAAAGTTAGTTGGTAAGTGATCCCTATACGGAAAAATGAAATTCGGAGACAAGACAGGATACCCTTTATAATAAATAAAAGATTATACCTTTTACATTATGCTTTTACATTATAAATTAAATTAAACATATAAAAGTCTGAGTACTTAATTAATGTTACGTGTATCACAAGAAAATTCTTGATACCTAAAATGTTCAGTTTTAACAATCTTACCGCAATTTAACTACCATGTTTACAAAGCAAGCTAATTATACTTCACAAAGTCACAAAAGGAACTTAAACAAGCCTTAAAAAGGAAAGGGAAGACAAGACAAACAGATTTAATTCGACAGAAGCGTACCTCAGTACAAATTGAGATGAATATTGACGCAGTGCGGTGCACTTCGCATTGATCACTTACCGCTTACACAACACAATATGTAAAAACGGTCAAACTGTGAGCAGTAGACCTCGCCTCCGTCCTCTTTTAGGTCCGTGAATAAAAAAAATCTAAAAAAAATTTCGACTTACGCGTAGATTGAAATTTTGATTAAAAATATACATATGACACGTGTTTATCATTAATCGCTTTTTGTTTATAGTGCGTAGTATTTTTTTCTCACTGGCTTTTCGCTACTAATTTCTCGCAAATTGTCGATAATTAAGCAGGGTGCTGCTGGTCCCCGTTTTCGCATAATTTATGTATCTATAATTTTATCTGGCATAATCAGTATAGTCTGCAACTGGTTTTATGCATAAACTGTTATGGCATAGTCGAGTTTAGCATAAACTGATTTGGCCGAATTTAATTTGTGCAAATATATTCCTACATAGTCCGAACATAACCTGACCCACATTTTAGTATGCCAATATATTTTCGGTCAATATATTGTGCATTATGCCACATTACGTTTTTGCTAAGATTCGGCGAAAATCGATTATGCCAAGTCTGTTATGACAAAAGCGTTTCGGACAAAACAAATTATGCCAAACAGAGGGCACCCCAGAGTGCTAACATAGTACGTGTATACTACACGTACGTGCACGCCTATGACTGTCCAACGTATTAGACACATATCATATACTTCTTGCGGAGTCTTGGTAATGTACTCTACTTCTTGAGCAAACATCATTTAAATCGCAGATTCAGATGCTTGGTTACTCCTTTAAGTGATTTTGATGTTCAGCCAGCGCTCAATGAAATCTGATATTCAAATTTGAGACCCGAATGTTGGTCTTAGCTCTGTGAGAATGTTCCAGAAATAAGCGTGTTTTCGTTGGAGCACATTCAAATATTGAAGGGAAACGGTTTTTCACCGAATAGTTGGCTGGGTGCAATTAATCAGTAGTGTTTATTTTGTGACGATTAGCCAACTGTAACGGTTTCAACACTGATGAAGCTATCTCCGTTGAAGTGAAACTATTTTAGCTCGAGTGTTAAAATATTGTCTTGTTCTGTGTCGAGAAAGACAACTGTCATTGTCTGTTCAGTTTCTTAAAATAAAATGGATCCGTCCAGTGGGACAATTTCGCCAGTGTCAAGGTATATTGCCACATGGGCTACAATGTACGGTGAATAAAAAGTTTTTTTAAATACTACGACGGTAACAACAAGCGTACCGCCCGTCTGATGATAAGCGGTCACTGTAGCCTGCAATTCCAGGGGTGTTACTTGCGCGTTGCCAACCGTTTAAAAAAAAGGAGGATTCGCTGTGTTGACAGCTAAAGGGGCAAGCTTTACTCACAAACAGAAACACAACACTATAAGTAGGGCCTAGTGTTATTAAAGTGCGGTTTTCTGTAAGGTGGAGGTACTTCCCCAGATGGGCTCTGCTCCAGATTTGAGCGAGACGACATTCGTTGTGCTGTGCCCTACCACACTAAACGATATGCATCCGCTGTGCCCATACCTCACATACAGTCACGTACGGTGAGGGCCAAGGTAAGGAGGTAGCTTTTTTACACAGGCACAAGGGCGCATGTCCTCGGAACTACTTAGTCCTCTGCACAATACGCTATCAATATTACATATTAAACAACTGAACGAACAAAAATCTAAACTACTAACTATTTTGAAGACATCTTCGTCATCTTGAGTATCAACCGAAAGATCCTGTCTTTGTCGAATCCAAACAGTTAGAAAATGACAGCTGTCTTTTTTGACTGCGAGAAACTATCACGGCACTCTTGTACTGCTTACTTTAGCAGACATGTTAATATAAAGAAACAGAATAATAGGTAATAAGTAGAATACGTGTCGATGTGACAGTAGCATACCTAACAAGGCTTGTTTGTAATTATCAATCAATCAAGACTGTATCGATGGTTGCACTTTTCTACATAGATACCTTTGGGTTCAATTGTCGTAAAGGACATTTTGGCAAAATTGAGTTATATATACAGTTTTGTTCAGAATTACAAGCGCTATCGATCTGTACAGTTAAAATTGCGATATCTCTTAAAAAGTTGCCTTTACGGCCAAGATTTTCTACTATGGACTTGCAAAAATAACTAAACTAAAGGGGGAATACAATGGCAGCGTGCGTAGCCAATATGCCAATCGCTCACGCTCAGTCGCTATCGAAACGCAACTGTCATTGTCACACTAACAAGGAAGAGTGATAGAGAGTGGTAGCTACGATACGTTATTAAGCGTGAGCGATTGGCATCTTGGCTACGCACGCCGATATATGAATTCCCTTGAAATCCCACGACGTGGTCATTACCTTTCCTTATTTACAGTCCAGTAATCCTCTTTCTAAAGTCCGTACCTTACTGCTAAGGATCGTGGCTATGACATATATGTTGCAATAGGTTGTATGAAGATGTCCAAGTTCTGCAATCTTCAGCTTGATGCAGCCTGTGGCATCGGCATCTGTAGCTCTAATACATAACACTAGATAGTCCCATCGAAAGATCGCTGCACGCTGAGATGGGATCATTTTCGTGACACTTGTGCTATTGTTTTATTTGTAAGGGTGACTCATACTAGAATGGGGCGGGACGGGACGATCTATCAATTTCTATAGAAAGAATCACGTGATAGCTTGGAGCACTCGGAGGTCACGTGACGTTTTCTATAGAAACTGATAGATCGGCCCGGCCCGGTCAGGTCTCGACCCGTACTAGTGTGAGTCATCCTTTATACTTGCTTGTAGTGTCCTGAGTAAACATATTATGATATCCAGCAATATACCCTAAATGAAGGGTTCGAATCTTGGTCTGAGCATTTATTTGTGTGTGTACCTATTTATATGTATTCATTTATTACATAGTATATCATCGGCTAGTACCCACAACAAGCCTTATTGAGCTTACCGTGGTAGGCTTGTGTAAGATTGTCCAATAACATTTTTTTATTTATTTATACTAAAGAACAAGACCAACACCGAGTATGTCGGCTTGTGTAAGAATAAGACTATGCCAGAATATTTATTTATTTATTTAATAATGAATCATTGTTTTATTTCCCACAATTCCGAGATTTCATTTAAGAACTAGCAACCGTACCACAATTAATGTCAACTTAAATAGCACAACAACCTTATAACGTTCTGCGGTAAACGCTTATAAAACCTCGCTAAGTTGAAACGAAGCCAATGTGATTAAGGACAGCGGTTCGCTAAATGACAGTGCTGCTAATAACACTTAATTTGATCATATTACAGTTGCTTGGGACATTTCTAGTTTAGAAATGAACAGGCAGTTAGTATAACAGTATACTGTATAACTGCACTGTTAGTTGTGAAATAAACAATGGCAATTAGAAGACGTAGGTTGTATGTGTGTTGTAACATCATTAATACATTAAGCACGGTCAGTAAAGTCAGCCACACAGGTATGAATATAAGCACAGCTAGTCAGGCACTTTGGCTATATAGTAGTGTGGCTGACTGTACCGTACTATCGAACTTACACAGTCAACTGTCAACTGTATACATAAATAAAAACAACAAAAAAATAATAAATTCGAACTGAAATAGGGTAGGAGATGTTACGACCCGACCGTTTAACGTACAAACAGAAAAACATCATTTAAATTTAAATAAAATAGTATATTGTGTATTAAAGGCGGCAAACACAAAATCAAGAAATGTTTTTCATCACATTTGTGAGGAAGTAAATAAACTTTCATCACATTTGTGAGGAAGTAAATAAACTTTCTAGGCAGATAAAGAAACAATAATTATTAGCGGTAGTGTAGTCGCACAGTCCAAAGCACTCCGGTGAGCGGTGACTACGTGCGGCAAACGCGTGGGGGGCAGGTCCTCCGGGAGCTCCGGGCGGGTGGTAAAGTAGTATGAGAATCCTCTAAGAATGGGCTTAATACAGCTCATTAAGTCTAAGTATGCTTGCATATAATATCACCATTTACGAGCAGGTGTGATGAAAAATAATTTACAGTTTAATTGTTCTTTTGCGATTGTTATTATCTATACCACGCTACCTACGCATAAAGATCAATTAAACTTATATTTCACACTTGATCATAAACTGAAATGGCTGACCACAGCAAAAACATCATCAGCAAGAACAATATCATCATCGCGTGGGCCGATTTTAATTACAATACCATGATACCGATCTTATTCAAAACCAGATGTGCGAGGGATTCTCCAACAAAGCACCATGACTTGGGAATTCTACTCCATTAAGACAATTTAGAGCCTCTTTTGTTGCGAAGTAATAGCCACAGGGTGTCCCGTGGCGAAAAATAATGAGTTAAAAACCATGTAAAGAATATAGAATGAAGCTATCAGAAACATATGTGAGGCAAAAAGTGTATCATATCAATAGTTTTTTGATTGCAAGATTATTGATTGCAAGAGTAAATGCTGATACTGTTTAATTAAACATTGCCGATATTTAGCTGTGTTTATATATTGCTGTCTTCGTTTTTTTAGGGGCCAGTGTCAAGCAGTCAAAATGAATTTCAGAGCGATTGTTTCTGAACAGATTAAATAAATCAAATTCTTGTTTAAGAAACCTTGAGTTATTTTTAAAGACACATCAGATGGTGTGTCACAAGTAGATATTTGGCGAAAAAAAGAAATGACATTAAAATTTGATCACATGTTGGTGAGCAAATTTTCGTCCCTAAACAATTTTTTTTTCGCAATTTATAGGTGTCTATGCAAAACGTAACGTAACGTAAGTAACGACATACAAAATACACCCTTAGGTGTAATATTATTACCGTATGCTTAATACACGAAGAAAGCTTATAGCGCTCTGCGCGTCGTCTATAACAATGCATTCAGGATGCTGATGGGGCTGCCACGATATTGCAGCGCGTCAGGAATGTTTGCAGAGGCGCGTACGGACGATTTCTATGCAATCATGCGTAAGCGGGTTGCATCCACAATGCGTCGTGTGCGTGGCAGCGCCAACAGTCTGCTGAGTGCGGTCGCTGAAGCATGTGACAGTCCGATTTTCAGCCAGTGGGCGAAATCGCACTCGTCACATGCAAACTTTGAAAAATAATTGTTGACATGTTTTCAATTTTAAATTTAATTTATGTACCTAACTTATTATTTTTTAATTTTTTTTTTCAAATTGTTTGTGAATTTTATTTTATTATTGATTATTTTTGATTATTTATGATTGTTAAATTAATGTTATTATTATTATAGTTAAAATGTGTAAAATGTATATGGACCTAGTCTGAAATAAATATTCTTATTCTTATTCTTAATAGTTACTGAGTAAAACCGCTGTGACATACGGACGGACGGACAGACGGACTGGACGAAACTATAAGGGTTCCGTTTTAGCCATTTAACTACGGAACCCTTAAAATAGGTACTCGGGAGTACATTCTTAAAAACCACCCAAGTACAATAAGTGAAACGTGTTTAAAACAATACTTTAAAGAAAACAAGTGACGGTTGCAAGAATAAACATGTCCTGAAGAAAACAAAACAAAAAGGCGTTGGATATTAAAAATAACCAACGGAGTTTAAGTTGGTACTTAAAAAGTGATTGCTCACGACGCGCGGTAGGCAGCGGTAGAGGGCTTAGAGGTATTTGGAAAATGTGGTTATAATACATACTTTTGTCACAGACCACCACCGAGAGACTCAGTTTTAACAACCCCCGAAGGATCACTGTGTGTATTTGTGTGGCATCGAAGTTTTCTAGGTCGCTAATCTATTTAAAGCGTTTTTTGATAAGCAAAGGTATTGGATAATGTATAAAGCGTTTATTATGAAGATTTCAAAGTATCATAAATAATATTTCCTTTCCTAGTAAAATTTTACATCAAAGCCGCACCACTCAGGGTCCAAATTTATTTTAAACTCCATTCATTACAACTTTATAAGCCAACATATTTATAATGAACTAATATTTTAAATACGAAAGTTTGTAAGGATGTTTGTTATTCTTTCACGTAAAAACTACTGAATGGATTTTAATGAAAATTCTCATTAATATAGCTTATACATCAGAATAACACATAGGCTACAATTTATAAAGATATTGCGCAGACGTAGTCGCGGGCACCAGCTAGTTCATAATAAATAAATCATTCTAGAATGCAACTGAACTGGACAATCAGTTAACTTAACAAACACGACACCAACACGAAGTCAGTGTTGTGAATGTTATGATCGTGCAAACGCCATTGCTAGTTCCGGAACTTAATGCAGTCGCCGCATTTATCAAAAATCTACGTCTACTTAAGCTTACTGGTGTGTATCCATGGCATACATTAAAAAAATAAACAAGCAGCTGCGGTACTGCGTTATGTGATTTGCCATAAACTTGTATGCTTTTATAGCTTAATAAGTACACAAGCATTCAAAAGTGCATGGGAATTTGTTCATAAACTGCTCATGCAATTTTGAACGCGATGGTACAAATATTTAGTTTTCATATATTTATTTTAACTCGTAGAAAAAGTATTGTATGCATTAGTGTTATAATCTTTTCAATCTCGTATCTTACCGGTTTTGCTGTATCTAGTGGCTAAGTGATCTGTGTTTAAGGCCCACACGCAAAGGCCAAGCGCTCGACGAAAATCATTGAAAAGAACAAAAAACAATTTGTTTCCACTAACTCGTCACGTAACACTGTGACCTAAGTCCTTTTAATCAGTAACAGGTTAACACGTGCTCTGAACTTAAAAAAAATGTTTTCTACACGTCGATTATAGTTTGTGTATAGAATAAACTAAAACGTCACTTTTTTTCAACGTTGATAGTCTAAGATGTCACTTCAACTCGAGTGAAATAGTAATTTCGAAACGCTTTAATCAACTGCAATAGTTTTTTTGGAAACGCTTTAGTCAACTGAAATAGTCCTTTCGAAACTGTGCTAGTTTCGAAGATGTGCTAAAAAGCATGGTTAGAGGAAAGTCGCCTGGTCATGACGGACTGAGCATCGAGCATCTGCAACACGCGGGGCCCCACCTGCCGAGAATACTGGCTATGTTTTTCACACTTTGCATGAGGCACTCCTACTTACCTGACGACCTAACAAAAACAATAGTCGTGCCTCTTGTAAAAAACAAAACCGGCGACGTAGCTGATAGTTCCAACTACAGGCCCATTTCGCTAGCGACGATAGTAGCTAAGGTACTGGACAGTTTGCTTGATAAAATTCTTACAAATAATCTTAAATTGCACGACGCACAATTTGGTTTTAAAACTGGATTATCCACAGAGTCTGCTATACTATGTCTCAAGCAAACTGTGCAGTACTACACTGAAAGGAAGACGCCAGTGTATGCGTGCTTCTTAGACTTATCCAAAGCATTCGATTTGGTTGCCTATGACACTTTGTGGAACAAGTTAGAGTGCGAGACTGATTTGCCTGGCGATGTTATTGACATGTTTAAATACTGGTACAATAATCAAACAAACTTCGTCAGGTGGGCGGACGCGCGCTCTGGCTTGTATCGGTTGGAATGTGGAGTGAGGCAGGGTGGGCTGACATCACCAAAATTATTTAATCTTTACATGAACACCTTAATCGTTGAGCTCAGCAATACCAAAATCGGATGTTCTATAGATGGAACATGCGTTAACAACATCAGCTACGCGGACGATATGGTGTTGCTGAGTCCATCGATAGGTGCACTCAGAAAACTAATAAGCGTGTGCGAGGGGTACGCGGATGCTCAGGGACTCAGGTACAACTCAAAAAAAAGCGAGCTGCTAGTGTTTAATCCACGCGGTAGTAAATTTGACACAGTGCCGCCTATTACACTAGACGGAACGCAGCTAACGCGAGTGTCAAAATTCAAGTACCTGGGTCACTGGGTGACCGATGACCTATCGGACAACGTTGACGTGGAGAGGGAGCGTAGGGCATTGGCGGTCCGGAGCAACATGTTGGCGCGCAGGTTTGCGAGGTGTACCACAGAAGTGAAAACCACTTTATTTAGAGCTTTCTGTCAATCGTTTTACACCTGCAGCCTGTGGGTCAATTATACGCAAAGGACCCTCAATTCCGTACGCGTCCAATACAATAATGCGTTTAGGATGCTGTTGGGTTTGCCGCGCTATTGTAGTGCGTCAGCCATGTTCGCAGAGGCGCGTACGGACGGCTTTCATGCCGTTATGCGCAAACGAATCGCCTCATTGGCGCGCAGGGCGCGGGAAAGCCCCAATAGCATCCTGAACACATTAGCTAACCGTTTAGACTGTCCACTCACTAAAACACTTATAGACCTACATGTCAGGGCCCACACTGCGCAACGTAAATGAATGACAATTTTTATTATGACATACTTTGATTTTATTTTGTGGTTGGTTATACTGTTTTGACATGTAAATAAGTTATTATTAATATTTTTGTTTTATCTTTATATTTTAATCTTAATTTTAATTTTAATTTTTAATTTTATTTCCCTATTGTATGTGTATATGGACGACCTGTCTGAATTAAATAATTTGAATTTGAATTTGAATTTGAAACGCTTTAGACAACTGAAATAGCTAATTTCGCATCTCAATAAAGTGCTGGTTTAAGGAGACTCGATAAAACAAATACTTTTGTGAAGAGCTCTTGATATTTGTGACAAGAAACACAACATATGTCACGAAATTCCGACACAAAATCATTCTTATGTCAAAAACTACCGAAAATTCTTTAAAACACTATTAGATCTCGCGACAATTGTCGTAAATTAAGTCTCCCCCAATAAATTATCTATTGAGGATACTGTACGATTTTACAACTAGCGCGATGGTAAGCGGTTTCTGTAACCTATGGACGCCTGAAAAAACAGTAAACCAGTCATTTTAGGAATTGCTACAGTTCCAGCGTGTAAAATAGGGGCCAGATTGTAAGAAATCTCTTAATGCTTGTCATTTTGACATGGTTCTAGAGTGGCCTAGGGTACCAATTTGTTGACTGTGCAACAATAGCAGCGACTACTATTGAGATATGATGAAGTTGGAGGGTCGAGTGGAGGTTAAGTAAAACTGGTCATTATGGATGATATGTTGTATTGTCGATAATCAATACAAGAGAGAGCGCAAGTAAAACTAAACATACGTTATTTATAGTACATTATTGCTTACATGCTATTTTATTCACTTACGTGCGTCACATGTATGTTGCAGACAGTAACGCGAAGTTACTGTTAAAGTGTTAATTAGGGATATACTACATCTCCCCGTAAAGTTACTCTTCACCCCCACAAAGGAAGAAAAAAAAAATGTGACATACGTATTTGATATTCGTACTGGTATTTTACCTTTCTCCGGTCTTGAAATGACACCTGCTACAAAAACGCCTTCTTGCATTTCTTCCGATAGTACTACGCAATCATCGGTGAGCTGTGACGCGATGTGAGTTATAACTTCGCAGCGCGGTGGTATGTTTTGAATAAAACTACACTTAGAATACACGTTCATAGGTATTGAGACAGTTTGACCTTTGTCCTCTAAAAATAATGCATTATGTTTATAACTTATGTCTGCATTGTAACGTAAGAAAAATTTTTCACCTAAAATAGCTTCGGCTACGCATTGCATATTCTTAAAAATATGAAACTTTCCTTTGCAAATAAAACCATTAAAGTTTAAATCCAATAAAATGTACCCTTCTGAGACTAAATCTCCACAAACTCCTGTAATAGTAATTGTATATCCTTGTATTTGTGAAATAAGTTCGGGTTTATCTTGTAAATATTCATACTTAATAGCACAAAGTCCTGCGCCACTGTCGGCTAAAAGTTTTAATTTATGTCCATTACCTACACTACAAGTTACCGTACTATAATTATTTTTGTTATAGCTAAATATCGCACTATTCATGTTAGTCACGAAAAAACTGCCTATTAGAATTGTTGTTATTTCCTAACTGTGTAATATGATGTGCACGTGCATTTAAACGCGTGTCGCGAGTCGCGTGCTCAGGTCGGCGGACGCTGGATGCGCGGTCAGCAAAATGCTGTGGCCGCGTAGCCCTATTTGTCGGAAAGTGTTGTGAAATATTTGCGTTACGGTTATTATTAGAATAATAACGTGTTGGAAACGTATTTTTCTCTACATGAGACCTGTTATCCCTATAGTAACGGTTGGGTTTATTATTTATATTATTCCCGTGAGTACGAGTATTGCGAGAATGATTTTGTTTAAAATGTTGGACCTGTTCATCTCGCGGCGATGAGATATGCTCATCGATTGCTGTCCTAATGGCTTCAGGCAGTGACGAAAACTGCCTAGCCGATATGATCGTGCTCAATTTTGGGTCTGATAACCCGTCAGCGAACCGTTTAATGGCTGACTTTTCGTTCAGTGGCCGAAGTATTTCGTACCTACTGTCATCTCCGTCGGCTTGAGAGATGGTCAAGTTGACAAAAAGATCCTCGATCTCAGCTCCGAAAGCTTCTATGGTACGTCTACCTTGTTTAGCTCTGTATAGCTGTGCCTGAATAGACTCTGACGATTTCTTAGGCAATAAAAATGTACGCATATCCTGTACGAGGGCTTCTACGCTACGGTATGACGTCTTTAACCTAAGTTTAGCACTAGACGACAGTCTTGTCTTCAAAACAAATTCAATTAAAATATGTTGAGTCTCACTGCTAATAATAGAACTATACATTAAAATACCATCAATTAACTGTTTCGTAGAATCCTCCTGTCCCGTCATGAGGGGTAATAAGGCAATAGCTGTTTTAACGTCAAAACTAGGTTTAGCCATTTTTACCTCTGTTTGCGTTTCCGTGTCAAAGTGAAATAATAATTCTTTAATCCTAAGGTAAACCTTAACTATTTCTTCTATCAATTCGTTAGCCGCTTGTATATCCGACGGCTTAAAATTTGCGTGCTGTTCCCTAAACAGAGACACAATATCCGCAGCGCGGTTATATAAATCATTCGACACTTGTAATTTATTAGTCCCGATTTCCTTCTGTCGCCTCTCAGGGCCTAATTTTACGATATCCTCTTTTAATTTAATTAATTGGTCGCGTAAGGACTCTAATTCATCTAACATAATTTACTATAAAATTCAACAGAAAAAGGCTAATTAAAATTACATGACAAAACAGCAAACATAATAATATAATTATAATTAACTTACATTAATAGCAGGCATTGTACCGCGGTAAATAGGTCATGTCGACGCTGCATTCTGGTCTGCGCGCGCGGCGGGCGGATGTCGCGTGACGCGGCCGGCAATCTCCATGTGGCACTCGCTGTCGCTGTTCCCGATGACGATGCAATGCGGGCCGGGATAACCCTGGACTCCCTCGAACATGGGCCGGGATACCCCTGGACACCTCTTGCTGATGGGCCGGGATAACCCTGGACACCTCTTGACTTGCGAGCCGGGAAACCCTGGACAACGCTCTTCTTCTTCGTAGTATTATATGTAGGACATATTGTGTTCCTTCTTTTCCTTATTTGACGCGGTTTTCAACATCGGACGTGTTCTTCCTTCTTAATTATGGTTTCTTCAATGCCAATCTTCATAACAGTAATGTTGGATCTTCAGTGCGGTTCTTCATAAGGGTAATTTTGAGTCTTCAGCGCCGATCTTCATTAAGGTAATCTTGAATCTTCAGTCTTGAATTATTTTTCTGTCTTCCGTGGTGATATCCGTTTCCTTGGTTCTACTGGTAAGGGTCGCCATGAGATATGATGAAGTTGGAGGGTCGAGTGGAGGTTAAGTAAAACTGGTCATTATGGATGATATGTTGTATTGTCGATAATCAATACAAGAGAGAGCGCAAGTAAAACTAAACATACGTTATTTATAGTACATTATTGCTTACATGCTATTTTATTCACTTACGTGCGTCACATGTATGTTGCAGACAGTAACGCGAAGTTACTGTTAAAGTGTTAATTAGGGATATACTACACTATAATATATTTTCCCTACGAATTGCTGAAGTTGATAAAATTCCGGTGATTTAAAAAATAAACCCTTGGTCAAACTACTCCCCTCCAGGACATTTGGAAAAAAGTAATCTATTCTGATAAGCTTAGACGCTCATTTTTATTTTGTCCATTCCCTAAGGCTTAGAGCATCTTACGTTACGGTACAAGTAAAAAACTTAAGCGTTTTGCATTGTTTATTTTGACGAATAGTTTTTTTTAGAAATGGTTTTTAAAAAGTATCTATGCGTATGGCTTACATGTTTTTATTTTGTAATTTGAATAACCATAACTGCATACAAATATATTCAGTAATTTGTGTAATTAAAAATGTCAGAACCATAAACAACCCATTTGTTTATTCTTCTGTACCTATCAAAGAAATAAATAAAAACAGAAAATAATTTAGCGATATCAACGCCGATTGTTTACCGCCTTTTGTTCGCTGTATTCTCTATATTGACTTCTTGACTCCTTCTCTTCCGTTCTCCACCGGTATTGTCATCGAGGCCGGTGCGCACGGCAAGACGCCTCTGAGTGCGCCCGCCAACACTGTCGCGTATGGTACTTAGCGCTTGATATTTAACTGAATCTTAAGATATCCGTAATTTATTATAAGACATTCATCGGTTAATCCAACCGGCTATATAACGATTTGCTTAATTTACAGTGCGATAACCTCTCTCGTAAAATTCGCCAATACATTCCAGCTGAGAAACAAGTCTAGGTTTGAAGTTACGTGACTTTGTATTGTGTTATGTCACTATTAACTTACTTATTAACTTACTTATAATGTTATTCGATTTGATTTGTATACACAATTTTAAAACTTAATAATCCACATAATAATATATCATTTTTATTGTAATTTTAATGCAGAATATATATGACGTGTAATATGTAACAATATTATTAATAAATGAGTATGAGTATGAGTATTGTTTAACATATTTAAGAGAAACGCGCTAGCAAAACACGAAATGTTTTCTAGACGAAAGTCCCATACGTACACCGGAAAAAAACTTTATCCTCCCTTCGCCAGTTGGTTATAAATACTCGCTGTTTCTTGTCAATTGGGCCACCAGGCATGACGATGCATTCGCCTCAGAAGCCTTAATCTGTTACGATGGTACGATAACGTTCCTAAGGATAGTTTGAAGGTACCGTTCAATCGCCATCAGATATATATGAACTGCGGAGGTTCTCACAAATATCTGAACATGCACTCTATCACTTTGACAATAGATGCGTGCTCAGATATTTCTGAGCACCTCGGCTGCTCCGATGTATCTGATGTGATGTACGTGATGGCGGCCGTACAAGGGTAGAGCACAGGTCTAAATGACTATTCTTGTGTTGCTCTTTTGAGGTGGTTGTTGACTGTGTCGGGTAAGCAATATCGTAGTTTTTTTTATTGGTTATTATGTATATGTATTGTATATCTTTGTCTGAGTACCCACATCACGAGCCTTATTGAGCTAACTGCGGGACTAAGTCAATTTGTGTAAGAATGTCCTGTAATATTTATTTATTTACTTGCTTTTTTTGTGACGGACGGTAAACTACGGAACCCTTCACTGACCATGGCCCGATATGCTCTTGGCTAGTTTTTTATTAAAACTATTTGTGATCGCTGCACTGTTGAAGTTATGTTTGTCGGTTATAACAATGCCACCATTTTGAAACAAAAAACGACCGTTGTGGTTTTAGGCTGATTAAGAGCATTCATTTTTTTGAGAGCGTCTGTATCGTCGGTGGCGGTATGGCGCGCGACTTTCAACGAAACGTAAGGAAACCTGTACATATCTGTAGGTAGGTATTATGAGTTGCTCTCGCTTTCGAATCGCTATCGCTGCGCGATACGAAAGTATATGCGTCTTGCTCGTTAACTGTTATTTATTTATTCGTATGGCAAAATTTGATACAATCGTTCGACTATTCACTATAAATGCTTTATAAAACTACACCCAGTTGCTGGATCCATTGTGTTATCTGTGTGTTATATTAGAACAAGTCCTCTGGGTGACCCAGAGGACTCGCGGATAATGTGGTCCATATCCTGCACCGCACCTCCACAGTCACACGCGGGTGACTCTTGCCAGATAAGAGAGGTATGGGCACAGCGGATGCATATCGTTTAGTGTGGTAGGGCACAGCACAACGAATGTCGTCTCGCTCAAATCTGTAGCAGAGCCCATCTGGGAAAGTACCTCCACCTTACAGAAAACCGCAGTTAAATAACACTAGACCCTACTCATAGTGTGGTGTTTCTGTTGGTGAGTAAGGTCGCCAGAACTCTAAGAGGATTCGCAGTGTTGACAGCTGAGGACCCACGAAGCAAAGCCTTTGGCCCGTTTAGATGTCAACACAGCGAATCCTCCTTTTTTTAAGGGTCGGCAATGCGCATCTAGCGCCCCTGGTGTTGCAGGCGTCCATAGGCTACGGTGACTGCTTACCATCAGCCGGCTGTATGCTTGTTTGTCTCCGTCGTAGTATAAAAAAAAACCCATTTATAGAAGAGTTCGCGGCTATTGTCCCAACGGGTTCGTCGTCAGTTCAGCTGGCTCCAACTTCTTCGATCCAGTTAAAACCAGACTAGTTTCTGTCTTTAAGTTGGTACGTTCTGTGTATCAACAATGAGTTGCTATATAGATTTCAAAAGATAGAATTAGATACGTTATGTATATTGGCATCCCGCTTTGACGTAGATACGCTAGCGACTATAGATATCTATCGTAGATTTTAAACTCATGGTGAGCACATTAGACGGGACGAGTTGCAGATACTTTCGAGTCGGGCAGTCGCTATCGACTCTTAGTTAAGTAAAACTCATGGTAGGTAAGCACACCTTACTCTTATAAGGCCTAGTTTCCCCTCTGGGTTGAAAGGCTTCAAACGACAAAGGGAGGGGAGTTTGCATACGTACCGTTCCTCTCTGCTGAAGAAGAAGCCCAATGAGGATTACCACGAGTCGATTTTCCGCTATAGGCGCTAGTGGAACGTGGGTCCTGCGGGAACATTTCAAACGTCACTTTGACAATTCTCTCATGCTGACACAGGACCCACGCATGAGTGGCGCCGCCTGCTGAGCGACAATACGGTAGCTCCCATTGGGTCTAAGCCAGTCTGTGTTGTGACTTCGTAAAAACAAGTGCTAACGCAAATAAGTTGCACGGCACACCGAAATGATCGGGAATTATATATTTTAAACCTAGTTAATAGAAAACCTTTTTTGTTGAGTGAACCTTTTTGGTTTTGTACTAACTAGGTTCAAAACATATGTTTTGCAATCAGTTCGGTGTGCCCCTTGTCCCACAACAGTGACATCAAGGCCGGAAAAACACCCGGGAAAAAAAACACGTTAGTTTTTAATATTTTCGTGGAATCCACAATTCCAAGAACAAGCTTTATTAGAAAAATAAACTAGCGGAGCAATCACCGAATTAACCATTGAATAAATAATTAAACTAATTGAGCCTTTCATCGGCCTTAATTAAAACGAATTCGGCTTAAAGGAAGTCACGAGGACCCGCATTACTTACGGAAACTAGGCCTCGCGGCCAACTTTGTAGTGGCCAGAGACAACATGTAATACAGACTGCAAAATAAACAATCGGTTTTATTTATTTGCTAACACAAAAAGATACAGCTTGTATAAAATACAGAGTCCCACAAAACAGTTTACAAAGTTTGACTGTGTGATCGTGCAGTCTCTACTCTCTTATATTTATATTGTAATATACTTATTACTATCTAAATCTATCTTAGTTGGAATATGTCGTTTAGTTGTCACCGTAAAGATATAGAACCATTAACTGATGAATTAAAAACCATACAGTTTCTCCCCAACCGATTTCGTTAAATTAAAATTTGCTTCACGAACAGACGTTGAAATATGATGAACATACAGTGTTTTGCAGTATTGCAAAAAACATGTTTTTTTTTAAACCTGCTTTATAAACATGAATTAGATGTTGGCAGCCCTTTAGTGATTTACCACGACTATACTTTTGTACGGCGTAAGTTTGCCTTGAGAAATTGGACAAGCGCATTATTAGTATATTCAGTACCCATCTGAGTTTATGTCAGGTCAATCTATAAGTTATTAATTACTTGATCCAAATATTTCGTAATAAAATAAATTACCAATAAAGAAGATATGAAGACTCGGCTGAAATAATTTTAAAAAAAGACACCAATACCTTAAACCTAACTTATATGCAGCAGCTCCATGCAGCAATTTTATTTGACAGTTTGCGGAAAAAATGCAAGTAGCGACACTCAAATGACATTTTCCAGTCACAAAAATGAAACAACTACAAAAATGACGATTTTGTATGAAAGTAAACAGTCCTTATTAATACTAGTCGTAGTCATGCCCAAGTTTTATTGCAACATCACAGAGTTTAATTATTACTTGGGACGTATCGAGCTGACGATCTGGAGGAGTATTCTTGCTCCTACACGAGTGGAGGCGAGTCGATCAGGCTTGTTTAAGGTTGGCGACATAAAACAATATTTTAGCCATTTTACTGACTTATTCCACGTCCCAGGGAGCCTGAGCCTATACCACGAAAATCGAACGATTGTGGATTTGTATCTCCATCTCTGTCACACTTGCTTATTGGAGTGACAAAGAGATTTTCCCGTCAATGCCAATTTTCGATGTTCGTGGTAGGCATGCTGAGCAGCATTGGCAGCTAATCCTATTGTCCAAATTAGTTTAAGTTACGGTACTTTGCTATACGCGCGAGTGCATACCTAGCTATAGATAGTTTATACAGTCCACTATCGATGTGAAGTTTTTAGTTTTAAATAAATCAGCACCAAGAGAACACGTTGTTTGAGTTATAGAAATGCCCAGCAACCCAAAATCATCCTTAACGCCTTAACATATGGTCCAAACGAACCGGATAACTTCGCACCTGTGGGCAAGCGGCCGGCGCTCGAGAACAATAGGCGTACGAGATAAGGATGAGCCGGCGAGTGTTAACTGCAAGTTTTAAGTGCAATGACAATAATGCGTAATAACATCGAGTTTGAACATTTAAAACTGTTTGTATCTATAAGTGATTTTTGAGACTTTTTAGCTGAAGTTTCTTACGCTTAATCATGTGAGTGAGTTATAATAACAAACTGAGCAATATAAACCGAGTTTTTGAGACATTTCATCTGAGTGTTAGTTATTCTACGTATATCGGCGAACATTTGAGAGTTTTGAGTGAGTCATCATGCCTACGTTAGAAGAACTGATTAGTTATCAGGAGGAGTTAATCAATAATTTGAAGACTTCGCAAAAGAACTACAAAAAGTCACCTAAAGAGAGAATCAAACAGCCTTATGTGGAAACTAGGCTTGAAGTACTTGAGCAACAATTTAAGGAGTTTCAAAGCGGACATAAGGCGATTATTTCAATAGCGCCAAAGGAGAGAACGGCTACATATTTTACGCAGAAAAAGAATGAGGAGTTCGAGGAGCTTTATGTGGAGTACAAAACGGTTTTACGAGAAACATTGAAATCGTTTTTGCAACCGATTGAGACAGAACCACGAGCTAGTGACATGGCGGTGGTTAATGACAATAGTACCTACGACGTAAAATTGCCTCGAATCGTTTTGCCGACTTTTAGTGGCAAATATGAAGAATGGCAAACGTTTTATGATATGTTTTCTTCGTTAATCCATACTAATAAAAATATAACGGCGGTTCAAAAAATGCATTATTTAAAGAGCAATTTGTCTGGAGAGGCGCTGAGTTTATTAAGCAATTTTTCGACCACCGAAGCAAATTATGATGACGCTTGGAAACAACTAGTTCGACGTTATGATAACAAGAGATATAACTGCAATGCCGTTATGAGGAGCTTGTTTTCGATCAAGAAAATACACACGGAGTCTGCGAGCGCTGTGAGACAATTGTTGGACGCCACGTCGACATGTTTGAAGTCGTTGCAAAATATGGGCATTAGCACGAGTACTTGGGACGTAATTATTGTGTATTTGGTGATTACGAAATTGGACACGGAGTCAATTAAGCAGTGGGAGCAGCATTTAAACATGCTAGGCGACGATTTACCGACTTGGGAGCAAATGCGTGAGTTTTTAGAGTGCAGGTTCAGATCGTTGGAGATGATCGATACTAACTCGTCCCGCCCAGCACCACCAGCTAAGCCTATAGCTAAGATTAAAACATTTCACGCGGCTGTTGAGAACAAAGCCAAGACGAGTGACATCGAGTGCGCCATGTGTCATGAGACCCATCAGATTTATCATTGCAAACGGTTTGGATCGATGAATCCCAAGGAACGTCAAGAGTTTGTGCAAAACAATAGACTGTGTTTTAATTGCCTGATGCCCACACACTCTGCAATAAAATGTCAGGCGTCGAGTTGTCGTAAATGTGGAAGGAGACACCACACTCTTCTTCACTTCGAGCGAGAGATCAACCAGGAGACCAGAACTACGAGCGAGGTTGCTGCGTCATCAGCGTCACCGAGTGCCCAACCCGAGAAGCCGAGCAACACACGAGGTGACACACGTATTACTACTGCGTTTTCGAGAGGTGCGCTTCGACCTAACAGAGTACTACTCGCGACTGCTAGAGTTAAGGTATTTAATACTATTACTATTGGTATTTAGGAGCTATACTGTAAGTGAAAACCTAGTCTGTTAGATGTAAGAATTGCTTGTACCTGTTACTAACACATAGATCTTAACTAAAATGTACTTATATTATTATATCTTAAGAATATTTTTAACCTCACTAATCTTAGCACCTAAATTCTCATGTAAGTGACATTTGTCTTAATGAGAAATAAATGAATTCCAAACTGAATTCTTCTGGTTGTAAAGAAACTATTCGAGCTTTAATTGATCAAGGAAGCATGGCTTCTTTTATTACTGAGTCAACTGTACAATTCCTTGGACTTTCACGTAAACCTGTAAATGATTCGGTGTCAATGCTAGAGGAGTTTAATGTGAAGGTCAAGTATATGGTTTCATTGCGCGTGATATCACGTCATGACCCAGCGAGCTTTGTCGATGTATATGCATATATATTACGCTCTTTAACCCCTGTGCTTCCAGCTACTAAGTTAAGCGTGGCTGAGTGGAGAGAAATCGAAGACTTACCTTTAGCGGATCCAACGTATACAACACCAGGTAAGGTTGAAATCCTTTTAGGTGCCGAGGTATACGCCGACATCATACTTGGAGGTTTGATCAAGCGCACAGAGAAGAACCATGGCAGTATGATCGCTCAGAACACGATGCTTGGATGGATTGTGTCTGGACGAGCATTGAGGGCATCTGCGACTAATGTAAGTACTACTAAATTTACAAGTATGCATGTATATGTTCAGGAAGATGACTTGTTGAAAAGGTTTTGGGAGATCGAGAACGAGCCTAATACGGTACAAAAAGAGATGACTAAGAGCGAGTTACAATGTGAGGAGTTTTACAATTCAACAACTGAGAGAGACGACGATGGTAGGCTTGTCGTAAGACTACCATTCACAACCGAGGACCCTAAGTGTCAATACGGCAATTCTAAGAAAATTGCTATCAAGAGATTAGAGATTCTAGAGAGAAAACTGCTGAGAGAACCTAAACTTAGAGAAGAGTACAACAAAATCATGGAGGAGTATTTGAGTCTTAACCACATGCGAGTAGTAAGTGAGAGAGAGCTAGAGAATGAAAAGGCAGTGTACCTACCTTTTCACGCCGTGATCAGAGAGGACAAGGAGACTACAAAGGTTAGAATCGTCTTCGACGCTTCGAGTAAGGGAGACAACAACGTATCATTAAACGACGACCTTCTTGTTGGTCCCAAATTACAACAAGATTTGAGACACATTTTAATGAGAGCTAGGACACACAAAATTTGCCTTGTGGCAGACATCATCAAAATGTATAGGATGGTTCGTGTAGCTGAGGAGGACACCGAGTTCCAGAGAATCGTTTGGCGGTTTAAGTCAGACGGAACAGAGCCTATACAACACTACAAGCTATTGAGACTGACGTTCGGGACTGCTTGTGCGCCGTACTTGGCCGTCAAGTCGTTACAAAAGCTTGCAGAGTTAGAAGAAGGTAAGTATCCATTAGCGGCGAGAGTAACAAAACGAGACTTTTATATGGATGACTTAATTACTGGAACTGAAACGGAAGCTCAGGCACTAAAGATATTTGACGAAATGAATGAGTTGATGAGATCTGGTGGATTCGAGCTTCAAAAATGGAACTCTAACTCTGAAACTGTACGAGAGAAGATAGTAGAGAGTAAAGATTTAGGTGACCAGACAGTGCACATAAAACTGAACGAGACAATTAAGGTTCTTGGAGTGACTTGGAATAGAGATACTGATAATTTTGAATATGCCCTAAATCTATGTGACATTCAAACACCAATTACAAAGAGAAAGGTGCTCTCAGACGTAGCGCGGTTATACGATCCACTGGGGTGGATAGCCCCTGTGGTGGTTGTAGCCAAAATATTCATTCAAAAGTTATGGAGATCGGGCCTGGAATGGGACTCTCCATTAACAGAAGAGTTATTGAGAGAGTGGCAGTCATTTAGAGAAGAATTGGTGAACCTGAGGCAGCTGAAAATACCTAGATGGTTGAACAGTGTATCGAGCTCAAAGGTAGAACTTCACGTATTTTCAGATGCTTCAAGGTCAGCCTTTGCGGCAGCGGTTTACATGCGAGTGACTGACGAGCAGAACGGAGTACACGTGCACTTGATAACAGCTAAGACCAAAGTAGCCCCGACAGAGAGAGAAATTTCAATACCACGACTCGAGCTGTGTGCTGCAACCTTAGCAGCTAAACTTATATTTGAGGTGGCACAGGTAATGGAAGTATCTAAAGAGAATCTACACGGTTGGACAGACAGTACAATAGTCCTAGCCTGGCTAAAGGGAGGATCAGCTCGTTGGACGACGTTTGTGAGTAATCGAGTATCGACGATATTGAATATCCTAGAGTTTGAGCAGTGGGGTCATGTACCTACTGAGCTTAATGCTGCTGACTGTGCTTCACGTGGTTTACAACCGAAGGACTTGCTAGACCATTCGCTTTGGTGGCATGGTCCGGAATGGCTAGCACAACCTGACTTTGAGAGAATCGACACAATCGTGGAGGATACACATGAGGAGGAGAGAGTCACATCCTTAACTGTTATATCTCATGTTGAGGAAGAAAATCCCATCTTTTCGAGGTTTTCTTCATTATCGAGACTGCTAAAAGTTCTTTCATACTGTAGAAGAATACTAAATCTAAAATTGCCAAAAAATGAGCGAGTTAAATTTTCAAGTTTTATAACTTCAGAGGAGTTAGATAATACATTGCGATCGTGTATTAACCGAGTTCAAGAACAAGAGTTTTCCCATGAGATAAAACAGTTAAAGAGTCGAGGCGTTGTGCCTAAAAAGAGTAGTCTTCGCACTCTTTGTCCTTTTTTGGACGAAAAGGGGACATTAAGAGTTAGTGGAAGGATAGAGCAATCGGATGCAAATTACGACACGAGACACCCAGTGATTATGCCTGGTAAAAATCATTTTACCACGCTTTTAATCATTGATGCCCATCATCGTACTTTGCATGGCGGTCCTCAATTAATATTAAATTTCTTGAGGTCAAAGTACTGGATCTTGCAAGCGAAAGACCGTGCTAAGAAGATTTACAGAGAATGTGTCACATGTTTGAGATATTCAAACAAAAAGTGTATTCCTCTAATGGGACTTCTACCTGAAGCGAGACTGAAACCCAGTAAGCCTTTCAAATCTACAGGAGTCGATTACTGTGGCCCTATAAATATACGGTTCTCACCAGGTAGAGGAAGCAAGTCTTATAAAGGCTACATATGTCTGTTCGTGTGCATGGTAACTCGGGCAATTCATCTCGAGGCAGTTACAGATTTGACAGCTAAGGGTTTCATTGCCGCATTCAGACGTTTCACTGCAAGGAGAGGTTACTGTAAAGACTTATATAGTGACAACGGCACTAATTTCGTCGGTGCTGACAGAGAGTTGAGATACATGTTTAACACTGCCAAGTCATCATTACCTGATGAAATAGCAGCCATACTTACATTGGAGCATACGACATGGCACTTCATCCCTCCGCACGCTCCCAATTTCGGCGGTCTTTGGGAAGCTGGAGTCCGGAGCACTAAGGGACATCTAAAAAGGGTAATAGGGAGTAGCACACTTACCTATGAGGAGATATCGACGGTCCTGGCTCAGGTAGAATCGTGTTTAAATTCGCGTCCATTATCAGTATTGAGTGACGATCCTAGTGATCCTCTACCCTTGACACCGGGTAATTTTTTGGTAGGTGAAGCCTTAATAAATATACCTGATGAGTATAACCCTGATTGTAATGTGAGTAATTTAGATAGATGGCGCTTAACGCAGAAGATTGTATCTGATTTCTGGAAACGGTGGTATAAAGAATATTTAGTTAACCTTAACCAGAGATATAAATGGAATTCTAATTGTTCTACTGAACCTGAGATAAATGATATTGTTATTTTAAAAGAGGACAATATTCCTCCTGCAAAATGGATTTTAGGCAAGATTGTACAAAAACACACTGGACCTGACAATATTACAAGAGTTGTTACTGTACAATGTAAATCAGGAACTTTAAAGCGTCCAGTGAGTAAACTGTGTGTAATAACTAAATGAAACGATTGTTAACATAACTTTCAATTGTGTATTAGTTTTAAGTGTCTTGTTATGTTTAACAGATTTGTTACTTTATATTTAGTGATTTTGCCGTGTAAATTAAGAACTATGTTCTTGGCGGGC
This sequence comes from Lathronympha strigana, assembly GCA_949128165.1. NCBI lineage: Eukaryota > Metazoa > Arthropoda > Insecta > Lepidoptera > Tortricidae > Lathronympha > Lathronympha strigana. The sequence goes on from OX421911.1 coordinate 4,617,374, forward strand.
GGAATGTCCAAATTAGTTTAAGTTACGGTACTTTGCTATACGCGCGAGTGCATACCTAGCTATAGATAGTTTATACAGTCCACTATCGATGTGAAGTTTTTAGTTTTAAATAAATCAGCACCAAGAGAACACGTTGTTTGAGTTATAGAAATGCCCAGCAACCCAAAATCATCCTTAACGCCTTAACACCTATGATTCGGTACAGGCGCCAGTTTTACGAAAGCGACTGCCATCGGTCCTGTCAATCCAGAGGGTAAACTAATTTATTTATTTATTTAAGGGGACAACACCACTCTGTCCGACGATGACTGCCCGATGCAGTCGAAACATGTCACGCCTATTGTGATAAAAATACGTGAGTGTTAACCGTTGTAATTTAATGTCAGTATGGCTCCTCACGAAAGTTTAAATTATAAGATTAGTCCGGTTTCCTCACGATGAAGGAAAACTCCTTCATCAAAAAGTGATTGGTAAATATTAAGTGATGATTAAAATAAATAAAATTAATTAAATTAAATATTATGTATGAAAATACATAAGTTCCGAAATACTCCTAAGACGGGAAGAAGACGTAATTTTATATAACACATACTGTTTCGCTAATACGCGGTAAGCAATTGCAACGACAATGCTGAGCGCGGCTAAAACGCCCACTTCCGACTGGTCAGGTTTTGAGCATTGCATTGTTTTGTTTGAGCTTCCATTTCGTTTTTTGAGGTAAGTCATGGAGAATTCACCATTTTATAGCTTTATGCGAACCTAGTAAGTGTACCTACTTCTTCTTTTCAGTCGTTTTCTCATTGCTGAGAGTCAGGACTACCGTTCATGGTTTCTTGTCTGTATCCCACACCACGATCCTCCAGGCATTCCTATTCTGTGCCATTTGAAGGTAAGCCTGGGTGTTGAAGTCTGTAGGGGCCTTAATTGTGCTTATCCACCGAATGGGCGCTCTTCCCCTACTGCTGTTGCCTTCCTGGTCGAATATTATCAGCTTTTCCAGACCATCTCATGCCTGGCCAGATGTTTTACATTCTCAAATTGTTAAGTAGGTACACTTAAGTTCATGTTTAGGTTACTGCTCCTTAGTATACCTATCTATACTAAGAAAGTCATGAAAAGTTTTGGAGATAACTTTCACAGCCAAGAAGGTGGTCTTGAAGCATAAAATATTTATTTTTCGTATAAACTAGTTTAATTAATGAAATAAAATCCTATGCTATTTCATATTGAAAAAAAAAAGAACAAAGTGCGAGTTGGGCTCGGGCACCGAGGCTTCCGTACAAATTTTTTTTTAACAGTATGTACATATTTAAAAGAAGGTGTTTACAACATAATATTATATGATTTTAAGCAAAAAAAACAAAGGTGGTTGAATTTAAAATTTATACATGCTTGAAATCGCGCTGTATAACAGGGTATATGACACAAAAATAACAAACTAGGCTAGTACCTATATACCCACAAAACAAGTGATTATTAAAGCAATTATATCGCCGTTATTTGACGTGTTCAGTACAGTCGAAAAGATGCCCTTAATAGAGGTTATTTCGGTAACTAATATCATATCTAATCGAGTCAATTAAGGCTATTAAATATGAACCGATTAAGTCATTATGTCAAAATATGCCTTATATAGTCGATTGAGTAATTATTTAATTGTAGGTAGGACAGCCATTAAGGTAAAAAAAGATTCTAATAAATGGGTTGTATTATTACATTTTGTAATTTTTGTAATTCACTCTTTTTTTTAATTAATTCACATGGAGTAGCAATTGACAGGCCTCTGCCGAATGCATATGACAAACAATCATACTGATTGTATGAACTGACATTTATATGACATAGCTATTTATACGTTACGTGGACTATTTTGTATAGGAAATAACCGGCATTGCCATTCCCGTTAATTAAATATTATATACTACATAGTATAAAACAAAGTCGCTTTCTCTGTCCCTATATCCCTATGTATGCTTAAATCTTTAAAACTACGCAACAGATTTTGATGCGCTTTTTTTAGTAGATAGTGTGATTTAAGAGGAAGGTTTATAATTATGTATAATACCCCGTGCGAAGCTGGGGCGGATGGCTAGTATTCAATATAAAAAAATGTGTATTTTAAAAGTATCTAAATGCTTATTCTATTACTTAAAGATAATTCCTCAGGTACCTATTTTAGATTTAAGGTAGGTAGAGGTAGCTAGGTAAGTTATACTTACTGTATATATTTTGAAAATAAATGTTGTATATTTTTCTTCCTAGCGTTATCCTGGCTTATGGCAACTAATTCAAAGATTTGACGTAGGCGCTACTTTTACGAAAGCGACTGCCATCTGACCTTCCAACCCAGAGGGTAAACTAGGCCTTATCGGGATTAGTCTGGTTTCCTTACGATGTTTTCCTTCACAGAAAAGCGATTGGTAAATATCAAATGATATTTCGTACCCAAAAACTCATTGGTACGAGCCGGCAGGATTTGAACCCGAGACCTTCGGATTGAAAGTCTCACCTCATACCGTTGGGCCATCAACGCTCTTAAAAATAAATGTTCTACTTAAGTAAATACCAAAATAAAACTTCAAAAGCTCATGGATCCAATGCGATATAATCTTCGAAATGTCCCTTTGAAAATAACAAAAAGCCATCAAATTAGCTAAAAAAGTTAAGGTAAAATTGTTATCGCGTAACAAACATAAAAACAAACGGGTTGAGAACTTCGTATTTCTTCTGCAAATTAGGACTTTTTGTCTTCCATATTAAACTATTATTTTTAAGCAGAAATTTCTGCGAACGATACCAAGTTTCTAAGACAGAAAGGAAAGTCAGAAAAAAACTTCCATATCCCAATACTTTGCACCCATTTTTTAATAGTAGTTTATGCAACAGTGATATAATAAGGGTTCTTAAAACTCGAGGGTCACCGTTACAAAACGAGGCGAAGCCGAGTTTTGTAATAATAGACCCGAGAGTTTAAGAACAAATTATGAGCTGTTGCATACCCTAGTTTTTCTACGACAGCTAAAATAGTGTTACGCCGGTGATGTGAATAAATCTTAAAATGTGATTTTTCATGCCTTAGAAGCGTTTTCAGCAGGCTGAAAAGTGATTTCAGGCCGTTTTAGAGGTGCCTCTTTCACATACTAGAAGATTGAAATTTTACCCCAGTTGCAGTTGTTTTCAGGCGCCTGAAACATGTTTTCAGTTCGTTTCAGGCCACCCTCTACCAGATGGCACAATAACCTGAAAACCCGTTTTCAGGCGTTTTCAGGACCCCTTATGGGCCCCTGAAGTACAAATCAGTATATGGCGAAATTTCTCGAAGGAGTGAAAGAGACAGCACTCTTAGAAAGAGATAGCTATACAGAACATTCGAGAACTGTGTGAAAGAGACCACCCTTAGAAAGAGATAGCTATACAGAACATTCGAGAACTGTGTGAAAGAGACCACCCTTAGAAAGAGATAGCTATACGGAACATTCGAGAAGGGTGTGAAAGAGAAATATAGAAAGAGACGGCAAGAGTCGAGAATGTTCTCGAATACTCGCGGACACACCTGCCTAGTACCCAGCCGCGTCTAGAAGCATCGCGAGAAGTACTTAGGTACCTACTCGCGAACTTACTAGAATCGAAGCCGACCTGTCGAGGCGAGATTTGGCTGGAACATTCTGGAACCATCAGGAGTACCGCCGACGGGTATATATAGCGGCAGCCTGCAGCCACAGAGTAGTTCAATTCTGAATGCGATATGCGATACAGTGCGAATCAAGAGCGAATCGGAGTGAAGTAAAAGTGACAAGTGCGATAAACTAGTGTGTGATAGTTGTGTTCAAGTACTGTGTTTAGTGTCTTTTAAGTAGCAATAAAGCCTCAGTTTTAATAAGTGGTTAATTAGTGCATTTTTTATAAAGTACCCACCCCTCAAACGTAACATTTGGTGTCAGAAGTGGGATAGAAAATGCCATTTACGCCACGTGAGGACGTGCCTACGGGAGACAAGACCCGCAGTCATGATGCAGCGAGTGAGGACGTGCGGATGGGAGTTCAGACCCGGAGCCAAGCTGCAGCAAGTCAGAATCCTGCACCAGAAGCCGGTTCATCGGACTCAACCGCCTCCGCCAAGCAAGACGTAGACATCAACGCGATATTTCTGATCTTGAAGCAACAAGCGATAAGACAAGAGCAACAAGCGAGAAAACAGGATGAACAAGCGAGACAACAACAAGAACAAGCTGAAATTCTCCGGAGAGAGCTGAAGGAGGAGCTACGTGGTCAACTCGCGAAACAGGATGAACAATCTGAAATTCTCCAGAGAGAGCTAAAGGAGGAGCTACGTGGTCAACTCGCGAAACAAGAAGAACAGGCGCGTATGCTCCGGGAGGTACATGAGACCATGACAGAATGGAAGCGAGAGATGTGTGAAGTCCGGAGAAGACTAGCGGACTTGGAAATGAAAGTTTCTCAGCAAGAAACTCAACTGCACGACGTCAAGGACACGGTTGATGACTTCAAGAAGAAAGTTGAAAACTATGAGAACCGCCTCCAGAAGTTGGAAGAAAAAATGGCCAGTGGTACGATTACCTGCGTATCTGATGCATCCGTACTGGAAAGTAGAAGATTTAAGGTACCTCCATTTGATGGTAAATCTTCTTGGGCAGCGTATAAGCTACAGCTCGAGTCCGTGTCCGAGGCGAACGGCTGGAGTAAGGAGCAAGCTAGGACAGCTCTAATCTTAGCGCTCCGGGGCGACGCCCTTGCAATACTAGAAGCCTTAGAAGACAAATCTTATGAACGACTTCTAGAAGCGCTGGAAGCCCGTTATGGTGACAGCCACTTGGAGCACGTTTACCGAGCTCAGTTAAAGAATAGGACACAGGAACGTAATGAGACCTTGCAACAGTGGGCCCTGGAAATTGAGAAGTTGGTTAGAAAGGCGTACCAACGTACATCGGGATCTTTCGTGGACACCATGCTTGTACAGGCATTTGTTGATGGAATACGAGATTTAGAAGTACGGGCGGCAGTTCGATTAGGGCACCACGAAAGGCTAAAGGATGCTATAGCCCACGCTTTGGAAGTGGAAGCTGCGCGCCAGGAACCATCAAGGCTTTACAGTATGCGTGAAGTGTCAACTAGAGCGCCGATTGATACCCGTCGTGAGTTTAGGCCGCGGTGTTACCGGTGTGGAGAACGTGGTCACATACAGTCTAGTTGCCCAAAGAAGAGCAGCGGAAACAGCGGAAGAGAGATTCGTTTACCTGCTGACGTCCCAACTAGGCGACCCACAGATACTCGATATGCGTGCAAGTTAAGGGATCGGATTGATGAGGTTCACAGTCTAGTTCGTGAACAGGGGCTTCAATCGAGCACAAAAATGAAGACTCGATATGACAGGAAGTCTAACCAAATGGGGTACGAGGAAGGTTCGTTGGTGTGGCTACATAACCCGATGCGAAGGAAAGGGAAGTCCCCGAAACTGTCTCCAAATTGGGAAGGGCCATATAAAGTGGTCACAAAAATCAACGACGTCACGTATCGGATACAGCGAAATTCACGAAGCCCATATAAGATTGTTCACGTTGATCGGCTGGCGAGATACCAAGGCAATAATGATGATGCTCGGGACGAGCATGTCTTAGGAGGGGGTAGTGTTACGCCGGTGATGTGAATAAATCTTAAAATGTGATTTTTCATGCCTTAGAAGCGTTTTCAGCAGGCTGAAAAGTGATTTCAGGCCGTTTTAGAGGTGCCTCTTTCACATACTAGAAGATTGAAATTTTACCCCAGTTGCAGTTGTTTTCAGGCGCCTGAAACATGTTTTCAGTTCGTTTCAGGCCACCCTCTACCAGATGGCACAATAACCTGAAAACCCGTTTTCAGGCGTTTTCAGGACCCCTTATGGGCCCCTGAAGTACAAATCAGTATATGGCGAAATTTCTCGAAGGAGTGAAAGAGACAGCACTCTTAGAAAGAGATAGCTATACAGAACATTCGAGAACTGTGTGAAAGAGACCACCCTTAGAAAGAGATAGCTATACAGAACATTCGAGAACTGTGTGAAAGAGACCACCCTTAGAAAGAGATAGCTATACGGAACATTCGAGAAGGGTGTGAAAGAGAAATATAGAAAGAGACGGCAAGAGTCGAGAATGTTCTCGAATACTCGCGGACACACCTGCCTAGTACCCAGCCGCGTCTAGAAGCATCGCGAGAAGTACTTAGGTACCTACTCGCGAACTTACTAGAATCGAAGCCGACCTGTCGAGGCGAGATTTGGCTGGAACATTCTGGAACCATCAGGAGTACCGCCGACGGGTATATATAGCGGCAGCCTGCAGCCACAGAGTAGTTCAATTCTGAATGCGATATGCGATACAGTGCGAATCAAGAGCGAATCGGAGTGAAGTAAAAGTGACAAGTGCGATAAACTAGTGTGTGATAGTTGTGTTCAAGTACTGTGTTTAGTGTCTTTTAAGTAGCAATAAAGCCTCAGTTTTAATAAGTGGTTAATTAGTGCATTTTTTATAAAGTACCCACCCCTCAAACGTAACAATAGCGTAAAAAGCAAAATCTAGAAACGTGGCAGAATAGGGAAGATGTTGTGCCCACTATGGAAATTAAAAAAAACAACAACAGTGCTAATATAAATGCCTACCTGCCTGACGTGTAAAACTATGTTTTATTAAAAAATAAATGAATGAATGAATATAAATGTATGAAAATCCATAGGAGCAGTGTTCTTATGGAATACCACAGACAACGTTATAATGTATACTTTTTAAATATCGCTGTCAGTCATCTAATTGACAGATAGAAGTGCTGGAGTAGAAAAAGTAATTTATTGAATCAGGCGTTACTTTGCGGAATTCCATATTAACAACGAAAATAATGTTTCTTTGCTAAGCAAAGTAACATTGTTTTCGTTTGACCTATTTTTTTATTTGTTGCTTAAAACCCTCTTTTAAAGGATGACTCACACTAAGACGAGACGGGACGGGGTGGGACGGGACGATCTGTCAATTTCTATAGAAAGAATCACGTGATAGTTCGGAGCCCTCGGTGGTCACGTGACGTTTTCTATAGAAACTGGCAGATCGTCGCGTCCCGTCCCGTCCCGTCCCGTTCTAGTGCGAGTCATCCCTAAAAGTTCATTTGCGACTTAGGTACGAGGCACCAAAAACGCAAATTGGCGATACGTTATTTCTTTGTTACCACAGGATAAGAGAAGACAATTCAAATATACAATTTTCTGATACAAATCTATTGCGACCTTTCCTTAACCGCAAAGGTTGGAAATATTCTATTGTTTTCGAAATGTATGGATGTCATACGGTTTATAGCAGCAGAATATTCAAAACAAATATAGGGATACAAAAGAACCCGCCCTTTTAACACAGCCTGATTTATTTCCCTGTGTTGTGTGACCTTTATTTTTCAACACTATTCTGTTTGCTTTGTTTTTAAGATATATAATTAGGTACCTATTTCTGTCCTAAATCGGATCTTGTTTCGCTAAGATCTTTTGTCACGTCAATTAGCTTTGCTGGGCTTTTTCACAACTCGATATCCAATGCTTTTTGCGTGATACTGTAGTACCCTAGCCCTACTCTGACCACCCTAGCTACTCTACGAAACCTATTATCGTTTTTAGGGTACTAACTGCCTCCTTTAGTATTCTTGGAGTCCAGTAAGTACTCCTTCTAACTAGAAACTGTAATGGCGTTATTTATAAACGCACTTCAACAACCGTTTAGCTAAATTATTGTTTGTCCTTATCTGTCACTTTGACAATCGCGTTTGTTAGATTTAACTAAAACTTCTGTTAACTTTTTTATGAATAATCTATAGCCTCCTTCAAGAAAAACCTCAAAAAGTATTTAACTTGTTAACAAGTTAGCAATTGAAGTTTTAAAAATTAACTTTTTGAATGAATGAATGAATTCTTTATTCAAAACACACACAATACTAAATTTTTCGCCGCTTGTATTGCTGTTGGTGCCCTGCCCACATATTTTAATGTTTCATCATCATCAGTCGTTCCCTCAATGCTGAGGATCGTGACATCATGTCATTCTCTTGAAGACCAGATTCCTCCATAGGTTGCTATCTCTCGCCAAATGCATTGTCTCGTGCAGATTTAATTGCATGGGTGCAGTTATTTGGGAGCACCATCTAGTAGGGGGAGGGCCCCTGGGTCTCTTGCCTTCAACTTTTCCCGTCATTATGACTCTCTCTAGGCTTCCTGGGGAACGTCGAGAGAGGTGTCCGAAGAACGTAAGAAGGCGGTCCTGGCATATCGTTGACAACCGGCGTTTAATGTTTATGTTTATAATAAATAGTGTTAGTTGTAACATAGTTAAATACTGATGAACAATGTTTATGTAATGTATATGTAGGTACCTAATGTACCTATACTGCTCTTTGATGCTTTGATAGTTATAGATACCTAATATGTAGTAGTAGTAGTAGTAGTAAGCACTGTATTGTTCACAAAATAAATCACAAAACAACTGAAAAGAATTGAAGTACAAAGGCGAACTTATCCCTGTAAGGGATCTCTTCCAGCTAACCTTAGAGTTGATGAGTGGAAAACTAATATTACGATAGACATACTTACACAATGATGTACAATAATGACTTTACTAGACGATACGAGAGATATGTAATTTTCTTACTAAGCGAAATGAAAATGTATTTTGAGAAATAAAGTTATTTAAACCTAACTTTAAATAACTAAGCGGACATACATATACAAACACACATTTTTTCTCGAAACTAAACATACCGGTTATATTTAATAGATTTAAGGTATGTTATAAGAAATTTGAGAAGTCTTTTTGTAATTAAGTTTAACTTCTCTTACCTGTTTAATATTATTTTAATAATTAAAAGAAGTAGTCTTTAAATTATAAAACTGTAAATTTCATTCTCAGACGTCATTATTCTTACTGAAACCTACTCATTTATAGACAATTTTTTTTAAGAACCTTCTTTTACGTTTTGTTTATAGTTTAACTTAGGTTACTTATTGTAAATATGATTTTGTGGGTGGCCTGAAAACCAGTGTCTTGGGACACTATGTGTCACGGCTCATGCTGAGTGGCATTCCTTTTTGTTTATTTAGCTGTACCTAACTCTTGTTTATTCTTAACCCTGTAATATTGTTTTTAAACCAAATAAATTCTTTCTTTCTTTCTACCTGTTTTGGTAACGTTCCGATTAGTTTCAAGTTTAACAATCCGAATACGTCCGTAGGGTTTTTTGATTCTACCGATTAAAACCATTGCCACGCCGTACGATCTAATTTGTTATTAAGTGGGTTATTATTCCCCTACTTGGACGACAGAGGGTGGTCTTTGGAATCTAATGAATTTCTACTTCTGTCTTTCGAGCGGCCTTTAATTATTAAAAAGGGATGAATTTCAGATACCATTTTGTTTGGTTTGGAATAAAATTCAGTTTTGGTATATGCTTTAGTATCCCTAAAAGCCGGTTTAATAATATACAATTAGGGTAAGTAGGAAAATTTAAGGCGAAGAGGTGAATTTATTTGTATAGAAGAGGTGAACTGTATTAAAAGCATATGTTATTCGTCTAAAAATATTGATTCATATTCTATTTGAAATCCTGATCACAAACATGGCTTCTCTCAAATTCCTACATTGTTAATCTGTCGGCAAACATTTACTTTTGGGAGGTTGTTCAAATGATTATTTTTTAATACAAAACAAAAAAAAATATTGCCGGTTTCTTCTTCCTAGAGTATTCCCGGCTTGTTTCACGGCTCAGGGAGCCTGGAGTCTGCTTTGGCAACTAATCCCAAGATTTGGCGTAGGCACTAGTTTTCCGAAAGTGACTGCCATCTGACCTTCTAACCCAGAGGGTAAACAGAACGACGATAAACAGAGATGAGGGTAAACAGAGAGAGTCTTGACGATGTTTTCCTTCACTGAAAAGCGACTGGTGAATATCACACTATATTACGTAAAAAAGTTCCAAAAAGCTCATTGGTACAGTCACGTCTATAAATATCTATACACGTCGGAACTTATTACAAGGGATGAAGGTTCAAAATCGAATACAGGTGCATATATATTTATGAAGCCGACCGTACGAGCCGGGGTTTGAACCTGCAACCTTTGGATTGAAAGTTGCTCTTACCGCTGAGCCACCAACGCTCCGCACTTTTAGATTGCCCCGAACTTTTTCACTGCATTTGCATCATTATAAATTGATCATCAATATATTGATAATTCGTAGAAATCGCGAAACGTCTAGTTGATGTTGCTGGTGACCGATGAGCTGGTGGCTTCCTCGCACAATATCAGCATTGCGATACAACGAGGAAATGCCGCCAGCATCCTAGGTACAATGCCTTAAGGTAGAGGTAGGTAGTTAGGTAAGTTACACTTACTGTAGGTATTTCGAAAACAAATGTTTAGCGTTATTTATATATAGCAGTGTGCCCACTTAAAAACATGAATCAAAATATTTATTATAAATAATAAACGATTTAATTCATGATTTCCAATTGTGCATCTGCATCAGTTTGTTCACTTTACTTTTAGGCGGAATATGTAACATCTGATTTTAGATAACACTTCAGCAATAAACTTATAACAATTAAGATTTCCAAGTAAAGGCACAACTTCATCGATAAAACTTATTCGTACCAATTTGTAGTCTGTGCAAAGCTTCTAACTTAAAAACTTAATGGCCCCGACCAAATCAGTGGCACATTACTACGAATCCAGATTTGTAATTCAATCCCGTGATTTCGGTTAATTATTTAAATTACAAATTTAGTTCAGAAAAGTTTTTATTTATTCAAAAAAAAAATAATGAATTTAGGGTCAATGTTATATTTTTCCTATAATATTTCAGATAATAATAAACGTTGTGTAAAAAAAATATAATAATATATTTTCCTTCATAAGCTTCGGAGATACATCCCCCCCCCCCCCCCCCCGATGGTATTGTTTTACATTTTTATTTACAAATGAGAAGACACCTGCATAAGGGTTCCTTTCTTACCATTTGTACGGAACCCTATAAAGATGGGCACTTTGCCTTCTAGACCATTTGCGATGTAGACTAAAGGTGTTGCAAAAGGGCCTGATGAACCATGTCATTTAGCAGTCCAATCATTTTGAGATTAACCCCGTGATTTCTGTACATTTTCTCACGCCTTGTCGTCTGCTCTTGGTTCGTTCTAAGAAGAGTCCCTAGTTTTAAAACTTATCTGATTCATCTCAGCACATTTGTTTTAAAGCTTTACAGCGGGCGGTGTGTTCCCAAATGAATTTTAATCTCTCGCTACGCCGAATTCATAAAGAAGCAAAATCGCGTTATTTAAGATGCGCGTTATCACTATCATCTGGGAGGTTGTTTGTTTTGTTAATGTTGATTCACGGCTCCAGTGGTGGGGATTGTGACTGGAATATTAATTTTTGTACACGTTCTCTTGAATGTATTGGGCTGAGAATAAGGTTTGCTTTAATACAAGGCCTTGGGTTGGGTTTTTTTTAATTAACTAATTTTAACTGTCTTAAGCATTGAGATATGTTATAAATACTGTGTTAATTTTAAAATGAAAAAGGTTTTTTTTAGACGAAGAATGAACCAGATTTTTTTGAATTATAAAAAATAGTCAAGGCTAATTTTTCAAATTAATTGTTAAATATCCCTGTCCTAGGCAGTGGAGGACTTCTCCATCCAGTTTATATGTAGAAATATTACAAGACCATTTTAATGGCAAAACTTGATTCACGGAACTTTATTTAAACAACATTTATAACTAAATGTCAGATGACAATTATGGTCTCCAATTTATTATCTCAGATCCAAGTATGAATGTTGCTGATGAAATCGCGCCGATATCATAAACAACCGAAAATCACGACGACAGAATATTAATTCATGCGGATGTTCCGAGCGCCCCCTGCCGGTAGGCGTGTAAAAACAAAATTTTAAACAATAAAACTTTAAACTACCTTTAGTTGCACATGGTCCCATCTGACTATGGGGTTCTAAGTAAGATGGAACCTTGTCTTATGGAACTTGTGATATTTTTGGGTAATAAATTATGAATGGAACAACGCCTCTTCATTAAGTGGTTATGTTCGTCATGGTATGCGATTCGGATTTCGCTCAACAGTTTAGATGTTTTGGAGTTTTTGTTTCCATAATTGCATTATTCATGTTTATTGTTGACATAATGAATTAGTACTCAAATGTTTGGATTAGCTACTTCAATCTCGTTATCAAAACTGATGTTTATAATGTAGTCGTCATGTGTATGTGTTATCGTTGAAAATGCCCCATATTCTTTCTTAAATACCTATCCAACGATGCTCAAACTTTAGGGTTGAACGGTTAAAACGAGAAAAGAAATCGCACCCACTTTACGTGTATTACGGAAGGGTTCCCTAAAATTAATTTTTCCTTCTTTTTATTTTACCACTTTGTTGGCGGCGTGATTGATATGAAGGGATATTCACACGGACGGACATACAGACATGGTGAAACTGTACTATAAGGGGTAGTTGACTACGGAACCCTAAAAACAAGGTGAGTCCGCCCAGTGCCAAATGCAATGCCAAAATTATACATTGCTTTCTTAGTCCAACCAAAAGTGACTCCGATGACGTGAAGACGGCCATATCTTATTTTGTTGTGTCATGCTGGAGATGTGATGGTTTAACGTCCTGCATTATTTGTTTTTTTTTTTAGAAAATTATCCAAGATGCGTATTTGAGTGTAACTTAGCTAGACAGCTACTATATCTATTTATTCTCCTCTTTTCTCATTTCACTCTTTAAATACCCATGTGCTCTTTCTCACACTTTGACGAGACATGTCACAGTATTATTCTTTTGTTACAATACTCATCCTTTGGCAGCTATATTTTATTTCATTTAAGATCCAATCAGAAAATTACCCTTAAACCTATTTAATTATTCAGATCTACTTAACCAAACAAGGGATGCGGTATCCGCCAAGCAATTCGCGTCCTTAAATAGAAAGCCTAGTCGCCGCGCTAAGGTTAAAAGATGCTGGTCTCTACTAGTCTTGTAGGGTGATACGGCTTTCTGCTATGGGGTTCTGAGGCAACGGCAGACGTCATTTGACCGCAAGACTAGGAAGATTAGGAAGTTAGTCTTGGAAAATGGTTAGCGATCGACAATTTGGTCTAGTTTCTCTAAAAGCAGCACAGTGTTTGAGGAAAAGCCGTGGAATTGTATGGGAAATCTCCTAATATTGAGAGTTTGTGAGATACCAATATTATGATAGGTATACTTAATAAGGCATTTTTTTACAATACTGCATTCAAAAAACTCTACAAGGTATTTAGGCTTTTTGTTGACATGGCTTTCGTATAACATTACATAAGAAACAACGGTTTGAAGTTTATACAATCTGGTTCTCTTCGGGTTGCCTAATGAGGAGCACATTTCCTTCAGGTCACGTTACGAAGAAAAGTATAATCAAACCAACTAATAATCAACGCAGAGCCAGAAATATTCAATTTTTTAGTAATTTCCTATTCTGATTTTTTTTTCATTAAAATATTTGTACGAACCTTTGTATTACTATTGAAATAATTTACTTATTTTTAGTTACCAACAAGAAAATATTTAGGAAAATTCAACCACTAAGACTCACTTGCCTATCCAAGGTTACCCGCTAATCCGGAGTTAAGCTGTTAAATTCCATACAAAAAAAGCTTATTTTCCGGTAAAATTCTCTTTTACCATTTCACAACTCAGCACACAAGTCTCCCAAACCATTCGAGTTGCTAGATGGAAATTCATTTCATATTCCATAAAAGGCACTTGACATATTTCAGAAACTTTAAAAGTTATCGTTAATAATAAAACAGACATTTTAAAGTTGCTTGTACAGACAGAACACAGCGTCGAGGCGAAACTAGAGCATATTTATTTTTGCATAAGTGCTCCGCAAAAACATGAAACGTCTTTAGCTCACAAAGGGTGAAGCTAACTGGGTCAGAACGAAGCATATACGGACTACACCCATTAGATTTTGCATGCGGAAACTCGAGCGGTCAAGTAACGAAAGCGCTCTGTTAGGTCACAATGCCACAGGAAATGTCTAACGTTGCAATGCAATCATGTGTACTAAATACATACTATGATTAGGATTCTTGATGTAGGTCGCTCAGGCGGCACGAAAGTAACATCCTAATCCAACATGTCATATAAACAACCAATGTATGTGACTAGATTTTGATGAGTTATTAAAAAAACAAAATACTTCGACATTTCTGACCAATTGAGAACCCTATCCTTTTTTTCAATGTCAATATGAATGATAGCTACTAGTAGTGAACTGTATGAAGTTTGCACGTCTGGTGGTTTGTATATGACACAGGTATTATGAACACTTATTTTATTATTTGAGCACTAGAACAGATATCAACAACAATGCATTCTGTTAGACTTACAAAGGCAGACTGACAATCCGTCATCACGTCAAATTAAAATATATTAAAAACATATAAAAATGCCACAACCCATGCAGCCAGTCGCCAACAGTGAACTTTTACCTGACCTGATGATATAAATTAAACGGTATTTGTTTTGTTGTAGAGGGCAAATTGAGTCGCGGCAGGATACCCATGGTCAGACTCGATTCTGGAAGTCACAAATGACTCCTTCTAAGAATCCCTAAGGAAGGCAGAAGACCGATCAATCTGGAGTGCACTTCAACGGAAAGCGACTTCTGGTGGTCACGATCCTCAGTCATGAGGTTGCGACGTAGAAGAGAGAAGATTTGTTTTGTTACAAAACGGAATGTGATTGGCGGCATACGAGTAGACCAATTTGGCATACGAGTAGGCCCAGATCCATGAAAACGGCGCGACGCTGAATGTAAATGGATAGATTGTTAGCAGTGCCGCTTTAAATCCGTCTAATGGATGGATCTGGGGTTTAGCGAAGCTTGTGGTCATTAGACGAACAAAGACGGGGCTAGTTAGGGAATTGCACTACGGCGGGATGGGGCTTCTCCGTTAAGATAGGTCTTCAACGTTACCTTACTTGGATGACTTATAGTTTGAGAACCTTTGAACGTTTCAAGTGTCTATAGATATTTCAATCGTCCAAATTGGACAGTTATATCTACTTTGAAAAATTATCCCGTTTAAGTATAATGATGTTATAATAAATAGCGAATAATACCAACGTATTTTTAGTGATTACGCGCGACATATTTTGGAGAACTTTTGAACTAAATTTGAAATTTGGTCGACTTACACCAGCATACGGAGTTTCGCTGACAAATTTCATACAAAAAAAACGCTTAGCTCCGGTCGGCCCAAAGTGGCCCTTACATTTTTTTATTTATTTATATGTATCATGCTGAAAATACCTTATTATAAGTAAAGTTGAGAAAATGGTTCACGTGATAAAAAATCAACAAAACAAACCTACAGTACAGTACTAACTCTATGGCGTGAAAATGTGTGACCCAATTTGTCGATACATGGGCCTGACGTCAAATGTATGTGTATCTGCTTCGAAATGTATATATGTTATTGCACCATATTTATGCATGATGTGATAGGTAACTAAAAGTTTCGTATGGAACCCTCGGTGCGCGAGGCACACTCGCACTTTATTATTATGCGGTATTTTCAAACTGTCCAGGTTAATTTACAGTCAAGAAACAGGACCGAGATTAAACATTATTAAAAGCAGCATAACAAATAAGCTTATCCTACTTTACCTTTTAATTGCAGTTTTAATAAGACCCATTACGCAATAAGCCATAATAACATTGCAAGTTTTTATCGGCTAACGCACACTCCAGAGATAGACAAAAAAGGAAAAACTATGTTACGTAAAATGTGGTGTGTATTACACACCACACACCGTGTGTAGGGATTGCGAGAAAAGTTGACTTATGAATGAGGAAAGAAGCGATGGTATGGAAGTTAATTGGTATTTTTAGAATAGGCAATAGTAAAAAAATAACACTTGAAACTTTCGCGTTATGTACACATATAACGAAGATTTTTTATATTCAATCTGACGTTGAAAATTGCTGAGTTTTGGCCTACTTCAATAAATGCTTTGGAATTTGAGTTGGAGTTTGAAGGAAGAAAGAGGTTATTGTAAACATCGAACGGGTGTATCGCGAATTTAGTTTTTTTACTTTAATACATCGACTTCGCGATACAAATCCATGTGTTCGACTCAGTCAAGCCGAGATGAACTGATGATGATGAGATGAAATGAAACTGTGTCAAAACGTCGGTATATTAAGGTTTTTTAACTAAATTAGCGATAGAATCGTTCTTTGTTCATAATCATAGTTACGAAAATATGTACTTAATTCTTTTGGCAATGTTCAAGATATTGTAATCATCATTCAGCCGAAAGACGTCCACTGCTGGACAAAGGCCTACCCCAAAGATTTCCACAACGACAAGTCCTGCGCCACCCGCATCCAGCGGACTCCTGCGACCTTCACCAGGTCATCAGTCCACCTTGTGGGGGGCCTACCAACGCTGCGCCTTCCGGTACGCGGTCGCCACTCGAGAACCTTTCCGCCCCAACGGCCATCGGTTCTACGTGCAATGTGATATTGTAATATTGTGTCAATTTTAAAATAGTCCCTTCTCATTCTCACTCAATTCCTATCCCTCCTAGTAACTACGAGGTGCGCTGGATTACCATGTATTTTGTGTTAATCGTGGAATCTATGAAATAAAATGACAGATTATCATTGAATAACTAAAATGTAGGTATGCAAAACTGCAACATTTTTAAATATAAATCAATGCGCCTCATATAAATATAAACTTCGACGTTTGAACTTCCGATCTGTCCCAATCCACCCCATTTCACGGGACCGTCTTAGGTGCTATCGTAAGTATATTATGTCCCAGCCATACAGTTCTGTTGTTTCCTTTTCATGTAAAGTGCTCAGAGGGCCTACCACGAATATCGAAAATTGACATAGACGGAATTACCTCCTTATCGCTCTAATATGCAAGTGTGACAGAGAGGAAGATACAAGTTTACGATCGTTCGATTTCCGTAGTACTAGGCACACCGGATACCCAACGCCGTTAGGTCCGTTCTTCACTGTTTCTGAAGGTTCACGCTTGGCTGGCCCTTTGGCCATGGCGAAACTTTTTGTCGGTTATTTTCTAACGACGTTCTTTGACGGAAATCTAAACAAAGAACCGGGATATAAAAGAAAGCTTAATTGAATGTTTGAAGCTGTTATCATGTTACGGAATTTTCAGCGTGTTCGCTGTTTTTCGGAAAACAATGAAAATACGGGGACGAAAATACGAACAACAGTCATAGAGTAAATGTAATTATTTTATCAACGTCATCATACAGCAAGTAGCAAAAATGTGATCTTTATTTCCTAAGGTAGGAAATTCATTATATAAATTATATTTTTTACCAAATAGGCCCCTGAGACAGGCAGGCTGATAGAGCAGGATGGAAAGACCTTGTCACCAGTAAAGGCATTTCAAAAACGGCATAACCTTCAATTAAGTGTACGATGAAGAAGAGAAGATACTCTTCACGCAAAATCGAATCCATCGTCTTTTGTTTTGTGTTGGTACCGACTCATGGGCTGACCACACATACTGTGCTAACCGGTGCACGTCGCTGCCAGTGTTATATAATATTTATTATCGCAGGCAACCCTAGCGTTGTGCGGGGGTGAGGAGGGCTGAGCGGCAATTGATTTTTCCATAGTCTTCAAAAAGAGATAGGTAAATATCTGTTCTAAGGAGCTATTATCTAATCTGTGACATAGGGCCTATTAGATTCTGCAAACTTAAAACTAGTTACAAAATGCACAATTAAACATTAAAAGGAAGCGGAAGCTAAATAAATATTTCAAAATACCCCATTGAACAAATTCTCCCTCTGAAAAGTATTTGCCTACCGATTTCGGAACCAGGAAATAGGTGGCGAAACAAAATGTATGGGGTTACTTATACTTATGGGTCAAAGAGTAATGAGGATACTTAATGGACGGAAGGGGACTATCTTTGGGGGTAGCGTGCTTTATTGCCTTAATTTGGTGGTGTCTCTTATTAGGAATAATAATGATATTTGGATTAAGCCGTCGTATGGAGGAAGTATTAAATATTTAGACGAAGTTGGTGAGAATAGTCTTCGTTGTTTTGTTTTGTAATCATTTTTTTTTGTACAAAATGATTTATTATTGATTAAAGAGTACTACTAAAACATTCTTTGCGGGCATGCTTAGCCAATTGCTCTTATTAGGAATAATAATGACGTTTTAATCAAGCTGTCATTTTGGCGAAGTTGGGTAAAAATTATTTGTGTTGATTTTTCTGTCACCATTTTTTGTTTTATGATAATCTACATGATGGTGATCAGAGAGTAATACCAAAACTTTCTTTGGTAGTAACGTGCTTTACTGGCTTAATTAAGATAATCTCAATCATATAAGCATACAAATAACCTGTTGCAATCCACTGCTGGACGTTAGTCTCTCCTTCGTCACCGAGTTCAATCTTGGGCCTCCCGCATCCCCCAGCTAAACCTTGTAAAGGTCGTATTTTCTGACAACTATCCATATCTTCTTCGCCTCTTCTACAAAAGAGCTACACTTTCACATGTTTATCTTTCTAGCACCAGCCCTAATCCCCATCAATTTAAAATCCTCTATCCCACATTATCTTTGCCTTTACACGCAACGTAAACGCACCAGAGCGTCCCATAATGATGGTGCACCCATTGATATTGTGCGTTGCCCGCACGATTTAGCACTACGGGCTATTTGCCGCCCACCGGGCGAGGTGATGTATGGCACTCACTTTTGTTTTTAGGAGCGTGTTTAGGTATCGGTTTGCCATTTGCGTTTGCTCCGCCGTGTTTTGTTTTACACGGGCGCAGGTGGAGATTTACTGTTAAGGTGTTCGTAGGTGTTAAGTTTGTAAAAAAGCGCTTTATTTTTTTAGCACTTTTACTTATAGCCTGACAAGCCAGCGAGCAAAGTAACAGTAGGATAGAGAGCATCATACTGTCTCTTTCTTGCGCTAGTATTAATACTTCGAAAAGAGGGATGGATACAGTTTTTTTCCCTACTGTTACTGCAATCGTTGGCTTGTCAGACTATATGTAGTCTTGTTTTTTCTACTTGTCAACATAATTGTTTGAATTGACTTTGTGAACCAAACTACAGTCGAATCTTTGCTTACTTCGATATGTACTCTAATATCTTTGCTACTGCTAGGCAAATATATCCTCAAGAGGAATAGAGCTACTACCGTCCTCACGCCTCTAACACGGCTCCGAGACTTTGAATGTCTTTTTGTTCATATACCTACGTATATATACAGTTTTCTCCACAATACTTCCTTGATTTGAAAATAACACAGAAAATCATGATTATGATTCATGTAATCGCCCTTTTTTTAAGAAATGTAAATCTCGACTTTATTCTAATGTATTTTGCTTCCGCCATTGTCATCATCGCCTTGTGAAAACAGATAATTTTTTTACAGCACGTAAAAGGCTCAAAACGTAGGGCCATGCTGCGTTCTAATGTGTTTAATTTCATCTAATTCTAATGATTAACGAAGAAACGCTTCAGGTAATTTTTAAGAAATTTACCAACTAGTCGTCATCGCAACTTCGCGTCGCGGTCAGCCACATCATAGCTCAAGATTATTAGAAGAGGTCACTATCCAATGACCGTTACTTAAAAAAATTGCCTATTAATTTAATAATAAACCAATTAATGTAAATTGCTCACGTGTAAAGTTTACTTCGAACATCATTATGAATAAGGCATAGCATTTCCACTATTTCAAAACACACTTGTATCACAACAATATCGGATGCCTATCTCGTGGCTTCTCAAGCAGCATCTAGTTTTTTATGAACTAATAAAAACTAAGTACCTGCACATAAAGCTTGAGCGGCTGAAGCCCATAAGAACGTCACATTATACTTTCATGCTGGCTTGTAATGACACAAATTAGAGATCTGATCTAATGACCAGTATGGATTTGTTAGGGTACCTCGTGATTCACAAACTTCATAGCTATTTTCCCGAGAAATGCCACGGCTCAGAGTGCCCGGAGTCCACTTTGGCAACAATATCACGTGTCAATGTTCATAACTATATCGTTGTTGACTACCCAACTCATAATAGTACATTATGTACAAGTGAAATTTGCAATAAGCGGCGATAGAATAAAACACGACAGAAGGGAGTGTTTTAAATCGACACGAGTTGCGAATTACCTAGTCGCACATGTATCGTACGACGTTTTACAGTACATTGGCCTTTTACATTTTTGACATAGGCACATAAAGTGCTCATTATAGCACCATATGTACTGTAAAGGTTGTATATTGCAATTTAGTCATATAATGCGGTGGCTTGTTAAGCAAAGGTGGACTGGGAATGTAATATTTGAATAGAGTTTTGTGGGTAGGTAAAACAAAGCTTCATTATTGCATGGTTTATTCCATTAGTTTATTATTTGGATTGGTTTAATTTTTTTTTCTACTCCAGCACTTCTATCTGTCAATTAGATGACTGACAGCGATATTTAAAAAGTATACATTATAACGTTGTCTGTGGTATTACATAAGAACACTGCTCCTATGGATTTTCATACAATATATGAGCACTGTTGTTGTTTTTTTTTTCTATAGTGGGCACAACATCTTCCCTATTCTGCCACGTTCCTAGATTTTGCTTTTTACACTATTTTAGTTGTCGTAGAAAAACTAGGGTATGCAACAGCTCATAATTGGTTCTTAAACTCTCGGGTATATTATTACAAAACTCGGCATCGCCTCGTTTTGTAACGGCGACCCTCAAGTTTTAAGAACCCTTATTATTGGACTGTACTCATTATTTTAATTGAATTTATATTTGTTTAATTGAACTTTTGATTGATTTAACTGTATTTTTCGACTGTGTTTGAGTATAAAGAGTTGCTTTCTTACTTAAATAACCATGAAAAATAAATAAATATTGGCTTTTTAAGTAAATATCGGACGTTAATATTTTCGCGTGCATAAAAAGAAATCGAGATAGGTAGGAACTTATTTGAACTATCAAGACTTTTTTTTAAACGCAGTTAAAATTGTAGAGACTATTTGCAGTTGCCGTTATTTATGTTTACGGACATTTTTATATTATATTAGTATATTTTTATATTAGTATATAAATTATGCAAGAAAAAAAGATTGATAGGCATACAATTGCCCCTTATCCTGCCAGCTCCTTTTTGATTGTATTATTTTATCTAAATTGCATATCGATCAAGCACTAAACTGAAATTCCTAAACGTATTACATTAGATAGATAGGTACCTATAGTTAATACCTTTATGCTACCTACATGAACGTCAATTTATACCTCTATATTACTTAAATTAAATTAAACACTCATAACGAAGTACTCGTATGACCAGCAGCTGCATTTCGCCATATTATGTTTCATGTGTAAAAAATATTGTTCGCTAATAAAATGGAGATTTTTATCTTCGATCTTCATATTGGAATAAACCTTTGCTTTTTTTATAAAATGCATGAATGATTTTAAAAGTAGATACATTAGGGCACTTCTGCACCCGTTACTGCAGCCAGTGGTGTTCTTACTTTTTTGTAACTTCTGTTTTTTTGTTCAGTTTATTTTGCGTATTTTACTACGTTTTTTTAATCTTTTTAGAAAATAGTGTTGAGAAACTTTCGGAGAGCAACCAAAAAATGTAGCATTTACCGCCAATTTTCCAAAACTACATTACTCCGGGAAAGTGAGAGACTTGAAAATCCAACTCAGTATCTGAAAGCTACCTGTAAACACATTAATAAGCCACTTAGACTTACACGTTTTGAAATTGATACAAAACTAGAATCCATTAATCTTTGTAACATAGTAAAGTTTCTGAGATTGACAACACGTAGAATTATGTGAAATCCCTAGAATTAACATCCTTAGGCTTGTCAAACCAGACGCTTGTATGCCACCATCCAGATAGAAAATCCTTTTTAGGAATCGATCTACTGAATCTCCTTCAAACTCTACTTTGTTGGTTATTCTAATGACCATCAAACTAAAGAATCGGTCGACCAATCAAACACACGGAACCCTTTCACAGACTGATTCAAAGTAGCCGACTTACTAGTAACGCCATGAGCTGTCCTAGCTTCATTTATAAACAGTCTGAAGTCGCAAGAACTGGATATAGACTTACGCCATTTTGTAACTGAGCCTAATATCCCAGTGTAGAATAAACGAGCATAAGCGACCAGAAATGTATAAGGGCGACGTCAAATATATGTAAACGCTTTTGATCTTTATCCCGTTAGCAATAAGGCAAACTGTGTACGCATATTTCTGTCGTCCTGTGTTACAGTTAGGCTGTTTAGTGCGCACAGGCAGTGGAACCCCCTGGGCCAAATAACTTACAATTAGCGGTAAAAAACGTTGGCGGTAAACGCTTTTTGATGCGATCTCCGCTTGTTCGGGACGCGATTTCATTAGTGACTATCGGGATGTAGGAAGCTTCAGAACGTCACTGAAAATAGTATTGAAGGCTATAAGGGAAGGATAGTCTAGTGTATCTTTTCGAAACGTTATTATGGGTTTTACTTAAAGCCACAGATTTCTTTCCATTGTTTTTAAATTTGTGTAATCTTGCGTTAATTAAATACTATAGTTAAAAACAATCTAAAGTCAAAATACATTTATACACTGTCGGTGTCAAAGTATCCGTAATTAAAACGGATGTAAAAAAACAAAGTAATATAGGTAGGTATAGAAAATCACATAAGTATATCGCCTATCGTACATCTTTGTATCAGTTTTAAATGTATTAAAGCATTTATTTTAAAAATATATACGGTAAGTGTAACTTACCTCTACGTACCTCTACCTACCTTAATTCAATCCTTGAGGCATTGTACCTAGGATGCTGGCGGCATTTCCTCGTTGTATCGCAATGTTGATACGTTGTGCGAGGAAGCCACCAGCTCTTCACCAGTAACATCAACCAGACATCAGATTAATTCCCAAGAAAATAAATTATACAGTACCACCGTCTTCGATGTACATTGTATTGTCAGAAATGTTTTCTCAAGCCAATCACGCTGTGGCAGCATTTACACTACACCTGTAAATTCCAGCGTCACAAATTAGGAATAAAATTACATTCCTTAATCCAAACACCATTGAAAATCAACGACAGACCATTACAGAACTCTACGACCGCATTAATCGTGTGTTGAGACCAAATACTGCTTGATAAATATTAAACTTCACGACTTCATTGATTTTGCAATATCATTGTGTCCGTGCCGCATCCATTCAAAGGACGAGAATTTTTTCGAAGCATTCCCTATCGGGCGAAGTTTTTGCGCCGTCCGAGCTTCGACATGTCCAAGTACTTTTTACTGCGACGAACATTTTTTGCAATACTCCGAACTTATGTCAGTGCGTCAGTGTCCATACATTTCGGAAGGCACTAGCGGCCTCTAATTGATGGAATCCGTCTGATATAACCTCATTTTTGTAGATATTTTTTACTGCTTTAATGTCGTTTCTTGTTGACGAAGGATGTTGGAGCAGACGAAATGTGAAGGCTGAAATGTATAAAAAATCAGTTATGCTGTAATGCTCAATTGGGAGTAAGTTTACTCTTAAAATGTTGAATTCAGAAATTCGTCCTCTCATGTTGTGAATCTTATAATACAAACAGCAAAAACAGTGTATCTTTTCTGAGATTGCAGTATGTACGAGTATATGTCTTAAAATCGATTCCAACGTGTGATTATTTAGATCCTATCTTAAAGATTGCTGCAGAGATCATAACCGTTATTTAAATTTTCAATCATTTTTATACTCGCCAAACAAATCTCATAAATACATTCAGAACGTTTGCGTACAAATTCAACATGATGCAAAACGCCACCCGTTCCAGCACAAATCACCAATCTCGATGAATAGTTGTTTCATTTCTCCATTTCATGTATCGTTTTTTTCGATTTCAAAACGCGTTATCGACATTCCAATAAGGAGGAGGTTGTTATCGAGAAGTATCAAGTTATTATACAGAGGAACGAGGGTATTTTCACTGGTTATCGAGCATATCTCCCTAAACAAACCAATTTGTATCTGGTCTCAGTTTGTACTGAGATGTAGAAGAACTTGAAGTCACAATTTATACTGGATTTACTGAGATGCGTTTTGTATTTGATGGATATTGCAGCGCAGCGTGCAGCGTCAGGATAAGATCGATGAATCGATAATCGAATGCAATCAACGGCGGCAACTGTGAGATCTCGATTCGTGTTGATTTAAAAAAGCAAAGATTGTATTGTAAAAACGATTTATAACAAAGTTTAAAGCATTGGCGAGCATGCGTTTCGAGTTTCTGAATTTAAGTGGCAGTAGGCGGAACACATTGCTAATAGAACCGATAGCCAATTTAAGTTAATCAGTAGCGACCACCTACCAAAAAACGCGGCGTTGAAAGGTTAGTCATTTATATGGGGCTATTTAAGACCAGTCGTCATAGAAACCTTCGAGAAAGATGCCGTGGACCACCGCGGACGTCCCTATGCTGATAATCTGTGAAGTTACTGAAAAGCCAACTTTTACAAAAAAATAGGAAAAGGAATATTTCATGTTGTATTTGCGTGCACTTAAACCATATGTAAACATTCAATTGCAGTATAACAGGAGGCGTGACCAATAAATTGCACAAAGTCAACTTTAACCAGTCAAGTGTTCAGGTCGAATCATTCAATTATAAAGCCAGGTTCAGGCCTGGACTGATTATATTCCCATTGCTTACGCAAGTACAGACAGGCCAAGGTCTTAGGCTACAATTGACACTGAAACAAAAAGTGCTCATTTAAAAAAAAAACAGTGTAAAGTGGCCTCAAGATAAAACAACAATGCATATGCGTAACTTTTCATGCCTGGCTCTTTCCTTTACTTGGGGTTGCCGCTTCTAATTATGCGGCGCCAGGCTGGTTGGCCCTAACTTGTTTTTGGTCTTATGTTGTTATTAGGTTGTTGGAATTCGATCTGGACCCTGAGCTGCAACAGCTACCTCAAGGACCTCTTCCGTCATGTGTTATGGTGGACGCCAGTTCGATAAGTATTGTTTGCATTTTGCTCGTTTTTAAATGGCGAAAGCGAGATATGCCAACGACGCGCTGGAAAAACGATTGGAACGTCGTTGATCGAGATCAATATCAAACTTTTAATAAAACAGATGGGAACGCTCTTGTATCCGGTTTGCTCATTTTAGGGTTCTGTGAGGAAATGAAGATTTTTTTGCGGCGCGAAGGCGTTTGTTTGGCTTAAAATGCCACTGTTTTTTTTGTGAAAGGGTGAATGGGTCTGGGTTTGTCTATGTCTGACTGTGGAAGGATATTGGATGTTTTTTTAAGTTATGTTAATCAATTTTTTGAATATGAAATGAGTAAATAAATGCAGGTAGATATATAGTAGTTGCATAATGAGTTCAAGATCCACTATACGGGCTATATGTTGTACGCAAACTTGTTTCTAGTCCTGAAATCTTGTCCTGCATTTAAAAGTCTACCGATAATTCTACTTTAATTAAACAGTCCCGCACAGAGTCACACAGAGAGTTATGGAGAGACCTAAATATGCTCGGGATCTCTTTACAGAAGTGAGGGGATCCTTAGACAAACTAAAGTTACTGACATACCAAACCGGGAAAGCTTAGTAAAGTGCCAATAGGCAGGGCACATAGCTCGAAAAACCGATGGCCGTTGGGGCAAAAATGTTCTCGAGTGGAGATCAGGAACTGGTAAGCGGAGTGTAGGGCGGCAACCTCGTCGGACGACCTGGTTAGGGTTGCAAGGACTCGCTGGATGCTGGTTGGTTTTATCCGGCTAATGTGAAGTCTATTAAGGAGACATGTGTCTTGCAGTGAACGTTCTATGGCTGAAATGATGATGATGATGAACTACAAACACATCTCTCAAACTACGCAAGTGTAAAAAAATCTTTTAAATTAAACCAAGACAAACCCAATACAGCCCGAATCTATAAAAATCGTTATCAATGTGTCGATACTTCCGAACCCAACTCAACTCTTTCAAACTCGTGTTTTCAGGCAACCGTTCCCTGCAGGCAATAATAATAGAAACAACGCTCAAAGGGTTATCTTGTTTTTATTTTCGCCTATCAGGTCCTTTTAGGAAGCGTTAAAAACGAGTGCTACTGCCGGGCAAAAAAGGTCAGAAAGGATGTCAAAGAAAAAAGTAGCAACGAAATTTTCAAACGGCGTTCACTTACTTCTTTCTGATACTGTGTGACGGAATGGTAACTTAGCATTTTCGAGTGTATTAGTATCTAACGGGTTTTTAGGGAGTCGTAATGTTTAATGCGAATTTGTATGGGTATGTGAAAGTTGTACAGATGTCGTTTTTTACATATTGATGTGGATTTCTTAGAAAGGTTTATTAAGCGGATCGATGGTCGATTGTGTACACATGGTGGAGACATTGACGCGCTTGGGCGGACACTGCATATTTATTAGCAATTACTTAGTTTATCACATTCACTGAATGTTATTTGGGATACGCATAAAAAATTGTGTCGGGAAAGAATCACATTCGATTAGAAACGCTATTTATTTACGTCGTTATTTATTTACTATCTAGAGCCGCAAACGTATGAAATTACTAATAAGACGGTATGATTACTAGTAAAAATTATAGGAACACAAGTTTATTTTCTTTGTGTTCATTGACAGGCCTTCTAGTAGTATAAGCTTGTTTTCAGTAAAAGCTACCAAATTGTTGATAAGGATCATTTCGAAATGATTCTTTATGCATCGCAAATTCCTTATCGGTAATCGACAAATTGGTATTATTCACTATTAACTATCGCAAAAAGATATTTTAGACCCATATTTAACACGGCTATATAAAGTTCAATTTCATCGTCAACGAGTAGGAATTATTAATGCACTGATTGTTACCTTACTTAAAATTAAATAAATTTTAGTAAAAAAAAAATCCTTTCCACGGCCAACTTCTACTCATCGAGGCAATTCTAAGATACCCAAACACAATGGGGTTTGGTCGTTCACAGAGTCTCTGTCTCCATCATCTAATCAGCTCGATGTTACCAAAATATTTTATTGTTATTAACCTAAGCATGTGAAGTTCCAGCTTATTCGAATAACGGGAAGTTAGTCAAATTCAGCTTGCAAGATTTGATCCTAACAAGCAAACCCACAAACAAACATTGCAAGTTAAATAAAAGCGTGTAAAAAGTACAAACGCTATTTAGCCTTCTAGAGTCTCCA
Organism: Lathronympha strigana; assembly: GCA_949128165.1. Lineage (NCBI taxonomy): Eukaryota > Metazoa > Arthropoda > Insecta > Lepidoptera > Tortricidae > Lathronympha > Lathronympha strigana. The sequence continues at coordinate 4,644,714 of OX421911.1, forward strand.
CAACTTGAAAAGACACCCAAAGTGATATCCTTACGCCATTAACTTAATGACCGTAGAAATTGTAAAATCCCGTAGAATGAGGTTAAATTAATGGCGAGAATCGCAATGAAAAGTCTCGTTATAATTGCAGTGGATTATAATTACTACGCTCCAAAGGCATATTTCCTTGAAATCCAGATTAAGTATGACCTTCAGGTCGTAATGACTACGTATAATCAAAGATCACGGTTAAACTGGGTACTAGAATGGGCAGGCTTCGTTAAGTTGGCAATAACGCTCTGAGCTAAGAGTGTCGGTGATAAAAACTTTTCCAGACTGCACATTATAACACGGAGAAGCAAACGGACTTATGTGACGTTGACGGATCTGCATTTATGACTTTATGACTTCTCGGTTGAACAGGATACTGGAGCAGATTTAGGTTAGTCGAAATACTCGTACAGAAGCAGAAATGCGTGATTGGATACGACGATGATTTGCGCATTTCAATCAATCAATCAGCCTATTGCAGTCCACTGATGGACGTAGGCCTCCCCAAGAATGCGCCACAAATTACGGTCATTCGTGACCCTCATCTACTACCAGCTACCATTCTCAAGTCATCGGTCCACCTGGCAGGAGGGCATCCCACACTACGTTTGCCGAGGCGTGCCCATTCGAGAACCCTTTTGCTTCAACGCTCATCGTTTCTGCGACAGAAGTGGCCGGCCCACTGTCACTTCAGCTGCGTATTTAGTTCTTCAATTTTAAAAAACAAATTACCTGCAGATAGGTGAGGATGAAGTAAGCGTAATACTTAGAGACAATAAGGGTAAAATAGTTTCATATATTGAAACACATTCTTGTTAGAATGACAAAGGTGTATTGCCATATTTTAATCATTTTGATAGTCACAAAACTGGACAAGCAATAGTAGGATGATGAAGACTATGTATCTATACTAATGGTTAACCCCGAAGTGAACTCACGAGCCCTATGTCTCGACTCGACAACCGAACCCCTTATATTTTACTCTTTCTATTTAACTCATCTAACCACCTGCCAAATTACACGGCGATTCAATCAATGATATTTCAGTTATCGTCGAACGTATACATACGAACATACAAAAGCCGAATTGTTCCAGACTCGGAGAACTTCGATTGCTTCGTTCGCTCGTTCAATAGTGTTGACTGTATAGAATGTAATATTATTTCCAACATTTTTGCTAAATAGGTAGTTGTCGTCTTCATATAAATTGATATTTAAGCATACGCATCAGCAAATTTCTTTTTAGGGAGAACCGTAAAAAGAAATTTGCTGATGCGTATACAGCAGTATCAAAATGGTACAAAACGAAACCCTTATGGTGCGACTCAGTCTGTCTGTCTGTTTGTCTCGAGAACTACTTAAGCTACCGATTTGAAATTTGCAATAGTAATAAACAAAGTTAATCCAGAGACATAAAGGAAATACTTTTTTATATATTTTAATTTATTTTCAATGAAAAATGTAAATAAAACGGGTGCAAAAATTTAAAATTACTGGGTCATGTGGTGTATAAAAATACCATTCCCCCCTTTATCTCCGAAGTTTATGAAGGAAAATATATGATTTTCTTATACAACATTATTATTATCTTAAATATGACAGAAAAATACTACATCAACCCTAACTACTTTAAGTTAAAAAAAAAAAAAAAAACTTTTATAAAATAAATTTGTAATTACCCAAATTAGTTTTTTTCTTTAACTTTATATGATATCATGCTATAAGTACCTACCGTCTTGTAAATAAAATTATCAAAATTGGCTAACGTGATAAAAAAATATCAAGAAAAACAAACTCGCATACTAACTCCATGCCGTGCAAACATTGCAAACGAGTGACTCAATCTGTTGATACATATGTGGCTGACGTCAAATTTCTACTTCTAGGTATACACAGTTGCAACATAAAATTTGTACAGAACCCTCGGTGCGCGAACCCAACTCGTACTTGGCCGGTTTTTAATAGTGCTAAAACAACAGAACATTTTTTTTTTCAAATTTATACCTACACAATTGTACCCCGCTGCTAAGTGACGTAGTTATAGCCTGCTTGTATTATATCCTCATTCTCCCAGGTAACTAGTTCTGTAGGTGTTATCTCGATCTCAAACTATTAACGGGGCCACCTGGTAGCGCTATCACACTAGAACTATGACTTTGCGTAAAACTAGGATGTGATTAATGCGTTTCTCCTCTGTTTTTTTGGGAAAGATATTTGTATAATTTGTCATGTCTTTGACTAATGTAACTGGGCTCTTTTTGTATTTGTTTTTCTACTAGGTGAATACAGGGAAACTTGAGATGTCATCTGATTTATCTGGTAGACGCTACGGTATTGGCTAATTTCATTCAATTTCTCGAGAAAACTACAATTTACTATGGTAATTCGGTAGCTGCGGCTACGTCAATGTTACTTGTTTTCGAATGGCTTCTTTGTTTATCCAGTTTCTGTCAGTAAACAAAAATTTAGATTTAGTTCGATGACCCACAAGGTTTATACCTACTAATTAATACCTATTAATTAATTATTAGAACTCACCAATGTAATCATTTATATGAGTAATTGAAATGACGCTCAAGGGAAAATAACTGGGCGTTAGGTATTATAGAAAAAATGTTTTTAAATTAATTAGTAGGTATTGAAATTAAACACTCTAGAACGGATTAATCGCGTTTATGAACACCATGACTCTACGTTTGGAGCCCATTATTTGCACAGGGAGATTTCGCATTCTCTCAGTCAGTCGAGCCCTTTACAGCACGTAGGGTCATGGTGTTAATAAACGTGATTAATCCGTTCTAAAGTATTTAAGTTCAATGAATAACAATTGCGGTAAGAGAAGACAATATTACTTAGTATTAATTAGTATAAACCTTGTCGATAGTATCAACAAGGTTTTGGTTTCTCCACGAATTACATGTCATTCTTATACCCAAAGTTATTACCACTTTTACATCTGCACTCTGATACAATACAAACCAAATACCGTCATAACAAAAACATTATGACTCCAGAATGTTTAACTGCTTCAGATACCGTAGTCGGGGCCATTACGAGCGAAATATATCCTGCCAGCATCTCACACAGATAATAATGTCGTAAAAACGTAGTTTAAAATACTCTAGATGGAATACTAAAGCATAAAAGTGTTTTTATATCCAAAAGGGGTAAGCATTAAAAGAAAAAGAATTTTTGGTGATATGGCCTGCCACATAGCGGGAAGTTCGGATGGCCGATGGACCAAAAAAGTCCTTGAATGGAGAAAACGTACTAGCAAGCGCAGTGTGGGACGGCCACCTACGAGATGGACCGACGACCTGGTGAGGATCGCTGGGTCCCGTTGGATGCAGGTGGCTGTAGACCGGTCGCGCTGGAGTTTGATTAGAGAGACCTATGTTCAGCAGTGGACGCTTACAGGCTGAAATGATGATGACGATGATGGTGATGCCACGACCTAGGGAGCCTAGTCCCCTTTGGCAATATTTACAATATTAGAATTGAAAAAAATCGATGAAATAAGAATGATGCCCAAAACGATTTTTAATGCCTAAAAATCTTATAAGACGCAAGTTGATTGAAGTAATCATATGACACCATCTAGAAAAAGAATTTCGTTTGAATTTATAACATTCATAAAAAGGTTATTTTTATACATTGGAACAAATTCAGAAAGCTTTCTGCGATATTTTTGCGATTTCCAATATTGCTGATGAAAATCTTTATTGAGATAGCCGTAGAACTATTTGGATTATATTCCAATCTAAACTAAGTACCTACTTACAAGAGCCAAAGTATCAATTTTAAGATAGGTATTTCTTTGTTTTAAAATTGTTTTTTAATCAATTTGGATCTTGGTCCTTTACACTTTTTAATTAAAAACACATTTGTGTTTTTAATTAAAAAGTATTTATTTGTTGCATAATAGTTAATATTAAATTTCTATACATAGAAAAGGAAAAGTCCTGACTGACTGACTGACTCACTGATCAACGTACAGCCGAAACTACTAAACGTATGATCCTGAAATTTTCACATTACGTTAGGTGTTTAACGAAGGTAACGAATAAGAAGGGGTTTTGAAAAAATCATCTTCTAAGGGGGTTAAATCGGGGTTGAAAGTTTGTATGGAAGAAAGTTTTATTTTTTAGATAGAGGCTTTAAAGTTGGTGTAAAGGTTTGTTATTAAAATACAAAAAAAGTAATTTTAGCGTTTTGGAAAAATCAACCCCAAAAGGGGTGAAAAGTGTGTTATAAGTTTTTATGGCGGAATCGCTTCCCTTTTAGTTATAGACTACAAACTTTGTGAAAAGAATCCTCATTAGAGTTTAAAAAAAGTAATTTCAGCGATTTCGAAAATTCGACCCTTATAAGGGTGAAAAGGGTGTTGAAAGTTTGTATGGCGGAAGGTTTTCTGTTTAGCTAGAGACTTTATTTTATGTGTAAATAGATTAAGGTTTTTTCTGTGAATAAAATAAATAATTTCTATTTCTATTTCTATTTAAAGGTTTCTCATCAAAATACAAAAAAAGGTGTTTTTATCTATATATATAAATAATAAACTGACTGACTGAATGACTAACTGACTGACTGACATATCAACGCATAGCCCAAACGGCTGTTCCTAGAGATTCCAAATTTGGAACATAGGTTCCTTATAAATAAATAAAAAAATAAGGGGGTGATTTGGTAGTCCAAAATTTTTTGGGGAAACAAGATTAGTTAGCCTATTCCATTTGAAACTTTACAGGAGTATTTATAAAGATAAATGAAGTACCATGTGTTTCAGGTTTTTTGAGAATTCAACCCATATAAGGGGGAAAAGGGGTAAAAAAGTAACAAGAAACAACATGGGTTTCGTTTTATGGTTTATTGGGTCGCTGATTACAAAAACAACGATGATTTTAAAATCTAACGTGGCGATTGTGAAATACCAATTTCCCTGTCGTTGGGCGCGAGGGGGTCGAACTCTAAAAATATCAATATGGGTGTAGTTTTGTTGTTTGTTTCTGGTTCTATAGATTCCACATTTTAACACTTAGGTTCCTTATAAGGCGTAGGGGTGCACAAAGAAAGGAGTTTTCAAAATTCACCTCCAAAGGGGAAAAAATGACGGTACAAACTATGTATGGGGAAACATGATTAGTTAAACTATTTTATTCAAAACTACACAAGAGTATTTCTAAAGATAAATGAGTAAAGACGTGTATTTGATTTTTTGAGAATTAAACCCCTAAGAGGGGAAAAAGGGGTAACAAAGTAAAAAAAAAACAATATGAATATCATTTTTATGGTTTATCGGGTCGCTGGAGTCAAAAACAACAACCGTTTTAAAATCCAATGAGGTGGACGTAAGATACACCATCTTCCCTGTTGGAGTGTGATGGGGTTGAAATCTCAAAATATCAATATGAGTGTCGTTTTGATGTTTATTTCTGTTTCTACTATTTCAAATTTGGCAAGTAGGTTTTTTATTAAGGTGTAGGTGTGCATTAAGAAAGGATTTTTCAGAATTCACCTTCTAATCGAGATAAGAAAGAAGATCCGAGGGGTTCTTTACAATGAATCTGGAGCCAAAAACTGCGAGAACAGGCCGCCATCTGAAATTTCTTCAGTTATGATCTGATCGTGATGGAAATCAATATCTCAGAATCCGAACGGTTCTTTCTAAGGAATCAGAAGTCAACATTGATTGTAATAGGTACTCGGTTGGTACATATCAAAGGTTTCAAGAGGTTCTTTATAACGAATCAAAGCCGCCAACTTGATTTTGAAATTACGATACGGTTGAACATATTTTGTACGCGGGCGAAGCTGCGGGAAATAGCTAGGATTTTTTAGAATTCTCCTCCTAAAGGCGTAAAGTGAGATTTGATTGTATATCGGGAAACAAGATTTATTAGACTATTTTATTCACAGGATTATTCCTAACGAGAAATGAGTTAATAAGAGTACGAAATGGGGTGAAAAGGTCAACATGGGAAATATATACAGTAAGTGTAACTTACCTAACGACCTACCTCTACCTACCTTAAATCTAAAATAGGTCCTTGATCAGAATTACGAAAAGGGGCTCCATCTTGAATTTATTGAGTTTTAATCCGACCTTGATAATAATCGGTATTTGGGGATCCGAGAGATTCCTCAGTAACGAATCTGTAGTAAAAACTGCGAGATCCGGCCGCCATCGCCATCTTGAATTATTTCGATTTTGATCTTATCGTGATGAAAATCGATATCCGAGGATCCGAAAGGTTCTTTCTAACGAACCACCAACGCCACCATCAACGGCCACCATCTTAAATTTATAGAGTTAAGTTCGTGATAAAGCTCGGTAGGCATATATAAAGGGTTCGAGAGGTTCTTTATAACAAATCAGAGGTCAAAATTGAGAAACAGCCGCCAACTTGAATTTTTCAGTTTGATGACTTTTCCGACAACCATCCATTCCATTTAAATCTGTTCAGCCAAACGCAAGATAATAACGGACAAACATCCATATGTACATACAAATATACGGGCCCAACTAAGAACCTCCTTATTTGTAGACGGTTGAAAATTACGTTTAGTGCGCGGGCGAAGCCGCGGGTAAAAGCTAGTATTTTATAAATAACTAAATTAACTATTTTGGTTATGGAATAATTGGCTTTTTATTTTTATTTTCTAATCCTTGGTTTATAAAAAATATATAAATTAAGTTAATTACTTATATAAGAAATGGATCTTGTTTAAGTAAGCTCTAGTTAAAAATATAAACTTTGTTGAAAACCTAACAAAAGCATACCTGGCCCGTTTTCTTTTTTTACCCACCTTTACTTTTTTATACTTGTCTTCCAATTGTTTATTTTTTATCCCTATCAATTAACAGTTATCACAATTAAGAAATAGCAATAAAAAGGGTTCATAAACCACGGAACCCTATACAGGGTCTTTGCCCTGTTGACGTGTAGCTGCAAGTTTACTCCCTACACGTTGACGAATAGGGCGTAAAACACCACATTTTTATGTCAAAGATTATTTAAATAGGTGAAAGTGTAGATGAGTCACCAGCATGCAATATTATGCGGTTGTGTTCTTTTTTCTAGCATTTTCTAGGCTTATGCCATGGCTCAGGGACCCTAAGGTCCGCTTTGCCTACTAATCACAAGATTAGGCGTAGGCGCTAGTTTTTACGAAAGCAACTGCCATCTGACCTTCAAACCCAGAAGGTAAACTTGGAGTTATTGGGATCAAGTTGGTTTCCTCATAAAGCGTTTGGTAAATATTATTTACTTTACTATTATGCGGATGGGATGCTAACCCGCTGGCTTTACTAAAACAATACCTATGAGAAGAGATGTCCTACAACTTATGCCTTACAGCCTTAATAATAGTTTTTTTTTTCAAATAATAAACTGTCCAGCGATAGACTTTAGTCAGACCTGGTGGAAAGTGAAGACTGAGTCAAAGATAGAGCTCACCAGTTCAGAAATAGTCTTTTCACAAGTGCTTTAAAGAGACCGACGGATGCCTTAATTGTCAGGTTATACAGAAGGGAGGGTGGGCGCGCATTCCATTCATTGCCAATGTTGTATAAGTAATAAGTAAGGGATGTCTGCACCACGTGACCTAAGGTAACAGACGGATAGTTGAAAGGAAATGGGTTAAAGATGGATTTAATCCTGCCAGCGCCCAGACTCACATCGATTGTTTGCCCGACAGTTTAAGACGTAAAACTACAGTAGAGAAAATGCTCAAGAGAATTAAACATACCGTGAATATTCAAATTACATAATTATACTATTAAATCGTAAACTTATTCTGTAAATACAATTTTAAATCTCTTCAAAATATTAATTGTGCGCGTGAAAATTATATTCCTCAATTTAAAATTCTGATTGAGTATAAATGCTCTATAATTGAAGTAAAAGCAATCACAAACAGTTTTATAGTAAACTTTTCTGTTATAACCAATCAAGCAAGCAGTTATATCTTTATTTGCATTTTATTGCTCCAGAAAGTAGTAAAATTTGCGGACATATTTAATTGTATGGCATAAAAATCACAAAAAAAGATAAAAAAATATATGAAATATATCATAGTGTTGCTTTATAAGATTAGATTGGCGTACAATCTTAGTTATTTATAAGCCCTTATGTTTATGGGCACTTAATTTGCAGTTTGGGTATTAAAGCAATATTTTACATTTATTTTATTAATGAAAAAAGTAAGGAGTAGGAGGCAGACTTTGCTTTGTGATGTTTGACTTTATAGTTTGTATAATAAATTGGTAGGAAACTATAGTACCCTATAGAAAGGGACACTAACAGCTTTTTTCTTCATAAAGCGAGACCACCAATCAGTGTAAATCAAGTTCCGCCTATACCCATTTTAATTTCATAATCATGTATCGCATCCAAGCAGTATAATCAAGATATACGGCGTATGTCAATTTGTCCAAGTTCAATAATATTAGTTAAGTCTCCTCTACCCACAATATCTTACTCTATGCCAATTTGGGCACGGCTGCTTCGCGTGACAAAACAAAACAGCACGCACCCTGTCAAATGATAACTCCATGTCTATCAATTTCCAGAAGAATGGAACACCGCGGTGTGCTTAAAGTTTATTATGGCAGCAGATAAGCCGGCCCAATAGAATTAGTAAGTCACAACGGCATAAAATAACTAATAGTCGACCATGTTTGTTTTGTCGTTAAACGAAGTATTTATTTACGCCATTAGGTGGAAGGTCGTTGGGTATGGAAGTGCCGTGAACTTTGTGTTCCATATTCGAAATTGTTGAGTAATATTTTTGTGATGAGAAATAGAGCTTAGGAGTTTTTGGCTTTCAGCCTTTGAAAGGCCTATTAAGACCTGTAGGCAAGTTAAGAGTAAAATGTAAAGTGGTGGTGAGGTTCTCGAAAGTATATCCGTCTCGCTCCTACCATTAGTCTGGCAGGAGCGAGAAACACATACCAACAAACGCCGCAGACGCTATCGGATACGGCCACGTACAGTCAACAACACAGCTGTGAATACACCCAAAGTGCCAAAAATATGTATACACGACCTTAATTCTCTGGCAATAAAGTTCTGTATACATATTTTTGGCACTTTGGCTGTATTCACAGCTGTGTTGTTGACTGTACAAGCGAATAGTAAAGTAACACAACACACACAGCTACATGAAGTACTACTAATCACAAAAAAAGAGAATGAATGAAATGAGTTAATGTTAATATCAATAAAAAAAATACGTGTGGCACTCGGGGACTGCCACGGTAAAGCTATTGCATATCATTTTGTATCAACTTATGCAATTATAATTATTTATTTATTTTATTCATGCAGTATTTCTTTTTCTTTGATATTAATTCAAGTTACACTTTTTGAGCGTGGTGACCGATAAGAAAACATTTTTTTCTATTATTAAATAAATAAACAAGCACACAACGCGGTGTCGACAACGCCGTGTCGAAGACTGCCGAACTGAAACGACGTTAGACGATGCACGGCCTTCAAGCCACACCTCCGTGTCCGTCGGAGTGGGGAGCGTGAGGTTTTTTCGTTACAGAATTTCTGGATTCGGTCCCCGCGCTCAAGGACCGCCATAGAAGCTATGCAATAACTTAACAGACGATTTGAGAACCTCCTCCTTTAGAAATATTGAAGTCGGTTGAAAAAGCAATAATAGTTTACGCGGACATATTCATCAACAAATACTACTACACTAATACTACGGAGGCTAGGGGGAACTATTCTTAAAACCTCGTGAGTTCAATGAAAACTCGCTTAGCAGCCGTAAAAGCAGCTGATGGCGGCTACACAAAATATTAGTCGAGTGAAAGATAGATTTATACTAGTAAAAAAAAAGTTAATTGTAGCATTTAAGAGCTATTTGTATTTTTAAGGGAATTGGTCCTTTTCAGTTTTATTTCTAACAGTAAAGTTACAAAGTTACCATTATTAGTGACTAGCTGTTACCCGCGACTTCGTCTGCGTAGTATTATAATGTTTGGTAGTGTATTTTTATTAGCATAAGTATTAAAGACCAAATTGACTTGAACTGTAAATTGCTAATTAAATTCCGGGGCCGTATAAAACAAATAACTAACTTGCAACTACAGTAACCTGTTATTATTTTTTCTCGTTAATAATTCAGGATATACCAAAAATGCTGGTGATCAATATTGTAATCTGATTTAGAAAAAATAGGACTGAATGTTTTTTTGACAAACATTTTTTGTTAATTTTTTCTGCTTATCACAATACGATACCGATTACGCATTTAATCGAATCAGCAGCATTTTTGTACAGCTGTATGTCTCTTTGTATCTACCACATATTAATCTTTCAGTGGTTGGAATACTTTGTAGATATGGTAAAAAGTACGTCCAAGTTTACATAAATTACTCGTATCTTTTAATTAAATAAGTAATCAAGGCCGAGTGTTTTTGATCACAGTTTAAAACAATGTCTTAAGCTCACTGAATTTAACCCATGGAATGCCATTCGATACCTGATTACAACTTACTTCCCAGTGAAGAAAAACATTGCGAGGATACCAAAATAATTACGTCGCGCATATAAACTTTCATTAGGTAGTAGGTAAGTATATATGTCTTATCCAAGGACGATCCTATGATAGGTTCGGCATAGGCCTTTATTCGCATGTACCTACTCAACATAAGATAAAAACAAAACTACTGTAAAAAAGTGCAATGCACAGTATTGAATTGACTATTTCACTTGCTTTCTTTCCGCTTTGCACCTCTATATAGGATGATTTCCGTAACAAAAACTATCCTGTCCTTTCCTAGGAGTCAAAACATCCCTATACCAAAATTCACCTTAATCCGTTCAGCGTTTTTAATTTACTTTGAAATGGTAACAGATAAGAGTTCATCTTTACAATTTAGCATAGCATGGAAATTTGTCCAAAATTTAATTGAAGAAACCGTGCTCTGGTTTTGTGACTGCTTCACTAACGCAACATCAGTTTGCTTGACAACAAAAATAAAATAGATGCCAAGTAAAATGTATCTAAATCTAACGACATGATCTAAGAATGTTTTTGCGCAAAGTTAAAATAATTTTAATCAAATCAATTTAAGGAGGATATAGGCGATACCTAGTTCGATTAGTGGCATATAGATAGAACTGTAATAAGTGCCATCCTAATCCATCAAGTTGTGCATATTCAGTAATTTTTAGCCTTTTAAGTATAGTAATCATACGAAAAAATCTAAGCTTAGCCATATTATACATTGAGTTGCCTTCTTTGTAGTGGTTGGATTCCGCGTATCTGTCACTATAGCCTCAATGATATTGTCCTGAGGTCTGTCAGTCAGCGGCTGTTCATTCCGTTCTGGAGCCACTGAGTTTAGGCGCAGTGATAGCAAGATGGAGTGACGCTGGTGCTATGGGAGACGGGGCGGTGTTTGGTGTGGGATGCTACATGCGTCAGCACATTTTCGACTACCCATATTACTCGCACTTCCCACGTGGCAGGAGCCCTCTGCCGAAACTTTAGCGGCGGCGAAGCGGCATTAGTGTGCGCTCCCTTCTAAGATAAGATCCCAAACGGATAGCGGGATACTTACGTAATAGGCCAACACATTGTTACATTTGTGTGTAAATTTCTGATAATTATATACAGTTACTCACATTTGACAGCAATCACCGTCGCGCTATCCATGCAACTTGTCTTTTCATGAACTTATAGCATTATCATTATCAGATGACATTTGTGGATAACCAACTTAGGTCTGTAGGACATGGATACAATACATGTTCATACCTTTGGTAGTGGAGACTGCGGGCTGCTTTGGGGGAACCCAAATTGTTCTGCATGACATAAGCCGTCGACTCAGACAAAAGGGAGAGGAGCCCGATCCAAGGTTGTCCGTAGCCATCCAGCATGGAAATGCCGCTAGTGTTCTGGGCTCTTTTGCACCAAGAATGGCGAAATACGGGTTATTATAATAAGACTTGTGTTTGGGTTTTTTTTATATGTAATTCAGTTTTTAAGTAACTGGCTGTGATTAATTTTTCAGTATATTCAATTTATACCATTAGGTTACCCATTTCATTTCATAGATTTTGTTTGACAAAACCTACTAAACTGTTAACAGCGCCATCAAACAAATCTAGAAGACTTCGCGGCTTAGTATGTTTCCTTAGAACGAAACAGTTAGATACCTACAGCTCTTAAGTAGTTCTACGTGTAATATATAGATGGCAGTGTAATAAACATAATATGAACGGGAAAATGTACCTTTTATGCCTTTGTGCCCATTTCTTCCGATAAACGTATTAAATGTGGCACAATTTTATTTAAAATAAGTTCTGCTGATTAGCAAAATATTGCCATAAAACCATGAATTTGTCGTGGCATATTCACTTACTTCATATCTAAGCAAATAGATGGCGCCAGTGTACCTGAATTAAAATATTTTTTGGATTTTTGAACATTATTAATAACTGTTGGAATTAATCAACTTAAATTTACCGTAATATGCTTCTTAAACGGGAAATCACGTAGTAGTACACGTTTAAAGTATTTGAAACGTATGAAGTTTGCATTAATTGGAAATGTTTTACATCACGCTATCGACATTTTTAAATCACATTGCATAAATACTACTTCCAATTTACTAAATTTAATACTCTATTGCAACTTTCAAAAACCCTCTAAAATTTTTTCGCTTATAATATTAGTGGGATTTTATTTATTATCAAATTTATGACAGCATTAAACATATTATATTTACATAGATTTAATGGATCCCGGCACATTGGTCACTTTTCAACTAATTTCCTAAAAACACAGTTATGTATTTTTTGTGCACTTTCGTCAGTAGTGACAAATATGTACTTAAGTTTAATTTCTGTTTGTTTATGACACTACTGAACAATACAAACTTAAAATAAATTTGGGTACATTTTCGTCTGCAGTGAAAGAGAGCTTTTTTATAGGCGAACAACATACGGTGATCATCGTCTTCGAACAATATTTACAGCACGCAGCAATGTCACCTTTGTGATTATCACAATAAGGAACAAATCTAATATACCAATAAAAAATATTTGATAAACAAGACAAAGGCATATTTCGATACTCTACTTCTTTGTAGGTACTAATATTTCTTATGCCAATGAAATTTCCACTTTATTCCGTTGTGCACTAACGTGCTAAATTCACAAATTTAAAATGGTACTTAGTACGACTTTGCATTTGCACTAAGATATCGATTAAAAAAACAAAACGATTCGCAGTCTAAATAAAAAATTAGGCGCCTTTTGCCTTTAATTCGATCCAGCCAGTATATTATGCATCGATTACAAAATCGATTTAACATATTTGATTCTGGCGGGAAAAAATAATAGTGTTTATTTTGACGTTTGACATCGCCGTATCTCTGGTAATAAGGGCTACTGTCCTCAATATTTTGTATAGAATATGACACTTAGCGACATTCGTATGGAGATATATCCTTTCCCCGATAAAGAACTTTGTAACAAAGTGAATAAAGTCGGTTTCGGTCCGTCGGAGTGGGGAGCGTCAGGTTTTTTTTCGTTACGGAATTTCTGGATTCGGTCCCCGCGCTCAAGGCCCGCGATAGAAGCTATGCAATAGCTTAAAAATGCTTCAAGAAATTATTTTTAATAGGTATAAATACTTCTCTATCTATCTTACATTTCACTGTTGAACTTGCCATTGGTACGAAAAAAAAACAGTAATTTCAAAATCCCGATGTAATTACATGACAATGTTGTTGTGTGCGTGATCTCAACTCAGGTGGAACTACGCGGTCTATAATAATAAATAATAACCCAGTTACGAAAATTTGAAATTTCATTGTTTAATTGATTACATTTTGTTTTTTTGGCGATCCAGTTTTTGGATATTTTCAGCTCACTTAGGTACTTACAGGGCACGGAGCCACTAGTTTTATTTAGTAAGGATATCCATTCTAGTTTATAATTTATGTATGTATACTTAGTAATGTTACTACCTACCTAAACAAATCAAATTATAGATTTAAAGGGATGTCATATACTACAGAAAAAGTGACCAAGGCCCCTGGTGGGCTGGGATCAAACCAGTGACCTCCTGCTTTCGTGGCAGACGATTTCAATCTATAATTTATATATATAGCAGTATGACTACTTAAAAAAAACATGAATCAAAACATTTATTACATTTAATAAAATGATTTGATTCGTGCTTTACAATTGTACAAATCAAATTATTTAATTAGACAATTTAATTAGATTTGCTTTAATTTAAGTTGTAGTCTTAGACAATAGTGATTGTTTTTAACCACTTTGTCACTTGTATGAAACTGATCAACAATCATCAAAGTGGTACCTTTTACTGAAAACAAGCACATAATACGTATTTACAGCACAAGAAGTAATTACAGTAAGTAATACATAAAAAGTGGAGGTAGCATTTTCTTTTGTATTCAGTCTTATTGTTTGTAGGTTTAGGCGTTTTTAATTATGTTGATGTCTCGGCACTTGAAGAAATAGAAGAGAATTTAATTATACAACCAACATTTGTACTGGATTTATTAAGGTTTCTAGGTAAATGTTTTTAAAAAGGAATAGTTGTCATTTAATTGCTTTAAGTATGTAAAATCTTTATGCTTTTTTCTCATGGACCTACTAAATAGAATGACGTGAGAAAAATTACATACTTTTGCTACTTCGCAGTCGATAATGTAAAACATCATTATTAGAGATACGGTTTTTACAGACATGAAAGTATAAAAGCCTGATTTTATTAATTTACGTCCGAATGTGATATTTATAGACCGGTAATTTGTGTACGATATATATTTCTCTGTTGTAATATTTTATGAGGTGTGCAATTAAGAGTTATTGTATTGTATTGTATTGTATTGTATATGCAAAAACTTCTACAAACTTTTTTTCTGGAGGAAGGTAAAGTGTAAAAACGTTTAAAATTACGTAATAAATATGTTTCTTGTTTGTGAACATGACGACATATTTGTCTTCTATCTGTTAAAAGCGAAACCAAAAAAAACTTATTTAGGTACGTAAAACTGTGAAATCTTCAAAATGTAGGGCACCTTATTTCGCTAGAAACAAATGGTAATAGGTAGCAACTGGTCCTGACCCATTAAACAACTAAAAAACATATTATACTTACATAAAAATCTTTATGTAAAATGGGCCAAAACCGCCAGGCTGAAATGGGACTGGGCTGGCCACGTTTGCCGTATGCATCCACAGAGGTGGGTTAAAGTAGCTACGGAGTGGATGCCAAACCGGAAACGGCGAATTGGCCGACCCAGGAGGAGATTGCGGGATGACTTGGACGCATATCTAAAAAACTGGCCAGAAATTGCCTTGAACCGAGCAGTTTGGAGTTCTAGGGGGGAGGCCTTTGCCTAGCAGTGGGACACATTACAGGCTACATAAAAAAAAAATCTTTAAAATAAACGTTTGTAACATGTGTTTACATATTTGTGATGATTAGCATGTAACGATATTTTCTTGGATTTTGTTGCCTACATAATACTAGACTCACGATACTATTATAAATTATTTTCCCAAATATCAAAATTTCTAAACAAGATGTCAGTGCAATGACTGGACCATGACTATTTATTACGTTATTAAGATATTCTCGGAACTAAAGACTAGTTCCTAAGCTAGTTCGATACTGATTGCTCGTTTCACCTGTGTCACATTAACCTATGAACATGTTTACTTAGTATACAATCTAATGTAGTTCACAGATATGTGAACCTTAATAACTTTCAATAACAACAAAATACTTAAAACTAAAATAAAATAAATGTTACAATAAATACTCCGCCCTGCAGTATGATACCGTAGACGCTGGCAGCGTTTCCTCGCTGTATCGCAATACGATTGCGTTGAGCGCGGAAGCTGCCAGCTCTACGGTCGCCGGTAACGTCCTCAAAGCTCTTCAAATATCTCTAAGGGGGGTGAGGTTGGCACTCGACTCCCATGATTATAAGTATTATGAATATTAAGTACTATATTATTCATACAATTACTTACTTATAAACGTTTACCAATTCTAAAATATCGTCGAATACCTACCGTTTGTCTGTTTCCTGTATTTTGGCGTTTGTTTGGATAAGAGAAAGTATTCATAACTAAAAAGTAAGTAATCTTTATATAGGTACGCGCCAAAATACGCCCGATTCATAGACTCCGACTATGCTAAGTTTCCTAGATTTTGATTGCACCGACTGTGAAAGTGTGAAGAAAATACATAGAATTATGACGTTTAAAATAACACTTTGAAGTTTGACAGTTAATTTGCTTGTAAGAGTCAACTTGGTTTGACTCTACTTAGCACAGCATATTTAACGAATAGTTGAACTAAATGAATGAAACGACAAAATGAGAGCGATAACTTTGTTTAAGTTGACAAACTGAATCGGGGTGTGCCACTTGCACTGCCACCTGCTTAGATGCCCATCAGTTGATAAAGATCCGTTTGATTCTGCGGGTTGCCACACACAGCGGTAACTCAAGCGTGGGACAGGTGATAAAGTTTTTAAAAAGGGAAACGGTACAGAAATGAGGTGTTGGCGTAGGTAATAAAAAAACCTAACTGTTTGTATCTTTCTTTTCATCAAGCAAATAATTTTCTGTTTTGCAAGTAAGCGTACAGGTAAATTAAAGTTTGGTCTAAGTCCTATTTCTAAATTTTTGCTAAAAATCACATTGATATTTTTAAACTTTGTGTGGGTAGGTTGCTATCAATGGACCACTAATTTCGCTGCCTTACAATTCAAGTAAGTAATTAAACCAAATTTCGTAATTCTGAACTTGGTCTAGCATGCGTACGGTCGGCTTCATAAATATATAAGCATCTGTATTCAATTTCGACCCTTCTTCCCCTGTGATAAGTTCCGAATATAGGATAAGATATTTATAGACGTGACCGTGATCTAATCAAAACTCCAGTGCAATGATCGCAATTCTCCCTTATAGTACTAAAGCCTCATGAAAAACTGAAGCTTAATATTTAGGCTAAGCAAAAAGCTATAATTTTCGTCCGCTATAATTACTGAACTTATTATGTTCTAGGTACGTGGGAACTAGATAGGTACGTGATATTGATATACTATAAAATAACATATAACTTCAACATATTCAACTTTTATTTTTAAACATATCGAGGGTTGCCTGGTGAAACCCAATAAGTATGAAAAACCTAGTTTCGAGAAAAATGAAGTTAAAGATTTATGGGCATCAAACACTAATTTGGTAAGTAAATTCGTAGTTTTATAAGTTCTCCGTGTAAAGTAATTTTATCTACTTTAAGTTAATTTGTGATTTAGTTATATAACTAATTTAGTTTTCCTTTAAGAAAACGTTTTTTACCAAGGGGTGTCGACTTATTGGGTTTTCGCAAAAATTAAAAAGCTGTTAATGTTACTTATAGGTTTTATTACCTACTTATAAAAAACTTATAAAAAAGTTAATCTACCCTAGTCATCCGTATAGGTGTTTTATACGGAATGATTTTTGGGTCATGGAGCAACAGTTAACAGAGTACTGGGGAGGGCCACACTGAGCAACTTTCACAACTCTCTGTGGACAACCACGAATTCGGGAAAAAAAGTTCTCCTAATGAAGAGCTAATTGATATTTAGTTACTCCTAAGTATTAGTTGATCGATATTTAACAAAGATTTCTTTTTCACGATTAAGTCGTCGTCGGTTGTCGTAGTGAAAGTTGGGTAGTGTGTTCTTCCCCGATACCTACCCTGTTTACTCTTGCTCCATGACGCAAAAATCACCCAGTATGTACGTAATCTTCAAAATACTTACAAGAGTCTGCCTTACTATTATCATCGATGACAATATTGTGCATTTGGGCGGCAATATTAATTTACGATTCATCAAGATTGAAGGATTCTTTTTTTTTAATTAATAAATTAAAGAATGTGTACCAAAAACGCAATTACTTAAAATCATATAAGTACGGGCAGTCACGGGATTATAAACTCGGGTAAGTACACATAAAGGCATACATGTAACTACATAATTATGTATAATGATTGATCTTATAACACCATAGGGGAAAGTGGGTAGGCTTCGTACACTTTTTGCTCTGGGCCTTGTAAAATAAAAACTAACAGTTATTTAAAAATTAAATTAATGCCATTGCATGGTCCAGTTATCTGTTTATAATAACAGTGCATTTCTGATTTGATCCAAAACAATTTGGCCAATATAACGATTTTCCTAAAAAGTGGGAATTGTACGAATTTATCCCACACGTAAGGAGGCATTCGTTTCTACCTGGGATTCGTCATTTTATGAGTTCTTTTACCTGTTATAATCAATGTTTAGGCATATCTTACCCATAATAACTGTATTTTGATTATATTCTTGATTTTAGTTCCATGGGGTGCATTTGTACAGTAAAAAATCACATACAATCGCAATTTACGAAAGCATCTCAATAGACTCAAACGCGAAAAAATTCAAATAAACAAATATACGTCAAATAAATCCCAAAACTATTGTTTACATAAGAACCTGAAGCGTGTATTTACAAACAAGGTTGAAATACACGCAAATACAGAGCAAATTCTCCTTCAAGTGCAAGGTACGTAAACACCTCTCTAAATTGCTCATTTGATAGATGCCCCGCATACCTATACTTGGGTACATTATTTATTTATATCATTATTTATCTATCTATTTATCTATATGTAGGTATATTTATATTTATATGTGTATGTTTATACAATTATTAAAGCAATGTATTATTATTGATGTCTTTCCCATCACGGAACAATGGTGTTCCGGACCTTTGGGAGGCGTACGCGGAGCCGAAGCCAACACGCAGAGGCCCTTTCGACAATTTAATGAAATGTAAGGGGTACACCGAGCGGATGTTGCACCTGCCCGAGTCATGGGACGCACGCAGAGGCAGCACCCGCGAGGGTGTAAAGACTATTGAGATTTAATGGAATCTAAAATATACTGGACTATTAGGTGAAAGTGCTGGACTAAATACTGGGTTATGGAGAATAAAATATTATTATTGATATTATTATGTGTTTCCTATCTCTTCTCGATGTTTACGATCCTGCACCAAATACAAGTTTCTGTTTTATTAATATTATTATTATTAATTTAACTAAACGTATTAATTTAAAGTACTTTTTGTTATTTCGTACCGTAAGCATCACTCAAAGTCGCGTAGTTTGATTAATAAATTGTGCTAAAACCCGATAAGTTCGCTCTTAACGAAACAACAACAATTATCTACATATTAACGGTTACAATCTTACAATAGCTTACATTTATTGTTGGGTATTTACGGACAGTACTATAAACGAGATGTATACCTATCGTTCAGGCGATTATGTTATTTGTTTGTTTTGTTATTTTGTACCGTAAGCATCACTCAAAGTCGCGTAGTTTGATTAATGGATAGTGCTAAAACCCGATAAGTTCGCTCTAAGTCTAAACGAAACAACAACAAATTATCGACATATTAACGGTTACAATCTTACAATAGCTTAGATTTATTGTTAGGTATTTAAGGACAGTAGGTACTATAAACGCAACGTATACCTACCTATCGTTCAGGCGATTAAGTCATAACATAATTAAGTACCAATCTTATTTTATACGACAATTCCAAATGTATTTCTAGGTTAGAAAATAAGATTTTACCTGTTTCTAGCATAGCTGCTGCACTAATTTTCTGCCTCAGTCACCCATCACAAAACTTTTAACACATACACAGCCATCATTAACACAATACGTCACAACTTTTAACAGCTATTTTCAATTAAATTTGCAACGACGCAGCGGCGGAGCGCTTGCGATCCTGCCGCTACTTGTCGAGGCAGCGCATGACCTTGCGGTCGTCAAACATATTTATTGGGTTCTTCACCGGATTTTTTTTAAAGAAATTTGTTAAAGGCCCGTGCGAGAATTCGATAAATAAACTTAACATAATATTTCATCAAAAAAATGTTTTAGATAAGTACTATACATTTGTTTATTGGGTTTTACTTTGAAGTAGTTTGTACATTTAACAAATAATATCGTAAAAGTAAAACCCGATAAATGGTTTTAACGTATTTTAATTCTTACTTAAATCCTTTTTAGGTTCGAATCGTACTAAGGTAATACCCGATAAGTAATAGTATCTGGTTTTACGATGTGTGTTTAGTTTAATTTAGTATAAATATCTCTGCACTAAATACCTATAAATGTGTATTGTGTGGTTCTTGCACTAAGTAATAATAAAAACTGAAGCCTTAAATGCACTTGTAGTATTTAGTTCTAAATTAAAACTTGAAATCAAGTATTTATCGGGTTATCAACTCGGCATATTTCCGTAATACATGTCAAATCTGCTTATCCGATATTACCATTAGATTGAGCGATACCGAATCCATCGCAAACTGTTTTTACTTTAAAATCTCACTTTTTGTCACTTATTGGGTTTCACCAGGCAACCCTCGATATGTCCTTTTTTTACATATTTTTGCTCAGAACGTCGAAACCATTGAATTTATAATCATAATTCTTGGTTAAATAGTTGAGTAATAACTAGTTCTTAAACCTGGTAAAAGCTTTTATCCATACAAATTGTAGTTTAGTTGTACACAGCAATTATCTGATAGCGCGGTTTCGCCTTTTAATTTTTTGCATGCTCTTGCAAAAGCGGGATAGATCTATCTGACCCGCTCTCTTTTGCTCGAGCATGTAGACTCTTAACACGAAAATCTAAAAACATGTGAACTCCTATTTGTAGTGTAAACATGAGTTTTCACTGATTATTAATAAACGTCCTTGACGTGACTACCCGAGCATTAATAGCCGCAGTTAATTAATACAATAGCTGGTTATATGTTTCCTTAATAACCCCTTAGTGCAGATAAGGGTTTCTTTGAACCTTTTTATAGTTCGTTAAAGGCCTATTTTTGGCATCCTAATCAAATACCTACCTAGTGCAGATTTTAATACATTATCAAGCTCAAAGTTAATTAAAAAAAAATATCAGCATATCATACACCGTCTATGATGCGTTCAAAAATCGCATATTCTTACCACCATATTGATAAACTATATTGATGCAAACATTGTATTATCTGTGAAAATTGCATTGTTAAGTAACAACATCGATTACGATAATATTAACTATTATATTGATAATAAACTATATTAAAATTTCGAGCATCTCTAAAAAGCTGATTTGACCTTTATTCTCGTATCAGTTTATGACGTTTAGTTTGAAAAGTAGAGTCAACTGCAAACCATTTTGAGAATTTTTTGATGAATTAAAAAAAAAACCTGTAAGTACGTGACAGCTGTCAGTTTTTTTTTCATTTACGACTGCCGTAATGGCGTTCAAAATATGTGGCTTTATCGCATTGAGGAGAGCTCATGATATGTGTGTCGATATAGCATTGTACCTTTGTACAGTCGTCATCAGATATATCGGAGCGTCCGAGGTGGTCACAAATATGTGAACACGCCTCTATTGTCAAGACGTTAGAGTGCTTGGTCAGATATTATGAACGCCTCGGACGCTCCTATATATTTGATGGCGATTGTACATACACAATGTATACTACATATCAATTGTATGTAGATCGATCTCGTAAAATTTTGCATAACATTAAGTTCGTAATATTGTCTTCTGTTGCCGCGATTGTTATTAATTGAAATTAAACACATTAGAACGGATTAATCCCGTTTATTAACACCATGATCCTACGTTTCGAGCCCTTTACAGCACTCGTTTTCACAGGGTTAAGATGATGACTGAGAGAATGCGAATAAAAAAAAAAAAAGTTAAGTTCGTGTTGTGTTGTTCGTATTGCGTGGACTTTTTCCAACTATTATATCAAATTGAGTTCTTAAGAAGAATTGTTTTAGCTTTAACAAGGCGCAATAACAAGACAATCAACTGATGTTGTCAATAGGATCATCATCTTCATCATTTCAGCCGAAAGTCGTCCACTACTGAACAAAAGCCTCCTCCTTTCCACAACGAATGGTCATTTGCCATCCTTAAAAAACGGTCTCCCGCGACCCTAAACAGATCGTCGGTCCATCTAGTCTACACTGCATATTCCGGTACAGTTGAGATCAAAAATATATTTGTTATCGTATTATGCATTTAGCTGCACAGATATTTATAAACTTATTTATATACGTGGTCACCACTCAAGAACATTTCTGCCCCATCAATATCCGTCAGTAGGACAACCCGCCAAAAACTACTCCTACACAAATACCTACAAAACAGATACCTACTTGATTATCATAAAACTGTTATTGGCTACTAGAAAAGTATAGATTATTAACCCACGACATTCATTTGTCAACGAGATCGTAATCCAAACAATTCCGAAAACCAGTTCTTGAAGAACGGCGAAACCCACATTAGTATTCTGGCCAAATTTAGCATCACAAAATGGCCACTGTGTCTTCATCGTCTTTATTAATGGAACAAATTAAACCTTGTTTAAAACCCGGGAGCGCCCAATTTTTCTCTTTCACCCACCAAATTAACTACAGCGAATACTACTTAAGCTGAATGAGTAATAACACGTTTAATTTTAAATTATAATTAATGCGTTTTTGTACCTGAGCGGTAATGATGCGATTTTTAAAATTAAGTAATGGGAGAGCTCGAATGCCGGAATTAAAGAGGTAAGTCCTTTAATGTGCTATGGGGCAGTTTGTAACATTAATTAATTTATTTTTTATTAATTTGTATGTACCAATATCGAAAATATTACCGAATTGTTATGGACAACGACAAATTAATTATGACATGTTTTTATTTTTTTGGATATTTTGTCGAAATCTGACAGGTGACTGAATTCTCAGATTTGATTTTTATATATTTAACGTTTTCGAGCTGTTTAGTTGACCTTTTATTTAATGTATATTTATGTGTTTAGTATGTTTGATTAAATAAAGTTTTAAATTAAAATAATAACTTAATAAGTATTTTAAATCATATAATTATCAGGTAACTAAATGACGTATAGATTGTTACGTGTGTATTACACATACTCTTTATTGTTCAAGGAAATAAAACAATATAAATTAAGCACTCAAATATAAACACCGGTAGACAACAAGCGGTCTTATCGCTAAGAAGCGATCAC
The DNA here is from genome assembly GCA_949128165.1 of Lathronympha strigana. Lineage (NCBI taxonomy): Eukaryota > Metazoa > Arthropoda > Insecta > Lepidoptera > Tortricidae > Lathronympha > Lathronympha strigana. The sequence continues at coordinate 4,667,898 of OX421911.1, forward strand.
TTCAATACAACGTTAAAGGAGGAGGAGGAGGTAAATCAAAACTGAGTACCTACTTACTAATAAAATAAAAATATTCTCTTGCAAAGTTAATCTGGAGGTTTATTTAAAAACTTCTACGTAAACCCCATTTTCACGTTCACTCATAAAATTTTATCGAACATAGAAGAATGTTAAAATTGTTTCCATAAGTACATTCCTCTTAATATTCTCAAAACTGATAAAACTATCCAGCACGTATATCTGCGAATAAAAACGATGTATTTTAATATTGCAAAATAATAGTAGTTTATGCAACTGTAGTGATATAATAAGGGTTCTTAAAACTTGAGGGTCGCCGTTACAAAACAAGGCGATGCCGAGTTTTGTAATAATAGACCCGAGAGTTTTAAGACCCAATTATGAGCTGTTGCATACCCTAGTTTTTCTACGACAGCTAAAATAGCGTAAAAAGCAAAATCTAGAAACGTGGCAGAATAGGGAAGATGTGCCCACTATAGAAATTAAAAAAAAAACAACAACAGTGTTCATATATTGTATGAAAATCCATAGGAGCAGTGTTCTTATGGAATACCACAGACAACGTTATAATGTATACTTTTTAAATATCGCTGTCAGTCATATAATTGACAGATAGAAGTGCTGGAGTTTTACTCGTATCTAAACTGCTAACGGGTCACAAATCAGAAATAGTCCACGGTTTTCTTTATTTTAATAGTTTTCGTATTTTACGGACCGGTGATACTGCGATCTCGTTTACTCCGATACAAATAGACAGTGTACACTGACTTCGCTGTTGTCAGGCTCTTAACGTCGAGTTTGGAAATCGCGATGGCATTGAGATTGTCGTCGTCAATCTATTTCTCAACGAAATTGATAAGTGCCAACGCAAGTTTTCCACTGAAGCCGCTTACATGTGGAATGTACCCTTAAAATTAGTTTTTTTATAGACTGAAGTTCTTTTATTACAAAAATTTAGAGTCAAACTACGTTATCTCTTGCAAGCAAATGAACTGTCAAACTTTAAAGTGTTATTATTTTATTTGTTTTCAACCGACTTCAATATTTCAAAAGGAGGAGGTTCTCAATTCGTCTGAATTTTTTTTTTTATTTTTTTTTTTAATGGATGTTCACTCATAACTCCGTCATTACTGAACCGATTTGAATTTTTTTTTTGTTTTCTGAAAGTAGACGGTTCCTGGTTGGTCCCGTTTTTTTCAAAATCCATTTCTGATGATGGGATCCATGAGGAACTGAGGGAACTCCTCAAATTTGAAAGGCACATGCATGCTGATTTGGGTGATTTCTTAAGAAACTCGAGCATTTCTTTACGAAAATCATCAATTTGGTGGAGTGGACCTGATGATGAAGACCAGGGATGGCAATGTGGAACTGCTTCGTAATTCTCAGGACTATGATCCGATTTTAAAAAATATTTTTTTGTCTGTATATAGATGGTTTCAGGATTGTCCCGTTTTTTTCAAAATCAATTTCTGATGATGGGATCCATGAGGAACTGAGGGAACTCCTCAAATTTGAAAGGCACATGCATGATGATTTGGGTAGTTTCTTAAGACACTCGAGCATTTCTTTACGAACATCATCAATTTGGTGGAGTGGACCTGATGATGAAGACCAGGGATGTCAAAGTGGAACTGCTTGGTAATTCCCAGGACTATCGTCCGATTTTAAAAAATATTTTTTTTTTTCTGAAAATAGATGGTTCCAGATTTGTTCCCTTTTTTTCAAAATCAATTTCTGATGATGGGATCCATGAGGAACTGAGGGAACTCCTCAAATTTGAAAGGCACATGCATGATGATTTGGGTAGTTTCTTAAGACACTCGAGCATTTCTTTACGAACATCATCAATTTGGTGGAGTGGACCTGATGATGAAGACCAGGGATGGCAAAGTGGAACTGCTTGTTAATTCCCAGCTCTATCATCCGATTTGAGACATTCATCTTTTCTTTGTAAATAAATACCTTCAAGATAGTCCTATTTGATTATAGTTCTATTTTGATGATGGGCTTCATGAGGGATTGAGAGAACTCCTCAAATTTTAACGGCACATGCATTCTGATTTGAGGGTTTCCTTAAGTAACTAAAACAGTGTTTTGGCGGAGCCAAAATTTTGATGAACTGGATCTGATGATGAAGACCAGGGATCGCAAAGTGGAACTGGTTAATAAACCTAGCTCTACTTATTATCCTAGTTGTGACATTCATCTTTTTGATTTGATTTATATTCTGATGATGGAGTTCTAGAAGAATTCAGAGAACTCCTCAAATTTGAACGGCAGGTTAATTGTGATTAGAGGGTGTTCATAATTAGCTTAGGCATTTTCTTACTGTGGCCATCATTTTGCTGGAGTGGACCTGATGTTGATAATCAGGGATGGCATAATGAATATGCTCGTTAATTTACAGTCTGTCATCCAATTTAACACATTGTTATTTTGTTTGTTTAAAGGTCTACAAGGGAGTTCCGTTTGATTATACTTCAAATGTAATGATGGAAGCCCTAGGACATTAAGAAAGCTCCTCAATTTTCAATCGTACACGTGCGGTGTATTGGATATTTGTGAAGTAAACTGGCTAACTCAAACAAATTCTTAATTTCACTTTTACCGGGAACCAAATGAAGTCGGTTTTTTTTTCTTAAAAATTATTACGTCAAACTTCTTTGAAATTATGACGTCTACTTAATACCTGGAATGCTGTACCGCACCTTGTTCATTACACATACCTAACTGAATAAGCATACTAAATAGTAAGTACTACGTGTAATGAAATAAACGCATTTGTATTATTTGTATTTGAATACTCACAGCCTGCGCTATCAAAATCTTACTTACTTACTTACTGCACTGGCTCAATGACCCAAAATGGATCTTGGCCTCCGCCACCAGAGAGCGCCACTGTCCTCTGTCCTGAGCTAAATCCCGCCAATCTGGCCGTTGAAGTCTCGTCAGGTCTTTTTCGACCTGATCCCCCCAACGGTACCGGGGCCGTCCGATCGGGCGTTTGCCACATAGGGATCCACTGTACGCTCGAATCACGCTCGATCAAAATCTAGGAAACTTAAATTAGACGGACTTTAACGTTCGAAAATTTGTATCTCCATCTCTATCGCACTTGCTTATTGGAGTGATAAAGAGGTTTTTCCGTCAAAGCCAATTTTCGATGTCCGTGGTGCTCTCCAAATTAAAATGGAAACCAGCGACATTTGGGCGAACTTTTTTATTTTGTGTCTGTTTCTTAATTACTTCGTGCGACGCATGTGTGTTTGACAGGTGGAGCGTGCTTTAATTGGCAGTGTAGAATTTGCGCCATCCTGCTCTTTCCATATAATGCCAACTGCGGAGCAAGCGAGAAGTAAGTGTTTTGATATTCCAATTTCGTATTTTGCGAGATGAGCGTTTCGCCTTTTGAGAAATTTAATGCCGGAAAATACTCTTTTTAAGTTTAAGTAATACTCAAATTGATTCTGCGAAGTATAATTACATTACAACGTGGTCCAAAATTACGTTGACAAAATTAAAGAGTAAAAATTTTGAATTTGGAACAGCACTTGAATTCTTTTGGTGTTCTGTTACATTCTTCGACACTTTGGCACTAGAGATGTGCCAACCCGAAAATATCGCAAACCGAGTTGAACGGTTTGACCCGAAGATAAACCAAACCGAACTGAACGGTTTGACTTTTTGTGTAAACCGGGCTCAAACCGGGTTGATCAAACCGAGTTGCTATGACGGTCCGGTGTAGTTATTAGGTTTGATCGGACCGACCGAACCCGTCTTAGTAGATCGAGTCAATCAGACGAGTCAAACCTAACCTGTCCACAGGTGATTTGTCGGTTCGGTTCGGCTAATGCCATATATTTTACTAATGAAATATATTTTACTCAAACTCATTCATGAATGTACCTACTACTTGTGTTGCCTGAATATTTATATGAATCTGAGCCATTTTACATTTAGCTCTGCCGTCTAAAGGGGATTCGTTCCCAAACTGCAGAGCGTTTTTGCGGTCCTGGTGCTGACATTGTCTAGCAAAATAGTTATACTGTGCACTAATTAATAAACCAAAACAATGGTAAAAAATAGTAACACACTACTTTCTAGTCTGGAAAACACCAATCAAATATTTAAAAAAATCAAATAACACGAACTGTCTATTAAAATTTGAAATTACGTACCTACGCTAAATTCAAAACACTAATTAAGTTCAAGGACAACGTCATATTACGACGACGCTACTATTTAATAAGTTTTAGTGAACCTTACTGCCACGAGATAAGGTCTTCTAATGGTCAGTCAAGGTCAAGACAGACCTCGCTCGCGCACCTGTTTCGGGGGAAATCGGGATTATTCGGCGCCTCATTCGGTTCGGTTCACCCGCTCCGTTCTAGCCCGCTCGCGCGAGTCGCAGTGCGAGTGCGACCCGCTCGCGGTTTCATTCGCGGTCCAAACCGTTCAACTCGAGTTAGTGAATTCACAAACCGGGTCGGGCCGAGTTGAGCCTAACTCGGTTTGGACCGAGTTAGCAAACCGGGTTGACACATCGCTATTTGGCACCATTTTAAAATGAACAGCTTGTTTAATTATTTGGTTTTTATTCGATTTTGTGATGTCTTCGGAACCAAAGAAATGATTTCCTTACACGAAGCTGGAAAACTACAGTGTGTGATAGTTAGATCGCTACGTTTTAGTCAGCAATTAGTGTCCAATGGTAGGTATTATGAGATTTAATGAACTCGGGCATGTCGCAGACATGTATCGTCAGCCACATGTATCTGCAGATTGGATTACTCGTTTGTACGGTGATAACCTTCGGTGTGCGAGTTTGTTTTTCCTTGATACTTTTTTATCACGTAAACCAATTTTATGAATCATTTACAAATTTATTTCAGAAAAGTTTTTTTATTAGAAAATATTTAATGAAGTTAGGGTCAATGTTATATTTTTCCTGTTATATTTTTGATAATATATTGTGTAAAAATTGAATTTTGTTTCCTTCACAAACTCAGGAGATGAAAGGGGTGAATGGTATTTTGTTTACCTTTATTGTTTGTAACTCAAAAACCTGTAAAAATCTTAAAATTGTTTTAGAATGTGCAAATCTAGCCCTTTCAAATGTTACCCCATTCGACCAATTAACTAAAATTTTGATTTTTGCCCTCCCCTCTCCTTGTAGGCCAAAAGTTTTTTTATATATGATAAATTCTCTATCAGTGTGTCTGAGTTAACTATTCCAAATCGGTAGCTTAAGTAGTTCTCGAGATATTTAACGATGTGACAGACAGACAGACAGACAGAGAAACTGAGTCACACCATAAGGGTTCCTTTTTTACCATTTTGGTACGGAACCCTAAAAATGGATTAAACGCGAGCCACATAAACGCAAACGCGAGAAAAGTGGGAAAAATTACTCTAGATCTGGGTGTAAATGGTTCGACGGTGCAACGTATTGTCCCAAATGATCTCAAATTGAAAGCATACTAGCTACGTTAAGCACAATTGCTTCAGGATAAGGATATAGAAGTTCGCCTGGAGAGATGTCGGCTGATTAAGCAACGTGCCGCTACTGAAAAGTGGCAAAATGTACCTATTTTTTACTGATGAAAATCTTTTTTGTATTGAACAGGCTCATCATCACTAAAATGGCAGAATTTATTCTTCTAATCGTCTTGGAGAAGCCGCAATAATTCCTCATCGCCAAAAGCCGGATTCAGTTATGGTTTGGGAGAGTATTTTCTCTACAGGCAAAACTCCTCTTGTTTTTATAGAAAATGGTGTCAAAATAAACCAATAAATATGCAGAAGACATATTCTTTAAGCCGTAGTTGTTCCTTGGAGTCAACAACATTTTGGCAACCAGCTGTGGATATTCCAGCAGGACTCTGCTCTGCCTCACAGGGCCCGTAGTGTGCAACAGTGGTGAAAAGACAATATTACTGGATTCATAATTAAGTGGCCAACCCTACACACCTGATCTAAATCCAATGGATTATAGTTTGTGGTAAATCTTAGAAACAAAGGCCTGTGCTACTAAACACAAAAGTGTAGACGCTTTAAAAGAAACACTTACCAAAAACACTTACCAAAAAAGTATCCTGTTGCGAAAAAGAAGGAATTTAAGTAACGTTTTTGTTTGTTTATCAAAGCAAAAGGGGGCTATTTTGAAGATAATTAAGTTTTGTTACATAAAAAGACTGTATAGAAAACTCCTGTGAGTACTGTACATAAAATATACGTGCTTCTCACTCTATTGAAAATATTCCAAACAAAAAAAGGGTATTATTATTTTTTTTTTCAAAATAAATACGTTTTATGGCTCGTAGTCATGGCAACGGGCCTCAAAGAAGATTACCAGATGACCTCCAAAGCTTACCCTAAACAAATCTCCGAAAACCCCAAAACAAGGTAAGATACTACGTTTTTAATGAAATTTTCACTTGAGATTAAAATCTCTTTAATTTTAGGGTGGGTCGTATTTTTAATTTGTTTAGGAGCTCAGGGCGAAGCTTACATGCAGCGAAATTAAATAAAAACAACGTTTCATTACAGTCTAACAGAGGTGACATATCGCTATACAGTTTTTAATTAAAGAAATTCACTTTACATTTTACCTTTGTGCTCGGCTGTTGAAATAAAATGTAGCTTTGTTATTGAAATTACCCGTTATAATACATTTGTATTTAGAGAGCGTTAGTGGCCCAGCGGTATGACGTGAGACTTTCAGTCCGAAGATCTCGGGTTCAAATCCTGTCGGCTCGTACCAATGAGTTTTTCGGAACTTATGTACGAAATATGATTTGATATTTACCAACCTCTTTTCGGTGAAGGAAAACATCGTGATGAAACCGGACTAATCCCGATAAGGCGTAGTTTACCCTGGGTCGGAAGGTCAGATGGCAGTCGCTTTCGTAAAACTAGCGCCTACGTCAAATCTGCCTGCACAGTGTCTTCCCAGCGGTACCTGGTCGCCAGAGCTCCAAGAGGATTCACTGTGTTGACAGCTGGGCACTCACGGAGCAAAACTTGCCCCTTTAGCTGTCAAAACAGCAAATCCTCCTTTTTTTAAAAGGGTCGGCAACGCGCATGTAACACCCCTGGAGTTGCAGGCGTCCATAGGCTACGGTGACCGCTTACCATCAGGCGGGCCGTATGCTTATTTGTCACCGTCGTAGTATTAAAAAAAAACCTGGGTCGCCCAACCGGGCGGCGTCTAGTCGGACATCCCATGTACGCTCTCCTAGCAGCACGGTCCTCTCCCATTCTGAGTAGGTGACCGAACCAGCGAAGTCTGTGTGATTTTGTTACGCCGATGATGATGTTGGGTTCGGCCACCAGCTCCTGGATCTCAATGTTTTTCCGGACCCTCCAACGGCGGTCGTCTCTCTTGAAAGGTCCCAGGATCTTACGCATAACCTTCCTTTCCGCCACAAGGAGTTGACTTTGAAGGGAGGAGGAGATACACATTCGCATCCAAAACACCCTGCGATGCAGTGTAGCCCTCCACAAAGTTTTGGTGTCTAGGCTTCTCAGCAGAAATACAAAGTTAAGGATCTATAAAACTATCATAAGACCCATTTTTATGTATGGCTGTGATGCCTGGACACTAACACAAAAAGAAGGAAGTCGTTAAATGACATGAATTTTATTTGTAAGTTTAAATATAAGCCAAATTGGTCAAGGGATTGTCGAGATATAGGATTCATAAGTTCACGTTCGGGTCTAACCACAAGTTGTTTTAAAAAATCTACTCACCAACACATGCGGTAGTTTCAGCCATTGCAACTAATTCCCGCAAAGTTCCCTATCTACGTTTAACACACTGTGAATGTTAAGTAAATCGCTTCGGAATAGCCGGCATAAACTGTGACTTCTAAATCTTTTGAATCCAGCCGTAGCCGAACTGAAAATATCAATAAACAACGACTCACAAATAGGTAGTGCGATTCCCCTGCCGAGTTACCTAAGTGCTACCCGTTCGTTCGGTCTATCTAAGCATCATGCCTTTTTATAATGTGCTACATTTTTCTGGTTTGGTATTAGCTGAAGATACTTTTTTAAAACACTTATTTTTCGGACGTTTTATTAGTATCATAAATTGTCATAAAATGCTGACAAAATGTTGTCTTATCCAGCAAGTACCCGTTTGGCAACTTAACCCTGCTGATTTGGGAATATTGGGCCTGGCGCTCGCCAATGCTTAATGCAAGTAAAATCATGTCACTTTAGAAACTGGTCAGTTTGCACGAGTAACTTTTTTGATTGACGGGGATACTTCGCATTCTCTGTCATCATTTTAACCGTGTGAAAACGAGTGCTGTAAAGGGCTCGAAACGTGGGGTCATATGGTGTTAAAAACGCGATTAATCTGTTCTAAAGTATTTAATTTCAATGAACAACAATAGCGGAAACAGAAAACAATATTATGTCACTTAATTACTCTATTTTGTTTTAGTAAATATTCAGTCCTTAATTAAACCTAATTTGGACAACTAAAGTCCGTAAATGTCTCAATTTAATGATATAAATAGTTTCACTTACCATTATAAAATCTTCTATACGAAGGTCCATAAACAGAAACATAAACAAGATTTTTTTACTCCAACACCAGTGACTAGTTTTCAAAGACAATCACAGAAACCGTCAATCAATTGACCAAAGTTTGTTCTAAGTTTTAACACGGTTGTAAATTTGTCCACCAATTCACACATGCTTGGTCAGTAAGTGTCAAATGGCTCGTTTTACACATCAACACCTATTTGTCGAACGGTTTAGTGAAGTGTGAACACAGTTGTGACTTGTGACACTTACACGCTGGTCGGTCTACTGTTACAAATGTTTTACCGTTAATTAGTAAGGCTACTTGGTACATACTTTGGTTTATAAGTAATTGATAGGCAAGGAAATGCAAACCATAGTCCTATAACATTGAGGTTTGTATAAATTTGCTAGTTTAATATCACAGGACAATGCCTTCATGCAATACTCGTAATATTTATTTCATCGAACGCTCTCGTCTATCTATCGCCTTTCTAGCATATCAGTAGGCCTAAGACTAGCACCCAGGACTGAGTCACTCTTTTCAATTTGTGTTAAGTAACCTGAGATCCCAATGGCAGTGCGTGCTACGGCGTCATTAAATGAGGTACTTTAAATCTTAATTCAAAACATACGATAAACAAGAATACAGTTGTATTTGTAACTAGCATGGCAAACAGTAGTAAAACAAAGATAAATATACAGTAAAACCGCTCATAAGCTACAAATTACTAAATTGCGTTCCTTCATATTCGTCACATCCTTTAGAGTTTAATAGCAACGTAACTCAGTTTACGCCCCTCACATCGCAAGTTGTAAAGGCACCCGAAGCACTTGCATTGAGTGTGGCCACATTTTGGCTCATATCGAACAGCCCGTGAGGCTAAATTTGTACCATTCCGAAATACGCTTACTCCGGCCCATTATCCCATTTTATGACCTATAAAAGTCAGGAGGAACATACTACATTTGCGGCGCTGGCCTTATTTTCAGAATCTAATACACAATTCTCTTTATTGGTTCTATCCTTATATTTTATAGCAGCATGCATAGATTTTTTCTGGCCGATTTGTGTATTTTTTTACCGCGTCCCGATATAAATGGTGTTTATTGTAGGCTTTTATTAGGGACGCGTGACGAGTTTGCTAATATTGCGTTTTATGATAATTCGTAAAATGTTAGTGTCGGTAAAATTTCATATTTGTCCGACAATCAACGGTTTACGGTGACCGGTTTTATGAAATGCCATTCAAATGTCTCTGGTATAACAATTTTGTTTGATATCGAATTTTGGTTAAGGTATATGTGTAGGTATATTATGTATGTTATTATATTTATTATGTACCTATAATGTTTGTTTATTTGTATATGTATTTAAGTAAGTTTATCTAGGTATTGTTTACTTTCCGTTTATTATAAATTACTTTTGTTTTAATGTTACATGGTTTGATTGATAGAGAATGCCTTGCATTAAGTCCACCATTTGTACCTTTTTGTTTTGTGCAATATTGCTTGTTATGTACAATCCATTTTACAGTAAGCGTTTCTCACTCTATGAAAAGAGTACGTACTTAAAATTAGATTAAGATGGAATAGTTTTCCTTAAGCGACTAGTTGACTACGCAATAGAAATTAAATCAATACTCCGTTTCCCTATAACGGTTTGTCCATTAATATTGCGAAGTGTCTTGTACTAATTTACGCAACCTTGATTAAGCTTCGTTCTAGAACTCACTAGAACCTATAACTCATCTCCATGCTCCATTTATGGAGCATATTTCTCTGGAGGGACGACCGGATTTCAGCGTAACGCGAAACAAGATTATTCACCTGTAATAAATCACTTTAGGATAAAGGGAAAGTAACAGCAGGTTAAGGGTTAGGTATTTGTAATGTGTGTTAAGCAGCTTGGTACCGGTAATTTTTAAACCCTTGTCATTCACCAATATTCTGTATTATTTTATTCACTTTATGGAGTACCCAATCATGCATATTCCTATTGTTAGATAACTATATTTAAAATAAAATAATAAACAAAGTACCGAAAAAAAACCGAAATAATACCGGTGCTTTTGTACAGAGAAGAAAGAAAGAAAGAAAGAAAGAAAAAATTTTATTGCCACGGTCACGGAAATATTCACAATATAGTGTGTACAATACAATTTCAGTATTGGTACTATGCGTGACAAAAGGAACGGGCTCAGCATTTATGTTACGTCAGCTTATAACTGCGCAACGCTGGTTTTCAGTCCGTCCCCTTTTCACCAGAACACATTAACATTTTGCTGCGGGTAGAAACAGCCAAATAAAAAAAAAGTTTACAGATGTACTGATACAGATACTGGTATTTCGCCCTGATGGTAAGGGACATGAGGGGATAGTTTATATGGACAGATTCTGATGAATTTCAATTCTTTGCCAACATTAGTGCTGTTTATAAACTGTTACATACTTTGTCACTGCTTGGTTTACTGGGTAAATGACAATATACTACCAAAGTGGATAAACCTACAAATTAAGAGGGTCATTCTTATTCGTTCCTCTCGCAAGGACGTAATCCGATGAACACACAACTATTGCCAATTTCCCTTCCACGGCCATATTATTATGTGTGTATTCACTTGAGCACCTTAATTTCAAACCTGATAAGAAAGTACAATTATAAGTAGGTATATGTGCGTAAAAATGACTACAACATGCATCAACATTTGGGTTTTTACCTAAACTTAAAAAAAACTACATAGAATATTAAAAAAATCTAAATTATGCCGCAAAATGTATTTTGCTGGTCATAAAAAGTTAATAATATTGTTCTCCTTTTTTTTCTGAATTTGGTCTACGTATGAAATGAAGTGCGTGGTGGTAGACTACCGCTATCACCAGGTGAAGAGAAGTCACGCTCGATGTATCAAGAATGAGAACTTTCATGATAATTAATTTTCACACAATATGCAGGGCTTGAATACCAGATCTTCTCCATACAAAAATACCGGTATTACTTTGGTTCTTTTCGGTTCCTTTTTTTTTTTGTCGAGTTATGTAATAATACGAATATGCATGATTGGGTGCTCCATAAATAGCATAAAATAGTTCAGTATATTGGGCAATTACGAGGTTTTTAAAAGTACCAGTTCCGAGCCCTGACAATGTGACAAAATCTAGCCTACTGTCGTTTTCTCCGCTGCATTTCTTAGTAGATCTGCCATCTGTTCACGTCTATGCGCACTTTGTAATTAAATTATCACTTTTTACAACAAAATTCCTTTGAAGCAACAAAAATCCTGTTATCTTCGGTCTTCATTCATTAAATTATACGTTTAATCATTCTACAGCTGAGTTGTAACAAATTTAATCAGATTACTTTTAATACAAAAGTGCTTGTTTATTTTGGCTCACTTTGACCAAATTTTATAGTAATTATGGGACAGGAATTAAGGACAGGACGGGGCGAGGCGGGACGGGACGATCTCACGAAAGAATCACGTGATAGCCCGGAGCCCTCGGATGTCACGTGACGTTTTCTATAGAAACTGACAGAACGTCCCGTCCCGCCCGGTCCCGTCCCGTTCTGGTGTGAACCCTTAGCTGGAAAACAGTTTAGTGTGCAAAAAAAGTAAGTGCGAGTATATTAGAGAAATGTAATGTTAGAAATATCTTTTGGTAATATTTGATGATTTATATTATGTTTCCAACTTCTTCGATTAGTTCTAGATTTAATTCATACATTTATACCTTAGACATATCAACTTATACCCACAGTAAGCTTATAAAAAAAATATGCTTATATTGTGAATCTACATGTTTCATTCTGGTTGAATAATTCAAAGTGAATTACATTATTATTATGTTACTTGATCGTAAGTAATAAATCTGCAAAATGAGTGCTTGTATAGTAGAAATGGAAGCCATAATTATCATCATCATCATTATAAGCCAAAAGACGTCCATTGCTGAACATAGGTTTCCCGCAGAGACTTCTACACCGATCGGTCGTGCGCTGTCCGCATCCAATTAATTCCTGCGACCTCTTATACCTGCGGGGGCCATAATTATGAATCTGAAATTTCTATGTTTTGACCAAACATTTTTTGGCCTTATTTTGTTTTTAAATTACTAATATCAACCTTTAACAAACCATACTCTACACAATCAAACTAGATATCAGATATCATAATAAAATACCAAGCCACTCTTACGGATTAAGCCAAAAAAACATATTTGCAAAACAAATCTCACAGGAAGCCCGATCAAAGGGGTTTAGCCAAAACAAAAGACTGTCGTCCACATGTTTACGCTGACATTTTAAAGAGTCATATCCGTCGTTATAATAAGTACCACTTCCGACCTTTTTAAATCAAGCGCTTTGAAGAGGTAATGTCCACATGTTTACCCGGTAATTTTAAAAGGGCATATAAGTTTTACTCGGGACAAGAGAATAATAAGGACTGTCTCACTCCGTATTATGACGTTATTAGGTAAGCGAGGGATTGTAAGCAAAATTATATCTAGCAATGAATAAGTCTTTCTGTAAAATAGTTTCACGCTTAAAAACTTGTTTAACTAAGTGTTTCACGTAATAGTCATCATATGTGCTTGTTTTAGTGAAACGTACTACTTTGATGCTTGCTGATAAAGTTTATTTGAATGAGTTTTTGAGGCAGAAATAGGTGATATACCTATTTGTGCCGGTTCTCTAAATTATCGCTGAAAATCATTTTGCCGTTTATCACTTCCCAACCAACTTATCGCAGATTTTTATTTCGGTGAATTTTGATTTGCTAACTGCAACATTTTGCAGGCATAATATGTCTTTTGCTTATTATCATAATCCAACCTAATCTAACCTAGTTGGCAAATGAAAATTCGGCCAAATAAAAGTTGGCAAATAATAATTTGGTAAATATTGTAAGTTAGTTGGCAAGTGATATTCAGCAAAAAGAAATTTGAATAAAAGGCAGGATACCATTTGTTATCGGCTACCGACAAGAAAGTGGGACCTTTTGAAAAAAATATCACGTATGATGATTTATACGAATTTGTATAATTTATCAGCCACACGAAATAATTCTGAGTTAACTAGTTTATAATACCCCTACAAATAAAAAGGGATATGATTTATATCACGGTGGTGGAAATGCAGACACCGAAGCATAAAGATATTTACAACCTCACAGTTTTTGTAAGCATATTGAGGATCTATCTTTAAGTACCGAAACCTACTTTATGCTAACAGTAGTAAATATGCAGGCCTCAGCAATTTAGTAACTATCACAGCATGTTGGCCACACTCGCTACGCTCTGTTCATCGGAGATTCATGGAACCTTACAGTTTAGTCACAAATTTTCTCTTTATTTTAAACATGTCTCTGTCTTTAATGTCCCCGTAGGACCTTTTAAACCAAATAATGCAGGCAGGTAGTGCGCTTTTGTGGGTTGATCGCGTGCAGGAAATTCGTGAATGAATCTCATGCGCAGGAGTTTTTGCATTCCCACGGAGGGTAGATGACTTAGTTAGGCAGATTAATGGACGGGGTTTTAGTCTTTGCTTCTTTTGTATGGGGAAGGCATTGAATAGCTGACCTGATTTGTTGTATGAAGAAATTATGGGGGATTCATGTTTAATTTCCAATATTCTTCTAGTCAAATCGGGAAACAAGAGAAAATTATAATAATGTTAGAAGAACAATTGGGGAATGAATAAAAGTAGTTAAACAGTTCTTCAAAGTTCAATAATACAAGGTGGCCTAGAAATTTGTTGACAAAGGTTTATATCATTATTTTTCTAACGTTACACAAATTATAAGTACTGTATAATATGTATTATTAAACTTTAAAACTGGTTTAATTTTTGAATTATCCACATTTGGCTTTAAAATACAATACGCCAATGTTTGTATAAAAAATAACAATTTGCCGCAGCTAGATTTATGTCTGTCTATTTACAGCGTGTATAACATTCATAATATCTAGAATTTGTGAATTATTAGATACGACAGAATTTTAAAACTGATCACAAATTATAATCCATAGATATAAATAAAGTGGATTTAGTTTAATAGTCTGAATATAACGAGCTTTTGAATCTAGGGAAATTACACTATTGATCGACATTGCGTATCTTGTCAAGAGGATATGAGTCCAGCCGAAATATCAACGGTTAACAGCCTAATGAATATCTTTTCGAGAACTAAATTATTTTGATTACTTTCGACATTTCACTATGTTACGTCAACGTGTTTTTGGGCCATTATGTAATAAATATGTTTCTCAATTATGTACCTATGTAATTAAATAGGTCCTTACCCATACCGTCATCTCTCTCATCTATATTTTTTATATATTTTCGAATATCACTCGCAACATTGGTTGTACTAGGCAATAATCTGCAAAATTAAATAAGTAAAAAACGGCTTGCATGGTCCTCTGCCACCGTTTAATTTATTGTAATTGTAATTAATTTACCTAATTACTGTGATATTGTATTTAAAAACCAATTTAATGTCAGAATTTGTTATTGATCCCGTGTTCGATTTTATCCTGTATAAGCTGTTGTAGGGTTTAGAAGAAGATACAAAAAGTATCAAAATGATCACATAGTACGGTCACGTTCGGTGTCGCCCGGACAAGGGTGTTGTTCCTAATGCTTACATGTTATAAATATTCGACTTTAAAAAATAATGTAAGTGTAGTTAACCTCGAAAATCTTTTTTCGAAAATAGGAAAGAATAAAAAAAATATATAAAGAAACTTAGGTGCTAGGGTGTGTGCTATACAAAATATTTCGCCAAACTGAGGGCAGTATGCTGGCGAATAGTGATTGAAACTGAACAGAGCAGCACATTATTTAAACTAGCAAAATTTAATTTAAAAATCCTGCGAAAATTACTAAGCTTCTAGGCCTTCAATGTTTTTTTAACTTCAAAGTTAATTCATCGGAATTTTTGTTTGACAATATTCGTGTGCCCCGACTTCTGGAAGAAGATTGGATCGGTTTGGATTTATATAATGATTTTAAAGAGTTAGATACTTCACAGTTCAATCCGCTAGCAAATCAAAATGATGGAATGGGACAAAATTCTACACCTGTAGTATGGTAGTATGTAACAAAAATGCTAGTGATCCGTTTTAGGGCTTAATTAGTATCGTAAACTAAGTAGGAAAACATTCGCAAAAAAAATTTTTTTTTGACGCACAAGAAAACGCTGGTTGTTCGAAATCTGAAATCATCCATACAAAAAATATTTTTTGGCGGCATATTTTTTTCTTAGTATTTCTTAGTGAGACCACGATACTGATTTAAACGGATCGGTATGGGAGGGGTTTTCAGAAAAAGGTTAAAAAATATTGAAGAAAATGGATCTCAACATGTGGTTCCATACAAAAAATGAGTCCATTTCGTAACGTGTATGGGCATACAAAATGTATAAAAAAATGCGTTACGAACCCGACCAGAAAAAAGGGACACTCTTTTTCATTTTTTAAATCAGTAGTACCTACTTGTGATTTTGGTTATAAAAACCCAAAACTTCCTAAATTTTACCAAAAAAAAGGAAATAATAGGTACACTTTTTTCCTGGTACAGATTTCGTTACCGGGACCGACATTATCACTTATCAAAGAAGGCCAGCGTGCGTAGCCAAGATGCCAATCGCTCACGCTTAATAACGTATCGTAGCTACCTCTCTATCGCTCTTCCTTATTAGTGTGACAATGACAGTTGCGTTTCGTTAGCGACTGAGCGTGAGCGATTGGCATCTTGGCTAAGCACCCTGTTTATCTAACTGCGAAAGCAAAGTTATAATTTTCAAACAAACAGTATTTAG
Source organism: Lathronympha strigana (assembly GCA_949128165.1). Lineage (NCBI taxonomy): Eukaryota > Metazoa > Arthropoda > Insecta > Lepidoptera > Tortricidae > Lathronympha > Lathronympha strigana. The sequence continues at coordinate 4,684,277 of OX421911.1, forward strand.
AGTTGCTTTTAATATATCTATAGGTCTAATTCTTTAATTAAACTTGTTTCTGCAATCAAGCTAAAGTAAAAACTGTACCAGACGCGACTACTCGCCTACCTCAATCAAGCAATCGGAACAAAATCAAGGGATCGGAAGTCGCCCTGTACAACTAAACCAATCAACGGCCTATTGTCTAAGGCTTGTCATGTATCCCGTCGTCCATTGTCTACATAGTCGCTGTACGGTTGGGAAACTTGCTTTTATTCTGGTGATTTTGTATGTAAAATAAGATTTTAGAGGAAAATCATGTTATTAAAAAATGAGTTTCATTAGCGCCGGCCATACCGCTTGTGTATGTACGCAGCATGTCACCGCATGCAGTCCCATATTCCCTCATTTTCCCGACTTATCCCACATATCAAGGAGCCTGGGGTCCACTTTGGCAACTAGTCCCAAGATTTGGCGTAGGCGCTAGTATTACAAAAGCGACTGCCATCTTCCAACCCAGAGTAAACTAGGCCCTCAATGGGATTAGCCCGGTTTCCTCACGATGTTTTCCTTCACCGGAAAGCGATTGGTAATTATAAAATGATATTTCCGGACATAAGTTCCGAAAAACTCATTGGTATGAGCCGGTAAGATGAACCCGCGGCCTTCGGGTTGAAAGACCCCCTCCTTGCCGCTAGGCCACCAATACTTCCGCCAGCATGTTTTTATCCGCGTCTCTATTTCGTAATGCTGGCACTTCAGTTGGCGTATTGGACCAAATATTGGTACTTACTCACAAACATTTGTGCCAACACGCTAACTGAACTGTACATGAAATCTGGATATCGCGACTCGAGCCGCTTGGTCTTACCGCTAAATAAGTGAGAAACACTTATAAATTGAATGAGATGCCTTGGGTAGACCTACCTCTGGTGTCAGGCTGAGCTGTTATTTATGGGACATCCTGTATATAAATTGTAATTTGAAAGTTGTCATATACTAAGGAAAAAATTACTAAGGCCCCAGTGAGAAGGACCGGGATCGAACCCGCGTATATGACGATTATACGACAAGTCATGATAAGTACGATTATACGACCCGCGTATACGATAATTTCTGTAGTATATTATGAGAACTTTTAAATTAGAATTAAAATCACATTATAGTTGAGAATAAAGGAAGAAAGAAGATTACAGTAGTGGGGTTCTTCAAAAAAAGGATTGTAATTACAAGATTTAAATTCGTCGTATATACCTGCAAAAGAATATCGTCTAGCATACTGCGAATCTAGGTTGATTGTTTAAGTACCTTTCATAATATTAACTTTTTTATTTAACACATTTCGGGCCACAAAAGTTAACATTTGCTTTATTTTACTAAACAACCTTCATCAATCAAATTTTAACACAAACAAAATAATCTCTACTTTTACTCAGACGTTATCGCCCAAATCTTACTTGGTATTAAGAAATGGCATTAAGAGTCATTATAAAACACGTACCATAATTTTCTATCACAGATTTTATCTGCCCAAGGCGTGAGAGATATTTAAAGAGAAGTTTCGAACGCGTGTATAAAATGTTTTTATGTGACTGAGGAGGTTTGGGCGCTTAGTATCTTTTTAAAGAGATGTACATTTAATTGGTAACAGCGAAGTGTTACGACTTAATCATAGTGGAATTGGCGGTTAATGAGCGTAAATATTGTTGATGTTTTAACATGTTTTCCATTTTATTGGAACACCGAGAATTAAAAAAAAATACAGGGATAGGCTCATCTAAGAGAATATAAATTAAATGGTAATGTCAGTTACGATAATACTTGGATATTTCATATGGATTTGGATGGTCTATTATACTTTAAAAAAAGCACCAAGTGTGAGTCAGGCTCGCCTACCAAAGGTTCCGCCCAAAGGATGCTCCCCTACTGACCTTTAGGTACTTATTAATACTGGTGGCACGGAACTCATAGTGTGTGGAAATTATACGGTTTTCGGATTTTCTCCCGTATTTTTGCTACAAGCTCTTGTTTTTTGCCAAATTTCTTGGTTCTAGGTCTATGGGAAGTAGGTACTATACATTTAAAATAAATTAAATTAAATAAATTAAATTTATAAACGACCGTATTTTTTGATTGCGTTGACGTAGAAGTATGTTTTTTTAACAGCTTTAATGGACCGTAGATCTGTGTATGTGTTATTCATTTCAACTTGCTTCCTCTACGTGTTCTCGAGATAAAGGCTCTTGACAGACAGACGGACAGACGGACGGACGGACGGACGGGCTACATAGTGATCCTATAAGGCTTCAGTTTTTTACATTTTGAGATACGGAACCCTAAAAAGGTTCAGACGACTTATATGTCATAAGGACGAAAAAGACTTGGGTGTTGTTATTTAACAAAGCCGTTATTCTAAGTCTTAATAGATATGATAGATATCCGAAGTACACCCGCGTTCAAAAGTGCATGGGCATTTATGAATTAATTAATTCATAAACTGTCCATGCAATTTAGAATGTGATAGTACTTTAACACAACTAGATATGAGCTTGCATATTTAACGCATTAGAATTATAAACAAAAAACGATTAGACATGGTAGGTCCATTTTTCACTACAAAAATATTAGGATAATAATGCTTGTAGTCAAAGAAATAAATAAAACCCGTTAACAAATGTTGTACAAGAATGTTAAAGGCTTATAACTATTAAATTGTCCGCGTTCAAGCTATGACAGTGTTCAAAACAAACTAAAAAACTCGTAAAGAAAGGGACCGCCGAAACTGGGCATAAATCTTAAATGCTCTTAAGGGGACACGAGGTAACACATTTTTACTAAAGCCTCGATGTTGAGGTTCAGTCTTCAGCTATTTTCTACCTGACCTGATAATTAACTATTTGCGCTGACTCAGCCACCCAAAATGATTCTTGCCCTCCGACACAAGAGCTCGCCACTTTACTCAATCCTGCGCAATCTCTCACATGTATGTTAAAAGTTTTAAATTATTTCGACATAATTATTTGAATGCTATTTTGTGAATAGCAACTTTACTGAAACATACAAAACTTTCGATTTAGAAATGCAGAACCAAACGTCAAAGTTAGGGTTTAAAAATGTCTATCTGCTTGAATTTTATGCGATAATCGATAACCAAGCATATTTACGTTATTAAAATGGCAAAAATATGAACTTTTTTTGTATGATAAGTGAACAACCAGAACAAAGAAAATAAAATATTATAAATAAGTAAATATTTACACACTTTATAATATAACAACTTAACAAAAATACCTTAGCATATTATAAATTGTATTGTAATTTTTTACTCTATGTGCATCTCTGCGACACTCTTCACAGTATGACAACGAACATTCAATTTTATAATTCCTGTGAAGACTAAACACGCTCACGGTTCCCCTTAAGGATATAAATCTAAACGTTCTTAATGAATGACGTTGGATATTTGATAGGACCGATGCCGTCATTTATTTGAAATCTAATCGAATAATTGATTAGAAGACTGAAACAATAAAGTGATTAGTTGAACAAAAAGTAAGACAATGAGTTATTATTCACTGGATAGGTTACTATTGTTAGGTTAGATATGAGGATCTGACGGCATGGTCGATGAACCCATTGGGTCTATCATTTGTTAATGGCACAGATATATCTTTAAATAGACGTTGCGATTGGATATCACAGTTTACTTATATACAGGAAAATCGACTATCCTGGCTTGTATGAAGACTTAGCTGAGTCCTCATCCAAACATTACTTCAACTAAATGCCAACGTAATAAAGAAAATATTTATGAAACATTCGCGTTAGAAAGAGTAACAACCTAAATATGAAAATAATATGTAAAATTCTAATTCTGTAGGCACAGGATTAAAAAAAAACATTGTCTATAGTCCCGATAGTTTAAATTACATTTACGCAGGCAAATTCTCTGGCAAAAGCTTGCATAATCATGCCGAGTGATCTACTTGTATAATAATTATATGTCAGTGGTTTATGCGATCATAGCTATATCAATCTTCCAACGTTGAAAGATATTTGAGCAGATATCCCATAGTTGCTTCCTGCGTTTCGAGTCCAATTTGTCATTCGCTTGATGATCTTGTTGATTATCATCGTCGTTATAGAGAACAAGACACTGAAGCGGTCTTCCAAATGCTTGCCAACAATGTGCTTAAGCCGGGTCCACGTTACGCGCGGCAAAGTCAAACCTCAGAACTTTTGAACAGCAAACTTTTTCCTAGAGGTGGTCATGACCCCTCAGCATTGAGGAAACTGATGCGAGGAGGAGGAGAACGTTAGGTTACGGTATTTAAAATCACACTGGGGAGGCATACAGCCTTAGTTTTACAATCACAATTTATTTAAATCTAAACAAACAAAGAAAGATTACATAAATAAGGTAAAATGAACATAATTTCCCAGCATTTACTTCCTTTATCATGCCCCTGTATCTCGTTTGAACTTATTTGCCTGTTTTACGGACGTCATTTTAAAAGGACAACATAAAGCGGCTGGTACACGTGTTTTTGTAGCTGTAGGCGTGATGTGTGTAAAGGTGCGTCTGCATTTGAGCGAGCATCGTCACTCAAGTGGGAGCAAAAAAAAAAGTGACATATGTACAAAAAACGTGCTTAGGTACTACTAGTTTTCGTCCGCGATTTCATTAACATAAACCTATCGAAACGTTTTCATTTACTTATGGATTTTTTTTCTTCCATCCATTTTCATTATTCTACAATGAACGGTTTACGGCGCTTTTATCCCAATAGATGCCGAATTCACTCATTTCTTAATGAGCCCTAAACATATTAATCAGTAGGTATGGAATAATTATGAAAAAAAAGAGTTGCATACTAAACATCTTGCAATTGTTAAAATCGCAAAAACATGATTAAAAAACGTTTTTAACGGACGTTTTCTATAGAAACTGACAGATCGTCCCGGATTGGATCAGATCGGATAGGTTCGGTGTGAGTTATCCTTAATGTCGTAGCGACTGTTTCATAATATTTTAACCAAAGTAAAACTGTACTTCAATGTACAATATAATCTAAAAATTCTCAAGAATGAGGAACATAAGAAGGTAATATTAGCCGTAGGTACCTATTGTTTTATTTTGGACAAAATCTCTATTCAATCGTCAATCTCAACTACCTAAATAAGTGTTTAGGTGTGTGGCGATTTTAAGGTATGTTTACTTGCCCATAAAGGAACAAACCTTAATAAAAATATACTTAGCAGAATAAACGGAAAAATATATCAGTATTTAGTCCCACACTTAATAACTCGTTCGACACTAAGAGGCTTACTGAGCGGCTAGCTTGAACCATAAATTGTGGAATCTTTATAATTTTTACACCGACATTTTCTTACACAAAAAGGCGGTTTTTGGGGTTCCGTGGGTTGATGTCGAGAACCTTTACTACGCCTACGTTTGCACGCCTATCTGAAATCCTATTTTTCTGTAGGTAAATGTTATTATTCTAGAAAAGTGCAGATGTAATTCAATATTTGCGGGCCTAACGCGAACATAGATAACTTATACTTTATTTAAAAGCAGAAACGTATGGGGTCCTCCCAACAAAAAATACTTCTAGCTGTAATACTCATAACAGAATGGATAATGAACATGTTGAAGCAGAGAGTAGTGATACTGTCTGAGAACCAGGACCACCAGGCAATAGTCATGAGGGGGTGCCCCCAGGGAGGAGTATTATCACCACTACTCTGGAACCTGGTAGTAAACGATTTGATAACAAAACTAAACAACAAGCACTTTACGACTATAGGATATGCAGATGACCTAGTGATATTAATCTGCGGCCTAGTAATTAGCACACTATGTGATCTTACACAAGCTGCACTCAATATAGTAGAGAGATGGTGCAAGGAGAATGACCTATCGGTAAACCCAAAAAAGACCGACACAATTCTCTTCACACATAAACGAAAGTTGGGTAAATACGAAATGCCAAAGCTCTTCGGAGCGAGACTAACACTTTCTAAAGAAGTGAAATACTTAGGTATAATCCTAGACGACAAACTAAATTGGGGAAAACATCTTGAAAATAAACTAAACAAAGCAACAGTAACCTTCTGGCAATGCCGGAGGATGGTGGGTAAAAGATGGGGGCTTGCCCCAAACATCATACTGTGGCTATACAAAATGGTAATAATGCCAATGATCAGCTATGGCGCCGTCGTGTGGTGGCCTCGCACACAACTAAAAACAACCATAGACAAACTAAGTAAAACGCAGAGACTAGCATGTGTAGCAGCCACAGGCTGCATGAGAACTACACCGACTGCGGCACTAGAAATAATGCTAGGACTCCTACCACTACACATACACATACAGAAAGAGGCAGCCGCCACAGCTTTACGGCTGAAAAATCTCAACCTATGGTCAACACTTAGATCGATACACAAGAAGATCTATGAAAATATGATCTCTGATATGCCAATACTGGAAGCACCGATTGATCAAATACCAAAAACTATGATCTTCCGGAAGGACTATGCTATATCACTGACAGAAGATCCAAAGGAAGGACTAAATCAGACAAACCTTAGAATATTTACAGATGGCTCAAAAACAAACGAAGGGACAGGATGTGGTGTCTTCTCAGAAGATCTCAACATACACATCTCAAAACCCCTAGGGGTACACAACACAGTATTCCAAACGGAATGTGTGGGAATAATAGAAGCCTGCAATGCAGCAAAAAGACGACAAACACAAAATGAAAACATACTAATACTGTCAGACAGCAAATCGGTACTGCAAGCGCTACGCAGCGACAAACTTAAATCACAACTTATACTCGAATGTCATAATGGCCTCACAAAGATGAGCGAGGAAGGAAACAAAGTAACTATACAATGGATAAAAGGACATAGTGGCTCAAGGGGAAACGATGCAGCGGATGAACTGGCAAGAAGAGGGTCAGAGACACCGGCATACGGACCAGAACCCATCGTTCCACTGCCTTTATCATACATTCAAAACCTTCTAAACCAACATCACAGACAACTACACAACAAATACTGGGATGATCTTGATACATGTAGACAAACCAAGGAAGTCCTGCCAGAGCTAAACTACAAGCTCACAAAAACTCTACTGAGGACCCCCCGAGAACAACTACGGAAAATAGTAGGACTACTAACAGGACATAACACACTAAACAAACACTTACACAGAATGGGCATCACGGACAGCCCGATGTGCAGAGCATGTATGGATAAGGAAGAAACAACAAAACATGTTCTCCTAGAATGTAAACAGATAGAAGTATACAGGAGCAAATACTTAGGAACTCCCAGCACACTAAAGGAGGCAACTTGCAACCTTAAAACGATGATAGGTTTCATAGACGAACTAGGGAGGTTAGAGTAGTGCTACCTCGCTATCACGCAAAATAGGCACAATGGATGTCGATTTGCGGAAAAAGCCCAGGAAAACTAACTAACTAACTAACTAGCTGTAATACGAGTATCATACTTATAGTATAGTAGTACTTCTGAGTTCAAGGATCCTCTCAGCTGGGGTTGGAAGTCCGTATGTCACAGCAGTTTTAGTCAGTAATTATAACACATATGTATGTTCATAACACCTTGAGGTGTATTTTCTGTGCCGCTACTTACTTTTGCATATAAATTGCGAAAAGCCATATTTTTAAGGGGGAGGGGCAACCTATATATGTAACCAAAAAATTTTGTTTTGCATATGTGTACTAAGAATTTAACAAGAACATCAAGGTTTCTTGAACAAGAATTTTATTGACGCGGATTTATTTTATTTTGGCTGTAGCTGTACTACTAAACAAAATTTGAAGTTTAAGATATTTATTCGACGTAAAATGTTAACCTCTTTAATAGCTATTTGAATGACTTTTCGGCCGACGTACTTTTTTTGAACTAGACGAAAAAAACTGACAAATGACCGTACATTTGGCAATTACCAGGCTCTCTAAAGTCAAGTTGGAATTGTGCAAACTCGGCTTACACGTCTTTAGGGCCTAATGAAGGTCTCAAAACGATATCCAGCTTGCTAAGTATTCATTCCTGGAAATGATTTTTATTGATTTAATATTCTCGGTCTAAAAAAATCAAATCGTCATAAAAATGTACCTAACCTAACGGCGGAACACGGTATGCGACCAACTCGCACTTAACCAAAACATACGTCGCTTAAGACCTGTATCCAAACATATTTTAGTCATAAATTGAATATCGTTAAACATCGGGTGATGTGAAGCTTATTCCGAAAGATAAAGTCGTTAAAGAGACGTCTTAGGGAGTTGGAATAAGTATTTAAATAGTTATGTCGTATAGTTTAATAGCTAAAATCCCTCGGGGCGGAGTTTTTAAATTTAACTTCGGACCCCGATCTGGAAGTGCTTTCTGTACATGAATTAAAAGTTGAGAAAATCGAGAACTTCCAGAGGTCGTTGACCTAAATGTTGTGATATGTCACTTATACAGGGTGTGACAAAACGACCAAACGATACTTCATCAGCTGATAAGGTCAATGACCCTACGATGCAAGTAGAACATTTTCAAAATTCGAAAAAAAAAATCACTTTCAGTTTGAACAGCTGATCGAAAATGCACATATTATGTACCTCCATACAAAGTTAGTAATTTTTCTCGGTTTATGGTTAAAGCGCAGGAAACTTGGGCTCGAGTTGGCAAACAACACTAGATTCTGTAAAACCACCCAACTTTGTTCCAAAACCTCCCAAGTACGCGGGTTTGAGTCCCGCCCGAGTTCATGATTTTTTCACTTTCCTATCTCTTTAAGAAATTAAGTGTCGTTCGCAGACTTTTCTCCTTAAACATAATAGTTACGTTACGTACGTATTATTCAATACACTGCAGTTTTCGGTAATGTGACTTCTCTGTGACAGGCGATAGTTTTACCAATTCGAACATCTATTAAAATATTTTTGATGTAACTGCTCTGGTCTCGTAATGAGACTAAAATCCGACGGTCAATTAAATTGACTTTAACGCCTGCTTTCTACAGCAGGCTCACTGCCATTCAGAACAGCAATGTTTTCACAACAATACAATACAATCGTTTATTGATAAAAAAATATTTTTTCACGTCTAATGTACGTAATAGGTAACTACAACTAACATAAGTTAAACACATTATTTCAATGGGTTGATTAACCAGCAGCTGGAATAGGTACAGGTACATAAAAATAAAGTAATAAAGTCTGTTCCTTTGCATAGTCTGGCGAGTAGTAAGTACGCTTTGTCTAATAATTTATTTTTAAGTTTGTTACTAAAAGCTAAGAAGCTCGTGAAATTTTTTATTTCATGGGGCATGGGGCAACCAAAGTGTATCCTTGTTAAAAAATAAATTACTGGCTATATGTATAGAACGTATACAGGGTTTTTTGGGTCATGGAGCAGGAGTGAATACGGTACTGGGGAGGGCCACGCTGATTAACTTTCATTATGGGGACAACCACGAAATCCCGAAAAAAACTCTCCTAATTAAGAGTTCATTGATATTTATTTTAATTGCTCCTAAGTATGAGTTAGTTGATACTTAACAATCAATTAAGTTTTCCATAGTGAAAGTTACTCAGTGTGACCCTCCCGGGTACCCTGTTCACTCCTGTTCCTTGACCCAAAAAACAACCTGTATACGTTCGGGCAATCCGTAACATCTCCATAGTGGGTATGTCCACCGAGTGTCCGCCAGACAAAATTTCCATACATTAATTGGCAGATTAAGCAGACATCGAATGTATAGGCTGTCTTACTATATACCTACATTGTAGAGCATAAGCCGGCTCTACACTGTATATAGTAAGACATTACACATATTTAAGCTGATTAAACCTCATTGCAAATAAAAGAACAAATCAGAAGCTAATAAATAAGAAGCTTACTCGAAGATATGAGTACTGAAATAAAAAGGAATGCACAAGCCGCCATCATAAAGAACGATAAGCATACAGGATGGGAAATAAAAAGGGTTTGTATAGGTAATTCATTTAGGTTCATGCATAATTGCATAAAGACAAGAAACTGCATTACCTGCACCTAAGGCAAATTATATACATAACTATAGAGTATAAGTTTTAGTTATTTTTATTTCATGTAAGTGTAAGCAAATTATAAACACTACAGTAGGAGTCAAAATTGTCAAAATTGAATTGTATTCTAAAGCTAGATTACGATGAAAATTACAGGTAATTCCATTGATCCATTCTGCGTCTGTTTGTCACTGTGTCAAGCACTTATCTGTGTTCATGGGTATTAGCGTAAGTAAATGCTCTGGTAAGGAGCCCTTGCCTACGACTAAATGGAAACTGCATACACATTATAATACCTCGCATCGTTTCTAGTTGCAGAAGTTTTACATCCATCCATTTCGGTCAATTAGGGTTGCCCATCCAGTATATGCAGCTTGGTCCTTACTGCCTTATTCATAGTAACTACAAAGAAAGTATTAATACAAATCCGACAGATTTACACAGAATTTGTTGACGCTCCGCTCACGTTTCAGGGATTTTAGGAACAGCTTTAAAAACGCTATTAGGTCGATCGTTAAACTCTGAATGAGTGACATCTTTAAAGGGACAAACTTAATTTTACCGCCACATGAACCATGTCATGTCAATTTCAACTTTATTGCCTAAGAACCACAGTAGTCATGTGAATAGGAGTTTTTTAATTGTAGATGTAACTTTGTTTCGGTAAGTTGTTGAGTTGACGGTCATAGTAGACTTTTTAGGTCATCACTCGCTTTTGATACATTTTAGGATAGAGGAGGATACAGTTTATGCTTCTGACATAGACAAGTATGTATATTAAGACTGTATAACCCGCGACCTAAAGAGTTTTGCACTCGTTAGGTATTACGATTTCTTTACATTTTTTAAAACTATTGCTGCATTAAAAGACTTTTAGACAACGTACAGCCTAAACTTTAGTAGAGCTAGAATCTTTAAATGAGGTTATATGCTGTGAAATATTTTTTAATAAGTTCTAATAGGATGAAAACGGGGTAGATAGTTTTAAAACGGCAAAAATAGTTTTTAAAAACTACACAGTACCTTACAATACTGGAATATTTATTTCACCAATCTGACTGATTGTCTGTCTGTTGTCATTATTCAAGACATAAATGACAAATTAACTGTAACTAAGCCTAAAAACTAAACCAAAATTACAATAAACAAATTCATTCATTCATTTATTTAAATAATACAAGTCATTTTACAAGATTACAAAAAATGAGATAAATACTTTAAATACACTATTAATTTATGACTAAGTTCTAGCTTAGTATTATACTATTCGGCAAATTCATTGATGCTGTAACACGCGAGGTCGGTTGACAGCGTTTTAAGTTTGCTTGCAAATATTCGGTAATGTTGTACATTCAATATTACAGAAGGATGAGAATTCTATAGTTTAATTCCAATTAACTGCTAAATAAAATATTTTCCTCGCTCCGGCCCGCATACCGTCAAACCAAACCAAAATTTACAGATAAAATGTTGCTAAATAAATAAATATATGGAAGGATTTATATTCATAAGGATCAAAGCACAAACCAAAATGAGACTACAGTTGAAATGTGAACACATTTACAGCCATGACAAGAAGTTACACTTTCCATTAATAAACAATCACCAGTCTGTAATATTAACTGGTCTCTGTTTTGATCTGGCCATGCCAAATAAACGTTTTCCATATGGTTTTCATAGTGATATACGACTTTTTGGCTTAGTGTCGCAAGTTTATGATGATCTTGAGCGTTTGTTTGAAAGAGGAGTAAATAATGAGTTGACATATCGACGCAGTTGGCGGATACATAAAGTGAGAAAATTGTTTAAACAAGAATGGCTTAGTGATTTAAGCTGAGACCTCGTATTAATATCGTGGTACCTAATTGTGATGTGACTTTTAAGCCATCCATTTATTGATTAAACGCAAGGCGTAATGTTACATTGCATTTTGGTGTGTTATTTGGACTTGTAGAGAAGTATGAAACTACATTTTGAAAGCAAAAAGTGCGAAATTATAGATTTTTCCTCCTCAACTTGGGTCGATTTGGTCGTTTAAGAGCTTTAATCACACAGACAGTACAATTATGCATCTGCATAATTGTACTGTCTGTGTTACCCATGTTAAAATTACAACAGCTCTTTCTTTTCAATTCTACAATAATAATGAAACTTACAAAATCAATAGCCGTCTGTTGTAAAAGAAATAACGTGAGTGTTCATACGTGTTCAGAGCGGCGCAATAAACCCGCGTGCCGTCTCTAATAGTTGTAAAATGTGGAGGTAATACTTACACATGGCGAGGGATGCAATGCACAAGCGAAAGCGGCGTGAGAAAGGACGAGAGCGGAAGCCTTTTAAATTCTTGATGCGCCGAGGTTGTCTGTCGTCAAATTTTTTTGACATAGAATAAAGTTGCGACCTGATTGTATTCGATAGTGACTGCGGCGTATTGAAACGTATCTGTGATGTCATCCAGCGGACAATCCGTGCTATCCACGCACGGGCAAATTCCTGACATACATTGACGGATTCGTCTCGGAAAAATGTGTAGCAGAGAGAGGGTCCGCCAATTATTCGCGGCGTGTCCATAACTACCAGTTGCCACTTTCTTATTATATGCGTATGTATCTGAGATCTCTCTCAATATACAATTTTGTATAAAAGTAACCCAAATAAAATTGATTGCTCGTTTAGAAGCTTTGATAGCACGACTCGTACAGACACTTAAATATACTGATAATACAAATATTATCTTCTATTACCGCGATTGTCATTCATTGAAATTAAATACTTTAGAATGGATTAATCGCGTTTATTAATGCCATGACCCTACGTTAAGCTTACTATAATCGTTATTTCCTTTACCGGATTAGAACGATTTTTTGACAAGACTGACGAAAGATAACAATTTACAATTTAAAAAAATGCCACAAATTGAAAACCTCGTCCTTTTGTTTTTGGAAGTCAGTCTAAAAGAAATATACATCGCAAGAGACTCGTTCATAGAACTACCTAAGTTTAGAACTTGAACCTTATAATAAACGGTAGTGGTTTAAAAAATTACTCGCTGTTATCTCTTTACTTGCGCCCTCTGGTAGACACATCCCGCGGCGCCCGCCTTGCTGAGACATACGATTCCAACTTTATAGCTTAATCTCTTATGCGCCATATCAATAAATAAGCCCTTTATTTTAAGCTATTTCAAAACTAAGTGATAAAGTTAGGTTTATTGAAAAATTATTCATCTATTCTCTAAAATCGGTTAAGTTTGGGAATCCGTTTTAGTTTATTGTATGATATGCCTGCCAATTAATTTGTAGCACTATAATATGTAAATAATCTGTCTGTGGAATTCTCACAATTTGTCCAGTACGCCTCAGAAGCATTTTCAACTTGAAAGTGATTTTTTCTAATGCTTCTTTAGCTTAGGAGGCCATTGAAGGACTACGTGGATGAATCCTATCGGCCGTTCCAAGCTTATAGTATCAATCTATGTTCTTTGTACTCACTATGCACCAGCATCGTAGTGAATTGGCTAATGCACTGAACTTCATTTCAAAGGGATCTTTTCAACTACGTGCATCTAGCGAGTTAAAACCTCTTGAGAACCATATTAAGTTGACATTTATTTTTGCATCTGCAGCAGCGGCAATTGGTCACATTTTGGTTTCCATCATTCAGTGGCTGACGTTGCCTTGTAGCTGTCACGATTAGAAAATTTAACTTTGTTGCATAATTTATGAAAGACATTCCATTGTAAACATCGAATCATCGAAAATTTCCCTCTGCAGCTGCTAAAATCGCAAACAAGATGTCCATCAAAAATGACAGAAGATTCGCTTAATTTATTCCGATTCTGATTCTAGTGGTAACTCCAGCCTGCGGTTCTGCTGCAAAGACTCGGAAGCAGTACCTTCGAGAAAGAGGGACTGTGGATACTAATAATAACGATAAGGGCTCGTATGATCCTCCTTGCTCAGCATAATTTTCGGAGAGTCGGTGGAGTATATCAAAATTACACGCACCGACTAACTCTTAAACATGCTAAATCAAACTGGGTATACGAACGCGCATACTCATTGAGTCCCAACTTTCGTCGCCCCTCTATAGGCATTAGTAACTTGCCCACCACTCCTGACACCGAAGACACCGATGCACCGAGTAGGATAGGAATGCAGGTCAGTGTTCAGTCGGGAAGTTGAACCGACCCAGAGACGGGAGGTCGAACCGACCCAGAGACGGGACGAGAGGTAGAACCGACCCAGAGACGGGAGGTTGAACCGACCCAGAGACGGGACGAGAGGTAGAACCGACCCAGAGACGGGAGGTTGAACCGACCCAGAGACGGGACGAGAGGTAGAACCGACCCAGAGACGGGAGGTTGAACCGACCCAGAGACGGGACGAGAGGTAGAACCGACCCAGAGACGGGAGGTTGAACCGACCCAGAGACGGGACGAGAGGTAGAACCGACCCAGAGACGGGAGGTTGAACCGACCCAGAGACGGGACGAGAGGTAGAACCGACCCAGAGACGGGAGGTTGAACCGACCCAGAGACGGGACGAGAGGTAGAACCGACCCAGAGACGGGAGGTTGAACCGACCCGTTACTAGTTACCGTTAACCCAGCATGAGGGAGGTAACTAGATCTTAATACCGGGTGTTTCCTGTAATAGGAGCAATACATTTAATCGTAGACAGTACTCCCCAATCTGAACAACGTTTGTTCAGCTACTTTTAAAAATAACGTTTTGTTTGATTTTTATTACACTTTAAAGTTTGTTAGAAGACGCAATGTACTGCGACTTTTGTTAATTTTATACTATGACAAGAGACGTCAATTAGGCTGATGTTAACGTACATTGAAAATACTATTTAGTTTGTATGAAAAAGTGAAAACCTACAGAATACATAATTTTTAAAAGTCGTTGAACAAAAGTTGTTAGGTTTGAGGAGTGCTGCCTACGATTTAATTTATTGCTCCTGTTACAGGAAACACCCGGTATTTAGTTGGTGATAAATACTTAGTGTGACTGTTTTGCGCCCCCTGTAACCTTTATCTTCATGGTCCTCAATTTGTATCTTCAGTCTGACTGAAGACCTCGCGATGCCCTGGAACTATCCAAGCTCTGCGATAATTAAGTTCTAGCCATCAATTTATGAACGCTATTGACAGGTGCCATCAAAGCAAAGTCACAACACATATGAAATGAGGAAGAAAGAGTGAGTGCTGAGAGGACGAAGGATAGAGGAGAATGGAAGAACAGAACATGTTCTATCGACCCGTAACGTGGGATAAGAACAAAAAGAAGAGACCTTCAAAGTCACAACGCGTGCTAGTAAACTCTAATCTAGTGTTGTAGAGGTCTTTTTCCACTGGTTTGTTCAAGAAATCAACTCGCCTGCGCTCGAATAGGAACATAGATCCAGTAAGGCCTGAGGTAATCCGTTCAATTCTATCCAATGCGAACTTTGCTGGTGAACAAATGAAGCGAATTGGATTTCTGCGACTGCTACCTACCGCTTTGTGGGTCCCCGTTATTTATTTAGACTATTGTCAGGAGTTCTCGAGGAGCAGATTTGAAACTATGTTAATCCCAATAGCACAGACTATGCAAACTAGGGGCTCCTTATGCAAGAATTACTCGTTTGTATAATTTTGGCATAACTAAATAGTAGATTTACGAGGTCTGTAAAGCAAGAAATGTCTCAGATCTCGTGTAATTGTCGGCTGGAGCGAAGTTGAGGTCAACTAACATGTGATCAGAGAGACTACACTTCTTTTCTGCTCGACGCAGTCGGGAAGCGGCGAATTTGTTTAGCGTAGCGGCCTGCAATTGTCTGCTTGCCGGCCGGAGGGCAGAAAAAGAAATGTATTGCCTGCACCAGTATTAATATTAATCCATTCCTACGTGTTTACTCGTATTTCTAATCACAAGCAACTCTAGCGTTTGTGCGGGGGTGAGGGGGTCGAGCGTCAATTGTTGTTCCCGTAGTGTTTGTATTCGCTTTTTCTGTGAGAGATAAATATGTATTATATAACAATATCTATTATAAATAATAGCTCAGAGTATATAACTATTACATAATCTGTGCTATAGGTATGTATCTCACCATGTGGTGTATTAGGTATATTCCAACAACCGATATTTTATATACTACCTACTATAAAAAAGTAATATTATGCAATAAATATTAATTTTAAGCAAACCCTTACAGTTCTTGAAATATGAATTGACCGTCTGTAACGTATGTTGTAATAGATCAGACGTTCGTTCAATTCATATTTCCTGAACTTTACATAATATTTTTTGTACAATAAAGTTGAAGCAAAACAATAACAGTTGGTATTAAACAAATCAAATGACACTTCATTACACAAAATTAAATAATAAAGTGTACACTTATTTGCATTTTCTATTTTTAATTGTAAGCAATTCGTTAATTAGCTTAATTAACAAACCAATTAGTACCAAAATTAGATACTATGCAGGCACGTCCTGTCTCATTTCCGTCGCAAAGCCCATAAGACTAAGACTAAGGCTAATTGCACGAGCTCACACCCTAAAAGGTTCTTTACCGCATACTAAACCATATTTAACGACTTCAAAACTATAAACATTCGCAAGTTTTTGTCATAAAAAAGTTAGAACAACCTTTTTGAAATGCCGGGAGGTGTTCACAACAACCATCAAAGATGTTGCTTTAAAACCAGCGTAAGACAAATATGAAAGGAAATTGTTCAAGATTCATATTTGTGATATTAATTTTGAACAACTCATAGCGTTCCGCGATATACTCAAGATGGCGAAGTCTCTGGTGGAATTGTTTTTATGTTTTTTATCTGTTAAAAGTTGTTTGGTGTATTTATAGCTTATTGTGCTGTAACTAACGAAGAAGTTTGCAGCTTATGAAGACTTAATCCTGAAACGCGTGTAACCGTCATTTAGTCATTACCCGGTTGTACCGGGATCTCGGCCCCCTGAGAAACTATTTATTACATCTTGAAGCTACAATTATGATTTTAAATTAAATTCATATTGAATAATGTCATTAATTAATAATCTTAAAATTTATTTAGCTTTGATAGGTATTAAATTGAATATAGGATATTATGACTTGTAAATATATATTTTTAACAACAAATAAACTAAAAACTAAACTAAAACTAAAACTAAACGACCTAAACTGAGTCGCTTCCATACAACTGAGCCTAAACTGGACCTAAACAGAATCGCGATAAGACGTCATGGTCAAGCCCCAAGGAGCCATAATATGCTATACTTGTACCAATGAAGATGACGAGACTTGTAAGAAGTTCAAAATGTTTTAAGGGATACAGGAATCAGTGGAAATCGATATACTTACTATGTGAGTTTAAAGCACTTTTCAATTTAATTAGTAAAATACCTGCTACTGCTGCTGCTATAGTAACTAATGTTTAGAGTATGTTTAGAAATAACGGATTAATTGAAAAGTTTACTGCCTCGGGTGAGTCACGAACTCGTAACTCCGGAATACTATCAAGAGTCGCTAATTCCATTTTCGACTGATTTTTTCCACGTATCCTTTATTTCTCTCGTTAACCTATTTAAATAAATACACACACAAAGCAGAACAGAAACGTCAAAAATGTGGGTCAGAATTACATTAGCGAACAATTTTGAATTTATGGTAAATGTTTCGTACGAAAAACAGCTAACTGGCGTATTAAGTGTCAAATTCATACATAGAACTACCAACACTGTTAAATTTTTATAGGCTGTTGGAACTTAACGAAACGTCGAGTTCCAAACAAGACTATATAAAAAAGTGCTGCAATTCGTTTATTCTATATGTATGCTTTAACCCCATTTTTTACGAATCTCGGAGTCAAGTTATACTGGCCACGAGATCAGAGTCTCGACATTTTTATTAATCCAGCTACTCTGACGTCCGTCCTTTGGGAGACTCTTAGCAAAACACGTAAAACAACTAGACTTCGTCTCAAGCGAAAAAGATCGTAACTGCGTAGAAAAATCGAACATTTTAGGATCGTTTTGCCCTGAAGGGAGGAAAAGGCGTAATAGAAAACTTTATTTCTGGAAGTATCGTTGCAGGGGCTCTGTAGGAAATGTTGAGTTGACTAAGAATAGAGTTAGCTCTAGATGAGAGTCTTTTGAGAATTTGTCCCGGGTAAAAAAGTAAGTTGCTTTTTTCCCGACGGAACGAAGACGGTAGGTATACTTGTCCTATTGATAAAATCATAAAATTCCTAGGCATCGGTATTACGAAATGCCGCCATCATGACAGATACAAATTATTCGACACGTGTTTTTTCCTGTTTCAAGTTAACTAAGATTGACGACGATACGAGCATTACGAGCACAGAGCATCAAAGTTCTGGGGTGAGGGTTAGTGATGTCACTTAGAGGAAATCGTACCTAATTGTGATGTCACGCGAAACTTTAATGCACTGAATTTCCATCGTTTTTCATTTGACTCGAGCCTTGTATCGAACGGTCACATTGAGCGCCGAACTCCGCGTTCAGATGCTGTCTCACGGTGATAGTGAAGTGACGAGGGACCCCGTCGTGTTGGTGTCCCGGACAAACGCAAGAGGGCGATTCTCGCTTTCATCAGCTAGTTCGCTGCGCCTGCCTTCGCGGGCGGCCGACATCAGCGTGGGTCCCTCATACATTTCCAGTGACAAACATACGCTTGTGTAACCGGGAAAATATATTCCACGAAGGCTGCCGCAAATTATTTGAAGAGCGTATCTCTCGATGTAATCATCACAAGCGGCGGCATAATTGCAGTGTGCCCGACCTAGGCACATATACGTTGAAGTACTACGTATTCTTCATTTGTAAACTCCATTTTCACCACAAGTACCACAACACAACACAGCATACCTAACACTACACTAGTAGCAACCGGAAGATCTAGCTCAACAAGCAAACACTAAACAAAATTTCAAACATTTGTAATTGCAAAATTCTCCGATTTTAAGTCCAAAGATGTCGACAGAAACACTACCAGCGGGGCTAAGATGCCAAGCTGATATCCTGATAATTGCTGGATAAGACGATAGTTTGTCGGCACGTTCTGACAATTTCTGATAATTTTAAACAGTTCTGTCAAATGTCTTTGCATTTGGCAGCTATCACCGTCGCGCTATCCACAGTTTATCAATTTATAGCATTATCCTATGACATTTGTGGATAGCCATCTTAGGCCCACAGAATCCAAAAGAGCGTATGTCATTATGAAATGAATGAATGAAATGAAAAACGAAGCCTGTTGCGGATTTGCATTTGTGGCCATCTGACGAAGCCTGCGTTGTGGATGTTAACACATGACTTCTTTCTTTCTTTTTTTTCTATTGTTATTTTGTTTATGTTTTAGTTTTAATTTTATTTTTAGGCTTATTATTGTAATTGTGACCAACTTTGTGTGATTTAATAAAAACAATCCTGATTTTTTTTGAAAATAAATGTCATTTATCATGACATGATAAAAAAATTAAAAACCTTTATTTGTGACATCGAAGAAAACAACATAAGGAACAATTATGAAGCTTGAATGAAGATACGACCTTTTGTTTAGCATGTTGCAGTTGCACTATTAAAGCACCTTGTACTCTAGACCATAATAAAATTAAAAAGTAGTTAAATTCCAGATACAGATTTTACTGAATTTTTAATATTCAGAGCGTGTCAAATATCGATGGATAACAGTTTATCGACTTATACTCCTCTCTAGCGCCGCGTCACATGATCGGTAACCGCGCGCTTTAGCCAATCACAGCGCGTCTCTGGCCACACCCAGGGAGACATAAAGATCCTTAAAAATTTAGCTTCGTTATAAATCTTCTTACTTGTTATATCTATGTACTACACCTGCACCTGACTAGGAAATGAAACGGTTAACGGGTTTTGTATGAAAAACTGCGGATAAGGTTAAAAACGAGTTTAGATAATGAATTCTGTACATCTGCACGCCACGAACATCGAAATTTGTTATTGACGGAAAAACCTCTTTGTCACTCTTATACGCAAGTGTAACAGAGATGGAGATACAAATCCGCAAACGTTCGATTTTCGTGGTTCTTGATCGAACCACAAGTTATTTTTCTTCTTCTTCTTCCTTTGCTCATTTATTATTGCAAGACTTCATTATTTGAAAACTCAAATTTTTTCGTTACTTACTTTAAAGTCCTTGTCAAAGCTTTATTTTCCCAAGAGGAACATAGCAGGCAGGTAACTTTTTTATGTTACCTCATTACAGACTTCCTTTAAGAAAATATTCCTTCCTTATAAATCTGGAAAGAACGTTTGCCAGCGTTAGAAGTTACTTGAATTTCCTTTACAATCAATTTATTTTGTTTACAACAATTAATTAAGTAAGTACCTGCGTAAGATTCTGAAAATACGTGTTTACAACAAGAAAAGCTAAAAGACAAATACAAGGTGTAACAAAAATTCTGGTAATCCGTTTAAAGCCGTATTCATTGACAAAATAACAAAAAATATAATATAAAAAAAAAAACATTTTTAACAAAAAAAATAGTAAAGGGATAGGAAAAAGATCTCGGTGAACTTTTTTTCTTCTTTTAGGATCGAAAGAGCTCGCGATTCTAAGTAGAAATCACACAGGTTTCCTTTGAAAAAAATGGCCCGACAACTTTTTTCAGATTCAGATATTCATAAAATATATACTTTATAATATTTTACATGCAACAGAAATCAATAATTTCAATTAAAATTATTACCATAATGACCATAACACACATAACTTATTAAATTACTAAAACGATTATTCGTGACAAGTTGGCAACACACAATTAAAAAAAGTACACAGAGGTACCACACCAAAAAAAATAGTTGAACAGAGCCACAAAATGGTCCTGATTTTTAGGTTTTGCGCAGGATGTGGTGGGAGACAGACGGCACTACAGTACGCCGTCCTGCTCTGATGTGTGAGAATTGTCTAATATGTATTGAACAAGACAAAGATGCTCGAGGTACCAGGAGTAATTATGAATTATCACGCCTACACCACAGTATGAATATGAAACGTTTGCAAAGACAGCGAGAGAACGATAAAGTTTAGAGCCATAAAATGTCGGTGACAATTGTACTATAGAACTGTTAATGTATTGTGTGTGGTAATTACTAATACCTTTAAATTCAGACAATACAGGCTGTCACACAAAATGCTGATGATCCGTGTTAGGGCGTAATCCTATATCGGATCGAATCATCGGATGGATTGAATCAGCTTGTAATTCTGATTCGAATGAGCCCAAGAATCAGGTTTTCGGGATTTTTGGAAAAAGCTCACATTACAAACAAATAAAAAAGAGGGTATAAAAATGTGTATCTTGTCAAGATACGTTGTCAATAAAAGAAAGGCCTACTTTCAGAAAGAATCATGTACATATTTCAAGATTCCGAATAGCATCCATTTTGATAAATGAAAATATATTAGATATATTTAAGGGAAAAGTAATTGATTAAAGGTCTGTTGCTTTTAAATTATATAAAATTGATAGCATCGCCTTTAAGACTGTCTTGCAAACGCAAAACAGCATTAGTCGCATTTTTAACTACGAACTTGTGACATTTTGGGATTGGAAAGCATTTGGAGATATCAAAGGGTTCTGAAGTCGAAATAATCTTGGAAATGAAGTTCAGTATTTCTTATTTAAGTTATATATTTTAATATGAAATAGGGTTAAAAGCGGGTAGGTATTGTGGGTGTACAGCATCGCAATTTTCAACTTTTCTAAACTAAAAAAAATATTTTTTTACTTTTATTATAATGTAGGTTATTTTCATAGGAAAATTATGATAGAGGGGATCTTTGGTGAAAACTCGTTTTACCTTGCTTGTTTTATTTACTAGGCATTTCATAGAAGAGCAATCGTTTGTAACACTGCAAACTCTATCATCTATATATGTATATATAAAAAATAAACAATACTTACTTTTTGGCAATGTTTACTTTTTTTATATGATCTGACCTGACAATGTTAAGAGTGCTATCACAAAATCCGCCCGCTCGCATTTCAATATTATTACCGCCAGTTGCGCTCCGAACGCGCATCTGTGTGCGGACACACACTACAATCAGGTATACAAACTTATTATCGCCATGCTCTTCGAACGGCATAGCAGGTGCGGTTAGTGCGAACGGGAGCGAGCATTCATTGATTGTAAGCACCGTCGCGAGGCTAATGGCGTCGCGACGCTTGACGCGCGGACCAAACATTATTGATACTTGCGCCAGAACATCAACTATTACTTGGCGTACGTGGTGTTAGAAAATGTACGAGTAATTTGTATATTTGTTTTGTGTTTATCATAAGATTAAAAATAGTTTTATTCAAACGTCAAATGTCTCTAAATAGTATCCGAAGTTATTTTGGAATAGGATTTTGTTTTCTGCCTCCGGATCCAATTCATTGTTTTCATATTCATACATATATTGGTACATTTCTAAGCATACCTAACTACTAAAAAGTTTTTTTTTTCACAATTTAAACTCAATCTGAATTCTATTTTGGGGTGGTGATATTATATTGAAGGTTACAAAGCCGATAAGATGAAAAAAGGGACGTGTAATTAAATAATTTTATTTAAACGTTTTGTAATTTTAACTGAAATCCGGAGGCATATTTTGGGCGTTTTTATTATTTGTTGTAAAAAAATCATTTTTTGATAATATGAAAAGTTTTAATTGTTTTCTATTCAGAATCGCGAGCTCTTTCAATCGCAGTAGGAGAAAAAAAGTGTTCCAAGATTTGTTTTCCATTTCGCCACCATCATTTCATAGATTCAGTATGGCGGTAGCACATTAGAAAGTTTGAAAAATGTATGGAAAATTTAGGAATTTTAAAATTTAATTTAAAAATTTCTAATTTAGCAAAAAGGGATTTTTGTACAACCAAAAATAAAAATGCCGTTTTTTGAGTTCCATTTTTTTGTCAAATATCTACTTGCACATCATCTGATAGGTCCTTAGAAATAAGTTAAAGGTCTCTTGTACAAAAAATTGGTTGATCCAGTATCGGGAGGTCCAAAAAACCGGCCAAGATCGAGTCGGACTTGCCCACCGAGGGCTCCGCACAAAAGTGGCATGGAACTCTCAGTGTACGGCAGTTTCAGATTTGGATTGCGTTGATGTAGAAGTTTGGATTTTTTGCAGCTTCAAGGGACCGCAGACCTGTGTATATTATGGTATTAATTTTAACTTGCAACCTTTACTCGTTCCCGAGATAAAGGGTCTGGACAGACAGACGGGCGGACGGACGGACGGACGGACGGATAACAAAGTGATCCTATAAGGGTTCCGTTTTTTCCTTTTGAAGTACGGAACCCTAAAAATGTGAAAGCTTTAGGAAGTTAAGATATAAGACAACCTTACCACGAAACTTATTTTGAACGAATTTGTTCAAAATAAGTTTCGTGGTAAGGTTGTCTAGCCGTTTTTGCCAAAAACTATTAATTGCTAACATACAGTTAAGTCCCTTGATATTTTGAAGACACTTATGCCTTTTTGCTTGCACAATATTTATGTCGTATAACGCTACAAAACCCTCAATTATGCTTGGTCCGACACGCTTTTGGCCGGTTTTATTCCGGATTTTGCTCATATAGCAATATGATTATCCCTGACTAGGGCGGTGGCACCAGTAATGGACAAGGAACCAGTAACGTACAGTCACTTTTATTATGAGGAAATAAGTTTCATGCATTTATTTTGTGTCAACCAATTGACAATCATATGACATTTGAATTAAGAATATAGTGTCCATCACTCCTGTCTGTCAGCTTAAAGTGTTCATAATGGGTACCGTCACCCTAATACACCTAAAATTTCTCCATACTGTCCGTCTTAATAAACACTCTGTATTACTGAAAGTATCTAGAAGGGTTGGTTGCGGTACAATCACATTCGATAAAATCATTTCAAATTTTTATTTCAAACAGGTCTATAATATAGTCAAAAATGTAAAATGCTTATCTCAGTAGTTGGTCGCGGTTTATTCACTTTTCCAAACGCTTCCAGCACGTACTCGTGCAACAAAACAAGCAAATTGTACAGTCCACAGAGAACAACACAGGTCCTACCTCTACGAGCGCGCGCGCGGTACTGAGGACTAGGCTAGCGCGGATTGGATTTTATACACCATTTGAATATTTAAAAAAAAATACGGAATTTAAACAAAAAGTGATTTTTTCGATTTCAGCATGTTCTTAAAAGAATAAACTTTAATGTTGTATACAAATCATCCCAATATTTTGTCAAAATTACTGCGAAAATCCCTGCGTTTGCAGTGTATTTTTATCGAAAAATGTGCATATTCAAAGTCGAACTAGATAGGTATCTGTGTAAATTATTGGAAATATGAGGCCTATAAGTTAAATAAAACCATGTTGCAATATTATATCAACCTAGAAAAACATGTGTTTTCATGTATCATGTTAACAATAATCGAAGTCAAACTTCTGTCTCCGTGCGCTTTTCAGAAAACAACTGCCAATAATTGTATAGTAAAAGTTAAAACATTGAGTTTTACTCAAATTAGAAGCTTACAAGTTAAACACTAGGAAATAAGCTATCAAACATAGTTAACAACTTTAACAAACAGCTCACAGTTTCTTTGTATTTCAACGTCAAAAAACAGCGTTTGTTGCTTTTCCGTACAAACCGTATTGATGGCCTCTTAATGTCATGTCATGAGCGAGTGTTGAGCGGATAAAAGATGCGAATATCTTACGGAAAGAATAACCGTTATAGTTTTACTATATTAATTGTTCTTATAAAGAACTAGCGACCCGCCCCGGCTTCGCACGTTTTATTATTATACATATAAACCTTCCTCCTGAATCACTCTATCTATTAAAAAAACCGCATCAATATCCGTTGCGTAGTTTTAAAGATTTAAGCATAACAGAGAAAGCGACTTTGTTTTATACTATGTTGTGATGTAGTGAAGTGCTGGAAGGAGAAGGAAACTTCAAATGTCTCTTTGTTTACAGGTTCATATGATGATTGATAGTGCACATATCACATATTGTTATTTACAACTAGATTGGTATTAAAAATAAATCTTTGTTTACAGAGCAATGTTGAAACCAAAACTACAGAATTTTCACAACACGTATATTATATAGTATCAGTAGGACATTTAAAAATTAAACTCATAACAGGGTAACAATTTTATGGGACATAAAACAATGTTAGGAATCTTTCCGGTGGACTTTTCAAAAGTTAAGGGCTATAAAGGTTGAACTCTGAAGATCGTTTTGTGTTTTACCCTTTCTCACTATCAAGTGCTCAAACTATATTTAAAGGTGAATAGAAAAAAAAAAAATAGGTAAACCCGTTTATATTTTTTAGATTCGCATTCGCTGAACTGGCTCAAACTTAATTAGTTCGCTCTTATTCAATACGGAGGGTTCCTGATTAATCAAGAAAGGTCGGCAGACTGTGAAATCCTGTCAAAACAAACTAGCTGCGTATGGGTAATGGGACCGGACAGGCGTGTGACTTGTGATGCCAGGGTTCTTCAGGCAGGCGAGGAACTTAGAAAACAAGAATATAAATAGTTAGTAGGTGAAAATCCTAAAAAGTATATACATATACAACCCGCATTTTGGATCTAACATATTGGTTACGATATCAAAATTAACCAGTAGCGTTTTGGCGAAGTAAAACATTGTGAAGAAACCTGTATAATGCGTAAAAAGCTCAAAATGTATTTTTGTGAAGTCTTCAGCCAGCTTAAGGCCTGGGTGGGGACCAGAGTCCAGTCCCTTGTGTATGAGAGGTGGTGTGTGCCCGACAGTAGGACGTATATCGGTTACACTGGATGATGTGAAAACAAAATAACTGTGGGTAATGGGAGCAGACAGGCGTGTGGCTTAAGAGATAATTCTTCAGGTAGGTGAGAGACTTAGAAAGCGAGAATATTAATAGATAGTATTTAGGTTAAGGCCCTAATAAGGATAAACAAATGACACTAAATCACAACTGGTCCACGTGGCAACTTAATTAGACTAAACCAATAACAAGGCTTATAATATTGGAATAATTCATACCAATGACTTTTTCGCAACTTTTGTACGAAGTAGGTACTATGAGGAGTTTGATTACAGCCAATGGGTAGGTCTCTATAGCTCAGTAGAGCGATGGGCGTGTATCCCAGAGTTGCAAGTTCGAATCTCGCCCGTGACGGTATTTTTTCTACATACCCTATTTTTTATATTTCCTTTCTAGCGTTTAATGTTATCTATATGCTAAGCTAATATCGCATACACTGTGACCCATTGCTCGTCCACGTTATTTGCCAATCTGGGGCTCGCTGGGTGTCATATAAACAGCTGTGGGCAATATTAATTTGCAACTTGTTGATGATTAGACGCGTTTATCGCCCCCGTCACGCCCGCGCCGCGCATTAATCACGTGACCTCACCTCGCCAGCGAACATAGATTATTCACTACAGACGGCTAAACGTGAACGAAGTCTTATATTATAGAAATTTTAATGACACAAATCAAATTATTTTATTTAATATTTTTTGATATGTTATTAAAGTAGTAACACTAGGTACATTATATATAAATTATACATTGAAATAGATGTCATACTCGTATACCTACTAAAGAACAACACCGACGAATTCCTCGGATTGGCCTTCGTCGGTGTTGGTCTTTTTATTTAGTATATGACATCATTTTCAATTTATAAATTATAAGGGTGAAAGAGAGGGATAAGTTTGTTATTCTGAGGGTCTACCGCGAACCCGCGAATCATTATAAGGATATAATGGAGCCGCCATTTCTAGAACTTTTCTAGACTTCTTCCATTATATCTTTCGTATGCCTAAGTAAGTCCATTTCTGTTTATGTAAATCATTTATAACTTAATACTTTGAACATTCACGTTTTGTACACATTATGATAAACATATGGTCTATCGCATTATCGCATTAAGGTCATTTGTAACTTTTCTAATAAAAAGTCATTATAATATTCTTCTTAGTCGCGTCGTCAAAGCCGCGGGTCGTGACCATCAGGATCGCAGTTCGTTTTAGGTCAGATGAATCGCTCCTTGCATGTTAACGCCAGTGGCGTCACGGATTTTATGGCGGTCATATTTTGTCACGCTCTACATAGTAGGTAGGTATATGAGTGACCGGGTGATGTATACACCTACCATATTCATTTTGGTGTCATTTTTAAAGTGTGCGGTATTGATCCTTATTGGCCATTATCGCGTTATAGTTCGCCCTAAGTGGCCACGATGCCATGACTTTTTGCCCGATAATGTGGTTCATCATTGTCGCTCCAATCTTCCATTTTCTTTCTCAGACTGTTTTTTTTAATGGCAACAAATATTACACGTACGCTTTTTTGTTAATGCTACCTGCCAGAAATATGTAAGTTAAATATGTACATATTTCCACGTCTGTTCTGCAGTTACTCTATGTAATGTACGTCGTTCCACCCTAAGGTGAGACGTCGGCTTATTAGGGGAACCTAGAACTTTGGGGTCGAGTTTACCTACACGGAGACACGAGGGAATATGTTTACCCCGACCATCGTCCCATGCCCCAGGCGACAGACAAATATTTGCCCTATCCCTCTTTATTTTAATATGTCAGAAGAAGATGGAGATGACAGTAATGTTAGCAGAAAAGGGATTACTGGGACCAGTTTTGCCGCAGGCTCCAGGGAAATATAAGTTGCGTAAGTGAGGGAATCGTCAATCAGTATTAAAGTTCAAAAGGTTCATATGGTATTTCAATTTGTATAATGTCTGGGTGAAATGTTTATAGCTAATACGGGGGTTAAGTTTAATCTCCTTTTGTTTTGGAGTGCAGTTCTAATTAAAACGATGTGACTTGGGGTGATATGGGTAATTATTGCAATGTGTTTGAGCTTGAGGGAGTAGGGTTTGTCACTGGAATTTTAACTATTTAGCTACACGCAGTGTGATTCGAAGTTGTCTAATTAAGAATAGAGTTTGGTTTTAATAGATCTAAATTTTAAGAGAAATTAGTCAGGCATGGACCGGAGCTGCTCAATTGTTCTATGATATTGCTAATTTGCTACTCCTTGATGATGCCGCCTTTCTTTTAGTGGCTTCACATCGTAAAGTATTTACCAGGTGGTGAGTTTTTCCTACTTTGTATGAAACAGTTATATTTACGTCCAGCGTTAGCAGTCGACGTCTCTTAGCTGGTGATGATGATATGTAGAAAATATACTTTTCGTCTTCAAGCTATACGAAATATTTATTAAAATATTATATATAATAAATGATTTGACTTACACTAGGACATTTTGACGTGACAACGTCTTATAATTCGATGAGCCGGCTGCACGCACGAAAAAACATGACGTATGCGTCGTTACCTCGCTTTGCGGCGTTCCATCTCGGCAATATTCGACATTCATCGTGCAAGATCGGAAGTTCAAATGACACGACATTCATTGCTGCTTGTTCTAATAGCCTCGAGTGCATTTAGCAATCTAAAACAGTAATATGGATCACCTGCCAAAATGACATCTCTGTCCTGACTTATGAATAGAATGTGGCAGAAAATATTGAAAGGAAGTAAATATTGTTCAAATTTGAAAACTATTTTTCAGAATTTATAATTAAATTTAACAATGCATTGTCCATTTTGTAACAAGTGGATGGAACGGCAGAACAAAAGGTGTACCTGTCCTAGTTGCACAAATAAATTGTTAAGATGCGACGAATGTTTCACAATAACTGCTGATACCTTCAAGTTTTGTATCAAGTGCGGTCACAATTTGAGCCGAATAATACGAATTAATAGGGCTAAGGAACAAAAAAATCGAGTGAAACAACAACTGTTATTAAAACCGAAGTTCGTCTCAACAATGCCATCATCACTATCTGAGTCATCATCTGAGGGAATATTTTATGAACTTAATTTAACTGTCGAAGATCTAAAGGATTTGGATGAAATTGAAGAAAGTCAGCAGCTCAACATCAGCAATATTCTGGTTCAACCAGACTTGCCACAGTCGCCAAGGACTCCCACCACGCCGTTAAGTCCTGGTGAGCCAATTGGAGACATCATCAGAAAGTCGGGTTCATCTTTGTTCTTAGATTAATTGATATGTTGCCAATTGACACAGGGAAGTGTCACTCGTGAAAATTTTCGAAAATATGGTTCGTAAAGTGTGATTAATGTATTTTTAATAAAAAATATTAGAATTGTATCAAATTGAATTTTATTTCAGACATATGTATTATATTATTATTTGTATGTCTTTCCCATCACGGAACAATGGTGTTCCGGACCTTTGGGAGGCGTACGCGGAGCCGAAGCCAACACGCAGAGGCCCTTTCGACAATTTAATGAAATGTAAGGGGTACACCGAGCGGATGTTGCACCTGCCCGAGTCATGGGACGCACGCAGAGGCAGCACCCGCCAGGGTGTATAGACTATTGAGATTTAATGGAATCTAAAATATACTGGACTATTAGGTGAAAGTGGTGGACTAAATACTGGGTTATGGAGAGAAGAAAAAAATCGGACGTCTGCCTAACAAAATGGTAATCAATTTTATTTCCGGCAGACGGTGACTCGCCCACATAAGATGGGCCCCCACAAAAAGCGACATCTAGGATGGCTCGAGGGCAACACCGGTATGAGGGCTGGGGGTAGAGAGGTGTCACTGGACTTTAAACATATAGCCAACTCGCCACTTAGGTTTCCACATCTACCTTCGAGAACACAGCTCTCGCGACCCCACTCTGGACGGCCGGTTAAGGCAAGCCAGAGGCGGAGGACTTGGTCGGACGACGGAGTCCCCCAGGAGCGCTCAGGTACGTGGGGTCGCTACTCCCCAACAGCTCGCCACAAGCTGCCCTGCGTTGACTGATTGCACCGGTCGAAACCAGTGGGCGATGGGTTCGTCACATCCCTACGCCATATTATTATTCTCTTTATTCATTTTTAATCTTAGGTTAGGTTGTTATAATATGATTATAAAAGTAAAATACAAAAACACATACAAAAACAATACAAAATACATATAAACATATTATAAAAAACCTAACCTAGAGTGCCGCCGGCAACGGGGCAGGGCCCAGGCTGCCGGTGGTTAGGGCCGCAGAGAAAGAAACCGCCGGACTATACGCGCTGTGTCCAGGATTACTGCCTTCTGCATCTGACCCTTGATCCATCCACCTAGCGAGAGTCTCTCAAGATGTTGGTCGAGACTCTTCGCTATATCTTATATTATTATTATTATTATTACCCAATATATATACGTGTCATTATCTGGTAAAAGGGATTGCGGGGATCTATCTCTGTCACTCTAATTACACCTTCATTGGAGTAAAAGAGAAAGATCCCCGCAATTTGAGAATTTCGGTTTTCGCGGTAGACCCTCTAGTGTCATTACTTTCCATTGAGTAACCAACCACTGGAGGTGCCACTGACAGGCTTTCCCATCTGCCGAGCTGCAAGACTGATAATCTTGCAGAATGTATGAACTGACGTTTATCTGTCATAGCTATTTTGACGTTTTACATACATTTTTAACCCTTCCCCTGCAAAAATCGGCAAACTTTTTCGTAAACAAAATGACAGACAAGGCGACTCCCGTGGTTGGATACTCAATGTTATTTTCATCATTTTCATGTTTTAGGTAGGCCGTAGACACACGGTTTCCTGATTAGGTTTCCGAATTCGGAATTTAAGAATGCGCATTCGGGCGTCCGAATGGTCCGAATCGAAAATTCCGAATAGGTTCTAATCAGGAAACCGTGTGTAAATGTTACTTGATTAATTAAATTGTTGATTTCCATTTACCTCCTTCTCTATATCCATACAAAATATCTATCAAACAAATAAAATTAAAATTTTCTTTTGAAAAATGAAACCATTTCATTATTATTTTCTTATGACGTTGTCACGTTCAACTATCGTCAGTAAACCAACTTTACAGACAACCGATTTTTTTGACAGATTTTATAAAACTACAATCGACAATAGAAAATGAAAAGATAAGGCTTTTCTTATTGTATAATGTTTATGTCAATTTCTGTTATTAATGGCAGTCTTGGAGTCTCTGAATCTCAGTAACGATTTAACGTACCTATACTTCAAAAATATTTCAACTCAATACACTGCAAAATGCAAAATTATCCCCTTTACACTAAATAACGCTTCCGTTTCCTCCACAACAATTTATGAACACTCCCTAAGTCCGAGCATAATTTCGTACTATAAAAGCCAAAGGGGAGCAAACTCATTACGCCAATCCAAAATGTAGTAAACCGCTACGACACTTGTACTGAGATATGACCTTTTGGAAGCGAGGTATTATGGCCCCGTAAGGTAGCAAATGCTTCAAAATTGGTCTCATACAATAAAACATATTTACCGTTACAAATAAGGGGACGGTAACGATGTGCCAATTCTTTCATTGACTGGGGACTAAGTTAGCTGTTAAGGATAGAAGACTTCATCGGGAATTATATGTACTTAGTTTGGTAGTAAATATTATTATATTTCTATGAAAAAAAGGAAAAGTTTAGCAAACTCATGATCTTGGGCAAGACTTGAACTTGCTACTTGCAGATGACTGAACCTAAACAGGTCCATTGATTGTGATTACAATGCAACTTAGGGATTTTTCTACTTGAAACATGGGGCCGATCTAAAAGTAGTTTACCATCCTCCTAAATATTTAGTTAGTTCCAATAACATAAAACGTCCGTTACCCATCAAAATACCTCTCAGTCAAACCCATCCATTTAAAATCATTCCCGCTAATTTACGTCCAATCACAGTTCGATCACATTAAAATGGAATCAAATATGGTAACGAGGACGTTCCGATTTAATGTATTAGTTATAAATATTAATATAAACAAGCGATTTGATGTATAAAAGTCAATCGTTTGTTTATAATGAACTTGACTGATTGAATGTTGGGTGTATCGGGTTAAATTACTACTTGTGAAAGCTAATAAATTTGCAAGTTTAAACGTTTAGTAGGTAAGTATATTATTGTCACAACCCTACCTCTCTACCTTGTCTAACTGCCCATTACCTACCTTAAATCTAAAATAGGTCCTTGAGGCATTGTACCTAGGATGCTGGCGGCATTTTATTTATTTATTAATGTAGTATTTTTTAAGTCTTTTGAATTTATTTAGATTGTTTTACAATCTGTTGTTGTTGTTGTTTAAAAACGTTTAAAGTAAGAAAGGATTACATATACTTAGGAAATTTCGGAATCTGGCTGCCGTGATCGGGTAGCCCAGTGGTTAGAGCGTCTGCCGGTAAAGCAGGAGGTCGCTGGTTCGATCCCAGCCCTGCTCACCGGGGGCCTTGGTCACTTTTTCTGTAGTATATGACATCTCTTTCAATTTATAATTTAGATTGTTTTCTGAACGAATAGCTCTTCGCAACCTATTCAATAGGTACGCTTACCCGACCCGCCCCGTCTCATCCTGGCCTGTCCCGTCCCGTCCTAGTGTGTCATCCTTAATGCTCGCCTACGTTGAATATGAGCACAGTACGCTGTTGCTGACTCAGACGTTTGGGCACTCACCGACTGAGTCGGCAGCTGCGTACTGAGGCTTAACCATTACATCTTAACGCGACTCTGGCAGCCACGTACGTAGCGGTATACCTGAACGGTATACCGGAACTGAAGGCTTGTGCAAGTGTACCGGTCGTCCGTAGTTACCACACACAATTCAAGTCACTTCCTGCCTCGCACAGCTAAACTGTGGAACGAACTGTCGCCAGCGGTGTTTCCGGACCGATACGACCTTCAAACCTTCAAGAAAAGAGCGTACTCCCACCTTAAAGGCCGGCAATGCACTTGCGACACCTCTGGTGTTGCGGGTGTCCATGGACGACGTTAATCGCTTACCATCAGGCGATTCGTTTGCTCGTTTGCCACCTATAGCATAAAAAAAAGTATGCCTGGGCCCGGTCTCAGTTCTGCGCCTGTGACAAGCCGAAGAAGTTGTGTTGTGCAATAAGTATTTTGTGAAATATGCCACCGGTTCTATCTGTGACGTCATCATTTGTGGGTACAAAACAAATGCCTTCAGTGCCGGTATACCGTTCAGGTATACCGCTACGTATGTGGCCGCCATTAGTTGACGGTCTAAACTGAGTCGCTTCAATACAACTGAGCCTAAATTGAACCTAAACTGAATCGCGTTAAGACGTCATGGTAAGGCGGCTGCACTTATAATTAATCGCTGGCGAGCTTTAGAAGGAATCATCCCTATGTCGGAATTAGCCACATTGGCTTACTTGACCATTTAGCACATGCTAGAAACAAAGAAAGGAAAAGTGAAAAAAGCCACGACCTCCGCCCCAAATAATAAACAACATTTTTATGCAAGCAGAAGTCAATTATATTTCAATCAACTTTCTAATAAAAGTAGTCTATAAAATAAATCGTAGATGCCATTAATGTGTGACGGTTTTAGTTCTAAAACAAACCTTCGCAGCAGGTGTCATTCTACCTGTGTAAAAAGATCCTAAGCGCCAGTATTTTTGTATGACAATACGTTATTATGAATTATATGAGTTTGTCGTTTTCAAATCGGTCAACACTTGTAATCGACTTCTCTACTGGGGTCCCATGCCATTATTTTAAAAAGATAGTGCTTTTAAGGAAGAACGTAGTAACTGTACGTATTTTATTGGCAGTTAATGCGTTTTGGATTGGGATATTTAGATTCAATATTTTGACGTTGATGTCTGTATTTAAAAATGTTGATAATTCATTGGTATATATTGGCTTATTCAATAAATGTGTAATATTTTACATAAAAGCTACAGGGGGCCACTTCTTGTGTCTTATTTTATAAATGTTGTTCTTGTAAGTATCATTACTAAATTAATACCTAATATAAATCAATCAACGAAATAGATGTCATACATGAATGAAGAACTGACCAAAGTCTAGTTTTGCCTTAGGTGTAGTGTAAAAGGCCTGATTTTTTATAAGGTGCCTTATATTATAAGTAAGAAATTTCGACAGCTGCTGCTGTGACCAGATGGCCTACGATTTATCCACTGGGCTACCCATGCAATCACTGTAATAGGGTAGCCCAGTGGTTAGGGCATTTTCCGCGAAAGCAGGAGTCGCTGGTTCGATTCCAGCCCTGCTCACCGGGGGCCTTTCTCTTTCAATTTATATATAATAGTACTACTACTACTTAAAAAAAAAACATGAATCAAAACATTTATTACAAATAATAAATGATTTGATTCGTGCTTTACAATTGTATAAGTTTCAGTTACTCAAACTGAGCACTGTGCAGGAGGCCGCTGGTTTGATCCCAGCCCTGGCCTTGGTCACTTTTCCTGTAGTATATGACATCTCTTGCAATGTATTACTCAAACTGACGTCATCTGTTTCTACCTTATAAAGAAGAACAGTAACTATAAATTGCTAATTGCTCACAATATTGCAAACTGTCAAAGTGTCGCTTACTATTTTGCTATTTCTATTCAGCTGTCCGTAGTAACAGTTTTCTTGATTAAAATCAAGCCTTGTATGGATTTGAACGGGTGTCTTTCAATAGTTAGTAGTGTTTGGTCGCGCCGTCATTTGACATTTTAACTGTAATGAAGCTGCTATCTTGACAGTAAACAGACTTCGGAAATGGAAGATGTTCTTAATACGGTTGTATGTATTTGTAGGAATTTGACATTTACTCGTACTTCTCGATCGCGTTAGCGTATCGAGAGTTCGCATTATATTTTTTTAAGCAGAAAGTCTGCGAATGAGATTTTCTCAGAAAGACAGGAGAAGTTGGAAAAATCATGACCTCGGGCGGGACTCGAACCCGCGACTTAATTTTTCCTTTCTTTTTGGGAATTTTTTTGAAAAAAAAATATAGGTACTTACATACATTATCCATAGAAACATAGATTTCATAATTCAGGAATAAATATTTGTGATAAACACACATATAAATGCCCTTACCAGGATTCGAAACCGGGACCTCCAGCTTCGTAGGCAGGGTCACTACCACTACCAACTAGGCTAGAGAGGCAGTTGAATTCCGTTATATATTCGTATTCGACACTAACCCGAAAATGGATAATCAAATCAACCTCCGTCGAAACCTCGAAACCCAGCATGACAATCCACTTACAACATTTTTATTCATCCCAAACAAAATAAGGCATTTGCGGAAGATCCGTTAAATTATACAGTCAGCCCTATTACTGCTAATGCATCTCATTCTCTATTTTGTCAAATTATAGGCCACTTTGGTAATCTCAGTATGAGGTAATGGCGAGAAGTGAGAGTCGTGAGGCAGAGTAGTTTGTGACGCGGACATCTGAGATTCGCGGTTGTTCCACTTGGAGCTTTCAGGTAAACATCCTGTTACTATATAGATTTTACAATTGTAAAACATGAATTAAATCATTTGTTAATTTTATGTATAATAAATGTTTTGATTCATGTTCACCGGGGACCTTGGTCACTTTTTCTGTAGTATATGACATCTCTTTCAATTTATAGATAACATTTATTTAATTAGAAAACTCCCGTGAGTACATGTCGAGCTATTTTCGACTTTATTGACGTGAGTAACCCGCTATGAGAATTTTAACATTTATTTATTTAGGTATAGACCCATCAATTACGTTACAACGACCTAACTCCCTGACTAATTAAAAAAAAACTATCGTAGATAGATACCTTACTTACGAAGTAGCATGCTGCGAGCACTGCCTTAACAATGCTATATACGAGTATAAAGTTTTGCCTATATACAAAGGCAGACCATTTCTATAGGTAAAAAAAAGGTTGCTGCCATTTAGTATTACTAAAACCGGTACCGGGTTTTCATACTAAAAGAAACTCGGGTTGCTCTCCCTAAGCAGCACGATGACGATGTTTTTATAAAACATTTATTCTATCGATTAAGTAAAGGAATAAATTAGAAGGTCGTGCTTTTTGGAATTTTTAAAGTAAAATGACGTAACTTAAGGTTTCTTCCCATTATTTTTTCACACTGTATTATATTTTCCTAATGCTGCAAAAATTACTTTTTTTTCTAGTAGTACAAACTAAGAAAAATTTCTGGAGCCACGAGGAACATATCGTTCGCACGGGGTGAAAGTTTCCATTGTAATGATACAATCGGATTACGGTAAGCCCACCTAATACATCCACTATTACAGGTGGCCACAACACAGTTGTTTTGGCATCACGTCAACTTATGACTAAATAATTGTAGTGTAATTTGCAAAATAATTAAGAGATCAGAACAGAAAACGTATTTACCTTCATTATACAAGGTGTTGTAAAAACGCTAGTGTTCCGCAAGGGTGTAATCGGTATCATGGTCTGATTATGGAAAAAAAATTGCGCATTTTTTTGTGCAAGGCGTCATTTTTAACAAAACAGATCACCAGTTATATTTTTACACCTGTTGTTTTTTTATCTTATTGGGGCGATCTATTTTATTTAAACTTTATTGCACAATAAAGAAAACTACAATTGGCGGACTTTATGCCGCCGTAAGGCATTCTTTATCACCACGGACTAAATAGAAAGATTTAGGTGGTGCAGGGTCATTATTAGGAGTGTAACATAATATTATAAGAATATATATAAAGATCGTATCATAACATAACTATTACAAACTTTTAAAAAGTGGTACATTAGGCTGCTGTTTAATGGTCGGAAAGGTAAATTACGTGCTCTAGTACTTTTATTCCAAGTTTATATTAAAATGTGTGTGGTGTGGTAAAATCTACAGTTACGGTACATTTGTATAAGTTCTACATTAGTAGCAGTATTCATTCTGTTATCTTTTTCTCGCAACTGTATTAAAAAAGTCGTTTGTATGATAATCAAATGCTTATTTCTAAGCCAATGTGTACTACTGGCAAAATACCTTAATAAATATAAATAATACAGTCGTGAGCGTACGATATGCACCGTGCAGGTCATTTCCATACAAAACGCACTACCAAAGATGTTCTCTTATCTTACAAAAACTCTTATCATACTTCTTGCTGTACAAATACAAACTTTAATCCTATTATGGTAAGATTCAGCTTTAAACCTGAAGAAAAATTTTAAGAAGTTTGAAGAATATCGCTAAGTTTAGTGAAGTTCGTCTGGCAACTAACAAAGTATCCAATATATATGCTATTCAAATTAGAACTTTAATATACTGGAATAAGGTTTTGTTTTATTGGTCATTATTAGAGTAAAGAGATCGCGATAGATCTTCGATAAATTGGCTAGATAAGAGGCGGCGAAAGAAGTACAGTTGAGGGTAATTACAGGGCAGGAGTGTGAAATGCGTGGGTGACTCATAAAAAGGGAATTAAGCACTTAAAAAGTGTATTATCATCAAGTAGTACTGTAGTCTGGGGCCCTACCATGACGTTTTAACGCGATTCAGTTGACGACCTAAACTCGAATCGTGTAAAGACGTCACGGTAAGGCCCCTGAGCACAGTTAAGAACCTAAATTGTATCGCGTTATGACGTCATGGTAAGGCCCCTGATGTCATCATCAACCTGAAGCAACATGCCGCTGCCGACTGCTGCAGCGTTACTGGTGCGACGTTGCGGCTGCAGCAGGAAATGTGCGACAACCATAGTCAAAATTGTACGTACAGTCAACCAATTGGAACCCTAGTCCACTGTAGGACTATGTCATAGTGACGCTATAAATCAAATTGTAAGAAGTCTGCTAGTAATTTTGATATGGTTCTAGAGAGAATCTAGAGTGGCCTAGGGTTCCAATTGGTTTACTGTACAGTCAGATAAATCGGAGCGGCCGCGGTGTCCAAAATATCTGAACAAGCATTCAGACCTAGGCCACTGTAGGACTATGTCAATGTGACGCTATAAATCAGATTGTAAGAAATCTCTTACTGCTTGTCATTGTTACATGGTTGTACAGTGGCCTAGGGTTCCAATTGGTTGACTGTACGCCTAGCTTTCGCCTTACCGCATTAGAGTCAGATTTAGAAATCATGTTTTTTCTCCTGAAATACGACTTTCCTATATTCAACTACCCACTATTATCTAGGTCACAGTCATATCAAAAGCAATCATTAAAATATTTCCGAAGTATATTCATTGCCCTCTGCAAAGTTAACAAACCGAACGCGACACAAGCACATAATCTTTAATTATTCACGGCTTCAAAATGTCAGTTTTTATTACAAACTGGATGAATTTAACAAAACTGGCACGACACGGGAACTTTCCAAAATAAATCGATGCGAGTTACTGTCAATTAAGGCAGCAGGAATAAAAAATGGTTACTTCGAAAAGCTACCATCTTTATTTTATCGTGTGCTCAAATTTGAGCATTGCGTCTTGAAAATACGGTCCAAAACGCAACAGCACGGTTTCCGAAGTAAGTGTTCAACAAAGTTATTTCGTGATAATAGTCAGTTCAGCGTGCCAGTATCAGATGCAGATTTTGCGATCTGGATCGTTTTTTTAATACGAGTGGAGGTGAGTCGAACAATCGGATAACCGGCAGGTATTGAAGCAACAATTGCTTCATGATTTGACTTCGCGATTGCCCTATGGTACTTATGGTAGCAGTTCCAACAATTATTGTTGCCACTGCTACCATGGGGCAATCGCTTTCAAAGAATATAACTGTTTACCGCATATTTCGTTTTCGTAAAGATAAGATTCTGAAGGTCTCGTGCGAATCCAGAACTCAGTAGAGATATGGGGTAACGTTTCTACTTAATATGAAAAATTTGGCGACAGTACAGAGCCCAACTGATTTCCAGTCGCGCTTTCAACTTCGGACGGTAGTGTGATCGGATTGTTCACCTCTCGAAGCCATTTTATCATCACTGGTTTCAAAAAAAACGACTCAGTAACAAACGGGAATAAGTATGGTACCGTTAAAGGATTATCTTGAGTGACGAGCTCGTAGCACCCAATTAACCCGATATGTTGAACGTATGCACACTTCGAAGCCATAAGGCCGAAAATTGCGTGAAATTGACGCATTTTTAACGCGTTTTTGAATGAAGAATCACGGTCGCGTGCGATTAAGGAATGCGTTAAAGGGTTAATATTGATGCAAATTTAAACGCTTTTGGATTTAACGAGGACATTTTCAAAGGTATTATAAATTTACCATCCTAAGTAAATTGCTATAAATATGTACATATTTATTTTGTAAAATCATGAAAGATTGGACATGGACAACGAAAATAATGTTACTTTGCTATTCCGCCAAACGTGCTAGTCAATTAGTGCCAACCCGTTATACCCACTCGCGTATTTTTTGCATGCAATTAATGTTCCCACCTTCCCGCCGCAAAAAATAAAAACGCAAATAGAGAACCACCACCAATGATATAAAACTCGACACGTGTTTTGCCTCTCTACGAGGCATCCTCAGGAGATGCAGGAGATCTAGTCGTACTGGCGTCCGACAAGTGAATGACATGCCCAAACTGGTCGGCCATATTTTTTCCAAAAATACTACCTATGCCTGAAGTTAGACAACATGTTGAAGATAAGATTTTTGGAGTCAATTTTTTTAATAAACTGCTCTCTCATATTCTTGAACATACACTTCAATACTATTTTCTAATACATGAGATATCGAATTTAGATGAATATGAGATATCGATTACATGTCATGATTGATACAAAACCAAGGTGCTACAACATTGATTTCGTGACACCTCGAGCTTGACTGCGGTCAACTTGGTCAAGTTAACTATATAAAAACTGGACTAGTAACACGTTCCGTAGCCAACTAAGTGTATGGCAGGAGAAGTGTTGGGTTTGAACTAATAAGTCGATTTGGAACTAAATAAAACCGAATGCGGTAATTGTACTTGGACAGTCCGTCGTTTGTATATTTGTTCAACAATAACTCGAGTATAGTTGATTGGATTGTCGTGAAATTTGTCAAGTAGTGACATGGGATAAATATAATTTTTATGTTTGAATATGAGTCAAAATCAGTGAAGGGGTTGCCGAGATATGAACCACTAGTTTTAGGAAACCAAAATGAAATAAAAAACCTCGTAAAGAAAGATCTTGATATAAAAAATATACAAAATAACTCAAATACCAATTAAAAGTCCTCGATTTAAATTCACAAGTATCGATTCTTCGACGAAATAACTTGTCGATGAAATGAAAGTAGTTGAATTGAAACGTTGTCGTTGAAATAACATTCGATGAAATGTTTGTCAGCAATTCAAGGATACATCGTAAATAAGTCGCCCTATTTTTCCACTAACGAATATTTTGTTTCCTATTATATAATAATATGGATCAAATTTAAATATTAACAGTTGATCGTAACTTATTATTATTATTATTTATCGATATCGTTAGTGGAATCAACAATTTTGATGTCCCCGGTTTTTGAAAACAAAAAGCGGAATTTACTGACGAAATTTTATTGTTTTCAGATTTATCGATTAGGTTTGGTGATTATTTTATATTATAATTGAACTAATTTACAATCTTTTATGACATTACATTTAAGAAGTTTTCAACAAAAGAAAGCCTTTCATTTGTAAATTAGATTTTCCCAGTGAGTCGAATAACTTACAAAAAAAAAACTACTTAACAATAAACAAAACTATGTGTGTATATGGAAGTCCAAAGAGATTTTACTATGAGTTTTCTATAAAATGACCAACCCGAATCTGATTTTAAATTAATAGAAAGGGCCAAAAAATGTTAATCTACTGTTATGCAAATAGCCAAATTAAGACGGATAATCTAAATTAAGTAAATAATTTATGCTTGGTAGGTAAATATCAGGAATATCATCATATAAATGTCTGCATCAATTTCAATACATGATTTAGGCCTGCGTCTATTTCAATACATGTTTTAGGCCTAATCTGATCATAAGGGATTTATATATATATTGAATGGTTCAATTACGATTGCTCAATACATCACTGATCACAAATTGCTTTTCCAAATTGCATCCTACTCCTTACAATATATGGTATATCAATGTATTTTACTATAACGCAAGTCAATGTCACTCATTGCTCGGATTAAAAACTTTGTATTACAATCGTAAATTAGGATTTGAGGTCAGTAAGCTTATTTAATCGAAAATATGTGGACATGTTGAAGAAAGTTCTTATCTTGTTTAGGAATGGTACTATAATATCTCCGACCTACGGAATGTGTATTGGATTAGGAATACAACATAGTATCACGACGGGTATAGATATGCCATTAATCTTCTTCTCCATGTGCCATACTGAAGGTTGGCAGTCAGCTTCTTAAAAAAAATTCTTGTTACATGTCTACACTGTTTCTCAACAGTTTTGATCCCTCTCCAAGTCTCCACTCCTGGATGTTGCAGAGCCATGACATCTTGTGTCGTTTTTTCAGATACTTTACCCATCATAATAGTATGTAGGAGAGAATACCAGAATTTATTTATACCATGAATTTTACCATTTTTATCTCAATTGTAACATTGAAAATTTCGTTCGCAGACGTCTCTGCTTAATACAAAATTAATTTAGTATGGGGTAGCGCATTGTTGTCGATGATTCGTATAAATGTCATAGAACATCGATGCCCCAAAATGTTTAACACTTGGTAAATTTCGCTACACGTCTCCTTAAGAGGGGGCAGAGTGTTTTCAACGTAAACGACAGTTACGGTTAAGACTGTGGCGTCCTCAATTATTTGCAAAGACATACAAGATGCATGTAATTATTATCTCAAAGAGTGTGTCTACCATATTCGTATATTTATAATCTACAATAATGTACAGTTTAGTAAATATGTCTACGCAAAGACGCAGCAAAATTGAGAAAAACGCGTGTCAGCGTTTATGCCAAAGTGGATGAAAAATCATTTGCTTTATTTTTAAAAACTAACTCTATCCAATCTCAAATATACAAGCTACTGAATTCGTATAGTCTTATTACATAATACTGGTTCATTAATTAATTATGATTTTTTTAAAACGTCCTAAAAATCCGCCATACAAAATTACTATGGAATCTGATCGTTGAAATATAACAAGTGAGCAACACCCGAAATAGTCAGTCGGCCCCGAATGTTCGAAGCGACACCACGTCTCTCTGCGGAGCGTCTACATCTTGAAATAAATCGATGTTCATTGTGTACGTATACTGCGTTATAGGTAGCAAAACGGTATAAGAATTTTTTTACCATTTTTTGTGTTTCCAAAGGAAATAGGCAATAGCAACCAGTTCAAAATGAATGACATACAGAGTTAGTTTCGTTTATACCTCATTGTATATAGTGTCACTTGGACCGTGACTGGTGTCCAAGGTCTGATGATGAAGCAGAAAGATGACCACCGGAACTCAGGAAGTAGTTGATGTAATACCCCCGTGTTTGGGCTCGTTAGGTTTGTTCTGGTGAGCACTTGGACCGTGAGTGGTGTCCAAGGTCTGATGACGGAGTAGAAAGGTGGCCACCGGAACTCAGGAAGTAGTTGATGTAATACCCCCGTGTTTGGGCTCGTTAGGTTTGTTCTGGTGAGCACTTGGACCGTGAGTGGTGTCCAAGGTCTGATGACGGAGTAGAAAGGTGGCCACCGGAACTCAGGAAGTAGTTGATGTAATACCCCCGTGTTTGGACTCATTTGTATTGTTTTGGCGGGCACTTGGACCGTGACTGGTGTCCAAGGTCTGATGATGGAGCAGAAAGATGACCAGCGGAACTCAGGAAGTAGTTGATGTAATACCCCTGTGTTTGGGCTCGTTAGGGTTGGTTAGGCGAGCACTTGGGCCGTAGGTGGTGTCCAAGGTCTGATGATGGAGCAGAAAGGCGGCCACCGGAACTCAGACAGTAGTTGATGTAATACCCCCGTGTTTGGAGTCATTTGTATTGTTTTGACGAGCACTTGGATCGTGAGTGGTGTCCAAGGTCTGATGATGGAGCAGAAAGGTGTCAACCGGTACTCAGGAACCAGTGGGTGGAATACCTTCGTGTTCAGACTCGTAGATTTTGTTTTGACGAGCACTTGGGCTATACATGGTGTCCAAGGTCTGATGGTGGAGCAGTAAAGTGTCAACTGGTACTCTGGAACCAGTTGATAGAATACCTTCGTGTTTAGACTCGTTAGTTTTTATTCGACGAGCACTTGGGCCATGCATGGTTTCCAAGGTCTGATGATGGAGCAGATATTTACAAATATATTAAAAAATTATAAATTATATTTATTACATTAATATTTATAAATTTTGTAAGGTTGACTCCGATTTGGATAAAAATCGATATCTGAGGATCCGGCGGGGTGATTAACATGAATCTTGAGTCAAATTTGTTAAATATTGTTTAAACCGACGCCATCTTGGATTTTGTAAGATAAACTCCGATTTGGATAAAAATCTATATCTGACGATCCGGCGGGGTCCTTACCATGAATCCAGAATCAAAATCGTAAAATACTGTAAAAAGCGACGCCATCTTGGATTTTGTGCGATAAACTCCGATTTGGATAAAAATTGATATCTGAGGATCCAGTGGGGACCATGACATGAATCTAGGATCAATATTGTAAAATATTGTAAAAACCGACGCCATCTTGGATTTTGTAAAATCAACTCCGATTTGGATAAAAATCGATATCTGACTATCCGGCGGGGTCCTTAACATGAATCGAGAATCAAAATCGTCAAATATTGTAAAAAGCGACGCCATCTTGGATTTTGTGAGATTAGCTCCGATTTAGATAAAAATCGATATCTGAGGATCCAGTGGGGTGATTAACATGAATCTTGAGTCAAAATTGTAAAATATTGTTAAAACCGACGCCATCTTGGATTTTGTAAGATCAACTCCGATTTGGATAAAAATTGATATCTGACGATCCGGCGGGGTCCTTAACATGAATCCAGAATCAAAATCGTAAAATATTGTAAAAAGTGACGCCATCTTGGATTTTGTGAGCTTAACTCCGATTTGGATAAAAATCGATATCTAAGGATCCGACGGAGTGATTAACATGAATCCAGAGTCAAAATTGTAAAATATTTTAAAAACCGACGCCATCTTGGATTTTGTAAAATCAACTCCGATTTGGATAAAAATCGATATCTGACTATCCGGCGGGGTCCTTAACATGAATCCAGAATCAAAATCGTCAAATATTGTAAAAAGCGACGCCATCTTGGATTTTGTGAGATTAGCTCCGATTTGGATAAAAATCGATATCTGAGGATCCGGCGGGGTGATTAACATGAATCTTGAGTCAAAATTGTAAAATATTGTTAAAACCGACGC
This sequence comes from Lathronympha strigana, assembly GCA_949128165.1. Lineage (NCBI taxonomy): Eukaryota > Metazoa > Arthropoda > Insecta > Lepidoptera > Tortricidae > Lathronympha > Lathronympha strigana. Next base: position 4,728,599 of record OX421911.1, read on the forward strand.
CATCTTGGATTTTGTGAGATTAACTCCGATTTGGATAAAAATCGATATCTGACGATCCGGCGGGGTCCTTACCATGAATCCAGAATCACAATCGTAAAATATTGTAAAAAGCGACGCCATCTTGGATTTTGTAAAATTATCTCCGATTTGGATAACAATCGATATCTGACTATCCGGCGGGGTCCTTAACATGAATCCAGAATCAAAATCGTAAAATATTGCAAAAAGCGACGCCATCTTGGATTTTGTGCGATAAACTCCGATTTGGATAAAAATCGATATCTGACTATCCGGCGGGGTCCTTAACATGAATCCAGAATCAAAATCGTCAAATATTGTAAAAAGCGACGCCATCTTGGATTTTGTGAGATTAGCTCAGATTTGGATAAAAATCGATATCTGAGGATCCGGCGGGGTGATTGACATGAATCTTGAGTCAAAATTGGAAAATATGGTAAGAATAGACGTCATATTGGATTTTGTAAAATTAACTCTGATTTGGATAAAAATCGATATCTGACGATCCGGCGGGGTCCATAACATGAATCCATGGTCAAAATTGTTAATTAACGTCAACACTGACGCCATATTGGATTTTGTAAGATAAACTCTGATTTGGATAAAAATCGATATCTCATGATCCGGCGGGGTCCTTAACATGAATCCAGAATCAAAACTGTATAATATTGTAATAAGTGACGCCATCTTTGATTTTGTGAGATTAACTCCGATTTGAATAAAAATCGATATCTGACGATTCAGCGGGGTCCATAACATGAATCCATAGTCAAAATTGTTAAATAATGTCAACACCGACGCCAAATTGGATTTTGGAAAATTATCTCTGATTTGGATAAAAATCGATATCTGACGATTTTTATCCAAATCGGAGTTGATATCACAAAATCCAAGATGGCGTCGATTCTTACCATATTTTCCAATTTTGACTCAAGATTCATGTTAATCACCCCGCCGGCTTCTCAGATATCGATTTTTATCCAAATCGGAGTCAATCTCACAAAATCCAAGATGGCGTCGCTTTTTACAATATTTAACGATTTTGATTCTGGATTCATGTTAAGGACCCCGCCGGATCGTCAGATATAATTTTTTATCCAAATCGGAGTTGATCTTACAAAATCCAAGATGGCGTCGGTTTTTACATTATTTTACAATTTTGACTCAAGATTCGTGTTAATCACCTCGCCGGATCCTCAGATATCGATTTTTATCCAAATCGCAGTTAATCTCACAAAATCCAAGATGGCGTCGGTTTTAACAATATTTTACAATTTTGACTCAAGATTCATGTTAATCACCCCGCCGGATCCTCAGATATCGATTTTTATCCAAATCGGAGTCAATCTCACAAAATCCAAGATGGCGTCGCTTTTTACAATATTTAACGATTTTGATTCTGGATTCATGTTAAGGACCCCGCCGGATAGTCAGATATCCATTTTTATCCAAATCGGAGTTGATTTTACAAAATCCAAGATGGCGTCGGTTTTTACAATATTTTACCATTTTGACTCTGGATTCATGTTAATCACTTCGTCGGATCCTCGGATATCGATTTTTATCCAAATCGGAGTCAACCTTACAAAATTTATAAATATTGATATAATCAATATTATAAAAGTGACGTTTTCTGGGTAAAGAAAGATACCACATTGTCGCTTATTGATAAGAATGATAAGGCGCTTCTGTCATAAAGAATCACTTGGAAAACCTTATCAACAGGCGACAATGTGGTACTTTTACCAAGAAAACGACACAATTTTTTAACGATTTCATAATATGTGACGTTTTGCGGTGAAAGGTACCTTATGGACGATCGGCGCTTACGCTGTTAACTAAGACGCTGATAATAATGCGCTGCAACGCGACGTAAGCGCCGACCGTCCATAAGGTACCTTTAGCCGTAAATAGCCACATATGAAATCATAAAAATGTGCTTTTATTTAGAAAAAGGCACTTTGCCATTCTGCCGGTTGTCGATAAGGCGCGAATGTCATAAATATTAGTTTAGAAATGAACCTTATCAACAACCGACAGAATGGTACCTTTCTTTAGTACTAAATACAAACACAAATAATAAAATCATTTGGAAAAACCGAACAAATATTAGGTGAATTAATACAATATCTGTATCAAAGGATTATAAAAATGAGGAATTGTAAGATTTCTAAGTTATAACCTTTTAACGCCCGAATAATGACGCGCCGGTGTAGTAGTGTGCGTGCGCGCACGCACACAGATAGCGAGCAGTGCGGGGCCGCTAAATGCCTATTTCGTGTCCGCGGCAAACACTCTGCCCCCTCTTAAGGCGTATGTATAACCAAATGAAAGAAATAGTGGAAAAATTCGCCGGGGTCGATCGGGCGTCGATAGCACAATTGGCAGAGCGATCTGACCGGTGCTCAGATAGGTCGTGGGTTCGAATCCCGCTCGACGCGGGGAAGTTGTATCAATTATAAAATTGTAAATTTCGTTCGCATAACAAAACTATATCGTAATAATGTCGATCAGGCAGATAAAGAGTAATGGTACAGTTATACATGTTACTGAGTTTCATGCCTTACAACAAGGTTCTTTTTGTTAGCCTGTAAGGATGTCCCACTACTGGGCAAATACCCTTTAATCTCCGTAACTCCCTACAAGAGGATCTTAGGTTTATGACAAAAATCTTTAAGCATAAGTATTTAGTATATATTTTTCTCATACATGTTTTTATATCATAAAAACTACGCTCTTGGCTTCTACTACGTATTAAGGATGACTCACACTAGAACGGGACGAGACGGGGCGGGACGGGACGATCTGACAATTTCTATAGAAATAATTACGTCCGAGCTCGGAACCCTCGGAAGTCACGTGACGTTTTTAATAGAAAAATTATCTTATCCAAATTTATTTTTACAATCTGTGATGACAAGATTAACAAAGATATTTCATAAAAAAACAACAGATTAAAAATATTTCTGTAATCGATGTTTTCTTTTACGCAATTGTATTGAGAAGGCAACAATCGTTTCAGTTTAGAGAATTGTTGTCAAACGAAAATCTACTGTGATAAAAACAAAATCGCACGAAAACAAAGATGTTGTTTGAAATTATTATAGCCTTTATTATGGGTTTTTCAATAAGTGGGGCTCAAGAATCTAAAGTAGTGACGATTAACCAAGGGTCAGTTCGAGGTTATAAAGCGGTAGATAGTGAAGTTTTTGAGTTTTTTGGAATTCCGTACGCAACTGCACCCACCGACAATGATAAATTTAAGGTAAGTTACATACTTTTACATAGCAAAATATATACCTAATTTAGACGATGTTACTGTTTTAGAGAGAAAACTCCCAACTTTGTCTTTTATAATTATGTTTCACAGGACAACTCGCTTATAATTCTATAGGTACGTACTTAAAATTTTGTATTTCTGCCACAATATTTCATTCTGCATTTTTGTGTATTAATTATCTTAACTTGTATAAGATTTCTCCCGTCGAAAAACAACCGTCGTAAGCGCGCACCCATGTGTAAGGGTCGCGAATCGGTACAAAACATGTCGATCTATTTTCGACCTTATAGATGTGAGCAGCCTAACTAATAGAAAAAAAACGATATGTTTAGTAGGTAGATATATATCAGTTGGTACCGCATACAAAAGACTACATTTTATTTTGCCCTTTTAAAAGTCGGTTTTATTGCTAGCTTATTATATCCCACTGCTGGGAAAATGCCTTCCTCCTCTTTTTCAATTTGTTCCGATCTTATGCAATATCTCTCCAATCTCTTAGAAAGGACTCTAAGGTATCCCGCCATCGCATCGCCGATGGAGTCTGCCAAGTCTCCGCCCGGTCTCCAGTTCGAGTTGTGAAGCACCCACTCTGTGTTTATCTTGGTATATAAATATTGAGAGTGTGTAGATATATAAATAATTCCAATTACGACATTATTCAATTATTTTAGACACCGCTGCCAGCCCCAATATGGAATGAAACATTGGAAGCCGTAGAAAACAATATTGCCTGTCCACAACCTGCGCTATTCGGAGCAAATTTACATGTAACAGAAGATTGCCTCGTGGCAAATGTTCACGTGCCAGATACAAATGAAACGAATCTTCCAGTCGTTGTTTATATTCACGGGGGAGCATTCAATCTTGGAACAGGGCTAAACTTGTCACCAAAGCCTTTAGTACATAGTCAGAAAATAGTAGCAGTCACTTTTAACTACAGACAAGGAGTACATGGATTTTTATGCTTGGGTACTGAAGACGTTCCTGGGAATGCAGGCTTACACGACATGTTAACAGCTTTACGTTGGGTTAAGGAAAACATTGCAAGTTTCGGTGGCAACCCTGAAGATGTTACACTAGCAGGATACAGCGCAGGAGCAGCAGCAGCTGATTTGCTTAGTTTATCCAAAACTGCAAAAGGACTCTTTAATAAACTAATATTAGATAGTGGAGCTCATGTAGCGGCTTGGAGTGTGCAAATGGATCCAGTAAAAAATGCACAAGAATATGCTCGAAAACTAAATTCCGGTAATTTGGAAAGTTTAAGCGCTTTAGAGGAGTTTTACAAATCAGCGTCTTACGAACTTTTATTTTCTGACTTAAGTTTACTTGTAAATTATAACAGTGATTTAGTTTTCGTCCCTTGCATAGAGAACGACGTAGGGAGAGAAAGAATTCTTGATGACAGCCCCGTTAATATTATAAAAAGTGACAAGTATACAAAATTACCAACACTTTATGGATTCGCAAATATGGAAGGTATCTTTAGGCTGCCTCTATTTGATGACTGGGCACCTAAAATGAACAAACACTTTTCAGATTTCTTAGTTCCAGATTTGAATTTCGAAAGTGAAGAACATAAAACTGAGTTTGCGCAGACTGTTAAGGAATTTTACTTCAGCAATAGCGCTGTTGGTCTATATACGGTATTTGAATATATTGATTACTTTACAGACGTCATGTTTGCATATCCAATTCTCAGATCCATAAAACTACAAGTAGAAGCTGGGCATGAAGAAATTTACTTATACGAATTTTCTTTTTTTAACACATTTGTCACCGTGCCCGGGGTACCAGATATTGTGACTAATTTCCCAGGAGCTACACATTGCGCTCAAACCGACGCTGTTCTGGAATACATCGGAGAGTCTAATGAGGAAAGATACACTGAAGAGTATAAAGCATTAAGATGGAACATTAGAGAACTATGGGGCAACTTCATAAGAACGGGGTAAATTGACAAAATATTTATTTGTATTTTTGTAAATTTTGACTATGGCATATTCTAGCCATTAAATAAAGTAAATCTATCTTGATCATAACAAAGTGAACCATGTTTTTATGATCATAAGTTGCAATTTTAGTCGCTACTTACTAGCGACCGTTTCGAGGGCGATGTAGTCAATCACAAGTTTGACTCAATTCCTGGCTTTTGTATTGACCTAACGCATGTTGTTACACGTTTGAACTTCGTCGAAAATAGTTTGAACAATATGCGTCCCTATTAAACTTCTGTTATAATTAAAATCAATGAATAAATATTGATAGGTAATGCAATACTAATAAATAAATAAATAAATATCGGGTGCTCAATAAATAACAAACATACATGGTTATTATCCTGGTTTAGATATTTGTTATAATGCAATACTATGTTAAAATTAAATAAACAACATTTTTTTTTCAGGAATCCTGTTCCAAGCGGTTCCTCTTTTCCTAATTGGCCTCCGGCGAATGCAAGTCGGTCACCACATATGATCCTGGGAGACACTTTTGAATTGGGAGGTGCTTTGAATGAAAGGAGAGCCCAATTCTGGGACGACATCTATGACCAACATTATCGCCATCCAATGCTACCTGTATTTGTAGCACCAAATGCAGCTAGCATAGTATCTGGCAGTTTTTTCTTGAAATTAGTTTTTATCTATGGTTACATTACGGTACATTTTTAAGCCTACCAGCCTACCTAGAAGCATGCAAATCTAAAAGTTGTTTAGAACCCTTGTTTGCGCCAATGCGTTTTTCGAAACTTTAGTGCAAAAATTACATTATTTCAAGAAACCTTATTTTGGTAGTCGCTTAACTTAAATATGTAAACTTGCACACCATAAATGTTTAACCTAAATGAGGTATTATTATTCTTCGGAAATGTTTCATAAATGCTAGCAGTTGGCATCTAACGTTCCACGACATTACACGATATTTACTACTCTGGAATACTCCTTCTGAGTTTGCGCTCCAGAGAGATCGGTTGGACCGAGTCCAACCAAATCTGAGGTGTGTGTAAGAAAACTAGCAACTGGGAGTTTTATTGCTGGTTTGCTACCCCTAACCTAGCCGAGAAGATTCCAGCAAGAATCTCAGCTAGGTCCGATCGCGGTCGGATTGATGCTATCCCGTACGCGGCGGTACCGGGTCGATAACGGACTGAATGTGTCTATGTCGCGGGGTGGGCGACCCCGCCGGCGGGGACGCTGGTGTGTACGCGTCGCGTCGGGCGGCGATATCGCAGCGCGCCTTCTTTCGAAGTCGGCTGCGATTTCGTCGTCCGGGTCCGTGAGTGTGTGCCTAGGTCGCCGGACTGAGCGACCCTTAATCAGTGAATCGTGAGCAAGAAGTTCCGGAGGTGGTGGAGAAGTTGGCAAATAATTGGCAGCATTCCTGACTAGTGGATTCCTATGATGGGAGGCGTTATCAAAGTAACGCCGAGCAGTTTTCTTAAAGAAACCGTACATGGAGTTAAGCTTCATGTCGCGGTGCAAACTGAGGTTCGTCTGGTACCACGGGGCACCAGTCGCCCTACGGAGGAAACGATTCTGTACGACCTGAAGCGGCTTGAGACGTGCCTTACTCATGTGGGAAAATACCACACTTGAGTAACTCATTATGAGACGAACACACGAGCGTGAGCGCGTGTGCGCGTATGAGCGTCAGCTTATTTCTAAGTGACATCTTACTAAACCTGTTGATCATCCCCCCAAGCCTTCCTAGAACAAAGCTCGCATTTCTTCGTACCCTACGGATGTGGCCAAGGAAAGTCAGTCTACGATCGAGAGTAACGCCGAGGTATTTCACCTCATTGACCCACGGGATGCGTTGGTCGAAAAGCCGAACCGGTTCCACCCTCGAGTCCAACGGCATATTGTCTGTTGGGTGGAATATTATCGCTGCGCTCTTATCCGGATTCACTTCAATAAGCCAAAGACGAAACCATTGGCCTAGGTCAAAGATTGCATCCTGGAGGTATTTCCGAACAAAAAGTCGTAGCGAGTGTGCGTCGTATAGAGCGCGGTGTCGTCCGCGAACAACCCTAGTTCGACACGCGGGTGCCTAGGTAAGTCGTTCGTGAACAACGAATAGAGCGTAGGATAGAGGACGGAGCCTTGCGGGACTCCGGCCCTGATAGGGTGTGGGTCTGATAACGTTCCCTCAATTCGGTAGCAAAAGCTTCTAAGAGCAAAGGGGGCCCGTATTTGTATGCTCCCCGCGTCTACCATATAGGTGGGTGGACGATAATAGGTTGCGCATATTTATTGCATCAATAAGCTTACGACTATTACATGTAAATTGAGGAGGAATAGGGTTAATGTTATTTATTAGGAACATTGTTAGTATTTTAGTAAGTGTTACATTTTAGTAATAATAATACACTTTGTCAACATTGGTTTACACAGAAAATAAACGATAATACGATCTCTCTTATGGGATCAGTGTATATAAAATATATGACCAATCTCTCTTTTGGGTTGGTAAAAAATGATAATTAACGAAAACAACATATTTTTTGGAATGATTGACTTAGCCTACTTGATCGACTTAACCTACGTATTTTACAGCTATATGCGACATTCTCCCCCACGTGTGTCAGCACCGTCGGTAACGGTGGAGCATAGCAGGACGAGTCTGGAAACTGGACGGCGAACTTCTCCTGCGCGGGTGCGTACAATGGCTACTCTTACGTGGCCATCAGGGCCGGGAAAGAGTTGTGCGATTTCGCCTCTAGGCCATGTACCTCGTGGCATAGAACTGTCCGCGATGAGTACGATGTCGCCGACGTGTAGTTTCGTCGCTTGCTGATGGGCGCTGGAGCGTGGTAGCAAACTGGGTCTGTATTCCTTTATCCAATGCTGCCAGAAGTGATCTGCCGGGACTTGTACAATTAGCCCAGGCTAATGCCCTTGAATCTTCATAACTCCCTAAAAGGATTTCTTACATGACAACCGTTAAGCATATTTAGTATAAATTTTTCCTCGCATATTTTGTAATTTTGTACTTAAGTACATTTTAGTAGGTAAAAATTATCTTATCTATCATTATATCCACAATCTGCTATGACGAGATTGACAAGATATTTCATGCAAAATAACTAATTAAAAATATTCCTGTAAGCGATGTTTTCTTTTACGCAATTGTGTTGAGAAAGCAACAGTCGTTTCATATTAGGAGGAGAGGTCGGTCAAGCGAAAATCTACTGTTAAGAAATCAAAATCGCACGAAATAAACGATGTTGTTTACAACTATTATAGCCTTTGTTATGGGTTTTTCAATCAGCGGGGCTCAAGAATCTAAAGTAGTGACAATTAATCAAGGATCAGTTCGAGGTTATAAAGCGGTAGATAGTGAAGTTTTTGAATATTTTGGAATTCCTTATGCCACTGCACCCACCGGTTATAATAAATTTAAGGTAAGATACATCCTTTTACACAGTAAAATATGGACCTAGTTTAGACAATTTTACTATTCTTTTTAAGAGAAAACTTCTAACTATTACTTTTATATTATTTCAATATTTATTTTATTTTTTATATTTTAAAAGACAATGAATAAGAACAAAGAAGATTTGAGATATTTTGTTTGCTCCAAGTAACTATAGCATTATAATTATTTTAAATAATCAATCAAATCACCAAAGACTGTATATAAATAATCCTAATTAGAAAATTATCAAATTATTTTAGGCGCCGCTGCCAGCACCAATATGGAATGAAACGTTGGAAGCCGTAGAAAACAATATTGCCTGTCCACAACCTGCGCTATTCAGTGCAAATTTACATGTAACAGAAGATTGCCTTGTGGCAAATGTTCACATGCCAGATACAGATGAAACGATTCTTCCAGTCGTTGTTTATATTCACGGGGGAGCGTTCGTGCATGGAACAGGTCTAGACTTCTCACCAAAGCCTTTAGTAGATAGTCAGCAAATAGTTGCAGTCACTTTTAACTACAGACTAGGAGTTCATGGTTTTTTATGCTTGGGTACTGAAGACGTTCCTGGAAATGCAGGCTTACACGACATGTTAACAGCTTTACGTTGGGTTAAGGAAAACATTGCAAATTTCGGTGGTAACCCTGAAGATGTTACACTAGCAGGATACAGCGCAGGAGCAGCAGCAGCTGATTTGCTTAGTTTATCCAAAAGTGCAATAGGACTCTTTAATAGACTAATATTAGATAGTGGAGCTCATGTAGCGGCTTGGAGTGTTCAAATAGATCCAGTAAAAAATGCACAAGAATATGCGCGGAAACTAAATTCCGGTAATTTGGAAACTTTAAGCGCTTTAGAGGAGTTTTACAAATCAGCATCTTACGAATTTTTATTTTCTGACTTAAGTATACATCTAAATTACAACAGTGATACAGTTTTCGCCCCTTGCATAGAGAACGACGTAGGGCAAGAAAGAATTCTTGATGACAGCCCCGTTAATATTATAAAAAGTGACGAGTATACAAAGTTACCAACACTTTATGGATACGCAAATATGGAAGGTATCTTTAGGCTGCCTGAATTTGATGACTGGGCACCCAAAATGAACAATCACTTTTCAGATTTCTTAGTTCTGGGTTTGAATTTTGAAAGTGAAGAACATAAAACTGAGTTTGCGCAGACTGTTAAGGAATTTTACTTCAGCAGTAGCGCTGTTGGTCTATATACGGTTTTTGATTATATTGATTACTTTACAGACGTCATGTTTGCATATCCAATTCTTAGATCCATAGAACTACAAGTCGAAGCTGGGCATGAAGAAATTTACTTATACGAATTTTCTTTTTTTAACAAATTTATCACCGTGCCCGGGGTACCAGATGTTTTGACTAATTTCCCAGGAGCTACACATTGCGCTCAAACCGACGCTGTTCTGGAATACATCGGAGAGTCTAATGAGGAAAGATACACTGAAGAGTATAAAGCATTAAGATGGAACATTAGAGAACTATGGGGCAACTTCATAAGAACGGGGTAAATTGACAAAATATTTATTTGTATTTTTGTAAATTTTGACTATGGCATATTCTAGCCATTAAATAAAGTAAATCTATCTTGATCATAACAAAGTGAACCATGTTTTTATGATCATAAGTTGCAATTTTAGTCGCTACTTACTAGCGAGCGTTTCGAGGGCGATGTAGTCAATCACAAGTTTGACTCAATTCCTGGCTTTTGTATTGACCTAACGCATGTTGTTACACGTTTGAACTTCGTCGAAAATAGTTTGAACAATATGCGTCCCTATTAAACTTCTGTTATAATTAAAATCAATGAATAAATATTGATAGGTAATGCAATACTAATAAATAAATAAATAAATATCGGGTGCTCAATAAATAACAAACATACATGGTTATTATCCTGGTTTAGATATTTGTTATAATGCAATACTATGTTAAAATTAAATAAACAACATTCTTTTCAGGAATCCTGTTCCAGGCGGTTCCTCTTTTCCTAATTGGCCTCCGACGAATGCAAGTCGGTCACCACATATGATCCTGGGAGACACTTTTGAATTGGGAGGTGCTTTGAATGAAAGGAGAGCCCAATTCTGGGACGACATCTATGACCAACATTATCGCCATCCAATGCCACCTGTATTTGTAGCACCAAATGCAGCTAGTATAGTATCCGGCAGTTTTTTCTTGAATTTAGTTATCTTTGGTTACATTATGGTACATTTTTAAGCCTACCTAGAGGCATGCAAATTACTATCTAAAACCTGTTTAGAACCCTTGTTTGCGCTAATGCATTTTTCGAAACGTTAGTGCAAAAATTTCATTATTTCATAAAATCTAGTTTCCCCTTTTGGCAGGCGCTTAACTTAAATATGTAAACTTGCACTTACACCATGAATTTGTTGAGTTTAATCTAAATGAGGTATTATTATTCTTCAGAAATGTTGGCATTTTCAAAAATAGGGTACAATTTTCATTTTTTTTTTCAAAACATCCTATGTTTTGGGTTTTTTATAACCAGAATCACGAGGTACTATTGTTTTAAAAAAAGAAAAATAGTGTCCCGTTTTTTTGGTCAGCTTTGTAACGCATTTTTTCATACATTTCGTATGGGCCGTTACAAACCTGACATTTTGTATGGAAAATTGAGGACCCGTTTTCATTAAAAGGGTGTACTTTTTTTCTGAAAATGCCCATAAATACGTTTTTATTTAACTAGGTATGTAATGTCTTGTAACCGCTCTTGACGCCTACTTGCAATCAGAATGTTTTAATTTCGAATAATTGAATTGAACTCCAAAACATTTCCGACATTTGCTTTAAATTACCGATAATATCTTAAGATTATCAGGGTACGAAAACACAAGATATAATTGATAACTAAAATGATAAGGACGTAGGCATTTTAATTATCATGCTTAGGAACTAATCATAAAACTCAACGCTCAATAATGATAGAAATTATCGGTCAGTGTTTTTGTTTTGTAGTATGAATAAGGCAGGTATACTTAGATGAATAAAGTAGGGTAATTTATTTATACTGTATTTGATAATTTTACAATACCTATTTATAGTTATCTAGTAACCATCATTACTTGTATCAATTGCAAGCGTACAGAAATATGTAGTAGTAGTAAGTACTACGTATTTTTTATCAGATAACGCTCGTACGTAGCGCAGTATTCTCTGTAGTAGCGTAATATTCTGTGTTAGGCGAAACATGTAAACATGTAATATTCAAATTTTTATGATATTTTTAGCTAACTGTTCACCTAGTTAACATGACGTCATTATAAATTGTTTTTAATGTAAAAATTAACTACCTATTTATATTATTTATAATTTATTCATAAAATATTGCTTTAGTTTGAAAAAACTTACGCAGGTTACACATAATCGAATAACTAAATAGCTATATACCTATTAATAAGTATATACAGTCATATCTCAAATACACAACGTTATTAAAAAAAATGGTATTTGTATTTGTTCTTTTCCCAACAGTTCAGCGGTGGTGGTCTTGACGAGCCGCTCTGCGTGCTGGTACGGGATCATCTTCATTAAACGTTTACCATCCCTGTGGGGCGAGCTTGTTTCCTTACTTGTACCAGATGGGAGTCGGGGGCCTGGTTACACGCTTTACCCTCCAAAAATCTACTTTCCTCAGCAATTACACTTTTCGGCTTTCAATCGCTTTAAGACTTGGCGCTGTCTATGTCGCCCCACATCAATGCCACTGTGGTGCCATGGTCACTGATGAAAGCCTGCACGGGTTCAGTGCACTAAAAGCGCACGGAAGCTTAAATGACATCCCCTTCGAGCCTTTTTCAGTGCCGGAGCACCGGCAGTCTTAAAACCAACAGGCCTGGCTAGGGATGACGGCAAGCGGCCTGATGGGATGATTCTCACACCCTGGCGGTTGAAACGGCTTCCATTATGGGACGCCAATTGTGTGTATGGTAGGCGTAGGGTGGCGATCTTCTCGTAACGCCCATTTTTTATTTGTAAATAGGTGTGTGTACATAGATATTTTTTTTATATTGTTGATTTAGTGACTTGTGTAATTTTATGTTTATATTCAAACGGTATAAAATAATAGATAATATTTCAAAAAAAAAAATCTCTTAAAATAATTTCATTATTGATTTCATCACCAGTATCACCACATCAGTAATATTTTTTTTTGCTTTTGTTAAAGTTACACAAAATAAATAATCTTATCTTATCCCAGATAATTTCCGTAGTTTATCACAAAGTGATTATTTTCAACGCAGGGTATTCAAATTATCTATTTAAATGTGTATGATATTTTATGATAAAATGCCTTAGATTACTTAATTTAATATTAAAAACATTTCCAAAATTCAGTTTCGTGAATATAATTTTTTTATTATAAGTTTATCTAGTTAGACTGATCGTGAACCGATTCGGCATGAACAATTTTTATCATCTATCACTACACTACACTACACTCAAAGTTCTCATGTAAATTACCTTGTGATAATAAATTGAAAGAGATGTCATATAAGTACTACAAAAAAAAAACATGAATCAAAACATTTATTACATTTAATAAATGATTTGATTCGTGCCTTATAATTGTACCTTGTGATACTATGACAACATAATAACCATACACGCAAATACTAGATCTCACATCTAAGAGTTTCTGTTTTATATATTTAAACGTCAAAATATCTTACGTTATCTAGAGATCAGCGCGACGCGTCGGTGAGGTATTGTGGCTGAATACAATGCAACAAGTAGAAATGGTCGGAGATAGTATCAGAGGTATAATTGTGAACGCTTCCTATGTTGATGTTAGGGGTAACCAGTAGATGCTGCCCTAGGAACTCGGCAAGTGACGTCAGTTTCATGCTTTAGTAACGTTACAGAAGGCCTAGTATAAAAAATTTACGACATTAACTCCTCGACCGCGTTAGCGTATCGGGAGTTCAAATTATGTTTGCCGTTTATTTAAATCATCCGGCAACTTTCATATTTTGAGCCCTCGATACGCTAACGCGGTCGAGGAGTTAATGTCGTACAACTTTTATACTAGGCCTTCAGGGCGTCACTGAAACGAAGTAAATGTTGTTTTTGGTGACACTAGAAAAATAACTATTCAAAACACGATAGGATAAATCGTCTTGATAAATAAATAAAACGAAGTTCCGTTATATAATTAACTGCATGAAAAAAAATTGTGTAATTTTTGTTTTGCAGTAAGAAAAATACCTCAATCTAAAGGTGCGACCAGACCGCAGCTTAAAAAACGGTCACGATACGGAATCGCAGTGACGCGTCGTATGCGTACCATTTTTAACGCATGCTCCCCACACCGCTGCTTTAAATACGCTGACGCACCGTAAATTGATCGGCGTAAAAATCGCAAAAAATATTACACGGAGATCTTATGGCAGACACCACACAAGGTGATTCTATTTAACTATTATCATCCTCTCAAGAACTCACTTCAACTACACAAAGCTGTAACAAATGAAACTAATCTCGAGATCATTTTACACTGGCGTTCAAGATCCTCAGTCACTATCGAGCTTACGTGTTTAATAGGAATACATGCCGCTGCAGCAAAAAGAGAACTAGTTAGTAAAGCGTTCATATTTGATAGCCGACGATAGTTCTTTGAGATCGTCCGATCGTTTCGATCCGCCGAAGGTGTTAGATATTCGTTATTTGATTTTAATTTGTCTCGCCATATGTCAAGATGATGGCTAAATTGACATTGACGTGCGTCAATCAACCAAAAATCGATGCTATTGGAGCTCCTATAATCATTTTCGATTTTCTATCATAAAAAAATGTACTTATAGTCTGACAACCGAGCGAGCGCAGTAACAGTAGGACAAAATAACTATATCCATCCCTTTTTTCAGGGTGGTAATACAAACGTAAGAAAAAGACAGTATGATGCTCTCTATCCTACTGTTACTGCGCTCGCTGGGTTGTCAGACTATAGTTACTGTTCACATTAAGGATGACTCATATTAGACTCATATTAAAACCCCATTTACTGTGGTCCCACAGTTCCAAGACACAGTCCTTACCATGTCAGAGAGTATTGGGATCCTGGGTGTTGACATTTCCAGTGACGTCCAATTCCGTAGCTACCTGGAAGGGAAGGCCAAGCTGGCATCCAAAAAGCTCGGTGTGCTCAATAGAGCTAAGCAATACTTCTCTCCGGGGCAAAGACTGTTATTATACAAGTCCCAAGTCAGGCCCCATATGGAGTATTGCTGCCATCTTTGGGCGGGAGCACCTGGATACCAGCTGGGCCCCTTTGACTCGATCCAAAGACGTGCTGTCCGAATTGTCAACGATCCCAAACTCACGAGCGATATCGAACCCTTAAGTCTAAGGAGAGACTTCGCCTCCTTATGTGTATTCTATCGCTTGTACAATGGATTGTGCTCTGAGGAATTGTTTGATATGATGCCAACGGCTGCATTCTACCACCGCACCGCTCGCCGTCGGCAGGGTGTTCACCCGCATACCCTGGAGCCTAAATGGTCTCGTACCGTGCGGTTTATGAGGAACTTCCTCCCGCGGACGCTCCGGCTGTGGAATGAGCTCCCTGCCACTGTTTTCCCAAAGGACTACAATATGGGGTTCTTCAAAAAAGGAGTGTTAAAGTTTTTAAAGGGTCGGCAACGCGCATGTAACACCCCTGGAGTTGCAGGCGTCCATAGGCTACGGTGACCGCTTACCATCAGGCGGGCCGTATGCTTGTTTGTCACCGTCGTAGTATAAAAAAAAAAAAAAAAGAACGAAACGGGACGAGCTGTCAATTTCTATAGAAAGATTTGCATGTTTTTTTTTTTAACTGACAGGGGCGCCATGCACTGAGCTTTGGAGCGTACGGACTGTGAAGTGGGACGGTAGCCTGGGAAAAATCTCTTCCGCGACATCACACGATATTTAGTATATTTACGTCTGGAATACTCCTTCTGAGTTTGCGCTCCAGATCGGTTGGACCGAATCCAACCAAATCTAAGGGGAATTGCGTGATAACTTAGAGCCCTCGGGGGTCACGTGACGTTTTCTATGGCAACTGACAGATTGGACCAGCTCAATCGGCGACTTTAGGATACTAGCCCACCGCTCCTGTATCCCAGACTCGCGGGTTCGAGTCCCGATCACATTTTTCTTTTTTTTCTATGAGAAATTAGGTATCGTTCGCAGACTTTTCTGCTTAAAAATAACAGTTTAAGGTACAAACACTATAAAAGCACACAAATAAAAGCGTACGTCTTTTTTTTCTCCAATAGTCATTGAACTACTACATAACTGTCTTTCAAAACCCTTAACTTTGTCATGCCAATGGGAGCTACCGTATTGTCGCTCACCAGGCGGCGCCACTCATGCGTGGGCCCTGTGTCAGTATGAGAGAATTGTCAAAGTGACGTTTGAAATGTTCCCGCAGTACCCACGTTCCACTAGCGCCCCTAGCGGAAAATCGACTCGCGGTAATCCTCATTGCCTTCGTATATTCCTGAAACAAACATAAGATATGAAAATCCTTTAAAGTAATGCCTGATTAAACGACACGTTGCACAATAATGGTCATAACTTTTTAGCCCTAACGAGCCAGCGCGGTCACGCCGTAAAAACAAAGTGGGCTGCTGCGCCGGCGACGGTAGTGAGGGGACTACACGGTAGATGATACTCGTATTATTTCATAGTTCAGTCTCGTATGGTACTTGTAGATGTAACTATTGATAGTAGTAAAAACCGGCCAAGCGTGAGTGGGGCACGTACCATTATCTATAAAAACCGCAAAATAAATCACGGTGTATTTTAAATATTTTTTTTTTAAGTGAATGAATAACTTAATATTTCAGTCCTCCGGCCGGTAAGCGCCACTTTACGCAAAACTAAATTGCCGCCTGCCGGCTCCGTCAGGCTGAAAAATAGTATACAAACCTCGGCCGGTAAATGGGATCCTCGGATCACATGTTAGTCGACCTCGGCTTCGCCTCGGCCGACAATTACATGGTGTCCGAGGCATTTCCCACTTAAACGGCCTTGGTATGTAATGTACTATTCTGTTTCAAGCGTGTACCTGTTGCCGTTATTAATATCGAACGAGCAAAAAATAATTTAATGCTGTTTTTAGTATTTTTTGTCAAAGCGAATATACATCATCTGTGAACATTTCAACTATCTAACTATCACGGTTAATGGGATAGTCGTGCAGCCTAGTGACAGATGGACGGACGGAAAGCGGAGTCTTAGTAAAAAGGGTCCCAGTAAATCCTAAATATTGTGAAACGAGTTAAAATCTAAGATATAATAATAATATAATAATATAATGTAATGTTAATATTATTACTAGATATCAAATTCACAGCACCATTGGCATTTACGAAACTGACAAAAATTTGTTTTTGTTTCCATAGTGACACTATCAATTTTGCGGAATTTTGGCATTAAAATAAAATTATCGTAAAATTGTTTCGATCTATAATCCCAAAAAATGTCTCTATAAAGAATAAGTACTTGATGTTGACCGCAACGTCAGAACTATTTTCAAACCCAACGCTAATACAATTGGCAGACGAAAACACGTTTCTCGCCGCACACGCATGTGTCGTCATAAAATCAACGCTGCTAAAATATCATCGCCAACGATTAAGGGTTAAATATTTACTATCCGTTTTCATACTCGTCACAACACTATTACAATATAAAACACACGTGTCCGTGGTTTCCTGATAGCGGGCATAAGGAAATCAAGGAGTTCTCAGTAGCGCTGTGTCTCGTTTCTGAGAGTAAAAGTTACGACAGATACAATGTTGTGATAGTGACCCTTTGTTGCTATGCTCGACATGTTGTGAGTGTTTCGCTTGATATGTTTGACGCAGTATTTATCAAGAATTAAAATGTGTGACTCAATATAGCTAAGAAAGTAAATACAATATTTCAATAAAAAATGAGTCTTGTAGGTTCAATTTTAAATTTAAACGATGCGTCCGAAAACACATCTTATTCAAATTTTTCGTATAGAGTCTATGTCGGTGAAAACGGAGAACGACCCAAATGTACCTATAAAATAAAACCGTTTAATTAGAGGCAATTGTGGTATATGGAAGTAAGTTAGCTATTATTTATTCATTAGTCTATTAAACTTGTAGTGTAGGATGGGAAGGAAGCAGGGATCAGTAACCTGCAGCTCAAACTCCAAGGAACTGGACTGAACTTACTTAGAAGTAATGACATTTCTTGGACTGTTGTATCGTAGTAAATAGGGTAGACGCTATTTACTACAAGAACACCATTTGCATCACAACTTTGCATATGATATCTACAACTGCTTGTAAACAACACTCCCTCAAAGACAGATAGTCTCCCGTTCGCATAAATTAGGTACACTTCATTATCTACTTTCCCAACAACTCTGCTGTCTCCCAAGCTCTTATCCCATGCATATAAGGCATTAAATAGCATGAAAGTTACAAAAATAAGTTGGTTTTGATGGTTTATGTGCAGGATGTCGTGATGAAGGCACTTTTTAACGGCACATTTTCTATGCAACTCGTAATGTTTTTGAACGCGCGAATGCCTCGTTTTCTATTAAAGCAAAGGATGTGCGAAAAACTCTCGGCTCCAATTTATTTTTATTTACATCAAGAAATCAATTTAACTATGCATATGGAAAGTTTATTTGTGTTTTTTTGATCATAAAGAAGTAGCGTTTGATTTATCGTTTTAGCCTGTAAGTTGCAGTGTAGAAAACTCCTTTTAGCATTAGGTCCGCCCTTTGTATGTGTATTTTTTAATGTGTAGGTTAAGTATCAGATAAAATATCCTAATTAGTCAGTGACATAGCGAAGGCTAGATGTCGTGGAGGCCGACATGAGTGTAAACGGGCTAACAAGGGGAAATGCCCAGGATCGTGTGAAGTGGAGGACAGGAAGTAAAAAAGCGGACCCTGGTGAAGGTCGGGATAACACTAGGTGGAGAAGAGGAGAAGTCAGAGACAAAAATAGTCCCATATACCTATAATTGCAACAAACTTTGTTTCCTTAAAAACATTGACACACAAAGCTGAACAAAAACTTGACAAAAATGTGCATCAAAATGACATGAGACAACAATTTCACATTGATGATGATATAAACGATAAATACGAAAAAGAGCTCACTGAAGTTAAGACAAGTGTCAGACGTTAAGTGACGCATTAAGTGTCAAATTTATACACACAACTACCGATACTGTTAAAACTTTATAGGCTTATGGCATTTAACGTAACGTTCCAAACAAGACTATTATGTAAAAGTGCTGCAACTGCGGCACTCAAATGGCGTCATTTTTTTCGGCTGATTAGGTGTCCAGTTTAGGTTTGCGATACATTTGGCCACTTCGTTCATCACAAAGAATTTGATGCTAACTGTAGGTAGGTACATGATAAAATGGAGGGATTAGTTTTTGCATATTTACATACTAAAGTTATTACAGGTTTAGAAACGTTTTCATACTATTATTGATGAACATAACCAATTGTGCTCGTTCATTCGCGCGAATACAAAAACATGTGTGTTGTTGTTAGGATTTAGAGTGTATTGTCGTATTTTTCGTTTTGTATGGAAATTTTAAAACACAAAAATACGGTATTAATTAGAATAATTGTCTTTTTTTTCAACTTCACGTAAATAATTTACTGTGGTCGACCAAATAAAATATTAATAACGCAAAAATCAGTAACAAATTTGTCATAAACCTACAATAACTTTTGTATGACACAATGGTTCATGCACATTCACCTTAAATGACAAAAACATTTATTTTCAAAATAAATACAAATGGAGTAACTTAGCTACCTTATATTAAAAATCGGACTATATGGCGTTGCTATTATTTTGGGGACTTCTAATATAGACTTTTTCTCCAATATGCTCGGAAATGTTTACATTAATGTAGCAAAATTGGTACGAAAAGAACCTCCTTATGTACCGACTGAAATATAAAAAAATCGAATTCATTATTTTACCGTTTTAGCGTCCAGGAAGTTGTACTAAAATCCATTAATGAATTGTTTTTTACTTTTTTTTAAATATTTGGACTCGACTTCGCTTCGTCCGACAAAAAATACTCACCCACGAGATTCGGTTTCCCGGCCTCTGCAATAATGTACTATTGCGTTGTTTAACATTACGGAACCCCACAAGTAAAGTAGGTACGAAAGTTATGGCAGCAACATTCAACTAAAATATGCAGCGCCGTGGTATCCCTTAATGGCTCTATTTTCTTACTGTTAACCTACTTTCCGTGTTACACGATATAATATTGTAGGTTATTAATTATTATGACTTGTGCATAAGAACTATAAATTATGGTGTCTTTACGTGCTTTAATATTATGCTTGTTATGTTTTTGTTTTATATTTTGTGACAATAAGGATAAGGGTCATATTGTTATTGTGACAACTATTTTGGATCAGCATTTTATCTGTATCAATCTTTATGTTATCTATTTTTCATTTTGTTTATGGTTCAACTGTCGAAACCAATCACAATATTTAAGTAAATGTTTTGATTTGTTATTAAAGTAGTGACACTACTATATAATATAATTATGTAGATTATAAACTGAAATAGATAGTCATGATTTAGTAAATCATGTCATGTCCGTTTAATTCTATGACCCTGCACCTACTTAATCTTTCTGGTTTAGCCCTTTGGTTGACTGGTAGAGAATACTTTAAGGCACTTAACACTTTCACATTTGTACTACTTTTATTGTACAATAAAGATTAACCGCCTTATTCATAAAAAAGTTAACAAAAGCTTTAGTTAAATTATGTTTTCTCCTATTCTGACAAACGCAATTGTCAAAGTGACAGATAAGGACAAACAATCATTCAGCTAAACAGCTATTGAAGTGCGTTCATGAATAACGCCACAAATAAATAAATTAAAGATACTAGAAAAAAAGAACAACACCATCAGTGGCCAAGCCGAGGATCAAACTCTTGTCTTCAACTTACGTCGATTCGATTTTCCGCTGGGGGCGCTAGTGGAACGTGGGTCCTGCGGGGACATTTCAAACGTCACTTTGACAATTCTCTCATACTGACACAGGGCCCACGCATGAGTGGCGCCGCCTGGTGAGCGACAATACCTTAGCTCTCATTGTATCGGCTGTGCGGCGCTGCACTTGTTTGTTGTCATAGACTCTGACGTCACGCCAAGCGACCGTTGAAAAACGTATGAAACGGTTTGAGTTGTTTTGATGTACCCACGAAATTTTCATTTTTTTGAGCTGAAAATGATTGTACAGTATTATAGTGATATAAAATATCATACAACAGTATAAAAACAATTATTGCATACATATAATTTTAACTTTCGTGAATCATACTGACATTAAATTGCAACGGTTAACACCCACGTATTTTTATCACAATAGGCGTGACTTGTTTCGACTGCATCGGGCAATCATCGTCGGACAGACAGAGTGGTGTTGTCACCTTCGCGGCTCGGGGATTTACATATTCATAATCTGCTAAATATTAATTAAAATTTTTAATAGTAATGAGTGATATTGGCGTAACGAATCAACTTTCCAGTTCGCAAACAATCAATTTAATCAATTCAAGAACAATAAAAGAACTAAAATAAATTTCAAATTATTGGGTACACCTCCTTATTTCTAACACTGGTAATATAATACCAATATTTGTTTAAATACTTAAATACTGAAAAAAATAACTAATTCTCTAATGCCAGAACAACCTGGTGTTATTTTTAAACGTTGACTGAGTATTAAACAAATAGACATAAATGCTGTTACCATTTAAGAATGGGATGGTTATAATGTTAACAAAACACAAATAACATTTCATAGCCTATCAATTTGCAGTAAACTTAAGTACCACATACCAACGATACCCAAGAAATCTCTGGTCTGCTTATAAAAGATATTGGGTTCAGATTTGAATTTATCGGCCCCGCTTTGGCAGTCAAAGCGATCCGGCGATATCAAAAAATTATATCACATCTTGAGATTGTTTCCATGGCACTGGGGAGCGGTGTTCTATCTTTACGAATTGATATCTATTTGATCTCATTTCGTTTTTGATCATAAGAGCATCTCGCTTGCCGGCTAAATAAGATATTTTGGGTTCATAATATTGTAAAAAAAATGTTTGGCGCAGTTTTAAGTTTTGCACCGGGAGTTTACATGGCAGTTATCAGCCTACATCTGTCTCTTGTACCGTACTGACGCGGTATACTGCTCTCTTTTCGTGTAAACTCTTATAGTTAGTATTCGATTTGTTTAATCAATATGTTGATTACCTATTTCCAAAAAAGAAAACAGAAATATTTGAATATTTGTAGACATGGTCGTTAAAAATACCATATCGATTTTCGATTTTTTTTCTGTAATTTCTAAAATAATTGAGATATTATTTATTATATTACATTATAATCAATTAACGGGATCATCCTGAACCGGTATTGTCATGCGGTGCGCGCGGTGAGACGCGCCGCAGTACACCCGCCTGCGTGGCCGCGCACGGTACTTGACGCTTGATATTTTTCATTTATCCAAAATGTGTCGCGCGTAGTGACTAACGTGAGTGTTATAATGATATACATACCTATACTAAAGAAAAAGACCAACACCGACGAAGGCCAATCCGAGGATCGAACTCGGGTCTTCAGCTTACGCGGCTAACGGCATAACCACTAGGCCAACTGGTCCTATCGAAATGCCGGCGAATTTCTCGTGTATAATATGCAATCTTAGTAACAGGCAAGACGCCCGTGGCCATTTTTCTGAGTACAAGCGACGTTGCTTAGTACTTCCATCCAAACCACTCAGTGGTTTTCGGTATGGCGAGAGAGATGGCTGTTATAGGTAATGTATTATAATAATTCTAAAAACTTGTTAGCAAATTATTAATTAGCAATCAAAGCCACATACTAGATAAATATTAGTGTATGTGGATATTAGGTACCTGTTCAATTGATGCATATGATTAGTGCAATATTTGTCAAAGTGATAGCTCCTCCCGCAGGAACCAGGGATGCATAACTACTAAGCCACCTTATTTACCCAACGTGTGGTGTGTCCACAGACATATATAGCATTAGAAAACAAAAAACGCTTATAGAAACAACTTATCTGTTTTATACAGAGTGTTCTTGAGCATTTGCTTTAACTTCGTCATGTGGCTTGGTATAATTAAGGAAATGGAAATTTCATTCAATTCATTACTTTTAATTTTTTTAATTTTTCATACAAAATAATTACATGTTGCATCAACCGCTAGTGTAAAACGGGCATTAGTATTAACTTAACCAAGTAAGTGACAACCATTACATAATTATCAATGCCATGTCGAATACCTACTCATACTCCGTTCACACACTTGCAAATACCATATGAGATAAAATTTAATTAGTAGTTATTTTCTAAATGGAGCTAATTAGAATACCAGTGTCTTTGAGAAATTAACTTAATTTTGGCTAACGAATGCACCCTCGAATTTAAAGCAATTGCTCAAAAACACGTTGTATAGTAAAATGTTTCCTCTCCAAAACAGATATTGGAAACCTTATGTATTTGTTATCTCATACTTAGAAATAAATGTGGAATTAAATAAATTACTGCCGTTCCAACAATCTATAGCTTAGCTGATGATTCACACTAGAAGTGGACGGGACGGGGCGGGACGGGACAATCTTTCAGTTTCTGTAGAAAACTTTACGTGACTTCCAAGGGCTCTGAGCTATCACGTGATTCTTTCTATACGAATTGATCGATGGAGAGATCTTTCCGTCCCGCCCTGTCCCGTCCCGTCCTAGTGGGAGTCATTCTTAACTGAGCTAGGTACTAAGACTAATCACAATTTTATGTGCTTAATACGAGTAAATTATTTATATACGCCTAAATACCTTGTAAATGTAAACTATGTAAGTAAATAAAAATGGATTAGACTGTGTGCTTAGCAGGCCAACATTCTGCACCGAAGAAAACGGTGATTGGCATGCGAATTAACACTATCTAATTTTATGTGCTTAATACGAGTAAATTATTTATATACGCCTAAATACCTTGTAAATGTAAACTACGTAAGTAAATAAAAATGGATTAGACTGTGTGCTTAGCAGGCCAACATTCTGCACCGAAGAAAACGGTGATTGGCATGCGAATTAACACTACCTACATGCGACATCTATTTATAAATATGTCTATGAACGCGGTGCGACGCATGCAGCAGTATTTGCATTTCATTACGCTTGTTAGTGTTTATACGTTCCTGAAGCCTTATTCAGATAAACAATTAAATATAAAACTCATTTAGATATGCACGCTGAGTCGTGAAAGAAACGTGAAAATGTTAGGAAGATAATGAAGTCAAATAAGGATTAGCCTCATACATTTAAATTCGATTCATCCAAAAGTACTTTAAACGAACAAAATAATCGGCAACTACAATAAAATTAATCAATGCATTTCATCAATGGACGGACACCCACCAGGATGGCTAAATGTCGTATGTGACCAGCCAACATAATGACATGTGACATTATTCGTTTAAAGGGTCGATATATTGCTGATCCCTATTATCCGGTGCATTAAAGCAATGCCATCGATTGTTCAGATGGACTAATAGACCGCGTTATGCATGATGGAGTATTCGAGTAAGGTACCTTGTTTGAGCGATAACAGCGACTTGATGCAGTTAAATGTATAGACATTTCAATATGAGATTATTAAGATCGTTAACATGTCACTCAGTGCATATAAACATGTCATGTAGTTACATTAGATGGTTGTTCAGCTTTAGTGAGATCTTAGCATGAGTTATGAATCATAACTTATGATTTAATAAAATTATAGCTAGAGTAATCAGATTTGTCACGAAATGGACACCAATGGGTGTAAAAAGAAGACAACAGACCAAATTACAGATGAAGAGACGAGCCGAGAAGGTTCGACAGACGCTGGTGGAGAACAGTGCGCAGTAGAAAGGAATGGAAAAATTGGGAGAGGACTTTTTCCGCATAAGGGACGTGCAAAAGTAGAAGTACTTAATATGAGGCATAAATATATTTTGTAAAATATTGCATGAAGTAGTAAGGGCTACTATTACTAATAGAGTAGGTAACCTAATAGCACGAGCGAGCGAAACGATCAAGTTTTCTAAGTCTACTGAAACAATCCGGCGTATGTATGTATGTTTATGCACAAGACCGTAATTATTATATTTTTATCTTAATAAGCGACCCGACCAACTTTGAAACTAAAAGTTCGTAGCCCACTTAGTTATAAATGGGTCATCCTACTTGTCATCCCTTTTCCATCGCATATATATATAATATCTTGTGTGTTGTTTTATTAACAAAACGGTATCATGGGATGTTTTTAGCAGAAACTCCCGTAAAAACAAACTGGTTACATGTTGCATAACATCCAGTGAGAAAACTGTCAGCTGCGCTCTATCGATGAGTTCGCAACCATTTCACAAACTGTAAGTGCAGAGGGAATTAATTTGCAAAACAAATGAGCGGGAACAAAAATAAAAGTAAAAATGTATTATAAAACAAGGGTACATACGAATTTTTAATTGTTTGAAAGGTGATACAAGCGATCGAGAAATATTTACTTACTTTAAAATTATTTTGGATGTAAATTTTAAGCTTGATCGAATTTAATGTTTGCTAGTTTTTTTTTTGGTTTGCTTTTGGTAGCTTTTTGAAAACCAAATCAAAATGCGTGTAAAACTTCAGATGCAGAGGTATCTTCCGTGCACTTCTAACCTTAAAAACTCTTTTAAAGTACACTTTCTGTACGTACAAGGTTTTTAATTGTGTTGATTGTTTAATAGTAGTTTATGCAACAGTGACATAATAGGGTTCTTAAAACTTGAGGGTCGCCGTTACAAAACGAGGCGAAGCCGAGTTTTGTAATAATAGACCCGAGAGTTTAAGAACCAATTATGAGCGGTTGCATACCCTAGTTTTTCTACGACAGCTAAAATAGCGTAAAAAGCAAAAATCTAGAAACGTGGCAGAATAGGGAAGATGTTGTGCCCACTATAGAAATTAAAAAAAAAACAACAGTGTTCATATATTGTATGAAAATCCATAGGAGCAGTGCTCTTATGGAATACCACAGAGAACGTTATAATGTATACTTTTTAAATATCGCTGTCAGTCATCTAATTGACAGATAGAAGTGCTGGAGTAGAAAAAGGTTTAATGCAGGTCTTCTCCGGCTGTTCTGCTCACTTTGTATTACCTTCTTTCATTACCTCCAATTGATAGAACTACTAAGAAACAGATGAACAGCTGCCAGAAACCTGAATTTTAAGTATTTTTTAAGCCAAGGGGGCTCGTTTATATGTCAGTAAGTATACATTTTTAAAAGGGCAATCACATTTGAGGTTGTATTTTCTAATAAAATTTTCTATCCCTCTATACTCCTATCATTGTAGTAGTCCTACTAATAACATTTTTTTTGTCTATATGGTAT
This sequence comes from Lathronympha strigana, assembly GCA_949128165.1. Lineage (NCBI taxonomy): Eukaryota > Metazoa > Arthropoda > Insecta > Lepidoptera > Tortricidae > Lathronympha > Lathronympha strigana. The sequence continues at coordinate 4,754,850 of OX421911.1, forward strand.
TTTTTATAATACTTACTTTTGGCTTTATCATCTAAAAAATATTCAGATAATGTTCAAAACGCAACCAAAGTAAGCACTTGTCAGTTGCCTGCTCTAACCATTAGATAAAAAGTAAATAAAAATCAGGTCAAAGCGACAAGTGCCACGAATACAAGTTTATAGCAATAAACGAACAATAGCTGAATAGTGGAGGGACAATACGTTGTAATTATGGTCATGATAAACTGTCATACAGTTGTAAAGCAATGACAGTCGGGGTGACCCTCGGTGTCAGTAAGCGTGGTATGAGGCAATGGCGGCAAGCGTGTATAGGTCCGAAAAACAAAAGGACAAAATGAAGCTTATAAGCATCTTGTTATAAGCATATAAAAACTTTTGCTGTGAAGATGGTTTTCAGCTGCCGAAGGTCTGGTATCTAGGGATCCGAAAGTTCACAAATTGAAGAGACTGTTCCGGTAAGAAATGCACGGGTTGATACTATAAGTGTGGTGTGTCGTGAACGTGATCGAGTTACAAGTGAGAGAGCGGACGGTAGTAGTGCCATTGACAACACACAAAATACGCGAACCCGTAAGAAGGTAGATCACAACTAAAAACTCGTAGCTTGTCAGTTTACTCCGTGAACATGGCGCTTGCAACAGTGTCTTTGAAATATCGGGTGCTCAATAAAACAAACATGCATATCCCGTTTTGAATACTAGTTATAATGGCAAAGGACCATGCTAGCTTAAAATGTTGTATTAAACTTCATATGTATGATACCTTATTTAATTTGCATTTAGTTAAATATTAGTAACTAAGAATGACAAAGCCTGTTGCGGAGTTCATCATTGCGTTGTATGAGACGTGTTTACTTGTGTGCATATGACGAAGCCTGCGTTGCGGATAAGGTATTATGAATTGGATTATTTTATTTATTGTGTGAGATTTTTAATAAATAATTGTTATATAAAAAAAGGTTATTTTACAATTGGAAAGCATGATTTAAATAAGTCTGCCACGAAAGCAGGAGCTCGCTGGTTCGATCCCAGCCCTGGACACTGGGGGCCTTGGTCACTTTTTCTGTAGTAAGTATATGACATTTCTCTCAATTTATAAGTCCATTTTATCTAACAGTTTAGCTAGCTAGGGTACAGCTAGCAGGGGTAGGGTACGACCCGATTCGGGTTTCCTTCATGAGCGATATCTGTTGCATTTATTCAGAAAACAAAAAATAAAAAAGTTGGCGATTAGGTTTGTAGTTTAAATAGTAGTTTGAAATGTTCGAGCTGCAATCACAAAACACGCCTAGCTTCTTTCCCATTTATTTCCATACCGCTTACCGCTTATGTCTTGTAGGTTAGAAGATGTAGCAAGAATTAGTAGCGACAGGCAACGAAACCCGAGCCGCCATACACATGTCCCTATGTCCCACTCAGCAAACAGGGGACAAATTTATGTCATTTCATACAGAAAGCTCGCGATATGCTCCAAGTTCAATGTTGACATTTTGTATTGTCATATACAGGAGGTTTGATATCAAAATATTCCTTTTATTTGTATTTTATTTTATTATATATATATATATATATATAATACAATAACATTATAAAACATAAAGATATAAAACTTTATTAATTTATTGAATCAGGCCTTGCTTTGCGGAATTCAATAACAAAGAAAATAATGTTACTTTGCTCTTCCGCTAAGCATGCTAGTCAATTAGTGGCAATCCGTTATACGTAATTTTTTTCATGCAATTAATGTACCCACCCTCCCTCCGTAAAAAATAAAAGTTCTCTCTCTAGTTCTCTCTCTAGTCCTCTCTGTGCAGGCTAGGAGTGGACCAGGAGGCCGTTAAAATTACCTTAAAATAAAAGTATAACTAAATTAAAAATAAAACCATAAATATAAAACATAAACATGCTAAACCATCATCTAAATCAGATAAACTAAACACAGCCCGCAACACCCTGTATCACAATCGATGCCAGAGGTTAATCATTTTATTCAGCAGTATACAGTTACGGATATTGACACAAATGTCGGGGGAAACGGTCAAATTGAATGTGTGATTGGAAAATCAATACGAACCGTTAAGCCACTAGTTTTGCGCACGTTTTGATGATAATAATGTGTTTCGATATAATATAATGCGATGAGAATATAATGCGTGGTTAAACTTAGGAGAGAACCTGCTCATAGTTATATCCGTGTTTGAGTAATAACTAACGAGTTTCGGGTACCTGTGTTATAACTGGCCTAGGTTTTTTCATAATGGTTTTTGCAGCTAGGGTATGAATATTATTCATAAAACGACTAAGTCAGTGAAAACGTTTAACTTTTATTTGTGATTGGAAAATCAATGTCAGAATTTTTATGCTACTAAATTAATTTTGTATTAAGATAAGCGACCCAGTGGATGACACTATAAGGACGGACTTAACACACTTTTACAAATAACTTCTGAACTATAAAACATACCGACTGCATGCTTGTGCAAATATGTAAACCACTTCTTTCTGCTATGCGGGCCATATAATTTACTCTAGATACCTACATTTAGTTTAGATAAATTATCAAACAGTTTTAATAATCAATTACTAAAAACACACATAATTGTGGTTATGATCTTGACTTTCATGGTACAAGTTCTTAACAGGTTTGCTAAAAAAACCTAGTTACGGAAACTGTTTCTCAAATAGTAAATTATTTATGAAAGCGACTAAAGTTTTTGAACACAATTCGCAAATGTCGCAAGCAGTCTATTTTTGGTTATATTAATAGCGATATATTTTTTTTTTTTCGATTAAACTTCAAAAAGTCATCCACTGGGTCGTGGGCAGAATGTCTGCGAACGAAATTTACTGCCGCGGGGACTTTTCCCATTTTTACAAGCTTTTAGGTTAGGGCATCTGCCGCGAAAGCAGGAGGTCGCTGGTTCAATCCCAGCCCTGGGCACTCTCTTTTAATTTATAATTTATATATAGTAGTGTGACTACTTTAAAAAAACATGAATCAAAACATTTATGATATTTAATAAATGATTTAATTCATGCTTTACGATTGTAAAGCTTTTATTTTACTTACAATGCGTGTGTATATTTTATCCTGGTGGAACCTTGCAACTTACTTGCAACTTAATTTTGAACCAGTTATATTTTTCTTTGAAATATAAAATTGTTCATGCCACTAGTTTTGGTCACTGAATGTCAATAGAACTTAAAAAATTTACAAGTAGGTACCTTAGTGAGATCTTTTAGAAATGTAAAATGTAATTAAATCAATATTTGGGGACAACCTCACACAGATCGACCAAATATTTGCCTCGCAAATGCAATATCCAAAAGATAAGGAATTATTCTCAACATCAATATTAATCAGTTTTCGATCGATTTCATATCGAAGGAGTAAAATCAATTTAAGATTTAGCTCATCGATCGGGATCTCAAGTACCGTTTCTTCATTAACCGATTTTATCGCGAGCGATTTTAATAATTGGAACTCCCTCAGATTTTGTTCGGATGATTAAAAATTTTGGACCCTATCCTTGGATTCTTCGAATCTCTTCTTTGGAATTTATAATGGCGAAGATTGTTGTCATTATGTACAATTCATTGGTTCTACGCAACGAATCTCGCGAGTTTTGTTTGAGATTTTCTAACTTCATATTTACTGTATATATTTATTTGTATTTAATTTAAACTACATATATTTTGACTTGTATCATCATAATTAAATTAGGTAAAATGAATTTGTATTATTCTAGTATGTATTTAGAATCCATCTTTGTAATCGAATATATCCGGTAATCGATGTTTTTTGAGAATAGTTTAAACTTACTGAACTAAAAAATAACATTTTTAAAATTTGCACACCAGCATCATTACTGCTATCCAAACGATTTCTATAAAATCCCTGATTCGTTTATTCACTATAATATCATCAACATCCATAAAAATATACGCCTAAATATGACTCCATTCCTAACATTTTTTCTCATAACTACTCGTGTTTGTTACCAGTAGCAATAAGATTTTTTTTTTGTAATATAAAAAAAATAGTACGGCTCTCTTGATCTAAGCTTCACAGGCAATAGCGGCCCATATATGTTCAGGCATATATTATCCGCCGGAACTGCCAATAAAACTATGGAAAATATTTCTACCAGATGCCCGGCGAACACGCCCACTATACAGATCTGTCCGATTGCCCGAGCTATGTGGCATGAGCGTCTCTGATAAAAAAGCGTATGAATTTCTAACACATCCAAAATCCGTGCCTACTTAGCGACCATTTAACGGCAACAGGGCATTATATCGCCACTGTCCATGTCGCTATAACAATATCCATTCAGTATCCTACTCTTATCTGATTCACACTGCACACCGTTTTGGAGTTGGCTCTAGTGATGTTAAAGACGCTGTTTTGAAGTCTTTACATTAAATAATCTAGTCTTTTTGATAAAAATATATACAGTAAGTTTAACTTACCTAGCTACCTCTACCTACCTTAAATCTAAAATAGCTCCTTGAGGCATTGTACCTAGGATGCTGGGGGCATTTCCTCGTTGTATCGCAATGCTGGTACGTTGTGCGAGGAAGCTACCAGCTCTTCGGTCACCAGTTACATCAACTTTTTTAAATCAAGTTTTTAGAAATAAGTCGAGGTTAAAGTTAAGTGGCCCCTAAGAAGGCAGACAGGTCTCGTATTGACGCATTTGAGATGTGGTGAATAAGGAGGAGGAAAGCAAAATGAGGTACATAATCTCTAAAGTTAGGCGGTCTAATCGCTGTAGAGTAATGTCTGTTTAACTATGTAAATAAAGATGCAACTTTACAAGTACACAATAGTAGGTACCTTTGTAGCAAAATCATTTACCTGACTTCCACCATTTTTAAATTTTAGCAACTGACTGTGAAGTGTAAGAGTTCGAGCTCTTTTGAATTACGTACTTTTGAAAAAGATTCTAAATATGAATCGGCTTAACATTATCCCAAACTAAAACAAAGCCTTTCAAAACGCAGTCTCGTTTAAAAAGTTACGACTCATAACACTCGAAGACACAACACTATTTGCATTTTATTGTTTTAAAAACAACTTAGGCTATTATGGCGATGCGAGATAGTATCGAATGTTTTGTGAATAAAATTGGTCGCGCTCGACCGAATCGGATCTCGCATCGGACGTATCGATACGCCGATCGATACCGATTCGTATCAGCTGTGTTACGTAATTACAGAGTAGCTTGAGCAGTTTGTGTATAAAACAGGCGTGTATTTAAGAACAAAAGGTAACTAACCTTGTGGGTAACGGGAAGGACGGAAGAAGATTTAGGGTAAAGGCATGTGAAATGTTTGAGATTTTTTGTGTATGTCTTTCTGTTTGAATGACACGTATAATAATATGCCTTCGTTTGAATGACGGTATGTCTGTTTTGAACTGCGAAGAGTCTATACCTACTGTATAAATGCAACCCGTCAAAAATATTTGCAGGCAAGTAAGAACAGGGGGTGTCTCAACCATGAGTTTCTATAGATTTCGAAGGATAGATTCCGTTCCGATACGGCATCTACAGTTGCATCCCGCTTCCACCCGCAAGTGCGAGGAAGATGCACTAATTACGTAAACAACGCTATCTAACAATGTAATAGGAACGTGTGACGCTAGCGACTACAGATTTCTACAGTAGATTTCGAACTTGTGGTAAGCGCACTAGGTTGGCTCTGCCTTTCTTTAACAACTGTAGAAATAGTGCCCAATGCCTGATCACAAGACAAACAAATAGGTTATATGGATACACACAACTTATTTACATAAGTAGAGGAACATTTTACATTTGTAGATAGGTCAAAGAGTTGGCACAGGACACAAAAATCTGGAAGATACGCCATCGAGAACAGAATAACTGGAGTTGCAGGCGTTCATAGGCTACAGTGACCGCTTACCATCAGGCGGGCCGTAAGCTTGTTTGTCACCGTCGTAGTATAAAAAAAAAATAACTCTTAAGTTTATGATGTTCCTTCTTCCTAGATCCTTCGTCCTAGAGTTTTCCGCCACGGCTCAGCCTGTCAACTCATCTCAAGATTTGGCGTTGGCGCTAGTTTTACGATGACTGCCATTTGACCTTCCAACCCCGAGAGTAAACTAGGCTTAATTAGGATTAGTTCGGTTTTCTCGCGATGTTTTGCTTGACAAAGAAGCGATTGGTAAATATCAAATGATATTTGGTACATTAGTTCCGAAAAAACTCTAATGAGTTTCGCAGTTTCGAGTGGTCGCAGGTTCAAATCCCAGCTCGTACATTAGTACGAGCTGGGATTTGAACCTGCGACCTTCGGATTGAAAGTCACATGCTCTTACTGCTGGGCCAGCAACGCTCCAACGCTTTATGATGATGAGAATATGGATACTAAACTACCACTCGTTAAATACCGTATTTTAGTTAATTATATTACACGATATTAGTTTGTTACTTATAAGTATATATATTATTGTATATATGCGTGAGGTCTATCCCAGAAGCTTATTGAAGCACTTATGAAGTATTTCGCTTCGCTCAAGCTTATAATCGGCTTCGACTGCGGCTTCATCCTGAAGCATTTTAATTCGTACATTCAGCTGTAGCTTATTGTATCCGTAGTGTACGTATGGGACATACGGTTAATAATATTGTAGTATTTCATCGTTAGACTTAAACCCCTGCCGCCCAAAGGTTTATAGCCCTATAGGCCTAAAGCCCTAGGCTAAGATTTCCACTTCAACGAAATATGAATTCTGTTCAATTGGAATATAATTGCATTTCTTTTATTTCCTTCGATTTTATTGCATAATTTTATTTTCTCAGCAGCTGATTCAAAATTCACTGACAATTTTTGTTGTAGAGTGAGCGGAGGGTATGCCACGGCTCTTGGACCCCAAGGCCCGTTGGTAGGTTAATTCCAAATTAGGAGCAGACACTTTACTACTTCTTGCGAAAGTAACTACCATAATATGGCCTTTCATCCCAGAGGCGAAACTATGTCAGGATATAGGATGATTGGATTAGTCTGATTTACTCAGTCTTTTTCATAAAAAAAAAAGTTCTAAAAATCACATAGGTAGGACTTTAAGTTGAAATTCGCAGTATCAAGAGTTATTATTGTGAGCGAATAATTTACCATTGAATTATTTTCCTAGTGACAGTGGTGAAATTGCAATTGAAACTATGTACTACATGTTAGAATCATGAGACCAATAATTTATCAAAACATATTAGGTAATTTCAAAGTTATACTTACAAATAAATAGATGCGCATATTTAAAGAAAGAGATTGTACACATTAAAAAATATATATATACAAAAACTTGACGGAAACTAATGGGGCAAAGTTGCTCGCCAATCTTTGAACCCGTATGTAGGTATCATAATCTCCGTGTGAGTAGTCGTATGTCACGGAAATAGTGGATAAATTAGCAAAACGTGATAACGTGACGCTCAGACAAAATGGAGAGCGATCCAAAAGCTGCTGATGTGTTTTTAATCTGTTGATTGTTTCCATTAGCGTTGCGTGAGGCTTTTGTTTCTTGATGTCTCTGGGCACAGACCACCTCAACTACTAGACAGAGCACAAGACCACGAGCGGTCACCGCACTTATTCAGTGCCGTACTAATTTAGTATAGAAGCGACACTGCTTATTTCAATTGCACTTACATTTACGATCTGTTCTGGTGAAAATTTAAATGATGTACAGTCCGGTACAAGAGGTCCGTTATCTTATTATTGTGTTTTAGGGGTGAACCTGGAATATTGTAGTACAAAATGGTGTAGGATAGTAGTCGGTTATGCTTGTAGAATAGGCAAGACGACAAAAAAAATGCATTAGTCCATCTGTTAGATTGTTAAAAATAATCGAATGTATTTTTTCTTCTGTGCGTCACATGAAAAATGATGGAAATACAGTGTTAAAGTTTCGCATAACGTCACGATTGGATACAATTCGTACCTTATAGTGACATTACCAGCCCCCACTCCGTTACGTCGATGCTCCTCATCTCCGTCAATTTTATAGTTATCGTGAAAAAGGAAAAAATACGTGTGTAATTGTTTTGCATAATCTAACCGACGGACTAAATAGAATAATAGTTTTTCAACCTAGTCGTCATCCCTGTAAAACTGAGTAGATATGTGTGATGACCTCATTGCCTTTATAAACGCTTTATTTATAATGCGAAGTCTATGTAGTCTGTGGTCTGGTAAGACTCTGGTTGAACACCATCCTTATAATTAGATTAAAATGTAGCCTATCATCATATTGAGTATATTTATGCAAGTAGAAAGTTTTTGTTTTTACAAACATTAGTATAAAAAATAGGGGAAGAGAATTCAAAATATTGCCTTCAACTCGTAAGATCTTTTTCCGTATTAGATCACGATTATGACTTTAACAAATCACCAGTATTTTTAGGGTTCCGTAGCCACTAGAACGGGACCCTTATAATTTCGTTCAGCCCGTCTGTCCGTCCGTCACAGCAGTTTCACAAAAAACATGAATTCCTTTTTTTTTTAAAACACTTTTTGTGTTAAATAAAGGGTCTTACATGGTACTTACTCGTAATTATATACAATCGTAATGATTGGGTTCGCCATTGAAGTTTCAAAAAAAATGTCAGAGAATTTAATTTAAACTAAATTCATAGAAGTTTGTCGTTTAAAATAGCACTGTAAAGTTTGACAATTCATTTGCTCGGGAGAGATAACGTGGTTTGAGTCTACGTTCGGTCGATCAGTCCGCCAGACATCCGCCAAACAAATTGACCATACATTGATTGGCAGATCCCCGGATATGCCCGAAAGTATATTACATACATACAAAAAAAATCTTGCACAATTTACCAAAATGTTTAAACTAGTCCAGAATATGCATCTATGAAGAAAGGCACTTCACACTACCTTTTTTTACCAAAATTTTTTCGTGTGTAAATCTCAATATGCAAGTCATGCGCTATCTCCAACATAAGTACTCGTATCCTGACGTTATCTCCCCATAAATCTCTCCTGATTCTCTGAAAACGTTATGCACCTTAAACGCCATTCGTCTCGAGTGTCAACGCTTTGCTTTTGAAGCACCGCAGGCGTGAAATGAATGATCAACATCGACGCTGGATACTTGGATAGGAATTATTGCAACTAGCATAATTCAATAAGTTTAATAGATCTGTGATTTTGTAGCAATCAAGGATGACTCACACTAGAACGGAACGGAACGGAAAGGACGATCTGTCAATTTCTATAGAAAGTATCACGTGATGATGAGCAAACATACTTTATTTTAAAATACACAACTTCTCCATGCCTACCAGGAACTTCGAAAATTGGCATTGACAGAAATACTTCTTGGTCACTCTAATATGCAAATGTGACAGATATGGATAAAAACCGCAATCGTTCGATTTTCGTGGTACTGGCCCTGGTCACAATGCAAGTGTGCTTATTAATATAATTATTCAACGCATGCGAGCATTAGACGAATGTCTATGTCGGAATTAGCCCTTTCGACGCATAATGCCAAAAACGCAAAACGCCATTTTGTCATTTCGCGTACTGATAAAAAAAACACGCATAATGCCAAATACGCTTTATACCAAAAACGCTTTATGCCAAAAAACGCATAGTACCAAAAACGCAATACGCCATTTTGTCTTTTCGCGTATTAAAGGAAAACATCCCTCAGTTTCATGCAAAGCTCGCTATGCATGCTGAGTTTGGTGGCGTTGCGGTACCTACGGTACGGTAGCCACATTGACCTTACAGAAAACACTAAATGTGTATGTTACTGAAGTGTCTTTTATTGATTATTTACATAGATATAGGATAAAAGAACTGGATACCCGATCAGACGAAAAAAAATTACGCCGTAAATGTGCAGCAGTTGCGGCTCTTTTCCATATAAGTAGTCTTGTTTAGAACGTGACGTTTCGTTAAGTGCCAAACAGACTATAAAATTTTAAATTGTATGAATTTGACATTTAATGCTTATTACAGTAAGTTCTTTTTCGTACGAAACATTTACCGTTGTATCATTATCAATGCAAGTTCGCTAATGTCAATCTGACCCACGTTTTTTGACGTTTTTGTTATGCTTCGTGTGTTTATTTCTTTTTAATAAGTCAATGATTATTTGGTACATAACTACATGTTACATATTCAACACATCATGTTCATCATGTTCATATTCTAGGTTGCTGGCTGAATATTTACTCAGCTTTATTTTGAACCGCATAAGGCTTAGTGCAGACGAATGGTAACTGACGTGCCCTGCATCCCGAAGTTCCCCATTAACTCGCATAGCTTTGAGATGTAAATGAGTTTTTTTAATCTTCATTGGAAACCCAGCCGCGGCGAATTTATTCCCTTCCTCATTCGAATGGTAAGCAGGAATACTTAGATTTAATAACAAAGCTTTTTAAAATTTCTGTTTTGAAATTTTGCGCATTATGTTAGTTGTTTAGGAAATACGCAAGTAGTTTAGTATGGGGTAGCGCATTGTTATCGATGAATTCTAAAGTGTCTTAGAACATCGATGCCGTACAAGTGTTTCATTTTGGGTAAATGTTGAACTTGCTTACTAAATTTCACAAAAATGTATTGATAATTGAGACGTGTAGAGGAGAACAAATGGACAGACACACGAAAGCCTTTCTTTGCAAGCTGAAATGGAGACGCTTTGCTCGCTCGGTCAATAATATATGTATAATGAATATTTAAGAACCGGCCAAGAGCATGTCAGGCCACGTTCAGCCAACCTAGAAGGGGTTTTTGGTACCATGACCATAACTAGCGAAAAGGAGTAACTTCGCGACACTCAATTATACTAAGAAAATATGACTAAAAAAATTACGTAATCGTCCATGTTCAAAATAGTTATCCTAGAAAGTTCCTATAAGCAGAGCTTTAATGTTGTTTTTTCATAATTTTTGAACTTGCAGTTCAAAAGTAAGAGGACCACGCGATTATTTCCGAAAATTTTCACTTTAACAAAAAATGTTGTTAGATTATCCCTATTTTTTTTTTAAATACCTGTCCAACAATACCTCACACTTTAGGTTTGAAAAGAAAAAAAAATCAACCCCCACTTTACGTGTAAGTATTGAAGGTACCCAAAAAATGTTTTTTGCCTGCTTTTTATTTTACCAGTTTGTCACTTTGTATATGTATATTCATAGTTCATACCAAATCATAGCTTTCCACCACTAGATGTCACTGAGCTAAGCCGCAGACGGACGGACAAACAAACATGGCGAAACTATAAGCGTTCCTAGTTGAGTACGGAACCCTAACAAAAGCAAAATTGATTAAAAGTGCTGGCACAGGAAGTTTAGGGATGTCGGTGAAAATCACTTGCCCCCCATAAAATTACAGCCAAAACCTAATCTAACCAATAACACTTTTAACAATTGACCCAACGAATACATTAACATATGCAAACACAATTTTAAAGTCTGCATATGAAATGTAATATTCAATTCTAAAAGGGTAACGGCGCCAATGATCGGGCATTGTGCGAGCCCCACTGTTGTCACATAATGTCAGTATCGGGGGCTCAAAGTGTCACCCGTCAGGGCATGCACTTGCTACGCTAGTCCCAAAAACGGCATATGTCACTTTTGTCCTCAGCCAGATGTGACTTTATTCCATAAATATTCGGTTATCCAGACGTCACTTGTTTAGAAGTAAGCGGGCGTATGATGCTGAAGGGGTTAGTTCGTTACGTCGTTATTGAATAAGTTTTGTGATATTGTGAATTCGCCATGGTGCGAATTTAACCCGGTACTTTGAATGCGGACTAATTCCATTGTCGAGGGGCTGACACATGGGAGACCTGACAGGGACTGTTAAGCGTTTATTGCTGATATTGAGGGCTTAGTGTTAGAAATTTGTGATATTAGCTCAGATTTAATTTTGGCGATCATTTATAATGCCTGTTTTCATATTCAAATTGTAAAGGGACAAATGCTCACATAAATTTTTCGTACAAACGTAATTAAATCAGAAAATAGTTTTGTAACCAAAATAGGTAATCTTTTATTGTAAAGCACGAATCAAATAATTTATTATATGTAATAAATGTTTTGATTCGTGACTTTTTCTTTTTTTAAGTTCTCCTTATAAAAATACGCATTGTAAATAATAAAATTAGTCTTTTGTGAACTACAAATACGTAAATGAAATTCATAAGTAATAAAATTTAAACAGTGTCACTTATTAGTTCTTCCTGATCATATTTTATATTCGTAAATATTGTTTTTGAGCTCTTTCTTCATCGACTTATGTTGGACTTATGTTAGAGGCTAGAGCGTTGGTGGCCCAGCGGTATGCTTTCAACCCGAAGGTCTCGGGTTTAAATCCTGCCGGCTCGTACCAATGACATTTTCGTAACTTATGTACGAAGTATCATTTGATATTTACCAATGGCTTTTCGGTGAAGGAAAACATCGTGAGGAGACCGCACTAATCCTAATAAGGCCTAGTCTACCCTCTGGATTGAAAGCAAAGATGGCAGTCACTTTCGTAAAACTAGCGCTTATGTCAAATCTTGGGATTTGTTGCCAAATCGGACCACAGGCTCCCCGAGCGGTTGCATAAACTGGGAAAACGCTTGGAAGAAGAAGATCTACTTATGATGGACGAATCACGGTAAAAACTTTGGCAAGAACAGAAAAAAAAACTCTTTTAATTCTTCATTATTGTATTTGTTTTACGTATCGTGCAATAAGCATATTTTAAATCCACAAGCACACATTAAAATAAAATAAACAAGTAACAAACCTTAACAACACAATTACCAAGCACAAACAATCTAAATTCACAAAGTCAAACAAAAACTTTAAGTAGCGCAAAACGCGAAATTTCCGAGCGACATTTGTCCGTAAAATAGCAAACAAAAACGTAATTTGCAGCAGGGGCGAGCACAATAGCGCCCAAACGGTCCACTCCTGGTGCGGTTACCCTAAATTGTTAAAGTGACAGTTAGAGACTTGTGGTTGATGCAAATTTTGGGCGTCCACGCCCCTTCGATTGATATTGTGTGATACATGTTATGTTAATCTGTTTCGAAATTGCGACCTACTTTAAAGTGCGGCAATGAAAAGTTATTTGATACGCCTCTGATTGAAAGTGCATATTAATGTACAAATGTACTTTAAGAGCAATAAATAGCTTTAACACCAATGTTTAACAAAAAGACAATTACAATTGTAAAGCATGAATTAAATCATTTATTAAACATAATAAATGTATTGATTCATGTTTTTAAGTAGTCACACTACTATATATAAATTATAAATTGAAAGAGATGTCATATACTACAGAAAAAGTGACCAAGGTCCCCGGTGAGGGCTGGGATCGAACCAGCGACCTCCTGCTTTCGCGGCAAACGCCCTGTGATTGTGATTGCCGAGAGTGATTGTAAAATTTCAAATGGAATTTCGTATATACGTCCCAAAAACTAGCGTATGCAACAGTTCGTAATTGGTTCTTAAAACTTTCGGGTCTATTTTTACAAAACTCGACTTCGTCCCGTTTTGTAACAGCGACTCTCAAGTTTTAAAAACCCTTATTATGTCACTGTTGCATTAACTACTATGGCTAAACGAACGCTAAAATGCAATTCATTTGAGCACTGCAAACATTCCAGTAAAACTAAAACTAGAATACAAACAAATGTTTTCATTCAATTGAGAGAACTGGACTGGAGCAAACATGGAACGGAATTTGGATTCAAATTAATTTCGGTATTGTATTGTTTTGTGCTCAATTAAGGAGTAGGTGCCGTAAGGAGTAATAAAAACACTGTTTAATCGCAAACTGATTTTTAAACTTATATGTTGCTGGCCCCACGCTGGCCCAAAGTTACAATTGTACAGTGTGGTGGCGCCATCTCTCGCTTCTAGTTGAAAATAATGTGTAAACATTATCTGGAAGGACATCACTAGACGTAACTCTGAGCTGTAGGATTGGCGGAACGCACCTTAAACGTTTCAAAAATAAGAAAGGATTGCTTTATAATTAGAAAATTTCGGACTCTGGCCGCCGTGGTCGGGTGGCCTAGTGGTTAGGGCGTCTGCCGCAAAAGCAGGAGGTCGCTGGTTCAATCCCAGCCCTGGGCACCTTGGTCACTTTTTCTGTAGTATATTTCAATTTATAATTTATAAGTAGTGTGAAACCACTAAAAACATTTGTTATAATTAGTAAATGATTTAATCCATGCTTTAAAATTGTTAAAAATCTATTCACATTACTATCTGTACCAGCAATTTATAATCATAATGTGTATACGTCCGTATACTACTTAGCATCACGATAAAATGGAATCAATAGTGCTCTCATACCGTGCCAAGATGTAATCAACGCATGAAGTGGTACCGAGCAGAACCATTTATTCTACACATTTTCGCATGCCCCCGACAACCACCCTATTTCAACCATATAAGGAATACTTTCGAATAGCAGACGTCGTCGTAATGTAACCAAGTGTATTAGGATGAAATTAATGATCCTAGTATTGGAAATCGTTTGTTTTCGTGTAGTTTGCAGAAAGCGTATGTAGTTCATATTTCAATCTCGCTAGGTGATCCGTCGTCTGGCTTGTAGACGTATCGTGTGACACAGCTATTATCATATTAATCTTGCTTTTAACAAGTGCTCAAGTTGGTATGTCAGTCTGTTAGTGAAGTACGGAATTGCAATCCATTGCCATCATACCTGAAATTGCCAGTCGGCTCAAGGAAAGAGGGCACGTGGATGGTGGCAAGGGACCCACGGATTATGTCACTAAGCGACGCATGTCTCGAAAAAACTTTACTTACACTTTTTTTTGTAGAAAGTTTAATTAAGAATTAACTATTATACGTACACGGAGAAAAAACCTCTTTAACGAATTGATTGTATTGTTGTGCTCATAGCAACAGCAATATTGACTTGCCGTCAATACTAGAACTGCTCCTGTTAATACAAGAATATTGTAAAGAGCTACATATTATATTAATGAGTACAAAAACTAGGGGTCACACACAATACCTACAGTAAATTTGTTAAAGAGAACTAGACTTATCTCCGTGTAGAATATCGTAGATAAAGAATTCAAGAGACAGATGCTTTAAAATAAAATTAGGAAATCGTACCAAACATACATCCTTGCGGTACACCAAACATTATATTTTTGTATTAGAATACTTGAAGTCCGATTTCAAGTATGAACTTAGATAGGGCGTACTGGTACAGTAGTATCTCCCGCTATAAAGAATGCAAAAACATCTCACACAGTTTTATTTGTACAGCGGTGAACGTGTCAATATTTTTGCGGCTTTCATAGCGGCAGATACTTTTGCAGGTGACTGTAGCATCTTTCATTTAAGTTAAATTTTCGTGAGTCATCGTCGGACAAACAGAGTGACCGCCCGATGCAGTCGAAACATGTCACGCCTATTGTGATAAAAATACGTGACTTTTAACCGTTTAAGTTTAATAGACCAATATCGACTTTAGATCGCTGAGTCCACTCTAAACTTAGTGTCGAAGCTAAAGGACGGTTATACAAACTTTTTATGCAGGGGGAGTCACTTGACTCTGCAGCTGACTGTACAATAAAAAAATGAAGGAAGAGGTTTACTTGCAGAAGAAAATGCTTTGTTTTTAAAACGTTTCTGAATATTTTTCTGTGCCTCGCCAAACCGCCTTCACAAAAACCATTACGTACATAAATACAAAACCTTTAGATAAATGATATAAGGTCCTTTTTTAATCGCCCGAAGAACAGTAACTCACCGCTAAGTAACCGATAAAAGCAACAATACAGTAACTGACGTCCGTGATACTCATGTCGGAGTATCATTTGTCGTGTCGTATCGCGCGCTATAAATTCTTAAATGCGTTAAAATATGGCCGCAGTCAAGTTTGATGTATAACCGCAGACTGTTTTAATGGTATTTTAAATTTAAGTTCATGCTTTAGGGTAAGTCATTCAATATTCTCACGAATTTCTTGTAAATTACTTTAAATTCAACACTCAGCCTAATCGGCCTCGGTCAGACCGCATGCATTTTTCATTGTTTTCGCCAAACGGTAAGACAGCCCCTAAATCACGCCAGATTTGCATATGTGTAAGAAACAAAGGGATTTGTTTTTTTAATTCGGCGAGAAACACTGTCGGCTAAGGCAGCATAAACAGCCGACGCGGTGAATCATGAAAAAAAAGATGACTTTTTGTATAAATGTGACAGTCACGGGGATTTAAATTTAATCTGAAACGGTACTTACGTCACAGGAAATACGAATGCAATCGTATATTTAGCAATTTCCGGAGTTATTGATGTGTTACAAAATAATAATGATAACATTTTTATATTTCAATTTTATTCTCTGCTTCAATTGATTCGGTTTTCGGGATTGTGGTCAAACTCGTATAATAGCGAAACTACTAACCTGGGCACAGAGTACCATTTTGTACAATTTTGGGTCGAAACTCTAGGTCCATGGCCACGCAAGTTTTTTTTAGGAAATCGCATAAAGGCTGGTTGATGTAACTGGTGACCGAAAAGCTGGTGGCTTCGTCGCACAACGTACGTGTATCAACATTGCGATAGAACGACGAAATTCCGCCAGCATCTTACAATGCCTCATGGGCCAACTTTAGTTTTAAGTAGCTTGTACCTTACTGTAGCTATGTTTATATTTATTTGGTTATATTTGTAAACAATAAATACTTCATTAATATTTAGTCAGTATATAGCCTTTTTATTATTTACTTTTTATTTACTTCACAGTGGATTAGGCTTGTACCTATACAGTTCGGGGTAAATTCACTTCACTATACAGCGGGGAAATGCTGTCTCGGGATCGTGCTCTGGATTATAACAAATGCAGAACCAGTATTTCTTTTTAAAAGTATGATTTTGTAAAATTAAATCATTGTATAGATTCAAAAAAATCTACGTCAAAGTAGCAGAAAACAACTAGAGTCAAACCACGGTATCTTTTTCTCAACCAAGCAAATAAATTGTCAAACTTTGAAGTGATATTTTAAACGTCAAACTTCTATGAAATTATGATTCACAGTCTGTTCTATCAAAATCTAGAAAACTTAGCATATTAGGACTCTATTTAGTTCATTTTATATTTTGTTTTTTGTCCACTGTCTTACAAACACAACAATTTTAAAGGACCAGAAGGAAGCCATAAAACAGTTTTTAACGTCAACATTTTACTACTTTTAAAAGTAGTGGCACACTTTAAGCACCTAAACAGAATTACAATCACACAACCATTGTTGGAGCACACTTAAATATTTACCGCAGTGTATTTCCGATGCGAGGCACGGGTCGATATTAATCATTAACATGTTCAAACTTACTTTAAAACAGGATTTATTTCATACCTACATTTTAACTATTATATAAAAATAATTGAGTTGATTCGATTATCGTCCTATCTCAATTTTATTTTTTATTTTTTTTGTAAACATAAGTGGGTACATCAGTATATATATTCAAAATATAGTGTAACTAATTCGCCATACGGCACACAAATAAGTGCAGATAGCATGCAGCATGCATTTAAATAAGAGTAAATACAATTTAGGTAGCATTCACTGATAATAAATGGAGCATTAAAAGAAATAGAGACAAAGCAGAACAAAAACGTCAAAAACTGTGGGTCAGAATAACATTAGGGAACTTGCATTGATGATGTTTCGTACGAAAAAGAGCTTACTGACGTAAGAATTAAGTGTCAAATTCACACACATAATTACCAATACTGTTAAAAGTATCTTCTTCTTCTTCTTCTTTTTCAACCTTATTTCATCCACTGTTAGGTATAGGTCTCCTCATGAGTACGCCATCTTTTTCTATCCTGGGCTTTTTGCATCCAGTTCTTTCCAACCACTTTGGTTATGTCATCGCGAACTGTCCTCCAGGATTCCGGTGTCCAAGCCAAGGTCTCCACTCAGATACTCGTCGGCTCCATCGATCGTCTGTTGTGCGGCTTACATGTATGTATGTATGTATGTAAACTCTTTATTGTACAAAACACAGAAAAATTAAAATTTACAAAAGGAAAACAGTAAGTACAAAGGCGAACTTATCCCTTACATGCCCGGCCCATCTCCATTTTCTCTTGGCAATGACCTGGGCGATGTCGGAAAGTTTGGTGCGCCTTCGGATCTCGACATTTCTGATGCGGTGTTGCAGTTTAATACCTAGCATGATACGCTCCATTTTCCGCTGTGCTACTTGGAGCTTATTAATTAAGTTTTTGGTCAGGGTCCAGGTCTCCGCCCCGTAAACCATAACTGGTAAGACACACATTTCGAATGCCCGTTTTTTAAGGAAGAGGGGCATCTTACCCTTAAAGATGTCCGACAATTTACTAAACGCAGCCCAGCCTAGTCTTATTCGGCGTTCTACTTCCTGGTTACACCTCTTCCCCAAGCTAACCTGTTGACCCAGATATATGTACCGATCAACACGTTCGATCTCCTCATCTCCGATCTTGATTTCAATACCTTCGGTATCATCACTCATGAACTTGGTCTTCTTTAAGTTCATACGGAGGCCCACTTTCAGAGAGGCATCATTCAGCTCTTCCATCATATCCTGTAGCTGTTCCAGGTTCTCAGCAAAAATGATGACATCATCCGCGAATCGGAGATGATTTAGCCCTCTACCGTAGATGTTAAGACCCCTATCTGTCCAGTCAAGGAGCTTAAAAACATCTTCTAGGCAAGCTGTAAATAGTTTCGGGGAAATAGGATCACCTTGTCGGACCCCTCTTCGGACCGGAACTGGTGACGAGAGGTCGTGTAGTTTTATTTGTAAAGTAGCCGCGTTGTAGATTTCCTTCACCACCTCAACATACCTTGTGTCTACAAGGCTTCGCTTCAAAGAAAAAAGTTAAAAGTATGTAGGCTGTTGGCACTTACGGAACGTCATGTCCGAAACAAGACTATATGAAAAAGAGTCGCAACTGCTGCACTTTTATGGCGTAATTTTTTTCGGCCGATTGAGTATCCAGTTATTTTATCTTATATCTATGAGCATTATACATATGAAGTCAATTTAAACTTAAATTGAAATGTACAGCCAAGATTGAGGGTTACAAAATTTCCGAAGTCGGATAAAAATTAATTAATAGAATGGTTAATTAAAAATTCTAGCTTCATTTTTTATTTGTTTTAAATATTTTTTGGCAATTTGTTGTAAACTCTAGCTGCCATTCCAAATAGCTTTTTGCCAGCAACGCCGTCTTAAATGATCCAAACCTTATTTTGTAATGTTGACGATGACTATTGTATTTGGTGAACTGGACGATGTTGGATTTGATGTACATTGTAACTTCATATATACAAAGATATATACTTGGATACTGCGTCGTTTGTATGTATGTATGCTTGCAGGTTTGTTCGACATTTAAATTCGAGCATTGTTGAGCGGTGTGTGCGTGAAGCAATGCTATGCGTGTGTATAGTGCTTAGTGCTATCTCTTTTGCACACCGACGTGCGGTGCGAATCGTATCCAGTGTGACATCAGCCTTACGTTCCATATTAGTTAAATATTAAAAAACAGCCTAAAATCTAGTCTTAACACTTGACCACCAGAGCGATCTCTCTTTTCCATTAAAATAGATTATCCATCAAATCCCCGGTTAAGTATGTAAATATTACATATTGTAAAGGTTTAAAATCCTTCATAAACGTATGTATTTAGGTCTACATTGTTCAATGCCTAAATGAAATTTAAGTTTAATATTTATAAGGACTAAAGAAACATTCTGACCTAAAGAAAGCCTGCGTAATGTCTGGCTAAAACCTAATTCTGAAATATTTACATAAAACAATTTGGGGAGATTTATATAATTTCAAACTGAATTCGGACTGTATTTTAATGCATAATTTTGAAACGTGGCTTTCATCTCAAGTTGGTTTGATACATTTAAGGATGACTCACACTAGGACGGGATGAGACGGAACGGGGCGGGACGGGACGATCTATCTGTCGATTTCTATAGAAGAAATCACGTGATAGATCGGAGCCCTTGGATGTAACGTGATGTTTTCTATAGAAACTGACAGATCGCCTCGACCCGTCCCGTCTCGTCCTAGTGTAAATTATCCTTAAGACAGGCTTTTAGATTGTAGAGATCACACACACAAAATTCATAATGTTAATGTCAGTTATCGTAAAAAATAAGTTTATGGCCTAGTTTTGTCCTTGTAATCTTTTTTGTCGGACGCATCTAATTCCATCTTCAAATCTTCGTTCATGGGTCGCAAAAAGCCCTCTGATGCTATAAAAATAAAATAATAACACGATCTTTGTCAGCTCTTTTTCTTTTGTACTGGCACGGCCAAATATAGGTCAGGACCTTTCGTGACGTGTGCGTTGAAATACGGTCTAATATGAACGAATTTATCATAACTACGCTATATTGTATATGCCAACTAACCTTCTCCCACGTAGATTTCAACCCCCATTTTACCTCTTTAGAGATTGAATTTAGGAAAGTGATGAACGGAATGGGAGCGGTGGGACGGGACGATCTGACAGTTTCTATAGAAATATATTCACATTAACAACGTGATTTATTTTTGGCGTACCCTTCGTGCGCAAGTCCGACTCGCGCTTGGCCGGTTTTTATATTTAAAATTTGAACAGAATGTAACTTAACAAACGTCTATAGCTCACAGCCTTTTATAAGTACCTGAGTATGATACTATAGGAACTACAGATTACTTAAGTAGTATTAAAATAAGATACGCCACTCAAAAACAGGATGCTAAAAATAACGCCACACACTTGTTGCAAAGTAGATTATGTCAAGAGAGCATTTTTTGTATGCTGGGAGCATACCAAATATGCTCTCAGTAGCTAGTTCTACTAGACGCCGTGTCTAGAGTCAGTACAAAGATTTGATGACGAATAGTAATTTAATTTTTTTTTATTGGTCACTATTGACTTATTAAAAGAAATAGAGACACAAAGCAGAACTAAAACGTGAAAAAATGTTGATCAGAATGACATTAGGAACAATTTTACATTGATGATGATTGATGATACAAAAGAAAAATGTTTTGTAAGAAAATGAGCTAAATGACGTAATAGTTACGTAAGTGTCATATTCATACACAGAACTAAAAACCCCGTAAAACGGAACTTTCCGAACAAGAATATATGAAAATTGCCACAACTGCAATTTCGTCGTCATTTTTGACAGCTGATTGGGTAATTTATTGAATCAGGCGTTACTTTGCGGAATTCCATATTTATAACATTATTAAAGTAACATTATTTTCGTAGCTGATTGGGTATCCAGTTATTTTATGGTATGTCTATGTTGGTCACGTAATTTTGTTGATTTAATTGTGACACTAAAACTTTTAGTGAAATAGTAATATTACGCATAGCCATATTAAATAATATTTAAAACGGGTCACTCACGTAATTTAGTCGATTTTCGCTCGACATGTTTCGTTCTTTACGAAGAACGTCATCAGGAGCGACCACCCGTGACAGAGGCAAGTCGTACCGTACACCCCCGACCCGTTCGTGAATGACCCATTTTAAATATTATTTAATATGTTCGAGTTTCACGAGAGTTTTATAGTTAAAATTACGCAGAGTCAATTGATATTTAATTAATTCACAAGTTGGAAGGGGAAAACAATTGTTTGTACATAAGAATTAAGAAAATCTTGCGAACGATGGATATGTGATATACGTGCGCATTTGCGTGATTATTCAACGGTGACTTAAAAATGCATGTGTGTTAAAGTAAGGAGAGTGGAGTATCTGTCTTAATTTCTTTAATCTGCGCTCCACTAAGGGTGCATTAGGGTGCGGTAAGAACCATGATGGACTGCTGCGGATGGTGACCTGACGCTTGTATGTTATTAATCTTACCTGTCCATACCCGTTCCAAAACGCCTCAAACGCCATTGTAATAGCATGGGACTTAAGACGTTTATCGATTGAAAGTAGGGTTAGGGAGTTATGGTAACTGTATGGCTTACTGCGCTTGCGGCTTTGTTTTATGGCATAGTGTTCGTATGATTTGTAGATGAAAATGTGATACGGATTACGTATAATTTATTCTTTCATTATTTTGCTTCTTAATCTTTATTTAACTTTAAGGATCATCTTAGAACGGAACGGAATGGGATGTACACACGCGTTCATGGGCAATTTATGAATGAATTCATTCATAAACTGCCCATGCAATTTTTAACGCGATGGTACCTGTCAATTTCTGTTGAAACTATTGAAAGCGTCATGTGAGTACCTATGTGTGTAACCGTGTCTAAATTAACAAATGGACCGTTTTCATTTTTTAAGGTAAGTATTGAATATTCTACGAAAACAGAACGAAAACAAATTAAAGCTTATTCTTCAGCTGGGGAAACACATTTATTTTCGAAATATATACAGTAAGTGTAACTTACCTTACCTTACTTCTTCAGCTTAAGTTCTTCTTCATAAATCTCAATTAAATTTCCTACAAACGCTTAACGTTTTTAATACTAATTTTCCTAGAAACACTAATCTTACCTATTTTTAATATTTACTAGAAACTCAACATTGTTTACTCAATTATCCAATTAGATATTAAAAGCACCTTTTAGATATAAAAACAACGAAGTGTATAGTTAATTCATTAATTAAGCATTCTTAACAAGTTTTCAAGTCAAAACAGAGGCGCCGCTGTTTAAAAATAAATGCATAATATTTTACAACTCTATTTACTATAACTATATATACTCAATTGACTCTTATGTCATGCACATGAAAGACTATATTTATATTTTTGGATGGCAAAATAAATGTGGTACGTATATCCCAAGGAAACGATCCTTCAAGACGTTGACAGGTATTCATGTGTGATACATTTTGATGAGAATTTATTAGTAATCTATGCATTTATTTTCTTAACGTTTTTGCTCGACGTTACCCTCAGCATTGCTTGTTAGTTGTTAACTTTTTCTTCCTACAGGTAAATATTTACTTAAAGCAACAAAACAAATATAACATGCACTGACTTAAGGCTAACTTACACTAAAGCGGGACGGGACGATCTATCAATTTCTATAGAAATAATCACGTGATAGCTCGGAGCCCTCGGATGTGACGTGACGTTTT
This sequence comes from Lathronympha strigana, assembly GCA_949128165.1. Taxonomy (NCBI): domain Eukaryota; kingdom Metazoa; phylum Arthropoda; class Insecta; order Lepidoptera; family Tortricidae; genus Lathronympha; species Lathronympha strigana. Next base: position 4,778,000 of record OX421911.1, read on the forward strand.
CTATAGAAACTGACAGATCGTCCCGTCCCGACCCGTCCCGTCCTGTTCTAGTGTCAGTCATCCCGAGGCATTTACAAACAGAACGAGGACTATAATTACTTACATATTTTCATTTTTTTTACACGATACGAGGTAAACAATAATTACATCAAAGTGATGTTACTAAGTTCAATTGATCAGGTTGTAATATTGTCTTCTGTTACCGCGATTTTTATTCATTAAAATTAAACACTTTAGAACTGATTAATCGCGTTTATTGGGATGGCTTCACGAGAGGATGGTTTTTCGGTACCACTAGCTTGGGATCCTGTTTTACATCTCATCAAGGATCAAGCACGACACAGGACTGGAAGACCTTAGTGTGGATCTTGTTTGAAAAGATTGAAATTGATTGGATAAAAAAATTGAGAGGCAAAATGGGGTAGTTTTCTTGTCGCTTCTTTCTGCCCCATAGTTGTACTATTATTTATTCTGTGCCCATAGCCAGTTAGGGAAGCGTTCGTAAGTTGTATGTATGTTAATCCTCACAGGGTTTTTTTTACGGTTTATATTTTTTAATTTTAGAATGCCCTTCAGGCTATGTATTACTACCTTTATAAGCCCCTCTGGGCATTGTAGACCAACCTTTGTTTTTGTTTTTAATTATTTTTTATTTTTGTTTGTAGATATATTTTGTTTGTTTACAACGACCGCGACGCTGTCATCTCGGGGAAAAAAACAGGTGGTGGCGTTATGATACTCTCGCGTCATGAACTGGGGGCTTGGAGCGTCAAGTGCGATGAACGTTCTGCGACGGAAATGTTAACGATTGCGATACCTGCCCGGGCTTTGTCCGCGACATCCGACCTTTATATCAGCGTAGTCTATATCCCACCAGACGACCATAAAATCCCTTCTGATATAGATCACGTGCTACATAGTATCAAGTCTGCCTTTTCAGATTGCAATGGGACTTATAATCATATACTGGTAGGCGACTTTAATCTACCTAGTATATCATGGGAAACCGGAACACCATTTTTTCACAAAAAGGGTTCCATAGAAGTACAGAACTCTGGCATACGCTTAGTTAATGAACTGTGTTTTTTAGGTTTAACTCAATACAATAATATTTTAAACCACAGGGGAAACACTTTAGATCTTATTTTTTCTAGCTTACCGTTAGAGTTATCATCAGAGCAATCCCTAACTAAAATCGACCCGTTCCATCCAGTGTTTGTCGCCGAGGTGTGTGACTTAAAAGTTTCCCCTCTCAAGGAATTATCGAACCCTAAATTCAATTTCCGTAAAGCTGACTACAAATCTTTGAATGTATTTTTTTATAAAGAGGACTGGGACGAGTTATATAAAATTAGCTCAATTGATGATGCTGTTGACTATTTTTATGAACGAATTCAAGCAGGTATTAGCAAATATGTCCCTTTAAACCGTAGATCTGGATCGCGTAATTACCCTTTATGGTACAGCCCCGCTTTGATTAAAATAATAAATGAAAAAATGAAAGCACACAAGCGTTGGAAACTATATGGGAACTCGAGGGATTACGACGAATTTTCGTTATTACGGAGTAGACAACGACAATTACAAAAATCTTTATATAAATTACACTCAGAGAAAAATCCGGAGACAAGGCTGCAGTTTTACGTTGCTAACGAATTATTGATAAAATAACAAAACTACTTTGAGATATTGACAACCAAGCCTTTGCTAGCGCAGCAATATTTTTTTTGCGAAACGCGAATTTTGCGAGTCTAACAAAAAAAAAATTGTTAAACTATCAATTTTTCAATGCCTTGTCATATTAACCAAGTAAAAATTGTGAAATTACCATAGTTTAGCTTTGCTCATTGTACAACGTTTAATTTGTAAGTTGTTGTTTGTGCAACTTTAAGGACCTTTGTCAAAATAACAACATACAACTCTGTGAAATCTTCACAGCTAAAGTTTGTACGGCTCGCAATGTTCGCCGCTACATTGTTTTTTACTTTGTGACGTTAGCAACTTCAAGAGCCTTTGTCAAAATAACAACATACAACTCTGTGAAATCTTCACAGCTAAAGTTTGTACGGTCGCAATGTTTGCCTCTACATTGTTTTTTACTTTGTGACGTTAGCAACTTCAAGAGCCTTTGTCAAAATAACAACATACAACTCTGTGAAATTTTCACAGCTAAAGTTTGTACGGCTCGCAATGTTCGCCGCTACATTGTTTTTTATTTTGTGACGTTAGCAACTTCAAGAGCCTTTGTCAAAATAACAACATATACCTCTGTGAAATCTTCACAGCTAAAGTTTGTACGGTCGCAATGTTTGCCGCTACACTGTTTTTACTTTGTGACGTTAGCAATTTCAAGAGCCTTTGTCAAAATAACAACATATACCTCTGTGAAATCTTCTCAGCTAAAGTTTGTGCGGTCCGCAATGTTTGCAGCTACATTGTTTTTTACTTTGTGACGTTAGCAACTTCAAGAGCCTTTGTCAAAATAACAACATAAAACTCTGTGAAATCTTTACAGCTTAAGTTTGTGCGGTCCGCAATGTTTGCAGCTACATTGTTTTTAACTTTGTGACATTAGCAACTTCAAGAGCCTTTGTCAAAATAACAATATAAAACTCTGTGAAATCTTCACAGCTAAAGTATGTGCGGTCCACAATGTTTGCAGCTACATTGTTTTTTACTTTGTGACGTTAGCAACTTCAAGAGCCTTTGTCAAAATAACAACATAAAACTCTGTGGAATCTTCACAGCTAAAGTATGTGCGGTCCGCAATGTTTGCAGCTACATTGTTTTTAACTTTGTGACGTTAGCAACTTCAAGAGCCTTTGTCAAAATAACAACATATACCTCTGTGAAATCTTCACAGCTAAAGTTTGTACGGTCGCAATGTTTGCCGCTACACTGTTTTTACTTTGTGACGTTAGCAATTTCAAGAGCCTTTGTCAAAATAACAACATATACCTCTGTGAAATCTTCTCAGCTAAAGTTTGTGCGGTCCGCAATGTTTGCAGCTACATTGTTTTTTACTTTGTGACGTTAGCAACTTCAAGAGCCTTTGTCAAAATAACAACATAAAACTCTGTGAAATCTTTACAGCTTAAGTTTGTGCGGTCCGCAATGTTTGCAGCTACATTGTTTTTTACTTTGTGACGTTAGCAACTTCAAGAGCCTTTGTCAAAATAACAACATAAAACTCTGTGAAATCTTCACAGCTAAAGTTTGTGCGGTCTCTAATGTTTGCAACTACATTGTTTTTAACTTTGTGACGTTAGCAACTTCAAAGAGCCTTTGTCAAAATAACAACATAAAACTCTGTGAAATCTTCACAGCTAAAGTTTGTGCGGTCCGCAATGTTCGCAGCTACTTTGTTTTTTAGTTTGTGACGTTAGCAACTTCAAGAGCCTTTGTCAAAATAACAACATAAAACTCTGTGAAATCTTCACAGCTATAGTTTGTGCGGTCCGCAATGTTTGCAGCTACATTGTTTTTTAGTTTGTGACATTAGCAACTTCAAGAGCATTTGTCAAAATAAAAACATACAACTTTGTGAAATCATCACAGCTAAAGTTTGTAGTACATGTTTGCAGGTATAGCAGGGTAAATATCCCAATGATAGGATTTTTTGGTTTCAACCTTTTTACCTTCAAAAACGGCAAATCACGTTAGCAAAAATCGATTTAAATGCCACGACCATGATGTCATTTGCCGCTATAAAAAAACCATATATTTCATTATGGGCGTCTGAGTCGTGCTGAATTTCTTCCCTGCTGGATGCTTAAAAGGTTAAGTTAAAGTAGATGTATTAACTATATCTCCTAAGTACTCTATACTATCTAAAATAAGTATCAACCAGTATTTACCTCCCAATAAATTCTCACAATTACTATGTAACAAACAAAACTATGTAAGTACGTAAACAAAACTGTGTAAAACGAAAAATGTCGAGCGAAAATCGACTAAATTACGTGAGTGACTCGTTTTAAATATTATTTAAAACTATGTACGGTTACCTAAATAATAAATACACACTCTTCACACTCATCGAAATACAGGGAGACTGCAGGGAGATTGCAGTTTTTTTGTATCTCGGCGAGAATGTGTAAATAGAGTACACGCCAAAAAATTGGTGACATTCGCCAGAAAATTGGGGATTTTATTGGTTGATTAAATGTGTGCGTCAGAATGACGGATGAACCTGGGGGATTGGAATAGATTTAAGCCCGATATTTGGTACCATAATGCAGTATAGGTGATTTTTTGGGTAAAATCCATTCCGGTCCCCCAAACTCCACCCGCCATTGCAATAGGCATTGCAATCAACGATAGGGAATTATTTATTCTTATTGCTGGTAAATGACATCACGGCTGCCAGCTCCGATGCTGAATACGTAACCTATGCGGATGACACTTGCATCATAGTCAACGCTGATGATACGGAAACCCTTACACTAAAACTTACCCATGTTATGATGCAAATCTCACAGTGGTTCCGTGCCAACGGTATGCTATTAAACGTGGAGAAAACATACCTAATCCATTTTCAACTTCGAAACTCCCATATTAACTTAGAAGTATGTTTGAATAACACCCCAATACCCCAAGTTGAACAAACAAAATACTTAGGTTTCATGTTTGATTCTGGTCTAACATGGTCAGCTCACATAGACATGGTGTGCGATAAGTTATCTTCAGCGGCATTTGCAATATCCAGACTGGCCCCAACACTGTCAAACGACAACATAAAAAAGGCATACTACGGGTATTTTCACTCGACCTTGATATATGGAGTCGATCTTTGGGGGACAGCGGCCGATCGTGACCGAGCGTTCAAACTCCAAAAGCGGGCAATACGAATAATCGCGAGAAAACCTTTCGACCACTCAGCGCATCCCTTATTCATTAAGTACAAAATACTTACATTGCCTAGCGTTTACACATTAGAAGCATGTAAGTACGTAAGGAAAAATATCGGTTCTTATAAAACACGTGAGCAACAGTCAGGTCGATCCACGCGCGGTGCAAGTCTTCTTCTGATGCCGGCCCATACCACCGCCAAAGCCAAAAAATCCGTTGGTGTGTTGGGTGTCAGACTATACAACACATTGCCTTCCGAAATAAGAGCTGCCCCCAGTGATGCCATATTCTCAAATAAAATTAAAAAAATATTATTAGAATTAGCCTGTTACACTGTAGACGAATTTTTCGAAAAGGTGTCATTGATTCACACATGAAAATATAAATTAGCTTATAACTTTTATATTTACGTGTAAGTAGAGTATTTTAATTGTATAATTTTATGTTGCTTTAATTTATTTAATTGTTTCAACGGGGTTTTAATTGTAAATTGACATTGTGTTTCCTTTTTATAAGTATTGTGACATGTTTTTAATAGTTTTAAATGACTAACTTATGCAATTTATTATTACACATAAATGTAAATCTATTTTATGTACCTGATGCTTGACTTGTAATTAATTTTATCAATAAATATATGAATATGAATATGAATATGAAATCTGGTCCGGTACTATTTTCATGCTACCGGATCCGGTAAGGTTAATTTAATGTACAACTCAATATGCTAAAATAGTGCGAAAATTTAAAATTTGCGCCAATATTTAAACGTTGCTCAACTAGGGAGTGCTAACGCGTCTGATTTCCAATCAAAAACATTTTTAGTTGGTACATTTTCAGTTCAATAGGATAATTATTATTGAGGTGGGTATTTTGCTACAATAATAATAAAATAACAGTATAAAGCCAAAAAAAAAATATTATTTTAGGGAACCACTTATTGGTTACCTTTACCCAATTGTTGATGCAGCAATAACAAATAATATTAAACCGAGAAAAGCTTAACGTTATTTTTTAATAGTTGTTACATAATATAATAATATGATTGTGCTATGCTTTCTCGTTCCCACTTGCAAGATACGAGTAGTATGGATAACGGATCCTTTCCAAAGTCCATTTAACATTTGCGCTGCTCATTTTAGTGACTACAGTATGGGGTTCTTCAAAAAAGGAGTAGGTACACAATGTTATAATGGCAGAGTAGTTATACAAGTTTCGCATGTGGCACTCCTTGAGTTGCAGGTGTCCATAGATTATGGTGACCGCTTTCCATCAGGCGGACCGTATACCTGTTTACCGACGTGGTATATAAAAAAAGTGACAGCCTTAGAAAAATGTTGGGGCGAAGGTTTATCGTCCATAGACAATTTGATTTGGGCGCGTTTTATTAGTGACAAAATTTGGTTGACCGCCAATAATTATTACCAAAAATGCATTTACCCTAATAACAGAATTCTAAAAAAGGTATTTAGGTTGCTTAAACAACGTTAGAATTGCCGAATTCACAAAGAATAAAAATCTCCCTTTGATAATTTCACAACTATTACATTGCGAGGAAATTATCAGCATAGCTAGAAGCACAACGTGAACTTTGTTAAAATAGTGATGTTGACTTAGTCCTTTGCAAATTGGACTTTGTTCGTTGAGTGCGTTCGTTCATTTCGCTGGCAACATTCGCAGGAGTGCGTCCTGTGTCTCGTTCTGGAAAGTAAATTATTTTAAAAAGGAATATATACCGTAACTACCTACCTAAAATAGGCCCTTGAGGCATTGTGCATTAAAAAGTGAATTTGTTAGTAATTATTTCAGTAAATTAAAAACTGCTCGACATATGTTAGAAGCCAGAAGTATGGATGACTTAAGTGTGTTTCTGCTGAACAGTGACTTGATACACCTTTATGGATCGCTAAATGGTAAGTTATAATTTATAATTGAGATTTTTATTTAATTTTCTAATAACTAGTTTCTAGTAATGCAGTGAATAACTTCGTGATATAGAATATGCATACATTTTTTGTTAAAATTAGTTCAGTTGATAGGCATAGCTATGCCTTCTTTTTTTAAACCGGTTTTGTGAAAGAACTTAAGCATTAATTGAAAAAAAAAAAAAAAATATTTTTTTTTTTTTATTTTCAGCTGGCTAGTGACTTTCAACAAATATATCCAGAAATAGAAGGAAAGTTTGAAGAAAATTTCCCAGTAGTGAAAGATCGGCTGCTATCATTACTAGACGAGAAGGCTCAACAGCTAACACGAGCTGATGCTTCTATTCAAAGTGTTTTGGATCTTGCAACTTGTAAGTTAAATATTTTTTTTAAGTTAAGCAATGGAGTGTCCATTGCATAAAACTTTGTATTACTAACATTCAGTGTGGAAATATAAGTCGGGCCGGGTGATGGAGGGAAACTACTTACCTTAAATCTTTAAGCTGGCTCATGTTATTTAAACTAATTTAAAGAAGACATTTCCTTTATTTTTAAAAAGAAACAAAATTGCATTAGTTTACCTCCAGGGCCTGACTTATCTTTCCATCCTGTATATTATTAGCTTACGTTTTAGGCCAGGTTTTGAATTATTAGGTATATTAGATTTTATGGATGTTTTATCTGGCAGACGAGTACAATAATGTTTCTTGAAGAAATTTTAACATTTACTTAAATTGAATCGAAAAGTGTAATAAAATAGTTAGATTTTTTAACTAAACAATAAAATTTAAAATAACCTAAATAAAATAACCAAAACTAAAATTAAACTAATAAAGTAATAGCCCCGGCCCCTGGGGCATGGTCCCAAGAATGCTGGCAGCATTTCCTGGCTGTATCGCAATACTTGTGTGTTGAGCGCGGTAGCTACCAGCCTTCTTATCCCCGGGGATGTCGACTAGACATTCGGCCAAGTCTTTATACAGGCTTTTTTTTACTTATTTTTGGTTGGTTTATTACTGGGCGAGGCAAGCAAATTTCGGAAAATCATGTATATATATATTGAACTATTATTTATTTTTCTAGCGGGAGAGGAAGAAGCTAACGTTGCAGCGTTTCTAGCAGTTCCCCTGTTGCTGAAACAGATGCACACTGTTCCCGTAAAAGGTGTCAGAAGGCCTTGGAATCCATCCAGATTGGAAGTAAGCAACGCGTTTTTAAGCTTGGTACCATCTACATCAGACCTTGAAAGCCATTTCTGTAAACGGAAGGTCTTGTTACAAGAAAAAAAAACTGCCTGTTCTTCCATATTTAGTTGCTGTTGGGGCTCGCTGGCAGGATGTTACGCAGTATGATTTAATAATCTCTGAAGGCATCAGATACACATTTCTTAGTATTTGTAAAGCTGTTTCAAATACTTTTAAAATTCTATGGGCATTAGACTTACCATATTCAAAAGATTGCGCTTCAGTCTGGATGTTTATCCAAAGAAGTATTTATGTAATGAAGAGCAAGTTTGACACAGAAGGCACTCCTATGCTAGATTTGCTTGCGTCTGTTTCTAACAGGCATGATGGTGCTGTGTGCAATTTGTAAGAGGTCTTTTGATAAAATGAAGCAATTTCAAACTCATTTTATATACATTGATCAAGAGACAATGCAGTATCCGTTTGTATGCAACTGTGTAGTCATTGGCCACGACATTAACATTCCAGAGTGTCATATCGTACTCAGTAAACCGATTTAAGTAACCCAATTAGAGTTATTCCCTCTAGTTGTTACCAGTAGTAAGCACCAAAACCGAACAGTTTTCTATTGAACTTGACATCATTTTGGTGGCGTCCTCGGGAAAATAAAAAATCCTACCTACCTTTTATTAGTTGAGGAGTGTCTTTTCAAAAGGGTTTATTTCTCCGCGGTTATCATAGCGAAATTAGACTGTGTGTCACATATTTGACAGTCTAATTTCGCTATAAAAAATAAAAAAATAAAATACTCCTCAGTTGTAACAGTTTGGTGGTACTAGTGAGAATAACCTTAATGACGGAGCTGCGAATAAGTACTATTAAGTTATTATTAGTTTAAATAACGATTACTATACATATGTAGGTAATAGAGTTAAAAAAAACACCTTATAATTAGTTTAAGTTTTGTAATGTGTACTTTTGTAATGTGTACTTTTGTAATGTGTACATCCGCTGTCGCGGTAAAATAATTTCGACCAATTCAGCAGTTATTTTGGGAGGTAAGGTAATGTAAAGAAACCAATTTACCTCCAATACTCCGCAGTCACACGCACTCTTGAACAAATGATGTTGTCCACAATTGATGAGCAATTCTTAAAGTTTGTAAATTTGTCAGGTCTACGATTTAAGTAAAAATTGATAGCCTGGTAGAAAGTGTATAATTTTTGTAACGTTTTAATCGGGTCTCACCCCAAGCATTCAATTACTAGTTGCTGTTCAAGTGTTCACGACTAAGGTTTCATCCTGAATATATTTGAAATATATTATGCTAATTCTATCGTATCATTACGCGGAGTTGGTGGCATTACCTCTTTGTATAGCAATCTATACAAAGAGGTAATGCCGCCAACATCCTTGATACAATGCCTCAAGGGCCTATTTTAGGTAGGTAGGTAAGTTGGTAGTTACTGTATATATTCCTTTTTCTTTGGTTTTGTTCAATATATGTGTTAGTCTCTAACTAAAATAAAAATTGTATCGATATTCTTTGAGATATTTGTTCACCTTGGGTGTCCAGTTCTTTTATGATATTTCTTCCTACTACTTCATAATATTCACCGAAAACTACCAATAAAAAACCATCATGTTTAATTACATTATTTTTATTTTCTAACGGGCTATAATAACTAATAAGTGTTCGATTATATTTGTGTATTAGTTCTGTTAGTAGTTGATTTTTAATTGGAAACTCTGATAATAATAGTTTCTTACTGTTATGAACATAATTTGTTCCATGTTTCTAGCGAAATAAAGTTATTTGTATTTGTATTTGTATTTGTAGATTTTTTTGTATTCCTATGAATATGTAAATGTTTTTGTTTAATAAAAGTTGGTTTTATAAATATTGTTGTATTTTTTTCAGAGATAAAACCTAGAAACGTCAACGTTGCTACCCCCGCAATATTACACTGCGGGGCTAGCAACGTCAACGTTGCTACCCCCGCAATATTACACTGCGGGGCTAGCAACGTCAACATTGCTACCCCCGCAATATTACACTGCGGAGCTAGCAACGTCAACATTGCTACACCCGCAATATTACACTGCGGAGCTAGCAACGTCAACATTGCTACCCCCGCAATATTACACTGCGGAGCTAGCAACGTGAACGTTGCTACCCCCGCAATATTACACTGTGGAGCTAACAACGTCAATATTGCTACTCCCGCAATATTACACTGCGGAGCTAGCAACGTGAACGTTGCTACTCCCGCAATATTACACTGTGGAGCTAACAACGTCAACATTGCTACCCCCGCAATATTACACTGCGGAGCTAGCAACGTCAACATTGCTACCCCCGCAATATTACACTGCGGAGCTAGCAACGTCAACATTGCTACCCCCGCAATATTACACTGCGGAGCTAGCAACGTCAACGTTGCTACCCCCGCAATATTACACTGCGGAGCTAGCAACGTCAACATTGCTACCCCCGCAATATTACACTGCGGAGCTAGCAACGTCAACGTTGCTACCCCCGCAATATTACACTGCGAAGCTAGCAACGTCAAAATTGCTACCCCCGCAATATTACACTGCGGAGCTAGCAACGTCAACATTGCTACCCCCGCAATATTACACTGCGGAGCTAGCAACGTTAACATTGCTACCCCCGCAATATTACACTGCGGGGCTAGCAACGTCAACATTGCTAACCCCGCAATATTACAATGCGGAGCTATCAACGTCAACATTGCTACCCCCGCAATATTACACTGCGGAGCTAGCAACGATAACGTTGCTGCCCCCGCAATATTACCGATTTGTTAAATTAGCAATATGCACACCTTGTCTTATTGTCAATGTTATTTCAAGATGTGAACGTTGTTTAATATCCACAAAGTCTGACTTTGTGAAATTATCTATATGGTTATTTCACAACGCTGAAATTGCGAAATAGGAGCCGACAGAGTAAAATTGTGAAAAACTTGACTTTGTGAAATTCGCTATTCGATTATTTCACAAAGCTGAAGTTGCGAAATAGGAGCCGACAGAGTAAAATTGTGAAAAACTTGACTTTGTGAAATTCGCTATGTGCTTATTCACAAAGTTGACGCTTCCACTTTGTTAATTACGCAACATTTTTTCGCAAAATTAACATTGTTTCACCCGCAATTTGACTCTGTCGGCTCCTATTTAGCAACGTTTTTTTGTGATTTTCGCAATAGTTTTTTCTGAGTGTACCTACAAAAAACAGAATATAATTTAAAAATAAATCCTAAACACTTCTGGACGCACATAAAAAATATTCGTGGAGGTTCTAATTATCCTCAGATGTTAACCCGCAACAACATAAAATATTCAGATGGTCACGAAATATGCGAGGCATTTAATCAATTTTTCCAATCCGTATTTATTGAGGGCTCTGTTCCCGACGAACACACTCTAGACACTGTCAGTCTCGACTTTATAGATAACGGCAGTACCTTAATCTCAAATTTACAGGTAACTAGATCTACCGTGGAAGGGTCGCTAAGTAAACTAGCTATGGATAAAGGCCCGGGTCCGGACGGTATTCCACCAATATTCTGGAAAACTTGCGCTGAATCGCTAGCATTGCCGATTTCTATAATATTTAATCGTTCTCTTAAATTGGGAGTGTTTCCTCTGGTTTGGAAAAAGGCTAATATTGTCCCCATACACAAAAAGGGCTCTCGGTCAAATATTGAAAATTACAGAGGTATTTCGGTTCTTAACACAGTGGGTAAAGTGTTTGAAAAATTAGTATATAACGCTATATATCCTTGCATAGTCGCAGGTATATCCGATAAACAGCACGGTTTCCTAAGAAATCGTTCCGCAATCTCCAATTTAGCATGGTTCTCTAATTACGTTCTTAAAAACATGGACAAAGGCGGACAGGTGGCGTGATCTACACTGACTTTGAAAAAGCTTTTGATCGTGTAGATCACGTAATCCTGCTTGAAAAACTGTTTAAGTTGGGGATACGCGGAGACCTTTTACGCTGGATAAAGTCTTATCTATCTAAAAGGGCACAGGCAGTAGTTCTTGGAGGGTATCGTTCTAACTTTTGTGAAATCTCCAGTGGAGTACCACAGGGCCCTCTATTTTATTGCGCATACCTATATGATATCACAAATTTCCTAACAAACGCTAAACACTTGCTATATGCAGACGACAAAAAGATATTCTATGTTGTCAAGAATATTGACGATTGTCTGGCTCTTCAATCAGATTTAAACCAACTACATGACTACTATACAGAAAACAGAATAACTGTTAACGTTAATAAATGTCAATGTATCAGTTACACTCGTAAAAGACAACCTTTAACATTCTCGTATAACTTTAACGGAAGTACAATTAACAGGGTTGAAGTAGTTCGTGACTTAGGAGTCATGTTTGACAGTAAACTATCGTTCTCTGAACATGTTGATTATATCTGTAATAAGGGATTCAAAAACCTTGGTTTTATTATAAGATCCTGTAAGGTTTTCAAAAACGTCGATGTACTTAAAATACTCTACCTTGCGTACGTACGCAGTACACTCGAGTATGCCTGTCAAATTTGGTCCCCGCACTACATCACATACACGCACCAAATCGAGCGTATACAAAAGAAAATTATTAACCACCTTAACTTTCGTCTTCGTAAACCTCCGGCTTCCTACGAGGACAATTGTAGCAGTTACAATATGCTGGCGCTACAAGACAGACGTAAGGTCATGGATATGTGTTTATTGCACGATATTCTTAACGGTCACTTGGATTGTTCTGAATTGCTTTCCCAAATAAAATTCAACGCGCCTCTTCGTCGTACGCGGCATACCCCATTGATGCACGTGCCAAGGCATGGCACAAATTATGTTAAAAATAATGTACTCACACGGATTGCTAGAATTTACAACACAGAGTTCACTAACGTAGACATTTTCAGATACTCAAGGAGGGCATTTAAAAACCAAATTATAAATAGCATCAAGAGTAAGCGGCATAGCTCTTAATAATTTTTCTTTATATTCTGTTTTTTTTAACTCTAATTACAAATTATTGTACTTCATTGTTTCTACAGTTTTTGTTCTCTTTTTCTTTTTGGAATTGTATTTTACTTGAACTTTTTTCTTATGAATCGTGTATTATCCGTTTGTTTGTCACCAATACTATACTGTTATCTAGGGAAACCTATAATTGGCCTTACTATTGTTATTGTTAACACAGGATAGAATTTTGTATCGCTGTTGGTTTTCTAAATAAATAAATTAAATTAGATAGTTTGCACAAGTAACTTTTTTGATTGACAGGAAGAATTCGCATTCTCTCAGTCATCATCTTAACCCTGTGAAAACGAGTGCTGTAAAGGGCTAGAAACGTAGGGTCATGGTGTTAATAAACGCGATTAATCCGTCCTTAAGTGTTTAATTTCAATTGATCAGGTTACTTTGCTTTTTTAAAAGAATTACCAGTAGGTAATAATTTTATTTATAAACTTTGAATTATTTTATACAAAGTAGTGTATAAAATAATTCAAAGTTAATAAATAAAATCAAATATGAAATCTAAAAGATTGCACATACCAAAAAGTTTGCGCATTCGATCCATTGGCTTTACGATCGCAATATTGGTGAGGATTCCTTCTTTGCTTTTTTTCGATACGGACGATAGAGCACAGGAAGCATTTATTAAACCTGACCATGGGAAAAATTCAATTTTAATTACCGGCATTTATTACTTTGTCCCCAACGTCCTTTTAAGTGGAAGGATTTAATAAAAACAAAAAACAATCGCGATCATAACATAAATGCAAACAAGCCAATCCAATAATTAAGACGTCCTTAATGTCTCAATTAACATTGCTAATTTAGCAGAATCCTTTAACCAAGCGTGTCTTAATGATAATGGAATGCCTAAATATAATCGCGAACTGATTCTCGAATATCAAGAGAACAATTAAAATGCAAATAAGACATTGTGGGTCGGAGCGGGACGGGTTAATGCTGCACAAAACAAAAAACAGCAACATACGATTGTGTTGTCTGTTTAGAATGTGCACAAGAAGTAGGTCCAAAGGTCTAAAAAAGAAGGAAATGCGCTCTCATGATACGATCTTGGCGATTAAAAAGGTATCTGCAGACAGTATCGCAGGCTTCTGATTACGATTGGGGGCCACTAAAATCCTTATGCGCCCGTGCTTCGTTGCCTGGTTTAAGTAGTGTCATAACTTTTGTAGTAATTACAGTTTTTATTGAATTTAGTTAGCCGTGGAGGAAAACGTGAATGGGTGATTCGTTACGTCTTTGAAATACCCTGTAGCCGATTCGCATACTTCGGCGAGCAGTTTTTGTCGTCAAAGGACGAATTTATGTTCAACATATATGAGCTGTTATTGACTCGCGGTATACCATTATGTGCCAAGTAAGTAATAAAAAAATGTACTTGTTGTATTACATTAATAATCATCAAAATTATAATATCAAGTGATCATAAATTTTGTAGCAAATTTCGGTATTGCGATGCGTACAAAATTTACTATCACTGAAAATTATAATATAATATGTATGAAATCGTGTTTTGTTTTGAAGGTAAACAAAAATAAAACTATATAATTAGGTGAAAGTTCTATTTTACAGTTTTAAAATGGTATAGAAGTTCAATTTTAACAAGCAAACATACTGAGACATAACGTAAAAATTAACTTTTCTAAACTACAATGTGATAAAAAAAATATTAACTGGAAGGACGAGTACATACGCTGCGATAAAATTTTAATTCAATAAACGTATTTTTCGTTAAATCTGTCAAAAAAATAAAAGCTTGCAATAATAGAGTTTTGTCCGTCGTGCACGCAGCTTTACCGTTTTTTGTTACGTAACACACTGTAACACAGAATTGTGTGTAACAGCAACGTTACACCGAACATTCAAATTTCGCTGTATCAACATAACCTTCGCCAAATTACAGAGACATTGTACGACATTTTATGATTACTGCCATTTGTATTACATCGTTAATAATATGACTATGCGATTCACAAACGTTGTTATGTTATCTATGTGTACTTACCTCTTAAATTCACGTTACACTTATAAAAAACAGAAAGAAAAATCACGTGTGCGACCTGTTTGCACCGTTCTCAAACTAAAACAATATGGCGACGCTGTCATTCGTCGATTGGTAGAAGCCTACAATGTTGCTAGACCAAAATAAATTAACGATGCGTTCAAATTACTACAAAATTTCGAATTATTGGCTCGCGTTACACACGTTACACAGAAGATGAAAAACGCGGGACATGTAGTTAAATTCGATTTTCTCCTGGTTTGTTATTGTTTCGTTGTTAATAACATTATTAAAATAAAGTACCATCGATTCTGATATGGATAGTGGTAAATATATGTATGCTTACATAGAAAAATAATTTTTTATTGATATTTTTACATGTAAAAATGGAAGTGGGACATCGCTCTTTTGTATGGAACGCCAAAAAAGTAGTATTTTTATTTAATTATTTTGAGTACAAAATAAAAGATATCTCAATTAAAACCTATTCCAACCTGTAGGTAAATGTGTTAATAATATAATTAACACTTAACATCTACGATACTGTAATACGTAGTTTTTTTTTTAATCTTTTCGAGTTGGGACAAGAAAAAATAACCAAATGGTAACCTAAAATGAAAATGACCCGGGTAACATTTTATTGAAAGAAGGAGAAAAATAAAAGAATGCGTCGACCAAGTGGGTGCGTACGTTCATATCAACATGCTTAGGCAAAATGGTGTTTGCTCTTTAGGAAGTTAAAACTTCAATTTTATTATTTGCTCTTATTATTTATTTTATTGATTTAATCCCTGTTTGAGTTACCTATTCATAGATCAAGTTACTGTTAAGTTTCTGGATTTCAATTAAATATTGTTTAATTTAGAAAAAAACAGATAGTACATAAAAACAGATAGTATTCCTTGAATTGCAACTTAAAGGCTAGTTAACTACTTTTTACCATATTTATCAATATGAATTAAACTCTAGATAACTAGTTTTTAAAACCGCTCGCTTGGATGTCTATATCTGTCACAACAATACACGACCCTTCATATACCCAAATGCTAACGCAGATACAATCAGAGCAGGCGTTCTGAATTACTAATGAGCAATACCTACTCTTATCAGGTACACCCTCCATTGAATTGGTCGCACAATATGTCATAATTATTTAATTAATGCAGACCCACCCAGGGTTATCTGGGACCTTCATTATTTAAGCCGCCTACGGGGATCGAGATCAGGGCATCACTATAGCCACATGCTATAAAAAATTGATTACTCCAGTTTGAGTCTGGCTATTTGGATAGAATATAGAGAGGGACTGATTATATTATGGACAGCGTTTTGGGCCAACGCATTCTAAAACAATTGAAGTTTGTAAATTCAAAAACGACTTAAGTCTTTCTTCCAATGATGTTCGTTTATCTCATCGATTTCAACGACGGAACTAAGGTAATAATGGCAGGTATCGCAGCCCACGTTTTTAATTACTCGATTGTATGCTCATATGAATGTTAATGGTACTTTACCACGATATTATTCATGAAGCTCCGATATGCATGCGAATGATGACATTGAATTTTATTGCTTTATAAGCCGTCGTGTATTGCATTTTTATAGTGTGATACTTGTAAGTCAAGCCTACCTTAAAAAAAAAAATTTAAAACGAGTATTTTTGCTTGTAATATCTGCTATACTTACTGTCGAATGCATAATACATATATGTTATAGCTAAAATTATTTACCTATCTATTTTATTCGCAAATAATTATAGTATTCAGAACCAATTTACAGTAAAAATAAGATAAAGCATGTTCAATATTTACATGAATATAACTTACAAAACAAGAAATTAGTAAGCTCTACGATGTAGACTTAAATTGATTTACATTACCTAGCAGATCTAGCAAACAAATTTCTCATTACGAAACGGTACATTACCAGACAATAGGGATGACGACTTGGTTAAAAACTATCATTCTAATTAGTCCGTCAGTTAGGTTGTGGAAAATGATTGGAGGCGTATTTTACTTAAATTGACGAAGATATAGAGCATCAAAGTTCCGGGGTGGGAGCTGGTGACGTCACCACACTTGAACGCATTGTATTTTCGTTCTTTTTTAACTAACGAAAAAAGAAACGTGTAGATTATTTTTTAATAATGTAAAAGACGGACTAAATAGATTTTTTTAGTCGTCTAGCCTATTGACTGTTTCATAAGAAAACTATAGGTAAGTGATGAAAAAACTTTGACAATCAGATTTTTATAGTCAACATACATTACAAGTAACAAAAACGGCTTATGTTAATACTGTTTCAACTAAGACTTAAGCTGTTCTCATGATAAAAGAACAAATTAGGTCGAGGACCTCAGTCCCAAAACCGAAGCGTAGTGACTTAATATCGGAGCAAAGGGCACCATTAAAACTCGATCACGACCTTCGTCAAGACAATTCCATACAAATGTCAAGAACATAAAGAATTTTATGTGAGAGACTGCATCGTCGCGCTCCTAAAATCCAAGAGTCTGTTTTAAGAGATATTAAAAATATAACTGCCGAGATTTCAAGCTATCTTTCTTTGTCCAAATAATCTTTTAGATACTCATGTATCGTAAAACGGTGAAATAAAATCAGTTTTATAGTGTGAGTTAAAGTGAATGCTAGTTTACGTTTTAAGGAGCTCCGAGTTAGTATAAAAATCTGCGAGATTCAAGAGATAAAGTGTGTAAGGAAATCAATTATTTTAAAGCGCACATGCTTAAAATCGAAGCGTGGTTTTAAGAGTAATTGTTACAGCAATCTAAGGGGAGCTAAAGGGAATAATGGTTTGGCTTCTTGAGATAGCATCTCTGTCGCCGCGCCAAGCTGCGGTATTTAAAGGATGTTTTAATAAGAGTATGAATATAAGTGAAGAAAATGTTCGAGGAAGATAATATTGTACATAAATTCAGTTGCAATAAAGACATTCTAATGATAACAGACATTGTAATATATACGAGCAAAAGGGATCTGAAATGTGTGCGTTTTTTGATGCGATTTTCGAGCCATAATTCTAACAAACTTGGCACGCCATTTCGTATCTCAATCAAGAACGTTTGTACACAGAAGCTGAATTAAAACAAAACTTCACTCAACCTGTAGCTCGGGTGCCCATAGCTTTTTACGTATTACCGTCCTTGCATATTTGCGGACCAAGAGTCCATTTTCATTCAGCCGATGCAGCATTTCTGCGTTCCCCGTAATTGGTTGAACTTATCTTCGTCATTACATCTCCGCTCTTCCCTTTTTTGCCAGCTTTATTTCTCTCTTTGCCTCAACTTTCGTTTGTTTTTCATTCAATTACTTTTAATACTCACCGATCATATCTCAGGGAATCACAACGTTGGAAAAATTATAAGCCCTTTTGGAAATTGCTGCGCGAACTTTTTCTAACTCGCGGTATTCTGACGCGACAAAATCCTCGACGATCTAGATAAAGGCCCATTTTTCTTCTGTTAGCCTTGTTTATGCGACCTCAGGACTTTATCCTTAAGGACACTGCATTACTCATACTGTATCGTAACTCGGATCGGTATTTCACTAAATGAACGCGTCCCGAGACCGATATTTATAGCGTTGGTGGACATAATTTAATAAACAAAGCAGGGCCAAGCCGACGTTTTAATGCCACCCCTGGCATAGGATCTGATAATGGATCATAACTGGTTTTTAGCCTTGGGAGATAGCATTGTAAGGAACTAGTACCACTTTGTTACGTGCTCCCGGTAAAATATACGCGCGCCTCCAATCGTTAAGCGCACGGCCTATCTGCGCTCGGGCTATTAATAATATTATGCACCGCAATATCTGATATATTGAAAACACATTCTTTATGCAACTATAGCGTGTTTATATTAAATTCCTTCGAGAGCAAATATGCGTACATTTATGAGGGAAAAATTACTTAACAGTGTGTCATCTAGCGATGTAATATTGTGTAAACAAAACAGTGTGCATCAATGCGGTTGCGTAATAACGAATGTCCGGTAAAACTGTGAACTGAGAGTTAAAATGCTTTCTGGATGGTTGACCGTTTATATTTCTATTTTAAAAGTTGAACCAATCTTACTTGACCAGGAAACCCGCAATAAATTGGCAGTCGGAGAGCGTACACTGTACTGGTTACACAGCCTACGATTGATGCGTAAGAAGCGATAGGAATGACACCGACTGCGTCAGCACATGACAAATGACTGGCACGTCTCATATCGGCCGAGATGAAAATCAGACGAGCACAAACGAGAAAGTATAAACATTTACATTCGAGGGACGCGGCACAAAAACGGATCGTGCCTCAATTTCTGACTTATCTAGCCGGGTCTTTGTTTTCTTGACAGGTGCATTAGTGTGCTATCATACAACAATTAAATGCACCGAAGTCGCTGCATCACCGTGAGTGGGTGTAAGGCAATACGGACTGATACCGTATCGCTAAACCAGCATCGGATATCGGCGTTTTGATTGTGGAATTCCTTTGTTTCGTAATATTGATCAGATTCATAACTCGCTTTTAAGGTTACATACCAGATCTAAAGACGTTGCCTACTGCATTACTAAGGGAAATGTCAATGTCATTGTCAAAATCCTAGACAAACTTAAGGTCAGTTGCACCAATAAGCCTGTCACTATCGAAACGATTTTTTTTATTCTAGTTTCATCCTTATTAAATTGCGGATTTACGTTAGTTAAATTGTACGTAGTAGTAATGGGCGCTTAGTGATAGTCGTGTCGTGGTCCCAACCGCATTGCTGCCGCAATATCCTACATTACATACGTCATTTTTAGCTATAGTTGTTAGATTTAAGAATGTTACCGTTCAGGGTTCACTCAACTCTGAATATGGTGGATTCAAGGTTTAATGAGCGATAAAAACAAAAGCCTAAATTTCCCTCTAATCAATCATCTTTATCGACAAATGCGTAATTGGTTCTAATTTGTTAACCCCGATAGAAAGTATGCTAACCGTCATATAATTTAGAAAGGTCAGCTTCGGTATTCATTTTAACATTAAACATAGATTAAATAACCCTCCTTATAAAGCAATTTAGACTAAAATGTAAAAGTAAGAGCTCGATTAAAATATAAATACGGATGCCTTCGGGTGATGTGGAGTAAGTAGTGAGAGAATTTCGGCTATTAAATCTCAATATTTTTACTCACGTAATATTTAGAGTTTGAGTGTCTACAGAGCTGTTTTATGGCTTTTAAATGGCAGGTAACAGTTCGTTTTGGACGAGTCGTAAAAGGCCGAATGCCGTAGGTACTGACGGTGATTAGGCGCGCGTGTGGGTTGCCGAAGAGATTCTTATGCGACAGAAAGTCGAAGCATATTTATGTGCCTTAAATTTTACTGCCTTGTTTATATATTATTTGGTTGTGTATCCGGAATGTTATCGGATTTGTCAAATTATGATGCGCAATGATGAAACAAATAAAAGCGTTACCTTTTTAAACTCACTAGAGTTTTCTTTAAAATTACTTACTCTTCTTAGTTGAAATAACTTTCGATGTTTAAATCTTTGTCAACCCGCTATTAATTTATATTTCACACCGTCCAGCAAACAAGTTGTACAGAATGCAGTTAGTTCGAGTTACCGAATAAACTGGAACTATTGTAATAACCGGAGCTTTCCCATGACTATCGTGACACCGGTTAAGGCGGGCCCACACACATTGGGTTAAATACCTTATTTATAGCTTACTTGCGCTGACCTTAAATGGGATGGCGTTATGCGAGAGTAGAGAACTAAAGTTCTTGTAGTTTTGTACTTACATCTACAGTTGCACCTGTTTTTGTACTTATGTATCTTATTTGTATTAGTATAAAAACCTGCCAAGTACTAGTCCGCCCACCGAGGTTTCCGCACAAAGGTGGCACAGAACTCTGTGTGGACCAACATCGAAAATTGTTACATTATGCAATTATTACTTTATGTACGAGTAATATTATGTAGTATTTATATATAGTATAGTGTGTAGTTTAAGTAGTATGTATTTAGTTTGTTGCTTTTTGTATCTTTTTTTTGTTTTGCACTGCCCAATAAGTTTTCTCTGTTCGCTGTTTCGCTATCTGAAGGTTGTTTGGATGAGATCACTCTTTAGCGATAAGTCCGCCTGTTGTTGTTACCTCCTAGCTCGTTCAATTTTTTTACTATTGTATTTTTTGTAGTGCACAATAAAGCATTTTATTATTATTATTTTCTTTATTTCTTTTCAATCTTAAGTCAGATTATTAAAATATGGTTATAAAATTAAAATACAAAAACACATACAAAAACAATACAAAATACCTACATATAAACATATTATAAAAAACCTAACCTGGAGTGCCGCCGGCAACAGGGTAGGGCCCAGGCTGCCGGTGATTAGGGCCGCAGAGAAAGGAACCGGACTATACGCGCCGTGTCCAGGATTACCGTCTTCTACATCAGACCCTTGATCCATCCACCTAGCAAGAGTCTCTCAAGATGTTGGTCCAGACTCTTCATTGTGAGACCGTTCGCTGAAACGACTATCGGGAGAATGATCGTCGAGTCAACATCCCACATGGCGGTTATTTCGTGAGCCAAGTCTAGGTACTTACTGTACTTGTCCCTCTAGGCCTTCACGATATTCTCGTCATGGGGGATGGTGACGTAGCGAGCATGGCCCGACGCTGCGATCGATCAACCACCACGATATCAGGCTTATTGGCTATAAAAGTCCTGTCTGTGAGGATCGATCCCAATAGAGCGTGGCACGACCGTTTTCGAAAACTGGCGCAGTATCTCGTTTTGAGTGCTGTTGGTTGAGATGGCACTTGGCAATAATGACACTAGGTTAATAGTTACTTACTGTAGAACTGAGTTAATAATTTAGCGTAAGTAAGTCCTGCATAACACCGTCCCTAATGCTAGTTCTAAATACGGTCGTACCCGAGCGTATTGGTACAAGCTTCGATATTTTGTTTGCCGACCATTCGTGTAACGGAAACCGTGGCAGCGGAGAAGTACATATTATACTCAGTTCAAACTCTTAACCTTTCTTACCTTCGCTGTAGTCGGTTAAAACTCGTTATTTACCAGTCAACCGCCCGACAAGGTTGTTGCAATTTATTTGTTAATTTCAAAAATGACAACAACTTGTAATATGAGCCGCTCGGCCACATTAACATACAATTGGCTCATTTCACGATCATATACCTACATGCGACGTAATGAATGCCTTGGGAAAAAGTGTTGTGCATATAAAACATGATGCCGATGTTAAATTATGTACAATATTTGTGTATAATAAAAAGGTGTAATAATTGAACGAGCTCTTATATTTTCGCCATCAAAATGTATAACAATAGGATTTAACATAGTCCAAAACAAAACATATCGCCAAGTAAAGTGTGGACTGTGGACACAAAGAAAATTGGTCATACATGATCTGATCTATCTTTTTACTGAGTGCGAGCATTCATTTCCCAGCAGTTCTTACTTTCCATAATCTTTAGATAATCTTATAAAAAAAATGTATATTGTATGGGCGTTTATGAGTATTTGCCAAATATATTCAGTCATAGCTTTAAGCCGTTGAACACCGTCTCCTTTGGCAAGTACTTCTGTTAAAAAAAAATTCTGTCTTCCGGCCAGCAAACACCCAATAAAATTGCTGGCCACGCTAAACAAATTCGCCGCTTGCCGACTGCGTTGAGCAGAAAAATAGTATACAGAAAATGGCCAGTAAATGAGAAAGCCTCAGATCACATTGTCCACACTTTAACACATTTCTGAAATTAAAACCAGATTTCAAGAAACTACCAGAAACTGATTTTGTTGCAATAAACAGAACTCGTCCAGCGACACGTCCAAAGGTAATGTCTTTATTTCGCCCTCGTCAATAAAATCTGAGTTTATCACCCTATTTATACTCAAATTAGCCAGTCACAAGTTTATGACCACTGTCAAGGGTAACGCTCAAATTTTAATACCATTTAGGTATATTTTTTGTCATACTTGTCTGCAATATTTTTGGATGTGTATGGAAAATCCATTTAGTATCTTTGAGCGTCTTAATGGGGGTCTGCACAAACCAATATTCATATATATATATTTTTTTTAATACTACGACGGTGACAAACAAGCATATGGCCCGCCTGATGGTAAGCAGTCACCGTAGCCTATGGACGCCTGCAACTCCAGGGGTGTTACATGCGCGTTGCCGACCCTTTAAAAACTTTAACACTCCTTTTTTGAAGAACCCCATATTGTAGTCCTTTGGGGAAACATATCAAAGTGTTTGCACATTTTGGGATATTTAGCACGATCAATCGTGCTCATTGATGTGCGCAAATACAAAAACATGTGCAGTTTTGCTACGACTTCTAGTAAGTACATTATTTTATCGAAATCCAAAAAAACAAAAATAAGGCATTACCTAACCACTATATTCTACGATTTTTATTAATTTTGCTCACTTAACTTAATGTGTTCCACTAAATGAAACAATTATAACAAAAATATTTAGCAAATGCGTCATAAGGAATGACACACACTAGATCTAGACAGGACAGGGCGGGAGGGGATGATTTGTAAATTTCTATAGAAAACTTCACGTGATATCCGAGGGCTCCGAGTTATCACGTGATTCTTTCTATAGAAATTGACAGATCGTCCCGTCCTGCCCCGTCCCGTCCCATCCTAGCGTGAGTCATCCTTTAAACTGGAAAAACTTACGCTTTACTTAAATCTTAAGCTTTCTTATGAAGTCTATTGTGAGAATACCCGCCCAAGTATACGAACAATATATTATTATACACTAATTACCTTATCTTGATTATCTGTGTACGCGAGAGAGAAAGATAGAGAAAAAGATCATATCACCAGCAGAGGATTTAAATAAATAAATAAATATTACAGGACATTCTTACACAAATTGATTAAGTCCCGCAGTAAGCTCAAGAAGGTTTATATTACGGGTACTCAGAAAACGATATATAATACAGTGTGTAAGTCTAATACGGGCGATAAATTTAACCAAATATAGAATTCATTATTGTTATCAATAATTAAAAGATATTTTTAAGTTACACTTAATTATGACCCCATAATTAATTTTTTTATAAAATTTTCAGCAGCAATGTACTTTAAACAATTTGACGCTGACAGTTGTCAACGGATATTTAAGGCGAGTGTGTTTGCATTACATTGCGGGCCGAATTATTTTGTATGGGTAAAATTTTAATTGCAATTCCATTTAAAAGTTACCTGATTACATTTCTTATGTCCTATACTAACCACCGTTAAAAGGTTCGCCCGTATTAGATTTACACACTGTATACAAAAACATAGAAGACATCAGGAACAAATATCTGTGTTCATCAGACAAATAAACGCCCTTACCGAGATTCGAACCCAGGACCATCGGCATAGCAGGCAGGGTCACTACTAACTACGCCAAGCGGTCGTCATCGGTCGTCGGATTTTATAGGTTATTTACGAACTTAAGGAACTCACAAAATACTCTTTCCAAATAAGTTTAATCAACCGCCCACATCGGAAATAACTTTACTTGCCGATAAAAACTTCTCAAGCCATAAACAAATAAAAATATGATTCCAGATTACAGTAAGTAGGTAATGCATGGATGTACCAAAGCAAACCAGTGAATATTTGCAACTCTATTAGTATTGAAATAAGGTGTATTTGTGGTTATTTTGGCGATTCTTGTGTTGGTTTTGTAAGTGCGTGGGCAACGAGAATGGTAGCACGATGGTGAAGATTTAGGGATGAATGTACAGTTAACCAATTGGAACCCTAGGCCACTGTATGACTTACTATGTTATAGTTACGCTATAAATCAGATTGTAAGAAATCATTTACTGCTTGTCATATTGACATGGTTCTAGAGTGACCTAGGATTCCAATTGGTTAATTATAATTAACTGTTTTACTAAAGTTAACATTCAGAGATAAGACGGATTTTTAGTCTTAGGCACAGGAATTTACTCGTTTCCGTTTTTGATGCCATTTTGTACAATACGTATGTATCTCGTCTGCCATGTCCAATTCTCCCTCAATTGCTCAAATATTACCTAGAAGAGATCCCTTAAAGGGATAAGTTTGCGTCTGTACAAATTATATTAGTACTGTGTTATTTTTCTCGTTTTGTTTTTCTCTGTTCTAAGCTAGTTGTTGATGCTTATTAATCCAATCGATTTTGGTTTGTTTGTATTCAAAAAATACAAATAGACAGTTACAGTTTAAGTATGTCTTGAAATACATTTCTAAGTTAAGACGGTTTTGTAAATTTGACTTCTTCCCGGTGTATGACGGTGATCAAGAGACAGTCCTATACAGATTGACTCGAATACAGGATGGAGGTTAGCAATAAGAGTATCTTACAACAAAAGTTGGGACTTTTTTTATAAACAAAATGGTACGGAACACTCAAGTGACATTTGAATCTAAAAACGTAGTTCGACCGCCCGCTCGAAATAAAAAATAATCACCCCTACGCTCTATGTGACAGTGTATCATTTGCAATTACATGTTATTGTGCCTTTGTAATATTAAACGTCGGATTCATAAGTATGTGGCATTGTACGCAAAATAGTTTGTGTAATTCTATCAATTTTCGCCATAGACATACAGGGAAACAGACAAGAAATCCGTTTTGTCTTTAGTTTGAGTCCTATGACGGAAAATCCTTCGAAAATTATTTGGCCCAGTGGAAAGAGACGGAAGCTTCAAAGTCCGAACAAACGCTGAAATCCAGGATCTTGTGTCTGAGTCCAATATTTTTGGAGAATCTAAAGCCCATCTCCTCCGTTGGCTTGTTCACACGGAGAAGGATTGGGACGCTAAACGATCATACTTGGCCCGTCCACTAAGGCGGTGACCTGTCGGACGTCTCCGGTAGGGGGCCGGGGTGTGATGTCGTCGACTCGGACCTGCACGGGCTACAAGAAACAAATTGGATAGAAGCTACGCAGGATCGTGACCAGTGGTGAAATTCCTTGTGTCAATCCGGAAGCCAAGACTCTCTTTGGGTCGGTACGCCAGTGAGTAAGCAAGTAAGTACATACGTGGTCTATAGGAATTTTCATAAATAATGGTACAGAATATAATAACAGTACCTGTACCTACAAAATAACTAACACATGTTCGTTATCTTAAAACCCCTTAATCCCTAAAAGTGTCACTTAATTTTGTCACTAAGTTTCATACGTTCCCTTTTGGCACAATACATGCGTGAGTTTATGTACCTATGTATGTGTATATAAAGCAACCATCGAAAAAAGGAAACAACATTGGTTTTTTGTGAGTGTTGTTGAAAGCGGTTAAAATGGCGGGCTGTCAAACACACGTTGTCAACAAACATTTGGGGACGTGTTTTTATTTTACTTTCGGTTTGTTTGATCAGGCATTTGACGTGACAAACCCAAGAGATTATTTTATGTTTTACTTACTATCATTATCTTTTTATTTTTCAATATATTTTTTGCATGGGGCAGGTCATACAAAAAGTATGAGATCGGCCCCATCCAGAAAAAACAAATACGCAAAAAAAAAATAAGACGATGTACGGTGAAGCCCATTTGTAAAAGTTTTGATTTAACTTTCAAATGATTAATCTTTAATAAGTAATTTAAAAGTGTCACGATTTTGGATATAAGAAATGCCTTTTATATACGTACAGTCAGCGAATTGGAAACCTACGCTACTATGTCATAGTGACGCTATAAATCACATTGCAAGAAATCTCTTACCTACTGCTTGTCATTTTGACATGTTTCTAGATTGGTCTCGGGTTCCAATTGGTTGACTATACATATAGAATTGTCTTTTTAGTTTTGAGAACTAACAAACTGCTATCAAATGTTTTAGTTCATACACTGCATGTCTTTGGCTTTAAAGCAAACTGCGTAGGTTTAATGCAGGTTACGAGGTTGCACAGTAGCTCGCAAATGGACTATGCTATTCTTATCCAAGTTAAACTAGTTATGAATCTTATTGAGATTGCAATAAGGTTCATACAAGGAAACTAGTTTTGGTACATGTACAGTGAACTTGGCATTTATTCTAGACATTTTGTATGAGATGCGGCGGTGTATAGGTTGCGTTTCAGGAGATATTTATTGGTAAGTCTTTTTGTGGTATTTCCGATCTCCTTTTCTTACTAAACTTTATGTGATAGTGTCATATTTTAGTAATGTCTCTAGTTAAATATCAGAATGAATATTTTGACGAGCTCAAACTTACGTGTATTTCAGACGTAAGTATACTTTACATTCAGACGTCTAGATCTCAATATTGATAAAAACTAGGTACCCGATATTCCAATACGTAAAACTTCAACTTATCTTCATCAAACTGGTAAACGTGAAATCATGTTTTTTAACAAAAGCCTCGATATTTTTATTTTTTAACATCCTTGGATCCTTTTTTACATTTTTTTGGTTAGAATGTCAATGTTTCTAAACATGATGCTTAGTTAAATAGTTGAGTCTGCTAGTTCATAATTTTGGTAAAAGACTGTATCTACAAAAATTGTAGTTGTATCTGATAACGCGCTTTATTTTGAGGCGCCCGCCTACTACCGCCTTTTCATTTTTCGCGTGATTTTGCGGTTAAATCTATCCACCCAACGAGCGATGGAATGGGTAATGGTTAGATAGTTCCCACCGGAAAGTGCGAGTAAGTTGCACTGACAGTGAGTTGACGTAGACTCTAGCGTACTCTACAGTTCAAGCTCGTGGTAAACACAAAGAAAGTCTATGTGTCTTGTGCATCGTGGATCAGAACCCCAAATAATAAGAAAATACTGTTTTATTTATAATGACTTAACTTATACAATTGTAAAGTACGAATCAAATCATTAATTAAATGTAATAAATGTTTTGATTCATGTTTTTTTGTTTTTTTAAGTAGTCACACTATACTATAATATATAAATTGAACGGGAACGAACCAGCGACCTCCTACTTTCGCGGCAGGGCTGCTTTCCCAGCCCTGCTCACCGGGGACCTCGGTCACTTTTTCTGTAGTATATGACATCTGTTTATATTTATAGGACTAAACTTCATTACATTCAGTAAGATTGAATAAATTGTGACGGGTTTCCATACACAAGCGTTAATCTAATTTTCATGTTCTCCTAATATCATAAAAATAATGAGAAGCCAACATGTCACGTAATATCAATTCACAAAAACTCTAATTGAGAGCATAATATAACTGCAAACAAACTAAACACAATAAGCCAAAAATAAACTGTCGCGTGAGCCTCGTCACGCAATGAAGGTAAATAATTTTGTTTTCTCGACCAGGAATTTGGATGAAATATTTGGGTACTTTCAGCTGCAGAGGTAGACCGCGGGTCGGCCGACTTGCACGCTAATGTGGAAATACAGACGGGCGGCTTAAAACCGCTTAAACAACAAACTAAAGATTTGTAACAGATACAATAGAAAAATCAACTGCGAAAGACTCTGGTAATCATGGGATTCGAACCCACTGCCTTCGGATTGTCGGTCAAACGTGCTTCCAATTACACCAGACGACCTTCTGCCCGTCGCCCGTCACAGCGAATTTTGTCATTGCATAGTGAAGTACATCACTAGCGACATCTGTACCTAATGTATTGAAGGTTTACCACCTTTAGCCACTGCACTACCACTTTAGCACTTAAGCAAACTGTTACTTTTAATTACTTATATGAAAAAAATTGGATGAAATATTTGGGTACTTTCAGTTATACTAAACAGTAGGTCGGCCGAAAAGGAAGTAATGTTAGTGTATGAACGCTTGAGACCATACGGGGTGTCACAGAACGGTGCAAACAGAAGTTATAATACTTAAATAGTAATGTTATTTCACTACTATCTTTATTTTGAACACATAAAATAAAGAACAGTTTTGCGTCTTATTAATTTCTCTATCTAATTATTTGGAATAAGTTGCAAAAAGCCTTAAAAGTTTTTTATTTTAAGTATACAACGCTTATAATATTAGGTCGCGGAGAAAGTCCTTTAGTATTTTGTATATAAGAAATTATCTTTTCTATTTATGCCTTTACTAATATCTGGTTGGTTTTAATAATATCATAAGATTACCTATTAAAAAAAGAAAAAAAGAGAAATATTACATTTTAAAAGTTTGATATAAAACAAAGGAAAGTTGCGAATCAGACAGTGAAAATGCCTAGGCCTATATGCCGTTATTCATAAACGTTCATCAAATCTCCGTTAACTAATTAATTGTTTGTCCTTTTCTGTCAATTTAACACTAGTGTTTGTTAAAAAGGGACAAAACACATTTTAACTATCATGAGTCTGGGAATTTGATGTCCAAGATGCATGTCACTCTATGGACGTTTAAAATGTTCATACAAAATACGAAAACACTTTCCCCTACTTAATATAACGCTATGTACTAAGGAAAATATTTCAATTGCTTTGTATTTCAAAGTAAACGCCGAGAAAACGCTCGTCTACGCCCCTCAAACGAACTACAAGTGGGCCAAACTCTAGAACAGATTAAAACTTGTGATGAATCGCTATTTCGTTCCCACTCCAAGTTGCGGGATGTGCTTTATGTGTGAACATGTAAATACGTCTGGAAGGAAATCGCGTTCGTTAAGTCAGAGACAAATAAGTTATTCGGACTGTTGATTTACCTACTAAATTCGGCATGAAGTAGATATGGTAACTGAGAGCCAAAGTGACAATAGGAATATAAATGTGTTGATAACTATGGCCCATTAGTTATTACTGTTTAGTTATGCCTACTTTACATGGTACATTGCAAGTGGATCCACATTGACATACCTACAAAACAAGGATAGCTTCATCACTCTCAGGTAGCTCTCTAGACCCAATTATGCCTAAGCCAACTAATTTTAGGGAGCTCGCATAGAATCGGATTGACCCACGCAATTTTGTATGTATTTTAAGGTAACACACGTTGACGCCAAATTATCTTACACTATTCGAAAATCACCATTGTCATAGAAGACGACAAAGAATCGTTGAGCCTCAGCTCAGGTCTAAACCTGGGTCTATTCATTTTAGGACCTAAACTGAGTCGCTGCCTAATTATTATTTATCCTACAGTTACTTTTCTTAATTATTATGTTATTTGATTTGATATACAGTGTGTAAGTCTAATACGGGCGATAAATTTAACCAAGCATAGAATTCATTATTGTTATCAATAATTAAAAGATATTTTTAAGTTACACTTAATTATGACCTTATACTAAATTTTTTTATAAAATGTTCAGCAGCAATGTACTTTAAACTATTTGACGCTCTGACAGTTGTCAACTGATATTTAAGGCGAGTGTGTTTGCATTACATTGCGGGCCGAATTATTTTGTATGGATAAAATTTTAATTGCAATTCCATTTAAAAGTTACCTAATTGCATTTCTTATGTCATATACTAACCACCGTTAAGAGGTTCGCCCGTATTAGATTTACACACTGTATACAATTTTAAAACTGTTTTTTTTTTTTTTAATAATGCGCATATTAATAATTCATGTTAATATTTAATTAAGAAATGTAATGCCAATTAGCACGTAAGGTTTAACTGTTAGTGTTACTTGTATACAATAAATAAACAACAATTAACAATTAATTAAATATCATTTTATGTAATTTTAATGCTTAATAACTATGACTTATAGTATGAGTACTCGGTCGATGTAATGTAACCTAAACCCAGCATGTTTCTGACACCAATTGAGTGGCAAGACGTAAATGAGCACACGCAAATACCTGCCCTTATCATTATCATGTCTCTGTTTAAGTGTTGACGAAGACTTGTCGGCTCTGCGCAGATTATTTGAAGGATTTACTTAAGGCTGCTTGTGGAAAGGATTAAGCTAACGTTTGCTTTTCAACTTACGTTTTATCTGTTCGTGTTTTTGCAGAAGCTTAGTTTGGAGGTTTTGATTAGTTGTATAAATGCTGTAGAAACAGACTTGCC
The DNA here is from genome assembly GCA_949128165.1 of Lathronympha strigana. Classification (NCBI taxonomy): domain Eukaryota; kingdom Metazoa; phylum Arthropoda; class Insecta; order Lepidoptera; family Tortricidae; genus Lathronympha; species Lathronympha strigana. Next base: position 4,809,027 of record OX421911.1, read on the forward strand.
ATATATTCACAAGTTGAGTTACTATACTTAAATTAGAATTCTTTGGGCATCATGCGATCACTAGAGCAGCGTATGTTTAAAGTTCATGGCGTTATTCATAAATACTCGTCAAATTATATAGTTAATATTGGCTTCTGTTACCGATTGTTTAATAGCTACTTATACAATATCTTGGGCTATTGAGACCCGAGCAAGCGAAAGATTCCAAAATTGAGCCATGAGAGTAGCGAGTGGCTCAATCACTGGAATCTTGAGCTTTACGAAGGTCTTAAGGCACAAGTGTTGAACAAACTTTGCCGGCAAGTGGAATACAACATTTTTCCCCTCACTATCAGAATTAGAGCAAGGTCAAATTACTTTCCCCACTAGTGGATAAATGTGTTTTTCGCGCAGCAAACATAGCGCTTGCAACAATGCCGAAATGTTGGGTGTTCATTTAAACAAGCATACATGAAACATCCCGTTTGAAATTTTCTTAAGTCGTATAGAGGCTGACATTTCGTTACCAAGTAAAGAAGATGATTTCATCCCAAAAACGATCAATATAGAGACCTATTAACTTTCCCTCCAATTCATCTAATTCCATCTAAATGCATATTTTAATATTGATAATCCATTACTGTTAAGCTTCTTCGTTATCGGTTCTCTTTGTAACGCTACACCGCTGCGTCAAATACTAATTGATCCTGTCACTCAAAATAAAATGGGTACAGCACAAGGACTTGCAATACCAAAAAGTGGGAGCTACCCTCATGATTCAATATAGATGAGCTCTTTTCGAATTGGTTGTGCAAGGTATCCGTTTAATAGTCCCTTGGGAGGGATCCCGTTTATTCGATTAAAACCTTTTTATTTTGTTATGGCCCTTTGTGAAGTTACAGGGAGTTTTTTGGGAAACCGTACGTGTTAAGGCATTGTGTTGCGAGCAGGGACCGGAAAACCCCTCTTTAGGCTTAAGCCTATCGAGTTGGTTACCTAATCATATCTGTTACCCAATGATACTGTAACAGCAACATTCAGTAACCGAATACAAACGGTAAGCGAAATGTTGCTGTAACAGTAACCATAACCCGGTTAACTGCAAAACCCAATCCCGATAGGGTTTTTGTTTGGGGTTTTCTTTAGGTTACTGTTAACCTTATTATAACAAACGATTATACTCTTTACGTGTAAGTAAATTAGATTCAATATCTAATAACAGTAGAGGCTGGCATCGGCAAAGACAATTCCGTGTCAACAGTGAACGATAGAAATGTCGTAAAGGACATATAAAAACCTCGTACTTAGGACATTTGTATCTTGCACTGTTTTTTGGGTCCAACAGGTAGAATAACCCAGGTTTGTTTCATAGTTGTCACTTCAATCAATTTTGAACTATAAGCCGTTACACTAGAGTTGTATTAATAATAACAAGCGGTTTCTACGTCTTACACTTTCAAATTAAAGCGAAGACGGCAACGCGACGGCACGTGTTAATAATTTCTTATTTTTCTTCAAATACACAACAACCCGTTAGATTGAACTAGCTTATTTCATCAAATAAAATGTCATACCTTACAACTTCAATTCACGTTATAATAAATAAATATACTTCTATTAATTACGTGAATTTCTTAAGCTTTCGAAAATTAAAAGTGTAGTACTAAACAAAATTGCAATTAATGAAACTGCAACATCATTACGTTTGCTTGCATGTTGTGATTTAAAGTTATTCGTAGTGTTTATTTTGACGGATTTAACTTGTTCAACGAATTTAGTGAATATCTCTTACGAGTCTTACGACTAACGTCGGTTATTTTTTGTTAAGTTATTTAATCAAAACATTCAAAACCATTGTAGTAGGAACGAATAGGTCTAATACTGCACGTGCAATGATAATTAAACAACTTAGGTAGCCAAGTTTACAAGTCGGGCTCGCGTGTAATTTAGATCCGAGTATCCGTGGTACTCGTAGAAACAGATCTTAAATACACGCGGACCTAACCCATCCTTATCCGTTGCCATAACGTTTTAGGGCATTTTCAAAAATAGGGTACCATTTTCATTTCTTTTTGAATATTGGAAGTTTTGGGTTTTTTGTAACCAGAATCACGATTACTATTGGAAACAAGAAAAATAGTGTCCCGTTTTTTTTGTCAGCTTTGTAACGCATTTTTTTCATACATTTCGTATGGGCCGTTACAAACCTGACAAAAAATTTTTTTTATGGAAAATTGAGGACCCATTTTCATTAAAAGGGTGCACTTTTTTCTGAAAATGCCCTTTAACGCATTTCAGTTAAGGTTCAGGTTCAGGTAAGGAACCTGTGTTGAGTTGTATGGCAGCGACTCAGTTTAGGCCCTAAATCATGGTAAGGCCCCTTGGCGTGTAAAGTAACAGTGCATGATAATTAAAATAAAAAGTAGGGATACAAACAAAAAATTAGACATACTCGTAGTACATATTATGATCAATGTTAACAACAATCAAAATACAAAATATTCAGCAAAAACAATTCTACAACGATAGTAAAAAATAATATCGCACTTTTGTCTTAAATCTTCATAATAGGTAGTCTTCCCATCACGGAACAATTGTGTTCCGGATCTTTGGGAGGCGTACGCGGAGCCGAAGCCAACACGCTGAGACCCTTTCGACAATTTAATGAAATGTAAGGGGTACACCGAGCGAATGATGCACCTGCCCGAGTTATGGGATGCAGAGGCAGCACCGCCAGGGTGTATAGACTATTGAGATTTAATGGAAACTAAAATATACTGGTCTATTAGGTGAAGGTGGTTGACTAAATACTGTATTATAGAGAATAAAATCAGACGTCTGCCTAACAAAATGGTAATAAATTTAATTTACGGCAAACGGTGACTCGCCCACATAAGATGGGCCCCCACAAAAAGCGACATCTAAGAGAGCTCGAGAGCAACACCAGTATGAGGGCTGGGGGTAGAGAGGTGTCACTAAACTTTGAACATATAGCCAACTCGCCACTTAAGTTTCCACATCTAGTAGTTAGGTAATTATTAGGATTAGCTTTTGGAGCCGACGTGCTCATATTAACAAAGGCTCGTTTATAAAACAAAAAAATGGCCTTGCACGTGCAGACTACGGACGGTATCGTTATAAAAATTATGGCAATTTAAAATGATAATATTGAAAGCAGCTCTAGAAATTCCTGCTTCAAAAACTTTACTTGCATTGTTTTTACTAATATAAATATAATATAATATAATATAAATATAAATATTGTGGGACAATTTTTACACAAATCGACCTAGTCCCACGGTAAGCTCAATGAGGCTTGTGATGTGGGTACTATACGACGATATATATAACAGATAGATACATATAAATACTTAAATACATAGAAAACATCCATAACTCAGGAACAAATATATTCGTGATAAACACACAAAGAAATGCCCTGACCAGGATTCGAACCCGGGACCTCCTGCTTCCTGCTGAATGCCTGACTAATTACTCTCATGAGACAATGACATTTAAGTGCACAAAGATGAATACCGACCGAGTGCAGGCTTATTGTTATTGCCCTTATCGGTTCCACATAAACAATGAATCTCGGCAATGTCTAAGCCGCGATGCGTTATATTATCTTGGTCTGGTATTTTACATTAATATTCTTACAATTTACGTAATCCAGTCAAATTATTATTACACATATTTTGAGTTGATACTTTGTATCCCGATACCTATACCTACTAATTGGTGTCACGGTAAACACTTCCGCTTTTCTATGTTTTCTGTGTGTATGTACACGAATGCATAGAATGAGCAGAAATCTAGATCCTGGATGGCTTTATGGATCTAGGGTGCCATGAAACATTGCTATTAAAGTAATATAAATAGTTAAATACGGTATAAGAGGGCAAGCGTACTGTTGGCTAAAAAGCTATCTCAATGGACAGCGACAATGTGTAGAAGTTACAAAAATAGTTAAAAACCTTAACAAAACGTATAATTCGCCGTTCATCATTAACACATGCGGCGTGCCATCGGGTAGTATACTAGGGCCGTATTTGTTTTTACTTTACATCACCGATTTACCTGGCGCCACACAAAATGACACTATACTATTTGCAGATGACACAACCATAGTAATTAAAGAAAATACAGATGGTTCTCTATGAAATATTATTACATGTACCTACATTAACAAATGTAACAAATTGGTTAGAAAATAATAATCTCAAAGTTAACTTAACCAAAACACAACTGGTTTAATTTCAAACTTATAATAGCAAATCAATTAGATTATCTGCCGATTTTAATGGTGTAAGTACAACTTAATGAAACGGAAAGTGCAGTTTTTCTAGGAATTAAGAATGATAAGTTTTGTAATTGGAAAGCCCATATTAATACCCTTTGTACCCAGTAGATTATATTTTGTATCGTCTGCGAGCAACCGTCTCTGAGGCGGCAGCAACGGCAGCCTATAACGGTTATGTATCGTCGCAAATCTGTTACGGAATAATAATATGGGGCAACTCATCAGATGCTGATAAGGTTTTCTTAGCCCAAAGAAAGTGTTTACGAGTAAGATCTTTGTGTGGAGCATATTACCTAGATAGTTGCAAGCCATTATTTAAAAAAGTATACTACCCTTGCCATCCTTATATGTATTTGTTATGTGTATATTCGTAAAACATAATATAGAATTGTTTAAAATGAAAGGAAGGGAAAAACGATATAAACACGATCTAAATACCGACACATCAGACATTAAAACTATTTCAAAAAATACGTGTGGCACTCGGGGACTGCCGCGGTAAAGCTATTGCATATCATTTTGTATCAACTTATGCAATTATAATTATTTATTTATTTTATTCATGCAGTATTTCTTTTTCTTTGATATTAATTCAAGTTACACTTTTTGAGCGTGGTGACCGATAAGAAAACAAATTTTTCTATTATTTAACAAATAAAAAGTTAATATTGTTTAAAATGTTTTTATTATTTTACAATACATGTGGGTTTTATTATCTTACAGTAGCTGTTGGTTATTCAGGAATATTTATCATTGAAACTTATGATAACTGAAATAAGAAACATAAGTTTGCGACTTAATATCCTCTAAATACCTAGAAAATACCGCGTCAATGGTGGTCCCATATTTTGTTGTAGACTCTTGTGGATCATTATTCATTTTCAAATTCAATGTTTTTGATAGAAAAGTTGTCAACATTATTTTACAATATATGTGGGTTTTATTATCTTACAGTAGCTGTTGGTTATTCAGGAATATTTATCATTGAAACTATAGGTTTATGATAACTGAAATAAGAAACATAAGTTTGCGACTAACATATTTGATTTTGGCGGGACTATAATAATAGTGTTTATTTTGACGTTTGACATCGCCGTATCTCTGGTAATAAGAGCTACTGTCCTCAATATTTTGTATAGAATATGACACTTAGCGACATTCGTTTGGAGATATATCCTTTCCTCGATAAAGAACTTGGTAACAAAGTGAATAAAGTCGGTTTCGGTCCGTCGGAGTGGGGAGCGTCAGGTTTTTTTTCGTTACGGAATTTCTGGATTCGGTCCCCGCGCTCAAGGCCCGCGATAGAAGCTATGCAATAGCTTAAAAAAAATTGTAACTCTATGGCCATTAAATTATATTATAATTATTCTTCCTGTACATATGAGAGTTCTTAAAGGAAATAAAATCAGTAGAAAACTCTTGTTCATTGTTAGATTTTGTATATAATTAGATATTGTTATTATAATTTTAGTATTATAAATTTACGAAAACGGGGCTTAATCGTGTATAAACTTTGAAAACAAACCTCCGACGTTTCAAGGGCGACATTGCCCCCGTGGTCCCGGAGAAAGACTGTAATTTTAGTAGTATTTCCGTGAATATACCTACTTAAAAAAGTTATACCCAGAGTATCTCGAGATGCGATATTGTAATGTAATAAAATAAATTATAGATGTTTAATTACTCATTTATTGTCGGTACATTTTCAAATTAATTTAAACACATTACAGAAGCGTCTTGTAAATGTCGTTGTCACACACGATACCGGTTTTCTGCCCTGTTTGGAACATGCCATTAGGCCACGTGTAATTAAGACACGACACGACTCGTGTACACGGAGCCACGTGTCAGCGTGTACTCTTGTAATCGGGAGCCCTAATCTCAAACTCGTACGATTATACAAATTTTGCTCATTACTACGATAATACGAGATACGAAAAAATAATATAATAATAAGTATCCAATATCAAAGTATGTCATAATCATTTGGAGCACCGCTTGCTGCACTTGCTTACAATTAACTCAAATACATACTTTTGTTTTGCCAATGGTAGCAAATAGCGGTCTCAAGTGAAAACACGTCAGACGTCAGCGTGCGTAGCCAAGATGCCAATCGCTCACGCTTAATAATGTATCGTAGCTACCTCTCTCTATCTCTCTTTCTTATTAGCGTGACAATGACAGTTGCATTTCATTAGCGAGTGAGCGTGAGCGGTTGGCATCTTGGCTACGCACCCAGGTAAGAAAAGAAAGTAATTGCCGGCAAAATCGTATTAAGATTGGTAATAAACAAGACTTTTATTGTCGCATTATCACTCTTGACGCATATGTGAGAAATTAAGGAAAGATAAAAACTATTCACCGTTTTATAATGTAAACATTTTAAAATCACGATTTCCACTTGAAACTTATCTGCTATGAATAGTATTGTAGTGTCTTTTGTTAAACCCAATCGCTAATTACCTGCAGAAAATGAAATGCAGTAATACAAAAACCTGTAATATAAATTACAAATTTACTGTCTTAAGAATAAGGGTCAAATTGGAATAGGACGCATTTCACATAAAACCTTTTAGAAATGAAATATGATCTGACCACCTGGATACAATTGTATAATTTATTTTGTAACTTAAAATATTAGCGGAACTCTCTTTCTAATAAAAGGGATTGAAAAGAGACTTCCGCTAATATTACAAGCTACAACTGATTATGCAATAGGCCTCCGGTAGCGTGTTTTGCAAGTCTTAGTTAGAGGGTGGTATTTGTTATATTATTTTTGCTGTAGTTGAGTAGTGTATGAACTAAGCATGGATTAAAAATTCAAGAATCCAAATGCATTAAAAATCCAAAAAGTAGGCCAGTTGTCGATTGTAAGAAATATCGGGAATAGAATACAGTGTAGCTAACGTTGCCGGTACTTGGTAGCATAGCGACTGAAGCTTGCACAATATCCTCAAATCGATAAGAAATCTGTTCCCACTTTTTTTAATATCTTCCTACGTAAGTTGCAAAATTTAACACAAGCTACAATAATCAAATCAACTTTTAATTATGAAAAATAAACAGACACCTGGTTGACCACGCCTCGGTTCTTAATTTCAAAAGGTTATACGTTGAGTGCATGCTATAACAATTTGAACTTTATTGCCAAAGGAATACTGTTGTTATTAATAAAATATCTCTTGTTCTTTATGGTACTATTTGGTGCAGGTAATTAGCTGTTGGTTTTACAAAGGATAACAATGTCGAGATTTTAAAAAGTTTTAACTTTACCGACAGCCGTCACAAGATGTACTCACAAAATAGCACTATTTGCTGAATTTTATCGCTTCGTAATCTGAGACTAATAGTTATGTTTTGTTTTTAAATAATATCAGAATAATTGCGCTAAGTTACCCATGTATGATGATTATTTACGACTACCTATATTTGACTGATTAACTACAAGAAAAATAAATAAACTTGAGCGTAGTAGAAACAAACGCTCACGCCGCTTTCATTTCTATGTATGATAATAAAAATGTTAGGCTAGCCTAAATATAGTAAGGAAATAAAGAAACGATGCCACACTAAGAGCAAAACAAACCTGGTTCCACAGCGAGCGACAACGTCCTAACTCCTAGCCATGGTCATTCAATATTAAGTCTAATTCCTGGGCGTATAAAGATTACTTTCGTTTGAACTGTTCAAAACAGATTAAAACACTAACAGAATTCATTGCGGTTAGTTACTGGTTAGAGGTTAATTGGGGTTAACTGGACCGATAAGGTTTCCGAATGATTAAGGTTTCCGTATCATGAGTTAACCATATTGGAGGTGTTTTGAAAACAACCTTTAAAATAACCTTATGAAAAACCCGGGTTATGGTAACCGGTTCCGGTCCCTGGTTGCGAGATTGGAGTGCTTGACTGTTGAAGTTGTAAAAATAAAAGTAAACATTTAAAATCTTGAATACGTAAGACTTAATTGACTTGTTGTTTTATTTAAATATGTAATATTTATAAAGTTTAATATACTTTTAACGCTTCATAACAAGTAATGCCCAAAAAGATACGGTTTTTTAATTGAACTACAAAAAACGAAAAGTACTCCGAAATGATTGCAGTTTTTTCCTAAATTGCGTTTGGCGCTCGAGGTCACAAACTTGCATAATTCGTAAGGCTTTTTTGGTTGGCTGATTTGGTTGCCGGCCCTAAACCGTGCGTATCACTTCCTACTCTGCACAGCTAAACTGTGGGAAGGACTGTCACCAGCAGTAATATTCCCGGAGCGACACATGTGACCCCCCATAATAAGGTGTAGTAAGTATCCATGGACCGATACTTCTACTCCTTTGCGTCTTATTGCATAGAAAAGTCTTATGAAAACCACCACTTGCCTAAAGGCAAGACGTTTGCGTTCAACTTAATTAGTTTTTTTTTAATTCCCCAGGGCGGGGACTGTAGGCTTATCCCTCTTGCATGAGAGCATCTCTCCTCCTCCTTCTTTCTTTTTCCCAGCATTGAGGCGTCATTGTAGGCTACACTACACAAGGATTGTTATTGTAGCATGTTTTTGTAACTGTCTCACTGTCGGGAAAACCCATTTATCTTCATTTAGGTACTTTTACTACTTAGCTACGTTTTTTGGCATTATTTGTTAATCATAAGTCTTTTAATTATACTTATCTACTAGTCATTCTGATCATTAAGGTTATTGCGTTATCTTGCTAGGGGGTTTGTCTTCTGTTTATTATAACAGCGAATAAAGCGGGGTTGTACATCATCATAAAAAATCTTCTTAGTAGGTATGCCGTTTCTTTAAAAGAAAACATTTATTATGTTCTTTATTTACTAACTTTTTTGTTTGAGTTATTAAGACATAGACCCACCAAAAAATAATTTACTAATCTACCTGTCCAAAATCTGTGGTTGTGTTGTATTACTCTATCTTCGACGTATATTAAATACCTATAAAATAAACAGCATCATTTACCTATATTTTTTTTTATCTTTTAAACCAATTCGTATAATCATCGTGTCCGCACTAAACCTACATTATCCAGTCGATATAGCTATTGGATAAAACTATCCCAGAAAAAAGGGTCCTTCGCCGGCCCCGCTCTAACTTCGATTTGTAATAAATCCCAGGTTTAATTATCCGAGAAATAAAGGGATTAAAGCAGTTCCTTTTAATAGTGCCTTCAGTTTTCATGACTCTGGCACAGTTAAAATATGATTATAACGGGTCCTCAACCTATTCATAGACATTGCCTACGAAAATGATTTGTAATTATGTATTTTTTACACAATCCTTACCGTGGGGCCAGATTGTCACATTATATTTATTTATTGTTTATTTTATGTTTTTTATTTTGTATTGTTTGGTTTATCTTTATTGCATATCTTACACCATAAACCTATGAAAATTACTTTAGTCTGGATTTTACATTTGCATTTGACTAAGGCCCACTTGCACCACCCAAAATTACCCGCAAACCCGAGTTGAGCTGCTGTTAAATTCTACACAAAAACGCTAAACTCCAGGATTTGTGGCTAACGTAAGTTAAACGTTTCACGTGTTAACAAGGAAAACAAAAGTAATTACAGATGTGATTCTTATGAGAGTTTATTTACTTTTTTAACGTTACATTATCATAGCTCAATGTGAACCTGACAACTTGGTAAAGCTTGTAGTTGTTGGGAAAGTGGACGGGAGGCGGCAACGTGGCAAGTCTCCTACCCGATAGTCAGATCAGCGTGCGTAGCCACGATGCCAATCGCTAACGCTCAGTCGTGAACGAAACGCAACTGTCATTGTTGCACTTAAAAGGAAGAGTGATACAGAGAGATAACTACGATATGCTTCGTAGCGTGAGCGATTGGCATCTTGGCTACGCACGCTCGTCACTACTCTCACCGGCCTCGCTGTGATATGAGGAAGGCCAAGGAAAGGATGACGTGAAAACGACTGGTGAAAGAAATCATCAAGAAAATTTCAGACGGACACGACCTTCAGCAATGAAGTCAACGACTAAAGACAAAGATTATCATAGTACACATAGACAATTCTTATACCTTATAAATTTACTAAAACGGGGCTTAATCGTGTATACACTTTGAAAACAAACCTCCGACCACCTCCGGGACCACGGGGGCAATGTCGCCCTTGAAACGTCGGAGGTTTGTTTTCAAAGTGTATACACGATTAAGCCCCGTTTTAGTAAATTTATAATGTGTGAAAATTCTTATACCATTGCAAGTTTTAAGTTCCACATGCGGTAATGCAAATCTTACTATTACTCGCCACGGAACCCAACAAATGATTCAAAGTACTGATTCAATTCTTCAACCGTGTCCTCAGTCTGCTTACTATCGAATCCCCGCTCATTGATAGAAATCTCGCCATTTCATTTTATTACCTCACTAAGACGATTAAGGCGAAGTTTGCCAATAACTTTTTTCATTGTAAGTCAAGAGTATTTGAGTTGGCTTCGAGTTTTAGCTGCGGCTGTGGAAGAATGATTTTTTTGGGTTTTTTATTGGGATACAATGTATAACATTGTATACGATGAACGTTTCATTAAAAAAATATTTTGTAGTTGACTGTACATAAACAAAGCATACCTAGTTTATGAAATATTAACAACTTATTAAAATAATTAGAATTATAATACAGTTTATTTACAGTTATAATTTGAAAGTTTTTACAATTAATCGGTAAAAAAGAATATAACTCGATTGCGGTATGTACTTTGGTGCCCATAACTTGCATTTTAAGTTTTATACTTTAGACGTAGGTACTCTTTATGATAAATAATGTAATAGGGGACTTAGTGCCAAAAAATAAGAAACTCGTGGGCTACAAGTTGGAGTGTCAGAAACCTAAGTTGATAAATATAATCTTTTTTTTGTTAAATGTGTATTTATTTAAAATTCGTACCAAAAATGTCACTACAATACTTTATTTATATACCCACATATAAATACCCCCATAATACCCCCCAAAACACTCGTGTGGTGTTATTATTAAACTCGGCTGCCGCCTCGTTTCATAAACCCACGCTCCAATTTTAATGCCTTTCATTATATACAATCACATAAACTACTATATCAAACGCGTGACAAAAGACTGTCAGAAAAATAAACAGTGCGTCAGAAGTAAATTAAACACGTAACTACGATATCGAATCGAAGGTAACATGAGCTAGCATAGCACTTAGCAGCGGCATTTTTCCGTAAAATATGAATAACTGATAATTATACCTACGCATTCTAGTGCGTTTATTAATAAACACTCATAAAACCAAGCTATACCAAACAAAACCATAACATTAGCACGTTAAATTCTAAACCTTTCACGTTATAAAGCTTTAACGCTCCAGTGCAAAAAATATTAACTTTATGTGCACAATAAACCATTTGACCCCCGTTTACGTGTTGTGAAACCTAAACTAATAAGGGCATTAAAATTATACGAGAGTATAAGCCCAACAGGACGTCCACACAATGGTCTAACGATTTTATGTTTACAAATACACTGGGTTATATAATTTTATAGCGGCCGATGCCGAACTTTGTTGCCCTCGGGCGGGGCTACGGATTGCCACACGATTTTGAACTTTATTAGAATTAAAATGGAAAAATAATACAGGCTTATATCTCTTTCTAGTTTTCTAACTAGCCATACATTGCGAGGTGATTAAGTTAGTCATATTGAACAAATCTTGTCTTCTGATTCCTTGATTGTTGTTCATTGAAATTAAACACTTTAGAACGTGATTAATCCGTTTTAAAGTATTTAATTTCATATTGAACAAGTTTTACTATCAGACCAATCCCGACATCGCGAAAAAACTTTTGGCTGCCCCGTACAAAATATTGACCTCTATTGCCGAAATGTATGAAATAGCCAAAAAAATCTTTGCGGTTTCCAAGTTGGTCACATAGTAAAAGTTGATTAGTAAGACTAACACAATCAGCTCACACTACGGCTAAATGATCAATGATGACACACACTAGAAAGGGACGGAACGGAGCGGGATGGGACGATCTGTCAATTTTAATAGAAATAATCACGTCCGCGCACGGAGCCCTCGGAGGTCACTAGAAGTTTTGTATAAAAACTGACAGATCGGCTTGGCCCGGTGTCACGCCCAGGCCCGTTATAGTGTTTCATCCTTAAGGGTTGAAAAAAAGCACCATGTTTATTTTTAATTAAACACGAATTCACGTCTAAAGCCTCTTAATCCACAGAAAACTTTACTTAAACACGTACGTAAGTTTGGTATTTTGTTTACTTTCGTCAAATTGGCTCGACAATAAAATTTTACGATTTTCTTTTAATATAAATCGAAAGGAACGCCCTACCAGACGCATGAATAGATGTGATTAAATTTAATCATCTATAAAAATGCTTGTTTGATATTACACCTGAGGATTAAAGAATGAATTATTACCAGATTTATGACTGAAGCATGGCCAAGGTATCATAAAGTGCATTTGAGCTAGTAAAATGCATCCTGTGAACGTATAAGTTATAAAATTTGAAAATAATGTTCGGATTATGCGGCGTAAATAGTTTAGCATGTAAAAATTGTCAGTAGAAATTGCGGGAAATGTGCACGAAATTTAATTGACTATTGATTATTATAACATTTCGTTTTCAGTGTTCATTAGTTGTACTTAAATGTGATATGTTTTTTTTATTTATAATGCGTAAATAATTAATTTAGTATATAGGCTCGTACTTGTTTGCACAGTAAAAACAAAACACAAGTGCATTGTATGATTTATATCAGGACTTGCATTCCAGTATTTCTTGTATAGCCAATTTAGGGATTCCGGGATCGCATGGAGAAAAACGTCGCCTTAACAGATTTATATAATAGAATATTAGAATATTGTAAAGAGCATGTAAGTAATTTTCTATATAAAATAAAAATATAGTTGTCTCATATAATATTATAAATCTGTTAAAGGGAACTAGACGATTTTCTCCATGTGCCAATACAAGACTTAAGAGGCCACAGTGGTCCAATTGTTATCAATATCATTCATACGTCTTGCTTGATCTCAAGATTGATAACAAATATGTACCTGAGATTCATGTACATAAAACTTCAACAATTTACCATGAAACTGATACACGTGAAAACATGATTTTTAACCAAAGCCTCGATACTTTTATTTTTTTCAAACATAGGTCTATTTTTACATGCTTTTGGTTAGAATGTCGACGCCTTTGGATTTATAGACATGATTCTTAGTTAAATTGTCGAGTAATCATATACTATTGCTGGTGACTGTACTGTATATAATTTGTAAGTTATATTTTATAAAAAAATAATTTATGGTTAAAGCATTTGATAAACAAACACTAACTAATATCACATTTGAAGTTATACTGTCCCGTATCTTTAATATAAGATTAATTGTAGTGTTACGTATACCATCGGCACTCGATTAAGATACAACATCACAGCATGTCGTCCCGTGCCGTCCATAAAATCCGCATCTCTGCGGGTGATCGTAAACACCTTCGCATTTATGTTTGCTGCATAGTAATTGACCGATTTGAGTTAAATTGCTGCAAAATCGGCATTTTGTTTAGCAATAACGCGGTATTTTTTTTGTTACTTAAAGTCGCTGTTTTGTGCATTTTTGTATTTCAAAGTTTCATTCGCCTCCATCTTAAGGTGTCCTATAGAATAACTTTATTATAAAGACCTGCATCGATTGTAACTTCTGCGGTGAATTGAGAGAGAGTAGACCAAGTTGAGTTTGCATCAAACACCTCAGAATACCACAGAAAACGTTATTATGTATACTTTTTTACTCGAAAAGTACATCATACCGTTACTTAGTAGAAAAAACAGTTTGACACGAAATACACAAACATTTACACAGCCCTAAAGATGGCGGCGAATTAATTGCCTTAGGTCTCTTACAGAATAACTTCGTTAAAAAGACCTTTATCGATTCTAACTTCGGCGATCAATTAAGACAGAGTCAGACTTTAAAGATCGAACGATGGAGAGTTGGTATAGCCCAGCGGTCTGACGTGAGACTTCCAATGCGAAAGTCTCGTATTGAAATCCTACCGGCTCGTACCAATGAGCTTTTCGGACCCCAGGCTTCCTGAGCCATGGCATACCTAAACCAGGAAAGCGCGAGGAAATTAGCTAATCTTCTTTAGATTAGCTAATTTCATTAGTAACTTCGGACTATTGAGCAATACATATGTAGGTACCTACTTCAAAAAGTTCTCAAGCTCTTCAAATCTCATAACAAATGAACGATGATAAATCGGCAAAATACACAGAATCTCACAAGACCTCTCTAATGTTATACTCGTATCATAGCTTCAGTTAACGCCTCCGGTATCAGATAAACCCATTAAACTTACTTGCAGCGTAAATTGAAACATCAAATACGTTTAGACTGAACAGCGTAATGCTTTTATTTAACGCATGTTTTTTTTTGTTTTGAATATTGCGTTCAATGGGCGCATAAACTGGAAATTGTGTTGTAGTTGCTTTTTTATTTGTCGTAAGGAATTCGTAGTTCAAAACAAAAGAGGTGCTTTCCACATGAACGTAACTTTCGAAACGCCTTTAACTTTTATGGAACTACTTTAATGGAATGGAATACCTATTTGTTATACTCTATACCAATTCTTCTAGACCGAGTAGACGGGCCCCTCAAAATAAACCGCGTAATCAGATATGTAATTGCTCTTTACACCTAAACTACAATTTTTGTAAATAAACGCGTCAACCAAATTTAAGAATACTCACCTATTTCACTAAAAATCATTTGAATAATCTCAACGGTTTCCACGTTCTTACCAAGAACATGTAAAAAAGGCTAAGTTTGAAAAATAAAAGTATAAAAAGTATAAAAATATAAAAGTATAAAAGTAAGTATAAAGTAAGTATAAAAAGTAAGTAAGTAAGTATAAGTAAGTAAGTATAAAAAGTAAGTAAGTATAAAAAGTAAGTATAATAAGTATAATAAGTATAAAAAATATAAAAAAAAAGTATAAAATAAAAGTATCGAGGCTTTTGTTAATCGGGTTTTCACGTTTAACAGCTTGAAGGAGAAACCAACAAGCATTCTGTTGAAGCTTTATATATAAGAATATCAAGGGCTTTACCATTGTGTCTTAACGCGATTCGGTTTAGGACCTAAACTGATTCGCTGCCATACAACTGAGCACAGTTAAGAACCGAAATTGAATCTCATTAAGACGTCATAGTAAGGCCCCTGGCAAGTAGTTGTTAGCAATATTGAAATCCAGACGTCGGAATGATAACAACTTCGAACAAAGCACTTTTATAATGTTTCCGGATTTTAAGGAGTCTCCAATTGTTGAAATTAAACAATTTAGAATTTCAATTCACGGGGAGAGTTCGCATTCTCTCAGTCATCATCTTAACCCTGTGAAAACGAGTGTTGTAAAGGGCTCGAAACGTAGTCATGGTATTAATAAACGCGATTAATCCGTTAGATGTGTTTAATTTCAATGAATAACAATCGCGGTAGCAGAAGACAATCTTAGTCTCTAATTGTGATAAAAATACATGAGTCTTAAGGATGAATCACAGTAGTCCGCTCCGTTCCGATCCGATACGGGACGATCTGTCAGTTTCTATACAAAAAGTCACGTGACGTCCGAGGGCTCCGAGCTATCACGTGATACTTTCTATAGAAACTGAGAAATCGTCCCGTATCGGATCGGAACGGAACGGACTATCTGTGAGTCATCCTTTAACCGTCATTTCAATACGAGAGTTTAAATTATAAGGTAGTTTGATATTTGCAATTAAGTATAATATATTATAGAAATTTTTCAAAAACTTAACGAAAGTTATACTACCATTTGCGTAAAAACCATTAACTACGTCTACTCCTCAGTGTGCAAAGATATTCATCGATACGACACAAAATATATGTTATTCCGAACACACATCTTAATTAGCTTCCTTTATAACGACATATGTAAGGTTTTTTGTGCATGTTCCGTAAAATTAACACATTCTTCGTGTGAGAACCGGCTCGCGTCCAAAAAATGACTATTCATAAACCTTATGTCACCGACATAAGGTTCATTATTGGTACGTTAATAGTGTTGTTGGTTGGTACTAACGTGGTTTTTGCTGTTTCTAGCACATGTTTCCGAGTGTGGCCAGTTACGGTCAACGAACGGTGTGATACTGGTGTGGTCCAAGTCAGAAGCTTCTTTGTACCTAAATAATAATAAAAAAAATCTACTCCAGCACTTTTATCTGTCAATTAGATGGCTGACAGCGATATTAAAAAAGTACACATTATAACGTTGTCTATGGTATTCCATAAGAACACTGCTTAATATGGATTTTCATACAATATATTAGCACTGTTTTTTTTCTATACGACTTGTTCCGCATTCTGCTACCTTTCAAGATTTTGCTTTTTTCGCTATTTTAGCTGTCGTAGAAAAACTAGCGTATGCAACAGCTCATAATTGGTTCTTAAAACTCTCGGGTCTATTATTGCAAAACTCGACTTCGGCGACCTTCAAGTTTTAAGTACCCTTATTATACCACTGTAGCATAAACTACTATATAATCTTTGCTTTTTGGTACGTTCGTCATCAGATATATCGGACCTGCCGAGGTGCTCACAAATATCTGAGTATGCACTCTAATGCTTTGATAATAAACTCATTACAGAACAGGACTGTACCTACTTAAAAAGAAAATTATTAAGGTTCCTTGTTCTGTTTAAGATTGTCCAATAATGTTTATTAGCTTAATTAATTAACTTATAAACGTATTTTTATTAGCCTTAAATAAAATGCCTTAGACTTTAAATTGGACCCGCTAACTCTGGTAACATATGTATCACGTTAACGCTGCCTCCTGTTACTAACACTCGTCATATAAAAGAGAAACAGAAATACAACATCGCATCATCGGTCATATAAACATATTGATATAAGCCTAAATTAAATCTTGGACTTTAAATATGACCCACTAACTCTAGTCACATATGTATCACATTAACGCTGCCTCCTGTAACTTATCACTCGTCATATAAAAGAGAAACAGTAATACAACATGCCATCATCGGTCATATAAACATATTGATATAAGCCTAAATTAAATCTTGGACTTTAAATTGGACCCGCTAACTCTGGTAACATATGTATTACATTAACGCTGCCTCCTGTGACTTGGTACTCGTCATATAAAAGAGAAGCAGTGATACAGCATCGCATCATCGGTCAATTACAAAAAGGTAATCCCGTAGAGCGCTTAATGAATCATTATGCCGCGCCGGGCCCGACGGGTGACGACCGTATTCATAGTCACAACTATTAGTCTATAGTGCGGGGCTATTTGGAACGCACGGTTTTTTTTCGAAATCGGGTGAAGCGTTGGTGGCCCAGTGGAAAGGCCGATTCAATACGAAGTTCGCGGGTTAAAATCCTGTCGGCTCGTACCAATGACTTTTTAGATGGCTGGCCATTGGCTTTTTGGTGAAAGAAACGATAGTGAGGAAACGGGACTAATCTCGATAAGGCCTAGTTTGCCCTTTGGGTTGAAAAATCAGATGGTAGTCGCTTTTGTAAAACTAGCACCTACGCCACATCTTGGTATTACTTGCCAAAGCAAACCTCAGGCTTCCCGAGCCATGGGATTAGCCGGGAAAACGCTAGGAAGAAGGAGGAGAGAGTCTTTTCGAAATCAATAATGGTTATGATGTGCCCTTGCAATCGTATTCATAGTCAATGCTGTCATTGCGTCTTGCGGGGTTATTAGGTAGCACTATTTCTAGCACATATATATTTAAAGCCCAATGGATTACGACCGTATTCATGGTCTCCACAACCATATTACGGGACATAACGGGTACGGGATATAAGTATTTTAATATATTAGGTAATATCTATTGCTTGGAAATTTAAGTACTTACTCGTAGCTATATATTCAAAAAACGACGATATTAAGAATATAAACCTTACCAATACATATAAAAAAAACTAAATACTGTCTTAATAGTATTCGTAAGTACTTTAAACATAGTCCGCACTATACAACGCGCACAGCTAGACAGACGTTTGAGCGACGCGGAGTCAAAGGCGACGCCGCCGGCGCATCACTCACGTGTGACCTTGCCTTTATGTGCCTTTATAGACAAGTGTTCGTAAACGATGTGCCGTTAGTGATTCGTGTGTCCTAAACCTTACACGTGTACTATGTAAAGTATCTATCCTTTATGGCGGCAGCATTCAACATTCATCACTGACCACAACTAAAAACTTGCAGCATGACAGTTACTCCGTAAATATAGACCTTGAAACAGTGCCGAAATATAGGGTGCTCAATAAAACAAACATGGTAAATTAAATATCCCGTTTTAATTGAAAGACAGGTATGGGCACAGCGGATGCATATCGTTTAGTGTGGTAGGGCACAGCATAACGAATGTCGTCTCGCTCAAATCTGGAGCAGAGCCCATCTAGGGAAGTACCTCCACCTTACAGAAAACCGCAGTTTAATAACACTAGATACTCATAGTATTGTGTTCTGTTGGTGAGTAAAGTCACCAGAGCTCCAAGAGGATTCACTGTGTTGACAGCTGGGGACCCACGGAGCAAAGCTTGCCCCTTTAGCTGTCAACACAGCGAATCCTCCTTTTTTCAAAGAGTTGCAGGCGTCCATAGGATTCGGTGACCACTTATCATCAGACGGGCCGTATGCTTGTTTGTCACCGTCGTAGTATACACTTTAAAAAGGATTAACCACGTTTATTAACACCATGACCCTACGTTTCGAGCACTTTACAGCACTCGTTTTCACAGGGTTAAGATGATGACTGAGAGAATGTGAATTCTCCCAGTCAATAAAAAAAAATTGACGGGGAGAATTCGCATTCTTCTTATTCGCATACGATTGCGGAAACGGAAGACAATATTATTCCGTTTTAAATTGTAGTTAGGTACATACTGATGTAGAAAATATACTAAGTACTTATACATAGTAAATATCCGTAACTCAGGAAGAAATATTGACGTGACGAACGCAAATAAATGACATTAAAATCACCGTCAATGGAAATTTCTAACAAAGTTATCAAAGGGCGTCACATGTTTTGTCACTGTTTCTCCTTGTATTTTCACACTACCTCATCAAACACCACTGAAACCATTCACTCCTAAAACAGTCGTATTATGGTAACATACAAAACATAACATAAATAAGTTAATCTTGGAGATTTAAAACTTAAAAGTAAGGTTATAACGATCAATATGGCAGTGTGTTGACATTGTTAGGAAGTTGCTTTGACAGCGATCGTACCAGGATTCGAACCCGGGACCTCCAGCGTCGTATGCAGAGTCACTTCCGACTAGGCTATGGAGACCATTAACATTTTGATGACAGTATTTTATAAAGAATGTTACTACTAATCAAGCTCTTCTCTTTACACGATTCTTTTCACCTACCGACCTCAAATGCAAATCAATAACATCCCCTAAAAACGGCCCAAATTGCCCAAGCATTCATTAGTTTATCAAAAGCACATAATTTTCTTTTTATTGCGCAAAAAAATTCAGTAAGGTACGTTTTGAATATTTATTTGTGAAGTTGCTCAAATCACATTAATTCTACTTCTTGCTGTCCTAAGAGTTCTGAAAATCGTCGACTAATTATTTATTTACTAAGCTTTTAAAGAGAGGGAGGGAGGTAATGGAGTTTTTTAAGATCCTTCGTGCATATTGAAGCTTAGAGCAAAAGGTAAAGTTTAGCTTTGAGATGTTTTAAGTTTTCCGGTAGTAAGTTGGCCCGAAGCCCGAAGAACTAGGATACCATAGATACAAACTTTTGTGATACACATTAATATTATATTAGGTACATTGCTGATAACACTTACGTATTTTACCATAGTGGTGATGGCCTAGTGGTAAGAGCGTGCGGCTTTTAATCCGAAGGTCGCGGGTTCAAACCCCGGTTCGTACCGATGTTTTTTTTTACTTGGATACGAATTATCATTTGATTTTTTCGGTGAAGGAAAACATCGTGAGGAAACCGGACTAACCCCATAAAATAAAGTTCACCCTCTGGTTTAGAAGGTCAGATGGCAGTAACTTTCGTAAAACTAGCGCCTACCCCGAATCTTGGGTTTGTTGTCAAAGAAACTCCAGGCTCTTTGAGCGATGGCATAAGCCGGGAAAAACGCTTGGAAGAAAAAGAAACTCAATTATGTTACTCTGCTCCCGGCCACTGGAGATAAATAATAATAATAATGGCGGATGTGACGACCCCATCGCCCACTGGTTTCGACCGGTGCAATCAGTCAACGCAGGGCAGCTTGTGGCGAGCTGTTGGGGAGTAGCGACCCCACGTACCTGAGCGCTCCTGGAGGGACTCCGTTGTCCAAGTCCTCCGCCTCTGGCTTGCCTTAACCGGCCGTCCAAAATGGGCGACAGTTGTGTTCTCGAGGGTAGATGTGGAAACCTAAGTAAGGAGTTGGCTATATGTTCAAAGTCCAGTGACACCTCTCAAACCGGTGTTGCCCTTGAGCCATCTTAGATTCACAACCTAACATACCTAACATTTTAGGATTTCGACTTGTTTTTTGTATGAAAGTGTCAATAAAGGAATTTCTAGTTCTTGGCCACTTTTGAATAGTAGTAAATGAACGTACCTATTGTATGTCTTTTATTTGGATTAGAATATAACTAAACTCAGGTTGTACTTTGTTCGCAGCGATGAGCTGAAAAGTGTTGTATTACAATTGCCATTAAAATAGTTCGCCTCCCGTGTGAAACCCTCGCAACGTTCAATGTTCGGTTTTAACTACGCTTAATGGTTACATTTTTTATAGTTTGCATGCTCAGGTCTCAAAATAATAATATACATAAGATTTATTTAAGTCAATTTCTTCCTTTATCAAATTTCTATAATTTTCCATCAGTTACCAGTTTATTTATACTGAATACGCCTGTAATTTAAGTAAAAAGACCTTCAAGTAGGTACATTTCGCGCGAAAAACGGATAATTCCATGATTTCGCAGTATTTTCGAACCGTAACTTAAGCTGAATCCTTTGAAAACTCTCGTTCCCTTTAAATTTCTGAGAAAACCCGCAATATTCTTAAAACATGTTGCCTACATCCAACATCAGACTTTTCAAAAGAAGGCGCCCTAATTTAAACCCTGTGTGGTTCAATTAAAGCTCATTTTCGAGGTTCGTAACACTAGCTCCAGTTATGAAATGTCATTATGTTTGCCCCGGGGCTGAATAACTGCATGAAATGTGCTTAAACGAGGTTGTTATAAGGCTATTACTGACCATCGATATTTTGTTCTCGTAAAATAGGATGAAATTTCATTATGACACGGAATACGGTAATAATAGGATATTGCAAAAATAATTCCGTTGATCTTGTTAATTTCATCAAGAATTTATTGTGTATTTATTTGGTGGGTGTTATTGGACAATCTTACACAAATCGACCTAGTCCCACAGTAAGCTCAATAGGGCTTGCTATGGGTACTATATGCCGATATATATAATAGTTAGATACATATAAATATATAGGAAACATCCATAACTCAGGTACAAATATTCGTGATAAGCACACAAATAAATGTCCTGACCAGGATTCGAACCTGGGTCACTACCAACTAGGCTAGGAGGCCGTTAAATTATTGGTACACTAGCGACCCGCCCCGGCTTCGCACGGGTTATTATTATACATATAAACCTTCCTCTTGAATCACGCTATCTATTAAAAAAAACCGCATCAAAATCCGTTGCGTAGTTTTAAAGATTTAACACGTTCGCGGACGCGGATTGCATAGCATCCGTTTTTGTACTTCATCTGGTGACGCGCCTGCTATTGAATCCGTTATTTGGTTTAGATTTCTGCGTCAGTATGCTTACCAATCCGCTTGGCCACAGTATAATATTATTAACCAACATTTCCTCTACCATTCACTAAAATCACAGAATGCATACTGTTATATTTCATAGTTTATGACGGTTAAAAATTATCCTGTGACATCTCAAATTGTGCCCCCCTTTCTGTGACGCGTATGCTATAGCATTCGTCTTTGTATGGAAGACTCCTTAGTAACCCTGCGCGTGCGTCTGGGAGTGGGCGCGTAAAATGTGGCCAAATTTCGCACGCACACGCTATTTTACGGATTGTTTGTAACATCGTTAGTAATGTTTACTACATACATAATACTTTTTCCAGTTTTGCACCACCTACTGTATGTATACTTTTCTTAGTGTAGTGTCTCCTCTACCCAAAGGTTGTCTGGAAGAGATCGCTCTTTAGCGATAAGACCGCCTGTTGTTTGCCTCTTTTTCATGTGTAATCTATACCAGTTTGTGTTATTTTTGTTGTTTTGAGGTGCAATAAAGAGTTATTGTATTGTATTGTATTGTATTGTATGTTTTTTTTACAGTTTATGTATGTTTTTGGTTGTGGTTTTATAAACAAATCTCTTTACTGATTGTTTTTTGTAGTGCAACTTGATTCTGACTACTGTAAATAAAGAAAAGTGAAGCATGTTTATACTTACTATTCAACTAATTATTTTAGTATTTAGTAATTATTTTGGTCATATAATCGTGAATATTGTGCCTATTCGTAGTCGATGCTGAGCGCTAACATTATGGTAAGCATGTGGCATGTATTTTGTTTGTGTAGGGCCGCAGTTTACATGATTAAATTCAAAGTTCGGATACTTCCTATGTGCTGGTTGGTGAAGAAGGCCCTAGCCGTTAAATCCTATAAGTATTAGATGAAATATTACTTCTACATTACTTTATGGCAAAGAATTGATCATAGTTGTTGACGTAGCAGCTCACCCGAGTGCCAACCTAGTCGAATGCTATAACATGCGGTGTCATATAAGATCATATTTTGACTAGGTATTATATCAAACATGCATAAGCATCCGAATTGTATAGCATTTGGCGTCACATAGTGTAAAAGAAATGGTTTCATAATGACGGGACTTGCATTGCATTCGACTTGTATAGAATTTCGCGTCACATAAGAATCCTGATTTTAGCTTTGTTGTGACAGGTATGCAATAGCAGTCGTAAAATTCCCATACAAAATTAAGGTGTCCCAGAGGTGTGACCAAGCGTCCGCGAACGTGTTAAGCATACATAGGGATATAGTGACAGAGAAAGCGACTTTGTTTTATACTATGTAGTGGTGATCAGTCATCTATAATATCTACATAAATGCTTTTGCTCTGTGTAGGTATCTACTTATACCTATACGTCGTTATCGCGGGGGAAAACGCGATTTGGCGGTACAGAAAGATTTGGACACACGAGCTTAGATTAGAAACCTATTTTGAGGAACATTTATGCCTTACGAGCTTAAAAATCATGTGGAAATTAAATTTGAGTGCAATAATAAAAGCTAAAACAGGTTTTGGAGAATTTGGCATAATAAAATAAATGTATAAGGGAAGGAGAACAGACTGACTTGATTCATCGTTACGAGTCCGCGTTTGTCACGCTACTCTACATATGTAAGTTGGCAGATCAGGCGGTTATGCCTGAATGTAGCCGGCATCAAATAGCTAGTCCAGTTGGGTAAATAGTCTAAGGTGACAGTATATGTACGGAATAGTACATTAATCAAATTCCCTAACTTTACCAATCATCTTGAATACGATTTCCCGGACAATTCCGTTGTCATGCTTCCGCAATCGCGATATAACCTTATTTTAAATATTTAGCGTCAAAATAAGCTTATATTCCGATTATTACCCCGAAATTAAGATAATAGGGTGCGTCCATACCGAACAAGTGTACAGAATCATTATTATAAAAAAAAAACTTTGTTTCTTTACTTAACACAATCATGAGATTTAGCCTGAAGCTAGACCAAAAACCAGTAAATCGGCCATTTTAAAAAGACCCCTTGATCCTTTTACAAGCAATGTTTACTTTAGAAGTTTAAAGTATCAACATTAACTGGTTTCTGGCTTATAATAAAGAGCATTGCGTTATGAGAATCATGTCTTTATTAGACCAATTACTCTGATTATACTCTAAACTAAGATGGCGCGTATAAATAATGACGGTTAATTTATATTAAATTTCGTAATAACAATGCCCCAAAATTGTTTAATGCGGTGATTTTACTGAAGGTCAGGTAAATCTAAATAACAGTTAAATTTAATTTGATTACATTTAATAAATTGGGCGAATGTGAAAAGCAATACAAATGAAGGTCTGTTTTGAAAGGTGGAGAAGACAAAGAATAATTACACAGAGTCTGTTCGAAATAAGAAGATGCATCTTTTGTTTTAGCTCCCATACAAGAGGACTCTTTTCTTTCCACACAGGCATACTACCGTTAAAATTTATCGAACGAAAATCGATATCTCCCTCTCTATCACACTTATAAGTACCTATACTCGAGCGAAGGAGATGCACAACGAAAATTTGGAATTTTTGATGTCCGCTGTAGGTTCTCAAACTCAAGCAAGTCCGACTTACAAGTCTAATTGAACCGTTCCTGTTAGCACGGAATATATCTATCGTGCGATGTGTAAATTTTTCGATGAATCTAAAAAAAAATATGTTGACGATAGTAGATAGGCAAACGTTTTTGGAAGGAATTCTTCAAAAGTTCGATGAATCCTGTATATGTAATATACGGTAGAAAACACTACGAATAAAATCAAAGCCTTTTACGGATTTACTTCATATGGATACTACTAGTTAAACTATAGCATTTCACACAAATCTATGATTAATATGAAGATTTTACCAGAATCTATTACAATAGCCCGGTCTCTCGTTCCATCGTGCTCTAAAAACAAACGCTAACACACGTGTCATTTGTCAGCGTTTCGCTTACATGACATCAAGTAATTTACGATATGAGGCTGGTGCTCTCAAGTGGCTGTAGCAAGATTTGTCCAACGAACAAGCGAAGCGAGTTACTTGTCCCAATCAATTTGAACAGTCCGTCGTTTGTATGTATGTATGTATGTCCGACGATATATTAGATTATATTAAATACTGATATATTTAGATTATACTTTTACTTCTCACTAATGCTTTATTGTAATGCTTATTGGCTTGTAAAAGTGCCATTGAAGCCTACTTGGGTCAAACACAAAACGATGTTCCGAGTCTTTCCGGTGGACTACACAAAAGTTAAGGGCTATAAAGCTTGATTTCCTTATTTTATCCTTATCAACATTAAGGAGTACTCCTTTTCTATTGCATTGTATGATGCCAATCATTATTACATGTCCACAAGCTGTTAACTATTGACCACAGGAAAGAAAAAGTGCGTGTTCGGCTGAACTGTAGAGCCAATCTTTCCTGTGGCCAATGATTAACAGCTTGTGGACATGTAGTCCTTATTTTTATCATACAATTCAATAGAAAAGGAGTAAGGGGTTTTAGTTTAGGGTTGAATAACAATATCAACATATTACCCTTAACTTTTGAAAAGTCCACCGGAAAGACGTGTAACATCTTTTTGTGTTTGACCCACTTGGTATAAATATTTGAATTTTGATAACTCGAGTTAACATCGGATCGTCGTGAAATTTGCCTAGTGGTAAAATGGAATAAATATAATTTTTTACTTCGAATTTGAGCCAAAGCTGTCAAGGGATTACCAAGATATAGTGGTAGCAAGTTTACATTCGAGGCAAATCACTAATTAAAAAACCACTCATTATCTATCTTATTAGGTACTCGAGTTGCGTATAAACAATAATAATGATTGTGTGTGTGTGTTACAATAGTGTAAAGTTAAGTTAATTTAGATTAATTCGTTTTTGAAACTTGAGTCTATAATTATCAGATGAATGCCACGTATGATATTTGAGTCGATGATCATCATTTAAAACGGCGTCAAAAGGGCGACGCTCGCAACCCGAAGGGAACAGAAGCTTGAAACGCACCATATTAAGATTTCGAGTTAACGTCCTATAGTCGTTATTCACATGACGTATAGCGTTCAGAATTAGGTCGGATTAGTGATTTCACGGGCACTCTTATACGAGACTCAAGCTGTTAAGTTAGGCCACACTGTGTTTTTATGCAAAACTACTAGCCAGTAGACACTTAATTAATTTTTTGGTTTGATTTACTGAGTAAAACAGCTTAAGAGACATTTCAATTCACTTAATTTTTTAACTTAAATATTTTGAGCCATGCCTGAGATTATTTTAGCCATATTGGCGAACATATTACGGCATGGAAAGCGTAATTATTAGTTTAAGAAGCAATGGTATAGAATAGGATAATGTTTTAACTCTGTAAACTTTTTTTTTTAATTTTAATTTTAAATAAGTTTGTAGGTATAAAAAACGCGAAAAGACGTCATCAGGCCCCTGAGGCCTTACCACGGGCCCTTATCAATAAAGAATCTCTTTATTGGTAAGAGTATTGAAAATAGCGACCTGTTTAAACGGTCACTATTTTCATTACGACCTTTTAGGGCTGACTGTACAGTGTACAATTATCTATTAGGTAATAGGTATTTAAAATTTCGAATTCTCGTTAAACTCATATAATACAATTGGCGGATGCTAAGCTAAACAAACCTTACCATACGTTATTCCTTTGAGAGCGTCGTGCACCCATAACGTCGATAACTTATAATCATTGTACCATACTTAACAATCACACAGCGCAAGAGTATGACGTAAATTGTGAAAACATTTACTATAAAAACGTATTAACAATAATCACATTTTTAAATTCCAATCTTATTCACTTAAACATAATGTTTAGATTCGAAGCGGAGTGAGAAAAGACATAGGCTTTTTTGAGGAAGCGATCGTCAATTGTCCCTTGGAGCTTTGAAGGTAGCACGCACTTGAAAAATCTCCTGCTTATTCTTTCATCTCATATCTGACCGATTCCTTGCATTTGAATTTCAACTCTAATTCGCGCCCTATAAGGTTGTTTTTACAAGTTTTTCTTTAGGTCAATAAGATATTTGGTAAGTTATAGAAAAAATGTGCCTAAGGCAAATCCACTGCGCACAGCGGGCGAGGCATATGTTGCTTTTTGTGGCTAAAATAATACTGAAATTAGATGTAATAGGTGTTATTTTATAAGACCTTTAATTACATCTGTTACGTATTAGTGGTTTCCGCCGGTCTGTTTTGAAAGCAGATTAGATCGTTTTAGTCTAATTTAGGTTAACTAGGTCTAATGACTTCGACAGGCAGATTGTACGGGAAGGGGCCTAACCACGACGTCTTAACGCGATTCAGTTTAGGTTCAGTTTAGGCTCAGTTGTATGGAAGCGATCAGTTTAGGTAGTAAACTGAATCGCCTTAATATGTCATGGTAAGGCCCCAGGGTGCGTAGCCAAGATGCCAATTGGCTACGCACGCTGGTCCATCCGGTAATAAACTTACCTTAATCTCTTGCAGTGGCGAGGCTTCCAGACAACTCGATTCCTACTGACTTGCCTTGCGTGAACCAATTTGTTTTAACGACTCAAAACTTATGAAATAGACACCACTAGGTATAAGTAGACACCACTAGGTTTGACTACTTATAAACAAATCAAAATGCATAATTTTTGCGTGGTTTACAATTCTACCTGAAATTTTGATAGCCTGAATTTAGACGTAACATTGTTACTTTCTACCTTATTTGAATGGGGAATAAATTTAGGTTCTAGGTTGACTAAGAGGCGAGGGATAAATAAAAAAAAAACTGCATTAATCCAGTCTCCCAGTATGAACGAGCAGTGATCACTACCTAATTCCGCGAAGGCTTCATCGGTACTTACGCGTAATGAAGCGCCGTAGCCTTCCTTGCCTTTATTAATGTCATTATAAATGAAGTACATCACTGGTTCTTCATATAATGTATGAAGGTTTTCATTTAAGGCTCTGTTCACACGATAAAGCACCTTAAACTCTTTTTCAATACAGTTGCTCAAAAAGTGCCCTTTTTTTGGCTGTTTTGCGTGCGCAAACTTTGTTTTTGCGAACTAGTGCTTTTTACTTTTCCAATCTTTTTAAATTTAGTTGTGTTCCAATTCATGACTGCTTACCGAAGAGTATTTTTGTTTGTTCACTTTACCGAGTCGTAATAAAACTAAATACCTACTATTAACGCAATAATATTAAAGATACTGATATTTCATATTACAATAATTACTTCTTCATCATACTAATGATCATTCATTAAAAATATTAACATTGAAAAATTGAAAACAGTTCTTATAAATCTGTGTGTATAAAACGGAACAGAGCCTAAGAAACGTCAATCAAAGTAGAGGCGTTTTTCAATCAGGTAAACATGTTCGAAGGGCCTATAAGACATGACGATACGATTTGTCACATGCGATTTATTATTTGGTTTATTATAGATTCAAATGAGCAAGTAAAGAAGATAAGATAAACATTTTGAAGATGTTCTTAATATATCAACTGTATTACAATCGGGTCACGGAAATAATAAAAAAACTTTCAAATTCCTTCTTTTTTCTTTTTTTCGCATCTGTATTGAAAAACGTCGTTCGATTCACGTGCAGATGTCATTTTTCACTTGGCCCGAGATTCCTCGCTACTCGTGAAGTAATGACATACTTTCCGCACTAGCATCGAAATGTACTATTACGGTTACAGTGGCTTTTAGTTCTCGTTAGTTTGGTTAGGTTACTACATCGCGCCATTGACTTTCTGTCTTCAATTATTTACGTACTTCTTTCCGACTAAAGATATAATCTCGGTCCCTAGCCATCATACGGATTATGACGAGTATTTATACATCTTATTGGTGAATGACCCTTTTGCCTTCGGAAATTCATAATATTTTTCTTTTGTCCGAAAAATATTGTATTTTCTCACCGGGAGTTAGTACCTATTCATTGAAATGCGAAATATATAGGATAATCACGTACTTATATTGCAACACCAAGAACACCATCATGACCCTACGTTTGCAGCACTCGTTATCACAGGGTTAAAATTAAATGATATCAAGTTAGAAACGTAGGGTCAGGGTGTTAATATACCTACGCGATTCATCCGTTTTAAAAAGTGTTTCATTGTGTGTCCAAATATTAAGCTATGCTCGGTTTAAATATTATTACTAAAATACAAAATATAACTTCCAAAAAAATTCTACCATTAGGATGTCCCAAAATTCCAGAAAGCTCAAAAATCTGGGAATCCAATCACCCAAGTGGCACAAACCTACCATTCTAAATATTTTCTTGAACAAAAAATGCCCTCAATAAAATACCTCACAGGAATCTTGGTTGTGTCTTACCTTACATTCTACACCCAATTATAATTTCATCCAAACATACCATAAAGCCAAAAGACGCGTTTCCTAAAGATATAATAAGGTTGTTCTTAAACAATGGGGCGCTAGCGCCTCCAGAAACGAACAAATTAAGTGTGCTCTCACGGACCACGTCCAGAATACCATAAACCCTCAAAATAAGGAGAATCTTTAGCCAAAGAGGTCGGGATATAGTGGTTGTAGCGGGCCCCGTAACATAAACACGGAAATTCTGTTTCGAGTTAAAAATATATTTTTAACTAGCGCCAGCCCACAGTTTCGCTCACGAGTTTAATTTGTGGTTTCATTTTACTACGAAATTTAACTGGCTGTTATTTTGAAATTATGGTTGTGCTTGACGCTTTCCGTAATGGGGGGTGGGAGACGTTGTAAATATTGTTGGGAACTAAGGACATTGGCAGCGCTTGCTACACCAATCCGTTTGGTCCTAACTAGAATTATGGGTATTTAAACAAGATTACCTACTTTAGCTTTGTCTCGAAGAATCTAGCCAGTTGAAGATCCCTCAACACACAACTTTCAATAAAATGCATGTGCATTATGTTAGTGTTATGATGTCATACTAAGAACTCATAGATAGACATGATGAACAGATATCTGCCCTCTTTTACAATCGGAGTTAAAGATGGACTTACGTGTTAATAAGAGACAAAAGATATCGAGGAAGGATCAAACACATTTTCGATATTAACGTAAACTATTTAGAAAGAAAGGAACAGTGGAAGTGGAATCTGTGGAATAGTGGTTGATAGAGCGGCCGGCGAGTATCATGTTTGCTGTGAAAAATCAACATTTTTACGCGCAGTGCAAAAATGAAGGCTATTAAAACTGGCAGATTTTTCTATGCTTCTATTGTGAGACTAAAAATATTACCTACTTTTATTTAGGATTCATTATATTTTTTTTTTTAATCCTATAAAGTGCGGAAAAACTGGGGTGTACAAGATGATCCCTGGCGTATGGGTGTTTAGCCTTTTTAAAGGTATAGATTAAGTTTCCATATGTCATTGTAAAAAGTAAAAAAACATATACGTCAGTCATTAAAGTCATGTCACAATAAAAACACGTTTTCTTTGATACAAAATAATTATTAACAATATTAAGGTGAACATGATCCAATCCGAACCGGATAATTAAAATACAGTGACCTACAATCCTATAGTTGTGTGAGTCCGCAAAATATTTACGTAAATATATACGATTTTCAAAATTCGTGTCAAATATGAGTGGCGCAGAGAAATTAATAGTCTTACAAATGGATTGCTTAGAAAAAATAGAAAAAGCCCATGTGAATTATAAAAAGTCACCAAAAGAACGAATAACATTGGGGTACGTACAAGGTAGATTAGAAACATTGGAAAATAACTACAAGGAATTTAAAACTATTCATCAAAAAATATTGACAAGCTTCAACAAGGAAGAAGACAAAAGCAAAATGTCATATTTTTCGGAAGATCTGTACGATACCTTTGAAGAGCGTTATTATATATACAAGGGTGAATTAAAAACGGCTGTACAACAATTTTCTATTGAAGCAAGAGGCAATCAAGTCGCACAAAATATATCCGTTAATCATGCGTCAAGTAGTGAAATAAAACTACCACGAATAACCATCCCAATTTTCAGCGGCGACTACACAGAATGGCAGTCCTTTCACGATTTATTCACCACTTTAATACACAATAATAGTTCGCTCGATGATGTACAACGTATGCATTACCTAAAGGTTAATTTGAAGGGCGACGCGGAATATCTTTTGAGACAGTTTTCAATTACAGCTGAGAATTATACACAAGCATGGACCATTTTAAAAGGGAGGTACGACAACAAAAGGTATATTGCAAATTGCCATTTTAAAAGGTTCTTTGGCCAGAAGATGATTTTCAAAGAATCGGCCACTGCTTTAAAACAGCTACTCGATACATCTATCGAATGTTTAAACTCACTTAAAAATCTGGGCTTACCAATACATCAGTGGGATGCCATTGTAATTTACATCATTGTATCGAAAATGGATCCAGATAGCCACAAACATTGGGAGGAGCTTATAAATGGAGAAGAAGCGACAGTGTTTCCAACATTCGAAAGATTTAAGGCATTCCTGGAAACTCGGTTCAGAACTTTGGAAATGGTGGAGCCTGAAAGCAGGAGTTGGAAACCGGCTGCCTCGAAGACCTTTCACATCACTACAAGTGGTGAAGATATGCAATGTGCGTTTTGTAAGGAAGACCACTATATTTTCAATTGTAAGCAATTTGCGAAGGAATCGTTAGATGATAGATACAACTTTGTTCGAGACAACAATCTCTGTTTTAATTGCCTCATACCTAATCATGCTGTATGGCGATGTAAGCAGAAGACGTCATGCCAAATATGCAGGAGACGACATCATTCTTTACTGCATCGAGATTCAAAATTAGCCGAAGAAACACAAGAAAACAAGAAAGTAGACATGACAGTAGAAGACTCAAAGGTTGTTGCACACGTCAGACCAAGTGAAGACGAAACTGAAGAAGACACTTTATTAGCTACAGCACTCGTAGAGGTAGCATCAAAGTGTGGACAGCTTCATGTCTTTAGAGCTTTTATAGACCCAGGATCCGAGATATCGTTTGTCACAGCTCGAGTTGCTGATTTGTTAAATCTGAAGAAAACAGCAGTTAACGTAGCTGTCTCAGGACTTGAAGAAAGTACCGACGTGAGCGTTAAAAGTAAGGTGGAACTACTAATTTCATCAAGGTATGAGGACGATTTCACTATGAAGGTAAATGCTTTTGTATTAAAATCTATAACTCGTAGTTTACCAGCTAGGAAAATAAACTGTAAACCGTGGCCTCAACTTGATGATGTAAAGTTAGCTGACCCGAACTTTGACACTCCCGGCAAAGTTGATATTCTTCTCGGAGCTAAGATTTATGGTAGAATTCTCAACACTGGGCTTATAAAAGGACCGGGCTATTTAGTAGCACAGTATACACACTTAGGTTGGATTGTGTTAGGTGACACTGATACAACTTCTTTCAGACCACGCAAAGCCGCGAGCTTTCATGTCATCCGTCAGGTGCAGGAAGACAACAATCTTTTGAAGAAGTTTTGGGAGGTTGAGACGCAAGATTATACAGACTTGAAGGGATGGTCAAAGGAAGAAGAATTATGTGAACAAATTTACAAAACAACAACAACGAGAGACAACACTGGAAGATATATAGTACATTTACCGTTGAAGAATAGTATCGAAGGCACGGTGAAATCATGTGGAGAAACAAAACAACAAGCAGTCTGGAGATTTAAACAACTAGAAAGAAAATTTGAGAAAAATGAAAATTTGAAAAGGGAATACACTAAGGTCATACATGAGTACATGGAGTTAGGTCACATGAAGAAAGCTGAAGCAGGAGATGATAAAGCAGCTGTATACCTTCCCCATCACGCTGTCGTCAAAGAAGCTAGAGATACTACGAAGGTTAGAGTCGTTTTTGACGCTTCAGCGAAAAGTTCTCACGGTATTTCCTTAAATAACGCTATGATGATAGGACCCACACTGCAGCCAGGCTTACGGAGTTTAGTAATTCGCTGGAGAGCTCACAGATTCTGTGTGATTGGTGATGTTGTTAAGATGTACCGTCAGGTGTGGGTGACAGAAAAACACACAGATTTACAGCAGATTGTTTGGAGAGATACACCTTCTGAAAAAATAGAAAGTTACAAATTACTTACTGTGACGTTTGGAACTGCTGCTGCACCTTGGCTGGCAGTTAGGACCCTGTGTCAATTAGCCGATGACGAAACTCAAACTTACCCACGTGCGGCACCAATAATAAAAAATAGTTTCTACATGGACGATCTGATGACAGGGCATGAAGATAAATCTGAAATTAAGAATATTTGCTATGAGATTAACAAGCTGTTAAAGGCAGGCGGGTTTGAAATGCAGAAATGGTCGAGTAATTCTGAAGAGCTGCTCGAGTCTCTTCGAAACGGTAGAACATGTCAGGAATCTGACAACAATTTCGAAATTAAATTGGACAATATTATAAAAATATTAGGCCTTACCTGGGATAGAAAACAAGATGTTTTCAAAATTACAGTCAACTTACCAAACTCCAGTGTTGTGACGACGAAAAGACAGATAATATCAGAAGTTGCAAGTCTCTTCGACCCGTTTGGTTGGTTAGCACCTGTAGTAATCACAGCCAAAGTTATGATACAACGATTATGGCTTTGTAGCCTGAATTGGGATGATGAGTTACCGATGGAAATTGTCGAAGAATGGCAGGATTACCGAAATGAGTTAAACGAACTGCAGACAATACAAATACCTCGTTGGCTCAAAATAACTTCTCGTAGCAAAGCTATTCAACTTCATGGCTTTTCAGATGCATCTTCAGTTGCCTATGCAGCTGTAGTCTACCTTCGAGTGATTGGTGAAGATGATATTGTACATGTCCATATGCTTGCAGCAAAAACAAAGGTTGCACCACTGAAACAATTGACTATACCAAGACTAGAACTATGTGCTGCGGTATTAACAGCGCACCTTTTAAGAGAAATGTCGGATTTGCTAAAAATTTCAATGGACAATGTTTATGCTTGGACGGATTCAATGGTAGTGTTGTCTTGGTTACAATGTCAACCGAGTCGATGGCAGTTATTTGTCGGTAATCGGGTATCGGATATTATACAACACATTGACAATGACAAGTGGAGACATGTTCAATCAGCAGATAACCCAGCGGATTTAGCCTCTAGAGGCATAACATCAGTAAATTTGGCAGGAAACGATATGTGGTGGATGGGACCTAAATGGCTAAGAGGCGATAAAATAGATTTTGAAAGAACAAAAATACCTGGTACTGACCTTGAGTCGAAGAAAACATTTCATATAATATTGAATGACAATGACAACCCCATTTGGGCAAGATTCTCATCTATGTCGAAGTTGAAGAGAGTCCTAGCATGGTGTGTCCGATTTCTAAACTATTCTGAGAGACTAAACAGAGAAAGATTTTTAACGACGGCTGAACTGAATGAAATTGAAAAGCGATGCATTCAATATTATCAAGGTCTTGTCTATAATCAAGATATAGAAGATTTAAAGAAGAACGAGATGATAAATAGTAAAAGTTCATTGATTAGCCTAGGGCCTTACTTAGATGAACAAGGTTTGTTACGAGTGGGAGGACGACTTAATAATGCACAGATGTCAGAAGATGAGAAGCATCCTCTCATTATTCCTTGCAATCAACACATTACAAAATTACT
This sequence comes from Lathronympha strigana, assembly GCA_949128165.1. Classification (NCBI taxonomy): domain Eukaryota; kingdom Metazoa; phylum Arthropoda; class Insecta; order Lepidoptera; family Tortricidae; genus Lathronympha; species Lathronympha strigana. The sequence continues at coordinate 4,843,880 of OX421911.1, forward strand.
AGTAAATGAAGCTCATATCAAGACGTTACATGGTGACATACAGCAGATGATGACATATCTTCGTACCAAATACTGGATAATTAGTCTAAAATCATCAGTTAGACAAGTAACAAGAAATTGCAAAATCTGTATAATAGACAAAGCAAAAACACAACAACAATTGATGGGTCAGCTTCCAGCCTCAAGGGTTACACCTCATCGCGCATTTTTAAATAGTGGCGTTGATTATGCTGGACCTATACAGCTGAAGACTTCTAAAGGGAGAGGTTATAAGACTATGAAAGGATATATATGTCTGTTTGTCTGCATGTCTACGCGAGCAATCCATTTAGAAGCAGTCACAGATCTTACAACTCAAGGATTTATTGCAGCATTTAGAAGATTTGTTGCCAGAAGAGGTCACTGCGCTCACCTGTGGAGTGACAATGGGACCAATTTTATAGGAGCTGCTAAAGAACTGAAAGACATGTTTGCCATGGGTAAGATTAACATAGCGAATGAAATAGCGGAGATACTAGCTAACGACGGGACTACCTGGCACTTTATTCCACCAAGAGCTCCAAATTTTGGCGGTTTATGGGAGGCTGGCGTGCGATCGATGAAAAAACATCTCAATAGAGTCAGTAAGACCACGAAATTGACATATGAAGAAATGTCAACATTATTAGCTCAAATAGAAGCATGTTTAAATTCACGGCCTCTCTGTAAGATGGACGAATCATTACCAACATTAGATCCACTAACACCAGGACACTTTTTAATTGGCGAACCGTTGATCAGCGTTCCAGAGACAAACTATGAATTCAGGAACGTTAATTTACTTACAAGATGGCAGTTCATACAGAATAGAACGCAAGATTTCTGGAGAAGATGGAGAGTGGAGTATCTTAATACTTTACAACAACGGTTTAAGTGGCACCATAGCGTCAAGTCTCCATGTGTTGGAGATATTGTTATCGTCAAAGAAGAAGATATACCACCAACCAAATGGCTGTTAGGTAAAATTAAACACCTACATCCAGGCGCAGATAACTTAGTTAGAGTTGTTACTCTTCAGTGCAAGGGTGATAATCTCATTAAAAGGCCTTTATCAAAATTAATCTTGTTGCCTAACAAACCCGTATAAGGTTCATGGTGGGCGGCTAACTTTGCAATATCTGGAGCTTTGGTCTTATATTTTTTTTAACTTGTGTTCGATAAACTGTGTTGAACAGATAGGCATATATTAGCGATAGATATTGTGTCATATTATTTTTAAGTTAGTGACAGTAGTTGTCTTTGAGTTATTTTCTAAGAACACAGTACCACCGCCTAATTATAAAATGAGTATTTTGGTGGGCGGTATGTTTAGCCTTTTTAAAGGTATAGATTAAGTTTCCATATGTCATTGTAAAAAGTAAAAAAACATATACGTCAGTCATTAAAGTCATGTCACAATAAAAACACGTTTTCTTTGATACAAAATAATTATTAACAATATTAAGGTGAACAATGGGTAAGATGATTCCTGCCGTTTGGGTAAGATGATCCCAGAGACCATCACGTGTCGAGGTTTATATTATTGGTGGTGGTTTGTTATATCTATTTGCGTATTTATTTTTTGCGGCGCGAGGGTGGGAACATTAATTACATGCAAAAAATACGCAAGTAGGTATAACGGGTTGGCACTAATTGAGTAGCACGTTTGGCAGAATAGCAAAGTAACATAATTTTTGTTGTTGCCTGTGTTTGTGTGGCTGTGCAGTTTGCAAAGGGTGAACCAATTTATGTTATGAGTTCTCGTGGTAAAAAAAAAAATCTTGCTAAACATACTATGATTTTTTTTAACCACGAGAATTCATAGTACCGGTTACAGTGTGCTTTATTTAATGTTAAAGCCGTGTTTGTCAAGATGGTTATAGACAAGTTTATATTTTTTTGTGGATTTCTTAAGTTATTATTGAATGCAATTTGTGTGCAAGTGAATAAACTTTAAGCCAATGTTAAGGTCAGGTATATTTAGATTCTTTAATGTTTTTCTTCATATCGTAAGAGTACTTAAAGTAATAAAAAGCGTCGAATTAAGATAAGGCGATTTTACGATGTGGTTTAAGTGCATAATTTATGGTTTTGCTGCAAATGCTCTGTTTTTTATGACTTTAATGTTATTATTTAGGTATAAAAATAAAATAAAAAATTGTCAATGTACTCGTACCGACTCGACCTGGCTTTTAGCGTCGTTTGACCGTTCGTGGAGGCCGATGTATGGATTACAAGTATTTAAATATTATTATTTTTAAGCAGAAACGATTGAGAGCGATGCCGAATTTCTCAGAAATAAAGGGAAAGTGGTGACCTCGGGCGGCACTCGAACCCGCGACTCTGAGATACCAGCTCATCGCTTCCAACTGAGTTACCGAGACCACACTCGTGGCCCGTATTTCTCCACCATATCCCTTGTATGATTATCACCCACAAGATGGACAGATGACCTTAAGAAGGTCGCCGGGCGACGCTGGATGCAGGTCGCTTCCAACCGGTACATATGGAGGTCGAAAGGGGAGGCCTATGTTCAGCAGTGGAAGTCTTATGGCTGATATGATGATGACGATGAACCCTCGTATGCGCTTTAGGGTGGCGCTCTCACCTGCTTGTGCTCGCAGTTAGAAGAGCGATGAGCTGGTATCTCAAGATTCGCGGATTCGAGTCCCGCCCGGGTTCATGAATTTTTCCATGTTTCCTTTCTGAGAGTATTTTTGGCATTTGCGTCTGTTACGGTCGATTTAAGCATTACTGTGAGACCAATGCGATCGGCATGACCTTGACCTTGACCTTGACCCTCAACATTTGTGGTAGAGAAAACTCGCGTCGATGCTACAGTTGCTGGGGTCTCACCAGTTGGGGTGCCCCCCAAATTTTTTTTTCTCTATTTACATGCAAAAGTAAAATATCAATAACATAATGCTTTATAATTACTGACTAAAATCGCTGTGACATACAAATTTTAAGGACCCTACCAGCTGGGGTTGAAAGTCCGTATGTGAGAAGTAAATGATTATTGTAGTAAAAGTTTTAAGTTATTTTATTGTATATATTAAATGCAATCCAATAAACGTCATTTAAAAAAAAAACGCTCTGTAAGACTAAAAAAGTGTGACGCGGCTTTGTTTTATTTTCGCTGTTTGAATTACTCATTCGACGTAGAATTTAACCCTTTAAACCCAATGCGTACCTGAATATTTTTTCGGTCCCACGTCCAAATTTCGAGCTAGACACAAAAAACTGAAAAATTACCAAAATTTGACAATCAAGTTAAGCTCAACTCCTGCAATTGTGCAAACTTAATCCGAAGTCAAGCTCAACTCCTAGAATTGTGCAAACTAACTTGACTCGTCTTGAAGATCTAATAAATGTAATTAAAAAACTATATCCAGCTTGCTGGGTATGGGTATTGATTCCTACAAAAGCTTTTTATTGATCTAATTTTCTTGGCCTATAACTAGGTTTAAAATTTACATATGTTTCGCACGATGTGTCCCTCATATGCGAGGTGTTATAAAGTATGTATCAGAACGAAAGGCAAAAAAAGAAACCCGTTAATGATAAGATCATAAATATGACCATGGTACCTAATTCATCAAAAATACGACAGTTTTGACATGAGGTATAAAAATATACATTTATTTTTATTGTTTTGCACCTACCCTGTTTTATTTAACAATCTTATAAATGAAATCTCTTAAATTATCAACTGACAGACAGGCGTCAAACCTTGTTGACGTCTGGGTTTTTTCCTAGTTACAAATAAACAGTTAACAAAGCGCTTGCGGGTTGCCTATGACTACAGCCATTTTTAAATGATTACCTAGGTTACTTATAAACAGGAGTCACAGCGCATGTGCGTTGACATGACGACGTCAATGTTGATTAGTTGTCCCTAGCTATATATCAACAGTACGCAATACACACGCATGCATGTCAAAAATCAGAAACGTAAACAAACCTTACCGTATGTTACAAACACCATTAACCGACTGCAAAAAGAAGGTCCTCGAGAAATTAATTTAGTAATTTTATACCATAAAACATGTGCGCACGTAAAATGCACGTCATTACAATGTACTCGAGTTCCCAGTCAACCAGTTTAGATTTTCTGATTGTTTTCAGTTTGATGTAATGTTTGTTTTAATGTGCAAATAAATATATATAGCGTAACTACATTCCTTGAAAGTCTTTATTATGGGACTAGTTCCGATATTGCGAAAAAAATATTGACTGTTTCTTTATATTTCATATATTTTTTTAGAATGTCTAATTAATTTTATTCACGAAATATTACAAATATTCCTACACTTTCTTCGATACCTACTTTAATTTTTTTAAATACGCCTGTGCATGAAAATATTTATTTATTTATTTAATTTATTTTGAACATAACTGAAGTTTATTTTATTACCAGATAGACAGGAATAAAAGATTAAACTGTTTGACCTAGTTCGCGAAAGAGAGTAGTTTTATAGTTTTTAAACTCAGTTAACCTTTTTCTTTTTCTAGGTCATAAAAGTCTTCAAGAATAAATGTAATCTGGAACTAAAGGGAACTGAATGTCTTAAAACTAAACTTAGGCTATAAAAATCATCCCCTCTGCTGCTTACTGATTTAATTTTCGCGAACCAAACTTTTTTATGTGCCACTTGTAAAACGTAATGTTACCCTTGACAATCCAAACCATAACGTCGTATATCTAAAAGGATATATGTGCCCGTATGTTAATATGGGATTTCGATGTTGTTCTAGTGAGATAGAAAAAAGATGTTAGAGTAAAAAGGGAGTATGTGCCTGTATGTTAGTAAGATGTTTAGACGTTGTTAGAGTAGGCAAGAACTATTGTTTTGTTTCTGCATATCTTCTAAGGCCAGTAGGATCTAATCTAGATGACATGACTCCTGGCAAAGATTATAGAATTAAGAAACCTCTGTGAGTCTTAGCTCAGATAGGCACTATAAAGTCACTTACATTACCCGGGGTTAGCCACATAACCCGGAGCTACTTTGTTGTATGGAATTTGACAGCTCAACTCCGGGTTAGGGGTTAACTATAGACGGTGCTAGTCGACCTAAGAAATTTATGAATACTTTCAGAAACATACCTAAAAGTACACGATAAGCTAATTGATACCTACTTAATAATATTGTCTATTCAATGCAAGTAGGCCAAATAGTTATTAGTACTATGAAGTAGTTTTGGATGTGACCACTGCAGCCAAATCTTTTTTGTTGCAGTGGTTTTAGAACTGTCAATAAACTATAAAATTCTCTTAGCAGCTCTTACCCCAAATGTTACTTTACAAGATGAAAAAGACCAGCTACTAAAAATAGCCAAATTACTATAAGTGCGCCTATAAATAGAACAATTACGTAATTAATAGTACATGATGCACGTTTGTATATCTTTTTTATATGATTTTATTTTTATTTTACGTAATGCGATAACTGTTAATCTATGAGCCTTTAAAGTTGAAATAAAAACATTTATTTTACACCGAGAAAATGCCTCCAGCATCCTAGGTACAAACAATGACTCAAGGACTTGTTATTTAAGACACAAATATCATTTATTTACAAAAAGAAAAGATAATTGGTAACAAACAGGAAAATAATACAAAAACATTACGTAAATTGTAAGTAAGAATGGGACGTTACATCAGTGAAGAGGAGGATGAATTGGATAGGACTGCGTTTAAGGCAAAAAAGTTTTGGAAAGATATGAATTTGTGCCGTGTACCCCGGATACACATGCTTGTAGCACGGATTACGGATATTATAATTTTCGACCTAAGCCAGCCCATTACCAGACTGAGGGATCTATCCCATCGTTCGGCTATGGCTTCACCAAGATGTTTCACGAAAGCAGACATTTGTGGTGCGAAGGTTCCATCAACGGATGTTACAAGGGGTGTAAATGTCGCATGTCGTTTTTCACATGCGATTAGATATTTTCGTCTTCGGCGGATTTAAGTATGCCTGCTACCGGGCGAGAGATATAAGAGGGAGCGTCAATGTCTACGACATGGATATCAATTAACGCCACCTTCTGTGCATCCCAAACGCCACGGCAGCAAAGGTCTCACCGAAGTCTGTGGTCGCCTTCGGCGATGATGGGTTCTTTGACCACATTTCCCCAAGCGTGCTGGCATAGCTCACAAAATAAATCCCTTTTTCATTGTGACGACGTGTAACTAATCCACCAGTTTTGCAACAGAGAGCGAGGTCGACGTCGAAATTATCGTTGACGCAACCATCACAAGATTTGGGCATGGAGACAGGTGTTTTGTGGTATCTTAGTGCCAGTGCATCTCTGAATTCAAGTGGGGATAGATCAAAATGGTCTTTCCTAGTCGGGATGATTGAAAGCCAAGTAGAAGATTTCAACCTTAATCTACTAAGTAAGGAAAAGCATGTTAAAAACTACAGAAAACTAATGGAAGAAAATAGCTATACAATACATAACAACATAGACGAAGACTACTGAAACAAACACAACACGAACAATACTGGATCATGTCTGCACAAATTTAAAAGAAAACATGTTCCATCTTACAATCATAGAATCTGCCATATCAGATCATAAACAGATTTATTTTGAAATTGAGAAATTTAAGCCAAGTCCGATCGAAAAAGTAACTTATGAAGCATTAAATTATAATAAATTGTATGAAACTCTAGATAAATCTGCACATGAAAATGATAATTACAACCTACTAGAAGAAAAGCTTATCACCGCTATTCGAAAAAACAAGACTATAAAAACCAAAATATTGAATCCTCCAAATCAAGATTGGATCCACAAGGGAATTATAGAAGACATTAACAAAAGAAATAATCTATGGAAGCAACTGAAACTAAACCCTGAGGACGTAACGATTAGGCAAAGTTTTATACATAGCAGGAATGCAGTCACCAACCGGATCCAAAATACAAAACACAGCTACTACTACAAAGAGTTTATGGCATGCAAAAATAAGCCAAGAAAAATGTGGACATTAATAAACAATTTGTCAGTAAACAAGATACGTACTAGTGCCATCCCAGAAAAAATTGAAGATTCAACTGGAAGTACAACGGACGTTAAAGAAATGTGTGAAATATTTAATAAGTTTTTTTCGACTATTGGCTTAACGTTAGCAAATGCGATACCCAAATCATGTCACAACAACACAACTTTTACTAGTAATAATACCCTTATCAAAAAAGACCTCTCAATAATAAGGCCAGCGGGCACAGAGGAAATCGATCAAATAATACATAATCTAAAACAAAATACTAGTGCAGGAATAGATGAAATGACAACGAAATCCATAAAAAGTGTAAAAAAATTAATCCTTATAGAATTAACCCAATGCATTAATAAATGTCTGGAAGTAGGCCAATTTCCAAATAGTCTTAAAATAGCCAAAGTAAGCCCTATCCACAAATCAGGTAAAAAATGTGACCCTAGCAACTATCGCCCAATTTCGGTTCTCCCTGTAATGTCAAAAGTCTTTGAAAGGGTCATGTATAATCGTCTAGTAGAGCATCTAACGTCAATAAATTACTTGTACGATAAACAATACGGTTTCAGACCAAAATCGAACACATTATCCGCAACAATCGATCTTGTTACAGAAATCAAAATCAATTTAGATAAAAAACAAATTGCACTCGGCATCTTCATAGATTTACAGAAAGCTTTTGACACGATTAGTCACAAACTACTTCTCCAAAAACTGGCTGACATAGGTATATCAGGGGCGGCATTTAAAATCTTTGAATCATATATCTCACAACGCAGCCAAGTTGTTAAGATAGCAGGCTACCAAAGTGATTCCAGGCCTATTACGTGTGGAGTTCCGCAGGGTTCCATTTTGGGACCCTTATTATTTCTTATATACATCAATAATATAAAAGATCTAGGACTCAAAGGACAAGTAACTCTGTACGCAGATGACACTAGCTTATTTTACTTTGGCGACTCAATACACAGTGTCATTTCTCAAGCACAAAATGATTTAAACTTGCTTAGTGTGTGGTTTCAATGTAACCTTCTGACTGTTAACGTTAAAAAAACCAATTACATTTTATTTGCAGCAAAAAATAAAAATATTCCAAATTTTGAACCATTAAAAATCAATGGCAGCATAATTCAAAAAGTTGAAAAAGAGAAATATCTCGGCCTTATATTGGACTGCAATCTTAATTGGAAATCGCACCTTGAGAAAATAAAATCAAAATTAATTTCACTCACGGGAGCCCTACGTGGCCTAGCTCGTAGCTTTCCTGTCAATGTACGTTATTTAGTATACAATGCCCTCGTCAAGCCACACATAGATTATTTGATAGAAATATGGGGCTCGGCTGCAAAGACAGTTCTATATAGTTTGCAGATTGCTCAAAACAAGCTTATAAAAGTACTTTTCAATTATGATTATTTAACAGCTACTAAGATTTTATACAGAGAAACAAAAATCATGTCTATTAAACAAACGTATTTTTATCACACGTGTATCTTAATCCGGAAAATACTAAAGAAAAATATTAATACACAAATACACTTTAAAAAGAAACAACAAGTGCAAAAAATTAAATTACGTAATGCGGATGACCTGGTACTGCGTCCATCGAGAACTAACTATGGAAAAAGAACCATCTTGAATGAAGGTGCTTCAATTTACAATAAATTACCTAAGATAATAAAAGAGACCAAGTCTTTAATTAGCTTTAAAAATAAACTAAAGAAGCATGTTTTGAACAATAAAGATATATAGATGTTTGCACTCATAATTGTAGAATATCTGTATACCATCTATTTCATTCTATTAAGTTCAACGAATAAAAAAAAAACTACTATTATTAATAACATATAATTATACACCTTTTAAAGGAAATAAAGTACAAAATATTTTATGCAAATGTAAAATAATATTTGTGTTTCCTATGTTTTAATAAATGAAATAAATATATAATTTCATATTGTAAGATAATACGACGTTATAAATTATACACAAAAAAAACTGCGTTATTTATGTCGTACATATACGATAAATATTAAATCATTAAATATAAAATAATATATTTTTAACAAAAATTCAATCATTTAATAAAATTGAACGTATATATAAGAACGAAATTATTCTAATAATAAAATACGTCTAACGACTCCTTTATACGAGTCATAAAATAATATTATAATTTAAATTATGTATATTAAAACCATAAAATATATTACCAACTTAAAATTATACTACTACAAAAAAAAACCTATAAATCCAAACACCAACTTAGTTGCATCGTGAGCGTACTTGTAAGTAAGACACCGTATATTGCTTTGTATCCGTGTATTGTTATTATTACCGAGTGCGCTCGCGCTCCGCACCTACTCCTAGCGGCGTACTTGTGTCTACCCGTTTTGTTTATAATTGTAAATATTGTATTGCGGCACAATATGCATGTTTATTTTATCACTCACTCTGTAAATGTTAAATTTTATGTAAATTTAAGTTATTTAAGTTTCTCATATAAGTGAATTGTGAAATTCTTTTGAGAAATAAAGATCTTTGAACCGAAGATTTTGTTTTTTAGTTTTCGTAAAAAATTAACGTTTGATTGCTCGTTTTGTGTTCGGTAAAAGTTTAGTTCTCTGAAATAGAGTCCAATCTTGAGAATTCTTCTTTTTTCAGCATTCTTTTCTTGAATTTCCGAGGAACATGTAATGCTGAGTGAGGTCCAAATCGTTATTTTCAATTAAGGCGGATGAGACGGTTGTACATCCTTTTTTAGAGGTTTCATAATTTAAGTTTGTCATTTTAGAAAGTGGGGTAACAGCTACACCACCTTTTTTACGAGTACCTCCTAGTAGATTTGGTAGAAAACTGGCGCGTAATTTGTTTGTTATAGGTTCAAAAGATTGATTAGCATTTTCTAAGACTCTTAATAGAAAAGTCCATTTGAATTTAGTGAGAACGGTGTAGGCAGCTTGTGGTGAGTCTTTGCAAATATCAGAGAGTTTTTCTATTGTAGAAGTCCAATTTTCGAATGTCCAAGTTTAGCTCTATCACTATAGTTGCACTTCACAGTTAATTAAAGAAGATTAGTATACAATGAAATAATAAACGTTGTTTACAAAGTTTGATTAGAATAAAATTTGACTTGACACCTTTAAAAAAACCTCCTAGTCGGTTTCACCGTCTTTAAATAGGGAAAGAACTAAAAGAAGCTAAGAACAAATTAATATACATAAATACTTTTATCGGGTTAGTCACGTCAATAAAGTCGAAAATAGCTCGAGCCAGACGTGACTCATGAAGAAGGGACACGGACTGTTTCGAAACATGTCGAGCTATTTTCGACTTTATTGACGTAAGTAACCCGATATTATCAGTATTTTAGCATGTCTGATCATTAACTTACGGAACTTTTCTGAACAAATTGAGAATTTCCTTTTTGAAGCCGGTTACAAAAAGAGGATCTCCGAGGGTACCAACTCGTTAATCTTTGACGAAAGTTAGTTGGCTAAACGCCTCCCCGAGGTCTCATAGAGGGTATCTGTTTAATCTAACACAGGCAAAATATAGCAATGTTTATTAATGTGGTGTGCTTTTATTGCTACCGTTGTACACAATTTATTCACCCGCGTGCAGAGGGCAAGATGGAGTGTATACTTGTTAAAGTCATGTAGTTAGGTATATTCGTACTCGCGCGGGATAAATAAATAAATAAATATTAGAGGACAATGTCACACAGACCGACCTAGTCGCAAACTAAGTAAAGCTTGTACTATGGGTACAAGACGACGATGTAAACACTTATATAAAGAAGACGCCTGAAAACGTCAATACTCCGGAATAAATATTCGTGGTAAAGACACAAATAGGGTACAGGATTCGAATCCGGGACCTCCAGCTTCGTAAGCAGGGTCACTACTGACTAGGGAGGCCGTTAACCAATATACCATTATTAATATGAATACCATTTTATACTACGTAACAGGTGGTAAAGAATTCATTATGTACACACGCGTTCAAAAGTGCATATGGACAATTTATGAATAAATTAATTCATGAACTGCCTAAAATATTAATTTTAAATTTAGATTTCGTGAATAAAAATAATTTAAAATTTAATTTAATTTAATTTAAATATTATAAAATAATATTAAAATAACTAATAACCATATTTGTATGTCTTTCCCATCACGGAACAATGGTGTTCCGGACCTTTGGGAGGCGTACGCGGAGCCGAAGCCAACACGCAGAGGCCCTTTCGACAATTTAATGAAATGTACGGGGTACACCGAGCGGATGTTGCACCTGCCCGAGTCATGGGACGCACGCAGAGGCAGCACCCGCCAGGGTGTATAGCTATAGACTATTGAGATTTAATGGAATCTAAAATATACTGGACTATTAGGTGAAAGAGATATCTGCACTGAAGTTGAAGCACATGCGAACAAGCATGAGACTAAAGATTTACATCAGAAAATTAGATACATCACTAAGAAGTTCAAGTCTCAATCGTGGGCCGTTGAAGACGCCAATGGAAATATGTTCACTGAATTGGACAACATCCTAGATGTTTGGAGAACATATTGTCAGTCTCTTTTCTTGGATCCAGAGTCTCATGTTTTTTCTTCGACAAGTCCGGATGCTGATAACCTAGAGCCAGAAATACTTAAAGACGAAGTTAGAGCCGCTATTAAACACCTCAAAGTTGGCAAAGCAGTTGGAAGTGACGCCATTCCTATAGAGACCATCAAGTATTGCGGTGAATATGGAGTGGACATGTTCCACAAGATGTGTAACCTTATATGGAAAACTGGAATATGGCCAGCAGAATGGACTCACTCACTGTTTGTTCCTCTCCATAAAAAGGGGTCTACCACCAAATGCAGCAACTACCGCCTCATCGCCCTAATTACTCACGCCAGCAAAATTTTACTGCATATTTTAAACCAGAGGCTAAGTGCATTTGTCTCGAGAGAAATAGCACCAGAACAGGCAGGATTTGTAAGGGGAAAGGGCACCCGGGAGCAGATCCTCATAGTAAGGCAGATCATAGAGAAGGCTCGTGAGTTCAACAGACCCGTGTACATGTGTTTCGTCGACTTCCATAAAGCATTTGACTCGGTGTGTTGGCCGCGACTGTGGCAGACTCTATTGGAAATGGGGGTACCTAAACACCTTGTTCATGTAATTCGAATGTTGTATGAGAAAAATACAGCTGCAGTTAAAGTGGATAATGTCATTTCACAGAAATTCCATCCTAGCGCCGGCGTACGACAGGGCTGCATCTTATCTCCACTTCTGTTTAATGTATACACCGAATGCATAATGCGCTTAGCATTAGAAAACTGGACGGATGGTATACCTATTGGCGGAAAGAATATCTCCAACTTGCGATATGCGGATGACACCACTCTCCTCGCGACCAGCGAACATCGTGTAGCTGAATTGTTAAATCGCATTGAAACAATCAGCCTTAGTTTTGGATTGAAACTCAATAGACAAAAAACAAAAATGATGATTGTAGACAAAAGCAGCAACAATGCTCCGGAAGTTACCAAGATTGCAAACTGCGAAGTGGTTCAGTCATATGTCTATTTGGGTTCCCTTGTAACGAGTACCGGAGGATCTGAGGCTGAAATCAAGCGCAGAATAGCAATCACTCGCACCGCTATGGATAAACTATCCAGGATATGGAAGGACCGCAACATCACAAAAGCCACAAAGACTCGCCTTGTGAGATCATTGGTGTTCCCCATCCTGTTGTACGGAGCGGAAACATGGACTGTGAGGAAGAGGGAAATACAACGTATTGACGCATTGGAGATGTGGTGCTGGCGAAGGCTCCTACGCATATCTTGGACACAACATCGCACCAATGAGTCAATTATAAAAGAGCTCCACATCAAAGAACGACTGTCAACCCTTGTTCGATCCCGCATACTAACGTTCTTTGGGCATGTGACACGAAGAGGAAGTGATTCTGTAGAGAGGCTAGTAGTACAGGGCCGAGTCGATGGCTGTAGATCCAGAGGGCGATCTCCTCTGCGTTGGACCGACCAGATCAAGGCGCTAACCCAGGAGTCTCTCAACGAGTGCGCAAGGCAAGCTTCCACCAGAGACAGATGGAGAGCGGTAGTGAGACGATGCAGGGAAACACGTGCGACCACGACTACTCTGTCAAGAGTAAACGACTGAGAGAATTAGGTGAAAGTGGTGGACTAAATACTGGGTTATGGAGAATAAAATCGGACGTCTGCCTAACAAAACCATTATTATTAAATTAACTAATAACCATATGAACTAAGTTTTACATAAAAACTTAGGTCTACTTCAACTTAAAATATAAATTAAGTTTTACATGGAAACATTTTCTGTAATAAGTACCTAGTTAAAAAAGAGTTAGGTACTTACTAAATTGTCGCAGGCAACAATAGTGCTGCTGATCCGTTTAAGGATATCATTGTCGCATTCTAATTAGGACAGATTGGGAAAAAAAATCTGCAAAAAAATTGGCTCAATTTATTTACACCTTGTGTATTTTGGACTAATGAACGTCACAAAATATTAAAAATAAGATATTTCTCACAACATTCGTAATAGTTTTAAAAATTATTATGTCACAACACAACTCTGCTGATTTCCACAAAACAATAGAATCTCTCTGCATATTGTTTCAATTAACCTAATTCCCAAAGCAGCTATCGTAAAAGTACATACCTCCATATAAAATAAAACAAAACCTCGGCATTGTCTATCAAAAAGTGAAGGTCCATAAAGTACCATCAAATTAAACAAACGTAGACCTTGACTAACTTCCGTTTCCTATCGGTCAACGTCAAGCAGAAGTTCATAGATTTGGTCCACTTTGTCCGTGTTATCGACTATAGTTTTTATTACAATAGTAATAAGGTTTAGAAACGCGAGTGTTTGATCGGATCGAGGATCAGGCTTAAGTTGAGAATAAATTGTTTTATGTTCGTAATTTTTGTATGGATACCGCAATTTATCCTTGTCATAAGGTACTGTTTACTAGTTTGTTATCGTACGACAATTCCAAAAAACTCATTACGAACCGGTGGGATTTGAACCCCAGAACTTCGGATTGAAAGTCTGGTGGGTCACCAGTACTTATAAAAATATTATGTACAACAAAAACAAATTTCACAGTTTCTTAATAAAACAATTGATTTATATGTAAACTATGTTTTTTTTTTGCTTTTTGTATTTTAGTTAATTTATGCGTTTAATTTGGTTCTTGCCCGGCGCGGATAAATACCCTTCACTAGGTACTTTTTAAAAGTCTGAACGGGTGCGCCTTAACCACCCTTTGTCAACACGACTTCTTAACCTTTTACTCTAATGCCTATTTCAGTTTATTGACATTAATTTGTTTTATGTTTGTTCGCAATGAGGTTAAAGTGTAGCTTTATTTGCATAAGTTTGACTTGAATACCCAAAAGTCGTCTCCAACGGAAGTCTCGACTCACCAAACCTTCCTACGAATACACATGTAACTTTGAGCAACACGTTGGAAGGGAGACGGCAAAGTGACATATTACCGTACAAATTATTATGTCACTTTTTGCGGTGGAAACGTGCGCTTATAGGAGATCACGTACAAAAATCAAATCTGTAAAAACGACACTAACACAGCAAATTATGCAACTACTCTAACAAATACATCGAACTAGTTTTGTGATACAGGGACGAAGAAGCAGCCTGTTTTAATCAATTTTAGTATAGCTATTTTATTTACTATAATTATTTTAAAGAGGGCTAATGTTCCCCGAAATGGGGTACATGTTAACTATGATTATACTAACGAACTGTATGCTTCTAAGAAAGCTAAATAAGTTATTAACGTAATTGCACTGTAAGCAAACTTTCCTTATTTTGCTGTTTTAACCAGAAGTTTGCAGACACCATTTATGCACTTGTGCAAGCAACTTGGAACAGTACCGCACCGAGTAGGTAGTGCAAGCTATGATTTTAGAGCATAACTGCTACGATCGGACGTCTATTGGGTTTGTGACGGGAAGTTAAATCAATTATTATTATTTTGGGATAATGTTTACTCCTAGGGCTTATGATTTCAGAGCATAACTGCTACGATCAGACGTCTATTGGGTTTGTGACGGGAAGTTTACCCCTAGGGCTTAAGAAACCCGGTTTTACGGTATGCCCAGTTGGGCTTGTACTTTGCCAGAGGGGAAAGTACATATGCCAACAGGGAGGGGCCCGTGTTCCTTGAAGACATTATCGACCAAGGTCACCTTTATTGTGCACAGTGTGATTATTTAAGTCTAAATTCGGTTTTGCGAGCCATATATTATTATGTGTCATCGAAGGAAATTGTAAATAATTATCACCGTTGTCGGAGTAAACATATCTGTATTATATTTGTCTTAGAATAGGTGACGGCTCTGTGCCAATATGTCCTTGACTTCGCCAACAAATGCGGCCTCTGATCAACCTCCGGTGCTCCATCTTTTGGTTCGCGCATTGTCCGGGTGACAAGGTTCGCGATAATATTGAAATACCGAACCTGAATGGACCGAACATTCTATACTTTTAGCCTTAGTGGATATACGGGAAAGAATTGCGGTGAAAAACGCTGATATTTAAACTTACTAGATACTTTACTAAGGATCAAAGCAGAATAATAAATACTTAATCGGTGGAAACGTAGAGACCAGGGCGTTCTATAACAGTTATTAATGTATAACTATATATTAATCTATATAGTTATATATTAATAACTGTTATATATCGAATACTATCTAGCAGTATTCGGACAGGATGTGTGTGGATGATTGCAAAAGTAACTTTTTTGTATGACGGGGAGAATTCGCATTCTCTCAGTCATCATCTTAACCCTGTGAAAACGAGTGCTGTAAATGGCTCGAAGCGTCGGTTCATAGTGTTAATAAACGCTATTAATCCAGAAAACTCCCG
Source organism: Lathronympha strigana (assembly GCA_949128165.1). Lineage (NCBI taxonomy): Eukaryota > Metazoa > Arthropoda > Insecta > Lepidoptera > Tortricidae > Lathronympha > Lathronympha strigana. The sequence continues at coordinate 4,859,853 of OX421911.1, forward strand.
TGAGTATTAGACATATTAATATACTTAGAGCTATTTTCGACTTTATAGACGTGAGTAACCCGGTCTAAGTATATTAATACGCTATTAATCCGTTCTTAAGTGTTTTGAATGAGTAACAATCGCGGAAACAGAGGACAATATTAGGATCCCTAAAGTTTTGTCCTGTTTTGGCATTCCATAGAACTATTTACCATTATGATCATTTGACATACGCTCATATAGAGTGCAGCAGTACCTACCGAATGTCTTTTTGGTGAAATTGTATGTCCTAAAAGTATAATAATACATCTTTATATAATTATGTCTCAATGATTATTTTTCTAATTATTAAATTTCGCCGTTTGCCTGATATATGTTGGACCGAACTTTGTTTCGCCTAATATTGGTTGTCTTTTTAATATACATAAGATATAAAAGTTTCTGCAGGTTTGTATATATTATGCAATAATTCTGTGTTATAATTGTTCCATTTAGTGAATATTAAGGTTATTTGCGCAAAGTTTATTAAAAAATAAAATTTATCGTGATTCATACCATTGTAGTGTTTTATGATTTCCATACAAAACGTAAAATGGAAAAATATACTAGAAATCCTAGCATAAACACACATGTTTTTGTATTCGCAAATGAATGAGCACGGTTGATTTTATTCTTCCAAACAATGTGCAAAAGCTGGATTGACATTGGCTTGTGCAGACCTTAATAATTTTATTTCCAAATCGAGCTTGCTCCCAAGGATATCAATCCGTATGTCCATTCCTAAGTAGGTAAATCTTGGCACCGTATGATTAGCCCATTGTACCGGGCTACCGTTTTGTGCTTCGGTTATGACAAGGTCGTAATAAGTGCCATTGAGACGTAATTAAGACTTTCTATTGAAATCAATTTTGTAATAACGATTGGCCTTATGTAATGCCGACTGACAGTTTCAATATATTCAATAGGATTACGTTTATTTTGAATGAATTTAATGGATTTATGTAATGAAGTTTTGGAGTTGATTACTGATATAATAGCTTTTGTGTTTTCAATACGAAATTCGTAGAGCTGACAAGTATTGTGTAAATATTATGCAGTGATCATACTACTCATAATATAGGTAATATGCTTTGTGCATACTCGTACTAAGGGTCTAACAAAAGATTTTATTTGCAACCGAAAAATTTTAGGTTAAAGAGTGGCTGTTTAAGAAAATACAAACATGTTTATTTTAGTGCCAAAAATCTTCAACTTACGTCTGGATAATACTACGAGTATATTGATTTAGTTATTTATCGCTTCTATTTGCCCTTCTATTATTCATTTGCATAATTGCATATGTATTATATTTGATTTTATTTCTGCCCGAGACACCAGTGGGCCAAAACAAAAGTACAGGTTGAGAGTGTAGGGCTTGTGCAGTCGAGGAGGGGAATTGACGGGAGAGAACCAGACCGATTTCATGCATCGTGCCCAGAAATGTAAAATACACATATTAAATTAAAACAATACTGTTGTATGATAATTTTTATTGATTTAAAATAATGTGTTTTTATCAAAAGCATATAGTTGAATATATTTTAATAAAAATTTCTATAAAGCTTTGTCTGTGGTGGGAGAAGAAAGAGACTATTTACTAATCGTTTGTTTTTGGGAGAAACACTAGCTTGAAAAACAAAGGTATTGCCATCTTTTTTTTCATCAATGCCTCAGTGACATACACGATGGCCAAATTATAAGCATTAGGGGAATTAAGAACCTTGAAACTAATAATTTCGTTGTTCGTTTTCTCTCTTCCACACTCCACACCCCTTTCTCTGTCATTGAGTAAAAATGTAATAAAATTGATTGCAACAATGGGTTGTAATTCGTCCATAATGATCGGAAGCATAAAGACAGATGTATGTAATTTACGTCCAATGCCGGGTTAAAGGACAGCTGCTGTTCAGTTGTGGTCAGTACAACAATCACAGAAAAAAATAACGATGTTTTTTTTTAAACGACATTTTTGCCATAAGGACTTTTCACTTACAATTAAGCAATAATAATTTATTTTCAAAAATATATACAGTAAGTGTTATTTACCTAGTTACCTGCCTCTACCTATCTTCAATCTAAACTAGGTCTTTGAGGCATTGTAGCGGAAATGTATGATAAATTGTATTATTTTTATTAATAAGAAAGTATATTTGTATTACGCCGTCGTACTAACGCATGTTGTATACTCTGCTTATACTAATATAACGGATAATAATCACGTATTTTAGTACATAAAGTTTCGGAATGCTGTGGTCCCCATTATCACCTAATAATAATAATTAACTTTTTGATTGATTTGGAGATCAATCTGCCGTATAGTTAGTAGAAGTTGTAAATATTTCCCAAATATAATATGATTTGTTTATTTAATATTGTTCTTCTGCATTGTATTCCGGAATATCAGTGTCTTTTTCTCAGTTCTTCATAAATTTAGTCACAGTAACGATACCCACCACACTGCAGTCACGATTCCCAATAACAATTCACATGATAATGCTGCAAACTGTTCTGCGAAATAGTAATATCTTTAGATTTTGAATGTTAGATTACATCTTAATGTACAACTATTATATATAAATACTACATATAAATTAAAAACTGATATAAATGTAAAACTATTGCATATGTTCGAGAATTTCATCAGCATGTCATTGAGGCTAGGTGGCCTAGAGGTTATGCGGGTATACGTTAGACAGGTAAGCTGAAAATCGGGGTATAACTTTCTTTTAAATACCTGTATTACATGTTCTTCACTTGGCCCAGGTAGGTAGCTTCGTCTTGGTTCGCCATTTTTGCTTTCTATTTTCCCTTATATATTAATATTAAATTAATATTAAATAACTTTTATAGATACCTATATACAGGTAATAGAAATCACTTAAATGTAAATTACATTTTTTTTAAATATTATTTTAGTTTTATAGCTACAACCCTATCGTTTTGTTTGATAAAGCCCATAGCCCACTACCAGGACTCATCAAAATTACCTATTCGTGATCTGCTGTGACACACATCGGACCTTTCGTAATAATGTCTGTTATCAAGCAGATGGCCACTACACCGGAATACGAAAATTACGTACAAATATGTACTTGAACATATATAGTCTTTAAGTCCTTGATATAAGGTTGATGAATGATCAGTGTGTGTCGACAATGGTAGTGTGTAATTAGTACAACATTTTACGGATCGCTCGACCGTAGGGATATGTGGAAAGGAAAGTGTTGGGGTGGAATTAATGCAATTATTTTGCTTTCAAAAATAAATTATACAATTCAAAAGTTTGTCAAATGAAATTGATAAAATATTTAATACATTTTCTTAAAAAAATATATATAATCGACGAGGTGATCAGGGGCCTTACCATGACGTCTTAACGTGATTCAGTTTAGGTTCAGTTTAGGCTCAGTTATATGGAAGCGACTCAGTTTAGGTCGTCAACTGAATCGCATTAAGACGTGATGGTAAGGCCTCAGGTGACGATATAAAAACAAATTCGATAATATTTAAGTAGTTGGTCAGCACTATTTGTTAAGTGAAAGAAATTATATTAATAATAATTCATTAAAAAGCAACTTTGATAGTGAAGCTGTCAACAATCGCTTTGGGATTTTATTACTAACCAATATTTAATAATTAAAATAGTAATCTTATTCACTACAGTTTTCAATACATTTTCATTAATGTTGTTAGTAAAGTTTAAGTATATTATTATCTTATTTTTTTAAATGATACTATTCACCAAATTCCTTATTTACTGCTTCATGGTACACTTTTGGTATATGTCTTTGTTTCACGACTGTACTCTTTACTAATAGTGGCCGGAAAGTGTGGTAGTTTTTGTGTTTCTGGCCATTTAGCGATGTGAATATGCCCCGAGGTTTAATGCAATTAAATATTGGCGTTGGGGGAGACGAATACACGATTTTGAATATATAATAGGTCGTATGTAAAAAAATCTTTTGTACAAGATATTACTTAGTAACTGATTCAAAAGGAAATTGTAATGGATGGAATGTCTACATTGTTGCAGATGCTTTGTAAGATATTTTTTAATAAAGTTGCGGTAGCTATTGTTTTTATGAAATCTGAAAAAAAGGAAGCGTAAAGTTTTTGTTTCCGAATTTAATACCTTTGAAATCTAAATTGGACGGTGTGAGCTTGTCTTATACGTGCGAATTAAGTAGACTTATAACAAAATATAATAAAACTTGGCGGGTCCTTGCGTCAAAGTTCAATATTATAAACAAAATACAGTATTTTTAATTTTAGGTATTTAATTCACAAATATAACTAACAAAACATTTAAGTACAGTAAGTTACAAGCTAACTTAAATCTAAAATAGGCCCTTGAGGCATTGTACTTAGGATGCTGGCGGCATTTCCTCGTTGTACCGCAAAAGTTGATACGTCTTGCGAGGAAGCCACCAGCTTTTCGGTCACCATTTATTATTAATTGTTATTTAATATATAAATATACTATTTTCCACATTATTCTAACACAGTTCTAAGCAGTTAGCAGCAACAATGGTCGTGATTCTCAAATAGCATCAGGCATGCAGGAAGAAGGCGCTACAGCTTGTTTAGCGACCACAATGCGCCCCACTAACGAGGCTACGTCTGAATAAAACATACACCGAACACGAGAGAAGAGGTAGCGTGTACAGCCAAGATATATTAGAGCTGCTTAGGTGCTCACAAATATCTGAACGCGCCTCTTTTGTCAAAGTGTTAGTGCATATTCAGATATTTGTGAGCACCTCAGAATAGGCTAGACGACTGAAAAAATCTATTTAGTCCGTCTTTTAGATTATTAAAAAATATTGTACACGTATTTTTTATTTTCTTCGTCAAATCAAAAATGACAAAAATACAGTGCGTTCAAGTTTCGCGTAATGTCACTCCTAGGTACAATTCTTACCTAGGAGTGACGTCACAAGCCCCCACCCCGGAACTTTGATGCTCTTTATCTTCGTCAATTTTAGTTAAATTAAAAAAGGAAAAAATACGTGTCTAATAATTTTAGATAATCTAACTGACGGACTAATTAGAACAATAGTTTTTCAACCTAGTCGTCATCCCTATATATATGATGATGACTGTACAGTCGCCGTCATATATATCGGAGCAGCCAAGGCACTCATAAATATCTGAACACCCCTTTCTGTCAAGGCGCTTGAGAGCGTGTTCAGATATTTTGAACACCTCGGACGATATATCTGATGGCGGCTGAAGTACATTCATTTTAATTTATTTATAACACAAAAAACACTAACTTACTATAATCCGAACGCTTTAGGATGTTGGTTTTTTGTGTTCAGATTATCGAGGCTGGTCGTATGTAAAAATACAGAACCCAGGCTTCGACACAATATGACCACAAACGGTAAGTTAAGAGTAACTAAGTTGTCGACTTAGCGTTGTAAAATTCCATACAATGTGGTGATCCGTTTAAGGGCGTAATGCGTATCGTATTCTGATAAGGGAATGCAATTTCGATCTCGCGAGTTCTCGAAATGGCGAGATCTCGAGCGATTTTTCGAGATTTAATCTTGACGTCAGAGAATCTCGATAGAGATATCGGCTGACATTTTCCATTTTGTAAAATGTTTAAAAATAAGTTGATGGTATTGAATTCAACTTCATAGTTCCTTAGTTGCCAGCGTAATGAGGTATTTCATATATCAGTCGATATTATCTATATTAATTATTTCGTAAAATAATCCTTAGAGAGAACATCAATTATGTGTCCTAAGTAGGTATATTATACTACATTTATGCAAAATAAAGCAATTTTTAGCAATTTTTGCCAAATGTCGATCTTGCCGAGATTAATCTCACTCAATCTCGAGTGCAAAACTGACGAAATCTTGAATCACCCAATCTCGAATCAGATTTTTCGCACGTGATCTCGAATAGTCAATCTCGGTCAGAGATTGCATTCCCTAATTCTGATTAAGGAAAATAAGGGAGAAAAATTACTTTTTTTTCTTTTTTTCCACTCAGACACTGATACTAATTGTGTCCGTTAACGGATCACCACATTGTATTGAATTTTACAACGCTACACGTAGAATCCAACAAATTTGCTCATTTTCACAATGCGGAGGCGCTTGCGTCGCCAACAATAATATTATTTTATGCATGTTATTAATTGAGAGGGCCTGCGGCCATAAACTACCGTAGTCATTTAAATCTCAACATAACATCCTATTAATCAATTCAGCGTCAATATTCATCGACTGAAAATATCATCTGATCGACATAAACGTTTATGAATAGCAAACAAACGATGTATCAAATAAGGCATGATCATAATTTCAGTTTTACTACCAGCAAAAGAAATAAAGCATGGTTAAAACACGAGCAATGGCCGTGGAGGCCAATTACATGTTCTTGTATCATTCCTAGCTCTTTATTTAGTATCATGGTCGAATAAAACAATAGGACCAATAATGTCAGTATAAAAAGTTACATTGCAGATCTCGATATTTAGATGCTTAGATATCTGGTTTCGAGATGATTACCTATATAATTTCATTATGAGGTTGGTCATGAAAACGAATTCAAAATGGATAAAACTGTGCGTTAGTATTGCAATCCTAGGAAAGTTTTGAAATGTTCAAAATGTATCCGCGGAACGCAGGGTGCTTTTTGAGTATTATATGTTTTTAACGGCATTTTGGAGTATAACTTAAACACCATCATCAAAATTTCTTAAATTTAATAAACATAAAAATATGAAGTCATTTTGTCACTGTGGGAATTGACTCACGAAAAAAATTTTGTATGAAAATGTGAAACTCCAGAACATACAACTACGGCTTCCTCAATCCGAAAGTGGCGATGAAAAATAATATGAATCCTGGCGATTCAATCTCTAGGATGATTTCTAAATCAATAGGTATATTCGTATATGATATTAATATCCTAATAGGTCTTCTCTTCTCGCACAAATATTTCCGCAGATATGCCAGTTCCAATCTACTACTTTTAGCGATTGGCCGGTTTTATTGTATACCCCTTTTGGAGTCACAAAATCGTCGAAAAGTCACTAAACTATTGTAAAGAATCTTTTGCAGACTCCAATTTTTTTGTATAAAATAATAAAAGGCGTAAAATAAAATACCATGAAAATGTGCTCGTTTCAGCCCCACCGTATCTCAGAAAAACGTGCAAATCGGTGATCTAAAATGAAAAAAAATTGACAAATCTGTGTACTAGTGTTCTACTTCTAATGACATAAGCTTTTAAAAAACATATAATTTATGAGCATACCATGTCTAGATTTCGAGTATCTCATTTCTTTCCTAAATAGTAACCCACGTAAGTACCTGAAAAATCTTACCTTATTTAGAGGAACTAAAATTTGTGTAAGTACATATTGTCTGTTCTCTTTTTTATTCATCAGTATGCAAAATTAATCACATGCAAGTAACCTATTTTGTAGGCGATGGCGAAGAGGCATTACAAATCAGAGGTTGTAGTGAAATTACGGACAAACATACATCGGTGCTACTGATTTGCTCTTAGATTTGAGTTATTATCTGTTAGACGTGAAGTAAGAATTATCTTATCGCAGACCACACTGCAAGCACTGTTGACCTAGCGGTGAGACGTCCGACTTTTATCCGGAGATCGAGAGTTAAAATCTCAGCTCGTACAGTTCCAATTCGAACCCTAGGCCACTGTAGGACTATGTCATAGTGACGCTATAAATGAGATTGTAAGAAATATCACAGTGTTTGTCATTTAAACATGGTTTTAGAGAGGCCTAGGGTTCCAATTTGTTGACTGTACCTATAGGTAGGTAGGTAGGAGTTTTTTGAAACTTAAATACTTATTTACGAAAAAGAAATATAATTTCATATTATACATTTTTTTTAAATTATATAATTGAAACTTTCGTGAGTCATACTGACATTAAATTGCAACGGTTAACACTCACGTATTTTTATCACAATAGGCGTGACATGTTACGACTGCATCGGGCAGTCACCGTCGGACAGACAGAGTTGTGTTGTCACTTTCGCGGCTCGGACATCACTGAGACATCACTTTTTAAATAAATAAATATTATGGGAAATCTTACACTCATCGGCCTAGTTCTACGGTAAGCTCAATGGCTTGTGTTGTGGGTACTAGACGATGATAAACAGGGTGTAACAAGTCCCAAACGATACTTCAACAGCTGATAAGGTCAATGACCCCGAGTGCGATGCAAGTGGAAAAATCTAGAAATTCGCTAAAACAAGTTTTTCACTTTGAATGGAGATAGGTGCATTTTCAACACATTGCACTCAACATCCTCTGACATTCAACATGTTGCACACAAAGTGAATTATATAGGTATATATAAACTCTCGCCAAATGGTATGTACCCAACCAGGTTGCAGGTAAGTAAAGAAAACACACGCGTCTCGTAGTATCGATCGTTTAATATTGGGCGTTTGTGCGGCCGCCACACTCAAACTACTGTGCGTACACGCATAAACAGCATAAATACATAGAAAGCATCCATTACTTAGTAACAAATAAGTTTTCGTGATAAAAACATAAAATAAATGCCGTGACCAGGATTCGAATCCTGGACCTCCTGCTTCGTAAGCAGGAGGTCCCGGTTATTAAAATAAAGTAAAACCGTGAACTATTTGTGAAATGTGACTCGTTGGCGATTTAGATATGAGTACGGTGGAATTAAGATTTTAATTGCGGAAGCCTAAGTTATTAAAATAAGGGAATAGAACCATTTAATGATTAATTAAGGACCAATTAATATTTGCAGTTATTTTCTATCAAGCCGATTTTGTTAAATTAGAATCAGCTACGTATTTGCCCTTTGAAGTATAATGAAAATTAACTTTTTTTAGTGCTGCAATATCTTGAGTCAAAACAGTATTTGCCGATCACTTGCACCAAAAAGCTAAAGAGAACATTTTACTTCGCACAGTAGCCTGAATTTGGCTGTAACCTAAATATCGAATTGTGGAGTCGGCGTTTGTAGGTTTATTGGGTAGGATAATATTTAACAATGAAATTCAAGGAGTTTGAATGAAATTTTAAGAAGTGGGTAAGATTTTGAAGAATGTAAAATGGTATTTTAGGCGGAGTATGTCGTTTTCTTAGAACACTTTCGAGATAAGTCATGTTCTGAAGATGCCACTTTCTGAGAACGCCATGTTCTAGGGACGCCACTTTCTGCGAGCTCTGCTTCTGCTTCTGCGACTCATTGTTATTGAATTGTAGATTAGGTCTATTTTCTCGATAATTTTATCACGCAGGGTCCAAAACTCATTCCCACATTAATTCGCTCAACGTCATCTCTTATCAACCGAGAAACTGAAAGCTACGGTGCTCCTACCATGAATTTGAGTTCTACGTAACCGTTCACGATAGCGACTGCTCGAATTTAATAGTGTTTGCATTTCGCTCTCACCAGTTAAGAATGAGCAAGATGCAAACACGACACATTCAGATAGAGCTTGGGCCAAAGGGCTCAAAACCAGAGGCATATTAAAAAAATCGAATGTAAGAGGTGAAACCCGATAAGTCGAGATAATCGAGATTTTTCATTGAAATAAGAACGTTGCGAGAATTGTACATAATTGAATTTCGAAAACCGGTTTTCTCGACTTATCGGGTTTGACCGCTTACCCCCCGCAATTTATTATCTTTGCCATAGTAAAAGGTTTCCAGAGAAGTCGCCTTTTACATTTTGCCGCCCAGAACATGTCTCTCTTGGCCCTAGGATACTTAGGCAATAGCTCTAAACTATTTATAAACAAGTTAAACACTAAATTTTAAGTATAGTGAGATATATTCATATTATTAAAAAATGTGCCCTAACGCTCGGTATTCGGCGCGTGATAATGACATGATATTATAGGATGTCCGAAACATGTCCGTATTTTATGCGTAATTTTATTATAATTTTAACACTTATTCTAATACGAAATACGTCACTTTTGGCGGTTTCTTTTATTTATTTTCGGGCATCAATAGCAATTTATACAAAACTTAGTAGTGCGCACATTTAAAATAACACTTTGCGATCATTAGCACATAAGCGACAAACACAACTATAACAAGAAACTTGTATAATGAGCGTGTGTCTGAACTGCGTGTGTACCTATTATTAAAAATACAAAAACAACAACCTCAAGAAATGTCATTCGCCGGATACGAAAAACAGTATTTAAAGATAATTTTAAAAGCCTGCGCTTTAAGTTTACAATTATTAAAAACAAGACACTTATAAAAATGCAGCACTGCTTAACTTATTACATGTCAGTAATGCCAGTGCATTCCCACTTATTATACAGTAAATTAAAACCTACTTCAGTTAACTTTTATCTATTTTTAACACATTTAATTTAAAGCCACCTGTCTATAACCTGTTTATTTCTATCAACGCCGTCACTAGTGACTAGCAGTATGTCACTGCAAATTCTCGTTTGTTCTATAAAAAACCAAGTAATTTGCTTGGTTTTTATAGAACCGGTATCGTGTATTAAAAATTCCGTACTTGGTTTTACAGTATTTCTTATTTTGACCTACCTAATTTTATAATTTATAAAAAAATGCAAAATTCCCACGTCGATAGGGGTTCGAACCCACTACCGAAAAGAATACCGCTCGACGCGGGGAATTTTGACATTTTTCATTCAATTATAATATTGTTAATTTCGTTCGCATACGACTCTGCTTAACACTTTTTTTTATTTTATAAAATTACTTATACAGCTCAAATTTAAGGTTTTTTATGGCTTACGGAAATACGGCCAACATTTTTGACAATACTTAATTCTAAAATGATAACTAGAACATATTAATTAGTAATCGTACTGGAGGGCTATAGGTTTGGTTCTTGGCTCATACCGATGGGTCAGTTACATTACGTTTCGACTCAAAAAGGGCAAGAGAAATAATCGTATGTAAATAATTTAATTAGAATGCATAACTGTGTAGTACATTCTATAAACAAAATTTTCGATATGAGCAAATATACTTTATTTGATTAATTATTTGTTTCAATAACAACAAAAACACATAAAACTAAAATAAAATAAATGTTAAAGTAAATATTCCCCCCTCGGCATAGTACCGTAGACGCTGGCAGCGTTTCCTCGCTGTGTTGCATTGCAAAACTAATGCGTTGGGCGAGGAAGCTGCCAGCCGCCGCCGCCGCCGCCGCGTAGCCGCGGTCGCCGGTAGCGCCCACAAGCCTCTTTGAAATATCCTTAAAGAGGCCGTGGGCTTTGTTTTAAAATAATCAACTTCTGGGCACATGCATTACAAAAAAGGCAATTTTTGCTTCGTATAACGTAGTTAACTTATAAGTAGTTACGGATTGTGTTCATACCTATGGAACCCTATTTTTTAAATCTATTTATAATCTCTTACTATGTATTTTAACCTTCACGATCGACAGCAGGTGTAGTTGGTGATTTCTGCATAAAGTTAACTGTGGTTTGAACTAGTTATATGACTTGATGATCATCAACACATTCAAAAACGAGTAAAACTGGGTAGGTATTAAAACAGCAAAGAAACACTGCGGGGGGAATATTTGTTTTAATATTTATTATATTTTAGTTGTATGTACTTTGTTGTTACTGAAATAATTATAATTTTTGACAGCAAGTATCTATATTTAGTAGGTATTATGATACTTCGATAGACTTTTTTGAATTTTGCTCTGAGCCACTTGTCCTTGACAAAATCACTTTATATAAATCTCAACAATAGGCAATTAAAGACCAAACGTTTCCTACGTCTAAAATAGTAATTACTTACAGACCTTCATTGTTAGGTTATTGACGATTATAATGAAGTTAAAAGTAATTTGTTACTTTAACCTCGTCATGATCAGAACGGTCGGTGTTTTATTCTTGGCGCAAATTAAAACTGTCATGTTTGACACTTTAGTGTGGTTCTAATTAATTTTATTATTTAATTGATATTATTTAAGACATTATATCTCGTCCATTGAAGGCGACTTGGATTGGATCCTAACATACGACGTGAATTCTATTCATAGTAAGGTCAAAGTTAAACAACAGAAAGTTAGATTATACTTTTAGTTTTGTATCATTTTAATATAAAAATACATAAATACATAGAAAACATCCATGACTCAAGGACAAATAAATGTTCATCACACAAATAAATACCCTTACCGGGGTTCGAACCCAAGACCATCGGCTTAGCAGGCAGGGTCACCAACTACGCCAACCGGTCATCAATAACTTCACATATTGTCGTATTTAGCGTTGCACTAACCGAACATTACGATATTAGTGAAATGAAAATGAGAAAATAGGTCAATATGCGCGACAGAAAACAAGACGCCCATTTTTGCTACACTAGCTATGGCTATTCAAAAGCATTTCTCCACCAGCACCAAGGCCATATCAATTATCATTATCTCTAATGCGTTCTAAATAGCCAGACTTATCTTCAATCTGGCTGCCATATTGTCTAATACCCGTTCAGTTTTACAACAGCACTGATAAAGATTGGGTAATAGAGACATAATGTTGATAATGACTGGGCGATAGTGGTAGCAAGGTTTGAATTATGGAGTTAGGGCGAACGTGAGTAATTTTCGCATGCGAACTTTGGAATGTTACTTTATGGACAAAAAAGGTTAAAATTCCATTTCGCAATAACTAGTTTTCGTTTGCAAACGTTTGCGTAGCCGTTTTTAAAACTTTTAACATATTTTTTCCTCTAAACTTTAAAAAATAAATTCTTAAAGGCTGTTAATGATTTACGATAAGCAAAGGCACTAAACAATATTTCAAGGAAAAACGTTCTTTTCAAGGTCAGTGAAGGCTGTCCGTTGTCGGTCAGTCAAATGTCAGTAAGTAACGTGCCTGTTTTGCCTAATTTAATAGGTACATTTGATATCTGACGGGATATCGAAGGTTGTGCAGCCGCGTTCCCGAAACCCCGTCCCATAGCGAAGCAATGGAACACCCCAGGGCTATTATTGGTCTGTGCAAGTTGGACATACCCTCTTGGTTTCTCCCGGGTGGGATCTATAACGGATTTTCTCTTGGCAAAAAAAAGGTGCATTTGATATAGATTGAGATACTTACAAACGTGAACTTATCTCTTCTACCTTTGAGGATAAACAAACTCTCAGATTTTAAAAGATAAACTTAAACAATGTATAATGATTAACAATTACACCCCAATGTCCACAAAACGGTAAATTTTACTTCTTGGAAATTTTAATAATTGTCTTGCATTCTAAAGAAGAATATATTTAATTTCATTTTAATTTGAAGATAACGCAAACTAACTTTAAAAAAATCTACATGAAAAATTACCAATTAGTTCCCAGTAAATACTTCCAAAGATGCAGCTCGCAGGTGCCGCCATTGCTGACGGGAACGTGAGCGAAATCGCCGGTCACCACATACGGGGGCATAACTCACGAAATGCATTTACGGGCGAAGGGTTTACCGCTGACCGCCAAACTACCGAGCGGTACTCGCGTTACTCGCTCTGAAGTCACTCGCGCTAACTTTTGTGACTATAAGTTAGCCTCTTCCTCCGACTTCATACATAAACTGCATAAAAACAGAGATCCAAAGGTATAAGTGATGTATGTTGGGAACCTGAGTGAAATCGCCGGTCACCGCATACGGGGGCATAACGCATTTACGGGCGAAGGGTTTACCGCTGACCGCCAAACTACCGAGCGGTACTCGCGTTACTCGCTCTGAAGTCACTCGCGCTAACTTTTATGACTACAAGTTAGCCTCTTCCTCCGACTTCATACACAAACTGCATAAAAACAGAGATCCAAAGGTATAAGTGATGTATGTTGGGAACCTGAGTGAAATCGCCGGTCACCGCATACGGGGGCATAACTCATTGGTTAACGGATTGATGGCCGGTTTCAGCTTGGCGTCCATGGGTTCAGTGAGTGGACATCGGAAGAGTGCGGATCACTTTTGGATGAGGTTAGCTCAGGACCGGGACCGGTGGTGTAACTACAAGAAGTACTATTAAAGTACCCCTTTAGGTGGATCAATATTAGATGCGATTCATACCGCACTCTGGTTTTAGAGTGAGGCATCGCTATGCGGGTGTTTAGCGCTATCCCTGGTACTCTCTACCAGGATCTCTTACTCTTCTAGGATCGTCCACGACTTTCTAAACTAATAATGCTTAGACCCTCTTCGCTTTTATGTGATTAAGCAACAAACATTTTAGCACAAACATACACATTTCCACAGAATTAAAGTTACAATTACATCTTTACATACACTTCAAACTAGACTAGGTGGTCCTTCTGCCGCAATATTCTAAACTAATGAATCCAAATAAACAAGTCATCGAAAGTCCAACATTGTTTCAATAGTACCGCAACGGGATAAAATTTATCGGAAAAGATTTGTGACCGTACGATGCTGCAATTCGGATATCGGGAAATACATTATATTTCAAGCATCCCAGTTCTAAAACGTATTTAGTTTTTTAGCTCAACAAGGGCGCTTAGGACTTTCTTTTAAAAGTTAGTTTTAAGGCGTCCACGGCACTTTGTTGGACTCAGCACCGGTTTTGGGTCATTTTTTATGGAAATTCTCGTATGATGATGGCACTGTTGATTTGTTAGTGCCGTTAACTACGTTTTGTTTTATTTAGTTTTTGGTGCAAAGTAAGTGCGAACAGAGGATGGGTTAAATGGAAAAAAGTGTTGCTGGTACTTAATTCAAAGAACTATTATGCTCTTTTTCCATTTTTGCATTGATCCCATTATTACCGCATGCAACTAAGCAACATAGTAAGATAGGATGACTATAGGTACCTACGCTTACCTGTTAAATAGTTTTACTATTTATCGAAATTTAGACTTTACTTTTATCAATGTATTAAAATGCAGTAGATATACATTGTTATATAAGTTGTTTAGCTCCTTCACATTTACGTTGACGATTCAAACTTAGTTTTCATATTTAGTAATATATTTATTTCTGTCATAATTATTAAACACGTAATAATATTCCTTTTAAGTTAAATCATAAGTGACAGTAAGTATTAACTTACAGCAAATGACGTTTGAAACGAGTTATTTATCACTTTTAACATTTAATTTATGCCGTTCAGGCAAAACGTCTCAGTGCTAAATTACCCTGGACAGTATTTAATACGGGACAGTCCGCCAGAGGCACTTCGAAAACGTTAAAATAATAAAGCTATGGAAGACGTTTGTTAATCACCAAATACAGAAAACCAATAACTCTCATGGTCCCATAAAACTAAATGTCAAACGATTATGGACTTTATCTTAAGCGACATAAGATCCAGTTGCAATTTGAAGCGTGTTTAAGCCTTTAAGGCTCCGGGCAGATGCTGCAGCAACCTGTTAATTACGAGCAACTTTTGAAATACTAGTTTCGCAATAATTGCTTGGTAGAACGCGCGACAGAAGCGGTAAAAAGTAGTAAAAAAACAATGTTACTTTTCTGGATAAAGAATAAGTTGATGTGTAGATAGAGGGTTCAGTTCGTTTTACTTCTATAGTTTTAAAGTGGGTAGGTACCAATTTGTATAACTATGAAGTGGGTAAAAATTGATAAATAATAAATATCTTTACTTAAATGTAGGCACAATATCAATTATATAAATTCTTATAAAAATATTTACGATTCGTGGTTCTACCAGAGGGGAGTTACTCTGCGGTTTACGTTGACACAAAATCTTCCGCCTACAGGTGGCATGGACTGTCAGGGTTCGCGCAACACGCATTACTTACCCCCTCACGGGTGCGTTCAGATATATTTATATTTCAAACACCGCATACAAATTTATACTTAGACAAATTAGGTAATACCAATACTAATAAATAATTAATAAAAACGTGTTCTTATCATACAAATAATGTTGTGATATATATTTTCTTCCTATTTATATGTTTATACACATTGCTGTACCACCATACGCGCATGACAGCATGGTGACAACCATAATAAAAAAATTAAAAATCATTTATTTCAGACTTTTAAGGGGCCATACAATTGTGTTAGTGAGTACAACAGCAATAAAAAGACAATTAAAACTTAAAAAAAAAACAGTAATCCTGATATTTGCATGTTTGACAAGCTGAACGTCAAATAAAGGAAAGAGAAGCTTCTGTACATTAGTACTATTACTTATTATGTGGTTCTACAAGAAACAATGTATTTTTTTAAATTGTGTTCTTTGCTAGCAATACTACTGATTATTTACATCAAATTAATTTAATTGCTATTTAAGTATATTTGGAAATACGTTCCCAAAAATATAAATTATGTGGTTTAGTAAGTATCTAAAAATAAGGTACATAAATTAAGGTGCACTTACGCTAAAAAACTTTATCGTGTAATCTTGTTTATACGTACCTATATAAAACGATCATTTATGCTTGAATGACTCTCATCACCTATGTATTTCGCCGTATAAAAATAAGAGTAAGGATCATGTCGGTTTTAGTTAAATTAAACCAGAATTGAATAACGACAACATGTAACAACACCAACGGCGTAAAATTATGCCAGTTATTACTCTTTGCCTTAAACGCCGGGAGCCCCGTCAGCTGCGCCCCATCGCGACAATACAACAATTAATTTGAAATTGTCGCTTGCTATAAATAACCTCACACAGGTACTATGCTGCGCGATTCATCTAAACGACATGTGCATCATGATTGTAATTAGACCACAACACAGACGCAATGTCGTAAGAGCGTGTTTTTTTGCTTTTCATTTGTTTTCTAGCAGTGCAACAGCCTGCGACGACTGTGGTGGTTGTAAGGAACACACAATGTAAAGAGTCTCACACAGGTACACAGTCAGCCACACAGCTAACAATACACCCCAAAGTGCCAAAAATATGTATACAGGACTTTATTTTCCGAGCATTAAGGTCGTGTATACATATTTTTAGCACTTTGGGTGTATTGTTAGCTGTGTGGCTGACTGTACTATGCCAATTCATCTAAACGACATGTGCATCATATTATGTGGACACAATATCGTAAGAGCATGTTTTATTTCTCCCAATCTACTTGGACAATCCGTCGTTTGTATGTATGATACATACATACATACATACATACCTACATACATACATACATACATACATACATACATACATAAAGAGTACGTCATACAAACGACGATAACTCGTGTACCGTTAATCGGATCGTGGTAAAATTTAGCAGGTGGTTAGGTTTTCTATTCTTCCTAGCGTTTTTCCGGCTTATGCCATGGCTCAGGGATGGCGGTGGTTGGATAAGATTGGATCACAAGATATGTCTTATCTTATATTACTTCAAAACAAAAGAGACAAAGGCCCCCAGTGCCCATTTGCATATTGTCTGTAGTAGGTTTATGACATCTCTTTCAATTTTCAATTTATATACCTAAATTTAATTGAATTGTATATAGTAAATAACGTAAATCATAAAACGTATTATCAATAACGAATGACTTGACTCGTGTTTTAAATATTATAAGATAAAAAAACCTCACACCAGACCTCATCAAGTCCGTCACACACTGCAGCATAAACGAAATTCTCACTCCTCCAAACATAGAGCTACATGGCGTCGCATCACCAGAGAAGCGGTGGCAAAAGACCCAACCTAGACATGACCACGACCACTCTGCCAAGAGTGCAAGACTAAGAAGAAGAGAGAAGAGAAGATAAAAAAAAATTAGTTTAAATATGCAACTCCGTCAAGGCAAAGGGATCGCGAGTTTACGTTCGGGGCGAACCTGTTTCTAACTGAACTTCTGTTATATTACCTCATCTAAATCACCCAAAATAGATTGCCAATAAAACAGGTCACACTTTTTGTTAGTCTATGGTATAAACAAACGATTAGCGTAAATTCTGTATCTCAAATAGACCGAGACAAATTACCTATGTCTTCTTACAACCAGATTAGCTATTTCTGTTTCCGCTTCTTAACGACCGCGAAATGATAGCCATCATGGTTTTAATGAAGCAAAACCTGTGAAGAGACAATTAGCTGAACTAAATGTGTCAATAAGTATTATGGATGATTTCCAGAACGTGTCTCGTATTGGTACTTAAGTACGTATATAAATTTAATGTGAACACATTGTATGTGAATGGAATATATTTTTTTTCGTTGATCTGAGACTTTAATTTTATATACATGATTAGGAAATACTAGGTATAGGTATTATAAGTCCTAGGATGCTGCTTGGTACATCTGACCTACTACTACTACTACTACTACTTCTGTTCAACAAGTATTAGATTGTAAGAAAATAACTACATTATATCTGGTTAGAGAATCTTTATTATTTATCTCAAAAGAAATTATACATTTCACTGAATGCCGCCAGCATACTAGGTAAAATGCCTCAAGGACCTATTTTAGATTGAATTAAGGTAGGTAGAGGTAGGTAGCTAGGTAAGTTACACTAACTTTGAAAATAATTGTTTTCTCTTTATGAGACTTAATGATTATAAACAGAATATTATATTAAAGAGTTTTTACAAAGATGGAGTATTTTGGCCGGATAGAGAAATAAATAAAAAAATATTTTTGTACATTCTCCCACAGAACATCAACCTTGAAAGCTTGCACAATGGGTGTTACCTACTATGCGACGATATACATACTTACATAGACAAATACATACATATATGTTTATTGACATAGTAAACACGTACGCACAAATATCCGTGATAAACACACAATTAAATGCTCTTACCAGGAATGTAACCCGGAATATCCAGCTTCGTAGGCATGGTCACTACCGACTATGCTGGAAGGCTGAACTTAGATACTTATATTACTTATTTTAAGTACTGTAACAAATAAATTTCTTTTACGCCTTTAATGAAACTGAAAATATGACTGAAATATATCTAGACGCCCTATCGGGCAGACTCATTGTCTGAGCTTCTCAAACTTGCTCTCAAATTAAATCAAGTGCGACTTATGTTATTCATGTCAAGGTCACCATATATTGCACCTTACAAATAACACAAGCTTGACATATGACAGTCCTTAAGAGGTAATTATAATAAAATATCACAAGCGTTGAATTAAATTTAAAACCTTCATAAATTCAACGGCGATAAATTGACATTTAGTTTATAGGTCTTTAACGATACATTATAGGTATTTAATAAATCGAACCTTAATGTTTATAAGGTCAGCGAAGTCGGGCTCTATAAATAATACAAATAAGACAACCACGATAAATTGTATTGAGCGTTTAGCCTCAGAAAGTGAGAGGAACTTTGTGCGCCATTTTATTTGTCACGTCTCGGTTGGCATTTGCCTATAAAATTACAAATAATTTGTCTTATTAAGAGTCCTTACGCATTTGAAAAAAAATTAAACTAAAATGATGGCGAAACTCTAGGTGATTTTAACAAACTGTTTAATAAATATGATACCCCTTATCTTAATTTTAGCTAGTAAGAGAGAATTTAATAAATTTTATTAAAATTCTCATAGCAGGTTACTCACGTCAATAAAGTCGAAAATAGCTCGACATGTTTCGGAACAGTCCGTGTCCCTTATTCATGAGTCATGCGTTTACTCACTCACGACGACGACGACGATTGATACTCACGGGAGTTTTCTAATTAAAATTAATAAATTTTATGGATATTTTCATTACCTTTTGACATGTCACAGTGTTTTATAGAAGCCAAAAAATGGACATCCTCATTTTATTGCAAATTATTGAAGTTTAGATCATTACAAATGCGAGACTAAAACTCCCGCGTGTCAAATTTGCATAGTTTTTGTGTAATAAATTTTTGAAAATCGTGTTCTAGGCACCCGGATATTACTTAAAAACTTTAACAAATCGTTTTATAAACTTTCCGTTTTTTAGTGCTATTGGATAAACCGTCTAAAGATGCAAATTTAAAGGCAATTGTGACAATTCTAGGTATATTGGTTATAAAGAAATTAAATAATTTTTTCATTTTGTTTTTGTTTTTTTTTCTTTGATGTTCCGCCGTAGTAGGACCTAATATTTGTATGACAGCTTCATTTATATGTCTTCTATCTACCCTATTTTTTACAAGACCTAATTCCGTGGAAGATTGAATTTACAGTCAATTAAAATTTTCGGTCAGGGCTGCCACTACCAATATCCGGGTTCACCCGGATATAATATTAACCCTGTATACACAGTAAAGCAGTTTTATGGGTGGTAAAAGTAAACTTTAATACGTTAATGAAAACCTACACATATGAAATAATAAGTTTTTTAAGATTTAGTAATAATTTATTAGCTACATATAAAGAATTTGGTTTTATTGCATATCTCCGTTATATAGTTTTATACATAACAGTTATTTATAGCCTATGTCAGACCCGAAGGACCATTCTATACATTGTTGAAAGAATTTTTAAATCAGCCCAGTAGTTCCAGAGATTACCCATTACATACAAACTTACAAATTCTTCCTCTAATATAATATTTACATTTTGGTACTTAGCTGTTTGACAGTCGACTACAAAGAGACGTATACACTTTTGTACCTCATTACCATGCAGAAAGGTGAAACACGGCTGTATACATACATCTGTTTGTAGTCGGCTGTGGGGTCAAAAAAACAATAAATCTGTAACTGCGTACCTACTTAAGGCTTAAGGGCGTATGACAAAGAGAAGTCAACAGCAGTTATTGATAGTCATCTTCTACTTCGAGGCTCTCTGCTCCATCTTGCACCTCGTAATAACTATCGTCCAAACAGAACTCGGATGTTGGTGTTGGGATTTCCTCCTGAGATTCCTGTGCCTGTGGTGATTGCGGTGCTTTCAATAAAGCTACTGCAGCTGATGGTAGGGGACGTTTTTTAATATTTTTTATTCCTTGTAACATCCGCTGTTCCGAAATTATTGGATCCGATGAGACTAGTGCTCTGTGAAACAAATCGGACATGTTTTTATCCTAACCGATTTCCGAGTATGGTGTTCTCGATCGTGACGCCAATATTTGTTCCGCGACTCTGCTGCTTGCTCGGAAAGCATTCCAAGTGGAACAGACGAGTTTCGAATTATTGCAGCGCCATGGGCCAAAATTTTATGTATGGTCACTGTCATAGGTAACCATTTATACGTATCGACATATTTTTTGGCTAGTTCTTCACATGTTTAAAAATTTATTACAAAAAATAGAGACAAGTATTAGTTGGAGTTGCACATAGAGGATCCGCGTCATCGTACACTGAATGACATGGTAAAAATTTTTTAGACCCTTTGTATGCGAACCCGACTCTTATATGCCTGATAGGTACTTACTAAATCAGTTCTCGAAGCAGTGGGATCACATTTTCTTCCATATAAACTCGAAACCAGATATCCCCAAGAAAATGGCGTATAAATTAAAATACCGAAGTGCCAACCCTAGCGGCCGGATAACCCGGATATAAAGTGTTTCGATAATTACTTGAATGTTCCACGGAATTAGGTCTTGTAAAAAATAGGGTAGATAGAAGACATGTAAATGAAGCTATCATACACATATCGGCTCCTACTACGGCGGAACATGGAAGAAAAAAAATAAAAACCAAAATCAATAAATTCATTAATATCTTCGTAACCAATATTCCTAGAGATGTCACAATTGTCTCTTAATTTGTGTCTTTGAACGGTTTATCTAATAGCACTAAACAACGGAAAGTTTACATAACAATTTGTAGTTTATTAATGTTTGTCGTAAAATATTGGGGCCTAGAACACGATTTTCAAATTTTTTTTACACAAAAAGTATGCAAATTTGACACGCGGGAGTTTTAGTCTCGCATTTTTAATGATCTAAACTTCAATAATTTGCAATAAAATGAGGATGTCCATTTTTTGGCTTCTATAAAACACTGTGCATGTTTTAGGCTAAGTTTTTTTAATAAGTTATTATGATGTATTAATGAATTGATTTGGTATTTGGTGTTATTTGAAACTTTAATGGATTTTTGAAAAAGTTATATACCTATTTATGGGATAAAACAGATTTTTGTAAAATTTAGTCCACATCGACTGCTTTTTGAATTGAGATTTCTGAATAAAATTAAATACAATAATTATATACAAACAGAACATTAAGCTACAAAAGTATACCATTAGAACCCGGTTTGGGATAGTAAAAGGAAGACATTGTCTTGATTTACGTAAAATTGCTCCGAAAAATTACTAAATTAAAAAGCGTTTTTAAAAGAATAAGGACTCTTAAGGTGAATGAGCGAAGGCGGGTATTGGGAACTAAGTACAAGGTCAATCAGATACAAGTGCGATTATATACATAATATGATATATTTAATTAGAACTAGTTCAATGTTGATTATTGCACCTGCATACTTATCGCGGTACTAACCTTAGTTTCAGTTTTCGTTTTCATATATTTAAAACTTCTCAGGTAAGTTTGTCGACTACGAATTGTGATAATTATGACAAAATAGAAAAAAAACATAGTCTTTTAAGTAAAGTAACTATTAAAAATAATCTAACTGAATAGGATATAATTAGTATGATTAAATAAAATTAGTTCAACGTTATAATCATTATTGCACCTGCACACTTAAGTACAGCATTCGCATTATTCGCAACCATAAGCACTACAAAAAGAACTACAAATTCTCATAAAATAAAAACTAAATAAAAGTGATATTTATAGGTACCTATGACCAGACAGTTTAAGTAGCTAATATAAAAGAACCGGCCAAAGGCGAGTCGGACACAAAGGATGCTCCCTCCCATTTATTTCGGTTTCGGTACTTAAAAATACTGGTGGCACGGAACTCCCAGTGTGCGGGAATTTTGCGGTTTTTAGATTTTTGCCTGTACTTGTGCTATAAGGTCTTGCCTTTCGCCAAACTTCGTGATTCTAGGTCAACGGGAAGTACCCTATACATTTCGATTACCATTGAAAATGTATGGGAAATGCGTCATAAACGGTTGTATCTTTTAACTGTCGAGGTTTTATTTTTTCACAGCTTCAGGGGACCGCAGACCTGTATGTGGTATTATTTCAACTCGCTACCTTTACGCGTCCCCGAGATAAAGGGCCTTGACAGACAGACGGACGGACGGACAACATAGTGATCCTATAAGGGTTCCGTTTTTTCCTTTTCAGGTACGGAACCCTAAAAATAGCTAAGCAACAAGTCGCGTTTTGAATGTAATAAGTACCGATTATATAATATCAAGCAGGTTTGTGTCCTTATCTGTCAAAAAAACAAATATCAGCTCGAATCATAGTTTCTAGATCTTTACTTGCCATTCTTATAACGACCTCATTGGCTTTGCTCACGTTTTGTCATATTCTCATTTATCGACGGATCTAAATACTTTTCAAGTAAATCGAAGGTCTCTTGTTAGTGAAATGTCAATATGGCCTCCGGTATAAAAAGGTAGTAAGTGTAAATTGGTTTGATATGTACTTACTGCATTTTATATTGCAATGGCGGTATCTGCATCTCAATCCATGCTGTCACGATTGACAGTTTGAAGAAATCATATTCGATCTGTTTCCTTGGAAAGTATGATAGTCGAAAGTGTCGTAATCGTTACTCTCTGGCGTAATTTGTTACGTCTGGAGGTTGAAAAGTTTAGAAAGCTTTTGCTTTTTATGAACAAGTGGAATAGTGTTCGATAATATTTGTGGTAACACTTTAACTTAATCACTTGTTATGTACACTCACCTGCAATTGGGCATTCTTGCAGGAAGAGATGTTTTTCAATGTAGGAGAAAAAACTAGGTACAAGAAAAAAGCGTCTCAACATTTTCAATCGTTTTACGTACTCTCCACTTTGTAACCGCTGTACTATAGCGTTCAGAATTGCATGGGCAATTTATGAATGAATTCATTCATGCCCATGCAATTCTGAACGCCTGTGTACATAGAGTTTGAATAATGGTAACGGAATGGAAAAATATTTCAGGACTCTTTTTTTCTCCTAAAAAAAAAGAAAGAGGGTTGAAAGAGCTCGTGATTCTGAGTAGGAAGAACATTAAATTTACCTGTTTTTGAATCTCTTCTCGCGAGATGGCCCAATTGTATCTTTCGCTATGAAGGCCCCCAAAATATCTGACAGAATCATAACTGTGCAGCCATACATAGTGGCGGATACCATTGCAGGTGACTGTATCTCATGGATTAAAAGTTATGTTTGGAGTCATTTAATAAAAGGCATCTTGTATTATTTTCAATAATGAAATAAGTCTTCACACATTTCATTTTTATTAATATTTTATGAAGATTTACTGGAGGTGTCTTAAGGTATTGTCTGGAAAGTTAAGCTTGATGCTAAAGCGGCATGGAGAGTATACCTACTTAAACCTATCAGCTACCGAAATATGTTATGAAACCTGACTTGTGAAGTTAAACAGTTGAATGTTATTTACACATAAAAAGTTAAGCAGTTAAAAGTATTAACAAAACTTTGTTCAAACTAATAAAAAGCTAGCTCAACAACACTAAATGTTACCAAAACAGTTTAAATTCAAAATGGCGGGGTAATATAAATCCGGCGCACAAGTGCAGGCAATATGAGACAATATTAGACAATATTTCTCAAGTTAAAGCAATATTGGAGCGATATTGAGACACTAGTCCCACAGGCCTGCCAAAGTTTTCTTAATGGCGACAATTGAGAGTTTATCAGATAAATTGTGAAGTTTGGAATAAATTGCCGTTTGTCGATTGTTTTGAAATTGAATTCATGACTCATATAACTTTAAACTAAAACTGGTCGGATTTTAGAAAACAATATGGCATTCGTTTTTGGAAGTAGCAGTTTCTTTCCTTTTGAAGAGGAAATGCTGTCAACAATAATCATAATATATTATTGTGACTATGATATTTGAAGATTTTTTTTCCTAGGAGAACTTAACTGATTCTGACATATTGACAACTGTGAATTATACCCACCCGCCCTATAAAAATTCGCGAGAACATACATAAAAATATAACTATAATCATATTGGAACAATTTAATTAATTGAGAACTTTCGTAGTCAGTAAAATACAAAATAATATCCTTAACTTTTCGCATATACGTTAATAAGGTTCAAGTTAGCCTAAAACCCTAAAGTGACTTCACCACAAACGTTATCTGACTGTCGTGATTATGCGCTGGCATTTCGCACAGTTGGTGAGACCACTTAGAGATCAACACTGGTAAGTCTCAGCGCATAGTCATAATGTGCAAGGTTCCCATACAATATAAGGTGTTAGAAAATTAGTTACCGATAGCTTAACAGACTCAGTTCTTGGCGTATATTTGAGTTTGAAACATTTTACGATGAGTTTTTGGAGAAAAGTGAAAAACCAATTTGCTACGTAAAAACATCCTGTTTATAAAATTGGAACTTTTTGAACAGGTTCTAGTACTTCTTTTGCCTTACACCTAACTAGTTACTACACGTCAAATCAAATACTGTATTGTCAATGTCATGCTAAATATCTTGCCTACTACCACGAACATCGAAAATTGGCAATGACGGGATAAAACTTTCACTTCTCTTGCTCGAAAACTTCGACTTTAAGTCGAGGATAGGTGACATAAAATCGCGGTTTATGCTGTATAGCATATACATTGATCTACGATTTCACTCAAACAAACAAGTGGGACATGGCTAAATATAAATTTTCACATTTCACATAGTGATGACTTTTAGACGGAATCATACTTATTTTTGGTCGGGAAATTAAAACAAAGAAATTACCTACCTATATAAGATGCTTTCTTTAGTTCTATTTAAAGTTAATTGTGTTAAAATAAAGTATCATGTGTTAAAATATCGGTAACTAACATATAGCAGTACAGTTATAGCAGATAGCAGTACAACCCAAGTCACATTGATTTCTAAATACGTCGATGGTAAAAAATGTGAATCTTATCATAAATGCTACAAGTAGCTAAAGACGCATTTGACTGTTTAATTTCAAATCATACTTAATCCATCTAAACTTCAAATGACATCTTGTGAACGGAACAAGATGTTGCGAGCACAAAATATGACACAATATTTCAAAGTTTCAAACAATATTGAGGCGCCCCAGCTATTGTGCAATACGAGCAACTTGAACAAGTCGACTTGCCTTGTCTCGCCTCGAGGTGCAGTCGTAAACAAACTAAACTTTTAATTACACCGAATTTTGCCAGCGTGTACCAGTGGGGATTTAAAATTCGGTGTGTTTCCAAACTTTCTAACTGTATTTCCATCGGGTAGATGTTACATTGTACGGGCACCTATACAACCTAGGTGTATGAAGAAGGTATTGACCTAAGCTTTTTGTATTGACATTGATACCATCAAATAGTAGTTTAATTTCAGATTAAATGTTTTCGTCATCATGTGATCCATCAACTATTTAAATAAACTCTCTTGTTAGTCGTTCCCTTATGGCTAAAGATCGTGACCGTATGTAACTGTTCTCCATACAATCCGGATCTTGGCTAAGTGGACCGCTTCGTAGAGACTACACTTTGCAGCCCTCTTGACTACGTCGCTCCAGCGCACTTGTATCTTCTGCTTTATATGCTTCTCCAAACAATGCGTTGGTGACCGCATTATATGTCCAAAGAAGCAAAGGACACTCTTGACAGATATCCGCAAGTTGTTTGGTGATGCCGAGTTCCTATAGAATGGATTTATTTGTTCTCATGGCTGTCCGTGGCATCCGCGGTAGTCTCTTCCAGCACCAAATTTCGAAGACGTTAATTCTGTTGTGTTTGCAGATCATCAAGATAAGACACACCAAGTCTCAGCGCCGTACATAAATATGGAAAACACGACTGCATAAATAAAGTAGATAAAGTGACATTGGAAAACTAACCTCATTATATTTGCCATGTAGACAGACTTCATTGGTTCTTTCGTCTATTTGCCTCTTTATCGCTTAAATAGAGATAGAGAGAAAGACGAACGATCAAAGCGTTTCGTGGTAAACTCCCTGGGATGTTATCGCATGAATTTATTTTAGCTTTAAAAATTTAGTGGCGACGCCAAACAACGCCGTGGTGATTTCTAATGTCAACGACAACGCAGTTCCGCCACTCAATTAAACAGGATTCAAAGAAATTAACAGATTAGTTATATCCACAGACCACCTGACCTTCAAGACAGAGCTAACAAGATCGTGGGATCATCACACATATGCAGTCCAGTACTTAGCGTGGAAGCGCGACAGCTTAATTCAGTTGCACCCACGTTTAGGATCTGTTCTCGTGAACATTTTAATTATTTACATAGGTATAATGTGTTTTCGGGGTTAACCTAGTATAATTATAAAATAAAATAAAACTTTATAGTGTAGTACCTATAAAACGGTGAAGGTTGGTAGTCGGTTATGCTCAGAGAATCGTAGAAATTTACGAGTAAATCTGTGCATAAATATGTGACCTCATTATTTGTGAACGCGGTGTCTGTAGCCAGTGGGTATCGCAACGTCGCGTGAAATCTTAGATTGTCCCAGTCGCAAAAGATCTTAAAACTGCCTGTCGCAAATTGATTTCATGCTATATTTAATTCAATTGAATAACGTTAACTTCGACATGGCAATATTGAGACAAAGTGTTTCAATAAATCAACGGGCATATAATGGAATTATAAAAAAGTGCATTTTTAATGCTCACGGCTTATTACAATATCGAGCATGCAAAAGTTATTCTTACCGCACACTAAGTGCTGGGCGGCTTCAAGGGCCTACCGCATGAAACAAAAAATGGTATATCCCTCTCTATCACACTTGTTGTATAGCATAGTAAATTGTGTATTAAGGGCGGTAAACAAAAAATTACGAACGATTGTGAATTTAATATGAGTTCGTTATTATTGTACCGCCCGTGATACATACAATGTTTTTCATCACATTTGCGAGGAAATAAATAAACTTACTAGACAGATAAATTAACAATAATGATTAGCGGTAGTGTAGTAGCACAGTCTAGAGTACTCCGGAGTGAGCGGCGGCTACGTGCGGGGAGCGCGTGGGGCGCAGGTCCTCCCGGAGCTCCTGGCGGGCGGTAAATTAGTATGAGAATCCGTTATGGCCATAGGCTTAATACAGCTCATTAAGTCTTAAGTATGCTTGCATATAATATCACGGGCGGTACAAGAATTAAGAACTCGGGCTAAAATTAAGCTTGGTAGGTATCTAATTGAGTCTTGGGGGTTTAAATTCACACTCATTCGTAATTTCTTGTTTACCGCCCTTATCTACTATTTTCTGACTTAAGTCTTAACAGGGGTCATTAAATCTGTTCTACGACAATGTAGTGAAACAAAAGTTTAACTCTGTACGCAATGAGAATTACCACTTGGCATAAATCGAACGGCAAATAATAATTTTTAAGAAAAAAAAACCGACTTCATTTGGTTCCCGGTAAAAGTGAAATTAAGAATTTGTTTGAGTTAGCCAGTTTACTTCACAAATATCCAATACACCGCACGTGTACGATTGAAAATTGAGGAGCTTTCTTAATGTCCTAGGGCTTCCATCATTACATTTGAAGTATAATCAAACGGAACTCCCTTGTAGACCTTTAAACAAACAAAATAACAATGTGTTAAATTGGATGACAGACTGTTAATTAACGAGCATATTCATTATGCCATCCCTGATTATCAACATCAGGTCCACTCCAGCAAAATGATGGCCACAGTAAGAAAATGCCTAAGCTAATTATGAACATCCTCTAATCACAATTAACCTACCGTTCAAATTTGAAGAGTTCTCTGAATTCTTCTAGAACTCCATCATCAGAATATAAATCAAATCAAAAAGATGAATGTCACAACTAGGATAATAAGTAGAGCTAGGTTTATTAACCAGTTCCACTTTGCGATCCCTGGTCTTCATCATCAGATCAAGTTCATCAAAATTTTGGCTCCGCCAAAACACTGTTTTAGTTACTTAAGGAAACCCTCAAATCAGAATGCATGTGCCGTTAAAATTTGAGGAGTTCTCTCAATCCCTCATGAAGCCCATCATCAAAATAGAACTATAATCAAATAGGACTATCTTGAAGGTATTTCTTTACAAAGAAAAGATGAATGTCTCAAATCGGATGATAGAGCTGGGAATTAACAAGCAGTTCCACTTTGCCATCCCTGGTCTTCATCATCAGGTCCACTCCACCAAATTGATGATGTTCGTAAAGAAATGCTCGAGTGTCTTAAGAAACTACCCAAATCATCATGCATGTGCCTTTCAAATTTGAGGAGTTCCCTCAGTTCCTCATGAATCCCATCATCAGAAATTGATTTTGAAAAAAACGGGACAATCCTGAAACCATCTATTTTCAGAAAAAAAAATATTTTTTAAAATCGGACGATAGTCCTGGGAATTACCAAGCAGTTCCACTTTGACATCCCTGGTCTTCATCATCAGGTCCACTCCACCAAATTGATGATGTTTGTAAAGAAATGCTCGAGTGTCTTAAGAAACTACCCAAATCATCATGCATGTGCCTTTCAAATTTGAGGAGTTCCCTCAGTTCCTCATGGATCCCATCCCATCATCAGAAATTGATTTTGAAAAAAACGGGACAATCCTGAAACCATCTATATACAGACAAAAAAATATTTTTTAAAATCGGATCATAGTCCTGAGAATTACGAAGCAGTTCCACTTTGCCATCCCTGGTCTTCATCATCAGGTCCACTCCACCAAATTGATGATTTTCGTAAAGAAATGCTCGAGTTTCTTAAGAAATCACCCAAATCAGCATGCATGTGCCTTTCAAATTTGAGGAGTTCCCTCAGTTCCTCATGGATCCCATCATCAGAAATGGATTTTGAAAAAAACGGGACCAACCAGGAACCGTCTACTTTTAGAAAACAAAAAAAAAAATCAAATCGGTTTAGTAATGACGGAGTTATGAGTGAACATCCATTAAAAAAAAAAAAAAAAAAAAATTCAGTCGAATTGAGAACCTCCTCCTTTTGAAATATTGAAGTCGGTTGATCAAACGAGTCCCACTCTCATATCTTCACCAACTAAATTACATTAAAAGCGACCTTATGTCGTCACACATAGAGTTGCTATTAAAATAAAATATCATAGTGCTATGCGAGATTGCTTCAATACAAAGTCAAAATTCCGATATTACTGTTAAAGGTTTCATACATTATAGCTGCTAGAGTTATGACTTAAGGCGATAAGTACAGTCAACTACAAATATATGAATACAGCCAATGTGCCAAAAATATGTATACAGGACTTTATTGCCTGAACATTAAAGTTGTGTATACATATTTTTGGTACTTTGCCTGTATTCATATCTTTGTAGTTGACTGTACTTTTCTTTAAATACTTGTTGGAAAATGCTTCCTGCATGTCCTACCACGAACATCGAAAATTGGCATTGACGGGAAAACCTCTTTGTCACTCCAATATGCAAGAGTGACAGAGATGGAGATACAAATCTAGCCAGAGGTATTATGTCCGTATTTTGTATCAACTTCAGTTATAAAATCCTTACCACAAAATTACATTATTCATACAATTGCAGATTCCTGTTTCATCATCATCATCAGTCGGCTCCTCAATGTTGATGATCGTCACATCATGTCATTCTCTAGACCAGATTCATTCCACATTCCACATTCAAATCCATAGGCATTTATCCCTCGCCAAATGATAGTCTCGTGCAGATTTAATCGCACGACATCTCTTTCTCAAACACAATTGTCGAAATGAAGGACAAGGGCAAACTATATACGGTATTTAAGATTCGTAAGTATATATAATGTTGCCACATTAAAACGAGAGTGAATATGCAAATGTTTGTGCTACTTTACACGTGTTACGACACACATAATAGTGAGGTCTATGTCTATTGTATTACTATGGGAAGAGAACAATACTTCGGTACAATTTTCTCAGCTACATTCCTTACCTACTTAACTATTTTAGAACACAGTGAATACATAATGCATGCGTAAGGCTAAGCTATAAGCCGTAGGTACTTCTTAGTCTTAAATTAAATTTTGATTTTTCAATCGAGACTTCTCAATAAAAAATCACTAAAATACGTACAAATATGCCATTAAGTAGACCACAAGAATCCTGTTTAAGATAGCATTATGATCTTGAAATTAAAAGATTTTTGTTCTGAAGTTATTATGATTTGCGTTAAATCATACCCAAAAAGTACTAAATTCATAAGGGTTTTTAAACGAAAAAGGACTCTCAAAGGTTAATTGTTTGAAAGAACAAATGAAACAAAATCAATCAATCACTAAAAATAAACAAAGCTACTTTCAGACTTCAACAAAAACTCATTACTTGAAGTACATCTCTCGCTTGTATGTCACCGTTCAATTGTGTGCACCGTTCAAAAATAAAAGCAAGTAGAAAAGTAATGTAATAACAATAGCATATAATTTAGATTTAGAACTGTATTTGTCACTGGACACCGTCCCATGTTAAATTTTTAAAGAAAAGTAATTTGTGAAATCTGAAATAAAGAAACCTGTGTCGTGTACTCCTAAGAAAACCCTATAGATATTACATAGAAGAGCAATATAATAGTAGAAGGGAGTCCCACCCTGTATGGAATGAGTATGTTGCATGAAAGTACGAGAGGCATGAAATGCGAGAACTGATATGCAAGAGAACACTGTAGATATAAGTTCCGCCCACATCGGAGGTAGATCGAAAAAAAAAATACATAGTTAAGCAATAGTTTAAATATAAATGCTCAAATATGTATTTGTTTCGCTATTTACAAGCTACCGATAACAGTGTTATGAAATACCATAATAATTAACCGTTTCAAAACCAGAGCAATATCACTGCAATACTGATTTGCATATCTTATTTACAGTGGCTGTTTCAAAACAATTTCCTTCCCACACGAACATTGAGTTGTTTTAGTAGTCCTTGCTTGGCGAGTGAGGGCAAATACACATCTTAGACGAACACAGAAATATTCCTAAGAAGCCTTTTTTAGGGTTTCGTATCGCAAAAGGAAAAACGGAACCTTTATAAATAGGATCACTACGTTGTGCGCCCGTCCGTCCGTCTGTTGGGAGCGCGTAGAGGTAACAAGTTGAAATTTATACCACATACACAAGTCTGCAGTCTCTTGAAGCTGTAAAAAAAACACTATGCCAACGCAACCCAAAGTAATGGCCGTTTATGTCACATTTCACATACATTTGCGATGGGAATCAAAATGTATAAGGTACTTACCGAAGACCAAGAATCACGAAATGGCAAAAAGCAAGAACTTGTAGATCAGGTACAGGAAAAAATCCAAAAGCGGTAAAATTGTCGCACACTGAGAGTTCCGTATTCTTAAGTACCCAAGGTCATAAAAGGAGGGGGGGGGGAGAGCATCCTTATGCGAAATTACCAGACGTTGACAGTACCAGACAACGGCTTGGTTTGTCTGAGTGCCAGAACTGTTAATTTGCTCTTCTGACGAGCTCACGGTTGCACTGGTAAGTGATGCGATGCAAAGCTCGTTTAATGTCACTCAAAAGAGCATAATGCATTACCTGTTAATTGGGGCTTACGCTGTTCTTCTTATAAATAATGTAACATAAAGAAGGGCGTATGAATGAATGAATGAATGATGCTTCGAATCTTTCTAGACTTACGTCCTTTTGTGAATACGGGTACTAGCAATTAGTGGTGTATTTACATAGCCATTTGAATGGAATTAGCAGTAATGGTTATGAATATGCATACAGTGCCCACTGTTCAATGAGACGTGGATAATGTGCATGTGCTCTCATATTTCATATACTTTTTGTCACATAGGTATAATATGTGCCTGTTGTACACCGTTTTTTTTTTAATATTTTAACTTTAAAGGCGCGTATTGTATGAAAAATAAACGAATTTAATTAAACGACTTATCCCATACTGCTTCCTAATTATACCAAGCTACATGCCGAACTTAAAACAATTCAAGAAAAACACGATGTAATGTCTACCATAATATCTTGCACAAAATAGCGCATGCATGCCTGACAAATCGGTATTTTCACAGTACCTGAATATGGGTTTAGCATGTAACTTTACTTTCGTACATGTATACAAGTACGAAACATGTAGATATACAAGTAACTATTTAAGTTTTGTGGTATGAAAGATATGTATGAAAAAATATATAGAGTATGAAAAAAAACTGCCAAGTACGAGTTGGACTCGCCCACCGACTCTTCCTCACAAAGGATGCTGGGCCATTTATGACCTAAGGTACTTAAACATACTGGTGGCACGGAACTCTTAGTGTGCGGCAATTATATGGTTTTCAGATTTCCTTCTGTATATTTATCAAGCTCTTGCTTTTTGAGAATTTCGTGATTCTATTAGGTCAACGGTAAGTACCCTATACATTTTAATTCCCATAGCAAATGTATGGGAAATGCGACATAAACGGCCGCAAAATCTATACACACCCCATTTTATGGTAATTTTTAGCTCGTTCAAATCATATAAAACTGACCACACTATGCACTCGTAAAACATACGACCTTACCTTACTTGGTGAGCAACGACAAATGCGAGTAGAACCGGTGTAGTGTAACTCCCCCCCCTTAAATATTATCGCGACCCCCTGAAAAAATTAACTAATTTTCCCCCAAATAAATTTTCTTGAAGGTTTCCCCACAATTTCCCACTACTGTTTGGCCATTGCGTGATCGTCTAGTTAAAGGGTAGGACACTACGTTTGTGAAGTAGAAACCCGCGATTCTTTTATGCGAGATACGGACTAGTTTTGCACCTTCTAATTAATGATTACGTGAACATTAGGATTTAGTTTTTAGAAGCAATTACAGATGGATAATATTTAATAAAGATGGACTTTAGTTGACTAAAACAAAGCTTGGTAAACTCAAAGGGAATAAAAGTATATTTGTGAAGTTATGATTTTCTTGGTTAAAATTATGGAGGGAAACAAATATTTGAGCAAAGAAGGCTTTTATGATCATAATTAGAGTATGAAGCTATTTTTCACAATTAATGACTCTTAAGTAACTGATTAAGTAAATGAGATAAACAAGTATATGGGTTTTAAGAAGTAATTTTAAAAGGGAAACAAAATGTATGTATGTATGTAGTATTTACAAGGGATATGAAAAGATTGGCAAATTTTAGAATATTGTAATATTTATTTGCTAAATGATGATTTTCTTGAATGAATAGTTTGGTAAATAAATGTTGTCAGAAAGTATGTAAGCGAGTAAATAAACCTGTAGTACTAAACGATAGTATAGAATATGGGCTGAATAATAAATTTAGAGCATTGAGGCGGAATATTTGAATATTGATGATTACCTAGTATAAACGATTTGGAAAATGGATTCAATAAGTATATAAGCCGGCAAATGAGTAGTAAATACTGAATATTTGTATGGAAGCTGAGAAGAGTGGCAACTTTGGATTATGGAAGTAGGTTGTTGCAAAATAAGGAATTCTTAGTTGGATGATAAAGTATATAAACATTATAAAAATATTAAATGGTTTTTGGTAAAGTACCCCTACGCCTAAGTGAACTCCGGATGCCAGAGAAGGACATGTCCTGAGTTAAGCTCATTTATCCCTAGTCCCTAATCTATGGAATTTATCATTTACATCCTAACATCTTTCGACCTAGGTTCGAACAGTGTATACCACACTGAATGCCACTTCTCTGGTCGATGGGGATTGGAGTTTTCCTATATCTGACTACCAGATCTGCCTATATCCCCTACCTCTCTACTCTATGCAGGATAGGATCCATCGAGAGACTCTATTAGTACTTCACAACCTAGGCGAGTCCGTTAGATGGAAAGAAGCACTAAGTATCCATCAACTTGCCTTGTACCTATTTACTTGTCGACCACTAGCTAGAGAACTACCCCCATTTTGTCCCTTCATAAGATCAGTAAGCTATGACCGCGGTTCTAGAATTTCTAGATGTATAAGCGAGGTACCAAGTTCCAATTGTTGACGATTGTGATTGTTGAGATCGATAAACCAAGTTGAGCATTCTTTCGCTCTGAAGTAACCCAAAGGACGGCTCTGCTTGCCTAAGGGGCCCTAACAAACTATTCCTTAATCTCAGAATAGCTTGGATTGCTATATTCAAACATAAAATATTTTTAATGTGTAAAAACCTGATTGAAACTTGGAACATCGTCGATACACCCGAAACCCAGAGTTATTCGTTTACGCGTATTCAAATCAAACAGCAAAGCAAATATTTAAACACGTGACATCCTATTCTTCACTAGTAACGACACGGTAGGTTTTCGCGACGCGTTGCACGATTTAATTATGGTCACGTGTTGACGACTCTCGCGACGCATAAAACGCATGGAAACAGTAGCCACGAGTTGGCCATACTGCCCAACCACGACACGTAATATTCGCGATATAACAAACACGTATTTTCGATACCCAGGATTATTTTTAACCCGTTAACCACATAAACAAATAGACCAACACTTTTCCCAATTACTTAACGTAATTTTGATACCCATGATTATTTTAACCCGTTAACCACATAAACAAATAGACCAACCCTTTTTCCAATAATATAGCGTATCCGCGCCCTTCCCCAACCCCAAGAATGACCCCAATGTGTATGATTCTACCCTACGTATCCCGCTACCCCCGTCCCTACTCTAGTATTGTCTTTACACAAGTCACACTCACCATAGACTTAGCGCAAAGACCAATACGACGCGTGTGTCCCTACTAGAAAGACAGAAAGTTCGGTTAGCGACTCCGAGATAGCAACCTGACAGCTAGTGTAGTGAGTAACGCCCCCTTCTACGTCTAACGACGGCGGTAGAAAGTACGTCAGCCCTACTGGTGTATTATAAGGACAAGGATAGGTAAGGAAATAAATAATATATATAATAAGGACCCACTGTTTCAAGCGCTGTTTGGCTACCACGAACTCCGATTACTCAGAATGGCACGCACGAGATGCCTTCGATCCGACAAACAACTGGCCTTGAAAAGTGAGGGGAATTATCACCAGCCAGCAAAAAGGCTATAATGGTGCCAGGCCCCCCATGACCTGGTAAACTGTGAACCTACAACCACATCCCCTTGGCACCGTTAGGGGGAATGTGCTTGTGAGCAAACTGTCTGCTCGTACAGCTATCTGGCTTTAAAATTGAAAAACAAATACAAGTTAAAAACGTTAAAACCCCAAAAGAAAACTTTAACCGAAAGTGAAAGTCTCCATCTCCGAAAGTACCAGACGGAGGGCGCCACAAGAACCGTCGTTCATGGTGATACCCTCCCCGAGGTACCCCTCTCCGGGCCTAGGATAAGGAAACAAAGTCCCCTCACCCCACACCGGGAGACGCACGAAGATAGATTCCCCACTCACCAACAATTCCTTCCTTCCAAGCCAGAGACACTGTCGGTCCGAGTGCTAAAAGCTGAATCACGCTTCTCCGCCCAGTATGGGTATTTATACCTCCTTCGGGATGCTCCCGCGACGCTCAAAACTCGCTCGATGCCCATATATGGTTATTTGCCGTCCGTTTATTCACCAACCCTTAAAGCTATTACAATAAGGCACATGCCTAACCGTTGTTTGCTATAATAATCTTTGGAATCGCCGATGACCATATATGGTCATAAGGCAACCGTTTATTTACCAACCCTTATGACTATCACAATAAGGCTTACGCCTTTCCGGACTTGTCTAAACCTGATCATGTACTCCGCGGCTGCCCGCGCATCACCATACTTAGACAAAACAAAGGTCTTATTTTCTTTATTTACTCTATCGTATGCCCATTATAATAAAGCCTACTAATGTTAACTTATGCCCTTTCTCAATCATGAAGCAAATATATTATTTGAAATTGGAACAATCGAACTGGTGAATTCGAATAAATGAGTAGAATGATCTAGAAACTTCTATTGACATTTCAGATAATTTGGCATCTGGGCTTTCCAAAAGGCAAAAGCACTGGTTTCTATATCTTTATGAACTAGAATGTAAATATGGTAGATATTTATAAACACTGGTTTTTTTAATGTTTGTTCTATTAAACGGCAAGTATTGTATAAGCCACCGCAACTTTGTTAGCTTGTCCAAGATAGGTTCTTTTAAACTATTTCGACTGTTAGAGAATAATACCTTATAAAATACGCTTTTGATCTATATTTTGATTAGGCTGGGTCTGAATTCAACCTTTCATCCTGCTTATTTATCTCTAATTACTTTTATTAGTCGCATTTCATTAATAATTGCATTCGAACCGTCAAACGGTCAATGCACTTGAACGTATTTATTAGTTATTTACAATTTGTTATGACGACGAACAATGTAATTTGTATAAGAATGGAAAAGGAAAACGCAATATTATAATGGATTAGGTAATGGAAAGCCTAATTTTAGGTGTTTATCGGAAAATTCGGGATATTGGAATAGGCACGAAAGCTTCGGAAAATAAAACGAAAGAAACTCAGGTTTCCTTTGAGTTTTCCGGGAAAACCGCTTTCCCTGTAAACTGAAAAGCTTCAAAACCGAAATGAAAACCCTATATTAACTGTAGAGCCGACGCAGCTAGTTACAATCGCCCCTAGGAGTTTTATTGTTTTTGTTAATCACTAAGGGATTCAAGAAAAAAATAAACTACTATTTACTCTAGAAGTCTAGATTCGTCGGCGATTCACTCCCCTTTAACAGCGTGGTGTGTTTTCCAATACTAAGTGACTGCAAATGGCACGGCCTTGAAATAAGCCCATCTGAATTATGACGATGTCCCCCGACCACTTTTTCCCCAGAAACCTTGTCTCGTCAGGGATATCGGATTGTGAGACCAATAGATTACTTAAATCCGTCCTTGTTACCTCACCCCGGCCGTCCGTGCTTGCATCTGCCTCGCCGTCCCTAACCGGCACCACACATTGTCCGCAGTATTAGTGAGTACGCAAAAACTTCCCATACAAAACAAAGAGACCTTTAATTTTTATAAGTACGAAGTGATTTCCAGGATTCATTGACAAAATTCGAGCTGATGTCTCAACCGAACCATCCCCAGCCACGTTTTCTTGGCGCGTGTATCATACTTGAGTAAAATAAACCGACCTTTAAGTCTGTTTGGGTGTGTTTTTTTTTTTTTTTTTTTTCAGGAAACAAACTTAAAATTGACACAATCAGGGTACTAGTACCTAATGGTGGTAAAATGTTTAAAGAAACATTTCTCAAAAACAACTATAGTAAATTATTGCTCACATTTATGAGGGAAATAAACGTTTTTAAATAATTGTTAACAAGCCTCGTCCTTCTAGACGCTCACGGCCCAAAAAAGAATGTCGAACGTCGAATGTATCTTATTCAAGTTGAGGTGTGTGGGTTTCGTTTTGTGACCATCTTCATACCTTGTAGAGTCAGTAGCCATCAAAAAGTACCCTTTATAATGGGTCGAATCCATTGGGATTTTAACCTAATTGATAAGATTTTGATGACTAGTTGCCCCCCCCCCCCCCCCCCCTTTCTTCTCCCGCAAAAACCGACTAATCTAGTTTGATCACACACAAGCTATTGTCTGCCCGCATCAATCCATTTTCACATATTAAAATTCATACTTTGCATTCCATCGTCTTGTTTTCATCCTTCATCATAAATCTCTTTGAATATAAACGCTCAAGCAACCACTATCCTTCCTCATGCACTTTTCCGCTCGATTTTTACAGACAGCCAACGCTTCGTCGTGTAATCAACGTAAAAAAATGTTTTTTAATGATGACTTAAAATTATTTTACCTCAACTGACTGTAATTAAAATAAAGCAACAATAATAACCGCTACCGTCGTAAAAATACTCATGACTCATGATAACAATCAATTTTTGACTTTGAAAAAAACTTCTTACATAGGTATTGGAATAATTTTACTTTTGAAAACAAAAATGCAGGAATCCAATAATTTGTTTAAGTTATGGTCTCTACGGTTAGAATCATCTGACGCCTGTCAACCGATTTTCGCAGCTTAACGAACGCGCATTACAACCCCTATATGTAACAAATTTTATATTTTAAACCCGAACTAAGCTAATTTCGATCCGCCAATTTCCCCCTTTTCACACATAAACGCAAAACTACCGAATTTAAGTTATCGTACGACGTAAATATTATAACCAATAACACTCGCGTATTCCGTCCAGTTTTGTTAAGATGTCCTCAGCATGTTGCAAATTTATGTAAAATGTTACACAACGCTTTACTTCATTTAATGTGACGATGTAAACAATGCCGAACGAAAGATACAACAAAAGCCCGTTAAAAAAAAACGTGTCTTTAAAGAACTTCGCGAATAATTAATCACGTATTGATTTTAACTTAGCAAAACTACAAAACTTATTTTAGGTCCAAATGACTTCGTTTCAATTCAAACCTGTACTGTCCGTTGGAACCGTCGCCCAATAAATACCTACGTAATTTATTCGTTACATAGCTTAATCTATGATATTTCCGAAACAAGTAGATTAGCCGCGAAAGTATATATGCTAAAACAGGGAAATAGAAATCCGGCTCGTTTTCAATAATTCTGTTCTGACTACATAGTTCCATTCATACACGTGACCCAACGAAACCTGAGTACGAGGTGGCTTTGTAAAGTTTGTAATAATGTAAATGAAATCCACGCAAAATATGGTACTCGAAAACGAAAAATTGAAACAACGAAATTCGCACAATTTAACGACATTTCAGAGTAATTATTTCCATACGTGTCTACGAATTAATGAAAGAACGATTGTACTCATACCTATGTTTAAATATCATCAAAACCCGTTTCTATACAGTCTTGTAGTAACTGCCTTACATTTCTGTGTACTAGCTGAAGTGCCTATACCAAAAATTATAGGTACTGACCGACTTGGAGTCGTGCGGCGCGCACATTGAGAATAAATAAAATGTTCGCGGTAACCGGTCGCCGTAAAATTAAGTATTTTTAGGAAAAACGTGCTTTTTACATCACTTGGTGAACATGATTAAATAGCTGTTATAATGATACCAGTTGTGCCAAAGCTTCTCTAACTCTGAAAAGCCTCCATACAAAAACTTCATAAGTAACCATCAATATTTACAAAACAGTGAGTTTATGAAAATTATTTACTTGACATAATATACTTATAACTGCATGCTTTATATGATCTAATAATAAAATTGGGGTGTAATATAGACATACAATTTAGGATATTATTTTGTATCAAGTTCATTCAAATACCTAATTTCCCTTTTAAAACTTCCGAGGCCTAAACTTCGATTTATACTGATCTGAGAGAAAAAGTGTAAATAACAAAATTAGCTTATTAGCTTATTAGGTTAAAAGATACGTTAA
This sequence comes from Lathronympha strigana, assembly GCA_949128165.1. Classification (NCBI taxonomy): domain Eukaryota; kingdom Metazoa; phylum Arthropoda; class Insecta; order Lepidoptera; family Tortricidae; genus Lathronympha; species Lathronympha strigana. The sequence continues at coordinate 4,900,194 of OX421911.1, forward strand.
TAAAAATGGGGCGTCATATTGACATAATTTTTAAGCCTCATTTTTTCCTAAGTCCAAGTTACAGTAGAAGTACTGACCCCTAATCTTCGCAAATATCGTTCTGAGAGAAAAAGTTTACCTAACAAAATATATTTGTTTTAACGCATTTTTTATGTTGGCAATGAACATAGTAGTAAAATTAGAAGTTAAAAAAATGCATTATAAGAAAATATGACTTGAGTCCCAAGCACGACCACCCCAGTTCCCCAAATTGTCCAAAATTCAGTAAAATTTGATAGCTTCTGACCTAAGATAGATTAGCAAGCGAATTGCACCCTTATTTAGATTAATTTTAAACCTAGTGTGTAGCATTGCCATTTCGAATTGAACTATTTTGTAACAAGTTCTATGTCCTAAGTACTCTTAACTGAGTAGGTTTCATACAGACTAAGACTGAAATGTAGGATCTTTACGTTCTGGAGAGCATGAAATAATGTAATATATAAATACAAGTGTGAATGTTAATACTTTGGAACCGTTTTCTTCCTATATGAATAACAAGCAGGTTGAATGGGTCCCAAAAGTCATTTTTATCATATTAAGCATATAGTTTTTTTTTTATTAAGTTGTAAGGATGCTAAGACACTTACCCGCTATGAACAACGACACTACATTGCATTTACTTGACAATATAATCACTAGAAACCTGCTTTTGCCACCAACAAACTCTTAATTTCGTTAAAGTCAGTTCCACGTTGTTTACTGATTTGAACAAGTAAATTTCGTTTAAACACAAAACAAACTGTATACACGAATCATTTTTATGTCCCTCAGACCCTAATCTCAGGCTAAAATCATCACTTTATAACTTATTTTTGGTTAACAAGTTCGCATCAAGCCTATCATTTTTATTCCACAAAAACACTACCACTGAATATATTTATATCTCACGTGACCTTCTGCTTTACTTATTGTAAGCAGCCCTTTTATTATCGTAGGCCAAATTAATTGATATTTTCTTGATAAAGCTTTAATATAACGAGACAAAACTCAATGCAAAACTAAAAATCCGCAGCCAGTTTACGAGGGTTGGTAACAATAACCAAAACGTCATCCCGCGAAAAGGAAACCGTTAATGTGTATTATAATTCACTTTAAAATACTGCTTTTACTGTCCCTCTATAGTTGGACAACCTCAAGTGATACTTTTTAAATTAATGCATACATATCCAATAATTGAAACACAAATAAGCATTTTAATCTCCCCGGCATTATTTCATAACTTCGTAAACTCCCAGTATTACTCGACAGCACAGCCGTGTCTCCTGAATTCGCTCCATTGCCTAACGAACAAACTTTAAGAGTATCCAGTTTAATGAGGTTCCTGTATACACGTCATGGACGCCCTACATAGCCGAGTCAAGCCTTACTGGTCGCCTGGACAATTGAATGGCTCGCGTTTCAATCGCAATAGTAAAATATATTCTAAATTATTTGGCTATTTCTTTGGACAAAAAGCGCTAAACATATGTGACTTCACGGTGTTTATGCCTCCTGGCGTTGCGTGTCTCGTATTTAATGTGCTTTTTGAACAAAAGAATGCAAAACTTAAGAAATTCTATGTCTCTTAAAACTGTTAGTTTTGCGTAAACAAAATAACGTAAAACGTATGAAATCGTAAGCCGCTTAAGACTTTTAGTCTTGCGTAAACAAAAAAACATAAAATGTATGAAATTCAGTGGCGCTTAAGACCTTTCTGATTTCGCGTATACAGATACCGGCGTTTTAGACCGAAATCCGAACGAACGCAAATCTATATCTCTCTCCCTATCGCACTTACGTGTTCAAGCGAAAGAGATGCAGCCCGAGGGTTAATATTTTCTTTTTGATAAACGCGGTAGACGTGCGGTAGACCTTCATAGATAATATACACAGGCACCGTCCACTTCTAAAAGTACATTCAGACGGGGCAATCTTACTCACAATTAATGAAACTCAACTGATTATTTACATCAGAGCATAGTGGATACAATCCGCTTTGTTATTTGACAAAATGTTTGATGTCAACCACGAACTAATAATCACGAAATGAAATTACGTCAAGGCAAACATAAAAAACTCATAAACAATTAATTGGCAATAAATCAAGTTTGTACAATTTACAAAATTTTGACTTTAAATTAGCCCAATTTGATAATATTAAATGACATTTCTAAGTGAATAATGTTGGCCTTTTAATAAGACGACCGTCATAACTTTTATTCGTTTTGCAAAGATTATTTTGATTTATCTAAGTTTTTAGTGTTTTCAACTGCGTTTTTATTTTTCTAGTGGATTAATTGAAAGTATTTAATTTTTTTTTGACCTAAAAATGACAATAAATACTCACAAATAAAATAAATATGCAAACTCCTTAAACCGCTTTGCACCGATTTAGGATTTGGACAAATCGCACGATATATCGGACGTGACGGACAAATCGTAACCTATGACACCGCTCATCGCAATTCTATCTGCTCTGTGTCGCTGTCGAACGTCATTTTTTCACTACCGGCGACCCAGCGTTACGTACGTTTATTTCGACTTACTGTCGCTTGAATTGTTTTTCTTTTGTTTGAATTATGATTAACTTGCGAATTTATAAACAAATGTCTTTATAAATTACGGGAAAAAACTCAAAGTGCCGTACTGAACAGCCGTGCTCAAGTTCAAAGTGGAAAACAAAATGACCTACACGTAATTCGCAACTTATCACGATAAGAGAATTGTTTGTTGGAAGAATCTCGTTTATTGACTATCTGCAATAAAAACAAGGCTTTTATGATGAAGAACGTAACGCGGGACTACTACGTTCAGCGAAAATCTATAATCAATGTACAATTCTGTCCGATAACTTTGGATGAAAATTACTCGCAAGTATGCATTATGGAAACGCAACTAGTCGCCTATCTTGGTAAGTACCGCTCCTTCGTTTAGTAAGTTAAATCGCTACTATTGTGTAGATATTTTCAGTTAAGTTTCTGGATATTTCTTAAAAAAAAAGCATAATAGGGATCCTTTGCATTAAACTGACACAATTTCTTAGCACAACTTGTTAACGACAAGCAGCTTTCAATGCTCTATAGTACAAAAGTGAATCAATTTGGCTATTATAAAGTGAAGCTAATTTTGTACCAAGTTATTTGTCTCAGAGCTAGTATACAAAATAAAATAATAGTATGAAAATTTGTTTAGAATGTTATGTCTACATATAATTAATATGTTTATTTTACAGCAAACGTCCAGACACTAATGATATGACAGCTTGCTTGCCATAAATCTGTGCAACCTATAATTAAAGTGATGGGATTCCATATGCTATGATTTCAAACAATTGACAAACCGAGGTGTTCCATTTTGAAAATGTATCAAGAAAAATCTAGGCAATAGCTACAAGTAAGTGCAATTGTGTTTTTCTATCTATTTTAAGTCAATAACAGTTTGATACTTGACTATACTAATATATGTACCTTGAAATTATTTTATGTGCAACTTAAAATCCCATAAATTTTTCTTATCTATCACAATAATTGGTTTCTTAGTACCCAAATAGCTTATTCTAACAACTACTGACTGAAAGAATTTTCCAAAGTGAAGCCTTTTATATTAAATGTGGTTATTTTTAATTTTCAGAGGCCCGGACAAGGCAATGCCGCATACAGTATGGATCATTGTTAAGAAATGTCCTTCTGATACTCATGAAAGGTAATTTATGTCATTGCATTGATTCAATATACAACATTGCACAATTAAAACAAACTCTTAGCCTTCGCAAAATCCATGTTTTTAGGAAATTTAAAATTTTGTCCCCGGAGACGTAAAAATCATATACCTGTGAACAATGAGACCCAAGTGTAGTAACTTTTTTTCAATTTTTTATTTGTTTATTTGAACTAAGCCTAGCCTGTTTTGATATTTTTGTACGTAAAAGCGTTGTATTTGTAACAATACCTTATAGGACCATGACTCTAAAACCTTTTGATGAAATGTTTATTACTGCCACTTTTAACTGAATGGAGCCATTTAAAATTATTTAATTTCATTGGAAAGTGGATGCCGCGCCCCCATTAGTACGTGACTTTTGCCATACACTGTTGTTCAAAATAGAATATTTTATTCAAATAAATTAATGTAACGCTAAATATTTATTTAAAGCTAGTATTTGCTGAAATTTGTCTCTAAGTTCAGAACTAATGACTAATCTAGTGTGTTTTTATGAATATTCTTATATTATTTCAGACTGTGAAGCCGCGTTTCACCAAATAGCAATATGCCTGTACATCGTGGCTACACGCTACTATTGCCGCCCGTAGCAGTTCCCGATTTCTGACCTGTTCTTCAAAACATGTAAGTTCATACTCAAATGTATATTTTATTTAGTACTGAATGCTGAAGTTGTGTGTTTGCGACCGAAACATACATACAGCTAATGACAACGGTATGTCGCTCTGTTCGTCAAGTATGGCTATTTGCTCTAACGCGATACACTGAGCAACCGATCTGAATTGAGTTGAATTAAATTGAATTGATCGCGCGTAGTGTGGTCACGTGTTATTACTGTATAAATTGCAATGTATCGCAAATTCTGGATTAAACAACGACGTATGAAGCGCGCATAATACAAGCCTAAAATACTATGGATTAGGTAATAATAGCATGATTATATCTGTTCAACAGGTGACATGCATACATACATACCTACTTTGCAACAGGCAGTGAAAAAGAGTATGAAATTTAAGTCTACCGATTTAATAAGCTACATTATCAAGCTGTCTGACTGAAAACGAATATTATTCGCGTTTCTAATGACAATATTGACGCCAATGCGAACAGTAACATCTTTATGTAGGCAACTTCTAAAATTTCTTTTGAATGTTTGCGTATTCTGTAAACATATGGGTTTACTACACGTGTTTTATGTATCCAAGCTTGGCAAGCGCGCTGTCTAATTGTAAACTGAAATGGCACAAGCGCGCCACTACTTATAAGAAATCGGTACACGCCCCTATAACCTTAGGCTATTTCTAAACGTCACGTATTCTAGTTGTTTTCCTTTACGACTAACTACCGTTAATCATCATCATCATCATCATTGCAGCTAATATAGATATATTTCTGATTAATTTACGCCCCTGTGCCCCGTAATATTTTGATTGAAAAGACATTTAATTCGATCAGCTAAGGCATTCACTATGCCGTATTTCTGCACGAGCGAGCAAAGCGAGCGAAGTTCTCCGAGTCCACCGGGAAAATCCGATGCTTGCATATCAACATGTTTGATTGATGACAACCCGAGCGTCGCTAAACGCATCATCGCGAAGTCCGACGGCGGTTAAAATCGATTTTTAAATTTGAATATTCAAATACGTAGCAAATCTGGCTGAGGCCAACGCGAGGCACAGGAATCGCGAGCTTAGGTTTGAGCGAACCACAGGTTTCGAGTAAATAGTATTGAACATAACCTTTACAAGTAACGTATTTTTATGTTGTTTTCTATCCTATGTTATGTTATTTAGGTAAAAGATACAACAATAGTAACCTCAGGATAAAACGAGTTTTACGTGATTAACCTATTTTTATGTTGGTTTTGCAGCTGCGAGTACGTTTGCAGCTACGGAAACGAGTTTCAACGAGCGAGAAGGAGCCTATAAAGATCCAAGATTCAACCACGGAAACAGACTTCATCGAGTGAGAGGCAGGCAACGTTCGTAATTCGTATCAAGACTAAAACGAATGAGATGGAAAAGTTGCAACTATTAAATTTTTATTTTATTTGAAACTATTTAAAATTAAAGCAATCAAAAGTTGTTGTTATTTAAAAACATGATAAGCGGTTAATAAAAGATCAAAAGAATTGAAAATTTGTTCTATTCATGAAAATTCTAAGGTGTTTTAAATTAAAGATTTTAGATTGTTGTAGCTTCTATTCAAGATAAAACAAATATTTTTTTAGCGAAGGGCAAAACTAGTTCGCTCGCATTCCGCTCTCACGATACCAAAATGTAGCCTACGGCAGGCTACTTGCTAACCCTAATCCTGGTCACGGCACCAAAATGTAACTCCCCCCCCTTAAATATTATCGCGACCCCCTGAAAAAATTAACTAATTTTCCCCCAAATAAATTTTCTTGAAGGTTTCCCCACAATTTCCCACTACTGTTTGGCCATTGCGTGATCGTCTAGTTAAAGGGTAGGACACTACGTTTGTGAAGTAGAAACCCGCGATTCTTTTATGCGAGATACGGACTAGTTTTGCACCTTCTAATTAATGATTACGTGAACATTAGGATTTAGTTTTTAGAAGCAATTACAGATGGATAATATTTAATAAAGATGGACTTTAGTTGACTAAAACAAAGCTTGGTAAACTCAAAGGGAATAAAAGTATATTTGTGAAGTTATGATTTTCTTGGTTAAAATTATGGAGGGAAACAAATATTTGAGCAAAGAAGGCTTTTATGATCATAATTAGAGTATGAAGCTATTTTTCACAATTAATGACTCTTAAGTAACTGATTAAGTAAATGAGATAAACAAGTATATGGGTTTTAAGAAGTAATTTTAAAAGGGAAACAAAATGTATGTATGTATGTAGTATTTACAAGGGATATGAAAAGATTGGCAAATTTTAGAATATTGTAATATTTATTTGCTAAATGATGATTTTCTTGAATGAATAGTTTGGTAAATAAATGTTGTCAGAAAGTATGTAAGCGAGTAAATAAACCTGTAGTACTAAACGATAGTATAGAATATGGGCTGAATAATAAATTTAGAGCATTGAGGCGGAATATTTGAATATTGATGATTACCTAGTATAAACGATTTGGAAAATGGATTCAATAAGTATATAAGCCGGCAAATGAGTAGTAAATACTGAATATTTGTATGGAAGCTGAGAAGAGTGGCAACTTTGGATTATGGAAGTAGGTTGTTGCAAAATAAGGAATTCTTAGTTGGATGATAAAGTATATAAACATTATAAAAATATTAAATGGTTTTTGGTAAAGTACCCCTACGCCTAAGTGAACTCCGGATGCCAGAGAAGGACATGTCCTGAGTTAAGCTCATTTATCCCTAGTCCCTAATCTATGGAATTTATCATTTACATCCTAACATCTTTCGACCTAGGTTCGAACAGTGTATACCACACTGAATGCCACTTCTCTGGTCGATGGGGATTGGAGTTTTCCTATATCTGACTACCAGATCTGCCTATATCCCCTACCTCTCTACTCTATGCAGGATAGGATCCATCGAGAGACTCTATTAGTACTTCACAACCTAGGCGAGTCCGTTAGATGGAAAGAAGCACTAAGTATCCATCAACTTGCCTTGTACCTATTTACTTGTCGACCACTAGCTAGAGAACTACCCCCATTTTGTCCCTTCATAAGATCAGTAAGCTATGACCGCGGTTCTAGAATTTCTAGATGTATAAGCGAGGTACCAAGTTCCAATTGTTGACGATTGTGATTGTTGAGATCGATAAACCAAGTTGAGCATTCTTTCGCTCTGAAGTAACCCAAAGGACGGCTCTGCTTGCCTAAGGGGCCCTAACAAACTATTCCTTAATCTCAGAATAGCTTGGATTGCTATATTCAAACATAAAATATTTTTAATGTGTAAAAACCTGATTGAAACTTGGAACATCGTCGATACACCCGAAACCCAGAGTTATTCGTTTACGCGTATTCAAATCAAACAGCAAAGCAAATATTTAAACACGTGACATCCTATTCTTCACTAGTAACGACACGGTAGGTTTTCGCGACGCGTTGCACGATTTAATTATGGTCACGTGTTGACGACTCTCGCGACGCATAAAACGCATGGAAACAGTAGCCACGAGTTGGCCATACTGCCCAACCACGACACGTAATATTCGCGATATAACAAACACGTATTTTCGATACCCAGGATTATTTTTAACCCGTTAACCACATAAACAAATAGACCAACACTTTTCCCAATTACTTAACGTAATTTTGATACCCATGATTATTTTAACCCGTTAACCACATAAACAAATAGACCAACCCTTTTTCCAATAATATAGCGTATCCGCGCCCTTCCCCAACCCCAAGAATGACCCCAATGTGTATGATTCTACCCTACGTATCCCGCTACCCCCGTCCCTACTCTAGTATTGTCTTTACACAAGTCACACTCACCATAGACTTAGCGCAAAGACCAATACGACGCGTGTGTCCCTACTAGAAAGACAGAAAGTTCGGTTAGCGACTCCGAGATAGCAACCTGACAGCTAGTGTAGTGAGTAACGCCCCCTTCTACGTCTAACGACGGCGGTAGAAAGTACGTCAGCCCTACTGGTGTATTATAAGGACAAGGATAGGTAAGGAAATAAATAATATATATAATAAGGACCCACTGTTTCAAGCGCTGTTTGGCTACCACGAACTCCGATTACTCAGAATGGCACGCACGAGATGCCTTCGATCCGACAAACAACTGGCCTTGAAAAGTGAGGGGAATTATCACCAGCCAGCAAAAAGGCTATAATGGTGCCAGGCCCCCCATGACCTGGTAAACTGTGAACCTACAACCACATCCCCTTGGCACCGTTAGGGGGAATGTGCTTGTGAGCAAACTGTCTGCTCGTACAGCTATCTGGCTTTAAAATTGAAAAACAAATACAAGTTAAAAACGTTAAAACCCCAAAAGAAAACTTTAACCGAAAGTGAAAGTCTCCATCTCCGAAAGTACCAGACGGAGGGCGCCACAAGAACCGTCGTTCATGGTGATACCCTCCCCGAGGTACCCCTCTCCGGGCCTAGGATAAGGAAACAAAGTCCCCTCACCCCACACCGGGAGACGCACGAAGATAGATTCCCCACTCACCAACAATTCCTTCCTTCCAAGCCAGAGACACTGTCGGTCCGAGTGCTAAAAGCTGAATCACGCTTCTCCGCCCAGTATGGGTATTTATACCTCCTTCGGGATGCTCCCGCGACGCTCAAAACTCGCTCGATGCCCATATATGGTTATTTGCCGTCCGTTTATTCACCAACCCTTAAAGCTATTACAATAAGGCACATGCCTAACCGTTGTTTGCTATAATAATCTTTGGAATCGCCGATGACCATATATGGTCATAAGGCAACCGTTTATTTACCAACCCTTATGACTATCACAATAAGGCTTACGCCTTTCCGGACTTGTCTAAACCTGATCATGTACTCCGCGGCTGCCCGCGCATCACCATACTTAGACAAAACAAAGGTCTTATTTTCTTTATTTACTCTATCGTATGCCCATTATAATAAAGCCTACTAATGTTAACTTATGCCCTTTCTCAATCATGAAGCAAATATATTATTTGAAATTGGAACAATCGAACTGGTGAATTCGAATAAATGAGTAGAATGATCTAGAAACTTCTATTGACATTTCAGATAATTTGGCATCTGGGCTTTCCAAAAGGCAAAAGCACTGGTTTCTATATCTTTATGAACTAGAATGTAAATATGGTAGATATTTATAAACACTGGTTTTTTTAATGTTTGTTCTATTAAACGGCAAGTATTGTATAAGCCACCGCAACTTTGTTAGCTTGTCCAAGATAGGTTCTTTTAAACTATTTCGACTGTTAGAGAATAATACCTTATAAAATACGCTTTTGATCTATATTTTGATTAGGCTGGGTCTGAATTCAACCTTTCATCCTGCTTATTTATCTCTAATTACTTTTATTAGTCGCATTTCATTAATAATTGCATTCGAACCGTCAAACGGTCAATGCACTTGAACGTATTTATTAGTTATTTACAATTTGTTATGACGACGAACAATGTAATTTGTATAAGAATGGAAAAGGAAAACGCAATATTATAATGGATTAGGTAATGGAAAGCCTAATTTTAGGTGTTTATCGGAAAATTCGGGATATTGGAATAGGCACGAAAGCTTCGGAAAATAAAACGAAAGAAACTCAGGTTTCCTTTGAGTTTTCCGGGAAAACCGCTTTCCCTGTAAACTGAAAAGCTTCAAAACCGAAATGAAAACCCTATATTAACTGTAGAGCCGACGCAGCTAGTTACAGTAGCCGCTCCAGTTCTCAAGCTTTGCGACTCGAGTCTATCTGGATCAAACCTTTCTGTCCAACTTGCTGAATAATGGAGACGTTTGTAACACAAGTTTCCGAGATTCTGCTTGAAATATATCTAATACCTTTGCCGGTGACTTCGTCCGCGTAAAATTAGAACGAAAGCTACATATAGGATATTTATATCCTGGGGGGCTACAACGGGAAACCTCCTCGAGTGCCAGGGCTCTTCCCATTCTCCTTGATCCGGTTGATCCGGGAAAAAGGGAAGGGTTCCTGGACGGTGCTTCCTGGGGGCAACGGTAAGCGATCTCTTGGAAGATTCCGAGGATTTCTTACTGGTGCTGCAAATATCCTGTCAGGGGGGGTTGGGGGGTTCCGTACAGGGAGTACTCTCATTGAGGGAGAGAACTTCTGAGTGTTGGCGTGAGGGGGCCTCCGGGTCTGCCGACAGGAATGCCGCTGTCCTGTATAAAACTGCGGTCCCGTACCCTGTCTAGGCAGAGGGCCTATGATGACGGACCGGGGGTTGCCACTGCTGGCCGGCGCCGGCGTGGTGGCTGCGAGGATGACCACCTCTATAAAAAATCGCAAAGGCAACCTGAGGGGGTGGAACCCGGGGTTTTTCCATCTCGCTCCCGGCGTGGAGGTTGTCATGAGGGACCAGCGTGTGGTGTCGCCCTGCACGCTACCTTCGGGCGGGGGAGCTTCGGCTCCAGGGGCTTCGGCCTCAAGGAGGGGACAGCTTCGGCTGTCGCAGCAGGCGGTGTTCGCGGTTGTGAGCCTAGGGCAATCCCGTGTCACCGTCACCAACGCTGCAAGATGGGCATACCGTGGATGGTTTAGTGGGTAGTGCGGGTCCGGACCTGCGAGTCCCACATACCCGTCCTAGTTCCCCGGCTAGGCGGGATGCCTAAATGCATTCCTCCACGTAAAAAAAAAAAAAAAAAAGGATATTTATATCCTATATCCTTTTTCATAATGAGTCATAACTATCCCCGTACCAAATGTCATCTTGATTGGTTCTTGGATTTTAGCGAGAAGAGGTAATAGACCGAGTTCCTTTTGCATTTATAATAATAGTACAGACGGATTATCTTCTGTAACCGCAATTATTATTCATTAAATTAAACACTTTAAAACGGATTAAGGATGACTCACACTAGAATGGGACGGGACGGGAAAATCTGTCAATTTCCATAGAAAGTGTCACGTGACATCCGAGGGCTCCGAGCTATCACGTGATTATTTCTATAGAAATTGACAGATTATCCCGGCGCGTGCTATTGTGATCACCTTTAACCGCGTTTACGCAATTACCCTACGTGTCGAGCCCTTTATAGAACTTGTTATCACAGGGTTGAATGAGAATTCTCTCTGTCAATCAAAAAAGTCACTTGTGAAAACTACCATTCCAAAAATATAAAAACAAAAACAAATGCGACCAACCTATTTTTCCTACTCAGGCCTAGTACTACGAAAATCGAAATTTTGTATCTCCATCTCTGTCACACTTGCTTATTGGAGTGACAAAGAGGTTTTCCCGTCAATGCCAATTTGCGATGTTCGTGGTAGGAGTGCGCTGTAGTTCAAAGCTCAACACAGGTAAACAATCCCCGCACCTAAAGGAATTGCGACCTTGCTTTCTAACAGAATGATCAAACGAGACCATTTTAATCAGCCGATATAGATCAAGGTCCGAGATCACCAAGATAAAGGAAGTCGCCATCAATATGCATACTTTGGAACCCTGCCGCTTTAAAATCATTAAGCGGTCGTTACACAAAATTATAATAGGAATTAACTCGACAAGGTCCTACGTGCAGATATTTATGATGGAGAATAAACAATGACCGCCTAATTAAAACTGGGGGTGACAGATCTTATCAGATTTTTCATCGTTCAGAACTCATGCTTAGTTATTTGAATATGAACCTTATTTTGTAATTTCCACGGTCGTTTTTCCAAAAATTAAAGCAAGTTTGATAATTATGAAAGTAAGGTCGATACTAATATCTATATCTCTCGGCCTCGCATTATCTTTTAACGTTCTATTATAAATAGAACCTTATTTTGAACTTTTAAAGGTTATTATTGATTTACACAAAAGTTTATGATAATTATGACGTTCTTAAAGTCCAGTCGCATCGATAAGCTTCCGTTTTGCATTTAATCTATGTATAACTTGCATCAAGATCTTGCGTCGGTAACAAGTTATGTGAATTTAGAATTCATTACGATGACTTACAACAAAATAGTCAGTAAGACCAGTGTAAAACAAGACTTTTCATATTAGCTCTGTGTATCCGTCTGTCTGTCTGTCTGTCCATTTGAAAGTGGACTCCATGTCAAGAATAAGAAAAACAAAAATTAATAGTGGGTGGGTAGGTCTCTATTACACTGACTGTATTTTTTTCATTGCCGCTGGCTGTGTCAAATGTTGCTTAAATAAAATTAGCAGTCAAGTACCTAAGTAAAGACGAGACAGAGCATCCACAGAACGTCTGGTTATTTATGCAAGCAAAAGTAGAGGTGTCACGGTTTGAGGAAGATCGCCAATGAGGTGGACCGACCAGATCAAAGCTAGTGTATCTGCCACAATAAATAATGACTCACACTAGGATGGGACGAGACGATTTGTCAATTTCTATAGAAAGAATCACTTGATAGCTCGGAGCCCTCGGATGTCACGTGACGTTTTCTATAGAAACAGACAGATCGTCCCGTCCCGTCTCGTTCTAGTGAGAGTCATCCTTAAACGAGTGCTCAGCAAGAACAGCTTTACAGGAAGAATGGCGACGTATTGTTAAGCAAGCCGCTAAATATACTATATAATGGTCATGACCACTCTGTAAAGAGTGTATCGGAGAAGACCTGAGAAACCACCTAGACCATTAAAATAAGAAATGACTAGTCAGAGGCCTTACCATGACGTCTTAACGCGATTCAGTTAACGACCTTAACTGAGTCGCTTCCATACAACTGAGCCTAAACTGAATCTAAACTGAATCGCATTAAGACGTCATGGTAAGGCCCCAGTTTACATAACATAAACATTCCGTTGCATAATAAAGCTAGTAAATAAATGCTTACTAATAGGTAGAGTGACAAAATAACGAATGGTTATGTCACGTTTATAAATGATATCTGCAGTACTCGGTATGAATAGTAATTAGCGGTTCGCGCTCTAGTTGGCCTTTTACTCGCTAGCAGACTAGGTAGACATTATTATACCACTAAAACCAAAACTTTTCTAAATACGTGTGTGTGATGGAGCTGAGTAACTGAAGTCGGCACAAGCTAGCCATGTTAATGAACGTTTGGGCAATCCGTCAGAGCTCCATAGTGGGTATATATATATATATTTTTAATACTATGACGGTGCCAAACAAGCATACGGCACGCCTGATGGTAAGCGGTCACCTATGGATGCCTGCAACTCAAGGGGTGTTACATGCGCGTTGCCGATCCTTTAAAGAAAAAGGAGGACTCGCTGTGTTGACAGCTAAAGGGGCAAGCTTAGCTCCGTGGGTCCCCAGCTGTCAATACAGTGAATTCTCTTAGAGCTCTGGCGACCTTGGTGCACCCCACCTAGAATGTTCTAGTATAACATGGTGTAGGGTGGTCCGTTATGCTCATAGAATCGTAAAAAAATTCGAGTAAAACTGTGAATATGTGTGGTGACCTCATTCTATTTGGAAACGTTTAATAATACGGTGTCTGTGAAGTCTGTGCTGAATATTATACACTCTCAAACTGATCCCCAGCATTTTTGTTACACCTGGTGGCCAGTCCTTTAGATTTTAGGAGATTGTATATATTCGGAATAATGGCATTGACATTCCTAAATTAAAATAAATGTCAGCTAGCAATCCTTCCGCATGTTTTGTTTGAGACTATTATTTGTTTAAAGTACAGATCGATCTACGGAAGCTGGCGCAGAAAATGTATAAATCTGACATTCATTTCATAGACATTCCGCGCTAGCTTTCGCATGTAGTTAAAAAAAAGGATTTGGAACTGACATGTGATTATGGAATAATATTGAGTTTGTGTAGTAAAAAATGCAAATATAGCCTCTTGGCATTCTAATAATATATTTTTTACACCACCTATCCATAATAGTACATTTCGATGCTAGTGCGGAAAGTATGTCATTACTTCACGAGTCCCGAGGTATCTTGCCACGAGCCGTAGGCGAGTGGCAATACTCGGGACAAGTGAAAAATGACATATCCGCACGTGAATCGAACGACGTTTTTCAATACAGATGCGAAAAAAATTAAAATACATAAGGACGAATTAAAAAAAAATTATTACTTATTTCCGTGACACGATTGTAATACAGTTAATATATTAAGAACATCTTCAAAATGTTTATCTTATCTTCTTTACTTTCTCATTTTCAATCTCATAATAATTATTTCTCATAAACAAAATAATAAATCGCATGTGACAAATCGTATCGTCATGTCTTAGAGGCCCTTCGAACATGTTTACCTGATTGAAAAACGCCTCTACTTTGACTGACGTTTCGTAGGCTCTGTTCCGTTTCATACACACAGATTTATAAGAACTATTTTCAATGTTAATATTTTTAATGAATGATCATTAGTATGATGAAGAAGTAATTATTGAAATATGAAATATCAATATCTTTAATATTATTCCGTTGATAGTAGATATTTAGTTTTATTACGGCTCGGTAAAGTTAACGAACAATAATACTCTTCGGTAACCAGTCATGAATTGGAACACAACTAAATTTAAAAAGATTGGAAAAGTAAAAAGCACTAGTTCGCAAAAACAAACTTTGCGCACGCAAAACAGCCAAAATAAGGCCACTTTTTGAGCAACTGTATTGAAAAAGGATTTTTCAATACAGTTGCTCAAAAAGTGCCCTTTTTTTGGCTGTTTTGCGTGCGCAAAGTTTGTTTTTGCGAACTAGTGCTTTTTACTTTTCCAATCTTTTTAAATTTAGTTGTGTTCCAATTCATTACTGCTTACCGAAGAGTATTATTGTTCGTTAACTTTACCGAGCCGTAATAAAACTAAATACCTACTATTAACGCAATAATATTTAAGATATTGATATTTCATATTTCAATAATTACTTCTTCATCATACTAATGATCATTCATTAAGAATATTAACATTGAAAACAGTTCTTATAAATCTGTGTGTATGAAACGGAACAGAGCCTACGAAACGTCAGTCAAAGTAGGTAGAGGCGTTTTTCAATCAGATAAACATGTTCGAAGGGTTTCTAAGACATGACGATACGATTTGTCACATGCGATTTATTATTTTGTTTATGAGAAATAATTATGAGATTGAAAATGAGAAAGTAAAGAAGATAAGATAAACATTTTGAAGATGTTCTTAATATACCAAATTACAATCGTGTCACGGAAATAATAAAAATACTTTAAATTCGTTCTTATGTAAGTATTTTAATTTTTTTCGCATCTGTATTGAAAAACGTCGTTCGATTCACGTGCGGATATGTCATTTTCACTTGTCCCGAGTATTGCCACTCGCCTACGGCTCGTGGCAAGACACCTCGGGCCTCGTGAAATAATGACATACTTTCCGCCCTAGCATCGAAATGTACTATTTTTCTGTTCAAGCTAGGAAGGATCAATGTAGCATTTTTCTTCCCTGCTGAGTGGGGTCCAAGTGGCACTTTTCTGTTTAAGAACTACACATTTTTACGTTTTCTGGCATTAACTAATGGCATCATGGTGTTGGTATGATGCAGTTTTTGGTTTTGTTTATTTCCTCTTAGTTAACGCGAAAAGTAGTACGTGTCACACGGAGTCAAAATTATTTTCGTCTTGGGCGTTAACGCTTGAATCCATCACTACGCTAGAATTCTACTTTAGAATCTATTGTAGAATCCATCGCTTCATTCGAAACTCAATGTACCTACGCCTTCGCCGGAAATATATAATTTTGAACTCTCGTAACACAATCTACTATTAGCAGTATCCATGCTCTAAATTACAAAACCCTAAATGCAGATATGCGTACTTCCCTACTTATACTTAAACAAATTACAATTCACTCACAAAAGGTTCCAAGCGCTTCAAACATTCTATTTTAAGACGACTTTTATGAACTACCTTCTAAAGTAGATCTAGAGCAACCTCGATTTGAATTTATTCCACTACTCACTTTAATTCTACCTCCGGGCGAGGCTTGAGATACGGTAATTATAATTATAGTTTGCATTATCAAATTACATTGCATCAAGTTCCTGGACTGAGAAAAACTGACATAATAGAAACATACTGTGTTTACTGTCATTATGTTCCTCTATGTGCTGCAGCTATTAGAATAATGATGAAAAAAGTAGTTAAGTAACTATTTTCCTTACATAAATATCACAATATCTTTTAATGCCTTTACCATTAAAGGCATTAAAAAATATTGTAATGTTAATACAAACATAATGGAGTTTTTGACATGTTCTGAGGTTTGAATAAGTATAAATCATGATAAACACGATTAACTGTCACTATACTACCACCCACGTGATGTCGAAAACAAAATCATAATAACGTAAGTCGCAGTAAGTTGATTGTTGAGTTTTTCGCGATTACTATTATTATAACATGTACTTTTGGGAAATAAAAATAATGTAAGCAAATAAAACCTAGTGACTTAATCACAATTGGTAATTTGAAGTCAATATTTCGTATTTGTTGTTATATGGAATTGTTTCATTGGCCAACAACTAAGGCACGTCGTTTTGTTTGTTAACATTTCATTTGCCAAAAGTACAAGGTATAAGATAGTCATTATAAAATGATATATTACACTATATTAAACCATTCAGCATCAACCCATTTTTATCATCGGGAAGTACAAAACACGGTTTGATTAGGTATGACGAATTTAAGAGTAGGTACAATTCTCATACTAAGACAATCAAGAATTACTCTCCAATTTTTCAAGGATTTTGATTGTTCTTCTCATAACAATTGTTTAATCTACTTTCAATTTACACAAAATTATTATTACTACGAAATGCTGGGTGCAATCCAGTAGTTACAAGTGGAACAATATCTAACGCCTCCCACTATTATATAATTACACAGTGAGTTGACGAAACGTGTTATTATGAATGTAGCTGTTACAGAATGTGTGAGAAGATAATGAAAACAATTACACGCCAGATAAAGGTCGACGCAGGCGGTTCAAAGTGGATAGAAGCTGTTTTTAGTACCGTATAACCACCCAAGCTTAATTTTAACGATGCCAAATATCTTCGATGAAAAATAAAGAAAGGAACTCATGCCTCGGGCGAGACTCAAACCCGAAAATTGGGGATACGTGCCCACCGCTCTAACAATTGAGCTGCAGGAGACACACCCGGGTGTCCCTCCCCCCGCGCCCCGGCGCGGTGGTCGCGAATTTCACCACTATATTAGAATTACTATATAAAACGAGATATTTACCTTGTATATTTGTTTTTGTGATCTGATATTTTGGCATTGTTACAAACGCCATGATCACGGTGTAACTCATGTTGTACCGAAATATCGGGAGGTCACATTGTAAATATCTCATTTTACTCGTAAATAGTAATTCTAATTTAAATGATCATGTTAGCTTAAAATCGTATATTCTCCACTATATTCTTCGCTTGCGCCGTAGGGGGGCACTATAGGGGTAGCGAACCAGCAATAAATCTCCCAGTAGCTCGATTTCTTATACACACCTCAGATTTTGTTGGACTCGGTCCAAGTGGTCCAACCGATTTCGCTGGAGCGCAAACACAGTAGAAGTATGTTCCAGAGTAGTAGGTAAATATCGTGTGATATCGCGGAAGGGTCCTGGATTTTCCGCAGGCTACCATCCCTTCACAGTCCGTACGCTACAAAGCGCAGTGCATGGAGCCCCTGTAAGCAACATATACCGTAAAAAAATAGTACCTACTTCATAATTGGCAAGTGGAGTCTCAAGTCATATTAAGAATTCACCATTAACAACGTGCTACCCTATACTAAATTCCTTTTTTAAGCAGAAAAGTCTGCGAACGATACTAAATTTCTTAGAAAGGAAGGGAAAGTTAAAAAACTACTGAACTTGGGCGAGACTCGCCTAAGTTTGATCCATTAACCAAAAAGTACTGCAATTCTTGTCTAACGTAATTAAACATAGCAACTGCTTCCCATTGGCTTACGATATTCAAATAATTAATAATCAAACGAACTTACCTGTGAAGTTTGATTGGAATTATACGAGTATCCAAATCGAAGATTACATATATTTACTAGCAGCAGTACACGGTTATGTGCTGTCCTTGTCACACATTTAGAGTTATAATATTATTCAAAAAAACTGTTCTCGCTCTCGCCCGCCGGGTAATTAGGAACGGCAGCGCTCCCAGCGGCGTGGTTGATCATTATTTTAGAGCACATAGATATTTTTGTGTTAGGACCAGAGACGATTTTATTTTAATTTTTAGGGTCTGGGAGGGTGGGAGTATGTAATCTTCGATTTGGATACTCGTATAATTCCAATCAAACTTCACAGGTAAGTTCGTTTGATTATTAATTATACTTCGTATCCAAATCGAAGATTACATATATTTACTAGCAGATGTTTAGAGAATTGTAATACTACATATAAGTAGGAAAAATAAAATAAAATATCGAAGTCAAATCCGTACGCTCCTATGGGTTCCTGA
Source organism: Lathronympha strigana (assembly GCA_949128165.1). Classification (NCBI taxonomy): domain Eukaryota; kingdom Metazoa; phylum Arthropoda; class Insecta; order Lepidoptera; family Tortricidae; genus Lathronympha; species Lathronympha strigana. The sequence continues at coordinate 4,918,975 of OX421911.1, forward strand.
TAATTAGCTTCATACATGAGTGCCTAATAAAATAAAACGGTACTGTTATGTAAATATTATATGAATATTTTTATTAGATTGGACTTATGCATGACATGCTGTGCGTGTCCAAGTGAGGAACGACATTAATAAAGAATGAAATTACTTTCAATAACCTTTTAGGTGAAAATCGTCGATATAATTTTAACATTACTTGAATATACCTGCTTTAAATTATACTTCGTTCATTTAATTGAACTCTACTGACGAATCCCTGCATAGTGATTGTATACTTTAGATATGCCTGTATTTCATATCGAAGTAAAAAAGGAAGACAAAAACAAGTTGTATAATTAGTAAAACAAGCTATCAGTAGTTTCTTCATTGCAAGATTAGTACTAAAGAAATCTTGTTATAAAATATACATACAGATTTATACTGAGACCAAACAATAATTCAAGTGGTTGGTTATGGTTAATACGGTAAGTTTTTCCTTTTTGAGTAGAACGTTGTAATAAAAAAGTGGCAGGTGTCTTCGATTCTACTGTAGGATAACGAAATATTGACCAGTACGCTACAGCAGCAAGAGAATTACTATTTTTGTAAATAATTGTTATAATAAAGAACAGACACGTGGAGTGTTTTATATCTTGATAATCGGAATGCTACTATTGAAAAGAAGTCTCATCATGGTAAAAACAACCTGATGGAGTAAAATTTTATTACATTCTACACAATTCCTGTAGAATATGTAATACGAGACGCCGTTAATGCGGAGCAAAGTTGTACGATCCTCAACACGATTTTATTAATGTGAAGAAACTCAACGCTGTTAATGCGAAGCAATGTTGTACAATCATCAACAAAATTGACGTAGAGTAACTCAACGCTGTTGAAGCGGAGCAAAGATCTACAATCCTCGACACAATTAATGTGGAGAAACTCAACGCTGTTAAAGCGGAACAAAGTTCTACAATCCTCGACACAATGAATGTGGAGAGACTCAACGCTGTTAAAGCGGAGCAAGTTCTACAATCCTCGACACAATTAATGTGGAGTACCTCAACGCTGTTAAAGCGGAGCAAAGTTCTAGAATCCTCGACACAATTAATGTGGAGTACCTCAACGCTGTTAAAGCGGAGCAAAGTTCTAGAATCCTCGACACAATTAATGTGGAGTACCTCAACGCTGTTAAAGCGGAGCAAAGTTCTAGAATCCTCGACACAATTAATGTGGAGCACCTCAACGCTGTTAAAGCGGAGCAAAGTTCTAGAATCCTCGACACAATTAATGTGGAGTACCTCAACGCTGTTAAAGCGGAGCAAAGTTCTAGAATCCTCGACACAATTAATGTGGAGTACCTCAACGCTGTTAAAGCGGAGCAAAGTTCTAGAATCCTCGACACAATTAATGTGGAGCACCTCAACGCTGTTAAAGCGGAGCAAAGTTCTAGAATCCTCGACACAATTAATGTGGAGTACCTCAACGCTGTTAAAGCGGAGCAAAGTTCTAGAATCCTCTACACAATTAATGTGGAGTACCTCAACGCTGTTAAAGCGGAGCAAAGTTCTAGAATCCTCGACACAATTAATGTGGAGCACCTCAACGCTGTTAAAGCGGAGCAAAGTTCTAGAATCCTCGACACAATTAATGTGGAGTACCTCAACGCTGTTAAAGCGGAGCAAAGTTCTAGAATCCTCTACACAATTAATGTGGAGTACCTCAACGCTGTTAAAGCGGAGCAAAGTTCTAGAATCCTCGACACAATTAATGTGGAGCACCTCAACGCTGTTAAAGCGGAGCAAAGTTCTAGAATCCTCGACACAATTAATGTGGAGTACCTCAACGCTGTTAAAGCGGAGCAAAGTTCTAGAATCCTCTACACAATTAATGTGGAGTACCTCAACGCTGTTAAAGCGGAGCAAAGTTCTAGAATCCTCGACACAATTAATGTGGAGCACCTCAACGCTGTTAAAGCGGAGCAAAGTTCTAGAATCCTCGACACAATTAATGTGGAGTACCTCAACGCTGTTAAAGCGGAGCAAAGTTCTAGAATCCTCGACACAATTAATGTGGAGTACCTCAACGCTGTTAAAGCGGAGCAAAGTTCTAGAATCCTCGACACAATTAATGTGGAGTACCTCAACGCTGTTAAAGCGGAGCAAAGTTCTGGAATCCTCGACACAATTAATGTGGAGTACCTCAACGCTGCTAAAGCGGACGATCCTTGACATAATTAATGTGTTAAAGCTCAACGCTGTTAAAACAAGCATATTTGACACAATTTTTGTGGCATAATTGTTGAAACGGAGCAAAATTATACAAATTTACACGCGATTTATGTCACGTAACTCGGCGCTGTTGAAGCGGAGCAGCGTAGGGTATTTAATAAGATTAAGCCTATTTCATCGATATAGCCTACGAAAAAAAAATATATTTTCGTTTCGTATATATATATATGATATGAAGTTTCTCTAGGAAACTATAAATCAAAATTTAAGTCGTTGTTTGTATTACTTCAGTATATATCGGTTCATGCTTTCAATAAACAGGAATATTAGTTTCGTGATAATTCAATTGGGTTAAAACCATTTACTCTCCAATGAGGTTTTTGTTAGCAAACTCACTCAGCTTCATAAAATTATTCCGTTTTGGTTACCACCTTCCTAAACGGTGAGGTTTTAATAGTAGGTACGTACGACCATATTAATATCCGACTAAATTTTAATTAAGTCGTGTTGAGTTGCAAAAAACCACAAAAAACTTTAACTATTTTGTGTCTTTAACCAGTTTTCTCGTTATTCGCTCATGCTTCGAGCATGCAGGAAAGCGATTGAACACCTTTTAGGTGTGCAATTTGTTAAAGAACCACCAATCATAATATACTAACCTGTAATGTCCGCATATTATGTAGGTATTGTATTTTGTAAATTTTTACATAAACCAAAATATCATATTTTTGACCTGGTTATATCGTTGTATATTGAACGGTTTACGGTATCTAAAATATGAGGGAAAAAAAAATAATAACCTCTTTCGAGTCTGAACAAAACAAAAAAGTTATTCTTTACCTTAAATAACTTACCTATACTCAAAGAATACACCTCTGAACATAAATTATCCTTCTTTAATCGTATAGACACTAGGTCGCAAATTAAACCCCTGCAGCGGCTACAGCAAGCATTCGCGCTATTTAGCGGAACAGGGTAATAACGGCACTGCCGCTGCGGTTACACTTCCCTTTAGTTTAGAGCCTTAACTGACTCAAAATCGCAATATCATAGTATTTTGACTTCATTAAAACATGATCAAGATTATATATTCCGACTCATTAAAGTAGTATTTCCTTGATAGAACCTGAAATAGGCTTACTCGTAAATAGGAACGTAGTTTATACGAAACCTATCTTATTTTTATTTTACAATTTTTCTCTGCAACAACATTATGATGATAATTATTGATTGTAGTCATTGTTACTTATTTCAGCGAGCTCATGATTCTTTATAAGCGAGTATATTTTTATGACAGTTCATATAAATGAAGTAGGTAGACGACGTACAAGAAGCGCTATAAGTATGTGTACTTCTTAGCTGACAAATCGAGGCTGTCTTTCACGAATAATACAAGACAAACATGAAGAATTGAAGAGGTCATACCTCCCTTTTAGGGATAAAATGGGGAACCTCTAAAATACCTATATTGTCCCGAAGGCTCGACGATATTCGAAACGGCAACATCCGGATCATAAGCTAGCTTTTATTAACAAAACTATAGATAAATGAGGGAACCTCATCTATGGCTATTTTACTTTAAATTACTTTTAGATGCCATTTTGTTAACCGAATTTACTACAATTTGTGAAATTCATGTCGACTTTCATAATTTTTTAGCATTGCATACTTCAATACTTATTACTATAATTATCTCAGAACTCTGGAAAGGTAGATGAAATCATTGCGTAGATGAGATTACATTTGTTTTCGTTAAATACCAGGGTTAGAAGTAAGTGGCTAACCCTCGAGTATGGCGTGTGGCGCAATTTTTAGTATACGGTCTGGTACACAAACCTGATACGAATTATAACGCGTAAATACTATAACGCGTAAATACATAACGAACCTTAAAGTTCTCTTAATTAGGTTTAAATTTGTATGTTAATCTACGAACAACAACCCGTGCCTTTAACATGTACTTTACTTATATTACTTAGAAAAAAGAAGGTAGATGTAATAAGCATTATTTCGAACAAAGTAAATATTCCTTGATCTATTCTTTTAGTTATTATATGATTAATACACCACACTAACATTCGGTTTTAAATTGTAATCTACCACACATATATTGAAAGCAAAATCAAACATTTGGACAAAATCACTTTCCGAAAGAAGATTCGTTAAACGGCAACTAGGCCGCGGTTTTATTCTGTAATTTGAATTCATCGTTCTGAAGATGTGTAAAATCACTCACCCTAATCCTTCAATCTGAAATAGATATACACTAAAACACTATTTTTGCGAGAAAATACGTGTGACTCGGACAGACACAAAAACATGTAATGATCAACCACGCCGCTGGGAGCGCTGCCGTTCCTAATTACCCGGCGGGCGAGAGCGAGAACAGTTTTTTTGAATAATATTATAACTCTAAATGTGTGACAAGGACAGCACATAACCGTGTACTGCTGCTAGTAAATATATGTAATCTTCGATTTGGATACGAAGTATAATCATACTTAAGTATATAAATATACATATTATCACAATTTCGGATCATTATTGGGAGGTTTCAGACTATAGAATTCATGTCAATGGGTGCCTTAATTACATTGTATTTTATATTTTACTTGGGTGAAGAAAAAAACATGAGCAAATTGAGCTCAATACCAAAAAGGCCTAGTTTTACGTCTGTGCCATTTATATGTGATTAGGTGGCAGTCGTTTTCGTAATACTAATGCCTGCATTTAATCTAAAATTAAGCCGACGTGAGGTTTGTTGCATTTATATCTCAAATAATATTTTAATATCTCTTCTACTCACTTTGCGGTTTGATACTAGCTCGTCTCACCGCATAACTTTCGTGACCCACGAACTGAGTTGGAAATCCCGCGATCATGAGGAAACACCCCGTCATTTCGAGGTCAACCACCACCATTGCGATGTCAAAATCTATCGTGTTCAATTTGCAGAAAATATGACTCACACGATAGTTTTTGCGAGCGCTAGAAAGGGCAATGCTCGAAGTTTCTTTGCGTGATTGAATTAGAAAGGACGAGATCCGCAGTAGAACAAAAGTCACCGATGTAGCTCAAATAATCGTGAAAGGGTTGTCCAGTCCACTGCCAAGTGGACATATTGCCTGGTGAACTGATGGCCGGTGGTTCTAGGGAGTTCTTGAGTGGCGACCACGCACCAGTCGACGCAGCGTGGGAAGGCCTTATTCCCACAAGCCAAGGACTGATGACGTGGTAGAGATCGCAGCAATCCATTGACCAATCGTTGTGTGATCAGCCATAAGACGTCCTATGTTCAGCATTGGACGTCATATGGCTGATGATGATAGATATAATGATGAAGATGAAACATTTTTCCAGTGTCTGGTAATAAAATAAGTACCACTAGTTCCTTGCTTCATTGTTTTTAACCGAGTTTGAAACGGATATTTTTCTAGGATCGTTGGCAGTTGTCAGGGTTGTATGATGATAATTATGACCCAATACAAATTCAGGGAGCTTTTAAAATATCAAAGACACGACCTATGCTACTGCTAATGGAAGTTATAAAAATATGTCATTACGGTTTCATTTAACCTTAATGTCATTTCGGAGATTTGATAAATTACCAAAGTTTTACTAGTAAAAAGCACGAATCAAATAATTTATATAAATGTTTTTATTCATGTCATTTTGTTTTTTTAAGTAGTCACACTACTATACATAAATTATAAATTGAAAGAGATGTCATATACTACAGAAAAAGTGACGCGAAAGCAGGAAGTCGCTGGTTCGATCCCAGCCCTGCTCAGGCCCTAATCAGGCCCCGAGGCCTTAGTCAATTTTTCTGTAGTACCTACGGGTATATGATCTCTTTTAATTTATAATAACCAAAGGTTTGCCCGAATATTTTAAAATATAAACATTGAATGGATTCTGTTCAGTCAAATATAAAATAAAAAGGTTGATTTGTGTAAGATTGTCCCATAATATTTATATTTAATATTTATATTTATTTATAAATGTACTCTGTTTAGTCAAAGGTTATTAATTAGTACTTCACTAACAAATTCCTTTATTTTATAATTATTATATCGCCATCAAATTTAATTTGCGGCTGCTGTATCTTACAATAAGCCTACTTTACAATTCTTAATACCCTATTGTCTGTATCACAATTGAATAACTAAGCACAAACAGACCGCTACAATCAAGTCATACAAAACCAACGCTATAATTAAATAAAGTGCCTAAGTGGCCTTTACCAGTATCTAACTAACTCATCTGAATATTAGTCATAATCATAACGTGATCCACAAGATTCTGAGAAGCGAAACTTTGCCGCGATTTCACGGATGTCATGAGGTAACAAGTTGATCTAGTTCAAATGATTCATATGCGGTTTAATAATTTTGATTAACCTTTTTGCGGTTTGTCACGTATGATACATTGGTATAAGATAAAGCTTGAATAAACGTTATACAAAACTTGTGTGATGTGTCATTGATACGCCTTAGTAAATTCCGTTTTAATGGAACGACTATGCGGATATGTTCAAATCATCATCACTGTAGTCTGTAGCCGCCGTGGTGTCTCCACGACTAGTTTTAAATAAAACTCCGATATTTCGTAGACTTGTTATAAGTTCATAGGATGCTGGTTTAGACAGAATAGTGGCGCTAACGGTAAGATGCAGAAGGTCTGCGTGGATGTTAAAGAGAGTGATTTGACTGATTTTTGAAATATAAGTACAACGTACTTATATTTCAAAATAACTTACTTCTAATAAGTCGCGATTGCGGTAGTATTGGAGGTTAGAAGAAGCTTTCGAATAGTATTAGCCGAGCCCGAAGGAGCGTTTATTAGCTACTTATACAAGTTCTACAAAACGGTTGCGTTCGTTATCACCATTATATTAAATGCCGGCCATATACGTTCGGGCAAATCGGGCAATCCATCAGATATCCATATTGGGTATGTCCACGGGGCATCCGCCAGACAAATCTCCCATACATTTATCGGCCGATCCTGCAGATATGCCCCCACGTATATGGCCAACATAAGAGTTGGGCTCATGTCGGTGGATTAACTTCCAATAGGCTAGATGACAAAAAAAATCTAATTAGTCCGTCTGTTAGATTATTAAAAAATATGCGATACGTATTTTTTATTTTGTTCGTCAAATGAAAAATGACGGAAATACAGGGCTTTAAAGTTTCGCATGACGTGACCTGAGTACAATTCTTACTCTAAGGTGACGTCACCAGCCCCCACCACGGAACTTTGACGCTCTTCATATTCGTCAATTTTAGTTATATTGAAAAAAGAAAAAATACCTGTCTAATAATTTTTGATAATCTTTCTGACGGATTATTTAGAATAATAGTTTTTCAACCTAGTCATCATCCCTATTGTATCTATCCTCTGCCTTATCTTTATGTTCTAATAGTTTAATCCAAATACCTGTTTCAAGACTTTCAATACGAATAACTCATCTGAACTCATCAGCGTTAGCTAGCGTCTCAAAGTAATTCGAAGTTTAAGTACAGTCGTTATTAGATAAAGGGATTCTTCTTCCTAGCGTTTTCCCGGCTTATGTAGAGAGCCCCAGGCTCTGCTTTCGCAACTTGTCCCAAGATTTAGCATAGGCACTAGTTTTACGAAAGCGACTTCCATCCGACTTTCCAACCCAGAGGGTTCTAGGCTTTATCTCAATTAGTCCGGTTTCCTTACGATGTTTTCCTTCATCGGAAAGCCACTGGTAAATATCAAATTATATTTCGTAGGTTAGTTCCGAAAAACTCATTCGTATGTTCCGATTAAAATATGCATGCTATAACCGCGGGCCACCAATGCTTATTAGACAAACAGCACGTTTTAAAATTCAACCGTCAAGTTTAGTCATGACGTAAGACCATTTTCGTGATACCGTGATCGTGATTTGTGTTTTATTAAAGTTCTCCTTCTTGTGTCTTAAATAAAAAAATCTATCAATATAAGCTCGGTTACTTTTGAGTACCTTTGTCACTCTGATATTATCTGATGACACATTCATTTTCTTATCCAACTTGATGTTGCCGTCGACATTTACAGATTTTTATTTTTATGTAACCCATTTTAAAACCCACCCATATTCGAATTTGCTTTCTTCATATTGAATGCGGCATTTTATCTGACAATTTTTTCTTATAAATATATAACGTATACCTAAAAATATTTTAAATCTATATAATATTTTCCAATGCGATTTCAAAGATTCAAAATTTTCCGACAGTTTAAGCTGTTAATTTCAACAAATCTGCTATTTAAATAACAATGACGAAATCACTGTCTCATCTTTGAAAAAAAACTTTTATTATAAATAGCCAACGTATAACTAGAAACATGTTATCCAACCCCGACATAAAACACGCTTAACAGGTGTCAAAATGCGACAGACCTAAATAATAGCCAGCACCGAACCGAGCAATATTCAATAATCCTATTTAAAAGGCTAGATCGTTTAAAGCCTACACATTGAATAAATCTTCTTGTACATTTCCCAGCGCACATTCTGAGATAACTGTCTTACAAGCTCATTCCTTCAAACAATAGTATAAATCGAGTCGAAGGGACATTTGTGAATTCGAAATGTTCCTTGCTTTGTCGCTTTCCGCCTTTGATGACATTGCCGTTGTTGATTTTGCGTAGCTATAATTATTCTCTTATCTTATTTAGAATGGTGTTTCTGTTTTAGTACTTTCATATGTGTTTGCTTCTGTTTTGAGATCATTTTAACTTCAGTAATTATAGTACAATTCGTTTGTTAACAAACTTATTAATTGATGTTCATTTTGGAAGTTTTGCTTATTAAATTTCATTTTTAATTACCTAAAAAATATTTGTAATGAATATCATCGATACTACATAATAATATATTATAGTAATAATTATTTGCCGTTGGTTTTCCCGCAAAGTTCTCAACCAATCAGAACGCTATTCCAAATTTAATTCTTAAACGTTTTATGTTATGACTTATTGCGATGTAAATCACTACATAGTATAAAACAATGTCGCTTCCCGCTGTCTGTATGTATGCTTAAATCTTTACAACTACGCATCGGATACTGATGCTGTTTTTTTAAATAGGTAGAGTGATTCAAAAGGAAGGTTTTTATGTATAATAATAACCCGTGCGAAGCCAGGGAAGGTTGCTATTATTAATATAATTTGTGCTTGTGAATATTCCAATTAAGAGCCGATAAGTGCATCAATCATCAGACGTCGTATTAACGGGACGTCATTCAGAGAATTTACCTTAGGCAATAATCAAATCCTATGTTTTATCTAGTGTGAGGTTTGTATCATTAGGCCTTTTCCACTGGCGAGACTAAAGAAGAATTAAGATGGCATACGAAAACCATTACTTCTTTGTGATAACCTTGGAATAATAATATGTAAGTACCAAAACGTACTTAATTATCGCTCAGAAAGTGTACCCTACAAATTGGTACAGACTGGAGGTGGTGAACTGATTTTAATAATTCAAAACAAGTAAAGTTTCAAATTTACTATGCTTTAGTAAAACTTAGTATTACTTTAGTACTTTAGTCTTAATAATATATTCTATAAAAATTGAGTGAAGAGACTGAAGAGGTTGACCGCAACGCTGCTGCATTTTTTCGACGCAAATATAGTAGTTCTGCAACTAAATTATAAAACGAATATTGACTTTATTCAAATGGTTACTACATTTTCCTCAACGTTGCAATAGCAACAGCAACAGGTAATTAATTAACCTGTGAAATGTTATCTTCACTTTTTAGACTAACCCCTAAACTATAAACCCCGCCAATCCATTACACATGATATCTCCAATCGGACTTCAATACATCACGCACAGAGTCAATACATAAATCACGAGACAACCCGAGACAAAGGACACATTAAGATCTATTATTATTATGCAGATATGTACCGATAAATCAAAATGATATTTTTGTACGTCTGCCTGTGGGTGGCTGGTGATTTGATATGTTTATATCTGATGAGTACATAGTTAATGGTACAGGCCCTGAGCTTCAAAAATAACCTTTGGAGTTTAGAACGATACTTCGGATATCTGTGGCAACACGTGAAGGTAAAGGAGTACAGAAAGCCTACCAAGAACTACTGTCTTCTTTCGTTCGTCTATTTGCCTCTTTATCGCTCCAATCTGCGAGAGCAATAGAGAGGGATGATGGGATGGGATGGGATGAGGGAATATAGACGAATGAACGTACGAAGTGGCTCGGGGTAGGTCCTCAGCAGTATAACCTTCGCATATTATCGCCGAAACCCGAAGGGCCTTTTTCAAACCTCACGGGTTATACACAGTGTTTACATATTATACACTCTGTTTTTATTGATTTCCGTTAACTTTAAGGGGAGATTCTTCAGGTTAAATCGAGTTTATTTCTCTAAGAAACTAGTGTCATAAATATGAGACTTTTTGAGATATTCAAGAAATAAATTTATTAGCTGAATCAGTGCAATGGGTAACTAAACCACCTACTACTAAGCTGTGTTTTGGCATGTGCTGTCATGTTGAAGTTTCAGCTTTGTCCTACTTGACAATTACTTTCGTCTAATTCTAAAGGACCTTTTGCAATGAAATATTCATAATTTTTTCATAATAGACAAAAAAATTTTTTTTCGTATTCGACAAAAAGCTGTATACCAAGCACCTTTTATTAAAAGCACGGTGTTTATACTCTTTTACAAATATTATTCGATTATTCTGGTTTTAACTCTTGACGGCGAAGCATAGAGTGAGCTTCGAATTGTAGGATGGGATGGACCGATGCCAAGGTTGGCCAGGATAGGAAGGCGTGGAAGGATCTTGTGGAAACCCTATGCACCTCCAGGTTACCCTAGGACCAACAAAAACATACTGATGACCTATAACCCGCGACTCTGGGATACATACCCATCGCTCTTACCGAGACCACACCCGTGGCCCCAAATTCTCTGTAACATTTCCCTTGTATGCGCCTTAGGGGGGTGCTCTTTGGGGTATATCCCAGACTCGCGGATGCAGGTCCCGCCTGAGGATATAACTTTTCCATTTTTCCTTTCTTTTTTAAAACTTTGTAATCGTTTACAGATGTTGCTGCTTAAAAATTACAGTTTACGACCATATGGTTCTCAAAATGTGTAGTACTCAATGTGAATTAATTTAATGATGAATGGATAACAATAAAAAAACAGACAAAGGTTTCAATGTTATTTCAATTCATTATTATAGAAAACAATTGACCCAAATTGATATTTTCATTCGATCAGGAATTCATTATAAGTATTCACTACCTAGTGTTTATTGAAACGCGCCGCAATCAAATAACAAGCTCGTTCATTACCTGCCCGGCGATGCTTCAAGCGAAAAATTAATCGTGATAATGTATAAGCAGCAATATCGCACGTGTAACATGAAACAGGCACCAATAAGCTTAAAATACGCATTGGAAAACGACGTGCTTGTACCGGATGATTGTCATGCAATTGCATTTTATAATGTACTACAAAAATCAAACGATCGAAAATTTGTGTCTCCCTCTCTGTCACACTTGCTTTGGAGTGATAAACTTACTTTTGGAGTACGCACTGGTAGCGTGGTTTCCTCAACAGCAAGCCTTTAGTGTTTTTTTAATAAGCCTAGAGACAGGTGCGGGCTGAAAAACAGCGCTGTGGAGCTAAACAGGCTCGCAGCAAATGCTGAGTCCTGGACCTTTTGTCGAACTTTTGTAGTCTTAAATAGTTTTTGTTATGCTTTTCTTGTGTGTCTTTCTCTTGTGTGTTGTGTTACTTATTTTCGACAATAAACGAATTTTTATTTATAAAGAGGGTATGCCGTCAATAAATCCGGCGACGTAGTAACCCACTACTACGTGTACTGTCGGTTACTACGTGTTTGCTTTACTCTATTTGCACCGGAGTCCAATGGACACACACCTCGTCTTAAACACTTGCTTTGGAGTGATAAAGAGGTCTTTCCGGCAATAAATCCGGCGACATAGTAACCCTACTTGTACTGTCGGTTACTACGACGTGTACTCTAGTAAAGCAAACGCGTAGTAACCGTAGTAAGAGTAGTAGACACATCTTACTCAAAATTATGTCCCATAGCATTTTATTCCATTGTAATAAGAGCGTAGTACCATATTCATGAGACGATTTTGTCGATACGTATTTTTACACTTGACTGTACACGTAGTAGTGGGTTACTACGTATTAGCTCCGGAATCAAATGGAAACACACCTCGTCTTAAAGATAAAAAGCTTTAAAAAGACAAACAAGTGTTACCCAATTAATCGAAATCTAAAACAAGCTTACTTTATCAGTTATCGAATTTGCTCAACCAATTACGACCTCAAATTAATTTCGTATCAATCAATTCGTATTCGTAATACGTAACCAAATGTGTCAACCGGAGCAGTTTTATCAATTAAGATTTATCTTAAATCAAATCTGTGACCTGTTCTAATTAAGTTGAAAGGGCGTAAGCGCCTATAGCTCTCTATGACCATAAACTGTTTGAGGTTATAAATGTTTTGATTGTGACAGGTTTCAGAGACTAGTCAATAATAAGGATGACTAAACGTCCGGAACAGCACTTCAACGTGCACGCGTTGTAACTGGTTTTGTTGTGGCTAGATTTTTATCTCATATTCCTATTAACTTTAATCACTTACATAATATATGTATATTGAAACACGATGTAACTTGTCTGTAAAAGATACCTAGGCCGCAGGCCGCTCGTCTCTAATATATTAAGATATTCATCATCGTTTCAGTCGAAAGACGATCACTTTTGGACAACGGTCTGTCTCATCGATTTCCACAATACTGGATCGAGTGCCACCCATCAAATTAAACTCAAATTAATACAAATTAAGACAACAATTTGAAAGATTGGCTCCGCTCTCGATTATCGTGATGTCGAAATATTCGTTATCAAATCTGATTAGCAAATCAGTAGATAGCTATTAGCAGTCTTTACTGTTAGCTCGTCTGAACAGGTATCGACATCTATCAAGTGACTCGACACTGTTGCGCAAAACGTAATTTGCCCCGAGACGTTTTTAAAATAGATCGATATTGCGACAGTAGTGGCCTCTAAGCTCGTATCGATGTGTTCTACTTAGTATCGTGTCAAGTGTCCGGTTTGGTTAAGTTATTTAACTTAGATAAGCTCCTAAGCCCCAATCTATTTTTAGGACAAGTGCAACATTGACTCAGTGTCCTAAAAATAGGACATATTTTGAAACTTAAGATTTTTAAATAAGGTCTAATTTTAATCGAAAAAGTATTATCTGGTAGGTTGTTATACCTAAATAATGTTGTCCTAAAAATAGGACAGTGGGTCTTATGAGGTTAAATGTTTCTTTTTTAAACAGTACCTACCTACTAATTATATTCAGTTGACAACACCTTGTCAGGAAGAGTGTAAGTTCTACAAAAGTCCAGTTACTAAGTTCTACAAAAGGATTCGCCTTCCTGCTATCTCCCGTCTAAGAATATGTCTCACATTACCCGCTCTCGTGTGCCCTCCGGGCCGAGAAGTATGCATAAAGCATTTTACAAATGAACAAAAAAGGTATACCCAGTTTTAAAATCCATTTGAAATCATCTCTAGTAAAAAAAGTGTGACATTAGTGCCAGAACGAACACACCATCGTATATAGATTACGACGTATCGGTGACATTTTATCGTAGTTGCAGACTCCATTAGCATAAATCGCTAGTGTAAGGCATATTGAAACATTTGAAATGTCGCAGTGAAGGCAAATGGCATTAGGTAGACCTTTAAGGGGCTGATTTTTCTTCACGTAAAAAATCACAATACAACAGGTCTCCATCTCCATACATACAGCATAGCAATGCTACGAGCGTAATGGGACCTTCGGTCCTGGCATGGCTCAGAACGGCCACCATTAGTTTAGTCAACAAAACATTCTACCGCAAAGCCGTGCCGGGTCACGTTGCGATCACACACTCTGTATCAAACTTATACATACGTTTTAATAAATACTACAAACAAAAATATCGGTCCGATAGCTGACGGGGTCCCACGTGGTCGATTTTATCAGAAATACTTCCTCCGATATCGGATGTAGGAAGGCTTTCGGAGTAAAAAGTGCCTTACGGCATCAAGTCCACCTTTTTTGCTTTAATGTTTACTTTTAAGCACTATAGATTAGTTAAATGAGTAAATAAAAAACACTAAAAAGTGGATGCATTATTCCCTGTAGTCCTATCCTACATCCGATAAGGATAATGTGAAAACGCTCTAAGACCGAATATTTGACGTCTACCGTAGGTAAATTTTTTGTTGTCAAACTAAAACTGTCATGTCAAACTTTTTAATTAATTCTGTGAACATTATGCAGCGTTTAACAGTTTTGCTAAAGTTAGATTTATCACCCTTTGCTAGAATAAGTTGATTAAAAACTACTTTAACTCGAAATGATTTTATGATTCAATTTTGAGCAAGAAACTCGTATTTAAAATTATTTCTGTGAAATACGATAGACATTTGCATATTATTCGTTTTAATTTAGGAATCTGAGCTTTGAACTCTTTTTATCATCATCTGATTAAAATTGTTACTTTGTTGTGCCGCTCTTTTTTATAAAATGCGTGTCTATTTTACTTTATTTAAATGAAAACTACTTAAGGTTTAATTTAATAATTAAGATTAAAGGTAGATAGAGGTAGGTCGTTAGGTAAGTTACACTTACTGTACATATTTCGAAAATAAATGTTTTATTTACTTAAGTTTTTGTTTTCTTTTAAATATACTGGGTGTCTCTAACTAAGGGGGCTTTAAGTAAATCCAGGGTTTTATTTTACTCTTAAAACTGAGTCTATTTCACTACAGAACCAACAACCATAGTACCCCATACAAAGCAAAGTTTTAACAACTGTTTTCCCGAAATGAATAAAGAAAGAAAATTGTAGCTCCTTCAGTGTTGCTCCTATAGTAAAAAATGCTCGGTTTGTAGAGAAAAGTCAAACCCTGGATGGAGTCGGAGACACCATGTAGGTACGTATATTGTATGTCATATTTTGCAAAATAACATGGCCATTATAACGAGGTGTTCCACTGTGTTACGTCGAACATATTCTAGAATTGTCACCATTAAAGGCAACATTCATACGTTTATCTCTGCTTTATTCGTTCGAACCTGTTCGGCCACTCTACAAAGGCTGTGGGCATTTTGACTCCTTAATTATCCTACTGCCCTGGTAAATGTAATAAAACAGAAGCGTATAGTTTTGCTGGTAATGGTACTGGTTTTTTCGAGGTGTTGGTTTAAGTTGGTATGATTCATAAAATACGTAGCGTTTGATGTAGTGAAACATTCGCAGACATTTACATAATTCCATGTTTATGTTTTTATTTTATTTAGTACCTATACATCTTCGATATATATAAAACAAAGAGCTTACCTCCCTTTCCCTTTATATTTTGGCACCACTATAATAGATCTAAAAATACACGGACACCATGTAAAACCCGGGTAAATCGGCATGTTATTTAATAAATCTCTTTTATTACCGACGTGGTCTTGATGATAATGTGTACCTTTGATTCCTGGCTAATCCGGAAATCTATAAAATTTGAAAGTGTACACTTTATTATTAAATTATTATTGTCCTTGGACATAAGAAGTCCAGGGGCCTTACCATGACGTCTTATCGCGATGTAGTTGACGACCTAAACTGAGTCGCTGCCATATAACAGAAGCCTTATCATGACGTCTTAAAGCCATTCAGTTTAGATTCAGTTTAGGCTCAGTTGTATGGTAGCGACTCAGTTTAGGTCCTAAAACGAATCGCATAAAGACGTCATGGTAAGGCCCCTGTTCCTTCTACAATATGACTTAAGATTCAATAAACGATGGATTAAACTAAGCTGCTTTTAATAAATTTTTATCAGGAATATTTCATTGTGATTGGACAATCACGCATGCAATCTACTGTAGATAGCGTTGACGGAAAGTCAGGGTGAATAGACAAGATACTAATCGTTGACTTAGTAGCGAAAGAAACGTAACTGTCTTTGTCGCACTGATAAAGAAGAGTGATAATTACGCTACGGAGCGTCAACGATTTGCATCTTCTCTACGCACCCTGGTCAGATCTATAGCAATGTGGACATTCTTAAGTACCAAGCCTAACTCATTTTAAAATCTTCAAAACTATTCATTTCAACCCGCTCGCAACTTTCCACTTATCCCACACAACTACCCAGAACTGGTGCGTTTATGTCTCCACAAAATATTAATTCTAATGCTTTAGTACTGACACATGTCATGGTTGTCAAACGTCCGTGGGACTCGACCTTGGTAATGGTGAGAAAGATATGACGTGTCCGACAGTTTATGATATGGCCCGTTGAAATTGTGCTAGATTCTAGGAACTTAATTTTTTAGGTTTAGTTTTGCTACTGTTATAATCGTTCACTATGTAGAAGTAAGTATTTCCACTCACCGTATTCTTTGTAGTCAATTTAACAACTGTGTTATTTAAAACTTTGTAAAACTACTGTTTTTAAGTTCGTATTTCGTTGGAAGACATGAATTGTAGGAAATTTCATGACGTCGAGCAAAACTTGAACTCAAGATTCTGGGATACACGGCCACCGCTCTACCAACAGAGCTACCGACACATACCCAGTAGCCGTCCATTTTTCCTTACTTCAAAGAAATTTGGTATCGCTTGCTTAAAAAACTTTTTAACAAAAAAATAAAACCGCCGAAAAACTGAAACTGAAAAGAAAAAAATAATAACTTTTTCTTCAATAACACAAGTGAATACCTACCCTACAATTACAATTATAATCTATTTCTATACACTTTCTATATACCTACCTAATACAATCGCTAGGCTTATATCAATTTAATTACATCTAGAAAGTATGAACTATATACATACTTCTGAAATCAATCACACAAATCTGCGTATTTATATATTTACAATCTGTTATTTTTGGAGTCGGTGCCAGCCTCAAACAAACTTGCTTAACCTTAGTGAAACCTAAAACAACTCCGAAACATGTCGAGCTAAATATAACTACGATTTTAAGCTAACATGGTCATTTTCATTATAACTAATATTTAAAACGGGATAATTACCATGTATGTTTGTTTTATTGAGCACCCGATATTTCGACACTCTTGCAAGAGATGCATCTATCATGCAGCAGATGAGCTGCGAGTTTTTAGTTGTGATCTACCCAGACGCCATAGCGATCTACCTTCTTACGGGTTCGCTTATTTTGTGTGTTATCACTTAAAAAAAGACGCACTGGAAGAGAATCTTCACTTCAAATAGGTAGATTAGGTCGGTACTCAAGTTAAGCTTTAGACCTGAATCCAGACATAAGTAGTAGGTAATAATCATAGATTCCCGGAATAGTAATCCCAACTTTAATAATCACTACCTTTGATCTAAATTGAATGTTGAACATTTCTGGAATTACATAATATTGGAAAGAAAATGATTTTCTATATTCGATTAAATTGCGTGTTTTGACAGGCCTGTTGGATTTGATCAGTTTGCTGCCGAATTTCAATGGATAATATATTAGCAATTCAATTTGTCTGCCTTATATATTGTTGCCAAGGGAGAATTTGTAACCAAGTTCTTTATAGAGCAATTGGAAGAGCATTAAGAGTTATTTTAATTTGAGGTTATCGGAGCGTAATAAATATCAGAATCAAGCATAGTTATAGAATTAAAGAACAAAATACCCAAGTGGCGGAAAAAAAAATGAATGTGCTGCAGTTGCATCACTTTTTCTTATAGTCTTATTTGGAACGTTACGTTTCGTTAAGTACCAACAGCCTATAAATTTTAAACACTTTTAACAGTATAGGTAGTTCTGTGCATGAATTTGACACTTACCTAATGGCTACCGTAAGCTAGGTAAGCTTTTTAAATTACATTTTTGAAGGGAAAACAGGATCGAACGTATAAGTTTAAGCGGACGAAGTAGCATTTTGCAGGCGATGGCTAGTGAAGTTAGTGTTAATGCCATGCTTCTTTTAGAAAAAACCGGCCAAGTGCGAGTCGGACACGCCTACCGAGGGTTCGGCACAAAGGTGCTCTTCATAATAATGACCAACAACTTCTTCTTCACAATACTGGTGGCACGTAACTCTCTAAGTGCGGTGATAGGGATGACAGGTGCGGTGCGTCTGAAATTCCCATACAAATTACTATGTAGAAATTTGGTCAAACAGTTAGTTCACAATTTCTGTTGGAATTGAGTTTTTTTGTGTAATATATACGGCAGTATTATGTTTATACGGCAGTAGGATACTTGTACATTAATATTTTAAAAAATGACAAGAAAAATATTTGTTTTTGATAATTATCATACATTGTATGGGAAAATCGCATGACAGTCGGCACGGGTTACAGTTACAGTAATGGCCTGGAATTTATTATCCGAGGGTCTTAGGGTGAAAGGAACCGATTTAGGGGGTATACGTTATTAATTTCTGAAAATCATAAAATAAGGGACACTCTTATAAACACTTTTCCAATGGGTACTTATTGTTATGCTTTTCCCATCACGGAAAAATGGTGTTCCGGGCCTTTGGGAGGCGTACGTGGAGCCGGAGCCAATATGCAGAGTTAGAAAATTTATTGAAATGCATAGATACTCATTTAATTACAAATATGCAATACAAAAGCAGTTTTACATCCTAAATTCAATTGAACCAGGTTTAACATAATCCGTTGACGATCAATAAGGCATAGATGTTAACACGGCGAACGCGGTTCGGCCGTGTAACGCCCACGCCGGACCTGTTACTAGAATCAAATACTAATTCTAGATAAGCTAGATTTAGAATTAGGTACTTGGAATACAGGCACGCTCATGTCGTCAAGCCTTAATAAAGATAGCCTAAAGGGATCCTTGATGGCAATAACCTTCAATCGGAATCGCTCGAGTTTCTTGCATATGTTGAACAACAGGTTTATACATTATTATATTTCATTTTTTTTTTTTTTTATATTTAGTCACAAACAGTGCCAAACAAATAGCACTAGTCAAATAACCCGCCCCGTGTCATCCCTGGTGCAAACGTGCCCATTACGCTTGCGGCATTGCCACGCTGAATCGCGATTGACAATCTTTGCACCAGGAATGACCCGGAGCGAGGGTCAAGACCTCTCTCTCGAAAACGCTGCCCAATGTCCGCGACAAAGGCCCTAGCCTCTGACCCCCAACAACCAGTAGTCTCCACCGCAAAGGGGACAAATACATAGTTTCCCAAAACCGAGTACTTGTCCCTCTTTCTGGCGGCCGCCGCCTCTGCAGCTGCTGCGGCCACCCTAGTAGTACGACCCAGGTACGAGGCAGCAAAAGTGCTGACGCACGTCGCGTCCCACAGAAGGCACTTGCCTCTCTGCCAAGGCACCAGGGTCACACCATCAGGTCTTTTGCCATCCGTACGGCTGAGACCAGGGGGCTCCAGCAAACATGGGACGTTAGCTGACACCAACGCCCTCCGGATGATGGCATTAAGGGCGTGGTGACGAGGAAATCTCTCTGCACACCGACAACAACTCAGAGCGTGGTGACCGTTACTCTCAACCATGGTACCGCAGATGCATAAATGATGCATTTCATATTTAGTTGAAAATTCAAAATTATGGTTTTCATTCATTTCCATCATTCCAATGGTATCTTAATTACCTACCTATCTATATAATTTATATAATTATACATTTTTATGTGATTGTTAAAGGTACCACTTTGTCGGATTTTGATGAATGTCTCGATGAATCTTTTGAAAAAAACCTAATATTTTCCTTACAATTGAAATGTATATTTCGAGCATAAATATGGGCCGTGCTCTTTTTTAGCGACCATGATCTATCTTCCCGCTGGAAAATAGCCGATTTCAAATTTAATTATTATGCTTTTATAGCAGATAAATGCCAAGATTGATAGTTTACCTTATCAGTACAGTATAATTATTACTTCCATGGTTGGTGACCGTAAACTTACCTGCATTATTTAAGACAGAGTGGTCATTCGCCGAAAAGGACCAACCTGTCACGGTGTTTCTTAGAAAAACATCGTGACACTGAAAACAAAAATACATCTCCTACGTGAAGATAACTATCATATCGTCTACTTCAAACACATATGTTGCTTTTTTTAGTAATTTCTACCGTTATCATTTTATACATGATCAATAATCCGAAAAATCGAGAAAATCACGTTTCAATGTCGGTGAAAAATACCTATTTTATACTCTACTACTATATTGATCCTTTTTGCACTTGGACCAATAAATAGCGGCTAACATAAATTACTTTTCAATACAGTTGCTCAAAAATTGCCCTTTTCTTGGCTGTTTTGCGTGCGCAAAGTTTGTTTTTGCGAACTAGTGCTTTTTACTTTTCCAATTTTTTTATACGTCGATGTGTTCCAATTCATGGCTGCTTACCGAAGAGTATTATTGTTTGTTAACTTTACCGAGGCGTAATAAAACTAGACACCTACTATTAACGCCAAAATATTAAAGATATTGATATTTCATATTTCAATATTTACTACTTCATCATAATAATGACCATTCATTCATTCATTAAAAATATTAACATTGAAAACAGTTCTTATAAATCTGTGTGTATAAAACGGAACAGTGTCAACGAAACGTCAGTCAAAGTAGAGGCGTTTTTCCATCAGGTAAAGATGTTCGAAGGCCCTATTAGACATGACGATACGATTTGTCACATGCGATTTATTATTTTGCATATGAGAAATAATGATTATGAGATTGAAATTGAGAAAGTAAAGAAGATAAGATAAACATTTTGAAGATCTTCTTAGTATATCCACTGTATTACAAATTCGTTCTTATGTATTTTAATTTTTTTCGCATCTGTATTGAAAAACGTCGTTCGATTCACGTGCGGATATGTCATTTTTCACTTGTCCCGAGTATTGCCACTCGCCTACGGCTCGTGGCAAGATACCTCGGGACTCGTGTAAGTAATGTAAGTAATGACATACTTTCCGCGCTAGCATCGAAATGTACTATTTTGCCCTTGTCATACAATGAACTATTTATGGACATACGCTTTGTGTAAATATGTTTTCTTTAAATTGAAATCTTTCGCATATAGCCTCGTCTTTGAGATCGGCTTAGTAGTCACACAATTCCTCATGGATGTTAAATAGCAATTTCCACAGTAATGTGGCAGGCTTAACACGGCCCTTGTTTTAAGTGGTTTGTTTTCTAATGTTAACCTTAAATCTTGCAACTTCGGTATGTTAACGTCTTTAGTACTGTTGCAGGCGAGCGATTTTTGAATCTCTTTTGTTTATTCTCACCGGATTGAGTGATTTTCGAAAGTTCGTAGTTTTGAAGTTCACCGGTGAATATAATTATGTCTCATACTTACCTATGATATTGTGACACCAATTATCATATATATATCATACCCATGTGACAGTTTTTGACAGTTGACGTATGTGACAAAATGACACCGGTGACATTCAATAATCGCATCACATATTTTAAACCTTTTAACTTTATCTCGTACCGATGCTGCATTTAAATTCTCGAAAATAACTAGCTGTATTGCTATTTTCTAAAGTAGTTTAGTTAGTTAAAGTAGTTTTAAATAAGAGAAAACAGATATGATTATACGTTCCAAATGCTAACATCCAAATACTTTTAACGACACTTGCAATAGCATTAACTTACGCAATAGATATTTTATTGCAACGGACGCATAATTTTATGCCGTAACCGATTGAGACCTAATGAGGGCAAAATTGTATGTTCCTTTGTATGCACGTCACTCTAACTGTAATTATGTGGCGAACAAATTCACTTTCAAAGGTCCGCAGATAAAAGATTACGCTACTGATGTAGATGAAGGTTGCATCTTTAGATAGGAAAACTATTAATTATAAGAGCTCATTAAGGATTGGGTAAGATGAGAACCCAATTTTGGGTCAATGATGTTCACAAACAATGGATTAATGATTTGCGGTTGCAGTACTGTTTTGGAATGTCATTAATAAGAAGTAATTAATATAATGCAATGCATTTTGCTGCAGAGTTGTAATAAAAACGATGTTATTGCTAATTTCTTAGTCAGCATTTTTTTAAATTCAAGATGAAACAATGGCAGAAACTCACCCCTACTAAGTTTAGGTGATAAGGTTAGGAAACGCCACTTCTAAAAATAAATGATATTGCCTACGATGCTCTTTAAAAAACCCCATCAAGTGCGAGTAGACTCGCGCCCCAAAAATTTGATGTGTGTGTTCCACAACAGTTGATATAAAAATGACTGATAAGTCCGTTCGTTTTTACAAAAATGATACTATATTTCATTACAATTTGCTCCTATATGGGAGTCAGCTTTTCCGCAAAATCTTAACTAAGTAAATGGTCCCAAATTGAAGCTAAAAAAATATTTTGTCCAAAACTAATTTTACTCAAATACAAATGGCTGCACAATGGATGGCCTTACACAGTAATTTCCACAAATTCAATAGTGCTTTTATCCGACAAAGCGTCCCCCACAATCTTGACCAGATTGTTCGAGACATTCCTACGCTGTGTTTTCTGGTACTCGGTCGCCACCCAAGAATCTCTACGTCAACGGCAGTCTATACCAGGCTCACTGCCACATGGTTCTGGCTATTGTCTGAACTGTGTACATACCTCCCCGGCCGAAAGAAAGGAAAGGAAAGGCCATTGGGGCTTTATGTGGGACTCTCCCCTTCCGCACCTCCCCTTCCGCACCTCCCCCTGCTAGCTAGATAGAGGGGAGGAGTCTACTAACTAAAGGCACACCGGCGTCAACCGCAATGCCGTCAAGGGAGCGTCACAGGATCGCCTGCGCATTCTACTATAACGCTCCCTGGTAACTTTGCTACACCTAATACTTATAAAGTACACCACAAATGCTATCAACGCCATAATAACTTAATCAAAAACCTAAGTTTTCATGATAAAACTAAAACACTTCGTTGTGAAACAGGAAGCTGTGAAAGTACGAGCTATAAAAAACGAGACTTACGACTAACTATTTGAGCTATGAACGCGTCAAAGTTTAAGAAAACAAGTTTTGTTAAGAGCAGTCTCATAGCTGGTTGAAATAAGCATATCTTTAAAACACTTGGAAGTTTTGATGTCCGCTATGTGAGCGAGCAGTTTGCTGTCGTAAATTATAGCGAACTTTGGGGACTCTTGCAAGTTAGTGGGGTAATATGAACCTATACATCTAGAGGACACACAAGGATCATAAAATGCCACGTGTCTCAGAAGTTCGTTGAGGCTATCCGCTTTATTTGAAGGTTCAGGGTGAAATTATATTAACTGTTTAAATTCTACGTAGTGAAAGTGTAGGCCATACTGAACAACTTCATCAATGCCGTATTATCAATACCATATTATTTACCAATGCCGAAATAGCATAAAAAACATTTAGCTGTTTCATACATTCTGGCTGGTGGTGATGGCAACCAGGCGCATATGTATAACTTCTTCATAGATTACACTGCGTAACTGCTATTATGTAAGTAGGTACCTAAAGCCTGAGCAAGTGGCAGATTTTGGGGAAAGATACAATCTGAACATTGTCAGTCTTAGATTTACTCTTTCATTGCGCATAGTTCTTACTAAAGTATGCAAAAGCAAGTGGAGCAAAAACTATGATGATAAGTTCCGTGTTTTAACATTTCTTTAATTAACCCTAACAGAAAAAGCGGGGCGTTAAAATTTGACGTGTCTATGAATGGCAGGTATCTCCCAAACCAGTGTATATTTCTTAAAACTATATGCTGTAATTCATAAACGCTCATCAAACCTCCGTTAACTAATTTGTCGTTTGTCCTTATTCATCATTTCACATTTGCGTTTGTTAAAAAGGTACAAAACATATTTTAACTATTACGAATAACGCGGATAGTCTCTAGTTAAAGTTTATTCTATTGTTTTAATGTTTTCTATCAAAATGGTCAGCTAAATTAGGAAGCGACAAAAAATAATAGAGAATTTCTAAGATTTATAAATAAAGGACTTATCTTATGACATGTTAGCAGCTACTACATTATATTCAATGTATATTTTATGGTAAATAGCAAAACTATTTTTCATTACATTGCATCTGTTAGATCATGGCAATCCACAAACGTCAAAACATGCTCCTCCGCCTCTACCTTTGTTATAAGGGCTTATATCAAATGTTGTTCTTATATGAATACACCGTTTGTTCTCTAGGGACTACAGGTACGGGGTGTACAGTAATTAGTTATTCTCACCCTGCGGCTAGCGTCGTGGAGCAATTAACTTCAGTGCGTGTGCTGGTCTTAGAATGTTTGACGATTTATACTTCGGAATCTTTACCTCTAGGCTGTGCATTGTACAATAAGTACGAGTAAGTATACGTTTTGCGATAAGTAAAAATAATCACAGTATTTATATTGAACAATGGAAGCGTTTTTAGAAAGAATGAAGAAGTATAAAATGAGATCGCGGAAGGGACTCGAACTCTCGATACTGGGATACACGTCCCTTGCTCTGCCAACTGAGCTACCGAACCCCACACTCGTTACCCCGAAATTTTCCACCATATCCCTCGTATGCGTGTTTTTGGGGTATATCCCAGAGTCGCGGGATCGAGTCCCGCCAGAGGTCATGATTTTTGTCCAAGATTTGATGTCCAGATTTTTGTCCATGATTTGAGTTCAAGAGCCACGATCTATAAGCAACACGGGCTTGTAATACTTTGGAAGGAAGAAGGTAAAGCGACACCAAAAACAATTTTTAATGATGACACTAACAAAAAAAAACTACAGTAACAAATCTTGCACACTTCGATTTATCTTTATGTACGGACTAGTCACAACACAACCCATGTAAGCCAATTTGGGCTTGTACTTCGAGAGAACGAAAACTTCCCTGTGTTGTTTGAATCATCATATTAGAGTTGTAACTTGTTATAATATAAAAAAAATCTTAGTTCAAAAATACAGAAACGACACCTCACCGACTTTCACAGCCTTCCATCTGTCCTGTCAAAATTCCAACACATAATGAAAAATTCCCGATCATTTCACAAAGAACGGCATCTGTCCGGCCTCCGGCGCAGGCAGCCTGCAATCAGCGGACATTTTGTGCGAGGTAATTGGATGGCTAATGAGAGTGCCTACGGCTAAGCCCCAGTTTGTGCGGCCAATGTCACCCGTGATGCTAATAATGACGCAGTTGTGGGAAAATATTGTGGATAATTAACTGGACGTCGTGAAGGTAATAATGATGTGGTTTATTGAATTTGACGCTTCTAAGTTAAAAGGAAGGCTTAGAGAAAAAAAACACCTATTCCAATAAAGCTTATTCTTCCCTGCGTGGCACGCACCAACATGGTACTTTTCTGGTCAAGCTCACAGGAATAGAGCTACCGTATTGTCGCTCACCAGATGGCGCCACTCATGCGTGGGTCCTGTGTCAGTATGAGAGAATCGTCAAAGTGACGTTTGAAATGTTCACGCAGGACCCACGTTCCACTAGCGCCCCTGGCGGAATATCGACTCGCGGTAATCCTAATTAAAGTGGCACATGTTTGTTCAAGCACCACACATTTATACGTGTTCGGGCATCATCTGGTGGCAACAAACGTGGTGTTGCCGTTTTTGGTTATTACAGGTTTTATTTATTTTCCGCATAGTTGGTGTCAAAACCAGTAAGTACCTATGTGTAATTCGGTATCTAAATAATTTTCGTCTTGGGTATTAACGCTAGAATCAGTCATTACGCTCAGGACTCTGCTTTAGAATCCGGAACGGTTAGAACGGTTCAAACACAAGTATTTTTATCACAATAGGCGTGACATATCACGATAGTTTAAATTATATGAATGTAGATCCTCTTTTGTTTTTCTCACAAGGGGTTGCAATAATAATAAGGAACGAGAGTACGTACCTACTAAGCTCCTGTTTGTATGACGAAGAATTACTAATGTAACTTGTGGATTAAATACATTGATACAAAAAACACACACAGAAAACCCGTGCAAATGTGCAAATTGAGAATGGTAAAACACTCATTAATTGTATTACACAATCAGATAAAAAGTAAACACACCGTCGAAATTACATGATACGGAACACAAAATATGTACAAAGGATTATTACTTATTCTTTTCTACAAAATATAACGTTTTAAAGTTCCACGCTGTTTTCACAAAAACCAAGAAAAAATGGTTTTACATAATCGCCAGAAGACATTGTAGCTTAAGTTTTACGACGCCGTAAGACAAAGTTTGGGTGTTAAGTTTTAAACTCACTAAAGTGTTAAGAACTTATGCAAACACTAAGGCAAAAATATGTCTTACGGTGTTTTCCTTGACCTAGTAACCTGATAGTCAACTTCGTATGAGCTCTTGGAGGTTGCTTGTAGTAAAGAAGAATATTTTGTTAGTTTCGAGACTATGGCTAGTGGCTATTGTCACTATGTTTGATTTTTAGATTGGAGATGATATTGGATAAGAACGTTGTAAGCCCTTTTTTAACTAGGTGAATTCAATATAATTAATTTTATGGGACAATGTACTAGACGAATATAAAAACATGGAAGTCGTGAACCTGACACATGAGGATTCCCCACGGAAAAAGGGAAAAAAATATATTCAAGTAACTAATAATATACGAGTAGTACCTACATTTTATGGTTTTATTTGTTTAAACTAAAATTGTTACTGCATAAATATACTTACATAACTATGTACGAGTATAATATCTATCCTAAATATATATGTGTAATATATGTGTTTATTTATACCTAATCAACGATATAATATTCAATCTAAATTCGCTTTTAAAAATATGTTCAAACTTCATAACACTAAATCAACAACCCATTTTTTACCACCTGTCAATATTTTCCCAATACAGTCCCCACACAAAAGGGTGTCAATATAAATTCTATAGACACTATTGGTGACCGATTACCATGTTTAGTTTTTACGACTCCATGTTATCTTTGGTAATGGTGTGTACCATGTTTTAGGGCTTCGAGTGTTTAAACAGCGATATGCACCACGGAAGCATGTTTGCTTTTCTACTGCGTATCATGCGTATGTCTCAGATGTTTTTACACTACTGTTTGTGCTGTGGGGAATCTATATGCAATGTTATTGTTGTACATTGATTGCTTTAGAGCAGTGTATGGTAATAAAATGTCAACAATTACTAACCGTTAGACATCTGTTAGATTAATAGTGAGTGGTATGTTCAATCAAGTCTACACGAAGAACTCGACATCTTTAAAATATGTCACAAACGGTTATTTGGCACTTTCCTGTTTTTAAACTATTCTGTTATTTGGTAGCAAACTGTGCATTGAAAACTGTATGGTTAATTTAAAGTAAGGCACACAAAAAAAAAAGTTTCGGGTATCAATAGTACATAGATAATTCCTAGGAACAGACATACATTGATTTTAGTAAAAATAGAGCGCTGTTTTTTGCAAAGCGTGGTCTAGAATTCTCCCTGAACTGCCGAAATACGACACCTTTGATTAGAAGCAGTGTATTGTATACCTGAACAATGATTGATATCTGAATACTTGATAGTCTAGACCAATAGCTTTAGAGATACTTACCTATATTCATACCCGTATGTAATACAAGGTGCTCGTGAGCATTGCGAGAGACTTTAACGGTGCATTCGTGATAATATTTAGAAACTAAAATGCCGTATAAAATTTTCTGAATTAGGTCTAGTTTCAGAAATAATTAAATGTTTTTCGAAATCATATTTTCGTGGGACAAAACAGATTTTTGAGTGCGGTGTTGCCACTTTGGTGTCTAGTCTGGACATACCTATTGACTGACATCAAAAAAAAATCGAGAGACTATCCAGAAATTAAAAAAAAAACCTTTTTGTTAATTTTATGTTATGGTTTTACCAATGGAATTTACTTTTTATGTACCGAAGTACTCAAAACAGAAAAAAAACAACTAAAAAAAAAAAAATTTTTTTTGGCAAATTTCACAAAAATTCATATAATATTTTTGGCTTCTATTGACATCAGGAATGCACCGTTAAAATCTCTCGCAATGCTCACGAGCACCTTGTATAGAATAATAACTGTCTAACAATTTAACTCGGCAACCGGAAACAACATTATATATTCAGCAATATCATTAATTCAATGTGCTCGTCACAAAGGACACCCATTCACGTGGTTAATTATGAAGTGTTCCAGGTTGCAATAAGAGGCTTCCATAACTCACTGGTGGGAAACCAGTCTAATAACTATCTAAATTTACTGCTCAGCCTACGCTAAATGAAATCGAATAGGCGAGCAAATTTACTGCTGCCTCAACGAGTTAATTGAAATAGATATTAAAGAGTAGGACGCTAGGAGTGCCAGCGGTTAAGGAGCTATTAGAAAATTGGTTTTTGATTGTTTGTAGGCCACTGTTATATGAATCTGCATAGCTACAACATTGATTAGGCTTCATTCTTTGATTATTGTAAACTTGTCATGATTTTGGTATTAACAACTTAAGAACGGATTAACACTATGACCCTGCGATTCGAGCCTTTTACAGCACAGTTTTTACAGGGTTAAAGGTTTAGGGGTTGAGGCAATGTATTACTAGCTTTAGAAGCCCCTCTGGGCATTGTCGACCAACCTTTGTTTTTTTTTGTATGTAGGTTTGCACAAGTAACTTTTTGATTGACGGGGAGAATTCCGCATTCTGCATTCTCTCAGTCATCATCTTAACCCTGTGAAAACAAGTGTTAATAAACGCGATTAATCCGGTCTAAAGTGTTTAATTTCAATGTACAACAATCGCGGACAGAGAAGACAAAATTATGATTTAGGTAGCTACTTCATTGAAGAATGGACAACTATACTGGAACAGATAGATGTCCTATACCAATTAATATCTACTAAACTCTGTTGATATGACGGTAATTAAAACTGTGACTTCAGCTTCCACGTCTTGCGCCATTACTTATTCAATTCTAGTAAGTAAATGGAAACAGTAACATGATCAAACCGAGTTTATTCAACACGAAGAGTAAATTAATATAATATACCTAATTATGAAATCAAAGTACATCAAACTTGAATACAAACAATAAAAAAAGACTCCTCTGACCTCTAAGGTTACACTTGTTACATAATTCCATTCCTCTCACTTGTCTTCAAATCTTTCTTATCGACAGTCCAGGACTTTCTCCGAACAGCGACTGTCAAAATTACGTCGATAACCATCTAAATGATAAAGATGGATTAGATATAAGCTAAGGTCAAAGTTTAGAAGGCATCGCAAAGGGAATAAAGACAGAGGAACAAATAATATTGGGATCCGTATTTTTAAAAGGCCGATACATATAATTCAGTCTTGCTTATTGCAATGTTATAATTAATCAGAATTTCCTATGGATCATAGGTATAATATAATATACATATATCTACAATGTTTTTTTAACACAATATATCTAATAAAAGCACAATTGAAAATGAAATAAGTTTAGTTTATCATAAATACTACAAATACGTGTTATTTTTCAACGTGTAAATGTTGAATAAAATTTATAATAAAAATGGAAAATGAGAGGAGTTATGTTAAGCATTTTTGCGTTAATCAGTGTACGGTTTTAGTAAAGTTTATTTTTTACAATAAATGAAAGAACAGTACAAATGGAGGACTTAACGGATTACGGCATTCTCTATTACAGTCAACCATCGGGCTAAACTGAACCTGTTTATTTGGTGCAGGATAGTAGAAAAAAGGTATGATAGAAGAAAACATCTTCAGATTCAACTTTACAACTTCAAGACACGTCAATACTAAAAATACATCAAAATAATCCATATCTCTGACATTAATGTGTTTAAACACGGATGTGTGGATGTTTTGTGTCGGTTCTTCATCGATTTCTGTACCCGATAATATCGTGTTGTGACAATCGATTATTCACCGGCGGACGCCCGAAACTACATTAGTATCAATCAACGTCGAATTAATTAGATCAGATACGCCTACCTCCTTTACACTGAATACAGTTGCATCCACACTTCGACTACTTACCTTCCCAAATTCGTATCTGGAATAACCGTTCAAAACAGAAGCAATCTTGGGTGGATTGGAATAGTGTTCAAAATAAAATTACGGTATAGATTGATAAACGGTTTTCTTATCGTCTGTAGGTACATTAGGATTTAGGGGCCTGCCATTTGGACTAAACGCTTGTAATATTGCTTATAATGTCGTAAGAGGAATACACAGGTATCCTAGAATATATAGGTTCTATTAGGAATATAGCTACTCTAAAAGCTATGTTTACTCCTAATCTACTTCGCACTTAATACAATTAAATATTTTCTCAGTCGATTCTGAAACTAAAAGTATTTCGAAATAATTTATTTTGTGTTCTGGGTCTGAATATAAATATAACATGATTAATGTGCCGATCAAAAGGACGAGTAATAGTTTTTGACAATTTAAATGAAGTTACAGTTATTATTTGATCTTCTTTTGTATTGTGAATTTAAATGATTGATGAACGAAAGTTCAACTTTACTTTTAATGAATTAAGCGTATACGATTCCATGCTCCTTCGTTATAAATAAAATTTGTGTTCATATTAACTTATCGTAATGATCGAAATATAGTTTTAATTACGCTTTCAAAGCCACGCACGCCGCAATTTAAAAGGGAACTTATGCTTTAGCGAGTAGCGCTTAGGCATAAATGAGCGATGGAAATACCAAATTGCGCTGAAATTCGACTCTGGGCCTACGTGCTCGCTTGACAAACTTTACTGCACGAAAGAAACAAGAGGATACGGTTTTATAAAGCAAATTTTCGCGGAACAGGTGGCTAGCACAAAATACAATGTACAATGTATGAATGCGCAAAAGGAGAGAATCCGAATGATGACACGTCTTAGATATTTTTACTTATTAGATTCTGTTGGATAAAATTGACAAGTGCGGTGGGTAATTCAGAATATTTTAGATTTAAGGTAAAACCTTTAAGAGCATTATATCCAATTATCAGAAAGACAAGGTGTCATAATGTCAGTTGGTCAATTAACACGAATGTTAAAATGTCCTGATGTTAGAAAGTCCACATGTAAAAATATGTATTTGTCATTAGGTCAAACCAAAGAGATTGGAAGTCGTAGGCCGACAAAGAGGTCCGTGCTCTGTGGGTCAAACTGTCATCATGCCTTAGTGCCAAAATGGTGAAGTGTAAAGTCAATTGTCAAATCGTTCGATGGTTATAATCCCATACTGGCAGAATTCCTCGGAGTCAAAATGTCTACTTGTCGTAAAGTCTATGCGTCACATTGCCTAGCTGTCAAAATGTCCACTTTTCATTGAAATACTTCAACATTCAAGTGTTCACTTATAAGTAGGTATAAAAATATGCACAATAGTTTGAAATACAATTGTATAAACAAAGGGTATTTGACTCAAACAACTGCAATCACTTTAAGGTTATATTATGTTAATCTCACAGCTATAACACTTTTACGAACTAATGGTAGAATGCCCCAAATAACATTCAAAGTTCCCGTTCGTCTCTTCTTTCTTATTTATCGATCAATCTTTGTTTTAAGGCTCTTATTTTTCTTTTATTCAATCCACATTCAATCCCCGCCCGAAATGTAATTGTCTGACAGCTCAATTGACATCTCTATGACAGTTTATTTTTTTAAAGTCCTAAACGCCCTTACACAACCTTTTACGAAATTGGCCATAACTATTTATTTAATTAGTAAAACCGATAATAAATTCTTAGTAACACATTAAATTATTAAAAATCATAAGTTATTGAGTCATTTGGCCTGCGTTAACCTTACACTCGTCCATCCTGACGCGTGTGATGTCCTCACACACGTAACCTTACACTTGGTCCATTTCTACACTGCAAAGTTTAAGCAGGTGAGATGGCTCCCTTTCACAATTAAACAATAAGAACAATCTTAACACATCGCAACATATGCAGATTTTAACATGCCGCAGTATCCGCAGCCTAAAAACGCCGCAGTATCCGCAACTTACAAATTATACTATCTATAACGCTATTATGCCGCAACATATGCAGCCCCAAAACGCCGCAGTATCCGCAGCTTACAAATTATAATATCTATAACGCTATTATGCCGCAACATATGCAACCTCAAAACGCCGCAGTATCCGCAGCTTACAAATTATATTATCTATAACGCTCTTATGCCGCAACATATGCAGCCTCAAAACGCCGCAGTATCCGCAGCTTACAAATTATACTATCTATAACGCTATTATGCCGCAACATATGCAGCCTAAAAACGCCGCGGTATCCGCAGCTTACAAATTATATTATCTATGACGCTATTATGCCGCAACATATTCAGCCTAAAAACGCCGACTGGCAGCTTACAAATTATATTATCTATAACGCTATCATGCCGCAACATATGCAGCCTGAAAACGCCGACTGGCAGCTTACAAATTATACTATCTATAACGCTATTATGCCGCAACATATGCAGCCTCAAAACGCCGCAGTATGCGCAGCTTACAAATTATATTATCTATAACGCTAGTATGCCGCAACATATGCAGCCTTAAAACGCCGCAGTATCCGCAGCTTACAAATTATATTATCTATAACGCTAGTATGCCGCAACATATGCAGCCTCAAAACGCCGCAGTATTCGCAGCTTACAAATTATATTATCTATAACGCTATTATGCCGCAACATATGCAGCCTCAAAACGCCGCAGTATCCGCAGCTTACAAACTATATTATCTATAACGCTCTTATGCCGCAACATATGCAGCCTCAAAACGCCGCAGTATCCGCAGCTTACAAATTATATTATCTATAACGCGATTATGCCGCAACATATGCAGTCTGAAAACGCCGCAGTATCCGCAGCTTACGAATTATATTATCTATAACGCTATTATGCCGCAACATATGCAGCCTAAAACGCCGCAGTATCCGCAGCTTACGAATTATATTATCTATAACGCTATTATGCCGCAACATATGCAGCCTCAAAACGCCGCAGTATCCGCAGCTTACAAATTATATTATCTATAACGCTAGTATGCCGCAACATATGCAGCCTCAAAACGCCGCAGTATCCGCAGCTTACAAATTATATTATCTATAACGCTATTATGCCGCAACATATGCAGCCTCAAAACGCCGCAGTATCCGCAGCTTACAAATTATATTATCTATAACGCTATTATGCCGCAACATATGCAGCCTCAAAACGCTGCAGTATCCGCAGCTTACAAATTATATTATCTATAACGCTATTATGCCGCAACATATGCAGCCTAAAACGCCGCAGTATCCGCAGCCTAAAAACGCCGCAGTATCCGCAGCCTAATCATGCTGCAGTATCCGCAGCTTGAACACTACATCAGTCTTGAGCCGCAGTGTCCGCAGCTTGAAGACTACACCAGTCTTGAGCCGCAGTGTCAGCAGCTTGCACACTACATCATTCTTGAGCCGCAGTGTCCGCAGCTTGCACAGTACATCAGTCTGGAGCCGCAGTATCCGCAGCTTCTAACAAATAATTGTGTTAATTTCATGTAATCTAATTATCACATCGTTCATTGACGCTGTTTATTAAACATATATAGCTTTAACTCGATTTTAAATTATGCATTTTAATTTATAAGATCAGTCTCATATAATATCAAATAGTCTTATCATCTCAGAATATAATATCACCAACTCTGTCAACTGTCTAGTTGTAAATAAACCCCATAGGCCATAACAACGGCACAAGGTCCACCCATGGGCAGCAAAGGTGTTGCTGTTAGTTAGTACATCTAAGTAGATAATCTTAGTACTTAATCATATTTTCATACAATCAAATAAGAAAGTAACAGTTTCGCCATTAGTATTATCTACATCGGACTTACGTTATGTTCAGTTAACTTATTACTCTTTAGGTATGCAAGTATAATGCAGCGAGATATACCCATGGCTGCATTCTACCATTGGAAATACTAGTTTTATATTTTCTTTTATTCTGTCTTATTATATACACCTATTTTATTTTTTTTCAACTAGCTATCCTGGAAACATCACACAACCCAGTACATGGAAGTACATAACAAAACAATCTCTAGTAGTATGCATAAAGTATGTACAATTACAGAAGTATGCATAAGTTACCCTCATACTATTATGTTAGCTCAATCAAAACCTCTAGCCAGGGAGTATACTGGTAATAACTTTAAATGAGAAAATTAACATTTTATCTAGTTGCCTTTAAATACTATTGTATAATATATTATTATTTCTATGACATTTAGATCTAGAAACTTCTAGAAAAGTATTTAATATATTGCAAAATTATTCTTCTTAATTCGGTTATCTGTGTGTACAGCATCAATAAATCGCTCAAAGTAATAATGTATAATTTGTTGAAGATTCGAAAGTGCTTGTTGCTAGATCATTAGTGAAATTGAATTGAAGTTAAAATTGAACTGAACTGTATTTTTTTTTTAAATTAATTCATATTAGTTATAAGAATGTTGTTATGTTTTGAAAAGATGTGTCCAGCAGAGTTTCTTGCCGGTGTAGCTTTATTTATTTTCATTATTATCATTTGACGTTCAAAAGTGCACTGTAACATGCATAGTTAAAAAAATTAATATATATATATATATATTTTTATTCTATCCAAGAATTATTGTGAATTGTGGGTAATATTCGTTGAACCTTGTCAACAGAGTAAATCTTGAGGTCTTTATTATTTAAACAATTGCTGTTCATTAGTATGGTGCCATTAATATCATCAATTGAATGAGTGCTCAAGTTATTCACCTATAGCAGGAATTTAAACTTCTAAAATTTCATTTACGACTTCATTAGAGGTTTGTACTAAATTTCCTAACAATGCTTCTTTGCTATACTTAATTATTGTTACTTGACCCCCAAGATGGATTAAACCATTAAAGAGATCATTGATTGCTTAAAGTTGCTAATACTTTGCATTCCTAACCATGTTAGATATTATTATTCTCTTTAATTATTTTTGTCCTTATGTTAGGTATTTAAAATATGATTATAAACGTAAAATACAAAAACATACAAAAAACAACCCAAAATACATAATATAAAAATAAACCTAACCTAGAGTGCAACTCTGCTCCCATATCTACCCAGATATCACTATTATTATTATTTCTTAAGCAGGCAGTTATTATGACTATTATTGCCTGTATCCAATTGCTCTGCTCTCAAGTGTTTTAGTTTTTATTTGAATGAGATATTAGTCAAATCGGTTTTTGAACTTGTTGACATTCAGTGCAGAGACCACTTCCTCGGGTAACTGATTCCATGCTTTGACTACTCTGTTGCTGAGGAAGTGCTTCAGGCCAGCAAGTCGTTTTAATTAACATATTAGAGTTCCTTCTGTAGAACTTTAGTATAGCAATTTTCTGTTTGATATTCTAATCTGTAACTTTTATGACAGCTTTGGGCTGACTTTTAAATCAGTAACTTTTATTTGATTTGTATTTAGGTCTTAACTACCTCCTAAAAAAAAATACTCCAATAACTGATCAAGGTCTTAGCAGCTAAGGGACTGAGCTAATTATGAGAAAACTTTTTACTTACTGCGATAATTCACTATAAGATACTGATATATATTTTGCTCAAATGGAAAAGCTGAAAGCAATTTATCTAGCCATTCTGTCCATGAAGACAACATTGTCTGAAGACTATCATACCAGGTTTTTGCATTGCCTGCTAATTATTGAAGTGAAAAATGAATTATTTGCAGTACACTGTATACCATTATTCCGGAAGCATAGAGTTCTCACCTTGTCCTCTCTCTATGTCTGTCACCTACACATTTCTAAATTTGCATGCCACAATATGGCGGACTTTACATGGAACATCTTTTTCTATATACCTGTAACTGTTTATAACCTGCATTCATGCAAATAAATGTATTTCATTTCATCCATACATAGGTACACACTGAATTAACTTATTTATTCTAACTTCAATGAAATCACCTGGTAGCAATGGGTTAAAGTTGGTTTAACGTTGTTTTGAAATGTAAACTTTTTAGATGATGATTTTTGATTTTTAGTCTTAATAATATCATGCAAATCTTTAGTACTTGTTAAAGTTCAACTTGGAGGAAGCCTTTGCCGTCAAGCACACTGAACTGAGAGACTTTATCTAAGCAAACAACATTCTTCAGAACAATGAATAGTTCGGATACAAGGGCTATAAGTAAATAAATAAATAAAAAAGTTCAACTTGACCTGTCATAGGTGGTTGTTCTGGCCGCTAAGGAGAAGTTGTCACTAGATGGTGCTCTGGGCTACATTGTATTTGCTCAATATTACCACCTTCATGTTTTTCTCAACTACGTTGCTGCTCTTACACTGGGCTGTTTCGAAGCGAGCCCCTGCAATACTGGCACTAGTGCCAAGAACTGTCATCACACCACATATCCTCTCTGCGCCTCCACATGCGCTCCGAAATTTCCGAACTGTAATCTCGCCACGACTCTGTACTGCTCCTTCGTTGGCGTTCAGACCCAGCATGGGCCGCGGTGCTTTACTACGCGCGCGGTGCCCCCGACTGTGGTGTAGGGCCTGTGTAGGGGTCTGTGTGCCCCCGCTGTACTGAGACGCTCGTCTATGTTGGTTTTCCGCTGCGTTCGTACGCTCCGGCAATTCAGAAAGACTCGATCTACAGTACTGTCCTTGTTTTCGTGTCTCCTGTTTATACCGACTACCTATGCATGTCATCGTCTCTTTTTGGCGTAGCGAGTCTCCTCCTAGTAGAGTGTAAACAATTGTCAACGTCTTCTTTACCGCCCGTTTTACATTCTTGTTAAAACGGCGGTGAATACGTTTGCACTTCTTTTTACTTTTCACGTTCCTTGACGAGGATGGCGATGGTGAACTATAAGGCGGCATTACGTTCAAATAATCCCCACTTACTGAAGTATAAACAAAGGGTATTTGACTCAAACAACTGCAATCACTTTAAGGTTATATTATGTTAATCTCACAGCTATAACACTTTTACGAACTAATGGTAGAATGCCCCAAATAACATTCAAAGTTCCCGTTCGTCTCTTCTTTCTTATTTATCGATCAATCTTTGTTTTAAGGCTCTTATTTTTCTTTTATTCAATCCACATTCAATCCCCGCCCGAAATGTAATTGTCTGACAGCTCAATTGACATCTCTATGACAGTTTATTTTTTTAAAGTCCTAAACGCCCTTACACAACCTTTTACGAAATTGGCCATAACTATTTATTTAATTAGTAAAACCGATAATAAATTCTTAGTAACACATTAAATTATTAAAAATCATAAGTTATTGAGTCATTTGGCCTGCGTTAACCTTACAATTGAGACAGCTTAATTTACAGGAAAAAACGTAGTCTCATTTCTGCTGGGTTTAATGCCATATAGAACTTCACATAAATGGTGATAATTCCTAGCTCTGTTAAAAAGTAAAAGGTAAACCCTTGGCAGGATTTTTGCTTTAATGGTGTTTATGTGGAATTTAGACAACTCTTCCTTTTTGAAGGCTCATGCATAGCGTTTTTTGTAATTTCTTTAAGAAGTTGAACGATTACTTTGGGAAACCACAAGGTAGGTGAATAACCACGTGGAAGTAGCATTTGGAACTTCTTTACTCTACTACCGGACGCAGTACGCTGCACTTATTTTTGCCCAAACTACTTAAATGAGGAAAAATCCTTGCCAGGCGTAGTCCTAAAAACGCTTAGAGTTTACTTCTATTTATCCTTAAACCTCATTGGTTGTAAGTCCTAACAGCAACATTGTAAACTGACCATCGGTATACTTTATTACACTTATAATATCTCATCTCTTTATTATTTTTTCTAGTCCAGCACTTCTACCTTTCAATTAGATAACTGACATCAATATTAGAAAAGTATACATTATAACGTTATCTATGGTATTCCATAAAAACACTGCTAAACGATGCTCCTATAGATTTTCATACAATATATGAGCACTGTTGATTTTTTTTTTATTTCTCTAGTGGGCATACAACATTTGTTTTTATTCCTAAATTGAAAACAAAAGTTTTTTGCAAGACTTTTAGACTTCGCGTATCCACATAAGCCCACCGCAATGGGAACAGTTTCCTTGCAGCAGAACAATAGGACTGTTTTAAGGAATTATTCTCTGGATTAATTACCGTATGCATACGACCGTGCATAATTACCTTTTTAATTAAAATCTTGAAACAGAACGCTTTATTTG
Organism: Lathronympha strigana; assembly: GCA_949128165.1. NCBI lineage: Eukaryota > Metazoa > Arthropoda > Insecta > Lepidoptera > Tortricidae > Lathronympha > Lathronympha strigana. Next base: position 4,957,497 of record OX421911.1, read on the forward strand.
GCATTGAATGGGAGATTAAATCAGCTCTAGCTACACTAGTTAAGTCGTTACTGTGTTTAATTACAGCCTTTGTTCAATGTCATTGTAATTATGAGTTTAATTTTCTAAATCGATTTAATTAAAATGGCCATTCCGAAATGAAATTGCTAGACTTGAGAACTACAAATGTATTGTGATCGAGGTAGTGGATAATCAGAATCATACAATAGACATAAACATTATTGGACGTTCTAACATAAGTTGACATAGGCGTACAGTAAACTCTATAAGCGCTGTGACATACTGACTGTACGAAACTATAAGGGTTTAGACTTTGCCATTTTGGCTACGGAACCCTAAAAACGACTAGTTATACGCACCAGATAGATTCAACATTTTGTGTTTTTTTTTATACGAGTAAGAAATTCATCATCTTCATCATATCAGCCATAACACGTCCACTGCTGAACATAGACCTCCCCTTTCCTCTATATGTACCGGTTGGAAGCGACCTGCATCCAGCGTCTCCCGGCGACCTTCATAAGATCATCTGTCCATCTTGTGGGTGGATGTCCTACGCTGCGTTTGCCAAACCGTGGTATCCACCCGAGCACTTTTTGACACCATCGGTCATCTACTCTTCCATCTACCATGCTCGGCCATCGGGCATCTGCAGTAAGAATTTAGATGCATTTAACAAATAAATGGCACCTACTTCACTTTTCACCAGTTTGAAATGTTGAGACGTGTTAAATTTATCATGTCGGTATGTAGTAGTAGTGTATACTACGTCCCTATACCCACACATGGCCGCGTACTCGCATAACTTTAAATTAACGAAACACTTCAATTTGATCGTAGGCGGTCTTACATAATATCATTTCACTATTCTCATTATAATATCGAAGGCATTAGTTATTAGGTAGCCGATGGTCTGATAGGGTATCAGGTATCAGATGTAAGCGTGGAGACGGGTGAACAACCTACAGCAACATTCCTTGCTTGGTTAAATGATGGGGATGTATACAGAGCTGTGTTAACCGCTAAGAAAGCTTAGAGTAAATATTTCGTAGGGGGTTTAAATACTGCAAGTACACAACAAACACGTCGTAGGATTAATTAGGTATCAATCAATCAGCCTATTGCAGTCCACTGCTGGACGTAGGCCTCCCCAAGGGTGCGCCACAAAGTACGGTCCTTCGTGACCCTCATCCAACCACTACCAGCTACCTTTCTCAAGTCATCGGTCCACCTGGCAGGAGGGCGTCCCACACTACGTTTGCCGAGGTGTGCCCATTCGAGAACCCTTTTGCTCCAACGCTCATCGGTTATTAGGTATATATATAATATATATATATCTATATCATTGGCCCAACGACAACGTATTTAATAGATAAAAAATGTTATACCTTATTGGTTTAATTACCAAGTCACGTGGTTTTCTTTGTTCATAATATTTAAATCACTATAAGTAACGGAATACGCTATAGGGTTACTGTGTCAAAGCACTCAAAGCTGTATGATGAGTAGGTAACAAAATCATCAAAATGTTATGCTTAAGATGTAACGTAAGATTGATAAATTAATAAATAAACTTTAGATAATAAAATAATACAAATACAAATACAAATCGTTTATTTCCTTGAACAAAACAATGAACATAAAATACAGATTTAGGCACTGACAAAGGAAAAAGGTATGGGCACAGCTTAGCTGGTTTTAAGCCCATCCAAGGTCAATCAAAGAGGGAGAAATTACAATTTAGGTATAATAAGGCAATGAATAGAATGTAGGTACACAATAATTTTTATAAGAAGTAAAACTAAAACTACAACTACTTACCAATATAATTATTATGACATAAAATTATCATAAAATTATGGATAACAATCACATATTTTTAGTCACTATGCGAAACATGTTTTGGACATCCTATGATGCCATTATCAAGCGCCGAATACCGTGCGCAACAAAAATTAAAATATTTACGAACACAAAGTGAACTTAATGATGATCGACCTTACGATACTCGCCAGGCCTGTTGGACTTAAATAACTACCAGCGTCGAGTTTCATCCCAACGGAAAGAGAGAAAAACATCGAAATTATAACTCGTAGCGTATAACACGCCCCAACCGGTTTTACCAGCTCTATATATTTTAATTATATCTAAAGGTCCCATACAGATAATATTAAAGTGGAGCGCTGTTTACTGCCTATTTAAATGTGAATGCGATTCAATATCGCCTTCGTACTGTGTTGCCGGACTTGCCGGTAACGAAGTAGAAGATTGCTTTAATGGACGTTCGACAGGACAATCCATAGTCTGTGGTAATAGGGTACAAGTTTAGCGTGAACGAACATGTTCAGAGCTGACGTATGATTTGTTAGTACTTCGCTTGGTATAAAAATTAAGATATTTGTTTATAATACATATTTAAATGTGAATGCAATTGAATAGCCCCACCGTGCTGTGTTTCCTAGTAACGAAGTAGAAGATTGCTTAACACGTTCGCGGACGCGGATTGCATAGCATCCGTTTTTGTACTTCATCTGGTGACGCGCCTGCTATTGAATCCGTTATTTGGTTTAGATTTCTGCGTCAGTATGCTTACCAATCCGCTTGGCCACAGTATAATATTATTAACCAACATTTCCTCTACCATTCACTAAAATCACAGAATGCATACTGTTATATTTCATAGTTTATGACGGTTAGAAATTATCCTGTGACATCTCAAATTGTGCCCCCCTTTCTGTGACGCGTATGCTATAGCATTCGTCTTTGTATGGAAGACTCCTCAGTAGCCCTTCGCGTGCGTCTGGGAGTGGGCGCGTAAAATGTGGCCAAATTTCGCATGCACACGCTATTTTACGGATTTTTTGTAACATCGTTAGTAATGTTTTTTTTACAGTTTATGTATGTTTTTGGTTGTGGTTTTATAAACAAATCTCTTTACTGATTGTTTTTTGTAGTGCAACTTGATTCTGACTACTGTAAATAAAGAAAAGTGAGGCATGTTTATACTTACTATTCTACTACTCTATAGTAATTATTTTGGTCATATAATCGTGAATATTGTGCCTATTCGTAGTCGATGCTGAGCGCTAACATTATGGTAAGCATGTGGCATGTATTTTGTTTGTGTAGGGCCGCAGTTTACATGATTAAATTCAAAGTTCGGATACTTGCTATGTGCTGGTTGGTGAAGAAGGCCCTAGCCGTTAAATCCTATAAGTATTAGATGAAATATTACTTCTACTTTACTTTATGGCAAAGAATTTATCATAGTTGTTGACGTAGCAGCTCACCCGAGTGAACGGTATGACAGACATGCCAACATAGTCGAATGCTATAACATGCGGTGTCATATAAGATCATATTTTGACTAGGTATTATATCAAGCATCCGAATTGTATAGCATTTGGTGTCACATAGTGTAAAAGAAATGGTTTCATAATGACGGGACTTGCATTGCATTCGACTTGTATAGAATTTCGCGTCACATAAGAATCCTGATTTTAGCTTTATTGTGACAGGTATGCAATAGCAGTCGTAAAATTCCCATACAAAATTAAGGTGTCCCAGAGGTGTGACCAAGCGTCCGCGAACGTGTTAAATGGACGTTTGACAGGACAATCCACAGTCTGCGGTAGGTAATTGGTTACAAATTTGGCGTGAACATTCAGAGCTCACGTATTATTTGCTTTTTTTTTACAAATATTTACAGCCTGGAACAGAACGATGAAATTTTACGAAAACGGTAAATTGTTGACCCCAAGAGCTATTAATTAGCCAAATATTAATAGAATTATTTACCCAATATTATGTACCATTTTTGAGATAAAGCTTGGAAAACTTTAGTGCAAAAAGCCACCTGTTTCAACCTTAGCAATTAAATCGGTTGATTAACTTTTTTCATCAGAGAAGTGTCATTTAAAAATGTAAATAAAGCAGCAGGGTTGTCACAAACACCAAACCGATTTGTTTTGTTTTACTTAACCTTGATTATTATCTTAATAATTTGATTAAAAATGAATTAAATAACACTACCCTTTTACGAAAAATCACAGAAAAATTCCATCCTGCATAGGGATAGTTACTCCTCTAGGTTAGGTCATGGAAATCGCTTATTGTAAAAATAAGTGTGCACTCCATGTCTTGGGAATAGGCAACCCGGAGGTCCCCAGGCTCCCCAAGCCGTGGAAAGAGCTAGGAAAACACTTGTAAGGTGATGTTTTATCTGTGACTCTAAGTCATCTTTTGCCAGTCTTGATGATTGTTGCTTGAAAAAAGTTGAAAGTAGATTTTAATAATAGGTAAATAATAAGAGATTTACATTATAGCTTTCTAAGTTGAATTCTGCTGCTGAAAACCTGAAGTATATAATACTATATCAATGTCAGAACATTCTATAGGAGCACTTGTTTTGTGAGTCACGCCACCCCAGCATCACGATATCATTTTAGGGACGAAGAGTTATAAACACGTAACACAATTATATTACTTGACTTTAACACAGTAATTTCATAAAACAACTGTGTAACGTATAATTACATCTCCAGCCTAAGAACTATTTATCTTCACAAATGACGATGTCCCTTTACGCCACCTGTCATCTAAGAATTTCTGCGACCTACTTAATGAACCCATTCTAACAGAAGCATTAACACATTTAGGGTGGCTCATGCTTGTCAAACCTTGTATTTTGTAGATTATAAAACTGTTAACTTAATCAAGCCTTTTTAAGAGAGGTAAGGGTACAGCGTATGCATATCGTTTAGTGTGGTAGGGCACAGCACAACGAATGTCGTCTCGCTCAAATCAGGAGCAGAGCCCATCTGGGGAAGTACTTCCAGCTTACATAAAACCGCATTTTAATAACACTAGACCCTACTCATAGTGTTGTGTTTCTGTTGGTGAGTAAGGTCGCCAGAGCTCCAAGAGAACTGTGTTGACAGCTGGGGACCCACGCAGCAAAGCTTGGCCCTTTAGCTGTCAAAACAGCGGATCTTACTTATTTTAATGGGTCGGCGACGTGCATGTAACACCCCAGGAGCTGCAGGCGTCCATACCCTGCGGTAACTGCTTGCTATCAGGCGGGCCGTATGCTTGTTTGTCACCGTGGTGGTAAAAAAAAACCCAGTAGACAACCCAAAGAGGCTTTCATGTTCAACAAACTAAAAGTATATAAACCAACGCACTGCGTACCATCAAAGTTAAACACTTCTTATAATTTAATTTAGGCGACGTAACTACGTGGTTCCGTTGCGTCATCTGATCAGGCGTAGGATTCGGCAGATTGCCCCGGAACCGCCGAAACACGATACCCTTCGGGCAGAAGTCTGCGCTCACCATGGTCTCCATCAGCGTACCACAAACGGGATATTGTGAGATACGCAATCAATTTACAATACCCTATGTTATACGTTAATAAAACAAATCTAAGACAGGACCAGGTGTCGCGGAACTTGTGAAATGCTGAGACAATTTCAAGTCTTACAACTATCTAGTTATTTAAATAATACGCCGGTACTGTCTTGCGTGATTTGTGGGTTAAGGGAAAAGAGTCAGCGGGTCACTACAGCTACTTGATTCCGATCTGTCTGTACGAGTAGGTACTTAGTAAGTACTTGATAAAACGTGACAGCTACAGAGATAACCCGATCAAATTAGACTAGGCGCCACTTGTACCATCCACGTAACGTACTTGCACGTAGTTCAAAAAATAAATAACTTTTAAAATACCCATTTTTCAGGGAATTTCAGCAGTGAACGGACATTACCTAAACCAAAATTATTATACAGGAACGAATTAATGAAATTAAGGATATAATTAACATAGGTAAAATTATTATAAAGTTAACAATACTACCATAAAAACGAGGCTGTTAAAATTACAATTTTAATTTTATGACTAGGTACTACATACAGGCTGAAACTAAAGTACCGAACGATACTTCAACCCTGAGTACGATGAAAGCAGAAAAATTAAAAAAAATGTTTTTCTTTGTATGGGACAGCTGATCGAAAATGCACCTATCTCCATACAATGTGAAATTAGTTTTTTTCGAATTTCGAAGTTGTTCCACTTGTATCGTACTCAGGGTCATTGACATTTATCAGCTGTTTATCGTTCGGGACTTTTGTTACAACCTGTACATCATACCAAGTTCACTGCTGCTGTTTTCTGTGTGACTTCTCTTTAAATGGCGACCTATACCTACCTGTACCCGGGAGGTCTTAGGCCCGGTGTTGTTAGCCAAAAAGTACCTACTTACTACTGTCATTATTCATCATTCGTTAATTCATGACACTAGATAAAACAAATGTAATACTTACAGACAAATTAGCAGCATAAGTGTCACAAAACTTGTCCTATCTCAGCGTGTTGCTTATAAGCAGCATTACGCCTGCTGTACGCTTGTCAAAAATGACTTACTCACAATTGACATTTATTATTATGTACTAGCTTTTCACTCATCACAAGAAGAATCATACTCTCGCTGTCTGTCATCACTTGTATCAAGCAAGTCACAGTCAGGTGGTACAGTTGCAAAATGCCCCGTCGGGTCTTATACATATAAACACGACAACCGGTCCGAATTGTTATCCACTGCACTTCCAAAAGAATGTAACTCACACTTCCTTCTAACAACATATGCCTTTTATTATTAAATACATGTGTTATCAAGCTCCTTGGCCGTAAATAGTAGTAAACGATTCTATTTGTTATACTTAAGTAATTTTATGATGTAGATAGTTCTCATAAGCAGTGCAATAGTTCCAATGATTGTCAAAATGCTTAAGGTACAATATTGTCAAAATATTCCTTTTTTTAATGACGTCTCTATATAAAATTTAAATGATTGTCTTAACTGTCAGTATGATATTTACCTTTGAGCTTTATTAGAAAAGGAGAAAACTAATTCAACTAAAACGACCGTTAACTTTTGTAATACTTTAAATCCCGTTTTCACAAGCACAAAATTATTTTATTACGAAATGCAAAAGAATAATACGCAAGCAAACCTTAAGCAACACAGGCAGGGGAGTCTGCATACACATGCCGAACTATAAGCCCAAATGGGCATACCCGGGTCTGTGTTGTGACTAGTCTGTACACAAAAATAGATCGAAGTGTGAAATATTTTTAATTGTAGTTGTATATTTTTTTGTGTTAGTGTCGTCATTACAGATTATAGATTGATTTTTGTATGTAGTGCGTGAGAAGTGCGTACGTAGTCTGTACGTGTACGATAAGATGTCACTTTGAAGGCTCCCTCCCAACGTGTTTCCTGAAGATTACTATGTAACTGTGTATACTAAGCTATAATATACAGGGTGGCCAGAGGGCCACCCTGGGATGTAGAGACATCCCTAACAATTTTTGTCCTAAAATCACTTGCCCTAACCGTTTTGTCCTAATGGGCATTAGCTCTAACGATCTATTGCCATAACAATTATTTTCCATAACGTAATGGTTGCCCTAAAACTCATTTGCCCGAAGCATTTTTGGCATAACATCAATAACCCTAATGTGTTTTGGCATATTCATCGCGATCCCTAATAACGTTTGTCCTCATATCTCTTGCCATAACTATTTTATCCTAACCGGCATTAGTCCTAACAATCAATTGTCATAATAATTATTATCCATAATGTAATGATAAGTAGTCCTAAAACTCATCTGTTCGAAGCATGTTATCATATACATACGCAGTCTTGTAACAGTTTTAACCATATTTTAGTTGGACTGTACCACAGGTGGGTCTTATAAAATTTGGTCGAAAGTGGTTTAATTATGACATATATTTGAAATGATTGTAACGTAACGTATATAACAATTCACAATAAGCAGCTTTTAATTGAAAAACTTTTTTCTAAAATTAAAATTGCTGAGATCGAGCGCTTCAAAGATCGAAGTTTAAGGCAGGTCGGTTTAGGTACGACGACGAGCGAAGCGAGGAGGAGTGTTAGGTAGAACTGCGACCTAACAGCGCGCGAGCCGAGCGAGCGTAGCGAGCGTGCCGCGGCAGCGGCCGGCGAAGCGCCAGAACCGACTTCTTTACATGACACTCTTTACAAACTACAATTTTGTATTAATTAATTAATTAATTTGGGCTAAGAATCTTTTGGATAAATAATATTAGTTGTAACGTATATAACACATCCATCACAATAAGCAGCTTTTAATTGAAATACTTTTTTCTAAAATTGAAAATGGCTGAGATCGAGCGCTTCAAAGATCGAAGTTTACGGCAGGTCGGTTTAGGTACGACGACGAGCGAAGCGAGGAGGAGTGTTAGGTAGAACTGCGACCTAACAGCGCGCGAGCCGAGCGAGCGAAGCGAGCGTGCCGCGGCAGCGGCCGGCGAAGCGCCAGAACCGACTAAATATTTTCCATAACACTGTTTACAAACTACAATTTTGTATTAATTAATTAATTAATTTGGGCTAAGAATCTTTTGGATAAATAATATTAGTTGTAACGTATATAAAACATCACAATAAGCAGCTTTTAATTGAAATACTTTTTTCTAAAATTGAAAATGGCTGAGATCGAGCGCTTCAAAGATCGAAGTTTAAGGCAGGTCGGTTTAGGTACGACGACGAGCGAAGCGAGGAGGAGTGTTAGGTAGAACTGCGACCTAACAGCGCGCGAGCCGAGCGAGCGAAGCGAGCGTACCGCGGCAGCGGCCGGCGAAGCGCCAGAACCGACTTTTTTCCATAACACTGTTTACAAACTACAATTTTGTATTAATTAATTAATTAATTTGGGCTAAGAATCGTTAGGACAAATAATATTACGTAGCTATTACAATAATAGGATAAACGTCATTAGGCCATATAAAATTAGGAAAAATAATGATTAGGACATATGATCAATAGGACAAATAGTCATTATGGAACATAACATTAGGATATGTAATCAATATGTCAGGTAACATTAGGACATCAAACATTAGGGCAAACTAAAATCATCCATTCTATGAGAGGGCAATCAAAAATAGGGCAAATGAGTGTTAGGACAAATGATTATTATGGCCAAAAAGTATTAGGGAACGCAAAAATAGGATAAAAAACTTTAGGGATCTCAATATAGATCCTAATATACAACCTCCCCCATCTCTGTTTAGGTTTTTTCAGAGAAGCGAATACGAAAAAATTAAAACACTGATGAAGATACGCAAATAATACTATGAACATATTACATATTTTCTAATTAATTACCTACGCCTAATTTTATCCAATACGGTCATGATTATTAAGTTACAAACAGTTAATTAATAATTTATGTTCGACTGATTTAGACACAAGTATCTTGATTCTAGATTTTAACCCTACCCAACCAACATCTTAATCAAATCATATATCAAGGTCAAGCTCAAGACAGATATATGACGTTCCAATAGAAATTCTATGTAATGCAGGTATAGTTGACAATAACACGCCTGCGCGTTTAAATGATTGCATACTTAAGGCTGTTCCTAGTCCCAATGACCTTCGACCTGTATTGCTCAATTGTAGATTTTTTTATGGCTTATTACATTCACCCCATATGAAAATTAGCTTATCATATTTACTTAAATATTAACTGTTTTCGAGATAAACGGCATCAAATTTCGGCAATTTTAGTACAAAATAGTTAACAGATTTATGTAGATAACTTTTGTACCAATAAGTTTAAATTTAAAATTCAACTGTGTGTCAAAATGTGTCTAAAAACACCTTGTTTGAAAAAATCATAAAAAATTAGCCATATATTTTTTCAAAATAATCGTGCAAGTTAAGATAAAAAATTGATGAACAGATGACAGATTATTTGGTAATTGTACTTATAGTATTTGTGGCGGAATATGAGTCGAAACTTGTAAAAATTTCCCTTATGTTCACGAGAAAGCTGAGGTCTGCTGGTAGCTTGAGACTTAAGAATGACGTTTATGTTCACCACTATTGGAACTCACCTTAAAGTATCTTCGCGATCACTCACTATTCGTTTATTGCTGAGGGTCATAATAGCCACCATAGATTAGCTTCCCCTTTCCCATAGACGAGATAGTCGAATCTAGTGTGGATTTTGTCGGATCACGGACCATCGGGCTACGGCCTCGAGGCCTCATCCCCTGGATCTTCCCAGTGACCCCCAGTTTCTCCAGATTATTTCCTCCTATTCTGGAGGTATCCCTAAAGTCATCTAGCACTCTTCGTAAAACGATCCATCCATCCATCGAAACATCCATCTTACACGTAAGCGTATCCACGTGTACGGATTGTACATTGTGTTTGTTACTACACGAGTTCGTAATTCTTGTAACACCCGTGATACATACACTGTTTTTCATCACATTTGCGAGGAAATAAATTAACTTTCTAGGCAGATAAAGAAACAATAGTTGTTAGCGGTAGTGTAGTTGCACAGTACTCCGGAGCGAGCGGCGACTACGTGCGGTGAGCGCGTGGGGGGCAGGTGCTCCGGGAACTCCGAAAGTAGTATGAAAATCCTTTAAGACCATGGGGTTAAAACAGCTCATTAAGTCTAAGCATGCTTGCATATAATATCATATCGCCATTTACGAGCAGGTGTGATGAAAAATTATCAAACAAAAACAAAAGCTACCCATTCCAATAACGGAATAAATACTTATGCGCCATAAAGCCCAACTATTGTCTGCCTCAGCAATTGCATAACGTCATTCCAACTGCCCCGTATTAGGTTTTCTAACAAAGCCGTGCCTGCTCCAAATCCAAATATGAACATAATGAAGCTTTTATGGCACAGCCTTGGAAACCAGTAGCTGAAATAATACGCGAATAATTTGACTTGATAAAGGTTTTGTAAGGTATTTTACATAATAATGTGAGTGCGCAGATGTGGTTAGACTAAAATCAATTGTATTGGTATTGTTAATCATAGGGTAGGGCTTTCTCAGGGAGCTGAGTCGCCGCTCTGGTTCGTTCCTGGAGAAAAGACTGTCCACCGCGATACAGCGCGGAAACGCAGCAAGCGTGATGGGCACCTTTGCGTCGGGAACCAATGGGGTCGGGTATTTAATTTATTTTCGTTTAAAATTTGTCGTTTTTAGGTTTTTCCAAATATTAAATTGGTAAATTTCAAATTCTGTAATGAGCCGTAGATGTTTTTTATAGGTAAGTAACTACAAGATGAGACATAGAACAAAAAACGTGTTTTGTATAAATTCTGAGAAAGTATTATCATTATAATCATTTCAGCCGAAAGACGTCCACTGCTGGACATAGGCCTCCCCCAAAGATTTCCACAACGACCGGTCCAGCGCAACCCGCATCCAGCGGACTCCTGCGCCAGGTCAGCAGTCCACCTTGTGGGGGGCCTACCGACCCACCACGCTGCGCCTTCCGCGTCGCCACTCGAGAACCTTTCCGCCCCAATGTCCGTCGGTTCTACGTGCAATGTGCCCCGCCCACTGCCACTTAAGTTTAGCGATTCGGAGAGCTATATCGGTTACTTTGAAAGAAAGTATTATTGTTTAATGTAAATACAAAATACAAGCACAAATTACAGGCTCTAGAATAAAATGTTGTCTAATCTAAATACTTTGTATTTTTGGATCTTCTTTCAGAAGGAGCGACAGGTATTTCCCAAAAAATAACATCAACAATTTCTAAACAAACTTTCAGGAGACATCTCCGAAATTGAATTCTTCTGTCTCGCGATATCAACTTATAAGTATGTTAATTTCGTCGTAAATTATAATAAGCAACTGAGTAACAGAGTAGGTAATTTAATCTGGCAAATGGTGTAGCGAAATTCGAAAGGAAATACAGAAAACGTGGAGCCATAGCAAAACGCAAGTTTAATTTCTTTTTAAGAGATTTCGTCGTGGACTTTTATCGAATTCAGTAGCAGAAAGTGAAAATGAGATAATTATGCAAATGGCAACAAAATAAACTCATTTTATTAATAATCAAATAAGGAGAGTTCGCGTTCGCAAATGAAATAAAATTTCGTAAATGGTGGCATTAATTGTTGGGGAGGCAGCCCCCCTGGTTTCTATCAAACAGAAGTTATCTCAAAGGGGAAAAGTTTTAATAAAATTCCAAATGCCTCGAGCGTTTAGATACAGGCAGATTCGAATCTTATATGCATATCTTCCAGTTATGAGTGGCAACTTAGTTGGAGAGGATTTCTCGCTTGAACGGTTGCCTTTGAGGCCAGCTCCAATATTCCTTTGCCGCGTGATTTGTGCAAAAGTATGATCTCATAAAACTGGCTCGCAGAGTTGCGGGGAAACTTTTCTGGGCTTCGGAAATCGGCAACGGTTCGATCTAGGAAGATTACATCTTGCTTTGTTCTGAACTGCTTCAAAGACATGCTTATTTAAGTTGCGGAGCTATTGATATTACTGGAACAATGAGAACCCTAGACTACTCTAGAACTATGTCAAAATGACAAGCAGTAAGAAATTTCTTAGAATTTGATTTACAGCGTCACTTTGAGATAGTCCTACAGTGGCCCAGGGTTACAATTGGTTGACTGTACTATCTTAAAGTTTATTAATCTATATTCACTGTCATCATCATCTTTCAAGCATTTTTTCGGCTCTTATCTACGGAGCGCGGAGTCTGCTTGGTAACCTAGTCTCCAAAAGTGACTACTATTAATCTTCTCAACCTACAACTTTGCTAGTGGTATTTTAATGTTAATCAAAGTACATTATCACATTATATTTCATAATGTTACTTTAACTTTTTATTTTAGTTAAGTCGTAAATATCAAGACACTTAATTGGTTTGTTACATAACAACTACTGGGTTGCATGAGCAACTAGTCTCATTTGTAATACGAAAATCCTTATTAATGGTTCGTACCAGTTATTTATCACAATATTCTCTTGAAAGAGACCCTAAGAAATTACGTTACACTCAATTAAAACGGACCAAGTAAATATCGCTGTTACTTTGCTATTTATGGTCCTACGGCTTAATTAACGGCCTTTGATCTCCAATCTGTTACCGGAAACACAGTAATTTCCTCCGTAAGTAGGTGAAGGAATTTTTGCCAATTACACTTGGAAATTATCCAAAGGAAATCATTAGAACAGATGGCGAAGATTTTCGGAAAAGTGGCGGAAAGTTAAAGGGAATAATCGGTTTTAGTTACTTGTGTTTAAGTTTGAGGGATATTGGAAAAGAAAAATTTAAGAGCTTTACGAAAGAAAATTGTTGTGATCGAAATTGAAAGTATATAAGATGAATTTGATTTTTTGTAAATTATGTTGGTTTATTTATCTTACAGCGTAAAATGTGAGTCAAAACTATTGATCTCCTCATTTCTAATATCTAATATAAAGAACCCCTAAATCCCCCACCGCCTTCTACATAGTTACGTGAAACAGCAAGCATATTTTTATATATTTAAATGAACTTAATCAAATTTCTTAAGGCAAATTTAATGACAGAAGCCATTCTCACATCCTCCCCAAAAAGCTACTAACAATTATCATAGATAAATCCCACTTACAAAGTCTTATTACCCCATTACTATAACCATAACATAATTATCACCCTCAAAGCTACTTATCTACAAACCGCACAAAAACTTAATTAACCAATATATATATGGGAGGGCATAAACAAACAGGAGCTCCCTTCTCCCCGGGGACTTTACACGGTGATACTATTTCGTGTAATGACTCCAAAATGAGGATACACCTCCCCGCAATATACTCGTACGTGACTTAAGGGGACGGATATGGTTTCACTAAAAGTGACAATCGTGGGTGTAAGACATAGAGTAAGAATAATTTGTCAAAAAATGACAACATTGGTGTCTGTCAAAATAAAAAAAGGAACAAATATTTCATGCAAGGTTTCTTTTAAGAATAGTGTGTAGGATCTCTAGTAGCTTCAAGCGAAGAACTGGCAGAAAGTTGTGCAGGATCGGAATCTGGCGTTTTCTTCTTTTGGAAGCCAGCATTCCTTTCGGATCGATGAGTTACAATAGAAAGTAGTAAGATTTCTAACAGTTGCAATGGATATAACATTTTGACTGACTAGTAGTCAGTCAAAATGTTATATCCAAAGCACAAAGCACAAAGTTTGAGTTGCAGAAAACTTCACTCGCTATTGCAGGAGTTTTTTGTTCGAGTTGTTTGTGGGTCGGAAACGCAAATGATTGTAGCCTTCAATCTATAGTGGACGACATTCACGTCGTCCACTGTTGATTAAAGGCCTTCAGTATTCGACCGTGCGCTATCCTCGACAAAAGATCGGATTAAAAATAAATCTTTTAGAGAAACTTCATTCACAGCTCGCTCAAATGTTCTCTGAACTATTTAGATTTTTCATATGAGGCTTTTGTGAGCGAACACGTTTAAATGCCATATACTTTAAAACCGTAATGTCGAGTATTGCAAGGGACAGCAGATGTCGGTGGTGATAAACCAATATTTCCCGGAGATTCTTCGCATTTCTCCAGGTTTATTTACAGCGTTAAAAAATGTAATAGACACCTTACAAATAAATATAAAACATAACAAAAACATTACGAAAATGTCTGATTTTCATTATTCTAATTAGTTGGCTTCTCCACAATTTCTGACTCTTTGTTCTGGCGGTACTTCCACACGTGTGGAGGCGCGCGTCGTATCCGGTAACGCGCGAATTTGCACCAAATTAAAGTATCGTCTCTTAATTTAATAAGTTGCTCGCTGTGACGTGTCTAACTTTATTATTCATCTTCGATGAAGCATTTTATCAAACTAAATTTAGGGGTTTAACTACAAAAACCTTCATCTGTGGAGCTTTCAAAATTTATGTTGCGAATATCATTACTTTACTTAGGTACTTTTAGGTTTGCGTAGGATTGTGTAGGTATGCGTTGTTTATGTTGCGCAACTGTTTTTTACACCTATTAATGAGATGATATGAGATATAACAAAAGGTGGAGTAAAAGAGAAGAGATATTTTTTACTTCAATATAACTTGATTCTCTAGAGTAAAAAACTTGTAAAATCCAGTTTAACTTAAAATAAACACATTCAGTCTTGTCATCTTTTATTAAAATGGAATAAAGAGATGATATCGATACTACGATTCAAATTATGAATCAATATTTCATTTAAATTAATGTGTCAGTAAATGTCAATTGTAATGCTACGTATCGACATATTTATTATACGGGCAATTCAATTACATTGGAACGATATTATTTGTCGTAAGTAATTTGATTTCAATTATGGGTTTTATCACCAATATTATACATTATTATAAGTTACGGGACAAATTAAACAAGAAATGAGTTTTAATTAGAAAACTCCCGTGAATTTAGCGACTGCTCTACGCACACTGCGAGCCCCAGCGCGGTCAGCTCTCGCCGCGGCTAGACCCATGACTTATGAATAAGGGACACGGACTGTTCCGAAACATGGCCAGCTATTTTCGACTTTATTGACGTAAGTAACCCGCTATGAGAATTTTAATAAGAAATGAGTTTTTAACCTACCCTCTTCTGCTTTCCAGCGTTTTCCTGGCTTATGCCACGGCCCACGAAGTCTGGGTTTCGCTTTGGTGACTATTCCCAAGATTTAGCGTAGGCGCTAGTTTTTACGAAAGCGGCATACGGCAGTCCATCTGACCTTTCAACTAAGAGGCTAAACTAGGCCTAGTTGGGATTTAGTCCGGTTTCCTAACGATGTTTTCCTTTACCGAAAAGAGATTGGTAACAATCGAATGATATTTCGTACGTAAGTTCCAAAAACTCTTTGGTACGAGCCTGGGATTGAACCCGCGACTTTCCGATTGAAAGACGCATGATCTTACCGCTGGGCTACTAATGCAGAATCCTTTTTCCCATTCAAACATAAAAAATTACCTAAAGACATATAGGAATTATTCTACGGCCTCCTAGCCTAGTTGGTAGTGACCCTGCCTACAAAGCAGGAGGTCCTTTTCGAATCCTGGTCAGGGCGTAATTTGTGTGTTCATTACGAGTTATGGATGTTTTCTACGTATTTAAGTATTTATATGTACGAGTATCTATCTATTATATATATCATCGTATAGTACTCACAACACAAACCTTACTGAACTTACCATTGGACTAGGTCGATTTGTGTAAGATTGCCCCACAATATTTTTTTTTATTAATAAAAAAAACAGTTTCCGTGTCTTACTTTTTCAGTAAAAACCTTCCGCTATAAGTATTTTATCAGCTCCTCAATAAATAATGCAAATCACTTAAGAGGGTTGTAAATGTTAGGGAGTTTTCCATACACCAGCACTTACGTTTGCATACACAGCACGCACTATATTCTCGTAATATCTTCCTTAATATGAATATTTTGTACGACTGAGTAAAAGTATTACTGGAATAAAAGTTCCCCATGAGATTTATGGGTCACATACATTTGTGGAATTTTTCATAATATGAGACGAATTGTTGCAATTATAGCGTAAGCGTAATATGCAAAGCGTAGTGTTTTATCGCCTTATTGTGGGGTCACTATTTTTTTAATACCACAAAGGTGGCAAACAAGCATACGATCCGCCTGATGGAAAGCGGTCATCGTAGCCTATGGACTCCTGAAACATCAGCGGGGTCATGCCGACCCATTCAAATCTTATACTCTCCTTTTTTGAAGAACCCCATACTGTTAAATATAAAGTTATATTACAGTAAATTGCAGCTAAAAAGAAATGTTACCTACCTATTAAGAAAGCATGATGCCGGGTATATTTACAAGATTTTTAAACTATGTTAGCGGTAAATGTACGGTTTTGTTTCTATCATGCTTGTTTTGTAGCCCCTCCAAAAAACGTCAGAAGTTAGGAAGTAATTTTAGGTATCCCTAAGTTTCTCTTTAACATATTTAAATTAGAACATTTTATTCTTATACATGTGTAATATATGTGTTATTTGTGAATGGTAACTGTACATATTATACTAGACTGACTTACCTACAACCTACACCACATCATCAACAAAACTCATGTACACATGGACTTAATTCAAACTGCACCACAATTCATATTAAACTCCTACGATTCTAAGTCAGGCTAGCAAATAGCACTACTGTAAGGCACGGATGCCTTCCCCTTGCAATAAATGACTCTAATTAATTTGAAGTGGCGTCTGTCATGTTAAAGAATAGTCGAGACGCCCCGGGCCATGCTTTCATATCGCTTAACGAGTTGTGGTGAGATAAACGCTTAAGGAAACCACTTTAACTGTAACTTCTTCAAATACAATTTGCTGAATTGATTTTGTATTAAGCGGAGACGTCTGCGAACGAAATTTACAATAACATAATTGAAAGAAAAATGAAAAGAATCTCCGCGTCGAGCGGGATTCGAACTTACGACGTCTCTGAACACCAGTCAGTAGGGTTAGCATGGTTGCCATTTCATCACTTATCACGCTGTGCGTCACTTTCGCACATACTTACTTGTTAGAACGTGACAGCAACGTCGGTAAACGATAAAAACCCGACCATCATAGACTAGCTCATCGCTCTGCCAATTGTGCTATCGACGCCCGATCAACCCCGGCGAATGTTTCCACTATTTGTTTCATTTGGTTTTACGCCTTAGGGTGACGCGTAGCGACATTTACTGAAAGTGTTAAACACTTGTACGGCATCGATGTTCTAAGACATTTTAGGATCATCGATAACAATGCGACTTATATCATTATCGGTAGCTCAATTGGCAGAGCAATCTGACCGGTGTTCAAAGAGATCATGGGTTCGAATCCCGCTTTTCCATTTTTCTTTCAATTATAACATTTACTGAATTTTAAATGATCACAAGCAACGTTAACGATGGGATTCAAAAGTTTTGAAAATGTTAATGAAGTTGGCAATTTATGAAAAGGGTCATAAAAAGACCCAAAGTCACTAAATGGGTCATTACTAGGCTTCTTCTTTATTTTCCAGAAGAAACGTTAAACAAAAAAAAACCAAGAGAATCAATGCAGGTATTGAACGCAGTTTAGAGTACTGGGATACTTTCTTGTTTGTTGGTAGTGATGATTTTCAGTACAGATCGGTCGCTAATGATGGGACCCAAAAGTCTCTAATAGGGTGGTGAAGTTGGCAATTTATGAAAGGGGTTTGAAAAAGACTCAAAGTTACTTTGAGGGTCACAAAGCTAGCTATGCTTTCAGTTTATCTTCAAGATGAAGCGTTAAAGAAACAGATCCGCAAGAGCATATGCAACGCAGCTTAGAGTAGTGGTATATATTCCTGATCCTTGTGGTAGTAATAACTGCTAGGGGAGGAAAGGTTCTTGAACGAATGAGATAAAAATGGTACAGGTGGTCAAGCACACAGTGGTTGTCATGAAGCTAAAATTATAAGGAAGGCATTTATAATTCCAAAAGTGGACGCCTTTGGGGTAACTAAACATGAAAATGTATACACCGTTTAAACCAAAAATATTTAAGGGCATTTTCAGAAAAATGTGCACCCTTTTAACGAAAATGGGTCCGCAATTTTTCATACAAAAAATTTTTGTCAGGTTTGTAACGGCCCATACGAAATGTATGAAAAAAAACCGGCCAAGTGCGAGTCGGGCTCGCGCACAAAGGGTTCCGTAGCAGCAAATATAATAAACTTATTATGTCAATTTATACACCTGGTGAATGGAGCCTAAACTTATAAGGTTCAGCCATCGTTTTCAGTGTAAGCACAATAACTTAACCAAAATTACAGTTAAATCAACCTATCTCAAAAACTATAAGAGATACTTTGATCAAACCAAAAATCGTTGAAAGAGTTAATTAGCATGCATCACCTCTATTTTTTTTAGAATTTTATACCCCGTAGTTATAAAAATAGAGGGGGGGGGACATACTTTTTACGACTTTGAGAGCTGATATCTCAAAAACCGTTCACTTTAAGAAAAATGTTTTTTAGAAAACTTTATATCATTTTAAAAGACCTTTCCATTGATACCCCACACGGGTATGTACATCGAAAAAAAAATTTTCATCCCTCAGTTACATGTATGGGGGGCCCCACCCCCAATTCTTTTTTTTACTATTTAGTGTCATAATTTTGTAGCGGTTCATACAACACATATTCCCATCAAATTTCATCACTGTAGTACTTATAGTTTCCGAGTAAATCGGCTGTGACAGACGGACAGACGGACAGACGGACAGACGGACAGACGGACATGACGAAACTATAAGGGTTCCGTTTTTGCCATTTTGGCTACGGAACCCTAAAAATGCGTTACAAAGCTGACCAAAAAAACGGGACACTATTTTTCTTTTTTTAAATCAATAGTACTCGTGATTCTGGTTATAAAAAACCCAAAAATTCCTATATTTTCAAAAACAATGAAAATGGTACCCTATTTTTGAAAATGCCCTTAAATTGAGAAAGGCTGTATGTGTGAGTGAGCTGTATGCTGTATAGATATTATTTAAGACAGTCGAAGATTTTTTTTTGTATACCTCTGTGGTAGAGCACAGCACTATATCAATTCACTGCCATCTTTATGAAACCTGTGATTCACTAATAAACTTTACTTCACTTATGCTTTGGTAGAAGGCACCGTATAGTTGGTTTGCCTCGGTATTAGATGCACCTAAAACCTGTAAGCAATAGAAACAATGCCTCAGGGCCAACGCGCAGTCACCGACGCCAAGTAATTGCTTTTGTTAAATCAACAGCCAGCTCTGCATTACGAAATTAACTAAGCATACTCATTTGTCACTATTCGAACGAATTTTAATATTTACTGCCCAATTAGTCAAAGTAAAAGCTAATTATTACGAAAACTTACGAAGTATGACGCAACTGAGAAAACAATGGTTCACTGAAAGTACTTTTAAAGCTCCATAGTGTTGCATTACTGGTGAGTCAACTTACCATGTTTGAGAAGTCGCTGTATTTCTGTGGCGGTGGTAAACAAACCATGGCTGCCTTATGATAGTCGCCCCATGTAGCGTAATAACATGCTGGGCACTCAAGAGGTGTATAGTTACAGAATATAACCACAGTAGAACCCGCTTAATACGATTCTGAGGGGACCTAGCAAAAAAAAAAACGTCTTAAACGGGAAATCGTTCCATACGAGAAAAAAAAGTTTTTGGCGATTTTACGAGATTTGTCACATAATATAAATTATAATATTCTTGTGGGTAAGTATAAAGTCCGTGCTCGGTGAAACCATTCGACTAGAACATTTTCAAATTTTTCAAGCTTTCGTTTTTTTTTTCACTTCTTCTTGACAGCATTTTTATTTTATGTATAACTTCTCTGTTTTCTAAATGGGACATAGGGTAGAAACGAGTAACTGCAAGTCAGTAGCCAATTGTACACTTTGTAAACTTTTGGTGTGGTCTCTTTTTCTTTCAGTAATAATACTTTTGTTTCAATTTTTGACATAACGGAACGTGCCAACACGAATAAAGTTAGGAATCAAATAACTCACAACAATTTGAAACTTAAAACAAATCGAAACACCGCAGCGATTACAATGAGCGAATGAAATTTATGTTCTGGTAGGTACAAACAACTTAGTTGATCGCTTAATCAGCACTACAAACTTATCTGAACAGGCGGATATGTCGCTAGAATTGCGTTTCCTTGCGTAATATCAATACGGTATGGTTAGTTCAAAAAAAGTCCAAATTTCGTGATTCAACGGGAAGTACCCTATACATTTTGATTCCTATTGCAAATATACGGGAAATGTGACATAAACGGCCATATGATATCTTTTGATCACAGCTTCAAGGGATCGCAGACCTGTGTATGTGGTATTAATTTCAAATTGCTACCTTTACGCGCTCCCGAGAAGGGTCTTGACAGACAGACGGACGAACGGATGGACGGACAGCAATAGCATTCCGTTTTTTCCATTTGAGATACGGAACCCTTAAAAGCTGTAATACCCCGAAAATACCTATAAAATGTCGATAACGCATATTTACCATCCTTTAAGATGCTTTACAAGGGCGTTTTAAGCTACAGTTTACATGTCTGACCTGGCTTCAAGCTATCAACGTGATGTTACATAAAAAATACTATTACGTTCGTAATCATAACAAAACGGTGCCTCGTAAGAGCGAGGCGATTTGCGATGTAAATTGCGGGCTATCGACAGTAACTTCCTGACTGATGATTCCCCGCGCAAATGCCTATAATGACTAATATTTCACTTTTATGTCGCTCGGAGCCGCTCTAAAAAACCTAATTATCCGAGAGTCGTTCGAAAGTTGAGTTGTTGCGAGTAAAGGCAACTGCGTTTCTCAGTAAACCAGTATAAGATCGGTCTCATTACAGAGGCACTATGTTAAGTACTTTTCTTTTTTAAGAAAAAACTTATTGAATATTTTTTAAATGTGAAAGTTTTTCATGGCTAAGGACATTTTCGCGAAAAGAGATCCAAAAAAAATAGGTTTTTCGCATTTTTGGATCGCGAAAATGTCCATAAAGTAGTTATTCATTAATAAGAATAGATTCTCATCAGGAATAATGGATAAGATAGACATCGTGGATTTAGAACAATTTAGAACAAAACAACTTACTATGGGCACGTTCTAATACTATTTATACCAATAAGTATAAGTTTTGTTCTGTTTCAATATCCTTATACCTCTGATCAGTCAATAAATCCAAAAATCACTTTCAGTTGGACAGTACCTCAAAGATTATCACAATAGTAACTAAAACTAGCGTTGAGCCAGCTTCCTTATCACGGCCTACTAAGGAAATCTGGGGTTGGCAAACCAATCGCAAGAATTGGCGCAGGGAAACTATGGTCTTACCATAAGTTGCATTCGATTGCGAGTGCGGCATTCGACAGTATCTCCATCTCGCTTCTGCAAGTGGTAAGACTGGACACGAGAATTCATTTACTGCGAATTTACGATACCGATGTTTTCCTCATCAAATTTCGACTGCTAAATTATTAAGTAATACTTATTTCGGCATACTTACGTATGTTAAGATTTTATAAACTTTTTAATACTAGCTTCCCAGATGGTTTCTTAATGTAACATTATTGGTTCAATAAGCAGCATATGAGTTATACTTTTCCGTGACTTTATAAGCTGTCACTGCTATACTGGTTTATCTAAACCGCGAGCCCTACACTCGCGCTACCAAGAGAACATACAGCCTCGACGGCTGTGATTACGCAGCCATAAACTTACTCGAATTACTGTGTTTTTGTCAAATATTTCCGAATAATCGATACTTCGGAAGGCTGACTTCGATTATGGCCATCCGCTCCAAATTGTCGGTTAACAATAGAATGAAAGGCCCGGGCTAAGTGAAATGAATTTTTGATTTAAGAGCTTTTCTATTGTGTTGACACCTACTCGATTATTTCTTGCTTTAAATTGTTGAGCGATTGCATAAGTAAGATGTTTTGCTACGTCACTGAGATTAAGGTTCTTATTTGTTTTTCCGTTCCGTCAGAATTTCAACTTGAGATTCTTAAGGATTAGCCGGCCATATATGTTTGGGCGTATTCGCCATCTGCAAATCAATGTATGGTTAATTTGTCCAACGGATGTCCGACAGGCATACCCACTATGCAGATCTAACGGATTGCCCGAACGTATTTTATTATGACCGACTATTACAGAAGGCGATAAAACATAAATTATTCTAAGTGTAAGATCAACAAAATGCATGCAGAATTGCCCTTCACAAACTAGTTGTCTATGTTCTTACTTTAACAAGCTTTCAATTAAAAACTGATGTAAATGGTAAGGTAAGTGGGCACACAAATTAAGTCCCACAAAACGCTTAAGAGAAAGGTGACGGGACAAACTTGATCCTATGATTTGAAACTGGTAGGAGTCTGCTCTATAGTTGGATGATGATGATGATAAGGAGTGCTCCAAAAAATCTTTAATTTATGGTTCATATAGCAATCACGTTTTCTTAAAGACGTTGGTTAGTCTGTAATTACATGCAAAAATTATTTGCAGCACAAAATTAATCTCAACATGGAGCCTAATTTAAAATATTTAACCAGGTACTTAAACCCCAATACAATCATTTAAAAGCAACATTGTAGCCGACATAAATAAGAAACTGACAAATGCGCATAATTCAAAATTCTCGTAAATTTTGACTTTCCTCACGGCGCACCATGGGCGAGGCGAGGCGTGAGCCAAGATTAATACTTATTCAATATTATCGAAAGAATTGTGGAATATGTCAGGTTTGCGCACGACTGCACAATATCTGGCTTGTCAGTCTAATAGCTTACAGAGAACGGGGGAGTCGAGGTCTCAGGGGTTCCAATGGCAGTGTTTGAGTAGCAGAAAAGAAAACAGCCTATTTTGAATAGTCGGTGTGAATTTCAATAGCGAGCTGTCACATGGTATCATCAAAAATAAAAGCATCCCTCCATGCAGCATATTCCTCATTGCTGAGGGTCATGAAAACCACCATGGATCAGCCTACTGCGGTCCTTAGCCACTTTGAGTGAGTCGTGCAGATTTGGTTGGACCAGCGCATCGGACTACGCCCTCAAGGCCTCTAACAATTATGAGGTCTCGTCAAACTGGTCACTGGAGTGGAGAATCATACTCTCCCGCATTCTCAACCAATGAGAACACGCCGTGCTCACGGCTAACTTGGCAACTGTCGATTTATTGGAAGCGTGTTAATATCAGTTGTTGTGATTATTGAAAGGTTGTCAAAAGGGATTCGCGAAAGATCAAAATGTTTCGAAAATGATTTTTAAAGGGTACATCCGATTTGCCGTTCAATGAGGTTAGGAACCGAGTTGTGTAGGTTAAGGGTTTTAAAATTACAGACTTTCATTATATTATATGTAGGTATTTACTTTGAATTTGGTATCTACAAACAAGGAGATTTTTGAAATAATTGCAGAAGTTACTATCTACGTAGGGTTTTGTTTATTGTAGTTTACCATTAAGGATGACTCATAATACAACAGGCCGAGACGTGACCGTGCCGGGCTGATCTATCAGTTTCTATAGAAAACGTCACGTGACGTCCGAGGGCTCCGAGTTGTCACGTTATTCATTCTATAGAAATTGACAGACCGTCCGACCTGCCCCTTCCCCCTCGTTCTAGTGTGAATTATTCTTTAGTCTGTGATACTATTATCTTTTTGTATTTTACGAGTATAATACTCTTTTAAGATAAATAATATTGTTATGTTATCTAGCGGTTTCTTAAAACTGGTAATTACTCGTAATATATCGATAATATAAATAAGTTACCATGATGAATAACTACCGAAGATATATACTAAACGACCTCCTAGCCTAGTCGCTAGTAACCCTGCCTACGAAGCAGGAGGTCCCGGGTTCGAATCCTGGTCAGGGCAATTATTTGTGTGTATATCACGAATGTTTTCTACGTATTTAAGTATTTATACTTATCTATCTATTATATATATATCGTCGCTTAGTACCCACATCAAAAGCCTTATTGAGCTTACTGTGGGACTAGGTCGATTTGTGCAAGATTGTCGATATTTGTGGAGGATGCTGTCGTCCCGATGAGTCACTCAGGCATATTATCTCCGGCTGTTCTCACTTTGCTAACGGTGAGTACTTACAGTATATATAATTTTATCGCCAGAATTAGGTATATACCAGCAAGTTGCTCTTCAATACGGTGTTGAGGACCACGAACTGCCGTACAACAAGCACTTACCTGCGCCAGTTCTTGACAATGATTGTGCCACGCTCTTTTTGGATCGATCTTTCATCACGGACAAGACTATTGTAGCCAAGAGGTCTGTTATCGTTATGATATATCGATTGCAGCGCCGGGCCTTGATCGTTGACATCACCGTCCTCCATGATATAAAACTCGCGAAGGCTAAGGAAGAGGAGAAGAACCTAGACTTGGTTCATAAAGTAATCGCCATGTTGAAGGTTGATTAGCTGACCATTCGACCAACATATCGAGAGGCTCTCGCTATGAAGTTGTGGTTGAATCTAGAGTCAGATGCAGGAGGTATTAATATTGGAGAAGGCGTGCATAGTCTGGTAGTTCCTTTCCTGGTAGGCCCTGCCCCGATGCCGGCGGCACCCTGTTGAGGATTTTTAAAATATGATTTTATGCATTTTGTATTTGTACGTGTTTATTGTATTTTACTTCTAAAACTGTAATATATAAAAATCCTAACCCAAGACGAAAATAAAATAAAGAAACAAGTTAACTTACTTAGTTACTACAGATTTTCTCCTCGTAAAGTTACGGAATTAAATAAGAATTTCTACAATTATTGCCTAATGCATTTAACCGTTTAATAAATAGGTAAAGCCGGTCAATAAAATGTTTATGGCGGGATTGCATTAGATGCATTAGATGCAGCACAATAAAATTAACCAACTTCTTAGATTAAGTTATTTAATTAAGAGTTTTATTTGTACTTATCAGAACGCTCAATTGCGAATACCTACCATAAAAAGTTAGATAGTTGTTAATGTTTTCAAGTCAATAAAACATAAAAGTTCATGTTGACACAACTTAACGATAGTTTAATAAAGTAGATAATAGGGGAGAGTCGGTTATATCGTACCACTTTTTACTCAAACGTGGATAACTTTTTTTTAAGGTAGACAGAAATGTGACTTCATTTAAAAGTTCAGTTTTTTGGCTAGGTTATATATAAAACTGAGTATTCTAGGATTCATTTAACAATCTGCAAAAATCCGAAGGGACTGCCATAGGTACAGTAGAGATCTCTTTGAAGCCTGGCTCGACTGTACGATTTAGCCGACCAGTCAGTTAAATCGTACCAGCACCATTCAAACTATTAGTTTAGCATTATGAATGTGTATTGTTTATTTTAGATTCAAATACCCATTATTTATAGCAATACACTGAAATAGCACTGATACAATTAAAAATATTTGGTCGGTTAAATCGTACCTATGAGCGTGAGCTATGGTACGATTTAACCGACCAGGTTTTTTTTAAATGTACCTATATAATTATAACCACACAACTTAGACAATTTGTAAATACCACTCAGTAAAGCTGATAAATGTTGTAGTGAAATACTGTTAATTCTGTATTTTTAATCTATCTATGTATATCACGATTTATACAATTACGAAATAACATTAAAAGTTACATCGAGTCTGACGAAAATCTATATTTTTTTCTCTCTCAAGTTAATTTTCTACTTTTTGTCATTTTTTATTTCAATAACTGATAATTATAACATAGGCGCTCTGTCGAATGCCCCATAAGCAAGTAAAATAGGTTGTTAAGTAGGAAATCTAGAGGTGGTACGATTTAACCGGTGGTATAGATGACTCTCCTGCACCTAACCAAATTACAGAAATGTTGATGCATTGTATTTATTTTTTACCAGGAATAATGCCCTCTTGTACAATCCAGGTTTAGTACGGTGTAGCAATAGTAAGTATTTATTTCTTTCGAGATTTGACAGTTAACACCTGGTTAGCTAAGCTCCCCCGCCAAAGTTAAGAACATCAAAGTCATACACTCATCCTTTACTTTCTTACCAAGTAAAGAAAGTGTTAAAAAGAGATGTAGGATGTTGTTATTTCTCCGATTCCGTAAGTTGTCAACAGTTTTCGCTGATCTCTTTTGATGCAATGCAATTCATCCCAGCAGCCAAATTAAAAATAAAGTCCAAATACATCGTTGTTTGGTAACTCGGTATCAATGTATAACAACTTAACTTAGTCGCATATTTTGAAAGTGGATTTTTCGAAAGTCGACTTACGACATTTGAAAAATCCACTACCAATTTCAAGGCCGCTCCAAACTATTAACATTTGACAGCTGCTGTTCTACTTCCATCCTTTAGCTATTCTTCCGTGGGGTTGGTGGCATCAATACTTTTAGTTTATTTTATGACGACGCTCAAAAGCACTAACCACCAAATCTCTATAAATTCTCATTTCTGCTTTAGCGTACATTAAAAACAAATTTACTTTTTAATAAAATCCATTTATTCCAATTAACCTATCCATGGCATCTTTACAAGCCACACAATGTAAATAGGGTAATGGTAATGTCCATTGTTGGCTAATATTCATTTCGAGTAAATAAATAATTTATAGCTCGTCCATTATTTCGCGCGCATAAATTTTAATACAGGCAACACTGTTTAATATATTTGTGAACCGCAGGTACACATTTAAGTAGACCACTCAAACTATAATCCTACACTGCATTTATAAAGAAGTTGAACAACTTTGAAGGATGACTCACACTAGAACGGGACGGGACGGGACGGGAAAATCTGTAAATACTCATAGAAAGCCTCACGTGACATCCGAGGGCTTCGAGCCATCACGTGATTATTTTTATGTTTTTAAATATAAAAATATTCTAAATTGTAACAGAAACGCACAAATTTTTGTAATAGTCAATAAAAATATGAAAAAGTTACCTAAATATCTAAAAACCTGCAATAAGTTTAGTATGAAAATGTACTTATTGAAATTAAACACTTTAGAACGGATTAATCGCGTTAATTAAGTAAGTTCGTTAAGTCGGTTCGTAAGTTGTATGTATGTTAATCCTCACAGGGTATTTTACAATTTAAACATTTTTAATTTAAATTATAGAATGCCCTTCAGGCTATGTATTAAGTACTAGCTTTATAAGCCCCTCTGGGCATTGTAGACCAACCTTTGTTTTTGTTTTTAATTATTTTTTTTTAATTTTTGTATGTAGGTAGTTTGCACTAGTAACTTTTTTGATTGACGGGTAGAATTCGCATTCTCTCAGTCATCATCGCTCGAAACGTAGAATCATGGTGTTAATAAACGCGATTAATCCGTTCTAAAGTGTTTAATTTAAATGAATAACAAACGCGGAAACAGAAGACAATATTTTGTAGGTACCTACTTACTTATGCAAAAAAAGTAGGTACAGTCAACCAATTGGAACCCTAGGCCACTCTAGAACCTTGTCAAAATGACAAGCAGTAATAGATTTCTTACAATCCGATTTACAGCGTCACTGTGACATAGTCCTACAGTGGCCTAGGGTTCCAATTGGTTGACTGTATATCATCACGGAGCTATCCCATCTTCGACATCTCGCTGAGTCTATAGACATTTACCCCGTATTACCTATTCTACTAACAAACATAACATGCGGCATTTATCCAAATATATGTCTACAATGTGAACAGAATCGATGTTCCCACCATCACCGTCGAACCTCACAGCTTTTGCTTTAAGCTGGCAAACAAGCTTACCGATCTCTTTATATTTCTGCCGTCTCTTAAACCTCAAGCAATTTTCATCTGAAAACACCTAGTGTTACGGTTCAAATTAGCCTGGCACTTCTGAATTATTGAGTTGAATGTTGTTAAGCTAATATAGAAAAGTTCATATGGCAAACAAAGAGTTATCGGATGCACGATTTTTTAAACGGGTTCTCTATAAAAAGTTACGGGAATGAGTGACCTGCCAACACTTAATATTTTAGTGGCCTATTATGCTTGCGAGTGGATAAAATGCAGTGGGGTGAATTGGGCTCGATTCAGGATATTTGCGAGGATTTTTATTATTGATTATGTTCGTGATCAGTTATAACGCATTATTTTGGTTCAAAAAATGTTGGGAGACTGTTTATATAATCAATGTGGGGTTTTTAAGCTAAGTTTAGCTTATTATTTATACTACCTTAGTAACCCATGCTCGGGTATTGTAAGCGATTACCGGAATCCATGCACGTGTGCAGTTCCAAATCTCTGTTATTTTTACTTCAAGGAAAACTAAGGAAGAGAACTCTGAATTTTTACACAGGTACAGTCAAGTACATTAAACACTTATAAATAAACTCGACTGTAAGTAGGTAAGTGTACGTAATTATGTTGAAGGTATCTTTCTAGATACCGACTGAATTCAAAGCAAAATATGAACCTACCAACTTATATGACCTTGAAGCAATGCTCATGTGACCCTCAGGTGTTGAGCAACGGTAGTCGCTTACCATCAAGTGACGTCTGCTCGTTTACCTCTTATTTATTATTTTCAATCAGAAACATCTGCGAATGATACCAAATTACTCTTTCTTACGAAAAAAATGTAAAGAGAAAGAGAAAGTAAGTGGATAAACTCATGCACTCGGGCGGGACTCGAACCCACAACTCTGGTATAGCACACGCTCATCGATCTTCTAACTGAACTACCAAGATCCCTTGAGGTCTCCTTTACAGAAAACTGTTTTATGTTGGTACTAAATCTCCATTTCTTAAAATGCTATAGCCTCCACAGTGTCTAAAATAACAAAATGATTACCACCGGTAAGCACGTGCACGGCTCAAACCAATTAGACTTAGTTTAAAGTGCAATTGAAAAACAAACAATCCCCACAATATTAAACGAAAAATGGAGAAAGGGTGTGCCCTTACTTCCAGCGATGAAATATGTTATAATCAGATTTGAATTAAAAAAATTTGACACTACCGCCTCGCTTTTCGCACCTCATTGATTGAAATAAGAATAGAAATAAGAATAAGAATCATTTATTCATATTGTATAATAACAAAAACAGGAAAACAGAATTGTTGTGCGCATCACGAAATGGATCTAACTCAATATAATGCTAGTTTTAAAGCTAGCGCTGGTTTTCCGTAGGGCCCATTCGGCAATGACACACAAGACGACTAAAAACATATCAGTATAAAATATTAATATTACTAAAATTTAAAACATCACAAAACTAAAAAAAAAGTACTTCTCATGAACGCGACCATACCATCCGTCAAGCTTGCTTAGGCTATCTGTGCTTTTTGCGCAAGCGCAACAAGCGCCAGACCTCCGACCGCCCAGTCGCGTCGCCCCCGGCTCAAACTCAATTAAAGTTGACATTACCGCTTCGCTATTCGCACCTCATTGATGGCCCGCACCACTTCGCACTACACACCACTCGAGCTTTATTTCAGTTTATATCCTATGAATCCGCTGTCCGCCGCACTTCGCTCCGATGCGGCAATATCACTACGCAATTACCGTCGCTTTTAAGAGTTTTAAGTCGCCCGCAAAGCGTCAGTGCGGCAAAGCTCTAAGAACCCCGCTGCACGCTATCATAGGGCCGATCCTCGCCCCGAGCAAGAACTAGGCTAGCATTACGCGCAACTCATATGTGCAATGTGTGTGCGTGTGTGTGTGTGTGTGTGTATGGATGCGTGTTACTTAAGTATATGTTTTTATTACATAACTATTTGCGAGTTCCTGTAATTGGCTCTATATATCTATTTAAGATTCCATTGTCATTTAGTTAGCTGTTGGATCTCCTTATGTAAAAAATAAATAAATAAAACTCGAGCGTTCTCTTAGTTTAAATCTTATGTATCCGCTGTAACTGGGCACTTCTTCACCCCGGTGCGGCAATGTCACTACGCGATAGCCGTTGCTTTTAAGAGTTTAAAGTCGCCCGCAAATCGTCAGTGCGGTAAAGCTCTAATAACCTCGCTTCACGCTGTCACAGGGCCGCGCCTCGCCCCGCTGCGCCAAGCACGAACCTGGCTGACATACAGCACCAATTAAAGTTGACACTACCGCCTCGCTTTTCGCACCTCGCACGTTAGCGGAACGGCGCACTGAGCCGCGTTTTTGTTCCATAGTTTGTTAAAAAACTACACGGACTTGCACGAACTTTACGTGCCAATTACGATGTAGCAATTTGAGTTCAGAGTTTTTAATGGCATCGTGATTTATTTACAATTTTCGTATATTTACGAACGTACGATTTTTTTCGGAAGTTCATGGAATTAGTTTTATTAAAAGTGCATCAAAGGAAGGTAAAACAAAATTAGTAAAAGCTGTCATACGTGTAACTTTAATAAATTTAATATATATAAATTACGTCGAGTTTCAATTAACTATTTCTAAGAAAAATCTTAGCGACATTTTATGTTACAACAATGACTTTCAAATCAACAATAACATTTGGAACAGCTTTTAATTATACACAGAGATCGGTAAAATCAAAGACTGCCTTATACCTTTAAAAGTACCAAGGTGCAGGATATGCAATTGTGTGTATTTTTATGTATGTTTCATAAAAGTACAAGAAAGCTTTTAATTTCGTTATTTCGTTAAAATATATTGAGTTAAAACCTGTAAATATACCTACAGATGAATTCTGCTCTGAGCACAGACTTCACACACCGGATTGTGAAGTGTTTACAAAGAGAATGAGGTCAACACACATTATGCACAGTTTTACATGTACATTTCTTTGAATATAATGAGCCAGCCTACACCATGTTATACTACAATATTCTAGGTTCACCCCTAAAACACAATAATTGCAAATAATTATAATTTTCACGAGAACTGAGTGCGTAGCCAAAGTGCCATTCGCTCACGCTACGAAGCGTATCGTAGTTATCTCTCTCTATCACTCTTCCTTATTAGTGCCACAATGACAGTTGCGTTTAGTTCGCGACTGAGCGTTATTGTCACCTTAGTTACGCAAGCAGATCGTAAATGTTTAACGACTGGGAGAATTCGAATTCTCGATCATCTTAAGCCTGTGAAATCGAGTGCTGTAAAGATCTCGAAACGTACAAACGTCTTAATAAACGCCATAAATCCATTTTAAAGTGTTTCAAGTAAACAGGTAAACTTAACATTTAACTACAGGTAGTATAAGTAAGTTTTTTTCTGAGAAATTTGCTTCTCTCTTCTTGAAAATAGTAGTTTAGTATAAGTAACTTTAATTACCTATGGTCTAAAAAAGTGAAGTGTGTATATTTGAAAGGTTAACTAGAAGAAATTGTAGTTTTAGAGGCGTAAAAAGTGGAACACATTTTTAACGACTCTTGCTCAGTGTTATCAGTCTATTTAATTTCTATGTCGATGGCATTAGCGAAACAATCGAGTGAAGCCATTGCCGTCAAAGTGGAAGCCCATGCAACCTGCCACTGCTGCTCTGCCAAAGGCAATTCCAGTCAAAGGACTGCATTCAACTTTTTATTTACAATTTCACTCACCTTTTTAATAGTGAAACGAGTTTTTGCGTAGAAACAGGCATTGTAGTGCGAGCGTGCAAAGTGGTGTTGAAATAAATGTACCTAGTAAGACATATAAGGCTTTCATTAAGATTTCAATAGTAAATTAAAAAAAATATATATTATTTAAACTTTCGTGAGTCATACTCACATTAAATTGAAACGGTTAAAACTTACGTATTTTGATCACAATAGACGTGACATGTTTCGACTGCATCGAGCGAGAGTGGTGTGGTCACCTTCGTGGCTCGGGCATCACTTGAGTGATGTCCCTTGAGTACTCTGTCGGTCCGACGATGACTGCCAGATGCAGTTAAAAATTGGCCAAGTGCGAGTCGGACCCCGCATAATGAAGGGTGACGTACCTTAATACGACTAGTGGCTCTGAGCTGTAGACCTTGCGATATGGTAGTGGTATTTGCATTAAGGTCCTAAGAGCCTTTGGGATCTATGGCGCTTAGAAACTTTGTACCAATCCCGCCATTTTGAAAATTTACAGAAACTGATACGACCAAATTTTTATATGCCTACCTAATTAACGAACTTTGGTTGATAAATGCAACCTGTAGAGGAGAAGAAATGGCCAGACACAGGAAAGCATTTTTGAAACAGAGAGGCTTCGCTCACTCGGTCACTAAGAAAACCATGCAATTGCATTGTAAGCATTACCTTTTGTTATGATAAATAAGTACCTTCTTTTATGGAAGGAAACTCTATTATAAATGCTTCTGCACCGAAGGGACAGATGCAGGAGCGATGTTGCACTCTCACCGAATAAAAACCCCTTGTTGTTCTTTTTTGACGCAATCAGGGCAGCCATATTGGATCTCCAGTAGAACGCACCAGTGCCGCCCTTACTTCACGCCTCTGTGGGTCCTTTTCTTTCTTTTGGACCGTAGCAGTCCCTTCCGTCTACGACCCCAAGAACTCCTTTTACTTGCCTTTTGCGACAGGTTTTGTTTAAAACGTTATTTTTAATTGTTTTAAATTTACTAGCGCTATTTCTCTGCATCTCATTTAAAATACGACTCATAAAAACACGTTAAACTTAATACGAAGTAAAAACATGAACTAAGAGAACTGAAAACTCCAGTAGAAGCTACTAAAGCAGGTTTAGTCGTATTTTAAATTAGGCAGCTCATATCACTGCTCACGGCAACTTTATGTTATTCAAGACGGGTTTTATATTTTTGTTATTACACCGTGTTTCAGCGTTGAATTTGGAGCATAAAGCGAGAGAAGCGTTGGTTGTATTCAGAAAATAGAATTTAATTCTGGTATCAGGAAAACCATCATGATGGGTAAAGTATCCGGATTGCGAACACCTGAACGACGAAATATGCCATGGTTCCACACGGTTGGCATACGGGAGTGGAAATGGATTTGGACCGTTGAGCAACTGTTAAACTGGCACGCGACAACGAAAATTTTAAGAAGACTCCCAACCTTCAGTAATGGAGTCGCACACGAAGAAACAGATCAGGTAAATGGTCGTAATAGATTAGACTGCCACATGGGCAAAAGTAGTCCTAGGACAAGACTGCCGCGATATTATCTCGTGGTCGAGATAGACGACTGTGAGTGTCTAATCCGGAGAGTTAGAAGATGACAGGTGCCTTACTCGATCGCAAGATACTGGCAGAACTTTTGTGTTTAGG
Source organism: Lathronympha strigana (assembly GCA_949128165.1). Lineage (NCBI taxonomy): Eukaryota > Metazoa > Arthropoda > Insecta > Lepidoptera > Tortricidae > Lathronympha > Lathronympha strigana. The sequence continues at coordinate 4,991,090 of OX421911.1, forward strand.
CTTTGCCGTGCCAAAAGTCGGAAGAAGATGATGATTGGAATAGGTGGTTGCTTGGTGGTGTGGTTTGCACTTGAAATCCAGCTTGCACTAAATAACTTTTTAGATCTGATTACCGAAATGTCATTCTATGTTTACTAGTTGTTTTGGTGAGGGATAATATCGTGAGGACTCTGAAAGGTGTTTGTTAAGATTCCAACCAACTTTAACTATTTTTTCCCAGTCAAATTCGTAATTGTAATTTGTAAAAGCAAAGCGAGTTTACAGGTATCTACGTCGTTATTTAAAAGATTTTGCCATGAAATAAAAAAGCAACGAAAACATGAAATAGGTACCTAGGTAAAAAGACGATGGATTTAAAAATGCACTTAATTTTGACAAACATAAGAGGACATGGATCATTTGTGAAGGAAGATGAAGTATAACAATAAATTACGGATAACACTAACATATTCTCAATCACTACGCGCCACATATTTTGGATATCATAGGATGCCATTATTAAACACCAAGTACCGCGCGCGACTACGCACGCGGACGTACTGCGTTCCGTCAGGCCGCGCGCACCGCCCTTGATAACAAAACCGGTTGAGGATGATCCCGTCTCGGAATCTCGGGATCGTTGGAACTCTTCTTCTTCCTCTCTCTCTTCTTCTTCTTCTTTGTTTTTTTCTTTTGTATATTATATATATCGTTGTCTGAGTACCCGTAACACAAGCCTTCTTGAGCTTACTGCGGGGCTTAGTCAATTTGTGTAAGAATGTCCTGTAATATTTATTTATTTATTTATTTATTCCTCGCGTTTTCCCGGCTTATGCCACGGCTCAGTGATCCTGGGGTTCGCTTTGGCAACTAATGCCAAGATTTAGCGTATAGTTTTTGCCATGATTAGTTATTAAAAATTCATAGAGAATTAGTCTATGAGAAATTTTAGATCGTCTAGTTTTCTAAATTATAAGAATCGGTATTTTTATGGTATCTAGTTGTATTTTCCGAATACGCCCCTTGGACGTTATTGCTTGCATTTTTGCAGTGCGAATGCATGCAATATTTCTTTGCACATTCGTGAACACCGTGAGTGGGCGACACAATGTGTATGAGTATGTAGTTCTATGGAATCCTGCGTTAGAATGGTGCAAGATTTTGATGTCACAATTTTAACAATAATTATTTTCCTCTGTATAACAATTTGTTAATTAAATTCAAGAGTATTTTTGAATAGTTGTACAACTTAAAAAAAACTGATATTTAATAATTAAATTCAAATAATGCTCTTCATCAATTCATATTTAACTAAGAGTATTTTTGAAAAAATTTAAAACTTAAAAAAAACTGATATTAAATAATTAAATTCAAATAATGCACTTCATCAATTCATATTTAACAAAGAGTATTTTTGAAAAGTTATACAACTTAAAAAAAAACTGATATTAAATACATTATCAGTATATGTCTCTAAGGTACTTTTTTGATATATCTGTCAGTCTTCTAATTTTGAAGTGCTGGAGTAGAAAAAATAGTATTGTAATAAGGTACGTGTTACTATAATATATTTCATATTATTTTATTCACAATGTTTTTTATTTTACATGTCATTTTGTCATAAATTACAATAGATTTTAATAATAATAAAATACAACGTAAATTCCTAAAATAAACAAGTAAAATAAAATAATTAACTAGTCCATGGGTTACTTAAATATTACATGTTTAAAATGTAAAAATTCGTCCTAGCTGTAGATTGTGTGTTATACAATAAACACACATTCACAGAAATAACCTGTCGTAATAAATAGGTAACTACGGAATGAAAACACCCTTTTATTTAAATTTAATGTTACGGCTTCCGTGCAAATGGATCCACAAACACGATTTCGTTGAAATAATATCAGTTTGAGTATTCCAATCGTAAAGAGAATGAGAGTGAGTTGATAGCTTAAACTTAAAAAGTATCCGCCAATTGCAAGCACTTAACTTCTTAAGATAATGGCATTTTACGTAAAAATAAAGCAGTTTATAACGACGACGGCTACGACAAATTCGATGGTTTTCGAATTTAACTTTAACACGCTGAAGGTATTGCATGAGAGGGTATTAAATAAAACGATGAGTTAATCGTTTGAGTTGATAGTCAAGTCAAGACCAAGGGGGTTAAGTCGGAAATTGGGAACGTGCAATTCATGCAAGTTTTTCACTGGGGCTAGAGTGATTTCGCCCGTCGAATGTATGTCAAATCTTTATTCCCAATTTAGTTAAAATACGGGGTATTCGTTTTTCAGGTTAGTGCAGGATCACCACAGACTGGTTTAATTGATGTATACTCACGCAAGGAGAATATCACCCCAGATTTGTAATTCCGAAGTCCTTGCATGCAAACGTGCAAAGATGAATGGTGTCTGGCCGGAGCGTGCAAAGTGCCAAGGAATAGAAACAGTCAACAAGGGGTTAAGATATTTTTAAATAAACACCGACAGCGCACGCGACGTACGAATACCTAGATTCCAATATGGCGGACAATAGAATAGTAACTATTTTTCACATTGCTACAAAGTTTTTTTTTGTCAAAGTTTTACTTTTTATAGCAGTGTTATATTCAAAAGAAAAATTTAAATTAAGGCTCAATTTTTTTTGTAGGTATTGCTTGTTAAGAAAAGCTTGGTGTTAATATTTTGTGTTAGACAAGGAAATGGAGATGGATAGGTCACGCCATTCTTCGAGGAGATGCGAATAACGAAAGCATTGCTTTCGGTTGGAAGCCCCCAGATGGGAAGCGTAGGTCCGTCGAGAGTGAGCTACATGCAGTTGGACTGAGCTGGAACGGGGCTGGAAGGGTCGCGGAAAACAGGAAGGGATGGCGCGAGCTTGTGAAGGCCCTCTGCACCTCTGGAGCGCCAGGACAACAACATTATCAATAGCAAAGGGGAGATCAACCAAATATAACCAAATCAACCAAAGATGATTAATATTTAGAGAATGCATCATTAGTATCATCCATACTAATTATTATAAATGGGAAAGTGTGTGTGTCTGTTTGTTTGTCCGACTGTCACGGCAAAACGGAGCGACGAATTGACGTGATTTTTTAAGTGGAGATAGTTGAAGGGATGGAGAGTGATAATTATAGGCTACTTATTGTCTCAAAAAAAGCGGGCAAAAGCTAGTTATAAATAATCTTAATAATCTGTGTAATCTTAGCAATGCAGTTGTCAGTCGGGTAGCGTGGTCAATGGGTTTATAGTTTTATATGGAGCCGGCGAGGTGCATAAGACAGCATACTGTGTACAAATATGTTTTTCTCTTTTATAATTTATTTTATATTTTTTAAGGCTAGGCCACACCGCTTGTGTATGCCGAAGGTCCGCCTGCTGCTCCTGGCCTATAAAACAAAGACGTGCCATGCGCGTGTGTCTACGCGCATATCCATATTGAAGTTGCAGTTTTGAACATCTAGATTCTTAGTTATAAATTGAAAGAGATGTCATATACTACAGAAAAAGTGACCAAGGTTGCGGTGAGCAGGGCTGGGATCGAACCAGCGACCTCCTGCTTTCGCGGCTGCTTTCGTCAGAGAAGGCAGAGGCCGTCTGCTCACCGGAGACCTTGGTCACTTTTTCTGTAGTATATGACATCTCTTTCAATATATAATTTATATATAGTAGTGTGCCTACTTAAAAACATGCTTCACAATTGTATACATTCTTCGTCCCTCGCTCTCTTTTTTTCTTGTGCATGACTAGCGGGAGTGGGATATAAAGTCCACGCTGTAGCAAAGTAATTTGGAGAAAAACAAAACACTCAAAATACATGTCGAACCCCTCTTGTTTCTTTATTTATATATTCAAGACTACATAAAACCTCCAGAATAACACGTAGGTTATAAAACATAATATAACGTAAGCATCAGCACAGTATCCTTAAAATACCGTATACAGATATAAAAGAGACAAAAGCCTAAGTATCCTTGAAATACCGTATACAGATACATCACCAGGAAGTTACTTTGCATCGCTCACAGTTCAACGACCCCCATATTCGCACCCCCGCACTCATATAAGTAAACAATCTGGCCTTGGTGGAAAAATGTCACAATGCGAACCAACATCTACGCTGTCGACTGAGAATTGATAACTCTTATTACAAAGGAATAGGGTCTACGTGTGTCCAGTTAAGGGTGTAACGGTTTGTACAGTCGCCATCAGATACATTGGACCTGCCTAGGTGCCCACAAATATCTGAACACACCTCTATTGTGAAAGCGTTAGAGTGCATGTTCAGATATTTGACAGCACCTTCGCCGTCCCGATATATTTGATAGGGATACACCAGTGTATCTCTCTTTTGCGCCGTTATATCACGGGATGAGTAAACGGGGAAATGCATGCATATTTGTAAATATTATGTTAATTTAATAGACAGTTGTGGGGAGGTGAGGCAGTCATTTGTTTTAGTAAATGAAACAGCTGAGTTGGTATTTTTATGATTTATGGACGGAGGCTTTATTTGTACTTTGTCTGTATATATTTGGTCTCTGTTTAGAATATTTTGTGAAGGGGACGACTAATTGATAATAATGATACGAGTAGCTTACTGTTAAGTTAAGACTCCACTTGCCCATTAAGAAGTACCTTACCTACTATCTAAGTATCTACTTAGGGTAGATGTTGTTAGCACCCCCCAAAGCTGCATACGAGGGATATGGTGGAGAAATTCGGGGTCACCGGGTTTGTCTCGATAGCTCAATTGGTAAAGCGATGGGCGAGTATACCAGAGTCGCGAGTTCGAGTTTAACCACCTTTTCTTTCTTTCTAATGATATATTGGAGTACAACAATTGTATTCTATACACCAATTTAGTCATAAAACCGGCCAAGCGCGAGTCGGACTCGTCCACCGAGGGTTCCGCACAAAGGATGGGCCATTTATAACCTTAGGTACTTAAAAATACTGGTGGCACGGAACTCACAGTGTGCGGCAATTATACGATTTTCGGATTTTTTCCTGTACTTGTGCTACAAGCTCTTGCTTTTTGCCAAATTTCGTGATTCTAGCTCAACAGGAAATACCCTATATGTATATATTTTGATTTCCACTGGTAATGTATGGGAAATGCAACATACACGACCGTATCTTTTGATTGCGTTGACGTAGAGATTTGTTTTTTTACAGCTTTAAAGAGCCAGACCTGTATATGTTGTATTAATTTTAACTTGCCTTGCCACCTATACACATTCCCGAGATAAAGGGTCTTTACAGACGGACAGACAGACGGACAGCAAAGTGATACTATAAGGGTTCCAATTTTTCCTTTTGAGGTACGGAACCCTAAAAACCTATTAACTGCGGTTTAAAATGAATTTGATTTTTTTTACTTGGGTAAGTAGGCAGGTATAAAAAACAGTCTTAACGCAAAATATTTTCATATGAATAAAAAATCTGCTCTATTTGCGAAACAGAATATATGTACAGCTTTTCCTGCTTTGTATGACAGTTTTCAGCACCACATTTTGACTTTACTAAACTACCAACTAGAAATACAATTTTATTTGTAGGTGTTTTTATAGTCACGAAAACAATAAACTGAAAGCGTATTTATTTACATAAATAGAGCAAGGCCTCTCGTACGGTATCGGTCCACTTTTATGCTTCATTTTACCTAGAAGTTGTAATAAAGCCTTCTCTAGTTTCAGCCCACGGTTATTCTTGAACTTAAGGTTCATATACATAAATGATAAGATAAACAAGTGTTTTGAAAAGAGTAGGGTGTATTAGTATTATTTCAAATGTCGAAAACGTAGGGTTAATTTGAAATGAGGCCCTTGTTATGTGATTTTGAAATTAAGCTTATATTCGAAATTACCCCGATATACTCGTATGCTGTTGGGCTGTTCTTCTTTTTACCGAGAATGAAACGCGATTTTCTCTATTTTTCAGATTTTAGATAATGTGCAAAATGATAACGGTAGAAATGATTAAAAAAATAAACATATGTGTTTGAAGTAGACTATTTGATAGTTCAAAGTTTCGTGAGTCATACTGACATTAAATTGCAACGGTTAACACTGACGTGTTTTTATCACAATAGGCGTGACATGTTTCAACTGCATCCGGCAGTCATCGTCGGACAGACAGAGTGGTGTTGTCACCTTCGCGGCTCGGGCATCACTGCCTGAAGCCGGCGTAAGTAACGGGTCGCGCGCTTCAAAGCAGGCTGATTCGAGCAATCCGGAGTCGTCGTTGCGGGAGTCAGAACTGTCACGCCTATTGTGATAACAATATGGAAGTGTTAACCATTGCAATTTAATATTTGATAAATAGTTATTTTCATGGCGGTAAGGTATTTTTCTTTTCAGTGATTTTCTAGAAAACAATTTGACAGAGTGCCTTTTTTCAGCGAAGACAGCCTTCCGATTGACCACTCTCTTACGGTGTTTTGAGTGAAATAATGTAGGGAAGTTTACAGCCACTAACAAGTACCTATACTGTACTGATAAGGTAATTTAACATTTTGGGCAATTACCTCCTATCAAAAAAATTATAATTAAATTCTAAATTAGACAGTTTTCAGCGCGGAGACAGCTCATTGTCGCTAAAAAAGAAGAACGGCCGTGTTTCATTTACCGTTTATTATTTATTTGTAAAATGTTTTTTTTTTTAATTTTATAGCAGAATCGGTAGATTCGTTTAAAGGCATTGGTGCTGGTGACCCTAATATTTGAACAGTACACAAAAAAGCTTTTAAGATTTTATTATCAATATGTTTCTTTTGTGATTAACTGTAATATGCCAAAGATTTTTTTCTTTAAATGATGTATCGAAAAGTGTATGTCATGGCATGTCATGCTTTTAACGGCTTTAAGGATGACTCATACTAGGACGGGAGGGGGACGGGACGGGGCGGGACGGGAGGATCCGCCAATTGGCTAAGTAAAGTTGTTTGAAGGTGTGAATATTATATTTTTTCTCGATAGCCGACGTCTTAAAGTTCAAGGAAATGCGGCTCTTTTATTTTTATTTCCTATTACTTATTAATAATATTTTTTTAAGTGAGCGAGTTGACATTTGTTCAGTTTAACGGCTGAATAGAGCCCAATGCTTTCGTCCATAATGAGTATAATGAATTAGAAAAAAAAGACAACTGTCAATGTCACTTGCTACTTTTCTCAACGATTTCTGCTAACATATTAAATAATATTTAAACCGGGTCACTCACGTAATTTAGTCGATTTTCGCTCGACATGTTTCGTTCTTTACGAAGAACGAAACACGTAAATTACGTGAGTGACCCGGTTTAAATATTATTTAATATGTTCGAGTCTCACGAGAGTTTTATAGTTAAGACTTCTGCTAATTATTTGAACAACGATTTGATCTACTTTCGACGACTTGGTACAAAACACTGAAGTTCATCTCTGTAATACTCCATTTCCCTTCGAGAGGTTCCAGGTTCTACTGGATTCATGGATATTATAGATACTGTACAGTCCAAAGGTTAGCAGAAGGGTGATCGTGAAGGCAATAAATTGTTGTCCAAAAAAGCAGCGCCAAGTCGTCGAAAGTAGATCAAATCGTTGTTCAAATAATTAGCAGAGGTCGTGGAGAAAAGTAGCAAAATCAGATGTCCGTTGTTTCAGCTAGGGTCGTTAAAATTATTGCATAGATTACATCACACCGATAACACCAAATTGCAAGAGAAAGAGAGTCTAATAAACCGTTTTTTCAACAATGACACAAGTGACATTGACAGTTGTCTTTTTTTTTCTAATTCCTTATACTCATTACGGACGAAAGCATTGGGCTCTGTTCAGCCGTTAAACTGAACAAATGTCAACTCGTTCACTTAAAAAAATATTATTAATAAGTAATAGGAAATAAAAATAAAAGAGCCACATTTCCTTGAACTTTAAGACGTCGGCTATCAGGAAAAAATATAATACTCACACCTTCAAAAAACTTTACTTAGCCAATTGCTATAGAAATAATCACGTGATAGCTCGGAGCCCTTGTATGTTACGTGACGTTTTCTAATAGTTCTAGTGTGAGTCATCCATTACAAAATAATTTACACTTAAGCATATTTAGCAAATCTGAACTAAACATAAAGAAATCTCGAGATCGTAAGAAATTTATTCATAGCTCAGATATTCAAACTAAAAATACTTGTTTGAAATATTCGAATGTTTCATAGATGAATAAATTAAGTTTGATAGCCAATATTGTCATTTTATGCAACGTTGGTAGCCTTCATAAACGGCTAATGACCTAATTTCAAAACCATCCCTCAACCTCAAAATGTACATTTACGGACAAACTTTTTACTTTTTACTTTTTTTTCTCTTGAAGAGATTGTGAAACGTGAGCGCAATCCAGCATTTGGCCCTGAGATTTACGATACCCTATAAACTTTTAGAAGAAAAAATTCGTAACTCTATTTGAAATTCTAAAGTATTACGAGAAAATATAAATATAGATATTAATCTAAGTTTTGTCGTTGCTTTCATCATAGTTCGAAATTCAGTACCTACTCATTTATTTTACGTACATGAAAAAAGAAAACTTCGTAATATAATATGATTTATTTAAATTAAACACTTTAGAACGGATTAATTGCGTTTGTTAATACCATGGCCCTACGTTTCAAGCCCTTTACAGCACTCATCATCGTCATTTTAATTAATCCTATGAAAATGAGTGCTGTTAAGGGCTCGAAACGTAGGCCCATGGTGTTAATAAACGCGATTAATCCGTTCTAAAGTGTTTAATTTCAATGAGCAACAATCGCGAAAATAGAAAACAATATAATGTTATTTACTTGAATTAATAAAGTCTTTCATTAGGGAAGTATATGTATATATACGCTTCACATATATGTAAGTAATACTAATTTTAACAAATTTTACAAGCATCCAGAACAAATCAAACGACATCTAACAACCTTCGTCAAGCAAGATAGGTATCAGTAGGTACATATTGTAACAATTATGATAAATCATAATAGGTAATTACTCGTACAGGAGTATGTAGATAATTACAGTCCCTAATACTGTAATTATCTACATACTCCTGTTTTAAGCTGAATTTTATAGAAAAGAATAAGTTGACATGACACATTAAAATCCTTTTCGTGTATAAATAGAATGTTCATATTTTACCCTTACGCCGTTATATTTCTACATATATTTACCTTACTTACAATGTTTTATTTATCTTTTCGTATCGGTTTTCATGTGGCCATATTTCAGTTCCGAGCAGATTTCGTTTTAAAGCCGGGATACATTTTGTTTGGCAAACAACTATTTTATTGCGGTTCGATAATAATGTATAGGGATCAGTTTTATGACATATTACTAATAAAAAGCGTATAAAATTTGCCATGTTATGGGCAGTAAAGTAACAATGTTTAGTAGGGTTCATATGCAATCATCGATTATTTGGCTTTTATTATAAAATTCAAAACCTTACGTAGTGTACGAGTAACAAATAAAATAAGTAGTTGATACCTATGTGCTTATTAGTGCCACGGGCATACTTTAGAAACGCGCTGTCGCTAACGCCTACGGTTACGTAAAACTAATGATAAGCACAGTAATATAAGTGTCCTACGTGGGTGACTGTTACGTGAACGCGTAGCGGCGCGGAGGAGGGCACTCCTCATATTTATCAAGGTCCGACCGTGATTCCGGACTCGGTCTCGGCAGCCTCCACTTTGGTAACTAATCCCAAGATGTGGCGTAGATGCTAGTTTACGAAAGCGACTGCAATCTGACCTTCTAACCCAGAGGGTAAACTAGGCCTTGGGGTTACTCCAAGTCCTCACGATGTTTTCCTTCACCGAAAAGCGATTGGTAACTATTACAAACGATATTTCGTACATGAGTTCCGAAAAACTCATTGGTACAGTCGGTGCCCTCACATAAGTATCCACGCGCGCTGCGCGGTTGCATATACGGGGTGGATACTTATGTGAGGGCACCGACTGTACAAGACAACGGCAAATTGGTGGAGGAACGCACCTTGAGCGTTTAAAATAAGAAACGATAGGATCGATCCTTCAGTCTGGTAATGGGCTGGCTTAGATCGAAAATTATAATATCCGTAATACGTGCTACTCGTACAAGCATGTGTATCCGGGGTACACGGCACAAATTCAAATCTTTCCGAAACTTTTTCGGCTTAAACGACCCAATCCATCCTCCTCTTCACTAATCTAACGTCCCAATCTTACTTACTACTTACGTGATGTTTTTGTATTATTTCCTGTTTGTTACCCACTATATTTTGTTTTTGTAAATAAATTATATTTGTGAGAATCATAAAAAAATAAATGATTGCAATACTTAGGAAATTTGGGACCATGGCTGCCGTGGTCGGGTAGTCTAGTTGTTAGGGCTTCTGTCGCGAAAGAGGTCGCTGGTTCAATTCCAGTGCTGATCACTGAGGGCCTTGGTCACTTTTTCTGTAGTATATGAAATCTATTTCAATTTATCAATGGTACGAGCCGGTGTAACAACCCGCGACCTACGAGTACATTGAATGTAAGTAAGTACATTTTGTGTCCCACTGCTAAGCAAAAGCCTCCCCTCTCTTGCTCCACCCGTCAGGGCTAACTGCATGTCTCTGCCAGTCGCTACAAAAGGCATCCAGGTCGTCCCGCCATCTCTTCTTTGGTCTGCCTCTGCCTCGACTAAGATAAATTTCATTTATAAGTACATTTATTGTAATATATTTTAAATTGGTTCAAAATGCATCATAATGTAAATAATTAATACGTTACATATCTGGTTTCAAAATAATAAGCAGTTTTGGTCTGTATTACAAAAAAATGCATTGGATAGTAGAATAAAACTTTACGTTTCTGTTCTGTAATTTAATAAATAAACTAAGTTATTGGTCAGTTAACTCCGCACAGATCATACAGCTTATCTGCGCACGGGCAATTGGAACGGAGTTTATCAAATGTATAAATTGCACGAACATGCTCCTAATTAGGAACAGAGATGGTTATCGGCTGACGTGGAGCATTGGTTAAATGCAGCGCAGGTTTTAGACTTGTTTATGGCTATGGTGTATGGATATTGACTAGCTTTCATTTGTGATTTCGTCCGAGTAGAAGTTATGAAGGAGCTGAAATTGGAGAAGGCGGTTGTCGTCGATTGCAATTTATAGTGCGGTCATAAACCATAATTTATCGTCATTTCAGCCAAAAGATAACTGCTGGATATACGCCTCCCCGAATACTTGCTTTAAGCGGGTTCCCGCGACCTTGACCTGTGTGCATAGCCAAGATGCCAATCGCTAGCGCTCAGTCGCGATCGAAACGCAACTGTCATTGTCACACTAATAAGGTAGAGTGATAGAGAGAGATAACTACGATACTATTCAGAGTGTGAGCGATTGGCATCTTAGCTACGGACACTGGTTATCGGACTACCTTGTGAGAGGTCTGCCCATACTCCGTCTTCCGGTACGTGGTCGCCGGACGAGTAGTTTTTGGCTCCATTAGCCATCCGACCTTCTAGCAATGCGTCTAGCCCACTGCCACCAGTGTGGAAATGAACGAGGAGAGTAGGGACGGTGGAGGGGTGAATTGGTATTGACCAGAGTAGTGATATGGTTACAAAAATACTTCATTATCTTGGCAAGTCAACCTATTGTAATATTATGGTCATTGCTGGCAATTATCTTATCTCACTCAGAGGTGAGCTGGGATATCGTACTATGTTGACAGATTATTATTGAAGAATTTGTATTCATACAACCGAAATACTTTTTAAGTATATAAATGAACATGCCACATATAAATAATATTAACTTTTATCGAGGTTTGAACTTCGAATTTGTCCTAACACACCCCATTTTGCGGTACGAGATTTTGAACTACTTATATCTAAAAAAAAATACTAACCGTTGAATCATTTTATTTATGAAAACTTATTATCAAACATTTTAACGAGAAAAAAAATTGTCATCTGTCTGACTGAAATTACTTCACAATTACAGTATTATCAAGTTTTTGTGTTATAGTTAAACAAATAAAATAATGCCACACACGTGATACGATGTTATAATAACCTCCACCTGTCAATTATATCAGCGACGTGCCAACGTGTAAAGCGGGTTGATGCAAAGACACGTTTTTTGAACCCCATTGACGTTGTGGTGACAAAGGAAGAAATATTTTACAGTAAAACCTAGCTAAAATGAAACTAGGGAATACAATAATTTAATTTGTAATTAATTTATTGACTTATGTGTTACTTTGCAGAATTCCATATTAATTACGAAAATAATGTCACTTTTCTATTCCACCAAACGTGCTAGTTAGCGCCAAGCCGTTGTCTTTACTAGCGTTTTTTTGCATGCAATTAATTTTCCCACCCTTTCACCGAAATAAATAAATACGCAAATAAATGTAACAAACTTTCTTCTTCTTCTGAGGATGGAAGAAATGTTGCTGGTCTGATGTTAATCTACTGGATAACAGACCAGCAGATATCAAGTCGTACTTTTTTGCAACTACCTATATTTGGATTCCATCCTCCAATCTAATAAAGATAATAAATGTATCTCTGCTAAACGAATATCACTTCTCCCGACGACACAGTCGTGTACTGGTCTACTAGTATGGTTTTAATTCATCCTTTTACTAGAGAAGAATTTGGACTCTCTCCATCTCTCTCGCTTGCGCATTACAAAAGAGTTGGAGTACAGAATTTATACGGACTGTAAATTTCATACAAATCATTCATGATATCTCTTAATTTTTTGCAGATTTAATCGTGTTTCCTTATGAGGATTTCTTTCACAGTAGAGTAGATAATAAGGAACGATGTCCATGTCGGGAACTAATTAGTTCCGAGAAACTTTATTGACACGAGCACGAGCTTAGGTTCGACTCACAACCTGCGGTTGCTAACTTAGACGCTGCTTAACCAGTGCTATATTAGTCTCGTTTTATCGGTTAAGTTCTTTAAAGAGCTAGGTTTCTAAAAATGTTTCTGGTTTATCGATGACCCATTACCCAGGTCTTACTGTTTACCTACTATAATAATGGGAAGATGGATTACCTTCTGTCATAATAGTCTTTTATATTATAATAATTACTTTAATGGACATAGAAATTACGATGCAACTAAAAAACTAAAGTAATTAAACGCATTTAACTGAACGCGGTGTTCATACAGATGTGACAAGATACGCTTACCGTGTCCAAGCCGAATCGAAAGCTAAAAGGTTCTATGTTTATGGGATTTTTCGAAGATGATATGACTTTTTGGTTTTGAAAATGGGTGTACGTGACGGTGGTTATCTCGTGTTTGCAGTTTAATTGAACGGAGCTTGGTTAGATGGACTGTTTACTGCTTTAAAAGGAGCTTAAAGAAACAGAACCAGCTGAGATACTTGTAAGACATGAAGATATAGGGTTAAGTTATTATTTATAAATTGAAAATAGATGTCAGACATATATTACAGAAAAAATCGGCTTGGCCTCCAATGGGTATTGGTATTTTTCTTTATAAGGTCTATTTTCAATTTATAATTTATATATATGCGAGTGTGATGGGCACTTTTGCACTGTGGATGTGGCGGGTATGTATCATTAGTTGGATTTTAGGTAGTATTTTCTTTTGCGTAGTTAAGTTTAGTTTAAGTGTGTGCTACTTATTTTATTTAGGCTGCGTTTTATCAAATTTTTATTCTGAGAATAACGCTTACTCTCAGATAGTAACGTCAAATTACTATGGGATTTTGACATTAGTATCCAAGAGTAAGCGTTAAATCCAGCCTTAGGTAGTCCAAAGTTTCGAATAAAAGTTCTGGATATCAAATCAGCCAAAAAAATGACGCCATAAAAGTGCAGCATTTGCGACTCTTTTTCATTTAGTCTTGTTTGGAACGTGACTAGGGCTTCCAATACCGGTATTTTTTGTATGGGCGATCCCGGGATCCCGGTATTGCCCATACAAAAAATACCGGTATTGGAAGCCCTAAACGTGACGTTCCGTAAGTGCTAACAGCCTAGAAATTTTTAACAGTGTTGGTACTTCTGAGTGTGAATTTGAGACTTAATGCTTACGTCAGTAAGCTCTTTCTCGTACGAAACATTTATGGTTTGTTATCATCATCAATGCAAGTTCACTAATATCATTCTGAACCACATTTTTGACGTGTTTGTTCTGCTTTTTGTGTCTAATTCTTTTTAATAAGTCAATGGGTCGGGTGATGCGATCGTAAATATATAATTCTCTTAATTCTAAAATTATAAGGAGATTCAACTTGTTAGGTTAAATAATTCACAGTTAAGTACATCTACTTACTTACAGTAAAGTTTATCTTAGTCAGACTTCCAGTTAAGTTGTGTACGTTCAGTCAAATAATTTGCTTTCTATGTTATTTCGTACTGTGTCACGGTGACACAGTTGCCACTCGGGATTTGGTAGTGTCACAGTGACATTCGAAGTCGTACAGTCACCATCAGATATATCGGAACGGCTAAAGTGCTCATAAATATCTGAACTCATCTCTATTGCCAATGCGTTACAGTGCTTGTGCAGATATTTTTGATGGCGACTCATGTTCATACATCAAACTTGACTGAAAGCATGACATACAATGTTGATAAAACATGATATGCTTTAGGGTCTCTTTTCGCAACATCTTACCCAATGTTTGTTACCTAACTGTGTCCAATCATAATCATTTAAAAAATCACGTTTGTGACCCGAATAAAATAAATAACCTGTCACACAACACAACGAAACCTTACTTGCGATTGTCTTGATAGTAAGCTAATAACTTACATCCATCGACCAGGCTAACGGAGCTGGCAGAAGTTACGAAAAAATCGAAGTGCGTGGGTCAATGTGCAAGTTGCCGAAACTTAATTTAAAAAAAAACCCTAGTAGGTAGTTCCTTTATTTTATGTGATCCTAACTCTTAAGTTTCCTTTTTTTAGTCCATTTTTTATTTTGTATCTCTATAAACTTGTTAATTTACTAAACAGAATAATTGATGTTGCATTTGTTACCTAACTCTTTTTTTTTTTAAACGAAATAAAGAAGTCCCCCTTGGAATCGTATCAGTAGTTTGCTATATTTTTTCTACGAATGACTTTTATAACTTATGTAATAGTTATACCCGTTGATAGACAAACATAATGATATTCAAACAGTACAGTACAAGGATTTGTGAGGATGGGACTCTAAAAACAAGGCTAAAAGACCACTTTACACTGGTCAATCCAAAACTATTGATAGTGACGTGTGAGACACGATGTGCCCATAGTTTTTTTTAATTACTTTCCGTCAATGAGATAAGCAATCATCAATCAATAAGTCAACGAGATTGATGAATGGGCAGTAAAATCAATTCGGTGGTGATGAGATGTTGCCAAACAAGATAGGGTATTCGTTTATTTTGTTTCTTAATTTGACATTAAGTATGCTCATGAGAATGATTGGGGTTTAGGGCCCTAAAGTGGCTTTGTTTGTAGTGAAGATGGCTCTTACTTTAATATTTAAGAGCAATCCACAGAGTAAGAGAACCAATGAGTCTTCATTGTTTATAATGCAATCATTGGATGTATTTTTAATTGATTGGGCGCTTAGTCATCTTTCTACGAATAGATCCCGTATTCGAAAGTGCACATTGCTAGGCCTTCTTGGATAGACAATAACATAGAGTTATGGCATGTTTTTAAGGATTTCCTACTTTTTATTGAGCTTAACAATCCTCTGACTATTGCAGCGATGCTATTTTAGCATTGTGACTACAGCGGAGACGAGGGATATCACCCGAAAATTTGTTGGAGACCTATTCGAACTTGTTATACTGACATTTGACATAATATCCACTTCGTATTCCCTTCGTCATTAGCATGTCATATTGATCGTTTCCGCGGAAGTTCGCATTGAAATGTCACTTAAACACGTTCGAATAAATAGGTCTCCTGTATAAGTTGAGTTGCCTGTTATTGCCACATTGTATGCACTCAACAAATTGTCAACGAGAACGAAAGATACCGTTAGAATCGCATGTAGATATTACTGCACTCATCAGCCTTAATACAAACTTAATTAACCACACAAGCAACCCCAATAAATATTACCCATACAAGCAATCCAAAAGCAAAACTGCAAAATCCCAGCAACAAAGTAGAACGTTTCAATTGCGGCATGCAAATGCTCAATGCGGATACTGACCGGTGGCTCAAAGCCGGGCTGAGCACGGTGCAGTCAGAAACCACGTATTGTCTGTCAGTCTCCCTAGGCTGCGCGGACGTCGGCGCAGGCGCCGCGGCGACGTCGGGGGTTATTTAGAGCTTCATTGTATCAGTGGCCATTCAGATCGAGTGATAAGCCAGGATTGCTTCGACTGATGATCTGTCACATTAGGTTTTTGACGATTTATATGAAGCAGAGGACTTTTTACGTGCAACAATGGTGGTTAAAAATGGGAGATACGGAGTGATATAATGGGATTTAAGTGCTCTGTATGGGTATTTAAAAATTTTTAGCTATCGCTACATAGGTATAAAGAGAAAGGGATTGCAGTTTCCAAACTTGGGGTTATTAATAGGAAGAACACCATTTCAAGTCTGGTTTAAAAAAAAACAGTAGAAGAAAAAAACCGGCCAAGTGCGGCCGGACTCGCTCATCGAGGGTTCCGCATAAAGGATGCTAGGCTACTTAAGACCTTAAGTAGGTACTTAAAAATACTGTGCTCTCAGTGTGCGGCAATTATACGGTTTTTGGATTTTCCCTGTACTTGTGCTACAAGCTCTTGCTTTTTGCCAAATTTCGCGATTCTAGCTCAACGGGAAATAAGCTATACATTTTGCTTCCCGTTGCAAATGCGACATAAAAAGCCGTATCTTTTGATTGCCTTGACGTTGATGTTCAGTTTCTTCACAGCTTCAATTCAACGCGTTCCCGAGATAGGGGTCCCTTTTTTCTTTTTGAGGTACGGAACCTCAACAAATTAAACAAGCATTTCTATGCAGTTAAAATAGACCTTTACTACACTATAGTTACAACCAATACCCCAAAAAGAGATAGATGCACTGCTACTGATACAATGTATTTAGCTAGATTATAAATAAAAAATATTTAAATCAGTTTTTATACATCGACATTTTTATCCCCGCAAGGCAATTACAAATTTAAACTTTACCTATATATCATACATTACAGGTGACTTATTATTTTATTTGAAAATATCATCAAACGATCTTAAACCGGATAAGTTTTGACTTAGAAACGTTATTCATTCCCCCTCTTGCAACCCATAAGCCCGAAACCTAAGTTCACGTCAAATTAAATTGATATTTTTGACAAGAAAAACACCGCGATATGTAATCAAAACATGTCAGGGGTAAACGCTGTGGAAATGACATGTTAACAAATTAACGGAGGAAATTCTAAAAATATAAAATGTGTAGGCACGACATCAATTAAGCTGGAAAGACGCTTTTGTAACCTTCACATTTCAGGGGCCTTGGTTTTAATGATGTTTTGTCAGTATGTAAACTCTTGAAGCACCGATTAGGAAATGTTTCTACGTAAATATTCAATTTAATTTATATAGTTAGAATGTGGGTTTTTATAATGAATTAAAAACATATTATTAAAAAAAAAAAACAATCATCTTAGGTAAAATGAATCAAAGGCCTATTTTAGATTTAAGCAAATTTTTAACGTACTGCATATATTTTCTTTAAAGTTATATTATTTTATCAAATATGAATCTAATTATTTAAAATGTATACACACTTTCTTATTAGGTGTAAATAGAGTTATCTCAAAACTGAGCCTTATAGGTTGCGATTAAATTAATACAAACAGATTGCAAGTATTGGATCTATCTAATCCATATTTACACGCTTCTCAAGGAACCCCATCTCAAAGGGGCAGTAAGGAGGTAGCTCATTAAATAATTCGAACTGCGAGGGTTCGTTTATCTTTGCATCAGTTGCCACTCAGTTTTCTTGCGGATAGGCTCAAGAAGAAAATTGTTTTCTATTTCATTAGTATAATAAGCTACAGAAAAGGTATCCCTATTGATGTCTATACTACTTTTGCTCCTATTTACTCATTAAGTAAAGTTAAGTATTAGGGAACAGATTTTTTGGTTATGAAATATATTATCGTCCATTTTTTACCGACAATGAAATACCATTATCTCGATTATACAGATTTTCGTTCACGCCAAGCATACAACGAGAAAAAATTTGGCTTCTTTGTTTTAGAACTTTTTTTTAAAATAAATTTCAATCTATTAAAAATATATTTTTTATAAATTTAAATTTTTTATGTGTTTTCTATTTAATTGGGAGATTTTTCAATCCTAGTAGGAGAAAAAAGTGTCAAAAGTTTTTTTTTTTATGTCGCCATTATTTTTCATGCATTTAGTGTGGCGGTAGCGCAATGTAAAGTACCCACAAAATGTGTTTGATAGTTCTATTCATGTAGATAAAGTATAGTGTAGGTATAGTAACGTATAACGATATTTGGTTTTCTAGAAACCTCTAGAAACCGATACTAAAAAGCCCTTTTTACCGGAGACAGCCTCTCGATTGGCCACTGTGTCACGGTGTTTTGAATAAAATAATATAGTTACTTAGTAGTTTATCATATTTTCTAGTCACGGAAAATTCTCTTTTGGATTTTGGATTTTTAAACATAAAACAAAACAATAAATTCACAGTCCCTTGGCTGTTTGAACTACATGGAATAATCGTGTTACCACGAAAATCGAACGATTGCGGGTTTGTATCTTCATCTCTGTCAATCTTGCATTAGAGTGACAAAGAGATTTTCCCGTGAACGCCAATTTTCAATGTTCGTGGTAAGCGTGCAGTGGAGACTCATTTTACGATGGCTGTTTTAGTGGACAAGCCAAGTTCAAAAATGTAGCTATAAAGCTCTTATACAGTAATCACATAATAATGCTTCTCTAGTGTATTACTAAGACACGTAGCAATTAGGAGCATAGCAGCAGCATAAAAACAATTCCTGCAGTCAGAAGGCTGTATAATGGTATTGCAGGGGAGCGTCAAGTGACAGCCTCACTGCCATCCATTATACCAAGGGGACTATTCTGGGACCAGCTGCGTAAAGATTCATAGACATTTTTGAATTGTTATTGTTATTTGTGCGTTACACAGGAAGCGATGGTGGGCCAGCGGTAGCATCGTATGACTTTCAATCGGAAGGTCGCGGGTTCAAACCTTGGCTTGTACCAATGAGTTTTTTGCAACTTATGTAGGTACAAAATATCATTCGATATTTACCGATCGCAATTGGTGAAGGAAAACATCGTGAGGTAACGGGATTAATCTCAATAAAGCCTAGTTTACCCTCTGGCGTGGTGGCAGTGTTATCGTTGGATAGGTATTTAAAAAAGAATAGGGATGTACCTACTAATAAAAAAAATTGATAATGAAAATATTTTTGGAAACATTCGCTCTTGAAGTTAAAAAAAAATGTGTCCCTACCTCTAACTTTTGAACTGCAAGTACAAAAAATGTGAAACATATCATGAAAATATAGCGTTTTGAAGACTTTCAAGGAAATATTTATTGAACTTGGTCAAATAAGCCATATGTTTTTTTTGCAAAAATACGTATCTTCGCGGTTAAAATATATATAATACGTATATATATATATATATATATATATATATATATATATAAATATATAATATAATACGTATAGGTCGTGAAAGTTGCGAAGATATTTACTTCTTTTATTGTTATGGTCATGGTATCTATTAAAAACCTTTTTAGGTTTGTCTAATTTAAAGTATAACCGCCTTATTCATAAAAAAGTTAACAGAAGCTTTAGTTAAATTATGTTTTCTCCCATTCTGAGAAACGCGATTGTCAAAGTGACAGATAAGGACAAACAATCATTTAGCTAAACAATTGTTAAAGTGCGTTTATGAATAACGCCATAAATAAACTAATGGCGCGCGCGGAAAAGTCAAGTCTGACTGCAACTAAACTGGAAATCATAATTAAATTCCATCAAATCTACCTCAGTGTTGCCATTAACATACAAAGCTTCATAAATTGAAATGAAGTAAATAAGTCGTATTTGATAAAGCACTTTTACTTGATATGATAGCTCTGCACTTACATAAATAGATGTAGCGTTTATACTCTTTATAGGTACAGAAAATGGAGTCTGGAATAATATTTTGACGACGACGTAACTGCTGTATTCCATACAAATACATGAGATTCCATAATGATCTTCACCTGCAGCAACATAATTATAATAATTTATTTTAACGAAAGGGTTGGTGACTTCTGGCCTGTCATACTGAACTTGACAGATTTCATTGTGACAGTGTCATTTCTTAGTAAATTTGATGAAATTTTATTAAGATTTCCAGTTTAGTTACAGTCAGACTTGACTTTTCCGCGCGCGCCATTAGTTTATTTATGGCGTTATTCATAAACGCATTTTAACAATTTGTTTAGCTAATCAACAAAGATAATCCGACTTATATTAAGTTCAATCCGTAACATAAAAGAATTTTATCTTAAAAATAACTTCATAAATACAATTCACATAATCCATCATAAGCCAGCAAAAACTCAACAAAAACACAAAACCCTTAAAAGTTTCTCTCCCCCAGGCTCAGAATAGGGCCGCAAAGATGCGTATACTCGCTGCATTCATTAACTAATGTAATACACTTTCAAAATATTTGCACATAAATTTCGCTTAAGCGAAAAAAGTAGGGAAGACGTCAAGAGGAAAATGAATGGTGCGTAGGCATCATTATTTTCATGTCGATTATATCTTGATGTGTGCTAAGATTTAGCGAGACGCTGATGCTCTTAAATTATTTTGGATGACAGCTGTGGAGTTGTGATTGATTGTGTTTGGGATTGATTAGTTTTTAAGCCATTTAAGGTGCTCGTTCACACTGTTTCAGACACTGGTTTAATGAGTGGCATTTAAGCTAACTGATCGATTGGGGATAATAAGATAAGTTGAGTTGGTGCTTAAAATGCTTAAATATTTAGTTAGGAATAGTAGATAACGAACCGACGCCCGTAAAGTAAGAAATGTCTTAGGCCTCGTGTAATTAAAACATGTGATCTGAGGCTTTCTTATTTACTGACCAATGTCTGTACGCTATTTTTCTGCTTGACGCAGTCGACAAACGGTGAATTTGTTTAGCGTAGCGGCCTGCATTTGGCTGCTTGCCGGCCCGGCAAAATATATGTATTAGATTTTATTTGATTGTAACTGTATTTTTTTAACAAAGTAGGAAGATACGTTGTCTGGAACATTTGATTTTCCTATAAAAATTTGCCGGATATAATACGAATATAAAACGAATTTGCATATAAGTATGCAAATTCGTTCCGGCGGGCGTAAGATGGTACCTAATCCACGAATGTCATCTGATGCTTTATGCTCTGTTCCCACCAGCGGCGATCGGGGATCAGCGAGTAGCAATTTTTCTACACGGGCGAGTGATTCTCTAAGAAAGAGTAGGTACTCGCAGGCAGTCTGAACAGCCAGCGATGAACTATAATAAATTCATATCCTTCCTCTTTATTTACGCGGAATCAATTATCTTTTGTTCGTTTCTTGACCGAGAAATTCGCCGATAGCTCATCGCTTACTTGCGCTGGGTGGGACCAAAGCCCTTAAGTCTAAAGTCGATCAACATACAAGCTGCACGTATAGCGCGACGGTGATTGCTTCCAAGTGTCGATAACTGTTTAAAACTATCAGAAATTGTCATAAAAACCTGACAAACTGTTGACTTATCCAGCAAGTATCACGCTGTCCGCTTGGCGTCTTAGCCCTGCTGCTTTTCTGAGAATTGTATTGGTGGTATACGCCTGGCATTTTAGCCCTGCTAGTTTTCTGAGAAAAACATGAATTCGTCCTAGACGTAGGAATCTTAAATAATTACAAATCGAAATGGCGGATTCTGGCATCAAAATAGCGGTGTTGTCGGGTTTTTCTATCATATAAAGCTGGGTCCGCACTTTTATCATTTTGACGTATCGCATCATGATGATTTGCGTATCATGATCGCTACGCTGACGACTGATACAATGCGGCAAAATGATACAAGTGTGGACCCAGCTTTAAATGTTTTTTCCTTCTTTTTTAATGAAAAATATATAATTCTTGAAAACATTGCACCTTGCATTAAACGTAAAGCAACTCTCCCAAATCACAAAAACCAAGCGCATCCAGCAAACTAATTCAATTCTTTATTTTGCTGCTTGCTCCCAGACGGAGTTTAATATCTCAGGGTGTCAAGGCGGCGCAATCACGGGCCCGTCTGACATTTCTTGTTACTCGCCTACTGCGTCTGGCTCCACTGTTCAACTATTCCTATTATTCTTCTTCGAATTAATATCCTTGGGTTACGGTTTGCTGACATACGGGGATTTAGCATGTGTTGAGAAAGCTGCTGTCCTTTGTGTGCCTTTAATTTTTCATACTTCTTTATTTCACATTAAAGTATGACTCACACCAATCCGATCCGACGGGGACGATCTGTCTGTTTCTATAGAAAGAATCACGTGATAGCTCGGAGCCCTGGGAGGTCACGTGACGTTTTCTATAGAAACTGACAGATCGTCCCGGATCGGATCGGATTGGTGTGAGTCATCCTTTATTGAGAAATAAAGAAGTATTAAAAATTTAATGCACACATAAAGGACAGCACGTATTCCAAAGTGCATGGGCAATTAATTAACTCATAAACTGTCCATGCAAGTTTGAACCTTATACGTAGTACCTATAACACGATTTTTTTTATCGGCCAATTTTGATAAGATTTTCGCGGCTAACATGGAAAATTTTGCTTGTGTAGTTTTTTTCTTTTGGAATATGCAAAAAAACGTATCTTTGCGACCAACCGATAAATCGAGGACACTTGAAAATTGGTTTCTGAGACGAAGATCATGAGATAATGCCGAAATCGTGCGGAAATTGACAAAAAATGATCACATGTCCCATTATGCTGTAAGAAGACATTAGTTTTGTGTGAAATTGCCATCCCTGAATAACATATTTTTGAAGTAAACCTCTTATTTTGCCACTCTGTAGTAGGAGTCTGTCCATTAAAATGCACTAAATAGCAAAACACCAACAGAAAGTTAACTGTTTAAAAATCAAAGTGGAAAGTGTAAAAAGGGACTTTAGTCCGAAACAACAAAAACGCTCATCCATTAAACCCCCGGGGCTAACACTAAGTCCTGTTTGCGTTTTCCTTCGACCGGACGCGACCGTTATTCTTCTTCAAGCTAATCTGGATTACAAAAAACATGTCTTGACGGTTAAGGTGGGTGTGGACCGGCGTTTTAAACGCGCGTTTGTACAACTACCACGGTCTGCTAGTCTATTATGTTCGGGTTCTTATCAACGACCACTATGACTGTCATGTTCTAACAAGTATGTAGGTGCGAAGGGAATGCATGGCCTGATAGTCGATAAAATGGGAACCACGTAGCCCTTCAGAAGGGCGACAGTTGTGACAATTGTCAGCATCATTATTACTGATATTACAGGCGTCTATGGGCTACAGGCGCTTACTATTGTGCGGGCCGTATGCTTGTTTGCCTTCAATATGTCCTTTATAAATAAAAACATCATTGTTACCATTAAAACGAATATTTTTGTGAAGAGCTCTTGTCATTAATTGACGATACATGACGATTTTATTTAAATTATCGAAATAGTGGCAAACAAGCTCACAGTCTGCGCAAAGGTAAGCGGTTTTCGTAGCCTATAATATAAAAACCTAAAACCTAAACATACGCCAGTAATTCAGTATTTAGGGAAGTTTCACACTTATAAGCGTGGTGAAATTGGGGTCTGGGTGTTTTGAAAAGTTTCTATATTTAACTTAATATAACACACTGTTTCGGACACTGTTTAATATACTAGTGAACAAATTGGGCGTCGTAAAGGCTACTTTTTGTTGTAGGTAACAACATCGATGAAAATTGATTAATAAGTACATAATGATACAAGTGCGAATAGGAGAAAATTCGCAATGAGTGGCGATCTCATAAAACACGACCGAAGGGAGTGTTTTAATTCGACAAGAGTTGCAAATTACGTATTCTCACGTGTATCGTAGGACGTCTTACAGTACATATGGCCCTTTGAATTTTTGACGCAGGCACATAATAGTAGTTTATGCAACAGTGATATAATAAGGGTTCTTAAAACTTGAGGGTCGCCGTTACAAAACGAGGCGAAGCCGAGTTTTGTAATAATAGACCCGAGAGTTTAAGAACCAATTATGAGCTGTTGCATACCCTAGTTTTTCTACGACAGCTAAAATAGCGTAAACAGCAAAATCTAGAAACGTGGCAGAATAGGGAAGATGTTGTGCCCACTATTGAAATTAAAAAAAAACAACAACAGTGCTAATATAAATGTATGAAAATCCATAGGAGCAGTGTTCTTATGGAATACCACAGACAACGTTATAATGTATACTTTTTAAATATCGCTGTCAGTCATCTAATTGACAGATAGAAGTGCTGGAGTAGAAAAACTGATCATTATCTCACTAGTGCGGTCTCCAAAGCTACTTTACTTATGTCCCGCACAAGCCTGTCAAAGGCTTAAAGGGTATGTACAACATCTAATTCCATTTTTATCTTGAATATTTTTTTTTACAGTCAGCATTAATTCCAACTATTGCTGCGTTGGGTGCCCAATGTACGAGCCCAAACGCTGCTGGTTCAATCTCAGCACGTTTTGATATTTTTTTGAAATCGTGTACGAAAAAAATCGATTGAAATTATTTATTAAAGGAAAACATTGTAAGGAAATCGGATCATCCCATTAAGGCCTAGGCCCTTTGAGTTGGAAGTTTTAATCAGTCGCTTTAGTAAAAACTAACAATAATGCCCAATCTTAGGGTTAAATGCCCTATGAACCGACATTAAACCAGGAAAACGCTTGGAAAACGCTAGGAAGAAGGAAGAGAGCATTTATTTCAACCGTTGGTCTGCCCACTACTAATAAAGCACACGGAATCCACTATTACATTTGCCAACATTTCTTAACATTTTAGGTCACTAGTATTTGTGGCCGGTTGGCCACAAATACAAACATAAATAACGACCATTAGCATGCGATGTGGTGAAAAATTCTGGCCCATTTCCATTCACTGAATACCTTGAATTGTGAAATTTGTGAATACCTATTGAAATGCCTTTTGCTTGCAACTTTTTTCTTGTAAAACTCAAAGCAAATGGAAAGCACCTTTTACTAAAAAAAATCACATTATAGTTGTAAAGCATGAATTAAATCAATAATAATAATAAATGTATTGATTCATGTTGTCTGGGCACTGGGGCCCTTGGTCACTCTTTCTGTAGTATATGACATCTCTTTAAATTTATAATAATCACATTTACTGCAAAATGTGAAAATGTAACCAACATTTATACTTTTTTGACTGTGCTACTACTAATACTACTACTAATACTCTACGCCAACGTTCCCTGTAGGTACCTATTTTTATATCCTTGTACCTATTTAGGGCGGCAAATGATTTAACTGACAAATATTTATAGAGATAAATTATAATCTACTTTCCAAAAGCTTTTCCGTCATCACCCCAAATAAAAAATAATCGCCGTCATTCGTGACTGCATTTCAACATTGCCTCCAATAAAGCATTTCCACGTCACATCACACTCCCCACTGCAACCTCACATTATTTACGCATATCACTTTATTGTATACAAAGAATGCATTATCCTTTCACATTCAAACTAATGACGGTGAAAAATAAGCTGAGCTTAGTCGCCTCGATTTAATAAAGGGTGCGAGACTGATGTATTGTGCCTCATATTTTCCACATCATTATGGCAGCGGTGACTTTTTGTTTTGAGACAGACAGGGTTTTCAGCGGGGCTGCCGTGAACATACATTATTTTGATATGTGCTTGTCTATCACTTGCATACCATCTATATTTTGAATACCCATTGATTATTTTTCTCAAAAATTCTATGCAAAGTCGACTTTTCTGGCTTCTGTTTCTGGCTTAATCAAAAGTTACAGAATTTGCAGTATCGATTTTGCGACAGAAAAGTTGCATACAAATTCTATTATATGTCGAGCTCCTGACTTTGTAAGTTGAAACGAAGAGATTGCCTCTAAACAGCCAAAAAAGGAAGGTAGGTAATTGTTATTATAATGTTGGTACGACGACATTTTAGTTATCTTGAATAGCGTATCGAAGAAAAATATAGTTAATTTTTTTTAAACAATAAATGGGTGGCATGTCAATACGCCCGACGCAACTGCCGCAAGTATGAATTGAAGGTTTCGATTTTATCAGGTTTTGGTTTATTTACACCATTTTTGAGAAAATCACTATACTTTAATCGGTTGGAAAGGCAGTTGCAGGCTTTATATTAATATTCAGTCGACTGCCTCGACAGTAATGTACTGTTAGTATTTATATGGGACCTGAATCTGATGAGGTAATTAATATACCTAAGCAACATCATACCCAGAAAGTTAATATTTTACCAACTTTATATTTACAAAGTAGGTTGCTAGTGTTAGTACGTAACTATATACCTATGTAGAGTATGTAGTTATAGTTAGTTAGTAGACATTCGAGCGCGAATCTCTAAAATCTCCGCGACAATCTAAAAACACTGAAAACAATCTAAACTATTGGCAACGAAATCGAGTGCACTCCCCAATCGAGATGCTTTGTCAGCTAACACAAGCTAGATCTTAATCGTTGCTAGTACAAGAAAACTTATTTGACTCTTAAAAATCCTAGTGTAAGCAGAAGTATTTAAACTAGAATAATATAGCAAAACCGGCCAAGCGCGAGTAGGTGTCGTGCACGAAAGGTCCTGTACCATTATCTATAAAACCGGCAAAAAATTACGTGTGTTTACAATAATAAATAAATGATAAATATCTTCATTAAAATGCACTTATGAACGTCATAAAAAAGCTACCACGGGTTTTAACCCTACACCACAAACCGAGAACATTATTACTGGAAACTGGGCGGAACTTATTTTTTTAAAAGAAATTACAAAAGTAATAAAATATTTACTATTGGCGGTCCTACCAGAAACCATATCAAAAGTAAGAAAAAAAAAACAACACTTACATTATACACAAAACTTTGATATGGTTTCTTTCTAATGATTTCTGTCAAAAATATTTTTTTGACATTTGGTTATTTTGGGCGACCCCCCAATCATATTTTTTTGCAACTTATTTGCAATACTATTTAGCTAGCTGTAATATCACTACCCTATGATTTGTAATTACTAAGTAAAACCGCTGTGTCATACGGACGGACGGACAGACGGACTGTACAAAACTATAAGGGTTCCGTTTTTGCAATTTTGGCTACGGAGTCCTAAAAATGACCAAAACAAATATTGAAGTAGTCCTCACCAAGAAAATAAAAACATAAATCAATGATAGCATTTATACCAGTATAAAAACTATAACAAGACACGATAGCACTGTTCGAACACATAAATCCAAGTAGGTATATAAACAAAATCATAACGCAAACAATAGCGACGCTCTAAATACCACACAAGTTTTTATACGATGAGCGATGATCTTTAAAAATCCTTGGAGAATCAACGACTACGTCTGCAATATGTTACATAAAAAATAGTAAAAAAACAAAAGAGCCACGAAAAAATGAAAATAATGTTTGCTGAGTGTTATACAAATGGACTAATGTTAATTAGGCAATTTAGTAACGACTAGTAGGTTTTTTTTTTACAAAAAGGGCTTTGAGGTGGCCCAGCCGTAAGAGCGTGCAACATTGACCCCAAAGGTCGCGGGTTCAAACTCCGGTTCGTATATGTGTATGTAAAATTGCATGTGCGTTTTTTGCAATTTATGTATAATATATCATTTGTTATTTACCAATCGCTTTTCGGTGAAGGAAAGTGTTGGAATAATCCAGATAAGGCCTCTGGGTTGGAAGGCCGAAGGTCAGATGGCAGTCGCTTTCATAAAACTAGCTCCTACGCAAAACCAAGGGATTAGTTGATAAAGCGGACTTCAGGCTCCGTTCTATTTATTGGTTTTTCAATTGTCGTGTTATTTTAATATATTTTTGACAAACACAATATAGATTCTTACAAATTGACATGCATGTAATTTGTACTGTAATCATTGTGTAATAAATATCAATCTAAATCATTTTCGACTGATGTCACGATTATAACTAATATTTAAAACGGGTTAATTATCATGTATGTTTCTTTTATTGAGCACCCGTTATTTCGACACTTTTGCAAGCGTCATGTTCACGGAGTAAACTGACGAGATTTTAGTTGTGATCTACCCAACACGCCATAGCAATCTACCCTCTTACGGGTTCGCTTATTTAGTGTGTTGTCACTGGTACTACTACCGTCCGCTTTCTTACTAGAAACTCGATCACGTTCACGACACACCAACCTTACAGTATCAGCCCGTGCATTTCTTAAGCAGTCTCTTTTCGATTGGTGAACTTTCGAATCCCTATCCCGTTTATCCCGTTTTAAATATAAGTTATAATGCAAATGACCATGTTAGCTTAAAATCGTATATATTGATGTCACTATGATATAATTGTCATCGAACGACACCGATTTCGGACGCGACGAAAGCGTAGGAATTAATGATGCTAATAAAATAAATGTGCGACATTCGTTTACACGTCCCTCTGTTTATGTCTCATTTAAGACGACGTATACTTTTACAGCTGAGTCGTAAACCGTCCCATGTGGCGCGCTTTATCAAGCGGGACTTTAAGAAGGCAATCCGTATGTAACTTTCTAATGAGTCGAGACGACAAAGTGAATTTGGACATTACTTTATTGGGGAAATTAGAAGTGATTCGAAAGGGAGTTTTATGGCTTTCGTGGTTAAAGAGGAAAATATAAACAAATAAAACTGGGTCAATGGTATCACATTTGTATCGTAAAGATGTTGCAATCCAATGCAAGCCGTTGTTTTCATTCTTTTTATATCAGCTATTCAATTTATCAAAATAAGTAGTGATTGGTTTTTATATATATTTTAATGTTTATGCTTGTAATAGATAGTTTTAGTTGTAACATAGTTAAATAATGCTTGCTAGTATGTATATGTACCTATACCTACTGCTCTTTGATGCTTTTATAGTTTTAGATACATAATATGTAATTTTCTCATTAAGCGAAATGTAAATTTCTTTTGAGAATAAAGATCTTTAAACCTATATCAAAAATCGCAGCGTGGAAACGTTCATTTCATAAATATGTCATTTACAAAGAACTAATATGACAAGAATGTGCGACATTGAAAACGTGACACAAAGGTGTTAATTATCGTTGATAAAATTGAATTCAAAATTAATATAATTACGTAAATTATTTAATTTGTACCAATATAATGTAAGACGTATCCACACTACATTTCTTAAACATAACTTTTCATATTTTTAAGGCCTTATACTTTCATATCATCATGCGGGTTTATACGTATACCCGAAAGGTCAAAAATGGTTACTTACGTTTTTTAATTGTTGTTTTTTTCTGCTGCACTCATGAAATACTCATATAAGCATTGCTTCTCTTTTGCTCATTTTGTTACTTTTTATGCGTAAGCGCGAAGTCATACCTCTATGTTTCAAAACGAATATCATTGGCTTGGCCGTATTGTCCAAATTGTGGTCAAGTCTTCTGAATTAATTCGATAAAGCCTTTGAGAAATTGAATAATGAAACAATGAATCGGGCAATATTTTTATGGTTTTTGCTAAAGAAATATAAATAACATCGGCCTTAGTACAAATTTAATCGAAAAAGCATGACAAAATAAGTGTTGAAAAGCATTATAATTAATGATCTTCAAAACCACTGTCTAAAAGTCAGTCAGTAACTCAGTACTGAATCGTATCAGCTAACTTCAGTAATGACTGTTGAATATGCTGTCATTCATTATTGTTAAAACTTATTTCATACCTACCGTCATTTATCCAGATATTTCACTTATGATTTTCCGTCCGAATTTTTAAAAGCGTGACTTCACGCTACTATAGACAATTAGCGCGATTTAAAAGAATCACGTTTTTAAGTCGTCCGTTAATATTTCTGTAAATATTTCGTCCGTGCACCAACGATGTATTGATATGATGGCTACCATTTTATCGCCTATCCTGTCATCCTATCACTCTCGCACTTATTAGTTAGTTCGCGTTACTTTGACAGACAAAACAAGCTCGGCCATTTTAGGCCCGCTAGATGTCAAAAAGAAATTAACAAAGTTGGGGAATCGTTTAATGGCGTGTGCTCGGGTTTTATTATAAACTGAACAGGACTTTTACTTCTTTAAAAATGAGTATTTTATTCCCGTCTTCTTAAATAGGAATATTTTATTTTATGCATACTTAAAATGATCATTCACAAAATGTATTACATCATCGTTTTTCCGTACCCAAAGATAAAACCGGGACCGTATTACTAAGACTCCGTTGTCCGTCTGTATGTCTGTCACCAGGCTGTTTCTTATGAACCGTTACAATTAGACAGTTACAATGACAACAAATACTAAAAAACAATATAACAAATATTTTAGGGGGCTCCCATACCACAAACGTGATTTTTTTGCCTTTTTAAAGAGCATGGTACGGAACCTTTCGTTCCGGAAGCTGTTAAGTTAACTTATCGATAACAAGACTGTCGATGTTTTTATTTTGTCAAGCACTGACAACATGTCGTTCGTGCTAGAAAAATATCTAGGTATAAATTAAACATGGGTCTGGCGCGAACATTTCATACGTCACTTTGAAAATTATTTCATATAACCTAGCCTAGTTGGTAGTGACCCTGCCTACGAAGTAGGAGGTACCAGGTACGAATTCTGGTCAGAGCATCAACACGTATAGGATACTTCCCGTTGGCAAGAAAGCACCAGACACCAGTACAGGAAAAAAAACTGAAGACGGTATAATTCTTGTCTTGTTTGAGTTTCCATCGATTTTACTCAAAGAGTACATCTGAAAGTCTGCCAATTTAGCCCATTAAAAGTTCCGTGCCTGTGTGGATGTGAGGGGAGCATATTGTGTGCGGAACCCTTGGTGGGCGAGTCCGAGTCGCCCTTGGCCGGTTTTTTTTTTGTAAAACAACGCCTAAGGAAGGATTTTGTTTGCTAGTTCATAATGAAGTTATTTTTTCCCACAATTTAAGCATGACTCACACTAGCACGGGACGGGACGGAGTGGGACGGAAAAATCTGTCAATTTTTATAGAAAGAATCACGTCATAGCTCGGAGCCCTCGGATGTCACGTGACGCTTTCTATAGAAATTGACAGATTTTCCCGTCCCGCCCCGTTTCGTCCCATCCCGTTCTAGTGTGAGTCATCCTTTACACTTAAATGTCTAATGTGATAAAACCTCAATTTAAATGATAACAGTTACAGACGGCTGTTATTATACCCCTCGCAATAAGTCACAAGGGAGGAATTTTATTTAAAGACCGTTATCACTATTTATGATCTGTCGCTGTCAGTCTAAAGGCGTCGAGTTTCAACACTAGAAATTTAATTTAAAACTTTTAATCTAAAATTGAGAATTCTAAACAATTGAACGTTGCCAAGGCCCCAGGCTCCCTCAGCTTTGACATAAACCGAGAAAATAAAGGAAAAGGAAGAAGAAGAAACAATTGAACATTCGATAGTTTAACAAATAACACCGTACTATTTTTATATCTTCGAATGAAGCAATTCACATGATAGTGATCGAATTTCACTTCAAGAAGTTCGTTTTTGATCATCTTTAATGCGTGGGATACGAGGGTGTTTGTTAATGATATTGAGTTAAACTGGCAAAGCTTAAAGAAATATCGGGCATCATATAACATTTTATAGATATGTATTCAAAACGAATGTACTTATATGATTGAGACTTTGGAAAAATCTAATCTTCTTGTCATTAGCGTTTGATTTCTTTTCATACATGTTAGACCTCTACGGACATTACCTACGGCTCGTGCTTTATGACACAATGTGACATATACTTTTTCTGTTGATTTGATTGTTACCTATAAAATAAAAACACGATTTAAACATAATATTAATCTTTAATATTCTTTACGTATACAACAGAATGGCGACGAGTAACGTGATTGAATATAAATATGAGTGAATCTACGCGAAAATATTATATCGAGGTTTGGTACCTATTTTTTCCTTAGAGCGAGTCACGAAAATCTATTACAATGGAGAAGCTAGCGGAAGTTCTAGATGCTATGATGGAGACTATGAAAGGTATGCAAAACCAACAAATTATTTTACAAAGCACATTACTGAACCAAAGCTGTGGCGCTTCCAGGCAGATCAGCGGAATTACATTCCAAGCTTACGATGAAACGGACGAATCTTTTGATAGCTATTTACAGCGGCTACAAAATTACATTACCTTGAAAGGCGTTACAGATACACAAACCAAATTACAAATTTTCTTAAATTGCATCGGACCGAAATATTACCAAGTTTTAAAAAACATTACGGCACCTAATACACCTGAATCTAAATCATACAGCGAGCTTGTAGATATCTTGAAAAACCACATTGCACCCGAACCCGGTGAGGTAGCACAGCAGCACAAGTTTTGTCTTCGGTTACAACGTGAAGGCGAAAGTATATCTAGTTATGTTGCGGGACTGAAAGAAATAGGAGGCAAATGCAATTTCACATGCAACCATTGCAAGCAAACTACATTTGACACTCACTTGCGTGTACAGTTCACACGAGGATTACGTAGTTCTGAAATTAAAGAAAAACTGTTACGAGAATCTCCCGATACGAAGTTCGATGAAATAATTAAGATAGCGTTGGCTATAGAAACATCCAAATCTGAAAGTAAAGAAATGGCACAAGAAGTACAGTCTAACATAAATAAAATATCGATGAAGAAGAAATACAATGAAAGTACAAATACATACAATGAAAATACGAATACATACAAAGAAAATACAAGTACATACAATGGAAATACAAGTACATACAAAGGAAATACAAATACATACAAAGGAAAAAGAAATACATACAATGAAAATAAAAACATTACGGACGAAAATAAAATTACATGTTTTCGATGTGGTAAAGAAAACCATAAAGCCCCACAATGTAATTTGAAGAATAGACTATACTGCAAGAAATGCTATACAAAGGGACATCTACAGTCAGTTTGTTTCAAAGACCAAAAACAAATAGAGATAGAGAGTGATCTGTCAACATCTGAAAATGAAGAAGAAATATATGAAATAAAAGAAATACCAATACATAATAGTCCATCAAAAGACAAATTCAACATAACGTTACAAATAAATGGAAAAATACATACCATAGAACTGGATACTGGAGCAGCGGTAACTACATGCTCTAAAAATTACTTTGAAAAGTACTTTGCTAACCTGAAACTAAAAAGTACACTTGTTAAACTGAAAACATATACTGGAGAGTTAATTGAACCTATTGGAACCTGTAAAGTAAATATAAAATACAAAAATAAAGAGATTTCAGGACGAATATTTGTGATAGATGGAGATGTGGATCCAGTAGTGGGACGAGAGTGGTTGAGAGAGCTAAATATTGAATTTGATGTAAAGGCAATTACGAAAGAAGATATTACAGAAAAAGAATTTAAAAATAAACTAAACAAATTGATACAAGAATACGAAGATTTATTTTCAGATAAAATAGGAGAAATAAAGAACTACCAAGCGGCATTTAAACTAAAAGAAGGATCTATGCCAGTATTTTTAAAACCACGTCCAGTACCATTTGCTCTCAAACACCAGGTGGAAGCTGAAATAGATCGATTAGAAGAAGAAGGGATTATAGAGAAAGTTACTTATTCTCAATGGGGTACACCTATAGTTCCTGTCATAAAACCGACAGGTAAAGTACGTTTACGTGCAGATTTTCGAGCTACATTAAATAAAAATCTGGAAGATGACAACTATCCGATACCGAGAGTGGAAGAAATATTTTCGAAACTTAGTGGTGGAAAGTATTTTTGCACACTTGACATTAATCAAGCATATTTACATATGACGACTAATGAAGAAACAGCCGCGATGCAATCTATTAGTACATGTAAAGGTACCTACAAGGTAAAGAGGTTGATGTTTGGGGTCAAGATAGCACCAAACATTTGGCAAAGATACATGGACCAGACACTACAAGGAATGAAAGGTACAGCCTGTTTTTTCGATGATATTGCCATACAAGGAAGTACATACACAGAACTCTTAGAGAGGATCAAAGAGGTATTCCAAAAGCTACAAGAATGTGGGTTACATGTAAATAAAAAGAAATGCCAATTTTTCCAAAGATCTATTACATATTTGGGACATACAATCAATGAAAAAGGCCTACACCCAATGCAAGACAAGGTAAATGACATTAAGAATAGTACACGGCCTACAGATGTATCTTCACTACGTACATTTCTTGGAATGATCAACTATTACCAACAATTTATCCCAAATCTGGCATCAAGACTAAACCCACTTTACAAGTTATTACAAAAAGATACAAAATTTGTATGGTCATGCGAATGTGAAAAGATTTTTAAAGAATTAAAAGAAGAGTTATGCGGAGAGAAAGTTCTGATTCCATTTCATGCTAATTTACCAGTGACACTTGCCACAGATGCTTCACCTACAGGTTTTGGAGCAGTTTTATCGCACATTATGCCAAACAAGACTGAACGGCCTATTGCTTTTGCGTCGAGATCTTTATCTAAAGCTGAAAAAGGGTACAGTCAGCTCGACAAAGAAGCGGCAGCGCTGATATGGGGACTAAAGAAATTTTTTCAGTATTGCTATGGACGAAAGATAATTCTGATTATTGACAATCAACCACTAGCAAGAATATTACACCCCGAAAAAGCGACACCAGCAACTACAGCGATTAGACTGGTACATTACGCAAACTTTTTGGCAGGTTTTGACTACAATATTAAACTAAGAAAGACCACAGAACATGCAAATGCTGACTATTTCTCTAGATTACCTAAGACAACAGATACAGCACAGGATACTCTAAATGATGATGACAAATTTTACTTAAACCAAATTTCGGAGATTCCAATTACCTTACAAGAAATAAAGGATGCTACAATAAAAGATCCTGAACTTCAAAAGCTATATTCTGTCATTCAATCTGGTACGGATGATCCGAACCGACTTCATGAATTTTCCTTACAGAATGGCTGCATTTTCTATGGCATAAGAATAATCATTCCTAAAAAGTTACAACCTCAAATGTTGGAAGAATTACACACAGCTCATACAGGCATTGTTAAAATGAAAGCTTTAGCCAGAAGCTACATTTGGTGGAAACATATTGATGCAGACATTGAAAATATGGTAAAACAATGCAAAATATGCTGTTCAATGCAGAATAATCCAACCAAAGTACCAGTACATAGTTGGGAATATCCGAAAGAACCATGGAGTCGAATACACATAGACTACGCTGGATTATTCATGAACCATTACTTTCTTATTGTGGTGGATGCATACACAAAGTGGTTAGAAGTCATACCAACTACTTCCATCACTGCTACAACAACAATAAACATACTTAAAAAGTTATATGCTACATTTGGCCTTCCAATGACACAAGTATCTGACAACGGCAGACAGTTTCGCTCAGAAGAAATGCAGAGATTTCTTAATTCCAATGGAATACAGGCCAAATTTACAGCTCCTTTTCATCCATCCAGTAACGGCCAGGCAGAAAGATATGTACAAACGGTAAAGCGCAAACTAAAGGCCATGGCAAACGAAAAAGGTACAATACAGGATAAATTACATAAGTTTCTTACGATGTACAGAAAAACACCAAATAGCACTACGGGATTAAGTCCAGCTGAGATGATGTTTAAAAGATTATACCGAACAAGGCTAGACTTAGTCAAAAGAGAGCCAGAGATAAGAACACAGATAGAAAATGACGCCAAAAGGATTAACAAAGAATTTAAAAGGGGAGACAGAGTTCAGATAAGAATGTACGACTGCAATAAATGGAAATTTGGACAGATTATACAAAGAAAAGGAAAACTACACTATGAGGTAGAAGTTGAAGGAATCATTCACCAAAGACATGTAGATCAGATAAAGAAGACTGCGGTTGACTTTGCAATTAATAACGAGGGAGAGTGTTAGACCTCTACGGACATTACCTACGGCTCGTGCTTTATGACACAATGTGACATATACTTTTTCTGTTGATTTGATTGTTACCTATAAAATAAAAACACGATTTAAACATAATATTAATCTTTAATATTCTTTACGTATACAACAATACACAATGAGTTATTACTATGCTTAGCTGTACCTACTTTACGAGGATTTAAAAGCTATACAGAACAACTTTTACTAAACCTCGAAAATATAACTTTTACAGTAGAGAGCAACACGGAAACAGGAAGCACGAGAGCGAAGCTTAGGTTTTCACAATCACAGTGAAATTTCAAATCAAAGATTTAGGTTCCAACTGCTAATATTCCGTGAAGCTTTTTTTTCTGCGTATACTAACAAATCAACAAATCTCAAATACATATGATATCAAACGAAATTCTCATAAAAAAAACATACTGCCTACCTTATCTTTATGAAATCGTGGCCAGATATTAATGGTACA
This sequence comes from Lathronympha strigana, assembly GCA_949128165.1. NCBI lineage: Eukaryota > Metazoa > Arthropoda > Insecta > Lepidoptera > Tortricidae > Lathronympha > Lathronympha strigana. Next base: position 5,027,780 of record OX421911.1, read on the forward strand.
CAATCCAGTGCATGTATCGATTTATATTTCACTGATACCATCGACAGAAGTCGTGCAAATGTCGTCGCAGATGTTTGTCGACACCTCCCATTCACTTCGTAGTAAGCGACACGTAATAACAACGAAGATAAGTCCTTTTGTATGATACTTCGTATATTTGCAAGCGATACTAAACAATCTTGTAAAAGGTGCTATTGTTTGGGTATTTTAGATTCAGGCAGTGTGGTGGGAAAATGCTGTTTATGGGCAAATTAATGCATTTTCGAGCGCATCTAAAGAGGTTAAGATGCCAGGAATTTTGTCGTTGCTTTAGTCTGATGAGCCAGAATCACTATCCAGTAGATTCACCTATGATTAAGAATAATTTAAGACTTTGCTTGTGTGGATACTAAGTATTAACATCATTTAACTACCTCCTTCTCTTTACGACTGTAATAGACTTATTAAATTCGCAAACCTTTGTCGGGGTGTTCTGCTTTTTTTGAAAGCGCCAGAATCGACCTATTTCAGATAACGTTATTAACATTAATATTTGAAAACAGTATACATTTGAGGCACACGCTGGAAATCACTCTACTATCTATAATGTACCGTTTTAAAAGTGTCCTTTTGAGTGTCCGTCCAAACAAACACTTGGTAAACGTTATGTTAGGAAATGATACGAATTTTTCTGTTGTTGCCACTTGACCATTTGGCGAAATTAATTATGCAAAAATTTTTTTTTTTTTAATTTCTTTTATTTATATAAAAAAAAAGAATACAAAAGACTTAAAAACGCCACAGAAACCTGTAGAGGTTTATGCGTGGTACAAATGCGTTTATACGCTTACAGCTATTCACGTTTAACCAAATAAGAAAATGCTAGGTATGTATTTAGGTGCAACAGATGAGTCAGACATCCCCGTCCGTTCTTGATATATAGGTACAATTTTTTCAACATAGTTTTACATTTAATTTTATTTTGCTGAGTGACATTGACAAAAAATCCGGTGGTGATTTAGAGAACCCTTTGTCAGATACAATGCAGTAGTAGGTACATGTCAGTTACCAAATATCACTTAAAGAGCAAATCACATAGACTGCAATCAGAACTTCAGCTGAAAACTGCAGCAGCGTAGCTGTTGCAGCTTGCAGCGGGAAATTTACGATGTCAACTATTTTCTTGAATTTTCGGATTTGGAAATCACCACGGTGTATTAGTAGGAGTTTTTACTCCATTTCTAGAATAGTTTTTTGTTGTATATAGTAGAACGCAGTACAGTCTCGATAGTGTCGTCAGTTTTCGAGAGTCAAATTTAAATGTACTCACTTACATGTACTATCGAATAAATTAATTTGTAATTAATTAATTCATAAATTGCCCATGTACTTATGAACGCGTGTGTACCTACGCTTAGTATCCAGCATATGATTTCATCGATTGCAGACACGTCTATTTGAATGATACAGAAATCAGAATAGACAGATATAGTTGACCATATGTTTGAAATTTAATTGTATATGTTTATTGCATAGATTTTTTACAACAGTGATACTTAAGTACATACCGAAGAATCGCTTCAAACAAATGATAAACAGAACGAAAGCAAATAGGCTATCCTCTTTATTATTAACGCAAGTGTTTTCTAAAGCAAGGCTAAAAAGAGCTTAAGTACTTTCACGAAACAACTACTTCGCTCATTCTTCACCTTCGACACTTAGAGATCGATCTCGAACTTTGTTAGGAGTAACACAGTCCAATCTGTACACAAGAGATTTCAATTACGAAACGAAATAGTTGCCCGAGACCGTTCCAATATAATAAGTGCGCAAACAATAGTTATAGTGACATGTCATTAACATTTACTGTTGATACAGCGTCACACGTACAGCCGCAATTCAGTGCAAAGCCAAAAAGTCCTATCCCCATAGGAGCCTTACTTTTAGATAGAACTTCTTGATTTAGGACTAATAGAGTTGGGCTAAATTGGTTTTCGATTAGAATGATCGAGCGAGGTTAGATGTTAAAAAAATCTGTGATAGAAATTAATACGGATGCATAATTTATTTTATAATAATATTCATATGAAGACATTTCGAGTGAAGCACCACTCATAATTTTCTAAAATATCTGTACAAAAGCTCCATAAAACAGAGGTTGTGTGTATTGAAGAGTAAACGGAGAAATCTTGTTTGTTGTCAAACAACGAGATATCAAAGACCGCTGTTTACGTTGACCAAACAATACGGCTGTAGAAGACGTGAGTACGCCAGATGTGACACAAATCACAATGACGCACAAGGACTTTCTTTCAAATACCACATCACATTCTTTCAAATACATCACACAAAAGTATCGTGGAAAATCCGGAGTGATAATAATATCTAGTTTCGTGTTAGGGTTGGAAGTTCAGACGGTTGTTGTTTTTTTAAAACAAATGCCTACTCCTATTGATCGGGATAAGGTCGCCGAGCGGCGGAATTTTTGTTTGATTTTGCAGTAGATATTGTAACGGTTCCTTAATACCAGGTTACAGGCCTGTGGCTATATCATGATGTAGCTGTGATTGAGATGCTAAACAATAACTTTCCACCAAATTCTTAGTCCGATCAAAATTAATTAAAAACCAAACAGGGCAATATACCTACAACTGTGTAAGGTTCTATTGGCAAGCAAAACTGGAAATTTCATTGTTAATGATATTCTAGACCTTAATATATTGAGTTCAGTATAAGGTATTCAGTTAAATACCAAGGTATTAATGAAATGCAACATAATACAATATACCCCACGTTAATTAAGTGGGTACTTGTCTAATACAGACGCTGTTAAGAAAATTGAATTACAAAGTAGCGAAGAAAACAAGTTTAATTTAATCAACTTTCAAAGAACCGCACAAGACAGGAATATACGTGACAAACAATAAATAGAAGCATTTTGAAAAACACAAACACCGACTCGTTGCAAATTTGAATAATGTATTCGTCCGGAGCTATCAAATATCACTCTTCCATTAGTAACCCCCGTCGTCAGTACAAAATACAAATGAGTACTTTATTCCGTTTTGGTAAAGCAGTATTTTGCTTGTAGTTTAACTTCAAATTAATAATAGTGTACGTATAACATATTAGTTGTGTCAGAAATTATACTAATGCTGTTTATTTGGTCAGGGTTGATTAGGATGCTGCCATCCGTTGGGTCGGAACTAATAACATGATAATTAGGTAGTGTACTAGTTGGTGTCAATACATTTTGATTAATGGTGGAAGCAAACTAACCAGGTCAGATACAATAGCCAATGATGTTTATCTGATAGTTTCAACAGGAATTATTCTAATAGATAAATGCAAAGTTTACTGATTCTGATGAAATTGCAGGTCACAGCAGAGTTTATTTGACGCACCATAACTATGTAGTTATTATGCACAAGACATTTAAAAGTCTTACTAAAAAAAAAACTGTTCCCACTCTAATATATATAATAGTCACTCAATGTCTCAAAGTAACAGACAAGGTATTACCGCGCGATTCCCACTGCAGTTAAAATATCGCAACACGCGGAATGTTACACAAGTATACGAATGTACAAATACTTATACTCGTACATACTTCAATTATACACTTCCGTCGTACTTAAGTACAGACTGGTTATGTTCCTAGAGGCCATACTGTGAGAAGTGCATACGTTGCGTACATAATTCTGAACTTTTACGTTTAACTCTGGAAACGGGTAAGAGTAATTAATTATTACTGATTATACATATATTTTATCAAATCATAAATTATGCTGATGTATTCAACTATTCAATGTATAATGCTATCTACGTAGACACTCTGGCACCGTCCCACATCCAATGAACTAATGTAAAAGCAGGCGGAGCGGCTGAAAGCGCCGACATTTTAAAACGTAATAAATATAAAAGCCTGGGCAGAGAGTACCATCTTGTACCATTTAGGGTCGAATCGAAACTCTAGGTCCACGGGGTCCCAGCACACGCAAGTTTTTGTAGAAATGGCGAAACATCGGGTTGATATAACTGATGACCGAAGAGCTGGTGGCTTCCTCTCTCAACGTATCAGAATTGCGATATTTGCGATACAACGAGTAAATGCCGCCAGCATCCTAGGTGCAATGCATCAAGGACCTAATTAAAATTAAAAAGTTACAGTTACTTACAGTACATATTTTGAAAATAAATGATTTTCCCCTATGAAATGTTATTTATCATTAAGGTATTTGTGGACAATTTGCACTAACATAATATACGTAAACTAATTTCAGACAAAACATAACCACTTCGTATAAATTTCAGCGTATTTACAAACGTCATTCTTCATTCAATAAATTAACAAGGCAACATGGGTCCCATTTTCTAGTTCTTTGAGCACTACACTAATATAACAAGAAATTGCTTGACAGTTGGCACAAAGGGTCGGAAAGTGTTGTGAAGACTTAAAAAAACCATTTGCACAGAACCCGCCGACGCGCTTGACAAGTGACATCGCAATTCTGGCGACCCCTTTTCATATTTCCTTTCGCGGCAAATGGTGAGTTAAAGAAAAGTTCTTTCAAGTTATCATAGAGAGTTTAGAGGATGTTATAGATATATATATTTATGCATGTTTGTTTGGAAATAAACAGGACACAACAACATATTTTTATAAACATTGTGTTCATTCGACTGATGCTGCTCTCTCTCTCTCTGAAATACTTAGTGAAGACTGTCCCAGAAATGACTCAGATGAGAATGGCTAAACGCATTTTTTTTCTGAGAAGGTTGTGGAAGCCCTAACCCATATGAAACGACAAGAATCCATGTTATGAAAGGTACCTATCATAAAATGTAGGTATGTGTGTGCAGTTGTGCACTCACTTACCAACAAGGAATAAGAAAAATGTGGGTTATCCGTTTAATGGCGTAATCAGTATCGTGGTTTTAGTAGGAAAATAAAGAAAAACAGTTTTTTTTGTATGGGATAGGGCGTCCGAATTAGGGTATGCTCTATACTACACTAAACTAATATACTATACTAAAAATCCCGAAACTACAAAACGTCATACAAAACCGGTCCCGGGTGCAAACCCTAGTCAGATTTTTTTTTCTTACTTTTTGCTACACAGGCCACGAAACTAAAGGAATCACCAGTATTTTTGTATCATCACTACATAGTATAAAACAAAGTCGCTTCCCGTTGTCTGTCCCTATGCTTAGATCTTTAAAACTGCGTAACGGATTTTTATGCGGTTTTTTTAATTGATAGTGTGATGAGGGAGGTTTATACTCGTATGAATAACAACACATCCAAAATATAGTAGAGAAACACTGATATTTTTGGGATTTTCGTAAAAAACGCATTTTTTGCGCTTATATTGCAAACGCTGGCTAAACCCAATGAGATTGATTAAAATAATGTACTACAGTATTGTACACCTCTTAAAGGTCTACAAAAAATCTGTAATGGCGTATATCTATCCCACAATAACCATTTCTATCCTTTACTTTTTACTAGAAACTTTATTTACAAATTTTAAGTAATACAGGATTAATCCTTATCCAACGAAGTGCCTTAAATAAATAGTGCATTGAATACCTATAGATCGGTTAACGGCATATAATTTAAATAAATATTTTCGATGATATTACATATTTAAAATGCAGGGACACAATGCATTTCCGGTAAAGATATTTTTTGCAATGGCTGTTAATGAATCGCACTTTCAATATTGCAGGCGTTCAGTGTTTCTCTCATGGCCAATTGTAAGTCGCTATGTTTGTATTGTCTAACGACAAAAAAACTATGAACATGTGACATTGTGTAATATATTTAGTACCAGCATTGCACCTGTACGAAGCCGGGGTGGGTCGCTAGTTCAATATAAGTGGATTATAGTATTACCAACCTAATAAACACTATCAGGCGTACGGCTTTTGCATAAACAAAGTTCAGGCCTTCAAGGCAGCGAAACGTTATATTTTCTTCTAAACATGATATCTTTTCCTCTAGACAGCAATACTGGAAGGCAGACGGGCTTTATTTTTGCACGTACTCAATTTTTCGCTTCACTGACTGTCTCCGAGACTAGATATTAATTTACATGAATAAATAAAATTTGCATTAGGAGCGTCCAAGGCGGGTAAAGAATACTGTTTAAGTAGGTCGCGTGGTGTGTATTACTGAAATGGTAATAGTAGGAAGGAACTACTTTTCCGCTCTGTGGCTTCTACTTTGTTGTTCTGCGGGCGCATTTGTCGTATTATATAAATGGAAACATTGTGCATTGCATGGTTAGTTTACTTTAGTTCTTAGTTGTATGTAGATAATCGGTGTTTTAACTTGCTTTTATTTTAAGAACTGGTAGTTCTAGTTTAGCTTGGTTATGTTTAGCTCAGCTTTCATGTAATTTTACCATTTAAAATTAGACGACGTAAGGTGGAATCAAAATTTCATTTTAATTTAAGTAAATATCAAACAATTGTACCTACAGGATACACGTATCTTTGTTGATTTCGAACTTGGTATTTTCTTACCAACCACGCCACCTTGCATTACCCTATTATTAAACTATTAGTAAATAGGTAAGAAGTGCTATTAAGCAATCGCAGGTAGATCAAATGAAATAAATTTGTATAAAAAAATAAGATTATTTTTATTCAAATTGATTTCATTCGGATTAAACAACAAGTTAGCTTTCTTATTACAAATCTCAAAAGTAAAAAATCTATTAACCATACCACCCATCGCAAACCTCAATATCCTTTGTTAAGTTTGTTATTTTTGGTTGCCAGTTGCGTTTTCCCGTTGCTCCTGCGCTCCCCTTCCCTCAGGGATCTAATGGTAATGCATTTTCTTCACGCCAATGATATTTCGCTAGGGTTTTTTTGTTGACTCTTCGAAGCGTGTTAATGAAATTCGCACTTCTGTTGTTGCAGAAAATATTTTTGTTTCAAACTCAACAGGGATTTTGAAACTTAATTTAAATTAAAATTATGTTTGCAGTGAGTTTAAAGAAAACTTCACAAGATTTGTTTAGGATAAATCTTATGAAAGATTGAGAGAAAAAACTGGTAAAGTATCTTGGTAATTGTTTGCTAAGCCAGCAGTGGAAAATTTACTGAAAGTTTTATTTTCAGAACCTTTAAAGCGATATTGCCGTTTAAGATTTTCATTTTAACCGTCTTGTAAATAGTTTTCTCGGAAAGTATTATTGAATGAACCTTTTAAAAATTCGGCTACATAAACCATATGAGTTGATATAATAGGTGGGCCCGCACTACCCACCAAACCGTCTACGGTATGCCCATCTTGCAGCGTTGGTGACGGTGAACACGGGATCGCCCTAGGCATGCAACCGCGAACACCGCCTGCTGCAACAGCCGCGGCTGTCCCCTCCTTGGCGCCGAAGCCCCCGGAGCCGAAGCTCCCGCGCCCGAAGGTAGCGTGCAGGGCGACATCACACGATGGTCCCTTATGACAATCTTTACGCCGGGAGCGAGATGGAAAAACCCCTCACTTTGCCTTCGCGATTTTAAAGAAGGTGGTCATCCTCGCAGCCACCACGCCGGCACCGGCCAGCAGTGGCAACCCCCGGTCCGTCATAATGGGCCCTCTGCCTAGACAGGGCACGGGACCGCAGGTTTATACAGGACAGCGGCATTCCTGTACCTCGGCGGCAAACGCCAGGCCCGAAGGCCCCCTCTAGCCAACACTCAGAAGTTCTCTCCCTCAATGAGAGGGAGTAGGGAGAACTCCCTGTGCGGAACCCCCCAAACGCCCCTGACAGCACCGGTAAGAAATCCTTGGAGTCCTTCAAGAGATCGCTTACCGTTGCCCCCAGGAAGCACCGTCGAGGAACCCTTTGCTTTTTCCCGGAACAACCGGATCAAGAAGAATAAAAAGAGCAGGGCTCGCACTCGAGAAGGTTTTCCGTTATAACTCCCCATTATACACTAACCTAGCTAATTGTTTACAATTTCGTGCGTTAGTTTAAATCTAACGGCACTCACAATACTACGGTGACATATATACCTATATGTAGCATATATTTTTTCACTATTGGTGCTTTTAAAAAACTAATTTCATACCTAGATTAGATCCCCAAATTTACTCGTCGTAATGGAAGATGTGATAGCTATCTCTGCAACGAGATAACGTGTTTAGTGTTTCAATAAAAGTTTGAAGCAGACTTCGTAATCTCCTATCTTTAAAAGCTTAGGAAGGTTAAACGAAACTTGACATTGAAGTCGGTACTAACCATTTTAAACGTTGGTTGAATAGCGCAGTAGTAAATCCCGTAATAGGCACTTCTGATTTAGCACTGCCTTGTTCGTACTGGACGTTCACTGGAACTATTTCAATTTGACATAAACTTTAACGTTTACTACAAAACCAAAAGAAGCACGATGTGATTGCAAAACTTTGCCGCCTTCACTTTGTCCACCACTCAAGAAAGCGCTTAGGTCATTGATGTCTGATACGTTAACTTGTTTCTCATTTATGCCCCAAATATTTAAAAAAAAAATGTTATTCTCCTGTGTGCCGCGTTAAAATTAGTGTTAAAATCTTTTAACTTTTGCAATATCCACAAAAGAGCTATAACGCGTTAACCATACGATGAAATATTGTGTATGACTCTTAAACATGAATTTATAAATTAAGTCACAGATTATCCCGGTCAAATATGTATCTTTCATACACTGCACTGTGCACTAGGCTAAAATACAAAAGACAAAATCTATCTATTATTTTTACTGACAAAGAGCTTCAAACAAGAACTTTTAAACGGTCGTTTGGCTAACATTTTTACCTTTACAGTTATCTTCAAAATCTCCACTCCATTTTCACTATGTTTCACAATAGTAATAAAAGGTCCGAAGTTATCCAGCGCAAATGAGGGTTCAGAAAAGCCGCTGGATTTTAGAAACGACTTAGGGTTGAGTCAATATGTATTAGGTAGTTTTAGTTCCTAGCGTTTATTTACCTAAAAATTCGGAGGTTTCACGAAATAATTTTAGTATCAGCACAAGATGATAATCAGTTACCACACTGATTCGATTATCACACACGGCCACCACTATCACTTTTGACGAAAGGATGTGAACATTTTTAGGGTTCCGTAGTTCCGGAGTAACCTTATAGTTTCGCTCTGTCTGTCTGTCTGTCCGTCCGTCCGTCCGTCCGCGGATAATCTCAGTGACTGTAAGTACTAGAAAGCTGTAATTTTGTACGAATATGTATATTGACCACGCCAACAAAGTGGTTAAATAAAAAGTGGTTATAATTTCTTTTTTAGAGTACCTCCCATACACGTAACGTGGGGGGTGATTTTTTTTTCGTTTCAACCCTAGAGTGTGGCATATCGTTGGATAGGTATTTGTAAAATAATGAGGGTGTACTAAGACCAGTTTTTGATAAAGTTAATATTTTCGAAATAATCGCTTCAGAAGTTTAAAAAAATGTGTCCCCCCCTCTAACTTTTGAACTATAAGTTTAAAAAATATGAAAAAAAAATATAAAAGTAGAACTAAACAAGAACTTTCTTGGAAAAATATTTTGAACTTGATTGGTTAAATAGTTTTTGAAAAATTATAAAAAATAATTTCGGAATTAAGTTTGTAATTTAACTGTATATGCAAACACTTCTATTATCTTGAGTACTTAATTTATCATCCCGCACGTATCTTCCTTCTAATAAGAAAAAAATGATTCAAATCGATTCACGTGATCAAAAGTTACGACCCGAAAACCCAACATACATAACCCGTCTAGTTTGTGTAAATTAGTAACCCAATTGCCCGAGAGATGGCACTGTGTTTCCGGAGTTAATGGGGTCGGGACGGGTGTGATCGAAAGTATCATCGAATTGTTAATTATTATAAGCATATTGAGCATGGTATCTATTAAAACACTTTTTAAGGTTGCCTATTGTGACGTACAGTAAACTGCGGAACCCTACACTGAGCATGGCCCGACATGCTCTTGGCCGGTTTTTTAAATGTAGTATGTCACTATCCACCAACCTATAAAATTGTATTAAGCTTTTTTCTTACTGGCAACATACAATTTAAAGAATGAGTAGTCCCTATCAGTCTCCATGAGGACTAAAGTACAAAAGGATGCTCCTAAACGGCGCTTTGAATAATGGAGACGTGTTTCACCTTGCCAGGATTTTGCGGCCGCTTTAAGGATAAAAAAATTGTATTCTACCAAGTAAACGCTCTGCACCCAGGGGTTGCCAATTTGAAGACATTTAAAGAAGACGATCTCAATAAGTTACTCCCACCCCTTCAACCACTTAAACTTCCATCTTCCTCCATTTTTCTTCGAAAAATCATTTAATTCAAATCAAATTCAGTTTTAGGTTTAGGTTTATCTGGATGACTTATTGTGTATTAAAAATTTGTTTTAATCAAAAGTTCAGCCAATTTAAATTCTTCATCAATTTTCAGTTCATCAGTAAGTTAATTGTGCATGGGTAGATAGTAAAAGTTACGAACTATGTCTTGAATTGTGTTGCCCCAGACCTTTTTGTCTAAATCTGGTCCATATTTTCATAATCTCCGGCACATGTACGTAGATAACAATCGACCCTAACCTCAAACATCGGAAAGAGTAAATCCAATTTTTAAAAGTCCTACTTTCAAAGGATTTCTGTGACCCATTTACTAGGGGTCGGGCTTTCGTCGGCTATGGGTCGTATATCCTTGTGATAGATTGCCCTCCCGGCCGATATTCAATAAACCTGAATAATTTGGGCAAAGAAATACCCAAATAAATTCAAGATTAAGAACAAGACCCATCCAATTTGGCTCAAAGGTTTTTAATTAAAGAGCTGGGCAATCGTAAATCTCTTGTAGTTTTAGTTTTCTTTTATTTCAATCCAGTGAACGTTTTGGTTAGAATTTAGAATTTTGATGTATTTGTTTATTTACGCAAAAACTTTCTGCTAATTGATTATTTATTTAAAACAGCATTCAATTTATTTGGGGGTGAATGAGTATTTCTATTGAAAATTGTATTACTAATGAATGGCTAGCGACCCACGTTAAAGATAATTAGACGATTGCCCGAATTTAAATTCCTTTCTTTGAAAAGATAAAAAAAATGAAAGATTCATGACTTCAGGTGGGATTCGAACCGGTGACTCTGATTATATTTATACTGGTACTTGACTCATCACTATCTATTGCTCACTATTTAAGTGTTCCGCTACTGGGCAAACGGCGAAAAGGCTCTCGATGCTCTGTTTTGTGTTTCTTCTAGCTAGTTGTTGAAACAGTTACACATTTTTATGAACATTAACTTTCACGAAATCCGATACCTCTAGGCGGTGAATGCCATCGAATTTTTATCACAAAGTTGTCTATAATTTTCTCCAATAAACAGTCTTCAAATAAGCTAATGAGTAAGTAACGGTTATTATGGCTCAATCACTCCCTATTTCTTGCTTCATTGCTTTAATATTGCTCAGTTTAAAGCACTGTTTGTCTATTGCAGATTTAATTAAATTCTCCTGCGTGAGTGAGAAAATACTAAGCTTGTCTTAATAAGGCAATGTTATGCATATTTAATATTTTGCAAGAGGTTTTGCCTAACAATTTCAAAAGTAACTTACAAAAATGTTTACTTGATTTAGATATTGTAGACACCTATCGAATATTTATTTAGCATACGACAAGTATTTTTTTAGCATTTGATTTAATATAAATAACAAAGTTATGTCAACTTTGAACATGGCAAACTGATTTTTATTAAAATAATTTTCGTGATTTGCCCTATACTCTATCTACTCTTCTTCATTTCAGCCTAATAGGAAGGATTTTGACAATTTTAGATTGTATGGCGCTCGCTTCCGTCTTCTCTTGACCAGAAAGTCTAGTCTACCTTAAACACGAAGTGCGTCTTCTGGACACGTAGTCGCCACGAGAGCTTTCTGTCTCAGCAGATGTTAGTTCTAGGAGAACATTATAGGATATATATTATATGTTCATTCTAAAGCCAATTCATTCATTCACCACGTTGCAGTATTATCCCTAGTAACCTAGATAATCCCTTTTATACTAAACACAGAGTCCTTAAACCTAAAGTTACTGCATAGTACGCATATAAATAGTTTTTCCTTTAATTTTTGAGTTTCCAATTGTATCACTTGCTATAAAGCGAATCTGACATCGCTTGCGACCATAGTGTTAAACAAGACAGTATTAGTACATAATATTATTCTTCTAAGTCGTTCACTCTTGGCATCATAATAAGGAGTATTGTATCCGTTCAGAGTTGGTGATCAGCTACGTGATCTGCTACCTTCCACTTTGCCTCTAATTATTAGCTGTTCCACTGAGTAATTTTTACGGCTAATGTATCCAAAAAATTGAAGGATTATAAGATCATAATGTAGACAAAGAAAAGATGACATGTAGACAAACCAAAGAAGTTTTACCAGAGTTAAACCAAAAGTTCACAAAAACCCTACTCAGGACACCCAGACACCAACTCCGGAAAATAGTAGGGCTAATCACAGGACACAATACACTAAACAAACACCTATATAATATGGGTATAACAGATAGCCCCATATGCAGAGCCTGCATGGAAAATGAGGAAACAGCAAAACATATTCTCTTAGAATGCAAACAGGTAGAAGAATACAGGAGTAAGTATTTGGGGACTCCAATAACACTCAAGGAGGCATTTAGCAACCTAAAACCGATGCTTGGTTTCGTTGAGGAGCTGGGGTGGTTGGAATAGGGCTACCTCGTTAACACGCAAAAAAGGCACAATGGATGTCGAGTTGCGGAAAACAGCCCAGAGAAACTAACTAACTAAAGATCATAATATTTTAAAGAGATCATAAATCATAATATCTTCTCTAAGGACATAACATTCTACAGATCCTAAGATCATAGATACAAACGTCGCTAATATTACGCCTTTTTAAACGAATTGACTGGGGAGTCATATTGCTTCTGTAATTTATTCAAAGAACTTAAACGACGCTTACTAAGTACTTGCTAAACAGCGTCGATACGAATCGTGCCCTTTTAGTAGCTCTTTTAAATGCCACCACTCGCTTAAGTATCGTTTATTGGTAGTAATGCTACAAGACTATCGATAATAACAACAATCTCCTATCTTGGATTAAAGTTCAGTTTGAAATTCGACCGTGCTATACGGGCTGAAGGTCCAAAATCCAATGTGACTTTAGATTATATATGTGATGTTCTGAAGTTGTGATTGATTGCGCAATGCCAGACCAATAGAGAGGTAAATTGTAAGGTGAAGTGCTTGCAGTAACACTTTAGCATGAGCATAAGAAAGGGCATGCATTGAAAGAACTTAGAAGTGGTTGCAACATTATACCTTATGAAGTGTGGAGTTGTACGTTGAATACCAAGTCTGAATGTCTATAAATTTACTTCAGCTCCAAACGGGTGCTAAAACAAGACTTTGATAGTATCGCCAGACATAAATTCTCTTTACTTCCAACCGGATTTTTATGCTGTTATTGTTTGAAAATTACTTACATCTTTTAAATGCGTCTGATATAGGTATACCTACCTTATCTAAATCTAAACCAAATATTTAAGTCAAAGTGCTCTTTATTAGATCAAAACATAAGTAAGTGACTATCGTTTCGAGATATTTTTTTTCTACTTTTCATAACTGGGTTTCAACTCTCTTCGATAGTCATAGGTTTTTCAATTTCCCAGTAATAGTAAACTAAGCTTCCTTGATTAAACGTTTAAAAGCCGCTGATGATGATTATTATAAAATTATTTTCATGAAGTCACCGTAGGAAAGGCAACATATCTATTTACAAACATCACTACACTATAGGTACAGACGCATTTTTACAGTAATACACCTCTTTTCAGAAGATTGTCAAAATCTTCTATTTGCACACAATTTCCGTCTATTCTGTTTTCGCTAAATCCCGTGAAATAGCAATACTCACACTCACACACAAAAATATATAAACAATTTTGAATCTTATTCCTTTAGACTTTACTGTTAAGGCGTATATCTGTTTTATACGGAAATAAAACGAATCCAAGCCGTAAATCGATTTACTATTCTTTATGGTAATGCATATCGTAGCAAAGCCGCCAAAATATAACATCCACAATAATAGCCCGGGAATAACAAGGTCTTCCACCTCGTATTTTCCGTATTAAGTATTTTGTTGAAAGCCCTCCGTGGCCCCTTAGTATCCGATATCATCCCCTCGAAATTATGAAAGTGTATAAACATTTTCACGCCCCTGGCCGCCCCCTGATTTCCACATTTCCGCTTGTAACTTATTATTATCAAATCAAGTTAGATACCTAGGTAACGGTTGCATGTCGATATTCCCCCTTTCTCCCCCGAATGGAAATAATAAGGGAAAACTTTGAGATCCTAAATCATTGTTTACGATACTATAACTTTGAGGGGAATGGTTTTTTAAACTTTGGGCGTGATGTTTTTGAAATTGGTTTCACATTTATCTTTCCCCTTGTTTTCTATGCAGATGATTATCAAAAATCACCGTGTGTTGACAGCAGGAAACTGGAAAACGAATGTTATAATATCATACGCTTTTACCTTTTGTGGGATAACAGTAGCTTTGAGTATCACTTCGTTGAATCAGAAAATAAACTTGCCTGGTTAAATTTTTGAATACGTAATGAGGACTAAATAACGCATCCAGAGCATGATGTTTTGATAACTTTCGCTGTCTTTATTAGGGATAAGAATAAAAATGTAATTGATACAATAATTATGATCTCTTCTTACTTTGGATATCAACCCAAATCTGTAAAAGTAATAGGTACAACCGTTAAAACTTCTAACTAAGACTAGCTTAAGCCTTTTAAAACATTACGAACGATTAAAATCAGACCAAAAATAGTATTAAAAAAGATCACCATTTTTCAAAAATTGGCCAAATGTGATCACATGATTTTTGAACGAGCTCTAATTTAACAAAGATTTAGTTTAGTTAGGTACTTTGAACTGACGTTTACAGTAGGTACAGTAGTACAGTACAGTGTAGTACTTAAGTATACCTGTCAAATGACAGCAGAACAACGAACGGCCGAATAAAGAGACAGAAAGGCGAACACGGCAAAATTTTAAAAGCGTTTCTTGTTGACCACAAAACCCTGGAAACCGGCGAAATTAAACAATACAAATTCAAAAAGTCCTATGCCGATGCATCGAAGCCGAAAACAATTACGCAAAGCAAACGGGCAAAACATCAAACAAGAACTTCATGCAAATGTCTCGTCAGGCTCCTATTAAAACTCATTTAGGACGTGCTAACAAAGAACCTGTCGGGATATGCGTTGATTTGCATAATCTGTGCATCAAATTCCGTTAATTTTCTTTTAATGCACAGCCGTGGCTGCTGGGTCCAGATATGTGTGAAAGGATAGCTATCTCTGGTAAAACAAATAAGGAGATAATCTGAAAGGGAAACCATTGTAATGAACGCCAAGAATCACTGAGATTATTATATTGGGTTAACCCAACTTTCCAGTGGTCTAAACCAGAACAGCTGCCATATTTAGTACTAACTACAGAATACGTTTACATAAACTCATTTGCTTAAATTAAAAAATGTGCACAAGCTAGCTAGGATATTGTCGAAACTAAAAACCCTCCTATTCGGCCATTCATGAAAAAAGTACATTGATCGCATCATGTAACTTGCTCAAACTTTGACACCAGCTTTTAACGCAAAAAATGCAGATGCTCACGTATCTATAGCCGCTACAATTAACTTTTAACACACACACGTTATAAAATAGGTGCTTTATCTAAATTTAGGATGATACGATATTATCCAAAGAATTAGCAATCCGATTACACCATAAATCTTACCCGAGTGAAATGCAAACAACGAACTTGCAGGCGACAGTCTTGCTATGTGTACCTAGCCGGAAATGTATACATTATGTCTGTGAAATTTGTAGGCAACACGTATCACAATAAAGCGTATTAAGTCACTAATAAAATTATTCCAAATCTCGATCCTATAATGACTTGCATAAGTCATATAATCGCTAGATCTCTTTTTAGAACCGATGCTGTTTTGTTTATTAACAAAATACAGAATATGACAGCAAATAAAGTTTTAGTGCAACGTTACAAACATTTAGGTTGTGCAGGAGTTGTCAACCGCTAAGCAGAAATGCTAATTTAATTACCCTTTTTTATGCAAACTAGAGTAATATTCAGGGGTTGTCAACCGAATAGCTAAGCTTCATGCTCTACGCTACTTGCTTTTTATAAATAGAAAATGGTTTCAAATTTGCAATATTACATTTAGCAGCGAGTATTACATACAATATGAGGATATTCGCTATACTTTTTAATTTAATACTTTTTTTTTATGCTATAAGTGGCAAACGAGCAAACGAATCGCCTGATGGTAAGCGATTAACGTCGTCCATGGAGACCCGCAACACCAGAGGTGTCGCAAGTGCGTTGCCGGCCTTTAAGGTGGGAGTAAGGTCGTATCGGTCCGGAAACACCGCTGGCGACAGTTCGTTCCACAGTTTAGCTGTGCGAGGCAGGAAGTTTCGGGAAAAGCGCACAGTTGAGGACTGCCAACCATCTAAATGGTGAGAGTGGAAATAACTTTTGTTCGTATTTTTGTAACGAACATGAATATCGAAATTATGAACAGGGTCGACATAACGATTACAACCGCTCTTTATGTTTGATTTCATAGCAGATTTTGAGAAGTACGCAACTGATTTAGGAATTTCAACGTTAACCCTTCTTAATATTTACCTGTTGTCAGAATAATTACAAAAGTGATTTCGCAAACCAAGTGAAACAAATCTATCTCCACGCATTCAGGGAGCGCTTAAATTATTCATTAGAGAAAACTTAATACCTACACAACAAGAGGTACCTATTTTAATTTCAACATGAATTTACCGTAAATTTTCTTAAGACGCAAACACAACAGAGATAGAAAATACATCAAAATTAACTTCAATAACAGTCTTGAAACAGCATCCTAGACGGGCTATTCAAAACACCAACTTCACTGAGCTAGTTACCAGTTTCAGTTGAACCAGCCATCCTTAAGAACTATATGATTTCGGTCATTAGACTTCCACTGGTTTTACTCAAATTACAGGTTCACTTGTTCTGAATGGCAGGCTTTAGAATCCAATTGCTGACAAATCCAGTTTAACAAAGAACTAAAACCATCCAGTATAAGACGCTCCCCGATCAGTTATAGTTGCAACGGATGTCAAGGTCTTTCTTACATGGATACGTGTAATGGTTTGACCTCTGTAAGGTGAGAGAATGTGGATGGATGTTAATATTCATTAGGAAGGGTCTCTTGGGAGCTCAGACAAGCCGACGCGAAGCAAGCCTTCGCCGACACGTGGTCTGGCAAATAATAGAGTAATTACTGTGGTAAAGCGGATTCATTGGATAGGAGACAGTTGCAGTGAAATTAGATAGAAAATGGAAGTTATGCTAGAAAGATTGCTTGAAGAATGGATCTTATGCTTATGGGATTTATGGGAATGTTATAAAGTTGGGTTTTGTGATGCTTGTTCCTCAATCATGCGAAAACTGTGTTCAGCGGCTTTTGAAGGAATTTGGTACCTGTAAAATAAAAAGAGATTATTAAAGTTTAATCTCGGAATTAATACCATTCGAAATAAAACGCAGACAAACTAAACCGAAATAGAGGATACTTTAAATCAATCAAAGTGGCTGAGTACTGAAAGTAAAAGATTATACTACTACCGTTATTAGTATTTATTAAAATAAAAAGCTATAAAACGGATTAACGGAAGAACACCATTTAGGCACATAAAGGGAAGAAAGAGTGCTGATAAGGACTCAAAAAGTAAGGACGTTTTGTTAATATAAACGGTTAATACGTTTTTAATGATTACCGACAAATTTACGGAAAAATAATAATATATTTAAAATTTTATTTAAGAAGTTTAGCTCACGAAACTATCTACTTATAGGATCCCGAAATGAAAGTATTGATAAGGAAACTCGGCTTCCTAAGCACCAATATTTGTGATGTATCCATGCTAAATGTACCACATCTTCAACGCCGACAAGGCAATTCATATTGGAAATAAGCCTTTTCAACAGCGTCACATTTTACATTATTTATACGTTACCTTAATTAATATGCGATATCTAAACATGACTTGACATACTCAAGTGTTTCTAGACCTGAACTTGGATACCCAAGTTCTCAGAAATCAGCTTTCATGCAATTCAAAGCATATCTTCAATCAAATTGCAGCTAAAGTTATTAAGCTTTAGGTTCACACTACAAATCTAAGAGGCGTATTCAGATTGATATTTATTGATCACATATATCATTAACGGTTTCATGGATAAACCCCAAAATACATATAATAATGTTTATTGTAGGAGTTCGCTGGATGAAGGTGACGTTTACCGTCGCTGTTGTTATTAGAGAATGAGAAAATAAACTAGAAATTAATTTTACAAATTATAATTAAAATTTAGAAATTAAACTAATAGAGACCAGCTAGGACGTGGATTAATTGCGTTACAACATAGATATAGAATAAAAGAACTGGATACCCAGTCGGCTAAAAAGAGACGTCATTTAAGTGCAATTGCAGCACTTTTTCATATAATAGCGTTGTTTGGAACATGATGTTTTGTTAAGTACAGCCTATAAAGTTTTAACAATGTTGCTAGTTCTGTGTATGAATTGACTCTTTTTCGTACAAAATATTTATCCTATTTATCATCATAAACGCAGAATTGTTCGCTCATGTCATTCTGAGCATCATTTATTTGACGTTTTTGTTCTGTTTTGTGTGTTTTAATCAGTCAATGGGTTACAAATACCGAGTTGAGACACTCCCTCCTTGATCGTTCACTCTTGACAGACTGGTCGTGGTTTCATGATTACAGGGCAACGGTTGGTAATGTTGTCCTCGCAACACGCCTCCACTTTTAACGGTCTTCTACGTTACGGGAACATTGGACTACGGTGCAGCGGTGGATTGTTGGCTGAGACCCTAGTTAGAAAACAAAAGAAAATAAGCCTTTCTAATTGCTAATTGCACCAACTGGGCTTAGCCGAATAACCCGGAGTTAGCTGTCAAATTAAATAAAACGCTTAATCCCGGTTTATTTGGCTAACTAGTTGCCATGCTCCATAAGCAGTGGCATAAGACGGCAAAACGCTAGAAAGTAAAAGAAGGAGATGCTTCACATTTGCACAGAGCCGTTGCATTGGTATTTATTATAGGATTAAACTTGGTTTAATATCTTTCTCCTGAATAAGCCTCTAAGTCAACTGAATTGCTAATAATGTTGGCTTAACTTACTGAAACTTGGCGTTACAGTATCAATAGGTAATTCACCAACACACAAGGTTAAACATGGCGGTGTATATTAATATTCATTAGAGGTTGTGGAGGATAAGACGAAGAGTTGCTACAGTCGGAACATTATAAACAGTATATTGACTACTTTGAATACGAATGTTATAAAAATGATCAAGCACGAGTCTTAGGTACTCATGCACCGAGGTCCAAGGGTTTCGTAAAAACATTTTTTCATCGTATTTGCCGATAAACATGATCCAATAAACAGCATCTTGAAGAAGAAATTGGAAATTCATATCGATCGTTTAAATGGTTCTTAAGATAGGTACTTTATATATGTCGAGATATGTGACAGACAAAGGGACAACTAAGCCGGATATAATTATACTTTTGGGCAATTTGTCGGACCTTTATAGTGTGTATGTCCACCGGGCATTCACCGGACAAATCTACGATACATTGATTGGCAGGTCTGGCGAAAATGCCCGAACGCATATGGCCGATAGACTGAGTCACTGGAGAGCTATCCTCGAGAAATTTTACGACCCAACGAACATCTCTCCAAGTACCTCGTCTGCGCAACCACGACCACTCTGACAAGAGTGTCCGTGAAGTCTCCAGTGTTTCCAAGAAGACTGAGTCACACCATGTTAGGGTTCAATATGAGACCGTTCTCTGAAACGACTATCGGGACAATGATCGTCGAGTCAACAATGTCAACATCCAACATGGCGTTTATTTCGTAAGCCAAGTCTAGGTACGAAAATAATTAATATTTATTATTATGGCTTGTATATGGCTGACTTAAAACTAATATTCTGTCACAAAACTGTACTGTGACTATCACGCATCTTTAATGTAGAAACTGATATGTAGAGAAATACACATAAGTCAAGATATAACTAAGTGTTAAGTTATCAAACATAGATCACAATTCATAGTACAGACAACCCTCAATTATCGGAACTCTGACTCATTTTATCCGAACACTGAACACTGTTTTTGTTTCTTAAGTAATAAACCGGCCAAGTGCGAGTCGGACTCGCTCACCGAGGGTACAGACAGTCAAGTGTAAAAATATGGGTGTACACATCTTACTCAAAAATACGTCCCATAGCATCTTATTCCGGTCTAATAAGAGCGTAGTAACCTATTTATGAGACGATTTTCTCGATACGTCTTTTTGCACTTGACTGTACCGCACAAAGGATGCTCGCCTCATCTCTGTACTTAAAAATACTGGTGGCACGGAACTCTAAGTGTGCGCCAATTAAACGGTTTTTGGATTTTCTCCAGTACAAGTTCTTGCTTTTTGCCAAATTTCGTGATTCTAGGTAAACGGGAAGTACCCTATACATTTTGATTCCTATTGCAAATGTATGAGAAATGCGACGTAAACGGCCGCATCTTTTGATTGCGTTGACGTAGAGGTTTGATTTCTTCACAGCTTCAAGGGGCCGCAGACCTGTACATGTATTATTCAGTTCAACTCGCTACATTTACCCGTTCCCGAGATAAAGGGTCAGACAGACAGACGGACGGACAACAAAGTGATCCTATACGGGTTAGGTTTTTTCCTTTTAAGATATAGAACCCTAAAAACATAGTTTTTGTTTTATGTCAAAAAACTTATTATCCGAATCAATCTCGGTCCCAATTAGTTCGGATAATCGGGGTTCTACTGTAGTAAGAATATAATTCTTTAGGGGATAGTCTTAAATAATTTGTGACAGGCTTCGTTTTTATTAAAGAACTAATAAAACAAGGGGTGTCAAGGGGTGTTAATGCAAGACAAGTGTCAGAATATCATTGTCGGCCTGATATAATAATTCACGTATTTATATATTAATTTCTATATCTAATTTTTCGATGACAGTTGACACCTTTGCGTTTTTGGTTACGTAATTTTATTATGCCAAGTAACACTCGCTTTTTAACCTCATCTCCGGGTACAGCAACGGGCTTGACAAGTTACAGCCGTAGCTTAAGGCGGCTAGTAATGTTGAATATTAATGGTTCAAATTATAGGAAGCTCAAGAAGGCTAGCAAACGAAACAACCAATATACTTGATTAATTTTAAGAAGGTATTTTCCCCTCACTAGCTCGGAAAGCGCTGTTTTCCTGTTTTTGTCCTTTAAAACTAGCGTGGAAAAACGCATTTTATCCACTAGTGTGAAAAGTAACCTGGGGGACCTTTCTCTAATTCCTATTACTTACCAACCGTCCAGTATAAGTGAGCCCTATATGGCGATAGTAAATATGCTCAATCGGAGGTCACATCTTAAATTGGTAATTTGTTATCCCGCACTTGGTAAGTTGTTGGCAAGATCTAAGTTTTGAAATTGAATTTAGAATGGTTTTTTCAAGATAACATGTTGATAAGATTTCTAATCGTATGTAGTCTTTATTTCCCTCGCGATAGTGAGGGGGAAAATGTTGTTTTACACAGAGTTGAACAAAGTTTGTTCAACTCTCGTGCCTCGCTACGCTCGTGGTTCAATTTTGGAATCTTATCCTTGCTTCAGTCAGCACTATGTAGTGACTCCTCTGAAGATGTTACCTGTCTGCCGTGACGAAGGATACGGTAGCAATAAAATATTCACGTCTTCAAGTATCCTTCAAGTTTCTGCTGAATGTAAATGATTCCTAGACAGTAATTTTAAGTAGGTTTCTAATAGTAAACAAGTTAATTCGCGTTAGACCCGTTTAATAATTATGTTTAAATATAGGTTTCTAATAGATCACCTATTTTATAATTTAAACTTTCGTGATTGATTATTATTATTTTTTATTATTTATTTATTAATAATTCGCAATATAAAGCTTATACCTAATTCAGTTCCCCTTAAAAATGTATGTACAATTTGTCTGCAGGTATGAGTCTCTAGATAACAAAAACATTGTAGGTATTTTATCAGACAAAATAAAAACAACAATTTCAATCTAAGCTGAACAAATATCACCAAAGTGTTTGCAACATATGCAGATTTAATGCTTTTTTAAATATATTTTTATTGGTCTGATGCTGGATATTCTCCGGCAGACTATTTAAGAAGTATGGAATTCTTTTATTTAATGTTCGGTCTCCATAGTAATTAGTTACCTGCGGTATTTCAAATTTTCGTGCAGTTACCGTTCTTGTTGCATGATTGTCTTGTGTCAGTATTGGATGATGCTGTCTATTGCCATGGTTGTTAACTGCTAGGAGGTATTTGTGTTTAAGACTAAAACAAAGAACTTTGCAGATTTTAAATGTAAGTCATACTGACATTAAATTGCAACGAGCAGATAGACAGAGTCCCCGATGCAGTCGAAAGATGTCACGCCTATTGTGATAAAAATACGCGAGTTTTAACGGTTGCAATTCAATGTTAAGATCACCAATTTGCTATTTGTTTTTAGTTTAACTTAAGTTTATATACCGTATGATTTTTGGGTGCCCTGAAAACAAGTGTCGTGGTACACTTAGGTGTGTCACGGCTCATGCTGAATGGCATCCCTTTTGGTTTATTTAGCTGTAACTTGTTTATCCTTAACCTTGTAATGTTTTAAAACCAAATAAATAATTTCTTTCTTTCTTTCTTTCTATCATGGATTCTATAATGTTTATAATGCCCTACGATAATAGTTTCAAAAACATTACATTCTTACGAAATACGTAATTTATACTCGAAAACAACGGCTTCAAATCAGCTGTATGAAACAGCCAATTCTCAGTCAATAGCGTTTTTTTCCGGCTTATGCCATGGCTTAGGGTCCGCTTTGGCAACTAATCCCAAGGTTTGGCGTAGATGCTATGTAAAGTTTCTAAAAGCAAAACAAATGATTCCGCATGACTTCTATAACATTAAACTACGACAAAATCCCAAATACCAAAACAAACGACAGAGCGACGTCCCCGGTCTCGCGTTAATGCATCGAAGATGAGCACCCGGCAGTTGTAATAACACGATACGAGCACGGGGACGCGTAATTTGCAATCTCTTTTTGCTCGGCTTATCTGTCTCATTTCGAGGTGCGGAGAGATTTGCTCCTATTGGCGCTTTTATTGAAGTTCTAGTTGGCATTTTATCGGTTATGACCAGAGGCAGATTTTTTTATCAACTTCAGATACTTATCGATATATGGATAGAACATAACACATTAAATAATATTAAATTTAGAGGTAAACAACAGTCGCTCAATGCTAAAGAGCGAGTCTTCGAGTTAACTTATGGATACTAGCCTTTTGAAAATTAAAAATAGGAATGAAATTGAATACCAAGTATCTTTTGAGGTTTCGTGATTATTGCTCATGTAAATGGATCTCGTGGACTGTATTTCGAGATGCAGAAGGCTAAAATATTATAGTAAGTAAATAAATAGAGTCAAACTGCCCAAGCAAATGAACTTTCAAACTTTAAAGCGTTATTTTAAATGTCAAACTTCTATGAAATTATGACGTCTATTTGACACTATCAAAATCTATGAAACTTAGTATAAACAGACTAGTGTATGTGTGAATATCCGTACCTAATACTACCTACAAATACCTAATTCCCTTTTTAATCGTGTTTTATAAATCAAAATATGTATCTCATATTTCTGATTAGTAAAGAAACATTGAACAATGGTTTAAAGAGAATTTTCTGGGCTTATGCTCCGGTCCGGATCCATGAGGTCCGCTTTGGCAACTAATCCCAAGATTCGGCATCGGCATATGCGCTTGTTTTACGAAAGCGATTGCAATCTGACCTTTCTAGGTTTTATCGCAATTAGTCCGGTATGCTCGTCATGTTTTTCTCGTTCTTTTTTGATGGTTCAAAGAGGAACATAACTTTCAAAATAGTAGATATTATTTTTAATTTTCACATTTGACTCCGTGGGAGATCTAATTCCTTAATTATCAAGGGGTAGTTATTTGAAATGGTAGTAGTGATATTTTAGCACCAGTTATTATCACACCGGATTTGAAGTCCTTTTCGTCCCATAATTGTTTTATTTGGACACTAGTCAAGACTTTTTTTTATGCTACGACGATGACAAACAAGCATACGGCCCGCCTGATGGTAAGCGGTCACCGTAGCCTATGGACGCCTGTAACTCCAGGGGTGTAACATGCGCGATGTCGACCCTTTAAAAAAAGGAGGATTCGCTGTGTTAACAGCTAAAGGGGCAAGCTTTGCTCCGTGGGTCACCAGCTGTCAACACAGTGAATCCTCTTGGAGCTCTGGCGACCTTACTCACCAACAGAAACAGTATAGGTTATTTTAGTGTTAAAGTCTATTTTTGTGTTTTAGTTCCTTTATTTAGGTAAAAAGTCTAATACGTGTGTCGGCACTTTTGCTGCTTCGCTTATGGGTCGGACCATACGTGCTGGAGCTGCAGCGGAGGTGGCAGCCGTTCGGAAAAGTGTGTTTTAAACATTTCGGAATTGAAAAAATATATATATCAAAATACATTCGAGAAAGTTTACCCATTGTATAGATATTTTGGAGCAAACCTAATGTATTACACGAAACCTCTAAATGATGAATTGCGTCTGATAAAACCACTTCGTTGAAACTTTGCATAATTGCAAACCTTCGCATACTTATATTTGTAAAGAGTATCTATTTACATGTGAATCTTAATTAAGCTAAAAACAAATTATAAAACTTAGACTGTACCTTAATTTAATAAAAGCTTTTGCTTGTTTTATTTGTAAACTAAAAAATTAAATATTGAATCTGTTATAGTCCATTAACATTTGTAATTATTGTCATGCCTCATTTTTAAAAAAATTGCTGAAATCGCTTTGTTTATTTCAATTAAATTAAGAAAAAAATCAAAAAAGTTTACTTGCTGATGGCATAGATAGAGTTATAGAAGAGAAAATTAGTCATAATATTAGCTAGTTTTAACATTTTACATAACACAAGCCATATTCAGCTTACTGTGGGACTAGCTCCATCTGTGTAAGATTATCCCATAATATTTATTTATTTATTGTACCTGTTTATGCTAGAAAAAAACACAAATTAAAACATGCCAAAAAATCTATGTAAGTACCCCATGTGTATTATTGTGTATAGCTACATAATGTTGATTGAGTGTTCGAATGAGCGCAATGGATGCTTAAACTGACTATATTGACTATTTTTGTTCTTAATAGTTACCTAAATGTGTTTACTATACACTACATAAATAAATAAATATTGTTAGTCCCACGGTCTCAAACTCCAGGGAACTGGGCTGAATGAATACGACAAGTGCTCGACAGCCCGCCTGTGTCCGACCGGGCGTCCCTACACTACATCTACACTCTAGTCCCACGGTAAACTTAATAAGGCTTCTGTTATGGGTACTAGGCGACTATATTATATATAATAGATAGATACATATAAATACTTAAATACGTACATAGAAAACATCCATAACTCAGGAACAAATATTCGTGATAAACACAAATAAATGCCCTGACCAGGATTCGAACCCGGGACCTCCTGCTTCGTAGGTCACTACCAACTAGGCTACGAGGCCTTTAAACTACATGACGACAAACCGTCGATTACTTTTGAGAGAGGTATGGGCACAGCGGATGCATATCGTTTAGTGTGGTAGGGCACAGAACAACAAATGTCCTCTCGCTCAAATCTGGAGCAGAGCCGCTCTGGGGAAAAACCTCCACCTTACAGACAACCGCAGTTTAATAACACTAGACCCTACTCATTGTGTTGTGTTTCTGTTGGTGAGTAAGCTCGCCAGAGCTCCAAGAGGAATAACTATATTGACATCTGGGGACCCACGGAGCAAAGCTTGCCCCTTTAGTTGTCTACACAGCGAATCCTCCTTTTTTTAAAGGGTCGGCAACGCGCATGTAACACCCCTGGAATTGCAGGCGTCCATAGGCTACGGTGACCGCTTACCATCAGGCGGGTCGTATGCTTGTTTGTCACCGTCGTAGAATAAAAAAAAGATTACTCATGTTGAAAAAACAAAGTTTAGCTCTTCGGCCTTATTAAACCTTGAGATAAACCACTCGTACCACCCGCTACAAATTTTCATAAGTGTGCCTGACTAGAACTTTATGTTAATCGTTCCCTTACCTGCGTTATGCCGGGAAAACGGTAAAATTCCTTTATAACAATATCCAGTGCACTCCAATTACTGAAGGCAATAGAACCTAGTAGCTGCAGCCTGGAGGAAATTTCTACACGTAAAAAATAGGAGCGGAAGAATCTCATGAGATTTTGAAGGTTCCGTGGGTTCAGGAGTTACGCTTCACTAAAATTTACCTACTATACTATAATATTCTGCCGATTATTGCTGCATGGCGTACGGTTGGTATGTAATAATATACTTATCAGCCCATATTATACTGCATATCCCTTTGGCAGTAGTACAATAGTATAGCCTTCTCCTTGTGTTATACTGTGATTATACCATAAAGAAGTTATACGTAGTCTGTGATTATACTTAATGGCAAATAACGTGCGGTTTTTTATACTGTCATAAATACTAGACGTACTAGGCGTATATTAAATAAGACATGTGCCATATAAAGGATGACTGACACTAGAACGGGCCGGGCCGTGACCGTGCCGGGCCGGTCTGTCAGTTTCTATAGAAAACGTCACGTGACCTCAACGCGCTCCGAGCTATCACGTGATACTTTCTATAGGAATTGACAGATCTTCCCGTCTCCCCCTGTCCCGTTCTAGTGTGAGTCATCCTTAAACAACCTGCTATATGAGTTTCACTTTTTTTTTTATTAAATAAAAAATGTGTCCTAAAATAAGTGTGCTGTACGTTTCGTTAAAAAATTTCTTTTGCTATGTAATTTAATGTAAAAGAATTAATTACCATTTTCATGGCTACATTATTAATTTCTAAATAGCAACTGGCTTATTAATTAAAAATACCTTATCATTGTTTACTTTGCTAGAAGATAGTGTTGTCAAAATGACATTTTGTCTTGCGTGCCTGATTAACCCATGTGTTTTTTTTGCGATATTTCCATACAAAACGGAAAATATGAAAATCTATTCTAAATCCAACGCACATGTTTTTGTATTCGCGCAAATTAAATACTATAAAGAAAGAGACAAGAAGCATTTTTACCTATTTATTTCGATACACTGTACGTTTAAAACTACTGAAATTCCGTATAAGTATTAACCGTCACTTTTTTCTCCGCTTTTACGTTCAATTGTTGACTACAACCATTTTCCATACCCAGCTTTATAGTTTAAGCTAAAATCCGCAATAAAACGGCTCGACTCGCAGAATGCTAAGCTAAACAATTCAATTTACCACCAAGACCATTTTACTACGGAACACTAAAAATAAAGGTTGGGGTTGAGGGGGGCACGTGACGGCACGATCGGCTGCAACAGAACCTAATAGGAAACGCGATCGTTGTCTTTAATCGAATCTGTGCGGACTAGTTGTACCCAGGAGGTATAATGGAGTGTTGGAGGTCTTTCCATGTGAGTTGTTCCCGTAAAGGCTAAAAAAACAAAAGAAATAACGACGTAGTTCTGATACTTTACAAGAGTTTTAAATGAAAAGGGAATTTATTTTTCATCGTCATACTTTTCGCCGTTAAATATGTTAACAGTTGTTTGGCACAAGACAGAAAATATTGGAAAAAGTATTTTATAGAAATGTCTAAAAACTGGATGAATTCTTGAATAATTTGTTTTATTTACAATTGTAAAGCATGAAATAAAGCATTTATTATTTATACTAATCAATGTATAATTTCATGATTTTTAATACATTGAAATAGATGTCGACGACCGGTTGGCGTAGTTGGTAGTGACCCTGCCTGCTAAGCCGATGGTCCTGGGTTCGAATCCCGGTATGGGCATTTATTTGTGTGATTAACACAGATATTTGTTCCTGAGTCATGGATGTTTTCTATGTATTTGTATATTATATATATATCGTTGTCTGAGTACCCGTAACACAAGCCTTCTTGAGCTTACTGCGGGACTTAGTCAATTTGTGTAAGAATGTCCTATAATATTTATTTATTATTTATTCCCTTTATTTCTTTTCATTCCTAAGTTAGGTTTTTACAATATGTCTATAAAAGTAAAATATAAAACAACATAAAAAAAAAAACATAAAACATAAACACATTATAAAAAACCTAACCTAGAGTGCCGCCGGCAACGGAGCAGGGCCCAGGCTGCCGGTGGTTAGGGCCGCAGAGAGAGGAACCGCCGGACTATACGCGCCGTGTCCAGGATTACCGCCTTCTGCATCTGACCCTTGATCCATCCACCTAGCGAGAGTCTCTCAAGATGTTGCTCGAGACTCTTCGCTATAAGACCGTTCGCTGAAACGACTATCGGGACAATGATCGTCGAGTCAACATCCCACATGGCGGTTATTTCATGAGCCAAGTCTAGGTACTTACTGGACTTGTCCTTCTCGGCCTTCACGAGATTCTCGTCATGGGGGATGGTGACGTCGACGAGCACGGCCCGACGCTGCGATCGATCAACCAGCACGATGTCAGGCTTATTGGCTACAATAGTCCTGTCCGTGATGATAGATCGATCCCAATAGAGCGTGGCACGACCATTTTCAAGAACTGGCGCAGGCGCGTACTTGTAGTACGGCACTTCGTGGTCCACAAGACCGTATTTAAGAGCAAGTTGCTGGTGAATAATCCTGGCTACGAGATTATGTCTGTGCAAGTACTCGCCGTTAGCAAGATGAGAACAACCGGAAATAATATTATATGCCTGAGTGACTCTCCGGGACGGCGGCATGCCCGACAAATGTCGACCGTACCGTCCTTCAGGATATATTTCCGGTAGTTATTCGTCATGATAACTTCGTCGGCAATTGCACAGACAAAACCTTCGGTTTCTCCGAAAAGGTCCCCGAATCGTAACCAGTTCACCGATGCGGGCAGATCTACATCAGGGCCCGTGAGGACCTTGTAGAACCGCCCGTGTAGCTCTTTGCTCTTCCATACCGTCTTGCGGTCCTCGGTGCTTAGTACCACAGGTTTGCGCCAATTCTCTTTTGCCAAGGAGAGCGGTGTGAGATTCTTGTCTACTGCCACCACATCACGATGCATTATTTATTATTATTATTTATGTCACTACAGAAAACGTGACCAAGATCCCCGGTGAGCAGGGCTGGGATCGAACCAGCGACCTCCTGCTTTCGCGGCAGACGCCCTAACCACTGGGCTACCCGATCAAGGCAACCAGAGTCCGAAATCTCCTAAGTATATGCAAACCTTTCTTATTTTAAACGTTTAAAATAAGAAAGGATTGCATATACTTCTTCTTTTTGCGTTATGGTGTGTTATGTTTAGCGGGGGCTTTCCGGCAGAAATATCGACCTCTCATAGTAAAATTGCCCGACAGTTTGACACAATTTGTATGGAGATGTCGATTTTGAGTTGTCGTTTTCGAAGTTAGTCCCACAGAAAAAGTCGTTAGCAATCATGAGTGGAATCAGAATATATAATTTTGTATCACGTAAAAGATAACACCCTGTATAGTATACCTGAAAATGGGGTGAAGCCAAGTTCTTAAATGAAGATAAAATCCATTATAAAGTGATACTTATAGACTTCTATCTATTTAGTAAGTTGTTAGTGTACGTGAATCTATGTTATTGGAAGTAATACTTTAGCATGTACTATCGCGTTAACGAATTCATTCATAAATTGCCCATGCACTTTTGAACGCGTGTATACATAAAAGGCACGAGTCACTTTTTTCTCATGTACCTTTTTTTGTACACCACATTCATCCAATGTAGCTTTCGTAACTCCTGTATGAAATAGGCAGTGGACTACCGGCTATGTGGAAACAATGTTCCCGCTCCATTTAAAATTAATTCATTTATAAATGAACTGTGGTGCTAAAATTTTAACTACGCAAGTTTTATCACGTACAAAATGTCAATCATTATCGCGTAGGACGGGAAATAATTCAAACTTACGTTTTTTAGTATAGTGACGAAAATTGTGGTGATTTTCATACCTTTAATCTTTCATTCTTTTGTTTTATATCTGCAGGCGTACCAGATTTTATTTACCCAAATCTGTTTGGCTGATGTATCTGGCAGCATTATATGTCAATTCTTGGCATGATATAAGAAGAGGCATGTTTGTGGTCTAATTATGAAAACATATAAGAGAAAACATCTGTGAATTTATCTTGATAAGGCTCCATTGACAAGACTATAAATAATAAAATAAATAATGGGGACAATCTCACACATATCAATCTAGCCCTACTACTACTACTATGTACTATGGCTATTAGGCGACGACACGCATACTTATATATATAAATACATACATATATACATAAGAAACGTCAATAACTCAGGAACAAGTATTCGTGATAAACACACAAATAAATGCCCTTACCAGGATTCGAATTTGGGACCTCCAGCTTCATTGGCAGGGTCGGGTCACTACCTATTCTATACTTGCTTATGGGCCACCCAACAGAGCTAATGTTATAATAATCAGTTATCATATATTAACTTGAAAGAGAAAATAATAAATTTTCTTCGGACGCGATGTAACTTTTGATGTGATTTGGTAATGGTATAACTTTTGATCTACATAGAGCAAAAATACAAAATTAATAGTATTTCACTATAATATGTATAAGGTTTACTGAGTGGTATTTACAAATTGTCTTAGTTTTTTGGTTATATATTTCATATTATTTATTTCATAAAAATACCTGTGTGCGTACTATGAGTCATTTTCGATTGCGACTGCGGCATTCGAAAGTAAGTCCGTCTCGCTCCTACCACTACTCTGGCAGAAGCGAGACGGACATACTGTCGAATGCTGCAGTCGCAATCGAATGCAACTCTGGTCGGTTAATTCGTACCATAGCTCACGCTCATAAGTACGATTCAACCGACCAAATATTTTTGAATTATTTCACTACAATTTCAAAGTATTGCTATAAATAATGGGTATTTGAATCTAAACTCACAGTTCTAACTACCTTCAGAAAAAAGATATCCGCGTTTGAGTTAAAAGTGGTACGATATAACCAACTCTCCCCTATATAGTAGGATTGTTACTCTTTACTACAAAAACACAACGCAACTAACTAATAAAATTATGATCTTATACATCCTGATCAAATCCTGTCCGAAATTACTAAAATACCTTTCTCCACAAATTGTCATCCGTCGCCTGAATGATCTCCATAAAACTGTAATAACAGTAATGGCGTTTGCATGTTTATTTATATTTATATAGTAGCCATAAACGCCGCGTCATTTGTAAGGTGCGCTTTTAATTAAGGTGGAACCTAAAATACAAACCGTGTCCGAGATTATTTGCGAAATTAATGATTCTGGATTATAGGCAGCTTTTATTTTATGTTAGTAATTTTCTCGAGACGGTCAATCAAGACTTACGTTAAAGGGGATTATATCTGGTAGGTATTTTATGATTTTGATCATGTTTATATTATTTTTATTTTTGGGAATTCATAATCATTTTTTATTTAAAGCTAACTGCAGCTACCAGCTAATAGTCCAGCTAATAATCAAGTTACAAAACTATCTGTTACTTGATTATTATGGTGTGGAGTGAGTATAATGAGTATGATAGGAAATGTATAGACGTAAATTATGACCTGTTCTAATAGTGACATAATAAATAATTGACCGTGCCTTGACCTCCTTACTGACCCATTCGTTATTTTATTGTTTTTATTTTATAATGCTTTTTCTTTATTACCATTTTTACGATGGATAGTCTGGATGTTGTAGCAAATATGAAAGATTTTTATGTACGATATTCTTCCTTGCTTCCCATAGGAGTGTTATTCTTTTAAAATATTTTATAGATATATTTAAACAGAAAAACACATTTTACGCGCTTCTAATAACGCTGTATATCTTTATTAGTTTTTAATATGAGCCGCGCGCGAAAATGTTTATTATGAAATAACTAACCAATACGGGTTGAGCTCTGCGGGCATTTTTTGCTCTCATTTTCCTGCACCCGCGGTAGCTTTGCGGGAAACCGCGTAGGTCTCACAATAATTGCGGGTCTAAGCCGAGGAGAATTCCGCAAGAGCCGGTATTAGTAGAATATATGGGTGTGAGAGACCTTAAGTTGTATTAACTTGAATCCCGAGTACCTACGGATCTTGGGGGAATAAGCAGTTGTATGTATGAGTGTAGTTTTAGCGTAAATTTGGCATATACGACGTGATGAGTAAGATTAGTGCCCAAAGGATTTCGCAAAAAATAAGGACAATATTCAAACTTTCGTGAAAATTAATGTTACAATAAAAAAAATTGCAAGATATTTTTGTTGAACAATTTAATTTGGCTTTAATAGTCCCAGTTTCATCCCTTCAGGGGTGGAATTAAAAGAAAAACTTTCTAGTGGACCTTCAAGACAGTTGAAGGTAGGGGGTTTCATAGGGGTATAATATTTTTTTATTTATAAATATAATTATTTCTGATAATTCAAATTATAAGCTTCTGTCTTTAAAGACTATGCCTGTGCTTTGTTTTTCTGTGTTAATTACCCCACTATTTTACATAATAATATTTACCTTAAAAAAAAGCCAAAACTCATCTATTTCCTTGCCAGCGTCTGTTTGACTCTAATTAATAATTTTGCATTTTATTGCATTTTACAAAAAAAAACACTATTCCTTTCAATGGCCTTTAACACTATTTTACGAGACACCACTGACCAAATTTTCAGTCAACTAGCTCAAATTATAAATTCAGTTGGTATTCATAGACTTCAAGGGTCGTACCGGGATCAATATGGCAAAGCTAGTAAGAAGCCACTACGGCTCCGAATCCTTTGTGCCTCAGATTGCGTTATTTAGGAACCCATTGACATGTAAATGCCTTAAGGCTATTAGATTTGCATTCTAATTAAAAGCTCCCATTGGCTATGTCGCCCTGGTACCTGAATTCTTTGGATTTTGTACAGCTTTGTGAAGGGGCTTAGGAAAGTCGATTGTGAATAAGGATAGTAAATATGGCTGATGGTCGACCAAAGTTTCTGAATGCCTGTTAGGTGGAGTTGTTAGTTAATGGTTAGGTTTGTGGTGACAGCGTGGTGCATTTAAATTGTTACTATTTTTCTAAATTGGACATAGGCCTCCCCCAAAGATTTCCACAATGACCGGTCCTGCGCCACCCGCTTCCAGCGGACTCCTGCGACCTTCACCAGGTCATCAGTCCACCTTGTGGGGGGCCTACCCACGCTGCGCCTTCCGGTACGCGGTCACCACTAGAGAACCTTTCGCCCAACGGCCATCGGTTCTACGTGCAATGTGAACATGAAAGACTAAATTTTCTTATTTCAAAATTGTCTATATCAGTGTCATCAACATTTTTGTGTAAAATTGACTTCGAAGACTTATTAATGCTATGTGCATTGCATTCATAAACCGCCATTATGCATTTTTCAAATTTGAAATTCGTATGCGCCAATCGATGTTTAAAACGTGCTAAATCGTTGTAAATAATTTTATACCCGCTGACCATTCCCGTATCTGGCCGACCCTACGCGTGATAATGCATTATTTATACCCTAAGACGACCAAACTCGCGTCTCAACCATAACGCAGTAACTTTGCAACGAGCTCGTGTGTCGTTAATGCCTTTCGTCTTAGGACAGTAAACTGAATGCAAGATACTAACGAAAAAGAACGTACAAACTTAGCATCTCTTCTTTTGTCTCGACGACAAAACGTGCCTCTTGAATAAATAACACAAATAAAAATCCTATAAATATTGAACAACCGTATATTTCACACTTAAGCGAGAGCCCAGTATAACTGAGATATATTATGACGCATTTTCATGTCGATGCCGGTTTTTAGGGGGTCATGTTTTTACGTAGCTTTGTTTGTAAACGAATGGAAACAATGCTTGCGTTTTTTTTTCCTTTTTGCCGCTCGTGGGCAAAAACCTCTGCGGCACGGGGCATAAACTTGGGATGACAACGTGCTGCCTCCAAGAAGATATGTTCGTAATTTTTTACCGCCACCGATGGCAGATGCGATTGCGTATTTTTTCAATCTTTCCGTATATGGAATAAGGGGATCAATAAGAAAAAACTTATGTTTTATACTTTACAGTGATGTTATTCCGCTTTTCGATATAACAAGCATTAGGTAATATTACCTTAAAATAGTATTAAGGCTGTTGCGAACGCAACCGTTTTGTATAACTTGCAGTAGCTAAACGCTCCTTGTGGTCGGCTAGTATTCGGAAGCTTCTTCTAAGCTCCAATAGCAGCGCACCACATACGCTTAATCGCGACCAATTAGAAGCAAGTTAGCATACGTTGTAATTATTTTTCAAAAATCAGTCAAATGACTCTTTCTTCAACTTCCATGCAAACCACTTCTGCACCGCTGCTTCTTACCGTTAGCACCAGTATTCTTTGTAAACCAGCGTCCTATGAAATTATATCATTCTAGGAAACATCGGAGTTTTATTTCAAACTAGTCGTCGAGACACCAGTAATAAATAAAAAGTCATATTTGGATACGTTGGTTAGAAATGTTTTATACAATAAGTATAAGTACCGGTAAACATACCTGAACATCATTATTGACTTGATACGGATCAAGCTAGTTTTAATATTTTTTACCCAAAAGCGTGGAATCACCAATTAAATAATACCATCTTGAAACCAGTGTTGGGCAAAAATGTGTGTAATTTCAATTACTTACATATTGGATTACATGTAACTGAATTATTTGTAGTCTTAACCTCAATTGCAAACTAACTAACAGCTAACTCTCGTTACAAAATGTAGTTAGCTATTAATTTAATGATGGATTTTGTAACTGTAATTTTTAATAAAAGGTTCAATTACGACATTGTAATCGTTAATTTTTACCCAACACTGCTAACAGTGGAACACACAATAAAAGCACTTCTGCGTTAATTATAATTTCGCCTTTTATTAACGATATTACATTTTACATGTAAATACTGAAAAAATCAGCCTTTATTGAGTTTATACCTCTTCGTTAACATTCAAATTTTAATCTCCTAGAGTGTAAGTACGAGTATTATTAAATAATCCTTACTACTTATTACGCTTCGCTTGGGTGCACATTGACCTTCCTGTTGCATGTATTTTTTTTTACAATTGGCATTCATAAGTCGCAAGATGACGATTTTCAAGAAAAAACTACAAATTCGAATAACTTGAAATCCAGTGATTCTTGACCCCTGGTTGATTGGGCTAAAACATTGTAAATGAGCTCAATAACCCCTTTCAAGGAATAGGTCGAATTGCCAGTCATCCTATATGCTTGTCTGTTACGGGTACTGAAAATTCACCGGGCAAAATAGTATAAACTTAAAGAAACAGCTGTGGACGCTTTTCAGAAGTGGTTGATAAATCAAGCACGTTATGGTGACAGAACTAATATACGCGAAACTTTAATAACTACTCACTCAATTTTCAAATGTGATCAAACGTTTTGATCACTGGTTACTGGTTTTAATAAGAGAGAGTTGCAATGGACTCTTACATCTAGGGTTGCCAACCGTCCAGCTATACGCGGGACGTGCCGTTTCTGGGGTTTTTTGACGACGCGTCCCACAAAGTGGCCGCGCGGGACGCCGATTGTCCCGTTTTCAAACTAAGACTGGATAGCACAAAATGAACGTTTTATGAACGTGACTCAGAGCGCATGCGTTGAATTTGGATTTACCGTGATGCTATTATGCAATAAATGCTAAGAAAATTAACCAGGTAATTTGTGTGTGCCTTTCTACACGTTGACAGTCGATATACCTTACATATTTAGGCCGGAGGAGCCGTCCCGCATTTTATAGCCAAATCCCGCATGTTGATTCTGAATGTACCGCAGATTTGTGCACCACGGTTTTCAACCTTACTTACATCCCTACTTGAAAAATCGGGGTGCAGCAGAACTGGGAAATTAGATAAAGTCCCAATCGTCGGCCACTTAGCATACATTGAATATATTGCGGCACCATTCGCTTTTTGTTTTCTTTCATGAACCACAGGTGTCCCTCTACTTAAAGAGGAATATTCTAAAAGGTACCTGAAAGTCTTTGAATTTTTTTTAATTTTTTATGTCTATTAAATTACAAATTGAGTAAATAGACGTAGAAAATCCGGCGACAGTCTTTCTCCATTCCCTTTGAATGATCTATAAAATGTTTTGTAAACAAAAAGTGTAAGCCGTAAATAAAAGGAAATGTTAAATACTTAACGCGGCAGAAATGAAAGATTTAAATGCAGAACACATAACGAAACGTATTTCAAAGCACCGAGGATCGTAATTGGTTAAATGTATTGCACTATTCCTAGAAACAAATCACCCAACAGTTTCACCTTTATTTATAGTTGGTATATTTCATTAGTCATATTTCACACCGTCCGCTCTCGATTCACTTTGATCATTTAAAGCAAAATATGGCGTCGTTCAGACTGAGGTACTAGCTATGTTTTGTTATCCATAAAGATTGTGATACTGCGGTTAGTCTAGGTAAGGCGTTGGTATTATTTCAGGCTGTGGGTCTTGCAATTTGAACGTGGAAATTGTGGAAGGAACGCGAAATGAATTGTGATGAACGAGCCAGAGCGCGTGGCGAGGTGAAATACCCCTGCCTTTTGGCGATGAAGTATTGATGGAGGCTTGGTCTGACGTACATGTAAAATATGGCCGTGGAAATCGTTTTCTTTTTTTATCAACTGTCAGCGTTGAACGGTTTTGGGTTGAGCTAGGAGAAAAAAGTGGGAATTGCAGGACTAGAAATAACGAAGGATTTTAAGGATAATCCACGGAACAAAATGGATATCTTACAGCTAAATACATTTATTTGGTTGCTATTTTATGATGGCAAAATTAATAAAATAAATAATAAATTAATTAATAATAGCTAATTTATGATGGCAATTGTTAAACTATTGTAAATAGTGGATCTAGAGACAAACCACGCTATTTCCTATTTTTGAAAGTCAAACTTTTATGAAATCACGTCGTATGACACTTTGACAAACTGTGCTTTCTAACATTGTCTTCTGTTACCGCGATTGTTATTCATTGAAATTAAACACTTTAGAACGGATTAATCGCGTTTATTAACACCATGATCCTACGTTTAGAGCCCTTTACAGCAC
Organism: Lathronympha strigana; assembly: GCA_949128165.1. Classification (NCBI taxonomy): domain Eukaryota; kingdom Metazoa; phylum Arthropoda; class Insecta; order Lepidoptera; family Tortricidae; genus Lathronympha; species Lathronympha strigana. The sequence continues at coordinate 5,065,234 of OX421911.1, forward strand.
TCGTTTTCACAGGGTTAAGATGATGACTGAGAGAATGCGAATTCTCCCCGTCAATCAAAAAAGTTATTTGTGCAAAACGGATAAAAGAGGCAAAATGGGGTAGTTTTCTTGTCGCTTCTTTCTGCTCCATAAGCCAGTTAGGGAAGCGTTCGTAAGTTGTATGTATGTTAATCCTCACAGGGTTTAAACATTTTTTATTTTAATTATAGAATGCCCTTCAGGCTATGTATTACTAACTGTATAAGCCCCTCTGGGCATTGTAGACCAACCTTTGTTCTTATTTTTAATTATTTTTATACTTTTGTATGTAGGTAGTTTGCACAAATGACTTTTTTGATTGACGGGGAGAATTCGCATTCTCTCAGTCATCATCTTAACCCTGTGAAAACGAGTGCTGTAAAGGGCTCGAAACGTAGGATCATGGTGTTAATAAACGCGATTAATCCGTTCTAAAGTGTTTAATTTCAATGTGCTTTCAAATTTTTTGAAACTTAGCATAAGTACGCGGACTCTAAGTAGTTGCCAAGTTTTTTGCTTAACAATTTTTTTTTACAATTTTTAAAGCACGAATTTAACTATTTATACTTATAATAAATGTTTTATTTATGTTTTATATATATAAAGTTTAAATTAAAAGAGATGTCATATACTACCTCCCCCAGTATACGAGGCGGAGCTCGGAGGTCGCTGGTTCGATTTAAGCCCTGGGCACTGAGGGCTTTGGTAACTTTTGTGTGGTATATGACATCCCTTTCATTTTTATTTTAATAATTGCCTATGTAGTTGTGGCTCTATTCTACTCATCAAATGACCGATATTAACTCAGAAAAGATACGGTTTTGACAGACATTAAATTATAATAGCCTGATTTTCTCAAATTATGTTCGAATGGGATATTTATAGATAATATGCAAAAATCCTACAAACTTTTCATCCGGAAGTAGGTAAATATTAAAAAAATATAACTTAAGTTAGTCGATATTTGCAAATATTTTTCTTGTATGAACATGACATATTTGTCTTCTATCTGTTAAAAGCGAAACCGAAGAAAACATTTACAAAATGGTCAAAATGGGTTTAAAATGTTAAACGGCTTTAAACATATATACGAGTACATAAACATGTTTCAACAAAAACGTTTGTAACATGTGTGTATATATTTGTGACGATAAGCATGTAACGATATTTTGTTGGATTTGGTTGCCTACGTAACACTAGACTCACCATACGTATATATCCGTTACGCTAAAAAAATGCGCTATTATAAATTATATCCGTAACAATCGAAATTTCTAATTTCTATACAAGTTGTCAGTTTAATAAATGGTTTATAGTAGTTAGGTACACCGGTTTGCTTGTTACCTATGGAACCCTACGGAAGGACAGATTGTAATCACAGGTTGTTACAATATAATCACATGAGTGCGTATGTAAGTGAAGCAGGTTTACGAACTCTGTCGCTATTGCATTTTATTACGCATATGAATGCAAAATATAAAAAAAATATTGTAAAGCATTTTCGTTTTAAACATATTTATATTTGCCCACGTTGTCGTTTAATTTTCCATCATCATCATCATATCAGCCATAAGACGTCCATTGCTGAACATAGGCCTCCCCTTTGGACCTCCATATGTACCGGTTGGACGGTTACCTTCATAAGGTCATCTGTCCATCTTGTGGGTGGACGTCCTACGCTGCATTATGCCAAGCCGTGGTCTCCACTCGAGCACGTTTCGACCCCATCGGCCATCTGCTTTGCGTTCATCATTGTGGCCCATTGCCACTTCAGCTTGCTAATCCGAAGGGCTATGTCGGTGACTTTAAATTTTTTATCTGTAGTAAATTATGAAAAGAATAACCCAAAGTTTTTTAAGTCGTAACTTAATACATTAGTTGGCCCCTTGACCGATTTGGCCTCTATATATAAAAAAAAACCTGCCAAATTTTACAATGATCCGATCAACAATACTCGAGTTATCGACGAACAAACATACATACATACAAATGAAACCAAGGTGTCCAAGTAGATTGGGAGACCACACTTTCGTTCGCTCGATCCATAAAGAATTAAATTAAAAAAAAACAACCAAAAAATGTACTACCTTATGCCGTCTTCGTTCATTCGGACGAAAATACAAAAACACTACAGACAGTACAGACTAGATTGGCCAGATTGATTAAGCCCATTTAATTTTACCCAATCATTTAGCGACGTATCATAAACATCCCATTGTTCCTTCAACTAACCACATTAAAGTCGTATACACACGTAACAAAGGTCCAACAACGCCTTAATTAACAACTTGAGTCTAGTCCCGGCTGTAACGGGATCAAAAACTCCAATTATGCTGTATCTGGCGAGCGAGATAACAAGCAATTTGGCGTAGATTACGTTGCTCGAACAACATACGAGCAACTAATGGCATCGGGCGGCATTAAGAGGGTTAAAACTTTTAATGTTAATGCGATTATGGGAACATTTGTGTGTATGAAACTTGGAGTTCGATTTTACAAGCTGTTGGTTAAGTAAAAGGAAAGTTTTGATTTAGATGTTTTTTTCAAGTACTTAATCATTATTTCTGCAAGTGCGACAAAAGAAAGAGAATGGAAGATGCCACTGTACATCTTATCCTGTCGCATAAGTGAGAGTAGTAAGTTTACTTTATAACTAATATCTAAAACCGGATACTTACTTACCATGTATGTTTGTTTTCTCCGTGAACATGGCGCTTGCAACTGTGCCGAAATATCGGGAGCTCCTTAAAACAAACATACATGGTAAATATCCCGTTTTAGATATTAGTTTATAATGCAAATTGCCATGTTAGCTTAAAATAGTAAGTCTACTGTTTGACAGATGTTTGTTCATGAAAAAAAAAACTATTCCACTTGGTACTTTTTTGCGGTAGATGTTGCTAAGCGCCCCGCTAAGGCGCATATGTGGAGATGGTGGAGAAGTTCAGGGTGTGGTCTCGGTAGCTCAGTTGGAAGAGCGATGAGCTGGTATCTCAGTCGCGGGTTCGAGTCCCGCCCGAGGTCATGAATTTACCACTTTTCCTTTCTTTCTGAGATACGCGTAACATTGTTTTGCATGACCCATATGTTATTGCTTCAAATTCCAAAGTGAAACACGTCGTTGGAAGGGATTGTGTGTGAAAAGGATTACTGTAATAAGTCTTAGCGTAATTAAAATAAGTTGTCGGACTCACTGATATTAGAAGGACTTGAATGGTAAAACTCGTTTAACTTTTTTTGTTTTCCCATTACTAAAGTTGGTCACATTTTTATTTATTTGTGTAAAAAGCAAGCCCAAACGGTCACCTAAAACAAACAGATCCAAATAGTCATCCACAAATTCCACAATCGCACCTCAATCCCACCTCGAACTCTAAGCAAACAATCTGAGACGAGGCAGGATTGCGAATTTCCAGACCTGTTTACACTGCAGTCCATTACCGTAATTAACTACAAACACTACCTTGCAACGGTGACAACTCAAACATTGGTATCTGTGGAAATTGTGCGCAAATAATATCTGTGGCGGTTTACGGGGAAGTTGATTGGGATAAAATGGCGCTTGGAATATAAATGATTAGAATAGTCGGCCCAACGCAGAGACCCCATGGCAGCTGGAGAATCCGTAAGAACGCCGAAGTGGAAGAACTTTTCGCTAAACCAAATGTCATTGGTGTGACAAAGGCGCAAAGACTTCGGTGGCTCGGTCACCTAGAGCGAATGGGAGGCGATCGAGCGGTAAAAAGAGCCTTTGAGGGGAAACAAACAGCACGCCGCCGGGTCGGCCGACCTAGGTACAGATGGGCGGATGTTGTGAATGCGGATTTGCGCGAACTCCAGGTTGTGGACTGGCGACAAAATGCGCAGGACCGGAGTCAGTGGAGGGCAGTCGTGTTGGAGGCCAAGACTCACTTTGGGTCGTTGCGCCAGAGGAGTAAGTAAGAATAGTCATATCATTATCTTCATTTAACGTGTATAGAGGGTTACCACAGCTTAGGACCTAAACTGAGTCGCTGCCATACAACTGATCACAGTTAAGGACCTAAACTGAATCGCGTTAGGCGATTGTGGCAAGACCCCTGAGCCTATACCACGAAAATCGAACGATTACAGAATTATATCTCCATATCTATCACACTTGCATATTGGAGTGATAAAGAGGTTTTCCTGTCAATGCCAATTTTCGATGTTCGTGGTAGGTGTGCTGGTTTCTAATTAAAAGTGCGCAGTTTTCGTTAAAATAAACACTGGGATATTTGAAACCCAGTAGTTTAATGTTTTATGCCACACCTGGCCATAAAGTGCCTTTGTCCGCACGCTACGCGTACGGAAAAAGCCGCTTTCTGCCCAAGTGTAGGCATAAAATGATGTACCTAACACGTGAGGTAATAAATAAAGCCCTTGATCGCATATTTACGTCCCTCGCTTGCAGCTCGGGTCGCAAACATCTGCGATCTCGGCCTTTCTTTGTTTTACCGCACTAGTTAGGTAATGTACTATTTCCTACTCAGAATCACGAGCTCTTTTGATTTTACTAGGAGAAAAAAAGTCCCAACTTTTTTTCCATTTCATTACAATTTTTCATACACTTTATATTTTTACGGCGGTTACAAAATGGAGAGTAAGTATTAATACGTTTGAACATTTTGAGACCTTTTTTCTCGAAGTTTTTTTCTTCTAGATTGAAAGAGCTCGTCATTTTGAGTAGGAAAAACATTAAATTTACCTTCCTTTAAAAACATTTACTCTACTCCTCGCGAAAATGCACATATCCTTCGTGTGCTACCGCTACCGCCGTTACCGTTAAGTGAAGGTTGATTTTTGTTCAATATGAAAGGTTTTATGTGGGTTTAGCAAACCTTTCTATCAAATTCCTTTATGGCCCTTAACTTTTGGGTTTAACAGGAAATACCAGCAATATCGTTTTATGACGGCCCTCATAGTTTTCAACTTAAATGAAATATCATCTTCCACCTATCCTAAAAGAGGCTCCCAATTCCATCAATATAAAGCTGAGGTACGGCCGGCTTCATAAATATATATGTATCTGTATTCAATTTTGACCCGTCTCCCCCTGTAATAAGTCCCGCAGTGTAAAGATATTTATATACGTAGACGTGACTGTACGGCATGGCAGATATCTCATCTGCAAATATAGAGCCTTCTTAAAAGGATATGAAATGTATGAAATGTTTAATAATTTAAAACGTAAATCTTGATTGATACAGTAAATCAAAACTACCAAAACCAGTCTTACAATAAATTTAATTTTACTGTACGTAATTAATATCAAGTTAGTGAAATCAACAATACTCATAACAATGTCATAACGTGTCTGCTGCAATTAGCATAAAATTTGTAACATACAAAATAAAAATATGCGTTATAATTAAACATGTTAATCAAGCAACATTTTATTATTATAAAAGTGAAATGATGTTGATGATAAACAAAATAATTGCGAACAAATTTGTAAGTTGTGGAAAACTTTTAACGAACTTTTACTTCGAAATAAATTCAATAACTTGTGCGTAAATATTGAAGTTGCGATTTCATTTCGCCTCCCTTCGAGTTTTACTTTCGACAGAAATCGTTTTACTTACTTTAAAAATCAAATAAACTTACGTTGGAGAATGTTTAGGTATTTTTTATTTTACTTTGTTTTTATGAGGTTTGGTGTTATTGACTATCCCACAACTGTGTCTACTTAATAACAATACACTATCAGCACTTTTTATTGAATATCCCTCAACTTTGTGTTTTGGGTACCTACTTAATAATAATACACTATCAATACCATCGACTTAGGCAAGGTAGTTCATATTTTTTTTACTTTAAAATAGGTTTTTACCTATTTCATTAAACTTTATATCATTAAAAAAAGATCTTAGTACAAGTGTTAATATAATAATACCAACATCAATGCGATACGTGTATTGTACGAGGCAATTGTCAGAAGCCATCTAGAGGGTAATGCGGTCATCTGGAGTCCACACGAGTCGAAATATAGGCTAATGTTGGAAAGAATTCAGAATAAATTTATTAGGTTTATATATTTAAAATTATACGGTGTATACCCTTTTTATCCTTTAATGTATCCTACATTGTTCGTGTTAGGAATGGTAGGATACAATAAACTAGAAGTTAGAAGGGAACTGGGGCTAGCTTCATATATATTTAAGTTGGTTCGAGGGAAGTTGTGCAACCCTGGAGTCCTGGCAGAGGTGCGTTTGAACGTACCAGACCGGTATGTGTGGCGGCGGCGGCGGCCGGACCTGCTGGCCGAGCCGCGCGCTCGAACGCAACTCCTTCGCCAGGCCCCCTTTACGCGCGCAATTCGGACCCTTAATCGAGTAGCGATCGAGTTAGATTTGTTTTTTTGTTCTTTGAACGAATTCACAAAGGCCACGCTATATGTATTGTGTTACTGTAATTTGTAATAATGTACCTATATTGTTTTTAGTTTCTTTTGTCTTAAAATTCCATACTGTCGCATTAGGATATCCTGTTAAGATGGTTGTGTGTATGTTGTAAAAAAAAAAATAGTTTTTTTTCCCATTTTTTATATTTACTTGGAAATGTTATTTCAACTCAGAATCACGAGCTCTTTCCATCCCAATAGGAAAAAATGTTCCTAAGTTTATTTTCCCATATTAAATTAACCAATAATATTAGGAAAAACACAGACGCAGACCAGAAATAATTATAAAAATAATGAGCAATATAATAATTAAAAACTGACCTAAAACCCGTTCTGCGCCATGCCTTGTGCTTGTCCAAATGTCCTTATTACGCTGGCTGCGTTACCACGCTGTACAGCGATAGAGACTTGTTTTTTTTTATACTACGACGGTGACAAACAAGCATACGGCCCGCCTGATGGTAAGCGGTCACCGTAGCCTATGAACGCCTGCAACACCAGGGGTGTTACATGCGCGTTGCCGACCCTTAAAAAAAAAGGAGGATTCGCTGTGTTGACAGCCAAACGGGCCAAGGGCTTTGCTCAGTGGGTCCTCAGCTTTCAACACAGCGAATCCTCTTGGAGCTCTGGCGACCTTACTCACCAACAGGAACACAACACTATGAGTAGGGTCTAGTGTTATTTAACTGCGGTTTTCTGGAAGGTGGAGGTACTTCCCCAGATGGGCTCTGCTCCAGATTTGAGCGAGACGACATTCGTTGTGCTGTGCCCTACCACACTAAACGATATGCATCCGCTGTGCCCATACCTCTCTTTTGGGCTTGCATTGTTTTGTTGGACAATTCAAGCCCCAGAACGGATTTTAGTTAAGTTTTTAATTATTGTTCATTATGTTTATATTTATTTCTTGTGTGTCTGTATTTTTTACAAATGTTTTTGATTACCTAATATAATAATGGCAGTATGACGACTCATGTTAGTTTAAATTATATGACCTACTATAATGTAGGAAAAAAACAATTAAGGGACAATCCTATTGTGTTACAATTTTCTATCTAACTTGTTAGGGTACCGAAAAAGGAAGGTCACAAAAATTTATAGAATTTTTTAAATACTTTCTTGTCGTGATTTTGGGTATAAAAAACAAAAAAATCGCAGAAAATATCACAAAAATAATAATTAAAACGCTCAAAAAAGGTTCACTTAAGCAAAAATTATTGCGTAAACTGGTCTCCAAAAAATGTAAAACAAGTAACAACCAAACTCACCAAAAACTACCAACAAGTCGATTCTTTATCGGAACTTTGTAAAACATTGCACTCCGCCAGCTACTTATACGCTACTTGAGACGCTTAGTCCCAGTCTACATCTTAACAAAGTGATTCAGACAACTTTGTCTCGCAATACCACCAAACACCCAAAAACGCAGTAACTTCACTTGAGTGTATAAATACACTTACTGCTTTCTAGTTCTCAACTTCAGAATAGTCTAAAGTCAATGCAACGTTTCAATCATATCTTTGTCTTGAATTATATTGAATTGTCGACTTTATTTCGTAATCTATACGGTTCCTTTTCCAAATTTGTTTGGAGATTAGTTACGGTTGGCGAACAATTGTCTGGGCAACGTGCTTTGCTGATGTAAATATCTTGAATAGATTATGGCGTTAAACTCGAAAGTTTCGGTTTAATGAAAATCAGTTGCTTTATGTTGTAAAGTTTTAAGAAGAGTTGGTGTAGAAAATCTTGAAAATTTAACTGATTGGTGTAGAAGTTTACAAAGCCATAAGACCGATTACCGGAAATATAATATTTGCCCCGATTAGAATATCATCGAGTCTTACATTAACAGTTCAATTCGACAGCGTAAAAGCAAATTAAAGGTTAAGTAAAATATTTTAAAGTTATATTTTGAAATAAGTACACATTATTACATGCGTAGTTGAAAACGATAGTAGAAGTACAAGACACAAACAATGTCAACCCCTTTCAGCACATAATAGAAACACAAGGAAATTAAACATGCACGTCGCAATCGAGTTGTCGAAGGATATTAGTAGAAGATTGCTCGTCAACTCTAGCCTCGCTCCAATCACTTCGGATGGCTAGCAATAGTGCCGCGTTGATTATGCAGAACCGGTTCACTGGGACACTGATGGCGTGCCAATCGATAATCGGAACTTGTCGACTTGAAACAGAACACCCTATCTCCTTATGAACTAAATCATTATGCAAAAAAAAGGACTTTAAAAAAGGAGGAACAAAATTGATACTAACACTGTTTTATCTATATTATTTACTTAAACATTCTTAAAAGAACAATGTAAAAATGAGGAGCATTGATTTAATTAGACTGCATCTTTTTGGCCACTCTGCCCAATATAAAATGATTTCGATAATTATTTTTTTGTTTCGAAGAATAATTGTCTTTGATTATATTTCTGATCCAATGCAGTGTTATACTCGTATAAGTAATAATGAAAAAAACTACACGTCTGGTGCTTTGGTATCATTTACAAAAACATTTAGATAGTTTAAGTTTTCTCCAAAACCACCAGTAAAATTGGTGGATTATTTATAGAAGTTATACATACTTAAATATAGTTTTTAATTTAATTATAAGGTAGGTAATAATAGTAGAATATTTTACCGAATTACACAGGGATATAATTTATTAACAAGCATGCATGCAGTTGTTTATCTGCAGTTGGTTATCATGGACATACAATATTTATATTATTATAACGATTCTACTAATTCTACGAAATGTTATTGTTATTATCACTACCATTTCGTAGAATCCTAATATTGACAAAATGTATTTATTTGTATTATCACATTGATTGACCTTTTACTTTGGATGAATGAAGTGTAGTGGTAATACTAATTAGTGCATCGAAAACCAGATTAGTTATTTGTATAAGCGTCCTATCTTTGTGATAAGCACAATCAAATTAAACAAGTTTCACTGGACAACAGGTGATTAGAAATAAATGAATATTTTGTAACGTAAACGAACATAATTAATACTAGATAATTTATAATATAAACTCAAAACTCAAATACATTAAAAAAAAATCTAAGTATTTGAACAAATATGTGAATGTTTTAGTATATATAGAATGAGAGAAGAAAGAATGCTAAAAAAACTGTTTATAACAGTATCCTAGAGAATAACGTGCTAGTTTCACCCGTGTAAACTAGTAAAAGCTATGATTACTAGGAATTTGCTTTCTGTATGTGTTCCAGGAATATTTTGCTTAATTTTTGCTTTCCAATCAATTAGGTTTATGTTTACCAATTTCATATCGCTTGTTCAAAGTCAGAAGAAGTATTATTTTTCAGCTAAAAGGAACACAGCTTTATAAAACATTTTATAATAATTGTCAAATATGAAAATTTATGTTCAAGTATTTTGACATAACAAAACGAAAAAAAAAAATCTGCCTGGCAGTGGCAGTAATAGACTTCAAATCCAAACCCGTGCTAGAAGAAAATTAATGTCTTCTGTACCGTTAAAGTTAAAGTCAGTATTTCTTTGTTGCTGCTGTCAATATTTGGTCTTAGAAAATACTTTTTTCAAACCTATTTACAAAGAAAAAATACCTACAAATTCGAGCACCGTTCCAATCAAATTGGATTTAAATAAGAATTATATTAAGATGGACAACAAATAAGACTTCGTTCGGAGTCATTTTAGTGGAGCAATCACAAAAGCTAATGACAGTAATATAATTTTATGTTATAAAATTTCAACGCTTAAAATTATATACCTACAAGAAAAAAAAACTCCCGACCTTGGGCGAGATTCGAACTTGTGACCCTGGGATGCACGTCCATCGCTCTACCAAATCAGCTACCGAGTACCCATTGGCTTCGAATTTCTTCACTACATCTCTCGTATGGTATGCCAGTCTATGTATGTAATAATATTTATCATTCGTTGGCGATATTTAGATCAAAGTGATTAGATAACAAATTCCAATATCAAACTTTAGTACTTAAACCTCTCCAATGCCTATAAGAAGGTTCTATTAGCAATAGAACCGTTAGCGTTATCAGATCGACTTGAATAGGTGTGGGCTCTAAATTTCGCCGCTTTGTCTGATTTTAATGTCGATCCTCGATATCGATGTGTTATGGTATGGCCGCTGGCAGATTCACAAAGGAACTTTATACTTTACGTTCTTATTGGAAGTTGCACAGTTCGATCTTATAAGTTTAAATAAACTTCAAAGTGATATTGTTTTAAAATGAAGATCCCGAAACATTTTTTGTAGAAAAAGCTGTTCCAACAATTTGATCGTACTATGTATAGGTATTCCTTCTCTGCAATTTATGGCCGGAAAATAAAATTTAGTTCAAAATAAAGCAACCTATTTTAGTTTCAAATTGAAATACTCTTTTCAAGATAAAAGTTGCGCTTATTGCAGAATAGTTATCGTTTTACTTATGTTCTGTTCCCGTAACTGGTCAAAAAAGGACAAAAAACAAACCACTGATCCTAGTAACGCTGACCACAAAATTCAAGAACTAGGTATATCATCCACAGTAATCCCGTCAATCAGAAAAAAACTATAAGTCGTGAAAAGACTAAAGAGGTGGGAACTCACACTGCCTCAATCTTTTCGATTAGCCAAACCAGGCTTTAAACGAAATGAATAAAAAAAAATCTAGACACGCAACATTTTACGTCGGCTTGTGTAAAGCTTCCTCCATTTGAATAGAACACGCAACGGCCGGTGTCGCGTATCGGCCTCAGGTGGCGATCGCGGCAGATACGGAGATACAAGGGATGAATGCAGCGATGCAGCTGTTTAATTATATTGTAATGTTTGCGTGGAAACTTTTGTGGGTAAAGGTAGAAATGTTAAAAGAAGCTAGTGCCAAACTGTTAGTACATTACACCTAATGAGTACCTACAATTCATTTCAAGACGTTAAGGATGAATTATATCGAATGTTATTACCTATAAATTATAAACTGAAAGAGATGTCATATACTAAAGAAAAAGTGACCCGTGATCGGGTAGCCCAGTGGTTCGGGCGTCTGCCGCGAAAGCAGGCGGTCGCTGGTTCGATCCCAGCCCTGCACACCGGGGACCTTGGTCACTTTTTCTTTAGTATATGACATCTCTTTCAGTTTCTAATTTATATATAGTAGTGCGACTACTTAAGAAACACCAAAACATGAATCAAAACATTTATTACATTTAATAAATGATTTGATTCGTGCTTTAAAATTGTATTATTACCTATACTTTAATATTATAAATGTAATGTGAAAGTAGCTTAGTCTGTTATCTTTTCATACTAAAACCGCTGAATGGATTGAGATGAAATTTGGTATGGAAATAGACGCTTAGGAAAGGATCTAGGATAGGTATTGTTGTAATTCTTAAGAGACAAAGTTGCAGGCAAAAGCTAGTTTCAAATATGATGAAAATTAAAGGGCTTCTTAACAACTAATTTGAGGCTGAGAGATTTCGGTATTGCTGACAACTGCTCCGATAAACTGCCTTCGAATTATTTGATAAACAGTCCAATCTTCTGTCTTCCTTTTTCTGCAGGTTGTAACCGATAAGTTTTTCATTCAGGTTGATAAGATTGTATGTAGCTAAACTACTGTAGTAATGTGCTGTTTAGTGTCACACCTACATTTTAGAAGAACAGTAATAGGATTGTAACATACGTACATTTAATTTATTTTTTCCCTAGCTAAAACCCCATACAATTAAATCTATTTACTGTGCGCTACTTTTTGGTCACATTTTTATGAACGCAGTCAAATACTGTACATTTAAGACTGCTAGCGCCATCTGTTATGGCGTTACCGCAATTGTGATCAACACATTGAGCTGTAGAAAGTATTCGTCTGGCATTTTTTAGTAATGTAACTTTTTTAATCTATACATTTTACACCTGCGCATAAAATCAAAACACTATAATAAAAATCATAGTAAATAAAAAAGATACATGTAGAATATTAGTAAATTATAACAATAATGTAGAAAGACTCCATAGAACCTCTATTCTGCGCAAGAAAGTAGTACTTGATATACGGTGGCAATGCGTTAATATCCCGGCAGATACCCGCTACCAATAACAGGATTTCTGACAAGACATACTCTCTACGCAACTAGATTCAGATAACAATGGAATAAACTATCTAGAGGCAGAATAAAGCGCGTTTTAATTACACTTCCTCGCTTTAAATAATGCATGTAGCCGTGTCTCTGGTTCTAATGGACCAGATTATATCCAACATGAAATGTGGGATGTGGGAGCATAAATTCAAAAGTATCGCAAGAATCTTACTAGTAAAATAATTTGCTGGTTGCTAATGATTAGCAAAATGGGCGATATAAAGTATTGAAAAATATTTTCCGACCGTTAACACGGATGAACTTTTCCATCCGAAACAAAAGTTCATATTGTAGTCGACAATTAGAAATTATATTACTTATATATTAAAAACCTACATGTAAATCCATTGAATTGGAATTTAGGGCCATAAGCCTTATAGAGTATTATTTGACACCTCAGCGAAACTGGCCATTCAAATGCGTCAAGTAAATAATTCCAGGGGAATAAAGAATAAATTTAAAACGAAATCGACGCGAATAATCCAACAGTATGATACGAGGTCGCGTTAGCCGTCATCAGCAATCCGGGCACGTTCGAGCAGCCTGTGACATCCAGCCTCCTGTAACAGAAAAAAAACACGAACAACTTCGCGAAAGTGGGCGAAGTCATTTATCAAGCTAGCGCTAAGAACTCTCGACAGCGACAACTTTTGATACAGGATACTGCCACCAGACATTAATATTAAGGATATCATAGTGGTCGAAGTGTTTTTAGGGTGTCTTCAAACAAGGAAAACTTTCCTCTTAACGTCGTGTTGTTTTTGCACTGTTTCGGTATTAACCGCAACCTAAATTGGACAGCTTAGTGGTTGCTTCGATGTGGGTAAGTGTTTTTGCAACATTTATTAACATTTTCAAGATCATTTTCCTATACCAAACAAACACTGTTCTTAAAAAAGCATTGACGTCCTAGTTTTATGATCTCATTTACGTATACTTTTTGACGTCTTTTTGTATAGGCACATTTTTAAAAGATTTTTTCTTTTTCACTACCAAAATTTGCTTCACTATAAAAAATATGTTCGGCATACCCCAGTGGAGCTTTTCAGGCGTTGTTACCAAACTTCTGGCCCGTATTCTGTACGCTAACTTTCAGTTAGGCCGTAAACGACTTTACGTGTCGAACAGGGAAATCAAATTATCAACTCCCACCAACTTCGCACCTCTTCAATTCCGTCAGAGATACCGGAATTTGTTGACCCGAAAATGCCCTTCTCTATTTGAAAATTCTGTACGTTTAGCTAGACAAATGTGAGGGGCACAATACGCCAAAGTAGCTTTATTGGGTGTCTTCACCAAACTATGTGAGCTGGGAATCCAATAAGTGAGCAGGGAAAGGAATTAAAGCCCTCGTGCAACATAGCTGCACTTTGTTCTTGATTGTCACTTTGATGTTCTATTTGTCCTTGTTTCAAACTGATGTATTTTATGGCTTTTTCGCTTCAAGGCAACTTAGTTTTTTTTATCTAACCCGTTTTAGTTGATTAAAGTGGAAATAGATTTGATAAATCTTCCGGATTTTATTTTATTTTACTGCGTAAATTTGTATACACTGCAGACGCTTGGAGGATGAATCGACCAACTTAAAAAAAACTATTGGTTCCAAATAAGGTAATAAATTAGATATACCGATATATTTATTATAAATGGTTAATTACTCTTAAATGCATGAAGCATCCTATGCGTCTATAGAATTATAAGAAAAAATAGAAGTCCTATAACATGTTCCATCTACTGAGACTTCCTTTTTTACTCGATGCGGTGGTTTGATTAAGAAAACATTACATAATTGCGCAAGTGGCGCCATGCAAGGGAACGTGTAACTATGTGGGGGCGGGGGGGTGCAGTGGGGCGGCACTACTCTCGCCGACCGAGCCGACGGCTCTACGCTCGCCAGTCGCACTTCAGCCACGATGAGGGCGGCACGTGCCTTGCCGCCTCCCGCAACGATCGTACGTGCGCAACATAAACATCAGTGAAGTGCAATACAGCTGATCCGAGGACTTGATATTTTGTAAATAAAGTGAAGTGACTTTTGTGAATAGTTTTCACCAAAACTGCTAAGACCAATGAGTGTAAAAAATGTTTCAACTCCTGACTCTTTTGTTAGTGACTTTGGGTGTTAATGCCGCGTATGCTCCTACAGGCGTGGATAATTGCAGACGTCAATCTAAAGGTGACGAGACGAGCACAATATGCCGGGTGCGAACTCTCGAGGCAGATGGCTCCAGTTTGACACATGGACCATCCGATACTATAAAGCGTCTGAAAGTGGAGTGCAATCAACTACTGCTCTTCGAGAGCTATCTCGAAGCGAACTATTTCCAAAAATTTTCGTCGCTCGCTGAACTAACACTTGAAAACTGCAAACTCCTTAGAATACCCGGCAACGCGTTTGAAGGATTACGCGAGTTGAAGAAGTTGTCAATTCGATCTAAAAACTACGATTGGAGTCCAAATAAAAACTTGGAGCTTTCGTTGGGAACTTTTAATGGATTGAGAGAATTACAAATACTCGATTTAGGGCAGAACAATTTGAAAGCAATACCATCCGAAGTTTTCTGCCCTTTGGGTAATTTGCAAGTTTTGAATTTTACCCACAACAAAATCAAAAGTGTGGACCGTCTTGGATTCGGGAAGAACTGTGGTTCCGGCTTACGAAGTTTGGATTTAAGTGATAACGATCTGCGGTCCTTGAGTGAGGAATCTCAAATCACCGGGCTGAAGAATCTACAAGAGCTACGTCTACAGAATAATAATATCACCGATATCTCAAGTGAAACGTTTAATGGACTTATTTCTCTGCGGATATTAAATGTTTCCTACAATAACCTCCAGATAGTACCCGAGGGCACGTTCACGAACACGAAGGAGTTACGAGAAATATATTTAAATAATAACCTGCTATTTGAATTAGCCAGAGGCGTGTTCCACCGATTAGAACAGCTGCTTGTCTTAGATTTATCTAATAATCAGCTCTCGAGCTCTCATATCGATGGCAGTACATTTATTGGCCTTATACGCTTAGTCATTCTGAATTTATCCAATAACGGCTTGACGAGGATAGATGGTAAGACGTTTAAGGATTTATTCTTCCTGCAGATATTAGATTTAAGAAATAACTCGATTGGATATATTGAGGAGAATACGTTTCTTCCATTGTATAATTTGCATACTTTAAATTTAGCAGAAAATCGCTTGCATACTATTGACGAACTCCTTTTTAATGGATTGTTTGTATTAAGCAAATTGAATTTAAATAACAACCTTTTAATTAACATTGATTTGAAAGCTTTTAAGAATTGTTCCGATCTAAAGGAATTGGATTTGAGTTCCAATCAATTAATACAAGTTCCGAATGCCATTTGGGAATTGTCACAATTGAAAACATTGGATCTTGGTGAAAACCAAATAACAGATATTAAGAATGGTTCTTTTAAGAATTTGGATCAGTTAACAGGATTAAGACTTATAGATAATCTGATTGGAAATCTGTCTGTAGGGATGTTTTGGGATGTACCTAGCTTACAAGTATTAAATTTAGCCAAAAATAAGATTCAATCCATAGAGAGAGGAAGTTTTATAAGAAACTCTCAGTTAGAAGCTATAAGGTTAGATGGTAATTTTATATCTGATATTAACGGAGTATTTTCAACTTTGCTCTCTTTACTTTGGCTTAACTTGTCTGAGAACCATCTAGTTTGGTTTGATTATGCTTTCATACCCAGTAAATTAAAGTGGCTTGATGTTCATGGTAATTTTATCGAACATTTAGGAAACTATTATAAACTTCAAGATGAAATTAATATAAAAACTTTAGATGTAAGCCATAACCGCATTGTCGATATATCGCCCATGGCTATCCCAAATAGCGTAGAGCTGCTGTTCATAAACAATAACCACATAAACAATATTCAAGTAAACACATTCATGGAGAAACGCAATCTCACTCGGGTTGATATTTACGCAAATGAGATATCTCATTTAGATATCAACAGCCTCCGGCTGTCCCCGGTTCCCTCGAACAAGTCATTGCCCGAGTTCTATATCGGAGGAAATCCGTTTAATTGCGATTGCTCCATGGAGTGGTTACCCATGATAAACAATATGACGGCGATGAGGCAGCACCCGCGGATAATGGACCTCGAAAATGTCCTTTGTAACATGACGCACACTAGAGGCGTAACCCACTTACCGCTCAGTAATCTTAAATCTGCTGACTTCTTGTGCCCGTATGAGACCCACTGTTTCACATTGTGCCACTGCTGCGATTACGTTGCATGTGATTGCCAAATGACCTGCCCCTATAATTGCTCCTGTTATCACGATCAAACCTGGCATACAAATGTAGTCGATTGCTCCAGTAAGCGCGCAATTGAAATACCAGAAAAAATACCCATGGATGCAACCGAGGTCTACTTAGATGGTAACGACTTTAAAGAATTGCAAAATTATGCATTCATCGGGCGAAAAAATATGAGGTCGCTGTATGTAAATTCAAGCGGAGTCGAGAACATACAAAATAGAACGTTCGCTGGGTTATCCTCCCTATTAATATTAAATCTTGGAAGTAATAAACTGAAACATTTAAAGGGCTATGAGTTTGAGAATCTAGCGCAGTTAAAGGAGCTATATTTGCATGACAATTTTATCAGCTTCATAGCTAATTCCACATTCGCATCTTTGTATTCTTTGAAAATTTTGAAACTACATGGTAATAGGTTAGTTGAATTTGCTGTTTGGAATTTAAATAGCGTAATGGATTTAAATGCTCTGTCTTTGGGAAATAACATGTGGTCGTGTAAATGTAGATACTTACAAAGATTTACTACCTTTGTCGCCGACAATGTTCCTAAAATAGTAGACATCCCCGATTTGTTCTGTTGGAGCGCCGATGGGCAATTACCGCAAAAAAAAGAACTCAATCTCAACGGCACGATATGCAGTGACTATTATGCCGGAGATTCTGTTATAGATAACATGCTGGTCTCAAATTACATGCCCATGATGGTGACTACGCTCACGGGTTTTATGCTAATCATGCTAGTCATCCTTTTGATTTTCTTATTTAGAGACACAATTCGCATCTGGCTTTATACGAGTTGCGGAATAAGATTGTTCCCATTCACCGGGGCGTACGATGACACTGATAAATTGTACGATGCCTACGTATGTTATAGCCCCAAGGATGATGACTTTGTTATTCAAACGTTGGCCGCTGAGTTGGAAAATGGAAGCCCCTCGTATCACCTTTGTTTGCATTATAGAGACATCCCACAGCACAATTCGCCTTACATGCAGTGCACATTGCCGCTCCCAGAAGCAGCGGAAGCGTCTAAGCGTATTATAATAATTCTCACTAGGAACTTCATCGAAACGGAATGGTCACGTTTTGAATTTAGACAAACATTGCATGATATCCTCAAATCCCGATTTTATAGTTTAGTCATAATAGAAGACAGCTCAGTATTACCGGACGCACAATGCGATCCTGATTTAAAGCCTTTATTAAAAACGAGTTCGCGAGTGCGGTGGGGCCAAAATAAATTTTGGGAGAAGTTGTGGTATGCGATGCCGGATCAGAGACATAATAAAAAATCGTCTAGTTATAGAAATAATATCAATTCATACACAATGAGAAGCAGTATGCAAAATGGGACAATGCGGTCGTTTTCGTTTACGGAAAAAATGACAGGGCCGGCTGGGGGCATGAACGGTGCTCCAGAGTTCAGAGAAGTAGGATCACAGCAAGGACAGGCACCGTATGGGCCCGATGGAAGACCGCCATCGGATCATATTTATTCGTCAATAGACTCGGATTACTCGTCGTTAGAACTCGGAGGGAGCAATCCCAACCGACGGCGGGACTTTCGTCACTGGCCGCCGCCGCCTCCTTTAATTGATACCCAGCCCTCGGGTCAAGCCTACCTTGTCTAGTCCAAGCTTCTCATGAACTCTGTTAATGTTAACTATTTAGTCAGCTTCATGTGAATCATTTTGTCATTGCCACGCGCTATTATACCAAATAATTAAAATTTTAATCTATTTTTGTATTTTCTCGCCATTCCAAAGGGCGTATATGTTTCGTAATGTTGGTGTAAATACATTCTATAAGACTGCTGTAGAGTATGTTACTTTGTAAATAATGTAAATAGATGTCCATATTATTTAAGTCACGAGTATACTATTTATATACTTTAATAAAGCCATTGTGATAATTTTTGCATAACATCGACATTTTATTTCAATCACCCTTCCTTCTAATTTTGTGTTATTTTTGTATGTATTTAATTTGTAGCAATATAAATGTTCTTGACGTTTAATAATAATGATTGAAAAGTATAACGTATTTCATTTACAATAGCGCTACACTCTTAAATACATACTTAAGTCAACAGCTGGCTAGTATTCGAAATAGCTCGAATAACTAACACGGAGCGCCTATAAAACCCTCTCACAGTTAAAGTACATTACACTAGGGAAAAGCGGGCCTTTTTTAAAGCTCGAGATTATAAAAAGGCTCTATACTTGCACCACCTAAATCTGACAAGGCACAGGACGCAGACGTGACCGGAATACAGCGGTCACCTCTCATAGAGTATCATAAGCCTAAGGTAAAGCACCTTCTGAATTTTAAATAATACCGGCTTTAATCTACAAAAGAAACCCGCTTGCAAATTGCGTGGTTGCAATTGTCAATTTTATTACAGTACCATAAAATGTATTCAGTGTCGTTCTGAAGCCGTATCAGGGAAACGACCACAACAACCGTATCATTAACCTTGCGGTAATTTAAATGTAACCTAAAAGGTACTATCTTTATTGAAAGTGTTCCTTACCAGTTAAACATTGTGTCTATCTCCTTATACAGTTCTAAACAATTCATTACAGAAGTTATTATTTCCATTGTTACGTTTTATCTAAAAGGTTTCTTACATAAATTCTACCACAAGTCCATCTTTAGAATCTCCGACCATAATGAGTCATTTATTAGATTTTATTGCGTAGGGATATAATACTTTCCCGGCACACATTTCTCTTCCCATTACGTCATGCAACAATGAGTCATCAAGCGATCGTCGGTTGCCTATCCGGTCAACAGAACTAGCGGATTAACACAAATGGAGTCTAATTGAGGTCTCCTTCGAGGCATGAGGAGCCCCATTGAGTAGACAACTTCGTTTACCAAGTTTGTGCCGGCATAGATACAAACGGAAGACGAGGATAAACGCATGTGGTATACAATGTTATGATTATGATATAGGAAGTCCTAAAAAGGTAGCAGATTGCGAAGCAAATTACGTAATAGAGGAAGTTAGTAATGAATATACATTAATAGAGTTTACTGTGTATACAGTTTAAAGATAAATGTTGTAAAGTGAAGGCACTTAAAATGAAACAAGTAAATTAAGAGTTAAGTAACAAAGCAGTGAATAGAATTGAACTGTTAGAACGCAAAACATAAAAATGTACCCTAAAATTACGCCTAGAGATTTGAATAGGAATCCAAAAAAGGTGTTGTTTTTGTGACGAACAGTAGCCTTTCTTCGAACAAAGGCATAATGTTCGAAGGTCGTAAATCTAACAAATGTTATGACTCTCAGTGACTCCCTATAACATTGACAACAAAAGATGGGACGTGAAATTACCTTTTTGTTTTTGTCTACCTGCTTTTTTCGGATTTGAAGTAGCCACTGCTTATGAATTATTCTTCGCACCTTTGCATAATCACTTGCGATAAAAACCATGAAACAAAACTACTCAATTACCTATATAGAACCGTGTTTTTACACAAATCATGTTAAATTGTATGGAACAATACTATGTTTATTTTTGTATTATACAAAATTTTAAGATTTTGATATCGAGGCAAAAGTTTTTTAAATAGTCTTTTACTACATAATTATTTTTATAGAAAAATATAATTTATATAGGTATAACATTCGTACCTTCCGGCTAACATAAGAAAAAAAATATAGTGCTTTGATTTTACATTTTTTTTTCAGGTGCTGTTTGCTATTGTATTAGTTTTATTGATTAGTAATACAACGAATACCTACACATTTTGTTTATAATAATATTTATTGTATAAATCCCTTTTCTTTTTTATTTTACTCGAAATAATAACTTGTCTAGATTTTAAAAATACATATCCGAATTCTGCACCACAAAATAAATTCTCTGAAGTAATGAGGGTCATATTGATTTCAAGGCAATCAAAGTCATTACTATGGCCCAAATGAAACAGAACAATATTTCAATTTTAATGACTTTCGTACCTTTGTCTTTATTAATCTCATGACCTTTTGAATTATGTAAGAAGTTTTATGCCACACCTGGCCATAAAGTGCCTTTTTCCGCACGCTACGCGTACGGAAAAAGCCGATTTCTGCCCAAGTGTACGCATAAAATGATGTACCTAACACGTGAGGTAATAAATAAAGCCCTTGATCGCATATTTACGTCCCTCGCTTGCAGCTCGGGTCGCAAACATCTGCGATCTAGGTCTTTCTTTGTTTTACCTCACTAGTTAGGTAATGTACTATTCTAGCTAATGCAAATGATAGAACAATAATTTTTAATAATCTTACAATTATTATACGATTTTAACTTACAATTATTGTTTTAATTATGCAACTCAGAAGGTAAAACCAGTAACAGTTCACATTTTTTTATTTCATTAATTACATTTTATTATGATAGAATAATTTTGAGTCTTAAGCAACTGTATTTTATTTACCTATTTTGATTTTTGTTATTTTAGTCCTTAGCCAGACATTTTTGTCTTATCTAATCAAAATAATGACACAGATCAATCACATAAAAAAATCACACCAATATTAATCATAAATATCACACAGCATTGAGTGTGTTAATGTCTCTGATAGTTGTAGGCAATCGTCCATTAAGACAATTATCGAAACAGTTTAATGCATAGAAATTATCGCGTTTCCTCTTATGTATGATGCTTAATTGCTCGTCATATGAATATTGCTCAATTAAATTAAAAGCTTTAACTTAATGGTTTAATTGAGGAATCTATTTTACCGCTCTCTGATTATTTTTCCGAAGGTTAAAGTTTTGCAATATATTAAATTGAAGTCATCATTTTATTCAAATTGAAAACAAATTAACCTTTTTAATAAAGTTCTAAAAATTCTAGTAAGACTATGGACTGTAGACTTTGCGAACAATGCCAAAACAGCATAGTGGATGTTGGTATAAAAGGGCTTAAGTGCGAAATTATATATTATTATTATTTGTTTCTCCTTTACGGATCACGGGCCTGTACATCCCGGTCTTTTGGTAGGCTTGCGTGGGGATACAGATCAAACACGTAGAGGCCTTTCGGAGAATTTTGCTGTGTAGTACACCTGCTAGAACCCATTCACGGGTTATTATTATTATTATTTGTATGTCTTTCCCATCACGGAACAATGGTGTTCCGGACCTTTGGGAGGCGTGCGCGGAGCCGAAGCCAACACGCAGAGGCCCTTTCGACAATTTAATGAAATGTAAGGGGTACACCGAGCGGATGTTGCACCTGCCCGAGTCATGGGACGCACGCAGAGGCAGCACCCGCCAGGGTGTATAGACTATTGAGATTTAATGAAATCTAAAATATGCTGGACTATTAGGTGAAAGCGGTGGACTAAATACTGGGTTATGGAGAATAAAATCGGACGTCTGCCTAACAAAACGGTAATCAATTTTATTTCCGGCAGACGGTGACTCGCCCACATAAGATGGGCCCCCACAAAAAGCGACATCTAAGATGGCTCGAGGGCAACACCGGTATGAGGGCTGGGGGTAGAGAGGTGTCACTGGACTTTAAACATATAGCCAACTCGCCACTTAGGTTTCCACATCTACCCTCGAGAACACAGCTCTCGCGACCCCACTCTGGACGGCCGGTTAAGGCAAGCCAGAGGCGGAGGACTTGGTCGGACGACGGAGTCCCCCAGGAGCGCTCAGGTACGTGGGGTCGCTACTCCCCAACAGCTCGCCACAAGCTGCCCTGCGTTGACTGATTGCACCGGTGGAAACCAGTGGGCGATGGGGTCGTCACATCCCTACGCCAAATATATTATTATTATTATTATTAATTAAAAAAAAGCTTATGGCTTTAATTACACTGAAGTCCTTTGTCTCAACATCCACTATTTTGAATATAGGTATTCCAAAAACTAAACGACAAAAAATTACACTAGGATCTGCTTATTTGAAATGTTTGCCTAAGCTGAAAGCCAAGGAGACTTTCTTTAAAGCTCGGTCAAAATGGTCATAACTCACCATGTCACAATTTGAATTTATAAAAATAAATATTATATAAAAAGTCATTGATTCATACAATTGCTTTGTTAAACATTAAACCATAGATCTACCTACCTAACCTAATAGGCCAAGTATGAAGCAGGGATGTTGCGGACACTGATTGTTTGACATCCGTATCCGCACAAGCTCCGCATTTGCGGATGCGGATGCGAATATCCGCAACATCCTATGAAGAGTATGAAGCTAACAACTATACTCGGTACTACTATATCACTATGCTAAGTGCCGCCGGCGACGACATTTTTCTCCTTATCCTGTTCATGATTGTTATACTAGTTAGTGCAATTTGGTCTAGGACGGTTGCATGTACGCCTTTACTTTGTCCACTTATGTGCAATTGGAAAACGAGATAATAATATCGCCTTTTAACGGCAAGTCCATGATTTAATACTTTTCAA
Organism: Lathronympha strigana; assembly: GCA_949128165.1. Taxonomy (NCBI): domain Eukaryota; kingdom Metazoa; phylum Arthropoda; class Insecta; order Lepidoptera; family Tortricidae; genus Lathronympha; species Lathronympha strigana. The sequence goes on from OX421911.1 coordinate 5,088,551, forward strand.
ACGGATCTTACAACTTTTTTACGTTAAGCATTTGCAGAGTAAGTTTGTGAAAGTTTAATTACTTACTGTGATAATTTCTTTCCGCCTTAACTTTTATAGTCCCAGTCAAATCTATTATTGCAATATAAAACGTTATTTTCCAATACACGCAAATATTGTGAAATATTGTGTTGGCGATAAGACCGCCTGTTGTTTACCTCTTTTTTGTTTGTTGTATTTCTGCGCCTATGTCTATTGAGGTGTACAATAAAGAGTATTTGTATTGTATTGTGTTTATCTCACAGTTTAATATTACTAGTTAACTTTTACCTACTACTTAAATTGTTTGGGAAATGAAAATATGACACATGATAAAAAAGGTATGCCATATTTTCATTTTGCAAACAATTTATCCCAAAACACATGTTTGCGAAATACCTATTCATTTCCCATCTTTTTGCAGCCGTATCTTTCGCAGAGTATCATATTCTAACGCTAACCTAAACCTGGCAAATGAAAATCGGTCAAATGTGAGTTGACAAATAATAATTTGGTAAACGTTGATATGCCAACTGAATCAGCATGCCATCAAAATGATATTTGAACATAAAAAAAATTGGATCTCTCAAGATGTCGATTTTCCTGCAGTAGATAGACCAGTCACAGCCTTATTGTGCCTTGAGGGCAACTAGAGTTCAGCCAATTGCATCACTTTAGTATCGAGATGTGTCAGCTCGGAAGCCAAGAAATGTGAAGCTACTGAAACTTACCTGATTATGTCAGTATGTATTATAATCCAAGGATCGAGTGAAATTGGCCTGACCTATAGGGGCGTTTACTCAGTAAATATTACATTAATAACTTAAGCTGTGTAATATCTAGACGCAAAGTAATTTTCAATTTCTATTTTAAATCAGTATAAGGATGACACTAGGACAGGACGGGACGTAACGGGACGATCTGTCAATTTCTATAGGAAGAATCACGTGATGGCTCGGAGTCACGTGACGTTTTCTATGGAAACTGACAGATCGTCCCGTCCCGTCACGTTCTAATGTAAGTCATCCTTTATAACTACAGAAATATAGAAAATGTTCGTGGTTTCAATGCTGAAAACTGGCATTCAAGAAGAGTACCGATGCTCAGCAGTCGGTGACAAATGACAGCACCATTATTAATGGTGTTTCAGGTGTCCATGGGAGACGGGCGCCGTTTATTGGGCGGGCTGTGTGCTTGATTGATACCAACATGTCATTCATAAATAAGGAAATCATTATTATCACCAAAAACTCCTTTTGCGAAGAACTCCTGACAATTGTCACAAAAAACACACAGAAAGAGTAGGAACTACAGAAAAATATTCAGAACACTATTGTTTTTCGTGACAATTGTCACACAGTCTTCATTCTTAAATTGCCTATTTATTGACGATACATGATGATTGTCGATTTTATTTAAAATATCAAACTGGTAGCAATCAAGCATACAGTCCACCCGATGGTAAGCTGTTTCCATAGCCTGTGGACGCCTGAAAAACCAGTAATTTTAGGAATTGTCACACTTGACATTTTGGTGAAACAGGTGCCTGAAGTTTCACGTAAGTAAGTAGGTAAGTATAATACAAACATCTTAACACATTTCACTAAATTCACCATAAACAGTCTTGATTGATTACCAGTACCTAAGCTAATGAATTTCGGAATGAGCAATTAACTACGTTGTTGTGGTTTGGCTTGTTTGTAATTGCCGTATCAACAAAGACGAGAATTCAGGAGGAGATGGAATCATCTGAAATTACGTTACATACTGCCTAATGATGTAGTTTGAGATTTGTGGTTGCTTTCAAATTGTTGATTAGAGTAAGCGCTGAAAGCAATTCAACATAAGTATCTTATAAATTGAAAGAGATTGACATACTAAAGAAAAAGTGACCAAGGTTACCGGTGAGCAGGGCTGGGATCGAACCAGTTCAAATTATAATTTATGTATAGTAGTGTGACCACTTAAAAACATGAATCAAAACATTTATGCTTTATAATTGTATAAGTATTTTGTTTATGTTTTTATATGAGATTATTTACAATATAAATAATAAAGTAAAATACAAAACATTATAAAAACCTATCCTAGTGTACCGCCGGCAATGGGGCAGGGCCCAGCAGGCTGCCGGTGGGTATAAGGGCCGCAAAGAGACGAACCACCGGACCATGCACGCCGTGTCCAGAATGACTGCCATCTGCATCTGAGCCCTGAATCAACCACAAATTCCTAGCGATAGCCTCTTGAGATGTCGAGACTCTTTGCCATAAGACCGTTTGCCGAAACAACTATCGGTACAATTGATCGCCAAGTCAACCTCCCGTATTGCGGTTACCCCGTGAGCCAAGCCTAGGTATTTAATGGACTTGCTCTTCCCGGTCTCAAGGGATGGTGAAATTCAACATAATATTATTATAATATCAGAGTTTTGATTGAAAACTGATTTAGTGCCTATCGTATCATGCACCGCTCTTGCATTTACAATCTCTGTAGGACGTCACAACCATGGTATTTTGATATTCGGTTAAAAAAGGTCCTACATCATTAATTACAGAAACCTAATAGTTGTAAATTATTTGAAATGTTTGTTTTTTTAGAAACAGTTAACATGCTTTAGCAAATATTGAGGCTATTGATCGCATATATTTCGCGTAATGCGGCAAAGCGATCAAACTGCCTCAAAATTTAATTTGACCTTTGATACAAAGAACAATCTAACATTCAATTTATTTCATAGTTGCTTGCGAAACCGTTCAAACCTCGCATTCATCAAATGTGTGGCTTTTAACAGCCTTCTTAATTATACAATAGCCCAACACTTCATTAAATTGTCACTCATGATGCTTTTCGTAATGAACCGAGTTCTTTAGTATGGTTGTGTAATGTATTATTATGACGAACGTGATCATATTGATTCTAAAGTAATAGATATACGAATAAGCTGAATGATTTTCTAAGAGTAATGTTGAAATTGCTACTTGAACCTTTTGACCATTGGGAATTGATGTTTGAGTTCGTGGTTCGTAACAATTATAAAACGACAAGTTGTATGTAATCAGCTCAGGTATTTGCGTGGGTTCGGTCATTTAAAATGTAGTAATCAATTCACAGACTTGATTTAACTGAGAAAAGATGGATCTGAAATTTCAAAACATTCCGATTTATCAATCTTACCGTTCATCACGCACATTGCAACTCGAAAACTCAATAGTAAAAAGATTCAATCTGGATAATAATAGTATACGAGTACTTTCGTTCTCTGTCACTACTGGGACCGTGCAAAGTGGGTGGAAAGTAGCCGAAACGATCACTGAGGTTGTTGCGGATAAAATCGAATCTCTTTATACTGACATGAGATATCAGGCGTGTGGTTTTGTAAAGGTTATGCAGTAAACAATGTAAACATTAATCGGTTTTGAGATAAATATGATCCTAGTATAATCTGCTGTCGTACATTAGAATAACATCTACCGGAATAGCGACTGTATATTATGCCGATTTCTAAAAGTAGGTACAGCATTAGCTCTCGTTTCCACTGTACCTACTAAATACCTACTAAATAGGAGGATCATTGAATTGAGTTGAAAAAAATAAGTCACATATTTGTTGTGTTTTGGTAAGTCTTCCATCTCCAATATTGAATTAGTAAATAAAACAACAAGCTTTTGTAATGTATATATTACTAATATTATGCTAAAGTATACAGATTGACTTGCCAGGAACTGAATCAGTTTTTGTTGAACGGCATTGAAACATAAAAATTTCTGCTAACAATCACGGTTGTACTGTACGCTGTCATTGTCACATGGGCTTAGCAAACCACTCGGGTTTTGATTGTAATTATAGGTTATGTCACCTTGGTGAATGTCTTTAGCTTCAAGCAGATGCCCAGCAAACACCAATTTATTTCCTTTATTTGTTGCCTCCAGTTGGAAAGTTTTTTTATGAGTGATGGCAATTATTGGCAATACTACCATAGTCTTGTTTTGTCTAATATAGTATAATATATTAAGATTTCATTGAAATTATTACAATTATTACTTGACTTCTTGCATGACAGTTGTGTCAAAATATTCGGATTTTGCCTAAAGTTACCACTGCCGTGTGGCGCTGTTATCGCGCACGGTCTCAATATCATGTTCGTGAGTCAACCCGTTATTTGTCAGTTTTATACGTAAGTGTCAATTATATGCCCGTGTTTAGAAAACTAAGAATCAGCATTAGACCATCATGCAAATTAATTCCTATTCGTACCTCCTATTGTCAAAGTGTTGACTAGACTTGTTAATAATGCGAATCTGTCACTTTTCGTATATCATCTTCCTATTTAGTGCCTTTTGTTACAATACAATCAGAAGTTGTTGAAGCTCGAATAGGCTTGACACGTTACGAATAATCTCATCAAGCTTACCATCCACTTGGTGGCAATCTCAATGAAATAATATTAAAATGCAGATAATTATAGTTAAGAAACAGGAAGGTTGTCTACAAACTTGTACATAGTTTGACCCTGCCACAGATTTCTAGTCACCCGGAGTACAGTCCGTTTTGTACCGGGAAATAGGAAATAGTTTTAAAGAACTCTCTTGAATAAAGAAAACAGTAGAGACTATTGGGTAACACACATTATTATCGCATTCTACTTCATCATGACTTAGACTTTTAGTGCTTATTCGAGCATTAATAAACCTTTAATGTTTTTAATATTGAATTGCGTTTTAACAAAAAAGTTAAACGGCTACCAAAATAAGCCAAAGCTACCTACTGCCTATCGCAGTATCGCAGAGTGCAAAACTCATACCTACAAGCATAGTAGACTCAGAAAATGTACTTTCCGTTCCAAAAAAAAAAGCATAGGCGCTTCTTTCCGTTTCTATATTCTCCGGAGTCCATCGGTATTCGCAGCGCAGAGTCGGGCACGGGCCAGCCCGTTCGAGTTTCAATTTCAATTTAGATTCTTTAATAAATAGAGTTGCATATTTTTATTTTTCTTCGATAGTTGACTGCCAATTTCTGCTCTTAGCGATTGAAGTTGCAAATTAAATTGCTCCAGTACGGCTACGATTATTTTTATATTAAAACCGTATACAACTTTGAATAAAATTTAAATTCTGGTGATTCCGGTTTTATATCTTCAATAAATCTAGATTTTACAATTTTAAATTTTTCCTGCTGCTGCCGTAAAGATGTATTTCAAATGTAATTTATCAACAGCCAACAATATAATATCTACCTTTAGTTTAAATCCATGACAATTTTTATAACTATTAATTTTCGAGTTATTCAAAAACGCAACAAATTTAAGTCCTTTTATAGAAGCGTTATACTTTTCTTATTCCATTTTATATTCCGATAACAATCTTAATAGTACAATTCAGCGAACATTCAATTACGAAAACAATAACTTAACCCTTCTAAAACGAAATTAAACGTCCACCCGTTGACGGCATTCATTTTCTTTTGAAATACCGCTTTTTCGTCATCACAACGTTACGTCTTAATGAGTTCTAAAGAACTAAATTAAAACACATCAAGATTCTTAACAGTTCAGACAAACTTGGTCGTAATAAAAAAGCCAAATATTTGACAATGATAACAAGGTTTACGGTCGAAATGATGGGAGATGAGAATAATTTTATGACGTAAAAATGGGCCATAGCGTGGAATGAGACGTTAGGATGGCTCTTTATTTGCTCGTTGTCAACGGCTCTTGTTTGAATTAAGACTTTCCCCGCAGGCTTTACCTGGAACGGAGGAAGCCAGTAATAAATAATGAAGTGTGGACATACACTTCAAGCTTATTTCATTTCACGACAATGAATTATAGTTAAAACTTTAAACACTTGTTTCCGCTTCAGAAAAGAAAAGCAAAACAAAATTTAATTCACAAAAACTCCTAATGAGACCGATTGAGCGAAATTTTTCGTGAAATTCCCGAACTCTCGAAAGTCTTGAACGACGAAAATTTATAACACGATGAATACAACCCGCGAACGCATAAATTACGAATTTAATGAACAGTTTTATTTGCTTAATAGAACCTTCGCTTGCGGAATGGAAGCATCTTTACTTAACGACATTGTCGCAAAAACATTGTTGGAGGGCAAAATTTTCTGGTAGTTCGCTCTTAATTACTATTATGTCATTCGCGCTCTGCTTTCGGGAGAGCCTATTATTTTCATTCATGGTTTGTTGAACACCTTAAATGGCAACATTATTTCACCGTCTAATTTTCATTGTGCAAAATTTCATTCAGTTGGCCATAAGACTTCGCAATTATGGATGTACGTGTCTTGCCGCATATTAGTCGTTTCGTATGCTCATTGCTTGTACGAGCGAAATTATATGTTTTACGGTATCACAATGGGAGCCTGTGTAGAATAAGCCTCGTTTTCCTTAATTAGATTTTAATTTTCATTTATAGTACTTTGCTTATGTTTACTTTGCATAATGTTGCTTTCGGAACTCAAACGTACTATTTGTGGCAATTAAGTACTGAATCAAATTGTCATTTATCTGCCTCTAAGTAGGTACTATTTGCCGATTTATTTGCTTTGCTTTTTAAACAGACAAAGATAACAATGTACTGCGGTATAATTATTGGTAAAAAAATTAACTTCAAATAAGAGTTTTATTTAAGAATGAAACAGGCTCAGATTTAGTTTACTCACAAAATATAATAAAAATTATTGGTATCTAGTGTGGTTTTGGTGTCTTGGTGTATTATTGTGAGGGAAGCTTATTGTCATTATCATTATCTGGAGCCTATCGTGTCCCACTGCTGGGCACAGGCCTCCCTCCAACTTCTCCACTTATTATGACCCAGTGATTTGTCTGAAAGAATCTCAGTTCAAAGGGTCTGCCAGTGAAGGTACCTATTACTTGTCTTATATTATTATACCAAACATTCTACTACATCCAGTTTGGCAAGTTGTCTTTTTAAGCAATAACTTTTTGCGATAGCGATACTCTATTAAACGTAATTTATGTTTATTGAAATCAAGGCATTAAAATAAGTTCAGTCACTAAATGCACTTAAATGCCGTATATTAGTATCTATAAACTCAGTAATTCACTCAGCGGCGTAACGGAATACAGGCAGGATGTTAAGACACCATTTTCAATATAACTTAAGGCACTAATAATCATGAATTACTACACTTATGTAAAAGCCTTAAGGAAAATTAAGTAATTATTAAAACAACTCAAGAATTTTGCTAGAATAGTATATAACTTTGTATACTAATAATAGATTTGATTATTTTTTACGTGTAACAATACTTAGGTATAACTTAGAAAGAGACGATATGTGTAGTACAATTTGAAAAAATTCTTTAATTTTAATACGGTTCTGTAAACGAACCCATTAAGGATGACTGACACTAGAACGGGACGGGACGGGACGGGACGGGACGGGGCGGGACGGGGAAACTGTCAATTTCTATACAAAGCGTCACGTGACATCCGAGGGCTCCGAGCTATCACGTGATTCATTGTATAGAAATTGACAGATTTTCCCATCCCGCCCAGTCCCGCCCCATCCCGTCCCGTGCTAGTCTGATTTATCCTTTAAGTGCCATTATGAATCAACATACAAATAAGCTTACATAAACTAATATGACTGTTTTATTCTTACATATATTTTATTTGCAAATCAATGGGTTTATTTATATCAATCTAAATCAAATCTTGTATCAGTTCATAATAAGTAATCATGAGAGAATTTCTCAGAACTAAAATTAGGCTCGCTCACAATATTTCCAGAAGAACAACAAGAATAAAACATCATAACATTTGTACAACTCAAAACACCTTTATGCGACTTACGAACATCATAAATTTATTTGAAGACCCGCCAACGGAAGACATTTAATTTAATATAACAGATGTTCCCATCTCGAGTGGACACGGCTCGTAGCGAATCCTTTGAGTTTGTCGCGGGTTTATAAAAAAAAATCACGAACTGTCAACAAAGGTTTGTTGTTACAAGTGTTGCCAAGTTTTGCTATTGGTTTGAGAAAGATGGTAAAAATAATCACATCAATAGTCGGTGGGACAGTTTTGTTATTTGTCTTTGGTTTAGAATTATTTTGTAACATCTATAGCTACTCTGTTTTTAGATAATCAAGTTTGATTAGGTACAGTCACCTGTAGAGTTAAGTGACCCCCCCCACCTGCTTACAAAATTTATATGCAGGGAGGTCACTTTACTCTGTAGCTGACTTTACATGATACCTTAATATGAAGAAAATATTTTGACCGTTTTCATGATCTGTTTTTGTGCCTAACCAATTTTTGTGTGCACTGCATAAATAAAATAAAAAACAAAAATAAAATAAACTCATTCAACATCCAACCGCATTTTTGCAAAATATTGTATAAGGTAAAAGAGATAGATAAATTTGCTAATGTCACACACAGTGCACACATGAGCAGGACAGAGCCACTGACAATGAAATATAAATCCTTTTTTCCTTTTCTTCAACATCGGTTAATGTTAAATGGGCGCTGTCAACGGGAGCATTTATTTCGAATATTCTGGACTGAACTCTGTTGTCAGAGACAACAAGCGAACGTGTGATTCGGGAGGGTTAAATTATAAATGTACCAAAAGCTGTGTTTATTTATTTACTGTGTCAACAGCTGGAAATAATATATTTCGTGGACGACTTTTATTTACTTGGGGAATTTGAAGGATATGTGAAAGTTATTATTTATGTATGTTCGTATTAATTTATATTCTGGAGTTAAACTGTACTTTCCACCTCTTCTCCACGTTTTCTCTGCTTACGTATATGCCGCGGTTCATATAGAGAGTCACAGGTCCGCTTTGACTTAGGCACTAGTTTTACAAAAGCGACTGCCATCTGACCTTGCAAGCCAGAGAGTAAACTAGGCCTTATTGAGATTAGTCCGGTTTCCTCGCGATGGTTAACCTTCACCGAAAAGCGATTGGTAAATATCAAATAATATTTTGTACGTAAGTTCCGAAAAACTCACTGGTACGAGCCGCAAGGATTTGAACCTGCGACCTTCGGATTGAAACTCGTATGCTCTTACCGCTGGGCCATCAACGCCTTATATTATATACTTCTATTTGGTCTCTATTAAATACCGGTAATTAGTTGAAGATATTGGTTAATTGAAAGGAAACACTAACGCACCACATCTACCCACGTTTCCCTACCTTTACAGCACTCGTTATCACAGAGTTGAATGGTGATTGACAGAAAAATAATGTGTTTACCGTCTGTACCGGTTTTAATAGATACCATGCTCATAACAATAAAAAAGGACTATCTTCGCAGCTTGGACTTATACGCCCTTTTACCCGGGAAGGTACGTTTTTTGCAGAAAATCTAAAATGGGTTAACTGACCAAGAACAAAATATTTTTTGTTGAAAGTATTCGTAAAGGTCTATTTTCATTAATTATTTCATATTTTTGGACTTACGGTTCAAAAGTTAGAGGAAGACACATTTTTTGCGATTTGATTTGATTGCGAAAATATTCACTTTATCAAAAACCATCGGCATAGCAGGCAGGGTCACCACCAACTACGCCAACCGGTCATCTAAACCTAACTTTACCAAACAGCTTACCCAAAACCATTTACCTACCTTTTACCAAAAACAATCACATATTATTATGCTATTGGTAAAGATGAAAATAAACAAAACTACCATATGTACTTAAGATAAGACAGTAAACAAAAATAAACATCTATTAAACAAAAACAACGTTACAAACACTCTTATCCTGTCACAATCAGAAACACAACAAACGTGATTTGGAATCATATCTCGATTATTAAATACTTGCTTCCTAAATTTAAATACTCATAATTATACGACCGTCTTATCGTACTTACTTGACAGCTTCATATTCAGTTGGCAAAACATTCCATTTTAATTCGGCTCGAAACAAAAGCTACTGGGAACTTTAACGGAACAATTAAAGAATACTTGACGTGAGACTTAGAATAGTTCGTCTTCTATTTTAGATTTTACATGTGAATGATAAGCTAAAGCGTTGAATTACTTTCACGCGTTGTTCAACTGTTTTTTTAAATCACAAATACACGTTACTCAGTCAATGTAAATACTCGTTTTTTAAGTAGGTAGCTTTGTGATAAGTGTGGTATAACTGTTTGAAAAATAAGTAAATATTCTATACCTACTGTATGAAAACTAAGCAAAGTACACAAAAAAAAATTCAATGTAAGCAAAGCTACCAACAGGTGGAATCGCTATAAGTGATCTCTTTCAGATAACTTTAGGGTCAAAACCTTAAAACACCTAAACTTAGGGAAAAGATTTCATGTCACGCCAATAGTGACAAAATTCATAAGTTTTAAACGTCGTTTTAATATGAATATGATTTACGAGAGTATAAATTGTACTCTTTCAAAAGGTTCTAAGTGAATGTTTTGCGTTCTGAGCGTTCTTATGTAAATTAATTCATAATAAATATGTTGATATAGCTATATGCACTTGAATGCAGCTCGTTAAGGCGGAATACGGTATTATCATATTATTATTTATTGCTGAAGCCATTATTGCTCCAGTTGGCAAAGTTTTAATATTTACAGAATGTTAACAGGACGCAAAAAGTAGCACATACTGAAGTACTTTCACGAAACAGTGGGCCTACCATGAACCACTCCTTTCGATCGTCTCTTTACCCCTTTTTCACTCGAATATGCAAGAGACTAGACTAACGAAGGACTAGACAAGAGAGAAGACGATAGAGAGACAAATAGACGAATGAACGAAAGAAGTAGTTTATGATAGGCCTGTAGGAGTGTTACATACAGATTATTACAGATGATGTGAATAATGGTTTCCTATGGTAGTTTAGAGGGAAATGAAATATCTCAATTTGATTTAGTACCCCGACGTTAGTTAGTTAAGAAAGCTCAAACAGTTCTGACAATATGCGTCATGCCTCCTTCTTCTTAACGTCATTCCCGGCTTATGCGACGGCCAACCCCAAGATTTGGCTTAGGCACTAGTTTTACGTAAGCCACTGCCATCAGACCTTCAAACCCAGAGGGTAACCTGGGATTAGTCCGGTTTCCTCAGGATGTTTTCCTTCATCGAAAAGAATCATACAGAATCGTACAGAAGTTCCGAAAAACTCATTGGTGCGAGCCGGCAGGATTTGAACCCGCGACCTTCGGATTGAAAGGCGCACGTCTAACCGCTGGGTCACCAACGTTTTCAAAATACGACATGACTTCATTGAATGTCCTTTGTTGCCTAGATGAGGCAGAGAGCGTCCACAGAGCTTTGCCATCCCAAAAGGTCCTGGTGCGTAGCCAAGATGCCAATCGCTCACGCTTAATAACGTATCGCAGCTACCTCTCTCTATCACTCTTCCTTGTTAGTGCGACAATGACAGTTGCGTTTCGTTAGCGATTGAGCGTGAGCGATTGGCATATTGGCTACGCACCCGGAGCTTCGCACTTTTTTTCGCTCCAGCTCAGTTCTATCGTCTTTGCTTCTGCAGCTGATCGACCATCGCCTGACATTCATAGAGCGGCCACGTTACCGCTTTTAAAATACTTCGGGAAAATTATATTCACTACTAACTTACCACTACTACTTACTTATCTGGGGCCCTACCATGACGTCTTAACGCGATTCAGTTTAGACGTAAACTGAGTCGCTGCCATATAACTGAGCACAGTTAAGAACCTTAACTGTATCGCGTTAAGACGTCATAGTAAAGCCCCTGTTCTTTATTTAAAACTAGCTTTAGGTTAGGATTTAGGTTGCCGGTACGGTACCCTAAAACTAAGGGTCACAATTTTACTATATCCTTCAAGCCTACTCATAATTCCGATTCAACACGACAACCATATTCGCAAAGGAAATATTTTGACTTTGACATCTCTGAAGGATATTAATATTTAGGAGGTTCTTTATGATTCGTATAAACTACTTAGGTTACAGCAAAATATTGCGATATTAGTATAAAGGGCTTTTATGTCTTTCTACAAAAATTGTTTACCCATCAGGACCTGCAGCTTCCGGCCTACCTCTTTAGAGTACTACAAAAAGGAAAACGGAAATCTTATTAGATTACTTTGTTGTCCGTCCGTCCGTCTGTCAAGACCTTTTATCTCAAGAACGCGTAAAGTTAGCAAGTTGAAATTAATACCACATACACAAATCTGCGGTCCCTTGAAGCTGTGGAAAAAACAAATGAACGTCAACGCTATCAAAAGATATGGCTGTTTATGTAGTATTTCCTATACATTTGCAATGGGAATCAAAATGTATAGGGTACTTCCCGTTGACCTAAAATCACGAAGTTTAGCAAAAAGCAAGACTAGCACATGCACAGGGGAAAATCCAAAAACCGTACAATTGCTGCACACTGAGCGTTTCGTGCCACCAGTATTTTTAAGTAGGTACCCAAGTCATAACTGGGAAGTAGCATCATTTGTGCGGAACTCTCGGTGTGCGAGCTCGCATTTGGCCGGTTTTTTTATATACCACGTCGGTGGCATACGAGGATAATGCTCGCCTGATAAAAAGCGGTCATTGTAACCTACGGACGCCTGTAGCTCCAGGCGTCGCATACGCCATTTTTGAAAAACCTCTTGTAGTCCTTCGAGAAAACATGAGCTTATGCTTAGTTAAGTTGGTTAGATTAATTGGACATTAAATGACATTATTCTTAATAAAATACGCGCATACGAATAAAATAGCAAAATAAAATAGCATTGCCAGTATCAAAAGAAAAAAAGATTTGTTTTAAATGCTGTCCTGTCTCGTCAAAATAACTGTCCTGTTGGACCATTATGCTAACGTCCTAGTTACATGATAAAACGTAAGGCACTATACATATAGGTATGTAGAGATACGAGTACATACACGGGATTTACGCGCAAATCAGATTGACAGGCGAGCTTGTTAAAACTTCAGGGATTGAGGCAGTTATGCCCGTCATTATTTTTAACTGTTACGATCCGGACACAACACTGTATATTGTGGCTGTAAAAATTCAGTTTGGCTTAAATCTCGAAGCTTTTCAAGCATTTTGATATTCTTCTTCTAGACTGTGAGGTTTGAGATTCTTTTGATAAACCGTTAAACTGTGTTTTTTGTCAGTATTCATAAATAATGTCATTTATTATATTAAGATAATATGAAAACACTTGGTTGCAGCGTTGAAAATAGGCTAGTTAAATCCAATTCTAACTTACACTTTCATGCTATAGTTATTGCCTTGCAATTGTTTTGGTTTGTCGCAATAAATATTAATTGTACAAGCTTATACAAATGGATCTCGTCCCGCAATAAATTCAATATGGCTTTTATAGGCGCTAATTATATAATATAAACATAACTTAGGAACAAATATTCGAGATAAACAAACGAATAAACGGCCTCACCATTCAAATCTGTTCCCTCCCGTTTCTTAGACAGGGTCTATCGACTAGTGTACTTAAAATGAGTTGTATGCGGCAGTATTCCACTGCGGTGTTCGGGAGTATACACAAGCATACTTAGACTTAATGAGCTGTATTAAGCCCATCGTCTTAAAGGATGCTCATACTGCTTTACCGCCTGCCCGGAGTTCCCCGAGGACCTGCCCCCCACACGTTCACCGCACGTAGCCGCCGCTTACTTCGGAGTACCGTGGAATGTGCTACTACACTACCGCTAATAATTATCATTTCTTAATCTGCCTAGAAAGTTTATTTACTTACTCGCAAATGTGATGAAAAACATTGTATGTATCACGGGCGGTACAAGAATTACGAATTCGTGCTAAAATTCACACTCGTTCGTAATTTCTTGTTTACCGCCCTTAATACACAATGTACTATTACATCACGCATAAACAAAACACTAACAAAATTGATGAATAAATGTATACGGCACGTTATTGGCACAATTTTATTTTAGTAAATCGGAACTTCAAACAGAGATCGTTGGCGGCCCAGCGGTATGACGTGAGACTTACAATTCGAATGTCTCGGGTTCAAATCCTGCCGGCTCGTACCAATGAGTTTTTCGGAACTTATGTACGAAATATCATTTGATATTTACCAATCGCTTTTCTGTGGAGGAAAATATCGTGAGGAAAACGGACTAATCCTGATAAGGCCTAGTTTACCCTCTGGGTTGGAAGGTCAGATGGCAGTTGCTTTCGTAAAACTAGCGCCTACATAAAATCTTGGGATTAGTTATCAAAAGCGGACCCCAGGCTCCCTGAGCCGTGGCATATTTAAGCCGGGAATAACGCTAGGAAGAAGAAGGAACGAAAGTGATATTTAACAGTTAAATCACATATAAATGTATATAAATAAATAAAATAATAAATAAATAAACATTGTGGGACAATCTTACACAAATCGACCTAGTCCCACGGTAAGCTCAACAAGGCTTGTGATGTGGGTACTAGGACTAGGCGAAGATGTATATAATTGATAGATACATAAATAATTAAATACATAGAAAACATCCATAACTCAGGAACAAATGTTCGTAATAAACACACAAATAAATGCCCCGACCAGGATTCGAACTCGGGACCTCCGGCTTCGTAGGCAGGGTTACTACCAACTAGACTCGGTCGTTATATAAAGTAGTGACTTATATTTTTTTTTATATTTTTGACAGTTCCAAAGATAACCTCAGTCGAACACAAAATATTGTTTCATTAATCTGAAGCACTGCCTTCGTACAGTTAGCATCAAATAGTACAAGGATAAGACACGTGCCAACTTTAACTTACATCTGTACTTACTTTAAATCTTATTGCAATACTCTCACTCAGCAAACACTTTGAAATTATGCTCTCATCATATCTCTCCGATTGCGATATTTATTGATGCATCATTAACATGCCTACCATGAACTTGAAGGGAAAACTTCTTTGTCACTCAAATATGCAAGTGTGACAGAGATGGAGATACAAGTCCGCAATCGTTTGATTTTTGTGGTATAGGCCCAGTATCCAGAGTGCACGTTATCGGCGACGCGAAGCCTACGCACAGTATGCTATAGTGATGTCGGTATAGTGATCCGTAATGACCGCAGCTTTATCTTTATCAGACGCCGTTTCTTATTCTATACACGGAACCAGCTGGGAGATACGGAGCTATGCCACGTGGGGCCAAGATAGGGGAGGTAGCGTTTTTACGGTGTAATTGTGCGACTTATGATGACATTGCGACAATTGTCACATTTCTATTAACCTTAGTATACAACCGACACATGTCGCCGACATTGTCAGCGTGGTTCAATAGACGGCAGACCGGGAAGTTGCGACATTTAAACAATGTAAGTGGCCTGGCAACCGCATACTTTACTTTTGGCAATCAAGACAGTTAACGATCCAGTTTAGATTCGGAATTATAATATAACAATATTAGCCCACTTGCACCTTACCCGGTCAACTTACCCGGAGTTAAGCGTTTTTAGGATTAAATTTCACAGTTAACTCCTTGTTACTTATCCAACCCTGGTTGCCGCAAGCGGCCCTTTAGTATTTAGGTAAGTTAAGTTCCTAGTATATGGTCGGAACCGGTTTTTACTATTTGTGGAATACCTCCTCAAACACTCATTTTTTTTTGTTATAATTTGAAATTGGGTATTTTTTAATTAACGGAATGAATTAAAAGATTTAAAAGATGTGACGGTTTGCAATAACATAACATATTTTATTACTTAACCTGTTTTTTGTATAGAGACAAAATCGATTTCCAAGCCCTGGTTTAAATACGATACAAATATATAGTTGAGGAAACGTAGCTTTCAATACCGTTCGATAGAAAGATGCTCCTCTAGGCGGCCCGTTTTTTCTGGCATTATCATACTAAATAAAGTTCATCATAATTAAAACTATTGATACCTATGTTGCCATCTACATACATCTAAATTTAATATTATTTATTGAATAGACCTGCATTGTGAAGTTAGTATAGTACGAGTAGGTATACACTACTACTACTACTATGTAGTAGTAGGTACCTATTTAAGAAAAACATAGGTAAGTACTTTGTCCATTTGTCCATTGAGTAATATCGCTGGCACCTTATTACTTAGACCACGGGACCACAAAGAACTGAAGGAACGGTTGAAATGGTCCACTGGCTTTGACGTGACTATTTTATGTAATATTTACCTCCCGGTGTCAGTCAGGCAGGGTTTACGGTCACTGTCTAAATGTTAAACAGTAGGTTAGAGCTTTTGCGCGGAGTAAGGAAGAAATTACTAAGGTACTGAAGAATAATGCCCTATTTCCGTGGTTCTAGTGAAAGAGTGTTGGTTTATACAAAGCATTGATTTTATTTACCGAGTTATAGTAAACGAAGTTTGTCACAATATTAAATTGGAACTTGAATACAATGAACTACAAGATACATGGCCATACTAATATTATAAATGGGGAAGCGTGTGTGTCTGTTTGTTTGTCCGTCTTTCACGGCATAACAGAGCGACGAATTGACGTGATTTTTAAGTGAAGATAGTTAAAGGGATGGGGACATGGACTCTTTGTCTATTTCTAACGCGAGCGAAGCCGCGGGAAAAACCTAATATAAAATAAAAATGACATTTTGTAACGGCTATTATGAAAAATGCCATCTCCATTTTAGGCAAAAGTCGTATACCCAAGCATTTCCAGAAAATTCGATCCTGAACCACCTGCATCCAACAGTTCCCGCCAATCTTGATCAGTTCATCGGTGTTAGTGTAAATATAATATATTATAAAACCCCATAAGTCGGTAATTAAGAAGCATTTGTTTTTTTTCGGGATCGTAACAAGTTGGGAAATGTAACTAGAAGACTATTCTAGCAAATATTTTAATGTAAGACAAGATTAGTGACCAAAATTATGTTCGACCAAGTAACTTTCACACAGCACAGGATCACTGAAGATTCGGCACGAAATAAAATCATAAATATGTTTAGGTAAATAAATATTATGGAACAATCTTACAAAAATCGACCCACTCCGACTAAACTCAATAAGGCTTGTGTTGTGGATATTAGATAAATACTTTTCTTAGAAAATATTTGTGATAAACACATAAATAAATACCCTGTTCAGGATTCGAACCCTTCTACTTTGTAGGCAGGGTCACTACCGTTTAGGCTGGGACACAGTTAAGTAATGCAAACATGACTGACTCTGAATAGTAACGCTCTCTGTTTTGCAAAATGAAACACTTAAAAGCCCGAAACAACACTTTTGAACAATACAGATATAAACCTATCACACTAATCCCAAAATACAAAACCACCCTTGCACTCAACCATGGGGTGACTAAAGATACTGCCGTTTTGGCAGGCTCCAGCAGGGCATTGATCTCAAATGAACCGGCGTCGAAACGCATCCGGCAAATAATTAAAACTTTTACCAAACCCACTGAGATGTGGAGAAAAGAAATAAATTTTCTACTCGAACGCACACTCTCGTTTTTATCCTGGTCTTGATTTATTCCTTTACCAGCTACATTACATGCGGTTGAAGTGGTAAATCGGGCTTAGTTTGTCTTTGACAGTTGGACGGTTTTGCTTTGAAATCTATTTCTGTGAGGGCAATTGTAGCACTTGAAAGTTTGAGTTGGATTTGAAGTTGTCATCAGGGGTGCGACTGATGTTAACCAATCTTGAATTTCATTTAAGATTTAAACTCATTGGGTATTATTAAGTACTTCAGTTTTGATACGATGTTCAGTTTCAGATGTCATAAAAAAGTTATATCTTATTCTTTCTTCAAATCATTAAATATTTCTACTGACTAATTTAATATTTTAACAGCCCCCAGTTCCGTCACCCTAAAAATATTTTTTCTACTCCAGCACTTCTATCTGTCAATTAGATGACTGACAGCGATATTTAAAAAGTATACGTTATAACGTTGTCTGTGGTATTCCATAAGAACACTGCTCCTATGGATTTTCATACATTTATATTAGCACTGTTGTTGTTTTTTTTTTAATTTACATAGTGGGCACAACATCTTCCCTATTCTGCCACGTTTCTAGATTTTGCTTTTTACGCTATTTTAGCTGTCGTAGAAAAACTAGGGTATGCAACAGCTCATAATTGGTTCTTAAACTCTCGGGTCTATTATTACAAAACTCGGCTTCGCCTCGTTTTGTAACGGCGACCCTCAAGTTTTAAGAACCCTTATTATATCACTGTTGCATAAACTACTATTTCTCAATATAGTACTCAATATTTAAATGACTCACACTAGGCGGGACGGGACGATCTGTCAAGTTCTATAGAAAGACTCACGAGATAGCTCGGAACCATCGGATATTACGTGACGTTTTCTTTAGATTTAGACAGATGGTCCCGTCCCGTTCTGGTGTGAGTCATGGGAATTACCCATATCAGATTGTTTCAAACGTTTTGTTGTGTAAGACATTATTGTACATTAAAAATGTAGTTACATAGGGTAATGTTTATGAAAGTAAAGTAACTTAACAGATTTTTGTTTTCTTAAATATATGTTTCATTTCACCCATTTTGTTATAACAATGCAACGTACTCGTATAAAATACTTTCTGAAATTGAATTCCAAGATAGTCTTAACTAATTGTTCTTAGAATGAAAGGAAGGTACCGATTAAGAATATTTCAAGTGGCACAATAAGACTTAAGCGAATCGCCTCGACCGCGAACTTTCAAGGGTTTAATTAATTCGTATTTTGTTTCCCTAATTTCCGAGCCCAAACCTAGATTTACATCCAGATTGAAACCAACCGGGAAATTAGTAGACATGGCCGTGCTTGTTAGATATAAATTAGAACAGAAACGCTTTGATCTATAAAATATCGCTCGTGTTGACGATTTGCGAAATGTCGCGGCGACGACTTTAAATTGTACAGATTTAATTATGAGAGTAATTAACAAATCATAACTTTCAAAGGGGCACGTAACATGTTTCGCTATTTTACGGCAAATTAAATTTTCTCTCACGTTTCGTAGAAATTTGTATAAGAGTATTACCTAGATGTAAATAAAACGGGACAGAAACTTAAATACGTGACATATTAGATGACACACTAGGACGGGACGGGGCGGGACGGGACGATCTGTCAAGTTCTATAGAAAGCCTCACGAGATAGCTCGGAGCCCTCGGATATCACGTGACGTTTTCTATAGAAACTAACAGATCGTCCCGTCCCGTTCTAGTGCGAGTCATCCCTTCATATTAACTAGGTAAAACACAGGCAACTTTATATGTACCAATGTGTTTGTGTGTCACCAAACTTGTATTTTCCTTAAATGGCCCTAACTTTAGGAAACAGGTTGAAGCATTGGTGGCTCAGCGGTAAGGTTCCCGACGTTCAGTCCGAAGGTCGCTAGTTCAAATCCTGTCGGCTATTTACCAATCGCTTTTCGTGACGGAAAACGTCGCGAGGAAACCGGACCAATTCCAACGAGACCTAGTTTACCCTCTGGTTTGGAAGGTCAGATGGCAGTTCGCTTACGTTAAATTAGCGCCTACACCAAATGTTGAGGTTTATTATAAATGTGGACCCCAGGCTCTCTAAGCTGTGGCATAAGCCGGGAAAACGCTACGTATTTAGCCCTAAATAATAATAAAAACTGTTTAGTTTATGTTTAGTAAATAAGAAAATGTTGTAATAATAATATAAGTGAAGGTAGATTCGGGGATCATTGGACCAATAGTTGTTTCGCCGAACGGTCTGATAATATAGCGGACAGTCTCAATCAACATCTCGAGAGGCTCTAGCTCCGAAATTGTTGTTGGATCAAGGGTCAGATGCCGAAGGCAGTAACCCTGGACACGGCGCGCATAGTCCGACGGTTCCTGTCTCTGCGGCCTTAACAACCGGCAGCCTGGGCCCTGCCCCGTCGCCGGCGGCACTCCAGATTAGGTTTTTCTATAATATGTATTTTGCATTGTTTTTTTATTTTACTTTTATTATCATATTATAAACACTAAAATAAACAAGTGGTTGAAACTGAATATGTCGTAGTGTAGAGATGACGGGAGTTGTAGCCGGTATAGTGTTAACTGCGAAAATTACATACCTACGGATTAGATCACAGTAGCAAGGAAATGCGTTCAGTAAATACATAGGTACATATTTAAATTCTCTGCAATCTTAATAGAATTGTTAGTCGGTTAAAAATATGCTTATACATGTAACTCGATAATTATATTATGTAATATGTATTCTGTGCAACCAGACAAGTATTTTTGCCCAAGCAGAAACAAAGACTTTTCAAATTCATTTGGTCAACAAACCCCACAGTTTTTGATTGTCTAGTAATAACATAAATCTTACTCTTGATAGTTTTTTTTTATAAATATTCATATCAAGTTGCATTGTAACTCGATCCCCAGTTTTGTCAAAACAGGTTCGTTGGCTACAATACATTATTATGACAATGTTTACGTCTTTATCTTATGTGATAAAAGAACGTGGCTCGTTTTATTCCCATTTTTATTGCTCACTAGCCGGGGGCCTTATGAGCAGCTATGTTTCTACCTGCTTCAAGAAATTCATCATGGCTGTTGCGTGTATCGGGTTTCTGTGTTTTTTTTTATATAGTGGCATTAAACCGGCGCACATACTACTACTGATTATACCTGCCATGTGATTTTGTTTTGTCTTATTACATGCGACATGAATAATTTTTAGTATGAGCCCGAGAAATTGCGAATAATAATTTTAACTATAAAACTCTCGTGAGACTCGAACTTATCAAATAATATTTAAAACGTTCTTCGTAAAGAACGAAACATGTCGAGCGAAAATCGACTAAATGACGCGAGAGACCCGTTTTACCTAAAAAAGTCTACAACAACACAAGTATTTCAAAAATATTATTAATTAACAGGCATTATTTTTTACGTAGTAATAAACCCACACAATTCATAAAACCTTAATTAAACACAATATCCATCCAATCAGAGCCATAACAATAACCGCGCAAAATTGCTCACATTTACCAACCCCAGTCTTTTAATTACATACAAAACTAAAAATAAAGGTTCGTGCACAACGGTCTACATGCGGCTTTTGGGATCGAATTACGGGCTGTAATTGCTCAGGCCTTCGTCGAACCACTGTATGGGCTAATGCAACAATTTACGCATCAACTAATCTGCAAATTGGTGCAGCTTTGTCGGTAGGCTGGTCGAGTGGTCGTGTCGACGGGCCTGTCTGCAACCGGCTTTAGGCAGGTAGCGGTATGGAAGCGGGTTAAGCGATTAAATAGTGTTGGTACATAAATACTACTGTTTTCATTACGTAGGCTTAGCATCGGTAACGTTACATTAGGAAGTACATTGTGGCGATTCGAGATACAAGCTTTTAATGCTAAAATCGTTTAATGCCGTTGACCAAAGGACTTTTGGTAAGTAGCTAGCTTGTATGAGACATAATGACATAAGTCAGTATAATAAAATGATCAAATTTTGTTTAATACCTAGAAAAAAATCAGTAATTTGATTTTCCCTGTCTAGATTTAGTGGAATAACAAAATTGGACAAAAAAGTCAACTAATTGGTATTTTAAATTAATCTGGTCACCTGTCTTGGTGTTTTCAAAAGAATACGACATACATGTAAACTGTTACTATATATCCTTGAGAAAGCGACTGAAACCCATGAATCCTATAGGTACACAGGTTGATTTTTTTGTCAATGATCAAACTCTAAGTAGGGAATGTATAGGTCATACTGATCAACTTTTAGTATGGGGCAATGTCTATATTCTGAAAAAAAAAATTGCTGTCCATACATAAGCGCCATAACACCCACCGGAATGTATGGGACCGCCAACTTTTTTTCACTATTAAGGCGTTGGCTCCATACTAAAAGTTGATCACTATACATTCACTACTTAGAGTTTGGCCAGTGACTTAAAGATCAACCTGTATACCCATAGGATTCATGGGTTTCAGTCGCTTTCTCAAGGTTAACGGAACAAGGCGCCTAATAAACAAGTGTGCCACATAATTTAAAAGGCAGTGGTAATATTTGACACATAACCCTAATAAAATATATCTGTATTGTCGTGTATAGTAAAATATTATCAAGACTCAAATAAAAACAACCTCCTACTCGGCTCTGAATATTAAACAAACCTAAGAATCATACGGTAGCGTTTTATTAAAAGGATATCTGTAATAACAAATGTAAAAAGGCGAAGGAAACCAATTCAATTCTAACGAAGGCAATCATATGAAACATTGTATTTTCTTTCAATTAAGTCCCAGATATTAAGTTAAGCGATTGAAAAATATATATTGAAGGTATATACGAGTATTATAATGTACCATCAAGCGGACAGGGAGTCAGAATACGTACCGTTTCCCCCTGCTGAAGTTCAAGCCCAAATGGGCATACACGAGTTTGTGTTGTATCTAGTCCGTATACAAAAATTAAAATAGATCCAAGGGTGCAAGATTTCTTAGTGTACCTAGTTGTATCATTTTCTATGTCTTAGTTTCGTCATTGTCATTATAGATCATCATCATCATCATCATCATCATTTCAGCCGAAAGACGTCCACTGCTGGACATAGGCCTCCCCCAAAGATTTCCACAAGGACCGGTCCTGCGCCACCCGCATCCAGCGGACTCCTGCGACCTTCACCAGGTCATCAGTCCACCTTGCGGGGGGCCTACCCACGCTGCGCCTTCCGGTACGCGGTCGCCACTCGAGAACCTTTCCGCCCCAACGGCCATCGGTTCTACGTGCAATGCGTGCATTATAGATTGTTTTTTGTAATTAAAAAACATTTATTTTCAAAATATATACAGTAACTATAACTTACCTACCTACCTACCTACAACTACCTACCTTAAATCTAAAATAGGTCCTTGAGGCATTGTACCTAGGAAGCTGGCGGCATTTCCTCGTTGTATCGCACTGCTGATATGTTGTGCGAGGAAGCCACCAGCTCTTCGGTCAACAGTTACATCAACCAGAGGCTTCACGATTTCTACAAAAAACTTGCGGGCACTGGGACCCCAAGTTTGTTTTTTGAATGTAGTGTGCGAGAAGTGCATCTGTGTGCACGTTTGCCCCCGCAAAAAGTTTCAGAATCTCTTCCGTATCCCCTTCAACGTTTTGGAAGCTCTTTTTGCTCGAAGTAATGTACCTATGAAAGCTTTATGCCAATCAATCAAAAATCATCAAATACATAGAATAAAAACAAAGGCCATAGGACGAATAACAAATGCGACTACATAAAAACATAGACTTACATCGAATGCGCCAAAAGGAGATAATGACCAATACCAGATAAGAAGAAGACACAAAACATAGTTTACAAGAAGAATAATGGGTGACGAAAGCAGAACTCGACGCGAAGAATTGAAGACATTGACAAAAAACTAATAAAACGACCCAAGACGATATAGAAATATCAGGAGCTTGCAAATACAAAAAGACATGGTAAATCCTTAGTTTTAAATAGTAAAATCAAGTTGCGTTTTTTAGAATCCTAACCTTAACCTTTCATCGGTTTGACAATCACCATCGACGACCATCGGTTTGATCGGTCATTCGATAATATTCCTTAGAAATTGGTTCTATATCAAAATGGTCAAAAATTTACTTGAATGTCATGTACTTATACTCCGCTTAGGTATATATTCTGGGCCACGGTTTATCCGGTACCGCTTGTACCGCATCCGCGCCCTAAGCCGCAACTGGAGGCGATTTCGTTTGCTCTGCTCCGACTAGTAATTAATTTAACGCCACGTCTGGTCACCGGTAACGGTGTCTACATACCTTTTAGATCTACACACTTTCAACTATATGAGCAAAGCTCTGGTAAGGGTAAGGCGTGCAACGTTCAATTCGAAGGTCGCGTTTCAAATCCTGCCGGCGTTGCCAATGCGCTTTTCGGAACTTATGTCCGTAATATCATGTGATATTAGGTCCAGTTTCCTCTGGGTTGGAAGGTCAGATGGCAGTAGCTTTCGTAAAACTAGCGCCTACGCCACATCTTGGATTTAGTTGCCAAAGTGGACACCAGGCTCCCTGACCTGAGAAGAGAAGATACTTTTAACTATATGTGGATCTATAAGTATGTTATATAGAGCTCCACAAGTTAGGTGCATCCTACGAGTATGTCTTTTAACTACGAAACGCTTTTGCCTTCCATGGCAGCTACTTCAAACAATTTCTTAGCCACATAATGAAATATTATTAACGGAAACAACTTTTATTTCTTAGCGTTTTCAGAAGTCCCTATTTGAAAAATCGCATTTCGTACAGGGCCATGCTCCTAGAATGCCCTAATAAACGATATTTTCCGTTAGAGGCCTTCCCCTGGATCTTTCAGCACGCGGTGAGCGGTGACCATTCGAGAACCTTGCTGCACCAGCGCAGCAACCGCCACTTTAACATGCAATGCCTTATATTAAATTGAAACGCTTAGAACCGTATTTTTATCACAATAGGCGTGAAATGTTTCGACTGCATCGGCCAGTCGTCGGACAGACAGAGTAGTGGTGTTGTAACCTTCGTGGCGTAGGTATCGGGTTTCATGCGCCGAAGCAGGTGAAATCAGGCAATCCGGCGTCGCCGCCGCGCCGTTGCAGGAGTCTAAATTATCGGATCATCTGACGAGATCAACGACAAGCATACCTAACTAACTCAGTTCAGTGCGGGCAGTGATGCCCGAGCCGCGAAGGTGACAACATCACTCTTTCTGTCCGACGATAACTGCCCGATGCAGTCGAAACATGTCACGCACGCCTATTGTAAAAATACGTGAGTTTTAACTCACGAATGTTTAAATTATATTATGACGCAATGCTACATTAAATAAGTCTGTCTGTAGAGTCGTCAACTTACTTGCTGAATATATAAAATCAGGTGCACTCATAAAGGTTTTTAAGGTGAACATATAAAATCTCCGAGTAAAGGATGACTCACAGTAGTCCGTTCCGATCCGATACGGGACGATCTGTCATTTTTTATACAAAAAGTCACGTGACGTCCGAGGGCTCCGAGTATATGCTAAGTAGTAATACTTTCTATAGAAACTGACAGATCGTCCCGTATCGGATCGGAACGGACTACTGTGAGTCATCCTTAAAACTGTCCATACTAATATTATAAAGGCGAAAGTAACTGTCTCTGCAGTCTGTTAACTCTTCACGCTAAAACCGCTGAACGGATCAAGATGAAATTCGGTATAAGAATAGATTGACTCCTAGGAAGAAAAATAGGATAGTTTTTGTTCTAATTCTATGAAATCAAAGTCGCTAGCAAAAGCTAGTATAGAAAATACGTTCATATCTTACGTAAACCACGTATAGAAACAGAAAATTAAATTAATAACATCTAAAAATCACGAAAATGAAAGCAATTAAACAATTATAAAATCAAGTATTCATTAGTATTCATTGAAATAATTGGTAAATAACCACAAAGTTTTAGCGGTTGAACGGATACAAATTAAATAATTAATACCGCGATTAATATTTAATGTCAGTGAAATAAATAATGGATAATTGTTACTAAATTATTGTGGTCAGCCAATATTTTACTACTGTATTGTTAACGGCATATACTTACTTTCTGCCCGCGAATTTGCCCGAGAAGAAGTCACTTGCAGTCTAGTTTTTCGTCCATTTTTAGAGTTCCGCATCCCAAAAAGAAAGACGGAACCCTTATAGGATCACTTTCTCGTCCATTCGTCTGTCTGTCTGTCTGTCAAGACCCTTTATCACGAGAACGCGTACAGGTAGCAAGTTGAAATTAATGCCAGATACATAAATATGCGTTCTCTTGAACGTGTCAAAAAACCAAAACTCTGCGTTAACGCAATCAAAAAAATCAAAGTGTACCTACAAATGACAAACTAAAGATTACGGTAATTTTTTTAGAAATCTATATGGTTTTTATGTTATACTCAAAAAAAGGTAAACATATAAATTGAAAAAAAAAAACTACTGTCGGATTGGGTTTGTCAGACTATACCGGGTGGGCCCCATAACGTGGAGCAAAAAATGTAATCCTATGTTGTACTACACAAACCTACCAACTTCAACCACTTTTAAAAATTATGTACTCTGTAGGTTTTCACTTTATCATACTAACTAAATAGTATTTCCAATGAACGTTAACATCAGCCTAATTAACGTCTTTTTTCATAGTACAAAAATGTCAAAAACTGCAGTACATTGCGTCTCCAAACAAACATTAAAGTGTAATAAAAATCAAAACACACGTTATTTTTACAAGTCGCTGAGCAAACGTCGTTCAATTTGGGGAGTACTGCGACGTACCTACGATTAAGTTTATTACTCCGGTATATAGCTGCTATTTTCACTAATTAATATTTCATATTAATGTAATACTCTACCATTTATTAAACTTGCACGCAACCCAATAATGCTTAAAACCAACAGAGAGCCCTACATAATCAACTTTAAAAAATTCCAGCGACGTTTTCCTTGGAATCCTCTGCTGTCATATTAAAATTTCAGACACGGCTGATTAAAATAATTTTATCCACCTTTCCTGCGATTGAGCCATTTTATTCCGAACGTCTTATAACTAGATATAATTCATATAACATACCTAAATCCGATAAGCTGAGCCGCCAGTCATTCCCACACCTTCTGACATGTGTCATTCTAATAGGATTAATTTGACAACAACTCGAAGAATTGGAATTTTAAATTTGATTCACATTTCACACTTAACTTTTTTGTTGACGGAGTTTTTAAGTTGAAAAAGGTAAGGTATAAATGTTTTTTAACGTGAGTCCGACTCATTTTTTGTTAGTTATTAAAATAATTTAAATTGTGTAGGTGTATGTGGCCCAGCGGTAAGAGCGTGCGACTTTCAATCCGAAGGTCGCGGGTTCAAATCCTGGCGGCTCGTGCCAATGAGTTTTTCAGAACTTACGTACGAAATATCATTTGATATTTGCCAATCGCTTTTCGGTGAAAGAAAACATCGTGAGAAAATCGGACTAATCCCATTAAGACCTAGTTTACCCTCTGGGTTGGAAGGTCAGTCGCTTTCGTAAAAACTAGTGCCTGCGCCAAGTCTTGGGATTAGTTGCCAAAGCGGACTCCAGGCTCCCTACATGAGCCGTGGTATAAGCCGGGAAAACGCGGGTACAAATTGTATTCTAGAATGTGCTTCTTTACTTTTTTTTGATATCACAATGGATGGATTTTAGTGTTCTTCAAGAATCATTCAATGATAGTATAGTAATATGTGTGTATGTAAGTAGGTGTAATGTGGGTGTAGTGGTTTTGAGTGTATTGTGTGTGACACAAGCCTTCTTGAGCTTACTGCGGGACTATAATATTTATTTAAGTGTTAAGTATTTAAGTGTGTTTATTGAAGTCCATACTTTCCTGTTGTTTTACACTCAACTGTTTCAATGATACCAATATAAAAATGGAATGATGTAATAACATTTGAATTTGGTACCACTTTACCCTTTTAACAGATTCGCTAGAATCAAATTCATTATGAAACAATTTACCGTAAATCCCTTTAATATCACAAAAAATATATATTTAAGTTTTCAGTCCGCTTATTCAATCGCAGAGAAACTTTGACGTCTCCTCTGATCGATGGTGTGTAGACATGAACAAACTTAACTGAACTCGCTCGATGGACTTTGCAACAAAAACAAAATAACTCAGGAAAGGATAATTGAAACCCCTGTTTGACTTACCGTGGAATAGGTTTAATTCAAACAATTTGAAAATTAAAAAGGGTGACACCGCATCCGATGTTTCAACTGCCTTAACTAGTTTATGCCAATGGTTCATGGTTACATATAGATGAACATAAAAGGAGTGAAATAAAAGCTTTGAATAAAAGATTACACTCACGTACGGTTTTAGTCACTACGCCCAACATGTTTCGGAGACCCAATTCATGACTTTTTAGTCAAGAAAAAAGACTTATTTTCTCAATTATCATTTAATTCTATGAATGACAACGAGTGCTTTATAAAAATCAAAACAGAGAATATGGATAATTTACTAGATTTCATAATTTTTTAAAGAAATCAATTTTAACGATAAACGAAGAAAATAAATCAATAAATCATTAATAAGCAATAAATCATTGATTAGGAACATGGGTGCTTGATCTCTGGTTTTGATCTGACCAAATCTCTCCTTTTTTGTGTTTCATGTCGCTACAAGCGAAGAGAGAAGAGAATCAGATATCCAGAAATGAAATTAAAGAAATAAATGTACTTGCGTGAAATGTGGTACCTAAATATAAAATAGGTAACATGCAACATTTTAGATCAGCACATTTCGCCAATAATATGCACGCAGAATATAAGTGATCTTAAAATTGATCTCTCCTCTTTTTTTCCTTGAGTTCCATGTCTATGTATCCGTTAGCGACATCTTCACCATGGTGCGAAAGGTTGGCGTAAACGCGGCCCTTCTCAAACGGGAACCCTGGTGGGATAGCCGTTGCGGGGACCGTCATGTTGTATAAGTGAATGTCGCCCTGAAAACAAAAGAATAGTTCACAAGTCTCTTCTTTGTTTTAACTTTTAAAAGCTTAGAAGCCAAAGCGGATCCCAGGCTCCCTGTACGAGCCGTGGCTCTGTCTTCCCACCCAGAGGGTAAAATAATAAGCCTTATTCCGATTAATCAGGTTTCCTCATGTTTTCCTTCACCGAAAAGCGATTGGTGTTGATTAAATGAGATTTCGTTCATAAGTTCAGAAAAACTCATTGTTACGAGCCAGAAGGCTTTTACTTTTTTGCTATTATTTTGAATTTGCACCTGCCACCTTCGGGTTAAAAGTTTTTAGCGCTGGCCATCAACGTTCCAAAAGAATACCTAGTACACAAGTATAAATAATACCATTAGGGGCGTGGATGAGGATCTGCAAAGCCCTATTATCTCCCCTGTATCCCTCCCCTATATAGTATCCCCTGGGTAAGTTTAAAACTATTTGGGATTGGCGCTCAAAACAGGAAAAAAGCCTGAAGACGATTGTATTTTGGAAAACTAATTAAAGTAATTAATTGTGTTTCACAACTAGGTATACAATGATGGGATCATTTGTGATGTTCTTCTAGAAACAGTTTCATGGCAGATAATTATATTCGTACTAGTAGATTTAAAAATCTGGATGTGAGTTTGTTATTCTTCTTATTTCAGTTTCTGTAGTTATTACTAAGTTGTTACTGTTATTGCTGTTATTCTTTGACTGATATAAAAAAACTACCAAACATAATAAATTGTACCGGTGGATAGGGGCAGGGTTGTGCCAGCTTGCCCTGCTTCAAAGCGCTAAAGAAGTGATCATAATGTACGAGGCTGCAAAGCTTGAAGTGCATTTCCACAAAACTGCGTTTGTACTGGTTGCTCAGAAACTGGTAGAAGTAGATATCTGCCTAAAAATACATAACATTAATCAATTTATTATTATTTATTATTTAAGAGCCTAAAGTGTCCCACTGCTGGGCAAAGGCCTCCCTCTATCTCTACCACGCATCCGGTCTTTCTGAGCAATATCCCGCCAGTCGGCGAAAAAACGTCAAGTTCGTCTCTCCAGTGTTTTGCGCCAAGTGCGAGTTGTACCCGCGCACGAAGGGTTCCGTACCATTATCTATAAAACCGGCTAAGTGCGTGTCGGACCATGCATAATTGAGTTGCGTACCGTCATACGACGAAAAAATTTTGCAAGCAAAGGTAACGTCCACTTGTAATTAATTAATAGTTTTTTGGTAAAAACTGAAAAACGGCTTGACTAAACCACCACGTTCAAAATAATTTTCATGGTAAGTTCGTCTGATATCCTATCTTTCAGATATTTTTCAGATTTTTTGGATCTCTCGTTTGTTAGAGGGGCACACTTTTTCAGACTTTTAAGAGCGATTATTTCTGAAAATATTCGAGGAATGAAATTTTTGTTTAAGAAACCTCGAAGTTATTTTTATATACCTATGAGATAATGTGCCACAAGTACAAATTTTACCAAAAAAAGTAGGTAACATGTAATATGGCCCCTCATAAAAAATTTTTTTCGCAATTAATATGCAATAAGTACTGAGTAACGGCACACAAAATACACCTCTAGTTGTAATATCATGATCATATGCTTAACAGTTCGGACAGACAGACGGACAGACGGACTTGGCGAAACTATAAGAGTTCCGTTTTAGCCATTCTCGCTACGGAACTCTAAAAATAGTAAACAGTATTCAGATAAGCCAAACCATAAGCATCAATCATCCGTAAAAAAAATATATTATTTTACTACATAATATGTTTATAGAGTTGAGTATAAAAGTGCGCGGCATACTTTTCAAGGCAACATAGCCTGCAGATTTATTTACTGTTAGAAAGAAATAAGAAATAGAAATAATTTATTCGTGGACACACAAAATATACAGTACAATTACAAGATTAAAGAAGTGCCACGAAATGGACTCATCTCAGCATAATGCTGGCGACTTCCAGCGCTGATCTTGTGATGAGCCCATCCGGTGAAATTATGAATGACACACGCTAGACTGAATTAGGACGATGTGTTAATTTCTATCGAAGCATTAAATTACGTAATTAGCTTGGAGACCACGACACGCTTTCAGTTCTATAGAATTTATATGGTCAGCCCCCCCGGTCTAGCGTAATTCATCCTTTAAGGGGCGAACAACACCTAATTTATATTTTTAGCAATTTTTTAAGAAATCGTTATTATCACTGCAAAAAATATTTATGTACGTTAATATTCATCATATTTCAAAGACCGTAGACGGAGCCAATATTTAACTCAACGAAACCAGCTCCATTGAAAATAATTACAAAGATTGGTCTCAAATATTAAATGGTTTTATGTCTTTGTCAAGTAGCCATTTTCGCGGAAAGAGATCCAAAAACTTTTTTTCTAAAACAGAAATATTTAATGTTTTCCCTACTCAGATTCACGACTATCACGAGCTCTTTCGATCCAACTAGGAGAAAATAAAGTCCCAATTTGTTTCCATTCCGTAAACATTTTTCAAACACTTTGTAGGTACAGCGCTTACAAAATGCAGGGAACGTAAAACATTTGAAAATTTGAGACCTTTTTTTCTCCTAGACTGGAAGAATTCGTTATTTTGAGTAGTAAAAACATTAAATATACGTATAAAAAAGTTGTATCTCTTCTCGCGAAAATGCCTAGGTATCATGCTGAAGATTCTCGCTTACTGTGATATTGTCACCAGCATACACTAACGTGTTTACATGTATGTCTATGTAGTAAATAGGGTTACGGCGATTCTTCCTGCTCGAACTAATGTTGACGAATGAAACATATTTAGGGTTGAAATACGTTATCTTAGGCCGCTCTGTTAGAAAATAGTAAGTTGTCTGAAAAAATAAAAACAAAATATTAACGACTAACGGCTACCACCACCCGCGGTTAGCCACATAACCCGGTGTTAAACCAATTTTTTTTTATCGAATCTGACAGCCTAACTCTAGGTTATCGGCAAACACTGGGTGGTGGAAAGGCTTAAGAAACTGAAATCAAACTGTAATTGAGTAGACTACGCGTATATTAATAAATAAATAAACCAAAATAAAGTAGAACACTTTTATAATTTCTACTAACACAGATCAACTTGGTAGTAGTCAAATCAATTTGAATAAAAGTCATGGAAATTAAACTCTTTACAACGGATTATACGCGTTTAACACCGGGTTATGTAGCTAATCCTTGGTGGTGCAAGTTTTCTTTAATCGTTTATATTTCGTGTCAGACAATATTTTTTTTTATTATTATTGGTTAGAATAAAAGTATGTATTGCAAATCTTGATTATGCAAATTATAAATTTTCATACACATATGTGACTCCTTTATTGTTGTCATGAATACGCATAATGAATCATACCCCGCAACCCAACTAGCAAATTGGTAGCAGATTGACGTCAGGGTTATCACTAAGAACAAATCAAAAGCATTATTAAAATTATATTTTTTTTAAATATATTTCATTTACCTTGGCATAGTTTTAAATCAAACTATGTTCTTTTATGGTTTCGTCCTTATCCATATATGTAATTGTACCATCGTAAATTTTATACAAGCTGTATTCTATCTCAACCTTCTTCTCTATTGTAAGTAATGTGTTGTTATCTATTGTGTGAAGTAAATTTTGTTATCAATTCACTTGTAAATCTGATTGATCTTTTAAATTAAAATCTAAATGTGAAGAGAAACCTTCTTCCTTTTCTTGGTGGCTTCTACTACCTAAATGTATGACCATATTGTATTTCTTAGATTTTACGTTCACTTTACATACAGTACAATCAATATTTTTTGTCGTTTTTTTTCAAGTACTCCAATATTGTTAAGCAATAATGCTTCCATTTTAATATTTGAATGAAATACGGAAAATACGTGACTTCATAAACACAATGCATTAAACAATGATGACATTGATACTTATATTAATATATTTTCTTTGATAGAACATTAAACAAGGTTATATCAAAAGAGGGTCAATATGGTTATCAACTTAAAAAAATAAAATAAGGAAGTGATTCATCACAATCGCCAACCCTGACATAAAACTATAAAATGCTACCGATTTGCTAGTTGATTGCGAGGTATGATAATGATAGAAGTAGTTGAGCTGTATTCTATTAAAAATAATTATAATATGTAACGTTACTATAATTATATCAATCAATGTATTGGTTCATATAGTTTGTCATGCCTGCGTAGGCCTGACAAACTTAATGAGCCCATACATTGGCTGATATGCGTAATTTTCTATTTTCGAGTTCAGTAACTGAGAGAACTGTTATGATTCTTTAGATAAACCCTGCTGACAGATGGTCTGACGGATAGGGTAAAAGTTAGACACACGTAACTGTAACTATATTATTGAATCGTTAGTGGTAATTTTTTTATTGCATTGCCTACGTGAGCATGATAAACTTAATGAGCTCATACATTGGCTAAAATACGGAATTTTCTATTATGCAAACCTAGAATAACTGTACAGCAAATATGTGCTCAAGTTAAGTATATGTAGTAAAGGTTATCACTTAGAGCAACATGCACTACCCGGGGTTAGCCACATAACCCGGAGCTAAGCGTTATTTTGTATGTAATTGGAGTATGGCTAACCTTGGGTGCACCCAAGGTTAGCCGGCGATGGTGCAAGTGGGCCTTAAGGTTCATTTTTAAATTAATCTTTATGGCACTAGTGCTATATCGACAATCGAAAAATTTGTTACCTTAGTTGAGAACCACCGCATATATTTACAGTTACCTAGCCCGAATTGCTGTTCATAAAAGTTCGGACATATCCGCCGGATCGGCCAATAGATGTATGGAAAATATTGAGCGAAATAAACGCAATTCTAGGAAGCATCGTAATAATTAAGTTTTTGCTTGCTTGAGCATTATTTAGTTAAAATTTTAATTCTGATTTCTGCTCAACAGCTTGCTTGGTTCAACAGGTCTCCATAGCAGTTCAGCGAAGGAATGCTGCAGGCATTATGGGGACCTTTGAGCCGGGTACGATGCAGGGTGGGTTATTTTAGGTTTCGTTTAAGTTAGTTTTACATATTTAGTTTAGTTTTAGGATTATTTTTTTCTTAATTTTTAAGACATGACGTACCTAATTTATATTATTCTTAAATTAATAAATATTTTCAAACAAATATGTCGTCATTTCTGCTAGATCACTCAAAATTAACTGATTCCTACTAAATGCTAGTCTGATTAATAATTGACTTTACATTTATGAAAGCAACGTATAGTAACATTTTGGGAAACGACCTAGACGATTTAGAGTAATAAAGACAATAACTCTAGACAAAACGGAAGGTAGTTGCCTCTACGAATACTACATTATAGTTATTAATACATAAAAGGGAACATACCGTTAACACTTGATCGCCTCCCATTTTTCAACCGACTTCAATATTTCTAAAGGAGGAGGTTCTCAATTCGTCTGAATTTTTTTTATTTTTTTTTTTAATGTATGTTACCTCAGAACTCCGTCATTACTGAACCGATTGAAAAAATTTTTTTGTTTTCTGAAAGTAGATGGTTCCAGATTGGTCCCATTTTTTTCAAAATCGATTTCTGATGATGGGATCCATGAGGAACTGAGGGAACTCCTCAAATTTGAAAGGCACATGCATGCTGATTTGGGTGATTTCTTAAGAAACTCGATCATTTCTTTACGAAAATAATTAATTTGGTGGAGTGGATCTGATAATGGAGACCAGGGATGGCAAAGTGGAACTGCTTGGTAATTCCCAGGACTATCATCCGATTAAAAAAAAATTGTTTTGGCTGAAAATAGATGGTTCCAGGTTTGTCCCGTTTTTTTCAAAATCAATTTCTGATGATGGGATCCATGAGGAACTGAGGGAACTCCTCAAATTTGAAAGGCACATGCATGATGATTTGGGTAGTTTCTTAAGACACTCGAGCATTTCTTTACGAACATCATCAATTTGGTGGAGTGGACCTGATGATGAAGACCAGGGCTGACAAAGTGGAACTGCTTGGTAATTTCCAGCTCTATCATCCGATTTGAGACATTCATCTTTTCTTTGTAAAGAAATACCTTCAAGATAGTCCTATTTGATTATAGTTCTATTTTGATGATGGAATTCATGAGGGATTGAGAGAACTCCTCAAATTTTAACGGCACATGCATTCTGATTTAAGGGTTTCCTTAAGTAACTAAAACATTGTTTTGGGGGAGCCAACATTTTGATGAAGTGGACCTGATGATGAAGACCAGGGATGGCAAAGTGGAACTGGTCGATAAACCTAGCTCTACTTATTATCCTAGTTGTGTCATTCATCTTTTTGATTTGATTTCTATTCTGATGATGGAGTTCTTGAAGAATTCAGAGAACTCCTCAAATTTGAACGGCACGTTGATTGTGATTAGAGGGTGTTCATAATTAGCTAAGGCATTTTCTTACTGTGGCCATCATTTTGCTGGAGTGGACATGATGTTGATAATCAGGGATGGCATATTGAAACTGCTCGATAATTTACAGTCTGTCATCCAATTTAACACATTGTTATTTTGTTTGTTTTATTATACAAGGGAGTTCCGTTTGATTATACTTCACATGTAATGATGGAAGCTCTGGGACATTAAGAAAGTTCCTCAATTTTCAATCGTACACGTGCGGTGTATTGGATATTTGTGAAGTAAACTGGCTAATTCAAACAAATTCAAAATTTCACTTTTACCGGGAACCAAATGAAGTCGGTTTTTTTTTCTTAAAAATTATTCTTAATTTTTAAGACATGACGTACCTAATTTATATTATTCTTAAATTAATAAATATTTTCAAACAAATATGTCGTCATTTCTGCTAGATCACTCAAAATTAACTGATTCCTACTAAATGCTAGTCTGATTAATAATTGACTTTACATTTATGAAAGCAACGTATAGTAACATTTTGGGAAACGACCTAGACGATTTAGAGTAATAAAGACAATAACTCTAGACAAAACGGAAGGTAGTTGCCTCTACGAATACTACATTATAGTTATTAATACATAAAAGGGAACATACCGTTACCACTCGATCGCCTCCCATTCGCTCTATAACTATATTATTTAACTAGCGACCCGCCCCGGCTTTGCACGGGTTATTATTATACATATAAACCTTCCTCTTGAATCACACTATTTATTAAAAAAAAACCGCATCAAAATCCGTTTTGTACTTTTAAAGATTTAAGCATACCTATGTATGCTATGTATGGGATATAGGGACAGATACAGCGACTTTGTTTTATACTATGTAGTGATTTTTACCCGTTGGTTACGGATCCCTAAAAATAAGTATTTATTTTGGAAAACAGGTGCATACATCATCATCCAAAAGCTCTGCGATATTAATTGCGCGGTCACTCACCTCTCTTATATAGTATATATTATTATATATATTTTTATAATTTGAACATTATCCGGAGGGCTTCCGAGGTCGAAAACTTGGAATCAGAACTACGTACCTTATTTTATGCAAGGCAGAATGAACCAATACCATGTAATATGTATATAAGGGAGCTGAGTGACCGCGCAATTAATATCGCAGAGCTTTTGGATGATAATGTGCTTATGCACTTATTTTCCAAAATAAATACTTATTTTTAGGGATCTGTAACCAACAGGTAAAAAATTAAATAATAAAATTATTGTTACGTGTGTCTAACTCTAACTCAGACCTTCAGAAGTCAGTAATAAATATACCAGTAATAAAAAAAATATATTATACATAAAGGGGACTTCAATACACACCCAGAATCTTTGAGGTTTTTTTGCTTGATGTCAGTGGGTGAGGGGTGCAAATCTTTGTAAAAAAAATAATAAATAATAATAATAAATTTTAAAATCAACGAGTGGCCGATATAAAAAAGTAATGTATCTCTGGTTGCCTCAAACTACGTCTTATAATTTAAATAAATATATAAATTATAAATAATAAAATCCGGTAAAGCGAAAGTCTTAGAAAAAAAGGTTTTTACCTACCTTAGATTGAACCAAGAATATACCTAATATTAATATTAAACAAAAATATACGCTTGCACGCATGGTTCAAACAACACTCATAGGTTATGTGGGATTTACATCTATTTTAGCCAAGATTAGGTATAATGAGCAATATTGAAATCCCCATAATAAAAAATAATGCCACTACACAATGGAAAATGGTGTACATTTTCAAATTACATTAGTCACGAACGTGTAACATCTGATGAGGTAAATAATTATTTCATGGAGTAGGGCTGATGACAATGATTCGGTTGTTTAGATTTTTGCCCATTTTTATTTGTATTGGGTAATTTATTTCCTTAAACCCTTTAATATTTGTGTGTGTTGTAATGGTATTAAAGGTTTATGCGGTGGTTATTTACAATTTGGGACACATTACCCTGACTCCTTCAAGAAACGCATTGTTGCTATTAAAATAATTTATATTGTGTAGGTGTATGTGGCCCAGCAGTAAGAGCGTGCGACTTTCAATCTGGTTCTAATCCTGGCGGCTCGTACCAATGAGTTTTTTGGAACTTACGTACGAGTACCAAATATCATTTAATATTTACCAATTGCTTTTTGGTGAAAGAAAACATCGTAACGCAAGCGGACTAATCCCATTAAGGCCTTACCCTCTGGTTTGGAAGGTCAGTCGCTTTCGTAAAAACTAGTGCCTACGCCAAGTCTTGGGATTAGTTGCCAAAGCGGACTCCAGGCTCCCTACATGAGCCGTGGCATAAGCAGGGAAATCGCTTGGAAGAAGGAATATTATTTAAATCGAAGGTACAATAGTTATTTATTATACAAGGGGGCCTTATATTGAGACCCGAGCAAGCGAAAGATTCCAAAATTGAGCCACGAGCGTAGCGATTCAATAACTGGAATCTTGAGCTTTACGAGGGTCTCAAGGCACGAGAGTTGAATATACTTTGCCGCCGAGTGTAATACAACATTTTTCCCCTCACTATTGCGAGGAAAATACATACGATTATAAATCTTATCCACATGTAAGTTATCTTGAAGAAACCATCAACAATCAATTTCAAAATATGTCATAGTGTAAGTACGCTCCTGATACTTAGATATTGCCAACAGCTTTCCAAGTGCGGGATAAGACATGATCACATGACCAATTTAAGGTGTGACCTCCGATTGCGCATATTTACTATGGGCATATAGGACTCACTTATACTGAACTGGTGGTAAGTGATAGGAATTAGATTACTTTGCCCCACATGTGGATAAAATGCGTTTTTCCACGCTAGTTTTAAAGGACAAAACAGCGCTTTCCGAGCTAGTGAGGGGAAAATTGTATTCTATATATATTGTATAGTAATATGTGTGTAGGTATGTAAGTGGGTGTAATGTAGTAGTTTTGAGTGTATTGTGTGTGACACAAACCTTATTGAGCTTACTGCGGGAATTAGTCAATTTGTGTAAGAATGTCCTATTATTATTATTTTATTTATTTAAGTATTTAAGTGTGTTTATTGAAGTCCTTACTTTTCTGTTGTTTTACACTCAACAGTTTCAATGAAACCAACATAGAAATGGAATGATGTAATTTAACATTTGAATTTGGTACCACTGCAACATAATAAAAACTCAATTTTAGTATAAACTTTTTACCCTTTTGACAGACTCACTAGAATCAGCCTATAACAGTCACAAAAAAATATATTATTAAGTTTTCAGTCCGCTTATTCAATGGCAGAGAAACTTTGACGTCTCCTCTGATCGATGGTGTGTAGACATGAAACAACTTAACTGAACTCGCTCGATGGACTTCGCAACAAAAATAAAATAACTCAGGAAAGGATAATATGAAACCCCTGTTTGACTTACCGTGGAATAGGTTTATTTCAAACAATTTGAAAATTAAAAAGTATGACACCGCATCCGATGTCTCAACTGCCTTAAGTAGTTTATGCCAATGGTTCATGGTTACATATAGATGAACATAAAAGGAGTGAAATTAAAGCTTTGAATAGAAGATTACACTCATTTACGGTTTTAGTCACCACGCGCAACATGTTTCGGAGAATCGAAAACCCAATTCATGACAATTAAGTCAAGAAAAAAAACTTATTTTCTCAATTATCATTTAATCCTCTAAATGACGAGTGCTTTATAAAACTCAAAACATAA
Organism: Lathronympha strigana; assembly: GCA_949128165.1. Taxonomy (NCBI): domain Eukaryota; kingdom Metazoa; phylum Arthropoda; class Insecta; order Lepidoptera; family Tortricidae; genus Lathronympha; species Lathronympha strigana. The sequence goes on from OX421911.1 coordinate 5,127,219, forward strand.
AGAATATGGATAATTAACGTGATTTAAAGTATGTAAATTTTAACGATAAACGAAGAAAATATCTAGCAATAAATCATTTATTAGGAACATGGGTGCTTGATCTCTGGTTTTGATCTGACCAAATCTCTTCTTTTTTGTATTTCATGTCGCTACAGGCGAAGAGAGAAGACAATCAGAAATCCAGAAATGAAATTAAAGAAATAAATAAAATAAATGTATGTGCGTGAAATGTGGTAAATATAAAAGAGGTAACATGCAACATTTTAGATCAGCACATTTCGTCAATAATTTGCATGCAGAATAGATGTGCTTGATCTTAAATCTGATCTCTCCTCTTTTTTTCCTTGAGTTCCATGTCTATGTATCCGTTGCCGATATCTTCACCATGGAGCGTCAAGTTTGCGTAAATGCGGCCCTTCTCAAACGGGAACCCTGGTGGGATAGCCGTTATGGGGATCGTCATGTTGTATAAGTTGAAGTCGCCCTGAAAACAAAAGAATATTACACAAGTCGTTTCTTCTTCTTAGTTATTCCTGGCTTATGTCGTAGCCAAGCCAGGAAAAGCTAAGAAGCCAAAGCGGAACTCCGGCTCCTTGCACAAGCCGTGGTCCTTCCTTCCCACCCAGACTAAGCCTTATTCCGATGAAAGGATGACTCACACAAGAACGAAACGGGACGGGGCGGGACGGGAAAATTTGTAAACTTCTATAGAATGCGTCACGTGAAATCCGAGGGCTCCGAGCTATCTCGGGATTCTTTCTATAGAAATTGACAGATTTTCCCGTCCCGTGCTAGTTTGAGTCATCCTTATGTTTACCTTTACCGACAAGCTATTGGTGTTATTAAATGATATTCCGTGCATAAGTTCCGAAAAACTCATTGTTACGAGCCAGCAGGCTTTGGAAATTGAACCCGCTACCTTCGGATTGAAAGTTCTTAGCACTGGCCAATAACGTTCCAAAAAAATAGTACACAAGTATAATAAAAACTATTAGGGCCGTGGTGGATCTGCAAAGCTTTATGTAACCCCTGGGTAAGTATAAAGCTATTATGGTTTGGCGCTCAAAACAGGAAAACGATTGTATTTCGGAAAACTAATTAAAGTAGGTATTTAATTGTGTTTCACAACTAGGTATCCAAGATGGAACCATATGTGATGTTCTTCTAGAAATTGCAGACGCAGTATTGTTTGATGAAAACTCTGTCACCATGTTTTTAATCTATTCTCAATAGTTCTTTTAGTTTTAAGACTGCATGCACTTTGTTTAGATTTTGATAAGCCGCTGTTTTTGGTAATTGTACAAATGTTTCTGACTTCCACGATACAGGCTGTGCCTAGTGTGGGAGTCACCGATATACTGTTAATTTTATGTAAATTACTTTTGGTTAATAAAATATATTAATATTAATATTATATTATATTAAATAGTTTCATGGCAGATATCGTAGTAAGTTTAAAAAATGTGGATGTAAGTGATCTTGTCATTTCAGTTTCTGTAGTTTTTACTGTTATATTATTTTACTGTTATAAATAAATAAATGTTATAGAACATTCTTACACTAATTGACTAAGTCCTGCAGTAAGCTCAAGATGACTTGTATTACGGGTTCTCAGACAACGATATATATTATCTACAAATACATAAATACATAGAAAACATCCATGACTGTGTTCAAATTGAGAGTTGAGCAAATATCTGTGTTCATCACACAAATGCCGTTACCGGGATTCGAACCCAGGACCATCGGCTTAGCAGGCAGGGTCACTACCAACTACGCCAACCGGTCGTCTGGTATTATCTGAGTGATATAAAAAACGGTCAAACATAATATTTTTTACCGGTGGATAGGGGCAAGGTTGTGCCAGCTTGCCCTGCTTCAAAGCGGAGCCAAAGAAATGATCATTTTGTACGAGGTTGCAAAACTTGAAATGCATTTCAACAAAACTGCGTTTGTACTGGTTGCTCAGAAACTGGTAGAAGTAGAAGTCTATCTAAAAATATACAACATTATTATTTGTTACCTATGTATTATTTAAGAGCCCAAAATGTCCCACTGCTGGGCAAAGGCCTCCCTCTATCCGTGGTTCCACCACGACCACGCATCCGGTCTTGAACAATATCCCGCCAGTCGACGACAAAACGTCAACTTCGTATCTCCAGTGTTTTTCGCCAAGTGCGAGTTGGACCCGCGCACGAAGGGTTCCGTACGGTTATCTATAAATATTTCAAAATAGAACTCTAGTTGTAATATCATGATCACATGCTTTACCTATAGTTACTGAGTAAAACCGCTGTGACATACGTTCGAACAGACAGACAGACGGACTGGACGAAACTATAAGAGCTCCGTTCTTGCCATTCTCGCTACAGAACTCTAAACACAGAAAACATTATTCAGATAACCCAAATCATAAGCATCAAACATCGGCAAAAAAAAACTACATAATTTAATTACAGAGTTGAGAACAAATTTTTCAAAGCAACTTATCCTGCAGATGTATTTACTATTAAAAATGACATACGCTAGACCGAATTACATAGGACAATGTGTCAATTTCTATAGAAGCATTACATTATGTAATAATAGCTTGGAGATCACGACATTCTTTCAGTTCTATAGGATTTACATGGTTTGGCCCAGGCACGCCCCGGTCTAGCGTAATTCATCCTTTAGGGCCAACAACACCTAAGTCATATTTTTAGCAATAATTTAAATAACAATTATTAACACTGCAAAAAATATGTATGTATGTTAATATTCATCATATTTTAAAGACAGTAGTCGGAGCTGATATTTAATTTAACGAAATCATCTCAACAGAAAATAATTACAAAGATCTCAAATTCAGTATTACTTAATGGATTTATGCTTAAAGAAGCATTTTCGCGGAAAGAGATCCAAAAACTGTTTTCCCTACACAGAATTACGACTATCACGAGCTCTTTGGATACTAGGAGAAAATAGAGTCTAATTTTTTTTCCATTCCGTGAACAGTTTTCAAACACTTTGTACAGGCAGCGGTTACAAAATGGAGAGAACGTAAAATGTTTCAAAATTGGAGACCTTTTTTTCGCCTAAATTGAATGCACTCGTTATTTTGAGTAGAAAAAACATTAAATCTAGGGAGTATATTTTTTTCCTTGGATCTCTTTTGGCGACAATGTCCAGGTATCATGCTGAACATTCTCACTTACTGTGACATTGTCATCAATAGGCACCAACATGTGTACATGAATGTCTACATAGTAAATAGGGCTTCGGCGATTCTTCCTGCTCGAACTAATGTTTGCGAATGAAGCATATTTAGGGTTGACATACGTTATCTTAGGCCGCTCTGTTAGAAAATAGTAAGTTCTCTGAAAAAATAATAAACAAAATATGAACGACTAACGGCCTTTTTTTGTATGGAATCTGACAGCTTACCTCTGTATTAGCGGCTAACCCTGGGTGGTGGGAAAGCTTAAGGAACTGATATTAAAATATAATTGAGTAGACTGCGAGCACCTACGAGTATATTAGCCTCCTGGATCCTGAGGTATCGATTCTGGGAAAGCTGATTTTTTTTAAATCGATTGTGACTTCTGTCAAAGCCGCACTGATCGCTGATTGGCCATCTGAGATGCGATGTTTAGTTTATTAAGTTGACAGTTTCGTTTCGAAACGATTAATGTGTGCGAACTTGTTTAGCTGCTTTGACATTCAACATGATTTAAATATCATTTTAAATTTAAAAAAATCTTATGTCCTCAAGCCGGGACCGGGCGATCCAGGAGGTTAATAAGTAAATAAACAAAATATTGTAGGACAGTTTTACAATTCCTTCCACAAATCAACCTAGTAGTAGTCAAATGATTTTGAATAAAAGTCATGAAAATTAAACTCTTTACAACGGATTATTAGCGTTTAACACTGGGTTATGTAGCTAACCCTTGGTGGTGCAAGTTTTCTTAATCTTTTATATTTCGTTTAAGACAAAATTGGAATAAAAGAAATCAATATTAGAATGAAATAAATAATTTGCTTAATCAAGATTTGCAATACATAATTTTATTCTAATATTTAGAATATCAGCATGTATTGCAAATCTTAATTTTGCAAATTATTAATTTTCATACATACGAGTATATGTGACTGCTTTATTGTTGTCATGAATCGCATAATGATAGAAGTAGTTGAGCTGTATTCCATGTAAAATAATTATAATATGTAACGTTATTATAATTATATCAGCCAATGTATGGGTTCATTAAGTTTGTCATGCATAACAAACTTAATGAGCCCATACATTGGCTAAAATACGGAATTTTCTATTTTGCAAACCTGTTATAACTATACCTACAGCAAATAATATGTGCTCGATTTAAGTAAAGATCTGAGAGAACTATTTATGATTCTTTAGATAAACCCTGCTGATTGACGGTCTGACGCATAGGGTAAAAGTTAGACACACGTAACTGTAAGTATATTATTGAATCGTTTATTGGTAATTTTATATTGCATTGCCTAAGTAGGCATGACAAACTTAATGAGCCCATACATTGGCTAAAATACGGAATTTTCGATTTTGCAAACCTAGAATAACTCTATAATGACTCTTTAATAACGTTATATTACACACACACACAGTAACACACACACACACACACAGTTATTGATTTCCAAATTAATCTTCATGGAAGTAGTACTATATCGACAACCAAAAAATTTGTTACTTTAGCCGAGAACGACCACATAAGTATATTTTGAGTGACCTAGGAACCTTTTTACAAACTTTAAAGACTAGCTCAAAAAATATTTTATAAAAAATGTGCACCCCTATTTATTTCCTTTAGGAGCAAAATTTTCTAAAACCTTGAATACACTTTTCTTATATTTTAATAACAAATCCATTAAACAAAATGTCAAGTCTATTACTATAAAATTTACTCCGCCTCATTATTATTTTCTTATTTGAACATTATCCGGAGGGCTTCCGAGGTCGAAAACTTGGAATCGGAACTACGACCCTTATTTGATGCAAGAAAGAATGGACCAATGCCATGTACTATAATATAAGAGAGCTGAGTGACCGCGCAATTAATATCGCAGAGCTTTTGGATGATATAATGTGCTTATGCACTTATTTTCCAAAATAAATACTTATTTTTAGGGATTAACCAACGGGTAAAAAATTAAAGTTATAGTTACGTGTGTCTAACTCTAACCGTCAGACCGTCTGTCAACAGGGTGTAGCTCAAGAATCATAACAGTTAGACAATTAAACGTTTTTTGAATATTTAAATATACATATATACGGATTGAAATATATTTCTCAAAGTCAGTAAGTAATAAATACAATAGTAATAAAAAAATATTAATTATAAATAAAGGGAACTTCAATACACACCAAGGTTTTTTTTGCTTGATGTCATTGGGTGAAAGGTGCAAACCTTTAAAAAAAAATGTATTACTTAAAATTAAAGTTATTTTTTAAATCAACGAGTGGCCTCAAACTACGTCTTATAATTTAAATAAATACATACAAGCCGGTAAAGCGAAAGTCTTAGAAAAAAAAACTGTGTTTGGGGTACGAGTAAGAGAACGACTCGTACTTGTTATGAAACTATACCTCTTGACCGTTCAGTTTGATGGTTCTACCAAGAATGCCCCACGACACCCAAATTTCTACTAGCCGCCATATCTAAAATGGCGGGCAAATAACCATTGCTGATTGGTTGATGATAACTGTCAAACCTGACCAATCAGACTTTAGCATCATTCCCATTGGTGAGTTTCACCCAATCAATTTTAAGAGAAGTTCAGTGTTGCCAGTATGATGTCATTTGTGGATGCGTTCAAAAACGTATGATTATTATTTTTATGGATGTTGCCATTTTAATTGTGTTTATAATAACAGTTTTGCACTGCGTTCCCAATAAATTCATAACTCGCAAGCTTAAACTCAATACAAACATAAAAATCATGACATACTTGACCAGGTTTTTACCTACCTTAGATTGAACCAGGAATATACCTAATATTAATATTAAACAGAAATATACGCTTGCACGCATGGTTCAAACAACACTCATAGGTTATGTGTGATTCAATTCTATTTTATCTATTTTAGCCAAGATTATAATGACCAATATTGAAATCCCCATAATTAAAAAAAATAATGCCACTGCACAATGGAAAATTGTGTGCAATTTCAAATTACATCAATCATAAACGTATAAAATCTGATCAGGTAAATAATTATTTCATGGAGTACAGGCTGACAATGATTCGGGTGTTCAGATTTGTGCCCATTTTTATTATGTAATTTATTTCTTAAAACCCTTTAATATTTGTGTGTTGTAAAAGTATTAAAAGGCGATGGTTATTTTTGCGGTGGTTACAATTTGGGACACATCACCCTGACTGCTCCAAGAAACGCATTGTTGCAAACACAACTGGGATAGAGGACCGGGCAGTTTGATGGGGGCATTCACCGACTCGTTAGACTGGGTTTATAGCAAAGAAGGTCGGCTAATCATACAGGGGCCTAAGGTGCGGAAGATGCGAGAAGAAGCAAAGGAGAATGAAAATGGAAGATTGGAGTGCTTTGGTGATCAAAACAATGATTTCGTGTACTTGGCCGAAAAGTAAGAGGAAGAACAAATTAATATTGATACATGTAGATTTATTTTTCATGGCAGCTTATTTGATTGTCCATTGCTGTAAGGAGCACCTAGTTGCAGGTTGTATTTGACAAAACATGTGACGCCTTTTGTTTACATTGTTAGGAAGTTCCATTGACAGCGATTTTACTTACCAAATTACATTCAAATCTGGCGCGAAAAAAAATCCGCCCTAACACAATGTGCTATTTCTAACTTTGAACAGAACCTTTATAACGGTTACGAATAACGTGGCCTTTAAATCCAGCGTTTCCACGGCCGATTCTAGAATATTCCCTCCACGCGCCGTGTACACAATTTACCGACGCAATACTACGGTGGGTGAGTGCTTGTGATTAAACAATAAATCGTCGTGAATGGTCTTAAGAAAGCGCGGCTGGTTGATTCCCTACGAATTACTCGAATAAGGCCTCGTCAAGGCTTATTATACACAGATTTCTGTTTGTTGTAGAAAATATGGGCGGTGACCAGCATGTCTAATATGAATTTTGCTACATTTACAGCGCGACAGAAAAAAGTAGTAGTACTTAGTAAATATTTACGGAGGACGCTGATAAGCTTTAGAAGGGAACATTAAATAAAAATACGAAGAATAAGAAAAGATTTGTTGCATCTTTGTATCATTGTCTACTGATGTGCATCTCATTATGTCGCCTAAGTGCGAGCAGTAACTTTACTTACACAAATCGGCCTAGAATCGACTAATATTTGAAACGGGATAATTACCATGTACGATCAACCAGTTGGAACCCTAGGTCACTGTAGGACTATGTCATAGTGACGCTATAAATCAGATTGTTGGAAATCTCTTACTGCTTGTTATTTTGACATGGTTCTAGAGTGGCCTAGGGTTCCAATTGGTTGACTGTACCTATATTTGTTTTATTGAGCACCCGATATTTCGACACTGTGCACTGTTGCAAGCGTCATGTTCCGGAGTAACGGTGGAGTTTACTCTGAGAGTTTACTTATCATTTTTATGTATATGTTTTTTAGTCGTTTAAAATGGGTCAGACGTAAGTCTGAGCTGTAGGATTGGCGGAACGTACCTTAAACGTTTAAGATAAGTCTGAGCTATAGAATTGCCGTAACGTACCTTAAACGTTTAAAATAAGAAAGGATTGCATATGTGATCGGGTAGCGGGTAGTGGTTAGGTCGTCTGCCGCGAAAGCAGGAGGTCGCTGGTTCGATCCCAGCCCTGCTCACCGGGTACCTTGGTCACTTTTTCTTTAGTATATGAAATCTCTTTCAATTTATACATAGTAGTGTGACTACTGAAAAAAAAACATGGATCAAACATTTATTCCATTTAATAAATCATTTGATTCGTGCTTTATAATTGTATATAGGTATTATTACGGTCGGCAAATGAGCGCATTAGAAATTAGAAGGTAGGTCAGTGAAAACGATCAATGGAAGTCAATCAACATCAAAATTATTAATTCTCAATTTTGAATGTATGTGACATTTTACTACTAAAAATGAGATGGATACATTTCCTCACTTCGGTCAACTAATCCAGATAATTTGGTTCAAAGGTAATTGATATGGAACGCTGCGCAAAGATGCAAGCTGCTTGACGCTCGCGGTCGTTCTTTCGTCTATTTGCCTCTTTATTGTTCTTGCATATTCAAGAGGCAAATAGACGAACGAACAAACGACGTGGTTCCTAGCGCAGTTGAATTCGAATGCTAGAACTGTATGTGTATAAGAAATATAAGCATGTATTACTTCAGACACATTTTCATTTAATTTAGGGCTTGATTGAAAATAGAAAAATGTAATTTCCGTCGAATGCCTTTATATTTAAGTTTATTCCGAGAATAAAAACTTATCTATATTCCTGAACGTGTATCTCATCATAAAAAAATAAATCCCTAATTGATCAAAAATAGGAAGGTACATAAAAACAGACGCGGCTCTCTCATTCCTCAATATGCTTTTCTTCTCTCGTCACTTAATAAGCGTTACAATCTCGAAACATCATTAAAAAGAACACTGTCACGAATGTAAATGTTATCAATTGCATGTAATTTAACATAAAAGTGCATGGTGAGAACAAAACAATGTTACAAAAGATTTAAAGGGCATGTAAATAACATTTCTCGCTTGAACATGTCAATTGAAACAATGACACGAAGAGCTTTGTAACGTTACAATGGGTACAAAACAGGGTCGGCGGTGTGAAGATACCCCCTGCTGGACTAATTTCCTTTTTTGAAACCACCCCGGAGAGCAGACTTTAGGGTACATTTTTAAGTCGGCTGATATTTTAGAACACTTACCTTCAACATTAGTACCTAAATACTTGTAAATTATTCATTAAGTATATATTTGTGTGGTAAGGATTTTTTTTTAATAACGCGCGTAAACAAAATTGATCATGAAATGCCACAATTTCGTATTCGCAGCAAGCCATCCGTTGCAATTTAGATCTGCAGCTAATAATGTATTTTTATATCTCTTACATAAGTATTCCAAAAATTGCTTAACTTGACTTTTTTATTTACTTCATAGATACGTTCCTATTAAACTTTACATTGTCAATTCTTAATCTTTGCCTTCTTAGGTGGTCTTGCATTCTAATTAATTATATTTAAAAACGAATCAGGATATTTTTTTAAATAATTCCTTTGCTCAGCAGTTGCTAGACATTTAGGATGGAGCAAGCATAGAGCAACCTATTTCAATATTCCTTTGAACAGTTTGAACCCTACTGAACCATGAAACTCTGCACACTCAAGCTTGCCCGTTAGCTCATATTTTTTAAAGTCAAAAGGCATTTATAATTAATAACCAGCCGCTGAGCGTATCGGACATGCGGGGGCAAATGGGACGGATGGCCACATTCCATTGTCGTGTAACTTACGCACATCGTTCATCAAGTTGACAAGCGTTAATCCAGTTTCCGGGGGTCCTACCACGGGTTTGATGCGAGTTTCACGAGTACTAGAAAAAACTCCCGTTAGACTGTGAGTCATCCTCAATATGTTTTTTCATTTCATAATTAGAAATTATCCTAGGATGGTTGTCCAGTCCAGTTCGTACTGTTGAATTGTGTGCTGAACTGAAACCTAACGGATCCACTTCCTGCGTATACGACATTTTTAATTCTTGGCGAAAATAATAGGGCAATGAAACTATATATTATATTCAAGACAGAGGTGATCTCTCTACCCGCATGATATTAAGTTTAGTTAGACAAATATTTAAAAGTACTCTTGTCATTCAAATAATTCCATAATCATTAATTTAATTACAATCACAGGTAGTTTAAGCGGATGGTTGTTTTACAGGATAATCAATGCGTTTATCGCACATTAAGTTACACCAGGGGGTTACCATGACGTCTTAACGCGATTCAGTTTAGGACCTAAACTGTGCTCAGTTGTATGGCAGCGACTCAGTTCAGGTCCTAAACTGAATCTCGTTAAAAAGTCATGGTAAGGCCTCTGGATGCAAAAAGCCCAGGACAGAAGAAAATGGCGTACCTATGACGAGACTTATACCCAACAGTGGGTGAAATGAGGTTGAAGAAGAGAGAGGAAGTCTACTTATAAGTAATTCTACAAACTCTCCGCCTTTCAATTCCTTCCATTCCTAAGAAACCCACTTGAAAATCGTTCAAATAACGTCCCAATTTGCCATTTTTTGTCGCTTAAACCGGTAGTAGCAACCGCGTCTAAAACGCCCGCCCCCCGCCAAATCTCGATGACAAATCGTCGCGTAAATGATAGTGTGCGCTCACTCGTACACGCTCGAGCGCTGTTTTTGTTGTTTGACGTATGTCTGCGCTTTTGTGCAACGTTTTGTTTGGCGGTGGGCATGGATTGCACGGTTCTCGCTCCATTGGGTTTACCTTAGTGGGGGATATTTTGGTTTTATAACGCGTGTACCAGAATGGAAATGAGCACCTGGAATGAGCTTACTCTAAAGTCTGTGCTCATAAAGTGGAATTAAGAAAAGAATACATACATTTTCGTTTAAGTCAGTGTATTTTTTTGGCTGCTATTCCTGCACTACAGTTTATAATGCCGTACACGGTGCAGGAAAGAAGTAAACGCCATGTTGCCTTAATTAAGACTGATAATACCCCTAGCCTGGTCAATGAGTGCTCAAAAAGGAGGTCTAGGTGTATTTTTTAGGTAAAAGTTGTAGAGAATTCTATAAGCTTTCAATATGTAGTAAACCGAAATTTCGTATGACACATCGTTTTTGAGATGTACCGAAAAACCAAAAAAATGGGACCTTCTATTATATCCCCCTCCTCCTGGGCTCAGATCCGAGGGGCAAGGACTTTTAGTATGATTGTCTTCTAACTATTCTTAACAACATCCCGTAGTTAAACTTTCTGCTTTCGACCATTCCATCAAGGATCATTCAATGACAACGGCACTACTCGTACGTTACCTATACCATTATTACTCATAATATTGATGTCGTGCATGAGTCAATAATTTTATACACAAAATATGACGATATAAGATGTAAATGACCCTAGTTGAGTAGGTGTCAAATCTGATTATTAGACAACTTAGGCAACTCTCGAGAACAAAACCGAAACTTCGAAACTTAAAACTTCTCGAAAGTTGTACGATTAAAAGTTTCAGATATTATCATTGATTAAAAAATATAAACATGACAAAAATAAATAGCAGGAAATTATGTTGACTGGTTTAAAAAACCTGCCTATTTAAAAACCACTATTTAAAATAAGACATCTGCTAGTAAAAGTGTGACATTCTAGAAACGTTTTATTGGAGTCCGTTTTTCATAATCAAAACGGTTTCCGAGAACAAATTTCAAAATGGCGTTATCGTGATGTCCATTTAAACCCTTTTACGCTCTCCGATCAGATAACAGGCACCTGGAGTGTCATTCCATCCACAGTAGAAGACAAACGCTCAGATTAATCCATTGTAAGTCCGTCCTATAGTCCAAGTATCGCTGCTACCATTTCGGAGCTCAAAACAAACACTGGTTCGGTCGGAGTGATAGCCTCGCCAGAGCTTAATAAGCTATGACGATACGGCATGGTAGAAAATATTGGGAGGGCCACTATGTGGAAGCCGATGACATGGACTAAAGTATTATAATTAATCATTATTCCCTTCAACCCCGAAAGTGAGGAACAACACGTAATGACGACCTCAGGCGGTTTTTTGTTTGAGCATACGTTTCCTGTCGTGGATATTGCTTTATGCTGGGCCCAGACTTGTATTATCTATTTCAAGTTATTTATATACAAAAGTGTTGATATTGATTTTTAGTTTATTAAATAAAAAAATAGTTGAGTTATTAAAAAACAATACAACCTAGAAAGAAATCTTATTACTGACTTATAGTTGTAATGTTGTAAGAAGTGTGATAATCTAAGAAGAAAGTACCTATTCTCGTTTTGACAGTGCCAAACATTAGGTAATTTAAAGTAGTATCGTTTATCACATTGTTTCTAATAAAAGGTCAACCGACGCAAAATAAAAATAAAAAACGGCTAAGAGCATGTCGGGCCATGCTCAGAGTAGGGTTCCGTAGTTTACCGTCCGTCACAACAGGCGAACTTAAAAGAGGTTTTAATAGATAATATGGGCAAAAAAAAAGGGTATCTTCGCAGCTAGAAAAGATACATTTTTTTGCTAGAAATCAAAAATATCTCAAGTTCAAAAAAAAATTCGTAGTTGGTACGGCTGTTTGTTGTAGGGTATCGTATGTATTTGTGGTTGTGTAGTCATTATTTGCAAAAGCCTCAAATTATACAAATGAAATTAAAAATATACTTGTGTATACATACAATTTATTTCGTTAAGATTATGGTACGATTGTGCCTGAACATGTGTTGGGCCACCATTATTTTCTCTATTAATCAATAAAACCACAACAGAAACGAGTTGAAAGGTTTTTTTGATTAATTTCTTGTCTAGTTTTTCAATCTTCCTCAGCACGCAATGCGTGTGATCCTTATTTTGTCAGCTCATGTCATCCTTTCAAAAGATTGTCAAAGTGAAATATAAAATTTCAATGCAATTTGCGGATAAAATGTGAATTAAATATGGCATTGTCATGTGAGACGTGGAACAATATGAACTTGATACTTCAAAATTTTTAAAGGACAGGAAAATTAAAAAAAGCTTCGAGGGCGTTGTTCAGATTTCAATTACGGGACAGCAATATTCGAGGATCGTGTTTTGCTTTCATTCATTCCAACCGAAATAATCTGTACCGCAAACAACGTTAGTACAGTCGGCTTGACAGACACAATGGCTCTTTGTGGGCCCAAAATCGATTATGGTCTTTTTGTTGTCAAAATTGTGGATCGAAAATTCTCAAGTTTCACAATAGTTACGATGTTTATCGCGACCAGGTGTTTCTTAAGCGTGTTTTAATTGAGTGCAAGATGGTTGCTCAATCCTTAGGAGTTCGTGTGTGTTATTTTTGAGGCTTAGTCTTAAGTTTTTGATTGACGGCCGTAAAGTTACGCGTTAGGGTTTGTTTGTTATCTTATGGGCTTAGGGTGCATTTTAATATTCTGGTCCCTTGGTGGTTTTGGCACCTGATTCCCATCGGCATTCTTGAGGTGGGTTCTAATTCTAATTTCTGTTTACTTTTTGGGATCTTTTTTACGGTTCAATTCTTAGATGCCACGAAGTTTTGGTCAACTTGAATAAACATGTAAATGTGGAAAGGAAAGAAGTAGCAAAAACTAAGATAAGTAGTACACATATATACTTGGATTTTTCTAATAGAACAAGAGTTAACACGTTCGCGGACGCTTGGTCACACCTCTGGGACACCTTAATTTTGTATGGGAATTTTACGACTGCTATTGCATACCTGTCACAACAAAGCTGAAATCAGGATTCTTATGTGACGCGAAATTCTATGCAAGTCGAATGCAATGCAAGTCCCGTCATTATGAAACCATTTATTTTACACTATGTGACATCAAATGCTATACAATCCGGATGCTTATGCATGTTTGATATAATACCTAGTCAAAATATGATCTTATATGACACCGCATGTTACAGCATTCGACTATGTTGGCATGTCTGTCATACCGTTCATTCGGGTGAGCTGCTACGTCAACAACTATGATAAATTCTTTGCCATAAAGTAAAGTAGGGGTAATGTTTCATCTAATACTTATAGGATTTAAAGGCTAGGTCCTTCTTCACCAACCAGCACATAGGAATTATCCAAACTTTGAATTTAATTATGTAAACTGCGGCCCTACACAAACAAAGTACATTCCACACGCTTACCATAATGTTAGCGCTCAGCATCGACTACGAATAGGCACAAAATTCACGATTATATGACCAAAATAATTACTAAGTACTAAAATAATTAGTTGAATAGTAAGTATAAACATGCCTCACTTTTCTTTATTTACAGTAGTCAGAATCGAGTTGCACTACAAAAAACATTCAGTTAAGAGATTTGTTTATAAAACGACAACCAAAAACATACATAAACTGTGAAAAAAACAATACTAACGATGTTACAAACAATCCGTAAAATCGCGTGTGCGTGCGAAATTTGGTCAAATTTTACGCGCCCACTCCCAGACGCACGCGCAGGGCTACTGAGGAGTCTTCCATACAAAGACGAATGCTATTGCATACGCGTCACAGAAAGGGGGGCACAATTTGAGATGTCACAGGATAATTTTTAACTGCCATAAACTATGAAATATAACAGCATGCATGCTCTGATTTTAGTGAATGGTAGAGGAAATGTTGGTTAATAATATTATACTGTGGCCAAGCGGATTGGTAAGCATACTGACGCAGAAATCTAAACCAAATAACGGATTCAATAGCAGGCGCGTCACAAGATGAAGTACAAAAACGGATGCTATGCAATCCGCGTCCGCGAACGTGTTAAGAAAGTTACTAACAATTACTTATTTAATAATGCGTAAAACACTGTTAAATCTACTCATAACCTACTTACAAAAAATAAATAACCGTATCAATTCAGGACATTAAGTTTAAAATACGTTAAAAATCCTTGACAATAAAACAATACAAAAGTTTAACGTTGCAATCCTGTCTTTGTTCTTTACAATAGAACAAACGGAAGGCCTGAACGGTAAAGACACAAAGCAGTTTAGCAGTAGCTGAATAATAAAAACGTTTCACTATTTATTCAAATATCAACAATACTGAACAGAACACTTCACACCACGTTCCAGAGAAAACGAGCTAACTCCCACAACGCAGTACACAGGTTAAAGGCAGTATGACGATGGCTGTAGATGTTAATACTTAAAATAGAGCCTCCAATGACGGGGCAGGGGTTATATAAAAACTACTTTTAAAAATCATAAAACCTTTTTAAAAATTCGATGTCGCTTGAAAACAGACTTGTAATGTACAAATAGTTTCATACACCTGTATTGATCTCTATTATATTTTTTTATGTAAAGTTTCTGCGATTCTATGCTACATTTTTAGGATTCCTTAGTAATTCGTTTATAAATTATTTTATAAATTAAATTTAGTTATTTAGTTTTATAAATTAAAAAAAAAAAACAATTGAAGCCTTGCCTATACATATCGTCATTCAATTTACTCAAATAAAACAAACAAACATAACCACATAAAATACGGCTGTGCCAGATTACGAGCTAATTTGCGTTTAGGTATTGTTAGTAATAACAGATCCTGTGATTTACACGAGTACAACCCTAGATCCGTGTCACCTCTCTATAAAAGCTTCAAGAAACGCTTAACGTGACCGAATGTTTTTTTAAGTGGAAACAGTGCCACTTGGGTTTTGCTAACAACAAACAAATGCGATGTGGTAGACTCATTTTGAAAGCGAAATACTATACCCGGAATGACAGATGAGCATCGCCGGCTCGTCCGCCATTGGCCGACCATATGTGTTCGGGCATATTCGCCGAATTTGCCAATCAATGTACTCGTATAGTAAATTTTGTCTGCCGATGCCCGACGGACATACTCGTACGAATACCAATATTGAAATCCAAAGGATTGCACGAACGATTGATGTTTATAGGCGCAATTGCGCGTCGTCTTTGAGATTCACCAAATTTAACCTATCCGATATTATATTTACTTTATGACTACGCATGACATTAGAAACAAATATATAAAATTAAAATTAATTTGATATTTATCTTAATACTCTGTGTACTGCGTCGTCAATGTATAAGAAAATGTACTTATCCTTGCATTGCAAACATAAAAACTTATTATACTGGGATGGAAACGGCCGGGACAGTCGCCTTTTTACAACCTTCGCAGAAAAACCTAATGACACACTGTTTACTTCCAGTAAGACTTTTGAGTGTTTGAAGGTTAGATGTAACAAACGTTAGATGTGTCATCTCTGGTTTTGGGCTACTGTTTTTTGGGCGACATTCATACAATATTATCTTCTAAGCTGTTACCGTCATTAGTATTTATTGAAATGAAACACCTTTACAGACCGCGTTATCAGTGTTATCGCAGGGTCAATCAGGGTGACTCGTTATCAGGGGCGTTATCATTTAACCCTGTGGTATGTTTAGTGCTGTAAAGAGCTCAAAATATGGGCCCATGACTATAATAAACGCGATCAATCCATTTTATAGTGTTTCATTTGAATTATATTCATATAGTTTTTTTTTTATGGCCTGGTAACTAGACCTTTAAGCCACATGCAGTTTTTAAGTGTTTATTAATGTTACCAGTTTTCACGATTAAAACAACGCAATACCTAAAAAAGTTGTCTACTGTCTATACAAACCAATCTACACAAGTATTAGGAATACATGTGTAGCTTGAACAACACTACTAATAGTTAAATTTAAAATTGCAATCAAACAGTAATTCACAAGTATAGTTTAATAGTTGAATAATTTTTACAGCCCAAGCCCCAAGGGGCAAACAACACCGTATCTACAATTAACAACATCTAAAGTAAGAAGCGTGCCATGCTATTCATTTAGTTATCCAATACAGTAGCAACTCGTACAATAAAATAAAGGCCTTTGTTAACTTTAGTACCCAGGTATACATCGGGCCTACAATTTTAATGACTCACTTGTTAATTGCGCATTATGTTTCGTCCTCTGTCAACTAATTTATGACATTTAGGGACGTTGACAGCTTACTTTGGTTGACAAGTTGATTGTGTTTTTAGATACTTTTCGGAATTAACTATACGCCGACTTTGAAAAGTCAAAATGGTATTTGATTTAATGGAATGAGGATTTAGTGGCAATGACTTTGCTTAGTGCTCTAGGTTTTCATTTGCCATAGACATGCAATGCTACTAATATGATAAACGCGAAAGTTTGTTTGGATATTAAATTTGTTACTCTTTCACGTAAATAATGGTTTATGGTTTAAGACATTTATTTCTCAAAACAGAATACAATTCAATTGACTTGAGAAATACAAATTGGATTTTTTAAACGTAAATAAATTAGACAGTAACATGCAGAGAGAACTATAAACTATTTGTAAAAAAAAACAACATCAAAACATTTAGTTACTAACTGTAAAACATCAAAACATTTAAGCATCATATTATATACAAAAACAAGAGAGGGTAAACTTATGATTAGGACAGAAGGTAGATGGGTGCGTATGACGCGCGTCGACCGGTTAGAGTATCATTGCAGTGGATCCAATTACGTTTGCGTGTGATAGCAATATAAGTAAACTAATTCATAGCGATTAACTATCAATACCAGAAAACCTGGAAATAAAGTGATTTTTTAGAACTTTTTTATATAAAAGTTCGGAATTTATTTCTTTTATGTCATTTGGCAGTTTATTATATATTTTTGCTCCTTCATATAGTATATTTCTTTTACCATAGTTCGTTCTGGGTGACCGAAGACAGATATTATTTGCACGTCTAGTTAGACGTTTTTGTATTTGTGATTTTTTTGTGAATGATATTTGTGTATGAATTTGTTTATTTAGAACTTTTCGAACGAGAATGCATGTTTTGTAATGGTATAGCTGTGTGAGTGTCATTAATTTAGTTTCTTTGTAAAGTTTTACTGTTGGAGTTAGAAAGTTGTAGTGAAATAATAATTTAACAATTTTATTTTGAGATACCTGAATTTTTTTAAGAATAGTTTTTCCAGCTGAACCCCATATTTCTAATAAATACTCCAAGTGCGGTTTGACCATTGAATTATAAATTATGTAACAAACCGCTTTTGGAAAACAACGAGCTGTTCCGCGGAGTGAACCCATAAGTGATGAAAGTTTTGGACCTTAGTTTTTCTAGATGTGGTTTCCAGGTTAGTTGGCTGTCGAGGGTAAGACCGAGATATTTTTCAGTATATACTCGTGTTAATGGTTGATCGTTAATGACTAATGGTGGATGGTTTTCTATTAGTTTGTTTTTTGCGTGAAAAATAATATAGTTGGTTTTAGCAACGTTGATTGTTAATAAATTATGTTGAAACCAAGTGTTTAAATTATTTAAATCATTTTGGGCTAGCTCTATAATTTTTGTTATACTCTTATTGAAGTAAAACAAGCAGGTATCATCTGCATATAATGAAATTTCACCTTTTAAGCCTATTTGATTTATATTATTTATGTATATTATAAAAAGTAATGGCCCTAAAATCGACCCTTGAGGAATTCCGTATGTAACTATTTTTGGGGTGCTCATTGTATCACAAATTTTGACAACTTGTTGTCTGTCAGCAAGATATGACCGAAACATTTGAAGTGCAATATCTTTAATGCCAATGTGATGGAGTTTCTTTAGAAGCAGTTCGTGGCTTATCGTATCGAATGCCTTTTTTAAATCAACAAAGACACCCAGGGCTATATTTTTGCTATCGATATTAGTTTTAAGTTTTGTGATTACATCAATATTTGCCGATAGAGTGTTTGATCTTGGTCGGAACCCATAGTGTTTATCAAATAGAAAATTGATGGAGTCTAGATATGCGCATAGCCGATTGTAAAGTACTTTTTCAAATATTTTTGAAAAAACGGGAAGTCCTGAAATCGGACGGTAATTGCTAGGGTCAGTCTTCTGCCCAGATTTAAATACCGGTGTTATTTTTGCAATTTTTAGAGAACTCGGGAAGGTACCATTTTCAAGGCAGATATTAATACTGGCAGTTAATTTGTCTATTATTAGATTTTTTACACATTTGATTACTTTGCAGCTGATTCCATCTATGCCTGTACTAGTATTTGTATTAAGGTTATCAATAATTTTACTAATTTCCTCAGTTGATGCTAGTTTAAATTTTACAAGTTGGTTATGAATGTGATCATGAGTGGTATCGTATAAATATTTATAAGTACTACTGTTATGAAAAGAGGGTGGTATTTTGTTTGCCAACGTATAGCCAACATTTGCAAAAAATGAGTTGAAACACTCACAAATGGCTTCAGTCTCATTAATGAGACCAGACTCTGATTGAAGAATTGGGGGTGTGGTGCATGTACTTATTTTATTTGCTGCCAAATCATTAATT
This sequence comes from Lathronympha strigana, assembly GCA_949128165.1. Classification (NCBI taxonomy): domain Eukaryota; kingdom Metazoa; phylum Arthropoda; class Insecta; order Lepidoptera; family Tortricidae; genus Lathronympha; species Lathronympha strigana. Next base: position 5,146,360 of record OX421911.1, read on the forward strand.
AGTTTCCACATTTTTAAAGGCTTTTTCTCACAGTTTTTAAATGCTTTCAGGTAGTATTGACTTTTAGTTGCTTGAATCTTGTTTTTGACTTCTCTTCTAGCAGCTAGTAGTTTCTCCTTTGCGTGGTCGCTATTGCCATTTTCGTCATTTTTGCTCTTCACGATGTTTAACAGTTGGTTCCTTTCATGTATAGCTTTTACGATGTCTTTGTTGATCCAGTCGCTTCTTGGCGGGTTTTGTATCTTGGTTTTAGTAATTTTACTAATCTCAACGGCATTTCTTACTTGGTACTCTATATTGGTGTAGTTAGCATCCTGGTCTTGATCTTGTCGTTTATTGAGTTCCATTGTTTCGTAAAGTTTATCATAATCTATTGCAGAATACTTCACTTTCTTCTTTGATTCAAGCTTACATTTTTGCACTTCCAAGAATACTTGCTTATGGTCAGACATCAAGGAGTTAATTATCGACAGTTGAAACGAGTTATTTTTAATATTAGTGCAAACATGATCAAGGATTGTTTTCGTTGTTGAGGTTTCTCCGGTGCAAAAATCTTCGTTTAGTTTGTTCAGTATAAAATATCCATTTTCTTGTAGAGTTGATTTGTAGTTTCTTATTGGGCTGTTTGTTTTAAGGAGATTGTAGTTAAAATCGCCGAAAACAATGGCTCTTTTGTGTTTAAGCAGTTGTTCAGAGTATGTTTCGATAAAATCGCAATCGTTTGTCCTTTCAGGCTTATACACTACTCCGATATCCATTGAGAATCTGTTAAGATGTATCCATAGAAAGTGATTATCGTTTTCACACAGTTCTTCGATGAAATTATGCTTTAAGTCATTGTGGACATAAATAGACACTCCACCTCCTCTAGTCTGTGGTCTGAAGTTGAAGTAGTGTGTGTAATTGGGTATGGATAGACGCTCAGCCTCAGCTTTTGATTTAATCCATGTTTCCGTTAGGACAATTATGTGTACAGTGTTTGGTATAGACTGTATGATTCATCTAATTTGCCGGGTTTTACAATACTCCTCACGTTAGCATATAAAAATTTTAATGCCTTTTTGTTATGCCCTAGGTCAGAATAGTTTGATGTAATGGAATGAGTTGCTTTACTTACTGAGGGTTGATCATCGGAGTTGTTTTGTGGTCTTTTTGGTTTTTTGGATAAGTTTTGACAATTTTGGGGGTTCCTTTTATGTATTTTATGTTTATATCAGATTCACCTTCTTCTATCCGACGTTTTAGCTCATTGCGTAGATTCTCCATGTGTTGTTTTTGTTTCGGTGTCTGGTCACTATAGATTTTTATTCCTTCGACGTTTAGTTTTTTACGGAGAATTGTTTTGGGAGTCTGTGATGAAGCAAAGCAGACTTTTACCGGACGTGATTTTTCTATGTTGTATTTTCCAAGCCGAATAATTTTTACGGGATCAGCACAGTCCGCGTTTGCCATTTTTATTATTTTTATGACTTCATTTCTATCGTGATCTTGGCGTTCCTTAACTTGACTACTATTAATTTCCTTAATTCCACATATAACTAGGTTTTTTTCTCTATCCAAACGATCATAAAATTCGGATATTACGCTTTCTTGACCAACGGATGTAATTGAGGTTATTTCTTTTTCGATAGTTTCGATTCTAACCTCCATGTCCGATCTTGACTTTGTTAAGTTAGTGAGCTCCAATTTCATTGAATTTTGATCATGTGCTAGTTGGTCGGTTGCAGTTTTAATTTGATTTATCTGCTCTTTTATTTGGGTCACATCTGTAGCTATTCTATTCAGATTTTCTGTCTGAGTTTTGCCCATTTCTGTAATTAATGCTCTTATATTGTTTTCAAAGCATTCCAATTTTACAGCTATGTCATCTTCCGGTTGTTTCCTTTTGTTACGAAACTGCATTTGTGGAGAGTCAAGGCTACGTAAATCCGGTTGAGAACCAGTACCAGATGCACCAGGTTTCATTGCTATCGGTAAGTTATTGCTATCACCACACGTATTAGAATCCTTCGGCGGTGTTCGACGTACTAGCTGGCCGTGCATGTTATCTCTCCGTAGCTTTGTCTCAGAAGCGTAATGTAGTTTGTAACACTTAAATCACTTAAGGAAAATAGAATTAGTTGTCCTGTTCTAAGGTTTAGTTTTCACTGTATGTAATTTAATATTTTTCTACAATTTTGTGCACACGTCCTCTCTGCACGGCTGCGCGACGGTACGGTAAATAATTTAAATGAAACTTTACAATAATATAGCTCATACATCAGAATAACACATAGGCTACACAATTGTGTCCCAGCCCTGCTCACCGGGGACCTTGGTCACTTTTTCTGTAGTATATGACATCTCTCTCAATTTATAACATAGGCTACAATTTATTAAGATATTGCGCAGACGAAGTCTCGGGCACCAGCTAGTATAAAATACAATAACGAGAAATAGCTAGATCGGGCTACTTTAACCATTGAAATTAATTTGGTTTATGAATGCATCCAATGCCCAGGTTAAAACCAACCTTACATTTAAAAACAGTTAACACTCACTTAACATTACGTGTTTATAATTATCACGTAAGTCTTTCCCACCACGGAACAATGGTGTCCCGGACCTCTGGGAGGCGTACGCGGAGCCAAAGCCAACACACAGAATATTTCGACAATTTAATGAAATTTTAGGGGCACACCGAGCCGTTTTACACCTGCCCGAGTCATGGGCAGCACCCGCCAGGTATTGAGATTTAATGGAATCTCAAATAGACTGGACTATTAGGGGAAAGTGGTGGACTAAATACTGGATTATAGAGAATGAAATGAATTATAGAGAGTTAGGCAGACATCCGGCCCGGCCTAACAAAATGGTAAGCAATTTTATTTCCGGCAGACGGTGACTCGCCCACATAAGATGGGGCCCCAAAAAAGCGGCATCTATGATGGCTGAAGGGCAACACCGGTATGAGGGCTGGGGGTAGAGAGATATCACTGGACTTTAAACATATAGCCAACTCACCACTTAGGTTTCCACATCTACCCTCGAGAACACAGCGCTCGCGACCTCACTCTGGACGGCCGGTTAAGGCAAGTCAGAGGCGGAGGACTTGGTCGAACGACGGAGTCCCCCAGGAGCGCTCAGGTACGTGGGGTCGCTACTGCCCAACAGCTCGCCACAAGCTGCCCTGCGTTGACTGATTGCACTCGTCGAAACCAGTGGGCGATGGGGTCGTCACATACAAAACCATGTAATAACATGTCACGCCTATTGTGATAATAATACGTAAGTTTTAACCGTTTTTAAATTTATTGTTCAGTATGACTAACGAAAGTTTAAATTGTAAGGTTAAAACTAGGGCTCCTGATATCCGTGAAGTACGCCGATCCGTAGCTACGTGTTCTTAAGCCCGGCGGTACTAAGATCAGGAATTTCACGAACACGCCAAGGTACGTACCTCGTACGTACGTACGTACGTTCGCGTACGGATTCACGTGACACGCCGTGACACGCCATGATACGTAGCCCGTACTGCGTTCGTGCGCGGAGGTTCGGGCTCGGTTCCGTTGGGTACTTATCGCACGTCTCGTAGGTTCGACACGCCCCGGAGATAAATAAATAAGGACTAAGGTATTATTGAATTGAGTTACCACTTAGTATATTGAATACGGGACGAACGGACAAACATTTACTTGTGAATTAAACTTAGATTTTATTTTTTGCACGAATATAATAGTTATATCTAAGTAATTTATGGGGATATTCTGTTTTATGTATAACCAGCTATTGATTTTAGTCAAAACTAGCGACATGCCCGTTGAATTGCACTTATATAAATATAAGGTGTAAAACTCCCTAGTAGATATCATTATAATTATGAACTTAAGCAACACTGTGCTACTGGTTGTTATTATTAAATCAAGAGACTTTTTTTCTGTTAAGTATTAATGTAATGAATGAAACGTACTAGTAAAACCTTTGTACTATCAAATAATATAACGAAGCCTAAATATAAAGAAGGCAACCCTAATCCTAAGAAACAAAAGGGTAAAATTCTGCAAATCATCGGTAGGTATGATAAAGGTAATACAGGTAAACAAATTCAACAAAAACATGTACGGGGCCACAGAAAAAAAAGTACGCAGCTGCAGTTCTTATCAGTTTCGGACTTTTAGTCCGACAGCGATCACTTTTCAAGTTTTTAAGAATATTCATGTTGCTTATTTAACATATAGTTTCTAAACCATTTCTCAGTCCTAATAACAATAATTTGTGTCATGTTAGGTATTTGGTGGTAACTTAGGTATTCTTTTTAACTCGAATAATCTTTTCAACACACTTGCTCGTAACGAGGTTCTTATCTTACCACTTTTAGGCTCATAATCCAAGATATTAAACACGCGTACTTTCTCATTATATTATTGAACTAGTGTGGTAATGAGATAAACCCATCAAATTCAGTTTGTACCCTACAAGACTAAGTTACGTACGCAAACAATACATTCAAATTATGTCGGATTAAACAGGTTTTTTTTTCAAACAAGTACTTACACTATTTTTAGTCGCATAATAGCTTATGTTTTTTTGTTATTATATATATATATATATATTTTGTTATTATATTAAGTTGAATACATGGATTAAAACTTTCAGAATTATATGATATATGTACAATTTTATTAAATTATTCATTATTTACAATAATTAGTGCTTTAAACATAAATTACAACATTTTTTATTTTGGCTGTTTGGCGGGCCTTTGCTTCAAATATGCGCGCGTAACGCGATTCGAAAAAAATGCGCTCCAATGGCGCGCCGCGGTAAATTGTTTACATAAAACATTTGTGACCGTCTTCTCGCTTAATTATTATGATAAAATGCAACAAAAAGAGAATTAGAAGTAAAACTATAACAATATGTGGATGAAATCTCTGGAACCGCAAAACGCGAGTGTTACCATGAAAATCTAGTTGATGTAGTGATAAATATACCTACTTATTTGTGATGTTTGGGCCTTAAGTGGATCTATTAGTTGAAAATATAAAGTATTGTTATCAACCGACGTCGAAAAGGCATCGCAAGAAGCTTCATGTAGTCTATAAAGGTCAGTCAAACTCATATGCCATTTATAATTAAAGCATTCTGACAATTAAGTTAACGTATTTAACAAAAGTTAATAAACACGAATAAAATTTTGATTTTTACTTACAAGTGTGTTGAAAAATGTCGTATGAAACGTGTGTGCATGGTGTACACATCGGCTTCCTTATTGCGCACTCGCTTTTAGCTCGCGCGCACAATATCGACTCGTGTATAATGACCATCATAGCACACGTGTATCACAATGTACTATTTGAGTGATTTGGAATACCGTGACATTGCATAGGATTACAGAGGACGGAAGTGACACAAACAACGTTTCCACACCAAAAATACTATCCTAAATACAACACAGTTACGCGTTTAGTCTCGAATATTCTTTTCTTCAAAACAATCCAAAATGAAAATATTTACCACACATTATCTAATTACTCAAAAAGCAAATTATATCTGTGACACAAAACAAAATGTCAGATTTACATGTTAACCAAGTATTCATAGGCGAAAAAGAATTAACATGAATATTCGTTAAGCTTAGGGCTCCTATAGCCAGGGCTCATATAGCCAGCGCTGTTCGCGTTAGCGTATCGAGAGTTCAAATTATGTTTGTCGTATATTTAAATCATCCGGCAACTTTCATATTTTGACCCCTCGATACGCTAACGCGGTCGAGAAGTTAATGTCGTACAATTTTTATACTAGGCTTTCTGGACTATTTCGGCACATTAAAGAGTACTATTTATTTCTAGATTGAAGGTAATAATGACATAGGTACTATTATTAGAGTGTTTTATTGTATGACTAACAAGCTAAGCCAACCTACCGGGTTTTTTTTGTAGATAAGAAGTGCAGTTGCACGTGCAAACAAAGATAATAAGATTTGCAAGCGACTTATTATAATGAAACAAACAATATGCATAAGTAGCTTTGGGCTTTACCCTTTGTTCGTGAAGTTGAAAGAAGTGACCGCGATGTTTTGTTTTACAAATTCGTGGTATTTTTTTATTTAATCTGGAGTTTAGAATTTTGCTTTCGCATTCATTGTCATTAGTTACTCCTGACATCACAAATCTTCAATTTATAATTCAGCTGTGAATTTAAAGTTATTTTTGTTGATGTTTCGTTATTTTTTGTTTTGTTATTGTTAATGTATGATTAGTGTTACTATTTAACAATGAAGAGAAGTTGGGTTATTTTAGCAACCCGTTTATTAAAGTAGCTATTCAATGTATTTATTATTTGGTTCTTTTCATTTATTACTTACTTAATATTTAAAAGGCCTTACTATTGGAAATAAATTTTAATTCAAAAGTAATGAAACGGAATTAGAGCTATGAATAAAAAACACACGATACATTTTTATTCGTAGCTCTTAGAGACCGCATCGTATCTTCACTCAAGGTCGCGGGCGGACCGAACGGGCGTGTTCTTAAAGTACGTGAAGCCGTGATCACGCCTACACGCATCTACACGGATTCACGTACCCTAATTTCACGTAGCCGAACTTCACGTGCGGAACGGACCAGAAAACCGTAGCAGTGAATCACGAACCCGGGCGTACGGCTACGGGTTCACGAATCACGGACACGACCGCGAGCCCTAGTTAAAACCAACCTGCTGCATGTAACATTTTTACGCTTTTATGGTTTTTTTTTAATTACATGTAGTTGTCTTGTATTTTTATCCCTCAGTGGGTCGAAGTAAGCTACCTAGTAAAAATTACATAAGTAAAAGAAATGTTTCGTTCAAAAACATTAATAAAAACATAATTATGTAAATAAAACACGTCATTATTTAGCAAAAAGCCCATTCACTTCCTAAACGGCAGTATTCTAATTTATAATCCAATAACGTATGTTATCTGTCAATAAGCCATTCTTGCAAAATAATAAATATCGACCAGTCCCAAACGCGAACACCAAACGATCGATTGTGTCTCCCTCTCGCACTTGCTTGTTCGAACGATAGAGATAGAGAATCGAAACTTCGTTTTTTAGGGTTCCGTACAGAAATGGTAAAAAAGGAACCCGTATGTTGCAACTGTCTGTCTCGCTGTCACATCGTTAAATATCTCGAGAACTACTTAAGCTACCGATTTGAAATTTGGAATACTTATGAACCAATTTAATCCAGACACATTGAAAGAAGATTTTATTTATATTTATTTTCCATGAAAAAATGCCAGACAAAAAAATGGGGGCAAAAATTTGAAGTTTAATTACTGGGTCGTACAATACAATACAATACTCTTTATTGCACACCTCACACAGATGAAATACAGTTACAAGAGAAAATAATAATACAGAACAGTAAGGGCTAAGAACAGGCGGTCTTATCACTAAAGAGCGATCTCTTCCAGACAACCTTTGGGTAGTGGAGTACAGTTCAAATCATCAAGGATGATGGATGGGTCATGTGGGGGCTATCATTTGAAAGGGCTAGATTTGCACATTCTAGAAACAATTTTTAATTATTTTTTTACAATGCAATTTTTATTATTAAACGAAAAAAATACCTTTCCTATTCATCTCCGAAAGAATGTGAATTTTTACACAACTTTGATATTATCCTAAATATTACAGGAATTATTTACCCTAACTTCATTATTTTTTTTATTAAAAAACTTTTCTGAACTAAATTTGTAATTTAAGCGACTTACATTATTTTTTTTCCTTTAAATTGATATGATATCATGCAGGAAGTACCGTCTTATAAATAAGATATAACACAATCTGTCGATCGATCGTAGCTGACTTCAAATTTCTACATTAAGTTTGTAGAGTGGAACTCTCGGTGCGAGAGTCCGACTCGCACTTGGCGTATTTCGCGGTTTTTTTTACATGCTGGGATAATTAAATCAATAATTAAGTCTCAGTTGGTGGACTGGTAAGGTATTGACATAAATATAAAGACATTTCAATGTAGGAGGAGTTTCAGAATTAACATAAACACCGATCTCTACAAGTCGCGGCCACGGTTGGAATACATTACCGACGCGTTGTTTTTTATTGGCTCTATAATTTAAGAATTAAACCGTGCTTATTCTGCTTTTAAGGGTTCTGGAAACAAATGGCAAGACATTTAACAATAGTGTCAGGAAAACAGAAACGATTATCCCGTGTTTTCTTTGTTTCTAAAGAAAACGTCACGTAACATCTGAGGGCTTTGAGCTATCACGTTATTCTTTCTATAAAAAATTACTGATCGTCCCGTCCTAGTGTGAGGCATTCTTCATGGTTATTTGAGATGCATTTGTTGGTTTTAATGAAATATATAAATTAAAACGGGATTTTTTTTATTATTTTACATTTACAATAATTCTGACGATAGTCAGTTTTGAAACTCGTGCCTGAATTTTAAAATCTCCCCCTTTTTAGGGTACTTCATATAAGTTTACCTATTTAATTTATCATTGGTTTTTCTACGGATCCCTTAGATCTTAGTTTGAGGCGCAGATACCCATTTACATTTTGACCTCTCCTTATACCGCCATCCTAGCGCCCCGCAGATCGCCCATATTGGTCCTTCGCTCGTAAATTTCGATTGCTTTATCTCTTACAAGCTTTGGACTTTTAAATAATTATGCCATCGTAAAACTGTGTCTGTTTTTACGATAAGTGCGTCTATCTTTGAAATCAGTCGGCCGTATATTCATATCTTTATTTGCATTATATTATTCTACATTCTTCTCTCGTTGATAAAATAGTTGAAATACAAAACAACTTTATACAGAGCACAATGTATTGATTCGACAATAAAAGCACAGTTACATCGAAAACAAATATTAAAATATATTCAAATTGAGAAATTATAATGCCGTAATAAATATACGTCTATCGGTTGAGTACAAAAGACGAAGTTTGTAAGCTAAAGCGAACGTCCATTGTTTCGTAGTATAACTACACAGAATGACAAACATTAAAAGACCATTATTGTTTTACTTAACACTACCATTAATAAACCGAACGACAATCAAAAGGAAACGCCGGCGTCACAGCATTTAAAACCAAAACGTACTAACTATATGAGCCCCTTATGATCCTTCTGCTTTTCGACTTTAAGCAATAATTTTGACCAGTTCCTCAATGGTGACTCCCACTTAAACCATTACAACTTAACTGCATTCGAATATCTGATAAGAAACTTGCTAACCGACAAAAAGAATGCCACAGGTACCAACGGTAGCTTTAAAAATTTATAGACAGGGTCAATATCTCAATTTCGATTCGGTCCTATCGCCATTTATCAGTGGCATCTAATGATCAGCCAGCTATAATACGGCATTGGGTGTCAAACTAATGAGAATATATTCCATTAGTTCACAATAAATTTAGTGAGGTCTCGAATGGAACGGCATATTAATTGGATATTAGTGTACGATGACACCTCCAAACGTAAGCGGCCGCGGTAGAAACGATTAGGCACATAAAGGCATTCCAAGTTGTTCCGTGTCTTTAAAATTAGACATTCATACTTTTGTAGCATTGCCCCTAGGCTATTCGAACTGATTTGAATTTAAATATCAAAAGCCAGTTCTTATAACACTGCAAAGTGCCTAATATAGACGGACTTCAAGAATTCAGACACAAGATATATGAGAATGGCATGAATTTATCGATTCACGTTTAATTAAAAGTCTGTTAGTGACAAATTAAATTAGTGCTCCATAAAATTGACGATAACGCAATTAATTTTAGATATAAAAGAAATACTGAGGATAATTATGCTAATTATTTAATTAAAAAGCTGGTTTCATGTTTCACTAGTTTATTGTGATGGCAAAAAATATCCAGTTTAATTTAAATTTATAAACAATCTAATATTATTTTAATATAGTTATGAATATTACACGTAATTTGAATGAATCACTTCAAAGCAATCTTCGGGATCAAATAAGAAACAAAAGGGTATTATAAAACATTTCTTTAATAACTCCCCGGGCGTCGGGTAAAGGAATTACTTTTTTTTAACAAATTGAATCTTGCTAAATCTTCCAAGGGGTCACCGCAATCGGGATCCGTTGTCACTGTAGATAGCATCGGAAGAATCTCATTAGAGTTGAACATTCGTCCTGAGCCTCATTCCCTTTTAGATGGTGCGTCTAACTTCCCATTGGAATCTTAGCTGGGATTGTTCCGAGTTTGTATCCGTATGGAGCTTAACTTTACTGCGTATTGACTTGGTCTTTGAAGAGAGTCGAGTTACACGGTCTGAGGCTTGTCTTGTACATAATGTACAACGCTAAATTGAATTCGCCAAGTTCTTGTTAGAAGTTTCCTTAAGCTACATCTTGATGGAATCTTTTTAAGATACTTAAATAGTTAGTGAATTTTGTATTTAGAGCTTACGAGGTGTTTTGAAATGTTAAGCACCGATGATGGATTTGAAATTTAAATTCAACACAATGGCAACAAATTCAATTTTTCACACGACGTCTCGACTTGGTGCAGATTGAATCTGCCGCAAACTGTAAAGGCCCCAGCCGGCGGCGAACGGAAAATTAAAAAGCAAAACGGGGACGGTTTCCTTGCCATTCTTTTTAATTTCTCCCCGTCACGATGGACGTTGGGATCATTAAAATTTCCACCATGTGCCACCCCAGCGGATTTATTTGATGTGGAATGATAAAGTTGCTCGGCTTCAAGAATTTTCAATGAGGTGTTAATAAGGTAAAGTCACCGAGGACAATCGTAAACAGATGCGAATAACTGCAAAGAATGTGAAATTGCCCTAGTCGCTACCCTAATACTCGTACCTGTGTGTATGACCAAGATGCCAATCTCTAACCGTGCGTTTACATGCTCGGGCTCTCGGCCGAATGTTTCGGCCATGTTAGTACACGATGATTCGAGACAGACTATATAGAGAAAACTTAAGCCAGACCAGAGACAATTTAAGTACTTTTTCAGGTAGTTTGGTTGAGTTAAAAGGTGTCTTAAATAATTTCACTTCGGGTAAAGCTATTTAAAAAGTGTCTTAAATAGTTTCAACAACCAAAGCTATTTAAAACACCGTTTAACTCACGAAACTACCTGAAAAAGCTTAAATTGTCTATGGTCTGGCTTAAATTTTATCTATATAGTCTGTCTCGAATGAGCGTGTACTAGGGTGGGCCGAATCATTCGGCCGAGAGCCCGAGCATGTAAAAGCACCATTTCGCTCATTCGTGAAGAAACCGCAACTGTCGTTGTCACACTGATAAAGGTAGTGAGGTAGAGATAACTACGATACGCTTATGAGCGTGAGCGACTGGCATCTTGGCTACGCACACTTAAGTTTAGATATTTAGGTCTAATTAACATTTTAATATTCAAAAATAAGTGCACTGGGTATTTTCTAAAATGATATCCTAATATTATATACACGCTGACTGCATTGTATTAAATGGATACCTACTATTTTTTTATTCATATTATGCTGATATAGTTTACAGCCAGAAATCATTTTGTCATAGGCTAAATAATAAAAATAACAGTTAATTAAACTTCAGATAGCTGTTAGCAAAATTAAATTAAATTAATTGATACATGATGATAGCTATTTCACTTACACGAGCTGTTTTTGTTGCGTGCCTTGTAACTTTCATTATTTTAACTTTGAACATTGTCTAAGGTCACGATTAAACGACTTTCTGTGTACCATGATTAATGCGGTTCTAAATTATTAAATATCGTAAAAGCCTTAAATTACGAAATGTCAGAGCTACCAATTCGTAAGTCAAAAGGGGTTATTGAATTCGATTTATGTCTTGGAGTTCTGCTTGGTATTAATTGTAATGAAGTGCAGAATTGCGTGACCAATCCCATCAATTTTGAACTCGTATTATTGAACTTCAATAGTCTAGTGTCTTAAAGACCTAACTTTATGGACGTTCCATAACAAACATCTCTTTTTTGTGAGCAGTAGGATTACGCTACTGATTTTACTTCTAAATGCCAATGTAATTTTAAAATGGCTAGTGAGCATCTTAAGGCACACACACACAGGCATTGTGTGTTTGTGTTAAGCCCCAAATAAATCTTAACCTGTTTGATTGATGAGGGTTGATGTTGAAAAATCACAATGTGTTTGACGCGTAAAGCGTATCTAAGTAAGGTACTAAAATTGGTGTGCTAATGGCTACTTTAAAAATTGAATTCGTAGCTTTTAAATCGACTGTAAGTATATCATATGATTAAGTGTGGTATAATTTAGGTATGACATTGAAAAGCTCAATTCCGATACGATTGTATACAATTCTAAGAAATGTGCTGTTACTGCTAGTATAATATTTAACGGACTGGTCATTGATATTTAGTGGACACTTACGAAAAAACTTCACCAATCACGTCGTCTGCTGCGACGCTGTGTCGGTACATCATTATTCGATTTCATAAAAGTTAACTAAAGCATTTCGTTTTGAATCATAATATTTAAGTTAAACAATAAACTACACGGCTTTTAACCTCACGCTTTCAACTCGTTTTTTTAGTATCCATACCAATGTTATATGTGAAAAGTATCTATTTACCTGTTATATGGATAGTTTTATACATATACATAAAATTATACTTGAAATACATCACCAAAATACGGCAGATGTGCTTCCTATAAAAGTAAAAAAGCATGTTGCACAAAAATAAATACACAACGGCGTCACATTACTCGTATTACCATAATCCTCTTACCATGGCTAATGCAAAAGTAAATAAGAAAGTATTAAATAATAAAGATTTGAAAAGGCTCAGGGCCAATAAATCATTGACCATTAGCAAACCAAATGTGTTGTACAAATAAAATAAAGTTAGGAAGGATAGCTTGATGTCGCGTATATTGTGTTTCTCAGATTTTTACATGAAATGTATATAATATATATCTTCTCGTTAGGAATCTTAGGCAATGTTTATGCCAAGTAAAATTATTCGTACTTGTAATCGGTAAGTACTTTATCAATAAAGGATCAATCTTTATCAATTATCTCTGTCATCAAAAAATAAATAATATCAACGGTTGAATTAATAATTGTTATCCATAATACATTCACATACAGATTATAGTATATGTCATGGTGAGTATTAGTCTTTAATGTCCATAAATAACTGTTCCAAATAAGGTGCGACATATGTTTTATCATTATTTCCAAGTTAGCCAATAATTGGCTATCTTTTGTCGAAAGTGGTTTTAAAATGCGTTTATTCGAAAGCTTTAATAGTCTTATTTTGTTTATGTGTTTGTGTGCAAAATAAAAACGTAACTTGCCATATCGAGAACATAATTAATAATCATTAACTATCCGAAGTGCGTGGGTGACAAAGTAATGCCAAGAATTGTTGTTAACTGTATTCAAATTGGCCATTTTCTACGAGCAAATGTCACTATTTGTATAGATTAATGTTGCGAGACAGTATTTAAATAGAATGCTGTAAATAAAGAACAATGTTCAATTTGCATAACCCGAATTGATGGCCGCGTGTAACTTTTCATTTGATAAAATGTTTGGAACTACTGCATGATAAAATATTGGACGTAAATTACGTTAACTATCGATAGGCCATAGGTGACAAACGGTGAATGCTTTCCAATAAGTTTGAGTTTAGCCTATTATGCCTTTAATTAAAAAAACGTTTGTAATATACGATTATTACCTTAATTTACATCGTTGTGTGTTGTGTAGGTGATAGTCAACATGTTACGGTAGAATAGTGTTAAGAGTCATATATTTTTCGGCAATTGTATGCCTTTCTATAACATCAATATAAAAATATTTGTAGCTTACAAAATATTTGTATATATATTTAGTATCTCTGAATTGAGTTCAATTGGGTGTAAATTTGTATTTCCTGGCAATATATAAAAGGGTTTATTAAATAAATATAGAGTAATAACTTTGTTATATTATTAGATTTAATATACTAAAAATGTATTTCATCGCGGTGTTTTTAATAAAATACATGAATAAATTAAAAGTTAAAATGAGAAACTGAGGTTAGGATTACGTCTCGAATTCAAAATTGGATTTTTTTAAAGTTCTGAATACAACGGTAGTCCTCTAAGGGCCACTTGCAGCAACCGGGGTTTGCCACATAACCAAAAGTTTAACGGTTTTTCGTATGGAATTTGACAGCTTAACTCCAAGCTAGTGACTAACCCTAGATGGTGCAAGTGGGCCTAACTGTTTGTATAATAATTTTATAAATAACAAAGAAAACACCATTTCCTGACATCTCAACATCTCCAACCTCTTTTCTATTTACAATTGTAATAACAGAAAACTTTAAAATGCAATAAGTGATAGTAACGTGTCACAGTTTTGGTAGCGTTCCAGCAGGCGCAGTGTTTGACACCGTCGTAAGATATTTGGCAGCTGCGAGTGTTGGCCCACTTCTGAACCACATGTTATCATATTTATGAACCGTGATGAGAACGCTGAGGAGTTAACATTTATATCTAATTACGGTCTGAAGGGCTGTGCCCTATTTCAGAATTTATAGCCAGTTTGAATAGGAATAAAAAAATACCCAGTCGATGGAATTATATAAACAAACTTATTTCTGGTACCCATAATATGCTAGAACTAGTTTTTTGGCTGAACCTTTAGGATTACGAGTAATAGGATGTAGGGGAGAGTCGGTTATATCGTACCACTTTTTACTTAAACGTGGATAACTTTTTTCTGAAGGTAGATAGAAATTTATTCAAATAGAAGTTCAGTTTATATATTAAATCGAGTATCCTGGGATTAAATTTACGATCTGAAAAAAAAAAAGAAATCCGAGCTTAAATCTTACCACCACCATTCAAACTGTATTAGTTAAGCATTGTGAAAGTTAATTGTTTATTTTAGATTAAAATACCTTTTGTTTATAGCAATACACTAAAATCGAACTGATACAATTCAAAAATATTTGGTCAGTTAAATCTTACCTATGAGCGTGAGCTATGGGTACGATTGAACCGACTAGGTATTTTTTTTAAAATAAATAATGTAAAATAACCACAACACTTAGACAATTTGTAAATACCACTCAGTAAAGCTAATAAACATTATAATGAAGTACATCTGTATTTTAGATCACAAGTCACCTCAAAAGTTACAGTTCTCTCTCAAGTTCATTCTTATAATTTTGACATTTTTATGATTTGAACTTAACTGATGATTAAAACATAGGAGCTCTGTTGGGTGCCCTATATGCATGTATAATACGAGTAGGTTGTTAAGTAAGAAATCTAGAGGAGGTGGTACGATTTAACTGGTGGTACGATATAGCTGGCTCTCTTCTACAATTGATGTTACTTTTCAATGGGTCGAAGTCGAAACCCGAAGGGTTAGGTGAAATTTTGAATAGTTTTGATGACATTCATGACCAAAAATGACAAGGATACAGTAAGCAACACACACAAGCAATTATGTGTTAACATTTTTTACAAATTATTTATAATACACAAATTTTCCGAAGAGTGGTTTTGAAATTTGGTTAATGTCTGTGAAGTATACGTTGCTGGTCCTCATTATGTCTCGTAAGTCTAAATGCAGAACCAAAACAAAACTTTGCAATAAGGCAAGAAGGAAAATTGTCTGACTGACGCTCCGTTCGCTTCCAAGCAATAACATGGGGGCGTAATCCCATCTTATTACTGTGGTCGACTCGACTCGTTGCCAACAATCTAAGAGACAATTTTTTCAATTATGCTCGCCCGCCACCGCGAATGCAATCAGATTTTCTTTTATTTATGTACCTAACGTGCCTGTTAATTTTAATATTTTCTTATTACTGCAAATTGTTTCTCCCGTCTATAATAGAGTTTTTTTGGGCCAACGCTTTAAAATTGAGAATACTTTTATGGCCGAGCTCATTTGTTAGCTTGAAGTCGGATCCGATGTTGAGACTAAAGCACCGTATAATGTAATCCAGGATTATGCATAAAGATTAATCACGCTTTGCGACATCTAGCCACGGGCGTTCAAAATTGGCGGTCGCTTATAGAATAAAACACGCACCAGTTCTAGATTTATACCCAACCATAAGGCACGATAAATCAGGCAAGGTATCGTGTCTTCTAACAATTCATAATTAGGCACCGATATCGACTTCTTTGTGCTTCCAAGCATGCAAATGTCCCTTGGACTTATTTATAGTGAGTCGCCGAGGCACTCCATGTTTTACTATACGCTGTAATTAATGTCGTAGCATAGTGCTTTATTGTGTCCTGAAGTTTGTCGGCTCGCGCATCCGGCTAAATTATGGCATGACTTTGTCGCGTGTGAACATTATAATGTGTACGGGGCTTTATGTTAGCTTTGCCTATGACGAATGAGTTCAGAGTAGCATTAAACCCTTTATGTTTATCGTCGGATCCAACTTGTAAACTGCCTTTAGATAATGACCGTTGGAATCTCTTGGGATTGTTCTGTAATCTATTTATTTTACGACAGGTATTTCTGAGTAGTAGTTCGTCTTGATTAGTAAACCTACAGCTTTATTAGTCTTAACCGTAGATAGGTAATTGCTTTAGTTAAATTTTCAACGATTGTTTTAAAAAGTCTGGCTAGCTTAAAATCGCCGTCAATATAACTTACAAAGGATGTAAACAAGTGGTATCACATGTTTAGTGACTGTTTCTCCTTATATTTTCACACTACCTCATAGAACACCACTCTGAAGACGTTCACTACTGATATGGTTGTATTATTGTAACATACAAAACGTAAGATAAATAACTTAATTTTGGAGATTTTATTGTGAATGGACAATATATGCTTCTATTAATAAAATACTATAGTAGTTTATGCAACAATGATATAATAAGGGTTCTTAAAATTCAAGGGTCTCTGTTATTAATAATAAGTCCGAGAATTTTAAGAACCAATTATGAGCTGTTGCATACACTAGTTTTTACACGACATCACCAGCGAAAAACGCGAAGTTTTGAGTGGCGGCAGAATGTGAAAGGTGTCGGTCGTACCTTTAGAAAATTAATAAATAATCAACAATATTGTAGGTATGGAAATCCATAGGAGCAGTGTTCTTATGGAATACCATAGACGTTATAATGTAAGTATTACTTTTCCTACTCCAGCACTTCTATCTATCAATTAGACGACTGACAACGATATTAAAAAAGTATACATTATAACGTTGTCTATGGTATTACATAAGAACACTGCTCCTATGGATTTTCATACAATATATTAGAACTGCTGATTTTTTTTAAATTTATATAGTGGGCATAATGACGTTCCACATTCTGCCACCTTTTAAGATTTTGCTTTTTTCGTTATTTTAGCCGTCGTAAAAAAACTAGCCTATGCAACAGCTCATAATTGGTTCTTAAACTCTCGGGTCTGTTATCACTGTTGCATAAACTACTATTTTAAATATCGCTGTCAGTCATCTAATTTGACAGATAATAGTGCTGGAGTACAATAAATGTTTTATTTTTCACATACCGCAATATATTTTCCGTACAATCTAATCTTCTATCAAAGACATTAAGACTGCAATTCAAATCATTAGCGATTATAGCCTAGATACGGCAGCATAAACAAACGTATATTTTTAACCTTATTGCGACGCCATAAGGTTCATAATTGCACATGATTTAGATGCATTGAACATTTATTGACTAACTGTCGGTCGTATGCAGCAATTAGCCGTACTTGGTTTCTGTTAACGAAGCAATTGTCCCCAGTACCCTCTTCTATGAATATTCTGCTAGTTAAAACGACGTCTACGCTATGGGTACTATTTGGAGTTACGCTCTTTATATGACAGTACTGTTTATTATGCGATACTAGCATTGCCAAAGTTAAAAGAGCAGTATCAGTTTAAAATTGGAATGTTGTTGTTGCCTTTTTGTTTTGAGCCGTTGTCATAGAGATTCTGGGGTTGATAACATTAGCCTTCTATTACTATGGTTGTATCGTGGGTGACTGTTGGTGAATATGGTTAAAAATAAAGCTAAACAGAACAGTTTTGCCAATTGTTTTTCGGTGAAGAGAAAAGTTGTCCTGGTGAAATCTGTAGGGGTACGTCCCGAAAGAAATTCAAAAGGGAATGTGAATTTTCAATTTGCAACCCGCTTTGGATCAGCGTGACACTATAGCCCAATGTCTTTTGCATGAAAATATGCCTGCGTGCGTAGCCAAGATGCCAATCGCTCACGCTTAATAACGTATCGTAGCTACCTCTCTCTATCACTCTTCCTTATTAGTGTGACAATGACAGTTGCGTTTCGTTAGCGACTGAGCGTGAGCGATTGGCATCTTGGCTACGCACCCTGTGCCTTCGTGTATAAAATATATATGTTCTATTGATGGTAGTGGTAGATTGAGGTTACTTTTATACGTGGTTGACAACATTGTCCAATAAACAACCATGAGATACTGTAGTTGGAAACTTCGATAGAAAACATTGTGGAAAAAATCTTTATCATTTAATATAACTACAGTTTACGGATATATCACGATTGTTATATACGAGACATGTGTCGTGTGAAACATGTCGCGTATTTATACTCTCAGAGTGACATTAATTAAAGCTATTGGTCGTTAACCTATTTAAAGTCCGTATGCGGACGAATCATTAATTTGTATCATCATTAAACAGATCATTTTGTCTTAAGAGTGGGATAGTGAGTGTAAATATATTGGAATTTGGATCGAAGGGATTATAAGCACGGTAAGATTATCGTGCTCTTCAAGTTCCACAAGGTTGAATGTGATGCCACGCTTTATTTTGAGTTTTTTGCAAGACATAGAGACATAATTATACAAATTAATGAGTGTAAAAAATATATCCTATAGTATCTTTTTGTGTCTGTATGTGTCTTCTGTTGTGCAGGAAGATTCGAGGAAGAATGTAGGATGGGAAGGCAGCCGGGTCAGTAATCAGCAGCTCAAACTTCAGGGAACTGGGCTGAATGATGCGACAAGTGCTCGACAGCCCGCCTGAGTCCGGCCGGAGATCCCTACACTACATCTACATCTTATAGTGTAAAGTAATTGGTGTCATATACTCGTATGTTATAGAAAATTTTGTCGATATATATTTTTTTTTTGACTGAAGTTTGGCTTTGACTGCTGGTATTATTTAGGTTCTGTCTCTTTTTAATACCTATTAGACTTTTGTATGTGATAATATACCACGTGTAACACAGGGGCAAAAAAAATAATCGTAGGTTGTACTCCTCAAACCTTACAATTTTTGTTCAACAACTTTTTAAAAATATGTACCTGCTGTGTGTAGTATGAGTAGGTTTTCACTTTTTCATACTAACTTAATAGTATTTTCAATGTACATAGTGTACACACGTTCAAAATTGCATGGGCAATGTGTGAACGAATTCATTGACTGCTCATGCAATTTTGAACGCAATCGTACGTTAGCATCAGCCTAGTTGACGTATCTTGACATAATACAAAAATTATAAAATTCGCAGCACGGCGTCTTCAAACACTTTAAAATGTAATAAAAATCAAAACACACGTTATTCTTAAAAGCTTAAGTGCTCCCCAAACTGAGCAACGTGAGCACTACCTACGATTTTTTTTTTGCTCCTATTATGGACCACACACGGTAGATCTCAGTAACCCATGTACAGTTCAGGGATGTTGCGGATATTCACATCAGCATCCGCATGAGCGGATCTTCCGCATCATTTTCAAAATCCACATCCGCCTCCGCATCAATTCGATGCGGAGCTTATGCGGATGCGGATGTGGAACAAGTCTGTACAGGAACGTCTCGGCGACGGCTCACGTGCTAGGTAAAGTAGGTAATTCCACCATTACCCAATAGGCATATTGTTACGTTATCGAAATTCGTTGATCAAACTCTTACGTCTTTGACGGATAGCGAAAAGAAAAACCGAGTTTGTTTCCTTATTTTTCGAATAAATAGTACAAAAATTTAATAATTTGGGATTTTTTATCTACCTAATCTTACACCCGCTTTCACATCCGCAACATCCCTGAATTATACACGTATTGTATAGGTAAAGTATCTATCGTCGCGTACTATGATGGCTTGGATGGATTTCTCTTCCTGTGAATTTAGCTATACCGAGGATTTCCTAAAATACTACTTAACATTATAAACGCAAAAGTTTGTAAGTAATGAATGTTTGTTACTCTTTCACGTAAAAACTACTGAATGGATTTTAATGAAACTTCACAATAATATAGCTTTTACATCAGAATAACACATAGGGTACAATCTATTATTATTGCCGCCGACGAAGTCGCGGGCACCAGCTAGTACAACATACAATAACACTTTAAATTTTTACATTTTGCAATCATAATTATAAACATACAAAGGATTTATCGCGAATTTAGTTAATATACCGACATTTTAGAGGAGAAAAGAGGTAGAGCAAGACCCAGGACTATGGGGCGATAACATTAGGACCTGGACCGGTATTGTAGACGCTGCCACCCTAGGTAGAGTGGCGAAACACAGGGAGGACTTTCGCGTGGTGATCGCCGACATCCGTTAGGATATGGCACGAAGAAGAAGAAGAAGACCGACATTTTGACATAATAGCAAGGGTAGGCGAGTATTTCTAGCTAGATCGCCGTTGACTTCGCTGATTCATCAGTCAAGCCAATACCATGAAACATGAAACGTACCACAAATATTAAGGTAAATTAACTTAATTCGCAATGGACCCGTTGCAATGCTTATAATTATACTACATACTATTAGAAATAGATTCTAAACGTTAATTAATGTTATGATATTTTTATGCATCCATAATAGGCATGTATCCGCGTTCCACCAGGCGGGCCGTTTGCTTGTCTGCCACCATGGTAATACAAAGATTATACGAATTTACGACTCAGGGCAAATACCTTCAAGAGTACCTTTAGGTAATAAGAGGGCGATTCTTTTTTCGTCCCGCTTTTGCTTCTTAATTTGTAATTAACGAGTTTACTTTGTCAAGTACAGTCTCGGGTTGCAAGTGGCGTCGACAAAAGAAAGGGTTTCGATAATTAAGTTTGAGTGCAGCAAGAACAAAATGAAGAGGGCAATGGAAGCTCTCACTGATGTGCATTTTATTTGCTTTTGCAAATACATTTAAATACTTAACAAGTACACGGACAGTATGTATGGTACGGTACAGTATGGTGGCGCCACCTCTCGCTTCTAGTTGATAATAATCTGTAAAGATTATCTGGAGGGCAGCACTGGACGTAAGTCGGAGCTGTAGGATGGGCGGAACGCACCTTAAACGTTTAAAATAAGAAGGGATTGCAAGTAGGTACACGGAGTAAAATCGGTTTTGTTTAATACTAAACTCCGCTCTGAACTTTAACTCGTGACCTCTATATTTCGACATTGTTTTGATCGACTCGGCTCACACTTCAACTAAAAAAAAATGTATAAATTCAAAGAGACTACAGAAAAATCTCTTTCGATTTATGATTTATATAATATTGTAGTGTAAGTACTTAAAAAAAATCAAAACACATATTATAAATAATAAATTATTTAATTCATGCTTTACAATTCCAAAATAATTAAGGTGTGACGTGAAGGGCTACCACTAGCATGGTAGCAATTGTATCGACTACCATGCCATGCGTCACTTTCGCACTAACGTACTTGCTAGAACGTGACAGTCGATAAAAACCCGACCATAATAGACTAGCTGGAAGATAATAAGCATACAATGAATAAATATTATTTTGCATAACGTAACTAAAACCCCCAAACTATAAATTCCGGTCAAGAAAATTCAGTAAGTAGTACCAAAAGCAAATGAAGACAAAGCTTCGGCTGGTAATATCAGGTTTCTGTGCAAACACGGTGCCCATCATGCCGCTCTCGAGTTACGCTTAAGTGAGTCGACCACCGCAGAATATTCCATTAAATTGTTTTCTTTGCTGAACACAATCCGTCTTACACAAGACAAATAACAGCCCTTTATAAGACAATCGTCCTGTAGCGTCTTTGTCAGTCTATTAGAGATCTATTTTGTGTGACGACTACTGTTGGCTTGGCAGGATAATGTGCGTGTTCTGAAGATAATGAATGGATTGTTATTTTGATGAATTTAATATTCGTTGCATTTTGATTGATATTTTAATGGAAACAATGTATTTACGGAAGTATTATCCACTCAAACGTATGTAATATCAAACTCAAAACTGCAATTATGAATGAAGTCATTCATAAATACGAGTATTACATGCAATTGTGAACGTGACTACAAATATTATAAAAGCAAAAATAACTCTGTTTGTCTTTTACCTCTTCACACTAATACCGCTGAGCGGATTAATGTTGATACGGTGATAATTTGACGCCTAAGAAAGGACATAGTATAGTTTTTTTTCTAATTTTACGCAGACAAACTTGCAGGCAAAAGCTTGTAGTATATGTTTTTATTTAGGTACTTTTCCTTAGTACTCATAATTACATACCGTAAACATATCACCCCACGATAACAAGCCAAATAGATGAAACCGATATTATCAACTCCAGCTGTATACTCGTATATACCTATTTATTGGTAACATTAATATATTTAACAAAAAAACATAGAATAATTAAAAATAACTTAGATTAAAAATAACAATAAAACTTTCAAAAATTTAGCGGCCCGGCCAGCCCCTAGGAACCCAAAAATGCTGGCAGCATTTCCTCGCTGCATACAATACTTCTCATCATTCTTAAAAAAACTAGAAACTCCCATATGTACGAGTATAATTACGCAGAACAAATATTGATCCTATTAAATGATATAGTCAAACTTTACTTCAAATTATGTTCTTTTTGCAATTTTCGATATAATGACTTTTAAGATTAGATAATGACATTGTTGTATTTGTAACTGCAGGGTCATTATCAAATCCAACATAATATTTAATACCAACATTGTTTTTAATACAGTCAAGTGCAAAAATGTGTATCGCAAAAATCGCTTGATAAAATATGGTACAAACTACGTTTTGATTACACCGGAATAAGGTGTTTTGACACATGTTTTAGATGTATCTATCTATGTATGTATCTATACACCCATATTTTTATATTTGACTGTATACGGGTACCTAAAGAAACGTTGCATGTCGGTCAAATGATGATCCAAGGGGAGTCCACGTGATTAGAAGACTTGAACCATTTTAAGTAAAAACGTCTTTGAATTTTGAACGCCGCACGGAATGGTATATCCTCAATCTGGGCGGCCATAATTCAAATTCAAAAATTGACTATAGAAAAAAATAAGGTAGATTGCGAAAGTCAACTAATTGATGCACTACGTATCGCTATTGTTAGGGGCCTATTTGCAATGCAATTAGATGCTCGCATAGCTGGTTGAAACTGAAACTTTTTCAATCACGCCTATTTTCGTTCGGTGACATTAGTCTAAAGAGTCTAAACATATAATTATGTTAAAACCTTGATTTTTTTTTTCTGCTATAGGGGGCAAACGAGCAAACGAATCGCCTGATGGTAAGCGATTAACGTCGTCCATGGACACCCGCAACACCAGAGGTGAATAGTGAAACATACGCAGTAAATGTTTAATATTATATAATGGCAGGTAATAATGTACCGTTTTCATATATTTTTACTAAGACTTACCATGCTTTTAAATAATAATATAATATAATAAATAGTAATTTTGTTTGTATATTAAACAATTGGAGATAGTTTTTAATAGTACTTACCTATTAATCATTTTTGAAGATAAATAAAATTTGTAATGTGAACCTTATTTACTTAAGTTTACGATTAAGCTCTAAATTGGTACTAAATCACATCTTTTAAAAAAATGGTGTCTAAACGTTTCAAGGAAAGAATTTACGTTTATAAGAATTTGTTTATTTTTCAATATGGTCATATTATGGCTTTCAATGACAAATCCGCGGAAGGAACAGACTAGACGTCCGTCTGTCTGTCATTCAGAGTAATTTGTGTCAATAATATTAAATAATATTTAAAACGGGTCACTCACGTCGATTTACGCTCGACATGTTTCGTTCTTTACGAAGAACGTCATCAGGAGCGACCACCCGCGACAGAGGCAAGTCGTACACACTCACACAAAGAGCGAAAATCGACTAAGTTACGTGAGTGACCTGTTTTAAATATTATTTCATATGTTCGAGTCTCACAAGAGTTTTATAGTTAAAATTGTGTCAAAAAGGTATTTTTTTACAAATTATATTACTTAACACACATTAAATAAAATTTTGCAATTTCTTATTTTACGAATTTCACTCAAATTGCATTTCATCATCATCTCTCCTAGCCGTTTTCGGCCACAGCGACTACGTTCTAGCGCTGAGAGCGTCGCTGATGAGCTCTCAGGTGACTGACATAGCCAATTTTTGCAGAGAATGTGCGGGCACACTCGCTACACGTCAGCACTCCTCCGATATAATTGTAATGTATGGCCACACGTGGTCTGGCCTGTAGCTCATCGCGCTTAGCGTCGAGATCCAAGCATCGCCTAGCTTCAAAATCACGCACCTGTGTGTGCACAGTATGCCTCCACCGTGGACGGTCCCCGGCCACAGTCTCCCATGTCGTTGGCTCTATCGATGCTCTCTTCATATGCCGCTTCAGCACATCCTTATACCGCAGAAACTGGCCGCCTAGCTTACGCTTGCCATTTTGCAGTTCGCAGTAAAAGATGCGCTTTGCAACTCTGTCTTGAGACATACGGGAGATGTGCCCGCACCATCTCAGCTGTCGCCTCATTAGATAGGCCTCTATTCCGGCGACATTAGCACGTCTAAGGACCTCTGTGTTTCTAACACGGTCGGACCAGTGAACATCCATAATGTTGCGAAGGCATCTTAGGTGGAAACTATCTGCTGAACGGATATGCTGGCGGTGTAGGCACCAGGTTTCCGAGGCATAGAGGAGATTTGGCAGGACAATTGCCATGTACACAGCTACTTTAGTAGCGAGCTTTATGTCGTGAGACCGAAACACCTTGGAACGAAGTTATAAAATGCTAAATATAGGTTAACTAAGGTTTAACTAAAATAAGTAGGTACACACATAATTTTGGCCTCCCAGTTAGGGGATATACCACACTGTGCGCTGGCACTTTTTAATATTTTTAATATTTTCGAATGATTTGTGTCAAAATGTCGGCCCGCCTGTCTCGAACTTGGTCTAGAACTTCTACAGAAGTAGTGAAGTATCCTTTCTTCAAATCCAACTGCATGCTGATTAACGCGTC
Source organism: Lathronympha strigana (assembly GCA_949128165.1). Lineage (NCBI taxonomy): Eukaryota > Metazoa > Arthropoda > Insecta > Lepidoptera > Tortricidae > Lathronympha > Lathronympha strigana. The sequence goes on from OX421911.1 coordinate 5,171,626, forward strand.
CACCACGTTGGTCATTCTGACCGGTTCGTGGTACAAAAGGGCGATCGTTTGTCACACGATCAACCGCACGTAAAGTTGTCTTGTGCCCGGTTGGATGGGGTAATGGCGGTGGTGGGTACCTGTTACGGTATTGGCGTAAAGCTTCGGCGGCGTTAAAGTTACACCCCGCGTACAAAAAAATTCGCGTACTAAATTTAAATAATTAGTAAGATTTAATTGACGTATTTTGTAACACGATATGTGACATTTGGTCAATGACAATGGCACTTTGTTTTCGTATTCAATTGAACGTCAGGCAAAAAACTAGCCAGTATTTTTAAGCTGTAAAAAGGTTTTCGACTAAGTAGTAGCTTTGTCACTTACGAATTACAAGTTTCCTCGCAGTCATACGTAATCGAAGGATCTACTTACATCCACAACCATGACACGGTGCGATTGGTTAAAAACTAAGCGTTGCGAACAGCTGACCTTCGCGGCGGCGCGGCGTTCTCTTTACTTCCATTTTCTAAATGCAGCGGATGACAGGACTTTCGAAAAGGGATACACATATCGTTTGACGTTACAGTACTCTTCTAGTGGATTATCAAATGTTTAAGTTCGAATTTGCTTTATTGTCGATTCAGGGTGGCTATTCGAAGTTACCTACCGTCTACTTCACTACATGTCAACCAAAATGCTTGACATTCCGCTTTATGGAGAGTTCTTAAGTATGGGGTTTGTGTTGCATGACCCTGGTGTATAGTATTCAAAACGTTTTATGAATAGAAACGAAAATAATGTGACAAATATAATCATTCATATATACCTACATGACTGCAATGACATAAAGTTTGTACTTAAGGCACCGGCCTAACGTATATTTTAATCCAATGTTCGTGTATTTGTGACCACTTCTCTTGCTTAGATACCTTTGACAATTTGTGCCTTCAGACATTTTTATCTTAAAGTGTGATCAGAACTTACTGTAAAATCGCTGTTCACATATTTATTAAAAACTGGGTGCTCAGATGTTATTGGCGCATCTAGTGTAAAGAATTTATTGAAATTTAAGACAGAAGTATTTAAGGACCTCGCCCGTTTCGACGGTGACTACTCGCATGTACCATGCGAGATCAATTTCAGATAAAAATATTTTTGCTTCCGTACGATTCGTTAGTAATTAGTTCATAATACTGAGCCAACTATAGTCAACATCGGTTGCTTGAACCATGTGTCGCGTTATTTATTTCAATTTAATATTATTGCTAGTCGTATTGACTGTCAAAACTAAGGTACGTAAATAGAACACTACAGTAAATAAATTGATTATTGTTTATTTGTGTGTAAAAACACGAAAACTATTTAAAAAAATAAAACCGTGGATTATTTGTGATAAGTGACTGGTCTTAGTTTTAGATATGAGTAAAATTAGATTGTGATTTTAATTTCAGACACCTAAGTCAAAAACATAAAGACAGAACTAAATTAAATACCAATCTTTGCAATATTTTTCTATCGAGCCGATTTCCGAGTTAAATTAAATATCGGCTCCGTCTAGGGTCTTAGAAATATGATAAATATTAACATATATTTTTCTTGCAGAATTAAAATAAATGGTTTGTCTTAAAAAAACTGCTTAAAACATGAATTAGGTGTTGTCGGCTCCTTAAATAGTGAGAAAAGTCCATGAATAAACTCAAAATCGGTCTAGAAATCACATAGAACCATTAACTAAAGTGACACACAAAGCGGAACACGTTAAAAAATATTAAATAATAATATTAGATAGGGCATTAGCCCGCAGTGTACGACTTGCCTCTGTCGCGAGTGGGCGCTCCTGATGACGTTCTTCGTAAAGAATGAAACATGTCGAGCGAAAATCGACTAAATTACGTGAGTGACCCGTTTTAAATATTATTTAATATGTTCGAGTCTCACGAGAGTTTTATAGTTAAAACGTTAAAAAATGTGAGTCAGAATGGCATTAGGTAATAATTTTGCATTGATGATGATACAAACGATAGATATTTCGTACTAAACTCTTATGTCGTCAGTTTTTTCGGCTGATTGGGTATCCAGTTATTTTATTCTAATATCAGTGCTCTTTGGCAAAACAAAACAAGGCATTTAAACAGAATGATTTTTAGTAATTGCATAAATACCAGATATATTTTTTTATAAAAACATTGCATTAGTAGCATTAATAACAAATCTTTTGGAACCATATAAAGCACTTTTTGGTCTCCTACGCTAGGGATACAATGACTGTTGACTAACCGAAATCCTATTTTGATTTGCAGCCAACGTTCTACTTAGTAACAAAGCACGCCACGCTATCGTATATCAACCCGAAGTATTTATCATTTGTTAATTTCACCTCTGCCAGGAAGAGTCGGCGCAACCCCATATACTTTGTAGACATACACTTTCGATCGGTGGTGCCGTTTGATGAGAACTTCAAGGAAAGTATTTTTTCTTTATACACCATGTCGGTGGCTAGCAAGTACCTGTATTGTCCGCCTGATGGAAAGCGGCCACCGTAGACCATAGACGCCTGCAAACCCAAGGGTATCCCATGCGAGTGGATGACCCATTAAAAACTTATATACTCCTTTTTAGGGTTCCGTACCTCAAAAGGAAAAACGGATCCCTTATAGGATCACTTTGTTGTCTGTCCGTCCGTCCGTCCGTCCGTCCGTCCGTCCGTCCGTCCGCCCGTACGTCCGTCTGTCTGTCAGTCAAGATCCTTTATCTCGGGAACGCGTAGATAGAGCAAGTTGAAATTAGTACCACATTATAATTATACAGGTCTGCAGTCCCCTAAAGGTTTATAAGGTTTAAACCGCAAACACGGACGCAATCAAAAGATACGGCCATTTATGTCGCATTTTCAAGAGCTAATGCCATTATTCATAAAAGTTCATCAATTATCAATCACCTACAATATGTTCACCGGGGAAACTTGGCCTTACATAGAATAGGTCGCTTTTCTCACACAATTGTTATCACCTGCGTTTTTGTGTTGATGTTGTGTTCATCATAATCTATCTGTATTTTCTGTGTTTTGCCTTCTTGAAAGGATGGCGTGATACGGCGTTTAGTTTTAATTCTTTAATCTATTTACACTATCCCACAGAGCACGGACCTCTTTAGTGTGACAACCTTAGTCGCCCTACGACTTCCAATCTCTTTGCACTATCCTTTCTCATCCCTTTGCATCGATTCTCCATTATATGCCTTAGTAAAGTTGTTTTTACATTACAGGGTTACAAATATTTAAGCCACTGTCACATTTGAACAAAAAAAACCGGCCAAGTCCGAGTAAATTTCGCATACAAAGGGCTCCGCAGTATCTTTAAAAAGGCAAAAAAAAACGTTGCTGTATGGAATCCCCCTTTTGTTATAGTGACTACAAAAATACATCATCTGTATAAATTTAAACTTTCTAACTATCACGTTTTATAAGATACAGCCTGGTGACAGACGGACGGACAGACAGACAGATGGACAGTGGAGTCTCAGTAATAAAATCCCGTTTACCCTTTGGGTATGGAACCCTAAAGATACATTAATACGTACAGATCAATTCACGAAATCTGGCGCGGAATGTCGATTAAATTAATGACTGTTTCCTACATATACGATTTTAAGCTAACATGGTCATTTGCATTATAACTATGTACAATCTAAAACGGGATATTTACCATGTATGTTTGTTTTATTGAGCACCCGATATTTCGGCACGGTTGCAAGCGCCATGTTTACGGAGTAAAACGTAAGAGGATAGATCGCTATGGTGTGTGGGTAGATCACAACTAAAACTCGCAGCTCGTCAGTTTACTCCGTGAACATGGCGCTTGCAACAATGCCGAAATATCAGGTTATAGTTTCATACATTTTCCGCGCCATCTTTCATGAATCGATCAGAAACCAGTTGGCGATCTCGCCAACAAACTGGTTTCTCAGTTTTGCGGGTTATAATACCAATTAATGTAACTATGTACACCTTTTGAATAATAATAAAAAAAAAAAATCGATCTGTACGTAGTTGAATAATTCACAGGTGGATTTTTACTTTTATCAGCTTCTGAGCAACGAGTATAAACGCAGTTTTGTGGAAATGCATTTCAAGTGGTGCAGTCTCATACATAAGGATCCATTCTTTGGCGCTGCTATGAGGCAGGGCAAGCTAGCACAACCCTGTCCCTATCTGCCGGTACAGATTAATTTTTAATATTTTCGTATGTATTGATAGAGATAAGTTACAAATCAATAGTACAAATGTGTTGCTTAACTTCAATCTAGGGTAAATCCATTCGATCCTCTCAGCAAACATCTACCTTATTACCTCTTCATAATAGGTACCAAAATCGCATAATCTGACAAATGAATTTACCCGAGTTTGAAGTTAAGCTAAGGCCTAGTATAAAAATTGTACGACATTAACTTCTCGACCGCGGGCCGCGTTAGCGTATCGAGGGGTCAAAATATGAAAGTTTTCGGATGATTTAAATAAACGGCAAACATAATTTGAACTCTCGATACGCTAACGCGATCGAGAAGTAAGTGTCGTACAACTTTTATACTAGGCCTTCAGATATTTGGCACGACTATTCGTGCACCTACTTAAGACTTAACTCACCTGAAGGCCTAGTATAAATATTGTACGACATTAACTCCTCGACCGCGTCAGTTCGGGAGTTCAAATTATGTTTGCCGTTTATTTAAATCATCCGGCAACTTTCATATTTTGACCCCTCGATACGCTAACGCGGTCGAGGAGTTAATGTCGTACAACTTTTATACTAGGCCTTCTGGGTGCGTAGATAAGTTGGCATCTTAGTAAATAGATTAAATTACATTAAACTAAATTAAAATAAAAAGGATAAACTTTACTTTTATCCCGGAGAGCAGTGCAAGTCATTCCCGTTGCTGGATACGACCTTGGAACCTATCAACAATGGTATTTAGCAAATAAACCTTTGTCAACGAATTTCTGGGCCACGCTGTAATTTGCTTGTGTTAAATATGAACTCGACGCTGCCCGCCTCGCCACACGGCCCGCTCGAGCCGCACTACACGCCGGTGTGCAAGGGGGATAGCGCTATACACCCGCAGAGCGGCGTCCTCCTCACACGCACGGAGTGCGATGCGACTCGTATCCCATGTGACGTCCCGCTTAGATACTTTTAATGTCGTCATCGTAATTTTCGTATTATCATCAGGACGAATATCACCTGTACAACATGACGGTCCCAACAACAGCTATCCCACCAGGCTTCCCGTTTGAAAACGGCCGCATTTACGCAAACATAACGCACCGAAGCGTCGATGTTGTCACCGGATATATCGATATGGAGTTGAAGGAAAAAAGGAAGAGGGACCAAATTTAACCAGGCCACCGAAAATCCAGGCTAGACGACTAAAAAAATATATTTAATCTGTCCTTTAGATTATTAAAAAATATTGTACTTTTTTTTTCGTCAAATCAAAAATGACGAAAATACAGTGCAGCAATTTATACCTAGTAGTGACGTCACAAGCCCGCATAATCTAACTGACTAATTAGAATGATAGTTTTTCAACCTAGTCGTCATCCTTATTGTTTTTTGCTCGGTGTTCAAAAGGGTTTGATTATGTATAATATCTTAAGAACTCGATGTTTACTATGGCTTAATTCAATAAATTGAACGTATGTGTGCTTACGAACTGGTACCTATACCTAACCATTTAAGATGACGCAAAGCGTCCAGTGGCGCCGTCATTGGGGGATTGTGTTTGCTAAGAAACCTTGCTGTTTCTCTACTAATCTCCAAGTTCCAACTTTCCGATATAGAAATGGAAATATAAGACACAATAAGACATAATTCCTTAATAAGAACGCCACGGAGGCTCTGTGCCCTCTTAAATAATGACAAGCTGATCGGGACAATTTATGTCATATTCTATAGAAAGCGTCACGTAATAGCTTGAAGATCACGTGACGCCTTCTCTAGAAATTGACACATGGTCCCGGCCCAGCGCCCAGCCCCTAATGTCACCCACAGCAAGACACTTTTAAATTGATCCCACTATATAATTAATATAACACACTTAAATAATACTTATGCACAAAATAAAATTAACAGTCCCCGTAAAATTAAATAACAATAATTCTATCTCGACACTCATAACAGCCACGCATAATGGATTTGTGGTTTTAAATTGATTATAATAATTTATTTTATTATTTTTGAATTTAAAATTTGGTTCTAAATTGTTCTTATTGAATAAGCAGACACGCGCCTAGGCACATTAGTGATAAGCGAGGCATATAAATAACTTCTATTAGATTTTCTAGTTTTATCGCGGGAGATATAATCACAGTAGGCCAGCTGCGGGGCAAATGGCAAAGGGGGTGTTTTAAGTTCAGGGGTCGAACAGTTTTTGCATAATGTAACACAATGAAGTAACATTAGATATAAATAATTGTAAACTCAGTAATTAAGCTTGATTAATGAAATTTTTAAGTTTAAGGAATTATTTAGCCACAAGAAAAAAAACATGACTCAAAACATTTAGATAGATAGATAGATCATTTATTTGTATTATTTGTACATCGGCACATTTCAATTAATTATTTACACAAGTAAAAAAAAAAATATTTAAAATAATAAATGATTTGATTCGTGCTTAATCTAATAGGTAATAAGAAGATTAATAATTGACATTCCAACGTTCAGGAGTGAACAATTTATTGGATATCGGCTAGATCATGCTCAGTCTTCTTTCAGATTTTTTTTATATCCAGAATTTCCATACGCATGTTAAATTCATATCTGTATAAATACATATATAGAGCATCATCTTTGTTGCCAAGATGCACATAGTTAATGTTTTCTTTTAATAATAATCAATTTTAACCATCTTTTTAATCCTTAAGTAGTTCATCTTGGCCCAAAGTAAAATAATCCTGTCTTTTTAATGTCGAAAGACCTACTCTGTATGTCTATACCCATTTAATATTATTATTTTGTGATGTTAATAAGTATTTATTTGGTACTAAAGGGCACATTCAAAGACTTGAATTAACTAAACAATTACATTTAATTTGAATATCGTGGCAGTACAACAAACCTACTGTACGTTTTCTCAACACCGCAAATCTTCGACGCATAGACTTATCTATTTAGGCATAAATTTGGTCTTAAATAAGCTGTCCCAAGCGACCGCGGCGGTATAATTTTATGCCTATCCGGATTATACTCTTTTATCTCGACCCCACATAGCACGGGTCAGAAATCACTTCGTTATTGAATTATCATTTGAATATGATTTATACCGAGATAATAAAATTGGGGTATGTAGGTTGGGGGTGCGTTTGATACGCGTGAAATATTGCGATGAAGTGCGATAACTGATAAAATTGGGAGCTTTATGGGATTGAAATATGCCGATTTTCTGATTGGGAAATTTATTTGATTATATTTGTTATATAGACGTACACACATACTAAGTATATTATTATGATACATTCCGCCCGCAATTTTGTCCGCAAAGAAGTCGTGAAATGGCTTGACCACTTGACCTGCCTTCGTACCATAGATACAACAGAAGTAGCTGACTTAAGTGGATTTTGGGATAACACGTATTATAATACAACTGTGCACCGTTAAGGACCTAAACTGAATCGCGTTAAGACGTCATGGTAAGGCTCCTGATGTAAATAAATATGCTCCTCTCTTGATTCTAATTTACTCGTGTGCCAAACTTCAACCTATCCCGTTTAACTACTTTTGCTTGAAGGTAAAACAAACATACAAAATTTCGGATTCATGAGTTTGACTTTGTTACATTTTGCAATAACAGACCATTTAGTGCGACACCAATTTCTTAACCCAAATCTTACTATAGATTTATCTTGAATGGATACCAACTTCTGTCCAATATTTCAACTAAACTCACACATTTAAATATAGAATTTCGGAACCAGTAAAAGCAATTTGTCTTGAAATAGCGTGACGGCCCAGCTGCGAAGTTTCGAAGGGACAACACACAATTAAAATATCTGGCTAATGGAGTAAATGGAATGCGAACCACTTTAATGAACATATTGCTGTCGTGTTCTTTATTTGTCCGACCCTTGGTGGGGATTTCAAAATTTTGTTAGCAGAGCATAGGCAAAGGCAAAGTTCGTCTATTTGCCTCTTCATCGCTGGAATATGCAAGAGCAATAGAGAGGGAAATAGACAAACGAACGAAGTGGTTCGTGATATGCTCTCAGATGAGCCTGTGACTATAATTTTTATCATTGAAAAATCTTTACATAGCAGAAACGAGGAGTCTTATATATCGTAGTGTCGAGTTAAATGAATCGAGGAGCCAATTTCAGTTGAAACGAATAGTAACATGTTGTAACACAAAGTTGAACCTTAACTGACTCTCTCCTTTTAAATGACTTATATGATATCTTTTATTCAAGTAAAACAGGGCGAAGGGTATACTGCCTTTTCAACGAAAATAATTTTGCCGAATATCACTTGCCAACCAAATTTTTCCAGGTGATTAATTTGGCATAACAACGTTTACCAAATCTTTGTTTGCCTACGTTCACTTGGCCGAATTTTCAATTGCCAACTAGGTTAGTTTAGGTTGGATTATGATAATATGCGAAAGATACGTCTGTGAAACGTAACACTGATCTTTCGGCGAAATGGAATTCTGCGATAAGTTGGTTGGGAAGTGATATTCGGTGCAATGGTTTTCGGCGATAATTTAGAGAACCGAATTGAAGTGCATCCAGTTTCCTACTCGTTCGTTAGTCCCAGTAAAACACTTGCTAGAATCTATCTATTCGTTCGAAATAAAGTGTCGCCTATCACAACTTCAGTAAAACTTGGCGTACGAGAAAAAAAAAGTTACAGGAATCCGAAAATTGCCTCATTAATTAAAAACCAGCATCTGTCGTTACTCATTAGTGATTTCCTTGCTCGCAAGTCGCGCAAAAAATTGTTAAGGATTTTTTAAGTATCATAATTATAAAACTTGTCAGAAGAGAAGAAAAATAAAATTATTAAGTAAAATATATCTGATCTTTGATACCTTGATCTTGGAAGCTTTTAAAATCGTATGGTACACATTTAAGCTTTAGGGGATGTACACCAGATTCTTGGGTTACAAAGAATCTTTAAGGGCCACTTGCACCACCCCGGGGTGAGCCACATAACCCGGAGTTAATCGTTTTTTGTATAGAATTTGACATCGTACCCGGGTTAGCGTCTAACCCTGTTAACTACAGGTTAACGGCTAACCCTAGGTGGTGCAAGTCGGCTTATATCTGTTATTTTGAGGCTGAAAAGTCAAAAAGTAGAAATGTCACCAAAAATATTTCTTATCCTTGTACAGCTTTATATATATGTAGCTTTATCATTATCAGCGGGGCAATCATAGTTGTCTAACGTCTGGCTAACGTCTAACTTGCTAACGTCCACAAGTCTAGCTAACGTGATGTACCTACTTATGTATGTTTTTATAAATGACAGTGTGCTGTTCTTTTCACGTTGTATAGTTGACATGTCATTTTGTTGTTCGTGATAGTTACATAACCATAACTCACTGATCTGACTGGACTACCGATTTTGTAGTAAGACTCTTATAAGGCATAAAAAATATATCGATTCTTAATTTGTCGTTGAAATCATCTCGCAGAGCATAATTTCTCTGTATTTTTTGCATGACATGCTCGCAGTTAATTCCGATATTTTCCAGCATAAAATGATTTCCGGAGGTTCGGATTTCAGGAAGCTCCGAAATATTAAAACTGTTAATATATGAGAACATTTACCGGCAATGCGTATGATTTCGCAATTTCGACGTTAATTAAGAATGTAACTTAAAATTACAAAGTACCTTTAACTACCTGTTGTCGTCATACTTACTCAAACGGGTCAAAATGTACCTTTATATCTAAAGGACTATACATATAGCTGAACTGTCTGGATTGTGTTATGTCTTTGTGACTTCATAAACATGAATGCTTCGTGCTTCTTTAACAAAACATCTGGTTATTACAATAGTATAATGTGTGTTCTAGTAGCAAAACGTTTTTATCTTCGAATGTCCTTATTACTTAAACATAGACATAAACGCACTAAAACTCGTATCTGTTAAAATTCAGATACGAGTAAGACTAAGTAAGATGACGATATGGTCAGTGCTACAAGCAACAGCTCCACCATTTTCCACGTATCTACTCATCAATATCATTATTATATTATCCCATTACCTGGCAAGTGAACTATAAATGTCGAATGCAGAATATCGTCATCTTACATATTCTAACTCGTATCTGAATCTTTGCAGTTTTAAGCTCTTGAATAGTGACTTATGAGTTAGTTACGAATTATCAGGTTTCTAAACTTTATAAGAAACCCTACTGTTTTTATAACAATCATAAAATCAAAATACGGTTCTCCTATTGTCCTTAAACTGACTAATTGTTTTACTACTGCTGCAACTGGTATATGTAGTTTCCGAACTTAAAATCCTAGTCATATTCCAGTTCACATTTGTGTTGTTACTTAAATAACATATTTTGCCATGTTGGTTAGACACGAGGGGCCGGACATCTCCATGTTAATAGAAATATGCAAATACATTGCCTCTTTTCACCCCTGTTCCATAAAGACATAAACGACGCACACATTGCAGTAAGATACGACTTTTTAACAAAGATAATATAAATCCAGTAGAGGATTGTATGTATGCGTAAACATTGACAAACCAAATGTACGGCCATAAATTCATTTAGGCGGTAATTATGTTATTTTTAATATCAAATGGAAGGGTGTGTATTTCATTTTGGATTTTATTTTTCATTGTGGTTTTTATTTGAGAATAATGCAAACTGTGTATTTGAAGTTATATATAAGATGGACCGTTTATAAAATGTACCTAACGACCCTTTTAGAGACACATTAATGATAATAATTATGTTTTTTCCATCTTACTGGACAGTTCGATACTTAGATAATTTTTAGAATTTGTATTTCATACGATTGACAACTTTAGTTTCAGCTAGGGTAAAAATGCTTTCGTGTGTCTGTCCATTTATTCTCCTTTACAGATCGCATTTATCAAGTAATTTTTGTGAAATTTTGTAAGCATGTTCGTTAAGTAATAATTACATAAAAATGGTGGGAATTGGTACAAATGTTCTAAGCATCATAGACCCCAAAGGGTCTCTATGCCAATACTACTACCATATCGCGAGGTTTACAGTTCACAGAGCCACTAGTATGGTATATTAAAAACTGGAGATTTTTAAGTTACAACACCATGGTTATAGAATTTCACTTAACATACCGTAGATAGAGAGATCCCTTAATAAATCAAGATTCAAATTATTTTAAGTCTAGAACTAGAAATGAATTAAAAATACGAATAAATATATTTATTCTTAATAACACACGCTCATTGCGTTTTGCGATCATGAACGAATTTCACCAATTAAACCCAATTTGTCTACGAGCCTTTTTATCAAAGTTTATTCAGTTAAAGCAAAATAACAATTTGTTTTATACTTTACGAGTACCTAGTTGGAGATTTTTAATTGGTATTGATATTACAATTCCATAATTCGTTGATTAAAAGAATGTTGATATTTTTAACAATAATTATAAAAATAAAATACAAGTATAGCCAATTAGAGAACTAGGTGCGTTGGTCAGACCAAATCCGCACTAGTACTCTAACCTCCACGACGCACTCAGGGTAGCCGAGGACCGCGGAAGGTGGCGCAACATTATTCGGAGGAAGCTGATCCATGGTGGATGTCACGACCCTCAGTATTAAGGAATACGATGCACGGACGAGAGAGCTAGGAGTAAATTAGAAATCTCTTAAATATTTTGCTAACCTACAATATTCAATATATATGTGACCGATACAGATTCTGATAAAATCGCTGAACCGCAAAAATTATGTATATAACGCTTGGACCGTGGGGACCTGGCGCCCACATCGTTTACAAGGGCATAGCGAAGCGTCTCGTAGAAGCGACTGGCGATAGGAGGGCTGGCGCGTACCTAGCCCAACGCCTTGGTATTGCCGTCCAGCGCGGCAATGCCGCCAGCCTCCTTGGCACTATGCCACAAGGCACAGAGCTGGAGCCAGCTTTTTATTTATAATCATAAGATAGTTTATTTTTTTATTGTTTGTGCATTTTATGTATTTTTAATATTTCTTTTATAAATTAAATAAACATATTTGGTTTGTATTAAAAAATCCACCAGAACAAGATGCTGCGTTATGTGCGCGGCGAAATCTCAAATTTGTATACAGGAGTACTTTTTTCTGCAGCCAACACAAGCAACATTTGATCAACTTTTCATCCCTACCAAATGGTGCAGTAGACGCGCGTTGGCAAAAAACGTAAAGGCACTTCAGTTTGCGTGTTGGTCCAAACATTCGTACTTCTTAGCATGAATTAGTACGAATGTTTGGGCCAACACGCGAATTGGGGCCTTACCATGACGTCTTAACGCGATTCAGTTGATGTCCTAAACTGAGCCTAAAGTGAACCTAAACTGAATCGCGTTAAGACATCATAGTAAGGTGCCTGAAGTGCCAGCAATGCCACCATAGGAGTTCGACCTTCAAATCTTTTCAGAAAAAGCAAATCCGTCTAAACACATTTGCTCAAAAAAACAAAAAAAACTTTATTCTAAATTTTAACCAAATCGCGTCACACAAATGCTCGTTAAGTTGGCAAGATCCCCGTGGGACAGAAAGCATATGCGCCCGTTATAATTAGCGAACAATGTTTAGCTTTAGCAAATCCCTTTTGGGGCGTAAATTAAGAGATTTCGCTCTCGGACGGCTTACTGAGACATTTGCGTTTAAGCCCGCAGGACCGATGTTTGTTTGTATGTGTCCCTGGTCTTGTTAGGCGTATTAGGATTTGCCAATTAGTTATTATAATGTATGGCTTTGTTCTATTTCGTATGTTGATGGATGTTGCTAGATTAAGATACACAATTATCTTGTTGGTTATTGGTTTCTTACACTCTGACCGTCAGACCACGGTGACAGGTGTGACAATTGTCAGCAGCATTATTACGGTCTACAGGTGCCGTTTACCATTTTGGGGCTGTATGCTTGTTTGCTGCCAGCATGTCATTTATACAATATAGTAGTCGAGGATAAAATGGGTCTTATGCCCGAGGTATACACTCTGCTTTTCACTTCGATTGTAAGGAAAATATTAGGTTTTATATTACTTTAAATATTAAATCGTTGAAAATGTAACATCTATACTATACTCGCGCGCTTGGGTTGTCCCCGACGCGCGCCGCCTGCAGGCGGCCGGGCGCGTGGGGGGCGAGGCCACGGCGAGCGCGCTCCACCTGCGATGTTACTTTATGCCCTAGTGCATGAAAAGCGATTTTGTGTCGCCTAGCCACGACACAAAGGCGAACTTTTCGAGCAAGAGAAGTGAAAACATCATTATTACCATTAAACACGAATACTTTTGTGACGAACTCTTGAAATTTGTCTCAATAAACACGACATATATGTCACGTAATTCCGACACAGGATCATTATTATGTCATAAAGTACCGACAATTCTTTAAAACACTAACAAATAGATCTCGTGACAATTGAAAAAACTGTTTTCACCAAAAAATGATCTATTTATTCAAGATACCATACGATTTTATTAAAATTATTGAAATGGTGGCAAATAAGCACACAGCTCGCGCGATGGTGAGCGGTTTCCGTTGCCTATGGACGCCTTTAACGCCAGTAATTCAGTCATTTTAGCAATTGTCACACTTGTCAGTGTGGTGGAATTGGGGCCTAATCGCAGTCACTAAATATAAAGATTAATTATCTTATTAAAATATTTGTCGAGATATTTTCCTTCGCCAAAAACCAAAAGTTTTGGCCAAGGTTTTAAACCACCCTGGTTATCATTCTGCTTTAAGATGAAAAAAATATAAGCATTACAATTAATTTGCGAGAAGTAAATGTAGGTTACCACATTCCCTGGTACAATAAATCACGCATTTTTTCCTAACTTTGCATGTTATAAACACATTTGAGCCTGATTTTTACATTGTTTTAATTAACCAGGTTTTATAAATTGCCACTTTATGCTAAGTGAAACAATAAGCCCATGTAAGCTTATGTATTTGTTTACAATGTAATCGGTATTAGTATGAGTTGATTTTTTTAAATATACGAGTCTATTTTTGTAAGCAAACGTCTGCGAACGATACCAAGTTTCTTTTTTTTTTTTCTTTTTTTGGCCTCGGACGGGACTCGAACCCGTGACTGTAGGATACACGCCCACCGCTCTCCCGATGGAAGTCCCGGCGAAGATCATGAATTTTCCACTTTACTTTCTTTATAAGAAAAATTTACGAGTATTTTGTAAGCACTATGAAATAAAATACCTACTTACGTTCCTTTATATTTAGTAATTTATTGTTTTCCATGCAATAATTAAGTGTTCCAATTACTATTTTAATTAGTTGACTAATTTTATAAAAAATACTATTTTAATTTAACACCACACAAAGGATTCACAGACTACAGAAAATTTAAAAATAAGTAAATGAACATTTTTTTAAGATGACCTGTTACCTAAAATTGTTTAATGAATATGTCTGAAATATTAGAGTCAATTGATATCGTGTTAGGCCTAGTTTACCCTCTGGGTTGGAAAGTCAGATGGAAGTCGCTTTCGCAAATCTAGTGGCTATGCCAAATCCTAAAATAAGTTGCCAAAGCGGACATCAGGCTCCATGAATCGTGGCATAAGCGGAGAAAACGCTAGGAAAAGAGAGGGTATACTAATATATCGCAGAAAATATGGAGACTTATCACTTTCAAACCACCTTTTCCCATGTCTTCATTTAGCCAAAATATCAGTTGCCAATGTAACGTTCTGCAATATCTTTGGCAAATTATCATATCTCAATCTACTCTAATCTGGTTGGCAAATGAAAATTCGGCCAAATGAAAGTTGGCAAATAATAATTTAGTAAATGTTGGTATGCCCAGTGAGTCATCGGCGAAAAGGCAGGATAACAGCGTGCGTAGCCAAGATACCAATCGCTCGCGCTAGGTAACGTATCGTAGTTATCTCTCTCTATCACTCTTTCTTATTAGTGCGACAATGACAGTTGCGTTTTGGTTTCTCGGTCGTTCTGACTAGCCGCTGTACGCCGCGTGCGGGGGACGATAGACGCCGCACGCCGCGGGCAGCGGGCGTTTGGTCGTTCTTCAGTAATTGGCATCTTTGCTACGCACGCTGGAAAGAGAAATATTGTGTTACAAAAATCAGAACACCACACATTACCATGTGGTTCAATCACGTCACCCTTCATGTCAAAAACTCTATAACCACCTATCTTGCAAACCCATCTGCGAATTAATTATTTTACCACTAATATACTTGCATCACAAGGAAAAATAGGTTTTATTGCTATGACGATTAGATGTTACGGATTTTTGACGAGATGTAAAATTAATTTGGTTATGAGGGTGGGCTAATCTCTCAGCTGAGCCGTTGAGATCGTTTAAAAGCTGTCCCCTTGTTATTGTTTATTTAGGATGGCTATTCGCGGTGAAAACCGGTTTTTGAGGCGTGTGCTAATGCGATTGTGCGTCCGCGAAGTGCTATCGCGCTGTTCGAGTGAGTTAAGTGTGTGGACAGCTTTATTGAGAGTTCGTTTAATTTTAAGGCAAGTGGTAATTGACTTATTAAAAGATATAGAAATAGAGACACAAAAACAAAAAAAAATTGTACGAAAAAGAGTTTAGAGACATTAAGATTTAAGTGTAAAATGTATACTTATAACAGTTATAACTAACTACCAACACTGTTAAAACTTTATATGCTGTTGGCACTTAACGAAACGTCACGTTACAAACAAGACTATATCAAAAGTGCTGCAATTGCAGCACTTTTGATATTTGATATAGTTTGATATAGTCTTAATAATGACGTAATTTTTTTCGGCTGTAAAGTATCCAGATTTTTTTATTATTATATCTATGCAAGTGGTTAACGCTATAATATTATGTTGACGGCTGTCCTCTGGGTGTCTGAAATCCTGGAATACTTTGGTCACATTGCTAGAAAAAATATTGGCAATTTCGAGAACCGCATTTGACCGGTAAAGTAGATGATAAAAGACGTGGACGCAGTCCTATACGTTGGTCTGATCAGATCCACTCCGCGCTTGACTCCACAGTCCACAACGCCCTCCATACCGCCGGAGACAGAAGTTAGAGTAGGATCGTCCATAAGAAAATGATGCAGAACGAAGGTTACGACCCTCAATACCGAGGAATACGACACAAGGAGGATGCAGAGATCCAATTGAGTAATGTAGGTCGAACAAATGAATTTCTCGATAAACCGGACTAATCCCATTAAGGCAGTTTAACAAAGCTAAGCAAAGTTAAGCAGATTGGAAGGTCAGATAGCAGTCGCTTTTGTAAAATTAGCGCCTACGCCAAAAAATCTTGGGATTAGTTGCCAAAGCGGACCCTAGGCTCCCTGAGCCGGGAAAACACTAGGAAGAAGAAGAATATCTCAAAAAACGATTATAGATAAGACACTAGTTTCTTAGGGCCACTTGCACCACCCTTAGCCACATAACCCGGAGTTACGTGTTTTTTTGTATGGGATTTGACAGCTTAACTCCGTGAATGTTACCCGTTGCAATTGAATATTAGTATGACTCACGAAAGTTTAAATTATATGAGCTTAACTCCGGGTTTTCGGCTAACCCTGGGTAGTGCAAGTGGGCCTTAGAGAAATTAACTCGGGTTAACCTGAAGAATCTCTCCTTAAAGATAACGGAAATAGAAATAATCAGGGTGTATATTAGTACACTTATAGGTACTTTATCTGTCCATATTAACAAACAAAAGGTACCTCACAAAAATAGCATATGAAAAGGCTCATTTATGTCAAGGATTTAGAAAAATAATATTTCAGAAAGATGTGTATGATTTTGCAAACTGACTTGGGACGCGTAAAGCTTAATGCTTACGTCCAATATTCTCTAACGACGATATAATTCCAAGTCCAGTCCAGATTGAATGGATCCTCGCCAATCGGCGCGTCCGACTTACAAAAGGACAATTAAGTACAGGGGACCGATAACAAAGGCGTTGAGCACACAATTTGTTGCAGCCGTCTTTATCTGACCCACTACTGACCCCTTTATCCTAATTTACTGAACAGCCCTACCCTCTGCTAGCACACGCATAGGGTAAACAAAATACAGCACTAAACATTGGAAACTGCGCGTTTACCACCCAAAATCATCTGTATTTTTTTTAGCTGTGCCGCGGTTTCAATCTAGGGTGCCAGTATTATTATTCAATGTGAACAAAACATGTGGTTTCAGTTTTGGGAATGATGTACGCTCTAGCGACATTTTGAGAGTGATTCGCATGTTTATTATATGCGGAACCCTTGGGATGCGTGGCTAATGATATCTATCATTACTCTTAAAGTGCACGTGTATTTTGAATGGGTTTATCTGGGCTTGATGATTGGATTATAAAAAATGGGGGTAGCGTTGATTATTGTTAATGATACATGCTTAACGGTCATTAAAGGTTTTGCAGGTGAGTTTTTTTGCTTTTTACATTTAGCATTACAATGAGTATCAGTTTGTAAAGATTTTTTTTGCTGATTATGTAAGTAAGCAAATAAATTAAGATAAGCTAGTAAAATGTTAAATATGCCAATGAACCAGATGCACAATTGCTTGTCTACAAGTGACATAAATATGTACTTATCATCATCATCAGACTGTATAAGTCTACTGCAGGCACCCATTTCTCGAAGGGTATTAGATCAACAATTAGTTTATTGTTTATTTATTGTATACAATTAACACTTAATGAACCTAACCTACGATATGAAAAAGTGGTCATTTTGCGTTTTAGGCTGTTTGCAATGTAGAATTGTAGACTAAAAGCGACGTGGTCCTTTTATGGATCATGTCATTTTGCGGTCTAGTCATATGGTTTATGGTTCAAGATATATATCCTAATGCTAGTATGATTCGGTGTGTGTAGTTTTTGCATCGCATGGAAACGCGAATAAATTCATTATTATTTTATTGCATTAATAATGAAGTTCATATTCATTGTGAGACTATCCCGAAAAGTCTATCAAATTTGTACTACCTTTACCATTTTAAATTTCAAATATAACCACAAATATTTTTTTTGTAAATTGTAACTTTAAACTGACTTTTAGCGGTGAACGTTTAAGAAGCACGCTGAGTATTTCGTTTGTTTAAAAACCCTACGATAAACACCAGCAAGTATGAACTATGTATCCCGTGTATTTTACTTTGAACTTCTGTATTACTATTAAAAACCTTACGTCCAGAGAATAAGACTCAAAATAGTTTGCTTAGTATTTAAGTCTGTATCATATTTTGCTTCAAACGAATACGTGAACTACATAAAATCTGCCGTCATTGCCACTCGTGGTTTGCAGCGTCTTCACAATTCAAACTCGCAGTATGGTAATAACTCTAGCTATCCAATTACAGGCGGTCTTTACACCGGAGACCGCACCTGTATGGAAACAAGACGTCGCTATACAAATGCATAGCTCTGTCTTGCTCATACATCGAGGGAGAATGCGGAGAGGCATTGGTGTGATAACCGCGTAAGCAGTCAATCACGCTTCTGGCAGACAGCTCATTTTCTTCGTCACATTATGTACGAGTATGTTAACTATGAAATGTCATATGTTATACTGTAATTTGTTGAACATAAGATGTTTTGATTCTGAGGAGTTATGTACGAGGATGTTAACTATGAAATGTCATAATGTTATACTGCAATATATTGGACATGGGACGTTTTGATTCTGATGAGCGTATTTTGTTGCGAACTGTACTTTATGGTTAAGCATAAGGCGGTTTAGGTGGTTGATCTTTAGAATATTAGCAAGGTTTTCATAATGGGTTGTGAGAGTTACGAGTCTTTAACATTCTAAATGACATTGAAATATGGTTAGCGAAGGACTTAATAACTGTTCACGTGCGTTGAACATGTGACTACATCAGCAGCAGAGCAATCTGGGACAACAAACCTGCCGACTAAGGAAATGCACACTAAAGTAAACTGAATCACTCATCTGCAGAATCTGTGTATAAAAAGAATAGTTTTTGTAAATAAACCCTCTTTTCTCATTTGGACACCGTGTTTACTTCATCAACCAAGTTACTCCGTCACTGTGGCATAAGACACCTTCACGCCTCAATTAGTTGCATGAGTCTGTGTAACTAGCAGTGACTATCCATCCCATTTTACCCATATCCTTCCAACCTTCCGTCTGTACCCGTAGGTCGCAGAGGTGCAGACATCCCTGTTTATTATATTTATTTATATGTAAACTGAATCTATGGTAGGGCTAGGGAATTAGGGTTGTTTAGGGTTGACTAGGGCAGTAGGTATTAGGCGTAATAGGTTTAAAGCTCTCCCATAGATAAGTTAGTTGAATCCCTTCTGGATTTAACATTTGGTCCTTCGAGCCTTCCTAATCCTTTCTTCTGTATCGTTAACGGTTGAAATTGTCGAGATCATAAATTTTGTTTGATGATTATAAAATAAATAAATAAAAAATAAAATAAATAAAATAATTTATTCTTCAAGTAGGCAAATTACTATGCACTTTTGAACGTCGAGTTAAAAATAAATGGCACCGGCAAGAAACTCGGCGGGACACATCTTTGCATAACATTACATCATAAATCTAACATGCAATAATAATTCAGAGCATGACCAGCAACAACAAACATTTTCAAATAAGCACCTACTATTGCCAGACATCCCTATCGTTGATATAATCATTAATTTTGTAATATGCTCTCGAAATCAGGGTTTTTTTTACAACAGTTTTGAATTTAGTGTCTGTAAGCTCAGTAATATTTTTAGGTATCTTATTATAGAATTTAATACAATTCCCCAAAAACGACTTTCTTGTTTTAGCCAGTCTATAAGATGTTACTTTAAGCTTTCCTGTATTTCTGGTAGCCTTTGGCTTATCAATATTCGTTGGGAAATTGTGTGAATTATTTCTTACATACATTATTATTTGATATATATATAGCGACGGCAGAGTTAGAATATTTATTTCCTTAAAAAAATCTCTCAAAGACTCACGCTTCCCCATGTTATAAATTGCTTTAACTGCTCTTTTCTGTAATATGAATACTGACTCAATGTCAGCCCCAGATCCCCACAAAATAAGACCGTAACTAATTATACTATTAAAGTAAGCAAAGTAGACTAACCGTGCCGTAGCTACATCGGTAAGCTGCCTTATTCTCCCGACTGCAAAAGCAGCGGAGCTCAACCTGCTTGACAGTGCAGTTATGTGGGAGCTCCATTGCAGTTTGGAGTCAAGAGTAAAACCCAAAAATACAGCAGTTTCAACAAATTCTATTTTATGGCCATTTAACTTAATATTAGAAGCGTCACGAGAAGGTGTTAATGAAAATCGAATGCATTTTGTTTTATTCGGATTCATTAGTAGATTATTAGCAGCAAACCAGTCGGATATCATGGAGAGGGTATTGTTTGGTTCAACAAGCTCAGTATCTTTTCTATTAACTTTGAATAACAAGGAAGTGTCGTCAGCAAACATAACAATTCCTGATCTTCGGCTCACCATATATGGCAGATCGTTTACATACACCAAGAATAGAAATGGGCCCAATATAGACCCCTGAGGTACTCCCATCTCTACCGCTATCTCAGATGAAACTACTCCACTTAGCGCTACCTTTTGATTTCTCTCTGATAAATACGATTTAATGAGATCCAATGCGAGTCCTTTAATGCCATAACAGTTAAGCTTACTAATTAGAGTGCTGTGGTCTACACAATCAAAAGCCTTAGAAAGGTCGCAGAACACTCCAATGGCGTCTTGGGACTTTTCCCATGCTTGAAGAATAAACTTTATTAAGCTAGCACCTGCGTCAGTAGTGGATCTACTTTTTGTGAAGCCAAACTGCTGCGCGTGCAGGATTTTGTTTAAATTAAAGTGAGAAATCATCTGCGTCAGCATTATTTTTTCGAATATTTTGCTAAACGCTGGTAACACGGAAACAGGACGATAATCAGAAGGATTATCTCTCTTGCCCGATTTAAAAATTGGTACAACTTTACTAAGTTTCATCAAGTTTGGAAAAATACCACCGTCTATACAATCATTGAAAATAGAGGCTAAAGTGGGAGCCACGACATCCAGAATAGTTTCCAGTACCTTAACTGACACGCCCCATAAGTCCTCAGTTTTCTTAATCTTTATCAATTTAAAAGACTTAAAGATATCTAATGGTGAAATATGGTGAAAATGAAAATCCTGAATATTATCTATCTGAACATGTTGACGTAGGATCGATTCAGCCACTGAGGAAGATGATAACAAACATCGTGTTGTCTCTCGAGGAATTTTTGAAAAAAAAGCTATTAAATTCGTTGGCCACTTTTATTGGATCCGTTACTATTTTATTTTCTATCTTTAAATGTATACAAGAATCTGCATTTTTTCTTTGACCAGTCTCAGTATTTATTATTTTCCAGACTGTCTTGGCCTTATTTTGTGAGCATTTAATTTTACTATTTAAGTAAGCTGCTTTTGCTTTTACGCACACTTTTTTAAACAGCTTAGAATAATCCCTTACATACTGGTGGAAACGTTCGTCAGTGGTGTAAGATCGATCATCATAGAGTTGGTATAAAGTATCCCTACTTTTCCGAATGCCCTTAGTTGCCCACTCACTGAATGAAAGTTTACTATTGACTCGAATTTGCTTTTTACTGCAAGTTTTATTGAATTCATTATACACAATTGTATGAAGCATTTTGAATCTGTTGTTTGGATCATGTGAGTCTATCTGTGAATTTGACATAGTATTTACTAAATTAGATTTCAATCTTTCTAGTCTACTTTTACCGAGAGGCCTTGTTTCTATGACATGGTCATGGTCTTTATTCTTGCTAGGCAATTTAACAATTTGGGCCTTGTGATCCGAACGAACACCATTCACTACGCCTCTTTCTAAGTGACCACAATTTAACCAGATATTGTCTATGCAAGTGGCAGAGGTGGGAGTCACCCTGGTTGGTTCTTGAAAAATGTGTTTAAAATTAAATGACTTAAACAAAGCAATAAGCCGATCTTTCTCAACCGATGTGGACAAAATATCAATATTAAAATCACCGCATATAACTACTGACTTTTTACTCCTCATACATTTTTTAAGAACATCCTCCATCACACCCGAAAAAGCAGCCAAATCACATGAAGGTGGCTTATAGACACAAATTATAAGATACTGGTCCGTATCTGCAGAAGCAATCTCGCATACGCGATCAACAGAACAGCCAGAGATGTCCTTGCGTTCTTTAAAAATTAACCCATTTCTTACTAAAATGATAGATCCACCTCCTGCTGCCGATGCTCTGTTAAACGCACCGCCTACTACATAATTTTTTACATTAAATTTCATCATATCATTTTTTAACCAGGTTTCTGTCAAGCATATTATATCAATATTCCGGTTTTCTGTAAATAGTTCAAGATCTAATATTTTTCCAGTGAAACGGTTTATATTTTGATGTAATAATGTTACACCATTTTGCCTCTCTGTTGTCCCAACAGTCAGTTTAAAGACAAATCCGCGCTTGGAAGTGTCGTCCTAACCATGCAAGGAGGATTTCCGTAAACGGAATGAATGAAAGATGCTACAGACTTAGCAAGTCTGTCAACTGTAATCCTATAGTCACTAATAAACTTATTAGTGTCAAAAAATATAATATCATTATGACAATTCGTCAACTTAAAGAAAAGCTTATTTATACTAAATAAGTGACTGTTAGATGTAGATCTACACAGAGAAGCAGAATAGGGCAAAGCACATATTATGATTTTCTTAGCACCTAGTTTCGACAGAGATTTCAACTCAGCCTTGACATCCGAGTGCTCAATACAAGGCCCGTCACCTAAAGTTAATATAATTGTAGTTTCATTGTCTACTTTAGTACATTTTATAATGTCTATTATTTGTTGAAAAGAGGCATTGGGCATACAGTGATTATAAACACAGTTGTTTGGTATATTTTTAGATAAAGCTTTTCCCAATCCCCTGCCTATTCTATCAGAAAAAACTAAAATCCTATTTACATCATTACTAGATATAGATACAGGTGTATGGGTTCTTTTGCTAGGCTGCTGTTGAGACTGTTGCTGGTCCTCGCAAATACACAAAGATTGCCTGATAAGCAGGGCTTCCAACTTATCCTCATTTTCCCGGCTTAACTTCAACAATTCATCTGCAGCCAGTATATGTTGATCAATTTGTTTCCGTGACAATTCATACATGTTTGTAATATTTTTAAGATTACATTCCAGGTTTTCTAACTCAGCTTGCAGCTCATTTATATCAGTCTCATAAGAACTTCTACTGTTATTTAATTCTTCTAAAATACTAAGGTAATCACTTTTTGACTTAGTTATACTATGTAAATCTATATGTTTTCTGTATAGCCGCTGAGATTTTCTTATAAATCTATTTATTTTTACATACTTTTTCAACTTTTTATAACTATGAAAATGCCTAGTTTTAATGGAATTCTTTGTTAAATCTATATTATTAATTGGTCCAGGCACGATTTTGCTTTGGTGTGTTGTCGATGCACTTGGCACAAGTTCCTCAAAAAGCCGTTGGGTGTTGTCAGCTTGCTGCTGTTCAGACTGCTCCTGCAACTGGCTGACCAGCTTGTGGGCCTCCGTAAGCTCATATTCCAGTGTGTCAATACGTTGCAGGGTCCTCTGATGGATATCATGGCAGTCCTGGAGCGAGTTGAGCTTTTCTTGCAGGTGGTCGCGCTGTTTCACGGTATCCAAATTCAAAGTCTCAAGGTTGGCCAACTCGCGTTTCAGCTCTGTGTTTTTTTGAATAACCTTCTGAACTTCCTCTTCATTGTCGTCGCGTTCCCTGAGTAGCTGGTCACACAAGTTTTTAGATTGCTTTAGTTCCTTAAGCGCTGCATTAAGCTTCTGTTCCAGTTCTCGGGCTGTGGCCTTGCGAGTCATAACCAAGCTGGCCATTTTGAACTAGTTTGACACACAGTACCTACTTCACAATACGTTATATGCTCTAATCGGTAATCACACAGATTTGCAACCGAGATTTAAGACGTAAACAACTATTCAGTGCAATCTCCTGGGAGACATAGCTCCATATTTCAATTCTCGTTCCGTTGGTTGTTGACGTTTGGCCGGTAACAACTTTGCACTATTTTCCACTTTGCATAATGTTTGTAGTTAATCGTATAAAACTAACACCTTGTAGGCACTTTTTAACACGATATTAACACTTCTGGAGTACCAGATATATCATTTTTGTAATTAATTTTATATTTTTTAATTATTTGATTAGCAACAAAACCAGCAAAAGCTAATAGATGCTGCTAATCATCAAACAAAATTTATGATCTCGACAATTTCAACCGTTAACGATACAGAAGAAAGGATTAGGAATAAATTAGAACGATTTCAGACGAAGCTTAACCTAGCAATGACCTATATTAATGAAAACAGCAAATGGTACAAGTCAATAAACAGTAATACTATTCAAATACAAGTACTTCAATCTTACCAATTGGCACACAACTACATTGAGGAAATAATTGACCATTATTCGGGAATCGTGCAGATATACATTTCAAAAGCAACAATATACAGTGTACTGAACCCTAAAAATGTTGCAAACATTATAACCAAAGCAAACAGCAAGTTACCGTCAAATTTAAATATCATCCAGACTCAGTTGATTCATACGCGATTGTCCGAAAACAAAACTCACATTCAAGTTTTAGCCTATTATCCCATAACAGAAAAGGCAAAATACATGTTAGTACACATTACTCCAATTCCTAAGAAAAATAGTAACGGAACATTTAAGAGCATGGAAATTACACAGACATTTATGGGAATAGACTATAACAATGAACGCTATTTTCAACTTACTCACGATGAATTTAAGAACTGTTTGCATAGACTAACTAATTACATTTGTTTTCCTCTGGCGGTGAAGAACATGCAATTACACAAAAATTGCATTGTTAAACTGATAACCAAAAACGACAATACTACCGACTGTCCCATTCGTAGTTATAACATAACTAGCGATATCATTTGGAAGCAACTTCAGATGACAAACACTTGGCTATATTTGACTAGATACCCAGAAACTGTGTCCATTGTGTGTGACGGTCAGAGGCATGAAATTATGATTCATGACGTAGGAATAATTCGAATTTCAGAAAACTGTATAATAAAAACAATTACGACTACGTTAGCAGCCAAGAGATTAGCCCTAACAAACGTATTAGAGTCATTTAGTAAAGTAGCTAAATTTAAGTTAATTAATAAAACGTTAATACATAGCCATAGAGATATTTCTAGAGAACAAGTGTTAGACAATTCATTAAATATTTTTACTAAGTTAAATAATAAACAAGCTGCCCTACAAACAACCCTAGACAATACTGTTTGGAGTAGCATAACTACCCAAACCTACGTAACCAGCTTTTCGACTATTTTAGGATGCATAATTATAACGATACTAATATATTGTTTTGGTCCAGGGGTGATACGGCGACTACGAGCAACGATAGCCAGACGATCATGGTCACCAGCAAGCGACGACAATCCTGAGCCAACTCAATCCAGTGGTGGCAGCAACCCACCTCAACCCAGTGGTGGCAACGACCAACCTCAACCCAGAGGCGGCAGCGTCCAGTCTGCAACCCGACGCCCCACCACACCGCACATCTACGCTCTTCCAAAGAAACGACAGAATCAGCCCGCACTAGAGCTATACGAGCTGAAGACATACACTGATCCTGCTCCGGAGACGCGCCAGAATGTTCACGTGCGTTGAACATGTGACTACATCAGCAGCAGAGCAATCTGGGACAACAAACCTGCCGACTAAGGAAATGCACACTAAAGTAAACTGAATCACTCATCTGCAGAATCTGTGTATAAAAAGAATAGTTTTTGTAAATAAACCCTCTTTTCTCATTTGGACACCGTGTTTACTTCATCAACCAAGTTACTCCGTCACTGTGGCATAAGACACCTTCACGCCTCAATTAGTTGCATGAGTCTGTGTAACTAGCAGTGACTATCCATCCCATTTTACCCATATCCTTCCAACCTTCCGTCTGTACCCGTAGGTCGCAGAGGTGCAGACATCCCTGTTTATTATATTTATTTATATGTAAACTGAATCTATGGTAGGGCTAGGGAATTAGGGTTGTTTAGGGTTGACTAGGGCAGTAGGTATTAGGCGTAATAGGTTTAAAGCTCTCCCATAGATAAGTTAGTTGAATCCCTTCTGGATTTAACAATAACTGAGATAGAAATACATAGAACAATTCATGAAACACTATTTTGAAAAGATGTTAATTGCTTTTATGGATTCTAATCTTAATCTGAGATTCTGAGATTGCAAGTAATCTTTAATAAGTAGACAATTATCTAATTATAATTCTAAGTTTGAGTCGCTGGAGTAAATTCTAAATAAGAGATCAGAAGATAACTCAAGGTCAAATTAATTTCTCCACTGTAGACAAAATGCGGTTTTACCCGCTACTTTTAAAGGATAAAAGAGCGATTTCCAAGCAAGTGAGGTGAAATAGTACATTATTAACCAAGGGAAGAAATGTACACATTTCAGTCACGGTATTTTAGTACATAGTTCGAGACTGAAATGTGCCTTTCACCCGAGTTCACTATTCATATCAAATACGAGGAAAAAAATCATGTGTATTTTATAAAATATAGCTAAATTTGACATTGTAGTATTAAAGGCTTAAATAAACTTTTATTTAATAAAACATTGATTTACGGTCGTCATAAAATTTATGGATTCGGGAAACAATTATCAAAATGAAAATCATACGATGCATCCATTTCAAACCGACTTTCAAGTGTTATATATATATAGCATGTTATATGAAAAAATAGTTACCTACATAATTAGCGATTAGACCGCCTGTTGTTTGCCTCTTTTTCATGTGTAATCTATACCAGTTTGTGTTATTTTTCTTGTTTTGAGGTGCAATAAAGAGTTATTGTATTGTACTGTATTGTATAATTTTATCGCCAGCAGTATATAAGTGCTCCTATAATTATTATAAGTCATAATCGTTACATAACGAAGCTCAACGGCTTACTTACATTATAAAATTCAATCCAATTTTAAAAGCATGTCCTGTCACTTGGTACTTTGGTACCTATTTAAGTTCAAAATAACAGCAGATAATGATAACGTCAAGTGCGCAAATTATGCCTGCGTCGCCAAGGGGTTAAAATGAAATGATATAAAATTTCGCATCCATACTCATAATATGACAGTATTAAGTATACATTAAGACCCTATTTTGTTACGGGCAATTAAACAACGATGTCGTTTAGTTGACAAGCCTCATGCAATTTGCTTAAATAACATCGACTTTCTATATTATTATGAAACGGGTGAAAAGACTTCACTTTGCGCGGCGTAGAGCCCTATTTTATTCGCTAATTAAAGTGACGGATGTGACGTGGCTAACCGATTATTTAAAACGCAGTTCTTAGACAAATATGGACATATATTCAAATATGGGGCCCACAACAGGAGTAAAAAAAAATAGAGTCAATCTATGCCAAGTTTCCTAGATATTGAAAGCACAGAATGTGAAAGTGTTAAGTGAACGTCATAAATTCATTGAAGATAGGCGTCTAAAATAACACTTTAACGTTTGACAATTCAATTGCTTGACAGAGATAACGTGGTTTGACTCTACTATACAAACCTAACAACTTATAAAAACTATGTACTCTGTGAGTATAACTTTTTCGTACAAACTAAATAGTATTTTCAATGTACGTTAACGTCAGCCTCACTGACGTCTTATGTCATAGTGTCATAAAAGTGACAAAATTCGCAGTAGGTACATGGCTTCTTCAAAAAAACTTTAAAGTGTACTAAAAATATAAACACATGTCATTTATAAAAGTCCCTGAACAAACGTTGTTTATTTGGGGAGTACTGCAAACCTACGATTTTTTTTGCTCCTGTTACAGGACCCACCTCTGGAATGAAGTATGACAGCCACTTGATTCTATATCTTGATTAATTTAATAAAAAGGCCCGCAGTTTTCTTAGCCTATGTGGGCAAAGGCCTCTCTCTTTGATCTCCACCGTTCCCGATTTTGACCAGTGTGAAGTTAGCAGCTTAAAGTTAGCTGCCTATGATAACCCGACCAAATTAGGAAGTTTTATATAAAATGTTTATATTTACGAGTAAAACGTGGTTTTAAAGGAAATATGTACAGCAATAAAACAAATACAAGTAAAACTTCATATAAATCTACCTGGATATATCAAAAAAGGACACAAATATAATAAAATTTACAATAAATTATTTTGGGCTGCTCACTTCACACTTCAAAAAATATTTTAGAAAATGTTTATCATTTATAGTTGCCGAGGTTATAAACAATACGAAACAAGGAGCAAAATAATCATCTTTTACTGCAATTTAACAAGTAAAACTCTCAACTAGTTTGAAAAAGCCTTGGGAAAAGGAGGTTTTGCTTAGATTTCTACCCGATAATGTCGGGTTTACACTACGTTACTAGCACCATTAGTAGCATCTTATAGTGCGCTTTCACCAAGCAAACTCTCATTTAGTTTGAAAGAACAAGGCTACCTCAAATCTAGGTTTCAAAGTTAGCAGCCTAAGAAAAAGGAGATTTTGCTAAGATTTCGACACGATACTGTAGGGGTTACACTACGTTACTAGCACCATTAGTAGCGTCTTATAGTGCGCTTTCACCAAGCAACCTCTCATTCAGGTTGAAAGAACAAGGCTACCTCAAATCTAGGTTTCAAAGTTAGAAGCCTAAGAAAAAATGTGGTTTTGCTAAGATCTGATTTGACGAAAACTTATTCGCCCAAACATAGTCTTGCTCCTCCGACTCGACTGCTAAAGAACCTACAATCGGAGCCACACACAATCAACATCTTAAATATGTATATTACGAGCAAATTTCATCCCCGGAGTATTGCCCTTCTGTTGGCCATTCATACTCATCTGCCGCCGTCACAGGACGCTGCTGTGCGAGTCCTGATAGCTTTAATATTCCAAAAGCTATCTTGAACTTATCCAGTGCAAATACGACTGAAATTTTTTTTGCCGATCGGGACGCAAAATTTGTCGTCGCTTGAGATTGTTGGCCACGTCAACATTTCAACGTTCATGAAGGTACGGCTACCATTGAAGAAAAGTTGTGGGTTGAAATGTTCGATGGTAAAAAAATTAAAAAGCAATACTACCCGTATATACTTAGAAAGATCATACAAAAAAATATTAATAACACCTGCCAGATTATATTCAAGTACGTAAAATACTTAAAAAACGAAAAAATCGTGATTAAAGCTTGGTGCAACCATAAAAATTGCAAAAAGTTCAAAGTTTACATTAAAAAAGACAGATGCATAACATTGTTTAGTACCGATTAACTATTGCCATGCTGATGGAGTGACAATACAGGTACGAGGTATAGAAAGAGAAATCTTCAAAAAGGAGCTTATATACATAAGTAACAAGAAGCCGTTGGCGTTAAAAAAAACAGCTCATAAATTTGAAAGAAAAGCAATTTTTATTGACGCGGAGCCTTAAAAATGTTAAGTCTGATCCGACATTACGGAAAATAAGATCAGAGGCGCTCTCGGCTAATGATAGAGATAAAAATGATGTTATTGACTTGCTCACATACCAAAACGACCATTTAGATTTTGTTAAGGAGGTGTCATTTCCACTGAATGTCAAATTATACAGCAGCGAGCAAATTGAGACATTAAAAAACGAAGGTCGCACACTACTGTATCTAGATGCCACGTGGAGTATTGTGAGAGATCTTTATCACAAAACTAAAAACACGCGAAAAATTTGATTATATTCAGGCACAATACAAGTAAATTCTTATCATAGACTTTTTCCCGTGTTTTCTATGATATCGGCTGTGCATGACACCAACAGAATATTCAAGATGTTAAACGATTTTAAGGTGTTTTGTAACAAAAATAGGTTCGGTCCCGCCTTTACAGGTGTGGAGACTGATTTCAGTTTTGCACTAATTAACGCTTCATGTTCCGCGTTTAATATAATGACCTTGCAGCAGTATTAAAATAATTATTTTTTGCATTTTGACGCCAACCAAACTTCAAAATTCGAGCCGACTCCTCTATACCTGTGCGTAGCGCACTTAATGAAGTGCATGGCTGTAGATGTAGACACCATAACAAAACGGAGTGCAAGGACATGTTGGCAAAAATTTATCATTCACGAAATCTTAACGACGTTGCGACTTACTTGAAGAGCCTCTTCATTTTAATAAAATCTAAATTTGAAAATAACATTGCAACAGACGCGCGACGGTATATCAGCGGTATATCTCCTAGAGACTTGGAGAAAATCTCGGCAACATCAAAAAATGATGAGTCTCATTTTGCTCCTTTAGTTGAGTCTGATAGTAATTATAAAAAAAACTTATTTTACAACTTTTTTAGAAATATTAGTGAAGAGGTTGTAGTCGAAAATGATTGTAATCAGAATGTGGGAAGGAACATGAACCCTTACTTTGACCCCGTTTTATTAGAAACGTTATAAGATAATGATATGGACGAGGAAATGTGGAGTAAAAAGAGGAAAATTTCCTTTTGCCATTTCGAGGGCAGATATTTAAAAAAAATGCGGCCCGACCTTAACGCAATGGCAAAAGAATTGGAAGAGCCGATTTTAAATTGCTTGTACTGCGGCCGAGGCGCAAGTACAGCGATGCCGGTAACGAACTGGGTGCAGTGTGATGTTTGTGACCACTGGATCCACCAGGAATGCGCAAGAAAGTTAGATGGCTGCAATGATTTTTCCGCTGACTTTTTCTGCAACCATTGCAGTCAAAATAATAAGGGTGAACAACAAGTACCCGAAAACGCCGCAACACCGTTGAATTTCTTAAAAAACGGTCTTGTTGATGACCCGTTCTATTATAGGGAAATTGGCCGCGGTCATATTGTTAATAAGATGGAAAGCATTACCAACACCACCATAAAGACTTTATTAATTGAGGACTATATAACATTAAACAAAACCAGCGTGTTGTCGACAGTGTGGTTGATCACTTGCTATACATTATGAACAATGGTCGTTATCACCTTGTTATGGTAGAACGCGCCAAACACGTAGTAGAAGACGAAACATTTCGAAAACTGTTTTTGGATGCAATTCCCATGGACGAAGAGAAGGACACCGTGTTTCCGATATGCAGACTGGGTCACTACACGCTGATTATTGTTTCTTTAAAAAATAAAACCTTTGAGATCATGGACCCCCTAGGTTATGAAGACGGTTATAGCGAAATGTATATGAAAGCAATAAATAATCTTCTAACCCTTAAACAATTAATAGCATAAGAGTCCAGTATAATAACGCCTTCAGGATGTTATTGGGGCTGCCTCGGTGGTGCAGTGCTTCCGGCATGTTTCTAGAGGCCAACACGGATGGCTTTAATACAATATTGCGGAAACGTGTTGCCTCCCTTATGCACAGAACCCGAAGTAGTACCAATGGCCTCCTGAGTGTTATTATGGACAAATTTGAGTGTCCAGTGGTTAGGCACTGGAACTGGGTACACACAAGCGGCAGGCCTCTTGTATTTAATGTAAAATAATGATTGACATTTAAATTGTATTGTAATGTAATTTATTGTAATTTTAATTTAAATTTAAATTTTGATTGGATTGTAATTTTTTTATTTTATTTAATTTATTGACATATTTATTTTTCTTTTAATTTAGATGTAAATTATTAATTACTTATGTTAAATTATTGACTTTTTTTTATGTATATTGTTCTGTTTTTGTGTGTTTTAATTTTTAAATATTTTAATTATTTCAAATTTTATTTTTTAATTGTGATTTTAATTTTATTTTAATGTAATGTATGGATCAATGATGTCTGAATAATAAATGAATTGAATTGAATTGAATTAAACAAATTTCGTATCAGTTTAAGACGATAGAAACCAGACAACATTACATCCAAAAAGATTCACACAACTGTGGTCCCATACTGGTAAATTATTTCCAAAATATTATGGAGTACCTATCTAGGTAGATTTATATAAAGTTTTACTTGTATTTGTTTTATTGCTGTACATATTTCCTTTAAAACCACGTTTTACTCGTAAATATAAACATTTTATATAAAACTTCCTAATTTGGTCGGGTTATCATAGGCAACTAACTTTAGGCTGCTAACTTCACACTGGTCCGATTTTGTCCTCCTCCTGGAGTTCTTAAAAAGACGTCGATGTCGTCCCGCTATTTCCACGCATACTTTGCGAGATCTACTTGAAGAACATTTTTTAATATGTAAGAAATAGTTCTCTTATAATATGTCTTAATTTTCATTAAAATACCTAAAAAAACTAGCGTTTCATTGCATTTAATAGAATACAGTACTGGATTTATTACAACATAATTATCTTATTAAAAACGCAGTAGTCATTGTAAAACGCTTTTATTCAATCATTCAAAACCGTACCATGTTCAAAACAGTTACATAACTTCAACGTAATTAAAGCGTATCAAAACTAAAAGGATGTAACTTAATACAACTAACACCGCACTTACACCCTTTTATCTTACATTAGTTGAATAACGGCACATCGACGATGAATGGGCTTCGGTGCACAGTTCCAAAGCAGTAATTAGAGGATGTCGCCAGCAGTTTGCAATAGTAAAGTTTCAAATGCTTTCTGTGGCGATTTTGACTTAGATTTTCCACTGTATTCGTGTTCAACCTGTTTAGACCAGCTTGGATACGAGTATATATCTGATCGTGTTGTGACTATATCCCTAAACCGGGAATATAGTCACAACATGAAAAATCTGTTACTCTTAGTTTTTAGAAAACAGAACTAGTTAGTAGATTGTTTTACAAGGGATCAAAATTACATATTTACGGCGAGGGCGTACTTATAATTCCGAATGAAGCGTAATTAATGAGACTAATGAGGGATTCAAGCGTTAACGCCCAAGACGAAAATAATGTTGATACCGTGACACATACTGTTCTTCACACCTAAGAAAATAACCAAAAACGGCATCGTCAACACCACGATGGCACCATATTATTATAATGACGGAAAACGTAATGTGATCCTTGAACAGCAAACTGACACTTTGATCCCTCTGAGCTTGAACTGAAAAGTGCCACTTTGACCCCTCATAGCAGGGAAGAAAAAAGCCTATCTCGAATAGGTAGTGTGAAAGAATATTTTCTATTTTATACATATCCACGGTTTATAGCAAAGTCAGTCTTAAAACACAGATTTCGTCGACAACATGAGATATACATATTCCAGTATCTTCACGCTCCGATGCACTTGATAATGAAATTACTGTTCATATGATTAGGCATAAAACTCAGTAAACTAATTACTAGTGGTCGTTCCATTCCAATGCCTTTTGACCGTACATCATGCGCCTTAGAAACTAGCAATAATTGCACATGTATTGGCGAAAAGAACACAAATACTTGCTGACTGGTACTTTGTAGACTTTAAACGGATCAACAGTATTTTTGATACACTTTGTATAAATAACTTTATTCTTAGCAATCAAACGCAAATACAACACAAAAATCCAACAAAATAAGAAGCAGACACCGTATCTGTCGCATTTTCTTCAATGTAAGCAATTCACTGCAGCTCCCCTACTTACAAAGCAAAAGCAGCTCGACAATTCTGCACACTACTAGGTACTACCACAGGTCATCCTGGTTCGAGAACTTTCTGCAGATAATTTGAAACTTGGAATCAAAACGTACTATCTCCATATAAGACTAAAGATATAAGTCCTTTCGGAAACGAGAAGGTTACTGAGGGTGTCTAATTAGTACATTCGGTTGCGGGGCAGACAAAAGGGCGAAGTTTGCGATTGCGCTATGTGGAGCCATCTAGTTGTATATTGTGAAACATTGTTAGGAAGTTTAACTGATTTAGTTTGGACGGGAAAATCTGGACGTGCGATTTTTGTTTTCGTTGAAATTCTACAAATATTGGACAGTTTGAAATTCCTGAATTTATGGTTCACGTCATCTGTGTGTCATAGCTTTGTCCCAGTTTTTAGCCTCTAGGTTTTAGCTTTGAGATGACAGATCGCATCAGCGGAATGGTACTTTTAATGTGACGCGTTTGCGCTTAGTGCAACCATAGTGCATACCCACATATCCGGTTATTTTTATATGGACATAACCGGTTATTACCGGTTATTTCATACAATTAATAACCGGTTTTGTAATATTTAGGTTTCAATGAAGATAAACATTGCTATGATCTTTACCGATACTGAGAGGTATTCAGAAGGGCTACCATGGTTGCCATTTTATTGACTATCACGGCATGCGTCACTTTCGCACTTACATACTTGTTAGAACGGGTCAGCCATGGTCAAAGTCGATAAAAACCAGACCATAATAGACTTGCACATAATAAAATCTGAAACAATTATAGTTCATTGGACCATGCGAGTCATTTGCCATCTCTTTCACACGTATTGGCGGGCACAAGATCAACCGCGATTCATTCTTATCATTATTATATATATTATATTAGGCAATATTCTTAAGATATGCGAGTCTTATTTAAACAACAGAAAACAGTACATCGAACTTAAAACAATAGTAGGAGACACTGAAAAAGTGGTAAAGTCAAAGACTGGTACAATGACACGTGGGGTGCCACAAGGCTCAATACTCGGCCCGTTATTTTTTGTCTTATTTCTAAACGATCTCATACAATATGTAGTGAACTCACAACCCAATACAAAATTAGTTGTTTTCGCGGATGACACTAATGCCATTATCACATCTAAAAATATTAAGCAGCTGAATGATACAGCAAATGCTATTTTACAGACTTTTGATAAGTGGTTCACTGTTAACAATTTAAAATTGAACAGCAATAAAACCAATGCCATATTGTTTTCGGCAACAGCGAAAAAATCGGATAGTTTAGAGATTAGTTTAAACGGCAACAAAATTGCTCAAACTGATGTTGTTAAATTTTTAGGGGTTCATATTGACGCGCAACTAAACTGGAAGCATGAAATACAGGCACTAAGCAACGCCATTAGTTCGTCTTGTTATGCCCTACGCAGTCTGCGAGACTCTATACATACCGCGCAATTAAAAATGGTATACCACGCTCTTGTGGAAGCAAAGCTTCGGTATGGCATTAAATTATGGGGCAATAGCTATAATTATAATACTAACGCTGCTTTTATACTTCAGAAAAGAGCAGTCAGGATCATTGTTCGCATACCACAAGGAGCATCTTGCAGAGAGCATTTCTACAAATTAAATATCTTAACCGCACCGTGTCTATACATACTTGTACTATTAACAGACCTAGTTAAGCATTTAAATAAGTATGAAAGCGCGATCGAGAGAAAACACAGGCTGACAACAAGGCGAAAAGACCTTAAAAACCCTGTAGTCCCGAGGCTTAACATTATGAAGCACGCAGCGA
The DNA here is from genome assembly GCA_949128165.1 of Lathronympha strigana. NCBI lineage: Eukaryota > Metazoa > Arthropoda > Insecta > Lepidoptera > Tortricidae > Lathronympha > Lathronympha strigana. The sequence goes on from OX421911.1 coordinate 5,207,300, forward strand.
GTTATCAGGCAGTGTTTCTGTATAATAAATTGCCCACGGAATTTAAAGCAATCACAAATAGTAAAATTTTCAATGCTAGACTCAAGAAGTATCTTTTGAAAAAGTCATATTATTGTATAACCGACTTTGTAGCCGATAGTCTTGAATGGTAGTTTTTTGTGTTCCTAGTAGTTCTTTTTTCATAATTAAAATTATTTAATGTGAATATTTTATAATTTTGTTTTTATTCAAATTGACGATATTATTATTATTATTTTATATCATGATTTTAATTAATTTTATTAAATATATTATAAAAGTACAAATTAATTTTATTCTAGTCATTTCTGTCAATTTGTATCGTCAGTTTGGAAATCAATAATTAGACTTTAGTTATAAGATGTTATTATACATGAGATGTTATTTATAGTTAAAAGTAAAATCTTTATGTTCAACACAATATTTATTGTTAAGAGCTAATAATAAAATAAAAACCAAGATCGTACTTTAACAATAACAAAACCTGTTCAAGTTTTAAAGTTTGAATGTTGAGTAAGTATTTTCATCCCCCAAAAGTGGGTGAAATGGTTGTTCAAAACACTTTTTTTGTGTACCTATAGACACAAAAAATGAGGTGCTAGTCTGTCACAGTGTAGTTCAAACGAACTGTTTTAATGCCACTTTTTAATTTTCTCCTTCATAACCAGTTAGAATTTTTAATTAAAACAAGCACGAAACCGTCTCGTGACAAAATTAAATAGTTAGACAAAAACCACAATTTCACACCTGGTTTGCTCCCTCTACGTCCAAGTTTCCTATGGGAGCTGGGACTCTTGGCTGGTTCAAAATGTCTTAAGCGCCAGTATATTAATATGCATAAGAGACTTTTTTGTTTATGCAGTGTTTGGTGTCGGATGTCGACTAATTAGGGCTTGCGTTGACGCGGAATGGAGGGACGAATGCGGAGGTGCAGAGTGAATCGGTACGTTAAATTTTTGTTGACAGATTTTTATTAAAATAACTGCATAGGTTTTTTTAACAAGGAAGAATAAGAAAGGAAGTGCATCGATATTTGTTTATGCATAGAGCTACCTATATAATATTGGCATATTAGTCAAAAATAAGAACCAAAATTAATTTAAAAAACGTTACGTACGTAAAATACGTTATTTCAAACTTTTTCGCCAGTCTTCGAGTACCTACGCTACTAATCTCGTATTTTTTTTATTCAGACACAATCTTGTTTTGTTTATGAATAAAAAATACTATGACTAAGTATATGAAAAAAAATTATGACCTACTACTATGAATATAAACTGAAGAAAAATACAATATAAACATATATAAATAAAGTTTTTTGGCGTGATGCATCCACATCATAACCTCTAATTGCCATGTCACTGAATATTATCTATTTATTCTGTCACCATAACTAGAAATATCCTTATTCTTATTTCTCGAAAGAATAATTAGTTGCACTGGCTTCCTCATTAGATAGATTGATGGCTGCAGCAGTGCTAACTAAACGACATCTGTTACTAATATCAACGTGCATTTCTTGTTAAGCTCGTTCATTAGTAGATGCATTCTTATTGATGCATGTGTGCATGTTTTTTTACAGAGGTTGCTGTGCGTGTGTGCAACCTCTCTTCTTGTCTTTGATATCAAGCAAGACGTTTCAATGTTGCAAGAATCAGACGTTTATCATCGCTATTTCCGTAAAAAGATAATTACTTACTTTTAATATCCACAATTTAAACTTTTATATATTTTTAAGCACTTATATCATCACTTTCTATCTCCATTTTGATATCAAATACCTACCTACTTTTTTTGAACTATGAAACATTTTAACAAATTATCATTATGAACCCTTTTTCCCTACCTTGACCTCAAATTCACCAATAACCAACTGCTAAAATCTACGTATTATGTGTTGCATAGATTTAATTCGAATCACATAACAGTATAATGCCGATATGAGTACACTACCATAATATCTTTGACTAACGAACACGGAATCAATTTCCAACATAAGCGAATTCCTACGGCCGACTATGACTAAAACAATAACGAAGAAGATAGCTTCCTTTACGAACTTACTTTATGAAAGCGGTCATAAGATGGTTTTCAATATTTCCTTTTACTGTTAACGAAACGAATCCGATACGTGGTTTTCTTTAAAATCAAAATTAAAATATCACAATGAAAATAACGAGCTACCTATACATATTATTCACTGAAAAGAATTTTTTTAAATCCTTCTAACACTAATATAATTTCATTCTCAAAACGAAGTCAAATGCCTAATTAGCTAATTTAGTAAAAAACCTATACAATATAACCTAGTTTTAGAGAAACTTTTTACACTTTTGTAGTACAGTATAGTAGTCATAAATATTTTGAAACAATCTCACATAGATCGACCTAGTCCCAAACTAAACTAAGCTTGTACTACAAGTACTAGACGACGATATACATACTTATATAGATAAGTACATACTTACATATATATACATAGACGTCCTTAACTCAGCAACAAAATATTCCTGATAAACTCATAAATAAATGCCCTAACTAGAATTCGAACCCAGGACCTCCAGCTTCGTAGCCAGGGCCACTATCGATAAAGATACGAAGGTAGATTTAAACATAATTATTTAACGGGTCTAACGCGAATTAACTTGTTTACCTTATTTACCGACGTTTCGACACAGGTTTCACTGGTCATGGTCTATTGACAATAATTAACATATGTTTTGTGGGTAGTTTAAAAATTGTGTGTTTACCCCAAATTTCTACATAGACTTTTCGTTGGGTAGTTACACAAATCTCTCTTTTGACATTTTGCTGGGACATCAGTCAGCCGCGACCATGACCAGTGAAACCTGTGTCGAAACGTCGGTAAATAAGGTAAACAAGTTAATTCGCGTTAGACCCGTTAAATAATTATGTTTAAATATGTGTTCAAATCGCGAAAGTTTTAAATGTTATAGAAGGTAGATTTGTTTTATCTATAACTATTAAAAAGTTTTTGAGGAGAATCGCTGCTCTGAATTAGACGCTCGACCACACCAACCACAAACTGAAAGGAGCTGAAGAGGTCGCCGTGGCCGAAATCGGTCGAGGAGTATTATTGTTAACTACTAACCATGTAATATAAAAACGAAACACTCTTCATAATACATGGATATCAAAAGTGGAAACATTATCGCAAAAAGAGAAATCTTATTTATATTCAACATCGTTACTTATAAAACCCTCCTAATTCCAGCTTAATTCAGTATCAGCTGCTAACATGCTATTGTTTCGTCTAGACACTCAATGGTTGTGTATCCAAAGGCTTTACTGAATCTTCCACAATTGTCTGTCTGGGAGTCTGTTTCGTTTCACTTATCAATGCATTGTCACTTGCACTGGTGTTGAGAATGTCAATACAACTAAAAGGTATTTGCCCAGACGCGAATAGTTTTAGTTGAGCTTAGAGCGTTAAATTATGTGCACTCTTTTATAATGCAACGTAAAAAAAACTTTACACAAAAATAATTTTAACAGCGTGCAATACTGAAGGATTGTATTTTGCCACAATACAACAAAACTTTGGCACTGCACGCGCAATTTTTGCATACTTACTGCTTCACCTTTATTAGAATGAATTTGCACCATTTTTTGTTTAGTCCTATGATTTGTCTAGTAGATATTTGTCATGACTGTATTAAGCCAGTTTGTCCATTAAGTCCATCTGCGCATTTTTTTTAATTTATTGAAAAATATGCACATTTACTTCGCGTCAAGATGCTGAACACCACTGATAATTTATTATCCTTATTATCGTCACTGTGAACTATAAAATGTATAAGTTAATAATAAGCTAGCTAGAAAAACTAAAGGACGTTAATCCAAATGGGCTAACAAAGTTAAATACGAAGCTGGGTACAAGAGATACCAATATTTTTCTTCTTTATTCCTCGAATGCATCTCATTACATCCGATGCCTATAAAATGGGGTCCCTATAATTTTTACTACGTACCTCTGAAAGGACCCAAACGATATCCTTTGTCAACGGATATCCATTTTATAGTTCATAGTTCAGGGATCGCAGACCAAAGAAAGCCTAAGTATGGGATGATTTAGTATAGTCATATAATCTGGATAATCGGTGGTTTGCACTTAAAGCTGGGCTTAAACGGCTCAAGTAGCCTAATGGTAAGTAGTAAGGATGATAATAAATTTGCTGAATAGTTATAATACTTTTTTTTGTAAAAATAACAAAATGTTTTCTCAAATTTAAAATACGTCACGCCATTTAGGTAGTCCAATATGCCAAAATTTAGATATAAGTATACAAATATTACGTTTGGGGATATTGTGATACAAAAATAAATAAAAGCAAAGCTATAGAATACAAAAACTATTCATCATTCATGTATTCAGATGTTTTAAAAATAGAAGAGAAATGTTATAGTAATAGATATAAAACACTTTATTTAACATGATAGAACAGGACAAAAATAAGCATAGTAGGTATGTCGTTTGAATTTATCCATTTTAGGGATCTCCTCCAAGCAAACAAACAAGATTACAGTATGGGGTTCTTCAAACAAGGAGTGTACAAGATTTTAATGGGTCGGCAACGTGCATATGACCCCCTGAAGTTGCAGGCGTCCATAGGTTACGGTGACCGCTTTCCATCAGGCCTCAGGCATGCTGCATCAGGCATCAGACCGTATGCTTGTCAGTGGCAAACGTGGTACATCTTAAAATGAAAAAAAAAAGTTGGCGATGGCGGTTGATGAAGTTATCTTTTTAGTTGGTTATTTTCGTTGAAACACGTCTCCCGAACGTAGTATTTAAGTCTTGGAATTGGTGAGAAGACTTAAAAGTCAACTAATTAACACAAGACCTACGCGGTCTAAATTTCAATTAATCATTCCAAAATAACCTCGCAAGGAGACAAACAGACCCCGTGATAGCGAGAATGCAATTAATGCCAAGGTTCGTGCTCTGTCAAATCCTATACTATACAGAGTGTCACAAACATACTTAAAATAAATAATATTTAAAGTTTAAAATGCTTTATTGTAAACGTTAAACCGCTAGTGTAAAAAAATAGGCTGGTTAGGGTGGCAACCCTACCCACCGGTCCATTTCAATGTTAATTATATTTTATGAGGCTAAGGATTAATCATAGTCCATTTTTTTTTCAGAGAATCTCGTTGTTTACGATTTTTGGGTTTCGTTGTTTGAAGGAAAAAAAAATAGAGTTTAGATTTAGCAATTTTGTTAAAACCGATTGAATTACTTACGATAAAATAACATGGATTATCCATTTTAAATAAGCTTAGCAGCAAAAAATCTAAATTAATAAAAATATTTTCAGATTGATGTAGGCAGTCTATAAAATAAAATTTACTAAAACTTTAAGCCTCCACAATTACAAAAATTACCCAACTATGACTTTAAAACTTGCTGTATTGTATGGTTAGAACCGGTGATCTGGTCGTTTTTGACATTCGTATTAGTAAGCTCATTGTAAGGTAAGTGGCTCAGTGGATGACACTATAATGAGAAAATTCACACAGTTTCACAAATAACTCCTGAACTATAAAACATAACGAATGCATGCTTGTGCAAATATGTAAACCACTTCTTTCTTGTACAAGTTCTTAACAGATTCGCTAAAGACACCTTGTTACGGAAACTGTCTCTAAAATAGTTAATTATTTGTTGGATTGATGGAAGTTTTAGAACACAACTCGCAAATGTCAGAAGCTGTCTATTTTTGGCTATGTTAATAGCGATATCTTAAATTTTTCAAATAAACTGCAATAAGTCACTCACTGGGTCAGTGTCATCCACTGGGCCCAGCCTTAGTGTGCCTAAATTGTATTTTGTGTCTGAAGGGTTTTAAGAAATATCGATCGTCTTTCATTACTAGCTTAAGCATCCTGTATATTATAGAAACATGTGGTCGGCGTTCATTTATAGTCAATTATGATTGACATTTCGCTGGGGCGCTGCCGTGGGAACTGTGTCGTACATGTGTCTATTTTGTTAATTAAATTATGATACAATTTTAATTGTGTCGTTTCGCGAAGCTTCCGGGGAAATTTTGTGCATCGAACATTTATTAACCGTTGCAATTTAATATCAGTATGACTCACGAAAGTTTAAATTATATATCGAACATTTGTTGTCGAGTTGCTTATATTATTGAGACACGCATTTTATTTCATTTTGTTTTTGTAAAACTAGTGCCTACGACCAATCTTGATATTTGTTGCCAAAGCGGACCCGACGGAGCCGTGGCATAAGAGGGGAAAACGCTAGGAAGAAGACACCATATGGCCGACTATTGACAAGTAAGGAATTAAGTAAAGGATGACTCACAGTATTCCGTTCCGTTCCGATCCGATACGGGACGATCTGTCAGTTTCTATACAAAAAGTCACGTGACGTCCGAGGGCTCCGAGTTATCACGTGATACTTTTTATAGAAACTGACAAATCGTCCCGTATCGGATCGGAACGGAACGGACTACTGTGAGTCATCCTTTAGATTGATAATAATTTTTGGGATACTCGAACCACCATTGTATTTATAATTCATATGATACTAGACAGACACCGGTCTATCCAACATGCCGTGCGTGGATTACATTTCATAAGTTTCCATTTTGCTAAAGATTAAGTAAAAAAAAAATAATATTTCAAACAATTACATACCTTCGCGCCTCCTGAGTTTCATTCAAGTCACAGATTATTTATGTCCCAGCCAAACCAACTCAAAGCGACCTCGTTCCAATATTTATTACGATTATTATATACTATATATTACAGCTGAAGTACGAGTATACTTTCATTATATTTCCAGGGAGGTATATTGGAATACCTTTGAGATATTGCATTATCATCGACTCCTGCCTTAACAGTTCCGTAGTCAACGTAAATAAAAAATATATTATACATGATATAACTGTACGCTTTGCCGTAGTCTGGGTAAAAAGCTAAATACATATACTTACTGGTGACAAACCCACATACATATTTAAAATGCCAGCATTATTCATTTTAGAGTGGTATGGGCACAGCGGATGCATATCGTTTAGTGTGGTAGGGCACAGCACAACGAATGTCGTCTCGCTCAAATCTGGAGCAGAGCCCATCTGGGGAAGTACCTCCACCTTACAGAAAACCGCAGTTTACTAACACTACACCCTACTCTTAGTGTTGTGTTTCTGTTGGTGAGTAAGCTCGCCAGAGCTCCAAGAGGATTCACTGTGTTGACAGCTGGGGACCCACGGAGCAAAGCTTGTCCCTTTAGCTGTCAACACAGCGAATCCTCCTTTTTTTTAAAGGTTCGGTAACGCGCATGTAACACTCCTGGAGTTCCAGGCGTCCATAGGCTACGGTGATCGCTTACCATCAGGCGGGCCGTATGCTTGTTTCTCACCATCGTAGTATTAAAAAAAATACCGCTTGCGTCGTCGCGCACGGTACTCGGCGCCTGATAATGGCATAATAGGATGTCCGAAAAATGTCCCGCATAGTGACCATAGATAGGTACGTGAGACGCGATACGATGCGTAGCCTTACGGCCTTATACTCCTTTTCTTCCTTGCCATTACTCCTGTGAGTATATGCTTTTCCAAACTCTCTGGATCAAGTCTGTTCTGGCTATCTGAGCAGAGCTTTTTATGTACTCGTACCTAGGTACGCAATGGGTGGAAATCGTAGAGGGTCTCGTCTTAATCCACCCTATAGCCCCATGGAGGTCGCATTCTAAAAATAGGCTGTTCAAAACAGGACAATACCTACCCCTAGAATATTTTGTAATTTTTAAGTTAATCAAGCTAATGGACACAGATTCCTACCAAGGTTTTTTATACAAATTCAGCTACAGATATTTCGACGATGTTGCAACCGCCATGTTCATGAGAAAACTGAAGTCTGCAAAAAAACTACGGTAAGTACACGTATTCATTAGTTAGAAAAAATGACTAATTAAGGACAAAAAATAATAATTACATTAATCAAAAGCCATATTCTTTAAATGTAGTCCCATAGTAATCCAACAGACGAGAACTGAGTCTGATCTAAACTGCTCGTTTAATTTATTATATTAAGTAATCCTTCAAATAAAACTAAGTACGTTAATAAAATATTCAAGGAAAATTAAACAAAACTTATCAGGAAAGGTTCATCATCATCATCATTTCAGCCGAAAGACGTCCACTGCTGGACATAGGCCTCCCCCAAAGATTTCCACAATGACCGGTCCTGCGCCACCCGCATCCAGCGGACTCCTGCGACCTTCACCAGGTCATCAGTCCACCTTGCGGGGGGCCTACCCACGCTGCGCCTTCCGGTACGCGGTCGCCACTCGAGAACCTTTCCGCCCCAACGGCCATCGGTTCTACGTGCAATGTGCCCCGCCCACTGCCACTTAAGTTTAGCGATTCGGAGAGCTATATCGGTTACTTTGGTTCTGCTGCGGACGGTCTCATTTCTGATACGATCTCGCAGAGAGACTCCTAGCATAGCTTTGGGTGACTTTGAGCCTTCTTATGAGGCCCATTGTAAGCGACCACGTTTCAGTACCGTATGTCATCACTGGCAACACACACTGATCGAAGACTTTCGTCTTCAGGCACTGCGGAATATTGGATGAAAAGATGTGTCGCAGCTTCCCGAACGCTGCCCAACCGAGTCGGATTCGACGATTAACCTCTTTCTCGAAATTGGACCTACCTAACTGGACAGTTTGTCCAAGGTATATATAATCGTCTACAACTTCGAGTGTAAAGTCTCCGATTGTCACTGGAGTTGGTGCTACATGGATATTCGACATGATTTTCGTCTTATCCATGTTCATCTTAAGACCAACTCGCCCGGAGGCTCTACTGAGGCTAACAAGCATCGTACTTAAATCCTCCATGGTCTCAGCCAAGACTACTATATCGTCAGCAAATCGAAGGTGAGTGAGGTACTCGCCGTTTACATTGATGCCTAGCCTTCTCCAGTCCAGAGTCTTGAAAACGTCCTCCAGTGCAGCGGTAAACAGCTTAGGAGAGATGACATCTCCCTGCCTGACTCCCCGCTGCAGCGGAATAGGCTTCGAGTTCTGGTCTTGGAGTCGGACTGACATAGTGGCGCTCTCGTACAAACACTTCAACACTTCGATATAGCGGTAGTCTACTTGGCACCGTTGGAGAGATTGTAGTACCGCCCAGGTTTCGATCGAATCAAAGGCTTTCTCGTAGTCCACAAACGCTAAACAGAGGGGCAGATTATACTCCTCGGTCTTCTGTATAACCTGACGAAGCGTATGAATGTGGTCTACGGTACTAAAGCCTCTTCGGAAACCGGCTTGTTCGGGAGGCTGGAAGTCATCAAGCCTGCGTGCGAGACGATTCGTAATGACTCTTGAAAACAGCTTATAGACATGGCTCAGAAGTGAGATGGGTCGGTAGTTCTTCAGTAAGGCGTTGTCGCCTTTTTTGAAGAACAGTACCACCACACCTCCGCTCCATGCCTTTGGCGTTTTCCCTTCTAGTAAGACGGAATTGAACAACTTCTGAAGGGCCGTAAGGACCGGTTTACCACCCGCCTTCAGAAGTTCGGCTGTAATTCCGTCTTCACCAGGCGCCTTGTTGTTTTTGAGCTGTTTAAGAGCCATACTAATCTCGTACAGGCTGATGTCCGGGATGTCTTCGGTATAGTGTCGGGCCAGTCTAGCTCTAGGGTCTTCCGCTAGACCAACTTCGGGTCTGCTAGTAGACGTGTATAGCTGTCCATAAAAGCTCTCAATCTCACTCAGAAGCTCAGGTTTGGATGTGATGATTCTACCATCCTCAGTTTTTAACTTAGCGAGCTGGCTTTGCCCAACAGACAGATCCCTTGCAAAAACTTTGGAGCCCTTATTTCGCTGAATGGCCTCTTCAATACACTTAGTATTGAATTGGCGCATATCGCGGGTGAGGGACTTAGAGATCTGCTTGTTGAGCCGCCGGTATAAAGTCGCGTCAACTGAAGATTGTAGAACCATTTTACTCCTCTTATCGAAGAGTCTCTGAGTGGAGTCTGAGAGCCTTTTGGTCTTATTTGTCCGTTGGGCCTTAAAAAACTTAGACCCAGCGCTATGGACAGCTTCCACAAACCCGTCGTTGAACTCGTCCACATCATCGCCTAGGCAATCGAAACGGTTTTGGAGTTCCAGCTGAAAGCTCTCGGGGTTTTGAGTTTGGAGTGCAGGACGGAGCGTAGACTTCATCAGTCGAGAGCGTTCTAGCTTAGGACATATATTCAATGTGCCTCTTACCAGGCGGTGATCGCTTCCGGTTTTGACCATATTGATCACAGAAACATCATTGAATATATGTCTCTTCGTCGACATGATGAAGTCAATCTCGTTTTTAGTTGCACCGTCGGGACTCATCCAGGTCCATTTTCTGTGCTCGCGTTTCTTAAAGAAAGAGTTCATCATGTAGAGTCCCTCCTTCTCCAAGAAACCAGCCAGTAGATGCCCCCGGTGGTTCCGACGTCCAACCCCAAATTGCCCCACTCTCAGCTCGTCACCATCTCTCTTGCCTAGTTTCGCGTTGAAGTCCCCCATAACAACGGTGAAGTAGGTTCTGGAGCTATGCATGGCTTTTGAAATATCCTCATACATAGCCTCCACCTCGTCATCGGAGTGTGCCGAAGTCGGCGCGTACACCTGTATGACCTTCAACGAGTACCTCTCGGATACTCTGAGTATAAGGTACGCCACCCTAGTCGACACACTCTCGATCTTCACCACGTTGTTTACGAGGGACTTGTGGACGATGAACCCGACACCTCCCTGGGACTGTTGGTCGCCCTCCCGGAAATAGAGCAAGTTGCCGGACTTTAGGATTATCGTGTCCTCGCCCTCTCTTCGGACTTCTGACAATCCCACGACGTCCCAACGCAACTTGCTCAATCCTTCCTCCAGTTCCGCCAACTTTTCGTCGGTCCGCAGTGTACGCGTGTTATAGGTTGCCAGGGCCAGGAGTCGTCGGTGGTGGTAGCCGGATCTTTGCCGGAGATTCTTAGCACCCCTGACCCCGCTAGCACCCTGGCCGCTACCATAACCAGGGCACCGGGGGTCGCCGGAACCTCGGGGCCGGGGCCTTTGTGTACTATTCATTAGGGGGGTTTTTGCCGTAATCGCCACGCTTGGCATGCGGGTTGGCGATCGCAGTGTCTCCACCGTAACTTAGGGATGCTGCTGCCCATCCCCCGGTGGTCTTGGTCGTAGTTTAAGGACATACCCGGGTCCGAGTTAGTTAGTCCGAGGAAAGGTTAAGTTAGTTTAATTTAGGTAAAAGTCTGAAATCATAAAAGTTGGGGCGTACTTTTGTAGGGGGTCATAATGGCCGCTTTTCTTATACCTACCTAGGCTCCATAAATATCTGCATCTGCATTCAATTTTGATCCTTCTTCCCCTGTAATAAGTTCCGAAGGTACATTTTTACTTGAAAATAATATTATTTAGTCTTAAGTCATTCTTAAGTTAAATAGTACGAATTGATTTATTGAAATAAATAGACACGCAAAGCAGAAAAAAAACGTCAAAAAATGTGGGTCAGAATGCGGTTTGCGAACAATTTTGCATTGATGATGATCCAACGATAAATGTTTTGTACGAAAAAGAGCATTAAGTGTCAAATTCATACACAGAAATACCGACACTGTAAACTTTATAGACTCTTGGCACTTAACGAAATGTCACGTTCCAAATAAGTGTTGCAACTGGAGCACTTTTAAGGTGTAATCTTTTGCGGCTGATTGGGTATCCAGTTCTTTTATTCTATATCTACGTTAAAAATAGGCACAGTTTCTATGCAAAATTATACTTTAAAGGTTACGTCACAACAACAACATAACATTCCAGATATAAAGTCTTCTTGTTTGATTGCGAAGCTTTTTTTATTAAGGGATTGGGTATCCAGTTTTTTTATTCTATATCTACGTTAAAAAATAGGCACAGTTTCTATGCGAAATAATACTTTAACGATTACGTCAATAACATTCCAGATATAAAATTTTCTTGTTTGTTTGTTAAGCTTTTTTAAACAGGTCTTATTGTTCTAGAAATTTTAAAAGCTTATAAAACTTACTAAATTTTATAGTAGGGTCCGGTTTAACAGTCACATATGAAAAGTCAATTGAAATTGTTCAGACGCCATCAGTAATATCGTAGTGCTCAAGTTGTTCAAAAAATATCTGAATACAATAGAGCCGTCTTCACATCGTCCATTAAATACAAAAGCGACACAACTAAAAAAAATCAAAATTTATTTTATTGCAAAAACGACATTATAAACACTAATATTACCCCGTGGCACAAAGACACCTGTTGATTTGTCATTAGAAATTAGCAAAATTATGCAGGTGCCCTTTTTGCACTATCACTCCTTCGTGACTAAATTCAGTGCTAAACCGCCATTTTGTCCGTTGTGACCCGACCGTCGACCCGAACGCACGGCAGTTTTGTGAAAAAGTGCCATAAAACAAAAACAAAAGTGATTACATTCGGAAATATATAAGCAAAAGTGCCATATTTGTACATGTGGCCGTTTTGAATAAAATAAATATGTCAGTATTGTGTTTTATTATACACAAAGGAGTCGCAATACGGAATGTGGCAGTTTTGATTTTAAAATTATCTCTTAAATTGGACTTTTCCTAAAACAAAACTGCCGTTTTTGAATTTGCAATCTTTTTGAATTTAAAATATATTTGAGTTTATCAATTAAAGGTGCCAAATTTGTACATGTGGCCGTTTTGAATAAAATAAATATGTAAGTATTGTATTTCCTTATACACAAGGGAGTCTTAATACGAAATGTTGCAGTTTTGATTTTAAAATATGCTTGTAAATTGGTCTTTTTCGAAAACAAAACTGCCGTTTTTGCATTTGCAACCGCTTTTAATTAAAAATATATTTGAGTCCATCAATCAAAGTTGCCATATTTGTACATGTGACCGTTTTGAATAATGATAAATATGTATGTATTGTACTGTATGTATACTTTTCTTAGTGTAGTGTCTCCTCTACCCAAAGGTTGTCTGGAAGAGATCGCTCTTTAGCGATAAGACCGCCTGTTGTTTGCCTCTTTTTCATGTGTAATCTATACCAGTTTGTGTTATTTTTGTTGTTTTGAGGTGCAATAAAGAGTTATTGTATTGTATTGTATTGCTTTATACAAAAATGTGTCGTAATACGAAATGTGGCAGTTTTTATTCAAAAATGTACACTTCAATTGTACGTTTCATAAAACAAAACTATCGTATTTGCATTTGCAACCGTTTTTAATTCAGAATATATTTAAAACCATAAATGTGCCACAGCCACATTCTTGAATAATTATGTTTGTTTTGCATGAAATCTTTGTTTAAATAAATAAAATATTCATATAAAAAACGTACTACTTTGTAATGTGTTCGTTTTGCTTAAAAATATAGTAGAAAACAGCTAAATGTTTTATAATTATGTTATAATGAAATTTCTACTATGCTGTTTGTTTTTCAAACCCTGTAATCCCTGTATTAAATGTTTTAATATCGTAAATTTACCCACTAACGGTTTTATTTTATACGCATAAAATAGCTTCACGTCAAACTAAGTTTGTATGTTTATGTGTGCCTAATTGACAATGAAACCAAATTATAGAAGTTAATTTTAAAGTTAATATAAATTAAGGTTTGCATGTTTTATTTAGTTTACGTTACAATACAATTATTTAGTATCTTGGAGCTGACGGTGACGACAGAAACCAGCTAATGTAGTCAAGTATGTCAGTTATCAGATATACTATTAAAACGTATTTGTAGGTGAGTTCAATATTTCGCTTTTCAAACAAAAAAGGATCAATGTAAGAAATGTACCATTTATAAAAATGCCGATGCCAAAGGTAAAGAAGGCTTACAAGATGAGTTCGATTTGTATATAACAGAAAAGTCACTGGCCCGAGATGAAAAAAATAGTGATAAAGAAAACGTTAGTAATACTTTCATAGTGTCGGTTTACAATTTACAAGCGGTAATTTCTTGTTCACAAGGTGATGTATCCAGTTTTTATTACATTTCCAAATTGAACATTCTTAATTTCACTATTTCGGAACTGGTCACAAAGCAAACAAATTGATATGTTTGGCATGAAGGAGAAGGAGCTAGAGGTGGGAACGAAATAGGGACATGTGTGCTTACTTACCTAAACAACTTGAATAATAATACTGAAGATATGGATGTTGCATTTTATAGTGACAATTGCTGCGGTCAACAAAAGAACAAAATTTATGTTAGCTCCAATATGCCATTAATGAGTATTCTAAGATTAAAAGTATTACCCATAATTTTTTGATCACTGGGCACATCCAGAAGGAAGAAGATTCGGTTTATTCTACTATTCAACAAAATATCTCCAAGGCATTAAAATCCTCGCCAATATATAATGTCCCAGAACAGAATAATACATTACTCTTATTAAAACCGCAAAGAAACAAGGCGATTCTTCCAATGTGTTTGAATGAAGATTTCTGGAGCATTAAAGCTTTAGCTGATGGTAAAGACGGTTACTGAGGATGGGGAAACGATAACATGGGCTGACATAAAGGTAATGAAAACTGTTCGTGGCGAAAAGCACAAGGTTTATATAAAAACATACTACACAGAGGACGAAGTCTGTATCCACTTTAAAACGGGGCGAAAAGAAGAGTGTCCGGAACAGCATTCAGTTGAAAAATATTATATAACCGAAGATTACAAGTTCCTGAACCAATAATTCGTGGTATTCTAAATCTTATTAATCAAAAGGTCATACCTCGATACTATAAACCATTCTACGAGAGTATTTTTTTATACGGTAACTAAAATCGAGTTACTAACATAAGAATTGAATAGATAAACCAATTTGTTGATCTGAATTTTACGTGTGATTTATAGGTAACAGGTCTACATACAAATTTTATAATAATTAATAACATATTTTATGTCACTCAAATGATTGTGCTGAGAAGTATTATTTTTGATAAAGCGTTTATTAGGGAAAGTTTATTTTAGAACGTGAGCTATTTTGTGATTTTATTATTATGTATTTGTAATACATATTATTTGTTATCATACAAGTGAAACAAATAGAGGTCTAACCCTGTTGATTTGCAATTTTATTAAGAAGAGACATAATGTGCTATATCCATGTCCTGACCATAAGTAAATGTCAAGGAAGAAGTTTTGTTGTTTAAAATCAATATTTCTATGTTTATGTCATGGTTTTTGTATGCTTTATATTCAATAAATGCTTATTTTTTTGTATTTGTGGCCTTTGATTAAAAAAAAAAATCAGAGTTATTGTTATTTTTTTATGCAAAACGGACGTTTACGCTGATAAAAGTTTGTACAGTACAATTTACTTTAAAATGACCAAACACATCGAAAGAGGGTTGATATATCTACAAATTGATATATAACACATATAATATTAATGTACTAAATAAAGTTTTATTAACAAAAAACGAATACAAAATCTTTAAACAACTCCCCTGTAAAAAAGTACATTTTTGACTTGTGTCGCTTTTGTATTTAATGGACGACATATTTCTGGGTCTCATGTCAATTTTGATTAAGAAAAATTCAGCTTTTTTTGGAGTTGCGTCTTTAAAATCCTCATCCAATAATCTATACTTACCTATCTAAATAAAATTGCTTTCATACGAAAGCAATTTTAACATTTCATTCGCTTAGATATTATTCTGCCCTCTGCACAAGGAAAATGAGCCTCCCGGTAGTATCGGTAAACAACACTTTTTGTGGCATGATTCACATAATTAAATTAATCATGGATCTTACGAAGAATCAGAAATTACCGGGCAATATACATTCCACTGGATTCTCGGAATAATGTCATTTGCACGGCTAAGCTAAGTTTAATTGGGGTGAAGTAAGTCGTAATGAGGGCAGTGTCGAAATAATAAGTAGTGTAGAAATAATAACAAGACATTTTGCGGTAAAATATCTAACTAACCGTAACGAATTTTGGCAAGTGTCTAAGTGGGGTTTATTTCACATTGGCCTTTTGGGTTTTTTCTTAGTGTCTGTATGTACGTAAGTGATTTCGATTAACTTATGCTATCAAGATACTTTTGTTTGGTAATATTTAGTTTTTAATAAATAATACACGTTGTGTTCTAGTCATTCTGAATGACGATTTACTTTCAAATAATAAATGGCGAACTCTGCCTTAAGAGTCGAGTTCATCAAAGGCATTGTTTTGTATGATTTTTCCTTCAATCTCTGATGTTTTCTATGAATTTCTGTATTGCGATTCAACCAATTGGAACTATGGCCACTGTTGGCCTATGTCACCATATAAGTATAATATAAGTCATAATTTAAGAAATCTCTTAGTGCTTGTCAATTTGACATTTGGTTCTAGCCTAGCCACACTTAATACATTAACTGTGGGTCGATTTGTGTTAAAATGTCGTATAAGCAGCAGCATGTTCATATAAATTATGGTATATAATTATTTTATACAATAACAACCAAGAAGCTAAGAAAATGAGAAATTGATTTTAATCTTCAGTTATAATATAACTCATATTTCTCTCAGGACAATAATAAAATCATATTAATTTATACCTGCTCTAGAGCAGTTGTTCGTATGCAAGGATAGCACACCTCATTTTGACTTCGAAAAATACAGTTTGAATTGAACGAGCGGTCCAAAAAATGTGGAAAAATATAGGAAGATAGGAAATAGTATAGTCAAGTGCAAAAATATGGTTCGACATAATCGTCTCATAAATACATACATACTACGCTCTTATTACACCGGCATAAGGTGCTATGGGACATATTTTTGAGTAAGTTGTGCACCACCATATTTTTACACTTGACTGTACAACGTCGCAAGCGCACGCAGCGAGTCTAGAGCAGCGGTAAGAGGGGGGAGGGGGTGTACTGAATGTCAGGAGCGTGCGCGGTAAAGTGCCTTTAATTTTGCAAGCTAGACGAATCACAAAACATTTCGCGGCCCGCTATATTTGTAAATGAACATCCCATTGGAGCCTGCTCTACTAACTACTGTGTTTATTCACGTATGAGCTTGTAAAAAAGCATTACTTGTTAGTAACGCCACTTCACTACGAAATGTGAAGGCACGTGGCCATACTTAGGGCGTCTTAAACTCAGTCGTTAAACCAAGGGTAAGGGATAAAACTTGGGGTTGTAAAACCATTTCAGAAGTTTTGTGGAGATATTTTTAAATGGAATTTTCAATTTTGCGTTAGCTGTGTGGCACTTGTAACAGTGCCGGAATATCGGGAGTTCGCAAATACAAATATACTTGGTAAATTTATCGTTTTAAATGGTAGTGATTATAATTTGCGTTATCTGCTATATTTATGTTTATTATTTAATTATTTATTAGTTCGGTGCTTAGCTTAATTTTTTTATTTTATTTCGTGTATGATTTGAAAGACAGATTCCTACTGTACCTAATGTACACACGCGATCAAAATTGTCTTGGCAGTTTATGAATGAATTCATTCATATACTGCCCATACGTTATTGAACGCGTATGTACAACATCAAGAAATAAATCATAAGGAATAGTTTTGTTGATACCTATATTTTGGTCATCTACCTGCTTAAATTGAACATGACAGAAAATTTGCTTTGAAATTGTTTCGCCTATTAGTACCGCTATAGGTATATATATAATTATATATAAGGTACCTACTCTTATTTAATGCTCTCTTCCAGAATTAACAATACGTAGGTAATGATCTAAAGTTTTCATTCTCTTATCTTACTTTATATTTTCCAAGTCACAAAAAAATATGGAACGCCAAATAACCTTCAGAAAGTGGCCATTATAGAGAGTAAAAAATATTCTCATATCAAATTCATGGAACTTTGCAGGTATTAATAATAATAAGGACCGCCATTCACGATGCGATTTAGTAAACGATCCTGCGTTATAATGTTGATCAAGTAAATGTTCCGAAACGCTCCATTGAACGGAGCCGGAAAGTGGTTATTTCGCTGCTCTGATGTATATCGGTAGAAAAAAATAGTCGTTCGTTAAATGGACGTTATTAGTGACCTCGGCTTTTGTGTAGAACGCTATAAGGCGAACTAATTTTCGGAGTTTATCGTGCTATATATTTAATTTACAGTATTGATCGGCAATATTTGGAACAGTATTTATATAATATTATTTTTTCTACTCCAGCATTTCCCTCTCTCAATTAGATGACTGACAGCGATATTATAAATTGAGAGAGATGTCATATACTACAGAAAAAGTGACCAAGGCCCCCAGTGCCCAGGGCTTTCGCGGCAGACGCCCTAACCACTAGGCCACCCGACCACGGCGACCATAGACCAGAAATTTCAGACTCAGGTCGCCGTGGTCGGGTGGCCTAGTAGTTAGGGCGTCTGCCGCGAAAGCAGGAGGTCGCTGATTCGGTTCCAGCCCTAGGCACTAGGGTTGGGGGCCTTGGTCACTTTTTCTGTAGTACATGACATCTCTTTCAATTTATAAATTATATACTTATAGTAGTGTGACTACTTCTAAAAAATAACATGAATTAAAACATGTATTATATTTAATAAATGATTTAATTCATGCTTTACAATTCACAGCGATATTAAAACAGTATATATTATAACGTTGTCTATGGTATTTCATAAGAACACGGCTAAACGATGCTCATGGATTTTCATACAGTATATTACTCGTACTTCTGTTGTTTTTGTTATTTCTATAGTGGGCATACGACATTTTCCACTTTCTGCCACCTTTCGAGATCTTCCTTTTTTCGCTATTTTAGCTGTCTTAGAAAAACTAGCGTATACAGCAACTCATAATTGGTTCTTAAAACCTCGGGTCTATTATTACAAAACTTCGTCTCGTTCTGTAACGGCGACCCTCAAGTTTTAAGAACCCTTATTATATCACTGTTGCATAAAAGAATCTTGACTGGTTAGGATTATGATTAGGTCGTCACTGCAAGTTTAGTCTTATTAAGGTCGTATTATAACCATTACACAATTTATTCAAAGTTAGAATCGGAATAATTAATTTAATGCTTTAAAAAAACACAGTGGTAAGTAAAATGAGTGATATTCTACCAAACGGAAAGAAGTAAAACTGCCGTCGCATGTATGTAGATTAAACATAGCTATGATCCAGATTATTATTATGTACAGTAGTACTTTTTTGTATAATGGTGCAGAAGTGTAAATATATTCTTGACATCAACTACATAGGTATATCATTCGAGAAAGCTGACTCTTATGGTTTCTTTAGTTCGTTGTAATTATTCAATACAGATACAGGCTGTAATAAAATAATCAGTATCGTAGTCCAATTAGGACAAAAAAGGAAAAAAAAGCGGACAAGTGCAAGGGTTCCGTACCATTATTTATAAAAACGGCAATAAAATCATATCTGTTGAATGGGGTACTTAATCAATTATTGTAATTATTGTTTTTTACTATTTTGTGGTTTTAGCAACAGAAAAAAACATTTCTGTGAAAATTTAACTGTCCCACTGTTACAGATCATGAGAGCCTGGTGACAGATTGACAGATAGACGGAAAGCGAGGTCTTAGTAATAGGGTCCCGTTTAACCTTTGGATACGAAACCCTATACATTGACGCAAAAAAAGGTAAGTAAGGACATTTTACTCGTAGTAGATAAGATAAGTAAGGAGTATTTGGCGCCTGAGTAGAGGTCATTATTTTACGCGGTACAAGTTAAGCAAATGCGTTGTTTGGAACAAACATTGTTTTTATTTACAAACTTATGTATATTTCGTTTTTATGGGTTTCTCGCTATATTAAAGCTGCTGTTTTTATTCGTTTATGCAAATATCAATATTAACTAGCTGATGATTCACTTTTAATTTCAAAATACCCATATCATTATGATATCTTACATCTCAAGTAAATACAGAATTATGCTAATACTAAATTTTTAAACAATGTATTGTTTTAAGGAATCAACAGAGGCATCTTGATTGATATTTAATGGCACCGTTTAAATTGGCATCGGAGCACACCTTGGCCCGAAAGATCTAATAAAAAATTAAAAGCATTTCGAAACATAATGGTAACAACATCATAATTGCTTAATGGCACCCAAATTGTGATTCCATTATATATTATTTATTCATGAGTTGCCGATCTTCACATGCGATCTCGCTTCAACCCCGAAATTATCTATCCCATTATGTCATCAAGCGTTTTATGAATCTAAATTCTTTATTATATGCTTTAAGTGCCTTTTTATAATAAGCGTCATGGTCGCTTACCTTCTCTCGATTAGGGCTAATAAGCGTTTAGCGTTGTTTAAGTCCGGTTAATCTGGATGGATCTGAGTCACCGCATTCAAATTATCTATGAGCATCGAACAGTTTGTAATTTCATTCTTCATTCTTGCTACACTGAAGACAACTACGAACAGTTCTAGTTTTTGTTGGTTGTAATAATATTATATAATTCTACCCTTTATTTAATATTTAATATTCGTTATTTGTTATTTGTAAAACGTTTGGTGAGACTTGAACATAAAACGTAATTAATGTTTTAAATAATCCTTATTATCTTCAAGATAGATCCAATTTCCCAGTATGTCCTTCAATTTTTTCCACTGAGTTATGAAATAGCATGGGATTCTCGTAACTCGGTGTTGCACATTGGGATTTTGTATCTATTGAATGTTGAATAAGGAACTCTACCTACCCACCAAATTTCATACAAAACTAACGTGACAAAAGAACAATATGAATATAAAATGTAATTCTGGTCGAATTTCGATGATCCTCAAGCTTGCATCAACGGAGCACAGTACCACATCGAAGCCATAGTAGGATGCTCCTAGCTGATCGACCGGCCGAAATTCGACGAAAAGTTTTATACTATTTAATGTTTATTTATAATATGGCTTATTTATATAGCTAGCTATTTCTAAATCGCAGATAAAATTCTGAAACTTTACCCGGACGCACCTTTATTTTTTGTTAACTGCTATGTAGAGATTTTTACATCTAACTACATACAGTGTGTAAGTCTAATACGGGCGATAAATTTAACCAAACATAGAATTCATTAGTGTTATCAATAATTAAAAGATATTTTTAAGTTACACTTAATTATGACCCCATAATTTTTTTTTTATCAGTAGCAATGTACTGTAAAATATTTGACGCTGACAGTTGTCAACGAATGTTTAACGCGATGGTGTGTTTGCATTACATTGCGGGCCGAATTATTTTCTATGGATAAAATTTTAATTGCAATTCCATTTAAAAGTTACCTAATTACATTTCTTATGTTCTATACTAACCAGCGTTAAGAGGTTCGCCCGTATTAGATTTACACACTGTATAACGATAGCTTCCTTATTTAGAAATTATAACAAAACTTCGAGTTCCACATAAAAAACCTTTATATATATATATATATATATATATATATATATATATATATAGGCATAAAATGATGTACCTAACACGTGAGGTAATAAATAAAGCCCTTGATCGCATATTTACGTCCCTCGCTTGCAGCTCGGGTCGCAAACATCTGCGATCTCGGCCTTTCTTTGTTTTACCGCACTAGTTAGGTAATGTACTATTTCAAATTAGCTCCAATATAGGAACACTTTCACGCTGAACCATATTCACATTTAAATTCCATGAAAAAGAATACTTGTGTGGTTTTATGTAGACAACACCAATAAAACAACATTGACACCAATCAAACCCTCGTCCAAATAAATTGTATCCCCTTAATTCGCTTTTTTCCATAACATTCCATGGCGCAGTTTAAAAAATTCAAAAGCTCTGTTCCATTCTGACCCCGATTAACTCAAAAAGTCATCGCTACAAGCGTTCTCATTTCTGAGATCCCTCATTATAATGTTGTTAAGTATATTCAACATAGAATATAATAATTTAGTATTAGCATTTAATTTTCCAAGCCAATGATCGGGCTACTTCTTAGAGGAATATGGACTTATGTTACTACAATTTTCATATTGTGATGGCCCTTTATTTTACAGACGATATGCCCTGTCGATTCAGTTCCCACAAACTTTAAAATTACTGTCTTTTGTCTTTAATACTATGGAACTATAAACGTGAGCTTTAGTTAAAATTGGGAGTTTCACTTAATAACGTAAAATTGTTTTGATGTTCCACGTCGAAATTCTTCACACGGTTTGTCCGTTGTCAAATTGCTTTAAATTAACTAAAAGGATAATTGCACGTTTTTTAATAGATGCCCTAGTGTTTTTATCGAAACATGTTTTAATAGACATATTACGTAAGGGACGGGTCATATTTTACATTTATAAATAGTTTTTGACTACAAATTCCAGATAAATAGAAATGTAACCCCATTAAAAATACTACGTTTTTATGAATGTGCGAATAGATGAATATTTGGATAGACTACTATAATGTATCAAAAATAGTGGAAGAAGCCGTTTAAATAGTTGAGATTGAGTTTAAGTAGACAAGCTCCCCTTTGACCCCCGCCCCTGACCCGTGACGAAACGAAAACGCTAAGGAGACGTTACATTTATAAGTTTAAACTAACTCTTAATACAATAACTTATGCAATATATCCAATTCCTAGTTTTCTTGCTTTACCGCTTTAATACAATTGCTTTGCACTATTTAATTTTGATTTTACTAAGCGTAAATTTATCTTTTTTTTCTGTTTCCTTTGTCAAATTTTACAAGATTTGACTACTACAAGTTTATCTTATAATGCTTTTACAACCCTAAACCAACCCCTCACGCGGTCCCTGTCCCTCCGTCACAAAATTTAAGGACCGTCTTTAAGACGCCATAATAAGGTCACGTGCCGTGCCGACAGGAATACAAAAGTGTATGACATTTGGACAACATACAAGTTTCCCCTTCGTGGGTCAGGTATTATTCTGGACGCTATAAAATCTTTACAATTTAAGAAACTTGCTCTTTAAAAGCAATTACTAGTGCATTTGGTGCCTATTCTCTAAGGACCACTCGCATCACTAACCCTAAATTAAGTAGGTATTAATATCGTATGGAATTTGGCAGTTAACCTCGGGTTATTTGGCTAACCCTGGTTGGCGCAAGTGACGCTAAATGATAGCAGAAACTTGAATAATGTTTGAAACTTCTACGTCGCAGCCATTCATGGGTAGTATGAATATCTTAAGATATTAATACAATGTTGATGCAGTCAGCTGCAGAGCTAAGTACTTATTCTGCACAGAAGTTTGTATGCAGGGGAGACCTCCCAGTTTATATATGCACAATTTTGTCCAAAACTGCAGTCAGGGGGCAAGCAGCAGCTGAGCTTTTGATCGCCACGGATACCCCTTGAGGACTAGAGGAAATAAGTATTCTAAAGAATATCTATATATTGGAAATCTTATTATTGAGAAGGACAAAAATAAAACCAGAGCCATAACGGAACGATTTATGTATCAAAAATCATGACCGATAACAGGTACGCTAAGTAGCAAAATTTTATTGTATGTACCGCAACATCCATCTTTAAGTCCCCCTTACACTTTCCATAAAACTGCACCGATAGTCCGTGGTGTCAAACAAAAACACTGATTACAGTAATGTGGGCATCAATCATTAGGTAAACCCGTGCGTTGGCAGATTAGACCCAGAAGCCGTCCGGCAGACGTGGCGGATAAAACAGTAATCCTTTTAAGTAATGAGTAAGTGCAAGTTAGACTTAGGAAGGGAAAGACCTCCTCCCTTTATATTTCAAATAGTACAATTCCCTTTAAATTCTGTACATTTTTACAAGAAAAATATTTATGGAATAATCACATTTGCACCTACAAAATTACGACCAAAGGATAATGTGTAAAAAAGTAGTTTAATTACTTGCAGTATTTTGTTTTAGCTATACTGATTTTAGGTATCAAATATGTGTCATAACGAACATCTGATTTGCTTCGGTAGGTACTATTTTATTATTTTTACTTTAAAGTTATTCTGTCTTAAATGTGTGGCCTTTCTTTGCATTTTTAACTCTTCCGATCTAACTAGGGGTGAGCTTATCAATCTACATTATGATCCTTCATTATTAAGAGTGATAGGTGCGGACTGCCAGTGCAGATTTATCTCAGGTCCGACCTCTAACGATACTGGTCTCGAGGGTGCTAGTGGGGGAAGGAATTTGTATACTTTAGATAGTGATTACTGGTCAGACTTACAGTGTAATGGGTGCTTAAAGTTTTGGTGAGAGGGTCCATTTTAGGATACGTTTTTGAGACTATTTGTGTTTGAAAAGAGATTTCTAAAGATGGAGGTGTTGAGGCATTAGCTAATGTGTTTTGTATAGCATGACTTTTAGTTTTATTTGCAATGCGATTACAGATATTTAATGGTTTCGTCTTAGCTCCTATCCAAATACAAGAGTAGTTTATGGTTCTAGTAGTGGCATTACGGTAAGCTTCACTACCACATATCTTATTATATTTAACGACCTTACTTAAAACGCTTTCATGACGCTTAGCTAACCAAACAATATTATCATTACAAGAGCTAGCCATAAAACTACTCGTAACCCGCATTAAGCGGTTATAAAGATTTAGAAGATACCAGTGCGCTGTTTGAAGCTAAGGATTACGAGAATTATGTTAAATCATGCACTAAACAAGTGTTAACGTGACTCGTAAAACTGCATTATTAATTTAATAGGTCATAAAGACGCGTATTAGCGTAAACAGATCGAGATATTTCGAATGCACCTCGTAAAACTCGTAAACAGAATGTAGATTACTGTGCTGAATAAAAACGTTCTAATGCTATTTTGACAGTCGGCTATTTCAGTTGACTATTGGCGCTTCTGTGCACACCTATAAATCAGATAGATCAACTTAATTATAATCTTAGTATATTTTCCAGTTGTAAAATTATTTAACGAATCATAGTGATGGTACTTGAATTGTTATTTCATAACTGTTTTGACAAGTGAGACAGATTTGAGACAAGGTGTAACAAAAATGCTGGTGATCCGTATAATCACGTATAATAGTAGTTTATGCAATAGTGATATAATAAGGGTTCTTAAAACTTGAGGATCGTCGTTACAAAACGAGACGAAGTCAAGTTTTGTAATAATAGACCCGAGAGTTTTAAGAACCTAGGTATTATGAGCAAGTTGCATACGCTAGTTTTTCTACGACAACTAAAATAGCGATAAAAGCAAAATCTCGAAAGGTGGCAGAATGTGAAAGATGTCGTATGCACACTCATTAAATAAAAAAAAACAACTGTGATCATATTGTATGAAAATACATAGAAGCATCGTTTAGCAGTGTTCTTATGAAATACAACGTTATATTAATTGTATACTTTTTTAATATCGCTGTCAGTCATCTAATTGCGTAATCAGTATCGTGGACTGAGTAGAAAACAATAGTTAAACATTTTGCATCAAACCTTTTTTATGTTTGAGTAGGTCGCCCTAATAGGGCCTCGAGCCTCCATGTAAAAAAACCTATTTAGTCTTATAAAACACGTAGTCCTAGAAAACCGTAGGAAATTGATTACTTTATACAGACCGATATTTTTAATATCTGCTGCTAAGAAATACCTACCTATATTTTAGTTTATTTGTTATGAACCGTGATCTCGGTGCTGTTTATCTCCGAGAGGGTCGGAGGAGCAAAAAGTTCCGATTAAAAACAATAAATACAAACATCATCAAGACAAAGTTATTAATGAAATACAGTTTCCAGTATTTACTGATTACCTCCTAGTCAGTAAGTAGTACTTGCTGACTTCTGAAACTTTTGAACCAACGCACGTGCTTAAATAACTCCTCAAGTGCTCTCAAGATAAAATGAAATAAACACAGCAAATAACGTACCATTTAAAACAAATGCTTGAATACTAGCACTCTGTTCTCAAAACTCGAGACGGCGTTACCAAGCAGTAAACATTAGCGACCCTAGAGACAAAGAAACAAATGAACCCCACCGACGAAACAAATTAAGACAATTTCGAATTAAAGGAGACTGGAAAGTCTGAAATATGTGCGTAGAATCCGAGCCACATAACGTTCTTGAATTACTTGTGGACGCAACTTGCGACCTAACTGCCACGAAGACAGGTGCTACAATTGCATATATGGATCTCAATCCTTTCAACAGACCACAGACTAACTAAATCTCTAGCGGTAAATTTTGCAACTGTCAGTATTTCGCATCGGAAGCGAACTTGTTTATTATCCGATTTAAATAATGCCGTTATATGTGCGCAGTGTTACGGATGGCTCTCGAGAGCTGAAGGGGTCCTTTTGCCGGGGGCTGAGGCCTCTTAGGCCCCTTCCTAGCCAAGCGGGGTCCCTAATGAGTCGCCGGAGCACTAGAGTTGTAGGTCGTCTCGTAAAACTTGATAGTCCCCTGGCACTAGAGTTCTTTCGAGCGACTGCATCGCGGGGAATTTTCTTTTGTTTCCAATGCAGGCATTATTACAGGAAAAGTAGGACGATTTGCGGGGATGGAGGCTGCGTAGTTGACTTAGACGACACACATATGGGGGAAAAACTGGGTAAAACGCTTCTTTGTGGCACAACAGCAACACAGCTACCTGCGATGAATTGGCACTTTGAAATGTAAAGCTTCCAAACAACGGATAGGTGCCCCTGTCTTTGTACAAAGTAGGTTAGTTCAAGAGCTTGATTTGACTAAAAGAAAATACTGCGTTTTATTAACGATGTCGAAATTAAACATTTTTCAGTCTTGTTATTAAGTACCTACAGTCAACAAATTGGAACCCTAGAACCATATCAAAATAACAAGCAGGAAGAGATGTCTTACAATTTGATTTGTAGCGTCACTGTGACATAGTCCTACACAGTGGCTTAGGGTTCCAATTGGTTGACTGTACAAGTGTACATATCATCTACAGGATACTGTGTCCAACGCAGGAGACAATAGTTTAAGTCAAAAGTTTAATTATGAAATAAGTAGAAAAAAAATAGAACGACGAAAAATAGGTATTAAATAATAGTAGATCACGTACCGAGGCCTGTAAAGTAAGAAATGTGTCAGATCTCGTGTAATTGTCAACATACATGTGATCTGAAGCTTTCTTTTTATTTACTGGCCAAGGGATAGTAGCGGCCTGCAATTGGCTGTTTGACGGCCGGAGGGCAGAAAAGCTATATTAACCTTACGCTTTGGAAAGCTTTTTTCAATTACACAAAATGAATCCTATTATGAAGGTATCACGTAACAATTGTATTTACCCATTGTATAAAGCAATCAAAAGCATTGAAGCTATTACCCAATTTAGAGAACTTAACAAAACAAGTACCCAAGCAGAATGACTTAAGCTTGAACCTCATCAAGTCCTTTATTTCGGGTCGACGTGGGAGGGCAAAGACAAAAGGCATGTATTATTTATTCTCAAATTTATTCAGATCCGTTTACAGAGATAGGCACGGTGTTCATTTGTAGACTGTTATCTATGGAAAGTTACGTTTTCATAATGAGTTTTGGTAGAATGCGTGATTTAAAGTTCGTGCTGATATAAATAAAGGAATATAAAAAGTAGTACAATAGTAAAAATAGTTACGACTCGTTAGATGATATATAGATATCATTGCCTACATATATGCATACCAATCTTTGATGTACAAATGATCATTGATTTACAGTGTTGACAGGTAAGGGGAGAAACGTAAGTCCGTCACCGCAAACACAGTGCGTCATCAGGAGCACCGTTTGTTCGGCACGTCGAAATTATAGGATATAGTCGGATAGAGAGAATCATACTGTCTTTTTCTATTATAACCCCGAAAAAAGGGATGGATATAGTTTTTTTTTCCTACTGCGATCGTTGGCTTGTTAGACTATATTAGTGTGCTGACAATGAGTTGGATGTAACCGTATTCGAAGGAGACTGCGGCGTTCGAAAGTATGTCCGTCTCGCTCCTACCAGAGTAGGTTATAGGAATATCTCCACTTTTTGACCATTAGTACCATTTTTGACCATTAGTGTTACTGATAGTAAAGGCGGCTTAAATTATGAAGTTTTAACAAAGCACTTTGATGCAACAGAATCCAGTTCTAACATATGAACGGCCAGTGATATTGCGACTACCGCAGCATGCAGTATAATGTGGGATCTTTACTTGAATAACATACATACAAAACAAGAAAATAAATCTAACCTCAGAATAAAAATAAATAATGAGGAACAAAAACAATAAATAACAAAAATGGATATTTAGACGACGGCGAGGTTGTGTCTAAAATATTGCTTACTAATGAATTCATGCTCCATCTTCGCAATCAAAGGCTTTGATGCGTCTTTTGGTGCCTCTCACCCTCATGGAGACTGCACGAATGGCTAATATATTTGTACTTTCAGTATAATGATTTAACAACCAGGAAACCAGGATGGAATTTATAGAAACTTATTTACATATATTGAACTCATACACTACTCTATCAATATAAATTTAATCATAATTGTCCAAAAAGATTATTTCCGTTGGTCTATCATCGAAACTATTACTCGCTTATTATAAGTTACAAAGAGACGTAGGCGTTAAGATATTAGCTAAAGATAGATGCGGGGGTGATACTATATTGTCATTGTGACCCGGGGTGATTGAACCCGCGTTCCGGATATCAATGTCAACACAATTCGATTGAGAAATTGGATTGATTTAAAAGATAAACAGTGCATTGTTTTGGTAGTGATTGGGATCGTAGGCTGTAGGATTAATTGCAATGTTGTTGATGAACAACATATACACTTATAGGTAGGTACATATTTGTATTGTGTATGAAATGCTTGTTAGCACTGTAGTACATGGACTACGACGGTGAATTGACGAGTATTTACCGCAGTAAACCCAGTCTTACATCTGCAGATGATAGTTTAATCAATCTGTTGGGTAGTAATGCCGCTATATCAAATGTAACGATTTTAGTTATATATATATATAATAATAATAAATAATAATTGGCGTAGGGATGTGACAACCCCATCGCCCACTGGTTTCGGCCGGTGCAACCAGTCAACGCAGGGCAGCTTGTGGCGAGCTGTTGGGGAGTAGCGACCCCACGTACCTGAGCGCTCCTGGGGGACTCCGTCGTCCGACCAAGTCCTCCGCCTCTGGCTTGCCTTAACCAGCCGTCCAGAGTGGGGTCGCGAGAGCTGTGTTCTCGAGGGTAGATGTGGAAACCTAAGTGGCGAGTTGGCTATATGTTTAAAGTCCAGTGACACCTCTCTACCCCCAGCCCTCATACCGGTGTTGCCCTCGAGCCATCTTAGATGTCGCTTTTTGTGGGGGCCCATCTTATGTGGGCGAGTCACCGTCTGCCGGAAATAAAATTGATTACCATTTTGTTAGGCAGACGTCCGATCTTATTCTCCATAACCCAGTATTTAGTCCACCAGTTTCATCCTAATAGTCCAGTATATTTTAGATTCCATTAAATCTCAATAGCCTATACATCCTGACGGGTGCTGCCTCTGCGTGCGTCCCATGACTCGGGCAGGTGCAACATCCGCTCGGTGTACCCCTTACATTTCATTAAATTGTCGAAAGGGCCTCTGCGTGTTGGCTTCGGCTCCGCGTAGGCCTCCCAAAGGTCCGGAACACCATTGTTCCGTGATGGGAAAGACATATAAATAATAATAATAAATAAATATTATGGGACAATCTTACACAAATCGACCGAGTCTCACGGTAAGCTCAATACGAGTAGGGCTTGTGTTGTGGGTACTAGGCGACGATATATTATTATATATTATAGACAGATACATATAAATACTTAAATACATAGAAAACATCCATGACTCAGGAACAAATATTCGTGATAAACACACAAATAATTACAGAACTATGCCGTACAACGGCACATGGAAACACTTAATTAACTTAATTCCTCTATTATACATCCATAGTCTATTCGAAGCTAACTTTGACGTGCTAACAAAATCCGAGACAACGGAGCACGGACAAAAGCAGTAATTCAGTCATCACGAAGTCTCTCGTCAAGACCATATATTCCTTCTAACTTCAAAACCCTCCCAACTCAATCAACTATGATTTTGCAAAAGAGATTCTATTACAATGAGAAAGAAGCTCTAAATTAAAATGGAAAGATAAAACTAGAAAGATGTACAGGAAAGTACTAAAGCGGTATTCGAGTCGTTAAATGTACGTCCACACATCCTCCCGTGCCTAATTGAGACATTTAACACGAAAGGATGTGATTATGTGCGACCCATAAAACAGTATTTCGGTGTGAAATGGATTTTTAAAAATAGAACAGGGATTATGGAGTGCAGAGGAGTAAATATAAAATTATCGCGTAGTAAATTTTCAGTTAAATAGATGAGAAGCAGATTAAAAGCAAATATTGCTGTAATTAAAATAGCCTTTTCTCTTGATTATCAATCTTGGTTAATTGATTGATAAACATTATTAAAAAAACTGCATTATGTTAGCAATGCATCGCTAAGATACAATATAAACTTCAGTGTGATTCGGAGCTTCTTACATTTTATATAAAAAAAAAAGTTGCATTAGACATATGTAATTATATTGATCATAATAATGTTTTGTTGTGCTTTGTACTACGTACTACGTACTGTACTGTGTACTACGTGGTTGTTATTACGGATATAAATTATTAATAAATATTACGGGGCAATCTTATACAAATCGACCTAGTTTCACAGGAAATCTTACATAATATTTTTACTTCCACTCCACACCTTACACACCTTGGGAGTTACTAGTGTTCTTAACTTAGATATTAAAAGACAAAATAACATGTTTAGTTTTATGCGTGGCAATAAGGTAACGGTCTTACCTACGGCGTCAAAAAAGTTTTACGATGTAATCACACCGCTCTTAACATCAAACAAAATAACAGGCGCAAGAGAGTGTACCCGTTTGCAAATTTCAAAGGAGTTAGCACCTTTACAAATTAAATTCGCGATGTTTCAAATAATGACTGGGTATAAACCGATTTCATGCAACGAAACTGCTAACAAAGAGCAAATGGGTAGACGCAACATGCATACTCGTAAAGTGCTGTTTCTGGTTCAAGAGGTCGTATATTAGTCGGATAAGCGTCATATATGAAGCCTTCTGGAAGCCACCGCTTGTAGTTTAATGGTTCAGGGTACAATGCGCCTTCATTATGCTTTGGCTTAAAATACACGTGCTCTATATCCTTTGTTGCGGTTATTAGTAACTTAAGAAAAACACAGTTGATTGCTTGGTAGCTCATTCTTCAGGTTTAGTATCACTTGACAATCCGATATTAGTAAGTTATATTTAGTTTTATGGCTTGCTATTTCCCCATAATTTTTAGCTTGCAGATAATGATTTTCTTGGTTTAAAAGTATAACAGCCAATAACTGGCAAAGGATTGGTAATAGAGAGGAATGTATGAGCACTATGAGCCTTTAAAGAAACGAAACCAATATGCAAAATTCATCATTCGATTTCAAACTCCTATCTAAACTTTCCGCTGAACTTACACGTAATACTGAATCAAACCCAATTCATATCGATTTATTGAGACGAAAACAAAGTATGATGTACTGCTCGAAGCTCAGTAACTGTTAGTAATGCATTTCACCTACGTCAGCTAATCGAGCGGAAAACAGAGCGTAATCGACTACTGTCGACGATTGTGATGTCAGCAGCTATAAACAAACCAATTTGGACGGTTGCATTTGTTTTATGAGATAATTTGATTACGCATTACGTTTGTGAGCATACATTACATGGTTGTTTAGAGCTATTGAGGAATTTCGTTATGCAGCTATAAATATAGCCTGGTTTGAATTAAATATACCTATAATAGAAGTAATGGGTGTAGTACCGACTACATTTTGCAAAGTGATGTTTTTAAAAAGGATTTCTGAATAAAGAATATTTTTTTGGAAAAATAAATATGAATACGTGTTAAATATGAATAAATGATTTTAAATTAAACAATTGTATGTATAAACTAGTACATTTTAGGGCATTATTGTAAAAGTAACAAATTTATACCTAATTTGACAGTCCCATCGCCCTATTGATTTTAATCATTATAGCTATTTGGTTGGCTATAAGTGTAAAGTGTGTTCCATTCACATTAGAACTAAAACTTTACTTAGTTTAATCTTATTTACACCAATAGAACATTTTAGATTAACAAGCTCCTATTAATACTCTTTAAGAGCCATACATCTTCATATCACCTTAAATCAGTTCTGGAAAATCTCATATAGCGCTAAAGACTCAAATGATCAAACGGCTGATATGACACCGACAACGATTCCGAGCAGCGACTAATTTATAGTTCCGCAAACTTATATATGCTGTTCAACGTGACGCTGTTTCTAAACAACAGTTAGTAAATAGTATAGAGAAGTTTTAGTGCTTGTTGTTGACCACCGGCATTATAAAGTTTGTGTCGCGTTTTGAAATTTTGGTATGAGCTTTGAAATTGGAAACGGCGATGTGAACCTAGTTTAATGAGGAGCTCACTGTAAAACAGAAGAAGTTTTGTTTTAAGTAAGGGCATTCTGTCGTTGTTTTCATTAATCTCATTAAGAACCAACTAAACGATCTTACGACTTTCATTGAAAGGTAAAGATAAAAGTAATGAAAAACGGTATATTTATTAAATTCGCACTTAATATTGTCTTCCGTTTTCGCGATTGTTATTCATCGAAATTAAAAACTTTAGAACGGATAAATCACGTTTATTAACGCCATGACCTCCGCCATGATAAATTGGCTCTTATTTTAAAAATAATAATTTTATCATTAGACATACTTTTTTTTTATAACAAATGGGCTTACTCTTGGCCACAGACTAGCCGAAGGCAAAGACGTGGCCTACAATGGAGCGAGCTCGCCTAGAAGGTGCCTGTTCACCCTTGATTTGAAGGCTGTCGGGTTATATGTGCACGGAAATATAGACGCCGGCAGAGAATTCCACTCCTTAGCAGAGCGCATAAGAAAAGAAGCAAAGCGCTTCGTGCGAATTAGTGCAATGTCTACCAAGTAAGGGTGGAGTCCGGCCGTGCGTCTAGAAGTCCGATTGTAGAATGGGGACGGTGGAATAAGCTCATGAAGCTCTTGCGAACACTCCCCGAAGTGCAACCTGTAGAATACCGACAGACTGGCAACTTTCCGCCGATTGGCCAAAGACTGCAGCTTGACCGTTAGCTTCTTGTCGCCAATTAATCTCCTGGCTCTGCGATCCACTGAGTCCAAAGTGGCAAGCTGATACTTGAGCTTTGGTGGCCCAGCGGTAAGACAGTGCGACGTTCAATCCGAAGGTCGAGGGTTCAAACCCCAGCTAGTACCTACTAATGAGTTTTTCGGAACTTATGTACGAAATATCATTTAATATTTACCAATCGTTTTTCGACCCGGAGGAAACCGGACTAATCCCAATAAGCTGAGTTTATACTCTGGGTTGGAAAGCAAGGTGGCAGTCACTTTTGTAAAACTAGCGCTTACGCAATTCTTGAGATTAGTCGCCAAAGCGGACCCCTGGCCCTGAGCCATAGCACAAGCCGAAAACGCTAGGAAAAAGAATATTTTGGTTATTTTATGTCTGTCTGTGTAAACAACAAAATGGATTTCATTTTGCTGCCTTTACTTATTTTTAAATAGAATTAAATAATTTGGTTTCACGATTGATAACAAATAAAGCCGTATAGAATGCAACGCTCATGCAAAGTGGCCACAATTACATCGTAATTAAAAACGAAAACGCATTCCGATTTTCAGTAAATGCGTATTAATACTTAATCTCTTATACATTTAATTTCAAAGTCAACCATGCAAGGTACAAAATAAGGTCTAATTTACTTTGTAAATGTCGTACAGAAGGCAATCAACAGATTTTTGGAAGCGCAGGAAATATAAAAGGCCGAATGACTGCTGCCGATTTGATGGTCTCTCTCAACTCAACCATTTAAAAGTGCAAAATGTGCAATCCGGGATTCCGTCTCCGAGTAGGAGCATTGTTAACACATTAAACCCTTGAGGGGGTGTATTTTTAGTCTTGTTTTGGGCGCGTGTTGTGAATTAGGGACCCCTGTTAGACCGTTGTGTAATGTAAGCTGGGGGGCTAAAATGCCAAGATAGTTTGTCGACACTTTCTGACAATTTCTGATAATTTTAAACAGTACTGTCAAATGTCTTTATATTTGGCAGCTGTCACCGTTACGTTATCCATGCAATCTGTGAGTTTATCAACTTATAGCATTATCTAATGACAATCGTGGACAACCAGGAGGGTTAGCATGGTTGCCATTTTATCGCTTATCACGCTATGCGTCTCTTTCGCACATACATACTTGTTAGAACGTGACAGCAACGTCGGTAAACGATAAAAACCCGACCATCATAGACTAGCAGGCCTGTTCTTAGGTCTGCTGGACTTTATATACATGCTCTGTTATCCACTTGCTCTTTTGTACCAAACATATCTTATAAATTGTTACTACTTTAATAAGTCTAAAGTTCAAGTATTTTCTATCTGTAAATATATTTTTTTAAATTATAATGATTTTCTTGAGAACAAGTTCTGACACATGAAAGGTTTAACCATTATATATTTCATCAACTCTTTAAGAAATAAGAAAAGTCCGATATAAAAAGAAATTAAATAAGAATAATAATTATTCTTATTTTATTTCTTAGGTAAAATTTATTTGAGTATCACAAATTATTTGTGATACTCAAATAAATTATACTTGGTAAACCATTCGCATTTATTATTAACAGTACTAATTCAAATTTAAAGTCCACCATGTGATGAACAAAATAACGTCTAATTTACTTTGTAAAAGTCGTTTGGTACAGAAGGCAATCAGCAGACTTTTGGAAGCGCAGGATATATAAGCTGAAAGTAAGAGTAAGCACCTATCGAGATATATTCTACGTAGGTAATGCTATTAAAATGACATCCCGCAAGCAGCATTACAAACTAGAATTGCAAACCAGACCATACTGGCAATCCGTAGCAAATTTTTTTTCCAGTGTGACAGTCAGCCACTTAAGGGGTTGTTTTTGCCCCTCGTCGCCATATTGCGATGCCCACGCGCTCGCCACGTGCCGTATTTATCTCGACTTGGGATGCGCATTCACGTGGCACCAGTCTTCCATTTGTGGAAAGAAGCACAGGAATACAGAAGAACATTCTTTTACAGTTTTAAAGGAAATTAAATACTATTAGTGGCTTTTTATAGGTACGGTGGCAATGACGATCTTGCCTCAATATTTTAATAATAAGCTACTATATTTTGAACTTATACATTTAACCTTTAATTTAGTATAAATACCCTATATGGTTATGTTAGGTTAGTAGTTGACTCAATTGTGCGTAGTCTAGAATAAGAAGTAATTTTTAATCAGGCATTGGTGGAAATATCGAGCATAAAAAGATATGTCAGATAATGTCTTGTCTGTATACCGAATAGTTTTTTATTTTTTTTTTGCAGCTGACGTGCTCACCTATCTATAGTACCCGTGACACCAGGACCACTATCATGGCAATAAACCCAGATAAAATGTATAAAATGTGTGCCTACTGTTTCCATAGCATTTTATGTCGCATCACTAGTCGACACGTTCTGTGATGAGTTTACAATTGGATTACGACTGTTTGTATCTAGGGATGCACTGTTAGTGTCTTATTAAATTCCGTTCTAATGTTATTTGATTATGGAACATCATGGTTCATAATTCAATATTTTTGAACTAAAGTGATGATAATCTAAATAGATTAAGAGTAATGCGACTGTTGTGTCGTTCAGTGTATATGAATTTATTTTTAGTATATTTCCCAAGAATCATTCTTAAAGTAAATGTGGGTAAGTAAGTAATATTTTTCCGTCACTTTTGCTCGTATATGGTGATATTGTATGCAATCATTCTTAGACTTAATGAGCTGTATTACGCCCATGGCCGTAATGGACTTTCATACATTTTACCACCCGCCGCTAGCCGCCTTATAATAATTGTTTATTTATCTGCCTAGTAAGTTTATTTATTTCCTCGCAAATGTGATGAAAAGCATTGTATGAATCACGGGCGGTACAAGAATTGCGAACTCGTGTTAATTAAGCCCTCGTTTTCGACTCGGGCTTATATTCACACCCGTTCGTTATCTCTTGTTTACCGCGCTCAATAGACAATGTAGGTACTAATTTTTAAGGGAATTCCATATATCCATCATATAGGTTAAGATCTCCTAAGTTTTTATACTTACACCAGTCAGATAAGGTCGGTATTATTATTTGTATGTCTTTCCCATCACGGAACAATGGTGTTCCGGACCTTTGGGAGGCGTACGCGGAGCCGAAGCCAACACGCAGAGGCCCTTTCGACAATTTAATGAAATGTAAGGGGTACACCGAGCGGATGTTGCACCTGCCCGAGTCATGGGACGCACGCAGAGGCAGCACCCGCGAGGGTGTATAGACTATTGAGATCTAATGGAATCTAAAATATACTGGACTATTAGGTGAAAGTGGTGGACTAAATACTGGGTTATGAAGAATAAAATCGGACGTCTGCCTAACAAAATGGTTATCAATTTTATTTCCGGCAGACGGTGACTCGCCCACATAAGATGGGCCCCCATAAAAAGCGACATCTAAGATGGCTCGAGGGCAACACCGGTATGGGGGCTGGGGGTAGAGAGGTGTCACTGGACTTTAAACATATAGCCAACTCGCCACTTAGGTTTCCACATCTACCCTCGAAAACACAGCTCTCGCGACCCCACTCTGGACGGCCGGTTAAGGCAAGCCAGAGGCGGAGGACTTGGTCGGACGACGGAGTCCCCCAGGAGCGCTCAGGTACGTGGGGTCGCTACTCCCCAACAGCTCGCCACAAGCTGCCCTGCGTTGACTGATTGCACCGGTCGAAACCAGTGGGCGATGGGGTATTATTATTATTATTATTATTTGTATGTCTTTGGCATATCTACGGTTAAAGAATCTTTATTCTCATAAGAATTACAAATTCACTTACATGAGAACATCTTAAAACTAGAAAAATAGTATACCATGGGGTCCCGGACCTTTGTAAGGCGTGCGTGGGGCCGAAGCCAACAGCGCAGAGGCCTTTAAAGACACTTTCATCTAAAGGCAAGGAATACACGTGGCGGATACCATCTCCGAGCGCACAATATGATACACCCGGAGATGGTCACCGCCAGGTGCAATATTATTATTATTTGAATGCAGCAGTAAAATTCGATCAGACTGACTTATCCGATAGACGGTCTTATTCACATTACCCTTACTAAATACAGGGTACAGTGACATATTTAGGGACTGCCAATAAATAGCTTGTTTGTCTTAGGACATTTAAATTACCTTTGTTTCGATTTGCTAAATTTATAGCTCAATTAGGTCTTC
Source organism: Lathronympha strigana (assembly GCA_949128165.1). NCBI lineage: Eukaryota > Metazoa > Arthropoda > Insecta > Lepidoptera > Tortricidae > Lathronympha > Lathronympha strigana. Next base: position 5,244,755 of record OX421911.1, read on the forward strand.
GATATATTGGCGTTATTGGTACTAATAAAACTCTTGGTTGTAAATCAACGTAAGTAGTTAATTGTGATTCAATGCAAACTGGCGGTAAAACGCTGTGTGTTTAATCCGGTTATAGGATATTCTAACTCTGTAAAAAAGAGGGAAATATTATTAGATATTTCTAATCAGATGCGTTGTTTTCTTATCTCGGGTAATTCATTAGCTTTCTTGATCTGCTTCGTGTATAGTATATTGTGATGTCATCGTGTATTATGCATGTACTTACAAAAACATTCTCCTAAATAGAGAAAACATTTATTTTCAAAATACAGCCTGTAACAAAAGTTCCGAACTTCAACAGCTGACAAGGTCAATAACCGTGATCATGATTCAATTGAAAAAAGCCGAAATTCGATAAAAATAATACTTTGCATGGAGATAGGACAATAGTTATTTATTATATAAGGGGGCAAAGTTGTTGTTTAACTCTCGGGCTTATATTGAGACCCGAGGAAGCGAAAGATTCCAAAATTGCGAGTGGTTCGATAACTGGAACCTTGAGTTTTACGAGGGTCTCAAGGCACGAGAGTTGAACAAACTTGGCCGCCGAGTGTAATACAACATTTTCCCCCTCACAATATAGACTACATACGATTACAAATATTATCCAAATGTAAGTTATCTAGAAGAAACCATTCAAAACTCAATTTCAAAATATATTATAGAGTAGGTTCGCTCCTGATACTTAAATATTGCCAACAGCCTACCAAGTGCGGGATAAGACTTGACCAATTTAAGGTTTGACGTCCGATTGCGCATATTTACTATGGGCATAAGGGACTCACTTATACTGGATTGCAGGTAAGTGATAGGAATTAAAGCAAGGTCAAATTACTTTCCCCACATGTGGATAAATGTGTTTTTCCGCGCTAGTTTTAAAGGACAAAACAGCGGTTTCCGAGCGAGTGAGGGGTAAAGTGCTTTTTTTTTCGATATTTTGCTTTTTTCCATTTACATCGTACTCAGGGTCATTGACCTTATCAGCTGAAGTATCATTCGGAACTTTTATTACACTCTGTATGATGACTAACTAAATATAGGTACACGAATGGTCTGATCACACAGTCTGTTAACTAAGGCTCATAATATGTGTGAGTTCTTAGTAGAAGATACTACGTTGTTGGTTGTTGATAGGGTTAATTTCTAACTAAATTTGCAAGGTATTAGTGCTTTATCGACTAGCAACAATGTGGTACCTTTTACTGAAAACGATCACATAACATGGGAACTAAATGACGATATACTATAGATAGCTACGGATATACGAGTATACTTATACACATAAACATTCATAACTCAAGAACAAATATTCGTGAAAAACGCCCAAATAAATGTCCTCACCAGGAGTCGAACCAGAGACCTCCTGCTTAGTTGTCAAGATCACTTTCGACTAGACTAGGATGCCGTTCAAAAGCATACCTAGAGTCCGTCCATGCCAAGTTTCTAGATTTTGATAGCAAAGACTGTAAAAGTGTTCAGTAAACGTCAGAACTTCATAGAAGTTTGACGTTTAAAATAACACTTTATACTTTGACAGTTCATTTGTTGGAAGAGAAAACGTGATTTGATTCCATTATAAATTTTACTAGGCAGTCAAGTTACTCAGCTCCGCCCGTTTATGTCCACCCAGAACCACCCAAATGTCGTGGGCGTACTGAATTTGCATAATTCGTATTTACGGTTTTGTGACGTTTGTTTTTATAAGCGTCTTGTTCTAACACAAACATATGTCTAGTCGAGAACTGATGTTGTTATATTGTTAATAATTATGTTGTTTTAATTAAAAAAGTACTTTGATGTAATGAAAACAAGAAATTAATTTAAACCGGGATGAGAAATTAGTATTACGTTATTGTTTATTATAAGGCTAAAGGTAAAAGTCCGAGTACTCGACACGCTAGTGGCCAATAGATGACACCCGTCTGTCATGCTTATTGACACAAGTTTAAGGACGACATAAGTTCAGTAACCATAAGGGTTTCTAGATACGTAACCGTAGGCGTTAGCGACTGCGCGTTTCTATAGTATGTCTGTCTCGCTTCTGCCAGAGTAGTGGTAGGAGCGAGATGGACATACTTTAGAAACGCGCAGTCGCTAACGCCTACGGTTACGTACAACTCATGGTAAAGACACTAGAGTGGTAAGGCGAGGTAAAAGTCCGAGTGCTCGACACGCTAGTGCCCAATAGATGACACCCGTCATTCATGTTTATCGACACTGACATAAGTTTAAAGATGACATGTATTGGGACAGCGCCGAGCGTTAGTACGTTTACCTTACTGGCCAAGTAACCATAGTTTCTAGATCTCTAAGTCGCGCTTGACTTTGATACGCAGTATATATTTAGCTATAGAATGATCCTCTTGATGACAGTTTCTATCACCTACGCTCTCAATCGCACGATGTCGGCATATTCGTTGGCATTACTGCCATTTCTGGATAATTTCATTGACTCCAATCGAAAGTCACGAGGTTTGAACCATAGCAGCCGCTTTTAGATCTACACCTTCCGAACTCAACGCCCTAGATGCCAGTGGTGAAACTCACATATGCATTGAATGTATCAATCGATCAGATCTCCTGCATTCGTAAAATATGCATGGAAGCGAGGAACCCATCTAACGGAACTACTATGAATTCTCGCCTATCTCTCCGTCTGCACACGATCGCACGAGTCAGAGGCTACAGGCGTCACATCATTCATCGCCCTTCTACCTCTTTACCCTACAAACGCAAAAAGCTGTAAGCATCTCTTAACTTCATACATCATTACTGCTTTTCTCCCAGCGCATTTCACGTGTTCCCGAGTTACAACTCCTGAACTTTCACATTACGAGCGGAAATGGAACTTAATTATTTACCTTAAGGTTTGAATTTCAGTAATGTTTTGAGTATAATTGATCTGGAAAGGGCTAGTTGAAAATGAATCTTCATAACGCGTAATAGATTCTATTTTTGACTGGTGTGCCAGTTACAGGCGAGAACGGGCCAAAACGTGTCGGTCTGTAATTCAATAAGGACTAACTAAATTGACTCAGATGCGCTCCGCGTTTGTGGGCCGCCTAATTTGTTGGCAAACATATTATTTTGATAGACTGTTGGACGGGACTGGATGTTAACCGAATTAGATATGTATTTTAGGGTTTATTGTATTGATACTCTTTAATGACGTTGGCATTTGAGTCAAATTCAATTGACATTAGAAAATACGAAATGTTTGAGTAATATGGAAAATGTCACTTATCAACATTTATATTCGTAGCATAATATTAATTTAATTGTGTTTAATTTAAAGGCACGAGTCTGTCGGTTGTCGATAAAGAGCTAATGCCGTAAAGATTTATTTAGAAATAAACCTTATAATCAACAGACAAAGTGGTACATTTTACTAAGACTAGCTCATAAAATCGATAGGTTTCAAAAAAACTTTTTAGAACGAGGGTAGATCGTCAGCGGTGTTGCCCCCCGGTCCACTACCACCACCCGCTGCAAGTAGCAGGGCGGAGTGTGCGTTAGCCTGCAGTGTACGACTTACCTGTGTCGCGTTGGGCGCTCCTGGTTACGTTCTTCGTAAATATCGAAACATGTCAAGCAAAAATCTACTAAATTACGTGAGTGACCCGTTTGAAATACTATTTAATAAGTATTAAAAAATCAACAATATTTAATAAATAAATGTTGATGAGTACTAGCAAGTACATAAGAAACAAGCTACAGTTATTTAGTTGATAAAGCATAAAATAACATTTCATACGATGTATTTTGCCACATCTTAGGTTTAAAAGGTAAGTAGGTACACGCTTACATACGCGCTTACTTATCCATACAAATTTAATTTTCATGACTTTTACAATTACTGGTGACAGAAGAGCTGGTGGCTTCCTCGCCCAACGTATCAACATTGCGATACAACGAGGAAATGCCGCCAGCATCCTAGGTACAATCCCTCAAAGACCTATTTTAGTTTTAAGGTAGGTAGAGGTAAGTAAGTAGTAGGTAAGTTACACTTACTGTATGCATTTTGAAAATAAATGATTTTCTCATCAAAATATTGTCTCTATAATACACAATTTTAATTAAAATCAAGACCTTTGACCACCTACCGGCCTTAAGCAAACCTTCCATCCCAGCATCAATAAATCACCCTCTCAAAATAAAAATTGGACCTCATTTCATATTACAATAACTATATTTTTTCTGCGCAGCGATCAATCTTCGGTTTGGACCGTTTATGGATATCTGTGTGGACTTTAATGCTAATTGGTTCGTGTAATTAAGTTTCACGCTTATGATTTATGAACCAAATGAGGATATTAATGCATTTTTTGACATTTGTGGTTATAGCCTTCTGACGTGCGGTGGACGTAATAAAATGTAAAATGATCGTTGGGTAATTGGTTTGAGTTTTAATTATAATTATGGCGGTTTCAGTTTGAGCCATAGTTTGGTGATATGGGTTTGATTATATGTGACGTTTTCAGGATAAATTGTCGGTTGTTTGTAAGGTTAATTTCTAATTGAATTGTACATTTTCTGACTCCGTATTTAGGAAATCAAATATACTTTGGTAAGGTCAATTTGGCTAATTCGAATATTCGACTGCGTTGAATATAAGCACAGTAATGTGTGCTTATGCTTACCATGAGTTTCACGTAGCCGTATTCGATAGCGACTGCGACGTTCGGGGGTATGTCCGTCTCGCTCCTGCCAGAGTAACGGTAGTAGGAGCGAGACGGACATACTTTCGAGCGCCACAATCGTTATCGAATACAGTTTCGTGTAACTCATGATAAGCACACAGATAGATTCACGAAAGCTGATGCGGAATGTCTAAGGAGTTAATGACAGTTTCATACATTTTCGATGTCAGCCTTCGTGAATCGATCTGTATCTAGCTGTATGTCGACTCAGTCGATAGACTTAGTGTGCTTACCATAAATTGTAAGTAGCCGGAGGCGTTAAAGACTGAGCGTTTCTAAAGTATGTTCGTCTTGCTCCTACCATTACTCTGGCAGGAGCGAGACGGACATCCTTTAGAAACGCTCAGTCTCTAATGCTACTCATGTTAATTACATAGGATAGCCGGTTGCTTATCGGCTGAGTCGGCAGCTGCGTACTGTGCTTATATTCAACATAGGCTAGCATCAGACGGAATAATCCCTATGACGGAATTATCTACCTCTTACAAAAATGTAATCCATGTAATCATCTGCTTCAGTTTCAGTTCACTCATTATGTTATTTTTAAGTATCGTTACAACCGCTCTGGTTAAATTAAATTTGTATTACCTTACCTACTGTAGAAAATAACCTAATATTTAGAGTTTCGACTTATTGCAAGAAACTTAAAATATATAAAAAAAAAATCTCCCCGCGATTTCGCATTCTCTCAGTTATCATCTTAACCCTGTGAAAACGAGTGCTGTAAAGGGCTCGAAAAGTGGGGTCATGGTGACGAAAAAAACCTTACGAGTACAAAGAAAGGAAAAATGGAACAATTCATGATCTCGGGCGGATCTCGAAGCCGTGAATCTGGGATACACGTCCATGCTCTGCCAACTGAACTACACCCGTGGCCCCGAATTTCTCCACCATATCCCTAGTAGCCGCAGGGCTTCGCAACATCCACAGTAAGAAATGACTTCTTAATCGGCAATTGCAGTCTAGTTACATTGAGAATTCACCACTAACACGCTACCCTGCGCGCTGTTTGTTACTGTTTATGAAAATAAAAATGTCGTACTACGTGCTACTGAGTCAGATACTTTTTTTAATTAAAAATATGAATAGTAAGTCTCTTTTAAGCATAGTTTTAAGTCAATTTACTTTTATATCTTCTGTGTAATATAATTATTATTTTACTTAACCACAAACCGAAAAAATATATGAATTCGTGAAGAGCTTTGCAGGTAAATACCGCCAGACACACATCAGCTCTCCCGGCGCATAAAAAATAAACCCCAAAAGATTTACTGCCGAGGCCTTGAATTACAATAACGGCGTTCAAGTTACAGACCGTAAGTAATTTATGTTTATACTGAGGTTCTTGAGGACTTTGTGAGTGTAGAATGCCATAATTCTGGTTAAGGTAATGATTTATTATATATAAAATCATGTGAGCGTAGCTTCTTGGAGTTTTAGTGTAGGTGCTAAAAAATTTGGTCTAGTTCTGAAAAGAATGCGCTTTAGCGGCCGATGGCCTACCTAGGAACGAAATTTTGTGATGCGCTGCTGATATATTTGTTTAGTATTTTGGATCGAAAGATACGAAAACAGGTATTTTAAGTAAACGCTGATGCAATGTGCATCAAGCTCAGGCCATGGATTTTTTGACACACATTATGTAATTTAATTACATAGAAATGTTTATTACTACTTCTAATAATGGCTCTGGGTTGGCAGTTGCTAAGTCTTGGGATTACTTGACAAAGCGGACCCCAGGCTCCCCGAGCCGAAGCACAGGCCGGAAAAACTTTTAGAAAAGGACATAGATATTTTTGTTGTTGACAGTCGGAAGTTCTAAATTCACACATCTGCACTGCACATCTTCTAAATTAAAAAAATTAAAAAATAAAATGTAATATTGTCTTCTGTTACCGCGATTGTTATTCATTGAAATTAAACACTTTAGAACGGATTAATCGCGTTTATTAGCACTAGCACTTAGCACTTTTGTATGTAGGTAGTTTGCACAAGTAACTTTTTTGATTGACGGGGAGAATTCGCATTCTCTCAGTCATCATCTTAACCCTGTGAAAACGAGTGCTGTAAAGGGCTCGAAACGTAGGATCATGGTGCTAATAAACGCGATTAATCCGTTCTAAAGTGTTTAATTTCAAAAAAAAATGTATCATTTCGGTTCGCATTTAGCCAGTCGTTATTTCAAACGATCATTGAAGATCGGAAACGCACGGGTCGGATTGGCGTTTGACACCCAGCGCCGTTTGAAATTGAACGGTTTCGAATGTCATTGTCATTTTAAACTAATTCCGGTTGGAAAGGTGTTGTAGAACTGTGATCGGCATCTACGAGTATCTATTAAAATAACAGTGAATTTTCTATTTTACAGTTACATTAATATTGTCTGCTGGTACAGTGGAGTTCAAAAATATCTGTGCAGTTGAATGCATAATATGTAAAAACTTAAATAGGTACACCTTATTGTCAATGTCCTAAGAGTGTACAGATATTTTTAAGCCTTGGAAATGCCCATATTTATGAACTTGACTGTACCACGATTATTATTCATTGAAATTAAATACCCACTTTAAAACGGATTATTTACGTTTGTACAGTAGGATTTTTTAATTCAATTATATAAAATGATCTCAAAATCGGGGCTCGGCGGTAGAGTGCCCAGCCCAGGAGACTGACGATTATACGACGGTATTCGGCATTGGTAATTGAGATTTGAATGTTCCTTACATTCAAACACGCACACACTACCTATATCGCAAAACTAACGTTTTCCTCTCTGTCAATGACGGATCACCCGACAATGCCCGATAGGTCAAATTTTCGTTCACGGAACACAATTTCCCTGCAAAAGGAATGAAACGACAAAAAATGGTGCAACCGGCCCCGTGATTTGTGGAGGACATTCGTCGTAGCGACAGGCTAGTTCGGATCGGTACACACTACACGGTTTTGAATCTAGTATCGCATGCTTTTGTAGCAACCGTATTGGTATTTGAATAGACTATGTTTTAGTCTGATTGTTGTTCGGATCGAAAAATAATTTTAGGTAATTGTGTAGTTTATCTGATTTCAGTAAAAATACACGGCTTGAGCGCCCAATAGTACGCGACGCACGCGCGGCCCTCGCCGGTGCCTAAGATTCCGCGAGTCTGGTCACGTGGTCGATGCGGAGAAATACCGAATTCTGGGTAGCGCGCTCGGGCGTAAATGTCTTTAAAAAAAATCTGTTGTCGGGAATTCCCAGTACGAGAGTCCTCTCCAAAAATCAGAATTTATATAGGTACTAACCAGTAAAACACTTTTCTGCGTCTATTGACTCAAACTAAATCAAATATCTTTAAAACTCCTTGGGATTAGAGTGGCTATTCAACATTATTTGCATACTAAAATTGCGAACAAATTATTTAAACCTGAATGAAATTGTTTTATTTAGCAATATTAGATTTATTTAAACTTTCACGATTTTCACACATTATAAATTTACTAAAACGGGGCTTAATCGTGTATAAACTTTGGAAACAAACCTCCGACGTTTCAAGGGGAGGTTTAATATTAGATTTATTTTTTAAGAGCGTTATAAAATTCCGTGTTTTTAAATTATTGAACGAGCGAGCGATGTTCTCCAAGTCTATTTGGACAATCCGTCATTTGTATGTATGTTTGCATGTATGTTTGTTTGTATGTATGTTTGTATGTATATTTGTGTGTAGGTATGTTTATGTTTGCTCGACGACAACTCGAATATCTTTGATTGGATCGTCGTAAGATTTATTAGGTGGTTACATGAGATAAATTCAATTTTTAAATTTAAATATGATTCTAATCGGTTGAAGGCTTGCCGAGATATAGGGGAGGCGCGTTCACGTTCGGGGCGAACCACTAGTTTACAAAAAAAAAAGATGAAATAGTTGATGTATTATGCTCTAATGTGAACAAGCCCACCTGTCATCTGTTGATAATAAACAACAATTTTAAATCCGACCAATTATTTGAAAGTTAACAATGCAAGTTCCATCTATACGCAAATACGAAATGGGCAACGTTTACATTCACAAATGGGTTAGACAATTTTTATACGTACTGGCCAGTATAAGCTTAACCTCGGGCTTTTTAATATAGGTATTATTGATACTACAATCTATGGCAGCCAGTATACTCGTGGAATAACTCAAAGGCTATATGTAGAGGCATTTTTTCTATTGTAGTTGCATTATTTGAGCGAAAGAGACGCACATAACTATACTTCAATGTTCTATGTTCGCTTTGACGTCGATGTTTCCAAAATCCGCTGTTTAAAGCATTGACAATCTGTATCTTTTGTTTCTCTATACAAAAGAAAGAGATTCAACAGTATTTTTGGACAAATAGTGCAAAAGTAATATTTAATAATAGAAACAGGTGTAGGTGCACACATTTCATCTATTATTACGATAACTTTAGAAAAAAAACAGGTACTATATTATCAATACAATGATGACCTGGAACTCTTGCAAGCTTACTGACCTTAAAAAACCTCTTTCTTCCCGTCTGAAAAGAGAAGGTCTAACAGAGTGCTATTTAAATTTAGGTTTATCTTTAAAAAGTCTTATGCAAATAACTTCGAGCTGTAGTTATACATTGTTTTAACTTGTGAATAGTACTTATTTATATTTCCCTATTCCATTTTATGAATATCATCACGGTTAGCACGCGGAATAATTTTCGGTCACGAGAGACATTTGTCACTTTCAACTGTTCTGACACCGACAGGATCGGGCTTCCAACACCTTGGAAGCGAGGCAGCAAAGTGACATCTTACCGTCCAAATTTTTCTGTCACTTTTTGCGGGAGGAAACATGCATGCAGACGCACTTCTCACACATTACATACAAAAACCAATCTGTAATGAAGACACCAACACAGAAAATGACACAACTACGCTAACAAATCTTGCACACTACGATCTCTTCTTGTGTACAGACTAGTCACAACACAGACCCGCGTGTGCCCATTTGGGCTTATACTTTGGCAGTGGGAAACGGAACTTATGCCGACTGTCCCTGAGTTGCTTGAAGCTCTCAACGGCATCAAAACTCGCGCGCGTCTTGTGTTGAGCGTGCTGGACCAAGCTAGACTAGACGATCTCGCAGTCGAATACAAAGTGTCTTGTAAACAAGCTCCTAGGCTGTTAAATCCACGTCACAGTCTGATGTTGATTGAGTTATGCGTTCCCGGCGTCGATATACGCCATACGATTTTAAACAAACAAACAGGAATAGATGCGAACGAAATCGCATTTCCCGTGGAAATGGATTTTATTTATAATACACGGATATGGAAGTAAATGTGCTAGTGACCTTAAAAGAGTAGAGCATGTAGAGGTATACATTTGAAACAGCAGTTTCGAGTTTAAAACAAATGCGCTTTGATTTGACATCTAGCTTAGAGACGCCACTGAAGACTCTGAGTTGGCAGTTTCCTCGCTCAACGCACCAGCCTTAGCAATCCACCGAGGAAATGCTGCCAGCGGCCTTGGTACCATGCCTCAGCGACCGTATTTTAGATTTTTTGTAGTTTATATTCAGTTATATTTTAATTTTAGTTTATTTAATATGAAAGATTGGATAACAATTTAAATCAAATAACTATTTCAAATATACCTAACAAAATATATAGGTAGAGTAAGTTACAAGCTTAAATCTACCTTAAATCTAAACTAGACCCTCGAGGCAATTTAGTTTAGTTATAGTTTTAGGTAGGGTTTATTAAATAAATAAAAATATAAAAAAAGAACAAAATATATACACTCTAAATATGGGTAGAGTAAGTATCCAGGGTTACAATAATTGATTTTTAAATTTAAAGTAAGTATAGGATTATAGTAAAGCCAATAAATGCTAAAAGATGAAATCGGTTTACTTACAATAAATATTAAACTGACTATCTATAGATTCAATTTCCGTTAAATACTTATATTAAAATGAATTTATTTATCCAAATTGGAAAATGCCAAAGTAATTGTGAATTCTGTAAATGTCCATTACCTTTTCGCAAGCATCTCAATAATGTAAATAAGTCCCGCCAATTTTACCAAGTGGTTTCTTTTACGGAAACGCAAAGAAATCGCTTCGATAATTTGATTACCTACATTTAATTATATTACCGAAAGCAACGAGAAAAGGCTAAAATAACACGTTTTACAGGTACATGGTTTAAGAATGACGGTTAGTGGTACTGACTTGCATCCTGGCCGTGGTGACGACGAAGCGCACGTCGGGCACCGCGGTGTTGCTGAAGATCTCGTTGATGAGGCGGTGGTTGCGCATTCTCAACGTTTGAGTTAAATCTATCGGTGATAGTAATTGATCTACACCATAACCCAAACAGAGGGCCCACCACGAACATCGAAAATTAGCACTGATGGAATATGCAAGTGTGACAGACAGGATGATACAAATGTTCGGTAGTTCTTTTCGTACTAGTAGGCCAGCACGCTTACCACGAACATCGAAAATCTGTCAATTTCTATAGAAAGAATTACGTGATACATCGGAACCCTCGGATGTCACGTGACGCTTTCTATAGAAATTCACAGATTTTCCCGTCCCCCCCGTCCCGTCCCGTGCTAGTGTGAGTCATCCTTAATTCGACACGTTGCTTTGTACATGAATAGGAGCTACGTGGTGTATCTCTTAATGTCGAATTGAACAAAATATTACGGGATTCGAACCCACGAATTCTCTAAACAGAGAATTATAAAATTGTAAACTCTATCATACATATTATCATACATAATAAAAACAACCCGTATGAACCGGACCTCCGCATTTCTTAGGCCAAGGGTCGGAAGTATAATTGGTTTCAAGTGCGCTTGAGTATGAGATGAACCATCTTTTTGTATGCTCTCTGACAAAAGATGTTTTAAAAAACTAACGTCCTTTGAAACGACCAACTTGCAGCCAATTAAAATTAAATAATTGGGACTGTATATACACCTACATTGTTTTTGTCGTCTAGCCTCACGGGTAGCGAGGAGGTATGGATCACAGAACTTTATTGAGATAGAATAAAAAAGTTAATCAATTTCTTAGGCCCATGAGGCCTACTTGCAGAATAAATTTCTTGAATTTTGAATTTTTAACCCGGGCATAAAATATTTTACATACATTATTTTAAGACTAAGTGGATGGCAATACCTCTATAAATATTTTCAACTTTAAAGATGACTCACACTACGAACGGGACGGGACTGGGCGGGACGGGACGATCTGTCAATTTCTCTAGAAAGAATCACGTCCGAACTCGTAGTCCTCAAGAGGTTTCCCGAGCCTTGACAATCTTGACATAGGCTTAAAAATAAAATAATAAACAAATGAAGAATAGAGAAGGCGGAGCCTATAATGCCAAGCATAGGTAAAGCCTATTGAACGTTCAAATAGATTCATTATTATCCTTGTAAAAGGGTATTTTCCGAGTGAGAATAATCTATACATTTATCACTTAAATGGAACGTAACACATTTAAAGCGTTCCCGTGTCCCGCTAATGTATTTCACGTTTTTTCGCTTCCATGTTGCTAAAACACAGGCGTTTTTTCACAAAAACACTGCCGCTAAGTAAGAGCCGTTATCGGTGATGCACAGATTGTGTTCAATCATCGAAAAACGCCGTTGGGGACAGATAAAAAATACCCGTGTGAAAATTAACACTACTCGCTTGGAGTAAAAAAACTGTACAGTCGCCAACAAATACATCGGAGCTGCCGAGGTGCCCACAAATATCTGAACACGCCTTATTGTCAAAGCGTTAGAGTGCATGTTCGTATATTTGTGAGCGACATCAGTTCCGATATCTGAAGGCGCCTGCACAAACCTTACGTAGACCTTATTCTGTTGTAATAGGGGTTAAAGTCGGTCAGTGAACAGTGTTAGCGATGGAACGCATTTATCCCATTGCTTGTTAACACTTGGTTCGTTCGCAAATTGGGCCAATTTTATTGATTTTGGGCTGCAAACGGGTTTAGGGGCTGGGCCCGGCATGAAACAGTAAAATTACTCGTAACTATCAGCTTTCTTTTCAAATGCCTATAATTTCATGCCTTGTTCTTAAACAAAACGCTTTCACAAGTCGTTTAATGACCATTCATTTATTAATTTTAATAATATTACAAACTTAATTTTATTTAAGTATTTTATGCATTATTAGTACATTGTGTATTAAAGGCGGTAATTGATTGGCGAGCTCCCTGCCACTCTTTTCCCAAAGGACTACAATATGGGGTTCTTCAAAAAAGGAGTGTTAAAGTTTTTAAAGGGTTGGCAACGCGCATGTAACGCCCCTGGAGTTGCAGGCGTCCATAGGCTACGGTGACCGCTTACCATTAGGCGGCCCGTATGCTTGTTTGTCACCGTCGTAGCATTAAAAAAAAAACCAAGAAATCGTAATTTTTGTACCGCCCGTGTTACACACAATGTTTTACATCACACGTGCTGTAGGTACATTCGGCATAAAAAGTAGCGTGTTTGAACGTCGTTTTCCAGTAAGTATGTGATTAAAAAATTGTTTTTTTATCTTTGTAATCTCCTTCGTATCTTTAGCGTTTTTTTTTTTCGCGTTACATTTCAGAACATAATTTTATAATTAAACACGCGGAAGAATTCCGAGAGAAAAAAGTTAATAAAAGATCGAAACTTAACCCGCCAACTTAATAACATAATCTGACAAATCTAAAATTGTATTGGTATTTAAAATATCCATTCAATATTACGGTCTGATACAGAAAGCGCAAAAATGCGAATCCCGACTACGATAATTTTAACCGTTTTTTTTTAAATATATAAATCAACACATTGATTCAATTTTCTACACCTACCTACTGCTACTGTCTGCTTAGCATAAAGCGCAAAAATACGACATCAAATCATTTTCCTAACAAAACAACTGACTGCTACCCTCGCAAAGTGAATGAATAGGCCCCGGTGCACTTTACAACAACCATCATCTATCATAGTTTAGTTTTTTACCAGTTTCCTCCAGTGGCTCCTGAAGTAGGGGGAGATAAGATAAAGCCTGTGCAACGTACCTAAAATAATCGCCTTAATTAACGGTTCTCGGCTCTCTGGTTTACCGGGAACTTTCAGTGTTTATTAATTAAGAATAAAGATAAGGTAAGTATAATGAAGCGATATGGATATCGTAATTCGTAATGTTTGAGAAAATGGCTTATCGTTTTAGTGGTTGGTTCGTTGATCGGTGAAAATATGAATTAATTATATTTGAAGCGGTTGTTGAAAAATATGTTTCTCTCACTCTTTAAATGAGTTTTATAGAGACTGGCACACATTACACGTCCCAAACCGTTGAAGATATGATATTTATAATAAAATTATGTACTCGTACTTGATACTTGGAATATTGGAACTCCACTTAGAAAGTATTTTCTCTGAAAAGTAAACTCATGGTTGAAATCTATCACTAAATACCTACGCATAAAATCGGAAGCTAGTTTTTTTAATTATTTAACTAATAAAATAATTATACCACGATGGTAGTAAACAAGCATACGACCCGTCTGATGGAAACGGTCACCGTAGCGTATGCACGTCTGCAACTCCAGGGGGACCACATGCGCGTTGCCGACTAAATCTTCGTTTGAATCCCCAACCCATGCAAATCTTGTACACTCCTTTTAACCAATACAATACAATAACTTGAGTTATCGCACCTCAAATAACATAGTTTGCACAGATACACAAACAAGCAATAATTGGAAAACTTTTTAAAGGTCCTCTTATAAATGGACGCCACGCCAAGTCTTCCTGCCACATGAAGTATGACATTTTCACACAATGTCACTGCCAAGTGTACCTATAACCAGAGCAAAGTAAGAGTGGTCAGATAAAACCTTTCTAGCATTCAAGAACTTAGGTACAAATTTTAATCATACCTTATGGTTTTCAGAGTCGCTGGCCAGTGACTTTAAAAATAAATACTCATAAGATTTATCCCTACTTTTTACTTCAGCCAGTTGCAGCTTAAATTTAAAATAATCGTTTCCACTTTTGAAACGTTTGTTTCGAATTATAGACACCCAAACAGGTGCTGGTATTTAAAGTTAATCCTGCATCATCTGCCTAACTATACTCGCTCATTTCCTAAAGGTATTATCTATGTGAGTTTTGCTTACATTTGTGACATTTTGACATTTAAGAGCGAAACTGACGTATGGCTTTTAAAATGTTCGCCTTAAGATTATGATTCCGATTCTGACACGTACGAAAATAACCACGAAATATGCGAGGCGACGACCCGAGACGTTTTTTTTTGTTTCCGCTGCGTCGGTGGCAGAGCGGGTGATGCTGGGATTTTTTGCTGACCTCTTGTATGTCATCGTCTGTTGCTGAATGTTTATGGATGTGTGGTCGATGTTAAACATTTTGTTGTAGTAGATAATAGGAACGGAGCGTGTCTAAGTTTCTGTAGTTTTCATTAAATAAGGTAAACTTTCTATCGTTTGACGGATTTATTCCGCTACTTGACTTCCTGTAGCAGAAAAATGCTGCGACTGTATCTCGCAGTCAATAATAAATGTCATTTTCTTACTGTTCGGATGAGATAATGACAGTTGTTTTTCCCAAACGCAAGATGAAGTTTCACGTGAGTTGAGGTGGATAATTTCACACAACTACATGAAGATAACAAAAAAGTAAATGAATTAAACAAAGCAGTGAACGTTAATGTCAATGAAAACAATTTTAATATATTTCTAATATGTAAAAAAACTCTTTGGTCTATCTTACAATTATTCACTGCTGAACTTGCCGTCGGTACGAAAACAGAACAGGGGCCTAACCATGACGTCTTAAAGCGATTCAGTTTAGGACCTAAACTGAGTCGCTGCCATACAACTGAGTACGGTTAAGAACCTAAACTGAATAAGACGTCATGACGTCTTAACGCGACGCTTACATGGCCCTTACCATGATAAGAGTGCTGTAATTTGAAAATATCAATGTCATTACATGACAATGTTGTTGTGTGCATGACCTCAACTCTCGCAGAACTACCTATACTTTTACAGGCACTCTTGTGCTAGGGATGCTGTTTTATACATAAGTATCCACGCGCGCTACGCGGTTGCATATGTGGAGTGGATACTTATGTGAGGGCACCGACTGTACGCTCACATATAAAATTACAAAAAAATTAAGTTCATGGTTTATAAACTAATTACTTGTTATTAACAAACAACTGCGCATGTATAATATGACAGCGACACGTCTCATTTGGGAGACAAGGGTTACGAACTGATTGATTAAGGCAATGAGCAACTCTTGTGTCGGACCCATTACGAGTTACATGCGATTTCAACCTAAATAACGTAGGTGAATTATGTTTTAATATTAATTTCATGCAAGTTTTACAGTGAGAACAATTGAAATGCAAATTACTATTAAGAGAGATTAGAAGTGATTTACCTATTTTAAAGGATAATTAATACCTATTAGGTATTCGTTTGTAATATTAGTCTTGGGAACTTTCATAGTCAAAGAAATGCTTAATACTAAGGCCATCGCTAACTTTTGTTTTAAGATTTAATAGGTAATTGGATATGTAAAAGATTCCGTGAACATTCTCGGAACTTCCTTCACACCTCAGCTACAGAACCCTAAAAATGCAAATCGAGTGCCCATTCCAAATCTCTGAGACAGCTCTCGGATATTTCTTTACCAACGAAAATACGTAAATCAGAAACCATATTTTATTACGAGGGCTCTTGCGGATTCCCGATACCGATCTTCTTTTGTTTCGCGAAAATGTTTACGCGCCGCTAACACTGAAATATGCATTCATTCATATAAGTCATAATTATTTAAGATATCACCAAAGTATTTCAGCAAGCTCGTATCGTGGCGCGCTCGAATTTCAACTTTCTCTTGAGCCAATAAGGTCAGTTTTACAATGATAAGCTAGAGATACGAAAACGCATGTTTTTCTCGATGTACCCGGGTCGTTACGCCATGACATATGGCTGTCAGAATTAGTCGGATTAGTGATTTCACGGCGCTCAAGTTGGGTCCAATTACATACGCCGGAACTGAGAATTAACGGAAAAAAAGAACCCGAGGAACGGAATTCAAAATGTGTATTACTTATCCTATCATACTGTATGCATGGGAGTGGAGTTACTGCGTTATTCGATTTTGGTGTTAATTTACCACGTTGCGGATGTAAGAAAGCTTTGAAAGGCAGTTTTCAATTAGCTTTGTGTATTTACGATAGTTTACTGACGTTAACGTGTATGATTTGTATGGCTACCATGAGTCGTTTCCTTCCCTTGTATCAGGCTTGAATTTATTATTTTGAAACATACTTACATAAAGTTTGCACGTATTTAATCTTAAAATTTATGTTAATATTTGTCATTTGATTAATATTAAATATTTACAAATTGGTTCGACTCCAATTTAATGTCGTCTCGCCCAATTACAGATATTATAACCCACAAAAGTAAATAATCAATCCTCTTGATTTGATTTTTTACAAGAATACAAAGATACTTAGACACCTATAGAATAAAGTGAGAAGAAATAAAAATAAAGAAAACAACATAATTATAAACATACATGTAACACATTAGTGTAAAACAAGTAAAAAAAATGTCTAAAATACTACAAGTTGAACTTTCAAACTCGTGCGCATCTGGTGTAAGTAGCGCCATCTAGCTCCACGGTAGGAAACTAATATACGTTCTGCTATTCCCCGCTAGAGGGCAGGGATCTTGTAATTGATCTAAGAGTAATTTAGTTATATTAGTATACATCCTACAAGTTTATACTACTTTTTTAAACATATCTCTATTTTAGCTGGGTTTGTATAATAAACTCCAATTCCGTTTATTGCTTTTCCGTTGTTGAATCCTCTCAATCAGATCACAATACCGAGCATTGAACTAAAATACCGCATACTTTCCTAATCTGAAAAAACACAAATAAACAAATTATTAGGTACATGTTATCCAAATATCCACTAATTCGATATAGCCTGCACAAACAATTTTATTCATCAGTCCAAATCCTGCCATCAGCACGCGTTAATTCATTCCCATTCATAATTAAGTTTAATTAAAACAAGAATTATAAGAGGGAACTTATAAAATGATTTTGCCCTAAGCCTGCTGTCAACTGAACAATTCCGCTCGGTCCATCAAAATTAATCTAACCTAATCCAAAACTGTCTCGAGTTTAAACAAAGATATTGAAAACTGAATGCGAAGAGGGTGGCAACATACGGGTTGCTACTCGTGAGTACTGTTAAGGACCGTTTCTCGATAGCTTGTAACTTGTAATACAAGCGGAAGTCCCTGTCTAATAAAAGTAGTTAAAAAGAGAACGACGAGAGAAAGTAACGTCGAATACGATTAACGCTAACTTAAATATAAATTTCGTAAGGGCCACTTGTGCCAACCAGAGTCACCAACTACCTAACTTCATACTAAACGCGATTAACTCCGAGTTGGTTCCGGGTTTCCGGGTGGTGCAATGTAGCGCTAAGACATTTATATAAATTGGTGCAAAGATCGACGTTTTTAAGCTAACATGGTCATTTGCATTATAACTAATATTTGAAACGGAATAATTACCATGTATGGTTGTTTAATTGAGCTCCCGATTCACGGAGTAAACATGACGCTTGCAACAGTGTCGAAATATCGGGTACTCAATAAAAAAAACATACTTACATGGTAATTATCCCGTTTCAAATATTAGTCATAAAGATCGACGTACTGAAAATTGATCTGATCCCATCTTCGGGTGTCTAGGCGCAGGGAACGAATGCACCCGTTCGTAGTAACCGTTCCATTTTTCCGCACAAAACGATTTGCCTCGTCAAAACGAGTCAATTATTAGGCCCAAGGGGACATTGACTAGCTCGTTTGTCGGAATAGCAAAGTAACATTATTGTCTTTAGATTAATAAGTGACAAAGGTAGTCTATATTACAACACGCATCTTTTAAAAACTAATTTAAAAACAATGCAAGTCCCTTAAAATACAATATTATCTTATCTCGTAAGGCCCAATCTATTTTTAGGACAAGTGCAATATTGACCCAGTGTGTAAGATTTTCAAAACTAGGGTTTAAATTTAATCGTAAAAGCATCACCTAGTGGGTGGTACTTTAATTGTGTTGTCATAAAACTAGGACAGTGGGCCTTACGAGGTTTTTTTTTGTGCCTACCGATTTTTCATAGCTTTAGCCGACGACTCTTTGCTGAAAATAGTTATGTTAATTAAACTTAGTTTAGTCTTAGCTTGTAGTGAGTGAACCTACCTACTATACGTTACCCACACTTATGCTTAGCATGTTAGTATATTATTATTTTTTTTATTTCACAATAAAGTTATAAGTGACATTACAGTTAAACACCAATGCGTCACAAAACTTAGACTATTACTAATCGATCATAGTAATATTTCTTAATAAAATATACCTACTTAGGTAACATAACAAATTAACACAAGACGAAATTATATTGGAACAGTTGAGCATCTATCGTCCATCGCCTCAGAGAATCTCAAGCATTCATTGCACAATGTCGCCCATCGCCACGCAAACAGGTCGCACTCTGGTGTCGATGCCAGGAGCGCATTGAGGTGTGAGAGGGTGCGCGGGAGCGGCGAGTTCCTGCCCGACACGGTGCGCGCCGGCGGCACGGCCAACAGGTCGCGATGTCGCGGGCGGAGAGCTATCCTCGAGACATCAGGGACGAACAGTCGCACGAAACCCTCTACAAGCTCGGGACAGTCCGACTCATCACGTAGGGCTCGACATGCCGTGATGAGGGCATGATAGTTCCGTCTGACCTCTAAGGAGTTATACCCAAGGGAGCCCAGAAGATATTTGGTCGGGTATAGATACGGGTACCTTCCAAATATTTTTTTGTACAGAAATCTTAAGAACGCCTTCTGGACCTTTTCAAGGAGTAAAGCATACGTTGATTCATATGGGTTCCATACAATCGACGAAGTTTCCAGCTTACTCCTTACTAAGGCATTGTAAATCATTTTTATAGCCACTGGGTCATGGAAATGGCGAGTATTTCGGATCACAAAACCCAGTTTCCGAAAACAGCTGGTGGCAAGCGAAGAAATATGGTCGTGGAAAGTTAGCCTGGTATCGAACACCACACCCAGATCCTTGATAGAGAACACACTTATCGGCTCAGGCCCTAGCATATATCGAGCATGTATAGCAGCACGGGAGCGGCTAAATGTGCACACACAGCACTTGGCTGGGTTAAAATAAAGTTTGTTCTTCTCACTCCACCGAAACACCGAGTCGATGTCCTGCTGTAACGTCTCGCAATCAGCTCTTTGCTCTATCCCATATACCAGCTTCAGATCGTCGGCATATAAAAGGCACTGAGCCGCCCGAAGAACTGATTTGAGATCGTTGATCATTATGCCAAAAAGCAAGGGTCCTAATATGGAGCCTTGACTGACGCCAGACCGAGTATGGTACGGAGTCGAGACAAAACAACCATGTCGGACAAACTGCTGTCGATCGCGTAGATAGTTGGCAAAAAAGATTAGCAACCTAGGAGAGAAACCAATCTCATCAAGTTTACTAAGCAGTGCGTCGTTATCCACACGATCGAAAGCCTTTGCGAAATCGAAATAGAGGACATCGACTTGAAACCCTCTATCGAGATGCCTAGAGATGGTGTCCGTTAATATGAGCAGGTTTGTGTTGACCGAATGACCAGGCCGAAAGCCATGTTGCGCGTCACACAAATAGGGCCGAACCTGTGAAGATAGCAGCCGGTGAAGTATGACCTCAAACAGCTTGCCGAGGGACGGAAGAACGGCTATAGGTCTATAATTTTCAACGACGGAAGCGTCTCTTGCTTTTGGGATCGGTCGCACTCTAGACACCTTCCAACTTCGAGGATATGATGCAGACGAGAGTGCCAAGTTGAAAATATAATGTATCGGGATCTTTAGGAAATCCATAAGACCTCTCAAAATATATGCTGGCACGTTGTCAGGTCCAACGGAGCTATTGGCTTTAAGGCGTTTTATTCCAGCTTCCACCTCCTGTAAAGTAATTGACTTGATATCAATGTAGTTGACACTCGGCTTCCGATCCGCGGTCTCTAGTAAGTTCGGATCAAGAAGCGGATTGTCAGGAAGAAAGACTTCCGAGAAATAACGAGCAAAGGCGCCAGCCACGTCCTTACCGACAAATTGTTCATCTTTATATTGGACTCGAGAAACAAAACCACCATTAGTTTTAAGACTTCCTACATGTTGCCAGAACGCTCGGGGATGAACTTTGACAGTGCGCTGGATTCGGTCAATGTAACCATCGTAAGCCAATGCTATACACTCTTTTACCTTTGCCCTTGATAGGGCAAACTTTTTATAGACTTCTTTATCTCGTGTAGCCTTCCATTCCCGATGCAGATAACTTTTTTTGTTTGATTTCACTGATCAGGTCAGCTGTGAACCACACAGGATATCGTCTACTTGAAGTGGTTGCGCGCTTTCGTTTAGGAACGCAGAGGTCAAAAGTAGAATAAAGTTTGCTGTAGAATGTATCCACAGCGATGTCAACATCGCCGGCACTGAGAACGTCTTGCCAGCTTATTTCAGAGACTAACTTGTACATGAGCTCAAAATTACCTTTAGCAAAGTTCCAGTCCCGACACATGTCCACATTGCTGGGATCTAGACGCTCCGCAGCCAGTCGACGCGCACAGCTTTCCATGGGAACCGAAATATCCAATGGAGGATGGTACGCATCACACCTAGGGACTAATCCCTCGCCCGATGTCTTTGAGACCAAAGCACCAGTGATGCGCTCCGACACCAACACGACATCTAACTTACTCCAATGTTCATTCGTCACTTCGTTCATCTCATTCAAACCACAAACAGACAAGAAATAACAATAATAAGCAAGAACACTTTGGGAAGTATACACCGGGTTTAAGTTCAAGTCGCCGATCACAAGCACTACACCTTTAAGAGTGTCAATCACTGACTCCACTTTCCCAAACCACTGCGTGTAAGTTTCCTCTGAGGCACTCGGAGGAATATATACGACGCATACATAAAACACTACATGGTCAACCGCAAATGTGATCCATAAGTCCTCGCCATTCGGCGTCTCCAGATCACTACGCCGCTGGAGCACGCTATATAAGGCGCTGTACGCATTATTTATCATTCATTATATTGGACTTCAAGCTAACAGTTGTTTCCTCTACGCCCAAAATCACATGGCGATCCTGCCAGGATCGCCATGTGATGTGGGACGTAAATGGAAACACGTTGGCTGGAGTATAGGTTTATTCCGTCTAAAATAACACTAACTTGCGCTTATATAATGCGGCTATACTAGTGTGTGGGTGAGGCGTAGTACACTCACTACAAGCTATATTCATGTTTTTTCATATAAATTAGAGTTTTCTAAGTAACAATATTTTAGGAAGGATTCCAACTCGTATGTCCTCACATTCGAAACGGACTCCACTATTGTGTTACATAGTCCCCCGTTCCATGTCGGCCATTATTAAACTCACTCCCCTCCCGGCGGAGGTATGACGAATTACTATCAAGTTACTAGAAATAAACAGCTTAGAACAAGTTGATAAAGTGTGAGCATAAAATGGTTGTTAGTGACATTAAACTTAAACGGTTAAGGGACGACTAACACTAGAACGGGACGGCAAGGGGCGGGACGGGACGGTCTGTCAATTTCTATAGAAAGAATCACGTGATAGCTCGGAGCCCTCGGATGTCACGTGACGTTTTCTATAGCAACTGACAGATCGTCCCATCTCGCCCGTCCCGTCGTAGTGTGAGTCATCCCTAAATCCACAATATTATTAAGCTTTATTAAAAAAAAAGTTGTTTTTTGCTTCTCCTGAAAACCTGCATTTTGTCCTTTACGACAATTGAACCCAAAGGTATCGACATATTTTCATTATTATGTAATGTCACGCCTATTTTGATAAAAACACATGGGTTTTAACCGTTTAACTTTAATGTGAGTATGACTCACGAAATTTTAAATTATAAGGTTGATAGTGAAGATGAAAAAGGAATAAAACCAGATACTATTTTACATTTATTTAAATCATTGGACAAGAAAGGGATTGATATTTATAGTTGCTCACTAGTAGTACACATGCCTGCTAATTATTTTTAAACTAAAACCGACTTCAACAAGTACAATTTTGGTTTTCGTAAATAATTGCTTGGGCTAATTAAGGAAGCACCAAAAGAAACAAACAAATTCAATGAACATCTAAACTCATTTGACAAAAACGAATCATCAAAATAAATTCGGACTAGGTTTTACAACATATAAAGATAAACAATCGAAAAGAGCCTTTTTTATCTGTTGACATTAAACCAAATAACCAAACATTAGAACTCAAGTTTCATTGCATTGGTTCTATTTTTAATTCGGGTAGCAACCATCCAAGCTGCCAGTTCTAATCAATACGCGATGTCAGTCTCAAATGTCACGGGACCCCCGACTTCCGAGGGATATAACATTCGTACTAAATCGTGGCACGTTATTGTGTTGCACTTATGCTGGTGTTTATATAAGGCTCGGGGCAGTTACTTTTACCTAGATAAGGTGAGAGGGGCGAAGTGCGCCTGCTGTGTAAGTGCGCCTAACTTTAATATATCGAATACTATTTAATATTACTAGTATCATTCTTCAGGTACTACTATGGTTTTGTTGATCACATGGAACTGAAGAATAATAAAGGTAATTACTAGTAATAAACTTGTTTTGAGAAATACGTTGTAATATAAGTTATCGATAAGGTGCTACTCGTACTGCTATACGGATTCATTATGTAATATACCAACGAACGAAGGATTTTATGTTGTTCAAGTCTTAATATACGTATTTATGTACCTTATAATTATCCAGATTGTCTACAGAAGGGCTAGCACGGTTGCTATTTTATCGGCCATCACGCCATGCGTCACTTTCCCACTTACAAACTTGTTAAAACGTGACAGCCATAGTGATAAGTCGACCATATTAGACCAGCAGATGTTTTCAGTTTATTGCTGTATTATTAAATTCGTAGTCTATTCGGTAGTTGAAAACAACAAAATAGTTGTCGTGTGACCTTTACGATCAAATATTTTAGTTGAATGTCCGGGTAAGTGTCCAACTACTCTAGACGCCTTGTATAACACAAGCCCATTATTTGTCAACATAACAATCTCATTATTTTTAACAAGCGTCTGACCATATTTTTGCTTGTCAAAAATCTGCCCAATTTATCGGAAAAAATAAAAATAGCCGAGTAATTGCCCGATATTGTTGAGGGGAGGCCGGGGCAAAATGGACCCTACGGCGGTGGGGTTTTATAGCGCGCCCATTATTTCACAATAACCAATCAGTGCCATACATGTCACTTGCCTGACGCTCCCTTGTGTCGGCTGAAATTGTCGGCCATTCGGTAAATGTTGGCGCGTTGGATGCTTTACGAGGCAAGTTCGATACGGGCTGTTACAGTTGCTTTATAGCACGGAAACAATGGGAATTAAACAAACAATAGCGAAACATGTTGTCGTATACTTTACTGTTGTTATTTAGGTGCCGTTGTTGATGATTCTATTTGTAACCCTAGTATTTGGAACTGCATTCGCTTCAGTTTTTAGTAAAATATACTTCACCCCATTGTAGTAATTAGGTAAAATAAATAATTTAAGTCATTGTATGAACCTTTTTAGTGCCGAATATATACTACTATTTTATTCGCTAACCTCCTAGGAGCCACAACGTAAATAAATAATTTAAAAATTGCACAGTTAACAGGCTTACATAAATGTTAAATATCACTCAGTTTACTAAAACTTCAAATTTAAAATATTAGTTACAGTTAAATATTAGGTAATGCAGCTAGAAACTATTATAGATAATTGTATGACTGCAAGTCAAACCTGATGAATGCAATATTAAAAAGAAAATTACTTAAAAAACAACATTATTAATTAAGATTACAGGTTGAACACATTTTCATGCATTAATTCCGCATTATTTACCATATATTATTATACTGCAGTTGAGTACGTAATAGTTAGGCATTAAACAAAGATTTTATTCTAATCCAGCACTTCTATCTGTCAATTAGATGACTGACAGCGATATTAAAAAAGTATACATTATACATTATAACGTTGTCTTTGGTATTCCATAAGAACACTGCTCCTATGGATTATAATATATGAGCACTGTTGTTTTTTATTTTTTTTTTATTTAAAAGTGTGCATAACATCTTCCATACTTTGCCACTTTACTATTATTACAGTGATATAATAAGAACCCTTATTATATCACTGTTGCATAAACTACTATTTTACGATAGTTGTTGGTTATATATACATTATGAGGCCTTTTTTATTATCAGGGTCGAATAAGCTCGTGATTCTTCGTCGAGTGAACTCATCACGTCCAAATATGGAAGAATTAGGTAAGTATCCGGGTTTTTCTTTAAAATATCGAATCGCTCGTTTTGTTTGTTCAGCTTTTAAATTGTCGTATCATGTATCAAATATGTTAGTATTCACGGGAGTATTGAAACAAACACTGCCTACCATAAACCGTGTAAAAAATGTGAGTTTCACTAAAGTTTTGGGGTGAAACAATTGCTTTTGAAAATTTAATAACGTAAACGTTTTGTTCTTCGCGATACATGAAAAGGGTAGAAGAAATGCTTCGGTCCTTTATAAAAACTGGAGCACTCCACTGTTTCATTAATAAATTTGAAGTATAGTAATGATAGAGTAAATACAAAATATATTCATTACATTATTTTCATAATCTGTCCGATTATGTAATCTGACAGACAAAAAAAAGTTAACAGAAGTCTTAATTACAATATATTTACTCCCTTTCTAACATAGGCTTTCACATTGATAGAGAAAAATTAAAAATCATTTAGCGAAACTGTGTTGCATGTGCGTTTATAAATAACACCATAACCACCTTATTCATTAAAAAGTTAACAGACGTTTTAGTTAAATTATATTTTCAACCTTTCGATCAAACGCAAAGGTCACAATTTTAGAATAAGAAAAAACAAACATTTAGCTAGACTGTGTTATATGTGGGTTTATGAATAATTTAGTTTTCCTTGTAAATTGAATTAAGGTCTACAATAATATATTTTTTTTTGTTACCGCGATTGTTATTCATTGAAATTAAACACTTTAGAAGGGATTAATCGCGTTTATTAACACCATGACATCAGTCATCACCTCAACCCTGAGAAAAAGAGTGCTGTAAAGGGCTCGAAACGTAGGGTGTTAACAATGTTAAGTATAGGTAGTATTCGAATGAAATGGCTCAACAGAACTGTGCTGTTTTTCTAGAAACTTCCTCCACATCTAAACTGAGGAATGAACTGCGGCCTGCGGTATTTCTGCCTTCCAGGTCGTATCGGCCCAGAAAAGATATTTCCGTCTGAGAGGCCGGCAACATTCCGCCAAATGCACCATTTATCAATAAATAAATTCAAATTTAACATATGTACTTGCAACCACTCTGGTATTTCGAGTGTCCATGCGCGACGATAATCGCTTACCATCAAACGATTCGTCGCTTCGTTTCCCTCCTATGTCAAATATAATAATTCATAAAATCATCAATAACCCGTGATCGGGTAGCCCAGTGGTTAGGGCGTCTGCCACGAAAGCAGGAGGTCGCCGGTTCGATCTCAGCCCTGCTAATCGGGGGCCTTGGTCACTTTTTCTGTAGTATATGACATCTCTTTCAATTATAATTTCCATTTCATAATTCACACGTTCACCGTTTCAACAATATATCCAATTTTCATAACGACATATAAATCAAATCAAACTTGGAATAATTGATTAATAACACGAAGTAGTTTCGAATGGAATTCAAACACACGCTCGGTACGTAACTATTCGCGGAGTGAACAATAAAATCGGAGCGCTGGTTGCAATTAAATAAATTGAACGCCGTCGCCCGATTCATTATGTGGTACTAGTATTAGGATTTTATCACTGGTTTATGCACTTTGCAGTGTTGAATATTTAAACACGTGCTTGGTTGTGGTGCTTTTGGATAGTTGTATTGACACTGTGTAATCACAATACCAAAATGGGTCGGTTCTACTCGTAGCATTCATTTCTTGACTCGGTAAATATTAGTAATAAATACTATAGTAATGTACAGCCTTACGTACATGCCTTATATTTTTGTATGCATTGTATGTTTTTTTAAGTCAATCTTTAATTTGACTTCTTTAAGCGGTTTATCAGAAATAAATTATAATACGTCATACAATTAAATTCGTCGTATCTACTATGCTTCTTAACAGTAAATCCATGTAGTAGTGCATGTGTTTTAAGCATTTTAAGCATGCGTATAGTTTGCATAAGTGGGATAGTGGGATCTATATTATTTTTTATTAATTAAGCAGAAACGTGTGCGAATGAATTTTACAATTTTATGTTTGACAGACCTTAAAAAAAGGAATTACTATCCGTCATTATGAAGTTATTGCTTTCATATAATTTAAACTTCCGTGAGTCATACTCCACACCACTCTGTCTGTCCGACGATGACTGCCCGATGCAGTCGAAACATGTCACGCCTATTGTGATAAAAATATGTAAGTGTTAACCTTTGCAATCTAATGTAAAGTTATTGCTTATTAGAAACACAAAATTTAACAAACAATTACTAAGTTTTATCCCCCCAACACCTTTCACAACAAAAGAAAAAAAAGGAAATATCGTCAGAAACGCGTTTTATCAAATACAAATAACCTCATTCCCTTTCTTTCATCCCTCGATACAAAAACAGGTTGCAAATAAATCATGACATCAAAGCCCACCTGAAACCCAATAAAATAACATTCATTCGTGAAAGAGGAAGAAAACGATAACCTCTCCCGGATATCCCGTTACGGCCCGCAATCATCGACTTATTATAACACCGCGATTTTTGCGGCCGCTGCAATAATAATACCTTTTGATTGAATGCCTAAGGCGACGATAGCTTTTGCATTTAATAAAAGTTGGTTAGTTGGCTAGCTTATAAACCGAAATAGACTTATCTAAATTTTCTTGATTTTCACAAATTATAAATGTACTAAAACGGGACTTAATCGTGTAAAACTTTGGAAACTAACCTCCGAAGGTTCAAGGGCAACATTGTCCCCGTAGTCCGGGAGAAAGACTGATGATGTTGATGATGATTAATAATCAATTTGTTATATTTGGCTCAATAACCAGACCTGGGCCTAAGCGTCCCTACCCATGAGGCATGGTGGGCTAGGCATTCGAAAAATTTCTTCCGTGTCCTTGCCAGATTTTTTGTCTTCCTTCATAGGTACGTAAAATGTATGTAGATAGATCTTCCCTTAAACTATGAGACTGCAGGCTTGTAGGAGGACAAACAGGCTTGGTCAGATGCCTGTTAGAGTAAGGGTTTCCCTGCAAATCCAAATTGTCAGAGGAGCTGGGATGAGGCAATTTCCTCCAATTGTCTTCTAAGCGAAAATGCAGGTTCAGAATGGGCCATATTACTGACTTCAGGAGTGAGGGATCCGGTGAATGGCTCTGAGCTTACCCATCTTCTAACATTGGCACCTTCCTTGAACCTGACACCCTACGTTTGGCAACCTGTCTTCTTCGCGGGATTAAAATCTGTGCTGCACGGTGATGTCAAAAAAGTGCAAGCCGTTAATTTCTGCACTGAATGATATTGTCCGCCGGTCTCTTGCAACCATTAACGTGCCAACCCTAATAGAGTCAACTGGCATAGCTAGGGATGACGGCAAGAGACCAGACGATGTGTCCCTGGTTCCCTGGAGTCTGAAAGGTGCTAGTGTGGGACGGAACTTGCGTAGACACACTGACTCCGTCCCACATCGCCGGAATCAGTCAGCAAGTAGATGCGAAAGCCATAGCGGCTGAATAGCTAAAGTTTACGAAATACAGGGGTCTCGGCTCCGGTTACTATTTCTTTCCGTTCGGAGTCGAGACCCTTGGTGCGTGGGATACCAGATCCCGTCAACTTTTTTTAAAAATGTCATAAAGGGTTACCAACACTACTGGTGACCGACGAGCTGGCAGCAACTCCCTCTCGCAGCGCTTCAGCATTCCAATACAACGGGAAAATGCTTCCAGTATCGTCGGCACCATGCCGCAGGGGCCTGATTTTTTACATGTATTATATTTTTATTTGAATTTATTTAGCTTTATATAATTTATTTAATATTGTTTTCTATTACCGCGATTGTTATTCATTGACATTAAACACTCTAGAACGGCTTAATCGCGTTTATTAACATCCAGATAAAGTAGAGAGACTTAAAGCCCAGTCGGGTATACCGGTATACTCGACTTAGTTTCAAGAGTAGAATTAACCTCCAGAAAACGAGGCATATTTGATTTCGTATTTCCGGTATTTAATTCCAACAGATATTCCGCTGAGCTTCAATTGAAATACCGTAAGTTATACAGATACCATAGAAATGTTCCGGAGAAATAGCTATAGCTATACCCCGACAATACCGATGGCCAAAGGCAACTCAATCATCCCTATTGGCTCTAGAACGGAAAATTGGAATTTGTCACCCTTTTGCGAGTGATCTTTTTCAGCTTCGAGCATTTGCCCACTCACTTTTGATTGAAATAGGGCGTCGGAGGATATGAATTAGTAAACAGACGGAGTTTGAAGGATTATAGCGAATATGCTTGGAAGTACTTATTAAATAAGTTTATTGAAATAGATTATTATCTTAGAACAGATTGTAAATTTAAACCTGAAAAAAAACTTAAACTTGTTTCTAAAAGTAGATGTGAACGATTGTCGGTCTTATCGCTAAAGAGCGGTTTCTCCCAGACAACTTATGGATAGATCTAGCTTTTGGGAAATTTAAAATAGGAATTAAATATAATGAGTGGACTCCTTTTTGAGACCACCCTCAACGTTTGTTAAATTTTATATACATTCCTAACTAGTTTTAAGCAAGTTGTAACATCGTTGTGTTATGTGTTTCAAATAAATCATCATTCATTCATTCATTCATAATATGTAATATTTTATGAGGTTTCGTAATTATTACTCATTTAAGTGGAGCGCGTAAACTATATTTCAAATCGTAGGGTTTTCAAATATATTTAGCACTCAAAAGTTATCTGAAAGAGATCGCTTAATCCCCCGTAATTAACTTCCTATAATGTATCGATATATGTGAATTGAGAAGTCCCTATGACAGCTCAAAAGTCTCTGCTCATTAGGAAGCGACTATAAAAAGACCGAAGTCACCACACATATACCGAGTTTTACTCGTAAAGTAAGTACTAAGATTCTACAAGCAGAGTATCTTACACCATTTTATACTATGACAACGCGGGTTCACAGTCACACTTAATACCAAACTTTTGTGAATATTTTAAACTTAGAAACAACTGAAATAAGCGGTTGCACTCCCATTCTAAATTAGTACAGGACTGGGACGTGTGGTAACCGCGAGGTGTCTTTTATGCTCTGTCTAGTAGTTGAGGTGATCTGTGGACTGTCCTCTACCGGTGTGCGGTAATGCTGGCTCCACAACGGCGTCATTGTGTGTGCTCGCATATGGCAATAGATACCTGCATGTGAATGTTTCAATATATTTTTAATACCAAACTGCATAAGAACACAAAACACGGCAATTACTACCTGGTAATGAACAACTATCAGGTATGTGATTTGGAAGGGCTTTAAACGCGTCCCATGTTATGTGGCTGTCCACACCTAAGAGCGTTAATGCTGGGTTTACAACATATTGTGGTTAGTATTCAAACGTGGCAATATACGCGGTGAAATTTTAGTGGTTGTTTTCCCGCAACAAAATGATTTTGCCATGGATGTACAATCGATGTGTAATCTTTTTTTTATTAATGTTCAGAAATGCCAGATTTATAAGCGTCGAACGAAACTCGAAAGTGACCTAACACCCGTAGTAGCACTGCAGTAGTAACTAGTTATTTTGAGTGAATGAAACAAAATAACATAAAAAGTAGTTCCATTTATTTTTCCTTCACACTTTTTACGTGCAGTTTACAGATCCTTAAAAGTAACTGAAAAAAAACCTTCAAAGGAACTGTCATCTACTTGCAGTTTTAGTGCGTTACTATTGTTTTTCGCTTGTTCGAGATTTAGTTGTTTTTGTATTTATTTTTTTCGAAAATATTTTTTTTAAAGTTTGTCTATTAGAATTCGAAAATACTACCGATAGCAATCGCCCTGCCACGGGAAATCAACCACTAAATATTCACCGTGTCTAATATCTTCTCAGGTATAGCATGCCTACCACTATGTTAGTGGTAAACTAAAATTGGCATTGACGGGAAAACCTCTTTATCACTCTAATATGCAAGTGTGACTATTTGTATTAGATAATGTTTCGTGGTTCTTTTATTTAGGATCGATTTATAGGGATTAAATTAATATTTTTACATTTTTTTACTTTTTAAATTAGGTAAGCCTTTAATACCTGCCTGCATTGCAAGTTGCAAATAATTATTTAAAAAAATTTGAAAACGTGATAATATTAAATCATTATCTCGCTTTTGTTTTAACAGTATGGTAGTAAAATAAGTGTCTAAAAATATGCTACGCGTCTACATTATTCCATTAAGCGAAAAGTTGATGAGGTTTCATAATGAAATGAGGTCAACTTTCATTTTATTATCCCCTACTTATTACCACATTTGGATTCCATCATTCGGGTTCAAATTTAGCTTTCCAAACTAACTAGTATGGCTGTATAAAGGTTAAAAGTAAGTTATGAATCATCCACATGTTACAATAATCGAATCGTCATAGACGGTGTTGCTCCAGCTTTATCCGTAACCTGCAAATTAAAGCTATAATGAAATCAATTACCATCCGATCGGCGATAACAGATTGCTGTGGCGAATCCGAAATGTGGGCGAATTATTGGTGGACACTTGGAACTGTGTGCTTACCAGGAGTTGGACGTGGCCGTATTCAATAGTGACTGCGGCGTTCGGATATGTCCGTCTCACTCCTGCAAGAGTAATGGTAGGAGCGAGACGGACATATTTTCCCATGGCAAGCACACTGCTCACCCAGTGATTACTGCCGGTCATATATATTTACATTATCACTGTATTTGGTAGTAATGGTGGAGCACAATAGTACATTGTGTTTTAAGGGCGGTAAACAAAACATTACGAACGAATGTAAATTTTAGCACGAGTTCGTAATTATTGTACCGCCCGTGTTACATACAATGTTTTTCATCACATTTGCGAGGAAACAAATAAACTTTCTAAGCAGATAAAGCAACAATAATTATAAGCGGTAGTGTAGTAGCACCAATCCACAGTACTCTGGAGTGAGCGGCGACTACGTGCGGTGAAGGCGTGCGGCGCAGGTCCTCCGGGCGCTCCGGGCGGGCGGTAAAGTGGTATGAAAATCCGTTAAGGCCATGGTAAGCCCATGGTCTATACAGCTCATTAAGTCTACGTATGGTTATCGCCGCATATAATATCGCCATTTACGAGCAGGTGTGATGAAAAAGTTTTTTAGCGGCGGACAATATGTGTAGATGTGGCGTCAAACAATTTGTAAGACTAATTGACTATTTGTAATAGTTGGTTGCATCCTTAAACCATTGATTAATTTATATATCTATAAATTTTGTGATTGATGACACGAGAGTCTCTCTCTCTCTTTCTCTCTGACTTTTTGAGGTTTGACTTGTGATGTTTGTTTTTATCTTTGTGATTCATACAACCTTTTTTTAAATCCCTAGGGCGTCCATATTCCCAACAAATAAATATATGTTGGCAGACATTTTCATATTTATTTATAAGGACGTTTTGAATGATTCAGTCCGTACTTCTACGAAATCTAATCTAGTGTAATCAAAGATGTGACGAAGATAATAAGTTTTCTGAGTAAAACACTAGTAAGGATTAAAAAAAAATCTGATAACAGATGAATTGGTTTTTTGATATCTGCACTATTTTTATTATTTCTCACCTTTTTTAATATAAGAATTCTATTATAATTGTGTAGGCATTTATATGCAAATTAAGATCTAGAAATTCGCAAATAATACCGGCACTGGCCCTTGACTCAACCAAAACTATTTTCCTGATCCCACCCATAAATCTTTTGAAAACAAAGTGCCGCATTTTAAATTATTGTTACAAAACCAATTATCATAAATAACGTTTGGTTTGTGACCCGGCCTAAAGAATTAGTGTGTAAATGAAAGATTTATTTCTGCCCAGTGACCGCAGAGAGTGATAAAACGTATTCAGGAAATTGCAATCGATGGAGCAATCTAGATCGGCATTCAAAATAAATTAGCAAATACTGTTACAACCGTTTTTTATTATCTACAAATTGTTATTGATCTGCCTTGTGGCAAACTCTCTAAGGCCCACTTGCACTACCCAGGGTTAGCCGGTACCCCGGAGTTAAGCTGTCAAATGTCTCAAAATAAGGCTTAACTCCGGGTTATGTGGCTAACCCGGGCAGTGTCTAACAGGAGTAACTAACGCGACAGTCTGCTTACAATCGCAAGAAATCATTTGTTGGCAGTATGCAGCGTACGGTCGGCTTCGTAAATATATATGCACCTGTATTCAAATACGAATCTTTTACCCCAGCAATAATTTCCGAAGTATATAGATATTTATATAGGTCACTGTATGCCCGGTTGTAGTTGAGTATGGCCTGGATCTAAGACTAGATAAATTTCAGCTAATATGGTCTTCTACTTCTTTTCTTTAGGGAAGGCATAACGGGTTCTTTTTGTACAGACATAACCAAATATAACGATTATTTTAGACGAATCAGAGCCGGTTTTGCATTCCCTATTCTTCTTTAACCTTATTTCAGCCACTTTTGGGTATAGTTCGGCCCATCTGGCGAATAGTCCTCCAGGATTCCAATATGCTAACAATAATATATTTTAATCCAACGATAATTTCACAAATCAGGCCTAGCAGTTTATCTTTTGTTTTAGGTAGGTACCCAGTCATTGGCTCAACTTTCATTCGACAAGACCCCAGGTTGTTGCAGTCCCCCAATTATATCTGGAAACCTTCACTGGTGGTTTGCGGAGTGGTTGTCAGGGACACAGGGGAATCATAACATACTTTTTAAATAGTCTACTATGTTAAGTCCCACTGCTGGCCAAAGGAAACCCCTCTGCTCCGCCATAAGAAACGGCTCAGTGCATGCTCCCACCAGTCACCACAAAATGAGTCAAAATCAAAACAAGAGGCAGGCCCTGTCTAATGGAGGAAGTACAACCACCCCCACTCCACTCCACTGCACTCCACTTATACCCACTCCACTTATTTTACAAGTTACACGATTTTGATAAACGGGATCCTGTCATTCCGCTATCTCTTTTTTGGTCTGTTTCTGTCTCGGCCGGGGCTTAGGGTCCAATTGGTAGTAGCATACATAATAAGTAACAATTTCATTTATGTAAGGTGGATGTATTTCCAAAGTTGGATTGCTGCAAATACGAGGAGAATGATATTTCGTGCCGTACCGCTCTTGTGGTTAAACATAACTTAGGTACATACTCGAGTCCAAACATTTTACTAATAGCGCAACAACATTCACTAAAATTAGGATAGGAATTTAATTTTCATTTCTAGGTTTCAAACAATAACAGTGTTTATGTAAGCGGGTTTAATTAGAGAACGTTGGTGGCCTAGCGGTAAGAGCGTGCGACTGAATCTATTTAATCCGAAGGTCGCGGGTTCATATCATCTCGTACTTACCAATGAAATTTTCGGAGCTTATGTGCGAAATATCATTTTATATTTACCAATTGATTTGCGGTGAAAGAAAACATCGTGAGGAAACCGGTTCAGTCCTGATATGATAAGGCCTACTTTAACCTCTAGGTTGGAAGTTCAGATGGCAGTGGCTTTCGTATAACTAGCGCTTACGCCAAATCTTGGGATTAATCGCTAAAGCAGACCCCAGGTTCTCTGAGCTAAGATAAGATCAATTGTTTCTTTTTGGACTTTTTTAATGATTTATGACAATTTTAAAAACTATTCTACCTAGGCATAATAATATACGTAACAAAGTATGCTTGTTTTCCCAAAATGGCCAGAATACGTCATAGTCATTAGTCATCATCTCATCATAGTGGTATAGTGAAATTGTTGTTTGTTACCACAGTGCTTTCCATCATAAACTATAACCTCCATAAATTAACAAATGTAATCCTGATTCATTCGTTTGTCACTAAATGACTAATACGACATCCGATTCGCGTATTAAATTATTTTGAGCAGGTAACATAAATTTTATCTGCGGTTTACTATAAAATCTTTCACAAATTCCATTAAATCTTTTATTAGTTTTCGCAATAGCAATAGCTATCTAGTGATTTATCTAAAAGTTTAATCGGTTTACTCTTTTTCCGACTAAGGTAGGCTTGTTTTAGTACCTATATATCATTTTTGAGTCATATTGGCCCCAGGAATATTGCTGAATATATTTTACTTTGATATTAGTTTTCCTTAAGCGCTTGACCAGTTGAATAAGTATTTTGACTCGTTCTAATATATATGAAAAGCACTCATATGAAAGGAAAAGCGGAAAGACTTGGGCGAGATTCGAAGTGACTCCGAATCTCGCCAAGCGCTGAAGTCTGAGCCGAGTCCGACGCTGACTGTCAGCGTCGGACTCGGCTCAGACTCGATAGCTCAGTTTGCAAAGCGATGCACAGTGTTCGATTTCCCTCAAAAAATTTCCCTATGCTGTTTATTGCATAAATCAATCAAGGAATGCATTTTAAATGCAAGACTAGAACACCCAGAAGTCTATTTCAAATACTTTTTTTTATAAAAAATAAATTATATTTCATGACCTTGACATCGAAAAATTACTTAATACATTCTACAAAAGTATCTGATGAAGAAGTCGCTTTTTAATCAATGTAGTTTGATAAAGGAACTTTTGGCGCATATTTTATGGTTCTTAGTTTTGGAATTTACCCTCTGGTTACCGCGTTATTCATATAAATACAGATTTTTTATTTTATTTTTTTTCTCCTAAAACACTCAAAAGTGCGACTTGTGACTAGCACTGACAGATTGCTCTTAACTAGGTCTACCACTGGTAAAAAAATCACGTTCCACTATTGCTGCGTTTGGGAGTTATCGAATTTAAAAATACAGTGTTAGGGTTGACACTCAACTTGACCTTTAATTTTTAGTCAGAATTAATACAAAATTTTCCTCTATTACAAAACTGTATATTGTTTCAGACATACTCCAGGTACATAAATACAGAATGATTTTTTAAGTAAGGTTTTTTTGTCGTTTAATATTTTTCTTTCGATGATGGTTCACATGTAGCATGGGAAGGGGTCCACCCTCGTCAGGCGTATTATGCTATAACCCCATGCTTACACATGTGAAACAGAGAAACGGGGGTGAGGCACCATGGAGCCGTTACAGACCCATGGCGCCACTTTGCCTCAGCAGGGGCTTACCCAACCTGCTGAGGGATGTCCATCCGGGCCCCGACCGGAGGACTTACTGCTAGGGGGGCATGAGGGCGCCAACCCTCATGTTGGTACACGAGTGGCTAACGATGCTGTGGACTGCGCCACAGCCGGTACTTCTCAAACTCCGGAAGTAACCGCAAATATGCAAGGAGGTTGTACGCGATATCATATTTTTGAGTGCTTTTACGCGGAAAGTAAAAAATATAAAAAGAACGGAGCACCTGACGACCTATCACCATCAGATTTAACTACCGTAATTTTCAGAGAAATGGGTCAAGAACTCAAAGATCTCTCTCCTAGCGAAGAAGATAGACTTTTACGCTTAGTTGTTCACCCATTTCTTAGGAAAGCCATGAGTTTTTACAAAAAATGCAGCAGGAACAAAAAGAGGTTCAAAGACAAGCATGGCGTTTTCTTGAACAAACAATTCATTGACGACATACCGCTCGAATTTAAGAGGGTTACTGCACGCTTTCCGACATTCAGTGAGATGTGCAGTACTTCACAACCATTGGAAACGGTTGCCATAAACAATGATACACCCGCTGAAGGATGCAGTACTGAAGTACCCCTGGATTCCACAGCATTGAACGTCACACAGTCCGACGCAACGCTCATGAATTCAACTGGCAAGTCATCATTGGGATCTTCTAATTCAACCAATGATCCCAGTGTAAGCTATAAACAAGACCTTAAAATTATAAAACGGATCATGGAGTCCTTGGAAGGTGAACCTCAAGCTAAAGTGATAAAATCTTTTGCGTCGACGATTACTTCAGACAATGGAAGCAAAATCACTCCAAAAGCTTCAAAAGATTTAGAAAATGTTATAAAACTTTGTCTAAAATCACCAAAAGAACCATCTGTAGTTTTGAAAAAATTTTCTACCCTAACAAATCCTTATTCACCAGAAGAAGCATTAGGTTTCATTATAGACAGAAAACTGAGTGTGGAGACTTATAAACTTTTGAGACAAGATTTAAGGAGTCGGGGTTATCCTGCTTACCCACCTTACCAGGATTTATTAAATGCAAGAAAATCATGTTATCCAGCAGAAGAAATATATGTGTCGGAAATAGAAGCATCTGTTTCGTTGCATGGTTTACTTGCACATACTATTCAACGACTTGTTCGGAGTTGTGATGCTAGTTTTGTCGAATACTGTAATAGAAAAGGCAAACAAGAAGTCTCGTGCCTATTTGAAGGGTCCTGGGGTTTCGACGGAAGCACAGGCCAATCGTTATATAAGCAGCACTTCCCAGGATCAAGCGAAGATATTTCCAAAAACGAAAATAGTCTTTTTGCCACAACTTTCGTGCCTTTACGTATGGTAATCGACAAACATTTTGTTGCCTGGCTCAACCCGACATCCCAGTCGTATAGATTTTGTCGGCCTCTCCACATCCAATACAGAAAAGAAACTACTAATCTTATTCTTGAGGAAAAAGCGTCTGTAGACGAGCAAATTAAAAGTTTACCTCCAATTACTGTAGAAACTTCAAAAGGGCACCATATCATATTTGTTTGTGAGTTAAATTTAAGTATAATTGATGGAAAAGTTCTCAACGCTATTACTGGAACTCCTTCACAGTTAAGATGTCCCTTTTGCAAACTTACTGCGAGTCAGTTTAATGATTTGGAAACGTCATACAAAAAAGAAACTATAAAAGAAAATATGCGACACGGTATCAATCCACTTCATGCGTGGATTCGTATTTTCGAGTTTCTACTACATCTGAGTTATAAAAACGACCCTTCAGTTCGAAAATGGCGAATCAAAAAGAGTAGCAGGGAAGGCCAAATTGTTGAAGAACGAAAAAAACTTATTCAATCTGAAATAAGAAAAAAGATAGGATTATTGGTGGACGTAGTAAAACCTAATTCAGGTACAACGAATGATGGTAATTCAGCCCGGACAGCACTATCCGATAAATACTGTGCCATATTTACTGAGATATTAGGTCTTGATGCGTGGTTAATCGACGAATTACATATTATACTTGTCGCCATATCTTGCGAGTATCCTATCGATGCAAAAAAGTTCGGTAGTTTTTGCCGTACGCTCGCGGAAAGGTATGTGAAGAAGTCGTCATATGAATGGCATCCGATGACTGTAACGGTACACAAAATTCTAATACACGGCGAAGAGATCATATATTCATGTTCTCTTCCTATTGGTATGCTCTCAGAGCAAGCGGCCGAATCGCGCAATAAATTTTGGCGGTCAGATAGGGAACACCATTGCCGGAAAATGAACAGGAGAAAAACTATGATAGATCTCTTTCACCGTGCACTAGAATCATCAGATCCGTTGGTGTCTATGGCACACTACAGACAACGACAAAAATCGTCCAGTAGGATTAATCTACCAGAAGCAGTTCGTGAACTTCTGAAGCCGATTCACGAAGAAAACATACAGGAGGCTGAAGTCGATGATGAAGATCCAGCTAATGATGGGTCTTCATCAATAGATGGTGATGAAAATCCATCCAATGTAGACGACTGCACGTTAGTTCTCGAAAATGAAAATGATTTGTATGAGCCACAAAATACATAAAATCTGAAACCAACTTG
Organism: Lathronympha strigana; assembly: GCA_949128165.1. Classification (NCBI taxonomy): domain Eukaryota; kingdom Metazoa; phylum Arthropoda; class Insecta; order Lepidoptera; family Tortricidae; genus Lathronympha; species Lathronympha strigana. The sequence goes on from OX421911.1 coordinate 5,283,633, forward strand.
CGAAAAGTCAATTTGACTTGACTTCTGAATATCTTTCTTTCTTTTCTGAATTTAATAACTTTATTTTATATTTAATTATAGAATCATGCACAAAATGCTCTGCACTTAAAAGTTTCTGCGTGGCCCAATGGTTGCCTGGTAGAGAACGCCTTTTGGCAAGTCTGTCATTTGTACTTTCTTATATTGTGCATGAAAATTTAAATAAATAAATATAACTATTTAATATAATTCTATAAATATAATTCATCAAATTTTTAATTACTCCGACAAGTCCGACATTTCATATTTGTTTGACCTTTAGTGACAACCCTAAAAAGTATAATTTGACCTTTATACGTAACTCCCAAACGCCGCGATAATGGAACGTGATTTTTTTACCAGTGGTAGACCTAGTTAAGAGCCATCTTTCAGTGCTAGTCACAAGTCGCACTTTTGAGTTTTTGAGGAGAAAAAAATAAAATAAAAAATCTGTATTTATATGAATAGCTCGGTATCCAGAAGGTAAAATCCAAAACTAAGAACTAGAAAATATGCGCAAAAGGCTCTTTTATCAAACTACGTTTATTGAAAAGCGAAATTTTCATCAGATACTTTTGTAGAATTTATTTAGTAATTTTTCAATGTCAACCTCATGATATATAAATTATTTTTTATAAAAAAAAGTATTTGAAATAGACTTCTGGGTGTTCTAGTCTTGCATTTAAAATGCATTCCTTGATTGATTTATGCAATAAACAGCATAGGGAAATTTTTTGAGGGAAATCGAACACTGTGCGATGGGCGTATATCCCAGAGTCGCGAGTTCGAATCTCGCTCGAGGCTGTTTTTCCACTTTTTCTTACTTTCGAAGTAATTTGGTATCGATCTCAGACGTTTCTGCTTAAAAACACTCTTAAGTTCCCACTGACGCTTTTTCTCGGAATTAAGGATGACTCACACTAGAACGGCACGGGACGGGGCGAGATGGGACGATCTGTCAATTTGTATAGAAATAATCACGTCCGAGCTCAAAGCTTTCGTAGGTCACGTGACGTTTGACGACGACTTTGTGTGACCAAGCATAATGTAAACGAAACATTTTGTTCTATAACTAGTACTCTTGTGATAAAAATGTATCATGTTTATGAGCAGCACCATACCGAGATCGATCTCAATACGATCTTCGATCCCATACCTAAAGAAAACTGTTCTTAATGCCTAATTAGTTGTATAAATAACTTAAAAACTAAAATAAATCTCAAACAGGCCCCTGCGGCATGTGGACGCTGGCAGCATTTCCTCGCTGGACTGCTAAGCTGACACGTTGAGCGAGGAGGCTGCCAGCTCTTGGGTCTCCTGTGGCGTCTCTAAGTCTCTTCGATAGGTCTTTGGAGAGACTCAGAGCGCTAGGGCCCCACAGACTAAAGGTCTCGACGCCGAAAGGAACAAAATTATATTCGGCGCCGAGACCCTGTACTTTCCCACCTTTGCTTTCTCCGCCTCATTATCCGTTGTATAAATAAGAAATTGGAATTAAAATTTTAGCAATCTAAGTGTTTATAATAAGTGCAATTTGTATTATCTTTAGCTTAGCTTTTTAATATATGCATGTTAGTTGTACCATGTCCATGTCATCATATTAATTTATATTTCTTAATTAAACATACCTACATAAATATAAAACGATTACACATATATACAAATATATATATATATATACATAATATTTATCTATTTTTAATTAATTTTTTTTTTTTTTTTATTTTTTATTTTTTTTTTTTATTTTTTTTTTTGTATTTCATCTGTGTGAGGTGTGCAATAAAGAGTATTGTATTGTATTGTATTGTATTTATAAATTCGGAACCAGTTATGAATCATCATTATCGCAATAACAATCTGATAGTTTCATGTTTATGCAAAATTCCTAAATAAGTTGAGAGTTAATGGGATCTAAAATACACTAGGCTATTATGTAAAAGTGATGGACTAACTGGATTATGGCGTATAAAAACGGGCGCCTGCCTGATAAAATGGTATGCAATTTTATCATTAATATAATATTATAAAATTTGACTGACTCGCTTCTAACTTCTAACACTTAGCTTCTCAAAACACTACAACTCATAACAATATACTCATACAATTATTATGTGACAAACATCAGTGATCATTTGTCATCATTCGCTACAAAAGCCCAACTTAAGCTATAACTTTTTCACACAACAATATAGGCACATAAATCACTAGTTAGTTCTCTTCTTTGAATTTGTACATACTCTAACCAACGAAGATGCCTACAGATTTCGATTTTAATTCTCCATCAATTTATTTTGACACGAGATACATACATTCAGGTTTAAATCCTTTTACAACAACTTTTTGAAACGTACATTCGTTAGCATACAATTTAAACTTTTGTGTGTGAATACTGTGAATACTCGAACAATCGGTTAAAACTCACGTATTTTTATCATAAACGGTGTGAAATGTTTCGTCTGCATAAGACAATAATCTGATCACATAGAGCTGAGTGATATTGACACCTCAATACTTACTTGTGTTTGGAGTTTTTTTTACTAATACTTATCTACATAAAAGATGTCAATATCATTAATACACTTTAACATTTACTACAACGAGACTTAATCGAGTAAAACACTTGTCTCGCGTGTCTTTATCCGGGACCACGGGGACAATGTCGCCCATAAAACGTAGGAGATTAGTTTTCAATGTTTTACGCGATTACTCCCCGCTGTAATAAATTTTAAAATCATTAATACAGTAGCTACTTCCGTATGTGACCTTCTGATGCACAATCGCTAGCCGACAGAAAATGTTGGGATTTTAATAAATATTACCTTTTTAAAATTTTTGGCCAATACCTAAAATAGAAACCCCGTTGCCAGAAATATAAGTACCAAAAAAAAACTTATTTTGTGAATTTTAATGCTATGCTTTTATAAAGAGTCGACAACGCGCGTGTAACTCCCTTGGAGTTGCAGGCGTCCATAGGCTACGGTGACCGCTTACCATCAGGCGGGCCGTATGCTTGTTTGTCACCGTCGTAGTATAAAAAAAACCCAGGAGAACGTAACCATGGTAACCAGTGACAAGAAACAGTTGATTAACCCATTTAATTGTCAGCAAAAGCAGTTAAAAAAGCAGTCTTAGTCACATTATTTTATTTTTTTAGATACTAGAAAAATAATCCTCGTTGACTGGACTACAGCACGATGATGTAAAGCATCGTCTATGAGTCATTTCCAACGAAACTTTTAATGGGTCTCCTAATTTACGGCTCTGATTAAGGTTTCCACATTGCTTACTTTTACGGCCTTTTAAGTACGAGTGGGAATATTAAAAAGATATTAATTTTCCTCCTATTGAGCAATATGAGTAAGCTATATTGAAACAATGTAGGTATATGTGCATAATATCGATCTACCTAAGTACGTTAATCACGTACGTCATCAGGAGACTCGGTGGAGACTCTGGGGCCGTGGGGTCCTGGCGCCCTCCACTTATTCAGGGCTTTAAAAAAGAAGCTGTTTGAGTCTACTGGTGACCATAGGGCTGGCTCATTTCTCGGCCAGAGGTTGGGCATTGCCATCCAGCGGGGGAATGTGGCCAGTTTTATGGGCACCCTCCCGCAGGGAAGCGACTTGTCACTTGGGAGATTTTGTAGGTTAGTTTTGTTATAGTAAATGTATTTAATATAGTTATTTTATTGATGTTATGTTTAGTTTTAATTTTAATATTATAATTTAATTTTTATTTTTTGTCAGTTTTTGTGATTATGATATTGTGTATGCCTCTGAATATTATTAATGGACTCGTTTATAATGCGTTAATATTAATTGATTATCGAATTATATAAAACAGTGGAATTATGTATGTCAATTTTTTAAATAATATTTAACTCACGTAATTTTGTAGATTTTTACTTGACATGTTTTAAAATGTTTTTGTTGCGAGTGGTCGCTCCTGATGACGTTCTTCGTAAAATCACCGTCAATACAACTTGCATACAATGTAAACAAACCGACATATCGTAATCGTAATAACCTCAATTTTAAGTTTTTAATGAAAACTCCAAGATTAAGTTATTTATCCTATGTTTTGTGCGTTACGATAATACGACCTTTTCAGTAGTGAATTGTTTCAGTGGTGTTTGATGAGGTAGTGTGAAAATACTAGGAGAAACAGTGATAAAACATGTGATGCATTTTGTTTACATCGTTAGTAAGTTCCATTGACGGCGATTTTGAAGATCGAAACATGTCTAGCGAAAATCGACTAAATTACATGAGTGACCCGTTTGAATATTATTTGATATGTTCAAGTCTCACAAGAGTTTTATATTTTAATTTTTTTTACTCACGTATTTTTGTCGCCATTTGTGATTTCCTTGATGACATCATACTTAAAAATGAACTATAAAACATTAAAATATTTTATACAACAAAATTTCATTATTAAATTACTTGACCGTCACTAGAAGCTTTATAAATGAGATAGCATATCCGTTTCCGTCGAATTATCACCAGTAAAGTGCTTTATTTAACTTCGTTTACATAGACAGTGGCGACACCTGGCGAGCCGTACCATCTTTACACCAGGTAAAAGATGTCCGGTGATCGATTTGTCATTGGCTCAATTTCACCAGGCAGAAATGAAATGAAAGCTTCAGTGAGGTAAGTATTTTAATATGCGTTTTATTTCAGGTAAAACGCTACTATCATATCTCAACACATACTTAAGTACTTACATAGTTTACTAGCATACCTGTGAATTATCCCTTTCGAGCCCAGTTTTTACATCCCCGTGCTTAACTAAATCCATTTCAATCTAACAGGAATCTGAAATTGAATTTAGCAAAATACAGGAATAGACTAAACTAATTTCGTATTCAAAACAAAATCGAACTAAATTCAAAGTAAACGAGTTTCCTCGAAAACGAGTTCGTATACTTCGAATAGTGAATGAGCAAAGGCGAAGTAGATAACATTGCCGAAGAAGCGAATTAAAAGAGAAGTAACAGAGCTGCATATCCTATGTCTCTACCATGAGTTGCTTTAGATTTCGAAGGATAAATCTCGACACGTTGTCTAATTCTGCATCCCGCTTCACCCGCAAGTACGAGCAAGATGCACTGACAGTGCGTTGAGGTATGGGCACAGCGGATGCAAATCGTTTAGTGTGGTAGGGCAAAGCACAACGAATGTCGTCTCGCTCAAACCTGGAGCAGAGCCCATCTGGGGAAGTACCTCTACCTTACAGAAAACCGCAGTTTAATAACACTAGACCATACTCATAGTGTTGTGTTTCTGTTGGTGAGTAAGTTCGCCAGAGCTCCAAGAGGATTCACTGTATTGACAGCTGGGGACCGACGGAGCAAAGCTTGCCCATTTAGCTGTCAACATAGCGAATCCTCCATTTTTTTAAAGGGTCGGCAACGCGCATGTAACACCCCTGAAATTGCAGGCGTCCATAGGCTACGGTGACCACTTACCATTAGGCGGGCCGTATGCTTGTTTTTCACCGTCGTAGTATTACAAAAAGGTAGCCTGTGGTTGACGTAAGCAGTGCTTACCTAGAATTTTAAATGTACTGTAGAAATCTATAGTCGCTAGCATCTACGTACGTCAACCACAGGCCTTAACGCACTTTCAGTGCATAAGCAGACTGCGCGCTTCGTATGTCCGTCTTGCTCCTCCCAGAGGTGCTCAAATAGTGGTAGGAGCGAGACGAACTAACTTTCGAATTGCGCAGTTGCTATTCACTACGGTTACGATACACTTAAGAACGAGCAAGATGTGTATACTTTCGAATCGCGCAGCCAATAGCGATTCGAATGTTGAAGTAGAAACAACGCGTCCTTATCCACTTATTTCAGTCGTTACGCGCGACATGTTTCGGGCATCTTAGGCCATTATCTTAAGATGTCCGAAAGTGTAACACGTAAATTATTATAATAAATGGTCACGATACGACGGACGGACGGACAACAAAGTGATCCTATAAGGGTTCCTTATAGGACCACTTATAGGAATCCTAAAAATACCTAAATATTTGAATCATCTAAAAACAAACACAACTCAACAATTCTCTAAAATGTTGGATGACCGCCAGCATCGAAACGACAGGTCGTGTTGAGACCTGTGCTAATTTATTTCCAACGCTCCAGTTAAATGTGGTTGCAAAAAGTTAATTAAAACGCAAAAGAAAGAATATTGAACGACAGAGTACGCCCTTTGTTGATCGTCATTTATTTAGATGGTTGCAACCAACCTTTTGCATGCTACTTCGTTTAGCCCTGTCTTGGGAATATTGACGCCTGAGGTTTTGTCTAGACAGAGTATCTTGGTAAAAAAAAACTCCTTTTATTATTATGGTTCACGAATCGATAAAATCTTTAAGTACCTATATGTAGTAAGCAATAACATTCGACCTACCTGAACCACCATTGTACCTACTGAAATAATATTAAAAACTGCAACTGGCGATCAAGGAGTTTATCAACTTGTTTTTTACAAATGTGGAATGTGTGTAATAAAAAACCTAACCTCTAAAGTTCGACTATGCAAAGTTTCCTAGAATTTGATAGCATATACTGTGAAAGCGTTAAGTAAACAGTAAACGTCATAATGTCATAGAAGTTTGACGTTTAATTTGTTTTGTAAGAGTTGTGATTTGACTTTAGAAACAACTAACGTAGAAGTACCAGTGTTCGACGCTGCACTTTATGTCAAAGTGATAAAGATTAATTTCGATTATCGAAAAATCTTCGATGCTCAAATTTAGCTTATGTAACTTTGACATACTGTGCCTATGTCTAATACTGGTGCAGCGTCGAGGACTGGTAAATTCAACCAATTGGAACCCTAGCTCACTGAAGGACTATGTCATAGTGACGTTATAAATCAGATTGTAAGAAATCTATTACTGCTTGTCATTTCAACATGGTTCTAGATTGGCCTAGGGTTCCAATGGGAGCTACCATATTGTCGTTCACCAGGCGGCGCCACTCATGCGTGGGTCCTGTGTCAGTAATGAGAGAATCATCCAAGTGACGTTTGAAATGTTCCCGCAGGACCCACGTTCCACTAGCGCCCCCAGCGGAAAATCAACTCGCGGTAATCCTCATTGGTTGGCTTCTGTAATGCAACTGAGTAGCTCCTCTTTTTCACCGACAATGGCTGTATAAGCCTAACAGTTATTTTTATTCACTCATATCATGCATTGATAAGCAATCTACTACAAATTTTAATACAATTAGAAGTTACATTAAAATTTAAGATTAAGCAGATAATAATAAGCTACAAGCAATAAATTAATTGGTGACTTTTGATATATTGACACTATTTTCTTTGGGATAAATTTAAATGTTAGAATGACACATCAATGTCTAGACATAATCGACATAAATTGGGAGTAGTCTACACTAATGAAAGCTATAAAAGATCAATTTAATTAAATGTTTAATCCAAGGACATATTACAAACAAGTTTACAAGAAATTTAATTATCGTGAACTTAAACATTTCATGTAAGACTTAACAAACCACAAATATTAACTATACTTCAAAGCAACATCAAACAGACCTAATTTAGTTCGTTAACTTACGGTTAGTCTTTGAGCCAGTTTTCCCTTAATTAATTTTATTCAATGTGTCTTGATTATCGACAACAAGCCGCTTTAATATTAAGTTACCCAATACCCGTAGAGTAATAACAATTAGAAAGTAAGTCTTGACAACCGAAGTCAAACTACTGTCATTTGTTTGATTATTTGACATTCAAGGTTCTCTTACATTACAGGGGACTTGCATTGACGTCTTAACGCGATTCAGTTGATAACCTAAACTGAGTCGCTTCCATACAACTGACCCTAAACTGAATAAGAGGCCACAGTGGTCAAATTGTTATCATTCAGACGTCTAGATCTCAATATTGATAACAACTAGGTACCTGATATTCATATATATGAAACTTCAACATAATATTTCTCAGTCATCATCTTAACCCTGTGAAAACGAGTGCTGTAAAGGGCTCGAAACGTAGGATCATGGTGTTAATAAACGCGATTAATCCGTTCTAAAGTGTTTAATTTCAAGGAATAACAATCGCGGTAACAGAAGACAATATTATAATATTTCCTTTTTAAACTGGTAAACGTGAAAACATGATTTTTAATAACAAAATCCTTGATACTTTTATTTTTCGAACATAATTATGTATTTTTTACATGTTTTTTGATCAGAACGTCGAAACTCTTGAATTTATAAACATGATTTTTAGTTATATAGTTGAGTAATAACTAATTCTTAAATCAAGTAAAATCTTAAACCTACAAAAATTGAAGTTTAATTGTACATAGCAATTATCTGATTATGCTTTGATGCGCCCGCCTACTACCGCTTTTTCATTTTTCGCGTGCTTTTGCAATTAGATCTATCCCGCTCTATTTTGCTCGCAAAGTGCACTCTTCAGATGTCATACAAAGGCCTCTGGGTTATTGTTACTCTTGATTGTACTAATAGCGAAACAGATGGATCCAATCACGCTGAAATTTAATCAAATTTAAAAAAGTAAGGTCCCTACTATGACCTAAGTACCATAAATGTCAGGTTTCCTTCTTAACAAAGCATAATACAGTTAGTACTTGCCCTGTCTCTCCTTGTTGTGTCAATTGCTGGCGATATACATTACGGATACCCGGCAGACATAGCCTGCATGGAGATCCAATGGATTGTTCAAACGTTTTTAGTCGTCAAATGTCAATTCACTGCAATGCTTAGATTAACTCATGTATTCCATAAACAAAAAATGTGACTATGTTTTTTAAATTTCCATTCTGAATATTCTAGTCATATTTTAACTTCAATTTTAACGAGCTTTGGCAACAACCAGAACTGTCAAAGTAACTTACAATATCCCATTTCACTTAGTAATAGGTTTCTATGCATTATTATTCTAAGAAATTATCAATAACGAAATTACCGAAGTTCTTCCTTAAGGAGACACTATACAATCTATGAATTAATTGCTTTTGAATTTTCTTTGAGTTTCCAAAACACAATTTCCATGAGCATATTTCGGTAACACATTAATTTCCTGTTCGGAAAAATTTTGATCTTTTGATCTTTTTTAAATCGAGGTGGCAACGGGATTTTTTAGGTATTTATAATAAATTGATTTAACTTTTAAAAGTTTTGAAGTTTACTTAGCTGGGGTCTTACCATGATTGTCTTATCGCGATTCAGTTTAGGAGCTAAACTGAGTTGCTGCCATACAACTGGGGCCTTACCCTGACGTCGTCATGAAGTCGTCAACTGAATTGCGTCTTAACGCGATTCAGTTGACGACCTAAACTGAGTCGCTGCCATACAATCGCGTTAAGACGTCATGGTAAGGGGGCAGTTGTAAGGCAGCAACTCAGTTTCAGTCCTAAACAGAGTAACTGCCATACAACTGGGGCCTTACTATGACGTCGTCATGGCGTCGTCAATTATTTGCGTTAAGACGCGATTCACTTGATGACTTAGGTCTCACTACGTTCGAACGCCAAAATACCTCGACTAAAATAGGTGCCTTTTTCTACCCTTGGTGAACAATCTATTACTAGTAAAATGTTTCCAATCCTTTTGTTGCCAAAGTGCCAACTAAATATCTGAACTCAAGACTATGTACACATAGTACACATATAAACATACTTAACATAAAAAAATGTTAAAATACCCGACATCTAATCCAAGTAGCAAGATACGGTACAGTAACTTGCAAAATCACCTTCCGCTATAAAAGCCCCAAAAATATGTGACACGGCTCTTATGTCTGTAGAAATAAGATTATTTCAGATATTCTTGCTTACAATACATACCTTTTTTTATCATTTATTTGCTACTTGTTTACGATACGATAGTAATTTGTATTACTTGTAACCTATCATTGCAATCGCCATAACATACATTTTATTACCAAAGCAATTACTTGAAGTAATAGATAAACTATAAATAATTAACTCCAGTCTAACAACAAACATAATAATGTATATCCATTCACTCGTTACTGTTTACATATAACTTTTTTTAATTCTACTTCACAATCTTAACTGCAGTGCTCAAACTATAGACCGACTCTCATAGACCCCGTTTCTACTTTTATGAATTTCGTAGGTTATGCTATACTAAGTATTGAACTACTCATTTGCAACTTACACTGTTTTAAAAATGGACAGTGTTAAATTTGTAGAATGTATATACACAATTTATTTCGCACATTTTTTTATTTCATAAAGTACGTTACTTGGCAGTATTCTTTGGCCGAAATATGTTTGGCTTACCTACAGCTTTTCGCATAATATTATTTGGCAAAAAACCCTGACTTAACTAACTTTCTGCCAAATTATCATCCGACTAAAAGTTTTTCTGCGATACGTGTTATACGAAGTGTATTTATAACTAATTATAATATGGCGTTCTCATTGTAAAAGTTACATTTTTATTGCGATTGAGAAAGCATTATAGGAAGATTTGCAGTGGTATATCCAGAGCGATTACTTTCATAACAGGAGTAATTATATAATCGTTGATATTAACGATTGCATAAATACTACATATAGACAAATTATTTTATAATTCAATTTTGATTTATGTAACGAGGAATTTAGATTTGTGTTAGTTTAGGCAATTCACCCCGACACCGTTGAAACACTCATATATTATACTAGTTTCGTCCGCAATTTTGTCTGTGTAAAAGTCGTAAAAGCTTTCAACTGTCATTTCACTCATCATCATTATCAGCCAAAAAAAGACGTCCACTGCTGAACATGGGCCTCAGTTGAATTTAAGAAAATCCTTTCCTATAGAAGCTCTTTGAAATTTGAATAACGTATAACCTTTTTTAACTTTCGCGTTTTGAACACATATTTAAACATAATTTTCAAACGGGTTAATAAGGTATAAAAGTGAATTCGCGATAGACCCGTTTAAAATTATGTTTGAATAACGTATGTACCAAATTGTTTAGGCCTTCATCGGTTTAGGCTTCACTTTATCAGCCAGTCTATTTAGATGATTCGTCTAGTAGGTAAGTGGTCAGAGGCTCAAACAAACTAGTATTATTTATAAGGGGACGCCAGCAGCCGGCGTTTAATTAAACTTTTCATAACCAGTCACATCTGACGCTGGATATAGTCCATGTAGATACGGGACTGTTTACTGCACGCAAAGTTTATTTACTTTAGTAATAGGCTGGGTTTTTCATCAGGACGTTGATAGTGCAACGGTAGGTGTACCAGTACCTAGGTACTTTTAATTCATGGTTTGCGAGTACCCTTGGATGACCTGAATCACATCAATGTCTTTCTTTAAAATTATGTTCGAACCCCAATTTAAATAGATAAACCCTTATTAATAAGGGTCTGTCTATATTGGGGGTCGGAAGGCCTGATGCAGAACTCAATGCGGTTTTCGTGTCATAATGTCAATAATAACTAGTACCTGCATCGAATCTTGGAATCAGGTTACCAAACGAACCCCAATACACTTTGACACTTCAATACACATTGACACTTGAAATTTGAAACATGTTCTTCAAATGTCATGAAACACCACTAAGATTTTTTTTAGCGGAAGGCGTGGGGATGTCTAGAATAATAAAATGTGTTTGTACACGTATGTCGGAGCCGTTAACCACGTATAATAAAACGAAATTTTATCGACAAAGCACCCCTCTACCTCTACCTATACCTCTATTTTTTTTTGTCAACCATTATTAAATGGCGCCTCTTCAGTACGTAAGTTTCATGCCACAAAACATAACTGCACTTAGTCAACAGACGAATATCTGCCTAAAAACCTAACGTACATTTAAAAAAAAGTTGAAAAAAAATCTGCAACATTTATGATATAAATGTAATGCGCTATTCATAAGCTTTTTCCCACCTCTGGCTTTTACTCCTTGCTGATCCAAGCAAAGTGGATTCGCCAATAAGCTATCGAATGACATTCTTTTTTTGATGTACATACACACATATCTAATAAAGAGAACATTATTATTCCAACTATTCCCTAAGGAAACCAGCAGAAATACGTCAGCGCAAATATTTGCTTTAATACCGGAAAATTATCTGACTAGTATTGCTTATTCATAATATCATTACAAGGGAAATTACTTCAGGGATTTATAGTCTACAAACATCGGAAGGTTAAAACAAAGATCCAATAGATGTCATCAGTACGAGAAAGCTAAAGAAAATGCGAAGTATTATTAAATTTTTCACATTCCCTAGAGTTGTCGCAGAAGATGCAAGAATATTAAGTGGAAGTCTCTGCCAGGCTGCTCGCGTTAATGCCAGTCTAGTACTAATAGAGTGGCAAGTCGAGTGGGAAATGGGGGCTTTAAATTGCTCGCTTCTTATGTGTTCCTGGTAATTTCGTCGGAGAAATGCGTTTGACTGGAAAATTGCAGCGGTTTTGTCTAAGTTATTATGTTTATGTTCGAACATCATAGGTATAGTATAAAAGGCCGATTGTGTTTTGTAATAAACCATTCCATTTCTTTACAGCCCACAATTAAATCGGTCTAGTCCTATTAATTCCCCAATTTTTGGCTCCCCAATTATGGTACTGATTTATATTACTTACTTTTAACTTTATTTCTTAAACGGAAAACAGTGGCCACTTTTTACCATTCAGGTGATAAAGCAAAGTATATGTAAAATGAAACTATGTGCCAATGACAATAAGTTGGGGAATCAGTAGGACTACAACAATCTCATGGTGGGGTGTAGAGAAATTAAACGGTTTATTAGATGAGAACCTCCTCCTTTCGAAATTATGAAGTCGGATGAAAACTCAATCGGCCCAATGAAATCGCCACTGAAGAGTAGGATGCCCTCTTAAATAAATAATTAGTGTTTCTTTTTTCTTGTTCTTGTTTCTTGACCGATTTGGCTTACATTACGTACGACGGCGTACGGCGTACGTACGTAAAAAAATACGTTTGACTCTTAACCACCCCCCAATTCCGATTAACGATTCTCGAGTTACCGTCAAACAAACATACTCATACATATTACAAACACTGTATTGTTCAAGTACACTAGAAAAACTCCCTCGTTTCTTTCACTCGTTCAATAAACTGAGAGGTTGAGTGACGGAATTGTGTTATCACGGTGTAGCGGTTGTTGCCGTCGCCAAAAAAATGCAATGAATAGGTGCCATGACATGTTTTCCGTTGCTGGCGCAACGTCGCAAGCCGCGGGGGTTAGTTAAGTGACCAAACAAAACAGGGAGTTATGGAGATACCTTTTCCCAGCAGAAGAACACTCTTAATGGCTAGAAAGAAAAACGATTACATTACAAATTGTAGGACTTCCAAGCAATCCTTGAATAATTAAAAATTAAAGTTAATAAAATATGAAAAGCGTAGCCCTCATGGCAATGAAGCGCTTACAATTAACTCCCCGATACACATTCCATTAAGCTACTCTATAGCTATTTCACCTGGGACTCCATCGTATCACGTCGACAAACAGCAAGCAAACAAGCCTTGGCTTCGGCAAATACCCTTAGCAATCAGCGAACTTACCGATCTATACCTATTCAGTCTGCTTTGCATTGTCTCGCAGGCATTGCGCTTTTCAACCAGTTGTTTCTCAATTTGACGATATTGAAAAATTGCTCTGGGACTGCAATTGCCGCTTTGACGTACCGACTGCCGGTCGCCGGGGACTATCGAGAGTACTTTCTTAGATTGTACCGTCTCTCTGGAAATGTGTTCGACTGAAAAGTGTACTGTGTCTGTGAGAGTCAGTGTGAAATTGGTCTTGAATATTAAAAATTGCAAGCGCGCTTTTTCTTGCGCCTGTCTTTTTTGTTTCAACTTTGATAGAAGCGATGCTGTCCATTAACAGGAAATATCTTATCTAACATTACAAAAGTGTATTGAGTTGCCTTTTTGAGCAAATGAAAAGTACCTCTTTTTTATATATAAAGAAATATGTATCTATCTAAACATACAATTTATAAAACCAATATTAAAACAAGCTGGGGGGTTGCAAAAAGGTTCTTTAAGGATCGTTAAGGCAGCTAGTGTTCTTTCCTATAAAAATCGCAAAAAAAATGTAAACGTGATTGTAAACGTGTTGCTCAAGAAAGTGTAAGTATGTTGTAGGCACAAGAAACATTAATATCGTTTTTAATTATATTATTGTGTGTGAAAATGTACACCAATGTATATTACGCACTACGAATATAGTTTATAGATATATATATATATTTTTTTAATTAATTAACTATGAATCTAACAAGCTTTTAAATAAACCAATAAACTTAGATCGGTTACTGATACGGGTATAACTATTATTGCAGTTTTAAAACGGGAAGTTTAATAAAATTTATGTTACTAGCGTTTAGAATTATTTTTATTACTAAAGCCATGCAATTGCAGTTCACTTTACGGCAGTAAATAAATGTTTTTTGAAGCCTTTAGTGAAGCGGACAAATATATTACAAGAATTAAGATAATATCCATTTTTATCCGTGAGCAAGCCCAAGGCTTGAGTTCCAATGCTCTTCATCTGTAAAAAATTTAAAAACCATGAGAAATGGATTTATTACCTAATTGTAAAATCTTAATTTCTGTATCATAGTTAGAAAGGCAATTCATACAAATAATAAGTATTAACATTAAACGTTTCAAAAATTCGACGAAACGATACTTCAACAGTTGAAAACGATACTTCAACAGCTGATGACCTTGAGTAAGACACAAGTAAAAAAAAATTGAAAAAAAAATGTTTTACCTTGTCAGCTGATCGAAAATGCTATCTCCATACAAAGTACAATATGGGGTCTATCTACAATATGGGGTTCTTCAAAAAAGGAGTGTTAAAGTTTTTAAAGGGTCGGCAACGCGCATGTAACACCCCTGGAGTTGCAGGCGTCCATAGGCTACGGTGACCGCTTACCATCAGGCGGGCCGTATGCTTGTTTGTCACCGTCGTTGTATTAAAAAAAAAAAAGTCAAAAAATAAATGGAATTTCGATTTTTTTTTCTTTTCTATCGTTGGGGACTTTTGTTGCAACCTGTATGTATTGATGGTCGAGCGGTAAGGCGTCACTTTCAATGAAGGTCTCGGGTTCAGTCCTTACCAGCTCGTACCAATGAGTTTTTCGAAACTTACGTACGAAATATCATTTGATATTTTGCCCGTTGCTGTTCGATGAAGGAAAATATCATGAGGAAATCTGCATACTCGTACATTCGCGAAGAAATTCAAAGATGTATATGAAGTCTACAATCCGCTTTCGACACCCACTATAGCCAAACCTGACTCTCTCGCGCTTGAGAAGAGGCTTGTGCCCAACAGTGGGACGCTTAAAGGCTAGATTATCACTACCATGTCAAATATAAATAAATAAATATTATGGGACAATCTTACACAAAACGACCTAGCCTCACGGTAAGCTCAATAAAGCTTGTGTTTTGGGTACGAGACAACGATATGTTTAATAGATACATACATATAATATACCCGTAACTTCTGCTTCGTAGGCAGGGTCACTACCGACTAAGGTAAGAGGCCGTTAACATATGGTTTATATACGGAGTGGAAGTCTTATTACTTTTTACTGTTTTATTTAATGACTCCGTAGTCTTTACACTATTTACTATCATAAAGCTTATACTTAAAATCATTTTTATCCACATAACTCTGTACCGGGCCCTGTGGCCTTGTAGCAAAATGTAAATTTCCAGAAACATCCGAAAGTTCTGCTCAATCACGCCGGGCGTTAAATCGACATTGCATATATTTGCCGCTTGTCGATTTTTAATTAGGCGATCAGAGGGTTTATCGCGAGCATCGAAAAGCGAAATTTCACTCTTTCTTCTGTTTCGCTCGAATAAGCAAGCGAGAGAGAGGAAGACACATATTTTCGATCGTATCGAAATTGGCTATTGGAATGTAGTGTCCGGGATGTTTACACAGTACCCCGCCAATTAAGATGTGAGGCGATAATATCTTCCAAAAAGCCTGCATATAATAATGAGGAGGCCTTTTGGAAGATATTTGCATGTAAGATTGTTGTGAGTAGTTTATTAGATACCAAACGTGTTTAGTAATTTATTGAACCAGCTTGTGTGAGACCCAGAGGGTAAACTAGGCCTTATTAGGAGTCCACTTCCTGAAAACGTTTTCCTTCACCAAAAAGCTTAAACTTAAACTTTTGTAAAACGTCTTGTAAACTTGTCACCTGCTTATTTTATCGCAACGGTAATGTGACTTTGTCGTCCATTTTTACGGTAATGTATAAAAGCGACTGATTTCTTTTGCATAAACTGTATAATATAACGTCAAATCTTGAAGATTTCAGTTTAATAATACGATAACTGTAGGAATCGAACGTCGTATAACTACCGTAAAATGGTTGGTAACAATGCTCCAGCAATTTTTTTGGTCTCATTGTCTTGACAGTCACCTTTTTTATCACCATTTTCTGAGTTTGTCATACTCCGACTTCGTCACATTCTTAGGACGACATTTTCTAACTTCGTCACTTTTAGCATTTTGTTGCTTTTTGTACATCGTTCAAGTTTTTTTCATCGTTTCCCTAAGGAACTACGAGAACAAGAAAAGGGCTAAGATAAGGATAATAGTTATTTTAATAGCTTTATATATATTTAGAAACGATCCCAATTAACATGAGAAAGTCAAATCGACCTCCAATATCATCAAATCTGGAGAGCAACTTCATTTCACACCACTTCGATAAACAGGTCGATCTTGTATTTAAAACCCGAGATATCGTTATCTTTCCATTAAGGCGTGCATGAACGTTTACGACCACCGCTGTCCTACCAGCTACAACCTGAACTGATCAAAGATAACCCTTACGTCGTGGTAATAAGGATTAAAAATTGTGAACAAATTCTTGTACCTTTGACATCGTCCCTTATTAAAATTATCGATAAAATAGATTTACGCTGATGAGACTTGTGGTCCCGCATATTAAATAGTCGGCGTTAACGCAATATACTGGGAATTTTAAAGTGATACCTGAACTGAATAATTGCGAGCAATTTAAGAGATTAAACGGGATGGCGTGAAACTGAGGCAAAGCAATTTCTGAGGTAGTTAACAAAAGCACATGCTATTTTTAGACTATAATTACAACTTTTCATATTACTTATCCTATGTATGTGTATACCTTTAAATTCGCAATTCTGCAACTGCAATGTCGTATTAAACACCGTAAAATGATGCAATTTGTTGGTAAAATAGAAAATATTGCCAATTTTTGACCGTAATACGTCTGCTCGTTGGTCTCCTATTTTATTTAAAAAAAACTCTAGTGAGATGAATGAGTTAAAAACTAGAAAAACATTTGAGCTTCAATATCCTGAGTATTTTTATCCAATGAAATAAATCCATTTTGGAATAGCGTTCGTTTAATACCAAATTCTCATTGAAATTCTCTCGCTGCCCGGAGTGGAGCACGATACAAGTACATCCAATACAACTGGAACACTGGATAGCCAGTTATTGAAAACATGACCTCTTTTCTGTTCTGATGTTATTAACTTAATATTATTATGCTTTTATCTTTCAGCGTAGCGTGCGTAGCCAAGATGCCAATCGCTCACGCTTAATAACGTATCGTAGCTACCTCTCTCTATCACTCTTCCTTATTAGTGCCACAATGACAGTTGCGTTTCGTTAGCGACTGAACATGAGCGTTTGGCATCTTGGCTACGCACCCAGCCGTAGAGGCGTGTGACTTTCAACTCGAGAGTAACGCGTAACCCCGGCTTGTACCAATCAATATTTCTGACCTTATGTACAAAATCTTCAAGTGTCAAGTATGACAAAGCTCAATTTTAGTCATGTCTGCACATGCCAAAACAAAGATGTTTAGTGGTAAATGGTTAAGTGATTTTTTACACTGGTTCAGCTAATAAATTATTCATTTATTGAATATTCGAAAAACGAATAGTTAAGAGAATTTCTAAGAAAATTTCTAAGAGAAATTAACTAGAGTTAACCTGAAGAATGTCCCCTGAGGCGAATGTCGCACACCGGTGCGCAAGGGGGATAGCGGTATACACGCGCATAGCGTTATCTCACTCAGAAACCGAAGTGCGGTGCGCATCGCATCCAGTGTGACATCCGCCATAAAGTAAACGGAAATTTAAAAAAAAACATGGTGTATGTACAAGATTAATTAACCAATATTACTTGACTTTCATACAAGACAATTTAATTATTACAAAGTAACCACAAAACAAAACTAGCAAAAACAAAACACGCCGTTAACCACAAAGACAAATATTGCTTTGTAAGCTTTATTACATACTTGTTAATAATTTTAATTAATGCAGTCAAAATACAAGGAGCTAAAACAAACCTAATTAATTAAGAGTACGTAACACATACCTGGGGCTTTACAACGGAACCCGCTAACTTTCGCACTGAAATTGGATTGGATTATCATAAATCTTTGCGTTCCGTTCCTCTTTACTGAAGACTAATTTATTGGCTATCCGGTTATATGAGCATTTATGTGATTATTTTATTCAAACGGGCAGAAACTTGGACCATGTTACCGGACTGGCTAATATGATTGACATTTTCTATACAAAAAAGTCAGCCGATTTTTGCGGGGCAGGGTCGCCATGCGTACATGAGCTATGTCAGATAAACATCAGTCCACGATCATTGCCTATTTATATGCTTATGACAGAAGGAAACATCTGCCAATCGCCAGCCCTTGTTGATCTAAGGACAGCAATCACTTCAAACAGATGGAGACGGTTGGATTGGACGTATAATAAGAATATTTGGCCACACTTTTTAAGATATTTTTAGGATATGGTGTTCGTATTAGACAAACCAGTGGGAATCGAGTTTTTTACGAACGTTCCTCCGTTGATGCTTAAGCTACTTAGTTATATGGTTTTTCTTTTAATTGTATTCTTTATTTGTTAAGCACAAACGTCGGTTTTTTTTATGAAACTACTCATAAAAAATCTTACTGCGTCTACTTTGATCGCGTTCCACGTTTCCAGGCTCGTGTTCCACCACGCTGATATTACGACAATTGTCACAACTTTTTTATAAACTTGTATTCCCAGCCAATATGGGACCCTTTACCTTAAAATGCTTTACCTTATAATCTAGTTTTATACCTAAAATGAATATTTTTATTGTCAGTATAAATTTAGATTACTGAATTCAACATCTTTGTTCCTCTATTCCTTTCTGTTTCTCTTTTTTTTGTTCTTTGTGTCAGTGTTTGTGTTACCTTTCGTGTTTTTTCAGCGGATGGGCTCATCGGAAGATCAGCGCTTGAAGTCGCCAGCATTATGCTGAGATGAAACAACTTCGTGGCACTTCTTTTATTATTGTTTCTATTTTATTTTTCTCTTAATTGTACTGTATATTTTGTGTGTCATCGAATAAATAATTTATATTTCTATATGAGTCGCCGACAATGGCATCGTGCTGAAACAGCGGCCGAGCCTTTCTTTATTAGTGAAAATCCTTTTATCATTTGTATTATATTTTGAGCTCTGAATTAAGACCCTGAATACATCAACTTAATTAAGCCAAGATATATAACAAACTTTCAGTGTTTTCCGTCTAATGTTATAAAGGAAGTTGAGCGAATATTACAGAATGCAGGTATGGGTATAATGCTTAAATATTAACACGTTGGTATAGGCATGTGTATTATGCAATGTGCATTCTAGAATGCATGGGGTACTTGCTTCTGCATGATAGGGGTTGGGATAGTCATCATACTGGCAGAAAATTGGTTGGAAGCTTTACGTTTTCCTAGCGTTTTCCCGGCTTATGTCATGGCTTGGAGAGCCTGGAATCCGCTTTGGCAATTAACTCCAAGATTTGACCTAAGCGCTGGTTACGAAATCAATTATTGTCTGACCTTCCATCCCGGAGGGCAAACTAGGCTTTATTGGGATTAGTCTAATTTCCTCATGATTTCTTGCTTCACGGAAAAGTGATTGGTAAATATCAAATGACATTACGTACGTTAGTTCCGATAAACTCGATTGAAAGTCGCAGGCTCTTACCGCTGGGCAACCAACGCCTCAAGTTCGTTGGAAACTTTACATACACCTTTGAATTGCATGAAGCATGTTTCCACGCAAAGTTTTTCTTTACCTACAAGCAACTATCAAATATCAAATCATATTTCCTACATTGCAAAAAACTCATCGGTACGAGGCAAACTGAGAGTAAAGGATGACTCACAGTAGACCGGGCCGGGACGGGCTGGTTCGTGCCTCGTGCCCGATCTGTCAATTTCTACAGAAAGTGTCGCGTGACTTTCGAGGGCTCCGAGCTATTACGTGACGTTTTCTATAGGAATTGACAGATCGGGCACGGCCCGGCTCATCCCGGCCCGTCCTGGCCGTCGTACTTGTGAGTCGTCCTTTGGCCAAGTCACACCATACTGATAGCTTAGTGACAAGGCTGAAGCCAGACCAGTGTAATTTTTGAGGTGCGAGTCACGTAATTTCGGTTGCTTCTGCTCCATTCGGTTTCATACAAAACGCCTGTTTGGTATAGGTACAGTTGACGTTAACTGAGTTGTCCGCGAACATGCATTGTATGGGAAATTACGCAGTTCACAACTCAGAAAATGAGTATACTAGGTACGAGAATTAGGTCGTCAACTGAATCGCGTTAAGACGTCATGGTAAGGCCTCTGTGCTGCCTTCTAGATAATGTTTACATATTATTTTGAACTAGAAGCGAGAGATGGCGCCACTAGACTATACAATTATTAATAATAAATGTTTTGATTCATGTTTTTAAGGCACACTATTAGATATAAATTATAAATTGAAAGAGCTGTCATACATTACAGAAAAAATGTAATAAGAAGATACTTAATTTTAACTATAAAACTCTCGTGAGACTCGAACATATTAAATAATATTTATAGAACGAAACATGTCGAGCGAAAATCGACTAAATTACGTGAGTGACCCGTTTTAAATATTATTTAAGAAGATACTTAGGTACATTAGTCATTAGGCGATCATGTGATGAATATAATTCAAAATAGCACAAGAAAAATACCAACTATACTTCCCAAAAGTGGTTCAATCTTAATTCCTGGCAAAAGATTTCAATCAAAGGGTGTCAGATAATTGGTAAACCTATAAAAAGTGCTATTCAAATAAATATAACTAAGAAATACTCAGCTTTATGCAATAGTTGGTTATATTAAGCTTAAAATATAATCAGCTGCAAGAGCCCGCATCAAGAATCAAATACGAAGTGAAAAGAGCAAAGGGAAGGCTTTCAATCGGCCATGATTGAGTGAAAATGGTCTCTTTGAAACGATTGGACACTCTCAGTTATACTGCTGCTTCTGATTTAATGAAAACGGTGAAAGGATTTGAAAAGATTTTCTTTTCTAAGAAGTTTGGAGTTTGGTTACTTAGTTTACGTTTATTTTGTGACATTATCTTTTACATGAAAAAGAGGTCAATACAGTAGAACCTCGAGCGGACTGAGGCTTGTTCGGATAATCGAAATGTGGGTTTTTAACATTGACTTATTAAAAAAAATTGACAGAAAAAAAACGTCAAAAATGTGGGCCAGAATGACATAAGTAAGCGAACGAATAAACGATGATACAAATGATTTGTACGAAAAATATCTTGCTGAATGCTTACGCATTAAGTGTCAAAGTCATACAGTTTAAAAGTCTATAGGCTGTTTTTCACTTAACGAAACGTCACGTTTT
This sequence comes from Lathronympha strigana, assembly GCA_949128165.1. Taxonomy (NCBI): domain Eukaryota; kingdom Metazoa; phylum Arthropoda; class Insecta; order Lepidoptera; family Tortricidae; genus Lathronympha; species Lathronympha strigana. The sequence goes on from OX421911.1 coordinate 5,305,402, forward strand.
AAACAAGACTATATGAAAAAGAGTCGCAAATGCTGTACTTTTACGGCGTCATTTTTTTCGGCTGATTGGATATCCAGTTCTTTTATCATATATCTATGGTTTTTAAGGACGAATCTAAGAAAAACAACACCGTTCAATATAAAAACAAAACAAAATGTATAATTAAATTTGTTAGTCGTTTCAACTCTTTAAAGAGTCACAGTACTTAAATGTATCTAGCTTCTTAGATTTTTTAGTGAACATGTTAATACTGTACGCATGACTGTATACGTGACATACATGTAACAGGTCAATGACCTGTCAGAATATTCTAAAGGTAAGCTACAGGTATTCATAAAAGTTTAATAGCTTTAATCTTTTAAAAGGCTTTTTTCGGGTTGTCATTAAATTTGCGTTTACGATATACTCGTAAATTCTTTCAAACATGTTCCACTTTCGTTAAAAGGCGTAGGTACGATATAAGGAAGTGCTAAAAAATTAAAGAAATATTTAAAAAAATTGGAAGTGAAATTAATAAGATGATCAATTCGTTGTTACTTTCTGTGTCTAACTATCCATCCTGTATACAATAGTAAGTAGTAACAGTAAAAACCAAATCGATCACTCAAATTGAACCACCCACCGCTGGGCGGCACAAAAGAATAAGCACTTGCAAGCGATACTTTATACACGGGTTGATTTTACGACTATTATTTAAGCGTTTATAATTTAGGCGTTTCAATTAAACGGGAAAGTTGATTTTGCTACTTTTTCTAACGCAGTAAAAAGGCATAAATGGGGGCAAATATATATAAATACGAGTATATTGCAATTGCTTGAATTAATATTATTATTTAATTTTAACTAAGAACCTCTAATGAGACACAATGTCGAACGTATGAAAAAATATTTAAAACAAAATATATTTGATCGAAAATACTTAGTTTTGCATATAAGTGGCGAAAAAGAATATGTTTAGAGGAGAAGCGGTAGGCATACATGTAACTAAATGTCAAACATTTTTTTGGAAATAATCTACTTGGGGCAAACATTTGATTAATCAAATATTATCGAAAATAATCACTGAAAAGTATCCTTCCGCCCTCTATATTTTGAAAAGGAGGTTCAAAAAATTTGAAAAATACAGGAATATAGGAAAATAACGTAAGTAACTGGGTGCGTAGACAAGATGAAAATCCGCCGATGTATACAGCGATTTCTCTTTACCACTATAAATTAATTAAATGTATTTAGAGCTAGCTTACTTGATACATAAGCCAAAAAAAGTGTAACTTTCCATCCTGTATACAATAGGAAGCCAAACCGGTCACTTGTAACATTGACCCGCCCACCGCTGGGCGGCACGAAACAATGAGCGCTTGCAAGCGATACTTTACTCGGCCGCACGCGACCGATGTGTCGATAGCGATTTGATTTTACGACTATAATTTATTAGTCGTTTCAATTACGGAAAAGTTAACTTTACTAGCAGTAAATGCTGGCTTATATGGGACGAAGGACTATATCGACGCTGGAATGAAAGAATGGGATATGCGTCAAGGCGCTGTTATGGCGTTTATTCCGTTTCTGTTATCCAACGTTGAAAACCCACGTCACTTTTTTAATATTTAAAACAACCGTTATCGCAAATTTTAACACAAAAAATTCGCTCGTCTGAAATATTTGAAAAGTAATTTTCATTTTAATTTTGAAAAGCGTTTAAAGCTAAAAACTTAAAAAAACATATTTTATTATTTAAAAAAAGGTAGGTACCTATTTAAAAAAAAACTAAGACTACTTGTATATTAAATTAATTAAAACAATATCTTAAGAACAAATAAATAAAAAAATAACTAAAAAGGTCCGGTCCTGTCGGCCTGTATATCATCGCCCAGTATCCATAGTACAAGCTTTGCTTAATTTGGAGCTACGTCATCCTGTGTGAGATTATCTCTAAATATTAGGAATATACTTTTATTTATTTCAGCTCATATTGGAAGAAGTTATAGGATTTCAGTCGAAATTGAAGGTAAACCTCCCAAATTTTGATTTGTATGTTAAATTTATTAGTATTTTCTATTTCATTTTTGTTAGAGGGGCTATTATTTTCTTTACTTCTACTTATTAAATAATGTCGCCATTTTTATTTTTACGATAAAGTTAATTACGTAATTACATATAAATTACGGCATTAACGAAATTCCAGCCACCACTTTAATCTACTGAAATAAAAAGGTAGGTCATACTGACACAAATATTTCAAAGGTCATTGAACTTAATATCAAATAAACTTAATTAAGAAGCCAATTAGGTGTGACTGCATACCAGTTGAAGCATTAACTCCCAGTGTTAACATGAGTAGGCAGTTTATTTTGAAATATGAGCGAAAAACACGTTAAAGTTGATAGTGTACTTAAAATGTATGCACGCATTCGTGCTTAGCTGAATTATACAGATACGGCTGACGACTAAAATGTTTATTGTGTGATTGTAGGTAAGTAGTAAAGAAATCAATGAAAGATTAAAAACTCACGTATTTTTTTCACAAAATGCGTGAAATGTTTGTGTAAAAAACGCGTGAGTTTTTAACCGTTCTTAAGGGGCTACCCGGCATATTTCACTGTTTTTAAAGTGAATAGGCTTAGTTCAGCTCCAAGCACAACGCTTGAAAAAAATATATAATGTAGCTAGGTATTTGGTCTACATTTGGTTCTACTAAATTGTCGAAAAATATAATACAGCAAGAGAAAAAAAAAACCGTAAACCCTTTTTTCTACCTTAAATCTGTATCTACTCCCTTATTATGCGTCGTAAGTACAAGAAACTAAGACAAGCAGTATATATTTATGTTTACTTTAAACGCATCTACTGATTTTTGGACAGGTTTTGTACTTTTCGAGAAAAAGCTATTACACGCATTTTTCCGAAAACGCCGGCTCGAGATGCCTGCGCGGGCGACGGGGGCCAGTCGTGTAAGATGGCACTAGTAGTTTATAGGGTTGCGTCCTAGTACAAGCAGCTCTTCCTAGATGACGACTTATGCTTATTGACGTATTGTATAACCGGTGAGGAAAGGAAGCGGGAGGGGAAGAAAGCTCAAATCGCCGAGGTCATTGGGATAGGGGACGGCCTTAAGTTTAATGTCAGTATGACATATTAAATTGTATAAGTGTTAAAATACTTTAGATCGATTCACGAAAACTAGCGCGGTATGATTATGAAATTAATGACAGTCTCATACATGTTCCGTTCCGGGATGCGTATCACAATGAATACGCACTTTTAGTATAATTATAGTTTACAAACGTTCATAACGTATACTAAACTAACGTTTGGTATACTTAAATAAATATTCCGGGACAACCTTACACAAATTGACTTAGTCCCACGATAAGCTTAACTTCGATTGTGAGGAAAATATTAGGTTTAATTTCACTTTATATCTTTGAAAATGAAACATCCATGCTTGCTATGCTTGGGCGCGGTCGTTCTAACCCCTCGCATGCGGCCGGGGGCCCCGGCGAGCGCCGGCCGCCTGCGATTTTACTTTATGCTCTAGAGCATATAAAAGGCGATTTTATGTCGCCTTTTACCTCGGCTTAAAGTCGAACTTTTTGAGCAAGAGAAGTGAAAAGAGAATATTATGTATGTTAAGGCACCCCTCTTTCTCGTATCAGTCAACGTCAAACACCGTGCACCGTCGCAACAAACAACGCGAAAAGGTATGAAAAAGCCAAAAAGCCTTATAAACAGCATTAGCATAGAGTTTCGCGTTTTTCTGACAGGGGAGGAATGTGGCGTGCTATCTATTGTCCGCGACGCTTGAATTATTATTTCAATGGTATTTTTTTATTAGAAAAAGGAGGCGTTTACTAGAAAATAAACAGAGCTATTGACATATCGCGCGAGGCTGTTGCCCGGCGCTGTGACCCGTGAAGTAATTTACGGAAAAGATTCCGTTTACCGCTAGTACAACGCTGGTTTCGTATCGCACTTTCAGTAACCTCTTGATTTAGAAGTAGCATTGGATATCGTCCACTTTTAATGTGTCTAAAACCACAGAGCCGTTGAAGGTTTCTGGGTACAGTCCGCAGGTCGCGTGCTAAACTCGCGTGATTTGTGTGGCTCTGAGTCGTTCGTGACGTCGCTTGGGGGACCTTCCCCCCACAAATGGTGGGGTCAGCGGGACCCCCACATACCAGCGGGTGCAGTAACATGTCCGACCCCGTTTCGCTATGAAACGACAGTTTTATTTCCCCTCCAGTCGAGACAAGTGCAAGAAATCAGATTGTTCTTCTTTATAATATTTAGGTTAGTAGCGACAGGGCGCTTTTCTAGGCTCCCAGTTTGGTTTGTGAGGTAATATTGTGTAGATGAGATAAAAAGCAATCATATTGCAATAAATCCTCCTCATACTCTTCAGTCGTTAACTCATACTCATACTCATATCATTTATTTGCTTTAACGTACAAGTACATGCAAATATACATTTTAAACTAAATCTAAACTAGAAATATCAGGTACATGTCAATTTTTTAAAACTAAGATGAAATGGTTACATACAATAATTAAATAAGTGCAATGGCGAAAAATTCATTTATAGTGTAATATGGCCTATTAATAAACTCTTGTACTCTTACTCTTAACAGAGTAGTCGTGGTTACATGATCTTTCATTGCAATAAATAGGTATATAAGTAAATTTAAGTAATCGAATAAAAATCGCACAAAGTTGCGGATTATTTTTAAGTCGAAGACGATTTAAAGGTTGAAATAAATACCTTTTAAGTCTTTTAAAGTGTATAGTTGGCCATTGTGAAAGCCGCTTTCGCTTTTTGGAATTGGATCCTATATTGAATCCCAGGAGTAAGAAACATTGTTTCCTTATCATAGGTACATACCTGCAGAGGTCATAAATCTCTCAAATAAGATTAAGTAATTAAATTTAGGTATACCTAATTGAACTTTAAACACGGTTAGCCAACTTACAAAATGAAAACATTATTACCATCAAGCTATATATTTGCCTTCATCTAACAAATTGAAGATTTAAGATATCCAACTTCAAAGGAAAAGAGTTGCGAGTTATTCCACTCCAAGGGCGCATTTTACACCAGTTTTAATCAGGAGTTGGAAAAATCACGGAGGCAACAAAAGGGAGGCATTAATAAAAGGTGCTTAGAAACGAATAATCTCCGTCCGCGGGTGACGTCGCGGATTCCTGAAGACAGTTGATTATCGTAGAGCGAGTCTTAAGGAACGTGGAGATAGAATGTTCTAGAAATTCTGGTGAACTATTTGGCGGATTGTTAGTCACCTGAGGAAGATTGTTATATTATTACTAAGAGAGGTATGATTGGGCAGATGGTTGACTATCGTCAAACGAGTCTTAATAAACGTAGGACATATTTCTAAGTCGTTCAGTTTTGACATAGTGGTAAGGGTCGTGGCGAAGAGGCAATACAACAAAAAAATGTAAGTAGTTCGTCTGTTAGATTATTCAAAAATATATTCGACACGCATTTTTTATTTTGTTCGTCAAATGAAAAATTACGAAAATTCAGTGCATTGAAGTTTTGCGTGACGTTACAATTAGGTACAATTCTTAACCCAATAGTGACGTCACTAGCCCCCACCCCTGAATTTGAATACTCTTCATCTTCGACAATTTTAGTTATCTTGAAAAAGGAAAAATACGTGTCTAATAATTTTGGATAACCTAATTAACGGACTAAATATAATAATATGGATCCATTGATATCTGAAATAAATGATTAATAATAATAATAATAATAGTTTCTCAACTTAGTCGTCACCCCTAATATGCCTTTTACTTATCGCTGCTTTGGTAAATATTCTCCGTGGATTTTTTTGTTTGCGCCTTGTATAAGATCATTTTGAGACTGAGAAGATTTAGATCGCAAGAAAGAAGGCTTTTCTGGCATCTTGGCTACGCACGCAGGTCCTCTATGAATGAGATAAATATATTGTACCGTGTCGGCTAGAAGGCTTACTTTTCTATTCACTTATCAAAAACCATCTGTAAAGAAATGTTTAGCTCAACAACCCCACGCTACAAAGTGTTGAAAAAGAAATTCATGAAAAATTGAATTTTGAAAGCTTTTATTTATTCGGGTAAAGGTTCAAGTCCCACCCAAAGTCATGACTTTTTTCACTTTGCTTTTCTTTCTGAGAAAATTGGTATCGTTCGCAGGCGTATCTGCTTAAAAATGCAATAAAAATAGCTTTTATTTAACTTGCAATGTAGGTATCAAATCTTGCAAGCTGAATTTTATCTGACTAACTTCCTCTTATTCAAATAAGCTGAAACTTCACTTGCTTATGCGGGTTGGATGACAATACAAAATTATATAGTACCTACTAAAGTACAAAATTACAAAAAAGTACAAAAAGTAGTGATAAAATCTTGTATCCATTTTTTTGTCGTAAAACTTATTTATCTAAATTACCTTCCAGTACATCTATGTCCGTGATGGTAACTCTGAAAATGCGTCCACAGAAGCAAGAACGAAAGAATGAATATTACAAATGATTCAATTTGGAGCATCGTTTTTTTGAATTCTCCATTCATCCTTGCTTTTGTATAATGGTGACAGGGAAATAATGTTGAGGTATAATAATGATCTTGGAACAGTATATTTTGTAAAAAATGTTATGCACACAAGCGGTTCATAAAACGATAGCTTACGGTTTTATATAAAATACATTAAGTACATTAACCATAACATTTACATCAATGCGCCACTTTGCATCGAGCACTCAAGTCAAGAGTCCACATGGTCGAGCAAAAGAGAGCGGGATAGATCTAAGTCCAGCGATGGCTACAAAACCAGCATTATTATTATTACTCAACTATATAATTTAGAATCATGTTTATAACGGCCTCCTTTAACGGCCTCCTATAGCCTAGTTGGTAGTGACCCTGCCTACGAAGCAGGAGGTCCCGGGTTCGAATCCTGGTCAGGGCATTTATTTGTGTGTTTATCACGAATATTTGTTCCTGAGTTATGGATGTTTTCTATGTATTTAAGTATTTATATGTATCTATCTATTATATATATCGTCGTCTAGTATCCATAACACAAGCCTTATTGAGCTTACCGTGGGACTAGGTCGATTTGTGTAAGATTGTCCCACAAATATTTATTTATTTATTATTTATTTATAAATTCAAGGGTTCTGACCAAAAACATGTAAAAAAGGTCCCATTTTTGAGAAATAAAACTATCGAGGCTATTGCTGAAAATCATGATTACACGTAAATAATGTTGAAGTTTTATGTATGTATATGACATGTAACTAGTTGTTATCAATATTGAGATCTAGGCGTCTGAACGATAAGAATTTGACCACTCCTCTTAACTTCTGGTTAGTTGGCTAACGACTTAACTACCAAATCCTGTATAAAATAAACGTTTAATCCTGGTTAAAGATGACTCACAATAGGACGGGACGAGACGGGGGCTGTACCGGACGATCTGTCAATTCTATAGAAATAATGACGTGACAGCTCGGAGCCCTCGGATGTCACGTGACGTTTTGTATAGAAACTGACAGATCGTCCCGTCCCATCCCGTCTCGTCCCGTTCTGGTCATCTCTTAGCTAACACCGGTTGATGCATGTGGCCCTAAATAAACTCAACATGCAATAAAACGGTATCTTGTGTCAATTATTATTGTTCTTCTCAAATAATGTCTCTGCGCTGCGTACTTTATACCAATTCAATCATTATGTATACATACAATGTCAACACTATTTTTAACTTAATGAGGCAAACAGTTTTTATGCTAGAGAAATTCCAATATAGTATTGATACGTCTATCAATTTAAGAAAGGAGGATGGCTGTTTTAAACGGTTTTATTTAGCTTGCCCTGCTTGTGTGTTTATCATTAAAATTTATCACTTTGTCGGTTGCCGATAAGGTGATAATGCCATAAATATTGGTTTAGAAATGAAAATTACTAACAAGCGTATCAAATAGTACCTTTTACTGAAAACAAGAACGTTTATAACTTTTATTTTAGAAACTACAAAATAAAAAATGCACCTCCATCAAATACGAACATTTAAAGAGAAACATTTCGAAACTACCTGATTCAATACAATTTGAGGATAGAAATTTTTAAATTCAGCCTGCTATGGTACCTGAATACGGAATTTCCTGGCACTCACAGCACAGCAGTCAAGTGTTTATCCGCTCCCTAACTATTTCGAGAGCAACGCAAATAAACCGAGTTTGCCGACACAAAGCAGTATCATTATGCTCAATTTAGGTATTGTTAAGCTTGTTATATTTTACGCTGTGCTGAAAAGCGTAGTGTATTTGTGTTATCATGTGCCTCAATAATTCATGCATTTGCGTAGTATTTAGTGTTTGATTACAATTTTTCTTAACTGTGGACCTGAACTGTAATTAGTTTATATCATGTCATAACATAACATGTTTATATCATGTCTACCTGCCTTGAGGCAAAAACATCGATGTCTATTTTTGGCACAACGCTTATAAGGGATTTATAAAAGAACTTGCGCTTACAAAGCTCTCGGGTAGATTAAGCATAGAACTACAGAACTATATCGAGATAGAACCAAAAAATGTATGTACCTCATTTAGCAAAAAGGCGAAAACGCCACCATTGCTCAAAAAAAAACCCCTTCTAAAGACAAAAATTATATACTTAAGTCCTTATATGCTTTTTGCAAAAAAAAATTAAGGCCATTTATGCTACTAATATAATAAACGCGAAACTTTGTAAGTATGGATGGATGTTTGTTACTCTTTCACGTAAAAAATACAGAACTGACTTTAATGAAACTTTACAATGTTATAGCTTATACATGAGAATAACAATGGTTATGTCATGTGTTCTGATGTGCTACAATTTATAAAGATTGCGCAGACGAAGTCGCGGGCACCAGCTAGTTATGAATAAACAGGTGGGAAAGGCGGTGTTAGTTAAATACCTACATTAAGTCAAAAAATTAAATAACTATAGGTACTTACTACAAAACCTCAGACTCAAAATTGTACCAAATGATTGTTCAGATATGAAAATCTCAGTGTAAAAATGTTTCCACGACCTTAATACCAAAATTTTCTTCATTTGGCTTACATGTTAAGCCTTCTCCAGAAATCAGGAAAGCCCGCTGGCGAAAGGCCAAGTTCGAAACTCCGGTCTTTTTACATTTAATACTCTTAAGTTTGATGTAGTGGACTGGACTTATTAGGTTCGAGATTAATACTGTTTATTTTGTTAAGAGGTTTACGTGAAATTGCTTTCAGGGTGATGAAACTTCGTGATTTAGAACTTCTTGTTTGCTAACTCTGTATGTTTGAATTGAACCGTGTCGCAATTTCTGCGCTCAGCTGATGAAGTTTGAAATGCAATGCCACTAAAGGCTTTGACTTGGCTAGTATCGGTGCAAATATGTATCAAGCTCTTAGACTTTACCAAAGGAATATAGCGCTTGAAATTATGGCTATGAGGACGCTTTGAAGCTCACTTTCATACTTTCAGTTGAGGGCAGCGCGCTTACCACGAACATCGAAAATCGTCTTTGACGGAGAAACTTCTTTGTCATTCTAATGTGCAAGTGTGACAGAGATGGACATACAAATCCGCAATCGTTCGATTTTCGTGGTATAAGCCCAGGGCTTGAGAACCAGTATTTTCTTCATGTGTTTTTATTTTATTTTAATTTTGATGGGGTTACCAAATAATACGACTATGATGCATGATTGAGTCATACATACAGAGCATATTTAAAATAATGCAGACCACTATGCTATTACGAGGTTTTAAAAAAATACCGATTCCAAGCCCTGAAGATCGCTATTTTGGCAAAGGATAATTTAATTTAGTTTAAAATATAAAAAACATTTATTTTCGAAATATATACAGTAAGTGTAACTTACCTAACTACCTACCTCTACCTACCTTAAATCTAAAGTAGGTCCTTGAGGCATTGTAGAATAGAATAGAATAGAATACTCTTTATTGCACACCTCGGTACATGAGAAAGAACAAAACATTTACAAGGTACAAACATTTGATTAACACAGAGGCAAACAACAGGCGGTCTTATCGCTAAAAAGCGATTTCTTCCAGACAACCTTTGGGTAGCGGAAACATTAAAAACGTATCCTTGAAGAGTAGGCGTTGCAAAAAAAAAAAAGGATGAAATGCACTTAACAATCACACAAATCAAGCAAAACAATAAACATACACATATAAGAATAGTATAAATAGACATACATAAACATACATAAATATATATATATATATAATATTCTTATAACAGTAACATACAAGCCATACAGTGAAAAAGAAGCAGATAGAAAGACAATAAATGATAGGTAAGTCTATATAGTATATATTACGGGAGAGACAGGTAATGCTCTTTAAGCAGTTTTTTAAAAACAGCAAGAGATTGCGCGCGCCTGATGTGTAGGGGCAGGGAGTTTCAAAGCCGAACAGCCTGGAATGTAAAAGAACAGCTATAAAATTTTGAAGAGGATGACGGGAAGGACAGAAGCAAATTGCTAGATGATCTAACAGAGCGGAGATAATTGAAACGTTCTTTAAGATAACAGGGAGTAGCAGGAAAGAAAAGAGTAGTATAAAGAAGGGACAGAACGTGATAGTCACGGCGAAGACGAATAGGGAGCCACTTGAGCTGCGTGCGGAAAAGGGAAACATGGTCATATTTGCGTAACCCAAATATGAACCGGATGCAAATATTTTGAATACGCTCAAGTTTATTAAGCTGATCCTCGTTAAGATCTAGATATGCTACGTCAGCATAGTCCAAAATGGGAAGAAGGAGAGTTTGGGCAAGCGCAATTTTGGTCGGAATGGGTAGAAAATTTCGCAGCCTTCTAAGAGAACCTACCGCGGCAAACATCTTCCTACTCACTTCGTTGACTTGGGGTACCCAGGATAAGGTCTTATCTATAATTAAGCCCAAATTCCTAACTTGCTGTGAGTAGGGAATTATAACACCATCAAATAAAATTGGGGGAAGATTTTTAAAATCGACCTTCGGTAAAAGCTTGGGACTTCCAATAATAATGCATTGCGTTTTAGAAGGATTTACCTTAAGGCCAAACCCGAGGCTCCAATTCAAGACACTTGCCAAGTCACTATTAACCGAGCCAATAATAGATTGAAGATCACTAGTTCCACCCTGCGAATAAATTTGAAGATCATCGGCATAAAGGTGATATTTAGAAGAAAGATTTGAAGTAATAGAGTTTATAAAAATGGAAAATAATAATGGAGATAACACGCCGCCTTGCGGTACGCCGGCCAGCGTGTTGCACCAGGAAGAACGAAAATCATCCACCTTTATACATTGCCGACGACTAATTAAATAACTACGAAACCAACCAATTACAGCAGGAGATATATTAAGAGAACGCAGAATCCCGAGTAGAACATCAAAGTCAACAGTATTAAAAGCATTACTGAAGTCCAGCAGCGTCAACACTGTTAACTTCTGAGCGTTCATTCCTGCACGAATGTCGTCAGTGATATTAACGAGAGCAGTAGCCGTACTATGGCCGGAACGGAAACCAGACTGGAAGGGGTTAAAGAGATCGCATTTACTAAGGTACGAAGTAAGCTGCTGGTGAACAATGCGCTCAAGAACTTTGGAAAGGAAAGGGAGGATAGAGATAGGACGGTAGTCAGAAAACGATGATGGATTAGGTTTCTTAGGGATTGGAACGATACAAGCATCTTTCCAGAGAGAAGGATAAGAACAAGAAGAAATGGAATTATTGAGGATAACAGTAATCACGGGAGTCAGTAAATCAAGAAGGGGGAGGATCATAGTACGACTAATACAATCGACACCAACGGCATTCGACGAAATGGAAACAACGCTCTTCCTAACATCACTGTCGGTAAAAGGCATGAAATAGAAAGGAGAAGAGTCAGGAGTTGGAAGTGTCGAGAGATACTGGAGGGTTTTCTCCTTGGCGGGCCCACCGAAGGTCGCAGAAGTTGAAAAGTGCTGGTTAAGCAAGTTGAAGTCGATATCTTTAGGACAAGAGTGCTGTTGTGACTTTCCAACTCCAAGCGACTTCAGGAACTTCCATACCTTCGCAGGGTCCCCATTTTCAACGGACGCATGGATATGCCTTCTTTGCGCATCTCGACAAATGGTGTTACAGCGATTGCGTAAGGTATGGTAGCGAGATTTGTTGGCGTCTGATGGGTTAGTTTTGTATCTGGACTTGGCAAAATTCTTTTTATCCAGTGAAACCTTTATTTCCTTCGTCAACCAAGGAGCAGGCAGATGCTTCACCCTAATTGAACGGACCGGAGCATGCACATCATAGAGCTGGGTAAGAAGCGAATTAAAAAGAGACATCTGCTCATCCGTATCAGCTCTAGAGATTACGCCCCAGTCAATTTTTGAAGCGTCATCAAGGAGCCTTTCTCTATCCATCCGCCCAAAATTACGCTGCAAAAGGATCTTAGCTTTAGCCTTCGGCGGTTTAACTTTGTACGACAGATATAGTAAGTCGTGGTACGAGAAGGCATCAGCCCCGAACTGGCCAGATTTAGCGACATGAGTAAGAGAAGAAGTAAGAGTAAGGTCTAATAGCGAGGGCATTGTACCTAGGATGCTGGCGGCATTTCCTCGTTAAAATAACATATATTTAGATTTAATAATCGTTTGTTATTTCTTGCATGCTGTGTTTATCAGTAAGTATTTATACATTAAGCATAAGAACGTCATAGGTATATATAATCATCGAAGTATTAATGTTATAACTTTTGGTAAACCTTTAATGAATCAATAAATAAATATTAACAAGTGAACGTTTATACTTGTAAAGGCCAGTTTCAGCGCATTATTTGGGGGTTTGTTAAACATTTTACTACTGGTTCACAATCTCGTCTAGGTTTTTATGCCTATCGCGTAAAAGAAATGTTTACCAACATTGAATTTGTGTGTCCCATCTCGGTGGGATCACCGAGCGATTACGTGTTGCATTTTATAGAGACTAACACACTGTCCCGTTCTATCCCGTCCTGAGCGTGAGCCAGCCTTAATTATATTTTTTATAACATTGACACACCCATATTGTTTTAAAATCACATTGTCGAGTCGAGTCGAGTGAGCTATTTGCTTGAATTTTCATACAAATTACCGTTGGTATTGGACACCGCCTGTGGACACCTGGTGACTTATGACGTCATAACGCGAATCAGTTTAGTTTCTAAACTGAATCGCGTTAAGACGTCATGGCAAGGCCATGATGTCGTAAGTGTGCCACGTTAAACATATATTATGCCCTTTACCACTATTAAGACTTAGATAAGTGTGCCAAACAAAACTGAAGCTCAATCTCTCCTCACACTTAATAAATAAATGTGATTGATCACCCGGGTGATGCCCAAGCCGCGAAGGTGACAAAACCACTGTCTGTCCGACGATGGCTACCCTGCAGTCGAAACATGTCACGCTTATTGTGATAAAAATATCGTTATATCGTTTAACCGTTTAAATATAATGTCAGTACGTCTCACGAAAGTATAAATTATATAAATGTGATTGTTTCTAGTGAAAGGTACCATTTTGTTGGTTACCAATAAGGCGCTAATGCGATAAAGATTTGTCTAGAAATGAACCTAACCAAAAAGGCACAAACGTACCTTTTACGATTGGTACCTTTATGTTACGTACAGATAGGCTCACGTGAACACTGAAAGAAATATATCTGCTTTTTTGTAATTCAGAAACATTTATTATTTGGTCAAATTCCGTGTTCTCCTCTCGTCCGCCGAATAAAATGCTACGCGCATTCATGAGCACGTTTTTATTATGCCCACATCGTTTGTCAGCGAGACAGAGGCGAGCGTTAATTTGACAAGGGATCAGCGTTGACCTGCGCCGGAGAAGAGCGTTATTATTTGGTGCCCTGTCAAAGTTTTTGGTAATTATCTTCGTGGGTAAGAAATGTTATTACTTTAACGTAGTGTGTATGTAGGTAATTAAGTAAAGTTAATTGAAAAGTAACAGAACGTGGGCAAACATTTGATACATTATTTAGATAATTAGATTTCCTAAGATTTTTTTAAATTATAATTTGTTCAATAAGTTTAAATGTGTTCGTCTTCTAAACAAATTAAAATCATTGCATGCATTGCTACTAAAAAGTATGATTGGAATCGCACACAAAATACAAGCTACCGCCTGCTGTAAAATTGGATTCTATAATTTTGACTTGTTTGATTTAGGGTGAATTTCAACAGGTCTAAAATTTAGATAATTTTGGTGGCCTTCATTGAAATTAAACACTTTAGAACGGATTAATCGCGTTTATTAACACCATGATCCTACGTTTCGAGCCCTTTACAGCACTCGTTTTCACAGGGTTAAGATGATGACTGAGAGAATGCGAATTCTCCCCGTCAATCAAAAAAGTTACTTGTGCAAACTACCTACATACAAAAATATAAAAATAATTTAAAAAATAAAAACAAAGGTTGGTCTACAATGCCCAGAGGGGCTTATAAAGCTAGTAATAGCCTAGCTAAGCTAAGCTAATAAGCTAGTAGTAGTATCAGCACACAGGTACTTGCCAAAGCAGCCGTGCCCTGTCAGCATCTGTGTGAGGTGGTATGAAGGTGCGCCGTGTTTGCGGTCGACCCATTGCTTCAGAACGGGCCGAACAGCGTCCACCAAGTCCCGGCTAGCTCCCGGGATCTCCAACCTCTCCGACCATCTCTGAAAGAGGACGTCGCGTGACTCTTCCCGCCAATTTCGGACTTCTTGGGGGGCGGGTGGGTTGTCATTTGCTCTGGCCTCCTTAACGCGCCAGTAGACATCCGACAGGGCTGTGGCTTCGAGGTCCCAGGGCGGGCTTCCGGCGGGTGCGGAGCTGGTAGACCTCCCCGTGGTGCACCTGGGAGGGGGAGAATAGCCCGCTCAGTTGCGCGATGGCTATCCTCACTCTGCGAACTACCAGACTGGAGGCGGTTGCAGTGAGTTTACTCCTGCGTGGGCTTAAATGCCGTGACGTGTGGCCGTGGAACAAAACCACGTTAAAAATGAAACGAGGGTGGTCGCTCCAGAAATGGAGGCGAGGGGTGCGGTGATGTGCCAGGTGCACTCGACTTATAGTCGACGCCGGACCAACCGTTGCTCGTTCCAAGGTCGTGGTCATGTTTTGCGGCTTTGGACGGGTACCGGGGGCCTTGCCTTAATTGGCTGGGCCGCGAGGACGAAAACCTCAATAAAAAATTACCCCTAATCCTAAGCGCGGTGCGTCGCGAGAGGATGCATGGCTGAGGTGGAGTCAGTCGTTAACGCACCAACCTGCAGTACCGCCCGACCCTGCAGCGTAAAAGGGGCACTTTGGTCAATGGGGTTCTCTGACCATCGTGCAGCTAATGTCACCCTACTCGTGGGAATAATTTATGCAGACATTTAAAAACACAAACGGCCCTTTTCAGGGCCAAAACACGATGTTAAGGTTGAGGGGTGGAGGACCACCCAAGGAAGCTTCGGCCTCCAAAATCGGGAAGAGTGGGGCTGCGAAGAGAGCCAACCCGGACACTCAGACCCACCATGAGGAGGCAAAAATCAGTACGGCTGGGAGGGGCCGAAAATCGGCGGGGCCAGGTGCTCCCCGACTGCAAGTCGTACTAGCCAGTGCGTCCAAGTGTGCGCCCAAGGGGACGTATGCGGGCCTTGTAGCTGCCCGCAGAAAACTGAAATCCATCGGTACAGACTCCGATACCGAAGAGATCTTGGACTCAGATGATGAGGTAGAGCATGGGCGCTGGAGTGATGGCGGTGCCTCCCCACTACTCATTAAGGATCCGTGGGAGGCTATAAATAAGGCGACGGAGAACATTATGGCGCAGACTGCTAAGTCGAGGAACATAAAGGGGGAGGTGAAAGGCGCCATTTACGACTCCTGCCGCCAAATAGTGGCCGCCATCGAACGGTTCCCGCAGGGGGCCAGTGAAGAGATCCTCGCCCTACGCCAAGACAACAAGGCGATGAGGGAGGAGCTCGCGACGTTGCGCTCGGAGGCCACGGAACTTAAAAAGGCCTTCTCGGAGAGGGAGAGGGCTTGTCCCGCGACCAACACAACGGAAGCGGAGACTGGTCGTATCCGAACGGAGGTCGAGGAGCTCCTCTCCTCCTTCAAAGATGAACTCTCGCGAGAGCTCTCTGGCTCCTTGGGCGGAATGGAGCGGAGGTTGGAGGACATAAGGAGACGCCTCCCTCCGGAGCCAGTTATCCGCCCACCCCTCGCAGCAGGCAAAAAGAGGGTGGAGCCGCGGAACCAGGATATGACTGGGGCAACCTTAATGCCCCCAGCCAACACGCCGAAGCCCCTGCGGGCCAGACAGGAAACTGCTGCTCCCACGCGAGCCCCGAAGCCATCGGGGGCACCCCCTGCAGAGCTGCACTCTCCAACGCAGGGTAAATGGACGAGAGCCCAAAAGAAGGGGAAAAAACAGGCCCCCCCAACAGCGAATCGGCCAAAAAAGCCGG
Organism: Lathronympha strigana; assembly: GCA_949128165.1. Lineage (NCBI taxonomy): Eukaryota > Metazoa > Arthropoda > Insecta > Lepidoptera > Tortricidae > Lathronympha > Lathronympha strigana. The sequence continues at coordinate 5,321,930 of OX421911.1, forward strand.
CCCCTGTTGCCAGAAAGGTGGCGATCCCGCGAACGGCGGCCGTAGTGGCGGTCCTCAAACCTGAGGCCACAGAGTCCTACAAGGACATTTTGAAGAGGGCCACTCAAGCCTTCTGCCCGCAGGACGTGGGGGTCGAGCGCCTGACCATTAGAAAGACGGCGGATGGGGCACGCATTTTCGAGATGGCGGGCACGGACGATGGCCGCGCGGCGGACGCCTTCAAAGAGCGTTTGGAGGCGGCCATCGGAGACGCGGCTCGGGTGTATAGGCCGGTGAAAATGGCGCGTCTCCGAGTCACCGGCCTGAACGAGGCGGCCACTCAAAATGAAGTGGCGGAGGCCATAGCGGTCAAAGGGGGAGGCTGCCAGCCAACAGCGGTGAAGGTCGGCACAATCGTATTTGGAGGCTACCGCGGCTCAGGGTCGACACTGGTTCAGTGTCCCGCTGAGGTTGCTAGCGCCGCAGCGAAGGAGGGGACTGTCATGGTTGGGTGGTCGTCCGCCAAAGTGGTGGCGCTTGAACCGGAGGCGCTACGGTGCTACCGGTGCCTGGGCATCGGCCACACTGGGGCGACGTGCCCGTCACCGGTGGAGCGTGCTGCCCTGTGTTACCGCTGTAGTAAGCCAGGGCACAAAAGGGCAGACTGCCAAGCGGAGGCTTTTTGTGCCGTTTGCCACCTCGCCAGCCGGCCAGCGGGGCACAGAATGGGCGGATCGGCCTGCAAACCCCCTAAGGTTAGGGGAATAGCAGCCGGTAGCCAAAACCACGGGGCTACAAGCCAAGCCCCCCCAAGAATGACGAGCTCCCCAATACCCATGGACGAGCAATGCTCGTCGCAGGCGACGGGGTCCGGCGTTTAGTCGCGAAGACCCTTAATGGGGCCAGCGGGTCGGGACCCGCATTGCACGGCCCCACGTCGTCGGGGGGGAGGTCACGTCGTTTCTGACCTCCCCCTCCTTAGTGCAGAGTGCCCTGGAACGGGGCCAGGGCCGCCGGGGGACACCTTGGTAGAATCCTCATCGATCCCATGGTGCCCCACAAACGGCAGAGAAAGAAACGTCGGAGTGGAGTTTAGTGGGTAGGGCCGCTCTGCTTCCCTCTAACTGAAGAGGGAGAACTGAGCGGCGAGTCCCACACACCCCCCATCATGGCCTAACCCGAGGTCGGGGGACGGTGCGTAAATGCATTCTCCACTCCGTAACAAAAAAAAAAAAAAAAAAAAAAAAAAAAAAAGGGCGGGCTTCCGGCGAGCAGGCAAGCGCTCACGTACAAGCATGTACGGTACGCTCGAGCCGTCCTGAGTGCTAGGGCCCGCTGCGGCCTCCGCAATTGGGCCGCATTTCGAGCACTCAGGGTGTCCGCCCATATTGGCGCACCGTATAGCGCCATCGATCGCAGGACCCCCATGTAGAGGCGCCTGCATGTTCATCCCGGACCTTCCACATTCGGCAGTATCCGTCCGAGCGCTCCGGCTGCAGCCAACACCCTTGGGGCCAAGCGCCGGAAATGCTCGTCGAACCTCCATCGGCCGTCGAGGACGAGTCCTAGGTACTTCATAGACGACCCAACGGCGATGGAAGTCCCTCCCACCGTGATGCGAGCACCTGGGGGTGGCGCGTTCCGGGGCCCATGGAAGACTAGGGCCTCTGATTTATGTAAAGCCACCTCCAGGCCCAGCGCGCGAATGCGTTGCACGACGTGTGCCACTCCTGCCGTTGACAGATATGCCGCTTCCCGATGTGTGTTACCCCGGGCTACTACGAGGGTATCGTCGGCGTAGCAGGTGATGCTGACCCCCCGCAAAGTAGCCCCACGCAGCACCCAGTCGTAGCCGATGTTCCACAGGAGCGGCCCGAGCACCGAGCCCTGTGGAACACCGCACGATATTTGCCTTCTCCCCCAGCCGTCCCTTGTTGGGAAGACCACAACGCGCCCAGTGAAATAGTCTGCCACTGTTTGTTGTAGGTACTCAGGCACGTTGTGGTATTTTAGGGCCGCCTTTATGGTTTCCCAGGGCAGGGTGTTAAATGCGTTGGAAATGTCCAGCGATATCGCCATTGCCACTCTCCCCTGGGAAACTTCCTCCTCAGCCAGATCCCTCACCCTGGCGATTACGTCCAGCGTAGAGCGCAGTGGGCGGAAGCCGTACTGGCAGTCGCTAAGGCCCGGCTGCATGCTCCTGACTAGGCGGCCTGCGAGCACACGTTCGAACACCTTCCCCATTTCGTCGAGGAGCACGATTGGACGGTAGGCCGACGGCTGGTCGGGCGGACGCCCGTCCTTACGGAGGAGTACCAGCTTGCCCGTTTTCCACCTATTGGGGAACCGTCCCTGGGTCAGGCACGCTGTGAGAAAATCTCTGACCCTTTTCTCCATCTCGCTCATTGCAATGGCCAGTAGGCGCCCAGGAATGCCGTCTGGCCCGGGGGCTGTCTTTTTCTGGCGAAGTTTGAAGACAGCCGCACCGAGTTCGGCTTCTGTCACAGGAGGCGCCTCAGCCACGGCTTCCTGTGGCCCTGTGGTGGATGCCATCGCTGGGGGCACGAATGCTTCTCTTTCTGGGAAGAGTGCGCCAACTACACGCTCCAGAAGCGCCGGCTGGAGACTGCTGGTTAGTGGGGGTGCCCAGGGTCGGAGTTTTTGCCTCACGACTTTATACGGCTTGCCCCACGGGTCCCTATTCAACGTCTCCAGCCACTCCGCCCAGGCCGCCTCTTTGGCTTGTGCGATGGCCGTTTGTAAGGTGTTGCGGGTGACCCTGTAGAGTTCGTACTGGGTATCTTCCTCGGTTTGGTCCCGAACCCGCCTTCGCCTGCTGCGAGTGTACCGGCGGCGAGCTGCCACGCAAGCGTCCCGCAACTGCCAGAATTCTGGTCGCCACCAGTACACTTGTTGTTGCGGTTTGGTAAGCTTTGCCCTAGGCATCGATGCGTCGCACACTCGGGTCAAAGCACCGGCAAGGTGTTCAGCTTCTTGCTCGACATCTTGCACCTCAGGCATCTGAGGGCCGGCTCCCCAGGACTCGACAATGGCTGCCTCCTTGGCGAACTCCCTGTCCATCCTTGCTAGGACCCATCGTGGACCATCCCCGGTAGCGCGTGGATTTCCGGCAATTCTGTTGGTAAGGGTGGAGACATCGAACCTTATGTATCGATGGTCTGATAGCGTTTCCACCCCTACTTCCACTCTCCAGTTCTGAGCACGGCGGGCTAGGGCGTGAGACGCAAACGTGATGTCCACGATCGATTCGCCCTGTTGCCGCACGCACGTGCTCTCCGATCCGGTGTTGAGGATGTCTAGTCCGAGGGAGACAGCCCATTCTTCCAGTACATCCCCTCGAATATTCGACGCTGGAGAGCCCCACGCTGCGGATTTCGCATTAAAGTCCCCCGCGACTAGCACTGGGGTGGGCTAGCGACTATAACTGGCCAACTAGAGTCCCGATCTCCGTCAGCATATGCTCGAATTCGGCGATGTTCCGGTTGGGTGAAAAATACACCCCAATAACGGCCACACCGTGTTTTCGAAGGACGGCGACCCAGCCATGGCGGGGGCTATTACAGCCACGGTCCCGTCATGGTCGGAGGCCCAGTCATTCCGATCGGGTATATAATAGGGCTCTGACACCACCGCCACGTTGATCTGCCACTCCGCGAGGGTCTGAGCCAAGAGGTCCTGAGCCCTGGCGCAGTGGTTGATTCGCCTGTAGTGCCCTAAGTGCCATATTAAACGGTATCCATATTATGTTCCTCCGCTGCACTAGGCTGAGACTGGAGCGACTACAGGCGCGCTCCCGATCTTCTTCCCTCCAGGTTTGGCGTTTTGCCGCTTTACGTTCGGGCACGCTTTCGCGCCGATAGAGTGCGAGGCTGGCTTGCCAGCCGCCGAACAGATGGCACAGTTGGCGTCAGCAGTGCACTCCCGCGACTTGTGGCCTGGTTTCCCGCAGCGATAACAAATTTGGCTGCGATCCACCCCCCTGTCACATTTGGCACCGACATGCCCGGCCTCCAGGCATCGATAGCACCTAAGTGGCTTGGCTTCTAGAACCACTACTCGTGCTGACACCCAGCCAACTTTTACTCTGCCTACTTCCGCCACTTTCTTTACTGCCGTTATTGGGCATCTTAGCCAGAGCGAACCCGAACCCTTCTGGTCCCGGGACATGACGCCTGGTTTGACGGCGTTTACGGCACACCCACCAGCCTCAGCCACAGCTGTCGCCACCTCCTCCGCCGTTACCGAGTCGTCTAGCCCTAAGACCCGGATCTCCGCGCATTTAACGGGTCGTTGAACGACCACCTCTGCACCCAGAACCTCCCGCAGTTTGGCAGCTAGGTCGTCAGCTGCTTTCTCGGCGTTCTCTGTTTCGGGAGGGATCTCCAGCATTCGGGCCCCAGTTACTGCTGTCTGGAAGCGCACTTGGGAGATACCCATATCCTCCAATCTGATTTCCTTTCTGGCTTTAGTCATAATGGTCTCGTATTTAACCCCCTTTTCTACTGCCTCTGATTTTAGCGTGAGGGTGATGGCAGCAGTACGGGGCGACTGCAGTTTCCTCTTCCGCGGGGCCTTCTTCTTGGGTGCAGCAGGCGCCTTGGGTGCTGCTGTCTCACTCCGTTTCTTGGTCTTCCGGCCAGCTGCTTCGCTCCACTCCCCACGTGGAGGAGGAGGATTGTTGGCGTTGGAGGCCGAAGTTTTAGTTGTAGGAGCTTGCCTGGCGGTGGCCGCTTCCTTTGCGGCCAAGCTCTTTTTTTTGCGCCTTGATTTCGGCAGATCTGCAGTGGTTTCTGCAGTTGGGACTGAGCCAGCAGCAGAGGTGCCAGCTTCAGGTTCTGGTTGGGTAGCTGAAGTAGAACGTCCTCTCGGCTTGGCAGCCGCCACCTGCTCTGTATGCCTTTCCTGTGCCAAAGGTGGCCTTAGTCGTGGTTCCGGAAGGAGACGGGACTCAATGCTCTCCAGTGTAGCATTGAGCATCGTCCTAAACTGCTCCCTGTTGGAGCGTGACACCTCCTCAATTAGCCTTTTGATATCCGGCTCGGCTGAGGTAGCAGGTTGACCGCGCATTAGGGCAACCTCTTTGCGAAGTTCCGCCACCTGGCGCGCGAGCTGCGCATTTGCCGCCTCGAGGCGTAGCACCTCTTCTGTCGCATTAAGAGAGCGCATATCCTCGAGAGCTCCCTTAACGGAGGCTACGGACATTTTTAGCGCTTTTTGGAATGTGCCTTTTAGGTGGCCAGATTTTTGGGCGACCATCTCGACTGTCCTGCAGGCTTCGAGGACGCGGGCTTCGATGCCGGCCGACGTTTTCGCGGCCTCCTGCTCGTCAATGGACACCTGCCGGCTAAGGCGACGGACAGTCCTTTCCCTTATAGCCGCTTCCGCTGTTTCATTATAGGCAGCAATTTCCTCCTCCATTTGAGCCTCCCGCTGGCGCGCTGTTTCAGCCGATAGCTTAGCTTTCTCTCGGCTCTGCCCTACATATTTGCCCGTTGTAGGTAGGTGGCCCCGGCCCCTTTTGGGAGTCGTCCTCAGGAATTTCTCCCTTTCAATGTTTCGGTTCGAATCATCGCTCTGTGCGCCGAAATCGCTATGCGTGTCTGCTAGACCAACGCACTGTCCCGTCGTGGGTGGACGGCCCCCCGACCGCCTGGCCACCTTTCCAGGCGATCCGGAGTGATCCGACTCAGTTTCCAAGTCGTGGCTGGCGCTGACTGACTGGGCCCAGAAGCGCCCTCCCGGGTACGAGCCCACCGATGCGCTCAAGTTCGATCGTGACCGAACCGTGGCGAGCGTGCCGACCTGCGATTGATCGCCTTCCTCTGTGATCTTATCTACACCGTCTTTATCCTTGGCGCGCTCGCCCCCCTCCTCCGGATTGGGGCTCTGCGTGACGCCGCCAGTCTCGGCCTGGGCATCGGTCCTGCGCAGGCCACTGATTCCTGGCTTAGGCTAACGTCCAAGTGCCTCAACTATTCTGAGAGAGAAGCCTGATTATTATTAGGTACTGTAATTTTAGAAATTATATAATGTATGTAATACTTACTATCTAGTACTTAGATATATATATATAAAATAACAAGTGTAATTGGTATTGACTGTTCTTGTTAAATAAATAAATAAATAATAAAAATAAAAATAATAAATGTTTAAACCCTGTGAGGATTAACATACATACAACTTACGAACGTAAGTCTTACTTTTTAGATAAACAAGAATGAACTCCCATTCGATTAATTAAATACCTATTCATATTCAAGCGTCTAAAATAAAAACATAAACGTATCAGAAAAACCTGTGATAGTGTAAAAAAAATATTTATAAGCACTGATGAGTTTCACAAATGGGTATCTTTATACGTGTACTCGGTCGTGAATTTTCTCGACATGACACTGTATCGTCATGACACTTTTTGTAGAGCATCTGATGTGCTCATTCACCCCATTTCCCCGTTTCTGGAGCTGCAGGTTAATTGTCCCGGCGGCTTTCTTTCTACTTCTTTCTAATACAATACAATAACTCTTTACTGCACACCTCATAAAATATTGCAACAGAAAAATATACATCATACACAAAAGCAGAGGTAAACAACAGGCGCTCTTATCGCTAATAAGCGATCTCTTCCAGACAACAGGGTAGCGGAGCAAATGTATCAGAAAAAACAGTAGAAGGGGCAAAAACTAAATGGAACTAATTCAATAGAAACAAAAAAATAGACATACATGCACAATTCCAAAAACAAAAGTCTAATCTATATATATAAAAGAGGTTGTCCTCATCTACGATCATCGCACAGCCGAAACGGCTACGACTAGAAACTTGAAATTTTTACCAAAGCTTCCTTTTAGTACATAGGCGAGAGATAAGAACGGATTTTTCGAAATTCCACCCCTAAGGGGGTGAAAAGGGGATTGAAAGTTTGTAGGGAAATGGAATTTTTTTTTGAGCTAGAGACTTGAAACTTTGTGCAAAGACTCTTTATTATAATTAAAGAAAAATATTTTCATGGTTTTTGGAAATTCAACCTATAAAGGGGTAAAAAGGGGGGTGAAAGTTTGTAAAGGAATGGAATTTTGTTTTGAGCTAGAGACTTGAAACTTTGTTTTAAAACTCTGTATTACAATTAAAGAAAAATGTTTTCATAGTTTTTGGAAATTCCACCTCTAAAGGGGTAAAAACGGGGTTGAAAAATTGTATAGGAATGGAATTTTGTTTTGAGCTAGAGATTTGAAACTTTGTATTAAGACTCCTTATTATAATTCAAGAAAAGTATTTTCATAGTTTTGGAAAATTCAACCCCTATGGGGGTTAAAAAAGGGGTAGAAAGATTGTATGAGAATGGAATTTATTTTTGAGCTAGAAACTTGAAACTTTGTGTAAAGACTTAAAATTACAATTAAAGAAAACTATTTTCATGGTTTTTAGAAATTCTACCTCTAAAGGGGTAAAAAGGGGGTTGAAAGTTTGTAAAGGAATAGAATTTTGTTTTAAGCTAGAGACTTGAAACTTTGTTTTTAAACTCTGTATTACAATTGAAGAAAAGTGTTTTGATGGTTTTTGGAAATTCTACCTATAAAGGGGTAAAAAGGGGGTTGAAAGTTTTTATAGGAATGTAATTTTGTTTTGAGCTAGAGACTTGAAACTTTGTGTTAAGACTCCTTATTATAATTAAAGAAAAGTGTTTTCATGGTTTTTGGAAATTCAACCCCAATGGGGGTAAAAAAGGGGTAGAAAAATTGTATGAGAATGGAATTTATTTTTGAACTAGAGACTTGAAACTTGGTAAAAGGCTCCTTATTAGAATAAAAGAAAAGTATTTTCATAGTTTTGGAAAATTCAACCCCTATGGGGGTAAAAAAGGGGTAGAAAGTTTGTATGAGAATGGGATTTATTTTTGAGCTAGAGACTTGAAACTTTGTTTTAAAACTCTGTATTACAATGAAAAGTGATTTCATGGTTTTTGAAAAATTCACCTATAAAGTGGTAAAAAGGGGGTTGAAAGTTTTTATAGGAATGGAATTTTGTTTTGAGCTAGAGACTTGATACTTTGTTTTAAGACTTTTAATTACAAATGAAGAAAACCGTTTTCATGGTTTTTGGAAATTCTACCTCTAAAGGAGTACAAAGAGGGTTGAAAGTTTGTATAGGAATAGAATTTTGTTTTGAGCTAGATACTTGAAACTTTGCGTAAAGACTCCTTATTAGAATGAAAGAAAAGTGTTTTCATAGTTTTGGAAAATTCAACCCCTATGGGGGGGGAGGGGGTAAGAAAGGGGTAGAAAGTTTTTATGAGAATGGAATTTATTTTGAGCTAGAGACTTGAAACTTTGTTTAAAGACTCTTTATTACAATTAAAGAAAAATGATTTAATGGTTTTTGGAAATTCTACTCCTAAAGGGGTAAAAACTAAAAAGGGGGTTGAAAGTTTGTTTGAGAATGGTATTTTTTTTTTGAGTTATAGTCTTGAAACTTTGTGTAAAGACTCTTTATTACAATTTAAGAAACGTGTTTTCATGATTTTTGGAAATTAAGGGGGTGAAAAGGGGGTAAAATCTTAGTATGGAAATGGAGATTATTTTTGAGCTTGAATGTTTTTGGTAAAAACATTTTATTTTAATTAAAGAAAAGTGTATAATTTAAACTTTCGTGAGTCATACTGATATTAAATTGCAACGGTTAACACTCACGTATTTTTATCACAATAGGCGTGACATGATTCGTCTGCGTCGGGCAGGCATCGTCGGACAGACAGAGTGTTGTTATCACCTTCGCTGCCCGAGCCCGGCGTAGGTAACGGTTCGCGCGGGAGGAAGCGGAAGCGGGGTGATTCGCGCAATCCGGCGCCGTCGTTGCGGGAGTCTGAATTGTCGGATCGTCTGACGGGATCAACGACAAGCACACCGAACTAACCGTGTCCACCAAATCGTCACCACACAAATTCACGTTCCCTCTAGGAAGCACTGGTTTCCAAGCCGGTGGCAGAGTCCAACCTCCGTCGCGGTTGAAATTAGGGCGACGTCCGATTTCAATGGCCTCACGGATCTTGCGTGGCACGTAACATTATCCCTGTGCCAACAACTTCACTTTATCGAACCGAATGAATTGCGTCGCGTCCGTACCGAAAGTATGTTCCGCTACCGCCGAATGCCTTACGTCCTGACGCCTATTGTGATAAAAATACGTGAGTGTTAACCGTTGCAATTTAAAGAAAAGTGTTTTTATAGTTTTGGGAAATTCAACTTCTAAAGGGTTAGAAAGAGGGTTGAAAGTTTGTTTGAAAACGGTATTTTTTTTTGAGCTAGAGACTTGAAACTTTCTGCAAAGACTGTTTATTATTAAATTATAAAAAAGTTGTTTGCTAAGGGGTTAAACGTTTGTATGGAAAATGAGATTCTTTTTGAGCTAGAGGCTTGAAACTTTGTGAAAAGACTCTTTATTAGAACAAAAGAAAAGTGTTTTCATAGTTTTGGAAAATTGTACTTCTAAGGGGGTAAAATCGGGGTTGAAAATTGATGAAGCGATCATCGATTCCTTATTAAAATAAAAAAAAACTGGTTTCATGTTTTTTTTGGAAATTCCACCCATAAAGAGGTGAAAAGAGTGTTGAAAGTTTCTATGGCGGAAAGTTTTTTTTTGTATCCATAGACTTCAACTCAATTTTGTTATTCAAGTCTACATACTTGAGTTGTAATCATTTATGCTATTTAACCGGATGGTTGTCTGTAAGAGACAAATGTTGCCTTTTAGCGATAATACCGCCTGTTGCCAACATCTACCTAATAAAAACTTAAACGTAAACGCAATAGAAAATATTTGTATTATATATGTGTAGGTTATATCAAGTCACATTGTAAAAAGATAAAACAAGGTATGAAAATCTGTAGGAAGAACCCTATTATACGCGGACGAAGTCGCGGGCGGAAAGCTAGTAAATATATATATATATCAGCCATAATAGAATGCCACGGAGATAAGTGAAACACAAATCAAATCATTAATTACATTTCGATTTAACTGAACTAAACTAATTAGTCAGATAATGTGTTTAATGCCTCATCTTGGCTCGACTGCCCACTGTAGCCCACTGGGAAATGCATGAATCTGACAGGTTCTGTTCAAAAGTTCATAACTAGGAAACTAATAGGTCCCGCTAGTCTAGATAGCCGTGATAGATGTGTCCCCAGGGATTAAACTAAATAACAAATACTGTGATCGTTAAATTCCGTTATAAGTAGCTATCATTTATCATCAGGGATCGGAAATTCGGGCGCTTTTATACTTAAACTTCGACCTCAGTACCAACATCGTGTTGGTGTTGAGTATTATGGAGGCAGACTCAATTTAGTCACAATTGTGTTTCCCAAAAAAACTGAATGTTAAAAAATAATTTATCTACTCAAAAATAATATCTGCTTATGGCACATCATCACATAGGCATTCAGAAATAATTTATAGGTTTCTACACAAAAAATTTATTGATCGAATAGTTTCGGAAAGAATCGCTCTGAAAGTCTGAAAAAGTGTGCCCCCTTCTAACTTTTAAATGGGCGCTCCAAAAAATGTGGAAAAAATCAGGCAGGTAGGATATTAAACGATCTTACTACCAAAATTATTTTGAATTGGGCAAGCCGTTTTTGAGTATTTGTCAAAAAATTATTTATTACAAAAAGACGTAAATGCCTTGTTAGTTGTGTTTTGAAGGCACTTACACCTTTTTGCTCGCACAATTCTTTCATCGTGTGACGGTACGGAACCCTCAAGTATGCGTGGTCCGACACGCACTTCGCCTGTTGTTTTTTCCTTGATTGATAGAACTAGTTATTCTGCGTAGATAAAACATTAACATAGCTTGGTTAAAAAAATCATTCGGTTCTCTTCTCGTGAAAATTCCCAAATGTATTCATGACCGGTGCTAGGATTACAATACACATAACTCCGAAACTTTAAAACGTCAACACGGCATTATAAATTTAAATAAATGGGCATAACGCCGGTTTCAAGCACAAAACAGCATCGTTCATAGCGATACCGAGCCCTTTACCGACATAACCAAATTACCTTGACACGTGCCCCCATTAGCAGTGTACATCTGATAAACACTGTAAACGGTAGATGCTTAGGCCGCAGAGGCCCAGTTACGTCGGACACTCCGTATTCACAGAACCAAGTGCAATTTTATGATCCGTGAATATCGCGCAGGCATTTCTAGATGTTCGGATCACATTTTTATTGTTATGGAAATGGAGTTTCCCGTTAGTTGGAATTTCAAAAGGGTCGATTAGGACGTCTGGTTTTGAAGGTTGTGCACAATACGGAGTTCCCCCCTTATTTGTTGGATGTTCCCTCGCTTGAGTTTCGATGCATGCCTTTAAATTTTTACCTTTGTAGTTTCCTTAAAGTTCAATTGAAAGCGTGCGTTCGACCGCGTTTCTGTATTTTGTTTGGGAAATTGAATATCCTTTCACGGTATGAATGTAGTTTTGATTACAGGCAGTTTTAACTGAATTTGAAGTACGAGCGAGTACAAATTTAAATCAATTTTGAGGATTGGAGGAATAACGAAACGCGCGGACTGGTAACAAATGGAGCCGACAAGCCGAGTCGGCTGGCTGCAAACTATGAAAACGACTGATCAATTTTTATTGAATTTTCCGCCCAATATGAGCGACGAGCCGTTATTGATGGTTGTTCCGTGACAAGGCAGGAGCGCTAAAATGTCAGTCGAATTTATAAGAGTATTTTATTTGAAGTTGTCCGCTCCACTTTTTTTCAACATGAGTATATATCGCCATCGTTCGTACTGTTTAAAAATAATAGTGTAGATATTTTTATGTGATTTTTTACTAAAAATAATCTCTTTCGATCCTAATAGTTAGGACAAAAAATTGTCGATTTTTTTTTATATATTTTTTTAATTTCCGTTCCGTTACCGCACTAAAGTAAAATCTTGTGACACTTTTTTTCTTTTATTAGGATCAAAAGAGCTCGCTTCTACTAAAAGACTTTTTGAGTACAAACCTCATAAAACATTCCAAATAAAAACAAGTCCAAGGGACAACTTTGAAAAAAATGGCCTATTATCAGCTCAACTACAAGTTTTTACACAAGGTGATATACAGTTACTTCTGCACCAGTTGCATTCAACTTGAAGACAGACACATAGACTTCAGCTTGAGTAGTGAAATTTTCCAAACTGCAGGCACTAATATGGTTTTTTTTATTTATTTTATTTATTTCTAGACATACAATTATCTTTACAGGTTTAACCCAATGCGATAATGTAGCAAAAAATCTGAAATTATACATAACAGTAAAACATCAGCTTTCTTCTTATATCTAACAAATCAAATAAGTACTTAAATAATATATTCAGTATAACAAAGAGTTAATAATGCTACTTTTGTGAATTCACTCATCGTACACGAGAATAGGTCTATGCGCATGGCCACGAGGTTCAGGGTGCTCACGGCGCGCGCCAGCGGCGCCTCGTTCTGCAGCTTGGTGCGCCCGCGCGGGACGGCCAGCAGCCCGGGCTGGCGGCGCGCCACACTCGCGCGCGGAACACACACCCCCACCACCCCCAATACGTCCGCATTGTATATTTTTCCCCTGAGCAGTTTAAATATATATGTAACGAGTGCCAGCTCCCTTCTGACTTTCAGCTGATTGTATCCGACCATGCCTAAAATAAACAATGTCGGATACATCAGAGGATAAAACGGGTACACGCCGTATAGTCTCATATACATATACCTGATAAACTTATTTTGTATACGCTCTAGCATCAGAATATACTTTGCTTCGTGTGGAGCCCATATTTCGGCATTGTATTCTAACTGGCTTCTAACCATTGCATTATACAAAGATGTTATAGCCTTCATATTTGCAAATCCATTAGCCATCCTTAGTACAAAACCGAGATTCCTAAATGCTTTTTTACTAATATTAACAATGTGTTTTCTAAACGTTAGCTCCGTGTTAAAATTAACTCCGAGATCCTTTATCTCTGTGATTCTGACCATTACGTCTCCCTCTACCTTATAACTATTATGAATGGGAGTACGCACCCGAGAGAAAGAAATAACCTTAGATTTCTGGGTATTAAACTGTAAAAGGTTTTCTTTGCTCCATTGTACGACTCTGTCGATATCTGCCTGCAAGGTTTTACAGTCATCACTACTATTTACCGCCAGAGACAATTTAAGGTCATCCGCGAATAATAAACACTTAGCGTCCTTTACTATATTAGGCAAGTCGTTTATCATTAATAAAAATTCGAGAGGCCCTAAATTGCTTTCACGAATTTTATTCACCTAAGTTTTATTCACGAATGTCTTCTAATAATGCTATAAATTTATAAACAGACAAGTCGTATGGATAGCGTGACAGTGATTGCTGTAAAATGTGGATAACTGCTTAAAATTATCAGAAATTGTCATAAAATGCTGACAAACTGTTGTCCTGTCCAAACCTATATTTGTTGTGTTATCCAAGTATCACGCTATCTGCATGGCATCTTAGCCCTGCTGGATAACTATGACTGGATAATTCAGGATAACAGACTATTAAATCACTTTTCCCGACACGTGAAGTAAAAATCCTGATTTTCATAATTTTTCTTTGGTTCCATGCACTACGCATGCATGGAGCATAAAAGTGCCATTTTATGATTAACGACGTTGTCGCGGCCATGTTATAGTTTGCCACGTTATCGCGAGAAATGTCAATTTCTTGTCAAATTAAGTAAAGGCGGTAACGCCGTGTCAATTTTATAATCCGGTTATTGAAGGTATGTATCACAATTTTCTTATTAATCAATGAAATTGACAGTTTTAACTATAAAACTCTCGTGAGACTCGAACATATTAAATAATATTTAAAACGGGTCACTCACGTAATTTAGTCATGTCGAGCGAAAATCGACTAAATTACGTGAGTGACCCGTTTTAAATATTATTTAAATTGACAGTTGCCAACACACGTCTCTAATGCAACTGAAATACCACAACAGTACCTACCGTAACTGCAGTCGCGAGAGCAATGTTGCCCTAATAATTTTTAGACCATTACGTAAACATTTATGGGTGAATCAACTATTTTTTGTTGTTATTCTGTCCCGTCAGCCAGGGGACAAATGCAGCACAGTTTGTTAGAAGAAGTGTTGTATTATATTCAACTGACATGCTTGGTGGATGGCGCATCATAGAAAGAGAATATAACTACGCCATAAAACCGTGATTTTAAAAGTGACCCAGGAGACCATAACCATGGCAACTAGTAACAAAAAATAGTTGATGAACCCTTATAATGTAATTTTTAAGTAATTATGTAGTTAGTTCAAGCCACTCTAGAACCATGTCAAAATGACAAGCGATTTCTTATAGTCTGGTCTATAGTGTCACTATAACATAGTCCTACGGTGGCCTAGGGTTCCATTTGGTTGACTGTATATTACTTACAAATAATTAAATCTGGATGAGTGGCTACGTTGTATTTTAGCCACCCGGTACTATAAATAAAATAGTACTTTTAATCAAATTTTCGCATAACGTTAAAATTATTTGATATCCATAAAATAGGTATATGCCGGCAGAGCGCTATCGCATGATTCGCATGCACCGAGGTTCATTGATATGTACCAAAGATTTTGCAATGATATCATTGACATAAAGAGAGGGAGTCGGGCTCATGAGAGATACGTTTTGAAACTACGAGTAGGTCAAAATTATTATAAGTAAAGTTGGTTGCCAAACGATGTATGTACAATAATTTCATGGGAATATGTTTTCTCATTCTCTATATTATTTTTCAGGACTTCGACATATGACGCGTCATGTGATAAACCGTATTACGTAATTTTTGTAAATAATTCTTTAAAATGCACGTGTGGCCGAGCCATAAGGCGTCAAATTATCAATCCGAAGGTCTCGGGCTAAAATCTCGCCGGAATGAATTTTTTTAGATGTTAAGTACGAAATGTCATTTGATATTTACCAGGGCTGGTACCACGAAAATCGAACGATTGCGGATTTGTATCTCCATCTCTGTCAAACTTGCATATTAGAGTGACAAAGAGTTTTTCCCGACAATGCTAATTTTCGATCTTCGTGGTAGGCCTGCAGATGCTTTTCGGTGAAGGAAAACTTTTTAAAGAGACGTGCGTGAATAGACAAGATGCCAATCGCTCACGTTTAATAACGTTATCGTTGTTACCTCTCTCTATCACTCTTCCTTATTAGTGTGACAATGACAGTTGCGTTTCGTTAGCGACTGAGCGTGAGCGATTGGCATCTTGGCTACGCACCCTGCATACATCCGCAAAGAAATTCAAAGATGTATGTGAAATGCCTCACCCGATTTGGTTAAGCGTGCGGACTATAGCCCAATTCCTCTCTTGATTGAGATTAATTTATTGCTTAAAATAAATAACCGTACATTAGCTTAGTATTTGGGCCCTAGAAACAGTAAAAAGATTATATGATTCTAAGATGTAATAACCGCCTTAAGCTGATGCAAGCATAGATACAAGGTCAAAATTCAATGGAAAAAAGAAAAGCAAATCATATTTGTATTATATTTATTACATGTTAGCATTTACCCAGCGCAAAGGTTAGATTAGAAATGACGCAGAAACTAGTACGTTTTTACCCCAAGTGCGCTTGAGTGGATATCGACACTTTTAGACAGTAATGGCGTAACCGCCACTGTAGTTGGCGGCGTTTACGCTCTTTACGGTTAAAGGGTGTGGATATCACCGCGTTGCAGCCGTACCTCCCCTCTTGACCCAAGGGCTATTCGCGTTTCACGCTTGACTCTCATGCTCATCTTTTATTGTTTTTTGAGCTGCTCTTTGGCATTTTGTTTACGTTGTGGATGGCCGATTCGAATTCGTGGTTTATGTACAGGACTTAATTATATGACTTAGGTATTTTGTAGACCAGGTATAATTGAATGAATAGGTACTCTAGAGGGAAATTTTCGTTCTCGAGACGCATTAAATATTTCTGCGACAAATAGTTCCGATAAATATCATTTAAAACCAAGTTTATCGACCCAGAAAAAGAGGGGTGCAATAAATTTAACATGTGTATATGTATGTGTATCTAAGTGCCAGTCTGTGTCGTCGCAGCTTCCGAACGGGTGGACTGATTCGATTACAGTTTGTTTAATCAAGGCCTTTGTTTTATCTAATTACACCAACAATTTGTATACGAGTATTGGTTCCATACCTGAAGGGTCAACAACATCTTATCATTTCCAAGCTACAAAGATAACTATGTTTTACACTAAAACCAAGTTGTATCAACCATGTGAACAATACGGAACGCAACGCACCTCATAATCATAGACATGGATAAATCAGGAACCAGCAGGGCATAGATTAAATATTTCATCCGGAACCCCCATATTCCAATTTCATACGAGAGTACAAGCGAGTTCTTGGGCGCCAGAGTAACGTGATCTCGTAGTGAAAGGTACTACTTTGTCGCTAGGCGATAAATTGCTAATGCTATAAAGATTGATACAGAAATGAACCCTAGCAACAAGCGACAAACTGAAAAATGCACACATTTGAAGATATGTACGAGTAGGTGGCCCTATGTTACTCGTATGTAGCATCGCAGTAATACGTAGAAATAAATGAAAAGCGGAAATAACAAATCTGGTGTCTCTACTCTGGGATATACGACCTCCGCTTTACCTACTGATCTACTGGGGCTTACTTATTGGGTACAAACATCTCCACAGTCGTAAGAGCGAAAAAGATGTTCAGAATGTGGGTTTTCTAGACATGTGGTTCTCTCGGAGGACCTGCGCCCAACGCGAATGCCGCAGCCACCACTCACCTCGGTGTACTGTGGACCGCGCTACTATACTACCACTAATAATTATTGTTTATTTATCTACCTAGTAAGTTTATTTATTTACTCGCAAATGTGATGAAAAATATTGTATGTACCACGGGCGGTCCAAGAATTGCGAACTCTTGCTAAAATTAAGCCCTCGTTTTCGACTCGAGCTTAAATTCACACTCGTTCGAAATTTTATATAGGTATACCTACCGCCCTTAATACACAATAACAGTTTGCGGACTAATATTAATCTAACAAGATTTGGGAAATACGCCCCCAGTTAGCCACTGCTCGGTAAGCGACAAGATAAACACCCATGTTGCCCAGTAAAACTTTATGCATTCATGTAATGTAATGTATACTTCCACTCGATAACTTTACAAGCCATTTTAACCTCTAACTAATTATTCATAAGAACAGTTTCGGCTACAAATTAGGTCGTTGACAAAATTGGATACAGCTGCATTTTCATAGTTCCCGTTTTTCGACGAAATGTTACAATTTATCAAAAACTTTATTCCAAATTGTTCCGGCACTGTAATTGACAAAGTAGTAATAGGTATTTATATTTTTGTGCTACTGATTTACTACGTTTTATTTTTATTCATTTCGTTAATTTTCGCCAAGCGCTTCAACCGTTTTATTAATAGAGCCATAGAGTAAATGAAACTCAATAACTAGAGCATATAAAATATATTACAGGTGACGTTCGAAAGCCAACTGTTTTGCTACATTTATCACTGAAAGGGAAGAATGTGAAAGAAAGTGCTCTGGTTTGCGCGTATTATTATATTAAGGGGTTATCGCCTGCCTATGATCTTCAAATAGATGATACTGAACCCGGTTATTTAACATAATTATACATTTTATTTTGTTTAAATTTATTTATTTAATCGCATGTTTAAATAAGAACAGGTAAATATTCATTATAGTTTGGAGAGCTAAATGTTCAATATTTATCTCGATAGAAAGAATATCAAAACTTTATTAAAAATAACCTAAAAACTTAACCTACTTTTTTTAATTCAAATATACACATAAAAATCCGCAACTTAGGCTTCGTTAAGGCGATTCACGAAAATCCGCAACAGGTTCATATAAATCAATGATCCGCAACAGGACCGACTTCCTCATCCTTATTGAATATCAAACAAAAGCTGTCTGATGGAACGGTCCCGGACTGTAGCTGGCCCAAAGTCCCCATTTTGATACACTGATACTAAAACCGTAATTATTTCATAATTTACAAGTACTAGTGAGTTTTTCTTTTTAAAATTATTTAATTTTGTGAAGCGGCTGCCTCTAATCAGTACGTGGGTCCCTAGGAAAGAAATCAGTTGCTCGAAATCTGGACATGGTATGCTCATGTATTATATGTTCTTTAAAAAGCTTATTTCATTAGAAGTAGAACACTAGTAGCCATTTTAGTTCACCGATTCGCACGTTTTTGTGAGACACGGTGGAGCTGAAACAAGCACATTTTCATGCTATTTTATTTTACAACTTTTAATATTTTATACAGAAAAAATTGTATGCAATGATTGTAGTTGGCAAAACAGGAATCTTTTTCCTCTAGTTTAATCGATTTTGTGAATTCAAAAGGGGTATAGGTAACCTCAATTATAACTATAAAACCGGCCAATCGCTAAAAGTGTAGTTAGGAAATGGTATGCCTGCGGAAATATGTGTGCATGAAGACCTATTAATCTCATAATAATGTGAATATAGATCCTAGATATTGTATCGCCAGGCATTAATATAATTTTTCATCGCCAATTTTGTAGTGAGGAAGCCCTTATATCCTGGAGTTTCACATTTTCATAAAAAATTTTTTTCGCTTATCAATTCCCATAATAGCAAAATGAGTTATTAAATTTAAGAAAATTCCAAAACTCCAAAATGTTATTTATAAACATATAATAAGGGTGTGGTCCATGGATACATTTCAAGCTATTCAAAACTTTCCTAGTGACCTAAGGTACATAAAACCACAGAAACGTTAAAAGCCATTGACACACCTACAGGTTTAATGTTATAAAGAACCAACAAGAAAGTCCTGAAAGTTTTATGACCTAAGTCTACGTTAGGTGCACGTAAATAGCGTGAGGAAAGACTTTTAGTCAATGATAAACTCCATAGATACGGACGCTAAATTATGAAGAAAAGTTTTGCGAAAGGAGTTATAATAAATTAGACGAGTAAATCGAGCTTGGTAAATTGTGAAATGTCGTCTGTCTGTCTACGAAGGGAAACTAGAAATTGTTTCTTGAGTTTAGATACAAAAACTTGATTTTATTTATTGTTTTAGCAAAGTTTCACTTGATTTTTTGCTGTTTTGCTTATTTTTAATGGTTCGTATTTTTCGATTTATGTTTTTTCATAAAATCTAAACGGAACTTTTTAATAAACGCAAATGTCAAACTCACAGATAAGAACAGACAATAAATTAATTAACAGACGTTTGCCGATCGGAGATTAATAATGGCATTGGACTTACGGTTGATACTCTAGATGGCAAAGATGTCTCCAGAATAGTTTTTTTTTGTTTTTTGTTCCTTTAGTTGTTTAATGTGTAATATTGATAGCGTATTGTGCAGTAAACTATGCAGCTAATGAATCTCTCTTCCACTCTTACTCTTGAGACGCATTTATCCTTCTTATATTGTCATCACCCGGTGGTTCCGTGGTCAAGCGGCCTTGTGCATGTGTAAAGAAGATACCTCCTTACCAAGACTCTAACCGTACATTGTCGCTCTAAGAGCCAATTTTTTAACTGATCGTACATTGGAGCCCATGTGACAATATACCTTGACACTAGCGAGATTGTCCCACTGGACAGAGCCATTTTATTTTAAGAAACTGAACTGAACTAATATTGTTTGGCACCATTACTAGTGATGCGAATCATTTACCTACCTTCGGCTTCTTAACCCATTTTCCAGTAGGTGGAAGATTTGAATACAGCCAAAGTGCCAAAAATATGTATAGAGGACTTTATTGCCTGAAGATTAAAGTCATGTAGGTACATATTTTTGGCACTTTGGCTGTATTCATATTTTTGTTGCTGTCTGTACTAAGATATAATTATGGATGCAATTGCCCGTTATATTAGGTTTACATTACACATTATGCTACTTTACCGCCCTAGGGCGATAATAAGCACTTTACTTGCCTGCAACCAATATTATAAATAGGAAAGTGTCTGTGTCTGTTTGTTTGTGAACTCGTTGTTTATTTGTCTGCCTAGTAAGTTTATTCATTTCCTCGCAAATATAATTGTGTGCCACGTGCCACGTCATGGTCTTCAACTCCGGCTTATTTTCACGCTCGTTCCATAAACCCACATAATTATACGATTTTACATACATAACAGTCTTATAAAATACGATATATACTTAGTATTTTGTGGTTATAACAACAGTCTCAATAACCCATTTAAGATGCTTTTAAAATAATTATCATAATATCCAGGCAAAAAACTAACCTCATCAGCACGGTCAAACAGCTCATTGCCGCATCGAATGCGATGCGGGCGTAAAATTTCATTACTGCCCGCCATCCATCAATCCTGCCAATGATTGATGACATGCTCAAACTTGTTTGTTAATCATTGATGTTTTACGCTAGTTTAAAAATGGGAATCTGGGTGTGATTGTTTGGGGGAACTTATTATGTAAAAGAAATATGAACTTTAAGTTACCGTACAATTGTAAAGCATGAATTAAATCATTTATAAAATTAATTATAATAAATGCATTGAGTCATGTTTTTAAGTAGTCACTACTATATATATTATAAACTAAAAATTGAAAGAGTTCCGAGCCCTGGGCCCTATAACATCTCTTTCAATATATAATTTAAGTCATGTTGTTGCACCTATTTATTTACTTCGTAACCTATGTAACGTGTCTAGTAGCTCATTCTAATCGAAATCATGAGCACATTTGATCTCAATTTCGAAAATTACAGGAACATCACCTATAATTCCATTATCTGAAGAGTGTCATGTTGAAATTACCCTACGTTTCCTAACATTTGAAATTACCTCAATTGTTCCGAAATTTCCTAATCATTGGAAACTTCAGAAACTTATATTTTGTATGCAAATCTTAATTTTTTTTATTCTGAGTAGAATTCCGATATATATTTTTTGGAAAACGCCTGGCTATGCGTAGAACATCCGGTGAATTAATGAAATAAATCATCATGGCCTTCCAATTATCTAAGCTAAGCATAATAAAAATACGTTCAAATGCGATTCGGACTCGCCCACCGAGGATTCCGCACACAGGATCCCCCCCATTTACGACCTTTGATACCTACTTGAAAATACTGGTGGTACGAAACTCTCATCATCATCATAAACTTAAGAGTTTTTCACTCTTGTCGGTGGAGTATCTTCCAGCTCTCTCTGTCCTGCGCCAGCGCTTTGACCTTTTGATACGACATGGCTTTTACTTTTTCCTTCACTTGGTCCATGTAGCTTCGTCTTGGTTTGCCTCTACCTCTCTTGCCTTCTATCTTTCCCTCCAGAATAGCTCTAAAAAAGTGGTCATGTCGTATCAAATGTCCAATCATTTTTCCGCGTCTCATTTCAATGGTATTCAGAATCGTTCTTTTTTCGTCTACTCTACGCAACACTTCCTCATTCGTTACTCTTTCTCTCCAACTTATGCCTTCCATACGTCTCCAGACCCACATCTCAAATGCTTCCAATCTCTTCCTGTCTTTTTGTGTCATTGTCCACGTTTCGCTTCCGTAGAGAGCAATACTCCAGATGTACACTTTAACTATTTGCTTCTTACTTTTTCGTGACATATATGACTTTAACAGTTGCTTTTTCTGGTTAAATGCTTTTTTTGCCATAGCGATTCGTGCAACAATATCCGGTGTACATCTGGAGTCACTAGTAACTAAGCTGCCTAAGTATTTAAATCTTTCCACTTGTTGAATTGGGATGTTATTAAGAATTATTGGAGGATGCTTTGTGTTATATTTTGAAACTGTGAGTGTTTTAGTCTTCTTTGTGTTTATCTTTAAACCTAAACCTAAAACGAAACTCTCAGTGTGCGGCAATTATACGGTTTTCGGATTTTCTCCCGTACTCTTGCTTTTTGCCAAATTTCGTGATTCTAGGTGAACGGGAATTACGCTAGAAGTATTTTGATTCCCATTGCTAATGTATGGGAAATGCGACGTACATGGATAATAACTTTGGATTGCATTGAAGAAGTTAAGTTTTTTTCACCACTTCAGGAGACCGCAGACATGTGTATGTGATATTAATTTCAACTTGCTACCTCTACGCGTTCTCGAGATAAAAGGCCTTGACAGACAGACGGACCGACGGACGGGCAACAAAGTGAACCTATAAGGATTCCATTTTTTCTTTAGAGGTACGGAACCCTAGATCAAACCAAAAATAATTTTAGGTATGTAATCTTTGTATTTTATAAGTTCTTTATTAGGTACAGAAAACAAAAAGTAAAAAAAGAGCTGGTTTTCTGTATTTTTATTTGTTTTATTTTATTTTCCTTCACCTGTTAATTAAAATGTACTGCAATTTTACTTTATTCTCTTAGGTTAACTGCACTTTATTTATTGAAAATTAAACACTTTAGAACGGATTAATCGCGGTAACAGAAGACAATATTATGCACTTTATTTTTTACATGCTTGTCACACCTATGTCTAAAGCCCCTATGTTATCTTTGTAAAGTTTAATTTGCATATAAATGGCTTATTACAAACTCAAATTAACTTTCCGTAATGTTGTTGTAATAATGCCTGTAGACCACTTGTGAGCATTAGACGTATGCTAATGCGGGTAAAAATTATTCATATAGTGTGACAAGCAAGCAGTAACAGTAGGACAAAACTATATCCATCTCGTTTTTCAGGATGGTAATACTAGCGTAAGAAAAAGACAGCATGATGCTCTCTAACCTACTGTTACTGCATTCCTTCACTTGTCAGACTATATAGCTTAATTAACTTTGCAACTTTAACTTCATACTTCAGAACGTAAACGGAAGTCAATTGAATTCCCAGTTTCTTACAATCTTATTAATACTGATTTTAAAAAGTACAGAGAAATTACACATACAAGTGGAAATGGACGTGCACCGACTGGGACACCATGGATTGTGTTGTAAAAAAAGTGCAGGCCGTTTTTCGAGACATGTATCTCTTAATGACATAATCCGTCGGTCTCTTGCCACCATCAACGTGCCCGCTCTCCTTGAGCCGACTGGCATTTTCAGGGATGATGGCAAGAGACCCGATGGAGTGTCCTTGGTTCCTTGGAGTTTGGGACGGATGCTAGTGTGGGATGCTACCTGCGTAGACACGCTGGCACCGTCCCATCTCCAACGAACTAATGTAAAAGCGGGCGGAGTGGCTGAATGCGCCGAAATTTTAAAACGTAATAAATATAAGAGCCTGGGCAGAGAGTACCTTTTTGTACCATTCGGGGTCGAAACTCTTGAAATGAAATGAAATGAAATGAAATGAAATATATTTATTTGCATGAATGCAGGTTATAAACAGTTACAGGTAGATAGAAAAAGGTGTTCCATGTACATTCCGCCATATCGTGGCATGCAAATTAGAAATGTGAAGGTGCGAAGTAGGTATTTGTTACAAGAAAATATTATATTATTAAATGCAGTTTAAAATTCAACAATGGCTAAATAATACTGATAGGTGCGCATTAGTGATTAAAATAAGATGTATATAAATTTAATGTCAAACATAGAAGTACAACACATTTAATTTAACATGCAAAAGTTTATACTCTAGTTAGCCTAGCATATGTCAGTCAATTATTAATATAGATATAAAATTAGAATAATTATAACTAAAAAAAAAACTATTGTAATATTAAAATTAGAATTTAAACAATATCAATTCTTAATGTTAAATTCTACGTATAAAATGTCAAATAAAAAATACAGTAAGTAACAAAATTCAATGACTAGTTGTGCAGAGATTCAAAATGTTCATTAATTTTATAATATTGTTTATTTAAACACCAATTTAACAATTTGGACTTAAATTCAGGGAAGTCAGACATTTTAATATCCTCTGGCAAATAATTGAAAACTTTGATTGCCATGTAAAGTATACTGCTACGGTAGTGCTTTGTTTTACAATGCGGGTATTGCAAATTTAGACCGTTACGTCCAGAGGCTTGTCTTGGATTTCTCGGTGCAGTGGCGAATTTCCCCAAATTCCGCTTAGCAAACAAACATGTCTCGTAGACATAGAGAGAGGGCAAGGTGAGAACTCTATGCTTCCGGAATAATGGTCTACAGGGATCAATCCAGCCAGCACCACACACTGCTCTAATGCACTTCTTTTGTAAAAGGAAGACTTTTTGCAAATCACTGCAGTTACCCCATAGTATAATCCCGTAGCGGAGATTCGACATTATGTGTCCATGAAATGATAAAAGAGCAGTTTTCTCCGAAGCTACGTAGCTCAATTTTCTAAGAGCAAAAACAAAACGGCTTAGTCTCTGAGTAAGGTGTTCTGTATGTACCTTCCAGGCACCGTGGCAGTCGAGCATGATACCTAAGAATCGAGTAGATTTTACAGATTCGATTTGGTAGTTTTTGTAGGAAATTTGAAGGTTCCTCGGTCGACCTTGAGGGGCATAAAATTCCATAAAAGTAGTTTTAGCTAGGTTCACTTTAAGCTTGTTTTTTTCTAGCCAGATATTAACCTTTTCAAATACTTCATTTATTTCCTCTTCATAAGTTGCAGGATTATTGCCACAAACCACTATTGAGCAGTCGTCTGCAAAAAGTGTAATTTTATGATTTGTTATGTCCGGGAGATCATTAATATAGACAAGAAAGAGGAGTGGCCCGAGTATACTACCTTGGGGGACGCCTCGCTTTACTGTTTCGAAATTAGAATTATATTTAGTTAACATTTTTTCCTTTTGACAATATTTTGTTATCTGTGTACATTGCTGCCTGCCGGATAAGTAAGAATCTAACCAATCATAACCAACCCCTCTTACACCATAATTGAAAAGTTTTTTCAATAAAAGATCATGTGCCACGCAGTCGAATGCCTTCGACATATCCATAAAAATGGCCGCAACCGGTATTCTTTTTTCTCTACAGGTGGTTATTGATTTTACAAGTTCATATATTGCTAACGTAGTGGACCTGTGCTTTCTGAATCCAAATTGGCTATCAGTAAGTGTTTCATGTTTATCAAAGAAACTAGTCAATCTGCTGAACATAATTTTCTCGTAAATCTTTGCTATTACAGGTATTATTGCAATCGGCCGGTAATTGTCAGAGTTTTCGACACAACCTTTTTTGAAAACGGGTTTAATCAGAGTAATCTTTAGTTTCTCAGGAAATCTACCGTGTTTCAGCGAATTGTTTATTATGTGGCTAATTGGCACAGCGAGTGTTTCTGCAGTATCCTTAATGGCGATAGTTGTTATGTCATCATATCCGAACGATTTAGAGTTTTTGAGTGACTTTATTACTTTCAGAACTTCATACGGACAAGTAGGTCTAAGGTAAAGTGTGGAGTTGTTATGAGTACCTAACGTAGCACTTGAAGCAGGGCGTCCATCCGGTTCATTGCCCACATCAATAAACTGTTTATTAAAGGAATTTGCTATCACTACTGGGTCTGTAGTGACGTGGTCCCCAAATCGAATTTTATCAAATGTTTACAGCATGTCTACGACAACAGGTTCCTGCGCGGGGCGCGGGCGCCGAGGGGCACAAGCCCCACCACATCGATCATTAGCTCCAGCGGCCGCCCCAACGCCGCACGCGTCTTAACTTAAACCCATATATATTGTACTTATCTGCTTTTGGATATTACATCCTTATACCTATACCTCAAGACTTTTACTTGCACCATAATCGCCTGCAAGTTTTTGGCGACCGTGACAGGACACAAAACCTCAATACATCTGCGCGTACGTGACATAGCAACAGGGAAGGCAGAACGTTCGAGAAGCGCAGACAAAGAAACGGCAGCGCGCGACCTTTGGACTGCAAGCCACGCGGGTCACCACGGCGGTCTTCTTCCAGGGGAGTGCTCAATTCTTATCCTTTACCTTACCTAGTTTTGATTTTCGTGCTTAGTGTACTTTATTCCAAAAGAAAAATACGACTTTTCATATTTTTTGTCCATATTCTGCTAATCATCTTTCTTACCTTGTGCGCATTCTTCGCCTTTGTTGCTACGCGCCTTATACAATACCTACAGCACTAAAATTATTTAAAATCAACGATTTAAGTAAAACATTTTACGCCTAAAAAATTTTACACGCGGGTCTGCTTGAGTTAATCAACCTTAATCTATAAGTCATAAAGTGCTTATTGCATTGCATCTTGATAAATTGCACTGCTTAAAATTAAAATTTGTCTTTACTTATTTACGTAAAATAAGAAGTGCATGTGCACCGAACACGCCTTAGTTCACGCTTTCTTTATAAAAAGCATTCCTTATACATTATATCGCAAAGATATTTCATTACAGCAATTACATTTCATTCCTTTCAAGTAAATAATTATTTTCTTAAATACCTAACGTACTATTAGTTATACCTAACGTTTATTCCTCAAGGTCCAAACCATTTTATGCCTTATATACGCGCATTATAGCTCATTTCGATTCGGGCCGACATTTCCAGGATAAAACCTACGGGCTGGCTGCGCTCGCGTCGGCTGTGCCTAGCTTCTCGCCGCAGTGACCTACTTCGCGTCAGCTGTTCGAGCGAGACTTGACCTACTTCCGCGCGGTGCCTGCGCACACCTGGATCTCCTGCCTGGTTTGATGCACAGTTTTCTTATCTTGTTTATTGATTGCCCTTCACTTGATCTTGTTTATTACCGTTTTTTGTGTCAGTTCATTATTTATCCATTTCAACTTTAGTGTTTCATATTATAAAACATATTAATAAATTTACAAAATGTCCTTATCTACCAAGTCTCCCGGTAGTGTAGACATAGGTGTGCTTGAAGATGAATTAAAGCTTAAAGATTTAATTAAACAGCGCGGTTCAATCAGAGGCAGATTGACACATTTTGAACAATTTGTCGCTGAGTTGAAACGGATAAAGACTGACCAAATTTCCGAAGCGCAATTTAATGAATTGAATTTGCGAAGCGTAAAAATGGAAGCATTATTCTGTGATTTTGAAAAATGC
The DNA here is from genome assembly GCA_949128165.1 of Lathronympha strigana. Taxonomy (NCBI): domain Eukaryota; kingdom Metazoa; phylum Arthropoda; class Insecta; order Lepidoptera; family Tortricidae; genus Lathronympha; species Lathronympha strigana. The sequence continues at coordinate 5,348,975 of OX421911.1, forward strand.
CAAAGTCAAATAGAAATATCTTGTCCTAACCCTGATGAACAAATTCGAGAGAGAGAAAAAACTGAAAGTCGGTTTTATAGTGGTCTTGCCAGTGCTCAAACATTATTAAAATTGCGACCTATAAGTAATGAGGATAAACACAGTTCGTACAGTAGTTGCTCGCGTCAGGATAACATAAACGTAAAATTACCTGTCATCAAGTTACCTATGTTTGACGGCAATTACTTTTTGTGGTTGGAATTCCGCGATACTTTCGAGTCATTAATAAATAATAATGACACTATCCCTGACATAAACAAATTCCATTATTTGCGATCCTCCTTAGAAGGGAGCGCGGCACTTGTAATCAAGTCTATTGAATTTTCTTCCCAAAATTACAAGGTCGCATGGGATTTGTTATGCCAGAGATATAATAATAAGAAAATTCTTATTAATAATCATTTGAAGGCTCTCTTTAAAATAGAACCCTTAACTAGAGAATCCCATAAATCGTTAAGATACCTAATTGATCTTGTAACAAAAAACTTGAGGGCGCTGACCACGCTTGGTCAGCCGGTAGACCAGTGGGATACGCTCATTATATTTATGGTGTCCAGTAAACTGGACTCGACCACCAGTGGTAAGTGGGAGGAGTACAGAAATAATCTCTCCGACTTGCCACTCTTGGAAGAATTTATAGAGTTTCTCCGCAATCGGGCGGACATTTTAGAAACTACTTTAGCTAATAGGCATGAAAAAAGCGTTTCTCATATTCATAAAGATAGTCAACAAAAAAGTGAACATAAGGGCGCATTCACACCTAATGAACATAAAGGCCCATTCACACAAAGCAAATTTACAAAAAGTTTTCTCACGTCTAGCACCCCTAAACCTGTGGTAATATCATGTCCCATGTGTAGTCAGGGTCACAGAATCATAGATTGCGAAACATTCAAGTCATTACCGCTCGAAAACAAGTGGAGTGAAGCCTTAAAGTTGAAACTTTGCACCAACTGTTTACGACGCGGACATGAATCTCATAATTGTAAATTAGGAGATTGTCGATTATGTCATAAGAAGCATAATACAGTACTGCATAAAGAAACTAATGTATCTAAACCCCTGCTTGTGACGACATCCACGGTTGGAACATCAAATGACCTTGAAGTAGTCAACCAACCGCATAAGGCTTTATCAGTTCGCACAGGTAAGCAGGTTATACTTGGTACCGCTTTAATAAAGGTATCCAATCCCAATACAAATGATGAGTTCCAAGCTCGCGCTGTCCTTGATGCAGGCAGCCAATCTTGCTTTATTACTGAAAACCTGAAAAACAAACTTGGATTAGGAAATCCTGAACCCGATTCTTTAGATATATCGGGCATTAACAATATTAAACTTTCCGTATCTGACCATTGCGATGTTAACATCAGTTCTTTGTCAAATCAGTTCCAAGTGACCTTAAACTGTTTAGTCATTTCTGAAATTACAGATCAGTTGCCTAACTCGCCTGTAGACCTTAATCAACTAAACATTCCAAAAAATATTCAGCTCGCTGATCCTAATTTCCATCAAGTTTCTGATATCGATGTGCTGATAGGTGCTGAAATATTTTACGAACTACTACTTTTTGAGAAAATATCTCTTGGCAAAAACAAGCCCCTTCTTGTGAGTACAGAGTTTGGCTGGGTCGTAGCAGGTCGCTTGAGTCCATTTAATTGTCCTAATTCTAAAATGTCACAAACACTTCATTGCCTTTTCACAAAGGAAATCAGTGAAAAGTTAACTAAGTTCTGGAACCTTGAGGAACTTCCAGAAGCCAAAGCTCCGCTATCTGTGGATGAGGAGTTTTGTGAAGAGCACTTTAAAGCTCATACTTACCGTTTACCAGATGGCAGATTTTCAGTTCAGATGCCACTGAAAGAAATTCCTGAAAAGTCATTAGGCGACTCCTACCGAGGTGCTGCCAAGCGATTTTATACCTTAGAGAAAAAATTAAATAGCAATCCTGATTTGAAAGAACAATATACCGATTTTATACATGAATATGAGTCTTTAGGTCATCTCACACGAATCGACAAGCCTAAGTTCGGTTATTATCTAGCACATTTCTGCGTTTTACGAGAGCAAAGTGAAAGTACCAAATTAAGAGTAGTTTTTGACGCAAGCATGAAAAGCGCCTCTTTAAAGAGCCTTAATGACATACAATATGTTGGCCCAGTGGTGCAAGACGATCTTTTCAATATTTTGACTAGGTTTCGTCAACATAAATACGTTTTTACGGGAGATATAGAAAAGTGTTATCGCCAAATCCAAATTCATGATTCACAAAGACACTTACAGTTAATATTATGGCGCGAAGATAATACAAAGCCTTTAGAAGTGCTTCAATTAAATACTGTTTCCTATGGCACAGCCTCAGCACCGTTCTTAAGCACACGGTGCCTGCTGCAGCTCGCCTTAGAATGTCCGGATCCGTTAGTCTCTGAAGTCATTAAAAGTGATTGCTATATGGATGATATATTAACAGGCGCGGAAAGTAAAGATATCTTGTCTCACCTACTCCATGGGGTAGTAGGCACCCTTAATTCAGCATGCTTTCCGGTGCACAAATTCCGTAGCAACTGTCCTGAAATATTCAAAGATTCGGCATTATCTGAAAATTTAAACCTAAGTAAACAGTCCAGTGTTTTAGGTGTGCAGTGGACACCAAATACGGACTGCCTTACATTTGCTATAGAACCTATACCTAAAGATGAAATAGTTTCTAAAAGAACAATCTTATCCAACACCTGTAAAATATTTGACCCTCTTGGGCTCTTAAGCGCTTGCACTATAACACTCAAAATCTTACTTCAAAAACTGTGGTCTCTCAAGTTGACATGGGATGAGGAAGTACCCACGGACATTAAGAAAACGTGGCTTAAAGTACATAACGATTTGCATGTTTTACTCTCAGTTTCTGTGCCTAGACATGTACAATGTTCAGCTCCTGTCACTTGTGAGATCCATTGTTTTGTAGATGCATCCAAAGATGCTTACGCCGCGTGTGTATATGTACGTACCACAGATAGTACAGACTCCATAACTGTCAGATTGCTTTGCGCAAAGACAAGAGTCTGTCCCCTGAAACTTCAGACTATTCCGAGACTCGAACTGTCAGCCGCCTTACTAGGCGCTAGACTCGTTTCCAAGGTCTGCGGAGCTCTCCGTTGCTCTATACACGAAATGGTTTTCTGGTCCGACTCCACTGTAGCTCTGGGTTGGATTAAAACGAGTCCTAAAATACTAAAAACATTCGTGTGTAATAGAGTGAATGAGATTCGTGAGCTTACCTCTAGAGACTCGTGGCGACACGTGCCTACTGATAAAAATCCCGCTGACCTGGCCTCGAGAGGAGTAGCTCCAAGTCTCCTTGTCGAGTCTTCTTTGTGGTGGGAAGGTCCAGCTTTCCTGAAACATGAGGAATCTGAATGGCCGCAAAGCCCCACCGCCGAGACTGCTTTACCTGAAATAAAAGTCTTACAATCAAACATAATACAAAACAAAGAAACTAATAACTTAATAGATATAAAGAGATATTCAAGTTCATTACATTTAAAAAGAATAATTGCATATGTACACAGATTCATAACAAATTGTAAAACCAAAGAAAAACATAATCGATCAACTGGTCCCCTTAAAGAAAACGAGCTCAGTTCAGCTTTAACTTACCTTATAAAAATAGCTCAGTCCGAGTCATTTAAAGAGGAGCTTAAAATAATAAAAAATAATAAAAAACTTACCTCATCCCATATGTTACAGCTGTCTCCGTTTCTTGATGACTCCGGCGTGCTGAGAGTAGGTGGTCGGCTTGATAATAGTGACTATAGCTATGATAAAAAGCATCCAGTGTTACTACACTCTAAGCATTACTTGACAAAATTGTTGATGCGAGCCGAGCATCTACGCATGAAGCATGCTGGCCCTCAGCTACTCCTGGCGAGCTTCAAAGACCAGTATTGGCCCCTGGGAGGTAGAACGTTGGCACGAAGCATATACCATCACTGCGTAATATGTATTCGTCTTAGAGCCAAAGCCATGGAGCCGCTGATGGGCCACCTGCCAGCTAGTAGAATCACTCCTAATTACCCCTTTGCTATAACGGGTACAGATTTCTGCGGTGCCTTTTCAATTTCCAGTAAAATAGGACGAGGAAATAAAATTAGCAAATGCTACATTTGTATATTTATTTGTTTTTGGACTAAGGCAGTCCATTTAGAAACCGTTAGCGATCTTAGTGCTCAAGCATTCATTTCCTGTCTTCGCAGATTCATTTCGCGTAGAGGAAGACCAAGTCAAATTCATTGCGATAACGGTACTAATTTTGTAGGTGCAAACAATGAACTGGGACGAGCATTACAGGCAGGCATGAGGTCTATATATAATTACACAGCCGAAGAGCGCATTCAGTTCATATTTAACCCTCCTTACTCCCCCACATTCGGTGGACTGTGGGAGGCAAACGTTAAATGTTTAAAATATCATTTAAGAAGATCGATAGGTAAATCTAGCCTAACGTTTGTGGAGTTCAGTACCCTTTGTACGGAAGTCGAAGCGGTCCTCAACTCCCGACCCCTCACCCCTCTTACATGTAACCCCAGCGACCTTTCTCCCCTCTCCCCAGGGCACTTCCTCATCGGGCGTCCCCTGACTTCGCTGGCGTCTCCTCCTGCTGCATCCGGAAAGAGCATAAAGACGCGCTATCAGCTGATCGAGTCGCTGCGTGACGGTTTTGCTAAGAGGTGGAAAAACGAGTATCTGTCAGAGCTACAAAAACGATCAAAATGGAGACATCCCTACAGACATCTTAAAGAGGGTGCAATGGTAGTGTTCAAGGATGATAACCTACCGCCTACAAGATGGAAGCTTGCACGTGTTCATCAATTATATCACGGCAAAGACGGAATCGCAAGAGTAGGCGATTTCAGAACCATAAGAGGGATAGAACGAAGGGCACTGAATAAAGTGTGTCCTCTCCCTGACGACGACGATGACATGTTGGAGGAAACTTCAGCGCCAAGCAGTTCTACAAACCCTGCAGCTCCCTCCAACGGGCCCCCAGCATGTCTACGACAACAGGTTCCTGCGCGGGGCGCGGGCGCCGAGGGGCACAAGCCCCACCACATCGATCATTAGCTCCAGCGGCCGCCCCAACGCCGCACGCGTCTTAACTTAAACCCATATATATTGTACTTATCTGCTTTTGGATATTACATCCTTATACCTATACCTCAAGACTTTTACTTGCACCATAATCGCCTGCAAGTTTTTCTTGCAGGCGCAAGCAAGTCTTCTGCAAGTCTTGGTCCATGGGGTCCCAGCGCATGCAAGTTTTTCGTAGAAATCACGAAACGTCTGATTGATGTTACTGGTGACCGAAGAGCTGGTGGCTTCCTCGCACAACGTATCAGCATTGCGATACAACGAGGAAATGCCGCCAGCATCCTAGGTACAATGCCTCAAGGACCTATTTTAGATTTAAAGCAGGTAGAGGTAGGTAGTTAGGTAAGTTACACTTAACTGTATATATTTCGAAAATTAATGTTTTTGTAGTGGAACTAGTACGGTGAAGATTGCGTGACAAATCAAAATCACTGCATATAGCTGGCCATATACGGTCAGGCCATCCGTTAGATCTCCATACTCGGTACGAGTATGTCCACCGGGCATCCCCCAGACAAACTTTCCATACTTATATTTATTGGCAGATCCGGCAGCTTACAAGTTAAAAATCATGAAGATCTGTTTTGATATTGAATTCTGACATAACTATACCTTCCCGAGTCCTACATTACACTACATGAATAGTCAAATATGGACCATTTTAATGTTAAAATGAGTTCTGTGGCAAAAAAGGTTTACTGTGACATTTTACTACAGGCATTTCTTTAATTATTCAGTCAGATACCTATAGTATTTAAAAACCTTGCACCAACAACATTTCATGAACACCTTTTTATACTTAGTCCGACGTCTTTAAATACTAAGCTTGTCACGGTTGTCGGGCGAGCAATTACACCAGACGCGAATTCAAGCAAATTCCTATTTATCTCCCAACGTCTTGTTTAAAAAATCTAAATAAAATCCATTTTCTTTTACCCTGGAACACCCGCGAGCTAATAAGACATGCATTAAAAGCGTTTAAAACGAAGCGGCACACGGAGGCAACAAAAACTGACACCGAGCGCGGTAAGAAGCTGGCCTGTGACAGGGAGCATAAAAAACAAAATTAAAATTGACAAGGCAGACCGCGAGCGAGCGATTCGCGATCTTCAGCAAACGTGATAAGGGATTATGAATTTAGCTTTATATTTAAGGTGAAACCGTATTTCAAGCGCCTTTAGGTGTAAATTATTCAGACGTGGATGAGCCAGGATGCTCGGTTGACTCTTCTTTTTACCGTAAGCCGTCTTTGAAGCTGAAGGAATTATTTAAAGGGCCGGATCAGAATTGTGGCGCGACGTCGTTGTTGGTAGATTACTGGGATCGTTTTGTTGGTGGATTTTTAAGTGATTAGTGTTTGGCTGTTTGCTGAGCATTGTTTTTTATAAATAAATAAAATATGCGTATTATTTTCTTATTCGTTAACTGTTTATTTATCATTATCGTAAAGAGCTTTAAACTAAATCGATGCTGAACTGTAAACATTTACATCCAATACGTGAACTGAACATAAAAACTACCTATACGTTTGTAATGATCCAAAAGTTGATGAAGTTTCCTAATAATCATATTCCAAACTTATTATCAGATTAGTTAGCATACATTTCTGTATTCAGTTAGGTACAAAATTAAGGTCGGTACTCAGGTAAATTTCAGCTTTCATTTTGATTCATTACATTAAAAGGCGAAAGTAGTAGTGGCTTATTTCAGTTCCAGAGATAAAAGTAGTACAAAACAGATAAATATTTAAGTTCTTAACTGAACTCAGTTGTATGGCAGCTCAACTCAGTTTAGGTAAACCTAAACTGAATCCCTTTAAGACGTCATGATAAGGCCCTAGGTAGTAAAGAATAAAGCACCGAGGCACGCCATCTATTTCAACCTCAATTAGTCTAAATTCAACAGACACTTGGCTAAATTCGATTCGATTTGCAGTACACTACTTTTAAAAGATAAGGGTTCACCGAAAATTGAATGCCTTGTTACATTATTTAACTTGTTCACAGTAAGCAAATCTATTTCCATTGTGGCTCTAACTTGGTATTCAGCGCGCTATTTCAACCAGCTCTTATCCGTCATTAGAAACGATTTATGTAATTGCTAAGCGTTTAAAAGCTGAATCGATTGGAATAGTTAAAAACTGAGTCAATTTGTCGAGCGTACGGATTGGCTCAGCAGTTATGTTCGTTATCATACTAATGGGACTTAGATTGACAATGCGGTACGGGTTGCTTAGTTATTTCAAGCAATTTTACTTTACTACTTTGTAGGTATAGGTTTTGTACCTTTTATTTACCATTGCTCACCGATGCGATAACATAATTGGTGATTTTCAGTTTTCCTTTGTGAATCTGTAAGACCTTAACAGCGTTGTAGTGACCCTGCCTACGAAGTAAAAGGTTCCGGGTTCGAATCCTGGTCATTTATTTATTTGTGTATTTCTCACGAATATTTAATCCGGAGTTACGGATATTTTCTATAGTGTAGTGGCGTTATTCATAAACGCACATCAAACACGGTTTAGCACAATATGGATCAATTGGTCTGAATTAAAGTATTTATTTTTTTAGCTAAATAATTGTTTGTTCTTATCTGTCAGTTTGACATTCACTTTAGTTAGAAAGGAACAAAACATATTTTAAATAAAACTTAATTTTTATGAATAAGGGGGTAAGTATATATAACGTGTTTATCTATTATGTATTTATATATATCATTGTCTAGTACCCACAAAACAAGCTTTATTTAGCTTACTGTGGGACTAGGATGTGTGTAAGATTGTCCCATAATATTAATTTAATACTGTCGCTGAGATCAAAACATACTATTTCATTAAAAACCTATTATTAAACAGAACCAGTGCAGTTAGTCTTGCTGGTTGGTAATGCTGATCATTTCCTATAGTTTCAGAACGCACTAATGATATGCGCGTACTTAAATAAATAATTTTAAATAATACTGAAAACGAATCGTATCGTCAGGTGCGGATAAAATAAAAGGCAGCGGAGCAGTTTAAGACCGTGTTTCACATTACCGGTATTTGTGAATAGGATCGCAGAATAAAACAGCTAGTTTAGTTTGCAAATAAAACTGAATTTGTACGTTGTATTACACATTAAGACGACGACTGATGACAAAATAGTAAAGATATTTCCTCCACCATCCAGCATCCTGAGTACGCTTGCTGAGCGGGTGGACTGCCCGATAATGCGGCATTGGGATGAGCCTCACGCTCCGGTGCGTGCCCCAGCCCGTCGTTTTTAAATAGGTACATATGTCTAGCTTTGTTACTAACCCTAGTTGTAAGTTTAATTTTGTTATTTTTTGTTTTTGTTACTAACAAATTATGGATCCCAGTGTCCGAAATAAATTATATTTGAATTTAAATTTGTATTTGAATTTAAACTAGTCGGTGGCAAACAAACGTGGGCCTATAGACGCTTGCAACTGGAGTGAACTTAAGTTTTACAAAGATTTACTGTGTCAGATACCAGTCGTCAGGACCTACGCCAAATCTTGAGATTAGCTGCCAAAGTGGACCCCAGATCCTCAAAAGCCGGGAAAACGCTATGAAGAAGAAAGATTTACTGTATTGGATCTTAAGAAACAAAATGCTTTTGCTTTGCATCCAACACAGTCAAGTGGGAAACATATAAGAATTGCTAATTTAATCTGAGAGGGCAGCCTATCAATTTCATACTTTAAAAAGTTTAAAAAGACAATCTGAGAAGCATTGTAGATAAGGAGCACTTCACGGGAATGTCCTTTATGAATTTATTTTGCCCTATACGGTAGCTACTACAATCAAATCCGTAAAGCTCAAGAAAATACTACCGATCTGTTTGTTTTTGTTTTACTACAATTTGTTTGGCTATCCTAGCATTTTGAGAAGTATTAGAAGAATCGCATTTAATAAGGTAAAGTGAATTTTCTGTTAATGGACACGCTGCGTTTAGCAGTTGCGGGCAATGTATGAAGAGCAACACCAAGTAAGGCGATTGCTGAGGGATGTCGTGACGCGGCTGGCGGTGCTATTCGTCGCGCGACGCGACGGAATAATGTCAGATACATTTTATTGTAGAAAAGGTAAAGAACGTTCTTCTAACATGCATTTTTGCAAGAAACATGATATAAAGAAGTCAGACACGTTGACTTCACGGCACGGCTTCGTCGAAAAAAGATTAGGCTGCAGTTCACAAAATCTAACTTCAATTGTTTTCCTTTACTGAAAAGCAACGGATTACGTCCAAAATATAGTACCTATGCCTTAAAAGGTGAGATTTAAATAGAGACTTAGTTGTAAGCTGAAAGTTCAATTTGAATATTTACACAATAAATTATTATGAGTATAAAAGTATGTCGTCATTAATTCAAATGAAAATAAGCAAGTTTTATTTTTGTGTTTACCTTAGCTTTAAAATGAATTAGAATTTGTCAAATCTACCGTGTATCTTAGGTCTGCACCATGCGCCAGCGACGTCTATAGCGACCCTGCCCATATGCCCCGTTCTCATATCGGGACGGTCTCAACACACAACTCCTGCATGTTATCAATCACTAATTAAATATGGAGAGACGATCAAAACTGAATTGATCAGCCGCTATACATTGGGATCCAATAGAGGCTCCACGCAATATAGAAACTCCTGGACTATCGAATCTACCATGACCAACATCTTAGTTCCGCACCATTCGCCGGCGGCGTCCAGTGGCCCCGTCCCTGCCCCGTGTCCATGTTGGGACATTCTCGACACGCGGTTCTTGTTATCTGTCCATCGCCACCACGATCCCGACTGATATAGGTTTGGAAAGTGCAGTTGAAACAAATGAAGAGTCAGTCTCATTGCATATAAAGGAATGGACAAGTTTCTATTAATTCGTTAGATCAGCATTAGATCGTTGGTGGTTCAGCGGTTAGAGAGTGCAACATTAAATTCTAAGATCACGGGTTCCCCAGTGTACCAATGAGTTTTTTGGAACTTGCTTTTCGGTAAAGGAAAACAGCGTGAGGCAACCGGACTAATCCCGATAAGGCCTAGTTTACCTACTGGGTTGGAAGGTCAGATGGCAGTCGCTTTCGTAAATCTAGTGCCTACGCCAAATATTGGGATTAGTTGCCAAAGCGGACCCCCAGGCTCCCTGATCCTGGCATAAGCCGGGATAACGATAGGAAGAAGAAGATTCAATGTTGATTATGGAGTCTATCGCTTTAAGCAATACAATTGTCAGAAATTACATCCCCTGGTCTGGCCCTCCGGGGACAGACCGCCCTCGGGACAAGACCGGCGTTATTCCTTGGGCCAATAGAGGATGTTAAAGTCCCCAAAAAGAACAAAAAAAGAAAAGAAATGACTGTTATAATTACCAGAGTCGACGTAAAATCACGTCGAGTTTGCAGATGTTTTAAAGTATGGAAAACAATAAATTGCTGTAAGTTGGTGACACATTTATTTTACACATTGAATAATGCCTTCATGGATAACAAGTTTTAATAAAATATAACATAGATACAATGAATTTCTTTTAGAACACTCGTTTTTTTTAGCCACGAACGCAAACTTGAATGCATAAAAGTTACGTCAACTTTCCACAAAACTGTCTATAGTTGCTATACCTTGACCCCCAACAAAACAAGTCAAATCGGCCCCCTGTCGCGACACGCCGACAGAAGCTTTACAGCGCGTTAAATCCGCCGACTATAAAACTGTTATAAATCGATTCCACCAGGTTTAAGAATTAAATGGGTTGTAAAAATTAATAGGGCTCTGTCGTGGGATGGTCGATGGCATTTCCCCTTTTGGTTGGATCCTATTAAAACCCGGTAAAGGTATTTCAGATACCGTACTACGAAGCTTAAGGAAGTTTCCGGTTCGAATCTTGCAGGGACCTTGGGCAGGACTCAAACCCGCGATTCTGGGATACCAGTCCACCGCTCTGCCAACTGAGCTACCGAGACCACACCCGTGACACCGAATTTCTCCAGCCATATCCCTCGTATGCGCCTTAGGGGCCGCTTCATGACATGACTTTTTTCTATTTTTCCATTCTTTCTGAGAAATTTGGTTCCTATCGTTCGCAGACGTTTCTTAAACCAAATTAATATAAGGGATCTTCTTTATTTTCACATATAAATGTTTCTGTATGCATACATTTTTGCAATTACCTACTGCTTGTAGCGATTGGTCGCTTATATGCGCTATGGTCCTAATCGAGACATTATCAAATTAAAATCATTGTGCTAGAAAAAAGATTCCCTTCTCACTGACTATAATCGTTGCATACGAAGTATTCATAAATTATGTTCATAAATTATAAGTATTAATAAATTGTATAAAAAAATTCAAAGTCGATATAACAAATTGTTATATACATATATATAATTACTTAAACGAAAATGGCTTCTAGTTATCTACTTATAATGATTTTTTTAAACATATAATACACGTGCATTCTATATCTAGATATCAAATATGTCTTTCCTAGTGACCGTAAAGGTCCATCCGAACTATATCTTAGACCGTTTCCTTTAAAGGAAATGGGGTAGTCACCCTATGATTCCAAAACAGTACACCATCCAAATATCCTATACTCAGTTTTGACCTAACACCCAGTACATGAATTACTTAGGAACTTTATGACGGCTTTGTCAGCCTCACCCGTCATGTGTTGTAGACGGATGCGAAATTGGATTTTTTTAGAATGAGAAATATGCGATTACGCCGCGCGTGAGGAGAGTTTTTGTTCTTTATAAAGATGTTCGTTTAATGGCATTGGGTGAGTGATATTTCAGGCGTGGTGAGACCGAAATGAGCGTAGTAACAAGCTGAGTGTTTTTGCTTGAAATTAAATGATTGGAGCAAATCTGCATTAGCATTAAAATGTTTCTTAGCATAAGACACAGTCGAAAGTCGCGTTGACATCTCCAATAACAAGACCAATCACAATTACCTGAATGCGGTCAGACTTTTCAAACCTCAGTAATGTACAAGGAAACAAACTTCTGCGTACTTACAAAATAACGTTTCTCTTTGTATCGAACTGACGTACCTATTTATTTGGACATGTCTCGCCTTTGAGTCGAATTTAGGTAATCCCCGTTCTAATACAATGTTGCACCTTGTATTCTAAAATGCAACATACAAGTCCATAAATCCATACAAAAGCACGTTTCGCTATATAAATAGTGTCGCGGAAAGTGAGACAAAGATAGTGCGCCATTGTGCGCGGCGCCCCGCTGCGATGACGACGCGATCATTTTCAATTTGGAATATACTGATGCTTTAAGGATGACTCACACTAAAACGGGACGGGACGGGGCGGGACCGGACGAGCTGTCAATTTCTATTCAAATAATCATGTGATAACTCGGAGCTCTCGGATGTCACGTGATGTTTTCTATAGAAACTGAAAGATCTTAACTATAAAACTCTCGTGAGACTCGAACATATTAAATAATATTTAAAACGGGTCACTCACGTAATTTAGTCGATTTTCGCTCGACATGTTCCGCCGCATCGTCCGCCGTGTCGCCCCCCGCGCCGCTCCCACCGCCAGCTGCAAGTACCAGAGCAGATAGGGCATTAGCCCGCAGTGTACGACTTGCCTCTGTCGCGAGTGGGCGCTCCTGATGACGTTCTTCGTAAAGAACGAAACATGTCGAGCGAAAATCGACTAAATTACGTGAGTGACTCGTTTTAAATATTATTTAACTGAAAGATCGTCCCGTCCCGTTCTAGTGTGATCCCTTAAACGTCACAAACTAGACAGACACCGCATTTGTACGTTTGCACAGTTTTACTTGTAAGTTTCTACGATTCTATGAGCATAACCGACTGTCAAACCATTTTATACTACAATATTCTATTTTCCTGGAACACAATAATTGTAAATAATTTTGATTTGAAAAATAAGTACATGTACAGGTAACAAAACTTTCCAATAAAGCAACCGTAAAAGTTATTTAAGCCTTCACACTATACTTTAAAACATACACGCTATCGACACTCACAAATCACACAATTAAAATAAGTGCATTCATTAACACAGCGCTGTAAAACTTTAAACACTTTATAAAACTCTTAACTTTCGCGTTCTGTACACAGTGCGCATCAGCGTGCGTGCGTGTGCACGTGGAAATCAAACTGTTTAAACATTATTATAAAACATACAACGGGTCTATCGCGAATACAGTTAATTTACAGTTAACCGTGTTGAAACGTCGGTATATTCAGGTAAATTAACTGTATTCGCGATAGACCCCTTCTATGTTTTATAATAATGTTTAAACAGTTTGATTTCCACGTGCACACGCACGCACGCTGATGCGCGGATAAATATGACTCCTCATTACCGGAATCGATCCGTGTAATGAAAGCAAATTTAAAGTGCAGCGTGGCGTTTCAAAAGCTTACAGAACACAGTCACAAAACTCATAATATCGCAAAATTGACTTTATTTTCGGAGCAACCGCAATCGAATCATTTTTTAAAACACACGAATTAACACTCATATAGGTACACCGACACCCACAATTTAAATACCTTCATTAACACATAATGCTGTAAAACTTTAAACTTTAATTTCCACATCCGTTCATCTCAATTTCACCACGCACGCCGAGGCGCGGATAAAAATGACTACTCATTACCGGAATCCATCGGCGTAATAAAAGCAAATTTAAAGTGCAGCGGTAGCGTTGCGAAGGCTTACCAAGTACGGGGGCGAGTTGGAATTACATGAAACTAGTGTTTGTTTTATGTTGTTCATTTTTGTACTATGCACAAGTTTTAAAACTTTTGAATAACAATAGTTTATATTTTTTAGGGGCCAAAGGGAGGGTCAATCACCAAAATTCCGCAATTCCGTGTCTCCAATGCATCCACTGAAGCAGAAGCGAAGTTTATCGGTTCCTTGACAAGCTGTTCAAAGCCTGTCATGGTCGCTTTGACCTGACCGTGTAATTGTTTTTACTTTTTACATTTATTTGATTACATTTATCTGATTACATTACTTATAAATTGCAATTATATATATATAAATTGAATTGATATTTCAGCACGAAATTAATGAATCATTCAATGACATAATTAATTGAATGGAATATAATAATTTGAGCATTAATGTATTAAAGACTGCATGTGCATACAATTTTTGACGGATAAAATGACAAATTTAAATGCATAATATAAAAATTTGTGACATCTATCTATCTAAATCTATACCTATCAATCTATATATCTATCTATCTATACATATGACAAAGCAGAGTAGGGTCGAAAGTCTGCACATAGAAGATATTTGGAAAAAAATTAGTTCTTAGAATTGATAACAGGAGACATTTCAATGATTTTTAGAATTTTTGTCTGTTTGTCTGTCTGCCTGTTTATTTGTTCGAGCATCACGTCAAAACGGCTGAATGGATTAAGGGGATCTCCTGTCAGGTTATAGGCTAAAAAATACTTACTTTTTATTGGAAAGGGCCTGAAAAGAGGGGTCAAACTTTGTATGGGAAATGCAAACATGGTAAACGCTTATAGAACAAACTGCGTTCCCATCGGCGCCTGGAGAGTATTAAGCGTACGCGGTTGGAGCAGGACAGAAAGCGAGACAACGCATACTGCTCCAGCCATCAGAGATGTGAGAATTTCTACGTGGGTATCCGAGATCACTGGATTCTCAACTACCGACCCATATTATGACTTTGCTAATTGAACTACAGACATGTCGCGCTACTCTCACAAGCCAAGTAGTGACAATGTTTGCGGTAGGGTAATCTTATATTTCTACATTATCGACCACCCGTTCTGCGTGTTCAGCAATATTGAACGAGATCTCACATTGTATCTCGATAGTTAGCGCGATTATCTACGAAGGTTGAACCTAGATTAAACAATTTCTTCCCCCCAATCAACAGCGGTCGGCGGCGGTCGCGTCTGATACGCCCGTATTGCTCAGGGACGAACAGGCGGATACCAGCAAATAAACGATTCATTCATTCTTAACTCAGTTGACAAAAATCATGCGACACCTCTTGGGTTATTTGTGCTCACAGTCCACAGTGTCCGCTTTTATTTTATATGGTCAATATGCCTGTTTTCCACGTGGCATACAACAAATATATTAAATTGTTTACCTTAATTATGGTGGTTCGATCACACATAGATTTGTGCTAAGCATTGTTTTGCGAGCGTAGGGCGCATCGCCGCGGGCCGCGTGCGTGTACCTCGTAAATCACCGGCTGCATCCACTTTGCATCGCTAGCTATTAGCACAAACCACTGCGTTCGCAGTCGAAATGCATCAGTACGCCTACCAAGCAAGCCAATGTGTTAACTAAAGCCACGAGTCTACAATGATTTATGTACGGTCGTAATCTATCGTGGTAATAAACTAGTGCAACTCAAAGTCATGCTAAGGGTCTAATATTGTTATGCTATAAAATGTTTTTTAAATGGCAAAAATCCATTAAGAAGATCATGATAAAATTGCTCTAATTATTTAAAGGTCCTATGTAAAAACAAAGGAGAATTTTACAATCTGTCGAACCCTATGGCATTAATTCTGACCAGAAATACCAGGTTTGTAAGCAACGAGACACAGTAACCTATTTATGTCAGTGTCTTGTTGCTTACGTCTCATCTCTCTTTGTTATCAGAGTACAGATTAGGAGGAGTCTAGCGGAGGAAAAGACGTTTAGTTTCTTGTCACGTAGCTAGTTGAATATTTTTGAGCAACATTCTAGTTAAAGCGGACCCACACGCCACGGTTTACCCCGTCACTAAAACATCTCTAGTTTCGCCACATCACTGGCCGGCCAAGAACCATATTTTTGTTGACTTTCCGCAAAAAGGAATATACAAAATACTAGGTAAAAACTAGGGAAAATTGGGCTTGGCTATGACGGAATTAACCACATTAACCAATTGTCAATTAAGATATAATTTACCTGAGATGTGTTTTTCATTTTCTAACCGAGCAACACCTACCGTGTCGCATGATCGCACGCGTAAGACGTAGTAGAGTACAAGGAAAATTGGTACTACTGTTTTGCATTTCAACTGTGGTTTCCGCGCTCGACAAAAACTCATTTGTAACTCGTATCGTATCAACGTTTAATTATATATCACTTATATCAGCGTATCGCAACACTGCGCATTCGTTGTCGACGAATTTTCGCCGGACGGGTGACGTTTATTACGAGTTTTAATATTAGCTTAAATTGTGATGCCTGGAAAATTATGATAATTATTTCGCTATTTTTTGATACAGGGCCATTCTCGTTTTTTAGCGACACTGACCTGTCTCCTCACTGAAAAAGCCTGATTTAGAATTGCATTATTTACATTTTTAAAGAAGGTTAATGTCCAAAATTTTTGTTTACTTAATCAGTACAGTTTACTTGTTACTTCCCCGGTTAATAAGTGTAAACTTACCAACATTTAACTCAAAAGAGCGTGGCAGAGCGGTCAAGCGGAAGGCTGTCTTCGATGAAAATAGCAACTCTGTCACGGTGCACGGTGTTTTCTAGAAAAGTACTATCACATTGTCTACTTTGTATGTACGTATATAATTATGTAGTTTTTTTAATAATTTCTATTATTATCATTTTATTCAAGATCAATAATCTGAAAAATCGAGGGAATCGCGTTTTATTATCGGTAAAAAGGCGAACGGCCCTACCACATTGATTATAAATTGATAACATCAATTACCAGATTTGTGACAAATTGATAAAGCTTAATTTATATTTATGTAGCTTAATAAAGATCAAATGTCAATTAAGCGTTAATGTGCGAAATAATCCTGGAAAATTTTTATAGGTTTTGATTTTGCTAAGCTACAATTTTAATTAAATTTTTAGAACACTTTCTTTTACAAAAAATACTTATCAATTCTTAACTCGCTCACAGCTAAGGATTTCTCGTAGCGCTACGCCGTAGCCGATAACAGGCATTTCCCGCTTTGTAGCGAAAATTGCGCGTAGACGTGTAACGGCAACGTGTCGTGATTAGCACTGAATGTTAACCAAATAACATAATTATTATTCAGCATGTCTTATCAAAAATATTGTAATAACATTGTCCTGTTTACAAATATTTACAGACAATTTACCTATTAAACCATTGAAGAAAGAACTTTGATATTACATTAAGATGTCGTTAAATTTAATACGAAATATTTTTTTCTCACGACGTATTCATAAAAAGGGTTTTTTCTGTTCAAGCTAGGAGCGATCAAAGTGGCGCTTTTCTTCCCTGCTGGGAGGGATCAAAGTGGCACTTTTCTGTTCAAGGACTACACATTTTTACGTTTTCGGGCATTAACTAGCTAATTCAATTTAACCTCTAGGCAGATAAAAATGTGGATGAAAGTTACGCCTAAATACGCGGACGCATGCTGGTTGAAATACATAATGCATTGAGTGGTGAATTAATAGTAGGTATCATAGGGAGATGCTTTGAAATCATAAATCAAATAGCGATTACTCTGTATGCTCAACCATTAGCGCAGCATTGGTGCTTGTTCAAACTAAAGCACGTGAAAGGATATTTAATTATAATTATGACATTGTACAGTGTATTGAAATTAAGCACTTTAAAACTGATTAATCGCGTTTAACACCAAGACCCTACGTTTTGGGCCCTTTACGGGCGCACTCGTTTTCATATTAAAATAAAAATAACCTGACTACATTAAAATAGTGTTGTGCGTCAAATAACAAAACCTGTCATATTTCTTTACACTACGAGTAAAAACACTAATGTCGTTATTCATAAACGCTCATCAAACCTCCGTTAATTTGTCCTTTGTCCTTATTTGTCAGTTTGACATTTGCGTTTGCTAAAAAGGGACGAAACATATTTTAACGAATATGGGAAACTGTTAAGTTTTTATGAATAAGGCAGTAATAGTTAATATTTTGACTATTTATGACATTATATACTCTATAAACGAGGAAATTGACATAGCGTAGGCTGAAAATGAAAGTCGTTTGGGCCCTGTAAATTCACTTTAAGGTTATCTTTCAACTTAACCAAGGTGTGAAGTTTCACTGAAATCTCACTCCCTAGACATCATTAAATGGCAGTCTATTTTTCTTCTAATAATGAAGGTATTTTAGTTTTATCTATGTCTTCGTGACTTAGGAGTTGTCTTACTTGTAATGTTGTGTCTGGACACAAAAGTTAAACAATGTCAGAAGTGTCAGTTCAAAGACGAACCTTAGCCACCCTTTTTTGTTTTTATACAACTTTTATAAGTATTCACTACGGCTAAATTCAGTTTTAGTATTTAATTGGATACTTTGTTTCGTTTTAATTAGTAAAGCTTTGGTTTGCGAAAAAGTACCAGACAGAATTCTAACTAGATTGAGTCACGCCAGCTACTTTGGACTTAAATCGTTATGATCTTACTTTTACAGTATTTTCTAGAGGAATCATATACCTACCTACTTTGCTTTAAACGCTGTTTATTGAATCCGCATTTCTTATTTAGAGACTTAGCTTGGAATTATTTAACTAACAATACATACATAATATCACAGCGTAAGGATGTATTCCAGACAGTGGGTTAACTCCGCCGATTTCTGGGTCATCGATGGGGGGCGCGCGGGGAAGGAGGCGGGGAGGAAACGCCGCCGAATTTCTATGAAAATTCGGCGGTCTATTTTAAGGGGTGTAAAATGGAAATTAGTTTGCCAATCAGACTGTAATATCTTTCGCATAGTTTTTGACAACCCTGAGCCTCAGCACGACCACCGAGCCAAGCCGCTGGCCGTGTATGAAGTTACCTCACCGTATGGAATACATCGCTACGCTGTGATAATATGATACGAAAATACATATATAATATACATAAAATAGTGTAAAATAAAATATCCAACAGTGCAAAGTTATAATAAATAAGAATTTACCTACTTATTTTAGAAACGAAACACAAGATTGATCAAATCGTTTATATTAACTAAATCCCAACGTTTCGAGTCTTTTACACTCGTTGTCACATGGTAGAATGAAGGATTTTTATTTTTATTACAATTTTGCATACTTTATCGGTTTTAACTTATCAGTGCCAGAAAAAGTAGTATAAAGTCGTCCAACACAAAGGCCTCTATTACGTACGCACACGTTATGACGGATGGCGGAAAATCAATTTCCATCGACCCCCAACGGCTCACTTACGACCCTCCCCTCGCTGATCTAGCTGTTTTTCACCTTAGTTACACACGTCAAAATAACCTTAGTCAAGCTTTGGAGGAAGCAAGTCAAGCAAGGGTTCGGTAGCATATTTTAAATCACATTTAGGTACCTATTACCAGGGCCCGTAATTTTTATGCCGATGACAGACAAATGACGTCAAGCTTCATACATCATGTTTTAGGTTTTACGTTTGAAAGAATAATGCTGTCATTGAATAGTGTCAAAACTATGTTAACGTGTTCGACGTTAGAATCGAACGTTGATAGACTTTATCTATCATTAACTCATCGTATTTAAACATCCTGTGTGCTTATATACGTCATTATGACAAAACCGGCATGAAAATGACGGGCCCTGCCTATTACATTTTACAATATACATAATTTCCTTAAAACCGGAAATTCGTTATGTGCCCTAACGCTCACAAAGGATACTTTTTTCATTATTCTACTGTGAATGAAAGAATGTAAAAATAGGTATGTGGGCGGTTTTATTCAAAGTTAACACCCAACTTTTTTTATTCGGAATTTTTATGTGATTCCTACTCAGAATTACGAGCTCTTTCGATCCTAACACGAGAAAAAAGTGTCCTAAAATATCTATTTCGTTGCCGCTATACAAATACTATGAAAACATGGTAACGGAGTGGGAAAGAAAACAATCGCGACAATTTTTTCGCATAAAAATAAACGATTTAAATTGAATTGAAATGCTTCGCGGTCCACTGTGTAAACGTTATCGATATTATTGCAGGCACTCGTCAACATTTGTTTCCAACGTAAACAAATACAATCGCATCTTGAAGCCCCACATCCCACGGAACCCCGCCTAATGACGCACACCCCAAAAGATCACTCTAACCAAACTCTAATGCGCATTTAAATATGTTTCCCCGGATTAATGTGCGTGACTTAGTTTGTTGTGATTTAATCGCCCCGGAAAATTTATTCGGTACCAAAATGGAAAACCGCCAATTCCAAAAGATACTATATTCTTCAAATGTAATGGCGGTTACTTCTTTTTTGTTGGGACGTTAAAGGACGAGGGTGACTTGGTTAATAACCCGAAAATAGGAATGGAAGTTTTCATTGGCCGTTTATGATGGCTTAAGTGTTAAGTTTAAGTGTGCTGCAAGGATTTTAAGAAATCATTAATAAACTTTTCTCCAATATGCTCGGAAATGTTCACATTAATGTAGCAAAATTGGTACGAAAAGAACCTCCTTATGTACCGACTCAAATAAATAAAAATTGAATTCATTATTTTACCGTTTTAGCGTCCAGGAAGTTGTACTAAAATCCATTACTGTATTGTTTTTTACTTTTTTTTTAAATATTTGGTCTATCAATATTGCAAACAGCCTAATATACTTTATCCGCGACCAAACGGTCTGCACAGAAGGGACAATCTGATTGACATCAAATTGTCAATCTGATCATATCGTGCTTAAAAATGCCCCGTCTGGGCTGGCTTTGTAGTAGTGTAGTAGTTCTAGAGAGAAGGAGATCAAATGCTTGGTTGTCTCGTTCTATCGCGAGTTGCATACGGCTCACTGTGCAAGGTCGTGTAGATACGGCTTAATAAAACTAAAGACATTTCAACTTTTTTTATGAACACAACCGTGCATTAAAAGAAAGTTTAGGCGGGAACCTTATTTTTCCTTTTAAATCTTATGTAAGAATACATTTTATTTCCTTTCATGTTTGGAGAAAAGCACTATATATGCCTCGGACGGATATATGCCTTATTTAGGGACTTAGAAATTTACTGGCATATAAATTACTGTAACTGTGGCTGTCACGGTTGGGTTAGGACTTTAATAGGTTCTAAAAAAATTGGTGTCTTTACTCTTATAAAAAAATTACTATGGTATTGTTAGCATCAAAACATTCGGATACCTAATTAAACCAGTAAATGTTACGATGATTTATTACAGAAATAGCACGTCGATCTTAAAATCTGAATTTGTTTTGTTACCATCGGTTTTGTTACGAGGTGACGAAATTGATGATCATCGTGTAATGTAGAATCACATGTAACCTATGGTCGGGTTGCAAATACACTTTAAGTCGTGTTTAGTTGAAAATACAACGAAACCAGTTAACATTTTTAGGGTTCCGTCCCTCAAAAGGAAAAACGGAACCCTTATAGGATCATTTTGTTGTCCGTCCGTCCGTCCGTCTGTCTGTTAAGACCCTTTATCTCAGTAACGCGTAGAGCTAGCAAGTTGAAATTAATACCACCCACACAAATCTACAGTCCCTTGAAGCTATGAAAAAACTAAACCTATAAGTTAACACAATCAAAAGATACGGTCGTTTATGTCGCATTTCCCATACATTTGCAATGGGAATCAAAATATGTAGGGTACTTCCCGTTGACCTAGAATCACGAAGTTTGGAAAAAACTAGAGCTTGTAGCATAATTAGAGGAAAAACACCGAAAACCGTATAATTGCCGCACTGAAATGAAAATACCGTGCCACCAGTATTTTTAATTACCTAAGGTCATAAACGGCACAGAATCCTTTGTGCGGAACCCTCGGTGGGCAAGTCCGACTCGCTCTTGGCCAGTTTTAAATTTAAAATCACCCTCATGCGACTAAAGGAAAGCCAAGAAGGATCAGGAGCATTTTATTTTATCGCCATTCAAATCTCCATCGATCGCCACCCTACTAAGTTTGCCGCGAACTTTGTCGCAAGGGAAAAAATAAATATTTCACAGCACCCTCGATGCCCTCAGTTGCACCCTTGTTCGAGGAATCACGCGTTGCTCGCATGTATTCACGAAGATGGATCATTGGTACAT
Source organism: Lathronympha strigana (assembly GCA_949128165.1). Taxonomy (NCBI): domain Eukaryota; kingdom Metazoa; phylum Arthropoda; class Insecta; order Lepidoptera; family Tortricidae; genus Lathronympha; species Lathronympha strigana. The sequence goes on from OX421911.1 coordinate 5,371,164, forward strand.
GCGACACGTTGGCAGTAGGCGGGCGGGTGAAACGACGCGGTTTGAACGCTCATGCCTTTCAGACTTGTTGTCTAATGTATGCACGTGTGGTCATGTCTTTATCATCTAACGTGTCATACATTACTTTACACACGTGAATTTCATTACGGATCTGAATAAGTACTTACGTTTAGTTTGAACATGCCAAGATTGTTAGCGTTGCGCGACTAAAGTATTCTAGTAATCTATATCGGTCCTCATAAATACAAGCATGACTTAAGTTCTGATGAAAGTTACTAAAACTGAAATTAAAAAAAAAAAAAAATTGAAATTAAACACTTTAGAACGGATTAATCGCGTTTATTAACACCATTGCACACAACACACACACACACACAACAACACACACAAGTAACTTTTTTGATTGACGGGGAGAATTCGCATTCTCTCAGTCATCATCTTAACCCTGTGAAAACGAGTGCTGTAAAGGGCTCGAAACGTAGGATCACGGTGTTAATAAACGCGATTAATCCGTTCTAAAGTGTTTAATTTCAATGAATAACAATCGCGGTAACAGAAGACAATATAAAAAAAAAAAAAAAAAAAAAATCTTTATTGCAACTTAAGGTATTACATAATAAACAAATTAATAAGCAAATTGAAAGAAGTTGTCTTAACCACGGTACGATTAATCGGATGTCGCCCTTAGTACGTCAATAGCAAAGGAGGTTGGACTCTGCCACCGGCTTGGAAACCAGTTGCTTTCTAAAGGGAATGTGAATTTGTGTGGTGACGATTTCGTAGACACGGTTAGTTCAGTGTGCTTGTCGTTGATCCCGTCAGACGATCCGACAACTCAGACACCCGCAACGATGGTGCGGGATTGCTCGAATCAGCCTGCTTCGACGCGCGCGACCCGTTACCTACGCCGGTCTCGGGCAGTGACGCACACCACTCTATCTGTCCGACGATGCCAGCCGATGCAGTCGAAACATGTCACGCCTATTGTGATTAAAATACGTGAGTGTTAACCGTTGCAATTTAATGTCAGTATGACTCACGAAAGTTTAAATTAAACGGTACGATTTTATTTTTATAAAAGGAGACACAAGAGCAGCGTATCTCCTGATGGTAAGCGATTGTTGCCGCCCATGGATATTTCTAGCACCTATGGGGTTACATGTGCGGCTCTTTTCTTGATTCTTTAAATTCTTAACAGTAACAGCGAAACCATTTATATGATTGCTTTTAGTAAAAAATAGTACTTTTCGGTTACCGATAATGCGCTAAAGCCATACAGATACATTTAGAAATGAACCTTATCAACAGTCGACAAAGGGGTTGCTTTTAATAAAAACAAGCACATTTAATTTTTAATTGACCCAATGGCACTTTTAAGCTTACAAGCGCAAAGATTTAAGTTATTTATTTTTTTACTTATTTAGTATCACCAACAGATAATACATCATTGAAACATTTGAAGCTAAAAGGAATATGCATATAAACACAGCTAATGTTAGAGGCTTTGGACATGCAGTATGGATTAAATTTAAAATAATTAACATAAATGGTATACAATAAAACAATTAAGTTAAATATGACAATTCAGAAAAATTTACGCTTATACAAGGAGCAGTTATTATAAAAGGAGCATGTAAACCGCCCGTCTACTCCGCCTATCCTCGGAGATGGATCATCGAGCGAGGGCGACGCGCGATAACTAGCGATACTCGGAGCGACACCAAACAGAATGTTATATTGCTCCTGTTTTATGGAAAGTTTTGCAAGACTGCTATGTCTTACTACAGTGTATACGGAATGATATGGCACCTAACAGCCGGCTATATACTTTCGGCCATATCAGCCAATACATGTACGGAAAATTAGTCCGGCAGATGCCCCGCGGGCATACCGTCTATTAAGATTCCGACTGATCAACCGAACGTAATATGACCGCTAATACGCACAGTCATATGTTACACATCAATGTTACATCTAAAAAGAACTGGAGGTTCAAAAAGTTTTAAACAGAAAATATAACAAAACAGGAGTAAGCCAAAAGGTAGTTTAGATACAATACATAAAATGAAGATAGTAATAATTAAATAAAAATTGTAATAACAATAGTAATAAGAAGAACTTTAAGATCACTTTTTTCAACAGCATTTGTTTATAAAAAACGATATTGCGCAAATCAAGTTGGTAAGGTAGACGTCATGTTTGACCGCCTTACTTTAAGTAATAGGTAATTTACTTTCCGTTTGCCTCCTCAATGGTATTTTATACAGAAAGTCTCGTTTATAATGAATGAATGAATGAGTGTACCTACTTTTTATAAATTAATTTTTAGTTTTTTAATTTGCAAATATTATTATCTGAAATGAAATAAAAATAAAGGATCAGGGCCTTTATCACGACGTCGTAACGCGATTAATTTTAGGACCTAAGCTGAGTCGTTGCCATACAACTGAAAACAATTTTATTAAGAACCTAAACTTAGTCGCAGCCATACAACTGGGGCTTTACCATGACTCTTAAAGCGATTCAGTTTAGGACCTAAACTGAGTCGACGCCATACAACTCTGAGCACAGTTAAGAACCTAAATTGAATCGCGTTAAGACGTCATGGTAAGGCCTCAGAGCACAGTTAAGGACCTAAATTGAATCGCTTTAAGACGTCAAAGTAAGGGCCCTGGGTGGTTTTAACAACTTATCTTTAAGCTTAGGCGTAGGCGGTGTAGTAGTACTGCGTGGGCGCACGAACGCGAAAGCGAAGCAACGCGGTGCGGTAACGTTTGAACGCGACGCCGCGAAATGTCATAAATGTCAATGATCAAACCGTCGATACTTACGGAGGTGTCCTAGGTGAGCGCTTTCATTCGCCCACGTAAAAATAACTCTATTTGTTAATTTATGCTTGGTAAACAAGACAAGATTACGTTCCCAATTCCGCAACCGCCAACGCATTCTTCCAAAATGTATTCTCAACCCACGCTTTAAAATACAATAATTTTCCTAACAAACATCTGGAGCCTTACAATGACGTCTCAGCGCGATTCAGTTTAATACCTGAACTGAGTCGCTGCCATACAACTGAGCACAGTTAAGGACCCAAACTGACTCGTTATCATACAACTGAGCACAGTCTAGAATCTACACTGAACGCGATTAATTTGACGACCTAAACTGAGTCGCTTCCATAAATTGAGCCTAAAATGAACCTAAACTGAATCGCGTTAAGACGTCATGGCAAGGCCCCTGATGTCAAAGCCACTTTGCCATAACTGACTTAACCAAATATGAAAGCATTTATACAACTTGCGTTTCGAACCCCCGAAGTTGGGAACTGTACAAAAAGAACACACACTTAAAACGGCATTATCTTCTTTATTTTTGTATTAAACTTGAACGGGAGGAAGTACTGTAATCGCGTAAGCTTTTCATCTTTCAGGGACAGATGTTGCATCGTCCCCATCCAAATTTGCAGTTTATTTTTCTTTCTTGGAAGTTTTGCTTTTATTTTGGAACTCATTCCGGGATTGCTTTTAAATAGCGGGCTAATGATTTATTGAATCGTAGGACTACTTACTGAAGTGACTGTTGAGAATTATAAGAGCTTTAAAAAGTGTCTACTTTAATTAATTTAGGCAAGTAGGTACCTACTAAGGTAAAAAATGTTTTGTAAACCAGGGTACAATTACTTGTTATTAAGGTCCGACCGATACATCTTTTTTGTCTCGGCCGAGACCAAGCTCGAGACCGAGATTTTATAATAAATACGAAAAACGCGCATTTTACACAAAAAAACATGTGATAGTCAAGAATTAATCTGTTGTTATGCCTGTTGTATAGCCATCACTAAAACACAACGTTTACAGTCAAAGCTTGAGAAAAAAGTTATAATTTGCATTACGTATGATAACACGGTAAACTATAATTGCTTAAAATTCACACCAAAATCGCAAAAAGTGTCAATATAGAAGGTTCGGCCAAGGCCGAGGCCCTTTTTGGCCGAGAGCCGAGACCGAGATCTCGGCTCGAATTTTGGCCGAGACTGCCGAGACCGAGACCGAGATCTGGGTCGGACCTTACTTGTTATTATTGCAATTGTCATAGGATCAGAAGTAAATGAGATATTGATGTATGACTCACGAGAGATTAAAGGAATACTCAAACAAAAACGGGCCGGGTCGGGCCGATCTGTCGGTTTCTATAGAAAACGTCACGTGACCTCCGAGGGCTATCACGTGATGCTTTCTATAGAATTTTACAGATCGTCCCTTACTTCCCTTACTTCCCTTTCTTCACCGCCTCCGCAGTAATGTACTATTTTATTTATTTATTTTGTAATCTGGGTTGCAAGGTCAGATGGCAGTCGCTTTCGTAAAACTAGCGCCTACGTCAAATCTTGGGATTAGTTGTCAAAGCGGACCCCAGGCTTCATGAACCGTGGCTTAAACCAGGAAAACGGTAGGGAGAAAAATAATATGATTTGATAAAAAAAAGTTATATTTTAAAATGTACCTACATAATCACCGGACTATAAATAACCTTATATAATATTGCATAATTTCCCGAACGTGTGCACCTATATTTCATTTTTACCAACATTTTTACGCGCGTCTGAAACAAAATGGGCCCATCTCACCCACGTTATCGAGAATAATTTCTCAATACAAATACGGCACCTTCCCCGGTCGCATATTTTGTAAAACTCCGATAACCCGTACAATTCCCACTATCCATAAATGTCGGAACCCTTTTACAATAATCGAATATAGCCTTCGTCTTGCCCGTTGAAGACGGACACTTTGTATAATGATATTACTTTTTTTCGCTTTACTTGTATATATTTTAGAGTTACGCAGTGCCGGTTACAGTTATGCTAAATGTTATTGGCGGGTCGCAGGTCCATAAAACCTTAAACGTGTACATTATCAAGAAAAAAGATATTGGCAGTAGGTACTCGAGGTAGGTAAACGAACTAGCATAGGCTTAGATATTGTTGCATTGTAGTTTGTCAAAACGTGATTTTTATAGAAAATCTTAGTAGGCTAGGTAGTCTTAGTACCTCCTAAGATTTGCCACAAAAATCGCTTCTTACATGTGCAATGAATTATTCAATGCATGTCTTGACCCACGTTTTTCATCAACGGGTTAAATAATTTAGTTTATGAGAATACAATTATAATGTCTACATTACGGTACTAAAGTAATAATTATCTTTAAAATATATTTATAACTAAGCTTGCCTTATTTTTCATGTTATTGTACACGTTAATCCAGTAGACACCTCTTTTACAAAGATATTTCCGCTGAGCAGCATTTTATACAAGGCTTAAGTAACTTAATGTATACCCGCTAAAGATATCAATACCCATTTAGCCTCAGACCTTTTTCGTGGTTGCAATAGTTTTATCTAGAACGCCACAGAACACAAGACTACACTGCCGCCATTAAACAGTAAGAAATAGCAAAGATTTGTCGTTAAACCGTAAGGTCTAAGGATCAAAATGCTTGATACCCCACTTATCCAGATTTAACATTGGCATATAAAATTGGCTACACAAAAGAAGAAAAGCTAGGGTTTTCGGCGAAAGACCGCCTGTAAAATTTATTTGAATGTCTCGACCCTTTTTAAGATTAAAATTTCTTTTCATGTATCCACGGGAGTAATAGAAATATTGGTAAAAAGCCAGCGGCATTGTGAAATATTGCTATAAATTCTCTGCGTAAGTGTCCAAAGTTTACCATTTTATGTATTCAAAAGAGATAACATTTTCATGTTTGTGTGAACATTCTAGCTCTTTGTTTACTTAATCAAAATTAAAATTCAACATGTATGCACTCTACCTCATGTAAGGAACTCTACCTACCCACCAAATTTCATTCAAATCTGACGAGAAAAAAAAAACGACAACAAAATAAAAATATACCCACAAACGAGTTGGTTTGTAGTTAGCTTTTATTATTATTTTAGAATTAAATTTTAATTTAGGTTAAACATACGTATGCCGTTTATAAGAAATAAAGATAATATATCTATTCGAATCTACTTTTATAATTACAAGACCATGTATAAGCACAGTAGATGTTCCGAAATTTACCGAATATTTTAGTAGGTGTTACCTATATAACCTATATTAAAATCCTTAGTAAAATTCCTTTAATTTGAGCTATACAAATTAACACCACGCTAATAAGAAATTCTGTATATTACTTATTTCCAAGACAAAACGAATTGCAATATTTGTTATTTTCTCAGAGAATCTAGTTAACCAATCACTATTAATTCTTGGATTCTATTACATACCAGTACCTTCAAATTTACCTTCGTTATAACAAAGTTATGGCGGAAGAAATATTTACAAGGTCCTGGCATGGGATTGCTTATCAAGCGACAAATTGCCTTCTGCAATGTATAATTCATGAAGGTCCCAGGTCTGGAACATTGTGTCTTCTATCCTGCATCCTTGTCTGCTCCACTAAGATGACTGCATGTATGGGATGGGTAGATGGTGTGTTACAGAATTAGTTAGGTGATAGGGGTTGGCATGGACTGAATGTATGCATTTGTATTAAGCCTCGTATTTTCGTTAAGTTTATTGGTTTGTTTGTTGTCTTGGGAAATTAGGTTTTTCTAACGTACTTTATGTACCTATTTTGTAAAAAATGATAAATAATTAAAATATCACACAAATAAAACCTTGTGCTGACGCAGAACAAATAATTTTAAAAGCACTAAAATTCACTGCATACTGAAATCAACTAAATGAAGTATCTAAACAAGCGAATATAAATAATTTGATGGAATTGGTAATAATTCCAGGCATAAATTGCTTCCAAAATAACTACCAATTGCTACTACAGTCAACTACAGATATATAAATACAGCCAAAGTGCCAAAACTATGTATACACGACTTTAATGTTCGGGTAATAAAGTCCTGTATACATATTTTTGGCACTTTGGTTGTATTCATATCTTTGTGTTTGACTGTACCAGCGTTACACAACAAAAATACTAAAGGACATGCCACCAAATCTATTAGCAAAGAAAAAGAAAAACTAAACATAAACTTCCGTCACGAAATACTATCGCTGGATAAAACGAAATGGTGGAAACTCTGCAAAAACCTCAGCGTACTGAGCGCAACAAAAATTTAATTTTGCTACAAAACTTTCTATGGCCACTCTTAAATTACTGACATGGCACAGAAGAACTTTTCTTATTAGAGGTCCCTAGCGTATATATTAATGTGGATACGCCTTATAAAATATCCCGTTCAAAACTATGTTCAACTGCAAATAAATTAAATTACTTTACACTTTAACGACACCTTTTACTCCTTTGGAAAATGGGTGTAAATGCAAAAGTAAGCTAAACTGTTTTGTGCATAGAAAAATGCATTGACATGGCACAGAAGAACTTTTCTTATTATAGGTCCCCAACGAATAGATTGTGGATACGCCTTATAAAATATCCCGTTCAAAACTTTGTTCAACTGCAAATAAATTAAATTAGCTACTTTACACTTTAATGACACTTATACTCCTTTGGAAAATGGGTTTAAATGCAAAAGTAAGCTAAACTGTTTTGTGCATAGAAACATGCATGGAATTTTAATCTATGGGTGATCAGCCCTGCGCTGCGCCATAACATATTTCAAGTTCTATATCAATACTTATATAAGTTATACAGCGTGTAACAAACATCCTGAACGATACTTCAGCAGCTGATAAAGTCAATGACCCCGAGTGCAACGTAAGCGGAAAATTAAAAAAAAAACTTTGTATGGGAATACCTGGTCGAAAATAAACCTATCTCTAGACAAAGTTTTTTTTTTTTTCGAATTTCGAAATTTTTCCTATTGCATCGCATTCAGGGTCATTGAACTTATCAGTTGTTCAAGTATCGTTAGGGACTTTTGTTACACCGTATTTATCAAATGTTACATCGTTCCCTTTGCCTTTTAAATCATTTAGCCCAACTTGCACAACCCAGGGTTAGCCGCTAACCCTTAGTTAAACTGTCAAATTTCATACAAAAAAAACGCTTAACTCCGAGTTAGTTGCCTGTCCCCGGTTGGCGCAAGTGGCCTTTATTGTATTCAGTTTTAAGCAGTAAAAAAGCAGTATCTTAAGTACCCTCTCTCTCATTTAAGAGTAAAAGCAAACATTTCTCATATTTACCGATGTGTTTGATGCTAGTGACGGAGAGCTTTATTTAAACACCCTATCCCATACATTTCTCTCGCTACCTCGCCTTTATCGGACACTGCAATAAAGTTGTAGGCCGCACAGCAATTTATGAATAGGAGGCCGATACTACGCTCGAACTTAATATCTGTGACACCGGCGCTTCCAGGAGTTATTGCTTAAGTTGCGCCATGCGATATTGTTTTTAATAAATTGCCCTTGTAAGTTGCCGTAAATATGGTTGAATAATCGCGTAGCTATTGTTTTACTGAGCTTGGGTTCTTGTAGATAAGCGATCGGTAAATTGTTTAGGTTTTAGCAGCGCTTTTAATAATACAATGTCTGAATACAATTGGGAAAGAAAGGGTAATAAATTAGGTCTGGTAAAGCAAAAAAAAAAGTAAGGTCAATATGGATAATTCCGTCATTGGGACTTCTCCGTCTAATGCTCGTTTGCGTTGAATATATACTGTTTAGGAGCAGATAATGATTTCACTAAAATATTTACATGAATGTTTATCAAACATTATTATTACTTAACTTATCCTAAACTCTGTTCAAAATTAGACACTAAAATGACGTATTTTTTGTAACTATACGTTTTTATCTAGTTATTTCACCATCTGCACGCTAGTAATCATATTGTTAAATATTATATTTCTAAAGTCAGTAAGTTTTGTACATATTTTTAGTAATAAAGTTATCAAACCATAAAACATCATAAAGGTATATTATTATTAATTTATCAGCATCCTAGGTACAATGCCTCAAGGACCTACTTTAGATTTAAGGTAGGTAGAGGTAGGTTGTTAGGTAAGTTAAGTTACACTTACTGTATATATTTCGAAAATCAATGTTTTTTAAATATATTTATATTTAATGCTATAATATAACTAAATACGTCATAAGTAAGTACATAATACAGGGTGGCCCAATGATAAATACATTTAAAACATTTTTTTTTGTGTTTTGAAATAAAAAGTATACCTACTTAGAATTTGCGACAAGAAATACATTTTACATAGTAATAATTTCATCATCAAGATGTCGTCCGTGGCGGTTGCGGCTTTCAAAATTTACAAGTAAGAATGGAAGATTGCCCAATACAATGTGTATCTAGAGGTACAATTACCATTTTAGAAGTATTTATATCTGTATGTACATAAATTAATATAATCAAAGAAGTATATGATAAAAGAAATGCCTGGGCACCCTGCGACCGATATTTTGAATTTCGAACGAGAATCAAAAAATGTTTGAAGTCGGACTACTGGGTAAGAAACATCTTACTTATACTGTGCTCAATCCCTAAATAGCTTCTGTTTGTTTGTGTATCGTTCGTTCACGTTATACACAGCCAAATAGATCAAACTGCCAAAACTGGCAAAATGGAAAACTTACGAACCCCCTTCTGTCTGTCCGTCAATCATTCCATTTTTGGACTCGCATATAAATTCAGAGGGCCTACCATGAACCACTCTATCTATTTGCCTCTTTATCGCTCGAATACGCGAGAGCGATAGAGAGAGAAATAGACGAACAAACGAATTGGTTTGTGGCAGGCTCTCAGCACGCCTACGACGAACATCGAAAATTGGCATTGACGGGAAAACCTCTTTGTCACTCCAATATGCAAGTGTGACAAAGATGGTGATATAAATCCGCAATCGTTCGATTTTCGTGGTATAGGCCCAGGTGTACCTACTGGAACGCCAACTTTTGTTTCAACCAGCGAAACATATTGCGATGTTTGTTATGTTCAAAAAAACTCTTTTCGGATTGAAAGTCGCACGATCTTACTACTAGGCCACCGACGCTTTATTTTTAAGATACCTAGTTCGACAAATATCAGTGAAATAACAGAATGAATAGGAGACCAGCTACAATAACTCGTAAGTACGTTTTTAAAAATAAAGTAACTGTTAAAACATAAATCTCAGAATAACACTAAACACATTATTACTTCATATCAAAATTATATTATCCAAAATTATATAACCAATTTCGGACAGTACGGAACCATTAGGACGCGAGTTTGGTTCACACTTGGCTAGTTTTTGGATCAAGTCCCTAAAAACCGGAATCACGTTACAATCTGTTGTCAAGTTTCCCACACATTTATTGGATCAAGTTCCGCCATAATTTATCCACTGGCCAAGTTGACAATACTCGTACAATGTTGTTCAAAATGGGTTCGACGCGGAAGTACCAAGTTCGAAAAGGAACGTAAAATATACGAGAATCATAAAATGATGGGCTATTCTGAAATAGGAGTGAGTTAAAAGATACATCTTTAACGGTCGATAGAGTTTTGACGTAGGCGAACTTCATTCATAAAAAGTTTGAACAAGGAAACTAGGAGTTAGGGTCTTGGTATAATATCGAATCGCTACAGCGATTATGAGAGCGTTTTTTTTTGATACAATACCATAGGAAACTTATTGTTCGTTTATAACTGTTTTATTTTCATTACCTACCAATAGTTACCGAGTCTTTAAAATTTCACAAAATAAGATCTATAAGACTACATAAACTGTAATAAAAATACTTTATATCCGTGGAGATAAGCCAATTACCAAACAAAAAAAATACAAATTCTTGTTTTTAATTATAATTGACACAGTACAGTGTGAGTTCATAATTTGTTACTTAAGTTTTTACCACCACATTTTACAAAAATAGATACTTATACGTAGATCCAGTTACAACTCGTTTTTATCCAAGTTTATATTTAACAAGTTTACTTAAAACTTGTTAAATATAAACTGAGAAAAACGCGTTTAAATTTAAAAACATGCTGTAACGTTGACGCATTATGACTTTACTACATTACTAATTCACAAGCGATTCATTCGTAGCGACTCACAAATGTGCACGAGTCTTAACGCTGAAAACAACCAGTCATCCCTCAGAGCGCACTAATGCGAAGAGAAATACTTTGATTTATTCTTTCAGAGCCGTTTTCCAAGTGACGTAACAGCGACGTCGCATTTTAATATTATCTCTGGAAAACTACGGGAAATCTCCTTCTACACGAAGAGACATTACTTCATATTCCCCATATAATAAATCTTGGGGGAGAGACGTATCTGTCAAAAGTGTAAAATATGTATTTCTTGTAACGCTCGTCGCTCACGCTAAAGTGAATAAGAGTCCGTACATTTATGTTTGTGGGGGGTGTTTTGGAGTTGTTTGAGTTTATGAAAGTTTTTCTTGACGGTGGGAATGCAGTTGGATTTCAACTGCGACGTGAGTCTATTTTGAAAACTAATTTTACATTGATAGTGCATTAAAATTGAATGTAATAGATATCTATTTATGGATGACTCACACTAGGACGCGACGGGATTGGACGGGACGGGGAGGGACGGGACCATCTGTCAATTTCTATAGAAAAAATCACATGATAGCTCTGAGAGTCTGAGCCCTCGGATGTCACGTGATGTTTTCTATAGAAACTGACAGATTGTCCCGTCCCGCCCCGTCCCGTCCCGTTCTAGTGTGAGTCATCCTTTATACGAAGTCCAACCGCAGTACTATATGTGTAGGGCAACGCCTTGTGTGAATCCAAAAGCAGTCTGTCAAATGGTTTATCCCGTAACATTTTTCATTTTTTTCATTTACATTAGGAATTTCTTCGCGCGGACGCCCCGGCTGTGGAATGAGCTCCCCTGCCGAGTTTTTCCCGAAGGACTACAGCATGGGTTTCTTCAAAAAAAGAGTGTACTAGATTTTTCCAGTATGGTTGTTTGCCATCGACGTAGTTTAAAAAAATATTCCAATTTATTCACAAACACCAATCAATCCCCCACTAGCTAATTGATATTTTATCCTTATCTGTTTTACATTTCTCTTTGTGAGAAAGAAAGAAAACATAATATTGTCTTCTGTTTCCGCGATTGTTATTCATTGAAATTAAACACTTTAGAACGGATTAATCGCGTTTATTAACGTAGGGTCATGTTTAATTTCAAAGAAAACATAAATTAACTAACATAGGCGTATTATTTTTACATGAATATAATAAGACAAGAGAGTAACACTAATTTAATGTTTCTATTGTTTGTATGTTTTATCTTCGGGATATAATGCATATATTTCGAGTTTAAAACTGCTATTATATGTTACTAAATATTACGCAGAAACTTGCGATATTTAGGTACGTTTCCTTTTTGATTCCACTTTAACTCCCTCGTCAACAATACAGAAATATTCACCAAAACTATAACAAATGTCAAGAACTCTCAACCCATTATTGCTTCACCAATCCAACTCTTTGATCCCTTCCACAAGAGTTACTGTATATTCAACTATCCACCTTATTCCATTGTCATAAAGATTGAAACACATTGTATTGTTTAATAACAGACTAGCCATCAATAAGTTGTACGTGGAAATCGTTATTGAAATCAGTTTCAGAATACTCGCTTTGTAAAATCTGATGAATTCATTTCTAAATCCGAATAATACCAACAGCGTTTTAATGAAATAGTGACTGCATAACTATTTCTGTGCCTATAAGGGTCACTTGCACCACCGAAAATGGAGGGTTAACCTGAGGTTAACCCACCATTTTATATTGAATTTGACAGTTGACAGCCCACTAACCTAAAGTTAAGCGGGTGGTGCAAGTGGGCCTTAATGTTTTATGCCTTTAATGAAAAGTAGTTTAGTGACAAATTGTCACTCGATTTATTAAAAACTTATGATATTTCCCACAATGTGGAACGACGATGTCGTTAGGTATATAACTTTAAGTGACAATTTCGCCAGCTGACTATTGGTACCTAGTTTTTCGAGGTCCATTTTGACATATATTCCCCAGACCTCATATAATTCGTTCCTATTTGACGGACTCCTATATCATCTAAATCCTGAATGTCTGAATTCTAAACCACGTTAATAATATAGTAACTAATTAATTACTGTAGCACAACGATCTGAAACAAATCACGGTGTTCTAAACGAGAACCTGAAGTGTTTTCTTCTATCTGGTTCTATCCCGATTCCGCACAACTTACTGCAAGTTTTTGGCTAGAACCTGGCACAGATCCACGTCCAAACCAGTTTCTTTCCAGTGGTACTTGAGCTGTCGCACCAGAAGACGGACAGTCAGTTGTCCCAAGTACATTTCATAAAATCAGTACAAAATTATAGGTATTGCTGTTATTAAATTGCAACGGTTAACACTCACGTATTTTTATCACAATAGGCGTGACATGTTTCGACTGCATCGGGCAGTGATGCCCGAGCCGCGAAGTTGACAACACCACTCTGTCTGTCCGGTGATGACTGACCGCTGCAGTCGATTGTGATAAAAATACGTGAGTGTTAACCGTTGCAATTTAATATCAGTATGACTCACGAAAGTTTAAATAATATGGTATTGCTGTTAATTGAACGAGTGAAGTTCTCCGACTCTACTTGACTATCAGGCGTTTGTATGTATTTGTATGTTTGTTGGACAATATCTCGAGAAGATATCGTTGATCGTAGATGAGTTCAAATATGAGTCAAATCGGTCAAGAGGTTGCTGAGATATAGGAGTCGCGCGTTTAAGTTCGGGGCGAACCGGGTTTTCTTGAACTCGATCTGAAACTATGTATGTAAATCCAGAGGAAACAATGAAAACATTGTTTCCACTGCACTGCTTGCTATTCTACACATTCCGTTCCATTTCTGAACTAATTAGACATAATTATTCCAAATCGTTCGCTTACAATCCGCCATTAACCCTTGAATCCCGCAAGGTAGCTATTCGCGTCGCTTTATCTCCTAAGATAAACCTCTCTAACATGGTCTCTAGATTCTAACAAGTACAGTCATTCTGAGATCACTATTATGATGGTTAGTCTAAGGTAATGGCTTTGGTAAACGATGGGAATAAAGGTCTTTGATGGCCACAAACGTTCGTCCGCTCATGCGGAATTTATCGCTTATTGAAATCGATCGACCTACAGCGCTACTGTCTGACATTCATCACTCCAAAACAGCACAAGACTCTATGAAGTGGACCGGCACATACGACGTTCCTCGTCGAATAATATTTTTCGCTGCACTACTGAATAGTGATGCGATGACGCGCTTAGAATATTTTCAGTTATACTGCATTATGTAGAAGACCGTGTGATGAGATGCGGACACTTTGAATATTTTCGAAGTTGGGTAAATTGAATGTTACGTTACATTTACATATAAGGTCACGAGTAATACATATATTTCACTTGGCAAAGAAAATCAGGAATATTATAGATTTCAAAGCAAAGTACTCCGAGTCAGCGTCTTTTGTATGAATTTATGCATTTCTTTACTTACCTTTTTAGCTTAGCATCTTCAGTTTGTTCAGGACTTGGACACTGACTCGGAAAGAAAAGCAAGGTCTTAGTGGTGAAATGAAAAATCTGTAGGAAGATTCTGGGGCCAATAATGGATGAGATTGGAAGTTACACACACAGAAAGAATAGGGGAGCTAGCCTTTCACTTTCTACACCTAATATCAAAACCACACGACTCCACTAGCTTGGACATCTGGAAAGGATGGGAGACTATCGAGCTGTGATACTAGCGTATGTGGGTCACTCAGGTGGAAAACGTGCAATTGAACGCCCTGGATATTGCTGGAGAATACCAGACCTTTGAAATACCTAACCAACAGGCTTGATGTGACACAGAAGACGTCAAACAAGTTATACACACTTCAATAATATCAAAATCCTTAATAATCAGTTTTGTTTGAAATAGAGGTAAGTGTTACACGATTTTGCCTCAATTTTCCGTGCGAATGGCCCCCGGGCTCGGGCGCGGAGCTATTGCCAATAAGCAATATCTTCCAGTCGGGCGGGTTGCGAACGAGAACCTGCTAATTAGGGACATGGGAACCGATCAAAAGGCCTTTGATGCGGAGCTGAAAAGGTGACGAGTTAGTCGAGCGGACGATATCGATGTTTTGGGTGATAGTGATATAAAAATGGGAGACCGAAGAATTCTTAAGGTCTGAAGTAGATTTAAGCTGTTATCTAGAAGAACCGCTCAGTTAATTTAGTTCACTACTTTTAATTAACAAACTTAAATTGATGCCATGAAAGAAAATAATCAATTATGCTATTAAAACCAACTGAATAAAATAACTGAAGATTTCTTCTATACAGTCGCGAAAGAAGGTCTTCACTTAACTTTTTCTCTATACTCCAAAAATGTAGCTTGAATGGAATTAGAATGGAGCAGATGGGATTCTGCCAAATGGAGTCAAAATTTCTTCGAGAACGAATTGACGGGGTAGCTAGACTCTAGTCCTCGCGACTAAACTATGTACCACCTACCTAAAGACCCATACCTATATTTATCGAGTATCTCCATTCAACCAAAATCCGTGCATACCTAGCCAAGCAGCGCGTCGTATGTTCCAAGTTTGAAACTAAGTTAGCCGTTCAAGTTCCATTCCTTATGAATACCTTAACAGTCTCCCTGCGATCTTGCAAGGAAAAACTGAATAAAACTCAGGCAAAGATACACAAACAATTTATAAAATAACTTTATGTTTGTTGAGTCCATCGGCAATATTAAGAGCATTCGGTTTATTCGTCCGTGATTTTATTGTTCCGTTGGGAAATGAGGACCATTTAATAAATCGCATTAAATGACAGCGTTTCTTTGTTGGAAATTCCGATCATATTTGAATGGACACGATAATAACGTTTTCATTTTTTTTCTACGGTCATTTCGGTACAATCTTCAGACATCTCAAAGCTTCCTCGGCCAGGAAGAAATAAGTTCCATTATAAATATGTCATTATTATATGGACTCTACCGTATGCACACTACCGTTTTTCTAGCGGGTTTAAACGCGGCGTGCACGTTATATTTACGCGTTGCTACCTTCCCTACTTCAAAAAACACAGGGAGGGGAGTCGGCATACGTACCGTTTCCTCTCTGCCGCAGTACAAACCCAAATCGCATTGCATACGCGAGTCTGTGTTGTGAGTAGTTCATACACAAAAAAAGATCGAAGTATGCAAGATTTGTTAGTGTAGTTGTACCATTTCCTATGTACGAGTAGGTATTAGTGTTTTCACTACAGGGTGTATTTTTCTATGTATTGAGTGCAACATGTGTAGGAAAAGTTTAAATACGGCATGATATCGCTTTGACGTCTCCTTTCCAACGTGTTGGAGGCCCGTGCTGCTCGAAGGTTCCTTGTTATTCGCCGCCTACATACGTCGCAAAAACGCTATTGTGCATGCCCCTAAACTGCACAATTATCATCTATATACTTCCTAACT
The DNA here is from genome assembly GCA_949128165.1 of Lathronympha strigana. Classification (NCBI taxonomy): domain Eukaryota; kingdom Metazoa; phylum Arthropoda; class Insecta; order Lepidoptera; family Tortricidae; genus Lathronympha; species Lathronympha strigana. The sequence continues at coordinate 5,387,621 of OX421911.1, forward strand.
ACTGCAAATATCGTTGTCAAATTACAAACTACAACTTCGATTCGGCCGTCAATTCGTTTAGCCAACAAATTCCCAGTGTATTTAAACTTTGGCAAAAACAGGGGTTGATAACTGAATCAATTTAAAAGTTGCTTGTAAGCGGGGTGGTTGACTTTTCGCTTGAACCCTAGCTTTCAGTTTTTGGTCGAATGGATTCAACATAAACATAAACAAGCACTGAAGTAACTACAGAAGAGCTTAAGAGATTAATATTTGTAGATCAATAATTCTTTTTAATACTAAACTTCTAAACTAATTTGCAACTGATAAGCTCCATGACCCTTCTTAAAGTTCCTTCTGTTTTATTGCCCTTTGGGTATTATTGTAAAGGGTGGGGGATGTTTGCTGAGAAGTTCGAATAATAAGTTAATCAATGTCAATAACCGCCTTAACAAGACTTTAATGATGGTGAATTCGACGAAATAAACTTAACAGATGGATTATGTACATGAAGTTAGGCTTATAATAGCGTTCAGCTTATACAGTGAAACCTGGATAATTGTAATTTTAAGGGACCGGCAGTTTGGTGTCAATTGCCGGCCATATACGTTCCGGATATCTGCCGGATCTGTCAATGTATGAACAATTTGTCTGTTGGATGCCCGGCGGACATATGTACCCACTGTGGAGATCTGACGGATTGCCCGAAAGTATATGACCTGCAAATTAACCAGGATTTCCTCTTAAGCAGGTCTTGACCAAATTTCCAGGTTAAAAACGATCACGTTTCAATTATGGAGGTTTTTGATAAAAGAGCTTTCGATCTAAGTAATTTATTTCATAGAGGTCATAACACAGAGCACGGACCTCTTTAGTGTGACAACCTTACATATAGAGGAGCCTTTGGCTTTGATTCTCATAGAAATCGACCGTGTCAGGTAATTTTGACATGTTATTGTCAAACCTGCCACACGTGCTATTCATAGGATTGTGATATGGGTCGATATTGAACATCGATAGATTAGGAGCAGTTATTATCATTTCACTAAAAATTACATGAAATAAAGTTATGCAAATATTTTTATTTCTTACCTTATTTTAACCTCTGTTTCAAAATCAAACACTCAAATGACTTCATTGTTCATCATCATCATCATCATCATATCAGCCATAAGACGACCACTGCTGAACATAGGCCTCCCCTTTTGACCTCCATATGTACCGGTTGGAAGCGACCTGCATCCAGCGTCTCCCGGCGACCTTCATAAGGTCATCTGTCCATCTTGTGGGTGGACGTCCTACGCTGCGTTTGCCAAGCCGTGGTCTCCACTCAAGCACTTTGTGACCCCATTGTTATTTCATTTTATTACTCCGTTATGGTTTAAGTGAATTGTTTCTTATATAAGTATTCTATAATGAAGCGATGCTAGTACTGTCTTAGTACAACATAAGAAGAGGCTATTTAATTATTAACACCAGAAGAGAAAATAAAGAATTGACGCAATTTTAACTACATATTTTATTTACAATAATTTAACTAAGGGCCTGTTACACAATATCCAGTTACAGCTATCTTTCAGATAAAACATAACGCGCTCTCTTTCTTTGCAAGACTTTTATTTACAGTTATGTGACATACACGAACGGTATACAACAGTGTGTATTAAGGGCAGTAAACAAGATATTACGAACGAATGTGAATTTAAGACACGGGTTGAGTCGAAGACGAGGTCGTAATTCTTGTACGGCTCGTGATACACACAATGTTTTTCCTCACATTTGCGAGGAAATAAATAAACTTACTGCAGATAAATATACAATCATTATCATCAGCGTCATTACAATGTATTCGAGTTCCCGTCAACCAATTTTAAGGTTTGCTCTTCGTTCTGATACACACTGTATATTTTTTTAGTATTTCAATAATATTTTAATAAAAAATCATCTTACTATTTTAGTAAGGCATATGACATACACTATCGATAACAAATGCAGCGTCGTGTATCTTTCCTATTTCTCTTGCCCATACTATTTTTTTATTGTATTAATTACATATTATTTACTTTCCTACCTGTGATACGAAACATTTGAATTTTGTTTATTTACAAATTTGCTTTGGTCGCGGCACCCAATTATTGAGCAATGTGGCATTTTTGAAGTATTTTTATTTTATTATTACTCCATGACGGCCCAAGGGGTACTGACTGCTACTGACTGTCACATTCACATGTGCGCCGAGCGATGCGACACACGAGTTTTGGCTCTCAAGCCGTCTCTCTATAGGCGCGTCTCTTTCTCTTTGCATAAGAAAGATATTAAATAAAAAATAAGCATAAATGGTTTAATTGATAATTTTAATAGAAATGATAATGTTTTTGACATTAGGGACTTTTTATTTCCACGGACTAACTTCTAACGGATAACAAAAATAAACTGAATGTTTTTGCTTGACGGCGCCCGGTCTGAATCGCCGTTTAGTTGATTATTTTAAGATCAGTTGTCAATTTTCGATCATTGAGCATGGCTTTACAAGTGCTGCCATCTAACTGTCAAGTTGTGAATTTAATTGAACAATCATCATAGGGGCGAGAGTGAGTTTAGCTCGCTCTGGCGGAACGTTTGAGGGACAGCGCCGCCGTCGGTTCGGAAGGGAACTAACGGAGGAATGGGACGGTGGCACATGTTACTTAAACGGATCGCCGACGTCCACGATTACAACTATTCAATTGATTTTAAGTAATTCTATTGTTAATCGATAATAAATCGTTACTAAAGTGTGTTACGAGATTCAAGACGTAGTTTGTTGTTTAGTGATGTGCTCAACCCTTTTCCCACGCCCTTAAGATGAATGATTCGAGTGATCAGCCAGTAGATGAACAAAACAAAGACGGTACAGTTTTGAACGTGCCGTTATCAGTTGTGGGATCCGATGGGAAACCATCGTCTGTGCCGGAAAATAGTGAAGTTAATCCTAGTAAAAGTGATGCAGTGCCATTAAGCAACATGGAGGCTTTGTTGGCGCGACTTCTGGCAATGTCCCAGGTACCCCAGGTACCAGCAGCCGCAGTGAGTACTCAATCAACAGCTAAGTTGATAAAATTTGATCCCGACGAAGACGATGCCGACATTGAAGGCTGGTGTCGGTTAACAGATATGGTAGTTACGATTAAAAAGCTAGACGGCATTGAATTATTGATGGCCCTTACCAAAGCACTAAAGGGCCGCGCTGCGAAATGCTTGACTAAATTAAAATCAGATCAAATTACCTGGACACACATAAAAGAAACTCTTTTGGCTAAATTCTGTAAGCCCAAACTGATGCAGGATTATTTTGATGACGTGTTAAGATTTCAAATTGGATCCAAGGAAACCGCTTGCGAAGCAGCTACTCGTTTATGGGACTTCATTGAACGCATCCCTGATGCTGTGATGCCTGAAGAAGTCATCGTCGGTTTTGTGATATCCGTTCTCTGCCAGAAAGATAGTTTAATACGGCGTGAGCTGAATTCAAATGTCATAACGACTAGACCTCAATTGTTCCGTGTACTAAGAGGCGTTTCACTAAAAAGACGTGCAGATGCTATCGACGGCTCTGATTTTGAAGCTAAGCGAGCACGTTTAGGCGATACCAAGTTCACTGGGAGGTGTCATTGGTGCGGATTAACCGGCCACAAGCAGACAGAGTGTAGAAAACGATTAGATAGCTTGAAGAAAACGCGACCGGATACATCAGCTTCAACTCGTGTTCCTGAAAACAAGATTGGACATGCTGTAACCTGTTTTTCATGCAAGAAGCCGGGTCACGTGTCCAACGCGTGCCCAGAAAAGAGGAGCAGCACGGCAGCAGTCAAGGAAGTGAATACCTGCAATCTCACTACATCCAGAGGCATAATGGAGACATCTTTCGGTGAGAATGTTCCTTTTCTATTTGACTCAGGTTCTGCTTGTTCAGTGGTCAAGCAATCTTTTGTTCCTAAATTTGGGGGCACATTGCAATATTCTTTGGTGTATCTAACTGGTTTAGGTGAGCAGGACGTTCCTTGCACCTCGCAGATTCTCAGTACCGTTAAATTTCAAGACGTATCTGTGACATTGCTTTTTCACATAGTACCTGACGAATGCATTAAAGACCCCTCGTTAATAGGTAGAGATTTACTTAAACTAGGTGTTCGTGTTAGCATAGATGAGGACACTCTAGTTTTTACCGCTATTAGGGAGGTAAATGAAGTTAGTGGAGGAAGTAGGTTCGATATCTCTCAAATTGATACAGATCTAACGGGAAAAGACAAAGATGATCTGATAGCAATCCTGAATAAATATTCTGATCATTTTATTGACGGAATCCCTACCAAACGTGTTAAAACGGGCGAATTAGAAATAAAATTAATAGATTCCAATCGTGTAGTTCAAAGGTCGCCATACAGATTATCACCCAGTGAGAAGCAAGTTGCTAGGGACAAAATTCAAGAACTTTTAGACGCCGGTGTGATAAGGGAAAGTTCATCTCAGTTTGCAAGTCCTATCTTGCTCGTGAAAAAAAAAGATGGTACGCATAGACTATGTGTCGACTATCGGGCGTTGAATGCCAACACGCGCCCTGAGCATTTTCCCCTACCTCGGATAGATGATCAAATAGACCAGCTTACCGGAGCCCACTATTTCTCATCTTTGGATATGGCATCGGGGTTCCACCAAATACCGATTCACCCAGACTCGATTGAGCTGACATCTTTCGTAACATCAGAAGGGCAATTTGAATACGTAGCTATGCCTTTCGGTTTGCGTAATGCGCCGTCTGTCTACCAAAGGTCTATAAATAAAGCCCTTAAAAATCTTGAAGACAAACCCGTCGCGTATATGGATGACGTTCTTTGCTATTCTCCTACCATAGAAACGGGTTTGCAACGACTTGATAATGTGTTAAAAGCTCTTACCGAGGCAGGTTTCTCATTTAATATCCGGAAGTGTAGTTTTATGAAACTGGAGGTACAGTATTTAGGTCACCGCATACAAGCAGGGGAAGTGAGACCTAATCAACGTAAAATACAGGCCTTGGTCGATTCCCCTCCACCAAAGACAGCCACACAAGTGCGGCAATTTCTAGGATTGGCTTCCTATTTTAGAAAGTTTATTCAGAACTTTTCTAAACTTCTTGGTCCAATATACCCGTTAACGAAACTTAAAGGAGCTATCAAATGGACTGATAAACACGAGGAGGTGCGACAAGAAGTCATAAGAGTTATGACGTCGGAACCTGTACTTACCATATTTGACCCCAACTTACCCGTAGAATTGAATACTGATGCGAGTTCAGAAGGGTATGGCGCTATTCTGATCCAGAGAAAAGAATTGCTCCCACACGTAGTCGCATATTTCAGCAAACGTACGACTGAGGTTGAGTCTCGTTACCATTCTTACGAGCTCGAGACACTTGCGGTGGTACGGGCAGTCGAACATTTTCGTCATTACTTATACGGGCGTCACTTTGTAATCTTTACTGATTGCAACTCTTTAAAGGCTTCAAAAAGCAAAACCGATCTTACACCTCGTGTACATAGATGGTGGGCATTTTTGCAGGCATTCGATTTTGACATCGAATACAAACCAGGTCGAAACATGGAACACGCCGATTACCTCTCGCGGAATCATCCATTAAGTGATGTCGTTGTCTCTGTTCCATCTACAAGCGCCGTTACTCGCATATCGAAAAATGTACAGTTTGTTGAGCTCCATGAAGGCTGGCTAGCAGTAGAACAAAAACGTGATAAAGAAATACAAGACATAGTCGCCAAACATAACGCACGTGAGTTACCTGAATCCATAGCGAATACGTATGACGTACGAGAAGGCATATTGTATCGAAAGGTAGAACGCAATAAAGTGACTTCTTGGCTCCCAATCGTACCTAGATCTTTGATTTGGACTTTAATTAACCAGGTTCACACAGAGATTCAGCATTTAGGCAGCGACAAAACCGTAGACAAACTATACGAAATGTTTTGGTTTCCAGAGATGACCAAGCGCGTTCGACAATTTGTCGATTCGTGTATTGTCTGTAAAGCGTCAAAAGGGCCCTCAGGAGCTACTCCTGTACAACTTCACCCGATCCCCAAAACTCCAATACCCTGGCACACAATACACGTGGACTTTTCCGGAAAATTAAGCGGCAAAAGTGATCAGAAGGAGTATTGCCATGTGATAATCGATGCTTTTAGCAAGTACGTCTTGCTGGAACATACGCTTTCAATAGATGCAAAGAGCGCTATTAAGGCATTAAAGAAAGCTGTGTGTACTTTCGGCGCACCTAAAAGAATAATCGCCGACCAGGGACGTTGTTATAGTAGCACCGAATTTAAAAACTTCTGTAACGAGTTTAAAATAGATTTACATTTTATAGCAACCGGTTCCAGTAGGGCTAATGGTCAGGTTGAGAGGGTGATGAAAACTTTAAAAAGCTTACTCACTATAGTTGAAAATGATAATAATAAAACGTGGCGTGACGAAATTGATAATGTTCAGCTTGCGTTAAATAGTACGACGTCGAGAGTTACTAGATATACGCCTACAGAGTTATTATTCGGTATACGTGCAGACTCTTTAGGGATAGCAAGACTCCGAACTGGGGCAAAACAGGCAGTTAGGTTAGATCTGGACTCAGTACGTACGGAAGCTTCTAATAATATGAGCGAGGCGGGTACTTCTGAAACAGAACGTTTTAACCGTGGCAAAGCTAAAGTTAAGCCATTCTCTGAGGGTGACTATGTGTTTCTTAAAAATAGCGAGAGAAATCAAACAAAACTTGATAGAAGGTATAAAGGTCCTTTTTTGATCACTGCTGTATTGGAAAATGACCGATATGAGTTAAAAAATATGCGCGGTACTTGTCGTACATATAAATATTCACATGAGAATTTGCGAGTGGTGCCTCGAGGTCACGAAGGCTTAACTGAGATTGCCAATAATCTGTTGGACGAGAATTATGAAGTAGAGTTAGAAAATGAGCAGCCTCATCATGATAGCCATGACGGCGAACTGGATGTTCAGCCCAACCAGAACGTCCTTGGTTCTGATACTGTCAGCCTTAGTTCAAATACTTCAAATACGTTTACTGCTGGATCAGAGACAATATCTGCAACCGATAGTGATACTATAACTGCTGACAATTCGGACACTCTTAGCTTATGTTCAAACGCGTTTACGTGTGGATCAGAAACACTCTCTGCTGTGCAAAGTGCTGACCGTTCCGATACAATTAGCCTCAATTCGAATACTTTAACCGCTGGTTCACGTACTCTATCAGCGTGTTCTGATGACTGGATAAATAATAGTTGCAATAATAGACGACATACTGGTGGTTCTCCAAATAAAGGTCAGTAGTCTAGTTTATTTTGTTACCGCTACTACTTGATGTGAGTTCCGGAGTTAATTGTGATTTTCGAAGGGTTTCTGATAAGGAAAGGATAGTGACGTCCGGTCTACGTCCATGAAGGGCTAGTCGGAAGGACTCATTGATCTAATCCTGGCCGGTGATCTGGTGGGGCTGGTCGAAGGGATGATGTTGGCCTCAGGGTAGCATACATCCGGTCCACGCACACCAATCGCCTCAGTCAAATCAGTTGTGAAAAATGTAATGGTGATTGATAATGACGAGACGGTTCCTAAATGTCAGGATGAGCGAGCGATGAGGTGTACCGGAGATATCTTTTGTTACAGATCCCCGACAAGAATAGATCGCTCGAGGACGAGCGACTGTCAGATTGGCCGTGACGGCGCCCGGTCTGAATCGCCGTTTAGTTGATTATTTTAAGATCAGTTGTCAATTTTCGATCATTGAGCATGGCTTTACAAGTGCTGCCATCTAACTGTCAAGTTGTGAATTTAATTGAACAATCATCATAGGGGCGAGAGTGAGTTTAGCTCGCTCTGGCGGAACGTTTGAGGGACAGCGCCGCCGTCGGTTCGGAAGGGAACTAACGGAGGAATGGGACGGTGGCACATGTTACTTAAACGGATCGCCGACGTCCACGATTAAAACTATTCAATTGATTTTAAGTAATTCTATTGTTAATCGATAATAAATCGTTACTAAAGTGTGTTACGAGATTCAAGACGTAGTTTGTTGTTTAGTGATGTGCTCAACCCTTTTCCCACGCCCTTAAGATGAATGATTCGAGTGATCAGCCAGTAGATGAACAAAACAAAGACGGTACAGTTTTGAACGTGCCGTTATGCTCATATCCTGAATGTTGACAAAAGATACATACAGAATGTTGTCAAAAGTCAAATACCCTCCAAACTTTACTAATAAGGTAAACCTACCAACTCAGTATAAAAATATTAACAACACTGTTTCAATTATATAGGCTCGGGATGGCGACATTTCAATTACAGAGGCCATATTAATAAATAAAAAAAAACAATTTCATTTAACCAGGCGCCGAAATTTCGGTTATAGAAGTTTGTCGTTGTCAAGAGACTGAGACCGGACGTTTCGTTACAATTATACAGGTATTCCATTTATCGAGGTCTCAATTACCCAGATTTCACTGACGTTACTTTACATTTCAGAAGCAGGTATCCACTAAACATTTCATACTCTGAATCGATGAAGATACATGTGCATCGTAGGTAAGTATCGCCCTGTGATCGCCTGTTAATCCCAATTCAACGATTACGATAACTACATGATATAGTATCACAACTGACGATGCCTGTCACTTCATACATTAAGTCGAGGCCGATGTATGGACCCGCGCGAGAATATAACGTATGCTAGCCCGCACGGTATACAATGGCGTCTGCCGCGAATGCAGAAGACGCGAGTTTGATTCCCTTCCTATGCATTTTTTTTTTCGAAAGATCCAGTTTATAATTATGATACCATTTGAAGCGCATTGATTGTCTTTAATACATGTTTTTTCGTGCGTGCAGCAGGCTCATCGAATTATAAGACGTTGTCACGTCAAAAAGATATAAGCGCAGTGGACATGAAAAATACTCTTTATTTTTGGAAGCATTTTTATATCCATCTTCAACTCGAGTGAAAAGCATTTTGATTTATAAGCCTTGAGAAAATAGGATTAGTTTTACTGGCCACTAACTTTTGCTTTATATAATTATGTACAAAGAATAAGCCACGAATAAGCCATAATTCTCATCACTTTTCCCTCATTTAAATAAACAGTAATAATATCAAAAATGCTTCTTAAGTTGCTTGTTCAAGCCCGTCAGCCTGAAGGCAACATGGCAGACGTATCAAACTTTTTTTAATTATAAGAAATGGCCGCTTGAGTTCAGTCGATAAGAATCTGCGGACAAGAAATTCAGACCGGGCCGTCGCATTGATGCCGGACGAACTTTTATCAGTTCCTAGGTTCTTATTCTAACATCTTACCTAGCATTAACCAAGTCGAACACTCTGGAATAAAAATAAAAGTTTATGAAACTCTCGCCTAGAATAACTCAAGGGATTGATCATCATGTAAACATGAAATGGAGAGATTGTCTCGCCAATGATGACCGAAAGTCTCAAGGTAGAAAAAAAATGCATGTAACGGGCGTATGTAAGTTTCGTATTAAATGTTTAAAAGTATGACAAAATTGTTGGCATATGAGAAAGATGATTGTTGCATGAATATTTCTGTGAAATTCTTTGTTGATACACAATTCACAGTGGTCATGGCTATTATGTTCGATTTTGAGTCACCTATTTGACGATAATATGTTTTTATCTCATTGAAGATCTTCCCCTTCCTCTGGTGACGTATATGCTTCCTTGTAAAAAAATAAGTGTTATAAACATAATTATTATGCAAATAAATTAAGGAAACTTAAACATCAGGCGCTGTTCAATTTCAGGCCCCTCTAAGATGGCTAGGTACGTTAGTCCAAAACCTGCTGGCTTGCTAAAATAGTCGACAATTGCGTACTCAATAGGAATAACAATACAAACCTAGACTGAAAATTCACTGGAATAAGTTCTGTCGTTGGTAAAAAATGTTATTAAATGTGTCAGAGTTGTAGAATTGTAGATAGGTATTGGTATCTAGCTGTTGGTATCTTGCCTTTTGTCCGAATTTCATTTTGCCAAATATCACTTGCCAATCAACTTAACGCCGACGATTGACTTGGCAAGTGATATTTGGCAAAATGAAATTCGGACAAAAGGCAAGATACCAACAGCTAGATACCAATACCTATCTACAATTCTACAACTCTGACACATTTAATAACATTTTTTACCAACGACAGAACTTATTCCAGTGAATTTTCAGTCTAGGTTTGTATTGTTATTCCTATTGAGTACGCAATTGTCGACTATTTTAGCAAGCCAGCAGGTTTTGGACTAACGTACCTAGCCATCTTAGAGGGGCCTGAAATTGAACAGCGCCTGATGTTTAAGTTTCCTTAATTTATTTGCATAATAATTATGTTTATAACACTTATTTTTTTACAAGGAAGCATATACGTCACCAGAGGAAGGGGAAGATCTTCAATGAGATAAAAACATATTATCGTCAAATAGGTGACTCAAAATCGAACATAATAGCCATGACCACTGTGAATTGTGTATCAACAAAGAATTTCACAGAAATATTCATGCAACAATCATCTTTCTCATATGCCAACAATTTTGTCATACTTTTAAACATTTAATACGAAACTTACATACGCCCGTTACATGCATTTTTTTTCTACCTTGAGACTTTCGGTCATCATTGGCGAGACAATCTCTCCATTTCATGTTTACATGATGATCAATCCCTTGAGTTATTCTAGGCGAGAGTTTCATAAACTTTTATTTTTATTCCAGAGTGTTCGACTTGGTTAATGCTAGGTAAGATGTTAGAATAAGAACCTAGGAACTGATAAAAGTTCGTCCGGCATCAATGCGACGGCCCGGTCTGAATTTCTTGTCCGCAGATTCTTATCGACTGAACTCAAGCGGCCATTTCTTATAATTAAAAAAAGTTTGATACGTCTGCCATGTTGCCTTCAGGCTGACGGGCTTGAACAAGCAACTTAAGAAGCATTTTTGATATTATTACTGTTTATTTAAATGAGGGAAAAGTGATGAGAATTATGGCTTATTCGTGGCTTATTCTTTGTACATAATTATATAAAGCAAAAGTTAGTGGCCAGTAAAACTAATCCTATTTTCTCAAGGCTTATAAATCAAAATGCTTTTCACTCGAGTTGAAGATGGATATAAAAATGCTTCCAAAAATAAAGAGTATTTTTCATGTCCACTGCGCTTATATCTTTTTGACGTGACAACGTCTTATAATTCGATGAGCCTGCTGCACGCACGAAAAAACATGTATTAAAGACAATCAATGCGCTTCAAATGGTATCATAATTATAAACTGGATCTTTCGAAAAAAAAAATGCATAGGAAGGGAATCAAACTCGCGTCTTCTGCATTCGCGGCAGACGCCATTGTATACCGTGCGGGCTAGCATACGTTATATTCTCGCGCGGGTCCATACATCGGCCTCGACTTAATGTATGAAGTGACAGGCATCGTCAGTTGTGATACTATATCATGTAGTTATCGTAATCGTTGAATTGGGATTAACAGGCGATCACAGGGCGATACTTACCTACGATGCACATGTATCTTCATCGATTCAGAGTATGAAATGTTTAGTGGATACCTGCTTCTGAAATGTAAAGTAACGTCAGTGAAATCTGGGTAATTGAGACCTCGATAAATGGAATACCTGTATAATTGTAACGAAACGTCCGGTCTCAGTCTCTTGACAACGACAAACTTCTATAACCGAAATTTCGGCGCCTGGTTAAATGAAATTGTTTTTTTTTATTTATTAATATGGCCTCTGTAATTGAAATGTCGCCATCCCGAGCCTATATAATTGAAACAGTGTTGTTAATATTTTTATACTGAGTTGGTAGGTTTACCTTATTAGTAAAGTTTGGAGGGTATTTGACTTTTGACAACATTCTGTATGTATCTTTTGTCAACATTCAGGATATGAGCATAACGGCACGTTCAAAACTGTACCGTCTTTGTTTTGTTCATCTACTGGCTGATCACTCGAATCATTCATCTTAAGGGCGTGGGAAAAGGGTTGAGCACATCACTAAACAACAAACTACGTCTTGAATCTCGTAACACACTTTAGTAACGATTTATTATCGATTAACAATAGAATTACTTAAAATCAATTGAATAGTTTTAATCGTGGACGTCGGCGATCCGTTTAAGTAACATGTGCCACCGTCCCATTCCTCCGTTAGTTCCCTTCCGAACCGACGGCGGCGCTGTCCCTCAAACGTTCCGCCAGAGCGAGCTAAACTCACTCTCGCCCCTATGATGATTGTTCAATTAAATTCACAACTTGACAGTTAGATGGCAGCACTTGTAAAGCCATGCTCAATGATCGAAAATTGACAACTGATCTTAAAATAATCAACTAAACGGCGATTCAGACCGGGCGCCGTCACGGCCAATCTGACAGTCGCTCGTCCTCGAGCGATCTATTCTTGTCGGGGATCTGTAACAAAAGATATCTCCGGTACACCTCATCGCTCGCTCATCCTGACATTTAGGAACCGTCTCGTCATTATCAATCACCATTACATTTTTCACAACTGATTTGACTGAGGCGATTGGTGTGCGTGGACCGGATGTATGCTACCCTGAGGCCAACATCATCCCTTCGACCAGCCCCACCAGATCACCGGCCAGGATTAGATCAATGAGTCCTTCCGACTAGCCCTTCATGGACGTAGACCGGACGTCACTATCCTTTCCTTATCAGAAACCCTTCGAAAATCACAATTAACTCCGGAACTCACATCAAGTAGTAGCGGTAACAAAATAAACTAGACTACTGACCTTTATTTGGAGAACCACCAGTATGTCGTCTATTATTGCAACTATTATTTATCCAGTCATCAGAACACGCTGATAGAGTACGTGAACCAGCGGTTAAAGTATTCGAATTGAGGCTAATTGTATCGGAACGGTCAGCACTTTGCACAGCAGAGAGTGTTTCTGATCCACACGTAAACGCGTTTGAACATAAGCTAAGAGTGTCCGAATTGTCAGCAGTTATAGTATCACTATCGGTTGCAGATATTGTCTCTGATCCAGCAGTAAACGTATTTGAAGTATTTGAACTAAGGCTGACAGTATCAGAACCAAGGACGTTCTGGTTGGGCTGAACATCCAGTTCGCCGTCATGGCTATCATGATGAGGCTGCTCATTTTCTAACTCTACTTCATAATTCTCGTCCAACAGATTATTGGCAATCTCAGTTAAGCCTTCGTGACCTCGAGGCACCACTCGCAAATTCTCATGTGAATATTTATATGTACGACAAGTACCGCGCATATTTTTTAACTCATATCGGTCATTTTCCAATACAGCAGTGATCAAAAAAGGACCTTTATACCTTCTATCAAGTTTTGTTTGATTTCTCTCGCTATTTTTAAGAAACACATAGTCACCCTCAGAGAATGGCTTAACTTTAGCTTTGCCACGGTTAAAACGTTCTGTTTCAGAAGTACCCGCCTCGCTCATATTATTAGAAGCTTCCGTACGTACTGAGTCCAGATCTAACCTAACTGCCTGTTTTGCCCCAGTTCGGAGTCTTGCTATCCCTAAAGAGTCTGCACGTATACCGAATAATAACTCTGTAGGCGTATATCTAGTAACTCTCGACGTCGTACTATTTAACGCAAGCTGAACATTATCAATTTCGTCACGCCACGTTTTATTATTATCATTTTCAACTATAGTGAGTAAGCTTTTTAAAGTTTTCATCACCCTCTCAACCTGACCATTAGCCCTACTGGAACCGGTTGCTATAAAATGTAAATCTATTTTAAACTCGTTACAGAAGTTTTTAAATTCGGTGCTACTATAACAACGTCCCTGGTCGGCGATTATTCTTTTAGGTGCGCCGAAAGTACACACAGCTTTCTTTAATGCCTTAATAGCGCTCTTTGCATCTATTGAAAGCGTATGTTCCAGCAAGACGTACTTGCTAAAAGCATCGATTATCACATGGCAATACTCCTTCTGATCACTTTTGCCGCTTAATTTTCCGGAAAAGTCCACGTGTATTGTGTGCCAGGGTATTGGAGTTTTGGGGATCGGGTGAAGTTGTACAGGAGTAGCTCCTGAGGGCCCTTTTGACGCTTTACAGACAATACACGAATCGACAAATTGTCGAACGCGCTTGGTCATCTCTGGAAACCAAAACATTTCGTATAGTTTGTCTACGGTTTTGTCGCTGCCTAAATGCTGAATCTCTGTGTGAACCTGGTTAATTAAAGTCCAAATCAAAGATCTATAAACATAATTATTATGCAAATAAATTAAGGAAACTTAAACATCAGGCGCTGTTCAATTTCAGGCCCCTCTAAGATGGCTAGGTACGTTAGTCCAAAACCTGCTGGCTTGCTAAAATAGTCGACAATTGCGTACTCAATAGGAATAACAATACAAACCTAGACTGAAAATTCACTGGAATAAGTTCTGTCGTTGGTAAAAAATGTTATTAAATGTGTCAGAGTTGTAGAATTGTAGATAGGTATTGGTATCTAGCTGTTGGTATCTTGCCTTTTGTCCGAATTTCATTTTGCCAAATATCACTTGCCAATCAACTTAACGCCGACGATTGACTTGGCATACTAATATTAACCAAATCATTATTTGCTAATTTTCATTTGGCGTGCATTTGCCGACTAGGTTTGGTTGGATTATGATTATGCTGAAGATACGTCTACGAAACGCTACAGTTGGCAACTGGGTGCATAGCCAAGATACCAATCGCTAACGCTCAGTCGCGAATGAAACGCAACTGGGTGCCTAGCCAAGATGCCAATCGCTCACGCTTAATAACGTATCGTCGCTACCTTTCTCTATCACTCTTCCTTATTAGTGTGACAATGACAGTTGCGTTTCGTTAGCGACTGAGCGTAAGCGATTGGCATCTTGGCTATGCACCCTGTCATTGTCTCACTGATAAGAAAGAGTGATAGAGAGATATAACTACAAACGATAACCTACGGGGAAATAAAATTATTTTGCCAAATATCGCAAAAAGTTGGTTGGTAAGTGATATTTCGTAAAAAATCGATCTGTACCTGTTTACTCGATAAAGCATTCCATTCATATTCACCTAAGACTGCAAAAAATTACTACTAAAGGGCACAGAAATTCGAGACTACAAAAACAATTGCCTTCCCTATCTACTTCTTACAATGAGATACATCAAAAGAAATTGAAATTTAAAATTTCCTGTTAACCAAAAACAAACCCCGTCCACCCTCATCTTAAATTAGACAAAATATCGCAATTAAATTTTCATTCCTGGCAATAAACGGCCGCCACGTGGCATTTTATTGCCAAATTTGAGACTTGATCAGAATTTATCACGATCTGCGAGTTTTCTTAGTCAAAATTGTATCTTCCTCTCTATCGCACTTGTTGGAACAAAGAAGATGCAGATACAATTTTTTAAATGTTTGCGGGAATCCCTCAAAATTTATAGCGATCTGGGAATCATCTCAGTCAATTGTATTCGTGTTGTAATAGATACAGTCAGCAGCAGAAGTAGCTGAGCGCGTGGGGTGTTCAAAATTATCTTGACACACTCTTATTGCCACAGGTATAAGGTCGTGCCAATATCGTTTTGAACTTCTTGCTAGTTTGGCTTGCTGCTGACTGTACCTAAAGACACCAATGTTAGGGGTGTCAGATACGGAATATACATAAGTGAGTATGTACTTTGAAAGTACGTATATATTGAGTGGTGATCGTAAATTACCATTACCATTTTTATAATTAGAAGGCCGTCAATTGTATCTGTTTCTTTTTTTACGCTAACAATAAGTTTATGAACTAAAGGAACTAATAAAATTGACATACGGGACACCAACAAAAGTGCAAAAGTAGCCTAATTGGTAGAGACCCTGTCTACGAAGCAGGAGGTCCGGGTCCAGGTCAGAATCCTGGCCACGGCATTTATTTGTGTGTTTATCACGAATATTTGCTCCTGAGTTATGGATGTCTTCTATGTATTTAAGTATTTATCTTACTTACTTTCCGTTGATCTAGAATCACGAAATTTGGCAAAAAAGCTTATAGTTGTAGCACAAGTACAGGAAAAAATCCGAAAACCGTATAATTATTGCACACTGAGAGTTCCGTGCCTCGAGTATTCTTAAGTATCTAAGGTCATAACTAGGTAAATGGGGGAACATCATTTGTGCGAACCCTCGGTGGGCGAGTCCGACTCGCACTTGACCGGTTTTTATGTCTTGGTGTATCAGCAAAATGTCTCCTACAGAAGCTTAAATACGAATCACTGATATCCAAATTTGAGTTGTTTTCATTACGGATATTGAGCATATATGGATATTGAGCTTCTCAAATTTTTTCCATCGGGAAGAGATTGGAAAGGAGGCATCGGGAAGGAGGATTGTAAAATATTGATTTAACTCCGGTTTTAATAAACTCTGCTTATATAAATGGCATTGCAAAATACCTATGGATTTATTTCGTAGTTGGGTCGTTCTCCTTTTTTAGCGAGAATGAGCTGTCTCCGCGCCTAAAACTGTCTGATTTAGAATTCAATTAATATTTATTTTGGTAGGAAGTAAATGACCAACATTTTGAATGACCTTATCAGTACAGTGTACTTGTTATTTCCTTGGTTAGTGGCAGTGAATTTACCTACATTATTTAACTCAAAACACCCGTGATAGTGTGGTCAATCGGAAGGCTGTCTTCGCTGAAAAGGGCCAATATGTCACGGTGTTTTAAAAAAAAAACACTGAAAAGAAAAATACCTTACCGACATGAAAAGAACTATCAAATAGTCTACTTCAAACTAATATGTAATTTTTTTATAATTTCGACCGTTATCATTTTACACATACTTAATCAAAAATCCGAAAAATCGAGAATTCGCGTTTAATTTTCGGTAAAAATGGAAAACGACCCAGTAACAATTCACCAAATGTTGTTTATCAATAGCAGACTTAAACATACCCAAGTAACTATCGTATTATCAGATAAATCCAAAGTCCACCTCTCAAAATGATGTACTCTATGAAAAGGAAAAAAAAGAATATCGGAAAATTGGCACTTGTTTCTCGGAATGCACGAAAAATTCCGACTTACATTCCGTCACACTCGGGCACTGCGGAGTAACAAACGAGCTCACCGCGGAAGTAGGCTCTGAATAATTGAAGAAGTCTGCTCCCGTGCGCGGATCGTCTAGCCTAGCGATCAATACTGCCCGCGCTACAGAATTTTATTTTATAGTGTTTACCTTATTATAAAGTAATTATTGGTATTTTCTGAGCGTTACGCCCCCCTTGGGCATTCTTAATGTGAAATTAAATATGATTCTAGCGATGGTGCTGTATTTTTTTTAGTATGAGGGGGGCTTCGCCCCCCGAGCAACCCTTTGACGTTCTGATTGTGACCTTCTTAATGTGACCTTAATGGTGGATCTAGCAATAGTGCTGTATGCGTAAGTTTCTTTTGTATGCGTAAGAGCATGGGCACCGCATGCTCAGTGGTAAGAGCGTGCGACTTTCAATCCGAAGGTCTCGGGTTCAAACACTGGCTCGTACCAATGAGTTTTTCTGAACTTATGTACGAAATGTAATTTGATGTTTACGAGTCGCTCTGCGGTGAAGGAAAACATCGTGAATAAATCGGACTAATCCCATAAGGCCTAGTTTACCCTCAGGGTTGGAAGGACAGATGGCAGTCGCTTTAGTAAAAGTAGCGCCTGTGCCAAATCTTGCGATTAGTTGCCAAACTGGACCCCAGGCTCCCTGAGATGTGGCATAGGTAAGCCGGAAAAACGATAACTTTACTTTTTTTTTTCTAATCAAACCACGATACTAATCACTTCCTTAAACGAATCACCCCCCCCCCATAGTTGGGGGGTTAGTCCTAACTCCCCAACTATGTGGTAAACTGGGATTTCGTACTTTTTTGTGTTTATCGTAAATCTATGAAATAAAACAAAAAAAAATCATTGAAAAACTAAAATTCATACAACCGGAACGGAACACTTCAAGAAATTTAAAAAAAAATAACATGCCACACAGGTAGGTGTAAGTTTAATTATACATTTTATTATTAATTAAGTTTGACATGTTTTTTATCATATATCTTTTTTTTACTATCCTGCACCAAACTAACAGTTTCAGTTTAGCCCGCTGGTTGACTGGTAGAGAATGCCTAAAGGCGTTAAGTCCGCCATTTACACGTTAATTTCATTGTGCAATAAAGTTTAAATAAATAAATGTAAATATCAACTTTAACGAAGCTTGAACTTCAAATATGTCGCATCCTATTTCTTACCTCAAATATCTAAAATAAATGTACCAAACAACCTCAACAATACAACCATACCCAAACCCTGTTTATTGACGGATCCATCGTCGTGCCCGGTCATCCACACCAGACGAAATTCGCTTTGAACTCTCAACGACCCTCAAGGCTTGTACTGAGAAATGAGATAAAAGAGGGTGCTTCTAGCCTTCGTGTTCAGACACTCGTGACGATTGTTCCAAACACGACATCGACTATATTTAAGTACGGATTTGAGTGGTTGATAGAACATTTTAGTCGTTATGAACATAATTTTTAAACTTAGGTTGTAGACAAGGTTTAAAATATCCAAGCAGACGTAAATATATAAGTACTACTTAGGGCCACTTGTACCGCCGGGGGTTAGCGTTTTTTTATATGGAATTTGACAGCTTATCTCCTGTTCGTGCACGTGGGCCTTAGACACCCAAAAAATTCTGAGACATGACACACTGATCCATGGATATTATAGAATTAAATTAATGGATAGGTGCACCCATATGTTTTATCTCTGAAACATCGTATCTATGTTTTAGACCAGGCTAATTGACTAGGTATACCTTTTAGTCGACCAAATCGAATGCAAAGTTTGGATAAACAATTTTTCGTATGTCTGTCCCACTAATCGGCTGTTCTCCTCTATTGGTACCATTACCCGACCATATCTCGGAAACTGATGCCAGGTTTAAATCACTACATAGTATAAAACGAAGTCTCTTTCCGCTATCTGTATGTATGTATGTATGCTTAAATCTTTAAAACTACGCAACGCAACGGATTTTGATGCGGTTTATTTTAAAGAGTGATTTAAGAGGAAGGTTGAAGAACCCGTGCGAAACCGGGGCGGGTCGCTAGTAATATATAAAGTATTACGAATCAGTGTTTAAGAAAAGTTTTTGCTGAGCAGGGAAGGGCAAGCAGTTTACAACTCGCAACAAAGCCACTAGAATATTCTTGTACAAAATACATTCAAATTTTTGCAGTTATCTAGCTGTAGTTGTAGAATTATTTCTAATAGTAACATATCGCTATCTTTTTAATAATTCTCACATTGTATCTGATGACGCTTAATCAAAAAACTAAATCAAGATATTTATCTCTACGCATAGTCGAGCTGATAACCTATAAAACTGAACATTCGGTGTACGTCCATCAGACACGACACATCAAAATGGCAGTTAAATATAGTTTGCTCGTCTTGTCTTTGCTAGCTCTAGCAAATGCGCAACTGCAGGCTGTGAACGGGAGAATCAAAATAACAACGGGCACGACTTCAGGATGTGGAGACACCGTAAGCTTTATCAGTCAACAACTAGCTGATGCCTATGAAGAGTACAAGCAGTTCTTGGACATCGAGTTCGTTCCATGGGGAAGAACTGTCCAAAATGCTGACGGTTCTCAGACCTGCCAGTTTGGCCCAAACGATTGTTTCGCCAACCGTCTTCACCGCTGCGTGCTTGACCAGTTGAGCGGCAACCAGCAAGCCCAAATGGACTACATGCTTTGCGAATTTTCTCCCCCTCATCCTGCGTTTCTGCAGAGGAGCTACGAATGCGCTGCGGCTGCCGGTTTGAATCTGGTTACAATCGATGTTTGCGTGGCCACACCTGTGGGAGATCAACTTGATGCTGCCGCTCAAGCGGCAGCTGCTGCGCCCATGGAAACCATTAACTTCGTCCCGTCAATCGTGTTCAACGACCAGATTGATGTGAGCCTTCACACAGAGGCTCGTACCCGTCTGAAGAGCATGATCTGCTTCGCACTCGCGGAGCTCCCTGAAACTGGTGTCACCAACTGTCAGATTTAATCAAACTTGAAACTCTCACTGCTGATAAGAACTAATCAAGAATTTAAAATCCCGCCTTCAAACGACATTCCCTGAAATAAAACTTTTATCTCGGTTGGCATCGGCGCTGGATATTTTGGAGTTTCCGAGAGATCCCAACTTTGAGCTTGTAATCGACGAACTTGTGCAATTGGACAACCGGCGGTGAATTTTGGCTAATAGCTAACTCGTACCAAATGTCTGAATCCCTTTATTGTTATTAAATTTTCTTATCTTCAAAACAAGTGTTTTCCAATTTCCATCCATTTAAAATATTTTTAATTTAAGTTTAAAAGTGATCTGTGTAGATTGAGTAATTATATGATTCTACCATTTATTTATTCTATTAATCCATTTACTTTATGTTACTAAAAACTTGTGCTATTTATGCTCTAAATATTTCACACAAACATATAATATTTATTCGGTAACATGACAAGTACCGCGATAGATAGGTATCCCCGATAATGATAACGCATAACGATAACGGTATAATGCTTTGTAATGAAGTGATAAGTAGATAAGTATAGTGAAATCCGTTTTAATATTAAGCGATAAATTAAAAGATAATATTTTATCATAAGAAGAGGCCAAGCTTCAATTAATTTTTGGCCTCGAATTATTTTGATCAGTCGTAGATAAATACTTATACACATGGAAAACGGCCATAACTTATTAACAAATATTCATGATAAACACACAAATCAACTTTGAAACCACTTTTTAAGTGGTATAGATAAAACGAATTAAAACTATGTACAACCAAAATGTAAGGTTTCAAAATTAAAAATTAAATAAGATCCGGCAAATAGATCTGAAGATCCTGATGACGAGATTGAAACACACAGGCGTAAGCCCCCCGCACCGTAGTTGTCACTCAAGCTGTCACCTGGGGTTTTATTTTTTAATTTGGGGACAAACTAGAGTTGACCTCAATTTTCATACCGTTCGATATCAAATAACATGCGACTTTCATACGACAATGTTTGCAATTTGATAACTAATTTTGAAGTAAATGTCTTCTCGACTAATATTTTAAAAGAGGTCAAAACCAATTCCCCTGTTGTTACCAGAAATTGGAAATTAAAACAATAATGTTTTCAAGTTTTCATTTAGTACCTGGTCTATAGATAATATATTATATCTAGTATAATAACATTTACACAGATAAGACATTAGTTGTAAAAAAATATCATCAAGGGGTCCTTAATATCCGGCTTTTGAACGCATCATATGTAAATGATTAATGATGTTTATATATGTGGGTATAAAATTTGTTTTTTACACTGACGAAACGGAGATCCGTTTAAGCCATTTCAGCTAAATAACTAAAAACCGTATTTCCTATGTAATCAGTCAAATATACTCGCAGGGATGCTATTATTTAAGTTGCCTATACTTTTCAATAGGCGAGATAGCAGACACAGACCCTTTTAGTAAAATGGGGTTTTGGTGGCGGGAATGATTTGCCGCAACTGATTGTAAATGAAATACTTTAAAACGGATTAAATCACGTATATTAACTTCATCTGATTCCTTTACATCGCTCTTTGTCACTGGGTAGAATGAACATACAGTCTTTGTTACAGTTCGTGTTATTTTAATCAGTTTGGTTTTAGAAAATACGTGACAATTTTTGTCATATATTTCAATTAATGTCATTTAGGCACTATTTTGCGGATATAATAAATACAATTTATGAAACATAATGAAGCCAAACCAGGGGAATCCATTTATAGAAATAAAGGGATTGAGACACACCTATTAAATAATATTTAAAACGGGTCACTCACGTAATTTAGTCGATTTTGGCTCGCGAGCCTCACGAGAGTTTTATAGTTAAAATTGAGACACACCTGTTGTCGCTTGTCAGCTATAAAGCCTATAAGTCAGCTTTCAAAAATCTTAATAATAGGTTGTGCTGTCTGTGCTGTCTGTGCCGAACTTCAATTGTTTTCTTTGGTTATTATTTTTTGTCGGTTTGTAGTTTAACATCGATTAAATCTAGCAGTTTGTGACACCTGTCTCAGGGAACTCGGAGAGCGCCAAGCAGATCATATTCTTCAATTGGCTGCGAGCCTGGACGTGCAGATTCACATCTATCTGGTCGTTAAATACAATAGCGGGAACGAAATTGATTATAGCCATAGGTTCAGCTGATGCCGCTTGAGCGGCAGTGTCAAGATGATCTCTTACAGGCGCGTTCACGCAAAAGTTAATTGAATTGACATCCAAACCGGCAGCCGCAGCGCACGCGTAACTCATATACAGAAATCCGGGATACGGTGAAGAGAACTCGCAGCGCATGTAGTCCATCTGGGCTTGCTGGTTGCCACTAAGCCGATTGAGCACGCACCGATGCAGACGGTTGGCGAAACAGTCGTTGAACCCAAACTGACAGGTCTGAGTCCCGTCAGCGTTCTGTACAGTTCTTCCCCACGGCACAAACTCGATGTCCAAAAACTCCTTGTACGTTTCATAAGCATCTACTAGTTGGTTATTGATAAAATTGATGGTGTCTGCACATGCTGAAGTCGTGACAGTTTTTATTTTGATCCTCCCGTTCACAGCTTGCAGTTGAGCGTTTGCTAGAGCTAGCAAAGATAAGACGAACAAACTATATGTTGCTGCCATTTTGGTGTATTGGATCCGGTAGATGCTTACAGAATAATTATTTGTAAAGGACCACACCTACTTATGAAACGCAAAACAGATAAAATTTTAATTATTTGCAGTTATCAGATAAAATGTGAAAAGTAGAGTTACACGGCGATAGTGATGCATAACAACTAATATTTTTTAGTAATGTCACTGAGATTAAGAGCTTAAATTAATAATTATACACTGGTGGCATATCTTTATGTAACGACTAATGAGTAAAATTATGAAACTTTGGTTTATTATTTAATTTAAAGCTATGGTTAGGAAAATTCTCCTAGAATATAGAGAGAAAAATAGAAGTATACAGAGGGATCTAAGGACTCCAAACACACTAATAGAAGCAGTAGGCAACCTAAGAACGATGTTAAGTTTCATGTTGGGCTACCGCGCATACCACACAACTGATGTCGAGTTGCGCCAAAAGCCTAGCATAACTAACGAGGGCCCCTGGGTTATTTATTTGTATGTACGTATGTGTAAAAATGTGTTTAAATACAAGTGACCAAAAACCGGTTAGCAACCCGTTAATAACCGGTTAATTTCATGCTTAAAAGTATAAGCAAAAGTGTCAAAAAAATAACATCTTTTTAAGATATTGCATTTCTGATCAAATTAATAATTTGATGTTAACACTTCTTAAACAAAATGATTCAAGTATCCCACCTCGTCAAGTCTCCGGACTCCCCCTAAAAACAAATTACTCTAAATACCACATTTCCAAAAAAACCCTTTTATCCGCATATACTTATATAAATTGTTATACGAAATAAATTCAAGTTTTGGCTCTTTTAACAGTTGGTAAAAGAGCTCAAACTTGAATTTATATATATTTATATGAAAGATAGGTATTTGGCAAAAAAAAAATTTACATTCAGTTATATGTATCCCCTAAACATAATTTTTCGCAACTTATAGGCAAAACTAAGTAGCGGCACACAAAATACACCTCTAGCTGTAATAATCATTACCATAATGCATAATAATAATAATTAATAGAAATGACATAGAAATATTAAATATCTTAATTGTATTGATCGAAATTGTATTTAACACTATCGCAGTGCATGTGTAAGTTTAATTTAGATTAATTCAGGTACTCTTGTAAATAATTTGTTTATACATGATAATTATTAGGCTAGTTTAAGTAATAATATTTGTACGCCATGTATTATGGTAAAATAAGGATGGAAAACTACATGTAACACCAATTTATACCCTTATTTACACAAATAAACTATTCATTCATTCATTCATTCATATATAGTTACTGAGTAAAACAGCTGTGACATACGGACGGACGGACGGACAGACCGACAGGACGAAACTATAAGGTTTCCGTTTTTAGCATTTTGGCTACGGAACCCTAAAAATGCCTATTTAAATAATTAACTTAACTTTTACTTAACTTCGTCTCCCTCTTTTAGAATACTTTAGAGTAATCTCCTAGATTACATCTTTAAAAACAAAATTTTTTTTAAGCCTCCATATTTTCTTTGAGGGGAAAATATGTTTCACCCTGGAAGCCTTACTCGAATAATAAACAGTAAAGTTATTAACTCCTATAACAAAAAATACTAAGTCCAAGTCTTTGGGGAATCCAACGTTATGACTTTTATTTTAATTTATCGTTCAACTTCAACTAAAACAAGCCTATAAAATAAATTAAATTCCCATTAAAACTAAGACGCTTGTGATTTATTTGTCTATCCGAAATCGACTTAAAATATCTTCGGAGAATAAATTGGTAGGTACAGAAGTTATTTTAAGTCCGTCTAAAGGGTAAAAGAAAAGGCCTCTGTAGATTTCTAGAAATTAGTCAAGCTGCAAAAATAATTATTAAGTTTACTTCAATTTTTAATTGAATTACATAAATCTAGAGCAATTACGAGCAGCTAAAAGGCTATATTGGATTTTACTAACGGGAATTTATTTATCGGTACCTACCAAACTAAAATAATAAAAGATTTTCTCCTAAATTGTTGGCTAATGGTGATATAACGGCTATAAAAAGCCTTCAATAGCCTCCAACGCTAATCTTCGTTGCATTAAGGCAGCAGGTATTCAATTACGGTTAATATATTTAAAAATGTAAGACAACCCCTGAGAGGGGTTTGGTGGTCGCAGTTAATGAAATTGGCTTCCCCCGGGAAAGAACCTGGGGCCTGGAGTTTACGTGACACGTCTTGTGCGACCCTTTCATGCGACGTGTTTTTATTTTTGTTTTTCTATTAGTCTTAGCCTGCGGGTCACTTGCGGGAAGCAGTAATTGTGTAAGTTAGATTTTGTTTTGAAATATTATGTTTTGTAGCAACTTAGTTAACATGTTCAAATTATAGTCTTAAAGTTATTTCATATAATTATGCATTGTCTGTCTTTTGTCCGATGCTATACAATTATAAAATTATGTACGATAAGTGGATTAATCAATTGTATGTTTTTTGCAACTATTCTAATAGTTCTAAATTATCGGAAAAACACTAGAAAGAAGAACCCTAAATTATTGTTTAGTTTGTTCAACTTTTAGAATGATCGAGATCTATCTTATACATGCTAGATCATGTAAGAATAATTTTAAAAACATTTTTAACAAGTAGGTAGGTAAATAGTGTGCACCAGCGAAATAACTCTTATTATTTCCGCGGCGTCACTGGTCTTAAACAAGTATTTTCCTTATCTGTATTTTTATATAACCGTTATATTAATTAAAATAAAACCTGAAAAAGCTTTCTTTATTATTTCCTGAATAAAGTTTATTAGAGAGGTACGTCCTCTAATAAACTTTACCTTACCTTTACCTACTACCCTACTAAAAACAGGCGAATTACGTACCCACAAAGTGTATTTCAAGAAAATAATACGCTATATTGTAGGTACAACTTATCAACAAAGTTTCAATTTTAACTTTAGTGTTCGGACATAATAATACTGTTTTCTCACTTAATGAGGAACATGTTCAAAGTTTAGTACCGTAACCGTACTCCATCCTTCCGCTCAATGAATTTGCCCACTGTTTTAATTTACGAAGAGCGCTACAAAAGGCAACTTTGCCTGTAGCAATTAAAATGGCTATTGACGTTTAAAACAAAAGGACCTCAAACTTTGTCGAGCGACGTAATCTAATCCAGTGACGTCGAGTTGCGACTGACGCGCCCTCAAAATTTCGCTGAATTTAATTAGTACAAACTGCTGCAACTCGCAACCCGGCAACGACCAGGGACCAAGCTAAATCCTCTCAACAAACGACTGCTAAAACTTAACGACTTCATACATCCCCATCTGACTTGCAATGGGGCTCGTAAAATTAATACCTTACCTCCGAATCGCCGTCCTGACTCTCAAGATGGTAATTTCCCTTAAAATATTTAAGTTTTCTGTGCACCCTCCGCCCGCAACAGGATTCAATTTCACGCCCTGGAAAGGGGTCCGTTTTGGTCGATTCCCTGTACCTCAAATGTCAGAAGATAGTACATGGTAACCATTATAAGTAGAGCTACGCAGTCTCATCTGCCTTCTTTCTATCTGTTTATGATAATGAGAGAATCCTAAGCGCGCGGAGGGTCCCATTGGACCATAGAACCATTTGCAGGATTATTCGGTTGCATACAGAATCGAAATGGCGGGAGCTGAATTGAATCAATCTTGCATCAAATTGGTAAAGGTTTTGTGGGAAGTACACCTTTTAAGCTCGTTTAAAATTACGTTTCGGTAACAATGCTTGAAGGAGTAGCTTTGCTCGATAAGATTAATTTGGTAAAATGTGTCGGAAGATTTTCAATGCGCTTTTTTTCTTATTTGTATGAATTGGCGTATTTCTTTTACTGTAGTAGTATTGAATTGCCACCAAATGCATGATAGGGATTGCTCTGCTCTATGCTAGCCCAAACCGGTTGGAGACTTCACATACACCTTTGAATTTCTTCGAGGATGTTCTATGCAGGTTTGCTCACGATATTTTATTTCACCGAAAACCAACTTACTAAATATCAAATGATAAAAGTCCATACTAAAGGTCAAAAAAAAAAACTTCGAGCAACACGGGCTGGCAACACGTTGGAAGGGGCAAAGCGACGTCTTACCGTACAAATTATATTGTCACTTTTTGCGAGGGGAAACGTGCACACAGATGCCCTCATATTACATATAAAAAACAATCTGTAATAACGACACGGACATATGATAATGATACAACTGCACTAAGAAATCATGCACACTTCGATCTATTTTTGTGTACGGACTAGTCACAACACAGACCCGCGTATGCCCATTCGGGCTTGTAAATCGGCAGAGGGGTAACGGTACGTATGCCGACTCCCGTACCTGTGTTGCTTGAAGCAAACATATAAAGATAAAATAATCATTATTATGAAAAAAGTACAGAGTTTCTTCATAGTTGGGCAATATTCTTAACAATCGACTAAATTCCAGTACTATTACTCCGCACAGTAACAAGTTCGAATTAGTATCAAGAAATCAACTCACGTAACCGATACGAGCTCCTAAATCATATCAAACATTATCAAACCGCATGATTAATTCCATTACGTGCCTCGGTTCAATAGGATTGGTTACATAGTCATTTAATAATGATTTGTTATAGTTATAGTATGCATGGCCGCAATAATTGCTAATGCTGACGTTAAAACACGATATTTTCATGTTAGGAATTGTCATTCTCCAGAAAAATGTTGTTGGTTTAGTTAGTTATGTAAGTGCGCAATAAATAGCGTTTTGTCCGGGTTTCAGAAATCCTATAACGAGTTATTAAGATAAACACTTTAAAACGGATTTATTAATCGCGTTTTGTAACACCATGACCCTACGTTTTAATCCGTTCTAAAGTATTAAAATACTTATATCGGGTTATCGAGGTCTCGAGATAAACCGATCTGGTACAACGATACTGTCATATAAAATGTTATGTTATATTAAATAATATTTAAAACGGGTCACTCACGTAATTTAGTCAATTTTCGCTCGACATGTTTCGTTCTTTACGAAGAACGTCATCAGAAGCGACCACCCGCGACAGAGGCAAGTCGTCTAAGCAACGCGGTCGAGGAGTTAATGTCGTAAATTTTCTATACTAGGCCTTCAGAGCCAGCCCTACCTGTTCAGTGAAACAAATGCGATTACCATACAAAGAGGGCAGCGTCCTGCACCGATTGTTTGTACAACCCTAATACAATCATTTAAAATTCAACATCCATTTGTCTCTTGTGTGCTTATAATTTTGTTGAAAAATCTAATGGGTTTTGCACCGAGTACGGTTGTGTGCGTAATGTTTGTGTGCAGTTAGCGTTCTGGTAGCTGCAGCGTTGTTTTAGGTTTTCATCATCATAATCATCATATCAGCCTAGGCCCAGTTTTCATCATCATAATCATCATATCAGCCTAGGCCCAGTGCTGGATTGCGCATAAACATGCCTCTGAATAAATACAATGGACGTTATCTATGTACCCTATGTATATTTTTTATTTTAATCATAGTATGTAGATTACCTAGAAGGACAGAACTAGCCGTAAGTCTGAGCCGTAAGATGTCGGAATCGGAACGCAACATAAGCGTTTCAAAAATAAGAAAGGATTGCATGTACTGAGGAAATTTCGGACTCTGGTCGTCGTGGTCGAGTGACCTAGTGGTTAGGGCGTCTGCCGCGAAAGCGGGCACTGGGGGCTTTGGTCACTTTTTTCAGTAGTATATAACATCTCTTTCAATTAATAATTCTTAGTACAATTTTTTATTAGTTGGTGGTTAGGTCGGTGAGTTTGTGTAAGATTTGGCCCATAATAATAATTGTTTTGATAAGTAATAAACGACGCAGTTTTAATAAAAATAGATATCATATAGAGAAACAAATGGAAGTGTTTAATTTACTAAAACGAGGTTAAGCGTGAAAAACTTTGAAAACTCGTTTCAAGATCGACATTGCATCCGTGGTCCCAGAGAAAAACAAAAGTTATTTTTTTTTTTTTTGTAAAGTTAATAAATGTATAATATGTGATAATCGTGAAAGTTTTAATCAGTGTTAAACAAAAGGAATTTGTTGATATTAACGATTAATTGCGTCGAGCCATATTTAGTACTGGAACACAGTGGACTGGTTTTACGACAGAAGCTAGTTTAGGCTAAGTAAGGACTTAGATCAGCACGTTGCAGCGTGTAGGTCGCCTTTAAATCTGAATACCAATTAAAACATGTTTCTAATCTTTGCTCTAACACCTCTGACCCGAGCAGCCTTATCTGCAAAGACTGTGTCGACTCGCACGAACTGACTCGGCTTTGTATGATCTGGAGACTATACGGCGCTTGTTATAATTCTGTTACACCGTCAATATTTATCATAACTCGGACACTAGTTATAGTATACTTATAAGTGCCTAGTTTATTTTCGAAGAGTAAGGTCTCCCAATGTACTTGGACACTACGTCGTTTATATGTATGTATGTATGTTGCTTCGACAATAACTCGAGTATCGTTGATAGGATCGTTGTGAAATTTAGCAGGTGGTTAGATGAGACAAATTTAATTTGTAAGTTTAAATATGAGTCAAATCGGTGTAGGGGTTGCCGAGATATAGGGGTTCGGGGCGGACTACAAGTTATATCACAAGCAATAAATAAATAATGCCAATCTTACATAAATATCACAGCAATCACAATAAAGTGTGAGTTGTGGGTTTAAGATAACAATATATTATAGTGAAAAAGTCCATAACACATTTATAAATGTACACTATTAAAGACAAATGCATAGCGGAATTCGATAAATAATATCATAGAAATTAATAATAATTGTTTCGTCATATCAAAAACTGATCGCAATACTTATCGTGTACGTCGTCCTTAACACCTCCAAAACCAACTTGGGCCAAGAGACTCAAGTTTAGGGATTAGTCCAGACTTAATGTTGAACTTTATACTTAACTTGCATTACTTGGTTACTGGATAAGTTAAACCTCGATCGGTGTTTCGGGTTTGATACAGATAACTTAGGTACTATACTGTGTAACTTCAATTGGTTTAGTTAAGGTATTATTAGTCTTATTTGATAGTAACTATCCTAACCGTACAGAGCAAACTATGCTTGTTTGAGATGGTTACACTCATTCCACTATGTCACTCTGGCACTTGCGTACTAGTCAGGAACTGACAGCTATAACTACAGATGATATAAATGCGACCATCTTGGGCCCTCTGATTTTTTCCCATAATTCAATTTGCATTAGCATTTTACTCAATTGTTTGTTTTTTTCTAGATTTTCATTAGCTTATCGTTCTTACTAGAGTTTTTGTGGAGTTACGGACATAGGAAAGTCGTGGAATAGTTAGTTTTGTTAGAAAGTGACGCCCACGGTGTTACATAATAAAAAACCAGACTATTTGAGTAATTATTTACTAAACAGTAAGTAGATACCTTAGTTTCTCTGGATTGTTAAGTGATTTCATTTCCACCGCTACTATAAGTGCAGTCTACATTCTGTCATGCTTCTTCTCTTTTCCTTCTTCTTGGGCGTATTTTCTCCCACCGTTGGGCATACGCCTCTTCACGAGGGGAATATTGATCATATGATTCATTATCATCCTCTTTGGGTGTGTCTCGTGCTATGACGGGGTCCGTTTTTCTTCCTTTTCCCTCGCTGCGCTCTATCCGAGATAGTCTTCGTTTGATGTACAAGCGTTTTAATCTTTGCCAACCATATTGCACCTCGGCTGGCTTGGTTTGCCCCTCCAGTTTGATAGGTTTTGTCAAAGGCTCTGTAGTCTACGTATACATACACCAGAATTGACATACCTAAAACACATCAGTCAACTTCCTACGAGTTTATTGACGACATCTCTAAATCCATAGTATGTGAATGAGTTTCGTTTATTGGTCAATATGTCTAACCATATCTTTGCTTAATCCCTTAAATACCTGAAACAAGATCTATTAATTGTATTTGAGGCAGCAAATTAGGCGGAATCGCGCGCAGAGATTACTTCCCAAGCTTTGGCTTAACCCTCGCTGGTAATCCTGGCAATTGATCTGTTCGAGATTTTGGTAATTATTAGAGATGGATGGCTTTCTAGTAATACTTTTGACTGGTTTTTGTTTTAATTATAAATCTACTTGTTATGAAATTTACAAAAATGTATAAGTCAATTTGTGGTAGAGATAAATGGGAACATTGGTTTATACACTATTAAAAGTGATAGGGTTTTTGATATTATAATGACTTAAGATGGTTATCTACGAATGTCATATGATAATGCTATAAGTTTTAACAGACAAGTTGCATGGATAGCGTGACCGTGATTGTCAGACGTAGATGTCTGTTTAAAATTATCAGAAATTGTCATAAAATGCTTACAAACTGTTGCCTTATCCAGCAAGAATTGTGATATCCGCTTGTTATCTTAGGCTTGCTGTTGCATCGTGCGTGGTCAGTATAAGTTTGCAGATTACCATAAAGTAGCCCATACATAAACGTGGTAACTGTTACAAATAAACGTTTTAGTGTACAACCAGCCTATAAGGCTAGGCAACATAGCTTGAATCTGCAGCAGCTCCTTCAAAAGATGTTTTACTGGTGACAAATAATTCATCAATCAGCCTATTGCAGTCCACTGCTGGACGTAGGCCTCCCCCAGGGTGCGCCACAAAGTACGGTCATTCGTGACCCTCATCCAACCACTACCAGCTACCTTTCTCAAGACATCGGTCCACCCGGCAGGAGGGCGTCTCACACTACGTTTGCCGAGACGTGCCCATTTGAGAACCCTTTTGCTCCAACGCTCATCGGTTCTGCGACAGACGTGGCCGGCCCACTGCCACTTCAGCTTGTAAAACCTTTGGACAAATAATTCAATTAGGATATAATTAATATATTTAGTAACTTTGTTTACAGATGTGGTATCTGTAAACATTTATCATTTAAATCGCAGTTTTCTAACGATATTATATTATTAAATTGTGCGTTCCAAAACCTCTCTACATGAACAGTAATAAATTAACCGAAAAGCACACAACAAATGTTTTAGTTCTATCAACAGCCAACCTCCAAATTAATTGATTTTTGTTTACGTTGCTAACAACTCCAAATAATTTAGGTCCTTGTGCATTTATAGGCGGCGAACGCCACGCGATTGAAATACCAAAATCATTATTTAAACCTTGAATCACTGCTGATAGAGTTGGAAATCGATTGGCCAGTTTTAGCTAAAATTTCGCGTAGTACACGTATCATTCCTTATTCATTAGACGAACATGTGAAGAGGCGAACCAATTTAAGTGTTCAAATATGGGGTTGGTTTGTAGCGTGATTTTGGTTTGGGAACGCCTTTCGTGTGTATAAAAGACAATAGACAACACATAATTGTTTGGCCTGAGTTATAAAATTATTTACCTAAATTTTTTTAGACATGAGTCGAATATTCGGTATTATTCTGGATGCCGAATGTTCGATGAATATTGAATAATTCGATGGCCGAATATTTTCCGAATAATCAAACTAAATAAAGTATGCAATGGAAGTGAATTTGTTAACATACACCATAATTATTTGAGAATTTAAATTGAATGCAAACGCTCTGAGTAGGAAAATGTGGTGACACACTTTAACAGGTACCTAACAATTTAATTATGAGGAAAAATTAATCACGATAAAAGAAAAGTGTAAAAAGTGTGTAAAAGTGTATTTTTCTTCTGCTATTCCTGGTTACACTTTGCCTGACAGTTACTTGTTAATCTAGTCCGTCGAACTGTGAACTTAGGTTTAGAAATGTTTATAATTATGTGTTCTATCCGCACGCCTACTTTCCCCTCAGACGTAAGTTTCGTGCCAAAATATACGGATTACATTCTAATAGCTAATTAACTATGCAATATGTAATGCTGAAACCTGTGCTTAGTCAGATAAGTGAGTTTTGATGAGAATTTGCGCGGCGTGCCAACTGTCACTTTAACACTAAGAGAGCACTAGCTGTGGCACTAGTTCTAGATGAGCTAGACGTGGAATTGCAACAAGTATCACTAAATGCTCGGGGATCTGAGACATTAATTTAACACCTCATAACAGCGCTGCAATCGCGTTTCAACTCGTTAAGATTAAGCAAAGTCATTTTCTGAGTTAAATATCGAGTTAAAATTGAGTATAATACTGATATTAATAGTACATTTCGATACAAGTGCGAAAAGGGGGAAATTCGTAAAGAGTAGCGATAGAATAAAACACGACGGTCCCTTCCTTCCTTTAAACCGTGCTTTAAATCGACACGAGTTGCGAATTACCTATTCGCACGTGTATCATACAACGCTTTACAGTACATTTTATGGCCCTATCTATTTTTTATATAGGCACATAAAGTGCTCGTTATCCACAACACAAATTAAAATCAAATAATAAAATATATATTTGGGGACAATCTCACACAGATCGACCTAGTCCAAAATTAAGCAAAGCTTGTACTATGGCTACTAGGCGACGATATATTTATGTACAAACTATAATATATAAGGATATTAACTACGCTCTCTGCCCCTATGCTTTCAACGTATCTCGTCGTCTCAGCTTCCATGTTGCTCATCTGGTGTTATCTTTATCTTAGTTGAATTTAATATGCGCCATTACGAAGTAGGTTTAGCGGGTGAAACAAAGCGCTGCCCACAACTTCTATGCGAATGAATCTTGCCATTTTACGTCTTTGTTCAGTGTATTGTGTTAAGAAAAAACAATAGTTAGATTCGGTAGGTGTCAAGAAGTTTCATCATGAGCAGCCGAGAAACCACTGTTGGTACAGTCGAGTTGAATAATATGTATACATCTCTTCACCTAAGTTCCTTAAAATAAGGTAAAAAGTGTGTGGGTACATATTAATGAACTCGACTGTAATGTCCTCTCCAAGGCTTTACACAATTTACAATTGTGTGTGTCATCGAACAATTTCCCGCGATTCTAACGAGATTGTAAGTCCTTCTACTTTTGCCACACTGTTTCTTCCGGCTTGCGGTAACTAGGTACTCGAGAATCTTCCTGCCCCAGTAGCCCTGATTTTGAGTTTTGTCCCGGACTTTAGTTTCCCCATGGATCTCCTTATTTCTAATTCGATTTTGAAATTGTGAGCAAAGCTCAGAACTATTGCCATCTAAGCTATTTTGAGCCTCCATGTGAAACATTGTAAGAGACTACTGTTTTTGTTATATGTTTAATTTCTTTCGGTCACCGAATACAGAATGATACAAAACATCTTTAAAAGCGTCTTGCCATCTTTTGGAAGCGGGCAGAGACAACAGGTTTCATTGCGCTCCGGTGCACGTTGAAGTTTCATATTAAATGACGGGATAAATGCGACTTAGATGCACTTGACGCAATTTAGAGTGTGGTTAGATATGGAGAACGACTTTTGCAAGGTGGCAAGTTGGGCCTGGCTGAGTTCAGTACCGTACCCAAGGCAATACCTATTTCCAGTAGGATTGCTACAGGTTGATGAAGATTATGAAAAAAGTGCAGATGCTGTGAATAAGCTAAGTAAATACTCCGAGCAGCATCTACAATAGAATAAGGTTGTTATTCTATACAAGGTTGGAAAATATGAAAGTTTTATTTAGTTCTTCAAGGTTTCCTTCTCAGCTCCGATATGCTTCAAGTTTACATTCCTTTGTCTTAACGTTCCCGACTGCCACTTCAGGTCCGATTGTTTCTCGCTGTTTCACAGGAGTTTTATTTTAACTTGCATCGCAAACAAATTTAGGGAAAATCTGAACAAAGAAATTGTGCGCTCATTTTTTTACGTGTTAAGTGGCCGTAACGTTAACGACTAGGTTTTATAACAGTGATAGAATGTTAATGGTGGTTGGTCGCATGTTTCCAAGCGTACTTGTATTCTTTATCTTACGTATTATGAAAAACAAATAAAGGTTAGATTTATTGCAAAGGCTATCAATAAAAGCCCATGAAACTTACCTTTACGTACGATGTATACAATTAATTAGAGTAATATTAACCTACTCACTATTAACTTTTCACGTAACGGATTCACATCGATGTTTCGCCAAAAAAATAGTGCTTGAAATTAAACACTTTAGAACGGATTAATCGCGTTTATTACAACTTCCATCCTTCCTTCCTGGTCGATACCTCATGTCTGAGGGACGTGACTAATATGGGTTGGGACTCTATTGACCACCGCCTTCCAGGCCTTCCGATCCTGCACCTTTTGTATAGTCGCCTGTAGAGTTGTCCCAGTAGCCTACAACTATGACCCTACATTTTGAGCCCTTTACAACACTCGTTTTCCTGTGGTTAAGATATGACTGAGAGAATGCGAATTCTCCCCGTCAATCAAAAAGTTACTGGTGCAAACTTTGTACCTACATACAAAATATGAAAATAATTAAAAACAAAAACAAAGGTTTATAGCCCCTCTGGGCGTTGTAGACCAATCTTTTTTTTTGTTTTAATTATTTTTATATTTTGTACCTAATATTGATAATTTATTCTAAGAAATGACAAAGTATTTGGTAAGCGATGATATCAAAGTCACGGGTGTCACCAATGATCTAAATGTCACCAGAAGCCTTACCATGACGTCTTAACGCGATTCAGTTAGCGACCTACACTGAGCCATTCAACTGAACCTACACTGAATCGCTTTAAGACATGGTAAGGCCCCAGGTGAGATTCAAAAATCGCTCTCAGTCTCTGCAATAACCTACTTTTGTTCTGATTTTCATTAACTGCGAATATGACCAATTAAAAACCTAGAGAAACAGTATCAAGTCTCACTTGAAACCCAACACACCTAAACAGTAAAGACACGTTGTCTAACCCTAACACGTAGAACCTCCAAATGACTTTAAGCAACAGTCTGCTCGCTTATCGCCAGTCTGGGGAATGTAATATTCATTTTCAATACCATTCCGATGAATGCCCTGACT
Source organism: Lathronympha strigana (assembly GCA_949128165.1). Lineage (NCBI taxonomy): Eukaryota > Metazoa > Arthropoda > Insecta > Lepidoptera > Tortricidae > Lathronympha > Lathronympha strigana. The sequence continues at coordinate 5,423,373 of OX421911.1, forward strand.
GAATAGCAATTAGATTGGGCAAACACGTACCGGGGCACTCAGACGGAACAATATGAAGGGGTGCAACCGCCACAAACAAAAGCGTATGGGCATGCGGGTAACATGGAATTTAAACTGCTCAAGCCTTTCGAGGTAGGTATGCTTCTATCCTTGTCATCCTGTGCTAATTTGTGTTTGTCTCAGTTGTTCTTTCAGCAGAATTATAATTTAAGCAAAAGCTATATACCAAGATCTACTGATGACAATAGATGCTTCTGGTGAATATAAAATTAATTTAATTCAGCTGGTTTTGGAAAGAAAATGGAGAGGCTGGCCTCCTTGTACTTGATTTAGCGCCTGAATGTTTTTGTGATTTCATGACTCAGGTTTAGCTGGTTTTGGAAACGATAAAGTTGTTGAGTTTTGCATAGATTCCCTCGTACGACAGTCAGGAAGCGAGAATTCTCGACAAAGGAGTGTGTTAGTCCTAGATTGTCCAGCGCGCCAAAAGCTGGTCACGCAATTCACTCGTAACTATTCTCCAAACAAATTTTAACCATATAGATAGAAACGTTTAGCTATCAGGGGGATTAAATATATCACGATCGCCTAATGCGATTCAGTTTAGAACCTAAACTGAGTCGCTGCCATATCTACAACTAAGCACAGTTAAGGACCTGGTATTACGAGGTGTCTGTTTAACAGAACTATGGGTATTTTCTTGTAATGTAAAAAACCGATCAAGTGCGAGTCGGACTCGCGCACCGAGGGTTCCGTATAAACTTTATGTTGTAACTACACCTAGAAGTAGAAAATTGACGTAAGTCACATGTATCGACATATTGGGTCAGTCGTTTGTACGGAGTGTATGGAGTTAGTATGCGACTTTGTTTTTCCTTGATATTTTTTTATGACGTACCTACTAATTTTCTTAACTTAAGTTATAAGACAGTAATTTCAGCATATCACATAAATTAAAAGAAAAAAAAATCTAAGTTGGATAAAATATCAACTTATGTTCCGAAAAATGTTTATATTCCCGAATAAACGTAATAACGTTTATTAATATAATGGAATACCATTCTATTATAATATTTTCTATGTGTTAGTATCATCTTTACAGGCTGTTTTTCGTATGTAATCTGTGAGATTTGCGTCTTTGTGCATGTTCCCTCTCGCAAAAAGTGACAGAATAATTTGTAGGATTATTGTATTTGTAAGATGTCGCTTTGCCATCTCCCTTCCAATGTGTTGGAAGCCTGTGTTGCTCAGAGTGGTAGCTTTCCGTAAAACCAGCGCCTATTTTAATTTTTAGGACCACAAAAAACAACTGAATGGAATGAGCTGCCTGAGAACCAGGCCCACATCTAGCGCCTGAAGGAGTCAGCCGGCAAATTCTAAACATGTCAGTCTTGCCGCCTGTCAGGCGCCTCCTTTAATCAAAATGCAAATTCAAACGCTTCCGCGGCCGTCCCGTGGCGTGACAAAACGTTCCTACTGATGTGTATTTTATGCGAGCCCGAGGCACGTTGGCACCGAATAGCTTGGGTTTAGGTCTGGGTGCATGGAAAGATAAGCGCTAATCTTCTTATCCCAGAATTTTCCCAGACTTTCGTTAAACTAACAAAGGGAGCGATAAGCCGTCATTACCGTCTAGTGGACAAAAAGTCGAAAATCGGATTAAAACACATTTTCGTTATGTTGTTACATTGTGTGTGTACGGTCGGCTTCATATATATGCACCTGTATTCAATTTTGAACCTTTTTCCCCAGTGACAAGTTCCGAAGTGTTCCGAAGTTCATATACATAATATATAGACGTGACTGTACCTACTAGTACCTAGCTACAGTCACTTGCGATCATATCTTATACGATGAAGTGCGCAAAAATATGCCACACACTCTAATTTAAAAATATATATATTCTCAGTATTGCGCTATTACGACTTTGCGGATGCAACGGGGAAAGAGCATTTACACTTTCTTGAGATATAATTGAAGTTTTTCAAGATTTTTAAAGAAATCAATCATCAGGACAAATAATAGGAACCTCTTGGTCCGTAACAACTATGATCAGCATATTATGAGTTCCAGCGCATTTATAAAAACTAGTTAGATTAAGGCTTTTTTTGGTTATTCGTTCACAAAAATTGTGTAACGATAATAGGTACCTACCTGCACGATTATCGGGGATATGTTTATAATATTAAAACAAACGCCAGCCAAGGATTTTATTTCTGTACCAATATTATTAGCTGTGGTTACCTATAATAGATAAATAAGCATTTACTTTTTATTAGCTATAAAAGTAACAATAATGTGTCATCTGTTGGTGATACTAAAAAAATAAAAAATAGGTCATACCTTTTGGTGAGAATGCTGCTAGGGATCTCGTATTATTGTCACATACAAGGGTACGAAGCTAAACTGTAATCAAATTCCTTGACCGTGTAGGGGAGAGTGGGTAACAGTGGATCATGGGTTACAGTGGATTATTTGCTATATCTCGTACGTATGATGCTTTACGCACACAAAAAAAACGCGTTGCTACTACTCATCTATACCCCCCTCCTACATACTAGTCAATGCCGCGCAGTCAGAGCTGTATCACATGCTATCACACTCAGGTGAGATGGTATGTACGAAAGTAATTTTTTCGTAATTTAGAAATTTGTAGTACTTCCAAACAATTCATAAAAACAAATGATACCTTTATGTTTTGAACTTGATATTTAATAAACCTGTTGTGGGTAATGTAGTTTTGGCTTGGGTGTGGGTAGTTATTTTTTTGGTAATTTTTATCTGCCATGACGGCCTATGGGTCACAGTGAATTATTTCAATTTAGGTCACAGTGGACTGAAGAAAATTATTTGATAGAATAAAAATTCATTGTATTGAGTTTAAGTTGAAAAGAACAGTGTATAATATGGAAAATTAAAGATCAAGACTGTTGCCTACTTAAACAAATGTTGATTAGGTCAAGTTCAGGTTAAAGACTCCAGTGTAGTATTTAGCTCGGAGGTACAATATTTTTTGGTAATTTAACAGTGATTATTGTTAATATTTAGTAAGTTTTTTTTACTATGTCATAACAGGCTGTCTCATAGTACAAACAAATGAGTAATAATGTAAAAATATTGCCTTTAATTAGACATAACTTCAGGTGAATCACTGTCACCCATGTGATGATCCAAAGTGACCCATCCCCGGGTCACAGTGGATAATTTCCCATTTCTTTTTAAAGTTGCTATAACTCGTAAGTTTATGCAGTGTTTGCTAATAATTGCTTTCGTTTTTGTAAATTAGGTACATATCTTATGATAATTTATCATAGATTAACTATTTAGGTATAAACTTTGGATTTGTGGCGCTTCAGAAAAAAAGTGATCCACTGTTACCCACTCTCTCCTACCCCTGCCGTTTTTCTTGCCCCCCGTATCACCGCTTTAGATCCATTTGTTATTATGGCGCTCGGCAGTTCCTCCCCCTTTTTGCTCGAAAATTCACGTACGTGTGTTTGGACTCTATTAGTAATTTTAAGTAAGCCACAACTAAGAAAGTCAAATATATATATATATCCGTCCTTTACTTCCATACCAAAAGTAGATGTATCTATGTTTGTTATTTCTTTGATTATGTTGGTTGAAACCAACTTCCAACTGTCGCTTGTTCAAATGTTAATGCGACCAAGTACAGTTGTAATACATTGCCACCTACTACGAAAATTACAATAACGTGTTTCATTTGGCTGCACTGTATTGGGTAAAATAATGCAGTAAAAATAAACACATCGTTTGTAATTTCGTAGTTGGTGCCACTGCATTACAACTTAAATTGGTCACATAAACATTTGGAGTCCAGTGACAGTTGGAAATTGGTAACAGTGGCGCAATGTTATACTTTTTCCATGCTTTTGTTATCTTCTGTGGTAGGTATTAGAAGAGGAGGACTTTACAACCGTACGCCATAGCGCGGCACTCGGTGTGCAAGTGGGACATCGCTATATCCGTGTTATACACTATCTCGCTTACATGCTTAGGTACACAGTGTGCAGCGTGCAGATTCTCGGTAGGCGATTGGAATGATACGTGCAATCACTCTTTATCGCTTAGCATCTGAACGTTTATTACCCTTACCGTGAACTACATAGCTTAACATCTCGTACAAGAACCAGTAAACAGACACTGACAGCAAAATAACTAAGGCTGCTCTAAAGTTGTTGTTTAGTAGCAATTTGCATCGAATTAGGCGTGTTAGGAACACTTGCATTCAATTTATCTATACGTAAATGTGTTATTGCTTTCATTCATCTTGTCAGCGGTGGGATTTAATGGCTGTAATATCATATCAGACAATAGTTATTAACATAATAAGCGTTAGCGTGTTAAGGTGGCATTCTGAAGCTAACAGCATTGTCGTGGCGCAGTTATATTGCATACTGAAAAAAAAAACTACTTCTCTTAGTTCGAGTTAGTTCACCTACAACCGTAAATTGATAAGCGTTATTCAAGTTTGTTTGATTTAACAATTTGGTTTTTTTATAAGAAAATGTGGTTTTGGTTCTTACCAAAACCACATTTACTGCCCAAATTTGTATTGTTTGTATCACTTTGTTTAAGTTACAGATAGACGAAACAGCGGTTACATTTAACAAACCTTTTTTTTTCGTTGTTAATTATGGCGGGAAAAGTATTTGTCAAAAATTTTGATCCTGTTGTATTTTTGAAAAATAATTGACCATCTGGTTACAATTAAATGTCAGACAACAAAGACCATACAGACTTTGTGAACACCACACATTGCATTCCCTCAAACTCTCCACCCGTACCTTGGTCTTATTTTCAAAGTGAACAAAAATTCAATATGCATGGCATTCGTTGCACGTGGAACATACTTCTAGAAATATGCAGTGGAAGGGAAATGCAACAGTGTAACATTTATATGCGGTTCTTCGATTCTCATCGCTCTTATATCAGCATTCATCTGTACTGTTTCCATTTGCATACGATATTTGGATAAAATGTAGTCATTCTGTATAATTTTACATTACTTGCGTGAAACAGTTTGTGAATACTACTAAACTACTAAACCGTTACATTGCGTCCTAATATTGATTCAATATTAAATTCATATTAGAAGAAGGCTGTTAGATGGTGACAGCCACTGTGATACACAGCCTTATCCAGCAACCATCCATCAACTATACTATCCAGGTTGCTGGATTTATTGGCTGACTGCCTAATTTTAAAATTTTTGTTTGGTACAAAACACCACTGGTAACGAACGAATGAACTGCTTCTGAGTGTAATATGAATTCAGAGTGTAAATTCTGAATTCAGAATGTATTTCATTTAACCGAAAGGTTCGTAAAAATATTTCGCACTGATGTTTCGAAAATATCATTATCACGAACCAGAATTAGAAAAATGTAGCCACATCCATTGGAAAGTATTGTTTGTGGTACTTACCTAATTTGTCTATCACAGCTTTTTGATACCTACCAACTTATATACGATGTGGTAACGTGTCGTACGCTAAAATACAATGGACAACGTCTCCAGAGCATCACGATAAGTGCAAAGGCCAGCAATGGTTTCTGTTACACTCGTAGACAAAATTTAATTTCGTTTCGAGACTTTTACGATCCCGCGTCTAGACTTGAGCGTTTAGTTTCCTAATGATATTAGGGTTAGTGTTTTCTTTCAATCAATACACACTTGTTCTCTTATTAAGTGATATTCGAAAATAATTAAATAATGTTTGCGTAGAAGTTGATGGCCCAGCGGTAAGGCGTCCGACTTTCAATCCAAGGGTCACAGGTTCGTATCCTGCCACCTCGTACTAATGCGTTATCGTAACTTTTGTACTAAATATCATTTGATATTTACTAATCGCTTTTCGGTGAAGAAAAATATTGCAAGGAAGCCGGACTTATCGCAATAAAGCTTAGTTTACCTTCGGGTTAAGATTGGAAGGTAAATTTTAACTATAAAACTCTCGTGAGACTCGAACATATTAAATAATATTTAAAACGGGTCACTCACGTAATTTAGTCGATTTTCGATTTTTTGTCGAGCGAAAATCGACTAAATTACGTGAGTGACCCGTTTTAAATATTATTTAATATTGGAAGGTAAAATCTAGCATTTACGCCAAATCTTGGGATAAGTTCCCAAAGCGGACCAGCCATGCTATTTGTTCGTTTTCCTGCTCCTTAATACATGTGTGACCTAAATCAATCACCATCTATCAACTTTTTTAGGGTTACGTGCCTCAAAAGGAAAACCGGAACCCTTATCTATAGGATCACTTTGTTGTCCGTCCGTCTGTCTGTCAAGACACTTTATCTCGGAAGAGGTAGCAAGTTGAAATTAATACCACATATACAGGTGTGCGGTCCCTTGAAGATACCTTTACGTTCTGCGCAATCAAGGATACCGCCGTTTATGTTGCATTTCTTATATGTTTGCAATTTTAATCAAAATAGTACTTCCCGTTCTCCTAGAATCATAAAATTTGCGAATTCTTGTGCGGAACCCTCGGTGGGCGAGTCCGACTCACACATGGCCAGATATTCAACTAAAAAAAGGCTAACTGTTTTTTAATAAAATAAAGATCTTTAAATTCTTCAAAAGTCTCTTATCTTTCTCCATTTTAAAATGTAACTCTATATGTATTTTATCGATTGGTACTGAAATGCATCTCAATGTATCTACTCAATATTATTCTAGTGCCTATTTATGACTCAATATTCTCAGTATACATTTTTCATCTGGCTCACTTTAATAAGTGGTTACACGGAACCTACATATACTTTATGATAATGGAATAGAGCTCAAAATTGTAAACATATTAGGAGCCGAACAAGGGTGCATCTGCGACATGCAATATCGATTTTGAAGTCGGACGCAGTAAATAGAGAGGTGTATGAAAGTAGACTCCTTTGGGAACATGGTGGGTATTAAGAAAACAATCGATATTATTACAACGCGTTCTAATAAAAACGATCAAAAAGTCACACACTTACGAGTACTTTGGGATTCGTTGAAGGCAAAAGATTGCACGAGCTCAAACATTATGGACTTGTGGTGACACTTAGACATGAAGTTTCGGCTTGGAACATACCCTTGGTGTAATGTTATTATTTAAAATTAGGTTTGTCTTTGGCCTATCGAAGTCTGTTTTGGATGCACAATAAAATATTAACATTATTTTTGTTTTAGTACATTAAAATAATTAATCATTAAAATACCTCTGCCATACAAGAATGTCTTTGATAAAAAGTGGTCGTGCATAATCTGTTAGATAAATTTTATTAGGGCCACTTGAACCACATGGGGTTAGTCACATAACCCGAAGTTATATTGCATGGAACTTGACAGCTTAACTCCGGGTTAGCAGCTTACCCCGGCTTACTGCTCCAAGTGGGCCTTACCAAATGCACAATTCAAAGCAGTTTCTTATTTTGAAATAATCTGTAGATATTATACCTTTAGTTTGTATTACAATATGTGAATTTGTCGAATAGATTCCGTCATACCTTTAATTTCTATACAATGGTGGAAAACAACAAAGTCAAACCGTTCCGTGTCTCCCATCCCACATGCAAAAATCATAAAAAAATCTTAATCTAACCAAGAGTAGAGTCTCCGATAATGTCGTGATGTCACTTGTTTTGTTGTATTATGTTAATCACCTTCTTTAATTTCTTGCTATAATATCATGTAGGGACTATTGCAATCAGTAGCCCTTATCACAAAAGTGCTGCGACAGTGTCTCGCGATCGAAAAAGGCAACTGTCATTTTCTAATTCGAGCAGGTAGAAAACGACAGATGGTGAGATACTGTTACAGCACTCTTGTGCTCTGGCCACAGAGATCGGAAATCGATTTGCCTCCAAACCAAAATAGTCGAGTCACACCATAAAGGTTCCATTTTACCATTTTGGTACGGAACCCTAAGCACAATTAACAATCTCTGTCGCACACCTTGTCATTTTTGATCTTTTCATTCATAGAATCAATTGAACCTAAAAAATACCTGAATCAAAATAACAGAAAAAATTGAGTATTTAAGAAGATTTCTAGCAATAGTAAAGACCAGTTCCGAGTCTTGGTTGTAAGCCAGCGGTATTTCCAGACCGATAAGACCTTCAAACCTTCAAGGAAAGAGCGTACTCTCACTTTAAAGGCCGGCAACGCACTTGCGTCACCTCTGGTGTTGTTAATGTCCATGGACGACGTTAATCGCTTACCATCAGGCGATTCGTATGCTGGTTTGCCACTTTTTTCATTAAAAAAAACTAGTAGAAATTTAAACGGTATGAATATCGCATGCTTCCTGAATAAGCCCCCACTATAGAGGAAGTTTCGACTAAGCTATCACCTGCCCCTTGGACTATTTTGGCGCGCGAACTAGTAGGATTCACAGCTATTTTTATGGCCCGACTTACCCCGGGAAATTGTGTTTTACACGAAATATGTTTTTGACCGTTGTTGTCCTTGTTACCTTTATGCAAACTTTGAGTCAAACCACGTAATCTCTTCCAACCAAATGAATTGTCAAACATTAAAAGTGTTATTTAAAACGTTAAACTTCTATGAAATTATGACGTTACTTAACACTTTCACAGCCCGTGCTATCTAAATTTTAACCTTGAAATCTTAGTCAGCTTTGCACGAGTAGGTATTTTGTACAGGTGAGGGGGCGAGGTGCACCAGCACCAGCCGTCTAAGTGCGCCTACCTGGTATCATAGAATGATACTTACTAGTAATAGGCGCACTTAGACGGCTGGCGCACTTCGCGCCCCTCACCTTATAACTATGTATATTATTTATATAATTTATCACCAACCTATTAAATAGGTTATTGCGTTTTTGAACGATAGAAAAACGCTAAAAGCTACCGAAATTGAAAATCCTTAAAAAAAGATCAAAAAGACCAGCTTTAAAGCTATAGACATATGGTTTGAGCTCGTTCGCATGAAATATATGCAAACAAAATTGTCAATTTTGCTTCGGTTCTCCTGAAAAGTTGACTTCTTTCACAATCTATGCTGGAAATTTGCTCCGTCTCACATAAACTAGTTTCCAAGCAGAGTTTGAATTTATTCGCAATACATGCTTATTAACTTGCGTTGTTTTTGTCGCCAAACAACAAGTGATAAATATTTAACGATTTCATCATCATTACGATCCTGGACTCAATTAAACAACTTGCATTAAACCCAGAACACAAGCAAAACATGTGAACTTAGAATAAAACATGTAATTAAGTCGGTGCTAAACAATCACATACATTTAACATGAATGGCATATGTACCCGAACGACCACTATATCCAAATACGTCAACGCACACGAATCACTTTTTCCAAGACAACGAAAAGGACAGTAATGTTCAAAAGCATTAACAACATAAAGACTTACATACACCATTTACATTCCAATTAAGCAAAAATAGACTTTAAACTTGAGTCGTTAAGGGTTTGGCTAACTGCAGAATGTAGAATGCAGCAACTGTAACAGAAGTTCGGACGATGCCGTGTGGACTGCGGAATACCGATGCCCCCACATGCATTATTTATCCTAAGCCCAAATGAATGCACTGAGGAAAAACAACAACAAGGATGGAGGGCTCTGGAAGAGATAACAGATTCTTACGATCACAAATTATAAAATACATAATAGATTTTTTCTACTCCAGCACTTCTATCTGTCAATTAGGTGACTGACAGCGATATTAAAATAGTACCTATACATTTTGTATTTCATAAGAACACTGCTCCTATGGATTTTTATACAATTTAAATCAGCTTTTATTTTTTTATTTTTCTGTAGTTTCCTATTCTGCCACGTTTCTAGATTTTGCTTTTTACGCTAAATCAGCTGTCGAAGAAAAACTAGCGTATGCAATAGCTCATAATTGGTTCTTAAAACTCGGGTCTATTATCCGGTGCCTGTGATTAGAAATATAACACTGGCGGCGGTGTGCACCGGATGTGTGGGCAGAAGGGCATAGAAAATGATAAAACTACACTAACAAATCCTGCATACTTGGATCTATTTTTGTGTACAGACTAGACACAACACAGACCTGCGTATGCTCAATTGGGCTTGTACTTCGACAGCGGCGAAATAGTAAACAGGGATACGTACCCTGTGTTGCTTTAAAAGTAATACAAATGTAACCGTAAAATTTTGAACAAACCAGCCTCTTCCAGTGTCAAAGAGTCCCTGCCCACAGTGTCCCCACCGGTGGACGTGTAGCCGAGGCTAAACGACGGAAATAAAAATCCTATAAATATTGAGCAACCATATTTTTCTCACTTTGTCGCGGCGAGCCGTGCGCCTGTCTGCAGCTTCGTGGATCATGTTGTAAGGCGGTGGTATAATGGCTATCAGGTTGCTTGCGATTTATAAAATGTTGATTCTTCCGAAAAATCTTCTTCAAGTGCCCTGCCCAGGCAAGGCGTCGGCGGTCAATATGGCATTCAATCTTCCTCTGATCTTCACCGCTCGTATAAGGGTGGCTGCGTCCTTAACCTCTGTCCATTGCTTTATGTTGTCCATCCATTTAGTCCTGGGTCTGCCTCTGTCTCTCTTTCCGTGTGTCCCTTTCCGAAAAATAGGGGGATATAAATAAACAAAATTAATTAATTCCTTGTTGTTTGACGTACCATATACCACACCGAGATGTTACCAATATTTAAAGTAGACAAATATGTAAGCGGTAGTTGAATATAAAACCTTACTCTCTCTGCTCGTAAATATTCTACTATATTCTACTGTATGCCTGCAGAGTAGAAGACGCGTTGTAATGGATGTTGGCTTTAGTAACCCAGATAAACAGGGCCTATACCACGAAAATTGAACGATTGCGGATTTGTATCTACATCTCTGTTACACTTGCATATTGGTGCGTCAAAGAGGTTTTCCCTTCAATGTCAATTTTTGATGGTCGTGGTAGGCATGCAGCTTCAGATTAGATGATGACATGCCGCTGCTGCCTACCGATGATACTCTTATAACTCTAACATGGGAACCGCGAAGAGGTATGAATATACTCTTTACCCTCGTTATTGATCGCATTCAGAAGACGAATTCTATGTCTAGACTTGAACGAATTTTGTTCTCATTTGAGACGACCCAATTTAACGAAACTGAAGTGTGACAATTCCTAAAATGACTGAATTACTGGCGTTCCAGGCGTCCAAAGGTTACGGAAACCGCTTGACATCGCGCGGTATGTGTGCTTGTTTGCCACTATTTCGATAATTTAAATAAAATCGTAATGTATCGTCAATAAATAGACAATTTCTTGGTAAAGACTTTACGACAGTTTTCACGAGATCTAATAGTGTTGCGGTGTTTTCGACATGAGAATGATTCTGTGTCGGAATTTCGTGACATATATCGTGTTTCTTGTAACAAATGTCAAAAGCTCTTCCCAAAAGTATACGTTTATAATGGTAATGGCGGCAAATAAGCATACAGCCTGCACAATAGTCAGCTGCGCCTGTAGCCCACAGCTTTTAAGTATGTAATACCAGCGGTTAAATTGGGGCCAGGCATAGTGCGTCCCGTGCACTTCAGTAAGTACGACCAAGACCAAACGCTCGCGGAATCGTACTAAAAATCATATGATAACCGGATCATATCTATAACAAATCAATATTCTAAAATCTGAACACCATTTTGTTATCTTATGACGCGTCCTTACCCAGCGCATGGCCATGCCATCCGCGTACACCGACTGATCTTTTAGGGCTCCTTCGATTTTTTAGGGATCACCGTCGCCCTTTGTACCTACATGCAGCGGGATTTGTGTAAAACGAATGGCACGATATGTTGGGAAAGATTGGGGTGTCTCGCCAAAGCCGAAATAATATCGAGACATATTGATGAGACGTGTAAATCATAGTGAAGATATCTATCTGGCTCGTGCATCATTGTGTGTGGTGCAATTAGTAACGCAAGGATTATGCTATAAGTGTTTAGTGCAATTAACATCGTGCCTAGTATCCAAATACACTAGCTTAGTTCAGTTTTTGGGGTTCCGTAGCCAAAATGGCAAAAACGGAACCCTTATAGTTTCGTCCAGTCCGTCTGTCCATCCGTCCGTATGTCACAGCTGTTTTAATCAGTAACTATAAAGCATATGGTAATGATATTACAGCTAGAGGTATATTTTGTGTGCCGCTACTTAGTTTTGCTTACTAATTGCGAAAAAATAATGGTTAGGGGGGGGGTGCGCCCCTTAATAATCGCTCTGAAAGTCTGGAAAAGTGTGCCCCGCTCGAACTTTTGAACGGGAGGTACCAAAAATGTGAAAATATCTGGAAGATAGGATATAAGACGAACTTACCACGAACATTATATTGAACGTTCAAGCCGTTTTTTGGCAAAAAACTATTAATTGCAAAAGGACGTAAGTGCCTTGATATTATGAAGGCAGTTACGCTTTTGTGCTTGAGCAATTTTTTTATCGTGTGAGGGTACGGAACCCTCAATTATGCGTGGTCCCACGCACTTGGCTGTTTTTTTTAAATAAATGGGCTTCTGTCCAGTGGGACAATTTTGCCAGTGTCAAGGTATATTGGTGGGCTACAATAGTCTATACAGTGAGTTAAAAAATTGCTCTTAGAATGACTGTGTTCGGTGGAGGCTTTGGTAAGGGGATAGATTCTTTACAGAGGCACGAGGCAGCCTGACGTAAACTTCATAATTTCATAGACTTTTAAAATTACACTTTAAATGTTTGATAGCTCATTTACTTGGAAGGGATAACATGGTTTGAGTCTGATGTATTTCTACCCGTTCTGTACATATACATACACGTACACAAAGTCACGCCTGTATTTCCAAAAGCGGTACATACAGCCAAGTGTAAAAATACGGGTGCACACGTCCTACTCAAAATGTAACCTAAACCTAATAAACCTATAATAACATGTACAATATGTAATGTCTATTTGACATAGGTAGTTACTTTATTAGAAGAACCAGTGAGGCGTTTGTTGGACAGAAATTAATATGAACCTAAAAACCTGAATAAGCAGGTTAAACGACACAGCGTGGAATGGAACATATCATAACATGTTACTTATATTATACAATACAATACAATACAATACTCTTTATTGCACACCTCACACAGATGAAATACAGTTACAAAAGAAAATAATAATACAGAACAGTAACAGTAAGGGGTAACAACAGGCGGTCTTATCGCTAAAGAGCGGTCTCTTCCAGACAACCTATGTATTATGTGTAATGTTCTCGGATATGTTTATGTGTATTTTTGAATACACATAAACATTTGATCCAATTTTGATTGAAATTAATCGAATCAACAAATCTCAACGAAAAAATTTTCTTGTTGCAAGTACTTATATCGATTTCAATTAAGTTTTTTAATTAAGTTCACTAAATTCTCTTCAGAGATATTTTATAAAAATGATTGTGAAGGCTGGTGTGAATTTATCAAATTTCAGATCTCAAGTTTCTTTGCTCAGGTAAAACGAGATTAAAGTTATTTAATATCGATACTTTTATCAGTAAAAGTTTTCATCGACGAGGCTGAATTTGATTTCTTGGATTGTGAAAATGTCTTAATCATAAAATACTTCAAGTAAAAGATGACTCACAGTAGTCCATTCCGTTCCGATCCGATACGGGACGATCTGTCAGTTTCTATAGAAAGTATCACGTGATAGCTCGGAGCCCTCGGACATCACGCGACTTTTTGTATAGAAACTGACAGATCGTCCCGTATCGGATCGGAACGGAACGGACTACTGTAAGTTATCCTTAATATCACCTACATTCGATACCCATCACCATTTTTGTGGCCTTAATTTAGCCTCCTAAATTATGCCCATGGCAATTTCTAAACGCGGCTATAATTCAGTTTAGTTATCCAATTTATCAAGGAAATGCGCGGGAAGTCCCTTCACAAGGACGACGACTACCTATCTGACCATGCTTACAGCCCTTTGGATTCCCAGACAAACAATTTAATAAAATTATAATTAGTAATAAAATTGACTCTCAAGAGAAAAAAAACATGCAAAATTACTAAACTATTATCTTAAACAAATCATGTATTCTAATTATAATAATAATTGTTTTGGTCAAATAGTCATCTTAATATAGGTCACACCTTAGATATAAAATAAAAGAACTACTTACATACCCAATCAGCCGAAAAAATGATAAGTACTTTAAAAGTCCTGCAGTTGCAGCACTTTTTAATATAGTTTTGTTTGGAACGTGACGTCTCGTTAAGTGCCAACAACCTAAAAGGCTTAACAGTGTTGGTAGTTCTGTGTATGAATTTGACACTTACGTCAGTCAGCTCTTTTTCGTACGAATCATTTTTCGTCTGTATCATCATTAATAGAAAATTGTTCGCTAATGTCATCCTGACCCTCATATTTCTTTTAATAAGTGAATGGGTCAGACGCTCAGACGATCGTACAGCTCGCGATTCTTAGTAGAAAACATAAAAATTGTAACTGACCAAAACATTTTTTTTTGACAACTAAAAATCAAAACTATTCTCTCATTACTCCAGCAATATGTAGTTCTCGTCAATCATTACAAACGTTATCCATTTCCTGATCTAGGTTCGACTCGAGGTTAAAAACAAAAGAGCATCACGTCCGTAAAGGGTCATTAGTGGTATTGGATTATTTTCATTAAATGCATAGTTCCACGCGGGTACGTGGGCGGAATACTGTTTGTTTACCACAGATAGTGAAATACAGAAGGCAGTGCTCATGGGGCCACTATTGTAAGAAACATCGTCATTATCATTTTCGTTTAATATTCGTAAAATATTACAAATGATACTATGTGTTGCAGTCTCCTCTGAGTTATTTTACCAGCTACTTTATGTTAATAATAACATTTTGCTACTTAGAAAAAGATTTTTTGGATGACTTACTTCCGAACGTTAACTATTATTTTTCCTAGCCTACAGGATGGCCCAGAAATTCGTTGACAAAGGTTTATTATCACTATTTTTCTAGTGTTCCACAAACCATATTTGAAAACCGTAATAATTTTGCTATACTTAAGTATTATTATTGGCCGACATAATTATGTGCGGAGATGTTAACTTTATATTAGGATAGGTACCCATGTACTGTTTCTTACAAAATTAGTCATAGTCATAGTCAAAGTCATAGTTTATTACATCCATGGTATACATTGGTCTTGTTACATACTATTTAGTAGCACATGGGCCCTGACAGGGCACAGCAATTTATAATCTTAATAACTAGCATTATTTAAGTCAATATATAAATTTATCAATTATATAATTATGATTCAGATTAACATTCGAATTAATGTAAGTGTAAATGATTTTGGAATGTCCTGTCTATATTTTTTATTTTATTTTTAGTTATTACATTGGAGGTAGTTAAATTTCGTCATCAAAAAAATCTTGTACACTGTAGTAGCATTTATTAATTAAAAAGTTCCTCAACTGCGTATTGAACTGGGCCGGGCGGGGATTAATTAGATTTTGTAAATGTGCGTCTCTAAACTATAACTATTGTTATTTTGTCGTTATTTTGCAATTAGTCTGTGTGCTATCCCGACAACGGTTAGCTAGCTGGCTTCCATAAAGATAACAGAGCCTTATTTGCATCGCTGTTACTCGGTGCAGGCTGCGATTATCAAAGCTTCGCATCCCGCCGCTCACTTGCTTGAAGTTTTTGATAGAACTCTATTGTCTATGTAATAAGGGCGATGGCTGGTATTTACAGTTAACAAAACTGAGTCAGTAGTTATGAGTCCTTATTCTTTTATGTTTTAACTATAAAACTCTCGTGAGACTCGAACATATTAAATAATATTTAAAAAAATAATATGGTATGGGTTTTCGCTCCTGATGACGTTCTTCGTAAAGAACGAAACATGTCGAGCGAAGATCGACTTAATTACGCTTTTATGTTTTTATGAATATGTCGTCCTTTTTCGTTGTGATTTAACGTAAATCATAGTATCTTCTTTGTTTACTATCTTAAAAAGGGTTATCTATTTTGGTCATATATAACATACAATTTGTATGTACTTTAGTAATTTTCATGAGAAACCTTACTTCAAAAATTACACGAAGTTGACGCGTAAGCTGCAGGCTCGGGTTCGATACCAGCTTTGTATATAACAGTTTTTAGTATACCTATAACATTCATTTCTGTTGATAACAAATGTAAGTTCCTCAACAGAATGCCTGTGACGATCGACACCTTTGTGCTTACCATGAGTTCTACCTAACCGTATACGAGAGCGACTAATTGCATCTTTCTCGTTCTTAACTGGTGCGAGCGAGATACAAATACTATCGACTACGGTTACGGTTACGGGTCGACACTTGAGAATGCTCCATGCTCTTGGCTACCTTGGGAATTATGAACCTCCACCATAATTAGCTATTTCCCTGCGCTCGCTTGGCTTTAATTAACGCTGCAATAACACGCGCGTGTCAATACGCGTAAACGGGTAGTTAATAGACTGTTGTGGCAAATAAGACTTGGTTATCAACGTGTCGAACTAGCGGTCCATTGTTACAAAATATGGAGGGTCTTTTATTGAACTAGGTACTTAGGTATTTACTTAGAATCTGTCTGTGAGTTCTCTTCTTCCTAGCGTTCCCCTGGCTTATGCCACGACCACAGACGACTCAAAGAGCCTGGGGTCCGTTTTGGCGCTAGTGCGATAGGCAGATACTCATATGAGTGATCAGCCTTTTAGATATGGGCATGCGCCTCCATCGATTCTCTCGGGGAATATTGTGCAGACTGGAGACATTACATATGTGATACTTCGCTCTTGTGTTTGGTGTTCAAACCCCCCAACCTCACCTCGGCGCTCTGCATATTTCAGTAGTTTTACGAAAGCAACTTTCATCAGACCTTCCAACCCAGAGCGGAGCAGAGTGGATTTTTCAAATATCGTTAGAGGAAGATTAAAAGGTTAGACTTACGGCATTTAAAAAATTGCACTGCCAATTTCAAGGCCGCTCCAAATTGGTGACATTTGACAGTTGTTGTACTACTTCCATGCTTTAGTATTATTCCGTGGTTCGGCCTTATCAGCATAGCTCGGCAGGAGTGAGCCATTTACCTACTAATTTGACATGAAATACATCATATTTCAAGTAAAGTGTTAGCAAACTAACTGCCTAGTGTCTCTAACTTCGTTACTTGTCAATTCATTAACCATGTTTTGGGACAAGTTACAAATACAAATTATCAATTTAATATCCTTCCTCTTTTGTCGGCCCAGTAAGCCTTCGGAACAACGATCAGAAGTACTAGATAATTTAGATTAAAAATACAAATAAAAAACATCATACACTCAACATCAAACATTTATTCATCCATTAATTCCGCGCGTCTTTTGCCGTCATGGCATCTAATTCGAGTTTAATATGGAACGGCACAAATAGAAAAAGCACAAGTTAAAAGGAATTTAATATGACGGCAACAGAGTCACTGGAGCTTTGGAGTAAAGAAACGGAGCAGAGTCACGGACATCTACAATTTTTTTTTAACACGCCATGTGTAAATTCTTTAGGAGAAATTTTGTAATTATTGTCACCATTCTTACCGAAACAAAATGACGACGTATAGTTTATATTCCCAGTAAAATTCCCAAGCCAGGAATTCCTCTTCAAAATAATATTTAGACGCGAATATATTAGTCAGTAATATCGACTAACGGAAAAGGAGATCACATAACCTTGCGTCAGTTACATACATTTCTCAAAAGCCAGGAGACCCGGAAACCGGAAAGAATCAACACCTGTAAGAGGTCGTTGGTTTCCTGTTACACTTTGAAAACTTTTATGTATACGACTATACGTTCTAATAGAGCGTGTTTCTGTCGTCTGAAATCGTTTCTGTCACTTTCTAACCGCCTCTTGACACGATAGTTTGATCTTAACGAGCGTTGCCCATAGAAGGGCAATGCTCATCTAGCGCGTACGTTTACGTTTGATTTTGAGCGTAAACGCTTACGTATAGTATGTCCTGATGTCGGCCCGGCTATTCTCCTCTAGAGATCGCATTTTGCAAACAACAATTAGTTAAGAATGAGAATTATTCTCGTTCCAATTTGCGAGCAGGTTCTGTAGGTACGTTTATTTTTGTTTCTAATTAAGTTTCAGCTGTGCTCGCTAGCTCACAGTCACTAGATACATTTCAAGCACGGCCTGCATGGATGTATGAAATGGAACTGTTACTCTTTCCTATCTTTACTCCTGTAACAGAGTTCCACGGAAAGTATGCACGAATCCATTAGATGGAGTCCCCTGGGAACGGCAGTTTTCCGTTTCGGAAATTACATTAAAAGCTATACTTTCCAATAACTAAGGAAAGAGTGCACGTTCGATTCCCGTAATATTTTTTGCATATTTTGAGAAGGTTTATACCTTTACCGTATCTATTACTTCTTGTGTAAGTAATCTTATACAGCCAATTTCAATAAGTATATATATATTACACGTATTTCATAATTGTCCCTATAATGCATGCTATTTATAAGATGCCCACCGTGTTAAAAATATAAGTCTCACTGAATTTATTGTCCGTATATTTTCGGATCAGAACCAGAAGTCTGGGGTTAGAACCAGTAGCTTTCCTCTCTTTAGGGGTCCGTCAATTAGGAACTCTTATAGTTTCGCCATATCTGTCTGTCCGTCCGTCCGTCTGCGGCTTAGCTCAGTAGTAAAAAGCTGTTATTTGGTTGGTATGAATATACATTACGACAAAATAGTAAAATAAAAAGTCGAAAACTTTTATTTTTAGTAAGTTTAGCTAAAGGAATATGACTTTTGGAATATACAGGAAGAATCCCGAGTACGTTAAAATATCAACTGTCATGTGTACAATTACGGATGTAGTAACAACAGTTGCGTGAAATCCATATTGAATGGGAATCACGAACATGAAGAATCGCGTTGTTATCCATCGCATAATTCGATCGCTAGACACCGCATCAGATTTATTTCTGCATATGCTGCAGGTTGCACCGTCGGACGCTCACCACTGAAGCCGCAACCAATTGACACTGTCTCTAATCTCAAACAAAAATAATAGACGCCACATATAGAGACTATCTGTTGTTATTTTGACTCGTCTTTGCTTTTAAGGCTCCTTTGGCGAGTCTATCGGCGCGTAAAATTAAGAAACAAAAAAGAATCCTCTTTGTGTTAGATACAGAGGGAAGACCGAAAGATATTGGATATGTATTGATTGTTGTTTAGTCTCTTTTGTGAGACTTCCGGCGGTTATTTAACTATATATCAAAGTTAGGATTACCACATAGTACACATGTATCTTAGAACAGCAATACATTAGTTTAGATAATTCATGTTTTACCATATAATGATGCTAGCTTTTCCACCACTGGGTAACAATGCTCGAACAGATTCCTTGTCTCATTGTTTTGTCAGTTTGTAAAATAGAAAATATCGCTATTGATGAGATAAAATATAATCGGGATTAGCTAAAGCGCAAGTTTTTTTTTGTTCTTGTATATTTAATGATATAATTTTACCCGTATAAAATTTGTAGGGAGCAAAATTATAGACAAAGGGGTGAAATTGCTTCAACTAACAACTTTCATTTAAGGGTGAAGTTAGAAAAACTCTAAGTAGATTGAGATTGCTCCTAAGTTGAAATTTGTATATTTGTACGGAATTGTGGTTCTACTAACTACCTACCCATCTACTGAAAACGGGACGACACTACAATGTTGCCATTTATTAATTTCTACCTTTTTTGGGATGAAGACCGCCAGGCTAAAGTGGAACTGGGCTGGACACGTCTGCCGGATGAATAGGGACAGATGGGCCAAAATAACCACTAGCTGGAATCCCCGGTATAGTCGTGGCAGAGGCAGACCGAGAAAGAGATGGCGGGACGACTTGGATGCGTTTCAGCGGGATTGGTGGGATCTTGCCCAGCACAGGGAGGATTGGATGAGGAGAGGGGAGGCCTTTGCCCAGCAGTGGGACACAAAAACAGGCTATTAAAAAAAAAAAAAAAAAGAAAAAGAAAGAAAAAGATTGCCAGCCTCATTTAATTTTCCGTCTATGACATGTTCTACAATCCTAATTTCCCAGCTTCTGTAGTCTCAACCCATCTAAATCGCGAATTCAATCTAATTTATGTAACCAAAACAACAAATTCGATAAAAGCATTATGCAAAATGCAAAATCCGTTACATAAAGATTGAATACAGGCAACGAAATAACAGTCATAACGCATCCATTATTAAAATTCACATTCGAGGCAATCTTCGAGAGAAGTTAAAAGCAACGACATTGCAAACGCTTACAGACTACGGCCGACTCAAATTCTGAGGAGACTAATCATTCACTGAGTTTCACTGTGGCACATTTAGGCAGTTGTAAAATACATTCGTTAGTTTAATTTACTGTTAATCAGTAATTCTCTAATTGAATGTAGATTTCAAATCCTCTAAATTGTGTTGTCGAAGTAGTTTATTGCGTACAAACTTAAAAACACAGCCTCCTCCAGACAAATTTCTTCTTGAAATCGCTTGAAAAAAGGTATATTTGCCTCGAAAAATTGTGACGTGACGTATAAATACATTTGGAGATGCGTGAATATCATTTTACGCTTATTTGAGTCTTTAAACTGTTGATTATGAGATTTTAAGGCTCAGTTTCATTGGTCTTTCCGCCCGCATGTGGGCTCTGGGTACTTACCATGAGCTATACGTACGTAATCATCAGTAACTACCTACACGGTTCGATAGTATTTGCATCTTGTTCGTTATTAACTAGTGGAAGACAGTGGTGTAAACACTATCGAATCGTGCTTTTGCTATTGACTACGTTTACGTAGAACTCATGGTAAGCACGTTGGAGATTTTCATAACGCAAGATATATTAAAATCGCAGGATACAGAGTGGAAATCATAACTAGATATTTTCCAACTTTGAGCTTTTGTATATTTATATAATTTCAATACAATTTTAGTTTTATATTTCTCTTTCTATGATTATTGTTCGCGTTCTATCCATTTAGCTCTTCAAGCAACACGGGCTTTCAACTCCTTGGAAGGGGACGTCAAAGCTACATCTTACCGCACATTTTTTTTGCTACTATTCCTTTTTAACAGCTAAACTAAAAATCTTGCACACTTCGATCTAGTTTTGTGAACGGACTGGACTATTCGTGATAAACACACAAGTAAATGCCCTGACCGAGATTGGAACCCGGGATTTCATCCTTCGTATCGACTAGGCTACGAAGTCGTTAAATGAAGATTTTGTATTATTTTTTTTTTGCAAGAAATAATCATTTATTGGAAAATATAAAGTAAAGGTAACAATTAACAAAAATTAAATACATTAGAAATTAACAATTATAAAAAGGAACACAAATCATACATATAAGGAAGTAAAAAAAAACTAAATGAAAACTAAAACTATCTTAACCTATGGGGCCTAACCTATATAAAAAAAAAAACGAATTTTTGTACACAATTTTAATATTTGGGGATTTTCTATGTACCTTATCTCACATCCGTATCCGCATCCGAATATGCATAGGTATGTCAAAAAATCAACATCCGCAACATCCCTGGTACGGACTAGACACAACACAAACCCGCGTAGGCCCATTTGAGCTTGCATGTGCTTCGAGTTGTACTTTCTCGAGAATTTTCTCCACTTTGTATAAGGTATATTCTCGCAAGAGAGCATTCTCCATACAAATAGGATAACGTTCTCGAGAACGGCACAACTCTAGTAGCGCTTCGGCAGAGGGGTAACGCTGCTTGAAGATTTAGCTATACTTAATTTTTTATACGCTGGTTTATCGGAGACCACGACTCGCCTGCACCCGTGCAAGGAACACAGCGAGGTTCCCCAATATCGGCTCCTTTGAGTTTATTGAATTTGAAATAACTTCTTTGTTGTTGGCTCTGGATGAGATTTCGGCAGGCGCCATGAGCGGATCCGTCTTGAATATTGAACGCGGATTTTAAGTTGCCACTTCGATCTTACGCGAGGTTTATGTGGAAATTATTGGTACTTTCTACGGGGTTCCCGATAAGAAAAATACTTTAAAAAAGATTGAGGGTACTTGTCAACACTTGTTTTTTTTTTTTTAAGATTATTGTTTCTGAAATGCATTTCTGTTCATTCCTTCAAGCAAGTTTAAGTAAATACAATGTTTGTGTATTTGAGATAATATGCTAGGGCAATATAAAAATTGGGTATGATAATAATTTAATTGGTCATGTATAAAACATTCGGTCAGCAAAAACCTAACCTATTTTATTTTTGTGCTGCTAATAATGTATTTTTGGCTGCAAATTTCATGACTTCCCTGAAACACTTGCTAAAAACAACTTTGAGATATGTATAAAGTAATAGAAATCATTCGCGAATAATGTTACTACTATTACCACTTATGAAAGTATTTATCTAAAACTAACTCTAGTCATGTAAGTTATCGTATAAGCTAACACTATGGACTTAATGGTTCGAAATAAAGCATTTGAATTTGAATTTAAAACATAAAACTTGTAAAACAGCCATATAAAGAAATAATCACACTAGGTATATATTACTTTGATGATTTTACTTCTTAGGCTATTTTCACAGTCAGACGCTCGGCTAACCAGCGGCAATAAGCAGGACTAAGTCCTAGTCCCTGAATATTAAAGAGTATTAAATGCCAGATAATCGAGCCCAGACGGTAAGTAATTGAGTGGAGCTCAGTTCTTGTATTTCCAAGTAACCGAGTCCATATTAAAAATAAAGCAGATAAATCAGTACAATTTTGAGTGCATTTATTTCAGCATATTTTATTCCAGGTTTAATTTTCTAAAAATTACCAAAAAATATCGCTATTTGTTTTTACGAACGCAAAGCCAC
This sequence comes from Lathronympha strigana, assembly GCA_949128165.1. Classification (NCBI taxonomy): domain Eukaryota; kingdom Metazoa; phylum Arthropoda; class Insecta; order Lepidoptera; family Tortricidae; genus Lathronympha; species Lathronympha strigana. The sequence goes on from OX421911.1 coordinate 5,446,284, forward strand.
CACCTTTCAATCTAAAGAGAAATAGTCAAAAAATAAAGATGCAAAGTGTCCATGTTCTTTTTCACATTGAAACGCTTTCGTGTTTATGGAAAACAATACATTGATACTTAGGTAAGTATTATTTACATCATCAAGCCTCTAACCTTGAAGTTTTCCGTAGGTATTTTTATATACATACATATTTTTTGTAAATATAACACATACAGTTACTTCCGCAGCTATAATATTTACTACACTACTGCCTCCTACTTGCTGTACATTAGCCACTCTTTCATCTTAAAAATAAATCCTAATGGCAACATGAAATAAACTTACTTACTGCATACATCAATGGAAATCAAAATAATCCACCGGCTACACAGCGACTTTAAGCAAGTTCTAACCCGATATTCGAGTGCGCTAAACACCAGGTATTCTTCGGCCCAGACGGTAAGCAATTTAGTGAGGATTAAGCCTGGTTTTTGTCCTCCAAAGATACTCAAAGCGACACATTTAGGTATAAATATAAAATTAAGTATTTTTTCTAGGATTATCCTTAGCTTTATTAAAATAGTAAATAGAAGCTTGCAGTCCAACTGGGAATATGATTAAGCGCCAACAATGGTACTGGTTTTTACAAAAGGGTCAGCTATGACTTATTAACACGGCGAAAAATTATGAAAACTTTCACGTTCTGATTTGCTACGATAAAAACGATACGATAATATTTTTAATATTTTATTTTCCGTCGCCAGCCTTTCTGTACTCATACGTACACATACCGTCAAAATCACTACTGTAAAAATCTATCGCTCACTTGGGGCAAAATGGGATATACCACGAAATTGTCTGCGATGAAATGCGATTCCTCTTCTATCTATCGATGCGATACTTCTGTAATCGCTAAGAAAGCGATTTTCTGTCTGATGATATTTCATGACTAGCCGCAGACTAACAAATTGGCAGTATTTTCTCGAGCTTTATGGATTTAATTGAAGTAGCTGCCACACAAGACAAAAGCATTTAGTAAAGGACATTCTAGTGGAATGCACTAAATACCTTATTTAAAAGAGTTCCTACAAACATCAATTATAATCAAAATTATCCACCGGCTACACGGTACATCCTCAAGCCACTCGACTTCAACCAAGTCCTAACCCCTGAATATTCGAGTGCGCTAAAGACCAGATAATCGAGCCCAGACGGTAAGCAATTTAGTGGGGATTAAGCCGGTTCTTGCTCAAAGTGAATAATGCAGTTGGGTCATTCTCCTTTTTTAGCGGCAATGATTAGGTGCCTTATTCCATCTACTAATTTGACAGAAGCGGATCATATCCCTAATTGTTCTTTCCCATTTGTAAAACTTAGATACGTTTGACAAAGTTATGTACGAAATACCGTTTGATATTAACCAATCGCTATGTCGGTGAAGAAAACATCACGAGAAAACCGGACTAATGCCAACAAGGCCAAGTTTACCTTCTGGGTGGAAAGGTCAGATAGCAGACGCTTTCGTAAAACTAGCGCCTACCTACACCAAATCTCACGATTAGTTACCAAAGTGGACCCCAGGTTAAGTTTTGGTACGTCGAATCGCAATATCCTTTCCTCATGTGTCTCGGTCTAACAAATGACAGATTTAGTTTTTTTTTTCGTATAGGTACTAAATCTTTTACCTTATCAATTAAGAATATTTGTCACTTCCCTGGCTAGTGCATATAAACTTGCCTAGGTTATTGTTCTCAAAACACCGTGACAGAGTAATAACTCGATCTGTAAAGGACCACTCCGTCACGCAATTTTCTAGAAAACCACAGAAATTAAAAATATGTTAAGCAACCAACATGACAAGATCAATCCCATGAGTTACTTCAAACACTTATGGAATAATTTGAAATATTTTCCACCGGTATTTTAAAGATGGCCTAAATTCCGAAACATTTAGAAATGAGCTCTCAATGTAGGTAAAAAGAAGAACGACCCAGTTGGTGTATTTGTTGAACGCTAATCGAATAAGCGTTATTGAGGGAGGCCAGGGCTTTTCTCCACAAATTGGATTGTCTTGTCGGATTCGGTTTTGGAACTATGTAATTAGTATTCAGAATGACGGGTTCAGATCAGTGGTTTTAATTAATACTTGTTAAACTCTGTATGTATTGGTAGGTGCAGTAGCGGGGTTATTAATCTGCATAGGTAGGTAGGTAATTCTATATTCATGCTTAATTCTATACACGGTTTATTTTGGCCTTCGATTATGTAAGTTTAATTGATTATAATCATGTTTCGTGGAAAATAAAATCATGAGTGTTTATACATAAATAAATAAATATAATATGTATTATGGGACAATTTTACACAAATCGACCTAGTTCTACGATAAGCTCAATAAGGCTTGTGATGTGGGTAATAGGCGACGATCTATGTAATACATAGATAGTTACATATAAATACTAAATACATAGAAAACATCCATAACTTTTGGGACAAAATTACACAGATCGACGTAGCAAAACTTGTATTATGGGTATACAATTTATTTCAAATAACTATTTCAGCAATAAAACTAACAAACGGCATATTTAAGACTAAAAAAAATTAAAATTTAAAATAATAATAATAGCTACAAACTAACATACCCTCTATTAAAAGAAAATCCCGTCCAGCAAATCAGCTTGCGGCTTAGATCCCATAACGCTGGCGGCGTTACCTCTCTGTATTGCAAGACCTAATAGGCTAATTTGAGGAAAACTCTGTTACGATATCCGTTCCATTGTTAGTAAAAGCCTAAACAAATGTCGTTGTTTTCATTACTGGCTGATGCAATCGGAAGGTCTCTGACACTTTTAACAAAGAAATTGAAATTGGTGGTTCCCAGCACTTGGTACCACGTATGTTTCCCGCAACTGTAAGGTCCCAACAGCATCGGTGCTGCAGTCTATAGCGAAGTACCTATGTCATAACATTCGCGTACCTACATTAAATATATTCTTCTTCCTAGCGTTTTTCTTCCTAGCTTCTTGTTCCTAGCCCATGCCACGACTCATGGAGCCTAGGGTCCGTTATGGCAACTAATACCAAGATGGCATAAGGCGCTAGTTTAGTAAAAGCGACAGTCATCTGACCTTCCAAGCTAGAGAAGAAACTATGCCTTATTAGAATTAGTCCGGTTTCCTCACGATGTTTTCCTTCACCGAAAAGCGATTAGTAAATATCTAATGATCACGGCCCGTAATTTTCATGTCGATGACCGTTTCATACATCATGGTTAAGCTTATAGTATACGTTTGAAAGAATAATGTTGTCATTGAATAGTATCAAAACTATTACGTTCGACCTTAGAATCGAATTTTGATAGTCTGTATCTGTCATTTACTCATTTCGTATTAAAACATCCTGTGTTTTTATATACGTCATTATGACGAAACCGGCATGAAAATTACGGGCCATGGTAATGATATTTCGTACGAGCCGTGTTTTGAACCCGCGACCTGTGGATTGAAAGTCGCACATTCATACCGCTGTACCACCAACGCTCTATCCAACACGAACTATACTACTATAAATACCACATGGCATCCACAAAACAGTTGAAACAAAAACTGCCAGAAACCTAAACCTTCGTCCAGATTTGTTCCAAGATTACTTTGATCGATCCTTCTGCCGCTGACACGGGTCAGCTCGTTAGGCCCGCGACAGGTGAACGACCTCATATGTCACTTCTATGTCACTTCTTTGAAAGGGAAAATCTAGCGATGATAATATCACCATTAACTTATAAAGAAGAGCGTAAGTGCCATGAAGACTTATGTCGGGTTTCGTCATATTGGAGTGTAGAAAAATTCTTGGCCGTCAAAGTGTAACTGGGGATTTTATCTTATTTCGGCCTTTGTGAAATAGATTTTTAAGCTCAGATGATCGTTTTTCGGCAGATATCTTTGGCTGTTTCGTGGAACCAGTTTAAAAATAATCAAAACATTTCACCCTCGAAGATGGTTGATCCGCGCATTTCCAATTTTATCATATTTGAAACATCTGTTTGGACGAAGCTTAACATCTGAAAATAGATAATACTTATACCTACGCTATATCTTTTGGTTTTCGTTTTCATAAACTACCCAAAAGTTAAGGTGGATTTGGTACGGCGAAATTTTTTATACAAAAGTTTTTGCCGATTAAAGGATAGCACACACCAATCCGATCCGATCCGGAACGATCTATTAGTTTCTATAGAAAAATGATAGATCGGAGGTCACGTGACGTTTATAAATAAATTCTCTCAAAAATATGTTTTGGTAAGGTAAAATTACCAGTGCCCGACGCTGCATCAGTATTCGACATGGACACTTTATGTCAAAGTACTATAGGTTAAATTAAGAACAACGAATATTTTTCGATATGCAAATTTAAACCTTCTCACTTTGACATATAGTGCCCATGTCGAATACCAGTATTCGAGCATATTTACATTTTTCGCGCAAATTAATGAACACGGTTGGTTACACTTGTCAATCATAATATCGTCGACCGTAGGTTCAATTAGGGTAACTACTAGGCATTTCCCTGCCCCTTACCCTAATAGAACCTGTAGTTGACGATATAAAACGTTTCCTAAATATCCTAAAAACCTGCAATAACTTAAATATGTAAATTCACCTTATAACACTGTAACACTCCCACACTACTCTCTTTAACTACCCTATTCTACCTACTAAGCAAAATCTAGACTTGTCTTAAATACTAAATTATGACCTAAAAATCTAGGATGTCTAAAATATCATCTATAAATTCTAAATAATAATGACGTTATTAATCTAAATAAAATATGGCAAATGAAAGAGAAATAAAACAAATAAATAAGTTAATATCTTGAATTGGATCGTCGATTTGGCCAAATGATCGCTAGTGTACGTAGAACCCATGTTGTAACCGCTAATAGTAACCTAAATCCTTTTCGCATAGTAGAATGGAGTCATGTATCGAATAATCCTAATAAAACTTTTAAAATAAATAAATAAAGACCTATTGTTATGTTATGTCAAGTAAAATCCATTGTATGTCTAGTCAGTTAGTCCTTTGTCAGGGAAATTCTAATAAGAAATGTCACCTTTTAATTGAATAATGAAATTTAATAATTTTAGTGATTAAAATGTTTTATTTTATGGGGTTGAGACGACGCCCCTCCTCCGCGCCAGTCCGTATTCATCAGACCACTTGCTGGACAGAATTCCGCCCCATGCCTGCATATGGTGTTTCCTTATATGTTCTGAAGGAACTTTGTAAGAGGACAGCAAAGGGACCGTTAACATAGCCAAATACTGGTAGTAACAGCAGTATTCGATCCACTCTGGTTCTCTACTTTCTGTAATTTTGTAACAGATTTAGGTATTTGTAGTAATCAATGAAATTATTTCATCCAAACCCAAAGTTGTAGTCATTTCGGATCACCTTTTGGACCAAAAATAAACTACGATCATGCTTTTGCTTCGATCAAGGTAAGATAAAAATATTCACTGATATTTAATTTTAATCAGTATTTAAAAATAATACAACCTTGTATTTTTAAGGTCGTTTAAAATTACAGATCCGTAGATAGCAGAATGAAATCAAAATACTAACTGCTAAGAGAAGCAGGATCTTTTCTTTATATAATAAAATAAAGGACTCTATATTTATTAATATATTGTGAGTTATTCATTTATTATATTGTTCCCACAATGTTTTATTCTACCAGTAGTGCAGAAAAGGACCAAAATATAAAAGTCATTGCAAACAAGTTGTGTTTGTCAATTACGTCATACATAAATATATGTAAGATAGCCCTAACCTTCCCTAACCCCAACTTTATAACAATTTATAATATACTAGAACCCATAAACCCAATATCCAATTTATTACTGAAAACAAACAGCCGTCAACGTAATTAGGGACATGTAAGCAAATAAGAATATTGTATGGCTGTAAAATATGGTAATGTAATCAAATGTAAACCTATAAATCCTATTCGTATATTTGAAAACTAGCCCTAGCAGCTATACCTACTAATCAACTATTCTATCGAGATATTTGCAAACTAGAGACCCGGGTCTCACATTTAAATTACTCGCGTTCTTTCTCTATGTGAGAAAGCCTAAGCTAAAGCTACCCTAAGACAGATGAGGAGACTCTGATTAGACCCTAACACCCTATTTCCTCGTGTGCTTGTTAGCTCTCCCACACTAGGGATTGGGACAGCAGGTGAGCTAACGGTGTAATATAATATATAAATATATAAGTGGACAGCAACACTGGCAAATTTAAGAAGTCTAAGAAGACAACCCAAATCGTCTAGTGCCGCAGGGAGATTGCCCGTCCTTATAAACCCGGGAACTGCCTGACCTCCATATCAGGTAACTACAATACACAAAAACTAATTCATCTTTTAGAGTATCTATGCTGTAGTCTGGCACTGTTACGTTACCCGCATAAACCACTAAAAGACTAGCTCGACTCTAGCTAGATCAGACAAGTTCTCACTACCGCAAAACTCTACTAGTTCACTATGTAATAAAATAAACCCACAAATAAACTTTCTATTGTTAAAACTGTACTGTATACCCCTTATCAGTTTAGTGCTTTAAAACCAGTACCATATCAGTATACTTTAAACACTAACATAGTTCAGGTCCGAAAACAACAAACATTTAAATTAATCAAAAACACTAAAATTACACTGATTAAAGGTACTTCACTGATCAATTCTAATAAAAATATACAGCAAATAACACTATGCTATTTTCCAGTCTACACTTTACTAGCTTCAGTGAATACTAGCAAAGTACGGACTAGGTCATAACATAGGTAATCTAAATTAACCTCAACGCTAACTCGAAGAGAACTTGACCAACTGTCACAACCGTTAAGGAATCAATCCCCAAATATGAATATCTCAGGAGTGATACCCGAACGGAATCTAAGAATTGAATAATCCCAAAACCACAACTGAAAGCCCCGTAGAACTATCCCCACCAAGATTCATCTAAAGCATAGAACTTCATCTCACGGCCCGCTATTTAAAAGGATAAATCAAAGTAACCAAGCTGTAGCCCTTTAGTAAGAAGCGGTTGAAAACCCCTGTCTACAGATTCCCCTTGCGTCCCCTCTCCTGAAACATTTCTCACAATAGTAAACCCAGTAAAAATCACACCTTATTTTCTAATTAAAAAAGAGTCCATAGTAACCTATTCATTAGTTTGACACAGTGATTCTTTCTTATCACAACTAAAGACCAGTTAACGTAAAAGACACATCAACCCAAAGACTAACGCATGTGTTTGTATTGTTTTTTACAGGAACAAAAGCGAATGGTTGTCTATTTCTATTATTGGTCTCCACAAAACACCCGGGATACTTTTTTACAGTCAGTCCCTTTTCGACCTTAAGCATATGGCTACAAAATATAAACTGGTATGGTAATTAGGCGGCTAGTCAAATTTCAATAGGCTCAAGTTGACAATAATGTGACCATTCTATTTTTAAAACACGTTGCCGTTTTTGCTAAACTATTATTGATCCTTATGCCCTTCGAAATAAAGTTCAAATTGTTTAAATTTTTGGTTTGTTTACATTGATTTCAAAGTCCTAGAATCATTGGTCCAAAATAAATCACTAAGCTCTCTAGAAGCAATTAAGATATGGTTTGAAGAGTGCGAACTTAAACAAAATTTATTATCGTGTGAAACCAAATATTATTTACCATTTTAAAATTATGAAAATATAATTTTATATTCAATGAAATAAGGCAGAAGGTGTCTGGCTTATTACAATCTTCCCCCAAAGTTTGCTGAAGCTTAAATATATTAGAAAATATATTTGCGGAAGAAAACTTTCGAAACAACATTAAAATTGAAAAAATAAAAAATATATGTCGACGCGCGGGTGATTTTATTATTTTATAAGAATAATAGCTACCTTCTTGCTAATATTTGCGAATCAATTTAAAAAGATATTAAAGACATTATTTATTACATTTTGAAGTGTTGCAATAAATTAGTTTAAGACGAAGATATGTAAAGTGGACACTTGAAACTAATGGCGCCAGGCAGTTTTTGTAACGCCTGAATGTGGGCTGTTGGGCTGTTTCGGGAATTGATTATGGCTTTATGTTTTTTTTGGAAAGATAGCAGTGGAGTGCAAGGGACACTCTGTTTTGAGAATTGGTCGGAAACAGTCGCAACCAACATACTACATTGCGCCTCGCGATATTAACCGTCTCGCGTTAATACCTATGCCTTTGGTACTATCTAGATTACCTAGTACATCCTGATCACCTAAACCTAACTGTTCGCCCCGACATCAGAAGTGGTGGATTCTAACGCGAGTGAAATAACGCGAGGTTGTGCGATGTGAAAATTCGATCAATTGTAAATACCGCGATATAGTAGAATAATTAACTATAAGTACAGTGTAATAGTGAATTTGTGTATGGACTGGTCCTGGCAATGCTTAGCGAGTGATGATATTCGACGGAAGCGGAGGTTTGCTGTTAATCCTACTTGGACATCAAATCGGGTTCGTTCGTTCCATTTATTATTGAGTACCAGTAGATAATAGACGTTACTGTACTGTGCGTAATAGATGGTATCGTTCTCTATGAGCGATGTTTGTAATGGTAACATTATGTGGTTGGTTTTTGATAAACTCCGAGAGATTGGAGCTACCATTAATTTTTATAAGATTTTTTCTTGTGGGTGGTATGAATTTGAAACAAAACTTTTTAGTAGAAGAGTATGCTTACATTTGTTTTTATTTTGGTATCGTAACTAGATTATTTAGAGCGAGCTCCGAAGATAAGCGCTAGGTAACTTGTATGTTGATAATGAAGATTAAAAATGAATAAAAATAGAAATTAGCGATTGATTAGCCTGGGATTGATTTTAATATTTGCCGGGTTCGTCTAACGTGTGGCAGAGTATTATCGAAGGATAAAGAAAATTACAAAACAATAGTTTTCATTTGCGCGAGAGTTAAGGATACCTTTTGGTGTTTGTTTGTTTGTTTTTAGTAGTCCATGCGTAGATATGCACCTAGATAATTACTTTAATCCGAGTTAAAATTAGCTGACTCATGAATGGTATGGTAATGGTACTTATTCAATGTTCCTATGCTTTTGATCGAATAAAGTTATTGAGGTATAAAATTGCAGTAAGCACGTTAAAAAAAGAGATTAAAGGACAGCGCAAAGTAGAGAATTGTAAATGTTCTGTGGTGTTTAAATTAACGCATATTATTTTAATGATTTTTATTACATGTTCGTTGTTTTATGTTTCAATGAAAAACTTTAGCATGATCGACTGATTGTATATTTGGATACTGTCTTAAGTGTTTATGAATCATTGAAGTAACTTGTTTCAAAACTAGAGTCCATCTGGACAAAGTTTCCTGGATTCTATGGCACGAATTGTGTAAGTGTACGTGTTGAGTGAATATCATACTTTTGTGGAGGTTTGACGTTTGGAATGGCATTTTGGGGTTTGACGGTTTATTTGCTTGGAGGATATGTAGTGGTTTGAGTCTATCGATAGGTACTAGATCACTGACAACGTGGTTAATTTATCTGTATGAGGACTATTTAAGTGATTCACGAATTATCTTTATGCTGTGAGACTTATAGTGACGGTTTTTAGTACATGCAAGAAAATTCTTTAGTCAGTGTAGGTAATTTCCGTAAAGTATGTCAAAACGGATTTGTAGTGCATAAAGACCTTATTTTCGGAACACAGTTAAATATCACAACGTCCACAACCTCTTTGCTTGCTTTATCTTTTCGACTTCTTTCTCTTTCGTTCTCAACGTTTGACTTTATCAAGATCTTTAAAGAAATTTAACATTTATTATCGGTTTCTAGAAAACTTTTATTTGTAGTGATGTTTCTCATTATTAATAAAGATTGAGGAATAATACAGAAAAAGCAATGGTAATTCAGTTACTTAAAACTAGTATGCAACATGCATTGTGCCTTATTGTAAAGGAAATAAAATCTAAAATATTATGGTTGTAGATTTGTCAGCGAGTTTGACTCCGCAGTATATTTTTTTCCCCATAGCCACGCCAGTCGGGCTCTTGCACTTCAAGTGTTTTTTTTGTGATTTGAGGTTTCCCACATTTCTTTACGAGTACCTAGTTTTTGTTAATAACGTTGTTAGTGAGATTTATTGGGCAGTCAAATATTACGATTTGTTTGAGTACCTGCAAATGATATTGCATTCTTTCGAAATCGTAAAAAGAAAGCTTTAAATGAAAACGAAGTCTGTATTTCAAATCTGGATTATGTTATGACCTAAAAACTAAATTCAGGTAGGAAAGTACAACACAAAATGTGTCGTTCTTGTTGGTACTATAATAATTACCGTGTCAGAGAATTTTGTTTCGTTCACGTACCTGTTATGTGTTACATTGATCTGGTAGAGTTCGGAGGTGAATTGTCACGCAAAATTTGAATTATTTAGCTATTCATTCATCACTGAAAAAGGCTTAAATTAGCTAACCTGCTTGTAAGTTAAGAAAGTAGGTACGTAACTATTTACTATAGTTCTAATACTAAGTATATTGTCAAGATGCGACTAGATGTAAGACGGATAGTACCTGGCATCGTAAATGTTTGTTTATACAATTTTTATAATTGGGTAAACTATGTCTGTGTCTTGGAGACTGTGTGTTTGAGAGGTAGCACTCATGTTTAAAAAACGTAAATACCTTGAGATATTTTTGGTATTGGAGTCGTGTAAAAATAATTAGTCAATCAAAACCGGTTTCTAAGAGATATTTCAATTGTTACACTCAACGGAATATCGAGTACCTCGTAATGTCTAGTGGTGCTAAAAAATTACATGCAGCTGTTATGGAACCAAACAAAGTACTTAATAAAATATTTATCCTAATCATTTGCAATAAGAGTAGTACCACCTGTACTACCGCAAAATCCGCAAATTACAAATAAATACGAATTATGATACCTATGTATGTACCTACACATTTTTTGGCATACATTCTTTGGCTTAAATTTTAGTAGGTTTACCAATACCTAATCATTATAGCACGTACTTCAATGACAGATTTCACTTCTTGGTAGGTACTAGTAATTGATTTTATTTGGTTTCATGTGGTATTAAAACAATAAAAGGTTAAAATAACAATCTGAAGGTCTCAGATTCGGTTCCTGGTATGCTTTGGTAGTAAATTTACACCTTTAAGTATTTACTTACGATCCAATAAAACAAAAAACAAAAAAGGTTCCAGGTTCGACTCTTGATCCGGTAGTAATGCTTTAGGTAATAATATTTTTTTGCTCCGGTTTAAAATGTGTGTGCAAGTAACAACAAAGAACAGTCAGGTCAAGCCGTTGTCGACGCAATTGAGAGTTAATTGTTTGTATATGTTGGGCTCATGTCGATTATTGCAAAAAAAAAAATTGATTTTCCGGTTTATTTTAAAATTTGACTTGTTATTGGAGTGTCAAAATAAAGCTTGGTGACAAAATGCATCACTGTGTTTCTAGCTTGTTCGTCGATCGTAGGCCACATACCCGAGTCTGGTTATAATTAGACAAAGGAGGCTGTGCGGCGGCGGCAGGCGATGGTTCATGGTGTCAGGAATGCTGTTGATGTTTACTGTGGCGTGGTTCTGCGGGACCGTTGTTGGTGTGATCAGTGTATCACGTTGATAGTGGCCAGAGTGCTGCTGGATGTTGTGGTGGTCGTTGGACCACATGTATTGTGATATTTGTGATGTGACAATGTATGTCACGTGTGTGGCCGATGCGCCACAGGTGTTGAAGTGTGACAACTGTGTCACGGATGTGGTCGGTGAACCACATGTGTTGTCATGTGACAATGTGTGTCATGTACGTGGTCTAGGTGCCACAGGTGTTGAGATGTGACAAGTGTGTCACGGATGTGGTCTGTGGACCATGGTGTTACGGCAGGAGTGCCGTTGGAGATAGATTATGAGAGATGTGTAGTGGCAGTTAGTGCAGGCTGTAGTGCCTGCATGTAGTTGAAGTAAATATGGCAAATATGTGTGTGAACACGATGGTGTTTATAAACAATTCAAGGGACGTATTAAAGTTGCGTTAAAGCTTCCAGTTATACGAATAAATAAAATAAATAAATAAATAAATAAAATAAAAAAAAAAACAGTGTGGGTAAGAGTGACATGTTCTGTGTTATAAAAAAATTGCTAAGTAAAAAAAATAAAAAAATAAATAAATAAATAAGTACGCATTCATGCGACGTGTTGTTCGTACAAACGTCTTTTATTCTAAACAGACGCAGATGATTTGTTAAAGATGATCTGATGATGATGTTCTTATTTAAAACAAATGAAACTGTTCTTTGTTGCGTGTACTTGCTACGTGCGTTATTATGCTTATCAATTTAATTAATCGATTAAATTAATCTAACTTTTAAATTAAGCTAATTTTAATGGCAGGATAGCCGAACGGTAAACTTACCTACATCAAATAATGATTGTCTATCATTGGTTGCACACGAGGACGTGTGACAGTCAGGATCGCCGTGTCGACGCGCGGGTGATTTTATTATTTTATAAGAATAATAGCTACCTTCTTGCTAATATTTGCGAATCAATTTAAAAAGATATTAAAGACATTATTTATTACATTTTGAAGTGTTGCAATAAATTAGTTTAAGACGAAGATATGTAAAGTGGACACTTGAAACTAATGGCGCCAGGCAGTTTTTGTAACGCCTGAATGTGGGCTGTTGGGCTGTTTCGGGAATTGATTATGGCTTTATGTTTTTTTTGGAAAGATAGCAGTGGAGTGCAAGGGACACTCTGTTTTGAGAATTGGTCGGAAACAGTCGCAACCAACATACTACATTGCGCCTCGCGATATTAACCGTCTCGCGTTAATACCTATGCCTTTGGTACTATCTAGATTACCTAGTACATCCTGATCACCTAAACCTAACTGTTCGCCCCGACATATATATATAAAAAATTCTTATTAGAAAAATTAAACTTTTTAACATTCTTCCCATCTGTGTATGCCTTTTTTTTTTGTTGCGGCAAGTGTAGTGTGTGTTTAAACCAAACTGAAGAATAACAATATCTGAAAGAACAAATTTCCATGTTCAATATGTTAAAAATAAACAATCAAAGACGTAACAAGCTAATCTCGCCTCAACAAGAAAATGGAAGTTGTGCTACTCTTCCACCGACCCGAATGGTACATACGAGAGCATCTGACTCCAATCTTGCTTTTTGCCTGTCGACCAGAGAAAGGATCCAAACGTATTTCTACTTAAAACAAGATTAACCCCTTTGACCGAGGTTGATTGTCAACCAAGGGGTCACAGACTTTAAAAGATTTATTTTCAACACCGAGATTTAGAATTTTCCCTCTCAAATACTCATTCATAGTCTGGAGCATGTTACAACACTAACGTGACGTTATGTACAAAAGGATTAAGCTTATCCTAACCCTTCCGCTTTAAAATGTAAGCGTCAAAAATATTTGAACTACAATTTATTACAGTAAAATATATTACTACATGGCACGTTCCAATAGAAAAGCATAGCTACATCATTAAAGCGATTCGAAATGAGTTGTATTAATAAATCATTTGAAAATCTATTCTAAACCCATTCCATTACAGTTATGCTTTTCAGTTTAAAGAAAGAGCTATTACGCCACATAAATGTTGAGTGTAGAGTCAGTAGGCTGATGTTGTGTGTAGTATAGAGATAACATGGCGGCAGTTGAAATCTGCAAATGTGCTCCTTTTTTTTACGAGCCTAACCTAACTCCAAACAACCATGTTACCTCCGTTGTGTAGTGTAGTGTTCTGGTTAGAACCTCAAAAAGTATTTCGCGAAAGTTTTGTCGTCTCCCCAAGGCTCTTGAATCAATGCAAAAAAAATGTTGCATGCAAAACTAAATGTAATTAAACTGTCATCATATTCATTCATCATCAAACTCACTTTCATACACCCCTGAAGATAATACAAAATTATTATCGGAAAAAAAAAAAATCAAAACAAAAATAATTTTATTTGAAATAAATATCAAATCTGTTTACGAAAGTATTCTGTTAGCAAACATATGCCCAATACATTTAAACTAATTAAAAAAAAATATTTGAGCTAAAGAATACAATTTGAGTGTTTAATCTACCTAACGATAGTTAATGAAACTATTTAAATTAAAAGAAATATCGTTATGAACCAGTGATAAGATTACTTTGACTATTATTCCATCTAGTGACTATATACTGGAATTAGTTTCTCAATTTTCAATAAAAGTATGACTAAGACACCCTTTTTAACGATAAAAAGTTAATTTCAAGTTAAAACAACAAAGAGCTCAGCGAAATATTCTAGAAACAATAAATTATTTTGTGAATTTAATACCGGACACTTTAATTTAAATGTAATAAAATATTGAACTGTTATTATATGTAATATATGAGAAACATAAAATCACAATTTATAGAAATACGTTATGAATCTTTTTTTTTAATATCTAGTAATAAAAAACTACTCAATTTAAATTATTGTTGGCATTTAAGGTTTTGTGTGTAAACAAACTAAATCATTTAGAACGATGACGCTGACACAGAGTACCCCAAAACCACGCCTCCTTTCTATGTACCATTACCGTCTACCTACTTAACAAAAACCAAGGGCGCGAATAGATCAGAACCGTTATTTTTTATGCATGTTCTGAATTCTTCCATATTCCCGCGTAATTTACAGTGACCAGTTGATTTCTATACAAAAATGTTTGAATGAGCTGAATATTTGTTAGTATTTATGTGATGAAAACGAGTGAATAGTGATGTTAACAGTTAAAATAAAATAAAATTATGAGTGCTAATCTGTGTTATTGTGTACTCAAAATTGGTGTTACATCAGGTAAATACTACATTTTTTTTTTACTACTGTATTTTAAATATGTAAACCGTATTTATTGTTGCAGACACTTCGTTGAAGAACATGTTTTATAAAGTTATCTAAAATTAATTTTATAACAAATGCTCTTGATCTAGTTACGCATAACCGTTTTAAAACAATTCTTAAAAAAAAACCAGATTCAGTAAAAAAATCGCGTAAACCCCCTTTTTACAAGCAATGTTCGGTCATATATTGTAAAAATATTTCCAACTTTACCGAAAACACACACACATACTTGAAATGAAATAATGATGATGATTATTATTCTCTATCAAAATTGAATTATCTAATATACAACATAGTATTGAATTGTGTAGAAGACTGTCTACATGTACCATTTAATTGGCATATATACAGCTAAATGTTATTTAAAATTGCCAAGTCACGTTAATCAGAGACAAAGTCGAATGGGGCCTATGCGTATATCAGTTTACAACCGAACCACTTAAAATACGTTGACTTAAACTTTGAGTGCCGCATTCCATATTATGAAATAAAAAATGTTACCCTTCGAACAAGTTAAATGTGAATTGAATGAAATTTTACGCCGGTATAATTTTGACTAAGACTAGTTTTGACTATACGAATACCTAATAAAATATAAACATACCCTTTTATCGTGCTTATTCATTTTTGTTTGAACAGAAATAAACGAATACATAAAGACTTTCTAATAATACCGATTATTTTTCGATGACTAATTTTATTTTATTTTATAGTATCGTATTTATCAATAATAAAAATATATATCAGTGGCGGCGTGTTCAAATAATACGTAATGAAACCGAAGCGAAATAATATAAACATTTATCATAAACTTTACGAAAAACAATGTATTATCCGATCATTAAGAGAACCGTAAAGTATCGAGTTTTACAGGAACTAAATAATTAAAATTAATTAAAATTGTATAGGAACTAAATAATTAATTTATCATCGTAGCATAATAATAAATACTATTTCACTAAACCTAGTCTTTTGAATGAATTAAGACTACTAATAAATAGAAATAAGAATACGACAGACTAAACAATATTAGTAACTTGATTTTATTTAATATTTACTGGTGTTAAGTTACTACACTACAAACTGAGGACTGTGTAAACTTGGATCCCGAAATGAACCTAATTGGTATTTAGAATAAATTTTGTATTGGATTATTCTGTTGTGAACCCAGTATGTTTCATCAATTAATAAAGATATTTAAAAAACGAATCTAATGATTTAATTTAAATCCGATTTAAACACCACATGAAAATATAAATTGATATACCTACATTTACCTACTACACGTTAACGTACTTTGTCTGTTTTTTACACGACATTTTGCATAGAATTCCTTCCCCCCATATATAAAACTTTAATAACTTTAACTAACTTCTTTAACTACTAATACCGACTGGAATCGAAATGAAACGCTTTTTAACAAATAACTCCATTCAAAATATGCTATCCGTTTTCACAACAACAATTGTGTTGTTATAATCGACTGCAAAATAATCGATCATAACAACAACTACGATCCAAAACAAGATATCTAACTC
Source organism: Lathronympha strigana (assembly GCA_949128165.1). Classification (NCBI taxonomy): domain Eukaryota; kingdom Metazoa; phylum Arthropoda; class Insecta; order Lepidoptera; family Tortricidae; genus Lathronympha; species Lathronympha strigana. The sequence goes on from OX421911.1 coordinate 5,462,759, forward strand.
AAATTAAATTAAAAGCAAAATCAAATAAATTTAATAAATTTAAGCATCCACGGTCACGGAACCAATTGTATCAAGACACTACTTGATACAATTGATTTAATCCTGCAGTCGCGGCACCAATTGTAACACTCCCACACTACTCTCTTTAACTACCCTATTCTACCTACTAAGCAAAATCTAGACTTGTCTTAAATACTAAATTATGACCTAAAAATCTAGGATGTCTAAAATATAATCTATAAATTCTAAATAATAATGACGTTATTAATCTAAATAAAATATGGCAAATGAAAGAGAAATAAAACAAATAAATAAGTTAATATCTTGAATTGGATCGTCGATTTGGCCAAATGATCGCTAGTGTACGTAGAACCCATGTTGTAACCGCTAATAGTAACCTAAATCCTTTTCGCATAGTAGAATGGAGTCATGTATCGAATAATCCTAATAAAACTTTTAAAATAAATAAATAAAGACCTATTGTTATGTTATGTCAAGTAAAATCCATTGTATGTCTAGTCAGTTAGTCCTTTGTCAGGGAAATTCTAATAAGAAATGTCACCTTTTAATTGAATAATGAAATTTAATAATTTTAGTGATTAAAATGTTTTATTTTATGGGGTTGAGACGACGCCCCTCCTCCGCGCCAGTCCGTATTCATCAGACCACTTGCTGGACAGAATTCCGCCCCATGCCTGCATATGGTGTTTCCTTATATGTTCTGAAGGAACTTTGTAAGAGGACAGCAAAGGGACCGTTAACATAGCCAAATACTGGTAGTAACAGCAGTATTCGATCCACTCTGGTTCTCTACTTTCTGTAATTTTGTAACAGATTTAGGTATTTGTAGTAATCAATGAAATTATTTCATCCAAACCCAAAGTTGTAGTCATTTCGGATCACCTTTTGGACCAAAAATAAACTACGATCATGCTTTTGCTTCGATCAAGGTAAGATAAAAATATTCACTGATATTTAATTTTAATCAGTATTTAAAAATAATACAACCTTGTATTTTTAAGGTCGTTTAAAATTACAGATCCGTAGATAGCAGAATGAAATCAAAATACTAACTGCTAAGAGAAGCAGGATCTTTTCTTTATATAATAAAATAAAGGACTCTATATTTATTAATATATTGTGAGTTATTCATTTATTATATTGTTCCCACAATGTTTTATTCTACCAGTAGTGCAGAAAAGGACCAAAATATAAAAGTCATTGCAAACAAGTTGTGTTTGTCAATTACGTCATACATAAATATATGTAAGATAGCCCTAACCTTCCCTAACCCCAACTTTATAACAATTTATAATATACTAGAACCCATAAACCCAATATCCAATTTATTACTGAAAACAAACAGCCGTCAACGTAATTAGGGACATGTAAGCAAATAAGAATATTGTATGGCTGTAAAATATGGTAATGTAATCAAATGTAAACCTATAAATCCTATTCGTATATTTGAAAACTAGCCCTAGCAGCTATACCTACTAATCAACTATTCTATCGAGATATTTGCAAACTAGAGACCCGGGTCTCACATTTAAATTACTCGCGTTCTTTCTCTATGTGAGAAAGCCTAAGCTAAAGCTACCCTAAGACAGATGAGGAGACTCTGATTAGACCCTAACACCCTATTTCCTCGTGTGCTTGTTAGCTCTCCCACACTAGGGATTGGGACAGCAGGTGAGCTAACGGTGTAATATAATATATAAATATATAAGTGGACAGCAACACTGGCAAATTTAAGAAGTCTAAGAAGACAACCCAAATCGTCTAGTGCCGCAGGGAGATTGCCCGTCCTTATAAACCCGGGAACTGCCTGACCTCCATATCAGGTAACTACAATACACAAAAACTAATTCATCTTTTAGAGTATCTATGCTGTAGTCTGGCACTGTTACGTTACCCGCATAAACCACTAAAAGACTAGCTCGACTCTAGCTAGATCAGACAAGTTCTCACTACCGCAAAACTCTACTAGTTCACTATGTAATAAAATAAACCCACAAATAAACTTTCTATTGTTAAAACTGTACTGTATACCCCTTATCAGTTTAGTGCTTTAAAACCAGTACCATATCAGTATACTTTAAACACTAACATAGTTCAGGTCCGAAAACAACAAACATTTAAATTAATCAAAAACACTAAAATTACACTGATTAAAGGTACTTCACTGATCAATTCTAATAAAAATATACAGCAAATAACACTATGCTATTTTCCAGTCTACACTTTACTAGCTTCAGTGAATACTAGCAAAGTACGGACTAGGTCATAACATAGGTAATCTAAATTAACCTCAACGCTAACTCGAAGAGAACTTGACCAACTGTCACAACCGTTAAGGAATCAATCCCCAAATATGAATATCTCAGGAGTGATACCCGAACGGAATCTAAGAATTGAATAATCCCAAAACCACAACTGAAAGCCCCGTAGAACTATCCCCACCAAGATTCATCTAAAGCATAGAACTTCATCTCACGGCCCGCTATTTAAAAGGATAAATCAAAGTAACCAAGCTGTAGCCCTTTAGTAAGAAGCGGTTGAAAACCCCTGTCTACAGATTCCCCTTGCGTCCCCTCTCCTGAAACATTTCTCACAATAGTAAACCCAGTAAAAATCACACCTTATTTTCTAATTAAAAAAGAGTCCATAGTAACCTATTCATTAGTTTGACACAGTGATTCTTTCTTATCACAACTAAAGACCAGTTAACGTAAAAGACACATCAACCCAAAGACTAACGCATGTGTTTGTATTGTTTTTTACAGGAACAAAAGCGAATGGTTGTCTATTTCTATTATTGGTCTCCACAAAACACCCGGGATACTTTTTTACAGTCAGTCCCTTTTCGACCTTAAGCATATGGCTACAAAATATAAACTGGTATGGTAATTAGGCGGCTAGTCAAATTTCAATAGGCTCAAGTTGACAATAATGTGACCATTCTATTTTTAAAACACGTTGCCGTTTTTGCTAAACTATTATTGATCCTTATGCCCTTCGAAATAAAGTTCAAATTGTTTAAATTTTTGGTTTGTTTACATTGATTTCAAAGTCCTAGAATCATTGGTCCAAAATAAATCACTAAGCTCTCTAGAAGCAATTAAGATATGGTTTGAAGAGTGCGAACTTAAACAAAATTTATTATCGTGTGAAACCAAATATTATTTACCATTTTAAAATTATGAAAATATAATTTTATATTCAATGAAATAAGGCAGAAGGTGTCTGGCTTATTACAACACGACACACATTCGACCGATTCTATTTAAATTTAACGGTTTCGAAACTTAGCTATAGTTCGTTAACAAAACTGTGGCGCCAACTAATCAGGGGGAGCAATTTTTGCTAAAATACAAAATTGCAGCCGACTGTCAACAGCAACGATTTCCAGGAAATTTCAGTGCATGCACTGGTGCAGCGAAGATCAACAATCGCACTAGAAAGGCATGTTTATATAAATAGAATACACCTGCAAAGTCGCTTAAATCGAAGACCAACTCCGTGAAAACCATCTGAGAAGGTACGGCCATGTCGAGCGACGAAATGAAGACCACATGACAACAAGTCTGCATGCGTAGCCAAGATGCCAATAGCTAACGCTCAGTTGCGAACGAAATGCAACTGTCATTGTCGCACTAATAAGAAATAGTGAAAGAGAGGAATAACTTCGATACGGAAGGTAGCGTGAGCAATTCGCATCTTGGCTACTCACCGTGGTAGCCGTCTAGGAGGGAAAATGAGGTTCAGGCCAACAAACTCCCACGACTCGGAGTCAGACCATTTGTAAGGACCTGAAAGTGGTGAAGGTAGATACGGGGACAACACCAAAGCGTACATTATGGCGTAAACGTACAAGGAGGGCTGACCCATAATGCTGAGACACATACGGCTAGGGAGAGGAACAATGTAACAGCAAAGGTGGGTTTGGTTCGTGAATCGTGAGCTAAGGTTGTAAAAATCGGTTTTTCATAAACGGGGGCCCATTTTTCGAGTGGTACCACACTAAGTAGTACCGTTATTAGTCCTCGAACTGTCAAATCGTATATCCATGACAACGCACTAATAATACTAGTCCAATACCGTTCGAGAAACGGGCCCCAGATGTATACAACTAAATTGGATATCCATGTTTACTAATCACTCTTCGGTGAAGGAACAAGTCGCGCGAAAACCGACCTCATAAAAGCGCTGCTCCAAAACTTATTAGTCTTGAGATAACTTGCTAAGCGAAACTCAGGGCAATGGAAAAGTTGACCGATGACGCCGACGTACCTATCACCTTGGTGAGAGACAATACGGTAGAGATGGCCAGTAGTTATATTTATGTATCTAGCAGACATTTGAAATTTCTTTAGCGCAATGTAGGTTTCAGCATGTTGCTTTATACAAGTTGACACTAGTTGTATGGGGAGTTGTATGTGCTGCTAGAGGAGACGCCACAATACAATTTAACTTGTCTCTTCCATTTCTCTAGACTCATGTTTAGGGTCAGGATAAACACGCCACGTGCCTGTCAGCTGCCTCAGTTAATCCAGCTCTTAAATTAGCGCGGGGCCACCACGACATGCACACTCACTGCTTTCGGCGAAAATGCAATATCTGGCTTCTAAATTTCGATGTTTTTCATCTAGTTACTTATTCGTTTTGCTGGGTTTTTTCCGCAATGACGATCAACACCCGTTATAGCGTACTCTGTTACTTAGAAATTGTCATTCAAAAGCATAATTATTATAAATTGAAATAGATTACATATAGGTAGGTACTAAAAAAAGACCAACACCGACGGAGGCCAATCCGAGAATCGAACTCGGGTCTTCAGTTTACGCGGCTATCGCCATAACCACTAGGCCAACTGGTCTCCCCGAATTTCTGCGATTTTTGCGAGTATATGCAATCTTAGTAAGAGGCAAGACGCCCGAGGCCATTTTCTAAGTCCAAGCGACGTTGCTTTTGTACTTCCATCCAAACCACTTAGGGGTTCCGGTATGGCGAGAGAGATGGCGCTGTCATCAATACAACTTTATGTTGAAACAAATCAAATTGTTTAATTTAATATTTCTTGATTTGTAATGAAAGTAGTAACACTACTATATATAAATTATAAATTGAAGGTGTTGGTATTTTTCCTTAGTATATGACATCTATTTCAATTTATAATTTATATAAAGTAGTGTTACTGCTTTAATAACAAATCAAAAAATATTAAAATAAATAATTTGATTTGATTCAACAAAAAGTAGCATGAATATTGGTAAGTTTCGAATTCTAACAATAATTTCGTGGCCGTATCGGGTATCGCGACGACGCCATACGAGTAGACTACACAAAGACGCCATTATGTAGAGACATTTCTAAAGAACCAGGTCACGGCACATATCCTCAATTTTTCTTCTAAAATTCTACAATTCTAGCAATTCAACAACTGAGAAGCATTCCATATCATTTACCATACCATAATATACGAATCGGTCTCATACTAATGCGAATGTACCTCTGTCTGCTGTTGTTTCTTCGCGCTAAAATCGCTGAACGGATTAAAATGAACTGTGGGATATGGATAGTTCGACTCCTAAAAAAGGACAGGATTTGTTGTCGTAAAATTCTCGTTCCACGCAGATGAAGTCACGAGCAAAAGCTAGTACTAATAAAGTACGGAAGAGCCTTTATTTAGTGACCACAAGTTGTCTTATATGTTACTCTGTCTGGTAGTTGAGGTGGTATGTGGAAGACGCTGACCGCGACGCTGTGGCTATTTCCACACCTGCAGGCCTACCACGAACATCGAAAATTGGCATTGACGGGAAAACCTCTTTGTCACACCAATATGCAAGTGCGACAGAGATGGAGATACAAATCCGCAATCGTTCGATTTTCGTGGTATAGGCCCTGACGGTGCCTTCGCCGATCCCCGTTTCAACCGCAACGTCGCAACCCGAAACCACGTTTCTGTGAGAATAATATTCCTTTTTAAGAGTTTTATCACTGTGGTGAGTTGCGGGCAAGTTGAACTCGCGGTGAGATCGCTTTTGCTTTCATTTCGCCCGCAAATCGCTAGTGTGATAAGACTCTTAGGGTAGATCAAAAAGGGTATATACTAAATATATTTACCTTAGTCTGTTTAAAGCCTTAAACTGATGTTTCTGGGTTAATCAACTATTTCTCGTGACTTGTTGCAACGGTTACGGTCTTCTGGGTCACTTTTAAAATCACGGTTTTATAGCATTAAAATTCACAAAACATGTTTTTCTTGGTAGTTACATTCACATTCCATGATGGGCCATCTACCGAGCATGTCAGTATAACATACTGCGAGTACAACATTTCTTCTAACAAACTGTGCTACATTTTGTCCCCCGGCTGACGGGACCGAATAACAACAAGAAATAGTTGATTCACCCAACTATTTAGTTTTATTGTAATTTATGTACATAAATAAATTGTTTAGGCTTAGGAATCCCGTCATCTCTAAATTCAGACGTCTGAACCTTTGCACTTAGGGGACATAGGAGTTGGGATAATTGATCAATTAATACAATCTGGATTACACAGTTCGTGCTTATCTTTATCTAAATACTTTGTTTTTGTTTACATCAAAGAACTACAACTAGGAAATAGGTTTGGAATATTACTTGCAATATTTCCTCGAGCATGAAATATGAAACCTCTCGAATATTAAACATTAAGTATTACAAATTCGGCTTTCACAAGGGTCTTCATATTCACAACTCAATCCTAAGTACCGTCACAGTTGCCGGTACAAATGGACTGCTTAATTACTACGCCAAGAGCCACATATTGGAGGGTTATGGCCAATTATAAAGTTTACAGCCCCCCACTTTAACTAGACCTACCCACCCTTTAATATCCAATGGAATCACTCGAGGATAGGAGTTCAAAACGAACTGGACATAGTCACCCTCGCTGGTCCAAAACTAGATCTCAAAGTTTGGCAAACTGTGTCCGTTAGGTGTTTCCATTTTGTTAGGTGCGAAAAGTCTGCATTGTTTAAGTACCTAATTTTAGTTTCCTGTTGTTCAAATTAAGGTTTAGGTAATGAAGCTGGTTAAAATACATACCAATAACTACGTAAATAATTGTGTTTATTAACAAGAATTGAAATTATAAATTGAAAGAGATGTCATATACTACAGAAAAAGTGACCAGGGCCCCAGGGGTGAGCAGGGCTGGAGTGATGGAAGGTGCCGCAAACGCAGGAGGTCGTTGGTTCTATTCGAGCCCTGCTTACCGGGGGCCTTGGTCACTTTTTTCTGTAGTATATGACTCTTTCAATTTATAATTTATATATAGTAGTGTGACTATTTAAAAACATAAATCAAAACATTTATTATAAATAATAAATGATTTCAATTCATGCTTTACAATTTGTAAGTATTAAAATTGCAATAAAGATTCTTTATTCTTTCACACTAAAATATTTTTTTTATGAAATGACAAGTTGTAACTACTAATATTGGACAGCTGTTAAAAAGTGACAGTGGGATATACAATTATACATTGGTAAATTGTGTTTCTACCAGATAAAACCGCCCCATCGTCGAAGCCAAGAAAATGGTTCGTTCATCTAAGTCTGCGCCGTGTCCTTTGAATAAGCATTGTATAAGCTCGGAATATGGTAACTATGATTTTATATTAGAAGTAATGTTACTACTTTATTATGAAAGCCTAGGTAGCGTCCCACTACTAGGCAAAGGCCCCCTCAATCTCCAACCGTCCCGATTTTGAGCAATCTGTGGCCAGCCCGTTGAGATACGTATTTAGGTCATCCCGCCACCTCCTCCTGGGCCTGCCAGCTACTATTTTAGCTACTACTTTAATAACACACATCAAAATATTTAATTAAATCGTTTGATTTGTGTTTATGTAAACAGCACAACCTTCTTATGTAAAAGACGCGGCCTTGACAATAGGCCGATTACATATTGGAGAGAATGAAATTCAGTCGGCTGATGTTGATGAGACCTTTCCTTGACCTTTGGAAACTCAATCAGCCGATGGGGTATAGATATTTTTAAACATGCCAACGAACTTCTTACCTGTATACCGAATTTCAGTGGAAATTTAATAAAAAATTATTGGAGATTTAATCAATGTTTGGAAGCCTCGAAAAATAAGGGTAAGTACATAGATATTTTTTTTATTTATTCCAACCACAGACCATAATAGACGGCTTAAAGCTATATGTGTACTTACATATGTCTATTCGAAGCAAATTTATGCCTATCTATGTTTATTAGAAGAATATACATTTAGTAGACGAATTCGCAGCCTCGGTATCTCAGGTGGTTGATGGGTAAGGGCCATCAATACCAGGGACCTTACCATGACGACTGAACGATATTCAGCTTAGGACCTAAACTGAGTCGCTGCCATACAACTGAGCACAAACAATTATTAAGTATGGGGTCATAATTAAGTGTAACTTAAAAACACCTCTTAATCAATGATAATTAAGTGATAACACTTATGAATTCTGTCTGGTTTAATTTATCGCCAATATTCTACTTACACATTGTAGATAATGACTGACGAAGTCGCTATATATAACACACACCTTTGTTGGCATATGAACGATGTATTCGATGAAGGATGTACGTACTTATAAATTTCCTAGTTTGCTAATTGTTACAAGTTACAAGTACATGTTTTCGGCTCACAATGTAACAGGATCAATCCGGGTTAGATACCCGTGGTATCTAACCGAGTAGCATTGTTATATTACTAAGAGAGACTAATAAGGGCGATATTAATAAAGTTTCCCAGGAGTTGTTATTGTCCCGATTCCTTTATCGAGGTATTTAATTACTTCCTTTGGGCTTGTTGCTGGAATAATATCATTGCGCCAGATATATTAAGGTGAACATAAGTTTCGAAACAATTAAGGGATTCTCTGCGCTAACCATTGATTTTTAATAAGTATTTTAATAAGATTTTTAGTATTTATACCTCTGTACTAATAGATAAATTATAAAATAAAAAAATATATTTATTGTAAGAAACTAAAACTAAAACAACACAAATTTAAATCTATAAGTATAACTAAACTAAAAACTAAAATAAAACTAGATAAAAACTAAAATAAATCTAAAACAGGCCCCTGCTGCATGGTACCGAGGGCGCTGGCAACATTTCCTCGCTGGATTGCAAGACTGATCCGTTGGGCGAGGAAGCTGCCAGCTCTTGGGTCTCCTGTGGCGTCTCTGAGTCCCTTCGATAGGTCTTATAAAATTATCTCTTTTATCTAATGACTTTTATCTCTTTTATCTACATTTTCAAGATAACATAGAATATGTTATGCTCTATTCAATTTACCAATCTAATTACAAAATAACTGTCGATAAAAAGAGAACGACTTAAAAGAAATTTCTTGACAGACCATCATTTGGTTACCTATCAATATCAAATAACCGTTCCACCTAATTTAACCCTCTTAATGTATATCAAGTTAATTACACGAAACTATATTAAATTTTCATTAATTGGCACCTATCCCCGACTCGTTCATTACGCCATACCTTACCCCCATAAAACAATCCAGGCCATAACTAGTTGGAAACTTAGTGAAATACGATCAATTAAAACTGGGTGTGTTCCCAATCTGACCCGCCGGGCTATGCGGTTATAAATGCTTGCCAAACGGTAGATTATACGAAAAACCGGACCGAGTTTTAGTTTAAAATAAACTGAGTTTAATATAAAACGCTGAATGGATCCTCGAACGACTGGCGGAGATAAAGTTTAAAATGTTAACTGGGTTTGATAATCGTTATAATTGGCCTTTGAATCGTATTGTAGTGTAGTCGCGTATCTCGCAATCGTTAATAAATATGAGGGGGTGCCAATGACACGTCGCACTCGGCGTCTTAATCAGTGATCTTCAGATTTTAAATGCTGGTTCACAATCAAATTTTTTTTTTGCGCGTCTATATTTGTACACAGTTCCTTATCACCGTTTTCCATGCCTCTTTGTTTTGGGCCAGTTAAACTCCCACTGGGCCAGGTAACTTTTAGGTTTAAGTAGGTTAAGAATCAAACACAATGTATATTGTAGTTATCAAAAAAAAAACACATGTAGCGTCGCGGATCGCATCTGACCAAGATATGTGCTCTGCTTCTTGGTTAATAGTTCTACTTCATAAGGAAAGACTAGTAGTAGAATAGTTCTAGAGGTCAGTGCTCTGCTTCTACTCCTCTTTACTTTTAGAACTATTCTATTATTCTTCTCTTTAATAGAACTATTTCCCACTAAAATTTGCTTAGTGTTTATTGACTAACCATCTTTTTTGGCATTAGAAGGGTACGCACTATTATTTTACTCTCTCTTATTCAGTCCATGTGTGCTCACCATGAGTTTCATGTAGACCACGACTCGATAGCGACTGCGCGATTCGTAAGTATTTGCATCTTGCTCATTGTTAACCGGTCAGAACTAGTTACACTGATCTCGTAACACTGGTCAGCACGACACCTCTGGTCTCCCGCACTCGCAACCATCGTCGATGCATAGCCGACGTTATTTACAGTAAAGTCTCCGGGGAAATTCCCGCCGTTCACATTTGGAAGCCGGATTCGATGAATGGTGGAATTTTGATTCTTTCCATACTTAATGACTGTTTGTTTGACTAATGCTGAACTGAGTGCTGTAAAGTTTGAAAAGGGTTTTGAAGGAATTCAATTATCGTTTGGTGTAAAAACGCATTATTACCAGTTTTGGGAATCCAGTACTAGTTAACGGGAGTCATTATGTTTAGTGGTTTCCATACATGCATGAGTGGAGATATTTTTTGACACCCGTTGTCCTAAGTAGTTGCCACCAATACCTCCAAGGTCACTAGATAATTTATCAAGGAGGTAGTATGACGATGACATCAACTGCTTCCTGCAGCTACCAGCATCGAGCAATACGACACAGCAAGGATTTCATGTCCAACCGGATAACTTTAAAACCATGCAATTGTAAAGCACGAATCAAATCATTTATTATTTGTAATAATTGTTTTGATTAATGTTTTTTTTAGTTAGTAGTTACACTACTATATATAAATTATAAATTGAAATAGATGATATATACTACAGAAAAAGTGACCAAAGCCCTCGGGAGCAGGGCTGGGATCGAACCAGCGACCTCCGGCTTTCGCGGCAGACGCCCAAACCACTGAGCTACCCGATTACGGCAGCCCGAGTCCGAAATGTCCTAACTACTCGTATATGCAATCCTTTCTTATTTTATACGTTTAAGGTTGCAATTTTTTCCATTTTTTGCAGTTTGCGGCTTCTCTCATCCAGGTCGGCTCTGCCGTCTTCTTTATATCGTCCATCCATCCGGCAGCTGGTCTGCCTACGCTTCGGCTTCCCATTCTAGGCCTCCACATGAGAGTTCTAGTTGACCACCGCCCATCATTGTTTCGGCACACATGCCCAGCCCAACTCCATTTCAGGCTGGTTACCCGTTCGATGATATCGGTAACTTTCGTGCGTCGCCTGATCTCCGCGTTTCGCACTCTATCCCTCAGTGAGCTCAGTGCACTTACGTCTAATGCTGCCTAAAAACTGCAAAACTAAAATTCATACAACCTGAACACTTTTTAAGTAGGTACCTACACATATATATTTGTACCTACATATTTTATGGAGGTTAGAACTTGGGATGCGTCCTAATTCACCCCATTATACGGAACCGCATTTACATTCAGGCACCGAAATTATTTTAAAACGCAATGACAAATACATATATCCAATAAACTTGTGATACGTCACGACAAAGCGCATGACAAAACGCAATCCTATCAAAATCTAACAACCAGAACATATCCAGGAAAATGGTTCGTAACTAACGCTCGAGTGATGGCCCAAATATTTGGCAAAGATATAATTAATTGTATCCCTCCGACTCTTAGTGGCGAACTAATAGAATAGGAAGAGCTGAAGTTCCCAGCGGACTCACGGATTGATCGTTCGGTATGGTACGAGTGATGAGCGAGTTGACTATTTATTTTTTCATCACACATACTCGTAAATTATCATATGCAAGCGACTATACTTAGACTTGATGAGGTGTATTAAGCCCGTGGCCGTAATGGATTTTTATAAATTTTACCGGCCGTCTGGAGCTCCCGGAGGACCTGCGCTCCATGCGTGCGCCGCCGCATGGACTGCGCTACTACACTACCACTTATAATTATTGTTTATTTATTTGCCTAGTAAGTTTATTTATTTCCTCGCAAATGTGATGAAACACATTGTATGTATCACGGGCGGTGCAAGAATAACGAACTCGTTATTTCTTGTTTACCGCCCTTAATATACAATGTTCTATTTATGGGTACGTCATACCGTCTTCATTGTATTAGCGATACTTTAGCAATTAAATCTCAAGTTGGCGCAACATTAGTTTTAAAAGAGTATCTGCAAATTGACCTTACAATTCAGATGCCATATCAAACTCCGAGTGTTCCGTCATATATGCCACCTCCACACTTTTCACATACACGAACATAAATTTCGATGTAATTTGTACGCTAACTTTGCAATAGATGTTTTTTTTGTTTTCCATACCTAATATTTCTATTTTAAACTAAAAACGGCACTTAATGGTGTAAATCTTTGAAAACTAACTCCGCCATTTCAAGAGCGACATTTCCCCAAAGAAAGACTGGTGAGGTTGACATCAACATCTTCTACCCGCGCGGGTTTTACGAACTACCCGCAGTCTTGATTGTCAACTTAAACATTGTTTTGATGTCAACTTCAGCCAGTATTTCTCCAGGTCCACGGGGTCAATGTCGCCCTTGAAACGTCGGAGGTTAGTTTCAAAGTTTTACACGATTTAGCTTTGCACGTTTTACACGATATGTGTGAAAATCGTGAAAGTTTAAATATATTATTGCTTTACCAAATATTACGTTAGATGGCGCTGTACAGCGAGTTCTACATCGCGCTATAGAGATTCACATTGGGTTAGAATAAAATTGGTAATAGGGAAATCATTTTAATATGTTAGCTTTATTAGTGCCCTTTGATGTTTCAGTTGCAAATCTATAGAGCGCCTTTATTAGAAGTATTATTATTGTATATAAAGTAACTAGCTTTTACCCGCGGCTTCGCCCGCGTACTAAACGTAATTTTCAACCGTCTAAAAATAAGGAGGTTCTTCGTTGGGTCCGTATATTTGTATGTACATATGTATGTTTGTCCGCTATTATCTTGCGTTTGGCTGAACGGATTTAAATGGAATGGTTGTCGGAAAAGTGATCAAACTGAAAAATTCAAGTTGGCGGCTGTTTCTCAATTTTGACCTCTGATTTGTTATAAAGAACCTCTCGAACCCTTAATATGTGCCTACCGAGCTTTATCACGAACTTAACTATAAATTCAAGATGGTGGCCGTTGATGGTGGCGTTGGTAGTTCGTTAGAAAGAACCTTTCGGATCCTCGGATATCGATTTTCATCACGATCAGATCATAACTGAAGAAATTCTAGACGATGGCCGTTTTTTTCAGTATTAACTTCAGATTATTCATAAAGAGAAACTCACAGATCCTCGGAAATCGATTTTAACACGATCGGATCAAAATCGAAATAACTCAAGATGGCGGCTGGATCTCGCAGTTTTTACTACAGATTCGTTACTGAGGAATCTATCGGATCCCCAAATACCGATAATTATCAAGGTCGGATTAAAACTCAATAAATTCAAGATGGAGCCCCTTTTCGCAATTTTGATCAACCTATTTTAGATTTGAGGTAGGTAGAGGTAGGTCGTTAGTTAAGTTACATTTATTGTATATATTTCCCATGTTGACTTTTTCACCCCATTTCGTACTCCTATTTACTCATTTCTCGTTAGGAATACTCCTGTGAATAAAATAGTGTAATAAATCTTGTTTCCCGATCAAATACAATCAAATCCCACTACACCCCTTTAGGAGGAGAATTCTAAAAAATCCTTGCTATTTCCCGCAGCTTCGCCCGCGTACAAAATAAATGTTCAACCGTAACGTAATTTTAAAATCAAGTTGGCGGCTTTGATTCGTTATAAAGAACCTCTTGAACCCTTTGATATGTACCAACCGAGTACATATTACGATCAATGTTAACATTCCTTAGAAAGAACCTTTCGGATTCTCAGATATTGATTTCCATCACGATCAGATACTAACTGACGATACAGATCACAGACGATACAGATACAGATCATAACTGACGAAATTTCAGATGGCGGCCTTTTCTCGCAGTTTTGGCTCCAGATTCATTGTAAAGAACCTCTCGGATCTTCTTTCTTATCTCAATTAGAAGGTGAATTCTGAAAAATCCTTTCTTAATGCACCCCTACACCTTAATAAGAAACCTACGTGCCAAATTTGAAATTCTAGAAACAGAAATAAACAACAAAACGACACTCATATTGATATTTTGAGATTTCAACCCCATCGCACCCCAACAGGGAAGATGGTGTATCATACGTCCACCTCGTTGGATTTTAAAATGGTTGTTGTTTTTGATTTCAGCGACCCGATAAACCATAAAAACGATAATCATGATGTTTTTTGACTTTGTTACCCCTTTTTGCCCTCTTAGGGGTTTAATTCTCAAAAAATCAAATACACGTCTTTACTCATTTATCTTTAGAAATACTCTTGTGTAGTTTTGAATAAAATAGTTTAACTAATCATGTTTCCCCATACATAGTTTGTACCGTCATTTCTCCCTCTTTGGAGGTGAATTTTGAAAACTCCTTTGTTTGTGCACCCCTACGCCTTATAAGGAACCTAAGTGTTAAGTTTGGAATCTATAGAACCAGAAATAAACAACAAAATGACACCCATATTTATATTTTTAGAGTTCGACCCCCTCGCGCCCCAACAGGGAAGATGGTATTTCACAATCGCCACGTTAGATTTTAAAATCGTCGTTGTTTTTGTAATCAGCAGCGACCCGATAAACCAGAAAACGATACCCATGTTGTTTTTTTTACTTTTTCACCCCTTTTCCCCCTTATATGGGTTGAATTCTCAAAAAACCTGAAACATGTGCTACCTCATTTATCTTTATAAATACTCCTGTAAAGTTTCAAATGGAATAGGCCAACATAAAAACTTTGGACTCCCAAATCACCCCCTTAGGGGGTTGAATTTTGAAAAATCCTTTCTTAGTGCACCTCTAGACTTTATAAGGAACCTACGTTTCAAATTTGGTATCTCTAGGACCAGCGGTTTGGGCTGTGCGTTGATATGTCAGTCAGTCAGTTAGTCATTCAGTCAGTCAGTTTCTTGTTTATATATTATACCTATAGGTAGATAAAAACACCTTTTTTGTATTTTGATGAGAAACCTTTACGCATAAAATAAAGTCTCTAGCTAAACGGAAAACCTTCCGCCATACAAACTTTCAACACCCTTTTCACCCTTATAAGGGTCGAATTTTCGAAATCGCTGAAATTACTTTTTGTAAACTCTAATGAGGATTCTTTTCACAAAGTTTGTAGTCTATAACTAAAAGGGAAACGCTTCCGCCATACAAACTTTTAACACACTTTTCACCCCTTTTGGGGTTGATTTTTCCAAAACGCTAAAATTACTTTTTTTGTATTTTAATAACAAACCTCTACACCAACTTTTGAGTCTCTATCTAAAAAAAAAACTTTCTTCCATACAAACTTTCAACCCCGATTTAACCCCCTTAGAAGATGATTTTTTCAAAACCCTTTCTTATTCGTTACCTTCGTTAAACACCTAACGTAATGTGAAAATTTCAGGATCATACGTTTAGTAGTTTCGGCTGTGCGTTGATCAGTGAGTCAGTCAGTCAGGACTTTTCCTTTTATATATATAGATTAATATTTCAAACAAAATGAGTCTCGTAGCGAGACCCTTGCGCCCGGCACCAGATTGTTACAAACTATTCAGTTTACTGAAATCAGGAACTTTGATTTGAGAAGTTCACTTGACTGTTTATTGGCGATTGTTGGACTGGTAAGGGATCGGACTGATTTAGTGAACTAGGTAGATAAAGGATCCTTTCATAGTATCGGCAAATGAGAAATTGCTTGTGAGATTGATGTAAGGAAGCTTGGAGTTATGTTTAGTTATTTAACTTTGATTGCATGATTTTTAGATATCCGTTGTAAAATAGGACATGGAACGAAATATTGACAATTTGTAAAGCTCAAAAGACAGTTCAGTTCAGCCGTTTTTGAATATCTACAATTAACTCATTTGTTTTTGGAAAAAGGACTTAAGTGCCGCCCTACCCTTTTTAAGTCCTTTTTCAACCGACTTCAATATTTCAAAAGGAGGAGGTTCTCAATTCGACTGAATTTTTTTTTTTTTTTTTTTTTTTTAATGGATGTTCACTCATAACTCCGTCATTACTGAACCGATTTGAATTTTTTTTTTGTTTTCTAAAAGTAGACAATTCCTGGTTGGTCCCGTTTTTTTCAAAATCCATTTCTGATGATGGGATCCATGAGGAACTGAGGGAACTCCTCAAATTTGAAAGGCACATGCATGCTGATTTGGGTGATTTTTTAAGAAACTCGAGCATTTCTTTACGAAAATCATCAATTTGGTGGAGTGGACCTGATGATGAAGACCAGGGATGGCAAAGTGGAACTGCTTCGTAATTCTCAGGACTATGATCCGATTTTAAAAAATATTTTTTTGTCTGTATATAGATGGTTTCAGGATTGTCCCGTTTTTTTCAAAATCAATTTCTGATGATGGGATCCATGAGGAACTGAGGGAACTCCTCAAATTTGAAAGGCACATGCATGATGATTTGGGTAGTTTCTTAAGACACTCGAGCATTTCTTTACGAACATCATCAATTTGGTGGAGTGGACCTGATGATGAAGACCAGGGATGGCAAAGTGGAACTGCTTGTTAATTCCCAGCTCTATCATCCGATTTGAGACATTCATCTTTTCTTTGTAAAGAAATACCTTCAAGATAGTCCTATTTGATTATAGTTCTATTTTGATGATGGGCTTCATGAGGGATTGAGAGAACTCCTCAAATTTTAACGGCACATGCATTCTGATTTGAGGGTTTCCTTAAGTAACTAAAACAGTGTTTTGGCGGAGCCAAAATTTTGATGAACTTGATCTGATGATGAAGACCAGGGATCGCAAAGTGGAACTGGTTAATAAACCTAGCTCTACTTATTATCCTAGTTGTGACATTCATCTTTTTGATTTGATTTATATTCTGATGATGGAGTTCTAGAAGAATTCAGAGAACTCTTCAAATTTGAACGGCAGGTTAATTGTGATTAGAGGGTGTTCATAATTAGCTTAGGCATTTTCTTACTGTGGCCATGATTTTGCTGGAGTGGACCTGATGTTGATAATCAGGGATGGCATAATGAATATGCTCGTTAATTTACAGTCTGTCATCCAATTTAACACATTGTTATTTTGTTTGTTTAAAGGTCTACAAGGGAGTTCCGTTTGATTATACTTCAAATGTAATGATGGAAGCCCTAGGACATTAAGAAAGCTCCTCAATTTTCAATCGTACACGTGCGGTGTATTGGATATTTGTGAAGTAAACTGGCTAACTCAAACAAATTCTTAATTTCACTTTTACCGGGAACCAAATGAAGTCGGTTTTTTTTTCTTAAAAATTATTAACTGACCAGGTACATATCTGGCCGGTTTTATGACTTGGACTTTGAATAGCCACAACTACTAAAATAGAATCATGTCAGTGGATGTATTTAGCATAATTTGTTTTGTCTGAAACGTTTTAGTCATAACAGACTTGGCATTAATCGATTTTCGCCGAACCTTAATGTAGCTGAAATGTAATTTGGCATAATTAACTATATGTCGAATACTATTTTGTCCGAGGATTTATTGGAATACCTCGTAAAAAGTGGGTTTGGGTTTTAGGTTCGAACTATGACCGAATATTCAGATAAAAAAAAGAGAAAATTGCCAAATCAAATTATGCTAAACTTGACTATGCCGTAACAGTGTATGCCTAAAACGAAAACTGATTATGCCAAATAGAATTATGCGTACACAAATTATGCGAAGATAACGGGAACCCATGTTGCTTGCTTGCTTCCGGCTGGTTTCGCAATCAGAATATTACATTTAAACAACTTTAGCGGTTTTAAAAGCCAATCCACCACTCAGTAGCAAAAACTCATGGATTTTAAATTAACATAAATTACTTCATCCACCATTGCTCCCCAAAAACCAAATAGTTTTGAGTAGCATAGTTTTTATAGCTCTAGTACTACCCGAAGCCCTAGCCGTGAAGGTGACAACACTACTCTGTCTGTCCGACGCGGACTGCCCGATGCAGTCGAAACATGTCACGCCTATTGAGATAAAAATACGTGAGTTTGAAACATTGCTATTTAACGTCAGTATGACTAAGATAATATTAAATTGCAACGGTTAACACTTACGTATTTTTATAACAATAAGCGTGACATGTTTCGACTGCATCGGGCAGTCATCGTCGGACAGACAGAGTGTTGATGACTCACGATAGTTTAAGTTATACAGCATTTATAGCTGCCTAGAACGTTAGAAAAATAACATTAAAAAAGTCAACATCCAAAGCATGAAACGTCATTAAAACTCGAGATTTTTTATAAAAGCACAGACTTTATAAGCACTGCGTCTGGACAAACTTTAAGGCAGAAAACGTACTACTCGTAGGAGACGAGGTCCTTGCCCAAGCCCGTAGGGTTGTCACTCTTCTGAAGTATTTTAAATGCAAATAACTACAACTTTTAAAATGTACTTATAATTTTATCAGTTCTAAGTTTTAATGTAGTTTTAAGACCGCTTTTGGGCGTGAAAGCTTTTGATGGGACTGAATGAGACATCAAATACCATTTTCTATTTAAAGTTGTTTTGATAGAACCTTACACATCAAATTTATGTTTTAGTTCTGTAGCCAACAGTAAAATATGTTATGTTAAATGACGAACTGGATATCTCGCGCGGTTCAATAAATACAAATATTTTTGAAATTTTAATACGTCTCTAGAGATAACGTTGAAAGTGTAACCATATACGACCAGGGCCACTTAGCGCGGTCTTATGACCAATCAGCATTAATTTCTAAAAAGTGTTCATATATATGAGTGTTGTAATGGACTCGAAACGTTCGGAATTTAGTTAATATACTCGATTGAATCCGTTTTAAAGTGTTACATTTCAATGAATACTAATCGCGGTAACCAAAAACAATATTTTTCATCACACTTGCTCATAAATGTTGATATTGTATGCAACCATTATTACACTTAATGAGCTGTATTACGCCCATGGCCGTAATGGATTTTCATACATCTTACCGCCCGCCCGGAGCTCTCGGAGGGCCTCGCGCGGCGCGCCCCACGCTGCACGTAGCCGCCGCTCACCGCGGAGTACTGTGGACTGGACTACTACACTACCTGTTAAACAATTTTACTAGGCAGATAAATAATGTCCTCGCAAATGTGATGAAAAACATTATATGTATCACGGGTGCTACAATCATTACAAGCTCGTGTTAATTAACATTCACACTTACCGCCCTTAATACACAATCTACTAATAATAAATCAGTAACAAAGTCCCATTATTCGAGTACCGATCTCACTGGAATTCCAAGATTCACGACAGTGAAACTTTTAATTTTAACAAAACTTTTTTGGCAACCCTACAAAGCACAGTAATGAGCCTTCACGTGTTCTGCCTTTGAAACTAAATATTCCGCTAAGTTGGCGCGTCTAGTACGAATGCAGACTCGGATTTCTGCCTCCGTAAAACACACGTTTAAAGTCATTATGGAACTTAACTACGTTGAAGAACTTGCTTGCAAGGTAGCATTTTGACACTCCACGGCTAGGGGTTGTTTATGTAAGATTACGTAAAGATGCATGCTTTTAAATAATAATATGAGTTTTCATTTATCTTGCTCGAAAAATTCGAGTTTAAGTCGAGCCTCTATAATGAGTAATAGGTTTCACAAAGCAAATAAAATGATAGTAACAATGAAGGAAAAACATTTGACTTTGTTACTACAAATGAGCGAGTTTACTTAAATGGTGTTACACAACATTCTGACAGCAAATCTAATTTCGTAGCATATGTTATCCGTAGCGTTCTACGGCGCTTCTACGGCGCTACGGGCTACAACGTGAACGTCATGATGGCAGGACCTTAAGAAACAATGGCGCAACTAACGTACGCTTTAAAATTGAAAAATAAAATATACGATTTTAAGCTAACATGGTCATTTGCATTATAACTAATATTTAAAACGGGATAATTACCATGTATGTTTATTTTATTGAGCACCCGATATTTCGACACTGTTGCAAGCGTCATGTTCACGAAGTAAACAAACATACATGGTAATTATCCCGTTTTAAATATTAGTTATAAAAATAAAATATATATGCATGTTCCACATCCAGGTATCTTGGCAAGTACTACCATTCCGTATTTCATTTTTAACGCCATTTTATTTAAAACTGTCATAAAATTTCCATACGTTTTTCAAATTTTCCATTTTGTTGCTACCATACAAAGTCTATGAAAAAATTTGTAACAGAATGGGAAAAAATATTGAGTTACTTTCTAAGTGAGTCTCAGTAATTTATTCACCTAAAAAATTCCAAATGAAAGTGGGGGACAACTTTGAAACATAAGGCTCATTCGTCTCTTTTTAGGTTTGATCGGGTCTTCTTTTTAATGACTATCATCGCCGTTAAGAATCAATTCCCACGTCGTTGGTCGTTATTTATGAAGTAAATTCGGACTTATGTATTGCAAGGATTTTTTTATAATTATAGGTACAAAAATATAAGCCAGGCAAGGCAACTCATAACTTGTCCTGCTAGTATACTATGGTCGGGTTTTTATGGACTATCATATATTTATGGCTGTCACGTTCTAACAGTTATACTAGTAAGTGCGAAAGTGACACAGGACGCGATAGTCGATAAAATAGCAAGTTGGCAACCATGCTAACACCCCTGAAGTAGATTTGAAATGGGAAAAAATCTTGAGTCACTTTCTAAGTGAGTCTAAGTAATTTATCAACCTAAAAAATTCCAAATGAAAGTGGGGGACAACTTTGAAACATAAGGCTCATTCTTCTCGTTTTAGGTCTGATCAGGTCTTTATTTTAAATTTAAATATCGGATGCTCAATAAAACAAACAAACATAGTAAATATCCCGTTTTAAATTGTAGTTAATGCAAATGGCCATGTTAGCTCAAAAATGTACATACCTATTGGCTAACTTGACTCACATAGTCCAACCGCCCTAACGTCCACATAGCCTAAGGCGCTTCACTTACCGGATTACGGACGTGGCATCTTGACCCATTTGCACGCCCAACACGTCGCCTCTAATTATACGAGCACTAACGACCTAAAAACTATTATGGCAAGGAACGTGAGATAAATATCTTAGTAGTGACGTGGGAACTCTAGACGTATTCAGATTTCTAAAATGTAATATTAACCCATTAAGCGGTAATCACGAGACGTTGTCCCCTCTAGCCAAAGCGGGAAATGCATGATATCTTCTACGAAAATTCCTTAGCGGTGAATGGGAAAAATTGCCAGGGGTCCAGTTGGTAAATTAATCCTATAATCTGGCGTAGGGACTAGTTTTGGCGGATGAGTGACCTTCCACACCACATGGAAAAAACAATAGGTCTTAAGGATGACTCACACTAGAACGGGACGGGACGGGGCGGGATGGGACGATCTGTAAATTTCTATAGAAAGAATCACGTGATAGCTCGGAGCCCTCGGATTCTTCGCGACTTTTTATTCACCAACAAGCGAAACTATATTTAGATAAAAGTTTCGAAAATTCGTTGATACAAGGTGTTGCGTGCATGCGTACATGCGTTCATTTGCCAAAAAAGAGATAAAAATACTACCTTATTACAAATGGAAAATTCACCGCCTTGGGGACTTGAACACGCGCCTGTGATTTACGCCCATATTTCTAAACATTATCGTTAGAAGTTTCTGCTTACAAAATTGAAAATATTCAAAGTTTAAATAGATTTCATGTTGATATAACATTTTAAAATCTAAATACGCTTAGTAGTGACGTGCTAAACGCTAGGTGCGCTAGATGGATGTTGATAGCGTATCGGGGAAATTATTACTATGCTGAAACTCGTTTAGCGTTACAGTATACGTTGAATGCACAGTGATAGTTTTACCGACTGAAAACAGGATGGTATCGCGTCTGACATTATTTTCGTAGCATAAATAATTTACCCTTAGCCGCCCATATACATTTGGGCAATCCGTCCGGGTATGTCCGCCGGACAAATTGACCATAATTTGATAGGCAGATCTGACGGATATGCTCGAACGTATATGGTGGGCTTTTCGCATTACGAGTACGAAGTGAAAATTATTTATTAACTAATTATAAAAAAAAAATTGCAAATTTAACAAAACATAGATTGTAGTATTTTTTTGCGATTGGTAGTTGCAAGAAGATTTTTAGCTGAAGATGCAAATGACAAAAAATATATATGTGTAGGTAGTTCCATGAGAGTTACACAGTAAGTATGTCCACCAAACAAATTTCTCATATATGAATTGGCAGATCGAGCGATATTCCCGAACGTAGGTATATGGCGAGCAAATACTAGGAACGTCATGTATGACGTTTTGGTGGACGTACTTACTTTGGAGATTGACGGATTGCCATTTAAAGTCGAAGCCGCATACCGCGCAGCGCCGTGCTGAAATGTCACCTCACTTCATTGCGCTCGCCATCGCGGTCTTTCATTCACGTAGTACTCTACCTTATAATTGTAGTCCCAAATTCAATTTATTTTAATTAGACTTCACTCTAGACTATAATCAGCAGTTCAGCATACGTACTAATAACACATAATTTAAAATACATAAATAATTAACACTGTGTTCGGACTCGTACATACAGTGGACGTCAAATATGTCATTTTTGAACCTTATTACAAAGACGTAAGGTGCAATATTGTATGTCGTGTTTACTGTAGGTACCCGTGATTATTTTAGCGATAACGAAAACTGCATTTCCTCACCTACTCGAGTAGGAAGAACAATTTTATAATTACTAGCTTCCACCTAACATTTACAACTGAAAAGACCGGAAAAGTACGAGTACTAGCAAACAAGAACTGTATAACAACACTGGAGGTTGTGCGGTAGGTACGGCTGCAAAAGTGCATACACATTATCAGTGTGTTCATTTATAAAATTACATTTGCAATAGTTTTTCAGCGGATGTCATATAGACTCAACTTCAGAATGGAAACACGTCGTAAGAATATGTCACTGACTGTCCGAATTTTTTGTCGAACCTATTTTTATGAGAATTACACTCCAAGACAGACCGTGATGACGTACTTAACCCTACTTTTTTCTAATAACAAAACGATACTGATTAGCCAGGGCCCGTAATTTTCATGCCGATGACAGACAAATGACGTCAAGCTTCATATCATGTTTTAGGTTTTACATTCGAAAGAATAATGCTGTCATAGACTTTATCTGTCATTAACTCACTTCGTATTAAAACATCGTGTGTCAACAACCTACGTCATTATGACGAAGCCGGCATGAATATTATGGGCCCTGCTGATTACGCTACTACACAACACCTCTAATTAGCTACGTCTTTCATACGTAACGTAAGTTACCACTAAGACCAAATTTTCCAAAAAGAAACCTCGAAACTAAACCCCTCAGGAACGATAAAAAAATACAACTCGAGCAAAGTTGCGAAAGCCAGCGACTCTAGTGAGGAATAAACTAAATAAATAAAACAGTTAAAACATATCCAGTGATTCCAGTGTAAGTAAATAAACGCAAAGTTCCTCACGCTACACCAGAATCGGCGGGCTTATTCCGAATTCAATCCAACTTTTCCGACGGTATTGGCTTGTTTATTTTTAGTAATTGCCCCCCGAGTTGGGGCATAGACTGCATAAAAGTGTAAGGCAAAAGTAGTATTAAAGGAGTATTAAATTATAATAGAAACTTGATAATCCGAACCTCGATCATCTGAACTCTATATTATCCGAACGCTATATTGGTTTATCTGAATGCTTAATTATCTGAGCTCACTCGATTATAGGTACGCATTTTTTGTCCTCGATCCGAATTTCAGATAAAAAGTCTTTTAACTAAATATTTAGCTTTTTTTAATGGCATAATTATACAAGAGGGGATCCAGATTTAGGTGTATTCGTTGCTACACTCCACCCTTATGATCTCCTATTTATTTAGGATTTAATATACTATAAGAAATGCAGGAAATGAAAGCACTTTCTAATGCAAACAAGTACTTAGTGAAGACTGATATTTTTTTGCGACGCTACTATAAGTTTGAGGAAAAAATCTTAGGAGACTTTTAACATTACCTTCTCTTTTACTTCGATAAAACTGAATATATAATTATCTTTCTTATCTACTTTCAATGTTTTCCCTTAATAGTTATTATGTACTCCTAATAAGGGAAAATCTTGAAAGTGGATAATAACCAGATACAATTTTCATCAGTCTTAAATTCTGAGCAAAATATTTATGACCAGTACAATTTTAGCATAGTTTGAACTGACAAATGGAAACAGTTTTTGCGTTGTTTTGTGTGTGCTTTTAATTTCACATCAATTACGAAAGCTTTGTTTGCTGATTCTACGGAACAAATATATGTATCGTTTAGAAATGTATTTTTTTGTAGGCATAGCAACAAAAACAATAACCAAAGTTAAAGTCTCGTAACAAGATGTTTCGCGTTGAAAACGTTTTTTAGGTCTGTTTTAATATAATCGGTTTGCATCTTTAGAAAAACGGCAGGGGCAAATGGTGTAAAATGACATTAGGGCAAAATGGGGCAAAATATTCAGTACTAAGATGCTGCAAATATTACCATGATTTAGTTTAGCGTTGTGCTGTAAAGAAACCACTACATTTCAGGTGAACACTCTAGTTTTCTCTCCTGTGGGCAGTAATAGTTAGCAGCTCGTGGGCTTGTCTAGTAATGATTTTTCCTGGCCTCTGGCCGGCAAACAGCCGATTGCAGGCCGGTACGCTAAACAAATTCGCTGACTGCGTCGAGCAGAATATTAGTGTAACAGACCTTGGCCAGTAAATAAAAAAGCCTCAGGACACATGTTTGTCGACCTCAGCTTCGCTTCGGCCGACGATTACACGAGCTCTGTGACATTTTTTATTTTATAGGCCTCGGTACTTAATCTACTATTATCATACAGTTCCATAGAAAAGGAGTACCCATTCATGTGCGTTAGGGTTGAATAAGAAAATCAACGCATATCCCTTAACTGTTGGCTAGTCCACTCGTTGCTACGTAGCAAACATGCAAGCGTTGTTGTTGCGACGCACAAAACTGACTAACTACGTGGTTATTCCATTTTGTGGTAAACCTTGTCTTTGTAATCAAGTATAGTCAAGTGAATTGATTTAGAGCTGGCTCCCATGAGATTTTCGTTAGCAAAAAAAGCGGACCGCAAAATGTTTTGTGATTCGTCTAACTAATACCCTTGACATTATAAAAAGCCATGTTCCCGCGCGCGCTCACGGTTCTGTCATTCAGTACTCCCACCCCCTTTACCGCTGCCTTAGACTCGCTACGCGCGTTTGCGACGTTGATGTGATAAGTTCGTACTATATATCCTGTCTTCCTGAATTTTTCTACATTGTTTGTACACTTTTTATAAATTTCAGAGTGATTATATCTGAAAATATTCGACTAATCAAATTCTTGTTGTAACCTAAAAGTTATTTTAAAGACCTATCAGTTGATGTACCACATGTATATATTTATTATGAATAAAAGCCATTCCTAGTCCTACCCTAAAAATATTTTTTATCTGGTTATAAAATCATCTTTGTAATTTACTAATAGGGATTATGGAGGCGGAGGGGGGAACACAAAACTGGTTAGCAACATCCGCTAATTGGATGTCTGGGATCTATACTATATATAATAATATCAGAAGTCAGAATGAGGTGCGCTATTTTTGTAAGCGAATATGTCATGGAAGACTGCTTTAATAAGCCAAAATAATAAATGAAACACTATAAATACATACTCAGTTTTAGTGACTCATGGTAAGGACACAGAACGTGTGCCGTATGTATGATGCCACATGCGCCTGAGTCAATGATGCGGCTGCGGCTGATTAGCAGTGTACTTACTGCTAATGAATTTTCACAATTATTACAACTAAAGCCACTCATGGTAAGGGCACAGGACGTGTACCAGTCGTATGACGCCATGTGCGCCTGAGCGCATCGAGCGGTTTGCGGCTGCGGTCGAAGACGTCAGGATGGCGCCGGCCCGCGACACCCGGATGACAATCCGTGACGTGTGACAAGGAAATGTTCACGTATTTCGAATAAAGCTAACATACCAGCTACGGATTTGATTGAATAGCGTGTATTTTTAATATTGCCCCAAATTTTAACCAGACGTAGGCGTTAGTTCTACGAACCGATTTTACAAATAAAACATACTTTTTAACTTTTTTTTTAATTAAAGACTTTAGAACTGATTAATCGCGTTTATTAACACTATGCCCCTAAGTTTCGAGCACTTTACAGCACTCGTTTTCACAGACACAATTTTTTTTATAAAATAATTTAGCTCGCAATGTATTGCTACTTTGTTTTAACGACGTGACGTCACAACTATCACAAGTAAATATTTTTTAATTACTGTCAAATAACAGTGTAATTATTTTTTTATTTATGGAGCAGCAATATAATTGTATATTGCTGCTCCATAAATAAAAAAATAATTACGCTTTACTGGTTAAGACTACCTTAATCCTTATTGAGCTTACCGTAGAACAAGGTCGATATGTGTAAGATTGTCCCAGAATATTTATTTATTTTTATTGTTTTTTTTATAATTTTCAGACCATCAATGGTAGAGCTGTAATAAAATTGAAAAATAAAGTATATTTCATTCAATAAGTGCTGACGGGCTGTTGACTCCGACTTTTAACTCCAAGCTTATCTGGATTCATTTTAAAACAGTCTTACATTTTTACACAAAAGATCTTTGCAGGCTCAGAGTTCAAAGATAAAGTCATGAGGCTTTAACTTTTCATTAAAACTTTTTTTGACATGCAATGTTCATAAGTAATAACCATGATAGTTTATTATGTTTTTAACATTCGCAAATCATACGCAATTTAGTTTTGCAGCAATCTGTTTTCCTCAACAAAGGTATTTATGTGAATCATCACATAGTAAAAAGTCGCTTCCCGCTGTCTGTATGTATGAATTTTCGAATGCTTAAAAACTACGCAACGGATTGTAATGCGGTTTTTTTAATCGATAGAGTTATTCAAGAGGAAGGCTTAATTTATACAATAATAACCCGTGCGAAGCCTGGGCGGGTCGCTAGTAAATAAATATAAGTATCTACAACAATTTTCAACCATTTATTGGTTTCCGATCGAACTGAACTACCTACTGGGCATATTATTATTCGCGAGACGATGCAGAAACTATTTTTTCTAAAACAGGTAAAATGTTTTTCCTACTCAGAATCATGAGTACTCGCCTACTAGGTGAAAAAAAGAGTCCCAGTTTTTCCATTCCGTTACCATTTTTCAAACACTTTGTTGCAGCGGTTACAAAATGGAGAGTACGTAAAACGTTGAAAAAATTTGAGACCAAGTTTTTCTCGCGGTTTTTTTGTTATACATTGAAAAAGCCTGTTATTCTGAGTAGGAAGAACATTAAACTTACCTACCTTTAAAAAAAATATTGGATCAATTTTCGCGAAAATACCCACTAAGTACATGGTGAAGACATCGACCCGATATGATAGTAAAAACGATAGTGAAAACGGTAACCAAGGGAGCTATGTCACAAAACAATAAAAAAATCATTATATTCGCAAATCGTAAGCTGAACTAGGGCGCGGGACATGGAAATCCCGTCCGTTACTCTTATTTCACTTACAGTCGAAAAATCTAGAAGCGCTCCCGCTACATTCTCAGCTCATATCAAAAATACTAACAAAAACTTGTTATTTTAAGGCGCTCAAAATCTAATATTTTCACTAAAGTTGCTCTAACTACATATCCTATTGCAGCAACATGCACCGGTAAAATAAAATTCTCTTTAGCGATAACAAACGCATTCAATTTTGAACGTTATCCCATTGAAATATGGGCGTAAAATTAGTTTTGCACAGACAGGAGCTTGTAGGAGCCTAATTCTTCGTACGGAACAATCTCGCCGCGGTCTGAACTCCTGCTCTGGACCGTGTCCGAGACAAAACGCTTTCAATGTAGCGAGGCGACGAGGCCTATTACATAGGCGAGGAGCGGCTTTAGAAATGCATATTTGTTTGTACTTCCACCTTAGCATTTATTTATTTTTTATTTTTACTCTTTGGAACAAAAGCATTTCATTTTGCCCTATTTCAGTTTCTACATTTTCGTTGGTTGATTGGTGTTGGTGGCTGCCTACAGTCTCAGGTTCGACATTTATTTGTGTATTTACATATCACTAGTGTTTGTTTCTGAATTATAGACGTATTCTATATATGTATACAGGTTGACCTCAGCCATTGGACAAACCCTGAAATCCCACATAGGGCAGCTACATCTTAGTAATGCTCTAACGTAAATATTTTTTTGATTAGAACAAAAAATTAAAGCAATAATTTTTAAAGAAAAGAAACATAGGCAGTGTTTTTGCCAATAGATGACATTTGTCAACAACAATCTAAATTACAAACTATTATATTAGAATTTCATGAGTTTTAGTTGCATACAGGTTGCTTCAAAGTAACAAATAATAATTTGTTATTTATTCGTAACCACTGCATTCATTGTTATGATACTTTGCATACTGGTTCTAAACATCGTAACGCATATGTACGTTTCGGCCTTGTCCAGTGGCTAAGGACATCCTGTTTATGTATGTATTTATCAATATAAGTGTGTATATCGTTTTCTAGTACCTATAGCACAGGCTTTTATTCTAAGTAGTTACTTTATAGACATTCGCTAAAAAAACATCTGTTTATGACCGCCTGTTGATGAGAAGATTTTATTGATTGTATGATTTATTGGCAACAAATCTAACGAAAAATTACGGAAACATTTTAATTAACTTAAATTAAAAATAACTATAAACCTAACAGCCCGGCCCCTGAGGCATGATCCCAAGAGCGAGGTAACTGCCAGTGTTCTTATCCCCGATTAGGGGACCCTCCCGGTACTGATTTTGTATGGCGAGAACCGGGAATTCCCGGTTCGGAGACTGTATTAAATATAGAAAACCGGTATTGGGAACACGCCCTATCCCCGATGAAATGATGATTTTTCTTCAATTGCTCTTGCTGCTGACAACAAGGTACTGAATAACAATAATAACGTTTAACTCTTATGAATTAGACCAAGGCAGTCTACGTTACTGCGCTATAAAGAGGACAGAGAGAAACAACTGGTCCCAGTTTAGAAAATGTTAAGTGGAAAAACTGTCAAAACACGAAACACTATAGAAAAACTTTTGTTATTTTTCCATTTCTTAAAAGAAAAGAAATTTCGGTATAATTTTAGACGTATTTTCTTGTCCTTTTTTAAAATTCGTTTTAAAGTTAGATGTCAAACTTTTACGTATTTACTAAAAGGCTACGTGTTGATTTACTTCGTTTTAGTTCAGTTCTTGTTAATAAAACAAGTTTAGTTAGTATATCTTTAAACAGTAGTCTTTTATTTTACGGTTATAAAAAAACTTAAAATAGGAACGAGATTCTCAGCCATCAAGGAATTTTGAATTATTTCAGACACGTTGCACGAAGAAAGCCCCAGTAATTAGAAACACTCCTAGTGGTAGGCAAAGTTGAAGGTTTGAGACCTCGCTGACAATCTCCTACCAGGAGGCCATAACTGGTCATCCTGTCATTGCCTTGAGAAAAGCCGAAGACAGTAACGAGTGGAGAAGCATAGCCAATACCTCAGTTAAGACTTTCCTAATTTCGTACATCGTCAATGAAGATTATGAGGAAGAAGAAGGGACACTATAAAGTAGACGAAAACACCAAAAATAAATCGACACACTTGCCTTGCCTTAATACTAATTGAAGATATGACCAATAACGTCAGTCACTAACGGCACCCTAAGTTTAATCAAATTATGGCAACTATAGTACCATACCTGATGCCTAACTTTAAAATCCTTAGATTTTTTAAACAAATTACTTAATAATCTAGAAGTGAAATCATTAAGGCTTACATACTCGTATGTATAAGAAAACCCACAGCGCAAAGGATTAACTGAGTTCAGCCTCTAGGCTGCTTAGTTCCTTTGGTAGCGCGAGGACGGGGAGTGGTGTTCTCGACCAGTTTGTTGTGACATGTGCTTCATGACGCATAAACAGCAGCTTATCCAACTGAGTGCCGTATTTCCGCAAAATACTAATAAAAGTTCTTCAGTAAAACCTATCAACACGCTACGCAAAATATGTCTGGTCAAAAAATGTCACCTTGTAGTGATTTCTTCTAAGCCGACAAAGCTATTTCAGTGAAGTACTTAAGGCAGGTCACTTTCTTTGAACGTCATTTTAGAGGAAGGTCACGTTCTGACGACGTCACTTTTGAGGTTTGCCACTTTTTTAAGAACGTCACTTTCGACTCAGGTCAGTTTTGTTATACGCCATTATTCTGAGGACGTCACTTTCTGAGTAAGCCACTTAATTTCGGTGAATGCGTGTTCGGGGAGCGAAGAGAATAAATAACCTCCAGGGATGGCTCTAATTAAAACGTATATGGAATCGTTCCAACTGGAAATACTGTGTGAGGCTTTAAACCTAAAAAGTTGAGAGCCGCGCTTCTGTATTGAAATAATTAATATAGCTGAGCTAAAAGCTAAAATTGATTTTCTATTCTCTTTTAACCAAAAGGAATGTTGCGTGAAGTTATTATTTAACGACTGCTTTATATGAACTGTTTCAACGGCCTCCTAGCCTAGTCGGTAGTGACCCTGCCCTCGAAGCAGGAGGTCGCGGGCTTGAATCCTGGTCAGAGTATATAGAGCATATAGAGCATGTATTTGTGCGTTTATCACGAATATTTGTTCCTGATTTATAGATGTTTTCTATGTATTTAAGTATATATTATATATATGTATCTATCTATTATATATATCATCGTCTACTACCAACATCACAAGCCTTATTGAGCCAGGCCGTGGGATAAGGCGATTTGTGTAAAATTGTCCCACCACATTAAAAATATATATATTTAAATATGGAGATGATAGTAAGACATATAACACGTTAAAGTCAGTATTACCACAGATTATATTTAATAATCAAACGAACTTACCTGTGAAGTTTGATTGGAATTATACGAGTATCCAAATCGAAGATTACATATATTTACTAGCAGCAGTACACGGTTATGTGCTGTCCTTGTCACACATTTAGAGTTAAAATATTATTCAAAAAATGTTCTCGCTGTCGCCCGCCGCGTAAGGTAGGTGTCGTGCCGGTGCACGACCGCGCCCCCAGCGGCGTGGTTTATCATTATTTTAGAGCACATAGATATTTTTGTGTTAGGACCAGAGACTATTTTATTTTAATTTTTAGGGTCTGGGAGGGTGGGAGTATGTAATCTTCGATTTGGATACTCGTATAATTCCAATCAAACTTCACAGGTAAGTTCGTTTGATTATTAATTATACTTCGTATCCAAATCGAAGATTACATATATTTACTAGCAGATGTTTAGAGAATTGTAATACTACATATAAGTAGGAAAAATAAAATAAAATATCGAAGTCAAATCCGACGCTCCTATGGGTTCCTGATAATTAGCTTCATACATGAGTGCCTAATAAAATAAAACGGTACTATTATGTAAATATTATATGAATATTTTTATTAGATTGGACTTATGCATGCCATGCTGTGCGTGTCCAAGTGAGGAACGACATTAATAAAGAATGAAATTACTTTCAATAACCTTTTAGGTGAAGCAAAACACTGAAGTGTGTATTATCGTCGATATAATTTTAACATTACTTGAATATACCTGCTTTAAATTATACTTCGTTCATTTAATTGAACTTTACTGACGAATCCCTGATCCCTGCATAGTGATTGTATACTTTAGATATGCCTGTATTTCATGTCGAAGTAAAAATGGAAGACAAAAACCAGTTGTGTGATTAGTAAAACAAGCTATCAGTAGTTTCTTCATAGCAAGATTAGTACTAAAGAAATCTTGTTATAAAATATACATACAGATTTATACTGAGACCAAACAATAATTCAAGTGGTGGGTAATGGTTAATACGTTAAGTTTTTCCTTTTTGAGTAGAACGTTGTAATAAAAAACTTAAGTGGCAGGTGCCTTCGATTCTACTGTAGGATAACGAAATATTGACCAGTACGCTACAGCAGCAAGAGAATTACTATTTTTGTAAATAATTGTTATAATAAGGAACTGACACGTGGAGTATTTTTATATCTTGATAATCGGAATGCTACTATTGAAAAGAAGTCTCATCATGGTAAAAACAACCTGATGGAGTAAAATTTTATTACGTTCTACACAATTCCTGTAGAATACGAGTATGTAACACGAGACGCCGTTAATGCGGAGCAAAGTTTATTTATTGTTTATTTATTGTATACAATTAACACTAAGTTGTACGATCCTCAACACGATTTTATTAATGTGAAGAAACTCAACGCTGTTAATGCGGAGAAATGTTGTACAATCATCAACAAAATTGATGTAGAGTAACTCAACGCTGTTGAAGCGTAGCAAAGATCTACAATCCTCGACACAATTAATGTGGAGAAACTCAACGCTGTTAAAGCGGAGCAAAGTTCTACAATCCTCGACACAATTAATGTGGAGAAACTCAACGCTGTTAAAGCGGAGCAAAGTTCTACAATCCTCGACACAATTAATGTGGAGAAACTCAACGCTGTTAAAGCGGAGCAAAGTTCTACAATCCTCGACACAATTAATGTGGAGTAACTCAACGCTGTTAAAGCGGAGCAATGGAGACACTCAACGCTGTTAAAGCGGAGCAAGTTCTACAATCCTCGACACAATTAATGTGGAGTACCTCAACGCTGTTAAAGCGGAGCAAAGTTCTAGAATCCTCGACACAATTAATGTGGAGTACCTCAACGCTGTTAAAGCGGAGCAAAGTTCTAGAATCCTCGACACAATTAATGTGGAGTACCTCAACGCTGTTAAAGCGGAGCAAAGTTCTAGAATCCTCGACACAATTAATGTGGAGTACCTCAACGCTGTTAAAGCGGAGCAAAGTTCTAGAATCCTCGACACAATTAATGTGGAGTACCTCAACGCTGTTAAAGCGGAGCAAAGTTCTAGAATCCTCGACACAATTAATGTGGAGTACCTCAACACTGTTAAAGCGGAGCAAAGTTCTAGAATCCTCGACACAATTAATGTGGAGTACCTCAACGCTGTTAAAGCGGAGCAAAGTTCTAGAATCCTCGACACAATTAATGTGGAGTACCTCAGCGCTGTTAAAGCGGAGCAAAGTTCTAGAATCCTCGACACAATTAATGTGGAGTACCTCAACGCTGTTAAAGCGGAGCAAAGTTCTAGAATCCTCGACACAATTAATGTGGAGTACCTCAACGCTGTTAAAGCGGAGCAAAGTTCTAGAATCCTCGACACAATTAATGTGGAGTACCTCAACGCTGTTAAAGCGGAGCAAGTTCTACAATCCTCGACACAATTAATGTGGAGTACCTCAACGCTGTTAAAGCGGA
This sequence comes from Lathronympha strigana, assembly GCA_949128165.1. Classification (NCBI taxonomy): domain Eukaryota; kingdom Metazoa; phylum Arthropoda; class Insecta; order Lepidoptera; family Tortricidae; genus Lathronympha; species Lathronympha strigana. Next base: position 5,496,584 of record OX421911.1, read on the forward strand.
GCAAAGTTCTACAATCCTCGACACAACTAATGTGGAGAAACTCAACGCTGTTAAAGCGGAGCAAAGTTCTACAACCCTCGACACAATTAATGTGGAGTACCTCAACGCTGCTAAAGCGGACGATCCTTGACATCATTAATGTGTTAAAGCTCAACGCTGTTAAAGCAAGCTTATTTGACACAATTTTTGTGGCATAATTGTTGAAACGGAGCAAAATTATACAAATTTACACGCGATTTATGTCACGTAACTCGGCACTGTTAAAGCGGAGCAGCGTAGGGTATTTAATAAGATTAAGCCTATTTCATCGATATAGCTTACGAAAATATATATATTTTTATATATATGTATATTATGAAGCTTCTCTAGAAAACTATAAATCAAAATTTAAGTCGTTGTTTGTATTACTTCAGTATATATTGGTTCATCCTTTCAATAAACAGGAATATTAGTTTCGTGATAATTCAATTGGGTTAAAACCATTTGCTCTCCAATGAGGTTTTTGTTAGCAAACTCACTCAGCTTCGTAAAATTATTCATTTTTGGTTAACACCCTCCTAAACGGTGAGGTTTTAATAGTAGGTACGTACGACAATATTAATATCCGACTTAATTTTCATTAAGTCGTGTTGAGTCCTATTAAGTATCGTAAAGGTATCATCTACAATTTTATATGTAGGTATCATAAAAATGTGATCCACAACATTCACTACCTACATATACAAATTACAATACATCTATTATAATATATATAAGTAAAAATCATATGATTTATATAATTTCATGCATTGCATTGCATTGTAATTCGTTTTTACTTAACGCAACAATTCGCAAGACTGCGCCGTCAGATATTGGTTCAAATTCCGAACCAAACTATCCTTGTTTCGTGATGGGGATACGTAAAGTTGATAAAAATAATCAGTAAGTATAGGTATTATTGTTATACAAAAAACCACAAAAAACCACAAAAAACTTTAACTATTTTGTGTCTTTAACCAGTTTTCTCGTTATTCGCTCTGAGCATGCAGGAAAGCGATTGAACACCTTTTAGGTGTGCAATTTGTTAACGAACCACCAATCACAATACAATTACAACCTGTAATGTCCGCATATTATTTAGGTATTGTATTTTGTAAATTTTTACATAAACCAAAATATCATATTTTTGACCTGGTTATATCGTTGTTTATTGAACGGTTTACGTTATCTAAAATATGAGGAAAATAAAAATAACCTCTTTCGAGTCTTTGAACAAAACAAAAAAGTTATTCTTTACCTTAAATAACTTACCTATACTCAAAGAATACAACTCTGAACATAAATTATCCTTCTTTAATCGTATAGACACTAGGTCGCAAATTAAACCCCTGCAGCGGCTACAGCAAGCATTCGCGCTATTTAGCGGAACAGGGTAATACGGCACTGCCGCTGCGGTTACACTTCCCTTTAGTTTAGAGCCTTAACTGCAGCAATATCATAGTATTTTGACTTCATTAAAACATGATCAAGATTATATATTCCGACTCATTAAAGTCGTATTTCCTTGATAGAACCTGAAATAGGCTTACTCGTAAATAGGAACGTAGTTTATACGAAACCTATCTTATTTTTATTTTACAATTTTTCTCTGCAACAACATTATGATGATAATTATTGATTGTAGTCATTGTTACTTATTTCAGCGAGCTCATGATTCTTTATAAGCGAGTATATCTTTATGACAGTTCATATAAATGAAGTAGGTAGGACGACGTACAAGAAGCGCTATAAGTATGTGTGCTTCTTAGCTGACTAATCGGGGCTGTCTTTCACGAATAATACAAGACAAACATGAAGAATTGAAGAGGTCATACCTACCTCCCTTTTAGGGATAAAATGGGGAACCTCTAAAATACCTATATTGTCCCGAAGGCTCGACGATAGTCGAAACGGCAACATCCGGATCATAAGCTAGCTTTTATTAACAAAACTATAGATAAATGAGGGAACCTCTATGGCTATTTTACTTTAAATTACTTTTAGATGCCATTTTGTTAACCGAATTTACTACAATTTGTGAAATTCATGTAGACTTTCATAATTTTTTAGCATTGCAATACTTATTACTATAATTATCTCAGAACTCTGGAAAGGTAGATGAAATCATTGCGTAGATGAGATTACATTTGTTTTCGTTAAATACCAGGGTTAGAAGTAAGTGGCTAACCCTCGAGTATGGCGTGTGGCGCAATTTTTAGTATACGGTCTGGTACACAAACCTGATACGAATTATAACGCGTAAATACTATAACGCGTAAATACATAACGAACCTTAAAGTTCTCTTAATTAGGTTTAAATTTGTATGTTAATCTACGAGTAACAACCCGTGCCTTTAACATGTACCTTACTTATATTACTTAGAAAAAATAAGGTAGATGTAAAAGCATTATTTCGAACAAAGTAAAGATTCCTTGATCTATTCTTTTAGTTATTATATGATTAATACACCACACTAACATTCAATTTTAAATTGTAATCTACCACACATATATTGGAAGCAAAATCAAACATTTGGACAAAATCACTTTCCGAAAGAAGATTCGTTAAACGGCAACTAGGCCGCGGTTTTATTCTGTAATTTGAATTCATCGTTCTGAAGATGTGTAAAATCACTCACCCTAATCCTTCAATCTGAAATAGATATACACTAAAACACTATTTTTGCGAGAAAATACGTGTGACTCGGACAAACACAAAAAAATGTAATGATAAACCACGCCGCTGGGGGCGCGGTCGTGCACCGGCACGACACCTACCTTACGCGGCGGGCGACAGCGAGAACATTTTTTGAATAATATTTTAACTCTAAATGTGTGACAAGGACAGCACATAACCGTGTACTGCTGCTAGTAAATATATGTAATCTTCGATTTGGATACGAAGTATAATAATAGTTCTCAAGAGCAGATATTAATCTCATAGAATAAGCGAATACAAACCGTTTTGTTTACTACGCTGAAACAATTGACGTTCGGCTTCCTCTCCCCGCACAAACACTAGGGTTGCCTACGATTACTTATACTACGATAATTCTGGCGAGCGCTCTGGCGTGCGTGTTGCATGGGCAGCCCGTTGATAATATGTGTCGTTACAGACGCGAATCAAAAGACAATCGAATCGAGTTTGCGTGAAGTGTTCCATAGTCCAGCCGCCTGTTTCATCACGCTGATAATGTCGGCTGCATATTAAAGTTAATACAAACGTTTGTGACAATTTTCGCAACGTCAGCGTGATCAAACAGGCTGCTGGTATTACCTGTTTTAAGTAGTCGTTCACCGACAGAACGTTAGTATATTGAGGCGGAAACTGACCCAGTACTAACGATGGAACATCTTTTTTAAATCTTAAATGCATGATGATGCAGTTATGACACATAAGCGAGACAAGTGACAATCAAGTTCTCTTGGAATGTAGACTTTGTCATGTCGTCGTAAGTTCTTAATTTGAAATGAATTTGGTTGCCACTTAGGATTTTTTAGGATCAATACTGCATTTAAGGGTTAAACCGTCTACATTCCACCGGATTAAAAAAGGCTCACATTTTCCTACTCACAATATTTTCCTAACATTCAATAGAATGAAACCACACATTATTAATGACATCGTCTCGAGGTCATATTACAGCGCCGGTACTTCAAACCGTAATTTCCCACAGGGTGTTGTATTTACGACACAACCTAATTGATCGTATTTCTCAGGACGTAGAGCTTAGACATGTTTACTCCCGACTCCTGTGTAGAAACACACGAGTTCTGAGAGTTGCTCTTGATCTTGACACAAGCTACGTTCACAAGAAGATTATGTTTCAGCAGGGAGGTGTCACTCCGCGTTTTACTTTTAATTATTTAAATAGGCCATAAACTGTCAGTGTTCGTGAAACGCGCATTACCGTACCGTAGCGTTCCATTATATTTATACATGTTTAAAACAGCGCACTGCGCATATTGACACCATTTTCGACGAATTTTACAAATCCTAACTCCCTTTAAAAACATAAATCTTTGGAGGCGTCTAAGTCGGCCATTTTTAATATTAGCGAAAACTTTATTAAGAAAAAAGTGATTATTTCATCACTCTATTTAGTAGTCTGACCAATTTATGTGTTGCGGAATCAAGATGAACTGACCGCTGCATTTTGTACTCGTATTTAGTATATTTAACATTTCATAAAATAAAACTCAGCTTGGATATGACCTAGGACTATAATTAAACCATAAGAATAAGTGAATAACATAAAAATAATAGGGCCTACTTATAATTACATATACATTTTCCATTACTTATTACTGATATTTAAATTTCCCAAAGTGAACTGAACACCTGCTTGGCTGTAATAGGTATCCGAAAATAGACTCATACAATTACTCACTGTAATTTTTATATTATTTACTAATTAGTACGGTTTATTGAGGGCCTAAATACTAACCATCATATCCAAACTGATTTTATCGTTACCATTCAATTATTTAATATAATAAACATGAGTGCACAATGTAGACAAACGGCGGCGGCGACACGGGCGGTCAGTTCAGTTTGCGCGTCGAACCCCGTAAATCCGTAACGCATAATTTAAAAACTATAAGTCTTAGCCATTGAGTTATACTACGTCTTAGCAGCATATTTAATGGAAAAATTTAATGGAAAAATTTGTCTCATTTAAAATTTTTGCTTTAACTTCAATAGATTAAAAAAACGTAAAAAGTGTAATTTCGGACACAAAAGGGGTGTTAAAAAAGAAAGGGGCAAAACTTGTCGTTTACTATACTTTACTGGGAAAAAAATTACCTTTACCTACGCGTGTGAACGAAATGTATTTGTTGCTAAGAAGAAATATGTATAGACATCCCCGTCTTTAGTGTTAATTAATGATTTACATGCCACAAATAAACACGAGTACAATAATAAGAAAAAAATACACACCTACATTAGATTTATTTGTGCATCAACTCCATTACCCAAAGATTGTCTATAAGGGATCGCTCCTCAGCGATACCATCGCCTGTTGTCTACCGCTATTTATAATTTAGTTTCTAATTTATATTGTTTTTATTTCCTTGTTGTGAACGATAAACGTGGTGATTGCACGTAGAACCGCGTACCGGAAGGCGCAGCGTGGGTAGGCCCCCCACAAGGTGCACTGATGACCTGGTGAAGGTCGCAGGAGTCCGCTGGATGCGGGTGGCGCAGGACCGTTCATTGTGGAAATCTTTGGGGGAGGCCTATGTCCAGCAGTGGACGTCTTTCGGCTGAAATGATGATGATGATGATGAACGATAAAATTATAGCACTTTAAACTTTCGCGTTTTGTACACATTATTATAAACATAGAACGGGTTTATCGCGAATTAAGTTAATTTACCATTTCATATTGTCATGGCCTCGGCTTGACTGATGAATCAGCGAAATCCATATCTACATTTAGAAATATTTTAAATAGTTTACTCATGTAAGTGAATTGTTATAAATGTCAACGGCGATATTGCTAGAAATGTACCCGGCGGAAAGACACTTTAAACGTATGGGTAGATAGAAAGTTAAGTCTACCCTTTTACCAAATGTTGTCAGTACGACACACAACACTCACAACATCCGCGCATCGATCCGATGACAGATCTCGCGGTTTGAACTTCTAAATCCACTGGTCCCCACTCCCCCCCTATTATTTTATCACAACCTACTTACGTCACCTATTTTATCACCTAGATTTGATCATTCGCCTCTCTCACTATTCGGGGATAGTAGTGACTTTCAGTGGAGAGTATTTTAGGTTTGTGCAACTTGGTCCAATGACTCGATACAGAAAATAGCAGATAGTCAGCTATTACAGATTTATGTACTTGGCGATTTTTTACTGCCACTATGAACAGAGCTGAATGTTCAAGAGAGGGTGAAGGAACACCTTTGTTTGGCCAATGTACGCACTTCCACTTTCTGAAATGGGATTCTGGAATGGGATAACATCCTTTGGGCTGCGGAAAAGATTCTCCGCCTTGGATAACGACGTATTTCTAGCAAGATCACCGTTGACACTTCGCTGATTCATCAGTAAAAGCCGCGACCATGACACATGAAATTGTATCGAAACGTCGTCGTGTTTATTGTGTGTGTGTATTTGTACACGTATTATATTGTACACACTCCATGTTACCCAGTTCTTGTTACAGAATTATAGTACTCGTATTATTGAATGTAATGGGAGATTGGGAATTTCTATAACGATAATTATCTAACTTCACCGCCGTAATAGAGCTGCTGCTCAATTCTTCATTAAATAAAGGTCTTATACTACTAGTAAATATGTATAGACTAGGTAAGGTCAATGTGGAGAATTCCGTGATAGCGATTATTCCGTCTAATACTCTCATGTGTCGACTATAAGCACAGTAAGCAGCTGCCGACTCAGTCGATGATCTCGGGATAGCCTGCTGCTTATCAATTGTGTCGGCAGCGCTCCGTAGTTGCGTACAGTAGGTATTTATTTACATGCAACGCGGGCGAGCATTAGACGGCATAGGCCCTATGACGGAATTAGCCACATTCTCATTACATAATTGACCGAGCGAGCGAAGCGTCTCTGTGTCAGCTTGGGCAAAAATGTTTTCGTGTGTCTGTCCATTTGTTCTCCTCTGCAGGTTGCCTTTATCAACCAATTCTTTTGAAATTTTGTAAGCAAGTTCGTTAATCACATAACAAAATGATGTCGATTCAGTTTTAAAATGAAAATTTGTAAAATTGCGCGAATCGGCACAAAGGTCCTATGCGCCATAGACGCCCCAAAGGCGCTTAGGAAATTTGTGCCAATACCAGTACCATCTCGCGAGGTCTACTGCTCATAGAGTGACTAGTTATATTGTGTTTGCAACTGACGACTTATTTATAGTAAAAAAAGTATATTTTGACACAAACTTAATGAATAAACTAAAGCTAGACGTAAGCTAAAGTGGTTACACTTGTTTACCTAAAGTAAAAAAGATTTTTGCTCAGCGTGTCCAGCGTGTTAGAGTGACAGAAGTGTCATAATGGAATAGAACGTCTCCGAGCTCACTTTGCAAGTTTTTCGTGTTCGTCTAACCAGAGATCAGATAAATTTGAAGACTGTTATTCCTTACACAAAGCCATTTACATTGCAATTGATCTAGACACAGCTGCTATTTTAACTGCGATATGTATCCTATAAGACCGCCTGTTGTTTGCCTCTGTGTTAATCAAATGTTTGTACCTTGTAAATGTTTTTTTCTTTCTCATGTACTGAGGTGTGCAATAAAGAGTATTCTATTCTATTCTATTCTATTCTATTCTATAAGATCTCTCACCTATAGCCACCCGCTTTCCGATGCCACCGTCACGAGAGGTCGGTCGTGGTCGACCCGTAAGAAAATTATATATTCTTTTATAAAAATAGGAAAATCGACTTCAAACAGTGAAAATTAAAATAATATAATATATTCTTTATATAATGTATTAATTTTTATTTGCTGTAAGGTCCAGAAACTGTACACAAGTACAGAAACACTGTCTTCCAGGCGGAGTGTTTGGGCATTATACTGGCAGCACACGCAATCGTCGCAAGGAAGGTAACGGATTTCCCAATCCGCATACTCTCTGACAGTCGATCAGTACTACAGGCCCTACAAGGCTACACTTTAACCTCGGGACTAGTCCACGAGTGCCACACAATCCTGTCGGAGGTATGTAAGAACAATCACGTAACTCTACAATGGATCAAGGGGCACAGCAACTCGCGAGGGAACGATGCAGCAGACATATTGGCGAAGGAAGGTTCGGAGACGGTCGTGATAGGACCAGAACCGATCATACCCCTGCCACTCGCCTGGCTGCGGAGCACTCTCCGACAAGACACCAGGGTAAAACACCAACTTTACTGGTCTAACATAGGAACCTGCAGGCAAACAAGGTTAGCCCTCCCGACAATCACCCCCGGGCTGTCGCGGAGGCTGAGACAGCTGAAAAGGCCCCAGCTCCGTCTCCTGACCGGCGCCATAACAGGTCATGCCTTATTCAACAAACACTTGCATACTTTGCGTGTTACAGACAGCGCACTCTGCAGGGCCTGCTTGGAGGCAGAAGAAACAGCCGCCCACGTCATCATCGAATGCACTGGGGTGGCAAACTACCGGGCACAATACCTCGGTACACCGAGGTCTCTCCCGGAAGTCGTCGGCAACATTAAGGGTCTGCTAGGCTTCCTGGAAGAGCTGGGTTGGCAGGAGTAGTGCCGGCAACCCACCACGCAAAATAGGCGCATCATTTGACGTCGAGTTGCGGAAACTAGCCCGCGTATACCTATACCTATACCTAAGGTCCAGAAAGGAGTAATCAAACAAATGGAAGTGACACCATATTGCGCTACCACCGGATACGTTTAAAGTCACACGTACGGGTGCCTTTGAAAATTGAGGAGTTCCCTAAATTCCTCATAGATCCTATCATCAAATCAATACCAAATTTCCATGGGACCTCGGAGCTCGGATTAATCGGTGAACATACATAAAAAATAATTTTAAAAAAGATTCTGATGAGTAAGTCCTTGTAAGTTGGTTAATAAAACTAAAATGCTACAGAATATAAGTAAAATCCTATCTATCTCTCTAAATTATCGGCGAATATCATTTTCCAATCAACTTCATCACTATCACTAAGTACACAGTATAGTTATAACAAAGTCGCTTCCTGCTGTATGCATGTATGTATGCTTAAATCTTTAAAACTACGCAACGGATTTTGATGCGATTTTTTTAAATAGATAGAGTGATTCAAGGAGAAGGTTTATATGTATAATAAGAACCCGTGCGAAGCCGGGGTGGGTCGCTAGTATCACATAATTTCATTTACCAGCTGCAACGTTTCGCGTACATATTTTTCACATATTTCACTTCAACTTAACCTAACCTAGTTCGCAATAAAGAATTCGGCCAAATTAAAGTTGGCAAATAATAATTATCTAAATGTTGATTGCCATGTGAATCATCAGCGAAAAGTTGGTTGGCAATGGCCAATGGATGTAAAAAGGCATATTAAGGCAAGAAACGCCAGTTTTTGTTATTAATTTGTCTTTGACCTACCTTCATTTCATATTCCTAATGGACTTAAAGAACAAAACTTGCTATCTGAAATATGAGCGCGGGCAAAAAAATAAGAGCAAGTGGATCGAAACTGTGCTTTTGTCGTGAAAAGTTTAAATGTAAGTTTCAGTGAGAGCGTATTATTAACATTTCTATTGTTTTATTTTTAACCTTAGGTACTAGTTATATATTATTAGAAAGCAAAAATGGTAAATAGTCGTCTTCAGCCGAACAACTGTGAAACCATTAGTCTACAGATTTAAAAAAAAACCTTTTTGAATAGCGTCCATTGCATACTGACACCTTAATGTCTACGGTTGTTTGTAGTGTCGTCTGGAACAAGTTTTGTAATTAAGTTTTATAAACCTTATGATGAAAAACGGACCAAGGCCTCCAATGCCCAGGGCTGGGGTCGAACCAGTGTCATCCTACATTCGCGGCAGATATGTGTTTATTGTGTGACGGTGTTTTATGTATGATATGTGTGATATGTGTAATATTAATGACGCATTAAATATATATCCTGAACATTGATTACAAATAATAAATTATTTGATTCGTGCTTTACAATTATAACGTGTGGGTGTCTAATTAGCTTCTTATTAAACCAAGTTATCGATCTCTATCTAAAGCTTGGCGACACTGTCGAATAACCTATTATTTTTCTCGATTAGCAAAAGATTTTTCATGAATATAGAAAAAGTTAACAGACGTTTTAGTTAACTTTTGTTTTCTCCCTTTCTAACAAAGGTAAATTTCAAACAGACAGATAAAGACAAACAATCATTTAGCACAGCTGTTTTTGATGTCCGTTTATGAATAACCCCATTATTGTAAATAAATTGTTTAAAAAAATAACTGCCTTGATTTTTTTCTAATTTTGCAGTGCATGATGTGAAATATTGTTATTACCTGAAGATAAAAGAGTTGTGAATTTTAACTATAAATCTCTCATGAGATTCGAATATACTATATAATATTTAAAACGGGTCACTCACGTAATTAAGTTCGCACGACATGTTTCGATCTTTATAAAGATTTTTATCATCACAAGCAACCACCTGCGACAGATGCAAGTCGTGCACTGCGAACTAGCGCCCTCTATGCCCTGCTACTGGCAAGGGGTGCACGGGTGCCGGCAGCGGCGCGGGGGGCGATACGGCAGCAGACAATCTACCCTCGTTTTCAGTACCTATTGTTCTAATGACGATCTCATTAAAGATCTAAACATGTGATCGGTCGTGTCGTGTGTCTCTTGTGATCATGAGTGACCCGTTTAAAATATTATTTAAAAGGATTACGATTAAAAAAAAAAAACAGATATTTATAATGAATCAAATCTATGATATTAGCCCCATCTTATCTCAGAATGGTCGCATTACCGCAGAGAGCTCGCATTCCTCGCACTAAACGTAAAGGGAACGTATCGTTTACGGCTAAACCACCCCCGGGGAGGATGAACGAGTTTTCATGAGCACTTGGAAATAACGAGTTCTGTAAATAAGACACTGCGAGTAGTTGAGTTGCGATGCGATTACGTTGAAAGTGTAAGATACTGAACGTAACTGCTCAAGGTAGAGTTTTATTAATGTTAAATCAAGAGCATAGGCTAGTATTAAAAAAAATGAATAATGTATTAATTCAAAATTAACCCCACTTGAAATGTTTGCATAATGTGGGTATAAACATTTTTCTTCAAAAATACCGAAAAAGGTAAAAAACGCAACTCTGTCTGTCGCATCGTTAAATATCCCGAGAACTACCTACTGATTTAAAATTTGGAATAATATGCTGTTAGATAATTATATGAAATCTATTTATAACTGTTTCTATTTAAAGTCTCTAATAATCTAACATAGATTTTAAATTTAAACTTATGGGCACTTACTTAATTTTGTACTCAAATTACCAAAGTTTGTCAGTTAATATTTAAGTAAATATGATAATTTAATAAGCAATACAAAATACTCGAAAACTGAGAGATACAGATCTAAGGTCATTAGAACCAGGAACAACCATATGACTGTACAAATAAGATTACGTCATATTCTTGTGGCCTTCATAGAAAGATATTATTGCAGGTGACTTCTTCATACTGCGTGATCTTCACAAAAAGTATAGGAACTTGGTCTCCTCCACAGGAAAATTCTGAAATACGAGCCTCCAACGGAAAGTCCGCAGCCAAAATCAGGTGTAGGTTCTCCAAATAGAGTAACAAACTTTGGCCTACATTCAGTGTCTCTACCATGAGTTGATATAGATTTCGAAGGATAGATTTCGACACGTTATCCACGGTTGCATCTCGCTTCCACTCGCAAGTGCGAGCAAGACGCACTAACAGTGCGTTGACGTGTACGTGAGTGGTTATAGATTTCTCCACTAGATTTAAAACTCGTGGTAAGCGTACTGGTCTAAATTAGATTCCACTGCGTTTTCCGTATTTCCGCCTCATGTTGCCTTTACCAAGTGTTAAGCGTGTTTGCCGAAAGTAAATTACAAATGCTTAATTCGGTTCAACTAGAAATACAATGACATTTAAAGAAATGGGGCCGTAAAATGAGGTGAGCTGGGACGAATTTATAAAAGTTTATATTTATTAGTGGCACGTTAATTTATATACTTATAAAGTGTTCCTGGTGTATGAATTTTCATATTCATTTCATTTCCTAGATTTTACGATTCATACAAAACAGCATGAAATCCCAGATCACCCCCATAGTTAGAATTAGGAGGGAGAGGAGCTGAGTGAGATGGGGCAATTGCTATAATTGACACAATAAAACAATACTTGCCAAGAGAATAAAGTATTTTTGTAATCAATAATGACAACTCTCGTCTAAGAAGACCAACTCACCCCTCTAGCACCCTATTCATGACCCAACTAAGCTCGCAACCCCATTTTACGGGGTTACTTTAACGATGACTCACGCTAGACGTGGTCAGGCCGTTGTGTCAATTTCTATACCAAGTGTCACACTATCTCCGAGCTATCACGTGGCGATTTCTAAAGAAATTGACACATGCGGCCGGCTCCGGGCCGGCGTGCGCCATCAGTTACGTATTCTTCACTTCATAAATATAAATAAATAAATAAATATTGTGGGACAATCTTACACAAATCGACGTCCCTCGGGAAGCTCTATAAGGATTGTGATGTGGGTACCTACTAGGCGACGATTTATATAACACAAATAAATACTTGGATACATAGAAAACAGCCATAACTCAGGAAAAAATATTTGTGATAAACACAAATATAAATTCCTGGAGCAGGATTCAAACCCAGAAGCCCCGGGTGCTTCGTAGGCAGGGTCACTATAGACAACTAACTGTTTTATACGATTAAGCCCCGTTTTAGTAAATTTATTAGTTGTAAAAATCGTGAAAGTTTGAATAAGTGAATCCCTAGATTGTCCGTAAAATACCGGATTACACACATTGCCATAATACAACAACAATTTCTCCAAATATTCGACATTATGCAGAATCAGAAAACCAAGACTCCTGGTTTATTCATAACCCCAGAACGAATGTCGATTCCTAAACAACATAAATATTTTGCCTTCAAAAATGTCCATAGGAAAAATTCGTGACGAATCCAAGCTATGCAGGCCGACAAATGCGTGTCTCTGATTAAGAACGACGTTACTGCTCGGAATTCGTGCAAACATGCGTCGTTTTAGAGTTTAGCAGTTAAGATGCATTCAGAACCCCTTGTGAATACAAATAGGCCGCATGTGAGTGAAATAGGCGCAGGGCCGCATATATTACGAATGCTTTTAATATCACAAAACGCGTCTCCGTACTTTCGTGACAAAACAAAATAAGATTTGCCAAGGCAGTGGTGTGCTGCAGCTGCTGTGAAAATTTATCAAATACAAGTAGCATTTTTTTAGATTTGTGGCGTTTTCAAGCTAAAGGTACCACATTGTTGATTATTGACAAGGCTCTACTCTCATAAATAATCACTTATAAATCAACCTTGTCAGCAACCGACATTTGAATTGAATTGTAATAGGTACCTTTAGCCTGAAAACGCCACATTTATACTTTAATTCACAGGAACCTATATAATATATATAGATACATTTAACTGGAAGAACAGCATTTGATATTCATTGCAGAATTTGGAAAAATAATAAAGAAAGAAGCAGTTAGGTATTGGAAAACTAAGAGAAAGGAAGAGAGGAGAATATGGGACACGTCATACGACATATCAACCTTTATGTATAACTATGTAGCTTTTAGTTATTTAGTCTAAGTATAGAGTAAGTCTAGGTACGTGTAGCGCTGACGGTTTAGAGTTGTCACGAGTTAAATTAAAATACACACAAACATTTTTATATAACAAACATTTTACACAGAATTTTACAGGAGTATCTACACTAGGCTCCGCTTGTATCGCAGTAAACTAATTACAAGCTGTGAATCTAAGTTACATTTGTTAGGTACCAAACTTAAAACAAAACAATACGATTTATTAACATATTAAGCTATAGATTTTTGTTTAAAATGTCTCTGTTAGTCCAAAATTGATCTGTTAGTCCAAATATTACAGTCAGTCATTCAGTAAATGGTTCAATAACTATTTCCACGTAAAATATAATCTGTGTGGTTAGGTAGATAGATAGAATATACTTTATTGCACTCCTGATCAGTACATGAAAAATAAAAAACATTTACAAGGTACGAATATTTGATTAACAACAACAGGCAGTCTTATCGCTAAAAAGCGATTTCTTTCAGACAACCTTTGGAATACATTTAACCTAACAAACACAAACACACATGTACTCGTATACGGTGCAAGTTAAATAAAACCTTGAAGAAAAAAACAAATAATATAATAACATAATATTAAAGAAAGAGGCCACAATCCCACCTAATTGATCAATGACTGCTCGTTCTTTTACTTCCCTCATTTAAAAAAGGTTGTTGAATACATTTCCTGAAATGAATCTCTAAGAGATGTACGCATAAAACCTGTCCCCTTTTTACCCTGGTTCCAATAGATACAAAGTCGTATCCGCCTAGAGGCTGTTAGGCACTTGCAACGTTTATGATACAATGGATCAGTAACCTGACCGCTAATAAGGCTCGGGCTATCACTCCCGGTTCGTACTGTTGACGGGTGGATTCTGAAAGGGGAATCCATTTTGTATTTAAAAGAAATCGCTTCATAAGATAAAAGTTTTCTAATGGCAAATATTTACTTTCAACCCTGGGGACCAAAATAACACACACGTAAAACATATTTGAAAATAAATATTTAAATATATTCAATAACTACAATCTAAAACGGAATATTTACCATGTATGTTTGTTTTCAAAGAGCACCCGATATTTCGGCACTCGTGAAAGCGCCATGTTGATATCGGGTGTTCATTGAAGCAAACATACATGGTACCTAAATATCCCGTTTTAGATTTTAGTTATAATGTAAATGACCTTGTTAGCTTACAATCGTGTAAAACTATCCTTTTTGTTTCTGGTGGTTATAAGGTGGATAGCTTTAAAGATAGTACCATCCCCATAATAATTTTAATTAAGATATCTCGAAGACATTGTTTAACGTACAAGAAATTAAAAACCAGTTATATTGGTATGGACAGAACCGGTTATAACCGGTTATTTCCTAGAAATAATAATCGGTTTTTTCATTTCCCTTCACGTGCCACGTCAAGTTTTGACAACTTACGAGTCGATTTTTCTACAATTTTATTACTTACACGTAGAAAAACTTGTCTCTAATCATCAATACAAGGCATAAAAACACTCGAATACAGATATTTAGATTGGGGGTTGTTTGCATCTGTGAGCCTAAGCCCTCGGGGACCCTTACGGTCGAAACTTCAGTAATGCGGTTGCTGCCCTTAATTAGACAAAATGTACTTTGTGATAGGTATTAATTGTCCCCTATCTGCTATCTACTAATAAGTCACGCTCAATCCGACCCCTTAGCGACAAAGGGCCCTCTAATGACATGAATTTTGATATCTATAACAGGTTTTGGGTTCGGATATTACGAGTATATACTATATCTACTATATCTAGTATACACGGTGCCCGTGAGCCTTGCGAGAGATTTTAACAGCGTATTTCCTGAGGCTAAAAGAAACAAAAAAATTCATATTAAGTGCATTGGATTAGGGCTAGTTGCTGAGATAGTTGCAATTTTTATTTAAACATAATTTTACCGCCACTCGGTAAATAACGCGTTTTGGAATGTGATAATGCTACTATGTGGCTAGACATTAATTTTGACAGACTTCAAAGTGACACTGTGATGTCTTTGCAAAACTTGGCTCTACCAGAAAAAAATCATTTTTTGTGTATTTTAAGTGGGCCTTTTCTAAATGAAATTTACTTACCTTCATTTTTTTTTGTTTTTTTGGTCAAAATAACCAAAAATCATAAGACATTTTTTGTTTCTTTTAGCCGCAGGAATACGCTGTTAAAATCTCTCGCAATGCTCACGGTCACCGTATATATTGTATGTGGAAAAAACTTAATTTGAAGATTCTGGTGTCGAATGAAACGGTCCAAATCTGTTCGTAAAACTCTTAACGTCATATTTTAAAATATGGGTATTATTAATAAAACCCTGAATCTAAATATATATTTAAAATTATTTGGATTCTTCGACAGTTGTGTCTAAACCTAAGTAGACCAACACCACCACCAAAGTACCAGCTTCTCCCTCTAGACCGCATCCAACGGAGAGCAGCTCGAATTGTCAACTGCCAACGTATTTCTGATCGGCTTCATCCCTTGGCGCTGCGTAGAGATGTGGCCTCGCTCTGCATTTTCTATCGCATGTATTACGGGGAGTGTTCCGAGGAATTGTTCGAATTAATCCCTGCCGCTTCTTTCCGCTATCGCCCTACGCGACATTATTTCCACTCTCACCATTTAGATGGTTGGCAGTCCTCAACTGTGCATTGCTGTGCACAGCTAAACTGTAGAACGAACTGTCGCCAGCGGTGTTTCCGGACCGATACGAACTTCAAACCTTCAAGAAAAGAGCGTACTCCCACCTTAAAGGCCGGCAACGCACTTGCGACACCTCTGGTGTTGCGGGTGTCCATGGACGACGTTAATCGCTTACCATCAGGCGATTCGTTTGCTCGTTTGCCACCTATAGCATAAAAAAAAAGAGAAAAAAAAGATTGCACTTTTAAGGGGATAAAGGGAGACATAATTTTTCTACTTTTTGGTTTTGTACTCAACCAGGAACCCTTATACATAGGTTCGTCATGTCTGTCTGTCCGCCCGTCCGTCCGTTCGTCTACGGTTTAGCTCAGTGACCGTCAGTACTAGAAAGCTGTAATTTCATATAAATTAGGTACATATTAATCATGCCAATAATGTGGTAAAATAAAAAGTGGAAAAAAACATACATGAAAAGAAGGATGTTTTTTTTTTCGTTTCAACCCTAAAGTTTTGTTAAAGTAAATATTTTCAGAAATAATAGAAGACTTTCAATGAAAATTATTTTGGACTTGGTCAGTTATGCAGTTTTAGATTTTTTGCAAAAAAACATAACTTCTCGGTTAAAAGGGCGCATAAGTCGTAAGAGCTGCGAAAATGCTTTATTATTGTTATGAGCATGGTATCAATTAAAACCCTTTTTAGTTCGTCTAATCACTTCCGGAAGCCTACACTGAGCATGGCCCAACATGCGGTTGGCCGGTTTTTTATTTTATGATTGCGTACTTAGGTACTTACTACATTTAGTAGGTATTTACAACTTGCATAAAAGTACCCCCTATATATTTCCATTTTGTTCAGAATAAGGGCATGCAACTAATGAGTTTTAACCCTTTCAATCACCAGCCATCAATGTAAAAAAGATCAACCCTCCTCAGTACTGGCCTGATTAATCACTGGTTCGCTTCATTCGCCTATAAACCTCACTTCAGTTCTCTCATCTTGTCGCAGCAAAAATGAGCTATATTGCCCTGTCGATAAGATTCCGTTTACCATGAAGATCCGTTTAACATTAGAAGTGCAATGGAATTATTAGGATAAATTAGTGTAGGTATATTAGGTTTTTTTTTTTAAGAACCATTGTCTACAGATGTGTTGCCTCGTAGTTTTTCGGATACGCTCGTATTTGTCATTTATTCTATCATCCTCGGTACTTCTGCCGTCCACAAACTAAAAGGCCGTTAAAGGCTCTTACGACGTTTTGAAGTTAATATCACAGCGCGATGCAGCGAAAAATTCTCTATCGACCTATCTAGGTTTCAAGGCCATATCTTTATAAACAGCTGAGATACAGAACTCTCATTAGCGGCTAAGTACACGATTTTGAGACTTTTACTAGCGAAAAGGCCGTTAAGAAACAGAAAACTAACAAAAAGGCCGTCAAAAGTCTATAACCGCTTTTTTCTTATTGAAACCTGATGTAATGTACAAGTCTTAAAAGCAGTAATTTTAATTTACACGATTAAAAGGCGGCTATTGTAGTGTAACTGCATTCTAGTCTACTTACATACAAAATTAAAAGACAGTTAAAGTCCGTAAGCCGCCTTTTAATTTGTATTTCTGAAAATAAATTAATCAAAATCCATAATTTAGAGACGGTCACGGCTTTATAACTAGGCAAAGACGGAACCAAAACTACACCAATCATTAGTCAAATCGCGGTTACTCGACATTGCATATTAAAAAGGCGGCTATTTTATCATCGCTTCGAGGAACACAATTTGTTGCACAAAAGATTTTTGCGAGGGAAGCCGTGACGCGCAGTGCCTGCGCCGTTTCCTGCTAATACCAACATACCGCAGCATAAACTCACTAGTAGGTTTTACAGTAATCTCTATAAGTACAATGTGACCCGCTTTCATTGTCCTTGAGTAAGTAAAGATCCTATAGGCTAAAATAGGAATCTCATAATCACGTGTCATATTTGATATAACTGTGATTCTTAAAATAGTTACTAGTGTGATTCTTAAAATACTCGTAATGTTGGGATATTTTCTTAGTTCCAAAATAGCACGTATTTCAACAGCATTACAGAAATACGTATACTGTTTCCTAAATATGTTAATGGCGAACTCAGAAATAAGAAACTTATTACAATATAAGTATTTTTATATCAATTTGATGTGCGGCGGCAAGTTTATTGTGAATGTGTTTAGTTTTATTATTGATTTTCCCACGAGCCATGGATATACTCGTAATAATTTTTGCAATAATCCGCTTAAAATAAAATGTCTCAAAACACATTCATTATTAATTTTGTGATATTTTATGCCAAAACCTTTGATGTTGGTGTTTATTTTTCCCAATAATGTATACTTAACCAGTAAAATGATTAATATAATGATATTTGTGATTTATATTACATCAAATTAGACATTTTATTCAAATCAGTTGGCTTCGGCAATGGCGTATTTGTTTTAAGAGCAGTAATCAAGTAATTAGTTTAAACACCTTCGGCTGCATAACGGCGTCGGAATATCCTTCATTAAGCTTGTTTTATTTAAACTGCATTTTTTTTTCAAAAATACCATTATGCATCTAAAAGCTGTAGAAACCTATACCTAAACCTTCTCATGAAACTATGATACAGCTAAGACGCTTAAGACTGTAAGAGACTCGAGAGCCGTAATTCAAAACACGATCACACTTTATCAGCTTCATTGATCCAAAACATTATATTATGCATCTAAAGGCTGTAAAAGAGATACCTGGGAGACCGTTAAAACTCTTTAGCCTTCTAATGAAACTGTAACATGGCTTCATGGTTCAAGACGTTTCAGGATGTTAGTGCGGTAAGACAGAACACAGAGACCACGATCACTCTTTTAATAAGCGTATAGGCTTCAAAATCACTATTATGCATCTGAAATCTGCAAAAGAGACTTGATGTAGACAATTAACAAACTTTTCTCTTCCAATGCAACTATAATACAACTATAATACAGCTATAATGCTAAAAGCTATAAAATAAACTAAATATTATACCCTAACAGAGCCTTTACCTACAGAAACTACTCTCTACTACAGCTACAGCTACTATACTTTTTACAGCTTAAAGCTTTAAAAGGGTTGAAACGTCGTGTATAATACAGCGTTTGTGCTTATTGGGTAGGTTCTTTTTTATATATGAATTTCGCAAAGCGTCTTCAGTTAAGACTTCTTAATTGATTTTTTTTATTGTTTAGCTTTTGTTGATTTTTGACTAACTACTTACAGACCTAACTCATTTGAAACTTTAAAATTCAATATTTATTGCCTTTTTATTTTTCAAACTTCCATTGTTTTTGGTAATTTCCGAATATAAGTGTAAATGCTTCGATTTTATAAACAAAATACCAAATTAAAAAGCGGTTATTGGATAATGTTTTGCAAATAACTGTTTTTTTGTCTAGGTAAAGTTATGAAATGTACTAATAATATGCAAATATACCAGCTTTTCAAAAACTAAAAGGCAGCTAAACACAAGTAACCACCTTTCAAACTTGAATGTATTCATATTATGGTTATAAAATACATATAAAAAAGCAGCTATAAGTACTTAGCCGCATTTTAGCCTTGTTTTTAAATTTAACTTTGTATCACTTGTACAACTCATTACACTTTAATCTTAACTACTAGGTTAAAAGGCAGCTACACATACCTTAACGGCTTTATAGCTATGTAATTTTTTTTTTTTATTCTTCCAACACAAAACAAAAAAGGAAAACTGAAAATTATACCTATAAAATAATCAATAAAAATAAATTTAATTTACTTAAAAAATTGTTTATATTATGATCTACAGTAATATCAAAAAAATATACGTTGATCGCCTAAATATATCTAGAGGCATGATTCGGCGCGTTTTTCGCTCATAACTCAAAACAGTACTCACGCATTTAGCGGCCTTTTAGTTTGTGGACGGCAGACTTGTAGTACAGTCAGTGACTGATTGAGCATGACAAGTTCAGGTGTTTCCGTTACACATAAATAAACATTATGCACTACATCTATACGTACGCTTTTGGGAAACTAATTAGGTATTAGGACTTTTACTTTTTAGCATTTCAGTAGGTATAGGGTTTTTTAAATTGGCGAATCTTTACGCCTACCGACATTTTTTAAATTTGAAGCCAATTTAAGGTTTCGAAACCGAATGCGTAGTCACCTCCGCTGAATGTCTGTCTATCTGTATATCAGTGAGCTCTATCAAAAACCATAAGTAGACTGTTAAAATATTAACAGAGTATGTTTATCTCTACTTACCACTACAGCAACCAATAATAAACTGAAATAAAATCTATAATTAACATCGCGTAAAAATAGTAGTTTATGCAACAGTGATATACCCTACCTAATAAGAGTTCTTAAAATTCAAGGGTCGCTGTTACAAAACGAGACGTAGTCGAGTTGTGTAATAATAGACTCGACAATTTTAAGATCCAATTATGAGCAGTTGCATTCTCTAGTTTTTCTAAGATAGCGAAAATAACGAAACAAGCCAAAACTCAAATGGCGGCAGAATGTGGAAGTTGTCGTAGCTATGCCAACTATACGAATTAAATAAACAGTGTTATTATATTGTATGGAAATACCTAAGAGCATTAAAATGAATAGTTTTTAAATATCGCTGTCAGTAATTTAATTGACAGAAGGAGTAGAAAAATATAATTTACTATACGCAACCCTCAGGATGTGAGGCCCATGTGGTCCGTTTAATAATGTAAATCGACGGCCTACACCTACACACGCGTTTAAAATTACATGGGCAGTTTATGAATGAATTCATTCATAATTTCTCCATGCACTTTTGAACGTGATAGTATTGTATTATCAAACAATTCTATTCCCAATTCTGAACCATGCAAAACCAAAACAAAGCGAACTATTTCTATTCCAATTACTATTATTAGCCTTTGTTCTTTCACTAAACAAGAAACAAATTAACCTTCAATGTCCCCTCCTACTTATCTAAATGAAAAAGCATGCCAATAAAAGAGTATCAGGGAAATCTTTAAAAAAAATCACCAGTCTTTAGCTCTCATTGATTAGCTGGGCTCCCCTCAAGATTTCATTTGAATTGATGACTTCACTGGTTAACCGCAATAAGTATCAAGAGCCCCAAGTTTGTTAAACAAGGCGAGAGTGAATTGTTTTCGCTGATTCTGATCTCATTTATTTAGTTTGATTGGTACAGTTACGTCTATAAATATCTATAGACTTCGGAACTTATTACAGGGGAAGAAGGTTCAAATTTGAATACAGGTGCATACAGGCTTGCCGGTGCCTGAGTGAAGCGTATTACTGAAAACTAAGTTTTGCTCCCTTAGATAACAGTTTAATAGTAATTTATTTAAAGGATATAGGAGAGCGTTGGTGGTACTGATGTGCCGATGGAAACTTTCCAATATTGCGAAATATTTCGCATAGGAAAGTTTCAGAAACTTCTCACATTTTTGTATGGGGATTGAAACTTTCCGCAACGTAAAATAGAAATTTCTTAGATTTCTGTGTAATTTTCAAGAAATTTCCTAGAATTTTTCCAACTTTTGGAAACTTTCCGCAACTTGCACATCTGTTGCACAGTTGGTTGTCTAGCGGTAAGGGCGTGCGACTTTCAATCCGAAGGTCACGGGTTCAAACCCCGGCTGGTAGCAATGAGTTTTTCGGAACTTATGTACGAAATATCATTCAATATCATTCAATTGCCAGCCATATACGTTCGGGCAATCCGTCAGATCTCCATGTGTCCGCTGGACATCTGCCAGACAAATTTCCCATAATATCGGCAGATCCGGCAAATATGCCTGAACGTATATGGCCAGCAAATATATACCAATCGCTTTTCGTTAAGTCCCGGTTCCCATTCACGTTAATCCCGTTAAGTCCCTGACGGGACGGGGCGGGACAGGTCGATCCATCAGTTTCTATAAAAAAACGTGATTCTTTATATAGAAATTGACCCACTCCGTTCCCGTCCTAGTGTGAGTCATCTTTTAATTCCGCTTAAGTATGTTATTATGAATCAACCAATCAATATGTATATGATATGCTTCAAATAGCATAAAATATATGATACTTTTGTCTCCTGAATGTTTTAGGAACATTGGCACATAATGCACAAGAAGGGTGCAGATTTCACCCGTGTATGCCATTTTTCAGCGATACACCTGAGACCGGATGCTTTCAAATATTTTATGCACGCATTTCCAACGTAACATGCAGTTTTCTCATGTTTTTGAGAAAATGTAGCTATTATTTTCCTTGACTGGTAGTCTCATATACCTACCTAAAAATTGTAGTTTCGTCGACGAAATATCAGTTCTCTTTATCAGACTCAACCTGTGTTATGATTAAATAATGTTTAAAAACAGATCACTTACGTAATTAAGTCGATTTTCGCTCGACATGTTTCAATCTTTACGAAGATCGTCATCACTCATCAGGAGCGACCATCAGGAGAGCAGCGGTCATCAGGAGTGTTATGATTAGCTGTATACTAATTAGCGGCCACGTGAGCATCTAATCCTCATTGAATTAGATGTAATGTATTTGCGAAGTACCTATTTAAGATTGGACATTATGTTATGGCTCTTTAATTAGCATATCAGTAATGTAAAAGGACTCTCTTTTAGGGCACTAACACGGTCAAGGAATTTATTTTGCGACCCATTTCAAAAACTTTTTCTTTGTATTTCAATGACTGTTAATTTCTATTGAAAGAATCGCGCTCGGATAGCTCGGAGCCTTCGGAGCTCTCGTGGCGTTTTCTAATGAAACTAACTAATCGGCCCGGCCCGGCCACGTCCCAGCCCGTTATAGTGTGAGTCATCCTTAAGGGTTTACCTTCGTTTTGTCGACGAACTATTTGCCTAATTTCAGTTCGCCTAATTTCAGTTTGCCTAATATCACTTGGTATACTTATTCGTTTCGTCGAATTTTCATTACATCGAATTTCATTTTGCCTAAAATCATTATGTCGAACGCCCGTTTCGTCTAACTATCATTATACCTAATTTCAGTTTACCTAATATTGTTTTGTCTAATATTCAATTGGTATTTTTTTTTTTGGTCTAATGTATTTTTTTTTCTGCCACCCCTAATAATTGGCGACCCAATAGGTCGTGTCTGGGAACATACTTTCTGATGTGGAGGCACGCTCGCTTCGCTCGCGTATTGTTGGTCACAATTCAACCTAACACTCCTCCTCGCTTCGCTCGTCGTCGTACCTAACGGTGACTCTGGTTGCAAAGGGAGGCCGCGAAAGATTCGGTTCTGGCGCTTCATCGGCCGCTGCCGCGGCACGCTCGCTTCGCTCGCTCGGCTCGCACGCTGTGAGGTCGCAGTTCAACCTAACACTCCTCCTCGCTTCGCTCGTCGTCGTACCTAACGGTGACTCTGGTTGCAAAGGGAGGCTGCGAAAGATTCGGTTCTGGCGCTTCGCCGGCCGCTGCCGCGGCACGCTCGCTTCGCTCGCTCGGCTCGCGCGCTGTGAGGTCGCAGTTCAACCTAACACTCCTCCTCGCTTCGCTCGTCGTCATACCTAACGGTGACTCTGGTTGCATAGGGGGGCCGCGAAAAATTCGGTTCTGGCGCTTCGCCGGCCGCTGCCGCGGCACGCTCGCTTCGCTCGCTCGGCTCGCGCGCTGTGAGGTCGCAGTTCAACCTGACACTCCTCCTCGCTTCGCTCGTCGTCGTACCTAAACTGACTCTGACTGACTTCGTGAAGGTGATGGTAAGCTAACAACTAATTAAAAGTAAGTATTTTATCTTGCTCGCTAGGCTAGGGCAGAGTAAAACTCTGCCCTAGCCTAGAAAACTAACGAGCGCGAGCTAACCGGGTCGGGTAAAAAAAAAGGTTTATTTCTTATAACCTAACCTTGCTTAAATGTTTTTTTTTTTCAAGCGGTGCAGGTATCTAATTTTTTTATTATTAGTATCATCTATTGGTTATTGGTTCCCCTATGTTTGGTATATCTTTTTTCGGCAAATCGATAATTAGTCAAAATGGCAATCGACGAAACGATAATTAGGCAAAATAATATTCGACGAAACAATAATTATACATAATGACCATTAGGCAAAACGACATTCGATGTAATGATTTTTGTGTGAAACGAGTTTATGTAAAATGACTTTAGACAAACCGTTAATTATACTAAACGTTTTTAGGCGAACTGAAATTAGGCAAAAAGTTGTTCGACAAAACGAGGGTATACCTCCTTAAGTGGGATTACCCTTGACTGTACGTACCTATTTGTAAGTAGCAAATATGGCGTGCGTAATTTCTTTCGGTCCTGTGCTAACTCTTTTGTTTTTTATTTCATGGTACCAGCCTATTTGCTACGTCTCACTTGTCGCTAATAGTCAAAACAGCCCCCCCTGCAATCAATCCAAAGGCCTCCTCTCTACCTACTCCCATGACACGTGAAACAAATTCACCGCAGCATTCATCAATCGCATCGTATTGGGCAGACAAAGCCGTTCAGAGGTGCCATTAGTTATGGACCAATTGTACACCTCGCTGCAACTTTACCATTGGTCACTTATGTTTGAGGTCGAAACATCGGCAGCGTTGGCACTGCTAATAAACATTAATGCAACGGATTACGGTATATCAATAATCAATTACTGAACAATGTCATCAAACAGGTGTGTAACAGTGCACAGTCCCACATTCAGGTGACCCGTACAAAGGCTGGCCCTGCAGCTGACCAGGCCTAGATTCGCAAGCTTCGCACTCGTCCTTACTTAAGGACTACGAGTTTGCGGCGATAATTGGGCTTTTGTAGGTATGTTTTTCTTGTATGTACACTGTTTACCCTTATTTATATAATTGTTCGCTTTAATTTTAGTTGGTATCCGTCCGCCTGTCGCGTGCTGTCATTTAAATATGAAATGTAACTACAGTGCAATACGATCGAAGTTACGTCGCATCGACTGCTGCCATTTGATGTGAATCGTACAAACACTGTTTGTACGATTCACATCAATTGGCAGCCCTTAACTAATCATTAGTAGACCTTCTTCCGTTGTAATAAGGATCACAATTGGTCAATTAATAGTGTTGGCAATAGTACAGTCGCCATCAGACACATTGGAGCTGCCGAGGTGCTCACAAATATCTAAACACGCCTCTATTGTCAAAGCGTTAGAGGTCATTTTCAGATATTTGTCAGCACTTTCGTTCCGATATATCTGGTGGCGAGTGTACATAAAGTGTATTGCCGGTAGTAACTGCCGACCGTGAATTTAGTGCGGGGGGAAGACGCATGGTTGTATCCCTTTAATTTATTGCTTGTTTTTTGTACACGTGCGGGAAATGATCATTAATGGGGCTTTTACGTAACGATTACAATGACCTTTTGCGTTTTGTTAATGAGCTTGCTGTGTTGCGTTTAATTGCTAATGAAGCTATTCTGTTTAAAAAGTAGTTTAAATATTGTTTCAGCTGGTTATCGTGACAAACGGACATCGTAAAACAAATGAGGAGTTAAATTATTTTATTTTATTTTTGTTTTGGGAACTTACCATAAATTTAGGTTAGTAAGGAGTCGTTTTAAGGGAACATACTGGTTTATTATAGCTTTATTTTGCTTATAAGCTCTTAAGAGGGGGCAGAGTGTTTTCAACGTAAACGACAGTTACGGTTAAGACTGTGGCGTCCTCAATTATTTGCAAAGACATACAAGATGCATGTAATTATTATCTCAAAGAGTGTGTCTACCATATTCGTATATTTATAATCTACAATAATGTACAGTTTAGTAAATATGTCTACGCAAAGACGCAGCAAAATTGAAAAAACGCGTGTCAGCGTTTATGCCAAAGTGAATGAAAAATCATTTGCTTTATTTTTAAAAACTAACTCTATCCAATCTCAAATATACAAGCTACTGAATTCGTATAGTCTTATTACATAATACTGGTTCATTAATTAATTATGATTTTTTTAAAACGTCCTAAAAATCCGCCATACAAAATTACTATGGAATCTGATCGTTGAAATATAACAAGTGAGCAACACTCGAAATAGTCAGTCGGCCCCGAATGTTCGAAGCGACACCACGTCTCTCTGCGGAGCGTCTACATCTTGAAATAAATCGATGTTCATTGTGTACGTATACTGCGTTATAGGTAGCAAAACGGTATAAGAATTTTTTTACCATTTTTTGTGTTTCCAAAGGAAATAGGCAATAGCAACCAGTTCAAAATGAATGACATACAGAGTTAGTTTCGTTTATACCTCATTGTATATAGTGTCACTTGGACCGTAGAAGATGTCCAAGGTCTGATGACGGAGTAGAAAGGTGGCCACCGGAACTCAGGAAGTAGTTGATGTAATACCCCCGTGTTTGGACTCATTTGTATTGTTTTGGCGGGCACTTGGACCGTGACTGGTGTCCAAGGTCTGATGATGAAACAGAAAGATGACCACCGGAACTCAGGAAGTAGTTGATGTAATACCCCCGTGTTTGGGCTCGTTAGGTTTGTTCTGGTGAGCACTTGGACTGTGAGTGGTGTCCAAGGTCTGATGATGGAGCAGAAAGATGACCACCGGAACTCAGGAAGTAGTTGATGTAATACCCCCGTGTTTGGGCTCGTTAGGTTTGTTCTGGTGAGCACTTGGACCGTGAGTGGTGTCCAAGGTCTGATGATGGAGCAGAAATATGACCACCGGAACTCAGGAAGTAGTTGATGTAATACCCCCGTGTTTGGACTCATTTGTATTGTTTTGGCGGGCACTTGGACCGTGACTGGTGTCCAAGGTCTGATGATGGAGCAGAAAGATGACCAGCGGAACTCAGGAAGTAGTTGATGTAATACCCCTGTGTTTGGGCTCGTTAGGTTTGGTTAGGCGAGCACTTGGGCCGTAGGTGGTGTCCAAGGTCTGATGATGGAGCAGAAAGGCGGCCACCGGAACTCAGGCAGTAGTTGATGTAATACCCCCGTGTTTGGAGTCATTTGTATTGTTTTGACGAGCACTTGGATCGTGAGTGGTGTCCAAGGTCTGATGATGGAGCAGAAAGGTGTCAACCGGTACTCAGGAACCAGTGGGTGGAATACCTTCGTGTTCAGACTCGTAGATTTTGTTTTGACGAGCACTTGGGCTATACATGGTGTCCAAGGTCTGATGGTGGAGCAGTAAAGTGTCAACTGGTACTCAGGAACCAGTTGATAGAATACCTTCGTGTTTAGACTCGTTAGTTTTGATTCGACGAGCACTTGGGCCATGCATGGTTTCCAAGGTCTGATGATGGAGCAGATATTTACAAATATATTAAAAAATTATAAATTACATTTATTACATTAATATTTATAAATTTTGTAAGGTTGACTCCGATTTGGATAAAAATCGATATCTGAGGATCCGGCGGGGTGATTAACATGAATCTTAAGTCAAATTTGTTAAATATTGTTTAAACCGACGCCATCTTGGATTTTGTAAGATAAACTCCGATTTGGATAAAAATCGATATCTGACGATCCGGCGGGGTCCTTACCATGAATCCAGAATCAAAATCGTAAAATACTGTAAAAAGCGACGCCATCTTGGATTTTGTGCGATAAACTCCGATTTGGATAAAAATTGATATCTGAGGATCCAGTGGGGACCATGACATGAATCTAGGATCAATATTGTAAAATATTGTAAAAACCGACGCCATCTTGGATTTTGTAAAATCAACTCCGATTTGGATAAAAATCGATATCTGACTATCCGGCGGGGTCCTTAACATGAATCCAGAATCAAAATCGTCAAATATTGTAAAAAGCGACGCCATCTTGGATTTTGTGAGATTAGCTCCGATTTGGATAAAAATCGATATCTGAGGATCCAGCGGGGTGATTAACACGAATCTTGAGTCAAAATTGTAAAATATTGTTAAAACCGACGCCATCTTGGATTTTGTAAGATCAACTCCGATTTGGATAAAAATTGATATCTGACGATCCGGCGGGGTCCTTAACATGAATCTAGAATCAAAATCGTAAAATATTGTAAAAAGCGACGCCATCTTGGATTTTGTGAGCTTAACTCCGATTTGGATAAAAATCGATATCCGAGGATCCGACGGAGTGATTAACATGAATCCAGAGTCAAAATTGTAAAATATTTTAAAAACCGACGCCATCTTGGATTTTGTAAAATCAACTCCGATTTGGATAAAAATCGATATCTGACTATCCGGCGGGGTCCTTAACATGAATCCAGAGTCAAAATTGTAAAATATTGTTAAAACGGACGCCATCTTGGATTTTGTAAGATCAACTCCGATTTGGATAAAAATCGATATCTGAGGATCCGGCGGGGTCCTTAACATGAATCCAGAATCAAAATCGTTAAATATTGTAAAAAGCGACGCCATCTTGGACTTTGTGAGATTAGCTCCGATTTGGATAAAAATCGATATCTGAGGATCCGGCGGGGTGATTAACATGAATCCAGAATCAAAATCGTAAAATATTGTAAAAAGCGACGCCATCTTGGATTTTGTGAGATCAACTCCGATTTGGATAAAAATTGATATCTGACGATCCGGCGGGGTCCTTAACATGAATCCAGAATCAAAATCGTAAAATATTGTAAAAAGCGACGCCATCTTGGATTTTGTAAAATCAACTCCGATTTGGATAAAAATCGATATCTGAGGATCCAGTGGGGACCATAATATGAATCTAGGATCAATATTGTAAAATATTGTAAAAACCGACGCCATCTTGGATTTTGTAAAATCAACTCCGATTTGGATAAAAATCGATATCTGACTATCCGGCGGGGTCCTTAACATGAATCCAGAGTCAAAATTGTAAAATATTGTTAAAACGGACGCCATCTTGGATTTTGTAAGATCAACTCCGATTTGGATAAAAATCGATATCTGAGGATCCGGCGGGGTCCTAAACATGAATCCAGAATCAAAATCGTAAAATATTGTCAAAAGCGACGCCATCTTGGATTTTTTGAGATTAACTGCGATTTGGATTAAAATCGATATCTGAGGAGCCGGCAGGGTGACTAACATGAATCTTAAGTCAAAATTGGAAAATATGGTAAGAATAGACGCCATATTGGATTTTGTAAAATTAACTCTGATTTGGATAAAAATCGATATCTGACGATCTGGCGGGGTCCATAACATGAATCCATGGTCAAAATTGTTAATTAACGTCAACACTGACGCCATATTGGATTTTGTAAGATAAACTCTGATTTGGATAAAAATCGATATCTCATGATCCGGCGGGGTCCTTAACATGAATCCAGAATCAAAACTGTATAATATTGTAATAAGTGACGCCATCTTTGATTTTGTGAGATTAACTCCGATTTGAATAAAAATCGATATCTGACGATTCAGCGGGGTCCATAACATGAATCCATAGTCAAAATTGTTAAATAATGTCAACACCGACGCCAAATTGGATTTTGGAAAATTATCTCTGATTTGGATAAAAATCGATATCTGACGATTTTTATCCAAATCGGAGTTGATATCACAAAATCCAAGATGGCGTCGATTCTTACCATATTTTCCAATTTTGATTCTAGATTCATGTTAAGGACCCCGCCGGATCGTCAGATATCAATTTTTATCCAAATCGGAGTTGATCTTACAAAATCCAAGATGGCGTCGGTTTTAACAATATTTTACAATTTTGACTCAATATTCGTGTTAATCACCCCGCCGGATCCTCAGATATCGATTTTTATCCAAATCGCAGTTAATCTCACAAAATCCAAGATGGCGTCGGTTTTAACAATATTTTACAATTTTGACTCAAGATTCATGTTAATCACCCCGCCGGATCCTCAGATATCGATTTTTATCCAAATCGGAGCTAATCTCACAAAGTCCAAGATGGCGTCGCTTTTTACAATATTTAACGATTTTGATTCTGGATTCATGTTAAGGACCCCGCCGGATCGTCAGATATCAATTTTTATCCAAATCGGAGTTGATCTTACAAAATCCAAGATGGCGTCGGTTTTAACAATATTTTACAATTTTGACTCAAGATTCATGTTAATCAACCCGCCGGATTCTCAGATATCGATTTTTATCCAAATCGCAGTTAATCTCACAAAATCCAAGATGGCGTCGCTTTTTACAATATTTAACGATTTTGATTCTGGATTCATGTTAAGGACCCCGCCGGATCGTCAGATATCGATTTTTATCCAAATCGGAGTTAATCTCACAAAGTCCAAGATGGCGTCGCTTTTTACAATATTTAACGATTTTGATTCTGGATTCATGTTAAGGACCCCGCCGGATCGTCAGATATAATTTTTTATCCAAATCGGAGTTGATCTTACAAAATCCAAGATGGCGTCGGTTTTTACATTATTTTACAATTTTGACTCTGGATTCATGTTAATCACTCCGTCGGATCCTCGGATATCGATTTTTATCCAAATCGGAGTTAAGCTCACAAAATCCAAGATGGCGTCGCTTTTTACAATATTTTACGATTTTGATTCTAGATTCATGTTAAGGACCCCGCCGGATCGTCAGATATCAATTTTTATCCAAATCGGAGTTGATCTTACAAAATCCAAGATGGCGTCGGTTTTAACAATATTTTACAATTTTGACTCAAGATTCGTGTTAATCACCCCGCCGGATCCTCAGATATCGATTTTTATCCAAATCGCAGTTAATCTCACAAAATCCAAGATGGCGTCGCTTTTTACAATATTTAACGATTTTGATTCTGGATTCATGTTAAGGACCCCGCCGGATCGTCAGATATCGATTTTTATCCAAATCGGAGTTAATCTCACAAAGTCCAAGATGGCGTCGGTTTTTACATTATTTTACAATTTTGACTCTGGATTCATGTTAATCACTCCGTCGGATCCTCGGATATCGATTTTTATCCAAATCGGAGTTAATCTCACAAAGTCCAAGATGGCGTCGCTTTTTACAATATTTAACGATTTTGATTCTAGATTCATGTTAAGGACCCCGCCGGATCGTCAGATATCAATTTTTATCCAAATCGGAGTTGATCTTACAAAATCCAAGATGGCGTCGGTTTTTACAATATTTTACCATTTTGACTCTGGATTCATGTTAATCACTTCGTCGGATCCTCGGATATCGATTTTTATCCAAATCGGAGTCAACCTTACAAAATTTATAAATATTGATATAATCAATATTATAAAAGTGACGTTTTCTGGGTAAAGAAAGATACCACATTGTCGCTTATTGATAAAAATGATAAGGCGCTTCTGTCATAAAGAATCACTTGGAAAACCTTATCAACAGGCGACAATGTGGTACTTTTACCAAGAAAACGACACATTTTTTTAACGATTTCATAATATGTGACGTTTTGCGGTGAAAGGTACCTTATGGATGATCGGCGCTTACGCTGTTAACAAAGACGCTGCTGATAATAATGCGCTGCAACGCGACGTAAGCGCCGACCGTCCATAAGGTACCTTTAGCCGTAAATAGCCACATATGAAATAATAAAAAATGTGCTTTTATTTAGAAAAAGGCACTTTGCCATTCTGCCGGTTGTCGATAAGGCGCAAATGTCATAAATATTAGTTTAGAAATGAACCTTATCAACAACCGACAGAATGGTACCTTTCTTTAGTACTAAATACAAACACAAATAATAAAATCATTTGGAAAACCCGAACAAATATTAGGTGAATTAATACAATATCTGTATCAAAGGATTATAAAAATGAGGAATTCTAAGATTTCTAAGTTATAACCTTTTAACGCCCGAATAATGACGCGCCGGTGTAGTAGTGTGCGTGCGCGCACGCACACAGATAGCGAGCAGTGCGGGGCCGCTAAATGCCTATTTCGTGTCCGCGGCAAACACTCTGCCCGCTCTTAAGTCTCAGTTATTTACGACTAAAAAGAAACTAATCAAACCTTGTCATTCCTTAGTCTCTACAAATATTGATAGCAAAAACAGTTTTTCATTTGACTTGGATTTCTAATAAAACATTTTTTTCACGAAATAAATAAATTTTTTAAGTTAGTATGTAACCGAATATTTTATAATCGTTTATAAAAAGTGCAGCCTCTCTATATGTATATCTGAATAAGGTATCCAACAAAAATTTAAACTTAATTGTTAACTCACTAAAGTCGCGTTTCGATTCGACTACTAAATCCTATTTCCAAATATGAGTTTGTATAAATTACTTTTCATTATGCACCTGTGTCCTGTTATCCGTTTTCAATACATTTAATGCTAAACTTTACTTGTCATTTCAATCTAAAATGAACCCTAAATACATCGAAATTCAGTTGGTATTTCCTTGATACGTGATTTATTTTAGTAGTAAAATTTTTATTGGAAAATATATGTCCACGTACGCGGCGTTTGAGTTTTTTATAGCTGTAGGGAGAGGTCATATTGAGAAATCCAATACATCTAGTTTTCCTCGTATACATGACCTATCTGCTACGTTTTAATACAATTATTTTCACTTGTTTTTTATAGTAGTTTATGCAACAGTAATATAATAAGGGTTCTTTAAATTTAAGGTTCGTTGTTACAAAGCGAGACGTAGTCGTGAATTGTAAGAACCAATTATGAGCTGTTGCGTACACTAGTTTTTCTACAAATCTTGAATGGTGGCTGAATTTGGAAGGTGTCGTATGCCCACTATAGAAAAAAAATCAACAGTGCTAATACATTGTATGAAAATTCATAGGTACGTCGTTTAGCAGTGTTCTTATGGAATACCATAGACAACGTTATGATGTATACTTTTATAATATCGCTTTTAGTCATTTAATTGAGAAATACAAATGCTGGATTAGAAGAAATAATTTTGAAGGCACATTGCAGGTAGATACAGTTGTACGAGTACAACTGTACGTATACCTAGGTAACTACGAGAATATAAGAGTATGCCTATTAGGAGAGTATTAGATCTATCCCGCTCTCTTTTACTCGAGCATGTGAACTCTTGAGCACGAGTAAGATGCAAATACTATCGAATCGTGCAGTTACTATCGACTACGGTTAGTAAGCACATAGTTCCCACTTTGTCGTAGCCGGAGCAATCGAACTGATAAAATTATGACTCACACTAGCACGGGACGGGACGGGACGGGACGGGACGGGACGGGACGGGGCGGGACGGGACGGGGCGGGACGGGAAAATCTGTCAATTTCTATAAAAGGAATCACGTGATAGCTCGGAGCCTTCAGATGTCACGTGACGCTTTCTATGAAAATTGACAGATTTTCCCGTCCCGCCCCGTCCCGTCCCGTTCTAGTCCTTCCTTCCGTTCTAATCCTTAAGTCCTCGACTCGCTTGTACTCGGTGAGCGTTTAGAAATTCCCTCTTTAATTATTCGTCGCCAAGGTAAGGGTCCGTGCGAATTATTTACGTCACAGCTCTTGGGAAATCACAAGTGCGGACACCTTAAACATTTAGTGGGGAATAGGGGTTCCGAGTATTTATGTATAAGAGTAAAACCTATTTACGTAAAATAATCTTCTTTATTTAAAAAAGAGTAAATAATTAAAAAACTACAACTAAATCTAATTAAAACTAAACATATTTCTTGTAAAATGTTGCCGAAATCATCAAGTTACTCCTGTGAGCGTTAAATTAGGCACATCAATAATAATCATACTTAAGATAAAGTTTTTCCAAGAGCAGTTCATAACGATTTTATTGGGAATGTTTCTGATCAGACACCTATAAAACTGGCTTACAAAGTAGTACTGTATAAAAAGTAAGGTAGATACGAGTAGTTAAGGGATAAACTGTGAAAAAACCGAAATGCAGGAAAAATAAAAAAAAATCACCTTTATTATTACGAATCAGACATTTATACGTACATTGCACTATTTGTATACGAAATATCACAAAAAATTTACTTGATCAAAGAAACTGAAGCTGCAAATATAAAAAATACAGATGGCTGATAAAAGTATAAAGGCAACGTCGTAAATTGCCTATCGCTCAGACTTTATTCAGAAGCTTCAGTATAAATTCTTACTATTAGGTTCGTTTACTACTCCACGGAGTTTAGCGAGCAAACTACTGTTGATTAGTATTGTGCTAACGTTCGAGTATGATACGCTAACGCTGCGATAATAAGCTTACATCAACAAAAGTACATTTTTCGTTGCAATGCATTTCGGCTGCAATGACCATTTAATATGGTAATTTAAAATGTGCATTTTACGTTAGAGATCAATAATGTCATTAGTGATTTTTTTTGTTCGGACCGGACAGGACCGGACATCGTGTCAATTTGTATAGAAAGGGTAATGTGAGAATTTGGAGATCACGGGACGCTTTCAAGAAGGCCTAGTATAAAAGTTGTACGACATTAACTCCTCGACCGCGTTAGCGTATCGAGGGGTCAAAATATGAAAGTTGCCGGATGATTTAAATAAACGGCAAACATAATTTGAACTCCCGATACGCTAACGCGGTCGAGGAGTTAATGTCGTACAATTTTTATACTAGGCCTTCAGGAACTAACACTTCGTTTTAGTGTTAGTCACCCTTGAACACAACAGCAAATAAACAAAATTCCAAGTTGGCAACATAAACATAAACAAGAGCAGAGACAAGCAGTAGGTAAATAGACGTAAAGTCGGTACGCACGTGACTCGAACTTTTATCGGGGATTGTTACTCAAATCCAATAAGGGGATGCTGGCGGGACTGCACGAGAACAAAGACAGAAATGTCCGGTGACCACGTAAAGAAGTTCAACGTGCAAAGGGGTAACGGAGATGTCGTTTTAAAAAGGAGTTATTGTTAGTTGTGTTTTATAAAGTTTGACCTTGAAATAATAATACATAATTATGTAGGTACCCACATATTTATTTATTTTATACTACGACGGTGACAAACAAGCATACGGCCCGCCTGATGGTAAGCGGTCACCGTAGCCTATGGACGCCTGCAACTCCAGGGGTGTTACATGCGCGTTGCCGACCCTTTAAAAACTTTAACACTCCTTATATGGAAACGTAATTACCGCTCAAAATGTGTACCCAAAAAACCCGTGTGCCGGCTGATTTTAACCATTCAAAACAAGTGAACAGACAATTTTACTATAGTTTTAGGAAGTATACTTTAGTAGGTTTCAATAAGTGATGTGTTTATTTGTTTATATTTCACTGGTTATGGTTAACTAGAAAAAAATAGGCGTGGGTAGGCCCTCCGCAAGGTGGACTGATGACCTGGTGAAGGTCGCAGGAGTCCGCTGGATGCGGGTGGCGCAGGACCGGTCATTGTGGAAATCTTTGGGGGAGGCCTATGTCCAGCAGTGGACGTCTTTCGGCTGAAATGATGATGATGATGATGAGAAAAAAATATGGTTTTGAGGGCGTAAAAAATGGAACACATTTTTAAACAACTTATTGTTCGGCGTTATCAGCCTATTTATTTCTATGTTGACATGCAATATTGCAAAGAAAACAAATAAGTAGGTACATTTTTTGTAGAAGCATTAAATAAACATTTAGAGAACTGGTATTATCAATGGGATCGGACGATGCTGGTTCGATCCCAGCCCTGGGCAATGAAAGGCTTGGTCTCTTTTTCTATAGGACATAGGTATATAATATTTATAACATCCATTCTTCTTCTCCTTCTTCTTCAGCGTCTGTTCGCCCACTGTTGGGCATACGCCTCTCCAATTTTCTTCCACATTGCCCGATCTGTTGTTTTTCTCATCCAGAGAGGGCCAGCAAGCTTCTTGATATCGTCCTCCCATCTGGTTGGAGGTCTATGATCCGGTCTTTTGGAACGAGGTCGCCATAACATAACATCCATAAATTGGTTTTAAATTAGACTGTTTTAGGTTAAACTTTCGCACTACTAACTAAGATACTTACATACTTGTTGGTTACGATTTTTTCCACTTTTCCTTAATTTATAAGGGCAATGGTATCCCAAGCAAACGCTTCTGCTTAGTTATGCTTATTTTAAAAGTGATATTTGTAAAATCTTGAGCATAATTATAGAATCAGCCTCCCATAATCCCGTTTCTCTCCGTACTTCAAATCACCGAGCGTACGCGGTTACTCTCCTGTAATAAAACCGACTAAACCATTACTTAATGCATTTTGCCCTTAAATAAACCGCACATTTTATAGCATTCAATATGTTTGTGAAACCGCCTAATGAGAATTTAGCTTTAACCTATTTGACGCCATGCAATTGTAAAGCACGAATCAAATCATTTATTAAATGTAATAAATGCTTTGATTCATGTTTTTTTTTTTAAGTAGTCACACTACTATTAAATTATAAATTGAAAGAGATGTGATATACTACAGAAAAAGTGACCAAGCGCTAGGAAGAAGAAGAACAGTTTCGTTCATATGGCAAGTTTCAATACAATTCAAATTTAAATAAGATTAAATTGTCCTCCATCGACAGAACCAGCACACAAGTAGGTAAATATCTTTTGTAAAAGTATCAGTTTCTGGGGTAAATGCATTTTGGTCGGGAAATAAAATTATAGAGTACCTTTTCGCAGAAGGAGAACGTAACACACTTGATTCGCGAGCCGCATACTAAGTGTAGGGGTAGCGGTTTGGATTACCTCCTATAGATTGAGCATAGATAGTGTTGTGTTTATCGCATGCCCATACGCTTATGCTTATGAAATGCGTCGCTAAAACATTGCACTGCAATTTTACACCATTGTATATTTTCTACATCAATATGGCATAAAACACGCGAAAAACACTAACTCGGTTGTATATAATTTACGTAATGATCATTCATGTAACCTGAGAAGCCCATTTATCGCTAATACAAAAAAAAATGATTTTTGGTCATAAAATGCAAGCTAACTAACTAGCGGCCTCGTTTTCTAAATTTCTTCGGTCTGTTTCAGAATGTCCAAGTAAAGTCCGGAATAAGTAAAGTAGGTACTTACTTATCTGACGAATCTTCAAATAAGCTAAACTGTTAGATAAAGTGCCAATAGAGTTTTTCTAGTACTCCGAGTAGGTAAAGATAGATATAATATAACAGGATAGGTATGTGTTGAGCACACGTCATTTGTGATATGTGCTCTGCCTAGTCTGGTGTGATCTATGGTAACGGGCAGGTATCGGTTCCTCCACTTTACTACTATCCGATATTCTACGTTTGATATCTGTCTAATTTAGAGAAGGTTTTGAGGGGAATCGTGAGAGATCTCATATTTTTAGAGATGGGAGATTTTACTTGGGAGAAGTCAAGTGAAAGTTTAATCAAATCAAATATAAATTATTTAAGACTAGCCCGCGACTTCGTCTGCTTCACACAATATATTTATAAATTGAAGCCTATGAGTGATTCTGATGCATAAGCAATGTTATTGTAAAGTTTCATTCAAATCCATTTAGTAGTATTTACGTGAAAGAGTAACAAACATACCTACAAACTTTCGCGTTTATAATATTAGTAGGACTATATCCATATACCTACATTTTATTATTAATAACTACGTAACATGTAATTCGAAAGCACGAATCAAATCATTTATTACTCGTATTGTGGCGCCACCCTTGCTTCTAGTTGAAAATAATCTGTGAAGATTATTTAGAAGGCAGCACTGGACGTAAGTCTGAGCTGTAGGATTAGCAGAACGCACCTAAACGTTTAAAAAATAAGAAAGGATTGCATATACCTACTTAATTGTATGTTTATATCTGTGTCAAATTTATAAGCTCTCAAATTCATTGGTATAAAATTACGAACCTACAAAAAAATCTTTAAATACGCACCTCTACTTTAAAGCTTGGATTTACTTTGTTTTAGTGCATTCAAAATAAAGTAAAATACCCTCCCTTTTCGTACTCGTAATAAAAAGAGTAAGTAAGGTCCCGTGTCCTCGGTGCGTGCGTGAATACAAACTGCTCGTAACTAAATTGCGGAACTCCACAAACCCGTGAACCCTTTTAAAACATTGGAATAACATTTTCAGAGATATTCTTTCCATCGAATTTTACTTTCAGTGGATTATTCAAAATATTTTAGCTGCTTTCGCAGTAGGAAATAATGGTTTACCGACGTTTTAGGAGGCGTACGTGTAACCGAACGGGTACACCGAGCGGATCAGTATCCGCTCGGTAGCTTACCTTTCTATCTCTGTTCAATTTACCTTATACTTATGTATGAGGTAAACTGAATAGATATAGAGATAACATTTCTCTGATAAATCAAAAATATTATTATTCTTTTAACTCATATGAGTTTAGTTACACATATAGTTGTCACAGAAATTTAAATAATTGACAGAAACTCGAAATTATATTTTTTTATCACTTACAAGCTAAATATTACTTTATAAAGGTCAACACGACCACAATATATGTTTCTTGCTAGCAATAAGCTATTACCTATACACTTTTTTCAATCACCCAGTGTTGGGCATTGCTCAACTGACCCCGCAATGAGCTGCTCAACTAACCCCTCGCCACGTTTTTTAGAAATTCTTAGGGTTAAATTAAATGCGTCATACTTGCATCAAAAAAGATAATAAAATTCAAAAGACACTTAAATAAATAAATAAAAAGTATTAATAAAAAACCAGAGGTGCGCTTCTCTCAATGCGTCGCCTGCGCGGCAGCCCCAACCGCATTCTGAGCATGTTTATGGAGCGCGAAAATGGCCCCACGCTCAACCATTTGCAGAGACTGCATGCAGTCGCCGTTAAGTTTTTCACCTATATCACCTAGTGTTGCGATCTCTAATTCTGCAAGCATCATCTGCTGTTGGTAACCCTCGCGCAGGTCTAACAGATCGCCAAAATGACTTGTAAGCGGCAAGCAAAAATTGAATTGACAGCTGATAGCCAGTAATCAAAGTGAAAATGTTGTCAGATCAAACCTTAACAGCCTTCTCACCTCTGGAACGGTCATCAAACAAGTGAAAATTGCTGAAGCTTAAGGCCTGTGTTTGATTGAGTACCGAGGGTCGAAAAGAGCATTCACTCATAACTCTCTAAGCCTCCTATCTCATACTTACCCTTCCTACGAATTTAAACTTTATGTCTTTCAAAATAGAGTTTTTACTTGAAATAATGTACGGGTTATAAGTGCGGGTGAAGAAGTTACGTGTCGAATGGCAAATCCCTTCTGACCAAATAGCACTTAAGGATGTCCACTTAGTTTGGGCACGAATGAAAGCCTATGGCCGGAACGGAAAATAAATAGATTGAACTGAAAATGCAGTCGGCTTGTGAAAATACTGAAGGATTGTGCAAATAGTTAAATAGCGTGGCGCATGGGTCTGGATTTAACGGTGCTGAAAATTTTCATGTCCTTTTAAAAATTGTAT
Organism: Lathronympha strigana; assembly: GCA_949128165.1. NCBI lineage: Eukaryota > Metazoa > Arthropoda > Insecta > Lepidoptera > Tortricidae > Lathronympha > Lathronympha strigana. The sequence continues at coordinate 5,535,977 of OX421911.1, forward strand.
TTATATGTACAGGTAAGTACTCGTAAAAACTTTTATAAACTCCTCTTGGACGAGATTCTGTTTTATGTTTATATCTAGTTAGTGTCAGCTTTAGACAAAATCGGAGTCATCCAAACCTATTAAATGTCATACTTGACAACCACGGTAAACAAGAAATTACGAATGAGTATAAAAATATTTATACAGCACTTTATTACCTGAACATTAAGGTCTTGTATAATATATTCATATCATATCTCTGTAGTTAACTGTACAATGCGACAGAAAAAGGTAGAAAATTAATAAAGTGGAACTAAACGCAAAACACAGTGGCGACACCAGTTCTCTTGTCAAATATGTCATAATTTTCATAAACAAACATCTGTCAAACAGTAAACTTACTGCTCGCAATTGTGTCGCTTAACTTCAAACTCGGGTAAATCCATTCGACCCTCTCAGCTAATATCTACCTTATTACCTTTTCTTAATACCAAAATCGCATAATCTGACAGATGGATTTACCCGAGTTTGATGTTAAGCGACTCAATTATGCGACAGAATGAGATGCATAAATGTCTACTTTTTGTCACACTGTACCTATTTAAACACTCGGAAAATTGTGCGAACTACCGCTTTAATATATGAAATAGAGAAGTAAACACATTCGATTTCGCGACAGGCTCTATACGTGGTACCTACATTACTATCTACCTGCCTACTCTGTGGCTCAGGGTAGCAATAAAATATAAATCTGCTCATCAGCCACCGTCACGTGCGGCGCGGACTTGGCGCGTTTGTTTAACGAAACTCTGGTTGCCGCCGCGTTACGTAACCTGCGCGAGGGTTACCAACAGCGCGATACTTGCAGACAGACCGTAAAAGATATGTGAGTCTAGACAGAGGTAGTACAGACCATGAGGCATCCAGATGATCACATAACAAGAACTGTGTTCAATGTTTAAACGAACCAAGAAGACGAGGCAGACCCTGAGACACGTGGAGATCGAAATTAAAACAAGACCTAAAGGCAGTCGTTTTTAACCCACGATAAAATATGCTGGCGAATAGAGAATAGAGACCGTTGGTACAACCTTGAAATGTGAAGCATAGTTCCATCAAAAAACATTTTTTTGTAATATGACCTCTATAATTTTTAAGAAAAAAAAACCGACTTCATTTGGTTCCCGGTAAAAGTGAAATTTTGAATTTGTTTGAGTTAGCCAGTTTACTTCACAAATATCCAATACACCGCACGTGTACGATTGAAAATTGAGGAGCTTTCTTAATGTCCCAGGGCTTCCATCCAGGGCTCGGAACCGGTTTAAAAAATAGCGGTTAATACCGGTTTATTTCGGTTTTACTCCGAACTTTCAAAAGAACGCGAACGTTTTAAGAACATAATAAAATCCTGGATTTAACCGGTTTATCCGAAAAGCAACTTGACGGTCTAAACGCTACGTTGCCAGATTTCGTGTTCAAGTCGCAAGACGTACGAACGGATGGTTCCTTTAACAATTTTAGTTTTATGATTTTGCATACATGTATATAGTAGAGACAGGTAAAAAAAATAGGCAAACCAGTGAGCTTGTATTTATAGGTGACAGCCAACAGTGTCAATAATTTATTTAAAATAAATCAAAATATAAGTTCTTACAGGGTGTATTTTCTTTTCGGGCCAATGAGGTTAACTACCAGATCCCGAACTATTACACGAAAATGATTTTCAGACCTTTCCTCGATTTTAAATTAATGTTAGTGGCCTCTACAGAAAAAAACGGTATTTTTTTACAAACATTTATTTGTGCTTATTTATTCAATTCCTATCCAGAATAAAAAGTTTGTATGAGACATGGAACCAAAAAAAAACTTTTTTTTATTTTTTTAAAGTAAATATTAGGTACAGAGTAAATAATGACACCGTGTCCCGAGCTAGAAAGTTCTACAGGGCCCAATTTCTGGTTTATTAAAGAAAACTTATTCATTGAATATGGAGAAAAAACTGTATTAACTTAACATTTTACTATCACGCCTATCAGTCTTGTCATGTTATGTTTAAGAACCGTAGGCATCTTTGGCAAAAAAGTCCGAAATCTTCGCATTTCTTTCAAGTATCTACTACGCAGGAAGCACAACTTTTTTTTAAATGCATTTTCATATATTTTCCTATTAGTCCTAACAACAGGCAGGATGCCGTTAAATGTAATACAAACATAATTATCAGTCCCATACGGATGAAATTGGAACGGAAAAAATTTTAGTCAAAATTTGGCACTTTCACACCCCACATGACGTGATGATGTACCAATTAAACTTAAAATTTTAGCACCATCTTGTATCGGGTATTTATCATTGATAATAAATAATATTATAAGAATATACCTAATGGATGGTAGATGTGGAAAGCTAAGTGGCGAGTTAGCTATGTGTCAGTGACACCTCTCTACCTTCATCCCTGATACTCGTACACAGTGTTGCCCCCTTGAGCCATCCTAGATGTCACCTTTTGTGGGGCCCCATCTTATGTGGGCAAGTCACCGTCTGCCGTAAATCAAATTGCTTACCTTTTTCCTAGGCAGACGCCTGATTTTATTTTCCATAACCCAGTATTTAGTGCACCACTTTCACCTAAACTAAAAGTCCAGTATATTTTCGACTCCATTAAATCTCAATAGTACATACACCCTGGCGGGTGCTGCATCTGCGTGCGTCCCATGGTTCGGGCAATTGCAACATCCGCTCGGTGTACCCCTTGCATTTCATTACATTGTCGAAAGGGCCTCTGCATGTTGGTTTTAGCTCCGCGTACGCCTCCCAAATGTCCGGAACACCATTGTTCCGTGATGGGAAAGACATGCCTGACATAAGTCATTATTTTCCAAATAATACATTTTACAAAATTACTTATTTCTGTTTTTTTTTGCTGCCCGTTATTGAGCAAAGGCCTACTCCATCGTGCTTGCCAGCCGCCATTCTTGTCCAGGTAGAGCCTGCATACAGCACAATGTCGTAATTTCACTTTCGTTGAGGACGGCCTTGCGACCGTTTCTCTACGCGTCGCCACCAGTGGAGTACGCGTTCGCTCCATCTGCCGTCTTTAGCTCGAGTAACATCATCGAATCATCATTGATAGTATGTAAATTAAAATATGAGATAGATTCTCTCTTATTGTGTCTAGAGTAACCTTGTTTGTAACTATTCCAAATATAACATCGGTAGCTTAAGGGGCTACCCGGCTGTTTCACTGATATTTCACTGTTTTTAATGTGAATAGGCTTTGTTCAGCTCCAAGCACAACGCTTGAAGAAAATATATAATGTAGCAAGGTATTTGGTCTACATTTGGTTCTACTAAATTGTCGAAAAACATAATACATCAAGAGAAAAAAAAACCGTAAACCCTTTTTTCTACCTTAAATCTGTATCTACTCCCTTATTATGCGTCGTAAGTACAAGAAACTAAGACAAGCAGTATATAGTAGCAGTGTAGCGCTTTGAGAATTTTAATAAGCAGTATATTTCTTCTTTGTATGTGTATTTATCATTATTGGTGAGCAATAAAGAATATATTATTATTATTTATTATTATGTATGTCTTTCCCATCACGGAACAATGGTGTTCCGGACCTTTGGGAGGCGTACGCGGAGCCGAAGCCAACACGCAGAGGCCCTTTCGACAATTTAATGAAATGTAAGGGGTACACCGAGCGAATGTTGCACCTGCCCGAGTCATGGGACGCACGCAGAGGCAGCACCCGCGAGGGTGTAAAGACTATTGAGATTTAATGGAATCTAAAATATACTGGACTATTAGGTGAAAGTGCTGGACTAAATACTGGGTTATGGAGAATAAAATCGGACGTCTGCCTAACAAAATGGTAATCAATTTTATTTCCGGCAGACGGTGACTCGCCCACATAAGATGGGCCCCCACAAAAAGCGACATCTAAGATGGCTCGAGGGCAACACCGGTATGAGGGCTGGGGGTAGAGAGGTGTCACTGGACTTTAAACATATAGCCAACTCGCCACTTAGGTTTCCACATCTACCCTCGAGAACACAGCTCTCGCGACCCCACTCTGGACGGCCGGTTAAGGCAAGCCAGAGGCGGAGGACTTGGTCGGACGACGGAGTCCCCCAGGAGCGCTCAGGTACGTGGGGTCGCTACTATTATTATATTTATGTTATTATTATTATATTTATGTTAACTTTAAACGCATCTACTGATTTTTGGATAGGTTTTGTACTTTTCGAGAAAAAGCTATTACTCGCATTTTTCCGAAAACGCCGGCTCGAGATGCCTGCGCGGGCGACGGGGGCCAGTCGTGTAAGATGGCACTAGTAGTTTATAGGGTTGCGTCCTAGTACAAGCAGCTCTTCCTAGGTGGCAACTTATGCTTATTGACGTATTGTATAACCGGTGAGGAATGGAAGCGGGAGGGAAAGAAAGCTCAAATCGCCGAGGTCATTGGCATAGGGGACGGCCTTAAGTAGTTGTCGAGACGTTTTTTAATGGTGACAAAAAAAAAGTAATAAAAAGGAACCCCCTTTTTATCATTTAGGTACGGAACCCTAAAAATGAAAGTATACTAATTAACAGATTTATATTTATACTAGTTTTAATTTTAGTATTAATTGTATTTTTTCTAAATGTTATCTTTAATATTATAAATAAAATTTCGTGAACGTTGAATTATTAACAGATATAAATGTATGTAATTATTTGTTTTTATCAATTTTAAAATCACTTATAGGTACAACTATAAATAAAGCAATTACGTGGCAATCGTGGCATCCAGGAACTATGCCTCAGGCGGAGGATTTATGGCATCTTATCTATACATATTTTAAAATTATTTTTTTGTTATTATCATATTTTTGTGGAATTAAACTTATTTGTAATTGCTTAATTGAAACGATTAATATGAAAAAAAAAATATCTATGAAAATAAAAAAAATATTCTTATAGAAACTATTGTGTGGGAAGTCTTCCTCGATTTGAGCTTCGATTTATAGCCGGATTTTTTTTCCATACTTATTTTCTTTTCATCTCAGACAGGAGTGGAATACATCGCCATAAAAAAAATACTGTCTGGAAATTAGCTTACATTCTCTTACCATGTAGGTTTTTTTCTAGAATCTGTAAACGCCTAGTCGCCTATCTCCATTCGGTGTAAATCGAAAAGGAAGGGAAGGTCTAAAAATATACTTTTTATGTAGCAGCACAGGATCTGGTAGGTGCCCTCACTGACCCATATAAAATTCACTCTGTATAAATTGCTAACATTTTTTTAAACCGCAATAGTGTAAAGGTTGCAAACCTGGAGTAAACTGTTAAAACATAATTTGTGATTATTTTGGAATATTATACTCGTACTAAAAAGTAAAAATAGTGTGGGAAATACTGAATTTATATTATTTCTTCAATATTTGATATTATTATTTCTTTGAATTTATGTTGTTCGCGGCAGAAGAAAACACGCTTAAAAATGATTAAATATGCGGAACAACGTGCTTTTTAAACTTTGCTAACTAGACTGTGACTTGTTTATCCTGCGTCGCAAAAACCGGTTTTTATTGTTCTAAACCGGTTAAACGAACAAGAACTTTATAAAAATATTACTCTAAAAACCGGTTTAAAAATAACGGTTTCACGAACGTAACCGAAATATAAAGGTTTTGCGCCAAGTACATGATACCGGTTTGAAAATTTAACCGGTATCCGAGCCTTGCTTCCATCATTACATGTGAAGTATAATCAAACGGAACTCCATTGTAGACCTTTAAAACAAACAAAATAACAATGTGTTAAATTGGATGACAGACTGTAAATTATCGAGCAGTTTCATTATGCCATCCCTGATTATCAACATCAGGTCCACTCCAGCAAAATGATGGCCACAGTAAGAAAATGCCTAAGCTAATTATGAACACCCTCTAATCACAATGAACGTGCCATTCAAATTTGAGGAGTTCTCTGAATTCTTCTAGAACTCCATCATCAGAATATAAATCAAATCAAAAAGATGAATGTCACAACTAGGATAATAAGTAGAGCTAGGTTTATTGACCAGTTCCACTTTGCCATCCCTGGTCTTCATCATCAGGTCCACTTCATCAAAATGTTGGATCCCCCAAAACAATGTTTTAGTTACTTAAGGAACATTTGAGGAGTTCTCTCAATCCCTCATGAAGTCCATCATCAAAATAGAACTATAATCAAATAGGACTATCTTGAAGGTATTTCTTTACAAAGAAAAGATGAATGTCTCAAATCGGATGATAGTCCTTGGAATTACCAAGCAGTTCCACTTTGCCATCCCTGGTCTTCATTATCAGATCCACTCCACCAAATTGATGATTTTCGTAAAGAAATGCTCGAGTTTCTTAAGAAATCACCCAAATCAGCATGCATGTGCCTTTCAAATTTGAGGAGTTCCCTCAGTTCCTCATGGATCCCATCATCAGAAATGGATTTTGAAAAAAACGGGACCAACCTGGAACCATCTACTTTCAGAAAACAAAAAAAAAATTCAAATTGGTTCAGTAATGACGGAGTTATGAGTGAACATCCATTAAAAAATAAAAAAAATAAAAAATAAAATAAAATAAAAATTCAGACGAATTGAGAAATATTGAAGTCGGTTGAAAAGGATGTAAACGGGGTTGAAAGTAAAACTAGGTGGTATAGATAATAAATCACTTAAAATAGTCATGAAATGATATAATTCCTCCACTAAAACAACCTAACTGACAACCCTAAAAGATCTGCACTAGATCCATCGGGAACCGGGAACGAAAACACTGGCTTGTTTCACTTGTTTTAAAAGTTCCACTGCAATTCATTGATACAATTGAGAAGCAATCGGAGCGGTAGAAATTAAAATTAGTTTTGATCGAATAACTAGCTGACTGCGGATTTAACTGCGATTTTAACAAGAGCTCTGGCAAACTTTGTAGCTTTAATAGGAGAACTGGGGCAAATCGTTAGTTCGGTGGGTCGTTTTATAGCGTTATTATCGTAGCGGGAAAAAAATGTTTCACCCAAATAAAATAAAACTTTTTAAGTAAATCGGTTTTATTATAAGTATGTCATGTATGTATGCCAGAGCAAAGTCGTTGCACATTGGTAGGATTGGCGAGAAACTAGAGCGTCTCCCCTCGGGAACTCGTGCGTTCTGGTCTCTTGCCAAAGCTATCCAGGGGAATTTCTGCACGCCGTCTTTTCCACCTCTGCACACGGGAAATGATTCGTTGGCCCACGACGCAAAAGACAAAGCCGATCTACTGGGTAAGCTTTTTGCGTCCAACTCGACTTTGGATGACGGGGGACAAGCGCCGCCGACTATACCGCGGTGTGAGAGCTGTATGTCAGATGTACAGTTCCGCCAAAGCTTTGTGCGTAAGGCTCTTCGCTCCCTCGACACCCATAAGTCCAGTGGGCCTGATGGAATCCCTGCGATTGTTCTCAAGATGTGTGCTCCTGAGTTGGCGCCGGTCTTAACGCGTCTTTTTCGGCTCTCCTACTCTTCTGGCGTAGTCCCGACTTCGTGGAAGTCAGCTTTGGTGCACCCGATCCCTAAAAAAGGCGACCGCTCAAACCCATCCGACTACAGGCCGATAGCTATAACCTCCCTTTTCTCTAAGATTATGGAGTCCATCATCAATCGTCAGCTCCTCTGGTACCTAGAGGATCACCAGCTGCTGAGTGACCAACAATACGGTTTCCGTAGGGGTCGTTCGGCTGGTGATATTTTAGTTTACCTGACACATTGCTGGGCACAGGCGATAGAGACTAAAGGTGAGGCACTGGCAGTTAGTTTGGATGTAGCGAAGGCCTTCGATCGCGTTTGGCACAAAGCACTTCTTTCGAAACTTCCATCCTATGGGCTCCCCGGGAAATTATGCGAATGGGTCAGCAGTTTTCTAGCAGACAGAAGCATTAAGGTCGTAGTTGACGGTGAATGCTCTGACTCAATGTCTGTGAATGCTGGTGTCCCTCAAGGCTGTGTGCTATCACCCACGCTATTCCTCCTGCATATCAATGACATGTCAAACTAGCGGCATTCATTGTTATGCTGATGATAGTACGGGTGATGCCTCCTACACCGGCCGCGCCAATATTTCCCGAGAAAACGTCATTGAGAGCCGGAACAAACTTGTGTCCGAAATTGAGACCTCCCTAAAAGAAGTCTCAGATTGGGGTCGACTTAATTTGGTCCGTTTTAACCCTACAAAGACACAGGTTTGCGCGTTCACCGCGAAAAAACTTCCGTTGGTCGCGTCACCTCGTTTTGAGAGCACTCCCCTATCTGCCACAGCCAGTATTGGAATCCTTGGCTTTGACATCTCGAGTGAAGTCCAGTTCCGCGGCCACCTAGAGGGTAAGGCCAAATTGGCCTCGAAGAAGCTCGGTGTGTTCAATAGATCGAGGCAGTATTTCACGCCGGCCCATCGCCTATAGCTTTATAAGGCGCAGGTTCGCCCGCATATGGAATACTGCTCTCATCTTTGGGCAGGGGCACCTAAGTACCAGCTTCTTCCTCTAGACCGCATCCAACGGAGAGCAGCTCGAATTGTCAACTGCCAACGTATTTCTGATCGGCTTGATCCCTTGGCGCTGCGTAGAGATGTGGCCTCACTCTGCATTTTCTATCGCATGTATTATGGGGAGTGTTCCGAGGAGTTGTTCGGATTAATCCCTGCCGCTTCTTTCCGCCATCGCCCTACGCGACAATATTTCCACTCTCACTATTTAGATGGTTGGCAGTCCTCAACTGTGCGCTTTTCCCGAAACTTCCTGCCTCGCACAGCTAAACTGTGGAACGAACTGTCGCCAGCGGTGTTTCCGGACCGATACGACCTTCAAACCTTCAAGAAAAGAGCGTACTCCCACTTTAAAGGCCGGCAACGCACTTGCGACACCACTGGTGTTGCGGGTGTCCATGGACGACGTTAATCGCTTACCATCAGGCGATTCGTTTGCTCGTTTGCCCCCTATAGCATAAAAAATGTTTAATAATGTACTAAAGGATGATTCACAGTAGACCAGGCCGATTGATGAGGAGAATGGTGTGATGATAGGTATCTAAATCCTAACGAATTATTTTTTAGCTTTTAAGGATGACTCTCAGTAGACCGGGACGGGCCGGGCCGTGCCTGATGTGTCAACTACGACTAGAAAGAAAGAAAAACGACTAGAAAGTGTTACGTGACCTCCGAGGGCTTCAAGTATTTGACACACGGCCCAGCCCGTAAAGTACGTCCGTCGAAGACTAGCTACAGGCTGAGGGTACACCAGCTGCGGTCGCGTCACGTGCGGTTCAGCTCGTTTGTGGTGCGCATGACACGGCCGCTGATGTCAAATGTGTGTCGTGTTTCGGCCGCCGCGGTTCCAGGGCAACCTGCTTTATCCTACATTTTTTGAAATAAATGACTAAGTATATGGCAAGGGGCTCAAAAATATCTGAACAAGCACTTTAACGCCTTGACAATTGAGTCGTGCTCAGATATTTGTGAGCGCCTTGGCCACTCCGAAATTTCTCATGGCAACTGTACAGTCGAGTTCATAAATATATGAGCATTTCCAAGGCTTCAAAAGTATCTGTACACCCTTAGGACATGGACCATTAGGCAATTTAAAATAAATTAAAAACCAAATGGTTAAAGCAGTTCAAATCTTTTGAAACCTCCTATACAACAGCTTTATGACATAGCAAAAGTAGCCTTAACTTGTTTAAAGTAAAGATCAAATTTCGGAAAATGAAAGAAGGAAAAATACGGGTGAGAAAAGTCTTTAGCCTCCAGTCGATTTTTCGAAGCATTGACCGATAGCGTTAAAAAGTTTAAACTCTATCCATTTAAGCGAGCAACTAGTGACCGATTAGTGAACGTTCTCTTGTAGCTTTTAGCACTTTTAAACCTGTATTTTTGCAATTTTCACTTCTGAAAGTTCTCTAGACTGGAAAAATCAGGATTGGAAACTAAATTATTGCTAGTTCAGTTTATATTTTTATACCAAAGGCAATCGAGGGATTGCTTTGTCGCACCATTGTTCGTTTCGTTCTTAAAACGAGTCTTAAACCATTATCATTTTCATTTCATTCGGCTGAAATGAAGATGATGATGAGAAATTACTGTTATGGTGCTCCCACACTGGCTGTTATAAATGTTATATACCACGGTGTGACAAGAATAGTGCTACGTGACATTATCGTATTAGAGAAAGAGATGTTGATGATCTGTATTCTGTATTCTGTATACCAATCAATGGATAAAAACAAAGGCATCCTCTAAAGATATCCCAATGGACGAATATAGGATTTTTGTGCACTTCCCAAAAAGCACGGCTTCGGTTCCGGATACGTCTGTGAGTATCTATATAACGCGATTATTTCATGTAGTATTTAATAGCCACTACAAGAGGATTTTTTGTTTGTTGGGTTTGATGTTCATTTGTGTCCCGATATCCCGATGCAAGCAACTAGCCCTTCAGAGACGACGTATACTTAAAAAATTCAGGCAGGTTTGCCACAAAAGCTGAAGTCGCCGCTTCCAAAAGTCTTAAACACTAGAAAGGAAATGCCTAAGAGATGAATCAAACTAGAACGGGACAGGACGGGGCGAGATGGGACGATCTGTCAGTTTCTATAGAAAACGTCACGTGACATCCGAGGGCTTTGAGCTATACTTATGATTATTTCTATAGAAGTTGACAGATCGTCCCGTTCCGCCCCGTCCCGTCCACTAGGATGAGTCACACTAGTAAGTCATCATTAACACTTTTTCTTCAATATATATGATAGCTATTTCGGTTTACAGGAGGAAATAATATTCTGACTTTAGATATCATTATTACTTTTCACAAACTGCGTGTACCCTTCATCAAACATTTACCTTTGATCCCGTCTTAAACATCACAATATTGTACATAAACAACCTACATTCCTCCATAAACCGAATAAAAATATAGGTCATAAAAACGAATAGGGTATATCATTCCATTCCACATGTGTACTCAAACATACGTGTGATTGTGTAATTATTTCCTAAATATTTAGACGGCTCGAGGCAAGGCCATAAACCCTTGAAGTTACGGGCGCTCCGACCGTAACGAGAAACTGTGCAAACCACGTTCTACAACAACACTCTAAACAGACCATAGATAGACCTTAAGCCGTTGGAAAAGGGACGACAAACGGTCAATTGATAGCTTTAGCGATGGTATAGTCTCTCCGTTGAATTTTTGTCCAATCTACCTACTTAAATGCATGCTTAAAACAAAACAATGATATTATATATTGTTACCGAAAAAAACAATAATGTTGAATATTGTTAAAACCATTTTTGAGGCTGATGATTTAAATATACAGCAGGATTTAATTATATCATTTATACCCAGCGAAATAATAAAAATACAAAAGAAACGTAAATAAAAACTTTTTATTTTTAATTCTAATACAATAAATTGTATTAGATATAAAAATAATATTTTATTTGGCTTTTTAGACAACTTTTCATACTTTTGATTATAATCAATTAGAAAACAGCATTGGAAAACATAACAGATTTTTTAAATAGTTTTAGGGGTCAGTATCGCCGAGAGAAAATCGCGATTCCCATACTAGACATAATCTGATATGTTTTCTAATACCAAATAACACAATAGTTAACATTTTTAATATACAAGAAATGTCAACATATGAAAAGCCATTGACCGTTTAATAAATACATCGCCCAACCATGTATCTGACTCTTAAGTAACAGCAGTAACAAATCCGTGACTGCTTCCTATCGATATGATTACTTAATTATTTTCCTTATCCAGCAGACTCACGACTCTATTCTAGGTATTTGTAACCTTACCAGCAACCAATAATTATCTTTCGGATACTAATATTAATCGCGTTCTACTCTCATTTCCTTCACTCTATCCTTATCCTCGCAAACCCTGGCATATGAACCATCTCCAGTTCTTTCAATTCTGCTGCCGATAGTCTTCTTGTCGACCGTCTTCAAGTCGTATGCCCAGCCAATCAGCGCAAAGAAATCAATGAAGGTCTTTGAGAAATTGAACCAACTTCCTAACTCAGCTGCTCTATAATCCCAAGGGAAAACGTGGTGGTAATTATGAGAGCCTTCGCCTAGTGTGAACAGCATTACAGAGTCGTTCTCTGTGGCTATTATTTCTTTATCATAAGGTCTGTTTCCGTATACGTGTGCTGCACTGTTGATGAGTCCCGTGAAGTTTAAGCAGAGGATGAATCGCAGTATGTTCACGTGGTAGGCATTGCTGAGGGTTTCGCCCCAGAAGTACATTGGAATGATTGTTGGTAGCACGTAACATATTAATGTGAATAGGATCGCTGCATGTCTGAAACAAGCTACATTTTAGGACTAGAGACGGTAGCCATGATGGTTTCATGATTTGGTGGGCCTATAAGGTATCATCATGGTTCTGTAAATTATAGCCGAAAATCATTTTGCAGTATTTAGCAGAATATCACTTCCCAACCAACTCATCGCAGAATTTAATTTCGCCGAAAGATCAGTTGATAAATGTAACGTTTTATAGATGTATCTTTTGCATATTATCATAATCCAGCTTAAACTAGCAATGCACCGACGAGAAGCTTCCAAAGTTGTGAAATATTCCATATTAGAAATTTCCGGTAACTTCTGAGAATGTTCTCGAGAACCAGAATTTATCCGAATACTTTGTAAACGTTAAAACAGTTAACGTTAAATCGCTCCTGATACTCATAATAAAATTATAATACAACAAAATAAAAAAAGGAAAAATAAATGTAAAATAATTAAAAAAATAAACAAAATATTAACAGTGACACGGTGGGATCGATCTCGTGATGTCTTGCTTTCCTGCGTCATTAACCAGTCGGTATCACCGCTGAGCTAAACATTCGTTAGCAAGTGTGACGAAATTAGCACTTGCAACGCGCAGTTGACGGCAACAATCTCGTAGCAACTCTCTTTAAGATGTTCTCTAAAATAAAATGAGAATTAAAGCTACTTATTAGTAACTTATCAGGCATCACTTGTTAACAAAATAACTAATTGCAATAGACAATAAGGCATATAAAACAACATGTAGTTTTAAATTATGCCTGTTTAGGCTTTACAAGAATATTTACTTATTTGAGCAATAAATTCCATTTTGCAAGAATGTTCACAAAACATTCTCGATAATGTTTCCGCATTTTGGGAATGTTCTGCAACTTGTACGTACAATGCTAGCTTAATCTAACCTAGTTGGCAAATTAAAAATCGGCCAAATGAAAGTTGGCAAATAACAATTTGTCAAGTGAATCATCGGCAAAAAGTAAGTTGGCAAATGACATTAGGCAAAATGAATGTCCAGCTATTAGAACAAGATTCTTCATAAAGTTACTTAGGTATTTACAAGTGAAGCTAGTATTTATAAATGTACGTTCTTTGACAAAAAATGGAAGGTGAAAAAAACGCCCAAAAGGCTGTGTCACTTGTGATTTGAATCACTTACATAGGGTAGGATAGAATATTTAGTTTACACAGTACAATAGCTTAACTGGCTTCAATACTTACTTTCTTTGAAAAGCCAACAGAGGATTGCTTATTATATCAGACATGTCCACATCGCGTCCTCGTTTATGGACCTCAGGGTGTTTCTGCACCAGCAACCAACCAATGTGCGAATAGAAGAACCCTCTAGTGGCATTATGTGGATCACCATCTGTATCGCTGTACCGATGATGCATCCTGTGGTCTCTAACCCAGTTGTAGACAGTGTACTGGCCGGATAGCGTTTGGAGGAAGACTAGAATTACTTGAAGAGGAAGCTTGGCTTTGAAACTTTTGTGGGACCAGAGTCGGTGAGCGCCGCATAGGACGCCTAGCGTTGATGCCTCTGTAAGAATTGCAGCTGCAGAAAACATTTTTTACATTAATAACGACATGAAAACTTTTTTATAGAACTTTCTTTTATAATATATTATTAATGTACAATATTTATTTATAAATGCACCTGTATTTTCTTTCCTCGTAAACGATATGAAAAGAAGAGTGCTTAACTCAGGTGAAAGGCTCATTTTAGTTTCGGACTATGAATATCATATACCTCAACTGACTTTCTTCCCTTGGTTAACAATCAATCATCAATATCTATTTTCGAAAATTAAGAGAGTAAATTATAAGAAAATTAGGTAAGTTAATTATAAGACTTTATTAATTATGAGACTTAATTATGAGAATTATGAGGCTTTGCGAAATTTTACTAAAAAAATAGAATTACCAAGCAATATTGTGAGCCATCGAGCTGATGTGAAAGACAGGTACAAGCCGTACAGCCCAGCCGCATACCAGTATGAGAAGGCCAGCACATTGAAGTACGACACTCGGAAACGCCACGAGTCTGCCTGAGGCGCCACCAGCTTCGGCAGACTCCTTTCTTCCAATATTTCGTTCTTTGCGTTTGGAGCCATTGCTTATATCTGAAAGATTGTATTGTTTAAGCCCATGTACCTATTGCAAGGCGCCGAGACACCTAGCGCCTAGAACCTACTTACTTATACTTTAGTATTAAGCTCTAATTTATCATAATAAGATTATGGTTAACAACCATATTTTTACTCACTTTTCGCGACACATTTCGGGTTTTCACATCATAATTATGATGCCGTGACAGGGCATGCCTAAGATACGAGAGCGCTGCATGTTCTTCGACTTGATAAAGCGAGATTGCTGATACGGGAAAAATGCTATAGGTATACCACGTAAAATACGCGAAGTGATCGAGATTGACCGGCGCCCTAATTTTAATCTAGATAGTGGCTGCCCGGTGCAACCCATAGTCCATAGTCAAAAGTTTTGACTATGTTCGTCCCAAACGGCCTATATCGACAACCCCTTGACTGATTGGTCTCGTATTTGAACTTCAAAATTCTATATATCTTACCTAACGTAAACTGTCAAACACGAGGATCCGATCAACGATACTCGAGTTATCGTCAGACAAACATACATACATACTAATTTACAAACATACATAAATACATACATACATATAAACGACGGATTGTCCAAGTAGACTGGGAGAACTTAGCTTGCTCGTTCAATTCAGAAAATACGAAAAAAAAAAAAATCGAAAATACGAGTATAACCGGACCTAGACTATTCAATTTTCAAATGCCGGCAATATATATAACCACTGATAAATAACCAATGCCATTTGTTTTTAGGGGTCTGTATAAAAAAAAAGGTAAAAAAGGCACACTTGTGGTTTATTGGCAATTACGTAGAGGCCGTATTAGCAAGCTAAAGTGGCAGTGGGCTGGCCATATTAGCCGTAGAACCGACAACCGTTGGGGTAAACGAGTTCTTGAGTGGAGACCGCGTCTCGGCAAGCATAGTGTAGGACGCCCTCAGGCAAGGTGGAGTGACGATTAGCGCAAGATGGCTGGCAGGTGCTTGATGCGAGCAGCCGAAGATTGAATACAGTATCGTCAAATTGGGGAGGCCTATGTCCAGCAGTGGACTGCGATAGGCTGATGATGATGACGTAAGAGGCCGGTCACGATTTTTTACAATATTCGGTCTAATTTCAGGCAAACCGATTTCAGATCTGAAAAACGGTTTAGCCATTAGTGACGGTTTTTTTTTTTTTTTCATAATAAAAGCACAAAGTCATGCATGCAAATACAATTTATAATAATCTTAAAACTAAAACGATTGAATAATACAAGAAAAAATTATAATAAATAGCTCTGAAATAATAATAACTGACTCAAACAAGAAGAAAAATGAGATAAAATAAGGAATTTTAGGTACACAGGTCAAAATACAATTTCTATATCACATATGTCATGAGAAGGCAATTATAATGTAAACTATTTTGTTATTAATTTTGACACATATTTATCCTCGTCGTGTCTGAAAAGTTAAGCTTCGGGACCTTTTGGATCGAACCAAGTTCAAAGACCAACCGAAAAATTTGACTTTGGTACTATATTTGTAAAAGGCTCAATTTTTGAAACGTCACATTTTTTTTGTGAAATTTAATCAGCTTTTATTTTGCCATGCCTACACAGTATTTACATAGAGACCGCCATTCGAAAAATAAATTAGGAAATATAAAAAGAGGTAAGTAGGTACTTTTTTCAAAACGACGACCAATCCCAGAAGTCCACCCATTGATGTGTAGTGTGTAGTGTCCGCTCTATATAACAACGATTTTAATATCGATACCCTCTGACGGCTATCATATTGATTTTAATATATAATAGATAAAATAATTTTATTGTTGACTTGTACAGCTTTAAAGAAATCGAATAATTATGTCGTTTGTACAAATCCACCTACAAGATGTCTCAAGTTTTCAGTTCTTCAACCATCACTCTATTTTTTTTGTAAATAAATAATAAGTAAATAAATAGGAGTTTTCTCTAAGTACGAGCATGTCTAGCAAAGTTGGGTAGGACATTTTTGTGTGAAGTTGAACGAGCTTAAATGTTGCACTACATTGCATTAATTTGTTTTTTTTTTATGCTATAGGGGGCAAACGAGCAAACGAATCGCCTGATGGTAAGCGATTAACGTCGTCCATGGACACCCGCAACACCAGAGGTGTCGCAAGTGCGTTGCCGGCCTTTAAGGTGGGAGTACGCGGATTTAAAGGCGTAAATTTTGAGCAAATTGAGAATATCTACAAAACCATACACATTTTTCAAGATGGCGACGGTTCCTCGAAGTCCTCAAACGTCAAGTCAGTCCCTTTTTTGGATTAATCCAATTTCGAAAATCGATTGGTAAATATCTAATGACATTTCGAATCAAATGAAGTTCCAAAAAACTCATGGATACGAGCCGATAGGATTTGGACCCGAGACCTTCGGATTTAAAGTCTCACGTCATACCACTGGGCCACCCACAGAAATAAATAACAATAATATATTCCGTGGGGCCACCAACGCTCTCAACACTTTATACCACTTATTATTTTTTTCGTTTGAAAATAAAAATTGCCTTAGCTTAGCAGCTATATTTGGATATTTATAACATATAAGTATTTCGTAAAAAAGTGATACAAAAGTTAACTTCATTTTATGCCTAATTAAAATGGAAGAAAATAAATTTATTTACTTAGCTGGTATAAAAATTAATAATAAAAAATCAAGTTACAATATTGTATAAACCTACCTTCTCATAAACAAGCTCTGTAAGAATCGTGATTTTGAATTTATTATTCTATTATTATCGTAAAGAGTACGTGAGTGTGTGTGGTGATTGGTGATGCTTTAGTGGACACGATTAGGTTGGTGTGCGGCTTTATCCCGTCAGATGATCCGACAATTCAGACTCCCGCAACGACGACGCCGGATTGTCCGTTTCCGCCTGCTTCGGCGCGCGCGACCCGTTACCTACCGGTCTAGCCGCGGAGGTGACAATACCGCTCTGTCCGACGATGACTGCCCGATGCCGTCGAAATATGTCATGCCTATTAAAACCAGTGACCAGGTTTGAACACCGTAGGATTGGCAGAATACACATATCAACTTCATAATATATTTCATATACTTACAGCTATTTTAGGCGTTTTGGATCCGTCTTCTTTATTAGACACTTAGGTACTGTCAAATTCCATAACTATCAAATAAACGGTTAACTTTGGATTGGATGACTCCGATGATGCAAGTGGTCCTAAGTGCGATATATAAGGTATTTTTAATGCCGTGTCGTGCATTTAGTATCTACTTTTTATTAGGACTTATACACGATTATAGCATTAAAATACATATGTATTTGTTGGAACATCCATTAGATTTTTCTTCAATATAACAGAAATTATCTAACATACCTCCTAAAGTTCCTGTCATATCCAATAAAATATTACAGCAATTATTTTGAAGTCAGTTGAAAAGTAACAACAGGACGTCGTTATTTGCTAACGTGTAAAGTGCGCGGATAATTTTTCGTGCTTTTGCAGTTTTATGATGCATTTGCTAATGGTTTTATTTCGTTTTTTCTTATGGAATACCATAGACAACGTTATAATGTAGGGTTTTCTTTTTTGGGTTCGCCCTCCGTCTGTCCGTCTATCCTTTTGTCCGTATGTCAACAGGCTGTATCTCAAGAACCGTGATAGACAGTTAAAATTTTCACAGATTATGTATTTCTATTGCCGCTATAACAACAAATAATAAAAAGCAGAATAAAATAAATATTTAAGGGGCTCCCATACAAAAAACCTGATTTTTTAGCCGTTTTTAAAAATTATGGTACGGAACCCTTCTTGCGCGAGTTCGACCCGCACTTGGCCGGTTTTTTAATATCGCTGTTAGTCATCTAATTGACAGTTGACAGTGTTGAAGTACAAAAAATAATATCGCATAGGAACATGCTAAATGATGTCGCAACTGACGCAATCATGTGTCAAATTAGAAAGGTAAACATAAACTGCTTTGTCTTTCCACTACATTCGGCTGTGCATAGCAAGATAAACATATCACATAACTTAAAATATAAGGATACCTCCAAATAATATTCGGCAAGTTTATACAGAATTGCCAATAGGCAATTCCATACTGGTAATTACCGGCTTGTTCATATCTCAAGCTACTCAGACCACCGAGGACAGAAACACTTGGAAGAGCATGGTACATAAAGCAGCAAATCTTTCAAGCTAGACACGACCTTCATGTGCAGCAATGAATATGCCGACTAAGAAGATAATTCCATACATTTTGTAAATTGAAAGAGATGTCATATACTACAGAAAAAGTGACCAAGACCCCCAGTGCCCAGGGCTGGGATCGAACCAGCGACCTCCTGGTTTCGCGGCAGACACCCTAACCACTAGGCCACCCGACTATGGCGGCCAGAGTCCAAAATTTCCTAAGTATATGCAATCTTTTTTTATTTTGTAATTACGTCTAGTGCTGTCCTTCCGGATAATCTTTACAAAGTATTTTCAACTAGAAGCGAGAGTAAAATTGTAAAGCATGAATGAAATCATTTATTAATTATAATAAATGTTTTGCCTAATGCTTTACTGCCGCGAAAGCTGGTTTGATCCCAGCCCTGGGCAGGGGGGGCCTTGTTCACTCACTTTTCTGGAGTATATGACATCACTTTCAATTTATAATTGATATATAGTAGTGTGATTACTTAAAAAAGCATGGGTCAAAACATTTATTATAATTAATAAATGATTTGATTCATGCTTTACAATTGTTCCATACATTTTGTTTAAGGAGGGCGAGGAAGAGAGAAGAAGAAAACATAAAATTTGACAACACACAGTGGTCCCAAGCCTCCCTGCCCATAAGGCACGGTGGTATTGGGATACGCCAAACTTCTGATATTGCTCTTCCAGCTTTTCTTTCTTCAGCGCACAATATTCAAAATTTGTTTAGAAAAATTCTAAAATCTGACCCCATACTCAACTTGGACGTCCCTTTCCTACCGGAGGCTATTGACAGGTGGAAAGCAGCCTGCCCTAATACGGACTTGCCCACTACTCGCCATTCGCAACACCAATGGGACGAGCCGCTCTGTTTGCTGGTACGGGATAATCTGTACGAAACGTCTTCCAGCACCACAGAGCGCGCTCGTCTCCTTGCTGCGACAAGATGGGAATCCGGTGCGTGGCTGCAGGCTCTTCCCTCTAAAAACCTCGGCACACTCCTCTCTGCCAATTATTTTAGAATTGCCTTGTGTTTGCGCTTGGGTGTTGCATGTGTGGCTCCTCATCGATGCCAGTGTGGGGCTTATGTAACAAGATTTGGTCTCCACGGTCTATCATGTTCCAAAAGTGTCGGCCGTATATCACGTCACGCAAGCCTGAATGATATACTTCGTCGGGCTCTCGTGACGGCCGGGGCGCCGGCGGTTTTGGAACCATCTGGTTTAGCGCGCCAGGACGGCAAAAGGCCGGATGGCATGACTCTCGTCCCCTGGAAGCTTGGACGGCCTTTAGTCTGGGATGCCACATGCGTGGATACCCTTGCGCCGTCCCATCTTCTAGGGACTTCAAACAGAGCTGGTGCTGCCGCCAACTCGGCTGAACACCTCAAGCGGCGCAAATATGCAGCCATTGATTCTGGCTGCATGTTTGAGCCTTTTGGAGTGGAAACGCTTGGACCGTGGGGACCTGGCGCCCACTTCATTTATAAGGGCTTAGCGAAGCTTCTTGTAGAAGCGACTGGCGATAGGAGGGCTGGCGCGTACCTAGCGCAACGTCTTGGTATTGCCGTCCAGCGCGGCAATGCCGCCAGCCTCCTTGGCACTATGCCACAAGGCACCGAGCTGGAGCCAGCTTTTTATTTATAAATATAAGATAGTTTAAATTTTTATTGTTTTTGGATTTTATGTATTTTTAATGTTTTAATAAATAACTCAATATCACACAAATATATATTATGTTATTATGTTTTCGAATATACGTTTTCATACGTTACCATACGAATTCAGTACCGGGAGGTTTTCCCTTGTTCTGCATTAAGGAATGCAAATATGATTTAACCGGTCATAACCGGTTTTCTCTTACGGTTTTGCATTCCCTATTCGGCATGTAGATTTGTCTACCCGTTCATCTGTTAGTCTTCCACATCAATAAATCTGGCCGGAACTACCCTGTGTTTCAGGTTAACACGCGTTATCCGCTCTCTGACCCACTATTTCAAGTGCTGCGTGGCGCATTTATGTAAAATACGCCACGTTAGTTCAGTAGAGATGTCTCTCGGTCAACCAAGTGTTTACCTCATAACCTCAAAATTTTAGCCGTGTCTAAGTAAAGGCCCGGGTACGTGTACATGTAGCGAATGGCATTGGCATACACAAACGGTATGCGCAAAAACTGTATGACGTCCACACGATAGCACTTGCATGCGCAAACAGTTTGGGCAAACATTTGCCAATGAGCATTTTGTGCAAGCCATTTGCGTGTTTTGCAGTCTTCTCTTTACGCTCATATTTATGCTTAATATAGGTACGGTATGCCGTGTTGCCATTGTAACGCATATGTTTGTGATAGTTGGAATTTGCACAGGCAGATTAGAGGCACTGTCCATTAGTATTTATTTATGTAAATCAAGGTACGAGTACGACGAGCCATTTTTTTTCTTTCAAAATAGTTCTCCCCTTTATTTTATATTTGGATTTTTTTATGAGATTTCTACTCAGAATCGCCAGCTCTTTCGATCCTAATAGGAGAAAAAACTGCCCAAAGGTTTTTTTTATTCCGTTATTTTTCATAGAATTTGTGTGGCGTAAATGACAATTTTTTTCTCTTATTAGAATCCAAAGAGCTCGCAATTCTGAGTATTCACAATCACGCGTAATACGCGTTCGTCAAAACATATTCTCGTCGGATACAGTGAAATTTTCCACTATTTCACTATTATTGGCATTCTGGTATCGATGTAAAAAAACGTAAGCTCAAAATAGTAACTGTAACCTCAAAATAGATATTCCATCTCTAGCCCAGTTGGCGTATTGTCAAACAGAGGCTGCTGACTCCACGTCGTAAACCCCATGCTTATGCACGAGCACGCATGCCAACGCCATAGTTCTAAAATGACATTTACCCTTCACAATACTAACTACTTACGCCCTTCTTAAAGTCAATACGAATTTACGAGCCCCCTAGGTTTAGGTCAGCGATGCTTCGTAGTTCTGGGTTTTGATGTGTTACTCTTTCACAGCCAATGGTCATAAAGTATGTGAAATCTAAAGAAGTTTAAGACATTGTAGATAGTAAAGTAACCAGAGAATGAAAAAAAAATTAAATGTTTTTTTTATTTGTTAGGTAATAATAACAAATACAAATAAATACAAATAATTTATTCAAAAAAATATAAGTACAGAGGTTACTCTTACAGGCTAAGATTTTTTAAACGACAAAGTGGTTTACAAATAATAGGTACAGGGTAGAATAATTAAATTCAAATTCAAATTCCAATATTTATTTGTAAGAATACAGTAACAAATTGAGCTTAGAATATAGAAAAGAAGATCCTTGTATTCAGCATGCAAGCAAGCGTACAAATATCAATATAAAATAACCTAAAATATATTTACAATTATTAAAGTAAAAATTATCATACACATGTCAAAAATAAGATTAGTGAAAATTATCATACACGTGTCAAAATTAAGATTAGTACAATGTCATCGGTCCTTTAAAGTCAAAGTAATCTTTGACGCTATAAAAACATTTATCTAGTAACCATTTTGTTAACCTTCGTTTGAAAATGTTCCCCGGTAATATTTGCAATTCAATCGGCAAATTATTGAAAACTGTTAAACATATTTCTTTTGTACATCTCTTTGTATACGTAATTAAGGTTTATGTAAAATATTCACGTTACGAGTATGTGTTCTTGGCGTTCTTGCCTGTCTCTGCCAGACTTCACTTCGATTACGGAAGTATTCAGGGTGTTACTTGACAAAAACACACACGTCCCTGATGTACAAACATGGCAACGGCAACACATTAAGTTTTCTAAATAATGGCAAGCAGGTGTCATCCTCTCCAGTATTACATATGGCTCTTATACATAGATTTTGTATTTAAAAAACTCTATCCACATAGAGGTTGGAGTCTCCTAGTAAGTATGGAATACCTGTGTCAGGAGACTCCGCTCTTCCAGTAACAACAAGTAGAATTTTCAAATTAACAAATATAAACGATTTCTATGCAGAAGTAAATATAACAGTAATAAATAATTTATCTAAGTATACGAATAAGAAAAAAAAATTAGGTCTATTACAATACAAAAAAAAGTATGTGTTTGTGTATGTACGTATGTATGTGTCTGTGTGTGTGTGTGTGTTTATGTGTGAATGTGTATGATTTTTTATATGCGTGTTTATGTTAATTATTTAATTATTATTCATTTAATTACATTAGCGCTTCCACCTCGTCATAGTTCAAAGTTTTTAACCAATCTGTCAGTATTTTTTTTGCATTTGTGTAACTGTAACTGGTGGAACTTCAGTGTTTTATTAATTTTATTATACAGTAGAACCGAAAGTTTAAGAATCTGTAAATAGGCAAAACGTGATATGCAGTGAGGTATTGGTGCAATATTTTGTTTGCGATGGTGTTAAACAAACGACTGATAGAAATTCTAAAACTAATTTGTAACTGGTTTTTTTTTTATCTGAGCCATGCCCGTGGTAGTGACGAGCTATGACTTAAATTTTTTATCTTTCTATCAATAATAACTGATGCGGATCCGCAAATCGTTCCGGTGTGTGACAGAGACAGCGGTATACCCGTGCGTAGTCAATAAGGCTGCATACATATTTCGGTAGAATAGCTACCTATTAAGTAGTTTTCGAAATTAATTTCGACCTAATTTTAGATGGCTGTCTGAACTTAAGAGATCTTAAGAGTCTTAAGAGTTGAAAATAGGTGTCTATAAATATTCTCAGCTAGAAGCGTTTGTTTTTGTATGCAAATAGGGTAATTGACCAAGCGAGCGAAGCCTCTCTGTTTCAGTTTGGGCAAAAATGCTTTCGTGTGTCCGTCTGTCTGTCCATTTGTTCTTCTCTACAGGTCGGGTCACATTTATTAAGGAACCATACCTGTATCTCACTTAATATATATATTTTTAAGTATCAAATGTCTAATATCAAGTTTTTCAAACAAAATATAGTTATACAGTAAGTTACATGCTACCTAACTTAAAACTAAAATAGGCCCTTACCGTCTACAGACTTTGGACATGAAAATAATTACATAGAACTTAACTTTTTATACTTTCTCGAAATCACTTTAATATCTGCCTGTCTGTCTATCCAGTAATCCCAAAGAAAATAAGTAGATTTAAGACTACGATTTATCAAAACCACTTTACCGTCTGCCAGTCTGTCTATTTAATAATCCTCAAAGACGAATTCTTAACCAGCAGAGAGACGAGCCATACGGGTAATTTTGTACATATGGCGCTTATTATTTCCAGTTAATAGGGAGACCTAGGGGAGTTGAAACACCTAATTTACGACTTCCAGTTCGCCCTGTCTGACGTGACTTTGCAGCTCTCTAGATCCTTCCATATTGAGTCAGTCTCCCTACCTCTTTTTTTAGCTTTCCCCTCCTGACTCCGGGGGCATGAAGCTTCAGGGCGGCATAGTTTGGGATCAGGAGTCCTCTTCACATTATTATTCACACCACCTGAGCCTGCTCTCCTGTGACGCGTAACCTATTCCTCCTTGCGTCGTATTCAGTATTATGATTGGGACCTCCCTGCTGCATCATTATCTCCAGCACGATCTTCTTCCAACAATTTCTGTCTCTAGCGGTATGATAATAGTTGTAGATAGTAGAGTCTAGCGTGATGCGGATCAGCGTGCGTAGCCAAGATGCCAATCGCTCACGCTTTATAACGTATCGTAGCTACCTCTCTCTATCACTCTTCCTTATTAGTGTGACAATGACAGTTGCGTTTCGTTAGCGACTGAGCGTGAGCGATCGGCATCTTGGCTACGCACCCAGGGTGCGTAGTCAAGGCGCCAATCGTGAAACGTAGCGTAGTTATCTCTCTCTATTACTCTCCCTTATTAGTGCGATAAAGATCGTTCACGCTCCGTTGCACAGTGTAGTTATCTCTCTATCACTCTTCCTTATTAGTGCGACAAAGATAGTTGCATATCGTTTGCTTCTGAGCGTTAACGATTGGCATCTTATCTACGCACCCCGCTAGACTCTACTATCTACAATGACAACCACCCAGAAATTATTGGAGACAGATTGTGCTGGAAAAAATGACATACCACCAATCCGCCACCATAAAAGGGTTTTTTCTGTTCAAGCTAGAAAGGCTCAAAGTGGCACTTTTCTCCTGCTCTGGTGGATCAAAGCAGCGCTTTTCCGTTCAGGGACTACACATTTTTACGGTTTTGGGCAATAACTAGTGGCAACGTGGTATTGGTATGATGCTGTTTTCGATTTGTTTATTTCCTCTTAGTTTGTGTGAAAAGCAGTACCTATGTGTCACACGGTATCAAAATTATTTTCATGTCATTCTCATTACGCTCAGAATTCTACAATACAATCCCGTTCCCTATATTATAGAATCCATCGCTTCATTCGGAATTCAATGTACGCGCTCGCCGGAAATATATCATTTTGATCCCTTTTAACACAATATACTATTTTTCTATCTATATATTTGGCTGCGTCCAAGAGACCTTTTCCTACCTCCTACCTACTTTGCAGTAAACACACGCGTAATACACGCTAACGCGGCAAAACAGTCTAATTCGGAATTTTCCCGCAGCGGCCGCAAACTCGTAAAGTTACTCGAGTTACTGCAACGCAAACTCGCTTATACCGCAAACTTTATAAACAACCGTGCAGTGGAGGCGGTTTGCTGTAGCTTTTAGGTTCTTGCCCGTAACAGTGTAAATTAAAAGGCTCCCCGCCTCTTATGTTAAGCAATATAGCTTTTATATTAAGCAATAGATGAGATTAACCAGAAAATTGTTGTTTATATTGTATTATTGATATATTTTACGAGATGAATTGTATAGGTTAAACGGAATAAAGTTTACTGTGGGATCACCCCCAAATCGAGAATAAAATTGACTATTCCATAAAAGAATATCGACGTTGGTCAGCAGAAATGTGTAAACCACTATTTGTTTGACTAAAGGATGACTCACAGCTCACAGTAGACCGGGCCGGGCCGATCTATCGGTTCCTATAGAAAGCGTCACGTGATAGCTTGGAGCCCTCGGATGTCACGTGACACTTTCTGCGAAAATGACAGATCGGGCACGGCCCGGCTCGATCTACTGTGAGTCATCCTCTAAGGTAGTAAGTAAGTACAGTTAGCTGACTGTACAAGAGTGCACTCACAAAATCTCATGATCGAGAAAGACAACTGTCTAATCCGAACAGTTACAAAAAGACGGGCGTCTTTCTCAACCGCGAGATACCACAGCACTTTTGTGCTAGAATTACAAGTATGTATCATGTAAGTAATCTGACATTTGTGAGCTTATTTCTGATGGTTTAACTCGTTTACTGACAGTCGGACGATAGGCGAAACCTTTCAGTATTTAATCAACCGGATGGCAATGTCTGTCATTTTCTATATTTTGCGCGGGGGGGGGGGGGGGCACGTCAAATGTATGTCTATTCGTTCGTGCAAACGGCTGTCAGATAAGAGTGTCAGTGTCAGTCCATACAGTGAATATGATTGTTTGTCATATGCAATGAGGATTACCGCGAGTCCGCTACCGGAACGTGGGTCCTGTGGGAACATTTAAAACGTCACTTTGACAATTCTCTCAAATTCTCTCATACTGACGCAGGACTCACGCATGAGTGGCGCCGTCTGGTGAGCGACAATACGGTAGCTCCCATTGGCAGAGGTGTAGGCCAGTCAGTTGCTACTCCGCCTGGTTTAATACTCAAAGGGCGCAGCACTACCAACTCTTAATGGCAGTACTGATGAGTAATGTCAGCGAAAATGTTAAAGATTATTTTAGAAAGCTTTCTTAAAATCAACATAAATATTTAGGCCACTCACCTTATAACAATTGAATTACTCATAGCATAACGTACCATACATTTTATAGAAAAAAATTGCGTTCCATAACTATTTTCTATGCTACTTATGGGTAGAAGTGGCAGTACTTTATAGAAAAAAATTAATAGTTTAAAAAACTAAAACACACGCTTTTAGCACGCACTAAAAATTACAAAATAATTCGGGCATTTAGTTTGATGACTCAAGAGTTTTCCCTTTGCCAAATCTTCATTAGATCGCAGGTAAACATAAAAAATTTCAGTTCGTGACGAACGATAAATAATTATCTATGCCAAATGGTTATAAGTAGGTAATCATCTTTATTAAATATTTACTATGATTTATTTTGAAAGAAAGCGTGGAGCGTTTTGTCCAAAAAGAGTAAAGATTACATAAACGCTCCACGCTTTCTTTCAAAATAAATCATAGTAAATATTTAATAAAGATGATTACCTACTTATAACCATTTGGCATACATAATTATTTACCGTTCGTCACGAACTGAAATTGTTTATGTTTACCTGCGATCTAATGAAGATTTGGCAAAGGGAAAACTCTTGAGTCATCAAACTAAATGCCCGAATTATTTTGTAATTTTTAGTGCGTGCTAAAAGCGTGTGTTTTAGTTTTTTAAACTATTAATTTTATTTTATACTTTTTAGTCTTACTAGTGGTACTGCGAGCTGTAGACCTCGCGACCATCTATCTGTTCTTATGCGCCTTAGGCCTGTGCGGCGCTTAATCTCTTTGTGCCAATTTCCATCAATTCTAATATTTTCCAAAAAACTAAATGACAAAAAGATTCTACAAAGTTATAAAACCTGCTCACTCAATTTTCGCGAGAATTGGTAGATAAAAACGACCTGTAGAGGAGAACAGCCGGACATATGAAAGCATTTTTGACTAAGCTGAAACGTAGACCTTCGCTTACGCTCGGTCAATCAAGAGCCATAAAAGCATGTCACATGTCATATTTAGCGAAAAGGTATATATTTACCAGACAAACATGTAAGTTACTCTTTTAGAATCTTCAAAACGATTTGGTAGGCAGGCACTATCAAAGAATTTATTTATTTTATGATACTTGTAGTTAGTATAGGAAACAGATTATATGGCTTATCAATTCATCTTACTTAAATTAAATATAATCTTTAAAGAAAAAAAACTACTTCCTGGTCAAAGTTAAAGTTTGAGTTAGTTTGAGTATAAAATTTCGAAATCACCATAAATAAGGGTCTTTCTTAACGTCTCATGGATTCCATCATTACATTTGAATTAAAATGAAACGAAAATACCTTGGAGATTGAAGGAAACAAAATAAGAATGCTTCAAATCGATTGATAGGTTTGGAAATTATCGAGCAGTTCTACTTTGTCAACCCTGGTTTTCATCATTAGGTTTACTCCACCTAAATGATGGTTTCCGTAAAGAAAAAATTAAGTTACTTAAGGTATCCCTCAAACCATAGTGCATGTGCCGTTAAAATTTAAGGAATTCTCTCAATTCCTCAAGAATTCCATCATCAGAATAGAAATAAAATCAAAAAGATGAATGTCACAAATCTGATGATATTTAGAGCTAGGCTTATCGAACAGTTCCGCTTTGCCGTCCTTGGTCTGCATCATCAAAGTCTGCTCCAATCAAATTATGGTATTAGTGAATGTTCAAGTTTCTTAGGAAAGCCCTTTAATCATAACGCTTGTGCCGTAAGAGTTTGAGGAGTTCTCTCAATTTCCCACGAGTACCATCATCAGGATAGAATTATAATCACTACACGTGTAAAACTAAGAAAATACTTCCTTTATTGCTCCGTTATCACAACGAACTCTCAATGTTCCTAAGCGCCATAAACTCAGAAGTCGCTTAGGCCCTTTATGCCAATTCCCGCCATTAATTCCAAAAACCGTATCGACAAAAAAAATGTAATGAATGAACTGGGTTACAACATTTCACAAGAATTGGTTGATAAATGCGACCTGTAAAGGAGAACAAATGGACAGACACCCGAAAGCATTTTTGTCCGAGCTGAAGCAGAGATGCTTCGCTCGCTCAGTCAATTATTATTCAAACTTATTTCGTATCCTATTCAGCAAACCCTTTCATTTGATACCCATATCATGGGGGTGCATTTCAAATTGCCTGTCCATCATCTTGGATGTCCGCCATGTTGGATTTAAGTCACGAGACTATTTTTTTCGTGTTCCTGACAGCAAACCCTTTCATTTGATACCCATATCATGGGGGTGCATTTCAAATTGCCTGTCCGCCATCTTGGATGTCCGCCATGTTGGATTTAAGTCACGAGACTATTTTTTTCGTATTCCTGACAGCAAACACTTTCATTTGATACCCATATCATGGGGGTGCATTTCAAATTGCCTGTCCACCATCTTGGATGTCCGCCAAGTTGGATTTAAGTCACGAGACTATTTTTTTCGTGTTCCTGACAGCAAACCCTTTCATTTGATACCCATATCTTGGGGGTGCATTTCAAATTGCCTGTCCACCATCTTGGATGTCCGCCATGTTGGATTTAAGTCACGAGATTATTTTTTTCGTATTCCTGACAGCAAACCCTTTCATTTGATACCCATATCATGGGGGTGCATTTCAAATTGCTTGTCCGCTATCTTGGATGTCCGCCATGTTGGATTTAAGTCACGATACTATTTTTTTCGTATTCCTGACAGCAAACCCTTTCATTTGATACCCATATCATGGGGGTGCATTTCAAATTCCCTGTCCGCCATCTTGGATGTCCGCCATGTTGGATTTAAGTCACGAGACTACTTTTTTCGTATTCCTGACAGCAAACCCTTTCATTTGATACCCATATCATGGGGGTGCATTTCAAATTGCCTGTCCGCCATCTTGGGGAGGCCGCCATATTGGATTTGTAATGACGTTTCTTAGCTAGTCATGTATTGTCATCAGAACTCAGAGCATGTGCAAAATTTCATTATAATCAGAGACCGGGAAGTGGGTCAAATTAAGATTCCAAGATTTTATTACATACATAGTTACAAGTGAAGCTAATAAAAGCGTGTTAAAAACAGGTAGAGTTCAACCACGTTCACCTTCCAAGCAAATGCACAGTCTAACTTTAAAGTGTTATTTTAATTTAAAAGTCAAACTTCTATGAAATTATGACGTTTTTTTTTTTATACTACGACGGTGACAAACAAGCATACGGCCCGCCTGATGGTAAGCGGTCACCGTAGCCTATGGACGCCTGCAACTCCAGGGGTGTTACATGCGCGTTGCCGACCCTTTAAAAACTTTAACACTCCTTTTTGAAGAACCCCATATTGTAGTCCTTTGGGAAAACAGTGGCAGGGAGCTCATTTCACAGCCGGAGCGTCCGCGGGAGAAAGTTCCTCTTAAACCGCACGGTACGAGACCATTTAGGCTCCAGGGTATGCGGGTGAACACCCCGCCGACGGCGAGCGGTGCGGTGTAGAATGCAGCCGTTGGCATCATATCAAACAATTCCTCGGAGCACAATCCATTGTACAAGCGATAGAATACACATAAGGAGGCGAAGTCTCTCCTTAGACTTAAGGGTTCGATATCGCTCGTGAGTTTGGGATCGTTGACAATTCGGACAGCACGTCTTTGGATCGAGTCAAAGGGGCCCAGCTGGTATCCAGGTGCTCCCGCCCAAAGATGGCAGCAATACTCCATATGAGGCCTGACTTGAGACTTGTATAATAACAGTCTTTGCCCCGGAGAGAAGTATTGCTTAGCTCTATTGAGCACACCGAGCTTTTTGGATGCCAGCTTGGCTTTCCCTTCCAGGTAGCTACGGAATTGGACGTCACTGGAAATGTCAACACCCAGGATCCCAATACTCTCTGACATGGTAAGGACTGTGTCTTGGAATTGTGGGACCACAGTAAATGGGTTTTTTTTTTTTTTACTTCACACGTTTACTTCACACTTTCATAGTCTGCTATCAAAATCTAGGAAACTTGAACTCTATACACGGACTTGAATAGGGAGCGACCTACTGCAATATATTCGTACTGTGTACACATATCAGTGTGTGTTGCCAGTGATGACATACGGTACTGAAACGTGGTCGCTTACAATGAGCCTCATAAGAAGGCTCAAAGTCACCCAAAGGGCAATGGAGATAGCTATGCTAGGAGTCTCTCTGCGAGATCGTATCAGAAATGAGACCATCCGCAGCAGAACCAAAGTAACCGATATAGCTCTCCGAATCGCTAAACTTAAGTGGCAGTGGGCGGGGCACATTGCACATAGAACCGACGGCCGTTGGGGCGGAAAGGTTCTCGAGTGGCGACCGCGTACCGGAAGGCGCAGCGTGGGTAGGCCTTCCGCAAGGTGGACTGATGACCTGGTGAAGGTCGCAGGAGTCCGCTGGATGCGGGTGGCGCAGGACCGGTCATTGTGGAAATCTTTGGGGGAGGCCTATGTCCAGCAGTGGACGTCTTTCGGCTGAAATGATGATGATGATGATGACACATACATTGACCGCCACATGTTTGGCGAACCTCCGCCTACTATGTAACTACGTTCAGTCTCTACCATGAGTTGCTATAGATTTTGACACATTTTCTACAGTTGCATCCCACTTTATCTATATATATAGATCGTTATTGTTATCGTTAACTGGCGCCACCAGCCAGCCGTTCAGCTGCAAGGACGCGGAGGCGCTGGTCACACCAAGGAGGAAGGGACGGAGAGCCTAAACGAGATTGCTCGAATGTACGTACCAGTACGGTCCTGGTCGGTCGGTTAGAGGCGTATATTTCATTAATGAATTCATTCATAAACTGCCCATGCAATTTTGAACGCTATAGTACCAGATATTTGGCTGTTCAGTACGAGGATGTGGAATCTTGTGGGTGTTTCCACCAGATATTGCGAGATAGCGTGGCGAGGGTAGCCGATCTGAGGGACTCTGTCCGGTGTACGGTGTGTGTACGGTGAAGCGGGTGCGAAACAGCACGTCCTCGCACACACATTCAACCTTAGTTTTATATGCACAAAATCCTTGCTACTCTGAGCGGCGATACGTAAAAGAAGCATTTTCGTTCGTGACAAAAACATTCCTCGCAACGCATTCTCGCATATCTCTAGTGAAAACGCAGCCTAAAACTGCCAAGCTGGTTACGCCAAAAGAGGCGTCAAAGCAATATTGGATAACAGAATATATTTTACAGAAGATTACAGTATGCGGTTCTTCAAAGAAGGAGTGTACAAGATTTTAATGGGTCTGCAATGCGCATGTGATCCCCCTGGAGTTGCAGGTGTTCTTAGGCTACGGTGATCGCTTTCTATCAGGCAGGCATAGGCTTGTTTTCCACCGCCGTGGTAAAAAAAATCTATTGCCTCTAAAAACCAAAAGCTTTAAACGAGGCGTTTCAGTTTTAGGTCACTGTGCTCTACGAGCATCTGGAGCCTTACCATGGTACTCGTACGTCATGACGTATGCTTAGTTGTATGGAAGCGACTCAGCTTAGGTCGTCAACTGTATCGCGTTAAGACGTCATGGTAAGGCCCCTGCGTGCGTAGCCAAGATGCCAATCGCTCACGCTTAATAACGTATCGTAGCTACCTCTCTCTAACACTCCTTATGGG
Organism: Lathronympha strigana; assembly: GCA_949128165.1. Taxonomy (NCBI): domain Eukaryota; kingdom Metazoa; phylum Arthropoda; class Insecta; order Lepidoptera; family Tortricidae; genus Lathronympha; species Lathronympha strigana. Next base: position 5,568,093 of record OX421911.1, read on the forward strand.
TATGAAGATGACAGTTGCGTTTCCTTCGCGATTGAGCGTGAGCGATTGGCATCTTGGCTACGCACCCTGGTGTAAAGTAGGTAAATGGTTGCAATCAAAAATAAAATCAAAAAATAATTGTGGTATTTGTATCTACAGGGCGTACAGGAAACTGTTTCTTTTTCTGTTTTGTTATGGTTATATGAGGATGTTGGCCCAGCGCAGCGGTAAGACTTTCCGAAGGCCGCTGGTAAAAACCCCGGCTTGTACCAATGAGTTTTCAGAATGTATGTTGAAATATCATTTGATATTTACTAATTGCTTTTCCGAGGAAACCGGACTAATCCTAATAAGGCCTAGTGTACTAAGTTGGAAGCCAAATCCAGGTCCTCTGGAAGTCTCTAAGTTGGAAGGTCAGATGCTAGATGGCAGTCGCTTTGGTAAAACTGCCTCAAATTCCAATCGACGCACATTGAGCTTAGAAATACAACGTAAGGACCCTTAATAGCTAGCCAACAAGCATTTTAAAAACAAACAAGCCTCGATCTACTAAACAGATACCTCATTAAGAGCACCATGTCCCTGAGGTTTCTCTAAATAGGTACCGATTTACATCGTCACGACAAGGTGCGTGTCAATCCTACTTAGAAAAGCATAGACAATACAATTAAGTGCTTGATTGCTATCAAGGCTAGTTTCATGCGGAAACACTTTAAAATGGATTAATTGACCATATTTCCCTGCGTTTCGAGTCCTTTACAGCACTCGTTATACGGGTTTAATGATGCAGTCATGTCCAGAACTGGTAAGGAGTGTTGTTGCTGTAAAGGGCTTGAAACGTAGGGAAATGTTGTCAATTAAATATACGGGATTAATCCGTTTAAAGTGTTTCATTTCAATGAATACTAATCGCGGTCATAGAAATAATTATAAATAAAACCTAACTTTGGAATTGAATATTACGACCTACGAAAAAGTTAGTGTAAATAGCAGGAAAGTGAACCCTCCTGTACTTTAGTACAGTCCACTACAAAGATATGAATACAGCCAAAGTGCCAAATATAATATATGTATCAGCGACCTTAATGATCAGGCAATTAAGTCCTGTATACATATTTTTGCCACTTTGGCTGTATTTATATATATCGCGTCCCCTTCAAATATGACCCTGGATGGAATGGCATTGGCCAGAGCGGTGACGGTATCAGCATGGTCAGGATGGTGACAAGATACTTACACACACCATATTTGCAGTTCAGGATGACAATACTTACACTCCAGGATGTCAATACTTAACCTCAGATGTACACACTAGGTATCGCACGGACACACCACAAGCAAATGAAACAACAACTAGGGGACAGTGACTTTATTCTAACTCATTGTTTGTAGAACTAGACTGATAAACTAAATAGGCAATAAACTACCACCGGTTCGGAAAAGACCTCACTGAGAAGAACCAGCAAGAAACTCAGTGGGGCTGATATTGTTTACCTGGAATATCATTACAATTTGATGGGCAGATTGAATAACGAGCACACGTATTACTTTAGATTATAATGAGATCATTACAGATTACAACAAAAGGCATTGTATTCAGTTATTCGCACTGCAAGTAATCTAAAAGCACTAAGGATTGCTTTTTAACCAAACTAAGGAAACGTGGTATTGTCTGTGCGAGGTTAGTCTGTTCTTGAAGGATAATGAACACTGAGCCGCGCTCCGCTTGCGCGCTCCATTTTATGGGAGTGACCTCCCACCACAGGGATTCACAATCGGAAGTCAGTTCAACTGACAGGTTTACCAACCTAACAACAGTGCTGCCAACCTCACACCGACCACACCCAAGTTAACTACTTGACGTTTCCGTTTCCGTTAATGCAATTAATAAACGCTGTCAAAGTAGTTCGCCTAACGGCCACCATAGCGCTAGTGCTTCGTAGTCAATCGAAGTCTCGTACTAGTGACTTCTGTCTCCGACATATATTTGTAGTTGACTGTACTATTATTTATTCTATAGTTCTAGTAGCATTTTCTGTCCCGGGGTCCGCTTTAGCAAAGATTTGGGGAAGGCGCTTTACTAAACTAGACCATTTTGGGATTAGTCCGGTTTCCTTACAATTTTTTCTTTAACCGAAAAGTGATTGGTAAATATCAAACGATATTTCGTACATAAGTTCCAAAATACTATCTATCTGTGAGGACCTGTAATTGGCTTTATGTCATTTATTCCTATTACTACTATCTTTTCTGTAAGATGTTGGTACTCCTTATAATAAATAATATTTAAGGTACGAGCCGGAGTGGAACCTGCGACCTTTGAATTGAAAGTCGCACGCTTTTACCACTGGGCTATAGCCGTAAGTCGACAATGTATGATTAATACGAATAAATGAATATGAATATATGAATATGAATATAGCGCGCAACTTTTTTTATATATATACTTATTGACTACCCATCATACAGCCTACTGCAGCCCACTACTCGACGAAGTTGTGACTCTTTAAGGGTGACTCACACTAGAACGAGTCGGGACGTGTCCGGGCCGGTCTGTGTCAGTTTCTATAGAAAACGTCACGTGACCCCCGAGGGCTCCGAGCTATCGCGTGATTCTTTCTATAGAGATTAACAGATCTGCGTGCGTAGCCCAGATGCCAATAGCTCCGCTTAATAACGTATCGTAGCTACCTCTCTCTATCACTCTTCCTTATTAGTGTGACAATGACAGTTGCGTTGCGTTAGCGACTGAGCGTGAGCGATTGGCATCTTGGCTATGCACGCTGTTCGAGTGTGAGTCATCCTTCAAAGGAACGCCACAAAGTCTGGTCATACTTAACCCTCATCTAACCAGTATCAATTACTAAACATATGAAAAAAAAATCAGGCTCAGCCATTTAAGCCTTTATTTAACCCGTAATAAATCCTTTAAGCCTTTAGAATAGTCTCCTAGTTAAAATTAGACAGTGTCCAAACAAATTTTGCTTTAAAAAATCCTTAAGTGATAACTAAGGCTGGATGGTAAATTCTTTTGGCCTTATTCATAAACGCACACCAAACACAGTTTAGCTAAATTATTGTTTGCCCTTATCTGTCAGATTGACATTTACCTTTGTTAGAAATCACTACTGCTATTTTATGAATAGGGTTAGTGTTTCTGTTTTGTAAGTTTCATCTGATTTCTTATGTATGTATATTTTATAAATCTTTAATAATTATATATTATTTATGTTCAATCCTATATGTATAATTGTTTGAATTTGGTTTTAATTACCACACATTGATGTTGCACCGCCTACAAATGATCTGCTTTGTCTAACAGTTGACAGGTAGGGAATGCTTAAGTTCGCCTTTTGTACGATTGTATCTTCTTTTTGTGCAAAAAAGATGAATAAATAAATAACTTCTTACCAACCACCACAGTCAAGCGACAGGCCTAGAGTAATATAGTCTACTTATAAAGTAGGCTCAGCTACATCCCTACTGGGAGTATATCGGCCTAATCAGGCTTACCTGGGATTCCTCAAGGGGATCTAACCCGATTACTTATCTGATTAATCAACGTCCATTATGTTGATTAGTTGCCCAACTCAGTTTTTGTACAAATCTGCGTTTTTGTCTAGACAAAATAATGTAGGTACCACAAAGAAAGGATATTTAATCCTTTAAATGCCTTATGCATCCCCTGGGCGAGATCGAGCGTCGCTTGTGGAATTAACATGATCCATGTTTTTATTATCTATAAAAAAAAATTGAGGTATGATTTTATAATTTAAAGAAAGATGAAAAAATCCCTGCGTCGAGCGGGATTCGAACCCACGACCTTTCTGAACACGGGTCAGATCGCTCTGCTGATTGAGATATCGACGCCCGATCGACCCCGGCGAATGTTTCCACTATTTATTTCATTTTGTTATACACCTTAGGGAGACGCGGGGGATTTATCCATTCTTCGTTCAATTATGAAATTAAAAAAAATTAAAGTTAAAACCATAGAAATAAGAGCTCTTAAAAGTCGTTATACTTTTGTAAACGTTTATGAATTTTACATTAATTAATTTATTGTGGTATGGTTAGCACATGCTGATAAAATTAATTGACCTGTTCAATTAATATTAAGTTGTATGTTTGCTTATATAATTAATGCATTTGTTTTTGCCCAACGTTTAAATCGCTTTTCGATGAAGGAAAACATCGTGAAGAAGCAAGAGTAATCGCGATAAGTCCTAGTTTACCCTGTGGGTTAAAAGATCAGATGGCAATCGCTTTCCTAAAACTAACGCCTACGTCAAATCTTGGGAGAAGGTGCTAAGCTGGGAAAACACTAGGAAGAAGAAGACGAGAGATGCCGTTTTAAAATCGGCAACCCTATTTGATAGAAATATTTCCCTCGCATTCTCCAGCTTCGAGTTTCCAAGGAAAACATCTCGTCGCTTTGCTAAAACAAAATTATACAAAGTCAACCCGGAAACGCGGCAGAGGTTTTCTCCACTTTTCATATAAATATATAGGTATACATTTTTAGTGGAAACGAACGCTATACCAACGGGATAAAGTTCAATTTTCAAACTTGGACTGGGTCAGACATATTTTGTGGAAAATTAGCTTGGAACTACCTAATTAAAATAACATCTGAAAGGCAAACGATCTAAGTATATAAATATTGTATTTTTATAGATAGCAACATGTCTAAGGACACTAAAAATCAGTTTTATACTGAAACAAAGACATATTATTGGGAGCCAACTTATAAACAGCGTGGGTATTTGAAACGGGCGAATAATTAATCCAGCTAGTACCTGTTCATATGAATCGTATGGGATAGTAATTTCGTTAAATTGTGTTATTATTTAGGTGTAATGATTTTTCTAAGGTGAGGTGCGACCGAGTTGCAATGTATGTCGTCCAACTTTGTTTGACATGATAAATAAATGACACTGACATGATACTCGTATGACGTTTAGATAGCTACGTTAATTTATGTGGATGCAATACATTGCGTGCTGAAATTTTATGTATGAAAAAAAAAACATCTTAATTTCCTAGGTCCAATAGTTATCGTCATTAAAATATTCGCCCGTATCAAATACCCACGCTGAACATACACAATTCAAAAGTTGTATTTTTCATGAAGGACGTATGAACGCAGTTAGAAAAAGCTCCTGCTTGTAGACTTATTTTATTGACGTAAAATATACTCATAAATATAAATTAACGGCACTTAACAAAGAAGAACAAAAACAAAAATTGAAATAAACTACTTTTTGTTGCAACAAATCAATTTATTATCCAATGTGAAGAAAAAGGGCGGCATATAATAATTTTGTGCCGATTTGACGGCTTCCAAGACAAGTTGGTAGTGACCCTGCCTACGAAGCAGGGGGTCCCGGGTTCGAATCCTGGTCAGGGCATTGGTTTGTGTTTATCACGAATATTTGTTCTTCACATAATTCATGTATAGTATATGTATATGAATTATAAATTAGAATAGTCAATAGTCATATACCAATGAAAAAGACCAACACCCATCGGATGCCAAGCCGAGGATCGAACTCGGGTCTTCAGCTTGTACTTAGAGTACGGCCACTGGCGTCTTGCCTGTTACAAATATTGCATATACCCTACTCGAGAGCCAGTATTCGTTGAGAGTGGTTATGACGTTAGCCACGTAAGCTGAAGACCCGAGTTCGATCCTCGGCTTGGCCTCTGATGGTGTTGGTCTTTTTCTTTAGTAAATAACATCTATTTCAATTTATAATTGAAAAAAAAAAAACTGTTTTAACAGCACTAGACCCGATCTTCTATTCTCACGGCTCCTAGACTGATACACAAGGTTTTCAAGGTATAAAATATTGTTGCCCGTTTTCTGATTTATTTAGCGAAAACTTTAAAAAAATTGATGTGATTGTTTTTGTATGCCCCATTCAGAGGGCTTTGGTCGAATTGGTCGTCCCAACAAGGGATTGACCATTTGAATAAAACTTTTTATTTTATTTATTTTTTCCTTTTTAGGGTTCCGTAGCCAAAATGGCAAAAACGGAACCCTTATAGTTTCGTCATGTCCGTCTGTCCGTCTGTCCGTCTGTCCGTCTGTCCGTCTGTCACAGCCGATTTACTCGGAAACTATAAGTACTACAGTGATGAAATTTGATGGGAATATGTGTTGTATGAACCGCTACAAAATTATGACACTAAATAGTAAAAAAAAGAATTGGGGGTGGGGCCCCCCATACATGTAACTGAGGGATGAAAATTTTTTTTTCGATGTACATACCCGTGTGGGGTATCAATGGAAAGGTCTTTTAAAATGATATAAAGTTTTCTAAAAAACATTTTTCTTAAAGTGAACGGTTTTTGAGATATCAGCTCTCAAAGTCGTAAAAAGTATGTCCCCCCCCCTCTATTTTTATAACTACGGGGTATAAAATTCTAAAAAAAATAGAGGTGATGCATGCTAATTAACTCTTTCAACGATTTTTGGTTTGATCAAAGTATCTCTTATAGTTTTTGAGATAGGTTGATTTAACTGTAATTTTGGTTAAGTTAAAATTAATATTCATACATAAAAGTACAAGGCAAAATATCGGGAGAGTTTAGGCTCCATTCACCAGGTGTATAAATTGACATAATAAGTTTATTATATTTGCTGCTACGGAACCCTTTGTGCGCGAGCCCGACTCGCACTTGGCCGGTTTTTCTATTCAATATACGATACTGATCTGAGTGATCAGTCTTTTCGTAAGATTTTCTTAATTTAATCTTAATATAGTCTTCTGTTATGTCACGACTTCAAGAGCCAACACGTAAAATGAATATGTCATATTTTCGTCACACGAGATCGATTTCAATAATTGATATCCCAAATTGTGTGGCTTAAGTTCTTTCTACTTAATACATAAATTACAGAGCGCTGGTGAATATCTTCTGTTTTGTACCAATAGCTTCAGCCTCAGTCAAGGTGTCGGGCATCTTGCAGCCCAGGGTCTCCGGCTGGGTGAGCACCAGTACGCCGGCCAGCAGGCCCATGCTGCCGAACATTGCCGAGGGGATGCCTGCCCAGTACACCGCCTGAAAAGAAAAAGAGTCCCGTTTTAGTGTCCTGTGAGTGGAATGGCTATAATCTGTACTTTTAGGTATTAAACAAAAAGTACACAAACAAAACCACATAATTTGGCTAATGAAATAACAACATTGCGTATCCGTCATCTCAATGTCATATGGAATTATGTCATTAGCCAAATTATCAAGTCACGTGATTTTTTTTGTTTACATTTTTTTAATACCTAAAGTTACAAAGTATAATTTACGTTTCGCTTTAACGCATTTGTGTACAGTCATCTGTAATACAATTTTTCACTGAGTCTGCAAAATAATTGAGACAAGCTCTTATGACTACAAATATGATAATGTCAGAGGGCCTACCGCGAACCGTTTCGTTTGTTCGTTTGTCTATTTGCCTCTTTATCGCTCGAATATGCGAGAGCAATAGAGAGGGCAATAGAGAGGGTTCGTGGTAGGCCCTCAGATATGTTGGCGATCTGCATGGTGGATGATACTATTGCAGGCACCTGCCTGCAATAGTATGCATGTAAACAAGTGCTTTGTTTAGGTACATGCATTTAGATTTGAACGAGTATCTGATACCTATACTTTTGACGATACTTTTGACTCAAGTTATAATTTTTATATTTACTTAAATAGTTCCCCAGCACACAATATGTTTTCCAAAGTGTTAAGATTACACTTTTTCATTATATTTACTTTTATTACATAATATAACGTAATTTGGCCATAAAATACGCATTTATCAATGATAACGCTTGACCTTCTAAAATGGATATAATCTAAGTTGATAAAATTACGTTAATTCTGTGTAGGCATAGGTGCGTATAGCAACAATCTTTATGTGGATTTTTTGCGTTTGTAAAACTAACGCGAGCTAGTGTTACAAATTTTACAATAAGTTCTAAAGTGAATTCCAATCGCGAAATATCTTCCCCGCACATCGTATGTATACTATGTATCAGCATTGAGATACAACGAGGAAACGCCGCCAGCATCCTAGGTACCTACAAATGCCTCAAGGACCTATTTTAGATTTAGTTAAGGTAGGTAGAGGTAGCTAGGTTGGTTACACTTACTGTATATATTTTGAAATTTTAATTCCGACTTGTACAAAGCTACCAACTCAGTTGATAAGCAGCAGGCTATTTTGTCTATTCTTTGGCTGAGTCGGCAGCTGCGTGCTGTGGTTATATTCAACGCAGGCGACCATTCGACGGAGAAGCACCAATGACGGAATTAAGAATGACTCACACTTGGACGGGACTGGATGGGGTTTGACGGGACGGTCTGTCAATTTGTATAGAAAGAATCACGGATGTCACGTGACGTTTTCTATAGAAACTGAGAGATCGTCGCGTCTCGCCCCGACCCGCCCCGTCCCGTCCAGTTCTAGTGAGAGTCATCCCTGACCCACATTGGTTTTATAGAAAAAATGCATACACTTATTGATTATCCGTTATTCTTTATGCCCCTAATGAATTCAACGCTTCAAGACATGACGAGCAGACACATTGACGATCGGTTGGCGTAGTTGGTGGTGATCCTGCCTGCTAAGCCGATGGTCCTGGGTTCGAATCCCGGTAAGGGCATTTATTTGTGTGATGAACACAGATATTTGTTTCTGAGTCATGGATGTTTTTTATGTATTAATATTATATACATCGTTGTCTAAGTAGCCGTAACACAAGCCTTCTTGAGCTTACTGCGGAAATTAGTCTATTTGTGTAAGAATGTCCTATAATATTTATTTATTCATTTATTTATTTAAGACATTGAAGTACCTAGATATAATTTAGAACCCACGGGGCAGGACAGGACCAGTTCTCCATACAAATGTCTCGACTGTTTCCTTCTTGTTTTTGAAGCGAGAGCAACGAGTGTTTCAAAACGTTCAAAACATTTTATATGTATTGTTATTGTCTGTGTTACTGTTAGACTGTTTTCCTTTCATTGATATTTGTGTTAAATATCTATATCGCTCGAACTTAAAATACTAAGGAGGAAACAATTGAGTATGCTTGTATGGAGAAATTGAAGTATGTAATAAACACTTTGTTACACAGAACATGATAACCATTTACAAAAACCGGCCAATAGCATGTCGGGCCCTGTTCAGTGTAGGGTTCCGCAGTTTACCGTCCGTCACAATAGGCAAACTTAAAAAGTGTTTTAATAGATACCATGCTCAATATATGTTGATAATAATTAACAAGTCGATGATACTTTCGATCACACCCGTCCCGACCCCATCAACTCCGGAAAAATCTTAACAGCGCGAAGTAGTGCCATCTCTCGGGCAATTGGGTTACTAATTTAAACAAACATCATACTCAACATAACCCTAGACGGGTTATGTATGTTGAGTTTTCGGGGGTAAAGATCGCGTGAATCGGTTTGAATCATTCTCTTCTTATTCGAAGGAAGATACGTGCGGGATGATAAATTAGTAGTCAAGATAAAAGAAGTGTTTGCATATACAGTTGAATTACAAACTTAATTCAGAAATTATTTTGTAAAATATTTCAAAAACCGTTCAACCAATCAAGTTCAAAAACATTTTCCAAGAAAGTTCTTATTAAGTTCTACTAGTGTAATTTTTTTCATATTTTTTTAACTTATAGTTCAAAAGTTAGAGGGGGGGGACACATTTACTTCTGGAGCGATTATTTCCGAAAATATTAACTTTATCAAAAACTGTTCCTAGTAAACCCTCATTATTTTACAAATATCTATCCAATGATATGCCACGCAAAAGGGTAGAAACGAAAAAAAAGTCACCCCCGACTTTACGTGTATGGGAGGTACTCTAAAAAAGAAATTATAACCACTTTGTTGGCGTGATTGATATACATATTCGTAGAAAATAACAGCTTTCTAGTACTTACAGTCACTGAGATTATCCGCGGACGGACGGACGGACAGACAGACAGACAAAGCGAAACAGTAAGGGTTCCTAGTTGACTACGGAACCCTAAAAAGAAATAAAAAGAAAAGTACAAAGGCGAACTTATCCCTACTGTCCTGTTGGCTTAAGAACTATTTACCCAAGCAATCAAGCATGCCATATTTGTTTATTTACCAGAGCAGGCGTAAGCGGAGCGGTAATGGAGCCTATCCGTCCCACCATAGAGGAGAATCCCAGCAATGTGTGACGGAACTGCGTTGGGTACAGCTCAGAAGTGTATATGTATAGGGACGTAAATACTGCCGAGATTCCGAATTTACCCATCAGGAACAATATGAGACCCAGTGTCACCAGTTCTGAAACAAGAGTGTATGTTTTACGAAAAAACAATATAGTGTGCGCTAATAAACTTTGAGCATTAAACCTGACGGAGTAGCAATTGACAGGCCTACCCCTCTCCCGAGTGCATTTTCTCAAACAATCATACGTTTATCGGACATAGCCATTTGTACATTACGTACGAATAGCCATACATTTCCGGTCAGGCTGATTGTATAGCTATTCAATGGATGGATGTTAGTAGGATCTTCTAATACGGCGGTTTAGTGAAACGATAAAAGAAATGGTAAAACAGATGAATAAAGACTAGATGACAATATCCGAGGTAAATCCATGAGTTAAATGTTGCAGTCGCAGCGAAGCTCACGCGATAGCATCGACCTTTCCATATCCTTGGGCACATAAGGAACTGATCATTTTTATTTACAGGATTGCATTAGCTACATAACTTGATATATTAAAATACAAAGGGATGAAAACTTAAGGTCCTCACTTCAATTCAGTTTATAGGTCTGGCGAGGAAAGGGCACTATTTCGATATTTGCGATCATCTGAACGATAAGATACTTATTTTTGTTTGATAATGATGACCCTTTCCGTTATGATCCGTAACCAAATGATCTAGGTCATAACAACACATCGGAACAGAATACTTTTTTTCGTAACACCAAGTAAAGGAAAACTTATTATACTCCACCAAAATGTTGCTGGATTGTTAAGTAAAAAGGACACTATAGAATTAGCTATCCATGACCTGTACCAGATAAACAGGGATGTAGATGTAATTTGTATGAGCGAAACATTTGTAAAAGCTGGGGAAGAATCAAACATACATATTAAAGGTTACCACTTAGCAGATTTTTACTCACGACAAAAACAAAAACGGGGTGGAGTATGCATAATGTGTAAGGATCATTTAGATTTCAAACCTTTAGACTATCTGAAAGAAATACAAACAGACTACTATTTTGAATCTTGTGGCGTAGAAATCACAAAAATTAACTGCATAATCATTTGCATATACAGAACACCGAATCAAACACCTTTCATATTCCTGAATAAACTTGAATTACTATTAGAACGTTTAAAACATAAGACGAAGAAGAAAATTATAATAACAGGTGATTTCAACATTGATGTAATTAAGCAGAATAAAGTAACGATAGAATACAATAGAATCATTAAAAACTATAACTATACATTACATATTAAAGAACCCACCAGGCAAAATTCCTGTATCGATCATATAATAAGTAATAATATGAATGCTATCGGTGAACTTCACGCACTTCATATATCCGATCACAATACTGGCCAACTACTTATTTTGCCTGATGTTCCTAAAATAAATCGTAGCTCATTTTGGTTTATCACAAGGCGAGACTTTAGCAAAGAAAATATAGAAAAATTTTGCAATTGTCTTAGTGCTTTGACTTGGTCCAAAGTATATGACCTTACAGATGTCGATATAGCATTTGATGATTTTCATGATGATTTAACATTATTTTATAAATTATGCTTTCCAGAAATAAAAATCAAAATAACAAGAAAGTCGTCAAAAATAGCCTGGTTGACCAAAGGGATAAGAATATCATCGAAAACAAAGCGTATACTACGTTATAAATACTATTCCTCAAAGAATGAGTTAAATAAAAAACGATATGGTGACTATCAAAGAACATTCAAGAGATGTATGATGACTGCTCAGAAACTATGCAACACTAAATATCTCACGAATGCTAAGAATACGTGCAAGGCCACTTGGAACCTTATTAAAGAGAATACATCCAACAATTCCCTTGAACGGAAAATAATTGAAAAAATAAAATACAATGATATCAATATAACCGATCCAAAGCGAATAGCAGACGCATTCATAAATCAATTTATAGGCGTATCAAAAGCATGCCAAGCACAAGGTTCCATATACCCTGAAAAAATCACACGCGTTGACAATAGTATGTTCCTTTTCCCTACAGATAGCCATGAGATTCTTAAAATAATCATGAAACTAAAAAATACAGCTTCTGTAGGATATGACGACTTATCTACGCATATAATAAAACACTGTGCTGTTTATATAGCACCAGTTCTCAGTCACCTTATAAATTTATAGTTTATTCAAGGAGTATTTCCACAAAAATTAAAAAGAACCTTGATAAAACCCGTATATAAGAAAGGAGATAGAGAAATAGTTGATAATTATCGGCCGATAGCTCTCATTCCTATATTATCAAAGATTGTAGAGAAAGCAATGTATGAAAGGATAACAAGTTTCTTGAATAAATGTAATGTACTATCCAAACAACAAAACGGATTTCAAAAGGGCAAGTCCACCGCTTTAGCTATCTTTCAATTAATTAAGGAAATTTTGAACAATATGGATGAGCGAAATCCCACGACTGCTGTATTTTTCGATATGAGCAAGGCGTTCGATCTTGTTCAACATGAGTTGCTTCTATCCAAATGTGAGATCTATGGTTTGCGAGGACAAGTTTTGCATTGGCTACAAAGCTACCTTAGCAATAGACAGCAATATGTAGAAATCTCGAATGTTAATGAGAATAGTGAATATTTAAGCCACAAATCTGATCTAAAGCCGCATATAGTCGGCGTGCCTCAGGGGAGTATTTTAGGGCCTTTACTCTTCCTGATATATATCAACGATTTGCCATTAACCACTACTCATCATTGCATACTCTTTGCCGATGACGTATCTGTGATCGTATCTAGCAGAGACATAGCTAATCACAATAATGATGTTAATGAAGCGGTTGCGAATGTAATAGACTGGTTAAACATTAACGAACTGCAAATAAACATCAGTAAGACCACTTACATGAAATTGTGGAACGGCTATGGGGAAAAAGAAAAACTCGCTGTCTCGTATAAGAACCAAACAGTTGCAGAATCTGAGGTAGTAAAATTCCTTGGAATTTTAATTGACCATAGATGTTCATGGACACATCACATCGAAAAGATCTGTAAGAAAATAGACAGATTTGCCTATGCTCTCTGGCGACTTACAAAAATATCGAACCAAAAAACGCGTATGGGGAAAGGGGATGGTTGTATGGGGAAACGCGTCGGATTTAAATAGAGTATTTATAGCCCAAAAACAGTGCATACGTGCAATTTGCGATGTTCCGAGGCTAACTCCATGTAGACCTTTATTCAAAAAACTAAATCTGCTCACGGTGCCTTGTTTATACCGGGTGGAACGGCTTGACGATCCTTTCCGCAAAAGGGGGATTGTTTAGATTTAGTACTGTATTTCCTCTAAAGAAACTAGGCTCATATTCGTAAGCGTTTTTAAGTTATAGCCAGTTAACTTTTGATGCAAAATACTGCAAGTGACAACCCTCATTAGGTTCAATAACATTTAACAATAACACAAAGGTCAGTGACATTTACCAAAACAACATTTCTACCCCATAATATTTCCCAGTCAATATTACAATTGTGTGAACTACCCACTTACAATAATCTAACTAACCATAGATAAATTAAGACTAAGGGCAGTTATACATGCAGAATCGTAGAATTGAAAATAATATCTTCTGAAGCCTTTATTTTTATAATTCAAATAAACATGTTACTTTTGCATTTATTTCCATACAAATCGGTTAACCAACAGCATTTTCTAGCTTCCACGCACCCCGCCTAGTATGCTCTTCTGGCGGTGTATTATGGGCTTTATGAACCTATTTATTGTAACTGCCCTTAGTCTCAATTTCTCTATGGTTAAGTTAGATTTTTGTAAGTGGGTAGTTTGCACAATTGTATTATTTTGTTTGGGAAAAATATTAATTTTTACTCAGTCTTACCCGTGATAAAACAGTGACGCAAATAAATTGCAAATTACGTGATAAAACCTATTTTCAAAATGCCCTTGGGAGCCCGCGATTACCTAAATTTGCTTATGTTATACGGGGAGTGTAATTATAATGCCGCCGAGACGTTACGACGCTATCGACAAAGATATCCTCCACCACACCCAACTAGCCGTATGTCAATTTTACGGGCCTTTGATCGCGTGGCAAATAATCAGCCCATAGTACCACAAACGGGCCAAAACGACCAACGGGGAGGAGGTGTAGTTCACATTGCACCAAGGTTTGAAGAGCGAGTGCTGCGGTATGTCGAGCAAATTTTTGTAAACATAAAGTGTCACATTACAGTTACATGTAGGTATAGTACATAGTAATAGCAGGGTTGTCACTAAGAAGAACATTAATTAATTTTAATATTTTTACTGATTGTTCGTAACAAAAATATAAACATTACTAATCGATTCTCCTTCACTTAAACTGACCCCCCTTTGCGAGAAGGATCGTCGTGTCTTTCCACCCTGTATATATTTGAAATGTGCATATTTGTTAAATCTAACCAAAACCTCTTCACACGAAACGATGAATTGTGTCATTTCAATACTCGTTATCCTGATAAACTGATATGCCCGAGAACTTACACCAGTCTATACAGGAAGAGCTGCTATTCAATGGCTGTAAGCTTATTTAATAAACTGCCAGATGATATTAAAGCCTTGCCATTCCAATTATTTAAGAGACACTTATGTCAATGGCTGAAAAATCAGAATTTCTATTCAGTAAATGATTATCTTGACAGACAATGTTAGCATAGTTGCTAATTGTAAATAATAATTAGTTTGTAATATTAATTGTTATTTTAAGTTTAGGTTTAAATTGTATCAAGATTTATTGTAAATTTTAATGCATGATTAGGATTAAGTAGAATTAACGAACTTACAATTTGCATGTCACTGTGTGACTGGATAGCTGCAGTTCCAAAAAATGTAACACCTTATGTATATCCTATCTTAAGCAAATAAAGAAATTATGAATTATGAATTGTATCTAAATTTTTTTGCGTTAAATATAATTATCATTAACACTAAAACACTAAAATATATAATCTGAACATATTTTATCAACTTATATATGTTATCGTCTGCATCGAATTACACATTTTGTATAAAAATAAACAGATTAAATAATCGTAGGTAGATCTAGGTAGTGTTTTAACCGAACTGTTTCTATTTATTAACGATACAGTGCAGTTAGACTCCAACTATGCCATTTATAGCACTGACTGTCAAAGTGTAAATGCCATAATTTCATAGACGTTCGACGTTTAAAATTACACTTTCAAGATTTATAGTTCATTTAAAGGAAAACGTGGTTTGATTTTTGTAATAAAACATTATTGACTGCATAATATGCAGATTTCAGGAGCCTTACCATGTAGTCCTAACGCGATTCATTTGACGACCTAAACTGAGTCGCTTCCATACAACTGAGCCTAAACGGAAACTAAACTGAATCGCGTTAAGACGTCATGGTAAGGCCCCTGACAGCACTTAATTAGCCGTTAAGCTTACCATTATTATCGATGAAAGCAAACGCAAAATTGCAAGCGGCACTGACGAAGAACCCAGTCACGAGCACAGGCTTTCTCCCAACACGATCCAGCAACAACATAGCAGTAAAAATGGCAGGGACCTCCACGGCAGACACCAGCATGTAGTTAACGTACATGTTGCCCGGGAGTCCGGTGGAGTTGATGGACAGCCCGTAGTAGACGAACGTGGTTGTGATCCACCAGATCGGTGTGGTGCAGACGCGGCGAAGTAATGTTGGGGATTGGATGATAGTTCGGATTAGGCCGTTGGAGTTGTCCACCTGGAAACAAATTCAAATAAGTTGCTCAGCGCCCAGTATCCTCAGACTCTGAGAAAAAAATTCAAATAAATCAGTCCGTTGGTCAGCGCCTTGTATTCTCAGACTCTGAGAAAGAAAAAAAGATTAGGTAAAAACATATTTTAAGGACCTATAAGGTCTGTATGCTTTCTACGTGAACGGCTGAGAAATTAAAACTTTACAGAGATAAACTTCTAATCAGGGCCATGTTTTAATATGACGTTTTTAACTGTCTCTAATGGTAATCTTAGGTTAGGTTAGGTGAGCTTATAGATTTGTACAAGAAAAATATTGGTGTGTCTGTGTATAATTTTATTACCTGACTTCCTTTTGTTTCTTTTGGTGGAGGTCTCATCAGAGCCTGCATAGATTTCTCGCTGATCTTCGTTTTATTTACTCTTGCCACATTTTCAAGCACAACTCTGGCTTCCTCGAACTTTTCTTTTGAAAGAAGCCACCTAGCGCTTTCGGAGATGCACCAGTAGTAGACGATCATTATGAAGCAGGGGACGTATAATGTCATGATAAAGTAGCGCCACGGCTGCACTAGCCAGGCCAAGCCTGCCAGCATAATTTGGCCCACCGAGAACGTCGATAGGCTCGAAGAAGCCGTTAATACCCGATATTTAGGACCAACTAGTTCTTGCCCTAAAATGTATAATTTTGTTAGTTTAGCACAACAACTCAATGATGTTTATATCAAATTTGAAAAAACTGTGCATATTATCTAATGATACTACCTATAATAAATGTCATGACGACTCTACTAACCTCTGACCAGACTACGAGTAAGTACTAAATATTTTTAAATAAGCATAGGTACCTAAGTTATTTAAGATTTGGTATTGTTATAGTTGTTTTGGTTTTTCTACATAAATTAATATTAAATGCATACCTAAAATGAAAGCGGCACTGGATGTCCCACCTCCAAGAGTGGTCTGTAAAATCTGCAGTGTCAGATACATGGGGTAGTTGACGGAGAAAGCTCGGATGAAGCCGAACAGCGCCAAGTTGAAAACGCTGATGCAGAGAGCCACACGTCTTCCATAATTGTCGGATACGTATCCAGTGATTGGCAGGACGAGTAGGGTGCCAATGCTGCTCAGTGTACCGGCCAACGCTCGCATCCACTCTTCGCAGCCCAGGTCAAACTAGAAAACATATTCCTTATACAGTTCTTGCAAAAATGCTTAGTATATGTATATACTTTCACTAAACTGTTCTGGCTGGTTGTTTATGTAACTGTACATAATGAAAGGCATTACAACACGAGTGTGTGTGTCGCCTTCGGCTCGTTTCATACTAACATCACACAACTGTTTTTATACCTAACTACTTACGTATAGTTGCATACAATCCTTTATCTACACACATAATATATAAGTGCTCTAAGATGGCTTCAGGAACCATAGGAAATGACCTGCATTGCTACTAGTGCTATTTGTAAAATATCTATATTATATATAGTAAAATAATGTAATAAAAAATTTATTTAACATAAGCAAAAACCAATTATTCTCAATTTTCACTCGTAAACAGTAAAGGCCAACAAACAGATGACAGAAATGGGGCGTTTCGAATCTAAAATAGACACCTACTTTAATTCAACAGTTGTTAAAAAACTTATTACCTATGTATTAAATTAACTTATTTTGTTGTGTACTTATATATTCTTATATTATATATATCGTTGTCTGAATACCCGGAACACAAGCCTTCTTGAGCTTACTGCGGGACTTTGTAATTTTGTGTAAGAAGACATTCTTATTTATATATCTTATAATAGTTATTTATTTATTTATTAAAACCCATAAACTACTGTTTTCAGGAGCTAATATTAAAATTACAGTTCCGTTGATTCGTGCTGGTTGGTAATGCTGGTCATTGCCTATGGATTCTGAACGCATTTTGAAGCACTAATTATATGTGCGTATGTAAAATTATTTTTGATCGTTTTCAAAATGTGGTCCTTTCACAAAACATACCCCTGTCAATTACTTAGATTTCATTATTTTTTATTTTGCGCATGTAGAACTAGTAACTGCCTAGCCAGCTATTCGAAGAAAATAGCTGGGTAGTGTGCCAGTGAACTAACTGACGAGGCGAATACAAGATTAACTGTTAGGGAAAGCCCAACAGTTATTCTTTTGCGTACTCTTTTCAGAATGAACAGAATACACTTACCTCATAGACAACAGAGTTGGTCCTCTCGTACACGAAACCACCGCAACGCTGGGTGACGGTCTGGTCGAACACGCTAGCCGGGCAGGTGTCCAGCGATCCGTTGCCAGCGGGCGCGTACCTCCAGCAACTGTCCGGTTCCCCGTTGCGAGCAGGCACGGCATTCAGAATCCATTCCGGGTACAACTCGTAGCCTGATGCACCACTTTCTCCGCATTCAGGAATCCGACATCTAGAAGTAAGTTACTGTTTTAGTACAGGTCACGGGGATTTCTTCTCAACTAAGGCTTATCTTAAGAAATACTGTAGAATTGCCAACAGAATTAAAGATATTACAGATTCTTACTCCACACTCCACTCCACATTGTGATTTATTAAAAAACTATGAAACACCACTGAATTTAAACTATCATTGGATATATTAATATTATAACACATTACGGATAACACTCGCGTAATTTTAGTCACTATGCGCGACATGTTTCGGATCTATTAGGATGCCATTATCAAGTGTCAACAACCGTGCGGGCGGACTGAGCTTCTTGCCGCGCGCAGTGCTCTCGATGACAAAACCGGTTGAGGATGATCCGGTTTTAGACGACAGGTGTGCGGGGCGTTTCAACGAGACTGTTGGAGCACATACGCAGTGTAAAGAATATGGACGATGGCAAGTCTGCCGTGGCAGATCATGCCTGCGATACGCACGCGCTACAATTTCTCCGTGTCGATAAAGCGAGATTGCTGGTACAGGAAAAATGCTTTATACCACACACAATAAGTACGCGAAGCGATCGAAATTGGACGGTGTCCTAATTTTAATCGAGATTGTGGCTGGGCGGTGCCACCGGCATGGAAAACTATAGTCCAGAATTAGACGTGCAGTGCAGATAGTGACAGTGTAGTGGACCCAGTGAGTTCGATGTGCCTGCCGCCGTTTACCTCGGATAAACCAAATCGACAATCGAACAATCCCGGGCTTCGAGGACTAAGACCGGATCATCCTCACCTGGTTCTGTTATCGAGAGCGCTGCGCGCGGCAAGAAGAAGCTCAGTCCGCCCGCACGCGTCACACGGCTGTTGACACTTGATAATGGCATCCTAAGATGTCCGAAACGTCTCGCGCATGGTGTCTAAAATTACGTGAGTGTTATCCGTAATTTGTTATAATATGAAACACTATTTTCACTTTAAAATATTATTTACCTATGTGGAACAGCTGATGCGGAAAAGACGTATTCACTCAAAAACGCTTGCGAAATTGTAGGGAACATTAATAGGATAATATTTCTAATTTGAAAGTATCCAAATTGTCCGAGCTCATTAGTAAGCACCCAATCAAAGTTTATTTCCTGGTCACTGGATCTGTCAGGTTTGTCAGAAGGTCGCCTTCCACCATTACTATGCCAGCCTGGAACATCTGTTTTTCTTGATTCCCTTTCCTGCTCTCCCGCTGTCCTATTTTCAGCCATGGTATTCCGTGTGACTATAATTATGTGACTGAAGCTACTGTGATCTAGAATTGAATCAAACACCGAGCAATCTGATAAAATATATATTTATCAGAACGTCCGCTGAGAACTGCTCGAAACAGATACTAGCAATTTAACGCGGCTTTTACCCGCTTGTTTATTCGCGGCAGTTCACGATGCAATGGCACAACTACGGCAGGTCATTCAGCCTACGTGATGACCCACTCTGACAAGAGTGAAGCTGGACGCTGGAAGTTTAATTAGATTATAAATTGACTAAATTGAAAGAGAGGTCTTATACTATAGAAAAGGTGACCAAACCCCATTCCTTAAGCGTTTAAAATAAGAAAGGATTGCACATATATATTCCTGTGTGTGCCGGTCGCCAGATGCCATTGCACTTTTTTGAACATCTGTGTACCTACATTGATCTAACGATGTAATAAAGTACCTAATTCATAATGTACCAACATTTAATCATATATTGGGAAATAAAAATAAAAGCAGAAAAATAGGTACTGTATGTAAAAAGTATGTCATGTCATGTACAGTTTATATTTAGTGGTTTGTTTTTTATTTATAGATAAAAATATTTATTTTTAAAATATATACCGTAAGTGTAACTTACCTAGCTACCTACCTACCTACCTACCTCTACCTACCTGAAATCTAAAATACTCACTTTGTTATTTCACTTTCAGCGGATCACTTTTTGCCAAAACTCAAAATTGGCTCAAACAAACAGATTTCATTTAAAGTGGGTATACGTAAGTATCTAAACCTTAATATATTTACCATAATGATAATGATGGCTTTTTTTTAATGTTTTGTTTCAGGACCCTGGAAGAATTTTAAGACTTTTGTAGCTATTATTGCCGAATATATTAACCCGGGTTTTTAAGACTTCGCAGGTTCTCTACGATAAGGATGAAATATAAAAGAATATTCTGTACTTTTTTTGTGTTTTTTTCTCTTTTTAATTGATATGCATTTCAAAAATAGGGTACCATTTTAATTTTTTTTTTAAGTATAGGAAGTTTTGGGTTTTTTTATAACCAGAATCACGAGTACTATTGATTTAGAAAAAGAAAAATAGTGTCCTTTTTTTTGGTCAGCTTTGTTGGTAACGCATTTTTTCATACATTTCGTATGGGCCGTTACAAAACTGACAAAAAAATTGTATGGGAAATTGAGGACCCATTTTCATGGTGCATTTTTTTCTGAAAATGCTCTGATAAGATCTATAATAAAATTGATAACTTTTGCATTAAAATATTTTTTTGATACGCCGATAAAACTAGCCTACCGTGTTGTAAAAATATTATCTGTATTTGATATCTCAGTAATATTTTATGATAAAAGCATATAAGCGCTTGTACCAATGACCTGCCTCTGATAATAGTTTCAATAACGTTATGCCCTTGGAAATAATTTACGACACTGATGAAAACTTGCCCTGTATTGAGACTTGAGGTCCTAGTACCGCGAACATTGGACGATCCTCTCCCTCTTTATCGCACTCGCATATGCGAACAAAAGAGATGCAGATACAAAATATCGAGCATTTTCCAGGTTAGTGGCGTTAGTGCATCTTAGGGCTTGCGATCCTCCTCAATGAGAAAAAAATCTAAATATGTGTGCACGTAGAACTTTGCATTTAGCTAATTTGGTGAAAAATGTAGTGTGCTGTCAGAAACCAGCATATATATTTAATAGAATTCGTTGGATGAAAGATATTCACAGCCGAAACACTCGCAGTAAATTTATAAATAAAATTATTATCCCACAACATAAACCAGCCGGTTTCTACGGTAGTTTTAAATATTCGGCGTCTAAGATTTGGATCGACTTACCACCGCCTTTACGAACTTAGATGTCCCGTCCTCCCGTCCTACCTTTAAACATAAATTTAGCGTATGTCTTTCCCATCACGGAACAATAGTGTTCCGGACCTTTGGGAGGCGTACGCGGAGGCGAAGCCAACACGCAGAAGCCCTTCCGACAATTTAATGAAATGTAAGGGGTACACCGAGCGGATGTTGCACCTGCCCGAGTCGGCACGGCAGAGGCGGCACCCGCCAGGGTGTATAAACTATTGAGATTTAATGGATTCTAAATTAAACTGGACTATTAGGTGAAGGTGGTGGACTAAATACTGCGTTATAGAGAATAAAATCGGATGTATTATTATTAAAAAATCAAACTGAGGCAGAAGGCAACCCTAGGTTACAATGACAGATAACAGTGTAGTGCTTTAGTTATTCTTATTAGCTCTTTATCGCGTTTATTGGTATATTATTGTGCGTTATTCTCTCATATATTCACCCCCTTAGTCAAAAGAAGCTTAACATACTTACATTCAAGATCATTTATATTTTCAACCGACTTCAATATTTCAAAAGGAGGAGGTTCTCAATTCGACTGAATTTTTTTTTTATTTTTTTTTTTTAATGGATGTTCACTCATAACTCCGTCATTACTGAACCGATTTGAATTTTTTTTTTGTTTTCTAAAAGTAGACGGTTCCTGGTTGGTCCCGTTTTTTTCAAAATCCATTTCTGATGATGGGATCCATGAGGAACTGAGGGAACTCCTCAAATTTGAAAGGCACATGCATGATGATTTGGGTAGTGTCTTAAGACACTCGAGCATTTCTTTACGAACATCATCAATTTGGTGGAGTGGACCTGATGATGAAGACCAGGGATGTCAAAGTGGAACTGCTTCGTAATTCCCAGGACTATCGTCCGATTTTAAAAAATATTTTTTTTTTTCTGAAAATAGATGGTTCCAGATTTGTTCCGTTTTTTTTCAAAATCAATTTCTGATGATGGGATCCATGAGGAACTGAGGGAACTCCTCAAATTTGAAAGGCACATGCATAATGATTTGGGTAGTTTCTTAAGACACTCGAGCATTTCTTTACGAACATCATCAATTTGGTGGAGTGGACCTGATGATGAAGACCAGGGATGGCAAAGTGGAACTGCTTGTTAATTCCCAGCTCTATCATCCGATTTGAGACATTCATCTTTTCTTTGTAAAGAAATACCTTCAAGATAGTCCTATTTGATTATAGTTCTATTTTGATGATGGGCTTCATGAGGGATTGAGAGAACTCCTCAAATTTTAACGGCACATGCATTCTGATTTGAGGGTTTCCTTAAGTAACTAAAACAGTGTTTTGGCGGAGCCAAAATTTTGATGAACTTGATCTGATGATGAAGACCAGGGATCGCAAAGTGGAACTGGTTAATAAACCTAGCTCTACTTATTATCCTAGTTGTGACATTCATCTTTTTGATTTGATTTATATTCTGATGATGGAGTTCTAGAAGAATTCAGAGAACTCTTCAAATTTGAACGGCAGGTTAATTAAGGTTAGGTTAAGTTTTATACATGAATTAAATCATTTATTAAATATAATTAAAAAGGGGAAAATCGGGGAAAAGGGGTGAAAAAGTAAAAAAAACAACAACATGGGTATAGTTTTTATGGTTTGTTTGGTCGCTGATTACGAAAACAACGTAGATTTTAAAATCCAACGGGGCGATTGTGAAATACCATCTCCCCTGTTAGGACGCGATGGGGTCGAAATCTAAAAATATCACTACGGGTGTCGTTATATGTTTATTTCTGGTTCTAGAGATTCCAAATTCAGCACTTAGGTTCCTTATAAAGCGAAGGGTGCCAAAGATGTTTTCAAAATTCATCTCCAACGGGGGTCAAATGGGGGTACAAAGTTTGAATGGGGAAACAAGATTAGTTCGATTATTTTATTCGAAACTTCACAGGAATTTTTCTAAAGATAAATGAGTAAAGACGTGTTTCAGGCTTTTTGAGAAATCAAGCCCCAAAAGGGGGAAAAGGGGTAATATAGTAAAAAAACCACATGGGTAACGTTTTTTTGGTTTATTGGGTCGCTGATTTCGAAAACAATACCAGTTTCAACATCCAACGAGGCGGACGTGAGATACCATCTTCCCTGATGGGTTGCATTGGGGTTGAAATCTCAAAATATCAATATGGGTGTCGTTTTATGTTTATTTCTGGTTCTAGAGATTCCAAATTTGGTACGTAGGTTTCTTATAAGGTGAAGGGGTGCACAAAGATAGAATTTTTCAAAGTAGGGTAAAATGATGGTCCAAAGTTTGTAAAGGGGAAACAATAATAGTTACGACTATTTTATTTGATATGGGTGCGGGTGTCGTTATCGGGTCGCTGATTTAGAAAACAACAACGATTTTCAAATCCAACTTAGCGGACGTGAAATAAATAAAAAAAACCTCTTTTTGTATGACGGTTGAATATTACGTTTAGTACCTACGCGGGCAAAGCCGCGGATTAAAGCTAGTATACTCATAAATATAAATTAACGGCACTTAACAAACAAGAACAAAAACAAACATTGAAATAAACTAGATACATTTGTTGCAACAAATCAATTTATTATCCATCGTGAAGAAAAAGGTCGGCATATAACAATTATGATAATTATGTGCCGATTTGACGGCTCCCAAGACTAGTCGGTAGTAACGAAAGCAGGGGTCCCGGGTTTGAATCCTGCATGGTCAGGGCGTTTATTTTTATTTATCACGAATATTTGCTCTCCATATAACTCATGTATAGTAAATGAATTGCCTCCTTTGCACAGAGGTCAGCGGTTTCGTTACCTTGTATGCCTGAGTGGCCCGCTATCCGAGCCAAGACTACCATTATATCTTCTCTATGACACTTGTAGAGGAGGTCTTTAATTTTTAGAGTTATCGCAGAGTTGTCTTTGGCATGAAAAGGCCTTTAAACTAAATCTTGTAAGCAGCTCAATGAGTCGGAAAATATGATAGATTTGTTGAGGTGATGAGAATAAATATAGGACACCACTTCAAATATAGTTACTGCCTCCCCAGAAAAAATTGAAGAGCCAGCAGGCAGTTTAAAATTTAAGTTAATCTTATACTTGGGAATCCACACTGCAGATGATACTGGCTCATTGTCAGCCTTTTTAGATGCATCAGTGTATATAGTAAAAAAGTCAGGGAACTGATCAGAAATAATTTTATTTATACGATACTATTCTGAGTGATCAGTCTTTTCATAAAATTTTCTTAATTTAATCTTAATATAGTCTTCTGTTATGTCACGACTTCAAGAGCCAACACGTAAAATGAATATGTCATATTTTCGTCACACGAGATCGATTTCAATAATTGATATCCCAAATTGTGTGGCTTAAGTTCTTTCTACTTAATACATAAATTACAGAGCGCTGGTGAATGTCTTCCGTTTTGTACCAATAGCTTCAGCCTCAGCCAGGGTGTCGGGCATCTTGCAGCCCAGGGTCTCCGGCTGGGTGAGCACCAGTACGCCGGCCAGCAGGCCCATGCTGCCGAACATTGCCGAGGGGATGCCTGCCCAGTACACCGCCTGAAAAGAAAAAGAGTCCCGTTTTAGTGTCCTGTGAGTGGAATGGCTATAATCTGTACTTTTAGGTATTAAACAAAAAGTACACAAACAAAACCACATAATTTGGCTAATGAAATAACAACATTGCGTATCCGTCATCTCAATGTCATATGGAATTATGTCATTAGCCAAATTATCAAGTCACGTGATTTTTTTGTTTACATTTTTTTAATACCTAAAGTTACAAAGTATAATTTACGTTTCGCTTTAACGCATTTGTGTACCGTCATCGGTAATATAATTTTCTACTAAATCTGCAAAAAAAATGAGACACGCTCTTATGACTACAAATATGATAATGTCAGAGGGCCTACCACGAACCGTTTCGTTAGTTCGTTTGTCTATTTGCCTCTTTGTCGCTTGAGTATGCGAGAGCAATAGAGAGGGTTCGTGGTAGGCCCTCAGATATGTTGGCGATCTTCATAGTGGATGATACTATTGCAGGCAGGTAGGCACTGTACCTATTTATCTATTTATAGTACGGAGATCGTTACCGCCTATAAGGAATTTCGGTATTATTATCTCTAAAGCTCTAAATGCTAATATTAGGGGTACTTATAACTAATTGACAGTCTAACTAATTAACTATAACTGTTATATAGGTATATAACTAATTGATTGATCTCTATTTAATACTTTATCCCTAAAATTAATTACCGGTAAGAGATGTTATCTGATGAGGAAATTCCTCAACGTCCACTTCCTCGCACACCCCCATCGTTGACAAAACAGTCGCCGGAGTTGTTTCATTGTATAGTGTTAGTGTTACGCTGTGGGCTTGTTCACAAATGTCTGAATCGGCAATTAATACCGATATTTAACACAGGTATTTTATACTGTAAATACTCTCATATAGCAAGAAAAACTAAATTAAAATAACATTTAAACTGGTATTCGTTGACAGAAATTGTAGAGGTCCCTATTCATTAAAACCGGTTCGTCTAGTACCTACACACAACACAAGCCTTATTGAGCTTACTATGTTGCTCTTGAACTGTTGAGAACAAGGTGTTACTTAAACTGCATGTAAACAAGTGCTTGCATTGAAATAACTATTAAGACACGTACGAGTATGTAATACCTATAAATAGTTACCCAGCACACGATATATTTACTAAAGTGTTTAGATTACACTTTCTCACTATATTTACTTTTATTATATCATATAACGTAATTTGGCCATAAAATACACATTTATCAATGATAACGCTTGACCTTCTAAAATTGACATAATCTAAGTCAATAAAATTACGTAATTCTGTGTAGGTAAAGGGGCGTATAGTGTTTTGTTTGTTTCGTTTTAGCTCGCGTTAGTGTTACAAATTTTACAATAAGTTCTGAGGTTAATTCCAATCGCGAAATGTCTTCCCCGCACAACGTATCAGCATTGCGATACAACGAGGAAACGCCATCATCCTAGGTACCTACAATGCCTCAAGGACCTATTTTAGATTTAAGGTAGGTAGAGGTAGGTAGGTTGATTACACTTACTGTTTATAAGTATTTTGAAATATAAAAAATTCATCTTGTACACAGCTACCAACTCATTTCATAAGCAGCAGGCTATTTTGTCTATTCTCTGACTGAGTCGGCAGCTGCGCCGGCGACCATTAGACGGAAAAGCACCTATGACGGAAATAAGGATGACTCACACTTGGACGGGACTGGATGGGGCTTGACGGGACGGTCTGTCAATTTCTATAGAAAGAATCACGTGATAGCACGGAGCCCTCGGATGTCACGTGACGTTTTCTATATAAACTGTCAGTTCGTCGCGTCCCGCCCCGACCCGCCCCGTCCCGTCCAGTTCTAGTGTGAGTCATCCCTTACCCACATTGGTTTTATAGAAAAAATGCACACACTTATTTATTATCCGTTATTCTTTATGCCCCTAATGAATTGAATGCCAAGACATGACGACCAGCGACATTGTCGACCAGTTGGCGTAGTTGCCTGCTAAGCCGATGGTCCTGGGTAATATTTATTTATTCGTTTATTTATTTAAGACATTGAAGTACCTAGTTATAATTTAGAACCCACGGGACAGGACAGGACCAGTTCTCCATACAAATGTTGTAAACGTCTCGACTGTTTCCTTCTTGTTTTTGAAGCTAAAGCAACGATTTTTTCAATACATAATGTTTTATTTATTGTTTTTATCTGTGTTGGGCTGTTTTGCTTTAATTGATATTTGTGTTAAATATTAGATTACGTTTGTATGGAGAAATGGAAGTAAGTAATAAACACTTTATGGCACAAAACAGGATAACCGTTAACAAAAAAGGAATAAAAAGAAAAGTACAAAGTCGAACTTATCCCTACCTGTCCTGTTGGCTTAAGAGCCAACCCAAGCAATCAAGCATGCCATAATTGTTTATTTACCAGAGCAGGCGTAAGCGGAGCGGTAATGGAGCCTATCCGTCCCACCATAGAGGAGAATCCCAGCAATGTGTGACGAAACTGCGTTGGATACAGCTCAGAAGTGTATATGTATAGGGACGTAAATACTGCCGAGATTCCGAATTTACCCATCAGGAACAATATGAGACCCAGTGTCACCAGTTCTGAAACAAGAGTGTATGTTTTACGAAAAACAATATAGTGTGCGCTAATAAACTTTGAGCATTAAACCAGACGGAGTGGCAATTGACAGGCCTACCCCTCTCCCGAATGCATTTGACAAAAAATCATACTCACTGTATGGACTGACGTTTATCTGACATAGCTATTTGTACATTACGTACGCATAGCCATACATTTCCGGTCAGGCTAATTATATAGTCAAAGCTATTAAAGGATGTTAGTAGGGTCTTCTAATACGGCGGTTTAGTGAAACGATAAAAGAAAAGGTAAAACAGATGAATGAAGACTAGATGACAATATCCGAGGTAAATCCATGAGTTAAATGTTGCAGTCGCAGCGAAGATCACGCGATAGTAGTGACGACCTTTCCATATCCTTGGAACTCAATAAGGAACTGATCATTTTTATTTACAGTACTGCATTAGCTACATAACTTAACATATTAAAATACAAAGAGATGAAAACTTGAGGTTCTAATTTCAATTTTGTCTATAGGTACACATCTCGCGAGAAAAGGGCGCTACTGCGATATTAACGATCATCTGAACGATAAGATACTTACTTACTTTTGTTTGATAATGATGACCCTTTCTATATTGATAACAATCATTAACAGATATAATCTGAACATATTTTATCAATTTATATATGTAATCGTCTGCATCGAATTACATATTTTGTATAAAAATAAACAGATTAATTAAAGGTAGGTAGATCTGGGTAGTGTTTTAACCGATCTGTTTATATTTATTAACGATACAGTGCAGTTAGAGTCCAACTATGCCAAATTTCCTACAGTTTTATAGCACAGACTGTCAAAGTGTAAATGTCATAATTTCATAGAAGTTAGACGTTTAAAATTACACTTTAAAGATTTACAGTTCATTTGAAGGAAAACGATATCGTTTTCGAAAGATAAACCTCGAGGTTTATCTTTTGTAATACAACATCATTGACTGCATAACATGCAGATTTCAGGAGCCTTACCATGACGTCTTAACGCGATTCAGTTGACGACCTAAACTGAGTCGCTTCCATACAACCGAACTCAACCTAAACTTAATCACGTTAAGACGCCATGGTAAGGCCCCTGACGGCACTTAATTAACTGTTAAACTTACCATTATTATCGATGAAAGCAAACGCAAAATTGCAAGCGGCACTGACGAAGAACCCAGTCACGAGCACAGGCTTCCTCCCAACACGATCCAGCAACAACACAGCAGTAAAAATGGCAGGGACCTCCACGGCTGACACCAGCATGTAGTTGACGTACATGTTGCCCGGGAGCCCGGTGGAGTTGATGGACAGCCCGTAGTAGACGAACGTTGTTGTTATCCACCAGATCGGTGTGGTGCAGACGCGGCGAAGTAATGTTGGGGATTGGATGATAGTTCGGATTAGGCCGTTGGAGTTGTCCACCTGGAAACAAATTCAAATGAGTTGCTCAGCGCCCAGTATTCTCAAACTCTGAGAAAAAAAGAAAGATGAGATTAAAACATATATTAAGGACCTACAAGGTGTGTATGCTTTCTGCGTGAACGGCTGAGAAATTAACTCTTTACTACTAAACACTTTTAATCAGGTCCTCGTTTTATTATGACGTTTTTAACTGTCCCTAATGGTAATATTAGGTTAGGTTAGGTGAGATTATCGATTTTTAAAGAAATATTGGTGTGTTTAATTTTATTACCTGACTTCCTTTTGTTTCTTTTACTGGAGGTCTCATCAGCGCTTGCATAGATTTCTCGCTGATCTTCGTTTTATTTACTCTTGCCACATTTTCAAGCACAACTCTGGCTTCCTCGAACCTTTCTTTTGAAAGAAGCCACCTGGCGCTTTCGGAGACGCACCAGTAGTAGACGATCATTATGAAGCAGGGGACGTATATTGTCATGATAAAGTAGCGCCACGGCTGCACTAGCCAGGCCAAGCCTGCCAGGGTAATGTGACCCACCGCGAATGTCGATAGGCACGAAGAACCCGCCAATACCCGATATTTAGGACCAACTAGTTCTTGCCCTAAAATGTATAATTTTGTTACTTTAGCACAACAACTCAATGAAGTTCATATCAAAATTTTTAAAAATTGCACATGATCTGATATACCTTTAATAAATGTCATAATGAATCTTCTAACCTCTGACCAGAATAAGTACTCAAGATTTTAAAAGTAGCATACCCAATTTATTTAGGATTTAGTAT
The DNA here is from genome assembly GCA_949128165.1 of Lathronympha strigana. Lineage (NCBI taxonomy): Eukaryota > Metazoa > Arthropoda > Insecta > Lepidoptera > Tortricidae > Lathronympha > Lathronympha strigana. The sequence continues at coordinate 5,598,002 of OX421911.1, forward strand.
TGTTATAGTTGCTCTGGGTTTTTTAAATAAATGAATATTAAATGCATACCTAAAATGAATGCGGCACTGTATGTCCCAGCTCCAAGAGTGGTCTGTAAAATCTGCAGTGTCAGATACATGGGGTAGTTGACGGAGAAAGCTCGGATGAAGCCGAACAGCGCCAAGTTAAAAACGCTGATGCAGAGAGCCACACGTCTTCCATAATTGTCGGATACGTATCCTGTGATTGGCAGGACGAGTAGGGTGCCAATGCTGCTCAGTGTACCGGCCAGCGCTCGCATCCACTCTTCGCAGCCCAGATCAAACTAGAAAACATATTCCTTATAGGTATAGTTTTTGCAAAAATGCTTAGTATATGTACGAGTATATACTTATAGTAAACTGTTCTGGTTAAAAAAAACAATTCAGCTGCAATAGTAGTTTATGCGACTGTACATAATGAAGGGCATTACAACACGAGTGTGAGTTTCGCCTTCGGCTCGTTTCATAATAACATCACACGAGTGTTTTAATGCCTAATTATGTATACTTGCATACACTACTTTATCTACACACATATCATAAATGCTCTAAGATGGCTTCAGGAACCGTAGGAAACTGACCTGCATTGTTACTAGTGCTACTTTAAAATATCTATACATTATAGACATTAAAATAATGCAATAAAAAATAAATTTAACAAATACAAAAACAAAGTATTCTCAATTTTCACTCGTAAACAGTAAAGGCCAACAAACAAAATGACAGTTAGAAATGGCGGCGTTTCGAATCTAAAATAGACACCTACTTGAATTCAACAGTTGTTCCAAATTTAAACCCATAACCTACTGTTTTCAGGAGCTAAAGTTAAGTTCCGTTGATTCCTGCTGTTGGTAAGTATAAGGTATATGTTTTTGATCGATTTCAAAATTTGGTCCTTTCACAAAACATGACCCCGTCAATTACTAAGATTTAATTATTTTTATTTTGCGCATGTAGAATAACAATATGTCCTACTAGGTGTATGATAATATGTTCCTCACGTACACTAATCCATCACCCTACTTAACTGCCTAACAACCTATTCGAAGACAATAGCTGGGCAGTGTGCCAGCGAACTAGCTGACGAGGCGAATACAAGAACAACTGTTGGGAAAAGCCCAACAGTAATTCTTTTGCGTACTCTTTTCAGAATTAACAGGATCCACTTACATACCTCATACACAACAGAGTTGGTCCTCTCGTACACGAAACCACCGCAACGCTGGGTGACGGTCTGGTCGAACACGCTAGCCGGGCAGGTGTCCAGCGATCCGTTGCCAGCGGGCGCGTACCTCCAGCAACTGTCCGGTTCCCCGTTGCGAGCAGGCACGGCATTCAGAATCCATTCCGGGTACAACTCGTAGCTTGATGCACCACTTTCTCCGCATTCAGGAATCCGACATCTAGAAGAAAGTTATTGTTTTAGAACAGGTCACAGGGATTTCTTCTCGACTAAGGCTTAACTTAAGAAATACTGTAGAATTGTCAACAGAATTAAAGATATTACAGATTCTTACTCCACAATATTTATTTATTAAAAAACTATGAAACACCATCGAATTGAAACTATCGTAAGACATATTAATATTATAACAAATTACAGATAACACTCGCGTAATTTTAGTTTCTATACGCGACATGTTTCGGACATCTTAGGATACCATCATCAAGCGTCAACAACCGTGCGGGCGGTTCAGTGCAGATAGTGACAGTGTAGTGGACGGACACAGTGAATTCGGTGAACTAGCCGCCGTTTACATTGGATGGACCAAATCCACTGTCGAACGATCCCGGGGTTCCAGGACTAAGACCGGATCATCGTCAACTGGTTCAGTTATCGAGAGCGCTGCGTGCGGCAAGATGAAGCTCAGTCCGCCCGCACGCGTCGCACGGCGGTTGACACTTGGTAATGGCATCCTAAGATGTCCGAAACATCTCGTACATAGTGTTTAAAAATACGTGAGTGTTTTCCGTAATTTGTTATAATATAAAACAGTATTTTCACTTTAAAATATTATTTACCTATGTGGAACAGCTGATGCGGAAAAGACGTATTCACTCAAAAACGCATGCGAAATGATCGGGAACATTAATAGGATAATATTCCTAATTTGAAAGCATCCAAATTGTCCAAGCTCATTAGTAAGCACCCAATCAAGGTTTATTTCCTGGTCACCGGATCTGTCAGGTTTGTCAGAAGGTCGCCTTCCACCATTACTATGCCAGCCTGGAACATCTGTTTTTCTTGATTCCGTTTCCTGCTCTCCCGCTGTCCTATTTTCAGCCATGGTATTCCGTGTGACTATAATTATGTGACTGAATCTGATCTTGAATTAAATAAAAAACCGAGCAATCTGATAAAATATATATTTATCAGAACGTCCGCTAAGAACTGCTCGAAAGAGATACTAACAATTTAACGCGGCTTTTACCTGTTTGTTTATTCGCGGCAGTTCACGATGCAATGGCATAAGTACGGCAGGTCATTCAGCCTACGTGATGACCACTCTGACAAGAGTGAAGCGCCCAAGAGGAAGTTTAATTAAATTATATTCCTTACGCGTTTAAAATAAGAAAGGATTGCATATATATAGGGAAATATCTGACCCTAGCTGCCGTGGACGGGTCGGTTGGTTAGGACGTCTGCTGCGAATGCAGGAGGTCGCTGGTTCGATCCCAGCCTTTGGCACTGGGGGGGCCTTGGTCATTTTTATGTAGCATATGACATCTCTTTCAATAGGCTACTAGACATATATCAGATGTGGCATAATAAATGATTAGTTTCTATAGTATTTGCCATAAAAGCATAATAAAATATGGATATATTTTTTTCTCTTAATTGGTCATGAATAAATGACCCGATCACGGCAACCAGAGTCCGAAATTTCCTAAGTATCAGACTTACGAGTACGTCTAGTGCTCTGCCGCGTCGTCTGCCGCGAAAACAGGAGGTCGATGGTTCGATCCCAGCCCTGCTCACCCGGGGCCTTGGTCACTTTTTCTGTACTATATGACATCTCTTTCAATTTATAATTATAATACAAACCAAATCCATCAGGGGGTTGCTGAGATATAGGGAGATCAACCAACAAACCACTAGTTAAACTAATTTATAAAAGCCCTACAAACATGTTATTTATATAAATGTGTACGTACACAACAAACCTAATGCGTTTATTTTATGAACTGTGCCGACTGGATCTCCTTTACCTAGACATTACCATATGGACAAGGATTACCTAAATAAAAACATTATTTCATTAGTATTTTCCTTAACGACCGTCTAGTGAAGGTTGGATGCCTTTTCAAGGTTAGAGGTCTCTAAACTCCGTGGGACGATACGATACGGCCCATGACCACGTTAATCTGGTCCTGTAGCCCACGCCAAAAAGTGGGAAAGTGAAAGGCTTGGACTGTAAAAACGAAAATGGAGGGAAAGACTGGTCATGGTTCTCGGGTAAGATTAGAGAACCCTGTTTTAGATGAATGCGCCACTGCTACAAGGTTTCGCATTTTGTGGTAAATAGTGATAGGGGGACGCCCGCATGAATATAAAACAGGGGACGTATAATGTTGCCAAGCATTACATTTATGATGACGACATAGTAAAGAGGATAGTAGTGTAGGGCCGAGTCGATGGCCGGAGATCCAGAGGACGATCTCCTCTAAGTTGGACCGACCAGCCCCTAAATGATTGCGCGAGGCAAGCTTCTACAAGAGATACCTAGATGGAGAGCGGTAGTAAGACGTAACCAGGGAGACACGTGTGACCACGACTCTGTCAAGAGTAAACTACTGAGAAGAAGAGAGACGACTTAGTATGATAATGACCCATACAAGAACGGTTCGATTTATTATAGATGATCATGCATCATATAAATATATATCATTATCCTGATCTGCGAGACTCGAAAATGACTCGATACGTGCCCGAATCGGGGCATATACGGGTCTGTCATGTAGCATTGTTTGACGACCGTTCAAGCCATGTTTTATATGTAGTAATGTTTTTTTACGACATAAAATCTCTTTTCATGCTCTAGGGCATAAAGTAACATCGCAGGTGGCGCAATATCGGCGGCCCCGCGCCCCGCTCTCTCGGCTGCCTATGAGCGGCATGCGGCGGGGAGAACGCACGAGCATGGATGTTACACTTTCAACGATTTAAAGTTAAATAATATCAAATATTTTCCTCACAATCGAAGTGAAAAGCAGTGTATACCTCAGGCATGCCTATTTTATCCTCGACTACTATATTGGTTCTCGTTGCTCTAGGACCAATAAATAGCCTCGGCTAAAGTGGGTTTACTTTATGCCCTTGATATACAATCTACTACTATCATACAAGGCAATCGAAAAGGTGCACAAGAATAATGTCTGTTTGACTCTAACACCAAACATGGACTCAAAAACTTAAAACGGATAGTTCAGTATCAGGGGCGATTCCTTTGACGACCTAAACTGAGTCGCTTCTGTACAACAGAGCTTAAACTAAACCTAAACTGAATCGCGTTACTAAGACGTAATGATAGGGCCCCAGGAGCGAAGTAGGTTACCAAAATGTGACAAGTAAGTACAGTGTTTAGTTTATCTTTATGGCCTATCCACTTCACAGCATGCTTAAGAAAAACCGCAACGTTATCCCAGCTTAAGCCAAGGTGCCTGGGGTCTGCTTTGGCAACCTAATAAAAACTATCATTTACAATTCAATATAAACAAATGAACAAAAGTATTTTTTTATATTGTAACACGCTTGATCGATTTAATCTACGCCAATTACATGCAAATCTGTTTATATTGCCCTTTAGATAAGAGTTTCTTTGTGCGTGCCGGTCGCCAGATGCCATTGCACTTTTTTGAACATCTGTGTACATTGCTCTAACGATATGATGAAGTAGGTACATTGAATGATATATTGGGAAATAAAAGTAAAAGCAGAAAAATAGGTACTGTAAAAAAGACTGCTAAAAGTATATCATGTCATGTACAGTTTAGATTTAGTAGTTTGTTTTTTTATTTATAGTGAAAAACATTTATTTTCAAAATATATACAGTAAGTATAACTGACCTAGCTACCTACCTACCTCTACCTACCTTAAATCTAAATTTGATGGCGTTTTTTTAGTTTTTTGGTTTCAGGACCCTGGAAGAATTTTAAAACTTTTGGAGCTATTTTTGCCGAAAATATTACCTCGGGTTTTCAGACTTTGCAGGTTCTCTAAGATAAGGATTGAATATAAAAGAATATTTTTTAGGTATTTCATTATTTTTTAAGTCGCTTTTTTTTCTCTTTTTTATTGATAAGGGGATATTGGTATAATAAAATTGATGTCTGTTGCATTAAACGATTAAACTAACCTACCGTGTTGTAAAAATATATTATCTGTATGCGATATCTCAGTTATATTTTATGATAAAAGCATATTATTATTTAGCGCGTGTACAAATGACCTGCCTCTGATAATAGTTTCAATAACGCATACCCTTGGAAATAATTTACGACACTGACGAAAAAATGCCCTGTATTTAGACTTGAGGGTCAACATTGGACGATCCTCTCCCTCTTTATCGCACTCGTATATTATGCGAACAAAAGAGATAAAGATACGAAATATCGAATTTTTGAATTGTTTTGTATGACCAAATCCAGGATTCCGGAACTGCACTGCATCTGGTCTTTATTTCATCCTGTGTACTGTAGCGGGCCGATATGACACGCCTATAATGCGGCATTTGGCCTGTGTTACGACCGCTACTAGGTTTATGCCTTAGGTTAGGGTGCCTACTTGTTTTTTCTGAGACAAGACCATTATTTGTTAAATCTTAAATGTAAACGTTTACCAACAATGATGGGCAATTGATGTCTTATCGTAAAACTAGCTTTTACCCGCGGCTTCGCTCGCGTACTAAACGTAATTTTCAACCGTCTACCAAATTTAATAAGGAGGTTCTTAGTTGGGCCCGTATATTTGTATGTACATATGGATGTTTGTCCGTTATTATCTAGCGTTTGGCTGAACAGATTTAAATGGAATGGATGGTTGTCGGAAAAGTGATCAAACTGAAAAATTCAAGTTGGCGGCTGTTTCTCAATTTTGACCTCTGATTTGTTATAAAGAACCTCTCGAACCCTTTATATGTGCCTACCGAGCTTTATCACGAACTTAACTCTATAAATTCAAGATGGTGGCCGTTGATGGTGGCGTTGGTGGTTTGTTAGAAAGAACCTTTCGGATCCTCGGATATCGATTTTAGATCATAACTGAAGAAATTCTAGACGATGGCCGTTTTTCTCAGTTTTAACTTCAGATTATTCATAAAGAGAACCTCACGGATCCTCGGAAATCGATTTTAACACGATCGGATCAAAATCAAAATAATTCAAGATGGCGGCCGGATCTCGCAGTTTTTACTACAGATTCGTTACTGAGGAATCTCCCAGATCCCCAAATACCGATTATTATCAAGGTCGGATTAAAACTCAATAAATTCAAGATGGAGCCCCTTTTCGCAATTCTGATCAAGGACCTATTTTAGATTTAAGGTAGGTAGAGGTAGGTCGTTAGGTAAGTTACACTTACTGTATATATTTCCCATGTTGACCTTTTCACCCCATTTCGTACTCTTATTTACTCATTTCTCGTTAGGAATACTCCTGTGAATAAAATAGTCTAATAAATCTTGTTTCCCGATATACAATCAAATCTGACTTTACCCCTTTAGGAGGAGAATTCTAAAAAATCCTAGCTATTTCCCGCAGCTTCGCCCGCGTACAAAATATGTTCAACCGTATCGTAATTTCAAAATCAAGTTGGCGGCTTTGATTCGTTATAAAGAACCTCTTGAAACCTTTGATATGTACCAACCGAGTACATATTACGATCAATGTTGACTTCTGATTCCTTAGAAAGAACCGTTCAGATTCTCAGATATTGATTTCCATCACGATCAGATCATAACTGAAGAAATTTCAGATGGCGGCCTGTTCTCGCAGTTTTTGGCTCCAGATTCATTATAAAGAACCTCTCGGATCTTCTTTCTTATCTCGATTAGAAGGTGAATTCTGAAAAATCCTTTCTTAATGCACACCTACACCTTAATAAGAAACCTACGTGCCAAATTTGAAATAGTAGAAACAGAAATAAACATCAAAACGACACTCATATTGATATCTTGAGATTTCAACCCCATCACACTCCAACTGGGAAGATGGTGTATCTTACGTCCACCTCATTGGATTTTAAAACGGTTGTTGTTTTTGACTCCAGCGACCCGATAAACCATAAAAACGATAATCATATTGTTTTTTTTACTTTGTTACCCCTTTTTCCCCTCTTAGGGGTTTAATTCGCAAAAAATCAAACACACGTCTTTACTCATTTATCTTTAGAAATACTCTTGTGTAGTTTTGAATAAAATAGTTTAACTAATCATGTTTCCCCATACGTAGTTTGTACCGTCATTTCTTCCCCTTTGGAGGTGAATTTTCTTTGTGCACCCCTACGCCTTATAAGGAACCTATGTGTTAAAATGTGGAATCTATAGAACCAGAAACAAACAACAAAACTACACCCATATTTATATTTTTAGATTTCGACCCCCTCGCACCCCAACAGGGAAATTGGTTGTAATGTATATATAAATAAATGTGCACTGCGATCCGCCCGCTCCCCGCACTCCGAGGGTAGACGTCACGGTGAACGGACGTATCGCTTGTGGACGCAAATACCTATCTCGTGTTTTATTGAAACCAGCCCCCTTACGTTGACCCTGAACGTCACATTGGCGACGAGGACAAAGAACGTGAGTAAAAATATCAATATTAAACGACACAACATCACCGATAAAATGCTATCAGTTTGAATTTTTTTTTCATTGTAATAAAAGGAAGGAAAATGTGATGACCTGTCCAAGTAGCACAAAAAAATCGGCTGGACGATCCATTTGTTGATTTTTATTAAGGTTAAACATATTAACTCCCTTATAAGGTTTTACTTTACGTAATATCATTGTATTGGTAATATGAAAACTATTGATAACAGCCGCGAGTACGACCAATATTAAGATAATAGTGCTTGAAGGCGTGGCAGTCCTTAATTGTCTTATTATAAGCATAAATGTATTTAGATACTAATTCAGTAAAGTGATATACCAAGGTTATATTGGACACTTTCATAATTAAATTGGTAAACAGAAGTACCTACGTGCAAATAAATCATTATGACGTAGGTATATGCACAAGATGTGGGGTATACTAGGAGAGTTTTGTCTTCGATATGTTTGGTTGTTTACCCGTATTTTAGTTAAGTAACTGATTTTTATACCGTGTTGATGCCATCAACATATATAACAATTGGTGAAACACTACTCGTAGGTACGAGTAGGTCCATATACGCACCGTAACTTTTAGTTAGTAGTTCACAAATGTTCAATGTTAACCTACTTCCTAAAATAAAGTGTACATAACGTAGCCTGACCTAACTTTGTCTTGACAAATGATAAGCGGAGGCTTGACAACCTGTTAACGTGTGCTACTTGGGTAGGTATGTTTCGAGTCATTTAATAGAACCATTGTCCTTATCCATCCAAGTATTACATTATTTCGTGCCTTGCTTCTATAAAGCAAAAGGTGAAGAATAAGTAAATAAACTGATAGCCGTCGGTAAGATAAGTCGTGCAAACGTGCTAGCTAATATTCACCAATACAAACAAGTGTAGTTTCATGGTGTGATGGGTCAACTTAAAATTTATAAATTGACCATCATGTTCAAAACAACTACATACATAAGTGCCTGTGAATACTAGTCAAGGTGTGTTCTTCATAAACTGAAATAATATATAACATTTACAGTTTATGCTATTAATGAGTTCCACATATACTGGTATATGCTATTGTCCTAATTGACTCGAAAGAGTAAAAACTAGTGCTACATAGGCTAGTCGTGCTATGATTTTTGATGATACACAGGTACTGTACTAGTCTGTGTAATAAAAATAATGAGTTCTTCATATACTGGTCTATGCGATTGATATAAAAATGCTGAGGAGTGAAAACTCTGTTAAAACCAAACTGTAGAACTTTTAATGTGTTTGGGGTCCAATCCTAAGATATTTGCCTACCTGTTCGTTTTGTATGCATGTTAGGAAAACAAAATTAAACAATAGTCACTTTAATATAGGGATTCGGTACTTAAAAGGTAGGTATATACATACTTACCTAACGAACATTCTCTGTAATTACCTGCAGAACGTTCCAAAATGATGTCCCGGTTACCCGCGTTAAAAACATTCGACTGCGATGGGGATCCGGCGTCATTAGGTCATAGGTGGGACAAATTGAAACGAGCCCTTAAAGTATACCTACTAGCATCGGGAACTACTAAGTCTTCGAAAACATGTGCAACACTATTTCATATAGGCGGATTGGGACTACAAGAAATACATTATAATCTTCCTGGCGCGCATGTTGACCCAGATGATTCATCTGACATCTTTATGACCGCTGTCGATTAGACGAGTATTTTTCTCCAAAACAGAGTTTTGTACGAAAGACATACGTTTCGACTAATGAAACAAGAACCACACGAACAATTCGTAAAAAAAACCTAATCAGATTACGTAATCAGTGCTCTAAATGCGATTTCGCGAGAAAAGACAACGGTCTCATAGATCTAATTATTGAGAAGTGTGCTTCCGCGGACTTACAGAAGAAAATATTGATGCTAGGGGATTCAGCTACTGTAGATAAGGTGATAGTAGAAGCTAATTTAGTTGTAACGGTAGAAAGGCAACTGAAAGAGTTTCAAGGCAAACATAACGAACAGGTCAACAGGATACGGACTAAATATAATAAACAGGGTATGGACATACAAAAACGGTGCTCTAAATGTGGCTACCAAATCAAGGCCATTTCAGGATGTATTGCCACACTAGGAATACAATACGTTTAATACGTACGTTAAATACGTTTTTCAACGATAAATCAAAGGATTTATTGGGGAAAATATTTAAGCCAAACGAGTATCAGATTAAACAATCAGATAACAAGCCAAGTCAAAATATTAATTATTTATTTCATATAAATGGCGATGAAGCTGAAATAACCTGTCAAATAGGTGGACTCAATGTTGACATGGTGAATGGCTCTGGTAGCAAAAGAAATATTATAAAAGAGCAAACATGGGAATGTCTGAAATCAAACGATCAAGTTTTCGTGGCATATGGTTCAACGGAATGTCTTGAAGTACTAGGCACATTTGATGCGTCAATCACAGTTGAGCCGGAAACGGAAGAAGCTGCCTTCTCTGTTATAAAAAATGGCACCTGTGATTGGCTAGAAAGAGTACAGCTGTCTTTCTTAATATTCTCAAATTAGGGGTTAGTGTTAACCTAGTAGATACGTCTTTTCCAAAATTCAAAGATATTTAATTAGGTTTCGCTATAGGGTTTCTGCAGTTTGCCAATTATATCGTCAGTTGTAATATGGATTAACGTTTTCGCCAAAATGACGAAATTTATAAATTGAAAGAGGTGTCATATACTACAGAAAAGTGACCAAGGCCCCCAGTGCCTAGGGCTGTGATTTATTTATATATATATAGTAGTGTGACTATTTAAAAACATGAATCAAAACATTTATTTCATGCTTTACAATTGACGAAATTTAGTTAAGTGTACAGGTCGACTGAAAATGTTCTACTCTGTCGATCGCTGTCTTTCAAATTCTGATATCTTGAAAAAACAATGCCAATTATGTTAGCAAAAATCAGATCACTTTAAGACTTTTGTAACGTATCTTACATTTTTTAATAGCCGTATCTTACATTTTTACCCTAACCGGGGTCATGTGAAATTCACTCACAAATACAATAAATGATATGAAATAAGTTTTAAATTGTATTTTTAATGTATATTTCTTTAGTATGTTTTTCAAATATGTATTTAGTTAAACTTTTTTAACATGCAAGTATAGGCCTTTTTGAATATTACTGTAGCTAGGTTTCTGAATATTTAGAAGCACTGCAGTGAAATATTTATATCAAACATAAACGCAGGTATTTAATGTAACTCATGGTGCACACAAATGAGATCTGAATCTTAACAAAATCTCTAAGTGCTCGATATCGATGATTTAGATTGCAATTTAACCTTCACAAAAAACGAAATTGTGTAGTGAAAATGGAGTGGTGTAGTGAAATCACACGTAAAAGAATGAACACATGAATTAGTGTAATGTGATAGTGATATTAATAACTGTCGAAGCATTACGAGCTAACTCATCTATGACAAAATAGTGTTGCAATGAGCGGGTTCTTTGTAAAGTTGTATTATTGTATAATAACAAAATTAAACGATACTTTTATATTGAAAAATAAATAAAAAAAACCCTTACAGCGAAGAAGGAAATGCTTCGTAACTAAACGGTAGACAAAATTTGAAGGAGTTACTTTCAATTCAATATTTGCTGAAACCCTTTGGTTGATTCCAGTTTCAGCTTAATTATCTTAGAAATGACGGTTTCTATACATTTCGACGGTTTTATTTAATTATTTCTATCAGGCGTAAATATCGAAAACTAAGGCTAAGATATATAACTCAAACTCAAAAAGCATTTATTTGAAGTGGGCCAAAATTCAGCACTTTTCAACATCAGATTGATTAAATACAAAAATAATATAAAAAAGTAACACTTAATTCTAATAAACATGTCAAAATATAAAGACTAAAATTGAAATTGAAATAAAACAATGTCAGCAAAAATTTAAAAACAAAATAAAATAACAACATCCAGTAAAATAACAAATTAATAAGTTAGGCAATTGGATATGAAAGAAAAAGGGAAAGATGATTGTAGACAGGAAGAGGAAAGCTATTGATGAAGAAATTTTCGTGGCGAGAAAGTCTACGTCAAGGATATGATTAAAGGAAATAAATTAGCACCTATACCGTATTACGTGCAAAAGGAGATATACAGGTCAAAATAATAATGATGAAAAAGGTCTGGAATCAAGGCGAAAACATCGTTCATCTTAAGAAAGTGGAAGCAATGGTGAATTCACAATGAAGATGGAAATGAGGGTGATAATGTTGATAGTGGATACGGATTGGACACAGATAAAGAAAAGTAAAATCAAACTAAATATAATTTGCAAATTAAGCTGATTTTTATAACGAATAAAAATAAAGTAATCAAAATTAATTGAAAGAGAGAGATGTAATGTATATATAAATAAATGTGCACTGCGATCCGCCCGCTCCCCGCACTCCGAGGGTAGACGTCACGGTGAACGGACGTATCGCTTGTGGACGCAAATACCTATCTCGTGTTTTATTGAAACCAGCCCCCTTACGTTGACCCTGAACGTCACATTGGTATTTCACAATCGCCACGTTAGATTTTAAAATCGTCGTTGTTTTTGTAATCAGCGACCCGATAAACCATAAAACGAAACCCATGTTGTTTCTTTTTACTTTTTTACCCCTTTTCCCCCTTATAATGGGTTGAATTCTCAAAAAACCTGAAACACGTGTTACCTCATTTATCTTTATAAATACTCCTGTAAAGTTTCAAATGGAATAGGCCAACTAATCTTGTTTCCCCATAAAAACTTTGGACTACCAAATCACCCCCTTAGGGGTTGAATTTTTAAAAATCCTTTCTTAGTGCACCTCTAGACTTTATAAGGAACCTATGTTCCAAATTTGGAATCTCTAGGAACAGCCGTTTGGGCTATGCGTTGATATGTCAGTCAGTCAGTTAGTCATTCAGTCAGTCAGTTTCTTTTTAACACGCTTTTATTAGCTTCACTTGTAACTATGTATGTAATAAAATCTTGGAATCTTAATTTGACCCACTTCCCGGTCTCTGATTATAATGAAATTTTGCACATGCTCTGAGTTCTGATGACAATACATGACTAGCTAAGAAACGTCATTACAAATCCAATATGGCGGCCTCCCCAAGATGGCGGACAGGCAATTTGAAATGCACCCCCATGATATGGGTATCAAATGAAAGGGTTTGCTGTCAGGAATACGAAAAAAGTAGTCTCGTGACTTAAATCCAACATGGCGGACATCCAAGATGGCGGACAGGGAATTTGAAATGCACCCCCATGATATGGGTATCAAATGAAAGGGTTTGCTGTCAGGAATACGAAAAAAATAGTATCGTGACTTAAATCCAACATGGCGGACATCCAAGATAGCGGACAAGCAATTTGAAATGCACCCCCATGATATGGGTATCAAATGAAAGGGTTTGCTGTCAGGAATACGAAAAAAATAATCTCGTGACTTAAATCCAACATGGCGGACATCCAAGATGGTGGACAGGCAATTTGAAATGCACCCCCAAGATATGGGTATCAAATGAAAGGGTTTGCTGTCAGGAACACGAAAAAAATAGTCTCGTGACTTAAATCCAACTTGGCGGACATCCAAGATGGTGGACAGGCAATTTGAAATGCACCCCCATGATATGGGTATCAAATGAAAGTGTTTGCTGTCAGGAATACGAAAAAAATAGTCTCGTGACTTAAATCCAACATGGCGGACATCCAAGATGGCGGACAGGCAATTTGAAATGCACCCCCATGATATGGGTATCAAATGAAAGGGTTTGCTGTCAGGAACACGAAAAAAATAGTCTCGTGACTTAAATCCAACATGGCGGACATCCAAGATGATGGACAGGCAATTTGAAATGCACCCCCATGATATGGGTATCAAATGAAAGGGTTTGCTGAATAGGATACGAAATAAGTTTGAATAATAATTGACTGAGCGAGCGAAGCATCTCTGCTTCAGCTCGGACAAAAATGCTTTCGGGTGTCTGTCCATTTGTTCTCCTTTACAGGTCGCATTTATCAACCAATTCTTGTGAAATGTTGTAACCCAGTTCATTCATTACATTTTTTTTGTCGATACGGTTTTTGGAATTAATGGCGGGAATTGGCATAAAGGGCCTAAGCGACTTCTGAGTTTATGGCGCTTAGGAACATTGAGAGTTCGTTGTGATAACGGAGCAATAAAGGAAGTATTTTCTTAGTTTTACACGTGTAGTGATTATAATTCTATCCTGATGATGGTACTCGTGGGAAATTGAGAGAACTCCTCAAACTCTTACGGCACAAGCGTTATGATTAAAGGGCTTTCCTAAGAAACTTGAACATTCACTAATACCATAATTTGATTGGAGCAGACTTTGATGATGCAGACCAAGGACGGCAAAGCGGAACTGTTCGATAAGCCTAGCTCTAAATATCATCAGATTTGTGACATTCATCTTTTTGATTTTATTTCTATTCTGATGATGGAATTCTTGAGGAATTGAGAGAATTCCTTAAATTTTAACGGCACATGCACTATGGTTTGAGGGATACCTTAAGTAACTTAATTTTTTCTTTACGGAAACCATCATTTAGGTGGAGTAAACCTAATGATGAAAACCAGGGTTGACAAAGTAGAACTGCTCGATAATTTCCAAACCTATCAATCGATTTGAAGCATTCTTATTTTGTTTCCTTCAATCTCCAAGGTATTTTCGTTTCATTTTAATTCAAATGTAATGATGGAATCCATGAGACGTTAAGAAAGACCCTTATTTATGGTGATTTCGAAATTTTATACTCAAACTAACTCAAACTTTAACTTTGACCAGGAAGTAGTTTTTTTTCTTTAAAGATTATATTTAATTTAAGTAAGATGAATTGATAAGCCATATAATCTGTTTCCTATACTAACTACAAGTATCATAAAATAAATAAATTCTTTGATAGTGCCTGCCTACCAAATCGTTTTGAAGATTCTAAAAGAGTAACTTACATGTTTGTCTGGTAAATATATACCTTTTCGCTAAATATGACATGTGACATGCTTTTATGGCTCTTGATTGACCGAGCGTAAGCGAAGGTCTACGTTTCAGCTTAGTCAAAAATGCTTTCATATGTCCGGCTGTTCTCCTCTACAGGTCGTTTTTATCTACCAATTCTCGCGAAAATTGAGTGAGCAGGTTTTATAACTTTGTAGAATCTTTTTGTCATTTAGTTTTTTGGAAAATATTAGAATTGATGGAAATTGGCACAAAGAGATTAAGCGCCGCACAGGCCTAAGGCGCATAAGAACAGATAGATGGTCGCGAGGTCTACAGCTCGCAGTACCACTAGTAAGACTAAAAAGTATAAAATAAAATTAATAGTTTAAAAAACTAAAACACACGCTTTTAGCACGCACTAAAAATTACAAAATAATTCGGGCATTTAGTTTGATGACTCAAGAGTTTTCCCTTTGCCAAATCTTCATTAGATCGCAGGTAAACATAAACAATTTCAGTTCGTGACGAACGGTAAATAATTATGTATGCCAAATGGTTATAAGTAGGTAATCATCTTTATTAAATATTTACTATGATTTATTTTGAAAGAAAGCGTGGAGCGTTTATGTAATCTTTACTCTTTTTGGACAAAACGCTCCACGCTTTCTTTCAAAATAAATCATAGTAAATATTTAATAAAGATGATTACCTACTTATAACCATTTGGCATAGATAATTATTTATCGTTCGTCACGAACTGAAATTTTTTATGTTTACCTGCGATCTAATGAAGATTTGGCAAAGGGAAAACTCTTGAGTCATCAAACTAAATGCCCGAATTATTTTGTAATTTTTAGTGCGTGCTAAAAGCGTGTGTTTTAGTTTTTTAAACTATTAATTTTATTTATACATATAAATAAAAACACCTTTTTTTGTATTTGGATGAGAAACCTTTACACATAAAATAAAGTCTCTAGCTAAACAGAAAACCTTCCGCCATACAAACTTTCAACACCCTTTTCACCCTTATAAGGGTCGAATTTTCGAAATCGCTGAAATTACTTTTTGTAAACTCAAATGAGGATTCTTTTCACAAAGTTTGTAGTCTATAACTAAAAGGGAAACGCTTCCGCCATACAAACTTTTAACACACTTTTCACCCCTTTTGGGGTTGATTTTTCCAAAACGGAAAAATTACTTTTTTTGTATTTTAATAAAAAACCTCTACACCAACTTTTAAGTCTCTATCTAAAAAAAAACTTTCTTCCATACAAACTTTCAACCCCGATTTAACCCCCTTAGAAGATGATTTTTTCAAAACCCTTTCTTATTCGTTACCTTCGTTAAACACTTAACGTAATGTGAAAATTTCAGGATCATACGTTTAGTAGTTTCGGCTGTGCGTTGATCAGTGAGTCAGTCAGTCAGGACTTTTCCTTTTATATGTATAGATAAATTTATTCTTTATACCTTGCAGCAGGACTGGTTATGGTGGAAATGTATTCATTAAAAGTGCATGTAAACTTTATGACGAAAATTCTACTCTTCTTGTTATAAGTATACCGGGTGTTGCCTGTAACAGGAGCAATAAATTTAATCGTAGGTAGTCCTCGCCGAACTGAACAACGTTTATTGGAATTAAACACTTTAGAACGGATTAATCACGTTTATTAACACCATGACCCTTCGTTTCGAGCCCTTTCCAGCACTCGTTTTCACAGGGTTAATAAACGCCATTAATCCGTTCTAAAGTGTTTAATTTCAATGTATAACAATCGCGGTAGCAGAAAACAATATTATGAACCATGTTCCGAGGGCTCCAAGTTCGGGCGTGATTCTTTCTATAGAATTTGAAAGATCGTCCCGTCCCGCCCCGGCCGTCCCGTTCTAGTGTGAGTTATTTTTTACTTAACTCTCCTCGTAAATTAAAATTGCCAAAGTTTTACTTCAGAAGATATTGCTAAACCATTTAAGGAAGGCGTATTTTAAAAGCGATGACTTAGTTTATTAAATATCCGTTCATGACACTCATCGTAAATGTCACATTTTTAAGTCACAGGCAATGTCCTTTTAAATTCACAGTAATAATTACTCGTAACTTAAAATTCGGATAATTATTTAACTGCCTAAACTTTTGTGCTTACATCTACACTGCGTTGTAGAAGGGGAAGCATTTGGTACATTTAATTGGACGATATTCACTCGCGTTATTTTATGATTACACATAAACTAAACTTCATTTCAAGTCATTTAAATCAAATTTGTAAGTATTTAGCAGCGGACAGAGTGAAAACTCCCCCTTCTCCCCCTTCAAATGTCAATGGCTGTCGATAACTAGGCGCGGTGTAAATCTACTTAAAACCACCAAAATATCAACTGTGAATGAAAAATGTGCAAGATGTCGAGGTGACACAACAATTTCTTGTTATAAATTGAAAGAGATGTGAGAAAAAGTGACCAAGGCCCCCGGTGAGCAGAAGGCCTACCACGAACGAAGTTTCACCTCTCTGTCGCACTTGAGTGAGAAATCACAAGTGCGAAAGGGAGGTATACTTTCGTTCGCGGTTCGTGGTAGGCGCTCAGGGCTGGGATCGAACCAGCAACGTCCTGCATTCGCGGCAGAAAGCGGTATTTCTCGTTGTTATGCTGTCCCATAAGTCAGAGGACAAAATTTTCTGCTGACATGCTTGGTAGATGCCCTATCATAGAAAGGGATTCACGTGTTTTGTGAATGTTGTACCAAAAAAATAAAATAAGGTAAAATAAATAAATAAAATCTTGATTTTAAAAGTAACCCAGGAGACTAAAATCATGGCAACTAGTGACAAGAAATAGTTGATTAACCACATTTTAGCCATAGCGTTCTACCTAAATATATCCTTACTTAACTGCGACACTGAGAATGCCAATTTCGAGTCTCATGACTCGATCTCGCACGCTAAATGTACAGTCAACGTGACTCTATAAATCTCCTACTGCTTGTCATTTTGACGTGGTTCTAGATATCTAAAGTGGCCTATGGGTTCCAATTTGTTGACTGTACAACCATCCTAAATAAGGATCCACCTAAGTCTGCATTGCAAAAGAATAATAACCATTTGTAAAAAATATGGCAACGTTTCTCATCTGTAACATCATACTCGTATTATTTCATATCCTAACGGTAAATATGACATTCGAAATTTAACAACATTATAGTTGTCTCTCAAAAAGAATTTATGATCTCGGGCGGAGTATGAACTAGTATCTCAGAGTCGAAAGTTCGAATCCCGCCCGAGGTCATAAATTCTTCCACGTTCTTTCTGATAAATTTGGAATCGTTCGCTGACATTTCTGCTTATAAACAATTATTTTCGTGGTCATTCGCAATTTTCGTTTCTCGCTGCAGCCGTAAAAACAACGCTGCTAAAGTCGCCTACCTTTTAAGAATACCTTAGTTAAGTTGTTAATAGTACTTACCTAAACTGTACAATTTGATTAATTTACGATGGATAATTTATTATGAGTTTTCTGATTTTTCAAACGAGTTTGTGTATTAAAATTGAATGAAAACTGAAGACTAATTAATGAAAACATTTTTCTGAAATCGTTTACAACAATTATGTATCTTGCGAGTTAGCGATATTATGAGTAAATCAATGATTAATTTCTTTGTCTTATTTATCAAATTATCACCTAATTATAAACAGGCAAAGTCACAACACCGATAAATAAACACGAAATTAGTAAGTAAAAGTTGAAACAGGCCTGTAACCACTTAGGGTAATGGAAGGAAACACTCCGCCTTCAATGGGGTAAGTTTTATATTAGATCCGAAGTGCCGCGCTACCGCCAACTTCGAGACCTCGAAGCATTATACTTGCATCTCCTTCACTCGAATATACAAGAGTGATAGAGAGGGAGAAGCTGAAATTTCGATTTGATAATGTTCGCGGTGGGATTCTGAAGGTATGGCGGGCCGTAAAATGGGAACATTACGGTGGAGGAGAGGCTGGTTCTCTTTACTTCCTGCGTACATTTGAACACACTTAACATTGGGATTATTTACAGTACAAAAACGTACAGTTGTGGAAGAATTATTGAATGCTCTTTTGAACGCGTGTGCGCGTTTGTTCGTTACTTCAACAAAGTGTGCTCTTATAAATGTTGGATGGGTTTGATGTAGCAATTTAAGCAATTGCCTTTACCTACCAGTTTTCTATATGATCAATTTCGCTATCTCCGTCATAGTGGTCTAATGCTTGCCTGCTTTGAACATAAGCACAGTACGCAGCTTCCGACTCAGTCAATAAGCAGCAGGTTATTCTTGCCTGAGTCCCACCACATTGACCATACTACATAAAAACTGCTTTCACTTTCGCATAGATCCATCTAGTCGCATATTTATGGTCATTTCGTACCTATCTTTTTCAAGACAGAGTAAATTCACGTTTCACTGAAATTTCCTAAAAAAAGTGACCTGTTTTCTCTTAAACAGGACTATTCTATACTTGTGCACTGAGTTTTTCCTTATATACAGAAAAAAAACGCTGACTTGACTGTTCCCCTTTTTCACCCTTCAACTCTATAAATAACATTACCATTCAAAACAAAAAATGCTTTATAATTTTAAAAGTAGGTGTCTATTAAACAGATACATAATAGGCCTTCCCTTTACTTAATTAGTAAACTCTCCCCCTAGCAGTGACCCCAGTCTTCCCTAAGGACTTAGCAGCAATTTTTTATACCCCACTGCATATTTGAACGTACCTTTTCTATACAAATTGGATTCTATTTGCATTTTTTATTGCGAACAAATAGACGAGCAGGGATATTGGAGAACGCAATGAATTTTAAATCACGTGGGTAAGATAATTTGCAACAAAATATATTGACATATTTTATATTCAGCGGCCAGCTATTTCAAATCAGATACCCCTCTAGTAGATAATGCACCAAAAAGGTGTCAGTTACTTAATAGCTAATTGGATGAGGACTAGTGCGGCGCGTTCATAGAACCTGATTCCCAATTGGCAAAATAATCGCATTCTTACGTACAGGAAGCATATTTACCGAAATGGTTTTCGATTTATCCCACATTACAAATTTTGAAATGTTGTCAATTATATATCATCCAGGTATTTATCACTTTTCCTACAGCGCACGAAGGATAGGAAACCCAATTTTAGCCACGGCCTGACACGGAGTATTTTTGATAGGCAGCCGCTGAAATAAATCTACCTACTGTTTATTAAAAAGTTAGGAAAAACTAGAAGTGGCATTTGATTGTTTGCTGTATGTATGCAAACATACAACTTTATTATGCTTGGGTGTTAGAATCATCGTGAGTTAGTAGATTTAGTTGAAAGATAATAACGCACTTGGTACATACGCTTGTGTTGGTTGGGGTTGTAAGAGCTTTTTCTATTTGTTTTTTTTTTATTGTTTTCATTATCTCACGATGATAAGATGACAAGACTATACAGTGTACCCTAGGGTACACTAGAACGGGACGGTACGGGGCACGACGGGGCGGGATAGGACGGGACGATGTCAGTTTCTATAGAAAACGTCACGTGACATCCGAGGGCTCCGAGCTATCACGTGATTCTTTCTGTAGAAATTGATATATCGTCCCATCCCGCCCCGTCCCGTCCCGTCCCGTGCTAGTGTAAATCATCCTTAAACCGCCTTGACTTGCTGGTATCTGCTTTGAAAGCAGTTTGCAGCGGTCGTTTCGATAAATACAATACTTTTTATCAGATAAGTAGGTGAGTTTTATATTTCAGTGTAGATTTCAGTTGCAAAATAACTACAGTACACATAATATCATATCATGACTGAAGATTGGCCAGCCTCAGGAGAAACGAAAAGGGAATCAGAGAAAACTTATCCGAACGTGTATACCCATGGTGAAAGACGACCTTCAGTGAAACCAGATAAGTCTGATGACCCAGAAATAAACCTTGATTGGGTGCTTACTAATGAGCTGGGACAATTTGGATGCTTTCAAATTAAGAATTGTATCCTGTTAATGTTCCCCATCATCGCACATGCGTTTTTGAGCGAATATGTATTTTCCGCATCTGCTGTTCCACATAGGTAATATCTCAAAGTGAAAAAAAAATACTTGATAATTTATCACAAAATGTTTTTGTAGAACTGCGATGTCTTCTCCTGACATTCTACTAGTGCGAGAAGAATCGCGCACGACTTGTACGTCCTAATCAAAACTATTTTTTTTTTTCTAGATGTCGGATTCCTGAATGCGGGGAAACTGATGGATCAGGCTACGAGTTATACCCCGAATGGATTCTGAATGCCGTGCCTGGATGCAACGGGGAACCGGACAGTTGTTCACGGTACGCGCCTGCTGGCAACGGCTCACTGGACTCCTGCCCGCCTAGCGTGTTCGACCAGACTGTGACGCAAGAGTGCAATGGTTTTGTGTATGAAAGGACAAACTCCGTTGTCTATGAGGTAAGTGAAGGCTGTTAATAACTTGGATTCTAAATCCCTGCGACATCAGTTGCTCATTGCACTCGCCTCGCATGCATTTGATGAAGGGAATAATAAATTGGCGTTGTCCCAATACAATATTTGTGGTAGTATGGTGGCGCAGAAAATATATCGCACTGTAAACAGTTAACATTGTTTGTAAGAATATTTGTGACATCGATCGGAAAACATACTTGGGTAATTGCAAGTTATTGCATTTTTGTGGTTCACAAAATGCGGCATACATAGAAGATCATACGAAAGGATGACTCACACTAGAACGGGACGCGACAGGGCGGGACGGGACAATCTCGTAGAAAGTGAGGGAAATTCTTCTCATATGGAATTTCTGTATAAAGAATCACGTAAACGCTCGGAACCCTCGGAGGTCATGTGACGTTTTCTATAGAAACTAACAGATCGGGCCGGCCCGATCTAGTGTGAGTTATCCTTAGTTCTGTTACATATAAGGACTATGTTTTTCTAGTTTGACCTGGGCTGCGAAGAGTGGATGCGAGCGATGGCCGGTACATTGAGCAGCATTGGCTCCCTACTCGTCCTGCCAATCACAGGATACGTATCCGACAATTATGGAAGACGTGTGGCTCTCTGCATCAGCGTTTTTAACTTGGCGCTGTTCGGCTTCATCCGAGCTTTCTCCATCAACTACCCCATGTACCTGACACTGCAGATTTTACAGACCACTCTTGGAGCCGGCACATACAGCGCCGCTTTCATTTTAGGTATGTATGCTTATTCTACAGACCTAAAGATTACTTAGACCGCAGACCGGTCAGCGACTAAAACTGATAATATCATATAAGATAAGATAAGATATATATTTCATTATAAAATACAATACATAAATTTGCATAAAATACGATCGTCAGTGACCATAGAGGCATTGTATTTACATGCTATGGGATACAATTCTATTAATATAATTATATGTACAAATTCTATAGACCACAAAGGTACAAATATTTCACGCATTAATTTATGCTTTATTAGAACTATTAAAGCTAAAAATCATTTATTTATTTATTTATATTTATGTAAAATTTAATAATCATTATTGAGATACTCTTTTACGCTGTATAACGTGCGAGACAAGATAAGCGATTTCAGGCGTATACGGAATAAACATTCACTCTCAATATTTTTAATATGGTAGGTATGGTAACTTGTTATAGAGCTTACAGCCCATGGCGTTAGTTAAGCGTTTAACTAAAGCCCCATGTTTAGTGGTATAATATCAAGGGATTTTTAGTGAGGCGAGAGTTGGACGTTTTTATTTCTTGTTGTAGAAAAATCACTTGGTGCTAAATTGGAAAATTTCATGTGTTTTTTGTTCAGAATCGTGTGCTCTTTCAATCTTAGTAGGAGACAAATTGTGTCCTACAATTTCCATACATTTTTCAATCTGTGCATTACGCTACCGACCGCCATACTAAATATGTGAAAAAATGGTGGCGAAATGGAAAAAATAATCTTAGGACACGTTTTTTCTCCTACTAAGATTAAAAGAGCCTCGAGATTCTGAATTAACCTAACCTAACAAAAAGTGATTTTTACAACAAAATTTAAAAACGCCCAGTTACATTGTAATCGTAGCATAAAGTTTCGCATGTTTCTTCTGACATATATATGATTATTTCATTATATAAACAGCGATCTGAGCGATGGAAATTATAATGCTTAATTTCATAAAATGACATCTACATGAAGCCCGGAAATTTCAAGCTAGAACTTCCCCAAAGTTCAAAAATCGGTTGTCATCCAAATTACAAAAACTGTTTTTATTTTTATTTTGATGACAGCTTAGTTCAATATTGCCTGCAAAGTTACTGATAAATAACAATATATCGTTTTTGACCAAGCGTATGAATAAACAAAATAATATTTTTCAGTGCAAGAACCAGTTGGTCCGAAATATCGGGTATTGGCGAGTTCATTGACCGTATCGGTGTTCGCGGTGGGCCAAATCATTATGGCCGGGCTAGCCTGGTTGATACAGCCATGGCGCTTTTTCATCATGACCCTATACGTCCCCTGCTTCATAATGATCGTCTACTACTGGTGTATATCCGAGAGCGCAAGATGGCTACTTTCCAAAAGAAGATTCGAGGAAGCCAGAGTCGTGCTTGAGAATACGGCAACACTAAATAAAACAAAATTAAGCGAAAAATCTATGCAGGCTCTGATGAGGCCTCCACCGGCAAAAGAAAGAAAAAAAAATCAGGTAATAACATTGGTCACACAAAGAATTTTGATTGACAAAACCTGAATTTTACCTACGTGATCTAATCTGGCATGCTAAAACGAGGCTAATTACTATCGCATTTTCGCTCAACAGGCACTCATGCGTGGGTCTTGTGTCAAAATGAAAGGAAATGATGTTTCCTGCCAGACCGACGTCACATTCACTCACGGCAATCTCCATTGGCTCTGTTTTTCAGGTGGACAACTCCAGCGGCTTAATCCGCACTATCATCAAATCTCCAACATTACTTCGCCGCGTCTGCACTACACCGATCTGGTGGATCACAACCACGTTCGTCTACTACGGGCTGTCCATCAACTCCACCGGGCTCCCGGGCAACATGTACGTCAACTACATGCTGGTGTCTGCCGTGGAGATCCCCGCGCTTGTGACCGCTGTGCTGTTGCTTGACCGTGTTGGGAGGAAGCCTGTGCTCGTACCTGGGTTCTTCGTGAGTGCTGCTTGCAACCTTGCGTTTGCGTTCATAGATAGTAATGGTAAACTAAGAGAAAGTCTACTTTTGTACTACAATAACATCTATCGATATTAAGCTAAATTGTGTAGAAATTCATGTATTATAATACCTGCTGGATGGATTTAACTATATTTATTGTACTTATCCATTGACGGAGAAAAGTGAAAATTTGAGTATTCAGCTGAACTGTAAAGTTTTATTTCCTATGGACAATAGTTAACAGCTTGTTGGGATGTAGTAATGATTTTCTTCCCACTGGTCTATAGAAATGGAGTACCCTTTCATGTGGATATAGGTATGGTTTAAGTAAGAAAATCCACTTTTATACCAATTTACTTTGGTGAAGGTAACCCAATTGCCATATTCCTATAATGTCATTTCAAAAAATATTTGGTTCAAAAAAAAACATTTTTGGTTTCAGAACTGGTCACGCTGGGTCTCATATTGTCCCTGGTAGGAAAATTCGCAATCTCTGTGGTATTCACTGGTTTATACATTTATACATCTGAGCTGTACCCGACGGAGTTCCGGCACACACTATTAGGGTTCTCCTCTATGGTTGGACGGATTGGTTCTATCACAGCCCCGCTTACTCCAGCTCTGGTAATTAACAGTTATTATTTTTTAACGAATCATATGTTTTACTAGTTACTTCATTCTTCACTTGGTATATTTTGGCAAATCATTTGGATTTCGGTTGACCAATCCACTGAATAAAGTGCCATAACAATGGAATCCTTAAAATAATCTCAAATAAACGATAAAATTGTAACAAATTTGATAATATCAGTCATTATCGCTGATAAATGTTTGTTTTATGACCAAACTAGCTTGCATTTGAGCGCATAATTACGAGTATTCCTCTTGGCAACTAAATATGAAAGTCTGTCGATTTTTGCCGGTGAGAGCCCGAGGGGAACCTTAAATATTCATACGTAACGGACTAACAGCTATGTCAGATTTACGTCAGTCCATAAAATGAACATGATTATTGGTCGGAGATACTTTCGGCCACGGAAGAATAACTAAAGCATGGAAGTAATACAACAACTGTCAAATGTCACTTGGCCTTGAAATTAGCAGTAGATTTTTCAAATATCGTAAGTCTAACCTTTTAACATGCCTCTTACGACATTTGAAAAATCCACTGTCAAAATAAGCGACTCAATTAAGTTGTAATGCATTGATACCGACTATCAAATTACAACGATGTATTTAATGTGGCTGTTTGGATGAATTGAGTCAGAGAGAAGTCAGCAAAACTGTGACAACCTACGGAATCGGAAAAATAACAAATATATATACATTTCTTTTGGACACTTTCTGTACATGGTAAGGAAGTATGACTTTGATGTTGTCTTTGAAGATGAGTTTTGATGGGGGGCTTGCTTTCGGCAGAGGGGAACACCTGTCAATTGTCAGTAAGGTTGGTTAAATAGTTTAAGCTTACATTCGTACCTACTAGATATAGTCTGGTTACAATATCTTTGATTCAGCAATTGTACTAGAGTCCACCTATGCTAAGTTTCCTAGATTTTGATACCACAGAATGTGAAAGTGTTAAGTAAACATCATAATTTTATAGAAGTTTGACGTTTAAAATAACACTTTAAAGTTTGTCAGTTAATTTGCTCGGCAGAGATAACGTGGTTTGACTCTATATTATCTGTAAATCGGTATATAGGTATATATATGATAATACTGACTACCTACTAATTATGTTTGTACTCGTATTGACGTAAAAACATGCCTGCATTTTTCAGGGTGATCAAATAAATATGTTTATTTTATCAAAAATATGCAAGTACCTACTAAGATTGTTGGTCTTCAATCAATGTGGATGCAATGTAAACATTGCCGCTCTTCAGCGATAATTTTCTCTTCCTTTGCTTTACAGCATCAAAATTATGCGGAATTACATGGCTTTCCCATAATTAACACTTTTATTATAAACTAGCTTTTGCCCGCGGCTTCGCTCGCGTTAGAAGGAGACAAAAAGTAGCGTATGTCACTCTCCATCCATTCCTTCAAATATCTCCACTTAAAAAAACACATTATAAATTTACTAAAACGGGGCTTAATCGTGTATAAACTTTGAAAACAAACCTCCGACGTTTCAAGGGCGACATTGCCCCCGTGGTCCCGGAGAAAGACTGGCTGAGGTTGACATCAACATCTTCTAGCTGCGCGGGTTTATAATGTGTGAAAATCGTGAAAGTTTAAATAAGTGTTTTAAAAAAACACGTCAATTCATCGCTCCATTTTACCGTGAAAGACGGACAAACAAACAGACACACACTTTCCCATTTATAATATTAGTATGGATACTAGGGTGTGCAAACCGGTTTTTATTTGTATGAAATTTCGGTTCATAACCGGTTATTAACCGCTTTTTTCATACAATTAAAAACCTGTTTGCACACCCTAATTAATACACCAATGAATAAAAACTGAATTATTACTACATGACACATTAACAACTTGACACCGTCTCAAATACAAAACATTGCCATATGTACCTACTTAGTTTTTAAATGTTTGTCTGTCAAATTTTAAAGTGTAATTTTAAACAAATACAAATACAGATAATACAAATAATTTATTCAAAAAAGTATACATACAGAGGTTACTCTTACAGGCTAAGATTTTTTAAACGACAAAGTGGTTTAAAAATGCCTGAACTAGGATTCCCTGTGTTTCAGGCAGCAAAAGGACAATATTATTATTATTTTTAATTATTCACTTAATTATAAACTATAAGTAGTACACAATATATCTCTTAGCATTTTAACAGAATAAGTTGGTTCTTAAATATTAAATATCAAAGTAGAGTAGGTCAAATTCTATGAAATTCAGGTCAGACTTCTATGAAATTATGACATTTACTTAACACTTTCACAGTATGTGCTTTCAGAATCCGGGAAACTCAGCATAGACGAACTCTAGTTCAAGAGCAAAGTTGTCACAGAATTCACAGATAGCTGTAATAAATCATATCTTTTGACTTGACATCTTTCTCAAATCAACTTGCTCCACAGTAAGTGCGTTGTGTAACAAAACGCCTAATTAATTTACATACAGTATGTAACAAAAGTCCCGAATACTACCACAGCTGATCTGATCTGATGAGTCAATGACCCTTTGAAATGTTATTTTTCGAGTTACGAACTTTTTCCACTTGCATCGTACTCAGGATCATCAAATACTTCGTTACCTATTTTAATACATCGCGTCCTTAATTCCTTTAAAACTAGCGTTTAATAGCGTAGTAACTATTTTAGTACTCCTCCTTCAAATCATTATAATTTAATTTTTATTTGCTTCTTGAGCCGGGCTATTGTGATTTAATAACAAGCATACAATTTAATATCATTTCAAAAAGCACTCAAAATTGTTTTTTTCCTCGTAGACACGCAATAATTTCAGGTGACTCTTTTATGTTTATGATAATATCATGTTTATTTGACTACCTCAAATATAAACATGACGGTATCATATAGGTACATTAAGCAATTGGTTAAAATTACCCATATTACTGACATAATTTGAGGTAAAATATTTTTTAAGGGCATAACGCCTCTTATCTTCTTCTTCTCTCTTCTTGAAAAATAAAGATATTTATCATTTTTTTTTTATCATTTTTAGAAAAGTTTAGTGTGCAATACGTACCCACCTAGCTCACAGCAGACTCATACCGAGATTCTTTCCATTGCAGGCGGTGTACTGGGCTGGACTCCCCTCGGCCATGTTTGGCAGCATGGGCCTGCTGGCCGGCGTCCTGGTGCTTACCCAGCCGGAGACCCTGGGCTGCAAGATGCCCGACACCCTGGCTGAGGCTAAAACTATTGGCAGAAAAAAGAAGATGCTTACAACTCCTACAACTTAACCTATCTCATATTTTTCAATATAAATTGTTGAGCTTAGTGTGTAAACGAAGAAAATTTAAGCAGTTAACTCTTGTAGAACTATTAAGTGACATGATAAAAAAGCTTTTACTATTTAGTGACATGATAAAAGACTTATAAGTAATTTAAGACAAAAAATAAAGTGCGCAAATTATTTGTAATGTAAGTTGCAAGATAAAGGATGACTCACGCTCACTCACGCTACTGACCGATGTCTCCATTTATATGGCAAATGTCACGTGATCTCCGAGCTTTCGGAACCGAAAACGTGACGCTGTCTTTAGAAATTGACATAACGGTCATGGCCCGGCTCGTCCCGGCCCGGTCCGGCCCGGTCTAGCGTGAGTCATCCATCACATCCGATATAGTTCTTGTATGTTTCAAAGAATCATTTCAGTCCTATCCAGGATCAAAAGCTTGTATGGAACTGGATAAAAATCCTGCTAGAAAATCCATAAATCGATAAAAGGTTTTCCCATGCCATTAGTATGAACGTTTGCACGTTTGAAAATTCTGATACCTTTTATTCCCGTAGTTTTTTTCTCCTAGATTGAAAGAGCTCGGTATTCTGAGAAAGAAAATCATTAAATATACCTTCCTAAAAAATTTTTTTTGGATCTATTTTCGCGAAAATGCCCGGAAACCAAAATGCACATGGTAACACTCGTCTACACGCACACATGTAAATCGGCCGCCATTGCAGAGCCACAACACGCTGCAATCAAGCGCTTACTCTGGATACTTTATGGTCCTGAGTCCTGACTGTCCTAAAACCTATGTCGAACAATTGATATATCATTTTAGCATCTCTTTCGCTCGTACTCGTATATCTACAACTTGAATCTGGCAACACTATCCGAAGGAAACTGTATGTTTTACGACCGGATTATCTACGCCTAAGCCATACGAGCCTACGGCTAAAGCCGTTAGGATTGGACTAATACACTGGCTTGTAGCTAAACTTAATTATATTAGGTGCCCTTAACGATGAGTTTAACATGTCCGTATTCACTATCACCAGTGATCCGAATTAGATGTGCTAAAATGTAAAATAAGTAAAAGCATGAATGTCTGAATGTTGAACATTACGGTTAGTACTCGCCGTACCCAGATAAATTTCGAATACCCGGTATTCAAGCAAAATCATGGCCTGTCGCGAAGAATAGGTATTTTAGCTCGCCTTATTCCGATCACTGGCTATCACAACTAATCACACACGTAAACACGCTGTCAGTGCATCTGGCATGTATCTGATACAATCTTATTCGCATAGCCATAAGAGCGTGTTACATAATGCAGTTTTTGTGTAGTCTGGGAAGTACACAGACTCCGCTTTCTAAAGCATTTAAAAAATTGCGAGATCACGCACGTGAGCTCTACTCTAATCGCTCATAATAAGTGGCGCTACAGAAAATCACAGTTTAATAAGAGCAGCAACAAATACAACTTTATTTGTGATTTTCGTATACAATTACCTACAACACCTACTTATAAACCGGAACGTAACTGGAATACGTGTAAACCATTCACTACAAATCCCGGTACGTTGTCATTTTGATGCCTGAAATTCCTGAGATACTGCGAGATGGCGGACGGATGTTAGTGTTTTGACATCAAACTGTCTGAATTTTCCAGCGCTTTGGTGAAAACTGTAAAGCTGTGTAAAATGTTTGTATATAATAAATAAATAAAAAAATTTTGTCGCATTTTGGCTAGACAACAGGACACCCATGTTATCGGCTACGGTGTAGCGCTACGAGAACTCATCAGCGGGGAGTGCGTTAAATCCTATACTCCATATAATTATTTTTTTATCTAATAGGTGCATTTAATAAACAATAGAGATAATACTTGTGTGAGGGAAGGTGGAGGAGAAAAGATCGCGGGGCAGATCGCCAATGTGACGGACAATTGGTGGTCCGGTAAATGTATGCACCCGAATGACAGCGCAGATGACGAGCACCCAGGCGAGCGAGACGAAAGACCTATCAGCTGACGTGGATGTTACCTGAAAGACTGGTAACCACGACCATTTTGTCAACAGTAAAGCGACGAAGAAGGAGAAAAAATGGGTATAAAAATCAGAATCACTGATAATTGTCTAACATTCTACACGGTAGGTGCTCTGTGGTCTCAATGTAAGTGTAAAATACAGACTTAGTTTTAAAGTCTAATAGTTCATAATAAAGTCTCGCAAATGCATGTTACACAATAAAGCACTTAGTAAGTACCTATTTTAAAGATCTATAGCGAAAAGCTTTTTGGTCCTATAATATTTTCCTTCGTGATTTCTTTGACGTGCTTTTTTAGCTCGTAGGTTATTTAATGCGTTCATAACAATTACATTAGTTTGAGTTTTTTTAAGGAGCACCTTGACAAATTATAAAATTATAAAGGACAAATAGGACACATATTTATTCCATATTTTAAGATTATTTTATTGTATTATTTATAAATAAAATAAAGTTACAAATAAATATTAATCATATTCATATATTCATACGGATAATATAATATGTTAACTCTAACTACAATAGCTATGTGCTCGCTTACCGCGAGATTGAAATCTACTGTATAAATTTATAGGCGCTAGCGTGTACGTCAACTTTCAGTGCATCTCGCTCGCACTTGCGGGTGAAAGCGAACTGCAACTATAGATAACATGCCGAAATCTGTCCTTAAAATTTGATTGCAACTCATGGAAGAGACATTGGTCTACTGAGCTTCGTAAGTAAGCTTCTTAACTCCATATTGCAATTTTGTCGTAATCAAAATGGATACGGGTTATTCCTGTGCAAAACCTCCTCCCTCTAACATCCCTCCTGTGTGTGTAAAATTATATTCCTATTGACTTTTGGACTGAGTACTATGTACTTATACTACAAGCCGCCTAAAAACGGAAAATCCTAACCTAACCAAATTACACCAAGTCGCTAAAAATATAACAATAATTAAAACGTTACGGTATCAAAGTAACAAAATGGTCTACACTTATACAGTTAAGAATTCATTTCTACTCGTGTTTACATATTTTAGTCCCCTTTGTTCGGATCTATATTTTTGACCTCCAACACACAAAACAATAAAAACTCGAACATCGGTCGCTACCTGTGAATTGGTAAAACTCTCGGACCAACATATCAGTGTATAGCTAAGGGCCTACATCAAAATATCGAAAAGATGTATCTCCCTCTCAGTCGCACTTGCTTATTCGAGCGAAAGAGATGGTCTTACGACATTTCGATGGCTAGATGTTCGCGATAGATCGTCTATGCATAGTTCCAAATAAAAACAAAAGGAATGAAAATAGGTTAACCGTCCCCTCGGGGCCCAAGAGGTCTCCGATCGCTTTTTGTATCAGTGGACCGTCTTCATCTTAACTCTGTTCCCTAATAAAAATTTACCAAGGCCGAATTGAAAGCAGTATTGTACGTCGGGGAAAACCCTTATGTCGATGTTCTCTGTAGTTTTAATGTTGCCATCCTTTTTTCAGATTTAGTGCAGTACTTTTCTAAATATTTGTTCTATTTCAAAATACGATATAAATACTTTTTTCTACTCCAGCACTTCTATCTGTCAATTAGATGACTGACAGCGATATTTAAAATGTACACATTATAACGTTGTCTATGGTATTCCATAAGAACACTGCTCATATGGATTTTCATACATACATATTTTTGCTTTTATCGCTATTTTAGCTGTCGTAGAAAAACTAGCGTATGCAACAGCTCATAATTGGTCATCAATTATATCACTGGGTATATATGGGTATTATATCACTGTTGCATAAACTACTATTATCGCACACCTCAATAGCAATCGGTACAGAAGATACAACATTATAAAAAAAGAGACCAACAACAGGCACAAATAGGCAAAATAGCACTCATTTTTGAATCCATATGCCGCGGGTTGAAACCTTGGCTCGTTAGTTGCATAAACTACAGAAACGATTGTTCAAAAAGTCGCCTGTCAATTCATTTTGTCGCCCGGATGCCGTAGGATAGGTAACACTACCAAACCAATTCAAAATATAAAGAGGTGCAATCAAAAAGGTCAATAGGCCGCGACTTAATGTAACAGGCGACAGCTTAAGTTGTGCTACTATTTATAGCAAGTTAAATGTATTAAGCCTTTTCATCACACCTGCTCTTAAATGGTGATATTATATGCAAGCATACTGAGACTTAATGAGCTGTATTAAACCCATGGCCGTAATGTAATGGCTTTTCATACATTTTACCGCCCGCCCGGAGCTCCCGGAGGACCAGCGCCCCAGGCCCGCGCCGCCGCTAACAGCGGTGTACTGCAGACTGCGCTACTACACTACCACTTATAATTATTGTTAATTTATTTGCCTAGTAAGTTTATTTATTTCCTCACAAATTTGATGAAAAACATTGTATACATCACGGGCGGTACAAGAATTACGAACTCGTGTTAAACTTTCTTGTTTACCGCCTGTTTTTACGGACTTCTAACATTATTGAATAAACATGAATTTACCAGAAAGCGGCCATGCCCACTCACTTGGATACGTGGCCTGTGCTGTCAGCGGCGCGGCTTGGCACATTAATCGAATACGTTAGGTTTGGCGACGTTGCATGTTGCCCATGTAGACCGCACTTTCGGGTGGCTTCATTTAGGTACTGCATGCCCACCATGAACATCGAAAATTGGTTTTAACGGGAAGACCTCTTTGTCACTCCAATTTCCATATTGGAGAGGTGTGACAGAGATGGAGATACAAATCCGCATTCGTTCGATTTTCATGATAATAGGCAGCCCTGCATACGCTTATGTACAGTCAAGGGCATAAATATATGTACAACTTTTTCATTACTTTATATGGAATCATATGGCTGAAAAGACAAAAAGTGTATAGATATTTATGCCCTTGACTGTACCTACGAATATTCTTTAATTATAAGTAATGTTTTAGTACCAAAATTGTGTGCTACAGTTCTGAAGTTTCTACCAGTGCTACAGGATTTCGAAATAGCTATTTTAGATGCGGAGGGAAAACTAAGAGAGAAGGGATGAATATGCAAAGGTTTCATTTAATATTATTTCACTTACGAGCAGGGATCGGAAATTAGGATGCTTTTATTCCTACACGCTCAGCAAGTATGGAGTGAGCTTCTAATAGTACATTACGATACAGGTGGGCCAAAATGGTAACTGATTGGATGCGTTCTAAACAGGGCCGAGTGGAAAAAAAGAGAGGAGGCCTTTGCCCAGCAGTGAAATGCTGGCCATATATGTTCAGACATATCTGCCGGATTTGCCGATAAATGACATTTGACGTAATCATACTAAAGTTGTCTGAAATAACCGAACCATCGAATTTTCAAAGTTGGTTAAAAATCTAAGTCTACAACATTAAAACAAAACCACAACAAAGGGGTTACAGTCACCAGCGTTATAATTTGCAATTTGACCGTCTCTGTACGGGTGAAGTCAAATAAAAGCTAGTTGAGGCTGGATGAATAAGCAAATCGGAAATTTAGGCTGTGACGCATTTACGTAGAATCGTGTTACTCTTGCCATGCATTGAAGTGTCGTTTGTTATCTCTTTTCCTCAAATAAGCAAGTGCGATAGGAAGGGAATATTTTTGACCGTTCTGTGTCTACAGTAGTAGGACAGAGTGGTGTCAGTGTACAGATGTAAACGTATACGAATGGCCTAATAACTAAGCTATATGCTCTTTGAGCAGATCGGATAGAGCAGGGCGATTGGAATGTCCAATGGGATGGTGCCCTGGTGAATATTCAAGTTCCTTCCTCAGTCACGCTGGTTTTGTCTTTAGTGAAAAGATTTTGACTGATTTGGCGCTCCAGTGACATCGGAGCGAGTCCAACCGATCTGCATGTCACTCAAGAACACTAACAAGAAATTCAACTAACTAGGTCCAACGACGGTCAAAGTGAGTAAGGGGCCTCAGTTAACCCTGTTCAGATAAATACTCGGGTCACGACGCTGTCTACTGATCGCACTACAGAAGTACGAATCCTT
Organism: Lathronympha strigana; assembly: GCA_949128165.1. NCBI lineage: Eukaryota > Metazoa > Arthropoda > Insecta > Lepidoptera > Tortricidae > Lathronympha > Lathronympha strigana. Next base: position 5,631,977 of record OX421911.1, read on the forward strand.
CGCCACTCGGGCGTACCCCTAAAAACTGAACATCGGTTTCAATCATGAGTTTTTATTAACAGATTTATAGACCTTTGACTACAGACTTGTTTGTAACTGGTTTCAAAACAAAAGACAAAAAACCGTCTTCTATACACGTTCAGCTCTCCGGCGCTCGCCACACATTAGGAACAGCGCCGACTGGGTGCTGCTGATACGTCGGCACGCGATGTGAAGCTTCCTACCCTAACTGTTTGGACACAATCAGGCCATCGCGTAACGTAGGTAATGTATTCCGAGAAATAGGGTTTCATGCTAAATCACTTCGCCTTGTTTGTCGAATCACGTGTACTCGACAGCTGTTCTGCAATAGCGAATAAGTGTGCTTTCTTATGAAATTAGTATTTTTGTCTTTAAATTATATGGCTTATATCCTTATATCCCTTGATAGCTTTATATCCTTATCGAAGCATAAGAGTCACGCATATTTCATAGAATATTTAATACGTACAATACCTACTCAGTAGTACACTTGTATCAATGAAACCATAGTAATAACAGTAATTGCAATTTTCAAAGCAACCCATCAACCAACAATAAGGATTCTTGTAAGAATTATTTAATTGTTGTCTATTGATTCCCATTAAAATTACGAAGCAAGATATTTACGAGAAATATTCTTACAACTCCCGTTTATGAAAAGGTTTTGCTTGGAACAGATCTGATTTATAACTATGACAACCTCGCAAACGTAACCTAAATCACGTTGTAAACTGAACCTTGTTACGTCCAAATAAGGTTTATATCATTAAGAAAGTTGTAGCTTTTTAAGTATTTGTTGAGGTTGTTAATACATATATTTGATCCATTCGCGAATAGTCGTTGCGAATTGAGCGGCCATTGTTGAGTCTTTTCGTTACCAAAACTTGAGACAATATCAGACTTTCTCATTAATTGGTAGCAGTTAAGAGGGCCTCGACCATCCGGCTCCCTCATTTAGGGGGATGATGTTGTCTAATCAACAAACTAATTTCTTTCTACTTCACCAGTGTCCATTAGGGCGTTATCACACTTGGGCGATTTAAATAGCGATTTCTGTACAAAACTTTTACGCGGCGAACTCGCAACATGTTCGCCGTTCGCCGCCATACAAAACAAAAAATTGTATATGTGTAGAAATAAAAAAATAAATAAAATAAAATAAATAAAACTCGCACGAAAATCACAAGTGTGATAACGCCCTTAGTTGCAGTTCCACTGATTCCACATTTTCCACAATTTTATTTTGTTTAATTTTCCTTTATCATTTAAACGGAAAATAGTGGCAGCTTTTTTCCATTTATGTCATGGAGTGAAAATGAAGTTATTTACAATTATTTCACATAACATAAATCATACATTAGAGAATAAGTAGAACTATAAGTATTAGAACATTTACAACATCATTCATCATCATTGGTGGATTGTACAGAAATGGCCAATCCATTACTGTAAGAATGCTCAATCCCATTGAAATGAAACACTTTATGAATGAAATGAAATGAAATTATTTATTCGCTTTAAATGTGGTGTAGAGGATGTTACAATGTCATAGAGTTTCACACATTTTACCAGCATCTGGCACCTGGCCTGCAAAAATGTAAATGCTTTATACAAGCTAAAATCATTTTAATAAATAACATGCTGCATCATGCAAATAGTATATATGTACATTATTTTCATACTTAACTGCAGTTTTCGTAATACTATATACAACTTATTCTAATTCAAAACTATTTAAGTAGGTAAGTTACACCCACCGCGCACAGTATCTACCTTGTTAAAAACAAATTTGAAATCATTCTAAACTTCAATTAAAACACATTTGGAAATTCAGCATGTCACCTATTATTATAATAGTCAAAGAAGTCATTAACGGAATAAGAACATTCTTGAGTCAACCACTTTTTAAGTGCACGTTTAAATTTTATCATTTTTTTTTTATCAATTATAACACGGATTGATTGTGTATATTGACTACATTGCCCTAAGTTGTCACACTAGTTACAGCATTCGTTGTCGCAGTCATCATTCAAGTCTGTGAAAACGTGTGCTGCAAACTCGAAACGTGAGGGAATGTAGTAAATATACGATGATTTATCCATTTTAAAGTGCCCCACCCAGTACCCAGTGCCCAAGCACATAATTATGATAAACACAATCGCGCCACTGGACGATCGGTGCCCTCTTAAGTCATAATCTGTATCTGTTGGCATTGAAGCTTAGAAATGAATGGCAATTTCTAAATTGGGACCACTTTTGTTTTCTTTCAATTGATATGAGTTTATCGATGTATTTAGGTACTTTAACTAGCCTCTTTTCTTAGTCCATGTAGAATCCGTTAAAACTTTGAACCTCATTTAACACTATTAATAAAAATCATATTCGCTTGGCAACATTACATAAATATATATTAGATGTATAATAGCGGTGATTCTTTTTACAGCACAAGTGTTAAACACAACACTATTCGGAGTCTTTACGGTGGACTCGAGCTATAAGCTCGGTTTTGATGCTCAGCTGAACTGTAGAGCTAATCTTAGCTTTGACCAACAGTTAACAGCTTGTGTACATGTAGTCATGATTTTTATCATATAATTCAATAGAAAAGGAGTACTTACTTTTTAATGTGGATAAGGATTCAATAAGAAAATCAACCTTAATAGCTCTTACTTTTGAAAACTCCACCGGAAAGATTCCGAAGATCGTGTTTGACCCACAATCGGTATCGTGATGTCTTCGGATAAAGAAAACACTGGCATAGAGCATGTCGGGTCACGCTCAGTGTACGGTTCCATAGTTAACCATCCCTCACAATAAGCGAACCTAGAGGGTGTTTTAGTAGATACCATGACCATAACTAGCAAGAAAGAGTATCTTCGCAGCTATCTACGACTCATATACCACTCTTTTACTAACAAAATACGACATTTTGTAACATGTCCAGCATAAATGAGACAGACATTAATGGCATAGCCGGTAAAAGTTTAAGTTTGAGTTAGGCACCAGCTTACTTCAAAAATATACGCCCTCCTAGCCTCCTAGCCTAGTCGGTAGTGAGCCTACGAAGCAGGAGGTCCCGGGTTCGAATCTTGGTCAGGGCATTTATTTGTGTGTTTATCACGAATATTCCTGAGTTATGGATGTTTTCTATGTATTTAAGTATTTATACGAATCTATCTATTATACATATATATCGTCGTCTAGTACCCACATCACAAGCCTTATTGAGCTTACCGTGGGACTAGGTCGATTTGTGTAAGATTGTCCCACAATATATTTATATTTATTTATATCCAAATCACCATGCGTATACCTTTTAAAATTTAGGCGCATGGAATCCATCTTTAAATCTGAAGTAAAATCTTTAGTCCAGATTTAAGGATGACACACTAGAACGTCTAGAACGGGCCGGGCCGGGCCGGGCCGGTCTGTTAGTTTCTGTAGAAAACGTCACGTGACCAGTGAGGGCTCCGAGCTATCACGTGATTATTTCTATAGAAATTGACAGATCATCCCGTCCCGTGCCGTCCCGTAACGTCCTAGTGAGAGTCATCCTTAAACCGTCTAATTTTAGAACCAAAGGTCTTGCGTTCGAACCCGGCCCATACCACTGAGTATTTCAGAACTTATGTACGTACGGAACATCATTACCTTTCATACCTTTGACTTTACAGTGAAGGAAAACATCGTTAGGAAACCTGCATACATCGGCGAAGAGATTCAAAAATGTATGTGAAGACCACGACTCGCACTGGGCCAGTGGGACTATAGCTCCTCCGTGAGAGGACGCTTGTGCCCAGCAGTGGGACTTGGTGATTAACTACTAAGCCACCTATATCGGTATCGCCGATTATTTACTTCGGAATCGGAAATCGGTATCGGTATCATATCGGCAAATGCATATAAAGTTTATTTTTGTATCTTCATTTTCATGAAATATATTTGATACATACCGAAATATACCTGCTAAACTTTGGCATTTTTTTCTTAAGCTAAATTTACATTTATTCAAAAAAATATATAAAAGTGGAAAAAATTGTTCCATTTATTCCTTAGCCGACTCATTTTCAACAACAACACACAGGTTTTACAAACCGGTTTGACATCATTTTGATTATCAAAAAGCCTCAAGTATTTTACCTCTTCCAGCAAAAATCGCGAAACAGTCCTCAGATTTAAGTACATTATTTTTGTAATCGAAAAACAAAACCAAAAAAGTAGTTCATACATTCCATTTAAATTAATATTACCTTCCGCATTATGTTATAAAACTAACAGAATTCTTGTTAGTTGCTCCAAAAATCATAAAAAGGTATACCGGACTCTTTATAGTTGTAATCAAGTAATCGATCTCTAATTACGTAACATAAACGGGTATTTAAAAACATAAAGTCGTGATGTACTTCCATCTTACTCATGATAATACATTTTACAGTTAGCAAGGCAGCCTAACTTCTCTGGCCCTTTAGTTTATTAAGCGTGCACTTTGTCAAAGGCTCCCAGTTTCTAAAGTAGAGGGTAGTTCCAACACGCATGAATTGCTGTTTATGCCTCATAATCTTCTAGATCCGGGACTTACAGGCTTACAAAATTATAAGCGAGTTAATTTAAACGATAGTAACCCTAATTTCCAAGAAGTTAAGGTGTAAGGCTTCAATTTCGGTACATTTGCAGGTCGGCCCGTTAGGTTTGTCTCATCAATCTTGCTCAGACCCATATAATCGCAGAAAACTCGGGATTACAAGTACGACCCACATTTTAAAATTATGTTTATGTATAACTAAAGACATGATGGTTTGCGATAGGATTAAATGAGGGGATGAAGTTTTTGTTAGAAATTAAGCTTGACCATTAGACAAGATGAAAAGCTGCGGACTAAAACTGCGCGTTTTTAGGGTTTTGTACCCCAAAAGGAAACGGAACCCTTATAGGATTACTTTGTTGTCCGTCCGTCCGTGTGTCTGTCAAGTCCCTTAATCTCGGGAACACGTAGAGGTAGCAAGTTGAAAATGATAGCACACACTGGTCTGAGATCGGTTTGAAGCTGTGAAAAATCCAAAGCTCTACGAACGCTGCTGTCGCATTTTCCATTTATTTGCAAGGGGAATCAAAATTTATACGGTACTTCCCGTTGCCCTAGAATCACGAAATTTGGCAAAAAGCAAAAGCTTGTAGCACAAGTACAGGAAAAAATCTGAAAACCGTATAATTTGTAGGTATATTGAATTAAATGGGTTTTATAGTTTATTTAAAAGTTTAGGTTTTATTTTATATAGGTACGTTTTATTTTAAGGTATATGTAATCAGTGGCTAATAAATAAATGAATTTTTACTTATTAAGTTAGCTACCATGTTTCTGACTAAAATATTTTTAATTTAGCCTTTAGCGATGCCACTGACTGACACTGCCGGGAAGGTGGTAGAGTGATCCAAAGCTTTACTGGGTGTACTGTGAATGATTTGTGGTATGTTTATGGGGTGGGATGGAAAGGGAGAGATTAGTGTTAGAGCGGAGTCGATGGCCACTGTCATCTGCTAAGAATTTGAAGCGCTCTGGAAGATAAGGCGGAGAAGAGGGAAAGTATTTTAAAAAGGAAAGACAGGATATGCATGTCTCTTCGACGATGGATGGGTGAGTTGAGTTCGAGAACATGAAATGTGGTCAAATTTGCGAATGTATACGTAAGGGATGATTCACACTAGAACGAGACGGAAAGAGGCGAGTAGGGACGATCTGTCAATTTCTATGGAAATAATCACGTCCGAGCTCGGAGTCCTCGGAGATCACGTGAGGTTTTCTATAGAACCTGACAGATGGGCCAGGTCCGGTGTGAGTCATCCCTAATACAGATATTCTGTTCCAACTTGTTTAGAAGTTCTTCGTTAAGGATCATGGTATCTCCGTAGTGCAGGAGAAGGAGCAAAAGAGAACGGGTAATAATGTGTTTGGTATTGAACGAAAGAAAATATTGTAATCCATTTTAATTTTAATTAATTTAACTTTCATGTTAATTAATGTAAATCCAATGTGTAACGTAGACCTGCATACCAAGGCTTTAAAAATGTTGATGATTAAATTAATATATATTATCATATAGTGAAAATATTAATCTTATTTATGATTCCTGTGGTTGCAATATAGTACATGTCAGTGGCGCGGCGTTCATAGAACTCGATTCCTGCCGGCTTCCCTTGCGTGAGCCAATCTTGCATATTTTTCTTTAACAACTCAAAGAAAAAGCAGGCCAAATCAGCTCCGGCTTGCCCAAATAATAACTATAAAAACTAAAAACTAACCTTAGATTATTACTCACTGTAGCAGATCGGGCATCGAAGATTGAAAATATACACACGAAAAATACTATTTACAGTTTATTACACAAAATTACACAATTATTTACAAGAAATAGCCAAACCAATCGTGTAATTTGAAATTAAAACAGTACGACATGGAATACGTTTTGGCAATCTATTTTACACAATAAAACAAAAGACGTGCGAGTCGCGCTTTCCGCGCGCTTGCGATTTTCAGCCAGTGCGCGGTGCGCTCGGTGCAAAGAGTTTTGCGCCCGTCGCTTATACCTACTCACCCTATTAATTGATGTTTTTTACTGACTGCGATAAGTATAGGTATAGTCCTACTTTATCGAGTTGCCTTGGCATCAATACATATGACAGTACACAATCGCGAGCAAACTCTTAGAAACTATGCATTTAGATGATCCTAGACGCTATAATTTTATTCATTCTTAGAATAAGAATGTGAAAACGAACTCAAAGGATTTATGACAAATTATACGTACCTATAGTTATAATTGAAGGATCCTGAAAATATCATGGACGGATACAATATCTAACGAAAGAGAGGGCTGCGGTTATTGAATAAGGAGGTCGAGATTCTTAAAGCCATCAAAACACGAAAGCTGCAATACTTTGGTCATATTATGCGAAACGAGAAATACGATCGCCTTCAATTCATAATACAGGGAAAGATCATCCGGACGAAGGTGGAAATAATAGCTCCAAAATCTTCGTACCTGGTTTAAACAGAGCACACGTTCATTATTTCACGCAGCTGTGTCGTATAAAGTCCGTATAGCCATGATGACAACCGACCTCCGGTAGGAGATGGCACTGGAAGAAGAAAATGATACTTAAATAGGTCGCGCAATGAGTTATGAAGGCTGTCCTTTAATGCGCAGAGCAGTCCAGTGCAGTCTCTTTGAGGTTGGGTGAGCGAGATGCGCTTAACTGCGTGCGTAGCCAACATGCCAATCGCTCACGCCTACTAAGGTATCGCAGCTACCTCTCTCTATCACTCTTCCTTATTAGTGTGACAATGACAGTTGCGTTTCGTTAGCGACTGAGCGTGAGCGATTGGCATCTTGGCTACGCACCCTGGTCAGAAAGAGTTGACAACACTTTCGAATCGCTCAGTCGCTATCGACTCGTGGTTAAGTAAAACTCATGGTAAGCACACTGTGTACACCAACGTGAGCTCAAGCAATTTTGATTTTTATTATTTACAGTCATATTAGTGTCTCAAAATGAATATTTAGACAAGCTAACTGGCATTATATTTTTCTCTCTGTTACATGGAATAAAAGTTTACTTACAATTAACACCAATTCTCTTTTATACACACATTCATGGTGACTGTTCAATCGAATCCAAAGTCGAAGGATGCTTAGCTGGGCGACTGTGGCGAAACGTTGAAAATCTAATATTTTCTCTTCATTTGCCTTATTTTTTTTATCAAAATACGAAACTCAGTCCGCCCTTAAACGGACCACCAGCAATATATTTTTCCCCTCACTAGCTCGGAAAGCACTGTTTTGTCGTTTAAAACTAGCGTGGAAAAACGCATTTTATCCACATGTTGGGCAAAGCCGCACTCCACGTCATAGAACAGAATGCTGCACTAGCGATTGGCATGAAATGCATTTTTGTTGACTCTCCGCCAAAAAAAAGTGAAGGTGAAAATGCAAACACGCAGTTCAGAAATTAGAACGACCTATTATGATCAAAACTTGTGCCAGAAGCCGTATATAAAGAATAAGATTGGTTATTGAATTGTTTTTATTACGGTATATGAGAGGAGATCACCTATCATTTATTAAAATTATTTACTCATTAAGTCGTCATTTTATTGCCACATAATAATAATTACAAAATTAAAATCTGCGCTATAAATAAAATGAAAATTTACTTAATTTAAAATACTGTAAAACTGAAAATCTAAATCGAAAGATGGCCCCAGTGGCATGGTGTCGAGGACGCTGGCAGCATTTCTTGCTGAATCGCAATGCGTATGCGTTGAGCAAAGAAGCACTGCCAGCTCTTTTGTCCCCGGTTGCGTCGACCAACCGTCTGACCATTGGTCAGCATCTATAGGATGCCGCAGGCCCCTCATTTATGTACACATGCGTTCAAATGTGCATGAGCAATTTATGAATGAATTCATTCAAAAACGCCCTGTGCAATTTTGAACGCGATAGTACATACATATTCCTTTTCTGTTTATTTCCTTTTATATTATAAACTTTGGACACATACAAAATCTCGTCTTTAAAATCTAATTGTCACCTATACTATTTATATATGTAATTATGTATATAATTATTGAGTCATGTTCATTTAGTTAACATTCATTAAATCCCTGTACGGAAAACACTATGGATAACAAGAATATGTGATTAAGCAAAGTGATTTTATTGACACGTCCTCTCCTGTTCAATATCATAACAAAATTTAACCAATGACATATCTTATTCCTCGAATCAACCTCCAGAAGTGACCGACTAAGATTGACCAAGGTTGAATTCTTGAACAATGTATTCTGAGCGAAGACGAGTCAACATATAATTACATTGATCAACTTTATTGACGCGTATCGTGTCATATTGGAAACTAGAAACAAGCGTCTTAAGTAGACTCATACCGGTTCTACTTCAATAACAAATTACTGTTGAATGTATATCGGAAATTTTGTTGTTTATTCATTTAGATTTGATATTAGCACAACTCAGTAAAGGTGTAATGTCTGTTCTGACACGTCCGTTCGTTCTGAAGACGGCAGCGACCCGTCTTCCGCCGAAGTCAAGAGCCTGATAAATTAAACGCTATAGAGCTACTTAAAAAGCTTTTGTATACGTATCACTGAAAGTAGTTTTTATAACCATTTTATACAACAAATGCCCGAGAAAGGCAAAGGATTGATGCATGTGAGATGTGTCGCTGAAGGCGTATGTTGAGGATACCTTGGACCAATGCGCACCAATGTATCGATCCTTTCACAGCTGCCAGTCCAACCCGCCTCTCCACAATCTTCCAGCGACGCATATTGTCCTACTTCGGACACATAATGAGGAGGGGATTTTTTGAAATGCTGATCATTGTTGGGCACACGGAGGGCAAACGATCCCGGAGGTGGTCCCCAACCAGATGGAGCGATCAAGTGAAAGGCACATCCTCAACCAAGTTTTGCTCGGTCGTCAGAGACGCGATGAACAGACACCGGTGGAAGCAGATTGTAAAATCCGCCGATGACCACGATCCTCAGTCATGAGGGAGCGACCACAGACAGATACAAAGAATTTACAATGCGTTAATTATTCTGACCCAAAATGTGAGTACCTACAACTACCACTTAAAAAAAGTTACCTATAGAATAGAATGTTTTCCTATGGAAAGTCATTATTGCCGTACATAACCTACACCACTATGACGAATAAACCGGACTAATATTCCGCATTCAAACGTAATAATTTGTGTATGAGTATGCTAATCATATTATTTGTTATTTGCTTATATGAATAAACAAACATTCCTAAATGAATTGATAACAGAATTGACCTACCTAATTAAAATATTTGTGATATGAGTCATAATATTATATAATACATAAATTAAAAGTAATAAATGCTTCTCTATTATGGTCGGGTTTTTATCGACTATCACCATGGCTGTCACGGTTTAACAAGTATGCAGGTACCCAAGTGGGAAAGTGACAACGTATGGCGTGATAGTCGATAAAATGACAATCATGCTAGCCCTTTTGGGGAATACCTAGGTACTTATAGATAGTTAGATAGAAGACATTTTGTCAGAAATACGTAAATTGCCCTTACCAGGTTTTGAACCTTCAGTTTCGTAGGCAGGGTCACGACTGATTAGGGTAGGAAGGGCATTAGGTATATTTGTCAACAAATATTTCAAATGACACCTATTAACTAAAAATCCGGTTAAGTGCGAGTTGGAAGCCGACCCTAGACGTTCTGTACCTTCGCACATTTTTTATTTTCTTAACTGACTTTTGTTTTTTAAGCTTTTTAATTTATTTAATTATTTTTTTGTGACTATTCCAATTCTATACCTATTATATATCTATATCTATATTTATATATATTGCCCTTAAACAGTCGGACAGACAGACGGATAATGTAAAACTATTGTTTATTATTGCCATAAAACTATGTCAATGTCATTTTTATTGATATGTGACAGAGCCCTTGAGACCTACTCGTAGAATAGTATACATAAGACTTGTTATATTGTTTTTATGCCAAGTCCTAAAACTGTGAAACATAGCAAAACACGTATGTCAAAGGCCCAGCCATAAAAAGTAGTCACATAATCAATTTTTTACCGATTTAATATTATGTTTTTGATTATATTCCCGTGCATGTAATAAAAATACACGTTAGTCGAGTTATTGACGTCTTTTTGTATATTCTTATTATACCAATGTGCCTTCGGACCTAAATGTATTGATGCCAATTTATATGGAGGCGATCTCCAAGAATCGTGTTGGAAATTAGTATCGAACAAGCACTTGAATCGTCTGGTGATCACACTAGGAATCCCTCACTAATATTATATTCAAAACAAATAGTTTATTTAAAAAAAGTGTCTCGCTGAAAGCGTACAATACTCGGACAATTTAATTTATTTAAATTCTAATACTGTTATTAAAAATGAATATAAAAGTGATACCCAAAGGTGACAAATCAAATGAGGATGAGTTTTCAAAATTGTGCGGTTTTGGTAGATTCCAGATATTTCAATATATTATACTTTGTTTGCCGTTAGTAATGGTGTCCATGATTAATGTGAATTATATATTTGTTGCTGAAAACGTCAGCTTCAGGTAAGACACAAAGTTAGAAGTTAGTTAGAAATAACCCTGTGATAACGAGTGATGGAAAGGGCTTGAAACGTAGGGACATGGCATTAATTTGTTTCAAAGTGTTTATTGCAAATAATACTAATCACGGTAATAGAAGAGAATACTAGAAAAACTGTTTTATAATAATTACTACTACTTAACAAATAAAACAAATAAATAAATAGAAAACCAATTTAAAGCGTTGGTTATTTGTATCTGTATAGGTAATTGAGTTACATATGTACAATTTCCATGTTCTCTTCCTTATTTGGGAATTATATAAATACAATTGTTTTAAAGCTTTTTTATCACACCTAGATCATTTTATTCATAAATATAACTAACAAAATATATAAGTACATACACTAAAGGATGACCCACTCTAGAACGCGACGGGGCGTGCCCGGGACGGGCCAATCTCTCAATTTATATAGAAAGAATCACGTGACAGCTCGGAGCCCTCGGAAGTCACGTGACGTTTTCTATAGAAACTGATAGATCTGCCCGGTCCGGTCACGTACCGTCCCGATCTAGTGTGGGTCATCCTTAAGTTACAAGCTAAACCTTAAATCTAAAAAACCGGCCAAATGCGAGTTGGACTCGCGCACCGAGAGTTCTGTACAAACTTTATGTTGCAACTTCCCCTAGAAGTAGAAATTTGACGTCAGCCACTTATTGTATCGACAGATTGCACGGCATCGAGTTAGTATGCGAGTTTGTTTTTTCTTAATATTTTTTATCACATAAGCCAATTTTTATTTATTTTATTTATAAGACGATAGGTACTTAAAAATTAAAAAAAATCAATCTAATTTGTTTAAATTGCAAATTCAGTTCAGAAAAGCTTTTTTTATTTAAAAAAATAATAAAGTTGACGCGCATTGACGGGAACCTCTTTGTCACTCCAATGTGCAAGTGTGACGGAGATGGAGATAAAATTCCGCAATAGTTCGATTTACGTGGTATAGGCCTTGACCAATAACCTTAACAAACAATAATCACCTGAATTATTTCAATACTGAAATGTTTTTTGTATTTAATTAATTATTATGTTTGTTTTAATTCATGCATTTCCTACATACATAGTATAATAATCCCGATAAAAATCGCGAAATGTCGAATGACATGACATATAAAGATCATAACATAAACAATTAATACTAAAAAAGTAACTCAGAGAAATCACTCCTTAGGTAAAGGCAACTGCAGCAATTGATAGAACAAAATATGAATAAATTCTCGTAAGTATATTATTCGTAATGTATCCTCGTATCCTCTGCAGCTGGAAAAACCCATAACATGTTTCAAACATGTTTCGAAACCTTTTGTTGCCAGCGCAAACGGCCAAAGTTTGTTATGTTTAGTCCCTAAATATCCAAACTCAGGATTATACATAATATTAAATAAATACATGCTTAAAATACCCTAACCCAAACCTGAGCTAAAGCACTGGCGGCCGGTATTTCAAGTACTTTTTATAATCAAACAACTAAGTTATGAATAGTTAACATACCAGGGCCGTAGCTTGACTCGACTTAGATAATATACCCCCATATTTTTTATAACGTCCTTGAAATGTGTCGATACTGAAATGAGCGCCTTCGCTCAATCTAGACCGAATCGTCCTTACAGTGTCCAAAGGCATCCTGACGGTCGCCATGGCAACGGCGAAACAAAGAAACATCAAAATCTTGCTATACTTTTCCGTTTGATGACGTCTCCATCTACTTTTTTTTATACTACGACGGTGACAAACAAGCATACGGCCCGCCTGATGGTAAGCGGTCACCGTAGCCTATGGACGCCTGCAACTCCAGGGGTGTTACAGGCGCGTTGCCGACCCTTAAAAAAAAGGAGGATTCGCTGTGTTGACAGCTAAAGGGGCAAGCTTTGCTCCGTGGGTCCCCAGCTGTCGACACAGTGAATCCTCTTGGAGCTCTGGCGACCTTACTCACCAACAGAAACACAACACTATGACTACCATGAGTAGGGTCTAGTGTTATTAAACTTCTATCTCAGTGCACACAAACTCACGCCTGTATTTCCAAAAAGTGAATGCAAAGCACATGAAGCTGCTCAAGATCCAGTGCCAATTTTAGGCGGATGTCACTCTGGACTGGATGCGATTTGTACGGCTCGCCAGCGTGCAAGCGGGACAGCTATACACGCGCGTAGCGGTATCTCACTCAGAAACCGGAGTGCGATGCGAATCGCATCCAGTGTGACATCCGCCTAAGCAGTTAAGGTCCGCCACCCAGGATTAGCCGCTAACCCAGAGTTAAGCTGTCAAATTCTATACAAAAAAACCGAACTCCGATTTATATGGCCAACCCCGGGTGGTGCAAGTGGTCCTAAGAGGTTTAAAATAACGCAATTGTGAATATTAAAATATAACAGATATATTTGGGATTATCTTCATTCGCTTACTGTAAACGCTGATTAGGTAAAGAACAGGTAAATGATAAAATAAAAACAAGTGAAATTTAGGTTCACATTAAAATTGCATCTGGTCTGGTCATGCCGGTTTAGCACGGACATTTTCGCATGCAATGATTCGATCATTCACCTTTAACCTAATGCAATTTAACAGGAAAACGCAACGCACGCAGGTACGCGCTACCTAAAATACCCTGTATACAATGCCATTAAATTAGTTGATCTACAATCATAGTTCATGTCACAGAAATTATGTACAAATCTGCTATATCCCAAACGACTATAATTACCGACGAATATTTATTTATATCTATTTGTTAGGGGTTTTTTTCAAGTAAAAACGTCTGCGAACAATACCAAATTCCTCAGAAAGAAAGGAAAAGTGGAAAAATTCCCGGGACTCGAACCGGCGACTCTGAGATACCAGCTGATCGCTCTTCCAGCTGAGCTACCAACACCACACCCGTGGCCCTAATTTCTCCACCATGTACACGGTGCCCGTGAGCATTGCGAGAGATTTTAACAGCGTATTCCTGAGGCTAAAAGAAGCAAAAACTTTCATATGATTAAAAAAAAACCTTTTTCTTTTTTTATATGCTTTGATACATGGTAAGTAAATTTCATTTAGAAAAGGCCCACTTAAAATACAAAAAAAAATATTTTTTTTAGAGGAGCCGAGTTTTTCAAAGACATTACAGTGTCTCTTTGAAGTCTGTCAAAAGTCATGTCTAGACTAGACCACATAGTACGAGTAGCATTATCACATTCCAAACGCGTTATTTACGAAGTGGCGGTAAAATTATATTTAAATAAAAATTGCAATTATCTCAGTAACTAGCCCTAATCTAATGCATTTAATATGACATTTTTGTTTCCTTTGGCCTCAGGAATATGCTGTTAAAATCTCTCGCAACGCTCACGAGCACCGTGTATATATCCCTTGTATGCCCCTCAGAGGGCGCTTAGCAACATCTACCGTAAGAAAGTACTTCTTAATCGGCAAGTGGAGTCTCAAGTCACATTGAAAATTTGAGAACCCCATATTTAACTTTTTTCTTCTGTTGGACGAGGGATGAGCTGGTATCTTAGTCACGGGTTCGAATCCCGCCCGAGGTCAGGAATTGTTCCACTTTTACTTTCTTTCTGAGATATATGTTAGTGAATCTTACAGGAAGTAATAAATACGAGACACATAAACCGAAACTAAGTTAAACCATGTATTTTGTCCCCAGATGCCGTGTCCCGGAATGTGACAATGCCATCTCAAACGCCTCGATACCCGGTTGGTGGCCAAACACGCAGGACACCAAATGTATCAGACCAACATTCAACCTAACAGACAACATGACATGCTCAGACCAAATAGCTGACGGATTCACAGAATGCGATGAATGGATCTACGAGCATGACAACTCAGTTGTTGCTGAGGTAAAAACTAAAAAAAAAATAGGAATAGGAGTTGAATAACGTTAAATACTTTTTCTGTTACGTCATCGAACTCTAGAGTGCAACTAAGCGAAGTTTGCATCCATTTTGATTAAGAGTCCGGTATATTTTTTTTTTCGTATTGGTCAAATTTTTTATACTATGTATATTGGAGCAATTAACAAGCATCCTGTTAGTTGTTTAACACATTGCGTAAGATAATTTCAATTTTAATGGAATGTATGAACTATTTTTTCGTTTTTCAAATTCAATTTTATTTAATATCCAAAAATGTTTCGCGAACAGGTAATTACTTGAGGCTTTTTGATAAACAAAATAATATCAAACCGGTATATAAGTTATACATATGTGTTACAAAATGAGTCGTCTAAGGAATAAATGGAACACTTTTCTCCACTTTCATATATTTTTTTCGAATAAATGTATATTTAGCTAGAGCAATTTTAAGAAAAATTGTCTAAGTTTAGCAGGGATATTTGGGTATGTATTAAATATATTACATAAAAATAAAGATGCATAAATAAACTTGATTTTATGCCTGATTAACGTGTTTGAAAATAAATGATGTAGTATCACAATGAAAAATAACAATATGGTATTAATTAACCACCTTGCAACACCAGCTCTGTAAGAATTGTGTTTTTGGATATTAAATAAAAACAAATATTTTTCAAAATATTGTTTTTAAAGACCAATAACTCTCGCATATCGCGTATTGCATTGCATTTCGCTCATACTGATATGCTAGTGCGAGCAGGAGGCGTTGACAGTTAGTTGACACGGGCGTTTTTGAATATAGACCCTTCAAACTCGTAATAAGGGATGGTATAAATAGAGGGATCGAATGTTACTAAGGGTTCATCTAGAAGGAAAACTTCCGCAAGTTTTCCTCATTCAATAGATCTGAGAATGACAAAATTTAGAGCAGGATTCCCTTACTTTCCTTCATTATTTGATTGAGACGCATATACCATTTCAATGTTGATGTTTGCGTTTAACTTTCTATAGCAAGATAAGACTGTCCCATAATATTTATACACAAAGATTTTAACAGCGTATTCCTGAGGCTAAAAGAAACAAAAAATGTCCGTGTATATTTAAAGTACCTAGTACTTAAGAAGATATTTTTTGAGCCTGAAAAAAATCGAGGCTAGATAATTCCGTGCACCAAAATAATTACATGGTAACAATGTTTGTCGTTTAATATAGCAAAAAACTTAATTGTAAATGTGACTTACAAAACATTATGATAATCGAAGACGTGATTATCATTACACAAGTCACGTTTACACATAGTGGCGTCTAGTCTGATGAAATAGTTATTGTAATAATAGACTTTATCCTTCTACATGTATCGTACATGCGTTATTGTGTGGTCGTAAATATAATACGAACACGGAAGAAGGAAACCTGTGGCAGTCAGTTTTATAATAAAGTTTAATTAAACCGATGCATAAAAAATTCAAAATTAGTAATATTTGAAAACAAAATCCCGACTTCATTTGGCCTTTTCGGTAAATGTTAAAGTTTGAGTTCCTTCAGTTAATCAGTTTACATAGTTCAAAATTATCCAAATCACGACACGTGGTGATGTGTACCATTGAAAATTGAGAAGCTTTGTTAATGTCTTATGGAATACACTCTTTTTTGAAATTCTGAAGTCGGTTGAAAAATAACTTGCACACTGAGGGCACTCGAGACACTGACCGATTTTTAAATTGTTTTAATAAATGTAATTTAAATATGTATTTGCTTAGAAAACACAATATTTTGTTATAAAGGAGCAATCGTCTTCAAGATATACGAGTTTAGCATGAACTAAAACTACCTATAAGAGCCTTTATAGTTTGGCTACTGAAAATAATGTAAATAAACAAAACCACGTGACTTGAGCATTTGGCCAATAAGGACAATATTTCATATCTCACATGTCACATGGTTGAAGAGGGGTATGGGCACTGCGGATGCATATCGTTTAGTGTGTAGTGTGGTAGGGCACAGCACACAAATGTCGTCGCGCTCAAATCTGGAGCATAGCCCATCTGGGGAAGTACCTGCACCTTACAGAAAACCGCAGTTTAATAACACTAGACCCTACTCATAGTGCTGTGTTCCTGTTGGTGAGTAAGGTCGCCAGAGCTCCAAGAGGATTCACTGTCTTGACAGCTGGGGACCCACGGAACAAAGCTTGCCCCTTTAGCTGGCTTTAGCGAATACTCCTTTTTTCAGGGGTCTGCAAGGCGCATGTAACACCCCTGGAGTTGCAGGCGTCCATAGGCTACGGTGACCGTTTACCATCAGGCGGGCCGTATGCTCGTTTGTCACCGTCGCAGTATTTTAAAAAACATGGATTTATGTCGTTGATCGAGGCACGTGGTTCTGTTTAGTAACATTCCTTTAATTTGCAAAATGTATGAGGTAGGTAGTACATAATATATAATATACAACTCGGATTTGAGTCAATATTGAAGCTCCCTAAATTTTGGTAAAGAGTTTAATTTTAGAAGCAGTTTCTGTTCCACTGTTGTTGAAAAGATTGTATTTTAATTATACTCATTAATCATGATTCCAGCTCGACATTGGATGTCAATCATGGAAAGCTTCATTTATAGGCAGCGTCCACAACATAGGAATGCTGTTCTCGATGATACTTATGGGCTGGATAGCAGACAGGTAATGAGGCTAAAACACAGACACTAATATAACAAGAATGCTTGGCAAACATTGGAAGCGTGACCAAAAAAAACACAAAGGTGTCACCTGTCAATAAGAAAATTAAAATCGTTCAAGCGCGTAATATACTTAGGAGCTCAAAAATGGTCACATTTTTTTTTCTCAAATTTTGTGTGTCTCTTACGCACTCGTAAAATATTCATATAAAGTCGGCTTCTCTTTTGCTCATTCTAGATCATACATGGGTTAAACTTAAACGGCGGAGGTGGCATTGCATTTGTTTAATAAAATCTTTGATATACGTATATTAAATTCTAAACCATTGTTGGCAACGCAAACAAGACAAATGATTCGTGTCTGATAAATAAATGATATTTCATTAGTAGGGACGTAAACTTACGAATAAGATTTGTAATTGCCCGTATTAGAATAGGTAGGATTTATTTCCCGAATTCCCAGTGATCGAGCTTATGGTCTAAACTAGTTACAATCCCAGTAACTCATTATTTAGTTAGTTAATAGTAATCAAAGCAGCATTTTATGGTTTATTCAAAGTTGCGATCGAGCGACACCATATAGTTAAATACTTAGATAAGTGGTACAAAACAATATACATAGAGAGTCTACATATTCGACCAATCACCAATAAGCCCGATCACAACTCGCGAGATGTGCGAGAGGGACAGCGCGCCCGCGCCATTATAAAAGCCCATACAAACCTGTAAACGAGGTTCCTAGGTACACACTCACGGACCCGGACGACGAAATCGCAGCCGACTTCGAAAGAAGGCGTGCTGCGATATCGCCGCCCGACGCGCCGCGTACACACCAGCGACCCCGCCGGCGGGGTCGCCCACCCCGCGACATAGACACATTCAGTCCGTTATCGTCCCGGTACCGCCGCGTACCGGATAGCATCAATCCGACCGCGATCGGACCTAGCTGAGTTTTTTGCTGGAATCTTCTCGGCTAGGTTAGGGGTAGCGAACCAGCAATAAAACTCCCAGTAGCTAGTTTTCTTACACACACCTCAGATTTGGTTGGACTCGGTCCAACCGATCTCTCTGGAGCGCAAACTCAGAAGGAGTATTCCAGAGTAGTAAATATCGTGTGATGTCGTGGAAGGGTCCTGGATTTTCCCCAGGCTACCATCCCACCTCACAGTCCGTACGCTCCAAAGCTCAGAGCATGGAGCCCCTGCCAGGTTCAAAAAAAAAAGTAAACGAGGTTCAGTAGCATCTCAGATCTTCTCGAATAAACAAGTCTCCGTTAGCTCCGAGTTTGACTCAGCGCATCCCCACCCTCGACGCCCGCCGCTACCTGCTTGCCGCGTTCAAGCCTAGCGCGCACCGTACGAGTCGACCGCCAGTCGCCGCACAGCAGCCGCGAAGCGTGGATCTCCGTAGACGCGTGCGTCGGAGTAACGTCCGCCGGAACCCTATTCGCCCCTGACGTCGAACAAAAGCGAGTTGGCCGCGTCATAGCCAATAACCATAGATAACAAGACTGTAGACTATCTTCTGGTACACCTGGGGCCCATTTCATGAACAGTATAAGACTAATATTATTACTATGTTGCTATAAAAACCCACACGATTTGACAGTTCTCGGGCTAATAATATGATTATAATACCGATTCGATTGAGAAATGGCTTCCAACTACTAAACGAATTGTATTTGCCTAATACCTTTTGAGAATTAGGCCCCTGGCAGAGTTTCATCTCACTAGAAGGGACCACACAGAACGACACGTCTTGCATGAAAATTGCCGCACGAGGCACGAAGCATCTCGGTCTGCGTATGTGTCTCGCCCGAGCTAAACTTAAAGGATGGCTGAACCTCGGTCGGGTAACGTCTGCAGAAACCAAGTTGAAGGCCTACCGGACAAAAATGTAGATTGTGCCTATATCAAGGGCATAAAGTAACTTATTTTAGACGAGGCTATTTATTGGATCACTTTTCACTTCGATTATAAGGAAAATATTAGGTTTTATTTCACTTTAAATCGTTGAAAATGAAACCACGACTGAAAGTCAAACTTTTCGAGCAAGAGAAGTGAAAACAAAATTTCGTATCTGCGTCACTTTTGCTAGCAAGCAAATTCTTCATGGTGACATTCTGACAGGATGGTTTTGGATAGTTTTTGTTTATATTCACAGTGCAATAGTGCCGAGTTTAGTCGGCCACACGCATTTGGGCATATCCCCTCTGGATCTGCCAATGAATGTTTGGTGGATTTGTCCACACATGCATGCACCCGCTATGCAAATCCGACGGATTACCCGAACGTATATCCTCTCTATCCTCATAAGAACCAGCGTGCGTTTAAGACACAGAGTTTCAATGTAATTTGAATTATTTGCGTTTAATCGCAACAGAGAAAAAAAACAATTTGACAGTAGGGTACTGTCAGAGAAAATTGACAAAAATTCCTGTTTCTTTTTTTTTGTTGTATGTAGGCATTACACTTCGGTTTAAATTGTTTATAGATTCGGAAGAAAACCAACTATAATAGTATGTGCAGTAGGCGGCGCTGTCGGGGTGTTCAAAATACTTGTCTCAAAGTTCTACGCTTATCTGGCGATTGAATTCCTAGAGTCCTTTGTCGCATCTGGACTTTACACTGTGGCTATGGTCATGAGTAAGTTTATTTCAAATTACTAATGATTAGTTTAAACATACAGATATGATTATCGATAGCAATTATTTGCTTAATAAGCGATGGTCCAAGTCTTTCCGCTGGACTATTTATTCAAAAGTTAAGGGCTATAAAGTTTGATTTTCTTATTTTATCCTTAGCAACATTAAGAAGTACTCCTTTTCTATTGCACTGTATGATAAAAATCATTACTACATGTCCACAAGCTGTTAACTATGTTGTTGTTTTATTCCCAGTGATCGAAGTCGGCGGCGACACTAAAAGAGTTTCAGCTGGAGTCATATTTTCCTACGCCTTATATGTCGGCGAAGTATCGTTCGCTTTTATAGCAATGGGGCTTCAACATTGGAAATACCTAATACTCGCAATATACATCCCTGTGCTAATATTCATCTCATACACAATCTTGCTGCATGAGAGCACAAGATGGCAACTATTACGAGGAAAAATTGATGATGCAAAGAAAACGTTTAAAATAATTGCCAAGATAAATAAGCTAGCATTAACAAATGACGACATAGATAATATTAATGAAGCCGATTTAAGATTAAAGATCAACGTGGCTTGTCAGAAAGAACAGGAAACTGTTAAGGATATTGTTAAATCCAGAGAAATAATGATACGACTGGGTGTGATTTCCTTTTGTTTCTTTACTTCAAGCTTCGTTTACTATGGATTGGCTGTACAAGCTATATCGTTGCCAGGCGATAAATATTTGAATTTTGCACTGACTTCGTTAACATCGTTTCCCGGAGACTTGTTGGCATATTACACCTTTAATAAATATGGCAGAAGGATATCTTTGCAAAGTGGCTACTTTGCTTGTGGGGCATTTATTCTTGCGCAAGCTTTTTCTCCTGAATGTAAGTATACATATTTTAAACGAGATTAACCAGGGTTTTGTATGTTTGTTACGCAATCTATCGTTTTAGTATTGATGTTCATGTTTCTTAAGAGATAAGCACACTGATGTAATGACGACATCCATGAGGAACGTTTCATAGCTATTTATTTGCTTAGCTATAGTATGTCATCGTTTCTGTTGAAAAAAACAAATTATTTAACTAAATATTTTGATATGATAGCGTTTTGCCTGTTACAAAGCTTGCATATACTCGAGAAATTCGCCACTATTCGTTGAGACCAGGTGGCCTATGCGTTAGCCGTATAAACTGAAGACGCGATTTCGATCCTCGGCTTGGCCTCCGATATTGGTGGTATTTTCCTTTAGTATAAGTATATGATATATATTTCAGTGTATGTCTGTTGTTGCAGCAATACCATGGCTAAAACTATTGCTGTTCCTACTGGGCAAACTAGGAACTGCCCTGTGTTTCTCCGGCGTCTTCACTTACAGCTTGGAGTTATTCCCTACCAGCGTAAGAGGATTCCTCTTCGGTTTTTGCAATACGAGTGCGAGAGTGGGAAGTATGCTGTCTCCACTCGCCCCGCTGTTAGTAAGTAAAACTGTTTCGTATTAATTTTAGCTAGTTTTTGCAATGTTCGATAATGTAGTGTAAATTCTAATTAGTATCTAATTATATAACCAATATTCGCCAATATTCAAAATCATATTATTATTTTCACGTAATCATAAAAAAACTACGTTTAATGGGCGTTTTTATTTTTTGTTGTAGAAAATAAATCTTTGCTCAATTGGATTTTTTTATATGATTTCTACTCAGGATTGGGAGCTCTTTTAATCCTAGGGGGAGAAAAAAGTGTCCCAAGAATTGTATCCATTTTGCCACCATTTTTCCATAGATTTAGTATAGCAATAGCCCAATAGAATGTTTGAAAAATGTATGGACATTTTTGGGCACTTTTTCTCTCCTATTCAGAGGGAAAGAGCTTGCAATTCTAAGTAGAAAACATATAAAAATTTCCAATTTAGCAAAAAAATATTTTTCTACAACAAAAAATAAAAACGCTCTAATACATGCGCGGAAATGTAATTTTTCACTTCCCTCGCATTTTTCCACTAATTAAAGTATAAATTAAATAAAGAGGAACTAAATGCAAACGACAGTGGCAACACCTTTTTTTCTTGTAAAGTACGAGTATGCCATACTTACTGCTCGCATTTATGCAACAGAATGAGATACACAATATATATAGCCTGCTAAAGCTCAGTGGCACGGAACCCCCTTAAATATCTAGAGTCCGAATATGCTAAGTTTCCTAGATTTTTATAGCACAGACTGTGAAAGTATTCAGTAAAGGTCATAATTTCATACAATTTTATAATTGAAAGGATAATGGAAAGATTCCCCGCTTCGAGCAAGATTCAAACTTGCGACCTCTCTTCGATGCGGGGAATTTTTCCATTTCTCTTTCAATTATAAAATTGGAAATCGTCTCTGCTTAATACAAAATTACATTCATAGAAGTTTGACGTTTAGATAACATTTTAAAGTTTGACAGTTCATTTGCTTGGAAAAAATAACGTGGTTTGACTCTACCGTTTTTTGTCGTACTGTAATTATAGTCTGACTGACTACCCAAGTCTGTTCGTATTTTTTTTCACCTCCTTTTTTTAGGGTTCCGTAGCCAAAATGGCAAAAACGGAACCCTTATAGTTTCGTCATGTCCGTCTGTCCGTCTGTCCGTCTGTCCGTCTGTCCGTCTGTCACAGCCGATTTACTCGGAAACTATAAGTACTACAGTGATGAAATTTGATGGGAATATGTGTTGTATGAACCGCTACAAAATTATGACACTAAATAGTAAAAAAAAGAATTGGGGGTGGGGCCCCCCATACATGTAACTGAGGGATGAAAATTTTTTTTTCGATGTACATACCCGTGTGGGGTATCAATGGAAAGGTCTTTTAAAATGATATAAAGTTTTCTAAAAAACATTTTTCTTAAAGTGAACGGTTTTTGAGATATCAGCTCTCAAAGTCGTAAAAAGTATGTCCCCCCCCCTCTATTTTTATAACTACGGGGTATAAAATTCTAAAAAAAATAGAGGTGATGCATGCTAATTAACTCTTTCAACGATTTTTGGTTTGATCAAAGTATCTCTTATAGTTTTTGAGATAGGTTGATTTAACTGTAATTTTGGTTAAGTTATTGTGCTTACACTGAAAACGATGGCTGAACCTTATAAGTTTAGGCTCCATTCACCAGGTGTATAAATTGACATAATAAGTTTATTATATTTGCTGCTACGGAACCCTTTGTGCGCGAGCCCGACTCGCACTTGGCCGGTTTTTTCGAATAAAAAACGGGAGCAATTAATTTTAAAAAAATCAACTGTCAGACTGTGTTTGTCAGGCTATATGACACATTTTCCGCCATTGCATTAGAATAGTTTTTATTTTTTCAGGTGGCTGAACTTCCGGCCCTACCGTCAATACTTTTTGCCTCAACCGCTATGATAGCTGGTTCCCTATTAATGTTTACTCCGGAGACGAAACATTTGCCTCTTTTCGATACTGTCCAAGAAGTGGAAGCTTATAAGGCAAAAATTACTACCAAGCTGTAGGTAACACCTACGATTAGAAATAAAGTGTTAAGAGTTAATTGTTTTTTTATTCAATGTTTTATAGCAAATAATTATTTTTTATAATCGGGGTTCAAAATGTTGTGGGAGAACCTTGCACTTTGTGATTATTAAGACACACAATAATTTTTTTAATGAATTCCTCGTCTTTAATTTGTCTGGAAATGATAAGTTTTTACATGCTCTAAAATGAATGGTTTAAGAAAAATGTAGGCCAGGCCACGGCAGATCAGACTTTCCCCCTCCGAGCTTTGAGCTGTAATCAAGTAATCTTGGGCTGTTCGTAAAGACAAAATAGTCATACCTTGTTCAATAAAAAACAATAGACTTTTAAATATTAGAAAGGATATTGAGTCTCAAAATTAAATAATACATGTTGCTAAAGGTATGAAGAGAAAAATAAGACTTTAAGACGTCATGGTAAGCGATGATTGGCTAAGAACCCGATAAGCGAGTATAGGCGTGTGAAATTGGAGCATCATCAAGGAATTAATATTTCGTCGTAGCTCTCAGTTAAAATACTGTCAACAATGCAACCCTCTTCCTCCCCCAAAGTTGTAAAAACAATTTTAAACTTAAGTTCAAACGGATCATATTTCCAGTCAAAACTGCATTTTAACGGAATGAGCTAACAAACAAGACGGGGGTGAATTTTAATTAAATGCCTAGAAAGTGAACTCGGTTCTTAATCGTGATTTGTTTGGCCGATATAATTGCGAGGGGTCAGGCTCAGGGTACTATTGGAATTTATACGCGTTTTAATGACGAGATTGCTTATTTGAAACAAAAGGCCCGATGATGAGATTTATAAGACACTTCCACTTAGATTGTTTATTACAGAATATGTAGTCGCCGTCAGGGTGTGTAGCATATATGCCAATCACTCACGCTATGTGGCGTATCGTAGTTATATCTCTCTATCACGCTTCCTTATTAGTCCGACAATGACAGTTGCGTTTCGTTCGCGACTGAGTGTTAGCGATTGGCATCTGGGCTGCACTGCACACGCTGATATACTTTAGGATGGCTGACGCTAGACCGGACGGGGACGGGCGGGCAGTTAGTTAGCTTTGCTAGGCTATTTCCGCAACTCGATATCCATTGTGATTTTTTTTATTTTGTGATAACGAGGTAGCTCGACCTTCACTACCTTAGTTCCTCCACGAAACTGAGCGTTTATGGTTGAAAACCCTAAATATTTAGTCTAGTCTAGGCGAATATGTTTTATTATTTTCTCTTTTTCGGTGCATGCTGTGCACATGACTCATGCTGCGCCGGGCATGAGTCATGTGCAGAGCATGACTCTTGCATGAGCTGATGTGTCAATTTCCGAGCTTTCCGAGCCGATCACGTAACGCTTTCTATAGAAATTGACACGGCCTATACCTACCACGAAAATCAAACAATTCCGGATTTGTATCTCCATCTCTGTCACCCTTGATTATTATATTGGAGTGACAAAGAGGTTTTCCCGTCAATGTCAATTTTAGATATTCGTGGTAGGCGTGCAGTCTATCGTACCTAAATCAACCCTTGATTTAGAATGGTGACAAAGGTGCTCTGACAAAGATTTAGATATTTTGAGCAATTTATACCCTAATGTAACCGATTCTATATTAGAGTAAGTACTTACCAATGTTCGTAATGAAACATGTGAGACAAAGAAAGTAAAACAGGATTTCGCGAAAAGAGTGCCGTTCCAGGCTCGTTTTAAAAGGATTCCTAGGTTTTTACAAGCTTAGGTATAAAGATTTTCAACGAAATACTTCGGTAACGATAATAGAATTTATACCTAATGGTTTCCACATGTGTACCTCGAATATTCGCTTGAAAAAAAACTGAAGTACCTAAGTATATACCTCGGGCTAATATAATTTAAATATAACATAGATAATAATTTGCTTTCTAATAAACAGTTTTTTTATCGATAATTTATTGAATAAAACAAAACTTACTGTACTTAAGTATTTACATTGATATTTATTAGTTAACTTAAGCCATGTGTTCAGTAAGAACAACCTTAGTCGGCCATATTTGTTGACAATATTTCTATATTTCTACAGAATGGGAGAAAAATGCTGGTGATCCGTTTTTAAGGGCGTACCTAATCAGTATCGTGTGCTGAATAAAAAAAAGTAGGAAAAAAATATTGCGAAAAAAAAGCCTTTTTACTGTGTCTTTATTTCCTATTTTTTCCAATCGGACCACGATTGATTATGCCCTTAACTAGGTCACTAGCATTTTTGTTACAATCTGTATATTTATTTATTTTGTCCAAGGTATACATAGCTATATAATGTACCTACAGATCCTAAAATATGTAACGTAAATAATCTAAAGGCTCAAGTTTTCATTGTTTTCAACTAAGCCGCAACTTTAGAACCTATGGGAGCTATACCTTACCGCAGAAGTTGTACAAGTCTCAGATGTAAACTTTAAAAACAAATCACAATATGTTAATTAGTAATTAACATATTGTTACCTCTCCTAGGCTTAATTTGGGTTGTGTGTGCATGTTCCATTGTCCCCAAACAATGATAACTGAATTGTTTTAGTATCAAGACCTTTAAGTGCCTTTAATTCACAATACTTACCCAAAGATTTGCCTCTAACAAACCGCCTTAAGTCAGACCACGGGGGCTCGTGTTATTAAGTTCATTAAACCTGTAACTCAGTGAATGAATAAGTAACTCATTATCGATGTAATACAATTTCAAAAGCTCGATTGTAACCGACTTCTCACAGCCGAATCATGAAACTTTGCAATATATAATCAGAATACTACAATCATTTTGGTAACATTTTGGAATATTTTATTTCAATAAATTAGTTTCTCTTATGATATGAATGAAATATGACTACCTAGATATTTTATCAAAAACCTAGTTTCCTCTCGGCCCACGAAGGATATATCCGCACCACAGGTCCATCGCCAAAGACGGATTAAGCGGACGCATGAAGTTCAACTTCAGTTTTGACACTTCGGTGACTTGGCGCTTCAGTGCCATGTTAATTACTTTACTGCTTATGCAGCCGAAAAAGACATAGATGCAACCGCAAAAACATTACAAAAAAATACAGACAGGCTGAACTCACAGAGCGACAGAAAAAGGTAGAAAAGTAAAGTGGAACTAAAAACTACTTACATGCTAACCACAGGGGGGCCGATTTTTGGGATTCGAACGCTCGAATACAAAAACGAGTGATCGAAAATAATCGCACGTGAAAATTTGTCACGATTATTGTCGCATGATACCAATAATACGTATTTTTGGAAGTCACTGGAATTTTCACTCGAAAGGCTAGTGGTTGACTATCGATATTTTTGCGTTACGTTGTACGCAGAAAGTCGATATTTACCGGTTTTTAAAAACTGTATTTAAAAAATGAAATAAAGATCAAACATCATTACAAGCATTAGTTGTATTAATAACATTAAAAATAAAGTACATTTTCAGCGTTTTAAAATATTAATAATATAAAAAAGTTCAAAACGGTTCTCGTATTTTCACGTAATGAGGAGTAAAAATGTCTCATTGACTTTTGACTTTTAAGTTTATCTGTGGAATATGGATTAATATGGATTATATCAATTATATGTTCGTTGGGTTTTGATACAGTTTTCTTTAATTTCTTTGCTTGAATTAAATAAATAACAAAGAACCGCCTTAAGCCAAAGCTTGTAATAAAACGGGAAACTAGTCCAATGCAACCGCTTGGTGAAATGTAATCTATTCATGGATCTAGATCTATGGACCTTAGGATCCATGGATCAAGCTAGAAGACGTAGCAAGACGAAGACAAGGAACGCCAAGAGTTTGATTGTTTGATTTGAAGCAGTCGCCGATTAGATACTGACAACGAAGTGGTTTGAAGTTGACACGGATGGAGAAAAGGAATGATTGTACGATTGTACCTAGTACAATTTGGTAGGTGAGTGATCCTTGTTTTGATATACTTAAGTAATAAATTTGATATGTGGACATTGTGTTAGTATTTATTGATCCAGTGCTAAGTTTTCTCTTCTACTACATATTATAAAAAAATATAATGGGACAGTCTCACACTAATCAACCTAGTCTCCACAGTAAGCTCAAAAAGGCTTGCATTGTCAGTAGTAGACAACACTGATAAACACACAAATAAATGCCCTTACCAGGATTCAAAGTAATTCAAACCCAAGACCTCCTGCTTCATAGGCAGGGTCACTATCAACTGGGCTAGGAGGCTGTTATAATATGTACAAGTGTAGCTATGTAGTAATTAGGGGATGTAGGTATCTAGTTTATCAAACTTTAACAAATATGTTTGGTTTCAGATAATGGTGATCAAATTGGAACAGCCACTAATAGAACCAGCGACATGTGCCATTGAAATTTTACTATGTGAAGCAAAAAATTAGTTTTACACCTGCCTTTATTGATACCATGCCGAAGCAAACTTCGGTGCTAGATATAATACCTCAAGACTGCAGAGCCAAGCAGTAGTATAATGTAATACTATATCAAACTAATTCAAATTTTCATTAGTAGGCACCATTTTAAGTAATAATCTACTTTATTATACTAACATAAATTTTCCCACCAAAATTCCAAAACCTGGCTAAGGCTCTAGTAAGTTTTTTTAGTATGTGACATCTATTTATGTTTATGGTAAATTGTTTCCAATTTCAGATCAAATAATTAATAATTTAGTCTATATAGATATGATATATGTGCACTTGTATAGACAAAAAATCAACTTAAGTGATATATTGGAAATTGTATAGAAATGTTAAGTAGAAATATGTAATAAAACACTGACTGTATTGTTGATTATTTTAAATTTAAAATTGTTTTGTCTATATATGACAAAAATTTAAGCAAAATAGAGTTGTGGCCGCTCGGTCTTTGAAGGGCGCTCCCATCTTGTTCAATCGGTCAAAGGAACTAGTTCAGTCTTTTAGGTCTTTAGTTCGTTTAGTTCGAATTTTGACGTCTGGGAATAAGTAACCGGTTTAGGTCAATACATGCGTGCATGCATGGAACTAATGATTGGGTAGCTCTTCACCACGGGTATTTGCGTTTTGCTTCTCACTTGCACCATAGCAAAATTCAACTGGTGCGAGAGGCAAAACGCAACCACTCGATGTGTGGTGTAGGCTATTCATATGAACGTTTTAATGGTTTTCACTCTGTCTGAACTGAACTGAACTAAAGACGACTGATTTAACTTTTTGGTGAGGAACTAGTTCCTTTCGGTCCGTGATGGGATTTCATTCCTTTTAGTTCTTAGTTCCTGACCGACACAAGCCTAAAGCACAATTGTTATTCATTATTGATGAATGCATAGAAAAGTTTTACTTAAGTGTACAATTTTATCAAAGTAATAATTTATTAGATTATGTTATTCTTTACTGTAAAAATGGGAGTAGGATCTCGTTAGTTCTTTTAAAGTTGTTAGAAATTTTATCTTTGTTTATGAACATTTTATTTGTCACATAAGAACTGGGTACAATGATGTCAATGATTGTTCATTTTGATGATATAAATAAAACGAAAAATTACAATATCATGTTGAGTTATATTTCTCTGTCTGTCCTTCCTCTTCCTCACTTCAACCCTAGTGAAGGAGGTAACACCACCCCAAAAGTCAAGAAAGTTGTAATTTTTACACACAAAGTAAGATAAGGGTTACTAATATCTAAACATGTCTCTATTTTCAAGACTTCAAAGAGCGTTTAAATGGTTGCCAATATATATAGCTCCCTGCGGACCAAGGCCGCCGGGACCGTCGTTGGTAGTTCAATGGCTTGTACTTTAAAGAACTGCTTTCAATGATCTCCATAGCCATTTTGTATCTACCACCGGCACCCCTCACCATCGGCAGCATTCATCTCAACACCCTGACGTCCTAATAGGTCGCGCACTGTGCGCTTTAAGAGTAATTTCCTCCCGCAAACGCTCCGGCTGGGTCGTTGCACATGTGGAACGAACTTCCTTTCCTGCCGAGGCTTTCCCAAGGGACTGCAGTATGAGGTTCATCGAAAGCGGAGTGTATAGGTTCTTTAGGTGTTGGTACCGAGTGAATACTCTGGATTACAGGCTTTCCTATGCTACGGTAACCTTTAGCCACCAGGCGGACCGTATTCTTCTTTGCCAACCTCACGGTAAAAAATAACCAAAATGGCCAAATTTTCATATTTATTAATCAGCGGTACCAAAATAAACCAAGTAAAACACAAATTTCAAATTCTAACATCGTACATAATGTATTTTCTACTGATAGAATTTGAATACGAGTGGTCAACACCACTCGTATTTGAACTTTCTATCGTTCGTATTTCAAAAATAGCATTTCATCGTTTTTATTCACATTCGAGTGATATATTCGAGCGATCGAATCCCAAAAATCGGCCCCCAGTTCTTGCCAAAATATGTCATTATTTTCATAAACGAACATCTGTTAAACCAAGCCCCCCGTCAAAACTAAGAACATCAAAGTCATAAGCCCGTCCTTCACTTGCTTAAAGGAATGCTCACTGTAAAGGAATTCGTAGAAAGAAGGATTCCGTAGCAACAGTTTTGCTGATCTCTTTTGATGCAATTCGTCCAAGCCTTCTTCCGTGTGTCAAACAGTCAACTTACTGCTCGCACTAATGCGACAGAATGAGATGCAAAATGTACAATGTTGCCTGCCTCAGTGTCGCCCTTCGTAAGTTATAATTTTTTTCTGTCGCACCGAAGGCCTAGTATAAAAATTGTACGACATTAACTCCTCGACCGCGTTAGCGTATCGGGAGTTCAAATTATGTTTGCCGTTTATTTAAATCATCCGGCAACTTTCATATTTTGACCCCTCGATACGCTAACGCGGTCGAAGAGTTAATGTCGTACAACTTTTATACTAGGCCTTCTGTGTTCTAAACTTTTTACTACAATTGTAACGAGGCGCCTACGGTCAAGAATAAAATGGTTGGAATATATACGAGAAGAGACTACAGGGGGTCACAAAGGCACGCCTTATATAAGGCGTCTTCTAGTTATGATAGCAATTTAGCTGTTTACGACATACACCCCGCCGAGGGGTCAGTGCATGGGTCAGGCACGGTTAATATGGCGGTGCTCTCAATTCTGTGAATATGACAATAAAGAAGGATATGAAATGAAGTTTTATAGTTACAAGTTTATCACATACGGTCGACATCTGACAATGTTGTGGCAACAAGGTGTTTAAAAAATACACGACTTACTTTTTTGCGTAGATTAAAAAAACATAATAAATATGTCCTGCCACTGGAATAATTGGCCTCGCTATATGTTAAGTTTGTAAACTTAACTTTACCTTTACCTTTGACTAAAGGAGTGATTGAACTCGCTTCAGATATAATTCTTCATTAGCTGCATACTACTTCGCTAGTTTACTACATAATTAGCTATCAATATTACACATTAAACAACATATAGCAAGAAAAACAAAAAACTATTCCAGAGACGCCATCGCCATCTTGAGTATCATACGGAACTCCAATATTTAACACGTTCTGTCGCATGTCGCATAAGTGCGAGCAGTGAGTTTGCTATTTGACAGCTGTTTATTTACGAAAATATGGATTCGGATCCAATGTGAAGACCTTAACCAAATACAAAACAAGTCATAAAAGGGTTGTATGGAATTGTTTACGTCTCGTAGACGTCCTATTTTAAATTTTATACACCATAACACTTTATTTAAATTTTGGACCCGGGTATGTCCTTAAACTACGTCCAACAAGTGAGGTAGGGCACAGCGAAACGTCATCTCGCTTGAATCTGGAGCAGCCTGACTGGGGAAGTACCTCCACCTTACAGAATACCGAAGCCATAATAACATCACTACTTACTTTGTAGGTATGTGGTGTTGTGTTCCTCACGGTGAGTAAGGTTTCCAGAGCTCCAATCCCCCCAACCTCCCCCTTAATGACGATGACAGCGCAGATTAATAAGCTACTCCAGGAGGGTACCAGCTGCTCTAGCGCTGGAGAATCCCTTTCTGGGCTTCCATGCTCAGGTACTGTCGTGCCTGAGCGTGGACGCCGAGAGCGCCCCGTTTCGTACTCTGGGGGGGGGCAAATCCGCGCTCCGCCATCCGCCATCCTCCCGAGGCAAGAGCAAGACGGCTACGGCAGCCCCTGCCACGCTCGCTGTGGATTTCTGCAACATCAGGGGTTTGCATTCTAATCTTAATGCTGTCCATCATCACCTCGAGACAGCTAAGCCGGCCTTGCTTTTTCTGACAGAGACGCAGATATCGTCTCCAGCGGACACAAAATACCTCTCCTACCCTGGGTACGAACTAGAGCATTCCTTTCTGCCTAGGGCTGGAGTGTGTGTGTACGTTAGAGGCGATATCAGTTCTCGTCGCCTCAGCAATCTTGAAGGTAGGGACCTTTCCACCTTATGGCTACGTGTTGATTGTGATGATCATCCTCGCGTCTATTCGTGCCTCTATAGGTCCCATAGCGGTGATGCCGAAACTGACCGACTCTTGGAGCAGATTCAAACGGCTGTGGATTCAGTGCAGCAGCAGATCCCATCCGCTGAGATCATCGTTCTTGGCGATTTTAACGCCCATAATGCCGAATGGCTGGGCTCCAGCAAGACTGATCATGCGGGGAGATCTGTTCACGATTTTGCTCTGACCTACGGCTTGACACAACTGGTTACTGCGCCTACGCGAATCCCAGATGTGGAGAGCCAGGAACCTTCCCTGTTGGACCTTCTGCTGACTTCTCACCCGGTTGGCTATGATGTATCCGTTGCAGCCCCTCTCGGTTCCTCGGATCATTGCCTCATCCGGAGTACAGTGCCTCTCACGTGCCCGCCGCGTCGGCGAGTTGCTTGTAGCCGCCGTGTGTGGCACTATAAGTCAGCAGACTGGGACGGGATGCGGGTGTTCTTTGCGTCTTACCCGTGGGGGCAGGTTTGCTTCACGCCGGATGATCCTGATATCGCTGCTGACTCTGTTGCTGACGTGGTGCTTCAGGGAATGGAACTTTTCGTTCCATCCTCTGCGGTACCTGTTGGTGGCAAAACCCAGCCTTGGTTTGATCGCTCCTGCAAAAAGGCGTCTCGCCGAAAGCTGGAGTGCTACCAAGCCTGGGTAAATGCAGCGGCGGTACAGGATGTAAAGACCAGCGCTTTAAAAAAGGAGTTTAACTTTGCCTCCAGGTCCTTCAAAAGAGCCATTGCCAGAGCAAAGTCGTTGCACATTGGTAGGATTGGCGAGAAACTAGAGCGTCTCCCCTCGGGAACTCGTGCGTTCTGGTCTCTTGCCAAAGCTATCCAGGGGAATTTCTGCACGCCGTCTTTTCCACCTCTGCACACGGGAAATGATTCGTTGGCCCACGACGCAAAAGACAAAGCCGATCTACTGGGTAAGCTTTTTGCGTCCAACTCGACTTTGGATGACGGGGGACAAGCGCCGCCGACTATACCGCGGTGCGAGAGCTGTATGCCTGATGTACAGTTCCGCCAAAGCTTTGTGCGTAAGGCTCTTCGCTCCCTCGACACCCATAAGTCCAGTGGGCCTGATGGAATCCCTGCAATTGTTCTCAAGATGTGTGCTCCTGAGTTGGCGCCGGTCTTAACGCGTCTTTTTCGGCTCTCCTACTCTTCTGGCGTAGTCCCGACTTCGTGGAAGTCAGCTTTGGTGCACCCGATCCCTAAAAAAGGCGACCGCTCAAATCCATCCGACTACAGGCCGATAGCTATAACCTCCCTTTTCTCTAAGATTATGGAGTCCATCATCAATCGTCAGCTCCTCTGGTACCTAGAGGATCACCAGCTGCTGAGTGACCAACAATACGGTTTCCGTAGGGGTCGTTCGGCTGGTGATCTTTTAGTTTACCTGACACATTGCTGGGCACAGGCGATAGAGAGTAAAGGTGAGGCACTGGCAGTTAGTTTGGATGTAGCGAAGGCCTTCGATCGCGTTTGGCACAAAGCACTTCTTTCGAAACTTCCATGCTATGGGCTCCCCGGGAAATTATGCGAATGGGTCAGCAGTTTTCTAGCAGACAGAAGCATTAAGGTCCTAGTTGACGGTGAATGCTCAGACTCAATGTCTGTGAATGCTGGTGTCCCTCAAGGCTGTGTGCTATCACCCACGCTATTCCTCCTGCATATCAATGACATGTTGCAAACTAGCGGCATTCATTGTTATGCTGATGATAGTACGGGTGATGCCTCCTACACCGGCCGCGCCAATATTTCCCGGGAAAACGTCATTGAGAGCCGGAACAAACTTGTGTCCGAAATTGAGACCTCCCTAAAAGAAGTGTCAGATTGGGGTCGACTTAATTTGGTCCATTTTAACCCTACAAAGACACAGGTATGCGCGTTCACCGCAAAAAAACTTCCGTTCGTCGCGTCACCTCGTTTTGAGAGCACTCCCCTATCTGCCACAGCCAGTATTGGAATCCTTGGCGTTGACATCTCGAGTGAAGTCCAGTTCCGCGGCCACCTAGAGGGTAAGGCCAAATTGGCCTCGAAGAAGCTCGGTGTGCTCAATAGATCGAGGCAGTATTTCACGCCGGCCCATCGCCTACAGCTTTATAAGGCGCAGGTTCGCCCGCATATGGAATACTGCTCTCATCTTTGGGCAGGGGCACCTAAGTACCAGCTTCTTCCTCTAGACCGCATCCAACGGAGAGCAGCTCGAATTGTCAACTGCCAACGTATTTCTGATCGGCTTGATCCCTTGGCGCTGCGTAGAGATGTGGCCTCACTCTGTATTTTCTATCGCATGTATTATGGGGAGTGTTCCGAGGAATTGTTCGGATTAATCCCTGCCGCTTCTTTCCGCCATCGCCCTACGCGACAATATTTCCACTCTCACCATTTAGATGGTTGGCAGTCCTCAACTGTGCGCTTTTCCCGAAACTTCCTGCCTCGCACAGCTAAACTGTGGAACGAACTGTCGCCAGCGGTGTTTCCGGACCGATACGACCTTCAAACCTTCAAGAAAAGAGCGTACTCCCACCTTAAAGGCCGGCAACGCACTTGCGACACCTCTGGTGTTGCGGGTGTCCATGGACGACGTTAATCGCTTACCATCAGGTGATTCGTTTGCTCGTTTGCCCCCTATAGCATAAAAAAAAAAAAAAAAAAATATTTAATTTAAATCCAACCTCTTCTATTACCCTAGTTTGGGCAATTCTGCGTCGAATATTCACAGTCGAGCGATGCCCGCGACAAACGCAGTGGGGTATAAAATTCGCCAATTATCGTACAACCCGCGTAAATCGGCGCAACTGACAATATCCTAGTACTAAGAGCTCGTGACAAAATTCCAACGAAATATTCCAACAGATGTTCCAATTGACAACATTTTATATTTTAACTTCTGTATTTTACAAGCTAATCAGAAAATAGGAGGCATTTTAATATACACATTTTTTTTCTTTTTTTAATAACACAAGCGTTCTTGAGCTTACACGGAACTTAGTAATTTTTTTTAAATATTTTTTTTTAATATGAAATCATATAAGTATGTCGATAAACTGACCATTCTAAAAGGACGTAGAGTCAAACCACTTTATCTCTGCGAAGCAAAGTAACTGTCAAACTTTAAAGTGTTATTTCAAACGTCAAACTTCCATAAAATTAAGACTAGGCTTAGGACTTATGGATGCTCGCCGTGGTTCTAGAATCCATGTCGCGATTTTGTAAAAATGTTTGTTCGAAGTCAAAGTCAAAGTCTAAAATAAAACATTATATTAGACGTCATGATTTATGCTGATATATCGGTAATATACACGAAAAACCAAGTGTTATTCTTTGTTTGTAAAATAAATACTGTTACGACACACGTATCAAGAGGATGCATCATTCAAAAAATCACAAATCGCATACCCTGTGAAAGTGTGCACTGTGACTTGTAGCAAGGCCCTCACTGTACAACGTTACTCTAAGAGCAAATTTATTAACTCATTGTACATCGTAGCCCATGTGGCAATATACTTTGATACTGGCAAAATTGTCCCACTGGACAAAGCCATTTTAGGGTTTTTTTTTAAACTGAACTGAACTGTCAAACAGCAAACTTACTGCTCGCACTTATGCGAAAGAATGAGATAAACAATATACAATGTTGCCTGCTGTACAGTGGCGCCCTCCTTAAACGTGTACCTTTTTTTGTCGCGAAGTAAATGAAAATTCTGCTGTCAGCTCCTAACCTATTCGAATCACAATTAAATACCCTCGCTTCTTCAAAGGGCGTTTTAATTTAAATCTAGCCCTCGCATCGGTCGTTATTAGCACATTCAACTAGTGAAGCAGAGATTGGGGTGACCAGCCTTTGAAAACCACATTTGCACAATTAGGTTTTGTGTAGGGTAATCGTATTGCCATGGAGTAAGAATTTGCGATCTTTCAAAATTCAGGCCACTTTTTCAGTGTGACAATTCCTAAAATTACTGAATCACTGACGTTTCTTGCGTCCATATGCTACGAAAAACGTTTACCATCGGACGGGTTTGCCACCACATTGATATTTTAAATAAAATAGTCACGTATCGTCAATAAATAGTTAATTTTTTGGTGAAGATTTTATGACAATCATAAGAAATTTCGTCGTTTTATGACAATGGAGCAAAACAAAACAAAACAACAAAAGTATAAGTTATTATTACTGGTAAAATTGATGTTTTTATTTATAAATAACATGTGGTGGCAAACAAGTATACATCTCACGCAATAGTAAGCGGCGCCCGTAGCCAACGAGGATGCTGACAATTGTCACACTTGTCACCGTGATGAAATAGGGGCCAGATTATTGCTAAAATGACAAGATGGCATCACTAAAGCAGCAAGTCTCCCAGCAAGGTTTTCCCGAAGGACTACAGGCAGTATGAGGTTCTTCAAAAAAGGGAGTGTACGTACAAGTGTTTAATGGGTCGGCAACGCGCATGTGACACCCCTGGAGTCGCAAGTGTGTATGTATATTCATACTGTTACTTAGTAATAGACTTAGAATAACCACAAATACTTAATTCTGTAGTAATAGACATGTCAGTTCAAACAATAATATGGTATTTCTGCATATTCTTTTGACAGAGGCGAAAGAGTCCGAAGGCGACTCTCTTTGTATTGAATTTGACAAGAGCATGGACAAACTATATTAATTTCAAAGGTACGCACATAAACATTGTCCGTCCACTTGCTTCACTCGTTAATGGTATTGCGAATATTTTTGAAGGGCCGTTATGACGGAACGGGATCAAAGACCCGCCCGGTATCTGGTGAAACCGTTGGAAACTTGGAGAATTTCAATTCCTTTGTGGTGTTTTGGTTCGAATGACATCGATTTTTCGGACAGGGTTGTTAGATTTGAAGCCAGTAATAAGGAGTAAGTACTAGGCTCAAAGGTCAACGATGCATAAATGGCTGTTCTGATGTTGCTTGTACTTACCTACGAGAATCTTCTTACTAGCGTTTCCATAAAGATCTCTTATCTTTTATCTCATGTAGGGAGCCTGGAGTCGCAATATTTGGCGTAAGCTTTACGAAAGCCACTGCTATCTGACCTTCTAATCCAAAGGGTAAACTAGGCCTTATTGGGATTAGTCCGGTTTCCTTACGATGTTTTCCTTCACCGAAAAGCGATTGGAAAATATCAAATTATATTTCGTACGTAAGTTCCGAAAAACTCATTGGTACGAGCCGCCAGGATTTGAACCCGCGATCTTCGGATTGAAAGTCGCAAGGTCTTACCGCTGTACCACCACGGCTCTCGACGTAACAGGAAAACCTGATAATTTTGTACCTATAAGAATTAGAAAGTGTATAGGTAGGATTACTTGGGACCTCGGGACCTCATTGCATTTTCAATAATTATTTATTTAATAGTGCGATGCCGTTGCGACCGTTACGAGTAACTTGCGACACGACCGTTCGCTCACCGTCGGCGTTCGTTGCGTTCAGTCGCTTTACTCGCTTTGTCGTTTACCAAGATTTATTCTATATGTTATATTGCATTACAGAGTCAAATAACGTTATCTGTTCCAAGCAAATGAACTGTCAAACTTTAAAGTGTTATTTTAAACGTCAAACTTCTATGAAAGTATGATATGAAATCTAGGAAAC
Organism: Lathronympha strigana; assembly: GCA_949128165.1. Taxonomy (NCBI): domain Eukaryota; kingdom Metazoa; phylum Arthropoda; class Insecta; order Lepidoptera; family Tortricidae; genus Lathronympha; species Lathronympha strigana. The sequence continues at coordinate 5,669,991 of OX421911.1, forward strand.
TCCCAGCTTTTACTGGCCATATACGTTCTGCCGTATGCCGGATCTGCCGATAAATGTATGGAAAAGGCTGGCGGATGCCCCGCGGACACACACGCTATGGAAATGGTATATGGCCGGCAAAATCTCGCTCAAACAATTGCAATCGCAGTTCAGCGCGGCAATAACGCTTGCGTGATGGGAATGGGCACCGGACCTTTTCAGTTAATGTTTTATTTTATTTATTACTTTTAAGGTTCAGATTTAATTTAACTGGTGGGAGCGATATGCAAACACTATCGAATCGCGCAGTCGCTATCCACTACGCATACGTAGAACTCGTTGTCAACACACTGAAATCCTTGAGAAGTTGGCAAGAAGTTGGGAAGGAGCGTTATTATTTTGTCAAAAGTCTATTTTACTACAAGCTCGCTTTGCTTTTCAAGGCGTAAGCATGTTGCTATTCTAGCTCGGACTCATGTTCTATTCTTTAGACATCTCAAAATTCAAGTCTGTTGTTAGTTCTGTGCTGTCTTGCATGAGTCCTCCTAAACTCAACAAAAGGCCACGCGCCACGTTAAGATGCCGTCAAGCAACCGGAAACTATAAAAAAATAGCTTAAAACAGACAACGGAGATGCAAGTGCAAACATCCATTCGCACCCCCTATCTATCCTTAAGGGCTAGAGAAAATTATCTTCTGAATAAATTATATTCTCCCCTTTATGAAGACAGTTGAAATGCATTTTCGTCCGTTTTTTCCCTCCCAAGATCAAAGACTACAGGAATTCCGCCCGTGACCTCGCAAAAGTAAAACGAATAAACAATTTAATGTGACTTGATGTCCGGGATAATAATGTTAAAGTGCTTTAAGACGGTTTTTGCAAACCTTGTTTGTTTTGACAATCCAATCTTCTTTTAAGTTCTTGTTTCTACGTTTATTTCGGCAAATCGAATTAGGAACTCTTACAAATCGTGTTTGCTTTAAATTCAAGACTGAATACAAAGTAATATTCTAGAAATATCTGCAGAACATTTCAAGCGAATGTAAAAGCGTAGCGTGCTATTAAATTAGGAAGCAAATATTCCGCAGCACGAAGCGTCGGGAGCATTACATTACAATACAATTACCTATTTTTACTAGGTACCTAAGTAGCTAACGTAGGTACGCATGAAATGGGGATTCCAACATAGGTATCGCGTGTTTCCTGTAGGAGCAATAAAAATCGTAGGAAGTAGGTACTCGCCAAACTAAACAACGTTTTCTCAGCGATATTTAAAAATAACGTGTTTTGATTTTAATCACACTTTAAACTTTAGTTTGTTAGAAGACGAATTTTGGGCGGGAACGCGTGGAGGTAGCAATTCGAATTAATAGGTACCACATACACAAGTCTGCAGTCCCTTGAAGCTGTGAAAAAACCAAACCTCTACTCACATCAAAAGATACAGCCGTTTATGTCCCATTTCTCATACATTTGCAATGGGAATCAAAATGTACAGGGTACTATCCGTTGACCTAGAATCACGAAATTTGGCAAAAAGCATGAGCTTGTAGGTAGCACAAGAAAATCCGAAAACCGCATAATTGTCGCACACAGATAGTTCAATGCCACCAGTATTTTAAAGTACCTAAGGACATAAAGGGGGGGTGGGGGGCAATTATTTCGAAATACCTAGTGTTATTTACGTGTTTTTGCATGCTCAAAGTTATTTTTGATTCGTCTTTTACTGACGGGTGTAAGTATTTGTATTAGTGTCACATATGTTATATATTAACTAGGTACTGTGTCGTGTCTGTATCATCTGTATGTTCTATCGGGGCTCCTGAACGGGGTTTGAGTGAACTTTTAATCGAAAGTCTTGTTTCTCGTGATAGTCGTTATGTTTCTTAGCTATGTTTGGTAAATGTTCAGTTCAAATTAAGTACCTAAGTAGAACTTTACTCATAAGATTAAAATCTTTAGATAATCATAAGATTAAAGTTTAGGGAGTTAAGCTCAAATATTGGCTAAAGCCAATGTATCATTTTCTATTCCACAGCTAAGGTTTAATTATTATTCATTTATACAGGGTGACTTCAAAATGGTAATACAAAACACTTGGTTGTGGCTCAGTTAATGCCAAACTATATAATACATGCATCCCGTTGTTAAAATTAGCTGTATTTAATTATCGCTAATTTTCTAACAAAACAAATATTTAAAGTCCCGAAGTGTTGTTACACTACAGTCAATACCTAACTGTCATACCTGTCACTTGATGTTATCATCAAAGCAAGTTATTATCGATACCACTATGAGTGACATTCGTATAACTAACTTGTTTGTTGTTTAGTTTTAAGTACCTTGATAAAGTAGAAATAATAAACCGAGCTAGTTTAAATAAAATCATTTATTAATGTACAGAAACTACCGTAAATTACAAGCTTAAAATATTAAAAGCTTAATTATTTTTTAAGTAGATAAGTGTGAACCAACTTTTCCTTAACGTATTTTAAGATGTGTTCAAAATTACCACCGCCTTCCCAGACACATAAGTCCGCCCGCCGTCTATGGTTGATCTTGAGTCTGCCTAGAATAAATTCAATGGCTTTTACTGAATCGAACGCCTGAATTATCTTTTGGCGAAGTTGATGGACGGTATTAGATTTCCGTGTACTACACTCTCCTTTTGATTTCGCCCCACAAAAAAAAGTCGAGTGGCGTCAGCTCGGGACTTCGAAGCGGCCATGCGACTGGACCATTGCGTCCAATCCATCTCTCAGGGAATTGTCTGTCCAAATAATTTCGCACACTTAGAGCAAAATGTGCTGGTGCACCATCTTGCTAAAAATAAAGATTATCCAAATTTTGCTCCGGCACCTCTTGTAGCAAAATCGGTAACACGTTTCTCAGGAAATCTTCATATTTCGGTCCATTTAAGTTTCCTTTAATGAAATATGGGCCAATTACACAATTGTTCAGAATGCCTGCCCAAACGTTTAAAGACAAACGAGTCTGGTAAGAGTCTCGGCGAGTCACATGAGGATTTGCATCACGATCAGCCCACCAGTGTTCATTGTGGACGTTAAACATGCCGACTCTTGTAAAAGTTGCCTCGTCGGTCAGATACTTAAGTGGAAGTTTTGCTGCAGCCAACGACCAAAAATAACTCTGCTAGGGTAATCTGCTAATACGATATCCTGAACCCTTTGAAATTTAAACGGATGTTTTGCTTCAGCTTTCATTAGCCACCAAATAAACAATTGGCTCGTGCCGAATCTCGCAGCAGCGTCCCTTGTGGTAGCGTCTGGGTTGCGGTTAAAATACTCGAGCACTCGTCTCCGAAAAGCTTGTGAATACCGCGGCCGTCGGCCTCGAGCTTGAGCATGCACCGGAACTGCAAACTGACCATAGTCTCGTACATTATGGATGGTACTGTTTATTAACACACGTGTAGGTGTTGGACAGTCAGGGTAACGTTCGTTAAATAATACCTGAGCTCGCACAGTACTCCGCGATGTTAAATAACAATCAAGCATATCCATCTTTTGAACATTAGTATAAGGATAAGGTCGAGGCATTTTATTTAATAGTGAAATCATAATATTACTGTAAATCTTATTTTCTTTGACAAGTGTCAATTACTAATCAAAACACGTTTTCTTCATAAATACCATGGTAGGTGATTGACAACCAAAGAGGAAAGTGATTTTCTAAACTTCTTTGTTAATTATTATGGTAGGTTAACCATGTTAAGTCAAACAAAATGGGATAAATTAAAAATTAAAAAAAATATTCTCACGATTATTTTAAAAGCATGATACTTAATTGAGAGGCTTAGTTTAGGGGAAATGTGTGTAAAACATTGATTTTGTATTACCATTTTGAAGTCACCCTGTATGTGTGTAAGTAGTTACGTAGGTATCTTAAAAATAGTAGGACTTAATAAATAGTACCTAGGTATAACTTACAGAAGTTCACTGATAAAATAAATAGCCGCTGTACTTTGTCTGTTTTCTATTACCTTCTACTACTTAATACTAACGGCCTGGGGTAACCTAAGTCCAGAGCTGGGCACCGTTAATCAAATAGTTAACTTCGTTAATCGCTAATCCGTTACAAAAAAAGTTAACTTCGTTAATCGTTAAAGCGCTACTTTTCGGAAGACTTAACGGAAGTTAACGTTAATCGTTAATCCGTTAACACATGGTAAAAAGGGCATCTTTTAGTTAGTGATCTACAACTTATATAAGTTAATCAGTTTCCTTCAAAAATATCCAATTTACCATTAGTATTAGTATTTTAGTTTTCTTAATGTCTCATGGTTTCCATCATTTGATCTGAAGTAAAATCAAATGCAACCATCTTGTAGAACTACGAGGTCATAGACAAAATAACAATGTCTCAAGTTGGAGGACAGAGCTAGAAATTATCGAGCAGTTTTAATATGACATCCCTGGTTTTCAAAATCAGGTTCACGGCAGAGAATTGATGGCTTGATTAAGAAAATACGCCAACTAATTATAAAAACCCTCCAATCACATTGGACGTGCCGTTCAAATTTGAAGGTTGTCTGAATTTCTCAAGAACTCCATCATCAGAATATAAATGAACCACTTCCAATTCCAATTCCACCAATTCCACTTTGCCATCCCTGGTCTTCATCATCAGGTACACTCCACCAAAATGTTGTTAACCCCCAAAAATGTTTTCCAGTTTATAAGGAAACCCTCAAATCATAATGCATGTGCCGTTAAAATTTGAGTTCTTTAATTTCTTCATGAATTCCATGAATTCAAAATATGAATGTCTCAAATAGGATGGGAATTAACAGACAGTTCCACTTTGCCATCCCTGCATGCCTACCACGAACATCGAAAATTGGCATTGACGGGAAAACCTCTTTGTCACTCCAATATGCAAGTGTAACAGAGATGGAGATACAAATCCGCAATCGTTCGATTTTCGTGGTATAGGCCCTGGGCTCCATCATCAGCTCCATTCCACCAAATTGATGGTTTTCGTAAAGAAAAATGCTCGAGTTTCTAAAGAAAACACCCTAATCATCATGCATAAGCCTATTAAATTTGAAGAGTTCCCTCAATTTCTCATGGATCCCATCATCAGAAATGAATTTTGAAAAAAATGGGACCAATCTGCAACCACCATGGATAATTTAAAATCGGTTCAGTATTGGTCAAAGTATTGACGGAGTTCTGACGTAACAAACATAAAAGTAAAATAAAAATAAAGAATAATAATAAAAAATCACATGAATTGCTTCTTTTTTGAAAATGTGTAGTCGGGTGGAAACAGGTTTATTGCCGCGTGGCGCGGTATGTGCGGTACTCAGACCAATGATTCTATAGACTAGACAGTAGCGTACACCCGTAAGGGACAGAGATAAAGTAGATCAAAAATAAGTGTTGCCATGTTGACAGAAATTACCCTTATATTTCTGAAATTCCAATTTTGTACCTTGATGGCTACGTAAATTATAGGTTATCTTAAAATTCGAAAAGAGGGTGTCTATATAAGATGAAAATTAAAACAAAAATGTTGCTAATCATTTATTTTTATATAAAAATAACACAGTAGCGTTGTTAACGTAAATACGGCTTTCGAAATACGACTGTACTTAGTTGACTGCCAATTTTGTCGTCCAGTAGCCGCTAACCAAGAATTGCGTATAGCCTCGTCTTGCGAAAACCTAGAAAATAGACAGTTTACATACACGTGTCGAATAACATTATTTGTTTACACATAATTTTATCATCTAATTGTACAAACATTTATAATATCAAAATACCTATTACTGTTAAACATTCCGGTTCTGGAACAGGCATCTTCATAGTTATAGTTATAGTCATAGTTTATTACATCCATGGTATACATTGGTCTTACATACTATTCAGTAGCACATGGGCCCTGACAGGGCTATCTTCATTAATTTCTTGTTTAAATATTGCATTTTTATAAATAAAAGACATTTGTGACTCAAACAAAAGTTACACATTTCAATTTTAAGCTTTTGTGAATGGATCAATTTCCCTAAACTAAGTCACATTTTTCCCCTAAATTATGCCTGTTTTGATCTGGTATCCCTAACAGGATTGCTATGCAGCCAAATTGAAAACCCGTTTTAAGATGGCTGACAGCTGACAATACATGATCTACTGAATTTGGTCGGATATTTCTACATATAATGTTGATTAAATTTTTGTTAATTATCGTATTATCTTCGTTGAAATCGTTTAAATTTACAAGGTCCATAATGTAAATTAATTGTACAATGCTATCATTACATATTAAGTTAAGAGAAAATTGAAAAACATGATACTTACGTGTGAAAGGTTATGTTCTCATTTCCTTGCTCACTGCGGCTTTTACAGCCCAATATAGAACAATTTACCATTGTGTACTTGAAATTCAAACAGTAAACACTCCGATTTTCACTATGTTTCACAGGAGAAAGGATATTTGTGATAAAATCAGGATAATTTGATATGCGCACTAATGAGTTTGACATATCAACTACTTCTTTGTTTGCCACAAACTCGATTGTGGCAGTGGTGAAAAAGTGAAACTATGACAAAGACAAAAAATATGTATCTTTTTCTTTGTCACTCTTATTTAAATTAGCATAATGTCATCTCTTTCGGTAGTGGTATTATTACTTGGTTGTCTAGTCTATAGAATCATTGGTCTGAGGTGCGGTATCTTTTTGGTAAGTATTTTGGAACTGGATTAACGATTAACGGACTTGGGAAAACTTAACGGAAGTTAATGATTCCGTTAACATATTTTTAAGTTAACTTAAAAGTTAATCCGTTAATGAAAATGTTAACTTCGTTAATTAACGATTAACGGATTAACGAGTTAATGCCCAGCTATGCCTAAGTCTAAGTACTTAAGTAGTCTAAGTAGCTCCTCGAAACAACAAACTCAAACTTACTAACACCCCGAAGCCCTAAAGGAACCTAAATGATCCTCTATTGACCGTAAACTCGATAAAATTAAATTTAAACAATTTGCGACTACCAACACTCGAGGGCAATCAGTTAAAGTCGAGTGACCTGAGGCCCTCGAACGAATTGAAGCTTGTTTCAACTTTGATTAATTGAAATTGTTCGTCGAATCATATCGTTTATTTTGTCGCGAGCGATATCTTACACCAATCAAAAGGGATGCTGAGGGCCTACCACGAACATCGAAAATTAAAACCTCTTTATCGTTCGAAAATGAGTGTGATGTGACAGAGTGGAAAATACAAATTTCCGATCTCTTAAAAAGAAAGGAAAAGTGAAAACCTCCTCCTCGGGCGAGACTCGAACTCGTAACTCTCCCAGTGGCCCCTAATTTTTCCACGATATCTCATTCTCCTTAGGAGGGCGTTTAGCAACACCTACCCCGAGCCCATGAATTAGGCCAGGAGCCCATTTCTCGAACGATATTAGACCAATAGCACAGCGTAGGGATGTAATCCATACAGTAAGGTAACTTCATACACGGCCAGCGGCTCGGCTCGGTGGTCGTGCTGAGGCTCCTAGGGTTGTCAAAAACTATGCAAAATATATTACAGGCAGATTGGCAATCTAATTTCCATTTTACACCCCTTAAAATAGACGGTGTTTCCTCCCCGCCTCCTTCCCCGCGCGCCCCCCATCGATGACCCAGAAATCGGCGGAGTTAACCCACTGTATAGAATACAGTGGGTTAACTCCGCTGTGCCAATAGTCTGCGAAAATGCCAAATCGTAAGTTTCTATGACACTAATAATATTAGTCTAATACCAATTGAATAATGGACCCCAGTATAAATCCAACTATCACAACACCTAATATTAACTACCTCGTTGACTGGACTAAAATGGCAAACATAAAATAAGCAGTCACACCAATCAACTCGAAGTGGCTCGATAAAAAGCTAGTCAAGGAAAAGGGTAGGACTCAATAAACAAGAATTGATTTCTAGATTGTTTATTCATGTTCACAAACATAACAAAAGCAAAGCTGCTGAATAATTACAAACAAGCTTATAAATATAACATCAAATGTATAAGTGCTCACGAGTTTGATTGTAGAATACTATACTCGCTAGACTCTACGACAACTCACTCTCAGTGCATCTTGCTCGTACTTGCTGGTAGGAGCGAGATGCAACTGTAGATAACGAGACGTAAACATCGTTTATACGCAACTCGTGCTAAGCACACAGAAGTTACATAAAATGTTAAATGTCAGAGAAAACATGTTTTTGAGATAAACAACGTATGCAGACTACGTTCAAAAAACAATACATACAATACATAGAGTAACAGAGTCCTGCTTAACAGAATTTTCAGTCCTCCGGCCGGTAAGCGCCACTTTACGCAAAACTAAATTGCCGCCTGCCGGCTCCGTCGGGCTGAAAAATAGTATACAAACCTCGGCCGGTAAATGGGAAAGCCTCGGATCACATGTTAGTCGACCTCGGCTTCGCCTCGGCCGACAATTACATGGAATCCGAGGCATTTCCCACTTAAACGGCCTTGGTATGTAATGTACTATTTCTACATTTTATGCATTAAACATATCAAACTTCAAAACAATAATAGTCACCATCACATATTAATTGACGAGCTTTAAGTATAGTTATCATATCAGACTGTTTTTGCTGTCCGACTAGAATCTGAGAGGCAAATAATATGTTGCTTGTATTTATAAATGTTTACTATAAACACGTTTAAAACGAGAAGAAAGCATTCAACTATTTCATCAAATGGTTTATTTATAGTATAAAGGTGCCGCCCCTTCATCGCCTGTCACTATGGACGTCGCCTTTTAGCAAATATGTACGTATAGTCAACCAGTTGGAACCCTAGGCCACGGTTGGACTGTCATAGTGACGCTATAAATCCGATTTTAAGAAATCTCTTACTGCTTGTCATTTTGACTTGATTCTACTGGCTTCGGGTTCCAATTATACTCACCTCATTATCTCAATTAATATTTCCACCTCTCGGAGGATAGTCAGACATAACAAAATGTCTCTGCATCTATATTATATGCCCACAGAAGCGATAATGCAGTATACAACTAGTAGTATAGTACACAAGTAGGTAAATACTTAAATTTGGCACATCCTAGTACCCTGATAGTTAAGATAAGACTTCGTTAATCGTACATTTTATTTTACACAAGGTTTAAATCCGTTCGAAAATAACTGTCAAAGCAAAGCAATGTTGTTTAAAGCAAGGACACTACACGATTGCGACACGAAGTCCAAAATGAGATTTCATCATTAACTAAGTAATAAGTATTAGGTTCTTCAACATTTCCTACATATTTCCGTTTCTATGTGATAATTTCTGTACACTATCCTATCCATCTGATTCTGATTCATATCGTTCTAGAAATCACTAAATTTCTCTTACTCTTCTAATGAGAACCACATCTAAGGATGCTGTTCACGCCTTTCGTGAACATCGAAAATTGTATCTGCCGTCTTTATCGCACATGCATATTAGAGTGAAAGAAACGTATCAACAGTCCGGAAGCTTTAAGAACCGGTAACACGCGAAGGTGATACTGCTGTCCTGCTTTACCTTCGCGTTACCGCCGATACCCAAAGTATCATAATAATTACGGATACAACTCACGTATTTTTAGTTACTACGCGCGACTCGTTTCGGAGATCTTAGGATTCCATTATCAAGCGTTGAGTACCGTTCAGTACACCCGCCTGCGTAAAATACGTGCTCCGTTCTTCCCAGCGTTCCCGGCTTATGCCACGGGACCCTGCGACCCTAGGATCAACTTTGGCAACTATGACAACGATGGAGTAGGCACTAGTTTTCCTTCACCGGAAAACGATTGGTAAATATCAAATCGTATCCGTAAGTAAAAAGAAAATATATTTTGCCGTGTTTTTCGGCGTATGGCTATTCGTACGCTTACGTAGTAATACATACCCTGTTAGTACATACAATGATATGATTTTTCTGTATATTATTTTGGCAGACGGGAAGGGGTTTAACTTCGACACCCGTAGTACAGTCAGCCACACAGCTATGAATACAGCCAGTGACAAAAATATGTATACCTACATATTTTTCCTGCCTACATATTTTTGGCACTTTGGCTGTATTCATAGCTGTGTGGCTAACTGTACGAGTATCATTATAAAATTCGAAGATTCTTGATGCTAACGCACTGTAGATACAAAATTGTTTTTCTTCGGTGCTCGCGTTAGGCCTCTGTGTATCCTAAACAATGATGTTCTACGCCTTACTAATAATTGGACCGACTACGTACTCTAACTTCCTCTAGGCCGTTCCTAATCACAGCGCATTACCTTTCGTTGCACTTTACAACACTATTCATTAGTAATTAAGTTAATTAGGGCCGTTTTTCCTTGATAGACTGCGTGCGTAGCCAAGATGCTAATCGCTCACGCTTGATAACGTATCGTAGCTACCTCTCTCTATCACTCTTCCTTATTAGTGTGACAATGACAGTTGCGTTTCGTTAGCGACAGAGCGATTTCGACGATTTTTCATTCGACGTTCAAAAGTGCACTGTAACATGTCTACGTAAAAAATAAATATTTTGATATTCAATATTTTTTTGTCTTTTTTTTTGTATTTGTTGTTATAGTGGCAACAGAAATACATTTTCTATGAAAATTTCAACTGTCTAACTATCACGGTTCATGAGAGACAGGGTCTCGGACCCTTTGTTGAAAACTAGCCAAAATATGATCAATTGATCACATGATTGCTGTATGACCCCTTACAGTGCTTAATACATAACTATTCTATGTATATTGTTATTTACTGGTGTTATAAGGATGTAGTTTCATGTGACGTCAATGCTACCGCTAAATCTCTAAACATATATTCTTATAATTGAAGACTACATAATACTTTATAAATTTTGGACACTCATATTGCTATACGTTTTACATAAATGCTAGTATATATTTAACAATATAAGTAAATTCACTGTATTCTTATAACATTTCTGTACAATAGTATATGATATTATTTCACATGCTGACAATATAATAAAAGGTATGAGATTAGAACGTACATATAGCACATCAATTCATCGAAATAAGAAATGCATATTGGTCCTACTATAACGTTTTAAATACAGTAAAAACAGCAAAGTTAAACATATTGTATACAACCCAAAGATACTTTTCTCGTACTTACATTTATAAGTGAACTTTAATATCTGTACAATAAAGTCTATTTTCCTAGCAAAATTGCACCCTAAGCACTGCACAGAAGTTCTACAAACTGATGAAGCAGAAGACCGGCTTAGGGCATCATCTTCGCTAATTAAAACTCTAATGTCTATACAATAGTATTTTTTCCTAACAAATCTCTTATATACACAGTATACCAGCCAGCCAACTTTCCACACAAAATTGCACTTTATACACTGCACACGTCTATTACAGACCGAGCGATTATAATATCTTACCAACTTCCAGTACATGTCAGCTACATCTGCCAGCCAACTTTTTCCACTCAAAATTGAACCCTAAGCGCTGCACATAAGGTCTACAGGCCGAGCAAGCAGAAGGCCAGCAGGTTGGAGCATCAGTCATCAGCATCCTCCTCGCTCATCTCCTCCTCGCTGGTGCACTCCGGCTGCGAGGACTCGGAGAGGCAACGGTAGCAGTCGCAGACGAACAGGTAGTTCTGCGCGAGTTCCTGTAGAGTTAGTTTTAATTTTTATAGACGTCAATAAAAAACAAGATTAAACTGATAATTTCCATAGGAAGTCGCGTATTTCTGAAACAGATCTTTTGTCCGGGCTATTCCTCACTCCCTCACTTAAATTTATATCTAGGAAACTCCCGTGAGTATCAGACATATTAAAATTCTCATAGCGGGTTACTCACGACATGTGTGTGGGACATGGACTGTTCCGAAACATGTCGAGCTATTTTCGACTTTATAGACGTGAGTAACCCGCTATGAGAATTTTAATAAATTTATATCTAAATATAAATTATATTTCGCTCGTAACTTCGTCTGCATCGATTTAGAACAAAAGACGATCCTATGTCCTTTCCCAGGAGTCAAACCATCCCCATGCTAAACTTAATCTTGATCAGTTCAGCGGTTTTAGCAAGAAGGGGTAACAGACAGACAGAGTTACTTGTACATTTATACATTTTATATTTTAGTATGGATAAATCTAAGTAGATCTCATATACTACAGAAGAAGACCAACTCCATCCCTTCACTAGCCTTCATTGAGACCAGATGGCCTAGAGGATTAGGGTAGCCCCCGTAAGCTGAAGACCCAGGTTCGATCCCAGGCTTGGCCTCTGATGGAGTTGGTATTTTTGTTAGTAAGAGTACATTATACGATATCTATTTCGGTTTATAATTTACGTACAAAGTTCGTTGTATACCTGTAACTTTCTGTCCAGAATATCTAGACTGTAAGAATAGATTTGAATGGCTTATGTTATATCCAGTGGCTGCCATATAGGAACAACTGGATCAGTCAACAGTTATGGAATCAGACACTTTGTATACATTTAACTATGTAAAAGTAACTTACTTTCTGCCTAGAATGCCTAGACCTCTGTAAGAAGCATTCATCCAAGTAACTGATACAGATTTCTTCGCCAGGCCTGATAGATTTGAGGGCCTTGAGTTGTAGCCGGTGGTTGCCGTATGGAAAGGAGGCTTCGGCGTTCGGTGAGCAGTTGTGGTTGCAAGCGCTTTGGAGTTGGAAGAGACCAGAGCCTTCCGTGTTCAGGAATGAACCGGATTCTAAAAAAAAAAAAAAATTTGAAACTAGCTGGTGCCCGCAACTTCGTCTGCGCAATATCTTAATAAATTGTAGGCCTATGTGTTATTCTGATGTATTATTACTTTATTATTGTAGTTTCATTAAATTCCATTAAGTAGTTTTTACGTGAAAGAGTAACAAACATCCATACAAACTATCGCGTTAATGAGAAGTTTAGTAGGATAAAGATTTGAATAATATGATAGAGCAGTATGACGAAAACGATAAGGTAGTCATGAATATTGAACGTGATTTTAACACTCGTGTGATCACGGATGTACAGGGTGTTCTTGAGCATTTGCTTTAACTTCGTCATGTATAATTAAGGAAACACAATGGCATAGTTACTTTTATTAAATTCATTACTTTTCATTTTTTTATTTCTCATACAAAATAATTACATGTTGCATCAACCGCGGGCATTAGAATTAACAACACAACAATTGCAAATGCATAAATTGCTTACCTTCCTGCACTTTATCGTACATCCTCGTAAGGAACAGATCTAACTGCCTCCTTTCATCATCGGAAAGAGTCAGTTCAACCACAGAGTTGACCCACATGGCGAGTGGACTGGTGCCAATGCCCTGTCCGTTGGTGCCCACCAATGCCATGAGGCTGCAGAAACCGTCGGGAGTAAGAAACTGGAACAAATTGAAAAAAATTTGTAATGCAAGGGCAAACAATGTCTACATAATCGCGTTACCCTAAACCAGCTTATTGATGTATATGTTTTTTACATGTAAAAATTCTTTTCTTCCTAGCGTTTTCCCAGCTAATGCCACGACTCAGGGAGCCTAGGGTCCGCTCTGGCAACTAATCCCCAGATTTGACGTAGGCGCTAGTTTTACGAAAGCGATTGCCATCTGACCTTCCAACCCAGAGGGTAAACTAGACCTTATTAGGATTAATCCGGTTTCCTCACGATGTTTTCCTTCACCAATGAGCGATTGGTAAATATCAAATGATATTTCGTACATAAGTTCCGAAGAACTCATTGGTACGAGCCGGCAGGATTTGAACCTGAGACCTTTGGATTGAAAGTGTCACGTCCTACCGCTGGGCCACCAACGCTCTCTTACATGCGAAAGTTACTGCAGGTTTATGACGAACTTCTGTTTGCTATTATATTTTTTGTTTTGTTATTGTTTTATTTACATTAGTCGACCACATTATGTTATTTTCGGGAAGTTTATAAAATTAATAGAATTGTCGTGATTGTTACCTTAGAATTGTTTTTTAGGTTTCCATACAAAACAAAAAATACAATAATATATTCTGAATCCTTACAAAACTACACATGGTCATGTATTCGTGAAAAATGAGCATAGTTGGTTATATTCATATCAAGTGTGGCGGCGACTACGGCCGAATCGGTTGGCCGAGACGCGCGCTCGAACGCAACTCCTTCGCCAGGCACCATTTTCTCGCGCAATCAGGACCCTTAACCGAGTAGCGATCGAGATCGATTTGTTTTTTTGTTCTTTGCACGAATTCACAAGGGCCACATTGTATGTGTTAAGTTACGAGAATTGTTAGTATTACTTATTTTAATGTGTTATTGTACCTATGTTTTTTATTTTATTTTTTCTCTAATGTATATTTCACACTGTCGAATTAGGCTAGCCTGTAAAGATGGTTGTGTGTTTGTTTCAATAAAATAAAATAAAAGTTTCCTAAATATCTTAAAAACCTGCAATTACTTTAGCATGAAAATCTGCTTGTGGAGATCCACCTCAACACAAAAGATCCCACCAACATCCATTTCAAAATAACTCAATTGATGTTGGAGGTGGTTTAGTGCTACCTAAAAAACTAGCTCAACCATATTAATACAGTGCAACAGAAAAAGGTTGAAATTAAAAAATGGCAACATTATAGTGTTGTTCCTTTCATCAAATCAATATATCCCTCAGCATATTGAGTCAATCCACAAACTACTCCCCGAGCGGCTTGTACATGATCTCCTCATCCTCATTCACATATCTCTGTCTCAGTCAGTATTTGCTCTTACCTCTTGCGCAGCATCTCCATTAACAGCATTAGCCATAAACTCCCGCAATCAGGGACCCATCCTGTCCTCATTGCGGTAAGCAGGAAACCAGTAAGCATGTACTAGCAGAATGTGCCATGTATGCAGCAGCACGATATAAAGTATTTGGGAAAGACACATTAGAGGAAACCGAAATAAAGGATGTCGAATTAAATGATGTCCTTCTGTTCTGCAGGAAGACTGGAAGATTCGAGCAAGAGTGTGGGATGGGGAGGCAGCCGGATCAGTAACCTGCAGCTCAAACTTCAGGGAACTGGGCTGAATGAACACAACAAGTGCTCAACAGCCCGCCTGTGTCCGGCCGGGCGTCCCTACACTACATCTACATCTACAACTCCCTCAGCTGATCCACAAACTACTCCCCAAGCAGCTTGTACATGATCTCCTCCTCATTCACATATCTGTCTCTGTCTAACTATTTGCTCTTACCTCTTGCACAGCATCTCCATTAACAACATTAGCTGTTAGCTCCCTCAGCACATTGAGCTGATCCACAAACTGCTCCCCGAGTAGCTTGTGCATGATCTCCTCATCCTCATTCACGGTGCGGTGACAGAACTGCTTGATTTTGGCTACGGCTGAGCCTGGGTCTGAGCTTTGCTGGATGTAGGCTAGTATTCGGACTAGGAGCATGATACTGGTTGTTTCCGGTGGGTAGTGTAGGGGTCTGCAAAATATGAAGGTATGATCATTCAAGCTTGTCTAGGCGAGCGTGAGGTGTGTTTCAAAAATTCCTACTGAGGGTATTGAAGAAGTTGACTGTGGAATATGGGTTCAAATGGTGTTGTGGGCGATGGGTTAGCAACCTGTTAGTGAAATATCACCATTTCTTTATTTTTAGGCCCTTTATTTGCTAGTGGCACTCAAACTCATATGCTCTGCCTACCACTATAATAATACAGGCCTCACACCACTTGTTGCCATGTAGGTTATTGATAATAAGGAATAAGGACTTACTTCATCAACAAATGTAATTCATTTTAGTACAAGGTACTACTTTGTCGGTTTGCAGATAAGGCGCAAATGCCATAAAGATTTGTTTAGAAATGAACCTTATCAACAAAGGAAAATGGTACCTTTAACTAAAAATAAGCTGAAATGACAATCTAGCGCCTTTGGCTTAAAATGTCCCAAAAAGGTGGTCCACCTGTAGACTAATCTGACTGATAGAGACAAAAAAAATACATTGTCTGTCCTGTTCTGGTTTGAGCATAAAGGTTAGAAACAAAGAATTATATTTATCATTTTCTAGTGGGAGATCACAGAAGTGCCATGCCAAGACTAGTATATTTGAACTAAAACATTTAACACTTACTTCCAAGCCTCTAACAGCACAACAATAGGATGTTGCAAGTCATTAGGATCATAGCATATCGTCCTGTGGTACTTCGCATAGGCCTGTTGCTGGCAGCTCTCTGAGCAATAGTACACTCCGCACTGATCGCAACTGGTGATGTTGTCCAGGCACATGTCATAGCAGTCTGGATGGGGAAGCACCATGTCTGGGTTTGCTGACAGGCGCCTGACATTTTGTTCAGGGGTTTCTAGTGGCCTAAAAAATTTTGTTAGAACTGTCAGACTTAACTGCTAATCCTGACATATGGAACGAGAAATTAATTTTCTTGAACAGGACAAGATATGACTATAAATAGCCGGAAACCTGGTAACCTTCTTTAGTAGTAGCTGAGCAGTATGAATGAGAATTAAATTTATTATATTATGTTGTTCAACTGCTCATAACTGATTTATATAAAGTTATCAGACATATATAATGTTCCTAATAAGTTAAAAACTATAACTAACCTCATACAGTGATCACATGCTATGTATTTATATGCAGCGTTCCAAGCAAACTGACAAGACACCAATGGATCTTCCTCCAAAATAATATCGCCTGGTTCGTAATTCTTCGTAGAAAACATCGCTTTTCCCTGAAAAATATATTATTCAAAGCAAAACAAGTGTATGGTTGCATTGTTATGAGGATATTTTTTGGCTCTTACCTTTTTGCTGTTGCAAGTCTTTATTTCGAAGCCAGCCATTTTGATAGTATTTATTCGATAACCTTCACTTATAGCTTGGCTAAAAATATTTTAACTTTGGGGATTTATTCAAATTTGAAATTGCAATCCCAGAAGCCGCGATTAGCGACAAGGTGGTGGTGGCAAGGGGGAAAAAGAAGAGAAGAGGGGCGGGGTAAGGGCTCGAAAACGTCAATTTTAAGAACCGATTAACGCATAGTTTTGCTCGCAGAGTTACGCAAAAACTATTAAAGAGAAAAGAAAGAATCATGGGTTCAAATAACTCACAATGTTTTGACAATATTAGAGTTAAAAATTGATTGTTATTAAATGAAATGTATTCTCATCATTAATTTAACCACACAAACAAAACACAGTTTATTGCTGTATTACGTAAACAGAAACGCGGCATTCGCTAGTGATGTCCTCAGATATGTGGACATCATTAACATGGCATTTTAATGATTTGTACTATTACAATAATGACTTTTCGATTATAAAAATATTATTATGATAATGATAAAAAACATTATGATTACAATAACAAACTCTATATAGGTAGGTAATTATTATACTAAGTACTTTACAAGGCGTAATCAGAGTGATATTCTACATGTGAATTTAAAGCCCTCGGTATTATTAAAAATTTATAGGACGCCAGATTCCATGCCGCTAAGCGAGAGTAATTATATTTATGTTATGCTTTCCTTATGTTTTTAATAATTTGGTTGGTGTCACAATACACACAATAAACACATGAACACAATCAAATGTCATGCTTTTTTAAATTTAATGTTTTTCCCAGTGAAATTTTTCAAAAATATTTGAATATCAACTGTCAATCGCCACCGAGTACAACCTTCTTGGCCCACCCCTTGCACATACCGATTTAGCAATACGTGACTTAGGACTAACATTGGACAAACAACCAGATTTTAGGAAGTTTCTAAGACACTAGGATTCTAGGAGTCACAATTTTCTTCAGCCAAAGTCGCAGTCATACTTTACTACGCATATATCAAGAGTAGGTTAGAATTTGGGGTAGTCGTATGGGATCCTTATGAAAATAAATATAACACGATGATTGAGCGAATCCAAAAGACATGGCAGATATCTCTATAAAAGGCTCTTCGGCTACTATCCATTTTGTACCTACCCATCGCGTTTTATATCAGGTATGGTCGGGCTTTGCAGTCAACAATCCAACCGTACTGGAACAAATGAAGCTGCAGGTTCCACGAGCGAGTGGGCCGGCCGTGTACGCTGAGGGCGGCGCGGGCGGCGCCGTGACGGTGTATCAGCGTGCAGCGTGGTGCTAACGCCCCCCCCACTGGTAGTGCATGAACCGTTCCAAACCACCTTCTGATAATGGCTGACGACGTAGATATATTTGCGGATAGTATTGGTGTAATTCACAAGAAAGTTTTTTACTTGTGATACTATATTTACATTGATATAATTACTTGTGATGTGACTGAGTTCCTAATACCTATTACCGAAATTTGTGATTTTGTTTACTTCTTTCATATTTTATTTGGTTTACTGTTATTGTGAGTGTATGTCTTTTAATATTTGAAATTGTAGTGGCATATATGTATGTGTTTTGGTTTGAATGATATTTTTTATGGCCGCTAAATTTATGTGTTATTTTAATAAATAAATTTGAAAAAAAAAGGTCGGTTAACGGCTAACCCGCTTACAGATACACATTTCTTATAGCTGCAAAAGCACACTCAATGCGATAATGAACTAAAATGTATTAAAACATATATAAAAGAAGGTTGGCCTGACAACAAAAATAAATGTGATGATTGTGCTAGGCCATACTGGTGTAATGTGGACCCTTATGTAACTTCTTCCGGCAGGGTGGTGTTTGGTGATCAGACCTGATCGGTGGGGCTTCGATTCCTATGTAGGTCACATCTCCGAAAACGCATGTTACTACTAAACCTAATTTTATATGTAAATTGAATGTTTAATTTTTGCAACTAAATATAAATATAAAGCTTTGCATGTATTAAACAATATACATAATGTTATAAATTTATTCTTGTTAATTAAGGTAGGTATAAGTATGTAATTAGTGATAGATTTTGTTTCAATTTTGAAAAAGGGGAATTGTGGATAGTTCATGAATATAATATAATGTGGGTAATACTGCTTGTGAAATAAATCAGTCTTTGTCTCGAACTGGTGTTTGAGTTACATGTCGCCAATACATACATTAACAGAATCACCATTGTATTTTTTTATTCGAATAAATAAATAACTGAATGATAAACCCATATTATGTAGAATTTATAATACAACGTTTAAATATTTATTTCTTGTTTGGTTGACCCTGAAGTCCCTGCAAACTCATTTTTATTATTCTCCAATAAAAATGTAAAAACAAAAATGGTGTTTTTTATAGAGATGCTTCTATGAAATTACAACAGATAATCATTATATCATTGTAAGTACTAGTGAAATCGAACAATAATTAATATTGACGTAGCAAGAGAGGGTATTTCGAATGAATATTATATGCTACTACCGATACTGAAACAGAAGTATCAGTAATATACCTACTGAAACTTATTGCAATGGGAAATTATTCAAGATCCTTAATAGGTACATTATTCATTTTATCAATATATTATGTTTTATTTAATTTTTATTTATCAATTCATTATTCATTGATTCATACAATTTAAAATATATAACAACGACTTAATTGTTCTTTGTTCACCCATTGCCACCAAGCATCCCAACTCTAGTTATAATAAATAGGCGTGTTCATATAGATCGGGCTGCCTCACAAGATAATTAACGCACAAAGCAGCTCGGTCTACATAAACAGTACACGTGCTTCGACCGAGGCATTTCCACGCCTGTACGGTATCCAAGGTACGCTAAGCGGTGGCTGAGATAAACCACGTTTTTTTTTTCAAGTCAATTCCATTGCTGTAAAACTAGTAATAAATTAGACAGCGAGTTCATAGATAGGGATGAATTAAAACAAAAGTTATAAAATGATATATTTACATTTTCAATTACAAAAACACGAAACAAATTTTAGCCACATGATAATACCTAATATTTATTAGCTAGTCTGAAATCTGTATTTGGCCAAATAATCATTCAGTTATTACTAAGGTTAATAACTTGGTGGTAAAAGGTGAGATTAATCTACAAAGTATTATATCATACACTACAAAGTACATATCCTAATATTAGGATTAGGGTTAGGGTAATATATATTACCCTCTCAGAAAGTTGACTATTATTGAGGCGCATGCACAGTAGTTTATCAGGGTCAAACTTGTCTATTAAAAGTAAGAACATCAGCATATGCTACTATAATCTTGTTATCTTGTAGTCGTTTTGGATTTATATGCTTCTACTTCTTGTATAGTATCAAACATAGGTATGGCTTTGGTCTCAGGCGTAAATTGTAGTAATACAGTGGACAACATGGCTAAAGCAGCAAACAGTAATGATGGTAGAGCAGGAAGTATGTTTATCTGCAAATCAAATAAGATTTTAAATTTTTTACTACTTAATATACATATAATACTTGATTAAAAAATAGACTGAAACTTACTAAAAGCAAGGTAAATGGTGATAAGGTACTGCCAACTCTTGAAAATGTATTGCAAAAACCGGTTAAAGATCCTCTAACGCTAGTAGGGAACAATTCTAAGCTATATGTGAAGAGCCCGGTAAAACATAACGCAGTTCCAATTTTGCCAAAAAGAAATAACGATAATTTTACCCATAACTAGGGCTTGCAATATCCGTCCAATTTTGCTATCCGGATATTTCGAATACTTATTATTTTACTATTCGGATATCCGAATAATACGAATAAAAATCGAATATTTTCATTTTTGCATAGAAATACTTATAAAGTTAGTAACAAACTCGAAAATAATATTATAAATGGAAAGAGATGTCATATACCTACTACAGAAAAAGTGCCAAGGCCCCTAGTGCCCAGGGCTGGGATCGAACCACGATCGAACAACCTTCTGCTTTCGCGGCAGACGCCATTACCACGGGGTCACCCGACCACGACAACCGGAGTCCGAAATTTCCAAAGTATATGCAATCGTTTCTTATTTTTCAAACGCTTAAGGTGCGTAAAATGGCGGACCATTTTACGGCTCAGACTTGCATCTAGTGCTGTCTTTCTAAATAATCTTTACAAATTATTTTCAACTAGAAGCGATAGATGGTGCCACCATATTGTACAATTGTAAAGCATGAATTTTTTTTTTTTTAAATATAATAAATTCAAAATTCAAAAATTTATTCTGCAAGTAGGCCTCAAGGGCACTTTTACGAGTCAGTAAGCATTACAATAAAGCATTTGCATGTACAAACATTTACAATATATAATGAGAAGTAAAAGTATAATCTAACTACTGATAATACAACAGCCAAAACCTGGGTAAACAATATTAAAATAAATGTACTAAGTAATATGACAAGAGATGTATAGTCTCTATAGTTAAAAATAAATTAAGTTTGGAGATGTAGAAGGACCCCCTACGTCAAAATAAAAATACAAATAAAATTTGGAAATGTAAAAAGTCCCCATAGTCAATGGTTTGATTCATGTTTTTTAAGCACAAGTTGGTTCGATCCTAGCCCTGGGCACTCGGGCCTTGGTCGCTTTTTCTGTATTATATACATCTCTTTCGATTTATAATTCATATATATATATATTAGTATAAGTCCAGAGATGGGCATTATTCGAATAAAAAATTATCTAAATGATCATTCGAATGACGAATAATCCACCAATTTTTTATTCGCGAATGATTTATTCGCGGATGATTTATTCGCGGATGATTTATGCGCGGATGATTTATTCGCGAGTAACTTATCGGCGAATAAATATTTCGACCGGTTTTTAACTTGACGAATGATTTACTTATTATATTACTCCTATAAATTTACTAACAATATTAATGGTTTTTTGGCTATTCTATTAAATTTAGAAAAAGAAACATATATTAAAAATGACAAATTTTTACTAAAGTTCACGATCGTCTAAGATTTTAGTCATTTCGATATGATCTATATGTAGTTAATGTTATTTACTCTGGTTTTCAAACAAAGAATATCATGACGTATGATTTTTATTACGAATTATTAATAACTCCATGTTGATTTCTAAAGTGCACTTTTATTTACAGTCCTTTTATAATCCTTATGCGGGCTGGAAGAAAATCTGAGCAAAGAAACCGCCTAATTTCTATGGCATAGATTTTGTCAAGTTTCTGTACATTTCAATGACATATACTATCTCAGTCTAAAAAGGGCCTCGTATTTCTCATTCAAATAACCGAATATAAAATAAATTCCATATAAACTAGTAAGGCCATAATGTTTAAAAGAAATTGTGTCAATGAAACTAGGCGGTTGAAATTAAACTTGAGTTATGAATTCATAATTAGATAGCTATTTTAAACAGAAGTTGATAAGGTATTTAAAAAATTATTCGTGGCAATTCATTCGGCGAATAAATTATTCGCGGATGAATTATTCGACGAATAATTTATTCGAATACGAATAATCATCCGAAAATTCATTCGTCATCCGCGAATGATTTGGTTATTCGTCATCCGTCATCCGTCATTCGAATAAATTTTGCCCATCACTGAGTATAACTACTAAAAAAAGATGAATCAAAACAAAAAAAATTATCACAGACCAATAAACAATGTTTACTGTCAGTAAAAACTATCACACACATATAATACTAAAAATGTAATAAGTCATTATTATGGGACAATTATACACAAATCGTCCTAATTCCACAGCTAGTTTATGGCATTAAGGCTTGTGTTATGATTGTTAGACGACGCGTCGCAACGTTTAACTTACATAATATGTAGATACATATAAAAGCTTAAACACTCTGACAAAACATCTACATCAACATCAGAGAAAACATCTATAACTCAGAAACAAATATTCGTTATTAACACAAAAAATGCCCTAACCGGGATTCGATTCGAACACAGGAACTACTTGTAGGCAGGGTCACTACCTAGGCGGCCATTAACAAAGTAATAGAATTTAAGAAAGTATACTGAGTATAAAAACCAAATTAGCTTTGCAACAAGTTCAAAAATTATTAGATGCACCTCGTAGTTAAACAGATAAACAGTATATGTAATCGGTATTTAAATATTAAAGATGAACTGCCAATCTCAAAGTCAAATGCTAAAACTAAAAGTAAGAAACTTAATGTCCATAGATGGTTACAAAAGTATTCTGCACCGCACTAGAGGCATATAAATTAAAACATATTCCACTCCCTATATATGGACTTTTTTCTAAACTTTTAATAACAATGCGAACATAAATCCATACTAAAATGCATTATTCGGATTATTCGTATTATCCGGATATGTACTGAGTTTAAATCCGGATAGTAAATTTAACGGATATTCGAATAAAACGAATACTCGGATATCCGGATTGCAAGCCCTACCCATAACATCTCTGTAAAATAAAAAAACCTTTAAAACATATTCAAATTCACAGATTAATTTTATTTGATTCACTAAATGAGAATTGACTAACACTTCCACCGTCTGTTATTTGCCTCTGTCTTTAATCTTTCGTTGTATTGTTTTTTAATGTTTTTCATTTATAATAAAATAAAGTGTAATAAAAGTGTGTCTATCGAGGTATCGATTTAAATTTTATTTACTTAAAACACTTACCGTCTGGAGTAAACGCCTGAGCAGATAGAAATACAGCGCAGGAAACGAAGCCACATTGTAAAGAAATTTTCCTTCCATATTTTGAGAAGGTAAAATATGCTATCATATCCCCGGGTAGCGACGCAAGTGATGTCAGTACAAAATTCACGTATTTATCTCCTGGCAGATATATTGACTGCATGGCCACACCATAATATATCAATCCACATGTGAAAAAACAAATAGAAACAACAGTAAGGCGTACCATTATTTCTTTGGAATGTATTATGTTCTTAAAAGATTCATTTTTCTTCTGAGTTGATACATTAAATTTTGATCGCAAATCGTCTTCATCAATAGTATCTATATCATTATGCGATAATGTTAGTTTATTAGTCTTTGTAATAGTTTTAAAGGTTTTTTTAGCCTGCACAGGCTTTCCTTGCAATAATTGCCACCTAGTGCTTTCATGCAGTAAAATTATGTAACTGATAAATAAAGTTACAGGAGTGTATGTTGCTAGTATTAATGTTCTCCAATGTTGAAATCCCATTGCTAGAAATGCAAACACGACTTCGCCGACGTATGTAGCATACGAGAATATAACACCAGTAAGGACTCTTTTAGTCTCACCACCAACTTCAATCACTGTAAAAAACAATAATTATCTTAGTTTTCTTAAAAAAACAATTTTTAATTGATTTATTGTTTTGCACACTAGTACTGATTTCATAACATAAAATAAAACTTACTCAACACGATGGCTACAGTGTACAGTCCAGATGAGATAAATGATTCCAAAAATTCGGCTGCCACATAAGTATAAAAGTTCTTAACAAGTAACTTAATCGATCCGACTACGCCCCCGACAGCACAAAATATAAAAATCGGTTTTCTGCCGAATCTAAAAAAAAAGTCTGTGAAACGAAGTGTCAGTAAAAAAATACCTAGTTATAAGGTAGATGTCGCACTGGATGTTTAGTTTAGTTTAGTTTTAATTATTTTTTTATTGAAAATTAACATTGTATATATGTTGCAGTCAAAAGTGTGAACTGGTCAAAAGAACTTTTAACCGACAAAAACAGGCAAAACTACTTTTGACTGAGCATGTTGGTCAAAAGTAGTTTTACCTGAAAATCATTGGTTAATAGTATTTATGACTGTTACTATCAGTCAAAAGTACTTTTGACCGCAGGCACTCGACAAAAGCACTTTTGACTAAAAATAACAGCCAAAAATAGTTTTTCCCAAGGAGGTTGGTTAAAAGTACTTTTGACTCCGTCATAAGTAGTTTTGACTGGTTGTCAGTCAAAACCCTTAAAAAGTTAGTCCTTAATATGTAGCACCCCACTACCATTAAAAATTAAAAAAAAACTCTACAATAAGAAACAAGTTTATTATTAAATAATTAATAGGTACATTAGGTACTCGTATAAACAGTGTAATACAGGGCAAGTGGTATACCTGTAAACGATTGTGACAATAATAATCGTAAGTTTACTTAACATAAAACAATTTTCAAAGTCTACAAGTGTAAAACATTTATCATAAAATAAGTACAACTCAAGTTCTAACAATATTAAACAACACGAAATAATAATCACAAAATAATCATCAGAGGTAAGCAAAACATTAATCATAAAATAAGTACAACGCAAGTTAAAATAATATTAATCAACACAAAATAATAATCGTAATATTAAGTTTACATAACATAAAACAATTTTCAAAATCTCCAAGTGTTCAGAGGTAAGCAAAACATTAATCATAAAATAAGTACTACTAAAGTTCTAAGAATATTAAACAACACAAAAGTATTAAGACAATTACGTATTTCTTGCAAACAACATAACCAGGCCTCGGAGTTTCTCTTGTAGTGCACGAGTAAGACGAAGGATTAAACACGTTTTTGGGAGAAATAAAATTAGTAAGAATTGGATTTAAATTATGTGTTAATATCGACGCCTGGTTTGCTTTCGTGTTACCGGTAAAAAATCTCCGAGAGGCCGGAACATAACAGAATACAGTAAAACAAGCAAATTCGTATTTTTTTTCCTAGAGCAAATCCCATTAGCTTGGTATCTCACAAACAATTCTCATTATCTGCATGAGATTATCCTGTTAAATATCTGTGGCCAGAACTGCCACTTCAAAATGAAACGCATAATAAGTGCAAACAACTTTTTACTTAAGTAGTCTTTTGGTATTTAAGCTTGATTCACGCTGATTCCGAACCGACACCGTACCGTTTGCAAGTTGCAATTCTTCTTCATTGTTCAATCCATTTATAATCTCTAAAGGAAACTTTGATGTTGTTAGTCCCACTTTAGGTTCAGTTCCAAACATTGCTTGGTACGGAGACTGCTTTATCCCTGAATGAAATGCTCTATTTTTCATGAATTGCACAAATTTGAGACCGTTAGACCAGTTAGTACTTTTATTGTCGTGCATCCAAGATGCTAGCATCTTCTCAACATCTTGGTTAGCCCTTTCCACGGATCCTTGGCTTTGACTATGACGTGGTTTTCCAGTAACAAGTTTCAACTCCGGCCAATATGATGCTAATTCTTTGATAACTGAATTCACAAATTCTCTTCCATTGTCAGAATGCAAAATGCATGGCGCTCCAAAAGTCAAAAAAATATCCATCAATTGATATGCAACTTCTGTAGCTCGTTTTGATGCCAGTGGTCGCAGAATTACAAATTTGGTCAAATGATCCTGATATACCATAACGAACTTATGCCCGCGATCTTCTTGCGACTGCATATCAATAAGATCTACTTGGCAGCGGCTGTTCATTTCAGTGTGCAGAATTGGCTTCGATACTAAACCCCTCTTTTTCTTACTCTTCTTCCTTTGACATACCTCACACATAGATAAATATATGGTAATCATCTCTTTCGTAATATTAGCGTATTTTTTTGCTGTTTCATTTTTAAGTCTATCGCGACTACCGTGTCCAATAGAAACATGTGCTGCATCAATTATATCGTAGATTTCTTCAGCCGGTAAAAAATATTTGAAAGGCTCTGTATTTGTGACTAACTTTTTTATACCACAGACTTCAATTACATTAAAGCGTTTAAGCCTACTATATTGTATCGGTGTTTTCTTTTCTTCGAATTTTGCGTCCTCCACATCCATTGTGAATTTTTCAAAGTCTCGTTTTGGCATAACATTAAAATGTGTAGCTTTCATGTCTTCAATTGTTAAAATTCGCTGTAGAAATCTTTCTTTTCTCTCGTGCTCACTCATTTTTAATATTAAACACTAACAAGTCCTTTAACAGTATTTAATTTAAATTGTTTTATATGCGTTTCTTAGAAATTTTATCGACTAGCTTAACTTTTTAAGGGTTTTGACTGACAACCAGTCAAAACTACTTGTGACGGGATCTGACAGTCAAAAGTACTTTTAACCAACCTCCTTGGGAAAAACTATTTTTGGCTGTTATTTTTAGTCAAAAGTGCTTTTGTCGAGTGCCTGCGGTCAAAAGTACTTTTGACTGATAGTAACAGTCATAAATACTATTAACCAATGATTTTCAGGTAAAACTACTTTTGACCAACATGCTCAGTCAAAAGTAGTTTTGCCTGTTTTTGTCGGTTAAAAGTTCTTTTGACCAGTTCACACTTTTGACTGCAACATATACATGTCAAGATAAAATAAAATGAATTCACAAAAAGATCGTCACAATAATAATTTCAAATAATAAACAAGGGCAAAATACAAATCGTATAAAATAATAGGACTTTCTATAAATAAAATAGAAAGTATGTGACATGTCAATTACAATTTACATTCAAATACCTAATCTATTTACAAATAATGTAATGCAATGACATATTATAACCTGATACACAGCTAGGTCAATGGTGGGTCAATGCGACTCGCACCGCACGCCGGCGTGCAAGGGGGGTAGTGCTATAAACGCGCGTAGCGTTATCTCACTCAGACACTGGAATGCGATGCGAATCGCATACAGTGAGACATCCACCTAAATTTTATGTTTCTTACCTACCCAATACATCCAAATTTATGAAAATTTCCGGTTTTCATATCTTAAGCTCCAATGCGGGGCATATCGTTTTTTAACAAATTGGATAATTCAGGGCTTCTGGTGGATGTGGAAATTTGATAGTTGTATTCGTTACATCTCATGGTCTTAAGTAACCGAACTAACCGATGTCTACAGAACTCCGTATACCAGAGCAGTGCCACAAAGCAGTGTGAAAACATCCTTAACTAAGGAAATTAAACAATAAACTATGTACTTATTACCTGTCTGCCAGCCAACCCATTATTAACATAGAGAATATCATACCGATGTTATGGGCGCCACCTATAAGAGCGGGCTTCCAAGATGAGCATCCAATATCCAGCTAAAAATAAAAAATATTTTATTCATGTGTTTTAAAGCTGGTTTTTGTAAGTAGCATAAACATTTCCGTTATATAAACTTAAATTTGGTGACATAATTACTATATAAATCGTTTTGTTCAGCTATGGTGAAGCCTTTGACTACGTTATCGACGATTACCCACCCAAGGATTTCGTCACTATATATGTATGCAAGGTGTGAAAAACTATTTTAGCCGAAACACTTAATACATTTTCGAGTGTAATACGAGTAAGTAGTAATAAATATGATCGATATTGAAAGTGAGTGACTACATTTCATTTAGTGCTAGGGCTTTCCAAATACCGAACCTTTCGCACTACCGGTTCTACCCGCATTAATACTGGAATGGACGACTTTTATGCCGGGATCCCGCGATCCCGGAATTTTTCATGAATAAAGGGAATGTAGAAACTTTGAAAGTAAAATACAAATTTTAAGACTTTTAAGTGAAAAATAACTTCAAAAGCTCTTTTTTGAAAACTCACAATATTTATCAACGTTTGAGCAGAGCACATATATGATCATTTCATAAATTTTTATTTGTTGTTTTTTAGAACGTGTCTTAATCGAGGTGGTGATCATAAAAACTTTCATGGTCATGCAAAAAATTGTTCCAATTTTTGGCAGCGTTGGCAGCTATTAAGTTAGAATGGCGTCTACGTTTAATTTAAGGTACTGTATATGTGATTTAATTGGAAGGAGAGATTGCCAAAACATCCATGAAGCACTTAGAGAAAATAGGGAAGAACAGGAAAATATACCGCAATACCGCAACACTAAAGTTCTATTAATGCGCACCCTTATTTTTCCCACATGAACATGGATCTCGAGAGTGCGAGCAAAAAATGACGCATTCTAGATGTAGATGCTGGCGCAGAATATTGGGTATCTCTTGGATACAGCGCAGGGACGCAAGACTACTGCATCAATTGTCAGTGAGCTCCACATACACGGCTTACATGTTTCTAGAGAGTGATGATTTTCTTTGATAATTTAGCCCGTCAAGAACCGTCATAAAGGCATCATATTTTGAAATTAAATACCCGGATAGAAATCTGTCTTGAAAAAGGCGGTATCCCGAGATCCCGGTATTGGAAGCCATATTTATTACAGTAGAGTACGGTTATAACGACGCCGAAGGGACCGACAATATTACGTCGTAGTACTAACCGGAAGTCGTACTAAACAAACTGTCAATTTTAAAGTTGTTTCTCGATTTAATAGTCACACATGCATTATCACACAATTCATAATGGTTCAATGTAACTCACAGAATAATTGAAATTAAGAATATTTTGCTCTTTAGTGAAAGAAATTGTTGAACCATTGACCTATTTACTCGTACTTCCCGACTACATTGCAAATTTACAACTTAAGCCATTGTAAATTGATAGATTTTTTTTGAAACGAGATGAAACCCTTACGCGCTTAAGTTTTAGAAAATTCGCTTCGAACAAAGATTCTTGTATGTATTGTTTGGTTACAATGCACCGTCACCGTTGAACCGAACATATGCGTGTGAAATCCCGTCGTTAAAAGCGGTATGTCGATATAAGCAGTCGGATGCACTTTCATAGTGGCTTGTATGAAAACCAACCATCTGCTTATATCTAAGTCGCTAAAACCGGTTGGTCGTTGTATGCGGAGTCGTACTAATCGGATTCTACTGTACTTACATAAGTTCGAGTCTCGCGAGAGTTGTATATATAAAGTTAATAAAGATACAATAAAGAAACAAGTTAATAAAGTTAACATCGCAAGTTATAAACTTGCGATGTTAACTTTATTAACTTGTTTCTTTACTTTGCAGGGGTAGTCTCTCTGCATAATAAAATTATACACCTGACTAATTAATAATTACTGATTACCTCTGATATTACTGAGTCACTGTGTCGTAAATCCACTGGTCACATTCTGCAAATTCCACGGGAATGTGGTTCGAGCAAGTTCCATTAATTTGTGTGAAATTAAATACTGGCCTAACACATTTTGTATCTTCTGGTGTAGACCACCATATGGGAACCGAAGAGTTTGTATCATTGCCATCACATTCAGGAACTCGACATCTAAAACATATTTTTATTCTGAAGATATTTTCTTTATAAGATAGTTATTAACTTAAAGTTAAATATAAGGATTAATTGCTCAAGGATATCATAACAGTATTTTTTTACAAATATATTTTACTTAAGTAGATAATCAAAATTTGTTGTGAAAGAAATTAAGCACTGAAATTGGGCGATTATGTTCAAAAATTAAATTAATATTAAGTACTTACCTAAAATTCACATTTTCGGCTACAAACATATAATTCACATTCATCATGGAGACTATCATCAATGGCAAACAAATGAGAAAATACTGTATAATTTGAAATCTGCCAAAGGTATTTAATTGAGAGAAAACATCCTTACTTGATTCGTTTTCTACATCCTTATGAACAATATTCATGGCCATTTTTAATTAATTGATTAAGTACTGATTCACCGTTGTTCCCACAATCAAATAATTACTTGATAGAACATTTTAGATATTCGCAGGAAGTCACTCCGACCGCACCGACGTTCATACGATACTATTTTCATCGTGACCAAAACTGCGTCAACGCTTCAATTAGAAATAAATGATTTGATCTCTTCTTCATTCATGACATGAAACATTGAATATAATTATTACGTACATTTATAACCAGAAGGTTACGTGTCAGGTTCATAGGGATAATACTGGATGGAGATAAGTCCGGACAATTCAAATAATAACTAAACTTAGAGCTATTTTTAATAGCTTCAATGTTAGTATTTATGAAAAATATTATAATAATAATTAACCTTTCAATTTCAATCCAGACGAGAAACGATAACTGGTTTAGATGAGTCCGGTTTTCTTACAATTGTCATCAAAAAGCTAACGATAAATACCTAATGATGTTTCTCGTTATAGCTGTGCTGTGTATTTTGTCAATTTGTTTTCGGCGTATAGTTTTATCAAAAATATTTTGTATAACGTTTTTTTCACTGTTTCTCAAGGCTTAGATACTAGATAGTGACATTAGTGTTATAGATTTTTTTCATGAGTTTTTGTTACAGCGATATTAGAAATCTTTAATTCTTTCTAAAGAGATCGCTTTCTTTCTAGCAATGTATTGTTTTTTGAAGTGTAAAATAAAGAGTATTTTTGTATTGCGCTGTATGTTTCGTAGGTATTTTCCGAAATGGTTTTGCTACTGCACTGCATGCCAAATCTATTTCAACCTATTTACACAATAAAGAAAAGTACAAATGGTAGAAGTAAGCCATATCCATCTTATTATGAACACATATCATCTTGTTAGTAATAAATTAATTAAATAATATAAAATTCAAGCAAGTATAAGCGTGAGTCCCATAAAAAACTTTGTTTAAGGTTTGCATATGCACCTACTTCTGCTATTAATTTGGAATTTGAAACCATTAAAGTTAAGCGAGTGGAAGATAATCCTCAGCTTTCTTGGTGTTCCGTACAAAACTAGGTCGATTGAGCATTTATAGTTTCACTTTGGTGTATTTATTTATTTGTTTTAACTTTAATGCACAAGACAGAAGACTGTACATAATTATGGTGGACTAAATGCCAAATGGCATCCTTTACGAGTCATCCATAGGGCTAAACAGAGACATTTAAGTTGGTGCAGGAAATAATTATTTCAAGGGAACAATCAACTGTCACAAGGAATCCTAATAACAAGGCTAGCTTTAATTGTACGGTCCATAGTTAATCGGCTTTGACTGAAGGTTGACTGGTAGAGAATGCTCCATAGCATTTAGGCCGCCTATTGAAAAAAAATGTTTATTTTATGATTTAACGATTAAAATTGACAATTATATAAATATGACTGCCATATTCATCCGTTGCTTTTCTAACCCTAAAACAACGAAGTACCTATGAATAGAAACCTTGCAAATTTTTGATCAATCTCGTAGGGTTCAGCCAGCGTTCGCAAAAAATCTACATCAAATTAGAAGCCTCTTAAATTATTAGACAAGCCTTCCTCTTGAATCACTCTATCTATTAACCGCATCAAAGTCCGTTGCGTAGTTTTAAAGATCTAAGCATACATAGGGACACACAGAGAGAAGCGACCTTGTTTTATATTATGTAGTGATTAGTGGTAATAAAACGACTAGGCGTTTTTAAGGCCTAGAAAGTGAGATGGCAGTTACTTTCGTAAAACTAGCGCCTATGCCACATCTTGGGATTAAGTGCCAAAGCGGACCCCAGGCTCCTTGAGCGGTGCCATAAGCCTTGAAAACGCTGTGAAGAAGAAAAATAATGACTGATGATGAATTTTAATGATATCGTACATCACTAGTGCTGTACTCTAGTATCATTTTCGACCAATAATATCTTTACTTAGCAATATTCTGCCCTAGCATTGGTGATCAAGTTATGAAATGGCCGTGTATTTTATAAACAGCCAATGATCTCAGCCTAGGTAAACGCAAACTGTCATGTCATTGGAGTAATTGAAAACAGAAACGTCAGAATCGTTTTTATGTCATGTACGTAAACGCGCGTCAGGCAGGAATGGCGCCCTAATTGTGGATGATCACAAATTACATTTAATATTGTAAGAAAACAGCGAAAATGCATATAAAACAGGTAACGAACTTCGTCGCTGAATGTACCTTTACATTAGTAGTCGGAAAAAATGGAGGAGTCTGTTAATAAACTCTTGTAACGTGTTACCGTCTAATGTTATTGTTTACAGGTGATAATTCAGGGTTTTAAGAGTTATCGCGAGCAAATCGTTGTAGAACCTTTCGACAAACGGCACAATGTCGTAGTAGGACGTAATGGTTCTGGAAAAAGCAACTTCTTTCACGGTAAGTTATAAACATTCACCACATTTCATTGTAAGAAGTCAGTGTTTGCCTGCTTGCTTAGCTGCTATAAAATTTTAGTTAGGATCCTAAAATTGTATTTCCTTTCCTAAAATTTGGAAACACATGAACTCGTGCGTTTCAGAACTAACAAGACGGCCCTATGGCATGTTTAAAAGACTATTCTTTCTGTTTTAGTAGTAACAATAGTAACAACTCATATTAAGCTCTAAACTACCATCCGTATGGCAATTTTCGTGTTAGATGCCTGTTTAAACTTGGTACTGGAGGACATGCATACACAGTTTGGAACATATTGTTGTTTTAACTGGAGTTTTTTTGAAATTATATTATCAAAACTATCAATGTTCATTGTAATAGATGCTGCCCTTCATACCCATAAGTTTTTTTGGTACTAAAAAAGGGAAGAATAAGAGATGACTTATTGCTGTTTCAGCCATCCAGTTTGTGTTGAGTGATGAGTTCTCACACTTGCGGCCAGAGCAGCGGTTGGCTCTGCTACACGAAGGGACAGGACCCAGGGTGATCTCTGCTTTTGTGGAAATTATCTTTGACAACTCTGATAACAGGATACCAGT
This sequence comes from Lathronympha strigana, assembly GCA_949128165.1. NCBI lineage: Eukaryota > Metazoa > Arthropoda > Insecta > Lepidoptera > Tortricidae > Lathronympha > Lathronympha strigana. Next base: position 5,703,391 of record OX421911.1, read on the forward strand.
GAGTAATATTGTGTTAACATTCCTTTGTTAGTTATTATCCTTATTATATTTCATCCCTGATTCAAAAAGAGGGCTGTAAGAGGTCCAAACTGGAACTAGTCACAGAATTTCAGTCAATATTGAATCTGAATTGGGTTGTGTTATTTACAGGAGCAGGGTTTGACATCATGAATTTTTCCGCTTTTCTTTTTCTAGGAAATTTGGTATCGTTTGCAGACATTTCTGTCTAAAAATAATAATTTAGTATGGAGTAGTGCATTGTCAGTGGTGAATTCTCAATGTAACTTAAGACTACTAGCTGATTAAGAAGTACTTTCTCAGTACATGTTGCTTAGCGCTCCCCTAACACGTATGGTGGAGAAATTTAAGGCCACAGGTGGGTTCTCGGCAGTGCAATTGGCAGAGCGATGAGCGTGTATCATATCCCAGAGTCACGGGTTTCAGTCCTGCCAGGTCATCAACTTTTCCAGTGTTCCTTTCTTTCTAAGAAATTTGGTATTGTTTCTAGACATTTCTGCAAAAGAAGCTTTTTCTATCCTGTTGGGAATTTATAATTTAAGTATTTGTGCAAAAATTTTAATTATGGAATGTATTTAGGTGTAATGTATTAAATAACACAATGAACCTATGTGTCAGACCCTTTACAGCACTCATCACAGGGTCATCATTTAACCCTGGATCATTTGTTCATATTTGCAATTAATCCATTTCAAAGTGTTATTTCAAATGAATACTGATCTTGGTAATTGAAGATACTGTTTACATCCCTGAAGTTTGTTGGGTGGGTTGAGTGTGTTTGGGTGTAATTATCTAAAATTTGTGATATTATGTATTTACTAAAACGGGGCTTAATCGTGTATAGATTTTGAAAACAAACCTCCGACGTTTCAAGGGCGACGTTGCCCCCGTGGTCCCGGAGAAAGACTGGCTGAGGTTGACATCAACATCTTCTAGCTGCGCGGGTTTTACGAACTACCCGCACTTGGTCTTGATTATAAACTTGAACATTTTGCGCACTAGGGATGTGACTCTGTCGACACACTTACACTCACGATGTCCGATTTTTGAGCCGGTGATATTCGATTACGCTTACATTTATCAATGACCGGATTCCAAGTAGACGAGATTCTAAAACCGTCATCCCGATTGAAATTGGGGTATTTCTTGATTTCAATGGCTTCCCGTACTTTTCTACTATGGAAACGACGATCCGTTGAAAGGATTTTAGGGTTATGCAACTCAATCCAGTGGTTTGGTCCAGACTCTAACAAATGTTCGGCAACCGCAGACTTGTTTACCTGGCGATTTTTGACAGCTGCGATATGTTCCTTCACTCTTTCCGCCATGGTACGCTTCGTTTGGCCGATGTAGGAACTACCACAACTGCAATCAATCTTATAAACACCAGGTGATTGGTACGGGATAACATCTTTCGGGGTTCTCCGGGACCACGGGGGCAACGTCGCCCTTGAAACGTCGGAGGTTTGTTTTCAAAATCTATACACGATTAAGCCCCGTTTTAGTAAATACATAATGTGTGAAAATCGTGAAAGTTTAAATAAGTGTAAAATTTGTGATAGTTTTGTAAAACATACAATACAAAATAGCATCATAGCCTCTTGATTCTGCCTAAGAGTTGTCGTTGTTGTTGTAAAAGTATGTCTCTTAAGGCAGTGTGCCTCTTGGCAAAGGCCTCCTCCAGCAATTTCCATTGGTGCCAAACTCGAACTACCCTTCGCCAATTGGGGCGGTAAGTTTGAGACTTGAGTTCATCTTCCCATCTTCTATATTGCCAACTTCTTGACCTTTTTGCTCGGGTACCAATCTGTAAATTACTTTTCTCCATTTCTCTTCAGGAGTGCGCAGGGTATGGCCAGTCCATCTCCACTTAAGTTGGTCAATTTTTGTGAGTATGTCTGACACTTTTAGTCTTCGCCCTGATTTGCCTATTTCTTATTCGGGTCTTGTTTTGACACCTAACATGTTTCGTTCCATGGACCTTTGGGCATGTTGCTAGTTTTCTTGATGATGCTTTGTTAAGGCCTATGTTTCGCTGCCATAGGTACCGAGGTGTTGAATACCTTTCTTTACAGCGACATACTGAGATCTTCTACCTTCATAACATGATACAAAATATAACATAAGTACTTTTAAAAATTCTCCTGTTTTACATAGCAAAAAATAGATTACAAAAATAAATTACTTGCAGATCGAGAAAGATGAGATCTTCCTCCGCCGCGTCATTGGCTCGAAGAAGGACCAGTTCTTCCTCAATAAGAAGGTGGTGCCTCGGTCAGAGGTACTCAACCTGCTTGAGAGTGCTGGTCTGTCCAACTCAAACCCTTACTACATTGTCAAACAGGGCAAGGTAAACAGTCTATTTCTTTTTATTACCCTGTTTTTGTGTCCCACTACTGGGCTAAGGCGTCTCTTATTCCAATCCTCACTGTAAACAAGTAGATAAAAAAAGTAGAGAAGTAGAGAAAGGTAAATGAATAATCTTGCAAATGTTTTTTTTTTTATAACTACGCATAGAACTGATGGCCACGGGCAAAAAGTCCTTCAGTGGAGACTTCACATTCCCATTTTAATTTGTTTGGGGATGCTGGTTTACACAATATTTTCTTCACCGAAAATCTGCAGGATTAGCCTAGATAGCTTCAAAAAGTCACGGAAAAAACAATTTAAAGTCTTAAATTATCACTTTGATTTGACATGAAAGATACAGTGGTACATAAATTCTATTGTTTTTTTCAGATCAACCAAATGGCTATCGCCCCAGATTCCCATAGGCTGAAACTTCTGCGAGAGGTCGCCGGCACTAGGGTGTACGACGAGCGCAGAGAGGAATCTGTTACTATATTGAAGGAAACTGTTGGAAAGGTAAGCTATGACTAAATTAAATTTGAGAAACGTATCATACTAGGCGTGACTAGTTTCGACTGCATCGGGCAGTCATCGTCGGACAGACAAAGTGGTGTTGTCACCACCACGGCTCAGACAGCACTGCTTGCCTTTGTGGTAAATACGTGAGTTTTTATCCTTTTTAAAAAAAATTTAATGTCATGGGTCATGGTGGGTGGTGTCATGGTTAAATTATGACTAAATTCTTAAATTAGATTTCTCCACACAGAGCAAGTAAATGGTTTTAATAAATAAATATATGTACGTCTTTCCGATTACGGAACTTTGGGTACGTACGGACGAACGGAGACGTACGAGGAGCCGAACACAATAAGCAGAGATGTTTTCGATAATTTAATGAAATGTAAGGGATACACCGAGCGGATGTTGCACCTGCCCGTATGGCACGCACGCAAATTCATAACCCACAAGGGTGTAAGGACTTGACAGTTAATGGAATCTAAAATGTACTGGGCTATTGGGTTAAAGTGATGGGCTAAATATGGACTGAATTACAAAAAAACTACACCCCTGTCTAATAATACGGTATCCAGTATTGTTATTCGTAACTTATAAGAAAATATAATTATTATACATATAAACCAAAATAGATGGCATATACTAAAGAAAAATACCAACTATCTGAGTAAGCTGCGTAAGCTGAAGACCCGGGTCCAATCCCCAGCTTAGCCTCCGAAGGAACTCTTTGTCTTTAGTATATGACATCTATTTCGGATTATAATGAATATGTATACAGTATTGTTACCCCTTTAATCAAATAATTTGATTTGTTTCAAGTGTTTCAACAAAAACTTTTATCTTGATAATTTGAACGGTTTAAAATTTGATCCACCCTTCTTACTAAATTATTTATTTCCAAGGTGGAGAAGATTAATGAGTTCCTCCAAACAATCGAAGAGCGCCTGAAGACCCTGGAAGAAGAGAAGGAAGAACTAAAAGAGTATCAGAAGTGGGATCGCGCCCGCCGAGTGCTCGAGTTCATCATATACGACACCGAGCATCGCGACAATAAGAGGAAACTCGAGGAGGTAATCGTCGTTATACTTACCTCATATGTACAGCAATCATTTGATGGAAATATCACCTTTCTGTCACTAGGAATACGGGTGTTTTCGCTATCAAATGAGATTTGCAGATACGAGGTTGAGTAAGTATAGCGACGTAATGTCTGTTGTCAGCTGTTTAACTCTTAAACGCATGAATTAACAGTATTGATCCTAAAACATCCTAAGTGACAACCAAATTCATTTCAAATTAAGAACTTCCAAGAGAAATTGATTGTCACTTGTCTCGTTTATCATCATGCATTTAAGGGTTAAAGTCTGACCACCGAACAAACGCAGTAACAAACAGTAGGAGGTTGTCTTTTTCTAACGCTAGTACTACCACCCCGAAAAAAGGGATGGATGTAGTTTTTTGTCACTATATCCATATGATGGGTATAGTGTCAGTAGGACACTGCGTTCGTTCCGTGGTTAGACTATAACATAACGTCTTTTCAACCATAAGATAATAATCATTATTTATTAAGATGTTTTATTTAAAACATCTCAATAAATAATTATGGGGAATTGGTTCACAAAAGTCAATAAATGCGTGAGTTACTTAAGAAATCATCATACATCTTTGAGTATTGAGGAGTTCCCTCTGTTTATTATGATCATCAGGTTAGGACAAAAAATCAATGGGACCATTGCAAACTCCTTTCGAAACTAACAAATACAGCTAAATCGGTTCACGTAATAGTTCGGTTGTCTGTATGTTACCTGTTTAAACAAATGAAAACTGAGGTACTGTCTGAAAAGCAAATGATCGCAGTAACAGTAGGACAAGCGAACTATATCCATCCCTTTTTTCGGGTTGGTAATACTAGCGTAAGAAAAAGACAGTACCATGCTCTCTAACTTACTGTTTGTTACTGCGTTCGTTCGGTGGTCAGACTTCAACCCTTAAATGCATGATTGATTTGTTCGTTCGATTGCTTCGCAGACTATATGTAATATGTAACATTTTTATGATCCAACTAATTGTATTATTGCAGTTGGAAAAAATACGCGCGAACAGCGGCAAAGAGCAACAGCATTACGCGGACATGGTCAGAGAGGCGCAAGACCATGTTAGGGAAGCCAACAGGTTAGTTAATTTTTATTTGAGGGAACAGAAGTTCTGGATTTACCGAACTTCCAGAAACCGGCTTAACCCTTAATTGCATGAATTAACAGTATTGATCCTAAAACATCCTAAGTGACAACCAAATTCATTTCAAATTAAGAACTTACGACGATATGACAAAGTCTACATTCCAAGCGAACTTGACCTGTCACTTGTCTCGTTTCTGTGTGCATCCTCATGCATTTAAGGGTTAAAATGACAGTTCGGGAATAAAGTTTTTGCGTCAATACTTTGATATTTTATCCTGGTTCCGAAGCCTTGGATATACCCCGGTGGGGCCTTGCCAATGCGTATACTTTGCATAAGTATTTTTACATTATAAGCGTATTTTTCTATAGGAAACTAAAAGAAGCACGCAAGGATGTGGCTGCAGCGCGAGAGGAGAAAGACATCCTGTCAACGGAGCAGCAACAGCTGCTTCGAGAGAAGACCAAATTGGAGCTTGGCATCAAAGATCTCAGTGACGATGTCGACGGCGATAACAAGTCTAAGGTAACTTCTGAAGATAAAGTAATATATCCACCCTTTGACTTTTTAATAAGCGGGACTTGCAACATCTGTAATTTTCTATACAGGGTGTAAAAAAGTACCAAACGTTACTTAAACAGCTGTTAAGGTCAATGACCCTGAGTACGATGCGAGTGGAAAAATAAAAAATAAGTTTACCTTTGTATGGAGATATTGGGCATTTTCGATCAGCTGTTTCATAATAAAATTAATAGTTTAAAAAACTAAAACACACGCTTTTAGCACGCACTAAAAATTACAAAATAATTCGGGCATTTAGTTTGATGACTCAAGAGTTTTCCCTTTGCCAAATCTTCATTAGATCGCAGGTAAACATAAAAAATTTCAGTTCGTGACGAACGATAAATAATTATCTATGCCAAATGGTTATAAGTAGGTAATCATCTTTATTAAATATTTACTATGATTTATTTTGAAAGAAAGCGTGGAGCGTTTTGTCCAAAAAGAGTAAAGATTACATAAACGCTCCACGCTTTCTTTCAAAATAAATCATAGTAAATATTTAATAAAGATGATTACCTACTTATAACCATTTGGCATACATAATTATTTACCGTTCGTCACGAACTGAAATTGTTTATGTTTACCTGCGATCTAATGAAGATTTGGCAAAGGGAAAACTCTTGAGTCATCAAACTAAATGCCCGAATTATTTTGTAATTTTTAGTGCGTGCTAAAAGCGTGTGTTTTAGTTTTTTAAACTATTAATTTTATTTTATACTTTTTAGTCTTACTAGTGGTACTGCGAGCTGTAGACCTCGCGACCATCTATCTGTTCTTATGCGCCTTAGGCCTGTGCGGCGCTTAATCTCTTTGTGCCAATTTCCATCAATTCTAATATTTTCCAAAAAACTAAATGACAAAAAGATTCTACAAAGTTATAAAACCTGCTCACTCAATTTTCGCGAGAATTGGTAGATAAAAACGACCTGTAGAGGAGAACAGCCGGACATATGAAAGCATTTTTGACTAAGCTGAAACGTAGACCTTCGCTTACGCTCGGTCAATCAAGAGCCATAAAAGCATGTCACATGTCATATTTAGCGAAAAGGTATATATTTACCAGACAAACATGTAAGTTACTCTTTTAGAATCTTCAAAACGATTTGGTAGGCAGGCACTATCAAAGAATTTATTTATTTTATGATACTTGTAGTTAGTATAGGAAACAGATTATATGGCTTATCAATTCATCTTACTTAAATTAAATATAATCTTTAAAGAAAAAAAACTACTTCCTGGTCAAAGTTAAAGTTTGAGTTAGTTTGAGTATAAAATTTCGAAATCACCATAAATAAGGGTCTTTCTTAACGTCTCATGGATTCCATCATTACATTTGAATTAAAATGAAACGAAAATACCTTGGAGATTGAAGGAAACAAAATAAGAATGCTTCAAATCGATTGATAGGTTTGGAAATTATCGAGCAGTTCTACTTTGTCAACCCTGGTTTTCATCATTAGGTTTACTCCACCTAAATGATGGTTTCCGTAAAGAAAAAATTAAGTTACTTAAGGTATCCCTCAAACCATAGTGCATGTGCCGTTAAAATTTAAGGAATTCTCTCAATTCCTCAAGAATTCCATCATCAGAATAGAAATAAAATCAAAAAGATGAATGTCACAAATCTGATGATATTTAGAGCTAGGCTTATCGAACAGTTCCGCTTTGCCGTCCTTGGTCTGCATCATCAAAGTCTGCTCCAATCAAATTATGGTATTAGTGAATGTTCAAGTTTCTTAGGAAAGCCCTTTAATCATAACGCTTGTGCCGTAAGAGTTTGAGGAGTTCTCTCAATTTCCCACGAGTACCATCATCAGGATAGAATTATAATCACTACACGTGTAAAACTAAGAAAATACTTCCTTTATTGCTCCGTTATCACAACGAACTCTCAATGTTCCTAAGCGCCATAAACTCAGAAGTCGCTTAGGCCCTTTATGCCAATTCCCGCCATTAATTCCAAAAACCGTATCGACAAAAAAAATGTAATGAATGAACTGGGTTACAACATTTCACAAGAATTGGTTGATAAATGCGACCTGTAAAGGAGAACAAATGGACAGACACCCGAAAGCATTTTTGTCCGAGCTGAAGCAGAGATGCTTCGCTCGCTCAGTCAATTATTATTCAAACTTATTTCGTATCCTATTCAGCAAACCCTTTCATTTGATACCCATATCATGGGGGTGCATTTCAAATTGCCTGTCCATCATCTTGGATGTCCGCCATGTTGGATTTAAGTCACGAGACTATTTTTTTCGTGTTCCTGACAGCAAACCCTTTCATTTGATACCCATATCATGGGGGTGCATTTCAAATTGCCTGTCCGCCATCTTGGATGTCCGCCATGTTGGATTTAAGTCACGAGACTATTTTTTTCGTATTCCTGACAGCAAACACTTTCATTTGATACCCATATCATGGGGGTGCATTTCAAATTGCCTGTCCACCATCTTGGATGTCCGCCAAGTTGGATTTAAGTCACGAGACTATTTTTTTCGTGTTCCTGACAGCAAACCCTTTCATTTGATACCCATATCTTGGGGGTGCATTTCAAATTGCCTGTCCACCATCTTGGATGTCCGCCATGTTGGATTTAAGTCACGAGATTATTTTTTTCGTATTCCTGACAGCAAACCCTTTCATTTGATACCCATATCATGGGGGTGCATTTCAAATTGCTTGTCCGCTATCTTGGATGTCCGCCATGTTGGATTTAAGTCACGATACTATTTTTTTCGTATTCCTGACAGCAAACCCTTTCATTTGATACCCATATCATGGGGGTGCATTTCAAATTCCCTGTCCGCCATCTTGGATGTCCGCCATGTTGGATTTAAGTCACGAGACTACTTTTTTCGTATTCCTGACAGCAAACCCTTTCATTTGATACCCATATCATGGGGGTGCATTTCAAATTGCCTGTCCGCCATCTTGGGGAGGCCGCCATATTGGATTTGTAATGACGTTTCTTAGCTAGTCATGTATTGTCATCAGAACTCAGAGCATGTGCAAAATTTCATTATAATCAGAGACCGGGAAGTGGGTCAAATTAAGATTCCAAGATTTTATTACATACATAGTTACAAGTGAAGCTAATAAAAGCGTGTTAAAAAGAAAAAGAAAATATTTTTTTCGAATTTCGCACAACGCTAGGGGTGGCCACCATTAGAAATATTATATAATAGGTTAAACGTCTGAAAAAAACTATTTAGTCCGTCTTTTAGATTATAAAAAATATTGTACACGTATTTTTTCTTTTGTTCGTCAAATCAAAAATGACAAAAATTCAGTGCGTTCAAGTTTCGCGTAATGTCACTCCTAGGTACAATTCTTACCTAGGAGTGACGTCACAAGCCCCCACCCTGGAACTTTGATGCTCTTTATCTTCGTCAATTTTAGTTAAATTGAAAAAGGAAAAAATACGTGTCTAATAATTTTAGATAATCTAACTGACGGACTAATTAGAATAATAGTTTTTCAACGTAGTCGTCATCCCTATTACATGACATGTTGCTTTTTCACAGGAACGCGCCGAGGCCGAGCTAAAACGACTGCGACAGCAGATATCAGAGAAAGAGCGAGAGCTAGAGGCCCTCAAACCTAAATACGAGGAGATGAAGGCCCGCGAGGAGGAGTGTACCAGGGCCTTAGCACTCAACCAGCAGAAGAGACAGGAGTTGTACGCGAAACAGGGACGGGGCACGCAGTTCACGTCCAAGCAAGACAGAGATAGATGGATTGAGAAGGAACTGAAGTAAGTACCTATTTACGTTAATACGCTAGTTACAGTTACAGTTTTATAAAGTTTATTAGTATAGTTTTGTTTCAAGAGAAATCGGATATGGGGGACTGATTATATTCTACTTATTTGCATTTATTGTACATCCTAAATAAATAGGCGACTTTCTCAAATTGTAGTTTCTAGTAGGAAACATTGCATGTGAAGATCGCCTTCATTTGGCATACCAGTCGGTATCTGTATCTGTATTAATAATTTTAACTATAAAACTCTCTTGAAACTCAAACATATTAAGAGCGCACCAACCTTTTTCCAAGGACGGCATTTAGCGCGCCGAGCGTGACTCGCTATCTGTGTGCGTGCGCGCGCACACTACTACGCCGTCGGCCCGTCATCACTGCTATGGCAAAAGTCGGTAACTTAAAATTCGACATTTTTGTAGTCCTGCGATGCCAACGATGAATAAAATCGTCTTATTAAGTTGAGATTTTGTACGATATTATTAAACTAAATGATATTCTAATGAAGTTGGTATAGTAAAAAATGTACATGTGCGTTTTGGATTTGTTACATTCATTTTTTTGAGAAAACTAGGATGCAGGTGTTATCGAAGATCTGATGATGGAGCAGAAAGGTTAGTTGACATAATACCCCCGTTTCTGGGCTCTTTACTTTGAATTTCGCGAGCACTTGAGCCTTCGGTGGTGTCCAAGGTCTGATGATGGAGCAGAAAGATGACCACTAGACCTGAAGAATAAGTTGATGTAAAACTATCGTGTTTGGACTCGTTATGTTTGTTTCGTCGAGCATTTGGACCGTGTGTGGTGTAGGTGGTGTCCGTGGTGGTGGGTCTGATGATGGAGTAGAAATATGGCCACCGGAACTCAGGAAGTAGTTAATAAAATACCCCAGTGTTTGGGCTCATTTGCATTGTTTTGGCGAGCACTTGGATCGTGAGTGGTGTCCAAGGTCTGATGATGGAGCAGAAAGGTGGCCACCGGAACTCAGGAAGTAGTTGATGTAATACCCCCGTGTTTGGACTCATTTGTATTGTTTTGGCGAGCACTTGGATCGTGAGTGGTGTCCAAGGTCTGATGATGGAGCAGAAAGATGACCACCGGAACTCAGGAATTAGTTGATTTAATACCCCCGTGTTTGGGCTTGTTAGGTTTGTCTTGGTGAGCACTTGGGCCGTAGGTGGTGTCCAAGATCTGATGATGGAGCATAAAGGTGGCCACCGGAACTCAAGAAGGAGTTGATGTAATACTCCCGTGTTTGGGCTCGTTAGGTTTGTTTTGGTGAGAACTTGGGCCGTAGGTGGTGTCCAAGGTCTGATGATGGAGCAGAAAGGTGGCCACCGGAACTCAAGAAGGAGTTGATGTAATACTCCCGTGTTTGGGCTCGTTAGGTTTCTTTTGGTGAGCACTTGGGCCGTAGGTGGTGTCCAAGGTCTGATGATGGAGTAGAAATATGGCCACCGGAACTCAGGAAGTAGTTAATATAATACGCCAGTGTTTGGGCTCATTGGCATTGTTTTGGCGAGCACTTGGATCTTGAGTGGTGTCCAAGGTCTGATGATGGAGCAGAAAGGTGGCCACCGGAACTCAGGAAGTAGTTGATGTAATACCCCCGTGTTTGGACTCATTTGTATTGTTTTGGCGAGCACTTGGATCGTGAGTGGTGTCCAAGGTCTGATGATGGAGCAGAAAGATGACCACCGGAACTCAGGAATTAGTTGATTTAATACCCCCGTGTTTGGGCTCGTTAGGTTTGTCTTGGTGAGCACTTGGGCCGTAGGTGGTGTCCAAGGTCTGATGATGGAGCATAAAGGTGGCCACCGGAACTCAGGAAGTAGATGATGTAATACCCTCGTGTTTGGACTCATTTGTATTGTTTTGGCGGGCCCTTATTTCTACTCCATCATCAGACCTTGGACACCACTTACGGCCCAAGTGCTCACCAAGACAAACCTAAACAGCCCAAAAACGGGGGTATTACATCATCTACTTCCTGAGTTCCGGTGGCCATCTTTCTGCTCCATCATCAGACCTTGGACACCAGTCACGGTCCAAGTGCTCACCAGAACAAACCTAACGAGCCCAAACACGGGGGTATTACATCAACTACTTCCTGAGTTCCGGTGGTCATCTTTCTGCTCCATCATCAGACCTTGGACACCACTCATGGTCCAAGGGCCCGCCAAAACAATACAAATGAGTCCAAACACGAGGGTATTACTATTTATTGTTTGTGATCGTTTTATTTAATTATAATTGTAAGCTGTTTTTTGTTATTATCTTTATATGGAACTAATTATTCTGGAATAAAAACTCATTCATTCATTCATTCATTCATTCATTCATTCATTACATCATCTACTTCCTGAGTTCCGGTGGCCACCTTTTTGCTCCATCATCAGACCTTGGACACCACTTACGGCCCAAGTGCTCACCTAAACAAACCTAACGAGCCCAAACACGGGGGTATTACTTCAACTACTTCCTGAGTTCCGGTGGTCATATTTCTGCTCCATCATCAGACCTTGGACACCACTCACGGTCCAAGTGCTCACCAGAACAAACCTAACGAGCCCAAACACGGGGGTATTACTTCAACTACTTCCTGAGTTCCGGTGGTCATATTTCTGCTCCATCATCAGACCTTGGACACCACTTACGGCCCAAGTGCTCACCTAAACAAACCTAACGAGCCCAAACACGGGGGTATTACTTCAACTACTTCCTGAGTTCCGGTGGTCATATTTCTGCTCCATCATCAGACCTTGGACACCACTCACGGTCCAAGTGCTCACCAGAACAAACCTAACGAGCCCAAACACGGGGGTATTACTTCAACTACTTCCTGAGTTCCGGTGGTCATATTTCTGCTCCATCATCAGACCTTGGACACCACTCACGGTCCAAGTGCTCACCAGAACAAACCTAACAAGCCCAAACACGGGGGTATTACATCAACTACTTCCTGAGTTCCGGTGGTCATCTTTCTGCTCCATCATCAGACCTTGGACACCACTCATGGTCCAAGTGCCCGCCAAAACAATACAAATGAGTTCAAACACGAGGGTATTACATTATCTACTTCCTGAGTTCCGGTGGTCACCTTTCTGCTCCATCGTCAGTCCTTGGACACCATCTACGGACCAGGTGCTCGCCAAAACAAACCTAACGAGCCCAAACACGGGAGTATTACATCAACTACTTCCTGAGTTCCGGTGGCCATCTTTCTGCTCCATCATCAGACCTTGGACACCACTCACGGTCCAAGTGCTGACCAGAACAAACCTAACGAGCCCAAACACGGGGGTATTACATCAACTACTTCCTGAGTTCCGGTGGTCATCTTTCTGCTCCATCATCAGACCTTGGACACCACTCATGGTCCAAGTGCCCGCCAAAACAATACAAATGAGTCCAAACACGAGGGTATTACATTATCTACTTCCTGAGTTCCGGTGGTCACCTTTCTGCTCCATCGTCAGTCCTTGGACACCATCTACGGACCAGGTGCTCGCCAAAACAAACCTAACGAGCCCAAACACGGGAGTATTACATCAACTACTTCCTGAGTTCCGGTGGCCATCTTTCTGCTCCATCATCAGACCTTGGACACCAGTCACGGTCCAAGTGCTCACCAGAACAAACCTAACGAGCCCAAACACGGGGGTATTACATCAACTACTTCCTGAGTTCCGGTGGTCATCTTTCTGCTCCATCATCAGACCTTGGACACCACTCATGGTCCAAGGGCCCGCCAAAACAATACAAATGAGTCCAAACACGAGGGTATTACATCATCTACTTCCTGAGTTCCGGTGGCCACCTTTTTGCTCCATCATCAGACCTTGGACACCACTTACGGCCCAAGTGCTCACCTAAACAAACCTAACGAGCCCAAACACGGGGGTATTACTTCAACTACTTCCTGAGTTCCGGTGGTCATATTTCTGCTCCATCATCAGACCTTGGACACCACTCACGGTCCAAGTGCTCACCAGAACAAACCTAACGAGCCCAAACACGGGGGTATTACTTCAACTACTTCCTGAGTTCCGGTGGTCATATTTCTGCTCCATCATCAGACCTTGGACACCACTCACGGTCCAAGTGCTCACCAGAACAAACCTAACGAGCCCAAACACGGGGGTATTACATCAACTACTTCCTGAGTTCCGGTGGTCATCTTTCTGCTCCATCATCAGACCTTGGACACCACTCATGGTCCAAGTGCCCGCCAAAACAATACAAATGAGTCCAAACACGAGGGTATTACATTATCTACTTCCTGAGTTCCGGTGGTCACCTTTCTGCTCCATCGTCAGTCCTTGGACACCATCTACGGACCAGGTGCTCGCCAAAACAAACCTAACGAGCCCAAACACGGGAGTATTACATCAACTACTTCCTGAGTTCCGGTGGCCATCTTTCTGCTCCATCATCAGACCTTGGACACCAGTCACGGTCCAAGTGCTCGCCAAAACAATACAAATGAGTCCAAACACGGGAGTATTACATCAACTACTTCCTGAGTTCCGGTGGTCATATTTCTGCTCCATCATCAGACCTTGGACACCACTCACGGTCCAAGTGCTCACCAGAACAAACCTAACGAGCCCAAACACGAGGGTATTACATCAACTACTTCCTGAGTTCCGGTGGCCACCTTTCTGCTCGATCATCAGACCTTGGACACCACTCACGATCCAAGTGCTCTCCAAAACAATACAAATGAGTCCAAACACGGGGGTATTACATCAACTACTTCCTGAGTTCCGGTGGCCACCTTTCTACTCCGTCATCAGACCTTGGACATCTTCTACGGTCCAAGTGACACTATATACATATGAGGTATAAACGAAACTAACCATGTATGTCATTCATTTTGAACTGGTTGCTATTGCCTATTTCCTTTGGAAACACAAAAAATGGTAAAAAAATTCTTATACCGTTTTGCTACATATAACAACGCAGTATACGTACACAAAGAACATCGATTTATTTCAAGACGTAGACGCTCCGCAGAGAGACGTGGTGTCGCTTCGAACATTCGGGGCCGACTGACTATTTCGGGTCATCAGGACGTCGTCTCAGAAACCCCCGAGGGGGATCTGGGGATGCTGGTCAGGGCGTTGGCCCCTTTCAGCGGTTTCTACCGCCGGCCATGAAAATGGCTGGGTCATTGGGGGGGAGCTTTGTGAGCTCCTGTGGTCTTGTCCGGGTCATCTTCACACCGGCGAGATCGAGCCAGCCGGGTGGAACCCCATTGGGGGAAGCCCAGCTAGCGATCGTCAACCGGTGCCAGGGTGGTGTCTAGTCCGAGGGGGGTCAGTCCGGTGTGGTGGGGGCTGCGGGCGCGAGCTCGCGCGGCAGGCCCCTGTGGTCGGGTGGGCGCGCATGGTACGGCGCTATGCCACGAAGGTGGCCAAAGCGCGACTGGTCCGCGCGCACGAACATCCGGTCTGCTAGGCGAGCTACGAATTGTCGTAGCGGTTCCATCTTCAGGTCCCGGGCTATCACGTCGTTCCGCACGTAGCGCGGGGCGTCGACTATGGTGCGAAGTGAGAGCGATTGTTGGGACTCGAGTCGCTTTCTGTTGCACTCTCCCACCAGCGCGTACCACGCGGGGGCTGCATATGTTAGGCGTGACCGGACGTAAGTCTTGTACACGCCTAGCTTCACACGTAGCGATAGCCGGGACTTCAGGATCGGGCCGAGTAAGGTGCGAGCGGCACGCGTCTGGGCGATCACGTTCTTGACGTGCGGTGCCATGGTGAGGCGGCGGTCTATGGTTACCCCTAGGTATTTCACCGTCGGGGACCATTCCACGGCTAGCCCCAGGAGTGTGAGACGCGGCGGCATCAGCACCTTGCGGGAGATGGCAATCGCCTGGGTCTTGGTCGGGTTTGCTGACAGCCTCCATTTCTTCAGCCAGGGAGGGAGGGCCTCTAGCGCGCTCTGGGCTTTGTGCGCTGCGTGTGACAGGCGGATGGATGACGTGATGTAGGCAGCGTCGTCGGCGTATAGCGCAAGCATTATGCCCTCGCTCACCGGGATGTCATCTGTGTACCGCCCGTACAGCACAGGCGAGAGGCAGCTCCCTTGGGGCACTCCGGCAAGAATCGCGCGGTCGGTTGACGTTATGTCTTCCACCGCCACGTGGAAGCGGCGATTCTCCAGGAAGGTGGCCACAGTCTTCACTACTCGACGCGGAGTAGTAGACGTGGACAGCTTGTAGAGGAGGCCGGGGTGCCATACGCGATCGAACGCCTTCTCCATGTCCAGGAACACAGCGACCGTGTGCTCCTTCTTGTTGAAGGCTGCTGCAGCGTGGTGCAGCACGCGGGCAAGCTGGAGCGTCGTCGAGTGTTCTGGACGGAAGCCGAACTGTTCGTCGCGTGGCTGAATGTGGGGCGTCAGGTGAGGCAGAAGCAGCTTCTCGAAGACTTTCGATATAGTGGGCAGCAATGTGATGGGCCGATAGCTCTCAGGACGAAGGACGTTCTTCCCGGGCTTGGGAATCATGATGACGCGACCCTGCTTCCAGGGACGTGGGAAGTGGCCGACTCGCAGGACTCCGTTGAAGAGCCGCGCCAACGCCGCGATGGCTCGCGGGGGTAGGTGGCGTAGCGCTTCGTTCGGTATGCGGTCGGGGCCGGGCGCCTTCTTCAGCGGGGTGCGTCGGATCGCCCTCTGAACCCTGCCGGGCGTGAGGATGATGGGCTCTTCGTCTGGAGCTATGGGCGTGGCGAAGTAGTCCGCCAGGTGCTGCTCTACAGCTGCTTCGTGCTCGGGGTCATCAGACGGATTTGGCCTGAACTGCGTCTCCAGGTGGTCAGCGAAAATCTTCGCTCGATCTTCGGCTCGGTAACGTGGGGTGCCATCACCGGCTAGAAGAGGGCGAATGGGTGCTGGTCTTCTGGTTATCCTTCTGCACAGGCGGTGGATGTCGTTCCATTCCTCACCAGCTGACTCGATATACTCGAGCCAAGAGTCCTCGGTATGAGCCGCGAGGCTCTGCGAGATCTTCTCGGCGAGGGAGTTTAGCTGGGACTTCATGGTGGGGCATCGTGTGCGTTGGTAATGTCGACGCAGTTTCCTCTTCCTCTCGATAAGGGACAGGATAAATGCGGGGATCCTCTGCTTGTGGCGTTCCTGACTGGCGCCGGTCTCGGCGGTGGAGTCGGTCAGGGCGGCGGTGATACATGAAGTGAGTTCCTCGGCGAGTCGGTCGACTTCCTCCGGTGATGTCACGGGGAAGGACGGAGTGTGCTCATTCATGTAGGTTGCATATCGATCCCAATCCTGTCGTCTGCGAGGCGAGGGCGGCACCGTCCGAGTCGGTGTCAAGTCCAGGGTTGCCAAGACGGGTTGGTGGTCGGAAAGGAGGTGGTCATTCAGGACGTCCTGCGCGGGCCAGGTGGTCAGGCCGCGTATTACCATAAGGTCGATGACGTCCGGGAGGTGGGCTGCCGCGTACGGATAGTGCGTCGGGGTCTCTGGCCCCAGCACCTCGTATCCTTGATCTTCTGCGTCGGTGTGGAGTCTCTGCCCGTCAGGGCAGGTCCTCATGGAGTTCCATGCAGTGTGCTTGCAGTTAAAGTCACCGGCTACGATCGTGGGCAGCGGGGAGTCCAACAGGTCGTGGACATCAGCCACTGCAGGACGAGAGGTTGGTGGCTTGTAGAAGGCAGACACACGCAGAGGGTGGTGGTCGACGCAGATTTCCACGCCGAGGGCGTATGACGACCGGAGAGTCGTCGGTACAGGCAGCGGCTGGTGAATGACCTGGCGCTTCACTAGGACGGCCAGTCCCCGGTAGGCGCGTCCGAGTAGGTTCGTCTCCTCCTTCCGGTAGGCGACGTAGCCTGGTATGTTAAGGCGGTCGCCCGCCTTAAGATGGGTTTCCGAGATCAGGGCTACGTCGATCTTCTTCTCGGCCAGAAGTTGTCGCAGCAGGGTTTTCTTGGCTCCGGAGAGCCCGTCGGCGTTCCAGTGTATGATCCTCAGTTGGCTAGTGAACGCTATACAGGTCTGCTAGCCTCCTGAGAATGATCGGAACAGGGCTCTGTCCCGACTGGATGGCGGTGAGGAGCTCCTGCAGGATCTCCACTACCATTGTGATAGCCTCGGTTCGGGCATCGACGGCTCCCACTCCTGACTTCGCCTTCTTCCCCTGGAGAGGGGCGGCGACCGTGAGAAGCGGGGCGGTTGGTGGTCGCGACTGTGACATTGCGGCCTGGGCGATCGCTTGCTGCTCGGGCTGCTTCGAGGTGGAGGTGGGCTGAGGTCTCGTCTTGGACTTTTTTCCTCCACGTTTACGTCGTCTGGTGGGCGGGCGTTTCCCGTCATTGGCGGCGGCCATGAGGGAGTTCTCCGCGTTTCCAGTGACGACGGCTGGTTGTGAGGAGGCGGGTAGGGCTGCGCCAGTGCGCGCTGCCACTCCGGCCTTCTTGTTTCGTGCCTCCCGCTTGTAGGCCGGGCACTCCGTGCTGTTGGCAGGGTGCGCGCCTTCGCAGTTCTTGCACGTAGCCGGTTCTTCCAGGGGGCGCGGGCATTCTTTGGCGGAGTGTGGACCGCCACAGCGGACGCAGGCAGTAGGGCGGTGGCAGTTCAGCGATGAGTGCCGGAACCCCTGGCACTTGTGGCACTGCGCGGGGCCCTTTCTGCCACGCCAGGCTTCAATTTTCACTCCTGGCATGCCTAGGAGTTCGGTGATGGCGTAGATCGCCGGCGTCGTCTCTGCGGTGCGCTGCAGCTGGGCGTGGAAGATACACCCAGGCCGGCCGCTGCGGGCGCGGATTTGGCGGACTGACTCCGGGAGGAAGCCTTTCTGCCGTAGCTCTGCTTCTATGTCTGCCGGGTCGGTGTTGGCCGGCAGACCGCGAATGGCGAGTTTGAGGCTCCGCTCCGCAGGCAAGCCATAGCAGTACCAATGGAGCCCGGAGATACTGCTCAGGTAGCGCTGCACGGTGCGGTACTCATCCTCGCCGCGTGGGGTAAAGATGATCCCTTTGTTCAGGGGGCGTGCGTTTACCTGATGGCCGAGCAAGGTCCGCAGCTTGCGGAAGTGCTCAGGCCAATCGGGCATCATCTCCACGATCAGGGGCGGGTAGCGCTTTCCTCCTGCGGCTGCAGATGGGGGCGTCGCTCCGTTGGTCGGGGAGGCGGGTGTGGGTGTTGCCGCTCTTGAGCTTGGGGGTGAGGCCGCCGAAGCTGTGTCCATCGGTGACAAATCCAGCCTCGGTAGGGAACGAGGTGGCGGAGACACATCGTTCTGCCGTTTCCTCGTGGTTTCGGGGGCTTCGGGGGTTGCGGCGAAAGGTCGCGGCAAATTGGTTGGCGCCGGAAAGCGCGATGGCGACGGGATGCGCAGCGAGGGCAATTGTGCCGCGGCTGAGGCGGATCCCGTGGTTGGGGGCGCGGGCGCGCAAAACACGGGCGCGCGAATCGCGGGCGCGGTGTTAGTCGCGCGGGACGCGGGCGCAGTCGCGGCAGCGCTAGTCGTCGGCGCGGTGTTTGTCGCGCGGGACGCGGGCGCAGTCGCGGCAGCGCTAGTCGTCGGCGCGGTGTTTGTCGCGCGGGACGCGGGCGCAGTCGCGGCAGCGCTAGTCGTCGGCGCGGTGTTTGTCGCGCGGGACGCGGGCGCAGTCGCGGGCGCGCGCGGCACGGGCGCTCGGAGCGCGGGGGCGGGCGCGCGGTTCGCGGGCGCGTCTCGGGTTGCGCGCGGGTTGCGGGCGGGGGCAGGGGGTGCCCTGCCGGCCCTGGTAGTTGGAGCTGGCGGTTGCGTGGCCTTTCGTGGCGCTTGGGGTTCAAGCTGGGGCGGTGTGCGCGAGAGCGGAGGCAGCTCGGGTTGTCCAGCCATCTGTGCGAAAGTCGCAGGAGGGCGGGACACGGCGGCGTCGGCGGCGGGGGTTGTACCCCTCGGTGGACCTTGTTGTGGTTCCGAAGAGGCTTGTCGTAGTGTGGGCGGGTGGAGCTGGAGCTGGCCCAGCGCCAGTAGCGCCGGTAACTCCGGGGCGGCAAATCGCGCTTCGCCTGCTCCTTCGAAGGTTGGCGTTAAGGGCGGACGGAGCATCTCCTGGCCGGCAGCGCGCAGGAGATCCAGCGCGCGCTGTACTGCGGCGAAATCCTCTGTCCGCCTCGCGGGGATCCTTCGAGGGCGGGTGATCTTGCGGACGGTAGGGTCCGGACGTTTGGGCGTCGGCGGCATTTTATTATCCGTTTTTCTAAGCGGGGGAGTAGAGGAGGATCATACCCAGACTGTGGGTAGATCACTCCCGACTTTTTCCCAACTGCCCCCCGCTTATGCTAACGCACTAGCGGGGAGCGGGGGAATGGAGAAAGTTGGTGCGCAGATCTCACGATCGCGGCTGCACTGACCACCTCACACCGCTAACTAAAGCCGATCCCGGTGAGACCCGCTTGTGGGAGGCCGGTCCCGGCAGTAGTACCGCGGTGCTTAGTGGCGAGACAGCAAATGCAGACGAACTCAGAAGAACTGCGGGGCCGCGGAGCGCAAGCGTGCGCTCAACGCAGCGGTCGCGAGGAAAAATAATAGTGATAGTGACTATTTCGGGTGTTGCTCACTTGTTATATTTCAACGATCAGATTCCATAGTAATTTTGTATGGGGGATTTTTAGGACGTTTTCAAAAAATCATAATTAATTAACGAAAAAGTATTATGAAATGAGACTATACGAATTTTGTACCTTATTTATTTGAGATTGAATGCAATTGGTTTTCAAAAATAGACCAAATAATTTTTCATTCACTTTTATCTAAACGCTGACACGCGTTTTACTACATTTTACTGCAACTTTACGTAGACATATTTACTAAACTGCACAATATTTTAGATTCTAAGTATACGAATATTGTAGATACACTCTTTGAGATAATAATTACAAGCATCTTGTATATATTTGTGAAGAATTGTGGAAGTCACAGCATTAACCGTGACTGTCGTTTTTGTTAAATTTACTCTGCCGGCTCTTAAATAATATTTAAAACGGATCACTTACGTAATTTAGTCAATTTTCGCTCGACAGAGGCAAGTCGTACACGACGACGAGTGTACGACTTGCCTCTGTCGCGGGTGGTCGCTCCTGATGACGTTCTTCGTAAAGAACGAAACATGCAGAGCGAAAATGGACTAAATTACGTGAGTGACCCGTTTTAGATATTATTTAAAAATTAATATTTATAATTGTCAACGTCGCTATAAATGTCACCAAGCTTACATTCTTCATATTTATGCGACACTAGTACCTAACAGGTGCACACATATCGTGCAATATCTTTATGCAACACAGGGTGGGGAGTCGGCATACGTACCGTTTCCCCTCTGTCGAAGTACAAGCTTGTGGCGTCTCCTCTGGCAGCTGCTGTCAATTTCCCGTGTCGCGCCACAACATTAATAGATGGCGACACAATGGCCACTCCCATACAACGAGTGTCAACTTCTATGAAGCGCCATATACATCCTACATCGCGCTATCGAAGTTTCTAACGTCCGTTACAATAAATATAAGTTCCAACCTTCTCTCATTGGACTTCGGTCCCCAGGCATAACATCTGCCTGGAGAGATATCTCTATTGGCCCCCTCTCTACATTCTCTACAAGCCCAACTGGGCATACGCGGGTCTGTGTTGTGACTAGTCCGCACACAAAAATAGATTAAGGTGCGCAAGTTTTGTTAGTGTAGTTGTATCATTTTCTATGTGTTAGTGTCGTCATTACAGATTGGTTTCTGTATGTCAGAAGTGCGTCTGTGTGCTCGTTTCCCCCAGCAAAAAGTGACAGAAAAAATTGTACGGAGAAATTGTCGCTATGACGTCCCCCTTCCAAGGTATTGGAAGCTCGTATTGCGCGAAAATATTAATATCAAATTCATTATTGGTATCGGTTGGCGTAGTTGGTACCCTGACTGCTAAGCCGATGGTCTTGGGTTCGAATCCCGGTATGGGCATTTATTTGTGTGATGAACACAGATATTTGTTCCTGAGTCATGGATGTTTTCTATGTATTTATGTATTTGTATATTATATATATATATATATATATATATCGTTGTCTCAGTACCCGTAACACAAGCCTTCTTGAGCTTACTGCGGGACTTAATCAATTTGTGTAAGAATGTCCTATAATATAATATAAATAATAATATAATATAAATAAAAATATATTATCATCCGCAGGTCTTTAAGCAAACAGCTGAAAGACAAGAAGGACCACGAGACCAAGCTCCGCGACGATCTCCGCCACGACGGCGTCAAGCTCACCGACCTCGAGAAGAAGATAGAAGAGACCACGAAAGAGATGGAGCGACAGCGGGTGGCCATCGACGAGCATAACAAACAGTATTACGAGTGCAAGAAGAAGAAGGATCAGGAGCAAAGCGCTAGAAAGTAAGGATATTGTCTCGAAACTTTAAACTGCACAATCAATATGAAAACTATTGCTGTAAGAAATGAGTGTTCAATAATGCAGCATTTAATTGAGAATACGTTGTCACTAAGTAGTTACGAATATCAAATTATTTTAGTAGATAATTCTTAATTTATTAATTATATTTACTAAAAAGTTGTGGGTCTCGTTGTGTAAATAAATAATTGTATTATTATAATCTTTGAATCGAATCAAAAATCAAAATTTCAAAAAAATAAATCAAAATTATTTATTTCATTAACAACTAGTACAATCTGATGATGGCAGGTGTATCCTATTAAGTTATTAAGAAAATAACTTGTGCCAGGAGGCATCGCTCTTCCATATTCACAAGTAATAGTCTCCTGTACTAAACTGAAACATATTTCATCGAATAAACCCAGAGTTAATTTTTAAATAAGAAAAAAAGACAAAAGTTCAATAGGGAATTTAACACAACAACAGAATCACCATAGTTTGAAATCGAGTTTGCCTTTAGCCTCTTTACAGATCCCTCTGTTCCTCATAAATCTCAATTTGAGATGATTACAAACATCTGGTAATTCTGGTAAAAAAAACATTGACGTTGTTAAAAAAATAAAAAAGTTTAATATTTTTTTTTTGTTTTCAGTGAACTATGGCGTAAAGAAACTTCGTTGACGCAGAATCTGTCATCCCTGAAGGAGGACCTAGCTAAGGCCGACCAGGCTCTGCGCTCCATGGCCGGAAAGGTACTCATTCTAAATTAAACCCTGTGCGTGTGTAATAAAGTTCCAACTTATTCATGATTCGAAATCCAAAGTCCGCTTTGGGTATAGACTTAAGGCAGACTTTGCAATTTGACTAAAAAGTGAGAAGCTAAATTAAAGCATCTCGTTTCGATGAGCCAGTAAGTTAGCATCAATAAGTAAATGTACAAATATTGTGACAAGTAATAGTGAGAATAGTACCAAATGAACAGGTTCGATTCCGTGATCTGTACGTAGTATTTCGTTTTATGCATTTTTGTTGTTTTCTGTTTGACCGGAGGTACGAGTATGTTAGAAAACGTCGTTAAGTCTATCTTTTCATAACTTGTATCATTTTTCCTTATATGAGAATCGAAACCGAATGTAATGCAATGAAAAAGAATCCAGCCAAGTCACAAAGGATGCTACCAATTTATGACCTTATGTACTTAAAAATACTGGTGGCAGGGAGCCTTCATAGTGCGGCAATTAAACGGTTTTCGGATTTTCTCCTGTACTTGTGCTACAAGCTGTTGCTTATTGCCAAATTTCGTGGTTCTAGGTCTTTTGATTCCTATTGCAAATGTATGGGAAATGTGACATAAATGGCCATACGGCCTCCTACCAAGATACCTTTTGATTGTGTCGCGTTGAGGTTTGGTTTTTTCACAGCTTCAAGGAACCGCAGACCTGTGTATGTGGTATTAATTTCAACATGCTACCTCTACGTGTTTCCGAGATAAAGAGTCTTCACATACAGACGGACAACAAAGTGTTCCTATAAGGTTTCCGTTTTTTCCTTTTGAGCACACATTACTAAATCAAATAGTATCATATCGTTTCTTTTTCTAGCCGATTCTAAACGGAAGAGACAGTGTCCGCAAAGTGCTAGAAACCTTCCAGCAGAGAGGAGGAGAGTGGGCCAAAATAGCCACGCAGTACTTCGGGCCGGTCATCGAGAACTTCACGTGTGACAAGACCATTTATACTGCTGTTGAGGTTGGTATATCAGGGTGAATCAACTATTTCTTACTGTTATTCGGTCAGGGGACAAATGCAGCGCAGTTTGTTAAATGATACGTTGTAGTATGTTCTACTGACATGATTGGTAGATGGACCATGATGGACAGGCAATGTAACTAAATAAATAAATAAATATTATGGGACAATCTTACACAAATCGACCTAGTCTCACGGTAAGCTAGGTTGTGGGTACTAGGCGACGATATATATAATAGACAGATACATATAAATACTTAAATACATAGAAAACATCCATAACTCAGGAACAAATATTCGTGATAAACACACAAATAATTGCCCTGACCAGGATTCGAACCCGGGACCTCCTGCTTCGTAGGCAGGGTCACTACCAACTAGGCTAGGAGGCCGTCAGCGCGGCAGGCCGTAACTATTTAAAAAAACATGTTTTGTGAATTTTAATGCATTAAAAGCGTTATTGTAAAATTGACCTAGGAAACCTTAACCATGACCACTAGTGAAATAGTTGATAAACTCATCATCGAGTATGAAACAACTCATTGGAAATTCAATTTTATAATTTGTCCATGATCTGTCCTCATTACGCATAGTTAGAGAGAATCATACTATCCTTTTCTTACGCTTGTATTGTCACTCCGAAAAAAGGGAAGTAAGAGGTTGTAAGACTATAAATCGCACATGTTCACTTCCCAATCTAAGACTTATATGGAATGGGTGGGTCCCTCCATACAAACTTGTCGTTATTTTTTTTGTAACACTAAACTGACACTAAAACTGAAGGGTAGTAAGGTTGCTATTTTATGGACTATCACGCTATGCGTCACTTTCGCACTTACAGAGTTGTTAGAACGTGACAGCCACAGTGAACCAAACCAAGTTAGACTATCTGGTGAGTTTGAAAAACTTAGTCGGGCCACAGCGCTAGCTTACGCAGCATATTCTTAGATTTAAACTTAGTTTTCCCTATTTTAGGTGACAGCGGGTAACAGACTGTTCCATCACATTGTGGAATCAGATACCGTGGGTACCAAGATCTTGAAGGAAATGAATCGCCAGAGCTTGCCGGGAGAAGTTACATTCATGCCCCTCAACAGATTGCAAGTTCGGGACATGGTATACCCTAATGACAATGTAAGTTATTTATTGGAATCTTAACCTAACTAGAAACTCCGTAAGCCCGACTTCCACCGACTGACTTTTCACCATCGCACCGCTCGCCATTGAGAGGGCGCTCAACCGTGTGGCAGACCTTGCAACCAAAATGGTCGCACACTGTGCGGTTTCAGAAGAATTTCCTCCCTCATTCGCTCCGGCTGTGAAATGAGCTCTCTACCGAGGTTTTCCCAGAAGATTACGGTATGGGGCTGTTAAAAAAAATTTAATGGGTCGGCAACGCGCATGTGACCGCCCTGGAGCTGCAGGCGTCATCAGGGAACCGTATGATTGTTTGCCACCGTCGTGGTTTAAAAAAAAACCTGAAAACACATACTAACTAGACACCACTTATGAAGCGTCCACAAAGAAAATGCGGTCATCACATATTATGCACAGTTTTACTTGTACATTTCTACAATCCTATGAGCATAACCGACTACAACCCTACATCATTTTATACTACAATATTCCAGGTTCGCCTTTAAGATTCAATATTTGTAAATAATTTTAATTTTTACGAGAACAGATTGTAAACGTGGGTGTAACCACAAAATAAGATAGTACTGAAGTACAGAAA
Source organism: Lathronympha strigana (assembly GCA_949128165.1). Lineage (NCBI taxonomy): Eukaryota > Metazoa > Arthropoda > Insecta > Lepidoptera > Tortricidae > Lathronympha > Lathronympha strigana. The sequence goes on from OX421911.1 coordinate 5,728,668, forward strand.
GCTCTCTCCTACATCTGAGTCTGACGTTTACTTTGTTAAACATGCAGATGTCAAAAATCAATAAACATTAGGGTTGTCTCCGCGCTGCCACAGGCTGCGTGGTAGTACGGAATTGCTATTATTAATGTATTATTAGAATACGTTTTTATGAATTACTAGGTGTTGCCCGCGACTTCGTCTGTGTAATATCTTTATAAATTGTAGCCTATGTGTTATTCAGATGTATCAGTTATATTATAGTAAAGTTCCATTAAAATCCATTCAGTAGTTTTTACGTGAAAGAGTAAACAAACATCCATACAAACTTTCGCATTTATAATATTAGTGGGATTAGTATTAGGGCATATTTTTATTTTGTTGTCGTTTTTATCCTTTGTGCGGAACCCTCGGTGGGGGAGACCGACTCGCATTTTGCCGGTTTTTCATCTTCCCTCCACTTTGTTTAATGAATAACCGGTTTCCTTAATTTTTTTTTTGTTATTTCAGAACGCTATAGCCATGGTGCAGAAGTTGAAGTATGACCTGAAGTACGCGAAAGCGATGAAGTACATATTCGGCAAAACGCTCATCTGCAGGAACTTGGAGTGCGCCACCGAACTGGGCAAGCAGTTCCATCTCGACTGCGTCACACTCGAGGGTGATCAGGTACCTAATTTTCTTTTTGTGTATATTTTACGAACAAAACGCTGCAACAGGAAAATTATTTTTTGTTTAAATAAACTTAATACAGTCCGTGAGCTTAAAAGAAAAACCTTCGGATTGTATAACGATACAGGACAGCATTATCACCTTTGCGTGGTCCCGCCGAAACCCGAAGGTTCTTAACCTTTAAATGCATGAATTAACAGTATTGAAAAAACATCCTAAGTCACAACCAAATTCATTTCAAATTAAGAACTTACGGCGATATGACTAAGTCTACATTTCAAGAGAACTTGACTGTCACTTGTCTCGTTTATGTGTCCTAAATGCATCATCATCGGCTACACCAACTTATATTAGGACCTAGCACGCAGTTTAGTAACTATTAGGAGTGCAACCCGGGTTTCTTTTAGTATGAAAAACCCGAGTAATACCTGAAAACCCGGGTTTTGCTCATGGTTGCATTCGCTAGTGACTATTTAATACGCAAATAATGAGATATGGGGTCTCTTCTGCTCTACATATCAGTGAAAATTCTAAAAAACCGGCCAAGTGCTGTTGTGTGGGTATTCATAAGAATTTATATTTGTCGGTAGATTCAAAATTAATAAAGATCAGTCGTTATCGAATTATTTTAATTGTAAGATTGTACCTACAAAATGACGTGTAAAATATTTTATATTTTATCAATAAAAATCTGAATCTGAATCTGAATCTGAATCTGAATCCGCCTTTCATTCACAACATGGTGGCAGCGGTGGAGTCGGACTTGTGCACGGTTCCGTACCATCTATAAAAATGGCAAAAAAATCACGATTCTGGTATGGGAGTACTTATTTGGGAATACTTATTTTAGAATAACAAGAGTCATACATCTGTTGTGAAAACAACAGACGAACGGACAGACAGATGGAAAGCGGAGTCTTAGTAATATATTTCCCTCACCCCCAGGTATCATCAAAAGGCTCGCTCACCGGTGGTTACTTCAACCAGTCGCGCTCCCGTCTCGAGATGCAGAAAACCCGCTCCGAGCTCATGGAGCAGATCACATCGCTGGAGCAGGAGTTGAGCACTCTCCGGCAGGAGTTGAACAAGACTGAGGCCAGCATCAACAGCATCGTGTCTGAGATGCAGAGGACGGAGACCAAGCAGGGGAAAGCCAAGTGAGTATAATACATACTTTAGATAGGAAAACTAAGAGAGGTACGGGCACAGCGGATGCATATCGTTTAGTGTGGTAGGGCACAGATTCTGGAGCAGAGTCCATCTGGGGAAGTAACTCCACCTTACAGAAAACCGCAGTTTAATAACACTTAACCCTACTAATGTGTTGTGTTTCTGTTGGCAAGTAAGGTCGCCAGAGTTCTAAGAGGATTCACTGTGTTGACAGCTGGGAACCCACGGAGCAAAGCTTGCGCACAACACAGCGAATACTGATTTTGACTAATTTAACCTACTAATTTTAGGTTACAAAATCAAAGTTTCATGTCTAATTTATCCTAATAAAAATATTTGCCATCTGTAACACAATTTGTGACCAGTGGACGTCACACCAGACTTTAATGATATCTCAGGCTCATTTTTATCACAATCAGGGGGCGTTTTACGTTGACACAAAATATTCCTCACGAGTGCGTTCAGATATATTTATATTTCAAACACCGAATACTAATTTATACTTAGACAAATGAATACCAAAACTAATAAATTATCATAACAAAAGGTGTTCATATAACATAAATTGTGTTCGGATGCATATTCCTATTGTTATGTTTATACAAATTGTTATACCACCATACGCACTTGACAGCATGGTGACAACCCTAATATTAATGTCATCTTGACATTTGCATGCTTGACAAGCTAGCCGTCAAATGTAGGAAAGAAGCTTCTGTCCTTTAGTACTATTACTTATTCTTCACAATATTCATACAGCATATATTTCTATTGACAGAGACATATTCGACAAAGTGAAAGCGGATATCCGACTGATGAAGGAAGAGTTGGCGTCTATCGAGCGGTTCCGCGGGCCCAAGGAGCGCTCGCTGGCGCAGTGCCGCTCCAGCCTCGAGGCCATGCAGGCCACTAAGGAAGGGCTCGAGTCTGAACTCCACCAGGTAAAAAAATCCCTTGTCTGTTAAGTGTTAGTTGAACGTGACAACGTCATAAGAAAATACTGACGGAATGGTTGCATTTTTCAAAAGAAAATTTTAATTTTATTTGTTTGATAGATATTTTGTATATAGAGAAGGAGGTAAATGGAAATCACAATTGAATTGATCAAGTTACATTTATTTGTACGCATAAATACAAACATAATTACGCAACGAACGCATAATTACGGATATCTCTTGTTGTCTGTGAATCGTTTCCCTCCCGTCAAGAATCATTACCTTCATCGCCGCAATTATCGTTGCTATAAACAATTGACACCACATTTACATTTCACTGCACTTCATACTTGACGAAAACATGACATTGTACATCTATTATTGTATAGCAGCTGTCCACGCGGACGCATCGCTCACTCAAATAGGAGAGAGACAGATGTCGAACGCTGCCGAACGCGGAGGCCGATTGTGCCTCTTTGTCGCTCGTTCCGCGCTCTCGCTTGCACTTCAAGCCTTAAATGGAACGCCTCAGAGCGAGGTAACGCCGCATGCGTCATGTTTTTTCGTGCGTGCAGCCGGCTCCATCGAATTATAAGACGTTGTCATTGTCACGTCAAAAACTTATTTTTCAAATCACATATTCTAAAACAAAGCTGTCAAAGCTGCTGTCATGGTGAAACCTTGCGCTCAGAAATATATTGTTTTACGTCAAAAAGTGTATTGTTCTGCTCAAAAACAACACCAAGGAAGAAAATAGTATCCGAAGTCAAGGACAAGGCTTGGATTTCTGATGGAAATATAAAGAACGAGATTGACTTTATTCTTACCAACTAGCAAAAGCCGTTTGAAGATACAGGCATTGTCAAAAACATAAATTTCAATACAAATCACAGGAAGGTGAGAGCTAAGTTGAAAGTGAATCCACTGAACAATCCAATACCAAATGCCGACCCTAATTGTAATTCTGTTGAGTCATTTTAACTATAAAACTCTCGTGAGACTCGAACATATTAAATAATATTTAAAACGGGTCACTCACGTAATTTAGTCGATTTTCGCTCGACATGTTTCGTTCTTTACGAAGAACGTCATCAGGAGCGACCACCGCGACAGAGGCAAGTCGTACACTCGAAATATGTCGAGCGAAAATCGACTAAATTACGTGAGTGACCCATTTTAAATATTATTTAATCTGTTGAGTCATCTTTAAATAATATAAATTCTAATAAGTATTTCATCTGCAGGAACTAATGGAACAGCTGTCAACGCAAGACCAGGGTAAGGTCGACGAACTCAACGACGCGATCCGGCGGCTGACGCAAGAAAACAAGGAGGCGTTTAGTGCTAGGATGAATCTGGAAGCCACCAAGAATAAACTTGAAAATCTGCTTACCAACAACTTGATCAGGTTAGTGTAATAGGCTAGACGACAAAAAATCTGATTAGTCCGTCTGTTAAATGAAAAATGACGGAAATACAGGGCTTTAAAGTTTCGCGTGACGTCACACCTGAGTACAATTCTTACTCTAAAGTGACGTCACCAGCCCCCACCACGAAACTTTGACGCTCTTCATATTCGTCAATTTTAGTTATCTTGAAAAAGGAAAAAATACGTGTCTAATAATTTTTGATAATCTTTCTGACGGACTAATTAGAATAATCTGTATTATAATGTACCCTCTGTAATTTACCATGAATAAATATTTTTGTATTTCTATTTCTAATAATAGTTTTTCAACCTAGTCATCATCCCTATAATATGTATGTACCGCCAGCGTAAAACATATCTATATAGTTAAGACTGTATTACATTGTAATATGGCCCAAGTTGTATAGATGCTTCTGACGCTGACTGTATAGGACCTGTAACCCATTTTGGATCAAAAACCTTCAAGAGTGGTTCGGAACGATCTTAGATACCCATTACTATCATTTATTTTTTTAAGCAGAAAGTTTGCGAACTAGACCAAATTTCTTAGAAAGAAATCAAAATTGGAAAAACTCCGGGATAAGCGCCTTTCTAAAGCGTATACGAGGATATGGAGGATAAATTCGGGACCACCGAGTGTGTCTCGATAGCTCAGTTGGCCGACTGTTGGGCGTGAATCCCAGAGTCGCGTAAGAAAGAATAAAACAAATTACACTCAATAGGGATGATGACTAGGTTGAAAAACTATTATTCTAATTAGTCCGTCAGAAAGATTATCCAAAATTATTAGACATGTATTTTTTCCTTTTTCAAGATAACTAAAATTGACGAATATGAAGAGCGTCAAAGTTCCGTGGTGGGGGCTGGTGACGTCACCTGTGAGTAAGAATCGTACTCGATTGTGACGTCACGCGAAACTTTAAAGCGCTGTATTTCCGTCGTTTTTCATTTGACGAACAAAAGAAAAAATACGTGTCGAATATTTTTTAATAACCTAACAGACGGACTAATTAGATTTTTTTTGTCATCTTGCCTATTGCTAACGTTCATATTTCCTCCAACAGACGTAAAGACGAGCTCGTTCAAGCTCTCCAAGAAATCTCAGTCGAAGACCGCAAGCGCCGCCTCGCCAACAGCGAGTCCGACCTCGCCGCCGCAGAGAAACGCATCAAGCAGATCAACAAGGAGAACGAGGAGGTGGAACGGAAGGTGCAGGCCGCCGTCAAAAACGAGAAGGGACTCAAAATTGAACTGGATAAATGGAGGAACAAGGTTAGTGAAGGACGGACTCAAGTACAGATGTGCAAGTTGCGGAAAGTTTCCAAAAAGTTGGAAAAATTCTAGGAAATTTCTTGAAAATTACACAGAAATTTAAGAAATTTCCATTTTACGTTGTGTTGTACAAAAATGTGAGAAGTTTCTGAAACTTTTCTATGCGAAATAATTCGCAATATTGGAAAGTTTCCGTCGGCACATCAGTAGACTCAAGTACTCGACATATGTGTAAGACAACTCGCAGTTACAACACGTCGGACCACGCGGCTGCAGAAGAACGCATCAAGCAGATCAACTAAGGAAACTGAAGGTAGGCTGCCGTCGAGAACGAGAAGGGACTCAAAATTTAACTGGATAAATGAAGAAACAAGGTTAGTAAAGGACACACTAAGGACATAGAGGAGGTTGGAGGTTGTATGTAAGACAACTTGCTGTCACAGAACAGTGAGTCGGAAGAGCCGCTGAAAAGCACACCAAGCAGATCAATTGAGGAGGTGGAACGGAAGGTCCCGGTTGCCTTGATCTCAACGAATGGAGGAAAAATATCATAACCATCAGCCTGTTCTGGCCTGTTTCGACCATGACGACAAGGTAATTGCTGGTTAGGGAGAGCGACAATCGTGAGCTCTCTGGTGGCTATTTTGGCAGAAACAGAAGGTAGTTAATGGCCGCAGACGGTCGGACCTTTAACTCATCGCGTTTTGCGTCGAGTTCTATTTGCCTCTGGCTCTCGAAGGCTTGTACGCTTATCTTTACTATATGTCTCCACTTCGACTGATCCTGCGCTGACTCCCATTGCCATGGGTTAGTGTCACACCTCCGCATGTGGCGTATCAGTATGTCTTTATAGCGCAAAAGCTGGCGGTCCACAGGGTCACTTGTAATTTGCAGAGTAGAAGATCCGCTTAGCCACTCTGTCGTTGGACATACGGGAGACCAAGGTTAGTCCACGAACCTAAATATAGAGCTGTTCGACCAGCAAGTGTAACCGCAAGAAGGGAATAATGACGACAGTAAAAGAAAATGTCAACATGACACCCATTCACCGGTGAGCAGGGCTGGGATCGAACTAGCGACCTCCTGCTTTCACGGCAGAGGCGCTTTTTCTGTAGTATATGACATCTCTTTCAATTTATAATTTATATATAGTAGTGTGCCGACTTAAAAACATGAATCAAAACATTTATTATAAATAATAAATTATTTAATTCATGCTTTACATTTTACAATGATGACACTCATTCGTCAATGTCAATACTATATAAGTATACTCGTAACTAATTCGAGTGAGACGCAGGGCTCTAGTTTTTCGACGCCGACTGATATATCAGCACCGGAGGCTCGATGCCAACGACGGATTAATCTATCAAAGACCACAGAGCAACGTAAACCTTAATTGCACATTCCTAAAGTTCAACTTCGGTAACGTGGCAGCTTTTGTATTTGACACGGCGTCGAAAAGTTCAATGCTCTGTTCCGAGTATCTAGTCTCCTTTCTTTCTAGCTCAGTGATAACTTGATAAGATTCCATTTCGTTTGGCACAATAAGTAAGTGTCTCCTGTAAATTGAAATTGAAATATTATAAAATATAATTTATTTTACACAGGAAAAAGAAGCTCAAGATAAAATGGAAGAGGACGCTAAAGGGCTCGAGAAGATGGCCTCCAAAGAGGTTCTGCTGCAGGAGAAAATACAAGAGTCGCTGGACAAGATCGCTGCGCTCGGGACGCTGCCCAACGCGCCCGAACTACACGCCAAGTATCAGAAGCTGTCGCCCAAGCAGGTACCTCATCATTTCAGCCGAAATCCACTGGACAAAGGCCTTCCCTAAAGATTTCCACAATTAATGGTCATTCGAACCAACCAACGGTCTCGCGCGACGTTAACCAGATCGTCGGTCCATCGAGTCAGGGGCCTTCCTATGCTGAAAACTCTTTCTGCTCCATCGGCCATATGTTCTGCGAGCAATGTGGCCCGCCCACATTTAAGAGCTATGTCGAAAACATTGATTCTCCTGAGGATCTCCTCATTTCTGATTCGATCGCGCAGGGAAATTATTTAAGTACAAAGTATTTTTTAAACTATTGCACGTCATTTTTGACATGCAAAAATGCGGCGATCACGCCAACGTATTATACAAGCTAACAAATCGTAAGTATTTGTAGCTCAAAGCGTTAAGATCACTTTGATAGCTTACGCCATAGGTGCATTTCACGAGAATGTTGCTTTTGCCTTCTATGGCAGCTACTTCAATCAAATCTGTAAACTATGGGAAAGTACGAAACTATATAACTAAAAAGAAGAAAGTAAGTATTTATGGAGATGCCTACAAATATTACTTATTTTTTGTTCTAACTCCAGTAAATCAATATCACAAACATGTTTTATAGGCTCTAATTTAAAAAAAGCTGTGACATGATGATACTATAAGGTGGCTGTTTTCAAGGTCATTTAAACTTTAGATCATTAAAAGCGTATGTCCCCATTGGCTTCTTACAATATTCACATCCATTTAACAATACATTCGTCCATTTCTCACAGCTGTTCAAAGAACTGGATAAAGCGAACCAGCACCTCAAGAAGTACAACCACGTGAACAAAAAGGCCTTGGATCAGTTCATCAGCTTCTCCGAGCAGAAAGAAAAGCTATACAAGCGGAAGGAGGAACTCGACATTGGGTGAGTGACATTGTACAGTCACGTCTATAAATATATATATACACTTTGTAACTTATTACTGTGGAAGAAAGGTCAAAATTTAATACAGATGCATATACATTTATGAAACCGACCGTACACTACTACAGAGGCCACAAAACAAGGGATTGCCGATTAAGACAGGCCGAGGGATCTGTATCGGAGTTCCTAAAGTTTATTTTATCCTATTTTTGCATTTCCTAATACTGTTTTTTTTTAATACCACGACGGTGGCAAACAAGCATACGACCCGCCTGATGGAAAGCGGTCACTAGCCTAAGAAGCCAATGCAACTCCAGAGAAGTCACATGCGCGTTGCCGCTGTAGACTTCTTTTTTTTGAAGAACCCCATAATCTTTCGTCATAATTTCGTTTGTTTGCAATAATGATTATTTTTCCTAAACTCATATGCCCTAATATTGTTTCAAAAACATATATTTCATCCTAACCTACTTTGTTAGTAGCAATTCGGATTTGTGTGGAGTCGTTTTTGGGTAATCATTAAACTATGGAAAATAATCGTTATGACAATTCATCGGTAGGGATTATTATACGTCGGGCAATCCGTCAGATCTCCATAGCTGGTATGTCCGCCGGGCATCCGCCAGACTGACTTCCCATACATTTATTGGCAGATCCAGCAGATATTCCCGAACGTATATAGCCAGCATTATTAGGATAGGACAAAACAGTAAGGCCAAGTGATTTTAGGACAATCGTTATTAGGCATTTCGAGGTTGACCCTAAGCCGAGCGTAGCGAGGAGTGTCCTTTTTCCGACCTGAAGCCAAAGTATGTACAACATAAATAACAAAAACTCAAGGCAGACATCTATGTTATTGAGAAAATATCATTTATTAACATCTATAAATGTAATCTATTTTAGTTGTAAAACTTCACATTTGTAGATCAAATTAATAATTTATAATACTAAATGTTTTACACACACACACTTATATATAAATTATTAATTGAAAGAGACGCTTACTTAAGAAATTTCGTACCATAGCTGCCGTGGTCGGGTGGCCTAGTGGTTAGGGCGTGTGCCGTGATTGCAGGAGTTTGCTGGTTCGATCCCAGACCTTGGTCACTTTTTTTTGTAGTATATGACATCTCTTTCAATTATAAAATTGAGAACATTAGAATACTAAAAAAGTGACCAAGACAAGATCTCCAGTGCCCGGGCAGGTAATGTTAATATTTTTCATGTTAGTCTACATTTTCATTTACATACCAAAAATTTCAGTAATCAGTTAGCGTATAAACGATTTTATCATAAATTTTATCTTTAGCGTTAGACGCGTATAAAAAGTCCAAATGCGTGAAGCCCTGCAAGTAATTATATCCAATCACATAAGGTAGCTTTCCTTTCAGTATATCCACATCCGCCTCAGCCGATAACATATCATTGTCACTATAAAATATTTCCACAGGCACAGTTATCTTTTCTATATCGTAATCAGGCGGTGAAGGTAGCCCATATTCTACCATGTTGATTTCCTCGCCAAAATCGAACCTCGAGAATCGCCCAGAATTTACCAACTGGCCAAAGTGCACGAATTGAGCTGCCGACGCTCCTGAAGGCATGTGTCCTAAGATAACAGGCAAGAGATTGCTGTTTATGTGATGATCGCTGCCTTCCAACATGTATACTAGATTCTCGCATCCGCTAGGTATGTAGTTACACGCCGCGGCTGTGATCTTATTCAAAAAGTCCATGCTCGGCCATTTTGTTTTCAAATTAGACATGAAATATCCCAAGAAACTTAAATAAGACGACACTCTTCTCACAAACAGGCTTTTAACATTCCTCATCCAAGCAACCGGCGATAGTGATAACATTACATCAATCTTAGCATTATATTCGGGTTTCATCGAATTCATTACGAAGAAACTAGTCGTACCCTGCGAATGTCCGACGTAGTACAAGCTTTCTTTACCCGTCACGTTCAACACGTGGTCTATCATTGCCGGAAGGTCGTACAGCCCGATTTCTTCCCAAGTGAATTCCCAGAAATCACTGTTCTTCACGTCCAGTTCTGTATGTGACATTGCGTGTTTATTCCCTCTTGCATTACCCATCCACACGTCGTAACCCGTATCTGCCAGAATATATCCCAATGCTCTATCAGGGCCTTGAAGAATCCAACTGTCTGAAGACTCAAGAATTCCATGCATTAGAAAAACTACCTTGCCGTTCCAAGTAGCGTTTCTTCCTTGCAATCTATGTACGGTTAGTATGTATCCATCTTCGGTCTTAACTTTGTGCTGTTCAATCTTATATCCATATTTTGCCGCAAGCTCCATTATGCTTAAATATGCATCTTGTGCAATATTATCGCCGTTTGTGTCTCTTCCACTTAAAATCTCATCAATACCCCATATGAAACTTGCTAAACTTGTCACATGATTAGTCATGCCGCTCCATGATTTGAATGTTCGTCTCTGCTGAATCTCGTATTGTTTGCCAAAAACTGGCAATAATAATGCGAGAATAATTACAAGTTTGGTATTATCCATGTTTGATGTAAGTTTGAGGAACTAATGAGAAGAAATCAAGAGTGTCGATATATTTAAAGTGCCATGAGATGCCATTAACCTGCCTTTGGCTACTTAAATGTTAATTATAGCGCTCTTGACACATTTAGATTGTGGGTACTTCAAAGTTATCTGTATATTTTACAAACCTACTCTACTTTACGATGGCTAATTCCTCTTTGGACGAAATGCCTTATTCCGTTCGAAATAAGATACAGTTTTCAATGGCAATATTAGTACTAACATACAACACACTTAAATGATAATCGGTAGATCTTATGTTAGTGTATTAAGGATTATGATTGGTCAGCCAACTGAAACAAATGCTTGCCAATATAAGTTTATCCCATTAATTTCGGTAATTAACAATAGCACGGTTTCTTATTCTATTAAGTTTAATTAATATGTATTAGCAATGTGCCCAATAGGATTTTATGCTCGAATGTTCGTACACCATAAAATACACCGAAAAATGGAAAACCTATATCAAAAGCCTAAAACACTTGCTTTCTTTTATAACTTTGATATTACCACCAAAACAAGCTTTTCAGAATTTTACTATACCTATATACCTTAAAGCATCTTTTAAATAAAAGTGACCTAATATGATTAGTTAGAACATTAGGTCAGTTTCATTATAAAGGTGCGACATACATATCCTCCATACATGCCTGTATTCCCAAAAGGGCTACACAAATAGTAGTTTATGTGATTGTATATAATGAAACACTCGTGTGATGTTATTATGAAATAAACCCAAACTCGAATTTTTATGCCTAATTATTTACAATTACATACACTGTTTTATATACACACATATTATGACCCTCCATGATGCATTCAAAGCGCATATATATCGACCGCCATTGCGACTTTCGGGAATAAAAACTTTTCAGTCATTCATGTTTTTTTCATGTTTTGACATTTCTATTTTTTAAATTCAGAGACAAACCAGTTGGTCCCAATTTTCATTTCGTTCGATATCAAAATAACGTGCGACTTGCGTGCGTCATTGTATGAAATTGACAATTCGTTTCAAACTAAACGTCATCTCGACTGATATTAGAATAGAGGTCAAATCAAATTTTCTTGTGTCAGATGTGTTCGAAATTTGAACAAAAATAATATTATCGAAATCGATAATATTATTTAGCTATAATAACATTTTCACAGATAAGAAATTTGTTGTAACCAAAAAGTTTTATTATTATGGGGGCCATTATATGCGATTTTTGAACGTGTGGGTGACTAGCTAACGATAGGAATAAAACTAGCTAGTTCCACATTAATACTTGTATTGTCAGTAACGGCACACAAGAGTCACAAGCACACAAAAAGGAAATAACAGTTTAACAGCACAGCACAAGATCGTTACAGAAGAAAGTTATAAAAAGCACAGAAGGTAGTTTAAGCACATAAAGAAAGTGTACATTAAAAGCAAAGCTACAAGCTTTGTTCGGCCCACAATGCAAACCGAATATTTATGCTTAGCGAGTCGGCGCGTAAGCGTTTACCGTTAGCCCGGGCGGCGCGAGCGCATGCGTCCAGCCTCGAGAGTGATATATTGCCGACTGGCAGGAATTTGACAGCCGAAGTTCGGCGAAGCGCTCCGAACGATAAGAAGAGTACTGTCTCTGCGCTCGCAATGCGCGGTGCCCTAACGGTATTTTAAATCTAAATGTAATAGTTATTTTATAATATTTATAACTAAACTAGTGGCAAAACTTATGATTAATAGTTGTCGCCACAAACGCATTATAGAGGGATAATGATATGTGGGTATATAAACCCATGAAACTGCTCAAGATTCGATGCTACTTAATTATGATATCTTATTTTTCAGTGGCGAGAAAATCCGCGAGCTCATCGAAACGCTAGAACACAGAAAGCTAGAAGCCATACAGTTCACGTTCAAGCAAGTGAGCAAAAACTTCACGGAGGTGTTCAAGAAGCTGGTGCCGCAGGGGCGGGGCAGCCTCATCATGCGCGTGGCCACCGACGACGGCCAGGAGCTCAACGCTGACGTGAGTAGTCTTGTCAGAAAAGGGGGGGGACAAGTCAATGACCTACAGTCAAGTGCAAAAATATGGTTCGACATAATCGTCTCATAAATATGGTACTACGCTCTTATTACACCGGCATAAGGTGCTATGGGACATATTTTTGAGTAAGACGTGCACCACCATATTTTTACACTTGACTGTACATGGTTGAAATCTAGACTAGTGTCCATTTTTTATACATGATCTTTTGGCGGTTTGCGATCGGCTTTTTATTTCCTTTACTTGTGGCTGTCTTGTTCTAGCAAGTATGTTTAAAACTAGAGTAACGCCTGACGCATTAATAAATAATAATAATAATAAGACGTTTATTCAAGAAGTTTGTATTACATGATAAAAGATACATGGATACACTTGACATATACAACACAAACTAACTGAAATGGAGATGGCTCAGCTTGCGTCTGTGCCATAAGCCCTTCAGACACTTAGGCCATTGGACATTTAGGGCATTGGACGACAAGTATAAATATAACAAACACTCCAGAAGTAGAAAAGAAAATGTAAAACGTTAAATATGTCTAAAGTTTTGGGCTTGGCTTCACTGATTCTGTGGCCAATTTGAACAAAATGTCTTGGAGACGATCAGGCGCGTGCTTTTGGAGCATTCCGCGAGAATGTAGCTTACGTGACGCGGTTCTCCTAATACTTCTGAAAACGCTAAGAAAGTGATTTTACGTCTGATGATATTTCCAGACTTGGCTAACAATTTGGTAGTATTTTCTCCAGATTTACGGATTTGATTGAAGTAGCTGCCATGCAAGGCGAAAGCGTCACGTAAGCGACATTCTCGTGGCATGCGCCTTTTATTCCGCTCGCGCTTATGATACTTGCAATCCAAATTGAAGTATTTGTTCATAATATTGAATTCAATAAATGTATTATTTTACAGCGGGCGAACGCAGACCAGTTCACTGGTGTTGGCATCAAAGTATCCTTCACTGGCGGTGAGGGTGATATGCGGGAGATGAACCAACTCTCCGGAGGACAGAAGTCTCTAGTAGCGTTGGCTCTCATCTTCGCCATTCAGAAGTGCGACCCCGCACCCTTCTACCTCTTCGACGAAATCGATCAGGCAAGTTATTGGCGCAGTATTGTATAATCTGATTCATAGGCCCACTTGCACCCAGGGTTAGGCGCTAACCCAAAGTTAAGCTGTCAAATTCCATACAAAAAAGCTTAACTCCGTGTTATGTGGCTAACCCCGGGTGATGCAAGTAGCCCTTAGTGGCGGTGACATGCGAGAGATGGATCAACTATCCGGCGGGCAGAAGTCGCTAGTAGCGTTAGTTCTCATCGTCGCTATTCAGGAGTTCGCACACCTTCAAGTCGAACCACGTTATCTCTGCCGTTATCTTAACACTTTCACATTTTGTGTTATCAAAATCTGGGAAACTTAGCATAGACAGGCTCTAACAACGATAAGAACTTTTCTATTTCTTTTATTAAATCGACGAGGCAAGTTCTTAGTGCACTACTGTTTAAAGGGGTGACATGCGAGAGATATAATAAATATACATCAAGTAGCATCATGTACAAAAACGAATGTGTACAATCCAGGATTAGATTGGTGGTGGTCTGGTTTGGTACCGGTATCTTGTAGCTTGATTACTAATGCTGATTGATGTACCTTTTTCCAGGCTTTAGACGCGCAGCACCGGAAGGCGATCGCGAACATGATCCACGAGCTGTCGGACTCGGCGCAGTTCATCACGACCACGTTCAGGCCCGAGCTGCTGGAGCATGCGCACAAGTTCTACGGCGTCAAGTTCAGAAACAAGGTAAGACCTACTCGTATATTACAAAAAAAAATATATTAATCTTTATTTTCAGTAACTAGGGCTAATATAGTGTTTATATATTTACCATGGAACTGGAGTTTTTTTATATACCATGTCGGTGGCAAACAAGCATACGCCCCGCCTGATGGAAAGAGGTCACCGTAGCCTACGAACGCTTGCAACTCCAGGGGAGTCACATGCGCTTTCCCGATCTATTAAACTTGTACCTACACTCCTTTGGTAAAACCTCGGCAGAGCTCATTCCACAGCCGGAGCGTCCGCGGGAGGAAATTCCTCTGATAACGCACAGTGCACGACATTTTAGGCTGCAATGTGTGCGGATGAGAGTGAATAATGAACGTTGGCATCTTTTTTTTAATCAGCCGGATTAGCGTAGAAAAAGTCTGGAAAAAATCCGATTTTTTTCCCAGAAGACTCGTTTTTTTCGGATTTTTTTGGAAAAAAGCCATGAAAGTTTCCACTCTATATTTCAACTCTAAATCAATGCGTATTAGGTCTAATTTACACCTACAGCATAGCTACATCGATTACATTGAGGAAGAAACAATTGAAACAGATGAAAGGAGTGACAGTGATAGTTCTTAAAAAACCCGAAATCTTCGGAAAAAAACCGAAAGTTTGATTAAACCATGAAAATAACACTCGATTTTTTCCGGCATTTTCAACGCTAAGCCGGACCGGCAAAATCTGCCATTTCCTATACAAAAAAGTCTACCATCTTTTGAGGAGGAGGGGCATGTCAAATGTACAGCTATTTGTACGTAACGTACAAATAGCTATGTCAGATAAATATCAGTCCAAACAAAGAGTATGATACTGTGTCATTCCCATTCGGCAGAGGGGTAGGCCTGTCAATTGCTACTCCGTCTGGTTTAAAACTAAGTAAGTAACTAAGTGTCAAACAATATTGTATCAAAATTTAATTACATTTCCTTTGTCCTAGGTATCCCACGTCGACTGCGTGACGCAAGACGAGGCACGTGATTTTGTGGAGGACAGTGTCACTCACGCGTAAACCATCGAAACAGACAACATTTGAAGATGTAATCAGTACATCCCTAGCAAGGCTTAACTCAAGGGCGTCAGGATTTAGTGGTCGTAGCCAAGAAAGCATCATGAAAAAGGCAAGCGATTAAACAACGTATCGGAATGACGGACCGGAAGTCACGTGATCAATTGTAAATTTAGATACAACATATTTGAAATTTAGATTTGCCTTGTCCATAAACTATTGTTATTTGGCTAGACCCTATGACATGTTTTCGTATTTCGCGAAAAAAGGTAAACAATTAGAGTATATAATTATAGCTAAATAAATTAAATAATACATGTGTATTGACAAAGATGCCCGAATTCATCTTTCTGTCTCAATTACCTTTATTTGGACCCGCCGTGAGCTAATTCATTGAGACAGTAAGATAAATACGAACAGTTCCAATAAAATACGACTAGAAAATAGAGTATAGTATTTTGAACTGTTTCTCAAACTTTTTTCTTCAATCACACAATTACACCGTTGAATTAGTTTACACTGTAAAGAGATTTTTTCCAAATAAATTAAATAATAATCCCATATTGAAGCAACTGGTGTGCCGTGCCAGATAAAAAGATTAATTTCTCAATATTCTTTTGTTTATTATGCGTGTTCTGTTTGATGTTTGCTCCGCTGGTTGGGCTTTTTGTGAATGTTATTATGAATATATCTATTAATAATTCCTTTTATTATGGCACAAACAAGTCATACTAAAGTATGAAGAGCCTTGTAGACTGTAGAAGTATACGTGTTTGTTTGTATGTATGTAAGAGATGACTATCCTAATTTGGATATAAATTCCGACCGATTTTGTATTTGATTTTATAGAAGAGGGTCAATTATTACTATTGTCGCTCAACAGGCGGCGCCACGGGGTCTTGTCTTGTGTCAATACGAAAAGAAATGTCAAAGTGATGTTTGAAAATTTCACGCTAGACCCACGGTCCACTAGCGCCCCTAGCGGCGATATTACTCCCCATCAGAAAAAAATATTTTGATGTCAATTTTTTTTTCTATCGTTCGCGCGCTCTTTTCACTTGTACTCATTAGCACAATAATATAAAGTTTTAGTTACGGGAGGCGTTGTTTTAGCAGTATATGTATGACCAATGATCCACGTTTTTATTAATTATATTTTAAATGGTTTAATTTAAATACTTATAATAGACATGTTTTTAGAAATAATATTCGTAACGTTGGGTCTTTATTTTCTATGGGTTTCTTTGACATTCACAAAAAACCTGTAATGTGTTTTGTCAAAGAGATTTACTTTTTAGAGTTACATGAAATCGAAGGCCCTAAGCGGTGTTAAAATAAATCTATTGTCGACGTTAGAATTAATAAGTAAAAAATAAAGAATACATTTCTATTTTTAAAATGTCTTTTGTTTGATCCATAAAATAAATTCGCCATTGAATTTACCTCTACCTACAGTAGTCCCATTTAACCTTTTCGACGCCACATGATATCAAGTCAAGTCCGTTTCGTGCCCCACGCGCGACGACTTCATATCAAGTACCTAAGTGTTTAAGCATGTTTATTTGTTGCTAGGCGATGTTGGCACTTTATTAATTTAAAAGGTTGAAAAGGGACTGATATACTACATATACCGATACCCTGTCATAGTGACATTGGCTATTCCACCTCGCTAAACTACGAAATTGAAATATGTGTTCTATCTCTAATATTTACCGTCTGTACCGTTACGTGGAAGACACATCGGTGGATAATTATATTGTTAAGTAACCGTCTTTGTGGTCGCCACCGCACGGCGTTAACATCTATACCCCGTTGACGTTAAACTAGTACCAGAAAACTTAGACAGTATGTAATTGGCCATAAGGGCGGTGTATGAGCACTGCGCGAGTTTACATGGCGGTCAAAGTTCAGTCTACATCTGAATCTTGTACGGTGCGGACGCGCTATAGTGCTCTCTTTTCGTGTATACTCTTAAAGTAAGTATTCAACTAGTTAAATCCATATGTTGATTACCTATTAACTATATTTTGAATTCAATAAATGCTTAAACCATACAAAGGACGCACTTAAAATAATCATACTATAATAAGTACTTATAATTTTTTTAAATAGTGAACTATCACTAGTATAATTGAAGTACGTCCCAACTTGGCTTTTGTTATTTTGTAAAATATGATGGGAATTGATTCATAAATAAGTCATCGAGATAAGTACGAAAATAAAACAAAGTTTAAATAGAAGAATGTATTTACAAAATCAACCGACAGGTACACCTTGCTCTATTGCTTTTGGAGCCTTACGCTAAAATATATAATATATTTATATGTTTTAGATAAAATTTCACTGGAGAAATTGCGTCTGTTCAGGTCAATACGATTCTTCTGGAGTTTTTTTTAAATAATGGTGTAGATGCAGCTTTATGGATGTATGTAAGAGATCACCTAACTGATTTAGTTAGATAATTAGTTAGTTATCTTGGGCCTTTTTCCGCAAATCGATGCCCAATGTGCCTTAATTTTTGAGTTGCTATTTAGTTACATTTATGTATTGTTATTTATTTATTATGTGCAGTTAATACAAGTGTTTTTAAATGGTTTTACCTCAACATACGCAATTTTCCAGGTTACATAATGTTCAACATCTATGATATGCATAATGCATAGAAAATAGATATAGTACTTTCGTACGTATACATCTAATCCGATCTTATAGGTAGAGTACACCAACAGCAGAGTAAGAGTAGGTAGTCTTTCAAACTAGATCTATAAACTACTCTCTAGTAGTTTCTGCACTAGGTATCTAGACAAATTCGTTTCTTCAGAATTAAAATTAAAGGGTAATTGTTAAAATCTTTCACAGTTATTTTTTTCTTGGTTTTCCGATTTGTTAGCACAGTTGCGAAGCGCCTACGTCGTCCAATTCAATAAAATACAATTAAATGCAATCAATGTATTCTTGCTTACCCTTTAAAATATAAGGATGTTACCAGAAAAAAAAGGACAGTGCACGTATAAGTACTGTATGCCTGTCCTAATTGCTCGCATAGTATATAATAGTATATAATTATACTCTGAATGAGTAAATATTTTTAAAATCTTATATACATCACTATAAGGATATAAAAATCTAGGTTAACATTCACACAGCTCTAATACATTCGAAGGCACACTCGTACATATTGGAAAAAGTAGTCTAACTATAAAACGCAACACACAGATATTTCAAGATAAAAAAACTTTAATACTACAATGTTTAAGAATTATGATTAATTTACGTACTACAGGTTGAAAAATCAAATGATCACAACCAAACCGTATACAATAGATGTATGGTTTCAAGGTCGACCGCAAGTCATCGATCAAGTATGTATCTGGAAATAACTCAAGAGTTGCACGCTTAAGAAGAATAGAACATACAACTAATATAAAAATACGCTGCAAAATAGCGGACAGCATACCAGACATACACCGGGGTTCCCTATCTTTTTCGGTACGACTTGAAACGTTAACATTGTATCGCGGCAGAATTAAATGTCAAACATGACAAGTTAAAATTTATTCTTACTTCTGTTTCCGCGAGTGTTATTCATTGAAATGAAACACTTTAGAACGAGTATTCGCAATATCTCAGTCATCATCTTAACCCTGTGACAACGAGTTCTGTGAAGGGCTTGAAACGCATGTCTTGGTGTTAATAAACGCGAAGAATGCTTTAAGTATTTAATTTCTTTATAGTAAGTAACTTTTACTATAGACTTCTAGTTCTCTTTTTTAAGTCTTATAGATTTATTTCTCTTACAATTTCTTTAGATTGCGGTCGCCCGTGAAAAGATACATTAAATAGAAAACCAAAACAGCCATTGAGCTCTAGAACGAGCACAGAGACTCAAAATCCTTCGAGGGAATAAAGCAAACAAGTAAAACTCTATATGAAAATTATAAGTATGTATCTCTGACCCCATTTACATTTTCTTTGATAATAGCCAGATCTTTTGGTATTTCTTTTATTGATAAATATTCTTTAGAATCACAGACTACATAGACACCGAATTATAAGGTTTTCAAAGAGCGCGTGGTCACTACACATAGGTAAAATTTCCCTTGTAAAATGCTACGATTCTAGACGTAGAGTCCACCACCAATGGCACCACCATGGACACCAGAAATGGACCTACATACACTTTCATTATAAGGAAATAAGGTTCATACATTTATTTAGCGTCAATCAATTCACAACTGTATGATCTTTGAATTAAGAACGAAGTGTCCATCACTAGTACCTATCAGCTTAAAGGTGCCATCACTGTGCATTTTACCAGTAAGATATTATAAGATTCGTTAAATGATCAAAAAAGGGTTTTGGCGCCAAAATACTGCAGTCGTCTTATTAAAAACATTAACACACTGATTACAATACTGAACAGGTTAAGTAAGTACAATTGTAAAGCATGAAGTAAATAAACCATTTATTATAATAAATGTTTCGATTCATGTTTAAGTAGCCACACTACTATATATAAATTGAAAGAAAGCCCTGCTCACTTTTTCTGTAGTATATGACATCTCAATTTATAGGTTAGGTTAGATTAGTTACCACTGGTTTAGTATTTCAAGGTCACAGTCGGGTCAGAGACAACTGTCGGATGTCCCAAAGACTTGAGTCTACTATAACCTGGGCCGAAGCGGCACCAGCGGGCCGAGCGGCAGCGGCACGGCGTAGGGAGAGTTCCAGTCTCGCTCGAACAGATCTTCTAGTTGCGCTCGGACGTCTTGTGTCACGTTGGCGCCCTTGGGTTCCTGTCACAAACACGTTAACTGTCATGGGTCGTATGTCAAAACGGGGTGTTTGGTAGCTAAGAGGTATAGTATTTCTCTTTTAAACGGTTTTTTGGTACACCAAATCGCCTTTGCGTCGTTGCGCTTACCAAATCTGATATGTGTGTGATTATAATTAAATGAATTAAAACCTTTTTTGTTTAATTACCTATTAATTGTCAAAAATCGAGCACATATCAGATTTGGAAAGCGCAACGACGCTTTGTTTATTGTTTGCAAACCGCAAGTGCTCTTTGCCTGCATAAAGGTTCGGTTGCGCTAGGCGTTTCTTGAATTACGACTCTATGGCTATGGCAATAAGATTGAATATGAACTAATTGAGAAAACAACATTTTCTCTCAGAATTTACCTGAGAGAAATATATGGCACGCGAGTAAGGATGAATGTATTTTTAATCTTTATTTCTTAAGGAATAGAGTTGATACTGGCAAACCAGTAGTGCAGTTAGAATTTTTTGCATATCCGTCGCCGGCGCCTTATAGACTGATACTGACTGATTGTACGCTAATCCATAAGGGCTCAGAAAGAGACCAACTAGATAGATGGAAAG
The DNA here is from genome assembly GCA_949128165.1 of Lathronympha strigana. Lineage (NCBI taxonomy): Eukaryota > Metazoa > Arthropoda > Insecta > Lepidoptera > Tortricidae > Lathronympha > Lathronympha strigana. The sequence continues at coordinate 5,749,618 of OX421911.1, forward strand.
AGACTAACTATATACACAACAACAGATCACATCACATATTATGGTGATAGATGACTTGATAAGGTCTCGACAGTCCGTTCTACATAGATCCGCTTATAGATGGCGCCTGTACACCAAAAATTAGTGAAGCCGAGACCGCGAATGAACAGGGTGCTCTCGTCTAGTTCGTCCTCCCTTCTCGTAAAACCGTTTATTTTCTGTTTTTTTCTGAATGAATGAATGCTTAGTTTCATAGTTTATTAATTTTATTCATCTTACTCAAGCAATTTAAGATGAGTAACAGATGAATTAGGTGTCTGAAAAACTCAATAAAAAATCTTAATTAGCCTCTTATCCGAGCCTCTCGAATGATAGTGTACAGAGTTGCAGTCGCCCGAGACTCAAGTACGCGTATGTACTCGTCATAATATTTCGAGATACAATACCTGTATGACGAAGGCGACCCCGGCCGTGTCCACGAAGTAGTCCCCGGACCAGTTGGAGGTGCCGACGTACGCGGCGCGCTCCGACACCATGTACTTGTTGTGGTTCACGCGCGCGTGCGGGATCTTGGCCTGCTCCGGAGTTGACGGGACGATGTAACGTTTCTGGAACAACATAGGTATGACTAAGGGTGGCACATCGAGTTTCAAGAGACAGTGTTACAGACTATTCAATATTAAACCTTACTTCGATATCATTAATTATCGTACCCAACGCCATAATGAACTTACAATTTTTCTAACATTCTTGGTGCCTAACTCCCGACACATTTAAAGTATCAAAGTTAGTGATGGTTAACGGTTCTACCCCATATGCGTAGTATACTTAGTATTACTTACCACTTGCAAGTTAACCCGAGGATAGGCCGCTGCCAATGCGACGAGAGATCGTAATAAGTTTTCTTCAGAAGGCGCCGAGTGTTGCCACCAGCTGATGAGCATTGCCACTTTAGCGCTGCGCGACGAATCGCCTGGACTACTTTCGCTAAGGTTATTGAGTCTCTTGAAACCATACTTACCACTTGCAAGTCGACGCGAGGATACGCCGCCGCCAATGCGACGAGGGAACGCAAGAAGTTTTCTTCAGAAGGCGCCGAGTATTGCCACCAGCTGATGAGCATTTTCACTTTGACGCGATGCTCGAGCGCTGCGCGGCGAATAGCATCGTCGATTTTTGGCCAGAATCTGCGAAATATACATAACAAATACTTAAATTTAATGTAATACTTCTTTCAATCCGACGGTCTTGGATTCAAATCCCGCCGGCTCATACCAGTAAGTTTTTTCTGAACTTACTTGCGAAATATTATTTGATGTTTACCAGTTGCTTTTCGGTGAAGGAAAGCATCATGACATACATTTGCGAAGAAATTCAAAACCATTGGGCCAGCGTGGGGACTATATCCAAATCCCTCCCATGCTTGAGAGGAGGGCTGTGCCCAGAAGTGGAACGTATATAGGCTTAACCCTCTACCGCTCAAAGGCTATAAGCCTGAAGGTATCATTGACTTCAATTAAATAAATAAACATTGTGGGACAATCTTACACAAATCGACCTAGGCCTACGGTCAGCTCAAACAATAGATAAATAATAAGATAGATAAAATACTTAAATATATAGAAAACATCCATAACTCAGGAACAAATATATGTGATAAATGCCCTGACCAGGATCTAACCCGGGACCTCCTGCTTCATAGGCAGGGTCACTACCGACTAGGCTAGTAGGCCGTTGGAATTAAATTTAAATTCTATTCAAATGGACTATAATTGTATTTATTTTGTTTCCATCGATTTTAAAATAATTGAAATTGTATTCTATTTCCTGAGCATTAGATTCAAAGTTCACTGGCAATATTTGTTGTATGGCAGGAGGTTGTACTCACTTGAGTTTAGGCGTAAACTCGAGCACGGGCGCGTAGTCCATGACGGAGATGTGGACAAACTCTTCAGCGGACTCGATGATGGAGACTATGGCATCGTCGTCGTCACTGCGGCCGTGCGGGCTGAAGGGCGGCGGGGAGCTCTGTAAAAAAGGGTATGACGATTATGTGCCCGCTTAATTTCCCGGTTTACGGACAGATTTCGGTTTTGCTGCTTGGACATTGGCGTAGGTACCAGTGGCGGGGGGTTCATAGGACCCTGCCGGCTTGTCTTGGGTGAGCCAATTTTCCTCAACAAATCAAAGAAAAAGCAAGCCAAATCAGCCCCAAAGAAAATAAATTTTAACGCTCCGCCACTAGTAGGAAAGTATTATGTAATTTGGAAACTAGGAAAGATACAATTGAGTTTAGTAATAAAGCCTAGTAGTTACGTTGCAAAGGCCACTCCAGTGTATTGAACTTAATGCCTATATAGGACTAAAATTATTTTTATGCCACACCTGGCCATAAAGTGCCTTTTTCCGCACGCTACGCGTACGGAAAAAGCCGATTTCTGCCCCAGTGTAGGCATAAAATGATGTACCTAACACGAGGTAATAAATAAAGCCCTTGATCGCATATTTACGTCCCTCGCTTGCAGCTCTGATCGCAAACATCTGCGATCTCGGCCTTTCTTTGTTTTACCGCACTAGTTAGGTAATGTACTATTACAGTACGCATAGTGCTTTACCGCTCTAGTGCGATAATGAGCACTTAACTTGCCTGCGTTGAATATTCAAAGGGCCATATGTACTGTAAAACGTCGTACAATACACGTGCAAAGAGGTAATTCGCAATGAGTGGCGATAAATTAAAACACGACCGTAGGGAGTGTTTTAAATCGACACGAGTCTTTTTCACCCTTATATGGTAATGTAATGTACTATTTTAATATAATTTTGATGTGATCTACACTTTTTGGCCCTTTCATTTTTGACTCACACCTTAACAAACCTCAATAAATCGCACTATAAGTCATTATTCGTAACGTTTACATCACATTGATCGGTTCGACCTACATTAGCGGTAAAGATCAATGGCGGAGCCACTATACGCCACTATAAGCCTAATGTGTGACATTTCGTTCCACCAACGCCCTAGAGGTGAGCGTGCCAAAGGTCGGGCTAAACCTATAGCAGAGGGCGAAATACACTTCAAAACTAGAAGTCATGACCAAGATATTTCAAACAAAATATAATGATATTATTTTATCTGACATTGTTATTTTTAGAAATTAAGAAGGTAAAAATCGCTGTCAATCGAACGAACTAAGATGTCAAAAGGCATCACATGTTATGTCACCGTTCTCCTTGTATTTTCGCACTACCTCAAACACCACTGAAACGATTCACTACTGAAACGGTCGTATTATTGTAACATACAAAACATAAGATAAATAACTTTATCTTGTAGATTTCATTAAAAACTGAAAAGTGAGATTATTAGGATCAATATGGCGCTTTGTTGACTTTATTTGCAAGTCGTATTGACGGCGATTTTATATCATCATTAACTTAACAAAGTTTATAAAGGGTTTGGAAAAAGTTCAACACTGTTATCAATAAATAGTTCAAAAAGTTTAAAAAATCCGACTACGACTAGGTACTACGAATATATATTGTGTATTGACTCCTCTTGAACAGGGTCCAAGAAAAACACTGTATAACACTTTACTACTACCACTTTATTTACACTTCTATCTACTACACCTTGTATAATAACACTCACTGCTTGATTTGATTTTGGATTGACAAACAAAATGTTCGTTGGACTTTATATGAAACTGGGAAAAATCTTAACAGCGCGATCTAAAATATTGCGCCGTGAACAAAGTGACATCTTTTGGAAAATTGGGAAACTAATTATTTTAATTTCAACATCAATAATATAGGCATTTGATTGCAAGATATTATGCACAGTTAATTCCTAATATTTTTTAGAGTATTTTGGGATTATTTGCAGACAAAAACAAACAAAATATTTTCCAAAAATCGCTACTACTAACGCCATCTAGGGAAGACTTAGACAAACTGAACTAGGTAAACGAAGTTATAATATTTAAATATGCGGCTTCAACATTCCGCCCACCAAGAACAAAGACAGTTTGTTCTTAACTCCGCCCACCATGGCACAATATAACAATTAAAATAAAGCCTGTATTAACTAACAAACTAAGATAAGTACCCTTTGCATTGAATATAATAACATACTTTCGAATGTAATTATTATAATCAGTTAACAGGAAGGAAACATAGTTTATTTACAGCTCTTTTTATAATGTTGTCCTTACATTTGAGACTGACTACTCGTGTGATATTGTCCGCATCCGGATGTTTTTAAATTATGATTCCGTATAACCATCTAGATAGAGGAAGACCATCCTCTGTCACCAACACCACATCACCAACAGCTGGCTCAGGAGTTTGATGAGTCCACTTGTATCGATGATGAAACTGCATTAGGTACTCACTCGACCATCGACGCCAAAAGTCATTCACCAACTTCTGAGTGAACTGCCATCTCCTGAGACTATTCATGTTTGAATTTTCATAACTGAAATCAGGCCCAAGAGGTTCATGCGAGGTAAGTATTTCTGCCACCGGATTAGCTACAAATGTCTTCCAACGGTTATGTTTGTAGTTGAGCCATGACAACACTTTGGTCGAATCAGTCCAAGCGTGGATGTTTGACTTGTCAATATTCATTACCCGTGATACTTCCATCAGCAATTTGGTAAGGAGCACCGCTTTTTTGGAGGCGTCACAAAAACTTTGAAGTTCTTGAAGATTGTTGTTTCCTCTCTTCGTGTATACCCACCTTGGTATGCGAAAGTTGGCAATCTGATCCACATCTGTTAACCACAATTTTTGGATGAATATCTTTGCAGAGATGATAACTGGTGCCAGCCATCCAATCAGGTCGAATAACCGGGATATGTCCGATATCATTCGTCTCTTCGTTATAGGAAACATCAGTGGTGGTAACTGAACTAAATACTCGAACGTATCCGCATGCCGGTTCCAAGTCAACCCCAAAATCTTCATGGTTGCATCCAGCTTGATCTCCACTTTCCCTGCTTCATTTGCAGAATCTTGGTTGATTATCTTCATAAGTTCTTCATTGTTAGTATTCCACTTTGCTAATTCAAATCCAGCTTTATTCAATAACCCGTTAAGTTCCTTGTATATTTGTTCTCCTTCAGCCACCGTCTCGCAACCTGACAAGAGATCATCCACATAAAAGTCGTTCAAGACCCTATCTGCTGCCAAAGGATAGGCATCTCTGTGATCATGTGCTACTTGTTGCAGTGCCTTAACCGCGAGACAAGGTGCTGCGGCTGTTCCAAAGGTAACCCGGACCTTTGATGTGCTTTTATCTTCTTGAATAACAGCGTGATGAGGAAGATACACAGCGCCTGGTTTATTTTGCTCTTCCTTCGGTATCTTTTCCATGTGCCCAAGCTCTTCATATTCTGTGATGACAGCTGCGTATCGCTCCTTGAATTGAGGCTCTCGCTCGAATTTCCTTTCAAGCAAGCTAAATCGTTTAGCTGCTGCAAGATAAAGTTTCCCTTTAGTACATTTTGGTATTTCTTCATGAAAGGGCAACTTGACTATATACCTACCGCTACTATCCCGTTTAGTAGTGGCAGCAAAACTTTCTTCGCATTTCTTTTCTTCCTCAGTGTAGTGTTGCTTGGGATCTGGCACAACAGGATCAGCTTCAAGCTCCCAAAACTTCTTCAGCAGCTCGTTGTCCATAATGTGAACGTGGTTAACTCTGACCTTGTTGCTTAATTCCGACGCACTCGTGTGAGTCGGCCCGGAAATGATCCAGCCTAAGGAAGTTCGCTGAGCCAGGGGTGCTCCCTGGGGACCTTTAACAATATCATTCATAAGTATTTCACAATAAATTTCTGCACCAAGGAGTATATCAATTTGTCCGGGTTCATTGTAAGTTTTATCGGCTAATTCTAGACTTGACAGCTCGGAATAGAATTGAACTCGTTCCTCAGGAAGACACAATGTGAGCTTGCTTAATACACCCGCATTAACATTTACCTTGACACTTGGGTCGCAGATTGATGTAATGGTCACATTGACTGAAAACTGAGAGCTCATGGAACTCTCTTCTTCTCCTAACCTTGTGATTGGGCGATGGTTGCGAATCCTGGGGAGTCCGAGCAGTTGAACCACAGACTCTTTGATGAATGACTCTTCCGAACCTTGGTCGATGAAGCATCTGAGTGTCATGAGTTGTCCAGATTTCGACGTGGCATTAACTAATGCTGTTGGTAATAAAACCAATTTACGAGATGTCGAAAAATGGTTGCGTATGGTAGTTGGCTCGTCTTTAGATAACGAGTGAGATGCAGGTGCATGTGCAACTACATTTGCTACAACTGAGTGATTTGTTTCCTGAGACTCAGTTGCTGGTGTGTTATTCTTGGAATGCAATAAGGAGTGATGTTTTCGTTGGCAAATTCGGCATCTAGACGATTGACGGCATCCATAAACTGAGTGATGAGGTCCTAAGCAATTAAAACAGAGGCTATGTGACTGGACAAAACCACGACGAGCATCAGTATCAAGTTTGGAAAACTCTTTACAATTACTTATCTTATGTGCTTCAGAACAAAATGCACAGGAAGGGGCTGTTACGGCTGCCACATGATTAACTTTTACATAATTGTTGGCAGTCTTATATGTGCTGGTGCTGGGTCGAGAAAGCTTCGGGTCAATGAACTCCAATGCGCGAAACCGTGTTTCTAAAAACAGTTGAAATTGTTTATAACTTGGAAGCTCACTATCGCATTCAGTTGACTTAAGTTCCCATTGCTTCCTCGATTCAGCATCTAATTTTAAACACATTATATGCACAATAATAACATCCCAACTAGTAACATCTATGCCTAAGTTCTTGAGAGCATGAAGACACTCGTTGGTCGTATCCAATAATTCTTTAAGCGCGCTTGCAGACTCAGTAGCCAAGTTTCGGTGACTTAACAATCTTTTCAAAATGCAGTTTGACAAGTATTTCTTATTATTGTAGCGCTTCTCGAGTTGCTCCCAACTAATACTGTAATTATCTCTAGTTATTGGAATGTGTCTCAACAACTGCTCAGCTTCACCTATTAGGTGTCCCTTTAAATAATGCAGCTTCTGAACATCGTCAAGATCCTTATTCGTGTGAATCAGAGAAACAAACATGTCACGAAAGCTCACCCATTCAGCATACTGGCCGGAGAATGTTGGTATTGATATCTTGGGCAGTTTGATGCGATCTTCAGCTTTATTGGTGACTTTGCTGGGCTCTGGAATGCTCATGCTTGACGTTGTGGATGTAGAAACTGGCTTGAGGCTGCTGAGGATAGATTTAACAAGACACTTATAAGTCACGTATGCGTCTTCAGTCTCATCATACACATTGTTCGCAATGTATGTGCTCTGAGTTAAAGCTTCCGACTCACTGTTCTGTATGATGAGCGTATGTGTTTGTGAAAACTGAGTCCACAATTCCTCTAACAATTCTAATCTAGTGTTGAGATAATCAATGGAGTTACGACGTTCCTTGGGAGACTTTTTGAAATTTTCAAAAGCGCGAACAATTCTAGACTGTACGTCTGCCTGTACTTTAATTAGTTTATCCATCGTAATTTTTCTAAGTGTTTGACAGATAACTTAAATTGAGGTTCCCGAAATTTCAAATTCTTTGGCTACTGGTCTGAAATTGTCTAAGTCCAAACTGGATCGGATTGAAAATTTCTAAGTTCCAGATTATCCGATTGAATTTTTACTAAGTCCAATTGAACGGGAAAATTACTAAGTCCTCCACTCACAAATTAACAAAAGTACTCACAATTGACCACCGGCACTCACACTTGTCCACTCGTGACGTCACAAGCCGTAGCTGCCGCTGATGACGTCACGCGATGTAGCTGCCGCTGATGAAGTCACACGCCGTAGCCGCCGCTGATGACATCACACGCCGTAGTTACCGCCGCTTATGTCGCACGTAGTCACACCGATGTGGCACCGTACCGGTTGGCGCCCTCTGCCGTCAAAACTGCACACACCGAATAGCCGTCTATCCGGTTCGAAGGACCATGAACAGGGTCCAAGAAAAACACTGTATAACACTTTACTACTACCACTTTATTTACACTTCTATCTACTACACCTCGTATAATAACACTCACTGCTTGATTTGATTTTGGATTGACAAACAAAATGTTCGTTGGACTTTATATGAAACTGGGAAAAATCTTAACAGCGCGATCTAAAATATTGCGCCGTGAACAAAGTGACATCTTTTGGAAAATTGGGAAACTAATTATTTTAATTTCAACATCAATAATATAGGCATTTGATTGCAAGATATTATGCACAGTTAATTCCTAATATTTTTTAGAGTATTTTGGGATTATTTGCAGACAAAAACAAACAAAATATTTTCCAAAAATCGCTACTACTAACGCCATCTAGGGAAGACTTAGACAAACTGAACTAGGTAAACGAAGTTATAATATTTAAATATGCGGCTTCAACACCTCTACCCAAATTGTCTAGAAGAGATCGCTTCTTAGCGATAAGAATGCCTGTTGTCTACCGGTGTTTATATTATATAATTATATTTTAGTGCTTAAGAGTGCTATCACAAAATCCGCCCGCTCGCATTTCAATATTATTACCGCCAGTTGCGCTCCGAACGCGCATCTGTGTGCGGACACACACTACAATCAGGTATACAAACTTATTATCGCCATGCTCTTCGAACGGCATAGCAGGTGCGGTTAGTGCGAACGGGAGCGAGCATTCATTGATTGTAAGCACCGTCGCGAGGCTAATGGCGTCGCGACGCTTGACGCGCGGACCAAACATTATTGATACTTGCGCCAGAACATCAACTATTACTTGGCGTACGTGGTGTTAGAAAATGTACGAGTAATTTTTATATTTGTTTTGTGTTTATCATAAGATTAAAAATAGTTTTATTCAAACGTCAAATGTCTCTAAATAGTATCCGAAGTTATTTTGGAATAGGATTTTGTTTTCTGCCTCCGGATCCAATTCATTGTTTTCATATTCATACATATATTGGTACATTTCTAAGCATACCTAACTACTAAAAAGTTTTTTTTTTTTCAAAATTTAAACTCAATCTGAATTCTATTTTGGGGTGGTGATATTATATTGAAGGTTACAAAGCCGATAAGATGAAAAAAGGGACGTGTAATTAAATAATTTTATTTAAACGTTTTGTAATTTTAACTGAAATCCGGAGGCATATTTTGGGCGTTTTTATTATTTGTTGTAAAAAAATCATTTTTTGAAAATATGAAAAGTTTTAATTGTTTTCTATTCAGAATCGCGAGCTCTTTCAATCGCAGTAGGAGAAAAAAAGTGTTCCAAGATTTGTTTTCCATTTCGCCACCATCATTTCATAGATTCAGTATGGCGGTAGCACATTAGAAAGTTTGAAAAATGTATGGAAAATTTAGGACACTTTTTTTCTCCTACTAGGATTGAAAGAGCTGCGATTCTGAGTAGAATAAATATAAAAATTTCTAATTTAGCAAAAAGTGATTTTTGTACAACAAAAAATAAAAATGCCGTTTTTTGAGTTCCATTTTTTTGTCAAATATCTACTTGTGGCACATCATCTGATAGGTCCCTTAGAAATAAGTTAAAGGTCTCTTGTACAAAAAATTGGTTGATCCAGTATCGGGAGGTCCAAAAAACCGGCCAAGATCGAGTCGGACTTGCCCACCGAGGGCTCCGCACAAAAGTGGCATGGAACTCTCAGTGTACGGCAGTTTCAGATTTGGATTGCGTTGATGTAGAAGTTTGGTTTTTTTGCAGCTTCAAGGGACCGCAGACCTGTGTATATTATGGTATTAATTTTAACTTGCAACCTTTACTCGTTCCCGAGATAAAGGGTCTGGACAGACAGACGGGCGGACGGACGGACGGATAACAAAGTGATCCTATAAGGGTTCCGTTTTTTCCTTTTGAAGTACGGAACCCTAAAAATGTGAAAGCTTTAGGAAGTTAAGATATAAGACAACCTTACCACGAAACTTATTTTGAACGAATTTGTTCAAAATAAGTTTCGTGGTAAGGTTGTCTAGCCATTTTTGCCAAAAACTATTAATTGCTAACATACAGTTAAGTCCCTTGATATTTTGAAGACACTTATGCCTTTTTGCTTGCACAATATTTATGTCGTATAACGCTACAAAACCCTCAATTATGCTTGGTCCGACACGCTTTTGGCCGGTTTTATTTCGGATTTTGCTCATATAGCAATATGATTATCCCTGACTAGGGCGGTGGCACCACTAATGGACAAGGAACCAGTAACGTACAGTCACTTTTATTATGAGGAAATAAGTTTCATGCATTTATTTTGTGTCAACCAATTGACAATCATATGACATTTGAATTAAGAATATAGTGTCCATCACTCCTGTCTGTCAGCTTAAAGTGTTCATAATGGGTACCGTCACCCTAATACACCTAAAATTTCTCCATACTGTCCGTCTTAATAAACACTCTGTATTACTGAAAGTATCTAGAAGGGTTGGTTGCGGTACAATCACATTCGATAAAATCATTTCAAATTTTTATTTCAAACAGGTCTATAATATAGTCAAAAATGTAAAATGCTTATCTCAGTAGTTGGTCGCGGTTTATTCACTTTTCCAAACGCTTCCAGCACGTACTCGTGCAACAAAACAAGCAAATTGTACAGACCACAGAGAACAACACAGGTCCTACCTCTACGAGCGCGCGCGCGGTACTGAGGACTAGGCTAGCGCGGATTGGATTTTATACACCATTTGAATATTTAAAAAAAAATACGGAATTTAAACAAAAAGTGATTTTTTCGATTTCAGCATGTTCTTAAAAGAATAGACTTTAATGTTGTATACAAATCATCCCAATATTTTGTCAAAATTACTGCGAAAATCCCTGCGTTTGCAGTGTATTTTTATCGAAAAATGTGCATATTCAAAGTCGAACTAGATAGGTATCTGTGTAAATTATTGGAAATATGAGGCCTATAAGTTAAATAAAACCATTTTGCAATATTACATCAACCTAGAAAAACATGTGTTTTCATGTATCATGTTAACAATAATCGAAGTCAAACTTCTGTCTCCGTGCGCTTTTCAGAAAACAACTGCCAATAATTGTATAGTAAAAGTTAAAACATTGAGTTTTACTCAAATTAGAAGCTTACAAGTTAAACACTAGGAAATAAGCTATCAAACATAGTTAACAACTTTAACAAACAGCTCACAGTTTCTTTGTATTTCAACGTCAAAAAACAGCTTTTGTTGCTTTTCCGTACAAACCGTATTGATGGCCTCTTAATTTACATTGTTTTCATTTCCTCGTTGGTGAACAATAAAGAGTATTTGTATTGTATTACCAAACTCCCTTGGATTGGAAGGATAATATGAATGGAACCCTAATGTGGGCTGTAGGCCGTGTCAAACATAGATATACCTATAGGTACATACTCGTACTGTCAATAGACTTACACTTCTTTGGGCAGCATAATTAGTAGTTCGTAGAAGAAATCATCGTTAAAATCTTTGAAAGTTTACTAGGCCTAGCAATACCTACAAAAGTTTAGCATTAACCTATTGTTTCGTGTTAACAAACTGGCTTTCCGAATTACGGTAACTGCCTATTCTAACACTGGCTTTCTTGGGGTATCTTTCACTAATCGTCCAATTAAGCCGAAATAGGGTCATTGTCGGACGCGCATCGGCCGGCGGGTCAAGGTTGACCCACTAGTAACCATATTGCTGGATATAAGCATAGGCCGACAAGATTAGACTGAAGCTGAATCTTATTGGTGACACAATAAGTAATAGTACTAATGGTATCTTCTTCTGCTTAGCATTTTCCCACTGCCACTAAGGTCCGACCGAGATCTCGGTCTCGGTCTCGGCCAAAGTACAAGCTGAGATCACGGTTACGCTCTCACCCAAAAAGGACCGAGATTCTCGTGTCTAGTCGTGGTCGTGTTTTCTTGACACTTTTTGCGATTTTGGTGTATCGTGTCATAGTAATGCAAGTCATAAAAAATTTCCCCAAACTTTGGCTGTAAATGTATATGTATTTCAGTGTTGACTACATTCAACAACAGTTTAATGAGAAGACTGGCGGTAAATCGTAACGTATTGTCAATAAATAGATAATTTCTTGGTGAAGACTTTTTGACAATTGTAACGAGATCTAATTGTGTTTTAAAGAATTTTTGGTAGATTTTGACCTGAGAATGATCCTGTCTCGGAATTTCGTGACATATGTCGTGTTTCTTGTGACAAGTGTCAAGAGCTCTTCACGAAAGTATTCGTTTTTAATGGTAATAATGATGATTTTATTTATAAATGTCATGTTGGCGGCAAACAAGCATACAGCTCGCACAATAGTAATATCAGTAATAATGATGTTAATGTCGCACCTGTCGCCGTAATGAAATTGGGGCCTGAATTGGTTCCTCCGAGATTCCTATCCTTTCTATTTCGAATACCATTAACATATACTTCTAATTCAATATCCACTGTATTACCCTAGCCAACATGTCGGCCTATATAATATAATCCACTCTAGTTTTCAACCATAAATCAAGTTATCGGTGAGCCCCAATTTGCCAGGCTAACAACCCCCGACCTCGTCTAATGTCCTCATTTAGATATTTGACTGGTTTGAACTTAAGTAGGGACGACAGGCGATTTCAATTAACCCGGCCCCAATTTCACTACGGCGGCACGCGTGACAATTGTCAACATCATTATTACTGATATTACAGGCGTCTATGGCCTACAGACGCCGCTTACTATTGTGCGGGCTGTATGCTTGTTAGCCGCCAACATGTTATGTATAATATGTCAGAAAATTCCGACACAGGATCTTCTCATGTCAAAAACTACCGAAATTTTATTAAAACACTATTAGAGTTAGATCAAGACCAAGAAATTATCTATTTACCAGCTGTTGCCCGCGACTTCATGCGCGTAGAATTAAATTTTATTTGCAATTTTTTTAATACACATTTAGAGTACCTACTATAAATAATCCCGATGCTTTTTATATTATGTTCGTTATACGTTTATTTTCTACCCTTTTTTAGCCCCTTTGGGGAGGAATATCAATAAACACTGAAATGCGTTTTCTTGTTAGACACTCAGCCGTCAATAAACGAACTTTCAAGATTCTCACTTAAAAAACCACACAACCTCCATACAATCATTCATCCCGTTTTAACCCCTTTAAGGAATGCATTTTTGAACGTTATAAAATCGCTTTTTATGTCTTTTTATAAGAAATCTGAGCACTAAGTTTCAAGTCGCTAACATACGTTTTACGCCACCCCCATACAAAAAATACACATTCTTGACTTTGCTTTGATACAAACTTTCAACCTCTTTTTCTAAATTTACGTTAACATCAGTCTAATTGACGTCACTTGTCATAGTATAAAACGCCGGTTTTTACTGTTATTTGATAGTTTTAACTCATTCACCGCTGAGGATTTCTTGTAGCGCTACGCCGTACGGTAGCGAAAATGGCGTCGACGTGTAACGACAACGTGTCGTGATTAGCACTGAATGGGATAACGCTCTTGCGAGATTAGATGGATTTACTTTAGTTTAAAGTACATATTAAACTCTACTGCATTACCATCGGAACTTTCAAAGCTGTTCAAGATAGGGCCAGTACCCAGCAAACATCGTAAACGCTTAAAGAACGCATGACCGCATCCAATCGTCTGCAACCATGGCCATCACGCTCTAACCAGGTAAGTGCGAGAGAGACGCATTGCACAACAAACGATAAAAGCACGACCATTCCAAGCAGTGCTGCACTAACCTATCGTTGATGACTCTCGTAAAACTTTATAGAGGAATTATTAACGGTTTTAAGCTTAAAACTGCAAAATTCGAGCGAATACGCAATTATTACTTAGGTACCTATCGCGAATCCTGAAAGAAGTTTCGGGTACACTACATAACTCCGAAAAACTACTCATAAGCCGAATTTTTATAATTCTGATTTTGAAAATGCCGATCTATCAAAATTCCGACTCATAAAAGCACGAATATTAAAAATTCCGAAAAGATAGATAGATTCAGAATTTTGATTACCGCAATTTGAATATTCGTTCTCTCATAAGGCGAAATTTTGATGATCGGAGTTTTCATAGGTCGCGATTATAAAATTCGGGATTTTGATATATCAGGATTTATAAGAGTTGGGAATTCGGAACATAATATTTCGAAATATTTCGGTGATCTTCCTCTGTATCTATAAACAGACACTGTAGTTAAGACGGTTTTTGGGCGAAAACGTGTTAACTAGTGTCCATTACGTAAATCTGAACCTTAATACCATGACGATACAGTTGCTTTTGAACTATATTGTTGCCCTGGGGAGTGGCGGTAGCGGTTGCAAAAAATAGTTATAATTAAAAAAAAATTACAGTAGAGTATTACTAAGATGTATCTGCATGTGGGATTTCAGGGTTTGTCCAAAGGCTGAAGTCACCAAGACGTTAAAGGCCACAGATGCAATGCTTACTGTAAGGAATCAGTTGAACGTCCACCCCACGGAGAATGATCTGTTCTTATTCGTGCATCGTCAGAGAGAGTCATACTGTCTTCTTCATACGCTTGTATCGCCATTCAGAAAAAAAGGGAGGCGTATAGTTTTCATAATCATAATCATAATCAAGCATTTATTTCTTTTTTATTTTAGTTTATTATCAGACAGCTTGTCAGACTATAGTTTAGGATTCTAACTTGATTGAAGGTAAACCGCAGGCGGTTTGGAAGCCAGAAGCCACACGACCCTCTGTACCAACAGCCTAGCACTAGGGAATCTAGGTATGGCTTAGAACAATCGCCATCACATATATCGGAACTGCGGGCGTGCTCACAAATATCTCAACATGCACTCTTAACGATTTGACAATAGAGGCGAGAATCTGATGGTAGGTACCCTGTACCAAGGTCATTGTATGTCAGCTGTGAAACCATTACAACGGCCACGCCACCACTCACAATATTGCCAATTTAACTTTTAGCCTTTACCAGAGACTAGTAAAATAACAAGAGGACTAACACCCACACAATGGCGCATGCCACGTGGCTTGAATTATGAAAACACCAGAATGAGTGGCGTACAAAATTAATTGCTCTGCTATTTTAAGCTAACATCATGGTCATTTACATTATAATTACTATTTAAAATGACGTATTTAGGTACATACTCTGTATATTTGTTTTTGCGAGCTCCCGATATTTCGGCACTGTTACAAGCTCCATGTTTACGGTATAACTCGCAAAAACAAATATAAATGGCAAATACTTCGTTCTAAATAGTCATTATAATCAAAACACAATGCCACTTCGAAGGAATCCCGGGAAGGAATCGAGTCATAACTTTCATAAATCGCAATTGACGCAATAATCGCATACCTAACAAACGTACAAAACGAAAAAATATATCAATACATAAACCCACTTATTTATAAAAATTAACAAACGTTTTAGTTAAACTATGTTTTCTCCCTTTCCAACAAAGGCAAATGTCATACTGACAGATGAAGAACACACATTCATTAAGCTAAACTGTGCTTGATGCGTGTCTATGAATAACTTCATAAACGTATATTGAGAACCAAAATGCTTATAAAAGCTGATTATAATAAAAACTAGTAAGTTTCATGCGAAAATACAGTTTAGTTTTCATATGCCTAAAGATAAAATGCCAAAAGCAATAAATAGTGCCCCCTGCAACGATGAGAGCACGCGGCATTGTATACACATTGTATTTAAAAAAAATCTATAATTTAAATGGAACTTTTGTCAAAACGACTATGTCAGTTTGGACGGAACTGTCCGTTAAGCCCCTACAATTCATACACAAATGAAATAAAAAGGAAAGCCATCAACGATAGAACAATCACATTGTCAGTCTTCTATATTTCCTAGTCTTTGCAACCACATTATGGCATACAAGCAACATTAACTCCTTTATGACAACCGTTATTATTCATATTAACTACATACAAAACTCATAACCGACAAACGCTGACGGGGATTCGGGTATAAACGTTATGGGGAAAGTTGACGATCGGTTTGATAGTGCTTCTAAGTATCTAATAAAGATTATAACGACGAAGCTTTTGTCGTTAAGTTGTCATACTTGCCATATATTGCAAGTCGACGATAAATAGCTTTGTGTATAAAGGCTAGTTCATGGTATGAATTTATCGTCCCAAGCGTACGATATTCGTAGTACAAACGAGACAAATATCACCTTGTGAATTACGCGTACGATATCGCAACTCGAAGAGGGTCAATCGGTTCGCTTTGGCGATTAAAGGACTCCGTACCGTATAAACAAAATCGAATACGATATTCAAATGGCGGGCATAAGAATAAATATAAGCATACGGCATAATAATGTGAACATTATATATATATATGTAATTACATTACAATCTTACGAAGAATGTAATCTCCCATACAAATGCATACGATAGTCGCATACGATTTTCGTCAGAAATCAACTCTAAAAGGCACTTACGTAACGCTTTAGCTTGTTTTCCTTCACTGATTTTAAAGTCGCAGCTTTATCTATAATATAATAGTATCGAGTTGTTTACTCCAGATTCCCTAGTTAAAACTTTTCAGTCAACAAGCTTGCCGTCTACAAATCTCATACAATAAGCCTTGAGATGCTAGTTGAGTACTTACAGTGATATAGGCGCCAAAGCTGTGGTACTTGTCGGTGATGTTGATGGGGTTCTCCATGTTGATGTCGGTACTGAGGTTGGCAGGCCAGCTGTCGGGCACCACCGCATCTTTCTCGCCGAGGCTCCAGTATACCTGGGTAAACAAAAACAAAATTGTTATACCAGTTAGTTACAAATACAAATAAACAAAAATACAAATATTTTATTGATAACAAAAGTTACAGGTCGTGTCAGTGGTACATTTTGTACATTGTTTTATACAACAAACTATGTTTTGAAAATTCTAATCAAATTAAATTAACTTAATTACAACAACAATATACCAGGGTGAATCAACTATTTCTTGTTCTTAATCTATCTCGTTAGCCAGGGGACAAATGCAGCACAGTTTGTTAGAAAAGTTGTTGTATGTTCTACTGACATGCTTGATCATTGGCCCATCATGGAAAGGGCATATAAAAAACTGTTTTATGAATTTTAATGTTATAAAACCGTAACTTTAAAAGTGACCCAGGTGACCGTAACCTTGCTAAATAGTTGATTAACGCGGTATATAGTATTATTGTGTGAGTTTTTCGCGTAGATACGATTATGGTAACACAATATCACTATATCTTTCCAATAGGCGACAGGCATCTTTGGTGACGAGAATCGTACTAAGTCTTATGAAAATCAGATAGGTACCACGATCATAAGCTGATATTTAAATCTGGCTGGCTCGTATCTTGCCCAGCGAATCGGCATCGCTATTCAGCAGGGCAATGCCACCAGCCCACAGGGCACCCTAATACCGTCTGGCGCTGAGCTAACTTCCATTTTTTATTTGTAAAAAGTTGTACATAGATATATGATTTTTTATTATTTTAGTTCAGTGTTTTTATGTATATACTGAAATTATGTGTATTTTAATAAATTACAATTTAAATCTTAAATCTAGATTACGATACGTGAAATTCAAAATATCTATGGGCGGTCAGCCGTTCCCCGTACATATTTTAAATTATGCGCGGTGTGATACTGAGTATAGTTGGTTAGAAGTAGGGCGTGCAAATCTGTTTTTAATTGTATAAAAATCCGGTTAAAAACCGAAATTAAATACAAATAAAACCGATTTGCAAGCCCTAGTTAGAAGCGCTTGTGTAAAGCTATACTGTGATTCATATAGGTACATATGTATATATTAGAGCAAGGGAGGTTCTTTTAATTTGTGATACCATACAAATAGTGTCACGACACAAGTGTTAATGAGCTCACCGTGTAGGACTAAGTCGATGTGTTATTGTTATATTATAACATCTGTATTAATTTATTTATTTTAATTAGTATAAGAGTTAGCTTTGACTTCCCGTATACGAACCGACTAAACCCTATTGGTAGTTACATATCGTACGTAAACGTAGGTATATACAGACCGTGACCTTGACCAGCTAACTAGGCGACCCAATGTTAAGGTTACGGGATTGTTTACTACAGTCTGTGATGTCTTACTTTCTATCAACAGCTACTAGATGTGCTACTAAATATGCGCATTAAGCGCACCGACCCTCCAGTGGCAACCTCACTGGGGGATTGTGTTTTCTAATAAACTTTTTAATTTCTTTATAATCCATGGTACTGGGGACGAAGGTTGAAAGTTCAATACAGGTGCATATATATTTATGAAGCCGACCATATCATCGTTGTAGTCTTAATAATTCTCCAACTTTTCTTCTATATGATGTAGTTTTATATTACTTACTTTTGGCTTTATCAATTAAACGGAAAATAGTCGCCACTTTTTGCCGTTTAGCTGATAAGATGATACAAAAAAATAAGTAAATAGAAATTATGTGTTATGGACCAAAAGTTGGGGAATTAGATCATAACTACAACGATGATACCATGAATTATAGAAAAACGAAAAGGATTATTAGAAAACACAATCCTCCAATGAGGGCGCCCCTGGACGGTCGGTGCCCTCTTAACCCATTTAGCGCTTATCACGACACGTTGTCCTTACGCGTCTACGTGCCATTTTCGCTACAAAGCGAGAAATGCATGTTATCACCTACGGCGTAGGGCGACGAAAAATCCTTAGCGAATTATCCCAAAGCTTTTCTCAGCAAGAAAGGAAAAGTGTAAAAATCCATGACCTCGGGCGGGACTCGAACCCGCCACTCTGCATGCCTACCACGAACATCGAAAATTGGTATTGACGGAAAAATCTGATTGTCACTCTAATATGCAACTGTGACAGAGATGGACATACAAATCCGCGGTGAATTTAAGCGGCATCGACCCGACTGTCAGATGTCGGATTCACTGTTCGTAGGCGCTTTTCGCTACATAGCTGTACAACCGCGGTAAACGTAGCGCGCCGCAAACGGTAGTTGCGAAAGTGTTAACTTGAGTGCCAGCGAGTGCTACGCGCTACGTTCGTAGCCGCCGGTCCTAGCATTTTCCCGCATTGTAGAGAAAAACGTTGAGTGGAGAACCGGCCTAGCGACCGGAGAAGTGAAAGTGTAAGAAGTCGTAAACCATTACAACCACAGACCGCCTCCTTAAAGACAAATGTAAAAAGGTCGTTCTAGGTAGTTCTAGGTAGACCTCGCTAAGTGTAGACGCGGTATATGAGACAACTCGCGATCACTACTAATATGCAGTCCCGTACTAATTTAGTATGGCAGCGTTACTCGAACTGCCTGGTTTGTAAACGCTTCCCACACAGGGTTTAAATTTATAAAAAAAAAACCCATCTTACAAGGAAAGGTACCTATACCCAACTGTCCCGAACAAAGAAATGACAGCTCGGAATTTGACAGCTGTTCCAAATTTAAACTCATAACCTCCTGTTTTCAGGAGGTAATGTTAAAATTACAGTTCCATTGATTCCGGCTGGTTTGTCATGCTGGTTACCATTACCTAATCGTATGCTATGGTATCTAAACGCATTTTAGAGCACTAACAAATGAACACGTATAACCCGGCCAAAGTGAAAGTGCATATTGAAACAAGATTATTATTAATTCCACATATCGTGCAAATGTTTCAATATACTTAATATGACCGAGGTCGCGGTTGCATATTTAATTGGGTTGCACTATAAATAGTATTAGCAGTCACCACTCGCGCAAGGTTCCTTTGTCATTGAAAATGTCACGGTATTGTAACTGAAAAGCCTTTTATTTAACTTGCCCTGATAGTGCATATTACGGTAGTGACATTGTTGACATAAAATCTTCCACCTATAGGTGGCATTACCTGTCAGGGTTCGCGCATTACCTTACGGGTGCGTTCAGATATAATCAGATATATTTATATTTCAAACACCGCTTACCAATGAATACCAATGCTAATAAAATAATCAATAGAAACGTGTTCTTATCTAAATATATAAAAGAAGAAGCTGACTGACTGACTGACATATCAACGCACAGCCCAAACGGCTGGTCCTATAGACTTCAAATTTGGCACGTAGGTTCCTTTTATGGTGTAGGCGAGCACTAAGGAAGGATTTTTCAAAATTCACCTCCTAAGGGGTTGAAACGGGGGTCCAAAGTTTGTATGGGGAAACAAGATTAGTTAGACTATTTTATCTGAAACTTCACAGGAGTATTCTTTAAGGAAAATGAGTAAACACATGTTTCAGGATTTTTGTGAATTTAACCCCTAAAAGGGGTAAAAGGGGTGAAAAGTTGAAAAAATTAACATGGGTATCGTTTATATGGTTTTTCGGGTCGCTGATCACGAAAAAAGTAACGATTTGAAGATCCAATGTGGCAAATGTAGAATACCATCTCCCCTGTTGGTATGCGATGGGGTTGAAATGCCAAAATATCAATATGTGCCATTTTTACGTAAATTTCTGATTCTAAAGAATTATCCGAAACTTCACCGGAGTATTCTTTAAGGTAAATAAGTAAACACGTGTTTCAGGTTTCTTGAGAATTTAACCCCTTTCAGGGGTAAAAGGGGTGCAAAAATGAAAAAATCAACATGGGTGAAATGTCAACATATAAATTTGAGTGTCGTTTTTTATTAAATTAAAATAAAATAAAATTAAAAAAAAAAGTACAATAAAATTAAATCAAATCAAATCAGATTAGATTAGATAAATTAAAATAATATAAAATCTATATATATAAAAGAAGAAACTGACTGACTGACTGACATATCAACGCACAGCCCAAACCGCTGGTCCTAGAGATTCCAAATTTGGCACGTACGTTCCTTATACAGTGTTGAGGTGCACTAAGAAAGGATTTTTCAAAATTTACCCCCTAAGGGAGGGGGATTTGGGGGTACAAAGTTTGTATGGGGAAACAAGATTAGTTGGACTATTCTATTTGAAACTTTACAGGAGTATTGATAAAGATAAATGAGTTAACAAGTGTTTCTGGTTTTTTGAGAATTTAGCCTCTAAAAGGGGGAAAAGGGGTGAAAAAGTATAAAAAATAACATGGATATCGTTTTTATGGTTTATCGGGTCGCTGATTACGAAAACCACGTAGATTTTAAAGTCCAACGCGATTGTGAAATATCATCTCCCCTGTTGGGGCGCAATGGGGTCGAAATCTAAAAATATCACTACGGGTGTCGTTATATGTTTATTTCTGTTTCTAGAGATTCCAAATTTAGCACTTAGGTTTTTTATAAAGTGTAGGGGTGCAAAAAAAAAGGAGTTTTCAAAATTCATCTCCAAAGGGGTGAAATGGGAGTACAAAGTTTGTATGGGAAAACAAAATTAGTTGGACTATTATATTTGGACATTTACAGAAGTATTTATAAATATAAATGAGTTAACACCTGTTTCAGGTTTTTAAGAAAACAACCCCTTCCCGCTCTTAAGAATTATTTGAAAAAATCTTTGATGTCGAAGGCTTATTACACAGTAGAGGACTATTTAACAGACAAACATGCATGGCCCATACCAGAAACTAAGGAAATCAACAAAAAATTAAATTGAATGTACTGCTTATAGAGTGAAGGACACAGTTCACGAAAGAAATCATATCAAATGTTGTGTATATCGTGTAAAACCGTTTAATTTTGTTTTATTTTGTTTATTCTTTTTTTTGTCTTTCTGTTTCACTATTTTCTTTTGATATGGTTTCTTGTAGAACCACATATTGTAAATAGTTTTACTACTTTTGTAATTTCTTTTGAAAAAATAAGTCCCGCCGAGTTTCTTGCCGGTAATAATCTTCTCGGGCTGTGGTGTAGGGATAGAACCGGTAGTAGCTTTTTTTTTTTTGACGTTCATAAGTGCATTGTAATGTGCCTAAATTGAAAAATAAAGATATTTATCATTTATTTATCATTAACCCCTAAAAGGGGTGAAAAGTAAAAAACAACAACATGGGTATCGTTTTTATTGTTTGTTGGGTCGCTGATTACGAAAACAACGTAGATTTTCAAATCCAACATGGCGATTGTGAAATACCACGGGACGCGATGGGGTCGAAATCTAAAAATTTCACTATGGACGGGTGTCGTTATATGATTATTACTGGTTCTAGAGATTGGAAATTTAGCAAATTTAGGCTTTTTGAGAAATCAACTCCCGAAAGGGGGAAAAGGGGTAATATAGTAAAAAAAACAACATGGGTATCTTTTTTCTGGTTTATAGAATAGAATAGAATAGAAATCATTTATTTACAGACAACATATGGTCCAGACATTTCATTAAAATAAAATTAATAACAATAACAATAATCCAATTACAATTAGAAATAAATTAAAATTAAAATCCAATACTTATCAAATTAAACAATTAAAATTTAAAATACGTAGTTAAAAAATTAAAATAAATTACCCTTCAAAAATGTCAAAATTATTACAGTTATTTACTAAGTATTAGGCCGTACGTGAAGACTGATGCAGTGATTCACATACGGGCAGTCCAGCCGGTCCGCAATCATGGCCAGGACGCTGTTGCTGCTGGCGCGCACTCTGCAGAGCAAGGACGCGCACCGCTTGCGCAGAGTGGAATAGAAGCAATCGGTGCGCGCCTCCGCAAGCATGCCTGACGCACTACAGTGGCGCGGCAACCGCAACAGTACCCTGAACGCGTTATTATATTGGACGCGCAGGGCGCTGAACGACTTTTGAGTAAAATGAGCCCACAGACTGCAGGTGTAAAAAGAAAGAGAGGTGTTTATTGGGTTGCTGATTTCGAAAACAACAACAATTTCAACATCCAACGAGGCGGACGTGAGATACCATCTTTCCTGATGGGATGCGATGGGGTTGAAATCTCAAAATATGAATATGGGTGTCGTTTTTATGTTCATTTCTGGTTCAAGAGATTCCAAATTTGGTGCGTAGGTTTCTTATAAGGTGAAGGGGTGCACAAAGATGGAACAAGAATAGTTACGACTATTTTATTTCATATGGGTGACGTTATCGGGTCGCTGATTTCGAAAACAACTACCAACAGCGAATTTCAAATCCAACTTAACGGACCTCCCTTTTTGTATGACGGTTGAAAATTACGTTTAGTACGCGGGCGAAGCCGCGGGTTAAAGCTAGTAATACATATACGTAATGTTTGGATGCATATTTTGTGCCTATTTATATGTTTATAGAAATTGTTGTAACACCATACGCACCTGCCAGCATGGTGACCACCCTAATGTTAATGTCAGCTTGACGTTTGAATGCTTGACAAGCTAAACGTCAAATGTAAGAAGGAGAAGCTTCTGTACTTTAGTAATATTACTTATTCTGTGCTTTGGGTAAATTGTTGAAGAATTAAAATCGCAACTACGCCGCTTAAAGTACATAGTCCAAGTACATTTTTTCATAGCACCATTTTCTTTATAACTAAGTAGGTATAAGAATATGTGGCAAAGAAAATATTACAAAACAAATACCCTCTTATTTTATGAACTCTTCGTTTTAAATTATAAGAACGGTAATTCCTTCCATGGCCTTTCTATACATTTTCAATAGAAAAGGCTTTAGTGTAGAAACTCATTAAGCACAATACAAGCTACAGAGCTTTCTCGGAAGTTGAAAAGTTACAAAGCCATACTTAAAAGTTGAACTTCGAGGATGGGACTTTGTTTCTGAACCAAAGGAGCCGTTACAAATTATAAGGTGGCCGATTCCAGGTTTAAAATCTAAACTAGTTTTGTTACTTTGCGGAACGACCTTGACACGTCGTAGCGCGCGCTAAAAAGTGCAAGCGCCAGACCAAGCAATAGTATTAATAACTAATCAATATTGTTAAATCTGAACAGCGCTGAATGTAATTTCACTAATGACATTCAAGTATCTTTACTCGTAAAAAGTTAGCGACATCTCTCGCTGGTTCAAACCATTAACTGGTCATTAATCCGAGAATTAATGTAATTACTTTACTCAGTAAAGATACTCGTAAAACGGGGAATTCCTCGAGAATTCGGATCGATTACGTAGATTAGGAATTTCTTCAGTCACGCGAACTTGGCGGTATTACAAGTCGTGACGGCAAAGTTCAACTAAGGTTCCACAGGAATTCAACTAGGTACTAAATACTTCGTACATTACAAAGGACAAGAATGCTACCTATTTAGGCTATTTAGTCATGACATACACGCTGTATGTCTCCGTCCCGTGTAATGTTTTGATTCTTGTGAATGTTGTATATAGGTACAACTGTTAATATGTATTATCAAGCGTACAATATGACATAAGTTCAGTTTGATTATGTGAACTTCGGTTAATGACATGTCTCTTTTGTAAGCTTAAATAGAATAATTTAATCTATTGTTGCAGAGTAGTTACGTTGCAGAGTAGTTACAGCATCTATCTTCACCGAATTGCTAGACTTAGAAAAAACTAATTACTAGTCTGACTAAAACATCTTTGCTCCAGCACTTTTAAATATATTTCTTTAAATCGATATATGGCCCATGTTATACTATCATATATAATTGTCATATATATGTATAAAGCCTTAGTTTCTAACCTCCTTATTCATAAACAAGTTTACAGAAGTTTTAACTAAATTATGTCTTCTCCCTTTCTAATAAAGGCAAAAGTCTAACTGACAGATAAGGACAAACAACCATTTAGCTGAACTGTGTTTGATGTGCGTTTATGAATAACGCCATAAATGTTTGACGGTTCATCTACTCAGAAGAGATAACGTGGTCCGGCTAGACTTCACAACTTTTATAAAATTATCCCATAAGTGCTCTGAAAACAAAATTTTGTACGGAGCACTAAAAAAACTACTGTGACTTCGGCTGCCAGTATACTTCTACAAAGTAAATGTGCACTTCGAACAAAAAGTCAAAAGGAAAAATTCAAAGCAAGCCAGTCGAGAATTAAGTTTCTGGCAAAAATAGAGCAATTCTACCGACCGACGATTGGACGGTCAACTTTGAATATTTTAGAGACCATCAAACATTCAAGCAATGTTTAGCGAGGGCAACGTTTTAAGGGATTATAAATAATATGCCGATTTAACTCGTTTCAAATTAATGTGACTTTTAACAGAAAGTGGAAGTTTGAGAAATATATCAACTATGAATTTCAAAATGGCGTTGGCGACTGGCGTTGGGAGCTTTGGCACAGAACAGTTTCCATTTGACTACAGGGCATCCAATACCGGTATTGGAAGCCCTAATTTCCACCAGAGATGTGAATATTGCATTATAGAAAGAGATAACTGATAATTTACGACGATCTCCGAATGAATGAATGATTGCGATTGTCAAATCATCGTATTAAGTATTAGTTACATACCAAATAAGTAGGCACCTACTAAACTTTATGGACGCTTTCTCTCTCTCGTTTTTAACTATATTACTAAGCGCCGTAATTAGATTCCAAAAAACTAACCTCACTCACTCCCTTTTTTTTATACCACGTAACTAAGTAAAATCTTCTTAGTTCAAGATAGCAGTAAAATTAGCAATAAATATATATTTTTGGCTTGTTCTAGTTTTTTAAAACAGAGAAAGAGAGCGAGTGAGGATTGTTTTTTGAAATCTAATTACGGCGCGGAGTATAGGTACGGTCGGCTTCACAAATATATATGCATCTGTATTAATTTGTGAGCTTTCTTCCCCTGTAATAAATTCCAAAGTGTATAGATATTTATAGACGTGACTGTACAAACAGCAACACCTTTAATTGATTATCGATATACTTTTACCCGTTGCAATAGGGGTCACCGACGGTCAGTTAAGTGTTGGCGAAAACAAAAAAAGTTCACTAATTCTGTCAGGAAACTTTGGTGGGCGGAAAAGTTTGTAAAATTTTATTTTATTTTATTATACGATTATCCGTTTACGATTTCAAGATGGCTGCCATGATATGTTATGTATGTCAGCGTCATAAACAATTATTTTACCATTCGAATGATTTACGCATCCTAATAAATTGTAATTGTTCCAGTTTCAGCTATTACTGCTGTTTGTGATCTAGAGTAATAAATATTAGGTAGGTACTCCTAAAATAAATATACGTTACTACCTTTATATACTCGTATATTCGATCATTAATATTTAGAGATATCAGCTTTATCGATTTGAATGTTAGGTACGAGGTCATTCATCACAGTTTATTTGTATTTTGGTCGAAAACGTTTAGGTACTTGAACACAGGTACTTTGAACGAGCGCGCTCGAAGCGCGAAGTAAAGCGTCTCTGAAGCATCTCCGTTACAATTATCGATACTGCTCACAACTTTCACGGAAGCATTTTGATCAAGCTGATTGATCAGAATGCTTCCTTGAATTTTGTATTGATAATTCTAACGACGGATACGCGTGTCTCCTCACTAAGAACACTGGGACGGCACTAGCGCGTCACCTGTCATCCTCAAGATGGCGCATCGCCGCACTGGCTGCTACTTATAGTGTGATTTATTCAAGGTTTATTGACTATTGTAACACCTTGTACGTGATTAAAACGTGTATCAAAATGGTGTCTGGTGTTTTTAATCTTTCCATAGGTTAAGAAAATGTAATAGTATTTTCCTTAACCTAGAAATCACACACTAGATTTGACCCCCTTTTTACACTTAAGAGCATTTTCAGAGAAAAGTGCACCCTTTTAATGAAAATGGGTCCTCAATTTTCCATACATTTTTTTTTGTCAGTTTTGTAACGGCCCATAGGAAATGTATGTAAAAATGCGTTACAAAGCTGACCAAAAAAACGGGACACTCTTTTTCTTTTTTTTTAAGTCAATAGTACTCGTGATTCCGATAATAAAAAACCCAAAACTTCCTATATAAAAAAAATTGGTACCCTATTTTTGAAAATGCCCTTAAACACAGTTAAACCCGAGTAACGAGTCTCCTTTCTCAAGAAGCAAATCTAATGAGGCTTCCAACGTGCTAGCTAATTACTAATTACACTAGCGTGCACGCTCTGCCCCACTCTAGAATTAGTACACCTACTTGAATGCAACGTTCAACATACGTTACTAAAGGTATGTTACAATTTTGCACCTTACAGCTTTGAAATAAGGTTGAAAAATGTACATGTTGACGCGGAAAGTGGCTTTACGTACACGTTGCTTGTGACCTAATTCTAAATGAATCCTTTTAAATAACGGTGCAACCTAAATCTCTATTCTGGAATGAAATTTACGGTCTCAATATTAGCTTAACATGTTATTAGGCGCGACTTGCTGAAAATAGGATATTGGAAATTCCTTCTCCATTTACAGAAGGTTCCTACCGATATAAAGCTTAATCAGGAATAAATGACGGTTGTCAAGAGGGCGCTATTATTCTCATTTATATGGCAACAATTCAAAACACGTCATGTCATACTACCCCGAAAGTTGAACGAACGGAAATATATATCTCGCTCTTTATCGCACTTACTTCGAGCGAAAGAGATGCATAACGGAACTGACAATTATATGACAGAGACAGTGAAAATGATTGCTATTGTAAAAAAATATGGACTTTTTCTAAATTATACTCACATCAAAAATCTTGCCCAAATCCGTGGCTAGGCAGGAGCAGTTGTAGGCGACGATTCCCAACTCTTTCACCTGTAAACACTATCTTATTTTAACACCAAAACATGTAAAATCACCCGAATTATAGCCTCATAGAGAAGCTCAGCGGGTCTACTACGAATATTGAAAAACGAAATGCCATTTTGCCTTCATATTCGAAGTTCGAACGGATATTTTTCAAATAGACAAAAGAGGTTAACGAAATTTACCCGCTCTGTCACACTTGCTTACGTAATAATAAATGCGATAGAGATACAATATCATTCAAAATTGGCTGCAGGCCCAGGCTTTGAAATGTGTTTTCTTACCTGAGTGAGTGACCGCCAGTCCATGTTGGCACTGCCGATGTAAAAGTGCTGCCGGTCTATAATCCAGAATTTGGTGTGAAGCACACCGCCTCCTAGAAGCTTCGAGAAGTTCAGGCTTCGGACCTGAAAACAGTCTATATTTTACACTCACCTTCTTAAATTATAAACAATTGAATATGGTGTATGGAGTTGAACAAAAAATAATTGAAACATTATAAGACAAACTATCTGATGCCCGCGACTTCGTCCGCGGATAATTATTATTTTATTTAGTCTATAACCTGAAAGGAGATCGCTTTAACGAGCCAGTGAAGGTTGCATTCAAATCCATTCAGAAGTTTCCACATGATGCTCGAACAAATAATCAGGCAGACAGACAAAAAATCTAAAAATCATTAAAATGTGTTCCGTTATCTCTTATTCTAAGAGCTTCCTAACTCATTTATTTTTCAAATTCTTCAATGTACAGATTTTCGACCCTACTATGTTTTATTATGTGTATACATTCCGACTAATCTATCCATCCCCCTCCCACACTATCGAGACAAAGTAATACCGCCAGCAGAAGCTAGTGTGCCCAGCGTAGCAGATACAAACGCACACACAAAGAAAAACTGAAGATGAACGCCCGACGCATTCGAAATCTATCGCGGTAATTTAATACATGAGTTTAATGATTTCATTATACTATTTTAGGCCATAGTGTACAGTTAATTTCTAATTTGTATTCGCTTCTAAGTGCATGAACTTATTTTGCAGCAGAGATAAAATCGTTCGCCCTAACATGCAACAGAAGTAAAAAAAAACACTGTAATGATTAGAAAACACTGAATTAGAAATTGTAGAAATCATATAATTTAAACTTTCGTGAGTCATAACTCATACTGATATTAAATTGCAACGGTTAACACTCACGTATTTTATCACAATAGGCCTGACATGTTTCGACTGCATCGGTGATGCCCGAGCCGCGAAGGTGACAACACCACTCTGTCTGTCCGACGATGACTGCCCGATGCAGTCGAAACATGTCACGCCTATTGTGATAAAATACGTGAGTGTTAACCGTTGCAATTTAATATTGTCGAAATCATTTAACCTAAGTACTTTTATGTGTGATAAAATTGTTAATAAACATTTACCTGAGCTGCTTTCTTCTTAACTAAATATTCAGTATCTATATTAGGAAATAACTTAGTGGGCCAATTTTGAGCAATCTTCAAATGTATATGCCGCTTTAAGCCGGCGGCGTATAAGGCCTGGAACACTTGTTCACCCTAAAACAAATAAAAATAAACATTCGGGGACAATCTCACACGGATCGAACAAGTACCAAGCAAAGCTTGTACACTCGCGGACTTAAATTGATGAGCCACGATAGAACCTTGTCGCAAAATGTCAATGTCAAAGTATTATTGAATTTTGATTGTTGACATGGCGTTACTTTACTATGACAGGGTTCCATTGTGCCACAACAATTCAATTCCGCGAGTATACTTGTACTATGGGTTCTAGGTGACGATAAAAATACTTAGGTATATAGATAAATCCATAAATATATACATAGAAAACATCCATAACTCAGGAACAATTACTCGTGATAAACACACAAATAAATGCCCTTACCAGGATTCGAACCTGGGACTTCCTGTTTCTAATTTAAAAAAAAAACCTATTCCTTTTTAGGTTTGCCACCCAAGGGTAGAAATACACCTATATCTTCCAGATAAGACTTGCTCATTGAAAAAAAATACCCTTCAAAATTAAACTACATATCACTCACAAGCTCAACTGAGTTACTCTTTCAATGATTCTGAGTCTTGTATAGAGCAACTTTGTTTCTCAAGGTACAAATTACTGATTTCCATTGCTATTCTGGCGCCAAACAGTTTGTGTCAGACACGGTGCCGAGTTAAATACTCTTCATTTCGAATTAGACGAAAGGAAAATGTGTAGGTACGTAATTTTATAAAACATAATTGTATTTAAAACCAACCCAGAATCTATATTAAAGAAAAATGTCTATGTGTTTTTCTTCTATGATTATTGGAGAATCCAAAAAAATCTCCCATCGTAATATGTATGTGTCCGATAACTGAATAAATAAATCCTTTATTAAAAAAACAGAGTTCTAACATATTCTATTGTATAAATAATTTAAAACTTACCTCAATGGAGGAATTGTATGGATAATCTTCATTAAACCTAAGAGACCAGTAAAAAGACGCTATTTCTATGGTTGATTGAGCTTCATCTATTAAATCTAACCACACCTGCTTGGTGGGGGTATGTGTTATGTTAGGGGGGTACATGTGACCCTCTGGAATTGTTTCTACTAAAGATAATCTGTAACAAAAGATATAATACAATTGTAAAGCATGAATTAATTCATTTATTAAATACAATAAATGTTTTCATTCATGTTTTTTTTAAGTAGTCACACTACTACATAATTATACATAATTATAAATTGAAAGAGATGTCATATACTACAGAAAAAGTGACCAAGGCCCCCAGTGCCCAGGCCTGGGATCGAACCAGCGACCTCCTGCTTTCGCGGCAATTCAATTTTCCAATTTATATAAAATATAATGTTAGCACCATCCTTGGGTAATGTGGGTACATTACCCAACAAAAATAACCAAAATAATGTCTCGATAGAATAACGTCACAAGTTGATATCGATAAATTAAATACATGCAACAATCAACACTGAAACCACTACAAGGTTCTATCTCATAGAATGTTTAAAAGTGGGACCAACACGCTAGTAGTATGAGCGCAACTATAAAGATGTTTATGTGACCTTACCTACACTCGTCTGAGCAATATAAGGGTGCTGGAGCGCTCGGGAGCGCCGGCGCGATGTTCGGCTGGTCGAGTAGCGGGACCAACACCACTAGTACTATGAGCACTATCACTATAGAGACAGGGATGCAGGATGGTCGACACCATATGCTCTTCTTCTTTCTTCTGGAAGAAAGATTGTATTTTAACTTTTTTTCCAGGAGCAAATAATTGTATTTTGAAAGACCTATTTACGACAGGACAGGAAGGCCCAATAAAAGAATTTAGAATACATTTGTAGGTATAATAAAAAAATATGTTAGTATTTTAGATCTTCATGATTAATTATATGATCAATAAACATAAGGAAATAATATTTTATATTAAAGTCTGACAGTGATCTGTTCTCAATTATATAGTCAGAGAGAGTCGTCATAACGTATTTTTCTAGCACTTTTAATGCAGGTCCGAAAATAAGGGAGGCATAAAGATTAAAAAACAAATCTACCATCAGACTTGGTTTAGACAGACTTGGACAAAACCTTATTTTTTTTCACCTATACTTACTTGTCATTGTAACTGTTGCCGTTCTCATCTCTCATCATGAAGATCTGCTCCCACTGCTCCAGCTCCTCATCAGATGACGAAGCGTTCCCCACACTCCCTGACTCGAGCACAGTCTGCCAACAAAATCATATTATTAGTTATACTGCCAAGAAGCAGGAGGTCTGGGGTTAAAATCCTGGTTTTATTTGTGTGTTTATCATTATCACAAATATCTGTTCCTTGGTTATGGATGTTTTCTATGTGTTTAAGTATTAATTATATATATATTGTCATCTAGTACCCACATCACAAGTCTTGTTGAGCTTACCATGGGACTAGGTTAATTTGTGTAAGATTGTCCCATAAAATTATTTATTTATTTATTAGTTTAAGCCTTTAATGGCTATAAGGGCAAAAACTATGTGAAATTAAGCACAAGCAATTTGTAAATTCAATGTTCAAAGTTATGGGGGAAAATATGGAAACCATATTGTTAGTTAAGCTATTTAACAATCAACCTCAAAGGACAAGTTGATGTTGAAACCACAGTTTTGATGTAGAAAGTAAAATATATTAAACGTATAAAATTTAATAATTAAATCTTTTTTTGTTTATCTTATTTTATTTAATAAATATGCAAAATTGAACCCTATCACTACAAAATAAAGTTCAAATCATGCATGTACATACATATATTCCATATGATTTATAAAAAAATATAAATGTAAAGCATTTATTTGTGGCATAAATACAATGGATATTTACAACTAAAAATAATCAAAACAATATTAACGGAGACATGCAAATTTGAAAAAGTAAGTTGTTACTAGAAAATGGTTAAAATTCGGCACAGTGCTACCCTTCTTTAATTTTATAAGTAGATCTTTGACTTACTCTTACTAAAAAATTACTAATAAAACATTACAGAGTAAATGAAACCCTGTGCCCTGAGCTAGGTATCCCTGTGTTACAGGGACCCAGTTTTGTCATACCAGTTTCAAATATAAATAAACATATTTCAAATGTTTAAATATTTTTTTTTACTTTATGTTTGCACACAATTATCATGTCCTTACTGCTTAGAATACATACCGTTATATTATTTAAAGTATTATTTATTTGTTATGGCTAGTTTGCCTTTTTATTTTGATCTATAATTTGATTTATTGACAAAAAAAGCCGGCTGATAGTTCAGTGAAAAAATAAAATGAAAATATGAATCATTTCCATGAAACCAAGCAACCAAGAGGTCGTTGCACTTTACAATAATTATTGTTTATTGTCCGGTACTCGCTGTACTTGTATATAACCTCAACTATTTTCACTGACTTGACTTCTCACTAACCTTAAATGATTCCAATACAGTCTTAATTATCATAAGGATGTACCCCATTTTGCAGTCAAAAGTTAAATATATCTGTGAAGATTAATTGTGCTCAGACATTAAAAAAATTATAAGCCCTAAACTCGTTACGTAGCAATGTTTTTGAAACAACTGACAGTATTGAGTTATTGACATTGACAGGTGCGGTATTTGACAGTAAGTAATAGTGACGCGCCATCTCGCATGAAGCATAAACGCGCAATCAAGTACTCACGATACCATCGATATTAAATCGATAAAAAATTACACTTCCTCAATTTAAATTTTCTGCCACATATTCTATTGAACTGTATTGCATGTCACCAGCTACTAACCATTTATTAAATATTTCTGGTTCCTAACTAGGTAACCAAAGAATTAAGATTTATAATTAAACTAAACAGATCACTGAACAAACTTCCTAAAATGCAAACACGAACACTACGCGTATTAAACTGCATTTTGTTAATCCTTACGTTCCTTTACGAACCGTGTTGGCGCATTAGTGGCAAAAATATTACTGCAAAGTAAATGACGTCGGCAACCACTGCATTGTGCATGTGCATTTTAAATACTAGGTTAGTAGAAACCGTAACTATTCAGGGCAAAGCGATTCCAACAATTTCAGTAGGTAACTATTTAATATAGTAGATATATTTAGATTGGTGTTTGAGGTAATTATTGTTTTAATAAATGTACCATATCAACGCTTGTTTTTACTTTAAATTCCGCTGTTGGCGCTGAAAAAGGTAGCTAGATGACAACTATAGTCTGACAAGCCAAGAATGCACTAGTGTTTTTTAAATTGTTAAATGTATATTTATTTTTAATAATAATAAAAAAATCTACTGCAGCCATGGCTTGTCAGACTATATATATATTTTGTTTAATATTGTAACATATAGGTACGGTCTGCTACGTAAATATGTATAAACGTGTATTACATTTTAAACCTTCTTCCCCTTTAATAAGTTCCAAAATGTATACCATATTTATAAAAGTGACGTGAATAATAATCGTAATAAAATTTTGCTATTTCAGGTTTGAAAAAGCAATAAGCAGTAAGTAATTTATTAATTATTGGTGACGTACGAGTAATTCTTATAGTATTTGCGGCTTGTGAGGGTAGGCACGCTAACGCAAACTAGAAGACACAAGAGGAGTCTAGCGCACCTACGTGTTCTTTTCTTAAACTATTAAAATGAGGACCACTATGTATGGCTAGTTGGCGTGTGTGACCTTGCCGTTACGTGGACCGATGTATATTTGCGCTGTGAACGTGTCCTTACGATCGCAATTTTTTTTTTCTATACATCGACGCACTATCATCGACGAGCGACATCTAACAGAGTGCGTAGGAACTAGAGCAGAAATTTGCTTTACCAACCGAGCGCCAAAGCGGGATACACTTTAAAATTTAAGAATCACAACGTATTGAAGGGCTTGCCTTGTAGACGGGCTTAACCGTAGTGACCTTAATAAAAATATCAATAGCTGATAACTGAACTTAGCTTAGTAAGTGGAAACCAGCTAAAATCTGCCGTCTCGTCACTTGTTTCAGCCCGAGATCCGCTCAATTGTTTTGTTCCACCATAATGTAGGGGAACTACCTGTATAGTGTTGATTTCATCAATTCAACAATTTAGCAACCGCAATTAAGGCGGTTAAATCTTTTTTAAATTAATTTGCTAACTTGCCGACATGCAATGCCGGAAATTATCATAACCCTCCCCTGGGGCAATTAACTTTCGTAATTGTGC
Source organism: Lathronympha strigana (assembly GCA_949128165.1). Classification (NCBI taxonomy): domain Eukaryota; kingdom Metazoa; phylum Arthropoda; class Insecta; order Lepidoptera; family Tortricidae; genus Lathronympha; species Lathronympha strigana. The sequence continues at coordinate 5,784,015 of OX421911.1, forward strand.
TTCCACTGTAAACAACATTTACCTGCGATAAGTTGACGCCGGGCCGGCCGATCGCGTGTCCCCGCACTATTACGCCACAGACCATAAACAACACTTTAAAAAAATGTTAATTATTTTCCCCCGTTATAGCTGTTAAAATTATAACGTTGCAAAATTTTCCGCGCTTGCTGAAATCGTGTGGACAAGGCAACGGTCTAAATCACACTGTGTGACAAAACTTGGGTAATGTAAAAAAATGTTTTCACGAATCCGTGTTAACGATGGGTTGTAGCGTAACGTGATTATCGAACGACCAAAGCCACAGGTAGTTAGATAACTACGATAACTGCTAGGTCGGGTCAGCGTTGATATTAAAAGTAATTTCGTTAAAACCCCGCAAGGGTTTGATTTCAGTATATGCAGCAAGGTATAGTTCAGTCAGCTGCAAAGTTAAGTGACCCTCCCTGCATACAAGCACTCTATGAAGGGGGGTCTCTAAACTGCAGCTGACCGTACCTTATTGGCGAGGGACGGAAAGTAAGGGATGGGCTGACGAGGTTGTTGCCGGGAGGAGGCTTGCCAAGGCACGGCATAGCCGAGCTCAGGCTGTATCCGCCGAGGCAGAAATAGTGCTTTTGTCAAACATGCGCGGCGCGCGGATACCGGCGTGAGGGGCGAGGGCCCCAGGACCATTAGGCCTTTTTTCCCTAGGAGTAAAGTTAAACATACAAATTCCATTATTGTCCTCTGCGTCCGCGCCCTGCTGGTCTTCTATTTACGAACAAAATGCGACCGTTTCTAAGCATGTTTGAGAAAAACTATTATTTGAATATTCCTACTCGCATCGTAACAAACTGTCGTGAGACAAAGCCACCTATTGACTGCACTCTTCACATTTTTTATAACTATGCATATTGCTACGTAACCTACGTTGTAGTTATATGTAACATACATACTGCTAAAGAAGCGATTTAATGGGTACATTTTAATTCATATATTCCTTTCAATTATATTTCCTTTATATCAAGATATAAATTCATATTTAAGTTGTGTAAGACTTTCGTTAACATTTGACTTATCTACCTTATATACGGCTCACGTCGATTTATTTTTCAAACGGATTAAATATATTAAGAAAGAAAAAGAACTTACGAACGAGTGTGAATTATTAACACGAGTTCGTAATTCTATTACCGCTCGTGATACATACTAGTACATTGTGTATTAGGGGCGGTAAACAAGAAATAACGAACGAGTGTGAATTTAAGCCCGAGTCAAAGATGAGGTCTTAATTTTAGCACGAGTTTGTAAGTCTTGTACTGCCCGTGATACATACAATGTTTTTTATCACATCTGCGAGGAAATAAATAAACTTTCTAGGCAGATAATGAAACAACCATTATTAGCGGTAGTGTAGTAGCTCAGTCCACAGTACTCCGGAGTGAGCGGCGTCATCGTGCGGCGAGCGCGTGGGGCGCAGGTCCTCCGAGAGCTCCGGGCGGGCGGTAAAATGAATGAGAATCCATTATGACCATGGGCTTAATACAGCTCATAAAGACTAAGTATGCTTGCTTATAATATCACCATTTACTAGCAGGTGTGATGAAAAACGTTTTTTTCACATCACATTTGCGAGGTAAATATACTTACTAGGCAAGAAATAAATAATTACCGTTAGCGGTAGTGTAGTATAGTAGCATATTCCACATTAAGTACTCCGCGGTCAGCCCCGGTCCCATGAGGCGTGGCGTGGGGCGCGTCGCGTGAGGTCCTCCGGGTACTCCGGGCGGGCGGTAAAATGTATGGTATGAAAATCCATTACGGCCATGGGCGTAATACAGCTCATTAAGTCTAAGAATACTTGTATCACAGCCTAAGGATGTACTCCATACAGTGGGTTAACTCCGCCGATTTCCGGGTCATCGATGGGGGGCGCGCGGGGAAGGAGGCGGGGAGGAAATGCCGCCGAATTTCTATGAAAATTCGGCGGTCTATTTTAAGGAGTGTAAAATGGAAATTAGTTTGCCAATCAGACTGTAATATCTTTCGCATAGTTTTGGACAACCCTAAGCCTCAGCACGACCACCGAGCCGAGCCGCTGGCCGTGTATGAAGTTACCTCACTGTATGGAATACATCCCTACGCTGTGCTTGTATACAATATCACCGTTTACGAGCAAGTGTGATGAAAATACATTTAGTATCCGGTAACAAGGCGAAAAGCGTATGTAGCGCCCACGAAAATGGAACCGCTATCAGGTCATTGCCATTGGCACTGAATGTGTTAATTGGAAATTTAGTTATGGATGGTCCATTGTTAAAATGTTAACAAACACTTTTGTGCCAAGAAACTATACTAAACGGCAGGTCGTTAGCATCACAGAAAGTGTAAACATTAACATAAATATTGTGTCCCAATTTGGTGTTGGGATCGACGAACCTTTACTTGGTTAGTTTGGTCGCTTTTCAATATATGCAGGGTAATATTAAAACGGTGTATACATCAGTGTTTCCAACTCAACTAATGACAAAATAATTATAAATTATTAGTTTGGTTCGTTAGCTTTATTTTTGAAGAATTCCCTATGTAACCATAAGAGTAGGTACCTACATGTGTAAGTCTACTTCGAACACGCCGTAGCAAGTACTTGGCATTTCGTAGCAGTCTTGTGGAAAAAAATATGAAAAAGTGAAGCCATCTCATTCTATCTCGGCGTCTACTTAAATTACACACACATACACACACCACGACTTCATATCAAGTATGATTTGATGTATATTTGTTGCTTGGCGCCGGTGGCGCATTATTACTTTTTGATATGGCGGCAAAAAGGTTTTTTTTGACCAGAAACATCTGCGTACGACGTCATAAATCTTAAGAATAAAGGAAAAGCGTTTATGCGGTGTCCCCCTGTATATCTGAGATTTACGCTCAAATTTATTGTCCTAAAGTTCTGTTTACGGTCTGACAGGGTGGAATGACTAGTGATCCCTGTCTATTATGTTTGTCTGGTTCCCGTGGCGGGGTCAACGAACTTGCAGACAGACCCGTTTAAATTACCTCCGTTTAGCTTGGAGCATAGAAAACAGGAGTAGCTTTTAAATACAATTTCCCCTCTGCTAAAAAACTTCGTGCAAGATTTTGTATAGGCTGATGTCTACAGTACTACCTACGTAACATGCGAAAAGATATGCCGGCCATATACGTTCGGGCAATCCGTCAGATATCCATATTAGGTATGCCCGCCGGGCATCCACCAGACAAACCCATAATATAATACGATTTTAAGCTAACATACTGGTATTTACATTATAATTACTATTTAAAACGCGATATTTACCATACCAGGTATATTTGTTTTTATTAGCTTCCGATATTACGGCACTGTTCCAAGCGCCATGTTCACAGTGTAACAGTAACGTTAGCTATAGCCCAACATAATCGTCGGGATATTTTGTAAATGTCAGACAAGGCTTCTCCGATTGTCTGTACCCCAATCATGGGAGCGTCAGTAAGATCAATATGTGAATTCTAATGTGTAATTATTCTAGTTTTATAAAGTGGTTTTGGGGGTTAGTTGAACCTTGAAAAGTTATCGAAGGTTGGATATATATGCGGCCTTTTTAGGATTTCAAAGAATAAACAATTACGAACTCAATTCACAGGGCTGTTATGCCTTGTGTGTGACTGCTCGGAGTAGTTGTCAGACTCTAGAACTACGACGAGCATCCAAAATCATCATTCTTTGGTGATCCAAGGAAAATTCTTACATCTAGAAATACCTTGTTACCGCCATAACATCATGATCATGACATTTATTTCTAGCATCTTTACAGTAGGTACCTACCTACTATCAGGTTTAAAACTGCATGGATAAGTTATGAATGAATTCATTAGATATAGACATAGAACTTGCACAGAACATAGAAAAAAAAATTATTAAACAAATAAACTAAGTTGATAAAAAACTTCTGCGGTCCATACTACATTATCAAACATCTTTGATCATAGATCTAGCCTCCCTTTTTCTCGAACGTGAAGAAAAAGGGCGGCATATAAGCCATAATCAGATATATTATTATTATTATTTATTATTATTTATTTACAAAAAAATATACAGCATGACAGAGAAACCAAGGCACTGTATAATTCAACATTCAAGTATATATGTAGGAACATATCGAATATGGGTATATGGTATAGTGTAATATGGGATATGGGCCTATGCGTTTAAGTGCCGTCACAATCAAGCACTCTCTACCTACAGCCGTACATATCCAGCCGTTCCAAGTCAAAAATAGTCCACTTTAAGAATTGTTACGTACGTGCTCTCATGTTCCCAATGCCATTACAGCATTTCCAGTATAAGGGAAGGGACAAGAATACGAACCTTGGCAATAATAAAAGTTCTGCACTGAATTTCAAGGTGCACGTTGCAAATTGTCTTGCAAGTAGGGTCACCAAGCCTTAAGTTTAAAAAAGCTGGACATGTCGATGAAAAATGCTTGACATTTCGCTCTAAAAGCCAAACAAACCGTTAAGATGCCAATCGGTGACGCTACGTAGCGTATCGTAGTTACCTCTCTCTATCACTCTTCCTTATTAGTGCGACAATGACAGTTGCGTTTCGTTCGCGACTTAGCGTTAGTGATTGGCATCTTGGCTACGCACGCAAGTCTGACTCGTTCAATTATGGCCGAAAAGAACCATAAAAACACGTTCTCCTTAAGTCACATCTGGCAACCCTACTCCCTAGCGTTCGGGATTGTCCTGAATATTGGATGATGTTCAGATCTTCACATGTTTCCACAAGACTTTACGAATACGATGTAACGTCGCGACTTTCTTTTGTTTGGCTTAAATCCTTACATTGTTAGAAAGGAATTGTTTATTTTATATATTTTTTCATAGGATGGCTTCCAACCATCCCAATAATAATTAATGTACCATAACATGGGTTATGCAGGGATTGCGAGGGTAGTTGGGTCATAAATGGGGAGAAGAGGGACGGTAGAGGTGAGTTGATATTTGTAAACCAAAGTTGTCTTATTGTTACAAAAATATTTTATTCTCTTGGCTAATCAAATCTTTTGTAATAATGTGGCAATTCTAGCCATTGTCTCATCTCACTCAGTTTCTATCCCTGCTAACCTAACCTATGGGGTGAGCTAGGGTGTTTATCGTAAAATCTATTAAATAAAATGACAGGTTATCATTGAAAAACTAAAAATAAAACACTATTTGAGTAAATAGCTATAAGTATAAGTCGAGGTTTGAACTACAAAATTGTTCCAAGTCACCCCATTTTACGGTATTCCTTATGAACGCTTATTCTAGAGGCAATTTACAATGAATTTAAGGACTTTACTGTAAGACGCAAGGTTTAAGCGATATTATTTTAGTTTAGAGTCCTGGTTTTCTATACAAACTACTAAACGATTAAAATACCCATTTGGATACTATTACTACGTCTTAAGGTCCAAACAAGGAAAACCTTGGCATGTTTGCAAACTGCAAACTCGACGCCCCGTCCGACGACGCTTTGCCGAACGCACTGAACGCTCGTTAATCCACCCACCATAACCCATCATACAAGAAGTGCGCATCAGTAAAGTCAAAATCAGTAAAAATATTGGCTCATAGGCAGACAGTCTACATTAAGCGTTGAAAATAAAGTAATTATCTACAAATGTATCATCAAACCAATATGGACGTACGGCATACAACTCTGGGGCTCCGCAGCCCACTCCAATATTGAGATTTTACAGCGATTCCAAAATAATGTTTTAAAAATAATAAGCAAAGCTCCATATTTCATAAAAAACACAGAAGTCCACAAGTACCTTGAAATACCAACAGTCAGAGAGGAGATACAAATAAGCTGTACAAACTACAAACACAGACTGGAATGTCATACAAATATATTGGCATCAAATCTAAATGACACATCAAACTCCATATTTCGCCTGAAAAGGAAACACCTTGCTTCAATATGAGATACAATTAAGGAAGGCTCATCGCTGGATGTGCTTCCAAACTGCTATTTATAACAGTGTAAACACATCTGATTATGGCTTCAGGCTGATTGCAGATAGATGGAAGAAGGGAAAAAAAAAACAGTAAAGTGTAAGTAAGAAGGTAGAAACTCTGGATTTAGATTTTCAATGCCTAAGTCCTAACCCTTTCATCTCAAACTTCCTTAATCAAAGTCGGATGTATGCTTAAGCTGGGATTACCTACAAAGGCCCGCGTGATGCTTTTGTAGGCGAGTCAATTTCTCAGGCAAACCATTATTACGTGACCTTTAGAACCTCTTAAATCTACTATCTCATGTTCATATACTGTCCACGAGTTTCTTGGGAACGAATCTCACATTCAAACCCCTATTTTTTCATCATTGATATTGGTCATCATTTGGCCAAATAAATTACCTAAACCATTATTAATATACTTATATATTTTTTCAAATTCTTTATTTCATTTTAAAGGTGCCAAGTTCTTGTGAAAAAATGTTGTAAATATTTGATTAAAATACATAATAACGAATTCTCCATATATTTACTAATGTGACCTGACCGAACCACACGCCTTAAGTAGATTGTGCAAGATTAATTAAATCTTTAAGTGAATCCTGTTGCTTTGCCCTTTGGGTTTACCCGTCCCATTTGATAAAGCAGGGTTTCTGAGTGGGGAGGAGCTCGCTAAGTTCGCTATCGATGTTAAACCGTCTCACCGAGCAAGATACTAGCTGGCTCGGTTCAACTTTGATGGTCAAAAAAGTTTTATTTTACTCTACTCTGATGTCCGACTGCTGGGTTAAGGCCTCCCCTCGTTTTCTTAACTCAGCCCTGTAGAATAAATTTTCGTCGGTCGTCCCGCCATTTCTTTTTCGGTCTGCCCTGATTCCAGCCTGCGTCTTTTTTTGTATCCTGTGGGCCCCATTCAGTGACCATTTTGGCCCACCTGTCCGGGTGCATGCAGATTGAAGTCATGTCCGGCCTAGTCCCATTTAAGCTAAGCTGGGTGGTCTTAACCTTCATCTGCAATGTGAGTTCTGAAGCGTAATTCTGTGTTCCTGGTTTTATCAGTTCCTAGTATACTGATACATTCCGTCGCTCGCTGGCAAATAAATAACATCACTACTAATTACAAAACTCCCGTGATTATCAGATATATGGAATTAATTAAGATCATAAACAAAGAGAAATCTCGTCAATATTTTTGACTTTGACTGTACACCTAATTAGTGATATTAAAATACTCATATCGGATTTCTCACGTCAATAACTGATGATGTTCTTAATTAATTCCATATCAAGATGTCGTGCACGTGCACTGATATTTATTCGACTCTGAAAGTAAAAACCTGGCCTAGCTCTTACCGTTTTCGATCAACACAGACGCTTTCACTCAAACGCCACGACACCGAAGTGTCAAAATTGAAATTGAACTTTATGAAATCTATGTTGCTATGTGGTCTGTGACCGATTAATTCGTCTTTGGCGTTGAACCTGCGGTGCCCATATATTATATACGTCTTTGGCATGGAAGAGGTAGTTACTTCAATGTTTAGCGTATAAAATAACAATATAGTGTAACAATACAAGGTAGGTTCAAAAGCAATAAAGCATTGAATAAATAGATAGCGGCCTTGGATTCGATTTTCCTGGAATCAAACATTTCAAGGTTAAACACAAAGGTGTTAACAATTTATTCTACACCCTTCAATGCGTGACAAAAATTTATGATAATATCACCATCAGCAGAGAAAGCTTAAAAGTGACGAATGGTATTACAATGTTGAGCTCTTTATTGTTCTTGTTCAAAAATATACAAAGAAATGCTATTAAGAATACCTTCGACAGTGATGCCCGAGCCGCGAAGGTGACAACACCACTCTGTCTGTCCGACGATGACTGCCCGATGCAGTCGAAACATTTCACGCCTATTGTGATAAAAATACGTGAGTGTTAACCGTTGCAATTTAATATCAGTATGACTCACGAACGTTTAAATTATACCATAAGGCCTGAAAATCGTTATTGTGTTTTGGAAATGCACCGACTTCAAAGGTATCAGTTGGTAGCGCATACAAAAACTATCATTTTATTTTGCCCTTTTTGCAGTCGGATTTATCTTTTGCTAAAAAGTTTTAATTTTTAAAATTATTCATTTATGGATATTTTTACCAAATAGATATGTTTTCGGGTGAAAATGCTTAAGTTAGTAAGTTTATAAGTAGGTACATCAAAACAATAGCCGGCCATATACTTTCGGGCAATCCGTCAGATCTGTTGAATTTACAATACATTAGCCAATCCGGCCCGAACTTATATGATCGGCTTTTAAGACAGTCTTTATAATGCCTAGTCTCTGTCATCAGCTTGCGTGCGTTCAACAACAGATTGCCCCGGCCGCCTTACCACTCTAATTTGACATTTATGACCATGGGGGCAAAGTTCACGATGGCTGCAAACACTGAATATCGAAGATAAACATTACACATAATGACTATCGATTGCTGAACGCGTGCTTCTACAAATTTTTACTGAAAATTCAGTAAAAAGTAAGCTACATGTTCACTATAAGTACTTATTTATAACTTATACAGAGTGTACATCTAGTATGGGTGATAAATTAAACCAGATATAGAATTCCGTTGTGATTAATTAAGAGGTGTTTTTAAGTTACACTTAATTATGATCCCAAAAGTAATTTTAGGAACATAAATAGACTGTAATAGCGCCTGTACACTCTCGGCCGAATGTTTCAGCGTATTGTCTCGAGCGAATCCATCCCCTGTACACACTCATCCGAAAACCTCGGGCGAGGCCATGAGTTAAGAGGTTGCATTGGCCTATATCAGATTTACATGTAGTATATTATTACAATAGTTTGTTTATAAACAAGGGTTCGAAACTAGAAATCGAAATTAATCATTCAGAATAAAGACACAGAAATAGGTGTCAAATTATGGAGCCACGAAAGCCTTCTAGTTCGTGTGCCATACTATCCTTAATAATTAATCCAGGTGCCTGGCAGCTGTCCTGTTTGGTTAGAGGGGTTTAGTGGCTCTTTAAATTGTACACCTATTTCTGTGGCTAGCTCTTAGACTAATCATAGTAGCGTGACTAATGAAGTATGAAACACGTGGAAATAAGTTTACTTATAAAAGTGAAGTTTGTAAGTGAATATTCTAGCACACTGCGAGCCGTATGGTCTACTTCTTGGTTGGTGCTTGTATTCCTGGGAGCATATTCGAAGAAAAAGTTTGGTTATTGGTTTGATTGTTTTTACATTTAACAGGATAGCAAAAATGACACTGCTTATATGATCAATCAGCTTTTTAAGTTCCGTTTCCGAGGAATATCATCTTGATATCCAGTCATCAGTCACCAATTGAGAGTCTCTTTTGACAGGTGCTAGCTCTTATTCAATATCGGAACCAAACCAAATCGATAACAAATCTTAAACTTTGAACATACCCGCTGCTTGGTACAAAAAAAGTTGTAGTATAAAACGGCTGCAAAGCAAAATACTGTAATGACATATCATTAGCTCGAATCGGAAAATTGACTCAAGGTTCGCTTGCAACTTCGTAGCTATTTTCAGAAATCAGCCTTAAACTATAATGGTTTGCTTATTTTCCAACATAAACACAAGCCATATTCGATACACGTGACATCGTGCATCGATGATTTTTTAACACCACGTCGGTGGCAAACAAGCATAAGAGATGGAATGTTGACACCGTTTGCAACTCTAGGGGTGTCACATGCGCATTGCAACCCATTAAAAGCATGTATACCTACTCCTTTTTTGAAGAGCCCCATACCTACTGTAGAAGTGTAACCTTCGAGAAAACCTCGGCAGAGAGCTCATTTCACAGCCGGACTGTCCGGGAGGAAATAAAAAAAAACAGTTTTATAGGTACGTTATGATATGTTACGGATATCCAGTCACTACCCGGTATCCGGTCTATCCGACAACATTTTTGCTATCCGGCCGAATACCGGATAGTAGCGTTATATCCGGCCGGATACCAGATAGTGAATAATCACGATATTTATCAATAAAGTTTAGGTAAACCTATAAAATTACAAAGTTATAAACGTATTAAGTATTTAACGTCAAGGTCAGTTTACTGTTTCCAACCCTCAGAAAGTATCAAATATAAACTATATAAAATATATTTGAAACAAGTTGCAACTTCTGCCAAAAAACGCTAATACTACATTTAATCAATTATAAAAAATATTGTCTTCTGTTACAGCGCTTGTTATTCATTGAAATTAAACACTTTAGAACGGATTAATCGCTTTTATTAACACCATGAACCTACGTTTCGAGCCCTTTACAGCACTCGTTTTCACAGGGTTAAGATGATGACTGAGAGAATGCGAATTGTCCCATCAACGCTATCCGTGCAACTTGTCTGTTTATCAACCCATAGCATTGTCAGATGACATTCGTGGATAACCATCTTAGACCTGAAGGCCTAGTATACATTTTTACTTGTCATACTTGACATTTGACTTCTCGACCGCGTTAGCGTCTCGAGAGGTCAAAATATGAAAGTAGCCGGATGATTTATATAAACGGCAAACATAATTTAAACTCGATTTACTAACGCGATAGAGAAGTAAATGTCAAATACAACAAGTAAAAATGTATACTAGGCCTTCTGTCTTGTAGTTCAGATGTCTTGCTGCTTGCTTGTAGTTCAGATGTGCGAATATCTTGGAGACATACGTCTCCAAGATATTTAGCTCAAATTGATACTTGTCTTGAGAATTCAGCCAATCTGCCAAGCTGCCAAGCTGATGCTAATCCCGCTAAGTATTTCTGGTTTAGGTATATATGTTATTAATTCATAATTGTCATATTTATTTACTTATCCTATCAAGTAAATTGGCGAACTCTTGTGCCGGGGGCCACGACTCATTTTGGGTCGCTAAGCGCAGAGTAAAACAATAAAATAATAGGTAAATAATGAACTTCTGCAATAAGTGCTAAAAATAGTTATTATTTTGTAATGTAAAAATGTATTTTACACTGCGGTGAGAGCAAATCCCACTCAATCGCAGAAAATTACGTTTCAAATATATTACCAATCCTGTCTAGATCAAACCAATCCAGTGCTATCCTACCTTCCCTTCACTTTCAATCTACGTCTCTTTGCTCGATTACATTCATGATTGAGTATCTGAGACATCAATTACTATCAAACAGCAAATATAATAATCGTCAAATTAAATACATCCAAATCATTCCCGCCATACCAAACCTTATATGAACGCTACAAAGGTTTAATTCAGAAAAGAATTACATTGCGACTTAAGCTCTTTTACTTTTAGAGACGTGTAATCATGTTGGTAAATATAGAGCCTTGGTACATTGCGATAAGTGCTATATTGGCAGTAAAAGCGATTGGCCATAAAGTTGCGCAAACGTAGCAACTAAACGAAATTGTGTACACAGTGTACACACACAGCGTCGTAGCCGTGGCAATTCGCACGTAGCACCGCTACGGGGGCGATGCTACGAGACGCTACGCGACAGTTTTCGTAGTAAACTACATAAAGTACTAGCTGGTACTAGTAATGTCTAGACGCAATCGATTGTTTATAGTTAAATTAAAAAGGTTTTTGTCTGGATTCACCAGACATATTACCCCTAATAAAATCGGTTAAAATAATGTCTCGATAGAGGCTCTTAAATACGGGGCAAGGAGCAGTATTCCTATTTTTAAATCTTGAAATGTTATAGTTATGAAGCGATCGCTTATCAACGCAAAAAAACCAGTGAAACGTGTCATTAGCTCATTAGCGATTAACCGGTGAGGCTTCAACAGAAATATAACATGATAAGTCAGTCAAGATCCTCAGTATTAAGGGAATGATTGATGATTATGATATTTAATGTCATTTCTGACCAAGCACTGTTGGTGTATTGACATTAAAATTAGGTGATAAATGTAAACCTGCTTAAATATTCCCAATAAAATGCCCAAAAAGTTTAGTTTCGTCCATATTAACCACAAGTTAGTTTTGTTGTTCAATTATTCCGGCATTAATAACGAAGTGCACGCGGCATTAAAAACACCGCCGAAAACGCCAGAGAAAACGCTGGTGTGGACACGCACAAGCCAAGGAAACTACAATATAAAACGGGATATTTAATATGTATGTGTTTAGATTGTAGTTATATTACAAATGAGCATGATAGCTTAACCCTTAAATGCATGCAGGTCCTTGAGGCATGTACCTAGGATGCTGGCAGCATTTCCTCATTGTATCGCAATGCTGATACGTTGTGCGAGGAAGCCACCAGCTCTTCGGTTACCAGTAACATCAACCAGACGTTTCGCGATTTCTACGAAAAACTTACGTGCGCTGGGACCCCATGGACCAAGAGTTTAGTTAAATAGTCATTTTATCTGATGGGTTTTTTTAAGGTTAAAGAGTAATTGCGCGCTATACCTACATCAGAAGTGATATTCTAATTGATGCAAATTGAAACACCGATCGGGCACTCCGTATTTACATAAAAGGTATTGGTGGACCAAATTGCCGGCAAACATACACCGTTGTGTACATAGCCCCTAATTTATAGGTGGATACAAATACCTATACTGATACACAGCGTATGAGGGTTTTAGGCTTTTTGCTACGGAATAAGTAATTTTTTACTATTTAGTTTTTATATGCTTCCTTTGACAAACGTAATAGTCAGGGCCCGTAATTTTCATGCCGATGACAGACAAATGACGCCAAGCTTCATACATCATGGTTAAGGTTTTACGTTTGAAATAATAATGCATTATGTCATTGAATAGTCTCAAAACTATTACGTTCGACGTCAGAATCGAACGTTGATAGACTTTATCTGTCATTAACTCCTTTCGTATTCAAACATCGTGTGTGTTTATATACAGCGTGGGTATTTGATACGGGCAAATAATTCCACCTGTTCATATGAATCGTATGGGATAATAATTTCGTTAAATTGTGTTACTAATTAGGTGTAATGATTTTTCTAAGGTGCGACAGAGTTGCAATGTATGTCGTCCAATTTTGTTTGACATGATAAATGACACTGACATGATACTCGTATGACGTTTACATAGCTACGTTAATTTATGTGGATGCAATCAATGCGTGCTGAATTTTTATGTATGAAAAAAAAACATCGTAATGTCCTAAATAATTTAATGTAAATAGGTTCCCTAGGTCCAATAGTAATCATCATTAAAATATTCGCCCGTATCAACCCACGCTGTATACGTTATAACGACGAAACGGGCATGAAAATTACGGGCCATGGTAATAGTGCATACATTGCAAGCAAAAGGCCTATTTTAATTTTTTACTAGTTGTATTTGACATTCACTTCTCGATCGCGTTAGTGAATCGAGAGTTTAAATTATGTTTGCCTTTTATATTAATCATCCGGCTACTTTCATATTTTGACCTCTCAATACGCTAACGTGGTCGAGAAGTAAAATTTCAAGTAGGACAAGTAATGTTTACTAGGCCTTCAGGTCTACGAATGTAATCTGACAATGCTATAGGTTGATAAACAGACACGTTGCACGGATAGCGTTGATTGCTGTCAAACGTGGATAACTGTTCAAAATGATTGTTAATTATCATAAATTGCTGACAAGCTGTCTTATTCAGGAAGTATGACGAATCTAGATAGATTTAAGGGCACAAAAAAAATTCTAACTGGGTAGAATGAAAACATTAGATTTTTCTCTATCATTCAACCAACTGGTGACTCGAAACGTTGGGATGTAGTTTTCAAGTTATTCATTTCAATGAATAATAATCGAGGTAACTGAAAATATTTCATGTACCTAATAGTTAAACCCACTTATACTAATCCAATATTGACCACAAAATATACACATATAGTTAATTTATATGTTACGCCTCTATGCATCTCCAAAAAGTCCATAGAGCATGTAGAAGAAAGCATACATATTCTAATAAAATTACGCATAACCCTTACTTTTTGTCACTATGCGCGATTATAGTATGGGGTTCTTCAATAAAGGAGTGTACAAGATTTTAATGGGTCGGTCGGGTTCCATGGGCCGTATGCTTGTTTGCCACCGTCGAGGTATTTAAAAAAAACATGTTTCCGACATCATATGATGCCTTTATCAAACGCCGATTACCGTGCGCGACGATGCAAGCAGGCGTACTAAAGTATTTCGCTTCGCCGCCCGAAGTGCTCTCGATGATAAACCCGATTAAGGGTGATACCGGGACTCCAAGACATCGGGATTGTTGGTAAAGGCATATAAAAGGCGGCAAGCACACCGAACTCACTGTTTCCACTACACTGTCACTACACACACTGAACTTTTGACTATGGACTACAGGTTTCCATGCCGGTGGTACCGCCCAGCCACCATTTTGATTATAATTAGGGCGCCGCCCAATCGCAATCGCTTCATGCTACGGTATTCGGCGCTTAGTAATGGCATCATAGAATGTCCGAAACATGTCGCGCATAATGACTAAAAATACATGAGTCTCTTCTTCTTCCTGGCGTTTATCCAGCTTATGCCACGGCTCTGCTTTGGCAACTAATCCCAAGATTTGACGTAGGCGCTAGTTTAACGAAAGCGACTGCCATGTGACCTTCCAACCCAGAGGGTAAACTAGGCCTTATTGGGATTAGTCCGGTTTCCTCGCGATGTTTTCCGTCACCGAAAAGCAATTGGTAAATATCAAATGATATTTCGTACATAAGTTCCGAGAAACTCATTGGTACGAGCCGGCAGAATTGGAACCCGACACCTTCGGATTGAAAGTCTCACATTATACCGCTGGGCCACCAACGCTCACTTAAAATACGTGAGTGTTATACAAAAGCATACATATTTATGTACTCGACTTCTGCCTGGTAAGAGCACATAAAACAATATTAGTAAAAGCTCCTGCAAAAATATCCTCGTATATTATCTCAAACCTCGCACAATTAACTCGGCGAACGATATTACATCTCTAAATCTCAAAGGAAACATTTGACTCGAAAGGTCGAGGAAAATTGAAAATAACAATGCATGCTGTTTATCTCAGAAGGTCACAAGACAAGCGAATTCTCTGTTAAGTTTGTTCCCTTTCTACGGCCTTAAAACGCCAGGCAAGTGTGAGATAGTCTAAATTATTCACGGTATACATATATGATACGTCATGTGTGTTGGTTATTTGGGGTTTGGCATTCCGACCTGAAGGTCGTATGCAAAGTTGTTAGTATTAGTCGGTCAAAATGATTACATTAAGGTTCCCATGGTTACTTGGTCTCAACAAGAAAGGTGAAGCTTATGATAGGGTCTCACTACGTGGATCTATGGAATTACGAACACGGTCTGATGTTAACCGGTCACCGTCAACATGGACGCTTGTACTTACAGGGATGTTATAACTTATAGCAGTTATAACTTATACGATCTCTTTTTATTGCATTGTATGATATACATCATTAATACCTACATAACCTACAAGCTGTTAACTATTATTTTTACCACAGGAAAGAAAAAGTGCGTGTTTAACTGTAGAGCCAATCTTTCCTATGGCCAATAAATATATCATGGTTTTTACGATACAATTCAATAGAAAACGAGTATTTTTTAATGTGGCTAAGGGTTAGAAAATCAAACTTTATATTTTTTTTTTGTATTATTTATTTATTGGAAAACCAACAGCACGTAACACAATGTTAACGATTTGTATAAAAACAAGAGGCCAATTACAGGTTTTCACTGATAGCAATCTTATAGAAGTTTACTTCACTGGTTAAACAATTATATAAAGTTACGATTCTGCATAGACTAGGCAAATACATACATAGCTATAAAAAAAAAACAGAAATTATGACAATACAAAATCCTTGAGACAAAATGGAAAATAGAATAAAAAAGAAGAAAAAAGAAGAAAGGGCAAGCTCATTCAAAGAATTTTAGCATTAAAGTACGGCGTATAGACTGCGTACTTTGATTAAACACATCAATGTCATGCTCTCTTGTTAGCCTGTTAAGTGTTCTACCCGCGCGAACGAGGAAGCTGTTACGTCTGTAGTTTAAGCGTGCAAAGGGAACAGAAATAGGGGGATAATACCTTTTAACTCTATTAGGAGTGTTGAACATAATACTACTAAGCAGTTCAGGACAGTCAATGCTGCCATTAGTAATTTTTAAGAAATATATAATATCAGCAATTTCGCGACGCTGTGACAAAGGTAACAAATGGTGTTTCTTACACACGCTAATGTAATTGCATGAGTTATATGTGGTACGTAATTTGAAGCAGAGAAACTTAATGAATTTTCTTTGTATCCGCTCAATCCTATCAATATAAACGTTGTAGCAAGGGTTCCAGATCTGGGAAGCATACTCAAGTTTGCTTCTTACAAACGAACAATACAGGATCTTAAAAGTTTTTGCCTGTATAAAATCGGAAGAACTACGCATTATGAACCCAAGAGACTTAGTAGCGCTCTTTACAATGCTATCAATGTGAGAGTCAAATAGTAATTTAGAATCATGCACTACACCTAGATCTCTTAGAAAAGGTACTCTTAATAAACACTGATTATTTATAGCATAAGCAGAAATAATCGGTGATTGCTGACGAGAGAAAGTAACCACATGACATTTAGAAAGGTTAAGATCCAACTTATTTTCATTACAATAAATAGCAAGACGATCGAGATCTGTTTGAACTAAAGCAACATCGTTATCTGATTTAATCCGAGCAATAATTTTCATATCATCTGCGAAACAAAGCAATTTAGAAAACTGAAAGCATACAGAGATATCATCAATGAATATATTAAAGAGCAAAGGGCCAAGCAAAGATCCTTGAGGGACACCGCTCGGAACCTTAACCCAACCAGAAACGTAATTACTTATAACAACAGCTTGAGAACGATTACTGATGTATGAGGAGAACCACCTCAACAAGTCGCCATTTATCCCTAGGCGTTGGAGTTTCATCATAAGCAACTTGTGGTTAATACGATCGAACGCCTTACTATAGTCCGTGTAAATTACATCTACCTGACTACCGTTATCCATTGTATCTGTAATAAAATCATTTAATAAAACCAAGTTGGACACCGTAGATTTCCGCTGCATAAAACCATGCTGACATTGATTAAAAGAATGTCTAATAGCATCATAAACTTGTGCATACACTATTTTTTCAAAAACCTTTGCTAGAATACACAGTTTAGACACAGGTCTGTAATTGACCACATCAATCCGAGACCCCTTTTTGTAAACCGGAGTAATAAATGCAGATTTCCATATATTAGGAACGACACACTCACTAAGTGACCGTTTAAACAGCAGTTCAACAGGCTTCAATAAACCTTTAGCACAATTCGTTAAAAACTGAGCCGGAAGCTCATCAGGACCTGCTGATTTAGAGGAGTCAAGGTTAAGAAGTAACCGAAGAATGAAGTCCGGAATAACTTCAATTTTAAATATTTCAGTCGGTGAGTTCCAGTTACTATTGTAAGGCAATACATCTGAGCTATCTGGTCTATTATTAGAAGTAGAAAAAGTTGTATAGAAATAGTCAGAGAAAGCACTGCATATATCTGCACCACCTGAAATCACCCTATCACCATACTTCAAGGAACCAGGTATACCATGAGAATTGCTCCGCGATTTAATATAGGTCCAAAATTGCTTAGGATTCCGAGTAATATTGCTCTCAATGCGATTAATGTATGTCGAATAACACTCCCGTTCAATTCGTTTAACCCGGTCTCTTAAAATACAATAAGAGGTATGATCAGATTTATTGCCATAAATTTTATATTTTTTCAAGTACTTAGTTTTTTCTTTAATAACTTTTTTTAAAGATGCTGAAAACCATGGCGGAAAGGTACACGTGTTAAGGACCTTATACGGAATATATTTATCTCTTAGTTTTTTAAAAGTAGAATAAAAAAACTCAATGCATTGATCAAGTGATCTAATAGAGAATTCACCTACCCAATTAATTAAGAATAACTCGTTATTTATCGAGGTATAATCCCCCTTGTTAAAATAAAATTTATAGCGCGATGCAGGTTTAATAGACTTTAATACAGAAAATTGCAGTGAAATAATTAGGGCTTCGTGGTAAGGGTCAATTGGAACTAGAGGATCACAACAATTGTTAACGCACACGATATCGTTACATAATACTAAATCTAATGTTTTGTTATAGCGATTACGGACCCCATTGTATTGACACAAGTTAAGCAAATTTAAATCATCAATAAAACCACGCTCCTCCGCCGTTATATAATTAACGGGGGTTAAACATGAATCTTGGCTCAACCATTCTATATTACTCATATTAAAATCCCCGGCAATCAAGAACTTATCATTGGGGTGATTAATTATAATATTCTCAAGCTGACTGCAAAAATTAGATAGTTGTTGGGAAAACGTAAATCCTCTATTTTGATTGCATAAATATAGGACGCATAGGTGAACCTTAACTATTTTTTTAGAGTCATCTGATATAGACAAGGTGACCCACAAATCCTCAGCTGAGGAGTGGTACTCAGGGCATGGCACCATGGCCAGATCCCTGCGAGCAGCGATGAGCACACCACCGCCACGACCTTGACCGGTGAGCGCCGCATCACGGTCACGTCTGCAAACCATATATCGGTCATCGAATAGCTCACTATCTAAAACTCCATCGAGAAGCCACGTTTCCGTCAACATAATAATATCATAGCAAGCCAAACTCAAATTCCTATAAAATGTCAATGTTTTGGTCCGTAAACCCCTCACATTCTGGTAGTAAATTGTTGGATATCTAAATTTATCGTCCTCTATTAAAATATATACCTAAAAACATTATATTAAGACATAATAATGAATTGAACATAAAAAATGCGTCAATTGAGTAATAAGGAGTAGCAATCCAGAAACTCAAAGTTGTAAAATCATTTAAATAATCGCCCACAGACATAAACAGCTTCACATCAGCGCGAGAGAGTAAGATATAAACAAGCACGACTGTCGGATACGTTAGACAAGCTCTTACCTTTTTGAAAAGTCTACCGGAAAGATTCCAAACATCGTTTTTTGTTTGACCCATTTGCAATACGTGTTTTTCAGTATAGATAGAAACAGAACGAGTACTGACATTGAGTAGAACAAGAAGCCTGGAGCGCTAACATATATCGGTATTCAATCAAACTGCTCATCCATTCGCCTCGCATGCGAACATTTAGGACGTGTATTTAAGCGTGCGGATATGTTAAACTCTTTGGTGAACCAGTTATTGGTGCCTTTCACCCGAGTTAAACACTCTACTTTTCATATCGAATACGAGGAAAGAAAAATTCAGGAGTATTTGTAAAATCTAAACATGACTTTGTAGTCTTGAAGAAACTTTTATTTAAAAAGATCGTTTCAATGCCGTGATTTATGGATTCGGAAAATAAATATCAGAATGGAAATAGTACAATGTATCCATTTTAAGGATGACTAACACTAGAACGGGACGGGACGGGACAACAGAACACGTCACGTGACAACCGAGGGCTCCAAGCTATCACGTGATTCTTTCTATAGAAATTAACAGTCCGTTCCGCCCCGACCCGGTCCTTCTTAGTGTGAGACGTCCTTACTCGTAAACATATTCCGACTTTTCCGTCCAACAAGACGCGTATTTACAAAAGATCTTTCACTGTCCATGCCGTAAAGTTGTGGAATGAGTTGCCGGTGTCTGTGAGGCATTCGCAATCTGCAGCATCGCTCAAGGAGAGGCTAAAGAAGTTGTGGCTTTCCGACCCTTGATTGGAGTTTGTCCTTTATGCTCTGTTTAATAGTTTATATATATATATTTATTATTTAATATATGTATATATATATTGTTGTTTAGTGTATATTTATATATGTAAATATTATATATATATTTTTATTGCGTATTTATTTATAGTGTAGTTACAATGTGTATTCAAAATTTACTTTTTATTTGAAGTTTTGTTACTGTACAATTTTTGCTCTTAGTTTGTCATTCATCGTTGCCTGTTTTTATCTAATTTCCTCAAAGGTTAACTGGAAGAGATCCCTCATAGGGATAAGTTCGCCTTTGTTGTATCAAATTGTCTATGTTACTGTGTTTCTTGTATTTCTTGTGTTATTGTACAATAAAGCTTATACATACATACATATACATACATACATATTTTTTATTTTATCTCTCAGCTGACCGTACGTTGCTTCGGCAATCGCCCGCTCCGGCACAAGATTTGAATGATAAAGGCCCAGTGTTCATTAAACGCTTCGCACTACGACGGGACTAGCGTTGAAAAAGTAAAAATAAAAGCCGATTTTTTCCCAGAAGACTCGTTTTTTCCTGATTCTTTCGGAAAAAATCAATGAAACTTTCTGCTCTAATTTTCAATTATAAATCAATGTAATCTAATTTACACCTACAAAAAGCCTACATCGATGACATTGAGGAAGAAACAATTCAAACAGTGACAGTGATAGTGACATTATTTATTTCTTAAAAAACCCGACAATTTCGGAAAATAACAAAAGTTTCATAAAGTTAGGAAAAAAATCCTTTTTTTCGGAATTTTCAATGCTATTCCGGACAACGAAACAGGCACAGTTTGGATTAATATTTAACATCTGTACCTTGCATCGAGCTGTATAATGAAGGCTTATGAAATATGTGCTGACATTTTAATTTTTCATAAAAGCTGTCATTACGTGACGCCTGGTAGGGCAGACCTTGGCTAACCGGTGACACGAAGTTACTTGGTGATAGCTATAGTCTGACAAGCAAACGAACGCAACAACAGTAGGAAAAAAAAAACTATATCCATACCTTTTTTCGGGGTAATACTAGCGTAAGAAAAATACAGTATGATGGTCTCTAACCTAACTTATCACTAAGTAACTTCGTATGACCGATTAGCCAAGGTTTTCCCTACCCTGTGTTGTTGCGCCTGCAAACATCCTTCCGAACGTTTTCGTTTGCGTTTCGTGAACGTTGGCATAAGCCGTTATGCCACAGTTCAGGGAGCCTGATGGGGTCCGCTTTGGAAACTAATCCCAAGATTTGGCGTTGGTTAGTTTTACGAAAGCGAATGCCATTTGATGTTTCTACCCAGAAGGTAAACTAGGCCTTATTGGGATTAGTAGTCCGGTTGGCTCATGATGTATTCTTTCACCGAAAACCGATTGGTAAATATCAAATATCAAACATCCAATAACACTTTTAAATTTCTTAAGGAATTGAGTTATGACTACAAAACCTTGGTGATTTCTATTAGCGATTAACGATAATGCGGTCCGTCATTTAATTCATCAAAGAAAATGCAGCATCAGTACGTTTTTCTCTGCAGCCGCAACTTCGCAATAACAATGCTGCTGTCGTTACCAGTTGACCTTGCGAAGTTACGAGAACTGGTAATCGGGAGATCTCGATATCCACGAGTATTCAGAGACCACAAGGAGATTGCCGTCTTATGTATGGAGGCCCGTAACCTAACGAAAATCGTTGTGCACTGATTAAATCTTTTTCCAATCATTGGCTATGAACTACATCACATATCCTAAATAATTTAAAAATCGTATGCCGGTATACGTAGAAAATTGAGATCGAAATCGTATGTTTTAGGTTTGTTTTTAAGTAAAATAGGTAATTACTTTTTGGTAAGTACCTGTGATCCAAAGAGACTTAGGGCACATGGATGCTCATGCCATTCTATGCCGTATAAGACAATAAATTAATTGCCTTTACGCTGCGTGCAAAAAAGATATGGATTTAAATCAATTCGACGTATTCAAGGCAAAACTTATTATGAAAATCCTATTGGGTTAAAGAATATAACTTTAATACAACAGTTTTCTGTAAAGGACCCTATTGACACCTATGGTAACAAACCTCGGCAATCTCCTTTGATTGGTTATCCGGCAGCCATGCGCTTGGCAAGCATTAGAAACCGCAGATCATATGCTATAGAGACGCCAGTGGCTTCGACAGCTCAGCGCACTTTAATAGAACAGTTGGCCATCGATTGTCAGACCTTCACATTGGCTTGCTTTGAGAAACGATCTATTGTGCCTACATTGATCTTTGTGCTTCGGGGAAATATCTATTTTCTCTATAGGTAGAAATACGGATACACATATCGTACTTAAACACATATTTAACGGCCCCTTAGCCTAGTCGGTAGTGACCCTGCCTACGAAGCAGGAGGTCTCGCGTTCGAATCCTGGCCAGGGCACTTATTTGTGTGTTTATCAAGAATATTTGTATATAAGTATTTATCTATTATATATATCGTCTCGTCTAGTATCCACATCACAAGCCTTATTGAGCTTACCGTGGGACTAGGTCGATTTGTGTAAGATTGTCCCATAATTTTTACTTATTATTTATTTATTATCTATATTCCATAGCATCTTATTCCGGTATAATAAGAGCGTAGTAATGATCCGTAAACTTTTTTTGGTATAGTAACATTTTATATAACAACATTTGGTATATATTTAATGGATATAATCACTCATTATACATAATGATCATTTGGTATAACAACAAAATATCTACTATTATTTCGTATATTTATAATTTCGTATAACACTTATTTGTAATAAGCATTATATGGTATAATTATCCATTGATATACAACTCAGATAATGTAACTAGCAAACGGTATAAAAAATTTCGCATCACCAGAAGTCGCCTGAAATCATAACGCATGAGATTGCTGGCAATATCATGAATTTTTTCTCTTCCGTAGCTTTTCTTCTTTGACACTGTCGTTTCTCTTCTTCACTCATCGTTATGTATATATTATTGAAGTATGTTTATGTATGTATATATTATGTACGTATGTTTATATATGTATGTTTAATCGTATGATTATTTTGGTAAGTATGTATATTTATTATGTGCGTTGTTTGTGTACTTTTTTAAATCTCTGTGCCACCTACTACGTATTCTCATTTGGTCTGTAGTCTGTACTCCACTACCCAAAGGTTGTCTGGAAGAGATTTCTCTTTAGCGATAATACCGCCTGTTCTTAATCCTTACTGTTCTGTATTATTATTTTCTCTTGTATCTGTATTTCATCTGTGTGAGGTGTGCAATAAAGAGTATGGTATTGTATACAGGTTGTATTTTTTTTCCAATTTCGAAAATTTGCCACTTGCATCGCGCTGTTATCAGTTGTTGAAGTATCGTTCGGGACTTTTGTTACATCCTGTAGATCAAACTGACATTTGCCGGTTCATATTTTCTATCTGCAAATGGTAAACAGTTGAAAAGCACGAATCAAATCATTTGTTATTTGTAATAAATGTTTTGATTCATGCTTTTTTGTTTTTTAAGTAGTCACACTACTATGTACAAATTATAAATCGAAAGAGACGTCAAGCAGCAGGGCTGGAACCCGGGCCCTAGGTCACTTTTTCTGTAGTATATGATATCTTATTCAATTTATAAATATTAAATTGCAACGGTTAACACTCATGTATTTTTATCACAATAGGCGTGACATGTTTATAAATAGTAAACAATTAAGAAATTCCCAAACGAAAATTCAGATATTAAATTGTAATTGGATAATGGGCATACCCAAACAGCTCATGTAAAAAGTCGGAGACTGCTTATTAAAGGAAAAGTTGAGGCGTTAATGTGACATTTAATATCACGTTGGAATCGCTGTTTATTTAGCTAGCTTGAAAGTAGCAACAGCTGCTTACAAACAAATGAACACGGAGCTACTTTCAAGAGAATCACCTGGATAAAGAGCCAAAACACTGTTTTACTCGAAAGCATCTGCCATCTTTGCTTCCAACCTAGAGGGCAGCTGGGCTTTATTGGCCATAAAGCGATTAGCAAATAAAATGTGAAAAGACATTTCGTGCACTTGTCCCGGAAAACTCATTGGATTCGGATTGAAATTCGTAAGCCACCAACATTCCTCTGATACCTATTTTATTCATTTAATTATCTAAAGAGCTAACTTCATTATTTAAAGTATAAGCACTCAAGAATTTCGCGACCTTGGCCTTAAAAAAGTTTCTTTAGCATTTATTAACAAAGAGCTCTTATTCCCTTTGAGACTTGAGCAATACTCGTAATTAATTACTGAATCTGAGATGAGCCTTTTCTACGTTTTCCTTCTTTATTATACGAATTTACTTGAAGGAAAAGTGATAAGATGTCTAGTCTAATTTACGTTTAGCCAGCTATCTCACAAAAGGTGCAGCAGACAAAGGTAGAGCAGGTGAAAAATCCACCTCATTCCCAGTCTATTTACGTAAGTTTATTTCTGCAGACAAAATATGCTACTCTTCTTCTTCGTCCACTTTCGCCACTAATCCCAAGATTTGGCGTAGGCTCCAGGCTCGAAAGCGACGAAGGTCAGGTGGCACCTTCCAACTCAGAGGGTAAACTAAGCCTTATTGGGTTTAGTCCGGTGTTCTCACGATGTTTTCCTTTATCGATATTCGATCCGATATAAGTTCCAAAAAACTCATTTGTACGAGCCGCCAGGATTTGAACCCGCGACTTTCGGATTGAAAGTCGCACGCTCTTATGAGCCGCCAACGCTTTATTTTGAGCTATGTTGGAATTTGTTTCTAAGAAATTGAATAAAAATATGTAAAGCTACCTTAAAACGATGAGATAGCTCATCTCATCGCTTGAAGGTAAGTAGTCCTCTTGGCTTTAAAAATATCCCAGCCTGTATATACACAAGTATTTATACCTATTGTACACCAACTTTCTTAATTAGGATTGTCTTCAAAAACTTTACGGCAACTCTGCACAATCTACTTAAGGTTTTTACGTCACTCGGCCTTAATTGGTCCAAGTTTCTCGTTTGTTGTAACTTTGTCTTTGTTTCCCTATTCGAAAGACAAATACCGTGTACTTAATAAAGACTATCAAAGTCCTTAAATGGTTGACTTTACATCGTGTAATAGTCTCTGACGGAGCATTGTAATGTCATTCAGCTACCTGAACCTAACATCTAAGGTGAAAAGTCCTTGCTAATAATATCACGTATAAATACGTTTTCAGAATACGAATACGTAGAACAACGTTTTCAGAATACTATTGGGACTGCCACGTTATTGTAGTGCGTCTGGAATGTTTGCGGCGGCGCGCTCGGACGATTTTTACGCAAGTATACGCAACAGATCGGCGTCACTTATGCGGAGGTTGAGTGGAAGTGACAATAGTATCCTGATAACGTTGGCAGGTAGGGTGGATGAACCATTGCTCATGCTCAAACACTGGAACAGCTTACATATGGCAGCTACTGATGTTAAGAAATGGTGCATCAATAAGGCCTGCGTATAAAACTAGGCGTTAATTATTTATTTATAATTATATTTTAATATATTGTAATAATTTAAATGTAACTGCACCTCAACTCTATTCTTAAGATTGTACACTAACCACATACGGATCTGTGACCTGAAATAAATAATTTGATTTTGAATTGAATTGAATTGATAAATAACAGTGAAAAGATGCGATAGCTTAATAATACGAAATATTTTTATATTTTGTTTTTATTTATAGCGTTACCATTGGGTATTGTGGCGGCTAGAGCGGCGGCCCCGCCCTAAGACTCTACCCTACGACTAGTCCTGATTACTAGTCTGTCTAAATTAGTGGTCTCCGGCTTTACTCGGTAACCCGGCGTTATTCGATAATTATTGGGTTTCGTGGTAGACGGCATTTCCTTTGGTGTTCACGTGAAAGCTTTGTAGGTCACTATTAATGGATCTTCACACTAATGCGCCAATCACAACAAGCCATCAACCGTAAGTTAAAGCCAATCTGCAATTTTTAAACACCTTGATTTACATCGTTACTCCATATTTGTCGTTTTTGGTATTCACCATATGTAGAGAGATGGAAACGCTGCATGTATTTTGGTTCGTCGTTTGTGTCTATCCACTGCTTCCGCGTAGGGTTGCTCTTCGCCTTCATCATTGAATTGGATGTAAATAGAATTTGACGCTCATTGAATTAGGCCAGAGGCAGTCCAGTGGCTCAGGGTTGTTGTGATGCAAATATAGAACTTCCAGTTTTAGTTGTATTGATTGAGTTTACTTATTCAACACTTAGCCAGGCGGTGTCTGATGTCTATTCTCATTAAAATTATTATCGCGATAATTGTATAGAGTTATATACACCATGTTTTTAGGGTTCCGTGCCTCAAAAAAAACGCGCAACCCTTGCACGATCACTTTGTTGTCAGGTGTTGTCCGTCTGTCTGTCAATACTCTTTATCTCGGGAACTAGTAGAGGTAGCAAGTTGAAATTAATTCCAACACACACAAGTCTGCGGTCCCATGAAGCTGTGAAAAAACCAAACCTCTACTTCAACGCAATCAAAAGATACCACCGTCGCATTCCTCATACATTTGCAGTCCCGTTATAGTGAAAATCACCCCTTGGGACCGACATTTTATATTGTTTTTTTTATTGAACACCGCTAACACAAAACAGTTTAAATAACTACAATTTAAATACCACACAGAAAGATACGAAACTGCGGTAAATTGGTTATAAAATACTCATAGTATTAAGCGAGGTACTGAAATTACAGGCTTTCCTCTCTTTAAAGATTCAATTGAAATTGGCCATGACTCAAGGTTATCAGGAACCATTAAACGTGGTCGCTATAAAATGGCAGCGAAGAAATTACTCGTAAACTGAGATACTATCGAACTGCATTTACGGCTAATAATAATAAAAATAGGTACAGGGCGAGTCTTAAAAGGTCAGAATTTTTTAAAATACGAATAACACTTACGTATTTTTGGTCTCTACGCACGATATGTTCCGGAGATCTTAGGATTCCATTATCAAGCGTGGACTATCGTGCGACGCAGACGGGCGTACTGTGGCGCGTTCGTTGCGCGCACTGCACTCGATGGCAAAACCGGTTGAGGATGGTCCTGTCCCGGAATCTAGGGATCGCCGCAGATTTGGTTATCCGTGATTTATTATAATATTATTACGACGGTCGTTTAAATTCGATAAAGTCATTCGATATAGTGTTAGGTGCCAATTTAATTGTATAAAGATCGATTCATGAAAACTGGCGTGAAATGTCTATCAAATTAATGACAATTTCATACATTTTTCGCGCTCGCTTTCGTAAATCAATCTGTATTTACCTGATTAAATCATCACTTTTGAGTATTATTGTTATTGTTAGTTCCTAGGTTGAATTATGAAATTTATGAATAAACATAAATTTACTTGTATTTTTGCATTATTATCATAAATGACAAAACTATACGTTTAAAAAAAATTAATCGAATACACCCAAAGAATTCATAATTATGAAGACCAGACCCATCTACGGCTACGTTTCATCATGCGAGGATATGCAAAGCAATAGTGGTGTAGCTCTTCGGCATTTAAAATATAATGAATTTTTAATAAATAAACCATAAATATTTTCTCATAATATGAAACAATTTTCAAATAGCGCGCTGAATGACAGCAATTGTCAGAACACTTTAGGGCAATGTTCCTGTACGAAAAAATATATATTCTGGTAACTATGTGAATTTCCGCAACCCACACATACGAAAATAATATATAATTTGAAAAAGGCCTTCCATCATATAGAAGTAAATACACCTTGGGCACGAGTCTATCGTAAACCGTAAAGGTTGACCCTATTACCGCACTAATGAACCATTAACATCGTTATGACAATGTCAAAAGAACGTTGACACATGACACATTGTGGTTTAGGGGTAAAACGCAGCATTAAATATTTGAAGTTAAAGCCAAATAGCGCTAAAATATCGTTTGACCTTCGTTAGAATTTGAAACCTAATTTCATATTTTAGCAGCTAGATTAAGATAACCCACACCCATCCGATCCAATCCGATCCGGGACGATCTGTCTCTATAAAAATAATCACGTGATAGCTTGGAGCCCTCGGAGGCCACGTGACGTTTTCTATAGAAACTGAAATATCGTCCCGGATCGAATCGGATCGCATTGGTGTGAGTCATCCTTTAGCATTTAAATAGACTGGCTTACCTATTGGACAAATTTTGACTGGATATGGGCGACACTCATGCGTGGATCCTTGTGTCAATATGAAAGAATTGTCAAAGTGACATTTTAAGGCTCTTGCCAGATCCACTTTACAGTAGCGCCCCTAGCAGCGAAGTGACTTGCGGTAATCTCTGCCTGATGCTTTATAATATTTAGCTGATGAATAAGTTTTGCAAAGGCTATCATAGCCTCGCTTGTATTTGGGATATATATACACCGTGAGCGTTAATAATCCGAAAGATTTTAACGGTGTACTCCTGACAGCATTAAAGGATTATAATGTCATATGAAATCATCTGGATTTGGCTTAGTTTCAGAGATAATTACATCTTTCTCTAAAACTGTTTTTCATCATAACTCGTGCAAAAACTTTAATACTCTTTTTTTGATTATGACTTACTACAGGCCATGTGTAAAAGTACATATTCGCAATTAAAAAAAATCCAAAAAAAATTTTTTGTCCAAAAATTACAAAAGTTTTATAGACATTTTATGCTTCTTTTAACGTCCAGAATACATGATTAAAATCTTTCATGTTATTAACGCTCACGGTGTATATGGTCCTCCTCATCGCTTTCGATGACGGCGACCCTAAAAATTAATTTTATGGACGTTGTCTATTGTGAGTCCTGATATGGCTGGCAAGACTGAACTTGGTTTTAAATACCCTTTTGCAAGTGTGGCAATACAGTTGGCAATTTGGGATATAGATACCTACTTAAGTAAGCGCCACTTGAACCGATCGGGGTTGACCACATAACCCGGAGTTAAGCGATTTTTGTATGGAATTTGACAGCTTAACTCCGGGTTAGCGGCTAACCGTGAGTGGTGCAAGTAGCCTAATAGACCAGAATACTAATAAAATAATTAACGTCAACAAACGTAAACGCTGGTGTACTTTTACTGAGAATAGTATGTAACACTTAGTACTGCTAGTACTAATTTGAATACTATTAGACCTATGTACATATGTTTATGATTAATTCGCAAAAAAACTCTATAACTCTATTCTGGCAGCTTTACCCCTCTGGAAAACGACCCCTTTCTGGAGGAAAAAGAAAATAGCATTAGATTAGTCTTTGATCCACCATTGCCACGTTCTTTGTTTTACTCTAGTTTAAATACAAGAAAGTAGTTCAGTGTTGTTTAAACTTTCCCAAGCAAACGTAAAGGTCGATAGCATCGCATGTTCACGTAAATTATTTCAGAAACAAATTGCCCTAGTACTAGTAGTGGAATAAATTCACTGGATGATTCAATCGGATGACAGTAAGTCTCGCGTGTGGGTCAACCCTTCTACCCTTAGACCAACCTACCGGACTGGGCCTTGTCTGTCACTTTCTATACAAAAAGTCAGCCGATTTTCGTGATATGCTGCATCTTCGTGGAAAATGTCAAGCAAAATAATAAATAAATAAACTAAAGATACAAAACAGACTGACTAAGGTAAAGTAAATAAATTACCCACCCTAGAGGGTTAAACTTTTAATTAGCTTTTAACTGATGTGTCACTATGGCTATGCTGGTACACTGAGTTTACCATGTAGATGTAGCAACGCCCGGCTAGATGGCCGGGTTGTCGAGCACTTTTCCCATTTGTTCAGTCCAGTTCCCTGGAGTTTCAGCTGCAGGTTACTGTCTGGACTATTTCACGGCATCGTCTATACCGATCCGGGAAGATCTGTCAGCTTCTATAGAAAACGTCACGTGATCTCCGAGGGCTCCGAGTAGCTGGCGCGAAATGTCTATGAAATCAATTAGAATTTCACACATTTTCAGCGCAATCTTTCGCCTAATATACCTACATAGAAGCTTACCTGGCAACGCACAAACAAACTAAACAGCTGAAGGTAGAACTGTAAAATTTGGAACATACATCCTACAAACCTACATTAACAAAGGACATTACCTATGCCGGTCTCGGGCAGTGATGCCCGAGCCGCGAAGGTGACAACATCGCTCGGTCTGTCCGACGCTGACTGTCCGATGCAGTCGAAATATGTCACGCCTATTGTGATAAAAATACGTGAGTGTTAACCGTTGCAATTTAAAATTAACAAAGGATTTTTCGTAACTCAGTCCCTACTTGGGGACTCCTTTTTATGTACCACAAAGCAGCGGGTGGAGTAGTTTACAAATAAAACCTAACATAATAAACTGATACTGATAACTAGTCTGATATAACTATAAGTCAAGTCTTACTAGGTAATAGTTCGGGGCGGCCACATTCTTATTGCATAACATTTTAATTTATTACGACGAAGGCTGTAAAATTCGCTTATATTAGGCTTAACTGGACCGTAACACGCGATCTCATGATTAACCGAAGGAATGAGGCGATCATTCAATGTATACGAGACTAATATTTAAATGGTCATTGTTATAAACTTGTGGTTTCTGTAAAACAAGAGACTGCTTCAACGACAGTAATTTCTTATTGAAATTTACATAAAGAGCACAAAAAATAATTATTGAAATTTATTTAGGAACTAGGTTCTGAAATAGATTGAATGAGTTCTTATTCTAATAATTACATTAACAAGGTGATTTTACGGAGCGTTTTTCAGTTTACTCCAACTAAATACAGCTGGCATCATTTCATGGCGTTAGGCGTCAAGACACTAGATTCTTGAGGTAAGAGTACGCTGGAGGTCCTCAGGAAGCTTAGCAATAGCTTGAGAGAGGCAACAGGTGACCCTTGCGCTGGCAGCTTCCCCGCGCAAATAATTGCAATCGCAATTCAGCATGGGAATGCTGCCGTGAATATTTATTAATTTTTAAGGTTAAGATTTAATTATTTTAATTCAATAGTAGTTTTTTTTTTATTAGGTACTCTTTAATAATTGATGTTTATGTTAAGTTTGTAGCCATTAAACATTCGTAGAATAAATAAAGCTTGATACCGTAAAACCTAGCATGTTTCATACTTAAATATACTCCAGGATCTAAGTACTATCAACTTTAAAAATATCGGTAGCTGATTTACTAGCACCTTATATACAGACGCGGTTATCAATATCGTAGACTGTAGCGTAGGTTCAACTATAATAGCGTTAAGAACATGTAAACCCCTGTCCATTATACTAATTTAATCTACGGTCTACGATATTATATTACAGCTGCATTATTGCATACGCAAGCGATGTTTGCCAGCATCAAGCGACGTATAGTCTCGCAGTATCAGTATGAGCACCATATAAGGTTCAAAGCCCTTACAATGACGTCTTAACGCGATTCAGTTTAGGACCTAAACGCTCCCATACAACTGAGCACAGTTAAGAACCTAAACTGAATCGCGTTAAGATGTCATGGTAAGGCCCCAGATTACTAAATAAATTCTACAAAAGTATCTGATGAAAATTTCGCTTTTCAATAAACGTAGTTTGATAAAAGAGCCTTTTGCGCATATTTTCTAATTCTTAGTTTTGGATTTTACCTTCTGGATACCGAGCTATTCATATAAATACAGATTTTTTATTTTATTTTTTTTCTCCTCAAAAACTCAAAAGTGCGACTTGTGACTAGCACTGAAAGATGGCTCTTAACTAGGTCTACCACTGGTAAAAAAATCACGTTCCATTATCGCGGCGTTTGGGAGTTACGTATAAAGGTCAAATTATACTTTTTAGGGTTGTCACTAAAGGTCAAACAAATATGAAATGTCGGACTTGTCGGAGTAATTAAAAATTTGATGAATTATATTTATAGAATTATATTAAATAGTTATATTTATTTATTTAAATTTTCATGCACAATATAAGAAAGTACAAATGACAGACTTGCCAAAAGGCGTTCTCTACCAGGCAACCATTGGGCCACGCAGAAACTTTTAAGTGCAGAGCACTTTGTGCATGATCCTATAATTAAATATAAAATAAAGTTATTAAATTCAGAAAAGAAAGAAAGATATTCAGAAGTCTAGTCAAATTGACTTTTCGCAAGTTGGTTTCAGATTTTATGTATTTTGTGGCTCATACAAATCATTTTCATTTTCGAGAACTAACGTGCAGTCGTCTACATTGGATGGATTTTCATCACCATCTATTGATGAAGACCCATCATTAGCTGGATCTTCATCATCGACTTCAGCCTCCTGTATGTTTTCTTCGTGAATCGGCTTCAGAAGTTCACGAACTGCTTCTGGTAGATTAATCCTACTGGACGATTTTTGTCGTTGTCTGTAGTGTGCCATAGACACCAACGGATCTGATGATTCTAGTGCACGGTGAAAGAGATCTATCATAGTTTTTCTCCTGTTCATTTTCCGGCAATGGTGTTCCCTATCTGACCGCCAAAATTTATTGCGCGATTCGGCCGCTTGCTCTGAGAGCATACCAACAGGAAGAGAACATGAATCTATGATCTCTTCGCCGTGTATTAGAATTTTGTGTACCGTTACAGTCATCGGATGCCATTCATATGACGACTTCTTCACATACCTTTCCGCGAGCGTGCGGCAAAAACTACCGAACTTTTTTGCATCGATAGGATACTCGCAAGATATGGCGACAAGTATAATATGTAATCCGTCGATTAACCACGCATCAAGACCTAATATCTCAGTAAATATGGCACGGTATTTATCGGATAGTGCTGTCCGGGCTGAATTACCATCATTCGTTGTACCTGAATTAGGTTTTACTACGTCCACCAATAATCCTATCTTTTTTCTTATTTCAGATTGAATAAGTTTTTTTCGTTCTTCAACAATTTGGCCTTCCCTGCTACTCTTTTTGATTCGCCATTTTCGAACTGAAGGGTCGTTTTTATAACTCAGATGTAGTAGAAACTCGAAAATACGAATCCACGCATGAAGTGGATTGATACCGTGTCGCATATTTTCTTTTATAGTTTCTTTTCTGTATGACGTTTCCAAATCATTAAACTGACTCGCAGTAAGTTTGCAAAAGGGACATCTTAACTGTGAAGGAGTTCCAGTAATAGCGTTGAGAACTTTTCCATCAATTATACTTAAATTTAACTCACAAACAAATATGATATGGTGCCCTTTTGAAGTTTCTACAGTAATTGGAGGTAAACTTTTAATTTGCTCTTCTACAGACGCTTTTTCCTCAAGAATAAGATTAGTAGTTTCTTTTCTGTATTGGATGTGGAGAGGCCGACAAAATCTATACGACTGGGGTGTCGGGTTGAGCCAGGCAACAAAATGTTTGTCGATTACCATACGTAAAGGCACGAAAGTTGTGGCAAAAAGACTATTTTCGTTTTTGGAAATATCTTCGCTTGATCCTGGGAAGTGCTGCTTATATAACGATAGGCCTGTGCTTCCGTCGAAACCCCAGGACCCTTCAAATAGGCACGAGACTTCTTGTTTGCCTTTCCTATTACAGTATTCGACAAAACTAGCATCACAACTCCGAACAAGTCGTTGAATAGTATGTGCAAGTAAACCATGCAACGAAACAGATGCTTCTATTTCCGACACATATATTTCTTCTGCTGGATAACATGATTTTCTTGCATTTAATAAATCCTGGTAAGGTGGGTAAGCAGGATAACCCCGACTCCTTAAATCTTGTCTCAAAAGTTTATAAGTCTCCACACTCAGTTTTCTGTCTATAATGAAACCTAATGCTTCTTCTGGTGAATAAGGATTTGTTATAGTAGAAAATTTTTTCAAAACTACAGATGGTTCTTTTGGTGATTTTAGACAAAGTTTTATAACATTTTCTAAATCTTTTGAAGCTTTTGGAGTGATTTTGCTTCCATTGTCTGAAGTAATCGTCGACGCAAAAGATTTTATCACTTTAGCTTGAGGTTCACCTTCCAAGGACTCCATGATCCGTTTTCTAATTTTAAGGTCTTGTTTATAGCTTACACTGGGTTCATTGGTTGAATTAGAAGATCCCAATGATGACTTGCCAGTTGAATTCATGAGCGTTGCGTCGGACTGTGTGACGTTCAATGCTGTGGAATCCAGGGGTACTTCAGTACTGCATCCTTCAGCGGGTGTA
Organism: Lathronympha strigana; assembly: GCA_949128165.1. NCBI lineage: Eukaryota > Metazoa > Arthropoda > Insecta > Lepidoptera > Tortricidae > Lathronympha > Lathronympha strigana. The sequence continues at coordinate 5,818,070 of OX421911.1, forward strand.
TCATTGTTTATGGCAACCGTTTCCAATGGTTGTGAAGTACTGCACATCTCACTGAATGTCGGAAAGCGTGCAGTAACCCTCTTAAATTCGAGCGGTATGTCGTCAATGAATTGTTTGTTCAAGAAAACGCCATGCTTGTCTTTGAACCTCTTTTTGTTCCTGCTGCATTTTTTGTAAAAACTCATGGCTTTCCTAAGAAATGGGTGAACAACTAAGCGTAAAAGTCTATCTTCTTCGCTAGGAGAGAGATCTTTGAGTACTTGACCCATTTCTCTGAAAAGTACGGTAGTTAAATCTGATGGTGATAGGTCGTCAGGTGCTCCGTTCTTTTTATATTTTTTACTTTCCGCGTAAAAGCACTCAAAAATATGATATCGCGTACAACCTCCTTGCATATTTGCGGTTACTTCCGGAGTTTGAGAAGTACCGGCTGTGGCGCAGTCCACAGCATCGTTAGCCACTCGTGTACCAACATGAGGGTTGGCGCCCTCATGCCCCCCTAGCAGTAAGTCCTCCGGTCGGGGCCCGGATGGACATCCCTCAGCAGGTTGGGTAAGCCCCTGCTGAGGCAAAGTGGCGCCATGGGTCTGTAACGGCTCCATGGTGCCTCACCCCCGTTTCTCTGTTTCACATGTGTAAGCATGGGGTTATAGCATAATACGCCTGACGAGGGTGGACCCCTTCCCATGCTACATGTGAACCATCATCGAAAGAAAAATATTAAACGACAAAAAACCTTACTTAAAAAATCATTCTGTATTTATGTACCTGGAGTATGTCTAAACAATATACAGTTTTGTAATAGAGGAAAATTTTGTATTAATTCTGACTAAAAATTAAAGGTCAAGTTGAGTGTCAACCCTAACACTGTATTTTTAAATTCGATAACTCCCAAACGCAGCGATAGTGGAACGTGATTTTTTTACCAGTGGTAGACCTAGTTAAGAGCAATCTGTCAGTGCTAGTCACAAGTCGCACTTTTGAGTGTTTTACGAGAAAAAAAAAAAAATAAAAAATCTGTATTTATATGAATAACGCGGTAACCAGAGGGTAAATTCCAAAACTAAGAACCATAAAATATGCGCCAAAAGTTCCTTTATCAAACTACATTGATTAAAAAGCGACTTCTTCATCAGATACTTTTGTAGAATGTATTAAGTAATTTTTCGATGTCAAGGTCATGAAATATAATTTATTTTTTTATAAAATAAAGTATTTGAAATAGACTTCTGGGTGTTCTAGTTTTGCATTTAAAATGCATTCCTTGATTGATTTATGCAATAAACAGCATAGGGAAATTTTTTGAGGGAAATCGAACACTGTGCGCTCATAACAACATTTTCTTCCTTTTGATATAACAGGGCTTTTGTGGTCTAATTGCGTGCAATTTGTATGTATTTTAGTGATTTTTATTGAGAATGTTATGAAATTACGCTGACGACTAGTTTCATAAATTCACACTCGAGTTTTAATGCCTGTTATTTAGTAATATAAACCACTATAAATTGTGAATACTTCTAGATATCATAATTGTTTTCTAGTGAAAACAACCGTGAAAATGTTCTGTTTAGTTATTACCTACTTGCAATATTTACAAGTTTTACAGCTATAATTTCCAGCGTTCGAATATTTATACCCCCTAGGTAGTCAAAAATAGACAAATATTACGGAGAATTTTTTCTAGTGTAGATAGTAGTAGATACTGTAAACGCTTTTACCAATTTCTTATATTGTATATACTAATAAATAAATAATATTCCGATTTCTTATATATTAAAGGAGATATATATATTATAGGTACCTACGTACTGGATAAAATTTAAAATTCTAGGAAAACACGTAGACGGGGAACTCAATTGCTAGGAATATTTTACGACACTCTTAAATTGATATTTTTATAAAAGCTTTTAAAAGCGCTTTGATAAAGTTCGCTTTTTTCTTAATTAATGCTACGTTAATGGAATCCGTAATGGGAATGATATCATCTCTACTCATTCAGAATTATGTTTGGCGAAAAGATAAAAGCCATTATCTGTAGTAGGTAACGATGCGATATTATTTCATTTGCCTTTCCTTTGTAACGCATGTTATTACGTTATGTTCGGAGGATCGTTTTAAATTCAAGGTTTAAAAATACATATTTAAATAATTTTTCTTAACTTTATATAGGTATAACCAAGTTGGATCGAATTAATAACAAGTTAGACAAAGTTATCATCAGCAAAGTATAAACAATTCAACAGCTATGTTGGCGAAGTTTAACCGTAAATTAGACTTTCATTATTAACCACAGTTATACAATTTTACATGTGCTCCTTGGATTAAATAAGGCCTTAAATAAGGAACTTTTCCTTTAAATTTCCCGTGAGACTCAGATAGGTAGGTACCCTAAGTACCTATATTAAAATATATTTACAACGGGTAACCCATGCGAGACATATCTCATAAGTCTTAACGAATCGGAACTTCTAGCACGAAATTCAATTTAAATTGTGTAAGTGACAGCGATAAATATATTTAAATATATTCACTCAGGCTTGAACCATGTTTGAAAGGGTAGGAGCTTTCGCGCGCAAAATAAAATTATAGTAAATTTTCTCTTTCGAAGCAAATTAAAGGATGGCTCACGATAGACCGGTCCCGACTGGGCCGGGTCGGAACGACGTATCAATATCTATAGAGAACGGTATACGATCAGGATCACATGTATCATATGAATATGACGCCTTCTATAGAAATTGTCAATAACGACCTCCTAGCCTACTCGGTAGTGACCCTGCCTACGAAGCAGGAGGTCCCGGTTCGAATCCTAGTCAGGGCATTCATTTGATTGTTTATTATGCATATTTGTTCCTGAGTTATAGATGTTTTCTATGTATTTATACGTATCTATCTATTAGATAAATCGTCGCCTAGTTCCCATAAAACAAGCCTTATTGAGCTTACTGTGGGACTACGTCGATTTGTGTAAGATTGTCCCACAATATTTATTTTAATGTCTCGTAGTACCTACTAAAGTATGGAAGGTTCACTTCCTTATATTTGATGTTTAGCTTGTCAAATTGATAGTTACGTCGTTATCGTTCTAAATGCGTTAACATTAGGGTATTCAACGTGCTGCCGCATGCTATAGGTACGGTCGGCCAAAAATGTGGTTTACCACCCTGAGGTTGAGATTCGTTTGAACGTCATGAGACAACAAGGTCGATTTCCCCTGCCAATAATATTATCTCAGTGTCAACTCAATTTTAGCGATCATTAGAGCTCGCAGAAACTTTTGTCAAAAGTGGTAGACCACTTTCTTGGCCCACCGTACCTACGCATGTATCGGAATATTATTTTTATTATTAGAAAAAGTTTTCATATAATATATCTCAATATTGGTATTAATTTTTCTAGGTATAAATCAGTTTACGCTGTTTGAAATACAAATATAACCGAACGCACCCGTAAAGTAATGCGCCCACCGCATGCATGGCCGCTCCTCACACTGGGCCATGATGGGCGATGACAAGGGACGCAGTCATAAGTAAGAGGGGTTACGCGATACTGCCATCCCGTTCTGTTGTATAGCTACGTCCCGCATGATGGCCGATTTTGTGGAGCGAGCACGACAGCTCGGGCCTAACTACCGAGAGTACTGAGGCCGAGTATGTTACGGATATAACGTAAAACGGGGAGTGACTCCCCCTGCGTGAAATATGAAAAATAGGTATTTCAAGTCCCGTATAATTGTAAAAAAAATATTCAACTTCAAGGAACAACAGGTATTTTTAATTGGGTCGTTGCCTAAAGTTATGTAAGTTATTATTACCTTTATTGTTGAAATATCACGATCAAGGCCGGGGCTCACAATAATCGACGCCATTTGGGCGGCTGAAGCGAACTTCCTTTGGCCTTGTCTAAGTTTCGATAGATAGCGTGGTAATGTGCCGTAGGACTAGTGTTGTGTCACTTGTGTCGTTGGAAATCTACCATTTTTGGAAATATATCTTAGGAGTGAATTACCGAAAATATTTTTTTTTTACCGGACTTTATAGTGTACTACTTACTTCATGTAGAGTTTCAAATTATGTAGATAAATGATACCCAATGTTTAGAATAACGATAACCTTCCTTTTGAATCGCGGATTGATACTAATGAATGAAACCGCCAATTCCTAGAAAAATTGGTAGTTCCCTGGTTAATTTAATACATTACGCAAAATTTACCTAAAATTACTTACAGCAATAAGTGTTGCTCTAAGTAATTATACGCGATTAAGAGATTAATATAACACATGACGTCTTAACGCTATTCAGTTGAAACCTAAACTGAATTGCGCTAAGACGTCATGATTAGGGCTCAGGAGTGTAAAAAATGTTTCCAGCAACACTTTCGTATCTGGTTAGATTCCTCCCTAAATATAGGACCTAAGCAAGAACACACTGAGAACAAGCGAAACTTTCCCGAATATTGCAATCAAATACACAGCAATGGCACATCACTCGCTGTGAGTCTCAGAGCGTGCCAACAATGGCGCCGATAGCTAAGTTGTTGTCTTTTGTCGCGTTTAAAAGCTGCGCCTAAACTAAATGGACATACCTATCACATCGATCACTCCTTGGCCTAGTTGTGTCATGCGGTTCGGATCATCATTCTTCTGACTTGCGGTTTTCTTAATACTTTTTAGTTTTTTGATATGGAACGTTTTAAAGGGTTTATAAATTGAATTTAAGCAGTCTTCAGACGTGGCTAAGTTTATATAGCTACACGAATGCACTCAGTAAAGTCAAAGGCCTTCAAGTCTATTACAGACTATGAAAACAGTGTTCAGGTAGAGACTAGAGAGCAGCGTTTTGCATGACTATGTAAGCCAATGCGAGAACGGCAGGAACGACCGCACACCTGGCATGTGTTTTGTACCTGTGGTGAAATATCTGACTAGACTAACGCTATGACAATAGAGCCATTCAGACATTTATGAGCACCTTGTAGTTATGATGGTGACTGTACACCGATTTATCGTGTAGTTCACCTTATATGAGCAACATACACAAAATATGTTTTATAATTCTATAAAATTATGATGTTAACACTTTTACATTCTGTGGTATCCAAATCTAGGAAACTTAGCATAGATGGACTTTAATTCTCGGGTGAAAACAAGTGGCGATGCGACAGATTTAAGCATTTTTGCTGAGGACTGGCCACCGAGAAAGCGCGGACCGAACAAGGCGCCTGGAACAATTTTTGAATTTCGACCGTTATTCTAGTCTGACAGTGACAAGAATCAGAGGGCCTAGGGCTCGTTCAAAAATCATGTGACATAATATAATATAATCAGTAATCACATGATTTTTGAAGTACCACGAAATCGAAAATTGGCATTGACGGGATAACCTCTTTACCTCTGGAATATGCAAGCGTGACAGAGACGAGGATACAAATTTTCGATCGTTCCATTTTCGTGGTGTTAGGCCTGTTGAACAGGCCTAATGAAAACAGGCCCTGTTCTCATTCGTGAATAGGCAGAAACAATCATACCTACTGTATTTTTCTTTAAATAAAAAAGAACCTTTTTTATTCATAGTTTACTTTCTAAAGTCTCTAAAGCTTTAAGAAAAAAAATCTTAATTATAAAAAAGCCTTCAACGGCCAAGTTTAAAGCGCGCGGTTGTTTTATGCGATAAACGCTACGTTACACGCAATGCGTTAGACGCAGATAATTTCAAATCAGGTAATTTAATTATAGACCATTGTTTTACGCGGATAACGCAGCAGGTGAAACATACGGGGCAAACGCATTCCGTTAATCGCATGCGTCTAAACGCCGCACAAAACAACCGCGCGCTTAAAGACAAACATTGTAAAAAGGCTTGTCAGACCGTACCTAATTAAGTCTCTGTAGAGATACCGGGCTCGGTGGATGAAACATACTGTAAGCTGACCATGAAAAATTTGATGACGAGTAAAAACACTTTGAAGAGTATGCAAATTTCCACTAGTATTTTAGCACTTGTGTATTTATATTATCCACTCCGGGTGTCATATACGTTTTCAATTGTTTTTATGATAATAAAACTCTTTTTCATATGAAATATATTATGTTCTTTTAAAATGTTATTTTTAATAGTTTTTCATTATCTCAACCGCCAGGAATGACAATTGAAGGTCGCAAGAATTAGGGCAAAATCAAGCATTGGGAGTGCCCAATAGTGGCCTTTGCCCTAATGGAAATTTAATTAATAAAACCTTGCACTTAAACTTGACACATTCCGTGTATGACTGATACTATTATATTTTAATTGCGAAGATTCTACAGCTAAATGTGGTATCTAATTCACCATGAAACTGGCATGTTGACAAAACTAAAATTACTACACAATTACCAAAGTAACATTGAATATGAATACATTGATATATAAAACTTTAGCTCAACGGGACACCCTACGCATATTTAATCAAATAACTTTCCTGAATCGTTGTAAACTAAACATAAACTGAAAACGTTGGTACTGTATCGGTAAACAAGTAAACAAGCTATATTTGTCATTGTTATGCGAAGTTACATTAAATTAGTTAAAGCAATGTCTTAAATAGAACGCTAATTGGAAGAGCATCCTATTACCATTAGGTATGCGCTGCTTTAAGATGCACAAGATATTGCCTTTAATAAAAGACAAGTAAAATAATAAAGACAGTAAACAATAAATTTCTCAACGAATAAGCGATCAATCATTGCTATTTAAGTGTTAGTAAGTATGTCTATTAAGAAATCCATAACCATTTATTAGGTCTTGCTAATTCGACATTTACCATGCAATTCAATTTATGTATGTAATAAAGCTCACGACCTGGTTGTTTAACAGCTTTTCTGATGAGCCCTAGAATGAAGTTACATTCAAACTCATAAAACATGGCGTTGGGCTTGAGCTGTTAAAGAAAGTTGAAAACAGACAAAGGCTACTAAGATCTTGTACAATACAATATAATTTTACCGCGAAATTTAAATATTACACGGTTATTTTCTTTTAGCATATCGAAACGATGAAATAATACGTCAAAAGATAGCCCACCTATCTTTCAGCAATTATGACACCAGCATTTATGACAATGGGAAGCAAAACAAAACATACGAACTTAACTGCCACATCATTGATGAGAATTCATTTTATAGTCTATTTTATTAACTCGTCTCTTGCAAAAACAAAGCGCTGTCTGAATATGGCATAGATCTTGTTACTTTATAAATACGGGAATGATTTGATCCATTTCTCGCAACTGAATCTAATATAGAAGCCTGTACTAAGCGTGTGGGTCGATTTTAAGTACAGTCGCCATCAGAATCATCGGAGCGGCAAAAGTGCTCACATTCAAATAATTTTATTGGTACCTATGTGGTACCCTTGTGAAAACAAGTATGAATAAGAAGCCATACTTACCTACTTGTTTTCATAAAAAAAAATAAAAAAAACATTTTCGTGCAGGTACGACCTCGCTTTCTTCGGCCTCCTAAGGGATGGAATTTTGGGATCCCAAAATTCCATCTAAAGGTGCAGCCTTTTTTATCAGACTAGTATTGGTAAGATTCTTCTTCTTCGTCGTTACACTCTTGGCAGAGTGGTCGTGGCTGTCATGTCTTCTGTGGCAAGCTTAACCACCCGGCGCCATTCCTCTCTCACTGCCGGGCGCCTGGTGTTCTCGTTCAGAGGGCACTTTGTGGCCGATTTGATTTGGTCAGTCCATTGGTAAGATATTATGGTGAAATTCAAAACGTTTTACCTACTTTTAAAAAGTAGACTAATTGACTAATTTGTTTTTATATGATATCGGTGGTATCTTGTAAAATATAATAAAACATCAACATACAATATTGAAGTTTCAATATTATATGTTGAGGATAATAGAGGCGTGTCCAGATATTTGTGAGCACCTCGGCAGCTCCGACGCATCTGTGGTGGCTGTGCCTACTAGCATATTAACAATCCATATGATCGCCGTTGTTTAAGAAAATGCAATAATGATAGTCTAGTCGCTGTCAGAGCTGGCAAGGTGGTTAAAAATATCTGAACACGGCTTTAACTCCTTAACATTAAAGTAGTTTTCAGATATTTGTGAGCACCTTGGTTGCCCCGATGTATCTGATGGTGACTGTACCTACCTGCACCTGCACAATTGTGCAAGTTTTTGTATAGGATACCAGGATGTTTAGAAAATGTCAGACAGAGTAGCCGTGTCTAGTTGTCTATGGTCTAAGTTTTTGTAGAAGCTTACAGAAATTATTTTTTTACTCGCTGAGCTGATCGCTCTGTAATTTCCTACGGAGTTAAACCAATTAGACTTATTACTTCATCTTGCTAAAACATCTTAAAACATTTATTTTCAAAATATATACAGTAAGTGTAACTTACTGTATATATTACTACTTACCTACCTCTACCTACCTTAAATCTAAAATAGGTCCTTGAGGCATTGTACCTAGAATGCTGGCGGCATTTCCTCGTTGTATCGCAATGCTGATACGTTGTGCGAGGAAGCCACCAGCTCTTCGGTCACCAGTAACATCAACCAGACGTTTCGCGATTTCTACGAAAAACTTGCGTGTGCTGGGACTTCATGGACCAATAGTTTCGACCCCTAATGGAACAAAAAGGTACTCTCTGCCCAAGCTCCTATATTTATTACGTTTTAAAATTTCGGCGCATTTAGCCGCTCCGCTCGCTTTTACTTTAGTTCGTTGGAAGTGGGACGGTGCCAGCGTGTCTACGCAGGTAGCATCCCACACTAGCATCCGACACAAACTCCAAGGACACCCCGTCGGGTCTCTGGCCATCATACCTGAAAATGCCAGTCGGCTCAAGGAGAGCAGGCACGTTGATGGTGGCAAGAGACCGACGGATTATGTCATTAAGCGACGCATGTCTCGAAAAACGGCCTGCACCTTTTTTACAACACAATCCATGGTGTCCCAGTCAGTCCACGTCTGTGCCACAAGGACATAAAATGCTAATATAATCAAATTATTCCGAATATCTCCACGTGTATAACGTGAAAATTCAGTAATTAAAAAAAAACTAATAATTGATTATTTAATAATTTTTTTATGAACTATAACTTTTTTAATGAGAAAATTGTTGATTTCTGAAAATAACTAAAGAAATCATCAAAATCATCATTGCCTTTCAAAATTAGATGTTTCCTGTTTCTCCTGGGAACCACCATGACCAGAACCAAAATCGACCACCGCCTCGAAGGTTCATAGTCATTAAAAAAAAACATCGGAGTAATTACGTTTTAAAAACGCAACATAAAACAATCGAACTAAGGACCCCCTCATTTTTTTAAATTGGTTGGGGAAAAAACTTTGTGGATAACAATTACTAGCAGGGGTTTTACGCCATAGCCATGGCCTTGTAAGACGTCAAAAATATGTCAACAAAATTACACCTTATTCCTTTGTATTAAGGACGAAAAATGTATACATTACATTACTAGTAATGTAAACTAATGTGTGTCAGAGAACAAAGCAGCTATCGACTTAGAAATTAGGACAATTACTAATGTAATAATTGAATTACATCGACGAATTTTTATGACTAAATTAATAATCGTAATTCACAATGATTACATAACGACTAAAAGCTCTCCAAAAAAGTCATGAACGCTTCAAACATAAAATAAATAGAACAAGGTTAGAAACGGTGACTTCGTCCGTCTATGAGTTCAAAATCGATAAACGGTATGTCGGTCGCATAAAATGCGAATAATATAAACTCACCTCAAATCGAATCAGCTTGTTAATATTCGTGGCACCCTTGGCACTTTTTGCCAATAGTTGGCACACTTGGCACTGACGGTATGGACGGGCGCGGCGCGAAGTGATGCACGTCTATGGATGCATCTTTTAAACTGGACAAGGACAGGCCAGTGTGCTAGTAATGTACGGTTTGTTTGTAAAGCATCGGTCGCGAGCGGTCGAGTGAGACGTTCTGATATAAGTAATAACCCCATCGCTAGGGCGCGATACAATGTGTTTTCTTTTTATTGGATGCATTTTATACTTTGATGTTTTTATATACAGCCGTCTTTAGCAATATTAAAATTAAACTTAATTTTAGTTGCATTCGATTGGTAAAATTCATGTTTAAATAAAAATTAAAAACGGCCGCCCGCTGACAGTTTTGGTCACGCTAGACAAATTTCGGGCAATTTACGATGTGAATATGTATGTATGTACAACCTATGTTGACTATTCAACATCGTTTTAAATATTATTTTATGTGTGTCGATTACTCATTAAAAAAAAATCGTTTGTTAAGTTATTACGAGACATGTTTACTTTAACGTTTAAAAAATTATAATTTACTATGAATAATACAGTCAACTGTGAACCGAAGCGCGTGACAGGCTTAGCTTAGCCACAAAAAAATCATTATTTTAACGGAAAGGTCACATACATAACTCACGATTAAGTAATTAACTTATCAATAAAGTTGCGTAAGCTATTCAAACTTCTTCCCAACTAAGTTTCTGTTGGCTATAATTCATATTTCAATAGAAAATAAGACGAATTTCAAACCGACACTGAATCAAAGTGACGAAGTAGAAAAGTTCCATTCTAATTTAAACTCGCAAAGTTTATTTATTCCTTATACCGACGCGTATCTGCAAAGTATAGCCATTTTAGCATCAAATATAGAGTTTATTATAGTTACAACATTCTCATAAACAATTAAAATATTGTTTTATTTATTTCACGTTCCACATTTGCCTATCGATTTCACATCAAAAAATGTATTATGCCTGTAATTTTCACATATCATACAAGGACAACAGCTATCACTTACCGAGAGCCCAGGGTTGCAGCCAGCAGTCAAGGAGTTATTTCTGAACTTTGGAATGCAGACTTGCATGGAACTTTTGCCCGCGGGGGGCCCAGCGCATCCATACTCGTCGCTTCTATTATTTCTGGTTAAGTTAATATTGTTTGTGTTGTTGACTTTGACGAGGATATTGCAGGTTTGGGAGGCAATTTGGAACAGTCCTTCTTCTAGGTTTCTTTTGTTGTTGTATTGGCGGTTGAAGTGGAGATAGTCCCACCAGGAAGGCATGGTTTTGTGACGCGCGTGCGGAGAGGGCGCGTGCGACCGCGGCGGTGTCTAAACCAATGTGACTTGTGTTGTGAACCTCATGTGCGGACTTGCGCGGTAAAAAGTTTTGATGCACGCTGCTGGGTGGAATTCAGGCTGAAGTTTCATAAATTTGTCATCATGTTTGAGCTTACGCGAAAGAGAAGCAACAGTTTTAATGATGTTGACACAGAACGTAGTGTTTAAAAGTAAATTGTTAAACTATAGGTACTCAATTCAAAGTTATCTAGTCAGTGATTAGATTAGTATGTACTCTAATAAAATGGATAAGCAAAGCTTTTATTTCATAAATAAATGCGTTAATTACGATTTTACTCAAAGTGCAGTAACATTAAGATTTACAACTATTTGGGGCAAGACAGCACATGTTTCAGATAACACACAGTTAAAGGAAAATCATTTATTTTCAATTTATATACAGTAAGTGAAACTTACCTACCTACTGATACGTTGTGCGAAGAAGCTACCAGCTCTTCGGCCACCGTTACATCAACCAGACGTTTCGCTATTTCTACAAAAATCTTAAGTGCGCTGGGACTCCATGGACCTAGAGTTTCGATCCCAAAAAAAAAGACATAAGCCGGTCATATGCGTTCGGGCACATCCGCCGGATGTGCCAATCAGTGTATGGTAGATTTGACCGGCGGATGCCCTGAAGACATACTCGCTATGCAGATCCGACGGATTGTCCGGCCAACTATATTTGACTCTTATTTCAAATCAAATTTTGACATCTGGTATTTTTTTCAACTTGGGAATTTGAACTGAAGTACATGGGATATATGATAACATTGATAACCCAGAAAAAGGTACTATGATGATGATTTATCTATATGATGGTCTACAATAGATAGACATTACAAAAATCATGTACTTAATTTAAAAAATTACGATCGACCTAATCATAATCAAAGTAGGTAAATCTTTCAATAAATTAAATGCACCTACGAGTATATACAGGCTATACGTACCTAACGATACAGCTACTTAATTAAGATGTATAGATACATTACATTAGGGTATCTACCTATGTACCTACGTCAAATTTTAAAAGGTTGCATTATAAATGTGAAAACCATTTCAAATAATACATTTGCAATAAAGTAGTTTATTTAAGAATCACAATAGCTTTTTAAAAACATGCAAGGAATGAATATTTAAATTGATTCCCTCTACGCGTTGCTTTTACCTTTAGTAACATTCAAGGCCATTTTATATTTAAATTTCACTCGTATAAGTCCTTTTAAGTAAGGAGTATAAAGAAAAGGTTCGGGTAGTGCTATCTAGCTAAGACTAGTGACTGTTCAATTCAATACGATCGTGACCGAAACCGGTACATAGTTAACCAAGGGATGAAAGACACCCATTTCAGTCGAGGTATTGTACCGGTCGAACATAGCGCCGATAGTCCGAGACTGAAGTTAGTGCCTTTCATCCGAGTCAAACACTCTACTTTTCAAATTGAATACGAGGAAAGAAGAAAACAGTTGTATTTTACAAAATATGATATCGAAACATAACCGAGTGCGAGAGTCTGGAATAAAGTTTTAATTTTTAAATTACATACCTATAATTCATGGATTCGGGAAATAAATATCAGAATGATATTATAAATTGAAAGACATTTCATATACTACAGAAAAGTGGCCAAGGCCTCCGGTGAGCAGGATGGGATCGAACCAGCGATCTCCTGCTTTCGCGGCAGATGCCTTGACCATAAAAACATTTATTACATTTAATAAATTATTTGATTCATGCTTTACAATACTATCAGAAGGGTAATCAAAGCATCTATCAAAAAACTATTTTTTATAGCAATTAGTGAAACTTAAGAAAAAATTCGTTTGGAAAGTAAAATGACCTACGGCAGAAACTTAGAACTTTCCACCCCCTGCATAATTAAAAAAGTCATATATATTTAGTCGTCTCTTCCTAGCGTTTATTACGGTTTTTGTCACGGCTGATAGTAAGGTCCACTTTGCAACCTTATCCTAACATTTGGTGCAAATATTTTTTTTTCAAAGCCTTTAGATTTCCCGCCCAAAGAAGAAACTAAGCCATATTTATTGGGATTAGCCCGGTTCAGATTGAAGTTTTCTTTCACTTAAAAGAAAAATGATTGTATTCAACAAGTCCATAACAAAGAGAACAGGTACACCCAGTAGGTAGAATACAATCTACGGAGCGGATGGAACGTACGCATGTGAGGCGATATATCTTTAACATCAATTTACACAATGTCTAGTTGACTTTTGGCATAAATATCATAGTCATTCAGCTAGTAATCTTTGTTTTACACGATATTTGACAACATACAAGATAAATTCGTCTTGTCTGTGAACAGTTATAAATTATAATCCGGTACAAATATAACATGTGAGCGTAAGTTCGAAACTGGTACATATATCGAAGCGGTACATAACGATAAACCGGGACATATTTCCGCCTTATGAGACAGATCGGAGTCCAGTTGTCCACTCAATAATGAAGAGAACTTGAATCGAAGCTTCGGGCCATTGAAGCGGCACTTTAAAGAAAAGTCCCAGAAGCTAAGGCGCAAAGGATTTATACAGGCTGAACTCAGCCATCGGACGAACCCTGAAATCCCTCATGGGGCTACATCTTAGAAGTGCTCCACTGTAATTGTTTTTTAGATTAGAAACAAAAATAACTGACTGACTGACTGTGTTGACAGCTGGGGCGTGGGGTGTACCCACGGAGCTAAGCTTGCCCCTTTAGCTGTCAACACAGCGAATCCTCCTTTTTTAAAGGGTCGACAACGCGCGTGTAACTCCCCTGGAGTTGCAGGCGTCCATAGGCTACGGTGACCGCTTACCATCAGGCGGGCCGTATGCTTGTTTGTCACCGTCGTAGTATAAAAAAAAAATAAAAAAAAAACATAAAAAATTACAAAAAAAAGTTAATTCCAATAATCGACAATTCGACAGCAAAAATACCTACTGTATTTATCAGTGTTTTTGGCAGTAGCATATTAGTGACACTGTAAATTTTCTTCAATGATGATTTGAATAATTAATTTGTCAACAATCAAAGTGTTCTAACTAACATAAATGAAATGAAAACGATTATCAAAAAAAAACGGAGGAGGTTTCATACTTTTCTATGAGGATTTATTACGTCATGACTCATGAGTTTTGGTTACATACAGGCTGCTCCAAAGTAATAATATTCTTTTAATTTCTTCGTAACCACTGCACTGATTAATACGATAGGTACCTACTTTGTTTAAAAGTTCTAAACACCGCAACCCATATATACGTTTCGGCTTTGTCCAAAATGTGCCGGACTGATCCCATAAGTGCTCCGAAAACAATAGTAAATTGTGTATTAAGGGCGGTAAACAAGAAATCAGGAACGACGAGGGCTTAAGTTCGTAATTCTTGTACCGCCCGTGATACATACAATGTTTTTCGTCACATTTGCGAGGAAATAAATAAGCTTACTAGGTAAATAAATAAACATAAATTATAAGTGGTAGTGTATTAGCGCAGTCCAGAGTACACCGCTGTGAGAGGAGGTGCGCGCGTGGGGCGCAGCTCCTCCGGGAGTTCCGAGCGTGCGGTAACATTTATAAAAACCCTTTACGGCCATGGGCTTAATACAGCTCATTAAGTCTAAGTATACTTTCATATAATATCATAATTTACAAGCAAGTGTGATGAAAGGTTGTGCACGAAGCACTAATAAAAAAACCAACTGTAGTTAGACTCGACAAGCAAGTTTAACCAACTGTAAATCTTACCGTTACTTGGCGGCCATTCAAAATTAAAAATTACAAAGGATTCCTAATAAATCAGGTACGATACATGAAATGAAACGGATTAATCGCGTTTATTAAGACCGTGAACTTACGTTTCGAGCCCTGAGAGAATGCGAATTCTCCCTGTCAATCAAAAGATTTACGTGTGCAAAAACATTGGTTAATGCGTTAATCAATCGTGTTTAAGTGTTAAATGAATAATAATTGCGGTAACAGAAGACAATATTAAATCAGGGGCCTTACCATGACGTCTTAAAAATGCGATTCAGTTGAGGACCTAAACTGAGTCGCTGCAATACAACTGAGCATAGTTAATAACCTAAACTGAACCGCGTTAAGACGTCATAGTAAGGCCCCAGGTACGCGTAAAAAAATGGGTATTTTTTTGCGCTGAGTAGTTGAATCTGCATGAAAAAGTCAGCTAGATATTTATATCTGTAGGTATAAGGAAGTTACAAAAACATTTCCATGCAAAGTGATCTCTCAATATTAATGAACATTTCAGAAAGTAAAATTATCAAGCGCATACCTAAATGATTAATATTGTTTTATAACTTTCACGAACGTTTAAACTGTTGCTTTAGACCATTAGGGAATACCTAGAACTCCGACGGCACGCAACGCACCAACTAATGCATATACCATCGCCAACACTATTTACAGACCAATTGTAACCACTATAACAACCGCTTAAGGTCTACTTTTAGTCAGCTAAAGGTTGTACAAACACCAAGCCACTATGCTCCTTATTACAGTAACGTTAAGTGCTATCGTCCCTAGAGTATGAGTGTACACATGTAATTGCTTGTTGACTATAAAACTAGTTAAGTGCGGGTCGGGCGTAAAACGGAGGGCTATGATATGTATGAAGGAAAGCATTCTTTCAGAAGACAATAATTTGACCAAAATTACCAACTACAAATTACTAAATTACTAAAGTAACCCATTTTAGGCGAGGTTATGTATTGACCCTAGTGCAACGAGGACCAATATAGTAGCCGAGGATAAAATGCCTGAGGTATATACTCTGCTTTTCACTTTGATTGTAAAGAAAATATTAGGTTTTATTTCACTTTAAATCGTTGAAAATGAAACATCCATGGGGCCCCGGCGAGGGCCGGCCGCCTGCTATTTTAATATGGTCTAGAGCATCCTTCTTCCTTCTTGCTAGCGTTTTCCCGGTTAATTCCATGGCTCTGGATTTGGCCACCAATCCCAAGATTTGACGTAAATGCTAGTTTTACGAAAGCGAATGCCATCTGACCTTCAACCCAGAGGGTAAACTAGGCCTTATTGGGATTAGTCCGGTTTCCTCACGATGTTTTCCTTTACCGAAAAGCGATATTTCGTATATAAATTCCGAAAAACTCATTGGTACGAGCCGGCAGGATTTGAACCCGAGACCTTCGAATTGAAAGTCTCACGTCATACCGCTGGGCCATCAACGCTCCTCTAGAGCATACAAAACGATTTTATGTCGCCTAGCTAGCCTCGACATCAAAAAGTATGAAGAAATAAATAAATCTTTGCTCGACATAAAGTCGAAATTGTCGAGCAAGAGTAGTGGAAAGTACTGTTATCGAATAAATAATATGTCATAGTTTAGTGTTTTACTTTTAAGATTTACCGTTGGACTAAAGTCGCGGTAAGTGTGGTTGCGTCACTTTCGCTTGTTATATTAAGGAAAAAGTAGATTATACCTCCGACGGCAACAGAGGATTGTGTATCTGTCTGTCGTCGCAATGGTTTCTAGGCAAATTTTAACTCACTAGATCGAATTGAAGAATAACTAAAGCGTGGAAGTAGTACACCAACTGTTTGGAGCGGCCTTGAAATTAGCAATGCATTTTTCGTCATAAGTCTAACCTTGTAACATGCCTCTTACGACATTTGAAAAATCCACTTTCAAAATATGCTACTTAGAAAAGTTGTAATGCATTGATACCAACTACTAAATTACAACGATGTATTTAATTTGGCTGCTTGGATGAATTGAGTCAGAGAGAGGTCAGAAAAACTGTGACAACCTACGGATTTAAAGAAATAACAAACGTATACCTATACATCTCTTTTGGACACTTACTTTACTTGGTAAGGAAGTATAGGACCTGTCCTATGTATCCTGTGTCCTGTATGACTTTTATGATGAGTTTTGACGGGGAGCTTGTTAATAAATAATAAATTACGGATAATACTCACGTATTTTTAGTCCCTACGCGTGACATGACATTTATACGTATATTTATTTATACATTTGTACGCCTGCCTGCGTTGTTGGGCACGATACTCGACACTTGATAATGGCATCCTAAGACGTCCGAAATAACTCGCGCGTAGTGGCTAAAAATACGTGGGTATTATCCGCAATTTATTACAGCACTAGATATCGCTGTTCTAATCTTATCTATGTTTATTATTTTTTACTTTATTTAAAAGCATAAGGTAGCCCACTGCTGGGCAGAGTCCTCTCTCTCTATGTATATCTACATTTTTAATTCGAAGTTATTGCCATTGCGACTACGGAACACCAACACGACTAAACGGGTTTACTGAATATGATATTTGGTGTTGACTGTTGAGTCACCTCAACGGTCTAATGTCGCTACGTTAGGTATAACGTTACCACGAAAATCAACTATTCCATGTACTTTTGATAAAAATTGGGCGGCAATCTATTAACCTACTAAAGTTTTCGCTTTTTATTCGTTTGACTCATATAACCGATGAACTAAGGGCGGACTCGATTAATACCAAAATAGTTATTTATTTTCATAGATGGGCAACGTTAATCAAATAGTTACCTTAGTTAATCGCTAATCCGTTGCAATAAAAAGTTAACTTCGTAAATCGTTAAAGCGCTACTTTTCGGAAGACTTAACGGAAGTTACTTGTAACGTAAATCGTTAATCTGGAGGTATAAATACTTTTGACTTTTTATGTGTAATCTTAATATCCTATCCGGTTATATTAAATCATGATTCCTGGTGTCCTCTTAGTGTTCAAACACATTGTACATATTATGTAGTATATGACCTTTACGATTCTGTTTAGACACCACATACCTATAGGTAACAGAAAATAGTTAAACCAATAGTAACAATTATTTATATTAATGATTTAAGTGAAATTAACGCACTAAAGTATTTATTCCACTTAAGAGTCCGGTATATGTTCAAATACGTGTGAGATACGACTTGTGCACAATAACAGGCGAAAATACAACATTTACACATTATCTTCATAAAGAGGCATACCAAAGGATCACAACTATACAAAGGGCTACTCAGCCACCCAATATCTCGATACACGTTCCTTTGTACTCTCAGTCTCTCATATTTGTAAATATTAACAAAGCGCGGAGCGACGTGACCTCTCTCTGCGAGCTCCCTTCGACGAATAAAGCCCGCTGGTTTAAGTCACTTAAGGAAAAAAACACTAGAAATAGGTATACATTACTTATAGTTTTTGGATATTATTAATAGTTATTAGAGTATGACTTAAACTTTATAATTGCATATTCATTTAGGTAAAAAAATGACTGTTTAGCCAGAAAACTTAGCTAATCTTCGTGAATTTCTACCAAAACTTACCAAATGTAACATTTTTTTTACTCAATAATAGGCTAGATGACGAAAAAAAACTAATTAGTCCGTCTGTTAGATTATCAAAAAATATTCGACACGTATTTTTTCTTTTGTTCGTCAAATGAAAAACGACGGAAATACAGCGCTTTAAAGTGTCGCGTGACAATCGAGTACGATTCGTACTCTAAGGTGACGTCACCAGCCACGGAACTTTGACGCTCATA
This sequence comes from Lathronympha strigana, assembly GCA_949128165.1. Classification (NCBI taxonomy): domain Eukaryota; kingdom Metazoa; phylum Arthropoda; class Insecta; order Lepidoptera; family Tortricidae; genus Lathronympha; species Lathronympha strigana. The sequence goes on from OX421911.1 coordinate 5,836,792, forward strand.
AATTCGTCAATTTTAGTTATCTTGAAAAAGGAAAAAATACGTGTCTAATAATTTTTGATAATCTTTCTGACGGACTAATTAGAATAATAGTTTTTCAACCTAGTCATCATCCCTATTTTGTGTGAAAATGTTCAAAATTGTTTGATTTATTCCATAGAAGACTACTTATTATAAATATTATAATACTAGCTTTTACCCGCGGCTTCGCCCGCGTACTAAACATAATTTTCAACCGTCTACAAATAAGGAGCGTGTTTGTGTATTTTGCTGTAGGTGGCAAGAGGCTATCTAATCTCCGGTATGCCGACGACACCACTCTTCTTGCAACATCTATAGAAGGGATGCAGCTGCTATTGCAAAAGCTCGAGCAAGAAAGTTTGACTATCTGACTGACTGGGTCTCGCTATCAACAGAAGTAAAACAAAACTGATGATAGTAGAGCTGGCAAATTGACAACCTCGAACACCATACCCAATTTGGAAGTTGTCGAGAATTTCAACTATCTTGGATCGCTCATCTGCAATGATGGTAGCTGTGTGCCGGAGATCAAATGTAAGAATTGCTATAGCAAAAGACGCGATGTCTCGCCTCGAAAACATTTGGAGGAATCGAGGCATCACTAACAAAACCAAAATGCGCCTGGTGAGATCTTTGGTCTTCCCAATCTTCCTCTACGGAGTCGAAACCTGGACCATTCTAAGTAGGGAAAGGTAGAGAGTGGATGCGTTTGAGATGTGGTGCTGGCGAAAGATGCTGCGGATACCTTGGACAGCTAAACGCACCAATGCATCTATACTATCACAGCTTAAGATCGAAGACCGCCTTTCCACTGTATGCCATCGTCGTATACTCGCCTATTTCGGTCACATTGCCAGGCGTGGAGACCAAAGCCTTGAAAAACTAATTGTAGTAGGCAACGTCGAGGGCAAGAGATCGTGAGGCCGATCTCCTACCAGGTGGTCCGATCAATTGAAGGAGACTTCCACATCCCGTTTCTCCACCACGGTGAGGATGGCCACCGACGGAAACCGATGGCGGCAATTCGTGAAGAATAAAGTGATGCCATGATGGTCACGATCCTCAGTCATGAGGGACCGACTGAAGAGAGAGAGACAAATAAGGAGATTCTTAGTTGGGCCCGTATAATGTATTTGTATGTATGGAATCTATAGAACCAGAAATAAACAACAAAACGACACCCATATTATATTTATATATTTAGAGTTCGACCCCCTCGCGCCCCAACAGGGAAGATGGTATTTCACAATCGCCACGTTAGATTTTAAAATCGTCGTTGTTTTTGTAATCAGCGACCCGATAAACCATGAAACAACACCCATGTTGTTTTTTTACTTTTTCACCCCTTTTCCCCCTTATATGAGTTGAATTCTCAAAAAGCCTGAAACACGTGCTACCATATTTATCTTTATAAATACTCATGTAAAGTTTCAAATGGAATAGGCCAACTAATCTTGTTTCCCCATAAGAACTTTGGACTTCCAAATCACCCCCTTAGGGATCGAATTTTGAAAAATCCTTTCTTAGTGCCTCTCTAGACTTTATAAGGAACCAACATTCCAAATTTGGAATCTCTAGGACCAGCGGTTTGGGCTGTGCGTTGATATGTCAGTCAGTCAGTCATTCAGTTAGTCGTTCAGTCAGTTTCTTTTTTTATATATAAAAACACAATTTTTTTTTTGTATTTTGATGAGAAACCTTTACACATAAAAGAAAGTCTCTAGCTAAACAGAAAACCTGCCGCCATACAAACTTTCAACACCGTTTTCACCCTTATAAGGTCGAATTTTCGAAATCGCTGAAATTACTTTTTTTAAACTCTAATGAGGATTCTTTTCACAAAGTTTGTAGTCTATAACTAAAAGGGAAACGATTCCGCCATACAAACTTTTAACACACTTTTCACCCCTTTAGGGGTTGATTTTTCCAAAACGCTAAAATCACTTTTTTTGTATTTTAATAACAAACACCAACACCAACTTTTGAGTCTCTATCTAAAAAAAAAACTTTCTTCCATACAAACTTTCAACCCCGATTTAACCCCCTTAGAAGATGACTTTTTCAAAACCCCTTCTTATTCGTTACCTTTGTTAAACACTTAACGTAATGTGGAAATTTCAGGATCATACGTTTAGTAGTTTCGGCTGTACGTTGATCAGTGAGTCAGTCAGTCAGTCAGGACTTTTCCTTTTATATGTATAGATTATTTATTATAAGATAAAAAATGTTTTAATAAGATTCAATAGCTATAAGGTCGACAACCAGATAGGTGTTTGAAGCTCGCTGATCAAATAATGGTAAATACGTGTTAGAAAGAGATGGATTTTTCAAAAACTGAAAACATTTTTGAAAAAGTTTTTTATTTATTCTATTTAAATTAAAATTATCTTTCAGTTTTTGTATTACAACATGTAAAATGTTTTTGTAACTATGAAAACTCATGGCAAAAAGTTGAACTGAATTGGCCAAATTTATATACCGGGCTCTTAAATGTTTCAATGGGACATAGAGTTCAGAGCGACCAAAAACTCCGAATTGAGTTGAACAACTCTTCACCGGTCCTTAAATTACTTATTAAAAAAGTTCAAAACAAATGTGAAACTTACCTACTAGTAGCTAGCTATGCATTATTACTCGAGAACTCCTGTTGAGTTACGAATGCTTGCAGAAGAAGTAGACCGGAAAATTGCTTTTGTAAAGGAATTTATTATTTATTTAAGGCCTAGTTTACCGGGTTGGAAGGTAAGATGGCAGTCGCTTTGGTAAAACTATTGCCACGTCAAATCTTGGGATTAGTGCCCTGACTGGCCCTGAGCCATGGCATAAGCCGGGAATAAGCTAGGAAGAAGTGTAACGTACAAGATAACTAGGGTGTGGATATCCCCTTGTAGCAAATAAGTGGTTCAAATTGCCCCTATTACGGTTCCGTACCTCAAAAGGAAAAAACGGAACCCTTATATGATCACTTTGTTGTCCGTCTGTCTGTCTGTCAAGACCCTTTATCTCAGAAACACGTAGAGATAGCAAATCGAAATTAATATCACATACACAAATTTGCGGCCCTTGAAGAGTGTGAAACCACCAAACCTCTAAGTCAACGCGATCAAAAGATACGGCCGTTTATGTCGCATTTCCCATACATTTGCAATGGGGATCAAAATGTAAAGGGTACTTCCCTGACCTAGAATCACGAAATTTGGCAAAAAAACTTGTAGCATAAGCACAAGAAAAAAACCATATTATTGCTGCACACTGAGAGTTCCGTGCTACCAGTATTTTTAAGTACCTAAGATCATAAATGGTCCAGCATGCTTTGTGCGGAACCCTCGGTGGGCGAGTCTGACTCGCACTTGTTTTATCCCACTGTTACTGACAAAATTAGTTTGCGAGACTATACATATAACTTACTGAAGTTTTCCTTTACCATCCTCGATTTGCATGTCAAAGCTTTAAACAAACTGCTATTCCAAATGTTTGCACGCCTGCATGCAGGTTGAATGCACTGGACTTAACCATTTAAATTGTAAGACCCACTATACTGTGTTCGATGCAAATAAATACTTTGAATCTTTTGAATCTTTGAATCTTTTGATGTCGTAGCAGCGTCTACGGGTCTACGCCGTAGCATAAGTTGTGGCAGTCGTGGCGTAGCACTCTACAATATTACGTTTCATGTTCGACGTTGTGTCTTTCAAATTGGTTTCGACATAATGCGACTGGTATTAATGTGTTTTGTTTTGTTCGAAACAAAAACACATCAATATTCAATAAAATATATATAATAAATATATATAAATATATAAATATATATTGTGACTCAGCGGAGTGCAAGGTTAAATGAGTCGCTTAACTTCAAACTCGGTAAAATCAATATGTCAGATTATGAGATTTTGGTATTAAGAAAAGGTAATAATAAGGTATTTGCTGAGATGATCGAACTTTTACCCGAGTTTGAAGTTGAGCGACATAAATGCCATTCTTTAACTCATATCGACGGTTAGAAAATATCTTGACTTTGACGTCTGTCATCTCTGTCTGATACATAAACTATAATGCACCGTTTCCATCAATTTCATGACACCCGCTCAGAGAGACGCGTGATAGCTAGCTTTATTCTTTGACAAACTAAACTACGCCTTATTGGGATTAGTCCAGTCTCCTTCACTGAAATTGGTAAATATTACATGATATTTCGTAGATAAGTTCCGAAAAACTAGTTGGTAAGAAGAGCCAAAGAGTCCCAAGACTCTTAGGCTCTTCTTACTAACTAGTTTTTTAGCCGGGGTTTGAACCAATCGGCTTGAAAGTCGCACTTACCGCTGGGTCACTAACGCTCTGAATTTTCAGTATATACCTACTTTGTTCACAGTGTACCTATAAATACCGATTTATACACGTAATACAACTTTTAAAACAGCAGATCTCGGGTAAGAACGTGACGTCGCAAGAGATTCAAGAGGTATTTGTGGAACTGACGGGGCGACTGTCACCGGCGAGCAAATATTAGTACCGCTCACTTGATTCACCTTCATCTCATCTAATATAGGTAAACGTTGAAAACACTACGTGCACGTATCGAACGCGACCTCGTCCTCTAGATATGTGGAAAATAACATTTTCACTTCTCTTGCTCGAAAAGTTCGCCTTTGTGTCGTGGCTAGGCGACACAAAATCGCTTTTCATGCCCTAGTGCATAAAGTAACATCGCAGGTGGAGCGAGCTCGCCAGGGCGTCGCCCCCCGCGCGCCCGGCCGCCTGAAGGCGGCGCGTGGCGGGGAGAACCCAAGCGCGCGAGTATGGATGTTATATTTTCAACTATTTAAAGTGATATAAAACTTAATATTTTCCTTACAATCGAAGTGAAAAGCAGAGTGTATACCTCGGGCATAAATACCCATTTTATCCTCGGCTACTATATTGGTCCTCGTTACACTCGGACCAATAAATGGCCTCGTCTAAAATGGGTCACTTTATGCCCTTGATGTACAATCTACTATTGACATTGAACGCGAGTTTAAAAGTGGTTTCGTTTCTGCCCGCCACAAACAATTTCAAGTTTCAGGGACTGTCATTGCCAAGTTTGAGACGTGGTTACGGAAATTAACCCGTTCCATGTCCGGACCCACCACTTGGGACAACGACTAGACGACAACTACAAGGTGCTTATATACAGGTGATTAACTCATTCACGGCCAACGATTTCTTGTAGCGCTACTGGCTCTGAATGGGTTAATGCTGGTGATCCGTTTCAGGGCATACTCACTAATCAGTATCGTAGTCTGATGATTATAAAACATTTTTGAGCAAAAAAAAATGGGCAATTATGCGGATAGGACGCTTCGCTCCGTGTAATCGATGAAAGGCAACTTAGGGCGTCGAAGGGGCAGGAGCAGGCGATAATCGGCCCCTAAAAACGTGTCATGTAATACCTACTAGCTTACCTATCCATACAAAATTGTATCCTTTTTTTTCCTAATCAGACCACTACCTGCGCTGATTACGCCCTTAAACGAATGGCCAGCGTTTTTGTTACTCCCTGAAAGTACCTGAATACGCGAAAACGAGAAGATTTGGAGAAGAATGCAGAATGAGCAGCAGCTGGGACAGTAACCTGCAGCTCAAACTCCAGAGAAATGGGCTGAACGAATGCGAGAAGTGCTCGACAGCCCGCCTGTATCCGGCCGGGCGTCCCTCTACTGTCATTGCATTAAGGTAGTTACACATGCTCAATACTAGAATGATTAGAACAATTCACTTCCCCACTTGCTGATAAGCATGCTAGTAAATACGGAGCATGTGTAGCAGCACCTCTAAGAGTGCTTGTTCAGATATTTTTGGACAGCTTGGCTGTTCGATATATCTGATGCCGACTGTACCACGTGTACTGTGTACGTGTACCTACACTACACTAAAATAACTAGGCAATTACTTTGGCTAAGCGATCTAAATCGGATTGGCCTGATATCAAATAAAGCTTTTATTTAATTTAGGTAGGTACCTATCGTGTTAGTTACGTATGTTAGAACTTCTGGATCAAAGGGAGGGAATGAGTATGAGTATGAGTATTGGACTCAAATTACCTAAGTATCATCAATGTGTCATAAATTACTATTATTATTATGACTCATAATCGTATGTGGGATACGATTATGACACATTGATAACATGATAACGATGCAGTGTTATGAATTACACCCAGATATTTTCCTAGCACGAGCGACCTGTTGTAAGTATATTGCAAAATAAAAACATCGACAGCCCTGTTATCGATAAGTAACACTTTAACTTCATAGAGGTAATACAAAGACAAATATTTTAAAGTACGATTTATAAGCGGTTAGCGGAACTCTTTCTAAACCTATTGTCTCGGAAAGGGACTTCTGCTTGTAAATTGTGACGTGTTGTTTTATAAAACTGAGACCTCTGATAATGGTTACCGAAGGTGAGAAGAAGTTATAAAATGGGGTGTTTCGTGTTTTATACATTGCGGTCTTGCGGATGATCTGGATTTCGGGGTTAGCCCAACAGTGACCTACTTATACATTCACCTCGCAGAGCATGGTCAGACATGCAATGCAATTCAATACCAAGGTCTCTTTTGTTAAGCCATAACCCCAACTTTTTAAACAACAGTTACAACCTCCGTACATACCTAGTACTATCAATCAAGTCCAAGGTTTTATTTATTTTTATTACACACAGTAAACAAATGTTACAAATGAATCAATAGAAAGAATGAATTATCAATAGAAAGAAAGCACTATGTAAGCTGTATACTTTCCGACTTCTTGTACAGTCAACCAAGCCCTCGACCTGGTAGGTAGGTAGGTACCTAGGAAGGTAAGGCTGCTGTCAAAGTGACGCTATAAATCAAATTGAAAATAATGGGTGAATTGCAAAAAAAAGGTAAGCAATACAATGAAATATTCACAAAAAAGTGACACAAAAAAAACAGAAAATATCACAATGGAAATCATAAGGATTTCATCTGTACAAAAAAGTTTTGTGCGTATTTATTTTGAGAATTGTTTTTTTTTTTTTTTTTTTAATACTACGACGGTGACAAACAAGCATACGGCCCGCCTGATGGTAAGCGGTCACCGCAGCCTATGGACGCCTGCAACTCCAGGGGAGTTACACGCGCGTTGTCGACCCTTTAAAAAAGGAGGATTTAGGTGTCAATTTGGCAAATATAACACGGTTCATGGAAGTAAAATTAAGTTTATCATCAGAAACATAAACAAAAACTATAGGTACAATTTACAATAACATACATTACACATAACATACATAATTGGTACATATTAGGAATTACTTGGAATACAGATTTTGAAATTTTGAATGTCGGAGACTACTTACTTTTTTTTAATGTTTTTTTTTTTCAATTCACCGTTATCTCTTACTGTTTGTCATTTTGAATGGCTTAGCTTTCAATTGGTTGACTGCACATACGTAGACACGTGAAACGTAAGTGATTTGACCTTGACCTGCCACACCGATAAACTGAACGATGAACTGAATTTCGTTTGTATATAGGTAGTCTTGTAGATTTTGTACCTTGTTGCTTACGTTAGTAAGTCCTTATCTCATTGCCTTTAGTATTTAAAGATTTTGATTAAGATTAGGACGATAAATAGCAAAGTGATATTTATATTATGATGGTACAGTAACATGTAAATGCCGTTTTTTTTGTCTAGAAAAAGAATTGACCTTTTGATTCCTTCATGAAATTAATGCAGGGTGTTTTTTAAACATGTCTGAGGGTATTCATCGGAAGTTCGTAGTCGTACGGCTACGCTTGAAGTTGTAGGAGGCCTTCCCTAACTTTTAGTTTTTTTCTTTATTGGCAATTAACCACATATGTAGGTATTCATTTATATCGATTCGATTTTCAAAACCGAGCGATTCTACTTTATAATCATGAGCGTAGCGAGAAAGTGCAAATCCAGGGGGTGCAAAGTACTTTGGACTTTGGTACATTCACATTGGTTAGTTGGACGACGCTAAGTCGTCCTGCCAAGTTTTAAGTGAAGTACCTATGTCATTTTCATACAATGTCACTGCCGAGGGTGCCAGACCAGTGCAAAGGTCGCACTATACAACTTTTGAACGCGTGAAATTTTTTGTCATACCATGGGAACACAGTTTTGGCTCAGGGTGCAGAATGTAATGTACGTACCTACTTATCTATAATTTTTAGGGTTCCGTATTGCAAAGATCCATTATACCATCAGTGTTCAGGAGTGAGCTCTATTGGCTAGATTTGTCTTTCACTAAGAGTAAGAGAGAAAGAGTTATTTTAATTTTTAACTATAAAACTGTCGTGAGACTCGAACATATTAAATACTAGTGGCTCTGTGAGCTGTAGACCTCACGACCTCGGTCTTAAGCGCCATAAGCCTATAACTCCGTCCTCCTCCTGAGTGCGAATAAGCCAAGTTTGCATAGGTTTTGATAACGTAGACTGTGAAAGTATTAAGTACCTAAATGTCATTTCTGCCATTTTCAAAATTTCTGAAATCTGAATCGACAAATTTTTAATCCTAGCTGAAACGGAGACGCTTCGCTCATTTCACTCGCTCGGTCAAATATTTAAAACGGGTCACTCAATTAATTAAGTCGATTGTCGCTCGACATGTTTCGATCTTTACGAAGATCGTCATCAGGAGCGACCCGCGACAGAGGCAAGTGGTACCTAGATATTGGTGGCGGTACGTAGACGATATTTTTGCTGTCATCTCTAAAAATGGTCTGCAAGAATTTACGAAACATGTTAACAACATCCTTAAATTGAATAGCGATAGAGTGAATTAATATTTACTTACTGTCATACATATCTGCAGATATTTAACAGCATATATTATTACGATTTGAGTTCTGTATCATTCCAATCACTGTCATGAGCATTGTTGCTGACCATGTCCTGTAAAGATAACAGTATGTCCGTGAAGTTAGCAGAGCATTTCCAAGCAGATATTTTTTTTATCGAAGTTCTACAAGCTTGAAATATAGTTCTAGAGTTCCTAATACTTTTAACATATAGTTCTATCGATTTCAGGTAAAAAATTTAAACACACCATTTTGTGAAAATGCTCCGCCAACTTCACACATTTAGCAGAACAATTTACTTAAAATTAAAAAATAAAACACATTTCAGAGTCTGATAAACAGAGTTCTATAGTTCTATCAATGATTCAGGAGTTGTTTTTATCAATTACAAAAGCAAAATGGGGTTGAAATAAAATTGCTGTTTCATTCACAATTGCTCTGCTAACGGTTTAAAATAACGTCTGGGCTTTCTTTTGATTTGAATTGATAATGTGTACTTATGCAAGATGTAATATATCAAAGGAGTTCTCAGGTCTAAAGGACTTGTTATAATTTTTACGGACATTATATGAGCATTTTTTTAAATAACAGTCTCCTTTTTTAGTCCTGAAAATTATTTTATTTTCATTGGAAGGGAAAAAGGGGAAATACAATTAATTATGGGTTTAATTAATACAAAATTATAATTTTTTACATTTATTACAAAAAAACTGCAATTAGGCTAAGGATAAATATTGTATGACAACTCCATATCATTTGACAAACACCATTGCTTGTTGATATTAAGCTATGATAATATCCTAATAGACAGAATATTTATATTCAGTCCAAATACTGTGGCCATAATATCCACTCAGATATGCTATCCTGGGCTCTAAATCATGACAAATTTAAAGGAATGCAGGCATCTAACATCAAATACAATAGACTTAGCTAACAAACTGGGTCCCTAACCTAGTCAATATCCTCCGTGCTAAGACTCATTGCTAATATCCTTCATCTCAATATCAGAAATGGACTCTGTGTCATCAGGTTCATCCAAAAGGGCTTGCAACTGATGAATGGAAGTGACCAAAACATGAAATTGTTTTTTTCTTAAAGACAACCGGCTTTCCAACTGCTGCTTGGTTGTTTCCAAACCGGCCAGTTCTGTTTTCAAAGTTCCGAGTCGTTCCAATGTTTCTTTTCTGTCTGGCTGTTCGCTTATGACCTTAGCCAGGACATCATATTCTATCCTGTTTTTCCGAACAGTTTTTGCTTGAAGAAGGTCTCCTTTGCTCTTCTCTATGTTACCTTTAGCGATTTCTATACCGTTTTCAAGTATTTTAGACAAGGATTCATAGCTTGCCAATTCAGCATTCATCATTTCTGAGCCGAGTTGAGATTTTGTGACGGCAAACTCACATTGCGCTAATTGCGCTAACATTCGATCGTGAGTTGCTTTGCTAAAACAAATTTTATGTTAATAGCAAAAACAGCTTAAGGTATGCAATTGTCAATAAAAACCTATATACAATTTTAAAGCACGAATCAAATCATTAATGAAATGTAATAAATATTTTGATTCATGTTGATTCTTTAGTATATGACATCTCTTTCGATTTCTGTTCAGGTGCCAGATGTCAAATTTGACTTACTAAATCGACCGTTTGCCGGCATTCAGGCACTCCAAGGGATAAAAACCTAAGTAATAAATAATTTCAGAAACTAACCTCTCTTCAGGTTTGTCGTCTGTACTGTTACACCATTTTATTAGTGTTTTTAATAACACGTTCAGTCTTCTGTCGTCTCCGGTGCCATCGCCATCAATCAAAAGTCGTCTACGGATAACATCTTCTGTAAATCGATCAAATCAGAATCAGAAAAACGTTAAGAACAGTAGTTTGTAAACATTTGTAGTTTGTAGTGCTACATACCGTCGCCCATGATGAGAGTGAATCAATAAAACAATCAAGTTTATCTTAATAGGGAATTGTATTTTATTAAATAGTGTATGTAATTGTGTGTTTGTTGTTTATCTTATTTTCTGCCACAAATAAACAAAACATAACCTACAAGAAGTGTGCCACAGATTATGTTTGTTGTTTGTACTACACTATATAATTTAAACTTTCGTGAGACATATTGATATTAAATTGCAACGGTTAACACTCACGTATTTTTATCACGCCTCATGTCACGCCTATTGTGATAAAAATACGTGAGTGTTAACCGTTGCAATTTAATATTTGTACTACACTGTCAAATTAATTTCAAATCCATCTATTTGATTGTTTAAGCTAATGTGTTATCGATGAATAGTTCTATAGGATAGAGATCGATTGAAGGCCTAATCAGTCGATTTAATTTAAAATAAAAATAGTACACCACTATCGCTTTACGTTCAGAAACTGAAACTTTTTTTTAATTTAAACATTGACCTCGATTTCATTTCAGAATTTTCAGAACGAAGTACAGAAATGTCAAAGTGTGTTTTGCTCCCCAGCCCATGGCTCTAAAATAATGGGATTATTTCGTTATTCCTTCAATTTCCCTGAGGATTTTATCCTTTTTGCAGTGTTTTCCACCTGAAATTTTATTTACTACTCAAATAAGCAATGGAAAGTTCAACTTTCAGTGACAAAGTCGAGTCATACTTTTCGGAGTTGGGGCGATGGTTTGTACTTGATTATTTATTTTACGAGCTTGAGTGAAAGGTATAAAAGTGTTACTCACGTTATATATGTTTCAGGAAAGTATGGCGGAGTATACTGTTGGGTCAAGTGTTGTCTCTGCTTATGAGTGCGAAATGTATTCTGACGACGATACTGCAGAGCGCGACCTGGCAGTTTCCCACGACGGCCCAGCTTGTTATACCTTATTTGGCGCTTTTCGTTCTATTCATCCCTGCATTGCTGTGTAACGGCGTTACAAAATTATCCAAGTAAGTATCCTCATGGTCTGGGGGCACGGCTGTGCCCCAATAATTCAAGCAAAACAAAGGCATAGCAGTACCATGCTTTTCTCGAAGCAGTTCAGGTGATTTTCAGCCTTCGGTAATTTCGCGCTGATTTAAGCTAGAACCCTGAATTTTTAGGGATCTGTTGGCTATCACAGGACAAAGATATATTCTAAATAACATTTAATTAGAACTTGTAGTTTAAGAACTATTGAATGTTAAAGTTTAGAGTTTTGATGATTGGTGAGTCAGTGTAGCAGGTCCAGAAGCTCCAAATTTTAAACTTAAGTAGTTTATAGCCTGCCAAGTCATAGAAAATTCGAAAATATAAATATGTATTATTACTAAGCAAAAATTCTTAGCTTTATTAACTGGCCTGTACATATTATGTACAGTATGTATGTTAATTTATTACTTGCTTCACACTTCGGCCTAAGTTCAGGTCTTGTTTTTTTAATCTTGTGAGACTTAATAATTTCATAATCTTTCATCTAACACACCCCGTAATTCGCAGGCTATCATGTACTTTAATACACAATAAGTACCTCCTTCCCTCAACCTCCCTACATTAAAGCTCGCAAATTAGGGGGCTTGGTAATGAAGTGTTACAATTTTAACCTGACATGGGAGTAGCAAGAGTTAATGGATCTATGGAAATATCCTCTTTATTAAATGTGTATACATTTCAAAATGTCAGTCCAAGGCATAAGAATCAAAATAGATAACATAATTTTAAAGTTGATGACAAAGTTAAGAGGCCACAGTGGCCAAATTGTTATCATTAGAGGTCTAGATCTCAATATTGATAACAGCTAGGTATCTGATATTCATACACATAAAACTTCAACAAACTGGTAAACATGAAAACATGATTTTTAACAAAAGCCTCGATACTTTTATTTTTCAAACATAGGTCCTTTTTTACATGTTTTTGGTTAGAACATTGAAACCCTTCAATTTATAAACATGATTCTTAGTTAAATAGTTAAGTAATAACTATTTCTTAAATCTGGTAAAAGCTTTTATCTACAGAAATTGTAGTTTACGTGTAAACTGCAATTATCTGATTATGCAGTGTATTTTGACGCGCCCGCCTACTATCGCCTTTTCATGTTTCGCGTGCTCCTGCAATTAGGTCTATCCCGCTCTCTATCTGGTTTGCTTGCTCGCATATGTGGACTCTTAATTTTCCAGAAAATGGTGTATAGTGATCGTGGCGTGCGTCCTGGACGTGGAAGCGAGCTGGCTGCTGGTGCTCTCGCAGCGCTTCACGTCGGTACTGAGCTGACAGCTGCTGGCGTGCTCGGGCGTGGGCGCGGCGCTGGTGGGCGGCGCGTGGCGCGGGCGCCGGCTGGGCGCCGCGCACGTGGCCGGCGCCACGCTGGGGCTCGCGGCCGTCGTGTGCGTGGTGTGGGCCGACGTGGAGGGCGCGCCTACTGATGGTGAGTAGACAACGTCCTTTGGCGTGCCACGTTGCGGCGTCTCTCCTCTCTGGATGCATATATCAAAAACTTAACCTATGTTATGTTATGGAGAAACACTCGGGCGGAATCTAGCGGCCTATCGAGTTGCTAATGCGCTCATTAAACCCATTTCCCCATTGCTGGAGCTGCAAGTTGTTGTCCAGGCGGCGATCCCCCATTGCTTCCTTCCAGTGTCCTTGTTTTCCTACGAATTCGCAGGACGTCTCTAAGATCGACATCCTTGAGCGGTGGTTTCTGCAGAAGCACATTTTCATACTAACTAAAGTTATTGCAAGTTTTTAGGATATGTAGGAAACTTTTTCATTCATATTATTATCTATTATTAACGAATATAACGATTCGTGCTCGTTTATTTGCACGTACGATAAAAAATGTTCGTTTAAGATATGATAAAACTAAAAACACAAAATCACGTTATTTTTTTTATTTTTTCAACTTCACGCAAGTAACTTGGTATGCCCAACTAAATGAAACAATAATAACCCAAAAATATTTAGTTAATTCGTCATAACCTGTAATTTTTTTTGTATGAAAAAATGACCCGTGCTCCCATGCACATCAATCTTAATCAAAGGAAATTCAATTACTAACCAATTTAAATTCTATTTTTTTTTTCAATATTAATGTAGGTAATTTCTATTTCCAGGTAAAAACCAACTGGTTGGTGACATGCTCTGCCTCGGTGGCTCCCTTCTCTTCGCCATTGTCACCGTTCTCCAAGAGATGATGCTCCAAGTCCAATCCTGCCCCGAATACCTGGCCATCCTAGGTCTCATCGGCAGCATAGTGTCATGCACACAAACTTTCTTCCTCGAACTAAGCGACCTGATTACCTTCAACTGGTACGAGCTGGAGACTCTAGTCCAGCTTGGCAGTTACTGCTCAGTGCAGACGATATTCCAGATTTTGCAGAGTTTCATGCTCAGAGATGCGGGAGCGATAATATTGCATCTGTCGTTTTTGTCATCAGACTACTATACTCTGATTGCTGGGATGTTCATCTTTCAGTTTAAGGTCAGTAGAAATTAAGCAATGATAATTTACATTTATTTTTGTAGCTTCGTCACAGTCAAAATATTTCATAAACAAAACCGGTAATCATGCAGACAAAAATTTAGTTCATGATAGACACTTTTATTTATTGGTATACTTTGATACGTCCCATTAGGCCACGTGTGCAATACAATGCACAATATTTTATTGTAAATTTACTTTAATAATAATGACTTTTTATTGAACAATAAAATTTAGTTCATGATAGACATTTTTATTTATTGGTAGACTTTGATAAGTCCCATTACGCCACATGTGCATTACAATGCACAATTTTTTTAACTTAAGAAATTACTTTAATAATGACTGTTTTTATTTAATAATTACTATTACAAATCCACTCGCTATCACTAAAACGATGCAATACTTCCACGGAGGTCCTTAGTTTTCTTCCTCCCTGTATATAGTATGTTATAAATGTTACAATGGGTAGCCTTAAATCTAAAATAGACCCTTCAGGCATTGTACCGTAGAATGCTGGCGGCATTCAACATGTGGTGTGCACGTTTCAGTTCCACGCGCTATATTTCCTGTCGTACCTGCTGGCCATGGTGGGCGTGTTCCTGTTCAGCTCCCGACGGACCGCGCCCGGCGAGGCGGTGCCGCTCCCACAAGTAGTCCACGACGCCGTACAGTCACAGGACAACGTTTCTATGTGAGTTTCCTATTGTGATTGTGTTCCTGTTGCCTCCAATCGAGTTGTTACCGATACCGCAAGTATGTGAACACCCTATCATGCCGGCTGACAATGGTAAGCGTGTTCCTGCTTAGCTCGGAGGCGGTACTGCTGCCGCAAGTGGTCCAAGACACTGTAAAGTCACAAGACAACGTGTCTATGTGAGTTTCCTATTGTAACTGTGTTTCTATTGTCTCCGAGCAGGTTGCTACTACTACCGCAAGTATGTGAGTTTCCTGTCGTACCTGCTGGCCGTATAGTCACAGGACAATGTTTCTATGTGAGTTTCCTTTTGTACCAGTTGTGAGACTGTGTTCCTGTTGACTTCGAGTTAAATGGCATTGCTATCCTATCAAAAGTCGTGAACGACTCTATGCAGTCACACGACAACAAGGTAAGTTTCTTATTCTATATCTTGTGATAGTGTCGGCTCATTTCATATTGTCTCAGAGTGTGACACAGTTCCTTCCTTTTATTTTCTGAGTATGAGTAACATATATCTTATTTATACTAATTTTACTTTATTGTGCACACTACAAAATAGAGGATAATGGATTTAAGGCTATAATGCATAGACCAGGGAATTATACAGCTATACACAATAGGCTAGATGACAAAAAAAATCTAATTAGTCCGTCTGTTAGATTATTAAAAAATATACGATACGTATTTTTTCTTTTGTTCGTCAAATGAAAAATGACGGAAATACAGGGCTTTAAAGTTTCGCGTGACGTCACACCTGAGTACAATTCTTACGCTAAGGTGACGTTCACCAGCCCCCACCACGGAACTTTGACGCTCTTCATATTCGTCAATTTTAGTTATCTTGAAAAAGGAAAAAATACGTGTCTTATAATTTCTGATAATCTTTCTGACGGACTAATTAGAATAATAGTTTTTCAACCTAGTCATCATCCCTATTGTTCCATAGCCAGTGCTGTGAGAATATTCCAAATAACGGAATAATTGTTTAAAACGCTCGGTATTTATTATATAGGGACTACACGGTGCCGAGCCTGGACTGCATCCCCATCGAGGGCTTGGAGCCGCCCATGTCCCGCGACACCACCTTCACGTCCTTCCTTGGCGCGCCCAACGGACAACCCTACCAACCCACTGAACAGGCCTACCCTAACGGACAGCCGTACGCTAACGGCAAGGACATCTGCTAAACCCAATACAAGTAATCGAAAGCGTCTAGAACTTGATCCCTACCGATTTGCTTATTTAACTATTAAACATTTAGTATCAAAGAGCAGCCCTACCAAAAAAAAACCATTTTTACATTTATTGCATAAAACCATCAAATCATGCAAAGTACTCGTATGTCGCTCTCACATCTTGTGTCTCGGACATTACATAGATCCACTGAAACAAACGCTGGGGCCATTATGCGTGAGCCTCAGCATCTCAACATAGCTCAGCATAATAATGGGTTGTTACTTCCTAGCCCTTCAACCATCAATACTTTAAAAAAATTGCGCCGAGCCTCATTGGCACCATATAGTCCTAAAAATTCTGTATAAGAAAAAAAAACAAAAAATGGTGTTATAAGGAGGTCTTTTTTGCGACCCTGCTATAATCCTAACACATTTTCCAAAATCGATCTCGAACTTATACTCATTAAACAGATAATGGTAATAGGTGATGGCGGAGCGTACGAGCCTGGTAATCCGCGGAAATTTGAGAAAATAACCTTACTATGTTGAAATAAGGCCTAATGTCAAGACATCAAGTAATTTGACCGTGTTAAGCTATAATGTCATTATCATAAAGTTGGAAAAGACCAAAAAGATTGCCTAATTAAGAAATAAATTGTACAAGCAAGCAAAAAACATTATCCAATAACAATATAGTAGATTGTACATCAAGGGCATAAAGTGACCCATTTTAGACGAGGCCATTTATTGGTCCGAGTGTAACGAGGACCAATATAGTAGCCGAGGATAAAATGGGTATTTATGCCCGAGGTATACACTCAGCTTTTCGCTTCGATTGTAAGGAAAATATTAGGTTTTATATCACTTTAAATCGTTGAAAACGTAACATCCATACTCGCGCGCTTGGGCTCTCCCCGCCGCGCGCCGCCTGCAGGCGGCCGGGCGCGCGGGGGCGAGGCCGCGGCGAGCGCGCTCCACCTGCGATGTTACTTTATGCACTAGGGCATGAAAAGCGATTTTGTGTCGCCTAGCCACGACACAAAGGCGAACTTTTCGAGCAAGAGAAGTGAAAAAAATAATACATTATTTGCCGCATAACTAATAAATATATTTGCGAATTCTAATGTTCTACGCTGTACCTTTTTATCCTGTTGAGACCCCGTGTACATTTTTTGTACATATTCCGTTTATTCTAAACTTTTATTTAGTAATGAAAGGTTAAAAACCCAAATTAATAAGCTCCTGGGTCTCAGCAGGTAGTTATTGAATGTGATTTCAAATAATTGAATAGAACTTTGAATTATTAAATGTATGTGTATATTAAATGTATAATTGCCGTGTGGTGTCCGGCTCAAGAATAGCACCAACCCTGAAAAGAACGAGGGTGTCGTACAAGGCGACTAAGTTCACAAAGGTAGCAGTTTTATCACGCTTCGCTACAGAGGAGAAGGAAAACTTCAAAATCAAACCCGGGATGGAGTCCCCGTTAGGCATGAGTAGGGTTGCAACCCGAAGTATGCGTAATCTCCTGCAGCCAACCTGGCTCCACACGTATTGGCTAGCCTCTCCTGTGGGTCCGGCCAGGAAGGCCGAGAGGGTGGCGCAGGTGCTGGGCATCCCCGCGTCTTCCTTAACTCCGTCCCAGGCGGTGTAATGTCTGTGGAGAGGTCACTCCACCCACGTCAGCTCTGCTGCGGGGAAAATAACACGGGAAGTGGCAGTTACCAGTTTTAAGTCCAGCACAAATGGGCGTAAGTGCGGACGCTAGGGGTCACTTTCGTCAGTGGGAGGGTCCTTCGTAGGCCCATCGGTTGGTTACCGCCCGCTTCAATCTGGGCAGCCCCCGGACAGTAGGGTACCGATCCGTCCCGTTGCCGGCCTGTTCCTTTGAGGTGTAGGGAACACTAGCTCCTGGCTAGACGACTGGCGTCGATAACTTTTACACCTGGGTCTAAAAAGCAGCATAATAAAAACACACCTCGCCAATCCATGCGAATTGCGACATGGAATGTCCGAACTATGAGGACAGGCCTCCCGGCCACCTGTGGAGGCTCTGGGTGCGCACAAGATCTGCGTAAAACTGCTTTGATCGATGAAGAGTTAAACAGACTGAACATCTCGATTTGCGCGTTGCAGGAGACCCGATTACCCGACGTGGGCTCACTGCGGGAGACTTACTATACGTTTTTTTGGAAAGGAAAGGACTCCGCTGATGTTCGCGAACACGGTGTTGGTTTTGCGGTTCGGAACGATTTAATATCCGCCATAGAGACCCCGCGCGGCTTTTCCGAGCGCATAATGACCCTAAGACTTAATAGCAGCCATGGGAAAGTTACTTTGCTCGCTGCATATGCTCCGACATTAAACTCTTCAGAGCAGTCTAAGGACTCATTCTATGACCAACTTGCCGAAGTTGTGAAGGCTGTCCCCAACAGTGATCGCCTATATATTCTAGGCGACTTCAACGCAAGGGTGGGTGCAGATAACTCCATCTGGCCTGATTGTCTTGGTTACCATGGAATTGGCAAAATGAATGACAATGGCCAACGCCTACTAGAATTTTGCTCTGAGCATTTACTATGTGTAACCAACACATATTTCAAAGGCAAAAAGTCTCACAAAGTCTCCTGGAAACACCCGCGATCCGGCCACTGGCATCAACTGGATGTAGTACTTTCCCGAAGGAAGGATCTCCGCGATTTCCTCCATACACGCACGTTTCATAGCGCCGAATGTGACACCGACCACTCTTTAGTTGTAGCACGCGTAGCCATTGCTCGGAAAAAAATACATTCGTCCAAAACGCCAGGTAGAAGAAAGTTAAATCTTTCTAATACCAGGGATGATGAAAAACTCCGAGAGTATGAGTCTTTGGCAAAAACCGAACTTGCTGCTTGGGACTCGAGTACACCTTTAGAAGTCGAGTGGGAAAATGCCAAAAAACTACTGACTGAGAGCGCAGCTATGATTTTCGGATTTCGGAATACTAAATCTCAGGACTGGTTCACAGACAATGTCGAAGAACTGCAACCTCTACTGGACTCAAAGCGCGACGCCGCCCTTAGACACCGCATAAACCCCGGTCCCGGCACCGATAAGGCTCTTCGTATAGCTAAAGCTACACTACAACGAAGTGCAAGGTACTTCGCTAACTCGTATTGGTCGGACCTCGGCCGCACCATACAGTGGTGTGCGGACTGTGGGAACATAAACGGCGTCTACGAAGGCATCAAACGGGTCATTGGACCTGTAGCAAGAAAAATAGCCCCTCTTAAGGATGCGAACGGCACTATCATAACAGATAGTCAAAAACAGCTTGACCGTTGGGTAGAACACTACACTAATCTCTACTCGTACCCAATAGACATACATCCGGAAGCAGCATTGTGCATGCCCAAACTAGCTGTAAGGTCCGAGTTAGATGATCTACCATCCGTAGAGGAATTCACCAAGGCTATAGGTCGGCTCAAGCGTGGCAAGAGTCCTGGAGGCGATGGTACCCAAGCTGAAATAATAAAACTCGAAAGCGTGAGACCAATCTTGTACAATCTGCTGTGTAAATGCTGGAATGCGGGATATGTGCCTCAGGATATGCGGGATGCTAACATCGTCACATTATACAAAGGGAAAGGTGACCGCGGCGACTGTAACAATTACCGCGGCATATCCCTTTTGAGCATAGTTGGCAAGCTTTTTGGCTTAGTCATCCTATCCAGACTTCAAAAGCTTGCAGAACTCGTATATCCTGAGTCTCAGTGTGGTTTCCGCTCGGAGCGATCCACAGTAGATATGGTATTTACACTTCGCCAAGTTCAGGAGAAGTGCAGAGAACAAAAAACTCCTCTAGTTGTGGCTTTCGTAGACCTTAACAAGGCCTTCGATACAGTCAGTAGGGGAGGCATGTACACAGCGCTAGAGTGCATTGGGTGCCCGCCTAGACTTCTGAGCCTTGTCAAATCGTTCCACGAGGACATGAAGGGCGTGGTAGTTTTTAACGGCAATTTATCGGAACCGTTTGTCGTCTCCCGAGGTGTGCGACAGGGCTGCGTTTTGGCTCCTACCATGTTCGGTATATATTTCTCGCTCATATTACGCGCCGCTTTCAGCGACAACCAGCAGGGTATCCATCTACATACGAGGGCCGACGGAAAGTTGTACAATATCTCACTCCTCAAAGCCAAGAAAAACCGCGAGGATCTTTTTGTCGACAGTCTTCTTTATGCCGATGATGCGGCCTTTGTTGCGTCCTCTGACAGTGAGCTCCAATTGATGATGGATCAATTCTCCAAGGCCTGTTCCATGTTTGCCATGTCCATTAACACCAAGAAGACAGTTGTGCTAGCACAAGGCACGACTGTAACCCCAGCAATTTCACTCAATGGCACGCTGCTGGAGGTGGTTGATCGGTTCTGCTACCTAGGCTCAACAATAACCGACAATCTTTCGCTGGACGCAGAGGTTGATGTACGCATCGGCAAGGCGGCAACTACGTTTGGAAAGCTTAGTACTCGTGTATGGCAAAACGGACTCCTGACCACTAAGACCAAAATGCTGGTCTTTCAGGCTTCTGTATTGAGCATACTCTTGTACGGAGCTGAGACATGGACAACGTATGCCAAAGTTGAACGTCGCATCAACTTCTTCTATATGCGTTGCCTACGTAAGATCCTGGGCATATCGTGGCAAGACAGGGTAACAAATCAGAGGGTTCTGGAAATTGCGCAGTTGCCCAGCCTGACCGCGCTGCTCAAACAGAGGCGACTGCGTTGGCTGGGGCATGTGCACAGGATGGAACCCTCGCGACTACCACGCCGCGTTCTTCTGGGTGCGGTAGCGAATGCCAAAAGAGATGTTGGGAGGCCATTGCTTCGCTTCAAGGACTGCGCCAAGAGGGATATGGCAGCCTTTGGAATTGATCATCAAAACTGGGAGAGGCTTGCGGAGAAGCGAACGCAGTGGCGCAAATTCGTTGGGGATGGTCGCAAATTCTGCGATGAAACCTGGTTCGTGGCACTTGCTGACAAAAGGGAAAGAAGGCACCGAAGCGACACATCGCAATCTGTCGCGAACTTCCCTTGTCAGCTCTGTGGCAAAATATGTCGCTCTCGCATCGGTTTATTCAGTCATCAAAAGCGATGTTCCACTGACGTTGCACCATAAATCGTCTGAAATAGACGTCAAGGCCAATGAATAATTATTGCTACTTACAAAAGTATTTCATATAAAGTAATACACAAAGATACTTCATACTTGAGAGCGAATTGGGCACTTTTTTACGTTGTTAAACATGAAACACGAGTTTAATCTTTAATGCGGCATTCGAAGCTCACTAAAGTATAAAATAGATCTGTGGATGATTTGCTCCACGTGACGAGGTCAGTGACCCTGCTCAATAAACACATAATAAACGTGCATATTGTCATATGATCAGTGTACAAAATCATTCAGTAATTAATATTGATCATCGCGTTAGATGCTATACGTCACCAAGGACGAATAAAACGAGAGGTTTGACAATGTCTGATACAAACGTAATAACGCAACAGATTCTATGAATGAATGAATGAATGATTAATCAACTATTTCTTGTCACGAGTGGCCATGGTTACGGTCACTTTTAAAATCACCTACTTTTACCTACTTACTACGCCAACTGGCAATAATCTAAATAACTTTGCCATTGCCCATAACAAAGGAACGTGAATTTGTATAGACATCGTTTGTCCTTTTGTTTTATTCGTTCATGATTAGAGTACATATTTTAGCACAAATTATAACCATTTCATCGATACACCATCATTATTTTAGTCTAATATCAGAATTAGTTTAGAAGATATACCTACTAGTTTCTTGACGAAGCTTATTCTAATACCATAGGCAGAGTATACTAAAAAGTTAAACGCGTAAAATAGTGCAAATAATTATGATTGAAAATTGTTACAATGGGGATTAACGGCAGTCAATTCGCCGCTAGGGGCGCTAGTGAAACGTGGGTCTTGCGGGAACATTTCAAATCACTTTGACAATTATTTCATATGGACATAAGACACACACATGAGTGGCGCCGCTTGGTGACAATACGGAAGCCCCATTGAAGCAAATGGCGATGTACAGTGGAATGCGTTTTGTCGTAGCTGATTTGTCAAAACGTTAGCGCTTGAAACTTAGTTTATGTATAATGTGCGCGTGTATACAATGCCATCTATTTCGGCTGGCTATGTATTGGGGAAAACTTAGGTAACCTCGTTTGAGGCAATCAGAGTTCCTTCTGTAACAAAAATTATTTTGATGTTTTACCGAGATATTATTAGTGTTATTTAAAAATAAAATATATTGTTATTTTGTTATTTTTGTGTAGGAAGATCTACTGACTTGAAGCGTTAAACATCTTATATTGTTATGTATGTAGGTATATCAGGTACCCTATAAATTATCCATTACAAATTTGATATAAACATAATTTTATATACTTATTTATAAATTTAGTTTTCAAATATATTTCCTAAAAATATATTATTTGTAATAACTGCCCATTTTTGTATGTAGTATAGATATAGATATGCCACAAGAATAACAAGTACAATTGCTTAATACATTGTAATATATATTATTATGTTCGCTATTTCTAAATAAAGCTCAATGAACTCTATTCCTGCCGACTTGCCTTGCGTGAGCCATTCCAGCACCTATTCTTTAACAAAAAAAGGCAGGCCAAATTAGCTCTGGCTTGGCCAAAAACTTCTTGACGCTCCGCTACTAAGCCGAATTTGTAATATTCAAGAAAGGCTAAATACCCAGAAATATATTTACTGTTCGCATTTTTGGCAACTCATATTGGATGATCATTTTATCAATATTGTATTATATTTAGATTTAGAATTATGTACTTTTGTTCTTGTGGACCAGCCTAATCCATTACATTTATCACTGCCCTTTTAAACCTAAACAACATTTTTATAAAACCTATTCCTAGCTAACACTTAGAATTAACTCATGTTATACACCTCATAATAATACACCAATTAAACTAGTCAAAGCAATAAATGACCATACTTATAATAAAATAAATATAAATTATATTACGAAAACTGCCATAATAATTTCTTGAATTTTTACTCGAATTTTTTAATCCAATATTGCGGTTTAGAATTAAATATTTATAAGTAATTTTAAATTAGTTTATAAATGAGAGAAATGTATCGGGATTGACAAGTATAGAGTAGCATTTTATAGATTTAACATTTTACTCGAACGATAGGTACCTATTGGAAGTAATTTTCAGCTGTGATTTTATTTTTAATGTTTTCAAATGAGTTTATCTATTGAACTAGTTGCTTTTGTCGAATGTTATATGATTTAGTGGAATCTAGTCGTAAAGGCCACTATCTGCATCCTCATACAACGTTTTACGGACGTGTTGGTCAAACATATGAATACAGTTTTGCACCTTACTCCTTCGCAATAAGGTGGAAAAGTGTAAACGCATTTTTGACGTCGATCGCTCCTTATATTATGAAAGCCGAATTTACTGTAAATTACGAGTTACTGAAGGTCAGTTACATAAACCATATTCGACAACTGGGGTCAATTGCATAATCATTTGTAACTTGTAATATTAGCGGAACTCTCTTTCTAATGAGAGGGATTGAAAAGAGACTTCCGTAATATTACAAGCTACAAGTCATTATGCAATGGGCCTCTGATAAACTAACTTGTCAGGAAATTGGAATAAGCTAGCTATTGATGATTCGATGACGAATAGTTTGGTGCAACCGACCCTTAGTCTCGTTATATTTAGGCAGATGGTCAAACAGCAATGCCAGAAGAAATGTATGTATCATTATTATTCCTAGCGGCTGATGATTAGCCATTAAATAATTATCACTATTTCCCGACTGCAATAGCCTTGTGCCGCCGAAGGAAATTTCAATATCATTGTATTGATCATTTGGTTTGAATTTGGTTTGCCCTACAATTTTACGAGACAACAGAAAAGTTACATCTTTTGAAATTTAATTCAATCGAAACGGTATGTACATTGTATTGAACATTGGGTGGCACGGGGCATAGGCATCAGTACGTTTCGCCTATTCTAAATTGACCATTATATTATAGGCAAACGGTTCAATTTTCAATGTGTTTTGCAACTGTTGCGACACTCTTTTCAAATAACAATATTATACATTCAACGTCAATAAAATCGCACTACTTCACAAATCAGCAGTGCAACTAATCTATTCTAATTCATTTTAAAATGACGCTACCTAATCAATTTTGCATCATTTAAAAGCTATTAAATAACCTTTTAATGATTTAAAATTTGATTATGCAGAATAATTTCACTAAGAGCTAGAGTCACTTTGCACTGCTGATTTTAAAACGTGTGCTATTTCGGCGACGCTGAGTGTACTTGTTGTTAAGGTTCGATTTACAGTGTGACGGAACGCACTGCTGCTTGCATTCAGAATTGGGATTATACCTTAAATCGTGGATGGTGGCCAGATTCTACTATTTAGTGTTGTTTTAGTCTGAAAAGTTTAGCCGTGTTACGTATGACGCTCAATTATTAATTGTAAGGTTTTAAATGTGCATTTAATGAACATTTTTATAGTCCATTAGATCGAATATATCTATATACATAGACTACAGATCCAGACAAAGACAGGAAAGGTAACGATGATGTATTAACTTACCATAAACAAGACATATAGTCTGACAAATCAAGACTAGATAAAAAAAAAACTATATGCCTCCCTTTTTCTCAGAGAGGCAATACAAGCGTAAGAAAAAGACAGTATGACTCTCTATGCACGAATAAGAACAGATCCTTGTCAGACTATAACTATGTTACCTAAGCCTAAGTTGGCGATACGAAAGAAACGAGAACAGCCTACAAATAATAAAATAATAGTGTTACCTATCTATCTCAATTAGTCTCAATAAATAAAGACACAAACAAACGAAATGAAGTAATTCTCAGTTTATCTTTTGACCACTACAGTCGACTGTGCTTCGCTTCTTTGCCGATGCAATAGGGACTTACGCGAGACTCCGTAAAGTTTCATTTCGCTTAAAAATTGGCGATCGCCTGGCGTTCGGGGCTCGGAATATTCCTTAGAAGCCTGGCGTTCAAAGGATCAAAAGCCAGACGAAAATACACCTTCACTCATTACGATAAAGTTTAACCTTTTTTGTCTGGGTCTGTTCGTAGTCAGGATTTGAGTTTATTTAGCCCAATAAGTAATGCGTATTCCTTCAAATATATATAGTGAATGGTTGTGTTGATTCTGATACTCAATTGATTTTCTTACGCTTTCTGTTAGACTATGGTTGTCTGGGCATGCCTGGATAATGCGTGTCTTGAGATCAAATTGTCTAATATGTATTAAAGTTAGATAAATATACAACATTTTCATGATATTGACTTTTATTTTGGTCTCATAGCAAAACATCCTAGGGTTGGGATAATTTGGAATGTCAAAAAACGCAGGATAATTTCAAGACTTAAGATGACGGAGATTATGAGCGAGGTCGTTTAGCGATATCCAAATTATCCAATCCAGCCAAACAACGGCAAGTATTAAGTTATATCCGTTAGCTAGTCAACAGGGTAAGTCTCGCCCTTAATTGTAGAGCGACGGGCGTGTATCCCAGAGTCGGGAGTTTGAGTTTTGCACGAGGCTGTAAGTTTTTCCACCTTTTCTAATCATTTCTAAGCATTGCGGTATTGTTAGCAGACGCTTCTGCTTTTTATTTTTACTAATGCATAAACATTAGGTACTTATTAAATAATATTTAAAACGGGTCACTCACGTAATTTAGTCGATTTTCGCTCGACATGTTTCGTTCTTTACGAAGAACGTCATCAGGAGCGACCACCCGCGACAGAGGCAAGTCGTACGCTGCGGGCTAATGCCCTATCTGCTCTGGTACTTGCAGCTGGCGGTGGTAGCGGCCTAGGGTAGGTACCTTACTTTATTTATGTGATACAAAATAATTACATGTCTTACTTATTTAATAATAAATACAATTAAGGCTGGATTTGACCAAACTGTTTTAACCAAGAGTAACGCTTACTCTTGGATACTAATGTCAAAATCCCATAGTAATTTGACGTTACTATCTGAGAGTAAGCGTTATTCTCGGAATAAAAATTTGGTAAAACGCAGCCTTATTAGAATAAAATTAAAACTTTCTTCTTCTTAAAACAAAATTAATTAAGTAACATTTGCGCTGACCCGGCAGTGACAATGACAATATATGGAAGTGCCATACTTTAGTGCTACGTGGCGTGAAAACTGAGCATGAGTGTGTTCGGTTTTTAAAGGAAAAAAACTGCATTTACACTTGTCTAACGTCGTCTGTAGGTACGTGATTTTCGGAGCTCAATAAAAAAAATGTTATTTGTTATTTTTATTCTGAAAAATATGTAAATAACTTCGAATATTGAATAAACAAACGCAACTCGACAACTTACAGTATAAGACACAATAATTTAATCAACAAAATAGAAAAAACGAGCAATATTAAATGTCGACACCACTCGTGTTTGCTAACAAAGTGCAATGCCGGTCCAATCGCACCGTAATGCTTAAAAATTGACTCAATTTTAAAGTAGCAATCACTATTATAGTCGAGCCAATCTAAAACCTTTCTGTCGAACCACACATATGAACCCTTTATGCTTTCTGGGGCATCTAGCACTAAATACAGTGGAGTTTCAGCCGCTTGGTCAGGACTAAAGAATCCTTTTCCACTAGTCATATCAGTCTGGACTAGCCCGGGGTGCATGGCATTAACAATTATATTTTTATGCTCCATCTCCTTTTGTTGAAGTATTGTCAAAGCACATACAGCCACTTTAGCGATTCTATAGGCCGCTATTGTACCTCCGTCAGCCAAATCACTCTTATTAAACGTACCATTTTTAACGCCATTCAAAAACCAATTCACAAACTCATTAACATCATCGACGGTCAAATCTTTACTTGATAACTTATCAATCCAATATTTGTTCCTTATATTAGATAAATGTCCACAATCGCTTGCTATATTTAAAATCCGCCCATTATCTCTTACAAGTGGAAATATATGTTCTTGAATGGTAAGCAAGCTTCGATAATCAATGTCGATAACTTCTTTACTTTCTAGGTACGTTGTTTTAAATCCACGCCCTGATACGGCAGCGTTGTTGATCAATATATCGATACCTCCATGTTTTTCTTTTAAATGATCTCTGAATTTTATAATGCTGTTTTCGTCAGAGACGTCTAGTTGGTGATACGCGGGATCTAAGCCTTGGGATCGAAGTTCAGCTACTGCTTTTTCGCCTCGGTTGACGTCTCTGGATGTAAGGTAGACAGTTCCTTGGAATCTCTTGCAGAGTGCCTTGACAATGGCAAGTCCTATGCCTTTATTGGCCCCGGTGACGACGGCGACCTTCATGACCGAACTGGCCGAGTGCGTGGCGATGACTAAATTGTTTTGCAACAACGCAAAGTAAACGAGTTATGCAGATACGCTCAAGGCTATTTGAGCTTGTTCAGTTTTGTAATGCGAGTAGATAATCAATCATTACCGGCTTTGTATTCCAATTACTTATTTACAAGCAGATAATGAGTCGCATGGGCGTTTCATAGATCATTTACCTTATAAGTTTCTACTTTGACCAAACATATTTCATATCAAGTTGCTACAACCTTGCCGTACATGAGACTCTGCTTATCTGATTACGCGCATAAATTGTTACTTAATACAAGTTTGATAACAAGTAGAGGTATAATTAAAGATTATAATATTGTGTGTTACGGCTGTTTTATACCTTATGGCAAAATAAAAAAATTACGCAAATGAGTGCTTCTGCTTTTCTATCTACTTTGTAGGTCGTGGATTTCCAAGATATGACACTTTTTGTATGGGAATAGATCACGATAAGTATAAAAGCGTCTACATACAACTTCACACATTTTGCTCTGGAAATCCACGACCCCGTTAAAAGCACCAGTAAGTAGATACAGTCAACCAATTGCAACCAACCCTAGGCCACTCTAGAACCATGTCAATTATAAGCAGTAAGAGATTCCTTACAATCTGATTTATAGCGTCACTATGACATAGTCCTACAGTGGCCTAGGGTTCCAATTGGTTGACTGTACATATAGTATCTCAACTGTATTTACAAATATCCACTTTACCGCTGCCTCTGTTAACTCGCTGACGAATAGCAGCTTATTACAGCGATTTTATTTTCACGGTTTACTTTAAAAAGGTTTGTATTCACGCTCGGAAATAAAAAAAATGTCAGTGAATATAACTTTATTTTACAAATATTCAACACTTCGGAGAGTAGGCCAGAGCAGGGCAAACATTGGTGCTTTGCAATAGATAAAAAAACAGTGGAAGTTATAATAGGAAGTATTATAACTTCCACTCGCCCGTATTACATTTACACACTGTAGATTACAGCTTATCGAGGCATATAAGGGATGCTATAACATAACAACATTTAAGAGAAATAAAGTTTTGTAATGAGGACAATGAGGTTATTTATTACAGATTGTCCGGCAAATATCGACGTCTATAGAATTCATAGCGTCTGGGACACCTTCTGACCACGCCACGTGATATGACGCTTGGGTCATATCACGTGTTGGATCGTATACCTAAGTATACAAGATATCAATGGGAGCTACCGTATTGTCGCTCACCAGGCGGCGCCACTCATGCGTGGGTCCTGTGTCAGTATGAGAGAATTGTCAAAGTGACGTTTGAAATGTTCCCGCAAGACCTACGTTCCATTAGCGCCCCTAGCGGAAAATCGACTCGCGGTAATCCTAATTGAGTCCAATGTTCCTTTAAAGAACAATTAATTCATTAAACACAAAAATATTATATCATGAGACTGATAAAAAAGAGATAGTTGTAAAAGCCATTTTCAGAGAAAAGGCTTATTAAAGACAATACATTATAAAATATTTGACATTATCGGTGATTGCTAAAAATCGCTTCCAAACTAATCTAAACCCTGTGGTCGTCATCGGAAAGTGTTGCCCCGGACGCCAATGACAGCTCAACCGACAGCTTCGCCAAAGCAATAAGGACTTACGCAGGACTCCATAGAGATCAATTTCGCTTAAATATTTGCGATCGCCTGGCGTCCGCGGCACGGCATATGTTTCGCCGCCTTACGATGCCACCAGGCTTAAGATGTGATATCTTTACCCTCAAGACATATTTATCTTTACTTTTTTTCTTAACCACTATTAATGTGTTTGTTTTATTTTCCTCATATATATTTAATTTGTTAGCGAAATGGTCAAAACTGTAATGCTAAGAAATGTACGAGTATATTTGTTCAATAAATAAATAAATCATATGTCAGCAAAACTCAAAATAATTTAATTTTGTTTTAAGTCTCTAATTTTCAGAAACAGGGACGACACATAAGAACAACGATTTTAACTTACAATTTGATGTCAAAAAGATATCATAAATTCAATAAATTTTTAAAATATTTGGCTTATGTCCAGGTGGACAATTTGCCAGTGTGAAAGTATAGAAAGTGGTGAAATGCGTTTCATGATTAATTCTTGATTAGCTGTACATCTCGTCGGTAGTTCACTGTCAAGACTATCAATAATACACATAAAACAATGTTTAATGGACAAACTCCAAATTCTCGCTACGCCATATTCCGAAATCATTAAGTTCTAACCCGAATATCTACCGAAATCATTAAGTTCTAACCCGTGTATTTCTAAGTACGAACAAGTACTTACGCGCGCGCGAATGATAAAATTATATATTTTTGACATCAAAACGTAAGTCATAATATCTGAATATCTTTAGGATAAATACTTTAAACAAATATCATTTCATGACACGGGGTCACAGATCTAAGGGAATATAATTCATAACTATCTATCATAAAATTATACAAAATATGTCAAGATATGCAGATAATAGTTTCATAGGTCAAGTACAAAGAGTTAATAAATGGGTAGACAAGACATTCCGAATTGACATAGTATTGTAGGTAAATACAATATTGATTACACACACGAAGGGAAGTTTTTTAAAAGCAAAAATAATCCAAAACAGTATCTAACCGTCACACATTTAAATTTTTACCTTTATGTCTTGTTTTCGATGTTTCTTGCTTTTATGTCTTTCAACTCAGACATTGAAAAATAAAAAGGAAATTATATAATCAACTATATAATTTTTATACTTATTTGTAAGTTATCTAGCATGTTCTAGTCTACAGTAGTTCTAGCCACGTTTATTGACTCAATTAAAATTTCAAGAAGACAAATTAGCTTGCTTTAAAGAGACAGATCAATACGTTATATTATAAGGCGAATAGGTCACCCCCGCAAGCAACACAGGGAGGGGAGACCGCATACGTACCGTTTCCCCTTTGCCGAAATACAAGCCCAAATGGGCATATGCTGGTCTGTGTTGTGACCAGTCCGTTTACAAATATACATCGATGTGTGCAAGGTTTGTTAGTGTAGTGAAAGAATATAATAGTGTTGTTACTGTCATTACAAATTGTTTTTTCTATTCCAGCCCTTCTATCTGTCAATTAGATGACTGACAGCGATATTTAAAAAGTATACATTATAACGTTGTCTGTGGTATTCCATAAGAACACTGCTCCTATGGATTTTCATAAAATATATGAGCACTGTTGTTGTTTTTTTTTATTTATATAGTGGGCACAACATCTTCCCTATTCTGCCACGTTTCTAGATTTTGCTTTTTACGCTATTTAAGCTGTCGTAGAAAAACTAGGGTATGCAACAGCTCATAATTGGTTCTTAAAACTCTACTATTTTGTATGTAGTGTGTGATAAGTACGTCTGTGTGGACGTTTCCCCCCGCAAAAAGTAACAGAATAATTTCCACGGTAAGATGTCTCTTTGACGTCTTCCTTCCAAGAGCAACAACGGCTTCCACGTGTCGGAAGGAGTGCCTATATAAATAAAATAAAATGTATATGTATTGTACAGTGAACACTTGGTTTGGAGGCCTTGATGGCTGTGCAAAACAAAAATCGAACCATCGTTGCGTTCATGGCAGACACAGTAACCACAATGGCACCCGTTTACGGCGGTAGCATTCCGAAATTCTCAAGCTCATACAATCCTTCAGACTTTTTCTGCCAACTCAACGATAAACGTATGTTTATATCTCTTTTCGTTCCCCTGCTCAGATATTCCTGCCAGTATTTTTTTTAAATACAATTAGTCTAAACGTGTTTTCGTTTGTCAATGAACTAATGTAAAACTATATACACAACTATCTCTCTCGCACAGCGTGCCGCCCGCAGGCGTGAGCGGGACGCGTCTAGTTGTCGTCGTCACTGGCCGACACGGATTTCCTGGAGACGGGCGTGTCGGGACGGGACGAGCCGCTCCGGGACCCGCTTTTGGAGCGTGAGCGACTCTTCGACCGGGACCGCGATTTGGAGCGCGACTTGCTTTTTGACCTGGGAAATGAAAAAACAAGATTCTAAGCATATAGAAAAAAAAAACTGGTTTAAATAAGAAAAGTTTTAATTTTAACTGTTGGTAGTTCCGTGTATGAATTTGACACTTAATACTTACGTCAGTAATATCTTTTTCGTACGAAACATTTATAGTTAGTAACATCATCAATGCAAAATTGCTCGGTAATGTCATTAAGCCCCTAATTTTTAAAAGTTTTTAGCCTGCTTTGAGTGTCTTTTTTTTAAGTCGATGATTCTAACTTCTAAGGAATTGACTACATCACAGACACTGCTAATGCAGTGCAAATCTGAAGCGTTTACAAAGAGCGCAAGTTCACCACACAGATGATCAACTTATTTTGTAAAATTACTTGTAAACCTATGTACAACTACATAGTATGGTTCGCAATAAACGATTCTAATTCTTAAATTCTATAATTTTATCATCAACTAAGTTGATGTCATTGCCACTTTAGACCATACCATAAAGTCTTTCATTAATATTTATACTTTACGGTTCAACCAATTTTGTGATATCCCTCGTTGCAATTGTAACATCATCATCATCATTTCAGCCGAAAGACGTCCACTGCTGGACATAGGCCTCCCCCAAAGATTTCCACAATGACCGGTCCTGCGCCACCCGCATGTGCAATTGTAACGGTCAATTGAAAAACTCTTTTTTACCCTTGGTTTATGAATAGAATAGAATATCATACAACTAGGGTTTTAAGTTTTTCATTAGACCGTAACCATGACAATAAGCGACAATAAAAACGTTGACTCGCGCGGTCGTTAACTTAGACGTAGGTAATTTACAAACTCGCTGTTTGCCTCTCGTTCGAACAATACTTTATAAGAAAGAGAGACCAACTACGAAATTGTAAATTTTTGTTTTAGACTAATGCTAGCAGTGCATACCTTGACCGTGACCTCGACCCGCTCTTCGACCGTGACCTCGACCGGCTCTTGGACCTCGATTTTGACCGGCTTTTGGACCTTCAATTAATAAATTCAATATGTTATTAAAACATAATTTTGTACGGAGTACAATATAAATGTAGCCAAAGAGAAAATACAAATGCCAGCTTCAATAGTTAATTGCTAACAATGCTACATAATTATAAAGACAATCCTTATGGAAAAAATACTAAGACGTATTTTTGGTAAAAATAAATCTTAAACTAAAAAATATTATTACCTTGACCGGTTCTTGGATCGTGACCGACTCTTGGATCGTGACCGGCTCTTCGAGCGCGACCCACTCTTGGACCTCGAGCGACTCTTCGATCTCGACCGGCTCTTCGATCTCGACCGGCTCTTCGATCTCGACCGGCTCTTCGAACGTGATCCACTCTTCGACCTCGACCGGCTCTTGGAGCGGGAACGGCTCTTGGAACGGGAGCCGGATTTGGATCTTGACCGGCTCTTTGACCGGGAGCGGCTCTTGGCTGAGCCGGAGCGAGATCGAGATTTCGAGCGGCTCTTGGAGCGCGACCTGTGAGAAAATAGGTTATTCGTTACAAATGCATTTCTGGCGACTTCTTTTGTAAAGATATATCAGAGCTTCCTAGGTGATCACAAATATCTGACACTCCTTTTTTCTCAGAGAAAAAAAGTGTATGGGCATACATTTAGCGTCTTTGTTGTTCCAATAAATCTGATAACGACTGTAACAATTTAAAGGTTTTTAAATACTTCCAATCATTTAAAAAATGTGATTTTCAAAAATGTTCCACTCTATGCACTCTGCAAGCTAAATAAAAAGTACTAAACAACATTTTATATTGGCCAATTCCGAGATCGTTAGCAGAATTGGATGTTGCGTACATTCCTTATATAAGATATTAATACGTGGAATACTAGTATTTAATACATTTTTGAGCTGCTCTGGCATTCAACACAACATAAACTGGCCCACTGCTACGAAAATGGAACGATCCAAAATATGTATTTTTTCTCTGTCACACTTGCATATTTCAACAATAAAGAGGTTATTCCTTCAAAAATTTCGATGTTTGTGGTAGGCTTCTCCCATAGTTTGTAAACATATTGACTACATTTTTGAACTGCTCTCTGGCATTCAACACAACATAAACTGCTACGAAAATGAAACGACCGAAAATTTATATCTTCCTCTCTGCACACTTGTATATTTCAGCGATAAAGAGGTTATTCCTTCAAAAATTTCGATGTTTGTGGTAGGGTTCTCCCATAGTTTGTAAACATATTGACTACTATTTAGAATTACCTATCGCTATCGCTATTGGACATGATCCTCTTCCTGCCTCCCTTGGCGGGCGGACTGCGACTGCCGCTGCGACTGCGCGAGCGGCGGCTGCCCGCGTCCGAGTCGGACTCAGACGTGGAGATAGTTTCCTTGGAGACGATCTTGAGCCGCTGTTTGGCGCTGAGTTTCTCATCGGCAGCTCTCGAAGACTTTTCTCTTTTGCCGCCTTTTTCCTTCTGTGGGAATTAAAAAAGGTTAAAAAAAGTTTAGTTCATGTTTGGCAAAGACCTTCAATTGCCGTCAATATACTAGTTATAGACTTTTATTAAAATGTTTCAGCAGTAAATTTCTTCTAAAATGGATTGCTTATCAAAACTCTTAGGTATCTCTGAAATAAGTCAAAACTTTTAGGTCTGGCAGGCTAAGCTAACAAGAGTGGCCCCTTCGATCTTCTTTTATTTCAGATTGTTTTACAATAATGTAAAAAAATCGAGGTCAGATTTAAACTTTTATTTTAGCTAAACCGACCATGCGAGTGAAACCAAATAAATGCAGAATGAAGTAGGATAGAATGGGGTTAATAGTGCATATTTTTACAGACCCTAATGACTTTATACTAAGATTAAAAAATCAATGCTGTTTTTCACTTAGTTTTTATGCTACTTTTAGTGGAGACACAATTACCAAAAAAAAAACTTGACAGATAACAATTATTAACTAAATATACATATATTTAAAAACATTTCCAAATATCATGGTGCATCATGTCTAAAACTAAAATTGATAAACTAACCTAACAAATCTTGCACACTTCGATCTATTTTTGTGTACGGACTAGTCACAAGTCACAACACAGACCCGCGTATGCCCATTCGAGCTTGTAATTCGGCAGAAGGGAAACGGTGCATGCATGCCCCCCCTCCGCGTTGTTTGAAGGGTTCAAGCAGTCCTACAATGGAAACGCGAAGGTAAAGGATGTAACTCGCCTTGTTCCTGCCCCGCTTGGCGGCGGGCCGGTCGCTGTCGGAGCCGGAGCCCCGCTCGCGGCGCTTCTTGCCCTTGCGGCCCTCGCCTTTCTCCTTCTTCTTCTTTTTCTCGCGCCTGAAAGAGAGCACAGACTTTAGTAAATCTTATATGTAACAACGGTGTTGGATGGGATGGCGAAGCGCAGACATTAAGAGTTACTAGTTTAGGGTATTTACATTTTACCTTGTATACTTATATTGGTTTGTGCTTTAGACATTTTTATTTAAAGGTGTCCCTTCCAAGTTTTTTTTTTAAATACTACGACGGTGACAAACAAGTAGCTTATGGACGCCTGCAACTCCAGGGGTGTTACATGCGCGTTCCCGACTCTTTAAAAACTATAACACATATTTTTTGAAGAACCCCATTCTGTAGTCCTTTGGGAAAACAGCGGCAGAAAATTCTTTTTATTTGGGAAATTCTACGTGATTTCTACTCAGAATTGAGCGCTCTCTTGATCCTAGTAAGCGAAAAAAGTGTACCAAGTTTTTTCATAGATTTCTGTAGAAATGGAAGGTTTGAAAAATGTATGCATCATGGCATTTTTGTTTTTCGAGAATCAAAGCAACAAGGTAAGCAGTATCACTGTTGCGTGTCGTCCTGCGAAACCTAATGGATATTTAACGCTCGCGGGTAACTGCTACCACAGCGTAGGGATGTATTCCATACAGTGAGGTAACTTCATACACGGCCAGCGGCTCGGCTCGGTGGTCGTGCTGAGGCTCAGGGTTGTCAAAAACTATGCGAAAGATATTACAGTTTGATTGGCAAACTAATTTCCAATTTACATCCCTTAAAATAGACCGCCGAATTTTCATAGAAATTCGGCGGCATTTCCTCCCCGCCTCCTTCCCCGCGCGCCCCCCATCGATGACCCAGAAATCGGCGGAGTTAACCCACTGTATGGAGTACATCCTTACGCTGTGCTATCACTGTTGCGTGTCGTCCTGCGAAACCTAATGGATATTTAACGCTCGCGGGTAATTTTCTGCTACTCTTATCTGAGGTAAATCGAAGAGAATACTAACTTCTCTTCATTAGGGCGATCGCTCCCGCTGCCCGAGTCGGACACGTATTCGTCTTTCCTCCGTCCGCGGCCGCCCTTCTTCTTGTCTTCGAGCGGCATGTCGGCGAAGAGGAGGGCGTTCTTGGTCTTCTCTTTGAACTCTTGCCGCTTCTGGAGCTGTTCCACCGTGCTCTTCTGCTGTTGTTCTTCGCGGCGGCGCCGTTCTTCTTCCTGAAGGTTGGTGGTAGGTTTTAGTGAATAGATCGAGAAATATATTGACAATATGAGAAATAGATTAGCATGATCAGTAACTTGAAATAGAGCTCGTTTTCTATTAAGAGTGATATATACGAAAAATTAAGAGGTTGCGGAAATTCCAATGGCGTTCTCATTGGGAGGATTGTTTTCTAATATACGTTTTAATTTCTCTATAATCCATGGTATCATCGATATAGTATAGTCACAATAATCCCCAAGTTTTGGTCTATGGGATATTTTCGATTTACTATTTCTTACTTTTTTTTTTGCTTTATCACCTAAATGGAAAAACGTGTCCACTTTTCGCCGTTCAGGTGATAAAGTAAGAAATAGTAAATCGAAAATATCCTTATTGACCAAAACTTGGGGATTATTGTGACTAGTACACCGATGATACCATGGATTATAGAGAAATTAAAACGAAACGAAATATTGTTTTTTTTTTGCTTTATATCGTACAGACAAAAAGCTGGAGGTGTATTAGAAAACACAATCCCTCAATGAGGGCGCCACTGGAAGCTCTACACCCTATTAATAAATTAGCATCGAAATATGAATAACAAAATGCTTCTATTTCTTTGTCGATAATTCGCTGAAATAGTCGCGCACGACACGCTGCTAATGCGCGTTCTGTTCATGGTTATCTAACACCCGTCTTCGCTTCGATCGTCGTCGCACCCCGTCCTGCACCGCTTTGAACACGTACCTGCTGCTTCCTGAAGGCTTCCCTCTGCTCGCGCTGGCGGTCGCGCATGGTGACCTCCTCGTCGTGCTGCCGTCTCGCTCTGGCCACGTGCCACTGCGCCTGCGAGAGCAGGTCGGCGCACGTGCGCGCCTCGGCGGCGGCGGCGGCGGGCTCGTAGCGCGCGCGCTCGGCGCCCTCGCCGCTCTCCGTCGACGCGAGCCGTTGGAAGTATCTGAACACAAACACCTTGTTGTACACCTCGTATTTAACTCATCTCGAATAGTTAGACGAGGCTATATATTGGTCAGAGTACAGTCAAGTGTAAAAATATGGGTGGACACATCTTACTCAAAAATATGTCCCATAGCATTTTATTCCATTGTAATAAGAGCTTAGTACCATATTTATGAGCCGATTTTGTCGATACGTATTTTTGCACTTGACTGTACAACGAGGACCAATATACTAGTCAAAAATAAAATGATTATTTATGTCTGAGGTGTGTGTACACTGTGCTTTTCACTTCAATTGTAAGGTAAATATTAAGTTTTATTTCACTTTAAATCGTTGAATATGAAAAATCCAAGATCGCGCGCTTGGGTTCTCCGTTTGCGAGCGGCCCGCGGCGGGGAGATCCCAAGCGCGCGAGCATGGATGTTATATTTTTAACGATTTAAAGTCAAAATAAACCTAATATCTTCCTTACAATCGAAGTGAAAAGCAGAGTGTATACCTCAGACATAAACACCCATTTTATCGTCGACTATACTATATTGGTCCTCATTGCACTCGGACCAATAAATAGCCTCGTCTAAAATGGGTTACTTTATTCCCTTAATATACTATCTAATAGTGTATTGTATTGTATTATCACAGCGTAGCGACGTATTCCATACAGTGAGGTAACTTCATACACGGCCAGCGGCTCGGTTCGGTGGTCGTGCTGAGGCTCAGGGTTGTCAAATACTATGCGAAAGATATTACAGTCATATTGGGAAACTAATTTCCATTTTACACCGCTTAAAATAAACCGCCGAATTTTCATAGAACTTCGGCGGCGTCTCCTCCCCGCCTCCTTCCCCGCGCGCCCCCCATCGATGACCCAGAAATCGGAGTTAACCCACTGTATGGAATAGATCCTTAGAATATTAGAATGAGCCTACGACTAGCGCGGCGTCGTGCGGCGCCACCCGCCGCGCGCGCAGCAGCGCCGCGTTGTAGTACTGTACTGACCTGTGCGAGACCTGCAGCTCGTGCACGGCGCGCAGCACGCCGTCGAGCTCGCTGCGCTCGTCCTTGAGCACGTGCGCGGCGAGCCGGCGCAGCGCGAGCGCCGCGTTGTAGAGCAGCGCGGCGTCGTGCGGCGCCACCCGCCGCGCGCGCAGCAGCGCCGCGTTGTAGTACTGTACTGACCTGTGCGAGACCTGCAGCTCGTGCACGGCGCGCAGCACGCCGTCGAGCTCGCTGCGCTCGTCCTTGAGCACGTGCGCGGCGAGCCGGCGCAGCGCGAGCGCCGCGTTGTAGAGCAGCGCGGCGTCGTGCGGCGCCACCCGCCGCGCGCGCAGCAGCGCCGCGTTGTAGTACTGTACTGACCTGTGCGAGACCTGCAGCTCGTGCACGGCGCGCAGCACGCCGTCGAGCTCGCTGCGCTCGTCCTTGAGCACGTGCGCGGCGAGCCGGCGCAGCGCGAGCGCCGCGTTGTAGAGCAGCGCGGCGTCGTGCGGCGCCACCCGCCGCGCGCGCAGCAGCGCCGCGTTGTAGTACTGTACTGACCTGTGCGAGACCTGCAGCTCGTGCACGGCGCGCAGCACGCCGTCGAGCTCGCTGCGCTCGTCCTTGAGCACGTGCGCGGCGAGCCGGCGCAGCGCGAGCGCCGCGTTGTAGAGCAGCGCGGCGTCGTGCGGCGCCACCCGCCGCGCGCGCAGCAGCGCCGCGTTGTAGTACTGTACTGACCTGTGCGAGACCTGCAGCTCGTGCACGGCGCGCAGCACGCCGTCGAGCTCGCTGCGCTCGTCCTTGAGCACGTGCGCGGCGAGCCGGCGCAGCGCGAGCGCCGCGTTGTAGAGCAGCGCGGCGTCGTGCGGCGCCACCCGCCGCGCGCGCAGCAGCGCCGCGTTGTAGTACTGTACTGACCTGTGCGAGACCTGCAGCTCGTGCACGGCGCGCAGCACGCCGTCGAGCTCGCTGCGCTCGTCCTTGAGCACGTGCGCGGCGAGCCGGCGCAGCGCGAGCGCCGCGTTGTAGAGCAGCGCGGCGTCGTGCGGCGCCACCCGCCGCGCGCGCAGCAGCGCCGCGTTGTAGTACTGTACTGACCTGTGCGAGACCTGCAGCTCGTGCACGGCGCGCAGCACGCCGTCGAGCTCGCTGCGCTCGTCCTTGAGCACGTGCGCGGCGAGCCGGCGCAGCGCGAGCGCCGCGTTGTAGAGCAGCGCGGCGTCGTGCGGCGCCACCCGCCGCGCGCGCAGCAGCGCCGCGTTGTAGTACTGTACTGACCTGTGCGAGACCTGCAGCTCGTGCACGGCGCGCAGCACGCCGTCGAGCTCGCTGCGCTCGTCCTTGAGCACGTGCGCGGCGAGCCGGCGCAGCGCGAGCGCCGCGTTGTAGAGCAGCGCGGCGTCGTGCGGCGCCACCCGCCGCGCGCGCAGCAGCGCCGCGTTGTAGTACTGTACTGACCTGTGCGAGACCTGCAGCTCGTGCACGGCGCGCAGCACGCCGTCGAGCTCGCTGCGCTCGTCCTTGAGCACGTGCGCGGCGAGCCGGCGCAGCGCGAGCGCCGCGTTGTAGAGCAGCGCGGCGTCGTGCGGCGCCACCCGCCGCGCGCGCAGCAGCGCCGCGTTGTAGTACTGTACTGACCTGTGCGAGACCTGCAGCTCGTGCACGGCGCGCAGCACGCCGTCGAGCTCGCTGCGCTCGTCCTTGAGCACGTGCGCGGCGAGCCGGCGCAGCGCGAGCGCCGCGTTGTAGAGCAGCGCGGCGTCGTGCGGCGCCACCCGCCGCGCGCGCAGCAGCGCCGCGTTGTAGTACTGTACTGACCTGTGCGAGACCTGCAGCTCGTGCACGGCGCGCAGCACGCCGTCGAGCTCGCTGCGCTCGTCCTTGAGCACGTGCGCGGCGAGCCGGCGCAGCGCGAGCGCCGCGTTGTAGAGCAGCGCGGCGTCGTGCGGCGCCACCCGCCGCGCGCGCAGCAGCGCCGCGTTGTAGTACTGTACTGACCTGTGCGAGACCTGCAGCTCGTGCACGGCGCGCAGCACGCCGTCGAGCTCGCTGCGCTCGTCCTTGAGCACGTGCGCGGCGAGCCGGCGCAGCGCGAGCGCCGCGTTGTAGAGCAGCGCGGCGTCGTGCGGCGCCACCCGCCGCGCGCGCAGCAGCGCCGCGTTGTAGTACTGTACTGACCTGTGCGAGACCTGCAGCTCGTGCACGGCGCGCAGCACGCCGTCGAGCTCGCTGCGCTCGTCCTTGAGCACGTGCGCGGCGAGCCGGCGCAGCGCGAGCGCCGCGTTGTAGAGCAGCGCGGCGTCGTGCGGCGCCACCCGCCGCGCGCGCAGCAGCGCCGCGTTGTAGTACTGTACTGACCTGTGCGAGACCTGCAGCTCGTGCACGGCGCGCAGCACGCCGTCGAGCTCGCTGCGCTCGTCCTTGAGCACGTGCGCGGCGAGCCGGCGCAGCGCGAGCGCCGCGTTGTAGAGCAGCGCGGCGTCGTGCGGCGCCACCCGCCGCGCGCGCAGCAGCGCCGCGTTGTAGTACTGTACTGACCTGTGCGAGACCTGCAGCTCGTGCACGGCGCGCAGCACGCCGTCGAGCTCGCTGCGCTCGTCCTTGAGCACGTGCGCGGCGAGCCGGCGCAGCGCGAGCGCCGCGTTGTAGAGCAGCGCGGCGTCGTGCGGCGCCACCCGCCGCGCGCGCAGCAGCGCCGCGTTGTAGTACTGTACTGACCTGTGCGAGACCTGCAGCTCGTGCACGGCGCGCAGCACGCCGTCGAGCTCGCTGCGCTCGTCCTTGAGCACGTGCGCGGCGAGCCGGCGCAGCGCGAGCGCCGCGTTGTAGAGCAGCGCGGCGTCGTGCGGCGCCACCCGCCGCGCGCGCAGCAGCGCCGCGTTGTAGTACTGTACTGACCTGTGCGAGACCTGCAGCTCGTGCACGGCGCGCAGCACGCCGTCGAGCTCGCTGCGCTCGTCCTTGAGCACGTGCGCGGCGAGCCGGCGCAGCGCGAGCGCCGCGTTGTAGAGCAGCGCGGCGTCGTGCGGCGCCACCCGCCGCGCGCGCAGCAGCGCCGCGTTGTAGTACTGTACTGACCTGTGCGAGACCTGCAGCTCGTGCACGGCGCGCAGCACGCCGTCGAGCTCGCTGCGCTCGTCCTTGAGCACGTGCGCGGCGAGCCGGCGCAGCGCGAGCGCCGCGTTGTAGAGCAGCGCGGCGTCGTGCGGCGCCACCCGCCGCGCGCGCAGCAGCGCCGCGTTGTAGTACTGTACTGACCTGTGCGAGACCTGCAGCTCGTGCACGGCGCGCAGCACGCCGTCGAGCTCGCTGCGCTCGTCCTTGAGCACGTGCGCGGCGAGCCGGCGCAGCGCGAGCGCCGCGTTGTAGAGCAGCGCGGCGTCGTGCGGCGCCACCCGCCGCGCGCGCAGCAGCGCCGCGTTGTAGTACTGTACTGACCTGTGCGAGACCTGCAGCTCGTGCACGGCGCGCAGCACGCCGTCGAGCTCGCTGCGCTCGTCCTTGAGCACGTGCGCGGCGAGCCGGCGCAGCGCGAGCGCCGCGTTGTAGAGCAGCGCGGCGTCGTGCGGCGCCACCCGCCGCGCGCGCAGCAGCGCCGCGTTGTAGTACTGTACTGACCTGTGCGAGACCTGCAGCTCGTGCACGGCGCGCAGCACGCCGTCGAGCTCGCTGCGCTCGTCCTTGAGCACGTGCGCGGCGAGCCGGCGCAGCGCGAGCGCCGCGTTGTAGAGCAGCGCGGCGTCGTGCGGCGCCACCCGCCGCGCGCGCAGCAGCGCCGCGTTGTAGTACTGTACTGACCTGTGCGAGACCTGCAGCTCGTGCACGGCGCGCAGCACGCCGTCGAGCTCGCTGCGCTCGTCCTTGAGCACGTGCGCGGCGAGCCGGCGCAGCGCGAGCGCCGCGTTGTAGAGCAGCGCGGCGTCGTGCGGCGCCACCCGCCGCGCGCGCAGCAGCGCCGCGTTGTAGTACTGTACTGACCTGTGCGAGACCTGCAGCTCGTGCACGGCGCGCAGCACGCCGTCGAGCTCGCTGCGCTCGTCCTTGAGCACGTGCGCGGCGAGCCGGCGCAGCGCGAGCGCCGCGTTGTAGAGCAGCGCGGCGTCGTGCGGCGCCACCCGCCGCGCGCGCAGCAGCGCCGCGTTGTAGTACTGTACTGACCTGTGCGAGACCTGCAGCTCGTGCACGGCGCGCAGCACGCCGTCGAGCTCGCTGCGCTCGTCCTTGAGCACGTGCGCGGCGAGCCGGCGCAGCGCGAGCGCCGCGTTGTAGAGCAGCGCGGCGTCGTGCGGCGCCACCCGCCGCGCGCGCAGCAGCGCCGCGTTGTAGTACTGTACTGACCTGTGCGAGACCTGCAGCTCGTGCACGGCGCGCAGCACGCCGTCGAGCTCGCTGCGCTCGTCCTTGAGCACGTGCGCGGCGAGCCGGCGCAGCGCGAGCGCCGCGTTGTAGAGCAGCGCGGCGTCGTGCGGCGCCACCCGCCGCGCGCGCAGCAGCGCCGCGTTGTAGTACTGTACTGACCTGTGCGAGACCTGCAGCTCGTGCACGGCGCGCAGCACGCCGTCGAGCTCGCTGCGCTCGTCCTTGAGCACGTGCGCGGCGAGCCGGCGCAGCGCGAGCGCCGCGTTGTAGAGCAGCGCGGCGTCGTGCGGCGCCACCCGCCGCGCGCGCAGCAGCGCCGCGTTGTAGTACTGTACTGACCTGTGCGAGACCTGCAGCTCGTGCACGGCGCGCAGCACGCCGTCGAGCTCGCTGCGCTCGTCCTTGAGCACGTGCGCGGCGAGCCGGCGCAGCGCGAGCGCCGCGTTGTAGAGCAGCGCGGCGTCGTGCGGCGCCACCCGCCGCGCGCGCAGCAGCGCCGCGTTGTAGTACTGTACTGACCTGTGCGAGACCTGCAGCTCGTGCACGGCGCGCAGCACGCCGTCGAGCTCGCTGCGCTCGTCCTTGAGCACGTGCGCGGCGAGCCGGCGCAGCGCGAGCGCCGCGTTGTAGAGCAGCGCGGCGTCGTGCGGCGCCACCCGCCGCGCGCGCAGCAGCGCCGCGTTGTAGTACTGTACTGACCTGTGCGAGACCTGCAGCTCGTGCACGGCGCGCAGCACGCCGTC
Organism: Lathronympha strigana; assembly: GCA_949128165.1. Taxonomy (NCBI): domain Eukaryota; kingdom Metazoa; phylum Arthropoda; class Insecta; order Lepidoptera; family Tortricidae; genus Lathronympha; species Lathronympha strigana. The sequence goes on from OX421911.1 coordinate 5,879,965, forward strand.
GAGCTCGCTGCGCTCGTCCTTGAGCACGTGCGCGGCGAGCCGGCGCAGCGCGAGCGCCGCGTTGTAGTACTGTACTGACCTGTGCGAGACCTGCAGCTCGTGCACGGCGCGCAGCACGCCGTCGAGCTCGCTGCGCTCGTCCTTGAGCACGTGCGCGGCGAGCCGGCGCAGCGCGAGCGCCGCGTTGTAGAGCAGCGCGGCGTCGTGCGGCGCCACCCGCCGCGCGCGCAGCAGCGCCGCGTTGTAGTACTGTACTGACCTGTGCGAGACCTGCAGCTCGTGCACGGCGCGCAGCACGCCGTCGAGCTCGCTGCGCTCGTCCTTGAGCACGTGCGCGGCGAGCCGGCGCAGCGCGAGCGCCGCGTTGTAGAGCAGCGCGGCGTCGTGCGGCGCCACCCGCCGCGCGCGCAGCAGCGCCGCGTTGTAGTACTGTACTGACCTGTGCGAGACCTGCAGCTCGTGCACGGCGCGCAGCACGCCGTCGAGCTCGCTGCGCTCGTCCTTGAGCACGTGCGCGGCGAGCCGGCGCAGCGCGAGCGCCGCGTTGTAGAGCAGCGCGGCGTCGTGCGGCGCCACCCGCCGCGCGCGCAGCAGCGCCGCGTTGTAGTACTGTACTGACCTGTGCGAGACCTGCAGCTCGTGCACGGCGCGCAGCACGCCGTCGAGCTCGCTGCGCTCGTCCTTGAGCACGTGCGCGGCGAGCCGGCGCAGCGCGAGCGCCGCGTTGTAGAGCAGCGCGGCGTCGTGCGGCGCCACCCGCCGCGCGCGCAGCAGCGCCGCGTTGTAGTACTGTACTGACCTGTGCGAGACCTGCAGCTCGTGCACGGCGCGCAGCACGCCGTCGAGCTCGCTGCGCTCGTCCTTGAGCACGTGCGCGGCGAGCCGGCGCAGCGCGAGCGCCGCGTTGTAGAGCAGCGCGGCGTCGTGCGGCGCCACCCGCCGCGCGCGCAGCAGCGCCGCGTTGTAGTACTGTACTGACCTGTGCGAGACCTGCAGCTCGTGCACGGCGCGCAGCACGCCGTCGAGCTCGCTGCGCTCGTCCTTGAGCACGTGCGCGGCGAGCCGGCGCAGCGCGAGCGCCGCGTTGTAGAGCAGCGCGGCGTCGTGCGGCGCCACCCGCCGCGCGCGCAGCAGCGCCGCGTTGTAGTACTGTACTGACCTGTGCGAGACCTGCAGCTCGTGCACGGCGCGCAGCACGCCGTCGAGCTCGCTGCGCTCGTCCTTGAGCACGTGCGCGGCGAGCCGGCGCAGCGCGAGCGCCGCGTTGTAGAGCAGCGCGGCGTCGTGCGGCGCCACCCGCCGCGCGCGCAGCAGCGCCGCGTTGTAGTACTGTACTGACCTGTGCGAGACCTGCAGCTCGTGCACGGCGCGCAGCACGCCGTCGAGCTCGCTGCGCTCGTCCTTGAGCACGTGCGCGGCGAGCCGGCGCAGCGCGAGCGCCGCGTTGTAGAGCAGCGCGGCGTCGTGCGGCGCCACCCGCCGCGCGCGCAGCAGCGCCGCGTTGTAGTACTGTACTGACCTGTGCGAGACCTGCAGCTCGTGCACGGCGCGCAGCACGCCGTCGAGCTCGCTGCGCTCGTCCTTGAGCACGTGCGCGGCGAGCCGGCGCAGCGCGAGCGCCGCGTTGTAGAGCAGCGCGGCGTCGTGCGGCGCCACCCGCCGCGCGCGCAGCAGCGCCGCGTTGTAGTACTGTACTGACCTGTGCGAGACCTGCAGCTCGTGCACGGCGCGCAGCACGCCGTCGAGCTCGCTGCGCTCGTCCTTGAGCACGTGCGCGGCGAGCCGGCGCAGCGCGAGCGCCGCGTTGTAGAGCAGCGCGGCGTCGTGCGGCGCCACCCGCCGCGCGCGCAGCAGCGCCGCGTTGTAGTACTGTACTGACCTGTGCGAGACCTGCAGCTCGTGCACGGCGCGCAGCACGCCGTCGAGCTCGCTGCGCTCGTCCTTGAGCACGTGCGCGGCGAGCCGGCGCAGCGCGAGCGCCGCGTTGTAGAGCAGCGCGGCGTCGTGCGGCGCCACCCGCCGCGCGCGCAGCAGCGCCGCGTTGTAGTACTGTACTGACCTGTGCGAGACCTGCAGCTCGTGCACGGCGCGCAGCACGCCGTCGAGCTCGCTGCGCTCGTCCTTGAGCACGTGCGCGGCGAGCCGGCGCAGCGCGAGCGCCGCGTTGTAGAGCAGCGCGGCGTCGTGCGGCGCCACCCGCCGCGCGCGCAGCAGCGCCGCGTTGTAGTACTGTACTGACCTGTGCGAGACCTGCAGCTCGTGCACGGCGCGCAGCACGCCGTCGAGCTCGCTGCGCTCGTCCTTGAGCACGTGCGCGGCGAGCCGGCGCAGCGCGAGCGCCGCGTTGTAGAGCAGCGCGGCGTCGTGCGGCGCCACCCGCCGCGCGCGCAGCAGCGCCGCGTTGTAGTACTGTACTGACCTGTGCGAGACCTGCAGCTCGTGCACGGCGCGCAGCACGCCGTCGAGCTCGCTGCGCTCGTCCTTGAGCACGTGCGCGGCGAGCCGGCGCAGCGCGAGCGCCGCGTTGTAGAGCAGCGCGGCGTCGTGCGGCGCCACCCGCCGCGCGCGCAGCAGCGCCGCGTTGTAGTACTGTACTGACCTGTGCGAGACCTGCAGCTCGTGCACGGCGCGCAGCACGCCGTCGAGCTCGCTGCGCTCGTCCTTGAGCACGTGCGCGGCGAGCCGGCGCAGCGCGAGCGCCGCGTTGTAGAGCAGCGCGGCGTCGTGCGGCGCCACCCGCCGCGCGCGCAGCAGCGCCGCGTTGTAGTACTGTACTGACCTGTGCGAGACCTGCAGCTCGTGCACGGCGCGCAGCACGCCGTCGAGCTCGCTGCGCTCGTCCTTGAGCACGTGCGCGGCGAGCCGGCGCAGCGCGAGCGCCGCGTTGTAGAGCAGCGCGGCGTCGTGCGGCGCCACCCGCCGCGCGCGCAGCAGCGCCGCGTTGTAGTACTGTACTGACCTGTGCGAGACCTGCAGCTCGTGCACGGCGCGCAGCACGCCGTCGAGCTCGCTGCGCTCGTCCTTGAGCACGTGCGCGGCGAGCCGGCGCAGCGCGAGCGCCGCGTTGTAGAGCAGCGCGGCGTCGTGCGGCGCCACCCGCCGCGCGCGCAGCAGCGCCGCGTTGTAGTACTGTACTGACCTGTGCGAGACCTGCAGCTCGTGCACGGCGCGCAGCACGCCGTCGAGCTCGCTGCGCTCGTCCTTGAGCACGTGCGCGGCGAGCCGGCGCAGCGCGAGCGCCGCGTTGTAGAGCAGCGCGGCGTCGTGCGGCGCCACCCGCCGCGCGCGCAGCAGCGCCGCGTTGTAGTACTGTACTGACCTGTGCGAGACCTGCAGCTCGTGCACGGCGCGCAGCACGCCGTCGAGCTCGCTGCGCTCGTCCTTGAGCACGTGCGCGGCGAGCCGGCGCAGCGCGAGCGCCGCGTTGTAGAGCAGCGCGGCGTCGTGCGGCGCCACCCGCCGCGCGCGCAGCAGCGCCGCGTTGTAGTACTGTACTGACCTGTGCGAGACCTGCAGCTCGTGCACGGCGCGCAGCACGCCGTCGAGCTCGCTGCGCTCGTCCTTGAGCACGTGCGCGGCGAGCCGGCGCAGCGCGAGCGCCGCGTTGTAGAGCAGCGCGGCGTCGTGCGGCGCCACCCGCCGCGCGCGCAGCAGCGCCGCGTTGTAGTACTGTACTGACCTGTGCGAGACCTGCAGCTCGTGCACGGCGCGCAGCACGCCGTCGAGCTCGCTGCGCTCGTCCTTGAGCACGTGCGCGGCGAGCCGGCGCAGCGCGAGCGCCGCGTTGTAGAGCAGCGCGGCGTCGTGCGGCGCCACCCGCCGCGCGCGCAGCAGCGCCGCGCGCGCCGCCGCCGGCCGCGCCGCCAGCCCGTGCGCGCGCGCCAGCCACGTCAGCCACTCCACGTCGTGATGCATGCGGAACTTGCGAATGCAGTTCTCGTACTGAAACGACCAAATGATGTGAGACAACTCTATTTCACCCAAAAGACGTCCACCGCTGGACACGGGCCTCCCCAAAGAGCCAAAGCCGCTTTAATAGCTTGCGATGAAAGATTTTGCGAGTTCCGCAGGACGAAGCCTAATTTTTTTGCTGCTCTATTGGCAACACTAATTGCGTGATCCCGGAAAGTAAGCTGCGAATCGAATAAAACTCCCAGATCGCGCACTACAGGGACCCTAGTTATTTCTTCTCCGGCCAGAGTTTTCCGAATAAAATAAAATAAATAAATTACTAGAAGGTCGGATGGCCGATGAAGCCAAAAACTCCTCGACTGGCGACCACGTACCTAGGGTTTCTGCTCGAGATTTTTCGAACTCGAGACAACTCGAGAATATTGGTTTCATTCGAGACGAGAAAAAAATGTCCATGACTCGAGAATTCTCGAGTCATGCGCGGCGGGCACGCGCCTTTTCGCCCCGTACAACTAAACTTAAGAAAAGTAACTTGAGAATAATAAACACAGAACTTTTATTATTTTGTTTTTATAAATAATACTTCTTCATTACAGTAGGCCCAGTAGGGTAAGTTGGTTCTGTGTTAAAGTCGTGACAAGGGCTTCTAATCACGATTTTTTGAATTCAAGACAAATAGCTACACTTTTTAGCTACATTTTAGATGAGATAAAAATTACCGGAAGTCAAAAAGTATCAAGTCTTCTGATGGACCGAACATCAAAGTTAATTTGAAATAAGTGACAGCCTAAATGCTTAACTCGTGGTTCTACATCAAAACGACTTTTCCAGCTGTCTATTTAACAATTTTTCTTACAAAAATTATACTTATTATGGTTGAACTACCCCGAATGTGAACTATTCAGCGGTGACGATGATATTTCTATCAGAAATTGGAATCTGAAACTGCAAACAACATGCAATATCTACGGAGTATTATATATTTTTATAGTAATATGATACCTGTTAAAAGTTCAGAAATTGCCCACTGAAGAACATCTTACTATTTAAAACATGTACGAGTAGGTACCTAACAGAAACGGCCTCCTAGCCTAGTCGGTAGTGACCCTGCCTACGAAGCAGGAGGTCCCGGGTTCGAATCCTGGTCAGGGCATTTATTTGTGTGTTTATCACGAATATTTGTTTCTGAGTTATGGATGTTTTCTATGTATTTAAGTATTTATATGTATCTGTCTATTATATGTATCGTCGTCTAGTACCCACAACACAAGCCTTATTGAGCTTACCGTGGGACTAGGTTGATTTGTGTCATATTGTCCCATAATATTTATTTATTTATTTAAAAAAAAAACTTCAAAACAGAAGACTCTGTTGATGCTGAAAGATGTTACACTGAAACTCATTCCGTATTTCTTCCTTTTATATTTTATTTATTCTGAGACAATCGACTTAACAATCTTCCAGTTCTGTACTTAACTTGATCCTCGTGTTAAATCGTAATAATGTACAGGATCCCAAGCTGGTGATACGGGAAAGCCGCCTCACTATTGAAATTAGGAACCTTTTGATTTGAATAGCTACGCGTAAGAACCAAGAGAAGTATCGCTTTACCTGGCGAGAATGAGAGGATTTTCAAACTTTATTCAATGGCTTATATTAATTCGATGGAGGCAGACTGCGATGTTTTTTGGCTGTGCTGGACATCGGCTATGTCATGAGTAAGGAATAAATACATGGAATAGGTATTCCGTTTTGTTAGCCCATTGAATGGGAGATCACGTTCTGCCCAGTGACAACAAGTGCTTTAAAGGATAACTGTCTTAACTCTTTAGCGGTTAAGACTGGATAAAATGCTTAATTCAAACTTCGGGTCAATTGCATAATCATTTGTAACATGCAATAGGCCTCTCATCGCCAATTCATAGTTATAAAAAAGTTATATATAAGGAAAACATATAAAAAGATGTCGTTATAGGTTGGTTTATTTTAAGAGGTTTGCCTTTAAAAGGGTAACAATATTTTAACGATGAATACTTACGGTGGTATCCGAAAAACATTAAAATTACTATCCTCCAAAAAAGACTCGAGACTCGAGAAAACTCGAGAAATTGGGCTCGAGATTTCTCGAAACTCGAAAATACAAATGGGCCGAGAAATCAGAAATCCTACACGTACCGAAAGACACAGCGTGGGCAAACCTATCACAAGGTGGTCCGGTAACCTGGTCAAAGTTGCGGGAACCCGCTGGAAGCAAGTAGCGCAGTACAACTAAAAACAGTTCATTGTGAAACTCTTGTCTTATATTGGCTTATTAGTGACAAAAATTCTGACTACCAGAATAAATATCAGATTTCACGGACTGGAATTTAGTTTTCTGCTTTCGGCCGGCCAACAACCAATTGCAGGACGCTACGCTAAACAGATTCGCTGCTTGCCAACTGCGTCGAGCAGAAAAATTGCGTAGAGACCTTGGCCAGTAAATAAGAAAGCCTCAGATAACATGTTTTTCGACCTCGGCTTCGCTTCGGATGACAATTACACGAGAACTAAGACTTTTCTTACTTTACAAGCCTCGGTACGTAATCTACTATTTTTGCATTGCTCGAACACGTCTACATTGTTATGTGATTATTGTAACCGTTTTCTGTTCTGTGTTGGATTCCGTCGTTGTCTGACAATGTTTTAATATTAATTGAAATGAAACACTTGATAACGCATTCAACGCGTATATTAACACTATTTTCTAAACATAATTTTTTTTATAAGTTTGGTTAGAGTTTGGAGGACGCTCTCCAGTTACCACAAGGGATCAAGGGATATCTGAGCAAATGAAAATTCTCCCTATCAACAAAAACGTTAGTAATGAAAAGCTGTTTGTTGACCGGCAGAATAATAATAGAAAATATAATAGACGTTGACGGTAATAGAAGACAATATTAAATGTTAACTTACCATTTGTATAGCATTGATATACTGCTTCTGCTCAACATAAATGTGGGCTATATTCATCCAGACATCCGGGAAGTCGGCTGTCGCTTCTCGCACCTGGGCGAAGATGTCGCGAGCTTCGTTCACACAACCCTGTGGAGAAAAATTATATTCTGTAAGAAAAATGTTTACAACTTTTTTGATATTCACTTAATTCCCTACAGTGACGTCAGTGAAGTCATATTAGGAATGACTATAGATGGATTTAAGAGGAAAGTCAAGCCAAGAAAAAGGTGCATGTACTTTGCGAAATAAAGAGAAAATATGTGAATGATGAGATGACGAGCGACAGAAACGTACAAACGCGTTGAAAAGTGTATGGGCAATTTATGAATAAATTCATTCAAAACTGTCCATGCAATTTTGAACTCGATAGTACATTATCAGACAAGCAGGCCGTTTATTAGTTACGTGTACACGGTGTACAAGACTACCGCTCACGACTTACTTGTACATGTCTAGCGCTCGCTCTTAATGTTGCTTCTCTTGGTCCTTTTCTCTGGACGGTTGGTGCAGCGTTTGGAGCCATATTAGTATTAGTTACCTTGTGTGCTAGCACGCATCCGACGCCGTTGACGGCCCAGATGTTCTTGACTTGCTTGTACATGACTAGCGCTCGCTCTTGATGTGGCTACTCTCAGTCCTATTCTCTGGACGGTTAGCTATACGTGACTATTCGTTACTTTGTTATATAATTAGTTACCTCGTGTGCTAGCACGCATCCGACGCCGTTGACGGCCCAGATGTTCTTGACTTGCTTGTACATGACTAGCGCTCGCTCTTGATGTGGCTACTCTCAGTCCTATTCTCTGGACGGTTAGCTATACGTGACTATTCGTTACTTTGTTATATAATTAGTTACCTCGTGTGCTAGCACGCATCCGACGCCGTTGACGGCCCAGATGTTCTTGACTTGCTTGTACATGACTAGCGCTCGCTCTTGATGTGGCTACTCTCAGTCCTATTCTCTGGACGGTTAGCTATACGTGACTATTCGTTACTTTGTTATATAATTAGTTACCTTGTGTGCTAGCACGCATCCGATGCCGTTGGCGGCCCAGATGTTCTTGACGTCCACCTTCAAGACTTGCTTGTACATGGCTAGCGCTCGCTCTTGATGTCGCTTCTCTCGGTCCTTTTCTCTGGACGGTTGGTGCAACGTTTGGAGCCATACGTTACCTGATGACAAGACAGTGAAATTGGAAATAAAGACTTCTGGAATAAATAGTAGTTGATTTTAAATGAAGACTAGAAATAAAAGATCTGTCTACGATATACGATCGCATATTGTCGCAATATCGATGCCCACGTAAAGGATTTCCATCCTCCCATCCATCCATATCCCGATCGGACAATTGTTATGAAGATATTTGAGGAGACCATTATGAATAGGACTACTACTACTAGGACTAGGAGCCCTTTGGAGTGCAGTTATTATAGACATCTCCAGTTCTTAAACAGTTGTTGACATCCTTAGTGATCTGAAATGCCGACTCAACTAAACTCACCTAAAGCTATCAAGGAGTAAGCATCGCTGGCGTTAGCAGAGTTCTGCAATATCCTCTCAAACTTCTTCTGCCCCGGGCCCCACTCCTGCTGCGCCAAGTGGAGGTTCCCGAGCAGGGACCAGGTGTCGGGGTGCTCCGTGTTCACCTTCAGGGCCTCTTTGAACCAATCGGAGGCTTCGTAGATTTGGCCTTTGTCGCGTGCCATGCAACCTAATCTGTAGATTATATGAAGGATTCAAATCTGGCGCATGTATAACGAAACCTTTTTTTCATAAGTTACCCTAAAAGTGAAATATTTGACCTTCGAAAGTTAAATTATTAGTTAAAATGCATCAATAAAGTTAAAACAACGTTCACGATTTTCACACATTATACTCGTAAATTAACTAAAACGGGACTTGATCGCGTGAAACTTTGAAAACTAACCTCCGACGTTTCGGGGGCGACTTTGCCTCGGTGGCTCCGGCGCAATACGTGATTAAGCCCCGGTTTTGTAAATTTCTAAAGTTAAACAAATATTTGACATTTCAGTGTAAAGTCATGTAAAATATACATTGTTAAATATAATGCAATGGATGGACCATTAAGTTCTTCGTTCGGTTTACGAAAAAGATTGTAAATTTCTGTTCTTCTCACTAAGACATCAACATCTTAGTAAGAAGAACAGCACACAAATCATATACTCGTAATAACAAATCTTACCTCAAATAACAATCAATGTAGTTAGGATGTTCCTTAAGAATGTCCTTGTAGTGTTTCTCAGCCTTGTTGTACATACACAGTGCTTCGTTGAGCCTGGCTAAGTTGTACGTAGTCGTTACAGCTATCGATTTGTAATACTGGGCGTCTAAGGTTTCCGCGTCTACTTTTTCTCTGGAAACAATATTAAATATAAATCAATACAAGTTGTAACTATCTAAACGGGATATTTACGATGTAAGTTTATTGCTTTGTTTATTGAGCACCCGATATTTTGGCACTGTTGCAAGCGCCATGTTCATGGAGTAAACTGTGCGAGTTTTTAGTTGTGGTGACCGCCCACACACCGGTATCCTCTCTTTTCTCCGAATATCAATTTCCAACCAATTTTCGCCGAGGATTGACTTGGCATACCAAATCATTATTTGCCAACTAGGTTAGGTTAGATTGGATTATGATAAAGATACGTCTGCGAAATTTTACAGTTGGCAATTGATATTTCGGCGAAATTAAATTCTGCGGTAAGTTGGTTGGGGAGGATATTCGGCAAAATGATTTTCGGCGATATTTTAGAGAACCTACACACCATAGCGATCTCTACCCTCTTACGGGTTCGCTTATTTTGCGTGTCACTGGCACTACTACCCGATTAGATTGTAGTTATAATGCGAATGACCATGCTAGATTAAAGCAAAAACCGCGTTTGTGTGTGTTAAGTCTGAATGTTTATAAGATATACGTCTTCTTCCTAGCGTTTTCCTAGTTTATCAGTATATCTATGCCGATGCCGTACCTTTATTTCGCAATTTGAAAAGTATAGCTGAGTGTTTCACCTTTTCGACGCCATGTTAAAGAGAAACGCTTTCACTCAGACGCCATATCAGCGTGTCAAAACAGAAGTAGAACGTTATGAGACTTATGAGTGAAAATACCCGTATACTCTGTTATTACGACGGATTAATCCGTCTTTGGTGTTAAACCTGCGCTGCCAATATATCAGTAGGTATATCTATATATAGTGCTCTTTGGCATGGATATTTTTATATAATTATGTTAGTAATCAAGTACCTTTCTAGCGCCTGCTCAAGGTAAGTCTTGGCTTCATGGAGGTTTCCTAGGCGGTAGTGTAGAGCAGCCACATTGTTTAATATTTCCGCAGGAATGTCGGCGTTAACCTTCTCCTTCAAGATCTTCATAGCGGTGCTGTACGCGTTCAGGGCTCCCTACAAATAAAATTAGAATAGAATGGAATATACATTTCTTCAATTAAATAAAGGTAAATTACACTTTTAGTGTTCATATAATGCTCCATTTCAAAAACGTTTTCTTAATTTGCGCAATTTTACACGAATAAAAACTTAGGACAATGTCAAAATTTATTTATTTCATTTTTATTGCACAAAAAAAATACAATCATACAAAAGGCGGAATTAATGCTATAAGGCATTCTCTACCAGTCAACCGTTGGACAAAGCAGATAATTTGTAGGCGGTGCAAGATCATATTGTGCTAATTACAAAACAAAAGCACGGCGCGTGATTTGAAGACGGAGGGCGAGCAACTTATCGCGTGCCTTCGAGATGGTGGACTCCAGCTCCCACTACAAAAAAAAATGGAATAGGGGGCAACTTTCACAAATTAATAGTGTCATTCCTGATAAACCGAGTTCAGCGCACTCACGCCCTTAATTCCAAATTCAGTCTAGATCCCACAGGAGAGTGTGCTGTACCCTATGGATCTACCATTGCGAATAATTTATTGTTATTGCTGGTAAACGACATCACGGCTGCCAGCTCCGATGACACTTGCATCATAGTCAACGCTGAAGATACCGAAACCCTTACACTAAAACTGACCCAATGTTATGACACAAATATCAAAGTGGTTCCGTACCAACCGTTTGCTCTTAAACGTGGAGAAAACTTAATCCATTTCCAACTTCGAAACTTCCATACTAACTTATAAATATATCTGAATAACACGGCATTCCCCGAGTTGAACAAACCAAATAGAACTGGATACTACTACTTAGGGTTCATGTTCGATTCTGGTCATCTTCAGTGACATTTGCACTATCCAGACTGGCCCCAACACTGTCGAACGACAACATAAAAAAAGCATACTACGGGTATTTTCACTCGACCTTGATATATGGCGTCGATCTTTGGGGGACAGCAGCCGATCGTAACGAAGAGTGCTCAAGCTCCAAAAGCGACCAATACGAATAATCGCGGGAAAACCTTTCAACTACTCTACTCGGCACATATACCTTATTCATTAAGTACAAAATACTTATTTGCCATTGCCAAGCGTTTCCATCTTAGAAGCATGTAAGTACGTAAGAAAAAAATATTCGAATAAAACAAATGAGCAACAGTCAGGAGCACGCGAGTTGCACGTCTTCTGGTAGCGGCCCGCACCACCGCCAAAGCCAAATCGCCCAAGCCAAAACCAATCTGTTGGTGTGTTGAGGATCACACTATACGACACATTACCTGCCGAAATAAGAGTTGCCCCCAGTTATATCACATTAAAAATAAAATTAAAAAGATTTTGTTAGTTGGCCTGCTACACCGTCGACGAAGTTTACGATAAAGTATGAAAATATAAATTCATTTTTTATGTCTACGAGTAGATTGTAAAATTTTATTTCTATTGCTTTTCGTCCTTTTACGGATTCAGGTGTCAACTTTGACATAAAGTGCCCTTGTCGAATACTAGTGCAGCGTCGAGTACTAGAACTTTTACCTTACGTTTAATATTTCCTAGGTTATTTTTTCGGACGTTTTATTACTATCCTTTCTTTATTATCGCAACTGAAAGTGACGCCACAACCCGAACACTAATCTAAGAGACTAACCTGTAAGTCATTCTGCTCCAATATCTGCGCAAGTTCGATCCAAGCCTCAACATCGTCCGGGAACTGTTCGGTAACCTTCTTCAGATGCTGGCGCGCGATGTCGCGCTTGGACTGCGACGCTGAGTTGGCGTATAGTGAGCCCAGGATCTTCATGGTCTCGTAGTTGCCAGGTTGCACTTTCAGGACTTTCTCGAAGCATTGCGCGGCCTGTTTTGAAACAAGTGTTAATTAAAGTAATTAAGGCTTTATACATATAAACCCGTGTAAGCGATAGTTCTATGTTTTATAATAATTTATACATATCTGTTTAGGAGAGAAAATCAAATGATATAAATAGTGAGATAAGTATTCATCAATCTAAGTACATTTAAATCAATAAAGGAAAGTTGATTGCATCTTAAAAGACCTAGGTCTCTACCAAGACACAATCGAGACAAGAACGACTCGGCTAGATTTGGCCAATTTTTTGTACTCACACCATATAGTACTACTTACATTCTCAGTATCCCCTCTATAGATGTACATCTGCCCCAGACCATAGTGCGGTAGTACAAAGTTGGGCGGCGCGAACTGCGTCGCTTGGTAGTAATACTGGAAGGCCTGGTCGCAGTCGCCCTGCGCGTGGAAGGCTCGCGCTAAGTGGTGGCAGGACTCTGCCCGCATGGCCTCGTTCTCTGTGTTGTGGAAGGCGTGGAGAGCTAAGTGTTGCACTTTGCTGTAGTCCTGGTAGGAAAATATTTTATTAACGGGTATTTCTTTAAGTGAGGGCAAAAACATTGTCATGCAGTAATCAATACATATAATCAATACATATAATAAGACAGTAGAAATAAAAAATCTGTACAATAAATATATTTTAAAAAAATACGGTGATACGCCCCATCAGAAACGTTGATAAAATATCTTTCAATGGTTTTTAGAATTTTTGTCTGTCTGTCTGTCTGTCTGTGAATTTGTTCGCTAACTCCGCTTATTGTACAAAACTTGAAAGCTGCTGCAATGTTCGAAATACCGTCGTATAGTATAGTGCCATCCTGCTCGCCCAAATATTTGATATAGGAGACCGAGAGGGATGGTACTATACGATTGTCAATTTTATAACATCTGAGTAAATTTCGTTTTTGTAACCGACCATAGGTGGCGCTAGCTGAACACAAATACCATCAAATGAACCATAAGATAGGAATTAAGTGATTTTTATGAACCCTTTCCTGTCTGGGTGTTGTAGGTAGGTGCCCATTTTCTAAAGCTTCTAATATGCTGGACCCATTACTTATCACATTACGTATGGCCTTATCAGTTATGTTATCCCACTAATATTATAAGCGAAGAAATTTTAGAAGGTTTTTGAAAGTTGCAATAGAGTATTAAATTTAGTAAGTTGAAAGTTGTATTTATGCAACGTGATTTTAAAATTTCGATATCGTGATGTAGAACATTTGTAATTAATGCAAATTCTATATGCTTCAATAACTTTAATCGTGTACTACTACATGGATTTCCCTTTTAAGAAGCATTACGGTTAATTGAATTGGATTATTTCCAACAGTAATTAATAATGTTCAAAAATCCAAGTAATATTTCAAAACACACAGCGGACCTTATTTTAAATAAAATTGTGCACACATTTAATTAGTGTATCGAAAGAAATGGGCAGAGACATAAAAAGTACATTTTCCCGTTAATATTGTGTTTATTATACGGCCATCTATTATATTACATGTAGAACTACTTAAGACTCTTAAGAGCTGTATCTAACTGTTTCATTCTTGGGAAATATACTACGCCGCGAAGTCTCCTAGATTTGGTTGATGGCGCTGTTAACAGTATAGTTAGTTTTGTCAAATAATATCTAAGAAATTAAATGCGTAATCTAATGATGTAAATTGAGTTTACTGAAAAATTTATCAAAAGCAGTTACTTAAAAACTGAATTACACAGGAAAAAAAACACAAATACAAGACTTATTATAATAAACCGTCCTTCGTCATTCTTGCTGCAAAAGTGCCCAGAACACTAGCGGCATTTCCATGCTCGATGGCTACGGACAACCTTAGTTCTCTTCCTTTTGTCTGAGTCGACGGCTTTGTCATTCAGAACAATTTCGCGGCCCCCCTAAAGCAGCCCGCTGTCTCCACCACGAACGGGATGATCATGTATTGTATCCAAGTCATACAGGCCAAAGTTGGTTATACTCGAATGTCATCTGATAATGATAATGCTATAAGTTCATTTGCATGTGATTGCTGTCAAATGTGAGTAACTGTTTACAATTATCAAGAATTGTCATACAAATGTGACAAACTGTTGTCGTATCCCATAAGTATCACGCTATCCGTTTGGAATCTTATCCCAGACGGGAGCGCATAAGTACTTTTGTCGCTTCACCACCGCTAGAGTTTCGGCAGAGGGCTCCTGCCAAGTGGGAAGTGCGAGTAATATGGGTTTTAGAAAATGTGCTGACGCATACAGCATCCCACACTAAACACCGCCCCGTCTCCCACAGCAGCAGCGTCACTCCATCCGGCTACTTGCTATCAGTGCGGCTAAAACCCAGTGGCTTCAGAATGGAAGGAACTTCCGCTGACTGAAGAGACCTCTGGACAATATCATTAAGGTCTTAGTGACGCGGAATCCTACCACTACAAAGACGGCAACTCAATGTATGATGGCTTTGCATGCATTGTACAAGCGGATAATATACATCATAACGGACCCAGGGGGAAATCATTCGTCAAACGCAACGATTTTGCGCAACAAAAAGTCACGAAGCCAGCACGGTTTTTAGATAAAATTTTGGACAAGGATAGATTATAACTTAGAATTTTTCGTATGATTAATTTACTTAAAAGGCTAAAACTAACGGAAAATGCACAACTTGATGAATTAGGATATTTAGGATGGCACTTATTTCAGTTCTATCCATATGCCACTAATCGAACTAGGTATCTGATATAACCATATCTCCACAAATCCATACGATGCTAATATTGTAAATTTGAAATTAACTGTTCTCTATCTCTTACCACTTCACACTAAAAACGCTAAACGGATTAAGGTGTTTGGCATGAGGATGTTTTGACTCCTAGGAAAGGACATAATAGTTTTTGTTACAAAAATCATCCTCTATAGAAGTGCAAAGGGGGAAGGACGCCAGTGAAATACCCAATTCAACCCTGTGGGTTAAGTCCTGGGTTAAGTAAGTGTAATATGCATTACACTTTTTTACAACGTTTTGTTCTTACCTTATGTATAGCCAAATGCCTACCCTATCTAGGGATTGTCCTTGGATAATATATATACTTACCTAATGAAAGTTTATATGCGCGACGTAATTATGTTGCTATCCTCGCAATGCTTTTTCGTCACTGGGAACTTAGTTGTAATTAGGTATCGAATGACATTCCGTAGGTTAAATTCAGTAAGCGTAAGATAATGTTCTAAACCGTGAAGAAACACTCTGCCTTGACTACTTAATTAATTAAAAGATAATTTATGTAAACAGCTTTAACGTACTTTTTACCATATCTACAGCGTATCCACCAACCACTAAAAGATTATTATGTAAGTAGTAGTCACAAAGATACATACATGTGTAACAAAAATGCTGGTGATCCGATTAAGGGCACAATCAGGATCGTATTGTGATTTGTGATAAGGAGAAAAATTAACAAAAAACGTTTGAAAAAAAAAATCATTCCTATTGTTTTAAATTAGATTACTATATTGATCACCAGCATTTTTGGTACATCCTGAATTATTAGCGAGAAAAAAGAATAACGGAGTACTGTAGTTTCAAGTCAGTTGTTTATTTTATACGGTCCCGAAATTTAACTAGCAATTTTTGGTTCAAGTATTAACGTGTTCCACTACCAGTGTAAAATTCCACTACCAAAAAATCTAATGCTACGCAGACGAAGTCGCGGGTAAAAGCTAGTTAAGTAAATAAAGGAAAAATAATTTTAACAGTGAAACTCTAGGAAGAAGATTTGTTGTAATAATCATGCATGATCAATTGATCACATTAACTACACTTTAATGTTAATCTTACCTTTTTGAAAAAGAAGTGGTTCGCCAAATGATTCAATACCATAGGGTTCTTAGGATCAATGGCGTACGCCTTTGAGAGCATTATCACAGCCATCTTATTTGACTCATTCTCTTGCAGGTTTAGCTTGAGGATGGACAGGCCGACTAGCGCGCCCACGCACTGTGGGTCCAATTGCAGAGCTCGTTCAAAAGCCATCCTGGAAATTAAAGTATTTGTAGTATCATCATCATTCATCATCTATGTTGTGCTATAATCTGACAAATCAAGTCTGAGATTATTTTTTTTTAATTTATATGCCGCCTTTTTTTCGGAGAGACAGGACAGGGAGGCACTTAGATTTAAGAAAAATCTTGGCTCGGTATGTCAGTCTATATTTTATATACAATTCGCAGATTTATGTAGTCCTGAGGTGTGACGGTGTAGAGGTAGTGTGTGGATGTCAATCAAATTATATGAACCACGAGGACATCAAAAGTATACAATCACAGAAATATTGGGGTTTTCGCGGGTGATTTCTTAATAAAATTGATTGTACTATATACATTGTTATATTCCGTAGATTTTATTGTCTCCACTATACCTGAAAAATCACTTTATATGTTCCCCACCTTCAATGGTTTGGTCTTTGTGATTTCTGTTAGCCTTTATATGGAATGGGATATTTTAAGCAAAAGGTACTATGTACTTATTTTAATTTGTTGATTGTCATTAAGGTGCTAAAGCCATAAATATTTGTTTAGAAATTAACCTTATTGAAGTGGTACCTTTTCTAAAAACAAGCACATACAAAGTTTTAAAGATAAATGACAGCCTAGCGGGTGAGGGGTGAGAGACTATTGGTGTTTGATCTATGTTAGATATAAAAATAAACAACTTACCTAGCTTTTTCCTGATTATTTAACTTCATAAAACAATGTCCCATCCCCAATCTCAAGGCAGCGGGGCTGTCTGGATTAGTTCTTAGTGCTTTCTTATAGAATGCCAGTGCTCCTCTGTAATCTTTACGATTGAAGGCTATGCAGGCTTTGCCAAGGAGTGAGGGTACATTGTTTGGAGACTGGTTAAGCACAAAGTTGAACTGTGCATCTGCTTGTTCCATTTTGTCTCCTTCTAGTAGACAGAAATATGCTCGGCCTAGGAGATGGTTCTGAAAAGTTGGTATTGATTAATGTGACAAAATTACAGTATGCAATATTACTTACAAATAGTAGATTGTGTATCAAGGGTATAAAGTAACCCACTTTAGACAAGGCTATTTACTGGTCCAAGTTTAACAAGGACCAATATAATAGTTGAGGATAAAATGGGTATTTATGCCTGAGATATACAGTCTACTTTTCAGTCTGATTGTAAGGAAAATATTAGGCTTTATTTCAATAAAAATCGTTTAAAATTAAACATCCATGCTTGCACACTTGGTTTTTCTTCGCTGCGCGCCATCGCAGGCGGCCTGGAGCGTAGGGCACCTGCGATGTTACTTTATGCACTAGGGCATAAAAATTGATTTTATGTCGCCTAACCTTGGCTTAAAGTGGAACTTTTTGAGCAAGAGATGTGAAAATATTGTTCACATGATTTTGTGAAGTACTTACTTGATCATACATGATGATTTTATCAGCCATGGTATACAACAAAGTTGCTTTTGTGAACAATTCCTTCTTTCTATCTTTGGTTTTCTCCTTATTGGCTTCCTGCACATAGTATGCAGCCAGCATGTCGAGGGCCCGCATCTGATCCCTTTCCACATCCCGATACTCCATGTTGGCGTCCACACGAGACGCCTCCAGGATTTTGAGGAAGTCATCAATCTTTTTTTGTTTATAATAGGCAAGCTAAACGGGACAGTAATAAATAAAATTTATTATTCTCAATTAATGGTTAAAACTGATATTTTATAAGATTAAGGAGATTGGGACTTGAACAGACATAATATGTGACTTGATAAAACTTGACTTAATTATGAATTTCAATTTGTCCAAAAAAACGTAAGAGCAGCAACGTGCCTACATTAGCTTTCTGTTGCTTTTGTATTAAACAATATAATGTAATATGTAGATACCAAAGTGAGATTAAAACATTCATTGAAAAATACAATTATTGTTTGTGTAGTTTAACACCGTCTTTCAAAATGGACACTAACGCTGCTAAGAGAAACATAAAATGGTTTTAAAGTGGACTGGTAATTATTTTTAGTGAACCTACGTTCACCTTACTATAGCTATAAAAACAATTTAATTACGTGACTTTTAGGTTAGGTTTACTTACCGCAACATTGATCCAAACACTTAGCTGGGATCGCTCCTGCTGCAGAATGCCCAGTACTTCATCTCCAGCTGGTAACTGATCTGGATCTAACTCTATCACCTGAACGCAAAACACAGAATTGAAAAGGTTTGTCCCATAAAAAGAAAGCTACGTTTCACAGATCTATCAAATTACCTCATCCGTTGTCATTAACGGAATTTCCAACATTTTGCATTTGTTTTTTCCTGCTCGTCACAAGAATATCACAAACACTTTCACCGGTTACCCATAACCAATAATAATGCGATTTACGAAGGCGACGCAACAACCATTTTTGTTTGGCGATGCGATGCAAATTGACTCGTCGCGACGAATGGCGGCTGTGGCAAATTGTCACCAGCTAGCGTCAAACTCTGCTCGTTCCAAATTGATAAATCCTTAACAGTTCAAATATATGTTTAACCAGAAATAAAGGTTTTGTATCTATTCTATAAATTAAAACACCACGTTAATTATTATGAATGTAAATAAAATCAAAAAGTAATTAATAGATGCACACATTATCGACGAATTTTGCTTCATAGCAATGCATTCATTCTAAAATTTTAATCATAATTTCAGAACGAGTGCTTAAACAAGTTTACGTGCATGCTCCAAAACAAACGGTGTTTTCTGTGGACAGAGAGCTGTTGAAGTAACACTAGCAGAGTATACACAGTGACATGAATACGCACAACGGTCAATTCATCTATTTATTGATATTTGTTTTAAATACACAATAATAAGCGATAACGTAAATATAGACGTGTTTACCAATACTGAAAATTGACAGAATAGAAAACGGTGACAAGCTACTTATATATATAGCTTTTCTTTTTTTAAATTCAAAATTAATATTTGAAATACATTGTCATAGACAAAGGTGGCCTGTCGTCCACAACCTTATTTCAAACACTCCTCCTTAACTTTGAATCCACAGGCATCAAGAAAATTCAATCATCTTGCATGCCCATCATCTTGCTTGTACACCATACAAACTTTCCTTTTGCCAAAGGTTTAGTTAAAGCATCAGCAACCATACGATCAGTTGAAACATACCTTACTACTACTATCTGCCCATTCATAATTGCCTCTCTGACAAAATGATAACGAATGTCTATATGCTTCGTCCGCTGGTGATGCACTGGATTTTCGGCAATGGCTATTGCAGATTGGCTATCACTAAAGATAGGAATAAGTTCTTCTCCCTTATTAGTGATCTCTGCAACTAGTCTCTTCAGAAACACTGCTTCTCTTGCGGCTTCTGACATAGCTACATACTCTGCTTCTGCAGTAGATAGTGATATAGTTCTCTGTTTGATGCTTTGCCAGCATACAGCTGCACCTTGAGCTGTAAAGACATAGCCAGTCCAAGATTTTCTGTCTTCGTCACCTCCGTGACTTGCATCTGAATATCCTTTGAAAAAACTATCAGCACTGCATCCTTTGGAGTACACTATTCCACGAGATTTAGTTCCTTTAAGGTAGCGGAGCACACGCTTGGCAGCTACCCAGTGTTCTTCTGAATAGCATGTGTTAAATTGGCTCAGAGTACTAACTGCATGTGTTATGTCTGGCCTCGTACACACTGCTAAATACATTAAGGATCCGATGAGGTTCTGATACGGAATCCTTTCATCAGGCTTGTGCTCTGACTTCTTCAAATGACAGCAAGCAGTTGCCGGAGTTGCTGCTGTCTTGCAGTCCTCCATTCCAAAGGTCTTGAGAAGTTTCTCGATGTACCTCTCCTGATCAACTTTGATCACATCCTTTGTCTGAGTTATCTGCATTCCCAAAATAAGATCAGCTTCTCCAAGATCCTTCATTTCAAATTTGGACTTAAGGTCACTCTTGACTTTACGAAGTTCCTCTTCGTCATTCCAAAATATTAACAAATCATCAACATAAATTGCTAATATGATGATCTTATTTCCTTTTGATCTTGTATAGATGCATGGTTCGTTTTTGGATTGTTGAAATTGAAGTTTCTTCAATTCACCATCAAGCTTATTATTCCACTCTCGAGGTGCTTGCTTTAGCCCATAGAGCGAGCGATTGAGCTGGCATACATAGTCCTTTTTCTCTTTGTCTTCAACACCTTCAGGTTGTTTCATATAAACAGTTTCGTTTAAGTTTCCGTGCAAGAAAGCTGTCTTGACATCCATCTGGTCTATATTCAGTCCAATCTTGCTTGCCAAAGCCATCAGCATTCTCAGTGAACTGTGACGTACAACAGGTGAGAAGGTCTCATTGTAGTCAATGCCCCACCTTTGACTGAAGCCTCTTGCTACCAGTCGGGCTTTGAACCTACGCCTATTTCCCGCCTCTTCTTTGATTTTAAATAACCATTTAGAATCAACGACGTTACAGTTCTTAGGAGGCTTCACGAGAGTCCATGTGTTGTTTTTCTTGAGAGCTTCTAACTCCTCCTGAATCGCAGCTCTCCATTTGTCAGCATCTCGACCTGACAGTGCTTCTTCGATGTTAGTTGGTTCCTTTTCATGTGTGATGGTCTGATAAAGTATATAGTCTGGAAACTGCTTCGGCTTTCTGTCTCTTAATGGGTATCTTCTTGTTACCTCCGTTTCTTCTATATATTCTTCATCAGGCGACATGAATTCGTCAGATTCGTAACCAACCTCTTCAATCTCCACTCTAGGAAATTGAACTCCTATGATAGGTTCCACCGCCGGTTCGTTTCCAACCTCTTCAATCTCCACTCTAGGAAATTGAGCTCCTACGATAGGTTCCTCCGCCGATTCATTTGTAATTTCTTCGGATACTTCTTCAATTTGTTCTGTTTCTGGTTGGAAAGGTTGACTTTCCTGAACAGTTGGTAAGAAGTCGATTGTGGGAGATTCTGCCCTTTTTTCTTCTTCAGCAGGTAGAGGTTCACTTGTATGAACTTCAGGTAGAAACTCGAATGCTGGTTGCTCATTCCTTGTATCTACTGTTGTTCGATCTTCCTCATCTTGTATAATTTGGATAACCGAACTCTCTTTGATCGGTGTTTCTTGCCTCTGGGATTGGTACATCTGGTTTTCAAAAAATACCACATCCTTTGCTTTGTATGCTTTACCAGTCTTTGGATCTAGAAGTCTATATGCCTTCGCATCATCCGCAAAACCTGTGTAGACAAGCTCTACACTTTTGGGATCAAACTTCGTCCGTTTCTGATCAGGAACATGCATAAAAGCTCTGCAACCAAACACTTTTATCTTATCCAAGTTACATTTTTTACCTGTCCACGCCTCTTCTGGCGTTTTGTCTTTGATGGCAATCGTTGGTGATCTATTCTTCAGATACACCGCGTGGTGAACGGCTTCAGCCCAAAAACGCCTGTCGAGACCCGATTCGTGTAGCATCGATCTGCTCTTCTCGCATATCGTGCGATTCGCTCGTTCTGCAACGCCGTTTTGTTCTGGGGTGTATTCAACCGTGAGCTGGTGCCTAATACCATGCCGCTTGAGAAAATCTTCCATCTGCCGGTTGACGTACTCTTTCCCGTTGTCTGTCCTTAGCGCCTTCAGTTTACGACCGGTTTGCGTCTCAACTAGTGCTTTAAATTCGAGAAAATACTTAAAAACATCACTTTTATTTTTTAAGAAATAAACAAAAGTTTTACGCGTAAAATCATCGATAAACGTGAGAAAATACAGACACTTACCAAAAGATTGTACGTTAATAGGGCCACACACATCGGAGTGTACTAATCCTAGCACTTCCGCTGCTCGTGTTACACGATTTCTCTTCATCGGTTGCTTGGTTTGTTTTCCTTTCAGGCAGGATACGCATTCCAGGTTTGAATTGCTGTTAGGAAAACTTACCCCAGTTGCCATCTTGTTTTTCAGAAGTAGAAGATTTCGAATACCTAGGTGTCCCATACGACGGTGCCATAAATCCAATGTATCACCGCGTTCCGAAACCGTAGTGAAGGCCGTATTCTGTAAACAACACTTGTTTAGCTTGTATACACCTCGATCTTCTATACCCTTAACAAGAACCGTACCACTTATATTGCATTCATCACTCTTATAAATTTCACAACCATTGTGACCAAATACTATTACATACCCCTTTCTTGCAATAGTACTCACACTCATCAAATTAGATGATAATTTAGGGACATACATTACGTTACTTACAGTCATTCCAATTGACTCACAAAGCACCGTACCTCGTCCTTCGCCGTGTACCTTGTCACCATTAGCACATGTTACAGGAGCTCTATCTGTAACCTTAAAGTCTCTAAACCACTGTCTTCGATTTGTCATGTGCGTGGAAGCTCCGGAATCTAGAACCCATTCCTCTTCACGGTCTCCAGTCATGGCAAATGCAAAAGCACTAAAAGCCTCCTTCTGCTTCTTAGGTTTCTCTGGACATACAGATGCCTTATGTGGACCATCACAAATAAAACATTTTATCTTCTTCTGCTTAGATATCGGCGGTTTCTTGCCTTTATGCTTAGATAGCAATGCAGAAGTTGTAGATGTTCCACTCGTACTCGGTGACGTATACACTTCTTCCATTTGAAACAGCTTCGATTTGACATAATTAGTTGTCAACGCTATGTTGCTGTTTTCTACAGCCAGTCGCATCGGTTGAAACTCACTCGTGAGGCCTTGAAGCATCAAAGCAGCCAACAGCTCATCGTCTACCTCCTTTCCAAGGTCTGACAGCTCCTGAGATGTCGACATTATCGCTGTCACATAATCCCTTACTGTCGTAAACTTCTCTAGTTTATAGCCGACTAGTTTAGAAAGTAATCTACAGCGATTATTCAATCCTTTGTCTTCAAACGCATCTTTCAACGCATTCCATGCTTCTTTAGCTGTCTTCACGTTTTTGACGTGTACCAGGCAATGCGGTTTGATCATTAAGCATATCTTAGCTTTTGCTTTATTATCCTTTCGCATACCTGCAGTATCGGTAGCCGGGGGAGTTACGCTCGTGTATTCCCACAAGTCTGTATCTATTAGGTATAGTTCCATCTGGAATTTCCATATCGAATAGTTCGAACTGCCATCCAGTTTATCGAAAAGCGTATGACTATTCATAATTCCAGTACCTCCGTTATCCGCGTAGCTAGAAGAATCTCCTGAACCCGTTGACATTTTTCATGTTCGAGCTGATTTCAACGTTTTTTATCACCCATAACCTTTGTTGAAGTAACACTAGCAGAGTATACACAGTGACATGAATACGCACAACGGTCAATTCATCTATTTATTGATATTTGTTTTAAATACACAATAATAAGCGATAACGTAAATATAGACGTGTTTACCAATACTGAAAATTGACAGAATAGAAAACGGTGACAAGCTACTTATATATATAGCTTTTCTTTTTTTAAATTCAAAATTAATATTTGAAATACATTGTCATAGACAAAGGTGGCCTGTCGTCCACAACCTTATTTCAAACAAGAGCCTATAATAATGCGTGTGAGAAGAAGTTATCTTCTTGTTCTACTACAAACTCTATACAATTGTTATTATTTGTATGCTATGAGTAATCGTTTTTCACAAAAAGTACAAATCCTGTAGCGGCGAATAATTAAGGTTGGTTAAAAATGCCAGCGTTACCGTATTTAAACATATACTTCCTAAATGACATTGACAGTCGTGTTGACCGGGAACATTCTGAAAATAGTGAAAATAATACAATTTATTTTGATTTGATTGTATTAATAGGAAATAAAATATTGTTGCAATCATTAATAATAATTGCTTTTTTAGACTATGAGCAGCAAAAGGTAAATCAGTCTTGGATTATTGTAATGTAGAAAGGTAAATAAAAACGATTTACGTATGCTTCATTAGTTCATTACTTATTTGCTATTGTTTACATTTCCTTTTTTTTATTTCTAGCTAAAATGGACACAGTACCTCAAGGAAGCAGAATCACTTTCAAGCAAGCCCAGCCAAATCCACTTTTTCAAGGTTGGTTGGCAGAATTACATAAAGAAGCAGTGGAGAATAATAGTAATTTCGAGTCCGTCGTAAAAGAAGCGCTGACCGCACTTTCCAAGTATCCTCTACCTTTGCAAAGCGGTACCGAGTGTGCCATTCTCAAGGGCTTCGATAAGAAACTATGTGCTTATTTAGATAAGCGTTTGGAAGTACATAATTACAACAAGAATTTGCTCACAAACAATTCATCACCTAAGAGTTCCGACACAGAAACCTATGACCTAGATAGCCCTGTTAGAATTGACTGTGAACCAGAACCGCCTATTAATATACCTTGCAACTCATACCCACTGTCTGTAAACACAAATTTGAACTCAGAAAACCAAGAAAATGTTGCACAAATAAGTGAAGCTAGTGGTAGTAAACCCAAAGCTCCAAAGAAGAAACAGAGGGGTTCATACAAACCAGCATTTCGGTCTGGTAGCTATGCTATTCTAGTTGGCCTCCTGGAACACTTTAAAGAAAATCCAGATAGTCCTGCTCTGAAAAAGGAAGAGTTAATTGACATAGCACAAAAACACAGTGAAGAGTCCTTTACTAGACCAAAGCCAGAGTCATTCTATACCGCCTGGAGTAATATGACAAGATTAGTGTCAAAAGAGCTTGTAAATAAGAGAAAGAATGGTAGAAAAGTTGAGTATTATTTAACAGACCAAGGAATTTCAAAGGCAGAAGAGCTATTAAAAGAATATGCCAATACCCCTACAGATAATGACATTATATTTAATGATGCTAGTCCCAGAAGAAGCCCTGATGTGGAAATAGCTATGAAAGTTGATAGGCCACTTGTCAGGGAAACTACAAAATCTCCAGTGGCAGAGATACAACAGTTAGAAGCTATTGAAATGCCCCCTGGATCCTTTGATGTTATATTGTTAATTGATAAATGTGAGACAAGTGGGTAAGTGTATGTAGTATATGTTATGTTGATATACATACCAGATGGCACTACTCATGCATGGGTCTTGTGTCCATATGAAATAATTTACAAAGTGACATTTGACATGTTCCCACCAGAGCCAAGTTCCGCTAGTGGCAAATTGACTCGTGGTATCCCCACATGAGTGGTGCCGCCTGGTGAGCGACAATATGGTGGCCCAACATAACTTCATTCATAATAACTTCATATTTCAAGTAAAAATAAATTTGATTGAGGTAATCAGTAGCTGAGCAGTGGGGTGTTCAAAGTGATCCAACTCTAGATGTCACAACAATAGGTTTTGCTAAGATAATTTTGAATACCTTGCCAGCTTAGCTACTACTGCTGACTGTACCTACATAGTATGAACTAGTATTACAAACTTGTGCCTACAGAAGTACCAGCCTTATGAAAAAGAGAGATGTAGAGATTCCATTGTATAGAGTGCAACCACGCTAACTTTGTATTGATTTGGTAGACTTGGCAGTAACATTGTATGGAAATGCCATACTTCACGTAACACTTGGCAGGAAGACTTGGTAAGCATGGTCCAACTATACATTAATCTTGTGTTCCATTTCAGATTATCCAATAAACATGATCCAACAGTTAACCAATTCAAGAAATACCCAGACTTAAAACATGAATACCGAAGCTTAAAAGTAGGAGATTTTACATGGGTGGCTCGGCACAAAGTCAACATGGATCAAGAGTTGGTACTTCCATATGTTGTAGAAAGAAAACGAATGGATGATCTAGGATCAAGCATCAAAGACGGCAGGTTCCATGAGCAGAAGTTTAGACTAAGAAAATCAGGATTGAAAAATGTTATATATTTAATAGAGAATTTTGGTTCAAATAAACATGTGGGGCTGCCAATACAGTCTTTAATGCAGGCCCTGCAGAATACAAGGGTGCAGGACAATTTTAAAGTTCACGAGACTGACTCTTTGAAAAATTCGGCACGGTTTTTGGCAATGATGACTAAAAGGCTGACTATAGAATATAAGGTTAGTTTCTGTACCCATTTACTACACAAAACATTAGTTTTATGATTGCATATTTTCAGATAGCAGATATCTTTGTGTTTTTTTAGATATCTTTTAAACCTTACAATACCAGACAGCGAAGGAATGTCGTGTCCCGGACGCCAGGCGATTGCGATTGTTTCAGCGAATTTCAACTTTACGGAGTCTTGACCTTATTGCATTGGCGAAACTGTCAGATGTAGCCGTCATTGGCGTCCGCGGCAAGACTTTCCGATGACAACCACAGCCAACTATGGCGATCAAAGTATTGACACATTTTTATTTGCTTATTTTAGCAAATATAGTGACCGAAAACACTCGTCATTTTCCTTCTTGGCATGCAATGAAGGGCTGTAGCCGGAGGTGAATTTGCATTCGTCATTAAGATCGCCGCCAATGGAACTGCTTAACAATGTAAACAAAAGGCGTCACATGTTTTGTCACTGTTTCTCCTCGTATTTTTATATTACCTCATCAAACACCACTGAAACCATTCACTACTGAAACGGACGCATTATCATTAGTTAATATCGAAGATTTCATTAAAAGTTTAAAAGTTAGGTTATTACGAGCAATATGGCGGTTTGTTTGCATCGTTCAGAAGTTCCATTGCCAGCGATTTTACAGGTGGGTATTTCGGGGTACCTAAGCATTTCGGGGTACATTTATCAGAGTTGATGGTATTTCTTAAGGCAGGGTAAGGCAGGGTTTATAAGGCCCCTCCTAGCTACGGTCCTGATCTGAATACCCTCTTCCAATTCCAACCAACAACTCAAGTGGGTTACTTACTTACCTACCTCAACTCTCAACAATTATACCTAATTGTAAACCTACCGGTTTGCAGAAGTAAGCTGTTGCTAAATCGTCTTCTCATGTTTCAGGATAAATATTTAAAAGGCTACAATCGAGAATCACGAGGAGACGAGCTCATGACATTCTCATACCTCAATCAAGCATCAAAAAAAACTAAGCCGCTGACCGTGTCAGAGACTTTTATTAAACTGCTTTTACAGCTTAAAGGTGCTTCCGTTGAAAAAGCTCTGGCTATAACCGAAGTGTATAAAACCCCCCACTCGCTAATAGAGGCTTACGAAAACTGTAGTCAGAAAGAAGGGGAGTTTTTACTTGCCAATTTGAAGTATGGCGATTTGAGCAGAAATGTGGGGCCTACAGTCAGCAAATCCGTTTATCATTTGTTTTCTAATATAGACCTTGCTTGACTATATTTTGTTTTATCATTACTATAGTTGCCGATTTCTAAGTCTGAACTTTTGACACATCGAAATACCCATAGAACGTAAACGCGCAAGACACTTTGGAATTATAAACAAAATCCCATAAAGACATTACAGCTAGTCATGTACATAAACACAATATTTCACTTTTCATAAACATAATGTGATGAATGTTACATTTTTTCATACATTAGTTATTGAATATTTTACGATAACAATTTAGCATGCCAACAGTTACGGTCTACGTCGTTTTTTTTTTAAATTTAGTGTTGTGACCATGTCTGCTGTTCCAATTCATACAACTGTCTGTTAATCGATAAAAAACGATCTTGTTATCAATAGGCAATACAGTAAAAAATCAAAACAAAACGATTAAAACGAAAATAAAACTAAGTACGATGTGCAAAAAATGTTATTTAAAATAAGACAAAGTAACTATGAAGATTTTTATCTTACATTTTAAGAATTCAACAGTATTGATTTCTGAACGAAACTGAGATGACTTTGGAAAAAATCGTATGACAAATGCGCAGTTTGTCGAAGTTTCTCGGTCTTATCAAATACAAATCCGTAGTAGTAAAATCGAATCAAACAATTCATCGCTAAAATCAATAATCGCTGAATTTGACAAACGATTTGTCTTAGCCTCATCACTAAGTACGTCAATACTCAAGTGTCAAAAGTTCAGACTTAGAAATCGGCAACTATAACAGCTATTGTTGTACAAATACATGTTTGCACGATATTGCGAGGAATGGAGACCGCAATTCGGTATTTTTATATATATCCCAGATAACTAAATGGTGTTTTGTTTGCTATGATGTACTTATACATCAAATTAAAGACAATTAAAAACATTACACTTAACATATAATTTAATTTTTCTAACGCCAAGATGGCCATTTTAAACATCCACAACAAAAAAGGTAATTTTCATTATATCTGACATAATTAATTATTGTTAGGTTTCAGCGATATAATATTTATAGCAAGACCTATAGCTACTAGTTATGAACCTTTAAGGCCGTCCCCTATGCCAATGACCTCGGCGATTTGAGCTTTCTTGTCCTCCCGCTTCCTTTCCTCACCGGTTATACAATACGTCAATAAGCATAAGTTGCCACCTAGGAAGAGCTGCTTGTACTAGGACGCAACCCTATAAACTAGGGTGAGTGTACCAGTGAATGAACATTTCTAGTAAATGAACAAAACGCACAATTTCTCGTAAAACAAGAATTCTGCATATTTATGCCGAGGGTAGTATTTTTTTTCAAATTACCGACCTTATTTGTGAGATTGTGGTTACACTCCGGTTGACGCCTGCTCAACAGTATTAAAGTATTGGTGATGTGAAGTTGACGTGTCGCGTATTACGATTTTTTGTATGAAGCGCTTATAAGGAAACGGGTAAGTCGCCATCTACCTATTGAACTATTATACTTGTATAGTATATTTTCTGCACATGGAGTATGTTTTTTTTAAATAATAAGAACATATTTGAGCTATGTGAATGTAATTTAATGATAAATCATGGTTATAATCGGTTTTTAATCGAGTATTCACTTATTGGATCCTAAACCACGATAAATCCAGTGAATGAACCGGGGGGTTCATTCACTGGAATAATGTGTTTCAGTTTTTAAGCAATTTCTTGCGTTTTCGTAATTATAATAAAATATTACTTACAGCAATATTAAAACAATTTAGTTATCTTTTAAGTGGCCAGTGTTCGAACACTAGGTTAAAAGTAGGTTCATTCAATGGTTCACATTTTCCAATGAATGAACTACCTTAAGTACATTAATTTGTTTTGCTTAAAATTTTGATTCATTGAATAAAAAATCTCGCTGATTATATTTTTTAACAGTTTTAGAAAATGGAAACACAAAACAAAGAATATCGGAGGTTTAAATATTCACCACAAACTCAAGACAAAGCTTTAAAAGCTATTGCAAGTGGAGAACTATCACTATGTAAGGCAAGAACGGCATTTGGCATACCAAAGTCAATTTATCGTATCCCAAAATACCAGAAAAACAACGCATTGTGAAAAAGAAAGATCCAATGCCGTTTGGTTTAACAGGTTATAAATATAAAGAATATATGGAAAAAAATCAAGAAGAGAAGAAAAGGAAAGAAGACGAACTAGACCAACGCAGAAATAAAGTTTTTTCAAATTGGTTTTCTGTTTATTATCACGTTATTTGTGTCAGAATGACGACAACGTAATAATTACCTGCTTAAATGAGTAATAAAATATTTTCTATTTAAAAAATATGTCGTCGAATCCGACTCGGTTGGGCAGCGTTCGGGAAGCTGCGACACATCTTTTCGTCCAATATTCCGCAGTGCCTGAAGACGAAAGTCTTCGATCAGTGTGTGTTGCCAGTGATGACATACGGTACTGAAACGTGGTCGCTTACAATGGGCCTCATAAGAAGGCAAAGTCACCCAAAGGGCAATGGAGAGAGCTATGCTAGGAGTCTCTCTGCGAGATCGTATCAGAAATGAGACCATCCGCAGCAGAACCAAAGTAACCGATATAGCTCTCCGAATCGCTAAACTTAAGTGGCAGTGGGCGGGGCACATTGCACGTAGAACCGATGGCCGTTGGGGCGGAAAGGTTCTCGAGTGGCGACCGCGTACCGGAAGGCGCAGCGTGGGTAGGCCCCCCGCAAGGTGGACTAATGACCTGGTGAAGGTCGCAGGAGTCCGCTGGATGCGGGTGGCGCAGGACCGGTCATTGTGGAAATCTTTGGGGGAGGCCTATGTCCAGCAGTGGACGTCTTTCGGCTGAAATGATGATGATGATGATGATGAAAAAATATGTACAAATTTGTAATATTTTCATAAATAAAGCATAACTTGTTATCGTAGTTCATTTATTGGAACTAACCCGTTCATTAACTAGAAAACGGTGTTCATTCACTGGTGATTTCCCGTTTTTTCCCTACTTTGTCCTGCAACTTTAAATAATAGACACCTACTTTAAAAACAAAGCAATATAACTAAACTAGAATAGTTTATTTTGTATAAAAACACGACATTTGCATTTTAAATGTTATAATATGTCTCAAATAAATTTTTGAAGTTGTAAATTTCCTTAAGGGTTCATTCACTGGTACACTTACCCTACTAGTGCCATCTTACACGACTGGCCCCCGTCGCCCGCGCAGGCATCTCGAGCCGGCGTTTTCGGAAAAATGCGTGTAATAGCTTTTTCTCGAAAAGTACAAAACTTATCCAAAAATCAGTAGATGCGTTTAAAGTAAACATAAATATATACTGCTTGTCTTAGTTTCTTGTACTTACGACGCATAATAAGGGAGAAGATACAGATTTAAGGTAGAAAAAAGGGTTTACGGTTTTTTTTTTTCTCTTGATGTATTATGTTTTTCGACAATTTAGTAGAACAAAATGTAGACCAAATACCTAGCTACATTATATATTTTTTTCAAGCGTTGTGCTTAGAGCTGAACAAAGCCTATTCACTTTAAAAACAGTGAAATATGCCGGGTAGCCCCTTAATTTAAAAAAAAATTAAAAAGACATAAGTTAGGATAAAATTCTCGGGATAAAGTTGATTTTATAAAACTCGACATTTGCCATCTTTGATTAGCCGCCATCTTTATTAGCTACCATTTTAAGATGCTAATCGTAGTTTTTTGGTGTTCTTTTCTTATAATCTTACCTAACTGCCGTGAAAAGGAAAATTAGTAAGTATCTCCAAAATGTACCCATCCTGTCATACATCCGCCCTTTTGGATTGGCCGCTATTTTTATTAACATCCTAATAAAATAAACATGTCTAGCTGCTGTACAAAGCTTCTTAGAGTTAAACCACGTTATCTCTTCCAAGCATATTAACTGTCAAACTTTAGTGTAATTATGACGTTTAATGAACACAATCACCGCCTGTGCTATTAAAATCTAGGAAACTTAGCATAGACAGACTCTAGCTGGGCTTCGGACTATTAAGTTTGTAAAGAGGCTAGAGATTACTAGAGTGACAACGATTTCAGGATAAAATTGATATCAAAATTAAAATTATGATTCATCTTAGGTAGGTACCTACTTAAAAATACATGGTAGCATGGAACTCTGTGTGCGGCAATTATACGGTTTTCGGATTTCCTCCTGTACTTGGGCTACAAGCTCTTGCTTTTTGCCAAATTTCGTGATGCCCTATACATTTTCATTCCAATTGCAAATGTATGGGAAACGCGACATAAACGACCGTATTAGTTGACTGTGTTGTCGTAAAGGTTTGGTTTTTTTATAGCTTCAAGGGACCGCAGAACTGTGTAACTATATAGGGTGGAAATAGATTTTGGGTCAGTGAGGGCAGCTACCAGATCCCGTTTTGCTAGGCGAAAATGGTCTTGGGAGACCTTCCTTCGATTTTAAATTAATGAAGATTGGCGTTTATAGATTTTGGATAAAACATACAGAGTGCGAAAAAATGGTAATTAGTATATATAAAATCACCATTTACGAGCAGAGGTGATGAAAAAAATAAAACAATATTTTGGTATATAAATTTATTTATATAACTATTGACTGTGACATTTAGCTGATAGCAGTAGTTTAGATGACAGGAAACTCTTCTAGTGTTTGTAAAGCTTCAGAATATACATACATATTTCAGATCAATTAAGAGCACTTTAGGATGGAATCTTTCCAGTTCACAATATTAGCGTGCAATATTACAAAATCAAAATATACAGAGTTGGTTTGACACTAAAAGGTAAGAGATTCAGTGGAGTAGGTATCCTGATATTACCATACAAATGCAGATAAGTAAATAAGCGCAGTTTCAACAATACGCGAGATTCTCTTTACATCCGTTGACGTCATTCTTCTTCTTTAGATGTCTTTGATAAAGACGAGATAATTCAAGTTCATAGTTTTACCCAGAACAGTAAGATAGAAGTAAGTATATATAATACTTATACAAAATAATTTACTAAAATGACTCTAGTAGCTATACAATTGGTTCATGCGCTGGGAGTAACGCTCAGACAACTTTAAATCGCAGGAGATTCTTTCACGTGCCAAACCAAAATAGCTAATATTTTAGACCCTTATTTTCATCATCACATTGCTTTTCCCTATAGTTATACTTAACAATAATAATATCTCTATTAAAAACTAAAACTGTTTGAATGCAAGAAAGAAGAATTCAGATAGTAGAAAATGGTGGCGGTGGTGTTGAAATTCAGACCATGGCACCAGTTTTAGTATAGAAAAGATGGCTACATATTAACATCGAGATATAACATTTTTAACATCTGATAAAATTTACAAAATATGTCGATTGCGTCCTTACCCATACATTAATACAAATTTAAAAAATCACAACAGAAATAGCGAAATTCGAAACACAAGCAGCTCTAATTACTCAAAATAAAAGACCCGCAAGATAAATGCCAAATACACTTACATCTAACATTTAAACATAAAATCAGTGGCTTGCATCAGATTCACAAATTTTGACTATCTTGCTTACAAGCACTAACAATAAATGACCAGCCACCAATGAATTCGATGAACTCAATATTCATATCACCCTGTTGCCTGAATGTGCTTACGGCACTCAGTGTCAAACAAATGAAATACTTCTAAGTGTACGTGAAATAAAATAGTATGTGCACTTACGTAGATTGAAGTGGGGTTTAGTTATTAAGCTTAGCTTAGAGAGTATGGTAGTTCCTTTCGGTTTGGGCCTTGTAGTACTTGAAGCCCATGAAGCCGATGGCGAGGAGACCCAGGGTGAGGATGATCCCGCCCACGAAGCTAGCGCCGTCGAAGCTGAAAATTAAACAGGAGGTTTCTATTGGTAAAGTTGAAAAAAAATGGGTATTTCGCTGGATAGACCTAGAGTTATTTGATCTGTAGGTTTTCGCAAAAAAGTCAAACAAATAATAACAGGTAGGTTGCTATAGGTATTAGAATACCTATTGCCCGGAGGTTAGAAATAATTAATTTGACCTTTGCTTTCGTCGGGTGGGTAACAATAACAACCATCAGACTAATTTTTCAGTCCCGTGTTGAAATTTAAACTTTCTTGGAGACTATACTAACAATGTTGTTTTCACAGATCTATCGCGTGGTGTTGGTATGATGTTTTGTTTATTTTCTTAATGGTTGGTGTGAAAAGCAAGGTGTCACGCGGTATCAAAATTATTTTCGTCTTGGGCACGCTTGAATCCCTAATTACGTACAGGATTCCATTTTATAATTCCGAACGTATTGCCGGAAATATTATGTTTTTGATCCTTTGTGACTCAATATTTTGTTTATTCACTTATCTCTCGCTTTCGATGAGGGAAAATATCGTGATAAAACCACACTAATTCCGAAGCTCATTGTTTCCTCTTTGGGAAGGTCATATTGGTAGCCACATAGTACAAAATGGTGCACCAGTTCTTGGGGTTAGGTCCAAGAAGTCGGGATAGGCTTTTGTCCAGCAGTGGGCTTCTTTCAGCTGAAATTAGTGTATGAGATTGATAAGTGGATTCCTGGGTCCCTGAGCCGTGGCAAATCAGGACGCTAAGAAGATAGCTTATGCAGATGTGGAACAAGTCGGTACATTTCACCATTAGGTACCCAATAGGAATATTGTTACGTTATCGAGATTCGTCGATCGAGCTCTTGCGTCCTTGACGGGTAGCGAGAAGAAATAACGAGTTTGTTTCCTTTTTTTCGTATAAATGGTACAAAATGTTAATATTTGGGTTTTTTACGTATCTAATCTCACATCCGTATCCGTGGATGTATCTTTTAATATCAAAAAATCAGCTCCGCAACATCCCTGATACATACCCTCTAGCCTGAAGAGGTTTCACCGTGGCAGAGGGATGCTCCGTTGTGGTCGCGGCCTTAGTCGGGACAGTGGGCACGGTCGAAGAGTGGTCAGGTTTGGCTGTAGTCGGCGTCGTCTTGTCAGCCGTGTTGTTGGTAGCGTTGGGCGCGACTGTGGTTGGTATTACTGAGGCGTTGGCCTTTTCGGTAGTCACAGCAGTTGTAGCGGCTTCTGGTGGGTTGGTGGGTACTGCGTTTGTGGGTGGGTTAGCAGCGGGTGCTGGGGCGGGTTTCGTCTCCTCGTGGGCTGCGGGAGCGGGTGGTGCCGCAGGAGCTGGTGCCGCAGTAGCTGGTGCTGCAGGAGCTGCTGCGGCAGGACCTGCTGGTGCGGCAGGATGGGCCGCATTTTCAGCTGGAATTAAAAAAAACTATTTAACAAGGGTAATATAGTCAAAAATTAAGACGCGAGACGTGAGGACATGAAACAAACTATATGAAATAGTCTACTTAAAACACATATGTTTAAGTTTTTAATAATTTGTACTGTTATCATATTAAACATGATCAAAAATTCGAAAAATCGAGACAATCGCGTTTCCAATTTCAATGTCGGTAAAAAAGGAGAACGGCCCAGGTACAATATGTGTCTGTACTTATTCTGTTATAAAAGCGTTCATACATATTTATGAGACGATTCTCCAGTTAACATATTTTTGCGCTTAACTGTAAATAAAAACGAATGTCGTGTCGAGAAATAATATGTCTACATATTTACGTAATGCTGCCTACAAGCTGTTCTCGAGAGTCCTTGCGAATCGTCTCTCCACAAGATTTGACGCCTTCCAGCCACCGGAACAGGCCGGATTTCGAAAAGGCTACAGTACAGTAGACCACATCCACACAGTGCGGCAGGTTATACAGAAGTCTCACGAGTATAATCAGCCGCTGTGTCTAGCATTTGTGGACTACGAGAAAGCCTTCGACTCCATTGAAATCTGGGCTGTTCTGGAATCTTTGCAGCGATGCCAAGTCGATTGGCGGTATGTGCAGGTGTTGAGGAGCCTGTATAGCATGGCAACGATGTCTGTTCAAGTCCAAAACCGTAAGACAAACCCTATACAGCTGCTAAGAGGAGTGAGACAGGGAGATGTTATTTCTCCGAAACTGTTCTCGAACGCACTGGAGGACGTCTTTAAGACCCTGGATTGGACTGGGATGGGCATCAACGTCAACGGCAAATACCTCACACACCTTCGCTTTGCTGACGACATAGTCATAATGACAGAATCGCTGCAGGATCTGCAGAGAATGCTGCACAGTCTTAACGCTGCCTCACTTTCGGTCGGTCTCCGGATGAACTTGGACAAGACCAAGGTCATGTTCAATGAACGGATAATTCCGGAGCCGATATCGATCAGCGGCGAGACGCTTGAAGTTGTCCAAGAATATGTCTACCTAGGGCAAACCTTGCAGCTGGGTAGAGACAACTTCAAGCGAGAAATCTCTAGGCGAGTGCAGCTGGGCTGGGCAGCGTTCGGGAAGCTGCGTCATATCTTTTCGTCGCCACTACCGCAGTGCCTAAAAAGCAGGGTTTTCAACCAGTGCGTCCTACCTGTGATGACATACGGAGCCGAGACGTGGAACATGACGGTCGGGCTGGCTCACCAACTACATGTCGCTCAGCGTGCAATGGAAAGAGCAATGCTGGGTATCTCGTTAAGAGACAGAGTCCGGAACGAGACTATCCGGCACAATACCAAAGTAGTGGACATAGTCCATAGGTGTTGCAAGCTGAAGTGGCAGTGGGCCGGTCACGTCTGTCGCAGAACCGATGAGCGTTGGAGCAAAAGGGTTCTCGAATGGGCACACCTCGGCAAACGTAGTGTGGGACGCCCTCCTGCCAGGTGGACCGATGACTTGAGAAAGGTAGCTGGTAGTGGTTGGATGAGGGTCACGAAAGACCGTACTTTGTGGCGCACCCTTGGGGAGGCCTACGTCCAGCAGTGGACTGCAATAGGCTGATTGATTGATTGATTGATTGATTTACGTAATGAATGGACTTTCACAATGAAACAGTGCACAGTGTGTAATTTTGGCTTAGTTGCGGTCATGTGTGGTTTATGTGTTTAATGGATAGCTCTTAATGCTTTAGAGGTTTGACAAAGACACCGAAGGTTTTTTTATAATTAGTTTCGGAGTTATTGTGATTTGCGAGAAAAACCCATAGAAACCATAAAAATGCATTATTTTTTTTCAGGTGCATTATATGCAAATAAATTAAATATGTCCTCATAAAAGAAGTTTCTAGCCATAGCTTTGCAAAAAAACTGCATAAAAAACACGTTAAATTAAGACACAATTAAGGTTTTTACCGAAGATGAAAACTATTTTTTGTGGGTCAGTGTCTTAATGGTCGCATTTAATTTTTTAATAGACTGAATTTACACATAATAATATACTTGTATATTAAATGCCAGCTCATAAAAATGAAGGGGTGACGAAATATGAATTTTTAAAATTTTTGTTAAGGGTTGTCACTAACTTTTCTATGGAAATTTAATTATCATGTTCAGTCATATTAATTGATTCTGCTCATAAATAAGATCGATAATTTTGGTTTATTATATTACTTATATCATTCAACCACTCAAAACTTTTTAAAACAAAAACATTAAAACAAAATCAGCGCAATTTTCTGGTTTGTAATAGGCATTATTATGTTTGACTCTTAAAAAATTGTGCTACGCAAAAAAACGTTGGGTCATATCTTAGATTAGATGAAGGATATTTTGTAACAATTTGGCTACCAAATACGTCAAAAAATACGGCTAGGTTCATAAAAAACTGATACATGGTGCGAAAATCATAGAATCTATTTCCTTACCCATTGGAATGCTCTCAGAACAAGCCGGTGAATTAAGGAACAAAGTTTGGCGTTATGATCGAGAGCACCATACACGCATATTAGACCGTAAAACCACTGTCCTTGACTTGGTTCACCGAGCTTTAGAGTCTTCTGAGTCTTCTGACCCTCTTTTGTCGACTATGTCAGTTGGCGAGAGACAAAAAAAAAGAAAACATTCTGCCATTCCAGACAAAGTTCTGCAACTTTTAAAACCCACAATGGATAACGTACTTATCCACATATGACGACCCGTCACCACTAAAATATTCTGATGATACTTCTAGTGAATTCGAACGAGATACTGACGACGATAACGAAAATAACAACATTGTATTATCATCTGAAGAATTGTATTGTGATGATTGATGATGATTGATAAATTTCATTTAAATTGATTCAGCCGTCCTTGTGTGATCGAGCAACAAACATCCAAACTTACAAGCATTTACATTTATAATCTTAATAGGATTTATTTTTGGCGTTAGTTTTGGACAACCCTATTTCCTTAGAAATTTCTCAAATACTTAGAAACGCTATATCTATCTACCCCTTCTATTGTCGTGTGTAATTTTTTAGGACATAATAAACAACAATATTCTTCATATTTATGATGAAGAATAAAATGCGACCGACACAAGACTAAATTAAAAATCAATAAAAAGTGAAAATAAGAAAATCTTAAATAATTCATGTAATACCACAGTTACATTTCTTATTTTTTTTATACGCATAGATAATGCAATGTTGCATTACGTAAGATGCTAACAAAAATAATAACAATTATATTTTAGGAGAAAAAAACATATTAATTTTTCCGTAAGGTCATTGACCTTTCACAAAAAAAATCATTTCTCCAAAAGTATAACGATATTTACCAAAGGATTTTTTATCGATTGTTTGCCATATCAAGCTCTTTCGAATAAACACATAAACTACACGTGGCCGCAGCTAGGCCAGAATTACACACTGTGCAGTGTGATGTTTACTTATTAAACATTAGATTGATCTTTACAGAACGACAATTACCGGTTATTAGAAATATATAATAATCAATACTAATTTAAAACTAGTTAATGTTATAATTTTTTTTTATTAGGTACTTAATTCTGGAAAGAATGAAAAAAGATCAACATTCATTTAAGAGGATACAGAGCGTAAAGGTGGCAACTTCATTGGGGGATTATGTTTTCTAATAAACCATTCCATTTCTCTACAATCCATCGTATCCTCATTGTAGTCCTAGTAATTCCCCAACTTCTCGCCTTTAAGATATAGTTTTATATTAATTACTTTTGGCTATATCACCTAAATGGAAAAGTTTTCTACTTGTCGCGGTTTAGATGATAAAACTGGTAAAGTAAAAAATAAGTCAATCTAAATTATGATACATATATATATACATAGACCAAAAGTTGGAGAATTAGTATGATTACAACGATGATTTAAATGTAGCTATAGCAATTCGTACGTACCTAAGTACAAACAGCTACGTCAGATAAACGTCAGTCCATGCAATGAACATGATCATTGCTCATATGCTTTTGGTGCGGTAATATAGCAGTTATAGCACTATATGTACTTACTGACAAATAGTTTATTACAGCGTGGTAGTAATGATGTTTCTATAAATATTGACTTTCTAGATACTGCGTATCAAGGTCAACAGGAAAGGTCGCGATACTCTCAGGTAAATATAGTTATAGTAAGCAAACGGATTTTGTTTTGATGAACACTATTTAATCATTATAAATCATAATCGTAACTGTGTTGTACCTAGTGTACATTTACTGTCACCATTTTACATAGGGGTAAGACAAGGGTTTATGAAGTTAGTTGTACAAATAAATGCACATAGCTATGTTGAAAAAGTTAAATTCAAACGATGTAGCCAGAATTTTAATAAGATGAATTGAGTCGAATCCAATCATTCATCACTAGGTATCGAAAATTCGGATGTTTGTTTAAACTTTGGCGTAAGCGTCGATATTGAGATGAAAACCAGGCGGACAATTTTTTTAAAGTCTCTTAATTTTATTCATCACACTCTTCAACGTCAACGGTCAACGTGGCTAATTCCGTCACAGAGGATATTCTGTCGTATGCTTGCATGCGTAGGATATAAGCACAGTAGGTACGCAGTGCTGACGACTCGGTTGATATGCAGCAGAGCCTTTACCATGAGTTAGTAGAACGATATTCTCTAACGATTGCGCTATTCTCAAGTATTTGCAACTCGCTCCCACCAATGAGAAATAGCAGGATGCAATACGTATAGGTACTCTGGAATCGTGCAGGCTAGAGAAACGTCACTGTCAAATTCGCACTAGTTTCGGTACCCGCAATTCGGTACCAGGGTATCCCGAGTTCATCGACTAAGTCAGCAGCTGCGTACTGTGCTTATAACGCAGGCGAGACTTAGATGGAATAAAGTACAAAAAGCAACACCCTGAATTGACCATCGATAGACTTTATGCAGTTGCAATAGGGATCACAAAATGGTCATTAAGTGTTGGCAATGGGACCTACTTAAAATTTATATAAAACAACACAGTTTAATGACGCGACGGCATACATCAACACAAAACTGACAAAAACGTCTAATTTTAGGAAAAACATTGGCTAGTGTCAAGTTTCGGTGTTGGCACAACTAAATCCGAAGGTTGCGCAACAAACGAAATACATCGCAGTCAAAATAAAGAGCTGGTTTAAAACTGTTAGTTCCGCTTCTGGTTATGGTGCAGTTATGAAGTTAAACATGGAAGCAAAACAAAGCAAATTTCTGGTCATATACGTTCGGGCATATCCGCCGGATGTGCCAATCTATGTATAGGAAATTTCTAACTTCTATTGAGAATGAGATCCGACGGATTACCAGAACGCATTTGGCAGGTAAATATTGTCAACATTTTTGCTACTAGCTAAATTAACTTTGTAAATATTGGTTAACTACTAACCTCTAATTCCATACTAAAATAAAGACGAAGTCTCCAGTGGTCTTTATTTTAGTATGCAATTACTAACCCCCATTTTCTCCTTAGTATTTCAAGCAGCAAGTATTTAAAGATTCAACCGATTTAGTTAAAAGGAAACTTTCATCAATATCACTATAGGTAGCGTCCCACATTGTAAATTTTTAACATGTTGTTAGATGTAGATATTGTACCTATATGATGCAACATTCCCTGACGTCATCCAACGGGCTCAAATCCTCGACACAACGAGGTCGCACCGAGAAGTCTAACGGAGACAGTAGGAGGATCCTGCGCTTCTGGACGAAGCTCTGGTTAAACCCTTAACCAGCAAATATATCACACACATTGGCCCGATCTAAGTGCGGAAAACGGAGCCCAAAGCCATATGATGCAACTTTGCAACTAAAAAACTCATTATAATCAGTGTTTTTACTTTTTATCCCTCTTCGTCCACCATATCGCCAGAGGCTTTTGACCTAACAGGTTTTACGTAAACGATTACGTGGAGACAAAACGACAACCCGTCATCCGAGTTCTTGCATAATGAGAGTTTCTCGTCGTTAAAAGAAGTTAATTACTTTG
Source organism: Lathronympha strigana (assembly GCA_949128165.1). NCBI lineage: Eukaryota > Metazoa > Arthropoda > Insecta > Lepidoptera > Tortricidae > Lathronympha > Lathronympha strigana. The sequence continues at coordinate 5,920,686 of OX421911.1, forward strand.
TTAGTGATATCGTCCATCTATAGTAGATTAGTTTAGTACAGGTCATTGGTCTTATAGGTTAAGTTTTTCAGTATATCCTGTATAGGGCCCATCGCTAACATCTTCAAGATATGAAAGACTGATTCCATTTTGTTAAGTTTCCGTTTTTATATCGAACATGACACCTGTTCATGACAGTGTCTATAGCAGAACATTGGCATTGATGTCTGTGATCTCGATCAGCGATCTATTAATATTCATTTTAGCTACTAGCTTCCGGCCGGTATTCCCGTATTGTCTTCGTTTGGAGCCCGTTCAATTCGAGTCTGTTAGTGTTTTTTAAAAAACGTCCGGGTAAAACCCGCAGACACGGGGTTTCCATGATAAACAATTTTATAAAATTAAAAAATAATGAAACCTTGTGCAGCATAGGAAAAATGTGAACGCGTTTTGGTAAACCCCAAGAACACGGGGTATAACCAGAGATGGGCATTATTCGAATAAAAAATTATCTAAATGATCATTCGAATGACGAATAATCCACCAATTTTTTATTCGCGAATGATTTATTCGCGGATGATTTATTCGCGGATGATTTGTGCGCGGATGATTTATTCGCGAGTAACTTATCGGCGAATAAATATTTCGACCGGTTTTTAACTTGACGAATGATTTACTTATTATATTACTCCTATAAATTTACTAACAATATTAAAGGTTTTTTGGCTATTCTATTAAATTTAAAAAAAGAAACATATATTAAAAATGACAAATTTTTACTAAAGTTCACGATCGTCTAAGACTTTAGTGATCTATTCGATATGATCTATATGTAATTAATGTTATTTACTCTGGTTTTCAAACAAAGAATATCATGACGTATGATTTTTATTACGAATTATTAATAAATCCATGTTGATTTCTAAAGTGCACTTTTATTTACAGTCCTTTTATAATCCCTATGCGGGTTGGAAGAAAATCTGAGCAAAGAAACCGCCTAATTTCTATGGCATAGATTTTGTCAAGTTTCTGTACATTTCAATGACATATACTATCTCGGTCTAAAAAGGGCCTCGTAGTTCTCATTCAAATAACCGAATATAAAATTAATTCCATATAAACTAGTAAGGCCATAATGTTTAAAAGAAATTGTGTCAATGAAACTAGGCGGTTGAAATGAAACTTGAGTTATGAATTCATAATTAGATAGCTATTTTAAACAGAAGTTGATAAGGTATTTAAAAAATTATTCGTGGCAATTCATCCGGCGAATGAATTATTCGCGGATAAATTATTCGACGAATAATTTATTCGAATACGAATAATCATCCGAAAATTCATCCGTCATCCGCGAATGATTTGGTTATTCGTCATCCGTCATCCGTCATTCGAATAAATTTTGCCCATCACTGGGTATAACAACATTTTAGCATTTAATAAAAAAAGGGACCCTGCCCAGCGTCGGAATGCTTCTAAAGCGTCTGGGTGAAACCCACAAACACGCCTCCCTCTCTATAAAATAAACAAATACTAAAAAACCAAATGGCACGCATTGTAGATATGAGTTGTAAGACTTGTAAGCAGACATGTATATTATGCTAATGGTATGTGACGTGAATAGTTTGGGTGCACTCGGCTCACAAGTCTCACGATTGCTCCGGTAGTCATTAAAAGCACAGTAGGTATTAATAACATGGAAAACAGATAACGTGTCCTCATAGATATGCTTCAGAGCGACAGCGGGACTAGGGAATGCTCCCGGGATTTCCCGGTGTCGAAAGTACAGGGAATTCCCGGGATTTTTTGAATGCCGGGTACCGGTTCTATTATGCCTGTGGTTTCTGATGTGACTGCTCACGACTGCTCCGATAGTCATTAACGGCACAGTATAATGAATGAGGAAGAAAGATAACGTGTCATCATCGCTATGCTTCAGGGAGAGACAACGGTACCTTATGGCGTCAACCAACGGTTTAATATACCATCGCCAACAGTATTAACCATTTATGATCCAAGGTGCAACAGCATAGGTACAGTCAACCCTTTAGAACTCTAGGCCACTCTAGAACAATGTCAAAATGACAACCAGTAAAAGATCTATTACGATCTGACTTATAGCGTCAATTAGAGTGGCTATATAACCTAACCTAACCTCGATAACTACTAAAGCTACCGATTTGAAATTTAGAATAGTTACAAGCAAGGTTAACCCAGTTTATGCGATATTTTCTTAAATTAAGGAATAATAAAATCGCATGCTAATTCTATGCCTTTCAAACGAGTGTACTATTCTATCGATACATAGTCATGTGGCTAACGTCAAATTTCTACTTCGAGATGCAGTTGCAACTAAGTTTTTACGGAACCCCCGGTGCGCGAGTTCGACTCGCACTTGCCCGGTTTTTTAATTGTGTGAATATGCACTCGTTTTACTAGTCTGCCACGTCGCGCAGTGTTTAGTTCTCAGACGCGGCAAAAACTTCAAGGTTATATAGAAAACGTTCTTTGTTTGGCTGGTTTTTGTAATATCAAGTTTGTAGATATGCATAATATACGTAATCACCAGTCATCAATATTTAGACGTTGGTCAGCAGTTTATCAAATTTCATAATTAAGATAAAATGTACTGTTGGCGAACCCATTTTTCAGCACACTATGTGCTTGCCATGAATTGCACGTCTCGCTCCCGAGACGGTCATGTCCCCGAATGCCACAGTCGCTATCGAATACGGCATTCGGGGATACAACCGTTAGGCTCTCATTTAAGGTACTATAATAATCATAAATAATTGACTATCGATAATCGCCTGATAAGAATTAACAACGAAAAAACTGGCCAAGTGCATGTCGGACCACGCATAATTGAGGGTTCCGTACCGTCATAGTTACTGAATAAACCCGCTGTGATATACGGAAGGACGGACAGACGGACTGATGTTTTTGCCATTCTGCCTACGGAACCCTAAAAAAGTACAACAGTCGAATAGGAATTTTTTGAAATGGGGTACGCTAAAACTAATTAAGGATCGATCCCGGTAGCACCGAGATGAAGAAGTGAAGGACAATAGTAGGACGTGAAAACATTTGAATCATCTGGGAATTTCCAAGAACAATTCGTGGATGGTAATGATATTATATTTGTCTAGCAAATCAACGCGCTCGAGGCGCGTGGAATATGAAAACGACGAACGTGCATACCCTCCAGCCACCCACACCATATAAAAAAATTGCTTGTGAATACAGAATCTATTGCTTAGGAAATAGAATTCAATTTCAGTTGTTTTAACATTGAAGGAAACAATACAAATGCAATTCTATTCCTATTGAAAATAATGTAAATTAATCGAAGTGAAGGATGCCTTTTTATAGGCCTTTGGGCGGGAGAAGGATACTACCATATTCTAGAGTAGTACTTTTTCGAGTAAGTATGTCCACCGTTTCTTTTCATTCGGGACTATTCTCGAGCGATAAAATTCTCCGTAAACATCTGATTTTCTCAATACATTGCCAGCTCTTGGAGTGGTAAGTATTGAAAGTAATTCTCCAACTTTTTTGAGTTTTCTAACACTTGGTAAGCTATAAACTACTTATGTTTAAAATTTGGAGCTTCTGGGCCTGTTAGAAGTACCTTAGAGTTTTGATGATCGGTGAGTGAGTGAGTCAGTGAGTGTCCAAACTAAGGAACTTTGACGTTCGACAGTTCTTAAACTTCAAGTTTAAATTAAAGGTTATTTTGAATTTGCATCTAAAATTTATTTCAATAACAACAAATGCTCATAAAAACCTTAAAATAAAACTTACCTAAATAAAAAATTAAAAACTAAACTTAAAAATAAAAATAAACTACCTATAAATAAAAAAATTGCCCCAAATCGCTGCCTAGTGGAAGCGTGCCCAGATTCTGGGCCCCAGAATGCTGGCGGCATTGCCACGTTGTATGGCAATGCTGATCCGCTGTGCTAGATAGGACCCAGCCCTCTGGACACGCGTCGCTTTGAAACAAACAGGATTTGAAATTACAGGAGGTTGAAAATCGCCTGAACACCTTCGAGAAAAGGATGGTCGCCTTTGTTTTGCTTGACATCTGGGGGCACTGCCGTGCCCCGAGATATAAGCCAACGCCACCCAAGCCATAATGACATTATCCTGCTAAGTTACACGTACGATACAAAGTGCTGTTATTGAAATATGATCTATACTTTGTAAGAAATAGAGTGGAATTTGTTTTGTCTTGAAATTATAAAATACGTCTCAGTTTTATTTATAAAAGATAATGGAGTGGAAGTATAAATACCTGTATCAAACAAGAACGTTTTCAGATTGTTTGATCAAGGGTGATGAAGGGTGTACAGAAGACACTACAGATATGTTTGGACTTGTGCATCTATTATAAAGGAGTCAGAATATTTTGACCTCGACTGTACGGCAACTCGTTCGATGTCTAGTCTTTGGGCTTGTACTGTACTGTACACAAAAATAAATAAAAAATTAATAATTGGGGTCAATCATAAAATGTTATACCTCGAACTAGTCTCAAAATATCTAAATGTGATCTACATAACATAAATATACATACTGAGATCCAATATAAACTAGGCAGCGATGAATCAACAGAAAATGTTTATAAAATATGGAGACCTAACCAATATAATTATAAACATAGTTAGATAGTCATGGAGGATAAGTTGATGTAGAAAAAATATCTACTTATTTACCGTTTTTAGAGTTCCGTACCAAAATGGTAAAAAAGGAAAGGGCTTAATTTGTCCATTCTAAAACAGTAAAAATAATAATTTATAAGTTTTTTTTTAATTATTAACGAAAACGTACAAAAAAAACTATTCTCCACCCTTGTCTCCGAAGTTTACGAAGGAAAAAAATATGTTTTATTTTACACAACGTTTTCATTAAGTATCATAATTATTAGAGGAAAAATATAATATGGCAATGTTATATTTTTCCTGTAATATTTACGATACATATATGATCTCGAATATGTATTATTCTATCTTCAATAAAAATAAAATTAAAAACCTTTCCTGAACAAAATTTAAAATTTACCCCATTAGATTGTTTTGATATTCTTTAATATATGATATCGTGGCGTTTGTACCTTCTTTTAAATAAAGTTACAAAAATCGGTTTACATGATAAAAAGTGATTCAATCTGCCGATATAAGGGGCTGACGTCAAATTTCTACTTCAAGATGCAGTTACAACTAAAACTTTGTAAGGAACTCTCGGTGCGCGAGACCGACTCGCACTTGGCTCGACTGTACTCAAAAAAGTGGGAAATCATCTAAAAACGTGTGCTTTAAAAATATGCTTGCTATTTCTGTACAATAGGCGACCTAAGCCAATTACAGTTGTGCGAATTACCAACCATAGCCGCACATGTGGAGTAGGTCAAAGATCATTGTAGTACATATATTAGCCGCGTGGTTTGACTTCAATGCGAGATCAATTTACATTTTAAACTGTACCGATACCGTATGCTAACAAAAGAAAAATGAGAATAAAAAAAAAACCGGCTAATGGCGAATCGATCTCGGGCTCGAAGGGTTCCATTGCCATTACTTACCTATAAAAACAGAAAAAATATCACGTGTGTTTTATGGAATTAAATATTTTTTTATTTTAATTCAATTATTTATTTTAAAGTGAAAATATAATTAAACATTCTGTAAATATTTCAAGAATCATGTAGACAAAGTTAATATCGAGCAAAAACAAGAAAATAAATCACGTTTATTGTATGGGAGATCCCCTAAATATTTATCATTTTCTGTTTTTTAGTATTTTTTGTTATAGCGGCAACAGAAATCTTTCTGCTGGACTATTCAAAAGTTAAGGGCTATAAAGCTTGATTTTTACTCCCTTTCTATTGAATTGTATTATAAAAAACCTTACTACATGTTCACATGCTGTTAACTATTGACCAAAGGAAATAAAAAGCGGGTGTTCAGCTTAACTGTACAGCCAAACTTTCCTGTGGCCAACAGTTAACAGCTTGTGGACATGTAGTAATGATTTTTATCATACAATTCAATAGAAAAGAAGTACTTTTTAATGTGGAGGGTTCAACAAGAAAATCAACCTTCATTTGAAAAGTCCACCGGAAAAATTCCGACTATAGTTTTGTGTTTGACCCAGGTATACCATACCATCTTTGGTAATTTAAAAACAATTTAGCGAAACAGCTATCCTATGCAATGCACGGTCAGAACAACAAAAGTGAATATGCTTGTTGTACCGGCAACCGACGAAGTACCTTTTACTAAAAACAGTCACAAAAATGGCTTTCCCTCAGATATACTTTAATATAGGTACTTTATTACAGATGTACTGCACACTGAGGCGGTTCCGTGAAAATACGAGGGAAAATCATTATGCACTACATCTGTAAATAATGTTATTCAATTTGGCTTTAATGCCATATTATAAAATTAAAACTGAAACCTAATAATGTAGCAGACGCTAAATTTTAAGCTTTAAGAGATTTGATATGCCTCGGTGTGAATAAATACACAAGGTGTCAATGACATTGACTAAATGCAAGTACCTACCTGTTTGACAACGTAAAGTCGACAACGTAAAGTCAACGTTTGATTTGCAAATTTAAGTATACACGGTAATTTATTATGGCAACATGTTAAGTTTACCACAATAATCACATTTACTTTTATACTGGTTGGAACTCCTCATGTTTGACAGAATCCATCTTGCTTAAAGTAGCAAGGAGTAACAGCCTTTTATTTTACAAAAAAAAAGTAGTTATGTAGTTGTAATCACTAATCAGTCAAACAATGTTTTGTTTTTAAGTACCTATATTTTGTGAATAAAACTGGATAAGTACATGTACTTTTGGACTATCCAATGTAATCTCAGTATCGCCGGCCATATACTTTCCGGCAATCTGTCAATCTCCATAGTGGGTGTGTCCGCTGGGCATCCGCCAGACAAATTTTCCATACAATTATTGGTAGATCCGGCAGATATGCCCGAACGTATATGGTCAGCTAATGAGTTTCATTGCTACTATTCCACTAACATATTTTATTTTATAAAGGAAGGTAACAACATGAAATCAGTAGTAAGTAACATTAAAATCGAAATATATATTTTATTGTTGGTATTGCAGAATTCTGATAATTTTGAGTAAAAGGTACCATGATTGAGAAATGTACCGTATCAACAACTGTTGCAGTGGTACCTTTTACCAAAAGCGATCACAATTAGGATTTCAATAGAAAGACATAGATAAATGATAGCACTATTTCAACACATGATGAAATAATAGTGTTAAGCAATAACAAGAAAAAATATTTATATCACTGGAGATTCCCATATGAATTCAAATCATTTTGAGCAATCTGGACAAACCCAATAAGATGTGGAATTACCAAAATAACAAACAAATAACATTTTAAATATCAAAAGTATCAAAACACTGGGTGTTTGTCATAATTATCCACATACAAATTGTTATAACTTTCATACTAAAGCATCACAACAATATTAGCACAATTTTTAAAAAAATTTTTTTTTTTATGTCATTTGACTGTCAGACGGCCACATAGGTTTTTTCAAAGATCAGTTTACCATTTACAACACATTTTTGGCTTACGCACTATCAGGATATACCTTTAGGAGCCAAATAACAATTCAATAGAGTTCTGACCACTAATGCTATGAGCTGTAGAACACTACCATTCTATGGTGTTATTACAGTTACAGCAAAATGTTTGGAATTAGTGATGTAACTGTAGGGTGGCAGAGTGGCGAAAATGCTGGCCCAAGACACCCTATTCTAAGCAAGCGGTTATTATTAACACAGGCCACCATTTCTCTTAATTTATAACAGACTTTATAGGAATAGTTACACCACTGTTGAGAATCATAAATAAGGAATTATACTACTGCTCCTTGGCACTGAATAAAGGATCAGGGAGCGCTACTTGATAAGCTAATAAAAGACAGGACTCCTTTAGCAAGATTAAAGGTCAAGGCATCGTTTAAAAGGTCATTGAACAGTAGATAATGTTTATATGACAAGTTCTCTGCTGTTACTAAATCTTGCACTCTTAATATCCACTGATATTAAGAGTGCACCATTTATGATGATAAAAATCAAGGTCAAACATTTAAAAACTGATTACTTGGCTGGTAAGTATAATGGCAAAAGATAAATTACTCTTAATGATAGTCAAATATAATATAAGTTGTATGTCATAAAATTACTGTTTAGTGCAGCAACCTGTTTTACTTATCAAGATTCAATCACGACCTAATCGAGACAAGCATAAATAAAGTAGGGTAATCTAAAAAATACCCACATACCGCAAACAGTTCTACGTAATTGACATTATTCCACTTATGGAAATATAAAAACAAACTGCAGCTAACGATAAATTTATATAAAAAATAACACCGTATTTTATCCTCATATTCTGTTTCTTGAAATCTGATCAAACGCAATTGACCGATTGCATTGGCATTTAACAGATTGTTTGATTTTTACTTACCAAGCTTCGGCGGCTCGCTCAGGCAGACGGAAATGGTCAACAAGCAAACGAAAATTACTTTCTTCATCTTGAAATTAATTTCTTTAACTAATTCTTACAAGAGTATTTCAAGAATTCCAAAATTACGCTACGCTTTGCGTTGACGAATTCACGACAAATGTTGCCTGACTATTGGTATTGGTTTGCATTTGGCAATACTACAGACTATTCGAGACTAGTTCATAAACTTTGAATATAATAAATGGTATATAAATTATTCTTATAAAAACGTCACATCATAAATATCATAATAATGTTAATTTATTTATATACCTATAAGTTCAAAATATCTCTAAATACAACTTTTTAAAATTCTTATCTACAAAATGCCGAATGAAATACCCCGAATAGCTTTAATAGTTGAAGATTCCTACTTGACCTAATAGATGGCGCGCAAATTAATTTCATTTTATTCTTTAAAAAACCGGCATGATCTCGTCAGGCCATGCTCAGTGTAGGGTTCCGTAGTTTACCGTCCGTCACAATAGGTAAACTTAAAAAGGGTTTTTATAGATACCATAGGTACTCATACCTAACAATTTAGTTAAGTTTCAGTTGTAATTTAAGGTGTAATTTAGCTTGCATGATTTGACCCACTTAAAATTAAATAAATAAGTAGGTAACTAACGGATTATGGCTGATAATATCAAGAAATGAAAATAAAACAGTTATACGCAATTTACATATCCCCCATGATTACCCTAAGGGGGGCCTAAAGTGGGCACTCAGTTCAGTTTGGGCAAAACGGGCATGAGCTGGGGTGAAGCCGCAAAACATTTTGATTAGATTTTAATCTCTTAATTCGGAAATTGGTAGAAAAATAAAACCAGCCAAGTGCGAGTCGAACTCGCCCACCGAGGGTTCCGCACAAAGGATGTTGGGCCATTTATGACCTTAGGTAGGTACTTAAAAATACTGGTGGCGCGGAACTCTCAGTGTGCGGCAATTATACGGTTTTTAGGTTTTTTTCTTTACCTACTTGTGCTGCAAGCTGTTGCTTTTTGCCAATTTTCGTGATTCTAGGTCAAAGGGAAAACTACCTTAATACATTTTGATTCCCATTTTGCAAATGTATAGGAAATATATTATGCGACATTAAGCGGCCGTATCTTTTGATCGCGTTGATGTAAGTTTGGTTGTTTCACACCTTCAAGGGACCGAAGATCCTGTGTATGTGTTATTAATTTCAATTTGCTACCTCTACACGTTCCTGAGATAAAGGGTCTTGACAGACAGATGGACGGACGGACAACAGAGTGATCTTATAAGGGTTTCGTTTTTTCCTGTTGAGGTACGGTACCCCTTAAAAAAAATAGAGTAAAACAAAGTATAAAATCTGTCTTCTTCACTGGCATATCACAATTTAAAAATACTAAAAAAAGATTTATTTTTTATGTCTTTCCGGACCTTTGGGAGGCGTACGCGGAGCCGAAGCCAACACAATTCGACAATTTAATGAAATGTAAGGGGTACACCGAGCGGATGTTGCACCTGCCCGAGTCATGGGACGCACGCAGAGGCAGCACCCGCCAGGGTGTATAGACTATTGAGATTTAATGGAATCTAAAATATACTGGACTATTAGGTGAACGTGGTGGACTAAATACTGGGTTACAGAAAATAAAATCGGACGTCTGCCTAACAAAATGGTAATCAATTTTATTTCCGGCAAATTTATTTATTTATTTATTAGCTTTTACTTTGAAGTGATAACGTGGTTTGACTTTTAATATTCGCTGAGGGTCGAATGGATTTACCCGTGGGCCGCGCTTGAATTTAATCGACACAATTGACGTTTACTTAACACTTACAATCTGTGCTATCAAAATGTATACAAACTTAGGCTATTCAGTATAAAAGCTCCAAATAACCCCTATCGGAATTTGTCACCCTGTCAATGCTAAAGGTACATTTAAAGTCGGCAATTCTTCTCGCACACCTATTCGGTGCGGGCATTGACAAATAGAGGTACACTGCGGGCCTTCGTAATTTAGGAAAGTCGATTGAGAATGTCCTATCTTGTAATACCCATTTTATTCATCGGAAAAGGTATGTAAGGGAATTTTTTAACGCTCGCGCTGAATTGTAAAATTACTAACCCAAAATAAAATAAAGTTGAAGATTACTTAACTATTATTAATTGATATTAATTCTCCCCGTCAATCGGACTCCGAACCGAATCGGACGTCGAACGGGGAGAACTGAGCGTGGCTCGACATGCTCTTGGCTTTTTTAGAAAGAAATCATAACGCAATAGCTGGTTATTATGCAACAAGGGAGCGAGTTGTTGTTTACCTCTGGTGCGTATACATATGGGGCCCCAAGCTAGCGAAGAAAGGGTACTAAATTGTACCACTAGTGTAGCGAGTGGCTCACTAAGTGGAATACTTGAGCGTTCCGCGTCTCATCTTAAGACAGAACAATGTTTGCTGCAGAGTGTAGCCGCTTTCAAGGGAGAACACTTTTCCAAGTAAGTAGGTGCGATGAAAATTCACTCAAATTACAGTTTTAAGATATTTGTAAATCTGTTTTCAAAAGTTTGGAAGGTGTATATCAAACGGTATCCTGCCTTTTCTCCGAATTTCATTTTGCCGAATATCAGTTTGCCAACCAACCTCTCGCCAATCGCCTTGGTATGCCAACATTTACCAAATTATTACGTGCCGACATTCTTTTGGCCAAATGTTCATTAGCTAACTAGGTTAGTTAGGTTAGCTAGGTTGGGGAGTTGCAACAGGAAACCTCTTCGAGTGCCCTAGAACCCTGCAGCCCTGGCTCTTCTCATTCTTCTTGATCTGGTTGATACGGGAGAAAAGGAAGGGTTCATGAACGGTGCTTCCTGGGGGCAACGGTAAGCATTGGCTAGAGGGGGCCTTAGGGCCTGGCGCTTGCTGCCGAGGTACAGGAATGCCGCTGACCTGTACAAAACTGCGGTCCCGTACCTTGTCTAGGCAGAGCGCTTTAACCTAAAGATATGGGAGAGGACAATAATGTCGGGACTCGCGCCCGGGATCCAGGATGCTGGGTTTATACCTTACACCCCGGCTCCCGGTCACGATTCCACACTCCTACCCTCTACTATATCCGCCCTCATACTTAGCTGCTGGTGGTCCGGGGTTAGGTGGTAAGTAGTGCGACCCACCCAGTAGAACAGTCGGGGTGGGTACCCAAGTCCACGGCGGCAGACTAGGGCTGACGGGGACGCGTATGATGGACTTGAGGTTCGGCCCGGTAGTTCAACGTCGCATACCTGATCGTAGCCGCCGTCCCTCCTACACAGATATACGCCTTACGCCTGGAAGAAGGAAAAACACCGGTATGGAAAGAAAAGTTAATAAGATGGGCAACTACAGGAGGTATCCTATCAGTAATCATGGTCCGACCTATCATAGCAAAACGCGTTAGATTTAAACAAGTATACTTATAATCTTTTTACCTCACCGGTAGTTACTGGTTTGAGGACAAATGATGGTATGTCAGGGGATGGAAAAGAGGCTATCAGAGATATGGTCTTCAGTTTCACAGTCGGATTTATTGTTAAGGATTGCGAAAAATGGGAGTTTAAATTATTTAAAAAGAAAGAAGAGGGACCAAACAATGAGCTCAATTTACCAATCCCGAGAGATTTTATAAACTTTCAAGTATCCGCCATAGGGAAACGTTATCGTGGATACACCGGCGCTTCGCTGCTCTCACCATCTGGACACCTATTCGAGCGTGCTAAACTGACATTTGACATATCCACTTCATATTCCCCACGTCATTATCATGCCATATTGATCATTTCCACGGAAGTTCGCATCGAAGTGTCATTCGAATGTTCGAATAGGTCTCCCGATTACTTACTTACATCGATTTCTGGCAACTTTGAAAAGCCGCCAATTCTCGTCATACTGATCGCGCTTAAATTTCCGGAAGGATCTATCTCGTCTTTTCATTTGCCATGCGAACAGCCCTGGTAATCCCTGGAGCCGGAGACCGCCTCAACCGAACTTCACGCACTGGCGCATGCACATCATACAATTTCAAAATCACTATATTGAAAGCTAAGACTTCATTATCAATTGTTGACACATCGAAGGTGGGCGCCCAGTCAGCAAAGGCGGCATCCAACCTCAACCTTTCAGTGTCCATGCGAGCGAATAACCTAATCAATTTAAATAAAACCCAACCTAGATAGATAAAGAGTAAAGGTATCCTAATTCTACAAAGAGTCACCATTTACCTCTAGGGGTGTCATTCTCATCGCTTGTCGAGTGTAAGTAAGGAGGAGGTGAGTTGATTGCCACTCGCTTATTTATAATAATTTAAAAAATCTTTATTTAACCTATTTCAATAATGAAGGACGTTATTTGTATGTTCAAAAGTTGTAACACACTTTCTTTGTCAAAGAGAAAAAATCCTACGAGGAGCAGAGAATACGTCAATTTAGAAAGGCAAAGGATACATGGATGGTGGTTTGGTATTTGGAGATTTTGGAGTTAAATACAAATACAAAATACAAATACAAATCGTTTATTTCCTTGAACAAAACAATGAACATAAAATACAGAATTAGGCACTGACAAAGGAAAAAGGTATGGGCACAGCTTAGCTGGTTTTAAGCTCATCCAAGGTCAATCAAAGAGGGAGAAATTACAATTTAGGTATAATAAGGCAATGAATAGAATGTAGGTACACAATAATTTTTATAAGAAGTAAACGTTTTTGTAAGTAGTTCAACGTGGTAACGCGGCGAGTGTAATGGGCACCTTTGCACCTGGAGGACTATGGAGCGATTTTAATTTTAATATTTAGTTTGTTTTTGTAGGACATTTTTATTATATTTGTATTTTATTTGTAATTTGTTTTAGTTTAGTCATACTTATGGATTTTTGTTGCTGTTAAATTAATTGCATATATAGAAGTAAAACTAAAACTACAACTACTTACCAATTATTATACTAAACAATGGCTGAAACTACTTGAGACTGAAAGCGGTTGAAATCTGTCCCTCGTTGAAATCTTTCCCTTAAATGGGAAAACTGGTACAAAGCCATGCCATCAATGCCATGGATGGATTTGCCATTAATCGCCGCATGCACTGTGTGCACGCCGCGTTTAAAACATCAAACACTGTTTTTAGCGCAAATTGTTTTTGGAACTCGAGCGTTATAAAAACTCGAAGAAAAGCAACACACACCCAAATACAAAAAAATATCCGAAGACGCCAATACAGAACCTGAAAGTCCTGCAACCCATTAGGGTTACTCAAGATCATGTTAAATCGGTTATCCGGTTATGCTCCTGGGTTGAATATTCATTGAGAATATCCACATATATCATTTTCACACCCATCCCGAACCTTTGCAAAAACATTTTATGAACTAAAGGGAGGGTATTCCTGAAACAAAGGGAGTCTTTTGTTTCAGGAATATTGGCGACAATGTGATTTACAACGATAGCAAGTTATCCTTCAATTATCAACGATTGAAACTAATAATGTGATGTTTCCAGGCTAGATTTATTTTTGACATAGGTACTTAAATTACCTACTTACATACTTTTGACGTTATTCATAAATACACGTCAAGTACCTACAGTTTAGCTAAATTATTGTTTGTTCTTATCTGTCAGTTTGACATTTACCTTTGTTAGAAAGGGAGAACACATAATTTAACTAAAACGTCCGTAATAAGGGGCGTTTACTTGTAAGTAATCGTAGAATTCGTAGAGGTCAGTTTTGAGTCAATTTTAAAATAAGAAGGAAGGGAGTACGTAGGTAGTTAGGTACTATTCTAATTAGGCGTTTTACGGAAAATCACTGAAATTATGATTAAATTAGGTAGTTTAATCTCATGATTGAGTTATTTTCAAGGACCACGGCGGTAGTACGGCAAACTTCATTTCGGTTGCTAAGTTTTTATATAATTTTTAAGAAAAAAAAACCGACTTCATTTGGTTCCCGGTAAAAGTGAAATTTTGAATTTGTTTGAGATAGCCAGTTTACTTCACAAATATCCAATACACCGCACGTGTACGATCGAAAATTGAGGAGATTTCTTAATGTCCCAGGGCTTCCATCATTACATGTGAAGTATAATCAAACAGAACTCCCTTGTAGACCTTTAAAACAAACAAAATAATGTGTTAAATTGGATGACAGACTGTAAATTATCGAGCAGTTTTATTATGCCATCCCTGATTATCAACATCCAGCAAAATGATAGCCACAGTAAGAAAATGCGTAAGCTAATTATGAACACCCTCTAATCACAATGATGATGATGTGCCGTTCAAATTTGAGGAGTTCTCTGAATTCTTCAAGAAACCCATCATCAGAATAGAAATAAAATCAAAAACATGAATGTCACAACTAGGATAATAAGGTTCTAGGTTTATCGACCAGTTCCACTTTGCCATCCCTGGTCTTCATCATCAGGTCCACTTCATCAAAATGTTGGCTCCCCCAAAACAATGTTTTAGTTACTTAAGGAAACCCTCAAATCAGAATGCATGTGCCGTTAAAATTTGAGGAGTTATCTCAATCCCTCGTGAAGTCCATCATCAAAATAGAACTATAATCAAATAGGACTATCTTGAAGGTATTTCCTTACAAAGAAAAGATGAATGTCTCAAATCGGATGATAGAGCTGGGAATTACCAAGCAGTTCCACTTTGCCATCCCTGGTCTTCATCATCAGGTTCACTCCACCAAATTGATGATGTTCGTAAAGAAATGCTCGAGTGTCTTAAGAAACTACCCAAATCATCATGCATGTGCCTTTCAAATTTGAGGAGTTCCCTCAGTTCCTCATGGATCCCATCATCAGAAATTGATTTTGAAAGAAATGGAACTAATCTGGAACCATCTATTTTCATAAAAAAAAATATTTTTTTTAATCGGATGATAGTCCTGGGAATTACCAAGCAGTTCCAATTTGCCATCCCTGGTCTTCATTATCAGGTCCACTCCTCCAAATTGATGATGTTCGTAAAGAAATGCTCGAGTGTCTTAAGAAACTATCATGCATGTGCCTTTCAAATTTGAGGAGTTCCCTCAGTTCCTCATGGATCCCATCATCAGAAATTGATTTGGAAAAAAACGGAACAAATCTGGAACCATCTATTTTCAGACAAAAAAATATTTTTTTAAATCGGATGATAGTCCTGGGAATTACTAAGCAGTTCCACTTTGCCATCCCTGGTCTTCATTATCAGATCCACTCCACCAAATTTATGATTTTCGTAAAGAAATGCTCAAGTTTCTTAAGAAATCACCCAAATCAGCATGCATGTGCCTTTCAAATTTGAGGAGTTCCCTCAGTTCCTCATGGATCCCATCATCAGAAATAGATTTTGAAAAAAACAGGACCAACCTGGAACCATCTACTTTAAGAAACCAAAAAAAAAATTCAAATCGGTTCAGTAATGACGGAGTTCTGAGGTAACATCCATTAAAAAATAATAATAATAATTGGGCGTAGGGATGTGACGACCCCATCGCCCACTGGTTTCCACCAGTGCAATCAGTCAACGCAGGGCAGCTTGTGGCGAGCTGTTGGGGAGTAGCGACCCCACGTACCTGAGCGCTCCTCGGGGACTCCGTCGTCCGACCAAGTCCTCCGCCTCTGGCTTGCCTTAACCGGCCGTCCAGAGTGGGGTCGCGAGAGCTGTGTTCTCGAGGGTAGATGTGGAAACCTAAGTGGCGAGTTGGCTATATGTTTAAGTGTTATGTCCAGTGACACCTCTCTACCCCCAGCCCTCATACCGGTGTTGCCCTCGAGCCATCTTAGATGTCGCTTTTTGTGGGGGCCCATCTTATGTGGGCGAGTCACCGTCTGCCGGAAATAAAATTGATTACCGTTTTGTTAGGCAGACGTCCGATTTTATTCTCCATAACCCAGTATTTAGTCCACCGCTTTCACCTAATAGTCCAGCATATTTTAGATTCCATTAAATCTCAATAGTCTATACACCCTGGCGGGTGCTGCCTCTGCGTGCGTCCCATGACTCGGGCAGGTGCAACATCCGCTCGGTGTACCCCTTACATTTCATTAAATTGTCGAAAGGGCCTCTGCGTGTTGGCTTCGGCTCCGCGCACGCCTCCCAAAGGTCCGGAACACCATTGTTCCGTGATGGGAAAGACATACATATAATAATAAAAATACGATCTTGTGGACCACGAAGTGCCGTACTACAAGTACGCACCTGCGCCAGTTTTCGAAAATGGTCGTGCCACGCTCTATTGGGATCGATCTATCATCACGGACAGGACTATTGTAGCCAATAAGCCTGACATCGTGCTGATTGATCGATCGCAGCGCCAGGCCGTGCTCGTCGACGTCACCATCCCCCATGACGAGAATCTCGTGAAGGCCGAGAAGGACAAGTCCAGTAAGTACCTAGACTTGGCTCACGAAATAACCGCCATGTGGGATGTTGACTCGACGATCATTGTCCCGATAGTCGTTTCAGCGAACGGTCTCATAGCGAAGAGTCTCGACCAACATCTTGAGAGGCTCTCGCTAGGTGGATGGATCAAGGGTCAGATGCAGAAGGCAGTAATCCTGGACACGGCGCGTATAGTCCTGCGGTTCCTCTCTCTGCGGCCCTAACCACCGGCAACCTGAGCCCTGCTCCGTTGCCGGCGGCACTCTAGGTTAGGTTTTTTATAATGTGTTTATGTTTTTTTTTTTTTTTGTATGTTGTATTATATTTTACTTTTATAGGCATATTGTAAAAACCTAACTTAGGAATTAAAATGAATAAAGGGGATAATAATAATAAAAATTCAGACGAATTGAGAACCTCCTCCTTTAGAAATATTGAAGTCGGTTGAAAAAGGTATTAAAAGTATCATAATAACAACTTAGGTACTTAGAGGGTTTAGGGACTTCGATGAAGACAATTTTGTAACCAACAATATTATGAGCTATTCCTATAACTGATCTCATCAGAAAGGACTCTTATCTACAGATGGGGGTTAATACAATAAAGAGATTTAGGCATAAATAGGGACAAACCTTAATTTCCACCGTGACAGGTCACAATCCCTTTGATATCGTCCTCGAGGGCCAAGGGCCAACCGTGCCGTACCTTATTAAGCTGTGGTCCCATTACCTTTACAAATTCAATTATGAATATTATAATCATATCAAGACGTAAACCTTACACCCATATTTTCTATAATAATTAGTATGTACCGCCCAAGTTTCAATTCATGAAACACTCATCGAATTTAAACTATCTTGAGACATATTAATATTATAGGCGCTTAATGATGGCATCATTGGATGTCCGAAACATGTCTCGCATAGTGAAAAATACGTGCGTGTTATCCGTAATTTTATTATGATATTAAACTCAATGAATTTCACGTCTCCTTATAATTCTTGATGTGCCCAGTTCTCCATGAACTTTTACTCCGTGCTTGGTCTCTTTTTTCAGGACGGTTTTCTTTAAAGTAAATGTAGGCATTTTATGAACTACATATAGGCGATAATAATGCTTATTTATATCATGCAGTTTAGTTATAGTGTGACAACCACAGGCTGTAGTAGATTTTTTAAAATTGATGTTCGTCTCTATATTCGAGTGAAGAAAATAGGGAGGCATATACATTTTAAAACTCGTTCCCCCCCTTTTTTTTGTTTAGAATTTTTATGTGATTACTGTTCAGAATCGCGAGCTCTTTCGATCCTAGGAAAAAGAATGTGTCCCATTTTCATGGCAGCAACGGGATGGAAAGTTTAAAATGTGTATGAACATTATGGGACATTTTCGTCCTATTAAGATCAAAAGAGGTCGCGATTCTGAGTAGAAATTTAAAAACGCTCATGTAAAAAAAGTGCAAGGGGTGTGGGGGGAGGGGAGAAAGGGGGATAATTTTAAATAAAAAAGTCCAGATACACGAAAACAATAGCAGGTCTCTACCGTATCTGATTAAAATAAACTAAACAACATTTATGAGAACAAACATCGGAACAGTGAACCTGATTAAAAATTAAAATGCAAGTTCTCAAGCAATCTCGGGACCGCTGTGATTTGCTGAATACAGATTGTTCTTGCAGTTCCACCCCTTTACATAAATAAGTGCCTTCGCCTTGAATTTGAGAGAACGTTTCCACTTCGGAAAGTTCAATTTCTATTGCATGGTAACTAAAGTCCCTGCAAACTCTAGGAACTATAAATAAATTAATGGCAGACGTAGTAAATCCTTACTGGTGATGGTAAAGACTGTGTGGAGGTAAGGTTAAGGGACTGACAACAACCAAATCATCGGATACCGACTCTTTATATCGGAGTACGAGATCGCACTATCACTGGCCTGGTTTTAGAAGAAAAACCACTGGCCAAGTACGAGTTGGACTCGCCCACTGAAGGTTCCGCACAAAGGATGCCCCATTTATGACCTTAGGTACTTAAAAATACTAGTGGCACGGATTTTTTCCTGTACTTGTGCTACAAGGTCTTGCTTTTTGCCTTTCTTGATTGTAGGTCAACGGGAAGTACCCTGTATGCGACAAACGGCCGTATCTTTTGACTGCGTTCACGTAGAGGTTTGGTTTTTTCACAACTTCAGAAGGCCTAGTATAAAAATTGTACGATATTAACTTCTCGACCGCGTTAGCGTATCGAGGGATCAAAATATGAAAGTTGCCGGATGATTTAAATAAACGGCAAACATAATTTGAACTCTCGATACGCTAACGCGGTCGAGAAGTAAGTGTCGTACAACTTTTATACTAGGCCTTCAGGGGACTGTAGACCTATATACTTATGTGGTATTTTTTTCAACTTGCTGCCTCTACGCGTCACCGAGATAAAGGGTCTTGATAGGCAGACGGACGGACGGACGGACGGACAATAAAGTGATCCTATAAGGGTTCCGTTTTTTCCTTTTGAGGTACGGAACCCTAAAAACTTATAAACTTCTAACTTTTAATATAAACAAAACCGTGAACTATTTGTGAAATGTGACTAGTCTTAAGATTTAGATATGAGTATAATGAAATAGTGATTTTAATTACAGACGCAGAAGTCACAAAAGTAAAACCAATCTTTGCAATTATTTTGTATCGAGCTCATACGCGTTATATTGACAACCGGCTCCGTCTAGAGTCTTTGAAATATGATGAAAATTAACTCTTTGACTGTCCACCATATTACGTAAGTGTATTTTATGTAATGCATGGACGTCTGATGTATACGAACACATACTTGCCATACGTCCCAATAGTGAACTACATGTAATATGTAATGCACGGTCAGTCAGTGTTAACATATTTATTTTTCAGCAACAAAACATAACGGCGTCCTAGTAACAACACAAGCCTTATTGAGATTACCGTGGAACTAGGTCGATTTGTGTTGTCCCACAATATATTTATTTATATTTAATTTATATAGCTTTTCTTTAAAAAACTGCTTAAAAGACATGAATGTGTTGTTAGTCCCTTAACTTAGGAAGATGAAAAAGTACATCAACTGAAGGAAGGTCGACAGGGATAGTGACTATTAGAAGTTAGTGGGGGAGGCCAAGACCCACCAATAGCTGTAGCACCATCGGAAGTATAAGATACCATGGAGCTTAGATCGATTGCAATATAGTTTTGATGTTATAGCATGGAAAATTGGCATTGACTGGAAAAGCTCTTTGTCACTCTAATATGCGAGTGTGACAGAGATGGAGATACAAATCCGCCATCGTTCGCTTTTCGTGGTATAGGCCCTGAAAATTAAACTACCTCAACGCAATTAAGCTTCTCTTTAATTTTCAAAGCAAGAATTTAACTTTTCACACCTAAGCAACCACACACGTAAAGCTTTCAATAAATATAATAAACAATTTCGAAAAAAAGTACTTTTTAATTTTGCAACCTAAAGATAAACACAGCATCACAAAATTTCATCAAGAAGTGATTAAAATGCATCCTTATACGCACTGATGACCATGAATCCCATGTACGTGATGATGGCGATGGACATCGCGAAAGCGGCTTCTTCGAGGCAGCGCGGCGTTTGGGTCACGATTCCCAAGAGGCTGACGAACTTCGTGGCCACGAACATTCGGAAGAGGGAAATCGCAGTAGATGTGTTCGGAGATGTTGTGGTGTAGAGCGCAGCTATCAGCCAAAAAGGGGTCAGCTGCTTCAGGTCGCTCGCGTTCGGACGACGGCCGCCCCCCCCGAAACAGCCCAACGATGATATAAATGGCATCGCAAGCACCATCATTGCTAACAAGGCGGAATACAAGTAGTAGCTCTTCAGCAGAGCGGACGTACTCGAAACAGCAGCAGCAACTGGAGCTGCCATATTGATAAAGGTATTTTTTATAAATTTTCTGTTTTGAAATGTTTGACTCCGTCAGCTACTGTCACCGATTAGTGTCTTGTTTTAAACTTTTTAAGTCATGCATATGCTCTTTGGTCGAATTGTACCAATTAGACCAAAGAGAATTTACTTATGTTCCTACGGAGTTAATAGCAATACGCAGGTACGTCATCTTTGAGTATTAATACAGCAGGAGTAGCAACTGACAGGCAAAATATACTTTTGCAAACAATCACACTCATTGTATGGACTGACGTTTATCTGACACATCTATTTGTATGTAACGTACGAATAGCTATACAGTTGGTCTGCCCCTCCCTCGTAAAAATCAGCAGACTTTTTTTGTATAAAAAATAACAGACATTGCCAGTCCGTTTCATTAAAAGGGTCTCATTTTTTTTGGTCGGCGAATAGAACAACAGGACTGATAATGGCTATAATAAGAAGAGGACTGATAATGGATAGTATAATTAAGTTCCTCTTTTTTCTACTGAAACCTGCTGAGGAATAGGTACCTACTAACAGTCGCTAGGAATCTCGGTTCGTCGGTTTCTGTGAAAATAAATCCGTCGTGGGTCAAACGAGATTTTTTGTTGATATGATTTAAGAGTCCACATATGCGATCAAGAAAACCAGATAGAGAGCGGGATATACCTAATTGCAAGAGCACGCGAAACATGAAAAGGCGATAGTAGGCGGGCGCGTCAAAATACACTGCATAATCAGATAATTGCTGTTTACACGTTAACTACAATTTCTGTAGATAAAAGCTTTTACCAGATTTAAGAACTAGTTATTACTTAACTATTTAACTAAGAATCATGTTTATAAATTCAAGGGTTTCGACGTTCTAACCAAAAACATGTAAAAAAGGACCTATGTTTGAAAAATAAAAGTATCGAGGCTTTTGTTAAAAATCATGTTTTCACGTTTAAAAGTTGTATGTGTATGAATATCAGATACCTAGTTGTTATCAATATTGAGATCTAGACGTCTGAATGATAACAATTTGGCCACTGTGGCCTCTTAAGGATGACTCACACAAGACCGGGACGGGGCGAGAGGGGACCATCTGTTATTAAGATTAAGGTCTAGGTTATATGAAAAAAAAATTTTGTAATACTTATTGAAATAAACAGTTTAATTTTTTTTTTGGTCAATTTCTATTGAAATAATCACGTCCCAGCTCGGAGCCTTTGGAGGTCACGTGACATTTTCTATATTAACTGGCAGATTGGCCCGGCGCGTTCACGTCCCGCCCGATCTTGTGTAAGTCATCATTTAATGCCGTTTAGAGAGGGTTAATTGCTAATGATACTGTGCTGCTTCTGAAGATTTAAAAAATAGCTAGGTGTGGGGTGAAGGCGCAGGTACTTTAAAATTGACATATTGCAATGACAAGAGATTTACGACAGAACCACGTATTAATCTAAAAAAGTATTTTACGACTTATGATTTTGTATAAATAGTGTCTTTCCTCTTGCTATATATTCATCCATGATGTTAGTAAGAAAGCGAAATCGATATCGACCGTGAATATTTTACTCAAGCAACTAGCAAGCACGTCAAACTTATAACATCTCTTTACGTCGGAGATTAGAAAGTTAAAGGGTTCTCTGAATAATATTTCCGGAGTAAGTGTACAAAACGATTAGGTATTGCATAATTTCTGCAAAAGGGGCTCCCGTATTGTCGCTCATCAGGTGGCGCCACTTATACGTACCAACTGTTCTTTTTCTTCTTTTAAATAAGTAATGGCTTCTATCTGAGAGTTGGACAAGTTTGCCAATGTCAAGTATATAAAAATATCAGTATAATATTATATCGTATTTTAAAGTGTATTGACACCTACATACCTGGGGAAGAACGTTGTTCGGTGGCTCGACTCGCTAAGTTGTAAAATTTATAGTTAAAAATGTTACACTGGCGGCCCGGGGCCGAAATCCCGGGACTACCGAGTAGGTAATGACTGACAATTAATGGTTTGATGCGTTTCAGGTTTAATTCTTCATTAGCTGCACGCTTCTTCGTTAGTTCACAGCACAACAAGCTATCAATATTACACATTAAACAAAGTTTAGCAGACAAAAAACAAAAAACAGCTCCAGAAACGCCCTCGGAAACCGGAAGACCGTGCGTGGGTGTTGTGTTAATACCTATGAAAGAATCGTCAAATTGACATTTGAAATTTTCCCGTACCGACGTAAAAATAACTGTACTTGAGCAAAAAAATTCCTAAGAGTTCGTGCAAAAGAGACACAGACAATCTCAACTATATAGACAAAGCATAAAAACAACTGCGGTCACCAACTCAACACGCAAATAAAATATAAAATGGTAAAGGATACTACTTGGGTGCTGATAGAATCATAGAACTTTACGAGTTAAACTGCCTAATTTCATATTCATATTTATATAAGTTTATTGCAAATAATTGAAATAATGGTGGTTTTACATGTGGAACATTTTTATACATATGTGGTCACTGATCACATCATGGGTACATGAAGGGTACATGTGGGGCTGTTTTTTGCTTACATGTATGGGGACATTGCTTTCTTTGTAATGTTTTCATAATGCGGTATCTATGTAAGTAGTCTATGGGAAGAAAAACACATACTTACTTATACAAATGTGCGTAGCTTTGCATGGAAGCCATTAAGCTCAATATAAGGAAATGGCATCGTACTATTTTTCCTCTGCCAAGAGAATATAGTTCTATACGCATATGAAATCTACGGCTCTTGTCTTTGCACCGAATCTAGGTCGTTATTCATAAACCAACGAAGTATTAACTTTATCTGTAAACTCAACCTTTCTACGTATAAATCAGCGAGGAAATGCCAGAATTTCAGCCAGACAAATCAAATCAAATCAAATCAAATCAAATCATATTTATTCATGGTAAAAATCAGAAATACAAGAAAACATTAAAGTAACAAAGAAAAAACAGAATATTTTTACCACGAAATGGACTCGCCTCAGCATAATGCTATCCCGAAGGACAGCGCTGATTTTCTGGCAAGCCCATTTTGTTGGCCACGATCGCAACGTGTAAACATGGCTTAACAAAACTGAACGCAACGCGAGCGGTATCTATGGAATTTGCAGCATTGACAAGTGACAACACAACTCAAGTCACAAACAGACATATATTTTTTGCATAATATTCGGAGCTATAGAAGCGTGGCGCATGTAAGTGCAAGCAGCCGTGCGTTAGCCACTTTCGCGTTTGAGAATAATATATCGGAAATGCATTTGTAGAACGGAACGTGACTAACGTGAGGCGCTGCTATTTGTACCCAATGGATAATGCTAACGTAAATAAGCAGCATAAAGGAAAAAAAACCGGGCAAGTGTGAGTCGGACTCGGGCACCGAGGGTTCCGTACAAACTTTGAGTTGCAACTGCACCTATGTTAAGGAACAATTTGTTAAATTGTTGACGCAACTTGAAAATGCATGCATTTTCACCCAGAAAAATGGTATAGGATTGTCCCATCTTACGGCAATTTCTTTCCTTTCCTTTGACATATAAATTTAAAGAAAAAAAACAATCTAAAGCGGTTAGATATCAAATTTAGTTATAAAAATAAGAATAAATATTAGTTGAAATTAAGCACTTTAGAACGGATTAATCGCGTTTATTAACACCATGATCCTACGTTTCGAGCCCTTTACAGCACTCGTTTTCACAGGGTTAAGATGATGACTGAGAGAATGCGAATTCTCCCCGTCAATCAAAAAAGTTACTTGTGCAAACTACCTACATACAAAAATATAAAAATAATTTAAAAATAAAAACAAAGGTTGGTCTACAATGCCCAGAGGGGCTTATAAAGCTAGTAATACATAGCCTGAAGGGCATTCTATAATAAAAATAAAAATGTTTAAACCCTGTGAGGATTAACATACATACAACTTACGAACGCTTCCCTAACTGGCTTATGGAGCAGAAAGAAGCGACAAGAAAACTACCCCATTTTGCCTCTTTTATCCGTTTTCGATTAATCCGTTCTAAAGTGTTTAATTTCAATGAATAACAATCGCGGTAACAGAAGACAATAATAAATATTAGGTTAATATTAAATTTTTCCTGTAACATTTATGATAGTGTTAATGTGTTCGTAAACTACGGAGATAAGGCGGGGTGGGGATCAGTAAATTTATTACATTTTCGTTTATAAAAAAAAAATATAAAAAATTCTGTTACAATGTATATCACACTTGCCCCGGTAACTAAACTTTTAATTATTTCTCCCTGTTATATCGGGCATAATTATTTAATTGAATATTTCAAAATATACGATAATATGCCCTCAATGTGTCTCGATTAACCTTGTTAATAACTATTCCAAACATAAAATCGGTAGCTTTAGTAGTTCTCGAGATATTTAACGATTCGAAAGACAGACACACAGGCAAACTGTGTCGCACCTGAGGGTTCTTTTTTGACCATTTTTGTACGGAACTCTTAAAACAAGAGAAATAAAACTAGTAGACTGTACAAAATTCTTTCTTGATTATCTAGAGGGCAGTACTGGACGTAAGTCTGAGCTGTAGGATTGACGGAACGCACCTTAAGCGTTTAAAAATGGGAAAGGATTGCATATACTTAGGAAATTAGGGACCCTGGTTGCCGTGGTCGAGTAGGCTAGTGGTTAGTGCTCCCGCTTGTGGATAGTTCGATTCCAGCCCTGAGCACTGGGGGACTTTGTGACTTTTTATGTAGTAAATTACATGTCTTTCAATTAATTATTAAATAGGAGTTATGATCATTTGAATTTCGTAATATAAACTAAGTATGATATGAGTATGAGCAAACTTTACGCAGTTTACCTGCATGTAAGTATCTATGAAATGTGAAAACTATTCAGCCGAATAGACTTTGTTAAAATTGAGGCTTCAGCAAAACTAATCCCCAGTTGAGGTTAGGGCTGCCGCTTGCGGATAGTTTTACTCAAGTTTTATTATTAGGACGTTCAAAGTCACCTTTTAAAGACAATTTAAATATTTATTTCGGGTTACTCGGGTTAAGTATTTTAACAGTCTGTATGACCTTTGAAGATCGTATATGTAAGTAGTTGTGCCCGGTCGAAATGTACACTCATCTGCAGAATTAAGGGGGGGGGCACTTAACTCTACAGCAGACTGTATATGAATTACTAAATACTCGTCATGTAGGTACACTCGCCATCACATAACCGATAATAACGACCAGGTGCTCAAAAATACACTTTAAAACCTTGATAAAATGGAGTCACAGCCAATTCAATCTTGCTTTAACGAATGAGATCGTATTTCTCAGGGAATACAGAAGAACACATTTCAGGGCAAACGTGAAATGGCATGACCAATACGGGTCATGCCAAGGATATTAAAACAGAATAAAGTCCGGCGTTGCACTAAGCTGCATTGTGCGATATTAAATGACCCGCACGGGTAATAAGGCCCTCATGAATATGCGCCTGGAGGTCGGAGATATACTTCAAACATGCAAAAAGTGGAGCCATTCTCATAACTTTTACTTGTTGGCTAGTTTTTTAGTTTGGGATTTAACGTGATATATTAATGCTGCCAGTGTGTTACGGGTAGTGTTCGAGACCGAAACATGTTCTTTTGCCGAAACCGATAGTTCGCTATTGACCCTTGTTTCGGCCGAAACCGAAACCGAACCTTTGATAAATGTGGGCCGAAACCGAAACCGAACCATTGATAAATGTGATTAAAACGCTGAATAAAATGCCGCTTTATTAAAAATGTATGAATAACGAAATATCTCCATGATCCGATTTCACTTTTCTCGGATTGAAATTTTAGCGCTAGCGGTGCGGCCGAAACCGAACCTTTGGTCTAAAGATGATTTGTAGACCGAAACCGAAACTTCGTCGGACACTAGTTATGGGGTTAATGAACCTACTTTGCTGAAGGAAATTTGTTGTAGAAGAGTAACAACACGACAACTGACTCGAGTTGAATTTTTACTTCGCGACTTACGATACACAGTCGGGTGTATTGGGGCTAACTTCGTATGTCAAAAAACAGAGCAAATTCAAAATGATGAAACTCCTGAGATGAAGTTTAGTTATGGGTGATCTTCCTGTGATATTCGAAATTACCCTTCATTCGAAATATAAACGTCTGCCTATAGAAAAGTTTGTACAATTGCAAAAAAGCTATGACAAAAAAAAAATGAACACTTTTTCATGCTAACAGTTATTTACGTGATTTTTGTGCACGAAATCTTTATTTTCCACAATGGAAAACATCACACGTTTCTTCTCATATTAAACGTACCACGTAATGCCATATTTCGTTCGCTGTTTCCTTGGCTTTCTGCTTAAATTACGAGGTCGATTCTTTAAAAGTAACAAAGCGAATCATACTGGCGTATTTCTTATTTTCATAATATATACACCGTATTTATTACTCGCTGAGCTGATCGCTCTGTAATTTCATCCGGAGTGTTAGAACAATTAGACTAAAGCATTCTAAAACATTTATTGTAAAAATATATACCTACGGTAAGTGTAACTAACCTAGCTACCTACCTCTACCTATACCTTAAATCTAAAATAGGTCCTTGAGGCATTGTACCTAGGATGCTCTTCGGTCGCCAGTAACATCATCCAGACGTTTCGCGATTTCTACGAAAAAATTGCGTGCGCTGGGACCCCATGGACCAAGAGTTTCGACCCCGAATGGTACAAAAAGGTACTATCTGCCCAGGCTCTTATATTTATTAAGTTTTAAAATTTCGGCGCATTTAGCCGCTCCGCCCGCTTTTACGTTAGTTCGTTGGAGACGGAACGGTGCTAGCGTGTCTACGCAGGTAGCATCCCACACTAGCATCCGACCCAAACTCCAAGGAACCAAGGACACCCCATCGGGTCTCTTGCCATTATTCCTGAAAATGCCAGTCGGCTGAAGGAGGGCAGGCACGTTGATGGTGGGAAAAGACCGACGGATTATGTCATTAAGAGACGCACGTCTCGAAAAACGGCCTGCACTTTTTACAACACAATTCATGGTGTCCCAGTCCGTTCACGTCTGTGCCACAAGGACATGATTGTGGCACACACACCAAAACCCCCAGTTGCAAACCATTCGCCAGTCTTAGGGAGGCTGGATCCAAGAAAGTACCAGTATTAGGCGAAGGATGGGCATGAAGCCAGTAACCATGCAGCTTCCCGGGATCCGACCGCCGAAAGCCTCGCGTGATCTGGACCTGTAGAGTTATTTAGAATAGTATTGTAAGTTCAATCACAGTAAACATTATCCCAACTCCTTTGTGATTTTGGGTTGTCTAAAACAAAATATCAATTTCACTAAAATTGGTATTTTGAATATAACTCGCGGCCTTTGTATCTCGCCAACCATTTTACTGTTTCGGTTCATATTAAAATCAAATCATAACAATGATAATTTATTGTGCCATGCCATTACCTGCTAAATTTCTCGACGATCCGATCAACTATGTATACCTATCGAGTTATCCTCGAACAAACGTACATTACATTCCAGTGGATTCAATATAGGTGATATAGTTAGGTAACTTTATAGATATTTATATATAGTCTTCCTCATCGTATGCGACGACAGTGACCCCTTATCTTCCTCTGATAACCACGTAGGTATATGGCTCGCAAAACCACCGCACTGTGCGTAATGTAGCTGACCCTGGTCGTTTAATGTATATAGGATGGTTAGGTCGCTTCTTCCGTAGATGACGCTTTTGGTCTAGATGTTCGAGACGAGCTTCTTCGAATGAAGCTACAACTAACTTTAACGCGGCGTGGGTGGGTACAATAAACGAGGCCTTACAAAAATCTCATCTAAATTCCTGGTTTCCTTATCTTTTCTACTCTTTTCCGAGTATTATCAGTTAACCGATCTGAAAGTTTGATTCTTTATCCGTCCTTTACTAACGATCCAAACAACTTTTTTGATGAGACGATCAATTGCGTGTTTGTATTCAAGAGGATAGCCCGGTACAGAAACGTTTAATTTATTTTTCACCTCAGCAGCTCGAAAAGGCTTTTTTTGATATGCGAAACCAGTGAGCAAAATGCGATTTTGCTGCGAGCGTGAGGAAAATAAACGTCAGATTGACAATGTTCAGTCAAGACATGCAATTTTTTTATTAAATGGCATCCTGGCCCATTCAGCCAGATGAGGCCAATTTTCTAACAATGAGGACTACCGCGAGTGAATTTGCCGCTAGTGGAACGTGGGTCCTATGTAAAGAGGTTATATGTCATTTTGGATGTACAAAAAAATAATGTCCGAAATAAAGATATATTTAATTTATTTATTTAATTTATTTTCAGTACATTTCTCATTCGTTTTTAATTTAAGTCGTGCTTATTTCGAAAATATGCACTTTTAGAGGAATCATTACATAGAAATATATTAAAATATTACTTTGGCTATAAAATAAGCTTTAAATTGAAAGTGTAAAATAACACAGCCCTAATTTAACGTAAATTTAGAGGTTATATAAAATAGTTAGAATTGAATGTACCTCTTTTAACATGGACATTAATGAAAAATAATCAATTCTAATATTGGTTTCGCGCCATACTAACTCATATTAATGGCGCTTGACAAGGACCCACGCAGGAGTGGCGCCGCCTGGTGAGCAAAAATACGGTAGTCCTCATTAGATTATATCGTTCATACAATCACATCAAAGCCAATTTGATTGACCTGTCTGTACGGACATGTCTAGACGGTGCGTTTTGTCGGGCCCGTCCCGTCGTACCCTACTATGCAATACAGGAATAGGCAATGTGAGATGAAGGAACTGCACGAAGGACGATGGCAGTGACGGCTTGCGATAAATCGCCCCGTGTAATATCATGTTTAAACAGAGCCAGAACCACGTTCAAAAACTCGTACGTTTTCATTTTTAAATATCTCTCACTTTAAAATTTTATGATTTTTATTTTATATTTATAAGTATAATATTAACCATTTGTTGATTCACGTTTCCTCACGTGTAAATCTGTAGTAAAATAATTTCTACAATTTACCATTTACGTTGTTGTGAACGATATCTAGTATCCGAACGCGATTAAAAATAATAAAGTGTTTCGGGTGTCATCCTCAATTTGAAAATTTCCTCAATAGCTTCTCTTTTGAATTGCTTTAAAGATAAAAGTTATCTGAACTGAAAACATGAGTGATACTAGTAGTGATAGTGATAAAGCTACGGCAACACCCGAAGAATTGAAAGAAGCGGTCAAAAACGCCGAATTAAGTTTCCTCCCGGCCAAATCGCGGGTAAAGGTAATACTTTGTTGGTTGTTAATAAGGACGCAAATGCCATAAAGATTCATTTGAAATCTAACCTCATGTTCTTAAATTTAGTAAGAGGTAATATTTTGTTTATATAATATGTAATTACTTATTCAGTTTAGTAAAAGATATCACTAATTTGTTGATAAGGTACTTTAGAATCATTATGGCTAAGCAACTTATCAACAATCAACAAAGTGGTATCTTTACCCGAAAAACGTCACGTATAAGCAATACTAATGTGTAGTATTCTTAAATTAATAAAGCCTTCCTGTCCGTTTATTTTGGTTTTAATTTATTTTTCTTCCTGCTGAGGTGAAAAGTTGTATGTTCAACTCGAGACCAAAGTTATTTGCATCTCGTGCCTTTGAGTCCTTCACTACGATCAAGATTCTAAATTAGAATCACTCGCTACGCTCGTGATTCTATTATAGAATCTTTCGCTTGCTCAGGACTCAAAATTGGCACTCAGAACAAATACGAACTTTGCTCTCTTGTTGTACAAATAACTATTATTTTGAATTAGAAAATAAGGCACACATACCTATAAATTCAATTAATTTTTTAATGAGTCAACTAGAAACGAGCACTTTTGAATAAGTAGCTTACAGATTTAGAGACTCTATGACATTCCTACAGTTTTTCGGAATTTAGGTACGTTGATCACAAACAAGCAAAAAGTTATAAATGGACCACAGAACCGCGTAGCTCCGTCTGCTTAGTTGAATCGCTTGAGTCAGGTTCGCTGTTAGCCCGGAACTGCCGAAACAATACACCCTTCGGCCAGAGGTTGCCACAATCGATGGTCACAGATGGCAGAGGACGGAGATGTTTCATATTCAACCCCTGAAAGTAGGTAACGTAAACATAATTAGATTTAATAGAGGAGCATAATATAACTATGACCCATAACGAAAAGGATAATCAAATGAAGTGCCTTCTACACGGCCGCTAATTTATACTCTGTCTAGCCTGCACTCTCAGTAGAAAATTATCAAAAATAAACTTTTGTAAGGCTGATTTCGTTCACGCACTGGACTATGAATCTGCTACCGAGAAAACTTTATAGAAAAGCAAATCCTACAATAGAAGTAACATTCATTACCATTTCATTAATAAGGTTTAGCAGTGAACGGAAACCTTTCCAACTAATGACGTGGAATCTGGGCTGCGTATGTATGAGCCTAGCTACCACCTTTATGCATAAGGGTGAAAAATGAGATATTCCGCTCAATATTAATTTATTTGAGTCCGGGTTAAAATTAGGGTGTAAATATACAGGAAAAGTAGCATGGCGATTTATGGAATTTGATTTACTATCGCAATAAGAGGCCTATCTACGGGTTCACGATTCCGTCTAAAGGTAGCTTTAGGATCTAGGAGAACCTCAAAACCTAGATCGAACCGGGCCTAGCTTGAATCTCTTGAACTAAGCTACCTTAGATACCATTATTAGTCAATACAACTTTATAGATAGAATTTCCAAGTCAATATACAGGTGTTTATGAGGGACAGACAATCTAAAATAAACGTATTAGCTGTCGTGTTATGAGCAATACAATGTACCAAATTAAATTATCTGATTTTAGTCTTATGTCATGAATCTGGGAATCGAACCCATAGTAACAAGCAAGGTTTTGTTTCTGTTACAATAATCACATTTAGTGGTGTAAGAAAACAATTGTAAACACTAGCAGATTGTTAACCAAGGGGTGAAAGGCACCTTTGTGCTTACCACGAATTTGAAATCTACTGTAGATATTAGTGCTGTTTACGTCAACGCACTGGGAGTGCATCTTACTCGCACTTGCGGGTGGAAGCGGGATGACAATAACTATTGACAACGTGTCGAAATCTATCCTTCGAAATCTATAGCAAATCATGTAGAGACAAACCAGTCGATGTATTTTGGACTTGAACGTAGTGAGAGCGCCGATAGTCCGAGATTAGCGATGTAACCAATATCGGTTTTGCAATGTTCGCGATACACAAATTTAGTTCAGAATGCAAAAATATTACACAGACGCAATAGAACATAAGGACCATGTGCTGTAGCGTCGATATCTTTGGTTAAACAAGTATGTTGCAGTGACAATTAGTAACATTTTTGCTACCTAGGTATTTAGGGAAACAGAGAACATGGTACTTTCTGCCAAAAATGTATGAAATAAACGGAAAATTATAGGGCGTTTTACTTTCCAAATGCATTGTTTTCTTAAGTTATCGTTTGAAATTATGGATGCGGGACATGAATATCAGAATGAAAATTATACAGCGCATTCATTTTAAACGAATAATTTATTAAATTATTTCAAATAATAATTATCATTTTCCACCCGCGTTAATAATAACAATGCCACTTTCAGGGCATGAGATATGAAAATGTTAATTACGCGTAAATACTGAAAACAAAGGCCTTCTGAAAATAAATAGTTTACATTAAAATAAGTAGTCTTACTGAAATGACACTTTAAAACAGATATTATCGCTTATATTAACTACACCCAAGATTTCAACTTCACAACACTCGAGAGGTCAAGAGGCACTGTGACGGTTTGTGAGGCTTCTGCACTGTGACGAGTGTTGTAAAGGACTCGAAATGTTTTAACATACTTAGCGCCGGGAACTCGCTCTCTGTGGGTGGTCGCTTTCCGCTACAAAGCGGGAAAACCACGGAATCGGCTACGAGCGTAGCGCGTAGCACTCAGTGGCACTCAATGTGTTAAAGTGTTTCATATAAATACGTACCTCCTAATCATCATTCAGTAATCATGGTAACGAAAGAAGATTTTAAATAGTCTTACTGTATATTTGTCAGTTTCTATGTTAACTGTTTAATATATCGTATGCAGGCGGATGTCACACTCCGGTTTCCCGGCTCCTGCAATCCGGGCATTGTGCCGGGGTGAATTGTGACGTCAATTGTTTTTTGCGGGGTTTGTAGGTTCAATTCGATTTTTCTATGAGATAAAAAATATAACATTAATTTTCGAAATATATGTACTCGTATACAGTAAGTGTAAATTAGCTAACTACCTACTTCGACCTACCTTAAATCTAAAATAGGTCCTTGAGGTATTGTACCTAGGATGCTGGCGGCAGTTCCTCGTTGCATCGCAATGCTGATACGTTATGCGAGGAAGCCACCAGCTCTTCGGTCACTCTCTCTATAAAAATATCTGTTCTCAAGAATTATTACATAATCTGTGGTCGCATACATTCTAGCTGATGTGATGCCGCTAACTTCTACGGGTCAGCCAAATATTTTTTCGGCATTATTACCTTAATAAAAATTATTCACTTTTACTGCGTAGGAGAGTATATTAATGAAAAAAAGGCACTCTAGGTTAGGTTTTTTATAATATGTTTATATGTTTTTTGTATTGTTTTTGTATGTGTTTTTGTATTTTACATTTATAATCATATTATAGGAACCTAACCTAAGATTAAAAATGAATAAAGAGATAATAATAATAATTTCATCACACTAGCTCGTAAATTGATCTAGTAAATTGAATTTCGATCGTAAATTGACCTAGGGATGATAGAAGGGGACTCGAGAGGGGATAAAAAATCAATTGTTGTAGTTTGAAAAAATGCTAATTTTTAGGTCCCAAGCAAAGCAAGCATGATGAAAATATTTCGTCACCTACGGCTTGGAATTTTAATTCACACTCTTTTGGGAATTCTTATTTACCACCTTACTGTGTTGATAATATATATCACGTCGTGCAATGGAATGCGACCAAATTCCGTATATTAGGTACTTTAATAAATAAGGCTCAATTTTGTATTTAAAAATTTGAAATAATATTTACTAGCAAATTGCACCGCAAAACAACTGTATCGCCATGTTATTAAGGTTTAAATTCATCTAAATTTTTGGGCATTTGCGTGATCGTCATCCTTTATTCCAAAAACGTGTTAACTAAAGTGTCCCCTACGTGAATTTTGAATGTTAGTACTATGACGATACAGTTGCTTTTTAACTATATTGTTAGTTGACGCGTGGCAGTAGCGGTTACAAAAAATATAAAAAGGCCATTGTTTAAAAGATTAAGGTTTGAAACGTAAAATTCATCCTTCTCGTAGAATATTTATACCACACCAGCTTTCTTAACAAAGCTTTTTTGTGGAAGTAACTAATATTGTTTTATCCTGTTTCCCTATTGTTTATTTCCTCCACGAGTAAGATTATCGTCATTTATATTGTTTATCGCCAGGGACTAGCTAACATATCCATCATGTCGAGTCGTGACACGTGTGTAAGAGTGATCCTTTATTCATAGAGATAAACGATATAAAAGAGACAATACGCGATCCTGTTTACTGTATGTGTCGGGGTGACGTGTATTGTATGATATCCATTTGAAGCTAATAACAATTGTGACCGGTACCATAGAATAAGTAATAGTACTAAAGTACAGAAGCTTCTCTTTCCTACATTTGATGTTTAGCTTGTCAAGCATGCAATGACATTAACATTAGGGTTGTAGGTAATTGTAACCATGCTGTCAGGTACGTATGGTACAATAATTTGTACAAACACATAAATAAGAACTAAAACTGTATTGGAACTTAATTTGTATTATAATAAAACATTTCTTAAAATTATTGATTAAAGATAAAGATAAAGATTTTTATTTGCTAGAATACTTAAAACTATTAATTGTACAGATGGTCGTACAGTGTTGTACAGTATCCTGTCGTATATCGACATGCAAATACTTAAAAACTTTCCTAAAACTAGCTACTTAACAAATTATACATACATTAAATATTATCCAGCATATTTATGTTCAAATTTATTAAAATCATTAAAGTTAATTAATATTAATGCATAATTACATCATTAAAAGTATGTCAACGGTTATTAGTTAATTACGATTGAAATGTCCTTCCATTCGTTCACTTCCTTTCGTTCGTTCGTTCATGCCTCCTTACAATTCTACCTCCATCTCTCATTCTTTCCATGATTAGTATTGGTATGACGAGTCCAATCCACAATTTGGCCGTTTTCCGAGATGTTGTGAGTGTTGTGTGTCGTGCCGATAATATTAGTAAAAGGGTAGACCTAACTTTTCTACCTACCCACGCGTTTAAAGTGACTGTGACGTTTAGCGTCAGCTTAGGTAGAAACTAGTAGATCAGGAGAGAAAATAAACTAGAAAGTCAATATTACACTTTATAATTATCATTGAGACTTTATAAACCAGTAGAATAGAGAACATAGAGCCAGCTAGGCCGTAGGTTGTTAAATTGCTGAGCTGAGTCACTAGTAGAAATGAAAAGAAAACAAAGCAAACCAAGTAAGTCTTTCTTAGTGTGTACTTCCCTGCAACACGTCACGCGCACGCTGAAGTAGAAGTAGTGGGTAGCCGCTTCAAAACTTCAGAGCTGGTCGGTAGGATAGGAATGGGGTTCAACCGGACAGGAAGGGACGTTCGGTAGCGAGCAGGAGCGTGCGCCGCATCAGCCGCATGGTTTAAAATAAAAGCCCTAACCTAAACCGTTACATGACTTTCCGCCGGGTACGTGAACATTTCTAGCAAGATCGCCGTTGACACTTCGCTGATTCATCATTCAGACCATGACACAAGGAATAGTGTCAAAACGTCGGTATATGAAGGTAAATTAACTACATTCGCGATAGACCCCTTCTATGTTCATAATAATGTGTATACAACGTGAAAGTTTAAAGAGTAATATAATATAACCTAGTTCCTTTAATTAAGACTAAACCGGACTTCAGTGAATTCCAGACATTATCCCTATAGATCCTGCCCTTCCAAATTACTTTCCTTTATACCAATAGTACCTTGCCGAAATCCGACAATGGTTTGACACATTTAGACCGAAACGCATTGCAAATTTTGTATTTTCTATAGCCTTAATTATTTACTTTGTTATAGATAATAAACAAATTTACACTATTCCAAGAAGTAATAAATGTCCATTTCACGATAGTATTATTATGATATTAAACATCAACATAAATGATAAATATCTTTATCTTTAAATTTAGGCACATTACAATGCACTTATGAACGTCAAAATAAAAAGCTACTACCGGTTCTATTCTATCCCTACACCACAGCCCGAGAAGATTATTACCGGTAAGAAACTCGGCGGGACTTTTTGTTCAAAACAAATTACAAAAGTAGTAAAAATATTTGCAATAGGTATGTGGTTCTACAAGAAACCATGGGATATAGAATGCTCTCATACCTACTTTGTACTTTGTACGTAACCGTGCATGCATGGTCGTAATCTTAAACAAACCATCTAGTGGATAGATAAGCTGTGTCCCGGGAATTCCCACTAAGATTCCATGACACCGATGCGGACAGAGCTGCCCTTTGTTCTTTATAAATGACTTTCTGCTCTTCGAAGTTCAAATGGCATGCAATTATAAAGTAAGGTCAGTCTGTACCATTGTATAGACTGTACAATGTACTTACCTACTTAGTTTCTTCATGCGGTGGAGGATGAATGTGTTTATTAGACTGTGGAGCATACACGGTTGACTCCAGTAAATCCCGTTTTTATAAAGACTTCTTAAATAAAAAAAGTATTTAAAAATCTATTATTTTCAGAAATAATCCCTCTGATAGTCTAAAAAAGTGTGTCCCTCTCACAGTGTATCCCAGACTTAGGTACTTACCACAAAAATTATTTTGATCATATTTTTGGTCAAGCCGTTTTTGAGTTTTTGCCAAAATCTATTTATTAAAATGAAGGCAGTTTCGTCTTTTTGCTTGCACATTTTTTTTCATTGTTTGACGGTACGGAACCCTCAACTATGCGTGGTCCAACACGCACTTGGCCGGTTATAAGTAATTACAGTATTCTATGCGCAGATTACGCAGACACCGCATTGTGAAGCGTTTACAAACAGGACCTCACATGTGCAGTATTTTACTTGGAAAATTCTACGAGTCTATTTCTAACAGCACAAGTAGCCAACCTAGTACCACCTGTAAGGTACGGGATCAAAACTTCTTGCTCCAAGCGCACTGTGCAATGGCTGAAAACTGCCAGTGCGCGGAACTAGCTGAAAAGAGGAACTAGGAACTAGCGTCAGTGCGAAAAGCGACTCGAGCGTCTTTTGTTTATTGTGTAAAAATAGATTGTCATAACATTTGCCTTTGCTATTTCTTGTAAATAATTGTGTAAAACTTGTGTAATTTTCAACCGACTTCAATATTTCTAAAGGAGGAGGTTCTCAATTCGTCTGAATTTTTTTTTTTAATGGATGTTCACTCATAACTCCGTCATTACTGAACCGATTTGAATTTTTTTTTGTTTTCTGAAAGTAGACGGTTCCTGGTTGGTCCCGTTTTTTTCAAAATCCATTTCTGATGATGGGATCCATGAGGAACTGAGGGAACTCCTCAAACTTGAAAGGCACATGCATGATGATTTGGGTAGTTTCTTAAGACACTCGAGCATTTCTTTACGAACATCATCAATTTGGTGGAGTGGACCTGATGATGAAGACCAGGGATGGCAAAGTGGAACTGCTTGTTAATTCCCAGCTCTATCATCCGATTTGACACATTCATCTTTTCTTTGTAAAGAAATACCTTCAAGATAGTCCTATTTGATTATAGTTCTATTTTGATGATGGGCTTCATGAGGGATTGAGAGAACTCTTCAAATTTTAACGGCACATGCATTCTGATTTGAGGGTTTCCTTAATAGTTAGGGGGTTAGTATTGAATTAAATTGAATTGAATTGTAACTAAAACAGTGTTTTGGCGGAGCCAAAATTTTGATGAACTGGATCTGATGATGAAGACCAGGGATCGCAAAGTGGAACTGGTTAATAAACCTAGCTCTACTTATTATCCTAGTTGTGTCATTCATCTTTTTGATTTGATTTATATTCTGATGATGGAATTCTAGAAGAATTCAGAGAACTCCTTAAATTTGAACGGCAGGTTAATTGTGATTAGAGGGTGTTCATAATTAGCTTAGGCATTTTCTTACTGTGGCCATCATTTTGCTGGAGTGGACCTGATGTTGATAATCAGGGATGGCATAATGAATATGCTCGTTAATTTACAGTCTGTCATCCAATTTAACACATTGTTATTTTGTTTGTTTAAAGGTCTACAAAGGAGTTCTGTTTGATTATACTTCAAATGTAATGATGGAAGCCCTAAGACATTAAGAAAGCTCCTCAATTTTCAATCGTACACATGCGGTGTATTGGATATTTGTGAAGTAAACTGGCTAACTCAAACAAATTCTTAATTTCACTTTTACCGGGAACCAAATGAAGTCGGTTTTGTTTTTCTTAAAAATTATGAGTAATAAACTGTACCTAAATAGTGTTTCGTGTGTACAGTTTTAATCTCCGACGCCCGATCTACTACACCACCCTACACCATTTTATACTAGTATTCCAGGTTCACCCCTATAACACATTAATCGTAAATATTTTAAATTTACACGTGTTTAGGTCGTAAACGTAGTTGAAACTAAAATAAGCTGTCACGCTACTATAATCTACAACTGGTTAAGGTGGCCTGTTTTTTTTTTAACCCTGGCTTGGGCTTTATACACTGCGCTTTGGAGTAGCTTGGGAAAAATCCAGGACCCTTCCGCGGGGCCACATGATTTTACTAGTCTGGAATACTCCTAAGCTCAAGGAGATCGGTTGGACCGAGTCCAACCAAACCTGAGGTGGGTGTAAGAAATCCAGCTACTGGAAATTTTATTGCTGGTTTGCTATCCGTAACCTAGCCGAGAGGATTCCAGCAAGAAACTTAGCTAGGTCCGATCGCGGTCGGATTGGCATTCTAAACTACTGGCTAGGCATTCAGCTTTCTCACTGTCCTCGAGCGCGGGTGTCGGGTGATCCGGGCGATCCAAGGGGGGAATTGACTAAAGGCTATCTGATTTGAGAGATCGGGCTATCTTCCAATATGTTTGGTGACTAAGCACTATCTCGATCTAGGTCTCGATATTCAAGTCCCTTCGGATTTGCCGGTTTTCGGGGGAAGGGAAGTTGGAGCAAGTTTTGATGGAGCGATTTTTCTTAGTTAACAGTTCTGTTTATTCCCTTGGCAGGCCGAGGTAAAGCACCACCGCCCGTTGGTTTGCCTCGGCCTACAACTCCTTTAAGCATTCGTTTTTTACAGCGTTGAGGTAACTGGTAAATGAATCAATCTTTTGATCAGTCTGGTGAGTTGTGGTAATATTGTCAGGGATGTCTCTAAATAGGGGGAGTCTGTCTTTAGAACACCTTCACGTACTTTTTCCCAGTCCACAAGAGTCCTGGTAGGGGTCGAGTGACTGGGGTGAAACTTCTAGTTTACCGCTCTTAATACGCAATGTACTATTGCTGTCCCATGGCTGCAACTCTAAATATATTTAAAAAAGAATGTTGCTCTATGTATATTTTTATTATATGCATAATACTATTATGCTAATATACTACTAAAATTTGCGGATTTAATGTAAAAAAAATTGAAGTTTTCACGTGTGACGCTTTTTGTTTACATTGTTAGAAAGTTCCATTGACGGCAATTCTACAGGCGTAAAAATTTAATTGTCAAAAAACTTCGGAATCCATCAACTTAAAAGTAAGAGTTTGCTTGAGTAATTTTCATTCAGTTTTAATATAAATATAGAATTTTATCCTTATCTAAAACAGTCCCATTTTAAGCCTTATTTGATAAGGCTTAAAATGGGACCGAAGCCGAAGGGGTGTAGGATACAGTTTATCTATATGGTAATTTTATTCAGGCTTGTGCTGAAGGAGCTAAAATAGGACTGGTATTAGGGGTCTAATTCCCGTATGATATTCTAGTTTGTTAGTGTAGTTAATATTCCCGCCTTGAATTTCTGGTTTGGGATGTTTGGCTAATTTTCTAGTGATGTCAGTTAACGAGCTTAGGGATATTGTTTCACGCTGTGGTCTCGCTAACTAGTAATGTAGAACTAAAAATCCAAGCAATTTAAGCCGCTTTCTAATCTTGCTAATTGATTGATTTCAACCATT
Source organism: Lathronympha strigana (assembly GCA_949128165.1). NCBI lineage: Eukaryota > Metazoa > Arthropoda > Insecta > Lepidoptera > Tortricidae > Lathronympha > Lathronympha strigana. The sequence continues at coordinate 5,960,855 of OX421911.1, forward strand.
TTTTAAAACAAATAAAATTATTTTACTAAATATTTTGGTTTGTGTACGGAGACAGGCGTCTTGCTTGTCAAAGATATTGCATATACTCGAGAAATTCACCGGCTTTCATTGAGACGAGGTGGCCTAGAGGTTATGGCGTTAGCCGCGTAAGCTGAGAACGGGTTTGATTCCCGGCTTGGCTTTCGATAGAGTTGGTATTTTTATTTAGTCTCTGACCTATTCTATTTATAATCTGTTTCGGGTTATAATCGGTTTCATTCGGGAAATGCGCAAATGCGTCTTTTTGCCCCAGCGCCCTTGGATATGCAAGTCACGAGCCTCGTTAAAGTTTAATAATCATTTATTCATAAAAAGTAATAATAATAATGTATAACAAAATAAATAGGTAACAATAATTCACATCTCGGCAATACGAATATGGCATAGTAATGGTCAGTAAGTGAAGTTTAGCTGGTGTTGGGAATGGCTGCTCCGTCGTCAAACCCCAGCAGTTTCGCTGCAGGTTTGAATTTGTGACGTGTGCCTCGTATGCACATGCTGGTGGCTCGAATTATAGCAGTGCATATTCTTGTTCTAAGCCAACCTAGTATCGTGCTCAGCGATTTATTCGTTAATGCTCTACCTGGTCCAGTTTCCTGTTGATGTTCTTCAGGTATAGCGCACATTGTTACCTGGCAACAATAAAAGGACTAATTAAATATTGAAGAGCGATCACGTTCGGCAGTTGACTGCTTCATTCTGGCGCGCTTTAAATACAGCTCTTTGGTTTGGTTCCGAAATGTTAGTGTAGAACAAGGGCTTAATTACGAGTATGCTTAGCCTTTTGTGTCACACTACCTTTGTGGCTTATTGAACAAGGCACAAGCTCTATGGAGTAATAGGAGTTTTAATTAGTATTTTATACAACCGTGGTATAATAAAGAGCTTTTCAGTCGAATACCGTGTTGTGTGAGTAAGGTGCATACGAGATTAAAAAACTCAATTATGTTACGATTGTATACAATACTTTTTCTACGAGTCATCATCATCATACTCTATGGAGGAACAATTTAATTCATCATTCAATTTACATCAATACACGCTTCCATAACAAATAATAAAATTCTAAGCAATAAACAGTTAATATTATGTGTCAAAAACATGTTACACTATATTCAAAGCCAAAAATAAACCAATTCCTCAACATGCACCACTACACATCGACAACTTGAATTTAAAAGAAAAACCGGATGAAAAATATCTTGGCTTACAAATAGACAACTCTCTCAGTTGGAATATACACATTGACAAAATTCGTATGAAACTTTCAAGTCTAATGGGCTCACTTCGGAATATTGTACGTTGTCTTCCCCTCAATGTAAGGAAAACCATTTATAACTCCCTCGTCAAACCGCATTTACTTTATTTAGTGGAAATCTGGGGTAGTGCCTACAAAACTAGACTGGCCGACATACAAATTGCACAAAACAAGCTAGTAAAAATGCTATTCCATTATCCATATTTAACACCCACAGCGCAAATCTATAAGGAAACCGGTCTCATGAACATAAAACAATTATATGTATATACAACCTGCCTACTAATTCGCAAAATTCTTGATAAAAATATACACATCAATATTACTTTTAAAAAATCTACGAGAAACTACAATGGCAGAAGGCAGGATCATCTTGTATTGCCAAAAATAAGAACTAACTATGGAAAAAAAAATGATAACATACGAAGGAGCCAAACTTTACAATGACTTGCCAATTGAAATTAAAAACATTAAAAATTATTTGACATTTAAATCAACACTAGCCAAACATATTATAAACAACATGACGCTGCCTTCGTAGTAATCTAAATGATTCGACTTTTGAATTAAATTTTAATAACATATTACATATTAAACCTGGCTTCCGCCTGCAACTTCGCGCGCGTAGATAATGATGATGGAATTTAACTGTTCTATTTCCTTCCTCGGGTCTTAAACTATAATATTAATCTGGTCGTAGTTAGGAACGTAAAATAATACCTAAACTATTCAAAAATACATTTCTGTCACGACTTACTGTCGTAAAATAACATGCATTAAATGATTAATTAGGTACCTACCCACAGTTGGCGGATTCTAAACTTGAATGAAGCAAAAAAAAAAAACCTTCTGCATTGGTCCTTGATTATCGCTACCTCACACTTACTTACTTTTACTTTGTTTTACTTATTTATATGTTATTTTTCTAAGATACCTTATAAGTGCAACTTCCTATAAGAACCCATTTGTCTTGTACATGTATTAAGCAGTTAAGACACACGTTGTAAACTCTAAAAATAAGTTTCTCATGTAAGTGACAATATGTTTTAAATGAGAAATAAAAAATATCTTTAAACCGAATATTAAAACTATAGTAACCTTTTGAAAGGTGCCTACATTGGAGTAATTTTGAAAAGAATTTCCAAAGTTAAATTTTGTGTTCTAGCAATTATTTCCAGCGATACAAGCAGATATTTCGCACTGAATTAGAAACAAACCCATAACATCAACGTCTCTGATTGGTCGATAACGTGACAGATAATAAAAATGTAGTTGAGTTGGATGTATCATAGAATGTCTCATACCGTGTCGTCACTCGCGCGGGCAGGTCGTGTCGACTCATTAGTTAAAGAATAATACGGGTTTACGCGCCGCTCGTTGTAAGCGTTATCTAATACCTACGGAGCGCAGGTGGCCGCTTCGGCGCGCCTAACCTGAGACTCATTGTGTGTTAAATGATGGAATTAAATAAAATTGACGAGGAAAATACAAATAGTTCATTTAAGGAGCATGATAATAATACAGACTGCATGCATTCAGGCGGAATGGCTCAGGCTAGCACGCCGCAAGATTTAAGTAAAGAAGGACTAATTACAAAAGAATACGTAACACCGCTAGTAGGACGACAGATGAGTGACATAGATGACGGTAATAAAATTAGTGGGGATGAATATGGTGCAAGCGACGACGAGGATCTCCCATTAGAAGGACGACATGTGGCTAAAAGGCAGAGAGAAGGAGGGGATTCCACGGAGAGTGAAGAAATGGATAAAAGGTTCATGTGGCAGAAAGTTGAAAAAAAGGGAAAGAAGGAAAGAAAGATGCAAACAGAGGTTACAAATAATAGCGACAGAGATAACCGTCAGGTGTATATTACCAGCAAAGAAGCACTACCTAAACAGTTCGCAATGGCACGTTTTCTTAAAGAAAATAATATAAAGGGTATCTGTGGAGTTAAGTATATAAATCCGTTCAAGATCAGGCTAGAATTCGAGAATTTCCGCAATATGGATAAGTTATACAATTGTGAAAATGTGGCTCAAAAAGGGTGGCTCATGCATAAACCGATGGAGATAGGGCACTGCTACGGAATTATTAGAGACGTCGACCCGGAGTTAAGTGATGAAGATATATTGGAAAAGGTATCATGTAACGAGGTCGTAATAGCCGCAAAACGATTGAATTGTCGAGATAGAAATGACGGCCACTGGCGGCCAAGTGAGGTAGCACGTTTATTTTTCAAAAGCTCACAACTCCCTCAGTATGTTGTGGTAGATGGCTTGCGCATTAAAGTTGAACCGTACGTGCACCCTGTGTCTCAATGCTATAAATGTTGGAAAATAGGTCACAATATAAGAAATTGTCCCTCTAAACTATATGTCTGTCCCAAGTGCGGTGGTGAACATCCAAATTGCGAGGTAGTGACTTTTAAATGTGTCAACTGTCGCGGCAATCATATATCGATGTCCAAGACTTGTCCAGTGTATTTAAAAGAGAAAAGGTTACGCGAGTTAATGTCAGAATTCAATTGTACCTATAGAAAAGCTCTAACTTTATATGTAGCCCCTTCACCAATGCCATTATTAGACGAATCTGAATGCCAACCCTATGTACAGCAGCAATTTCCTCACCTGAAAAAAAGTACCGTGGCTGTGACAGAAAACTCCCTAGTGATTCCTTCATTTAAAGCTACTTTGAAAGATGTAAGAGACGGGTCCCCGGAAAGTGGAAAAGCTCAAGAGCCTAAATCAGAACGATCATATTTGAAAAAACAAAATCAAACAAAACATGAGAATAAGTATGCATCGACTCGGAAGAAACAGAAGAAAGGTTCTGACCCAGTGGGTATGGATTGGACCCATACTAATGTTATTGAAAATGAGAATGATTCTAGTGATAGTGAAAAGAGTGAGGATCGGAGGGCATCTTTTAGTGAGCTTATAAAAAGATTGAAAGAAGTGATTTTCCTTAAAAGCATAAGTGTTCAAGACAAAATTCAGAGTGTGATAAAATTAAGTGTAGAATGGATGGTAATATTTGTTGCAGGGCTATTCTCAGACTCTCCGATAGTTAAAGGTCTTATAGGCTTTGTTAATAATGGCTGGTTCACCTAAATCAGTAATGCTAAATATTATCCAATGGAATGCCCAGAGCTTATTAGGTAAGTTAAAATCGTTTCAAGAGTTATTAAGATTAGAGAAAGTCCATATTGCGGTAGTAAGTGAAACATGGCTTTCAGAAGACAAGTTTCTTAAAGTAAATGGTTATAACATTTACAGGAAGGACCGAGATGATAGTTATGGTGGTTTAACTATCATCGTGCATAATTCGATCAAAGCACAAATCTCCAATGTTAATAGTAGTAACCCAGGTATTGAAATCTTAAAACTAAAGATATTTAAGTGTCGGGTAGTTGAAAATATTATAGCTGTATATTGCCCCAGTAGAATCAATACGTGCCAAAGGGACTGGGATGAGATTTTTAGTAATCATTCACATAAAACCTTATTCCTGGGGGATTTTAACGGACACCACTCCAGTTGGTCATGTAAAACAGACGCTAGAGGTAATCTTATTTATAATTCAGTTTTAGATTGTGACCTAATACCACTTAACACAGGGGAAACAACATGGATGAGATTGTCTGATGGAGTGCTACAAAAGTCTTCCCCTGATATAAGCATTGCTAGTACAGATACGGCTTTAGACTTTAATTGGTCGGTGATTAATGAAACTTTAGGTAGTGATCATTTTATTATTAAGCTTTCGACTACGTACCAGATCACTTATAGTAACCCAGTAAAGAAAAGAAATTTTAAGAAAGCCGATTGGCAAAATTATACGTCTGATTTGCAAGAGCGTTTTACGAATTTTACATTTTCTGGAATCCACCAAGAGGATTACGATCAATTTATTAAATTTATCAATTTAGCAGTAGACAAGCATATACCATATCATTCGTACAGTAATAACTCCACTTCGACATTTAAACCAAAACCTTACTGGAACCAGAAACTTTCCGAATCCATAGCTAAACGTAGGCTGGCATTATCCAAATTCCGTCGTAACCCTACACCGGGAAACTTAGATATTTTAAAAGACAGGACGACTAGTGCTCACAAAGAGCTATGTGAAGCTAAAAAAAAGGGATGGCAAGATCTATGCTCCTCAGTTGATGCCACTACTACTGCAAGTCAGATGTGGAAGAAAATGGCTTGGATGAAAGGCAACAGAGCTCCTAGGCAGTATATTGATCCTGTAAAGGCTGAGAAACTCCTACGTATTTTAACTCCGGACTGCGCCGTTCCGCCTACACCAATCATGTCAGTTTACGAGTCACCAATTGACGTAGATATCTCTATGCAGGAGTTGAATAAGTGTATTAAATCTAAGGATACATCTCCTGGATGCGACGATATTTCGTATTCCATGGTTAAGCATCTATCGGAGAATGGCAAAGTGGTTCTACTAAGGTTGTACAATAATTTTCTTTCAGAAGGATTTGTTCCTAGACAGTGGAAAGATGTGGGCATTGTCGCCATTCCCAAGCCTGGTAGGGAGTTGGATCAAGTATCATCATTGCGACCCATTTCACTAATATCGTGTGTTTGTAAAATTTTTCATTCAATTCTTAATAACAGGATTGAGTGGCTTTTGGAGCGTAATAATGTATTTTCTGAAAATACTATGGGATTTAGGAAATGTAAATCGAGTCTGGATAACCTTAGTGTAGTGGTATCCAGAATACAAATAGGTCTTTCGCAAGGTTTATCAACAATAGGGTGTTTCTTGGATATTGATAACGCCTACAATAATGTCGAAAATACATATCTTATTTCTATCATGGACTCATTGAAGGTGGGGCGTAAAATATGCACTTATCTCTGGAACTTTTTGAAATATCGGAATCTCAAGATGCAATTGGATGAGGTAATCATAGAAAGGTCCACCAGTCGAGGCTTAGCACAGGGGGATCCATTATCACCCTTGTTATTTAACATAGCTACCATTAATATTTGCAAAACTCTAGAAAAAGAAATGTTTATCTCTCAATACGCCGATGATTTTGTGATATATTGTCATTGCAGTAATGTGGCAGATGGAGAAATGCGGTTACAGCAAGCTTTAAATAAAATCCATTCTATATTGCTAAACATGGGCTTAGAGATCTCTCCGAATAAAAGTAAAGTGTGCATTTTTAAAAGAGGGTACAAAAGGGACAACATTTCACTTCATCTTAACAATCAAAATTTGGAAGTAGTGGAAACTGTTAAATATTTAGGGCTTTGGCTAGACCGCGGTCTACGTTGGGGGAAACATATCAATGAAATCAGAGATAGAGTTATAAAATACATAAATGTTTTTAAAGTTCTAGCAGGTTCTGGTTGGGGCGTTCATCAAATGCATCTAAGACGTTTATATATTGCTATGATAAGAAGCAGAATTGATTACGGTTGTTTTCTATACGGAAGCAGCGCTGCGACGCATCTAACTAAGTTAGATAGACTACAGAACGCATGTTTAAGGGTTATTGGAGGATTTACAAAAAGTACACCTATCCACGTTATGGAATCAGAGTTAGCGATACCACCGTTATCAGTCCGACGTCAATATCTCGCGGGTAAAATGTGGTTAAAGTCGAAATCATTCCAGGGAAATTTATTGGTTAACTTACTACCTGACCTCACAAACTCGTTCGAAAACCCTTACTGGCGTCATAAATCAAAGCCTTTACTTGGTCTTACCCAGATCCAGCTTAAAAATGTTCACACTCAGTCGAGTCATACATTAGAAATGTTTTCTCTCGATACCTGGGTTACTAATATAGATATGAACAACTGGCTGGTGACCAGTATTGATCAAATAACGAAAGCTAAGCGTAGTTATAACCATACTCATTTACAAACTGCTTGCAGCACGATGCTGACAGATATGTATCACGAGTACTATAAAATCTACACTGATGGATCAAAAGCAGGTACAGAGAGTGGTGCTGCATTCATAGATTGGCAGACCGGTGAAGTTGTGCAACTACGCATAGAAGACAACATTTCCATAATGGCCGTTGAAATGATTGCAATAGTTGAGGCACTTTCTTACATTAGTGGTATTAATAATCAGGTAAATTTTGTTATTCTAACGGATTCCAAGAGCACTCTGCAACATTTGAGTCGTTGTACTTATTCTTTTAGGGGCATTCCATTGGCATACACTATAATCCGGCTTATGTTAAAATTGTATTCTGATAACAAAAAAGTAATCATTCAATGGATCCCGTCGCACTCGGGTGTCGCGGGGAACGAGGAGGTAGATCGGCTGGCGCGGGAAGCCTTGGAGGACGGCGTCGGCGATGTGTACCGTTATGTTCCGTGGTTTACCGATGTTTTGTTCAAGGTCAGAAATATGTGTTACGAAATTTGGTCGGAATATTTCGATGAAAGATCCCGCACAAAAGGGATCTGGTATAAAACTATCCAGCCGACACTCCCTCGGACCCCATGGTTTCATTTATCTAAAACTAGTAGGCAGAATGTGACTGTCGCTCTTAGACTTCGCTCCGGCCATATTCCATTAAATAGCTTCGCACATATGATGCGGAAAGTTGAGTCGCCTAATTGCAACATATGTGGGGTTGTCGAAGACGTTTATCACATAACAATGGAGTGTGGCCGTGGCGAAGTCTACCGACGGCTACTTAATTTAAGAACATATGATCTCGGAAAAATAAATAGTATCTTGTCTGATCCGACTTCCGATGAGGCGGAACTAGTATATAATTTAGTTAAGGCTGTAATTAAGTTAAGAAATGTTTAGTATAAGAGAGCCACTATGAGGGTGGCATTTGTTAAAAAACCCTCTCTAAATAAATAAAGATTAAAAAAAAAAAAAATAGAATGTCTGATATCGAAAAGTGTGTGCTTGTAGTTTTGTCAATATACTCGTAATTGACAGGTATTGAGAAGTAGTCGAGTAAAAAAATATATACGAGTATATCGTCAACTTATGATGATTTTGTTATATTTGACACTGGGCGGTCAATATGTAGGTACTTACTATGGAACTAGAACCAAAAAATGCGAAGAAAACTATTCCTTAGAAAACATCGCCATATCTTTATACATATCACTTATATGATTCGACAAAAATTATGTTTTTAGCATGTTGGCGTCATAACGGGTTGCCCCTCATAGTAAGAGTAGTTAATTATGACCTAGGATCATTTATATTAGGTACCTATATTGAAACCAAACTAGATCAAATCCAAAAATTTACAAATTTGATGTCTCCATGAGCTAATGACCAAAGCCTCCAGTGTCCAGTGCTGGAATCGAACCAGCGACCTCCTGCTTTTGCGGCAGACGCACCTACTACCCGAACACGGCGGCCAGAGTCCGTCCTAAGTACCTATCAGTTGCGGCCGTTGCGGGGCGTTTATAGAACTCGATTCCTGTCGGCTTGCCTCGCGTGAACCAATCTAGCACATTTTCCCTTAAGGGCTCAAAGAAAAATGGCCGAATTAGCTCCGGTTTGCTCAAATAACATTTTGACGCTGCGCCAGTGGTACCTATTTGCAATCCTTTCTTACTTTAAATGCTTAAGGTGCGTTCCGCCAATCCTACAGCTCAGACTTAAGTCTAAGTGCTGCCTCACCTCATAGATAATCTTTACAGATTATTTTCAACTAGAAGCGTGTACAAGTTCAATGCACGAATCAAATCATTTATTATTTATAAAGCGTGGATAATCCCACAGACCAGAGTTTCCAAAGAGAAGAAGTTTTTATTTGTGAATTTCTACGATTCTGTAAGCATAACCGACTACCATCCTACACTAAGTATTTTATACTTAATACAATATTTTAGGTTTACACCTAAAACACAATAACTGTACATAATTTAAATTTTCACCAGTGCAACTGAAACAATCGGTCGCGCTTCCATACTAAATTAATATACGAGTATGTACTTGTACTGCATATATGCGGTCACCGCGAGTTGTACCACGAAAATCGAACGATTGCAAATTTGTATCTACATCTCTGTCACACTTGCATATTGGAGTGACAAAGAGGTTTTACCGTCAATGCTAATTTTCGATGTTCGTGGTTCGCATGCTGTCTAGTCTAGTAGTTGAGGTGTCTGTAGATAATTCACATACAAACCTAACATTGCTACAGTACACCAAACTTCCGTGGCCCGGTTTTGTAAAGTTGAACGTAAAAGTCTCGACCCTTGTTTGGCTGTTAGCTCTGGTTTCGGGACCCAGCCAACCTTGCCCGGGCACCACTCCTTAATATGTTCCATTTATCTCCTCAAATTTTATCGCGCAATTTTTCAACGCGAAATAAAAAATGTTATAATAACGGCTTTCTCTTAATTTATTAGCGATTTTGTTCATTTTATTTTTCATTTTATCTTATCAGACGAAACCCAAAGATTTACAGTTTTTATGAAGGATTAATGGTTCGTTATCAAAATAATGAGTTTGTTTTAATTGGGGAAAATGGATGCATTAATTATAATCAATATCTATTTTTTAGGGTTCCGTATCAAAAAAGATAAAATATACCCTGTGATACGACTTTCTATGTCCGTCACATAATTAGTTAGTTACCTTGAAAACTTATGAAGTCAATTCAACATTTGGAATATTATTAAATAAAGCTAATATATCATTATAGGCCAAGAAAATTTGATAATTTCTAGGAACTAATTCCCAGCAAGCTGGATATCCTGGATTAATACCTTTACTAGGTCCCAAAGACCTGGCAACCGAGTTTGCACAATTCCAGGAGTTGAGCTTGACTTTTGAGAGTCAATACATATTGACTCTCAAAAACAGTCAAATTTTGGTTCATTTTTCAGTTTTTTGCGTCTAACTAGAAAAGGGTTCGTCGAACGGAAAAGTAATTCATGTAGGTATTAAAGAGGGTTAGATTCTACGTTGAATGAGTATCTTAAACTTAAAATCCGCGTCACACAACTTTAGAATTTCAGCGCAATTATTTTTGAAAATATTTGACTAATCAAATTGTTGTTAAAGAAACTTCAAAATTAGTTAGTTAAAGACCTATAAGATGATGTGCCACAAGTACATGTACGCAAAAAATTTATAACATTGAAATTTAGTTACATGTATGGGGTGCCTCCCCTAAGATTGTTGTTTTTCGCAATGTATGTGCCAAAGTAAGTAGCGGCACACAAAACTCATCTCTAGCTGTAATATCATCACATATGCTTTCTAGCTACTGAGTAAAGCTGCTGTGAATATATTCCAACCCTACCTGATAGGAGCCTTAAAGTTCGTTTGTCACAGCGGTTTAACTCAGTAACTATAAAGTATATGTTAATAATATTACACTTTGAGGTGTATTTTGTGTGCCGTTACTTACTTTTGCATATACATTGCGAAACAGTAGTCTATGCAATAGTCATATAATAATTTTAAGAACCAATTATAAGCTGTTCCATACACTAGTTTTTCTACGAAAGCACAAATAGCGAAAAAGGCGAAATTTTGAAAAGTGGCAGAATGGGGAAGATTTTGTATGCCGACTATAAAAAATAAAAAAAATCAACAGTGTTAATGTAAGTATTGTACGAAAATTCATAGGAGCATCGCTTAGCGATGTGCTTATGGAATACCATAAGACAACGTTATAATTTATACTTTCTTTGGTGTTTGTTTGTTTTCTTTATATAACATCTTTCACATTGTGCCACCATTCGCTATTTTTGCTGGCGTATAAAAACTAGTGTATTACATGCAACCGCTCATAATTGGTTATAAACTCTCGGGTCTTTTGTTACAAAATTCGACTACTTCTCGTTTTGTAACAGCGACCCTTGAATTTTAAGAACCCTTTCACTTATTGTTGCATAAACTACTATAGTTACACGAACCACGGTAAAGTGGAGTAACATATCAAAGGGTAGTAAACGTTTGTTATTATTTTTTAAACACTTTTCTTTATTATACGATTTTAAGCTAACATGAGTAACATGGTCATTTACACTATAATTACTATTTAAAACGAGATATTTACCATGTATATTTTTTCCGAGCTCGGAAAAACAAATATACATGGTAAATATCTCGTTTTAAATAGTAATTACTTTTTCTCAAACATTTTTTTTTTTTTTTTTTTTTTTTTTCCTTCTTCCATCTATCTGCAATCAGCCTGAAGCCATAATCAGATGTGTTTACACTGTTATAAATAGCAGTTTGGAAGCACATCCAGCGATGAGCCTTCCTGAATTGTATCTCATATTGAAGCAAGGTGTTTCCTTTTCAGGCGAAATATGGAGTTTGATGTGTCAATTAGATTTGATGCCAATATATTTGTATGACATTCCAGTCTGTGTTTGTAGTTTGTACAGCTTATTTGTATCTCCTCTCTGACTGTTGGTATTTCAAGGTACTTGTGAACTTCTGTGTTTTTTATGAAATATGGAGCTTTGCTTATTATTTTTAAAACATTATTTTGGAATCGCTGTAAAATCTCAATATTGGAGTGGGCTGCGGAGCCCCAGAGTTGTATGCCGTACGTCCATATTGGTTTGATGATACATTTGTAGATAATTACTTTATTTTCAATGCTTAATGTAGACTGTCTGCCTATGAGCCAATATAACTCCCTAAGCTTGATGTTAGCCTGGTCTCTTTTAGATTTGATGTGATCCTTCCATGTTAAACGTCTATCCAGATGCATGCCAAGGTACTTAATAGTACTTTGATGAGGTAGGACAATACTGTCTAGTTCGACCGGCGGGCAGATTCCTTTTCGGAGAGCAAATGTTATATGGTTGGACTTTGCAGGGCTTACTTTGATCCTCCATTTTTTTAACCATTCACTTATTTTATTCAGATGACGTTGCAAGATTTCGGAAGCTTCTGATATATCTCTGCTACAGGCGATTACAGCAGTATTTCTCAAACATGATCGTAGATATATGCATTTACTCGTATGTCACGAAATGAAGACATGAAGTTTCTTGTTTACGGCTCCCCCCATTTACTTCTTGGCCGGCGGCCGTGAAGTAATATGTATGGCGTAAGTATGAACGGAACATTATTGTCCGCTGCTCTAACTTTTTTTATTTGCGTACTAACACTAAACTGACAAAGGAAAAATTACATACAGCCAACGACCACTCTAGATACTTGCGACATTAAAAAAAACAAATTCTATGTTTCTATGTATATTTTTGTGCGGTTAAACATCGTGCTCGAATAGCTCATTCAAATGGCATCTTTAAAAAATAATAAGGTGGCAAATTAAACAATTTTTATTTACCTAGTAGTTATTATAATTTTAATATTTCCTCACAATGTTTGAGAAAAGCACTATACATACAAGCCTCGGCCGGAAGAGAGATTGCAGGACTTGTTTAATCCGGCCTCGTCTACGACTCGGCCGTCTACCACAAACTCGTCCTGCAATCTCTTACTTCACGGCCTTTGCAGTAATGTACTATTCTTTATTATTGATTAATGGAGGAAACTGTTAACAAATAATACCTCCCGCTCCCGCATCTTCTCCGAGGCAGGTTAAAGAAGGAAGGAAATGAAATGATCATATTCTATGAGGTAGTGCTGTAAAATTAAAAATATTGAAATTGGTTTACATTATGATCAAAACATAATAAAATATCGAGCAAATTAGTTTTCCAATTCGCTGGTTAAAAAACTCTGTACACTTGGACACTTATTTCTGCTTTGTAATTTTGTAAATAGCAACATGTTTAGGGCTGCTTGCAATATTTAACAGTTAGTACGGAACCCTATATGGGCGAGTGAGACTCTCACTTGACCGGTTTTCTCCTTTACTTATATTAATTTATCGTCTGTGTACCTTTATTGTAATTTTATCCACTTTATTTATGTGAACTTATAACGTAGATTTTTGAATATTACATTAAGGATTAAGAAGTAATCAAACTTATTTTATACGACGAGTGAACATAGAAAGTACGTTAAAAGATGAATTCCCGAATTTAAAGTTTGAGAATGAATTGCATCGTATCACGTTTTGCGCATAAAGTTGAAGTCTTGGCAAGCTTACTTTAGATAAATCCTCAGATTTGAGTTATTGGTGCTTGAGTATTCCAGAGGCAGTGCTCTAGAAAAACCTCAATTCTACGCAAAATATGATGATAGAATTGTTTTACTTTACATTTTCAGTTTGAAATAGAAAAGTCTCGTGACTGGGTATTGGACATATTACAATAAGGTAGAAGTACTAGTGCTCGACGCTGTACTAGTATTCGACATGGGCACTTTATGTCAAAGTCATATAGGTTAAATATGAACTGAGAAGATTTTTCTATATTCGAATTTAAACCTTGTCACTTTGACATAAAGTGCCCATGTCGAATACTAGTGCAGCGTCGAGCACAAGTACTTCTACCTTACTAATACTAATACCGGGTTACTCACATCAATGAAGTCGTAAATAGCTCGACATGTTTCGGGACAAACTGTGTCCCTTACAAACACGGTTCTCGTAGGACAACCGTCGCGATCACATCTCATGACTAAGGGACACGGATTATCCCGAAAGATGTCGAGCTATCTTCGACTTAATTTGCGTGAATAACCCGTTATTTAATACATTTTAGTCACTAGCACTTTAGTCAATATATGTAATTTTAATATACCTACTTAGTAATAGAACATAGAGAAGCCTAGTCCAGTTGTCTATGCTGTTAAAGTTGAGGTTTGAAATTATGAGTATAAAATTTAATTATGTTTCAAAACTACATACATCTTTAAAACTCCAATTAAGCCAATTTTGCTAAAAACGTGCACAGCTCAGTTTCCCGCTTGCAGACCAGTAAAATGTCGACTTAAATTTCGTCCTCATAATGCATAAAGGCATTAAGCTCCTTGAAATGCATGGCACTTTACCTGAGGACCCAGTGTCCTTACCTGAAGCAATTTCGCGTGTAATGAAGATGCCAAGAAAAATGCCCCGAGCCGCCAGCGCGGATTTGCAAGTCTAATGCCATGGATTATTTGGATCCTAATTGATGTGACGTCACAATTTTAATATAGCCTTATTCTATAATGCGAAAATGGCGGGAACAAGTACTTACTGTTCACACGATTAATGCGCATAGAGGTTTTTCTTCCGTGTCAAGAGGTGTGAATGTCATATTTTTTAGTTTGCGGTCTATATTAAAATTTATATTTATTTATACGATTTTATTACGAATTTTATGGGTATAGTATAGAATTATGAATTGATAAATACAAGTCAGTTAGGCAAGGTAGTTTGTAAGTAGTAGTAGTGGTTTGTAGTAGTGGTTGCTTATCTGGTATTCCTTTCAGGTGCACGTCGACTTGACGTCGCCACAAAAGTCTTAATTGAATTCTCTATCGCAAAATATGTCGGTATTATAAAACATGCGTATTACTTGATAAGAAACTTATCATGTCCACAAAGCGAAAGAACTACCTTTATACGTAACTGAACTGTAATCTTATTTCAGGAAAAATCCCTTCCAACTTTATTTCAACATAAAATAATGTTTTCAATTTGGAACTCTGACAATGTATTGTTTGGAAACAATGGGTATTAAATCTTTGTTCAGACAATCCAAACTCATTGGAGGAAATCGACTGCCGACTTCAAAGGGGCAACCACTGTTTTAGCTAAAATGAAGAACGAATCAAGTTATGGAGTGCCGCCTCACGTAAGTACTTTGTAGACGTATTGACGGATTTTTCTTATGATATTTGTTTGGTTCGATGAAAATAATTTGTTATTTGTTATTTATTGCCGTAAAATGGGGTGAGTTGGAACGAATTTGAAGTTCAAACCTCGATAAAAGTTTCTTTTAAGGAACGATATTTCCTTTAAGTGGAGTAGGTACTTCATTTTCTTAGAAAATCACTTTATAGATACTCGTAGATCACATTCTGAAGATGCCACTTTCTGAGAGCGTCACGTTTTGAGTCACTTTCTGTAATCACCACTTTCTGAGTTCGTCATATTCGGAGTTTGTCACTTTCTGACTTCGTCACCTTTTACATGTTGTGGCTGTTCTGTACATTGCCGGAAGTTGATCCCTAAGAAACTATTGATACAGGACTGGTATGGGATCGATTGGCATAAAAAAGTCATATTATTGTATGGGAACAGTTTTTGTTTCAATTTTTGGCATTTCTAGCAGGGTTTTTGTAGGTCCCATACAAGCTTTTGATCCTGAATAGAAATGACACCGATTGGCATCAAAAAACGAAAATCCATCCTGCATACCGTCAACTAGGATGAATAAAAACAATCTTGAATTTTGATTGAGATTTTAACGGAATATTTTTATAAACGAACCCTATATTTTGAAAGGTATCTTTGAGAATCTTTTTACCTATAATTGTTTATTAACACCCCTACCCAAGACTCTTTTAGGGTCAGCGTGGGCAGCTACCTGATCACAGGGGATCTATTACGCGAAAATGTAAAAATACGCGAAAATAAATAAATTAAAAAATTGAGAGGGTAAACTAGGCCTTAAAGTAAAGTAAAGTAAAAGTAAAATATTCTTTATTGCACCACATATGAGACAAAACACAGAACAAATTCACAAATTTTATAAAGGTAGCAACAGGCGGTCTTATCGCTATAATCGATCTCTTCCAGACAACCTTGGGGCCTTATTGGCATTAGTCTGGTTTCCTCACGAAGTTTTCCTTCACCGAAAATGGATTGGTAAATATCAAATGATATTTCGTACATATGTTCCGAAAAACTCATTGGTACGAGCCGGCAGGATTTGAACCCGAGACCACCAAACGCTCACCCCAATAATGCCCTTTTCTCTCCATTCATGACCCAACCCTTCCCTACTCTCCCCATTTTACGGTATTTATTTGTATCTGATGTTTTACCCGCGACTACGTGAGGGGTAACTTAGATTCCATTGAAGTATCGAAGCATCGAAGCTATTATTTCCAATTTTCGTTAATGAGGTATCGATTCTTTTTCATGACGCAAGGGCCAGAGGCAATATTTTGCCAGGTTAAAAAAGGGAGCAAGTTTTTTACGTAATGGAAAAAACCGTAGCCAGCTTAAAGTTTTTAAATAATTTTGTTTAAAACTTTTTTTACGTATAGCTTGTGTGTCTGTCCATATGTTCCCCTCTACAGGTCGCATTTATAAAACATTTTTTGTGAAATTTTGTAAGAAAGTTCATTAAGAGCCCGGTATATACATTTGACCGATTCAGCTGATCTTTTTGCCATGAGTTTTCATAGTTACAAAAATATTTTTACATGTTTTAATACAAAAATTGAAAGATCATTTCAATTTGACGACCGGTTGGCGTAGTTGGTAGTAACCCTGCCTGCTAAGCCGATGGTCCTGGGTTCGAATCCCGGTACGGGCATTTATTTGTGTGATGAACACAGATATTTGTTCCTGAGTCATGGGTGTTTTCTATGTATTTATGTATTTGTATATTATATATATCGTTGTCTGAGTACCCGTAACACAAGCCTTCTTGAGCTTACTGCGGGACTGAGTCAATTTGTGTTAGAATGTCCTATAATATTTATTTATTTATTTATTTATTATTGAAATGGAATAAATGAAAAACTTTTTCAAAATTGTTGTCAGTTTTTGAAAAATACACCATTTTCTAACAGGTGTTTTACCATTTTTTGATGAGCGAGCTTCAAACATCTATCTGGTTTTCGACCCTATAGCTATTGAATCTAAATAAAACATTTTTTTTCTTGTTCAGTAAATGAAACATTTTGACACAAAATTATTTAGTATATATTTTTTAATTTGGTAAGTTTTGGTAGAAATACACGAACATTAGCCAAGTTTTCTGGCTAAATAGTAACTTTTTTTTCATAAATGAACATGCAGTTTTAAACATTAAGTAATACTTTATCCAAAAATTATAAATAGTATATACCTATCTCTAGTCCTTAATTTTTACGAGTAAAGTTACACCGTGTATGGTGGTTTCAATATTTTTGAAGTAATCTTTGGAAGGCCAAGACAAGCCAAGCTAGGGACGTACGGATCTGTTATTGTATGATGGATATTTGAAAAAGACACCGATACCCCGGCTGCCACATACGAGATATACTCGCCATGTATTGACGGATTTATTTTGAATTGAGATCTGACCGTCTCGGTCTGTCTTTGTGTCTGTATTGTACGAAATATTCTGTAGGTACGAGTACGTAACTCGCACTTTGCCGGTTTTAAGTGACATAATAGCTGGCCAATACGTGCGGGCATATCTGCCGGATCTGCCGATAAATGAATTGCCCGAACGTATATGGGCAGCAAATAATGTACAAAACCTAAGTTATGAATCGTAGATGTGTTTTTCTGGTCACCAGGTAAACCATACATACCTAGCGGAGTAAAAGTAAAGTAAAACATCTCACGAGAACGGCATGTGAATAGTTATTTATTATACAAGGGGGCAAAGTTGTTGTTTAACGCTCGGGCTTATATTGAGAACCGAGCAAGCGAAAGATTCCAAAATTGAGCTACGAGCGTAGCGAGTGGTTCAATAACTGGAATCTTGAGCTTTACGAGGGTCTCAAGGCACGAGAGTTGAACAAACTTTGCCGCCGAGTGTAATACAACATTTTCCCCCTCACTATTGCGAGGGAAATACAGACTACATACGATTATAATTTATAAATCTTATTCACATGTAAGTTATCTTGAAGAAATCAATTTCAAAATTTTTCATATAGTAAGTACGCTCCTGATACTTAGATATTGCCAACAGCTTACCAAGTTTAGTGCGGGATAAGACATGATCACATGACCAATTTAAGGTGTGACCTCCGATTGCGCATATTTACTATGGGACTTATACTGGACTGGTGGTAAGTGATAGGAATTAGATTAGTTTGCCCCACATGTGGATAAAATGCGTTTTTCCACGCTAGTTTTAAAGGACAAAACAGCGCTTTCCGAGCTAGTGAAGGGAAAAAGATATTATAGATTTGTAGGTGTATGTACCGTGTCGGGCTGCCCATTTGTTTTTTAAACATTAGTCTTACATTTTTTTCAAACGAGCATTATTTACTAAGAGATGTTCCGGCTCCGTTGGCTGTGTTTGCTTAGGCCCAAAACCTCCGGCCTCTTTAATCCGATTAACCGAGGCCGCATGACAATGCAGAACAATGTACGATTTACACCAGAGCTTGGATCAGCGGATACCGGTATTTAATAACAGTTTATTTTGATGACTCACACTAGAATGGGACGGGACGCGGCGGGACGGAACGATCTGTCTGTTTCTATAGAAAACGTCACGTGACATCCAAGGGCTTGATTCTTTCTATAGAAATTGACAGACAATAATTGGTATATCCGGCGGATATGCCCGAACGGCTAGTTATGTAGTCGGCTTATTTCCGTCACTACGTACTTCGCATTAAAGTTTAAGACAATAGAACTATTATACATTGAACTTTGAAGACCAGTTCATAATAGTTATTTATTATACAAGGGGGCAAAGTTGTTGTTTAACTCTCGGGCTTATATTGAGACCCGAGCAAGCGAAAGATTCCAAAATTGAGCCACGAGCGTAGCGAGTGGTTCAATAACTGGAATCTTGAGCTTTACGAGGGTCTCAAGGCACGAGAGTTGAACAAACTTTGCCGCCGAGTGTAATACAACTTTTTTCTCCTCACTATTTGCGAGGAAAATACAGACTAAATACTATTATAAATCTTATCCACATGTAAGTTATCTTGAAGAAACCATCAAAAATCAATTTCAAAATTTGTCATAGAGTAGGTACGCTCCTGGTACTTAGATATTGCCAACAGCAAGTAAGTAAAGTAGCAAACTTACAAAGTGTACCTGAATTCAATATATAGTAAGGAATTCAGGAGGCATATAATAAGTCTGTTGCAACTGAGCACAACACTAATCCATGCTATTTCTCAGAACACGAAAATAAAGACTGAAATCAGCTATTCGCTAGGTACTTACTTACATTAAGCGCGAAGTACTATTAGATACCAGTAATTAATAAAGACTGTAGTCTCCATACATAGTAAAGTTCCTTATCATTCTATTTATTTGGGCGTCACGCTAGCGAGATCTTGCCTACATAATGTTTGTAAGGCGCATACATGTTTACCATTTTTTCGTCAAATAAAATACACTTCAACTGGGTGGGCAATATATGCTCTAAGGCCGAAGCCTTACAGCATATATATTTTAACGTCTCGAATGCACTAAAAGATCCTTTGTAAGTATCGCGGTTGCGTAATAGAATCGTAAAATGATAACAACGTCTAAGACAACACCCGAACGCGAAACGTCTGGTTGATGTTACTGGTGACCGAAGAGCTGGTGGCTTTCTCGCACAACGTATCAGCATTGCGATACAACGAGGAAATGCCGCCAGCATCCAAGGTACACACGCGTTCAAAATTGCATGGGCAGTTTATGAATGAATTCATTCATAAATTGCCCATGCGATTCTGAACGCTATAGTACAATGCCTCAAGAACCTACTTTAGATTTAAGGTAGGTAGAGGTAGGTAGTTAGGTAAGTTACACTTACTGTATATATTTCGAAAATAAATGTTTTTTATTTATTTACACCCGAACTCACCCGTGCTCATTAAATGCCACAAGTGCCTGTTACTGGCGAGATATAAAACAATGATAAAGAATGGAACTTTAAATAGAAACTGACAATCCTTTTAAGGTTCCTGTCTCTGGTGATAGTGATCTAGCAAAGAGCTTACAATTTATTTTAAACTAAAGAACTGAAGCGCAGAGCACCTGCACTATTCTTTTCCTCTTTAGGTGCATGTTAGTGACCGACACAACCCTACATCTAAAAGGCTATCCTTTTCATTAACTTATAAAAAGAAAAGTATAGTTTTTCCCTGTAGGGTTGTGTTACGCAAGTCCATCCGTACGACGTGTCAGTATAAATATAAAACAATAAGTCTTCTCGTCCGGAGCAAATATTTATAACCCCATTACTGTTGCCGTCTATAAATAAATAAAATGGAGCGGGCCCTGACTTTGCATAAGGTCCGTGGGAATTTTCGTGATTTCTCGAGAGGTAGAACTCGCATTTCAAGGACAAAAATAGAATTGAAGAATCTCGGAATCGGTAAAAGGCATAACAATTGACTACATAAACATATTATCCCCGCAAGAGATTTCTTTCATTAAAAAAAGCTTTACCTCCTCTTTTTCATTTCTATGGAACCAAGAAGGTTGTAAGTCCAACATTTAATTAGATATCAAGTAATTTAATCAGTTTTATGATAAAACACTTTTCTTCTTATTTATAAATTGACCTTGGAGAGAGACGTTTTGTTGGGTGAGGTTAGGGAGAACATTCCTGCGCTCTTTCCTTTTCTTCACCAAGTCTATTGTGTGCCATCAAACTTATTTCACGGAACTGACCTTATTCTTTCACAGGTGGGGGCTCAGCAGGGGGATCCTCTGGGACCACTCACCTTTAGCCTAGCGATCCAGAAGATTATTACCGAGCTCAAGTCTCCCCTTAACGTCTGGTACCTCGATGATGGTACCATCGGAGGCAAACCAGAGGAGGTGGAGCGGGACTTGCTGGTCTTGCTGCCGCGCCTAAAGGATTTGGGCTTGGAGGTGAATACCTCCAAATGTGAGTTTTTTCCCTGTGGTCCGCAGTCTTCTTCTCTTTTCTCTTTCTTTTCTGTTTTGCTTCCTGGCCTATCGGAACTTAGCACTAACTCTTTTTATCTTCTTGGAGCGCCAATTTTTCCTTCCGCAGTTCCTGAAGCCCTGAAAATTAGTAGAGATCTCCTTGTGCTTGCTAGCGGGCGTCTCAAAGATTTAAATCCACATGTTGCTCTGGTTTTAATGCAAAAGTGTTTCGCTGTCCCAAAGATTACCTACCTGCTGCGCACAGCTCCTGCTTGGTTATTCCCTGGGGACATTGACACTTTTGACGCGGTCATTAGGTCCACAATAGAGTCAGTGGTAAATGTCTCCCTGAGCGATATTCAGTGGAAACAGGCGAGTTTACCGATCCGTTACGGGGGAATTGGGGTGCGGTGTGTGCAGGATGTGTGTCTGCCGGCCTTCTTGGCGTCGGCGCATGGGGTCGCTAACCTAGTAGCTAATATTCTTTCCATGAATGGCGATGGGGTAAGTGTACCGTATGTGGACGATGCCGTGAGGGAGTGGTTGGCGGTCAACCCAGGAGCGACCGTCCCGGTTAGCCCCAATGTTCAGCGGGCGTGGGATGATGTGGGCTGCAAGGCCACGTTGAACTTGCTTGTGGCTAATGCTTCGGCGATGACCGATCGTGCAAGACTGCTGGCGGTGTCACGGCCAGAGTCAGGGGCATGGCTGCAGGCGTTGCCATCGCCTCAATTGGGCACGTTATTGGACGGCGACTCGTTGCGAGTGTCCGTTGCGCTCCGCCTGGGCTGCGATGTATGCCAACCTCACATATGCATTTGCGGTTCCATGGTGGGTGCTGAGGGCCATCACGCATTAAGTTGCCGTCGGTGCGTCGGTAGGCATCCGCGTCACCATGCCCTCAACGATGTGGTCCATAGGGCACTCAGATCGGCAGGGGTTCCATCCGTGCTTGAGCCTCCAGGACTTAGCCGTTCTGACGGGAAACGGCCGGATGGATTAACCTTGGTGCCTTGGGAGAGGGGAAGATGTTTGGTGTGGGACGCGACGTGTGTCTGCACATTCGCTGCATCTCATGTCGTTCGGACAACGCGAGTGGCCGGAGCGGCGGCCGAATTTCAGGCGGCCATGAAGCGGCGGAAATATGCTCCTCTTGGCTCGGGGTACATTTTTGTTCCGTTCGCGGTGGAAACGGCGGGTTGCTGGGTTGCGGACGCGAGGCAGTTTGTGCGCGACATAGGCCGTCGCCTTAGGCAAAAGGGAGACGACCCCCGCTCCGAGTCGTTTTTGGTGCAAAGGCTGTCCATAGCTATTCAACGTGGTAAAGCCGCGAGCGTTATGGGCACTTTTGCACCGGAAGCGATGGGGAGCGGTGGCATGACTAACGATTACGTAGTATAAGTAATTAAATAATGTATTGATTGACATGTTTATATATAATAAATATTTTTATAAATAGAAGACATCAATTTAAAACATTTTTATACATGTTTTAATTATTTTATTCATTATAACCTCCAATGATGACTGTATGCTGAATGTCTTTACCTCAGCTATCATCACAGCTTATGTCAATATCAAACAAAAATGGTGGCCGTATATTCATACTTTAATTACTGTATTTGGCATTCTTTTGTCTTAAAACTTACTCCACAAGTATGATGAAAAACATTGTGTATTATTCGGGGGTAAAATTTTGCAAACTTGAGTCATACAAAACACTCGTTTGCAAAATTTCACCCCCCTCCCTCCGTAGTTTAGTGCAAAACAAAGGGAACTAAGATCTCCCTCAACAATAATGGGACGCCAACTACTTTGACTCGAGGTCACTGCTATGTGGGTACTAAACTAAAACTAATATAACTATTGCGTAGTCAGCGAAGCGTGAAAGATATTCTTGTAATTTTGATCACAACATAGCATCCCTAACTCTAAATGCACTTCAAGTATGTTGCTTCTTGATTACTTTTGAGAAACGGCGAGCAGCTGCGTTCGTGTTAATGTTTGCCGCTGTAATGGATTGCTCTAAGATTTCAGCTTTGTTAACGTTAGGGAAGAGCATTTGAGCCTGTGGGAAAATCTCAGATGTATCTCTGTTATATTTTTTTATGCTATAGGGGGCAAACGAGCAGACGAATCGCCTGATGGTAAGCGATTAACGTCGTCCATGGACACCCGCAACACCAGAGGTGTCGCAAGTGCGTTGCCGGCCTTTAAGGTGGGAGTACGCTCTTTTCTTGAAGGTTTGAAGGTCGTATCGGTCCGGAAACACCGCTGGCGACAGTTCGTTCCACAGTTTAGCTGTGCGAGGCAGGAAGTTTCGGGAAAAGCGCACAGTTGAGGACTGCCAACCATCTAAATGGTGAGAGTGGAAATATTGTCGCGTAGGGCGATGGCGGAAAGAAGCGGCAGGGATTAATCCGAACAATTCCTCGGAACACTCCCCATAATACATGCGATAGAAAATGCAGAGTGAGGCCACATCTCTACGCAGCGCCAAGGGATCAAGCCGATCTGAAATACGTTGGCAGTTGACAATTCGAGCTGCTCTCCGTTGGATGCGGTCTGTTGCTGTTTTTGTTTAAACGACTGATTTGTTTTGTCTCTATTGGAATTTTTTAATGTCTATATAACTGGGGCCTTACCATGACGTTTTAACGCGATTCGGTTTAGGACCAAAACTGAGTCGCTGCTATACAACTGGGGCCTTACGGTAACGTCTGAAAGTGATTCAGTTTAGGTTCTTAACTGCGTGCAGGGCCCTTACCATGACGTCTTAACGTGGTTCCGTTTAAGTTCTTAACTGTGCTCAGGGCCCTTACCATGACGTAAAGGATAATGTGGGTATTTCCTTCTGTCAAATTATAGCCCGAATAAGGTCCTCGTGGTATATTTGTTCGGACCTTACCGTTTTACGTACAGGGTGTTCTTGAGCATTTGGTTAAATTTCGTCATGTGGCTTGGTATAATTAAGGAAACAGAATGGCATAGTTAGTTTTATTACATTCGTAATTTTTATTTTTATTTGTCATACAAAATAATTACATGTTGCATCAACCGCTAATGTAAAACGGGCATTAAAATTAACTTTATTGAGTAAGTGACAACTATGACATATCAATGTCATGTCGAAAATACTCATACTCCGTTTACACACATGCAAATCCCATATGAGAAAAAAAATATTATTAGTTATTTTCTAAATTGAGACAATTAGAATACCAGTATGTTTGAGAAATTAACTTAATATTGTCTTCTGTTACCGCGATTGTTATTCATTGAAATTAAACACTTTAGAACGGATTAATCGCGTTTATTAACACCATGATCCTACGTTTCGAGCCCTTTACAGCACTCGTTTTCACAGGGTTAAGATCATCATCTGATCATCTTAACCCTGTGAAAACGAGTGCTGTAAAGGGCTCGAAACGTAGGATCATGGTGTTAATAAACGCGATTAATCCGTTCTAAAGTGTTTAATTTCAATAAATTAACTTAATTTAAGCTAAAGAATGCATCCATGCAAAAACACGTTGTATATACCCACAATATCCACATATTATCATTATACATTAATATGATGCATTAAAAAACCGCATATTATAACTCCCGTTATGATATATTTTTTTGTTGCAACTAATTTATTATTTGTGAAAGTATTATTACAGCCACATATGTAATATCATCGTCTTAGATAATTATTATTACATTCAAATTACGACCACTCGAAAAACTAGGAAAAGAGATTGCCGTTTCATGTATGGAGGCCCGTACCCTAACGAAAATCGTTGTTCACAGATGAAATCTTTTGCAAATAATTGGCCATCAACTGCACATCACATAATATCACTAAAAATTTTGAAAACCGTACGCCGGAATACGTAGAAAATGGAGATATTGATCTTACATTTCCCACGTAGGATTTTCACTGTAAAAAATCGTATTGGGTTTAAAAATAGAACAAAAATAAAACAGATTTCGGCAATGGACGCTATTCCAAATCTCGTTAAATAATCTCCCTTTTTTTTTTTTTTTTTTTTTTTACATGGGGAATGCATTTACGCATACCGCCGGGTTTAAGGTGGTGCGCAACCTGGTCGGTTATGTGGGACTCGAGGCTGTAAAGAGGCCCCCCTACCCACTAAACCCCATGGTGTCCTCTCACCGCTGCAAAAGCGGGGTCCCGGGGAAGCTTGCGCGATCCGTCCGCAGCCCCGCAGCGGCCATCCCGGAGCGGGATCCGTCGCAAGGTCGGGCTTTGGGCCGACCGATCCTCGCCGTGGGAGCGCTTCCCGGACACAGAGTCGCGCTCTCCTACTCGAGAGCCGGCGTCATGGGCAAGGGCGCTCTCGTGTCCCTCGCCCGCCAGCTATCGTTAGGGTGGCAGGTTCCGCTCGTGAGCGGCACGCCTGCGTCCTGTGCGGCGGCGGCGCATCGGGTCTGCCTCGGCCTGGGCTTCCCGTTCGCGCTCCGCCGCCTCCTTCTGTTTGAGGACGTGCTCACTAAATGCGAGCAGAGCCTCCCACCCTTCCTCGCTAGCCACCATGGCCCGCGCCACCGCCGGCAGCGAGAGGTCTGGCCCCACCTGGGCTATCACTTCCTGCCGCTCCACCTCCCATGCCGGACACTCGGCCAGTGTGTGCTGGGCCGAGTCTACGCCAGCTCCGCACGCGTGGCACTCCGGTGTCGGTTCTCTCTGCGCGACCTTGTGCAGGTAGCTGCCGAAGCAGCCATGCCCGGACAGTACCTGCGTGAGTCGGAAAGAGAGAACCCCGGGGCGCCTTTCGACCCAGTCGTGGAGGACTGGGCGGATTGCCTCAATGGTGCGGGAGCCGGCCCTCGGCCGTTCCAGCCGGTGCACCCACATTTGCCTCGCCTCGCCCTGAAGCTCTTCGCGCCGCTTTTCCACCTCCGGTGGCGCCGGTGGATTGTTCCGGGCTCGTGCCTCCGCACGCCAGCGGAACAACGCTGCGTGGGCTCGCGCGTCCAGATCCCAGGGCAGACACCCGGCCAGAGCACATGCGGCATCCGCGCCCACCGTGCGGTACCCTCGAATTACCCTCAGCGCCATTGCTCTCTGCGGTCTCCGCAGTTGAGCGATGTTGTGGCTGCTGAGGGCATCCGCCCATACAGGGGCACCGTAGAGCGCCATCGAGCGCACTACGCCAGTATAAAGGCGGCGGCACGTTGAGTTGGGCCCCCCCAGGTTGGGCAGTATACGCCCAAATGCCGCCGCGGCACGGAGTAATTTCGGTGCGAGGCGCTCGAAATGTGCCTTAAAGTTCCACTTGCTGTCAAGCACGACACCGAGGTACAGCAGTGTCGGCTTGACAGCAATTGGGACTCCTCCCACAATTATTTGGGCGCCAGCTGAGGGCGCTTTCCGCGGGCCGTAAAAACAGATGGCCTCGCACTTTGCGAGTGCCACCTCCAGCCCTAAACGGCGAATGCGGGCCACGCAGTGGGCGGCTCCTGCCGTCGCCAGAATGGCAGCGTCGCGGTAGCTGGGTCCTCTGGCCGTCACGAGCGTGTCGTCGGCGTAACAAGTGACCCCGACTCCACGCAAGTTTTCCCCCCGTAGGACCCAGTCGTAGCCTATGTTCCACAGGAGTGGTCCCAGCACCGACCCCTGCGGAACTCCGCACGACATGTGCCTCCGACACACATAAATAATCTCCCTTGATTTAACCTCTACCAACTCTAGTTGACAATTGAGTAAAAAAAAATGTTATGTCATGAAAGTTTTCAATCATGAAAGCCGTAATGGCTGTCAAAATATGCGTATGACATTGTGTGTATACATATAAACCGGTATATGTAACTGTAAATATGTTATTATGAGTCTCGGCTGACGCTCGAATTTTAATTCCTTTTGTTTTATACAGTCACATGAAATGCTCTTACAAATTACAATAGACACATAAAACTCTACGAGTGTTTATTCTTTATCGTTAGCCTCATATATACTTCACTAAAATCTTCTTCAAATTCTTATTTCCAATATACTTTCACGGCACTATGTACAGTTCTTGAAATCTCTTCGCATAGCGTTCTAAAATTTTCTATCATAATTTTCTAGTTTTCTGTAAACATTGTTCAGGTAGAGATCTAGAGAGGCGCACAGGCTAAAGGGGTTAGTGTTGAGACCACTAGATTTCTTGTAAGTGGTTGGATGAGAAAGTTTTGTACTAAGTAAATTTGTTAGACAATTCCCATTTGCTCAAAATAGAGTGAAACGAAGGAGACTACCGACGAACTAGTGTAAAAGTCACTTGAACAAGTTTAAAGCGAACCAACTTCTGAACTGGAAATAAATATGTCTTTGCTTCCATTGACTTATTAAATGAAATAGACACTCAACAAAACAAAACAATAACGTCCAAAAATTGGGATTAGAATGATATTAGCGAAAAATTTTGCATTGATAATAATACAAACGATAAATGTTTCTTACGAAAAAGAGCTTGCTAACGTAAGCATCGACTGTCAAATTCATACACAGAATTACCAACACTGTTGAAACTTTAAGCGCTGTTGGCATTTAACGAAACGTCACGTTCCAAATACAACACAAATACAAAAATACAATACAATACAAAAATACAAATACAAGTTTTGGCTGTTGTATTATCAGTATTTAGATTATACTTTTACTTCTCACTATATATTGTAAATGTTTGTACATGCAAATGCTTTAATGTAACGCTTATTGACTTGTAAAAGTGCCCTTGAGGCCTACTTGCAGAATACATTTTTGAATTTTGAATTTTATTTTTGGCTGACTGGGTATTCTATATCTATGTTTGCTTATCTAAGTAACCACCTGTGTCAACAACGAGTAAGATCTGAACTAGTTTTATTTAACCAATAAACACGGGATCTTACCTTGGTTTTTTATTGGCGAAATTGAGCTCCCGATATTTCAGCGATGTTGCAACCGCAATTTTTAAGAGAAAACTGAAATCTGCAGTATAGCCATAACGATATACCCTTTTTCTTGTTCGTTTATGTTCGCCACTTTTGTAACTCACTCGAAAGTCTCCTTGACAAAACACATGTTTGACAGTTAAAACCCGTCCCTTATATTGCAGGAAGATGAAGATGAAAGACTCACGGATTCTTAATTGAAATATGCCTCTCCTAAGTAAGTTGAATAATTCAAGAAAACATATTGATCAGTTTCATCATCAAAACTTTGGTAGCTCCGCTGTTTGCGATACGTTGTCGTTATACCTCTACGCGCCATTTTAGCTTCGAACCGGGAAATGCACGTTATCGGCTACGGCGTAGCGCTACGAAAATAGTACATTGTGTATTAAGGGCGGTAAACAGTAAATAACGAACGAGTGTGAATTTAATTAACACTAGTTTGTAATGATTGTACCGCCCGTGATATATACAATGTTTTTCATCACATTGTGAGGGAATAAATAAACTTACTAGTCAGATAAATAAACAAAAAATATTAGCGGTAGTGTAGTAGTAGTAGTTCACAGTACTTCCGAGGTGAGCGGTGGCTACAAGCGACGAGCGCGTGGTGCGCCCCACGCGGTACTCCGGGAACTCCAGGCGGGCGGTAAAAAATCCATTACGGCCATGGCCGTAATGGATTTTTTACCGCTCGTACAGCTCAGTCAGTCTAAGAATGCTTGCATACAATATCACCATTTACGAGCAATTGTAATAAAACTGATAAAAAGCTCCTTAGGGCCTACTCGTACGCTAGCTGAGGCGGATTACCCGGAACGGACGCCCTTCTAATAAGAAATTGTATGAACAGCGCTAAGTGAAGCGGGCCCACGGCGCGGGTGCACCATACTAAATCCACCCGCCGCGTGCACCCGCTCCGTGCACCCGCGTCAGCTAGCGTAGGCCCTTAGTGATGAATGAGTTAATATAAAGGACCAAGAAATAAATAAGAAAAACCTCGTTTCCTCGTTCGTCCTCGTTTTGAGAATACTCCCCTATCTGCCACAGCCAGTATTGGAATCCTTGGCGTTGACATCTCGAGTGAAGTCCAGTTCCGCGGCCACCTAGAGGGTAAGGCCAAATTGGCCTCGAAGAAGCTCGGTGTGCTCAATAGATCGAGGCAGTATTTCACGCCGGCCCATCGCCTACAGCTTTATAAGGCGCAGGTTCGCCCGCATATGGAATACTGCTCTCATCTTTGGGCAGGGGCACCAAAGTACCAGCTTCTTCCTCTAGACCGCATCCAACGGAGAGCAGCTCGAATTGTCAACTGCCAACGTATTTCTGATCGGCTTGATCCCTTGGCGCTGCGTAGAGATATGGCCTCACTCTGCATTTTCTATCGCATGTATTATGGGGAATTTTCCGAGGAATTGTTCGGATTAATCCCTGCCGCTTGTTTCCGCCATCGCCCTACGCGACAATATTTCCACTCTCACCATTTAGATGGTTGGCAGTCCTCAACTGTGCGCTTTTCCCGAAACTTCCTGCCTCGCACAGCTAAACTGTGGAACGAACTGTCGCCAGCGGTGTTTCCGGACCGATACGACCTTCAAACCTTCAAGAAAAGAGCGTACTCCCACCTTAAAGGCCGGCAACGCACTTGCGATACCTCTAGTGTTGCGGGTGTCTATGGACGACGTTAATCGCTTACCATCAGGCGATTCGTTTGCTCGTTTGCCACCTATAGCATAAAAAAAGAAAAAAAAAAGAAAAAGAAGTTTAAAAAAAATACGACCTTTTAATAAAATACAGACGTTTATATCAAATTATTGTTCATATTTTAGGAATAATAAATTCTGACAGTCACAATAGAAGTAATATTAATTAAGGGGAATATGCGGGGATGACGACTACGGCCGTTATTGAGCCCAAGGGATGGAAAGGGAAGGGAAGCTCGCATGAGCGTTTAGCGAGAACGACTTTGTCGGGATAAATATGGAGTGATATGAAAAATATCTCAATTAGGTAGGAATGCTGGGTTTTTACCAAGGTTCTTGAAATAAGTTGATTATTTGTCTGTATTGTAAAGTATTCAAAAACGTAAAATTCATTGTACGTGCCTGTTCAGTAGCCACAAGAGTGCAGCGTCAGTACCTCGCAGCCGTGAAAGATACCTGTAGGGTTAGCATGGTTGCCATTTTATCGCTTATCACGCTATGCGTCACTTTCGCACATACATACTTGTTAGAACGTGACAGCAACGTCGGTAAACGATAAAAACCCGACCATCATAGACTAGCTGGAGATCTATTCGAACCACCTCGCTGACGCCTCGCAAAGGCCCGTGCGATGATGGACGTTGCCGGGGTTAACCTATCCTAACGACTAATTGTATCCCTGCCGACATTAAAAACGCGCCTAGTGATACCGTGTTTGTAAACAAGTTAAAAAAGCTGTTATTGGAGTCAGCATTTTACAATATAAACGAGTTTCAAGGAAATCGTTGCCCCCACAAGTAACACCTATCACCTATGTACCTAATATAGTTTTTATGCTTATAAATGTGTAGGTACTATGAATTGTAAGTGTAGTGCATGCATACGATTAATTTATTATGTAATGAACTAATGACTTGTTAACTTCCTTGTATTTTTACCAATAAATAATCTGAATCTGAATCTGCTAGTCTATGATGGTCGGGTTTTTATCGTTTACCGACGTTGCTGTCACGTTCCAACAAGTATGTATGGGTGAAAGTGACGCATAGCGTGATAAGCGATAAAATCGCAACCATGCTAACCCCACTGAACGTGCTAAACTGACACTTGACATATCCATTTCATATCTTACCTATGTTATTTCGTGATTATAGGACAACGGAAAGTAGGAAAATGTATGGTAAATGCGACATAAACGGCCGTATCTTTTGATTGCGTTTACGTAGAGGTTTGATTTTTTGACACCTTCAAGGGACCGCAGACCTGTGTATGTGGTATTAATTTCAACATGCTACTTCTACGCGTTCCTAAGATAAAGGGCCTTGACAGACAGACGGACGGATGGACGGACGGATGACAACAAGGTGGTCGTATAAGCGTTCCGTTTTTTCCTTTTGAGGTACGGAACCCTAAAAAGTCAAGTGTGTTTTGTTAAATATAGCTCCTTCTTTCTAGCGTTTTCCTAGCTTATGTCATGGCTCAGGGAGCCTGGGGTCCGCTTTGGCAACTCATACCAAGATTTGGCGTAGGCGCTACTTTTACAAAAGCGACTGACCTTCCAACCCAGAGGGTAAACTAGGCCTTATTGGGATTAGTCCGGTTTCCTCACGATGTTTTCCTTCACCGAAAAGCGATTGGTAAATATCAAATGATATTTTCGTACATAAGTTCCGAAAAACTCATTGGTACGAGCCGGCAGGATTTGAACCGGGTACCTTCGGATTGAAATTTTGTAAAATATATAGCTATTATTTAAAGAAAATTATTTTATCAAACATGTAATGAAATGTCGTCATTACGTTCATTATAATAGGCTTCAAAGTATCACGTTGCCGGCGGAGCAACTCGAGAGAAGTGTAAGGAATGGAATTTCATACACAATTTAAGGCTTAGGCCGGGAAGTAACATTTTTTTTATTTTATTACTCATATTTGTGACACAGCAACATGGCTTTTAGCCATGATGACATTTTGGTTCATTATAAAAAGTATTAAAAAAAAGAAGATATTTTGCACTTTATTCATATAAAATCGATATCGACATAAACATAACAAATAACACATTATTGATTTAATCATTAGCGGTAAACCTGTCTACTCAAATCGTGCCGTTTGTTTCATGATGAAATTCTACCACTACACATATTAAAAAGAAACACAATAAATGGTATTTAGAAGTTTTATTTATATAAAATGGACATCGACGTGAACATAAGAAATAACACGTTATTAACAAGTTTAAATATTTTTAAGTTCCACTTCCACATATATAAATTTAAAATATTTAATTTAAACGTAAAAGTGTCAATTAAAACTGCGTGTAAAAAAAGTCTGGTAATTTTGGAAGCAAAGTTGAATAATTTTGATTCTTTTATTCTATTTCATTGGTTTTATGTTCGTTGTTATTATCATAATTATGTTCTTATTTTTGTCGAGTTTCAACGGAGAAATGAATATTCATGAATATTCATGCGCCCCACCAGAATTGAGTGTGAAGTGCGAAAGCAGAATTGAATTGGCTCTAAATAACTTGGTGGCGCAAATGCGAAATATCACGGAATATGGCAAACCAAAATGCATGCGTGTTTAGTTAATTTTACAATAACTGTTTAGACTAAATTGGTTTTTTGTCTATGTGAGAACTGTTTCTATCTAAGGATAGGTAGGAATAACAAAAATGTGTTAAGTGGTTATAATTTTCATCGTCACAGAATAAATAACAAGTTCTGTTCGTCTTTTCGTACATTTTAGTCCGAAATAAATGATTTTTTTTTCTTCTTCCTAACGTTTTCCCCGGCTTATGCTACGGCTCAGAGAGCCGGGGGTCCGCTTTGGCAACTAATCCCAAGATTTGACGTAAGCGCTAGTCGCTTTCGTACAATTTACATTGCGAAATATTTAAACATCATGAAATATTAATGGATCATCTGTTTTCTACTAAATCCGTGTTGAAATTACCACGAACTAAATAGGAATATACGTGTTACTATTGTTTTGTCAAGTTAAGTTTTAGTTTGTCTAAAAATAAAACAACTATATTTTTATTTCATTGCATGTTTGAGAAAAGCACTATACATGCCTTGCCGTGAAATGGGCTTAAAAGCTTCGTATCCTATCCTGCGGTTTGTGACGGATTAGTCCGTCTTTTGCGATGGACCTATGGATCGAATATATATCCCTTCTTGTCGAAAAGGTTAAATGTTACTTTAAGTTCCAGTTCGAAATCGTGCTCGCAATGCAGTTTGGTATTTACGGTCACTCAATTTACAAAGAATTTGGGCAAAGACGTTGACATATCTCGCGATTTATTAGCCGGCCAAATACGCTCGGAAAATCCGCTAGATGTGGATTTACCGTCGGGCATCCGCCAGAACAAATCACCGTACATTGATTGGCAGATCCGGCGGATATGCCCGAAAGTAAATGGCCGGCTAATAAATCGCGAGAAATGTCAACGAAACGCGTCAAATGTTTCAAATGACACGCGACGTGGCACTGTCGCTAAATCTGGCTTGTGACTTGTGACCTATTCACCCGGTTTTCGTGGAGAGAGAACTTTTTATCAATATCAATTTATCAAAATGTTCACCGTTATTTTTCTCTTAAATCAGTCGTAAACTCAATGGGTATTTGTGCAGCGGGCCATGTGACACGTTTAATAGTCCTTATATATTCGTTTTTAAACGCTCATGAATGTATATCGTAATATCTTCTCTCTTTTACTAGGTACATTTAAGAGGGCTGTTGTGATCAAAAGCATACAAATCACATGTATTTTAGAGAAATCTTACTTCGAATATCACTTGAAATTTACCAAATTTTAGTCAAAATAAAGTCAAGTTTTGGCTCTTTTACTACCCATAATAAAGATCGGTTCGAATTACCTATACTTTTGTCATTATTTGAGTTGAATTATTGTTCAAAGGCGTAAGGCCTCTTAAGCTAAACGTAAGCAATAAGAAACTATGAAGAAGGTGTATAGTTTCGAACATTTATCTGCGCTCTGCGCTGCACGCTGTACAACTATTAAACTCAGTGATTAATGAACGTGAGTTATTATTGAGCATTTAGCTCAAGAAGAGTCTATAGGTAGTAGTTTATGTGACTGTACATATTTAAGGGCATTATAACACTAGTGTGGGTTTATGAAACGAGCTGACGGCGTATGGCGGCGTTTCGATTTTTTTTGTTATAACAAATTTCTTATACGTGAAAATCTTATTACTTACAGATAATTTAAGTTATCGATTTCGATCGGACAGAAAAGTTTTCATTAATAATCATAAAAGTAGTAACGGCGGTCGATATATATATATGCGGTTTCAACGCATCATGGAGAGCTCCTGATATGTGTGTCTAAAGTAATGTATGTAATTGTAAATATTTAGGCGTTAAAACACTCGTGTGATGTTATTATGGAACTCGAGTTTTAATGCCTTACATTATATACAATCACATAAACTACTATAATAACTATACATCTAAATGAACCACCGTTCATTTAAGATGAATGTAGTACCTACACAAAGTGGCCGAATAGTTAAGACATACGAGGTACAGTCAACCAATTGATTCATGCTTTACAATTGTACAGTATGGTGGCGCCATCTCTCGCTACTAGTTGAAAATAATCTGTAAAGAGTATCTAGAAGGACAGCACTAGACGTAAGTCTGAACCGTAAGATGGCGTGAACGCACCTTAAGCGTTTCAAAAATAAGAATGGATTGCATTACTTAGGAAATTTCTGACTCTGGTCGCCGTGGTCGGGTGGCCTAGTGGTTAGGGCGGCTGCCGCGAAAGCAGGAGATCGCTGGTTCGATCTAGCCTTGGGCACTGGGGGCCTTGGTAATTTTTTGTGTAGTAAATGACATATCTTTCAATTTATAATTTAGATATAAATAGTAGCGTGACTACTTAAAAAAACATGAATCAAACATTTACCTTAAGCGTTTCAAAAATAGGAAAGGATTAAAATTACTACATGACTTCATAAATTATACCAGTAGATGTTATGTTAAACATAATATTATATTATATTAGGTAATTGGTATACCTATTGTCCATGCTATCAACTCAGTGTTATACGGAATGTAATTGTCTCAAAATATACATATTCATTATATTAAATGTTGTTATATTTAGTAAAATTATATGAATAGTTTTTAAAGCCATCATTCATAACACACCCTTTATTTAACCCGTAGACTAGATTTTTAGTGAAATTCTCCTAATTTCCATAGGATTAGTTCGCAAGTTTTAATGAAGTTAAAACTCGGCCTTCGCCATCTTCCTTTCAATCAAGAACTTTATAAAGTTTAAATTTATGTTAAACTTGGTTCCTGAATACCTAATACCATTCATAGCGGAATGATTTTAATTTAAGTACTTTATTTTTTATTGAAACTTTATTTAACAATACTTGTTGCTTGATCTACTAACAACTGCTTATAGGTTCAATGAACGGAATTCCACCGTGAAAAAAATGTGACTCACAATAGGACGGGACGATCTGTCAATTTCTATACAAATAAATCACGTGATAGCCCTCGGATGTCACGTGACGTTTTCTATAGAAACTGACAGGTACCGCCTCATCCCGCCCCCGTCCCGTCCCGTTCTTGTGTCAGTCATCGCTTCCTCCCATGGAATGGTTGTTATTCCACTACTCATGAGGGTGGATTGTAAAAGGGATGATACATGATTAATTTCACTTCTAGGCATCGTTATCGTAGAAGCGTTTTTGAGCGTGAAGCGCAAGAGCAAAGTACGAGTTAAACACAACTCTTATATCTGACTTTGCGTTGATTCGATTCAATTGATCCCATACAGACATTCGACGTTGTTGTTGGCACCCTAGAGGTGCAAACTCCCAAAATCGAGCCATCCCTTTCTATCTTCAGCGACCCTTCTAGCCCCGTTCCAACTCAGTCCAACTGCACGTAGCTCTCCCTCGATTGATCGTCGCCAATGAGTTAAGGTATAGGTCGTCTGAAACCACGGCTCCCATCTGGAGGTCTTATAATTGCATCTCATCTCTAAAATATAAAACAATAAGTACATATCTACCTAAAGTAAACGTACGTACAAAAATGTACGGAACAAGTGACTTCTTTTTTCTTCGTTAATATATAGTGAGGGACGTTCAGGGTAGAAAGTATACACACCAATGTCGGTTAAGTAATGAGCCCTTTATTAGTAGAGACACTGCTATTTATACTAGTTTACATCTGTTACCTTATTGCCATATGTTGGGCTTGGAATGTTAAAGACGAGTAATAATATTCATATGTTTCCTTTGTTGTTTATGAGACCTTGGACTTTGGTCGGCCTTGTGGAATGCTCGGCATTTCTATTAGGTACTCATCTTTATACATTCCGTTGCATCGGCTGTATGCAATCCAGCTGATTGCATGCCTATGCCATAACTCCCCCGTTTTTTTTTTTGACAAAAATTGGTTAGAGATTAATTTTTGGCTTAAGTTACAGATTTACAAATAAAGAGAAAATAACAAAATATTTCTAAATTACAATTGAACAAACTAAATTTTTTCTTAAGTATACATATATAGGTTAAATATGTGTATTTAAATGATTCTAAACAAATATTAAGCATAGATTAAACATATGATTCTAAACAAACATAAGTAGATATGTAGTTATAGTATATAAGTCATACCAGATAGATATATATATTTTTTCAAATTAGCAAATTGATTACATGAGTACTTATCATACGTCTAAACAATATTGGTGAGTAGTAATTATCTTAACCAGGTTTATAAATTTATAAATTCCATGTGGTGTACATCTTATTTCTACTGGGTCATATGTTGCTTATTGCGACATATTTTGCTACTTGCACTAAGACTAATGTTTACGTTACATATGGGATGCATTGTTGTTTACACAAGAAAGATGGGTATCCTTATATGGTGTGCGTATGTTGTTAGCACATCTGATTAGCGGTTTCTAATTACTGATTTATATTTTACGCTGTGTATTTTGATGGATTATTTTCGGAAGTAGGTTACAGTTTATATTTTTGGGTTAAACATACTTAGCAAACAAATGGTTAAATTAATAATATGACATTGAACATGGTATTGGTTACAAAAAATTTAATCTTTCGATTTAAGTTTCCCTTTATGTAATATAAAATAACGTAAACTTAAAATTATAACTTTAAACTAAACAAATATCAAAAATATAAAAACGCAAATGAAATATCTGTTGTGATATATTATACAATAACTTTTTTTTTTTACAATAAATTTTAGATAAATAATAGGTTTTTTTTTTTCATTTTCTTTTTAAGAAATTGTAACTTTTGATTTACTTTCAGTATTTAGTAATCTTTTATAAGCTAATTATTTTATACATGAAAAATTAAAAAAATATTTTAATATTTTGATGTTAGTTTTTTCTTTCTAATATATCATTTTTTCTTTTAAACTAAACTTTTTACTGGGAATAATATGGGTTAATTAGACAGTTCAAATAAACATAAAGTTACGCACATATAAAACAAATCTGATTTCTGTAAACTTTTAAGAAAATATATCATTAACTACAAATACTTATGATAGTTACTAAATCTATTTAGGTAAGTGGGATTTTTTTTTTTGATGCGCTTGATGACGAAGCATTATTTTAACCATTATCTTACAATATGAACTGGATAACTAAAAGATAATTATATTTTTAATTCCTAATATAGTATTTTATATTTATTGTTTATGGTTGTCATTAACAAATCGTGTTTATTTAGGCATTTTTGAATAAAGTAAATATTTATCTCTTAAATTTTAATTTTATCTGTATTTATTATTTAGGTATATATTATTTATTATTTCTTTGTCGTCATTAGTTTTATAATTACATACACACATATTTATATTGTATGTGTATTAAATTGGTTATTAAAATGATGTATCTAAAACATAAATCTCTATTACGTGCAGGTTCTGCCGACTTTATTAATTTAATATTCTTTTTTTTTTTGTTCAGGACACAAGGTAATTTATTTTGATTTTTATTTATTTTGAGCACTTACATATATTATTACATATACATATTTTTTAATCATTCTTTTAACACTTCTATGCTTCATAACTTGCCATGTGTCCAAGGGACACGGGACGGTTGGTTCTCGACCAAACCATGATCCGATCACCAAGGATTCTACTGCCTGCCTGGTTTAATCCGCTGTATTGCTCAAGGCTGACTCTTAGGCCACCGAAGATGCGATAGGCGTATTTAATCATTATTAATTTATTTTTATATTATATTTTTACTTTATAAATATTTAAGTTCCTTTTTTATCGTATTTTTTTTCACATCATGTAAAATTCAACATAATATATATAGTATTTATAGTATGGTATAGTAAATAAATGATCACGACTATATCTAAAGTAGGTTGAAATCTCTGTTACCTAGTGCGATTCATATAAATATCATATATCTTACGATTTTGCATGGCATGCATTGTTTATATTTTGTTTTTATCTTATTGCTTACACTTAATTTATAAGAAAGATTGTGAACCTTCTATTATTATGATGGTGTCATATGGTGACCAAGATTTGTTAGGTACTGATATCTTATTTCATACGTGTTT
Organism: Lathronympha strigana; assembly: GCA_949128165.1. NCBI lineage: Eukaryota > Metazoa > Arthropoda > Insecta > Lepidoptera > Tortricidae > Lathronympha > Lathronympha strigana. Next base: position 5,999,047 of record OX421911.1, read on the forward strand.
ATACTGACTAATACTTGATTTATTTATTCCGCACTTGCTTCTTGTGCGATGAGTGTGTTTTGTTCCAGCTTTTTCGTTCAATTTTGAAAATGTATTGTTTTGTGTTTTTTTTTTTTGTTATTATTTGGACTTGGATTGATTGGACTGACATTATGTTAACTTATTGGATGAGTTGGTGTTGTTATTTTGTTTTAAGAAGACAATATTTAAATGTGTTATGTGTTGGGTGTTGAAGCAATGAATTGGATTGTTGATAGGTAAGTTTTAAGAATGTGGTTTATCTTATTACGTTGACATTTAGTTTAAAATTGATAGGGTTTTATTTTATGGTTATGTACGAAGTTTTCCGGTCTGAAATTTAACATCGTAACATTTGGGTGTCGCGATAGCGTTTTTTTTTTGTAGAATTAGTAAGTTCTCTACGGTGATTAATAATTATTATACGTTGGTGACAAAATAAACACGTATAAGTAGAAAGTCAATACAAAGAAAAATACAAGTTTGCGATACTGATACTTTTGTTTTATTTAGTTTTTTTTTTTCAACTATTTGTTTTGAATCGTATATGAATATTTGGAAAAATAAATACATTTTGAATACTTTTTTTTTTTTTGCAATTCCGTGTTGTAACGATATGCACGTTTATTATTTTTTATAATATGTCTGAATAGTTTTGTTTTTGTTTTTTATTTTTGCTTATTAGTTAACTTTGCACCCCTCGTGTATTCAGTTTAATATGGTGCTATAATTAAATCTTATTAATTTTATTTGGTAAGTACTTAGTTTTGTTCCTAGTAATCCTAATTTTACGCGGATAGAATACATTTTTTGTTTTTATGCACAAATAGGTGCATATATTATTTTCTTGGGTAAACATATGCCATAGTTATACTTTACTATTGGCTTTTATACTAGACTTCACGGTCGCGATCCGTGGAAGCCAATCACTAATGAGCCATAGTACCATGGCTGCATTGTGACTTATGTAAGCTTCTTCGTGATACTTGTCACTTTTCTTTTCAAGAGTACACAGCGCATTTTCGCGCATATGGCCGGCCGACCTTACATACATTTATATTTCATTAATATAATTTATTCAGGATACAAGATTATTACTTGTTATAGCGCGCTTATATTTAACAGGCAGTTCTTTTCACACATCGGTGTACAATGACTTTCCGAGTGCCCAAGGACCTTTACGATTGAGGCTCGCTCGAATCGAACTGTTTTGGTTTCAAGGGTTCCGTGCCTGGTTTGTATCCTGGTGTACTCTGCTTACATTTTATACTCGCTAAATGGCGCTTCTCGAGGTACCAATTATTGCGAGAAGGAAAGATAAAGAATTCATCACTTTAAAAACGTAAAACAAAGAATCACAACAACTTTTAGGTGATCAGGCTAATCGTTGGTTGCGCTTATTTGATTTAGCTCTCTTAGTGTGATGTCTATGACTTTCCCTTCCTTTTATTATTACCCGGTACTTCCTTATATTAATACATAACATTTTTAGTTAAGTCTTTTACTTATAATTAAGAATGAACAGTTTACTCTTATTATTCTTTTTTATTTTATTTTTGTTGCACTTAGCTTCAAGCTGATTATGGTACTTGAGATGAGATAGACCGCGTTGCAAGTTTATTGTAATTGAAGTACGCGTGACGTAGGAGACACGGGTGTAGGTGCATTCCATTATGTACTGTTTGTTTAAATTGAAATGATACAAAAACGTGAAGATTGGTATTATTTGTCATACAATAAAATGAAATTGAGAAAAAAAAACTTTAAACTTATATTCGTTGATTTATTGACACTGTGTGAGATATGAATGTTCTGAATTTTTTTTAATTATATTTTTTATATAGTACATAGATATTTTTTATTTAGTGTTTTTGTAGCGTAATTCTTTTATTTTATTTTTTTATAGGTTCAGCGTCTTGTTTTAAATTTGTGTTTAATAATGCGCGAATACTAAAATAATATAAATAGTTATTTTGTAATGATAAATTGGATGCCAGATAGTTTAAATGGAATTGATAGTAAAAACGGTTATAATCCTTTTCTTGATAAGAGGTTTTTATTGTAAATTTGAACCGTTTTAATGTCGTAAATTGTTTTATTTTGACGAGACAAACAAATTAATTTTCCTTTTTTTGTAAGTTATTGAAATATATTATCGGTCTGTAAAAAAAATGTTTATTTAAAGGTAATCTATTGAAATGATAATTATGAATATGTATGGTTTAAATCCTACTAATGTTATAAATGCGAAAGTTTGTATGGATGTTTGTTACTCTTTCACGTAAAAACTACTGAACGGATTTTAATGAAACTTTACAATAATATAGCTTATATATCAGAATAACATATAGGCTACAATTTATAAAGATATTGCGCCGACGAAGTCGCGGGCACAACCTAGTGTTAAATAATTAATTAGAAAATGAAGTTGCAAAATAATACCAATCTTTTATTTTATTTTATTCAAACTAAAAAAATATGAAGTTTTATTATTAGTTAAATTGTTGTCTGGAATAAATGTAAGTGGAATGCACCCACGCCTTTAATCTTGTCGATAATTTTTGTTGCTTAGAGAAAATTATGTAAGTAACGCGTCATAATCATACCTATTGTTCCTTTCATCATACCTATATATTTTTTTTCACGTCCTGATAATAATTTTTTTATTGTTTTCGTTTTATTGAATAAAAGTATTTTATAACACTTGGAAGAGTTTGCATTAAAAAGAAATCTTAGTTATCCTTAATTCGTGAAAATACACTTTTGTTTTTAAATTAAACATATATGTCTAAATGTTTCGTCATCAAGTTGCCGTAAACTTTTACATAATTTAAAAAGAGAAGAAAAAAAAAATTTGTTGCTAACATTATTTTATAGTTCGCTTACTTGATTGGATGTAGTGGTTATTTCTTCGTCTTTGTTCTGGTTCCTGTTGCGCCCCTTGATCCTGCTCGTTCGGCTGTAGCAAACGTCTTTCTTGCGTGGTTTTGCTTTCGTGAAGGGTTGGCCAGGTGAAGTTCTGCTTTGGCCGTGGTGCGGTTGGTCATCGTGATTCGGCGGGATTGATGTTGGTTGGTTGGTTGTGGTTGGTTGTCTGGTCCACCGTACTGTTCTTGGTGTCGGGCTCTCGCGAATTATTATAGTTACGGTCATCGTGTACCGAGTGGACTGGGCTGAAGCTGAGTACGGTCCTCCCATTTTTATATTTCTGCGCCGCAAGTACGTTAATATGTAGGTCGCTTGATGGTATGCAGATGCAGGATAGTGGATGCAGGTGGTCTTCGTTGAGGCTTCTCAGAAGTCAAGAACACAAGGGCTGCTCCAGCAGCCCAGCTGGTAGGGTCGCCATATAGTGAGGGACGTTCAGGGTAGAAAGTATACACACCAATGTCGGTTAAGTAATGAGCCCTTTATTAGTAGAGACACTGCTATTTATACTAGTTTACATCTGTTACCTTATATGTTGGGCTTGGAATGTTAAAGACGAGTAATAATATTCATATGTTTCCTTTGTTGTTTATGAGACCTTGGACTTTGGTCGGCCTTGTGGAATGCTCGGCATTTCTATTAGGTACTCATCTTTATACATTCCGTTGCATCGGCTGTATGCAATCCAGCTGATTGCATGCCTATGCCATAAATAGAAAAAGAGAAAGTGACGAATGGTAGAGAAAAATCCAATAAGAGCTTTAAAAAACCGCTTTAAATAATACAGAAACTGATTCGAAATAACATTCCTGCTGAATATATAACGTAAATGAACGCAGAACTGGATTCGCTTTAAATATTCAATGTTCTGTAAGAAATTTAAATGTCTGTATGTTTTACTTATCTCAACGGCATAAGGTGGAAATTCGCTTAAATGTGCAGACCTCAGCTACACGGCATATTCAGCCCAGGTCAACTCAATTCGATTTGCTGATACTTATAAAAGTAGCTTTGAGTTAAAAGTTAACGTTCTCGTAGAATTCGTAGATACCACTGTATACAATATACCTGTGATTTTTATATTATATTTAAGCGTGACGCAAACTCAGTGGTTCCAGGGACATTCCGAAGTATATATTTTTTGATGTTAGCAAGTTTTGAGCTTAAAACTATTGATTCGGTAATGCTATCCTGTAACTTATGTATGCAAGCCAAGTGGTATGGCGCGGCCAAACAAATGCGGCCAAAAAAACGTATGCGATTGGCCTCGGAAGAAGCCTGCTCTGTTTCTCTAGCTTGTTTCGATTCCAGAGTATTTTGCATCCTGCTCTTTCTCATTGGTGCGAGCGAGTTGCAAATACTTTAGAAAACGTTACTCTCTAGCGACTGTCACTTTAAGGCAGCCCATGGTAAAGGCTCTGATTGTATGGAAGCTGGTCATTCACCTCGCTTTCTCGCTGGCCGTGCTGTAGGAGGCTCGCCACAGTCGCTGTAACCATTAAACTGGGTTCACACTTGTATAATTTTGCTGTATCGTTAGTGTGGACGCAGATGATCGCGATCTGTTTCTGTCTATACTCAACATTATGTTATGAGTCAGTGCTATGCAACGGAGATACTATACGGCAAAATGTAATTCGGTAAAGACTAGAGTGGACCCAGCTTTACGCGTCGACCCGTCGGGCGGTTCGGTTTCAAAACATGTTAATATAATTTTCAATACAGTTGCTCAAAAAGTGCCCTTTTTTTGGCTGTTTTGCGTGCGCAAAGTTTGTTTTTGCGAACTAGTGCTTTTTACTTTTCCATTTTTTTTAAATGTAGATGCATTCCAATTCATGACTGCTTACCGAAGAGTATTATTGTTCGTTAACTTTACCGAGGCGTAATAACACTAAATACCTACTATTAACGCCAAAATATTAAAGATATTGATATTTCATATTTCAATATTCACTTCTTCATCATCATAATGATCATTCATTAAAAATATTAACATTGACAACAGTTCTTATAAATCTGTGTGTATGAAACGGAACAGTGCCAACGAAACGTCAGTCAAAGTAGAGGCGTTTTTCAATCAGGTAAAGATGTTCCAAGGCCCTATTAGACATGAAGATACGATTTGTCACATGCGATTTATTATTTTGCATATGAGAAATAATAATTATGAGATTGAAAATGAGAAAGTAAAGAAGATAAGATAAACATTTTGAAGATGTTCTTAGTATATCGACTGTATTACAAATTCGTTCTTATGTATTTTAATTTTTTTCGCATCTGTATTGAAAAACGTCGTTCGATTCACGTGCGGATATGTCATTTTAGTTTCAAGTTTCAAGTAATGATATACTTTCCGCACTAGCATCGAAATGTACTATTACAGTAGGTACACATGGTGCAACTTTACCGCCATAGGGCGATAATGAGCACATTACGTGCCTGCGTCGAATATTCAAAGGGTCATATGTACTGTAAAATGTCGTACGATACACATGCGAAGAGGTAATTCGCAACGAGTGGCGATAAATTAAAACACGACCGTAGGGAGAGGGAGAGATTTCCTCTTTTTCACCCTTGTATCGTAATGTACTATTGTGGCTTCTTCGCATAACGTGTATCGTAATGTACTATTGTGGCTTCTTCGCATAACGTGTATCGTAATGTACTATTGTGGCTTCTTCGCATAACGTATCTTGTAACTTACCGTACCTATAAAGGTATATTGTTAGTTATATTTGTGAATACATTTTTTATTATGTTTTAATTCTGAAGTTTGCTTATATTTTTGGAAATACCTAAATAGTTTCTCATGAAATGAATGTTATTCTGATCAAAATATTAGTCATACAATAATTACAAAAAATGTCATAAATTAAAAATTAAATTAAAATCTACAAAAGGTACATAAATGCAAATTAACCAATCAATTAAATTCTAAAATAAATTAAAAAAACCAAACTCAAACACTAAAATAAACTAAAAATATAGGTACCTACCTACACGCTTAATATACTTACAAAACTAACTCGCCCCGCGGTACTCCAGATGCAAAGGTACCCAAGGTGTTTTAATTAGTTATAAAATTCAAAAGCCATTGCTTTTAGATTAAAACCGCAAACTCATTCAATTTTAAAGAAAATACCATTTACAAAACATAGTAAACCGCACTAACGATTCTAGATTGCATCTTACGCGATCACCGGAACGAGATACGACGACGGGTTATGGCAAAACTTCAGCTGTCTTGGCAATCGTTCGCCTCTTTTAACACGCTTTTTATTGTTGTGTTCGCCGGATAATGTCTCAAAGTCTTGAAAAATGCATATGAGCCCCTTAAAGGCAAATACATTTGAGCAGGAATACAAATCATGCAGTTTTTTGGTGAAAATAATTGTGTTTTATACAACTCAACCGTCCTTGTAGCCGCCGTAGTGTCTCGACGACTAGTTATAATTTCATATGATGCTGGTTTACACAGAATAGCGGCGATACCGGTAAGATGCAGAAGTGGTTTGTATGGAAGTTGAAAAAAAAAAGAGTGAATTGACTTGTTTGAAATTTAATTACAACGTATGCTAACTTGCTTCTAATTGGTCGCGATTAAACGTATGTGGTGCGGTGCGCTGCTATTGGAGCTTAGAAGAAGCTTCCAAATAGTAGCCAGGCCCGAAGGAGCGTTTAGCTACTGCAAGTTATACAAAACGGTCCTGTTTGCAAAATATGTAAAACCTAAAAGTTTCTTAATCACAGTCTATGCTCAGCAAATGTCGTCTAAACTTTTAACAAGTATAAACTTAGACTAGCACTGTTATTGGAACAATGTAAACCTATTATTAAAAATGTTGACAATTTTGTTTGTAGTCAATTCTGTCTTCCTGTTTTTGTTCTTTTTTTATGTGTTGTGTGTTGTGTGATCGTCACGAATAAATGTTTCTTATTCTTATTCTTATTCTTATTCAATTACAAAGATAAAAATACGTTCACGTTATATACCCGTCTGGATTTCATGACCATGACAAATTCGGCAAATCCCACTCACACGTCAATCTTGTAACTTTTTTGCCTTTGGGCACCCAAGTTATTACCTCTCAACCTCATTATAAGCCATTAGCACTCCCCACTAATGAAACAAAACATATCTACCAAAATAAGTCTTCGCCTTAAATTACTTTCGTATCTGCGTCGTAATATTTCCTAGCATGTTATCACGACTATTTAGGCCCAGTAATTATGTTACTGTTTATTATTACATCAAGTTGAGCCGCTCATATAAACATTTGCGGGATATTACAGTCATATTTTGCGAATTTCCGCCTAAGTCTTTCGGCAAACATAAATTGTGGCTAAGCCGTTATCTATGGGACATATAGTTTTGGATGGCTGCCATGTATTTACTTAAAATATGATCCTTTTCTCTAGTTCTTGGGAGATAAATCTACTTAGAGTTTGTAATAAATCATTGCGGAGTAGAACTGTAGGTAGTTCTTTTATTTTTGCCGATATAAGGTGTTCAAACCGCATATACCGGGTGTGGCCTACAATAGGAGCAATAAATTTAATCGTAGGTTCTACTCCTCAAACTGAACACCTTTTATTCAACAACTTTTAAAACTTGTGTAATTTGTAGGTGTGTTGCTATTGAACGCAACGGTGTTGCTGTCTTAAAAGGGGAACCCATGTAGTAGTTTAAAGTATTTGAAGCATTACAAATATTCTACATCACGATATCGAAATTTTAAAATCACATTGCATAAATACAACTTCCAACTTACTAAATTAATACTCTATTGCAACTTTCAAAAACCCTCTAAAATTTCTTCCCTTATAATATTAGTGGGATGTGACAAGGTACTAAATTGAACATAAATCAAACTTTTTTACCGTTAAACGTAAAACAAAAGCTTCATACGCTGCATGAAGAGATTCGTCTTTAATTTCTACTAGCAAAAACAATAACTCTGTGAACCCAATATTGTTAAGGTACTATTCATCATTTTAGGACGAATAATGATATTAACGTTCACTGACGTAGAAGTATCCAGATCCGCCTACAGCTATAGGGAATTTAATAACGAATTTCGTCCCCAAAGGATTATCCGGAAACATATCAACTTTCATTGACGTCACGACATTATTGTCTATTAATACGTTTTTGTTTGGACCTTACAAATGGGTAGTTTTGACGGTAATTCCATCGGTAGTTAAGTCTTTTCATAAATAATCTCAGAAGGGAAAATGAAACAAAGACACCGCCATCAAACGCACGTATTATCAAGGGAATACGTGGGAATAACTATTCCTAAAGTTCTATATACCTCATGTTATCATAGACTCAGCCTGCCTGCTTTTCGCCGACGACTTAAAAATATATGTACCAATTAAAAATGCAGCGGATTGTGACAAATTACAGAGCGACATAGATATACTAGTTTCGTGGAGTACAGCAAATAAGTTGTTTTTCAATATATCCAAATGCGTGACTGTAACTTTTACTCGAGCGTTGAACCCCATTCTTTATAATTACCAAATTAACGGAGAATCATTAAATAGAGTCAGTGAAGTTAAAGACTTGGGTGTTAAATTCACATCGGACCTGAGGTTTAGGGATCATATCGTCAATATTTGTAAGAAAGCTTATAGAATGCTAGGTTTTGTGCTTCGGCGGTCCCATGATTTTACAAATATTGGCGCTATTATCGCCTTATATAATGCGCTTGTCCGAAGTAGCCTTGAGTGCAATGCAATGATCTGGGCTCCCCATGAAACGAAATATCAATTAATGGTGGAGCGTATACAGAATAAGTTTGTCCGTTTTTTGTATTGGCGGAAATATGGGGTATATCCTTTCTACCCCTTAATGTATCCTACCTTATTTGTGTTGGGTATGGTGGGCTACAACGAGCTGCGGGTGCGCAGGGAGTTGTGCCTGGTGACATATTTGTTTAAAATAATAAGAGGGAAACTGTACAACAGTCAGGTGTTGAGGTACGTGAGTGTGCATGTACCCGATAGGTACGTGTGGCGCCGGCATCGGCCGCGACTGCTGGCCGAGCCGCGCGGGCGCACCAACCTGCTCGACCGGGCGCCGCTGACGTGCGCTGTGCGGACCCTCAACGTAATAGCGGAAAACATTGACATATTCTCGTGTTCTCTGAATGAATTCACAAAATTATCATTGTATGTATTATCATTTAGACGTAATGAAATACCGTAGATCATAATTATTAATAGTTACACTATTGTATTAGGCTCGCCTGTAAAAATAGATAATAAATTAAAAAAATATATATATATATATATTTAGTTAGTAAGTAGAGGATTTTGAATGATCTTTCGCCGCCGTGGGTACATCATATTCATTACAAGGAACTATTTGGGATACTTTTTTTTGCTTGTAGATAAGTAACTATATAGCGGTTCCCCCCGAACGTGAACTCACGCCCCTATCATGGCAACCCCATGGCTCATATTTAATTTTTTTTTAATACGACGACGGTGACAAACATACGGCCCGCCTGATGGTAAGCGGTCACCATAGCCTATGCACGCCTGCAACTCCAGGGGTGTTACATGCGCGTTGCCGACCCTTTTAAAAAAAGGAGTGTGTTGCACTGTGTTGACAGCTGGGGACCCACGGAGCAAAGCTTGCCCCTTTAGCTGTCAACACAGTGAATCCTCTTGGAGCTCTGGCGACCTTACTCACCAACAGAAACACAACACTATGAATAGGGTCTAGTGTTATTAAACTGCGGTTTTCTGTAAGGTGGAGGTACTTCCCCAGATGGGCTCTGCTCCAGAGTTTCTATAGAAAAAGTCACGTGATCTCCGAGTGCTTCAAGCTTGGACGTGATTCTTTCTATAGAATTTGACACATCGTCGTGTGAGTCATCCTTTAGGAACCCCTTTATTGCTAAAAGCCGTACTGCAACTAATGCAGATCCATATTCTTTGGGAGAACTTCCCTTTTAGGGAGTAAAGGCGTGAATTTATTTATTTATTTAATCTTTATTGCACTAAAGAAACACTTAGCGTACAAAAGGCGAACTTTATGCCATAAGACTTTCTCTCTCTTCTCTACCTTCTCATTCAAACTTTTTTGATAACCAAACTTTTGTTTTGTATTGCAGCTTAATTAAATACTACCCATTAATAGTTAAATTGCTTGGTTCCTTGTGGCACGCCGCTTACCATGGTCTGGTTTACCTATTAATATCCTCCGAGAGTAGGTAATCAATCTATTCATTGGGGAAAACGGGAACAAAAACCGTTTCGTATTGAGTTTCGTACCGGCGGGTGAGCGACGGAAACAAATCAGACCGAAGGTGATCTATTATTTACTACGTAAAAAGCCGAAACATCGATTTGGATTCGAATTCCTATACTATAGGTTTAAATTAAGGAAATTAAAACTTGGTCTCCTCCGTTTTGGCGTGGGAAAAATGTGTTCGTATGTCTTATATGTATAATTATATATTAACTTCATTTATTTTTGGGATGTGCTCTGCAGCGCGAAAGGACCTACAGCTGACATTCGTATTTTTTCCCCAAGGACGCGTTGGTGGCCCAGTAGTAGTAAGGCGTGCCACTTTCAATCCGATAGTCGTGGGTTCAAATCCTGCCTGCCGGCTCGTACCAATGAGTTTTTACCCATTGCTTTTTAGTGAAGGAAAACATCGTGAGGAAACCGGACTAATTCCAATAAGACTTAGTTGCCATTTAAGTGGTGAACCGTAATACATTTTATAGTCCCATAATCAACTAGAAATTCAATGCCCGGGTCGCAATAAAAACAGACAAGATTTTTTCTGTCTTTAAACAATTTTTTCTCATTAATTTTTCTTTTAACAGTTGTTTTAGAATATTAAAAATGTTAACGATATTTAGATTAGTAAATTGAATTGCCTCTTTGAATCGGAACTGTCCCAAACATATTTTTTTACATTTATCCCAGTTAGAAATGAAATCTAATTAATTTAACGGCTCGTATATTTTAAAAAGTTCTCCCAATCTACTTGGAGACTCCGTCGTTTGTATGTATGTATGTATGTATGTGTTACCGACGCTGGCGGCGCACGGCGACACTTCTCACATGTATTATTTTCTATATCATTTTATATTTAAACGTGCTTTTTTTATTCATTTGACATGTTTATAATTCGGTAACTAAGGCAACAAACTTCAAAAACAATATAAGTAAAAAGGCTATAAAATAAAACTATTCTAAAACCAAGGAGGCTTGATTCTGTCGCCAACATACTCCCCGGCAATGCGCATCGGCGCATTCTAAATCAGGTTGGCGATCCACTTGTTAGCCAAGTATGACATTGACCATTTCTTCGTCTTCATTCGCTTGAAAGCAAGCCTATCTGCAAAGCTAGTAGTGGTTGCATAACTTGCCCAAGTGCACTTATTTACAGGGTATCCAAATACATCCGAAGTTTCCGAAGTCAGCACAGAAAAAGAAACTACGGATACATCTCTTTTTACAGAAAGGCAATCTCCCGAGAGCATTTCGTATTCTAGAACCAGTTTATTTAGAGGTTCAGTTGTGTAAGGCAGCAGTTGAACAGTTTCAGGTACAAGTGACAGCCACGGCCGCGGCGAAGTTGCTTGAAGCATTTCTGCCACGGTATAAGGCTCGGCATTCTCAATGTGAGCAGGTTTGTCTAACTCATTCATCGGCAAAATGGAGGCGAAATGTACTGGTGCCGGTTCAACTATCTGTTCATACATCATCTGCGTGTGTTCTTTCTCTCTATTCCATTTATCTTTGGTTAAAAGACAAATGTGCTGATCGTAGTTCTTCATGGGGGTATTGGACTCGCGGTGCAAGCTGTCAACATCAGCGGAATGTTTAGTCGTCTCTGAAGTGTAACAGGGTTTGGGTTCGGGTTCAGGATCATCAACTTCAAATTCGTCTCGTTCTACGTGTTGAATACGTTCCTTGGAGTTCGAAAGCGTATAATCTTTGGGCTCGTCTTGTTCCTTAACGGGTAGTTCATTTAGTATTCGACGCTCAATACAACTTGAACTGGTTCGCTTCAATTTAGAGCGGCGGCTCTTGGTTAACTCAAGGCGCGCCAGTTCCAATTCATATTCCTTTTGTAATATAATTTTCTTTAGTTCGATTAAACACAATGTGGCTGTAAGAACTGCTACTTCCTTTTTTAAAAGGATCTTGGGAGAGATCTGATTCCGAACTGTGCGTGCCTTTAGCTTTAAGCCTTCAGACGTTTCTCTGACCGGGGCAGACGTGATCTGTTCATTCTGTGCCGACGTTCCCGGTTCTGGTTCTGGTTCTAGTTCTTTGTTCTTAGTACGGTTCCTCGTAGCTCGCCCTGACATGGTTCAGTTCGGTTCGATAGTCGGGCGAGTTAACGACGGCGCAGCACTACTGGCTCATCCGGTTCGAAGGACCAATATGTTACCGACGCTGGCGGCGCACGGCGACACTTCTCACATGTATTATTTTCTATATCATTTTATATTTAAACGTGCTTTTTTTATTCATATGACATGTTTATAATTCGGTAACTAAGGCAACAAACTTCAAAAACAATATAAGTAAAAAGGCTATAAAATAAAACTATTCTAAAACCAAGGAGGCTTGATTCTGTCGCCAACAGTATGTATGTTTGTAGGTATGTTTGTTCGACGATAACTCGAGTATCGTTGCTCGGATCGTCGTGAAATTTGGCAGGTGGTTAGATCAGATGGATAAATTATTAAAGTAAAATAAATAAAAAAACTTTTATAACAGATAAAAATCTTGCCTGTTTTTTTTTGCTACCCGGGCCATTCAATAAAATTGCTAGTTATTTATGGAGCTAAAATGTATTACGGTTCACGACTTAAATGACACCCTGTAGACATAACCACGTAGCTGTTATCGTGGTGAAGACCGAGGCGAGACTCGACCTCCCGTACAGCTTTCGTGAAATCCCACGCACCCAATACAAAAAACAATAATACATAATTACATTTCTCTTCATTCATAGTTATGTTATCGCCAGTATTTTTTTTACGGCCTTTTATTGGTAATAAACTAATTGAATGAGCGAGCGAAGCGAGTTCTCCTAATCTACTTGGACACTCCGTCGTTTGTATGTAGGTATGTAAGAACGTATGTATGTATGTTTGTATGTATGTATGTATGTTTGCTCGACGATAACTCGAGTATCGTTGATCGGATGGTCGTGAAATTTGGCAGGCGGTTAGGTGAGATGAATATTTATTTTAAATTTGAATATGGGCAAAATCGGTTGAAGGATTGCCGAGATATAGAGGTCACAAGTTCACGTTCGGGGCGAACCACTACCGGTCACAGGGGTGGCTAGTAAACAAATATTATGATCAACGGCGGACTAAATAGTTGACGGCTTGGCAAATGGTAACTGTGTTATACTTTTGAAATTCTCAAAAATGCCCGTGTAACTTCACCGCCCCACTTAAACTGTAAGCAAAAACACTTGCAAAAATTCCTGGAATTTACTCGCGAACCGGATTCCGGGTCACTTTAAAATGCTGAAAGCTAAATCCAGACGGTTTCCTACCGAATTTCCTTTTATTTCCTCTGTAAACGTTCACCTATGTGTCGTACGTAGCGAGAGTTCGTAAATTTATTTTTTGTTATTACGCATGTTTCGATAAACGTATTGGCCACCTGATGCGCGCCAGACGGAGGCGTAAATCACACAAAGTGTTATTAAAATCCGCACAGAGGTTTTTACGTTACAGTTAAGGATGACTCACACTAGCACGGGACGGGACGGGACGGGACGGGGCGGGACCGGAAAATCTGTCAATAACTCGGAGCCCTCGGATGTCACGTGACGCTTTCTATGGAAATTGACAGATTTTCCCATCCCGCCCCGTCCCGCCCCGTCCAGTCCCGTTCTAGTGTGAGTCATCCTTTATGCAAGTAATGTTCAGTCGCAGGATTTTTTTAGCCCTGCATTCTATCGATTTCAATCACTTGCTTAGATATGGCTACTCCGATATTTTTGTCAGCGACTGACCTAATATTTTTACTAAATTGATACTTTATGTAGTCGCATTATAAAACTGACACGCGTTTCTAAACAATTTAATGATGAAAAAAATCGGCCAAGTGCGTGTCGGACCACGCACAATGAAGGGTTCCGTAGCTGTACCTAAGTACTTATAGTAGTAGTAATACTATTTAGAACACTAACTGAAGCTAACAGAATGATTTGCTATTATGTAATTCACACACACGCTACACACAGCAATACAATAACTACCATTAGGTTTACCCCGATACCAGCAGATTTAAATTACACTATCTGCTGTCACAAACCTATTTAAAAAATATACATGTCCAGTGCCCTACCTTACCTAAGTTGCCAGCGTCACCATCGAAGATGATTTGTAAATGTGACTCATCTCTCGGAACGGGTTCTATCAGCTCTGGGTACTTAAACAACACCACCTCGCGCGGCTGGAAACTTGTATGTTGTGCTAACTTATCATGGAATAAGCGCACAACATCATCCTCGAGCACATTGGCAGGGTTCAAAATATAGGCTAAGTTATTCATTATTGTTTCCGACATTTTTAATTCACTTAGAGGAGATTTATTGTATACCTGAAGACAGAGTTCAGTTCAGCGACTATGACTTAAAAGCTGGATAGGCTGAAAACGGACTCAATTTATTAAACACCTGATAAAATATATGTTTCTTATACAGCGTCAATCTGCGAGAAATCTTTCGAATACAGAATTAGGTATAATAATAGATATACCTAATACATGTTTTATCTGTTGCACGTACTTAAGTTAAAAATATTGCTTGTTGCTGTTGTGTACAAATTTTAGTTTTCGATTTCTAAAGTAGGTATTATCTGATATCAACAATGTAATTAGTTCAAGGAATATAGCAGCCAATCAATACTCAATACAATAAGTTCGTCTTATACCCTATCTTCCTGAATTTTTTTACATTTTTCTCACCTCCCGTTCAAAAGTTATGAAATGAAATGAAATGAAATTATTTTTGAAATGAAATGAAATGAAATTATTTATTTGCTTTAAATGTGGTGTAGAGGATGTTACAATGTCATGGAGTTTCACACATTTTACCAGCATCTGGCACGCAAAAATGTATATGTTTAATACAAGCTAAAATCATTTTAATAAATATCATGCTGCATCATGCCAATAGTATAATATGTACATTATTTTCATACTTACTGCAGTTTTCGTAATACTATATACAACTTATTCTAATTAAAACTAAGTAGGTAAGTTACACCCACCGCGCACCGTATCTACCTTGTTAAATAAATTTGGAATCATTCTAAACTTCAATTAAAAACACATTTGGAAATTCAGCATGTCACCTATTATTATAATAGTCAAAGAAGTCATTAACGGAATAAAAACATTCTTGAGTCAACCACTTTTTAAGTACACGTTTAAATTTTATCAGCGGTAAATCCTTTATTTCATTGTGTAATCTATTGTAAATACGTATCGCCATGCAATATGTACTGTCGCTAAATAACTTTGTTTTATTTGCTGGCATTACAAGTTTATCTGGGAATCTAGTATTGAAGTGACAATTTTCCCTCGTAGTAGTAAACAAGTTAGGCTGAGTTTTCGCCAACAAACAGATTTCATAAATGTACATGCTTGGTACGGTAAGTAAGTTGAGTTCTTTGAACAATGGCTTATGAGTAGTTAGGTTATAAACATAACATAATGCTCTGACACACTGTTTTTGTGCCAATAAGGCCTGGCTAACATGAGTTGAGTTTCCCCATAGAAGAATACCGTACCTTAGCATGGATGCTACATAGCCATGGTATGCTTGTATAGCAATTTGCTGAGAAGCAATTTTTGTGAGTCGCCACAGGACATATGCAAATGAGTTTATTTTCTTACATAAATTTGTAATATGGTCTTTCCAAGAGCACCTGTCATCAATAGTAATACCTAAAAAAGTGGTTTGGTTGGATTCTTCTATGACTTGATCCTGGTAAGTCAGAGATAGCAGAGGTTTGCTACCATTTCTATTAATAAATTGAATAAATGTTGTCTTATTAACATTAACCTTCAGGCAGTTTTTTTGTAACCATGACATAAGATTTCTAATTATTTCGTTTATTTTCTCGTTATATATCGCAATATCCCGAGTATTCCGACATGGTATCACTACAGACCAGGGACCGGAAAACCCCTCTTTAGGCTTAAGCCTATCGAGTTGGTTACCTAATCATATCTGTTACCCAATGATACTGTAACAGCAACATTCAGTAACCGAATACAAACGGTAAGCGAAATGTTGCTGTAACAGTAGGGGAAACTGTTGAACCTTGGACATAGTTTTACCTCGGACAGTTGGCAATATTTCTACCTTGCCGGGGTAATTAAAATATTTTATTTACATTATTTGTAACGTTATTTGATAACTAATTAAATCATCTATCAACGAAACTTGAGGGCCGGTAGTATCTCGAGAAAAATAATTAAATATGAATCGTGTCATGAAAAGTTGCTATTTAGAACTTTACATCAAGACTGATAATTTCATGTTTTGCTACTAGACAAAAAACTTTTATATAATAGGTTAATGTCAAGATAATTAGCTACTCGATGGTAAGATAGTTTTAGCCTAATCTTAATTGGAAGTGCTAATACGAAGCTCACTTTTCCAAAAAGTTATTTTGTTGTACCTCGGACACCAAGAATATGTTGTACCTTGGCCCCTACCTAACTGCTACTGCATATTTTTTTTTAACTAAATGATCAATATTTACTGTGTATCTAATTATTGGTTACCTGCGTTTTAAGTTATCAAGTAATCAATCTTAGAAAAACTTCGTAAATTGTTTTAGGCCAAAATAAAATATGACAATTGCTGAGTAATTTTTCTAAGATAATCTGTACTAGAAAATTTTATTGAATGGCATAAATATGCTAAAAATAGCTATAATTTTATAAATAAAATCGAATAATTTTATAAATATAATATAATTAATAAAAAATATCGTGTCCGAGGTACAACGGGATATGTCCAAGGAACATCAGGGGTGTTGTTCCTTGGACACTTTTCCCTTTTTTTTTCGTCGACGTAGCCTATCAAAATAGACATACCAATCCTTTTATTTCGTATTATATTCGATAGTTTATTAATCTATCTTATGGTACTCGGATAAATAACAGTTTTGCGGTTATTCATTTATTTTTTAAAAATCATAAAAGAAAAAACTGACCGAGGTAGAACAGGTTCCCCTAACCATAACCCGGTTAACTGCAAAACCCAATCCCGATAGGGTTTTTGTTTGGGGTTTTCTTTAGGTTACTGTTAACCTTATTATAACAAACGATTATACTCTTTACGTGTAAGTAAATTAGATTCAATATCTAATAACAGTAGAGGCTGGCATCGGCAAAGACAATTCCGTGTCAACAGTGAACGATAGAAATGTCGTAAAGGACATATAAAAACCTCGTACTTAGGACATTTGTATCTTGCACTGTTTTTTGGGTCCAACAGGTAGAATAACCCAGGTTTGTTTCATAGTTGTCACTTCAATCAATTTTGAACTATAAGCCGTTACACTAGAGTTGTATTAATAATAACAAGCGGTTTCTACGTCTTACACTTTCAAATTAAAGCGAAGACGGCAACGCGACGGCACGTGTTAATAATTTCTTATTTTTCTTCAAATACACAACAACCCGTTAGATTGAACTAGCTTATTTCATCAAATAAAATGTCATACCTTACAACTTCAATTCACGTTATAATAAATAAATATACTTCTATTAATTACGTGAATTTCTTAAGCTTTCGAAAATTAAAAGTGTAGTACTAAACAAAATTGCAATTAATGAAACTGCAACATCATTACGTTTGCTTGCATGTTGTGATTTAAAGTTATTCGTAGTGTTTATTTTGACGGATTTAACTTGTTCAACGAATTTAGTGAATATCTCTTACGAGTCTTACGACTAACGTCGGTTATTTTTTGTTAAGTTATTTAATCAAAACATTCAAAACCATTGTAGTAGGAACGAATAGGTCTAATACTGCACGTGCAATGATAATTAAACAACTTAGGTAGCCAAGTTTACAAGTCGGGCTCGCGTGTAATTTAGATCCGAGTATCCGTGGTACTCGTAGAAACAGATCTTAAATACACGCGGACCTAACCCATCCTTATCCGTTACCATAACGTTTTAGGGCATTTTCAAAAATAGGGTACCATTTTCATTTCTTTTTGAATATAGGAAGTTTTGGGTTTTTTGTAACCAGAATCACGATTACTATTGGAAACAAGAAAAATAGTGTCCCGTTTTTTTTGTCAGCTTTGTAACGCATTTTTTTCATACATTTCGTATGGGCCGTTACAAACCTGACAAAAATTTTTTTTTATGGAAAATTGAGGACCCATTTTCATTAAAAGGGTGCACTTTTTTCTGAAAATGCCCTTTAACGCATTTCAGTTAAGGTTCAGGTTCAGGTAAGGAACCTGTGTTGAGTTGTATGGCAGCGACTCAGTTTAGGCCCTAAACTGAATCACGTTAAGACGTCATGGTAAGGCCCCTTGGCGTGTAAAGTAACAGTGCATGATAATTAAAATAAAAAGTAGGGATACAAACAAAAAATTAGACATACTCGTAGTACATATTATGATCAATGTGAACAACAATCAAAATACAAAATATTCAGCAAAAACAATTCTACAACGATAGTAAAAAATAATATCGCACTTTTGTCTTAAATCTTCATAATAGGTAGGTCTTCCCATCACGGAACAATTGTGTTCCGGATCTTTGGGAGGCGTACGCGGAGCCGAAGCCAACACGCTGAGACCCTTTCGACAATTTAATGAAATGTAAGGGGTACACCGAGCGAATGATGCACCTGCCCGAGTTATGGGATGCAGAGGCAGCACCGCCAGGGTGTATAGACTATTGAGATTTAATGGAAACTAAAATATACTGGTGTATTAGGTGAAGGTGGTTGACTAAATACTGTATTATAGAGAATAAAATCAGACGTCTGCCTAACAAAATGGTAATAAATTTAATTTACGGCAAACGGTGACTCGCCCACATAAGATGGGCCCCCACAAAAAGCGACATCTAAGAGAGCTCGAGAGCAACACCAGTATGAGGGCTGGGGGTAGAGAGGTGTCACTAAACTTTGAACATATAGCCAACTCGCCACTTAAGTTTCCACATCTAGTAGTTAGGTAATTATTAGGATTAGCTTTTGGAGCCGACGTGCTCATATTAACAAAGGCTCGTTTATAAAACAAAAAAATGGCCTTGCACGTGCAGACTACGGACGGTATCGTTATAAAAATTATGGCAATTTAAAATGATAATATTGAAAGCAGCTCTAGAAATTCCTGCTTCAAAAACTTTACTTGCATTGTTTTTACTAATTACTCTCATGAGACAATGACATTTAAGTGCACAAAGATGAATACCGACCGAGTGCAGGCTTATTGTTATTGCCCTTATCGGTTCCACATAAACAATGAATCTCGGCAATGTCTAAGCCGCGATGCGTTATATTATCTTGGTCTGGTATTTTACATTAATATTCTTACAATTTACGTAATCCAGTCAAATTATTATTACACATATTTTGAGTTGATACTTTGTATCCCGATACCTATACCTACTAATTGGTGTCACGGTAAACACTTCCGCTTTTCTATGTTTTCTGTGTGTATGTACACGAATGCATAGAATGAGCAGAAATCTAGATCCTGGATGGCTTTATGGATCTAGGGTGCCATGAAACATTGCTATTAAAGTAATATAAATAGTTAAATACGGTATAAGAGGGCAAGCGTACTGTTGGCTAAAAAGCTATCTCAATGGACAGCGACAATGTGTAGAAGTTACAAAAATAGTTAAAAACCTTAACAAAACGTATAATTCGCCGTTCATCATTAACACATGCGGCGTGCCATCGGGTAGTATACTAGGGCCGTATTTGTTTTTACTTTACATCACCGATTTACCTGGCGCCACACAAAATGACACTATACTATTTGCAGATGACACAACCATAGTAATTAAAGAAAATACAGATGGTTCTCTATGAAATATTATTACATGTACCTACATTAACAAATGTAACAAATTGGTTAGAAAATAATAATCTCAAAGTTAACTTAACCAAAACACAACTGGTTTAATTTCAAACTTATAATAGCAAATCAATTAGATTATCTGCCGATTTTAATGGTGTAAGTACAACTTAATGAAACGGAAAGTGCAGTTTTTCTAGGAATTAAGAATGATAAGTTTTGTAATTGGAAAGCCCATATTAATACCCTTTGTACCCAGTAGATTATATTTTGTATCGTCTGCGAGCAACCGTCTCTGAGGCGGCAGCAACGGCAGCCTATAACGGTTATGTATCGTCGCAAATCTGTTACGGAATAATAATATGGGGCAACTCATCAGATGCTGATAAGGTTTTCTTAGCCCAAAGAAAGTGTTTACGAGTAAGATCTTTGTGTGGAGCATATTACCTAGATAGTTGCAAGCCATTATTTAAAAAAGTATACTACCCTTGCCATCCTTATATGTATTTGTTATGTGTATATTCGTAAAACATAATATAGAATTGTTTAAAATGAAAGGAAGGGAAAAACGATATAAACACGATCTAAATACCGACACATCAGACATTAAAACTATTTCAAAAAATACGTGTGGCACTCGGGGACTGCCGCGGTAAAGCTATTGCATATCATTTTGTATCAACTTATGCAATTATAATTATTTATTTATTTTATTCATGCAGTATTTCTTTTTCTTTGATATTAATTCAAGTTACACTTTTTGAGCGTGGTGACCGATAAGAAAACAAATTTTTCTATTATTTAACAAATAAAAAGTTAATATTGTTTAAAATGTTTTTATTATTTTACAATACATGTGGGTTTTATTATCTTACAGTAGCTGTTGGTTATTCAGGAATATTTATCATTGAAACTTATGATAACTGAAATAAGAAACATAAGTTTGCGACTTAATATCCTCTAAATACCTAGAAAATACCGCGTCAATGGTGGTCCCATATTTTGTTGTAGACTCTTGTGGATCATTATTCATTTTCAAATTCAATGTTTTTGATAGAAAAGTTGTCAACATTATTTTACAATATATGTGGGTTTTATTATCTTACAGTAGCTGTTGGTTATTCAGGAATATTTATCATTGAAACTATAGGTTTATGATAACTGAAATAAGAAACATAAGTTTGCGACTAACATATTTGATTTTGGCGGGACTATAATAATAGTGTTTATTTTAACGTTTGACATCGCCGTATCTCTGGTAATAAGAGCTACTGTCCTCAATATTTTGTATAGAATATGACACTTAGCGACATTCGTTTGGAGATATATCCTTTCCTCGATAAAGAACTTTGTAACAAAGTGAATAAAGTCGGTTTCGGTCCGTCGGAGTGGGGAGCGTCAGGTTTTTTTTCGTTACGGAATTTCTGGATTCGGTCCCCGTGCTCAAGGCCCGCGATAGAAGCTATGCAATAGCTTAAAAAAAATTGTAACTCTATGGCCATCAAATTATATTATAATTATTCTTCCTGTACATATGAGAGTTCTTAAAGGAAATAAAATCAGTAGAAAACTCTTGTTCATTGTTAGATTTTGTATATAATTAGATATTGTTATTATAATTTTAGTATTATAAATTTACGAAAACGGGGCTTAATCGTGTATAAACTTTGAAAACAAACCTCCGACGTTTCAAGGGCGACATTGCCCCCGTGGTCCCGGAGAAAGACTGTAATTTTAGTAGTATTTCCGTGAATATACCTACTTAAAAAAGTTATACCCAGAGTATCTCGAGATGCGATATTGTAATGTAATAAAATAAATTATAGATGTTTAATTACTCATTTATTGTCGGTACATTTTCAAATTAATTTAAACACATTACAGAAGCGTCTTGTAAATGTCGTTGTCACACACGATACCGGTTTTCTGCCCTGTTTGGAACATGCCATTAGGCCACGTGTAATTAAGACACGACTCGTGTACACGGAGCCACGTGTCAGCGTGTACTCTTGTAATCGGGAGCCCTAATCTCAAACTCGTACGATTATACAAATTTTGCTCATTACTACGATAATACGAGATACGAAAAAATAATATAATAATAAGTATCCAATATCAAAGTATGTCATAATCATTTGGAGCACCGCTTGCTGCACTTGCTTACAATTAACTCAAATACATACTTTTGTTTTGCCAATGGTAGCAAATAGCGGTCTCAAGTGAAAACACGTCAGACGTCAGCGTGCGTAGCCAAGATGCCAATCGCTCACGCTTAATAATGTATCGTAGCTACCTCTCTCTATCTCTCTTTCTTATTAGCGTGACAATGACAGTTGCATTTCATTAGCGAGTGAGCGTGAGCGGTTGGCATCTTGGCTACGCACCCAGGTAAGAAAAGAAAGTAATTGCCGGCAAAATCGTATTAAGATTGGTAATAAACAAGACTTTTATTGTCGCATTATCACTCTTGACGCATATGTGAGAAATTAAGGAAAGATAAAAACTATTCACCGTTTTATAATGTAAACATTTTAAAATCACGATTTCCACTTGAAACTTATCTGCTATGAATAGTATTGTAGTGTCTTTTGTTAAACCCAATCGCTAATTACCTGCAGAAAATGAAATGCAGTAATACAAAAACCTGAAATATAAATTACAAATTTACTGTCTTAAGAATAAGGGTCAAATTGGAATAGGACGCATTTCACATAAAACCTTTTAGAAATGAAATATGATCTGACCACCTGGATACAATTGTATAATTTATTTTGTAACTTAAAATATTAGCGGAACTCTCTTTCTAATAAAAGGGATTGAAAAGAGACTTCCGCTAATATTACAAGCTACAACTGATTATGCAATAGGCCTCCGGTAGCGTGTTTTGCAAGTCTTAGTTAGAGGGTGGTATTTATTATATTATTTTTGCTGTAGTTGAGTAGTGTATGAACTAAGCATGGATTAAAAATTCAAGAATCCAAATGCATTAAAAATCCAAAAAGTAGGCCAGTTGTCGATTGTAAGAAATATCGGGAATAGAATACAGTGTAGCTAACGTTGCCGGTACTTGGTAGCATAGCGACTGAAGCTTGCACAATATCCTCAAATCGATAAGAAATCTGTTCCCACTTTTTTTAATATCTACCTACGTAAGTTGCAAAATTTAACACAAGCTACAATAATCAAATCAACTTTTAATTATGAAAAATAAACAGACACCTGGTTGACCACGCCTCGGTTCTTAATTTCAAAAGGTTATACGTTGAGTGCATGCTATAACAATTTGAACTTTATTGCCAAAGGAATACTGTTGTTATTAATAAAATATCTCTTGTTCTTTATGGTACTATTTCGTGCAGGTAATTAGCTGTTGGTTTTACAAAGGATAACAATGTCGAGATTTTAAAAAGTTTTAACTTTACCGACAGCCGTCACAAGATGTACTCACAAAATAGCACTATTTGCTGAATTTTATCGCTTCGTAATCTGAGACTAATAGTTATGTTTTGTTTTTAAATAATATCAGAATAATTGCGCTAAGTTACCCATGTATGATGATTATTTACGACTACCTATATTTGACTGATTCACTACAAGAAAAATAAATAAACTTGAGCGTAGTAGAAACAAACGCTCACGCCGCTTTCATTTCTATGTATTATAATAAAAATGTTAGGCTAGCCTAAATATAGTAAGGAAATAAAGAAACGATGCCACACTAAGAGCAAAACAAACCTGGTTCCACAGCGAGCGACAACGTCCTAACTCCTAGCCATGGTCATTCAATATTAAGTCTAATTCCTGGGCGTATAAAGATTACTTTCGTTTGAACTGTTCAAAACAGATTAAAACACTAACAGAATTCATTGCGGTTAGTTACTGGTTAGAGGTTAATTGGGGTTAACTGGACCGATAAGGTTTCCGAATGATTAAGGTTTCCGTATCATGAGTTAACCATATTGGAGGTGTTTTGAAAACAACCTTTAAAATAACCTTATGAAAAACCCGGGTTATGGTAACCGGTTCCGGTCCCTGCTACAGACAAATCATCAGCAAAAAGTGTACAATTTACGTCTGTTACACTAGGAAGATCGTTCACGTATAACAAGAACAATAGGGGTCCCAGGATACTACCCTGCGGTACACCAACGTTGTTATTTATTGTACATGATTGGTAAGATGTCAAAATTTTGTCAGCGTTTAATTTTTTTATTTCAACGTACTGAGTTCTATTTTCTAAATAGAATAGTTAGAGGGGGGACACACTTTTTCAGACTTTCAGAGCGATTATCTCTGAAAACATTGGATTAATCAAATTTTTATTCAAAGAACCTGTAAGTTATTTGTTAAGACCTATCAAATGATGTACCTAGAGTAGATATTACGCAAAAAAATATTTTTTGACATTTAGTTACATGTATAGGGGGCGCTCCCACATACTTTTTTCGCAATTTATATGTAATTTATGTAAAACTAAGTAGCGGCACACAAAATACACCTCTAACTTAAATATCGTTACCATATGCTTTATAGTTACTGAGAAAAACCGCTGTGACATACGGACGGACGGACGGACAGACGGACTGGACGAAACTATAAGGGTTCCGTTTTTGCCATTTTGGCTACGGAACCCTAAAAAAGACTACATTTTTGAAAAGTCAAAAGCACCATCAGGAAAGAATTCTTGTAATTCAATCGCTAAGTGCTTGAAATGTTTACAACTTCGGAGTCTATTAGTATCTACCTACTTATCTATCTATAAAATCCGCAGTGAGTGAAATCAAAAATGGAAGAAAGCTCAAATTTTCTTGCTCACCATTCTCACAAACAGTAGGTACCGTCCATCCAATAATGTATACTGTATAGTCCTCCTATTATACACGACCACGTTTCCTACGCTGCCCGGTCTTTCTTACCTACTCGTATGTATATGTAGACGATGGAGCTTAAGCTTGGGATGTTTCTACCTACATCGTTATTGACAAGAAATGCTGGAAATAATCCTATTATCGTGTCTCACGAAATCAGTTGGAATACGGGATTTTTCTACATTAATAAGTAGGACGAGGACACAATATTTATGAAAGCAATATTTAAGTGGGAATGTACCTACTTTTTACAGAACTGCGACGTTGTGACTATTATTATTTCAATTTTATATCAGTATCCTATGGGTAACTTATTTTTTGATTTAGTTTAAATTGTTGCACGTTCTTGAAGCATAAGACTTTCTTGTAGCCAAAGTTGAGGGTTTTAAAGTCTAACTTTTGATGGCACTCATAAACGCTGTCTTATCTTTTCTTATCTTTGTTAAGGAAACACTCACCAAACCTATTTACTTTTGTCCACAGCAAGAACAAAGTTCCTTTTTCTACTCTCTATGACCCGATAACGCATTGAAATATAATTTATTTTACTTAAAAGTTCACCAAGAAAATGAAGTGTTGTCTTCACCCTGATTGAAAATGTACAATATACCGACTGAATTTATATCTCGCCGCCCGCTGTATCCGTTCTAATGCACTCAACTCCACGTTCTTACTCTCAGCAGTGCAATAATTTTTAAATTTAATTTTTGTGTTAGACAGACCGGGTTTGCCGCTTTCTGCTACTATACTTCCCCTTTATAAATTCAAAATGATTTGTGTCAAGTGTGGTGCGGTACTATTTCACAGATTGGATATTGATCATGGACCCCATTCGTCGCGTCAGGATGAAATATGGCTCTGAGTGGTTATGAGAAATTATTGGAAGGAAACTTTGGTTTTCTGAAAGCGGCACATTTGTCGTTGCCCAATGAATTTGGGATAAATAGCGATAATATTTGTGAGCTCGCAAAATGATTTAGGAATGTTCAGAAAACGGAAAGTGAATATCATTTAGTTTTACGACTGTATCCGTTTGTTTACGAAAATAAGATGGGTTAATATGTTAATTTTCATCATTGCTCGTACATGGTGATAATTACAAGCATTTATAGACTTAATGAGCTATATTACGTTCATGGCCGTAAAGGATTTTCATACATTTTATCGCCCGCCCGGAGGCGGAGGCCCCGGAGGATTTCGCGCGGCGCAACGTGCACTCAGAACACTTGCATACATTTGCTAGTATTTAACATGAATTGGAGACCTATTCGAACGTGCTAAATTGATATTTGACCTATGCACTTAATATTGCACTTAATATAACATGTCATATTGGTTATTTCCACGAAAGTTTGCATCGAAATATCATTAAACAAGTTCGAATAGGTCTCCTGTGTGTGCATAGCATGGGCCGCTCAGCTGCACGCCCGCCCCAATAGAGCGACCACTCAGCTCGTACACTATTGCTTCAGACCGTAAAGAAAAAGCAGAAACTGTAACTCGTTTCAGTTTACAGTCTCTATGGGAGTTCAGTTTGGCAAGTAGTTTTAAAGTTTTAAACTTTGGTCTTGATAGGTCCCTGTCATACCAACTTAAAATAAAATGTAGCTTTAAGGATAACTCACTAGAACGGGATGGGACGGGGCAGACGGGACGATCTATCAATTTCCCATTTAAGGATATAATTGAGAGCGGAGTGGCGAGGTACTCGGCTGGCGCCCGAGAAGCACGCGAGACCATGGTACCCAAGTCGGTCAACCGAGGCCCCACAAGAAAAGAAGCCGTGGTCTGCGCATATTCCGACCCCAAGGCGGAGGCCGACGGCAATGCGTAGGAAATGTACTTGGGTCGATTATTCAATTCAATTCAATTCAAATTATTTATTTCGAATCAGAGATCCGTATGTGGTTAGTGTATTATTGTTGGGCGAGGGATAGGCATGAAGCCAGTGGCCAGATTCGGGTTCGGATACAGCTAAAAGTCTCGGTAGATCCCTGCCCGTCGAAGTGGCTAGGAATGTGTTTATAGTGGTGGCGGAAGCTATGGTGTCGCAGGCTCTTTACGTATTAGGTTTGGACGGCAGATTGGGACTCGGCCCAGCCAGCATCCAAGCATGCGATCTCGCAGTTTGCAGCCGTCGGTACTTTAAGGTCCTGAACCTGCGAGATCAGACGTGTTCGACGGTTCCGAGTCCCCAAAACAGCAAAACTTTAAAACGAATAAGGCGCAGTGACTTTTAATTTTTATGAGGCGGTGCGAATGAGATTTGAATGTGGAAATTGATTTATCAAGAAGACGCGGAATGGCCTCATCAAATATAGGCGAACCAAGTAAATACAGGTTATCTTTGGTCATAATTCTTATGTTCGAGACTACGTTGTTGAAGTTTTGAGTAATTTATAGTAACACCGTCTGTGGGTCTATCTTATCTGAAATATATAATTCACATTTATTAAAATTTAATTCAGGGTTTAATTTAGGGGTTTACTAAAATCGTTCCTAATTTTGACTGGATCTGCTAAGACAGTTTGCGAATCTAATGTTCCATCATCAAGATACCAAATGTTTAATTTTGAATTTAGGTTGTGTATTATGAAATTAATAGCTAAACTAAATATTGCTGGGGATCACCCTGA
This sequence comes from Lathronympha strigana, assembly GCA_949128165.1. Taxonomy (NCBI): domain Eukaryota; kingdom Metazoa; phylum Arthropoda; class Insecta; order Lepidoptera; family Tortricidae; genus Lathronympha; species Lathronympha strigana. The sequence goes on from OX421911.1 coordinate 6,026,576, forward strand.
TGACAACCTACCGCCCAAAGTATCTCATTATTTTTGTGAAGTAATTTTGTGGCTGAATGATAACATTGGAGAAGAAAATTGTATATTTCTGGAACATTCTTTTTAATTTCGTTGAGCGAGTTATATAGCTATATAGCTCTTCTACCCTGTTGTCAATGCTTTTAAGTTATTTGGAATATTGGGCCTTCTTCATTGAGGTAAATTGGAGATATCATCTCGTAAACCTCCCATTTTTTATTTATAATAGGATTTTTCCTATTCAAAAGATATTCAATGACTGTATACAGAACTTAATATTTTATGCCAATTTTTAGATTCAGCTGTTATCGTTTGAAATAGAAAACAAACATTTCTATGTTTCATAAGATTTTAGTTTGTTATTTGTATTTTTTTGTTGACGTAGAATAAAATACAATTGAAAATTCTTAAGCAGAGCGTTATGTAAATTTGTCAGAGCAGTGTGGTGCAAAATATTATTACTTTGCATAAAAAAAAAGTTTTTCCTGAATTCCAGTGTAAGGGTACTCGGGGAGACTTGCCTAGGATAGAAAGTTAAACTAATAATCTTTGAAATTTGAAAAATCTGTGTTCATCCTTCTTCATGTTTTCCCAGCTAATGCCATAACTCAGGCAGTCTTGGGTCCGCTTTAGCAAATAATCCCCAGATAGTTTTACGTAGTCGCTAGTTTTACGAAATCTTCCAACCCAAATGGTAAACTAGGCTTATTGGGATTAGTCAGGTTTCTTCACAAGGTTTTTCTTCAGCGAAAATTGATTCGTAAGTATAAAATTATATACCGTACATAAGTTCCGAAAAACGAATCGGGGTTTAAATCTGCAAACGCGCACACATTTACCGAAAATCTGCGTTTATCTTCACATAGTCGAGATAGACTGTACAGAGAATACGCTGTATTATCTAATTAAAAATTACATCTATGAAAGTCTTCTGGACTCACTTTAAAAATCCTAGTTCAAGCTTAATGCATTAAAGTCGCAAAAAAATACCAGGCAGTAAAAATAGTCCTTTAGACCACTGCTTACGAATTACAGCACTTCTTTTAATAACGTCGGGCGACATTATCATCGCTTATCTACTGCACCAAGTATTCGTATAAGCGAACTAGTGTAAGTGTGACTTTGAAATTCATTATTCTTTTTTAGGGTTCCGTATCGAAAGGGTAAAACGGGACCCTGTTACTAAGGCTCCGCTGTTCGTCCGTCTGACCGTCTGTCACCAGACTGTATCTCCTGAACCGTGATAGTTAGACAATTGAAATGTTCACAGACGATGTAGGTAGTTCTCTTGCCGTTATTACAATAAGTACTAAAAAACAAAATAAAATAAATATTTAAGAGGGCTCCCATATAACAAAGGTGATAATTTTGCTTGTTTTTGCTCGATATTGTGACAGCATAGGTAGACGTTTGAAATATTCACAGAATATTTATGTAGTTATAAATTCACTTGATAAAATAAATAATTGCTTAAATTAAAATAAAATAAATATTTAATGTGCGCAACATGTTTTTTCCATAAAACAAACGTTTTTTTTGCTGTTTTTATAGATAAATGGTCCCTGGTGTGGTGGTCCCTTTACTTGGCCAGTTTCTTTTATCATACATGTGCCCTGCTCTTAGGTAGTCCAAAGAAAAGACGTCTGACATCGTTTTGTGTTTGACCCTATTAGGCTTGGCATAAAACGTAGTAAGTTCTTAACCATTATATTCTTATAACCAATAAAAATGAAACAAGCCGCAGTTACACATTGGGCCATTGCGCAGGGCATCAATTTGCTAAAGGTATGTGTTAGGTCCTAATAGCCCATGCCTTGCCAAGCAGGTGTAGCTGCTATGCGCTGGGATATTGCAGAACACATCATCAATCTCAACGCCGTGCACGAGCTAAACCCTTAGCAACTTCGAGCAACACAGGCTTCCAACACGCTGGAAGGGAGAGGTTAAAGCGACACCTTACCGTACAAATTATTCTGTCACTTTTTACATAAATATCGTTGCTATAAACAATTGACACCACATTCACTTCTCGACGAAAACATGTAAATGTATTATTGTCAGAGATCGGACAAATTTGCGTCATTGCTCGCAATAATGTGGACATGACTCCAAAATTAATCAAATATGTAATCATTTAATTAATTTCTTACTTGACTTAAATTTTAATTCCTAGTCAATAAATACAAAAGTTTGTTAAAGTATAGATTCATTTAAAAAAAAAAACAGTGTTTTTTCCAAATTTTCTGCAGTCAGTCGTTCACGCGGACGCATCGCTTACTCAAGTAGGAGAGAGACACATGTCGAACGCTGCCGAACGCGGAGGCCGATTGTGCCTCTTTGTCACTCGTTCCGCGCTCTCGCTTGCACTTCAAGCCTTAAATGGAACGCCTCCGTGCGTTTTTTCGTGCGTGCAGCCGGCTCCCTCGAATTATAAGACATTGTCACGTAAAAAAAAAACAATCTCATAAATGACGACACTAACACATAGAAAGTGATACAACTACACTAATAAATCTTACACCCGCCCGCGTATGCCCATTTGGGCTTGTGCTTCGGCAGAGGGGAAACGATACGTATGCCGACTCCCCTCCCTGTGTGGCTTGAAGCTTAGCAATGATTAACCTGAGCCGATCTACTGAAAGCGACGACAACAATCCCTTGCGCTCAGCTCCTAATGAAACTGCGGTGTGAATTATTTAGAGCCTACATTGTTTTCTTCTTCACTGAGATCATCTCCGGGGAGAAGACAGCCAGGCGCTTTTAAATAAATAGCCGGCTGCATTTCCATTTAAATTATTTCAATGGCTATCCGTTTTTAGGGTTTCGTAGCCAAAATGGCAATGAAACCCATATAGTTTCGACCAGTCCGTCTGTCCGTCCGTTCGAATGTCACGTGTAATTAAATATTGAAATCATCGTTACACAACTATTATCTTAATTAGTAGAACAGAAAGTGTCAAATTAGCGTACAGAAACTTAGTGCTATTACTCCAAATACTTCTGAGTGGCAGGAAGATTTTGTGATAACGGCTGGCTGGACAAGTGAGACGGGTGCATATTTTTGATCCACTCATACATCTTGACACCGCTGCATCTACGCAAGTACGCCTGCCCTGAACACGGATCAACATGATTACATGACTCTAGAGTGCTCGCCAACTGGAAGGCTCCAGCGGTTCTCAACCAGACCTACGCCGCGCGCCCACTCCGAAGCTATCCTCCGACACTGAGGAGACTTAGATGTGTTACAGTGGTTACTCTTAAAGACTATGTTTTTGAAAAACATTATTTGTATTTATAAACAAGTATATACCTATAGGAGAAATTGGACGAAACGTTTCCACGACACTGTTGAAACACATACGCAGAAGATGGATTATACGAACAATTCAATTCAATTCAATTCTTTATTTGTTGTTCACTTTAACATAATTACATTATTGCTTAGAGTAAGGTAATTACTATAGGTATGTATATACATTAGAGCGGAACGCGCTTCATTTTGTCCGTTTAGATAAACCAAGATTGCCGGTACGGGAAAAAATGCTGTATGCCACGCAAAATACGTGGAGGAATCGAAATGAAATGGGGCGGCGCCCTAATTTTAATCGAGATGGTGGCTGCGCGTTGCCACCGGCATGAAAACCTATAGTCCAGAGTCAGAAGTTCAGTGCAGATAGTGACAGTGTAGTGGACACAGTGAGTTCGGTGTGCTTACCGCCGTTTACATCGGATGCTGAACCAAATCGACAGTTGAACGATTCCAGGGTTCCAGGACTAAGGCGGGATTATACTCAACCGGTTCTGTCATCGACAGCAAAGCACGCGGCAAGTAGGAGCTGAATCCGCTCGCACGCGTCGTCGCGCGCGGTTGATAACGTTTGATAATGGCATCTTAAGATGTCCGAAACATGTTGCGCATAGTAACTTAAAATACGTGAGTGTTATCCGTAATTTGTTATAATATATAATGTCTCACGACAGTTTAGATCCGAGGGCCATCCGGTCAAACCGGAAACCGTCTCAATCTCTCAAGTAAATATATCTATCGCGCGCTTTTTTTTCGAGGGATCAGTAAAAACTTTCCGAGGGTAAATAAATGTATAAAAAATAAATTAATAATAATACCATTACAAGGTAGGTAAGTGGTATTTCTAGTAGCTTTAATCAAAAGGTTGTAAGTTTAAACTCCGTGTAGTGTCAAGGCGTTGCGACGTGACGAAGAAACGATGATATTACAGTACAGTAGGTACTTTTCGCGTATATCTATCTAGTAAAGATGCAATAGACGTTAGAAGCACATTATTATCCATTTATCTGTAGTGTGATAAATTTGACGTGTGACGTGGGTTCAGGATATAATACCATGGGACCTTGGTCTGGGGCAGTAGACAGATTAAAAACAGTACCGCAAAACTATACTAATAGTCCAAGGATTAGACTGCATCTTCACCGGCGTTGTACAAGGTTGTATAGTGAGGGCTGCACAGATGTGTCTGCATAGAACCTAGAAAACTCTGGCGACTGCAACAGTGTTCCTGTACAGGTTTCTGCTGGAGATGTGCGATGACAACATCTAACTTTTTTCAAAAAATAAGTGACGACCTACACGGTTGGTGTCTATATTCATTTTCAGAGTTCCGTACCTCAAAAGGAAAAACCAGAACCCTTATAGGATCACTTTGTTGTCCGTCCGTCCGTCCGTTTTTCCGTCAAGACCCTTTATCTCGGGAACGCGTAAAGGTAACAAATTTAAATTAATACCACATACACAAGTCTGCGATCCCTTGAAGCAGTGAAAAAATCAAACCTTCGCGTCAACGCAATCAAAAGATGCCAACGCAATCAACCATTTATGTCGCACTTCTCATATATTTGCAAAGGGAATCGAAATGTATAGGGTACTTTCCGTTGACCTAGGATCAAGTAATTTGGCAAAGAGCAAGAGCTTATAGCACAAGTACAGAAGAAAACCTGAAAACCATATAATTGCCGCACACTGAGTTCTGTGCCACCAGTATTATTAAGTATCTAAGTTCATAAATGGTGGGGAGCATCATTTGTGTTTCGCCCTTGGCAGGTTTTTTAAAAGAAAATAGAGTTTTCTCAATTTTTTAGATAGCAGACTGAGTGACACCAAATTCATTAGATTTTCTAGCAGACATAATAACTAATTTAATCACAGCCTTTAAAATACTGAAACATGTCACGCCTATTGTGATAAAAATACGTGAGTGTTAACCGTTGCAATTTAATGTCAGTATGACTCACGAAAGTTTCAATTATATTTAACAGCGTTCTTTTGAAATTAAAGCGTTTATTATGTAATTTCAAATTCTGACCTGAAGTGGTGATAATGCCCTTAACATTACTGACTACAATACATTTACTGTGCGAATAATGTAAAACAAAGAGGTTACCCAGTCGGGACGCCTTACATTAGGGTAAAGGGTTTGGGTCTGGGACTCCACAGCGCGTTTGTCGAGATCGTCAAACGATTGTGGGTCGGTCCACAATCTGTGGATTACGGACCTTTGAGGTAAGGCTATTAAGTTATGGAACGTTTAAATCGACGGTCCCAAGTAACACTGTCGGATCTGCAAAATGACTACTTTCCAGGAGAGCCAATCAAAGTTTTGCAAACAGGTTTTTACTCTATAAAATTGTCAAACTATGATATTAACTTATACAATTTGGGAATAGTTACTATTTTTAGACACTCTTAAAATGTGCATAAGTAAAAATAAAAAAATACTTCATGAAATCTCAGAAATAGTAAGTACAACCGACATTTTTACCTGGAGATTCTTAAAAGGTTTTGTCGGATGTGTCACTTACTACTTTTTTGCTTGGACATGGTTAATCTAAAATAGGTAGTTAGGTTATTTACACTTACTGTATATATTTCGAGAATAAATGATTTTAAAATCTAAAATGGTCGTATGTGTCACTAACGCCTTTTTTATCGGACTATAGATAATAATATGGTATTGGTCGCATGTGTCATTTACGACTAAATTACATGTGTTATGCATTTCTTCTAGTGGTGAGATACGACAGTTAGATGTTGTGTTATGTGTTTAAAATAAAACAAATGACAATAATTTTAATTGATTTATGATTTATTCAAAAATATGAGAAAAATATTGATTTAGAAAAAACAAAAAATAAATATATTACATATATTATCGATATCAAATCAACATTAAATCACAAATTACTATTAAACGAATATTCAACAAAATAGCTACAATTATTTATTTTGTTCTACCTCTTCTAAGGGTTTCATATCTTAACGAAATTTAATTAATTAGCAAAAAGGGACTACATGTTAAATACCTTCAAGAAACCTTTAATCAGTATCACTATCAGTATATGGATCACCTGGCACGTTTCTTTTTTTCTTTTGGCCTTTCTCCTGGTGAGGGAGATCCATATAAAATTGATGGTATTTTTCCGGGATTATACCACTATTGCACAAATTGACTAAATCTTTGTGCTTAGCGTAGGTCAAGGGAAGTGGTCCATCATAAGCATTCATGAGTTGAAATTCCTTTGCTAATCGCTGTGTATTGTTGCGAGTGCAATTGGCCAATTTCATATTTATATTCAAGCCTGTCGAATTCGGTTTTATTCACCTTCACTTCCCTAAGACGACTCCATTGCACTTTTTCATTAGATGTGTTCTTCGCCCAATATTTGGTTTTTATTAATTTTTTGATATTATAAAAATCACTCGTGCCCGTTTCATGAACAACATATGGCTCACCTTCTGACTTCGCCCAACGAACTAAGCAGTACCACTCCTCAGGAACATAGATCATTTTACGCACACAAGCTCTTTCTATCACGGAGTGGACGCTATCACTCTCGTTTTGAGTATGACCTTTTTCTAAAAATCGGTGAGTGATAGTGACATTAAATTCTCTGGCTGCCAGCATATACATTGTAAAAACAATGCGATTTCGGTTTTGACCGCCACAGTTGTCAGACCAAAAGCGAAATTCTTCGACACCTTTTTGAGCATGTTCTTTTATAAAATTGTACAGACAACTAAACACTTCATTAGATCTACGTTTTGCAATGCCTTCGTGCCACATATAGCATTTTGCTGTTTTATCACCGCAATTATAGACAGTAAAATTAAGAGTAGGTAATTTTCGTTTATAGTACAAAATACTAACCTCTCCATACGGAGTAGTCAAAACTTTTTGGAAGTCAAATGTGGCAACTACTAGTTTCTGGTTTTCTAACGCCTTTTTTATCGGACTATAGATAATAATATGGTATGGGTCGCATGTGTCATTTACGACTAAATTACATGTGTTGTGCATTTCTTCTAGTGGTGAGATACGACAGTTAGATGTTGTGTTATGTGTTTAAAATAAAACAAATGACAATAATTTTAATTGATTTATGATGAGAAAAATATTGATTTAGAAAAAACAAAAAATAAATATATTACATATATTATCGATATCAAATCAACATTAAATCACAAATTACTATTAAACGAATATTCAACAAAATAGCTACAATTATTTATTTTGTTCTACCTCTTCTAAGGGTTTCATATCTTAACGAAATTTATTCATATCTAACGCCTCTTTTTTGTCTTTCATTTTTTGTAAACGAGCAGTTTCTTTATTTTGTAAGTGTAACTCCTGTTTTTTTATTTCAATATCAGTAGGGGTTTTCTTGCCCAAAAAATAATGGCACACGTCACACACATCTTTTTTTGGACGATGAATCGCTAAATTAAACTTTTCGTTGACAATATCTCGGTACTGCCTTTTAGTCGATGCTCTATTAGAATAATTTTTAAGATAACTTAAACATTCTGGAAACACTGTCAATTCCGTCCAGGTACTTTTTTTTGAGAATCTTTTCGAATGCGATGAGATTCTACCAAAGGAAAAGAATTTACATGATCGCAGACGCTCCTGATCATCTCCTCATCTATTACTGTTTTTTTGTGATCGTATTTACCACGGTTATCTGGTTCAATTATATCATAACCCCGATCTTTTTTCCAAGCAGTCCTAATAATCCTTTCGCCAGAAGATATTGTATTCAAAAACATAGTTTTACACACTTTTACTATTTCCTTTTCCTCAGATGGAAGATAGTAAGAGTAGGTAAATTGACGATTGTGTTTTGTCTCTTTTATAGTGTGACGAGCTTTTTTTTACTTTCTCTGTGTATTTGAGAAAATATTTCCATTGGAGGGTGCGATCACCAATTGACCAAAATTTTTTGAAAATCTTTAATCCTTGTTCTTCGGAAAAAATTTCAAAGCAATTCATACGATATTTTAAAGAACAAGGATGTTTTATAGCTTTTTCATCTACTAGTTTACCTTTCGCAGTCGTAAAACTTTTACCCTTATTTTTATTTCTTTTTCTTTGCGTTGATTGCCAATTTTCTTTATGGAGTTTTCTTTTTTTGCTCTCGTCAGTTTTATAAGTTTTTTTACGTGGCTTGCTTGTAGAAGGCGTGTAAGGGCTGCCAATAGATGTAACCGGGGATGGTGTTGGAGCATCAAAATCTGGATGCAGAATCATTCTGAATAGGTAAACAATTCGAGCAGAATTGGCTATAGCAATTATGATGCGATGAGTGAATAAGAGAAGGAACTGGCGTATCAGACGCATTTTGTGGATTATTTTCTGAATCTAAAACTGTAGTATCTATCACACGTGATGATGTAAGGGTAATATTATGCATGCCTGGAAATGTATCCTGCGGTATATTTTCAGATTCTACATCTGTAATATCTGATAAGACACGAGGAGATCTGCTCGTCAGGTTATCTATTTCTGTAGGCGTTTTAGGGAATTTTTCTAACGTTACATCAAGATTTCCAATTACAGCAACGTTCACTGCACTTGAACTAGCAATGTTTGGTCTTAAGTAGAACTTTCATATTTTTCTAAATCTGCTGATATAGTTTCTTCTTCGCCTGGAATCGGTGAAACATCCTCGTCATTTATTAATTTGTCACAATTGCCATTTTAATTTTCATCATTAAAAACATCTCCGAGTAAATATTGCAACTGGATTAAATCATCTTCATTATGCTCTGGAATCGGCGATTCTGGTGCACCTTAAAAACACGTAAATTATTAGTTTTCACTGATGTGATTAAAAACATCAAACTATATAAAACGTAATAAACTAAACTGTAGCTCCCTCTAAGGCGTATGTGGCTAAAGCGTTACGCACTTATACAAGTGTAAGAGCAAGTGCTCAATACTACTACTTCATTACAAATGATAAGTTTAGATAAGTGTGAAACATGCAGCAGGTATAAATAATACAAAGTCTCTTTAAAATAGTCAGTTATGCCACTTAAAACTAGAAATAATCTATAAAATCCTTACAAAATTGTCGGATGTGTAACTTACGACCTAAACAGGAATTAATTTTCCGTATATAATGAAGTTAGTGTAACTAGGACATAAGCAGTAATTCTATATTCATGAAATAACGTGGGATATGCTATTTACGACATAAGTTATAATTTTGGTCCATGTAACAATGTCGGAAGTCCCACATACAACACAATAAATTGTAATAATCCATTGAATATTGTCCCAACTACCACAACCAACATTATAGTATGGGCACATCAACCTAGTCACAAAAAAATTAAAATAGACCACAAGAAACACTAGATATGGTATTTTTAAACAATAAACAAATATTGTAATATTTTTACTTTAGTGACATTGTACTTACCCATATCTTCAGAAAAAAGGATGTGACTTGAATTCACGGCATTTGGTTTCTTCTTTTTTCGTGGAATATTAACACTGCCTGCAGCCAAAACTGATTGTAACATCCGTTTAGACCAATTACTTGTCATAATGATTTAAAACATCAAAAAATCTTGGCTTTTTTAAATATAATTGTCGAGGAGCTCGCTAAGTCAGCGCTTATCCATACAATATTGTGGGTACTGGCCAAACGACCGCGTCGGCCTACCCGCGCACCCGTTAACATTGTTGCAACGCGACATCCGACATTGTAAACCGGACGCCTTGTGAGTTACGACATTATTGTGACAAATTATTTCGGAAAATAGAGGGAAATGTAAAATTCTGAAAATGTCATATTATTAATTAGGATGTTTTGAAAGAAAGAATAAAAGAAAAACGTTTATTCGGATCATTAATGCAATAAAACGAAAATGAAGATTTTGTAGATCCGACAGTGTTACTTGGGACCGTCGAAATATACTTTTCAGAACATATATTATGGTGGTATACTACCGCATTAGTGCGATAATGAGCACTGTATATGTGCCTGTCAAACATTCAAAGGTCTAAATGTACTGTAAAACGTTGCACGATAATATACCTGCGAATTGGAAATTTCCAACTCGTGCCGATTTGAAACACTCCCTTTGATCGTGTTTTAATTTATCGCCACTTGTTGCGAATTTCCCACTTGTATCGTTATATACTATGTTCTACTACAGCACTTCTATCTGTCAATTAGATGACTGACAGCAATATTAAAAAAGTATACATTATAACGTTGTCTATGGTATTCCATAAGAACACTGCTAAACGATACTCCTATGGATTTTAATACAATATTTTAGCACTGTTGATTATTTTTCATTTTTGTATATACGTAGTGGGCATACGCCATCATTCCACATTCTGCCACCATTCAAGATTTCACCGTTTTGGCTGTTTTTTATATCACTGTTGCATAAACTACTAATTTTATTTGGATATTTTTCGCGTTTCAAGTAAGTGTGGAAAGAGCATTGAACGAGTTGCTTAGATCTCAAGTATTTTTTCCAAATAAAACAAAAGTGTTTCTCCGATTTAGGGTGTCGGACTGTCCCCTTACCATGACGTCTTAACGCGATTCAATTTAGAACCTTAACGGAGTAGCTGCCACACAACTGAGCACAGTTAAGGGCCTAAATTGAATTGCGTTAAGAAGTCATGGTAAGGGCCTTGATTGCATAAGTACTCCTTTAACAAAGTTTTGTACGGAACACATATTAGCTCACCATTTGCTTTCAAAGAAAATTCAACGTTAAAGGTTCTTTCAAGAAAATCACCCTGCAGAACGAAAAAGGTCTTTCAAGGTTGTGAAGGGGGTCCGTAGGGTATAATGTTATCCTTATTCATCTCATCATACTCAGCATCTCATTGTCTATGCAAATCAATCAAGAAAATTTTATTATAAAAAGACGGTTAAGGGCCCAACGCGGATACTCGTATGGTTAAGGTTATCATTATAACACCACGCTGAAATTGCAATAGTTGTCACAACTTTTTTATAAACGGTGTTCTCAGCCAACACATATCGACAATTTCAGTGTGGCGAAACAGGGACTTTGGAGCATCTACAAGATGCTAATCGCTCACGCTCCGTTGCGTAGCGTAATTATCTCTCTTTATATCTCTTCCTTATTAGTACAGTCACGTCTATAAATATCTTGACACTTCGGAACTTATTACAGGAGAAGAAGGGTCAAAATTGAATACAGATGCATATATATTTCTGAAACCGACCGTACAACAAAGACAGTTGTGTTTCGTTCGATACTGAGCGTTAACGATTGGCATATTTGGCATCTTTGTGCTTACCATGTGTTGTATGTCGCCGTAGTAGATACCGACTGCGCAGTAGTTTCTTACCGTCGTGAGGTGCTAAAAAGCGACGCATACTTACTCTGTTTCGTGAATCATTCCCGCGAAATCGGGTTTTCATATTCAAGGGCAATCAAGCGAATTAAAATCGAAATGAAAATTTTAATCACGGGTATTTGAAAACATCGAATCGCTCGGTTTTTGCTGGGCTTCGATTTGTTTAATCCGGAGAGTAAATACCGTTGAATCAATCAATTACGGGATTAAACTTAGTTCACTCAAAAGTAATGAATCCCGTTTGTTTTGTAGTCATTCTTTACGGAATGTTCCCGGGTGAACTTTGGGTGTTTGAATTCTCTTAATTATTCACAATGACTGGCCGGTCGAGTATAGAGGAAGGAATGTTGTTTCGTAGACACATTTACGCTGAAAGCAGTATAAGGGTGGAATCACGTCTATCAGCATCGAACCGCATTCCATATACGAGAAATCGCTCGTTTGTTGGTTTCGGCTTTTTGATGCGTACCTACTATTTTTTATAATAACGAGCAATTTCGCATAAATTAAAAGAGATATCATATACTACAGAAAAATTGACCAAGGTCCCCGGTGAGCAGGGCTGGGAACGAACCAGCGACCTCCTGTTTTCGCGGCAGACGCCCTAACCCAATTTCTCATTATGCGAATGCGGCTCGATAGTAATACCGGGTGTTGCCCATAATAGGAGGAATAAATTGAATCGTAGGTTGTACAGTGATGGGCAAAATTTATTCGAATGACGGATGACGAATGACGAATAACCAAATCATTCGCGGATGACGGATGAATTTTCGGATGATTATTCTTATTCGAATAAAATTATTCGCCGAATAATTTATTCGCCGAATGAATTGCCACGAATAATTTTTTAATACCTTATTAATTTCTGTTACAATAGCTATCTAATTATGAAGTGATAACTCAAGTTTCATTTTAACCGCCTAGTTTCATTGGCACAATTTCTTTTAAACATTATGACCTTACTAGTTTATATGGAATTAATTTTATTTTCGATTATTTGAATGAGAACTACGAGGCCCCTTTGAAATGTACAGAAACTTGACAAAATGAATGCCATAGATTAGAGCGACTACTACTAGTAGTTATTAAATACATTGACATGAGTGCACCCGAGTACTCAAGTCTGAATGTTCAAAGAACCCAAGAAAGATTTGTAAATGTGTAAGTAATAAGAAAGTTACAATGTTACAATGATTAACTTTTTTGCCGTACTTTAATTAGAAGAATAACAAAGTATTAAATAAGTAATTGACTTCTATGATATCATTTTCTTCATCAATAGGTATAATTTTGGAATCCGTTCTGTTTATAACAAAATACATAACATAGATAACTCCAACAATGCAGGAGTTCATTTTAAACAAAATGTGTTATTTTACGATAAGCGACTGTGCGTTTGGTCTCATTAAAGAATTATAGAATTATGGTCTTCTCTTATAAGCTCAACACATCTGCAAAAAATGTAACAAATTTAATAATCATTCAGGTAGGATAATCCCATTGTGTTGTCACCGGTCGGCACTAAAAAGCATTTTTCTACACATTTTGCTGCATTAAGATTCCTATTTCGCCACCTAGGCTCAATATACGAAACATTAAACACGTGCAGCTTTTTACTAGGTACATTACAAAATTAAAGGGCTCATATAGATCATATCGAATAGATCACTAAACTCTGAGACGATCGTGAACTGTAGTAAAAATTTGTCATTTTTATTTATTAGAATACCCAACAAACCTTAAATATTGTTAGTAAATTTATAGGAGTAATATAATAAGTAAATCATCCGTCAAGTTAAAAACCGGTCGAAATATTTATTCGCCGATAAGTTACTCGCGAATAAATCATCCGCGCATAAATCATCCGCGAATAAATCATCCGCGAATAAATTATTCGCGAATAAAAAATTGGTGGATTATTCGTCATTCGAATGATCATTTAGATAAATTTTTATTCGAATAATGCCCATCTTGTACTATGTGTGGTTTCACTTTTTCATACAAAGTTTTTTCAATGCAGGTACGTTAACATCAGCCTAATTGACGTCTCTTTTCATAGCACAAAAAGATGCGTTGTAAGGGTTGTCTCAACTAAAATAAAACACTTAATTTAGGTACCTGGGCACCATGCCACAAAGGCCTAAGCTATCTCTAGAATTCGACTTTTAGTTTTAATTAATAAGTAGTTGTATTAGTATATTTTTAGTTTTCGCTGTTTGCATATATTGTTGTTTTGCATTGCCGAATAACTTTTTTCCATTCGCGGTTTCGCTACCTTAAGGTTGTTTGGGAGATATCGCTTTTTAGCGATAAGTCCGCCTGTTGTTGCTACCTACTTAATCATGCTCTATAAATCAGATGTAAGCATTTTCATTATAATAATTTATAGTTTATTTAGCCATACCTTAATTTAATTATTTTATATGACTATTGAATAAAGAAATTCCGGGGGTGAATTTTGTAAACACTATCATATAAATAAAATAAAATAAATTAGGTATGTACTCGCCCGTCGCACTTGATCATTGTACGTACGGCACTGAGTTACGCACAAGACAATTTATATAAGTAGGTACCTATACTAATGATTTTGGGATAAATAAACGATACAAAAACTCTGTAAGGGCCTCTCTAAGGACTAGCTCTTTCAGTCGTGTTGACGAGTGAATACAAATTACAGTATTCATTCATACATTAGGAAGCTTGGAACTTTTCAACCTATTCGGCGGTCCTACTCCCACGGGTAGGCTTCACCGGAGTTGGTGTTCCAAATATAAAACGACCATTGATTACGGCTAACCATAACAAGACCCCGCATTTTAAAACATTTAATTACAGGCTTCGCATAGGTACTTATACTTACTAAAATACGTGAGTTATCCGTAATTCATTATAAATATTAAATAATGTCAAACGTCAGTTTAATTTTTTTTTTGTTTTGCTGCCTACTTAATTAGGGACGCCTAACCGTGTAGATTTAAGGTAGGTTGAGGTAGGTACCTAGGTAAGTTAACTTACTGTATATATTTTGAAAATAAATATTTTGAAATCTTATCAATTATCGACAATGTGCCGAGTGCTGACCCTTACCGTCAAATCGTCACAAATTATCATGAACATTTCGCTGTAGAGTAGGGTCAGTTTCAGTATTTCATCACCTTTAAAGAGCTGTTTTTAAGATTTTACCCCCTTCCCTTTCAAGAACTCATTTTTACCAACACTAGCGAACGAAATCGTTTAGGAACAACCGCCTAAACGACTAATCATGCTCTATCTAGTGGAAACAAAACGAGATTTTTCGGGCGTTCGTTGGGGCGAGGAATACAAATATATTAGAAGTGATTACTTGACATGGTGATGCGATGCTAACATGCTAACCAAATCTATTTGTGGGTCAAACTCGTCTAAACTTATTTGGCCGGAAATAATATGACATTTGAGGGACTTTGTAAATTTTCGTTGGCTGGTTATTCTATTATTTTAGGGTACCATATTGCAAATAAGACTTAATAAAGATTACTTTTACAAGTTGTTTTACAATTCTGTTTGCTACGTTTATTGATTAGTCCTTTGCTCACTGAGGTATTTATGTAGCGCAAAGTCATTTTCACTTTACTAAAAAACTCCCTTATCTTTTAACACGAGTGGATAAAATGGCTGGAGCGCTGGCTGACTGGACCCCAAAAAATTGGACTTGTCGAAATAAATCATCGGAGCCGAACTACGAGTTACGTGGGGGTAGACACGACCGAAGAGTTCCACTATCCCTTACGTTCTATCTCCATTACCAGATCTGCATGATAGTAATTATTTTATTGACATGTTTTTTAGCTATGACAGGTACCATTGCGTTCAAAATTGCATGGTCAGTTTATGAATGAATGAATTCATAAATTGCCAATTGTCATGCTACTTCAATCGACGTCGGTACTTTTAGTACCTACTGACACTGACTGAAATAGCCTGACACGTTTAGGCGTTTCCATGAAAATACGAGGGCCCTATTCGAACGTGTTTAAGTGATAGTTCGATGCGAACTTCCGTGGAAAAGTGAAACTTAAATATCTTGAAAAAATGAAACAAAAAGTTCCTTTTCAAAAAGGCTAAGTGTGCGTTTTTAATGAGCGTGGAACCTAAGGCCTACATCACATGTCCAGCACTCGAGTCGGGGTACGATATCTACGAATCTTTTTTGTTTATGACACTAACCCAATCATGGATGTTATAGTACATTACGATACAAGGGCGAAAAAGAGTTTAGTTTAGTTTAGTTCATTTATTTCACGAAGAAAATTAGATATACAATTTAGTGTTGGTTCCGTGGCACAGAGGTCGGGGTCTTTTGTGGGATGCAACGTGCGTCAGTACCTTTGCACCGTCCCACTTAAGTCACACCTGACGGTCAGCTGGATCGGCCGCAGAGCACGCGGCCAAAATGAAGCATACCAAATACTCTGCTTTGGAACAGATGTATGACTTTGTGCCAGTTGCAGTCGAGACGGCGGGACCTTGGGCCACGGAGGCCAAAGAATTCGTGAGTGATCTGGGTCGGCGGCTGAGAGACAGGGGTTGTGACCCTCGTTCCGGATCGTATCTAGTGCAGCAGATCTCCCTGGCCATTCAACGTGGTAACGCTGCTAGCGTTATGGGGACGTTTGGGCCGGGTACGATTCGGGACGGTTCCTTCAGTTAGTTTTATTATTAGTAAATAAGGATGACGAGGCCTAAAGCGGATGACATCATTGGTTTGTGTGAGACGAAGCCTGTTGCGGATTTGCATTTGTGGCCGCCTCCTGACGAAGCCTGCGTTGTGGATGTTAACACATGACTTCTTTCTTTCTTTTTTTGTATTGTTATTTTGTTGATGTATTTTAGTTTTAATTTTATTTTTAGGCTTATTATTGTAATTGTGACCAACTTTGTGTGATTTAATAAATATTAAAATATTTAGTGTTAATGTCAAAGTATACAAATTCTCATCATGATCGTCAAACAGGACAGAAAATATAAATAGGTACAAAGCAAGATGACATAATTAAATAATAAAAAACTGTTTAAGACATTATTTGAAGTCAAGCTAATAAAAATAATAAATAATTACAAAAAATAAAACAGTCAATTACAATTTCAATTCCATGTACTGGTTTACAGAGAAACTCGTCTCGATTTAAAACACTCCCTACGATCGTGTTTTAATTTATCGCCACTCGTTGCGAATTACGTCTTCGCACGTGTATCGTACGACGTTTTACAGTACATATGGCCCTTTGAATATTCGAAGCAGGCACGTAAAGTGCTCATAATCGCCCTAGGGCGGTAAAGTAGCACCACGTGTACTGTAAAATAAATGATTTGTTTATTCAGAATCGTGAGCTCTTTTAGTCCTAATAGGAGAAATAAGATATCCCAAGATTTAGCTTCCATTTCGTGTCATACTTTCTAGCAGTGACATGTCTTACGGAAATGAAACTCGCATAAAAAAAACCGGCCAAGTGCAAGTCGGATTCGCGCACCGCGGGTTCTTTGACGGGAAATTTGAGGTCAGCCACATGTATTTACAGATTGGGTCAGTCGTTTGTACGGCATGGAGTTAGTATGCGAGTGTGGTTTTTCTTGATATTTTTTATGATGTAAACCAATTTTTTTTTAACTTTAGTTATAAGACAGTACTTTCAGCATAATATCACATAAATTTAAAGAAAAAGAAAAACAATCTATGTTGGTTAAATCTCAACTTTTATTCCGAAGTTTTTTTTTTATTTAAAAAAAGTTAATAACTACCTTTTTTAACTTTAAAAAAAAATAATGTTATGTTTCCTGTAATGTATTGTAAAAAAATCATGTCTTTTTCATAAAAAATGTAGATACGTATTTATACGGTATTTCAAAATAATTTTTAGCAATCAACGAGCAATCTGTCACCACTAGAAAGCATGTTTTCTGGCAAGCGCTATCTAATTGAGCGTGTGTACCTACTGTAATTTCCGGAAATAGTTTTTCCCAAGATGCGATTATTGCCATTCGCAATTTTTATCACTTTTTTTTCTGATTAGCCCCGAAAGCATTTTTAACTATTCGCATAATTTAACGATCATTTTTTTAACCATTTGCATAGGTTACTTATTTAGATATCTTTAGATGCCCGAAGGTCAAACTAAGAGAAATAGGAGCTCCGCGAAAGCGGAAAACAGATGGCGCTACAATCATGCAGCACACAACGAATAATATAACGAAAGTCAAAGTGAGGAAATGCAAACGTCAGACTTATATTATGATATTTACGATTTGGTTGTCTTGCTTTGTAGTGATTTACTACAGGCCGGCACTATCTGATGAAACTGACTGTGCTGTTGTTTTTACATTCCCGAAGTAACGCACAAATTCAGATTTTTGAGCGGTTACAGGCAAATGTGGAGCCAGATTTATTTATTTATTTACCTTTGTGTGGTGTTTTCAATCAAAAGGTTTAGTCGGTTGTCAATAAGACGTAACTACCATAAGACTCTGGTGATTATATTAGTTCTACTACTCGCCCCCGCAGCGCCCGCAAATTACTTTTCCTATCGCATACAAGATGTTACTGTATTGACAAAATTACACATCCTCTCAGACTGACCAATAAATTCACATAATAAAAAAACGCTCTTTTTCTTACTCTCTGCCATGGGATTCCCAACGAGTCTGTCTAAGTGACAACATAATAGTCAAGCGAGACCCCAACCAAAGACAAAAAAAGTCTCGCGACATGGTCACGTGGTAACGTATGAGATATGGAGATATGTCAAATGTCAGTTTAGCACGTTCGAATCGGTCTCCTGTACACACTTGTAAATCAGGGGTAAAATCAAATTGTGAATTTTTATTACAATTCAGTTACAAGTGAAGTTTCAAAACATATACCTCAAAGTATAGGAACTCACTCTTGCCAAACTAGCCGAATTGTGTTAATAACAGGCCAACCACAAGCCTGCGTGTTTAATTTATACAAGCTCATATACATAGATGTGTATTAACCACGAAACCGCAATATCGGGTTAGCTGTATCAGTATGTGAATTTACTAGAGGACAGTAGTCTGAACCTTAAAATAATGAAGCCTGGTGAGAAAAATGTTATCTTTCTGTTGATAAGTAATGTATCCACCACGAAGACGCTAAAAGTAAAAATATTACGTTAAGATGTATGGCAGTCAATTGGTTAGCTGTTGCGTTCCGATCGTGGTGAAATTAGTATTTGTTCCATGGTAAAATTTGATAATTGGGGGTAAAAAATTAAATAACAAACTGACATAAGTACCAATATTGAAGTAGAGATATACATCCAATTATTGTTAATAATTGTGGTTTTTAATTATTTTTTACCTTAAAAGTGCAATTTGAAGAATAACTCCAGTTTCGTGGCTGTATTTGTATGATTATCTCGAGAAATGTGAATATCCACGAGAAATTACGACACCGCGGCACCGACCGCAGTGATAGGACATCAATACCCGATGATAACTTAATTTATATTAAACTAAGTAAGATACACTTGCACTACCCAGGGTAAGCCGCTTACACGGAGGTAAGCTGTCAAATTCCATACAAAAAAACGCTTAACTCCGGCGTATGTGGCTAACCCCGGGTGGTGCCTAAGAGAGGTATGGGCACAGCGGATGCATATCGTTTAGTGTGGTAGGGCACAGCACAACGAATGTCGTCTCGATCAAATCTGGAGCAGAGCCCATCTGGGGAACTACCTCCACCATACAGAAAACAGCAGTTTAATAACACTAGACCCTAATATTGTCTTCTGTTACCGCGATTGTTATTCATTGAAATTAAACACTTTAGAACGGATTAATCGCGTTTATTAACACCATGATCCTACGTTTGGAGCCCTTTACAGCACTCGTTTTCACAGGGTTAAGATGATGACATCATCTTAACCCTGTGAAAACGGAACACTAGACCCTACTCATAGTTTTGTGTTTCTGTTGTTGACAGCTCCCACGAAACAAAGCTTGCCCCTTTAGCTATCAACACAGCGAATTCGCCTTTTTTTAAAGGGTCGGCAACGCGCATGTAACACCCCTGGAGTTACAGGCGTCCATAGGCTAAGGTGACCGCTTACCATCAAGGGGGCTGTATGCTTGTTTGTCACCGTCGTAGTATTTAAAAAAACTAGCGGTTGTGGCTCATATTTGAATTTAAAAAAAAGTTGTTTACCTTACTAAAGTTAAATATCATGGCGACCGACCAACGATACCTACTGGAGTTATCGACGAACAAACATACATAAAATTATATATTCTCAATCTACTAATGGTTGGGAACTACATTTTCTATGAGACCAACTTCGAAAACAACACAAAGTCGTCCGATAGTTTGACACATTTGTATGAAAATGTCGATTTTGTGTTGTCGTTTTCGAAGTTAGTCCCATAGAAAAAGTCGTTAGCAATTATGATTAGATTCAGAATAAGTATATAATATTGTATCACGTACAAGATTTTACTCTGTATATCTCGGAATTCCCAACACGATACCTAAATATTTTCTGTAATTTTAGGAACCCAAAATGACGCATATGTGTGTTTAATTTAAATAAGTCTTCACTAGGTACACAATTTTTGGTTTTACTACAATTTAAACATATTTTTAAAAGTCTCGAAACCATTCCAAGACCTACAAGAACCCATAAAAAGCCTAGTTGGAATACTCGATGAAAATTTGTTAACACAAACTTTTTGGCGTTTCCCTTGAGATACCTGCTATCAAGGTTTCATTGTAGTTTATTGAAAAGGTCGTCGTAAAACCACAGTACTCTTATTTCCAAATCCATTCAGGGACTAACCGACGCGACGTCCGGATTATCTACTAATTTGTATACAACATGCCTTGTCCCAACAGATGTCACGGTCTCACAAGTGCTCGGAAGTTTTAAAGTAAACAAGTGTATACTTATTTGTTCTTTTGAATCTGGGCGTCGTGTTACAAATCCTGGTGTCGTGCTCGTTGTGGAAAACTTTCTCTTAACTAGACTAGGGTGGTTGCCATTATTAACTCGTTTCACAAAAAAAGGAATGCTTTTCAAATTACTTCAAATTTTAAGGAGGAGATTCTCAATTCGTTTGACGTTTTTATTGTACTTACATATTTATACCTACTGTATCGGTACCATGAGTTGCTCTTAACTGGTGGGCGCTCCCACAGTTTCAAATACTTTCGAATCGCGGAGTCGACTCGTAGCTAAGTAAAACATATGGTAAGTAGAAAACTCCCGTGAGTATCAGACATATTAAAATTCTCATAGCGGGTTACTCACGTCAATAAAGTCGAAAATAGCTCGACATGTTTAGGAACAGTCCGTGTCCCTTATTCATGAGTCATGAATAAGAATAAGGGACACGGACTGTTCCGAAACATATCGAGATATTTTCGACTATATTGACGTGAGTAAGTTGAGTAACCCGCTATGAGAATTTTAATACATATGGTAAGTACAGTAGATAAATAGTCCGTCAATTATTCGATTGATTTTTATGGTTTCTTAAGAACTCCAGACGTTTTTTTCGGAAACAGCAAGTTTTCCCAATAAAGCATTTAATTTTCTTAAAAATATATTAACATATCGTATCCCGCATTTCTGAAGAAGTTTCTTTTCAATAAATTTATCTCATTTGTACAGAGAAAAAGTTCCTGAGAAAGCACAGCTCTGTTAGAACATGACAGTCACGGTGACAGACGATAAAAGCTTAACCATCGTAGGCCAACTGAACAGGCGTCAACAGTGTCGGAACAGGAGATAACAGCTTGAGTACAGTTCGGCCCACCGTGCCAAAGATTAGAACTTGTGCCATTTGCAACGGTGCCAAGTCGTAACTTCAACACTTGTGGGAGCTAAGTAACAAGCATTAAGGATGACTCACGTTAGACCTGGCTGGGCCCAACCGGGCCGGGCCGATGGGCCGGGCTTTCTATTAAAAGCGTCACGGGACGCTTTTTATAGAACTTGACACATAGTCATCATTTGTACTACAATATTGTTTAAATATACTAACCATCTTTCTCCTCCTTGCGTCGAGTTTCTTATTACTGATGGTCGTGATTCCCCCGGAAAGAGATAAAAAAATATTTAATTATTGTTTTACATCTGTGCCTGTCGTTAGTTTCATGGAGGGCATCATGCAGCCGTACAGCGTTGAACAAACTTAACTACTAACCATATATATATGTAATAAATACGGATGGTGCGCCGCCGCTGCCGCGCAGAACAGTGATTTCATGATGTGTCATTTTTTTCGAGTTGACGCGTGACTCACATAAAATATGTAGGTACCTACACCCGAAATTGAGTATGCTTTTGAGAAATAGGAATCACAGTTTTGTCTATACGCAATATAGATTATTTTACAGGTTCATGATGTTAACGATGAATTTAGATTACAATATTAACTACGAAAGTTAAATACAAACATAGCAACTAAAAAATAAATAAGAATTTCTAGCAGGCCGGAAGTTACACTATTTAAAAAAGCAAAATTGTATGGTTGTTATACAATTTAGAATATCTAAGTTCCGCTACTGTCTTTGCTTTTGTTTTTGTCCTGGCATAACATCAATTTATAAGAAGAGTCGCAAATATTCACTTTATTAAAAAAAAGACTACCATCTAACGATACTTAATTAGTCGAAATCGGTTAAAGCATTCCAGAGTTATGGTGGCACATAAACTTTTGGAAAATTTTGGATACATAAGAATAAGAATAAGAATCATTTATTCGTGACGATCACATGAATCCCTATTACATAACACTCTTTTTTTTTGGCAGTCGTGTAAAAACAAATATCGTAAATATCCCGTTTTAAATTATAATTAATAGGAATAGAATCGACGGAAGTTTTTGAATACAATTCGGATATGCTACTAACTGTCTATTTTTGGTTATATTTATAGCGATATTTTTTTATAATTAACTGCAAAAAGTCACCTGCTGGGTCAGTGTCATCCACTGGGCCGTTTACTTTATTGCCGAAGACACTATTGAAGGTCTGTAACTGTGCAATTATTGTTGCTGCAATTAACATCAGGGGTTAACTTTAACATTTATCAATATGCGCGCCGTCTATACAGTTTCGTCTGATTTTACGAGCTGCGAACTTTTAATTAAGCCACCGAGTCGACTTGGCGTTGTTAGTGCTTCGAATCTAGATAGGAAGCTTAACAATTTAGTCTCGCTTACAGTATTTTCTTTTATGCACGTTGACAAAGAGTCTGTTAAAGATTTCTGAGCTAAAGCTTTTAAGAGAACCTCTTGCAAGTTTGGGAATAAGTTGGCGTTTTGGTAAGATTAATACTCTTACTTACATATCATATCATGATTGAGAAAATAGCTGAATAAATAGTGAATTAAATGATATTGAATCGTTGATTTTAAAATAAATCAACTAAAACAAAAAAAATACATTAACACTAAACTATATACATTGACATAACGCTGTGTATACCCGGTGTCCTTAGCCATTGGATATATAGCCGAAACGCACATACGCGTTACGACGTTTCGAATCAGTATACAAAATACCATAACAATCGGTGCAAAAGCTACTTTTTTAGGGTTCCGTAGTCAACTAGGAACCTTTATAGTTGCGCCATGTCTGCCTGTCGCTCCGTCTGTCCGTCTGTGCTTAGCTCAGTCACCGTTAGTAATTTAGTATGAACTATGAACATATAAATCAATCATGCCGACAAAATGGTAAAATAAAAAGTAAGAAACTTTTTTTGTTTTGTTTCAATCCTAAAGTGTAATTTATCGTTCGATAGGCCTTTGAAAAAGAATAGGGACATGTTAAAATATTTTTTTATAAAGTAACTAAGTTAAATATTTTCGAAAATAATTGCTCCAGGATTTAAAAAAAATGTGTCCCTCTAACTTTTGAACCACAAGTCGTAGTCGTAATAAGCTATAATAAGGTCGGTGAAAAGGGTACAATCACACACTACTATTTTAAGTTCGCCTATCGTGACGGATGGTAAACTACGGAACTCTACGTTGAGCATGGCCCGACATGCTCTGGCCGGTTTTGATTATCGTTTTTAGTTTATGACACTTATAATATTTAGATTGTTGACAAATATCATTATTGAAGAAAATTGACAGTGTCACTAACATGCTATTGGAAAAAACACTGCCATTACTGCCAATGATAAATACAGTACCTACTTATTTTACCTGTCGTCGACTTTTGTTTGAACATTATTGTTTTCATTTTTTGTTCTAATCAAAAACATATTTCCGTTAAAGCAGTGGGATTTCAGAGTTTGTCCAATGGCTATGCGTGTACTACGTGTACATGTTTACGAATATTTCGCAAATACGTGCTTTCATATATCCGATAGACCACTATTAATATTATCCGTACTTTTTCCGCACAATTGTTATTTAACTTGTCATTAGCAAAAGAGTGCTTGTTTACACTTCCGCCACGTGCCGCCACGGCAGTAAGTATAAACATCAGAAAGAACAACAGAAAATAAATCGCTATGTTCTTCAGTAATGCGATAAAAAGAAATCGCTATGTTGTTACAGCGTACATTAAAGAGGGAAAAGGGATTTTGTTTAGTATAGTATCTTTCGCCCTTTTTAGTTCCACCGATAATACTACTATAATTATGCGTACAAATTAAATCATGTAAAAGCGGGCGTAGCGACTAAAAGCGCCGAAATTGTAAAACGTTTTAAATATAAGAGTCTACCATTTGGGGTCGAAACTCTAGGTCCATGGGGTCCCAGCGCATGAAAGTTTTTTTGTAGAAATCGCGAAACGTCTGGTTGATGTAACTGGTGACCGAAGAGCTGGTGGCTTCCTCGCACAATGTATCAGCATTGCGATACAATGAGGAAATGCCACCAGCATCCTAGGTACAAATTTTGTACTGCAAAAATAAAAATATAAAATATTTTGTACTGTAAATTTTGCTACTGGTGGCGTGTACTACAAATGGTACAATGCCTCAAGGGCCTATTTTAGATCTAGGGCAGGTAGCTTGTAACTTACTGTATGTATTTTATTAGTTGTACCTGAAATAGTTATTTGAAACAAATAGTTTTTTGTTTTTCCATATACGCGTTATTTTGAAAAAACATCCCTCCGAATTTCATGCACCGGTATCTTCTCGGATCAGCCTCAAGGACCTATTTTAGATTTAAAGTAGGTAGAGGTAGGTAATTAGGTAAGTTACACTCACTGTATATATGCTTCAAATTGTGATGTAATATGACTAAATTGAGGAAGAATCTATCTTTATCTTTTCTTTAATCTGAAATAAATGTGTATATAATACATTTCTATCCAATATCTCCCGAACACGCACTTTTCTCCGCTGAGTTACCAAAATCGTTTGTCACACACCTTTAATCTTCTATTAAAAATCCTCTGATCGCATACCTGTAAGCGAGACATGCCTGAACGTGGCTAAGCGTAATACGTGGATTACCTCCCGTAGAACGCGTTTTGTGAACTCGATTGTTAGAACTCATGGAACTTGCGGTTATTACACATATATGTGTAATACCGGGCCGAACCTCAAGTCCACCATACGCGTCCCCGTCGGCCCTAGTCTACTCGTACCGCCGCGGACTTGGGTAACCACCCCGACTGTTCGACTAGGTGGGTCGCACTACTTACCACCTTATCCCGAACCACCAGCAGCTAAGTATGAGGGCGGATATGGTAGAGGGTAGGAGTGTGGAATCGTGACCAGGAGCCGAAATGTAAGGTATAAACCCAGCATCCTGGATCCCGGGCGCGAGTCCTGATATTATTGCCCTCTCCCATATCTTTAGGTTAAGATTATTTTATATCTAAGTATAGTTTCTTTATTCCTATTTTATATATTTATGTATGGAGGAGACAACCTCCTAAAAAAACCCCAATCTAAGGTATATCGTACCTAGAGATGCGTGGCTGAGGGGGTGCTCAGTTGCAAGCGATATCCCCTCGATACCGGGCAACCTCGAGGGTGTATTTTGTCTTATTCCGGCAAGCGGGGCTCCGCTGAAATGGACCACTTTTTCCCTAGAGTCAAACCACGTTATCTTTTCTCAGTAAATGAACTGTCAGACGTGAAAGTGTTATTTTAAACGTCAAACTTCGATGAAATTATGACGTTTACTTCACACTTTCACAATCTGTGCTATCAAAATCTAGGAAACTTAGCATAGACTGACTCTAGCTTCTCGTGGGACTCACATGGAAGACTTTAATAAAAAAAACCGAAGGTACCCTGGATGACCTTTACCAGGAACTAATGCCCTTGATGGAAGGTGCGGATAATTCTGCCCCCACATCGGAGCAAGACATGGAGGTTGTGGAGGACTCCGACTCGGCTAAAAGGTGCGGTAGCCGCCCAACCAATCGAACGGAGGTTTCTCAACCTAACACTCAGAGGCTCGCCTAGAAATTGGCGGGTTCTGCAAGGACCCCTTCAAAGCTCTTAAAGGACAGGGAGTGGCACCTGAAGAAGCGCTGCAACTTGCCGCTAAGAGCTTTGCAGAGCTCAAGAAGATGGGGTACAAGTTCGGGGCCTCACAATCCAAACCCGTGCAAAAGCCGATGAAACGGCCCCGCTCGGAGGAGGTATCACCGAAGGGTAACATACCCAAAAACCCAAGGGTGAGTGAGACCCCCCCCCGCCCAACCCCAACCAACACAGCCCTACAGTTCGGTTCTCGCCCAGACTCATGTCGGGATCAGAAGCTCCAGCCCGATGTCAGTAGCTCAGTTGGAGTCCCTCTGCAAAACCTTCCTGCAGAAGATCGCGACGCTGAAGATGGACGAGGGACCAAAGTTCAAGCCAGGCTGGCTGCTGATCACCTGCAGCGACCAACGCTCTAAAACCTGGCTTGAAGAGATAATACCAACCGGTCGGGACTTCAATCAGGGCAGCAGCGGTTTCTCTCCAGCAGGGGAGACTACAGGGGCAAACTCCGCCTCAAGGCGGAAGGGTACCCAGAGGCCAGTCAAAGTCCAGTGACACCTATCTACACCCAGCCCTTATACCGGTGTTGCCCTCGAGCCATCTTAGATGTCGCTTTTTGTGGGGACCCCATCTTATGTAGGGGAGCCCAATTTTAGTCCACCACCTTCACCTAATAGCCCAGTATATTTTAGATTCCATTAAATCTTAATAGTCTATACACCCTGGCGTGTGCTGCCTCTGCGTGCATCCCATGACTCGCAGGCGCAACATCCGCTCGGTGTACCCCTCACATTTCATGAAATCGTCGAAAGGGCCTCTGCGTGCTGGCTTCGGCTCCGCGTACGCCTCCCAAAGGTCCGGAACACCATTGCTCCGTGATGGGGAAGATACTAACTATTTATTAAAAAAAAAAGTTCGAAGAAATCACCGAGAGCGATAATCATTATCTTCTTACTAGCGTTTTCCCAGCTTATGCCACGGCTCAGGCCGCCAGGGGTCCACTTTGGTCTACTAAACCCAAGATTAATCCCAATATTAAGCGTTGGCGCTAGTTTTACGAAAGCGACTGTCATCTGGGTGCGTAGCCAAGATGTCAATCGCTCACGCTCAGTCGCTAACGAAACGCAACTGTCATTGTCACACTAATAAGAAAGAGTGATAGAGAGCTGCGATACGTTAGTAAGCGTGAGCGATTGCCATCTTGGCTAGGCACGCTGACCTTTTATAGGATTAGTTTTATAGGTTTCCTAACGATGTTTTCCTTCACCGAAATGCAATTGGTAAATATCATTTTCGATGGTTCTCAACAATCTTCTCTTTTGTCAAACGTTTAAACTGTTGGGTGTTAAGCCAGTTTAAAGTGTGTTGGCCTTTAACTGGCCATGCATTCGCGTTGTGATAGGAATTACGAGAAGACATTCCAACCCACATGAATTTTTCGTTCTAATGAATTCCATATAATGACAAGTAAAAGACAGTCATTGAAATGGCAGAGGATTGGAACATTTTTGCATAAATACGTCCAAATGGACAATCAAAAGTGTTAACGATAGTATCTAGTAATTCAGACACAAGACATCTAGTAGATGGGTGATCTATGTTGGAATAATATATAGGAGACGCGTGGCCAGTCAGGCAATAAATAGGCTGCTGGGTACTTTATCCGGTATTCTTCGAGCGCTGTTCGTTTAATTTAAAGGGAAATGTCCGTGACGCGTTTCTTCTCATCAAAATAACCTTCGTATTTATTTTTGTAGTGATTTTGTATTTGACACAAAAACTACGTCTACGCTGTCGACACTTACTTGGCAGTAACAATGGATGGGAGCACTTGGAGTGGAAACATAGCCTATTTCCCGTTTCTATTTTTTTTAGGCAGTTAATGTCCGTTTATTTACACGTTATTTATAGAAACGGTATTTACCATGTATATTTGTTTTTCGTGAGTTCCCGATATACCTAGCCCGAATACCCCATTTCTAATGATAATTTATAATTATTAACGCAGGGCAGCTTGTGGCGAGCTGTATTGCATACCATTTAATAAGGCAAGCGCCCGGTTTTACACTCCATAACCTAGTAGTTAGTCCATCACTTTCACATAATAGCACAGTGTATTTAAGATCCCATTACTTTCAATAGGACGTAGTTTATCGAAAAGGATCCATCCTCAAAAAATTTCATTGAGACTGACTTTTGTATTTGACAGAAAGTTCAAATTTTATTTCCAAAATTTTGTGGATGCTTTTTGAATCCTTTTCCTTAAACTACACAGATCTTACACCCTGGTGGGTGCTGCCTCTGCGTACCCCTTATATTTCATTAATTTGTCAAAAGGGATCTGCGTGTTGGCTCCGGCTCCGCGTACGCCTCCCAAAAATCCGGAACACCATTGTTCCGTTATGGGAATTAAATACATTATAATCTAAATGACCATGTAGCTTAAAATCATGCTTTACTTATAGAGTACAAGAATAA
Source organism: Lathronympha strigana (assembly GCA_949128165.1). Lineage (NCBI taxonomy): Eukaryota > Metazoa > Arthropoda > Insecta > Lepidoptera > Tortricidae > Lathronympha > Lathronympha strigana. The sequence continues at coordinate 6,055,212 of OX421911.1, forward strand.
AATAACAGGAGAAACTAGTATTTAGTACTTTATCAGTTCGTGGATCTTTAATCAATCAGGAGGAACATTTGATCAATTAGAAGGATTTTCCAAAATTGGTTGGTGAATTTTTAACCCTTAGTTATATTGCTGATTCATTACCTCCACCACAAGAGCCACGTTTAGTTTGGAATTTACTCCAAATTTTGTAATTGTTTCACACATCTCGGAGATATTGATTTTCTATTACACGGTCAATTATTTTCTAGATTTTTAGAATTGATACCTTAGTAAAGCATTTCAGCATCATTGCTCACTAATGTTAAGGGTTGGAAAACCTCCGTTCGTCATAAATTTTAAGATATATTGTTATATTGCAACTAGAGCTATAAAATTCGCAATCGTCTCGTGAACAGGCCGCCAGGACTGGACCCGCAATTTCCGATACCGTCTACGTGTTGAATATAAAGGCCGTCACATCAATACCTTTACAAATAATTTATGGGGAAGTGACAGAGAAAAATAGGAAACTGAGAAGTCTGACAATATAAGCAATCGTGTCTCAGGAAAAGAGTGAGAACGAATGTCACTTCTCTCGCTAGACACTCATTTTCTTTCGCCAGACACTCACCGTCTCTTTTCAGACACTCACTTTCTATCGCTAAATACTCACTCGCTTTTGCCAGGCATAAACTCGCTCACTCACTCGATCACTCTCGCCAGACTGGTCGTTCTCTTTAGCCATATCGGTACCATGAGTTGCACTATGAGTTGTAGGTTCTAAAGTATATGCATCTTGCTCATTCTGTACTGCTACTATTAGTTGCTCTCGCTTTCGAATCGTTATCGACTGCGCAAATCGAAAGTATATGCATCTTGCTCATTCTTAACTGGTCGGAAAGATTTGAAATGAAATGAAATGAAATTATTCAGACGCATTTGCAAATACTTTCAAATCGTGCACTCGCTATCAACTCGTGGTTAAGTAAAACTCGTGGTAAACACATTGAACTGGTTGGAACGAGTTGTCTCTCTCTCCAGTCAGAAAAGCTAACCACTTGTATATTTCTCCCCTGTCATGTGTCTATTGCTCTTGACTTTAGGCACTTAAATATAGGATATCACAAACTTCGCACACATCTCTTGTTCAGCCAAACTTACGGTCATAATTTAACTTTACATAGACTGACAGGTCCATGCGATCGCCTGTCGGCGAGAGATGCCTTAGGTATTACATACTAATACGATCACGATGAAATTTCAACAGCTTTCCCGAACTTCAGGCTAAACGTAGCATCGAAGTTGAATTATCGTGGCTCATATTAATATTATAATAAAACTAAGGCTTGCACTCACGCATTTTTTATCATTTGAAGAAAAGCAGATTTTTCAAACATTCGCGGCCCGACGCCATTTTGTTCGGCGCTCAGAATAAGTTTCGCAGATGTGACACGTACCTACGTATTATCAACACAATTTTGTTTAATAGTATTGATGCATTTAAAAAAATCATCTCTCTATTTTTCGTTTTTTTTTCATGTGTTTACATAATCTTACTGTACTTACAATAAGGACGACTTGCCAAATTGATTACTTACCGAAATTAAAATAAAAAGGGTTTGAGATAAAATTATTGTTGCTCGTAGTGCAATTCCATTGCTCATTCGAAGAAATTTAAATACAGTTTTAAGTTGAATATAATTTAAATTCAGAATTCTAACATATATTAAGTTTTAGATCGGATTAGGCAAGGATTATTTTGTCATATAATAAGATTATTAATTAATTACAATATACTTATTACTATTGTTATTATAAGCATGTTTCCTTAGTGATAATGTAAAAATAATGATCATTGAACATTGTCATAAACACGTCGCCTCTGGTTAGTAAAGCTATAATCTTCTTTGGCACCTTACCAACTGTTATATACGGCGTAGGTACATATTGTTCTACTTTTCTTCTCTAGTTTATTTATTACCTCAATGCTAAGTTCTTACTGACCCAGCGTCTCGACCCTGAATGGTAAGAAAATGACTAAAAAAACTGAAAATGTAACATCAAAGTAAATTCACATTATTAGGCGCTCTTAAACAAATTCTTAATTATCAGTACTTAAGTGTAAGTTTTATAATACTCTCTAGGTATTCATTATCTATACTTGAATATTGAGCTCGCCCAATTACCGTTAAATGAACATTTATTACAATTTCATTTAACTTTCCAAAAGGTTACTTATATAATTAACTATTATCGTCTTTGTCATAGAAATTTGAATAATAGAACATTATTAAACTTTATGTTCTTACGACTAAAGAGCGGAGTTTAATAATTAATAAGTGTGTGTAACAATTGTCTTAACATATTCATTAGAAAGCAAAAACCTTTCTAATTAATATGTTAAGCCAGTCGAACCGATTTTTTTTTTTTTTTTAATACTACGACGGTGACAAACAAGCATACGGCCCGCCTGATGGTAAGCGGTCACCGTAGCCTATGGACGCCTGCAACTCCAGGGGTGTTACATGTGCGTTGCCGACCCTTTAAAAACTTTAACACTCCTTTTTTGAAGAACCCCATATTGTAGTCCTTTGGGAAAACAGTGGCAGGGAGCTCATTCCACAGCCGGAGCGTCCGCGGGAGGAAGTTCCTCATAAACCGCACGGTACGAGACCATTTAGGCTCCAGGGTATGCGGGTGAACACCCTGCCGACGGCGAGCGGTGCGGTGGTAGAATGCAGCCGTTGGCATCATATCAAACAATTCCTCAGAGCACAATCCATTGTACAAGCGATAGAATACACATAAGGAGGCGAAGTCTCTCCTTAGACTTAAGGGTTCGATATCGCTCGTGAGTTTGGGATCGTTGACAATTCGGACAGCACGTCTTTGGATCGAGTCAAAGGGGCCCAGCTGGTATCCAGGTGCTCCCGCCCAAAGATGGCAGCAATACTCCATATGGGGCCTGACTTGGGACTTGTATAATAACAGTCTTTGCCCCGGAGAGAAGTATTGCTTAGCTCTATTGAGCACACCGAGCTTTTTGGATGCCAGCTTGGCCTTCCCTTCCAGGTAGCTACGGAATTGGACGTCACTGGAAATGTCAACACCCAGGATCCCAATACTCTCTGACATGGTAAGGACTGTGTCTTGGAATTGTGGGACCACAGTAAATGGGGTTTTTTTAGCGGTGAACGCGCAAACTTGTGTCTTAGTGGGGTTAAATCGGACAAGATTTTCCTGGTCCCACAGTGAGATATCAGAGAGAGCACTCTCGATGTCTGACACAAGCTTTTCACGACTCTCTAACACAACGGGACGAGGGATGTTAGCACGGCCTGTGTAATAGGCATCCCCAGTACTGTCGTCTGCATAACAATGAATATCGCCAATGGACAACATGTCATTGATATGCAGCAAAAACAGCGTTGGGGATAGCACAGAGCCTTGTGGGACACCAGCATTTATGTCCATGCTATCGGAGCAACTTCCGTCGACAACGGCTCGTATGCATCTGCCGGACAAAAATCTGGCAATCCATTCGCATAATCCCCCGGGCAGTCCGTAAGATGGTAACTTCGATAGAAGACCCCCATGCCAAACCCGATCGAACGCCTTCGCTATATCCAGGCTGACTGCCAATGCCTCACCTTTACTCTCAATAGCTGAAGCCCAGCGGTGGGTGAGATACACTAGAAGATCACCAGTGGAGCGACCATGGCGAAAGCCATACTGTCGGTCACTGATCAGATCGTGATCTTCTAGGTATCCCAGGAGCTTTGCGTTGATTATGCGCTCCATCACCTTGGAGAGAAGGGAGGTTATAGCGATTGGCCTGTAATTCGACGGGTCTGATCTGTCACCCTTTTTAGGCACAGGGTGCACAAGGGCGGTCTTCCACGAAGACGGCACCTGCCGTTTGTGATATGAGAGCGTGAAAAGGCGCGTGAGCACTGGACACAACTCGGGAGCACACCGCTTGAGCACCACTGCTGGTATGCCGTCTGGCCCGCTCGACTTGTGGACGTCTAATGATAGCAGCTCCCGCCGGGCTTCAGTTTGCCTGAATATAATACCGGGCATGGAGAAACCGCACCGCGGGACGGTAGGGGGTGCGGTACTGCCATCATCGTCCATGGTCGAGTTCGAGGCAAAGAGATTGCCCAAGAGATCAGCTTTCTCCTTTGCACTGTGGACCAGATCACCATCAGCATTTCGCAGTGGTGGTAAGGACGACCGACAAAAATTTCCCTCGGCAGCTTTGGCGAGCGACCAGAAGGCACGACTCCCTGAGGGATAGCCCACGAGCTTCTCACCAATTCTGCCGACGAAGTCGAATTTAGCTCTGGCAATGGCTCTTTTACTGAACCTCGAAGCAGCATTTAATTTGCGTTTCACATCAGAAGCGTTAGGATCCTTATCAGTAACGGCCTTGGTCCAAGCCCTGTAGGCAGCTTGCTTATGAATTGTCGCCTCTTTACAGGGCCGGTTAAACCAAGGTCGTTTCTTAGCTCCTGCAGCTATTACTGAGTTGGGAATGAAGCAGTCCATTCCCATTAAGATAGTCTCAGCGACCTCAGCTGCACAGGAGTCAGGATCATCTGATGTGAAACACAGCCGCTTCCACGGGTACGATGCATAGAACTCACGCAATCCATCCCAATCTGCTGACCTATAGTGCCATACGCGTCGCGAGCTAGTAGGCCGAGGTGGATCAGGCCGCGCGCAAGGTGGCAATGTCCGGACAAGACAGTGATCGGACGAGCCGAGAGGTGCGTTCACTGAGACAGAGTATCCGTCCGGACGAGAGGTCAGCAGAAGGTCCAGTAAAGAGCTCGTATGGTCCCCGATGTCTGGTATTCTCGTGGGAGAAGTAACCAGTTGCGAGAGACCATAGGCCAGAGAAAATTCGAGAGCAGACCTCCCCGCGTGGTCAGTGGACCGGGAACCAAGCCACTCCACGTGGTGGGCATTGAAGTCCCCCAAGATTACCAACTCCGCGGATGGGTACTGCTCAAGAACTTTGTCGGACGTCACTTGTAAGTGCTCAAAGAGCCGAGTTGTGTCCGTGTCCCCGCTATGGGACCTGTATAGGCACGCGTAGATACGAGTGTGGCCGCCGTAGTCCACACGCACCCACAGCACTGACAGATCCCTGTCTTCATAGGCATTGAGACGGCGACAGCAGACATCATGCCGAGCATACATGCATACCCCAGCTCGCCGCAAGAACTTATGTTCGAGCATATAGCCGGGGCATAACAGGTATGATGTATCAGCTGGGCAAGATATCTGGGTCTCTGTGAGGAACAGTAGGGTCGGCTGCGCAGTCTCCAGGTGGTGGTGTACTGCGTTTAAATTGGAGTGAAGTCCCCTGATGTTGCAGAAGTCGACTTGTGTGGAAGGGGACGCCGCTGATGAACTATTCCTTTTTTGTTTTTCGGCCATATTTAGGGAGTGTGTTAAGAAAAAAAGGAGGATTCGCTGTATTGACAGCTAAAGGGGCAAGGGGACGGACCAAACCTGCCAGAGGGCGACGTAGGTGGTGCAGTTTACAGGTGCGGCGTACGGAAGGGCCCCCGGTCCACACCTGTTGCAGCAGCCGGGTCCACCCCGGTCTCCTTCTCCGGCACGACTACTACACCAGGGATTTTGCACAGGTTGGTGGCTCAGCCTCCCAGGGTGGAGATTAAGTGATCCCTGGGTTCGGGAACCCTACTGACCTGCGGGCGGCCAGCGGACAGCCGTTTCACCGGGTCTCCCTGATCGCCGCACCTGCACTCCGCGCCCACATCGACCTAAGACAGTGTTCTTTGTTCCGTGGGTCCCCAGCTGTCAACACAGTAAATCCTCTTGGAGCTCTGGCGACCTTACTCACCGACAGAAACACAACACTATGAGTAGGGTCTAGTGTTATTAAACTGCGGTTTTCTGTAAGGTGGAGGTACTTCCCCAGATGGGCTCTGCTCCAGATTTGAGCGAGGCGACATTCGTTGTGCTGTGCCCTACCACACTAAACGATATGCATCCGCTGTGCCCATACCTCTCTTTAAGATTGAAATATCAAAGTTATAATATAGTAGGCTTTCTCTGTCCCTATATCCCTATGTATGCTTAAATCTTTAAAACTACGCAACGGATTTCGATGCGGTTTTTTAGTAGATAGTGTGATTTAAGAGGAAGGTTTATATGTATAATAATAACCCGTGCGAAGTCGGGGCGGGTCGCTAGTATTCAATAAAGTCAAGCGAAGCTCAATAGTTGGGCATATAAGTCTATCTGGCATATCTGCCGGATCTGCCGATAAATGTATGAAACATTTGTCTGGCGGATGTCGCGCGGACATACCCACTATGGAGATCTAACGCCCGAACGTATGTGGCCGGCAAAAATATCGGACCCGGCGGCACAGTCGCGTTCTAAAGTGTGTGGACAATTTATGAATGAATTCGAATGAATTCATATTCAATATTTTTTGGATAATAGGTACTGTGTACAGTCAACCAATTGGAACCCTAGGCCACTGTAGGACTATGTCATAGTGACGCTATAAAACAGATTGAAAGTAATCTCTTACTGCTTGTAATTCTGACATGGTTCTAGAGTGGCCTAGTGGTTGACTGTACCTATTATCTAAAAGATATTATATATTCAGCTTCGCTTTCGCTTTTTTTTAAAGGGTCAGCAACGCGCATGTAACACTCCTGGTGTTGCAGGCGTCCATAGGCTTCGGTGACCGCTTACCAGCCAGGCGAGCCGTATGCTTGTTTGTCACCGTCGTAGTATATAAAAAAATGTATAGACATTGTATAAAATCTAATTCCAGAATGGGATTAGATCCGCTGGATGCGGGTGGCGCAGGACCGGTCATTGTGGAAATCTTTGGGGGAGGCCTATGTCCAGCAGTGGACGTCTTTCGGCTGAAATGATGATGATGATGATGATGATCAAACCGTCGGCAATCTAATATTTGATAAATAACGCAATACAACATTATGATTTTGTGTATGTATGTACCTTACCTACTCTATCGTATCTAACAGACAGTCAGTTATTTATAACTTATCTTTAGCCTTTTATTCGCCATTTCGGAAAAAAACCCACGCTCAATCAATAACTTTCTTCCAAAATTTACCGAGAATTGACTAAGTAACGGACGAAAATAAAAGAGAACAGCAAAATATCCTAAAGCATTTTTGCAAGTAAATTCTGGATATTCTTCATTTCGCATAAAGCTCAACTCAACCGAATATATATGTTAAGGAAAAACAAATTATACTTATTTCAAAATGACAAATGTATTTGAAGGTAAGAGGATACATCAATATTATATTAGGATGATTTGAAAAGTGTACGAATTAACAGGGTTCCACTGTACAGTCGAGTTCTGTGTAGCTGAAAGCATATTGTGTAATCACGCCTTATTTTCAATGTCCTAAGAGTGTACAGATATTGTTGAAGCCTTGAAAATGCTCATATATTTATGAACTCGACTGCCCATCGGCAGATGCCATTGCAATAAGGGTAACAGCGTGCGTAGCCAAGATGCCAATCGCTCACGCTTGATAACGTATCGCAGCTACCTCTCTCTATCACTCTTCCTTATTAGTGTGACAATGACAGTTGCGTTTCGTTAGCGACTGAGCGTGAGCGATTGGCATCTTGGCTACGCACCCAGGGCCTATACCACGAAAATCGAACGATTGCGGTTTTGTTTATCCATCTCTGTGACACTTGCATGTTGGAGTGACAAAGAGGTTTTCCCGTCAATGCCAATATTCGATGTTCGTGTTAGGCAGGCAGTTGATCAGTTAACAGTTCTGGCACAGATTGCTCACACGGATATCTCTTATATCTCTGTCTGTCCGTCCGTCCGTCCGTCGTTAGTTTAGTACTAAAAAGCTGTAATTTGTTATGAATATACATATTAATCATGCCGACAAAATCGTAAAATAAAATATCAATAAACGTTTATTTTTAGGGTAATACACGACAAGTGGGGGTGATTTTTTTTCGATTCAACACTAATCTGTGAGTTATTATTGGATAGGTTTTTGAATAAGAATACGGGTTTGCTAAAAACATCTTGTGATAAAGTGAACATTTTCGGAAATAGTCTAACCGCCTTATTCATAAAAAAGTTAACAGAAGCTTTAGTTAAATTATGTTTTCTCCCATTCTGACAAACGCGATTGTCAAATTGACAGATAAGGACAAACAATCTAATCAATTAGCTTGAAATTTAACACTTTCACAATCTGTGCTATCAAAATCGCAAACTTAGCTTAATAGGACTCTATGAACACGTTTGGCAGTTCTGAGGCAATTTCTGCCGCATAAGTAACTTAACAAATGACAGTCGTGAATATGTTCCATAGGCCTAGTTCTGGTATCCACTAAAGTTTGTCAAACTTTGAAATTACCCTTAATCGTCCGAAACAACGATGACTAAAGTTGTATCTAATTGCAGGTATAGTGTTGGGTAGGACATCGTTTTAAAATGAGTTTATTTATTTATTTTAAACTTTATTGCACATTAAAAGAAGTACAAAAGGCGGACTTAATGCCTTAAGGCATTCTCTACCAGTCGACCATAGGGCCAAACAGAGATTTTCAAAAGTGGGTGCAGTTAGAGTTTGATTGAGTTCCTCATTTTCTGAAAAAGAAAATAGTACAATGCCATAACTTATTTGAGGTGAGGTACTCACATATTTGCAGCATCAAAACATCAACTTATCAGCAATAAAAATAGTTAAGTTAACCAAATCACAGATTTTGAGCCGCGTGACAAATAAGAGCTATGCGAGAAATTTGAGCCGTGACACGACATATTTTGAAGCGTATGAGTCGTATGACAACATGAGGTTTTATTGAGGCGTGTGACAAATTTTGAAGTGCAGGACAAATTGAGGTGTAGGACAAATTTTTTGAAGTGGTACATGTTCGCGGTGTGAGGTACTGTGACAAACGATGAGTGGCACAAATGAGGTGTCTCACGAGTGACTAACCCAACACTACAGGTGAACTCCCGAACTTGCATTAACAATTAAACGATCCTCGTTATTGGAACGATCATAATTCAACCCGATGAAATGTTTCGATAAATTGCCAAAGTCTTTGTTAAATAGGTTTGCTAAAGGCCAAAAGGCGAGTTCAAAGTTACATTTGGATGCTTAAAAGATATGAGTAATTGTGTTATCATTCACGCGGGTGCTTTGCTCATACTAAGTCGTACATTGCTACATTGTACCTACGATAAGCGCGAGCAAATCGCAGGGGCGAATGTTATTATTTTTACACAAAAATGTCTGTCGAGTCACTGTAGTTTTAGTGGTCTCACATTCCTGGCCATACCGTTCGCCTATACTTCTTGTTCGCGCCAATAGATTTACGATAAAAGTACGAGCCAATGATATAGTAGATTGTATATCAAGCGCATAAAGTAAGCCATTTTAGACGAGACTATTTGGTCCGAGTGCAACGAGGTCCAATATAGTAGTCGAGGATAAAATGAGTATTTACGCCTGTAAGGAAAATATTATTATTAGGTTTTATTTCCCTTTAAATCATTGAGAATGAAACATCCATGCTCGCGCGCTTGGGTTCTCCCCGCCGCGCGTCGCTCGCAGGCGACCTGGAGCGCGGGACCGCGGATATTTCTTTGTGTCCTAGAGCATGAAAAGTGATATTTATGTATTACAGTCAAACTTATCGAACAAGAGAAGTGAAAATAAAATTATATCGTTTTAACATCTAAGATCAAATCTGCCTCTTGTCCTTCAAAAAAATAAACGTCTTTCAGTTGGTACTAAAGGCGATCGACAATTTTCCGATAAGTTTCCAACGTCGATTGTGAGAATTCACGCCTTATAGCCCAATACGCAAACGGTTTTTGTACTTATAAAACTAACATAACTCACAAGTCCGATTTTGTTTGCTATTTACTAGAGTAAATTAAACTCTACACTTTTAGACGTTGCTCTTTATACATAATATATTTGTTAGCAATACCAAGACAAGATTTTCTCCACTAAATAATCAACTGTGACTACTACAAAATCACCTAACAACAATCAACCATTTTATATAACAATTTTGTTAAGCGCGTAGCTCAACGAGTATGTTGAGCTACTTAACACTTGTCTATAATATTAAAAGATGTAAGTATATATCTTTTTGATTATGATGCCTTAAGTTCTTAATAAAAATGTTGTAAAATGAGAATTTATGTTGAAATAGCTAAATGCGAATTGAAACTATCATGGGATATATAAATATTATATAAATTATGTGTTTTCTCTGCCACGACACAAATTGTTGTATTATTTTTCTGTATTTACACATGTTTTAATTCGATGCTGAATATCATTTTCGTAATTGTTCTTTTTTGTTTTGTATTTTTTTGTTATATGTATGCCATGTATGTTGCGGAAAAAAGTGTTTATTTAGCATATATATATTAAGCTGGGTAATTTTTTTAGGGGGCACAGTTTAATAAGGTGTTATTTGGAAATTAATTACAAAATATATGTTTTATTTAATTTTTAAGTGAGTTTTACTGCCTCCGGATTACATTTAAAATTTCCCTTAAATGTTAAGACGTTCAAAAAAAATATCATGCATTTTTTTTCATCGTATCGGCTTTGTAACCTTCAACATACTATTACCTCCTCAAAACAGAATTAACTTTGAACTTAAATTTAAAAAAAAGGAGGAACAAATATCAGTAGATTATGCTTACAAATGTGCCAATATTTGTATGACAACTTTGAATTGGATCCGGAGGCAAAAAACAAAATCAGATTCCAAAATAACTCTGGAAACTATTTAAAAACAATATAACGTATTTTTTTATAGGTAACTGTGCCCAACGGTATTTTTTTTTCTTTATACATGAAACCACTCTAATATATGTAATATATACATTTACGTACTTGCATAATCTTTTCTTTGTGTTGCTAACAAATAACTATACTATACCTAGCTCAATCTCAATAAAATTGCACTTGTGAATTATCAAAGCTCAATATCGTTCGCGTACTGGTCCATTAGATTGCCAGTTATCGCGGCTACGCCATTCCAGCGGCCATATTGTTTAATGACACCTGAACGATGCCTTTAACCGATAGCAAACGACCTTAAAATTGAATTTACTTAGGGTCGGTTGCACCAACCGTTAGTACGTCCGCAACTGTGACTGAATAAGAAGTTACTATTGGAGGATGTAGCATATGCTAACAGAGATTATCTAACTAATCTATATCTACGTAGGTACAGTCAACTACAAGGATATGATTATATCACTTTGGCAGTATTCATATCAGATCTAGTTGACTATACTATCGTGTTCAAAAATGCATGGATAGTTTATGAATAAATCATTTCTAAACTGCCGATGCAATTTTAAACGCGATTTCCGTTCACTGCATCATTACAGAGCACGGCCTGTGAAAGTGTTAAGTAATAGCGGTTTATGTGATTGTATATAATAAAAGGTATTAAAACTCCTTAGTGTTTGAATACCGAATTATTTACAATTACATTATACTGCTTTATTTATAAACGTTGTAGTTTCATAGATGTTTGACGTTTAAAATAATACTAAGCGCAGGCTTTAACATCAAAATCGATGCATACTTTACTTTAGTCTCACTCTAAACGAGTCTACTCGTTAATAGACAATTCTAGTTGACATGCCAAATTGCATGCAGACCGCAATTCCGCATGTCACGGACATGCTGTTTCTAAAATTACCAGTATTGAACCAACTACAGTAGGTAATAGGTTTTATTTTTAGGATTGTTTTTCTCTCCTGTGTTGATAGAATGAACGATCATACCATATTCACATTATCCATATTATAATCAAAACCAACCAAGATTTTAAAATCTGCATACCGCTCGAACACCCAGTAAGTTACAAAATAGAAAATAATATATCTCTATAATCTTTATATCTTGTTCGGGCGCTGTGGAAAGTGTCAAGAATTGCCAAAATGCCCATAACGTTAAATTCTTGTGTTAAATATTGGTAAAACTGAAAGTCAGCGTTTACAAGCATTTTTAAAAAATCCCATATGAAATACATAAGAACATAGTATAAAACAAAGTCGCTTCCCGCTGTCTGTATGTATGTCCCATGTGCCCATAACCCGTGCATATAACCCGTGCGAAGCCGGGGCGGGTCGCTAGTTTCATATAAAGCCGATTAGTGCAGCCAAGCATTCATGTACCTAAAGTGACCGTTCTCCATTTTGTAATATTAATTATTTGCGTGACAACATCTTACATACATCATACAACACACATATAGAATAAAAGAACAGGATACCCAATCAGCCAAAAAATGACGACATAAAGGTGCTGCAGTTGCAGCACTTTTTCATATAGTCTTGTTTGGAACGTGCCCCCCCCCGCAAAAATCAGCATACATTTTTTGTACAGAAAATGACAGACATATCCAGTCCGGTTGGTTAAATGGTCTAAGGTAGTAGGCGATAAAAATTTTCATGATAACTTCTGTTACGAGGCCCTAGTTCACAATTTTAATATCGCCAGTGTTTCACAACAATTTTCATCACACTGGCGAAGTAGGTAAGTACTATTAACTTGTTTTGACTTAATTTTTTTTGTTATTTTGTTTTATTGCCGTGTTATTATTCTAAGTTAGGTATACAACTTTTAATGCCACAGATAAACAATGTATATTTTTGACGAAGTATTATAAAATATTAATCAGCAATTTTCCCTTAATTTTTTTTAGCAAAATCACCCTTATGGCAAAGTGTACTACTTTTACCTCTATATAAAACCAGTTTAATTACCAGTTTAATTACTAATTAGTCAGACATTCTGCGTGTTGAATTACCCGACAGTTTTCCCCAATCTAATGAATTTTACAAAAACCTACAAATTCATTTTGAGATAAAACCTCCTTCAAAGACGCGAATCGTGACTTGCCACCCGGATAAAATATTTAAAAGGTAATTGTCACCCCAGGGATAAAAATAATTGTCACCTTCAGATACAAAAGCCGCGAAGTAGGTAGGTAACCAAACAAAAAAAAAAAGTAATAGCACCTTAGTTGTACTTATATGTATTTGACATGGTCTAAATGATTTTCAACTTAAAATAGTTTTTGATATTCCACTGCATTGGAGATTTTCATTTTATTATAGGACCTACATTTACACTTGGATGGGCTTAAAACCAACTAAGCTGTGCCCATACTTTTTTTTCTTTGTCCGTGCCGTTGACCGTGCCTAATTTTGTATCCTATGTTCATTGTTTTGTTCAAGGAAATACATTATTTGTATTTGTATTTTTGTATTTGTACACATTTTTGGTGAGGGATTTAGATCGAAGTTCAGAAGTACCGACGAGACCCTAAACAGTAGTTTATGCAATAGTGATATAATTAAGGGTTCTTAAAACTCGAGGGTCGCCGTTACAACGAGATGTAGTGTTTTGTAAAAATAGACCTAAGAGTTTTAAAAACAAATTATCAGCTGTTGCATACACTAGATTTTATACGACATCTAAAATAGCGGAAAAATTTGGAAAGGCAGCAGAATGTGGAAGACTTATGCCAACTATAAAAAAAAATCTTTATTTAAATTATTTAATTGTTGCATTAGCCTTCATTATGTTCTTGATTTTTATTATAATCTGAAAACGCTTACCAATTTATATCCATAAATTAGACGTGCTTTTAATAGCGTCCAGGACGATGGTGGCCAGTTTATCGGCTCTCACGTTATGCGTCACTCTCGCACTCACGTACTTGTTAGATACGAATCTTTAATAGTGTCAATGACAAAAGATTTCTTACGAGTTTTGTGAAAGTTCTTTTTATTTTATTAAATACCGTCTCGTCTGCGCAGTAAATTCCGTCTCTTAGTTCTTTTGTTTCAAAGAGATGAAGCTTTATGTTCCTTCTGTTGTAATTATTAGGGTTCCATTTGAATAGAATTAGCCCTTATAGGATTAATTCTTTATCCATCTGTCAAAATAATTTTTCATACTAGTTATCAAAGTTTCAAGATAGTAGTTTCAAAACTCGCAGAAAAGTCGTACACAGTTTTTTTTATATTCCGTCGGTGGCAAACAAGCATATAGTCCACCGTACCCTATGGACGCCTGCAACTCCACGAGTGTTCACATGCACGATGAACGTTGCGAATTTCTATAATAATATTATATATATCTCAAAATATAGGTATAGATGTGTTAATTGGGAACTCAATAAATATAAAATATTAATGGTTTCATAATTTGTACCAATTAAATCTAATTACCAACGTCAAAATTAACTAAGAAGGGGTGAGGTTGGCTAATTAATATTAAACCAAGACCCAATCTATGAAATACGTCGGTATATTTATAACTAGCTGATGCCCGCAACATCGTCCGTGGATATTTTTTTTTGCCTCTGATAGGAGACCCACTTAACGCGTTCGGTGACAGTACCTACGTCGACAGGCGGGGTAGGCTTAACGATCCATAACTGTGCCACTGTCAGCGAACGTGTTAAAGTGCTAATGAAGTTTGCATCTAAGTCCGTTCAATCGATTCCACGTGATACTCAAACAAATAAACAGACAAACAGACAAAACATCTAAAAACCATTGAAATGTGTTCTGATCTTAGAGCTCCTAACTCATTTTTCAACTATCTGCAATGTACAGATTTTTGACTCAAATCTGCTTTGTTGTATGATTTGTATGTACCTATACAGCAGCGTGGGTATTTGATACGGGCGAATAATTAATCCAGCTATAGTACCTGTTCATATGAATCTTATGGGATAATAATTTAGTTAAATTGTGTTATTAATTAGTTGTAATGATTATTCTAAGGTGCGACAGAGCTCCAATGTATGTCGTCCAACTCTGTTTGACATGATAAATTACACTGACATGATACTCGTATGACGTTTAGATAGCTACGTTAATTTATGTGAATGCTGAATTTTTATGTATGAAAAAAAAACATCTTAATTTCCTAAAGAAATTAATGTAAATAGGTTCCCTAGGTCCAATAGTAATCGTCATTAAAATATTCGCCCGTATCAAATACCCACGCTGTATACGACAGTATAAATTCGACTACGGCATTTTAGTTTCGGAACGTAATGCTGCAGAATTCGAGTTCCAAACGTAGTGGGGAGACAAATGTGAGGTGTTTTACATGTTAGAAAGAAGCGAAAGTTTAGTAAACTGCAAAATTTCATGCATAATACCCAGGGGTGGTTGACTGATTTGGATGTTAATTAAATTGAAATGAGCGATGAGTTGAGGACTTCTCAGAGTGTTAAAAACATTTTCAAATTCAAACGTTTATTATTTGTTTTAAAAAACTGTTTTATTTGGCAGATTTAAATAGCACTAATTTTTCGTAGAAATCGCGAAACGTCTGGTTGATGTTACTGGTGACCGAAGAGCTGGTGGCTTCCTCGCACAACGTATCAGCATTGCGATACAACGAGGAAATGCCGCCAGCATCCTAGGTACAATGCCTCAAGGACCTACTTTAGATTTAAGGTAGGTAGAGGTAGGTAGTTAGGTAAGTTACACTTACTGTATATATTTCGAGAATAAATGCGTTTATTTTTAAATAAAAATAAAAATATGAAAAGTAGCCCAAGTTTTATTCTCGTAAGTTTGTTATAAGTGTTAAGAACATAAGAACTAAATTGTGAATTCGTACTTGTACAAGTACGCGTGGGCTTACGAGGTTAAAAAGTACTAAAAGTAGCGGTATCTATAGGATGGGAAGTGGCAGTTTAGCCGTTTTGCTGTTGATAATCGATATTTTTGGTAAGAAACTAATTTGTAGGAACCATTTTAAATAGTTCTATGAGATTCACGCTTGGATGGTCGGAACCGCTCGTGACAGTCGTGACAGCTCGCAGCCGACGTGACGGGTTCTATAGAAATTGACACATGTCCCAGCCCGATCCGTTCCATTCTAGTGTGAGTCCTCATTAAAATTAATTAGTGAGGCCGCGTAACAAGTTCTGAACGCTGACCTTGAATGCGCAAAGCAGTGCAGCGTGCGTAACCAAGATGCCAATCGCTCACGCTCCGAAACGTATCGTAGTTATCTCCCTCTATCACTCTACCTTATTAGTGTGACAATGACAGTTGCGTTTCGTTCGCGACGCGCGTTAGTGATTGGCGTCTTGACTACGCACACAGTGTATGTAGCCTCTTTGGGGTTCGGGGAGCGAGTCTCGCTATCCTCTATGCTCAAACCATTCACCATTTTCGCCGAGCGCTCATGACTCGTTGCGACCTACAACTAGTGGCTCTGTGGGCCAAAGACCTCGCGAGATGGTACTGGTATTGGCAGAGAAGTCGTAAGCGCCTTTGGGGTCTATGGCGCTTAGGACCTTTGTAGCAATCTCGCCATTTTGAAAATTTCCCAAAACTGAATCGACAATTATTTTTGTGCACACAACAAGCTTGCAGCTTGCAAGGAGAACAAACGGACAGACACACGAAAGCATTTTTGCCCAAGCTGAAACGGAGACGCTTCGCTCGCTTTGCTCACTCGGCCAATTATACAGAGTTTTTAAGTTGCTTTATTAATTAAACTATTACTTAATGAAGTAGTAAATATAAACTCGTGTTTATCTAATTCGAAAATTCTTAAATGAAAATTTTAATAATCCCCCTACCCGCTGACCCTATCCGCTCTTCAGCTACCTATCGCACTTAACATACGCTGTCTCTACAAAATATTTTGCATTATTAATTGCAGAGCAATATTAATTAAGCTAAATAAAACTCGCGATTCTCGGAATACCGTGCGTGGCGTGGAAGAATGAAATTGAGTCGGAGTACAAACAATTTTAAAGTTGACGGCAATCATTTAGATACGTTCCTGCTTTTATGCAGCGAACTTAAAGTATGAAAAACTAAATTCAATTAAATGGTCACACACGCATATATATCATGTCATCAGTTCCTGCTGACAGGTTCTGGAGCGGTAACAGCAGCAAGGTCAGGATGATGCTGCTCCACAATACTTACAGTTCAGGATGTCAATACTTAACCTCAGAATCACACACTACGCATCGCACGGGCAGTACAAGCAAATAAAACAACGAAAGGGGTTCTAATTTTTTTATTCTCTTATAACTCTTATAAAACTAAGCAGATAGATAAACTGAATAAGCAAGAGTCTACCACTGGTTCGGAAAAGACCTCTTACTGAAAAGAACCGGCAAGAAACTCAGCTGGGCTGTAGTATATGACATATCTTTAAATTTATGGATCACCAGCTTTTTTGTAACACCTTGTATTAATTGATACATCACCCCGGCCTAGCTCTGGTCGAGTATTGCGTGAGCTATCTTTAATTGTCTACGAAGTTATCAAATTTAATATTCATCACTCTAACCCTCGTTACATTCTCCATTAATATATTACCAAATCTATTGACATAGTACAATAACTTTGCACCAATGTCAGTGAAAACAATACACCTCAAACAATAGTTTAATCAAGAACCGTCGACAAACAATGTAGGATTGTAATGAGTTTGTAGATTACGAATTTAACGTTCGATACGTTGAGGGATATCTGAAGAATAAGATGTGTGTCCTTACTTTACCATGAGTTCTAAGTAGCCGTACTCGACAGCGACTGCGCGATCCGGTATTTGCATCTCTGCCTCACCAGTTAAGAGCGAGCAAGATGCAAACATTATCGAATCACGCAGGCGTTATCGAGTATGGTTACGTATAACTCATGATAAGCACATTGTTATTGAATAAAGCTGTCGAAAGTATTAGTTCGCTTTATCAGATTTTTATTCTGGACATCAATTTGCTTAATGAAGCGAGATAATATAGATATCAAGAAGCTTGGGTGCTGTAACTTTTCTTTCTATCCTTGTCAATTCAACAATGCTTTATGCGTTTTAGAGAGTCTGCCAACGTGTCATCCATAACATTCGCGCAACGCAAGTGGAATATATTCATTCCGAAACAGCTGTAGAAGACCGTGATAAACGGTGCCTTACGTTTAACTGAATTGCATAATACTCGCAAAACGTACAAACTTGCAACAGATGACAAATACGTCACATAAGGGAGTTATGTCTTAGTATTAATTGCTTTCAGTGACTTGTTAAATTCTGGTTCTCCTACAATCTCATAGAATAAATTAGTTAAAAATGGGCATTTAGTTAAAAATATCTATCTATCTAATCAGTCACAGACTTATACTGCTAAACATAGGCCTATAGCTCGCCATAAACTACGATCCCGTGAAGACCGTATCCATCGACTCCATGCTACCCTGACAAGGTCATCCGTCCATCTAGCCGGGGGCTGTCCCACGCTGCGCTTTCCCATTAGGACTTGCCCATTACTGCCCCAACGGCCATCCGTTCTCCGGTCTACATGGCCCGCCCATTGCCACTTCAACCGTGCAATTCTGTTAGTTATGTCGATGACCTTGGTTCTTCTCCAGATAACCTCATTCTTGATTCTATCGCGCAGAGAAGTTCCAAGCATAGCCCTCTCCATAGCACATTGCGTTACTCTAAGCCGCCTAATATGAGGCCCATTGTGAACGACCAGGTCAGGTTAAAAGTGATAAGGAGGCTTGCATTAAGGCACAAGTTTCAATTAAATGCTTGGGTTTAAATCGCG
The DNA here is from genome assembly GCA_949128165.1 of Lathronympha strigana. Classification (NCBI taxonomy): domain Eukaryota; kingdom Metazoa; phylum Arthropoda; class Insecta; order Lepidoptera; family Tortricidae; genus Lathronympha; species Lathronympha strigana. Next base: position 6,073,854 of record OX421911.1, read on the forward strand.
GTTTGTACCAATTTGCTTTTTCCAACCTAATAACGCAATACAATTGATATCGTAAGCCGCTAACATATGACGGAATAAATCACTAAGCATTACCAATCCCTATTTGACAACCTTTGACATTTCCTGCGACCTTTCGAATTTGTACGTAAACGCGTTGTAGGTAAATACCCCAATGTATCTAATTTGAATAGTGTACTGAACAGAGTAGGCGACATTTGAATGTGGATTGTTTATTAATTAACGTTGTAGTTGGATCCCTTGGGTTCGTTCTTAAACATGCGTCACGTCTCGGGTATGTAGGTATCACACCTACTACGAGTAATGAAGCACAGACATGACAGACCAATTAAACATTACGCGCAAAGAATCTCTATTGCGATTCAGCGCGGGAATGCCGCTTGCGTGACGGGCACACTGCCGAGCGGTCCGGCTTTAAGTTTGTAGGTATTGTTTTTCTATTTTTAAGGTTTAGATTAGATTTATCAATTACACTGTATAGGTACTTTTAATTATTATTGAAATAATTTTTTTTTAATGATAATCATAAGTCGTCATCTGTAAAAGAAATCACTAAGATCGAAACCTCTGTTATCGAGAGCCTCTGTAATTGAAACGAGATCGACTTTAGCCTGAATGATTGGTCTAAGAGGAAAACCTGGTTGATTGACAAAAACTGCCGGTCCCTTTGAAACTTCGATAATCCCAGTTTCACTGTAATGTTGAACAAACATGAAAAAAAAAGTTTATGACTGAGATTGACTACTCTCTACTCTCTACTCTCTGCACTTTTGTCGGAAATGCTGCAATGGAGTCAAACACAAAAACAATGTTCGGAATCTTTCCGGAGGGCATTTCACAAATTAAGGGCTATGAAGGTTGATTTCCTTATTGAACCCTCATCCATATTAAAAAAGTACTCCTTTTATATTTAATTGTATGATAAAAATCATGACTGCATGTACACAAGCTGTTAACTATTGGCCACAAGAAAGATTGGCTTCAGATCTACACTTCAGCTGAACACGCACTTTTTCTTTGATATGTTAATAGTAATGATGTTTATCATACAATGAAATAGAAAGGGAGTACCTCTTGATGTAGATAAGGCTGAAATGAGAATATCAAGCTTTATAGCCCTTAACTTTTGGATGGTCCACCAGAAAAAATTCAAACATCGTTTTGTGTTTGACCTAATCTGCCGTCCTATCTCTAAAACCTAACTAACCCACAAATGATAGTTTTGAGATATCGGCAAAATATGTTCAAATCCAAATCTCTAGAAAGTATGTGCATTTATTCCAGATCTCTTTTTTGCAAAAATTCAAACTATATTTATACTAACTTACTTTGAAAACCATTTTGTCAAATAATAATCTAGTATATTTAAAAAACTTGTTTTTTTGTTTTAGTGTTGCAAATAAATACTAAAATATCCAAGATAGTACTTCTAAAACACCGTTAAGTATACCATAGCCGTTCTTTAGAGTTTGATTGCACGTCAAAAATAGCTAAATAATGGCCAAGTCGCTTAACGAGTTTATAGTACTTATTGTAATTGTGCGTTGTGTGGTTACTAAAACATAACTAAATAACCGCAAAGTTACTTAACAATTTTATAGTATCCATGGAACAAAAAAATATGATAGTAGCCGTTTTTTAGCTATGCAACGACTTCAAATATTCAAGTAATGCGTATACATTACTAGTCTATAAGCCCGTTACATCCCGAACCAGCGATGTTAACGTGGTTTAAGTATTGTATTTATTTGCAAAAAGGATTCATCTTTTTAACAAATAACCGTTAACCTGCAATAATAGTATCAAGGTATTTAGAATGTTTTTAAGATATTATGTGAGTAAAACACATATGAATCATATATTTATTTATTGGCATGCCAAATATAAGTTTATAAAAAACTTACAAATCAATATTCGATTTTAAGCTAACATGGTCGTTTGCATTATAACTAATATAAAAACGGGATAATTATCATGTATGTTTGTTTTATTGAGCATCCGATTTTGCACAAATCGAAAAGAGACTGTTTCGGTAAGAAATGCACGGGTTGATATTGTAAGTGTGAATGTCGTGAACGTGATCGAGTTTCAAGTTAGAAAGCGGACGATAGTAGTGCCAGTGACAACACACAAAATAAGCGAACCCGTAAGAGGGCAGATCGCTATGGCGTGGGGGTAGGTAGTAGGTGGGGGCTTAACTAAAGACTCGCAGCTCGTCAGTTTACTCCATGAATAAACTGACGCTTGCAACAGTGTCGAAATATCGGATGCTGAATGAACCAAAAATGCATGGTAGGTAATTATCCCATTTTAGACATTATATTAGTTACTAACAAGTCAGTCCTTCGACTTCAACTTTTTATGACTATTTTACAATTTCGTCTTTGATCCCTAATTATTTTGAATAATTATTATGAACATAACTATAATAATAAGATATTTCTTACAATCTAAAATACTTTTAGTAAGTACCTACAAATGAACTAAATGCTTATATTTTTATTACAACCTTATATAGCTTGACCAGAAGCATTGTGCATTTGGTTTTCAGCAGAGTCGTCACTATGCGAAGATAGAGTTTTGCCCTGATCAGAAGCATTCAGCGGTTAGTTTCCAGCAGAGTCAGCGCTATTCGAGTATAGAATATTATCCTGACCAGAAGCATTAGGGGCTTGGATTTCATCAGAGTTGGCGCTATGCGAACGTAGAATATTACCCTGGCCAGAAATATTGGGCGTTTGGTTTTCAGCAGAATCGGCGCTATGCGATAAAGATACAATATTGTCTTGACCAGAAGCTATTTCGCATCCCGTAACGACGGTTGGTGGAGTATTACTTAAAATGTTATTAGTTGATAGTACGTCTGTAGATCTGTCTTCTGTTTTTGGATTTAAAACTTCTGAATCTAAAAAGTTTAAATGGACTGGTCCTGCCAAAACCATATTTTTTGTTTCTATCCATTTTGTGTTTTTTACAGGCTATACAATTTTGTTTGTCCGAATCATCCGAAGTTGAGATACATTCGACGTACGATTGAAAGCATAATCGCTTAGCGGGACTGTTTAGTCAATTTGTATCTATCAACTTGTATCCAATGTTGATGAGATTCTGTCATAGGAGCACGTCCCAAAATCGTAATATGTTCATCAGGTTCGAAAAAGAACTCAAAATACTTTGATGTGGGTAGATTCGGTAAAGATTTGTTTAATTTACTGCTTGTCCGATGCTGCATGGGCTTCTTGCTGTGTAGCTTATCAAGAACCGACATACCTTCATGCAATTGAGAGTTTCTTCTTTTATGCTGTGTAAAGGCGGTAGACTAATTTGAGCTAGTTCTTCGTTTTTCTGCCAGATTTCTATCATAGTCTGTATTCTCGTAAAACACCTGGAAGAAATAACAATCATTATTTATTGTTTGTAAATGTATTCCTTTCTAAGAATATATACGATATTATACCTATTTAAGAACATATATATATATAAGTATACAGGATGTAATCATGAAATGTTTACTTACATAAAATAAATACATAAATACAAAATCTACAAACAAATTTTAGGAACTATCAAAAGTACATCACAAAAGTGCAAAAGTACAACATTTTAAAATAAATCTAGATTGTTTCCATATTTAATTTAAATGCTTCTATAACATTTTGACAACTACACCTAAATTATATAAAACAACGATAAAAAAATACTGATCAGATGACATGAGTACTTAGTTAAAACACAACAAATGATTTAAAAAAAATGTATGTTATGAGAGAAAGTGAGAATACCCATAAAAATAAGATATACACCGTTTTTACTGACTGTGTTTTAACTTTGTTTGTTAATGATTGAAAATAGATAACTAACTTTATAGCTTTATAAAGCTAAATTGTTCTTAATACACATCTTTTTTAAAATACTCAAGCTAAACCTAAATGTAGCAGGCAGAAAACATCAATAGAAAGACGTACTCAACACTTACCTTTGGTTACCGGACATATTTTTAACGAAAAGTTTGCAGGCATCACTCACTAAAACAGCACGCAACCTTATGCGCACGCGCCGCACGGCCGACTGACTCCATTATGTAATAAAATAAGAGGGGATATGTTTCGCACTTAGTGGGATTTTAGCGTAGTATTGCCAGTTGACCGTATTTAAGTGTTGTATTATTATATTTTTGTACAAACATATTCACCGTTAAGCGCGTTAACTAAGCTTTTGCGTTGTATTTGTTACAGGGATTATACTACAAGTCTTTAAAATACACGGTTAAATGTTTTTAGCCATGTTAAAGCGTAGGAACTGTGTTTTAGTGTAGCATATGAAAAAAAAGAGATTGCGAAATAAAACGTAATAATAGGGTTAAATGGCATAAATGGGAATTTATAAAGTTTTTGTCAAGTAACGATGTTTTAGGTATGTATCGTACAAAAGATTTATCAACATAAACAACAATTAAGCGTTTTTACATTGCTTATAGTTGAGTAATGTGGGTTAACGATTTTATAGTTTTGAGAAGTATCACAATATTGTGCACTTAACGTGTAAAGTCGAGTCTGTATCTCGGTAACTACAAGTGATAAAAATATAATTCCAAGACCAGTCGATGGGGATTTGTTTTCTCTTTTAGAATCTTCGTCCAAATGAAAACTGCTAATATGCAGCTTAGAGCGGTTTTAGCGATAGGACGGCAGTAATTACGATCATCCCACTCGTACGCACGACATCGGATTGCAAATAAACGTGACGTCTGGATTGCTAATAATTTGGCCGTTATTTTTTTATCGACACTGACCTGTGTCTGTGCAAAAACTTTCTGATTAAGAATTTAATTATTCTATTTTGGTGGGAGGTAAATGCCAAAAAATTTGAATTACCTTATCAGTACAGTCTTTACTGTATAAAATTACGCGTTTAGTTTATAAGTGTAAATTTACAAGCAAGATGGAAATACTATCAAATCCCCCAGTTGCTCTTGACTATGGATACGTAGAACTCATATAGTCCTCCACATCGATTTCGATAACAGCGACCCCAGCAATTTATGAATTTCTCCCATTGTGGGCTCGTATGTGGCTGGCCAGGCCGAACTTGCTCTTAAAAACTCTTCTGCACTCATTGCATAGAACTCATGGTTAGCACACCAATTCGTAATGTTTATTTCATTTCACAAGCAGCATTTGCGTATAAATACATAATATTTGCAGGTTGTATGTCCCTAATTATTTGGCCACAACTGTAGGTACATAACATTAAATAGAGTCGCAAATGTACAGGTAATGAATTACAAAAGGGACAATGCTCGTTTTGTAGAGTCCATTTTAAAAATCGATTGAATTCGTACAAAAGAAAGTAAGTACGTAAAATAGTAGATTATAAAATGATATATGTTCGGTGGCGGCGTACATTGAGTTCCGAATAAAGCGATGGATTCTACAAAAGAATCCCGAAAGTAGTGAGAGATTCTACAAAATAATCCCGAAATTAGTGCGAGATTCTAAACTAGAATCCTGAGCGTAATGAAGGATTCAAGCGTTAACGCCCAAGACGAAAATAATTTTGATACCGTGTGACACATACTGCTTTTCACACCAACTAAGAGAAAATAAACAAAACCGAAAACAGCATCATACCAACACCACGATGCCAGTAGTTAATGCCCGAAAACATAAAAATGTGTAGTTCTTAGATAAAAGTGCCACTTTTATCGCTCCTAGCTTGAACAGAAAAAACGCTTTTATGCATTGGTGGTGTGAAAAAATATTACGATGGTGTTGGTAATATTGTTATAGCAGTTGTTGACTTAACGAGCGATACTTACTCGTATATTAAGGAAACTGTTATCCCTTAACTTATGAAAGCGATCCATCACGCGAAATAGAGTGCTTGGGGCAGATATCAACTACTTATCAGTCCTAGTACCGCGAAAATCGAACGAACAAAAATGTGTATCTCCCTCTCTATCGCACTTGCATATTCGAGCGAAAGAGATGCAGGTTGAATATTTAGACTTTCCGATGTTCGCGGTAGGGCCGGCAGGCCCTCTGACACTAGAGTTTTGAAATGAAACTGGCTTCCTGCCGATGAGATCGTGACGTTTTATAGTCTGTCATGTCAAGCGTCATTCTCACCTAACATACTTGTCAAAGCATGATAGCGACGGCGACAGACGATAAAACAAGCAGCACATTAGACTTGTTTTAGGGAAGTATACTAAAACTTCTAATGTGGGGGTTATTTTTTAACAATTTACTTGACTTAGATGGTGACTTGAACAGGCTTATTGAAATCGGGGTTTTTTCTTATACATTACTAGCTTTTACCCGCGGCTTCGCCCGCGTACTAAACGTAATTTTCAACCGTCTACAAATAAGGAGGTTCTTAGTTGGGCCCGTATATTTGTATGTACCTACATATGTATGTTTGTCCGCTATTATCTTGCGGTTGGCTGAACGGATTTAAATGGAATGGATGGTTGTCGCAAAAGTGATCAAACTGAAAAATTCAAGTTGGCGGCTGTTGCTCAAGTTTGACCTCTGATTTGTTATAAAGAACCTCTCGAACCCTTTATATGTGCCTACCGAGCTTTATCACGAACTTAAATCTATAAATTCAAGATGGTGGCCGTTGATGGTGGCGTTGGTGGTTCGTTAGAAAGAACCTTTCGGATCCTCGGATATCGATTTTCATCACGATCAGATCATAACTGAAGAAATTCTAGAGAGACGATGGCCGTTTTTCTCAGTTTTAACTTCAGATTATTCATAAAGAGAACCTCTCGGAAATCGATTTTAACACGATCGGATCAAATCCGAAATAATTCAAGATGGCGGCCGGATCTCGCAGTTTTTACTACAGATTCATTACTGAGGAATCTCTCGGATCCCCAAATACCGATTATTATCAAGGTCGGATTAAAACTCAATAAATTCAAGATGGAGCCCCTTTTCGCAATTCTGATCAAGGACCTATTTTAGATTTAAGGTAGGCAGAGGTAGGTCGTTAGGTAAGTTACACTTACTGTATACTATACTTCCCATGTTGACTTTTTCACCCCATTTCGTACTCCTATTTACTCATTTCTCGTTATGTGTGATATATGTGAATAAAATAGTCTAATAAATCTTGTTTCCCGATATACAATCAAATCCCACTTCACCCCTTTAGGAGGAGAATTCTAAAAAATCGTAGCTATTTCCCGCAGCTTCGCCCGCGTACAAAATAAATGTTCAACCGTAACGTAATTTCAAAATCAAGTTGGCGGCTTTGATTCGTTAGAAAGAACCTCTTGAACCCTTTGATATGTACCAACCGAGTACATATTACGATCAATGTTGATCTGATTCCTTAGAAAGAACCTTTCGGATTCTCAGATATTGATTTCCATCACGATCAGATCATAACTGACGAAATTTCAGATGGCGGCCTTTTCACGCAGTTTTGGCTCCAGATTCATTGTAAAGAACCTCTCGGATCTTCTTTCTTATCTCAATTAGAAGGTGAATTCTGAAAAATCCTATCTTAATGCACACCTACACCTTAATAAGAAACCTACGTGCCAAATTTGAAATTCTAGAAACAGAAATAAACAACAAAACACTCAAACGACACTCATATTGATATTTTGAGATTTCAACCCCATCGCACTCCAACAGGGAAGATGGTGTATCATACGTCCACCTCATTGGATTTTAAAATGGTTTTTGTTTTTGATTTCAGCGACTCGATAAACCATAAAAACGATAATCATGATGATTTTTGACTTTGTTACCCCTTTTTGCCCTCTTAGGGGTTTAATTCTCAAAAAATCAAATACACGTCTTTACTCATTTATCTTTAGAAATACTCTTGTGTAGTTTTGAATAAAATAGTTTAACTAATCATGTTTCCCCATACATAGTTTGTACCGTCATTTCTCCCCCTTTGGAGGTGAATTTTAAAAACTCCAAAACGACACCCATATTTTATATTTTATATTTTTAGAGTTCGACCCCCTCGCGCCCCAACAGGGAACATGGTATTTCACAATCGCCACGTTAGATTTTAAAATAGTCGTTGTTTTTGTAATCAGCGACCCGATAAACCAGAAAACGATACCCATGTTGTTTTTTTTACTTTTTCACCCCTTTTTTCCCTTATATGGGTTGAATTCTCAAAAAACCTGAAACACGTGCTACCTCATTTATCTTTATAAATACTCCTGTAAAGTTTCAAATGGAATAGGCCAACTAATCTTGTTTCCCTATAAAAACTTTGGACTTCCAAATCACCCCCTTAAGGGGTTGAATTTTGAAAAATCCTTTCTTAGTGCATCTCTAGACTTTATAAGGAAGCTATGTTTCAAATTTGGTATCTCTAGGACCAGCGGTTTGGGCTGTGCGTTGATATGTCAGTCAGTCAGTCAGTTAGTCATTCAGTCAGTCAGTTTCTTTTTTATATATTCATTATATAGATAAAAACACCTTTTTTGTATTTTGATGAGAAACCTTTACACATAAAATAAAGTCTCTAGCTAAACAGAAAACCTTCCGCCATACAAACTTTCAACACCCTTTTCACCCTTATAAGGGTCGAATTTTCGAAATCACTGAAATTACTTTTTGTAAACTCTAATGAGGATGCTTTTCACAAAGTTTGTAGTCTATAACTAAAAGGGAAACGCTTCCGCCATACAAACTTTTAACACACTTTTCACCCCTTTTGGGGATGATTTTTCCAAAACGCTTAAATTGCTTTTTTTGTATTTTAATAACAAACCTCTACACCAACTTTTGAGTCTCTATCTAAAAAAAAAAACTTTCTTCCATACAAACTTTCAACCCCGATTTAACCCCCTTAGAAGATGATTTTTTCAAAACCCTTTCTTATTCGTTACCTTCGTTAAACATCTAACGTAATGTGAAAATTTCAGGATCATACGTTTAGTACTTTCGGCTGTGCGTTGATCAGTGAGTCAGTCAGTCAGGACTTTTCCTTTTATATGTATAGATTACTCTGTATCTTATCAGTTTTTTGGTAACAATTTTTTATGTATTTTACGTTACCTTCTCCATTTAGTAAACTAATATAATAGAAACCCTTTTGGGTATAATCTTAAAACAAACTTAATTTCAGTAATGGATTCTATTCAAGTAACTTTAAACAATATGAAAAATTTAACGTTTTCGACATATTGCGCTTTTTAGCATAACATAATAAGTTGCAGCTTGAAAATTATTTTAACGACTGCCAATGGAGGCGTATGTTTTTTTCAGGAGGTAGGTATCAACTTTATACATATTAACCATATTTTTTTGTTTCCCGATATGGTATCCGACTAGCCGTGGATTATAAACGTTTGAAGGATATCATTCCTGGTTGTGGTATAAAAACACATGGTTGTAACAGCAAAAATATACCTAAAAGCTAACGAAATGGGAGAGAACCTAATATTTAGTACTAACAAATATTGCGGCCCCAAATATTAAGATGGCAATCAATAAGTACCTTCGTTCAGACCCAATTATTAAAACAGAGCAGTCCAAATATAATGAATCAAAAGCAGTTTAATTAATAACGAAACATCAATAAATTTCTGTTTGCTAATTGATAACGTTTTCAAAGCAATCGTTCAATATTTATGGTACATCAAAGATTCTATTATTTTAATTAGTGTAACTAATTGAATGTTGACTTGTACTGAAAATAAACCAGTTTTAACACTCAGGTAAATGCATCAAACAGAATATGAATGCGTGTTCTGTAAGGAGTTTGTATTCCAGCGGAGAGCGAATGGGGCGATAAGCGGCTATTCAAGGTGGTAATTGGAAGTCTTTGAACAAATATTGGGCACCGTATATCGATCTTAGGGCCTTAACACACTAGCAATTTGTGAGCGATTAGACAACTAATACCAATGTTGTTGTTGTTGCTGTTGTTGCTGTTCTATGGCTCCCCAGAGGTGCAGAGGGTCTTCACAAGCTCGCGCCATCCCTTCCTGTCTTCCGCGACCCTTCTAACCTAGTTCCAGCTCAGTCCGACTGCACGCAGCTCACTCTCGACGGACCGTCGCCAAGAGTTTATAGGTCGCCCGGAACCACGCTTCCCATCTGGGGGTTTCCAATCGAAAGCGATGCTTGCGTTATTCGCATCGCATTTCCTCGTCGAATGAAACTAATACCATTACTAATAAATAATCAATAAAAACGTGTTCTCATTATAATAATAAAATATTTTGATCTTATTAATATGTTTATACAAATGTCTTACCACCATACGCATCTGACTGCATGGTGACTACCCTAATGTTAATGTTATCTTGCCATTTGTATGCATGCCCTATTCTTTTTTTTTGGTTTTTAAATGTTTTATTGTTTCTGTCCTGTATTCCTGATTTTTACCATGAATAAAATAAATGATTTGATTTGATTTGATTTGATTTTTGATTTGATTTGATAAGCTAAAGGTCAAATGTAGGAAAGAGAAGCTTCTGTACTTTAGTACAGTTACTCTATGCTAGTAATGAAGAGACGAAACAATAATGTGCATGGGATTGTAAGGTTTAAAAAATAATATGCATAGAGTTGACAGATTTTCAGTGATTAATTTTAATTTGAATACTTAAAAATTACTGCTTAATTCTTAGTAATAGTACCTCTATTAATTAAAAATTAATAGAGGTACTATTACTAAGAATTAATATTAAATGTAGCCATTCTCATGCATCTACATTTTGGCCTTACCTATACTTTATAACTACCATAGTCTGAAATCACCTAATTAATTAAGGACGGACGTGGCCAGCACAGGCATTAAGTTTATTGAATAGTAATGGTTATTGAACTCATTAGCATTAGGAGTTATTATGCCAAAGCACGTCTTAAACGGTTAATGGGCCATGACGGTTTATGACGGAGAACCAATGGAGGCAGTTTCAGGTAAATGTCGATAATACCATATGAAATTAAATTAAATTTCTTTGAAATCATTTGGTTACAAGTCACTTATAATTTAAAATTCAGTAGCATTGATTATTTAATTAATTTACACTTGTTCGTAACTTTATATGTAAAGTTATGTAACAATATTTTTGAGTAATACCTACATTTTTTTTTATAATTTAATAAAATATTAATTTAGGCACATCATGATCAGACATAGGAATCGGTGGGACAAATTTTCTTGACATGTAGGGATTTCCTATATCGATAAACTCAATTATCGATGCTAGCTCTATACTAGTGATCACTCAAAGGGTTGCTTGTAAAACCATGTTTTTTTTAAAAGTGTAAATATCAAATTAAATAATAACTCAATTCTTTTCTTATTTTTTTTAATTTAAAAAAAATACGTATTTTTTTAACTTATGAATGTAGTATTGTTAAAGTAAAGGAAAAGTTTGTTCCGCGTTAAGCGGTTCCACCTTGGCTCATAATTAAAATTAATTTCAAGTGGCTAAATAACTTTTCAATTTCTGTAGAGATTATAGGGGCATAACAAAATTTCATAAAGTGATCAATTGTACTTAGTCTATTCTAAGTCTTTAAAATATATATGTACAATGCATACAGAGTGAATTTAAAGTTTAGTGTTATAAAATCAGGCAAGTTTTTTAATATTTTTAGCCATTTTTTTGTAATTTATTTAACTTTTAGAAGTTATATCGTGATAATAAAGAGGCTTTTTAACATAACTAAGCCGTTAAATTAATATGATTTATTTTCTAACTCGGATAAATGTCAAAACATTTTTAAATTATAATTAATGTTCAAATTATTTGGATATATGTTATAACAAATAACTGATGTTGTTTTTTATGTAACCGCACAGTAACATTACTTAAAAAGTTCAAATGTATAATGTTGATTTGTGATCGTAATTTGTGTGTCGAGATATCGGGTGCTCAATACAACAAACATACATAGTAATTATCCCGTTTTAGATATTAGTTATAATGCAAATGACCATGTTAGCTTAAAATCAGAACATATTAGTAACAATAAATATAAATCTACAAATAAGAATAAATGTAAAGCCACATGGAATATCATATTCATATCTTCACAGGTTACAAATGCGAATTACGCAACTGATGTTAACCATTTAAAATAGACGATAATACAATTATAACAAACCGCAAGATGTTTGTAATATTTTAAATAACCATTTCATAGACTTAGGCAATTGTAATAAGGTATAAAGCAATAATAGGCCAAATATATATATAGAAAATAGTACTATAGGTACAGTCAAGTGTAAAAATATGGGTGGACACATCTTACTCAAAAATATGTCCCATAGCATTTTATTCTATTGTAATAAGAGCATAGTACTATATTTATGAGACGATTTTGTCGATACGTATTTTTCCACTTGACTGTACCATGTTTTTAACACCAACAGATAATAAAGTGGTTTATAAATTGATTATGTCACTAGGTGTAACGTCCTACTGATTGATACTGTGGACACGGGAAAACCTGGCTCACCGACGTACCGTCTACCCTTGTACGAGTACCCCGGGCGGTGGCCTGCAAACCTCAATATACTACATCCCTTCCTTGTTGTTTTTTTTTAATTAGTTTGCATCCTATCAATCAGTTATCAAAACTACTTATCTACAATTATGAGTTACAAATAATGACTGGTATGACACAAATTTAATTACTTCTCCGAATTAAATAAGCTAGCTCTTTTCGTTTCAGAGCTATTAAAAAAAATGTTAGAGACGCGAAACTTGTGCTCTCGAGTGTAGATTGGTAAGCATTCATGAGGGCTATAATATCAACCTCATTTATGGAATATACAGCCTTAAATAAATCGTTTAATTATTATAACTTTATTGTTATACCGCACCTAAAACGTTTTATCTATTTCCTACTGTAAAATGTAACTAAAGCTAAAGGTTAATTATTTAACATACATACCGCTTATTACAATTATTCACATTATAATAAAGGGTTTCTAAAACAACCGGGAACTTTAATTACAAATGGGGTTAGTCATCCTTATCCTTTATTTAGGAAACATAAAGTAGGTACCGCAATTACCTGCGCAGTTTCAGTTAATTGTTTAATTAGAGGGTAGATGCGGAACTACGAAAATCGCTGCAGTTAATTGTCCGTTAGACTTTTCTGTCTTTTCCTTGTTCCAGTGGGGTGAGGCAGAGTGGCTATTCGTTAATGGTGAAAAGTATCTCTTCTTAGTGTTCTCCCGGGAGTCTGCGATCTACTTTGGTATAACCCCAAGATATATAGTAGCCGCTATACCTCGTTTTTTAGGATTAGAAAAATCGATCGATTGTCGGCGTGCAATTGTTAGGAAACCCATTATTATAACATATTTGCCTCCTTTGTTGTCCGAAATAAATGAATTTTATTTTTATTTTTATAAATACTTACTAAATTAATTAATTATTTTGCTCTCCCCGTCAAAATACTGACCCAGTATCTTAACATGCGACAGTCGCGGCGCTTCGCCACCATTCTCAGGAAACTATTATCGCTGCCTCTCACTCGCTTTGCGCAAAAGCAAAGTTAATAAATATAAGCGCCACTAGCACCATCCGGGGTTAACTAACTAAACAGATTTTTATTATGGAATTTGACAGCTAACCTCGGGTTAGTTGGCCCAAGTGGCCCTTAGTTTCTTAACAAAAGATAAACATTTTAGTTGAAGAAGAGAACGGGTTTACCGTTCCACGTATGGAAGGTTGGTGAAACCCGTCATAAAATTCATGACCTGGCACACCGGTAATAAAAGCTCACGTGGTCTAATCCTGCAAAGTCAACACAGCGTTAGTCACAAGTTCCAAATTACGGGTGGATTTTCAAAAGCTAATTCAGTCTTTGTGGATGTGGAAGAGAAATTACACGGGTGAATTTTCAAAGTTATTCGCTGGATTGCGGAATTAAAGTGGAGAGGTGAGGAGAATTCGAATTTTGAGAGCGTTGGGAGCTCAGCGGTACGAGCGTGCGACTTTCAATCCGAATGTCACGAGTTCAAACCCCGTCTCGTTCAATGAGTGTTCGGAACTCATTGGAAGAGTTTATCATTTGAAATTTACCAATCGATTTTCGGTGAAGGAAAACATAGTGAGAAAACATGACTTAATTATAATAAAGTCTAGTTTACCCTCCGGGTAGGTGGTCAGATGGTAGTCGCTTTCGTTAAACTAGCACCTACGCCATATCTTGGGATTAGTTGCCCTGAACCGTGGCATAAGCCTGGAAAACGTTAGGAAAAAAGGGGTGACGACAATTCGAATATACAGATTCTAGTAAGTACGGTAAATTGCCAGTACCTAATGGTCACCGCCCAATAACTGGCCACCTTATACTAAAAATGAAATCTGTTCACTTTTAAACAGAGTTAATTTTTATTGTAAGTTTTCAATTACTGGCCGCCCACCGATAATTGGCCACCTCGTACATAAATGAATTTTATTCATATAGAATTTAAACTATTGTGTGACAAAAATTAATAGGTCAATAGAGTTTATTTTTGTACATATGATGTGGCCAGTTACTGGCGACTTACCCTACCTTACTTTCTCTGAATCTAATACCGACTTAGTTATGAACCTACATGTCTCCGCATAATTTCAAAGACTTCCGCAACAAACTTAAACTTATCACATGCCTCTCCCTGTTACGGGGTTGATAAACAAGTAAAAACTAAAAATTTTGAAGTTGTAAAGTTATATCGCTTGCAATATAGAGCGATTTTAATTATAAAACTATCGTGAGACTCGAACATATTAAATAATATTTAAAACGGGTCACTCACGTAATTTAGTCGATTTTCGCTCAACATGTTTCGATCAGCAGAGCTACCACCCGCGACAGAGGCTTGCCTACTAGATTTAATATTTTTAGTGTTTCGTACCAAAATGGTAAAATAGCACCCTTATGGTGTGACTCAGCTTGTCGTCTGTCGGTCATATCGTTAAATATATGATATCTTAAGAATGACCAACCAATTTGAAATTTGGTATAATTATAGACAAGGTTAAGGTTCTCTCAATTTGTCTGAACATTGGGAGATAAATTATCAGATAATTTAAGTTATTTTTCATGAAAAATTACCGATAAAAGAGGGGGCAAAAATTAGGTCGAGTATCATTTCAAATTTCAAAGGGCTTCATTTGCAAATCTAAAATATGTTTTTGTTTTTTTTTAAGTATTTTTTTTTTAATTTATAAACGAACATGTAAAAAAATATCCATACGAAGGAAAAAATATGAATTTTGTGCACAACGTTTACATTATCATAAACTCAACGTTTTAATTTTCATCAACTTCATGATTATCGAATTTAAACTATTGTGAGACATATAAAATTACTGATAACACTCACGTAGACCACACCTAAATACACGGAAACCTAAAGTCCATAATCAAAAGTTCAGTGCTGATAGCGACAGCGTAGTGGACACAGTGAGTTCAGTGTGATTGCCGCCGTTTACATCGGATAAACCAAATCTGCAGTCGAACGATCCCGGGATTCCAAGATAGGATCATCCTCAACTGATTTTGCCATCAATTTGCATCATTTTCGCTGCGAGGCGCAACTTAATACGCCTATCTGCATCGACGCTTTATAATGGCATCCTATGATGTCCGAAACACGCTGCGCATAGTGACTAAAATACGTGAGTGTTAACCGTAATGCTATTAGGTATAACCACATCATTATTCGAGAGCTGCGGTGCCACAGATAGGCAAATATAGATAGGCAAAAATAAGAGCATACTATCTTACATGCATGTTTGTGTATTTGTGCAACTTGTCACGTTTTATTGAAAAGGTTTCTGCGGAAGACCAGCGTCAAGGTGCGCAAAAGGTACCTTGACATCAAGCTGAGTACAAACCTTTTCGGTGACGCTATTATTCTAACCGTATTGTCTTTTATATTTTTGTACACTGAAGCGTCCCGAATAAACGTTTTTCTTTCTTTCTTTCTTTCAAATAGATACATACAAAAAACTATAACAACCCTTCATTACGTCGGAGGTTAATAAACTAGTAGCACAGAATAAGTTATAGTACTAAAGTGCAGAAGCTTCTCTTTCCTACATTTGATCAATAAAAATGGGTGTTCCTATAATACTTTGAACAATTAATTGTGACCTCTCTGCCTCCTAAAACTAGCACTTTTTAGGTGATTGATTTGATTTGTTATCTGTTTAACAACTTGTATAAAAAATGTGTTGACACACGAGTTTTATAATGATTCTTTTGAGATTCGTGTCATCAATGTTTCACAGCACTGTATCTATATTGCATACTGTAAAAGGTCAGTTATGTCATCTGTCAATTAGCGTGGCCTTCCCTGAAAACTAACCAAATTGAACGAGATAGCAAAACTGTTAGCCTTTCAAAACCGACGTCCGAAGCCTAAAGGCCTATTACTGTGAAATCCACGCTGCCATACGACTCTTTTAACGTTACATAGCAAAAACGTTAAACCTTTCAAAACTGACACTCAAAACCAAAAAGGACGAATTCACTTGAACATTTGTGTGGACTTACGACGTTTAGTGATTAAAATAGCCAGTGGTTAATTGGTTGGCTTTTAGTTGCGAGGCGCGCCGGAATGAACACAGCCTGCTACGAACATCGAAAAGTCTAAAATGTGTAGCTCCCTCTCTATCGTACTTGCTTCAAACGAAAGAGACGCATATAGGGAATTTGGAAGAACTCGATTTTTGCAGTAGGACTTTAGTGAATTTAGTGATTTGTAACATGACTTGAGCTTCATGCCTGCAAATAGCTGGGGAAACGCGGAAATGGTGTTAATCTATCACCATGCTTTTAATTACTGAGAAAAGGAAGACCTTGTGTTGTCCGGTTGGCCCTTTATTGTTGTTTTCCCTGCAGGCTTCTACTTACAGCACTGACGTCGTTCCGGTGTGTGAGCGAGACAACATATGTAGATATTTCTGATAAAAAAGAAGCCTTAGGCACTTATTCACTTACACATGACATGACCACTAGCGAAGCTTGCTCGTGAACCTAATGTCAAGAATTAGCAAAAGCACAAGTTTTTACGAAACGAGTGTATTATGCCCTTGTAGCCAAGACAATATACTAGCTCTAGGTTTAATTGGGATTCAACTTCTTGGAATTAGTCAGCGTCCTCACGCTTCATCATCATCATCATCATTTCAGCCGAAAGACGTCCACTGCTGGACATAGGCCTCCCCCAAAGATTTCCACAATGACCGGTCCTGCGCCACCCGCATCCAGCGGACTCCTGCGACCTTCACCAGGTCATCAGTCCACCTTGCGGGGGGCCTACCCACGCTGCGCCTTCCGGTACGCGGTCGCCACTCGAGAACCTTTCCGCCCCAACGGCCATCGGTTCTACGTGCAATGTAACCTGTGTGCCTCACGCTTGCTTTCATAGAAAGACTATTGGCACATATGTATGTAAGAAAATTATATATATTAGGGACATAGGAAAGTTCTAAACGGGCTATGGGCAGAAATATCCCCACCCACCAACAGAAACGAAACACGTCTCATTTAATAGATATTGGTAACTTGATGATGTTTTATTATTACGAGGATCGCTCTATATTTGGTGTTTTCTTGGAAAACCCTATGTTGTTTTTATATATTCTTTGTTCGTTTCATTGAAAGTTACAGGGAGAAGATTACAAGAAAAATTATTACAGAAAGAAATATGTTAGGTACTATCAATAATAAACAACTACCTTTCTTATAATATTTTTTATAATGTCTATTTGACGTACCTTAGAAGTGAGGTTTGATTCTAAATTAAAATGCATTACACAATTAGGCCACTGGCTGTATATAAGTATATACATGTTGTCTTTTAAAGAGTCTCTTTAATTATTTTATTTTATTTTATTTATTCAAGAAGTTAACACGACATTACAGCCTACGCCAATGCGTCATGAAACTAAGACTAATACAAACATAAAAACAAATGAACACATCGTCATGAAAACCAAATTTTAAAACATAATTAATTAACTAATATTTAGGCGACGTAACAGCGTGGCTCCGTTGCGTCGTCTGAACCGGCGTAGGATTCGGCAGGTTTCCCCGGAACCGCCGAAACACGACGCCCTTGGGCCAGAAGTCCGCACTCGCGATGGTGTCCTGCAGCGGCCGCGGCACGCGCACCACAACAAACGAGCTGAAGTGCACGTAGTGACTCGACCGCAGCTGTTGAACCTTCAGCGAGTAGGCAGTCTTCCGGCGGACGTAATCCACCACTGTATATCTGTTATGTAGTATCTTTATATTATTAATATTATCTCTAATAGTTTTGTACCAGCCAAAACTGTTGAAGAAAATCGAAGTCTTCGGCCCTAAATATATGAATCTAAAGTTGGTATTATTTGTCAGTAAAATAGGTTATGTCTGTACGAACCATACGTTACGTATACGTTATCACGGGTGCAAAAACGATTTGACAGTACAGGAAGATTATAAAAAACAAGCATTAACAGACTCGACACTCATTTTGAGGAACATCTATGCCTACTCGTACGAGTTAAAAACTTATCAACATTAGGTATTTCTAATACCCAACCTCCATACTTGACTTGAGTATCAATACATACTTAAATAGATTAACTATGCAGTCGCAATGCAAACTCTTTAGTCTTTTTTCCTTTTTAAAGACCGTTTTTGGACTATTTGTATAACTCAAAAACGTTAGTTATGTTGTTTTTGTAAACTGCCTTCAATTATTATAGATCTTTTCTAGCGAAAACTCTCCAGCTCCACGTGTAGAGAGCTTCTTAGATGCTTAGTAGCTGTGGGCAAAATATGCCCGCTTCTACCAAATAGACATTCTGTTATATGTGCTCTTTATCTGGTTGGTTATTGTACCCGCGATAACGACGTATGGTACGAACGCTCAATCTAAAGCTCATGGCGACCGTAACACCTTTGGACACCGTAAGGACGATTAGTTCTAGATTGAGCGAAGTGGCTCACTTCAAGATTTACACATTTCCGCGCGGTAGTATGGTATGGGCGTCTCTAGTAGGTATTGACCTCCTTTGGTAATTTCGTCAAAGAAATGAAATAAAATTCTTCGCTATAACCAACGACAAATTTAGTTCCAATCGCGTGCCAGCAGTAGCCTTGATATTAATAATTTAATCAGCGACGTCCGAAATTAGGCTCACGAACTTTAATGGATAATGTATTATCCGGGGTGAAGTTGACCCTTCGTTATACGTCTGGGCTTAGACTATCCCATCCCTGGGGGGCTTAATGGTGTGGGCTGGATTTAGTTTTATTAGCACTGTTACGTTCTAACATATGAAATATAGGATGGTCAGTGTATAGTTTTATTTTATTATGTTAAATGAAATGTTGCGAAATGGACTTGGGTTCACAAGTAACTCACCTCATCAGTCCAACTGATATGCCTACGTTCGGGAATATCCGACGGATCTGCCGATAAATGTATGGGAAATTTGTTTGGCGGATGTCCAGCGAACATCCTCACTATTGAGATCCGACGTATTGCCCCATCCAACGTATATAGCCGGCAATTGTTAAATTTGGGTATTTTATCCAGATGATATTTTATTGTGTATACACTGCTTAGCTAAATATCTTAGTAGTAAAACAATCGCTTAAAGAGAAAATTGAAAGTTTAGAACAACACACTGTCACATATTGCTCCGTGTCGTGAAAATCCGTGAAAAAAAACGAGACTGAAAGTTTTAACGCCTGCTATGCTGATGAAATCGAATCGGATCTGTGTAACCCAGACATATTTAAAACTCTACATCAACCATATTCCATCCCATAGCTGGATGAATATAAATATGTTCCGTACAAAAAATTCATACCAGCCGTTGAACCATTTTAGGAGGCACCTAAGGGACCTAAACTTGATAGTCGAATGCAGATAAAACAAAAAACAACGCTTCTTTAATATATTTAAAATTATATTTCAATTGTCTTGTTTCCATTATGAGCAGCACCATTAGGTACCTAAGGCAGCCTCATCCATTCCTCTCCATTTCGATAAAACGGGGTTAAAACCACTTACAACCCAGATTTGCTTGGATATCGCTCATGTACGCATCGTGCGACCCGGACCTATGTCAAAGATTTACAGCGAAACGTTGATTAAGTGAATAAATAATTCAGTCTCAGTATTTTATTAGGGTTCACTCTATCAGGCGTGAGATAGGTCCTGCGCGCTCGTTTTATGGGCTGGAAACAGAAGATATCCAGTTTTAACCCAGGAAAGATACGATTTTGACAGACATTAAATTATAATAGCCTGATTTTTTCAAATTACGTTAAAATGGGATATTTACATATGATATATGCAAAAATCCTACAAACTTTTCTTCCGGAAATAGGTAAATAGTAAAAAAAAACTAAACTAAATCGATTTTTTTAAATGAACGAAAGCAAATAGTTTTCTTGTATGTGAACATGACGACATATTTGTCTTCTATCTGTTAAAAGAAAAACCGCAGAAAACTTATTCAAGTAAAACCATTAGATCTACAAAATGTACGGCACGGGTGATAGATGTGTTATTTCGCTAGAAACAAATGTTAATAGGTAGAAACTGGTCCTGACCCATTTTAAACGGCTTAAAAAACATATATACATATAAATCTTACAACAAAAATGTTTGTAACATGTGTGTACATATTTGTGACGATTAGCGTGTAACGATATTTTGTTGGATTTTGTTGCCTACTTAATACTAGACTCACGATATATCCGTTACGCTAAAAAAATTACCTATTATTAATTATTTCCCAAACTGTCAAAATTTCCATACAACTGTCAGTTCAATGACTGGATTATTTAGGAAGTGCGAATCATTCAAATAATCGTAACCGCTGGTTTTTATGGAGTAAAGAAATAAATCATAGTGTGTTGCAATTATCGAACATATTAAATAATATAACGGGTCACTCACATAATTTAGTCGATTTTTGCTCGACATATACGTATTTCGATCTTAAAGAAGAACCACCGACCACCCACGACAGAGACAAGTCGTGCACTGCGGGCTAGCGCCCTCACTGCCCTGCACTTGCAGCGGCGGCGGATGATCTACCCTCATTCTCAGTATCGTTTTTGTCAACCGGGTTGCAAACAACACTCACTACGTCACTCGCTAAGGCCACGTTCACGTAATCGAGTAAATTACGTGAGTAACCCGTTTTAAATATTAATTTATATTTTGCGTGAACCGCGCATAATTATCTAAAACTATTTTATTTGCACAACCACAAGAGTTTATATATTTTTGCACGATTTGATTTGT
Source organism: Lathronympha strigana (assembly GCA_949128165.1). Lineage (NCBI taxonomy): Eukaryota > Metazoa > Arthropoda > Insecta > Lepidoptera > Tortricidae > Lathronympha > Lathronympha strigana. The sequence continues at coordinate 6,095,142 of OX421911.1, forward strand.
GTCTTAACGGAGGTGTACAAAGGCGAAAAGGTTTTGGGACTTAATTATTGTTTTTTATTACCCCTGACAACGAGTGCTGTAAATGACCCGAAAAATAAGGGAAAGTTGATTAATTCATTTTAAAGTGTTTAATTTTGGGATGCTTTTAAAAAGTGCTTTCAACAATTATTTGCTGATAAAAATTATAATTAATTTCAGATAGGTATGCTACTTTAAATTATGACCTTTATTTCAATCAACGTAAAAGTGATGTTCCATCTTTCTAAGATGACCAACGACTAAATACATAAGTAGGTATATCTAGTCGAAAATTAAATTTGTACTGTTTCCTCATATTCGGGCGCGGCTCGAGGCTCAAGTTGTTTATCTTTTACTATGGCAACGGGAAAAGATCCTTTACTCTTTACAATCATATCATCCCTAAACTAATACAAACGAGCCATTTTATTTGGAATCAAAATAGAGACGCCCCATTTTATTTTGATTTGGAAATTGTTATGTATATTTCCTCAGAATTGGGAGCTCTTTTGTTCCTAATAGGAGGAAAAATGTGTCCCGAGATTTTTTTCCCATTCTGTGGCCATTTTTCCTAGACTTTGTATGGAGGTAATGGAATGGAAGGATTTAATTTTTGGACAATTTTCTTCTTCTATTTGATTCGAATGAGCTCGCGATTCTGACCATTTTACAGATAGTGGGGGTGGGATTTAAATTAAATGGCTCAAACACGAGTAAACTAAGTAAATCCGCAACCTTTAGCTTTCATAGTAAGAATAAGCGAAGGTATCATTAAGCACTCTCAAACGTACTTGAAAAGAAAAATGTTCTTTTCGACCTTTTGTTTCCTTGAACAGAGCTCGTCAGCCCCCGCTTTAAGTGCCTATCGGCACATAACCGTTGCTGTTTAAAATTGTACGTAGTTACATAAATTCAACCAATTAGTTGCTTAACGGTGGAAAATGCTGCAAAGTTTTGCAACTTTGCAAATGCATTTAGACCCGAGTGCGCCCCATGAGAAAAGTCTTTCACAATGTATGCTGTTTTCTGCGTTGTATGAAGGAAGCAAATAATGGCCCAGGCGGAGATGGTGGGATGACTTGGATGCCTTCCTTAACAACTGGCTTGAGCAAACACACAATAGAGATTTATGGAGATCTCGGGGAGGGCCTTTGCCCAGCAGTAGGATACCCTTGAAGGCTAGGAAAACAAATTAGTAAAATATTTTTATCAGTCGCATTTTATATTTAAACATAATTATTTTGAAGAGTACCTTATTACCTATTTATATAGTTGAATGCATTTACAGAAGTTATTAAGTTCTGTATTGTAAAGAGCCCAAAGAAGTTCATTGTATTCTTATTAGATTTTAAGCTGAGATTATTTCCCTTTATTTTTGAAGGCAGTAATCCGATTCTTAATAATTCAGTAACATGTGCACCTAATAAGATCTTATATCAACAAAGACGATGTTCCTACATGTATCTCATATAACCTAACCTTAATCGCATCACCATACCAGAATAACATATAAGCAATATCCACATGACATATGGTGATGCGGCGATATGAAGATCGGTATCGTCTGACGTTTACACGCCGTACTAATCTTCATATTGCCTCATGTTACTACGAGAGTTTCGCCCCCGGGATTGATTTATATCCAGACTGAATTAGATTAGGTGTAGACAGAATTACCGGGCTATACTGGGAGCAATTTACATAGTGTACCATTATGACATTATCTGGAGCGTCTAGATGTGTGAGTAAGATACGAACCAGCTTTAGCTAAGTGACAGGATTTCACAAAGAGATTCCAACAGTGGGGTTCTGGTGGCTGCGGTTTTCTTTAAGGGTGACTAGCGCTAGACCGAGCAAGAAAACTTATCAGGAGTACTTCATATTTATTACTAAGAAGGGAACTATAACAATGATACCTACAGACTTTCGTTGGTTATTGTAGTAACTGATTAAGTACTGAACTGAGAAATAGGTTTAATATCGTTTCCTGTGGTAATCTCTTCCACCCTGGGAGCAGTTCACCTATTCAATAGGTCGGTATTTAAATAAGTACAAAAATATTGTATTCTGTATCAAGTCTATTCCAAAACCCGAAATAAATAACCGACACTGATACCGATATATTTGAAGAGTTTGCTTTCCAGTGTTAAATCAGCCGTGACTTTTTTGATATCGTATCTCACGTTTGGTAAAAATGTGCGACTTTAATCTGCAGTAAAGTGACTTCGACTTTATCGTAAAATATTATGCATACAAATATAAAATACAAAATTATTTATTTATATAAGATACACGTGGAATATAATTTAAGGGATATTGTATCATTATAAGCAATTTATCTTTGTTTGACCTTCGTTGCCACAATCGTGATTATAATTATAAATCATTTAAAAATATGTACCTACTTACCCTTAATCTTGCGCTTTCATCGCAAAACAACCAGTTTCTGTACTTATAAAAACTAATTGGAACACACGATACTTGTTTTCTCTTGTAATTTTATATTAAAAATATCTTTAGATGTTAATCGCTAATAAGCACGGTCGCTTAAAACACGGGGCTGATTTAAATACGTTTTGCCGTTAAACCGCCCGGCAAGTTTGAACTAATAAAAAGCTGTTGTAATTTTGAAACAAAGCCAAATGTCGCAGGCAGCCGTCTAGTGCGGACAAACTTTTCTTGCATTCAATTCCGAGAGAATTATTCTTGTTTTATATTAAAAACTGTGCCAGGACCGATTATGAAGGTGACCAAGGCATTTAACGTAAAATTAAACATCAACCCTATTTCCTTCTATCCATCCATGTTTCATTATAATTTATAAATCGGTGTGGCTAATGAATGATAGTTATCACATTTCTATTTTAGGTACTGGTACCTACCGGTACTTTAGTTTATTTCGTTTTCGCAATATAAGTCTGATAGTATCTATGTAAGTATATTTATATTTTGACACGTGTCGTGTCTTTAGCGACACTTGGAAAAAACACAACTTTTGACTAATGTAAGATTTACCAAAATCAGCCCACGCCTCCTTAATCTCAAAAGTGGCCACAAAGGAACAAATATGCATAGGTACATGGACTGATAAATACACAAAAACATTACTTTACCAGAGCTTACTACGTATTGAACCTCTGCTATATGTAGTCTATCATTTACTATCACCGCGACTGTCATGTTCTAACAAGTATGTAAGTGCGAAAGTGACGCATGGCGTGATAGTCGATAAAATACAGGGCCTAACTGTTTTATACTGGACAAGAGACTTAGTATGAATGAACACATAAAAAAAATTGCAAGGAAAATGCTGTACCCAATAATTGGGTGGTATTCGAATCCCAATATAGAAACCAAATTAAATGTGATACAAGCATGTCTATTGCCTATCATCGACTATGTCATAGTACAATTACTGCCCAGAATCAGCAAGACAAACCTTCAGGCAGTTGAGAGTCAGTACAGAATGGCACTGAAAGTCATCTGGCGGTTTTCCTAGATCAAACTTTCGACTTCTTCTCTCTGGGAAATGGTCGATGAAGACCCGTGGCACATAAGAGTACATGATCTGCACCATGACATGATCCAGAAATAAGATAAACTGTGCATTCAGGGGCTAGATAGTCCTGGTCCAGAATACACTAAATATGACCAGTTCAACCCAATGCTGCTCAACACAAGAATTGGTGAAGTGCAATATATAAATAAACTAGTGATGGGAAAAGTCATGTCAGCAAGCGTGAAGTCCCTCATAGAGTTTTCTTGTTATGAATACACTCCGCACTAATTCATAACATTAATATCCAATTGCATACAAATTGGAAGGCGCCTGAGGGAGAGTGGTCACGATCCTCGCTCCGGGTCTTTCCTGTTGCAGAGGTTGTCCGTTGCGGTTCAACGTGGAAACGCGGCGAGCGTAATGGGCACCTTTGCGTCTGGAGGGGCGCGGAGTGGGTTTCATAATTAATGTGTATGTGTTTTTAGTTAAGGACTTTTTGTAAATTGTAATTTAAGTTTATTTTATGACATTTTGTAATTAATTTAGTTTAGTTTATATAAACAACATTTATTTTATTTAATGGACATGTAAGTAATGAGGATTTGATCAATGTTATATGTAATTGCATATATAGTTTAAATTACTAGATCTTTAAGATATATGTAATTAATACCCACACCCGCAACAAACGATATATAATTAATATGTTTCTATTATATTCTATTTAATTCTATTCTATTCTGTTCAGAGCCTAACGACAATATTTATTGTCCGTTTCTGTTGCAGCTACAAACGTAGGTTTAGGAATAATACCGTAGCTTTTTGTAGTGCCACTGCAGGAATTGAAATGCAGATAAAACCAGAAACACGGATAACAGAAACTACTGTTAAAATTGTTTTACACGTTCTCGTATTTACGCAGAAGTTGGTTGGGTTATGCGATTTTACAATCTGTTAACTTGGGAGTGAATAGAATTTACGGCTTACTACGGTTACTACTTTATTACGGTAAGTTTACTTTAATTTAAATGGTTGTAACGAGTCATTAAATTGCAACGGTCAAAACTCCCGTATTTTTATCACAATAGGCGTGATACGTTTTGACTCTGGTGGTGACACCACCACTCAGTCTGTGCGACGATGACTACCCGATGCAGTCGAAACATGTCGATTTATTCGACGTTCAAAAGTGCACTGTAACATGCCTACTTGAGGATGTTAAAATCTACGTTTAAATAGGCGTTCAATGTTTCATTATAAAACTAACGCCTGTCCAAGTTAAAACATGAAACCTACTTTTCATTTCATTAGGGTTTGAATTTTGAATTAATAAATATGTTACATCAGGCCTACTATCGCGAAACTCAATATAACAAAAATATATAGGTACTTACTAGTGATCGTTATCAACCTCCACTTTTTGTGGAAAAGGGTATGGTTGGCAGAAAAAAAAACCATTTGAATACTCATATTTATTCTTAACTGTACAATGAATTCTTACATTATTAGTATTACCTATGTACCTCTAGATATATTTATTTACGGTAAAAAACCATTTCTGCCCAAAATAAATTTTTGAAACAATATATGTTAAATGATACGAGTATGTCATTGTAAATTATATCCCAAAATTACTGTTCAATTTATAACGTATAGACTTTGGTTATATATACGTAATACAAAAAAAAAAACAATTGTAGAAAATATTAGAACCCGAAGGCCTAGTATAAAAATTGTACGACATTAACTCCTCGACCGCGTTAGCGTATCGGGATCGGGAGTTCAAATTATGTTTGCCGTTTATTTAAATCATCCGGCAACTTTCATATTTTGACCCCTCGATACGCTAACGCGGTCGAGGAGTAAATGTCGTACAACTTTTATACTAGGCCTTCGGATAAATGCATTTAAAAACACTTTGAGATAGCAAAATACAGAAACGCTCTTTTTAAGAAAACCAGTATTATGGTCGGGTTCATCAGCTATCACCATGGCTGTCACGTTCTAACAAATATGTAAGTGCGAAAGTGACGCATGGCGTGATAGTCGACAGAATGGCTACCACGCTAGCCCTTTAGAAGGCTTACTGTCACTATTCTTCGTACGTATCCCGATCCTGCGTATTAAAAGGAGTCTTCCATGCAAAACTAATGTCAGCGTGTTTTCACAACCAAGTTCTGACAATGTATGAATGTTCCCCATGTATGAATGGTGCCAATCTATCCTACATAATGTAGACCAAGGGGAAAATATCTACATGCTTATATGCATTGGACAATAAAGTATACATTTTTGGTGGCTCGTTAGTGTTTTATTGGACGTGTTGATATTTAGACTAGACTATAGGTATCCAGCGAAATTCTCTAGTCTAGTTATTCGACAGAGACTTGGTTTTGTTGTCTCCAGTAAATGCAATCACGAGATTGAATTTACTGAAATGTAAATATCTTGTTCTCGTGTTTGTCTGAATTACGTGAACAGCGTATTCCGGCTACGATGCTAGTTAATGAAGTCTGTCGAATATCTACTGTTATTTAGTCCTTTGTACTATGAAAGTGCATGCAACAACGAGGCATGTCTAATTGATGATAATTATAAAGGGCAAAGCGGGGGCAATTGGAACCGTGGGTTAATTGGTAAATAGTGAGTATCAGCTATGTGTATGAACTAGTGGTTTGCTCCGAAAGTGAACTCGCAACCCCTATATCAAGAGAAGGCGATAATCAGCCCAAAAAACATGTCGTGTAATACTAGATTTACTGTACTACTCAGGAAACCAACTAAGGTGGTATGTGCACGTTAGGCGAAGGGAAGAAGATTCCGTATACAATTGTAAAGCACGAATCAAATCATTTATTGAATTAAATAAATGTTTTTATTCATGTTTTTTGTATTTTAAGTAGTCACACTACTATATATAAATTATAATTTGAAAGAGATGTTCTACAGAAGAAAAAAAAACCGTGATCGGGTAGCTCAGTGGTTAGGGCGTCTGCCGCAAAAGCAGGAGGTCGCTGGTTCGATCCCAGCCCTGCTCACCGGGGGCCTTGGTCACTTTTCTGTAGTATATGACATCTCTTTCAATTTATAGGATTACCTAGTCAAAGGAGCCCTGAATCTGCCGGAAAAAGTGAGGCAGAGCCCCCCATCAACATGGTGGACCAGCATGGACCATCTCATAAAAGTTAACAATTAAACCAACCCGACAACCCTTGACAGAATCTCGTGGCGCACAATAATTAGGAGAGCCGACTCCACCTAAAGTGGGATGAAACAAGGAAGAAGAAGAAGACTGTACTAATCGGCTATGTGCACAATACTGGCGCCACGTGGTCCTTTTCGATTTGTGAACTTTCACAGAGACTGAGAGAAAGAGACTGTTCCGGTAAGAAATGCACGATTGATACTGTAAGTGTGGTGTATCGTGAACGTGATCGAGTTTCAAGTGAGAAAGCGGACGGTAGTAGTGCCAGTAAAAACACACAAAATAAGCGAACCCGTAAGAGGGTAGATCGCTATGGCGTGTGGGTAGATCACAACTAAAAACTCGCAGCTCGTCAGTTTACTCCGTGAACATGACGCTTGCAACAGTGTCGAATTATCGGGTGCTCAATAAAACAAACATACTCGTACATGGTAATTATCCCGTTTCAAATATTCAGACGACGCAACGGAGCCACGCTATTACGTCGCCTACTAAGTGATTTTTGTATGTTTTTGTCTCTCGTTTGTGTTTTATATTTTTTATATATAATTTATGATTTTCATAGTGCATTGGTGTCAAACTGTAAAAATAAAAAGTAAAATAAAAATATTCGTTATAATGCAAATGACTATGTTAGCTTAAAATCGTATAAAACCATACCAAATATAAGGATAATTAGTCCAAAATAGTCATGAATCAAGAAAATACCAAGATAATTATAAATTAGTATCATGCTTTTAAAGGATTGTGGAACAAATTACACTAGTTTAAATGCAGATTTTGAAGTCAATTTGGTTATTTGGTTGGCAGAGTCAAATGTGCACTGGCATAATGAGTACGCGTAGAAAGTGCGTCGGTGTGTTCAAAGTGGTTGATTGAATAATTGGACATCAAAGGACTTTTGACCAATCTGCAAAAGGATATGCAAACTAAACAGGTATCAAAATGTACAAAACATAAACAGAAAATTATTTTTATCTAATTAAACCACCTGCCAAATGTCACGATGATCCGATTAACGATACTTGGGCTATCGTCAAACAAACATACTCGTACGAGTACATATAAACACCGGATTCTACCAATAGACTCAGAAAACTCACTAGCTTCGCGCGGCCGTTCAAAAAAGGACTAACCAGTGATTGAAGATATTTCTTCACATTTAAATGTAAATCATGGAAAGCTCAGTGCCAAAATTTGGAAGTGTGTTGGATGGGTATATGTCTGTGCCACTTTATTTGACAGGTTCTTATAGACTGTTCTACTTCTCGTGTATAACTTTGTTTGTACTAAACTTGTCTTTGTGTATCATCGGACTTACTTTCGGAGTGGTGTCGTGGATTTTAATTCCAAAGTTTAGATTGTTACAAAACTATGTGTATCTACTTGAATACTATTATATCCAGTTCTATAAATATGATAGGCTATTACATATGTTTCCATCAAGAAAACTCTAGCACAGTCATCATGGTTTTGCTTCTTCCTCGAATCATGAAAAGCCACTGGTTGCTTGTGGGCAACTTTAAGGTATATAATTTTCAAATAAGCAAAAAATATCTGATGGTTACTTTATTCTCCTACGTTGTTCCTTTTGTTGAAGTGTTATTAGTAACTGCCATTGATAAGCTTTGCTTAACGAGTATCACAGTGAACTTTTGTTATGGAATGGCATTGTGTATATTATGGACTAGTGTGACTTTAAATATCGCATCAATAGTGCCTTCTCTAACAATATGGTGGATTCAGAAGGAGACGTGCAGATTGCCTTTGACTATATTTATGACTGTGGCATTTACTACACCATCAGGTCTTACTTAATTGATCCCTTTGCTGATGACAGAGAGGTTCCAGTGTAATTTAATAATGTATGGATTTGCAGTTACTTTATGTATGCTTACTATTACCGTTGGATATGTGTTGTTTCTCTCGTTGAAGTCTCACAGAACAACGTGGGCTGAATACTTGGCTAAACGCAGACACAGTACACGTAGTAATATTATACTATAGATAAGTTTACTATTTAGCTGTGACGTCATGTAATATGAATGAATTTATTCATAAATAGTTCATGCACTTTTGAACGCGACTGTACATTAAAAACTGATGTGCCCCTAATATTTTGATGCCTGTACGGCGAAATTCTTTCTTCTTCTTCGCATTTTAAAAATAACCAAATATTAAAAAATGTAATCCGAATAGATTACTCTCCGTAAAAATGGTTGCTTTAGTTAAAGTTCAATAAAATTAGGTTTGATCATAATTAAGTATATAGTTCATCAATATAGATAAATATAATGTTATAACTACACACTATTCATTGTTCGTTATGTTACCCAAAGAATAGTCTATTAAATTTATCATAATTAACTACCTACTTTTTGTATTGGTAACATAGGGAAAAACGTATGTAGCTATGGTGCGTAAATTCTTGATGCCTACTCGTAAAAGGTATGACGCAGTTGGTAACTAATGTAAATATGTTGGTACATGTTTATTTAATTAAAGATATGTAGTTATCGTCATAACATCAAGGTCGTATAACGTTTAATGTGAAGCACTACATTTCAATGAAATCAGTGGAAAAAAGTAGCAAATGATTGTGGGTGCATTAATTAGTAGAACGTTAGTAGTTATATTATTTGTGTTTAAATTTTTATTTTTGCGCTACGTTTCTTTCACTGTTTTTGCATTGCTTACTGACTTAAATTGTTTTCTGAAGTCTCCGCTACCCAAAGCTTGTTTAGAAGAGATCGCATTTTAGCGATTAGACAATCTGGTTTATACCTCCTCTTTTGTTTGATGTAATGTTTGATTTGTTTTCTGATTTCTATATATTTCTATAGTACTTTAAACTGAAGTGAGGTGAATACCTATTTTAGTTTTAGCAAGGGTATTGGACTAGAATAATTGATATGTAAATATATTTTTTAAAGTACCAGACTAAGTGATCAAAAATGTTCAAATTGTCCAATCAAGTTATGTATACCTAAATTATTATAACACACTTTTTAAAATTGTTTGTTTTAAACAGCCCCAAATTTTCGTTTATATTTCTTTCTATTTGAGCCTAAGCTTCTTACTCCTCCTGCTCATTAATTTCACAACAACAGTTGCATGCAAAGGTGTCAAAATTACTTAAATATTTTCAACTTTCCTATGAAATTCCGGTTATCCAATAACAGTGCAGACAGTAATGCGATATTGTTTCAGATGTCCCGGCTATACGAGTATAACAAGGACTATCATAAAATTCTGTGTATAAATTAAATTCCTTTACCAAGTAGCGCGGAGCTTTCACAAAGTGCACAAATCGTTACTTTGAAAGATTTTGAAAGCGAAAAGGAGTAAAACAAAAGACAATGTACAAAATCTCAATGTTCCAAAATTAAAAAGCTTTTCAGTGTCTCTTACGCAGGTTTCAGTTTCATCCATTTTGTTGGGTACTTAGGCCACAGGGTCAAAATAACTAGTATATAGAGTCAAAATTGTAAAATATTGTAAAAACCGACGCCATCTTCGATTTTGTGAGATCAACTCCGATTTAGATAATAATTGATATTTGACAATGCGGTGGGGTCCTTAACATGAATCCAGAGTCAAACTGTAAAATATTGTTAAAACGTGTTGATTTGTGTGCTTACCATGAGTTTTAATTAGCCACGGGTCGATAGCGATTGCGCCACTCGAAAGTATTTGCAACTCGCTACCACCCGTTTAGAACGAGTAAGATGCGTATACTTTCGAATCGCGCAGACGTTAGAGTTAATTTTTTTCCGGACATGGCAGTAATTTTGAAGTCTCTAATAAGTCTTTAATCAGGGCGCAGATGTGTTTGACGGCAAAAATTATATCAATTTTAGTGACAATGACAAATTGTTTGACACTAAAAGAAAATCGGACGTTTTGGGATGCCAATACAATATAGGTATAGATAGTCTATGAGAAAATATAAGAGCTAGCAATCAACAAATGCTCATAAAGCTCTTTATTTATTACATTTCCTTCTAGTTACGTTTTTCTGGTAAATATAACGGATGACTCACACTAGAACGGGGACGGGACGGGGTGGGACGTGACGATGTGTCAGTATCTATAGAAAACGTCACATGACATCCGAGGGCTCCGAGCTGTCACGTGATTCTTTCCATAGTGTAAGTTATGTCAAATACCAAATAGTATTTGATGAAATCAATGGCCAAATAGGCCCAATATCAATTGAATATTCGAGGCATCTCACATAACGACTCCTAATCGTCAAAGCAGGTATTAAGTATATAAATAAAAAATTGAAAAGAAATCGAGGCCAAAACTTCGAATTTTATGAAAGCGTGGCTTTCAGTGATTTATGGGCAGGGTCACCCGTGTCGAAGTTCTCTTGTAACTTTACTACAAAAAAAAGTTTCTGGGCAATAAATATTGCGAGGGTAAGATTAAAACCGGCCGGACGTTAATTTTGATGCTCGACAATTTGCTGCCATTTTGTCTTGAGAGGTCATTAAACTTGGTTGAGAGGCTGTGAAACATTACCTTTGACGCCATTTCGATTTAAAAAATCCTGATATTATTAATTATAAATTCTTTGACTAGCTTCCATCCGCGACTTCAATTGCGAAAAAGCCGTAAAACTTTTTAACCCTTTTTCACCTTCTTGTTTTTGCCTATTAATTCTTCTAAGGTCGCGTACTACGTGGGCAATGTCCTCGCGAACACGGCGCGGCGGCTGTGTCCTACTCGTACGTGGGCGACAACGAGCGAACGCGAAGCGAAGCGGTCGAGTCGGAAGAATCAAAACTTTGATAACTGTGGAAGTGTACTACATGAGCAATTGATTCGCGAAATATTGGACAGAGCGGGCAATGGAGTCTCCTAGGTATATTTTATGATTAAATGAATTACGATTTCATGATTTTTCTAAAACATATTTATTACACTTTTTGATTCTTATTCAAGTATTGCCAAAGTTGTTAGACTATAAATATATTTTTAAACCTCAATATACCTAGGGGCAGAGGCAGTCGAAATAGAACTTGAAAATTTAAGCTACGGTCTAGAGAAAAAAGAGTACACTGCCATTACCCAGAAATGGGACACTTATTAATTGGCTACATAAAATATAATAAAATAAAATCACGTGCCTATCAGTTTTTGGCGAGTGATTAATTAAAACTGCCGTCAACCCAACTAGGACCACCATTTAGATGGTTGGCAGTCCTCAACCGTGCGCTTTTCCCGAAACTTCCTGCCTCGCACAGCTAAACTGTGGAACGAACTGTCGCCAGCGGTGTTTCCGGACCGATACGACCTTCAAACCTTCAAGAAAAGAGCGTACTCCCACCTTAAAGGCCGGCAACGCACTTGCGACACCTCTGGTGTTGCGGGTGTCCATGGACGACGTCAATCGCTTACCATCAGGCGATTCGTTTGCTCGTTTGCATATAAAAAAAAATAGAAAACAATGTAAACAAACCGCCATATTGATCGTTATAAACTCACTTTTAAGTCTTTAATGAAATCTCCAAGAATAAATTATTTATATTTTGTGTTACTATATTATATAATACGACCGTTTCAGTAGTGAATGGTTTCAGTGGTATTTGATCATGCAATGCATTTTGTTAACATCGTTAGTAAGATCCATTGACGGCGATTTTAAGGTTTTATATGGTTAAAAAGTATATTAATTGAATGTTCCCACAGTTCAGTCAGCAAAAGAAATACATTTTATGAGCAAAATAAATATTATACATAATTATTATGAAACAATGGATAATTTGAAACATAATTTGAAATTATACCATTCAATCATAAAAATATAGTAGATAATAACCTCTCAGTTTCCCGTCTATGCAACCACTTGTCCGTACGCTATACTATTAAAAAAATCTTAGTAACACATCTATTAATGTTGTGTTGTTACAATTGACCTAAGAAAACTCCGTAACAAGCCTTGCACCAACTCCACAATTTAGAGATGACTATAAGATAGTTTTTTTACTATCGGAAAGGAGTCACTTAAAGGTTTGGGTAATTTTTATGACTTGCAATTAACCGGCAGTAGCGGAATTTTAATGTATATTTAAATATGTGTATGCTTATGTGACACAGTCTTAAATATTAATCAAATATTCCATAATCATTGAAAGTTGACCATTATTTATATTAGTTATACCTCTAGCGACATCAAAATCATCAGATCGCCACACAGCCTGGCTGAAACGACGCAAAAATAGTGGTCCCAAGTCCCAACGATATAGTCTATATAAGCTTTATTGAGCTTATAGTGAGACTAAATCGATTTGTGTAAGATTGTCAATTGATATTTATTCATTACGTACATATATAGGTACGAGTATAACTTACAAATTGTCGCTTAAGGAATTTATCTTCTCTACCGTTGATAGATCGATTACAAATGAAGTCAGGATATCAAACTTCGAATAGTTCTGCTCAGTTTGAGAGAAGTTTGTTCTCTAATCTGGTAGCTGATATACTTTAGATCGGATTCCGTTTTGTACCTATCATTATGCTATTTAGTAGGTACCTACTTATCTAATTTGACGAGGATATACGATGGTATTAAAGGCGTTTAGAGGTTTTTAAATTGGGGACACTGTTGGTAGTATTGTCAATTTGACAGCTGGCGGTATATTTGAAGTCAGTATAAGTCGTTTTGCCATTTTTACAATGAATATAGACTTACTTCAGAACAACGCTTGCAAATTACACAAATTGTGCAAACACAGCGCAAATTACAAAAATTGTGCAAGACTCCATCAATTTATTGCGGGAAACATTCTATGAGCGCATCATTTTACGTAATGGCCTATGAACGCCTCCCGCGATCGTGTGATCGCACGCACACCTATGGATTACTTTCTGTGGGGACATGTGAAGCACGCAGATAAACCACTGACGTTGAACCACTTGGAAGCCAACATTCGCCGCGTTATTGCCAATATACGGCCGACGTCGAAAATTGGACTTCCCGATTACGCTTCATTCGAGCCAACCGTAGCACCCATATGCCTGAAATCATTTTTAGGACCTAATAGCATAAAAAAATATTTAATATAAAACCATAGAAACAAAATCATTTTTTTGCTTTACTTATTTCTGAATTAAAAAAAAAACATCCCTTATAAAGTATATATAAACAAAAGAGACAGTCTATATTACCTACATATCCCGTATTTTTTATTTATTTAATTGATTAGGTATAACATAAGCGAACATTGTCCGTTCTGTACCCGAAAGTTACGGATAATCCTAATTTGATAATTTGTGGTTGTAGCTGTAATTGGCTCGAATCTGTACACTCGCGTCTGGCGTCTCGAATATTTGGTGTACAGCCGTCCATAAACAATGATGTTACCGCCAAGCTTGCGAAAATGGTGGGCGTTTAAAACGCTTGAATCTCTTTGAAGTTTGTGAAAGATTTATATACTACATAATTAAAAAAATGCGCCAAAAATAATTTTACTGTGTTATAAAGATAAAGGCTATCATACAATAGTAGAAAAACAATGAGTGAATATTGCCAATTCTGCGTGTATTTAGTATCCTCTACAATACCAATTCCCTCAGCCCAAAGGGTCACCTGTCAACGAATGTAATTTTGTAATGGCGCATGTTCCACGATAATTTGAAATTCAAACCCAGGCATTTAATTAATTAAGTGTCTTGAGCCCAGCAGCCGACCTTCGCGCTAACTTTGACGGCGCGGGCACGGGCATCAGCGTAATTACGAACGTTCAGATGCCTTTAATAATTAGCTCTTTATAAACGTACTAAGAATATAACAGGTATTTTGTTATTTACTCTTAATTAATTACTGCGTTGTTAGAATTCACATAAAGACAATCGATGAAGCTTGAGGAAAGAAATTTTTAAGCTGATATTTTTAACGTTATTACTCTTTAGGCTGTATCGACCCTTTGGCTTACAAGGGTTGTTTTGGCTGTTAACGAAAGGGTATAGAAAACATTTCCTTTATAAATCTGCCTGTCGCTTCGGGCTCCAACTTTAGGGTAGTGCCACATTTACAGGTAACTGTTCTTGCGAAGTAGTAAAACTAGTAACTAAAGAGTAGCAGGTTCATTATTTCGTTAATGTAGACTAGTTGAGTTTAAGTACTGATAAGTTTTAAGAGGCCTAATACCATGGTTTTGCGTTCATGAAGGATTCGGCAGACACCACTGAAAAACTAAATCCTTGCGAGTAAAGCGCTCGCGATTTAGAGCCTTGCTCGACCGCTAAACTCAGTGTCACCAAATCAATTGCCGGCCATATAACTTCAGGCAATCCGTCGGATCTCCATAGTGGTTATGTCCGGCGGACATCCGCCAGACAAATTTCCCACACATTGCCACGGCGAATATGCCTGAACGTATATGGTCAGCAAATGCCAGCCTACAGAGCCGTGTGCACCTTACTTTATTCTTCACTGGTTTTTTATTACTTGTAAAGGGTTCGGCCTAGTGGTGAGGAGCAATACACGTTTTATGGATGATTAAATATCTTTTTATTAATACATTATCGAACACAGAACCTTACGTGAAGGCTTCTACGCAGAATCAACAATCAACAATCGCCTTGGTGTGACAGCACTGGCTAGAGTTCTCAATTTGAAATACTTATAAAGCTAGTCCTTCCAACAAACCAAGGTGGCTGTAAAGGTAACCCTTTATATATCTCGCCTCCTTGGGTGAAAGAGGCAGCCTACACTCACAAATACTACACTATCTCTACCTTAACTAAGAGTTGGCCCTACTTATGCTCGACCCCTACAGAGTTGAAAATATTCCTAACACCCCGATTCTAAAAGTCAGCCTCGTGCTACAAGGTAGCCAACGTCTCGTAACAAGCGGGGTTTGTGCTTATGGCCAAGTTCCTCGCGAGTTTCAGACGTGGGCTATGGCTAGAATAAAAATTAAGCTAAAACGCCCTAGCCATAGAATTTACTATTACTTAGCCCTTTTTAAAGACTTACTGACAGCTAACGTTTAACCACTAGCCATATCTAGATGACACATGGACATTGACAGCTGTTAAAAACTCTGCCTAACATTTTGCAATAAAAAAACAGCACACCGATGTTTTATTGAACACTAATAACAATATAATAAACTTGAAGAAAGCGCTTGATATTGGTTTCCCACTGGTCACGGCGACAAAGTGGTGGCTTACTGTGGTCACCAGTCTTCTCACCGCGCCATACAGGATATTGGTTATCTGCTGGCTACGGTGACGAAGTGGTGGCCTGCTGAGTTCACTGAGTAGTACTACAATGTCTGACTTCAAAGTGATTAAGAGTACTCTATAAAATTGGTCCTTACCAATGTAAAACTTTACCGGTTTTGTAAGTGATGATTTTACGAGTCAGAAACACTTTATACAACAAGACTACTTCTTTTGGTCCCAGAAATAATTTAAATTTGGATTTCAACAGTTCTCGGGTGCAATGTAGGTATGCAGCGGGCTTAATATGGTTATCCAAGAATGTTATCTGATAATGCTATAAGTTGATAAGCACACAAGTTGTACGGATAGTGCGATGGTGATTGCTGTCAAATGTGGATAACTATTTCAAATTATCAGAAATTGTCATAAAATGCTTACATACCCGCAAATATCACGCTTTCCGCTTGGCAACTTAACGCTGCTGGGTACGTACAATCTTAAATTAGTTATATTTAAATTTCTGCAGATATGCCAGAAGCCCGAGACCTAGACGTTATTTAAGTTTTACTACGGTACGGTACGAGTAAAAGTTTGATTTGTTGAAATTTCCTGTATAAACGGGGATGTTCCATGGGCGAGCCGTCGTGTTGACTCGTCGTAGGTAGTAACGTTAGTGTGATTTATAGACGCGACATATTCGTAGTCTCAATAGACGGAGAATGTGTTCCTAGGTAAAGATACATTGTGTTTCCAGTATTTTTAGGGTTTCGTACCTTATAAGGGTAAAACGGAACCTTTATAGGATCACTTTGTTGAGTCCGTTCTTCCGTCCGTCTGTCTGTCAAGGCCATTTACCTCGGGAACGCGTAGAGGTAGCAAGTTCAAATTAATACCACATATACAGGTCTGCGGTCCCTTGAAGCAATTAAAAGGTACGGCTGTTTTTGTCGCCATTCCCATGCATTTGCAATGGGAATCAAAATGTATAGGGTACTTCCCGTTATCCTATAACCACGCAATTTGGTAAAAAGCAAGATCTTGGAGGTAGAAAAAACCAAACATCGTATAATTGCCGCACACTGAGAGTTCCGTGCCACTAGTATTTTTAAGTAACTAAGGTTATAAATGGAAGTTGTCGGGAGCATTTTTTTGTGAGGAACCCTGTGTGTCTGTCTTCTTCTTCGCACTAAAAAAAGGTCATCGGTGAATCAAACAAATCAGACAAAATCACAAAAGCACAATTTATTCAAATGGATTTTCCGGCCATATGCGTTCGGGCATCTGCCAATCAATGTATAGGAAATTTGTCTACACTATGGATATCCGACGGCTTGCCCGAACTTACCAGATAGTAAGTAACTTACTTACATATTACTTACCGTAGAGCAAAACTGTCGTAAGCAGTACTGTAATAATCCGTTAACTGGTGTGCCAGCAATGTTAAACGTCTACATATCATATTGATATGTAGACGTTTAACATTGCTGGCACATCAGCTCGTTAACTAACTTGGAATGTGCAATGTAAGCATATACCTTGTTTAAATAATTAATTAGGCTCCGTGTACATCTTCTGCTATACCTCTATATGGGAGGAAATTATAATTAGCCTGATTTGTTTTTGCAAACCATAACAATGTAGACTCTATTCTAAACTAATATTATTTCATTCTAATGTATCGTTGATCGCTCTTCAATCCTTTATTATTTATTTAATACCAACCTTAATTGTAATAAACGACATTCATTTATGACATTTGATACTTGCAAAAAACTTGGCACTACACAAAGATACATGAGTGTGTCACTTACATTTGCGATAGAAAGGAAAGAGATGCAACACTAATGTTGTGCCTTACGGCATTAGGATGAGTTATCGATATGTAAAAGATGTTCGCTAAGGAAAAACGATGAACGAAACCGGTTTTCGGGGACTACCGCCGTGTGTCCAGAGGGCTAATCTGCAATTATTCTCTAAAAAAACTCGTGAGCCTGACATTATAATGTACTTAGGTAGAGTCCGACTATGGTAAGTTTTCTAGATTTTAATAGGACAGACTGTGAAATGTCATAATTTCATTGAAGAAATTTTGACAGTTCATTTGCTTGGAGTAGATAACTTGATGTGACTCATAATTATACTAATACAAATGAAAATAGAGATTTAGTATTGCGTAAAGGAAAATTCCAATGTCACATAGAAGATTTTTAATTATAACACTTTATCTATATATAAATAGAAAATGATGTCATATACTACACAAAAAGTGACCAAACGCTGCTCACCGAGGTCACTTTTTCTGATGTCATATACTACAGAAAAAGTGATCAAGCGTGCTGATGCAACAAAAGAATACGTGGTAACAAAAAACACTATAATTTGGTTAAAACAAATAAATATTATACTAACAATCATTTAAGGAAAAACCATGGTTAATGAGAATAACTAGTCGTTTTGGTAGTAGGTATTAGTTACCAGTTTATATTAATATGATTATGAAGCAAAATATATTAAGAGAACTCACATACGATTTACATTTGTTTCAATGCTAGAAATTAATAAATGAAACAAATGCCAATAGTGCTTTTGACGGGGTGTCTCTTCTGTAGTTGTAATTTTATATGATAAGTTTTTCATACAATTTTATTTTTAGTTAAGTATATTGTTATTTGTTATAAATACATTGTTTTATTGTGTTTAAATATACTGATGTCAGGTTTAATGTTAATTAGTTTTACTTAAATACTGTTTATCATATAATGCACATTGACTATAATTGAATTAAATATTTCAATAAGTTCATATTTACTAACCAGGAAAAACTGGCAATACTTAAGTTACAATAACTTATGTACTGGCATATCTAAAAACTTTCTGTAGTAGGTATTACTCATTCTTGAAACTAATAAAAATAATATTTGCAAGGAAAACGCTTGTAGTTAGTTATTAATGAGGTAATATAATATTTTTTATCGTGTTGCAGAATAACCTGGGTCGTTATCAGATTTGAACAAGTATATTACTTAGCAAAGTCGAAGGCCAACCGACCTTACCTTATTCATTTTATATTCCGCATTCAAAACGGACGTGACCATGTTTAAAATAATTTGTTTATTCTCAACTTTGTGGGTCATTGACACCAGCTTCAGTGCCCCCATAGACTACTTTCCCATATTTGCTGCTGATTCGGACTCCATAGTTTTTGAGGAGCCTACTAATTCTGAAACGGGTTATCTCATCGAGATAAGATTTGGTTCAACTGGGGAACCCAGCAGTGAAAGTGAAAAGTATGGCAGTGAAAATAGTACTGATATTGGTGACGTTAGTACTGATATAAATAGTGAAAATGCTATTGATGCGGAGTTGAGTAGTAAAGTCAGTGAAAACAGCAGTTTTGACCACAGTGAGAGCAGCAATATTGACGTTGACATAAAGTGTCCAAAGGGAACAGTTTTAGTTGGTGATACGTGTTTTCCTGATGATTAAATGACTAAATTAATGTAGTGTGACACTGTCAATAACAAACTTTAGAGTTTAGAAAGTGAACATAGTGGTCTCGTATCATAAAATAAATCGTATCGTAAAATAGTGGTCTCGTATCATAAAAGTTTATAAACTGAGTGGTAAAATCGTATTAATTAGAGATATCACTGAGAATAGGTACTTAGGTATAGTTAATTCGTGTGAAGTGATTTTTAATGTCTGAATTTTAAATACGTTTACGTTTAGGGCCCAATATATTTATGTACTTCGACAATAGACATTATTTAATCCAATATTTTTTTTATGTATTATTTATAAGTTAGTATGATTCGTATTTTTCAAATACTAGTAGGATTTTTTACAGATACATGCGAAATCTGGACTAATTTAGTGTCATGACTAGTGTGTCATGTGCACTTACAAAAAGTTACATAAATAATTTTTTTTAAATATAAAAAGAAACAAGAAATTAAAAAATGTTGAAAGATTTTTTTTTCTCTTATATGAGTAAAAAACAAAGAATCATATATTTTAAAGTTCTGTTTGTGCTGTTCCTTCATATTTTTGTCATAAAATATGCAAATGTTATATTTGATCAGATGTAATAAACTATCTGTTTTGGTTTATAAAGCAAGTTACCGATGTTTTGCATGATCTTTCCATAATGGATATATATATCTTTCGAGTCATTTCTACTTTAATTTAATGGGATAGAATTGTAGTACATACCTAGTGTGTAAAAAATTAATATGTAAGTACTAATCACGAATCAAATTATATTTTTTGTCAACTTGCCGTTCTAAATGTAACGCGAGGTTATCATGAAATTACCCAAATATCAAAACAGCTATGGTGCTAAGAAATATTTGCGATCCTGTTAAGACATACTTAAGCAAATTGTAAAAAAACAACATTAATACTATTTTCATCTTTGTTTTGCCCTTCTAAAAACATTACCTCGAGAACTCCAGCAGAACAACGGCTACGCTTTGGTTACCTATCTATTTTTTACATTATTTAAGGTTGTATTATAAAAAGTAGGCACATTGTATTATAATTCAAAGACGATTATCGAAATATTGGACGCGGATATTTGTTTTCAAAACCTATTTTTTATGTAATATTATCTTGATAAGAAAACTAACATTATAACAACAAATTATAATTTTATACCTACTAATATTCATTTAGAAGTCTGGCTGGAGTTACAGGTTGGCTGTTAAATATCTTGAAATCTATAGAAACGTCCTCTGACGCATATTTTAATACAAAAAAGGTAAAAAAGTTGTTGATTTGTAAATGTAATCAAGTTGTCCACATAACCGGTTTTATAAGGGTGTGACTGCATAACCCATGGTAATAAAACATGTGCATAACTTTGGAAATCACTTATATTAATCTTTTTCTACTCCAGCACTTCTATGTGTCAATTAGATGACTGACAGCGATATTTAAAAAGTAACCATTATAACGTTGTCTGTGGTATTCCATAAGAACACTGCTCCTATGAATTTTCATACACTTATATTAGCACTGTTGTTGTTTTTTTTTAATTTCCATAGTGGGCACAACATCTTCCCTATTCTGCCACGTTTCTATATTTGGCTTTTTACGCTATTTTAGCTGTCGTAGAAAAACTAGGGTATGCAACAGCTCATAATTGGTTCTTAAACTCTCGGGTCTATTATTACAAAACTCGGCTTCGCCTCGTTTTGTAACGGCGACCCTCAAGTTTTAAGAACCCTTATTATATCACTGTTGCATAAACTACTATTTTACATCCTTTTGGACACGAACAGCTTATACAATACAATACAATACAATACAATACAATACAATACAAATACTCTTTATTGCACACCTCAAATGAAGCAAGTACCTACAGAGACAGCGAAAAAAAGAAGAGGCAAACAACAGGCGGTCTTATCGCTAAAAAGCGATCTCTTATAATAAATGGATCATTTTTTTCAAAGTTGTCCCCACCACTTTTATTTATTTGGAAATGTTTATGTATTCTACTCATTAGAAACGGGAGTTCTTTCGATCCAAATATGAGAAAAAAAGTGCCTCAAGATTTTTTTCCTATTCCGTTTTTTTATAGACTTTGTATGGCGGTAACCAAATGGAAAGTATGAAAAAAGTATGGACATTTTTATGTCCCTAGGATCAGAAAGCTCCCGATTTTGAGTAGAAATCACATAAAATGTATCCATATTAAAAAAATAAGGGCATGCATCTTATTTTTTACTCTAAACAAAACGGCCCAAATACATGGTATGCCATTTTATATAAGTATGTATAATTATATTATTTTTTAAATAATATGACTGTAAAATACCAATGATTTTCATTAAGTATAATTATATATAAGCAAGAAGTATTCATAACTGCTGATTTATTATTATAGAATAATTTTAATGAAGTTATTTTCTTATTTTGTACAAGTACTTAATTGTACTTAACCTACAGATAATTATAAAAATTTTATATACTTATTATAGATAAATATAAATAAGTAACATTACAAAATGGAAATAAACATTTCAGGTAAATTACTTAGTGGTTTAATAATTCCGAAAAAGTTGCATTTTGCTCACCTCTAGAATATGTCAAACGATTTTGATCCTTCTGCTTCAGACATACGTTCTGAAATATAAACGTTCTACAATGTACATAATTATTAGGCATGACAGTAGGTAAGTACCTACATTACATGCTGGTGCGGAATGAACTGAGTCAGAATATCAAATTAAAATATTTTTATGTTTGAAGGGTACGTTTTATTTAATCGACGGTAATAACTGGTGGTACATATAATAATTATGGTTATTTTTTATGAGCTTCAAGTACTTAATAAAATAAATGGTATTGCGGGCACGCCCGGTGCACCTAGGTGAAATACATTATTCGCCTTTCGTAAGTAGTTCACGTCGTGGTATAAGTATATAGTTTAAAAAAATTAAATATTTTATTAAATGAACAGGGATTGCCATTTTAGGGTTCCGTACTTCAAAAGGAAAAAAACAGAACCCTTATAAGATATTGTTGTCCGTCCGTCCGTCCGTCCGTCTTTCAAGACCCTTTGTCTCGGAAACACGTAGAGTTAGCAAGTTGAAATTAATACCACATACAAAATCTGCGGGCCTTTGAAGCTGTGAAAAAGCCAAACCTCTACGTCAACGCAATCAAAAGATATGGCCGTTTATGTCGCATTTCCCATACGTTTACAATGGGAATCAAAAGTTTTGGGTACTTTCCGTTGACCTAGAATCACGAAATTTGTCAAAAAGCAAGAACTTGTAGCACAAGTACAGGAAATAATCCGAAAACCGTATAATGGCTGCACACTAAG
Source organism: Lathronympha strigana (assembly GCA_949128165.1). Classification (NCBI taxonomy): domain Eukaryota; kingdom Metazoa; phylum Arthropoda; class Insecta; order Lepidoptera; family Tortricidae; genus Lathronympha; species Lathronympha strigana. The sequence goes on from OX421911.1 coordinate 6,117,879, forward strand.
AGTTTACCTAAGGTCATAAATAAGTCATCGTTTGTCTTTGACTAGCACTTGGCCATTTTTCGTAATGTAGCCGTGTAATAAATGACTGATGTTATCAAAAGATGACAGTTGACATTTGCCATACCGATTTGCATTACACGGCAAAATTATAAATGTAGTTCAGTGGCTCAACAACTTATTGACATTGGAGATGGGACGGTGCCAGCATGTCTACGCAGGTAGCATCCCAAACTAGCATCCGTTCCAAACTCCAAGGAACCAAGGACATCCAATCGGGTCTCTTGCCATCATTCCTGAAAATGCCAGTCGGCTCAAGGAGAGCAGGCACGTTGATGGTAGCAAGAGACCGACGGATTATGTCATTAAGAGACGCATGTCCACCTGCACTTTTTTTAGTTCTTATCAACGTTGAGATCTAGACGTCTGAATGATAACAATTTGACCACTGTGGTCTCTGAAAAGGATTAATCAAGTATATTAACACCATGATCCTGACGGAAATACTGACGGAAAACCGAGATCACCAGGCACTAGTTATGAGAGGATGCCCCCAAGGGGGAGTACTATCACCACTACTATGGAACCTGGTAGTAAACGACTTGATAACAAAACTTAACAATAAACACTTTAGGACTATAGGCTATGCGGATGACTTAGTCATCCTAATCAGCGGCCTAGTAATTCCCACGCTATTTGAGTTAACACAATCTGCACTAAAGATGATAGAGAAATGGTGCAGGGAGAATGACCTAACGGTAAACCCAAAGAAGACCGACACAATTCTCTTTACACAGAAACGAAACTTGGGTACATACAAAATGCCAATGCTCTTTGGGGCAAGACTGACACTATCAAAGTCAAATACCTAGGTATAACTTTAGATGACAAACTAAACTGGAGCAAACACCTGGAAAATGAACTAAACAAAGCAACAGTGACCTTCTGGCAATGCCAAAGAATGGTGGGCAAGAAATGGGGGCTTGCCCCGCACATCATACTGTGGCTATACAAGATGGTAATAATGCCGATGATCAGCTACGGAGCGGTAGTATGGTGGCCCCGAACACAACTAGCCACTGCAAAGGAAAAACTAAACAAGACCCAAAGACTAGCATGTGTGGCAACCACCGGCTGCATGAGGACTACTCCAACTGCGGCCATAGAAATAATGCTAGGACTCCTTCCATTACACATCTACATACAAAAAGAGGCGGCCGCAACTGCACTTCGGTTGAAAAACCAAAATCTGTGGTCAACCCTAAGTTCAAAACATAAACAAATCTATGATAATACAGTTGCTAACATGCCAATACTGGAAGCACCTATTGACAAAATACCAAAAACGATGATCTTCTGGAAAGACTATGCCGTATCGTTAACAGAAGACCCGAAGGAAGGACTAAATCAAACAAATCTTAGAATATTCACAGACGGCTCAAAAACAAATGAAGGAACAGGATGTGGTGTCTTCTCAGAAGACCTAAACATGCACATCTCGAAGCCCCTAGGTGAACACAACACAGTATTCCAAACGGAATGTGTGGGAATAATAGAAGCCTGCAATGCAATACAAAGAAGACAAATCAAAAATGAAAACATATTAATACTGTCAGACAGTAAATCGGTACTACAAGCGCTATGCAGCGACAAATTTACCACACAACTCACACTCAAATGTCATAACAGCCTCACAAAGGTAGGCGAGGCTGGAAACAAACTAACTATAAAATGGATAAAAGGACATAGTGGCTCAAGGGGGAACGATGCGGCGGATGAACTGGCGAGGAGAGGCTCAGAGACACCAACATATGGACCCGAACCTATCATACCACTTCCTTTATCGTACATACAAAACCAATTAAACCAACATCACAAACAACTTCACAATAAATACTGGAATGATTTGGAAACATGTAGACAAACCAAAGAAGTCCTACCGGAGCTAAACCACAAGCTCACAAGAACCTTACTGCAGACACCCAGACACAAACTGCGGAAAATAGTAGGACTATTCACAGGACACAACACACTAAACAAACACTTATATAACATGGGCATAACAGACAGTCCTATGTGCAGAGCATGCATGGAAAAAGAGGAAACGACAAAACACATTCTCCTAGAATGCGGACAGGTAGAAGTATACAGGAGTAAGTACTTAGGAACTCCAACAACACTAAAGGAAGCAATTAGCAACCTAAAACATATGCTAAGTTTCGTGGAGGAGCTAGGGTGGTTAGAATAGCGCTACCTCGTTATCACGCAAAAAAGGCACAATAGATGTCGAGTTGCGGAAAACGCCCAGCACAACTAACTAACTAACTAACACCATGATCCTACGTCTTACGTGTAGGTACGTTGTCATCGTCGTCATGTTTTCTCTCAGTCACCATTTAACTCTAGCTTTAACTATAGCGAGTGCTGTAAAAGGCTCAAAACTTAACTCAAGGTCATGGTGTAAATAAACGCGATTAATACGTTTTAAAGTATTTCTAGCTATCTATCGATTTTGTCATAGGAAAATAGGAAGCAAAATTGAGATAGAACAGGCCAACATTCCTTACGAGTTACGAGTACTCTGCTGCAATATCGTGTTTCGTATATCTTCCCCTAAAAAAAGGGGAATTTTTAATATTAACTCTAACTAATAGGTAACATTAATACTCAAGGTAATATTAAAAATAGCCTGTATATTAATATGGCATATAGAAGAGTCTAAAAGATAAATACACATGTGGATAGTTCATCATTTCAGCCGAAAGACGTCCACTGCTGGACAAATGCTTTCACCAGGTCATCAGTCCACCTTGTGGGGGCCTACCCACGTTGCGCCTTCCGGTACGCGGTCGCCACTCGAGAGCCGTTCCGCCCCAATGGCCATCGGTTCTACGTGCAATGTGCCCCACCCACTGCCACTTAAGTTTAGCGACAGTTACACACAGGTTGTGGACAGTAAAACCAAGTAAATTTCAAAAATTAAAAAAAGGTACAAAATTGTCCCTATACCGGAAATTACATGATGATGATATGATGATTAAACTGCGACTTTTTTTGACGAGACCACCAAGGTAAAATCTTTATTTTTGAGTTTCTGCGAGGGTATTCATTAATTATACAAAGATTAAATTTATTGCTCCTCTTACATGCAACACCCGGTATGTGACAGTAATACTAAGCAAGAACTTAGTCATAAATCAATAATGTACCTAAACATATATTTATAATATTAATCTTAATTTTTTACTGACTTGTAAAATTACTTGTATTATTTTATCAATAAATAAATGAATGAATGAATGAAAGATGTTTTACCCATAAGATTGAAAATTGAGTCGCTTATTAACATTAAACCCGGGTAAATCCAGCTGTCTGATTATGCGATTTTGGTATTAACACGTTCGCGGACGCTTGGTCACACCTCTGGGACACCTTAATTTTGTATGGGAATTTTACGACTGCTATTGCATACCTGTCACAACAAAGCTAAAATCAGGATTCTTATGTGACGCGAAATTCTATACAAGTCGAATGCAATGCAAGTCCCGTCATTATGAAACCATTTCTTTTACACTATGTGACGCCAAATGCTATACAATTCGGATGCTTATGCATGTTTGATATAATACCTAGTCAAAATATGATCTTATATGACACCGCATGTTATAGCATTCGACTAGGTTGGCACTCGGGTGAGCTGCTACGTCAACAACTATGATCAATTCTTTGCCATAAAGTAATGTAGAAGTAATATTTCATCTAATACTTATAGGATTTAACGGCTAGGGCCTTCTTCACCAACCAGCACATAGGAAGTATCCGAACTTTGAATTTAATCATGTAAACTGCGGCCCTACACAAACAAAATACATGCCACATGCTTACCATAATGTTAGCGCTCAGCATCGACTACGAATAGGCACAATATTCACGATTATATGACCAAAATAATTACTAAATACTAAAATAATTAGTTGAATAGTAAGTATAAACATGCCTCACTTCTCTTTATTTACAGTAGTCAGAATCAAGTTGCACTACAAAAAACAATCAGTAAAGAGATTTGTTTATAAAACCACAACCAAAAACATACATAAACTGTAAAAAAAACATTACTAACGATGTTACAAACAATCCGTAAAATAGCGTGTGCGTGCGAAATTTGGCCACATTTTACGCGCCCACTCCCAGACGCACGCGCAGGGTTACTAAGGAGTCTTCCATACAAAGACGAATGCTATAGCATACGCGTCACAGAAAGGGGGGCACAATTTGAGATGTCACAGGATAATTTTTAACCGTCATAAACTATGAAATATAACAGTATGCATTCTGTGATTTTAGTGAATGGTAGAGGAAATGTTGGTTAATAATATTATACTGTGGCCAAGCGGATTGGTAAGCATACTGACGCAGAAACTTAAACCAAATAACGGATTCAATAGCAGGCGCGTCACCAGATGAAGTACAAAAACGGATGCTATGCAATCCGCGTCCGCGAACGTGTTAAGAAAAGGTAATAAGGTAAATATTTGCTGAGAGGGTCGAATTAATTTACCCGAGTTTGAAGTAAAGCGACATAATAATATTGTGTTCTTTACAATATTTTTGTATTAACAGCAATACCAGGTTTTTTGTTCATACTAGAATATTGTCAAGAGCATAATTGTCTATTAATGACTAAAAAAAATCTAATAGTTGTCACATATAATACAATAAATCTGTCAAAGGGAACTAAACTGTTTTACTCTGTGAGAGTAACTTGATACAATTATTTTAATATGTCTGATACTAATTGATAATGATATAAATGATACTAATTTAAACTGTCACGATTCTCACACATGATACATTTATTATAACGGAGCTTAACCGTGTAAGACATGGAAAACTAACCTCACCACCACGGGACCACGGGACCAATATCGTCCTTGAAACGTCGGAGGTTAGTTTGCAATTTTTTTACGCGATTAAGCTCCGTTGTAATTAGGCATAGGACACCAACTAACAGTACAAAAAACTAAATGTCATAGGCCACAGTTCAAACCCTCTCATTATGAAACAACAAATTAAATCAACTTTTCCAACATCTCTCCCAATCCGGACAGCGGTCACCGTGGGAGAACAGGACCGCACCCCTCCAGCAACAAATACATCAAATACCACAAAACGCAAAGACAAACACTATCCATCTGTACCTACCAACCTCAAAACGGAAAGAAAATCTCTATATCTCCACATTAAATGTAAACACACTCCGAACTCCAGAAAGACTAGCTGAACTTGAAGAAGCACTCAATAAAATAAACTGGCATGTATTAGGATTAAGTGAGGTACGCCGTCTTGGAGAAGAAATTGAAAAACATAGCAATTTTATCATGTATTACAAAGGAGAAACTAGAGGGCAGTACGGTGTTGGCTTTCTAGTACACATCTCACTGAAGAAATATATCAAAGAATTCATACCTGTATCAGACAGAATAGTTATAATAAATTTAAAACTCCTAGAGTAAAAAGAGCCAATGTCAATAATACAAGTCTATGCTCCTACCAACTGTGCAACCAAAGAACAAAAAGAAAGGTTTTACAATCAACTTAATTCAACAATGGCCATTACACAGAAGGCAAAGATTTTGATTGGAGATTTCAATGGCCAAATTGGAAAAAATTAAACACTCATTAACACAGTGGGAAATCACTCTACTGGCAACAGAAACGACAATGGTCAAAGACTGATAGATTTTTCTTTATGCAACAACCTTTACATCATGAACACTTTTTATAGGAAAAAACCGTGTCGGAAGTGGACTTGGATGTCCCCAGGCGACCGCTACAACAATGAGATAGACTTCATATTAACAAACCGACCAAAAATGTTCCAGGGTGTCGATGTTCTTAGCTCACTAAACTTCAGATCGGACCATCGCATGGTAAGGGCTAAGCTAACTGTGGGGATGCCTAAACACTGTAGAAAAAATGTAAATCAGACAAAAAGAACCCATGGACCATTGGAGCTCCCACATGAGGTACATAACAACATCAGAAAAACATTGGAAAAAATTGAGTCAATAAGTAATCTACAAGAAAAATACAACCATCTAGAAAAAACGCTAATCACATTATCCCATAATATTACCCCAACCAACAGAGAAAAAGGCAAGATTGGAGACAAGGCAAGAACTCTCATGCAGAAAAGGAAAATCCTATTGATGGAAAAGAAGGCAAGGAAAAAAGAAATTACACAGGTTAGCAAAGACATAAACAAGGCTATTAGACACTATAGAAATAAAAAACAAACTGATGCATTCAAGTACTGCATACAAAAAACAGGCGCAGTCAAGAAAGCTTTCAAAGACATGAGGGAAATGGTTACATGGATACCTAGTTTGAGATCAAAAATGGGGAAGAAGGAGTCGAAACGGACCTCAATCCTGCAAGTAGCTACAGAGTTTTACAAAGACCTCTATAGTGATTCTAACCAAGACTCTATTATCGGACTTCAAGAAAACCGTGAAGAAGAAATATTTGAGGTCCCAAGCATCCTAGAGAAAGAAATAGAATTTGCCATAAAATCACAAAAATCAGAGAAAGCACCTTGCCCAGACAAAATAACAAATGAAATGTTAAAAGCCACATTAAACGTAATTTCTAAACCGCTGACAAGTATCTTTAATGAAATATTAAAAACAGAAAAAGTACCAGAACAGTGGAAAAAATCTATTATCATATTGCTACACAAAAAAGGTGATAAACAATCAATAAACAATTATATACCTATTAGTCTAATGCCAAACCTATATAAAGTATTCTCAAAGATTCTACTAAACCGGCTAACAAAGACTTTATATGAAAACCAACCAAGATAGCAGGGAGGATTTAGATCAAACTTTAGCACAATAGACCACATATTTGTAGTCAAACAAATAATCGAAAAGCTTACTGAATTGAGGAAAATATACTACATAGCATTTGTGGACTACAACAAGGCTTTTGACAGCTTAAAGCATGCGGGCATATGGAGCGCCCTGTTACAGCAAGGAGTGAACAAAAAATACATTCGAATTATCAAAGAAATATACACCAACTGTACTTCGGCAATCCAACTAGAAGCCACGGGATCAGATTTTTCTATCAGCAAAGGGGTGCGACAGGGCGACCCACTCTCACCAAAACTATTCTCAGCCGTGCTAGAGCACCTAGTTCGTAATCTTAACTGGGAGTATCAAGGCATAAACATATATGGTAACAAACTTAACCACCTGAGGTTTACTGACGATCTAGTTCTATTCGCGGAAAGTGCCCAATCACTACAGGAAATGCTAGAGCAACTCACTGAGCAAAGCGCTGAGGTAGGACTAACAATGAACACAGAGAAGACCAAGGTTATGTCAAACCACACCAAATATATTATACTCATCCATGGAAAACAGATTGAATATGTCGAGGAGTACACATATCTAGGACAAATTATAGCAGGTTCAAACATGACGAGTAAAGAAATTGAAAAAAGAACTGTAAACGCATGGAAAGCCTACTGGTCATTGAGAGACATTCTAAAAAATCAAGATTTACCATTGAACTGCAAATCAAAGGTATTTGATATGTGTGTTCTACCATGTATGGCATATGGATGCCAAACCTGGGCATTAACTAAAAAAGATCTCCAAAAGCTAAAAGTTTGCCAACACAACGTGGAAAGATCAATCTTATCTGTAAAAAGAAAAGACAAAGTAAGACTCACAGATATCAGAAATAAAACTAAAATCAAGGATATATCACTAACCGTAAAAACATTAAAATGGAAATGGGCTGGACATATTTATGGCAAGAGAAGGTAACAATATAAATAAGTGGGATAGAGTGGTAGCGGAATGGTATCCTAGAGATGGAACGAGAAGAGAAGGTAAACCAAAATGAGGTGGTCGGATGACATCAAGAAGCATGCGGGAGTAAATTGGATTGGGACAGCACAGAACAGAGAGCTATGGAGAGAGCTGGAGGAGGCCTATGCCAAGAAGGCAGACTAAATCATTAATAAAAAGAAATGTTTTTAAAATATATTTATTAAAATTATTGAAGAGAAATAGAAAATTAATATAAATGACATGTGAATTAATTTAATATGCAATGAAATATTATTTGGTCAATAAAGGCTATTCTTATCTTATCTTATCTTAAGCTCCGTTGTATTAAATTTATAAAATGATAATGATGGAACCACTTCTAAGGATCTAGTGCAAAACGTTTTTTGAAAAAAAAAAGAAATATGGTATGGTTGAGAAAGATGAATAATGGAGGAATGCAAAGAAAACGTATAGGTACTTAATTTTAATTTATAGTATCTAATCGATTTGTAGGAGTTCTTCCAGTTGAAATATTGAGTAGTAAATGATTAGATGGAAGTTTTTACATGTAATGCTATGGATTATAATAAGTAGGTACTTAGGTAACATTTGGGAGCAGCTTGATACCAGCTGCGATCTTTTGACTCGGACCAATGGCGCGCTGTACGAATTATCGACGATCCCAAACTCGCAGGTGGTATTGAACCCTTAAGTTTAAGGAAACACTTTTGGCTCTTATGTGTGTTCTATCCTTTGTACAATGTCTTATGTTCTGAAGTTTTGTTATTAGTTTGACATGATGCCAAAGTCCACTTTTCACCGTCGCACCGCTCGCCATCGACAGGATGCTCATCGACACACCTTACTGCGCACTGTGTGTGGCTGTGGAACGAGGTTTTCCGGAAGGACTAGTTACAGTATGGGGTTGTTTAAAAAATTAAATAAAAGGAAAGAACGAAAGAGAAACGTTTATTCGAGTCGCTTAAATGTACAAAAATATTGCACTTTAAATAATACGGTTAGAACACCGTCACCGAAAAGGTTTCTACTCATTGTCAGCTTGATGTCAAGGTACGTTTTGGGTACCTTGACGCTGGTCTTCCGTAGAAACATTCTCAATAAATCGTAATAAGTTGCACAAACAAACAAACATGCAATATAAGAATGCACTTATTTGTAAATGATTAAAACCTACATATGTATTGGCTCTTATGTATAAGTCTGAGATCAACATTATGATTAAAGGAGTGTACAAAATTTTAATGGGTCGGCAATGTGCATGTGACCCTTAGAGTTGCAGGCGTCCTGAGATGGCATTGCAATCACACGTAAATAAAAATAAATAAATATAGTACTCTTTCAAATGTCACAAGTATTCTAACTAAATAGACGGCTGGCAAGCAATAAATTTAAAGAAATCTTTTTCAAAACATTGAGTTAAAGTATAAGAGGCAAAAAACTAAAATACTTACAAGATAAAATGTTAGAATTTATGGTTATGGTCGCTGTTTCGAAAGTTGTAACAAGATATTCTCAAGGATTATGAATAGGCAGTTCAAGGAAGTGAGTGTCATAAGTGCTTTGTGCAAGAAATGTTTATCAGCGATTGTATACTAAAATCAGCGCTAGAACCGGGGCATACGAGCCCTAATGCAATACAGATACTACTCTCGCTCCTTAAAAATATTTACAGGCTGGACGTCAACACGTGTGAACCAACGGGGTGCTTCTTGAAGCGCGCGCGCCGTGGTACGGTATGGAGCTACATGACGCCAAGCGAGACAGCACGAGCCATGACGGGGTGGAGAGCGAGACGGAGCTACACGCATTGAGGGGGATGTTTGGAAGACAACGAAGAGACCTGGGAGCGATGAACGAAAATGACTTCTGCGACGTTGTATTTAAGTCTAAGAAACATGTAAAAATAAAGTTGTACTAATTAAGACTTGTAAAAGTTAGTTAGTAAAAGTAGGGACACTGATTGTGAAGACGCCAAAGAGTTAACACATATCCTTGAGCACCAGCGATTTTGTTATCCATTCTTGTTCTGCTGATACCTATTTGCAATAAAAGTCTGTAAAGTCAGTGACGAGTTGGAGCCAAGCTGCTGATTTAAAGCTAAGTACCTGTTTTCGGTGGAAAATCGGGTGTACTGGTTTACTTTTATTCAGTTGTTAATCTGTTTACGTATCTACGTACTAGTTTTCTCTTAAAAAACCAGGTTCATCCGGTTATCCAGTGATAACCGTCAATTGTGATTTGTTATGTGTTGAGATATTGGTTGGTCCATTGATTAATACAAATTGTCATACTTTCTCTCTCCCTGAAATTAGCAAAGCATATGTAGAGTATAACGAGTGACCGAAGTAACACTGTGTAGTGCGTTACTTCACTTTAAGACCTAAAGTTCCGAAACAACCAATATCTACTTTAACTTCTCTAGTGTATTTTATTTGTGTTCGTGTACTTAAAACGGGCCCTCGTTCACCTTAGATCGAATCTGTAATTTGTATAATTATAGCCTCATAGTTAAAGTGACTCGGCTAGGATTAATAAGTAGGAATAGTAAATAGTATGGTATAACAGAGTAGTAGAGACGAGTATAATTGTTATATAGGCTAGTTTTGTCATAGTGTTTGTTTACCTCAATATATAAGTAATACTCTATTCCTTTTACACCTGTATCTCTAGAGTTAGTTAACCGTGTTGAAAAGAGACCAAAAAGATTAGACTGAAGAGTTTCTTGTCGGTTCTTCTCCTCTCAGCGGTCCAAACCTTCAGAACCGAACGGTAGCGTCATTCTCTTAATAATATTTATTCAAAATAAATATCTTAATTATTGACTTGATTTTAATTCTTTATCATACTCCATTCGGCCGTCAGCCATTATAATATTTTATAGTAACTTTGGACAGACAAAAGTAGATATATTTGTCCTTGTTCATTCCAAACTAACCTGACCTTAATAAACAACTAGGGTTGATCTCAGGCAGAAAAGCTCTAAGGTGTATTGACAGTTTTGACGCGGCTAGAAGCAATATACGACGAGGCTTCCCCAAGCCTGACTGTGGACGGCTCCTAGTTCGCCTTACCGGGGTTTCTCTTGTTTTGGGTTTCATGACATTCGTTATAAATATTATATTCTCATTATTGTTTCGAATACTTCCGGTATTATAATAAACTTTGTTGGGGTTTGATTGTAGTATAAGGGACTTGACGTGACTACGTCAGAAAGGTATAGGGACTTGATTAACTGTCAGTACAGACTGGGGTTATACGGCTTGCGAGGAGCAACCTGTCTCCACCTTTCTAAGGCGCCGAGGGTTGACACTAAAGTGGCCACTTACAAACATATTAAGGTACCTTAACACCACAACTCAAAATCATATCATCCATTTCAACCCTCCTGCACTTGTCAATCCCATGCGCTAGGCAGGATTTGACCGCTACGTAGCTCTCGCATTTATTGGACACAGATTCCTCGTGAGTGGTGCAAACGAGATCAATCTTAGAAGTTTTGGCATCACAGAGACTGTCCTGTACAGTAATCACTTACGCTTAAGAAAGACTGTACCGCGCCTCCGTCTGTGCTGGACGCAGCATAGGCCGAGAATTAATCGCCTTTCGTCCCTGACGAACACAGATTATAGTAGTCCAGACTCTTTCTGTGAGGAAGTGCCTCTGAGGTGTATAGGTCAAGGTTATTGTCTGTTCAAACTCATTAAATAGGGACCCACAATACCCTTACACGTGGCGCCGCGTGACCAAGGATTCTAGACTTTGTGTCAAAAAATAAAATAAATAGAGACACAATTAGAAGAACTAAATTTGTTAATTTCGAAATTATATAAAATATAAAAATAAAAACACAACGTAGGCTTTTCCATCGATATTGACGATCACATTTAATTTCCAAATTTTAGTTCAAATTGGTTTAATAAAAATATTTTATTTTTACTCAGCTATTTCTTTTAGTCTAGTCTAAAGACTGGAGAGGGGTATTTATATATATAGTTCAAATTGGTAAAATAATTATACTATTTTGTTTGAGCCGAGCCACTTTATAGTAATAAGTAAAGTTTAAAGGTTGGAGAGGGGTATTAAACGTATAATACAGGTATATATTGAACGAGTGTACGTTTTGTACATACATTTTAGACTTTGCTGAATCTGTTGAGCAATTACATATATTGTGATTGGTCGTTACATCCCTTGAACTGTCTATTCGTATTAAAATGTCGGGCCAAGGTAGCGCTGTACGTGGTACTAAGCGTCGGGGCGGACTTACTAATAGGAGCAAACCCCGCAAGCAGAATCGAGTAGAGAACGACACTGAGGCAGTACAACAGCTTGACTTAATTACTTTACAACAACGCGGATTCGAAACCCTGTTTAGTAAGTTTGATGAGCTGATAAAAAGAGTTGATTCTAGGCCGGCTAGTGCAGTAGGTAGTAACGAGAGCTTAATAAGGGAATGTTGGGAGATGCTGAGGTGCCACCCATTAAATCAGAGATCTTGCAATCATTTCATGGGGTCAATTTTATTAGTTTGATTGATCTCAATAATGCATATTTTCAAATACCCATTCATAAGGACTCCACGAAGTACACGGGTTTCACTTTTATGGGCAAAAGTTATACATATGCTGTATTACCACAGGGTTTGAAAACGTCAGTAGCTAGTTTTCTAGGGCGATGGACGTAATATTAGGAGGCGTTAGAGCGTTTTGCGTGAACTACCTCGATGATTTGATTATATATACAATTTGAGACTATGATTTGCACCTGTCACATATTGATCAAGTCTTGCAAAAGTTACACGAGGCAAATATGACGTGCAACATAGAGAAATGTAAATTTTTACAGGTAGAGGTGAAACTTCTAGGTCATATAGTGAGTACTAATGGCATTCAGATGGACCCAGATAAGACTAAGGCTATCCAAGACTTCCCTGTACCTAAGAACGTAAAACAAGTTAGGGCGTTTTTAGGGCTTATAAATTATTTTCGGCGATTTATAGAGCGATATGGGGAGGAGACTAGGCCATTGTGTGATCTCTTGAAGGGGGCAGCCAAATTTAAATGGACGCAAGTAGAAAATGACTGTTTTAAACGAGTGAAATTATTGTTTTTAAAATCGATAATGCTCATACACCCAGATGTTAATAGGGCATTTTACTTACAAACAGACAGTAGCGCCATAGGCATTGCGGGGTGCGTGTACCAATTGTCGGATGCGGGCGAGAAGCAGGTAATAGGATTTTGCAGCAAGGGACTTACGGAAGCTGAAATGAGGTGGACAGTTACGGAACAGGAATTGTGGGCTATTATATACAGCTTATCTAAATTCGAAACATATCTTCGGGGAGCAAAGTTGGTAATTCGCACCGATCATAAGAGTCTTACATTTTTAAATTCGTGCAAACTATTGAGCGCGCGCATGATTCGTTGGGTACATTACATCGGTCGGTTTGATTTTCGTATCGAATACGTGAAGGGTAGTGATAACGTCATTGCAGATGTATTGTCGCGACATATACAGGGGGTTACAGATTTAAATACTACAAAAGCACAATATCCGGAAATAAATTTATTTGAGACTACAAATTCGAAGGGTGTTAAGAAATATCTAGTGGAAATAGGGCAACACCAGGTAGAAGACGGCAACTTGAAGGGAATAATAGAGCACTTACTTAGTAAGGGGGATTCGACTCAGGTCAAGGGGGCCGAATATTACGAGCTGATAGATAAAGTCCTTTATTACGTGAATCCAAAGTCGAAACAACGGTTGCTAGTGATTCCAGAGAAGTTACAAAGGGAAATAATAATAGACATACACGAGGAAATAGGTCACTACGGTAGATTTAAAGTCTTAGCCTTGATAAAGAAACGGTATTACTTTTCTAATATGTCGCAAGCTGTCGCGAATGTCCTACGCCAATGTGACATTTGCCAAAAGTCAAAACATACTTTGAGTAACCATTCCGGACCTAGTAAGCCAGTGATAGTAAAAGAAGTGGGCGAATTTGTTTTTGGGGATTTTTATGGACCGTTACCTTCTGGAAGGTTCGGTAATACATACATTTTTGTTTTACAGGATGCTTTTAGTAAATTCATACAATTGTATCCACTGAGGAAGGCAACGGGAAGGGGTGCGTTAGGATGCGTGAGAAAATTCCACGGGTTGATAAAAATAGGGCGGATTGTAACGGATAACGGGTCGCAGTTCATTTCTAGCACTTGGGAAAATGGGATAGCGCAACTAGGCATACAACTAGGACACACGTCAGTGCGTAACCCAAGAGCAAACTCATGTGAAAGAGTTAATAAAGAGCTAGGTAGGATGTTCAGGACGTATTGTGATAAATCGCATAAATCTTGGGTTGATATAGTCTCGCGAATCGAGGATTGTTATAATCACGTCATACAAGTTTCAACGGGATTCACTCCTTTAGAGATAGTACGCGGGGAGAGTACTAGGCTTTCAAGTGATATCTTAGCTAACGGAGATCGGGACGCGGTATCAATCAAATTGACTGTTAGTGAAATTCGCGACAAAGCAAGGGAAAACTTAGCAAAAGCGGCAAGAGACAGAAAGGAGACTTACGATAAGTCTCATCGTTTAGTGCAGTTTAATATCGGAGATTACGTCAAGTTAAAGACCTTCCCAAAGTCGGAAGCAGACAAGAAGTTAACACGAAAGTTTTCACGGTTGTATGTAGGGCCTTTTAAAATAGGGGCCGTTCCATATGATAACGTCTACACACTAGTTTGTCCAGATACAGGCGAAGTTAAGGGAAATTACAATACCATATACCTCTTTCGTTATTATTTGGATCACACTAACGATAGACTATCATCGAGTTCACTCGAACCTAGACATGAAAACAGGTAGATAAACCCGCAAAACTAACCAGCTGCGCTGGCGCTAGGTACCTGTTCCAGATTTATGACCTACTCGAAGCGGATACACCACAGTAAGTGGCATAATAAAACTCATTGTCTATGGTAACAAAAGATTAAGTGGTCTTGGGGTTTTTTTTTTATTAGGTTAGAGTTTCAGTAGTTATTTGTTTATGTTGGTGAGTGGGGTGATTAGGACTTTGTCTTGGGGAGAATTATTTAAGTAGGTTAAGTTTTTTTCTTGATGTTGAGTTAGGGTTCAATTGTTATGTGCTTTTGAACATATTAGTTGGTAATAATTTTGTTGTAGAAGTCCAAAAGGGAAACAAGGTCTTTTGGCCGTCTACAAGAGAGGGGGGTGAGATGGCATTGCAATCACACGTAAATAAAAATAAATAAATATAGTACTCTTTCAAATGTCACAAGTATTCTAACTAAATAGACGGCTGGCAAGCAATAAATTTAAAGAAATCTTTTTCAAAACATTGAGTTAAAGTATAAGAGGCAAAAAACTAAAATACTTACAAGATAAAATGTTAGAATTTATGGTTATGGTCGCTGTTTCGAAAGTTGTAACAAGATATTCTCAAGGATTATGAATAGGCAGTTCAAGGAAGTGAGTGTCATAAGTGCTTTGTGCAAGAAATGTTTATCAGCGATTGTATACTAAAATCAGCGCTAGAACCGGGGCATACGAGCCCTAATGCAATACAGATACTACTCTCGCTCCTTAAAAATATTTACAGGCTGGACGTCAACACGTGTGAACCAACGGGGTGCTTCTTGAAGCGCGCGCGCCGTGGTACGGTATGGAGCTACATGACGCCAAGCGAGACAGCACGAGCCATGACGGGGTGGAGAGCGAGACGGAGCTACACGCATTGAGGGGGATGTTTGGAAGACAACGAAGAGACCTGGGAGCGATGAACGAAAATGACTTCTGCGACGTTGTATTTAAGTCTAAGAAACATGTAAAAATAAAGTTGTACTAATTAAGACTTGTAAAAGTTAGTTAGTAAAAGTAGGGACACTGATTGTGAAGACGCCAAAGAGTTAACACATATCCTTGAGCACCAGCGATTTTGTTATCCATTCTTGTTCTGCTGATACCTATTTGCAATAAAAGTCTGTAAAGTCAGTGACGAGTTGGAGCCAAGCTGCTGATTTAAAGCTAAGTACCTGTTTTCGGTGGAAAATCGGGTGTACTGGTTTACTTTTATTCAGTTGTTAATCTGTTTACGTATCTACGTACTAGTTTTCTCTTAAAAAACCAGGTTCATCCGGTTATCCAGTGATAACCGTCAATTGTGATTTGTTATGTGTTGAGATATTGGTTGGTCCATTGATTAATACAAATTGTCATACTTTCTCTCTCCCTGAAATTAGCAAAGCATATGTAGAGTATAACGAGTGACCGAAGTAACACTGTGTAGTGCGTTACTTCACTTTAAGACCTAAAGTTCCGAAACAACCAATATCTACTTTAACTTCTCTAGTGTATTTTATTTGTGTTCGTGTACTTAAAACGGGCCCTCGTTCACCTTAGATCGAATCTGTAATTTGTATAATTATAGCCTCATAGTTAAAGTGACTCGGCTAGGATTAATAAGTAGGAATAGTAAATAGTATGGTATAACAGAGTAGTAGAGACGAGTATAATTGTTATATAGGCTAGTTTTGTCATAGTGTTTGTTTACCTCAATATATAAGTAATACTCTATTCCTTTTACACCTGTATCTCTAGAGTTAGTTAACCGTGTTGAAAAGAGACCAAAAAGATTAGACTGAAGAGTTTCTTGTCGGTTCTTCTCCTCTCAGCGGTCCAAACCTTCAGAACCGAACGGTAGCGTCATTCTCTTAATAATATTTATTCAAAATAAATATCTTAATTATTGACTTGATTTTAATTCTTTATCATACTCCATTCGGCCGTCAGCCATTATAATATTTTATAGTAACTTTGGACAGACAAAAGTAGATATATTTGTCCTTGTTCATTCCAAACTAACCTGACCTTAATAAACAACTAGGGTTGATCTCAGGCAGAAAAGCTCTAAGGTGTATTGACAGTTTTGACGCGGCTAGAAGCAATATACGACGAGGCTTCCCCAAGCCTGACTGTGGACGGCTCCTAGTTCGCCTTACCGGGGTTTCTCTTGTTTTGGGTTTCATGACATTCGTTATAAATATTATATTCTCATTATTGTTTCGAATACTTCCGGTATTATAATAAACTTTGTTGGGGTTTGATTGTAGTATAAGGGACTTGACGTGACTACGTCAGAAAGGTATAGGGACTTGATTAACTGTCAGTACAGACTGGGGTTATACGGCTTGCGAGGAGCAACCTGTCTCCACCTTTCTAAGGCGCCGAGGGTTGACACTAAAGTGGCCACTTACAAACATATTAAGGTACCTTAACACCACAACTCAAAATCATATCATCCATTTCAACCCTCCTGCACTTGTCAATCCCATGCGCTAGGCAGGATTTGACCGCTACGTAGCTCTCGCATTTATTGGACACAGATTCCTCGTGAGTGGTGCAAACGAGATCAATCTTAGAAGTTTTGGCATCACAGAGACTGTCCTGTACAGTAATCACTTACGCTTAAGAAAGACTGTACCGCGCCTCCGTCTGTGCTGGACGCAGCATAGGCCGAGAATTAATCGCCTTTCGTCCCTGACGAACACAGATTATAGTAGTCCAGACTCTTTCTGTGAGGAAGTGCCTCTGAGGTGTATAGGTCAAGGTTATTGTCTGTTCAAACTCATTAAATAGGGACCCACAATACCCTTACAGTCCATAGCCCACGGAGAGTACGGAGACCGATTTCCATCAAGCGCGCCGAATGCTTGTTTGCCACAGACGTGTTATAAAAAAAGATAAACAAAGGAAGGTTAAACTAAGCATGATCAAGTTCTTAATATCTATCTGGTGTTTAGAATATTAAAAAAATATTCAAAATATATACAGTAAGTGTAACTTACCTAACTACCTACCTCTACCTACCTTAAATCTAAAGTAGGTCCTTGAGGCATTGTACCTAGGATGCTGGCGGCATTTCCTCGTTGTATCGCAATGCTGATACGTTGTGCGAGGAAGCCACCAGCTCTTAGGTCACCAGTAACATCAACCAGACGTTTTGTGATTTTGACGAAAAAATCGCGTGCGCTGGAACCCCATGGAATTGAATAGTCAACATTTGTCATGAGCAAATGTATAGGAACGTTAGAATAGAACCAATTCTAATTAATTATTAACTTCGTGATAGTACAGGTGGATATCTTAGACCGAGAGCGTAGTCTGACACGGAAATTAGTGAAGTAATTACTGAGGATATTGCCGTCCCAGTTGACGGTCGGGAAATTATGTTCTGAGGATGACATTAGAATATAGATAGTCATCAATGTAAGAGACATCTGATTTTAGCAAAAATAAAAACTTATACACTTACAAACTTGTCTCCTTTTTCATAAAAAAAGGTAACAGACGGTTTAGTTAAATATGTTTTCTCCCTTTCTATCAAAGGAACATGTCAAACTTACAATTAAGGACACAATAATTTCAACTACCATTCTTATTAACTATATACAACTTCATAACATTAATCTATAATACAACTTGTAAAGTAAATATTCTTTGTCCTTCAACTTGAATTTCTTCCTTCATGTTGGCATGACTAACATTCTGTCATCATCCGCTTCCAGCTTTAACTGCATTATATAATGTTTGTATATGTCATGTGTTTGTGTGTGATGTTTATAACACTTTTTGTTTTTAGGTAACCTTCATTTATTTCTTAGACGACTCATTTTCCAACACATATGTATAACTTACATACCGGTTTGATATCATTTGATTACCAAAAAACCTCAAGTATTTAACCTCTCTTTTACCTCTTCGAGCAAAAATCGCGAAACAGCCCTCGGATCTAGGTACCTACATTATTAAAAATCGAAAAACAAAAATAGAAAAGTAGTTCATACATTCCATTTGAATTAAAATGATCAAATACAAATACAATACATGTTAGTTGCTCCAATATCGTATCAAAAACTTGCGCAAAATCGTAAAAAAAGTATACCGGACTCTTAATAGCTGTTTTGTTGTCTGCAATACTCAGGTTCCTGAAACCGACAAATAATTATTTCAGCTTCAAAAACCCCTTTTTCTTAGACACCATAGAAACTGTTTTTTTTTAAATAATATAATCACATATTAAAAGAACGTTGGTGGTCCAGCGGCAAGGCGTGCGACTTTCAATGTCCGAAGGTCGCGGGTTCAAACCCCGGCTCTCACCAATGAGTTTCGGAACTTATGTACGAACTATCATTTGATATTTATCAATCGCTTTTCAGTGAAGAAAAACATCGTGAGGAAACCAGGCTAATCCCAATAAGGCCTAAACTTTGCGTTAGAAGGTCAGATGGCAGTCATTTTAATAAAACTATCGCCTACGCCAAATCTTGGAATTAGTTGCCAAAACGAACCTTAGTCTTTATAAGAGAGGTATGGGCACAGCGGATGCATATCGTTTAGTGTGGTAGGGCACAGCACAACGAATGTCGTCTCGCTCAAATCTGGAGCAGATCCCATCTGGGGACCTTACAGAAAACCGCAGTTTAATAATCCTAGCTAGACCCTACTCATAGGGTTGTGTTTCTGTTGGTGAGTAAGGTCGCCAGAGCTCCAAGAGGATTCACTGTGTTGACAGTTGGGGACCCACGGAGCAAAGCTTGCCCCTTTAGCTGTCAACACAGCGAATCCTCCTTTTTTTAAAGGGTCGGTAACGCGCATGTAACACACCTGGAGTTGCAGGCGTCCATAGGCTACGTTGACCGCTTACCATCAGGCGGGCCGTATGCTTGTTTATCACCGTCGTAGTATATAAAAAAGGATGCCTGAGCCGTGACATAAGCCGGGAAAACGCTGGGGAGTTGATAAAAATAAAATATTACTGTTTTTTTAATGAATATTCTTTTTGCGTTACAAAAAGCGTCCGGATTATCGCCCCCAGATGGGCTCCAAATAAGAACAAATCCGGGAAAGCCTAGACCAAAAGTTTATGGGATCTTAGTGTACGTAGCCGGAATTATAGGATGGGTCCTTCGGGAAATACATGAGTAGCAACGAAACAACGGCGTTTCTTAATCCTATGTCTATTTGACAACTGACGTCCAATGAAAATTAGCCACCCTCTTATCTGCGTCAGGTCTTACGTGCGTATGTGGCCAATCGGTCGTGTTTGTCTTGCTACTTCAATCGTCATGGTACTTTAGTACTGATACTGACTGAAATAGCATGAAACGTGCGGGTATTTCCGTGAAAATACCAGGGCAAATACGAGGGAACATGGTTTTCTGTGAAGTGATAGTAAAATTTTAACTTTCGTGAGTCATACTGATATTAAATTGCAACGGTTAACACTCACGTATTTTTATCACAATACCACGAAACAATAGTATTTTTATCTCGGGCAGTGATGCCCGAGCCGCGAAGGTGACAACACCACTCCGTCTGTCCGACGATGACTGCCCGATGCAGTCGAAACATGTCACGCCTATTGTGATAAAAATACGTGAGTGTTAACCGTTGCAATTTAACATAAGTGAAGATCAAATTACTTATTTTGATTTTTTTCTGATTTAATATATGTTCTTGCAACACGCTGAGATGGGATCATTCATTTTTGAGACACTTGTGATATTTGTTTGTATGAGTTATGAACAGTTTTTACTTAATTGAAATAACGAATTGAAATTTATTGAATGATAATGTGGACGTTGCCACAAAGAGACAGAAAAAGATTGGAAGCATTTGAAATGTGATTCTGGGGCCTTACCATGACGTCTAATGCGATTCAGCCCCTGGTCGTTAGTTTTAGAGGAAGTACATTGAAATTGGCTTCGCTCAATTCCCGCTGCGATAACGCAGTGCAGCATTTCTTTTGAAGTTATAACATTTTGCTGCACCGCAGTATGACCACAGTGTTTATATTTTTTTTATAAGTATAATTATATTATATAATATTCTATTGTGCTGTAAGTAGACATTTGCTAAACATTTAGTAATTATAGTATTACGTGCCTGCTCTCCTTGAGCCGACTGGCATTTTCAGGGATGATGGCAAGAGACCTGATGGGGTGTCCTTGGTTCCTTGGAGTTTGGGACGGATGCTAGTGTGGGATGCTACCTGTGTAGACACGCTGGCGCCGTCCCATCTCCAACGAACTAATGTAAAAGCGGGCGGAGCGGCTGAATGCGCCGAAATTTTAAAACGTAATAAATATAAGAGCCTGGGCAGAGAGTACCTTTTTGTACCATTCGGGGTCGAAACTCTTGGTCCATGGGGTCCCAGCGCACGCAAATTTTTCGTAGAAATCGCGAAACGTCTGGTTGATGTTACTGGTGACCGAAGAGCTGGTGGCTTCCTTGCACAACGTATCAGCATTGCGATACAACGAGGAAATGCCGCCAGCATCCTAGGTACAATGCCTCAAGGACCTACTTTAGATTTAAGGTAGGTAGAGGTAGGTAGTTAGGTAATTTTAAATAAAATCATTTATTCTCGAAATATATACAGTAAGTGTAAATTACCTAACTACCTACCTCTACCTACCTTAAATCTAAAGTAGGTCCTTGAGGCATTGTACCTAGGATGCTGGCGGCATTTCCTCGTTGTATCGCAATGCTGATACGTTGTGCGAGGAAGCCACCAGCTCTTCGGTCACCAGTAACATCAACCAGACGTTTCGCGATTTCTACGAAAAATTTGCGTGCGCTGGGACCCCATGGACCAAGAGTTTCGACCCCGAATGGTACAAAAAGGTACTCTCTGCCCAGGCTCACAATTTAATTTACACTTACTGTATATATTTCGAGAATAAATGATTTTAGTACAATTATAGTATTTCGTTTAAAATTGCCATCCTTCAATATATTTTTTGAATAACTACTTAATTATTTTAAAATTTCATACAGTAAAATTTGAAAAATTAAATGTATACTACTTCTTATTTGACTACTGTGCCAAATATAAAAAATAGTATTTAATGCAATGAACATAGGTAGGTATGTAATATTTTTACTTACAAACGAAATGTTATCACTTTCCCATTAGGTAGGTATGTATATTTGTTTATCTAAAATGATTGCTGCATTTTCGAAAGGCACATGACGCATTTTGTCATTGATAATGGTGTGGCATCGTAGACGGGTGATTCGAGTTGTGGCATCATCATCATCATATCAGCCATAAGATGTCCACTGCTGAACATAGGCCTCTCCCTCGGACCTTCATACGAGTATGTACCGGTTGGAAGCGACCTGCATCCAGCGTCTCCCGGCGACCTTCATAAGGGTCATCTGTCCATCTTGCGGGTGGACGTCCTATGCTGCGTTTGCCAAGCCGTGGTATCCACCCGAATTGTGTGAGTTCACTGAATTCCGATTTAACACATTTCCGTGCGGTATAAGTATGATGGGCAAATCTAAGCTTCTAGATGGGTGAATGTACCCAGTAACCGACTTACGAAAATAATTTTTATCTTATTCCACTACTATAAAATGAGAAATCTGTAAACTTCTAATAAAGCGGAGATTCCGATATTGCATAATATATTGAATTTTGCGGCATTGCGACAGATGCTGGCACTGAATACATTTTCATATGATCCAGTCTGCCAATCCGCTTCCAATTTCTAATCCGATGCGAATCCTGCAG
This sequence comes from Lathronympha strigana, assembly GCA_949128165.1. Classification (NCBI taxonomy): domain Eukaryota; kingdom Metazoa; phylum Arthropoda; class Insecta; order Lepidoptera; family Tortricidae; genus Lathronympha; species Lathronympha strigana. Next base: position 6,140,349 of record OX421911.1, read on the forward strand.
TTCGCAGCGGTGTGTGACCGAGACAGCTGTCCAAGTATATATCGATGTCTCGCTCGGACTGTGGGAACTGCATCCGATGTGGAAACAGCCCAATCCAGCTACACTTGACGCACTCGGCATTCAGGAAGGATTTTGTGTCTATTTCTGTCCAAACACAGACCAGCTTAACCACGAGATGGAGCATATAACACATCTCGCGGTTACCGGTGATATGCAGCCCCGTACTCATTATTAAGTACCTATGGCAGCTCGACCGCATTTCAGTTAATTATCAGTAATCACCTGTGTCACCTGTTTATGGAGGACACACGTAGGCGGGAAGGGCTGGGACGCGCCGGGCCGGGACTGATCTGTCAATTTGTATAGAAAGCGGCGTGATCGACCGGGATATCCTATATGGTGTTTTAATGTAGATAAGCAATTTACTACTTATAGATCTTGTAGATTTACATTGCTACCTACTGTCAAACCTACAAGTTGTAACAAAAATACTTGTGAGCCGGTACGGGCGAATATAGATTAACGTAGATAGATTAGGGAAAAATTAGAAAAAAAAATATATGCGAAAATTGCTTCATATTTTGTATATTGTTTACCTAATCAGATTAGGTACATCCTTAAACGGATCACCAGCTTTTGTGTTACAGCCTGTATGTTTTTAATAAGAAGTCAATTATATATCTACCCAAAAATAACACCGTAAAATGGTGTAAAACGGGTCAGCGGGGTAACTAGAAAGTAATTTTTCGTTACCTCTTGAGCTATGAGTATGACTATGAACCTATGAAGCTATTAGAGTCACACCACGTTCTTTTACAATTTTAAAATAGAAAGAATAATGGAAAAATTCCGAGCGGGATTCGAACCCGCGACCTCTCTGAACATCGCTCTGCCAATTGAGCTATTTTTGTATGGAATTTGACAGCTTAACTCTGGGATAGCGGCTAACCCTGGGTGGTGCAAGTAGGCCTTAGCGGCAAAGTTTGTTCAACTCTTGTGCCTTAATACCCTCGGTGAAGCTCAAGATTCCAGTTTCTGAACCACTCCTTAAGCTCGTGACTCCTATATCACCTTCACAAAAGTCGCGTCATCCGCCTCGCCTTATCATACATAACTCCGACTTCGCACACCTGCGTTGTGCTTGGCGGGCAGATCAATGGGAGCAGTCATAGACCCTTAGATATACCTCTGATAGATTGTATAATTATATTTTCTTGAAATGTACCTTTTTATGCTATCAATAAACTCTATGTTATCTGCAATCAAAGCCTAAGCTTCCTATTCGACTGTTAGTATGTGTTTAGGTACTAACCGTTTGTCAAGTCTATTAGGTATTAGTCTTTTGGAAGTGATATTGTTTAGGACAGTATCAAGCACTAGAACAATTATTAAGAGGCAATTGACAGGTGTCCTCTCCCAAAAGCATATGATCAATGATTCTGGTCATTGTATAGACTGTCGTTTATCTGACAATAACCAATTAGCCATACATTAGAGGTGCCCTTGCCCCGCATTAAAAAATGAAATACAATGTCAGTCCATTTGTTCAAACGCTGTAAGCTTGGGTATTTCTAGAATAAATACTACAATATTGCTCTATGCGACAAGAAGCCAAAAAACGAACCTAAAACAGTCGTAAATAAGGCTGAAAAAAAAAATCATGCATATTCTCTTACGTGTTGCCGTCATGGGTTTAGAGTTCGTCACGGATTACTTATGATAGATTCCGCATTGCCAAACATATATTAGAACGTACCTACATATTACCAAATACTAAATCTAAGACTAAAGTTATTTTTTCGTGTTTCATAATAACTTCCCGCACGTATAACTTTTGATCTCTGTTTGGCCCAAAAATTGACTGTTAAAAAATGTTGCCATTTATGCATTATTTACTGTGCAATAAAGTTAAAATACATCATTAAATAAATACGACCGGATGGAACTTGTATACTAATTCTTCTAAATATCTTTCCCCAGAACAAAGTTCGTATCGATACTGGTTTTCTTGCGTGCAATAGTCTGAACTTCGACGTCATTATAATCACCATAATAATATATATTTTCCGCCAAGGTGGCATCACAGCTGAACAAAACTAATGCTGTGTGGCGGATGCGAGTAATTTTAAGGTAGGATATGATGCGAATATGTTTTTCCACCAATTAGTACCTAAGTAGTCCGATGAAGGCTCCACTTTGCCACACACTACACCTATTATAGTGGAACCGGCGGCAGCGTTATAGCTATAGCTATACCTTTATACTTGCCTATTGATTCCTTATTGTAAACTCATATCTTGTTTTGTGCAATAAAGTGTTTATTAATTAAAAACAAGAGGTCCAGGCACACTCTTTTTTTAATGCTCCATCTATAGGTAAGTCATCAGTGGTTTAAGCGCAATAAAGTTTTATGTTGTGTTTATATCGCGGTCGGAAACGTGGTGGTTATCGCAAACCAGTCGTTGTTTGTGTGCTAGGCAAATATTCCTAACGTCTACTCATAAAGGCACACGCAAGAATATTTTGATTTTAACCATCGACATAGAAATAAGTAGACTGATAACAATTTTAAACCTCGAATCAAATCTTCTTCTTCTTCTACCTAGCGTTATCCCGGCCCTTGCCAGGGTCCGCTTTCCTGCATCCTCTCCTCCACTTTGCACGATCCTGGGCGTCTCATTAATATTATTATTTTTAATAAATGCTTTGATTCATATTTTTAAGTACTAGTCATACTATTAAAATAGACATATAATAATATGACCACTCTTTCAATTTAGATCGATAACGCCAAACAAAAGTCGTTTATAATGTGTTCCACTTTTTACCCCCTTAAAAGACTTCCGTTTGATACTCAAGATGGCGGAGGTGTCTCTTGAATAGTTTTTTTGTGTGTTAAATGTTGTTTACTGTGTAATATTTATTGGTTATTGGGCAGTAAACTAACGGAGAAGTGTGCAGCTAATGAAGAATAACCCTGAAACACGTGTAACCGTTATTGAGTCATTACTCGGTTGTCTCGGGATCTCGGCCTCCTAAGAAACTATTGTATTACATTTAGCTGTAAACTTAATCAATAGCGAGGCCAATTACCGAACAACGTCACCCAAGGGGCAATATACTATTTATATAATATATGATTTTAATAATACGTGACACTGGCAAAACTCTCGGACAGAGGCCATTATTTATAAAAGAAGAAGTTTACCCCCCTAAAATTATAATTTCTTTTATGGATGACTCACACTAGGACGGGACGGGACACGGTGGGACGGGACGACCCGTCAATTTCTAAAGAAAGAATCACGTGATAGCTCGAAGCCCTCGGATGTAACGTGACGTTTTCTATAGAAACTGTAAAATCGTCCCGTCCCGCCCTGTCCCGTCCCATTTTAGTGTAAGTCATCCCTTAAATCCCAGTCAAACATACACGTTTCCCTTATTTAGACCACAGGTACGAAAGTATACAACCTAAAACCATAGTAATTTTTTATTAGTTTACTTATTTTTTATTGAATTAATATATTTATTTACATACAAATTAAATAACAAGAAAATAATGACTAAAAATAAAATTAAATAAACAAAGAAAATACATTTAAATTAAAAAAAAAAAAAACTAATACCTACCTCTAAAACAACCCACACTGCATAGTACCCGGCTCAAAGGTTCCCATAATGCCTGCAGCATTCCCCCGCTGCACAGCAATGGAAACCTGTTGAACCAGGTACGACCCTGAGCGAGGGTCGCAACCCCTTTCTCGGAGGCGTCGCCCAAGCTCCTTTATAAGACGACGAGCCTCCAAACCCCAGGGCCCCGCCGTCTCCACCGCCACCGGTACAAAGTCATACCCTGATTCCAGGGCAGAGTATTTGGTGTGCTTACTTTTCGCAGCGAATTCAGCTGCTGAGCCAGCACACCGTATGGTCCGCCTCAAATGGGACGACGCAAATGTGCTAACACAGGTTGCATCCCACAAGAGGCAGCGTCCTCTCCGCCATGGAACCAGGGTAAGCCCATCAGGTCGTTTGCCGTCCGTGCGACTCAAGCCCGGCGGTTCCAGGACGCACGGCACACCAGCCGAAATCATAGCCCGCCGAATAATTTCGTTTAAGGACTGGTGCCTCGGGAGTCGACCAGCGCATCTTTGGCAGCTTAAACCATGGAATAATAATATATTATATTCAATAATAATTTATTGAATGGTGTTCGGCAACAATTGTTTTGGTATACATTTAGTTTTTTTGCGCATTTTTACATTTTGTTCGCAAACGTCTCTGTTCAATACAAAAATAATTACATTTGCATCGTTTTTATTCTTCCAAACTGTTAACCCCCAAAAGCTTTAGCTTTGTATGTTTGAATTCTGTATGCACGTGATACCAGTATGTATGACTGCCACGACTTCACTATAGCCATAATCTCTAGCGACTATAAAAACTCGCTCACACAAATAGCTCCCAAAGTTCACAGTTCACAGAAGTTCACCAAACGGGCCGAGACGTGACCGCGCCGGGCCGGGCCGATCTTTCAGTTTTTAGAAAATGTCACGTGACCTCCGAGGGCTCCGAGCTTGGATGTGATTCTTCCTATGGAATTGACAGATCGTCCCGTCCCACCCCGTCCCGTTCTAGTGTGAGTCATCATTTATAAGGCATTTTTTTACTACGTTAATTATGCTATGTTGGTTTAAATATTAAATAACAACGACGACGAGAGTATTTAAATTAGTCCTGACTATTCATAATTTTCCGATATAGCTCTCCGAATCGCTAAACTTAAGTGGCAGTGGGCGGGGCACATTGCACGTAGAACCGATGGCCGTTGGGGCGGAAAGGTTCTCGAGTGGCGACCGCGTACCGGAAGGCGCAGCGTGGGTAGGCCCCCCGCAAGGTGGACTGATGACCTGGTGAAGGTCGCAGGAGTCCGCTGGATGCGGGTGGCGCAGGACCGGTCATTGTGGAAATCTTTGGGGGAGGCCTATGTCCAGCAGTGGACTTTATAGTATCAATGAATTTCTAACATAATTTTAATAATCTTATGTTCCTACTTATAGAATTAACTTGTAGTTAATTTTTATATTTAATTGAATAGCATGAAATTATTATTATAATAATAATTATTATTTTTTAGTTGTTTTGTGTAATGTAATGAATGACCTGTAATATTACAAATATTATTAATAAAGGAATATGAATATGAATATGGACGTCTTTCGGCTGAAATGATGATGATGATGATGATGATTCATAATTTTTATGTAGCAGCCGGGCTGTCTTCCCGGTAAGCAATTTCAATAATTAATGAAAACGTAAGTAATAGATTTGAATTTCAAACGTCTAAAAAAAACGAAGGATGACTAAAAGACCGGGTCGCGTTAGAGCGGTTCTAACTTGAGCCGTCCTTAAAGTATATATATTAAACTGTGGCACAGAAACATAAATAATCAATTTTGCTCCTTCGCTTGCACAGATTTTACATAACACACTCCGGTTGACCTGCACAGGTTGCCCTGCATATGTAAACCACTCCGGTAGACCGTAGCGAGATTGGCTTCCTTTTAGTAATCGGTATCATTATTATAAATTTACTGAACTGGATTAAATTGCGTAAAACGGTGAAAACTAACCTCCGACGTGTTAAGGGCGAAATTGCCGCGGTCCCGGAGAAATCATTATGTCAACACTCCGTTCCAAATACTCGCTTACAAAGTTCGTAAGAAGCTTGCAGAACTTTCGACTGAAGATTATATAACTTTACTTGCTCATTGTATTAGTTGCTAAGCTTTTAAGCGTATGTATTAGACAAATAAGTAATAAAGACTGTCAATCTCATCGAGACGAAATTGATGGCTTCATCGAAGTAAGAAGGAGCGAAATGCTAAGAATAATGAAGCCTTGTTCCATCACATTGACTTACAGAATAGTGAAGAATGAAAACATATTGAACATATTTATTTATTTAATCGTATGGGTTTATACAAGAATAGGCAGATACATAAATGTCAATTAAAATTAAATGTTTATATTCAGTGCGTTGAGCCACGCAATAGCGTCGGGTGTTAGGTGCAGCAGGTCTTCTGGCGGTCCCGAGTATGAGTGTAGAGGGCATCGCTGGATTATATGCTCCATAGTTTGGACTTCTTCGCCACACTCGCACATAGCAGAGTCCTTCCACCACCACTTATGCAGAAAGTAATTGTCAGACTTTAGGCGTTCGGGCGGTGGGTAGAAGAACTCATTGTAGGTTGGCAGTGTTGGGTTGGAACTGATCTTCTCAGCTTCTCTCCTGAGTGCATATTTTCGCCTCAAGTGTGGAGGTGCTATATGGCAAAGTGTCGGTAGCCAATAAGAGGGAGTGGATTTAACCGTTCCTGATATACAACGCATAGTCTCGTTTAGTTAGGTATCTACCTTGGCCACATGAGCGCTCTCCGACCACACTGGGGCACAGTATTCCGCTGCTGAATAAACCAGTGCCATACCATTGGTGCGCAGGCAATCGGCAGATGCTCCCCACGAAGTTCCACAAAGCCTATAAATCCACATGCTCGAGCAAAAGAGAGCGGGATATATCTAGTTGCAAGAGCACGCGAAAAAGTCGGTGAGCGCTTCAAAATAAACCGCGTCATCAGATAACCAAGCTGAAACTGAGACGCTTCGCTCGCTTCATCCGCTCGGTCAAAAAGGCGGCCTATGTTTGAAAAATAAAAGTATCGAGGCTTTCGTTAGAAATCATGTTTTCACTTCACCAGTTTGGAGAAAATATGTTGAAGTTTTATGTATGTATGTGAATATCAGGTACCTAGTTGTTATCAATATTGAGATCTAGCCGTCTGAATTATAACAATTAGAGCACAGTGGCCTCTTAAATTTTTCCCCCACCGCCGCATGTGTACTAAGCACCTTGTATATCTGTGCGCTGTTCTAAGTAACACTGTGTCTCATTAGCAAATGAGCTGCCTCAGCCAGGAGCCTTCTAATATCCGACCTCATTAGTTGTAGTAGGCAATACCTCTTTGTTGCCTTCCCCTCTATCTCTAGTAGTGATGGGCTTCTATGAACGGAATATTCCTGGAAAGGTATCTGAGAATATTCTCAAATCCAATGTATTAAAATGTTTGTTATTTAGAAGTAAAACTTTTTGAGTGTCTATAACGTCTATAAAGTAAGCATAATCGGCCTCAATAGCTTTTCGCGTCGTTAAATATCCAAAGTTGAGGTAACGATTAGGTACCTATTCACTTTCGCTGTCAGCTGATAGGAGGCAGTTAAGCTTTGTTAAACCCACAAGTAAGTAGCCCGCCTGTTGACGTGTACACGGTTATTCATGAAGAGAGGTCACATACCCAAGAGCGGCCAAATGAAATGATAACCGCATGAAACTGTAACGGTTATTTTAAATTTACAATTCTGGGTATGTAAATGGGCGGTTCACGGATGAATTTACGGTATAATAATTTTACACATCATACGCACCCGTTTGTCGTCTATTAGTAGTAGTAAATAGCACTAGTATAAACAGATACACACACACTTCTTCCTATATGGATGTGGTCATGATAATTTTGTCTTTCTCATTGACGGAATATGAAATAGAGACATACCTAGTAAAGTACACTGGGAAATACAGTTTTCCCAGAATACACCACTAGCTGATTCCTAGTATTGCAAGCGACAATCCTCAATGAAAACAAAACTGCACGCACTGTTGTATTCACATTTGATTTGCTTTTATTTCGCGCTGAGCTTCTTAAATCTATTGTTATTTACTATTGGGAGTAAACACAAGGTTCTTATTTGACACTCGAAACTTATACACGTAGATGCAATATTGTATATTACTTCTATTGTTAGTTATATCTCTAGGTAAGAGTCTTATAAATATAAAATTGCTGTTTATAGTACAAAGTGATGTGTTCAATTTAAAGAGAGAGAAATCGTGTTTAAATGGTTGCGTGTGGCACAACTAAGTAGGTAATAGATCTATAAAAGTTATTTCTAAGTCTATTATTTTGTTAATCTTTAAGCATGACTCACACCTCACACTGGCACGGGAAAATCTGTCAATTTCTATAGAGAGAATCACGTGATAGCTCGGAGCCCTCGGATGTCACGTGACGCTTTCTATAGAAATTGACAGATTTTCCCGTCCCGCCTCGTCCCGTCCCGTCCCGTTCTAGTGTGAGTCATCTATTACTACATTTTTAAAGAAATGTAGTCAAATAGGAAATAATAGGCCTAATTATGTGTCTACTATTGTGTGTATTCTTTTGTACATGGCTTTTTTTTTAATGAACTAAAAAAATATACGTTTAAAACATTTTATTTTGCCCATTAATGATTCTGCAAGTCTTAAGATGTCTGTCAGTCAGTCAGTATGATGTCAATTGTCGCTGGTAGATGGTATTTGTAATCAGAATTGTCTGTCTGTTTAAAAGTAAGTCAGTCTTGGGACGGTTTTAGGATGACTCACGCTAGACCGGACCGGGATGGGCCGGACCATGACCGACGTGTAAATTTCTATAGATAGCGTCACGTGATTGGCACAGTAAGCTTGATATTGATACATCGGTTTCGGCCTGGCCGGTCCTGGCTCGGTGTAGCGTAAGGCATTCTTTAAAGGGGGAGAGTCTAGAGCTAGACAACAATGGAGCTGATGTATAAACAGTCGATTTTATTTCACGAGGTATCAAGCGTCGCTGCCTGGGCCGCCTGCGTCTTGGCATCTAGAATTTTTACCTGCGTATTGTGAAAGGGGAGGCCGTGCCTCCTAAAGCCTCTAGCTCAAAATAATAGTACAATAAAGTAAGTTAATATGCTATTGCCGATCGTCTCGCAAAGGAGGAGGAGTCTGCATATACACCAGCACTGACATTTTGACCATGGAGCGCAAGGAAAGTGCGTATGTTTATTCGTAACCTTTTGCACAGTATGAAAGCATTTAGGGTCAGAAGGGGGGTCGGAGGCGGAGCCCCCCGCATTAAAATAAAACGAATATAGCTCGATTTCCTATTTTACTTACATAGGTTCAATCCTTACTTTCTGTACAGTACGAAGAGAATGAGAAGACCTTCACTTTTTTGTTCACTTGTCTGGGTTAGTTCGTAATATTTTGTACGGTATGAAAGTAATCAAGGTCAAAAGGGGATTCGGGGGCGGAGCCCCACGCACTAAAACAAAACGAATATATGATGCGCTTGATTTCCTATTTTACTAACATAGGTTCAATTCTTATTTTCTGTAGAGTACGAAAAGAATGAAAAGATCTTCACCTTTTTTGTTCACTTGCGTAGGTTTATTCGTAACATTTTGTATAGTATGAAAGCAATCAAGGGCACTAAGAGAAAATGAAAACAGCTTGACTACTTATTTTTCTTGCATAGGTTCAATCCTAACAAAGGGTTTCGGGGCGGAAAACTTTTACAATAAGAGACAAAAAGGACTTGTCATTTCATCCGGTTCGGTTTGCATTTTTTATTTGTTAATGGGAAAAGTTTTAGTTTTAAAGCGTAAGTCAAAAATTTGCATTTATTTTATTACGAAACTGAAGCCGTGCATATTTATTTAATAATACTGTAATAACTGAAATGTTCTAAATAATTCCCACCAAAATAAAATCGTCCGCGGACGAAGTCACGGGCATCAGCTAGTATTCAAATTAGTATTTGTGAGCACCGCGGCAGTTCCGATATACCTGATGGCAACCGTACTAACATTCATACTAACTTTGTAACAGTCGGGAAGTGCAATTAAAGTTTGTAAAATTTTCCAAAACTAAAATCACCTTTGATAGCATTCGTGGTTCTATCCCTATTTTTACACGACTGCCCAAAACAAAAAAGAGTGTTATATACATTGTTACCTATGTAGGGAAACTAAGCACCAAAAACGTTCGAATAAATTTTGCCCTTGAAGAATATAGATTCGCCCTTGCCATATAAATCTTTATCTGTTCTATAAAAAGCCTGTCGAACTTTCTAGAAAGTGCTTCAGTCGTAGTACGTAAGGTATAAAATGTAATAGGTATTTAGTCTTGAGTTATTGGCAATTCGCCGGAATGTATGGCGGCATCAAACGGTTTGATGGAATATGACGTCATTGTGTCACGAAACGAGATTTTTTTTTTCCTTGTATGGTGCTCCCACACTGGCTGTTATATAAATGGTATATATCTCTTTCTCTACATGATAATTTCACGTAACACTATCATTGTCAGAGCGTGTTATATAACATTTATAACAGCCAGTGTGCATGGAAGCACCATTAGTGCCAAAAATGCTTTTTAGTGTCAAGCTCCTAAACTTTGTAAAACTAAACTATGTAGTTAAAGCTTAATTAAGATTAATCAACGTGACTTCACTGATATCCAGAATTATGGTACCATTTGCACTGCACCAGTGCTGTTGCAGCTGTTCCGTCACTGAATAAATAAAAACTCATAAGGTTTCCCTTAAGTTGGGTATACATAGCCCCATTTTTATATTTGTTTTCCTCTTCTCTTAATATTATAAAAGTAACTGTTATCGATTTCCCCTTACACTCTTTAATTGACTACAAAGAAGCATATTCACGGCAATTTAACTCTGCAATATTAAAATTCTAAACATTTTCCGATCCAATGCTCGACTTCCAAAAACTGCGATACGCAAGACTCGTTATATGTGCTTGCCATCGCTCAACCTTTTACTCGTGCGGATGGAATGTGCCTTCGTGCAGAAATTTCCTCTTTTCCGTTGCCGTGGCTATATTGGAAAATAGTCCTTACCTGTGTTCCCATTGGTTGACAAGTGATTGGGTCCAGTATAAAGTGATTTCGACATCCGCAACATCGATACCTAATCGAAGGCATACTTATAATGGACCACCTGAAAAATTTAATACCACGTGGCGCTGTTTAAGTCGCTTTTACTTGGCTAACGACGGAAATGGTATTTCAGGTAGTAACTCCTTTCTATTGAGAAAAAATTGTGAACTATAACTTAGAAAGTACAGCTGGCGGGAAACCAAGAGAAATTGTTTTTATTCTCGTTGGAACTGTAAGTTTTTGATCAATACTATACTACTAGTGGGACTAGGCCGATTTGTGTGAAATTGTCCCACAATATTTATTTATTTATATATACTATGAAATCAATGATTGTAATAAGCGTTTATGGATAATTCACATTAGGACAGGACGGGACGGGAAGGGGCGGGACGGGACGACTTGTCAATATATATAGAAAGAATCACGTGATAACTCGGAACCCTCGGATGTCACGTGACGTTTTCTATGGAAACTGACAAATCGTCCCACCCCGACCCTTCCTGTCTCGTTCTGGTGTGAGTCATCCCTTAAAGTGCACACACTCCGAATATTCTAGATGACGAATTGGGAGTATGAGAGACATTCAGAAATGTACATCAATTCAATACAAGTACTATATTTTAATCTAACCGTATCTTTCCTGGGTTACCAGGAAAGATACGGTTTTGACAGACATTAAATTATAATAACCTGATTTTCTCAAATAACGTTTGAATGGGGTATTTATAGATAATATAGATATGCAAAAATCCTACAAACTTTTCTTCCGGAAGTAGATAAATGGGTGGATTTTATTTTGGTGTCGTTTTTTTCCACGTCTGTTTTGAATTAAATTCGTGGTTAGGTAGAGTTTCTTATTCTACGCTAGATACAAATAGAGACAAAATCCCAATGAGCACAAAAATTTTGTATTAAATTTATCACTGAGTCACGAAACATAATGCGTTTTCGTAACTCAGTGGAAAAATTGTAGGTCATACTGGGAAATTAGGTCTATCTTGAAGAGAACAAGGAACTCACGTAAAACCGTTAAAAATACTAAATGTACGGCTCGGGTAATAAATTGTTATTTTGCTATAAACAAATGGTAGAAACTAGGCCTGACCGATTTTAAACGACATAAAAATTTATACCTTTACCTCCATAAAAGTCTTACAAGAAATACGTTTGTAACATGTGTGTACATATTTGTCACGATTAGCATGTAACGATATTTGTTGCCTACATAATACTAGACTTACGATATATCTGTTACTCTAAAAAAACAGCTATTATAAATGATTTCCCAAATAATCTAAATTCCCATACGAGCCGTCAGTTCAACGACTGGATTAAAACCGGAGTGCTTTCAGATTGTATTCAAATTGAGGCAGTATAGTATTGCTACGATTACTTACAGCTGTCAGCATCGCTACTTACTGGCCATATATGTTCTGGCATATTCGCCAGACCTGCCAAAATAATTATTGGTTATCCTTTATCGTTATTATTCATTATCATTTTTTGTTTATTTATTTTCTTCCTTAGGTTAGGATTTTTACAATACGTATATAAAAATAAAATATAAAACAATATACAAAAAACAATGCAAAACAAATACACATTATAAAAAACCTAACCTAGAGTGCCGCCGGCAACAGGGCTGGGCCCAGGCTGCCTGTGGTTAGGGCCGCAAAGAGAGGAACCTTCGGACTATGCGCGCAGTCTCCAGTATTACCGCCTTCTGCATCTGACCCTTGATCCAACCACAACAATATTCATTATTGTCTTTCCCATCACGGAACAATGGTGTTCCGGACCTTTGGGAGGCGTAAGCGGAGCCGAAGCCAACACGCAGAGGCCCTTTCGACAATTTAATGAAATGTAAGGGGTACACCGAGCGGATGTTGCACCTGCCCAAGTCATGGGACGCACGCAGAGGCAGCACCCGCGAGGGTGTAAAGACTATTGAGATTTAATGGAATCTAAAATATACTGGACTATTAGGTGAAAGTGTTGGACTAAATACTGGGTTATGGAGAATAAAATCGGACGTCTGTGGAGAATAAAATCGTTATTATTATTATTATCTTTAATAGTTTTTATTTTTTGACGACCGGTTGGCGTAGTTGGTGGGTGGATGTTGCACCTGCCTGCTAAGCCGATGGTCCTGGGTTCGAATCTCGGTATGGACATTTATTTGTGTGATGAAAACAGATATTTGTTCCTGAGTCATGGATGTTTTCTGTGTATTTATGTATTTGTATATTTTTGTATACCGTCAAGCAAGTGTCAATCATGGAAGAAATGAAAAATATATTAAAGACCATACAAGAACAGCAGCGAAAACAAAGCGAAGAAATTAATGCCTTGGGAGAAACGGTTGCCCAAAAAGTGATAGAAAAATTAGACAAAAGACTAGCCCTCATTGAACAAAAACAATCGTGCCTAGAAAACAAAATCGAACTTCAAGATAACCAAATAGAGAAACTTGAACGTCGACTAAGGCAGAGAAACATCGTCTTGTTTGGCTTAGAAGAGAAGGAACGAAGCTATTTTGACTTGGAAAAAAATGTACTTCAACTTATTAACTACACAATGCGAGTGCAATGTTACGAGATAGACTTGGAATCGGTAAGAAGAGTTAGCAAAAAAGGAAATAAAGTCAGGCCTGTTATCGTCACATTTACAACGCTCGGCAGAAAAATACAAGTTCTGTGGAAAAAGAAAAACCTAGAAGGTACGAATTGCTACATAAAAGAAGATTTTACAGAGAAAGTATTGGAAAAGAGAAAACTGCTGCAAGAAGAGGCGAAAATGGAACGGGAAAAGGGCAACAAGGTGATTATTAGGCAAGACAAACTTATCGTATTAAAAAACAAGGAAAATCCAACCCACCTTAGTGCGAAGCACACAGACTACAACCAAAAGAAAAGAAATATTAACGCCATATACTCACCTCCACGTCAGACTGCAGACAAGGAAAACAGCCCTGTGACACCAATATTAAATCCGCAAGCCACTAAGAGAAATAAATACACAATCGCAGACTACATGACAGCACCGTTTGGGTCTTCAACCAACACAACCAGCACAACTAGTACATCATCAGTGCAAAAATCACCTACATCAGTGCAAAAATCGCCAGTGCCATCACCAGTAACACCAGTGCATCAAGTGCATCAAGATAATAGCAATCCAAAAAATGTATGACAAGAACCTCTCTCCGCCTCCCACCACGGTTGGTCACCGAGGGAGCGCTAGACCACCACCCTCCAAGGACACATACTCAAATATCACAACCTTTCCAAGGTAAGACTACCAAAACGCCCACTAAGCAAGAAACCAGAAGTGAAACACAAAATAGATTATTTATAGGAACATACAATGTTAGAACACTTAGGACATATGAACGACTACTGGAACTTTCCGAAGCTCTGAAATGTATAAAATATGATATTATTGGCCTCTCTGAAGTAAGAAGACTGGGAACTGAAATCGAGGAACATAGCAATTTTATTCTATGCTACACTGGCCAGACGCAAGGACTCCATGGAGTAGGATTCATAATAAATAAAAATTTAAAAAATAATATAGTGAGCTTTCAGGGTCTCTCAGAAAGGGTTGCCTTATTAAAAATGTTGATTAACAATCTGAATCTCTCTATTATCCAGGTCTACGCCCCGACTGAAAAAGCAACAGATGAACAAGTAAACAATTTCTATGCATCCGTTGAAAAAGCTTACCAACAGTCAGACAAACAAGTAATAATAATGGGTGATTTCAATGCAAAGATTGGACAACCTAAACCTGAGGAATACCTAGTAACCGGTAAACATGGATATGGCTCTCGAAACCAGCGAGGCGAACTACTAATGGAATACTGCCATCAGAACAATTTAGCCATCATGAACACTTATTTTAAGAAAAAACCGACAAGGAAATGGACATGGGTCTCGCCAGACGGTAACACAAAAAACGAAGTGGATTTTATTCTTACAAACCAAAAGCGAAGCATAACTGACATTGAAATTATAAACAAAATCAATTTTTCGTCTGACCATAGACTAGTGCGAGCGACATGGTTACTTCAACAGCCAAAAAAAAGCAGACATAACTTTAGAAATAACAACATAAAAAGTTTACAATCAGAAGCTGAAAAGAATAATTTCATGACATTCCTTGAAGAACAAAGACAACCCCTTATGACTTTAACACCGGACGAATCAGCCCAAACATATCATGACAGGCTTATTGAGAGCATCCAGACATGTTTAAAGCATTCACAGAAAAGTTACAACACCAAATTCAAAAGTATACTATCTGATGATACTAAAAAATTGATAACCGAGAGATCCAAACTCCAAAATATAAAACCTAAAACAAAAGAAATAAGAGAGAAGTTGACAAATATTTACAAAATAGTAAGTAAAAGTATAAAAGAAGATTATAAAATGTACAGGGAGTCAAAAATAGAAAGTCACCTCTATACTGCTGGGAGTGTGCAAAAAGCTTACAAAGAACTGAGAACACATAAAAGTTGGATACCAGAGTTAAAGAGCTCAGAAGGTACAGTCAATTCTCGAAATCAAATACTCGAAACTGCTACAACTTTCTACAGGAAGCTATACAGTAGTCATGAGTCAAAAGTGGCAGAATTATCAGAAACAGATGTACCACTGGAAAGTGAAGTTCAGGTTATAGATGAGATAGACATATTGAAACATATAAAAAGATTAAAATCAGGAAAAAGCCCAGGGCCTGATAATATTACAAATGAAGTGCTTAAGACTGCCGCTCCCTTGCTACTTACGCCCTTGGCACATTTATTTAATCTTATACTTACAACAGGAAAAACACCTGAACAATGGTCACAGTCAAACATAATACTTTTGTATAAAAAAGGAGACCCGAAGGACATTGGAAACTACAGGCCCATCAGTCTGATGTCATGTATGTACAAATTGTTTTCTTCAATTTTATTATCCAGAATAACAGAAGCAATTGACAGACACCAACCTTGTGAACAAGCTGGATTTAGAAGCGGGTACTCAACCATGGACCACATACACACTCTAGAACAGGTCATAGAAAAATTCCAGGAACACAGAAGACCGCTGTATACAGCTTTCATAGATTATGCTAAGGCATTCGACACAATATCACACTCATCCATTTGGAAAGCTTTAAATGAATGCAAAGTAGAGGCCACATACATAAAGATAATAAAACATATTTATGAAAATATCACTAGTAGAGTACAATTAGACAGAACAGGCCAGGATATACCAATAAACAGGGGCGTCAGGCAAGGCGACCCACTATCTCCAAAGTTGTTCTTGGCGGTACTTCAATCAGTGATGAGCAATCTGGACTGGAACAATATAGGAATTTACATAAATGGTAAACGTCTAAACCATTTACGGTTCGCCGACGATATAATATTAATGTCAGAACATAGCGTCCAACTTGAATACATGGTTCAAACTTTACACAAAGCTAGTGAAAAAGTAGGCCTAAAAATGAACTTTCAAAAAACTAAACTTATGACTAATAGCACGCAAAAAGTGATAACCGTCGACGAGACGCCGCTGGAGTACGTGGACAGCTATATCTACCTAGGTAAGCAGATATCATTTAACAAGCAACGAAACGAGCAGGAAGTCGACCGACGAGTAAAGCTAGCTTGGAATAAATACTGGAGCCTAAAAGAAATCCTGAAAAGTAATATGAATATAAAACTTAAGAAACAAGTTATGGATATGTGCATTCTGCCTTCTTTAACATATGCTAGTCAAACCTGGCTATTTACTGCTAAAACGAAATCTAAATTAACTACATGTCAAAGGGCAATGGAAAGAAGCTTATTAAACATTAAAAAAGTGCAAAACATACCTCACATAAATATAAGAGCTATAACTAAATGTATAGACGCAGTAAAGCATGCCAAACAGCAGAAATGGAGATGGGCAGGACATGTTGCTAGGCTGGCAGACTCTCGCTGGACCTTGCAAGCTACTACATGGAATGGACCTACAGGAACACGCCGCAGAGGAAAACCAAATAGCCGTTGGTCTGATGAAATAAAGAAACTGATTGGTTCTAACTGGAAACATAAAGCTTCCAACAGAGACGAGTGGAAGTCCTTGGAGGAGGCCTTCACCCGATGAGGGGTTCTTGTCCGTAAACAAGCCGTAACATATATATATGTCGAATTGTGATGGCGGCGCCACCAGTTCGCAACGACGTTTGTTATTGTTTTGATTTTTTTTTATAAAAAGCGGGTAGATCCAAGTAAACGATCCGCATAGATTATTAATGTTCGATCGTTGTCAACTGGTAGCGACACCTTTTGACAGTTACCATTAATCATTTGATTTTCTTATTAGCAACACCATAATGAAGTTTAATTTAAATGGAATTAAGTTGGCCAACCTGTATACTTGTTTCCGTTTGTTTTGTATGCTGATTGGTTGTTTAAAGTCAAGTTGGCAGACCTGTGTACTATTTCCGTTCATACTTAATTCTGATTGGTTCTCGTAAATCTAAATGGAAACTTTGGTTATGAGTTAAGTTGGTAAAACTGTATTTAGTTTCCGGTCGTTCCATTTTTATGATTGGTTCTTGTTTGTAATGGTTATGTTGGTAAACTGGTAACTCAAGCATGGGTTTAAAGCTTTATTCTGATTGGTTGCCCTTGCTTGGACATGGCTCTTGGCGGGAAACGATATTGAGTTGGTGGGATTGAACCGCCATGATGGAACATTCTGATTTAGCGCTCAAAGTGAAGTAGACGTCCTCGCCAAGAGACTTGTCGGTTCCCAGAATACCTAAACCTAGGTTACCTAGCTAGCTTACGATAAGCTACAGTTTTAAAATAGCTTCATATCTTACGATTTAAACAAGTGTTGTGTGAATGCGAAATAAACGTGTAGTCTAAAGTTAATAAAGTGTTTGAGTTCATAAGTGTGTTTTAACGGTCACCACTATGTCCGATACCCGTGATAACGCCCAGTTTCCTATTCCGGCCGCTCCTGATCCGACATCAGGCGTGGGATTAAATCGGACTCATAGTGAAGAATCACGCATAGACGAAAACTTGCTGCGTACGTTACTGGAAGCACAAAACCAGAACATGATGGCTTTAATTAGCTCCATGCAACCTGTGAATACTCGCAAGATTGTTTTACCGGATTTTGACCCTGAAAAGGCAGATGTAGACCCACGTGCGTGGTGTGCAACTGTGGATTTGTGCCTTGGAGATCGTGAGCAACAAGGAAGTGACCTGCTGCTGGCCCTCAGCAGAGCGTTGAAGGGCAATGCATCGCGCTGGCTTTCTCAAATTTCTTTTGCTGGCATGACGTGGCCCCAATTCAAAGATCTTTTTTTGGCCCGTTATGGTTTGATTGAAACTCCTGCTGCTACCCTGATCAACATGCAGAGCAGTAAACCCAAGGACAACGAGAACATGGCATCGTATGCTGCGCGACTTTCGACGTTGTTAAGTGCACGTTTCAAGGATATGACGACGGAACAAATAACTTTAGCCATGGTACTGGCCCACGTGTCTCAATTTGATGGAAGGATACAACGTACAGCTTTCACCACTGAAATCAAGACCCGCGAGCAAATGCAACGTGAATTACAAGCCTGCTCCTATACAAAGAGGAAGAACAACGACTCTTCAAGCGACGCGTCAACTAGCAAGCGACTGCGACCTTCTACACCTGCTGGATCTGCGCGCTGCTTCTCGTGTGGGAAAATAGGACACCGTAGTGCCGACTGTCGCTCCAAGGATTCCAAAAGGTCATGTAATCGTTCTTCCTTTTCTAAACCTAGTACGTCAAGCGGACAACAATCAAATGCGACGAATGTAACGTGTTACAGATGCGGCCTGTCTGGGCATTTTGCTAACAAATGCCCACGTGCTGCAACCTCCACATGGACCAAGAATTCTTCCGGCAACGCTAGCGGCAACAACAACTCTAATGCGGCAGCATCCAGTAGCAGCAACCAGCGTCGAGTGGACCTGTGCTACATCAGCAACCCTGCTGGCCAAATGAATATTGCCGGTGAGTCATTATCTTTTCACTATGATTCGGGCGCTGAATGCTCTCTTGTTAGAGAATCCGTGGCATCTAGGTTTCCTGGCAAACGACTAAATAATACTGTGATCTTAACTGGCATAGGACAATCAAGTGTGTCTAGTCTCGTGCAAATTGAATGTCAAATAGCAGTCGATGATCTGAATTTGGAGGTGCTATTTCACGTCGTTCCTGATGCATGTCTTAGTAGTAACATAGTGATTGGTCGCGAGATACTAAGCCAGGGCTTAATGGTAAACATGACTCAAGATAAGCTAACTTTTTCTCGAATTGTTGGGGTAAATTCTTGTTCGCTAGGGAGCTCGTCTGTTGAGGTAGTTTCTTTTGACAGCATTGATACCGACATACCCGAGGAGAGCAGAGAGCAGCTTATTCATACTTTGGAGCAGTTTAAGTCGTCGTTTTCTACGGGAATAGCTACCACGCGAGTCACTACAGGGCAGTTAGATATTCGACTTGTAGATCCACATCGAACGGTTCAGAGGCGTCCTTACAGATTAGGTGTGGAAGAAAAGGCTATTGTTCGTGAGAAGGTCAACGAGCTGTTGAAAGCAGAGGTTATTAGGCCGAGTTGTTCTCCGTTTTCTAGTCCGGTGTTGCTCGTCAAGAAGAAGGATGGATCAGATCGAATGTGTGTAGATTACAGGGAGCTCAATGAAAACACAGTCGATGATAGGTATCCATTGCCGCTCATCAGTGACCAGGTTGGGAGGTTAGGTAATGCCAAATGGTTTACGGCTCTTGACATGTTAAGTGGCTACCATCAGATTCCTGTCGCACCTGATTCGATCGAGAGGACTTCTTTTATTACGCCAGAAGGACAATGGGAGTACCTTACTATGCCATTCGGCTTAAAAAATTCAAGTTCCGTGTATCAAAGGGCAATTATGAAGGCTTTAGGTGATCTCGCGTACTCTTTTGTTGTGGTTTACATAGACGATGTGCTGATTTTGTCATCTACGGTTGAAGAAGGACTCGAGCGTCTTAGGATTGTGCTAGATGTGTTGACAAAAGCAGGTTTTTCCCTGAACTTATCGAAATGCTCATTTTTGAAAAAGCGTATAGAGTTCTTAGGCTATGTCATTGAAGATAGTCGTGTGCAGCCAAATCCAGCGAAAGTTGAAGCACTAACTAAGCTCCCACCTCCTACGACCATTACCCAGCTCCGTCAATTTATAGGATTAGCGTCATATTTTCGGCAGTTCATTCGTGATTTTTCCAAAATCATGACACCCCTTTACAAATTGACGAGTAGGAAGAACAAGTCTCTTGATTGGCGACCAGAGCACGAGGAGATTCGTCAAAAGATCATTGCACAGCTGACTACCGAGCCTGTGTTAATGATCTTCAATCCCGATTTTCCTATAGAAGTTCACACCGATGCGAGTTCAGATGGCTACGGTGCTATTCTTCTACAAAAGGTTGACGACAAACAACATGTGGTTGCTTATTACAGCCGTCGTACATCTCCAGCCGAGTCCCGGTACCATTCATTTGAATTGGAGACCTTGGCAGTGGTTAACGCTGTCAAGTACTTTAAGCACTATCTGCAAGGTCGTAAATTCAAGGTTGTTACTGACTGCAATTCCGTCAAGGCCTCGAAGACTAAAGTTGATTTGTCCCCGCGTGTGCATCGTTGGTGGGCATATCTTCAATCATTTGATTTCAGTATTGAGCATCGTCAAGGCACCAGGATGTCTCATGTTGATTGTCTTTCTCGAAATCCTGTCCCGACAGAACACTCGACCCCGATAAATCATGTAGATCAAAAGCGTGTCGACTTAGCAACTCTTTCAGAGACATGGTTACAGGCTGAACAAGAGAAGGACGAGGAAATTGGCAAAATTATGTCTGATCTGCAAAACGAAGTCTTGCCAGAGGATGTTAGAAAAACATACGAGGTTCGCGATAATATTCTTCATCGTAAGGTGCAGCGTAATGGACGTACCCGTTGTATTCCTATGGTTCCGCGTGCATTCAGGTGGGCAGTTATCAACAACGTTCACGAATCGATCATGCATCTTGGATGGGAGAAAACTCTCGAGAAGGTTTATGACCATTATTGGTTCCCAGGAATGTCTAAATACGTTCGTAAATTTGTTGATAGCTGCATCACGTGCAAATTATCTAAACCTCACTCTGGACGTGTCCAAGCTGAATTACATCCGATTCCAAAGACCGCTATCCCTTGGCATACTGTCCACATCGATGCTTCGGGTAAGCTGAGTGGTAAAAATCATGTCAAGGAATATGTGTTCGTTATGATAGACGCTTTCACGAAGTATGTTCTTTTGATTCATTCGAAAAACATCGATAGCAAGAGTAGTATCAGGGCTCTCAATAGTGGCATTTCGTTGTTCGGCGCCCCACAGCAGGTGATTGCAGACCAAGGACGTTGTTTTTCTAGCAAGGAATTTTTGAATTTTTGTCGTAGTCACAATATCAAATTGCATCTCATCGCAACCGGTACTAGTCGTGCTAATGGGCAGGTCGAAAGAGTCATGGGTACATTGAAAAGCATGTTGACTTCAGTAGAAACCAGTAAAGATCGATCCTGGCAGGATGCACTAGGTGATATTCAGTTAGCCATGAACTCTACGATCAACCGCATTACCAAAGCTACCCCTCTTGAACTTTTAATAGGCAAGGTTGCCAGACCACTTGATTTGATGGCACTTGATGCCGATGATGCTATTGATCTGGATACAATGAGAGAGCAGGCTTCCCGAAACATGGTAGAAAGCGCGAAGTATGATAAGGAACGGTTCGATAGTAATAAAGCCAAAATTCAAAGTTGTGCCGTAGGTGATTATGTTTTAATCGAGAATGAAGAAAGGAACCAGTTAAAACTTGACCCTAAATTTAAAGGACCTTTCAAAGTCATTGAAGTCCTCGATGGTGATAGATATTTGCTAAAGTCACTCACGTCCAACAGAACGTACAAATACTCTCACGATAGAGTCAGGAAAATGCCCGAACAAAAGGTTCCTCCTGAACTGGATATGGTTTGCAATGACTCTGATAGTGCCTCAGTTTCTGATTGAAATTTTAGTTTGAATTCACACCTTATCCTTTCTTTGATGCTTTCGACGGACTGAAGGCAAGCCCGACGGACTGGGCACTACTAGCATTTTCACTTTGCTTTCGATGGACTGAAGGCAAGCCCGACGGACTGGGCACTACTGGCATTTTCACTTTGCTTTCGATGGACTGAAGGCAAGCCCGATGGACTGGGCCCTACTTGTATGTTTGCTTTCGATGGACTGAGAGCCCGCCCGATGGACTGGGTATTATCTGGCAACCGCATCGCAAGTTCCGGAGCATGTAAGAGGTGCACGTGGACTGTTTTCTTTTTATGCGCAGTATACTCTTTGCGAGGAGTAGCACTTACGCGGCTGAGATGGTTAACTTGCGATAGGTTGCTAGGTTCTAAACAAGCCGATGGACTGGCGCATCATCACAGTGTGATGACGGCACCGAAGGACTGGTGTGATTTTTGTGAGGTGTGCATTCAGACTGACTTTTCGTATATTCTGGTTTATCAATCTAATGTGCGGCACTTAAGAAACTTGGCACAATCTTATGATAATTGTAATCTGATTTTTATTTTACCCCAAATACTATTTCCATGAAATGTTGGGCTGATAAAAAAAAAAAAACGCTATGTGCGTGAACGTATATTGAGTAAACTTAAGTTTTATGTCAGGTTAGCCGAGCGAAATACTTTCCGATTTATTATTATTGTTCACAGGTAATACACCCGAGGACGGGTGAAGGTCAAGATGGCCGTGTCGAATTGTGATGGCGGCGCCACCAGTTCGCAACGACGTTTGTTATTGTTTTGATTTTTTTTTATAAAAAGCGGGTAGATCCAAGTAAACGATCCGCATAGATTATTAATGTTCGATCGTTGTCAACTGGTAGCGACACCTTTTGACAGTTACCATTAATCATTTGATTTTCTTATTAGCAACACCATAATGAAGTTTAATTTAAATGGAGTTAAGTTGGCCAACCTGTATACTTGTTTCCGTTTGTTTTGTATGCTGATTGGTTGTTTAAAGTCAAGTTGGCAGACCTGTGTACTATTTCCGTTCATACTTAATTCTGATTGGTTCTCGTAAATCTAAATGGAAACTTTGGTTATGAGTTAAGTTGGTAAAACTGTATTTAGTTTCCGGTCGTTCCATTTTTATGATTGGTTCTTGTTTGTAATGGTTATGTTGGTAAACTGGTAACTCAAGCATGGGTTTAAAGCTTTATTCTGATTGGTTGCCCTTGCTTGGACATGGCTCTTGGCGGGAAACGATATTGAGTTGGTGGGATTGAACCGCCATGATGGAACATTCTGATTTAGCGCTCAAAGTGAAGTAGACGTCCTCGCCAAGAGACTTGTCGGTTCCCAGAATACCTAAACCTAGGTTACCTAGCTAGCTTACGATAAGCTACAGTTTTAAAATAGCTTCATATCTTACGATTTAAACAAGTGTTGTGTGAATGCGAAATAAACGTGTAGTCTAAAGTTAATAAAGTGTTTGAGTTCATAAGTGTGTTTTAACGGTCACCACTATGTCCGATACCCGTGATAACGCCCAGTTTCCTATTCCGGCCGCTCCTGATCCGACATATATATATTTTTTGCCAACTACATACTTGACATGGAAATCAATTTTTTAATGCTTAAATATTAATTATAGACACAACTGACATGCATGTAAATTTTTTTTTTCAAAAGGACTCGAAATAAAAGGCTTTTTTTTTTTTATTTTTTTTATTTTTTATTTTTTTATTATTATTTATATTATATATATCGTTGTCTAAGTACCCGTAACACAAGCCTTCTTGAGCTTACTGCGGGACTTGGTCAATTTGTGTAAGAATGTTCTGTAATATTTATTTATTTATTTATTTTATCATTTTTAATTTTAAATAGCCATTTAAAAACAGAAACGATTTCAGGTTGCTTAAAGGTGAGTAGGCACTTGCACAGATATAATCTCGTAACCGGAGTTATGCGTCAGCAGCTGGTTCTCATGTAAGATATTGTGGACCAAGAAGTACCGTACTACATGTAGATACCAACACACCTGCGCCTGAGACTAGTTCAATCACTGGTTTTCTCCATTGTCCTCTATGGAATTTCCTTCCTTTTTCCTTTATGAGATTCTCATCCTCATTCTCATTCTCATTCCTTTATGGCTCGGAGTCCTGGACCATTAGAACAAATATGTTGAACAGGCTAGATGCCTTCGAGATGTGGTGTTGACGCCTTGGCGCCGGCTTTTACGAATTCCCTGGACCGACTTTAGAACCAACATCTCCATATTAGAGAAACTTAAGATCTGCACACGCTTCTCGACAATCTGTCATCAATGGACGCCGCGAGAGTCTCGAGTACACCGTAATGACGGTAAAGATGGAGGGCCAACCACCAGCCAGATCACTAAACCTACTGGACCCCGAGAACATCAGGCGCTGCATGCAGCGCGCCATCGGGCCCCGTGGTAAACTGTCTGCACTTTGACAGTAGCATTGCGTTTGACGATCCTCAGCATTGAGGGACCGACTGATTGGATATCTTATAGTTAATTAAGTAAATAACTATTTAGCTAAAAATAAATGAAATTAATTAATTAAAAAATCAAAAAACCCGACTGCATAGAAACAGAACTGAAAATAATGAAACAAGTCGTTGCTCAAAAATGGGTCCCGACACTGTTTAAAATCTTGTAAGATAGCGCAAAACCAAATAATTATAAACGCCAGAATTATTGTACAAATTTTCGCTATGATATTTGACTTGTTTCATTTATTTCAGTTCTGTTTTTATGCAGACGGGTTTTTTGATTTATTTACTTTATTAATAATGTAAAAGACGGACTAAATTGATTTTTTTAGTCGTTTAGCCTATTCCTGCCACAATTCGTATGTCACCTTGTTATTTTCCCTTTCCAAAATGAAAATATTTCGTTGAAGATAAGCACCAAGAGTTTGGATATGTAATCCTGATAGGAACGTATTATACCGCACCAAAGTGTATCGAAGGTATTGTCGCAACGTCTTTTATGGAGGGATATACGGCTTTGTATGATGATATTAAGACCAAGATTGTTTTCTATCTAAAATACACCGATATACTTGATAGAAATTTCGAGGTCGTATGTAAAAAGGTTTGTTTTCAGGTTTTCAGTAGAAGCAATATTTAATAAGAAGCTATTCTGTTTCACCTGACTACAACCATGGTAATATTATTGGTAATGTAGAATATTTGGAAAGTACCTACTACTATGTATATTCTCTTAACTGGTTTCTGTCAACAATATCCTTGAAAGACAAAAGCGTCCCCTTCTCCCCGCAATTAACCTTTTACGGTTGAAAACATAAATTATGATGATAATAAAAGATTATTTATTACACAAAACAGTCACACTGTAAAAGTCAAAGGTTACTAGAATAATATCTAAGAAGGGCTCTTTGGGAGATACGCACCCGGACAACCCTGCCTTGCAAGGGGCTATGGGACGACGCTTTGTGTGAGCACGCATACTCCTGTATCCTGTATGTTAGAGGGGACTGAGGCATTGCATTTTAACTTAATTAATTGCAGACATATGTAAAATCTTGATTTCAATGTGTAGAAAATGCTCCAAACAATACTCATAAATCTATAAATCGTCGAGTGATAAGAAAAAGTCTCTAAGTACTACCACAAATTCATAGCCATAGTGAACCATACATTCTAATATAACAAGGTCCATTTTTGTTTAATTATTTTATTGTAATTAGTAAGTTTTGCTGGTCACCCAACGAAATACTCGTGACCCTCTTTGTGTGTATTTTTCATTTGGCATGCGGCGAATAAATCTAATTCATTTCTGTTAATAAAAATGTGTTTACGACCATTTTACGTACCTTTTGTGAGTAGCCCAGATTCAGGTAATAAATATGACCCAGAAAGGTATGCTGGATTATTTTATATAAATGTACCTAACGATGACAAATGGAGTGCTATGAAACGATTTTACTCTGCTGCTAACGGGTTGACTTAAAAAGAAAATAAACGTCGCTTAGAATAAAAAGTTTATGATCTGATCTGATTAAAAATGATCGAATCTTATAATATTGAATAACAATAAAACTTCGTCTTTAATTAATCATTTATTAATATTCCAAACAAGAAGAACTGCTGTTAATATCCCTTTCAAAATATGGGCTCAAATTATTTTAAAGGGATATAAATTTAAAAACAACATACATCTACAGATTTAACAGAATAGCGTAATCAGCAACGTGAAAATAAGTCTAATTGAACAATGAATGTTACATTGATCAATTCATTTTAAGATATGTATGTACAATGTTAAATATAAGAACGCATTCGTTGACATTATGTTAAGATTCGTTAAGGTTAAATTCGATATTTAATTCACCATAAAATATTTACATTGAAGCATTAATTACAGCTACTGTGCCATGCACAATTTTAAACCTGTAAGTGAGTATTCATGTACACTCTACAATATAATTTTAGAGCGACAAGTTAAACATTCTAATATTATTCTTAATGCAATTATAAGTAGTACCACTGTACAAGATTTCTTTAAAAGTACAACATACATTTTATTTACATCAATGAGTATTTCTGAAGTTTACTTATATTATACACTTACATGTCAAACAGTGTATGATAAAACTAATTAATTTGAGCAAATCAGCGGCTTTCAAATTATTAAGCGCGTTATTCACTTACAACGAAACTGTTTGTACAGATTTTGGCACCAAACATAATATCTACGCCTATATACAAAGTAATTTTTTAAATGCCCTTCTAAAGTCCAAATTAAATATAGTGTATATTAAAGGATTTAATGCCGAGTTAATATAACCGAGCCAGGTAATGAAGTTGATGAATTTGTTAGACAGACAGCAGCTGGCACAAAATGGTATAACCACGTAGATAAGGAAAAATGGAAGCCAACATACGACGAAAACTCCCATGATAATGCCTAGAGTACGCGCCGCGCGACGTTCCCTCGTTAAAGAGATTCGCTGTTTTTCTTCTATAAACTGATACACTGTGTTCTGCTGCGTTAGCCGCGGTTTCTGCGGTGGATTTTTAATAGCCGGTTCCACCACTACTTCATTTTCATGAGTCTCTTTAGAATTACTTTCCGAGGACGTGTTCCTATTTTCGTTATCGGCTATATCTGTTACCGAGTTTTCATTTGATAGGATAGGGATCGTTAGCTTGTTCTGAGTTTTTTCATCCTTACTCCAATACCGTCGTTTAGGTTTCTTTTTAGAACTGGATTTCTTTGAAGATTTCTTCTTTTCACTATCTGACATGAGACGCGTGACGCCGGGGTGCTCATTGTGATTAGCTTCAGAGCTAACCGAGTCTTGGTCATGGTGATCGTTTTCTCGAGGTGCACATTTGTTTCGGCCGCTAGATATTGTACTGATCTTAGTAGCTTTAGCTCGATCTCTCAGTCTTTTCTTTGTGGCCAAGTATATTTCAAAATAAACTACAGTCATAATAACTAATGGAATATAAAAAGAGCCTGATGAAGAGAATATGACAAAGCCAGGTTGAGAGGTCAAGCGACAAGGAGTCTCGGGTTCAAATACTTCAGGCCAGTCGTTCCAACCCAGCAGAGGTGGTGAACTGATAATCAGCGACAACGCCCAAACTACGCCAATCATGAATAGAACTCTTTCGAGGGTTCTCTTTTGTGCATAATTTATAGGATCTGTGATGGCCCAGTACCGGTCTAATGCGATCGCGCACAGATTCAAAATGGACGATGTGCAACACATAATATCGCAGGTCAACCACATCTTGCATACGTATATACCGAAAACCCATTGTCCTAATATGGAATACGCTACGTTTAGGGGTAGAACTAGTATCGCCACTGTCAAGTCCGCCACTGCTAAGGAGACGATGAAGAAATTTTGGACGATTCGAAGAGGTTTGTAGGTGAACACGCTGAGGATTACCAAAATGTTTCCAACAATGGTAGAGATGATTATAAGAGTTAGTACTATGGCCGTGCATATGGCTTCCCATTCGGGGACTGCGAGGGTGATGCCGAGGCTGCTCGGATACTTGGGTTCGTCTGCGACGGCACAGAGGTCGGTCTCCGTACCGAACGGCAGCGACTCATTGCTGATGAAGGTAATGTTGGTTTGTTCGTGCGTTGCCGTCTGCCCCATCGCGCCTCTTGCTACATTACCCGCCGTTTACGCGGTCTTATTAACAAGCACGTTGAACTGTGAAACAGTTTTCATGTCACTAATTTTAACGAGCAAGTAACGTAGATATTCTTTCGTTTGAGAGACAACCGTGAGTTCCCGACGGTTTATCCTTCTGTACGCCATTTTCCTGTAATAAAAACAAAAGCCTTCTTATAATGAAGAAATATTTGCAATTTTGTCCTCGAAAGACATCGCGTTGGTAAAATAAAGACTAAATTACCCTCTGCTCGAGATCTTTTCCAAGAAGTCCCATTTGCGAGGCTTGTTCATTTTTTCGAGTGTTCACAAATCTGAAACAAAAGACAAACGCATATTAGATGTATTTCTTGGATCGGAATAAAATCAGTATTCAGTATTAGTTCAGTAGGTATGTGGTTGGCATATTTTTTATGTTCGTTTTTGTACGATGAAAACTATTCCCCGAGGACACATTCCAATACGGCGAAATACACCCTAAGTAATAATGTAGATGTCTCTTGGGCAAGAGCAGTACTGCTTCAGTAATATGAAATGTAACGCATAGGTACACACGTTTTCAAATGCTTAATAAAGGTACATTTTCAAGCTAAGATTCCATGATTTAACTGCTAATGGAAAACGTGTTCAAAGGTAAGCTCCGTATGAAAACGGCAACGAGTTACTCGTAGCGTTTGAAAATAATATCACAAAGGTTATGATTTAGGTAAATTGGATTCGGAAGGTAATCTTTTGGCAAAATGTATGTTATGCGAGTTTTAATGTTTTCAGATACAGACTGTTGTTATTAAATTAAATAAAGGGACGCAAAAGTACTTTAACATTCCTTAGGCTTGAAATATAATTAAGTAGGATAGCTATCCTTATTCGTATAAGTACATTCCGCTTGCACGATATTCGCAACTGACATAATTTCAACTGCAGATAAAGACAAAAAAATTAAAGGTGCTTTTCTTTTAGTTTTAATTTTTATTCTCAATATATTCGTTGAACGTTTTTTAAGATTGTATACTTTCCTTACTCTTTAGTAATTTAATAGAGAACATTGTACACTACGTGTACGACACTAAGATGCGTTTGACAGACCGACAGACTTATACCTTTTTATCACCGAGCAAAATGAACGTTCGCACAAAATAGCACGAACTTATTTGGCCACTGAACCTCGCTAGATTACTTTCTGGCTTTGGTATCGAATACATTGAACTCTTAGTCACGACTTCTCTTTAATAGTTGTGTCTGAAGCTAGTCGTTTACGCACAAACTTTTATATTGGATGAAAGAAATTGATTAAAAGGTTAGGTAGGGACTTTTAGTAAAAATAAAAGAAACCGGAAATTTCAGTTCTCTGACAAGTTAGTTATTAGGGAAGTGTTATTTGTTACTAGTTTTTTCTTTATGGTCCTTTGTTTTTATTAGTAGCGAGACTTTTATCAGTCTTAAAGTGCTGCAAATAGCTTGAAACATCAGAGATGTACGTATTTAATATACGTGATTTAATAAGTTTCATTTCAACGATTACTTACCTATAATAATCGCGGTAACCGAACAAAATTACTATTATTAATTGAATTTGATTAAAAACAGATTCTTGTACTTAAATGAAAGAAAATTGGATGACACTGATCTAACCAAAGAAAGGCAAATAGTAGCTCGTAGAAAATTCATTTCTTTTTCATCACGAGTGCAAATGAAAGATATTAGATTTTCCTTTGAATAATTTAATTTGTAAAAAATTGAGGGTCAATTATTCGATAACGAGAATCTACAGATTTTTTTAAATAACAGCCACAGTTTGTTTTTCTGTTACGATATAAATCTAATTTATTTTAGATGTAGGCTAGGTTCGTGGAAAGTTAATCAATCAAGTTAAGCGCGAACAGTATCCAATCAGAAATGGAAGACGGAATGTCAAGAATCAAATTGATTAACGCTATGAAATTTTTCTGAAATGTTATTGTTATATCGCCAAAGTGTAAAAAGTTCAAATTGGTTTGACTGTATGTTTTTTGATTACCAATTGATACTCAAGATGGCGAGAACATATTTTATTGTCTTTGGTATCGTGATACCTTAACTATACGTTTGATATCTTAACTTACAATACTCTTCTAAACAACTTTACAGGGCCAGATCACGCGATGTTTTTTTGGAAGCTGGTTACTGGCTTCATGCCCATTGCTTCGCCTAATACTGGTACTTTCTTGGATCCGGCCTTCCTTAGACTGGCGACTGGTTTGCGACTGCCCAATGCCCAAATTCAAAGAATGCGTTCGGGTGAACGCATTCTTTAAATAATTAATCTACGAGAAAGAATGAGTTGATAATTGCTGAAATGATAACCCAATTATTTCGCTTTACCGTGCCTAGTTAAAAATAGGGGCCTACCTTACAAATTTTTAGCGTAAACAGGATAGTGGGGTCAGTATTTAAAATCTATAGAGATTGATCCGTTTAATGTCCGGCTATTCTATATAACTATGTCATCGTGCCTCACTCTATTTGTGCGATACGGCTCATAATATAAAAATAAGAAATCTCAAAAGGCCCAGGTAATTGCAAGCAACAGAATCGTTTGCAAGAGTATCCTGTATCGTTAGTGCTA
The DNA here is from genome assembly GCA_949128165.1 of Lathronympha strigana. NCBI lineage: Eukaryota > Metazoa > Arthropoda > Insecta > Lepidoptera > Tortricidae > Lathronympha > Lathronympha strigana. The sequence goes on from OX421911.1 coordinate 6,171,082, forward strand.
GCTATTCGATCTCCCCATTAGGGCGTCAATGGTGGCGTTTGTGGGAAGGTATAATACTTTCTGAAATGGGACGTAAATTGTGGGGTACAACTTGAAGTCGTACCCCATAATTTACGAATTATAATTGGCAGGCTTCCGGTTGATACTCATAATCAAAAATGTTTTTTTTTTTGTTTTTTGTTCGTTTAGTTGTTTAATGTGTAATTTTGATATACGCAGTGTACTAACGAAAAAGTGTGTAGTGCCGAGGTTAAGCTGCCTCATGGCTGTGTAAAGAAGCTATCATCTAACTAAAGCCTCCACTGAACAACGTCGCTCTAAGACCCAATTTTTAACTCACTGTACACTAATTGTAACCCAAGTGGCAATATACCTCGACACTCGCAAAATTGTCACACTTGACAGAAGCCATTTTATTTTAAAAAGCTGAACTGAATCCGCATTTTACTTTTGAAATGATATTGGTGTATGTAATTTAAAATGAAATTTTCATCTCATGGCATCATCTAAAGTTAATAGGCACCTAATTTTAATGTGTTATTAATCGTGTACATAATCAGGCATGTAACTTTGATATTTCCAGGAGTGCGATTTAACGGACCAAAACTCACACATGGATGTGAATCTCTGCCGATTTGTCAAAACCTATTTGTCAAACGGAGGGATGGGTGAACAACTTACCAATGTTGAGGTAAACCTAACAGGACTACCCAAAAGTTAAAATCTATAAGGGTTGATTTTCTAATCCAAATTAAAGGATAGATTAGATACACTCCTTGTTTATTGACCTGTATGATTATTGATTATTTATGTCCACTTGCTAACTATTGCTCAAAGGAAAGAAAACTCTACAGTTAGGTGCGTAAGGGTTAAATAAGAAAATCAACTTTTCTAGCCCTCTAACTGTTGGATAGTCCACAGGAAAGACCTGAATAGATTTTGATGTCGGATAGTTTTTGACACGGTTGTGTACATTCTTCTTGGTCTCTAAATGTCATTATGATACTATAAAACTCTCGATAGTATTACTATCTCGTTAGTGTTTCTTTGTAAAGTTAATAGTATCCTTAAGTGGGATACTTAACCAAGCGCACCTAAGCGTAAGTTCCTGTTGAAGTTAGGTGTCGGAAGTAACTCCAAACTTGATTATTTGGGTCAGTCTGCTGATGCAATCATCAGGAACAATATATGATATTGATCCTGCCAGCCCGTACCAGTGAGTTTTTCATATCCTACTACGAATTATATTTCGATATTTAGGTAAGTATCGGTTTTCGGTGAAGAGAAATATCGTGTTGCAACCGAATTGTGCCTAAGGCCTAGTTTACCCTCTGGGTCCACGCCAAATCTTGGGATTAGTTGCCGAATATTGCAATATTGAACCGATTGAACAATATTATTGACCGGTCGGCATGTGAAACCCCACACTAGGACGGGACGGGACGGGACGATCTGTCAATTTCTATAGAAACAATCACGTGATAGCTCGGAGTTCTCGGATGTCACGTGACGTTTTGTATAGAAACTGCCCCGTCCCGTCCCGTTCTAGTGTGAGTCATCCTTATTTTTTATTGACAAAAATTATCTGTGTGTAATGTAGATATAATAATGAGCGGTTGTGGCACTGTAAGTAGGACAAGGAACAAACTGCGCAACGAAATTGTATGCAGTTTACTTTTATGGCAGTATTTGAGGAAGTTGGTGGCCCAAGTACATACTTATTTTGAATTCCTAAAGCATAATTATATTAAGTTATCCTGTATATTACTTTAAAGGTACTCAGAAGATTCGTTTGAGATGAAGCCTAATAGTAGCTTTCGACATTCCTTGATTTTAATAACAAGAGTCTGAAAATTCAGTAATATTAGAATTCATTTTGTCTCATTTACGCCTAAGGTCAATTATGGAAAAGATAAAATGTAACAATTATTCCTTATTGGCCTTACCTTATTCAGGCTAAAAAAGGTAAATGTTCTAGTGCTTGACACTCTAATACCCAATAGTTCACACCCTGCTGTCAACTCTATTGCTAGCGATTTTCAAATTTCGATTGAATTACGTAACTATTTTTTTATTAAGTACTTATTAAGCAGACATGTTTGTTAACTATTCTACTATGATTAGACATGTCTAGATAAAATACGGAAAAAAATCGCTACCCCGGACAAGATTCGCACTCGCAAACCTGCGAAAATACGAATTCTACTGGCTGTGGTTTTTCGACTATTACCATCATAACTACTATACATGGATACAGTTAAGCCTTGAAATCACGACGTTAAGCCTTCCCCGAGGCAGTATGATTTTCCATTTGTCTTTTATTCCCCGAACATTTTCAAAAGTTAAACATTAAGTTTCAATACAAAAAAGGTAGATTAAAAAATGAAATAAAACAAAAACGGAAAGACAAAGTTTATCACAAAATGGGCTCGTCCCAGCATAATGCTGATCCGGAGGTCAGCGCTGATCTTCCGTCATCGGAAGATCAGCGTCTCATGACCATTTGTGGGCCACAATCGCAGTGTGACACGGCCGTAACAAGCGAGGGACGTAAATATGCGATCAAGGGCTTTATTTAGTACCTCACGTGTTAGGAACATCATTTTATGCCTACACTTGGGCAGAAATCGGCTTTTTCCGTACGCGTGGCGTGCGGAAAAAGGCACTCCACGCTTCTTTCATACCACACCTGTGTGCTTAGCCAAGATGCCAATCGCTCACGCTCAGTCGCTAACGAAACGCAACTGTCATTGTCACACTAATAAGGAAGAGTGATAGAGAGAGGTAGCTGCGATACGTTGCTAAGCGTGAGCGATTGGCATCTTGGCTACGCACACAGGTGTGGTATAAAAGAATAAACTGAACGCAACAATTAGCGCCATCTAGTCGCATGTATGACAAAACAATTATGATATAAAATAAATGTACAAGAACATGCCAAAATCATAATTTGAACTCGTAATTACTAATTACAAAAATATACATGATCCTTATAGTTTTCAAGTACTCGGCTTTATCATATTCTTCGGACATAAATAAGTCATTATTTTCCCGAAGGTAAAGAAAAAACAAACTCATTAAGCAAATTTGAAGCAGCAAGTTAATTTCGGAAATTAGAATTTTGGTGGTTCAGCAAGATAATTTCAACTCATCACGTTGATACAATTTTCTCGTGACTCATTACCAAGGAAGTTAATTGGCACCATGGAAAGTATTTGCAAGAGTAATTAACTTTTAATTTATGCAGCATACCTACTTATTGAACGTTAACCATGTTAAAAGTCGGTGCTTGATTACCATCAAATTACGAAGTTTTTTTAATACCACGACGGTGGCAAACCATACGGCCCGCCTGATAGAAAGCGGTCACCGCAGTCTATGGACGCCAGCAACTCCAGACTTGTCACGTGCGTGTTGCTGATCCATTAAAAACTTGAATACTCATTGGCCCTGTTGATGACGAGCGGTGCGATGGTGAACAGTAGACGTTGACGTCATTAGAACACAACCTATCGTACAAGCAATAAAACACAGATAAGGGACTTAATTATACCCTACATTTAAGGGTTTGGACCTTCGAGCAACACAGGCTTACAACGCATTTGAAGGGAGACGGCATAGCGACATCTCACCGTACAAATTATTCTGTCACCTTTTGCGAGGGGAAACCTGCAAACGGACGCACTTCTCACACGCTACATACAAAAAACAATCTGTAATGATTGTCATCATTACAGAATAATACGTACAAAATGATACAACTACACTAACAAATCTTGCACACTCAGATATATTTTAGTGTACGGACTAGTGACAACACAGAGCCGCGTATGCCCAAATGGTACGTATTCCGACTTCTGCGTTGCTTGGAGGTTTGGACGGACCAAACATTTATTAATTCGATACTCTGTAAAAGATGTTAACACAGAGTCTGTTACAAACAGTAACTAAGAGGTAACTAAGTTACCCGTGTAGGGAAGGGTTAAGAATTTCACCACTCCTTTTCCTCCCGTGTCGTAAATGTCAACTGTGGGATATGGACATCCAGGCCTATTGTGGGCGATTAGCTTTCAGCCTGTTCATGCAAATCGAAATTTAAATATTTTTAATCCCCTTAATAGCTAAACATGCCACGATACTGAGCAGTTTAATGTGCACTGTCTACTCCTTCTGGGAATACAGGGGTGAATTTATGTTTGTATGTAGGGTGCTATGCTATTATATACCCAAATATAATTATCGTGATAGTAAAATAACATGACATTCCAACACACTGTATGAATTTAGATTGATAAAACAATATAAAGATAAAAAGGTCTCTATTTAAAATCCACAATCATCCAGAAGGCGCCGAACAAATTGAATCCACCCAATACGTACCTATATCAATCATTGTCGGTGACTATCTGTAATGGTGTGGACAGCCTGTGGAAATGTCGGTCTAAGCTTTATAAATGTCTATTTGAGTTATTACAAATTGACTTAGGGAGAGCTAGCTTGGGCGAGCTTGTTAGTACTTTTATGAAATTATATAATTGGCAGTTTACTGACCACCTGAATGCGAAGGTGTCAGTTGCAGCTCGGGCAAAAATGCTTTCGTATATCCGAATGTCCAGCTGCTACGCTCTGCAGGTAGCAGCTTTCATCTAAATGTCAAGCAATTTGGTAAGCAGATTACTAAGTTCAAAAAATGAAAAATTATAATTAAATTATAGTTATAGCGTTCGTGGTCCTTCGATAAGAGCGTGTGACTTTCAATCCGGCTTGTAACTACCAATGGGTTTTTCGGAACTTTTATGTACGATCAATCAACACTAAGCTTAGATAAATAAATAATTACAAGATATAAGTTACGAACCAAGTTGTTACTAGTAAATATTTTATGGCGTAGCTGCCGGCTCGTACCAATGAGTTTTTATATCATTTGATATTTACCAATCGGTTTTTGGTAAAGGAAAACACTGTGAGGAAACCGGATTAATCCCGATAAGACCTGGTTTCTATCCTCTGAGTAACCTTCCAGGTCAGATGGCAGTCGCTTTCGTAAAACTAACGGCTTTGCTAAGTCTTGGCATTAGTCGCCAAAGCAAACCCTAGGGACCCTGAACCGTAGCAAAGCTAGGAAAACGCTAGGGAAAAGAAGATTGGCTTGGCGTAGTTACTGCTCACTGGACAACTATATAGTATTTGAACTCCGATGTCAGGTCCGACAGATATAACGATGTTAGTTTAGTTTATTATTGTTTGATTGGTGAATCTATCGGATTTGTAGCTATAATTGGAGAAACTTGATCCAGCTGCATTGAAAACTGTTTTGGATTTTAGTCGATAGACGGACGGTTGTCAGCAACTTATATAGGTCAACCGATTCACAATTTCTTTCATATTTAATTAAGGCCATCGCAAATCATGGCCTCGTTAACACGATGCAGATGTGCATCTATATCCGTCTGAATAGTGCTCATATATACTCATTTTTCCGTAAAAAAATGTTTTGGCCTATTTTTTTTCCTCATCGAACCTATGTACGAAAACCACGGTCGAGTATTTATTTGCATCCAGGCTTTTAAGTAGTTCTCTCTAGCACTTTTCTTTATATCGACACTGATTGCATTCATTCGTATTTCAATTAACCCTATAGAAAAAGCTTATCCAATGTATCGTTAACAAACGGTTTGTTTGTTAACGATATTGAATGATTATATGAATGAAAACCATTTCAAACACTTAAATAAATAAGTTGACCACAAAATTGAATCAAATTTGACAATGAATGAGTTATGAATTTTAATTTGATCGACCTATTAAACTCATTCACAACTAGGTGAAATATTATTATCAAGTTTTAGGATTAAGTAAACACCTTACAATGAAATGGACTAAAGTTGTTTACACAAATCCGGGAAATTTATTCAATTAATTTCCAATATCTAATTTATTTGAGGCATAAAGTAGTTCAGATACAGTAACTAACACTAATTTTCATAGAAAATATAGGGACATATAGACAAATGGTCGCCAAAACCCCTGAATGGAGATGGCATAATGGCATGGCAAAGAAGGAGAAGAATTTGGTATTTATAACAAATACTGAAATGAGAACTGCAGTTCAAAGGTTCTCTCCCGAATATTGACGCCGCTTAACTATTTTTTGCTAATTAAGTTAAAAAGTATGATTAGATAACAACTGATTTATGCTTTTACCACTGCATAATGCTTATGTACGAAATATCATTCGATATTTACGAATTCGCTTTTTGGTGAAGGAAACCATCATGAGGAAATCGGACTAATCTTAATAAGGCCTAGTTTACCCTCTGGGTTTGAAGGTCTGATGGCAGTTGCTTTCTTTATATTAGCGCCTACTTGGAATTAGTTGCCAAAGCGGATCCCATGCTCCCTGAGTCGAGGCATAACCCACGAAAACCCTAGGAGACCAGTGCAATATTGCTGTTGTGTGTAAAACTATTTAAAAATAGTAAAGGTTTTAATATAAAATATCGTGGATACAGAATAGATTTAATAGGACGCGGTATAATCTCATAGAACGGAGTTAACTCGATTGTCCGCCGGACGCGGACGCAAATTAACAATTTCTTGCTGCTATATTTTACACTGGATCAAGAATACAAGTATAATTTAGAATACGTAGAATCCCCGTAGGTATCTGTCAAGATTATAGATTATAAATACATAGATTAGTACAACATTGAATAGAAAGTCTAAGAGTTAAATATGTATAATTCTTGGTCGACAGGAGGAAGTTAGTTTAAGGTAACATTCAAACCGTGAATGTTTATTATATCAAAAATCTTGTTCGCCAAAATGGTTTTCAGATATATTTGTAGACATAAAATCAGTCGTCTCTAAGAGATTGGGCTGAAATGTAGGTACCTACTAATTACAGGATTGCCGACAATATTAAGTGAAAGCGCCCAAGTTTTAGATATTTACAGTTAATATTAGTAGGTATCATTTTATATTCCGCTGTTTTAATAATTATAGTTTAATTAGCTAAAGTAAACTAAATTAATCCATCTATCTGGTATGTTAGATTGTAGCCTAAACGCAAAATATACACAGCAAAACCTCGCCAACGAATGTGGTAAGCCTCATTCAAAATCAACATGTCGATGCTCAGACGTTGTTCCGCTGCTAGAGGTTGGCATGCTGGCAGCCCTGCGAAGGGCGTGCAAGTAGTTATAGTTTTACTTTATCTAGACACAAATTGTTTAGAATCTCAGGAAAATACAACCATTACTACAGCCAATATTACTGTGACAGCAGCAAGGGCGTAATTTTCCCCAGAGGTGTCAGATTATCCAAAATATAACGTCTCTGAAATAATTACACCGCCGCCCCGTTCGGATACGACGAAGCCACCAAAAGTGGGACAGTTAATAATATATAAATGAAAATATTGTGGAACAATCGTAAAGAAATCGATCTAGTCCCACGGTAAGCTCAATAAGGCTTAAATTTACTGGGTACTAAACGACGATTATAATAGATAGATAAATATAAATGGACACGGGCTGTTCCGAAACATGTTGGACTATTTTCGATTTGATTGACGTGAGTAACAGTATACAAATTATTCAAAGTTCTAAAAATACAAAACGTGCATAATTATGGTACTGAATAGGTAGAAGTCTATATAATAACGTAGACACAACGTAACCTAGGTAAAGTAGGTAGGTACGCAAGGACAATTTAAACAGCCCTATTGTAGAAAATTATCATGATCAAAGTGACAAGAAGATCGGTATCAAACGAAATTTTTATACCAAAAAGCTATTAAACTTAAATATAAACGAGAATTTCCAACTGAAGAATATTTTTACTCAAGTAGAAATCGTTAGGTGACTATTGCAGACCTTTTCGAGAGCCCAGGCCACTTCAGTCTTATACGAAGATCAAAGGCGCTAAAGCCAGTTATTAAAAATTATCTGTTTGCGTTGGTGTTACTGACATTAGCAGCATATAAAATTAGTATGAAGTCATTCAAAGAGAAAAAGTCTTTTGTAGATATTTATTCAAGTCAAAAGGGAAATTTAATTTATTTGTTTATTATTCACTTATTACATACAATTAAAGTACGAGAATATAAAAGCCAGTTAGTGCTGCTTTATAACTTGACACGCAATTTAACTGCGTATGTTTTAATGAAATTTTATCTTTGATGCTGGATGAAGTCTTATGACAAACTAACGTGAAAGTAAGCTAACGTGTTATTTTTACTTCCCTAACCAAAGTCATACGAGTAACCTACCTACTGCAAACAAAAGTAGAGTATATCCATTTAGTAGCTTTCGCTGTGCACAGATTTAAAAAAACATACTACAAATCTTCAATTCTAGCAAACTTACCTATACCTACTTAATATTGAAGTTTTTACTTACTAAGAAAAACTTATTAAGTACAAAATCTTGACATCAACTTTTTCAGTCAATCACTCAATAGAGACGAAAACTGCTGCAATAAATTTTTATTCCCCCTTTTATTCATAAAACATTCACATTCACAATTCGTGAAATCAATAGCTTCAGCTTATACTTTATTCAATTCCAAGTGTGCAAGGTGCTATTGCAGCGTGGAAAACAGTATTTTTATTGAGGAATATTTTTTAAAATCGTACGGTTGCTGCTAGCTGATAGCGATAGAATTATTATATACTAGCTTTTGCCCGCGACTTCGTCTGCGCTGAATTAGAATTTTCGGTAGAGCATGTCTTTCCCATCACGGAAAAAAAGGTGTTCCGAACCTTTGAGAGGCGTACGCGGAGCCGAAGCCAACACGCAGAGGCCCTTTCGACAATTTAGTGAAATGTTAGGGGTACACCGATCAGATGTTGCACCTGCCCAGTCATGGAACGCACGCAGAGGCAGCACCCACCAGGGTGTATAGACAATGATATTTAATGGAATTTAAAATATACTGGACTATAAGGTGAAGGTGGTGGACTAAACACTGGGTTATAGATAATAAAATCGGACGTCTGCCTAACAAAATGGTAATCAATTTTATTTCCGGCAAACGGTGACTCGCCCACATAAGATGGGCCCCCACAAAAAGCGACATCTAAAATGACTCGCGGGCAACACCGGTATGAGGGCTGAGGGTAGAGAGATGTCACTGGACTTACATATAGCCAACTCGCCACTTAGGTTTCCACATCTTCGGTAGAGCAATATTATTAGCATAAGTATTACAAATCAAATTTACTTGAAATATAAACTGCTAGTTTAAATCAGGGACACAAGCAAAAGCTCCACCATTTTACTTGTACTCATCATTTTCATCATTATTATTTTACTCTATTACCTGGCAAGTGAATTATAAATCTCGAATATCATATCGTGGTTTTACTTGGTCTAACTCGTATCTCGTAGCTGAACTCTTTGAGTAATCTTTGTCATGGTATATATACCTCGGATATTTCGCGTGGTTACAAACTTTAAACATTTGCTAGACCACGGAATAGAACAATAATGTGACCATTGGTTTAAATGTTTTCCACAACACTTTGCTCATTTTCAAATTTATATATGTTGTTTTTATCACTATAATAAAACTCGTATTGTTTTCTTAACATTTTGAAATAAATTGATGACAAATATTTTAAAATAATCTAAATATGAAAGTTTAATGACTATAACATGAAAAACAAAAAAAGTCCATGATTTAATCTATTAGTTCTTGTAGTTATCTCTTAGTACCTGCCTGTAGTATTATAGAACGGGAGTTCCTTTTAATGTAGATAAGACTTTAAGTAGAAAATCAGGCTATAAGCTCTTAACTGTTGAATAGTCCACCGGAAAGACACCGTCATCATTTTGTGTTCAACCCCTAAAACATTATGACTTGATATATCTAAGTGCCGAGTACAATTTTAAATATTATGTTAATAGGAATATTCCTATTAAAATATTTTTTTGTGTTATAGTATCTATTATTATCTGTAGATGGACTTACTTACTTAATTCTATTTCATAGTAAGTACCTGACTATATTGTGCGTGGGTCTAAATGTATAGAGAAAATGTAATGAACGAAAATGTTGTAAGTTTCATGTCTATACAAATTGTTATTACTACGTGTCTGACACCTTTTCAAATTGAATCCTATCTATACCTATGGAAACGGAACTAAAAGAAACTGTGCCCTTTTCACTTTATATCGATGGATCTAAAGAAGTAACGTAGCGAAAAATTCTTACGTCGGACCTTCAACACTCTTTTGAGATGAAAGGTTTAGATAAAAAGAATGCTCGTCTTTATTTCAATGGCACCAACTCAATGTGGATAAGTTTTTCGTATGGTGACTTTTATTTTCCATGGCCAAATAAAACGATTTACCGTAAAACTCCCCAACTATCCTCCTCCAGTAACTACTACAACTATGGTCCATAATTTCAACAAGTATGTATGAGTCAATGACATGTACATTTTTTGTTTCAAAAACCTGTTGTCGATCAGCGTAGTGGTGAGAGATTTTTGAGGTAAAAGCTTTTGTGTCGAAGGAGAGAAATTGTAGCATTTCCCACGTCTACCAACTTAATCTTGTTCCTGCGCTAGGCATGGCTTGTCCGGTTATCGGGTGTCCGGTGTCCGGTTTGGTAACCAAAATAAATAGATACAATTAAAAGGATAAAAATATGACATGATGGATGATTATCCCAAATGACGTTTTGACGTAAAACATCTCCTAATTTAATTTAGCAGCCGGGTCCAGACTGGCTTTAATGAATCCGCTCCAGATTTTGTGATGTGACTAAGAAAAATGACCAACTAATTAGGAAATATTGAGCCAAAATATCAATCAAGACTAAGCTTAGATAATTAATTATGATGAATTTTGTATATTTTATATGAATTATGTCTTATAAATATTAAACCGTTTTCATATAGGAATTTTCTCAAATAGCTATGTACCTACCTACATGTAGGCATACCTGCTTTTGCCAAAATGTGTTCTCTAAATTATCGCCGAAAATAATCTTGCCGAATATCACTTTCATTCATTTCATAATTTCGCCGAAAAATCAGTTACCAGCTGTATTTTTTTGCAGACGTATCGCATATTATTATAATCCAAACCTAGTCAGCAAATCAAAATTCGGCCAAATGTAGGTAAGTTGGCAAATAATAATTTGGTAAATGTTGGTCTGCTAAGTGAATCATCGGCGAAAAGTTGGTTAGGAAGTGATATTTTGCATATTAATGAAATTTGAAGAAAAAACAGGATACCAAAAAGGTATCTAATGGCATCAAGATTGTCCCACCAGCCCGATATGGGATCGCCACGTTACCGGCAAGAATGGCACACGGTCAAATATTGTGAACATTCCTGGAGGAGGCTTTTGTCCACTGGATGTCCTACAATTGATGAAGGCTTTGTTATAAATGCAAAGTCCCTGTTGTAAGATAAAGTATATTTCCACTCAATTTAAGCTTACACACGAACTACTGTATTATAAACCGTTTTATAACTTTAACACTAAGCATTAAATGTTGGTTGTGTTGCGATGTCCCCGCGGAGTAACTGTGCTGGGAAGTTAGGAGATCTGCATAATAAGTAGGTCGATAAGTAGTGAGCTGAATAATTTGCATGCCGATGAAGTCGGAAGTTGATGTTCTCCGGTTTGAGTGCAAGTTTGGCGCAACTTACGTTGATAAAGCTGAATAGGTTTTCACTGAAGCAATTTGGAATATGCATGCTGCCCTTAATGACATCATCCGTCGGTCTCTTGCATCGGTCAATGTGCCTGCTCTTCTGGAGCCGACCGGCGTTTCGAGGAGTGACGGCAAAAGACCGGATGGGATGTCCTTGATTCCGTGGAGTATGGGGCGGGTGTTGGTGTGGGATGCAACCTGTGTGGACACGCTGGCCCCGTCCCATCTCCACCGATCATCGGTGAGGGCAGCAGCTGCGGCGGAGGCAGCTGAAAATGCTAAGGTGGGGAAATACAGTGGACTCGGTGCCCAATATACTTTCATTCCTTTTGGCGTCGAGACACTGGGTTCATGGGGCCCGGGCGCTTTGTCCCTTTTTGGGGTTTTATCTAAGAGACTGAGGGAGGTAACAGGTGACCGGAGAGCTGGCAGTTACCTCGCTCAACGTATTAGTATTGCTATTCAGCGGGGAAATGCAGCCAGCATTTTCAGTACCATGCCTCAGGGGCCGTTTTTAGATTAAGGATAGTATGTTTTAGGTGATGTTTTTTTTTCCTGTGTTTTATTTTTTATTTTTTTATTCTAAGTATCTCAGAGTTTAGGTTAAGAGTACTTTTAAGTTGACTTTTGTGTATTATTATTGACATATGTGTATTTAATAAATTTGGAATATGATTTATTGTACTTATTACCTGACACAACACTCTTCATTTCATTAGAAACCTTAAAAACTAGCCATCGCCCGCGACTCCGTCCAAGCAGGACCTGTTAAGGTGCTGTAGGTGTATAAATAACAATAAGCTCTCACCACGATTTGTAGTATAACGTGACTGGATAGGTACTAATATTATATACCTATAAATTGGCCAGATTTGTCTCAATAAAATTATTTATATTCGATCATTAGTGATTAGTAGGTAGGTATTAGTACCTACCTACTAATCTACATGGGCTACTACGCGTGAGCCCATTTTCTATCTCACTCCCTAATTCCCGGAGCTTCAGAAAACATCGCCTTAAAACTTAATTCAATTCCGATTCTTCTTTTCGAAGCCACTCAAACTTATTTACTTTAACAAATTAGTGATCAAATTACGCAATATCAATCGGAATACCGAAACATTTTTTTTTAGCCAACAAGCTTTCTTCTACAGATACAAAATGTCGTGTCCGCTATTGGTTACTAATATCAGAAACTTTCCAAAATTAACGGGTAAACAAATTAATTTAAGAAGCGAGACGCACGAAATTAAAGTTCTACCGATTGTTAAGCCGTTCCTAATACCGGCGGGAAACATCAAACAAAGGCTATCATCAATTTGGGCTGCTTTAATTAATAACCAGAGTTTCACAACTATTAACCATTATTCGGAAATTAATAATACATTTATTAAGGTGTCTAAAATACGTCACCGTCATTCTGTTTCAAATGTTTAACTCGCTTTGGAACTTGAAAGCTTCAGAGATAAAAATATCTCCGAAACAATACCAATAAAATAAAAATCTCCCTATATGAATAAATAGGTTCTTAAGAATTTAAATAAGTGTCTTTTCTGGAAGAATTATTACAATAGCGACTTGGCATACATACCGAAGTATTCATCATCATCATCATCATCATTTTAGCCGAAAGACTCTAGTCTCACAAAAGCCCCCCCAAGGATTTCTACAATATTTGATCGTGTGCAATCCGCGGCGGTGTTTTGGCAATACATGGCGCAACGATCTTGATACCTTTCAAACAGATCAGCCTTTGGATCGCATTGAAAAGTAAGAGAGAGGACTTTGCCCAGCGATAGGAGAATGCAGGCTCATAAAAAATGCCTATATACCTAAATTTTTATTAAACAAAACAATAATATGGACTAGGCACCTCCTGATATCGTTAATTTAGGAATTGAAAAGGTGACATTTATGTAAAATGTTAACATGGTTACAGGAATACCTACTACTTGCTCAGAGTGTAATGTGGTACATTATTGTAGGAGTAACATGATCAGTGATAGCTAGAGCGCACAATGTGATTGTAAATGAAACTCCAAAGGTATCTCATGAATAAACCTCTGTCATGTCACGTTAACTAAAAAATCATTAAGTTACAGGCAAACGCTTTAGACTCAGCTATTCAAAAAAAGTAAAATGCGATCGATACGAATACGAATTGACAATTGTCATATTCAAGACCCGTAATTTTCATGCCGATGACAGACCAATGACGTCCAGCTTCATACATCATGTTTTAGGTTTTACGTTTGAAAGAATAATGCTCTCATTGAATAGAAATTTATGCATCCAACATTGATAGACTGTATCTGTCATGAACTCATTTCGTATTAAAACATCCTGTGTTTATATACGTCATTATGACGAAACCGGCATGAAAATTACGGGCCCTGGGCTACTACTACGAAAATCGAACGATTGCGTCTCTGTCACACTTGCATATTAGAGTGACAAAGATGTTTTTCCGTCAATGCCAATTTTCGATGTTCGTGGTAGGCCTGCTGATATTGAACTAGAATACCTACCTACCTTGTGTCTTGATATAAACTGTTATTCTTACCTCAAGTATCAAATATCGATTGGTAGTCGCATGAAAAATGCATTGGAAAGAATTAATAAGCCTCGTTATTTCTGTGCTATCGATTACTGTTCATTTAAAATATGCAGCAAAGTTTACATAACTAGGGTATGCAGGTGACCTGAATACAGAATACACAAGCAAGATAACTGTTTTGGAAAGGCTATCCAATAAACTTTACAGCTGCACTTTTGTGGTAAGTCCTTCCTGTGCACGCTGTTACACACAGGTTAAATATTTATGTGCTTATCAGAACAACAGATATCATGTGATAATTTTCATAGTTTATGTTTCGATTAGCATTTTTCCCAAACAATTGACATCTGCAAAGAATTACATATCATTAAGAGCTAGAAAAAATATTGTTGAATTATATGTTTCAATTAATTGGTGAACGTACATAAAAATAAACATAAAAGATTCGACGCATTCGGTTAAAATCCGTATTTGAGTTTGTATATGCTAAGATTCATAGATTTTGATGGCACGGACTGAAAGTGTAAGTAAACGTCAGTTCAGTTCTTTAAAATAAATGGCTTCTGTCCAGTATGGGACAATTTCGCCAGTGTCAAAGTTTGGCTTAGCAATTGTACGGTTATAATAAATAAATTCGCTCTTTGGGCGAGACTTTGTACGGTGATTTCAAATAGCACGTGGCGCGGACAACCGGGTGATGATCCCAAGAGTGGTAAGACAGGTGTCAGGACTATTTCTTCAGTATCTGCATGCTTGTTTGTTAGTTCACTGTATAATATAATAAGCCACCAATATTACGCACTAAACAACTTTTAACAAACAAAAAACAAAGAACTACTCCCGACGCGTCCTCGCCATCTTGGACATTAACCGGAGCTTAAAAGCCGGACTTTAAAGTTTGACAGTTCATTTCCTTGGAAGGGATAACGTGATTTGACTCTAGTTTGAACCGGATGATAACAGTTGACGACTTCTTTAAATTAAGAATGTAGTTATCATGCGAAAGAAATAATACACTTCTACGTTCTACTTTCTGATTAACCCATAAAATTAAGAAGTCGAAAATATGAAATGTCAATTATCTTCTTGGGTAATCTCCCAGTTATAAGCTGCCAAGTTCAGGACAGGTGTATTTATTTAATTAAAAATGTTTTAAATATTGAGTTAAAATCGGACCTACAACAAGTACGAAATTAGGAGGCGATTAAATTCAACTTATTATCAGGAATTATTATAAAATGATTTACAACCAGAATTGTGAAATTCCGAATTCGACTATTCAAATTTAAGTTTATTATAAATCTTCCTGAAATCTTAAATGCCGGATGCTTCCAAAATGACTGGGAATGTGAATTTCATTTGAATTCGAAATAATTTACTTTCCTTTTCACAGCCGTAAAATGTACTGTGGAAATTACTTATTTATAGCAGTTGTCTAAAAGGATTTCGTAGTACCAAACCACGACGACTTTAATACTTTAGCGATGCTTAGCAAAATGAATGCGAAATACCAGAGGAACATTATTCCGATTTGAAAAATATATTATAGATTTGAGATTGTTAAGATATCCTTCATTATTCATTAGTGAGATGATAAATATTATCACATCGATTTCAATGACATGTTATGTTTTATTTTATTTCAATGTCGCCTCTTGCAGTTTATATTTAAAATTGATTAGAGTAATAACAATTACGTTTTTGTTTAAAGTTCCTTTATGTTGTGACTGAAGATTAATTGGGCTTATTTTTATTTAGATGCAAAAAAAAAATCTTACCGATTATAACAAATGAAACCCGAAAATTAAAAGCTGATTTTTGTACCTACATACTCGTAAGTAATATTTTTAAGGTAACAAGCACCTTAAAGAATATTGAGCCGTAATGGCAATATTGCTAAATTGTATGATATATCGTATAGCTTTGTAAAAATAGGGGTCAAATGACACATCACATATACTATCTTCCAAAATTTCTTATTAAGAAGTCAGTGCTTGGTTAGGATTTTAATATGTAAGTAATTTGCCGCTGGTTGGGTCTCCATGTATAAATTAAGGTGTCCGGATCACCCTTGGCTGACCTCCACTGGGAGGCATTTCCGTTAAACCTGCATAATTAAGAATGGAATAAGGATGGTATGCTGTAATTATAATTTATTGAATGATAATGCTACTTTGCGGAATTCCATATTATTCACGACAGTATGTTACTTCACTATTTCGCATAAAGTATGGAATAACACGGCATAAAGTATGGAATTTGTGGTTACATGTTTTTATGCCACATGGCCATAAAGTGCATTTTCCCGCACGCTGTGCGTACGGAAAAAGCCGATTTCTGCCCAAGTGTAGGCATAAAATGATGTACCTAACACGTGAGGTAATAAATAAAGCCCTTGATCGCATATTTACGTCCCTCGCTTACAGCTCGGGTCGCAAATATCTGCGATCTCGGCTTTTCTTTGTTTTACCGCACTAGTTAGGTACTGAAACGACTTTGTACTAAAACGAGGCTTAATCGTGTAAAACTTTGAAATCTAACCTCTTACGTTTAGATGGCGACATTGTCCTCGTGGTCCCGGGGTAAGATAAATACAGTATTTCTCCGGGACCACTGGATTCATTTCGCCCTCGGAGCGTCGGAGGTTAGTTTTCAAAGTTGTACACGATTAAGCCCCGTTTTAGTACAGTGATAATGTGCGAAAATCGTAATAAGTACATGTTTTATATCCAAATGATATTAGTAATTAATTGATCTTCTTTTTCCTGCTCTTATCTCACATAAGGTGGGGGCGGCACAACATGTTTTCTTCTACCATTCCCTCCTATCCCACGTTCATCTCAACATTCACTAAGTAGGTGATATTCAAGTTATTGATAAATAACGTATTACAAAGATCAGGTATTTCGCGTTTTCGGTGTATGTTTCATCATGAGTTCAAATGTAATTAAACATTTTCCTTTTCGAAATAAATATGTGTATATTGCCCGGTCTCATAAAAACCTTGCACGTGACACTAGAAATATAAGCTTCGCTAGTACTAGAATATTTTTCTTTTCTCTGGCACTGAATGCGTGACAGCTGTCGTCCGCTAAAAGAAGGTCAAACCGAGCATTTTCTGAGCTAAAAAATAATGCTTAGATTTATTTTACTGCATTTCAATTAGACATTTAGAATAGTTTATAAAACAGCAGCTATTGATAAAAATATGGAGCGGGGAAATGAAAATTAAAGCCTAGTTAGCACAAGCCTTCGAAAATACGACATGGACATGACTGTATTTAAACACCATATTCGTAAACCATCTCATCGTCAAACAAACTCAATCAACTGTCACGGATCACGTTGTCCTTTTCTAAAACATGATAATGATACCAAAGATGCTCTTTCCCACTTAAGTATGTACTAGACGTAGACGGTATTTTTACTATTTTTATTGACTGCCCGGAGCAGGGCATAGCTTAAACCGCTTGATTTTTAGGGTTCCGTAGCCAAAATGGCAAAAACGGAACCCTTATAGTTTCGTCATGTCCGTCTGTCCGTCTGTCCGTCTGTCCGTCTGTCCGTCTGTCACAGCCGATTTACTCGGAAACTATAAGTACTACAGTGATGAAATTTGATGGGAATATGTGTTGTATGAACCGCTACAAAATTATGACACTAAATAGTAAAAAAAAGAATTGGGGGTGGGGCCCCCCATACATGTAACTGAGGGATGAAAATTTTTTTTTCGATGTACATACCCGTGTGGGGTATCAATGGAAAGGTCTTTTAAAATGATATAAAGTTTTCTAAAAAACATTTTTCTTAAAGTGAACGGTTTTTGAGATATCAGCTCTCAAAGTCGTAAAAAGTATGTCCCCCCCCCTCTATTTTTATAACTACGGGGTATAAAATTCTAAAAAAAATAGAGGTGATGCATGCTAATTAACTCTTTCAACGATTTTTGGTTTGATCAAAGTATCTCTTATAGTTTTTGAGATAGGTTGATTTAACTGTAATTTTGGTTAAGTTATTGTGCTTACACTGAAAACGATGGCTGAACCTTATAAGTTTAGGCTCCATTCACCAGGTGTATAAATTGACATAATAAGTTTATTATATTTGCTGCTACGGAACCCTTTGTGCGCGAGCCCGACTCGCACTTGGCCGGTTTTTACATCTAGCGACAATGCTGTGCCACACAGCTATCGCGGTGGTGGCAATCCTCGCTCAATATCTATATCAAGGGCATTGACTTTCCCAAGATAGGGCACCGCAATGTCATCAGATTTGAAATGTATGTTTTATAGTCTGTCGGGAAACTTTTACCGGTCGATCGTGGTACCCTTTTGTCAATTTATAGAGCCAAATAATCTGTAAGCTATACATTTTGTCACAAATCCAAATAACCAGTAAATAGCCAGTATATTATCTGCTGCGATAATAAAATGAAGCCTATTTCTATTTTATGTTTCTATAAAAAGTATCCCAGACAAACATAAAAACCTTCAGTAAGTAATAGACCTCAATCCGAAGATTACTTTTCTTCTAGATGCGGTAATAAATAATTGATATCAAACACTCACGCCGGTTTTGTCCATCTAAGCTTACGACACGGTACCTAAATTCCCTCGTCTTTGTTTTTTTTTATAACATAGAAGGCAAACGAAACGAGCAGACGAATCGCTTGATGGTAAGCGTTTACCGTCGTCCTTGTCCACTCGCAATACCAGGGACGTTGCAAATGCATTTCCGGTCTATAAGATGGGAGTAGGTACACTCTTTTCCTGCAGGTTGTATTAGTCCGGAAATATCACAAGTGATAGTTTATTCCACAATTTAGACTTTAGACGTAGAATGCGAACCATCTAAGTGTCAGTAAGTGTAAGTTGTATCGTGTTCCACATTGCTGAGGGTTGGGACCTCCATGAATTACTTTGTGGAGTGGAGTGCGTAATGTTGCTTTTTGCGTCCAACTCGACTTTGGATGACGGGGGACAAGCGCCGCCGACTATACCGCGGTGCGAGAGCTGTATGCCAGATGTACAGTTCCGCCAAAGCTTTGTGCGTAAGGCTCTTCGCTCCCTCGACACCCATAAGTCCAGTGGGCCTGATGGAATCCCTGCAATTGTTCTCAAGATGTGTGCTCCTGAGTTGGCGCCGGTCTTAACGCGTCTTTTTCGGCTCTCCTACTCTTCTGGCGTAGTCCCGACTTCGTGGAAGTCAGCTTTGGTGCACCCGATCCCTAAAAAAGGCGACCGCTCAAATCCATCCGACTACAGGCCGATAGCTATAACCTCCCTTTTCTCTAAGATTATGGAGTCCATCATCAATCGTCAGCTCCTCTGGTACCTAGAGGATCACCAGCTGCTGAGTGACCAACAATACGGTTTCCGTAGGGGTCGTTCGGCTGGTGATCTTTTAGTTTACCTGACACATTGCTGGGCACAGGCGATAGAGAGTAAAGGTGAGGCACTGGCAGTTAGTTTGGATGTAGCGAAGGCCTTCGATCGCGTTTGGCACAAAGCACTTCTTTCGAAACTTCCATGCTATGGGCTCCCCGGGAAATTATGCGAATGGGTCAGCAGTTTTCTAGCAGACAGAAGCATTAAGGTCCTAGTTGACGGTGAATGCTCAGACTCAATGTCTGTGAATGCTGGTGTCCCTCAAGGCTGTGTGCTATCACCCACGCTATTCCTCCTGCATATCAATGACATGTTGCAAACTAGCGGCATTCATTGTTATGCTGATGATAGTACGGGTGATGCCTCCTACACCGGCCGCGCCAATATTTCCCGGGAAAACGTCATTGAGAGCCGGAACAAACTTGTGTCCGAAATTGAGACCTCCCTAAAAGAAGTCTCAGATTGGGGTCGACTTAATTTGGTCCATTTTAACCCTACAAAGACACAGGTTTGCGCGTTCACCGCAAAAAAACTTCCGTTCGTCGCGTCACCTCGTTTTGAGAGCACTCCCCTATCTGCCACAGCCAGTATTGGAATCCTTGGCGTTGACATCTCGAGTGAAGTCCAGTTCCGCGGCCACCTAGAGGGTAAGGCCAAATTGGCCTCGAAGAAGCTCGGTGTGCTCAATAGATCGAGGCAGTATTTCACGCCGGCCCATCGCCTACAGCTTTATAAGGCGCAGGTTCGCCCGCATATGGAATACTGCTCTCATCTTTGGGCAGGGGCACCTAAGTACCAGCTTCTTCCTCTAGACCGCATCCAACGGAGAGCAGCTCGAATTGTCAACTGCCAACGTATTTCTGATCGGCTTGATCCCTTGGCGCTGCGTAGAGATGTGGCCTCACTCTGTATTTTCTATCGCATGTATTATGGGGAGTGTTCCGAGGAATTGTTCGGATTAATCCCTGCCGCTTCTTTCCGCCATCGCCCTACGCGACAATATTTCCACTCTCACCATTTAGATGGTTGGCAGTCCTCAACTGTGCGCTTTTCCCGAAACTTCCTGCCTCGCACAGCTAAACTGTGGAACGAACTGTCGCCAGCGGTGTTTCCGGACCGATACGACCTTCAAACCTTCAAGAAAAGAGCGTACTCCCACCTTAAAGGCCGGCAACGCACTTGCGACACCTCTGGTGTTGCGGGTGTCCATGGACGACGTTAATCGCTTACCATCAGGTGATTCGTTTGCTCGTTTGCCCCCTATAGCATAAAAAAAAAAAAAAAAAAAAAGTTTCGTGAAATTTTCTTTTTTTCTTTTTGGGAGTAGGGTTTTCGAATTTTTCGGTCTTATAACCAGGAAGAAAAACAACACATAAAGAGCGCTCCTGTGACGGGAAGAGTATTGGTATGTTGATCAATTAAATAAGTATTAAAAATCTTGACAATAAATTAAATAAAAACACTACTAAACGAACACTAGTAACCTTCAGCAAGCAAGCTTCAATTTTGGCTGAGATTACAAAAAGTCTGTGTTAAAAGCGTTTAAATGAACTTTATTAATAAAGAAATGTAAGTCAGTTTGCGTTTGTGTAAATCGGCCTCATTAAAGTCGATTTATTTTCGATTACGCTGTCCAATTGAGCTGGCAACCTCGTTCTGTTCTATTTAAATGTCGATTGCTTTGAGGCCTAACGTTTTTAACATGTGAATAGGATTTTGTTCTAACCCTTTGAACACCATCGGGCCAAATTCGATGTGTTGGCATGAATAAAAGCGTCGGTTGCCTAATGGTAAGGCGTGTCACCTTCAATCCTAATGAGCTTTTCATGTCATTTGACATGTACCAAGATCGCTTTTTAAAGGGAATCTTCGTGAGGAAACCGGACTAATTACAATAAGGTCTGGTTTGTCCTTGGAATCGGAACATTTAAAAGGTTTTTTTTGAAGCGATATAATCTACATATTCACCCTGAAACTAATTAAATTAAATTTTCATATCAAACCTACTCAAAATCCCTGTAAACACTGACCAAAAAATTAGTCAATATTTTTATTACTCGTTCACTCGAGACTAGTAACGTTTTTAAATTAAAACATAAAATCGATAACTAATTTCAGGTTCACTTTACATTGCTCCTAGCCTTGTTTACTTGTTTTTGTCGAGGGACACTAAATCGCCAGATTTGATATTGAGTCACGTAGCTGGTTACACGTAGCTATTTATATACACATTTTTGAAGATTTTGATCATGGATCAAATTATGTGTAAGCACTTTCGATTACACACAAATTGATGGCAATATTATTTGAAGAAATTGATTATTGGGTTACTGTCTAAATATGTATATAATTCCTTTGCCAAATCTTGTGATTAGTTGCCAAAACGGACCCGGACTCCCTGAGCCATGCCATCTCTCTCTCTTGTTGTTTACTCATGACTAAGAATCGTGGTCATCATCGGATGGCTCGCACTTGGACACCTGTCCATTGCTTCGCTTATAAACGAGCATAGCTTAGAGGAGTATGTGACTTTTCCTTGATCAGTCCATCTGGTTGGGGGCCGGCCTCGATCTCGTTGACCATCTGTGTACCCAACTACGATCAGCTTCTCGAGACTTTAATTTCCTCTTCACACTATGTGGCCGAAATACGAAAGAATTCATTGGTCACATATTGTGAACAGGAGGCGGGTTCTGGTTTTGAGCTGTGAGAGAATCGATTTGTTGGTGCTTTTGGCGGTCCAGGATATGTTGGGTACCCTCATCATGCACTTTCAGCACCACATCTCTAGCTCGTCGATCTTCTGTCTCTCTCGAGCTCGTATCCTCCACGTTTTCGCTCCATATAGAAAAATGGGGAATATTAGAGCTCGCACCAGTCAGATGTTAGTATTCAAGGAGATTCCCCTCTTCTTCCATATGATATTTAGAAGGGTCCTTGGTCATATCAATGTGTCTCTTTATCTCGGATACGAAACATCTATCTTTGTTCACTTGAGATGGTCAGATAAACATAATGCTCAATCCTGTAAACGCCCGGTATGATGTTTCTTGGATCATTTAAGTGAGCCAAGCCATAAGCCGTGACAATGAAAGAAAGAAAGACGCCTAAATATATAAAACAATCGTGCCGCGCGAAGGAACCGAACTAGTCCCAATAAGGCCTAGCCCACCCTCACCTGGGTTTGCTGGGTTGGCTGGGCATCAGGATTGCAAAGGTCAGATAGCAGTGGCTGTCATACAACTTGCCTACAACACGTATGGCCTAAATCGATCATTGTAAACCTTCAAATTTGAAAGATTATATACAGATTGTTCAAAGTCGTGAAGCCTAAGAAAAGATTTTTATAAGTAATTTAACCCTTAAGCAATTTAAAAGTTTTAACAACTTCTATGCGGACGAAGTCACGACTGGAACCCGGTGTCCGTAAAATAGGCCGAGGGTAGTCAAAAGGGCATAAAATTCTAGATAGGTAAGTACCTATAAATATATAATACAGTAGAATCCGGTTAAAGCGACGTCGAAAGGACCGACGATATTACGTCGTAGTAACCGGAAGTCATACCAATCAAACTGACAATTTTAAAGTTGTTTATTGACTTCAATAGTCACACATTATAATTCATAATAATTCATGTAACTTACCGAACAATCGAAATTAAGAATATAAATTGTTAAAACATAATATATAAGTATTAACACGGTAGCCATTGTAAACTGCGGATATTTTTTTACACGAGATTACGTGCTTAAGTTTTAGAAAACAAAGGTTCTGTCTTGTATGTATTGTTTGGTTATAATGCACGTCATATCGTTGTAACCGAACAATTTCGTTTGAAATTCCGTCGTTAAAACCGGTCCATCGATATAAGCAGTCGTACTATGCGGATGCTCTTTCATAGTGGCTTGTATGAAAACCAACCGATTTACGTCGCTAAAAACGGTCGTACTAATCGAATTTTACTTTTTACTCACTAAACTTTACATTGCTGCGCAAACTTTTACCAAAAATGTTATAAAATCAGTGTAAACTACAAGTTACGTCGTTAAATCATCCTAGACAGAAACTATGAGATGAGGACAGCACCAATTTGTTGTAGAGCTTAGGAGAAATGAAAAGTTTTTTTTACTAAAAAAGGATTTTAAAATTTAATCTTCTAATTCCAATATCATCTACCAACCACACCAAATGCCTACATTAATATCGATTAAGGGCCTTGCTTAAGGGGGTGTCTCTTGGCATCTTATATTAATTATGTACATATACATACATTTATGTTTACATAGTGAATGCAAGTCTATCGACGCAGGATACCAATCAATCAAATTTGCTTAAACTTAATTGTGCTTAGCGTTCGTAGCGTTCTATGAAGTTGATAGCTCAAATAACTATATATTAAATACTGTTTTCATTTTGTGTATTGGTGTACGTAGTTTGACTGCGTCTCTCTCGTTTGCCATATAATGGAAAGAGATGCAAACTCGAACAATGCATGATCGCGATTCGTAAGTACCCGAAACATTTATTGTCTCAAATAGTAATCGTGTTGATTGCTGCGTAATAAATATTTTATAATTAAGTTAGTCAACTTATTTAAGTGATAACATACATAATATAAAGTAATTCATTATTGTTGTAAAAAAGTTTTTTTTTAAGAAGGTACACCCTAATCTAAACTAGAACGGGACTAAGTATTTATTTTATTGAACTTCAAGTAATTGTAAAGGATGAATCACACTGGGATCGGATGGGACGGGACGGGGCGGGACGGAAAAATCTGTAAATTTCTATACCAAGAATCACGTGATAGCTCGGAGCCCTCCGATGTCACGTGACATCCGACGACTCAGAGCTATCACTTGATTATTTCTATGAATTGGCAGATCGTCCCGCCCCGCCCCGTCCCGTCCCATCCCAGTGTGAGTCATCCTTTACAATTACTTGAAGTTCAATAAAATAAATACTTAATCAAAAAAGCCTACTTACTCCATAGCAACAGGTAATGTCAACTCCATTCCTTATTGTTTGAAACTTTACATTGTTTGTATTTATGCAGCGTTAACAGATTCAATGATAATAGAATACGGTGCATTGCGGTGGCTTCAAAAGCGAGGTAATTTTCGAACTCATTCGAAACTAGAAACCGTAAAACAATTATTATAACAGAAATAAACATGCGAGTTACAAACAAAACTGCAATGCAACACGAATTAAATAGTCCATTGTGTATTAAAGTGGGTAAATATGGAATTACGAACAAGTGTGAATTCAAGCCTTGTGAACTAACACGAGTAATTTTGATATGAAAATTAGATTTGAATATCGTTTTTCAGTTAGTAAACGACGCGTCGCGTCGCCTACTTGCAGTCCTAGGTAGTAATTAAGGATTGACAGACCGCGTCGCTTGCCTTTCATGACATCTTTACCAAGCAATGTGATAAAAATCTAATTACGAGTAAGTATATTTCTAAAGCGATCCAGAATTCAGACCTTAGTTTGCAACTTTACATTGCATTAACGGAACCAACATAGACAAGCTCAAACTAAGTAGATGTTGTAGCCGCTATTTGAAACGCGAATGACAGATTACACGGCAAACTGGCTCTAAATTCCCCAAGCCGAACTAATCCTATAATCTGAGTGTTCACCGTAAAATGGAAGGCGATTTTCGCAAATTTCAAGGATATTCATTTATTTCGAGCAGCTAACCATCGGCCACGAGTAAGCTTGGAAGATAATTAATGAACCACAACGATGCGCTTTTGTTTGCGCCAGGAATTTAAAAGTATGGGTAATTGCTAGCCATGCTACAGGAAATACTTGGTGATTCAGGAGACATCAGGAGTATAATTAAAAGAGGATTTCAGGCAATTACTTATCCTGATTAGGTGCTCAAAAATTGATACGAACGATCATTTTAGCATTATAATAAAGTTACGGATAGCATTCACATATTTTTAGTCTCTACACGCAAAATGTTTCGGAGATTTAATATTAATATATCTCACGATATCGCGAGTTCAATCTTTTATCTCCCTAAGTCTGTTATAAAGCAAACCGTGTTACTCTGCGGCATTACACAAGCGCGTCATCATCATCATCATCATCATTCAGCCGAAAGACGTCCACTGCTGGACATAGGCCTCCCCCAAAGATTTCCACCATGACCGGTCCTGCGCCACCCGCATCCAGCGGACTCCTGCGACCTTCACCAGGTCATCAGTCCACCTTGTGGGGGGCCTACCCACGCTGCGCCTTCCGGTACGCGGTCGCCACAAGCGCGTACATTAGGTACTTTAAAGACGGCCATTTGGGTAATGCTCTTTCACCTCAAGGCTATGTGTGTTATTATGTCGGTTTAAGTTAAAAGCGCGCATTATTATCTCGTTTAGCTTTAATTTAGTAGATTACATGAATTTACAAGATAAGGCTTAAAATTTAAGAAGAAGTAATATTGTTAAAGTTTTAAAAATGACTTTTTTAAGGAAATTAGGATCATTTTGGTTTTAATCATACTTAAATACCCCGTCCTGTCCCGTTCTAGTGTGGGTTAAGGATGACTCACACTAGCACGGGACGGGACGGGACGGGGCGGGACGGGAAAATCTGTCAATTTGTATAGAAAGAATCACGTGATAGCTCGCCCTCGAATGTCACGTGACGCTTTCTATGGAAATTGACAATTTTTTCCCGTCCCGCCCGTCCCGTCCCGTTCTAGTGTGAGTCATCCTTTATCGCTTAGCGATCAGCCAACAGTGTCTGTTCACAATACCAACTCTAAGTCTAAATTCTTATCTGGTTAGATTCGTTTTATTATAAAAATACAACACTTTTACAGGCTTTTATAGGCTTTTATGATCTCTAAACAACCGATCGTTTAAATTCGATAATTTAAGCATTTATGCGTCACTTGACAATAACCAGGGTACATATATTTTCCCAGTGTAAACAGTATATAACATTATTATCTGTGCGCTGCATATTTTATCAAAATAAAGGTATGATAGAACCATTGATAGTGCATATATCTTAAAAACTATGACTTTTATGTGAATTAAGATTGATTTACTTTTTAACAGGCAACGCGCTGTTGCAAGTAAATGCTATTTGTGTTTTAAACGATATTCATTTTACGATCATCATGTATAGTTCGATCATCAATACGATCGAATTATACACCGTGTTTTTATTTATTTCCGTCAAATTCGACGCGTTGCTTTAAACGTGAATAGGAGGGAGCTACGTGGTGTATCGCTTTTAGTTAAATTAGAAAAAAAAAATCTTTTCATACAAAATAAATGAATATTAAAAATAGATAAATATTGAAATATGAACAAGGTCATTTAGAGTTGCATCAAAGTTAATGTCAATTATGACATAGCTTAACTTTAGTCATGACAGCATTATGCTATAACACAGCTTAGTAACCTTTTACACTGGTTCTGCTAATAAATTACATTAAACCTAAAAACAGAATAAAATTTTCTTTAGGTAGCGGCCTGGAGACCTATTAATAAGCTAATAAATTGATTTATTGAATATCTCTTGAATCCAGTATGGTTGGGCGATTCTGGTGATATCCTCTTGCCATCTCATAGTAGGTCTTCCTACCCCTCTCTTTCCTGGATTCAAGTGGCCAAAGATAGGAAAACATGGAAAGATCTGGAGGCGGCCTTCACCGGCGAAAGCGGGATTCTTAAGTAAAACATCATAAAAACTATGTTAAATCACATTTAAGAAATAATTATAAGGCTTTTCTATTTTTATTTTATTTTATTTATTGAATATCTCAATAACGATTATAGTTAAGATATTAGTTTCCTATAGAAATTAACTTGAGTTAACTTGAAAAATCTGCCCTTAAAGTTAACGGAAATCAAAATAAGCAGGATGTTTAAAAAAAGTTCTACTCGTAATGTGTAACTGAATAATATATAAACGGCTGCTTACCATGTTAGTTATTATGTCGGATAACCACGATAGTTTAAGAAAGGTGTGTTTTTTATATTATTTTAATTATAATATAAGTATGCTTTACACTTTTAATGGTAACATCCGATATAACCCGTCAAATACCTTCATAAGCTGTAACTGTATACTCAACTGCTTGGAGATCGAATGATTCACACACGATTCACACAGCGTTTCAGTCGCTTTCGTCAATCTCCTTTTTAAAGAATTCGATATTTCAATAAAACGTAGTTACACTTGCTATGGTAAAGGACCACGACAATGTTTTTAGTTATCGAATATCGCTTTAACCTACACATTCTAAATAATAATAATATTTTATTTATTTATTCAGACATGGAGATCCACAATTTGTTAGTAATTATAATTAACAAATTAAAAATTATCTACTAAAATAAACAATGTGAATTCCTGAGGACAAGAATTAAGGCACCTCGTACCTCATTAGCTAGGCACTTCACCGTGTAGATACGGACCTAAATAAACTATGTAAATATTCGTATCTAGCTAGTGACGACGTATTCTCAAATAAATGTTGCATTATTGAGCATAGCCAAAATCTTCCACAATTTTTTTAAAACTTTGACATTGTTCTTTGAAAAAAAGTTTACATACATGAAAGACACATGTGAAGTCTCCAATCCGTTTTAGACCAGCGTGAGGACTATAATATATAACCTCGGCTATTTATTTTAATATTAAGTTAGTTATTTTCAACCTATCCATCCTTTTAGTTGCTCTTGATTGAGTAATTTTCTTCCTTACATACTCGATCAGCATACTCAATATGCATTTGTTTTTATATAAAATAAACCCGGAGATTGCTCTCTCGTCTGTGCTCTCATAATAGGGTGTGGGAAAACAATCGAGCGGCGAGACAGGACCGAGGGCATATCTTAATAGTCTGTCCGACGTGTTATGGAGCCCTTATAAAACCGGGATTGATTTCATTACACAAGGGAATTGGAAGTTTGAACTTGGTTGTTTAGATATCATGAAAACTTATAGCCTGTGAAAGTGGTAGTTTTTATAATAATTCGAATTTAGATAAGAATTAGAGGTCTCGGGTTCAAATCCCACCGTATCAATGAGTTTTTTGGAACTTGAAGCTAGTGTTGTGGCCAATTTAGATGGATTTGACGACCAGTTGGCGTAGTTGGTAGTGACCCTGCCTGCTAAGCCGATGGTCCTGGCTTCGAATCTCAGTTAGGACATTTATTTCTGTGATGAACACAGATAATTCCTGAGTCACGGATAATTTCTATGTTTTTATGTATTTGTATATTATATAATATCTTGGTCTTAGTACCCGTAACAAAAGCCTTCTTGAGCTTACTGCGGGACTTCAATTGTGGTCAATTTATGTAAGAATGTCCAATATTTTTTTTATTTTTTTAATTGAAACGAATATTTTCTATTAAAATCTAAAACACCATAAAAACATTTTTAAAGCCATGTGAAACTTTAACAAAATTACTTTTTCATAAAGTTAACATTTTCTTGCAAAAACATATATCTACTAAATTAAAGCGAAACAAGATAATAATGCGCGCTTTTACGTATAACTTAAACCGGCATAATATCACACATTGCTTTGAGGTGAAGAAGCATTACCCAAATGGCGCTTGTGTGATGCCGCAAAGTAATACTTACAGTTTCTTTACAACATACTATGAGAGATAACAGGCTTAACTCGCGTTCTGATTTAAATGTGTTGCAGTTTTTTTTTAATTTGGCTATTAAATTTTTAACTTAAACATTTAGGTATTTGCCAAAAACACAAAATAATAAACAATGCTTATCCATATTTCATTAAACCTAAAACGAAATTAAACACTTTAGAACGGAAATGTTAATGGACGAACGGAAATAATATAATTCCCTAATTTAAGGTTTATTTAAAGCGTTGTGCGCGTTTCTTCTCTATATGTAAGGTCCTGGCAGAATATCAGCGATCTGGCTTGCCGCATCATCATGCTGAGCCAGCGCCAATTCTCTGCCACGACATATTATTATCATTACTAGTTTTTTTAGGTAATTTTTTTCATTCATTGCTGCATGTCTTTTGTTTGTAATTTTTCTTTATTGTTTTTGTCTTTTTTTGTAGTACCTACCTACCATGTATGTTGTGGAAATGAATAGTGTTTATTTATCTATCTATCTATCTATCCTCTCTCCGTGATTTTGTGGTGGCGTAATTGCAGATAAGGAGGAGGAGGAGAAGGAAGAATGTTCAGAGGGCTTGGGATGAGCCTCTGTGTCGTAGCGCATAGGTAGCCGAAAAACGCCTGTCTGCTTGCAGCGTCGGAGAGGGAGTTGGATTACTGCATGCTGACTCTTCTAAGAAATTTGCCACGCATAATTCGCTAAGGTTGACTGTCGGGCTTTGCTATAATGAATATA
This sequence comes from Lathronympha strigana, assembly GCA_949128165.1. Taxonomy (NCBI): domain Eukaryota; kingdom Metazoa; phylum Arthropoda; class Insecta; order Lepidoptera; family Tortricidae; genus Lathronympha; species Lathronympha strigana. The sequence continues at coordinate 6,201,075 of OX421911.1, forward strand.
ATTGTCCCCCATCGTTGTCCTTGTGGTAGTGAGGTAGACTCCCGGGGTGTTCACGGCCTCTTCTAAAGACGTGAGCCTTAATGACGTAATCTGTTGGACTTTTGCCAGCGTGGGCTTACCAGCGGTGTTGGAGCCACCTGGCTTGGCTCGGGAGGATGGCAATCAACAATTTGGAAGGCCGCTCATACCCTGGTATATAGTTGGACCGTGGGGTCCTATCGCCCTCAAGCTCTTTAAAGAGTTGAAAAAAGACTGTTCGAGTCAACGGGTGACCTTATACTGGCTCAGTTTGCGACCAAAGGTTGGCATTATCATTCAGTGAGGAAATGTAGCCAGAACCATGGGCTCCCTCCCGAAGGATGGCGACTTGGGGGTGGGGGACGTTTTGGCGTAGTTTCTGTGGAGTGTACGCGGGAATAATATTTTGACGTGTGTTGTTTTTTTGCCGTACTTATTAGTTATTCTGTATTTGATTATCTTTTGTGCTTTATGTTTTTTTTATTGAAATATCTAACAATTGAATTTGACCTTGTATTTATTTATTTCTTACTAACTAATAGTTTACGACTTAATAGAACATTTTGTACACGAAATATTATATATTGAAATGGTTTTAATGCAAAATATGTTTTATGAAACTGAATATATGTCTAATTTTATATAATAGAATGCACAAAACCGCTTCGGGCCTTTTGAAACGCAATAGTGCCCGTTATGCTCGCTTTGACATGATAAACCGCGATGGACAAATATAATTAAATTTATATTAGAATTATGATCAGAAATTGAACAAAAAAACCAGGCACAACGTTGGTACACAGTACTACTAGGTAAGTACAATATCTATCTTTAAAAATAAAATCATTATTGTTATATGCTTCATGAACATCATTCCAGGCAGAACAGCTGGGTCGTAGTCGTATATTTTCGTCACATATGGCTGTTTTATTTGTGTAACAATATATTTGTTAGTCGGAAACTTCAGAGAAACTAGAGAGACAAATATTAATTCTGTTTTTAAAGATGATAAAGAAAAGTCAAGCAAATTTGCTCATAGCATATTTTGTGGCGCCCGAGTCAAAGGTTGTCAGACTGACAAATCACCGCGATTTCTCTAGATTAGACTGTAACCAAAACGGATAACTTTATTTACACATTTTCCAGCTTAGCGTAGGATAAATTGTCTTCATCTCTAATATTGCTATAAAATTAAAGCGCTTTTAAAAAAAATACCAAAATAAAAGTCAAAAATAAATACGGTTTGTTTCATTCACATTATTGCTTGCGACTACTCAATGTGGGAAGCAGTTGAGTGATATTTGCCATTAGATTTCGGTTTTCCTGTAGCCATCAATCGTATCGCGAGATCATCAATCTAATACGTCACGTGGATTCCGTATTGCGCAGTTTTTCGTTTGACGTCTTTGTATTTGAATACTCTTAAATCCCAGTATTAATCGCATGTACTTTGCAGATTCCGTATGGCGTGTGGTGTGTACATTCAGTGCCAATGACCCGATATCCGGTTCTTTGTTTGTAGGCGCCATGCGCATTTTCGTATCCCCTATTGTAATGCGGTGTATTATGTGCGCGAACGGACGCCACGGTGAAGCGACGTAGTGTGACACTTCAATCGCCGCCGCCGCTTCGCGCTGTCAAATGTCAGAAATATCAAAGATCAAACCGTTGATACAATGGAAGAAATAACTAAAGTAGTACACTGTCAAAGGTCGCCAGTTTGGAGCGGTCTTGAAATTGGTAGTGAATTTTTCAAATGTTGTATATCTAACCTTCTAATATGCTTTTTACGATGATTGAAAAATCCACTATTCAAATATGCGACTAAGTTAAGTTGTATGCATTGATACCGACTACCAAATTACAACGATGTAATTAATTTCGATGCTTCGATGAATTGAATCGGAGAAATAACAAACATATATCTCTTTTGGACACTTTCTTGACTTGGTAAGGAAGTTAAGGACTGGTGTATGACTTTGATGTTGAATTTGATGATGCGTTTTGATTGAGGGCTTGGCTGATACCTACGGAAGTGTTCTAGCTTAGGAGAGAGAGAAGACTGCCTAGGTAGGATACTTTCATAGATATCAAAGATTTGTTTCTTTCACGCCGCACCGCTTTCATTCCTTTATGTCGTCCGCTACGTTATTGCCTATGCTCTTAGCGCGTAATACGCGCTGGCATTGAAAGTGTCAACGAAATTGTCTGGTTCTTGCAATCATGCAATCTTTCGCTTATTTATTCCTTCTGAACAAATCCTGAGTTAATTTTACTGAATCGGGGCTTAATCGCATAAAACTTTGGTCCCGGAATCTTTCTAGTGGTTAGTTTTCAAAGTTTTACGCCACTAAGTAAAATTCATCATCATTCTAAGTGCTTACGTCAATTATCGTAAAACGCAACATTTCTGTTATTGTTCCAGTAATGACCACACAGCGTCCGTCATCCGCCTAATGGCTAGGACATAAGCTCAACAAATGACGGAGTTTAAGGATGACTCACACTAGAACAGGCCTGGACCTGACTGGGCCGGGCCGATCTATCAGTTTCTATAGAAAACGTCACGTGGCCATGTGATTATTTTTATTGAAATTGACAGACCGCCCCGTCCCGTCATTTCTACGAGCAGTGCCCGACCCACTACCACTTGAAATGTCACCATACCGCGCCACGCATCGCGTTTGTTAGCCCATTTAGTATACCGTCTCGGCCAAACGTAAATACTTAAGTAAGTAAATTATCATCTGGAAATCCGACAGATGTATTATGCAAACGATTAAGTATCATGTTTTAAATTGAAATATTATAGGTCATTATTTTGTAAGAAAAAGACAAACACCGTTCGGAGGCCAAGTTGAGGATCGAACTCGAGTCTTCAGCTTACGCCATAACCACTAGGCCACCTGATCTCAACGAATGCTGGAAAATTTCTCGAGTATATGCAATATTTGTACCAGGCAAGACGTCTGTGGCTGTACTCTAAATACAAGCTTCATCGCTTAGTAGGCTATAGTCAAGATTATCATCTTCAGGAGTGTTAACACGAAAAACAATAATGCAAGTACAGTCAATTTCAAATAAAATAGCTAAGTTAATCCTTGAACCTTGAAGATTTTGAACTTGAACTTGGTAGAAACCAAAATATGGAATTATTTATGTCACATCTGTTATTCCAATACATTATTTACTTTTCGTTTAGCTTTTTCTACAAACATCTTGGCTAAGCTTCAGCATCACGAGTAAATTGTATTTGCAGATAGGTAAATAAAAAAAATGATTTTAGCACAAAACAAGGATTCCTGTTTCGTGCTTACCATCTACCAAAGGCAACATTGCATCGCCACAAGATATCATGTTGCGTGGCGAGTACACGCGCAGCTTAATGAGAGTTGCAAGCTCTACTGATACTAAATAACTTAATATCAATAAATGATCTTATCTTATCTTATCTTATATATCATGTGTTGGTTCTAGCCGTTGTAGGTAGTTTCGTGACACATGAACTTTACCAATTGCCGTAGAAATAAAAAGAAATTGTCTGTGAAAGACACGTTTCTACTTAAAAAAATATAATTTACCAATTGATTTGTTTTACTAAATAAGCGAGACCAACTATCTTTCGAACGTACTCATTTAACCAACAAATAAACCAGGCTAGAGTATCCCAGTATGCCTGGGAAAAAGCCTAAGTAAGTTAAAACTCACGTATTTTATCAAGGTTGGCGTGACATGTTTCGATTGTGTCTGGCATTCATCATCGGGCATATTGGTGTTACGTCCGCGTCGCAGTCAATACAGTGTGTGTGAATAAATTAATATCATAATCCTTTCTTAGACTCCACAAAATTTGAAAAATATAATATTTTAAAATGCATGGTTTGCATGCATTTCGATTTGCGTTATTTATCAGTATTCACATACCGCGATTCTTTTCTTAAATTACATACATGTACTCCACACGCCGAAAATGTGAGCGTAGCGACAATCCCGACATGTCCCAGTAATTGTATTATCGTAGAAGCGTAGAAAATTCACGCTCTTCCCGCACTGTTAAACTGTGTTAGCACGAGCTCATGCTGCATCTGTCACGCTCGCCTATGGTAACAAGCCTTTGTCACGTTACTACTAGCACTAATTGACCGTGGCAATTAACAATTTGGCATTGGATAGCTCAGAACTTACGTAATGAGTCAAATTGCTCTTTAACTAACTTAATGGTTCAGTTGGGCCAATTCATACTCAAAATTAATAGGTTTTAGAATCTTGACACGCATTCTTATTTGAGAAATATAATGATTAATTTTTTTAAGTCCAGGTGATTCAATAGAAAAAGGCTCTTTGAATTGGGTTTGGGCGGAGGCTACCCAATTCAAAATAGGTTCAATTCTTACGTTTCCAGTTTTCTATTAGTTAGATTCTGGGTCGATCGGGTTTTTATTAGGTTGGATTCGTAGTGAGTCTGTTTCTAAATATGTCATAAACTATATTCAGCAAAATCTTATTTAGTCTTTTTCTAGGGACGTCAGATTCCTAATAAGTTTGAGAGATTTTTCTGAGTAGGTCAGATTAGAACATGGGCAAATTATAACGAGAAACGTTTCTTTGGAAATCAAATTCTTATCAAGTATGTTTCCTTATTATAGCTGAATCTAGTTAGAGGAAATTCTTAATGAGTGCGAGTCTTAATTGGTTATTTTTTAAATAAGACGGCTTCTGTTCACAGAAGCCGTAGCCGATCGACCTTCAGGTCGAGTACAGTTGGCTAGAAGGTAAGATAACACTTGATAATATGTGTTGACTATTTATGTTTGAAAATATTGTATATTAAAAAAGAATCTAACATAAACCTATTGACAGGTGGCGGTGCCAAAATTTTGTTAAAATGACCTATTGGCTATTGGGTTGTGTCCAATATCCTTCACGAAAGAAAAAACAACGTACCTACTATTGAAAGCGGGCTAAGCCGTGGGAATAGCTAATATACAATAAAGTCCCGTGTTTTGGCCGATTTTGGCCACGGCGACTGACACACTTGATCCCCGCTCCGGTTCTATCCTGGTGCATAGACTGTCCATCGCGATTCAAAGCGGCAATGCGGCTCACCGCATTGCCGCTTTGAATCGCGCTCACGTGATGGGCTCCTTTGCACCGGGAATAGCTGTAGGCGGGGTACTTTAATTAGTCTTTTAGTTTATATCTTGACTTCCGTTTCCACGATTTTATTCATTGAAATTAAACACCTTAGAACGGATTAATCGCGTTTATTAACACCATGACCCTACGACTGAAGCCCTGTACAGTACTCGTTTACACAGGGTTAAGATGATGACTCATCGTTTGAGGTTTATATTTTGATTTTAGTTTAGATTTATTAAACATTTAGATATATTATTTTAATATATTATAAAATTAGATTTACTACATTGATAACTTATAGAAGGAATAAATTCATAAAATGTTCATGCAATTTTGTACCACACTGTTTCTTTATACCTAATACTGATATTTCATTTCTCGTTGTAACAGGCTACAAATAATTGTGGTACCATTAAATTGCGCATGACGTACCATTAAATTGACTGACACTTCTTTCATCTGACTAAATTAGAAATAGGCTATCAATGATTAAAATGTATGCGGAAACTGATCTCATCAGAAAAGGGTTCATTATTGAATTTGACGCCGTCATAATTTGCTTTCGTTTATAATTGAATTAACTTAGAATCTGACCTTTTCAGAATTTAATCCTTAGCGGATTTGACGTACTAAGTATTAAACTGATTACTAATATAACCTCATCTTAAGTGACGATTTTAGAATCTAACTAAATAGGAAACTGGAAACGTCAGGATTGAACCTATTACGAGTTGGTAGCCTCCGCCCAAACCTTGAATTGTCAGTAATATACAGCCACTTTTTTATTAACTTAAATACACATGTACTCCTCTAACCGAACGTGCGAGCGTAGCGATAATAGCGATATATCGCAGTAATTTTAGTATCGTAGAAGCGTGGAAAATTCACGCTCTTCCCGCACCGGTAAACTGTGTTAGCACGAGCACATGCTGCATCTGTCACGCTCGCCTATGATAACAAGCCTTTGTCACATTACTACTAGCACTAATTGACCATGGTAATGAACAGCTTGGCTTTGGATAGCTCTGAACATACGCAATGAACCAAATTGCTCTTTCATTAACTGGATAGTTCAGTTGGCCCAGTTCATACTCAAAATTAATAGGTTTTAGAATCTTGACACGCATTCTAATTTCAAAATTACAATGATTTAAATTTTAAAGTCTAGGTGATTCAATAGCAAGGTTCTTTCAATTGTCAGTATCTATATAATATATAGCCACTTTTTTATCAACTTAGATACACATATACTCCTGTAACCGAACGTGCGAGCGAAGTGACAGTCGCGACATGTCCCTGTAATTTTATTATCGTAGATGAGTGGAAAATTGTCGCTTTTCCCGCACCGTTAAACTGTGTTAGCATGGTTTCATGCTGCATCTGTCACGCTCGCCTATGATAACAAGCCTTTGTCACGTTACTACCAACAATAATTTGCAGTGGTAATGAACATTCGGAATCGTATAGCTCTGAAGCCTGAGCCAAATTGTTCTTTGACTAGCTTCCAATTAGGCGAATTTAAAAACAAAATTCATGGGTTAGGATATTAACACGCATTTCAGCATCTTTTGTAAGTATAAGGTACCTTTATTTTAGTACTTACGTGTCGTTGTTATTTCATTTCTTTCATATTTTGTTTGTTGCTATTTGTGTTAATAAATACATCATTTTGTGCTTATTTCTCCCTTGACGAATTAAAACACAGAGGAGACTAAAATAATCCCAAAAAGGTACAATTTTCCTTTCGATAAGCCAGCGGAATATATTATTTTATAAGAAAAAGCGTACATGACAAAAAGCATGAGTTTCGTAAGGACAAACAAAAACGAAACTGAAAAGGGTGTACAATCAAAGTTAATACGTTTTGAAGGAAAAGTCATACTTATATCAACATGAAAATGTTCAGTTGTTGACAATCTCAATTCAGAGGCCTTACTATGACGTTTTAACGCGATTCAGTTGACGATTAAACTGAGTCGCTTTCATACAACTACAAACAGAGCCTAAACTGAATGGTAACGCCCCCGTAAGTTAGGTATACGTAGTAGGTACTACGTAATAGAATAAGAATATTACTTAAGTTAAGTACTATTCTTATTCTATTCAAATTAACATAAACAACAACAGTAGACATTTTTTATTCAGTAACTGCGATTAAGTGAAGAAAATGTAACATAAAAGTTTGATAAGTAATTGGTCCACAGTTTTTTAATCTAAAGGAAGCCAATCACTTCAGGCTTTCAATTACTCTGCAAAGTAATTTTCAAATCACTTAAACAACGACCGTTTCTATTGTTACGCAGATGTACACTTTCGATCGGGTAAATTTTAACAAACCTAAAGGTCTTTACGGATAAATAATCAACTCAGACAAAAGCAAATAGCTTTGAAAAATTCTAACAGATTTACAACACTTTAGGACTAGTACTGTTTTTACCCGACTGCGCAACGCAAAGAAGGGTAATGTGTTTAACAGTCTATATTGTATGTATGTTTGTTCCTTGGTGGCAAACTAGAGATCAAACGCGTGAACCGATCTTGATGATTTTTGAGTTGATTTTCAACGAAATCTTTCTTAGTGTAGTTCCACAAGATTTGAAGAGTGTATGTTCCATAATTTGTATTTCTTCCATAAACGGTTTATGCTTATTTATTTAGATGTCTTACGGTAGTTTTGTTTGTGACAGCTTCCCTATTTACCGTCCTTTTAGTCGCGTATATTTTATTTACCAATTATCTTCGAACTGCTATTTCCTCTAAGTGCCAAAGGAGTTATCTTATAGGTACGTTGTATCCTGTAGGGTTCATTGTGTCGGTCAAGAAGGCTAATTTCCTGTGCATTAGTCTCCCCCGGCCGGAACCCTCCTATCTCCCAGATAAATGATTTCACACAATGGCTACTTGCCGCGAGGGAGGTTTTTAAATATAAATTGGAGCTTCGGAGATTGCGGTATATGAAATCTTTTATGGCTAAGTGATTTTGTTAAGTACCTATTGTTTTGAAAAGTACTTATTACAACGTTGGCTATATTCATTAAATAATATGAGATAGTTTGATTAATACAAAGATATTGAGTTGTAACCGAATTTAAGCTATCGTGAGACATATTAAAATTATAATAAATTACTGGCAATACGTATTTTTATATGTGCTACGTGGGACATGTTTTGTCTGCCTGCGTAAGCACGCACGGTACTTGACGCTTGATAATGGAATCCTAAGATTTCCAAAACATGTCCCGAATTGTGATTAAAAATACATGAGAGTTATTCGCAATTTATTATGACTTCTCGATTGTGAACAATTCAATATTTTTTAATCACAAATTAAAATAATTTATACCGATAATTTGTGGTATCAATTCCACCAATACCTAAGTACTTAGTACTTAGTCTTATTATGAGGTGATTATTAGTATACCAGCATAAAAAAAACATTCAGTGCCGTTTGTTTAAATGCAAAAGCAAGTAATACGCGGTAGTTTTATTAATTGGGTCGGCATACATTTAAATAAAATGGAGAAGTGTCATAAAATATGTGTAACGCAATATTCCGTAGAATTAATGTCTGGAAAAATAGTCACGTGCGTAACTCTAGTATATATAAATAACAAAATAATGTGCGTTTATATAAAGCTCACTGCTGGGAAAATGTATGTTATGACTAGAGAAATTGGGCTAATCCTAATCTTGACGGTTGCCCGAAGCGGACAAAAGACTTTGCATACACTTATGGATTTTGTCATGGATTTAAGCAGGTTTACTAACAACGTTTCATTGAGATAAACAAATAGTAAATATCTAATTCTAAGTTTGGAAGTCCTTGTTTCAAGCTGGAGTTCGATTTCGAGACTTAAAGGTTTATCTTAATTTGAGCGTACAGCTACTACTAAAATTACTAAATATTTAAGTGAACTTCAATATAACAAACGTGATTTTTTAGTGTTGTAGTTTATCTAATTTTGAATAAATAGTGCTGTATTAAATCTTTATCAAGTAAAACCTTCAAAACCGACCGGATATTTTAAATCTATTAACTTTTAATGGAGCCATTACCAATTGTACTTTTCGGAGAACTCCGAAATATCGGATCAGGGTATTTGGGGGCGAAAAATCCATCAAGTTTAGTCTTACTTGTGTGTGAGAAATCGCGGGTTTTAGAGCTGTAACCAGTTTTCAAGCGTTGCTAGATTGTCCCGTAACTTCTTCCTTTAAGGATGTCTCACACTAGCACAGAAGAGCTGATGGAGCGGGACGGGACGATCTAGTGTGAGGCATCCTTTATGCTTAGTCGAACCTTTTTAATATCAATTTAGGATAACAAGTAATTCGTGTTTTAAGTTTATAGTTTCTGAGGACGCTTGATTGTTTTTTTTAAGTAAACAAACATTTATTTTTAAAATAATATATTATAGTAAGTGTAACTTACCTAGCTACCTACCTCCACCTAAATTGGTACCTAAACCTCTCTATTGGTTTTAAGTTTTTAGCGGTAAATAAACATCTTCTATGTCCGAAATGAACTTCAAATGAGTATAATAGGTATCCCTAACTGTACCCGTATATTTTACATAGGTACGTATAGTAGTTATACAGTGTACAGTGGTACAATTCCATTTTATTGTAATTGGCGAGGTACTTGTGCAGCTGATGTCAACGCCAGTACGGAGTGAGCGATGCGTGCCGCATCCGAGGACTGCTTCAATTCGAGCTAAACAAATAGCTTACGTATTGAACAGTGATGGATTGCAAATATTCTGCCAGTATGTATGTGTGATAGATAAGAAGCTTATCGTCAATCTATTTCATAAACTTTGTAACTAAATTTAGTAATTATCATCAGCATCATTTTTAAACTTTCATCTTTTATTTTGAGTAAATATCGAATAAAGAAGATCAAATCGTGATTTCGGAAACACATTTCGTAATGGATGGTGACACTATAAAAATAATTTTCCCACCCTATAAATACTTTTAACTGTTTTTTACTAACTGGGTTTCTTCTTTTTTTTTTTAATGTAATTTATACAATACACATACACATGTCTACCATCTCCAGTTCTCCTTTAATTGCTCAAAGGTTAACTGGAAGAGATCCCTAAATGGGATAAGTTCGCCTTTGTACAAATATTTGTGTTATTTATCTTGTTTTTTTTTCCCCTGTTTTTGTGCAATAAAGTGTTTTACTACTACTACTACTACTTTTGAGCCACATTCTAACTTTGCATTAATTGGAAATATAACCTACACATTTTTGCAATAAACAGCCTAAGTTATATGGCTCCAGTTTCACAATGGCACCTTTATAACCCATTTAGATGTATATTTCAGTTTCTTCGGCCATTGTATTCGAGGTGAAATCACACCATTGTCCGGGCTTTAGAACAATAAAAATATAATTCCCACGTGCAAAAAGTGCCGCGTTACGGTTTTGCCTCTGAATATAATAGAGTGGAACATTGTGATATAAATTTCGCGCTGAATCTGGTTTTGTGAGCTTTTTGTACTAATTTGTTGCGTTTTATGTTGAACAATAAATGTTTTGTCGTTGTCTATTTTGAGCGATAATATGCATCCTACATGTTATAACAAAACATAATTATAAAAATAAATAAATAGATCACGAAATGTATTATGAAAAAAATTAATGAAACTATAAAAAGATATCTAGTTATTTTTCTATATTATTATAGCTTTTGATTCCTTAAGTGATACTGATAATATTTTCCGAGCAAGGCAATATAAGTGTACTTTAAAATACATTACTTTTTTACAGTAATAGATCACTGCAAACAATTATTTTCAGGTGAGACACTTTACGTTCTGCAAGCCCCCTAAATATGTACCTTAAAACAATAATGATTACAATAATATAAAAAAAGCAAACTGTATCTTATTAGCAACATGTGAATAAACTCTAAAGGCATATAAACCTTTTTACCATATCTTATTTTTTGCTACAATGATGCTCAAGCCGTAGCAAATTTGGAAAACAAATGAACAACGAGGGACGCAGTGGGACCCAATTAGGTAATGAGAAGAACAATCAATGGATCGATAAATGCTGAGGCAGTGTTTATCAAGAGAATTTTTTATCGCGACTATACAGGGTGACTTGTGGGTTATCATTCAGAACCAATTTTCCTGACTCTGTAACTGCTCAACATTATCATGGAGAAACAGAATAAGTTGTTTTATTTTTATTTTTCAAGTAACTTATCTTAAACGCTGTAAATTTATCAGTGACTTTGATATACGGTGCTTAGGAAGCGACCAGACGATGTTAAAACATTCTCAATATCAGCGATGAAAAGCTACTGATCAACATCATTCGATTTGTCTTTTAATTCTGTATCATGCCTGGTGCTCTTCCTACAAGTCCCTAAAATCACTCTGTATATGTACATGATTCTCGTCATGATGTACATATACGTACCACATCATAAATAAGGGTTCTCGGGTACTGCCATTTTGTTTTATGTTAATATTCTCAATATCACGTTCTAACGTTGGTTTAGGATTTTGATTAGATAAGGATTTTGGCCGTTTTCATTTTCTAATTAATCTTGGATTTTGTTCCGTTTGTGAGACATCTAGTGTTTATGTTACAATTTGCGTAAAGAAAATAGGCAGGTGGTTTAAAAATGTTTTGAATAGATCCCTCTTGCATAAAAACCATGTATGCAGAAAGTTGGTCTCTGCAGCTGACCGTCCCTATTTAAAACTTGTAAAACAGTAAGTTGCACAGCAGTAAACTATTTAATTTTGGCATCAAACAAAAAATAAAGTTACAATTACGGTATATATTCATGATACCTATACAATAAAACAAGTAATATTCAAAATTGAAAGCTTAATTGGAGGTGGAAATAAAATTACCAACTTGAGTAACTTATTCACTTCCAATTTCAAGGCACTTTATTTTAACCGAGCCAAATTGAATAGTGACATCTTTAAAGCCAACTCTTTTATGTACCGTAAAGTGACTGGGTCCCAAAGGTGCATTGTGTACTTTCTCGTCTTACTTGAATTCTGTATATCGCGTATTTTCTGTAAAGTATAAAATTCACCGGTTGCTAGGATAACGATGTATTTTTTTAATGCGTCATAATTGTTATTTCAAATGATACAAATCATAGAGCGCTTCACACTCATAGACTGGCGTTTGTATTGTACGGTTTGAGTTAAAATTTGTCCGACATTGATATTGTATTTTTGAATCTGAGTCGGCTACCATAACCAGGTCTGCAGGCATACCAATGCGATAAACTATGGTTCTGATTCTCGCTCTCGTGATTGCATTAGTTACGATTTAAAACTGGAAGTCGTAGATTAGGATGACTGAATGCTGTCAAAATTATTCAGTCTATTAAAGCGGACCATATACGTTTGGGCATATCTGCCGGGTCTGCCGATAAATGTATGGGTCATTCGTCTGGCGGATGTCGCGCGGACATACTTACTATGAGGTCTGACGGATTGCCCGAACGTATATGCCCAGCATAAGTCTACTTAGCTTAGGCTGCGTTTTACCAAATTTTTATTCCGAGAATAACGCTTACTCTTGGGGATACTAATATCAAAATCCCATAGTAATTTGACGTTACTATCTGAGAGTAAGCGTTATTCGCGGAATAAAAGTTTGGTCAAATCCAGCCTTAGTTTATTTATTGTATGGCGGATGTCACACTGGATGCGATTCGTACCGCACTCCGGTGTGTAAGTGAGGACAACGCTATGCGCGTATATAGCGCTGTCCCCCTTGCACACCGGCGTGTGGTCGAATCCAGTGTGACATCCGCCTAAATGTAACTGGTGGGGTGGGTGGCGCTAGCTGCCCGCTGTTAATGTACTTAAAGGAAATCATTACGGTCGCGTTCACGCTCAAGTATGATGTAATGCCACTGATTGTTTGTTTTGTCAATGCTTTTGTTTTTGTTAATTTGTGTTTTTTTCTTTTTTTTAATTTTATTTTTTCTTTTCTATTTGATGTTTTTCATTTTCCGTGATACTCACAGCTGGCTCCGACAAAAGACCAGCGCTGATCACATATTAAACTAAATATTTTGTGGCTACGTTTGTTTTGTTATAATTTGTTTTTGGTATCTCAGTGTATTTTTTTTCTGTATGTACACGCTATGAATAAATGTTTTTATTTATATTTAACACAATTATTATTAGATATTTTTGCATGCTTTTAGGTGACATGGAGGTTTGAACTTAGGTTATTTTGAAAGCATAATTATTTTAAACGGACGAATTTTTAAAATCATTTCACACATAATAATTAGACTACCTGATTAGATAATCATGAATGACAGGAAGGGCATAGTGTCTCTATCATCCGATTAAAATCTTTAATAATATATTTTGATTTAATGAATTAAAACAGTTTCTCAATTCACAAAGGCACAAAAGGTGTTTTTTTAAATAAAATCTCTAAATTTTTGTCGTATATGATACAAATAAACTAAAAATATTATAGGTCACCAGACTAGCAGGTGAAAGAGTTGGACCAAATACTGGGTTTTGGAAATTAAAACCGGACGCCTGCCTAATAAAATCGAGAAATCCAGTTATAAATACTTTATAAATCTAGCAGTTGAGATCATAAGACAATGCTCACATCAGTCTGGTCCTATTCACTGGCGTTATTGATAAACGATTATGTTCATTGAGTTATTTATTCCCTATGTCAAGTCAGAATTAAAAATGTAGATGAATGCAAATGACGTTCCGTTATGGAATGTAATTTCAATAATAGAACGGTATTTCAATAACATGCCAAAGATTCAGGCAAAACCATTATTATATCTAAATCTGCTCGTTACAACGCATCAACGGAAAGCATACACTGGTAGAGACTTTGAGGTCTATGAGTTTTAAAACCAGACAGAGTAGCAATTGACAGGCCTATCTCTCTGCCGAATAGGTATGACATGGTTTCATACTCATTGTATCGGCTGGCGTTTATGTGGCATAGCTATTTGTACTATCGGCCCAATTGAATCCTCACCCACCATAGAACTGTATCACAGTAACGTCATGTATGATTTTACTTAGAATTTGACTTTAGATGTCAATATGACACAGTTCCATGGCGGGTCAGGATTTAATTGGGCCGATAGTACGTAACGCAAAAAATGGCTGACTTTTTTGTATAGGAAATGACAGACGTTGCCAGTCTGGTTGATCAAAAAGTCAAAGTTCGAGTTCTACGACAATTTAAAAAAATAACCAATATTGTAAAAAAATGACGCAATTGTTCCCATTTCTCTCTATAAGAAAGTTATATTCTATTGAAATCAAATCGAAACGATCGAGTCGAAAACTATCAGTTTGTTGAAGTAGACCTGCGTTGAAGGCCAGTGGAACTAGATACGTCCCAGCTCTATCATCCGATAAATAAACATTCATATTTCAATTTTATGATGAAATCAATTAGGCATTAAGACAGTCTCAATTTACAAAGGCACACAAGGTGTTTTTTGGGTTCCCTATGGCAAAAACGGAACACTTCTTAGTTTCGTCCAGTCCGCCTGTCCGTCCGTCCGTGTGTCACAGCGACTTTTACTCAGTAATTATTAAGCGTATGGTTAATATTATTACAGCTAGGTGTATTTTGTATGCCGCTACTTAGTTTTGCATATAAATTGCTTAAAACTAAAAAAATATATGTTATATATATATGTTATGGGCTCATCGGAAGATCAGCGCTGGAAGTCGCCAGCATTATGCTGAGATGAGTCCATTTCGTGGCACTTCTTTAATTTTGGCAATTTTTCTGTTAATTGTAATTGTACTGTATATTTTGTGTGTCCACGAATAAATTATTTTTATTCTATTCTATACTATTCTATTAAAAAATTACGTTTCAAATTTTATCATTTAGTCATAATATTTTACATGCAGACTTTTTTGTATAATAAATTACAGACAGTCATATCCAGTTGGTTAAATGGCCTAAGATCTGGCGGGGTATAAAATAACTAAACCAAGTATAATATCTACACAGTAGTCTCTACATATTTTGCAACATGTTGGTGCCACTAATTACAAGCCATCTCTTCTCCTCAAACCGCATATTATCCAAAATTTGTAGCTTTCACTTCGCACTTTACATTGACTTCGCGAAACTAATTATGAGCGTTGCATTAATGGTACCCAAACTTTGTTGGTCGTAGTTTTCAATTCGAATTGCTATGAACGTGCAAATTTTAGTCCAAATGCGGGAATGGTGTTTCAACTTAACAACCACAATGTACAAATCTCTTTTTCATGCATTAGCCATTAAGCTAATAGCTAAAATATTTGTGACATTGTTTGGCGTCGCTTGATATAATGACATACCTAATAAAGTTTTTAGTGATATAAAGTATTCTAGTAATATTTTCCTCTAGTTTAGTCGCAACGCAATCTATTACACGCAACAAACGATATGTGTTGTAACTAATAGGAATATAAACTATTCCTATCCTTTTCAACTAATCCGCGATACTGTCTCATTTTATCAATATAGGTTTTATTTCTGATAATGATCATTCTGTCATAAGCTGTTGACAAGCTCTAATAAAATAAGAATTATTTAATGAAATCTCAACAACTGTTTACTAATATTATTCTTTTTATACCAACGGACAAAAAAAAGTCATGTACTTCAACTTATTTCGTTCGCATACTGGATTTTGAAGTAAGAAGTTAGTTAGATGAAGTTTGTGGACGACAAATAAGAATTTGGATTTAAATTTACAAGCTATGGCTTCATAAAACAAAAAATATCACACTCAATGTCAATTCTAATAGTCAAATTTAAAGTATTTTTAAAGTCGAGTATTGACGTGAGTAACCCGCTATGAGAATTTTAAAGTGCGAGTAGGAGTCAGAATATAAAGAGATATGGACACCTCGCATGCACCAATTTAATTAAGTCATAATCAGAATCATTACTGACCAAGATTTTTTAATCTGAATACGGCTCTTGCGCACGCGATGGCTTCACGAAACAATTAAAACTGTAACTTTTTTCATGGTGACAATCAATCCTGTTTTATGATAAAATATGTATAGGTCTGACATCAGTATCAAAGTATCCACATTCTCTTCTTCCTAGCGTTTTCCTAGCCTGACAAAGGCTCAGGGAGCCCTGGGTCCGCTTTGGCAACTTATACCAAAATTTCGCGTTTTATAAATGTGTATCCCGATTCATTAAAAAAACTCTATAAATAAAAAATAATGAAAAAGATAAAGATAATAATAATAAACCTATGGACACTTTCCAGAATTAGACCTTAAATCAATAATTTAAAAAAATACTACCCATTTTATAAATGAATTATTAATTTTATTACAGTGACAATGAATCAATATTCAAATTTTAGTCGCAGTCATTTCGCTAGCTGTCTGTAGGTTACAGATATAATCATGTTTTTAAAAACACTCTTTTTGTCAATATGTACATCTATTATTTGTATTACCTATTGACACTATGAACCTACCTATGGACAACATAGTGTCAAACAGCATAAACGTCTAGAAAAACGTAATTAATAGGACACAAATATTATCCTAAAATATACATTTCTTTACTATAAATGGCAATATTTATTTAAAATTTCATTAATACCTACTTAAAGAAGCCTCCAAAGTCAATAGAAATAATTATGTGAATTATTGTTTGACGCTCAAAATTCATAAGAAAACCGTGATTTTTTTTTATTAAAAATAAACAAATAATAATTGTAACATATTATTCTAATACATCTTTTCCTTTACACATTAAAATATTTGTGATAGACTTAACTCTTTTACAGACTAAATTAAAAACAGCTTTGGAATTTTGTCTTTTTTTTCATCGTATCTCACTGACAACTTCTCAAATAGCTACAATAAGAGTGTCGGAGCATAAATTTTCTCTCGTTTTTTTTAGGGTTCCGTAGCCAAAATGGCAAAAACGGAACCCTTATAGTTTCGTCATGTCCGTCTGTCCGTCTGTCCGTCTGTCCGTCTGTCCGTCTGTCACAGCCGATTTACTCGGAAACTATAAGTACTACAGTGATGAAATTTGATGGGAATATGTGTTGTATGAACCGCTACAAAATTATGACACTAAATAGTAAAAAAAAGAATTGGGGGTGGGGCCCCCCATACATGTAACTGAGGGATGAAAATTTTTTTTTCGATGTACATACCCGTGTGGGGTATCAATGGAAAGGTCTTTTAAAATGATATAAAGTTTTCTAAAAAACATTTTTCTTAAAGTGAACGGTTTTTGAGATATCAGCTCTCAAAGTCGTAAAAAGTATGTCCCCCCCCCTCTATTTTTATAACTACGGGGTATAAAATTCTAAAAAAAATAGAGGTGATGCATGCTAATTAACTCTTTCAACGATTTTTGGTTTGATCAAAGTATCTCTTATAGTTTTTGAGATAGGTTGATTTAACTGTAATTTTGGTTAAGTTATTGTGCTTACACTGAAAACGATGGCTGAACCTTATAAGTTTAGGCTCCATTCACCAGGTGTATAAATTGACATAATAATTTCATTTTTCCTACTGAGACTACTAAAATAAACAAAAAAATGGATAAAAATGTTACTGTCCAAGGTAAAATAAATACGAGTATAATTTTACGGATGGACAGTCCACAGGTTCATACACGCAGGTATCCACAGGTACAATTTCGGCATTTCTTATTTTAAATTCACATTGGTCACTATTAATGTTGCCAGCGACTAACAAGAACTTGATATAATATCTTTTAAACCATACGAATTATTATAGCATTGAAAAATTACACGTAATATTTAAGGATTTAGCATAAAACATGCTTAAAAATAAGGTAAAAACCAACTTTTTGCCACAAAAACTTTTAGGAGCCACAAAATACACAGTTTTGGTCATCGGCAAAGACAGTGACTAGCTAGTGTTGCCAAGCGAAAAAATACTTTTCCAATGATCTTATATAGTCTATGGTAATTCGTTTCTTCTGTATACGTAGTGTCCAAAGGTATAACTATCCACACTTGCCCCTACGTGTAAACAAACCGAATGTTATCATTTTTTTAAGATGATAATCGATTTCATTTAGGTAAATTATGATAGGTATCTAGGATTCAAAAGGGAATCCCATTTACCAGACTCATTAATCTCATCTCATCATCTAAATAAATTTGAACGATATACTGTTGATTAAACATAATATAATTTACCTACATTATTTTGTTTAATTTTGATTAGATATAGAACATGTTTTAGTCAAATGAGTTAACGAAATAATAATTTTATCTGGAGCAGAACCCATCTGGGGAAGTACGAGTAGCTCCTTACAAAAAACCGCAGTTTAATAACACTAGACCCTACTCATAGTGTTGTGTTTCTGTTGCTGAGTAAGGTCGCCAGAACTCCAAGAGGATTCACTGTGTTGACAGCTGGGGACCTAGATAAAGATAAAAATATAAAAGATTTTTATTTGCTAGAATACTTGAAACTATTAATTGTACAGATGGTCGTAGAGTGTTGTACAGTATCCCGTCGTATATCGACATGCAAATACTTAAAAACTTTCCTAAAACTAGCTACTTAACAAATTATACATACATTAAATATTATCCAGCATATTTATGTTCATATTTATTAAAATTATTAAAGTTAATTATTATTAATTCATAATTACATTATTAAAAGTATGTCAACGTTTATTAATTAATTACGATTGATATATCCTTCCATTCGTTCACTTCCTTTCGTTCGTTCGTTCATGCCTCCTTACAATTTTACCTCCATCTCTCATTCTTTCCATGGCCATGGTGGCAGCAACACCTGCCTCTGCTTCTGGTACCATGGTTTACCCGCCATTTTGTAACAATTTTCATGAAAATAAATTCCTTGCTTAACTAACACGGAAGAATTATGTGCACTTAGAAAATGGCCAATTGTGCTGCTCAGGACTATCTACGGGTATTCGTCGAAACTGCAGGGTAAGTTACAAGTTACAATTACTATTTAACTATTATTAGTTTTATTCATTTGAAGACTAGATTACCCTAGAATATAATTTCATATAATCAATCAATAAAAACATACAATCATAAATTAAGCTAAAATTAATCATATTTATCCTAGAATACAAACATAAATTAACCTAAAAATGTACCTTTATTAGTCCTACGGAGCAAAGCTTGCCCCTTTAGGTGTCAACACAGCGACTCCTTTTTTTTAAAGGGTCGGCAATACGCATGTAACACCCCTGGAGTTGCAGGCGTCCATAGGCTACGGTGACCGCTTACTATCAGGCGCACCGTACGCTTGTTTGTCACCGTCGTGGTATAAAAAAAATTGGTATTTACAATTGTAAAGCATGAATTAAATCATTTATTATTTATAATAAATGTTTTGATTCATGTTTTTAAGTAGGCACACTACTCTTTCAATTTATAAAATTGGTATTATTTAATAGTGGCTCTAATCGTCACTCGACTGTCACCCGGGCAGTTTAACAAATGTTTGTAATGCCATGTGTAAAAATAAGCGTTGTACGATAATCATTACAAGATTTTGTCAAAACATATTTTTGAAGTCGACTGTACTGTAATGACTATAACGAGCTTAAATTCTGACATCCCTGACTGAAGATTGACAAAAAAATTATGAGAATATGATTTAAAGTCGTCATTTGTGATGAGGCGCTAACTGAGATTCATATAGGAATGAACTTTATCAACAACCGATAAGATGGTACCTTTTTCTAAAACAAGCACATTTATAAGTTTACGAACTCTGGAATTGGTAAGTAGTTGTAGTTTTAGTTTTACTTCTTATAAAAATTATTGTGTACCTACATTCTATTCATTGCCTTATTATACCTAAATTGTAATTTCTCCCTCTTTGATTGACCTTGGATGGGCTTAAAACCAGCTAAGCTGTGCCCATACCTTTTTCCTTTGTCAGTGCCTAATTCTGTATTTTATGTTCATTGTTTTGTTCAAGGAAATAAACGATTTGTATTTGTAACTCTTACGCATCCATTTTAATGTGATAGTTTCTTGAAATTAGTAAAACTTAAGAAATAAAATGCATTTGGAAAGTTAAACGCCATAAGGCGGAAAATAACTATGACCCACTTTCAGGAAGATATAAAATATATTTTATGCGTAAAATGTAGTTTTTTTATTACTTGGCTAGAATAGCTATCTCCTTATGCGGGGCAATTATTTTGAAGTAGCTTAACAGCTGGGTTCATCGGATACAACTTTACTGCTCCTTTTTAAGAGCAAGGCCTTTGCAGAAACAAATAATGATCGTAGACTTTTTTAGCTTGTTTGAATTGAGTATGACATTCGTTTATTTATACTAGATAGGACTGAAATTTAAATATAATTCAAAGACTCTATTTACAAATATAACTAACAAAATATATACAGTAATTTACAATCTACTTACCTTAAAACTAAAATAGGCCCTTGAAGCATTGGACCTCGGATGCTGGCGGCAATTCCTCTGTTATATTGCAATGCTCTTTGGTCACCAGTTAAATTAACTAGACGTTTCACGATTTCTACAATAAACTTGCGTGCTCTGGGACCCCATGGACCTAGACTTTCAACCCCAAAGTGTAAACTAGACGTTTATTTTATCCTTCCATTTTTTTTTCTGTCTTTGCCGTTAAGTAGGTTAATGTATGTTATATGATTTTAAAATCATCATCAACTTTATAACTACTATTACTTTGTGTTACTCTGTGAACGTGGCACTTACAACACTGTCGAAATATCGGAAAAACACAATGGTATATTCTTGGCGAGGGTCAGATTTGCCAAGGCCTAGCTGAGCTCAGGCAATCTCTGTTTTCGCCGAGGCAGATATAGTTCTTTTCGTTTTCTTTTTGCGATCAAAATGCGACCGTGCGACCTGGGCATGTTTTGAGAAAAAACTATTATACCTGGTAAATACCCCGTTTCTAATAAAAGTTATACTGTGTATATTGTAGGTATATTTCCACTTGACAGAATTCAAGGATTGACGATTTTGTCAAGCATGTGCTCAAAGTAAGCTCAAAGTGCCAATATCTTTGAACATGGAGTCGAGAATTACTTTTTATAAACATTTAATTTGGTGCTGATCACGACACGTTGTCGTTTCGCCTTTACAACACATGTTTGTTACATACTGGGATAACCATGTTGTCGGCTACGGCGTAGCGCTAGAAGTGTAGTCCTACCATGAATGAATTAACAGTTGTGAGGCTTTAGCTTTCGAGCAAGTCATGTTGCTTAGGCCTATTGCATGACCCGTATATTAAATACTGTCCTCTTAATAATCGTATCAGTAATGCATCAAATAACGATAATAACAGAGCATTGAACGCTTACTTCATCATTTGTCTACGTAGTCTTACAAAATAATGCACAGGTACAAAACTAATGGTAACGTTCAGGTAGGTTTTGCAGGGGAATAGGTGAAGATGGCAGCCTGCAGTGGATAACGTAAAATGACCTCTGTCAATTTCTCTGTGAAATACAGTGACAGATTGCATTTTCGCTTGGTTGAAAAGTCAGCGTCGTCATTAAATATCCCATTCAGCACTAATCACGACACGTTGTCGTTATAAATTTACTAAAACGGGGCTTAATCGTGTATAAACTTTGGAAACAAACCTCCGACGTTTCAAGGGCGACATTGCCCCCGTGGTCCCGGAGAAAGACTGTCGGTGGTTGTCGTTACTTCTCTACACACCATTTCGCTACAAAGCGGGAAATGGATATTAACGAATACGGTGTAACGCTACAAGAAATTCTAAGCGGTGAGTAATTTATTATGAAATTGGCTAGTTCTCGCGATAGATTCACTGATTAAAACAATAGTGCTACAGAGGTAGCACTATCGTAGTAGTATCGTAGTAGAGACTATAAGTAAGTTTCCATACAACCTCTTGTAATAAGTTTTGAGCTTCCTCGCTCTCCTCAGTCCTTTCTTTCATACTTAATAAAGCAATATATTTGTTAAGCCAAAAACTTATGGCTGATATTATGTTTTAGCGAGATTGTGATAAATAAGTTTTATAGACAAAGAAAAGGACCTACTTTAGATTTAAGGTAGGTAGAGGTAGGTAGTTAGGTAAGTTAGTTACTGTATATATTTCGAAAAGAAATGTTATTTCAAAGAAAATTAGATAACTAATTCCCAGCAAGCTAGATATCGTTTTAAGTCCTTTATAAGTTCCTAAAGACGTGGCAACCGAGTTTGCGAAATTCCAGGAGTTTAGCTTGCCTTTTGAGAGTAAAGTTACTGCCACATTTTGGGTCATTTTCAGTTTTGAGTCTAGCTCGAAAATGGTTCATCGGACCGAAAACTCATACACGTAGGTATTAAAGAGGTTTCAATTCTACGTTAAATTAATAAGTATTTTAAATTTAAGTTTGGTTCCGTGGTCCAACCAAAATAAAACAAAGCCGCACACTTTTTAAGACTCTTACAGCGATTATTTTTAAAAATAGTGGACTTATCAAATTCTTGTTGAAGAAACCTTAAAGTTATTTTGAAATACCTATCGATCGTGTACATATCTATTTGAAAAATAATAAATTGACTTATTTCTTTAATTTTTGCATGTATTTTTACTTGTACACAGTTTTTTTAAATAACTGAGTTTTCAATAGTTATATTGATTTATTTATATGAGCCTAGAGTGTCCCACTGCTGGGCAAAGGCCTCCCTCCTCTCCTGCTACGTATCCCGCCTTGTCTCATCTCCCACCAGTTTCTATTAAAGGCATCCATCTCGTCTCGCTCTCGCCATCGCCGCCGAGGTTTGCCGCGGCCCGTGTTCTATTATGTGGTACCCACTTGGTGATTGTTTTAGCCCACAAGTAATCGGGCATGCGGCAAACATGTCCAGCCCAGTTCTATTTCAGTTTGGCGTCTGTTTCTGCTACGTCGGCTATTCGGGTCTTGGAGCGAAGTATCGAATTTGAGTAAGAATTTGATTAGTCGAATTTTTCAAAAATAATGTCTCTGAAAGTATAAAAAAGTGTGACGAAGTCTTGTTTAATTTTGGCTGTACCACTTAAACAAACTTGAAGTACAAGACATTTATTCAACGTGGAATTTAATCTTCTTTAATACCTACGAGTACCTGAATGATTTTTCCGTCTGACGTACCATTTTCGAGCTAGATGCAAAAAACTGAATAATTATCCAACAAACTTAACTCCTGGAATTATGAGAACTCGGTTGCCACGTCTTTAGGTCCTAGTGAAGACATTAATGATATCCAGCTTGCTGGCAATTGGTTCTAGAAATGCTTTTTATTGATTTAATTTTCTTGGCCTATTAAGACATTTTTCAATTTGATGGTGGCAAGCCGATTTAACAATGGAAGTAGGTAGGCACTGGCAAATATATTCGTATTTATATATATATATATATATATATATATATATATACGTGACGTGTAAAAACTAGGGCGTTGCCCTTTATATTTCTGATTTTAGTAGACTCACTAAATTTATGTAATTTTAATAACTTAAAAAAGAATATTACACTTAGGTATAAGTCTTTTTTCGAATAAGAAATAAATAAACAAGTATCCGTATTTCGATGCTAAATTTACCAACGTCTTTATATTGACAAATTATTCAATAAGGACAGGTTAAGGTAAAATCAAATTACTTAGGTAAGAAACAAATCTTAATAGTACACAATAAAGAACTGTTTAATAATTCATAAAGGCCTAACTAAATTTTGATACTAATATTTCATCATGCGTAATATATACAATTATAAAGCATGAATTAAATCATTTATTAAACATAATAAATGTTTTGATTCATGTTTTTAAGTAGTCGTTCGATCCCAGCCCTGCTCACCGGGGACCTTGGTCACTTTTTCTGTAGTATATGACATCTCTTTCAATTTATAAATCATACGTAATATTTTAAATATCAATATTTTTTATTATACGAAATCAAAAACATAAGAATACACATTAAGTAAGAAAGAAACATAAAAAAAAATCTCATTTATGTTCATAAACTCACCTTAAAACTTCTTCAATTCTTTAAATTAAAAAGTTTATTTTTCAAAACTAACTCCATCAGAACACTTTTTAGTTTTATAATCAATAAATAACATTAATAAACTATCTACATCACTAATTTTAGTACAATATTACACTATACTCGATTCGGAGTTACGAACTTTGACTGGCAGATTCGTAGACCCTCTACGACCGCCTCGCGTAGTTGCCGGCTACGAACTGGCGCTACGTGCCGTCTACGCCATGCACGAGTCTGTGGAATGACAATTTTGATCTAAAATGGTGAACTGGGGCTCAATTTGAATAGCTTTCATGACAAAACGTGATATACTCATCGTTGCGAATTAGCATATTTTTTATTGATTATTCCACCGAATGGAGCAGAAAAAGAATAGCCTTTCTCCAGTGGTACACCGAAATAGGTTATTAAAAAAATAAAAATAAAAATATTGATTTGACACGGATTTTTGAATGTGAGTGTCAACTTGATCAAGTACAGTTTTTTCAAAAGAATGCCTTTCGTCCAGTGGGACAATTTCGCCAGTGAGAAGGTATATTGCCACATGGGCTACAATATACGGTGAGTTTAAAAAAATCTCTTAGAGCGACGCTGTACGGCGAGGGCCTTGGTAAGGAGCTTCATTACAGCTTGATCTCCGGAGTACCGGGTGATGACAAAACAATGGTAAGATGCGTCTCGAGAAAAATTCTTCATTAGCTGCACACTTTTTTGTTAGTTCACTGCATAATACGCTATCAATATTACACATTTGACAACTAAATGAACAAAACACAAAAAAAAACTATTCTGGAGACATCTGCGCCATCTTGAGTATCCTCCGCTTGATCAATCTTTTGAACTTCACACGGCAATGACAGGCTTCGTTAAAATAAGATACCCAATTCATTAAACATAAACAAAATAAGATAGCATCATATTCCCATTTAATTTAAGGTTTTCTCTAATTAACGCGTGTTGAGAATTCCTTTTTTAACATAAATAATGGGTGGGCTTTAAGTATTTTATTAAAGTCAGTTTTAACTTTGAAGTGCGTGACTTTAGTCACCTTTTAGCTTTACGAGTATTAACTAGTTACTAGCCTCTTGCGACTTCAGCGACGTTGTTCTTACAAAAACCGGCCAAGTGCAAGTCGGACTCGCCAACTGAGGGTTCCGCACAAAGGATGCTGACCATTTGATACTTAAAAATACTGGTGGCACGGAACTATCAGTGTGTGGCAATTATACGGTTTTCTTTCTTGTTTTTTTTTAAATTTCGTGATTTTAGGTCAACAGGAAGTACCCTATACATTTGATTCCCATTGCAAATGTATGGGAAATGCGACATAAACGCCCGTATCTCTTTATTGCGTTGACGTAGAGGTTTGGTATTTCTTTTCACAGCTTCACGGGGCCGCAGACCTGTGTATGTGGTATAATTTCTACCTCTACGCGTTCCCGAGATAAAGGGTCTTGACAGACAGACGGATGGATGGACAACAAAGTGATCCTATAAGAGTTCAGTTGTTTCCTTTTGAGGTACGGAACCCTAAAAAAAATGTAGATTTACGGCAAATGAAAATCGTACTAATAAGGAATCCTGTTTATGAATATATAATAAATCTTTATTGCACAATATGAGAAAGTACAAATGGTGAATGATGTCGGCATTTTCTACCAGCCAATTAATTATCTTCTAAATTTAAAGTTACCTTCCAAGTACCTACCGAGACTATGTCAATTTGTATAGAGACCGTTATCTCCAAGATATCGCGTGTGGCGTATAGAAATTGTGACTATACAAAGTATACACCATTCATCACCAAATCGGATAATAAAGTTAAATATTTTTACATTGTAATGTAGGCTAATTATCTATTTACAAACAAACATTCACATTCACCAACCATTTAATTTTGTTCGTTACATCAAAATTACGTTTTCGAACGTAAAGTATAATATTTTTTTCTCCTTTTAGCGGATATTTTAATAGCCCTCGTGACATCATTAAATAACCAAATCGCTACTCCGACAAAAAAAGTATCAACTACCAATCACAAAGACTGAAAATATGTACATTAATATATTTGACATAAGGTTCCAATTTTGTTAACCTTAAAGTATGTGAAACCTTTTCTGGTTGAGTTTGGAACTGCATGTTTGTGCGTAAATAGCTGGGCGCGACGGTTTACATCGACTTTTCACGAGGAGCAAATATTTGGACAAATTAAATGACATATTTTTACATTCGTGCCACTCATGCGAGGTTAAACGTTTGACCTGCCATCGCTTTTGTAGACGTAATATTTTTCATATATTTGTTTAATATTTCAGTTATTCGTAGTTAAGCTGCTTACCATGAGTGTTACTTAACCACGAGTCGATAGCGACTGCAGGGTTCAAAAGTATTCGCAACTCGTCTCGACCAGTTAAGAACAAGCAAGCCGCATATACTTTCGAATCGCACAGTCGATGGCGATTTGAAAGCGAGAGCAACTCATGGTACCGATAAAATTGCAATAATAAAACGGTAACCTATTGGATTTTGAAACGTGTTATATTTCACTTTGCAATTGACTAAATCAGCGTGTGTGGCCAAGATGCCAATTGCTCACGCTCCGTAGCGTACAGTAGTTATCTCTCTCTATCACTCTACCTTATTAGTGTGACAATGACAGTTGCGTTTCGTTTGTGACTGAGCGGCAGCAATTGGAATCTTGGCTACGCACACAGTTTTGTACATAGTTAATTTAATATACTGTGGTGTTGTGTGTGTCGTATATACAGTATAATTATATTATTTTAATAAATAGTTTAAGGACATTGTTTTTGTGGAATTATTGGGCCCTTGCCATGATGTTTTAACGCGATTCAATTTAAGTGCTTAACTGTGTTCAGGGGCCTAGCCACGACGTCTTGACGCGATTCAGTTGACGATCTAAACTAAGTCTGTTCCATATAACTGAACCTAAACTGAACCTAAACTGAACCTAAACTAAATCGCGTTCAGATGTCATGGTAAAGGCCCAGTTATGAATAGAAACTTAATTACATTAAGACATCATGGTAAGGCCCCTGAGAGGATGTTGCAGATATTTTTAGCTGGAATCATATTTTTAGTAAAACCAATTTTTTTTTTTGTGAAAATGCATATTTTCTAGTTCACACTACTTTTTTAGTACATTTGCCATTAGCCTTAATACATTTGTGCGATTTTATATGTTTGACCCGGGGACTTACAATTATAATGGTCAAATTGTAAACGTTAACTTAAAGGAAAATGTATATAGCTAATTATTTAGGTTGTTTATAAAGTGTATCTCGTGACTGGATGGCTATCTTTACCATCAGCCCGTGACGATGTCAACATTTGGACGCATTAAACATTTCACTCCAAATAATAATATGCCTAAATAGTTGCACAGTTGCAAACACAGTAGGTACAAGTTGCTTAGGGTTAAAGGTACAACATTGCCGGTTATCGATAAGGTGCTACTGCCTTACAATTTAGTTGGAACCTTGTCAGCAACCGACAATGTGGTTGGTACCTTTAGCGTGAAATTATCACATAATGCATATATGTTACGAACATTGCGAAGCCGGGCTAGCAGTAAGTTGCCTTTACCTGTTGGTGCATAAAGAAGAAGAATATACTGACTGAGTAGTGCTGGATTATCTACACAGCGTAACCTCTGTGAATAATTATTTCATGGGCATTTTATTTATCGGGGACTAACCGCGGCGCCATTTTTTTTACAAATACATCTAATGCTACTACGTAGTCATTTAGTTTGACAGTTCTCCCCTTCATATAAATTGAAAGAGATAGAATATACTAGACCGATACTATACTACTGACACCGGGATGATCGTGTAGCCCAGTGGTAAGGGCGTCTGCTGCGAAAGCAGGAGGTTGTTGGTTTGATTCCAGCCCTGTTCACCGGTTCACTTTATCTGTAGTATAGAATGACATCTCTTTCAATTTATATATAGTAGTGTGACTACTTAAAAACACGAATCAAACATTTATAATAAATAATAAATTATTTAATTCATGATTAGCAATTGTCTCCTCTTCTTCTTAATCGATTACAAAAGGGTCTGTTTTTATTCTAAATATTTGTATTTTTAATGAATGTGAAAGAATTTAGAACATAACATGCCTTCCAAGACTGTTTTCCCTCTGCTGAAAAACTCATACCAATGTGCTAACTTTGTATGTGCTGACATTTATCTGATCTGTCTATTACTACAAAATGTTCGATTAGTCGTACCTACTGATGTGTCATTGTAAAGTTTCCAAAACAACGAAATTAAATTTTCAGAAACTTTTTTTATTAATGCATGGGAATTGGTTAAGACATTAAGCCTGCTACATTTATGTATAGTGCAAATAGCGAACTCGCATTGTGCAATGAAGTTGAAATACATTAATTAATTCGTATTTTACTGTAGACGACCAAGTTCTGTGATGTGTGTACACTCTTTCGCTTTATGTAATCAACTGGACTCTAAATATGTGATCAGCCTAAGGGGTTACCACATCATGGGTTAATTACAGAAAAAAAAATACAAGATTTATCAATTGAAATCTTTTCAAACTTAATCTGATATTTTGAAGTTAACAACTAAATAATGATTTTGTTATCAGTCAAACTACTTACACTTACGCTACTTAAATACGCTATGATGTTATATAATCGATAAGAACAGCACGGGCCAAACTGTGCCAACATTTGTGCATATTGCCTCGTCAAAATAGCCCGTCGAACTGTGGAGTTAGGTTTAATTGCTAATTGGGGAATGCCACCAGGACTGCCTCTAATGATTCGGCCCATACCGTACGCGTATAACAGCTACTGCCACAGCCAAAGTGATAAACGGACCCATATTTTATAACTCCGCCCTCGTCATATACAACTCCGACATTTAGTTATCACTCACCACAATATTTAGTTCAGTGAAAATGCAACCCTCAGTCCACTACGTTAAGGTTTGCTTTGAAAAAATAAATTAAATTAGATAGGAAGTTCCAAAAGTGATCTTTGGTAATGTAAATGTAATAAGCACGATGCATAATGACATGTCATTAGCCACGATGTTGGCACGCTACGGAATATGGAATTGGTAAAGTGTCTGATTTAATTTTGCCGTGACCTTTACGCATTTTCATACAATAAAGAAATCATTCATCATTACCATCATCATTAAGTATGAAGCCTTTTTCAGGGCAGTGGCTGACATCCATTTTCTGCGTTCCTGATTGGAACTATTTAGGTCACCCACCCAAGAACCTTTGTGCCCCAGCAGCCGTCGGTTCTAAGAGCATTGCACTCCGCCCACTGCCACTTAAATCTGGAATGTCTAATGTGTAGGTATCTTAAGTAGAAATACATTTATATGCTAAAAAAGGTACCGTATTTTGAAATCAGGATTATGTGTGATAGTGAAGACAGGGCCAAAATTAACTGAAATAAAGCTGACTTCATTGAAATCAGCATAAATGTTATAACTAGGAAATGCAAAAAAAAATTGATAATTAACCAAAAACTGTGAATTAAGAACCAAATTATTAAAGGTAGGTATTATTTAAAGATGCCTTTTTATAATCAATAATTTTTATTTGAAAAAATTAAAAAGTAGACTTCTGATCTGCAAAGTGGTCAAGAATAAAAAACAAATCTCACTAATATGTTGCTATGTAGTACCTACATATTTTATGATAAAAGCAATACATAATTTGATGTATTCTTAAAATAAGTCTAAAAACCTCAAAACTATCTATGCCAGATCCAAGAAAGGGCCTCTAGGCATGGTGCCGAAGATAATGGCTGCGTTAGGCTATTATTACGTTGCGCGAGATGTGAAATGCGTTTTTAGGGTTCCGTAGCCAAAATGGCTAAAACGGATCCCTAATAGGTTCGTTCAGTCCGTCTGCCGTCTGTACGTATGTCACAGCGGTTTTACTCAGTAACTATGTTAATGAAATTACAGGTAAAGGTGTATTTTGTGTGCCGGTACTTACCTAGTTTTACATATAAATTATGAAAAAATAAATATGTTTAGGGGGGCCATGGGGGCACATGTAACTAAATGTCAAAAAAAGGCCAAATATCCCCTTGTGGCACATCATCGGATAGGCCTTTGGAAATAACTTTATTACACAAAAATTTGATTGATCGAATATTTTCGGAAATTATTGCTCTGAAAGCCTGGAAAAGACGTCGTGTGTCCCCTCCCCTCTGACTTTTGAATGAGAGGTCCAAAACATGTAGAGAAATTCAGGAAGATAGGACATTAGACGATCTTACCACGAAAATTATTTTGAACAAATTTGGTCAAGCCGTTTTTGAGTCTTTTTCAAAAAACTATTTATTACAAAAGGACGTAAGTGCCTTGTTATTCTGAAGGCTCTTACACCTTTTTGCTTGCACAATTTTATCGTGTGACGGTACGGAACCCTCAAATTATGCGTGGTCGAAACGCACTTGGACGGTTATCAATTCTTAAAATTTAAAGATGAAATTTTCAACGGAGAATCATCGTTTTTGAAGTTATTTAAATCCCTACGGGCTTTCGGATAGTTTCAATGGCAGGAAATATATTACTCGGGAATGAATTCATTTGAATGTTCAAGTTATTCGAGCTATCTCCTGGCTGCTGAAGTAGGTACGGAGATTAATTTTCAATTACCTCGCGTTCTATTTCAGTAGTCATTCAATTATGAGTGAAACGTGTAGTATGATGATCCATTACTAACCATATATATACCTTATATAACGTGTCTTTGTCCTTGACTACATTCGCTACGGATCTATAAGTAGGTAGGAGTCTAAAGACTGCTACTAAAAAGTTATTAAGGTTCTACCATACTATTCTACAGCGTGTATTTTAATATAACCTCAAATTTTAACCTGACATACCTACGCGTTAGTGCTATGAACCGATATTACAATTAAAACTTACTTTTGAACTATTTTTTTTTCTTATATAATAATTCAGCACGCAATGTATCGCTCCCAGTAATGGGCAATATTTAAGCGATTAACGATTAACATTCAACTATTTAATCGCGTTTGAAAATGACAATTAATCAATCTTAGTCGCAAGAGTTCCGATTAATTTAGTAATGATTTTTATCGTCCATTAATTTCCAGCGACTACATTTTTAATCTATTAATTAATTGGACTAATTTTCTTTCAATTCATTATTAAGTTTTTTATCCTCATTTTCGAGTTACGTTGAGAGATTGCTACATGTCACATTCATGTAAAACAATCGTTTGCAGCAGTAGTTTGGATCATGTGATGAACAGGTTACATTGAAGTAATAATCTTAATGGTATGCCCTATGATATCTAAGAATTTGAAGTATTTCATAACGAATCTGAGGTCAATATTGCGAATAATGGCCGCCATCTCTAATTTCTTTCGTTTTGAGCTTATCATGATAAAAATCCATATCTAAGAGTCTGACAGGTTTCCATGTCGAATCTTACCTCAAAGTTGCGAAAAACCCCCGCCATCATAATTTCCTTAGTTTAAAATTGACCGTTATCAAAATCAATATCAGACCTCAGATTCGTTATACTAAACCACCCACTCAAATGTGGATTTTTTATCTCGGCCGGATCGAAACTGAAGATATTCAAGATGGCACCGGTTTCTCGCAATTTTGACTTACGATTAGTCAAAGAGAACCTCTCGGACCCTGAGATTCGATGTCGATTCAGTGTACGAGTACTTGTTGTCAATAAAATTTATTCTTATTCTTATTTTTTATAGGTAATTAGCTGGTTTCCTGATCGTCGTGCTCTGAGAGGCATATGCAGTGAAATCTTGTAAATTGGATAGTGTTGCAAGTCCCCATAGACCGCGGTCGTCACTTATCATTAATTCATCAAGGAGAGCGCAGTTTACAGTGTTCCACAGATAATATCTTACACAGTGAGGACCTACATATTTTTACAATTTTTGTAAGCTATTTTCACTGTAAATTATATATATAACAATTTATATCAAGTAACTATTTCAGATATAAGTAACAAAATAGGTTTATATATATATACAATCAGTTACCAGCTACCATAGATCTAAGATAGGCCCTCAAGGCATTGTACCTAGGATGCTGGCGGCATTTCCTCGTTGTATTGCAAAGCTGATACGTTTTGCAAGGAAGCCATCTCTTTGGTCACCAGTTACATCAAGACGTTTCATCATATTTTAAACAAATTATATCACATAAAATACGTTACAGTGTATACGATATGTCAATTTTCGTGTACCCTTTGCAGTATTATAATCTTCAGTATCTGCTCGAATAATCCGGCATTTATTTGTATATTTGTTCGGCGTTAACTCAAGTATCGTTTATCGGATCTTTGTTAAACTCGGCAGTGAGTAAAATATTTTATTACATTTAAAGTTCGAGTCGAGGGATTGTACTAAGTAAGCGGTATTACCGGCTTAAATGGTGCGCCTAAAGAGACGACGAACTCACAAAGTTGTTACCTACTTACTAATAATAAAAGCCCATAAGGCCCGCGTGTAACAGCTCTATAATCACCTTTCATAACTTTATTGAATTAGTATACGTGTTTTATCATGGGGATAACCTGAAAAATGATAGAAGTTTGTAATGAAAAACTTTCTTCTTCGTTTTCGCTTATTTTCTTCGTCTTTAATAATTCCAAGAGATTGCGCGGAGAAAAACATCTACTTCCCTTTTACAAATGTATCGTATTATATGTGACAACTAGATTATTTTTACTCATTTAATAGCAAATTGCGCGTTTTACAATATTCTAGTATTAACAGTCAATGCGTATAAAACCTAGTTGTCACAATAAAAGGCCTTTTGTCTTCATGTACCTATAGCAAAAAGTTATCCTCATCCTTATTTTATCAGGATTGTACTAGATAATATATTAAACTGTCGATTCATCTCGTCTTTAACTTAACGCTCAGAGCATTATCGCTCTTTAGCGATAAGACCGCCTGTTGTTACCCCTTACTGTTACTGTTCTGTATTATTATTTTCTCTTGTAACTGTATTTCATCTGTGTGAGGTGTGTATTGTATTGTATTATTATACCTCAGCGTTTAGCAAATATTTGTTCAGCTCTTCTAGCTTCAGAACTAGCAGTAATGTTAGTAGACTTTTCATTTTTCATTTCCTTCATTTATACAATTCTAATGGCTATTGAGATCGAATAAAGGACGTGTCTGTTCCTAAGAGTTGTTCGAATTGACACTCGATCTTTTTTAATACAGTTAAAAGATTGGTGTACCAGATATTCGATACAGTGTAATAAAAGAAAGATGGTCGTGTCATAGAAGTTTTGATCGGTAATGACAAACAACATAACGGATCGGATAATGACACAGCTCATTTTGTTGACCATTTTGTAGTAAATTGTATTGTGTATGTTTGTTTTTTTTCTTTGAATAAATGTATTTGTATTCATTTTCTTACGAACAATTGGCTCGGCGGTGCAGAGTAGGCGACTTCCATCACTGCCACCGTACGAAAAAAGGACGTAGGACAGATACATAATTACAGTCCATGAGAACCGACGCGTGAACTGGTATTTTTAATTTAGATTTTTAATTTTACAGTAGATACACCGTTTGCCATTGCGTCAGCAGATCTTTTAATAAAAGCAAGACCTTTGTTTTCATTGTCAATGTAAATCCTAAATTAAATGAAGTTTAAGGTAATATTATCTTCTGTTTTCGCGATTGTTGTTCATTGAAATTAAACACTTTAGAGCAGATTAATCGTGTTTATTAACACCATGACGTTACGTTTGAGCCCTTAATACCACTCGTTTTCACAGGGTTAAGATGATGAGTGATGACTGAGACAACCTTTGTTTTTTTTTTTTTTGTAATTAGGTACCTACTTAGTTTGCACAAGTAACTCTTTTGATTGACGGGGAGAGTTCGCATTCTCTCAGTCAAGTCCACATTGGCAACTAATCCCAAAATTTGACGCAGGCGCAAATTTACGAAACCGACTGCCATTAGACCAGTTTACTCACGGTGTTTTCTTTCACCGAAAAGTGATGGGAGAAGTATGAAATTCCGAAAACTCATAGATTTGTACGAGCCGACACAATGAAATGCGATTAAACACAAATGCATAAGTACCTATATTTATAATCAACTAGCTTTTGCACGAAACTTTGTCTGCCTAGAATTAGCATTTCACCCTCTTATCGCCCTTTTAAGGTATGACTTTCTATCCTATGCCCTTACCCAAGAGTTATAGTATCTCCATTCAGAAGTAACAGATAGACAGACGTATTCAATTTTGTATTTATAATATTAGTATGGATACTTCAAAACGTGTAGGTACCAACTAGCGCATTTCCTACTTCTACTCGCCTAGTTTTTCGCAAAGAAACTTCAAATTTTCAACCTGACCAACTTACAAATTGCTTATTGAAGTGGCAAATAGAAAAACCAAGAAGCTTTGAGTATCAATCCACTTTGGCCGAGATGGGTCCTGGAAAATAAGTCGCTTGAAAGGCTGGGCTAGATAAACAGTTCTCGAAAAGCTGAGCTAACTCACAGTTCACTTGAGTTTTGTGCAGTTGACGGATTTTGCAGACAATCCCGCGAGGTTGGTTAGGCAGTATGGAGTACACATCAGTTGTTTAGAAAAGGTTCAAAATCAGTTTGAAGTCTTTAGATTATCCCACTGGAAATAATTTTGATAATTACCTATTCAAATTCAGCTACACGGCATTCCATTGCACCACTGTGCACTGGAAAAGCGTAGGATTTATATTGACTCAATGTTTTTATTTAAAATTCAATGTTCAAATTCATGTTTTTTTTTATAATGTTATTTAATTTACGTCATGTTTAGTTTTAATTCTATTCGAATTAATTGTATTTATTATTAAATGAGTAAGACATGTAATTATTTTAAAATTCTAAATTCCATTATAGATTGCCCAGAATTATTAGAAAAGA
The DNA here is from genome assembly GCA_949128165.1 of Lathronympha strigana. Lineage (NCBI taxonomy): Eukaryota > Metazoa > Arthropoda > Insecta > Lepidoptera > Tortricidae > Lathronympha > Lathronympha strigana. The sequence goes on from OX421911.1 coordinate 6,236,247, forward strand.
TTAATATTCAATGTAATCGTTCCTCCATATGTTCTAAGCTATACACAAAGTAGGTATGCCAGAAACTCTTTTATTAGAAGTGCAATGCGTAACCACAATATATTTTTCAATGATATAGATTTTTTTTCCGTGAGTTAAAACAGGTTTAAAAAAATGGATAGCGAGCAGATTGCTTAAAGTTTTAAGTTTACCGTAAAATTTTTAAGATTACTTTATTTTGTTGAGCTAATTAATGAGCTAGTTCATTGAACTCCAGGTTTAGACCGCATGTAATGAACACGTTTGTAGCTTATATAAAACCGTCCGTTTCTAAATAAGTAAAATAAAATCAATATTTCTTTTGTTTTAGTGTATCATCATTAGTATAACTTCTTAATCAATAAATATGCTGGTTTTTTATTTTCATTTTGCACAGAGATGTCCCTAGCAAACCCAAACCCTCGGAAACTGTCGTCGTTTCGCCCGCCGCGGTCACATTTTAGAACGAACAAACGCCCGCTGCCCGCCGCGTGCGGCGACTATCGCCCACAGCGGCTGGTCAGAACGACCGAGGCCTTACATACACAAAAGCTCATTTTCAGGCAAACTACGCATATTCCGACAGCTTAAACCCATGTTATGACACAAACTTTATTAAACTTATCGTGGAACTGGGTAGTTTGTGTAAGATTGTCACATAATATTTACCTATGTAATGTATATAAGTATTCATCATCGGCTACGTACACATTATCGTTTATTTGGTGCTATAACTTGTCAAATAAACAGAGTTCTTTTATTTTTGCAATAATATTTTCACTTTGCATTTTGTTTGATATATTTTTAGCTTAAGCTTACGGAAAATTTACGAACCTATTTACGATATTATGTAAGTCGGCTTTAAAGACTCGTGTTCATGTTCCGTCAATCGCGAAATCACATCAGCTTTTACTCTACGAAAACAACTTTTTATTGACTTTCAGACGTGTAGGCGGTGTAGGCAGTAGGCAGAGTGCGACAGAAATAGATAGATTTAGATTTAGATTTATTTATTACACAACATACGATTACAGTATAAATCACATGCATATCAATTTATAAAAATCTATATTGTGGTCAAAAATATAATAAAACAACATGATAATTTACGTAAGTGAAAAAAAAAACACAATGAATAGAGTAGGTACTTACCTTTTGTGTTCACCAAAGAGGATCGTCAAGCAGAAAACAAAATGAAATAGGTCAAATAAAACCACAAAAAACCAACAACAATGTCCAAAATGCATTAATTCATTATGAAGTTATGTCAAAAAATCACTTATCGAATATAGAGGGTTCTCCAGTAAAAAGTTTCTCAATCGAGGCTTGAATATTGAAAAGTGTCCTAAATTTTCCATACATTTTCCAAACTTTCCATTGCGCTACCGCCATACTATATCTATGAAATGATGGTGGCGAAATGGAAAAGAAATCTTGGGACAATACAATACAATAACTCTTTATTGCACCTCAAAACAACAAAAATAACACAAACTGGTATAGATTACACATGAAAAAGAGGCAAACAACAGGCGGTCTTATCGCTAAAGAGCGATGTCTTCCAGACAACCTTTTTGCTTTTTGCCTTGGGACAATTTTTTTCTCCCACTAGGATTGAAAGAGCTCGCGATTCTGAATAGAACCCAATTTAAAAAATTCCAATATTCAAAAAATGTTTTATTTACAACAAAAAATAAAAACGCCCTTAAACAAAGATAAGTTATTTCTAACGTACATGATAATGTCTAAAAATACAATGCTTAGTGCGTCATTATTTTGTGCGTCACAAATAAATCCCTACATGGATGCCTTAGCTTCACACCCTCTGAAAAGTCTGACACAATCGTGCAAGCGTGTCACATACTATTGCAGGTGACTGAACTTGTTCTTTTCATTACTGTATTTTCAGGCAAATATCAATTCACTGGCGATGGCAATAGCGTTAAGGCTGCAGCGGGAAACGAGCGTTGGCACCTTTTCTTGCGGACACAGTCGTCAATGAATGTTGTTAAAGAAAACATGCATTTATTGCTATTAATTTAGCAGACTACACGAAGGGACCACTATCTCAGAAGAAATATTCTCTCTATCTCTCTTTAGCCCTTCTCTACCCTTCAGATATAGGCCTTCTTCAATTCGCGCCACTTGTCCCGGTTCTGTGCAACCTGGAGCCACTTCGTCCCAGTAGTAATTTTTATATCGTCGTCTCAACGCATCTTTGGTCTTTGCCGACGACAATCTTTATTCTCCCCATGGTCACGGTCAGTCGAGAAGTTGTTTCCTCCCCGAGTCGTTTTTCCGTGCTATGTGACCAGCCCAGAAGAAAATTATAAGAAGCTATTGTTATTGAATTTATTCTTTACACTTTTATACTTAGAAACGGAGATATGCTTCAAAGTTTATGAAGTAAAGAAAACTACCCGGTGGAAACTTTGCTAACGAGATCTTTAAGAGTGGATACTGAAACTTGGACCGCATATTTCAAGTGGTTTTCGCACTAGTGCATTTTACTTAGGCAATTAGAGGTACAAGTTTGGAATTGGTGCAAAATTCCGGTTTACGTTCACGTTGTTTTATCATGCGAATATTTACAAAATATATAATTTAAACTTTCGTGAGTCGTACTGATATTAAATTGCAACAGTTAACACTCACGTTTTTTATCACAATAGGCGTGGCGTGGCGTGATGCCCGAGCCGCGAAGGTGACAACACCACTCTGTCTGTCCGACGATGACTGCCCGATGCTGTCGAAACATGTCACGCCTATTGTGATAAAAATACGTGAGTGTTAACCGTTGCAATTTAATATTTACAAAATAGGCAAAAAATATCACAGAGCTGGTGGCTCAGCGTTAAGGGCGTGCAACTTTAATCCGAAGGCTGTCTTAATCCCGGTTTGTACCAATGAGTTTTACGGAACTTATGTTCGAAACATAATTTGATACACACACACATACACACAGCGCAACACAGCGAATCCTCCTTTTTTTTAAAAGGATCGGCAACGCGCATGTAACACCCCTGGTGTTGCTATAGGCTTCGGTGACCGCTTACCATCAGGCGGGCCGTATGCTTGTTTGTCACCGTCGTAGTATTAAAAAATTACCAATCGCTTTTCGGTGAAGGAAAACATCATGAGGAAACCGGGCTAATCCCAATAAGGTCTAGTTTACCCTTTGGGTTGGAAGGACAAATGGCAGTCGCTTTCGTAAAACAAGTAGCCTACGCTAAATCTTGGGGTTAGTTGCCAAAGCGGACCCCAGGATCCCTGAGCCGTGGCTTAATCTGGGTAAACTCAAGGCAAGCAGAGGTATAACTAAAATAAAAACTAAAAATATCCAACTAAAAATAGCCTCAAGTAAGATTTACGCTCGTCGTAAATCAGTGAATGTGCACAAGAAAATAACTTAACGTGATTTTCCTATACAGTGATCTGCAGTGAATGCTTCCAGTTATTTTGTGTTGGTCACAACAGCCTTCTTATGATAATCCTATAAATACTGGTATACTTTCGTCAAACAGGTAATCGTAGCTATTTAACTAGATATGTATTTATTATAATATAGCTAGTTTTTTCTCTATTCGTTGCATGTTTTAGCAAAGTAACATTTGTTTGTCATAGGTATGAACTGCATTTAATTTCACAATTTTGTGAAGACAAAAATCTGATAGTTATTAATTTAATGAGACCTATGTATTGTTTTTGCATTTACATTTGCAAAACAAAAAGAAGCACATTTTGCAAAAAGCACAACCGGAATGTGTTGTGCGTGTGTATTTAGTAGTAGTGCCTATTCAATTATTGAATGGACAAATAAAAGTCGGTATTTAGCAGTGGGATACTTTAACAGCTTCATAAAAACATTGGCACTCACTGGCACGATCGGTCTGCTCGATCTGTTTCACGTGATGTTTGGGTACAGTTTACCCAGCATTCTTCTTCTCTCTGCGCTCGTTATCATTCACACTCATTCATAGCTAATAAGTTACACTTATCTGCTATCCTGGATAAGTTTAGTTTGAAAATTATATTCCTTTATTGAACGATATAACAGTACAGTCCTAACGGTATGAACACTTATATGGCGTTTACTATCATTTTATTTACGTTCACATAAATAAATAAGTAACTATTAGCGTGCATTGATATTTAGGTCTAATTTATTCCTAAACAAATACATATTTTAAAACTAGAATGTGAACCGCGTTAGTTCAGTGCGGTCACATTTATTGCAAATTAACCTTTACACAACGTAAGGTCTGTGGCTTCGGTTCACCTTAAGCTGCCTTCATGAAAATTAAACCAGTGAAGTGTTTGATGAAGAAATGGCTGGAATATCTACGATGTTTTAATTAAGGTTCGCTAGCCTCGATTTTTTACTTTTGATAAGCTCATTTACAGTCATGTAATTATATAAATAAATAATAAATATTTTCCAGAAAAATTCTCAGAAGAAGATCAAGCCGATTAGCGTGTATTTTATTACCGCGTCAATATAAATATTGATGTTTACATACCTAATTTCCTAAGCGCAATTTTGAATTTAACTATTAAGTCTATGTTAGCTAAAGCAGTAATAATTGTTCAGGGTCTCCCGCTACATTCCTATTATCGTTTATCCTAAAATCACTTGCCCTAACTGTTTATCCTAATAGTCATAATCCCTAACGAGCAATAGTCCTAAATATTATATGCCATAATTTAAATACTGCCCAAAAACGATTTCTCACAGAACCTAATCGCAGCTAGAAAAGCAGGTTAAAACGATCTTAGGGAAAAAATATTAGGACATAAATACGAGTTTAGGACAAATGATCATTATGACAAACAGTGTTAGGGAATATAATAATAGGATAAAAAACTTATAGGTATTCCGATTATAGATACAAGTAGTGAATATCTACCTCGTCATAACAAACCCCAGTTTAGATTGGATAGATAGCATACTACGAATATCGGATGAAACCATCTTAGTAAGTATCCTGACATTATGTTATAGACGCCAACATCTGCATTGACTTCGCATCAAAAAAGCATATCTTGCCAGTAGCATAAACGTAATAGTTTCATGGCGTATCTTTATTTACCGTAAATATGTACGGTGGCGCATTCACCCTTTCACCTGCCAAGTTGTTGCAGACATCAGAGGTAGTATATGTACCAGTGTTATTACTAAGGTGTGCTCTCAGTCCAGCTCCAAATCATTGATAACATATTGCGGGTTAACATACTCCTTACACTAAGGAGTTCTTCAAAAAAGGAGTGTACACGATTTTAATGGGTCGGCAACGCGCATGTTGGAGTGCAGGCGTCCAAAGGCTATAGTGACCGCTTTCCATCAGGCGGGCCGTATGCTTGTTTGCAACCATCGTGGTATTTAAAAAAGTTCCTTTACCCTGCTACGGCCTTTCGCTTCCTTTTCTTAAAAACAGTCGTTTTAAAAAGGAACATTAAAACTCGTAAATGTAGAGTGGCACGAGATTTGTTCTGTCTCTGAGAATAATTTATTAATTGCTTCTTGAGCATGGACTTAAGCGGATGTTTTGATACAATTCTCAAAATTTGTAATATGTATATAAATATTTCGGGACAATCTCACGCATCGACCTAGTGCCAAACTAAGCAAAGCTTGTACTATGTACCCTTGGACCGGGTGACGATATACTTACATAAATTCACACCGGTAAAGCCGTGTTTAAGAAGTCGTTAATCTGAAATGTCGAAATCATGATCGATTAGTTGCCGCTACTGTGTGCGTATCATACGCACGACAATTATCAGTGCGATTATCAAAATACGGTATTCGGGTAATCCCAAATGTCGAACGTTTCCGAAAACTTATACTCACAATATCATGTAAGAGTCCAGAGCAGGTACGTTACTTAATTCATGAAGGATCGCACGTTTTCCTCTGCAGATGCCATGGACTATCTTTATTCTACATAACAATAATATGCAGTGTATTCGTAAATATTGTCAAAACCGAGGCACACTTGTTAATGGTCTTCAAAAAAATTTAACGCAAGCTTCTTCAACATAGCACATGTTTAATCTCACTCTCACATACTTAGTTAGTTGGGTGTTAGAATGAGATTACCCAAAGATGCCAGCAATGCTTCGCGACTCCGCAACTCTTAACAAAGAGGAGAAGTTTTTAACAAGATACCGAATATATGAGAAACAAGACTTTCGAGATCATAATGCCATTTATAATACCTTAAAAGCATAGACTGAATTTATGGCACCGTGTCGTGTCATTCCTACATTAAACACATGCAACCGGGTTTTAGCTATCGATCAAATTTAAATTGCCAATCCGTCGTCATTCATCGAAATCGTCGAAGACGACATGTAATCATCTATAATACCTACTTTATTAAAATTAAAAAAAACTAGTGACTCAATCAGTCGAAATAAAGACGCCATAAGAGTGCTGTAATTGCCTCAGCCTCAGAAATACGCTGTTAAAATCTCTCGCAATGCTCACGGGCACCGTGTATAATTATGGTGTGTTTTATTAAGGATAGTGATATCTTTGTCTTATGGTAACTTCTTCTGTATGCTGTTTAAAAGAAGTTGGCTAATGCGAAATTTTGAATGATCACGGCAATGTAAACAAAACCATTTCTACCTGTTTTCCTACTGGCCGCACTGCAGAAATTTTAATCTACAATGTGCTAAAGTTGAGTAGACGTGGTAGTGACAAACACTGCTTGCTGCCGTCAGTGCTCCATAGAATTAGCTTTCCGAAAGGGATCAAAAAGCTTAACGTACAACCAGGGTTGGCGCTGATGAGTAAAGTTTCCCGTACAAAGAGAAAAGCATAGTTAAGTATGCTTTATAGGTGATGTTTGGGTATTATTAACTTTATAACCGCCTTTATTTGCAAAGTATCTGAAACAAAATAAACGTTATAAAGGAATCTTTGTAACATAGATACATTTTTGAGTTCAGTTTTAGGTTAATGATTGTTAGAAAACTGTACCACTTTAAGCATACATTTTGTACGGTTAAAATCCCTAAGCGGCATTTAGGTTTTAATAAACACAATTTATTCTGTTATTGACATAACATGTTCGTTTAACATCATCAATAAACTAAATATGACATTCCAAAGTCCGCAAATACACCAGTCAGGCTTTATAAATGTCACAATATAAGGATGGATGTGCCAAACTAACATTATAGAAAGACCGGATTGTCCGATTTGCCTATTTAGACATCATTACTGCTGTTAACTCGTGGCAACATACAGCTGACGAAGAAAACTACACGAAATATATATTTTATTAGTCCATCACAGCCATAATACCAGGACACTTACCTCAGGCAAAATATGTTGTACCCAGACTGCCAAATTATTTACTATAATAATAGTTATTACTAGCGATGAAAATTACATGAAAGATACATGTATCTTACAAAGGCTCCTGTATTTTTCAATAAAATACAGTATCTTTCGTTGCGGATCTTCGATTGAATCTTTCGCAAACTTCAGTTTTTTACGTGTAATATACATTGTATTTTTCGCATTATTATATTATAATGATATTATATTATGAATAGTGACTCGGAATGTATTGGCTCTCATACAAACAGGTGATTTTCTATTTCGCTCAGAATATATCTCGATATCAGTTAGTTAAAGAGGTTGAAATTATCAATTATGACGAAATACTTACAAATTGGAATCTTTAATCTATGCTCTATGTGACGTCACTAGCGAGAGTCTCTTAATATTATTATTATTTGTATGTTTTACCCTTTCACGAGACCATGGGGTTATTTTATTATTTAGTCAATTAATTATGAAATAAACATGTAAACTACACAGTATAAAACAGGTATTATACGTGTATGATTGTATTTGTCAGACAAACGTCAGTTTTGTTTTTTTCGAAAGTTACATGTAATTTATAGGAAAGATACAAAGTTTCGAAAGAAACAACATGAATCTTACGCCATTTTCATCGCTAGTTATTACCCTACCTTCTAAACATTTTGCCCACGGACATTGCACTGGAACCCAAAATATCTAGGTTTCAGAACCAGGTAATAACTGGCTACTCTTAAAGTACAATAGGTATAAAAATTGTAAGTTGAGACTAATATTTCACTCCACGGTTAAAGTAAATGTAGTTTTGTGGAGAATTTGTTAACATAACCATGTAAGTGTAATTGTAAATAAATACAACATGGATGTGTATGAGATTGTGGAAAAAAATGCCGCTGTTCCGCAATACAGCTATGACATGACCCACAAAGGCATTTTTTCCATGCCTCCCGTGACGTCACAACTAGGTCGTCCCGTTTGGTTGCACGGAAACGAAACTGTAGCTTAAATGATCTTGTTAAGCTAATGGATTCCGAGCTGCGATTTACATGGCGGTCGGAAAGGTAAACTTTTTATAGGTTTTTTGTGTCGGTGATTGATGTTTTTTATCGTCTATGGTGTGGGTACAAACAGCGCTGCTTACAGACTTTAGCACAGTAGAATCCGGTTATAACGACGTCCAAGGGACCAGCAATATTACGTCGTACTAACCAGAAGTCGTACTATACAAACTATCAATTTTAAGGTTGTTTATCTACTCACACATGCATTTTAAATGATATTGGTTCTAGTAACTCACGGAATAATTTAAATTCAGAATATTTTGCTCTTTAGCGAAGTAAATGGTTAAGCCATGAACTATTTACTCGTACTTCCCGATTACATTAAGGTATTGTAAATTACAGAGTTTTTTTTACACGAGACGGGATCCTTACGCGTTTCGGCTTTAAAACATTCAGTATGAACAAAGCTTCTATCGTATGTGTATTCTTCGGTAGCAATGCTCATCATCATTGTAACTGAACAATTTCGTATGAAATCCCGTCGTTAAAAGCGGTCCGTCGATATAAGCAGTCGTACTAAACGGATGCACTTTCATAGTGGCTTGTATGAGAACCAAGCATATGCCTACGTCTCATATGCATATGCATATGCCTATGCGTAGATACTTACGTCGCTAAAAACGGTTGGTTGTTTTAAGCTGAGTTGTCCTAATCGGATTCTAGTGTATTAGTTAAATAGTAACCGCGGTGATAGATGATTACACCCCGTTATCTAACGCTCACTTTCGGGGCAAGGGATGGGGCAGTTTCGATAATCTGAATTAATAAAATTAAGTTGATTATAAAAACTTTAACTGCTCGTTATTATTAACAAAACCGGACCTGATTGTGTACTAAATAATTCAAATTTATCCCCGACATTAAACATCTTGTACTAAATTACCTAGTAAGTCGTCTCTGTACTGTTCAATAATTGTCGTCCTCCTATCCAATCAAATAGATACAGAACATCTAATGACTTCAAATATAACTCATTACTTGCATCTACAATGAATTAATTATCTCAAGATTATTCATAAAAAAATAATTTTATTTTCACTGATTAATAAATATGAATCGACTAAACAACATCAGTATTTTAGCTTGCCCCCAAAGTGAGCGTTAGATAACGGGGTGTAATCATCTATCACCGCGGTTAATATTTAACTAATACACTAGAATCCGATTAGGACAACTATCGATGATAATGAGGTAGGTAACATATCTCTTTATAAAAATGTATTATTTATGAATATGCAGCCTTTTTATATAAAAAATACCGCTCGTATTTTATTAGAAATCGTACTTTTCATATAAATAAACGCAATATCTCTTTACCTAGTAGACAGTAAGTCTTTTTATATTTCAGAAAATAACTTGTACTCATCTATGACTAAATTTCAAAATAAGAGCAAGATCACGAAACTTCAAACATTACATGTTTCATAACGTGTTTAGTTCAAGTTTAAATAAATAATAAATATTCTGCCACAGTAAATTAAATTTAGAAATTCGGGTAAGTAGGTATCACTTCATCAGACAGCAGACATAATTTTGATTTACTATGATTTTATTAAGTACAATGATGTATGTATACGTACCTACTTATAAAGGGTACAATACAAATGTATATTTTTGATGAAAGCAACCTCAGGGCTACTACCACGAAAATCAAACGATTGCGGATTTGTATCTCCGTCTCTGTCACACTTGCATATGAGAGTGACAAAGAGGTTTTTCCGTCAATGGCATTTTCGATGTTCGTGGTAGGCCCGATTGCTTAGCGAGACACACACAAAAAAAACGTATGTTGAATAAAACCATGACTTGGACCTTTACCATGGATCTACTGATATTTGACATTCACTCCTCGATTGCATTAGCGTAGGGCGAGTTCAAATTATGTTTGCCGTTTATATAAATCATCCGGTTACTTTCATATTTTGACCTCTTGATACGCAAACGTGGCCGAGAAGTAGGCAACACAAGAGGCAGGACAAGTAAAAAATTATACTATGCTTTATGTTTATATTTAGACATGCAAAGCAAACTACAAAATAGCAGTTGGCTAGTCATAGTGGATTACGTCCCGAGGCCTGTAAAGTAAGAAATCTCTCAGATTTCATGTAATATATGTATAGTAGAATATATATAAACATGCGGTATGAGGCTCTCATTTACTGGCCAAGGTCTATACAGTATTTTTCTGCTCGACGTAGTCGGCAAGCGGCGAATTTGTTTAGCGCAGCGGCCTGCAATTGGTTGCTTGCTGGCTCGAGGGCATAATCTAATTACAGCTGACATGCGCTACGTGTAAATTTTGGAAACTGGAGCTCACGCTAGTGGAATTCAGGTGCCCACGTTTACGTCAAACAAAAAAATACTCACGGAACGAATACACCCTATATTGGATCCCTGGATCGAATATTCAATTACGTTTGGGCTTGACAATGAATTACTTTATTGCATTCCAATTCCAGAAAAACGTATTCAATAGCACATTATTGGCGAGGGAACGGAAAGTTAGGGATTGACCGACGAGGTGGTTGGCATATCCAAGCTCAGGCAAGCTCTGTTTTCGCCGTAGCAGATCAGTCAGTTATAATACTGATAATGTAAAAACCGATGTCATATACAACAAAAAAAGTGACCAAGGCCCCCAGTGCTGGGCTGGGATCGAACCAGTGACCTCCTGCTTTCGCGGCAGCTTAACGTGACCAAGTGTCAAGGCCCCCAGTCCCCAGAGCTGGGTCACTTTTTCTGTAGTATATGACAACTCTTTCAATTTATAATTTATATATAGTAGTGAGACTACTTAAAAACACGAATCAAAACATTTGTTATGTTTAATAAATGGTTTAATTCATGCTTTACAATTGTAAATGACCATTAAAATCTTGAACATTCATCAAAAGACGACAGTACAAGGCACCATCATTTTAGCTACCTTTACTTTGCATATTATTTGCATACATGCAAAATGTTACATGACAACAACGACGTTTCAGCGCAAAACAAGCAACTTCTCTATTTCTTGAAATATTGGAATTTTAAGTACATTGGCTTGCTAGCCTCAGTCGATGGTTCTAAAATAACACTGAAAACGAGGAAGATGAACAAATGACGAATATGAGCGAGGGAGCTGTAATCCTGATGAAATAAAAAGAAGATTACCTTGATGTTGTATTTGAAAATTATTTACATTAAAAAACAGATAAATAAAGCACAATTTTTTTTTGCAAATTAAGCATCGATGGGCCACTGATCTCACTGTATCTCTCAATCTTAGGAACCAGAATTTTTGCCTCAATTAGTTTATGACATATTCGTTATTAGCGTGACCTGCTTGCTTGTGGTAATGCTGTATTAGTAAACGTGCTACTGGGTGGGGGCCATCGAGTAGTATCGGGAATCGCGACTCAGGGTCGATGCCTTCTACTGATTTTATCCTTCCGGCCAAGTGTATGAAGTTATCTTGTCCCAAGGTGTGTGATATATTGATGAGGCGGCTGTTTGAAGGAATCGATTTCGAGTTCAGAATGTGGTGGAATTCTTGAGAGAAACTGTTTAATTGAATTCGCTTTAAAAGGCGCCTTTCAGCGGCTTTAATTAAGTAAGCATTCAGGGGTGTGAGAGTGGTAGACGCTGATGAACTATATGAGCGAGAGCAAAACACTTCGGTTTTTAACTAAGAATTTCGAATGGAAACCAAAATGTTGCTAAAAAATGCCACACTTTGAGGCCACGGGCTGAGGCACGCAACAAACAATGAAAAAGAGGGAAATGAGCTGTAATCCTGATGAAATGAAAAGAAGAGTACGCCAGCAGCAGAGCAGTAGAGTCACGCCGCGTTCTAGTGTGAGTCACCCTTAAATGAATTCCAGTTAGGTTTAACGTAAACGGGCGCGATCGGAGTTTAATTTTCAATTTCGGCTGCAACTAATTGGAGCCACTGCACTGCTTTGCTCACGTAATCTGTTTGGTATTTCATAACTACCTCGAATTCATTCCAAAGCTGCATTTATAAACGGTATGTTGATCTGCGGTTGAAGTTCGTATTGGTGTAATATAATTATGTGGCGCGGGTCACATAATTATATTACACCATTTTCGGGTTACAATTTAAAATGTAATTGTTTTAGTACGTTATTACCACTTGTACGTTACCAGTTGGTAGCTTAGTACCACTTTGTCGGTTGTTGATAAGGTTCATCTGTAAAGTTATATCTTTGACATTCGTACCTGATACAAAAAACAATCACAAATGTTCTTCTAAGTTACTGAAATACCAACTTCACTAGAAAATTAACTACTACGGCTTGTTCAATCTCGTATTATATGCACATACTAACTATTACAGCCAGTTGATTTAATTTGTTTTCGGGTGAAGTTTTAAGTAAATTTCAACCATTTAATTAGCTTTCGTTTAGGCTCACAATAAGATTTTAAATTAATCATAAAGTAAACCTGTTGCAAAACAGATCATCTCAACTTTTAGCGATAAATAAATAATTTCGTTACAAAAGATTTCAGTTTTGACAGCGGTTTGACAAGTATCACTTGAGCCGATGGCGTATCTGCAACGTCAGATACCTTTGCTAATGGAGCGCCCACCTTGCTGAAATCTTTTCACCCCCTTTTATTTAAGAGCTGACCCCTGAAAAACATACAATTTATAGAGCAATTTTTTTTCGATTTGGTGTGTGCATATGAAATAAGCAATTTAATATGTTTATGTATTTCATATAGGCAACACGTATCTAAACAATGTTATTGAATTTCGACTAAACAATATTTTTGGCGACCGAACGCCTTTGTTCCGTTGAATCGTCAGTTTTAAAACAAGATTCGCTAGTTTCCATCCAGGTTCCATCACCCTGGTTGAAACACTCCATTCCGCATTCACAATGTTTGAGAGACCACATTCACAGTCAAATCTGTGAATTTCTACATCTTGTAAAGGCGTGTTACACTTTACAGGTCTCAAGAAATTGAGGTATATTCTTCAACAGCTTGCAATTGTTGGTATCTTCACACGGGAGGAATCCTTGACACGGGGTATCTTGAGGTCATTAGCTAGCAGGGCACGCCTCGCATGCTGCAGGTCAGCATTAAGATACGTTCATTATCATAAATCCTTGTGATGTTCGCTTATTTTGGCTCTTTGGCATTAAAAAAAATAACGACTTTTTAATAAATAAAGCGCAAATCTTTACTCATAATAACAAACAATTTTCAAATTGCGTGCTGAATGACAGCAATTGTCAGAGCAGATATAGACAAATTAGGGAAATGTTACTTTACGTAAAAATATATATTCGGATATATAAGAGGCTTTCCATCATATAGAAGTTAATACACCTTGATGTAAACTAGCTAGAAAGGTTTTGTTGCTCTATAAGCCGCATACCTTATTTCGCGGCTAGCTCTTAGTTTATTTAAAAACCCTGTGATAAGTAGGAAGGGGCGTGAAGGGATTACAAAGTCAAAGTTTTGATTTAGGTCCTGCGAGCAATCCGGCAGGATAAGGATGAAAAGAGGAATAACTGGCTTGTTAACTTTTCGTTTATGTTGATGATTCGACACTTTAAACCTTGTATACATTCGTAACTTTTTCTGTTTTCTAAATATGTATGTAGTATAATATGGTCATCATCAGTAGTTCCCTCAATGCTGAGGATCGTGACATCATGTCATTCTCTTGAAGACCAGATTCCTCCATAGGTTTCTATATCTCGCCAAATGCATTGTCTCGTGCAGATTTTATTGCATGGGTGCAGTTATTTGGGAGCACCATCTAGTAGGGGGAGAGCCCCTCGGTCTCTTGCCTTCAACTTTACCTGTCATATTGACTCTCTCTAGGCTTTCTGCGGAACGTCTAGCGAGGTGCCCGAAGAACATAAGAAGGCGGTCCTGGCATATTGTTGACGGGCGTTGGGCGTTTAAAGCGTATGTATACGGTTAACATACTTAAAGTTTCACCATAAAAAGGTCCGAGTACAAAATTAATATTATTATGGTACTAGAACTCCTTTTTTGCAACTCACGACAAACGTAAAAGCGAAAATAGAATACAATTTGAAGACTACAAAGCTCACAAAGGTAACAGACAGTAAGTTCTTAATACAATTAGATGTTTTTTTACAAAAACGCGTAATACTGACGGATGAAATTGAGATTTATCTCATTCTGCTGTCACTTCGGTACCGTTGCCAATTAGATAACAAATATCTGGGATAACAAGGTTCGTCAGAAATGTCTATAGCGATTCCAAATGATGGCATTGATACCGGAAAGACGCATAAAAGATGTAGATACTTACTTATGTTAATCGGAACGAAAAGCTATTATTGTTATGAATATGATAATTGGATTTGCTATTGAAATTTTAATAACGTATTTTCCTTGTATACTTAAATTGGATTTAACTTGCTTTTGCGTCAAGAATAATGAACTTGTTTGTAAATATAAACGATATTTGAAAAGAAAGGACTCATATATAACATAGGGAGGTACGCCATTTTAGAACGTGATTTGTTAGTTGTAATTTCTCAGGAAATTAGTATTTGTGGCTGCGGCGAGTTTATTGTTAATTTTAAAATATTGTAAAACTGACGCCATTTTGGATTTTGTAAAGTTTACTCCGATTTGGATAAAAATCGATATCTGACGATCCGGTGGGGTCCTTAACATGAATTCAGAGTCAAAATTGTAAAATATTGTAAAAACCGACGCCATCTTGGATTTTGTAAGATTAACTCCGATTTGGATAAAAATCGATATCTGGCGATCCAGCGGGGTGATTAACAAGAATTCAGAGTCAAAATTATAGAATACTTATATTTTTTACTGCAATGGCCTACTCCTAGCTCGGGCTTTTTATTGTCATTCTATACTACGGTCAAACGGGTTGTAAACATGGACATAGCTAAACTAAACAATAGCGTTTTTATAATTTATTACCGCTAGTGTGTCGTCAGTACGAGTCATTTGTAAATAATACGGGTAATTTTTTTCTAGTCTGCTGGATCCAGCCCGATCGGATGACTACAGCTCACCGGTTACTTCACTGAACGGTTTTAGACCTTCGTTTTCTATATTATTATATTATACGCATCAATAAAGTCGCATGCTTAATTTGATTGTATTAAATATTTATTTAAGACTATGTCCATTTAGTCTACAAAGTATTAGTCAAAAGCTAGATTTGTTATCTCATACTATGAAAGTGAGTTATTGAAGAGGGTGAAAAATTATTAAACATAATTATTAAACGGGTCTAACGCGAATTAACTTGTTTACCTTACTTACCAACGTTTCGACACAGGTTTCACTGGTCATGGTCGCGGCTGACTGATGTCCCAGCAAAATGTCAAAACAGAGATTTGTGTAACTACCCAACGAAAAGTCTATGTAGAAATTTGGGGTAAACACAATTTTTAAACTACCCACAAAAGATACTCGTATGTTAATTATTGTCAATAGTTGTGAAAAATTATGTTTCTTTTTCTTAATTTTTTTACTAATTTGAGTTTAGGCTTAGGACTTTTGGATGCTCGCCGTGGTTCTAATAAGCATAGTGGCTTCGTACAAGCACGCGATCTCGCAGTTAATGCTTGCAGTGATTTTGCAGGGTAGAATGCGGCTTGGGTCCAATGCCTGCTCGCTTTACCGAATGTTTAAGATATTTTCAATTACGGATTTCATGAGGTCGTCAATAGGTTGTACTAAATGAGGAGAAACGTTTTCGGACCTTGTTTGTTCGTTGCTAGCTGATAAAATACATATATTTTCGTTGCTATTTGTTTTTGTTGTCCTTTTATACATTTGTTCTTTACCTATCTCACTTTTTTTTACCTTTCATACAATAATCCTGCGTAAGATTTTAATGTTATCGCTACCCAAAGGTTGTCTCTGGAAGAGATCGCTTTTTAGCGAAAAGACTGCCTGTTGTTTGCCTCTATCTTTAATCAAATGTGTTTACCTTGTCAATGTTTTTCTTGTTTTGAGCCGTACAATAAAGAGTATTCATCTATGAATTCTATTCAAAAATAAAACAGGTAGGGTAGGTTCGATAAAACATCTGTCATATTACAGAAATCTGCACACGCGTCATACCGGGTGTAGCCTGCAACAAGAGAAATAAATTTATTCGTAGGTTGTACTCCTCATACTGAACAAAAGTTGTTCAGCTACTTTTAAAAATAACGTGGTTTTAGATTTTTATCACATTTTTAAATTTTCTAGAAGACGCAATGTACTGCAAAGTTTGACCTATTTGTACTATGACAAGAGACGTCAATTAGACTGATGTTAACGTACATTGAAAATACTATTTAATTTGTATGAAAATTTGTTCGTAAATTACACAATTTTAAAAAGTTGTTGAATAAAAGTTGTTCAGTTTGACTACGATTCAATTTATTGCTCCTATTGTAGGCCACACTCGCTATTAAAGTAAAGCTATTGTGCTTTCCTGTTATATTACGCATTTTACAAAGCTTACCATTGAATGAACGTCCAGCATACAGGCAGAGTTGTTTAAACATTCCCTTTGATGCACGTGGGTCTTAAAATATTACAAACATCACAGGCGCTTTGTTTGGAACGCTGCAACCACAGAAGGGAAGTTAGGAGATCGGTCATGTCGGCCGTTTTGTACTTTAACCTGCACCGTAGCAGTAATTGTAAAGACAGAGCACGCACACAAATCTATAGCACAAACACTTGTATATCGGCGCTTCTATTGCCTTTGGGCGTGGGATCATACACGTCCATTAACCCGGCCCCTGGGAGAGTAGAGGCACCTTTTGTACTCTCCACTTGGGCAATTCCTGTCTGACGCGTCCATGTCGCGAGGCTATGTCTACTCTCTGTCTACTAGAGTGTAAGGTGCCCTTACACTCTAGTAGACCGGAGCCGGAGATGGCGAAGTTCAGCAGGGACCCAGTTTTGCAGGGTATAACGCAGAATCTGGAACCTGGATTCTGATGGAAGGCTGCGGTAGCTATCAGTACCGAAGTGAAGCACAATGGCCATGTGCTCGGAACCGGTTCGCTTTCGGATTACCATAACCACTGAGGTTATAGTACCGCGATGTAGAAAGTAACGGGAACCTACTTCATTAAACATTTACAGTGAACGGCGCCCTGAGCTTTCCGGGGCTGAGGGTGTGAAGTGGCCGTTACCGGCCATCAGGATGCGGACAACCAGACATCTTACGAAAAAAAATTCTACTGGAAATGGAAAGGTGAACTAAAGAAGGCACCATCGCATTGGTACATGGAATGTACGAGGATTATTCGGGGTTGAGAAGCTTCATATTCTAGAACAAGAACTTGAGCGATGCAAGCTCACCATTACAGAAATTAGCGAGACACATTGGAAGGATAGCGGCCACTTTGTCTCAGACGAGGACTCTATCATGTTTCTCGGGCAATGATAAGAGTAGTTTTTCAGGAGTGGCTATAGCGATCCCTAAAATGTGGAAAAACTCAGTACTTGGTTCTTCTTCTTCGTCAGTTACCCAGGGCTGAGGGTCGTGACCATCAGGAGCCCGGTTTTTCATTACTGCTTTCCAAGCCCCTCGGTCTTGGGCTAGCTGAATAGCTCCCTGGATGTTGACGCCTGTGACGTCGAGGATGGCATTTGACCATCGTGTAGGTCATGGTCATTGGTACTTGGTTACAACCCTATTAATGATAGAATCATCTTAACTCAGCGCATCACCGACCCCACTCAACATGTTTCAGATATATGCTCCTAAAAGTTCTGCCAAGGATGAGAAAGTAGAAGACTTCTATTGTCAACTTGATACTTCTGTAGCCAAGATACCTAATAGAGAGCTAGTACTAATTATTGGAGGCTTTAACGCCAAGGTAGGAAACAGGCATTAGTAACATTGTATGGATACAGGCATTAGAAACATTGTTGGGAATTTTGACCATGGTGTTCGTAATGCCAGAGGCGAGCGCTTTATAGATGTTGTAGCGGACAACAACATGGCAATAATTAACACAATGTTCAAGCACTATCCCAGACGCCAATATACCTGGACCTCCCCCGACGGCAACTATCGTAATCAGATAGATTACATATTGGTGAGAGCTAGGTGGAGAAGCTGAATAAATAATACGCATACTCTGCCCGGCATTGATCGTCAGTCCGATCACCATTGCTCGTTGGAAACCTGCGACTGATACTGCAAAGGACGAGGCAAATTAAAACGTCTAGAAGGTTAGTGGTACAACAAAACTTAACTCCTTAACCACCTCGATAGAGCACAAATATGCCGAATGGAAAGCAGGAATTGAGGACAAAGACTCTAACTCTTTGTATATAAGAAGAAGTATATCGTGGATGCAGTTGCGGAATCCCAACAAAAAACATCTCAGCAAAACGATAGCACTGGATGACTAAAGACACCTGACACATGATCGAAGAGCGCCGGACTTTTCAGTTTGTTTTTAACCGGCAGTCGTGTTTTTTTAAATTTTAGTTATTTTATTTATTTATGTTTTTGTTCTGCTTTGTGTGCCTATTTCTTTTTATAAGTCACAATACAATGATTATACAATGTATACAATTGTATCAATGTATACAATTGTATACAATGATTAGAGTACGCCGAGCGAGCTAATACATATCATCCAGTCGCCGGCGGTATTTCTCCTCTCTGTAGTATTCTAAGTTCAGTGGCTGAAACTCACTCATTCACCTTTTACGATCCGTCTCAAATATATGTGCACACTATTCGCCTTATGGCTTCGGAATAAGGGTTAAAATTGTTCACAAATCTTTGACTTTGTATGGTCATTGTAAGACATAGGTACCTACGTGTAGATACTGGCGTGATGCAACACGTTGACAATCTAGTTGTAAAGATAGTGAGGCATTTATTTGTAACAAAAGTTTGTTACTTGTTTTGATTCACAGAACTGATATCTGTCTTTTATATTCTTGATACTGCATTGCGCTTATTGTGTCGATCTGCATTGTTTAACTGTCTATGTGACACAAATTTTTACAGTAGGTTTTTAGTCTTTTGTTTTATACGTACGATAATTTTATTTAAAATGCATATTAACTTAGTTTTGTAGTTCTTATGTTGAATAATAAACTACTGCGATAAACATGTTAAATGACTATACTAGATAACATAAGTGATGATGGCCCAGTGGTAAGCGCGTGTGACTTTCAATCCGAAAGTCGCGTGTTCAAATCCCGGGTCGTAACAATGAGTTATTTGGAACACATAAGTAAGGTCCGAAGTAGGTGTCATTCGATACTTACCAATCAATTTTCGGTCCGGGATCGGATTGAATCGGATTTGTGTAAGTCATCCTCTAAGCAGTACAAAATTTTAATATAAAGGCGTCACCTTATCAGGAAAAGCTCGTTGATTGTGTAAAGACATTTATAATTTGTGCAAAGATATTTACGACGAGTTAACCTATTTATAATATAATAATACCAAGAAAGCATTCGAGTAAAAACATTTTGACTCAAATTAATTTTGAATTTGAAATAATTAGTAAAGACTAAAATAATTTGATACAGCAATGTTTAATTTCGATGTAAAAGCGACATCTTATCAGGAAAATATCCTCAGACACGAAGCAATGTTTACTGTCCAACAAGGCATTATAGGTATTACTAAAAATATATCATTGTCGATTTTACTAGTAGGCACTAGACATTTACATATTTCAGCATTTATTTTGTCATATTTGTTTTAAAATTACCGTACCACCCAAAATAAGTGTAATCAACAAAAAGCTTTTTAACCTTCCCACGACTGCCCCGAGGCTTGTACGAGTAATTCACAAAAAAATATAGTTCTTAAATACAAATGGAAACTACAAATATCTGAAAAAGGTAAACCCGAACAAAGGTACAAAAATAAACCAACAAAATCCTTTAAGAACTTCACTGTTTCCAAACAAACGCATTTCCCACACATTGATTGGCAGAGCCTGTGGATATGCCCGAACGTATATGGCCAGCAAAAGGTACCGTTAAAATTTAGGTATATGGCGTCACATACATACTTTGTCAAGTAGAAATGAGAGGATGTTCGTTAACAATTAATTTATATTTTAACTATAGGCAATTTAACTAGGATCTTGAAGTTGTTCAAAAATGTGTATACCTCGAACAGACATATCAGATGGGTATGTCATGAGTGGGAAACGATTTTCGTTAGGTTACGGGCCTCCGTACATGACACGGCAATTTGAGAAAAAAAACATATCGACTGTCTTAATAAATTTTACTGAATTTATCCTGTGGTTAATAGAAACTTACATTGAAATTTCAAAAATAATTAAAAGTTTTTTGATTTAGTAGTAATTTTAAAAACACTTAGCAGCAAAAGCGCCCCGTACTTTAAATTAGTAGTTTAAGAAACTTTAACTCATGATTTACTACAACAAGTACTTTGGACAAAGATTATAATTATGTGCTTTTTTAGTAAAAGTTACCACTTTATCGCTTGTTTGGCATTGGCGCGTTCACTAGAGATAAAGTGGCACCTTTTACAAATAAACCGGCCAGGTGCGAGTCGGACTCGCGCACCGAAGGGTTCCGTACAAACAGTATGTTGGAACTTCACCTAGTAGTATAAATTTATCGTCAGCCCATAGGTATATCGGCAGGGTGGGTTGAACGGTAATTACGGTATGAGAGTTTGTTTTTCATATTTTTTATCACGTAGATAGACCAATTTTTTTAACTTTATTTATAAGACGGTACCTACTTACAGCATAATATCATATATAATATTTTAAAAAAACTCGTACTTTTTTCTTCATAAACTTCAGAAATAAGGGGAGGAATGGTATTTTTTTAGCCCTTCATGGGCATCTGAGCCCACATAAAAATCGTCCCGCGGGCTCATTGGCCCCTTTCGATTTTTTTTATGGGTGACTCGACCCATTGCCTCGCCAACTCATCCCACGGGCTCAGTTGACCACTCTCTGCCGTTTTATGGTCAAATCAGCCCGCGGGCTCATTAGCCCCTTTTTTAGTTTATCTCTTATAAATCAAAAATAATTACCATGTATGTTTGTTTTATTGAGCACCCGATATTTCGACACTGTTGCAAGCGCCATGTTAACGGAGTAATCTGACGAGTTGGGAGTTTTAAGTTGTGATCTACCCACACGCCACAGCGATAACTACCAGTGTAGCAGGGTATCTGAACGCTGAAAGTTGAGTGATTTATTTAAATAGTGTCTTGTCGACTTCCGGTTGATGTCCAAGATGGCGAGGACGCGTCGGGAGTAGTTCTTTGTTTTTTGTTTGTTAAAAGTTGTTTAGTGCGTAATATTGGTGGCTTATTATACAGTGAACTAACAAACAAGCATGCAGATGATGAAGAAATAGTCCTGACACCTGTCTTACCACTCTTGGGATCATCATTTGAAATCAGCTACCATTTTAAATAGCAAGGCTTCTCACCGTACAAAGTCTCGCCAAAAGAGCGAATTTATATAATAAAACCGTACAATTTCTAAGCCAAACTTTGACACCGGCGAAATTGTCCCATTGGTTGGACAGAAGCCATTTATTTTAAAGATTGAATTGAATAGTGCCTTGTCACTTCGGCAGAGTATTTATGTAATAATGAGGATTACCACGAGTCGATTTTCCGCTAGGGGTGCTAGTGGAACGTGGGTCCAGCGGGAACATTTCAAACGTCACTTTGACAATTCTCTCATCCTGACACAGGACCCACGAATGAGTGGCGCCGCCTGGTGAGCGACAATACGGTAGCTCCCATTGCACCCATCTTGTTACCATTACACTGACCCAACCTACCTAGTCACAAGAGAGTTAATAATAAAATCAAATAAATTGAAAGTGATGTCATATACTCGTACTAAAGAAAAAGTGACCAAGGTCCCCGGTGAGCAGGGCTGGGTAGTAGTGTGACTACTTAAAAAATAAAAAAACATGACTCAAAAACATTTATTACTTTTTATAAATGATTTGATTCGTGCTTTACAATTGTATAAAATCAAATAAGTAATATCTCACTACGATTTTTCTGACACGTGGGGAGCTATGAAACTATATTTTATGTAAATACACATTGTAACCGTAAATATCTATATGTATATAAAACTCAATTTGAAACGGGAATTCGGGTGCGGAACACTAAACAAGTTGAATGCGAATAACGGAATACCAGCTGAAATTTTTAATAAAGAGTTTACGGATCCTTGGACAGATATTTTATTATTATAATATGTAGAAGAATGTATAGCTGAAGAATGTACGGGAATTTTGCTCTTCGATCGTTATTTAAAAGATTAATTTTATTCCGTTCACAAATCTGCCTCAAAGGACACAAAACAAATATTTTCCAGAGCTCTATTTTACTTCCTTGCATTTTTCAAATCTTTAAAATATCACTCATACTTCCCGTAACAGTGAATAAATAACAGCTTACAATAGATAAAATATCTTTGTTCAGAAATAATATGAGTATGTGCATATGCAGTTTATGTTCCAAACTCGTAGAATTGTTTTCTGAATGATATTTTATTTTGCGCTAGCTTGCCAGTGCCATGTGTGACATGTGTCCATGAAAATGGATATACTTTATTTATTACAGATATACGTCTTCAATTTTAACTAATGTTTGATATATTTATTTAGCATTTTACCTTTACACATAGCGTTATAACTTTTTGTGCATTTTATAATTAGAAGTAGTTTTAAAAGGTATGTTAGGTGCGCTGTAGGTAATAGGGTTGATTGCGTTCCATTATAATATGGGCGCAATTGACATATATGATATGTCCCTATAACCCTGTGCAATTATAATAATGATTTATCATCGTCAACGTAAGTAAAACCGCTCATTATAATGAATGGTTTCGACGGTGGCATTCCGGTAGGGCCATTGTCGTGATTGCGAGACTACTTGTGCATGAAAAGAACTAAGGCGGTGCGGCGCGATGACATTTCAACACCACGTGGTATTCCGCTTCGAGTTCAAATGTCATGAATGTCAAGAAACAAAACAAAGGGCTCCGAATTTTGGGTGCGGTTTTTGAATAGTCATAGGGTGAGAACGTCAATGTTTATTGATATATTGATACATAAATCGAGAGTTATTATTAGTCTCTTTGAAAAATAATAACTCAAACTTTCCGATGATACAAACTCTTTTCAACGGTCAATGATGAAAAAAATGTTGTACCTACCTATAAATGAAATACCAACTGATAAGGGTTTGAATACCCCTATGACAGTGTCTATACATATTATGGTGCTCCCACACTGGCTGTTATAAATGTTATATAACGCGGTGTGACAAGGATCGATGACGTGACACGATTTTACGTGACATTATCATGTTAGAGAAAGAGATGTAATATTATATAACATTTGTAACAATCAGTGTGGGATATTGGATATAGATATCAATAAAGAGTTGATAACCTGAGTTATTTGCTTGCAAGAATGCAAGTGTTTTTTAATTCACCTTTGGTATGCTTAGGAGCACATCTGCTCCTAAGATTTAGAACTTTTAATTAAAATTTCAAGGTCAATTATTTAATAGCAAATGTTTGACAGGCGTTACATTTAGAAATATTTTAAATAGTTTACTCATATAAGTGAATTGTAATATTCTTAAATATGAGTAATAATAAAGATTCTTTAAACCTAAAAGGACTGTGCTAAAGCGAGGTACAGAGCTAATTCCACAGATGCTAATGAATCTCGCCATTGCGTCCTACGTAACCGCTGCAACACAATTTGTCGGGATGCTCAAAGACGCCATATCCGCCAAGCTGTCGAAAATTGTGACCCCGCGAAAGTGTAGAAATTTCTTCAGTCACTTGGAGTTGGAAAGTCTGAACTGAACTCCTGTACTAAAGAACATTATTTAAATCAGCTTAACAAGCACTTATTTGTTTCTGCTGCATTTAGTGGCCCTGGTAAAGTTAAGAATCCACGATCTCTCTTCTCTCCCTACCCAGGAGTAGACGAGTAGACGAGTCCCCTTTTTGTCTTGATACTGTTGCCGACAGTGATGTTAAGAAGAGCGTCTTATTCATAGCGTCCAATGCCGTCAGGGTTGATTGTATTAGCCGTAACATGATCCTCCCTCTACTTGACCTACCTACTTACTCCCTTTATTTCCACCATTCTCAACACATATATTTCCACTGGTGCATTTCCTTCACTTTTGAAAATTGCTTACATTGTTCCTATTTCAAAAAAAGTCAAATCCATGCTCCGTTTCAGACTATCGTACCATTTCTATTCTCCTTTTCCTATGGTATTCGAACGTCTTGTGTACCAACAGCTTACATCGTTCCTTAACAGGTGTAGTCTCCTTAATACTTTTCACTCCGGTTTCCATCCTGGCTTTTTTTATACTACGACGATGACAAACAAGCATACGGCCCGCCTGATGGTAAGCGGTCACCGTAGCATATGGCCGCCTGCAACACCAGGGGTGTTACATGCGGGTTGCCGACCCTTTAAAAAAAAGGAGGATTCGCGGATTTCGTGTTGACAGCCAAACGGGCCAAAGGCTTTGCTCCGTGGGTCCTCAGCTGTCAACACAGCGAATCCTCGGCTACTGCTCTCGTAAAGAGAGAGAGACTGACGACATTTGGGCGGGGATGAATGACCAAAAACTGACGGTACTGATAGATTTTAGCAATGCGTTTTATACTGTAGATTTTGATATTCTCCTTGGGATACTTCGCTCTCTTAATGTATCTCCTACGGGAATAGGATGGTTTCATGGTTATCTATTTGGCCGTCGGCAGCGCATAAAGGTGGATGACTTCCTTTCTTCTTGTTGCAGCACGTTGGCCGGCGTACCGCTAGGCGGCGTGTTGTGCTTTGTTATTCTCTATATTCATAAACTCAATTACCGATAACCTTCCCTCGCAATATCACCTTTATGCCGACGACCTTCTAATTTACAAGCAGGGAGTCACTGGCGAGCTTCCACCTGAAACAGTGATTTAGAGAGAATCTCGAATTGGAGTCGCAATTTTGGGCTTAAGGTTAATCTAGTTAAATTACAAGCTATTATTATTGGTAGCTCAAAACTGCTTCCCGAAATTGCCTTCACTAGTCTTGCGTCTATTCATTTTGACGGTGTTTTGATTCCCTACTCACATCAAGTGAAAAACTTAGGTATCATTATGGATAGGACTTTATTGTGGGAACCTCAGATGGTCTAAGTTAGCAGGAAAATGTTCGCTGCAGTTGGTTTGCTCAGGATGTTTCTTCCAATTCCTACCAAAATTGCTCTTGCTCAAACTCTTTGCCTTCCCATCTTGGACTATATCCGCGGGACGGGTCGGGGTGGGACAATCTGTCAGTTTCAGTGGAAAACGTCACGTGACATCCGATGGCTCCGAGCTATCACGTGATTCTTTATATATAAATTGACAGATCGTCCCGTCCTGCCTCGTCCCGTCCCGTCTTGTCAAATTCATCTTTTACTTGGATAAATGTGCCACTGTGGTGTTGATATCAGTTTGAATAATTAAAAAAAAATTTATATGAGTTTAACACGGTTCGAATCGACTTTGATATCGATGCGTTTATGAAGTCGGAATAGTAATGAGCATCCATGTCTAAAGGAAATTAAGCGCTCTCCGAGAAATGTAGGTCGGATGAAGTCCAATTCCAGTTCTTATCAAAGAGTTTTATCATAGTAATGAACTCCTTTAATAATACCTACAGTCTACAATTGTAAAGCATGAATAATAAATGTCAACGCGAAAGCGGGAGGTCGCTGGTTCGATCCCAGCCCTGCTCACCTGAGACCTTGGTCACTTTTTCTGTAGTATATGACATCTCTTTCAATTTATAACCTACAGTCTAATTAGGCCAAGGGTCGAAATCTCTCCAACAGTCCTGAAATTTGGTATGTATGCATATATGTATCCATTTGACGTGTGGGGATCTGGAGGAACCGCTGCTGCTAGCCAGCCGCCAAAACAGGACGTCCACTTGCTATACATACCAAATTACAGGACTGTTGGAAATTTTGACCCTTAGCTAAATTAGACTGTATTATAATTTAATAGAATAGGTGGACCTATTTAACATATATTTTCGTCAATTGGGATGCAATCAAAAGTAAATATGTGTGCGCGTTTGCTCAATGAGATTTGAAAATTATGATTTTATTTCTTATTTAAACAACATACAATTTTGTTATACATAAGTTATACACTATTATACAATAATAAATATAATAAACATTATAACCTAAATAAGTTCAAAAATTTACCACTACATACCTATACATTAAAACACACCCTTACACTAAACTTAACTATACAAAAGAAAATACTACCTATTAAACCAACTAACGACTCAGACCCCCTCCTGCCCCCTTCCCAAATCCCCGGCGCAAAAGTACCCATCTCACTCGCAGCGTGCCCGCGTTGAACAACAATATTGACAGCCTCTACGCCAGGAACGAACCGGAGCGGGGATCATGGCCTCTCTTTTACAGGCGACGCCCCAGCTCCCCAAGAAAGGAACAAATATATAAACTATTTAACAAGTTTGACACAAAACACGAACATATTTCCTAACTTGGAAAGATAAGCACACATGCACAACGCTAAAGGTATATAAAGGTATTCCTTTATATAAATTTGTGGAAGAGAATGAGCAGCTGTCTTTATTTAAATATGTCTAGGTATTTCATATCAGGTATAATAATTCTACTGCGCGAAATATTTATTTCATCTAGACAACGCAATTTCATTTGGATAATTATTCCAAACGAAATGTTTTGAGATAAATAAACAATAAAAACTGGTCATCTTTATCTGTTTGTTCCAGTCGCTTTCGAGACGTCTGGGTTTTGACGCCATATCTTTTGTTAAGGAAGTGGGACGCTGCATATCTGAAAGGGGGTTAGATGTTCGTGCGGGTTCTTATCTGGCGCAAAGATTGTCCATCGCCATCCAACGTGGTAACGTGGCTAGTGTGATGGGCACCTTTTGCGCCTAGCAGGTTTGTTGTTTTATTTTTCAATGAAGCTTTTTTTATTCTATAAAGTAAAATGTTACTTTTTTAGCAGATAGTTAATAGTACGAACGCGACTCCTGTTATGATTAATTTCAATTTGATAAAACAGTCCAACAACTTTGATTAATTAAATTCATATAATTTTCTATAATTGTAATTATTAAGGGGTGACCTGGCCTCCTATTAGCATTAAGCTCTTCACCGAGAGGCATCCACGTACGTTGATGCAACGTACATGAGCATTTGATTGCAGGTAATTAGCGCATGTCAGTTCGACCGGACAGGCGTAACTCAACCGACATGGGAACCAATCTTGCATCTATTGCAATTTGCTTTGGTACAGTCAACCAACTGGAACGCTAGGCTACTCTAGGAGCATGTCAAAATGACACGCAGTAAGTTTTCTTACAATCTGATTTATAATGTCGCTATGACATAGTCCTAAATTTAGCCTTGCTAAATTCGCCAATTTAGCAACGTCAAAAACTATCCAATGTTTAGGTATTTCCTATTCAATCCTTATCCATACTAAAAGGTCTTTTTTCTATTGAATATATGACATATGATATGGCCATATGACGACAAAGTGTTAACTATTGTCCACAAGAAAGACAACTCTACAGTTCAGCTTAAAATTCAAGTTTTCGCTCCTGTGGACAATAGTTAATTGCTAGTGGGTGTTATCATACAGTTTAATAGCAAAGGGGTACCCATTTATGTGGGTAATGATCAAATAAGAAAATCAACACTAACTTTTGGGTAGTCCACAGGAAAGACCTGAACATCGGAAAGTTTTTAAACCTTCTGAATGAAAAAACCGAGCCGTGGACTGTTGTTAACAATCCCCTGACATGACACATGTGATATGAATACACGAGTATCGCTTCACTTGTCTTTGACCGTGAATCCACACTTTTTTTCATATTATAAACATCAAACACGGTAGGTAATTGTTTTAACAGTTTGAAAAACCGGCCAAGTACGAGTCGGACTCGTGCACCGAGAGTTCCATACAATCTTTTAATTATTTATTAATTTATTCTTTATTGCACAAAAGAAAAAAACTTGATGTACAAAAGGCGGACTTAATGCCATAAAGCATTCTCTACCAGTCAACCTTTAGGCAATGCAGACAGATTGTGGGGGGTGCTACCAATACTTAAAAAAAAAGGGAATAGCTACTTATACACATTACAGTTAAGATAAATACACCTAATATACATTATTATTATTTTATTTGTGTCTCCGTTACAAACTCTCGGGTTTTTCGAGCCCGGTCATTTTTAAAGCGTACGTGGGGATACAGATCCAACACGCAGAGGCCGTTTGGAGAGCTTTGATGTCATATGGAACGCCTGTTGGAACCCATTCACGGGTACAACAATAAATACCCGTGAACCGGTCTCAGCAGGCGTTAGAGCTATTGTAAATGAAATGGAAAGAGTTCTGGTCTATGGATGGAGTTTGGATGGTCAATATACTCGTAACTGGGCTATAGTAAAAAGGTCCGGACACCTGCCATAACATTGCGATACACAGTGTTATCTAGACATTATTTTATTATTATTGTTGTTTTGGGCTAGTGAAGATGCCGCGTCGACCAGTTGTGATCTATTGTGGCAGCCCTTTATAATTCATTACTGATTCCCGTTGAGTCCAGAAAGTTCCAAATTCTTTGGGCTGTAATGTTGTGTATCTCACAGGGTTGCAGTTCGTGCCTACCGAGGTGGATACTTCTTTTGTGCATTAGTGGTCCGCAGGAGCAGAGGATGTGCATCGCAGTTTCCTCTGTTTCCTGGCAGAACCTGCATGCTGCGTCTTGTTTCTTACCCATTAGAAACATGTGCTTGTTCAACTTGCAGTGCCCAGTCAGAATTCTGACCACCGCACAGGCTTTGTACCTCTTGAGCCCTAAGAGTTTTTGTCGTTGAACCCTATTATTGGAGCTTTCGAGTGTGTGTTTCCTTTTACGGATTTCCACTCTGCGATTGCCCTCATCTTTTCAAGATTGTTTAGCAGAGAGTATGCCTCTCGTTTTGTAACTCCGCAAAACGGTTCCGGGCCAACTAGGGGCGTGTCCGCGCCCTTTCTGGCAAGTTCGTCCGCTGCTTCGTTTCCAGCAATGTTGGAGTGTCCTGGTACCCATCTAAGTGTAACTTTGTTGGTGTTAGCCAGGGCGTTTAGATTATTTTTGCAGTTCTGGACTAGTCTAGAGTTAACCTCTAGGGACTCTAGTGCTAGCAGAGCAGCTTGACTGTCCGAGTTAATGTAGATGTGTTGGTTTCTTAGATTTCTTAGGTTAATATACATTACATATATATATATATCAAATATACATACATCATACACTACATATATACATATAGACGAAACATATCAACCAGAGATACTAAAGCTCTTTTACTCTGCTAGTAAAGAAAGCGCGTACAGATGTTTTAAAAGAAAACTTGTTTGGGGCGTTTTTGATTTTAAGGGGAAGTTTGTTCCAAAGACGCGCCGCTAGTACGGCGAATGACTTTGACATGAACCCGGAACGGTGAACATTACCAGAAGAGCGAAGTTGACGGTCACGAGTAACGCCATAGTAATTGAAGAAAGACTTGAGATATTCCGGCGAATGTAGATCTTTAAGTACAGAGAACAGAGTGCACAGTATGCGCACATTCCGCCGCTGTCGGATAGGAAGCCAGCCAAGCTGAGAACGAAAAGCGGAGACGTTATCACATTTTCGGAGACAGAAAATGAATCTAATACAATTATTCAGAAGGCGGTCTAATTTATCCAAGAGTTCTTCGTTTAAGTCCGGATAACACACCTCACCATAATCAATAATCGGAAGTATAAGAGTATTAATTAGTAAAATTTTAGTCTTAATAGACAAGAAATGTTTGAGCTTGTTGAGAGAATGAAGAGAGCCCATGACTTTACGGCAAATTTCAGTAACCTGTGCTCTCCAACTCAAGGTACAGTCCAGAATAACACCCAGATCCTGCACAGTTCGACTAAACTGTATAGGTATACCGTTGAAGCTAACTGGTGTAATCAAGTCAAAGTCCAGCTTAGCCAACTGCTGAGAACTACCGACTACGATAGCCTGGCACTTAGACGGATTTACAAAGAGGCCAAACCTCTCTGACCACCGCTGAATATGAGAAAGATCCTGATTAAGTTTATTTGTACAAGCAGGAAGGTCCGACACGGAACAGCGCTCGTAAAGTTGTAAATCGTCGGCGTAGAGATGGTAGGAACAGCAAAGCTCAGATGTAATAAAATTAACGAACAGCGAAAATAAAAGTGGAGATAAAATTCCGCCTTGGGGTACGCCAGTAGCAACATCGCACCAATCTGACAGAGTGCGGTCAACGCGGACCGCTTGCTGGCGGCCCCCGAGATAAGTAGCGAACCAGCGAAGGACAGTTTCAGATACGTTCATGTGTTTGAGCAGGGCAAGAAGAATTTCATGGTCAACGGTATTGAAAGCGTTAGAAAAATCAATTAAAATGAGCACCGTGACCATTTGATCCTCCATGCCCCGCCGAATGTCTTCCGCCACCTTAAGAAGTGCGGTACAGGTACTCAGGTACTCATCCATCGCATCGCATTCATCCATAAACATGTTGCAATAAACTGCATTTCGAAGTATGCGTCTAGTTTAGCCTGCTTTGTAACCATTTCAAATTTCACATCCATAGGTTAAGTAAAACACTTATTTGAACTTTTACCGGAGGTTCCTTTTCAAAGTATTTTAAGAGCGCCGTTTTAGTACATTTATAATAGTAAGCTTAAGTATTTAAACATAATTAACAAACGGGTCTAACGCGAATGAACTTATTTACCTTTTTTACCAACGTTTCGACATATAAGCTTAAGTAGTTCCCTAGATATTTAACACTGTGACAGACAGAGAGGTTCTTTTTTTTACAATTTTAATACGGAACCCTAAAAAGAACCCGAGTTGTGTCCAGGCACAAGCCTTATTTATTATATAGTACGCTTATATAATAGGTCTCTTTTTTTTGGATGTGCAAAGTACGAGTACATGTCGTTAAGATATCCAAAGGAGGTAAAAAAATCATAGTAAATAGTTGGTTGAGTGGTGTTACAATAGTCAGGAACTGAAATTTTCATGGAGATGGTCAGTTGTTATTATTTACGTGTCTCAATTTTAACCTTCATTCTAGCACTAAAAATGACTAAATTATATTTCCACAAACATTAATTTTCTTTTCTACTTGTTTGTATCTTAGAAATCAAATTGTCTTTTTCGCCATCAAGAAAAGTTTTATGCTAATTGAGAATAATTGAGTTGGAAACTTACTTTATTTTGGGCGCCAAGACACGGTTAAATGCTAAAGAAATCTAGAAGAAACATATTTTAAGCATTAGTTTATCTATAGGTAATAGACTATACGGATTACGGGAAAGGTTATAAGGGAAGAAAGAATTAATAAGCGGCACGCAAGTCTAAATACTGTAGGTATTGCATTAGGTAGCGCGCGATGTAAACGTAAGCTACGTTACTTTTAAACAATGAGAAGGAAAATTTTTTTTGTTCGATTTCTTTTAATAAATAATTATGTACTCATATTTGTACACAAATAGATGAAACGCGTTTTTTTTGTTTTAAGCTTAATATAAGCAATTAACTACGAGTGATTACTTTTAACGTTAATAACTTGGCCCAGTCATGGCGATTTTTTGTTTTCAATAGTGTCAGTTGGGTACGGTTGTGATAAAATTTGTGACTTGACTAAAAACAATGTGTGGATTAGGTAAATGGGATTCATGTAGACCTATATTCAAAAAACATGATATTTTAACTCTACCGTGTATGTACATTTTTGAGACAGCAGTTTTTGTAAAAAAAATACCCGGATTTATTTAAAAAAGCAGAAGATGTATACAAGAGAGACACGAGATATCCAAACAAACTTGTATTAGATTTCATTCCCAATACTTTCCTATTTATGAAAAGTAGTTAGGTTACTACATGTGTATGAAAATATTTAATGCCCTTCCGGAAAATATAAAAACCCTGTATATCATTGCATTCAAAACACACCTTCATCGATGGCTTATAAGTCTGATATTTTACACAGTAAATGACCTACTCTTAGGCTGGATTTTACCAAACTTTTATTCCGAGAATAACGCTTACTTTCAGATAGTAACGTCAAATTACTATGGGATTTTGACGTTAGTGTCCAAGAGTAAGCGTAATTCTCGGAATAAAAGTTTGGTAAAACGCAGCCTTAGTGTAATGTAATGTAATAAGTAAAAAAAATGGTTTTAAGTAAATAATGTGATATTATAATAGTGTTACCTTGTTACTAATTTTAAGTTAATATTTGCATGATTAACCGGCAAAATATGTTATTGTGCTAAAATATAAAGAACACCTTATTGTACCATATGTTATGCAAATAAATTTCATTTGATTTGTTTCATTAAAAAATAAAAACACAGACATAAGACGACTGTTAAAATAACTTTAGATGTTACAGTTTATGAATATTTGTAAATCATGTTATCAAAATTCCGGTAATTTTAGCTTATTTAACATTTTGACTGATTTTAATGTAGATTGTTATAATAAGAAAATAAAAATAAACGCAGATTTTAGTTTACATGCTATATCGATGTTAAATTTGTTCAATTTGGTGTGTTATGTTACATATTTGTAACAATATAAGTAATAACAAACTATGTTGATGTATGTTGATACCTGTCATTATCGACCTCAACCACTGGGATAGCCCTCCTGGGGATGTGGCCGGTTGTGGAACCTTTTGTTTTTAATTTGGTCCTATGACTAATACAGCGTACTTAAGGACATTATTTTAGTATTTTTAAGTAGAAAAATGTTAAACTTACGATTTAAATTTCTTTTATCCGGTACCCACGACTTCTTGCTTGAGGAAGTGTACGACCATAGCCAGGCAAAGCGACATCATCATAATATTCTTTTTAAATACAAACATGATTTTCCTCAATTGAGATTTTTCCAACATAGACCGAGAAAACCAAATTTTAAATGATGGAAATGACATACTCTTTGAAGTTTTTAGAGTAATAAAAAAATGTGTCTAAAATCTGCCGTTTATCTTCTAACACTTTAGTTGCGCTGTTGGCCTAGTCGGGCATATTTCCAACTGTCAATCTGGAGGTCGCTTTCAAACCCCTGCCCGTAACAATGATCTTTTAGAACTTGAACGAGATATCGTTTGATAATAACCCTGTTTTTCGGTGAAGAAAAACATCATAAGGAAATCTAATATACAGGTAGCATATGCCCGCTTTGTGTCAGTGCAAGAGAGGAGAGGCCTTTGCCCAATAGTGAGACGTATATTGAAATTAAACACTTTAGAACCGATTTATCGCATTTATTAATTAACACCGTGATCATGAGTATTCAATCAATCCGCAATTCTGTTTCCGCGATGATTCAATCGTGAAAACAAAAGACTATTGAAGGCTGCAGTGATGATGTGGCTGAGACTAACAGCAACTCCAATTTAAATCTTTTAAGCCGGGCATCAATAACATCAATATGAAACATTTCAATTTATTTCAAACGAATTAAAAGTATGTAAACCTGGCACTTACACGAAATAAAAGCAAATATTTATTAAAACCCCAATCCCGTTGTAAAATACGTGTATCCTGTACTAATTGAAACGGATATTTTAATGCCAAAACACGTAGCATTTGAAAATTCGGCGTGAAAAAACGCCTTTCATTATTTGCTTCGCACATGTCCCGATCCGCGCAGTTCAAACATTGCCGTAATTTGTTTGATCAAGCAAATGGAATAGCTGTTTGATTATTTTTACAGTAAACGATGTTTGGGTACAACTCAATTGAGATTGTACTGGAATTCTCTGAATCCGCACGGATTGCGCGAGTAATACAATACAATACAATACTCTTTATTGCACACCTCACACAGAAACACACACACACACACACACACACACAGGAGTAATGTCCGGCAATAAGCAGTAAGTCGCCTGGGAACGACAGTAAAGTGCTGGCCATCCGGGCGAATTTTAGCTGCCTCTATCTGCTGTCTTCGTAAATAAAATTAGTTGGGTACTATATAAGGGTGGGTGTTAGGACCGCCAAACCCAAATGAGATTGAGCTGGTACGCCAGCCAAATGATAGGCTAGATCGGTTATTGAAAACATTCCACAAGGTGGCTGCCAAAACTAAAAAAAGATGTCAGGCGACTCGAACCCATTGCAACTAGTAGGAGATGTTTCAAGTCGAAAAAAGTGGCAGAAAAGAAGAGAGGCAAAGGCTAGCTGTGGGACACAAAATAGGTTATATACGAGTAACATGTTACCTAACATACTGGACCTACACCACGAAAATCGAACGATTGCGGATTTGTATCTCCATCTCTGTCACACTTGCATGTTGGAGTGACAAAGAGGTTTTCCCGTCAATGCTAATTTTCGATGTTCGTGGTAGGCGTGCAGAACTAGAAACTGACTGGGGCTGATATTCAAGAAATTTTAGATTTTATATTTACCCCGGGTTTCTAGAGTGTCGCTGATCCACTAAAGTTTAGCTACTCGTCAGGGATTTGAGGAAGGAAATGGAGGAAATAGGGTTGACAAAAACGTTAACAATTCAGCTATTTATTGAGCACAACGAAAAAAATTTAAACAAACACAAAAAACTACTAAAAACCAGATAAAAAAATTGACCCAAACCGCTGTCAATGGGCAGGGTAAAAAACGTACTTCCAAAGTTTGCAGATTCTGCTCTTTGAATGTTTTTTCATACATTACTTTTCAAGTGATTGCGTTAAATTGCCATCAATCTCAATTTGCTACGTGACTGACGCATCTCCTCTGTCAATTTCTGGCCATAATACGTTCGGCATATCTGTCAGATCTGCCGATAAATGTATGGAAAATTTGTCTGGCGGATGTCCGACGGCCATACCCAGTATGTTGATCTGACAGATTGCCCGAACTTATATGGCCGGCAAATTATGAATTGATTTATATGCTTTTTTTTATGGGATAATGGGAATGATGAGATACATAAGGAACAGAGTGGATTTCCCAATATTGAGAGGCATATAGGTGCCCGGTGATTTTTGACTCTGATTGACTAATTCTGCACTAAGATAGTTATGTATAATTATTATTCCTTGTTTCTCCAATTATATCATTCACATTTCACAAGTTGGTAATTCAGTTTTCATGAAACTATTTGAAGCAATAATAGTTCATAGATTGGTACTCTTTGGTTAATAAGTACTTAAAAAATTGAGGGGTTATATTGATTTATGACGTAATGTTTAATTTCTTACCTAACAATATATACTGAGCTCAGATTTCTAGCGTCGATAAACAGGGATGACGTGTTCTTTTTTTCAATAAATTACACGTTGATTTTTATTTAATTTATGGAACTTTGTCAAGTCTTAGGCACTTGACTAAGGTCCATCTATTGCCAGTACCTACTGCAGTCCCTAAAACAGCTATTTATCTAGTTTATAAAAATCACATAAACGTAATGTTTTAATAAACTTAACAGAATCAGTCTCGTTAAAACGAAACGTGTTGCAAAAATAACGATACCCATAACACGCTTTCAGAACATTTACTCTCAAGGTAATCAAGTAATTTTGCTTTATTATCGCTTTTATTTGTTTTCCGGGGGAACAGAATATTCTTCTTTGTTTTTTCGGACAGATATCAAATAACGACAATTTGATTCTCTTTATTAATGTTTAATTAAATGTAACAAAGTGGTCTTGTTTCATTCAGTTTTGCTCATAATATCGAATCAAATCTATCATCTCTCTCCTAACAAAAGGAATTTGGATAGAAATAACTGAAATAAGGATAAGATTGTAGAAATAAATGAACGCGTAAATATACCTAAGCCTTAGTAAATTTACTTGAGCTAGTTGAAATTTACATCAAGAAGCACATTTTAATTATATTTATTATGCTGTAATCAAGTCCTTTGTCACACGGGGCCAAGAGTGCTCGAGAAAAAGAAAAGAAAAAAAAAGATGTTGAGGAAATCATGCGATTTTATGTAGTTATGGAATAGTTGGCTTAACAAGAATTGATTCAAATAATAAAAACGTCGAAGAGAAAAATAAACAATTTTTTATTGAATAAGATATTATGTAGTCCAGTAATATTAATTACTACAGTAAGTTATATTAGGTCAAGTACAAAATGATGTTACACGTCTTTCCTGTCGACTTTTTAAAAGTTAGGGCTGTAATAGTTGTTTCTTATTGAGCCCTGAAGAATGACTCACACTAGAACAGGCCGGGACGTGCCCGGGAAGTATCTGTCAGTGTCTATAGAATTCGGAAAAAATCGCTCAAGATGTTTAAAAAAATATGTGTAATTTAACCGTATACTTATGCAAAAATTTTTTTTTATCATTGCTTCTTATAAAAAAAAGAATGATTTAAATCGACTCACGCGATCAAAAGTTACCCCGAAAACCCAACATACATAACACGCATAGTTTGTATAAATTAGTAACCCAATTTCCCGAGAGATGGCGCTGTACCGTGGTCTACTTCGCGCTGTTAAGATTTTTCCGGAGTTGATGGGGTCGGGACGGGTGTGATCGAAAGTCATCGAATTGTTAATTATTATAAATATATTGAGCATGGTATCTATTAAAACACTTTTTAAGGTTGCCTATTGTGACGGACGGTAAACTACGGAACCCTACATTGAGCATGGCCCGTCATGATATTGGCCGATTTTTTTCAATTATAACAAACACGTACAAAGCTAACGGTGTGTAGGAAAACTTTAAAAATGTATATAAAAACAAGAAATCCTGTTTCAAAAGTAACAGCAGTGTAGAGTTATTCTCCGTTTGAACGTAATACTATGGGTGATCCAAAAGTAATGATAACTAAATACTTTTTGTATCGGTTTACAATAATTGCATATAGCGTTACTGGCAGGAGAGACTCCTCAGTAAAAAGAAGAAAAAAAAAATTAAAAAAATGTATTTGTCATTGAGTTGCAACTGTTTTTTCACGAGCGGTCGGAACAATACCGCAAAAATGGAGAAAATTGAGTTGAGAGCAGTTATTAAATACTTCTGTTTCAAAAAAATGTGTACTAAAGACATATACGCTGAATTAGTGGGAACACTAGCAAACTCTGCTCCGCCGTATTCCACAGTGGCACGCTGGTCGAAGGAGTTTAACTTAGGAAGAACATCCACTCAAGACGAACATCGCGAAGGCCGCCCTTCTACGGCCCTTACATAAGACAATGTAAAAAATATCAATAAACTCGTGTTAACAGATAGAAGAATGACTATCAGGCATCTAGTTGAGCTCACGGGGATCTCGTATGGCAGTGTTCAAAGAATATTAAGTGATGAACTACACATGAAAAAAGTCTCCGCCCGTTGGGTACCTAGAATGTTAACGCCCGAACAAAAGGAAATACGATATAAGATTTCAAAGTGTAATATTGAAAAATTTCGAGCTGATCCCGAAACATTTTTGCGTCGATTTGTTACCATAGATGAGTCTTGGATCCATCATTTTGATCCTGAGACAAAACAACAATCAATGACGTGGAAGCGAGCAAGTTCCCCTACACCAAAGAAATTCAAGGTTGCAAGCTCAGCTGGGAAGGTCATGGCTTCCGTGTTCTGGGATGCCGAAGGAATTATAATGATAGAATACCTCGAAAAAGGAACCACTATTACGGGCTCTTACTACGCTGGCCAGATACGAAGATTGGGAGAAGCAATCAAAGAAAAGCGGCGGGGCAAACTTCGTGCCGGTGTCCTGTTTCACCAGGACAATGCACCCCCCCACAAGGCCGGTGTTACGATGGCTGCTCTTCATGATGCAGGCTTCGAAGTGCTTGAACACCCCCCCATATTCGCCAGATCTAGCCCCCATCGACTTCCATCTCTTTCCACGCCTGAAGGAAGATCTTAGAGGCAACAAATTTTCGGATGACAGTGAAGTGATGGCCGCTGTGGAGGCATTTTTGACAAGTCAAGAAAAATATTTTTTTTTAAAGGAATTCATGGTCTAGAGAAACGATGGTCTAAGTGTGTAGACTTGCACGGAGACTATGTTGAAAAATAAATTATATTCTTTTACATTTTATGTGTCTTTCATTCTGATTATCATTACTTTTGGTAGATAGAATTTTCATTGACGTCTATTTTCATAGTACCAAAATGACAAAGTTTGCAGTACATCTTCAAACAAACTGTAATAAAAATCAAAACACACGTTATTTTGGGGAGTACTACCTATTGTTATATTTTTCGCTCGCTTTATTTTGCTTTGGTATAATATGGATATAAAATAGATTTTTTCATGCCACAAGTTTAATATAGGGTCACTGAGTCAAGAGTTCTACCAAACAATGCCTTCGAGGACAACGTTAAGTTGAAGTCTTAAGGATGACTCAAAAATCACGTGATAGTTTGGAGCCCTCGGAGATCTCGTGACATTTTCTATAGAAACTGACAGATCGTCCCGGATCGGATCGGAATGGTGTGAGTAATCCTTAAACCGAATATAAGGACTAAAGCGATGTCAGGTTTGTAACCGTGCGATAACCTTAACGATCCGTAATAAGATTATATTGAATAGAATTTTTATTATGATTTAATGTCTCAAGATCAAAATAAATTAGGATAATGATATTTTCCTTGTCACTTAGTTGAAATAAATCGTTGGAGACGATAACACCTACGCAAATAATACCATTTACTGAATAGCATTTCCTACTCGTGTACGGTGTTATTATGATAAAATTACCACTAAATTTTGTGGCATCTAAACGTAAACAAGTTGAGCGCCTTAAAATTGCGAGTCGTAGTGGAAAAAGATAGCAAGTGACAAATGATACAAAGGACACTTGGTGCCTTTTGCGTTACGCTTATATTAGAAATATGTTTGTGTAAGGATTTTTATTCGTAATACGACGTGGGACGAGAGCGAGTGGAAGTTTATGATGTTACTAAGGAACATTGGAACTGAAAAAATAAAGGCAAGGCCGTTCCATCTTTTTCTTAAAGCCATTCAGGCCATTTTCAACCCCCGGTAATTCTACGCTGGTTTAAGCTAGAACCCTAAATTTTCAGTGGCATGTTACAAATAACAAAGACTTACTTATATCTTGAATAACATCCAATTTTAACGCGTTCGGTGACAGTACGTCGACAGGCGGGGTAGTTGTAGGCTTAACGATCCTTAACTGCGCCACTGTCAGCGAACGTGTAGTTTAAAAACTATCAAATGTCATGTTCTTTAGTTTGGTCACTCAGTCACTTACCGATCATCCATAATCTAAGGTACCTACTTCTAACAAGCCCAGAAGCTTCAAATTTTAGACTTCTGTAGTTCATAGCATACCAAGTCATAAAAAAATCAAAAATGTTATTAATAAGTTTGTGATTCCATATAAATACATACGATTTCAAACGTACTGAAGTAATGTAGTAAATGAAACGTTAAAACAAGTCGCTTATTTTAGTCAGCACCGGGGAGTGTCCATAGAACTCGACTTCTGCGGACTTACCTATTTTTAAATTGTAGAGAAACACAGAGTTCAAATAAAACTAGGCACGTTGAGAGTCGTTATAACGCTATAAACTGAAAAAATTACAAGTTATGCAAATTATACGAGCCAACAACTTAGGCGATACCGTTTAAACAATTAAAAGTAAGTTTATATAATAAACGATTGTTGTGGTTGTTATCCTACCGGCTAGCTATTGCTGTCAAATTATCAGCAATTTGCGAACAACCGTCATTTTACCAGCAAATGTCATGTTATTAATTTGTCAGATCGAAATTGCAACAGTGTTTCTTAACGAGACTGAAAACTGGGCCCGCATTTTAATGAGGTTATCCTCGCTGATATTTTAAGCGATATTTATGAGCAGTGGATCCAGTCAATAATAATAACATAAAACATGAATGTGAAAAAAAGAGCCAAGTTCCTTAGGTTTTGTAAAAATCATATCACAAGTTGACATTAGTAAAAGAAATACACACGCTTGCGCTCGCTCTTGACTATAAAGTTACAAGTACCAACATTATCACGTTTGCAGGGCATTTGGTGATTCTTTTCTCATGCAAAGAGGGCGTTTAGAGCAAACATGCGAGTTGGAAACCAATAAAGGCGCTGCAAGTCGAGCAGGCTTTCAGCTTTGTGCCGCTTGCACTGTTTCTCCAAGATATAAGAACGGTTAGATATTTTACGTGGTACGAGTGTCAAGAATGAGAAAATTTAAAGGTGCATAGCTCAGATACTTCTTTTTAGGGTTCCGTATCAAAATGGTAAAAAAGGAATCCTTATGTGGCGACTCCGTCTGTCTGTCACATCATTAAATATCTCCAGAACAACTACTTAAGCTACCACTTTGAAATTTGGAATAGTTATATACCAAGTTAATCCAGACACATTGAAAAAGAATTAATTATATATTTTTATTTATTTTCAATGAAAAATGCCCGATAAAAGAGGGGCAAAATTTAAAAGTTTAGTTACTGGGCCATGTGGTGTATCATAATATTGTTAACCCAATGTCAGGTTTACCGACGATATTAAAATTAAACCACAATGCCACTTCAAATTATATTATATTTAACTTCAATCTTCACTGTACCGAATTACTTATCATAGTTTTAATCCACTACTACTCATCACACTTGCTCACAATTTCAAGTCGAACGACCGAATGCCGCCTGTGTCTTGGAATCCGTTATCCGCGTTTCTCGCCCTACCACTTCGTACTTGATAATGGCGCGAAACGGAGAAACAGGTACCCGATTCCAAGTCAATTACACGGCTTTATTTTAATGAAAACAATTTTTAACAATCTTAACTATATAAACAATAATTTATATAATAAATACAATTATATTTGATTGAAGTATTAAACGTTATTTACGTTATACACGTTTTCAATTATAATCATAACTTTTAAATGACATTTAGTTCCAAGTTCCCACACTAGGTGATTCCACGTAAGTCAAACTGCGATTAATAATATGATAAAGCTTACAATATGAAAGGGCTTTATTTGTAGATTCTAAAACATTATTTATAATTTTTATTATTAGGTAAATTTATTAGGTAAATACATTAGGTAAAAATATGATTTTTTTCACAACAATAATATTATCTTAAATATTACAGGAAAACTATAAAATTTATTGTAACTTCATTTTTTTTAATTAAAAATAAAACCTTTCTGAACTAAATTTGTAATTTTACCGACTTAGGTTGACTTTTTTTCTTTATATTTTTATGACATTATGCTATAAGTACCGTCTTATAAATAAAGTATAAAAATTGGTTTACGTGATAAAAAAATATCGAGGAAAAACAAACTCTCATACAAAGTCCGTGCAAAGTTGACCCAATCTGTCGATACATGTGGCCGAGTCCGACTCGCACTTGACCGGTGTTTTTTTTCTGAAAGTGTTTAAGTATTGTATCTTGCCTAGTGCGGGGACCCCTGCAACTTCTGTACACTCACTGCTATGCATAGCCCTCGGCTAAATTAATTATTGTACCTAAGTTGATAATGCAATAAAGTTCTTTTTATCTTTATCTTTTTTTAAAATCTTATTATGTTTTATTGCATAACACTTATTCTCTTCTTCTTCCTGCAGTTTTAACGGCTTATGCTATGGCTCAGAGAGGTTTGGGATCCATTCCTCAACTCAATCCTAAGATTTCTTAGGATAGAATTAAACCAAGAGGAATGATAAAGTTTCAAGTAGCTAAGCCAAACCTCACGAAATTCACGAGATGGGACAAAAGACTGCTAAGGGTTTACGTATATGTTCTTTCGAGTTAATATTTCAGACCTACGAGAATCTTCACTAGCAAAATAACTCAGATCAAAATTGATATTAAAGAGGAGTGCAAGCGCCAACATTCCAGTGCATTTGGTGATTCTTTTCTCATGCAAAGCGGGCAAGGGGTTTAGAGCAAACATGCCAGCTGGAAAGCAACAAACAAACTTGTACTAAGGAAACGAGTATTAAGGAGAAGTAAATTGAGGGATAATTCACACGTATGTATTATTTCTTCCTTGCTCGAAAAGGTTTTCTTATTTAAATTTAATGCAGGTATTAAAAATAAGAACACAAAATCAAACCAAAACTTACCTACAATATATTACCAAGTGTTTCGAAAATCGCCAAAATCGCAATAAATATCTGGGGACACTCTCACACAGATCAACTTAGTCTCAGATTAAGAAAAGCTTGTACGATGATTACTAAGTAGGCATGTACATACTTATATTTATATAAATTTCACTTTTAGGTGCAGTTCAAATATCAATGAATTTTTTAAATAATAAAAAAGCTTGTCAATGTAGTTATATTACTTGTAATATTTACAATTATAAAGCACGAATCAAATCATATCATTGTAATATTTAGTTTGGCAAGAAAAAATATGGACAACAACAACAAAAATGTAGCGACTTTCCGGCTTTCTGAGCTAATGCAGTGTAAAATAATGTATGATATACGTGTTGAAATATAGGCTTCTTTCCAATTGAATTAAATGTTGGGCTTTGTAAATAATGATACACTAGTCCAAATGTAAACAATCACCTGCAATATTGTTATTCCAATCAGCTCCGATGTAAAATAATCTTACCATTTGCGCCACGTTACGAATTTTCGGAGACATCAATTGAATTTCACTATTTAATTCCACTCCGATCATTATAAACATTCCAAGCCAAATCATCTAAAATAAGAACAAAATACTTTTAACAAATGTACATGTGAAAGGAAACTGCCAATAAACTAGCCAATGCGCGCCCAAACCAAAGATCATTCGCTCGGTCCGAATCGAGCATTCGAGTTAAAGATTTTCAATGGAGTTATAATACTTATAATGTTTAGCCTGGTACGATACGGACCTTTCATTCTGAAAAAAAGAAGCACAGTAGAAACAACCAATGTGAGCACTGCATTATACGCATGCTCACCGTTTAGAATTGAACAGTGGAAAATTTAAATTTCTGTTTCGTTACTTACACTTTCAATGTGTAAATTGTATAAGAAAGACAGAAAATGTATGTCCGATTGATGATATTCAGATAATGCCTTGGTTGGGACAGTACGAAATTATTAGATTATTTACAGTTTTTTATTTTATTAAAAAGCTACTCTCTTGCACGTGTGCGAAAAAGAGCCACTTTCTATGCATAATTATGTTTACCCTTCAAAATTCTTTCTGCTCGGAAAGTGCTTTCCGAGCTAATACATTGTAAACCATATTAACAATACTACACTTATCTTACTTTCATTCGCCTTCTCCTCTGGTTTGCAACGCTTTTACACGAGACGACAGCGCGAACTGAGTCAGTGTTTTACTTTTAAATCAGCTCTACTCCGCGCTATTACGTAAACCTCCAGACAATGCTTAACGCGATACGACTT
The DNA here is from genome assembly GCA_949128165.1 of Lathronympha strigana. Taxonomy (NCBI): domain Eukaryota; kingdom Metazoa; phylum Arthropoda; class Insecta; order Lepidoptera; family Tortricidae; genus Lathronympha; species Lathronympha strigana. Next base: position 6,280,139 of record OX421911.1, read on the forward strand.
ACCAGTTTGGTCCACGAAATATAATAATAAATACACGACCCGAAGACTACCTAGATTGGCTAAAACAAAAATGAGCATTGAAAGCCCATAAACTAAAGCGGTATAGTAAAACACTTCAACGGAAAAAGGACAATAAGATATTTAATACAAATGAAAAAATCAGAAACCCTGAAAGTAATACAAGTGTAACCAATGAACACGAAAAACCAGAGGTAAGAGATCTAGAACTATTTTGGGCAGGTATCTGGGAAAAAGAACTACATCACAACGAAGAAGCGAGCTGGATAAAAAACGAGGAATCACGATGGGAAGACATGGAGGAAATGAAATGAAGCTATAACTGAATTGGGTTTAAAAGATATAACGCGTAGATTGCAACACAACTGGGAAGCCCAAGGAAAGTGCAAGGAGCCACTGTTAATAAACTCGGTAATACGTAAACATGCAAAAAGTACTAAAAGAAACGTACACTGTACCTATATAGATTACAAAAAGGCGTTTGATGATATCAAACGCCTTCCACATTCCTGGCTCATACGTGTATTACAAATATATAAAATAGAATAGTTTTAATAAATTTTCCTAACACTGAAACTTTGGAGAACCACTCTTCATCTTGATCAGATGAAATCTAGAGAAATAACTATAAATAAAGGTATTTACCAGGGCGATTCCTTGAGCCTTCCTTGGCCCTTAACCCAATCTCTCACATGCTGCGTAGACAACAGACTGGATACATCCTGAAACATGATACTCAAGATACAAGCATATCGCAATTAATTTATATGGATGATATAAAACTAAGTATACCATGAAACAGTAAAAGATATGAAATTACTAATTGATACAACCTCAGAATTCAATAAGGATATATGTATTAACATGCATTTTGGATTAGACAAGTGTAAAACCATTCAAAATTAAGCCTGGAGGCTACGCAGTCGATAACATAGACAAGATAAGAGCAATGCAACCAAATGAGTTGTACATGTTACTTTATGGTGAATAAAAAAACATAAACATAAACATATTAATATTTGGGCTACCAACAATCAAAAGGAAATGACCACATTGAAATTTAAAAAAATACTAAGAGAAGAATACAAAAAACAGGTTAATACCATTTAACAGCAAAGCGTCTTATAAAAGCCATCAACAGTTATGCAGTTCCAATTTTGACATATTCGTCTGGGATTATTAAATGGACTAAATCTGACATTCGTCAAATTAAAATTTTCACCCGAACGACCCTCACAAAACATAACAATCACCACCCTAAATCTGCAATAGAAAGAATGACCCTGAAAAGAGAGAATGGTGGTCGAGGAATGATAGATATACACTCACTTTGGACAAAACAGCTCAATACTCTTAAGACATTCTTTCTCCACAAAGCAAATAGTAGCAGCGTACATAACGCAGTTGTATTTAAGGACGTAAACCATACCGCTCTAAACTTATCACATTACGCTACTCACTATCGAAAATAACCTCGAAGCATTGAAGTTAGAACAGTGGAACGAAAAAGTTCTACATGGCAGACATCCCCAGGATCTAGCTCAATCACACAATCTAGCTCAATGACCCTATAGCATCAAATAAATGGCTGAAACTAGGATCATTGTTCCCGGAAACTGAGGGTTTTATTATCGTAATTCAAGACCAAGTTATCAACACCAGAAATTATAGGAGATATATCATAAAAGATCCTAAACAGTCAGATGACAGATGCCGAAAATGCCATATGCACCCAGAAACCATCCAACATATCACAGGAGCATGCCCTAATCTTGCACAAACAGATTACACACACCTACATAACCAGTTAGCAAACATCATACACCAAAGCTTAGCCCTTAGACATAGCCTTATTCCTAAAAACAATACACCTTATTACAAATATCACCCAAACTCTATACTTCGGAACAATACCCACAAAATGTATTTCAACCGTGCCATACTTACCGATAGAACTACACACTTTAATCGCCCAGGCATTACCTTGACAGATAAAATAAACAAAATAACTTACCTCATTGATATTGAAGCAAACGATAATAGAACAGATATTTAAAAATGTAAATTATAATATTATATTGGTACCACATAAAAGTTTCGACGTATGATACGCAATGTATATACTTATGCCATGTACCTGGATTCGGCCCGTAGGTGACATCAATTACCAGCTTAGGCTGAGAAATAAAAACCCCCTGAAAATAATAATAAAATGCTTTATTGTGCACTACAAAAAATACAGCAGTAAAAATCAAATAAATAAGACCTCCTGATTCAATAAATAATTTGAGAAAATACACACACAACAACAACACGTGTAACAAAAGTCCCGAACGATTCAATGACCCTGAGTACTATGCAAGCGGTAAACTTAAAAAAAACTCCTTACGCCTTTAATGATGATAACGTACACATCAGATCCTAGTGTACTGTAGTGAGATCAAAACAACATACAATTATACTCTTACAAACGATTGCCGAGACATGAAATCTACGCTAAAGTGTCCGCTCAACACGGCTTCAGCAAAACCATTCCATTCTCTTTTCAAACGCACTGCTCCAATTTCCGTTGTGCACTGAATCTTATGACAGGGAAAATAGCTGTAAATTGTGTTTAAAAGCCATTTCTGTTTAACCTAGTATTTTCTGTGATCTCGAGTTGCTAAAACACGTCTATAAATAGTAAAACGTAGTAATTATGATAAAGATCGACTTTAGAATGAAAGAAAGACTAGTATGCAATTTATTGTAGGTATACCAAAAAGGCTACTTTGCAGTATAATAAAAAATAAGAAATACATAAATGAAACCTTATCATCATACTCATTTATATAATAAAATAAAATTAATGCTAACTGCTTTTCTTCAAAAATGAGTCGCGACTGTTTAAAATCGTGTGCGGTTGCGCTAAACCAAATTTAAAGGCCAGTATTATTTTACAAATTTTGGCTATGATACTGGACTTGTTTTTTTTCAGTTCTGTTTATATGCAGTCGCATTCTTAATTATTTTAATTTATTTATTTTTATATATTCGTTATTATCATAATTCTTTTGCTTTTGCATCACCTACCGACAACGTTTACTTTCATGTCTCCTCTACCCAAACGCTGTCTGAAATAAATTCTCTTTAGCGATAAGACCGTCTATTGTTCAGCTTTTCTCAAGTGGAACCTTTACTGTTTGTTTTCCGTTTTGTTGTTTTGAGGTGGAATAAAGAGCTTTTGCATTGCATTGTCATACTTTACTTTTTTTAGGGTACTAAAACACGAAATACCAAGGAGTATAATTGAAAATCTTTTAGTATTTATGATTAATTCTACCACTTCTGCCATCCTGCTCATATTCCTTACTGTTGTAAACTGGCACTGCAACTCCGCAATTGTATTTCTGACCACCAACTGAACCCACTTTATTAGAATCGCTTAGGTTAATCAAACTCCATCCAGAGAAAACTGTTACTAATGAATCGTATTAGCTAGACGGAACAATCGTTCGGATCGTTAATCGACAGGGAAATTTGTTTCTTACACACCGGTAACGCACAGATTGATTGCCGCGCGCGGCTCATTTTGGAGTTAATTAATTTTGAGTGATTAATTAGGTCAATCAACTATTTCCTCTTGTTATTCTGTCCACCAGGGGCAAATGCAGCATATCTTGTAAGTAAAAACGTGGTAGTATGTTCTACTGACATGCTCGGTACATGGCCCACCATGGATATAATATAACTACCAAAAAAATCATGGTTTGTGAATTTGAATACCAAAAAACTGTAAATTTTACAAGTGACCCAAAAGACTGTAACCATGGCAACTGGTAGCATGAAATAGTTGATCCCATCAAAAACATTACATGTTCGCACAACGTATCAGCATTGCGATACAACGAGGAAATGCCGCCAGCATCCTAGGTACAATGCCTCAAGGACCTACTTTAGATTTAAGGTAGGTAGAGGTAGGTAGTTAGGTAATTTACACTTACTGTATATATTTCGAGAATAAATGATTTATATAGTGTAAAAAGACAGAAGTTATTTTAGTCGGTTCCTATTTTATTTGAACCCTGTGTTCCTCTACAATTGGAAAATAGGCAAGTCGGTGGAAGTCGAGTGTTATGAACACCCCCCGGTACCGACTAAAATAACCGACGAATCTTTTCACATGTAATGTTTTTAATAAGATCTCATCTCTTTTTACCTGACTGCGCAACGCAAAGCCGGGTAATTTGTTTGTCTACATTATGTATACATATGTATGTTTGTTCCATTGTGGCTAACTAGAGATCAAACGAGTGGACTGATCTTGATTATTCATAAGTCAATCGATTCGAGTTATTCATGCGGATGTCACTAAAGTCATGGCAATAATCAAAATTAAAAATGGTGACCATGAGACACCATATTGATAATAAATAAAAATCGATGGATGGATATAAAGTGCGATATCATTGAATAGAGATTTGTAAATCATTGTGTTTCTTCTATAATTTTTAGGATCCCGTACTGTAACGGGACGCAATTCCCGTTTACATAAATGATTATTACATATTAATTTGTTACAATTCCCCTTAACTTATTTCATATTCTTTTTTAGAAACGCGTGTATTTGACGAGTAGTGTATAGCTAGGCTTAAATCTCTAATTTCGTCTATGCTCATAAAGTTTTAATGCTCTATGCTTTTTAAATATGAAATCTAAGATATTTGAATTATTTGGAATAATCAGCTGTCAATGACAAACAAAGCTTCTAAGAAAACACAAATTTCACATTATATACTATTTCCGTTTTAATAAGTTAAATAAAAAGGAATTAAATGATGTTTGATACCAGCGACGAGAAGTTATACTAATTTACATTCTTGGAAGGATACAAGGATTCAAAATAAGACAAAGGATATAATTTTATCGCAATAAGGAAACCGAAATCTAAAGCTAAGTACACACATCTAGATTTGAAAAATATATTTCCTTTATTCCCCCTATCTGTAGAAACATATTGAATGGATTTAAGATCTCCCCTCTAACTCAAAAGTATCCCTAAATAGTATGTTACATTTATCTACTACATTTATCGTTTTACGAGAACTGACTAGACTCTCAATGACATACATTATGCAGGCAAGACAGTTAAGGAGTTCTAGTTGAGAGTAGATGAGATTAACGACATAATTTAGAGTAATATGAGCGATACTACACTGACTGACCCTTCCTACAGCTTGATCTCACTTGACTTTACCTGACAACACGTACATCTTCAACAGTTCAATCCCTTCATGTTAGCTTCCAAATTTAGATGAAAGTACTTAGTGATAGTAGCTCATAGCTTCTTTAAAAATACAGGTGGTAGACAACATTGCAGAAGGCAGAGTAAATAAATAATGGCAACTTTATCAGTATCGTTGTCAGTTGTCAGTTGTCCGTCCACACATACATAAGTCTGCGGTCATGCATAACCCAGTCGGACTCGCCCACCGAGGGTTCCGCAAAAAGGATGCTCCCCCTCCATTTAATTTATTAACTTAAAAATACTAGAGCCAAGGAACTCTCAGTGTGCGACAATTATGCGGTTTTCGGATTTAAATGTACTTTTGCTATAAGTTCTTGCTTTTTGCCAAATTACGTGATTCTAGGTCAACGGGAAGTACCCTATACATTTCGATTCCCTTTGCAAATGTTAGGTTTGGTTTTTTCACAGCTTTAAGTAATTTATCGATTTTTCTTTTTGAGATACTGAGCCCTAAAAATAATTTTGATAAATATATATTATTAGCTATTGAGTATACAAAAACAATTCATACAGAAAGAAAAATAAACAAGCCAAATATAATTAAATTGCAACGGTTAACACTCACGTATTTTTAGCACACGCCTATTGTTACATGTTTCGACTGCATCGAGCAGTCATAGTCGGACAGACAGAGTGGTGTTGTCACCTTTGCGGCTCGGGTATCATTCCAAGCCAATCATGGGGATTTGTGTGAGATAGTGCTAACCTAATTATAAATGCCAGTATTGTTTCTTTCTTTTCAGTTATATTTTTACGCAGTCAGGTTTTTGGATTTTTTAATTAATTTAGTTGATTGTAGGCAGACTTCCTTTTTAATATATATATACTGACATCGTAGTGTATTGTCCCTACCTGTAGCCCTGTAGGTTTATTATGTGCATGAACTTCATAAATAACTTTGTAATCGTATGTATGTATGTACGTCTGCATTTGGTATGACTCGGCCTCCTAGCCTAGTTGGTAGTGACCCTGCCTACGAAGCAGGAGGTCCCGGGTTCGAATCCTGGTCAGGGCATTTATTTGTGTGTTTATCACGAATATTTGTTTCTGAGTTATGGATGTTTTCTATGTATTTAAGTATTTATATGTATCTATATATTATATATATCGTCGTCTAGTACCCACACCACAAGCCTTATTGAGCTTACCGTGGGACTAGGTCGATTTGTGTAAGATTGTCCCACAATATTTATTTATTTATTTATTTATTATGACTACTCCAACTTTTTTATAATTTTCTTTGATGTGGTAGGCTATAAACTACACATGTTTAAAATTTGGAGCTTCTGGGCTTGCTAAAAGTACCTTAGAGTTTTGATGATGGGTGAGTGAGTGAGTGAATGAGTGAGTGATTGAGTGAGTGTCCAAACTAAGGAACTTTGACATCCGATAGTTCTTAAAATTCAAATTCAAATTGAATGTTATTTAGAATTATATCTATATAACGGCCTCCTAGCCTAGTTGGTAGTGACCCTGCCTACGAAGCAGGAGGTCCCGGGTTCGAATCCTGGTCAGGGCATTTATTTGTGTGTTTATCACGAATATTTGTTCCTGAGTTATGGATGTTTTCTATGTATTTAAGTATTTATATGTATCTGTCTATTATATATATCGTCGTCTAGTACCCATAACACAAGCCTTGAGCTTACCGTGGGGCTAGGTCGATTTGTGTAAGGTTGTCCCATAATATTTATTTATTATATTTATTATTTATTATTATATCCTGTAATGAACAACAGGTATTTGAATATTGAGGGTTCTAGCTTTAACCAGCGCGAAATCACAGGGGCTTGAAAGTTGCCTGAACTGCTTCGAGAAAAGGATGGCACGGCCGTGCCTTTGTTTGCTCGACTTGTTCAGGGCACAGCCGTGCCCCCATCACCCCAATTATATCGAGTTGGGGCCCATTTGTTAACATAAAGGGGGTTGTTACAGTGTTATAAATATTTAAATATCTATTACCTAATAACAAACGGAACAAGATAATTAAGATAATTGACTTCTGCTGAGCTGGGACAAAGCTAACTACGAAAAACACTAAGAAGATAAAGGTGGAAATATTATCAAAATTATGACAAAATTGTATCTAACATGCTATGCTAAATCCTGAAAAAAAAGAGACAAAAGCATAACAAAGTATAAGAGACAGTCTGTCGATTAACCTATTTCGATTGACCCAATTACGGAATAATCAAAGAAAATAAGAGTAGTTTATTATTTAAGCCACAATCATAATAAATACGATCTGCGCTGAAACAGTAAAAGAAGAAGCCTACGTCATTTAATTTAACAAATATGTTATGCGTAGGGGAGCGTGGGGGAATCAGAGCCTACTAAGGATAATTGATAATAAAACTCATAATTTGAGTAGTAAATAGAATATTTTATTATATACGTAAGGATTACTTATCTGGCAACCGATAATAACAAAAAATATACGAAACAAAGAAATGGCATTCTCTTCCATTACCCTCCACTTCGGGTAATGAGAACTAGAACGCCCCATATGTTAAATGGGAGCTATAGTATAATATATGTAATATATTTTTAATAACACGTTTTGACGTAATTATCGTCCATGAGAGGCTTTAAATGCGGTGTAGTCTCTTTTTCGTGGCATCTGGAAGGGAAATTAAAGAAAAATATTTCATCAAAAGTGGGACCATGAATAGCTCCACTACCCGCATGCCTGCCAATACAAAGGGAACAAAGCGAGTACCTAAGAAGTTCTCATTAAATTTGTATTATCAGAACGTTCGATGGTTGAAGAGTAAGCTGACCTCGTGGAAATGTAATCTCCTCGCATCTGATGATTTGAATATAGTAGCCGTTACTGAATCAAACCTCGACGAATCGATCTACGATGCAGAGGTGTGCGGCGAGGATTGGAATGTGCTTAGGAGAGACCGATGCGGCCGCGGAGGCGGCGGGGTGCTGCTGGCAGCGCATGACCCACTGCGCCTAGAACGGATGACCTGTTACGAAACCTCGCACGGGGAAGACCTCTGGGCAAGATTCACAGTTTCCGGGCATTCTATATATGTTAACGTGGTGTACATCCCTCCGGGCTCCTCAGATGAAAGGTACCTTGAGTGGTTTGACAGTGTTGAGAGAGTGTGTCTTCTACACGATGCATCTAAGATTATAATCTTGGGTGATCTAAATCTGTTTAGTGCTACTTCAAATATTGAAAGGTCGTTTAATTGTTTCATAAACACTTGTAATTTTTGTCAGTATAATAGCGTGTTGAATGTGAATGACAGAATCTTAGATGTAGTGCTAACGAGTAAGGAGTTGAGAAGTGCGGTGCTTGTTCGTTCTGCTGACACACATGAGGTGCTATCAAAGATTGACCCTCACCATCCGCCTATCATAGTCAAGTTTAACTATATCTTTGTAGCCGGTAAAATTGTTCTGGAGCCTTCTAATATCGGTGACCAAAACGAATGGAATTTTGCCAAGGGGGATTACCTAAAGTTATATTATGAAATTAGGGACCAAGATTGGGAATCGTTGTACAAAATCAGTCGAACTGATGACGCGGTTAAGTACTTCAATGATACCCTTTATGAGATTTTTAACAAATGCTTTCCACAAAAAAATAGAAGACAAGTCAGTACTCGAGCGTATCCGGTATTTTTCACTAAAGCTATAATCCGTGACATCGAATTAAAATCATATCTCCACCGCAAGTGGAAGCAATCTGGTGATCGGTTGGCGTACGAGCGCTTTAGCCTCCTCCGCGCCAAAATTAAAGCTGATATAACTGATTCACATACTAGCTATATGAGATGTATATCCGAAAATCTATCTTGCAGACCTGCGCAGTTTTGGTCCTATGTCAACTCTCTTCGTTGTAAAGGTGGTTTGGAGCCAAAAGTAACACGCGGAGATGTAGAGCACTCTGGCGCTGCTGCTGCGGCTGCGTTTGCCGATTATTTCAGTTCTGTTTTTCTACCGGAGGAGCCAACTCTTGATCCCCAGGTGGCTAGCGCCAGTTTACCGGCAGATTCTAGGTATGTGGACATTAAATACATTACGTCGGCAGATATAAGAAGTGCTGTCAAGAAGTTAAAATCTAGTGCTGCACCTGGGCCGGACGCGATTCCAGCCTTTCTAATAAAGGCTTGCGTTGATCACTTAGTTGGTCCTATAAAGTTTATCTTTAACCTTGTCCTGAATGCAGGGGTCTACCCCGCTGTATGGAAGAGGTCTAGAGTAACACCAATTCCAAAAGCGGGCTCTAAAATAAAGGTAGAAAATTACCGTCCTATTGCCATTTTGAGCGTTCTAGCCAAAATTTTCGAGTCAGCTCTTCAAGGAAGGCTGCTCCCGCAATGTCAAGCCCACATCACCGATGCACAACACGCATTCTTACCCAAAAGGTCTGTGGCAACTAATTTACTCACCTTAACTCAGTTCTTGTCGCGCGAGCTAGATAGAAGGGCTCAAGTCGATGTCATCTACCTAGATTTCCAAAAAGCCTTCGACCGCGTAGACAATGACATTCTTCTTCTGAAGTTAGGGGCTATGGGATTTTCTCCGAGGCTCCTAAAGCTGTTTGCGAGCTACCTCCATGATCGAACGCAATACGTTAAGTACGGACCCTATGTATCAGAAAATTATCGCACGCGTTCCGGTATTAGTCAAGGGTCCAACTTGGGGCCATTTCTTTTCGTACTTCTTATAAATGACTTGCCATCAGTAGTACGTAATTCCACGCTATTGTTGTTCGCCGACGACGTGAAGATAATAAAATCGGTTGAAACCCAGAGGGACTGTCTAGAACTACAAGTGGATATCGAGGCAGTCTACCGTTGGAGCCTCAGAAATAAATTGTATTTCAACTCCAGCAAATGTGAGATGATGACCTTCTCGCGATCGCGCAATCCTATACAGTTCGAGTATGCCATCGACGATGTTGGTATAGCGCGGTCGGATCGTGTTCGCGATTTGGGTGTGCTTTTTGACCCTGCTATCACATTTCGGGATCATGTCCAAGCGGTGACTGATGCGGCGTACAAAAGACTAGGCTTTGTGCTACGCAATTCTGCGTCCTTGAGCGTATATGCCACTCGCGTGCTCTATGCTGCACTCGTCCGGAGCTTTTTGGAGACGAATTCTGTCGTTTGGAGTCCGCATGAGAATAAATATATTCTTATGCTGGAACAGGTCCAGAAAATGTACCTAAGGGCACTGTACAAGAGAATACATGTCTATTATCCATACATAATACTAGTCTATTATAAATACATAATTATTATCATTGTTGTTATTATGACGCGGGGCGATAATGGACATGGGTTATACGGTTGTTCAAAATAAAATAACCGTTATCGATATCTTTATTGATTTCAATATGCGTCAGGAGATTGATATAAATATTTTTTTTTGGTATAAACATACGCAATTATACGCAAAAACTAAATACGGCCTGAGTGACGAGCGTGCACCGGAGCGTACGGCGGAGTGTGTACATTATATAATATGTGCAGCATGTTCTAGTTTTACTCAGGACGCTTATTTAGTTTTAGTTTTATAGTTTTTTATTTGCTAGAATCATGGTATATACATTGTTGTAGTTCACAGTATAATAATGGTTAATACAGATCAGCACAATTCACCATAAACTTGGCATGCAAAATTCAAAATTACCTAATATTTACACTAAAATACTCATTTACACAACTACAGAACAGAATGAAACATGTCAATTTAATATTCGTATGTCAAAGTGTATACATTTATACTTTATAACTAATACAATAAATAAGATAAAATTCATAATTGTCACATAAAATACATTCTGGATAAGCTAGATCGCCTTCTTAACAACTGTATCCGTTTCATCTTCTATCTTCGGAAATATGATCATGTGTCTTCCTTCCATTCACAGCTTAGCTGGCTTCCCATCCGTCAGCGACGTAATATTCGCATGCTTTGTACGCTCTTTTCTATTTTCAATGACCCGCATTCCCCCACATACCTCAAGTCTTTAGGTATTTCATTATTACGGCGTGTCTCGTCATCGTCAACTTCGTTCTTCTGGAAATTTGTCCCTTTCCATCCCTGTCCACCACACTGGTTTTATGTCAAACTCCTTCTCTGTTACAGTAGCGCGCCTGTGGAACACCCTTCCCCTTAATGTCAAGGAATCACCTAGCAAATGTGCCTTTTAAAGGTCTGTCCGTGGTCTTATTGCTAGCAGATTGAAAGTTTAGAGTTTATTTCCGATGAATCTCGTATCTATCTATGTATACGTATGTATGTATTTATGTATCTATATATACCTATATGTATTTATGTTTATATAATGTATTTACTGTGTATGGTTTTAATATTAATAGATTAACTTGTTCTTACTATTTCGGTTTTGACTTTTAGTAGCACCGCCCACAAATTTTCTGTTTTGCCTTAAGTTTGACTGGTAGAGAATGCCTTCTGGCATTAAGTCCGCCTTTTGTACGTTAAGGTTTTCTTTTGTGCAATAAAGGTTAAATAAATAAATACATTTCTCTTTCCTAGCGTTTTCTATGCCACTGCTCAGAGAGCCTGGGGTCCGGAAACTACAAAGATTTAGCGCAGGCGCTAGTTTTACGAAAGTGACTGCCATCTGACCCTACAACTAGACCTTATTAGGATAAGTCCAGTTTCTCACGATGTTGGTAAATAGGTATCAAATTATATTTCGTACATAAGTTAAAGTTGGTGGTTGGTCTGCTGCTACTTACGCTTAATTTAAAAAATAACCAAACGGTTTTACATTAGGTACATATTGACTATACCTATGTAATTTATTAATTCAATTGAATATTGCTGGTGTTTTATAATATAATTTAATTTTTTTGCTTACATCTAGTTTTAAATATTTTCTATTTTTCATTTCACCCTCACTTCAGATAAAAAACAGTATTGACCGGAAATCGGATTCGAAAGTCTGAAATTCCGCTAAAATATTCAAAGCTGTATCGTGTCATTCAACTGAATTTTTCAAGCGGCATTGGCAGAAAATGCATTCATAAAATAGCCGCTGTCCATTGTGCTGCTAGGAAAAAAAAATAGTTTTGACTCTGCTTACGCGAATGAAAAGCAATTTTCAAATACCTTAGTCATTCAATTTAGAAACAGTAAAAGTTTTAAAATTTGCATTTTGTCTTGATGAAAACATGTCTTAAGCATTATTTTCGAACGAACCAGTGAAACAGGGTGATGGTCATACTATAGTTAGTTTTTTTAGGATCAGAGTAAATCGTGCGATTGTCGACCTGTGATTTTTAGGATTTAGGACGATTTAAAAACTAGCATATCCGCCTAATATTTTCTTCATCGGATCATTAATAATGGAAATAAGTAATGTTACATTAATATTTCCTAGAGATTACTGATATACTTGAAGAAACGTAAGCAAATTCGACCGTTATTTATCTAATCCTAAAAAAACGCAGTAGATTAAGTTTAAAAGTTCGTACACATCTGTCAGCTGGTTACCGACACTTCGTTTTTAATTTTACATATACATACATATTCTATTCGATATTCGATATACTATATAGTATACTCGTATATATTGCGTCCTCTTCGGATATGCGACTGCATAGAATGACAGGGGCCAGAGCGGTAACAGCAGCAGCTTGGTCAGGATGGTGCCGAGATACTTACACACACCATACTTACAATTCAGGATAACAATACTTACACTCTAGGATATCATAAGTTTTCAGCGAAACACACTATGACGTATCGCAGGGACACAATACAAGCCAATGAAACAACAACTAGGGGACAATGACTTTTTTCGGAAAACACCTCTTACTGAGAAGAACCGGCTAGAAACTCATCGGGGCTAATAACTCATCGGGGTTGTTTAACTGGAAAATCATTAAAATTACTTGGGCAGATTCAATTACAACAAACCACACGTATTACTTTAGATTATAACGAAATCATAAATTGAAAGAGATGTCATATACTACATCGCTGATTCGATCCCAGCCCTGCTCACCAGGGGGCACGGTCGCTTTTATCTGTAGTATATGACATCTCTTTCAATTTATAATTTATACAAGTGTGACTACTTAAAAAAAACATGAATCAAAACATTTATTACATTTAATAAATTATTTGATTCGTGCTTTACAATTGTATATAACGAAATCATTATAAAACACAGCAAAAGGCTTTGTAATCAGTTATTCGCAGCGACTAGTATTCTATAAGCACTTAGGATTTCAACGATCTAGACGAATTGATTTTATAACCAAACTAAGGAAACATGGTGTTATCTGTGCGAGGCTAGTCTGTTGTTAACGTCTGTTCACTAAAACGGTCTGAATACTAATGATCATGATAATTAATGCGGAATAATGAGTAAAGAATAACCTGAATGACTGACCCGAGCTCCGCTTGGGCGCTTCTTTTTATGGGGGTAACTCCCACCACAGGAATTCACAAACGAAAGTCAGCTCAACTGACAGTTCTACCAACATAACAACAACAGTGATGCCAACCTCACACCGGCTACACCAAAGTTAAACACTTGAACTTTCCGTTTACGTTTCCGTTAATGAAATTATAAACACTGACAAAATAGTTCGCCAAACGGCCACTACAGCGCTTGCGTTTCGTAGTCAAACGAAGTCTCGTACTAATGACTTCTGTCCCCGACATGGCCATCCTGCGTAACAACTTGCACTTGCACTTCAATATGAGTCGCTTAAGATCAAACTCGGGTAAATCCATCTGTCAGATTTTGCGATTTTGGTATTAAGAAAAGGTAATAAGGTAGATATTTGCAGAGAGGGTCAAATGGATTTACCCGAGTTTAAAGTCAAGCGACACATAATAATATGGTCTTTTGAACCACGAACCGGCGTACTACACAAGTACTTACCTGTACCAGTTCTCGAAAATAGTCGTGCCACGCTCTATTGGGATCGATCTGTCATCACGGACAGGACTCTGATCGCAGCGCCGGGCCATGCTCGTCGACATCACCATCCCCCATGATGAGATGATGAGAATCTTTAATATTCCGATTAAATCACGAACAAAGCAGCTGTGGCTGTTTCGGATTTCCAGTTGGTACTTAATGTTCTAAAATCGAATTTCAATAGTAAGACTTGCTTTTTGAGCTAGGCCTACTGTTGATAGTGGATCATTTTAAAAGTTATGTTGGCAAGGAAAAATACAATCAAATTAAAGGTTACAAAATTGATTAGGTACACATTGACACAAACTCTGTAGGCACATATTTTGGATAATAATGATGAAATTATTTATTGAACGTTAGCTTTTTTAATAAATTCCACTACAAATGTATTCATATTTTGCGCAAACACGGCTTTACTCAAAACTTACTCGAGATACGTGTTTGAACTTATTAACATGTGTTGGAGAAACACGAAATCCTTGTTCAGGACTAAATAACTACGAATTACGAGTAGGAACCCATTAGTAAAGATATAAGTATCATAACACAAAATATTATTCACAAAAACAGAGGTAAACAACAGGCGGTATTACTGATATACGTTGATATTTTTAAACGTTTTAAAAATATCAAAACAGATGTCGATATTGTTTATTATAGGAAAATGTAATGAAATTTAATATTTGAGACAAACTCATTAACAAATATTGTGACCCGAAACATACGTAATTATTATCTACTCGTTAACGTTGAATACGTTACCCTTTCTATTATCTTGTTATTATGAGGTATCATATTTCACCTTGTATTAATTTGTCGCTTATTATTTGGTGTTACAGCCTAATCCTAATTAAGTACATAAATGAAGCAAACTCAAATGCTAAAAGCTCAGTGAGAGCAGAGAGACTAAATCATGTAAACAGTTACTAAAATCAAACATAATCTGAATTCACAGTATCGTTAAATTAATTAAGCTGGTCTGAGGCACGTTTGAGAGTAGACACCCGCACTCACGTGTAATGTAAACAATTCATAGGGGAAGCTATGGAGGATTCGTAAACGTACACTTTTTAAGGCCTTGTTAAACATGAGCCACTTCATAATAAACTAAAGGCTGCTAATTAGTTATCTCAATCTCCCTTTAATAATATTTTAGGCATGTTGGTGTTTGTACTAAACGACATTTCCAATTTATGATCGAGTTCAAAATACTAAACTTCGATTTATGTGTGTATTTAATCCAATCTAATCCATTTCTACGATGTTCGTTAAGAGCCCACAAGTGCTAAAGTTTATATCATTCAGACGTCTAGATCTCAATATTGATAACAGCTACATGACTGATATTCATATTAATAAAACTTCAACATAATAATATTTCCTTCAAACTTGACGTAGCAAAAACCTCGATACCTATTTTTATTTTAATCATAGTCTCTTTTTTGTATGTTTTTGGTTAGAACGTCGAAACCGTCGAGATTATAAAAATGATTCATAGTTAAATAGTTTAGTAATCAGTTCTTAAATCTGGTCAAAGCTTTTATCTATAAATTAATAAAATAAATGTTATGAATGAGTAGTATAATAGTAGCCCATTCGGTTTTTTTTCCAGAAGCGAGACGGACATATCCCCGAACACCGCAGTCGCTATCGAATACGGCCACTTACAACTCATGGTAAGCACACAGAAGTCCCCTACACGAATACCAATTTACCGTTGTGCGAATAGTCCACACTTTCCTCTATCTTAGATGAAGTCGTAACTAACTGTGAGTTACGTTAAGATAACAGTGTCTCAACATCTGCCGGTAATACGTGCTTCTATTGAATTTGCTTTGTTATAGCAGGGGCTTAGTGCACCGAAGCTAAGCCACCAACCAAGCGCCAACTTTGTCATCAGGGGTATCTGTGCCCTAAGATATATTTTTATAACGATGGGCAATGTAACACAGTAATAATATTGCCCACCATAGAAATGCCTTAGGATTGTCAATTTCCGGTGATTGTCTAAAAAAATATGTGGGCAAAGATACCCCTGGTGGCAAAGTTGGCGCATATGTCGGTATTTAGATTTTGGCGTATTGATTTTACAGTTTTGCGGTAGGGTTTAGATTCGAACGAGATGACATTTCGTGGTGCGTTACCTATGGGCATAAGCAAGACAATAATAATACCGACAGGCAGGCAAAAGGCTGTTCAGGCAGGTAAAGCGTTATTGTGATTAGGTGCCGCCGATGGCTTCATTTACATAACATGCAGTATATAAGTAAGTAGCTTATTTTACTTATCCATTATGCCGCTGATTTTAATAATTTCGTGCCTCATGATCTTGATAAGCAAAATCATAATGTAGTAGGTGTGCCAAGGTCAAAACGCGATAGACTTTTCATGGTTAAGACTAATAAGCTTAATATACAATCATAAAACACCCTCGAAATATACAGACTCAACTATACCGACACCAGCGGGCCTAAGATGGTCATCCACAAATGTCATAGGATAATGCTGTAAGTTGATAAATTGCGGATAGCGCGACGGTGACAGCTGCCAAATGCAAAGACATTTGACAGAACTGTTTAAAATTATCAGAAATTGTCAGAACGTGCCGACTAACTATCGTCTTATCCAGCAATTATCAGGATATACTATTTTGGAACTTTATAATATACATAATTACGGTCTTTAGCCTAGTTGATAGTGACCCTGTCTACGAAGTTGGGGGTTTCGAATCCTGGTAAAGGCATTTATTTGTGTGTTTATCACGAATATTTGTTCCTGAGTTTTGGACGTTTTTTATATATACATTTATTTATTATAAGTAAGTAACTAGGTCTGTATAATATATTGTCGTCTAATTACCCATACAAGCTTTGCTTAGTTTAGGACTAGGTTGATTTGTGTGAAAGTAAAAACAAAACAGAAAGAAAACGAAAAAAATAAAAAATAAAATTAAAGGTAGAGTGAGTACACAAACGCCCCATTCTAAGGTGTTTCCAAAGGGAATGAGGTCACCACACATATGCACAGCTTTACTTGTGATTTTGTATGATTTTATGAGTATAACCGACTACCTTATCTTATCTTAGCCTTTTTATCAGAACATGCAGAAATTTTAAGTTTTTAGTATTCCAGTATATCTCTCTTCCCCATCCTCTGCATGTCTGTTTGCCAGTCGGCAAAGGCCTCCTACCACTCTTCGCGATTTTATACAATATTCCAGGTTCACCCTTAACTCACAATAATTTATTTTCACGAGAACAGATGCTAACGTGGGTGCAACTGAAATAAGTGGTACCGCTTCCATATTAATTTAGTATGGGACTGCATATTTGCGGTGACCGTGAGTTGTTTTATATGGTCTGTGGATTTTAAAACAAAAATATGCGATGGGGACGCGATGGACGGACGGTAAGCCGTATTGCATTAAGCAGTTTAAGTTTTTTATGTATTTTTTAAACATTTGATGGTTGGCAGTGCTTTAGTGTATACTGTTATGCTGTGTACTTACTTTGAAATAAATAAAATAAAATCCTGGCTAGCTGTTATCAAAACTACGTCCGTTTTGAAATGCGGCGGTTCAACGATTGATTGGCCGGATTGTCATTCCGATGCGTTCTTCAAAGCCGCATCGTACAACTATTTAGATTGTAGGTTAACCATACTTACAAAATATATTATCGATAGAGTTTTTAACCATTGGTATGTTTTCCTAGTAGGTTTTCTAACCATTCACATATTTCCACACTTTATGATCTTGGAGCATTGGAGATATTGTAGTATAGATTTTGTAGGTAGGTTAGGTTAATTGGGTATTTTTAGACGCCCGAAGGAGAAACTACGCAGAAATAGGAACCCTGCGAGAGCGGGGCTCCGTTGAAGTGAGTGGTTTTTGAACCTTGCTAAATGGAAAGAACAAAAAAATGGGAAATTTTTCGGGTTGGTAAAAAACTTTGCAGAGAATCATGTCAGGCAACGCCACAAGTGTCAAAAATTACCTTAATTATTAATTGACCTAAAAACTGTCAAAGCGGCGGCTTAATGACTTGCTGTACACAGGTAGTGCATAATGATTTTCCCTCGTATATACGAGAGAAAATCACCAATAACTACGACGCGTTCTCGTATATACGAGAACGCTCGTAGTTATTTATCATGCTACTTCAATCGACGTCGGTACTTTTAGTACTGACACTGACTGATATAGCATGACACGTTCCGGCGTTTCCGTGAAAATACGAGAGAAAATCATTTTGCACTAAATCTGTATTACATTACGGCTAGCCGTGTTGGATAACGTTTGGCGCCGAATACGTTCTGGCGGATTTTCATTTAGACGTATTCAATCTGGTTATCGTTAGACGCATTTCAAAACGGCCCTGTTTTGATAACGGCTAGCCGTAATTTAATACGGCGGATTCTACGATCCGCTTGCGATATGTACCTATATAAAGAATTCATATTATTTCTGACCCTGTAGGCACCAGTAAAAGTTAAGTTTGAAAATTACCGGTAGTTTACCGGTTATTCCTTTATTTTTACCGCGTTGCGCTCTCAGCAGGGACCGGACGTTTCGCCACGTTTATTTTAATCTGTAAGTGTTTAGAGCTCATTTTGAAATGGCAGGAAAAGTGACAGCATCACGATGCTCGATAACAAATTAAACCGTACATTTTTTAACGTCACCTCTTTCAAAATCGTGGCGCGTGATCATACACTGACTAAAAAAACAATATTTAATGACCAAAACATTAATTCATAAGGTACGTCAATCTCAACGCTCAGCTTTATATCCATGACGCACAATTTTCTTATCAAAAATATCGTTGAAGCGCCGGTCAAGGGTGTTCGATAATTTCAAGCGCCGTTCAGCTCTAGGTCAAGTGCGCTCAAGCCAAAGGTGTCGCTTCCAGCCCACAATAAGTCCTCCTAGCTCTTAGGGTTCGTAAATCTCGGCCAGGGTTATGCCTACCCTTTTCTTTGATAGATTACAACACTTTGTCTCGCGGTGTTAGGGGCGTTTGTTTTTGCTTTTTGATGCGCCTGTATAAAAATATTTCGGCATTTATTAATGTCAGGGTTTGCTGAAAGAAAATATTAATTTGCTTCTTAAATTTTAATTTGAGTATTGTAGATTTTGATGCCTATTTTAGTATGCACAATGATTTTGTTAACCACGAAGTCTACTATATCTACCTAGAACTGTACTTAGGTACAGTTCTAGGTATTTTATATTATTTAGTAAACAAATGTCCTCTTGGTTTTATTTTTACGATCTTATATTAATATGCACTACTTTTCTTCTGCATTTATATTTAGGTACAAGCAATACATACGGAATCCGAACCACTAAGTAATTTCAGGTCGAACGATTGTTTTTTGGACAAAGTTGTGCCTACAAATCAATACTAGAACAATATTTTTAATGATATAGATGAGAATGGATGTGTGGCGGGATAAGAATGGACTGGATAAATAATTAATTTGTAAGAGGAAATATGAAAAATGCACCCATTAGGTAAAAATATGAGCAAATTATCTAGCGTGGTACTACCATGTGTGAAGGGATGAATGTCAAAGTGACGAGGAAGGTACTAGGAATGACTTTGATGTTGAGGGAAGTAAGAAAAGTAAATGGGATAAGGGGAAGCAAATGATGATGATATAGTTACTTTCTGCTGCGATTTAAGTTTTTACCTATTATTTATAGGTAGGTATGTCATCATGTGTAGGTATATTTTTTAAAAGAACATTTTCTATATGAGCCTTCCACGATGGACCATTCTTATCTCTAGTTGGGGTCCGCGTGATCTGACTGACATTCTAGGGCGAATGGAGCGGTGTATGGTGAAATACTTACCTAACGAGATTAACGACTGTTACAAAATACAAGTTTTATGTGACAGGTCGCCCCAAACTTGAACTAGCGACTTACTCGCGACCCTTATATATCAGTAAACCCCTTGACTTACGTTCCAACTTAAAAAAAAATATTTTATCTACCAACCAAATTTCACATCGAATCGATTAAAGTTACAGCAGTTATCGTCGACAAAACGGTTCTCTACATTACCAACCAACTTATCGCAGAATTTCATTTGGCCGAAAGATCAGGGGCGTTACCATAACGTCTTAACGCGGTCCAGTTGACGACCTAAACTGAGTCACTGCCTTGCAACTGAGCACAGTTAAGAACCTAAACTGAATCGGGTTAAGATGTCATAGTAAGGCCCCAGTTGCCGACTGTAACGTTTCGCAGGCGTATGTATCTCTCCTATATTATATTTTATAATTCAATCTAACTTAAACTAGTTATCAAATGAAAGTTGCAAAATAATAATTTGTTAAATGTTGGTATGTAACTTAATTTGATTTGACTTTGTTTTAATTGATTAATAATATAGACCAATGACATTAATTTGACAATTGTATTATAAATATTTAACTAAGTACTTAATTACTTCCACGATCCTTATTATTATTATTATTATTTTACTTGTGTAAATAATTAATTGAAATGTGACGATGTACAAATAATACAAATAAATGATCTACTCGTATCTATCTATCTATCTATGCCAAGTGAATAGAAGTGAAAGCGGCAAAAAGTTGGTGATATTCGGCAAAATGAAATTCGGAGAAAAGGAAGGATACCCGAAAAACATAATACAGCAAACCGGAGACTCGAAGAAATTACAGTTTTTGTATGTGGGGCCTAGCCTTATCACCACTAACTAGTTTCGGCACATAATTGGTCATTTTCCGATTCATAAAGTGCGCCATTTGGCCCTCCGAAACGTTAGGCACTAAATTAATATGTAATTTTCACTGGAATACAATTACCAGGTTTTGGCTTCTATCAGGCACCCACTGGCAAAATGGGTGAATCTCTTACGCTACGGTTGAAAATACCTTCTTACGTTAGTAATTTTATTATACTACGACGGTGACAAACAAGCATACGGCCCGCCTAATGGTAAGCGGTCACCGTAGCCTATGGATGCCTGCAACTCCAGGGGTGTTAGATGCGCGTTGCAGACCCTTTAAAAAAAAGGAGGATTCACTGTGTTGACAGCTAAAGGGGCAAGCTTTGCTCCGTGGGTCCCCAGCTGTCAACACAGTGAATCCTCTTGGAGCTCTGGCGACCTTACCTACTCGTACTCACCAACAGAAACATATGCAATATTATTATATAAAACATTAACCGCCTTGTTCATGAACAAGTTAAAAGAAGTTGTAGTAAAATTATGTCTTTCCTCTGTTCTATGGCGTTAATATGCTATCTATGCTATAATCTATGGCGTTATCCACAAACTTGACAAAATTACAGATAAAGACAAACAATCATTTAGCTAAACTGTAACACCATCGATTATAATATGTACTATTTAAAACGATATATTTACTATGTACTTATGTTTATTCTTGTGAGCTCCCGATATTTCGGTGCCGTTACAAGCACCATGTTTACGGTGTAACTGATTACTACACGCCGTACCGATCTACATACTTACGCGTTCGTTTATTTTGCGCGAAAATCATTATTAAACAGCTTTCGTAATGAACTTGCCTTTTTTTCTTTTTTTTAAAGGTGTGAAAATGCATTACGCATACCCCCCGTGCCCGGAGAGGGCCATTGGGAGGGGGGTTATGTGGGACTGTCCTCCCAGCAACGGGGAGAGGAGCTACCCACTAGAAACACACCGGCGTCACCCGCATCACCGTTATGGGAGAGTCACGGGATCGCTTGCGCATTCTACCGATATATTGTGTGAGATCATTCCCAATTTTTTATAGTATCTGAGCGTAGGGCTAGCTGTAGGGGTAGCTATAGAGTACCTTTTTCAGGCTAATTGATTAATACGTATCTGAAAAATTCCCCAAATCGCCATTCAACGTATTAAAGTTAGGTACCTACTTTAATACGTTGAATGGCGATTTGGGGAAGCTGATAGGTTCGGTCGCTATAATCTCAACTTAAGCCTTTTATCAACACCCTCCAGCCAGTTTAATTTGTTCAAACGATGCAACGCCAAAATATTAACACTTTTGCACATTATTCCCTTGATAATAAAGGTGATAATCGTATACATATTTTGACGATTGGCTGAGACTACATAAATGCCTAATTTTCCTTTAAAACGCGATAATTATGTGGTTAAGGCCATTCCGTCCTTGTTTTAGATACAATTTAAACTATGCGGGGAAGTGTGAGGTTTTCTGTTGCGGGCCTAACTCTGTGTCTTCTTTGTCTTCTTTAACGTCTTTGCTTCCTGGTCTCAAAGAGCTTTCTCACGATTCGTTTACCCTGTTGGGGTCTCCTATATTTCAAGAAGCTATTTCCGGCTCGATAGAGGCCAGGAAGCGTCTTCTTTTGCTCGCCCAGGAACGCCTTAGGAACATTAACGCTCATGTCGCTTTAACTCTGCTGCGCATGTGTTTTGCGGTTCCTAAAATTACTTACCTTTTACGAACTGCTCCTACATGGTTGTGTCCGGTTGACGTGTCCTTGTTTGATGCCGCGTTAAGGGATACGGCAGAAACTATTTTAAATGTTTCTATGTCGGAATACCAATGGATTCAAGCGTCTTTGCCAATACGTCATGGTGGCCTTGGTTTGCGTTGTGCGGGGGATGTTGGTTTGCCGGCCTTTCTAGCGTCGGCACACGGAGTTGGTGGCCTAGTCTCTAAAATTTTAAATTATCATGGAGACAGGGTTACCATTCCATTTGTGGAGGATGCTCTTGCTAGGTGGACCGCTCGTTACCCAACCGCACAACTGCCCGACGCCCCACCAGTACAGCGTGGTTGGGACGATGTGGGGGCTAAGGACGCGCTGGCACGGCTTATGGGTGCGGCCACGGGGGTTGATTTGGCCAGGCTAAAGTCGGTGTCATGTGTCGAAGCGGGAGCGTGGTTGCAGGCTTTACCTGCTCCTCACCTGGGAACACTCCTGGACAACAACTCATTGCGGGTGGCAGTTGCTCTCCGCCTGGGCTGCGATGTTTGTGTACCTCATAAATGCATCTGTGGCTCCATGGTGGAGGCAAATGGCCATCACGCGTTGAGTTGTTGTCGTTGTTCGGGAAGGTTTCCTCGTCACCACGCCCTAAATGACATTGTGCGAAGGGCTTTGGTATCGGCCAACATCCCCTGTGTACTGGAGCCTCCGGGACTTTGTCGTTCCGACGGCAAAAGGCCGGATGGTTTGACTTTGGTGCCGTGGCAGAAAGGCAAGTGCTTACTCTGGGATGCCACGTGCGTCAGCACTTTCGCCGCCTCACATCTCAGTCGGACAGTGCGGACAGCTGGTGCTGCTGCGGATTTTGCTGCCGCTAAAAAACGGGTCAAATATGCGGCCTTGGGTACAAGGTATTATTTTGTACCCATCGCAGTCGAGGCTTCTGGGTGCTGGGGGTCGGAGGCTATTGCCTTTATAAGGGAGGTGGGACGTCGAATTAGTCAAAGGACGGCTGACGCCCGCGCGGGTTCGTACCTGGTGCAAAGGTTGTCCGTCGCCATTCAGCGTGGTAACGCGGCCAGTGTGATGGGCACTTTTGCGCCAGGGACGACTCGTGGGGGACTTTTTGACTAGGCTTAAGCTTAGTCTTAAGTTATTTTTTGTGTTTATGTAGATATTGTGGTCTTGTACGACTTGTTTAATATTAAATTTAATAATTATAATATTAATTGCATATTTCCCAATATCGGGTATTTCCTTTTGTAATTAAACGTTTAAAATAATTCGATTTAAACTAATTTTTCCAATTTTATAATAGGCGAGTTTCGTGTAAGGTATTAATGTGGTCTGGAACATTTAACGTATTCTTGTGAATATTATTATCTGTGTGAGGTGTGCAATAAAGAGTATTGTATTGTATTGTATTGTATTGTATTAATAAAAAAATAATTAGTTTAATCATACGAGATACTTAATTGTTACTACATGATCAAGTATCGTGATATACATTTTCGCAATGAATTTTTAATTACCTTACATTAAAATAATTCAATTTCTGTTTTTACGTAGAAAGGTAAGTATGTGATCTTTAGCCTCGCTTTTTTTCGTTACGCGGGGTCGGCTTTCACTAGCATGCGGCGCCACTTGAGTCTGTCTTTTGCTCCTTCTGAAGTAAGAATGGGTCTTCCAACGAGGGATCCTTCATGTCTCTCTGGTAAATATGTGACCGTTTTTGTCAAAAGTTACCACTTTGTCGCTAGTCGATAATGAAAAATTAAATGAACCTTATCAACGATCAACAAAGTAACATAAGTCAAGAAACTTAAAGCTACTGAAAATAAAACTTCCTTGAAGACCTACTAAATCGCTGTCTATTCATTTCTTTAAAACCTCAGGGATTCAAACTAAAGCTATTGTCCTCTAACTAAAATACTATCCAGTAGCTTCGCTATTTAAGTCACGATTTTTAATTTCCCGAGGGCGTAGTTATAAAACTGTTTGTTTATGACCTCGAATAAACAAAAAGTTTTATTTTTATTTGGTGCTGTTAAATTAGTTTAAATAAAATTAACAACTGCACAATTATTGTAACTTATTAATTAGGTAGTTACTGCAATACTTCAAAGAAACTTCAATTACTTTAATTACTCCTAGCGCCTCATACGTGTTACTTTAATTTTAAAATTATGCACTTTGGTGGCCCAGCAATAAGTGCGTGCGACTTTCAAACAGAAGGTCGCCGATTCAAACCCCGGCTCTTGCCAATGAGTTTTTCGGAACTTATGTACGAACTATCATTTGATATTTACCAATCACTTTTCGGTGAAGGAAAACATCGTGAGGAAAGCGGATTCATTCCAATAAGGCCTAAAGTTTACCCTTTGGGAGGAAGGTTAGATGGCAGTCGTTTTCGTAAAACTAGTGCCTACGCCAAATTTCGGGATTAGTTGCCAAAGCGGACCCCAGTCTCTTTGAGCCGTGGCTAAAACCGGGAAAACGTCAGAGAGAACGTCCGAAGGATGAAGGGGTTTTGACATAAAGTACTGGCAACTAAAACCTAATTATTATTTTTAGCTTTGAACTTAACAAGGTGCCTAAAATGTGGTGTGGTGAAAATGGTTATTTCTTGCATAAAAAAACTTGCATAAAACTTGAAATAATCCACGTCAAAATAGTTTTTGATTTATCAATATTCCCTTGATTAAAATTTTTTTTTGCTTTAAACTAATTATGTTATAACTAAATAGGTAGGTATCTACCTACAATCTAAATAGGTAAAGGTTGATCAAAGCATTCATCATAAAACTGATATCAATCTTAAGTATTAGATATGAATTGCGAGGTATGCATGAGTATTGGTCTCGTATGACACAGAATGACTGTAACACGTTGCACCCAACGTGCTTATTCTAGGCTAAGAGCTGGCCTTGGAAAATGGTGAACTATTTTGAGAGTAACGTAACTAGGTTCGTGAGGCAGTTCTTCATCTACAAAGCTCCGCCGGACTATTCAGTTGAGAAAAAGAAATGCCTTAAGTATGTTTGTAAAAAGTGACAAAGATGCTTTGAGGATGACTTTAAGGGACGGGACGGGTCAGAACAAGACGGTCTGTCAATTTCTATAGAAATAATCACGTGATAGCTGAGAGCCCTCGGATGTCAATTGACCTTTTCTATAGAAACTGACAGATCGTCCTGTCCTGCCCTGACCAACCCCATCCCGTCCCGTTCTAGAGTGAGTCATCCCTTATTATGCGTTTTATTTATTTCGGTCGGAAACAAAAACAAGAAGCAACGACTATGAATAACATCAGACGCCACCTGGGAATTTTATGTATTTTTAAAACCAAATAAAATATCGTTTATTATCGCAAACAGGTACTACAAAAGAAATAACACAACACACAAGAAGGAAAAGATAGAAAAGAAAAGCATAACAAAAACTAGAATCACGCATTAGTGGCGGAAGCGTTCATACATATAACGGATATACCAAATAATGTTATATTTCATGTAAAACAAAATAAAACCTTTGTTCAAAGTGAATATTTAAAATCCTCAACACGGAAGAGCTTAAGCTGCAATGTAATTGGAAAGTACGAGTAAATAGGTCATTGGTTCAACAATAGATTTCAAACAAAAAACATTCTTAATTTCGGTTGTTCGTTAATTATATAATTTAAATTAAACACTTTAGAACGGATTAATCACGTTTATTAACACCATGATCCTACGTTTCGAGCCCTTTACAGCACTCGTTTTCACAGGGTTTCAATGAATAACAATCGCGGTAACAGAAGACAATATTATATAATTTAAACTTTCTTGAGTCATAGTGATATTAAATTGCAACGGTTAACACTTACGTATTTTTATCACAATAGGCGTGACATGTTTCGACTGCATCGGGCAGTCATCGTTGGACAGACAGAGTGGTGTTGTCACCTTCGCGGCTCGGGCATTCGGTAATTTACATGAACCATTATAAATTATAATGCATACTCGTATGTGATTATTGTAATAGATAAACAACATTACAATTAACAGATTGTTAAACTAGTTTGTCGTCTAGTTGGTACGACGTAATATCGCTGGTTCCTTGGACGTCGTTGTAACTGGATTCTGGATTCATAATTAACCTTATCGATCGATTAATCAAACCTATAGCTTTCTCGCTGAATCTCTCTCTTCTCCTCCGATGAATAGCTGCCACTCACCTTGTCCCAGTAGGAACGGTAGTATAGGAAAAATATCTAGGTTCGTTGCTCTCTAAATCGATGACTATTTTGCAGGGCTAGCTCCTTGTCATTTGCTTGATATTGGTACCAGCGTATGTAAACTCATGTAAATATAAACCTTCTTGTCATACAAATAAATCATACAATTTAGCCAATATTAAAACGCAGTTTATGCTAAACGGGGTTAATTAATTATCTACTCGCTTACGCTTTAAGTATTATTGGTGTATATGTGTGAGTGAAACGTAATTTATTTGCGTCCGTATGTCATTGCATTACAGAAATTATTATAAAGAACTGTTTTTAATTTCTTAATAAACTAAACTAAAACATTTATTTAAACTTTCACGATTTTCACACATTATGTATTTACTAAAACGGGGCTTAATCGTGTAAAGATTTTGAAAACAAACCTCCGAACCCTCCTGGAGTCTTTCTCCGGGACCACGGGGGCAACGTCGCTCTTGAAACGTCGGAGGTTTGTTTTCAAAATCTTTACACGATTAAGCCCCGTTTTAGTAAATACATAAACTAAAACATATTTATTAAAACACACATTTAAATCTAGAAGTATAACTAAATTAAAAACTAAAATAAAACTAGATAAAAACTAAAACAAAACTAAATAAAAACTAAAATAAATCTAAAACAGGCCCCTGCGGCATGGTACCGAGGACGCTGGCAACATTTCCTCGCTGGATTGCTAGACTGATCCGTTGAGCGAGGAAGCTGCCAGCTCTTGGGTCTCCTGTGACGTCCCTGAGTCTCTTCGATATGTCTTTGAAGAGACTCAGAGCGCTAGGGCCCCACGGACCAAAGGTCTCGACGCCGAAAGGAACAAAATTATATTCGGCGCCGAGACCACTGTACTTTCCCACCTTTGCTTGTTTTAGTTTAGTTTATTTTCCAATAAATAATTTAGTAATAATAGGTATAAAAAAACCTCAATGGAGCTTATGGCCTCGAGCGAGACTTGAACTCGCGACTGTGGATACAGGCCCATCTCCCTACCAACTGAGCTACCAAGACCCATCTGGTGGCCCCAAATTTCAATCTTCTTGTCTCTTTTGTGTGTATGTTCAAGTTCAAGTTTTGTTTATGGTGTGTCTTGTATTCTGGTCTGTCAAATTCAAGGTGTAATTTACTTGTGGCAGTATTCATTGGCTTTATGTTCTTGTACTTTTTTCTAACCTTCACGTATACTGATGATGTTGCAACGTTACCGTACCGACGTTTCAGCAAACATACTATGGCATTTCTAGTTTTGGAACGTATTTTGGTGATTTGGAAATCACCAAAATATCGTCACAACACACGTGACGTATTAACAGTATTGTGGTCGGCGTAGTTACATTTCTTTAGGATAATATCAACATTTATCTCGATCGTTTTACTGACTAAATTCGGCTAGGCTAGGGTATACACAAGACAATGAATAAGTAATCTTATTGGCGGTCTTACCTGTCCATTATCCTCAGCCTAAACACAGACAATCATGAGTGTGAAAATAAAATTCTCCTTCCTCTTTTATAAAATATATAATTATAATGCCATTCACGTGGCGAATTTTAATAATCAAGGTACACAAGCACAGTTTATAATT
Source organism: Lathronympha strigana (assembly GCA_949128165.1). Lineage (NCBI taxonomy): Eukaryota > Metazoa > Arthropoda > Insecta > Lepidoptera > Tortricidae > Lathronympha > Lathronympha strigana. Next base: position 6,308,671 of record OX421911.1, read on the forward strand.
ATATAAATAGTAACTATTACGAACTAACACACACATCGATATTATAGCACGTCTAGGCAACGTGATAGGTACTAAGAATGGCGGAATAGTACGCGGTAATGTTTTGTTTACGTTAGATAATATATTATATGGTAACCTAATAGGTATGGATTGTTTTTGTTTATTATAGCAGAAACGTGGTCACGATTACGTAGCGTGGAATTGTTTGTCTGGTAGTAATGTACATATACAAATAATGTCGTAGTTTTTTATAAATATGTTTTGATTTTATACTCTTATGGCATTATTCATAAACGCATACGAAACACAGTTTAGCTAAATTATAGTTTGTTCTTATTTGTCAGTTTGCCTTAGTTAGAAAAGTGGAAAACATAATTTAAGTACAACATCTGTTTACTTTTAATAACAAAAATTAATTAAAAGTGTTTGAAAAGTGTGTATAATACAGATAAGGTTAAGGATATTAATATACTTAGACCGGGTTACTCACGTCTATAAAGTCGAAAATAGCTCGACATGTTTCGGGACGGTCCGCGCCCCATAACCATGAGTGAGAAGCGCTTGCCGCGATTGCTCTGCGCACCAAAAAGCTGCTAAGCTGATAAGGTAGCTGCTGCTGATTACATAATTAGCGTTGATTAAATGATGGCTCACACTAGATCGAACCAGAACGTGACAGGGACGGGCCGATCAGTTAGTTTCTATAGAAAACGTCACATGACCTCCGACGGCTCCGAGCTATTGCGTGATTTTTTCTATACCAATTGGACGTGCTTTTGCAAACAGGAACCAACCCCATAAAAATAATTTTGAAAATTGAATTTTATTGCTAGAAGCATGAAGTAAACATCTGAATGGCGATTCATTGTGGGTTGGTTCCCGTTTGCAAAAGTACGTCCAATTGGCAGATCGCTCCGTCCCGGCCCGTCCCGCCCCGTTCTAGTGTGAGTTATCCTTAGATAATATTATACTTCAGAACATTATGAGTTATAACAATTGCAAACATAAGGGAGTTACTAATAGACCAAATGTTTGTAAAAATGACTGATATTTGACCATGATATTGTAAAATTCAAATAATATTATTACCTATGATACAAATAACACACTATCAGTAAAATACAGAAGTTGTTATGTTTAAACTGTTTAAAGAGCAATCATTGTTCTAGGGGCACGATCACATCATCCCGGTCACTGACATTTGTTCACGTCACAGATATCCATATATTCGTTTGTGCTCAATCTTTCAACTGACCAGTATATTACATTACATAAAATATATGCTGTAACATCTAATAATTAAACATTTAATGTTTTTATACACCCACGTGTCATTAGCTCTCTCTTATGCGTTCAGAAACTGTATTAAATACCCCTATAATAATATACTTTTTTATTAAAGCAAATTTCTTATCTGTAAAGATGTTATTTTTAGTAATTTATATTATCGAATTCGATAACATACTTTTCAAATTTCGAACATCTCTGACAAATAAGAAAATTTGATTTGACCTCTATTTTAATATCAGTCAAGCTGACGTTTAGTTCGAAACGAAGTGTCAATTGCAAACAATGTCGCAAGCAAGTCGCACGTTATTTAAAATCGAACGATGTGAAAATTGGAGACAACTCTAGTTTGTCTCTGAATTTAAAAAATATAAATGTCAATAATTGAATGTCAGAAAAGTTTTCATTCATAAAAGTCGTAATGGCGGTCAAAATTATATTAATGCGGTTTGAACGCATCGTGGAGATCTCGTGATACTTATTTGTGCATACAGGCTGTGGCCTACAATAGGAGCAATACATTTAATCGTGGGTTCAACTCCTCAAACTGAACATCTTTTATTCAACATCTTTTTAAAATTGTGTTAATTGTAGGTGTTTAATTTTTCAAACAAATTAAATAGTATTTATAATGTACGTTAACATAGATAAGTTACATCAGTCTAATTGACATCTCTTGTCATAGTACGTCAAACTTTGCAGTACATTGCGTCTTCTAAAAACTTTAAAGTGTAATAAAAATATAAATCCAGGTTATTTTTAAAAGTCGCTGTACAAATGTTGTTCAGTATGAGGAGTACAACCTACGATTAAATTTGTTGCTCCTATTGTAGGCCACACCCGGTATAAAGTAGTGTACGTAATTGTAAATAAATAGGCATTAAAAAACACTCGTGTAATGTTATAAACCCACACTCAAGTTGTGATGCCTTTCATTATATACAATCACATAAACTACTATTAATTTACAGTAAAATATAGTCGAGCTCCCATATACAGTGAAAAAGGCTAGCACTCTTTAACAGATGTGTGTGTTTTACTAATTCACAGAAGTTTGTGCTCGTTATCATATGCTGGTATAAACAGCAATAATTCTTATTATATTTAATTGCGGCTAATATTACAATATTCTAAAGAGAACACATTTCTATTATCAAGTACAAAAAATCTAGTTATCACACTACATATAATACAATACATCTGTTAAATGAGCTAGCCTTTTTATCGGAGTTCAAAATTACTGCAGCAGGGCCTATGGTAAAGTATAGTATAGTATCCTTTTTTACACACAGTATCAAAATGTGAAACTACCTACAAGATGGCACTGCCGCATAACAGTTTCATGCTCACGGCAAACGCACGGAAAAATTGTAGACAGAAAGGGTTGTCGCACTTGCATATTCCAGCGAAAAAGACGTACATACGGTCTTTTTTGATTCACGGTAACTATATGTGTTATAATTAAAATATAGGAAAAAAATGCTCACACCACACTACCACCGCTACTTATCTGTCTTCAAAGTATTTGTCGATTCTCTATACTATTGTGTATTTTCATGCAAGATATAAGACCCTACCTTCTGTAAAGTGATAGTCAAATAATAAAATATAATAATTTTGTAAACATAATATTATAAATATATAATATAATATGTAAAAGAAACATATTTCGCTGAACCGGATTACTATGTTATGTTATTAATTAGATAAACACTGGAATAATATAATATTGATAAAGTTTTATAGCGAGTCAAGCAGAAAAATTGTTTTAACAAGATAAACTCGCGAAGTTCAACAGATATGGTTCAATGGACTGCAGATCTTTCCGTTAGTTTAAATTGTAACCGTAATTAGGTAAAATTTTAATCAGAAGGTAAGATGATCCTCCACCTCTTCTTGTCTGTTGCCGAATAGTCAATGCAATGGGCTAGAACAGTTGTGTCAACTATGTGATCGTTCAGACGTGGCATTATGTGGGGGCGTGGGGGACAGTTTTATGGATCTCTGGGTTCACCCTATCTTTGCATACATAATTGTTATGCATCTACATGGCATAGTCAAGAGAGAACCCAGGTCTTTCATACACATACATAGCTTCATTTATGGAAAAGCAAGATTATCTTGTGTTTTGTGTAATAGCCGCAGAGAGAATAACCGCAATCCCTAATGTTTAAAAAGATATATAAGGCCAACTTTTTATACATGTACGCTCTCTCACTCTCTCTCGTTTGCTAGCTATAAATCCCACATGGTGGGGTCAACTTCCCTAATATATGGCTCCTTTTCCTTACTCCAGTTTACTCCAACTACACTCTTTTTTCGTTTATTTTTGTATGTAGGTACCTCTATGTACATTAGCTGTTTTAAAGAAAAATAAAATATGTTGTTATTGTAAATAAATTGTGCTGGCTGAACGATTTAAGGTAGGTACTTACCTTAAATCCCTTACCCTAATAAATTGTTTATCCTGAATAAAGGCGTCATTGTCATACGATTTATGGCAGCAGACAGTGTCCGCACCTTTCATGTACATACTACGCCGCGCTCCATAATTAACCGTAATGATTATTAAAAGGATTCCGGCTCACTGAAGACAACATTTAACACAGGATTGCGGCCGCCTGGATAAAATGCTGAGGAGTGACTGGTGTGACCTGCGACAGTAAAATGCCGATTAAAATGAAACGCCTCGTGTACAAGACCATCACCAGGCCGGTCCTTACATATGGCATCGAAACTTGACCGATGACCCAGCGATATGTTTATGCCATCCATGTAGCACAAATGAAGATGCTGAAGTGGATATCAGGCGTCTCCAGGACGAATAGGGTACGAAACGAACACATACGTAGTAGCCTTGGAGTAAGAGAAGTCGACATTAAGATCCAAGAAAATCGTCTGAGTTGCTATGGGAAAGTCAAAAGAAGGCCATTAGAATATGTTAGCAACAGAGCTTATTCTGATGGCTTTGATTTGTCTTGGCAAAGCAAAGCTGGCTAAACAAGAGGGGAAGCCCAACAAAGCTGTAGCGCAATGCCATTGCCAAATATCTAAACGTCTGTGGGTTAACCGAAAACGATGTCCGGGATAGAGCGAAGTGGGAGAAGTGCAGGAAAGCGGACCCCGGCCACATCACAAATGCTAAAAAGATGATAATTGATAAAAGGTTATAGCCGAATTTGAACAAAACACACGCTTACGGTAAAACTTTAATTTGAATCGTTTTTCTTATAATTTTGGAGAGATTTAAAATGCTGTGTATAAATATAAAAAGTACGCATCTGCAAATTTATATTTTAATTATTCAATTACTAGTGTATTAAAAAAAGTGTGTATAAAACACAAAGCAATTCATACATCATAATCACCATTAATGCCAGTCTTTTATTCAAATACATATTACTTTTAATAGCACTGGATTTGGTTTTATTGATAGTAATACATGATACGGCAAATGATATCATTAGTTTACTCTAGATAGAAGCCAGAAAAACGCGTTGGCGTATTCAGAAAACATGATATAATTTTTAATGAATTAAATATCAGTATATCCCGCTCGCTCATATGCACAATCTGTGCAGAAATGGTGTGTGTATGATATTAGAATGGTATTGGCGTTGTATTTTAGTGTTGCAGTAATCCTGAGTCTTGGCACGCGCTAATGATGTGTTAAACACACAGAAGAAACGTGGCATTATCTCTACAATATCTACATACAGAAACGTCTGATATCGTAAAGTAAATAGAATCACTTTAACTAAAGTAAAGGTGGGCTTTTCAAATAACCATAGTTATGTGATCGGTTTGTAAAAGATACCACTTTGTCGCTAGCCGATAAGCCACTCCTGCTGTAAAAATCAATTAGAAATGATTCCTATCGACATAACAACCGACAACGTACCTAGTACCTTTTACAAAAAAAAAGCACATTACAAGGTTTGATTGCTTTTATAGCAGGATATTGTTTTCTTTGATTACTATACAATTATACTCTGCTCTCCATAGCTCGCTGACAAACCTTGAGTATGATTGCATGATAGGTAATAAAACATCAAACATCAAAAACATCTTGACACCTGTCAAGTTAATGAATCTAATTCGGAACACCGAGCTGCGCTCTAAAACCCAAATAGGACTTCCGGTTGATACTCAAGAATGCGAGGGCGTCTCTGGAATAGTTTTTTGGTTTTTGAATGCGTATGTTGTTTTATGTGTAATTTTGATAGCTTTGTGTGCAGTGACCTAACGAAGAAGCGTGCAGCTAATGAAGAATTAATCATGAAACGCGTCAAACCATTTTCAGTAATTACTCGGTAGTCCCGGGGTCTTGGCCCCCGGATGCTAGAGTAACATATTTAGCTATAAATTTTACAGCTTAGCGAGGCCAGCCACCGAACTATTTACTTTAAAATACGGCATATTATACTGATATTTTTATATACTTGACATTGGCAAAACGTCCAACTCTCGGACAGAATTCATTATTTAAAAGAAAAAGAAGAAGACTCAAATATTTTATGTAATTCGGAAGGCGGTCAAATTGAAGTGAGACTGGGGATGGTCATGTCTGCCGCATCGCATGCCGAATGAGCTTTGAACGAAGATTGCTACTTAGTCGCATAGGTCTAAACGGATACTTGGCAGGCCACGTCGGCCATGATGGCGAGACGAACTGGATTTATTTTATCAAGATTACCAGAGATTGCTCAGGATAGGGAGAGCTTGAGAAAGTGGGAAAAGGCCTTTGCCCAGGAGTGGAACAAATACGTAGGCTTTTTTTTACCTAATTCCAAAAATTTAAAGGAATGAAAAAACCTGTTGCTTGCGGAAATTTAATAGGATTCGTAAAGTGTGTGCGTTGAGTGTGCGATGTTTTAATGTCCTTTGGTTTTCTGCCTAGATACTCGTAGACTCGTACTCTAAACAAAAATAAACACAGTTACAGATGTAATGCAGGCATTTATTTTTGTTTAGAGTCCCATTCGGGCGAATGGGAGGTTATGAATATTTATCAAAGTTCAAAAAGGGTCAATCGAGCGCAAACTAAAAAGATAATTTTATTGCATAAATATTGCACTTTTGTTTGTTTGCACATGTAAAATCGCCAATCTAAATGCTCGTAGTATAATATTTAATTGGTAGGTAAATTGATGCTAATATATAAACACTATGATGTCATCGTTTATCTTAATTATGAACGTTTTAGTGAACTCTTATCGGGGCCAGACTCATAACTATCATAGTACTAATGTAAAACAGTAATTTATTTTTAAGCAATGCATGCAATGGTGTAACATAGGATAGCACTAGATTAAACAATTCTGGATTAAATTTTATAATTTTGCCGTTTCACATTCCCAATATAATGCATCAGCTTTATAGTAGGAATGAAAAAATTCAAAGTAGTTATGAAGGTAGATATCGCGAGTGCATTATGATTGGGATCCTTACTGTCACTCAAATTAGTAAAGTTTCGGACAAATGCATTAATATGTCTTCAGGTAATGCCGTAGGATGTAATGGCAATTTCGTTAAGCCCACTGCAATGTAAACAGAAAGTAACATCAACCCGTTTCTCCAGAGGCCTTAGTATAAAAATTGTACGACATTAACTCCTCGACCGCGTTAGCGTATCGGGAGTTCAAATTATGTTTGCCGTTTATTTAAATCATCCGGCAACTTTCATATTTTGACCCCTCGATACGCTAACGCGGTCGTGGAGTTAATGTCGTACAATTTTTATACTAAGGCCTCAGAAATGCATTAAAATATCAAACAAAATTCGCACATGTTCGAAGATAAGCTACTGTCATTATTATGAACTGTAATAGAATATGGAAAAAAATCCTTATAGATACTAATGTTGATGCTCTTCATATGACGAAATAACAGTTCTTTGTTGGATGTTTATGCCCTTTGCACTCTTCGAAATGAACGCGATATTTTTTACACGCCTTGATTAAAAGTATTTTTTTATTACATGAGCTGTACGTTGCCGTATTCGATAGCGCCCTGTGGCGTTCGGGAGTATATCCGCCTTACTCCTGCCAGTGTGCGAACCATGAGTTGTTTTCAATTGCGACTGCGGCATTCGAAAGTATGTCCGTCTCGCTCCTACCACTACTCTGGCAGGAGCGAGACGAACATACTGTCGAATGCCGCAATCGAATGCATGCGACTCATGGTAAGCACACAGAATAATGGTAAGAGCGAGACAGACTTACTTTCTAGAGCCGCAGTCGCTATCGAATACAGTTACGTGCAACTCATGGTAATCACACATATGGCATAATGACACCGATTCAAATATTGTTTACTATTTAATTGTTTACAAGAATCACTTGCCTACAGTAGTTATTAACTAGTATTACTAGTAGATATATTGCATTTAGGTATCTCAAATTAAAAGGAAGGTATGCCTAGAGCTGATGGACTATTTTTGATCGAATTTTCATGCAGCGCACGTGCGAATGTGCATATACTGTACTTCCGCATATCCTCAAACAAATTACTTGCCTACTAAATAGAATCGCATATTTATCTTTGATTATAGGTGCAATGTGGTTAAAGAACTTTATTCTCATAAGAATACATTGCATTCACTTACATGAGAACATTACAATCTAAGTTATATTTAAGGTTAAACGTGCACTAACTACAAACAGCGCATTGCAATGCATGCAATTGCATGCAATCATGGCTTTAATAAACAATAATATTATTGTTTACAATATCCAGTCTAATATTAAATGCACACTTAACGCGCCTACTAATTTACTTATTTATTTATTTATTTAATGAACAAATATACATTTATTAGCATTAAAGTTTTGACCATTTCGCTAAAAAATTAAATATATACGAGGAATAATAAAACAAACACATTAATAGTATAAACACATAAATACCTATGTATCTACCTGTAAAATTCATTTGGCAATACCATAGATAAAAGAAAAAGGAATAGATAGCTAACGGAGGTGTGTCGCGCGTCGCAGCGATGAGGCCAGATGGCCATATTACTGTTCGACGCGAGCCAGTTGCATCTTAGCCGCAATCGTAAAATATGCTCCGATATTTTCATAAAATGCCCAACTGCTACGTTGTTACGAGCAAAAATATGAATGAAAACATTAACTTCAAGGACTAAGGAGTCACGTACCACATGTATTGTATTCATTTCATTAGTTTTTACTTGATAAAATCATGCATTTTTACAAATATATCCAGGACCGTATGATTTTACTTTGCCGGACTAATTGGTTGAACTGATCTGTAACAAATTGTACAGGCGTTTTACATTGACGGCTTAGAATAGCAAACAAGTTGTGTCGCGATGCAATTTGTTAAGCAGCCGCGCAATGTATCGAATTGCTAGCGATATCCACAACCACATGATTATTACTTGGTACGGCCGCTTGTGCCTTGCCGGGAACTAGAGAAGCGGTGCACCCGTGCCGATGTGTGTCGATAAATGATTGGCTTGATTTTACTCAAATAAGAAATTACATTTTCGGTTTCCGGTAGGTTTGTGTAATACACAAATTTATTTTGCATCTGTATCTATTTATTATTGTAGTGTTTGTTATCCATTTAAAGAAAATCAAGGGTAACATCGAGTATGTTAAAACCCAAACTTTTTAAAGTTTTATGTCCAAAATTTTTTGTTTTTATGGGTATATTTGATGAGACGTCTTTATTTATGGTTTATCTTTGAATATTTGTATTTATCTGATTCCAGGTAACAATCTAAATAATGTCATTAAAACAAATTGAAAATGTTTTTAAAGTACATAGTAGGCGTAAAAATACAAACGACTTATGTTTTATCTATTTAATTTTAAGGGAGAAAATTTACCATTGACATTAACTGTATGGACAAGTGTAATAAAATAACATTTTTTTTTTAATTTGTATTGAATTCGACTCCTAGGCGAGAAAAGCGAAAATCAAAAATACTTTGAAAGCAGTTTTTTATGTTCCCCTTGAGTAAAATGAGCTAACTTAAGGTTTTAAGGCACTTTCCCTCCAGGGTCTATTATAATTTCCGACCTTTATACAGATGAGTCCTGCTACTGTTAAGTGTGTACTTAACAGAAAATAGCAGGGCTCATTCTGTACACATGTCGGAAATTAAAATACTTACGGGTCTTCTCTGTTTCACCTCACACCTGCTCAGAACGCTTGGATAATTTGATGCTTGGATATTCTTCAACGTGTTATTAACGTTAGCTGGAGGATGGCTCATTATGCAATGATCTTGAATCATAAATAGTTGTTTGCATTCAATGAAACTAGATCTATAAAGTATTAGGGTCTGTCTATCCTGAGTTTCCTAGATTTTGATAGCACGAACTATGAAAGTGTTAAGTAAATGTCATTATTTCATAGAATTTTGACTTTAAAATAACACTCTAAAGCTTGAAAGATCATTTACTTGGAAGATATAACGTGGTTTGAGGTAATTGATTAATCAAAAATGGCCCATACTACACACCACGTTTGGAACCTGCAATACAATATCATCTTGTGGTTACTTTATCAAAGTGCCTTGCGCTCCTGCGAAAGGCAATGCGTATGCGACTGTGCGCGTATCGTTCTAGGATGCTGCCTCTGTTTCAGGCTCTTGAACCCACCATTAGCCAACGTCCATACCACGTTGAACACACCGGTTCTCGTCCGATCACCGAAGTAATACATACACACGGGTTTAACGTCAATATAATTAATATGGTCATGATTATAACTATTGTTACACATCGTTTTCTGCAATATTTTTAACCACGACTGATTTGGTTGTCCTGGGATTTTACTGTATTTATTAATATTCAGAGCGCATCAAATATCAATGGATAACAGTTTATCGACTTATACTCCTCTCTAGCGCCGCGTCACACGATCGCTTACCGCGCGCTTTAGCCAATCACAACGCGTCTCTGGCCTGAGTCTGGCCACGCCCCGGAGACATGAGAACTCGTTAAAATTTAGCTTCGTTAGACCCACTTGGGCAATACATACTTTTATGCTACATACAAGCATTTGTTCAAAAAGGTTGCATAAACATCTACTATACGGACTTAACTTAATCGGGACCGAGTCAATTCTAGTGCAACGTGGGTTTGGCCAAGCCCCCCGTCAAAACTAAGAACATCAAAGTCATAAACCCGTCCTTCACTTCCTCACCAAGTAAAGGAAAGAGATGTATATATTTTTGTTATTTCTCCGATTCTGTAGGTTGACAACAGTTTTGCTGATCTCTTTTGATGCAATTCGTCCAAGCAGCCAAATTAAATCCATCGTTGTAATTTGGTAGTCGGTATCAATGCATTACAACTTAGTCGCATATTTTGATAGTGCATTTTTCAAATGTCGTAAGAGGCACGTTATTAGGTTAGAATAACGACATTTGTGAAATCCACTGCCAATTTTAAGGCCGCTTCAAACTGTTGTCATTTGACAGTTTTTGTACTATTTCCATGCTTTAGTTATTCTTCCGTGAGCGACAATACGGTAGCTCCTGGTTAGTAGAACTAGTTGTATGGTGACTTTTTTTAAAAGAATGTAGAGTTTAGTTTTATAACTAAATATATCTAGTTTAAATATTTGTTTTTTTAAGTACAGATGTATGTATGTAAATCCATATGAGCAGTGTTATTATGGAATACCATAGACAACGTTATAATATATATATATGTTTTTTTAAATATCGCTGTCAGTCATCTAATTGACCGATATAAGTGCTGTAGTAGAAACACTTTATAGGAATATTAAGAACGGAACACTTACTTAGTGGACGTTCGTTATAAAGAGCCTGCTGTCTACTTCAACTATTTTTGATTCAATTAGGTATTTTTCTTGTTATAACAAGGAGGAGTAACTATAATGTAATCTTATTATTTTGTAAAAGCATCGCAATTTGATCGAAAAGTCGCGCGAAATTTGACTTACATTATGTGATTGATTCGCTTGAAATAATTTCTGATTCCATTATAATAATATTTCCATTCCATTTGTCATAATAATATAATAAGTTCCTGCTAGACAAAGATAAGATTCAAAGTGATATGAAAGACGGAATCGACAACGAAACAATATAATATGTACTCAATTGAATGACTTACAGTGTGTAGGATAATAATAAAATGTGTTATCCATTTTATTACTTCCGTGTATGATTAGAGAAGAAATAAGATTAACAAACACACAAAATTTGATAGGAATATTAATTTAAGTATGACTGATGATGATGAACACGGGCCCGACAACTGATAAAGAAAAAAAGTAACAGTGTACCTACATGTGCCATCAATAAATAAACAGTGTTATTATTGCCATAATACTCGTATTGGCTAAATGTAAATACTTAATAAAGTAAAATACGCATTATGGGAAAATATCTTATTTATTTATTTAAAATGTATTGCGCAGTAAAAGAATTCCAAGAGGCGGACTTAATGCCAGAGGGCATTCTAGATTTTCTAAATCTGAGCAGTTGTATTTAAAAAATTAAATTCCCACCAGTACTTCAGAGCTGATGACCGCGTATTTAAATATTCAGCGCTAAAATGTGAAAATCCTGTCCGTGACTCTTGTGGCATCCCCTCAACGGTTGACCACATCCATTCAACACTTTCCAACACCCAGGAAGGGATCGTGACCTACTTATTCAATTCTGTGGAAAACCCACGAAACTTATATCCATCTATTTATAGCTAAATGATTAATGATGTTCTTCAGAATATGAAACATTAATGTTTAAAATAGAAATTGGCCATTGTAATAAGGAAACATTCCAGATTTAACGCCATGGCCTTGCTGCGATGCGGTTCCATTAAGGATGACTCACACTAAGACGGCACGCGACGTGACGGGACGGGACGGGACGGGACGGGTCGGGACGGAACGATCTGTCAATTTCTATAGAAATAATCACGTGATAGTAGCTTGGAGCTCTCGGATTTCACGTGGCGTTTTCTATTGAAGATCGAAGATCGTGCTATCCCGCCCCGTCCCGTTCCGTTCTAGTGTGAGTCATCCCTTATCGCGCTATGTCAGGCTATTTCGCGACATTAATAGAAATTTGCGATAAAAAACAAAATAACGTTTCGATGAAAAAATCACCGTGATCCACCATCCGTGATCGTGATTGTCCCGAACACATTGCAAACAGAATAACATAACTGGGCATATTTTATTTTGTTGTCGTTTTTTTTTTCGCGTCAGATTTGAATGAAATTTGGTGGGTAGGTAGAGTTCCTTATTCTACACTATATAGATACGAAATCCCAATGTGCGACAAAAAAAATTGTATTAAATATTATAATATTAATTGTATTAAAATGTGGGACATACTAGGAAATTGGCTCTATCTTGAAGAGAATAAGGGACTTTACCTACCAACTAAATTTCATTCAAATATGACGCGTAAAAAAAACGACAACAAGATAAAAATATGCCCAACTATGAAAAACGTCCCAGTACGTTCGCCACTGTACGCTGTAGATACCTATATATATCTTATTGGCAACGTTGCTGAATCGCTGAAAGGTTTGTTACATCAGTTATGAACCAAATCGATTCGAGGATCACCTTTTCTAGTCTTTCCCTCTGTATGTGACCCAAAAGGGGTAGTTGATTTGAAATTTGGGATTATCGAATTTACCCATCTATATTATTCAATCGTATGGCGTGATAACAGATACATGTAACTGTAAATCTACATTAAGATAAAATATATGATATATCTTAACTAGTAGCATGTTTGCTTCGTCTCTTCACATGTTAAACACTCCAGCGTAGACTGAATATTCAATTTAGATGCATTGCATTTGCATCTTACCTGAGGTTGGTTTACGGCAAACACACTTAACGAACCGATATGTGTTTGGCTTTTGCTTGCGATACCAGTTATACACTATATTACGTTTACTAGCGCACGTCACACACAGTATGCGTTCCACAACACAGTTTCTTACTTCCTGTAATTTTATGAAAAGATAATTTAAGCAGTATTTATTTAAAAAAATTAGACGGACGAAAATTAAATATCATTTTTCAAGTATTACATTTTTGAAGTACCTTCCAAGAAATTCAACTTGAACATGTTATCTAACAATGAAAATCCTATTTATTAACGTGCTTAACGTTTTCCTGCTTGAAATTGCTCAAGTGGAAGCACTCGTGTGTGGGAAAATGAAGGGAAAATTTATACGTACGTATACTTTTACACGTATCTTGGATAAAACCAATACGAGAAGCTTGACAAGAAAACGTTTTTCCCTATCTATAAGTACACAAACGCACATTGTAAGTATTTTCTAACGGCCTCCTAGCCTAGTTGGTAGACTTGGTAGTGACCCTGCCTACGAAGCAGGAGGTCCCGGGTTCGAATCCTGGTCAGGGCATTTATTTGTGTGTTTATCACGAATGTTTGTTCCTGAGTTATGGATGTTTTCTATGTATTTAAGTATTTATATGTATCTGTCCATTATATATATCGTCGCCTAGTACCCACAACACAAGCCTTATTGAGCTTACCGTGGGACTAGGTCGATTTGTGTAAGATTGTCCCGTAATATTTATTTATTTTATTTATTTATTATTATTTCGGACAATGCTTGAGCAATCATCAAAATCTATTTGAAAATAACGAAGCTTTCTATATGTTGTGGCGTCCCTATCGCAAACGATAACTATTTCGGGAAGTACTATAAAAAATAAGTAGGCTAACAAAAGAAAAATTATCCCGCAATAACAAAAAAATATTTACTTCACTTCAATATACATAATTTATACTTTTTCGTATTCTATTATTTTAATGGCGTAAGTAATAAAGATTCAATAGGGCAAATTAATAATCAGCTTATTCCTATCCTTACCAGGGCTGTAATGCCTCGGATAAATGAAGCCAAAATTCCGTTCGGCAACCTAAGTAGGTCCTACGCGAATTCTAAGAATTTCAAGAATTTGCACGGGCAGTACTGTTTTAAAACAGTTGCCAGCTGACCTTCCAATAAGTGGAACTTGGGATTGGCCACCTAGCAATTTTTTCTTTAGCCACGATGAGTAAGTAAATTATTGTACTTTTTTCTGGTACGAATAACCTTCAATTATAAACTAAGGGACTAGTTTATTGTAACGATGACATAAATTACACAAACACAATATATCATTAAAAAAAATTAAGTAAATAAACTATTTTATTGCTTCAAAATCTAAAACTAAGCATTTTTTAAACATAATTCTCGTCAATTCTTTGTCGCATGAACAAACATTGTAGCAAATTATACTGATAACTATTATTTACTCAAATTATAGCATAAAATATTTGAGCAAATCTTTTCGCCGATAAATTTGTTTGCACTAAGAGGGAATTTTACTAAGCAAAGACTTTTAGAATCATTTATCACTAAGCAATAAATGTACGTTTATGATGGCAAATAAACTTTAACGAGAATATGTTAATTATGGTCTCTACAATGAAAAGACAATTCACGATTATACGGATATTGAAGAATGTAAAACATTAATTTATTTAAAAAATATAATTATACAATTAGTGTAACTTACCTAGCTACCTCTACCTACCTTTGTACAGTCAAGTGTTAAAATATGGGTGGACACATTTTACTCAAAAATATGTCCCATAGCATTTTATTCTATTGTTATAAGAGCGTAGTGCCATAGTTATGAGACGATTTTGTCGATACGTATGTTTGCACTTGACTGTACCTAGGAAGGTGGCGGCATTTCCTCGTTGTATCGCAATGCTGATACGTTGTGCGAGGAAGCGACCAGTTATGCTCATTTATACTATAATATTTAAGAAAAAAAAACCGACTTCATTTGGTTCCCGGTAAAAGTGAAATTTTGAATTTATTTGAGTTAGCCAGTTTACTTCACAAATAATAATAATTCTTTATTGTACATAATACAGCACGTTACATAATAAAGAGATATAGTTACAGGAGGTTTGTACAAACATGTCAGTGATTGAGTGGTCAAACTTTCGACCCCTTCACATACCAATACAATAAATATCCAATACACCGCACGTGTACGATTGAAAATTGAGGAGCTTTCTTAATGTCTCAGGGCTTCCATCATTACATGTGAAGTATAATCAAACGGAACTCCCTTGTAGACCTTTAAAATAAACAAAAAAACAATGTGTTAAATTGGATGACAGACTGTAAATTATCGAGCAGTTTCATTATGCCATCCCTGATTATCAACATCAGGTCCACTCCAGCAAAATGATGGCCACAGTAAGAAAATGCCTAAGCTAATTATGAACACCCTCTAATCACAATGAACGTGCCATTCAAATTTGAGGAGTTCTCTGAATTCTTCTAAAACTCCATCATCAGAATATAAATCAATTCAAAAAGATGAATGTCACAACTAGGATAATAAGTAGAGTTGAGTTTCAAGAGATCCGTATTTTCAATTTTTCACAAAACGTAAGACGTTTTCCTACTCGACATGTGGAGTGTGGAAAACCCACTTAACATCAATTTGCTGCATTATTAGTAATCTATTCATAGATCCGCTGTCAATCATGTGCATCAGCTCATGGCATTGTCAATATTGCTAAAGTGAACTGATTGGTCAACACTGCATGCAAATATATATTATAGGGACAAAGTTCTCTTTTGGGTTGATTTCGAAAAATATTTAAATTAAGAAGACAATAAAGACTCAAAGGAATAATATATCTGTTTTGAAGAAAATGTAGAAAATAAATGTATTAACTTATTTTTTTACTTTTCTACATTCCTAAGTATGGGGTGAAACATTTGTTTGAATTTTACGAGAGACAAACATTTTGTGATTGTTTTAAGTAAAATATACCACTTTTTCGGTTGCCGATAAGGCGCTCATGTCAAAAAACACATTTAGAAATTAACATTATCAACAAGTGAATAACTAATACATTTTCCTAAAAACAGGCACATTCATTTATCCTTGATTTTCTAAGTTAAAAGTTAAACGATATTATATACTTTAAAACGCATGGTGAGTAGAGTATTTCTTGCCATAAGTTTTTTTCCCCAAATTTTATGACAATAATTTGTCTGTAAGGACCACGTGCATTAAACTATTTTTCAGTCCTCCGGCCGGTAAGCGCCACTTTACGCAAAACTAAATTGCCGCCTGCCGGCTCCGTCGGGCTGAAAAATAGTATACAAACCTCGGCCGGTAAATGGGAAAGCCTCGGATCACATGTTAGTCGACCTCGGCTTCGCCTCGGCCGACAATTACATGGAATCCGAGGCATTTCCCACTTAAACGGCCTTGGTATGTAATGTACTATTACTCGTGATATTTGTGTTACCCGTGAACGTTTCCCGATGCAAGCATAATAAATATGTAACGCAAACATGTTATTGTTTTATGATACCTCTTAAGACTGTAACGTGTTTAAATATTTATTCACATACATAATTGTTTACACACAAGTCTCATAAAATATACTTGTTTATTTTTTCTGTGTTTATCGAAACTCGCGGAATAGAACCATAAAATAAGATTGTTGATTCGACTATCACGCGGTGGAAACCTGTGTGTCTGCTACATGAGTAGTACATGACTAGACGGTTCTTTAACCTTTTTATAACAATGCAGATATTATTTTTCCTACACACAATGTTCATGTTTTCTAGGAAAAAACGCACCTACTTAAAAAACTTACTTTAATATTTTTCACTTAATTGATTATGAATACATTGAGTTGTTCCCTCAAAATTATGTTTACAGTGTTTTTTTTTATCCTACACCCTTGTGTCCCGCCCACGAGTCGAAGACTTAAAAAACAAGCAAAGGATAAATAAGCCCTTTAGGGCAGAAGCATCCATTCATAGTGGAACTCTACATCCTTTTGAAGAATATAAATATACTTAATATTGTTTTGATTTAAAATTGAAGTTCTCACCTATTTATAACAATTAAGGCTGTCAAGTGTCAGTATTTATGTAACACGACTGATGAAATATTTAATTAAGAGAATAATATTCAGTCAAGTCATACCAATATTTAAAATGCGACTTTAATAAACGGTAAAAACTGCTTAGTGAACAAGTGAGCTAGGTCAGTAGCAGAAGGAATTCACATTAAAATGACCTCAGCGGGATTACTAAGTGAAGCACTATGCGGCAATACATTAACCTAAAGCGGCACAACAAATGGCCATGGTCCACTCTCAAGCAAATTATCCAGGTGACTAGAATTGCGTATAATTAATCTGCATCGCCCGGCACGAGCGGACAAAGTGCATCGGCACACAGCTAAACAGTGATGACGTCACAAGCCGCGTGTTGTGGTCCTTTATCAGTCATACGTTATCGCACGTGCCAGCCGGTATAAATACCGCCTCACCGCCACACAACATCATTCGACAGCCGTCTCGCAGTTAAATTTATATCTGTCGATTCAAAGTCGTGAAATCGCTTCAAATTTCAATTTTCCGTTCGATTTTCTTCTCCGAAAATATTCCAATTTAAAAATGGATAAGGGGCAACTGATCGGATCCGCTACCCGCTACATCGCCGGCAGGCATGCTGTGCAGACGGTGTACTGGAGGAAGCCAGCAGAGGATGGTAGCAGGCTGCTGAGGACAACCAAGACCACGTTCTTTGGAAAGAACGAGGGCTCCAACAAAGTGGACTCCGCGGAAATGTTCGCGAGAGTGCGGGAGCGTTACATGTAAACAGACCTTTACATGACTACTACACCTGTGATAATACTTTAAGTCTTGTTAAATGTAGTGTTAGTGAGATTGTTTTTTGTATTTTGTAGCGAGTGTAATGAATGATTGTAGCGCCTGTAAGATACTTGTTTGTGTGGCTGTTGTAATACTCAAAGTCGTGCTGTCAATTTTTTATTAAAAATATTTCATAAATAATGGTAAATCTTACTACTTATTGAAATTAAATACATTAGAATGGATTAATCGCGTTTATTTACACCATGACCCTACGTTTGGTCTTACTACCTAACCAGAACTGCTCCCTTGAATATACTCTGTTTTTTAACTTTAGGTACAATGTCTCATAATTATTTTTATGCAATTTTCCTATTATGGGCAGTGGGCAGTATAACATAGTTAAAAAACCGTGTATAACAAAAAAAAACATTTTTAACATTGAATAATTCGTATGTTGTTAGAAAGTCTAAAATATCCTGGACGGAGGAGGGGGCCCATATCAGCGGGTGCGTTACTATTTTTTATTCCTATGTTAAATCAGCATGTGTTTCGTTCATTAAGTTATCCATTAATCAAAGCCAACCTGCAATTAGTTGTTAATACAGAATTTTTTATGTTTAGTTAGTGATACTTATTGGACTGTTTTTTTACTGAGACGGCCTATTATCGGCCCAAAAAATATGGGTTTATGGGTTGGGTGCCCTACTACTTACATACATGAAACACTTTATAAATATAAGAACGTCTCCAACTTGGTTGTTGGAGGATATTATTTCGATGTTGGATGACACCTTTAAAATAGCACTGGAGGTCATACTTTATGTACAACTGAGTGAGGGACAGTGGTTTCA
The DNA here is from genome assembly GCA_949128165.1 of Lathronympha strigana. Lineage (NCBI taxonomy): Eukaryota > Metazoa > Arthropoda > Insecta > Lepidoptera > Tortricidae > Lathronympha > Lathronympha strigana. Next base: position 6,327,514 of record OX421911.1, read on the forward strand.
GGCTGCTCTGCCAGTTCGTCATGGTGGGCTGGGGATTCGTCGGTGTCGCGAGGTAGGTGTGGTGGCTTTTCTTGCCTCGGCTCATGGAAGTCTGGGACTCGTGACTCGCATTTTGTCTATGGTCACTATTTCCGAGTTCTCTTTGCGGCCGAGGCATTTGTCAAATGGTCTACTATTTGCCAGACTAATGAGCGGCCAAATAATCCTGCCACTCAACGAGGTTGGGACGATATACTGTGTAGGAAGGTTTTTGCGGGCCTATTGAGCGAGGCAGTCGGCGCAGATTTAGCGCGCCTCCATGGTGCATCTTGCTACGAGTCAGGATCATGACTTCATGCATTGCCATCCCCACAGTTGGGCACGCTGCTGGATAACGACTCCTTGAGGATCACGGCTGCCTTGCGCTTGGGTTGCAAGGTTTGTGAGGTACATCGGTGCATCTGTGGTTCAGGTCACCATGGCCTTAGCTGCCAAAAGTGTGCTGGGTGATTTTCGCGTCAAAACAAGGTGGTTCGCCGGGCTTTAGTGTCGGCTAATGTACCCTGCGCTTTGGAGCCTCCAGGGTCAGATGGAAAAAGGCCGGATGGTCTTACGTTGGTTCCTTGGCGGAGAGGTAGGTGCCTCTTATGGGACGCTACATGCGTGAGCACTTTTACCCCGTCCCATTTGAGTGGCACCACAAGAGCTGCTGGGTCGGCTGCGGAGTATGAAGCTAGGCAGAAGCATTCCAAGTACTCTGCCTTGGAGCCGGCGTACGACTTCATACCGGTTGCGGTAGAGACTGCCGGATCATGGGGTGCGGAGGCCAAGGAATTCATAAAAGTGTGGTCGTAGGCTCAGAGACAGGGGTTGCGATCCTCGGTCCGGGTCAACAGATCTCTTGGGCAATTCAGCGGGGCAACGCGGCTAGTATCATGGGGACGTTTAAGCCGGCTACGATCTAGAGTGAACCTTTTACCTAGTTTTAATAAGTGGTTATTACTGACAAAGCCTGTTGCGGAATACATCGTTTGTAAGTATGTGACGAAGCCTGTAGCTGAGCCTGTATCCTCCTGACAAACCGTATGTTGCGGATTTTAGACAACTGTTTTTTAAATAAATTAATATATTTTCTTTATAAATATAAAAAAACTGTAGGACTTTCAACTTTTAACACATTTAACAGTACAACTTTTACAGGTATCAGAGAAATAAAAAAAACACTCTGAATTCGCTCTTAAGTGCCCCATAATCAATGTGTCCATGGTGTACCTTATAGATACGTACCTAATATATATTATAATATTATCCTTCTAGATAGAGCCTGGTCACCCGAATATCGATTTTTTTTAACTTGCATCGTACTTAGGGTCATCAGCAGATGAAGTATCGTTCGGTACTTTTGTTACAGCCTGTATTGTCAAAATCATGAAACACAACAACATACAATGATAAAACAAAAAAGGACCACCTGTAAAAATATACTTTTTTCTACTCCAGCACTTTTATCTGTCAATTAGATGACTGACAGCGATATCTAAATCAACTTCATTTGAGTGATGGCAGTGAAGTCTATTTGTCTATAGGCTCATAAGATAACTGCTTAGCAGTTCTCTTATAGATATTATTATAATACAACTGTTTTTTTTTAAAGGGACAGTTTCCGTGCAACTGGTTTGTTTTCATTTACAGTAATAAGTAACATTTCAAATTTATGAATTAATTAGGTACACAACTTGAATCAAGATTGAAAACACACGTAAATACATCTTACTATAATAATTGTATCAAAATAAAACTAAAATCTAATATTCAATCATATTCATATTACATTTGACATTCAGTGGTTTTAGAACGCAACCACATTTTTCGTAATTGAGAACTGGCTTATTGTTGTTTATGGCATGTTTTGAGTGTGTCCGCGGAAATCTTCTTATTCGAAATTGAAAAATCTTTTACGAATGTTCGTTATTCCATTATTGTATATGTGTTACAAGCAAATAACTTAAATATAAAAAGAAAATGAGTGTATCTGATAGTGACGTGTGTACTCCCGAAGAAATAAAGGCTGCAGCTCTCATGGTAACCGACAATTTGTTACCTGAAAAGTCAAAAAAGGTTTACCAAAAAAGCTATGATAGCTTTATTTCATGGAAACTAGGAAAAAAAGCTGCCACGTTCTCTGAAACAGTATTGTTAGCATACTTCGAGGAATTGGGAAAGAAGTTCGCGCCGTCAACGTTGTGGACTGAGTACTCAATGTTAAAATCCACCATAAACATTTACCATGAAACAGATATTTCCAAATATTGTAAGCTGCGCACCTTCCTGAAGAGAAAGTCCGAAGGCTTCAGGGCTAAAAAGGCAAAAACTTTTCTGCCAGATGATATCAAGAGATTTATTAGTGAAGCACCCAATTCCCTTTACCTGTTTTCTAAGGTTTGTAATATTTTGTAAAGATACCTAACCATATCATCAGTTTTATAATATATTGTAAACATTTTCAACAAGCTTGTGTTTTTTGTTATAACAACTATTTACCTAATTTGAATCTTTTCAACCGACTTCAATATTTCTAAAGGAGGAGGTTCTCAATTCGTCTGAATTTTTTTTATTTTTATTTTTTTTTTCTAATGTATGTTACCTCAGAACTCCGTCATTACTGAACCGATTTCAATTTTTTTTTTGTTTTCTGAAAGTAGATGTTTCCAGATTGGTCCCGTTTTTTTCAAAATCGATTTCTGATGATGGGATCCATGAGGAACTGAGGGAACTCCTCAAATTTGAAAGGCACATGCATGCTGATTTGGGTGATTTCTTAAGAAACTCGATCATTTCTTTACGAAAATCATCAATTTGGTGGAGTGGATCTGATAATGGAGACCAGGGATGGCAAAGTGGAACTGCTTGGTAATTCCCATGACTATCATCCGATTTAATAAAATATTTTTTTGTCTGAAAATAGATGGTTCCAGGTTTGTCCCGTTTTTTTCAAAATCAATTTCTGATGATGGGATCCATGAGGAACTGAGGGAACTCCTCAAATTTGAAAGGCACATGCATGATGATTTGGGTAGTTTCTTAAGACACTCGAGCATTTCTTTACGAACATCATCAATTTGGTGGAGTGGACCTGATGATGAAGACCAGGGATGACAAAGTGGAACTGCTTGGTAATTTCCAGCTCTATCATCCGATTTGAGACATTCATCTTTTCTTTGTAAAGAAATACCTTCAGGATAGTCCTATTTGATTATAGTTCTATTTTGATGATGGAATTCATGAGGGATTGAGGGAACTCCTCAAATTTTAACGGCACATGCATTCTGATTTGAGGTTTTCCTTAAGTAACTAAAACATTGTTTTGGGGGAGCCAACATTTTGATGAAGACCAGGGATGGCAAAGTGGAACTGGTCAATAAACCTAGCTCTACTTATTATCCTAGTTGTGACATTCATCTTTTTGATTTGATTTCTAGTCTGATGATGGAGTTCTTGAAGAATTCAGAGAACTCCTCAAATTTGAACGGCACGTTTATTGTGATTAGAGGGTGTTCATAATTAGCTTAGGCATTTTCTTACTGTGGCTATCATTTTGCTGGAGTGTACCTGATGTTGATAATCAGGGATGGCATATTGAAACTGCTCGATAATTTACAGTCTGTCATCCAATTTAACACATTGTTATTTTGTTTGTTTTATTATACAAGGGAGTTCCGTTTGATTATACTTCGCATGTAATGATGGAAGCCCTGGGACATTAAGAAAGCTCCTCAATTTTCAATCTTACACGTGCGGTGTATTGGATTTGTGAAGTAAACTGGCTAACTCAAACAAATTTAAAATTTCACTTTTACCGGGAACCAAATGAAGTCGGTTTTTTTTTCTTAAAAATTATTTTGTTATAGGTTGCTGTGATATTTGGAATAATGTGAGCATGCCGAAGACAGGAAATGCATGACTTAAAATATGATAATGTGAAGGATCTTGATGATACTCTGTTGGTACAGTTATTAAATACAAAAAACAAGTTGGACCGTGTATTTACTATTACTGGAAACTATTACACTATATGTAAAAAGTATATGAGTCTGCGGCCAAATCGATGCAACAGTAAGAATTTCTTTATAAGATTTTTTAAAGGAAAATGCACGGACCAGAATGTTGGCATTAATACTTTTGGAAATATGGGGCGAACTGTGGCCAGCTATTTAAATCTATCTGAGCCACATTTATATACAGGGCACTGTTTTAGAAGAACTTCAGCCACTTTATTAATCGACAGTGGAGGGGACATCACTGAACTTAAAAGACATGGAGGTTGGAAATCTACTGCAGTGGCTGAAGGATATATAGACACCTCAATCCAGACAAAGATGAAGGTATCTGAAAAACTGATGGGATCTATAGATTTTAACAAACCATCCACTTCAACATCCGGAGCTGCATGCGTGCCTGGCACCTCCAAAATTCAGTCACCAGAAGTTCATCAAAGTTCAAATGTTTCCGAAGAATTTGCCTCTAACACCAAAGTCTGCTCAACAACTACCGCTTCATTAAATGTTGTAAATGATAAAAATGCTACTTCTACAATAACAGATTCTGTATTAAATGAAATTAACTTGTCTCAAATAGTCAACCCAAACAATGCTCCCATAATAATAACTAAAAACACTATTCAAAATCTACACTTACATTATCACAAATAAATTGATTTATCCTGTGTACTTGAATTTTATTTACCTTTATTACATTCTAAAATATTAATGAAAGTGGTTCACTATGTTTTTCTCTTTGTTGTGTATTCATACTTTATTTCATATCATGAAGTACGTACATTTTCGTTCTATGTATTTGCGGCTGTCGTAGAAAAAGTAATGTATGCAACAGCTGCTAATTGGTTCCCTTATTATACCACTGTTGCATAAACTACTATTATCGAGGTTTGAATATCAGTTTTGTTAGAACTCACCCCATTTTACAGTATCAAAAGGTACGGTACAAAAACCAGAAAAAAGTTTGTAACTTTGGATAAACATATACAGGCCACAAAATATCAATTTGTGGTCCAAACTTTAGGTCCATGGGGTTCCAGCTCACGCAAGTTTTTTGTAGAGGTCTAAACTGGTGACCGAAGAGCTGGCGGCTTCCTCGCACAACGCATTGCCATACAACGAGGAAATGCCGCCAGCAGCCTAGGTATAATGCCTCAAATACCTATTTTACATTTAAGGTTGTAACTAACTGTATATATTTTGTTCGTTATAGTTATAGCTTGGTAAGTTACACTTACTGTATATATTTTGAAATAAAATGTTTTACCTATTCACTGGTTCAGAGGGCTTTTGACAATGTGTTTTTTAGATAATGAGGTTTGTCTGCATGTGCCTAACGCCTGGTTCAGGATTTTTGAAATAAAACATTAATGCGCTAATTTTCATTCCAAAATCGCATTGCTTATTTGCAAAATTAGTAGTTATAGTAGCACTCAAAAATGGTAAGCCGTTCAAACGTTTGCAACCTCACGTTTACCTAATTAGTCGATCAAATCAGTTCCAATTCGGCTTATTCCGTATGATTGCATGTGTTTTCGTAGCATAAATGAAATAGCGCAAAGCACAAACAAACTCAGTACCAAATAGGTACTATCATACTGAACTGACTATTTATAATCTTTATGTCAAAGGCATAAGGTATATATATTATTGGTCAGTTAAGGTGGTTGTTTGTTCGGTAATTCGCGAAATAACTCGGCCTCATCAGGCGGTTAAAGCTTCATTTAGTATTCATTTTGCACTGAAACAGGCAGAATATTAAATGAGTGGCTAGTAATAACACTAATCACCATAATGGGATGTTTATGCACCATGTGCTACAATAATTGGTTGATACGGATATAATAAAACATAATTATGAATTTTGGGTGATTTTGATTTTTATTTTATAAAGGTATTTTATTTATGTACAGTAGATAATATTTTCGTTAAGTATGTTTGACACATACTGGATTAGCTGAAAAAAATTACACGTTACGTACGTCTATGAAAACTGTGATATGATATGATATTATTTCAAAATTTTAAATATGTATATGCTCATTCGCTCCACTGGTCACCACAGGGCTGCTTTGTTCCTCGCTTAGGGTATTGGCATTGCCATCCAGCGAGGTTATGCAGCCAGCTTTGTCATCACACTACTAAATAACACCGACAAAACATAGGGGACACCTGTAGATAAGTATAGGTCCTAGCCTATATATGGCCTATATATGGGGCCTACCCCATAGGTTAAGTTTTAGTTTATGTTTCAATGTTTCTTTGTAACTTATTTTTTTTGTTTTAATGTAAATTCCATTGCTTTGTTCAATAATTTAAGTGAGGTTAAAAAAATACGAGTACATCGTGGCAACGAAATCAGTTTATAAAGTTTGAATGAACTCGTGGAAACAATCTCAAGTTTTAAACATTATCTTCAGTAGGATAACGATTATTTTTATTCTTCTTTATTTTGATTTTTCGTTTATGAGGCTAACTGTACACCGATTAAATTATCCAGCTTACTCGTGTAACAAAGTAACTTATTATAATAAACTAGAATCATTTGTGTTAGTTTCTAGTAAAAGGTACCACTTTGCCGCTTGTTAATAAGGTTCTTATCTAAACAAATCTTTATGGCATTAGCGCCTTATCGGTAACCGACAAAGTTGTACCTTTTTACTAAAAATAAGTATATTTAGATTATTTCAGTACAACCAGATTTACAGATGAGGCCAAATGAGAACTCATACATGAGTCTCGTTGTATGGAAATCAATATGAGGGTATATACAGTAACTTAGTAATAAAGCAGGGCAGTTTCTACCAGGATATTATACTCTCATATATTGGGTGTATTGAGTTGAGTGATAACGATTGACTGCTTAGACTGATGAGTGCAAGTAAAAATTATTTTTATGTAGCCTCTTTTGTCTCTTTCTGCTGGGCAAAGATCTCCTCGCTCTAGATCTCCAATACCCCCGATAAATTGGGGGATCTAAAGATCAATATCTGGCCAGCTGTTGAGAAATGTGGGTCTGTCGGGTCAACCAATGTGCGCGGTAAGTCCGTGGCAAGATTAGCCTACTTAATGGGGCTTTTGGCAAACGTGGACAGCCCAGTACCTGTGTGAAACACACTAAAATCCTAAAAATTATCGTATAAAATCGTTCTTATGAAACAGCTATATGCATGCGGCAACACAAAACTTTATATTTTACTCTCGTTCCGAAAATGTTTTAGTTATTACAATAAATATATGACATAATAATAATACATAGACAATAAATATATGAGGGTATATGACAATAAACGATTCTTATTCTTATTCTTAAATCTAGTGAAATGTATAACCTCCTTCAATTAAGATCTAGTCTTTACAGTCCAATTTCAAGTGAAAAATTTTGCTGAATAAAAACTAACTAATAACAAGCAAAATAATAATCACTTATACATGCACTAGCTAGTTACAGAACTATCTTTATTTATATTATAGTAGATCGCAGGCAGACGTTGTGTCTACTTACGTCTACAACAGACTGTTGTCTAGGTAGCTAGCAGTTTAGTGCCCTGTAGCCCGGGCATTAGAATACGGCTATGGTATCTCCTGCCTGTCGTAAGAGGCGACTAAAAGGAGTCCTCGGGGTCGTAGACGATGGCAGCTAGGGACTACCATCGTCCTAAAACAAGGGGGAACCCTCAGCGGCGTGACGCAAGGGTGGCACTGGCGAGTTCTACCGAATTCCCAGAGCCACCCTAATTGCGTCGAAGAGGAAAAAGGGGGGTTTTTTAGTCGGTGAGACTCCGACATAACTTCTGCACTGTCCCTTCGGTGCAGAAGTATCCATAACGGATTTTTCCTCCCCATAAGATTCAGCGGAGTTTATTACCATTTATTTTCGTGTTTTAATGCTAGATTTACCACTCATTATAAAAATAAAAATGTTATTAGGTACACTTACTTTGCCTACAAAGTAACGGTGAGTAACTATGGAAGCATTTCATGATAGAGTCGACTAAGCTTATTTTGGATTGATTTTGATAACACAGACTGTGAGAATGCTAAGTAAACGTCATAATTTTATAGAAGTTTGACGTTTATAATAATACTTGCGCAGTCTGTAATATCAAAATCGGTGCAAACTTAGCTTGGCTCTATAGCAAAATCAGTTAAAAATAGATATTTAATTTTAAATCTGAAATGTTTCGGAAAAGGATTGCTATTTATCTAAATGGTTTTTTCTCAAACATGATCGTAAATGTATGCATTTATGTCACAAAATGAAGACATGAAGTTTCTTGTTTACGGCTCCCCCCATTTACTTCTTGGCCGGCGGCCGTGAAGTAATGTATGGCGTAAGTATGAACGAAACATTATTGTCCGCTGCTCTAACTTTTTTTAATTTGCGTACTAACACTAAACTGACAAAGGAAAAATTACATACAGCCAACGACCATTAGATACTTGCGACATTAAAAAAAACAAATTCTATGTTTCTATGTATATTTATGTGCGGTTTAACATGGTGCTCGAATAGCTCATTCAAATGGCATCTTTAAAAAATAATAAGGTGGCAAATTAAACATTTTTTTCCTTACTTACCTATTTTCCTAGTAGTTGTTTTAAATTTTATACTTCCTTACAATGTTTGAGAAAAGCACTATACAAGCCTCGGCCGGAAGAGAGATTGCAGGACTTGTTTAATCCGGCCTCGTCTACGCCTCGGCCGTCTACCACAAACTCGTCCTGAAATCTCTTACTTCACGGCCTCTGCAGTAATATATTATTATTTAATAACTGTTATACAATCTGACTACGTTTTGTGATTTAAAAAAACCTTTAATTTTTACCACAGAATGAGGTAACCAGTAACCACACATGCACAATTTTACTTGTAAATTTCTACAATTCTACGAGCATAACCGACTACTACCCTACACCATTTTATTCTACAGTACCTACCCACACATGCAGAGTATAAAAATAATTGTAAATAATTTTATTTTTCACGAGAACAGATCATAAACGTGGGTTCAACTAAGGGTCTAACCACGAACCACTTCGGTCGTTCGTTCGCCTATTTCCCTATATATCGCTCTTACTTATTCGAGCGATAAAGTGACAAATAGACGAATGAACAGTACGTTGCTCATAGCAGACCCCCTGAAAAAAGCGTTGCACTACCATACTAAATTGTGAGATGACCGCGAGTTGTCTTTTGTGCTCTGTCTACTCTGTAGTTGAGGTGTTCTGTGATTTAACCTGACAATGCTTCTATAAAAAATACACAGTGCTTATTTTAATTCACTTTAGAAAGTACCTACTCTTGTTTACAAACAAGTCTTGTTTAATGTCTTAATCTTGTCAGAAACAAACATATAAAATACAATAAGTTTAACACCTTAAAGTTTATAAAAGTAGTTTCCTAATCTTCAGGAGACTTTGAAATTATAATTCATGTTTTAGGATTTGTTATACACAAACATTTTTTTTAAACGAAAGTAACGCCATCTACGTATCACTTTTACATGTTTATTGCACTTAAATATAAGATATATAATAGTTTCAAAATTCTACAATGTCCCTTATGAAATGCTTTTGCCTTGTAAGGCAGCTACTTCAATGAAATCCGTAAAGCTCGAGGAAATACTGCCAAATTGTTGGCCAAGTCATGAAATAATATCAGACCCATAATCACTTTCTTAGCGTTTTCAATATATTAGAAAAATCGCAATTAGTAAAAGGAAGGGGTCCCCTTATTTGGGTAACAGGAGATTCCAGGCCAAATTCCTCAAACGACGAGTCGGTGTGCAAAGGAAACTGTTCCATATGCAATCGTCGCTCGCTAACGTGCATCACCCTTTGTTCATTCTAAGACATCTCGCAAACAGTAAACACAGCTTTGCGTTTCCTTCCATGAAGAGTGATAGAAAAGATGATATGAGCTTATCTCGCTCGCACTTTTCTTGAAAGTTGTTGAAACTTTCAACTCTGTACTTTTTAGGGAGTGAGGGAAATCTATGAGAAGCTTCACAATATTTGAAGAAAATACGAGGGCTTATCTAATAGTTCTTAGGTGGTCTGGTTCTATTCGATACCATGCAACGGGGACCCGATTTCTAAGATTTCTTTAAAAGAGATTACTTTTTATTCTAAATAAGTGTCGCATACTACTTTAGTCATATTTTTTTCTGCCTTCCGGCCGGCAAACGCCACTTTACGCAAAACTAAATTGCCGCCTGCCGGTTCCGTCGAGCAGAAAAAGAATATACACACCTCGGCCGGTAAATGGGAAAGCCTCGGATAACATGTTAGTCGACCTCGGCTTCGCCTCGGCCGCTAATTACATGTCATCCGAGACATTTCCCACTTTAACGGCCTAGGTATGTAATCTACTATTTTAACATAATAGGCGAGGTTTCATGCAATTACCTCAGTTTCATTCAATTCAAGTTTCTTCAACTTAATTGGAACGTTATAAATTGAAAGAGATGTCATATACTAAAGAAAAAGTGACCAAGGTCCCCGGTGAGCAGGGCTGGGATCGAACCAGCGACCTCCTGCTTTTGCGGCAGATATATAGTAGTGTGACTACTTAAAAAAACACAAAAACATGAATCAAAACATTTATTACATTTAATAAATGATTTGATTCGTGCTTTATAATTGTATTTAATTTGAACGAATAACCACTGAATACATGGTCTTCCCTATCAATGTGATCCCTATCAATTACTGAGTTAAAAAAATAGTACCTGATCACCGATTAAAAATCATCGCGTGTACAGTTTGATACATTACTTCGCCCAAATTAAACAGAAACCGGATCCTTTGTCCCGGAAACAAGTTGCCCTGATCGGCCCATGTGATTAATATTGCAAACCTTTTTCAAACTCTCAGATTACTTTGTTTTTGTACAACGCTGAGAATATTAACGTTAATATTGAACGATGCACTTAATAAAAGGTTACTTTTGAGTTTTTTTGAAAGAGTGAAAAAAAGACTTTTGTTCTATTGGATTTTTTTTTGCAGTTCAAAAGTTTTTCAATAGTGAGGCTTTTAAATTAGTAAAGTATTTACGATTCTGTCATCTGCTTACCACTTTCATTCACGTACCGTGAATGCACGGTAGATAAGGGTTTTTTGTGACTGAATTTCAATCAATACATAAAATAGTTGAGACGTATAAAAGTAAAAAGAGAACAATTACGTACTTACCTTTAAAAAAAAGAACAAACAAGACGAAAACTATTATTGAATAACCTATGGAGACTAGGTAACCTGTATTGTGACTTGTTTGTGTTTTGTATGCGTGCGTTAAAAGATAAAGGTAGGTAGATAAAATCAACTACTCAAGCATTCAATGTTAAATAAAATAAGGTACCTCTTTTTTTCGAAACTTTCGTCTAACATAATGTTTTGAAGTAGGTACTTAAACAAGAAATAAGTAATCATAACCAGGCAAGAAAAAGCACTTTATTCACAGCAGGTAATCATAATCAGATATTCTGTTTGTACATATAAATAATGTTATTTGCCCTATAACCAAAAGGTTTGCCTCAATAAACATTTTTTCCAAACGTTTTGCTGAACGTTCTTCAAATAAAATATTCATGAGTACAAAAGTACTAAAACATTAAATGTGAAAGTGCAAGCCAAGTTCAATTAGCTTCCATGACAACAAAAAACCTATTTGTAATAATTAAATAGACATATATTTTATCAATTGACGAAAAAAAAACCCGTAGTTAATTGGGAGCTCACGACTTGGGTACTAATTCATAACAAAAAACCAAAAGAAAAATATATAAAGTTATTAGGTAAATATAAGGTAACATAAATAATAAACAACCTAATCTTTTCATCTGTTCTCCTTTTTTACCGAAAATGAGACGCGATTTCTTCATTTTCTCGGATTCTTGATCTTGAATAAAAAGATAACGAGAGAAATTATTTATTAAAACAATATATGTCTTTGAAGTATACTTCACATATGTACATATCTATAGTTATTTTCATGTAAGTATTTTTTTAAAAAACAACGTGACAGAATATCCCTTTTCAGCGGAAATAGCCTTCCGATTGACCACTCTGTCATAGTGTTTTGAGTTGAATAATGTGGATAAATTTACAGTTACTAACCAGAAAAGTAACAAGTAAACTATACCATACATAAAAATTGTAATGTAGTTCTTATAAAATTCTAAGTCGTTAAAATAACATGAACTTTGTTTGGTCTTGAACAATGCTTTACCTACTTCTTGGAGCTTGAGTATTGCGATGCGATTAGGAAATGTTGGTAGCATCCCTCGACACCACGGTCCACCAGTGGTCAACTTTAGATATTAATTTTAGTCACATTGCATTTTAATTTTTTTCATAATATTTACATAGTTAAGTTAGGTACAGTCACGTCTATAAATATCTATACACTTTGGAACTTATTTAACTGGGAACTTATTTATTTGGGTCATCATTGAATACAGATGCATATATATTTATGAAGCCGACCGTACCTCATCTTACGTCGGTTACTTTATACTATAAAGAAATATATATATACTTATTATTTTACAGAAATTCGGGAGATTAAATATTGCATTAAGACACACATACCTACGCACTTTAGTATTCAGTTAAAGGCTTTTAAAATCGCTCATTGCAGAAACCGAACCAGGCCTACCTTTAAAATATGTTCCAATACAATCCAAATACGCCAACAAAAGCAAGATTATGCACATTTCACACAATGCAATTAAGGGTAGGAAATGTAAGCGGGAACAAGCGTGGATCGCATCACAGTCATCCGCTTACGTTGCGAGCGCGTCTATAGTAATCTAAATAGTATACTAAATAAGAACGTACAGAAAGACAGATTACGCATTGTACTTCTAGTGGTTCAAAAATGGTACCCCTAAGCTCTCCATAATCTGTAATGCGTAGGGACTAATTAATACACCGTAAACTTATACACCCACATTCTTGTGTGGTTCACACAAAAAGTCATGTTTTTTTTTTAACGCGATGACGATGTGCGGCGCGCATTAAACAAATTGTTGATATCCACGATAGCCCACGTATAGGTTTCCTAAGTGGGTGATCGTTACGCGAACGCGAAGTGGCGTGGCGCGGCGCCGTCACTTAGGGCACTCCAATAATTACCTCCTTTTTTTTCTTTTAAATTATGGCTTCTGTCTGAGAGCTGGACAATTTTGCCAATTTCAAGTTTTATCAAAATCCCAGTATATTATAAATAGAATCGTATATTTCCACTTGGTAGACGTTGTTCGGTAATTGGTCTCGCTATATGTTAAGTATAGCTATAAGACTTAAGATATAGTTTCTCAGGGGGCCGAGATCCCGGGATTGCCGCTTGATGACTAAAGGAGTGATTGAAGTCGTTTCAGGATTAAATTCTTCATTAGCTGTACACTGCTTCGTTAGTTCACTGCATAATTAGCTATCAATATTACACATTAAACGACAAAAAACTATTCCAGAGACGCCGCGAGAATAGGTACCTATCAAAGGTTTGTTTCTTGACATTTGAAAGCGAAACGACATACCGCGCGGCGTCTTTATCGCGTCTGTTTGCTAAAAGCAATGACTTTTCTTGTGTTGACGTTGACGTTGACGTTTGTTGTATAAGTTTACATTACAGGTTACCTAATGTGCATTAATTAGTCCATACGTATGTGCGGGTGCGTATGTGCGGAGTGTCACCAAGTGACTTATTTTCACCGAAAAAACAAAAAAAAAACTTGAAACTCATCGGTGACTATAATTCTACCCATGATATCGATTTACGAGTGCCCCCTGCCACACATTAATAAAATCACTATGACCAAAAAGCGTGAAATATTGTTATTATTTCCATAAAAAATCTTAACTGTGATGGATGACGATGGTGTACGTATGTATCGAAGTAACAAAAACTAGAATCGCATATAATATTGGGATAATTACAATGGTATAATTGATATTTATAGGTACACTTTAGTAAATAAATAACAACTAAGTCAGCCTACTGTAGTTGTTCAATCATTAAGAACATTGTGAATGAAATCTAGTGATTCCACTGTTCAATAGTTCATAAGAGTGAGTTTAGTTATGTTCTGGTACTGTTGGTTCAGCGTTTAACAAACTACTTTCGTGTTTAATCTGTTTTCGCATATTCCGAGAGAGAGAGATAGAGTTTTGTTTGATTAACGCAGTCTTGTTTGTTAATCTGTTCAATTTTTTTAGCTTACGGAAAAGGGCAAAGTTGAAATTAAGCTAATATAATGTAGTGTTCAAATGCATTTTTTTACACTTATTGCGTTCAAAACGTTAAATTATTTTATCCACAATGTAGAATAGTTTGTTGGCGGTGCGCCATAAGTACCTAAGTAGTAAGTTATTTCTATGTAAAGTCGACACCAAAGATATGCTTGCACTACCGTATATGACTGAACGATTGATTAATTGGTTTAAGCTTTTTTGTTAAAATCTTTCGGCACCAACAAGCAGGTAATTAAATCCCAAATACGTCTACCTAAGCAGACTAGATTATTTCACGGGTTGGCTTTCCCGACGGTAAGCAGACACAAACTTTTTTATCACACGCCGTGCGCCACCCAACTATCTGATATTATTTACATTCCACGGGTAAACAAGGGCAGATTGAAAAAGTTCCAAAACAACACGAAAAGTGCGCTACCTCCAAAAATCCATCAAAAATGTTATCATAAAATCACAAAGAACGCTTTCAAACTTAATTTACTTCAAGCTTTTTAACTCATATTCGATTTTACTTACTTTAGTCGTTGGGAAAATAATTAAAGTCAATGTCTGTCGTACATAATGTAAAATTAGAGCTAAGCCGCACCTTCTAAGTCTGAGAAAATTAAGTTTCTCAGAATTGAAAGCAATTTCGTGACCGAAATTAACCTTTACAAAAATGAGAGTCACTCACGGCTTGGAATAGAAGACGGAGGTTTTAACGTGACGTCACGAGCTTGGTATGACGTGCGATGCCTATTGACGCGTTACAAATTATGCAAATAGATACGCCTAAACGAAATTAATGAGAAATGAAGAATTCAATGAGGTCCGACAGCGGTTAAAATATGGAGCATTGTTTTAATAATTTTTAAGAAAGAAAAACCTGCTTCATTTGGCCTTGCCGGTAAAAGTGAAATTTTGAATTAGTTTGAATTAGCCAGTTTACTTCAAATATATATATATATTCACCACACGTGTACCTTTGAAAATTGAGGAGTTTTCTT
Organism: Lathronympha strigana; assembly: GCA_949128165.1. Classification (NCBI taxonomy): domain Eukaryota; kingdom Metazoa; phylum Arthropoda; class Insecta; order Lepidoptera; family Tortricidae; genus Lathronympha; species Lathronympha strigana. Next base: position 6,342,794 of record OX421911.1, read on the forward strand.
AATGTTTCATAGACCCCATTATCAGAAATGGATTTTGAAAAACATGGGACCAAATAGGATTAAATCGGTTCAGTAATGACAGAGTTCTGAGGTAACAAGCATTAATATTAATAATGAATGAATAATAAAAAAAACATTTACACGAATTGAGAACCTCCTTCTTTTGAAATTATGAAGTCGGTTGAAAATATACAAATAAAATTTAAAATTAAAAGGCCTGAAGTAAGTAGAATATTATTTCTCGAGTTGATAAATTATGCAAAAGCTTAACTGCGAGGGTGAATTCATTTTTTTTGGTATTACAACATTTATTACAATTTTCTTTCTTCCAACGGTAGGTCGCTTCGTAATAAATTCAGTGCTATAGATTAAAGACAAGCTAAGGTTTACACAATTGTTTTTTAGACGACCAGACCTAGACGATAGTGACCACACGAGTCCTGTCTGGTAAAGATATTAATTTCCATAAGTACGTGGGTTGTTATCAGGCCCCAATTTCACCAAGCTGCAAAGAGTGACAATGCTTAAAATTACTGAATCACTTGCGTTTCATGCGTCCTAGGCTACGGTAACTGCTCACAATTGCGCGGGCTTTATGCTAATAGTGTTTTAAAGAATTTTTGGTATTTTTCACATGAGACTCTTCTTTTGTCGGAATTATATGTTGTGTTTCTTGTGGCAATTGTCAAGAGCTCTTCACAAAAGGATTTGTTTTTATTGGTAAAATGAATGTTTCTATTAATAAACCACATGTTGAATGCATACAAACATACAGCTATAATGATGGTGACAATTGTCACACTTGTTTCCGTGGTGGTATACCTAATTAATCTTATCCACGTGGTCGAAGAGAGGACGGTACTGTTGTGCGAGACTCAATGATGATGATAACATAACAGTAAACATTTCAAAAACAAACCAAAATAATCCTCTTCGACACAATTGTTCGAAAACACCGGAAAATAGGTTACATTCAGATAACGGCAACAGTATAATTCAATGAAGGTGTCCTGATTAAATTTCCTTCCCCCTCGAAATGCCTTTGTAACTGCGATTTTCGACTATAGCAATAAAAAATTTACTTATTCTTATTAAACTAAACAAAACAATATTATCGCATTCTACTTGTGAAATTAATTTTGTGAAAACTTGGTAATTTCGTTTTCAATTTAGAGCTCTGTTTTGAATATTGCAGTAATAACATTTAAAGCTTGGCTTTGTTTCATTGAGATACCTTCCTTCTTATTTAAATGAAGTGACAATAAAAATAAGAATGCTGGAAGAACCCGTTTTATGAGTATTATGCTTGTATTTATTGAAGTGACATAAAAGACACTTACTCGTATATAGGTACCTCGAAAATAATAAATACTATAGTTTATGTTCCCAATAATTATGTTTAAAATGTATGTTTCATACGTCTTAATCTGTTAAGTCAATCTGTTAAGTTAAAGGATGACTCACGACGTCGGGACGGGACGGTATATATCGGAATAACGCGGAGCCCGCGGATGTCATGTGACGTTTTCTATACATAGAAACTGACTAATCGTTGGTCGCGATTCAGCGCGGGAATGCCGCTTGCGTGATGGGCACACTGCCGAGCGGTCCGGCTTTAAGTTTGTAGGTATTGTTTTTCAATTTTTAATGTTTAGATTAGATTTATCAATTACACTTTATACTTATAATTTATAATCGTTATTAAATGTTTAACGCATTTTGAATGCGATTTTGTTACCAAGTTGTCATATTTAAATCAATGGAAATTAAAAAAGTAATTTTTATTTTTTGACATTCGTAAACAAAACTTTACACGCGCACTTTTGCGATGATTTGACTAATAAAATGTTTTTGTTATACAGTAAGACATACAAAATTCGGAAAACAAAAGTTTTTTTTGCGAATATTTAACAAAAGTCTTATATTATTTTAACTTCTTTTTGCCTCAGGAAAGTATGGTCAAAATATTTTCCTTTCCTCGCGGGCACCTTTTTTTAACTTTATATTTGGACTAGAGTTTCCACGCTATGGAAATACTACAAGAGGTGGAGTTTAAATACATTAAATTGAATATAATATGTATTTATTTACTTAAGAAATTCGTACCTTATAAACTTATAAACAGTTTAGGTAGCAGCAACAGCGTTGCACTTATAGCAACAATTAAATTCCTTAATAAATTGAGATGGTGGCACACTAAAACTGATTGGTTTCCAATTAAATTCTTGCGATTCTTATTAAAATTGAATTGATTTTTTCTACTCCAGCACTTCTATCTGTCAACTAGATGATTGACAGGAACAATAAAAAGAATACATTTATTACGTTGCACACGGTATTCCATAAACACATCTTGATGCTTGGCGATGGTGGTGGATGCTCTTATGTATTTTTATACAATATAATATTACTGTTTATATTTTTTAAGTTCTATAGTTGGTATTCGACATCTTCCACATTCTGATTTCCCTATTTTCGCTCTCGCAGAAAAACTAATGTATGCAACAGCTCATATCTAGTTCTTAAAGTTTTTGGGTCTATTATTACATAACTCGACTTTGTCTCGTTTTGTAACGGCGAAGCTTGAATTTCAAGAACCCTTATTATATAACTGTTGCATAAAGTACTATTATTTTAGGGTTTACCTAACTGTTTCTTTTACCACCCGCGACCTTCCGTGGTGTTTTATAAACCATGGCATGTGGCAAACAGGGAAAACATAATAGCCCTATTTAAATTTAAACACATTGTCTAGCGAACTTTTCTCGGTCAGGTAAACAGTGTGAAAAGAAGACAGATGGGGTCCATGTAATGTTTCCAAATAAAACACAATGGGTACCTGTTTGACAAAGAAAAATCGCCAGTCGCGGAATCAATAGAAAGCCAACAAAGGCCCCTGTTTCTTAGAAATGTTTATAAACAACTAAGGAAACCGAAAGAAAATTACTTGAAGTAATCTCTATGTCAACTCGTAGGAACACATTGAGAAAACGAGTATGAATTTATTGATCAAGCCAACGAGAGCGTGAACGAAGTGCCGTTTCAGCTTAGGTTATGTCCCGCTGCCCGCTTGTTCTCTCTCCCCTATTTGTCATTTTTATGATTGGCCAATTTCCCCGTAGGTACTCTGGTGCCACTTGGACGTGCCTAACATCGTCATGCATCCGAAAACCCAGATCCAAATCGTCAATTAAAACCGCATATAGTTTCGTTAGTTTTTTTGTGTTTGGAATTTTTTCAAAAAGAGGGGGTCATGCGGAGGATGACTAGGTCTACAGAGCACAGATTTACTTGCTGGGTACCTACAATAATTCATCTTTTTGAGTAGGTAGGTGCATATTATTAAGAAACACAGAACGGGTTTATCGCGAATGCAGTTAATTTACCTTAAACAAGGAGTAAGGAAATATATGGAGGAGCCCTATCATTCTACTATACACACTTCAGGTTAAACAAATATATATGAAATCGACATAGAAGTCCAAAACCATACTCTACTTCTTTCTTTTTTAAAACCGATAATGTAAGGTGAAAGAGATGACATAACATTACACTGCTCTCAATTCCGATACAGTTTAACATTTATACCACATGTTGGCTTCCGGCTGCCAGTCGCCATTTTATCTGCCGACTTGTTTACAAACAATCAGCTGTCAAGTGGTGATCATCTCTTTTGCTTTTTTAAGTGATTTGCTACAATAAATAAGTTTTTAGCATTTGATTTATAGTGTGGACATCAAGTGATGCAATCGCAATATGCCTGGGTGCTCAATAAAACTGTGCAGTTCACGGAAATCAAAAAAATGGTCGGTATTTAACACTTCACAGGTTAGTCCCAGTTTTTCATAAATAAAGTACTATTACTAGTATTACTACTATTAGTGTTACTATGAGTAGTAGTATTCGGGTTTAGGTTTTACATGGATATTGTACGTTTTAGAAGTATTTGTCGTATTTAATGGCGCAAAGTACATACTTACTTGACAGTTTAGCATAGTGTTGGGCTGTTGTCGATTGCCGACATCGCCTAGAAAAAGTTACTTATCCGGACAAAAAAACGACTGATTAGTATTTTTAAGTAGCATTTAAAGTGTTATAGGTAGGTACATGGTACTTAATTATTTTTACGGCTTTAGTCGTATTATTATACATAAAAGTATATTTCTAAAAACTCAGTAAACAAAAATGAAACCGGATTTTTTTTAACAAAAATATCCGGCTGTTGAAATTGGTTTATTTGGAAACTAGGCAAATTAGTTAAGGCATTTTGACAAAGGCCAGTATAAATGTACCTCAATTTATTTGGTTAAATACCCAAATTCACGATAACATCAGCAGTAAACTCCCCTTTTTGATAAATTGGTTAATTAATCCCCTATCGTGACCGCTCTTATTACAAACGGTAACGTTGTCTCGTACTTGTAGACATTAATTAAATTTATCGAAACTATTTGTGGGACTATTTTGGTTTAGTTTTAATGGGTACCTATGCAATATTTAATGAAATATATTTACATGGGTTCTCCTATTAATGGTGCTCCTAAGTGACGATACTTAGTAATTTAGTATACAAGGGGCAAAGTGGTTGTTTGGGTGAATAACCTATTTATTGTTGTTATACTGTCCCGTCAGCCAGGAGACAAATGCAGCACAGTTTGTTAGAAAACAGCCCGTGCAGCGTGCTGCGGCACTGCTCCGCGCACATGTTCGCGGACGACCTGTGCGCGCTGCGCGCCGGCACCGACCTCGAGCAGGCCTGTCGACTCGTGCAGGAGGACGTGGACGCGGTCGTAAAGTGGTCGCATGATAACGGTATCGTACTCAACGCAGAAAAGACCAAGCTTATGATCATCCACTCCCCATACTTAGTTCCCAAAAAATCTATACCATCCATATTCACCCATAGTTTTGATTGTTTCCATAATAATAATAATCCGAATACTTGTACATGTCAGCCCATAGAAAGAGTGAAAACCGTTACATACCTCGGTATGAAAATTGACGAAAACTTCTCTTGGACCTCCCACGTAGACTATATATGCAGTAAATTACGAATCCTATTAAGTAAATTTTATCATTTGAGTTTTAAAGTTCCTACCAGTACATTAAAATGCTTATACACTTCTTTAGTAGAATCAATTATATGTTATGGTCTTGACTGCTATGGCCTTACATTTAAAACCAACATTGAAAAATTAGAAATATTACAAACCCGATTTATAAAGCTACTTGTAAATAAAAAGATTAAAAATAGCTGTAACAATAATTACAACAAACTATTTAAAATATGTAAGATTTTGCCGGTAACTTCGAAACTAAAATACATTTTAGCATTAAAAAGCCATGGCAGTCACGACCACCTAAACCTAGTCAGACATAACCACAATACCAGAGCTCTGACCGCGGGTAAATACGATGTACCAAGAGTTATCAATTACTATGGAGACCGAACGCTAAAAAAACGAATACCTTACCTGATGAACACATTACCTGCGGACATTGTAATGGAACCTAAAAGAAATAGATTTAAAAACATGTTGAAAAAGTTTCTCTTGGATGCCTTATAGGTAGGCCAATTGCCCGTATTACTTAAGTCTAATAGTATATGCATAATAAATATAGGTAATAATGTTCATAATGTAACTGACTCCACAGTCAAACTAAATACTTAGTTTTGTGGAGCATATAAATAACACAATGTATGTAACCTATGATTGTAATAAAAAAAAAAAAAAATGTTGTAGTATGTTCTACTAACATGCTTGGTAGATAACCCATTATAGAAAGGGAATCTTCTTCTTCTCAGTCGGCATCTTTGTTGCTGAAGGTCGTGTCTAGCTTGAAAGATTTGCCGCTTTATGGACCATAAATAAATAAAAATAAATATTGTGGGACAATCCTACACAAATTGACCTAGTCACACGTTAAGCTCAATAAAGCTTGTGTTGTGGGTACTAGACGACGATTTATATATTTATTATAGATAGATACATATAAATACTTAAAAACATAGAAACATCCATAACTCAGAAATAAATATCCGTGATAAACACACAGATAAATGCCGTTAACCAAGATTCGAACCCGGGACCTCCTGCTTCGTAGGCAGGGTCACTACCAAATCAACGAGGCTAGGAGGCCGTTTTGTTTGTCTAAGTATTTCTTAATAAGTCAATATGCACATTCTAAAGTCAACTTCAGTTCTTCAATTTGACACTTCCTTGATATCTAAGGAATAGATTTTATGTTTGATACGCCATCAAAAAGGCTGCAGATGTAGTGCATAATGATTTTCCCTCGAATTTTCTCGGATTTGTTATGCTACTTCACTTGACCTCGGTACTTTTAGTACTGACACTGAATGAAACTGTACTGTTACTGAAACAGCATGACAATACGAGGCGGGCGTTTTCGTAAATATACGAGGGTATATTATTGGCTAGACGACAAAAAAAATCTAATTAGTCTGTCTGTTAGATTATTAAAAAATATACAATACGTCTTTTTCTTTTCTTCGTCAAATGCAAAATGACGATAATACAGGGCTTTAAAGTTTCGCGTGACGTCAAAGCTAGGTGCAATTCTTACCTACTGGTGACGTCACCAGCCCCCACCACGGAACTTTGACGCTCTTCATATTCGTCAACTTTAGTTATCTTGAAAAAGGAAAAAATACGTTTCTAATAATTTTGTATAATCTTTCTGACGGACTTATTAGAATAATAGTTTTTCAACCTAGTCGTCATCCCTATTATGCACTACATCTGTAACAGCAATGACAGTCTGAATTCGTAGGTAGCCAAGACGATACTTACCGGCTCTAAAGCTGGTTCCCAATTGTCAAATGTCAGGCCCGGATTTTAATGGAACGTTCAATTTGTAGAACAGTGCTTGACAAAGGCCTTCCCCAAAGATTTCCACGACGGTCATTCGCCGTCCTTAACCAACGGTCTCCCGCGTCCTTAACCAGATTGTAAGTCCATTTAGCCGAGGGCTCTCCACGTTGCGTCTTCCGGTTCGTGGTTGCCATTCAAGAACCTCAAACTCAAACTCAAACTCAAAAAGGATTTATTGAAATAGGCCAAAACTCAGCACTTTTCAACGTCAAATAGAATACACGATACAAAAAAAATAATAATAATACAAAACAAGTAACACTTAATTCTAATAAATATGTCAAACAAAAAGATATAAAATTTAAATTGAAATAATACAATGTCAACAGAAATTAAATTAACAAGTAAAAAAATAATAAGTAAGTCTATACAATTTATAAATTTTTATAATCAAAAATACATATCAAATCGAATTAAATTATTAACTTGGAACATCACAGCGGTTTCGAGGCGAATTACATCAAACAAAAAAGATGGTGAACAAACAAAAAAAAAAAAAAAAAATGATGATCCGAACCGTGCGTCGTCGAGTGTTTACAGGTGAGAACTTTGTCCCTGTTATTTACTTTAGAAGCCAGAATATGATACATAATTATAGTTTAACAGGTTTCAATAAAGCATTAATATAGATTTTGACAATTTTCATATCAGAGAGATCTACCAATCAAAATCAATAATAATTAATACGTTTCTTTTTCTAGATGCCACATCCAAAACTAAAACCATCGCAGCTATATGTCGTGATACCGAAGGACAGAGCACGGAAGAAAGAAGAAGGCAGAAACTACATATCACAAGGATGCTAATGATTATCGGCCTGCGTAGTCCGGAGCAACTCGATCCCAAGCATTTACATCGTCGAGATAATCTTTAGTGCTGTAGTACGCTTTACTCATTAAGGTATTTTTGATGTGATTTTTAAACCTATTGCCTCGTAGTTCTGTTACAGAACTAGGGAGTTTATTATAATAGCGTATACAGTTTCCCTTGAAGGAGTTTTTGATTTTTTGTAATCGCGAAAATGGAACTGATAGTTTATTTTTATTTCTCGTGTTAATGTCATGTACGTCACAATTTTTCTTAAAACAATCTATATTTTTATGAACGTGCATAATATTTTCGTAAATATATTGAGAATACACAGTCAACACACTAATTTCCTTAAACTTCTCTCTTACTGACTCCCTACGTTTCATCTTGTAAATTCCACGTATAGCGCGCTTTTGCAGTACAAAAATGGCATTTACGTCAGCTGCACTGCCCCAAAGTAAAATGCCGTACGTCATGATGCTATGGAAGTATGTGAAGTACACAAGCTTAGCCGTTTTTTCGTCTGTTAGAAGGCGAATTTTCCACACCGCAAAAGCTGCGGAACTTAACTTGTTGGCGAGAATATTTATGTGAGGGCCCCACTGCAACCTGGAATCTAAAGTTAGACCCAGGAATACCGCAGTAGTACTCATCTCTAGCTCTTCACCTTTGATAAAAATGGTCGTTTGTGTGGTTTGGACATTTGTAGTGGCAAACCTGATACTTTTTGTTTTCTTTTCATTTAGCAGCAAGTTGTTAACATTGAACCAGTCTACCACACTTGATATAGCACTGTTTATGTTGTCAGTAGCATCCTGGTTCCGTTTAACTTTAAAAATCAGAGATGTGTCGTCTGCGAACAGTACTATGTCATGTCGGTCCTGGACCAAATGAGGCAAGTCATTTATATAAATGAGGAACAAGACCTTTCTGCCCCATAGGCCATTGGTTCTGCCACTTAAGTCTGTCAATTATTTGAGCTATGTCGTCAACCTTTAGTTCTACTCCGGCTTTTACCCAAACGATACTCGATACAGTGTCGTTCATATACCTACTCAGTTCACCACAGGTATAACATAACCTGGAAAGTAGGTACGTATCAAAGATTTGTATCCTCAAAGGTACGAGCGTGTGGAAATGTTCCTAGATATCGATAATGGCTTCGAAGGGACACTTCAGTCCTTTCTTGTCTACGTTACCTTATCTCCGTCTGGAACCTCCAAGCGTATGGCGTACTAGCATGGTTTAAAAAAGACGAGGTATTTTATTAATTCTGTACCTATATTTTTACTATACAAACCTTAGCTTACCTTGCCAAATCTTATGAAGCAATGGTATATCTTAGTGTAAAACGTAAAATCAAAAAATCCGTATTTAGGCCGTAGATTCCATTTTAGATCTTCTGTATGAAATATCTTTTGATATTAATAGCCGCTTTTTAGCAAAGGAAAAACATCAAGAGAAAAACTCCTATGTATTGGGCGTGGTCAGAATTCTGGGAATAATATTTTACCTTATGCAATTAGAACAGGTGCCAAACATCTTGTAGCCAAAAACGTGATTTTTTTTCTGTAATTTTAACTGTAATTTAAGGCAGCTTACATTATTTTGTTCTTTGTAATCAAGTATTTGCTTGACAATACTATAAAAAATTTGTATTGATGCTTAATATTTTTGCCGCCACGTCAAAATAGTAGGTTTAGCCGGTTTTCGGGCAGCTAGGTATTTTTTTTTTAATTCGAGTGGAATTTATGAATTATAATATATTTGACGAATCCCTGTCATTATGCTTTTCTTGGAATAAAATTGGAATAAACAGTTGTAGTACTGACCAAATTGCGTTGATGCACTGACGAGCCAATAAAAATATTATGAAATTGACGACCTCACTTATTTTTCAATGAGTCGTAAACATAATTACCAGTGTTGAAAAAAATGAAATAAATATATGACACACTTAAGCATCTTGCAATTATTAAATCGCATTTATAAACATGATTCATAATACTACGCTTTAAATTACAACGGTTCAAACTCACGTATTTTTATCACAATAGGCGTGACATGTTTCGACTGCATCGGGCAGTCATCGTCGGACAAACAAAGTGGTGTTGTCACCTTCGCGGCTCGGGCATCACTCACGCCTATGGTAATGGTAATGGTAATGGTAATGGTGCCACCATTACCTTTTTGACTTGGCGGCAAAACACATTCAATACACATTTTTAATAGTTCTGTCAAAAAAATAAGTGACAGAGAACAAAATAATGTAAGCTCCCTTAAATTACAGTTACAATTATTACAGAAAACATTGTTCACGTATCTGGCTACAAGAAGCAAGGCACCTGTTCTAAATGCATAAGGTAAAGTAAGTTATCTCTGTATTATTTCCCGAATTCTGACCTCTGTAATACATAGGCATTTTCGTCTTGATGTTCTCTTTGCCGAAAAGCGGCTATTTATATCCAAAGATTTTGTCACGCCTATGCAACTTAATGTCAGTTATGACTCATGATAGTTTTAATTATATCACAGACATAATATCAATACCACGCTTGTTAGAAAAAAATCCCAAAGTTACCTCTATTTCTGTCATTTTTGAGTGGCATAGCTACAAAATGAACTTTTTGTACCCGTTTTTTGCGTAAACGTGTAAGCATTAACATTATCAAGATCATTTCGCAGGGTTTGTCTCAACAAAATGATTTATTTATTCACTCAAACTAAAAACCTACTAAATCTTCGAGCATTGCCACGCGCGAGCTCATTTTCAATCTCACTCCCTAATTTACATATGCCCATCCTCTATTTCATCGGCCGAAGCGTGTGGTCTGGCTAGTACTCATAATCAAAAAAAATGAAGGTTTAATTTTAAATATCGAATGCTGTCATGTCATTGGCCGTTAAATATACTGTAATTAACTATAAATAGATCATGGATAGCTAATCGTTTTCATTCCTTAAGGAAACTCGAAAGTGAACACAACTTACGTTTGCACGGGCATTCTTATCAGTGACTCATTAAGTGACCGTTCATTAGCGGTTATCTTTAGAAGTTAATAATAAAAGTGACCATTTATAATAGTGGACCTTCAAGAATCAGGTATGTTGTTTCATTTTATCTTACTTGTTTGTCATGTTCATTGAAAATATAGATATAACAACGGGTCTACGACACGAGCTATTTTCTATAAAAAAAGTTCAAAATTATAATTCACTTAAACTTTTAACTATGTTCTTAATCTAATGGAACGATGTTTTTTCTTAATGAAGAACTTAAATGTGTCTAGATTAACGGCCATAAACTATTGTCTGCGGAAATTTGCGGATTGTCTAGTTAGAAGCCTGCTACGCCTGCGTAGGCCGAAGCGTAACAACGCTACGACAATGTTTCAAATATGCTTATTGACTTTGTTTTATTTTTTCAGATGGGCAGTACATTGGATCCTTTTTAAGGGATTTTATATTTGAACTATAACTGTCTACGAGTGGTTCAGACACAGAAAGATACCTTCAAGTGTTACAGCAGTTCATGGACATGGTGCCGAATGTAGACAACATAGATACTGCCAATTTGGATAAGATTATGAAGTATGTTTGCCAACGACTTTCCTTTTTATGGAAATCTACTTCTCGAAAAAAAAGTACTGTTCTGAATAAACATTCTAAATGGCTGAGTGAGAAAGAAAGTGTAAATCTACCGAAATTATCCATATTAAACAAAAATACGCCACGTGATATTCCGCACAAACCGCGGAGCGGCGGTAGTGGTACGTCAAATGACGGAAATACGGCACGCAAGTTTTTTAAAAATCCGGCTGTACCTGCTGAAATGACAGGTATCTAACTATGCCTTATCGAAAGGTGTGGAGTTCTTTTGGAGTGTATGTCATCTGGCTACAATATAATTATAAATAAGTTTGATGAATACGCCAAAGAGACGGCCAAGCAACTCGTGACAGCATACCCATGGTATCCCTTACCTTCATCTGTGCATAAAATGCTCTTACACGGTGCTATAGTAATAGAAAACGCATTAGTTTCTATTGGGGAGCTGTCCGAAGAGGCTGCAGAATCAACTAATAAAAATATAAAGGCGTTTAGGCTCAATCATGCCAGGAAAATGTCACGAGTCTTAACAAACACAGACCTTTTAAACAGACTTCTACTGAACACAGACCCATTGATCACATCCATGAGGCAATTGCCCAGAAAAAGAAAACTTTACTGTCTGTAAACGTTATAAGTTTGTTAGATTGTAGTTCAATTTAAAATTAAAAATTAAATAATATTACATGTCAGGTCCATGTAATATTACTTAATTAATTTATTTATTTTATTATTTGTTCTTACTAATATAGCTTATAGAACAATTATTGTTAGATTTTAATACAATAGAACACCTGTAACTAACAATCTATATACCCTAAGTTTGCTGTTTAGTTTTAATAATTGTATACTTATTTTTTGCTATTTGTTATATAGGTAATACATTTATGTGTAGCATTCCTCAAATTGAGTTTTTTTTTAATAATCGTTAAATCCCTAAATTATAAAAATATATCCAATAAAAAAAATCAAGTAATTGAGTAAATAATTAATTATGAGCGCTTTACTTAGGCGCGCAGCCCACCGTGCGTCGGAAAATACCGTCTTAAAGAGTGAGATGCTAGTGAGGTGAAATACACTTTTATTTTGTTCCTACGTACTCGTAGATAACACAACCTTAAAAACACATTTTCGCTTGCTCTCTACATTATATCCCCCCTAAGCTTTCAACAAAGCCAAATACGTGCATGCTAAGATTGCTAAGCATTTTTTCCTATATCGAGTTTTCTATCTCTAATACGTAGGATTTTCGTGTCGCTACGAATTTTCAGGCCGTGGAAGTGTCGCCTTTCCCCTTGTTGCCCTCATATTGTGGGCCTTTTGATGTCTTTATGTATATTCAAATTGCATTTTTTGTACCTGCGCATTTAAAGGAACGGGGTGAAAAAATACAAGATTAGATGGTAATAGCCCGATTTTTTGCTCCAGTTTAAGTAAATAGCTCTCTAATGTAAATTGTATATAAAATATAATTATATAGAGAAAAAATAATCCAGGGTCAGTTTACTTATCAAACTAGTTGTACCTAAATTCTAGCACCTTAATATTGACATTATAATAAATTCGAACTTGGTTTATTTTAGGTGTGTATTATTTTGCGCCAACTTATACAACTAAACCTCTTAAACGGTCTACGTATGCTAAAATAGATTTCACATACAAAAGCGATTATTTAACATAGGTATAGACTTCTTAGAACCATCCCCTTTACTCCTTATGGAGATTTCATACATTATAATTATTTACTATACCTACATATTGCTGACTATGTTAAATCGGGTTTTAATGCTAAGAGTCCTGTACTAAGAAAATAACATATAATTACAAAAATCATTATTATTTTTGTAATTATATAGTATTTAAATGAACAAAGAATAGATTAACTGCTTACCATTACCATTACATAATTGTAATGGTAAGCCACTAAACATTTTTTTTCTAAGACGAAGTATTATTGTAATACTATTTGATGTACATTTTGACCCTTATTTTTCGACCCTTATTTATTTATAGGGTTTTTTTTTCTCTTTATTTAGGTAAACAAACAGCTACTACAAGTGATTCTTGTCTAGCTTATTACTATGTTGTTTACAGTATGTGTGGCCCACGACGCTTACCACTAATTAAAGTAAATAAACATTTAGAGCCTATCTAGTCACCGGATTTATAAACAAATAATGATCTAAAAATATATCTTTGAATAAAACCTGCCAAATTCTCTATTCACCCCGCGATTGCTATTGGCCCCGTTTTATAGTCCTCAGAGAATTGAATATTCGGGTGTCTTGCTTTTGTTTTCAATGCTTTCAAGTATCGTCTTACTACGTGTAATATGTTTTTCAATGGGATCCGATAATTACCTTCTGAAATATAATTATTGTGACAGGTACATCTCGTTTTTAGCCCAATTTCTAAAAACATACTGTAATCTCAAACCTCGTTTCGGGTCTTTTCATTTTGTAATGACTTCATTACGTTATGACAGCCTGTCCGATTTTAGGACTTAAATTCAAGAGGGTTAATCCTTTTTCTTGGAATGAATGGGCATTGGCAATTTTCAAAGGTGGTGTACATTGTGGGTCCATATTGGCTCATATAAAGTTATTCGTTATATTTTTTTTAGTTATACCGATTTCTGATCATAATGGTCATTGGTCATAATTTTATTAGGCATATTGTTTTTTCGTAGATATTTTTACTACTACTATTATTGTTCATAATTATGTGTAGTTCGAATATTTGTATTCATAAAATCATTTCTACAATTTGATTAATTTATATAAGGTTGTTTTAAAGAAATAGATGACTAACAATCGTATTTTTTATAATTATTTGTACTCATATAACCTAACCTACAATTCTGGTGGCAGTTCGGTTCTTGGAGGGTCGCAGTTTCTAGCCTAACCTAACCTACAATTTTGGTGACAGTTCGATTCTTCGAGGGTCACAGTTTCTAACCTAACCTAACCTACAGTTCTGGTGGCAGTTCGATTCTTCGAGGGTCGCGGTTTCTAACGTAACATACAGTTCCGGTGGCAGTTTGGTTCTTGGAAGGTCGCAGTTTCTAACCTAACCTAACCTACAGTTCTGGTTGCAGTTCGGTTCTTCGAGGGTCGCAGTTTTTAACCTAACCTACAGTTCTGAAGGCAGTTCGATTCTTCGAGGGTCGCGGTTTCTAACTTTTTTTTTTTTTTTTTTTTTGACGGTGTGAAAATGCGTTACGCATCCCCCCGCGGCCCGGGGCAGGCCATTTTGGGGGGTATGTGGGACTCCCCACTCTCAGCTTTTCCTCAACTGGGAGGAATGGCTAGAGGTCAGGTCTACCCACTAAAAACACACCGGCGTCACCCTCCAGGACATTGAACGGGGGCACTATAGGCACGCTTGCGCAGTCTTCCACAATGCCCCCCGTCTGCTGCGTCCCGACATGCCAGCCGGGAAAGCCCGCCGAGGGAGGGGCGAATCAGTGACGCATTTGACTCACCCCCCAGACGTGTAGGGCCATGCTGTGTGGGTTCCCATCCCACTGGCTCTACTGGGGAGGAATACGGTTTGCGGCGCGGTTTCTAACCTAACCTAACCTAGTCCTGGTGGCAGTTCGGTTCTTCGATGGTCGCAGTTTCTAACCTAACCTAACCTACGGTTCTGGTAGCAGTTCGGTTCTATGAGGGTCGCAGTTTATTATATATAAAATGTTGATTGCAATCTTATTTTAGTATTAGTGCAATGATAGAATTAAAATAAGAAGCTAAATATCCTATCCTAATGTGTGCATTTATACGCTCATTTTTTAAATATCATGATTCATGACCAGCATATGTATAAAAAGTTGTATAGTTAAAAATAAATTATGATAATAAACTACATCACTTGAAATCGTTATACAGAGAAAGCATATATACAATAAATATTAGTATTAGAGATATTTATTTTGATTGACATTATGAACTTATAAGATTCGAAATTCCGATAGTGGCGAAAAAATAATAGTTATAAATAATAACCGTTATAATGAAAGATTGTATAGGAAACATTTTCGGACTTCCAATAATCGAAGTTACAACTTTATGTGAACTTTGGCGCACCCGTACATTGTCGATTTGGATAGTTTTGAAGTAAACTAGTTAATTCATACTAACTCGAATATTAAGTTTTACCGTAAAAGGCCAATTGAAGTCGGTGCTTTTTTCTAAAACAATATTTTTCATGCCATTACTTCACTAGGATCAACAGATTTTTAATTATTCTAACACGCTAGCTCTATCATTTCTGAGATATTCGATAACATGCTAGTGACCCGAAGCTCCTGCTCTCCAATGTATTACAGCGATGGTGTTAAGCCCTGATTGAAACGTTAAACTCCGTCACTCAATTTAGCAAGGAAATTAAAACGTGCCACCGCACGCTGCAGCCCGAACCGCATTGTCATTCCTGTACCAACATGTAATCGCAAACGATTATCTGCTACGACTCTTTCCATCACGTGAATTGTACGTTTTCATGCCCCAGTCGTGATGTAGAAAGAGTGTAGTGTAAGAGAATAATTAAGAGAATAATTGGCATTAGATTTACAAAAAATATCTCTCTTAAATGATCTTTTTTTTGTCACATTTGGCTTTGAGATCATTCACGTTACCTATAACAATGCAACAGAAAAAAAGTAAGTAGACATTTACGGAAAGCGTCACTGAGCTTTAGCAGGAAAATTGTATATTATGCATCTCATTCTGTCGCATGAGTGCGAGCAGTAAGTAAACTGTTTGAAAGATGTTTGTTTACGAAAATGATGACATATTAAACAAGATAACTGATCAGATGTTGCCACTACAACTGTGGTTTGCGAGTGGTGTTAATTTCAACTTTTATCTGCTGCGGTGTAGACCTATCAAAAAGTTCTACAGTATAGTAATTAAGTTATCAACTAAAATATGCAAAAATATAATTAATGAGACAATAGACACTGCCGCACAAAACCTTTTGGGAAACAGGCAGAGCAGAACTCAACAAGCGCACTCATGCGAGCTCTGATAAACGCCATTCAAAAGCAATATAATTATATAAATATCAGTAGCGCTTCCCATAACTCATGTAAATTGCTGAAATAATTTTATATTATATTAAGTAACTAAATATTTTTTTTTAAACTGTGTCGACAATAAAGTGTTATTTACTTACTCAAATAAGTTGCTGAACGTCAATATTGATGAACCCGCTAACCTAAGGTTAAAACTGGGCATTTTTGCGAGAAGAGATCTAAAAACTTTTTTTCTAAAACAGTTAAATTGAAATGTTATTCACGATCAGAATCACAAACTCCTTCGATACTACTAGCAGAAAAAAAGAGTCCATTTTTTTATATTCCGTTACCCAGTCGTCGCTCGAGCCTTGGTACGAGAGTCGACAGACGGAGCAGAAGAAAACTGCTTGTCAAAATCATTTAGACGGAAGAAATTGTCAATAAAACTATGCGCTGGTTTACCAAGACCAAGCGGTTTGAGAAACTTCTAGGCATCAGCCATAAACGTAGAAGATACATTACTATGAATAAACCGTCGCTTCGCCGCACGTACCATCTGGTTGCAACGATTACGCGCCAGCTTAAAAAGTCTCCAGTTCTCATCGGTGCGGTCTCGTTTGAAGTGTCTAAAAGCTTGGTTCCTTCTCCTAATGACCATTTGAACCAATGATCCAATGGGGTGGTGGACGCCTGTTGTGGACAGTGTGCACAGGTGCGTGTTTATTATAGAGCTTCAAAAAGGTGTCGCTAAACAGTACCCAACCAGTGTAGCCAACTTGGAGTCAATCGATGAAGCCGAGAGCACAGGCGCCCAATTTGTAGCTACGACATCTTTTAAGAAAGCATCAGAATCGATTTTAGTGATAAGAGCAGGGTTGGGTTTAGGGGCCTAGATTTTAAAGGACGCAAATATCAGGGCAGGTTGCGAGAAACCAGGGGCCAAGAATAGGCCTTGGTTTGCACTAGGAGACGCTAGGAGACGAAGAGAGGATAGCATCCAGCCAACTGTCAGAAGAGGCGTTGAGGTGGAGCTAAAAGAAGAAGAGTCATGTTCACTGACTGAAGTAGTAACCTAACTTTACGAGAGTGAGATGTGTGTGTGTGTTGTGTGTTTTAGAGATCAGTGATTAGATCACCCATGATTAGGTGGTGTGTGTAATCCGAGCTAAGAAACTCGAAAATTTGTTTCAGACTGGAGAAGTTATCAATTATTGGAAAATAGTAAACAACGCCCAGAACGACCTTAATCCCTTTAAGAATTTCCGGCTTTGGATGTATTATTTTTAAATAGAATGGCTTTCATATTAGGAGAATATTGGCTAGTCGTTTCTTGAATAAATGTGCATACCAAACTGCAGTAGATTATCTTTCAACTAAATATTCATAACGTAGAGTATCTTCAACTTAGTTGCACAAACGGGACTTACCAACACCACACACTGAGACACCGAACAAACTGAGACGATGTTGTAAGCCAAATTATTAATGAGGTACCAGCCAACTTCGCGGTGCCATTTGAGACATGACGCACCGCCAGCTGCGACGGCCAACTAGCTTTCTAGTAGATTACAGTAAAGTTATGTTAGTGTGTGTTTTATACTTTAAGATAGAGTGACTTATCTCTATTTGGACTATATATCGATTCTTGAATAAATATTAATATTGCACGTATGGAAATACATATAAAGTAAAATTGCCAAATCCCATTACTTTAATCATTAAACTGCTCGAAAAGATAATCATCTTTCAACTAAATATGCATAATGGCCTCCTAGCCTATTTGGTGGTGACCCTGCCTACGAAGCAGGAGGTCCCGGGTTCGAATCCTGGTCAGGGCATTTATTTGTGTGTTTATCACGAATATTTGTTCCTGAGTTATGGATGTTTTCTATGTATTTAAGTATTTATATGTATCTGTCTATTATATATATCGTCGCCTAGTATCCACAACACAAGCCTTATTGAGCTTACCGTGGGACTAGGTCGATTTGTGTAAGATTGTCCCATAACATTTATTTATTTATAACGTACAGTATGTTCAACTTGAATTGCACCAACGGGACGGGAAAACACCACACACACATCTAACAAACTAAGACGATGCTGTAAGCCAAACTATTAACGAATTCAGAGCCAACTTTGCACTGCCGTTGGAGACGTGATGCACTGGCAGCTGCGGCGGTCGGGTTGTTTCTTAGTATATTGCCGTATGTTATTTGGATATCAATTTGTATGTTTGAGAGTACCTTTATGTACCATTTCGGGTCGAAACTCTTGGTCCATGGGGTCCCAGAGCACGCAAGTTTTTCGTAGAAATCGCGAAACGTCTGGTTGATATTACTGGTGACCGAAGAGTTGGTGGCTTCCTCGCACAACGTATCAGCATGCCGATACAACGAGGAAATGCTGCCAGCATCATAGATACAATGCCTCAAGGACCTATTTTAGATTTAAGGTAGGTAGAGGTAGCTAGCTACCTACCTAAGTTACACTTACTGTATATACCTAATAGTATTTTGAAAATAAATGTTTTTATTTGTACTTTTAATAACAAGAATTTTTTATTTTGTGTTTAGGTACTCGCAACGCACTTACATTGATATTGTATATGTATACTGTAAACTGTTTTTTTAAATAATAAAAAACTTTTATTTTCGAAATATATACAGTAAGTGTAACTTACCTAACTACCTACCTTAAATCTTAAGTAGGTCCTTGAGGTATTGTACCTTTTTTTATGGGGAGGAAAAATCCGTTATGGATACTTCTGCACCGCAGGGACAGTGCAGAAGTTATGTCGGAGTCTCACCGACTAAAAAACCCCCCTTTTTCCTCTTCGACGCAATTAGGGTGACTCTGGGATCTCGATAGAACTCGCCAGTGCCACCCTTGCTTCACGCCGCTGAGGGTTCCCCCTTGTTTTAGGACGATGGCAGTCCCTAGCTGCCATATCGTCTACGACCCCGAGGACTCCTTTTAGTCGCCTCTTACGACAGGCAGGAGATACCGTAGCCGTATTCTAATGCCCGGGCTACAGGGCGCTGAGGTATTGTACCTAGGATGCTGGCGGCATTTCCTCGTTGTTTTTTTTAATAAATAAATATATTATTAACAATTTGGGCCACTGTCTATAATTTATGGTCGATAATAGTTAAAGACGTACTTAAACATTAAATAAAATAAAAAAACAAATTAATATGTGATTTTATATGCTATACAAAAATACAAAATTCACCTTTTACAAAGGCATACTAACTTATTTAATTATTTTTACACACATTTTACTGTACTAAACCTGTTTCTATATACCTTTATAACTATGAGGTGACGAGATCAAACTCAAGATGGAGTAGTATTGTGGCAAGTAAATAATTATGATTAAATAACTAGACAAGAACGAGTTACTAGCTGCCAGGGTAGTTTCTTTTAATAAGGAGCTTATACAACAACGAAACATACTTAAACTAGTCTGAGATTGTAACGTCTGGGAGAAAATATTTTAATACTTTATAACAGAGAGTTTCTTTTCTACATCACATAATTATATTTTAACGAACACAACAAAAGTCCCTTTGCAAAGTGTGACAGCCACTGAAAATAATCAGTTAATTTTATAAACAATTAAGTAAATCATAAAATACGAGTATCATTTACAAATGGTCACTCCATATACTAGAAATTGAAATTTACTCTACTCGTACTGTTACGATGAAATCGCGAAACGTCTGGTGACCGAAGAGCTGGTGGCTTCCTCGCACATCGTATCAGCATTGCGATACAACGAGGAAATGCTGACAGCATCCTAGATACAATGCCTGAAGGACCTATTTTAGATTTAAGGTAGGTAGCTAGGTAAGTTACACTTACTGTATATATTTTGAAAATAAATGTTATGCCAGACTAAAATCACAGTTTCAAACATGACAAATTCAATTTGCTAAACTATAAGATCCTTATCTATTGGCACTCAATAAAGACACCCTATTTTAGACGAAAGATATGCCATGCCATCCGAGTTTGGAATTCGGGACCCAGCGGGGCTCCATTCAACCCGGCGATACAAAAAAGGGAATGGAACTATGTGGAAAACTAATCACGCGAACCAAAAAGCTGGAGTATCGGCACATTGGATATACGTATATTCCAGGAACAAACAGCTGAAAACCCGCTTTCCTCATTTTTAAAATTTTACTCGCGGAAAAGAGCAAATAGTGAGTTACAGAGATGAACTTTTATTTGTGCCCTTGGTTTTCTATAGAAACTAACAGATCGTCCCATCTCGCCCCGTCTCGTCGCGTTCTAGTGCGAGTCATCGCTTACAATGCCCCAAGGGCCTATTTAAAATTGATAGTAACTGGTAACTTACTGTATAGGTATGTATGTACATATATTTTGTTACATAGTTATATGTAACGGCCTCCTAGCCTAGTCGGTAGTGACTCTGCCTACGAAGCAGGAGGTCCCGGGTCCCAATCCTGGTCAGGGCATTTATTTGTGTGTTAATCACGAGTATTTGTTCCTGAGTTATGGATGTTTTCTATGTATTTAAGGATTTATATGTATCGTCATCTATTATATATATCGTCGCCTAGTACCCATAACACAAGCCTTATTGAGCTTACTTATTTGTGTAAGATTGTCCCATAATATTTATTTATTTATTATTATTTATTTATGTGAGAATATTTTTTAGGTGTTAGTAGTTTTTATGAAAGGCACGGAATTGTGAATTTCATAAAATAAATAACTTACAATTTTTCACACTAAGCAATTATAATGAGCGTACAAAAAGCAATGCAACTTCGTTAAAGTGCAGAAATAGTTAGACAAGTTATTCAACACAAGAAATAACTGGTATTTATGAAATTTTAGCTTGAAAGTGACGAGTTGCGGAACCTTAATGATCTCTTTTTGAAACCGTCAGCAACGAGTAAATTTGCAGCTGAAGTTTTGTCTGGAGAACAGAATAATGTTAAAGGTGTTTCGAAATTTTGTTGGAGCTTATTTTAAAGTAAAGGTGTGTTTTTGTAGACATTTATTTTAACTAGTGCATGCTGCGGTGATGAATAGCGGAAACTGTGGTAGATTTTTGCCCAGCAGTGCACATAGGGGTTAATTCACGATCTACGCGGTCAAAACACTAACCATTAATTTGTAGTTCTCCATAGACCTAACTCACTAAAAATCTATATAATATTAGATTAAGAGTTTTGTTAGTAGCACTTTGAATAGTTTGGTGAAATAAACAGTTAAAATTGTTTTTTTTGACTACCTTTGACAGGTAGGTGACAACCCCCCCACCCACGTCTTCCCGTTTTGATCCCTTTCTTATTAAGAAAGGGATCTTATCCAACTATTAAATAAGTCGGATTGGATTAGATTATTAATCTCATTACTTGTTTTCGTCACTGTCAGATAAGTAAATCTTTGAAAGTCAGTTTCTGAATCAACGTGTAAGTAATTTATGGAATATTAAAAAATCTCACTTCCTTTTGTTGGCGTTTTATTTTATAATAATATATATAAATTTATTTTATATATAAAAAAACTGGCCAAGGGCATGTCGGGCCATGCTCAGTGTATGGTTCCGTAGTATACCATGGTCATAACAATAAAAAAGGAGTATCTTCGCATCTCTTACGGACTTATAAGCCCTTTTAACCGAGACGATACGTTTTTTCGTAAAAAATCATAAATGGTTTAACTGACCAAGCTCAAAATAACTTTCCTTAAAAGTCCTCATAAAGTTCTATTTCTACAGTACTGAATTCAGGTCCTATTTATAATCTGTTAATATTGCTTGATAAATGTCAAAGGGAAATTCGCCTAATTATTTGTAGGATGACCATTTTACTGAAATATATTAGTGTAAGCTACCTAAATACTAAGTCGGATATACAACAATATGAAATGTGCATGTTACATATTAATTATGTTACTATAATATTGAATACAAACGTGATCCATCTAGTACTTGGTACCTACGTAAACAATAATTGAAGCAAAAGTCGGCCACCTACAATCTCTATTAAGAAAAAATTATGTAACTAAAAATAAATATTTTGCTTTTTAATTATCCTTCGAAGGCAATCTCAAGATTACCTTTGAGTTAAGTAAAGAGAAAACAAAAAAATAGAATGAACATCTAAAATTAATGTTTACTATTGTCGTTTCAATTTATCATCATGGTATTTTTGGAAGGTTAATAATAGAACTCTTTTTAGGGGTAAAAAGAACTTTCTTTTTCATTTGTTCTCTTGTATTACTAAACTTATAATACTACAATACTACATGTGTAGAAAAAAAAATTAGATATCTACACAAGTACACACGTTTCTAGTTAAACTGACTATTCTCATTAAATTTAGTGCCCGAAGAATTACCAAGATGTTTAACCACTGACGAGCTAAAATATTGTTATTTGTGATATCAAGATCCGTCACTCATACTTAGATCATATTTAAAGTTTCTACTTTCTGAGAAAGTGTAATAATTATGCCACATCTTTTTAATGCTGACCTTTCTTGACTTTTTCTGACAACGAGTATCAATGTTCAAAACAATCGAACCAGGCCCGAATGCTCAAGGCCCATTTTAAAATCTTGGGTTTTCAGAGTTTTGTATGAAGATTGTAGGGAGTCCATTGAGAAAATAGCTTTTTTTAAGGAAAATTATTTGTACAGGGTTTTTTCACGGGACTCATTTGGATACCTGCCTACCATGACGTCTTAACGCGATTTAGTTTAGGCTCAGTTGTATGGAAGCGACTAAGTTTATTTAGGTCGTCAACTAAATCGCGTTAAGACGTCATGGTAAGGCCCCTGAGCTTGTCCAAATTAGCCATAAGCAAAATTTTTGTAATTCTTTATAATTTACCGGATTAATGCGATATAAAATTAGTAGATGGAATGACGTTTTTCTCAATAATCATCCATAAGAAAAACCGAAAGAGATTAAAAGTCTACTACAAATAGTCGAACAAGCAGTGGACTTTAATATGAAATAAGAATCTAAGGCCGTTTCTGCTAATTAAACCTCTTCATATATATTGGTTCCGTTCCGTTGTTCATATTTAACCAGAACCGTACCCACACTCTGTACGCAAGTCACGTATGTTGGGTCCTCTTTTAGTCCTTAAAAGACGCCACAGTGGAATTGAAGTACCTACTCGGAAAAGTCGTTATGCATTATTATGGCTGGATACTTAAGGAAATACGGCAAAACGTAATTGGACTGTTTTATACAGTATGGCACCGGCTTGACAAGTGTCTATAAATTATATGTTATCTAGACGAAGTAGGTACCTATTATTCTTACTCGAGAGAGATAAGAACGTTTTATATCGAAACCATACAGCGAGTATGGAGGTACCTATGTATGATGTAGACATAAATGCATAGGGTAGTTAATATATATACTAAATTGACAAAATTACTGTAGTTTTATGAAAAGACGTATTTTGAACGAAGATGTATTTTGATGAAAAGACTTATTTAGTAGCCCTTTTTAATAAGTGAAGCACAAGATAAACGTTAACAATAAACCTAGTTGCCATTGTAGTCATGGATGGCAAATACATCTAAAGCATTTTAAAGTTATGTCAAAAACACACATAATAATATAAAAGAGGCCTGTTATTATAGAAAGCATAATCTGTAAGATTTTTAATAACATTTACTAAATATGTAGGTGTGTGATCTTATTGTATTATATGTGTTGATATTGGTTATTCAACTTACTATAACAATATAAAAGTTATATAAACAATAATTGTACAATTTACAATATGCTAGACGACAAAAAAATCTAATTAGTCCGTCTGTTAGATTATAAAAAAATATACGATACGTATTTTTTCTTTTGTTCGTCAAATGAAAAATGACGGAAATACAGGGCTTTAAAGTTTCGCGTGACGTCACACCTGAGTACAATTCTTACTCACAGGTGACGTCACCAGCCCCCACCACGGAACTTTGACGCTCTTCATATTCATCAATTTTAGTTATCTTGAAAAAGGAAAAAATACGTGTCTAATAATTTTTGATAATATTTCTGACGGACTACCTATATAGAATAATAGTTTTTCAACCTAGTCATCATCCCTATT
Organism: Lathronympha strigana; assembly: GCA_949128165.1. Taxonomy (NCBI): domain Eukaryota; kingdom Metazoa; phylum Arthropoda; class Insecta; order Lepidoptera; family Tortricidae; genus Lathronympha; species Lathronympha strigana. The sequence goes on from OX421911.1 coordinate 6,367,233, forward strand.
GTACAATTGAATATAAAAGTTGTCTTATCCAACACCCACTGAAAAAGATACATCAGTGCAAAAAAAAATATAAAAAACGGTCTCAAATGCACACAATAGAGTAAATTTGTAAAATCATACGTGTTATTGCATGAAGCCGTCCATCGTTGAGGAGCCATGTCGCCAAAATAACACCGAGAGTAATAATAAAAACGCCGTAAACCGGTGTTCGCTTTGTACGACATTCGACAAGAGTGGTTTCAGCATGCGACGACGACGGCAGCGTGCGAACAAGATAGCGATATGGATGTCTGTAATAATACATAGTATCAACTCTCACGCTTGCATTTCATCGCTACATCAGAACGCGTTGACAGTCTACGCCCGAGTAGGTATAGTTTGACAGCAATCGAACGCAGTAACAGTAGGTTAGAGAGCATCATACTGTCTTGTTCTTACGGTAGTATTCCTACCCCAAAAAAAAGGATAGATATAGTTTTATGTCCTAATGTTACTACGATCAATGGGTTATCAGACTACATACAATAAATAGAAAACTCCCGTGAGTACTTAGACCGGGTTACTCACGTCTATAAAGTCGAAAATAGCTCGACATGTTTCGGGACGGTCCGCGCCCCATAATCATGAGTGAGAAGCGCTTGCCGCGATTGCTGCAGTGTGCGCAGAGCAATCGCGGCAAGCGCTTCTCACTCATGATTATGGGGCGCGGACCGTCCCGAAACATGTCGAGCTATTTTCGACTTTATAGACATTAGACGTGAGTAACCCGGTCTTAGTATATTAATATACATACAATAAAGTAAAAAATGCTGGTGATATGTTCTGGGCGTTATCAGTATCGTAGTCTGAGTAGAAAAAAAAATAGAGCAGGTCGTGGCATCCTTACGACTGTTTTTGTTTTTACGTCAAATATATTTTCTTATTTTTATCCAATCGTAGAGTGCTAGTTACTGCCAAAGCTGTACCAGACAAGTTCAATGCGACTCCTTTATGGTACAACTGGAAAATAGCTGAGGTTTTAAGAAAAAGTTATTGCTTTTGATAGGTACCTAATCAGTTACAGTGCGACAGAGGAAGGTAGAAATTAAAAACAGTAGTGTCGTCCTGTTTTCTTACATATATACTGTTTAGAAAGGGACGACACCACCTTTTTCTGTAGCACCGTAAACACTGTGCGGATATTAAAAGTCTATTTGTTACGGGGTCATGGCAGAAATATGACAGCAAAAGCGATCTAATAGAGTTCCTTCGGAATCCTAAACACTTCAGGAAACTGAACTGAAGAAAGAACTTTATGTTTTATTTATTGGCAACAATAATACCGACCGTACCAACAATAATACCGTACAAAACAGGTTTATAGAAAAATTAAAATTTACTAAAATAAAAAATAACTATCACCTCTTCTTCTCTTCCTAGTCGTTCCCTTACTGCTGAGGATCATGACTTTTCAAACGGTCAACAAACTGTCTCCAGCGGTTTTGCTCCGTCTCTTGGTAGAGTGCGTCGCTTACGATCAAGGTTTTGGACTACGGCCTCTAGTTATTTTTCATCTCTGCTGTTCGGAAAGTGTGATTTTCATAAGCAGATAACCAGGTGGAAAATATCTTTTTCTACTCTAGAGTGGAAAGTTTTTTTTTAGTTACTTTGAGCAACCGATAATGGGCTTATGCTTTATAAAAAAGATCTAATGTAGAAAGAGATAGGATTAGGTGTCTGTACCTCCATGAATAAACGGAGACACCTGTGCTATCTCTTTCTGTGTCTTGAAAAAAAAATATGAAAATGTCGAAAATGTATTATTGAAAGAAATGATTAGTCAATCGACGTTTTTGTCTTTTAACACAATGTTTGCTTAGAACGATACATGTATTTTTGCATTGGGTAGTTTATTTGTTAAAAAAATGATTTTATAAAATATTTTTGTAGTCTTTTACTTTCCGAGTAACCTGCCTTTCAGAGTTTTATTCTCGGGTGAAAGCACCCATTTCACCTTCAAACTTTTAGCGTTCTCAATTGTTCGAACGCCATAATATCTTAGGTGTAATGGATCGCTTTCAACCCTTGCCCTCTACTATTACCCTCTATTTTCCCCGTTACTATCAAGCGCTGTAGGTTGTCTGCTCCTCTGCATGCAAAAACAGGATATATTTAACACATGATTTAAATAGATAAAAATGTGGTTTAGGTAGACAGAAAACATCTATTACTCAGGCACAAATAAATGCCCTTACCAGGGTTTGATCTGGTAAGGGTAACCTTCAGCTTCGTAGACGGGATTACTACCAACTAGCATAGCCTCGTAATTAATGTTTTATTTTTGTGTTGCTCTCATTTTTTCCCGCGCTTGAGAGATCTGTATCCAGCAGAGGGACGTTTATGTATAGGCTGGATTATTATTATATTTGTGTTTCTAGATTTCCATACAAAACGGAAAATCTAGAAATCCTAGCAATTAAGCACATTCGCGCATATGAATGAGCACAATTGATTATATTCATCAATCATAATATAAAAAGGTTTCCAAATATCCTAAAAACGTCACAATTTTTAAGTATGAAATTTTGCTTGCGCAGATCAACTATAACACGACAAATATTTCTGCTAAGTAAGATGTAACAGAACAAACAGGTTTCGTGCTTTGAGTTGAGCATGAAATTTCTTCTAGAGACTTCTGACTCTAATTGCGTGTTAACGTCATAAACTTATCGCTAATAGCGTTTCTGTTCGCTACCGGGATTCAGAAAGTTAGTGGAAGTTAGGTACAGTTAAAATTTCGTTTTCTCAACAGCTTCCTCCCGTTAATGTGAGTCAAAAGATATAAGCTGGAAGGCAGTCTATAGGCTTACCTATACTATAGATTAAGTATGTTTTAAATCGATACCTATCAATATACCGGGTGTGTTGCCTGTAACAGGAGCAATAATTTCAACCGCAGACAGTACGCCTCAAACCTAACAACTTTTGTTCAACAACTTTAATAGTACATTACTGCAGAGGCCGTGAAGTAAGGGATTGCAGGACGAGTTCGTGGTAGACGTGGATTAAACAAGTCCTGCAATCTCGCTTCCGGCCGAGGCTTGTATAGTGCTTTTCTCAAACATTGTGAGGAAATATTAAAATTAAAATTGTATTTTTCAAAATATATGCAGTAAGTCTCCCGACCTCAGCAGTTTTTAAAACGGTTTATGTATAAATTTCGATTAAATTTAAAATCGCTGTCAATCGAACTTCATAACAATGAAAACAAACCGCCATACTGATCGTAATAACCTAACTTTGATGTTTTAATGAAATCTCAAAGATTAGGGTATTAACCTTACGTTTTGTATGTTACAATAATACGATCATATCAGTAGTAAACGTCTTTGGGGTGTTTGATAAAATAATGTAAAAATGAAAATATAAAGAGAAACAGTGATAAAACATTGATACCTTTTGTTTACATCGTTTGTGAGTTTTATTGACGGCGATTATACATGGGATTTCGGAAAGAAGAAATCCATCCAGATCCAACTTCTTTTGAACTTTTTGAACTAATTTTACTGGGTTTCTTCGTCGGTCGGATGTTTTATGTGTGAATAAGGTACCTATCGCATATAGGTCTATTGCAGAAAATAAAATGTAACAGGCATTCGTATGTATGCTGCATGCAGCATGTCTTTCTAATATTAAAACCCAAGTTAAGAAAATATTTCAACCTAAAATTTGAATAAAAATGAGCGATCCGAGACTATAAATCGTATTTTACTGTGGAGTCGTATAACACAACAGTTTTCATCTCACCACTACGATGAAAAAGCTAGCTGTAAAATTCTCGTATAAAAAAGGGTTATAATAGATACCATGCTCAGAACAATCTTAAATGTTTTTTACCACTTTGTCCGCATGATTAATATGTATGTATAATAATATATATTCATATCAAATTACAGCTTTCTAGCACTAACGGTCACTGAGATAAGCCGCAGACGGACGGACCGACGGATGGATGGACGGACGAATGGACAGACAGACAGACAGACAAACATGGCGAAACTATAAGGGTTCCTAGTTTACTACGAAACCCAAAAAAGACGGAAAAGGTTTCATACTATTCTAAGATTTCTGAGGATTTATTACGTTACGATTTTTAGTGGCATACAGGCTGCTCCAAAGTGACAAATTTTAATTTGGTAATTTCTTCGTAACCAGTGCACAAATTGTTATGATAGTTCGTTATTGACCCGTGCGCTTAAATTGGGGGGGCGCGGGGCGTTTGGAAATTTGGTATCGATCGCAAACGTTCTGCTTAAAAATAATAGAGAAAGCTGATTCTCTGAATAATTTAATTGGAAGAGAGTATTGTTGCACGAAATTATTATTTAAAAAGCAGTCGCGTAAGTTTTTAAAACTTCAATCACAATTTGAGGAAAATCTTAAAAAACCGAAAGATGAATGAACACGGCTAGACCACTTTATTGCGGTAACAATAATATAAATAGGTACTCCTCTGTATATTACTTCGAGCTTCGTTAGCTCTGCACAATAAAACTCTTACAAGTGATCAGACAGCGACAGTAAATAATAATAAAGTTCTCTCCTCTGTAATTCCACGCGTCAGGAATTTCCAGCTCTCTCCCATCTACATCATTATGCGTCAAACATGCTGCATTGTAATATTGACTTTGCTTACACAGCGCTAAGTCGCTTTTCCAATATCAAGACTAAAAAAATATGGCAGTTGAAAAGGATGTGATAAAATATTGTAGCGGAAAAAATGGTCTAGTCAGCTATTTTTTTGTTGTAGACAAAACATTCCTCCGTGATATGTGGATTTTTGAGGTCCAGAGAGATAATTTTCTGGTTTTATATATACCTATAGTTATAGAATCTGATGAATAAACACAATATTTATTATGATATTGATTTACTTTGCTCACAAAAGAATTATTACTCTTAAATTTCATAAAAACGAATGCAAAAAGAAATTTGAAAGACGATGGAATTTGTGTTGGCTGTTTTATTTGATAGTAAGGGCTGTGTGACCAACCACCTGGGCCATGTATTAGTGAATAAGGAGGTAAAATTCCTGCGCCACAGTAACTGCTAGTACTAAAGCCTTAAAGATAATATAAAGATAGCCATCTCAGCAGCAGTAAAACTGCATTAAACGAGAATTGCTTTTTATTGTACTCTGACCTGGTTTCAGGCTATATGAATAAATTCTTAAACTCACAAGAACGTCGTCCTCCATGTGGTAAAAAATTGAGTTACCCTTTTCAATTATTTTAAAAGAAATGTTCCCCCCTTGGCATTGGTACCGTAGACACTGGCAGCGTTTACTCGCTGTATTGCAATACTAATGCGTTGGGCGAGGAAGTTACCAGCTCCTCGCGGGAGTCGAAAGAGGGCAGGGGTACGTGGCTGCGAAGTGGGGGGGAATGGTCGTTGTGGTGGTTTATTTCTCCCCCCTCCAGCCACTCGACGCCTTCGAGAGATTCCTGGGGGACCTAGAAGGGGTGGTCAGAAGGGCCGGCAGGGTGCCTGTCCTTTTACTGGGGGACCTCAACGCCAAGAGTCGTGCGTGGGGCTCCCCGGCTATCGACCTTAGAGGCGCCGAAGTGGAGAACTGGGCGGCGACATTGGGCCTCGTCGTCCTAAATCGCGGCAATGTGCAGACGTGTGTCCGCAGAAACGGGGGGTCCATCGTCGACGTCTCGTTTGCGACCCATACCGTGGCAGCGCGCGCAGCCGATTGGCGAGTCCTCGGGGACGTGGAGACCCTCTCGGATCATTTATATATCCGGATGAGGGTCTCCTCGTCACAAAGAAATGCCCCACTGAGACCAGACGGCCAGAGGGCTCAATTTCGGAGGTGGTCAGTGGCACGCCTTGACCGGGAGATGGCGCAAGAGGCTGCCATTATCGATGCATGGAATGCTCCCCCTCCAGCCCAAAGGGGAATTGAAGAAAGGGCAGCACACTTCCGAACCTCACTGACGACGGTTTGCGAGGCATCTATGCCCCGCACTCGACCCTACAAGGGCGAGCGGCGTATCTACTGGTGGTCTGCGGAAATCTCCGTCCTTCACGCGACATCCAACGCTGTCCGGCGGGCCTACACTCGTTGTAGGAGAAGAAGGCACACCGCAGAAGAGGAAGAGCGCCTACACACTGCGCTCTCCGAAGCGAAAGAGGCTCTAAAGGAGGCAATAGAGAAAGCCAAAAAGAGGCCTGGGAGGAGTTCCTGGCGACCCTCAACAGGGACCCATGGGGGCGACCATATAGGATGGTCCGGAACAAATTACTGTCTGGCTCCCCCATGGAAACCATGGAGCCGCAACTCCTCCAGCAGGTAGTCGAGGGTCTCTTCCCCGAGGCGCCAGAGTTCGTCCCGCCGGTAATGGCTCTCCCAGACGGGGACCCCGTAGGTCCACTCATCGTCCCTCCCATCACTGACGATAAGATGGTATGGGCAAGCGAAAAGATGAGGGCCACACGCAAAGCGCCTGGACCGGACGGCGTCCCGGGGAAAGTATTGTTCCTGGCGCTGAAGCATCTCGGGGAACGCCTCAGATCGCTCCTGGAGGATTGCCTTAGGGAGGGGCGTTTCCCAGAGTGCTGGAAGGAGGGTCGCCTGTGCCTAATTACAAAAGCAGGCCGCTCACCGGACTCCCCGGCCGGTTACCGCCCCATCGTGCTGCTGGATGAAGTCGGGAAGATATTCGAGAGGATAATAGCGACCCGCATCCAGCGGCACTTGGAAGGAACGGGCCCGAACCTAAGTCCCAATCAGTTCGGGTTCCGTAGGGGGCGGTCCACGTTGGACGCAGTGCGCGCGTTGCGTGATTTCGGAGTCCTCGCAGAGGGTAAAGGGGAGGGAGTGGTAGCAGTCTCATTGGACATAGCCAATGCCTTCGGCTCCCTCCCCTACTCGGTAATAATGGAGGCCCTCCGTTACTACAACTTGCCCCAGTACGTAAGAAAGGTCGTAGACAGCTACCTCACGGGGCGGGTTGTGGTATACGAGCAGAGGGGTGTCCGCTATGCGAGGGCCATGGAGTGCGGGGTTCCACAGGGGTCGGCCCTCGGCCCCCTCCTGTGGAACCTGGCGTATGACTGGGCGATCTGGGGAGAGCAGCTTACACGCATGGTCACCCTGTGCTACGCAGACGACACACTGGTGGCCGTGCGGGGTAAGATGCTCGAGGAGGTGCTCAGGAGGGCAGAGGTTGCGACGGGGCTCTCTATGCACCGCATAGGCCTCCTGGGGCTCCGGGTCACCCTGCCAAAGACGCAGGCCATGATCCTCGGGGGACCCAATACTTGGCGGATAAGGGCAGATACCCATATCGAGGTAGAGGGAGAAACTGTCCAGGTCGAGGCCCACATAAAGTACCTGGGCCTCGTCCTGGACAGAAAGTGGAGCTTCGAGGAGCACTTCGCGAGGCTAGCCCCCCGCCTCGTGGGTGCTGCCTCGGCACTTGGCCGTCTGCTGCCAAACCTGAGTGGCCCAAATGCCCCCTGCAGGCGACAATACGCGGGGGTAGTCAAGAGTATGGCGCTCTATGGTGCGCCCATATGGGCAGAACGCCTGACGGAGCGCACAAGATCCGCACTCCGTCGGCCCCAAAGAGTGTTGGCCCAGAGAATGGCGCGGGCCTACCGCACCACCTCTCACGCCGCCGCATGCCTCCTCGCGGGCACCCCGCCGTGGGAGCTCGAGGCAACCGTACTTGCCGAAAGGTATAATTGGAGGGCAGAGGCTAGACGGAGAGAACAGCCCCCAGACCCAGAAGAGGGCGAGAGGATGGCGCGGGCGAGTGCGGAGCGCCTGCGCCAGCGGTGGAGGGACGCTCTGGAGGATAGCCACTATGGCGTACGAACCATAGGGGCTATCCTCCCAAAGCTGGACGAGTGGGCGGGGAGGGAAAAGGGGGCCTTGACATTCAGGCTCACACAGGTAGTGTCCGGACACGGCTGTTTCGGACACTACCTGCACAAAATTGGGAGGGAAGCCGGGCCTGAATGCCCGGAATGCGGAGCGGAGGATGACACGACCCAGCACACTCTGGAAGAGTGCAATCGCTGGGCCGTGGAGAGAGCGGCTCTCGTTGCTGAGACGGGTGTGGTCGATCTCTCGCTGCACAACATCATAGCATCGATGTTGAGCAGTGAGAGAATCTGGGAAGCGGTGGCCTCCTTCTCCGAACAAGTCATGTCGATGATAATGACTAACTAGCCTTTTAGCTCAATTGCTCAATAAAAGTTACCTTAAAGACGTCCTACAAGGTTAAATGCTTAACACATTTAATTTACGTTTCTATCGTTCGTAATGAAATGTAGTGTATACTTATTGATAGTGCCAAAATGTATCATAAGAAAATAGGTAGGTAGGTTCGTTTTAAGCCCTTGAAAAATCTTTACATTATCTATTTTTAGTGAACGTGGGTTGAAAAAACCGCCTCTAAAGTTGATCCGCTTAACTTCGGCACCCTGTCAGAAATAATTACGATTCAATTTATTTTAATACCGTTATAAGTCTGTAATATCCTCAGGATACTGAGCGAACCGAAGATGCTGGGCGAATATTAAGCGTGGCTAACCTTAGACACTTTATTATTCCTCTTGTTGCTTTGTTCCTTCGGGTTTGCGTCTAACGGATGGTAATTAAAAAACTTATGTTTCATCTCGGGGTTAATTAAAACAGAAATCTTTTGATTCCCGCTGCTTTGAATATTAGAAATGAGTTTTTCATCCCGTATTTACATTAGACCCCTAGAATTGAAAAATTTTTTTATTATAACACACAAAGACTTTATATTTGCGGATCTTAGGTACCTAGAAACAAGTGACGAGCGATAGATTTCAACGGGGCCTCATTGCATAATCTTTTCGAACTTGTAATATTAGCGGTACACTCTTTCTAATATAATTTTCAAGAAAAAAAAACCGACTTCATTTGGTTCCCGGTAAAAGTGAAATTAAGAATTTGTTTGAGTTAGCCAGTTTACTTCACAAATATCCAATACACCGCACGTGTACGACTGAAAATTGAGGAGCTTTCTTAATGTCCTAGGGCTTCCATCATTACATTTGAAGTATAATCAAACGGAACTCCCTTGTAGACCTTTAAACAAACAAAATAACAATGTGTTAAATTGGATGACAGACTGTAAATTAACGAGCATATTCATTATGCCATCCCTGATTATCAACATCAGGTCCACTCCAGCAAAATGATGGCCACAGTAAGAAAATGCCTAAGCTAATTATGAACACCCTCTAATCACAATTAACCTGCCGTTCAAATTTGAAGAGTTCTCTGAATTCTTCTAGAACTCCATCATCAGAATATAAATCAAATCAAAAAGATGAATGTCACAACTAGGATAATAAGTAGAGCTAGGTTTATTAACCAGTTCCACTTTGCGATCCCTGGTCTTCATCATCAGATCAAGTTCATCAAAATTTTGGCTCCGCCAAAACACTGTTTTATTTACTTAAGGAAACCCTCAAATCAGAATGCATGTGCCGTTAAAATTTGAGGAGTTCTCTCAATCCCTCATGAAGCCCATCATCAAAATAGAACTATAATCAAATAGGACTATCTTGAAGGTATTTCTTTACAAAGAAAAGATGAATGTATCAAATCGGATGATAGAGCTGGGAATTAACAAGCAGTTCCACTTTGCCATCCCTGGTCTTCATCATCAGGTCCACTCCACCAAATTGATGATGTTCGTAAAGAAATGCTCGAGTGTCTTAAGAAACTACCCAAATCATCATGCATGTGCCTTTCAAATTTGAGGAGTTCCCTCAGTTCCTCATGGATCCCATCATCAGAAATTGATTTTGAAAAAAACGGAACAAATCTGGAACCATCTATTTTCAGAAAAAAAAATATTTTTTAAAATCGGACGATAGTCCTGGGAATTACCAAGCAGTTCCACTTTGACATCCCTGGTCTTCATCATCAGGTCCACTCCACCAAATTGATGATGTTCGTAAAGAAATGCTCGAGTGTCTTAAGAAACTACCCAAATCATCATGAATGTGCCTTTCAAATTTGAGGAGTTCCCTCAGTTCCTCATGGATCCCATCATCAGAAATTGATTTTGAAAAAAACGGGACAATCCTGAAACCATCTATATACAGACAAAAAAATATTTTTTAAAATCGGATCATAGTCCTGAGAATTACGAAGCAGTTCCACTTTGCCATCCCTGGTCTTCATCATCAGGTCCACTCCACCAAATTGATGATTTTCGTAAAGAAATGCTCGAGTTTCTTAAGAAATCACCCAAATCAGCATGCATGTGCCTTTCAAATTTGAGGAGTTCCCTCACTTCCTCATGGATCCCATCATCAGAAATGGATTTTGAAAAAAACGGGACCAACCAGGAACCGTCTACTTTCAGAAAACAAAAAAAAATTCAAATCGGTTCAGTAATGACGGAGTTATGAGTGAACATCCATTAAAAAAAAAACAGTCGAATTGAGAACCTCCTCCTTTTGAAATATTGAAGTCGGTTGAAAAGGGATTGAAAAGGGATTTCCGCTAATATTTCAAATTACGACTGTTACGAGTCATTATGCAAAAGGGCCCTGGTATAACCAAGTATGCTAAAAGGCGCCCAGGGAGCAAATTTTGAGTTTTGAACGAGCGTTATACAATGTTCGAAGTTAGACTATTGGTCTAAAGAGACACATTATTTACTGTGGTACAAAAGACGACGACAACATCTGATTAACTGAAATGTATGAAAAAGCCTTTTTTCGGTTGATCACATAATCAAATATATTCAGTTGTATATTATTTATTTACGTACACGTCAGATTATTTCCGAAAGGCTGAATGATCGTTCCTCAATAAAATTACCCGATCAAATGTGCCTCGCACACGTACGGCTGGTAATTGTATTTGGATTCTATGCGAAGGCCCTTTGCCTTAGCCCATACATTTGCAACGGAACATGACGAATTCTTTTCATTGTACTCGAGTCTATATGTATATAGTAATAATAAAGGCAAAGATCATTTATTTCCAAAATATATACATTAAGTGTAACTTACCTAGCTAGCTACCTACCTGTACCTACCTTAAATCTAAAATAGTTCCTTGATGCATTGTACCTAGGACCCTGGTGGCATTTCCTGGTCGTATCGAGGAGGCCACCAGCTCTTCGGTCACCAGTTACATCAACCAGACGCTTCGCGATTTCTACAAAAAAACTTGCGTGCGCTGGGACCGGATGGACATAGAGTTTCGACCCCAAATGGTCCAAAATGGTAATTTCTGCCCAGGTTCTTATATTTATTACGTTTTAAAATTTCGGCGCTTTCAGCCGCTCCGCCCACTTTTACATTAGTTCGTTAGAGGTGGGCCGGTGCCAGCGTGTCTATAAAGCTCCCCACTCCCACACTAGCATCCGACCCAAACTCCAAGGAACCAAGAACACCCCATCTGGTCTCTTGCCATCATCCCTGAAAATGCCAGTCGGCTCAAGGAGAGCAGGTACTTTGATGGTGGCAAGAGACCGACGGATTATGTCACTAAGCGATGCATGCCTCAGAAAACGACCTCTACTTTTTTGGCAAGGCTCGGATACCGGTTAATTTTTCAAACCGGTATCATGTACTTGGCGCAAAACCTTTATATTTCGGTTACGTTCGTGAAACCGTTATTTTTAAACCGGTTTTTAGAGTAATATTTTAATAAAGTTCTTGTTCGTTTAACCGGTTTAGAACAATAAAAACCGGTTTTTGCGACGCAGGATAAACAAGTTACAGTCCAGTTAGCAAAGTTTAAAAAGCACGTCGTTTCGCATATTTAATCATTTTTAAGCGTGTTTTCTTCTGCCGCGAACTAAATATATTCAAAGAAATAATAATATCAAATATTGAAGAAATAATATTATAAATAATATAAATTCAGTATTTCCCACACTATTTTTACTTTTTAGTAGGTACGACTATAATATTCCAAAATAATCACAAATTATGTATTAACAGTTTACTCCAGGTTTGCAAATTATACACTATTGCGGTTTAAAAAAATGTAAGTAATTTATACAGAGTGAATTTTTTATGGGTCAGTGAGGGCACCTACCAGATCCTGTGCTGCTACATAAAAACTATATTTTTAGACCTTCCCTTCCTTTTCGATTTACACCTAATGGAGATAGGCGTTTACAGATTCTAGAATAAAAACCTACATGGTAAGAGAATGTAAGGTAATTTCTAGACAGTATTTTTTTAATGGCGATGTATTCCACTCCTGCCTGAGATCAAAAGAAAATAAGTATGGAAAAAAATCCGGCTATAAATCGAAGCCCACACAATAGTTTCTATAGGAATATTTTTTTTATTTTCATAGATTTTTTTTTCATACTAATCGTTTTAATTAGCACAAGCCTAGTGGTACTAGGCCCATATTTAAAACAACTTTTTCCTTACATTTACTATGGAGAAAGACTGAAGTTTTATTTATATATTCAATCACCGACGCGGCAGTCTAACATATGGGGAATACCTTGTTAAGTACCTCCCCCGAATATAGATTCGCGCGACCAGGGCATCATGATAAAAAATGGTATAAGAAAAATATTTTAATCTGTCATATTAAATAATAGTGGAATAAGTTACCTACTTACTTGTTAAAAGGTGTTCATGTAAAATCTGGCAATATCAGTGAAACTTTAAGGAGTAGCAGGGTTACAAAGTTCCGACAAACCAAACGTTATCTTGACTTACTGGAGCGCAATAGATTATTACTTATTTTTTAGGAAATGTTGCGCGATCTGTACATCAAAATCTGCCACGCGCGAGTATTTCCGCGTATTTTTGACATTCACTAATTGCATAGTTTCTTTTAAGCAACTAATACAACAACAACAAACAAGTTTAATTCCACAAAAATATGATAATAACAAAAAAAACAATTTAAAATATGTATAGATAAGATGCCATAAATCCTCCGCTTGAGGCATAGTTCCTAGGATGCCACGTAATTGCTTTATTTATATTTGTACCTGTAAGTGATTTTAAAATTGATAAAAACAAATAATTACATACATTTATACCTCTTAATTAGTATACTTTCATTTTTAGGGTTCCGTACCTAAATTATAAAAAGGGGGTTCCTTTTTATTATGGAGTGACTCAGTATGTCTGTCACATCATTAAAAAACGTCTCGAGAACTACTTAAGCTACCGATGTTATATTTGGAATAGTTACAAACGAGGTTACTCTAGACACAATTAGAGAGAATCTATCGCATATTTTAATTTACATACTATCAATGATGATTTGATGATGTTACTCGAGCAGATGGAGCGAAAGCGTACTCCACTAGTGGCGACGCGTAGAGAAACGGCCGCAGGGCCGTCCTCAACGAAAGTGGAATTAAGACATTGTGCTGTATGCAGGCTCTACCTGGACAAGAATGGCGGCTGATAGGTGTTTATGGAGCACGATGGAGTAGGCCTTTGCTCAATAACGGGTAGCAAAAAAAACAGAAATAAGTAATTTTGTAAAATGTATTATTTGGAAAATAAAGACTTATGTTAGGCATGTCTTTCCCATCACGGAACAATGGTGTTCCGGACATTTGGGAGGCTTACGCGGAGCTAAAACCAACACGCAAGATCATGTCGAAAGGGGACAATGTAATGAAATGTAAGGGGTACACCGAGCGGATGTTGCACTTGCCCGAACCATGGGACGCACGCAGAGGCAGCACCCGCCAGGGTGTATGTACTATTGAGATTTAATGGAGTCCAAAATATACTGGACTATTAGGTGAAAGTGGTGCACTAAATACTGGGTTATGGAAAATAAAATCGGGCGTCTGTCTAAGAAAAAGGTAAGCAATTTGATTTACGGCAGACGGTGACTCGCCCACATAAGAGGGGCTCCCACAAAAGGTGACATCTAGGATGGCTCAAGGGGGCAACACCGGTACGAGTATCAGGGATGAAGGTAAAGAGGTGTCACTGACACATAGCCAACTCGCCACTTAGCTTTCCACATCTACCATCTATTATTATTATATTCTTATAATATTATTATCAATGAAAAATTTATACAAGATGGTGCTAAAATTTTAATTTTAGTTGGTGCGTCATCACGTAATGTAGGGTGTGAAAGTGCCAAATTTGGACTAAAAAGAATGTGTTTTATTTCATCTATACTTAAACCAAAATGTAAAAAAAGATAATTTTCTTATTATGAATTTCATCCGTATGGGACTGATAATTATGTTTGTATTACATTTGAACGGCATCCTGCCTGTTGTTAGGACTAATAGGAAAATATGAAAATGCATTTAGAAAAAAAGTTTTTTTTTTGGTTCCATGTCTCATACAAACTTTTTATTCTGGATAGGAATTGAATAAATAAGCACAAATAAATGTTTGTAACAAATTACCTTTTTCTCGTAACCTGTATATATGTTTTTCTTCTGTAAAGGCCACTAACATTAATTTAAAATCGAGGAAAGGTCTGAAGATCATTTTCGTGTAACATTTCGGGATCTGTTAGTTGACCCCATTGGCCCGAAAAGAAAATACACCCTGTATGAACTTATATTTTGATTTCTTTTAAATAAATTATTGACACTGTTGGCTGTCACCTATAAATACCAGCTCACTGGTTTGCCTATATTTTTTGACCCGTCTCTAGATACATGTATGCAAAATCATAAAACTAAAATTGTTAAAGGAACCATCCGTTCGTACGTCTTGCGCCTTGAACACGAAATCTGGCAACGTCGCGTTTAGACCGTCAAGTTGCTTTTCGGATAAACCGGTTAAATCCAGGTTTTTATTATGTTCTTAAAACGTTTGCGTTCTTGGAGAAAGTTCGGAGTAAAACCGAAATAAACCGGTATAAACCGCTATTTTTGAAACCGGTTCCGAGCCCTGTTTTTTGGAAGGAAAAGTGTAACTTGGAAAGGTGAATTTATTGTTTCCGTTCTAGCTAATGAATACGGGTTCTTACCACGGTTTTTATTAAAATTGAGCTGCCGATAATTCGGCGATGATGCAAACGCTATGCTCACGAGAAAACTGCAGTGTAGGTGTCACTTAAGGATAGACATAACGATCTACCATCTTTATTGTTCGGGTTTTTAGGGTTCCGTAGCCAAAATGGCTAAAACGGAACCCTTATAGTTTCGTCCAGTCCGTCTGTCCGTCCGTCCGTCCGTATGTCACAGCGGTTTCACTCAGTAACTATACAGCATATGAGAATTATATTACAGCTACAGGTGTATTTTGTGTGCCGCTACTTAGTTTTGCCTATAAATTACGAAAAAAAATATGTTTAGGGGGGGCGCTTCATACATGTAACTGAATGTCAAAAAATTTTTTTTTGCCAAATATCTACTTGTGGCACATCATCGGATAGGCCTTTAGAAATAATTTAAAGGTTTCTTACACAAAAATTTGATTAATCGAATATTTTCGGAAATAATCGCTCTGAAAGTCTAAAAAAGTGTCCCCCCCCCTCTAACTTTTGAATGGGTGGTCCAAAAAATGTAAAAAAATTCAGGAAGATAGAATATAAGACGATTTTACCAGGAAAATTATTTTGAACAAATTTGGTTTAGCCGTTTTTGAGTTTTTGCCAATAAACTATTTATTACAAAAAGACGTAAGTGTATTGTAATTTTGAAGTTACGCCTTTTTGCTCGCACATTTTTTTATCGTGTGACGGTACGGAACCCTCAATGCGTGGTCCGACAGGCACTTGGCCGGTTTTTTTTGTTTCTTTCATTGTTATTTGTTGTGTTATTATTTCCGGGTTTTTAACCGACATTTAATATTTATTTGTATAACATAAAAATAACAAACAACAACAAGCCTTAAGGATGACTCACGCTTCACCTGCTTTCCTTTAAGATCCTCACCCGCTATATTTATTTAGATAACAAAGCTGTAACGGTTAATTCAAAATTAGTTTAAATTTGGACTGTATTTGCGCAGGGGTTCAGTTGACAAATATCTATTAGGGTTAGATCCGTATTTTGGTATCTATAAATATCTACTACTGTATTTCCTATAAAAATGACGATTAACGTTGGGTATCGCAAACTTAACGATAATGTTGGGTATTGGTTTGCTTATTCTTCCTAGCGTTTTCCCGGCTTATGCCACGGCTCAAGGAGCCTGGCGTTGTACCACAAAAAAGAAACGTTTGAAAATTTGTATCTCCCTCTCTATCACACTTGATCATTGGAGTAATAAATAGATCTACATGAGATGTTCGTGATAGACCCTCTGGGGTCCGTTTTGGCAACTCACACATCATTGGTTCACCACATTATTAATTTGTGTCAGCACAAGTTACGCCAGTCGAATTCAAATGCCAATTTGGCTTTTTAATCGAATAACCCAACGCGGTTACTCGGCGCAATGCAACATCGTCCATCTAAACACACATTAGGTCGTATTAAGCAAACGAATGGGATCGTGTGTAGAATCCTACATTTAAACATTAAAATTAAACATGTCTGTGACCCCGTTTTCGACAAACAAGCGAGTAAGGGTTCATATAAAGGGCCTGCCTAAAAACCAGCGTTGCAGTAAATGTACTGCCACTTTATGCTTAGGTTGGATCGGGTTTAACATCAAGATGTTATTCTAAATATATTTTTGTTATAAAGCTAGGTAGTTTTAAGGTGTAAAGTAGACGGCCCAGTGGATGACACTGACCCAGTGGATGACTTTTTGCAGTTTATTAAAAAAAATTAAGACATCGCTATTAATATAACCAAAAATAGACAGCAAATTGATACATCGGTCACGGTCCGGCCCGTCCCGACTCGGGGTAGCGGGTTTTCCGCATGTTTTTTATTTACGACACGTTCCTACGTATACATAATAATACTATAGGTAGCTCCCAGTTTCCCTAACTGGATTATCCTTATGTAGGTGTATTAAATTACAACGATAATGGTCTTCGCCACAGGCGTGATAAAAACTTCTCCTCGACGATATGCTAACCCTATTGTTTCCTTGGGGAATGGTTCATAAACAGTCGCCAACGGGCCATATTTCTGACCTCTTTATTACAAGTGAAATCAGAACAAGATACGGTCGAGAGCGGTGCGTGTGTACTGCAAATGTGTAGATTACCTACTTGCAGCGTTTGTTACTTTTCCCGTTTTTGCATTTATTTGTTGAAGAGTTTTGCTTCCAATAGGATAATTTACTCACACTAGAATTACACAGAGAACCACATTTATCATTCACGTCATCAATGGAAATAATTATATGCAAAAAAAGTCATACAGTCATACGTCGGCGAACATAATTATATACTTAGGTGAGCATTACTTTTTATTATTTGCTTGAAACTTAAATATAAATGCCTATTTTAACGCGAAAATACACAATTTTAATTTTACAGGTATTCTACCCTCAAACGGGGAGAAAAAAAAGAAAAAAGTAACTAAAACAAAAATAAATTAATTAATTATTTCGGATGCCACAACCAAATCAATTGCAGTTGCGCAATTATAACAAACCTAGTAGGTTTGGGTAGGTATTAGCTACCCATGTATTCATGTAATTTAGATTCACATACTTTAACACCATATTTTTTACTAATGTAGCTAAGTATCAGAAGTTTATCTTTCTGTCCTCTACCGAGCGTGACTTACTTTAATTTTTAAGTCACGATTTCTACAATATTAAATAACTTATACGACATTTATTTGAAAACTGCGACGTGCTTTAATATACTTTTTCTACTCCAGCACTTCTATGTGTCAATTAGATGACTGACAGCGATATTTAAAAAGTAACCATTATAACGTTGTCTGTGGTATTCCATAAGAACACTGCTCCTATGAATTTTCATACATTTATATTAGCACTGTTGTTGTTTTTTTTTAATTTCCATAGTGGGCACAACATCTTCCCTATTCTGCCACGTTTCTATATTTTGCTTTTTACGCTATTTTAGCTGTCGTAGAAAAACTAGGGTATGCAACAGCTCATAATTGGTTCTTAAACTCTCGGGTCTATTATTACAAAACTCAGCTTCGCCTCGTTTTGTAACGGCGACCCTCAAGTTTTAAGAACCCTTATTATATCACTGTTGCATAAACTACTATTATGTGCTCAAAAACGGATTAAGTAAATAAAAAGTTTCAGCTTTGACATCGTCGTATGACTTCAAGTTGTTAAGTCAGCAGGGGGCGAATCTAATTTTAAAACTTGAGCAGGTTTTGTTTTTGTCGTCATACAAGCTTGAAGCGACTCGCAATACATTTCGTAATAAATGAAAGCGTGATGCCAATTGAAAAGACGCGCTGCACAACTTTTCACACTGACAAATTAAGATTTTTAACCTTCCGCATACGAGGTGGGGTATTACAGACCCCAGGCCCAATGAATCGGGAAGTAAGTTCAGTAACAATGCTGGTAAGATATTTATACCTTGAGTAGCTGCGTAGATGACGTTGCCAGATCTACAGTACGCGTGAGTCAGTTTGGCGTGTGCGTATTTGGAAGTTAGAAGTATTTCGGCGTCTCAGACCCCACCTTGTACGGGACGTCGTCGAAAAGGTAAGTGGCTTTCGTGAGGTTTTTACTCGTTTTTATGGTTTTTATTCAATTATTATAACTAAATTATTATTTATTTTAAGTGAAAATGCCGCACTGACTCCGAAATCAGGAAATTGAACGATGTTTAATGAAAAATAGTTCTGATTTGGAAGATGATGCAATTCAACCGGAGAATGATTGCGAATCGTGCAGCATCGTGTGCCCGGACACCCCTCGGAAGTAGACGCTGAGGAAGATGTAACGTAATGTACGTTCCATAAGAGGTACCTACTAGAGGTCGTTCTCGGAGAAACGGCCTTTTTTAGGGGCCGACTTCGGGCATACAGAGGAGGAGGAGGGAACTTGTAGAGGGTGTTCTTGTGGTTTTGGAACAGTGTTTATATGTGTACGAAAATTGCGTATTTTACCTTAAAAGTAATTGAAATAGCTTTGTTATGATATAATCTTAAATTACGTTTCTAATCATTGTTAAATTTATATCACAATCTCTATAAAACATTTCGATTACTGAGATACAATTTTTTCTGCAGTCAAAGAAGGACTACTTTTATGTAAATGTTAAACAAAAAAATATATTTTTTTTTATAAAAAAAAAGGTTTTATTAATAAAAAGATATACCCAAAAATAAGAAAATATATTATAAATCCAAAATTATCATAC
This sequence comes from Lathronympha strigana, assembly GCA_949128165.1. Taxonomy (NCBI): domain Eukaryota; kingdom Metazoa; phylum Arthropoda; class Insecta; order Lepidoptera; family Tortricidae; genus Lathronympha; species Lathronympha strigana. The sequence goes on from OX421911.1 coordinate 6,386,455, forward strand.
ATTTACAATACACTTTTAAATGTGTGCAAATTTGACCCCACCTTGTATGGCACGTCTATATTTTCCACCTGGTATGCGGAGGGTTAAAATTATGAATACTATCCCAGTTACAAACAACAAGTGTCAGAAATTCGTTACGTCGTGTGACAGGTACATCCATGTAATGCCAGCGTGTCGGACGGATATCAAAGTTGTGACGGGGTCAGAAGTTTATTTTCGAACATGAAATATGTAAAATTTTTGTGGACAGGTGGGAATGCTATTTAAACTTTCGTGGAGCAAGTACACCAATGCATAACGTGTATGTTATGGATGGATATTATTAGAAACATTATCTTCTGTAATCGAGTAATTACGTGGAAAATCTGAAACGAATTAGTTATTGGTAGTAGGTTTTTTCCACAGATAACTAACTCGTGTATGGCCACGCTGTTACCAAAAAGTATTAATTTTTACCGGCTTGCAAACAATCTCAACAACAAAACAATAAACAAACAAAATCTGTAAAGACTTTTCGAAGCACACTTGTATTGTAGGTAATATACAGATCGATTCACGAAAGCTGGCGCGGAAAATGTATGAAACTGTCATTAATTTCATAGACAAACCGCGCCAACCTTTGAGTTGTAAATTTAAAAAAATTATAAAGCAACATACCGGGTGTTGCCTGTAAGAGGAACAATCAATTAAATCGCAGGTAGTACTTCTCATCCTAACAACTTTTAAAAACTATGAAATCTGTAGGTTTTTTCACACAAACTAAATAGTATTTTCAATATACCGTAACATCAGCCTTATTGACGTCTCTTGTCATAGTACAAAAATGACAAAATTCGCAGTACATTGAGTCTTCTGACAAAGTTTAAAGTGTAATAAAAATCAAAATACACGTTATTTTTAAAATTAACTGAATAAACGTTGTTCAGTTTGGCGTGGACTACCTAGCTACTATTAAATTGATTGCTCCTATTACAGGGAACCCCCAGTATATTTTTAAAAATTAAAGTAGTAACATTACTATACAAATACTTAAATTGAAAATAGATGTCATATACTAAAGAAAATTACCAAAAACCATTGGAGGCCAAGCTGGGGCGTTAGCCGCGTAAGCTGGGGTTCGTGCCCCGGCTTATTTTTTCAATTTATAATTAATAAAACGCTCTCATAGTAACGCAGATGTTGTTCCACTTTAAAAGAACCTTAAAAAAACGGACAACATAATCGGCCGCTGCTAAAGCCATAAAAATGGCGGTGTTTTATTAAATTTGATCCGATGAACGAAATGGAGAAAGCATGACGGCAAGGGACGGCGAAAACAAACAAGACCCTGTCGTGCTCTTATTTTTTACCACTCACTCCAGCGGCCTTAAAAAATAAATTGCTTCGCCTTTGGAATCCGTAAAGGACCTTGCCAAACATAATTCAGTTTCAGAATTTGTGGCGGTTAGGTCAATAGTTGATGAAATCCGAATTATGTTAAGAGTTGATTAATGTCTAATCGAATTTATTAAGACTAGAATTTTTAAAGACTAGGGTATTTGAATAAGGTTTTGTATTTAATACTTTAGTAATTTAGGCGCCCAGTAGGTACAGTATATGTAAAAAGGAAATTATTGAAAATGTATAACCATTTTAAAACATTATTTGAGAGTAAGGCTTTTGTGCATCTATCTACTTACTCACAAACATGTTCTTTGGCAACACAATTACCATTAGTGGGCTAGATTAAGACAAAGTAGAGGAAAAATAGTTAAAAAGCTAAAAATAAGTAAACATTCAAACAGCTATATATTTTCTCTACGAGGTCGGGAGATGAACGTAATAAATTTCTTCAACTCAAGGCTATTCTGGGCTAGATGAGAGGGTATAACTTTCACGGCACTGATAATGTCTAATTAGAAACCTTCTTTGACATAGTATGTCACGTATCACGTATTACGTTTGGGCAATGAGAGGTATTCAACTTTTAAAATTATGATATATTATGAGATTTCACAATAATATACCTGCTTATAATACCTTATGAAAATAAAAAGATATTATTTTGTTCAGGGAACAAATGTTTACTTTATTTTAAGTATACATAGGTACTTCTACCTGTGCGAATAGGCATCACTCTTTCCATTGATAATATTAAACAAGTGACAAAACATATCTTAAGCTACACGCAAACACACACATACACACACACACACACACACACACACACACACACACACACACACACACACACACACACACACACACACACGCACGCACGCGCCCTAAAGATAGTTCATCTAAAATGTAGCCGAGCAAATGTTTTCTATTAGACTTCTTCATTTGTTAAATTTGTTTTGTTTCTTTTTTTCTTTGTATAACTGATTAAAAAAAATATATATACATATTATTATACATAAATTTAAACTTAAGATAAAGTTGTACGAAATTTGTAACCACCTCAGGAAGAGCGGTGTCTCTTGACACAAGTGTCGTGTACGCTTAAAAAGAGGCACCTGCCCAGTTAATGTTATATTTTTGTGTTAACTCAATAAACATTTTATTTATTTATTTATTTATACTTGTACCATTAAACATTAATTTTGTACACTCACTTTCCCATTTATAATATTATTATGGATATATAGTATGGAAAACAAGTGTAACTAACAAGGGCACAAAATCTGTGTCTCTAACGTAAAGTACGGTTTTGTCCTACCGTGTCAAATACGCCATCCAATGTATACAAAAGTAAAAACCTTGGAGATTAAATGAAAGCGCATAAACAATTATTTTAGTGACATCGTAATTTTCATTTTATTTACACCTACACTTTTTTGATTACACTATAAGTACTAGTTATTCTAATATTTCGTGATTGGATTCCGTGGTGGTGCTTACATTATATTCTACTCCCGACAAACCTAAATTGCTGCTCTATGTATCCTAAGCCAAACACGCTTGAACAATCCACCCTGCCCTGCCACGCTGTACAGTCAACCAATTTGAACCCTAGGCCACTCTAGAACCATATCAAAATGACAAGCAGTAAGAGATTTCTTACAATCTGACATAGCCATACAGTGACCTAGGTTTCCAATTGGTTGACTGTACATCTGTCGCTGTAATCTGACTGCTATGCCTGGTTGGACACATTATCGAAAGTACTCATTGGCATGACATAAATTCAAGGATATTATTAAATCAATATCATATTTTTAGTCTAAATGCGCCTCCAGCTTAGAAGCCCGATCAGCAAACGTGCGTAAAAGAAGGCCATATCTAAAATTAGAATCATACAATATGACCTGTCCAAGAACCTACTTTATCTTACTGAACTTACATTTCTATGTAAATTCCGTTCTCCTGGTAGTTTTAAATTAAAAACGTGAAACGTGAACACCGAAATGCACTTCCGTTTCGGTATTTCCGTGCTTCCCTGTATTTGGATACGACACGTGTATGAAGATAGATTATATGTGAATGGCAATTTCCCTTCTAGGAAATACTCGTTTGAAGCTCGGACGACCGCTTTTCCGTTGATTTCCGGGGGCTCAATTTATATTAACCCGTGAAACCATGTTTTTCCCGTAATGTTTTATTTCCGTAATTTATACAGATTTTGAAATAAAACATCACTTGTCGCTAAATGAATGCTAGAAGTCAAAAGGGCTAAAGGATGACACACTAGGATGGGACGGGACGGGACAGTCCTGTCCCGTCCCGGGACCATCTGTCAATTTCGATAGAAAGAATCACGTGATAGCTCGGAGCCCTCGGATGTCACGTGACGTTATCTATATAAACTGACATACTTGAATCGTATATTTTTGTGTAAAAATAACATTTTAGTAAAATGTTGGGTACATTTTACTAAAATGTTATTTTATATGTCAAAATTTACAAAGACATACTTTTCGTTATATAATGTACATTCATAAAAATTTAATTTAAATATACCTACTTAACCACATACTTAAGATAAAAAAACTTTATAGACATAAATTTTAGTAAAAAAACTTTTTAATAAAAAAATAAAACCGCCGAAAAACTGAAACTGAAAAGAAAAAAATAATAATTTTGTCTTCAATAACGCTAGTGAATACCTACCCTCCGATTACAATTATAATTTATTTCTCGTCAATTATAATCGTATTTATATATATACAATCTGTTATTTTTGGAGTCGGTGCCAGCCTCAAACAAACTTGCTCAACCTTAGTGAAGAGTTGAACGCACATTCCACACATTCCAAAACTGCAACCTCCGCCAAGCGCCCATTACAAGGTTCTTATTGTAGATCAGATTTGCTACTTATGAATGGACGTATAAATAGATTTATTTCTATTACGGGACTCAATCTGTTGGTGCGTGATTTGAAAATTGTGTAAATACTTAACCTACCTGCTTGAAATTTGTGTTGCGTTCAACTCAAGGTGCTCAAGTTTGTTTGAGGCTGGCACCGACTCCAAAAGTAACAGATTGTATATATATAAATACGATTATAATTGACGAGAAATAAATTATAATTGTAATCGGAGGGTAGGTATTCACTAGCGTTATTGAAGACAAAATTATTATTTTTTTCTTTTCAGTTTCAGTTTTTCGGCGGTTTTATTTTTTTATTAAAAAGTTTTTATTTTATAATTTTCTGTGATTATAATGTGTACAAATTATTACATGCTTAATTTCCGATCACTTTTAAAATAGCTACCTACATTGCTTTAGCTATTAACTGTTATGTTAATAATCCGACTTTAACTATTTGCACACCCCGCTGGGGATGTGCTCTATTATCGTTTTTTTTTCATCGAGGGGTATTTGGATAGTATATTTATATAATTATATGTTTATGTTTACATTTCTACTATAGTAGTAGTAGTAGTTATATTATGTATCTTAGTATGTCTTTTCTTTACACATTTTGTAAGATGCAGCGCCTACAATCTTTTCTGTTTTGCCCTAAGGTTGACTGGTAGAGAATGCCCTATGGCATTAAGTCCGCCTATTGTACGATAAGTTTTTCTTTTGTGCAATAAAGACTAAATAAATAAATCAATAAATATTCTGGGCGATTTTCATCTGGCTTCAAAATCTTTGAGTGAACAATAAATTACCCCTATTTTCCCACCCTTAGGGTAGGATTTATTTCCAAATTTTTAGGGGACCAACTTTGAGGTATATACCCTATCCTATAAAAAAAGAAATATCAAAATCGGACTACTATGTAAAAAGCTATGCGTCGTCATACATAACGTACGGTGAGTAAACAATCAATCATCCCCTATTTTCCTACCCTTAAGTTGATTTTTTCCAAATTTATATTGAACCAACTTCGAGGTATACTCTATTGGATAAAAAATAATTATCAAAAATCTGACGACTCTGTACAAAGTTATGCGTGGTAATACGTAACAATCGGTAAGTGAAAAATCAATCATCCCCTATTTTCCTACCCTTACGGTTAGATTTTTTTTTTCCAAAGTTATATGGGACCAACTTCAGGGTATACCCTTTCTAATAAAAAAAGAATTATCAAAATCGAACCACTCAGTAAAAAGTTATGCGTGGTCATACATAAAAAAAATAAAAAAAAATATACGCGTCGACTTGAGAACCTCCTCCGTTTTTTTCGTCGGTTGAAAAATATGAACATTTATTTATCTTGTTCTCTAGCGAGCTTAGCTAGTGTTACTTAATGTGTCTCATCTTGCCGCTTGACAAATTTCTTTTAGGGAGAATCAAAGTTAATAAAGTGAAGTGAACTTCAATTCATTGTGTAATGTTTTGTATACAAAAAAAATATTTTCATTTTTCATAACATCAAATTGTATAATTTCAAATTGTACGAGTATTAGTGATTAAATTGTATTAAAACTTTAAGTAAATTAATTAATTATAATTAGGTCGTAAGGTAGCAGGTATTATAACTATTCACTTTGAATAATTTTATTTTTAGTTAATTCAACTTTTACAGCACTCGTTTTCAAAGTTTAATTATCATCATCAGGGTCATCATCTTAATGATGACCTGATGATGATAATTAAACTTTATTATCGAGTTGTTTGTGCACTTTGGTAAGGTAAGCTAAGTCCTGGTAACTAGTCGACGAAACCACGCTTCACGGGCGGGGCTACTATTTCTGTTCTAATGGGTAAAATGTAACTAACAAACCTACCTAGGTAGAAATAGCGCTTGTGCATTTTTATTACTTAGATGCGAATTGGAGTCGAGAGGCACACAGCTACAACTCATAGCTATCAATTCCATAAAATAAAACCATTGGTTTTTTATTAAGTTTTTTTAAAGCTTCGTTCGCTTAACGGTATTGTTTGCTAGGGAAATAGACCAAGAGGTTACTCGTACCCCGGAAAACGAATGATATTTACAAGTTGTTTAATAAAGCAAGCTGGCAAAGGCATTTTAAAGGGACTTTAAAAAGTTGTATGTACAGTATATCATCCGAACTATAAGTACGAAAATTGATGTGTGTTCATGATAATTGGCTCCGTAGTTTAGATGTTACATGTGTTGGAATATTCGACACAAAGTAATATTATGTACACACACACACTCACACACAGAGACACACACATCCATCGGTTATATTGAATTTAAAATTGTAAATTTTTATAATACTATGTACAACCAATACCTACAAATAAAAATCCATGACATCCATTCTACATAACACTTTTTACCATTGTCGTCGTAGGGTAAGGTGAAAACGGGGTACTTATTGAACCTTACGTAGGTGACAACGCCTTATTTTATTATTAATTTTCACTAGGTTAGGGGCGCGTGGTACCCCCATCTCATGACGGAAAATAGCTGTCTAGTTAGAAATTGGCGGCGCATGTTTCTCCTATAATTAGGAAATTCCTGTAGCAAACATTATGCCACCTGAGAGGATAACGCTTTATCAATTTATTTGGTCTGTCCCACTACCAGCAAACAGCCGTCAGATGCCTGGAGCTAGTGATAAGTAGCAAGCACAGAGTTTTATTGCTTTCATATCTTTTGTTATTTCGGAGACTGGCCCTGGGTCTAGAATATTTTGATTTCTTGTGCCTTTTCGCTTTATTGCCATTCGCTTTTGTTTCGTTAATATAGCTTTATCGCGTAATAACTTACTACACAAAATTCATTTTAGCTACCTTTGTCAGACTAATCAGGATATGAAACAATAATTTATGTGCATATTAATTGATATATTATAAGTAATAATTGTTATTATTAGAGCTTTGAGTTTATGCTGTAATATTGTTTGATGGATTGCCATAATACACTGCTTAATAATTAATTATTCCTAAACTATTTGCAGTGTAAATTAATAGGTAGGTAATAAGTTTTCATCAACGGGCTTTAGCCGAACTATGTCGAATTATGTAGGTGATATTAGAAGCCTTACGAGATTATCGTAGTCATGTTGAAGTTTTAGCGTGAAATATTTTGTAAAAGCAATAGAGTGAAGACGTCAACCGCAACGCCATGGCCATGGCGTACCAAACTCTGCGATACTCATCCTATCTCAGCGGGATATATTATGTTAGTGTGCCCACAATGCTGGCTGCATTACCTTGCTGGGTGGCAATGCCATTACATATATACATACTCGTACAACCAAACCAAGCCGTCAACCGTCATACCAAGTGAAGAAGAAAACATAGGAAGAGACAAATAGTATTCCTTGAGTTAGGATTTAAAGGCTGGTACAGTTTGAGCACGTTTTACATGTTATTTTTGTTCAAAAAGTGCTTTACTACTAATACTAATCAATAAACTAGTGCCCAGATCATTTCGAACACTTTTTCCGATTAGCTGATTTTGCTGCTGACTGTAACTTCAACGGTTTAGGTATTGCGTTGTCTGTCAGTTTATTGCGGCTACCATATAGATAGCTGACATTGCCTGTTTAATACATTGTAGGGCTGAGCTATAGGCTACTACTGGGGTCCATAGGTGGCGGATAATGGATCGGCTTTGAGATATCATTGCTAGCTGCAGATTGCAGTCCCTGACCAAATAGCGGCAGATGTTGGAGAGCGTAGTGGGTACTCCTTGGGAAGGAGTAGCTTAAAAAATACTATAAGAAGCCCAATGAAAACTTGTGTCGTGGCGAGTAAGTGCCGCCCCTAAATAGGCACTCCCCTGTGCGTACAGGAGAGGATCCGAGGTGTGTTCAGAGGTGGAAGCCAGGTAGGCCGGAACAGCTTTGTGTTATAATTACTACCTTGGTAGTAACAGCGATGTGGAAGGCTAAGGGAAAACCACCATATTTTGATTCCCAGGAAAAATCATCATGGCAAGTCAAAAAAATACGGCCCTCAGTCCCCGGCAGGCTTTAAATAGTCACAGGGTGCAAAGAAACCCCGGGTGTGATATGAAAAAAGCGACATGGAATGTTAGAAGTATGTTTAAGATCGAAAAAATTAAAAATTTAGAGCAGGAGATGAAGATACTGAATGGTAAGACAGGTTTACATAGTTTAGGGCACAGGACACTAATCCTAGGCTTAACTTTCTTTCTATAGACATTTTAGGTGTAAGCGAACATCATGGCTCAAAAACCTTCGTGAGTGGTTCAGTATGAGCAGTCGATCTTTGTTTCGAGCGGCCGTAGATAAAGTACGCGATGGCACTTCAACGAGGAAATGCCGCCAGCATCCTAGGTACAATGCCTCAAGGACCTACTTTAGATTTAAGGTAGGTAGAGGTAGGTAGTTAGGTAATTTACACTTACTGTATATATTTTTTCTTCAAGAAGAAGATACATTAAGATTAGTGGTTCGTTAGCGTTCGCGTTGAGGCATGATATTTACATTACATTTACCTGTAAGTCCTATTTACATTTGTTAAATCGGGGCCGGCACAAAACAATCTAATCAAGCTAGTTAAGCGGCAATTAAAAAGATCTGAATTCGTTATCTCATTTGTTTATTTACAGCGAGAGCTATTGGCGAAAATTTAATTATTGAACGTTCAAAATTGATATAAAACGGACAAATTCAGATATTCTACACTGTTCCCGTAACGCGTAATTTGAAAAATTATAGGTAATATTGACAAAAAATATATTTTGAATTACGGATAGTTTCAATTCTTATTCAAAAACTAAAGAAGTTTCTGAAAATTTCATTTCGTTATTTTGGAAACTTTCCAATGGCACATTAGTAGTACTATTCGAACATTTTGTAGTAATAGACATGTCAGATAAACGTCAGCCCATACAAAAGTTAGCACATTTGTGTTAGTTTTTCGGCAGAGGGAAAACAGTATTGGAAGGCGTGTTATGTTCTAAATTCTTTCACATACATTCAAAATACAAATACTTGTACTTGTACTTGTGTTTAAATATAGATAGTGTTAAAAACAGACCCTTTCGTAGTCGATTAAGAAGAAGGAGAGAACTGTCAAACTAAATGACCACGTCGTAGATTATTATTTATTTATTTATTACACATATATTTACACAGCATTACAGTCTTATAAACTAATACACTGTGAAAGTACTTATTGTACAAAAAAGAAAGAAAAAACAAAACAAAAAAATAAAAAAGAAAAGACTTAGGTCTAACATGAATAAACACTGGACTGCCTTGCATCCATCGCCTCGCAAAAACTCAAGCATTCCCGACACACAGCCGCCCATCGCCAAGTAAACAGATCACACTCCGGTGCTGACACTAGGAGCGCATTTAGTAGGGTAAGGGCACGTAGGAACGGGGAATTGCGATGAGCTACCGTTCGCGAAGGTGGCACTGCTAAAAGGGGCCGCTCACGCGGCCTGAGGGTTTTCTTGGTGTAATCAGGTACACGCAGTCTTACCAGCCTCTCTACTATTTCAATGCAGTCTGAGTCCCCGCGAAGAACCCTACACGCAAATAATAGTAGACTGGAGTTGCGTCTAACTTCCAAGGAGTTGAGACCCAGGATCCCTAACAAAAATTTTGTTGGATAAAGAAAAGGGTAATAGCCATATATCTTTTTGTACAGGGTTCTGAGAAATGTCTTTTGCACCTTTTCTAAAAGCAAGATGTAAGTCGTCTCAAAAGGATTCCAGACCACTGCAGACGCCTCCAGCTTACTCCTCACTAAGGCAAAATACAGGATTTTAATGGCACAAGGATCATGGAAACCTCGAATGTTGCGAATAACGAAGCCTAGCCTACTAAAGCTACTTTTGGTAAGCGCTTTGATGTGGTCATGGAAGGTTAAACGCCCGTCAAACACAACGCCGAGATCTTTCACCGAATCTACTCTGGTGATAGGCTCCGAGCCGAGTAAGTATTGAGCCCGTATAGGTAGGGAGGATCGACTAAAACTGCACACCCGACACTTGGCCGAATTGAACGTTAGTTTGTTGTCCAAACTCCATTGGAAAACAGACGCGATATCCTGCTGCAGCGACTCACAATCCGCTCTCTGTTCCACCCCATACACTAACTTTAGATCGTCTGCGTAGAGGAGACAATGCGCGTTGCGGACTACGGATGGCAAGTCGTTAACCATAATACCAAATAGCAATGGACCCAGGATTGAACCTTGGCTGACACCTGAACGGGTGTGGTAGGGTTCAGAGGTAAAGTGGCCATGCTGGACGAATTGCAGTCGATCTCGCAAGTAGCTGGCGAAAAAGTCAACTAAATCTGGACTGAAACCAATAACGTCAAGTTTGTGTAGCAGAACATCATTGTCTACGCGATCGAACGCCTTGCGGAAATCAAAATACAAGACGTCCACCTGAATACCCCTATCGAGATGTTCTGATAAGATACCCACCAAGGTTGAGAGGTTAGTGTCAACTGACCGTTTTGCTCTAAACCCGTGCTGAGAGTCGCATAAGAAAGGTTTCAGTTGGTTGGACAATGTCTTGTGAAGTATGGACTCGAAAAGCTTTGCTAATGCTGACAGGACAGCAATAGGCCTATAGCTTTCCACATTGACCGTCTCACTCGTCTTTGGGATCGGCCTTACCCTAGAGGTCTTCCATTGCTGAGGATATGTGCTAGTTGAGAGAGCCAAATTAAATATAAAGTGAATCGGTACTTTTAAATACTCCATACAGCCTTTTAAGATATAGGCCGGCAGGTTGTCGGGCCCAACCGCGCTATTAGACTTTAGATTTTTGATAGCCACTTCTAGTTCTTGCATTGTTATATTATCAACTTTGATGTAGTTGGCTGATAGCTTACGATCTAAAACATTACCGAACACTAAGTCAAGACCAGGAGGATCAGGCAAGAATACACTGGAGAAGTAGGTAGCAAAGGCTTGTGCAGATTCCGGACCGACATATAGTCTACCTTCCAGGGCAACCTGACCTACGAATCCACCCTTTGACTTAAGGCTGTGGACATGCTGCCAAAATCCGCGCGGGTTGACCTTCAACTCGGACTGTGCCTGTCGAATATACCCAGCGTAAGCAGAGGAAATACGCTTTTTAACTTCAGCCCTGAGTTTGGAAAATTCGTCATATATACTACGACTTTTGGTGCCCTTCCATTCGCGATGAAGGCCCGCTTTGCGTTTTATATCTCTTATCAAGTCAGCCGTAAACCATACCGGATATCTTTTAACGTTCTTTTTACATCGGTTCTTTTTAGGGATACAGAAATCCAAAATATTGTATATAGTTTTGTAAAACATATCCACAGCCAGATTTACATCTTGATTTCCAAGTACATCCTGCCAGTTAACTTCCGATACAAGTTTATGAAGGAGCTCGTAGTTCCCCTTCGCGAAGTTCCAATCATTTTGACGATTAATGTTACTAGGAGCAATATACTGGGTAGGCAGTTGCCGAGAGGCCTCATCTAAAGGGACTAGGATCTCCAGAGGTGGGTGATATGCGTCGCGTCGAGGGACAAGCCCCCCACCGTGTATTTCATTGACATCGACCCCATGAATGCGCTCCGATACCAGCACGACATCAAGCATTCCTCCATGAGCATTCATCACATTATTCGTCTCTGTCAACCCACAAACGGACAAAAAGTATGCATAATGACTTAAAACATTTTGGGACGTGTACCGAGGATTTAAATTTAAATCACCGACAATAATTACAACGCCTTTTTTTAGAGTCGGCATCACAAATTCAACAGACTGAAAAAAATGTAGATAAATATCGTCAGGAGCAGAGGGAGGTATGTATACTACGCACAGGTAACATACAACGTCATGTTTGGTGATGACCATCCATAAGTTTTCACAATGCAACGACTCCAAGTCCGTGCGGCGTTGCGGAGCAAGCCCAGTTCGAGTAGATGTACCTATTTATAAAAAAATGGCCCGACGGTTAGTCCCCGATAAACAAAATGCCTATGATATAATTATTCACAGCGTGAACAGTGGTGCTGGAGTATCTACTCTTCTTCTTCATGCACCAACAGGTAATGGCAAGACTTAGGTATTATTAACTGAATGCTGGCCCGGCTTTGCAATGTTCGTAACATATATGTGTGCATTACGTGATAATGTCACGCTAACGGTATCTACCACATAAGGTAAGGTTCCAATTAAATTTTATGGCAGTAGCACCTTATCGATAACTGGCAATGTTTTACCTTTAACCTTAAGCAAAATGTAATAGGTGCATTTTGCAACTGTGCAAGTATTTAGGCATATTGTTATTTGGAGTCAAATGTTTAATGTCCAGTCTCGAGAGACTCTTTGTAAATAACCCAATTAGCCATATACATTTTCCTTTAAGTTAGCGTTTACAATTTGACCATTATAAGTCCCGGCTCAAACATTTAAAATCACCAAAAAATACGTGCTTTTCATGTACCAACATAAAGGTACTAACAGATCAACTGTTAATGCGAACGAAGTCGCGGGTAACAGCTAGTATAATATAACAGAGACGCCAGACATGAAGCTTTCTATCTCACGTCATTTTTTGGTTCAAAAACCGGCGTGAGTTGGGTCACGCCTGTTTGAAAAAGAAATTATCACAGTCCATGTGTTATTTGCGAAACATAATGCCATGTGATTTATAGCTTGGACGGTTTTGTGTCACTTCTTCTATTGTTCACCGTAACAATTACTTCCCTTCAGACCCCAGACATTATTTTAAGAATTTATTATAAGCGAAGAAGCGTGCAGGACTCGTGTAAGATGGAAAACGGTGAGTTTTTGCAACAACACACCAGTTGGATTTGAAGAGTACATTCGCGATCAGATACATCGGACTCGGAGCAGCCGAGGTACTCACAAATATCTATCTGAACACGCCTCAATTATCAAAGCGGTATAGTGTAGGTTCAGATATTTGCGAGAACCTCAGTTGCTTATCTAAATACCTTTGTCAAATAGATATGCGATATCTGAAGTAATGATAAATCCAAGGAGGTTTATACATACTTAATACATATAAACGAGGTCTTATAAAGAAAAGGCGCCACTAAACTATAGCAGACAATATTCTAATTATTATCCATCTCATTCTGTCGCATGAGTGCGAGCAGTAAGTTTTCTATTTGGCAGGTGATGATTGGATGTTTATATTATCTCAATTAACTTCAAAGCATCGGATGACATGAAATGATTGCCAACCACCTTAAAATACATTATTTACTTAATTATCTTACGAGCTTCACTCTATCTGGTTTTATTATTTTACATCACTGTTTGTTTCCTTCAAACTTAAACTTATTTAACAATGGGGTGTCCTTGGTTCCTTGGAGTTTTTGTCGGATAGTAGTGTGGGATGCTACCTGCGTAGACACGCTGGCACCGTCCAACCTCCAACGAACTAATGTAAAAGCGGGCGGAGCGGCTGAAAGGGCCAAAATTTTTAAAACGTAATAAATAAGCCTGGGCAGAAGTACCATTTTGTACCTTTTGGGGTCGAAACTCTTGGTCCATGGGGTCCCAGCGCACGCTAGTTTTTCGTGGAACTCGCGAAACGTCCGGTTGATGTTAATGGTGACCTAAAAGCTGGTGGCTTCCTCGCACTCAGCATTGCGATACAACGAGGAAATGCCGCCAGCATCCTAGGTACAATGCTTCAAGTACCTATTTTACATTTAAAGTAGGCAGAGGTAGGTAGCTTGGTAAGTTACTCATACTGTATTATATTTTGAAAATAAATGTTTTATATTTAACAAATAAATATTTTGAAATGACTGTGGTCAGGGGCCTTAGGATGACGTCTTAACGCGATTCAGTTTAGGTTCAGTTTAGGCTCAGTGGCCTTACCATGACGTCTTAACGCGATTCAATTTAGGTTTATTTTAGGCTCAGTTGTATTGGAAGCGACTCAGTGTAGGTCGTCAACTGAATCGCGTTAAGACGTCATGGTAAGGCCCCAGTTGTATGTAAGCGAAACTGAGTAGTTTAGGTTCTAAGCTGAATCGCGTTAAGAAGTCATGTTAAGGACCTCTGTTTTGTTTATTTACGACAAAATGACAAGTTTCTCAAGAGAACAGCGTGCGTAGCAAGATGCCAATCGCTCACGCTTTCTAACGTATCGTAGCCACCTCTCTCTATTGCTCTTCCTTATTAGTGTAACAATGACAGTTGCGTTTCGTTAGCGACTGAGCGTGAGCAATTGGCATCTTGACCTAGTGTAGCTACTGTATTTTGCATTAAGTTCCGTTTTACTTAATTCCTACTTTTATCTGTAGCACTGTAAGCTAAGACCATTAGGAGTAAATGGCAAAGAAGTACATCGTGTCACGCATCGTTACGGGTTATCGTGTTCTTCGCTCGGTTAACACTACGGTTAAATCTAGCAGAACCAGTAATTCTTACACAAACCACTCGTTCATTCGTTTTTTTCTGTATAAAAAAATATATACAGGGTATTTTTTGGTCATGGAGCAGGAGTGAACAGAGTAGGTACCGGGGAAGGTCACACTGAGCAACTTTCATTATGGCAAACCCAAAATCATGAAAAAACCTAATTATGAGTTAATTGATAGTTAAGTATCAAATAACTCATACTTAGGAGCATTTGATATCAATTAACTCTTAATTAGGAGATTTTTTTTTCGGGATTTCGTCGTTGTCCCCATAGTGAAAGTTACTCAGCGTGGCCCTCCCCAGTACCCTGTTCACTTCTGCTCCATGACCTAAAAATCAACCTGTATATTTGGTAGTCGCGGTAGACCTACAGGCGTGGTCGAGTATGATGGATCTAGAATATTACTTTTTTGAGCGCAATCCAGGAATATGATTTGCTTAGTTGCATTTTATGGAATACCTGATTTTACTAATTTTTATACGAGTTTTTACAGACATGATAAAAATTTGATAAAACTTAACAAATATTACATGATATAGAAATGACATATATTAGAAAGACCTTCATGGGAAATTATAAAAAGATTCTGAGATCTATCCATGTGCTAAATTTGTCCTTTTGTTGTTTGATTTCTCCAGAAAATCGGTAGTCGCCGGTCGGTGTACCTAAGTAAATGTAGGTTACATTATTGGTCCGTTTCACAAAATACCGACCTATATGTTTACAACATTTCAGAAGCAACCTGTTGAAAAATATATTTACCTAGACTAACTGAAAAAGGGACTACAGAGCTTGAGTAATAGGGCACCATTGACACCTGTGCCATTGAAAAACCGCCACTAAAAGGCTCCACGTGTAAAAGTTATTTTAGCTAAGAAGTAGTCAGAAATATTGCCTTTCATCTTGTTAGTTCTAAATCCTGTTAGTCGTATATATATACAAAATGTGCGTAATTTGAAAAAGTATGAAATATCGTGTCAACACACCATTTTCATTCATTATTCTTGGAATTCTGTAGAAACAACTTTTGAGAGAGTAATGGTTTGATAAATATGAGTAAGTATTACACAAACGCCAGAGGTATTTTATAGACATTTTATTTTAGGCACCGCGTAAAAGTTTTAGCGGACGGATCAGACCGTTTTTTGTAAAGGATTGATATATTAGGTACATAAGTATTTTAAAAATATATTTACATTAAAACTATCCTAGTTTCCTAAACTTCAATAGAACAGACTGTAAAAGTGTAAAGTAAACATCATAATTTTAAAATACACACACACTTTAAAATTTGACAGTCCAATTACTTGGATCGTGGTTTGACTCTATTTAATTGACACAGCTACTTCTCCAGTTAGGGCCTCCGGGGTTAGTCAAGCTGCGTTTAAAAACTACTTTAAGAGTATTTTATATGGAATTTAACCTAAGCTATCTGAATAAATAATGTATATAGTAGTTTTTGCGACTGTACAACACGAGTTTGGGTTGGGTAAGAAACGAGCCGAAGGCGAGTTCCGAAATAATCACACGAATGTTCAATGCCTACTTACGTATAGTTGCATACACAACTTTATCCACACACACATATCATAATAAGTGCTCTGAAATGGGTTCAGGAACCGTAGGGAAATGTCCTGAATTGTTACTAGTGCTACTTGTAAAATATCTATAAATCATGGATATTAAAATAATGCAATAAAAAATAAATTTAACATACAGAAACAAACTATTCATCATTTTTCACTCGTAAACAGTAAAAAGCCAACAAAGTAATGACAGTTCGGAATGGCGGCGTTTCGAATCTAGAATAGACACCCATTTGAATTTAAAAGCTGTTCCAATTTTAAACCCATAACCTTCTGGAAACTACTGTTTTCAGGAGTTTATGAGTTTAAAATTGGTAATGTTTGAGTTACAGCGGGAAATCCTCTTAAAATAGAACGGGGTGTTCTCTAACAACGCCCGCTGCGCTTAATACCTTATTTTTGAGGAAGAATCACCTTTATTCAAATAAACCGCCAACGCATTCGACTACCGTCGCTGTAGATATGCATTATTCAACAGGGAACAATAAATTGACAATTTTATTCCCATTTTATTGTGTCTGGGTAGTTTTGAATGCCGTGTGTTTTTGTACGCGTTTGAGGCTGAAACTGCATGTTTCTACAAGAATGTTAATGTGGTATTTTTGTGTAATGCCTGCGGTTTGCGGGTTAAGCATGCTAAGACGAAATGTTTATTGTTTGGGGACCTGGCGGTTTCGAGAGTTATGCAAAAATGTAGTAAATATTCTTTAGTATAGGATAAATTAGGAGTTTTTGGAGTTGTAAGAGTCTTCGGGCCAGAGCTGCCTACGTTTTCTACAAAATCTTGTGATGCGGTCTGCACTCAACAAGACTAATATTGCATGTTTCAGCATGACTGTGAATGAGGTTTTTCGTGTACCTAATGCCTGTGGTTTGCTTGTTAAGCGTGCTAAGTGGAAATGTGTATTATTCGGAGACCTAAAGAATAGTAAATATCGTTAAGTGTAAAGCGTAAATAATATAATTATCCGTCTCTTTCATCAGATAATAGTAGTTTATGCAACAGTGTTATAATAAGGGTTCTTAAAACTTGAGGGTCGCCGTTACAAAACGAGACGAAGTCGAGTTTTGTAATAATAGATCCGAGAGTTTATTTGCAATTATAAAGGTTTTCCATTTATCTAGGTCTTAATTATCCAGGTTTCACGGTATTATAAAATGTCATATCATAATCTAAAATTGCATTTCGGTTCCTGCAAACCTTATTTCAATGGAGTGTATCATACAAGTAAATGCTATGAATCTAAGTCACACTATGACAATGCTCTGTTATTTATTTTGCTAACTTTAGATATGTAGTTTTGCAACCAAATATATAGATCAATTGTAATTGTAACTTAATTTAATACAAAATTGTAATAGTTACGTTGGTTTGAATACCCCTAATAATGAAATGTGAGAGCGGGGTCTCCTAGCACAAGCATAGGTACTTTTGCTTAAAAGGTGATTCCAGCCCTCAATGTATCTGTAACTTGTTATGAACCAATCAATAATGATGTATTGTATATTATAGACTGTAACATTACTTGCAGCATAGAAATCGTAAAATCGACTTGACTTAGGAATTTAATTTAATATAACGCACTAAGTCCTTAGAATCCTGTCTAAAACTTCTTAGTAAGTCAATACGAGAATTTAGCAAAGTAAAAAGAAGATAAAAGACTTTCTTAGGTTTAAAAATTGAATTTATTTTCTAACATAGAATTTTCTATTTAAAAATACAACTTTTCAGTTTAATTCAGTAACTGAATAAGTGAATTTGATATTAAACTTAAAGGCTTTTAGTTTAAATTTATACAGTAATGTTTTGAAAGGCAAAAAGGTATTATGGAGGTTTGAAACGAAAGCTGAAACATATTTTTTTAATTTAGTTAATTACTTGAACCACAGTCATTGGGTAGATAATTACTTAAATCGGTGTTGGCGATAGATTTTAACCTCCTTGGTTTTGTACTTATTTAACTTTATAGCCTTTATTTAGTAAACGCACTGATAATGGAACTTCTATGGGTAAAGAAACGCTCAATGCAAAACATTGTCGTTTATACTTCTTGGCACCATTTTAGCATTGATGCTATCTAACAAAATAATCAAAATGTCGTAATCGAGAATACATAGATGTGAAGACATATACGTTAGCTTAGGTTTTGCGTACGCCCACCAAAGATCTGATCCGAAACACCATTGTTATAGTCGGCCTGAAAGAACTGCAATTTGGAGTGCAAAATCAAGTGAGTGAGACAGGTTACATTTCACTTCTTGTTTCCAGTTTTGTTTTTTGTAGGTAAATGAGCTAAAAAGACATGGCACATTTATATTCCCTTAATACGCTGAACCATATTTAAACCATTACTAGCCGACAATCGTTCAATCTGCGTTTTTCTACAAAATCGTGACATTATTAACATTCGTATTACAACGAATTGAATTGAAATAGGAGCAGGAAATTAGATTAGGGACGCTCTAATGAATGCTGTATTTTAATTTTCGATCCTAATATTACTGTAATAGGTATTACAGTAGGTAATGTAAATTATATAATAAGTTTGGGTATCTGTTGCTAGTTGTTTCTCAAGGTAAACTGGGTTTGATAAAATTTTCCATATATTTTATGTTCTATTTAAAACTGGGCTTTGAATTTTAGGAACACCACAAAATAGTAGGAAAAGGGACTAAACGGTTAATAACGGGGAAAATTGAATTAGATTACAGTGCACCAGAAAATGGTTAAAATTAAAAAGTGGAACTAACCGCAAACCACAGTGGCAACACCAGTTCTCGTATAAACTGAAAGAGATGTCATATACTACAGAAAAAGTAACCAGGGCCCCCCGGTGAGCAGGGCTGGGATCGAACTAGCGACTTCCTGCTTTTGCGACAGACGCCTTAACCACTGGCTACTATATAATTTATAGGTATATAATAGTGTGACTTCTTAAAAGCAAAAAAACATGAGTCAAACATTTATTGATTTGTGCTTTACAATTGTACCAGTTCTCTTGTCAAATATATCATTAATTTCTTAACACAAAGGTTTTTCCAACAGAAAACCTACAGCTCGCACTTATGCGACAGAATACGACAATATACGATATTAAGTGAAAGTAAAGCTAAGTGGCGTACTTCGTAAGCATCTACCTTTTTCAGTAACTCTATAGGTGAAAAACGTTACTAAATTAATATGTTTTTACTACGCAAACCATGCGTGTTCTTAACTCATTTACAAAGCAAACATCATGTCATTCTTTTTTATTTACATTGTTACAGTTTTTACTTAGGTATTATTTAGGTATTCATAAAATAGACGTCATACGAAAACACAACATATTACAATACGTTACCGAAGATATGTGACAACCCTAACAATTTAATATGTCAAGAAAGCGGCTCTGCCATATTTCTCCTATGAAATATTGACATGTTTTTAAGCTATTGCATAGCTTCTATCGCGGGCCTTGAGCGCGGGGACCGAATCCAGAAATTCCGTAACGAAAAAAAACCTGACGCTCCCCACTCCGACGGACCGAAACCGACTTTATTCACTTTGTTACAAAGTTCTTTATCGGGGAAAGGATATATCTCCATACGAATGTCGCTAAGTGTCATATTCTATACAAAATATTGAGGACAGTAGCCCTTATTACCAGAGATACGGCGATGTCAAACGTCAAAATAAACACTATTATTTTTTCCCGCCAGAATCAAATATGTTAAATCGATTTTGTAATCGATGCATAATATACTGGCTGGATCGAATTAAAGGCAAAAGGCGCCTAATTTTTTATTTAGACTGCGAATCGTTTTGTTTTTTTAATCGATATCTTAGTGCAAATGCAAAGTCGTACTAAGTACAATTTTAAATTTGTGAATTTAGCACGTTAGTGCACAACGGAATAAAGTGGAAATTTCATTGGCATAAGAAATATTAGTACCTACAAAGAAGTAGAGTATCGAAATATGCCTTTGTCTTGTTTATCAAATATTTTCTATTGGTATATTAGATTTGTTCCTTATTGTGATAATCACAAAGGTGACATTGCTGCGTGCTGTAAATATTGTTCGAAGACGATGATCACCGTATGTTGTTCGCCTATAAAAAAGCTCTCTTTCACTGCAGACGAAAATGTACCCAAATTTATTTTAAGTTTGTATTGTTCAGTAGTGTCATAAACAAACAGAAATTAAACTTAAGTACATATTTGTCACTACTGACGAAAGTGCACAAAAAATTCATAACTGTGTTTTTAGGAAATTAGTTGAAAAGTGACCAATGTGCCGGGATCCATTAAATCTATGTAAATATGATATGTTTAATGCTGTCATAAATTTGATAATAAATAAAATCCCACTAATATTATAAGCGAAAAATTTTTAGAGGGTTTTTGAAAGTTGCAACAGAGTATTAAATTTAGTAAATTGGAAGTTGTATTTATGCAATGTGATTTAAAAATGTCGATAGCGTGATGTAAAACATTTGCAATTAATGCAAATTTCATACGTTTCAAATACTTTAAACGTGTACTACTACGTGATTTCCCGTTTAAGAAGCATATTACGGTAAATTTAAGTTGATTAATTCCAACAGTTATTAATAATGTTCAAAAATCCACAAAATATTTTAATTCAGGTACACTGGCGCCATCTATTTGCTTAGATATGAAGTAAGTGAATATGCCACGACAAATTCATGGTTTTATGGCAATATTTTGCTAATCAGCAGAACTTATTTTAAATAAAATTGTGCCACATTTAATACGTTTATCGGAAGAAATGGGCACAAAGGCATAAAAGGTACATTTTCCCGTTCATATTATGTTTATTACACTGCCATCTATATATTACACGTAGAACTACTTAAGAGCTGTAGGTATCTAACTGTTTCGTTCTAAGGAAACATACTAAGCCGCGAAGTCTTCTAGATTTGTTTGATGGCGCTGTTAACAGTTTAGTAGGTTTTGTCAAACAAAATCTATGAAATGAAATGGGTAACCTAATGGTATAAATTGAATATACTGAAAAATTAATCACAGCCAGTTACTTAAAAACTGAATTACATATAAAAAAAACCCAAACACAAGTCTTATTATAATAACCCGTATTTCGCCATTCTTGGTGCAAAAGAGCCCAGAACACTAGCGGCATTTCCATGCTGGATGGCTACGGACAACCTTGGATCGGGCTCCTCTCCCTTTTGTCTGAGTCGACGGCTTATGTCATGCAGAACAATTTGGGTTCCCCCAAAGCAGCCCGCAGTCTCCACTACCAAAGGTATGAACATGTATTGTATCCATGTCCTACAGACCTAAGTTGGTTATCCACGAATGTCATCTGATAATGATAATGCTATAAGTTCATGAAAAGACAAGTTGCATGGATAGCGCGACGGTGATTGCTGTCAAATGTGAGTAACTGTATAGAATTATCAGAAATTTACACACAAATGTAACAATGTGTTGGCCTATTACGTAAGTAGTAAGTATCCCGCTATCCGTTTGGGATCTTATCATAGAAGGGAGCGCACACTAATGCCGCTTCGCCGCCGCTAAAGTTTCGGCAGAGGGCTCCTGCCACGTGGGAAGTGCGAGTAATATGGGTAGTCGAAAATGTGCTGACGCATGTAGCATCCCACACCAAACACCGCCCCGTCTCCCATAGCACCAGCGTCACTCCATCTTGCTATCACTGCGCCTAAACTCAGTGGCTCCAGAACGGAATGAACAGCCGCTGACTGACAGACCTCAGGACAATATCATTGAGGCTATAGTGACAGATACGCGGAATCCAACCACTACAAAGAAGGCAACTCAATGTATAATATGGCTAAGCTTAGATTTTTTCGCATGATTACTATACTTAAAAGGCTAAAAATTACTGAATATGCACAACTTGATGGATTAGGATGGCACTTATTACAGTTCTATCTATATGCCACTAATCGAACTAGGTATCGCCTATATCCTCCTTAAATTGATTTGATTAAAATTATTTTAACTTTGCGCAAAAACATTCTTAGATCATGTCGTTAGATTTAGATACATTTTACTTGGCATCTATTTTATTTTTGTTGTCAAGCAAACTGATGTTGCGTTAGTGAAGCAGTCACAAAACCAGAGCACGGTTTCTTCAATTAAATTTTGGACAAATTTCCATGCTATGCTAAATTGTAAAGATGAACTCTTATCTGTTACCATTTCAAAGTAAATTAAAAACGCTGAACGGATTAAGGTGAAATTTGGTATAGGGATGTTTTGACTCCTAGGAAAGGACAGGATAGTTTTTGTTACGGAAATCATCCTATATAGAGGTGCAAAGCGGAAAGAAAGCAAGTGAAATAGTCAATTCAATACTGTGCATTGCACTTTTTTACAGTAGTTTTGTTTTTATCTTATGTTGAGTAGGTACATGCGAATAAAGGCCTATGCCGAACCTATCATAGGATCGTCCTTGGATAAGACATATATACTTACCTACTACCTAATGAAAGTTTATATGCGCGACGTAATTATTTTGGTATCCTCGCAATGTTTTTCTTCACTGGGAAGTAAGTTGTAATCAGGTATCGAATGGCATTCCATGGGTTAAATTCAGTGAGCTTAAGACATTGTTTTAAACTGTGATCAAAAACACTCGGCCTTGATTACTTATTTAATTAAAAGATACGAGTAATTTATGTAAACTTGGACGTACTTTTTACCATATCTACAAAGTATTCCAACCACTGAAAGATTAATATGTGGTAGATACAAAGAGACATACAGCTGTACAAAAATGCTGCTGATTCGATTAAATGCGTAATCGGTATCGTATTGTGATAAGCAGAAAAAATTAACAAAAAATGTTTGTCAAAAAAACATTCAGTCCTATTTTTTCTAAATCAGATTACAATATTGATCACCAGCATTTTTGGTATATCCTGAATTATTAACGAGAAAAAATAATAACAGGTTACTGTAGTTGCAAGTTAGTTATTTGTTTTATACGGCCCCGGAATTTAATTAGCAATTTACAGTTCAAGTCAATTTGGTCTTTAATACTTATGCTAATAAAAATACACTACCAAACATTATAATACTACGCAGACGAAGTCGCGGGTAACAGCTAGTCACTAATAATGGTAACTTTGTAACTTTACTGTTAGAAATAAAACTGAAAAGGACCAATTCCCTTAAAAATACAAATAGCTCTTAAATGCTACAATTAACTTTTTTTTTACTAGTATAAATCTATCTTTCGCTCGACTAATATTTTGTGTAGCCGCCATCAGCTGCTTTTACGGCTGCTAAGCGAGTTTTCATTGAACTCACGAGGTTTTAAGAATAGTTCCCCCTAGCCTCCGTAGTATTAGTGTAGTAGTATTTGTTGATGAATATGTCCGCGTAAACTATTATTGCTTTTTCAACCGACTTCAATATTTCTAAAGGAGGAGGTTCTCAAATCGTCTGTTAAGTTATTGCATAGCTTCTATGGCGGGCCTTGAGCGCGGGGACCGAATCCAGAAATTCTGTAACGAAAAAACCTCACGCTCCCCACTCCGACGGACACGGAGGTGTGGCTTGAAGGCCGTGCATCGTCTAACGTCGTTTCAGTTCGGCAGTCTTCGACACGGCGTTGTCGACACCGCGTTGTGTGCTTGTTTATTTATTTAATAATAGAAAAAATTGTTTTCTTATCGGTCACCACGCTCAAAAAGTGTAACTTGAATTAATATCAAAGAAAAAGAAATACTGCATGAATAAAATAAATAAATAATTATAATTGCATAAGTTGATACAAAATGATATGCAATAGCTTTACCGTGGCAGTCCCCGAGTGCCACACGTATTTTTTTTTTATCCTATCTTTTCTATACTCTTCCTGTTATATCATGATTGTAATGGGGATCGAATAACTCCGGGGCGTGACTCACATAGCTCAGTATTGAATATTATTTTAATCCCTGACGATAAAAGAAAAGAGGAAATTATATTAGTTTTACGTGAATGTCAGTGCCTGTCTGTTGCGTGCTGTCTGCTGAGCTCCTAAACGAAAAAAAAACTACTAGTAATGATATAGCGTAGGTAACTTAAAAATGACTAGTGATTATTGTCAGACCAAGCTAAGTTTGCATCGATTTTGATATAACAGACTGCGCAAGTGTTATTTTACTTAAACGTCAAAATTCTATGCAAACTCAAAGTCTATGCTATCAAGATATGCAAACTCAGCTTTGACGGACTCTATTTATGTATTTGGCTCCTATATTTAAACCATAAACATTTGTTACATAAACACAATTGTACGGGTCTAAGATTGTCTACACTATTCTGATTTATAAATATCGATTTTTGTGTTTGAAACTTAGCTTATAAATTAAAATGATTGTGGTGAATACGAGGTACGAAACCTACCTACACAACGAGTAGCTACAAATATATTACCATCATCGGACAAAGTCACGCACTATGTGGCGGCAGGCATTTCAGGAATATTTTACAACCATTTACTTACGGCGTATATTTGTACAGTCCGACAGAAAACGGTAGAAATTAAAAAGTGGCAAAATCGTAGTGTCGTCTCGTTTTGTTACATATATTGATTAGATATGGGTAACGTGTTGTCGTTTAAGGATGACTCACACTACACTGGGCCGGGACCTATATGTCAATTTTAAAGTGTCAAGTCATATAGCTCGGAGATCAAGATATGCTTTCCATGGAAATTTACACATCGGTCACAGCCCGGTCCGTCCAAACCCGTGCCGGCCGGTAAAGCATGCAGTAGCAAAAATATCCATTGCAGTGACATTTAAGGAAACAAATAAAATGGTCAAGAAATGTGCACTATAGAGAACAGCCGGTACTCGGAGCTATGAAAGCACATTTATCTTTGCTGGCGAAAAAGGCCTTATGATGTAGTTAATCAAATAAATAAGCACCATTTTAGCATCGGTTTTTTTTATCAACGCTTCGGTTAGGCTACTGTTTCATTATGAGAAAGGTCTTCTGTCAATAAAAATGAGGAAGCTTTAACGTTGAACATTTTAGCCGAATTCTTATATAACAAGAAAATTTCCTCGGTATCGTGTAAACTCAGATATCAGGTTAGTTATTATCTAACAAGCAGGAAATTAGCGCAATTTTATAACAAGAAAAAGTTGTTAAGAACTTCGTTTAGCGTGACTCTACAAAATGCAGTAAATGTTGAACACATATTACCACGTTTCATAAGTTTAAAAATAAATAAATAAATGTTTTTGGGACAACCTTGCACAGATCAACCTAACTCCAAACTAACCTAAGCTTGTACTATGGGTGTTCGAGCCAACCCACGTTATCCCATCCAAGCAAACTTTAAAGTGTTATTGTAAAATGTCAAACTTCTATGAAATTATTTTGTTTACTTAACACTTCCACAGTCCCAGTCACGTCTGGAAGGGTCTTAGAAAGAAGGGTTTCAGACTGAGGACTGGAATCTCTGGTTCGGTTCGGGCTTTGGCCACTTTTTCTGTAGTATATGAGATCTCTTTATAACTTATACGAGTATTATAGTAGTGTGACTACTTATAAAACAAAAAAATAAAATCAAAAAAAGTTTTTTATAAACTTCATAGTAGTTAAATAACTAATTAGCTCATTTATTATTTGTAATAAATATATTACATATAATAAATTAGTAATAATGTATGATGATTAAATTATTTGTAATAAATGTATTACAAATAATAAATTATTTTATTCGTGCTTTAACTACTATGAAGCTTATTAAATTTAGGTAGAAATTATGCTAAAAATTTTGCTTCACTCTTAAAATCCCAACTACATACTACGGTCATCACATCACATCCAAGGTCCAAAGGTATCGTGTTTATAAAACCTAGATATACAGTAATTAACTGTCAAATAAACTCGCTACGCTCGTGGCTCAATTTTGGAATCTTTCACTTGCTCGGGTCTCAATATAAGCCCAAGAGTAAAACAATAACTTTGGCCCCTTGTGTAATAAATAACTATTTATTCACTGAGAACCTAACAGAACTCTGTAGTTAATAAGTATTTGTGTCATACAAGAACACTCACTCAAAAGCAAACAAAACTTTCTACTCATCTGTTTTAATTAGAATTTTATCATAATTTCGCCCACATCGCCGTCAAAGGACGTTGATAAGGTAGCCTCGTGTAAGGAGTTGCTGTCCTTCACAGCCTAAGTAACGGCTGTGAGTCAAATGTAAGCCAACTTGGCCTAGCCACGTTATTTTAAAGAGATGAGAGCTTGACTTTAATTATTGTTTTAAACAGATCAACAATTTTAAAATTATACCTATATTTTGACACTAAACTACTGATATCAGGCATATTAATGTCATGTGAAATACAGATATAATTGTAAATTAACGATACAAAAGCTGTGTTCGATGAATTTTTATTACAACGTAACTGCTTCCCGCGTCTTCGCTTGTTTGGATTTTATTTAATCATTGAAGGTTCAATCTTGCTTAAGAGTATCTGATTAAATTACACCACACACGCACACTAAATTTTAGACTAAGATGACCAAATTTTCTATTCTAGACTCTGCATAATATGTACATTTAGTCAGGACATACGTGTTTGCATTTCGATGCATGTTCGCCTTCTTATTTATTTTCATCGCAAAGCTCCTTGACAAATCCACATGCAAATACGTATACGTACGACACGACACACATGTTATTGAGTTGCTAAAAAGGTAGAATACGAGGAAAAAAGGATCAGTTTTACCTTTTATTTATTACCCTGCAGGGATTCAAAAGGACTGACCCGAATTTCATTAAGGCCACTGATCAAAATAAAAATGGACATAACTTCGAAGTTTATACTTGTAATGTGCGAACTTGTTATACATTATATTAATGATGACATTGATGACTCACACTACTCCGATCCGATCCGGGACGATCTGTCCGTTCCTGGAAAAACGTTACGTGACCTCCGTGGGTTCTGAGCTATCACGTGATTATTTCTATAGAAACTGACCGCTCGTCCCGGATCGGATCGGATCGGATGGGATTGGTGTGAGTCATCTTTCAATCATGATTTATAAAGTATAAAGCTCAATTATAAGTTCTGTTTAACTGAAAGCGAAACTACAATTGTAAAGCACGAATCAAATCATTTATTAAATGTAATAAATGTTTTGATTCATGTTTTTTGATTTTTTAAGTAGTCACACTACTATATATAAATTATAAATTGAAAGAAATGTTATATACTTAATCACAATTTTTCCTTCTAGGATTGAAAGAGCTCTTTCTAACTTAGCAAAAAAATGATTTTTTTATGACAAAAAAAGCCCAACTAGAAGTATTTAATATCATCGCAGGTATTGCGACAAGGTTAAAAATTCATAATATTGTCTTCTATTACCCCGATTAGTATTAATTATAAGTAATCAAACAGTTTAAAACGGATTAATCGCATATAATTATAAGTCATCATTGAATCATGTGATAACAAGTGCAAAATTCCCATGCAAAATTTATATTATCACTACCAACCAGGCTTCAAACTCGTTAAAACTTTCCACCCATCAAAAAGGTACCTATCTAAATTAATAATGATGAGTTAGATAAGTATCGACATCTAGGCAAACGAGCTTCCGTATAGCCAAAGTTGGCGATTAATGACCAAACTCGGCCAAGGTCAATAAACTAAAATATTTGATCATTCCCCGCCATTTCGTGATCCAAAGGGCCCATTATAATAACAGGCTCTCTATAAGAGGGAGATTGCAATTGCCACCGTTGTCTGGTGGAGATCGATTCGCGCCTGTATTGTGTGCTAAATTGGTTTCGCGATTCCGCACTTCTTTGCACTGCCTTTTGAGCCAGCTATAAAATATTTATCATAGTTTGATAAATATTTTATTGTTTATGTGTGGAGAGATATGCGAGCAGGATGAAAACAAGGTCGATTCTGAATACGTTACTGGCGTTTAGCTTCTTCTTCTTCTTTTATAATATGGCCTCTGTCCGAGAATTGGACAATTTTGCCAGTGTCCCGTATTAATATATCAGTGTTTTTATATAAATAGTATATTGCCTCTTGGGCGACGTTGTTCGGTAATTGGCCTTGCTATTTATTCCGTTTACAGCTTATACGTAATAAATATTTCAGGAGGCCAAAATCCCAGGGCAACCGATTAATAAGTCAATAACGCGATTACACGCGTTTCAGGATTAATTCTTCATTAGCTGCACACTT
This sequence comes from Lathronympha strigana, assembly GCA_949128165.1. Taxonomy (NCBI): domain Eukaryota; kingdom Metazoa; phylum Arthropoda; class Insecta; order Lepidoptera; family Tortricidae; genus Lathronympha; species Lathronympha strigana. The sequence goes on from OX421911.1 coordinate 6,414,990, forward strand.
CTTCGTTAGTTTACTGCACAATAAGCTATAAATATTACACATTAAACAACATTTAGCACACAAAAACAAAGAACTATTCAAGAAACGCAACCGCCATTTTGAATATCAAACGGAAGACCTGGCGTTTAGCTAAATTATAGTTTGCCCTTATCTGTCAGTTTGACATTTTCATTTGTTAGAAAGGGATAAAACGTTTGTTAAATTTGAATAATACCTATAATAAACACATAAAACTTTTAAATTATGTAGACACTGATTAAAAAGTTAGATTACTTAGATATGCCCTAAACTATAAACCACAGATTTTGGACTTCTTGATTAGCTTTTTACTTATTTATATTTTTAGGTTACGTATGTGAGAAATACGTGTATTGAATGAACTTTATAATTAATAAACTACAAGAATTTTATTGTGTTCCATTGGTCATCGACTGCGCATAGGCGTCACGTTTTGGCGTTTTTTAATCATCCGCACTGGCAACATTTGCCATTTCCTATACAAAAAAGACTGCCGTTTTTGCGGGGGAGGGGCACGTCAAATCTACAACTATTCGTACGTTACGTTATGTATAGATAGATGTATAGAAGATAGATAGATTACAATAGCAGACGTCTTTGAATAGTACATAGGTTTTTTTATCAGTGTTTTTTCTAATATTATATTGAATAAGGGTTCCGGTTTTTTTTAAGTCAATTTAGCTACTACATTCATAAATGCCTTATTTCATAAATGCGTCTTGAATACGTCAAATTGATCTGATTTCATTTTTTTACACACAGTTTACAGGTAAATAACTGACTTATACGGTATAGAATGTGCCCTAAATCTCTTTGGATCAGACGAACTTACCAAAAAGTGATTATTTAACGAACCTTAAAATCACGATTTCAATCTAAGTAGTCTACTCGTACGTATTCCGGCGTACGATTTCAAAAATATTTTGCCAATGATGTCAGTGTACAATGATTTTCGTTGAATGGCAATGTTCTTTGAAACTTTTAGATATCGTGAAGTTATACTAAGAATGGATTTTATAAACTTCAACCTAAAGGATGTTACAGACTTGTACGCGTACAAAGTCGTAAGCAGATACTAGTTAAATACTTCATAAGTTACAATCCATTAAACCTTTTAAGAAATTTCTCAAATGATTGCTACGTCTAAAAAATAATAAAAGCTCTTAAAGACTACGTACCTTTTTTTCACCACTTTTTGCTAACTCCTGAAATAATTCAGATAAAAGTTTTGAATAAAGAATGGTGCCCAAACAATAAATTCAGCAGAATTTAAAGAAACAGAGATTGAAGAGCGCAGACGGCAGAAATCCATTATTAAATTTCTTAGGTGGTGTAAGATAAAGTTTATCGCGAGGTATCGCCGTGTTTTCGTTCAAGTAAACAAATAAGAAAACCTTAAGATTCCTGCGGAAGCGGTTCGAAGTTTCCATTCAGCGGTTTGCTTATCTATTTGCAGATTTTCCAAGAAATAGGGAACTTGCGGCTTTTTTATTTCTGAAACCCGGCAACAGATCAAATTCACCTTCCCGTAAAAACTAGTAGCCGTATCATATATTGGCCAAGATCTCTTCGAATTCAGACACATAAGAGAATCGCCTATATGTCGAGATATTTTCCTTTCGCTGTGCTACAATCACCCCTTGATATAATAATTGTAACTGGATGATTTTAAAAATGTAAAGCACGAATCTAATCTTTATTTTTTGTAATAAATGTTTTAATTCATGTGTTTGTTCTTTTAGTAGTCACACTACTAAATAGAAATTATAAATTGAAAGGGATGGGTTGCTGGTTAGACTTAAGCCCTGCTCACCGGGGACCTTTGGTTATAGTATATGACATTTCTTTAATATATAACTGGATAATAAACTTTACCCCTGGATGGAAATAGTGAATTTCTTCTACCATACTATATTTGTAAATAATGGAAATCCAACTATGTTCCCGTAAGAAACTCTCAATATGACATCGAAAACCAAACTCGATAGCTGATTTATAATATAACGCTCTTTAATATATTCTTATTACAAAAACCAAATCTTTAGTTAGAGCCTTTCATATGCAACTGATTATTTATTTTATACGTAATGATTCATTATATTTATTTTCCAATACATGAATAGCAACTCTGTAGATCGACTCTGTAAAAGGTGTTAGTTTTATACACTGGTTAAACTCACGACTCACTTAAATGTTTACAAACAATATTACTTTTCGTGAAACCGTTTCAGAATCTCAATATACCAGTAGCAAACTTAATAGCTAGATTGAAACTAAAAACTTTAGTAAAAAAAGCGGAAATATTTTATGCATATTCCCCATTTTGCTTATGCTGTAAGTTTCTGGACGCTTTGGGGCTTCATCTTCTAGGTTTTTTGCGGTGATATTTTGAGTTGTATTAACATTGCAACTACAGTAAATTGCTGAACATTTACCACGTTGTTGCATGCTTTAAGAAGTGGTTTCAGCTTTGAAAAGGTTTAAAATCTTACATACATCGTCGATTTTACGATTGACGTAAACGCTTGGTTAGATAAGTAATCTTATTCAGTTAGTGTCGGTTTCAAGCAGCAGTGGTAAATAAATTGTGCTATTTTTAACAATAATAAGGCTTAACCCAAACAAATATATTCCTTCTAGTAATAATCTTCTTACCATAAGAGAAATAAAGTCGAGGGTTTTTATAACTTATAATGAATACGCAATAGAAAGTACATTCACGCACGCACAGTCAACAATAGGGTGTGGTGAAAAGAAGGCTCTTCAGGAATACTAAACAAGCTCTCGACTACTGGGTCCCGTTTAAGAATTGACGCCTTAATGAAAGCTTGTCGATCTATCTCTGTATATTTGTGTACCTACGATTTATTCCTTAATTTTAAGGGCCATATGATGCCATAACGTAATCTCTACAGTATTCTAAACCTATTTAGGAAGATACGAGTAAGGACGACTTCTTGTAACGAGATACACCAATAAACTCAAAAACCTGATGAATTGTTGATTCACAGCACAAAAAGAAATCTACTTGAGATTTAAATATTTTATAATATACTCGTACCACCTGAGACTGTTTCATTATTGATTTATTGAACATTTTTTAAAATTGTACCCCACTTTTTTAATATGGGTAATTTTTATGTGATTTCTACTCAGAATCGCGCGCTCTTTCGATTATAAAAAAAGTTAGAGAACTTTAAAAAAAATCGCCCTGACGTTCCTCTTTAGAGACCCAGAAACGAAATAAGATACTCTAAACAAAAAACACAACTGGTATATTTATATTTTTTAAAGATAATTTATTACTCATTCATACATTGAATTATTTGAAATTAATAAAATAAAGGTAACTTTTTTATTCAATTCCGCGCGCATTTTTCGGCAGCCATAGATTTTAAACGTGACCATTTGTATGATTTTTGTATGATTATAAGTTTGATTTAAATGAAAGTGAATGTAAAAACAGATTGGTTTTAGCATTTGGGGAGTCTGTACCTTCGCGTGCCACAGTTTTTAGATGGTTTGCTCAATTAAAACGAGGAGAGTCCTCTTCGTCGTCTGAGCTGTAAAAAATATTATAAAGGGAGATCTAAAAGTGACATATAAAGAAATAGAAGAAGTCCTTAAAATTTCATTGCCATAAAATAACGATATCTTACACAACTAGCTTGGTGTCAAGAAACTATCTTCGCGATGGGTGCCCCACTCACTGACTGCAGAACAAAAACAAGCTCGCGTGAAGTGGTGCAAAGCTATGCTTAAAATATTTAACCGGGGTTAGTATACTGAAGTGTGTTTACCAACTTTATTTAATAATTTGGAACAGAAACGACCTGATTCCGGTTTGAAGGGGCTATATCTCCACCACGATAATGAATTGCAGCAAAAGGCCGTTCTTACTAAAGATTTTTTGAAGCGTACAGAGATCGAAGAGTTATGTCATCCTTCATTTAGTCCTGATTTAGCTCCTTGTGATTTTTTACCCGTTCCAAAAATTAAACTTGGACTTTGTGACACGCGATTTAACAACCCTGAGAGGCCGTAGAAGACCTTCCTAAAGAAGGGTACTCTTCTTTACTGAATGATTTAAATCATGGGTTAGGCAAATGAACCGATGTATAAAAGCTAAGGGAGATGTAATAAAAATATATGCATTGTTTTGTATCTTTAAGCTTTCCTAGTGACCTAAGGTATAATGGTTGGCTGATAGAGAATGCCTCAAAACGTTAAATAGGTACGCTGCATGAACTTTTTCATTGTACAATTATCTGAATTCCAGTCAGTAAAAAAAATTGTATCTGGCCAGCTAGCCAAAAAAAAGGCTACATAAAAAAAGTTTTTCGATGCTTTTTGTGATAAAATTGCGAATTCGTTCCGTTTTGGAACACTCGAATGTTCACAACAATACTAGTTAAATTTGTTTCGCAGGTTGACATGTTAGCCTCACAAAATACCAGTTGCAAAATTACAATCCATTTAGAAATTATATATGTGCCGAATAAATTTCTGAATGCATTTAAGTGTTGCGTTTAAAAGTCCTTTCTTTGAAAACACTTATTAATTTAGTACATTTTCGGTATTATTTAACGTAAATCGTCATAGTACTTTGTACCTTTTAATTTCTTGTATTTTATACACGTAGTGAATTTTTATCGAGAAATCTTACTTCAAAAGTCACTTATTTCTAAGTTTTAGCAAAAAACTGTGTTTTCCGCGTTTGTATTATTACATGAAATAAATTCAAGTTTCGGCTCTTTTACTACCTTAAATTAAGATTAGGGTATCATATACATTTAACAGTTGGTTAAAATTACCTACACTTTCATTATTGTGTTAAAGTATTTTTCAAAGGCGTAAGGCCTCTTAAGTAAATGAAAACCCAACTACGAGTAACTTTATTACAAATTTACTAAAACGGGACTTAATCGTAAATAACTTTAAAAGCTAACCTCCGACGTTTCAAGGACGATTTTGCCCGTGCAGTCCCAGTCTTTTTCCGGGACTGCGGGGGCAATGTCGCCCTTGAAACATCGGAGGTTAGTTTTCAAAGTTTTATGCGATAAAGGCCCGTTTTAGTAAATTTATAATGTGTGAAAATTGTGAAAGTTTAAATAACTAACTTTATACTCAGACTTTTACGCGGTTCATTTTTCACGCACCATTACCTAAGCGTGAGCAGTAATTGCTCTGCGAGTCGTAAAGTTATTACTTATATCAATCAAGTGAAGATTTTCAAAGGTATTAGAGGAGGTGTTCTCATTCTTCGGCATTGCTCTAAAGTATCTTAACAAGATTTTTGGGTTAAGTTTAACTTTTATTTCACTCAATACAAATTACAGCATATAGACAATAGTATCATATGAAAAAAAATGTTTTTTGTGTTGTTTCTAAACTACAAATAAATTAATTTGTACACACATTTTTGAGTTGTCATATTGTTACAAAAATACTTTATTCTCTTGGCAAGTGAACCTATTGCAATATTGTGTAAATTCTAGCAATTGTCTAATCTCACTCAGTTCCTATCTCTCTTAACCCCAACTATGGACTGATCTGGGATTTCGTACTATTTTATTTTAATCGTAAAATCTTTTACTTATATCATTAAAATACTGAAATTCATACATCGGGAATACTTTTTAAGTGCCACATATAGATATCAACTTTTATCAAAGTTTGAAATTCGAACTTGTCCCAACTCACCCTAATTTACGGTAATTATTGAAAGCTGTTCTAACACCTACACTTAATCTATATCTTACAAAATACAGCCCTATTTCTAGGAATCTCCTGATGTCACATACCTATCACCACTTTGTTCTCATTTTTCTTTTGCATTAGGTAACTCAGTATCTTATAGATTGTCTGCCTAATACTTATTGGGCTTCGAGAACGCCGCCCTAATATCATTGCGACCCGGGTTCAATCCTCGCTATTCATGAGATATTAGTATGAGAAATTTAATCATGGCAGTGACCCGTTTCACAGGTAAAGTTGTAGCTCAATCGACATTCATTTACTCGAAATTGGACTTTAATACCGTAGTAATAAGACTATTTTGTACGCATTGCTGTTTATAATATGAGAACCGTTTCACCTGATGCGCGTTAACATGATAAAAGCGGGGTGGGTCGACTCGACATTTACATTTAGGCCACAATAAGATGTATATGAATTTCAATTAATGCCCTGGTAGGTCGTTCCTCCGCCGGTTTTTCTAAATATTCATTATATTCTTTATCGTTTTACTTAGCGAGAAAGTACAACGCAACAAATGCTGAATATTAAATATTTTTTTAATACTATTGCAATGGAGGGAGAAAATGCTGTCAGTATTCTTGGGCCGGGCTGTCGTTTGATTAATATTTGTTTTTATTTTTTCTATAATTTTTGTAAAAAGCACCTATTAATGTTTCCAATAAATATATATTTTTAAAATGGGTTACTGATGTAAGTATTCTTTGTTGGATTTCGCGATTTGTGCGTGACCCGTATAAGACATTATGTAATAATATGTTTGAGTCTCACAAGAGTTTTTTTTAGTAAAAATATGTACAATATTATGTTGCACACCGCTTGGTTATGGTTAGAATCTACTAATGAAGAAAAGTATCGTGGTACAAGCACCATCAGATATAAAGAGCGGCCAAGCTGTTAAAAATATTGCAACAAGACACCTTGACAATAGAGGCAAGCTTAGATATTTGTGGGCATCCTGGCTGCTCCGATGGAAATTGTACTTGGTCTCATCTCTTTCCGCAAATACTGTATGTAGATACTCGTATGCCTGCAGTTCACGGTCCGCGAGAAATGAAATGGGGGAAAGGTAACGAACCGTATCAGACGGCGACATTAACCACCGAAGCGCAATTGTATGTGGTTTTTGGTAACTCAGATTTACAGAAATACTTCTCAAAAGTCTGCCATTATATGTAAAAAAAAAATTCTTCAACAAAATTATAATTAATGTTACATTCCACTTTCAAATGCAGCAGCGATGCAGCACCAGAAAGGTTAGTAATTCTTACTATGCTCTTGTCGGTGGAGTAATTGCTTTTCCGCTTTTTTCTGTGCAAGCCTTTTTATCTTTTGATCCATTCTATCATCCGCTAACACCACATTTCGAAAGCTTGTAACAATTTGACTTTCAATATTGATAGAACTCAAAAATTTGTCTGTTCAAATGTGAGTCGGAAAAAAGTGTATGCCACCATTGCTTGCAAATAAACGTATATGCTTTATTTATTTTTGCTTTATCTTGCTATTATCCAATTCAATACCTGAAATATACCTACATTTTAGAAATAGGTACCAGTACCTGAAATTTTCGTTTACAATTTAGTCATCGCGAAACCTTCCGCACCATTTACGGCGTCAATTTAACAAACGTTGATCACAGCATACCTTACAGCAGAACTGTAATTTTGATTTCACTTCAAATTTATAAAAGTAGGGTTTACAAATCGTCAGGATTTCATTTTCCCCAACGCAACAGAGACGATGTATCTATTCAGTGATGCTGTCTGTTTCTCTGTATGAATTTATTTTTATTTATTTAAACTTTAATGCACAAGACAGAAAACTGTACATATGGCGGACTTAATGCCAAATGGCATTCTCTACCAGTCAACCATAGGGCTAAACAGAGACATTTAAGTTGGTGCAGGAAATAATTCTTTTAAGGGAACAATCAACTGTAACAATGAATTTATATATATAAAAGAAAGTCGTGTTAGTTACACTATTTATAACTCAAGAACGGCTGAACCGATTTGGCTGAAAATTGGTAGGGAGGTAGCTAAGAACTCGGAGAAGGACATAGGATACTTTTTATCCCGTTCCCTTAAATCCCGTGGGATGTGACATAAAACGTGGTATAACAAAACGCAACTGACATGGAATGGAACAAGACAACTCAGTCAAAATATAAGTCAGACTTCAACTTTTATCATCAAATGCAAGAGTAAATCGAAACATTGCGAATGAAAGCACTGAAGAAGAGCAAGAAATTGCACGTGAAGAGCGCCGCCTTAGTATGGCTCGACTTCGTGCTTCTCACTCACAAGAGCAAAGGAAAGCAGCCCGTGAAACGGCTCGGTTGGCAATGCGAAATCGTCGAGCAAACCTCAGAGATCAACAGCTAGATAATTTACGAAGCACAAGAAGAAATTCATCAAATACTGATTTGAATGGGGCAGCGTTTCAATACGATTGCAGCATTGATTACTGCTTACATACTAGCGTTCGCATTGGGCCAATGGACGTTGTTTGCGAGTATTGTGGCGCATTAAAGTTTTCCGGAGAACCGCCAGGATTGTGCTGCCTTAGTGGCAAAGTGAAATTGCCATTATTGACTCCGCCACCTGAGCCATTAAATTCATTGCTTCCCGACACTTGCCGACTTTGCTTAAACACCTGAATCCCGTCATTTTCTTGGAAACACCCAAAAATACAATAGTTGTTTTCAAATGACCTCATTTGGGGCAGACATTATTGAAGAACGAGGATTTAATCCGACATTCAAGGTATTTATATTTATTTATTTATACTCATGATTATCACCTCAGATTGATTTTAGTATTACAGGACTTAATCGCGTGTAATTTATACAATACAGTAGCATAATAACATATTATATTTATTCCTGAAGTGTTTGTAAATCAGTAATAATGACTGTTTTTGATTTTGTAGATACAAGGACAGATTCACCATCGAATTGGATCATTGCAACCTCTCGATGATGGACAGCATAAATTTTTACAAATATATTTCAGGGGCAACACGGAGGAACAACTTGATCGACGTCAAGAGATCAATACAGCACCGAAAAGAGCAATTCTTCAAGATCTTCAGCAACTGCTTCATGAACATCATGCGTTGGTCAGGCTGTTCAAGAGTGCATTGGAGCGCATGCCAAACGATGACTACAAAGTCGTGATCAGAGCGGATAAACGACCATCTGCTCCAACAATAGATGAAGTTGCCATTCTGATTGTTGGTGAAAATTTAGAATCACGAGATATTGTGCTTACACGTCGCGATACTGGGCAACTGCAACAAATATCTGAAACACATCGTTCATATTTATCATTACAATACCCGCTGATGTTTTGGAAAGGAGAAGATGGATATTATTTTAATATCAAAATGATAAATCCATTGAATGGTGAGTATCAATATCATAGTTTTCATTTCAGCATGAGGTTTTACAGTGTTTAGTTTTGGTTTCCAATATAAGGCACTTCTTACTACCACGGAATAGAAATCGTAATAACAGAGTTAAAGATGGGTTGTTTGTTTAGAGAAAAACATTTTTCTTCATCGTTTTCTAATATTTATGCAAAAAATATGTAAGTTTTACATACAAAATATTAATTCTACTGTTTTAATTTCAGGTGAAGAAACTACCAAGAAGGTTAGCTCTATGAATTATTACGCATATCGTTTGATGATTCGTCAAAATTCTGACAACTACTTACTGCGGTTTCGTCGATTGCTTCAACAGTATTGCGTGGACATGTACGTCAAGATAGAAACGGAGCGCTTAACTTTCATTCGGCCCCACCAAACCAAACCAAACTGCGTTCTGATGAGTATATCCATCTACGTGATGCAATTAGTACTGAATCAAATGCAGATAATGTTGGTCGATTAACTATCCTGCCGGCAACGTACATAGGTAGTCCGCGTCATATGCATGAATATGCGACCAAAATATAAGACCAGCGTGAGTTCCGTGAGAGTCATTGAATAATTATATTTTTTTAATTTACTATTATCTTGATTTAATAAGTAAAAAATGTGATCATGTGATATTGCCTTTAAGGCGGAACAAAGTTCGCCGGGTCAGCTAGTATATATATATATATATATATATATATATATATATATTAAATTTTGTATTTGCAATAGGTAATTTCAGTTTAATCTATTATTTTAAAGCAGATACGTCTGAGTACGATACCAAATTTCTATGAAAGGAAGGAAATGTCGTAAAATTCATGACCTCGGGCCCCCCTTAAGGCGCATACGAGGAAAAATACGGGTGGGATAATTCGAGGCCACGAGTGTGTTTTCGGTAGCTCAGTTGGCAGAACAATAGGCGTGTATCCCAGAGTCGTGGGTTCGAGTCCCACCAAGGTCATGAATATTTCCACTTTTCTATTATATCTAAGAATATTGAGTTTAGTCGTAACTACCTACTATTAATTTAACTTTCACCAAAATGTAACGGATTTTCATTGTTCTTTGCTTAGTTTCGTTAAACATACTAATAGGTTGTTTCGTTACTGAGAATACCGAGTTCCTACAGTGTGGAGTGTGAGGAATCAGCAGAAGATTGATTAGTCAGGTGTAGTGGAGGATTAATGGCGCCGCGTGTCGGCGGACTGAGATATGTCCTAGTTAATGTCCTAGTCATAGCGTTTGCTTGAATCCAAATACAATATCTGGCCTTTTGGTGGCCCATTTTCGGTGGTAACTAAGGCTTAGGGTTTTATGGCTAAAACTTGTAGTGTCACACAAGTGATTACATTTTTTGAAATTATTACCCAAAGTCCTTTAGAATGGAAGAGCATTAAGAGGACGGTATATAAATTTGGCCGATTCGGCTCAACTTTTTGCCGTGAGTGTTCATAGGTACAAAAACATTTTTACATATTTCGATACAAAAATTAAGATAATTTAAATTTAAATGGAATAAATGTTTTTTTTTTTTCAAAATTGTTGTCAGTTGTTAAAAAAGCCACCATATTAGTGCGGTGCCACTATTATAATTATACTATGCATACTTCTTTTATCTCATGTGTTTTGCAAAGTGATCCTAAATCCCTCGCGAGAAAATCTCGTTTCGTCCGCGATTGGGTTTTACGTTTGCTGATACAGCTGTTTTACCATTTTTTGATGAGCGAGCTTCAAACATCTATCTGGTTTTCGACCTTAATGCTAATAATAATACATTTTTTTTTCTTGTTCAGTGTATAGTCTTCTACGGAATAAATGGGACACTTTTGAACATTTTCACGCAAAATTATTGAGTAAGAAAATGTTAAATTTGGTATTTTTAGTATTTGGTAGAAACATTAGCCAACTTTTCTGGCTAAACAATACCTACCCCAACCTATTTTCGTAACCTATTTTCATAAGTGAATATGCAATTATAAAGTCTAGATTATACTCTAATCCAATAACTATAAATAGTGTATACCTACCTACCTATAGTTTTTTTTTTCATAAACATAACTTCAAATCGCTCTAAATATCGTTAGTCCTGCCTGAGAGCTTGTAGATAGAGCTCATGTCGCTCCGCGCTTTGACAACATTTACAACGATGAGAGACGGAGAGTACCTACACAGGAACGTGTAATGGCCGAATGAAAGTTAAGCGCTCCGTTTCTATCTTGACGTACATGTCCACGCAATACTGTTGAAGCAATCGACGAAACCGCAGTAAGTAGTTGTCAGAATTTTGACGAATCATCAAACGATATGCGTAATAATTCATAGAGCTAACCTTCTTGGTAGTTTCTTCACCTGAAATTAAAACAGTAGAATTAATATTTTGTATGTAAAACTTACATATTTTTTGCATAAATATTAGAAAACGATGAAGAAAAATGTTTTTCTCTAAACAAACAACCCATCTTTAACTCTGTTATTACGATTTCTATTCCGTGGTAGTAAGAAGTGCCTTATATTGGAAACCAAAACTAAACACTGTAAAACCTCATGCTGAAATGAAAACTATGATATTGATACTCACCATTCAATGGATTTATCATTTTGATATTAAAATAATATCCATCTTCTCCTTTCCAAAACATCAGCGGGTATTGTAATGATAAATATGAACGATGTTTTTCAGATATTTGTTGCAGTTGCCCAGTATCGCGACGTGTAAGCACAATATCTCGTGATTCTAAATTTTCACCAACAATCAGAATGGCAACTTCATCTATTGTTGGAGCAGATGGTCGTTTATCCGCTCTGATCACGACTTTGTAGTCATCGTTTGGCATGCGCTCCAATGCACTCTTGAACAGCCTGACCAACGCATGATGTTCATGAAGCAGTTGCTGAAGATCTTGAAGAATTGCTCTTTTCGGTGCTGTATTGATCTCTTGACGTCGATCAAGTTGTTCCTCCGTGTTGCCCCTGAAATATATTTGTAAAAATTTATGCTGTCCATCATCGAGAGGTTGCAATGATCCAATTCGATGGTGAATCTGTCCTTGTATCTACAAAATCAAAAACAGTCATTATTACTGATTTACAAACACTTCAGGAATAAATATAATATGTTATTATGCTACTGTATTGTATAAATTACACGCGATTAAGTCCTGTAATACTAAAATCAATCTGAGGTGATAATCATGAGTATAAATAAATAAATATAAATACCTTGAATGTCGGATTAAATCCTCGTTCTTCAATAATGTCTGCCCCAAATGAGGTCATTTGAAAACAACTATTGTATTTTTGGGTGTTTCCAAGAAAATGACGGGATTCAGGTGTTTAAGCAAAGTCGGCAAGTGTCGGGAAGCAATGAATTTAATGGCTCAGGTGGCGGAGTCAATAATGGCAATTTCACTTTGCCACTAAGGCAGCACAATCCTGGCGGTTCTCCGGAAAACTTTAATGCGCCACAATACTCGCAAACAACGTCCATTGGCCCAATGCGAACGCTAGTATGTAAGCAGTAATCAATGCTGCAATCGTATTGAAACGCTGCCCCATTCAAATCAGTATTTGATGAATTTCTTCTTGTGCTTCGTAAATTATCTAGCTGTTGATCTCTGAGGTTTGCTCGACGATTTCGCATTGCCAACCGAGCCGTTTCACGGGCTGCTTTCCTTTGCTCTTGTGAGTGAGAAGCACGAAGTCGAGCCATACTAAGGCGGCGCTCTTCACGTGCAATTTCTTGCTCTTCTTCAGTGCTTTCATTCGCAATGTTTCGATTTACTCTTGCATTTGATGATAAAAGTTGAAGTCTGACTTATATTTTGACTGAGTTGTCTTGTTCCATTCCATGTCAGTTGCGTTTTGTTATACCACGTTTTATGTCACATCCCACGGGATTTAAGGGAACGGGATAAAAAGTATCCTATGTCCTTCTCCGAGTTCTTAGCTACCTCCCTACCAATTTTCAGCCAAATCGGTTCAGCCGTTCTTGAGTTATAAATAGTGTAACTAACACGACTTTCTTTTATATATATAGATTACTACCTACGATTAATTACCATGTATGTTTGTTTACTCCGTGAAGATGGCGCTTGCAACAGTGTCGAAATATCGCGTAACAATAAAAAAAACATACATGGTAATTATCCCGTTAAATATCTTCTATATATATAAAAGAAAGTCGTGTTAGTTACACTATTTATAACTCAAGAACGGCTGAACCGATTTGGCTGAAAATTGGTAGGGAGGTAGCTAAGAACTCGGAGAAGGACATAGGATACTTTTTATCCCGTTCCCTTAAATCCCGTGGGATGTGACATAAAACGTGGTATAACAAAACGCAACTGACATGGAATGGAACAAGACAACTCAGTCAAAATATAAGTCAGACTTCAACTTTTATCATCAAATGCAAGAGTAAATCGAAACATTGCGAATGAAAGCACTGAAGAAGAGCAAGAAATTGCACGTGAAGAGCGCCGCCTTAGTATGGCTCGACTTCGTGCTTCTCACTCACAAGAGCAAAGGAAAGCAGCCCGTGAAACGGCTCGGTTGGCAATGCGAAATCGTCGAGCAAACCTCAGAGATCAACAGCTAGATAATTTACGAAGCACAAGAAGAAATTCATCAAATACTGATTTGAATGGGGCAGCGTTTCAATACGATTGCAGCATTGATTACTGCTTACATACTAGCGTTCGCATTGGGCCAATGGACGTTGTTTGCGAGTATTGTGGCGCATTAAAGTTTTCCGGAGAACCGCCAGGATTGTGCTGCCTTAGTGGCAAAGTGAAATTGCCATTATTGACTCCGCCACCTGAGCCATTAAATTCATTGCTTCCCGACACTTGCCGACTTTGCTTAAACACCTGAATCCCGTCATTTTCTTGGAAACACCCAAAAATACAATAGTTGTTTTCAAATGACCTCATTTGGGGCAGACATTATTGAAGAACGAGGATTTAATCCGACATTCAAGGTATTTATATTTATTTATTTATACTCATGATTATCACCTCAGATTGATTTTAGTATTACAGGACTTAATCGCGTGTAATTTATACAATACAGTAGCATAATAACATATTATATTTATTCCTGAAGTGTTTGTAAATCAGTAATAATGACTGTTTTTGATTTTGTAGATACAAGGACAGATTCACCATCGAATTGGATCATTGCAACCTCTCGATGATGGACAGCATAAATTTTTACAAATATATTTCAGGGGCAACACGGAGGAACAACTTGATCGACGTCAAGAGATCAATACAGCACCGAAAAGAGCAATTCTTCAAGATCTTCAGCAACTGCTTCATGAACATCATGCGTTGGTCAGGCTGTTCAAGAGTGCATTGGAGCGCATGCCAAACGATGACTACAAAGTCGTGATCAGAGCGGATAAACGACCATCTGCTCCAACAATAGATGAAGTTGCCATTCTGATTGTTGGTGAAAATTTAGAATCACGAGATATTGTGCTTACACGTCGCGATACTGGGCAACTGCAACAAATATCTGAAACACATCGTTCATATTTATCATTACAATACCCGCTGATGTTTTGGAAAGGAGAAGATGGATATTATTTTAATATCAAAATGATAAATCCATTGAATGGTGAGTATCAATATCATAGTTTTCATTTCAGCATGAGGTTTTACAGTGTTTAGTTTTGGTTTCCAATATAAGGCACTTCTTACTACCACGGAATAGAAATCGTAATAACAGAGTTAAAGATGGGTTGTTTGTTTAGAGAAAAACATTTTTCTTCATCGTTTTCTAATATTTATGCAAAAAATATGTAAGTTTTACATACAAAATATTAATTCTACTGTTTTAATTTCAGGTGAAGAAACTACCAAGAAGGTTAGCTCTATGAATTATTACGCATATCGTTTGATGATTCGTCAAAATTCTGACAACTACTTACTGCGGTTTCGTCGATTGCTTCAACAGTATTGCGTGGACATGTACGTCAAGATAGAAACGGAGCGCTTAACTTTCATTCGGCCCCACCAAACCAAACCAAACTGCGTTCTGATGAGTATATCCATCTACGTGATGCAATTAGTACTGAATCAAATGCAGATAATGTTGGTCGATTAACTATCCTGCCGGCAACGTACATAGGTAGTCCGCGTCATATGCATGAATATGCGACCAAAATATAAGACCAGCGTGAGTTCCGTGAGAGTCATTGAATAATTATATTTTTTTAATTTACTATTATCTTGATTTAATAAGTAAAAAATGTGATCATGTGATATTGCCTTTAAGGCGGAACAAAGTTCGCCGGGTCAGCTAGTATTAGTTAAAATGACTACCTACTGAATTCTAACCGATCGAAGAACTAACTTGACAAACCAAAGTTTCGATTTAAAAAAATGTGTTCAAATCGGTTCATTGATTTGGGAGATATGACGCGACGCACAGATACACTTGAAATTTATAACACCCCAGTTTTCCATTCGGGGTTATAAATGTATTGTAAAGATAACATAGCCAAGTAAGAAAGCTTTGTAATTATGAATAATGTTATAAAAGATCTCTCTTTAATTTTGAAGAAAACGAAAATGTATACTTAATTTTTCTTCCTAAATCGTGGATTAAAATAGTATATAATTATAACAGCACCTAAGTAAGTAAGCATATTCGCTTCAACAAACATGGTTTAATTCCATCAAGGAAACTTCCTTCTAAGATTCTCTCAGATACTTTCAGCCGGGTACGTTTGCTCCAGTATAAATCATTTTAAGTGAATTTATTATACATTCCAGGTTTAATTAAAGACAAACATGAACTTTGCTCAGACACAGAGAACTAAGACACAAAACAGGCACTTGCAAAAATAGTGTTTGTCTGAATATCCACTATTTTAAATAAATGCTTTAACGTAAAACGTTGTTTATGTCATAATGTTCTCGTTTTTGGAAGCTAACGCTCCTGCACGCTCATATCTTCGTATCGCTCCTACATACTTATATCGAACATACTTCATAAATGCGCAGTCGCTAACGCCTACGGTTAAATACAACTCATGGTAACTTGCACGTCTACCACAAACATCGAAAATTGGCATTGACGGGAAAACCTCTTTGTCACTCCAATATGCAAGTGTGACAGAGATGGAGATACAAATCCGCAATCGTTCGATTTTCATGGTATAAGCCCTGATAGCTGATGCCCCATGGACATACCTGCTATGCTGCAGATCCAACGGATTGCCGAGAATAAACAGCTTAATTTAAAGTTTGTATTTTATGTGACGCTGTCACCTTTTTGGCCTTTTACAATGAACATTTACAATATTCAACGTGGAAGAATGAGCAATTGCTACCTGGGGCCTTACCATGACGTCTTAACGCGATTCAGTTGACGACGTAAACCGAGTCGATTCCATACAACTGAGCCTTAACTAAACCTTAACTGAATCGCATTAAGACGTCATGGTAAGGCCCCAGATATGACAAGCAGCATGTCTTCAAGTCTTCAGATACAACACATGAACGTGCATAATGCCTTTGTAGTGATATGTGCACAAGCTGCAATCAAGTATGTTAATCTCATGATGAAACATCGGCATGATGAAATGAGGCTAGAAACGCAGCACGTCTTGGCAAAACCAGCGACAACCATTTATATTATACTTTAGCTGTTACCCACGACTTCGTTCGCATTAAAACGGTTGAACTTTTTGTAGGTACCTTTAAGTTGGTGTAAGAAAAGCACGGATTGCCTTAATACATTTTAGCAGTTTTCAATGTTTGACCCGGGTATAAAATAAGTACATGTTGTTAAGGTTAAAGGTACAACATTGCCTGTTATCGAAAAGGTGCTACTGCCATACAATTTAATTGGAACCTTACCAGCAACCAGCTGTGGTAGGTACCTTTAGCGTTAAATTATAACAATGCATATATGTTACGAACATTACGAAGCCGGGCTCAGAAAGTTAATAATGAGTCTTGCTGTTGGTACATGAAGAAGAAGAGTAGATAATCCAGCACCACTGTTTACGCTGTGAATAATTACATCATAAGCATCTGTTTATCGGGGACTAACCGTAGCGCCATTTTTTTTACAAATACATCTAATGCTACTACGTGGTCATTTAGTTTGACAGTTCTCCCCTTCTTCTTAATCGACTACAAAAGGGTGTGTTTTTAACATGAGCTAGTACACGTTTTAAGCACTTTAACCATATAGAGTTTTTAGAGGACAAATTTTGTCCTTTATGCAAACTTTATATGGTTAACATTTAATGTTTTACATAGCGGTATTGAAATGTTTTGATCGACTTGCATAAATACAACTTCCATCTTACTCTATATTGCCACTATAAAAGACCCTCGAATCTTCTTCGCTTATAATATTAGTGGGATTAGTGGGATCCGTATTTCAAATTTAGGTAAATACAATAAACTCTTAAGGACCACGGTCCTACCCATAGGACTAATTATTGCATTGAATTTAAACTATTTTCAATTAAAACAGATTTATGATTTATTTTTTGATTTCATTTTTAAATAAAAGAAAAATATGCCTTACACTATTGAGTTCAAATAGTATTTTTTTGTATGGTGTCCTTATTCATCATTGACGAAAGAAGAAAGCTATGGTAATTTTTTAAATTAAAAACGCTAGTGAAAACACTTCGGCTTAGTTACGTTGAAATTGAGTCTTCTTTTAACTACGAATAATTTATATTCAAAGTAAATAAAAGTTTTATTTGCTAGCACTTTATAGGGTGACATTACTTTCTGTAAATGGTTCAAATGTTATCCAATGTGACACATTTACCCAGACTGTTGTGTAAACATTGATAAAACAAACCGGTTTATTACATTACATATACGTACCTACTATGTAAAATAGTAAAACTATATAATACTAGAGAACAATCAGTCTGTTCCACAATATATGAAACTTTTTTTTTTATCTCCTAGAAAATGGCAAGGACTTAAGGATGACTCGCACAAGGACGGGACTGGACGGTACGGGGCGGGACGGGACGATCTATAGAAAGAATGACGTGATAGCTCGGAGCTCTCGGATTTTACGTGATGTTTTCTATAGAAACTGTAAGATCGTCCCGTCCCGTTCTAGTGTGAGTCATCCCTTACTTATATTACACAAAATATTATTCGATAATTATCTACTATTGCAGCTACGTGTATTAATTCCATAGTATAAAGTTGTAATGTATGTGTCTACCCACTTTCAGGCTACTTTAACAGAAACATTAACTACTACAAGCAATTAACACAAACAAGACCAACTCATTACTTATTCTAACGATTACACTCGAGTTCATAAATATATGAGCATTTCCAAGACTTTAAAAATCAATGAACATACAAGGTGCTCGTGAGCATTGCGAGAGACTTTAACGGTTCATTCGTGATAATATTTAGAAACTAAAATGCCGTATAAAATTTTCTGAATTAGGTCTAGTTTCAGAAATAATTTAATGTTTTTCGAAATCATATTTTCGTCATTAGTCGGGACAAAACAGATTTTTGACTGCGGTGTTGCCACTTTGGTGTCTAGTCTGGACATACCTATATTGACTGACATCAAAATAAAAAATCGAGAGACTATCCAGAAATTAAAAAAAAAAACTTTTTGTTAATTTTAGGTGATAGTTTTACCAATGGAATTTAATTTTTATGTACCGAAGTATTCAAAACATAGAAAAAATAAGAACTAAAAATTTTTTTTTTGCCAAATTTCACAAAAATTCATATAACATTTTTGGCTTCTATTGACATCAGGAATGCACAGTTAAAATCTCTCGCAATGCTCACGAGCACCTTGTAGAAAGATACATACGTGAATCTGAGCAAGCCTCACAATAATGATATAGGTACTCGTAAAGAACTGAAAACGAACAGATATCTGTACAAATAGGTATGTTTCTTAAATGCTTATTTAACTAAGTGCCACTTGCACCACCCGGGGTTAGCCATTTAACCCGGATGTAAGATAAGACGTTTTTTTGTATGGAATTTGACATATAATATTTTATTAATTTATAATTTAATATAACTTTAGATTTAAGGTAGGTAGAGGTAGGTAGTTAGGTAAGTTACACTTACTGTATATATTTCGAAAATAAATGTTAAAAAAAAAATATAATTTATATATAGTAGTGTGCCTGCTTAAAAACATGAATCAAAATATATATTATAAATAATAAATAATTTAATTCATTCTTTACAATTGTACAGCCTTGGAAATGTTTATAGATTTATGAACTCGACCGTACTAAGTAAACTATGTAATATAGTAGCAACATTACACTATTTATACTAGAACCAGCACTTAAGTATCTTGGTAACTGTTTTGCACAGAGTTTGCCAGAAGCTATGTTAGTCTCGTAACTTATATTAAATATCACGTACTAGTCACTCTGCGTTTATTCAGTTTGCGAGTTTTGGAACTGGGGGCATGAAATTATGCAATAAATATGCATATTGTTGGCAGAGTAACTGGAGATGGAGTTAGGGATGACTCACACTAGAACGAAACGTGACGGGGCGGGATTGGACAATTTGTCAGTTTGTATAGAAAACATCACGTGACATCCGAGGGCTTCGAGCTATCATGTACCTACATACGTACGTGATAGCTTCTTCTCAGATACATACATATATGTTGTGATTATTACTATAGAAATTGACATACCGTCCCGTCCAGTCCCAGTGTGAGTCATCCTTTAAATAGAGCTTCAGGCCCTTTCTTATCTTTCTAAAAAATTTGGTATCGTTTGGAAACGTTTTTGCTTAAACAAGAAAAAAAACTTTAGGTTCTTTTTCCCGAGACGTACGAGTTTTTACTACGAGCTATGCATTTTTAACGTAAATTTTTACTACAATTTCACAATCATCAGAGGAAAGGTAGGTCCTTAGAGCACGGACGGCTGCCTCGCTTCCACCTTTCATGATAAAACCCAGCTGTACAGGTTCCAAAAGGCCCTGCAATTTTGATCAAATTTGTCTAACCGCAATTTTGGAAGCCAGTCGTCGTACCCCTCCGTCCTTTTTGGTAAGGGCGATCAGGTTTTCGCCGTATAAAATTGGGACAATTTCAGTATTAATTTTGCCTGAAAACATACAATTTATTAATTTAGTAAGGGAAGAGACAAGCTGCTCACCTGCATCGCCCCGGAATGGGAAATAAGATCCTTTATTTAATTAAATAATTTAATTTGTTTCAACAAAATCGTAATATATTTTATGTTGAAAGTAGGCCAGAACTTTATACTCAAGGGGTCTTTATGTAATACTTCTGAGGACTTTTTGATTATGCAATAAATACATTGCTTACCCAATACACATACAAACGTTTACAACCTTTCATGTTTCTAAGCATTTGGGAATCAACCATCAAAGTGCTTTCAATATTTCTAATATCAAAGGAATGTATAATTAAATTTAATATAAATAATTTAGATGTATATATTAATGCATACATTACTAAGTACTAGTCGTTCCCGAGGGACACATGAGCACTCTGTACGTTCTAAAGCCATAAAGACTCTCAGTTAGTCTCAGTCAGGTTATACGTGAGTTCTTAAGGTCCGGCTGCCCTGCAGCAAAACCTAGTAAGATACATTATTTCGATTTTGTAGCTTATTTTTAACCAATTAGACATTGTTTAGCTTTTTTTACCTTCTGTAGGCTTACCGTGAGTTGCACGCAAAATACTACCAAGGTACTCTGTATTCGATAGCCACTGCGGCGCTCGAAAGCATATCCGTCTCGTTCCTACCATTTTCTCCACGTGTCTATACGCTCCGGGCGGACACTGTCGACTGAGCGGCGGATCGTAACAACATAGCGGCTTAAAGTATACTTGAAAATATTTTAGACCAAATAGGGAGTTATAAGGGGCTTTTGATCTTTTCCCGTTTTTCCTTTCTTATCCCATCTTACGATACTTAATTTTAGGTAATCTACTAATACTCCTTACATTCTAGATAAGAACTTGATATGCATGGATATGAGACGTGGCAAAGATAAGACTTGGTAAAGGTGAGACCTGTCTAGACATCTCTCACTATCTAATTGTTCGAATACGATATTATTATTATTATTGTTGTTGTTTTGGGCTAGTGAAGATGCCGCATCGACCAGTTGTGATCTATTGTGGCAGCCCTTTATAATTCATTACTGATTCCCGTTGAGTCCAGAAAGTTCCAAATTCTTTGGGCTGTAATGTTGTGTATCTCACAGGGTTGCAGTTCGTGCCTACCGAGGTGGATACTTCTTTTGTGCATTAGTGGTCCGCAGGAGCAGAGGATGTGCATTGCAGTTTCCTCTGTTTCCTGGCAGAACCTGCATGCTGCGTCTTGTTTCTTACCCATTAGAAACATGTGCTTGTTCAACTTGCAGTGCCCAGTCAGAATTCTGACCACCGCACAGGCTTTGTACCTCTTGAGCCCTAAGAGCTCTTTAGTGTTTTTGTTGTTGAACCCTAATATTAGAGCTTTCGAGTGTGTGTTTCCTTTTACGGATTTCCACTCTGCGATTGCCCTCATCTTTTCAAGATTGTTTAGCAGAGAGTATGCCTCTCGTTTTGTAACTCCGCAAAACGGTTCCGGGCCAACGAGGGGCGTGTCCGCGCCCTTTCTGGCAAGTTCGTCCGCTGCTTCGTTTCCAGCAATGTTGGAGTGTCCTGGTACCCATCTAAGTGTAACTTTGTTGGTGTTAGCCAGGGCGTTTAGATTATTGTTGCAGTTCTGGACTAGTCTAGAGTTAACCTCTAGGGACTCTAGTGCTAGCAGAGCAGCTTGACTGTCCGAGTTAATGTAGATGTGTTGGTTTCTTAGGTTTCTGTCCAGATTGATTTCCGCGCATATGTTAATGGCAAGGACTTCTGCCTGGAAGATTGAGGCCAGTTTGCCCATGCTGACGCTGGCTCTGTGCTTAGGCCTCTCACCATAGATACCACATCCTACTTTTCCAACTGTCTTGGAACCATCCGTGTACCAAATGTGGCTTCCCTTTTCGACAAACATTTGGTCGTTGGCCCATTTGTGTCTTTGGGGTATATCCACATTGTACAATCTGGTAAACTGACATTCCGTATGCATGTCATCTGAAGGCATGCTGAGGGTTTTGTTCTCGAAAACCCAAGCCCTGAGTTTGGTTAGCGCTTGGGAGCGCCATTTGGGCTTGTTTTCGAATTTTTCGAAATTCGAATACGATAAGGACAGGTGTCTATATCGAACGCGAGATACTGTCGCGACACTCTTGTGCTAGGGCTAATGGTAAGTTTTGACGTGATCACTTCACTAGCGACGCCAAAACTTTCTGTTTTCTAGCTCTCATACAAAATCATTGTGCTTTCCATGAGTTCGTACAACTACTCTGGCAGGAGCGAGACGGATATACTTTATAAATGCGCAGTCGCCTACGCCTATGGTTAAGTACAACTT
The DNA here is from genome assembly GCA_949128165.1 of Lathronympha strigana. NCBI lineage: Eukaryota > Metazoa > Arthropoda > Insecta > Lepidoptera > Tortricidae > Lathronympha > Lathronympha strigana. The sequence goes on from OX421911.1 coordinate 6,437,635, forward strand.
ATGGTACCAATATTGGTCTTAAGCAGCCAACCCTGCTAAACATACTAGCATTTGATACAGAGCACTCAAGCAACTATCTTAGTGTAAAGTTTTAAAGCCCGTAGTTAAAGAAAGGTTTCTGTACGGTCATACCAAGGTCTGGTATTATAATTTGGAAATTCGTATTGTTTCTTGGGAAATTTAAAACAATATAACGATTCCCTTTTACATTCTCATCTCATCTGTTTCCTTTTACATTGCATTATTCGTATCTTTTTTTGTAACTTTCTTGTAGTCTCTTGCTATGGTAGAGTGAAAGAGATCGATTTAATAGCTTAATATCACGTTATCTACACGGTAACTACAAACATGATTGACTCACTGTCTTTACCGGTACTCTACTCTAATAATTGAATGTATAATTGTACAATGTATAATGAACACAACATAGAATATCCTTTACGAAAACAATCATTATAACGTTAAAATAATCGAAAATACAAAACAACTACCATACACGAAATATAAGCGTCTACGAATGTTTTTTAGTTCTAACACTTCTAACCTAAACCACTTTCTTGGTAGTATTTTTCGTTTAGTAGGGGGTCGCAATTCTAACCTAACCTACTTTTTGGTAGCAGTTTTCTTTTTGTTGGAGGTCACAGTTATACCCTACCCTAAGCCACGTTCTTGGTAGGATTCTTTTTCTTTGGGGATCGCTGTTCTAACCGAACCTTATCTACTTTCTAGGCAGCAGTGTTTTTTGACGGGTCGCATTTCTTACCTAAACCTAACCTACATTATAGGCAGCAGTTTTTTTGTGGGGGGCCGCAGTTCTAACCTAACCTAACCTTCTTTCCAGTCAGTAATTTATTTGTGGGGTTCAAAGTTTTAACCTTTAACAAATTCTAATCTAACCTAACCTACTTTTCTAGCAGATAACCTAACTCTTTAGTGGTGTTAGTAATGTTTATATCGTTTTATCGGATGTTAGTAGATATTTTAACTATTATTCGTTGATATGGGTATACGAAACGGAATGCGTTAATATGTATATGAAACTAAACAACGGTATGTATAATTAACGTTATATTACATGAATGTAATTAATTACCTAAACTATATGGACGTTTGTAAACTACTAAAATATACTGAAAGTTCGTATTCATTGTGATACGATCATCATTGTTTGAAAATATTAATTCTACCTTTCATCTCCGTGGCAATACGAGTACCTACTGTTCAGTTGTTATTTGACACATGTTGACGGGTTACAGTTACAAACAACACTAACCAACCAAGTTAGGAGTCTTGGTATAATTAGCACGAACAATCAAAACTCACTAACACAGAAACTCGACAAAACAATACTAAACAACGAGGAAATGCCGCCAGCATCCTACGTATGGGTACAATGCCTCAAGAACCTATTTTAGATTTAAGGTAGGTAGTTTGTTACTTACCGTAGATATTTTGTTAGTTATGTTTGAAACAGTTATTTGAAATAAATTGTTTTCCGTACTAAACTTTACTCATGCGCAAAACTGAAAGCCATTTAGCTTGACAAAAAAATTATCATCATAACCTTGCCTAAGAGATTCCACTGCAGTGCAACGGTGCCTGCAGAGTGGAGCGTTTTTTTTTGTTGTATAATAAATTTTTGCTAAATTGGAAATTTTCGTGATCCAAGATTTTTTTCCATTTCGCCACCATTTTTTCACAGATTTAGTACTTATCCGATATCTATACGCCATGCTGGCATTAAAGTAACAAACTGTCAATTTCAAATCTCAATGATGGTTTTTAATGACGCTCCTAAAGTACGGATAAGCTGCCAGGTGTAACGGGACGCAATTCCCGTTTACATAAATGATTATTACATATTTATTTGTTACAATTCCCCTTAACTTATTTCTTATTTTTTTATTAGAAACGCGTGTATTTGACGAGTAGTGTATAGCTGCCTTAAATCTCTAATTTTGTCTATGCTTCAAAAGTTTTAATGCTCTATGCTTTTTAAATTTGAAATCAGCGATATTTGAATTATTTGGAATAATCAGTTGTCATTGACAAACAAAGCTTCTAAGAAAACACGAATTTCACATTATATACTATTTTGGATTTAATAAGTTAAATAAAAAGGTATTAAACGATGTATGATATCAGCGACGAGAAGTTATACTAATTCACATTCTTGGAAGGATAGAAGGATTCAAAATAAGACAAAGGATATGTTTTTATCGCAATAAGGAAACCGAAATCGAAAGCTAAGTATAGACATCTAGATTTGAAAAATATATTTCCTTTATTCCCCCTATCTATAGAAACATATTGAATGGATTTAAGATCTCCCCTCTAACTCAAAAGTATCCCTAAATAGTATGTTACATTTATCTACTACATTTATCGTTTTACGAGAACTCTGACTAGACTCTCAATGACATACATTATGCAGGCAAGACAGTTAAGGAGTTCGAGTTAAGAGTAGATGAGATAAACAACATTAGAGTAATATGAGCGAAACTACACTGACTGACCCTTCCTACAGCTTGACTTCACTTGACTTTACCTGACAACACGTCGTCTTCTACAGTTACAATCCCTTCACGTTAGGTTCCAAATTTAGATGAAAGTACTTAGTGATAGTAGCTCATAGCTTCTTTAAAAATACAGGTAGTAGACAACATTGCAGAAGGCAGAGAAAATAAATAATGGCAACTTTATCGAATGAAAAGAACCTAGCTTTACTACGCGACACAACGTTTCCCCCTACACGATCACTGGCCAAATTGATATTACAAGGTAAAATTCAGGAACTGTATTTCATTAGGATAGGAAATTTGTAGTATAAAAACTGGACCGTCACAGTCGGTGCCTTAGTAACCAGGATGTATGTTGCCAAATTCACCAGTTCCTTGAATTTACCTTGATGTGTCAAAGTTGGCTTTTTTCAGCCACAGTTGTTGCTTGTGAAATGGACATCGTTAAGTGCCTGTTACTTCTCTGCTCTGTGCTCTGTCTAAATATTTCGTTTAAAATCGCTTTTAATTTTATACTCTGATAAAACAATTCATTTAATAAATTACAAGTTCACGCCAACATCACCTTAACACTTTAGGAAGAGATTTCCTCTTTAGGCAAAAATAGCGTAGGTACGTCATAACTCTCTCAGCTCTTTCGACGTGCATATCATGCATGTATCGTAGATACATTGTAATCCTATATTATTCTTCATCCAAAATACTTATTATGATTATTTTTGGTGGGGTAATTTTATTAGTTTAGTTTATTGCAAAACTGTCAGTTCAAAACCAACTCAAAATTATAAGATTGAGGAGAACAGTATAAAATAACTAAATAACAATATGTAGCTTCTTATAAGCGAAAATTTAAAATAACGTTCCTAGTTTCCATAAACAAAACAACTAAGTCATTTTCAAAATTATTAGGCTAGAAAGGTACACTGAGTTCTGAACTATAGGTAATTCAATTTGTCAATAATTGGTTTCTTAAGAAGTAGAAGATTCGGTACCTACACTAAAGCTGCAGTAGCATGTCTTGCCAACAAAACTCCGTAATGATTTAGAGAATGTAGTTCCAAATCATAGAACTAGGGCTTATACTACTACTATTTTTACTAAAGGCTAAACAAACGTAAAAAGGTACCTTTAGCTATTAAATCAAGCAACATGAAATTGTATATTATGTAATTTAATAAGCAATATTTCTTAATTCCGCAATAATACTCGTAGGTAGATTTTATGTGTTATTTCTAGCGAATCTTGACAAGAAAACTTCAACACTTCAACATATCGAATATATATGCTCGGGGCTCCTTAGCTTGACTCTTGAGATATATCGTTCTCTGATCTGTAAAAAAGATAGCGTTAACATCCTGCTATGTATTCACTTATTATGAGAAACGTAAATACGTACGTTTATTTCTGTATCTAAATTATATATTTCATACTAACACGCTTGCTGATCGTACTTCTAAATTTCATTATATACGATACGACATTATATAAGTTTCTATGTTTAAATAACATTAAAATCTAAAATGAATTTATGAAAATGATGTTTATAAATAAACATTTTCATTTTCTGTCAAATATTTGACTGACGTATACCATGAAAACATAAAACCATTTCAGTCGATTAAAGAGGTTTGATACCTTTATGTTAGGAATGTTATAGCGAAACCTACATGGGAATTCTGAATAAATATTTATAGCAAATATTTTTGTCAGTCATTTTCACATTTACGTAAGTTACGAAATGTACCGTCAGACAATAAAATATTTTTATTTTTAAATAAAATAAAATGATAAATTTAAAGTTAATTAATTTCCTATTCAATAAATTGGTATTTTATGGCATTTTAATTAAACCAAATATATTAAATAAATAATATTTAAATGTTATTTGGATAACATTAGGGTATGTTATATACAGTTTATATCGATACGTGTTGTTCCATTGTCTTGGAATAGTGTAAGAGCGAATGAGGAATGATATCTGGTGATGTCTGCTTCTGTGACTTATGACTTAGACTCAACAGTATACAGTGTGATGTTTTGCTAACGACTTAGTCCTGACAGTATGCGACAGCCTCCGCAATGGAATCGGACTTAAGATATAAACATTAAAGTTCATTGGCATCTCGACATAACATCACACGGTCCAGGAAACTTTTTGGATATTGCTATTAGTTAGTGTCATTACAAGCTGACAGGTTGCAGGTTTCCAAACTGTTATCCAAAATGAGTTCTACTCCACAAGAAGCTAGGGACCCCATGATTAAATCACACATCCGTCAATTACATGTTGTCTATTTAAGTTTCTTCGGTCATAAATAAATAAATTACTAAGTATATTGTGGACATAGTACAAATAGACTTATTTCACAATAAACTAAATAAAGCTGATACTTAAAAAAAAAATGTCTCAACAAATAATAAAAAAATAAAATCTGGTTACGACCATGAATTGAAATAAGTACTAATATTAAAAAGTATTTTGAGTTTTTTTTTTTGGGCGGTCTTACAAAACGGAGCAGTCCCACAATAGAAGCTAAATAAAGCTGATACTTAAAAAAAATGCCTGAACGAATAATAAATAACTTAAATCTGGTTACGACCATGAATTGAAATACTAATATTAAAAGTATTTTAAGTTTTTTTTTTTGGGTGGTCTTACAAAACGGAGCAGTCCTACAGTATAAGCTAAATAAAGCTGATTTGTTAAGGCAAAAATAAAAGCTTTAACAAATAAAATAAAAAAACTTAAATCTGGTTACGACCATGAATTTAAATACTACTTGATATTTAAAGGTATTTATTATTTGGGATGGTCATAAAATTAAGATGTATTCTCAACATAAGTTAAATAAAGTTTATGAAGGCTACAATTAAATGCCTTAACATATAATGACCTTTGACATCTGGTTACGATCAGATGGTAGGACAGTGAGTGCCTAATAAAGACTTCATGCAATTGATGAACATGCTCCAAGCCAGAAATCGGCCGTATTTTAGTGAACCCCAGGGTTTAGTGTTGATAGCGGATCTTTAACGGTTGGTCCCATTTAAAAAATTCTCGCCTTTGAAAGGGATGCATTGATTTCCTTTCCCCATCCGATAAGCAAAGCAGGTATGAGGTCGGAAGTGTCCTTGCAGTACGGCTAGAGTTTATCAAGGACTCACGACCCTTGGTACCTTTTTCCAAAAGTGAGAATGTCAGTGGAGATTTGTAAATGTCCATGTCATACATATTTGAGCTTGAGAACTTGACTATTATATGCGTGCGGTTCTTCGCTTGGTTAAATACACACTTCATAAGAGGAAAAATAAATAAAAAATGTCCACATTAAATGGAAAGATGCTAATGAACTTATTACTAATAAATAAAAATAAAATTTACGCCTTATGCTACTAATTTTCTCTGTGATAAAATGTTGCTTTCCATGACCCATATGTGTCTATGTTCGCAAAATTTGGGGGTAGTGTAGTGGTAGCATAAGCCTTATTTTTCTTTTTATTACATTTCTATCTTTTAGGAGATATTCAGTCTTCACAAGTTAGTTGCTTCTGTATTCGCAAACGTGGGGGGTAGTATAATGTTATTTCCTTAGTTTGTTTTTAAAATTTTGCTTTCCATGACCCGGATGTGTCTATGTTCGCAAAATTTGGGGGTAGTGTGTAACGGGACGCAATTCCCGTTTACATAAATGATTATTACATATTTATTTGTTACAATTCCCCTTAACTTATTTCTTATTTTTTTATTAGAAACGCGTGTATTTGACGAGTAGTGTATAGCTGCCTTAAATCTCTAATTTTGTCTATGCTTCAAAAGTTTTAATGCTCTATGCTTTTTAAATTTGAAATCAGCGATATTTGAATTATTTGGAATAATCAGTTGTCATTGACAAACAAAGCTTCTAAGAAAACACGAATTTCACATTATATACTATTTTGGATTTAATAAGTTAAATAAAAAGGTATTAAACGATGTATGATATCAGCGACGAGAAGTTATACTAATTCACATTCTTGGAAGGATAGAAGGATTCAAAATAAGACAAAGGATATGTTTTTATCGCAATAAGGAAACCGAAATCGAAAGCTAAGTATAGACATCTAGATTTGAAAAATATATTTCCTTTATTCCCCCTATCTATAGAAACATATTGAATGGATTTAAGATCTCCCCTCTAACTCAAAAGTATCCCTAAATAGTATGTTACATTTATCTACTACATTTATCGTTTTACGAGAACTCTGACTAGACTCTCAATGACATACATTATGCAGGCAAGACAGTTAAGGAGTTCGAGTTAAGAGTAGATGAGATAAACAACATTAGAGTAATATGAGCGAAACTACACTGACTGACCCTTCCTACAGCTTGACTTCACTTGACTTTACCTGACAACACGTCGTCTTCTACAGTTACAATCCCTTCACGTTAGGTTCCAAATTTAGATGAAAGTACTTAGTGATAGTAGCTCATAGCTTCTTTAAAAATACAGGTAGTAGACAACATTGCAGAAGGCAGAGAAAATAAATAATGGCAACTTTATCGAATGAAAAGAACCTAGCTTTACTACGCGACACAACGTTTCCCCCTACACGATCACTGGCCAAATTGATATTACAAGGTAAAATTCAGGAACTGTATTTCATTAGGATAGGAAATTTGTAGTATAAAAACTGGACCGTCACACAGGTACCACCGAAACAAAGCACTGATTTGTTAAGACAAATGTTTAGACGGAGTGAATTTAAGTTTCTTTGTTTTCCTTTTGTTGTATATTTTCTGTTTCCTACACTTCTTGCTTTCAGGCGAGTTATTGTTTAACTACACGTAACTAAATGTCCGCATATGCGCTGGATGTTTTATGTCTTTTCACAGTCATTTTATAGTACATTACGATACAAGTGCGAATAGGAGAAAATTCGCAATGAGTGGCGATAGAATAAAACACGACCAAACGACCACATGTATCGTACGACAACGTTTTACAGTACATATATTATGGCCCTTTGAATTTTTGAATTAGGCACATTAAGTTCTCATTATCGCGGTAATATTACACCATATTATTATGTAAGTACTGTACAATTTATTAGGTAACTCTTAATGTCGTATTTCTTAGAAAGAAACGAAAAGTGGAAAAATGTATGACCTCGGGCGGGACTCGAACCCACAACTCTGGGTACACGTCCAATGTTTACCAGTCTGCCTACTGAGCTGCCTAGAACACTCCCGTGCCCCCGAATGTCTCCACCATATCCCAACTACTATACTTACTATCGTATTGAGATTTAAAACAATTTCATGGAAGTAAGTATTTATAATAGGAGAGCCCAAGAGGGGATTTTTATAGTAACTCCGGCGCGGCAGTCTAACATAAGCGGGATACCTTGTACCTTATAAAGTACCTCCAATTTGAGTGGAAAGGCCCGAAGGGCAAACTAGACCATGTTAAATAGTCCGGTTTCCTCACGACGCTTTTCTCCACCGAAAAGCGATTGGAAAATATCAAATGACATTCCGACAAACTTCAAATTGGGACGAGCCGGGGTTTGAACCCGCGAACTTCGGATTGAAAATCGTCTTACCGCTAGACCACCAACCCTCCGGAAAAATTAAGGAAATCGACAACCACTTAGCTGTTATAAACAACAACAACGTTGTTGCATACGCGAGCGTACCTAATTTTACCATTTACGTCATCTCTACAAACATCAATCGAAACTGTAATTAAACATTGTTTTTGCTATTTTGATAAGAAATAGGCTTCCGATAATAATGATTAACATTATATTTTAGGTAAATAGTATCCTTTCTATTCATGAGCAAATTACATGTATATATATTTCATACGATAAAACGCTCATGGATTTCAAACGTGCCCTGACTAAACAATTTTAGTAGATCAACTATTTTCAAACAGGTTTTTAAAAAATCGTGCGTAAAATAACGCACGTCATACGGCTTAAACGAATCTGATGCTATCGCTTTGCGTTTTTAAAATAGTTTGCCCAAAAATGCTTTGAGGCAAAATAAAATTCCGAAAATGTTTAAAGCGTCCAGTGCCCGATTCACAATAGTAGTTTATGCAACAGTGATATAATAAGGGTTCTTAAAACTTGAGGGTCGCCGTTACAAAACGAGGCGATGCCGAGTTTTGTAATAATAGACCCGAGAGTTTTAAGACCCAATTATGAGCTGTTGCATACCCTAGTTTTTCTACGACAGCTAAAATAGCGTAAAAAGCTAAATCTAGAAACGTGGCAGAATAGGGAAGATGTTGTGCCCACTAAAGAAATAAAAAAAAACTACAACAGTGCTAATATATTGTATGAAAATCCATAGGAGCAGTGTTCTTATGGAATACCATAGACAACGTTATAATGTAGACTTTTTGAATATCGCTGTCAGTCATCTAATTGACAGTTAGAAGTGCTGGAGTAGAAAAAAGATTTTTAGGGTTCCGATTTCCACCTTTTGGGAACCGTTTGTAATAGGGCTGCATTTTAAGAAGCATGTAAATAAAACCGACCAAGTGTAAGACACGCTTTTATCCTAGCAATACCGTCAGTGGTCCTTGCTTAGGTATTTGGTTTTGCCCGGAGGTTTACTGTTAGAGAATGCCATTTAGCATTTAGTCCTAAGCGTTATATACTGTGTAAACTAACGAAAACCATTTAACAAAACCGTTTATGTTGAGATAAAAAAAATAGCAAGGTACCTATTTTATACAAATTTGGATACATTTTGGTGAGGTATTAAAAAAATATTATTGTTTTGCAACAACCCTGTATTATTTGTTTACAATCTAATAAATCATCTCCTAAGGTATGAACTGACAGACAGGCGTCAAAGCAAGTTGATGTCTCAATGACCGCCTAGTTACAAATAAATAATACCAAAAGCGCTTGCGCGTTGCCAATGACCACGGTCATTATTGAAATGATTACCTAGGTTACTCATAAACAGGATTTCAAGCGCATAAGCGGGTCACACGACAACCTAATTGTTGTCCAGTTTCTCCTAGTTACATATTATTATCAACAGTACGCAATACGCATACACTGTTACAATTCAAAAACGAAAATAAACCTTATAGGGTGCTAAAGAGACCATTATTTAACCGACTGAAAAAGAAGGTGCTCATTAAATTTATTTAGTGATTTAAAACCATTACAAATGCACGTGATCCCAATGTACTCCAGTTCCCCATCTACAAGTTTCAAGGAATGGTTTTCGTAAGTTCATACAGCGTGGGTATTTGATACGGGCGAATAATTAATCCAGCTATGGTACCTGTTCATATGAATCTTATGGGATAATAATTTCGTTAAATTGTGTTATTAACAGGCAGTGTGGCAGATTGGGACGGGCATGCTTTGCTCTGCGGCGCCTAGCTAGCACCGCCGAGCCGCGCGTCGTGCGCGAGTGCTACTTCGCGACAGTGCACTCACTCCTCACCTACGGCGTTGAGTTATGGGCTCGAGCATCGGACTGGCATCGCGTATTTGCTATGCAAAAATGTGCCGTCCGGATTATAGCCGGAAAACCCAGAGATGCCCCAGCGCGAGATCTTTTCCGAGACTTAAGCATACTGCCGCTGCCCTGCCTTTACTTTTACCAAGTGGCGACTTTCACACACGAAAATTTAAACATTTTTAAAGTCAAGGGAACAAATGATAATTACCACCTCCGCAGCAACGCTAACAAAGACAGGCTGATTGCTGAACCGCACAGGCTCGCAAAGTCCCAGCGATCCGTAAACTCCACGGGACCGTCCATCTATAATCGCCTACCAGTATACATCCGAAACGCAGCTACCACCGCGAGCTTTAAATATAAAATGAAAATGTGGCTGATGAGCGAAGTTTTCTACGATTATGTAGAATTCTTCCAACTCCCGTACCAATTATAATGAATTTAATTCACAATGTACAAAATGTACCACTGACACGACCTGTAACTTTTGTTATCAATAAAATATTTGTATTTGTATTTGTATTAATTAGGTGTAATGATTTTTCTAAGGTGCGACAGAGCTGCAATGTATGTCGTCCAACTATGTTTGACATAATAAATGGCACTGACATGATACTCGTATGACGTTTAGATAGCTACGGTAATTTATGTGGATGCAAAACATTGCGTGCTGAATTTTTATGTATGAAAAAAAACATCTTAATTTCCTAATGAAATGAATGTAAATAGGTTCCCTAGGTCCTAATAGTAATCGTCATTAAAATATTCGCCCGTATCAAATACCCACGCTGTATACTGTTTAAGTATATACTTACGTAATTGAATTGAATTCATGACATTAATATTATTCTTAGATTTAAAAAAGTGTTGACATGTAATATTTCTGTATTATCAATAAATGAGTATAAGTATGAGTAAACATGATAAATACATGAATTTAATCTGCAATAAAGATTAATAATAAAAATAAATGAGGTCGTAACTTCCACAAGTGCTAATGAAAACCCTTTAGCATGCGTCCTGTTTGCACTACTCGTTAGGCAAGTTAACGTCATTATTTAACACAAAGACCGTTATTAGGCACGCTTACACTACCCATAATTAAATAAAACCATACAGACGGCATGCGAAGCATTATTGCGTTTACAAAAGCCTTTCAAGGCGCATTAACAATTAATGTAGAGGGTTGTTTATGTACGGGCGGTCTACAATTGACAGGTGGTGCGTTATTGGATTGTTTATCGTTAATAACAAGGCTGTTTAGATTGTATATCTAAACAGCATTAGTACTGCTCTAAAATGCATTCAGAAACCGTAGGAAATGAAACGTTCTGGTATAACTTCACAGTCCATAATTTCAAGTCGCGCTTGATGTATGAAGTGTCGCGCCTTTTGACCAGTCACGCTGAGGCAGCAGTACAACAAATTCTACTGTGACGTGTTTCTGATTATGTGGTAGTTGCTAGTACCAGTAGCGTCGTTAGGAATCAAGCTACTAAACCCACTTTCCAGCATTGCCTTTTTAGGTGGACGTCGTGGGGTCGCAAACATTATACCACGAAGTCCTCCGGAACAATTCTTTGACTAAATAGGTACCATGTTTTACTAATTCTTTCTTAGACCATTTATCTAATCAATCTGGCATAGTTTGTCATTTTCTATTTTTACGGGGGAGGGACACCTGAAATATATGTCTATTCGTACGTAACATACAAGTAGCTATGTCAAATAAACGCCAGTATATATCATTGATCATTGTTCTGAGTTTATGTATCTGACAGACAGGTAATATAATCAATAGCTTCACATCACTCAGTTAAACTCTTGCCTCTTCATTTCAATTAAATTCAAAACAAATTGCTAGTAACACTGTAGAAACTTTTAATTTCAGTTGTTCACGGGTGTCCGAAACTTCGTCATTTGCCAGAGTGTTTTGTCCACCGTACAATCTGGCAGACTTCTCGTTTGCGGGCGCTTTTCGCTGTTTGTTCTACTTTTATAAAACTACTGGAAGTTTCACTAGTTTACAGATTAATATTACATTGATACACCGAAAATGGGTGCGTATTAAGTCATAATAACTCCTACTCATATTTATTAAAAAGTATGTCAGACATTTTTACAGTTTGTATTATAGTTTTTTTTTAGTTTATTTAGGTTTCTGTTTGATTGCATCTTTATTAGAGATTCGGTTAGCTAACCAAGGGTAGCCCTTTATAGCAGACTGATTGTCAATTCCTATATCTTTCTATGATCACCAGCCCTGAAACCGTTAGTGCCAAACTTTTGTGTTTATTTTATTGTATGTGATCCCTTGGAACTAAGAAATACCGGGCCCCTATTTCACCACGCTAAGAAGTGTGACGATTCCTAAAATGACTGGATTACTGGCGTTTCAGGCTACGGCTACGGAAACAGCTCAACATCACGCGGGCTGTGTTAGTTTGCCACCATTTTAATAATTGAAATAAAATCGTAATGTATCTTCATTAAAATATATTTTTGTGGTATAGAGTATGGCAATTGTCACAAATTTGCATACTAGTCTTAATTTTGTATTAAATCGCACGCTCTAACCACTTGGCCACCAATCTGTCAGTTTCTATAGAAAACGTTACGTGACCTCCTCGTAAAGAATCTGACGGATCGTCCCGGATCGGATTGGATCCATAATAATGGTTTCTACGACAAAAATGTTATTAAAACAATGTAATTGTGCTTAAATGTATGTATCCCTTCTAGTAGATTTATTGAATACTGAAATTCCACGGTTACCTACACCTGGCCGGATTTCTCACAGCTAAAAGATAAAGTTCGCGAACTCTGACATTATTTTCATCTGCCGAGATTGTGCGTTGACATTTTAAGTGAATAGAGTGCTTTTCTTTGGGTAAAAGGTAAAAGTATAGGTACATAACTTTGGTTCATGATTTACCGTATTTTGTAGATCGAAAAAGAGAGAATTTTGTAGTGCAAGGGAGACAATTTCACGGCTGCTTAGAAAACTGTGAATAGTCACCCATATGGGTTAACTGCCCCGGGCCAGGCCCTCGCTCGGAACGTCAAATTTTGCAATGGCGCGTGCCCTGCCCTATATAAATTCCTGCAATACCAGAGCCACAGATTACACAATAAGTATAAGATGCCAGAGTATACTTACGTAATGTATCATTTATTTTGGTTAAGAATTGTTTAGATGATCTATGTCTTCTGAAATATTTTTCGCCCCCGCTCACTTTAAATAGTAGGTTGTTGCGTTTCAAGGGTTCAAAATTATATATTTCTGGCGAGGACGTACATTGAATTCCGAATAAAGCGATGGATTCTATGTCAACAATATCTTATGTCAACGTATTTTTAGGCCAGGCTGTATAAATTACATAATCAGAGTAATGTTGATGCTACTTGGGGCCAACAATTATAAAACTTGCACTGGCCATATACCCAACTAACTCCTCGACACTTCACGTCACTATCGGACTAAAACGATATGTTTTTATCTTAAACGAAAAATCATCAATCTGTTTCCTATTTGTAGATATAAAATAGTATTAATAAAGTATCTAAACACATGATTGCACTTTGGTCACTGTTTGCTAACAGTGACCAAAGTGCAAAGTGCATTACTGCTGTAATAATGGTATTATTGGTTTCTAACTTTACGCGTTATTTTCAGAATGTGGTATCTGTTTTATTGTAATAAGGTAATCCGTACGTGAAGCACTATTACCTAGTTCCGCAAAATTCCTATAACAATGAGCGTAGGCATGTGCCTACGCTTATATTGTTTTCATCACACTTGCTCGTAAATGGTGATAATTATGCGCATAAACTGTACTAAGCCCATGGTCGTAATGGATTTTCATAGTACTTTACCGCCCGCCCGGGCCCCTGGAGGCCCCGCGCCATACGCGCACGCCGCATGTGCATGTACCCGCCGCTAACCCCGGTGAACTGTGGGCTGTGGCACACTAATAAATATTGTTTATTTATCTCACTATTAAGTTTATTAATTTGATGATTGAATGTATCACGGGCAGTACAAGAATTACAAACTCTTGTTAAAATTAAGCCCTCGTCTTCGACACGGGCTATATTCACACTCATTTGTGATTTCTTGTTTGCCGCCCTCAATACGCAATTGATGTACTATTAAAAGTTAAAGGGGCATTCGAAAGCTACCAACATTACCGCAGTCGTATTCAATTTGCTAAGTAGGTACATTTCGCGGAAAATATCGTTTCATAAATATATATTGGGTGTAAATAATACCCAACTTTCATTATGGTCGTGGTTGGGATGAGACTATGAGTTAATTTCGTTAAGTCTAGTATAAAATAATAGCTTATCATTCACTGAAACCGTAAGATTAATCCTGCTCACGTCTTATGAATCAGACTGTATAGCCTTTATTTAGTAAAAAAAATACAGAACATAGTATTAACACATTTAGTGTCACCCGATATTCTGTTCTTGACGTTTATTGATTTATTTATTTAACTTAAATTGTACAAATGAAAATCTGAACATAGATACATAAAGGTGTCCTTCCTGCCATTAGGCATTCTCTACCAGATGTACATCAAAACTGATCAGTCATATAGACCATAGTGTTTATTAAACGAGAGGTTCAAAGCGAATGATGATGATGCGTATGTAGCCTTGTTTTTTTATCACATTGGTTAATATTATCAATAGGGTGACAAATCTATTTACTATCACATTAATTAGTAGAATAGCTGTGTACATTTATTTTGCTATTGTTTCCACAGGAAGCCATACAACAAGATTAAAATTGATTAAACTGTAAAACCCTGTACAATTCAACTGCTGAACGACGAAATACATTGGAATCCGGTACCGTTATCACGAGTTTTAATGTAACCGAATTCGCTAAATAGCAAGTGCGTAGAGAATCAGTCGCAGTCAATCCCGCTTGGCATCGATTTTAATAGCGAAACTTCGAAATAGTGAAATAGTGAAACGTCGTTGTTTCATAAAAAATTAACGTTTAAAATAGCACATGCAAAATGGATACAAATTTAGCTTGGTCTGACTCTACATTGATATGCTAGTACCACTACCACAAGTTATATTGCTTTAGTAAACTATATTACGTTTACTACAGTTGCACCTTTCTCCTAGCAGCATTTAACGGCCAACTAGCCCAGTTGGTATCCTGCTTACGAAGCATGAGGTCCCGGATCGAATACTGATCAGGCCATTTATTTGTGTGTTTATCATGAATATTTATTCCTGAATTGTGAATGTTTTCTATGTATTGATCACCACACAAGCTTATTGAGCTTACTAGGAGGTTTTGTGTCTCATAATATTAATTTATTTATTATTCATGTACTTTTAATTAAAAATGCTCTGACTGTGAGTTGACGCAAAAGCCAGTGAGTATAGTATACTACAGTAAATATGAACACGTGGTAAGCACACTAGTACTTATTACAGTCAAGTTCATAAATATCTCAGGAGCTGAATGCATATAAATATAACACTTACACCTTATTTTCAATGTCAATGTCCTAAGAATTTAAAATAAATATTTAAAATTATATATAAAATATAATTATAAAATTATATTATTTTATTTTTTATTTATTTTTAGAATTTATAAATATTTTTGAAGCCTCGGAGATGCTTATATATTTATGAACTCGATTGTACCAACGAACTGCATGGAGAGTGAAACTCAGTAAATTTACTTGAATCTCGTGGTAAGGACACGGACTTGAAATAAAATAAATGTCCAACGAACAACCTAACAATTGAATTGAAAATGAAAACGGCTGCTCCAGCAATCAATTAGTGAAAAACATGCATGGACGCTTGATTGGAACGAAGTCAATGATAATGATCATTTTTACCCAAAGCGAATAATGAGAATGAAATGACAATGAAAATTCGGGTCTTGACGAGGCACAATACAATACAATACAATACAATACTCTTTATTGAAAACCTCACACAGATGAAATACAGTTACAAGAGAAAATAATAATACAGAACAGTAAGGGGTAACAACAGGCGGTCTTATCGCTAAAGAGCGATCTCTTCCAGACAACCTTTGGGTAGTGGAGTACAGATCAAATGAAAAATTTTATTAGGTGGCACAGAGATTAACAAAAGCACACAAACAACACACACAATAAATATACATACCAAAATAATAATACGATAAAACATACATACATACATACATAAACATACATACATAATAAATACATACGTAAACATACATACATAATATATGTATACATAACGATGAGTGAAGAAGAGAAACGACAGTGTCAAAGAAGAAAAGCTAAGGAAGAGACAGATAGTATTCCTTGAGTTTCAACTTAAAGGCAGTTATAGTTTGAGCACGTCTTACGTCAAGGGGAAGAGAGTTCCACAGTTTAACAGCCTGGAAAGTAAACGAAGAATTAAAAAACTTAGTAGAAGAAGAAGGAACGGATAGTAGTAAGTTATGAGAGCATCTGACAGAATTTAAGTAAGTAAAATGTTCTTTGAGATAGCGGGGAGTTGCAGGGTTAAAAAGTATAGAGTAAAGGAGAGAGAGTATATGAGAGTTACGACGATGACGGATAGGAAGCCACTTGAGTTGAGAACGAAAACTGGAAACATGGTCATATTTGCGTAACCCATATATGAACCGGATGCAAACATTTTGAAGACGCTCAAGCTTGTTTAGTTGCTCCACAGAGAGATCGGGATAGGAGACATCGACATAATCAAGAATGGGAAGAAGTAAAGTTTGAGCAAGCGCAATTTTAGTAGCAATAGGCAGAAAGTTACGGAGCCGTCTGAGAGACCCTACAGCGGCAAACACCTTCCTGCTCACCTCACTCACTTGCGGTACCCAGGACATACATTGATCCATAATAAGGCCAAGATTCTTGACGCGGTTTGAGAAAGGAATTTGAATGTCGTCAAAAACTATTTTAGGGAGATTTCCGAAATCGACTTTAGAAATAAGTTTGTTGCTGCCAATTATGATGACTTGAGTTTTGAGTGGATTAACTTTAAGGCCATAATCGCGACTCCAATTTAAAATCTGCAACAAGTCATCATTCGTTCTATCAATGACAGATGGAAGGTCACTTAATGCGCCCTGAGAATATATTTGGAGGTCATCAGCATACATGTGATAAAAAGAAGAAATATTAAGAGTAATTGTATTTATAAATATGGAAAACAATAGCGGGGACAGCACACCACCCTGCGGAACGCCGGCTAGCGTGCTGCACCAAGAAGAATTAGAGGTGCCCACCATTATTCTTTGCCGTCGATCAACCAAGTAGCTGCCGAACCAGTCCACCACTTCAGGAGCAATGTTCAGAGAGCGTAGGAAGGCTAGTAAAATTTCAAAATCGACATTATTAAATGCATTACTAAAATCTAAAAGTGTAAGAACCGTGAGTTGCCTGTTATCCATACCCAATCTGATGTCATCAGTTACTTTAATTAAAGCCGTAGATGTACTGTGACCAGGACGAAAACCAGACTGGTACAGATTAAAAAGGTCGTTTTTATTTAAGAAAGAAGTTAACTGCTGATGCACTAGCCGCTCGAGGACCTTAGATAAGAACGGAAGAATAGATATAGGACGATAATCAGAAAAAGAACACGGGTTTGATTTTTTGGGTAAAGGAATAATATTAGCATTCTTCCATACACTAGGAAACATACTGGATGATATTGAATAGTTAAGAATACTCGTAATAATTGGGAGAAGAAAGTCAAGGAGAGGAAGGATCATTTTGCGGCTAATGCAATCAACACCGACGGCGTTAGAAGTGATATTTAAAATGCTCTTCTTGACATCATCCTCAGTGAACTGACTAAATGTAAAAGGAGAGAAACAAGACGTCGGCAGAGAAGAAAGGTAATTTAAAGTATTAACTTTAATAGAGTCACTAAATCCTGCAGATGAGGAAAAGTGTTGATTCAGCTGATCGAGATTAATGTTATTTACGTTATCAGATAACGTCCGCGATTTCCCAACTCCAAGAGATTTAAGAAAACTCCAGACCTTGACTGGATCTCCATTTTCTACCGAACTATGTATATGGCGCCGCTGAGCATCACGACACACAGTGCTGCAACGATTTCGTAGAGAATGATATCTGGACTTATTTTTATCCGAATTGTCGAACTTGTACCTAGACTTCGCCTGATTCTTCTTTTCAATGAGAGCCTTAATTTCTGCGGTAAGCCAAGGAGCAGGGAGATGCTTGACCTTTATAGCACGGATAGGAGCATGAGCATCAAAAAGCTGAATAAGGAAGGAGTTGAAGAGTGATACCTGCTCATCTACAGAATCAGATTGATAGATAGCACTCCAATCTATCTTTGACGCGTCATCCCGGAGTTTGTCTACATCCAACCTGCTAAAATTGCGCTGCAAAAGAATTTTTGATTTCGATTTAGGAGGGCGAATTTTGTATGATAAATACAGCAGATCATGGTATGAAAAGGCATCAGCCGAGTGCTGGCCAAATTTTGCAACAAGAGAAGGGGAAGAGACTATAGCTAAATCTAGTAAAGAAGGGGCACAATTAGGGAAACGATGTGTCGGATCTGATGGAAGAATAGATAAATTACACGCCTCCACTAATGACCTAAGACGCATCGACCGATTATCGTCTTTAATAAGACACGTGTTAAGGTCGCCCATAACAATATGGTGATTGAAGCAAGGCATAAGGTCTTCAAGAAGCTTCTCGAGAGAAGCGAAGTAATTAACATGAAGAGAAGGAGAGTAAAAAACGCCAAGTAAAAGTTTAGTATGGGATAAAGAAACGTCGAGAAAAATATACTCAGCAGTATCAGAAGTAGGGGAGGAGGGAGATATACTTAAGATAGTATAAGGTATGTAAGAACGAAGGTAAATAGCAACTCCACCGCCACCTCTTCCGGTGCGATCGTGACGAATTAAATGAAAACCGGGAAGGGAGAAGGAAGTAGAAGGAAGAACCGGTTTTAGCCAGGACTCTGACACCAAAACGGCGTGAATATTCTGCAAATCAAAAGAAAGGAGTAGGTCATTATAGTGAGCAGGAATGCTTTGGGCATTTAAGTGCACCACATTAAAGTTTTTGGGCACATCACTAAGTTGTGAATCAAGGAAGTCGTGAAGCGAAGGAGGCAAACTATGGAAACTGTCATCACCTGAGTCAACTGAAGACGAGAAGGATAAATAGTTATCACTGTCATTACTTAGGTTAAAAAGGGACATTTACAAATATTAAAATATATATATATATATGAATAAAAATATATATAGTAAACAGAACAACACAAAGCTTAATAAAACTCCATATACCTGCCAGCAGTATACAGCGGAAGAATACATAAAAAGTATCGGAAGTTTGAAAAGCAAATGTTACATTAACAAGTAGAGAGAAAATAAATTAATATAAGTGGGTTTGATAACAGAAGAGGAATACAATAGTCATTACGGAGAACGGAGCGCAATTTTGTAAACTAGCAACACTTAACACTTATCAACGTCAAATGTCAAAGTGACACATGGAGTGAAGCAAAATATTTTATCATGTTGTATTTCATATCAAAATCAAATAGTTAATTTAGTAAAAGAAGTAAAGAGGGTACACTAAAATATCAGAAAAGAGAAATAACCCGACTAAATTAAAAAGTCCTTACAAGAGCAAACGGACCAGGCATATTAAGTGACTAAGGAAAAGAGACATTTTAAGGCTTGTTTTTCGCACCCGCTCGTCTTTTAGATTTTGGCTGTTTGCTTGCCTTGCTGCTCTCCTCAGCCTGAGATCCGGCATCCGCGTTCTGCTTCAAGGGGATAATCGGCGCCTGCGCATGTGGAATTGCCTCAAGTTCTGCAAGGCTTACCACTCGGCGGCGCACGTCGCTCGAATCCAGAACATAGACGACGCCGTCCCAGGTCCAGCATCGACGCACACCAAACCGCTCCCGCGCAGCCATGAAAGTGCGGTGACGTGATTTGGTTAAGAACTCGGACAGAGTTACACCAGAGCCCTTTAACTTTACCTTATCAAACCACAACTTATCACGGGTGTCAGTTTCACAAAATTTCACCACAATGGCCCTGGGCTTGTCACCTTGAAGACGACCTAGACGGTGGCTTCGCTTTATATCAGCTGCAGTGAAGTCACCATCAATGGTTTTGAGTTTCTCAGCAACAACGGCAGCGGTGTCCTCTTTATCGCCTTCCGGGACTCCATGGACAGCGAGAATCTTTCGTCTGGATCGCATCTCCATCTTGTCAACATGCTGAGCGATAAACTCCACCTGTTTCTGGAGTATGTTTAGAGACTTCAAAATAAATATCTTGAAGGCTTCAAAGTCCATTGCTACAGCTTCAGTGCTGCTGACAGAATTGGTTGACCCGGCCTTGTCCAGATTCTGCTGCATCTCAGCCATCCTCTCAGTGAAGGTTTTGCTAAGCTCCGAAATGGATTTTTGAATAGACTCAATGTCAGACATGGTGATGAAATGACAGTGCAACAGTGAAAAAAGAACTTCCTGGAGAATATGTTTGAAAATACTACTGGTAGGTGAAGTACTCTATTTAAACATTAATTTCAAATACAAATTTTATCCCAAAAACTATTTATAATTAAATTTTGAATAAATCTATTAAGAGTGATGTGTGTTCACTTTTATTCACCTACCCACCCGTAAAACCACCACCACCACCAGAGGCACATTGTTTTCCGGAGTTTTTGTACGTATTTATTAAGTTAGGTTACCTACTTCACAGAGTAAATAATTATATAGGTACCTTAAAATAAACTGTAAAGCCCTTAGTTCTAAAACAGGCGTTTTTCACAGAAATGACTTGCTGGTCCTTAGAAACTTCCATATCTATCCGTATAAAATGATGTTTGCCATTTTATACTGCACACAATAACAAATAAATACAACATATAACAAATATGATGAAAAATTTGACAATTTATGTTAATTATCACACAACTTTCACAATCATTAAATTACTCTGACATCCACCAGTCGAGTTTCGTGTGCATCTTAAATTTCATTTTTGATGACAGCTTTTTATTTGAGATTGATCTCGCCATATTAAAATAGCAAACGAGGAAAAAACGATGACAAATGAAGACTCTCTCAAACAGCTCTGGGCTCAAATTAGCCATCAAAAGAGCGCCAATGGGCTCGTTTACTCCTCCAATAAATTCAAATTAGTCCGAATGATTTACATTAAAAGTTTTCCCAATTACTCGATCATTTAACCGAACATTTCTTAATAACAGGGCATGGTGTGAAAGGTTTCGTTGTTGTTTAAAATTAATTGATATGCTAATGATTCGCACCTTAATATTATTTACCGGGCTATCGAAACGAAAATATATTATATATTATATTTTCGTTAGGAAATTTTGGATCTCGGATTAATTAGGACGATTTTTCAATAGTTTAGACCTTCAAAATCGTGTGTGCTAAAATACAGGCGCAAATATTTTGTCGATCACCCTGCCAGGCGACGTCAGAGATCACAGTATCACACCCACCGTTGAGCAGTTACCAAGCACCAGGAGTGGACGGGTCTTGTGCTATCCATACTCTCGTAACGCAACGACATGTACCGCTTTGTAGCTCTATATATGCTGCATGTGACACAGATTTGATGAGGTCCAGCGTGTCGGAGTGTCCATTGGGTCTCTAACCTTGCTTGTCAAAAGGTAAAAGGTAATCCATCTCGTCGACCGCAAATTGAAAGCAGCCACCCATCTACATCACTTTTGGTCAATAAATTTACATACACCTTAACACACCTTAACAGACCTTATTTATAGAACAGGAAGTGATCCATACATTCAGCACCAAGGACAAAATGTCCTGTATACCTAGACAAATGAGTTTTCTGCGCGCACAACACGCCCACCTACACGTATGGTTAGTCACTACGTTTCTCTTCGTAATGAGTTCAATCACTTGTCTGGCTCTAACAAACGGAACGTCTCGTGCATTTATTATTAAAGTAGGATCTTAATAAGGAAGACAATAGATGGCGTTGCTGAAGCAACTGTCTTAGATCTTGGAAATACAGCATGTATTAGTTAGTTTCAGATTATGCAATGTTCACGGCTGTTTTCGCTTGACATCTCTAATTTACCTGTCCTCTCTAGAGGATATCCGTGGGTTATATTCGTACAGTGTACGGTCAGCTGCAAAGTGACCCCTGCATAGAAAGTTTGAGAAAATATTTATGAATATTCATTCACAATATTCCTTTAGATTTACACAAAACTAAGTGTCAAGGTATGACAAAGCTGAAACTTTAAAATGACAGCACATGTGAAACACCTTTTACACTGGTCAGCTAATTTTATTTACTGAATATCTCAAAAAACCGTAATAGTTAAGACACTAGTTTCTAAGAAAAAATAACTAGAGTAAACCTGAAGAATCTCCCCATTTAGTTAACGGAAATAAAAAACAGAGCGTATATACTTTTGTCATAAAGCCTTGAAAAATTTTTGGCAAAGCTTATTTTTGCATGTCTAAGAATAATTATAAAATCGGCAAAACATATACCAAAGGAGTCGCGTTTGTTGTAACGCATTGTGACATCTCAATTTAGTACTTCTTAATAGTTTCCGTATTTCTGTAACTCGTAGAGTACCACGTCTTGCCGCTAAGCCACTTTCCTGTCCTTTGCGTAGAACCGTTCTAGGATCTTCCTCTCCCATACCACGCATGAGCAAATTACTAAACACCTTTAGTGATGCATTTGATATACATTTCGACTCAATGGCCAAACTCAGAACTTTATTTATACGAGTACATTAATGCGCGTAATTTGGAACCTTAAATTATATACATATTTAATTTAAGTTAGTTTAAGATAACATATACCTATATAGATTCATATATCGCGGAAAATTGTTTGTTCTTTCTTGCATGCTGTGTTTATCAGTAATTAGTTATACATTTAGCATAAGAATAACTCACGTATGTAATTTTCAAAGTATCAATGTAATAACTGTTGATAAACCTATAATAAATAAACCCCCCTCCCTCTCCCCTCCCATATCTCCCATAGAAACATCGTAAAAGTTTTGACATTTCACAAAAAGCAGATGATTATTTAGGAAAATAGCAAGTTTTAGATTATTAGATATACCTAGATTCTTTCGCGGGAACTTTTTATCCCTATAGGGAAAAAGTCAGAATATAAAATCGAAAATAGTACAATAAGTGGTCTCACAATGCTAAAAAAGTTGAAGCAAGTTTCAACATCCACGCATGGAAATTTTAGTCACCCGACAATACTTTTTGAAGTTGGCACGAAGACGTTGTTTTCCCTCAGCTCCCAATCCTCTCCATTATAACTCAGTTATAGAACGGCGATGAGGGATAACCCTTCCGAAGTTTTTGTCTATTTAGTTTTTGAAAGGAAATATTACTATTGAAGATGGGTAAGATGGCTCTTTTATTTTCGCGGGATTTTCTAAAGAGTCAGGCGTTGGAAGTTTGCATATTCATATTCATATTCATATTCATTTATTCGTATTAATCATACATATACTTATAAATGTGGCGTTAAACTTATAAAATTACATTATTTACTGGTAAAAAGATCACGTTTAATCCTACTACATAGCGTGTATATTAAATATTAGGTACCTGAAACCATAACCAGACGTAGGTGAACGATGAACCAATATTGAAAGGTAATTTTAATTTAAGCTTAACCATTAAAGCGTAGTTTTATGTAAGTTGGAAGAGCGCTGAGCTGGTACTTCAGAGTTGCGGGTTCGAGTCCCATCCGAGGTCATGAATTTTTCCACTTTTCCTGTCTTTCTGAAAATATATTTTAATTTAATAACCACTGTAAGGAAGATAATAAATAATCAACAATCAATTGACAAAATAACGTTAATGACACACGTCAACCCGATATAGACCACAGAAATAATTAAGAACATGAATAAAAAGTTTATTCAAGGAGTATTCGCTTCATTTTTTTAAGGTATCTACCAACTACCAAACTAATAATACTGGCTGGTAAGATTTGATGATTTAAGCTAAATTGCAAGAAATAAAATAGTTGGTTTTGACGTGGTTTTGTTTTACGTAGATTATCTCGAAAATCGTTTGCACACAATGCCAAGATCATCAATATTTATTTATCGGGAACTAACTGATATGGTTTTAATTTATGGGGAAACTGGACAAAGTTTTTTGAATAGAATGTTTGATTGAAGCCGAGCGCTTGAGGCGCTATCAATCCAAACGATAGACAAAATGAAAAGCGTAAAGTTGTGTAAAATTGTGTACTATAAATTTAGTGACTGAAGAAATTAGTGGTAACAGGATATTCCATTGCCACAAGACGTATGGTGCCATACGTCATCTACTTGAACTATATAATTTTCTGCTGGTATGGTGTATATATTCGCTCTCGGCTACGTTGTATAACGGGAGTAAGCTTGTCTGAAATTTCCTATACAAAAATATTCTTCCGATGTTTGCGGGGGGCTATGGCTATTCATACGTAGTAAATTAGATTTGCCAGCCTATACAATTTGTTGGCCCAGGGGTAAGAGTTTTCAATCCGAAGCTCTCAGGTTCAAATCATGGGGGCTCGTACCAATGTCTTTTTCGGAACTTACGTAATAGGGCTGCCGTGGCATAAGCTAGGAAAACGATAGGAAGAAGAATTATCATCACATATTTCATTCACTGCTAGATAACGGACGAGGCTCTGGCGACCGAGAAATGGCGGTATAACCATACTCCTGGCCGGGCAACCGGTCGGAAGAGGCAACAGCGGCCTTGGGGTCTAAATAACGCCAAAAAGGTCTGGGGCAGAAGGCAACGGGAAACCACTGCTACTATTTCCCATGATAGTCACACATGAATCCACAACTTGTCGAGAATACTTTGCCATGCGACCCGACTAGCACTCGGCGCTGTACTGCGTCCGGGGCAGGCAGTGTGAAGTGGGCGACCGGCCGTGCTAATGTAGGTAACCAGGCGTTACACGGAAGCAATGCGACTGGAAAACCCGAACTCAAGATGAGAGATCCATTGAGAATTGGAAACTGGAATGTCCGAGGAATGCTCCAGCCTGGGAAACTTGAAATAGTAGAGAAAGAACTGGTCCGGTGTAATATCTCTGTGTGTGGCATTAGTGAAACGCATTTAAAGGGAAATGGCCACTTTCGGGCAAATAGTCACACAGTATACTTCTCTGGTCAAGACACAAAAAGCAGAAATGGAGTAGCAATTGCGGTTCCAAATTATTTAAACAACTGTGTCATGGGGTACGAACCAGTAAACGACAGGATAATAACTATGAAGATAAGAGCAAGACCATTTAACCTCAATATTATTCAAGTCTATGCACCAACAGCAGACGCGGACGACGAAGTAACTGAGCTTTTTTACACTGCTCTGGAATCGTCTATTAGCAAAATCTCAAAGAGAGAATACCTGGTTATCTCCGGTGACTTCAATGCAAAAATAGGCGCTGGAGAAGTGGATGATGAGTTACGAGAGGTGTTAGGACCATTTGGCTTGGGTGTCAGAAATGAACGGGGTGATCGCTTGGTTCA
Organism: Lathronympha strigana; assembly: GCA_949128165.1. Lineage (NCBI taxonomy): Eukaryota > Metazoa > Arthropoda > Insecta > Lepidoptera > Tortricidae > Lathronympha > Lathronympha strigana. The sequence goes on from OX421911.1 coordinate 6,463,230, forward strand.
ATTTGCCGCAGATAATGGACTAATAATAACAAACAGTCTCTTCGAACAACATCCAAGAAGACTATACACCTGGACATCCCCTGGAGGCACCTACCGTAATCAAATCGACTACGTTCTAGTAAGATCGCGTTGGAGAACATCGGTCCTGAACGCTCACACTTTACCAGGAGCAGACTGTGGGTCTGATCACCAGTTACTGGTGTGTACATTGAGGTTAAAATTAAAAGCTGCCAGAAAAATGGAGACGGCGAAACGCATCACGGTGTCGGATCCACCCCTGTTTGCAGAAAAAGTTGAACAGAGATGGAGAGAGTGGTCAGAAAATAGATCTGAGCAGGACACAGCAGATAGTATGTGGAAAGAGACTAAACAGCTGATCATCGACGCAGTAAAGACCTCACAATCGATAAAGCCGGTACCTGTTAGACGTCAGCATTGGATGAGGGACAGCACATTGGCGCTTGTTGAGGAGAGACGTGACCTCAAAGCTGCGGGGGCGACTTTGCAAGACCAAAATAAACTCAGTCATCGTATACAGGCTGCTTGTAGGAAAGATAAAAATGACTTCCTCACAGATATCTGCACTGAAGTTGAAGCACATGCGAACAAGCATGAGACTAAAGATTTACATCAGAAAATTAGATACATCACTAAGAAGTTCAAGTCTCAATCGTGGGCCGTTGAAGACGCCAATGGAAATATGTTCACTGAATTGGACAACATCCTAGATGTTTGGAGAACATATTGTCAGTCTCTTTTCTTGGATCCAGAGTCTCATGTTTTTTCTTCGACAAGTCCGGATGCTGATAACCTAGAGCCAGAAATACTTAAAGACGAAGTTAGAGCCGCTATTAAACACCTCAAAGTTGGCAAAGCAGTTGGAAGTGACGCCATTCCTATAGAGACCATCAAGTATTGCGGTGAATATGGAGTGGACATGTTCCACAAGATGTGTAACCTTATATGGAAAACTGGAATATGGCCAGCAGAATGGACTCACTCACTGTTTGTTCCTCTCCATAAAAAGGGGTCTACCACCAAATGCAGCAACTACCGCCTCATCGCCCTAATTACTCACGCCAGCAAAATTTTACTGCATATTTTAAACCAGAGGCTAAGTGCATTTGTCTCGAGAGAAATAGCACCAGAACAGGCAGGATTTGTAAGGGGAAAGGGCACCCGGGAGCAGATCCTCATAGTAAGGCAGATCATAGAGAAGGCTCGTGAGTTCAACAGACCCGTGTACATGTGTTTCGTCGACTTCCATAAAGCATTTGACTCGGTGTGTTGGCCGCGACTGTGGCAGACTCTATTGGAAATGGGGGTACCTAAACACCTTGTTCATGTAATTCGAATGTTGTATGAGAAAAATACAGCTGCAGTTAAAGTGGATAATGTCATTTCACAGAAATTCCATCCTAGCGCCGGCGTACGACAGGGCTGCATCTTATCTCCACTTCTGTTTAATGTATACACCGAATGCATAATGCGCTTAGCATTAGAAAACTGGACGGATGGTATACCTATTGGCGGAAAGAATATCTCCAACTTGCGATATGCGGATGACACCACTCTCCTCGCGACCAGCGAACATCGTGTAGCTGAATTGTTAAATCGCATTGAAACAATCAGCCTTAGTTTTGGATTGAAACTCAATAGACAAAAAACAAAAATGATGATTGTAGACAAAAGCAGCAACAATGCTCCGGAAGTTACCAAGATTGCAAACTGCGAAGTGGTTCAGTCATATGTCTATTTGGGTTCCCTTGTAACGAGTACCGGAGGATCTGAGGCTGAAATCAAGCGCAGAATAGCAATCACTCGCACCGCTATGGATAAACTATCCAGGATATGGAAGGACCGCAACATCACAAAAGCCACAAAGACTCGCCTTGTGAGATCATTGGTGTTCCCCATCCTGTTGTACGGAGCGGAAACATGGACTGTGAGGAAGAGGGAAATACAACGTATTGACGCATTGGAGATGTGGTGCTGGCGAAGGCTCCTACGCATATCTTGGACACAACATCGCACCAATGAGTCAATTATAAAAGAGCTCCACATCAAAGAACGACTGTCAACCCTTGTTCGATCCCGCATACTAACGTTCTTTGGGCATGTGACACGAAGAGGAAGTGATTCTGTAGAGAGGCTAGTAGTACAGGGCCGAGTCGATGGCTGTAGATCCAGAGGGCGATCTCCTCTGCGTTGGACCGACCAGATCAAGGCGCTAACCCAGGAGTCTCTCAACGAGTGCGCAAGGCAAGCTTCCACCAGAGACAGATGGAGAGCGGTAGTGAGACGATGCAGGGAAACACGTGCGACCACGACTACTCTGTCAAGAGTAAACGACTGAGAAGAAGAATCACATTAATTAGTAGAATAGCTATGTACATTTATTTTGCTATTGCTTCCACAGGAAGCCATACAACAAGATTAAAATTGATTAAACTGTAAAACCCTGTACAATTCAACTGCTGAACGACGAAATACATTGGAATCCGGTACCGTTATCACGAGTTTTAATGTAACCGAATTCGCTAAATAGCAAGTGCGTAGAGAATCAGTCGCAGTCAATCCCGCTTGGCATCGATTTTAATAGCGAAACTTCGAAATAGTGAAATAGTGAAACGTCGTTGTTTCATAAAAATTTAACGTTTAAAATAGCACATGCAAAATGGATACAAATTTAGCTTGGTCTGACTCTACATTGATATGCCACCACTACCACAAGTTATATTGCTTTAGTAAACTATATTACGTTTACTACAGTTGCACCTTTCTCCTACCAGCATTTAACGGCCAACTAGCCCAGTTAGTATCCTGCTTACGAAGCATGAGGTCCCGGATCGAATACTGATCAGGCCATTTATTTGTGTGTTTATCATGAATATTTATTCCTGAATTGTGAATGTTTTCTATGTATTGATCACCACACGGCACACAAGCTTATTGAGCTTACTATGAGGTTTTGTGTCTCATAATATTAATTTATTTATTATTCATGTACTCTTAATTAAAAATGCTCTGACAGTGAGTTGGCGCAAAAGCCAGTGAGTATAGTATATACTACAGTAAATATGAACACGTGGTAAGCACATTAGTACTTATCACAGTCAAGTTCATAAATATCTCTGCAGCTGAATGCATATAAATATAACACTTACACCTTATTTTCAATGTCAATGTCCTAAGAATTTATAAATATTTTTGAAGCCTCGGAGATGCTTATATATTTATGAACTCGATTGTACCAACGAACTGCATGGAGAGTGAAACTCAGTGAATTTACATGAATCTCGTGGTAAGGACACGGACTTGAAATAAAATAAATGTCCAACGAACAACCTAACAATTGAATTGAAAATGAAAACGGCTGCTCCAGCAATCAATTAGTGAAAAACATGCATGGACGCTTGATTGGAACGAAGTCAATGATAATGATCATTTTTACCCAAAGCGAATAATGAGAATGAAATGACAATGAAAATTCGGGTCTTGACGAGGCACATTGTTTTCCGGAGTTTTTGTACGTATTTATTAAGTTAGGTTACCTACTTCACAGAGTAAATAATTATATAGGTACCTTAAAATAAACTGTAAAGCCCTTAGTTCTAAAACAGGCGTTTTTCACAGAAATGACTTGCTGGTCCTTAGAAACTTCCATATCTATCCGTATAAAATGATGTTTGCCATACAATAACAAATAAATACAACATATAACAAATATGATGAAAAATTTGACAATTTATGTTAATTATCACACAACTTTCACAATCATTAAATTACTCTGACATCCACCAGTCGAGTTTCGTGTGCATCTTAAATTTCATTTTTGATGACAGCTTTTTATTTGAGATTGATCTCGCCATATTAAAATAGCAAACGAGGAAAAAACGATGACAAATGAAGACTCTCTCAAACAGCTCTGGGCTCAAATTAGCCATCAAAAGAGCGCCAATGGGCTCGTTTACTCCTCCAATAAATTCAAATTAGTCCGAATGATTTACATTAAAAGTTTTCCCAATTACTCGATCATTTAACCGAACATTTCTTAATAACAGGGCATGGTGTGAAAGGTTTCGTTGTTGTTTAAAATTAATTGATATGCTAATGATTCGCACCTTAATATTATTTACCGGGCTATCGAAACGAAAATATATTATATATTATATTTTCGTTAGGAAATTTTGGATCTCGGATTAATTAGGACGATTTTTCAATAGTTTAGACCTTCAAAATCGTGTGTGCTAAAATACAGGCGCAAATATTTTGTCGATCACCCTGCCAGGCGACGTCAGAGATCACAGTATCACACCCACCGTTGAGCAGTTACCAAGCACCAGGAGTGGACGGGTCTTGTGCTATCCATACTCTCGTAACGCAACGACATGTACCGCTTTGTAGCTCTATATATGCTGCATGTGACACAGATTTGATGAGGTCCAGCGTGTCGGAGTGTCCATTGGGTCTCTAACCTTGCTTGTCAAAAGGTAAAAGGTAATCCATCTCGTCGACCGCAAATTGAAAGCAGCCACCCATCTACATCACTTTTGGTCAATAAATTTACATACACCTTAACACACCTTAACAGACCTTATTTATAGAACAGGAAGTGATCCATACATTCAGCACCAAGGACAAAATGTCCTGTATACCTAGACAAATGAGTTTTCTGCGCGCACAACACGCCCACCTACACGTATGGTTAGTCACTACGTTTCTCTTCGTAATGAGTTCAATCACTTGTCTGGCTCTAACAAACGGAACGTCTCGTGCATTTATTATTAAAGTAGGATCTTAATAAGGAAGACAATAGATGGCGTTGCTGAAGCAACTGTCTTAGATCTTGGAAATACAGCATGTATTAGTTAGTTTCAGATTATGCAATGTTCACGGCTGTTTTCGCTTGACATCTCTAATTTACCTGTCCTCTCTAGAGGATATCCGTGGGTTATATTCGTACAGTGTACGGTCAGCTGCAAAGTGACCCCTGCATAGAAAGTTTGAGAAAATATTTATGAATATTCATTCACAATATTCCTTTAGATTTACACAAAACTAAGTGTCAAGGTATGACAAAGCTGAAACTTTAAAATGACAGCACATGTGAAACACCTTTTACACTGGTCAGCTAATTTTATTTACTGAATATCTCAAAAAACCGTAATAGTTAAGACACTAGTTTCTAAGAAAAAAATAACTAGAGTAAACCTGAAGAATCTCCCCATTTAGTTAACGGAAATAAAAAACAGAGCGTATATACTTTTGTCATAAAGCCTTGAAAAATTTTTGGCAAAGCTTATTTTTGCATGTCTAAGAATAATTATAAAATCGGCAAAACATATACCAAAGGAGTCGCGTTTGTTGTAACGCATTGTGACATCTCAATTTAGTACTTCTTAATAGTTTCCGTATTTCTGTAACTCGTAGAGTACCACGTCTTGCCGCTAAGCCACTTTCCTGTCCTTTGCGTAGAACCGTTCTAGGATCTTCCTCTCCCATACCACGCATGAGCAAATTACTAAACACCTTTAGTGATGCATTTGATATACATTTCGACTCAATGGCCAAACTCAGAACTTTATTTATACGAGTACATTAATGCGCGTAATTTGGAACCTTAAATTATATACATATTTAATTTAAGTTAGTTTAAGATAACATATACCTATATAGATTCATATATCGCGGAAAATTGTTTGTTCTTTCTTGCATGCTGTGTTTATCAGTAATTAGTTATACATTTAGCATAAGAATAACTCACGTATGTAATTTTCAAAGTATCAATGTAATAACTGTTGATAAACCTATAATAAATAAACCCCCCTCCCTCTCCCCTCCCATATCTCCCATAGAAACATCGTAAAAGTTTTGACATTTCACAAAAAGCAGATGATTATTTAGGAAAATAGCAAGTTTTAGATTATTAGATATACCTAGATTCTTTCGCGGGAACTTTTTATCCCTATAGGGAAAAAGTCAGAATATAAAATCGAAAATAGTACAATAAGTGGTCTCACAATGCTAAAAAAGTTGAAGCAAGTTTCAACATCCACGCATGGAAATTTTAGTCACCCGACAATACTTTTTGAAGTTGGCACGAAGACGTTGTTTTCCCTCAGCTCCCAATCCTCTCCATTATAACTCAGTTATAGAACGGCGATGAGGGATAACCCTTCCGAAGTTTTTGTCTATTTAGTTTTTGAAAGGAAATATTACTATTGAAGATGGGTAAGATGGCTCTTTTATTTTCGCGGGATTTTCTAAAGAGTCAGGCGTTGGAAGTTTGCATATTCATATTCATATTCATATTCATTTATTCGTATTAATCATACATATACTTATAAATGTGGCGTTAAACTTATAAAATTACATTATTTACTGGTAAAAAGATCACGTTTAATCCTACTACATAGCGTGTATATTAAATATTAGGTACCTGAAACCATAACCAGACGTAGGTGAACGATGAACCAATATTGAAAGGTAATTTTAATTTAAGCTTAACCATTAAAGCGTAGTTTTATGTAAGTTGGAAGAGCGCTGAGCTGGTACTTCAGAGTTGCGGGTTCGAGTCCCATCCGAGGTCATGAATTTTTCCACTTTTCCTGTCTTTCTGAAAATATATTTTAATTTAATAACCACTGTAAGGAAGATAATAAATAATCAACAATCAATTGACAAAATAACGTTAATGACACACGTCAACCCGATATAGACCACAGAAATAATTAAGAACATGAATAAAAAGTTTATTCAAGGAGTATTCGCTTCATTTTTTTAAGGTATCTACCAACTACCAAACTAATAATACTGGCTGGTAAGATTTGATGATTTAAGCTAAATTACAAGAAATAAAATAGTTGGTTTTGACGTGGTTTTGTTTTACGTAGATTATCTCGAAAATCGTTTGCACACAATGCCAAGATCATCAATATTTATTTATCGGGAACTAACTGATATGGTTTTAATTTATGGGGAAACTGGACAAAGTGGGCGGCGAGCCATAGCTTTATTTATACAGGCAGTGATTTCCAAATCATAGGGAACCGCAAAACCCTCGCCTTATTATTCGTGCATTACAGCGAGTTCGTAAAGATTTTCCTATTATAGGAAGAGTCATAGTAAGAAAAATAAAGTTTATTCCCAACCTAAAATTACTGTCGAACAACTCCGGGAAAAAATACAAATGTAATTGAAAATTTACAGCAAGTTGATATGGAGAAGGTATATTACGCCGTTGTGACACCTGCCCCGAGACCTGCCCTAAGACGCCCTAACTAACTCCATTTTACGGTATGCAAATCTGCATCTGATAGTACCTACTTGCTTACTTTTGCTTTCTTGCATCAACCCTGTACTGTTATGCAATTTTTTTGGGCACTTGATCAAAATGAATAATAAATGGTAGCTTTGTGCTTACTCCTAAGTATTGTCACAATTGTCTTTGGTTTCCTTGTATAACAAGACAACGTTTTCCAGGTGTGTCCTCGTTTCAAGCTGTTAGGTGGGAAATTTACAGGCCATGGAGCAAGGAGCATCATGCAGCGTGGTACAGTAATTACATTAGAGCGGCAAACGGAGGAGCCCAGGTTTATATTAACTAGATGGTGCAGACAAGAGCAGCCATTGTGTCCGTGAAATTTTTCCATACATTTGGCGAGGACTGCCCGATGCAGTCGAAACATGTCACGCCTATTGTAATAAAAATAAGTGAGTTTTAACTATTTCAATTTAATGTCAGTATGAGAGAAAAAAAAACGAAAAATCCTGATTTTGTCAGATATTCCCCTGTTTACTCAGAATCAAGAAGCAAAATGTTCTAAATATTTTTTACATTATTGTATGAACTTAATATGAGCGTGACGTACCTAATGGAAATTAAAATTTTGTATGAAAATTTTGGAACATTTTTTATTATCATTATCAATTATGCTCGTGAATCTGAGAATAATGAACAACATGTCCAAATCTGACAGGATCAAGATTTTGGATTTTTTTTAGGAAAACACCCCCGTATGACTTACATAATATCATATAATTATCACAGCACAAAAAAAAATACTGACACGATTGGAGAAGTTCATAGATAGTGATGTGATTACCAGAAGGTATGCCATGTAAGTTTGACTACTTTACAGTTGAGAACCGTCAAAATGCTTTTTCTTTGAGTGGTTATGAAAAAATATGCTAGATTGTCTCACGCAAGGGAAACCAGCAGGAATTCTATGGACGCCCTCCGCTACTGCTACGGTGTGTTAAGTGAGAATATTACAGTAAGGATGACTAATTTTCAATACCCACGAAACCTAAAATGATTAATGATGATGACAGTCGCTAAATACGACCGTTTGAAATTGCAAAATGCGAGTAATTCCTGAGTAACAATTATGACGTAATGGGAGCGCATTCCATTCCTTGGGAGTCCGCAGTAAAAGGGACGAGGCAAATCGTTTTGTACGGACAAATGGAATGCTTATTACGAACGAGTGCATTTTTGCTCACCGCGCCTGGACATCCGATGATGGAAGGGGGAAGGTGTGATCAGGTCATGCAGGTTAGTTAAATTGCCTTCACCAATCTTACTATATCCTTGTTTGAAACTCTCCTGTCGTCGCGGCTAACGGTTTGTGTCAATTTTTGCGTGTAAATGGAGAGTGAGCGGATACCTTGCCGCACCCGGCCATTTAGATGGAAATGTGATAAACCGAAATGACCTGAGATGACATCTTATGGCTGAAAACAGCAAGTATGCGAAAAAAAGATGTTCATTTATTTTCACGAACTACAGTAAAAAAATATTTGATGGAAGCTTGCAACTCGAGGCTGTCTTTTTTTTTAATACTCGCCTGGTGGTTGTGGGTAGATCATGAATTGATATAATGTGGGTAATACTGCTTGTGAAATAAATCAGTCTATGTCTCGATCTGGTGTTTGACTTACATGTCCCAATACATACTTTAACATGGCGCAGCCAAAGGATTTTTAAAACGTTGAAAACGGACATAAAAATACTAATTGCTAGTAGCATTCAGATAAGTGATTAGTGTAGCTGTAGCGTGACTTTATACTGTGTGTAGTTATAGGGAGTGAGTTTGTGCCGACGCGATAAAATGGAGTCACTGTTACCTCCACCGCCGCCATTTACCTTTTTAAACAATGAACAAAATGTAACATCGGGAAATATTTCAAAAGATTGGGAAAAGTGGAAAAAATCATTTGAAATTTATTCTATTGCGTGTGGACTATCCGCCAAGGACGCTACAGTGCAAATTAACATATTGTTACATGTAATCGGTGAGCAAGGGCGTGAGGTATATGAACAATTTGAGGAAAAGTTTACAGATTTGAAATGTTTAATTAACAAGTTTGATAGCTTCTTCTTGTTACGGAAAAACATCACCGTAGAAAGACATTCATTTTTCACTCGCGAGCAGAAGGATGGTGAATCCATAGAACAATACTCGTTTGAATTGAGAAAGTTAGCTAACAGATGTGAGTTTCAATCCTTATGTGACGAGTTGGTGCGTGACAGATTGATTTGTGGCATTAAAGACAGTGGAATTAGAGAACGGCTACTTCGAGAACCCATTTTGACGCTTCAAAAAGCGATTGACATTTGTAATATAGCACAAATGTCACGCGTGCAGGCAGGCACCCTAAAGAAGGAATCTGCGTCGGCAGAACAAAATGCCTACTACATAGGTAGTGGACGAGACAAGATGGAAGACGTTAACGATGTCTATTTTTTGGACCGTCGTGGAGTATCAGCCAGCAGAGGTCGCGGCCGAGGTGGCTGGCGAGGCGGGCGCTCCTCCTTCGCCCGACCGCCGCCCGCGCGCCGCCCGCCAGCCGCTCGCCCCGCCGGATCAGCTGTTCACCGACCATATGACCAGCGAGATAACGACAATGGAGTACGCTTTGAATGTCAAAAGTGTGGACTGTCCCATGACAGTCAAAGATGTCCAGCATATGGGAAGAGGTGCTTGCGGTGCAATCGGTTAAACCACTTTTCGCGTGTTTGTCGAGTGTATGAGATAAGTGCAGAGGAGGACACCGATCAGGTAATTTACTATTTCAATAATAAGAATGATAGTGGCTGGTCAGTAACGGTGTGTATAAATAATAATGAAGTGTCGCTAAAGATTGACACAGGTGCTGATACGAATGTGTTGCCGTATAGTTACTTTAAAAAAATAGGTTACACAGAACAAGACCTTATACCTACTTTGGCTAGGTTACGTGCGTATTCTGGCGGTGAGATCAAGGTATTAGGTAGATGCAATTTAAAGGTGAAGCACAAAAATGTTGATTACATTTTAAACTTTATTATAGCTGACACAGATTCACCTCCTATTTTAGGACGAGATTCTTGCCAGGAGTTAGATGTGGTGCGTTTAGTACTGTCAGTAGACACGCAAGTAGACGATAGCCTTAAAACAAAAATAATGAAAAAATATCCGGATGTGTTTGAAGGTATTGGTTGTATGCCGGGCGAGTATAGGATAGCGATAGACGAGAGTGTGCGTCCTGTAGTACATGCGCCGCGGAAATTGCCCGTTGCTCTCAAGGACCAGATTAAGTTTAAATTAGATGAGATGGAGAAACAACAAATTATTGCAAAAGTTGAAGGGCCAGCCGACTGGGTAAACAGTATGACGGTGGTTAGGAAACCTAATGGGGACTTACGCATTTGTCTGGATCCGAAAGATCTAAACAAAGCGATCAAGCGAGAACACTATCGATTACCAACAATAGATGAGATAACGGCCAACTTGACAGGTGCAAAATTCTTCAGTACGCTTGATGCAAAAAATGGATTTTGGCAGTTAAAACTTAGTCAGGAAAGTACTAACTTGTGTACATTTAATACAGCCTTTGGTAGGTATAAATTTCTTCGACTACCGTATGGTATCACGTCAGCGTCTGAGGTTTTTCATAAAAAACTTTTTGAATGTTTCGATGACTTAGGATGTGGAGTATGTTTGTTTATTGATGATTTGTTAATATTTGGTCGTACCAAGGAGGAGCATGATACACGCCTTAGGAAAGTACTTGATAGGTGTCGACAAATTAATTTAAAATTAAACTTAAATAAGTGCAAATTCGCATTGCCTGAGATAAAATATCTCGGACATAAAATTACTCCGAATGGAATTTACCCCGACGAATCACATACATCAGCAATAAAAAACATGCCAAGACCACAGAACAACAAAGACCTAGAACGGTTTTTAGGCCTCGTGAATTATGTAGGTAAATTTGTAAAGAATATGTCAGACAAAACATATCATTTAAGGAAATTATTAAAAAAAGATATTGAGTGGCATTGGGACAGTTCTCATCAACAGGCCTTCGACCAGCTCAAGAAATGCTTGGTGGAAGTACCGGTGTTACAGTTCTTTGATGTAAGTAAAGCTGTAGTCATATCGGTAGACTCCAGTAAAAATGGCCTCGGAGCATGTCTCCTTCAAGACAATCATCCCGTCAGCTACGCGTCAAGGTCACTGACAAAGGCCGAGCAGAATTATGCGCAGATAGAGAAAGAACTATTAGCATGTGTCTATGCGTGTGAAAAATACTATTCTTATATATATGGCAAACATGATGTAATAATTGAAACCGACCACAAACCATTAGTAAATATTATAAATAAACCAATCGCTGATGCCCCCGCACGGCTTCAAAGAATGTTACTACGACTGCAACTGTACACATTTAAATTAGTTTATAAACCTGGGCGATTTCTGTATATAGCTGATACGTTATCGCGCGCAGTAGACCCCGCGGGCGCAGGCACCGAGCCTGCCACCGCCGCAAACGCCGATTTAGGTACGCAAGCACAAGTGTGTGCTATACTCGCCTGTAACCCGCTTACAGATACACATTTCTTACAGCTGCAAAAGCACACTCAATGCGATAATGAACTAAAATGCATTAAAACATATATAAAAGAAGGTTGGCCTGACAACAAAAATAAATGTGACGACTGTGCTAGGCCATACTGGTGTTATAAGGATGAGCTGTCAGTTTCGTACGACTTAGTGTGGAAAGGCAATCGTGTTGTAGTTCCTAAGGCCATGCGTAATGAGATGCTTAAAAGAGTGCATGTAGGTCATTTAGGGCTCGAAAAGTGCAAGTTACGAGTACGAGAAACAGTGTTTTGGCCGAATCTCAACAGTCAACTAGAAGATTATATCACGAAATGTGCGGTTTGTTTAAATTATAAAAATGAGAACAGGAAAGAAACAATGATTTCTCATAACATACCTAACCGAGCGTGGTCTAAAGTAGGTACGGATTGTTTCCATTTCGGTAACGACAAATATTTGCTTGTAGTTGATTATTACAGCAAGTATATTGAAATTTGTCAGCTAAAAAATCTTACATCGGATGAGATAGTCGATAATTTAAAAACAATTTTTAGCCGACATGGTATCCCTGACATTGTCGTATCTGACAATGGCCCTGAATTCGGATCGATTGTATTTGAACGGTTTGCCCGCGAATGGCATTTTAGTCATGTGACTTCGTCACCCCGGTATCCCCAGTCCAACGGTCAGTCTGAGAGAGCTGTACAGACAGTTAAAAACATGTTAAAGAAAACTAATTTGGCAAAAACGGATTTCAGACTAGCCTTGTTGGAATACCTAAACACGCCAATTAGCAACACTTTAGCATCACCGTCGGAACTATTAAATAATAGAAAACTACGTAGTATAGTCCCATGTGCACCGCGTTTGCTTAAACCTAAAATACCTAAAAATGTACATACTGAGATCGATAAGCGTCAACAAATGCAAAAGAAAAACTACGACAAAGGCGCTAAGGACATGGCTCCACTGTCCGTCGGGCAGCGGGTCAAAGTCCGCGTTGATAAGCGTTGGGTTAGCGCATACGTAAAGGCCATAGTAGGTATTAGATCATATTCTGTGCAGATTGACGAGGGAGGTACCTTAGTGCGGAACCGCCGTCATTTAATTATTGATAAGTCAGAAAAATCGGACAGTACATGTAATCATCCCCGTAGCTATTGTTATGATGACATTACCGTTCCGAGTACTCCCACTGCAAATATAGCCCCTGACACACATACCCGTTCATTGCCAGTTAGACCTGACCCTTATGTAACTTCTTCCGGCAGGGTGGTGATTAGACCTGATCGGTGGGGCTTCGATTCCTCGTGATAACATTTAAGTACCTACCGACCTACATCTCCGAAAATGCATGTTACTATTAAACCTAATTTTATTTAAAGGTATGAAATGAATGTATTTAAGGTGTAAAAAAAAAAAAAAAAAAATTATATTGTCATCACATAACTAATTTTGCATGTATATTCTTAGGTATAATCATTAAACTTAGACAAATTTTAAGTTTATATGCATTATAATAAATTATTATTCTATACAGCTAAATTGTCAACCTACAACTGAACTTATTTAATTAAGCGAGTTAAAAAAAAAAATTAATGAATACCTACCTAATCTTGCAACTAAATATTATATAAATAATTGTTTTTTGATAAATACTACCGAGATAACCAATAAATATAAAGCTTTGCATGTATTAAACATACATAATGTTATGTATAAGTCTATTGTTGGTAATTAAGGTAATTAGGTATTACTATGATAGATTTTGTGTCAATATTGAAAAAGGGGAATTGTGGGTAGATCATGAATTGATATAATGTGGGTAATACTGCTTGTGAAATAAATCAGTCTATGTCTCGATCTGGTGTTTGACTTACATGTCCCAATACATACTTTAACAGTGGTAAGCGGTCACCGTAGCCTATGGACCCTTGCAACTCCAAGGGTGTTACATGCGCGTTGCCCTTTCCCTTTCAAAAAGAAAGGAGGACTTGTCTGGACGTTGCCGACCTTTTAAAACCTGTATTTTCAAGCCAATTTGAGTTATAATACTCAACTCTAGGCTAATTATTTTGTATTGGACGCCTAACAAGTGCCTCTTTTCATGTACTTACATAAAACTATGGTAGAAACAGTTTTATAGGAATAAGCCCATGCAACATATAATTTTTTAACCCTTTGTAGGGCAACGGTCAAAAGAAAGAGCACCTTAAACACCAGTTCGTATTTCACACTTTATACTTTTGCGTTTTGTACACATTATTATTAACATAACATTTTTTTAACTCCTGTAGCGGTTATTTTCGAAAATATTAACTTTATCAAAAAATTTACTAAGCAAACCCCTATTCTCTTTCAAATATATATCCAATAATACCTTACACTATAGCGTTGAAACGAAAACAAAATAACTTGCACTCTACATTTTTTATCCCCATTTAAAAAGTCATTTCTGCTCACTTTCCAAAGTGCAGAGCTGCATTAAAGTGAGCCTTCGCCGCAATCATCGGGGCCGGAAACTGTTCATTCTTGACGAAAATCGACGTCCCGAGTTGATTCGATAACGAGCTCTGCGGCTGTTTATTTCATAGTACTAACTTACTTACTTACTCAGCTAAGCACTATAAAAAACAGCCAACTATTATTATAATTATTATAAAGTAATCGATCAAGCTTATTATTTGTTAACTTAAAAAACATGAATTATTAACACACAAGTTAGTCTTTTTTTTTGAAGGATTTAATTTTAATGATAAATAGATTCAACATACCCACAGAAACAGATATGGAAATAGGAAAATATGAAACAAAATATGTTAGTCGACGTGGGGAAGGGCGGCGCCATCGTCGAAGCCAAGCCATCTGGCTAATGATGAATGAAGACATCTGGCTTGTGTGTTAATAATTCAATCGTCAGCTCCTCTGGTACCTAGAGGATCACCAGCTGCTGAGTGACCAACAATACGGTTTCCGTAGGGGTCGTTCGGCTGGTGATCTTTTAGTTTACCTGACACATTGCTGGGCACAGGCGATAGAGAGTAAAGGTGAGGCACTGGCAGTTAGTTTGGATGTAGCGAAGGCCTTCGATCGCGTTTGGCACAAAGCACTTCTTTCGAAACTTCCATGCTATGGGCTCCCCGGGAAATTATGCGAATGGGTCAGCAGTTTTCTAGCAGACAGAATCATTAAGGTCCTAGTTGAGGGTGAATGCTCAGACTCAATGTCTGTGAATGCTGGTGTCCCTCAAGGCTGTGTGCTATCACCCACGCTATTCCTCCTGCATATCAATGACATGTTGCAAACTAGCGGCATTCATTGTTATGCTGATGATAGTACGGGTGATGCCTCCTACACCGGCCGCGCCAATATTTCCCGGGAAAACGTCATTGAGAGCCGGAACAAACTTGTGTCCGAAATTGAGACCTCCCTAAAAGAAGTCTCAGATTGGGGTCGACTTAATTTGGTCCATTTTAACCCTACAAAGACACAGGTTTGCGCGTTCACCGCAAAAAAACTTCCGTTCGTCGCGTCACCTCGTTTTGAGAGCACTCCCCTATCTGCCACAGCCAGTATTGGAATCCTTGGCGTTGACATCTCGAGTGAAGTCCAGTTCCGCGGCCACCTAGAGGGTAAGGCCAAATTGGCCTCGAAGAAGCTCGGTGTGCTCAATAGATCGAGGCAGTATTTCACGCCGGCCCATCGCCTACAGCTTTATAAGGCGCAGGTTCGCCCGCATATGGAATACTGCTCTCATCTTTGGGCAGGGGCACCTAAGTACCAGCTTCTTCCTCTAGACCGCATCCAACGGAGAGCAGCTCGAATTGTCAACTGCCAACGTATTTCTGATCGGCTTGATCCCTTGGCGCTGCGTAGAGATGTGGCCTCACTCTGTATTTTCTATCGCATGTATTATGGGGAGTGTTCCGAGGAATTGTTCGGATTAATCCCTGCCGCTTCTTTCCGCCATCGCCCTACGCGACAATATTTCCACTCTCACCATTTAGATGGTTGGCAGTCCTCAACTGTGCGCTTTTCCCGAAACTTCCTGCCTCGCACAGCTAAACTGTGGAACGAACTGTCGCCAGCGGTGTTTCCGGACCGATACGACCTTCAAACCTTCAAGAAAAGAGCGTACTCCCACCTTAAAGGCCGGCAACGCACTTGCGACACCTCTGGTGTTGCGGGTGTCCATGGACGACGTTAATCGCTTACCATCAGGTGATTCGTTTGCTCGTTTGCCCCCTATAGCATTAAAAAAAAAAAAAAAAAAACTGTCAGCGGGCTTGAAGCGGTGCGGTGGCGTGTGCCTCGAATGCACATGCTTGTAGCGCGTATTACTGCGACATTAATTCTCGCTCTAAGCCAGCCTAAGATGGTACTCAAGCAGCGATTCCAACGTTCAGAAATGGTTTCTGCCATATGTTTAATAAAGGATGACATTTGAGGAGCAAAGACGCCGTCAACCGATGTTACAAGTGGGGTGAAAGTTGCATGTCGCAATTCACAGGGGTTATTATATTTTCTATGTTTTTCATCTTCGGCTGATTTAAGGATGGATGATACAGGTCTTGAGATGTAAGAAGGAGCGTCGGTGTCAACAACACGGATGTCAAATAACGCCTCCCTCTGAGCGTCCCATACCCCACGGCAAGATAGGTCTGCACGTAAACCGCAATCGCTTTCAGCTATTATTGGTTCTTTAGTTTAAGTCTTTTAATGAAAATGGTAGCACAGCAAGAAATTAGATATGTTCTACTCGTGTTAAAATTAATTAAATTCATTCATTCACAATTTCTTGTTCACCGCCCTGTATACACACAATGTTTTTCATCACATTTGCGAGGAAATAAATAAACTTACTTAAGGCCGGGCCTCTCGGCACGCTTAATTGTGATAATTTGTGCGACAGTCCCGGTTGCCTCTCTCAACCTTTTGCCCTGTTCCCTGAGAAGCCCGACGACAAACCCCAATGAGCTGATAATTTGTTTATATTTTGTACATGTTACTAGTGTTAGTCGTGTTACTCAAACTCATAATTTGATAGACAGTGACTATCTGTAGTTAGCATTGCCGCGAACTCAAGAGCGGTGGTGACCCAGAGGTTAGGCGTACGTCTTTCAATCCAAAAGATCGCGGTTTCAAATCCTGCCGGCTCTTACCAATGAGTTTTTCGGAACTTATGTACGAAATATTATTTAATATTAACTTTTCGGTGAAAGAAAACATCGTAAGGAAACCGGACTAATCCCAATAAGGCCTAGTTCTCTCTGGGTATGAAGGTCAGATAGCAGTCGCTTTCGTAAACCCAGCACCTACGCCAAGTCTTGGGATTAGTTGCCAAATCGGACCCTTGGCTCCAAGAGCCGTGGCATAAGAATAATAATATTTTCAGTCCTCCGGCCGGTAAGCGCCACTTTACGCAAAACTAAATTGCCGCCTGCCGGCTCCGTCAGGCTGAAAAATAGTATACAAACCTCGGCCGGTAAATGGGAAAGCCTCGGATAACATGTTAGTCGACCTCGGCTTCGCCTCGGCCGACAATTACATGCACTCCGAGGCATTTCCCACTTAAACGGCCTTGGTATGTAATGTACTATTTCGCGACCTTTAATGAGTAGCAAGTGTCTTTTAGTTACAGTAACCGCTTACCCTTAGACTGTTTGCTTCTTTGCCACCGTTAAAATATTAATAAGATGCTGCAACATCGTGGCATTCAAATTTATTATTTAATTAAAAGTAGCAGAACTTTCTTGGAAAGAAAGAGATCAAAACGCAACTTTAATCACAGCGACTACTTCACCGTTTCCGGCTGATAGGACTTTGTCGGTCTCACCAACAACGAGAAAAAATAAAAGGTATGTATAATTGTATACAATTTAATGACACAAAGTGCCTTGATTACATATACCTATACAGTGTGTGAATCTAATTCAGGCGAATCTCTTAATGGCGGTTAATAAAGGACATAAGAAATGTAACTAGATAAGTGTTAAGAAGTAGAATTGCAATTAAAATTCAGCCAGCATCCTAGGTACAATGCCTCAAGGACCTACTTTAGATTTAAGGTAGGTAGAGGTAGGTAGTTAGGTAAGTTGCACTTACTGTATATATTTTTCAGTAATAAATAGTTCTTCCTTAATTATCATAAAAAAAAATTAAAATTGTATTAATACAAAACAATCGAACCGCAATGTAATTCAAACATACTCGCGTTAAACGCTCTTTGACCGAGAAAGGGTAACTTAAAAACACCTCTTAATAAATTATAACAGTTGTGAATTATATGTATGTCTGTTTTCATTCATCGCCCTTATTAGGCCTATGCACTGTATACACCAAAAACCAAAAAAATTCTGAAACAATTTTTAAACAGTGAAAAATTGTGGATTTGTAATGAAAAAACAAAAATGTTAAAAAAATCCATCGCTTCCTCATATTCTCCGAAGGTTTTAAGTAAAAATATGCAATTTTTACAATATTGAACCCTTAATTAGTTACTTTACTAATAAAAAAAAGGTTTTTTGAACTAAATTGAAAGTTTAACCGCTTTAACACGATTTTTTTCTTTAAATGTATATGATATCATAGTGATACCATCTTTTAAATAAATTAAAAAAAACGGTTTAAGTCATAAAAAAACAAACTCGCATACTCACTCTATGCCGGGAAAACGAGTGATCCAATCTGGCGATACATGGGGCTGAAGTCAAATTTCTAACTCGAGATGCAGTTGCAACTTAAAGTTTTTACGGAACCCTCGGTGCGCGAGGCCGACCCGCACTTTGCCATTTTTTGAAATCAAAAATAGATTGAGTCTTCGACGCCGTCGGTCAACCAACTCGAACGACTGGAGGAAAAGCTCGTTATGAAGCGAAATATAAGTTTGAAGTAAGATACTTAATGCAATATCAACCATTTCAAACAGTTTATGTGAAATGAACTACGAAATGACATAAAATATAATCGCCATTTTTCTAGATCATTACTCAGCAATTGTTTAAACGAAATATTTAATACTGATTCCATTTTTGAATCATGAAAAAGTTTATCCTGTCCTTAAAAATGCTTTAATTGGGCAACGCATTGCCACTTTACTTGTACAAATATATTGCCTCGGCAAACACGTGTGATCACGCATATAAATGAATGAATGTGGCTAATCCTTTAATGGAGATAACGGGTCCACATACCGCGCGGATAATAATGATTTTGTTGGCATACATTAATATAAATCTTAATTGAAACGTCCCAAACAACCTTATGTAAATTCATAGAGCTCTGTGCTAGTTAGGAAAATTATACAATTTGTAGTTTAAATGAATCAAAATAATTCAATTATCTTTGTGTCCTACTCCTTTAAACAAAATAATAATATTTTATAGATTTTAAGCTGTGTCTTTCTCTACGTGATTGAATCAGAAATGAGGAGTAGACGAACTAAAGTCACCGACATAGCCCTCCGGATTAGCCAGCTGAAGTGGCAATGGTTAGGCCACATTGCACTCAGAGCAGATGGCCGATGGGGTCGAAAAGTGCTCGGGTGGAGACCACGGCTTGGCAAACGCAGCGTAGGACGTCCACCCAAAAGATGGACAGATGTCCTTATAAAGGTCGCCGGGAGACGCTGGATGCAGGTCGCTTCCAACCGGTACATATGGAGGTACAAAGGGGAGGTCTATGTTCGGTAGTGGACGTCTTATGGCTGATATGATGATGATGACATAACGTACGAGACTACGAGACTATCAAGTTGATTTCAGATGAATAAACGCAGACCTACTAAATGTTTTTGAATAGATATTAAATATTTTTAAGGGAAATATACTAGCTAGCATAAATCAAGAAACAATCGCTAAGTATAACAATTTAATGCAAACAAACTTTGATAAACTATAGTTTTACCTCCATATCTCATCGGCAATTTCGTTAGGATATTTACGGATATGATGCCGGCATCGGAGGATTTAATAAAACGTACGATTTCTTCTCTTCACATCTCACTTACGAGTACCCTGCCCTGCAAAGGCTTCCATGCCGGAAATCATTTTTTCTGCATCATTGATCGCTTTGGATCGGAAGGAAGTGCATCGCTCGCAGCTATATGGTTTTATGTTACTACTACTGTACCTTGAGCTGGAATAAATGGATTTTTATCTATGCATTTCTATCTTTCAATTAGATGACTGACAGCGATATTAAAAAAGTATACATTCTAACGATGTGTATGGTAGTCCATCACCATAGTATGTATGTAGTTGGTATGTAGTAGGTATGATGGTGTGATATGGTAGTCATACTATTCAATAAATAACACTGTTGTTTTTTTCCCATAGTTGGCATACGACATTTTGCACACTCTGCCGTCAATCGACATTAATGTATGCAACAGCTCATAATTGGTTCTTAAAATTCTCGGGCCTATTATTACAAAACTCTCACAGAACCCTTATTATATCACTGTTGAATAAACTACTAGTAGGTATCTAACTGGCTCTTTTGAAAGTAAGTTCGCAATAACATTCCCTCGTAGCTTCAATTCTAATACATATAAAAAAAAAGTAATTCACATAGTCACTATCATTGTATTCATTGTGCTGTATTTTTTTTAACGTGAATAGTCATATTGTGCTTGTAATCGCCGCCATTTTGTTAAATGCTTCACTTGTAAAAAAAGGAAGTTAAAGTTAGCAGACCGGAAGTGCCTAAATAAATATTTTAAAATACTCAATCTAGGCAAATACATTCTGATCTCCAAGATATTCTAAGACTGTTCTACGTAATGCTGTTTTTGTTTCTTATAAACACACGTCGTTATAGCGGGGGAAAAAACGAATTGACAGTTGAAGTGGCATCTGGGCTGCGTACTTATGAGCCTAGCTACCACCTTGATGTATAAGGGTGAAAAAATGAGAAAATGCATAATATTAATTTATTTGAGTCGGGGTTGATTAGGGTGTATACAGGAAAAGTCGCACGGCGATTTATAGAATTTGATTTATTATCGCAATAAGAGGCCTAACTACGAGTTCACGATTCCGTCTAAAGGTAGCTTTAGGATCTAGGACAAACCTCAAAACCTAGATCGAACCGGGCCTAACTTGAATCTCTTGAACTAAGCTAGCTTCTAAGATACGATAACCATTATTAGTCAATACAACTTAATAAATAGAATCTCCAAGACAATATACAGATGTTTGTGGGGAACACACAATCTAAAATAAATGTATTGGCAGATGTCATGTTATGAGCAATACATTGTTTCAAATTAAATTAAATGATTTTATTCTTATTTCATGAATCTGGGAATCAAACCCATAATAAAAAGCAAAGTTTCGCTTCTATTATATATATAACGAGAGTCGAACTCGTTTAAGTTATTCTACAATTAAACATGGGTTTAATCGTAGTTATATCCAACAATTACAAGACAGATTTCACACAGTGAAACACTTTTTACAAGGGTCGTCGAAAGTAACAGAACTCGTCAAACCAACAGATAACAACATAGAGTTGTTCAACTAAAGATGGACAGTGGAATATTTAAATTTCATTAATGAGGGGCACAAGAATTAACAGCACTCGTAATATTCTTCACAAACTTAATAATACCTGATTATGGGGTTTATTCAGGGCACGGGAGTCGAACCCGTGTTCTACATTTAATAACAAAGTACTTAACTGGGTCAAGCTGCTGGACTCTGGCACTGACTTTAATATATTCTTTATTTAGTTTAAACAATAAAATGCAAACTGACAATCGTAATCTTCCCGTTGTTGCGCTGCCTTCCCCGTCCTCGAACCAAGTGTTTCGCTTTACCGTCGCTACTCCTCAAACCTTCATATAACTGCATTTTATTTTTACTTAAAGCTAATATATACTTTATTACAATAATTATAAAGAACATTTTATCAGGCCGCGCGTTGCGTTCGCGTTGTCCATTTCCATCCCTTCTTCAAGCCAATGCGGTGGATGTCGTGAGGCTATCTCCCTCCTATGCACGACAGGATCTGCTAACTGCTGTTGCCCTCTCTCTCTCTCCCGAAGGGTCATCGTAGCGTCTATAGCCAGACGCAATGGTGTCCAGTTAGGGGTTCAACATGTGGCCTGCAAATGTGTCAGCCTCCTGGAATTTTACAATAACACCAAGCAGTCTCTTTGCTTTATAGTGGCTTTTCAAGCCTGAAGAATAAGGTCCAAGTTCAGTTAACAAATGTTTTGTGCGCTAGCCAAGTTAATTTGTCTTTGTTACTTTCTAAACTACTGTAGATTTACGATACCATTTCTTAATAACTGGCCCTAAACAGAAAATAAACTCAAACTTATCTTAACGCTCTTTTGTTTAATTGTTACCTTTGTACAATCCTTAAAATATTTGTTTCCTTCAATTTTAACACTCTTTGTCTTGGTGCTTTTGAAAATAGCGAGTAAATTATGGATGCGCTGCTTAATTACACCTCTCTCGTATGTGGAATTGAGTTGCCATCTCACCCCCCTCTCTGTAGATAGTTAAAATGTAACCTATATTTTAGCTCTCTACACACTCTAGGGACATCGAAACTTTCAGGAACTTGTATATTGTCCCTTTTTTTTTTACTGTGAAGAACAATAAGTATGGCGCAATTATATCTCCGCTCAAAACGTGTACCAAAAAAAATTGCTGCTGGTTAGTGGTGTCGATCCACTTTACTATGATATTAGATTGTATAACTCAGTAACTATGGTTTAAATAAGCAATGTGTGTATATGTGACTGATTAACTAGAAGAAAATATTATTTAATTGGCATAAAAGGTGGAACACTTTTCAAACGACTTTTATTCGGCGTTAACAGTCTATTTATTTGTATGCCGATGCTCCATTGGCAACATTTCTATAAAAACAAGACTAAACCTCACTTGAACTCAAGTGCCTTTTGTCAATCCAAAGTGGGCCATAAACTAATGCAATTTTATTGCAGGCACTTCCCCGTCGTGGGAATTATCTCACTGTTACTGACAAACACATGTCCCTCGAGCAAAAATGTAAATTTATTTATTTATTTGTAATCAGTATTACGAGATTGTTAATTTGAATATACACATATTTAATTACATAATTATTCACCGTGGTTTTATTTTATTTTGAACTAGTTTAAAACCCAACTGAATATTGATATAGCAATAGGTACTCCTTCATCATATCAACTTTCATTCGCAACGAAAGTGCTCCGGAACACACTTGCAACGAAATCAGTAGATAACTCTCGTCAACCAAAGCATAATTACGATTTGACATCGGGATAATATTGGTCTAGATAAGTAATGGCACATAGTTGTATGAAAAAGTAATTTGAATAATTTGTGACGCACAGCATAATAGCCGGTCTTATGTGATTTCGCCGCACAGTTTCCACCGGGCTTAATAACAAAAGTAGAGATAAATATTAGTGACGCACAGCATAACAGCCGGTCTTATGTGATTTTGCCGCACAGTTTTCACCGGGCTTAATAACAAAGGTAGAGATAAATATTAGTGACGCACAGCATAACAGCCGGTCTTATGTGGTTGGGTATTACCGCACAGCTCTCGCCGGGTTTTAAATAAGTACTGCCGCACAGTTAGCTAAATAACCGGGCTTCAACCTGATATAATAATTTAGATCAATTCTGACGCACAGCGCTACAGCCGGTCTTGATTGATACGCCGCACAGCTCTGGCCGGGCTTTAAATAAGTACTGCCGCACAGTTAGGTAAATAACCGGGCTTCAACCTGATAAAATAATAGATTAAATCAATTCTGACGCACAGCGCTACAGCCGGTCTTGATTGATACGCCGCACAGCTCTGGCCGGGCTTTAAATAAGTACTGCCGCACAGTTAGGTAAATAACCGGGCTTCAACCTGATAAAATAATAGATTAAATCAATTCTGACGCACAGCGCTACAGCCGGTCTTGATTGATACGCCGCACAGCTCTGGCCGGGCTTTAAACAAGTATTGCCGCACAGTTAGGTAAATAACCGGGCTTCGACCTGATAAAATAATAGATTAAATCAATTCTGACGCACAGCGCTACAGCCGGTCTTGATTGATAAGTGAATATTATATGTTTTGCGTAAAGCAATAATACCTACCATAAAATTGCTTAATTAACGAAGTATCAAGAGTTTGTATAACAGTAAGAATTATGTTTAGTAATTTTATTAGCGAATAGTCTTAACCCTTCTCACATTTCAGGACATAGTCAATTACTTTATGGAATAAATATGTCCTTTTTTTTTTTCAACGCAACCAAGTCTCTTGATCATTAGTCCTTCTTATAACACGTAGGTATCGTGCACATTCTAAAGTTCATAATTCATTCATCACCTCATCATGATCCATTCAATAGTCTGGCCAGACTGTCATTCATTACATCCCTTAAATTCATTCAACTCACATAAAACTCATTCATCACTTCACTTCCCTTTTTATGATATCTAAGTCACACACTATAAATGATTAAGAGACCTTTACTTTACTTTTACTTTCATAAGTATTTTACTATCATGTACAATACTCTGAATTGACCGACAGGCATATTATTCAATGCAATATACCAACGTTATTTAAAAATTATATCGTGATTGATACTTCAGTATTTAATTTAATTTATAATACTCGTGTACTCAAATCTACCCGCTGTTTAATTAATTACCTTTACATTCAACACATATATAATTATGTACTTGGATAGCCTTCATTCGAAATTATGATGGGTTTTGGACAGGGCTTATACGATTGACCGCTAGTTCACTCATATAGTCCCACTGACGCCGTAAGCTCCCCCATTCATCTAGTTCTATGATAATTTCGCCTTTTTATTTCGATAAATTCATTCGACCGTGTCACGTTAGGTTGTGGTGACATGTTTAATACAACTAAATATCCATCTTACTGAACACTTGACAGCGTAAAACAAGTAAGAGTAAGTATTTACCACGTTTAATACAATTCAAACGTCACTAGTAATTATTATAACCCACTATGTCGTGATATTAATATTTTTAAAGAAATCTCTACAATTAAGATGCTAAAAAAATGCTTCCATCAATCCGATATTATATAAGATTTTAAAATCGAAAAATATGTACTAGTCTGAATAACAAAACACAAATTATACTTGGCCAACGCACACACATGCACACAATAAAATCAACAAAATGAAAATACGTACAATGTCTTGGAATTTCTACATATCGAATAATATTTAAAGGTATCATCGTTCAGTTGATTAACTAAAGTGTATAAACACCCCTCTCAGACTCTTAAATTAAGCATTGGTATCTAAACCTTGATAAAATTTAGAAGTACAAAAATGTAATCTCTATTTTTGTCATTAATAAAGCACCCCTCTCAAACTTTTCGACTCAGCATAGAAATGTAAACTTTATCAAAATGTATAAGTAAACATCAAAATAATTCTCCTTTTCTCAAGTATAACATATAGTCGTGATCGTCAAATTTAATTAAAATTGAAAATATAATATTCCTACGTTGTGTTTATTTATTTTTTTAATTATAAAATTAAGTCCTTAATCTAGCAGTGTCTTATTTATTTTTGTCATATAATACAGACACAAAGACTAGATCCTGGTCACGCGGCGCCACGTGAAGTGGCATCTGGGCTGCGTACTTATGAGCCTAGCTACCACCTTGATGTATAAGGGTGAAAAAATGAGAAAATGCATAATATTAATTTATTTGAGTCGGGGTTGATTAGGGTGTATACAGGAAAAGTCGCACGGCGATTTATAGAATTTGATTTATTATCGCAATAAGAGGCCTAACTACGAGTTCACGATTCCGTCTAAAGGTAGCTTTAGGATCTAGGACAAACCTCAAAACCTAGATCGAACCGGGCCTAACTTGAATCTCTTGAACTAAGCTAGCTTCTAAGATACGATAACCATTATTAGTCAATACAACTTAATAAATAGAATCTCCAAGACAATATACAGATGTTTGTGGGGAACACACAATCTAAAATAAATGTATTGGCAGATGTCATGTTATGAGCAATACATTGTTTCAAATTAAATTAAATGATTTTATTCTTATTTCATGAATCTGGGAATCAAACCCATAATAAAAAGCAAAGTTTCGCTTCTATTATATATATAACGAGAGTCGAACTCGTTTAAGTTATTCTACAATTAAACATGGGTTTAATCGTAGTTATATCCAACAATTACAAGACAGATTTCACACAGTGAAACACTTTTTACAAGGGTCGTCGAAAGTAACAGAACTCGTCAAACCAACAGATAACAACATAGAGTTGTTCAACTAAAGATGGACAGTGGAATATTTAAATTTCATTAATGAGGGGCACAAGAATTAACAGCACTCGTAATATTCTTCACAAACTTAATAATACCTGATTATGGGGTTTATTCAGGGCACGGGAGTCGAACCCGTGTTCTACATTTAATAACAAAGTACTTAACTGGGTCAAGCTGCTGGACTCTGGCACTGACTTTAATATATTCTTTATTTAGTTTAAACAATAAAATGCAAACTGACAATCGTAATCTTCCCGTTGTTGCGCTGCCTTCCCCGTCCTCGAACCAAGTGTTTCGCTTTACCGTCGCTACTCCTCAAACCTTCATATAACTGCATTTTATTTTTACTTAAAGCTAATATATACTTTATTACAATAATTATAAAGAACATTTTATCAGGCCGCGCGTTGCGTTCGCGTTGTCCATTTCCATCCCTTCTTCAAGCCAATGCGGTGGATGTCGTGAGGCTATCTCCCTCCTATGCACGACAGGATCTGCTAACTGCTGTTGCCCTCTCTCTCTCTCCCGAAGGGTCATCGTAGCGTCTATAGCCAGACGCAATGGTGTCCAGTTAGGGGTTCAACATGTGGCCTGCAAATGTGTCAGCCTCCTGGAATTTTACAATAACACCAAGCAGTCTCTTTGCTTTATAGTGGCTTTTCAAGCCTGAAGAATAAGGTCCAAGTTCAGTTAACAAATGTTTTGTGCGCTAGCCAAGTTAATTTGTCTTTGTTACTTTCTAAACTACTGTAGATTTACGATACCATTTCTTAATAACTGGCCCTAAACAGAAAATAAACTCAAACTTATCTTAACGCTCTTTTGTTTAATTGTTACCTTTGTACAATCCTTAAAATATTTGTTTCCTTCAATTTTAACACTCTTTGTCTTGGTGCTTTTGAAAATAGCGAGTAAATTATGGATGCGCTGCTTAATTACACCTCTCTCGTATGTGGAATTGAGTTGCCATCTCACCGTACAGAAAAAATATGACAAACAAGCAATAACAGACGTGAATTCATTTTGAGGAACATTAATGCCCACTCCTACGAGTTTAAAATTTATCAACAACAAAATCTAATAATTTTATTACTTGTAATTCTGACGCAACATCTATCGTAAAAGCAAAAGCAAAAGAATTTCGCAGCGCAAAAATTGGAAATTATTTGAATTTTATAGCAAGCTATCTTCAGGTAATTCCAGAAGCTATAAACAAATTGCAGTTGCCGAATCTATCTCTCAGCGAAAGTATAGCCATCGTTAAAAAAACATCACATAAGTATGGAAATTAAATTTGAGTGCAAATGGAAAAAAATATTAAAAAGCTAAAACAAGTTTTGGAGAAAAATACTGGATTTGGCATAATAAAGACAAACAATGAATCGATACAAGGGAAGGAGGTAATACTTGAACCATCCTTACGAGTTTGTCACGCTACTCTAGATTACTTCCATCGTTTCAAGTAAGCACGTACACGTACAGTCGAGTTCAGAAACATCGGTGCAGCTGAATGCATAATATGTAAACAGCTACACCTTATTGTCAATGTCCTAAGGGTGTACAGAATTTTTTGATGACCTGGAAATGCTAATATATTTAATTTTATGAACTCAACTGTACAAGAACAGTTGATATCGAAAGATCGTTTAGTCAATTGAAATGGATATTTTCTGCACGACGCCGCAAATTTACTTTAGAAAATTTAGATAAAATCTTTATAATCTATTACTAGAACCAAATACTTAGAATAAAAGTGAAAATACACGTTATTAAAAATTACACACGTACATTGCTGTCTTATTATTTAAGTAGACTTTTGTCTTGTAAGTAGGTAATTAAACAATTAGTAGAAGATATTAGACCTTTCCTAGCGAAAACTCTCCACATGTGAAAAGCTTCTTTGATGCTTAGTATCTGTAGGTAGAATATGTCCGTTTCTTTTAAATAGTCATTCTGTTATATGTGTGCTGTATCTGATAGCTTGATGTGCTGATATATGCTCATAAGCCCACCTACAAGCGTCAACGAAAATGTAATAAAACGTCACGTCGTCATAGTTACGTCAATGATGACATCATCATTTGAGAACAAAGTCACAACTCTGCTGGAAAATAATAATTAATTGCACTTGAAAAATCACTTAAAATGCAAATTAGAAGAACCAAGAGATCATATTACACTGGTTTAAGTCAGGATATATTTCAGCTGGAAAACTGTAGCACGATCCGTTTTGAATTTTAAAGTACTTTGGCGCAGTTTTTAACATAAATATCGCATTACTTAGTTCGTTTGATTTGCTTTTGTACGTTTTGTAAGTGAAGCGTATGCTCGTAATATTCCTACCTAGCTCGGTTTCATTATAAGTTTATTCAATTTCTGGAGCGCAGATGTCAGATAGCATTAGCCGTCGAAATGCAGCAACAATAAATACAAAATGAAACTTAAATGGATCATATTTATGCCGTATACGCTCGGACGATCCGTCAGATCTGCATAGTGGGTGTGTGTGAAGAGAGCTTTAAGTAATACTGTCAGAAGTTTGGTATAAATGATATTGATAAATATCTTTATTTAGGCCTATTACAATGTACATTTGAACGTCAAAAAAAAGCTACTACCGTTTCTAACCCTGCACCACAGTCCGAAAAGATTATGAACGGCAAGAAACTCGGCGGGACTTATTTTTTCAAAACAAATTAGGTACAAAAGTTGTAAAAATATTTACAATATCGTCGACCATAGGCTTCGAGCAACGCAAGGAAGGGAGATGGCATACGCACTATTTCCCTTCTGCCAAAGTTCAAAGCCCCCCGGGGCAAGACGTTTAATAAAACTAGTTGTCATGGATTCCAAACTAGATAGAGTCGTGTCACGCGAGTGAACAAAGCTTTGCAATAATGCCAAATTGCTCTGTTTTTTTGCTGCAGTAAGAGGTCGGGGACATCAAATATACAAAAATATGGTGTCACATTCCACATATAAGTATATTTTTACAAATTACTACGTTTATTAAATTTACTTGTAAACTCCAATCCGAAATATCTGTATACCCGTCGCCGATAGTGATGTTACCTTACCTTCACATAATATCATTTGTCGATGTAAATGTAAATAAGTATAAGTTTTGCAACGGAATTCAAAACAAGAATATTAAAAAGACATATCTAATGAGATAACTATAAATTTTGCCCATGATCATTTAAATCTCATTTTTGTTAAGTGGTTGTTACTAATATATATTTATCTATCAGCTGCTTCTAGAAACCATATTTCTCCTCCATAGACTCTCCATATAGTGATTAGAAATATAAAGATTAATTAAACACATTGTGATATTAATGATGTCATGTCATGACTTATACCATTTTTATTAGGGTTGCGTACCTCAGAAGGAAAAAAACGGTACTTTGTTGTTCGTCTGTCTGTCAAGCCTCTTTATCCCGAGAACGCGTAGAGCTACAAGTTGAAATTAATACCAATACACAGGTCTATATATCGCAGTCTCCGTACATATACAATGGGAATTAAAATTTATAGGGTTCACCTAGAATCACGAAATTAGGCAGAAAGCAAGAGCTTGTAGCACAAATACAGGAAAAAATCCAAAAATCGTATAATTTCCGCACACTGAGAGTTCTGTGCCACTAGTTGTCAAGACCCTATTACATCGGTAACAACTCGGGGAGCATCCTCTGGGCGAGTCCAACTCGCACTTGACCGGTTTTATTTTATGTTTACAGCTTCCCGAAGAATCCCGCATTAAAGGATGTCTGGAAAAGGTCCCAAAAGGACTAACAGAAGCGGAAGGCTCTTTCCAGCAATAGGGGTTATCTATGCTAAAGCTTATGATGTGGGTACTAGACGACGATAGGTATAGGTATTGGTAGTAGACGATAGGTATTGGTAGATAGACATATGGTCGAAAAATACATATAAATACATAAATACTCGTACATAGAATCCATAAATCAGGAACATACGTGATGATTAACACACAGATAAATACCCCACCGGGATTCGAACCCGGGACCTCCTGCTTCGCAGGCTGGGTCACTACGGACTAGGCTAGGAAGCCGTCAAGTGTGAACGATCAACAAAATCCTGGAAATGATAAAGAATTCACTCAATTTTGAAATATGCAAACGGCTTAAAATTTATCCTTCTTCAATTTTTGAACCTAAGGAAATACAATACGCTTATCTTATATTTCTATCAAACTCCACTCCACTGTCCGAGGCAGCATAATTCTATTGGAAAAATAAGACAGTTGCGATGTTACAGACAGTAGTCTTGGTTTATAACAATACAGTTGAACCCTGAAAGAGTCCTACAATTCATCTAAATATGTACTGAAGTTACGATTTTTTTAATTGTAGGAATAAATTTATTTAAGGCAACATGCCGCGTGCAAGAAACATGCATTTGTCTTTTTTTTAACGAAGCGCTAAGTACCGTAAACCGGGGTTACTTTGATCAATTTTGAAGTTTGACACTAATTTCTGACGATCCCATTTATACATAAAAATATGAAATTAAAATATAATTATCGGTTTTTTCTCTTCTTTCAATACACAAAATAAAAAAAAATTATGGACTTATAGTTTTGTCAAAAAAAAACAAAAAACGACACGATCAAAGTTATATTGAGAATGGGGTTACTTTAAAACTACCACTTTTTACCTTTTTTAGAATGAAAGTAAAAACTAACCCCGTTTAGAAGCTCGTAAAAAATAAAAAAATAAAAATCGGTTAAGTACTTTTTGCGTTATTTATATTCATAATGTATGGGGTGACTTTGATATGTGGGGTTACTTTGATAACATACCAAATGAAACAAACAAGCGCTCTGTTTGATTATTTATTGCATAAAAAAACGTAGGTACTTCACTTGAACAGGTATAAACGCACTTAAACGCACTTTAGAATACCTTTTAATCACAGATATAATCAGCCTTTTTTGATCAATTTCACCACGTACACAAAGACACGCCGAGCCATGGATTCCCCGGCAACGTGCGCGTGTACAGGTTATCGATTTGAGGTTATTTTTTTTCAAGTTCACGAATAAACACTGATTAACATAAGACACCTTAAAACACATGTAGTTATTATTGGCATAAGTATAGTCAAAGTTTTTTAACCTTAAAAATCGGTAAGTTAAGCGTATTTACCATTAATATTTTTTTTCTAGACGAAATAGTAGCACTACACACGTGTCCGGTTACTATGCCCTGGAGCAACTATCAGTGTTACCAATAAAGAAAAAAAACTGCTTTGGCGTTTTTCAACTCGTTTAAACGAGCGTTTAAGTAGCGGATGGAAGTTGTTATCGAAGTCGACCCGCAAATCAAAGTAACCCCGGTTTACGGTAACTAATTTATAGTTACACAGGGTGTAACAAAAGTCTCAAACGATACTTCAAGAGCTGACAAGGTCAATTACCCTGAGTACGAAGCAAGAGGAAAAAGTTCGAAATAAAAAAAATGTTTTCGAAGTTTGAAAATTTTCTACTTGTATTCAGGGTCATTGACCTCATCAGTTGTTGAAGTATCGCTCGGGACTTTTGTTACTTTCTGTATAGCAATAACATTAATAATAAGGACATATAAACAGAAATATTGCCAATTATAATTGGCTTGGTACCCCCCAAGGCTATCAGTCCGACAATATAATTTCGGCAGATAAATACACACATATTTTACTGGATTAATTAAATGTCTCCACGTTAACGGAGAAATATTTGCCTCACTCCAATATTCTGGGCAATATTGGATAAACAGTAGTCTCTGTGGGATGTATCCTTGAGTGTTTTATTTTTATTTTTATGCTCAGTTATTTTTCTGGATCCGTCATGTTTCTGGAGCCAAAAAATACTGTACTGAAACGCCTACATTGTCCCAACAAGGTAGATAAGGATCAATTCTGTATAAAAGGCACCCTGTGATGTTTTTCTTGATGAATTCCTTCCGCATCCAGAATACAGAAGCCATAACAGGTGCAGAAAATGGTCATTTCCAGGACATACTTTGTTTTTAGGGTTCCGTATCTCAAAAGTAAAAAACGGAACCCTTATAGGATCACTTTTTTGTCCATCCGTCCGTCCGTCCGTCCGTCCGTCTGTCCGTCAAGACCCTTTATCTCGGGAGTGCGTGGAGGTATCGAGTTGAAATTTAAAATATATACTAAAGTCTACGGTCCCTTGAAACCGTATTCCGCGTTTTCCGAAATTCATCCCCTAAGGGATAAAAAAAGGGGGTTGAAAGTCCGTCAAGACCCTCCCATCCGTCAAGACCCTTCATCTCGGGAGTACGTGAAGGTTTCGAGTTGAAATTTAAACTATATACTAAGGTCTACTGTACCTACCTTGAAACCGTATTCCGTGTTTTCCTAAATTCATCCCCTAAGGGATAAAAATAGGGGGTGTGAATAATTTTTCAGGTTGCAGACTGGGAAACTTCGTTTACTCGTATAGACTTTCTGATAATATATATAAGAAAACCGTATTCCGCGTTTTCCGAAATTCATCTCCTAAGGGATAAAAAAGGGGGTAAGGGGGGAATTTTAATAATTTTTATGATGTACGGAACCCTCAGTGGGCGAGTCTGACTCGCACTTGGCCAGTTTTTTATTTTGTTTCGGGATCAAAATGGTGGAGCCAGGTTTCGTCCATGTTTACAAATCGGCGATAAAATGCATCCGGGTCACTTTTGATGATTACGAGATTCCACTTGGAAATATGTACACTTTGTTCTTTGTTTACCTTAGTCAACATTCACAGAACCCGGCTCGCTGGAACTTTATATACCCCAAAACGTCCGTCAATATTGGTTGCACGCTGCCAAAAGAAATTTGTAGGATCTCTGCTAACTGTTTGATTCTAATTATTCTATCCTCTAATACCAATTTTTAGATTTTCGCCACGTTGTCATCAGTAAGAGAGGTGGAAGGGCGGCTGGAGTGAGGGTCATCTTCACAGTTGAGCCTACCTCTCTTAAATTCGGCAACCTAGTAAGCAACCGTGGAATATGGTACAACATTTTAGTACCATCCAAATGAATTTCCTTAGTGGACATTTTTTTCAGACACAGATACGTTATCATGGCAACTAACTCATGTTATGTCCATAATGACAGGTTCTTAACGACTTTTCTTTTGTTCGTCAAATCAAAAATGACGAAAATACAGTGCAAGCCTCCCGTCAAAACTGAAAACATCAAAGTCATAAACTCGTCCTTCACTTCCTTACCAAGTAAAGGAAGTGACAAAAAGAGATGTATATATATGTTTGTTATTTCTAAACTAGCATTATGCTGAGTTGGGTCCATTTCGTGATGCACACAACAATTCTGTTTTCCTGTTTTTGTTCTTTTATTATGTGTTGTGTGTGATCGTCACGAATAAATGTTTCTTATTCTTATTCTTATTCTTATTTCTCCGATTCCGTAGGTTGAAAACAGTTTTGCTGATCTCTTTTGATGCAATTGGTCCAAGCAGCCAAATTAAACACATCGTTGTAATTTGGTAGTCGGTATCAATGCATTACAACTTAACTTGGTCGCATATTTTGATAGTGGATTTTACAAATGTCGTAAGAGGCACGTAATTAAGTTAGACTTACGACATTTGAGAAATCCACT
Organism: Lathronympha strigana; assembly: GCA_949128165.1. Taxonomy (NCBI): domain Eukaryota; kingdom Metazoa; phylum Arthropoda; class Insecta; order Lepidoptera; family Tortricidae; genus Lathronympha; species Lathronympha strigana. Next base: position 6,497,049 of record OX421911.1, read on the forward strand.
GCCAAAATATAGATCGCTCCAAACTGTTCTCATTTGACAGTTATCGTACTACTTCCACGCTAGTTATTCTTCCGTGATACAGTGCGTTCAAGTTTCGCGTAACGTCAGTAGTGACGTCACCAGCCCCCACCCCGGAACTTAGATGCTCTTTATCTTCGTCAACAATCAACAACTGACGGACTAATTAGAATTATAGTTTGTCAACCTAGTCGTCATCCCTATTCATGTATCCGAAACAAGCATACATCATGCAATTCATGGCACAACAACGCTTCATTATGGTTAAACAGAAACAGAGAGAATATATTAGATGAGTCTAACAAATCCGAACACAATGAAGGATGAATCACACTAGAGCGGGACGGGGCGAGACGAGACGATCTGTTTACTTCTGTAGAAAAGAGCACGTCCGCGCTCGGAGCCCTCGGAGATCACTTGACGTTTTCTATAGAAAGTGATAGATCGGCCCAGCCTAGTCACGTCCCCGCCCGTTTGAGTCATCCTTAAGGATTAACATTAAGGATTAAACATTTTTTATTTTAATTATAGAATGCCCTTCAGGCTATGTATTACTAGCTTTATAAGCCCCTCTGGGTATTGTAGACTAACCTTTTGTTATTTATTTTTAAATTATTTTTATATTTTTGTATGTAGGTAGTTTGCACAAGTAACTTTTTTGATTGACGGGGAGAATTCGCATTCTCTCAGTCATCATCTTAACCCTGTGAAAACGAGTGCTGAAGGCCTAGTATAAAAATTGTACGACATTAACTTCTCGATCGCGTGAGCGTATCGAGAGTTCAAATTATGTTTGCCGTTTATTTACATCACCCGGCAACTTTCATATGTTGACCCTTCGATACGCTAACGCGGTCGAGGAGTTAATGTCGTAAAAATTTTATACTAGGCCTTCTGTAAAGGGCTCGAAACGTAGGATCATGGTGTTAATAAACGCGATTAATCAGTTCTAAAGTTTTTAATTTCAATGAATAACAATCGCGGTAACAGAAGACAATATTACATCCTTAAGGATGTTTTACCGTATAGCTAACTCCTGCCACGGTCACCTTTGATAATCATCAGTTTGGTACCCGACAGGCGACAATTTATTGTCCTCCAAGTGACGGGTTTGCATAAAACATGAATTAAATCTCGCTTTCAAGGTTTTACCTTAAAAACATGCCAATTATGTCACAACCATCATAATAAAAATTAACATTTTATTTAAAATAAAAGGTGTTACAGATGATGGGGTTTTTGCAGGACGAAAATAAGTCTTACATCGCTAAATGGGGAGGAAGGTACCTCCTAATGTGGCCCTTATCGAGGTCAACGCCCTGAATCCAATCTTAGGCGATGACGAGGTATCATTTATTATCACGAGAGCGAGACATTCTTAGAAAAATAAGCGTCATATTATTCTCCGGAAATTTGATATTGTTTAGTGTTTAATCAAAGAATCATTATTAAAGCAATAATTATTTTAAAAATCACAGCCAGCTGAGCATGAACAGTAAAAAGTTAAAAGCTGAAATTAAGAAAGTTTTTTTCTTAAAAGTTTTTTCTTTGTAGCATATAAAAATAATCAAGATAAAGTGGCTTTATCTTTTACTAGTAAAATTTTTCAAGTACAAAAGTTATATTGCCAATAGTTTCTGAAATCCTCTTTAGGTACCATTCGCACGTCTAGAGTCTAGACCCAGCAAAGTTAAACAGACTTTCCTAGTTATCAAACAACCTTTACGATTTGTTTGAACAATAAACGAAAGAAAGTTCATAGCATATTTCAGTTATCAGGAGCAACCATTCGGTTTTTATAAATCTTAACTTTATTTGGCATTGACGTGTTTCGTAATTAACTGAACTTGTGATATAACAAAAAGAACAGGTTAGGGTTTTGAAGTTCCAATAGGCCTCTAGAGACAAGTGTGCAAGTGGTTTCAGAAGTAGGTAATAATATATCACAGCTTACAGAGCTATGTAGCCTTGCCAAGAATTCTATGCCGTCGTAATCGCTTGCGTAATGTCACTTTTAGTGCATCACACTCGTTCGTATATAAGTACGAGCAAGATGCACTGTGAGTCAAGTCTCAAGCAAATAATGAATTGTGGTCGTGGTCAATTCATGGTACGCTAATCCTAGCTGCGTTCTTTACTTATAGTGAAGCTTCAATTGGTTTAATAAAATAATACAATCTCTGTCAAATAAGATCAACTTGTATTCTGGCTGGCTGTGATAAGAAAAGCACATCTGATCCAGTTGTTGAAATAGTTGCGGTGGTTAGCTCGCCTCGGCAAGCAATTGAAACCCGATTGGCCTCCCAGGCCGTGATTGCGATACGTGACGAGAAATTTAAGCCTACGACCGGCTAGAACAAGTGTTGTTTATTGTGAAACCGACACAGTATATTATAACAATGCTAACAATTTCCTATTGTAGTAACAAATAACAGTCCTTGGCAAATTGAGAGACGGAACTGTATTATCGCCATTTCTTGTGTTATATTACTTCAAAGTCTGAAAACCCTCCTTATTAAAAGAAACACGCAACTTAATTAAACGTTTTGTAGGCAAGAAAAGTTTCACAACAAATCTATCAGGAAATAATAATATGAAACAAGATAAACCATTATTTATCAGCCTATTACGCCTTTGGTCTTCAGGACTCCCGATGTTTTTCCTGATCAGTCCGGTTGTCGAGGAAAGGTCTAGGTCGTCCCGCCATCTCCGTTTGGGCCTGCCACGTCCACGCCTATGTTACCGTATCTACTTAGTAACCATATTAGAGTTTATCTTCTCAGATATTATTTTACCCATAAGGATCTTTATAATTTCGAAAAAACTCATTCTTGATAACAATTAGGTATTGATATATATAAATATAGGTACAATAAGTATTATTTCGGCAATATAGTCTAATTAATTATTAATGAAGCAGCAGTGTGATTGTTATGATTGATGCCTTACATTAAATCACACCTGTCTGTGGGATCATATATTCACATGATTTAGAAGGACCAGCTATAATTACTGTATGATTGATCACCTTGCCAGATGAGTTTCAGCGTCCTGAGAATAACACTTATTTTGTTACCGCAAAATTTTAAAGTTTTGTTGTAAGAATACATAGCTAATTAGTCTTACAAGTTTACATATTAACCGACAAAACGTTAGGAAAAACTCAGAAGTAATTATACTATAAGAAACTTCCTGTGTATTGTTACCCACAAACTATCTAGTAATTCTATAGAATTGTGTGTTCAAATGTATTCTTGAATGAACTTCAATTTACTTCTTATTCCTATCGTTGCCCTGGCTTACGCCACCGCTCTCGGAGTCCGCTTTTGCAACCTAATACTAAGATATGTAGAAGTAGGCGCTAGTTTTACAAAAGTGACTGCCATCTTACCTTCCAACCCAGAGAGTAGGTAAACTAGGCTCTAGTGGGATTAGACCGTTTGGGCGCTATGTTTTCTTTCACCGAAAAATGCTATATTTCCAGGCTATTAGTCGAGGCTACACCCTACAGCCTTTCTAGCTGAGTACATACAATATAATGTAGGTACTACATACACACCCCACCGAAATAATATTTACGTAATCTAGCTACAATATGCTGTAATTTGAAGGAATACATGATAGTAGGTCTAGGTAGGTATTTATTCCTGCTGACCTCTTTTCCGCTCTTTGGCATTCCATGCACTGAAGTTGCCTATCATGTACATTAGTGTATTAAATGCAGGTCTGTACGGAGGTCCTTGCCTACTAACTTGGCTTTTGATCAAGGTTCCAAAGCAAATAGGTTTCAGGAATTCGATATCCGACGCTCGAATTTACAATAAATGGTTGAGTAAGTTTAGTGACGTGCCGATCGTAATATATCTTAAGTAATTAAAGGTTTTGGAACGGAAGTAACAGTAATAATGACGTTCATGTACTTCCATAATTTTCGTTATCGTGAACAAAATAGCTTTAACTTATAGTTGCAAAATTCTAGGCAAGGTATAAATATATTAGAGTGGCGGCGTATCCTACAGCTAGGTAATTTACCTGTTTTTTTAATATTTTTTTAATAGTTTTTTTAAATAATAATGTCGTCGGACATTGGGCATAGCATTGGGAATAAATGAATATATGCCGCGCCACGGATAACTAGGGACATACAACTAAATAGCTCTCCGTAATTTATCGTCCGTGAAAATAGGCGAAATTAAAAAAGGTTTTAATAGATAATACTCATTATCGAAACGATAATATTATTTAGCTTTATTAATTACATTTTCACAGATAAGAAATTTGTTGTAACAAAAAAGTTTATTATTATGGGGGCCTTTATATGCGATTTTTGAACGCATTATTGACGTATATTATTATGTATTCCCGGTAACTTCACAATTAGGAATTTCTTCACAAATCTTACAAATAGGAGTTACGGCGAATTCCATTGTATTGTCTTGAAGTATCACAATGAATTTCTCTAAGTCTTTTAAGGCTTCGCTATTTATTGAACGGTAAACTTCTAATTAATACCATGAATTGTTTGCTTGCTTGCGCGTATTGTCAACACCGTCAAGTAAATTTGCACAAAGTACCTATTGCGTAATAGGAAATTCGATACAAATGAAACAAAAGACGAATAGGCGGTTGTGACGCTTCTTTAATGGCGTAATATTTAATATTTTAAACGTTTCATTTGTGACAAACGGGTCACTTTAAAAATAATAAAGGATTTTTCCTTGGGTCGTCCGCGTTTGCTGACGAACAAACTGGTGAAAATTATGAACGCGACGAAGACAACCAACGTTGAACATTGGTAGCCCAGCGGTAAGAGTGTACGACTTTCGGCTCGTACCAATAAGTTTTTCGGAACTTATATACAAAATATTATTTGATATTTGGGCCTTTGTCTTTTTTACCGACGATGAATGGTTGACAATTGAAATAATTTTTGATCATGTGTAAAAATTTGACCCTTGAAATTATAAAAATAAAAATATTTACGAGTATTTATATTACTGGAGGATATTTTCAAGACTCTGGACTGGAGAAGGCTAGGCATCAATGTAAACGGCGAGTACCTCACTCACCTTCGATTTGCTGAGGATATAGTAGTCTTGGCTGAGACCATGGAGGATTTAAGTACGATGCTCGTTAGCCTCAGTAGAGCCTCCGGGCGAGTTGGTCTTAAGATGAACATGGATAAGACGAAAATCATGTCGAATATCCATGTAGCACCAACTCCAGTGACAATCGGAGACTTTACACTCGAAGTTGTAGACGATTATATATACCTAGGACAAACTGTCCAGTTAGGTAGGTCCAATTTCGAGAAAGAGGTTAATCGTCGAATCCGACTCGGTTGGGCAGCGTTCGGGAAGCTGCGACACATCTTTTCGTCCAATATTCCGCAGTGCCTGAAGACGAAAGTCTTCGATCAGTGTGTGTTGCCAGTGATGACATACGGTACTGAAACGTGGTCGCTTACAATGGGCCTCATAAGAAGGCTCAAAGTCACACAAAGGGCAATGGAGAGAGCTATGCTAGGAGTCTCTCTGCGAGATCGTATCAGGAATGAGACCATCCGCAGCAGAACCAAAGTAACCGATATAGCTCTCCGAATCGCTAAACTTAAGTGGCAGTGGGCGGGGCACATTGCACGTAGAACCGTCGTAGGCCGTCGGCCGTTGGGGCAGAAAGGTTCTCGAGTGGCGACCGCGTACCGGAAGGCGCAGCGTGGGTAGGCCCCCCGCAAGGTGGACTGATGACCTGGTGAAGGTCGCAGGAGTCCGCTGGATGCGGGTGGCGCAGGACCGGTCATTGTGGAAATCTTTGGGGGAGGCCTATGTCCAGCAGTGGACGTCTTTCGGCTGAAATGATGATGATGATGATGATGATTTATATTACTGATAAACTAAACTCAAAACTTCGCGCATTTACCTCCTATCAAATAAATATAATTAAATTCTACCAAAATTAGACAGTTCTCAGCGCGGAGATAGCTCATTGTCGCTAAAAACGGAGAACAGCCCATTTACCAATCGCTTTTCGCCGAAAAAAGCATCGTGAGGAAACCGGTCTAAACCCAATAAGGCTGGATTTGACCAAACTTTTTAACCAAGAGTAACGCTTACTCTTGGATACTAATGTCAAAATCCCACAGTAATTTGACGTTACTAACTGAGAGTAAGCGTTATTGTCGGAATAAAAATTTGGTAAAACGCAGCCTAAGAAGAATAACGACACTCTCGCTTAGTTACAGACAAAAATAAAAATGGCGAGATTTATGAATGAAAATCATTTAGGGCCACTTGCCCTACCCGGGGTTAGCCACATAACCCGGAAACAAGCACTCATTGTATGGGATTTGACAGCTTAACTGGCTGGGTAACTTGCGTAGGTCTTATAGAAGCTAAATCTGGTATTGTTAAGTCAGTTTTCAATGATTTTAAACAACAAAAGAATAATACTTTTACGTTTTGTTATCTGTCAAACTTTAACTTTTGTCAAACTTTAACACGCTCTGATGTTATATTATCGATAAGTACAGCCACTGTTCAAACTGCGGAAACATTTGTTCATACTGTCTAGTCAAACTAGTCCGTGGAACTGTGGAATTAGGTTTTTTTATAGTGAAGTCGGACATAAGCATTTGGTAACTACGAGTACGAGTAAAAAGTCCAGTCTAGAATGCCAAATGCGCCACTAAAAAAGAGTAGATTATCTTTTGCACTAAATTGTTATTATTGAGTTTGCTGCCTTTTTTAGTAATTTTGACCGCCAGCAAGATTTCACATAACTTAATAGTTCTTCCGGGCACTTAAACCAGAAATGACGTCCCAACAGCGAAGTGCTCTTTCAGTAACTATATTTCAAGAAACTTAGTTAAACTGAGACTGATGTTCCATTATACATCTCGTTAACAGCATTAAGGACCAGGCTTTCAGAGCCAGGCCCGCTAATTAGGCGGAAGTTATCAATTAGCCTGTTTAGAAGTAGAGTAGTGATTGAGGTTAGGAAATCGGTTGTAATTATTTTCAGAAACATACACGGAAAGTACCTATTTCAGTACAAATTTGTGAAGTAGCTGTTTTACAATTTTTGTACTGAAATAGGTACTTACCGTTAATTTAGTTTTTGACAGAATAACTTAATATAAACGAGTGTTGAATTGTTGGATTTAAGTAAATAGGTTAAGTTATAAGCGCCATCTCGCCATCTAACGTTAAAAGGAGAGTTTTATTTTAAGATATAAAATGTCATTTGTATATATGTATTTATATATTTATGTATTTTGGTATGAACATATATACAAGGTGTCCCATAAATGACAGGTCACAGTGACACTGGAGGTAGACCAGGTCAAGAGGTACCAAACCAACTTAACATGACCCCAGTAAAAGTGGCACGGTTTTTGAGTTATTGTCGAATTAAAGTTTTTCACAAATTTTGACCGTTTTTAACATTATTAGTGTCAGTGTGCACTCGGAAAGGTGTCAAGGTTAGTTTTTTTATGTGTACGGTACCATGAATTGTTAACTAAGGTTACAGAAATGGTATTTTATTCAAAACCTAAGACAAATTAAAAAAAAAAAAATAGTTTGATCTTGAATTAATTCACAGCGAAACATTAATTTCGACTTTAACCATCAGTCGTGAAAAGAAATACTTGAAAACTAATGAGAAAATATCGTGACACTATTGAGCATTTTATGCAGATTTCAAAATTGTATGATACATGTACCTTCCTGCAATAAAATAAGGAATAATTAGCATCTTTCGAATGCCCCACAAAAATAAGTTATGACTAAATTGATTATGCCAAAAAGAATTATGCATTTAAAATTATGCGTTAGGTTAGGTTAAAACCGACCGATCAAGAATTTGTCTTTCAATATCTTTATAAAGCGTCAGAATTGCGAAATGTATTTTAATCTGTTAAATAAAATAAAATATTTTATTTCAGACACATGATCCATATCTTGTTAGTACCAAAACAAAAAAAACAAAAACAACAAAACACTTAAAAACGAATGTTAGTATTCTAAAAAGGAACCAATCGTTAACCAATCATTTAATTTTATAAAATAAGCACTTTTAGGAATGACTGGTTTGTGAAATGAATAGTTTGTGAGTCTTTGTTTGTGCAGTGATTATTTTTTTGTTAAAAGTTGTTTATTAAATTACAGTAAATCGTTTTAAGTAAGCAATAAGTATTTGCATGTTGGCATACGACAGGATACCTGTACAACACTGTACGACCATCTATACTATTAATAGTTTAAAGTATTCAAGTAACCAGTGCCATATCCTGTCGTAGCTTGCAGCAATTGTTTTCAGAATCGCTTTTACTCAATGTGTATTGATTCAACCAATGATACCAACAAGATCTTTACAAAGAACATTATTAATATAATTAAACGATATTGGTACAAGTAACGTAAAAAAACAAACACTGTACATCTAATTAAAAGCTAGCCTTAAAAATCAATAATTAAACCTATACAAAAAGCCCCTGAAAGCTCGTAGCAGGCACAAAGGTGCCCATCACACAAGCCACGTTACCACGTTGGGTGGCGATCGACAACCTTTACAAATAGTTCGTAGTTAAACAATAATTTCAATATGCTTCTTCTACTTACTACTCACCCTGAGAACAAATATCTTTACAAGCTACATAACAGCGTTTAAGTAAATAATTTATTCAATCTGGAAAATATACGGGGTTACACCGTACAAACTTTGCATCAGAGTTGCTCATAAAAGACGTTAATTAGATATCCCAACCTTTCTTGCCGAAGAAACTTGCGCGATAAGGGCTTTGGCAGACGGGCGAAGAAAACTTACAGACGGAGTTGTCTCAGTTACGAGTTTTGCCGAATGATATGCATGGATTTGTTAGCAAGTTTAGCTGGATAATTTTGGACGTTGGGGGTCTCACTATGACGTCTTAATGCAATTCAGTTTAGGTTCTTAACTGTGCTCAGTTCTATGGCAGCGGTCCTAAACTTGGCAGACAGGCGATGGAAAAAGTTACAGACGAATTTGTACTTATCAATGTCTTCCTGAATTATATCTGCTGAGACGTATTTGTTAGCAAGTTTATTTGAAAAAATTTAAACGTCGCAACTACCAGGTGATTTATGAAAGCTGGCGTAAGATTTGTTCTATACATCAACATTTTACCATCATTATATACAGGGTTAAACATTTAGTGTTAATGTTAACCTGTGTTAGTCAAACTTACCAATATTACAAGGTAACTACATAACGGCGTTTAAGTAAACAACTTATTCAACCTGGGAAATATACGGGATTATTCCGTATAAACTTGCGTCGAAGTTGCTCATAAAAGATGTTAATAAGAGATCCCAGCCTTATTTGCCGAAGAAACTTACACAGTATTACGCGCGATAAGGGCGTTCGCAGACGGGCGATGGAAAAAGTTACCGACGGATTTTGACCTATGTCTTGCTGAATGATGACTGCTAAATAACACAATTTTGAACGTCCCAACTACCAAGTGATTTATAAGAGCTGGCGAAAGATTTGTTACTGAAAATCAATGTTTAGGAACATGCTTGCTGTTCGCAAGCATTCAACAAGAGCATGTAAATTGCTTTAGCTAGGATTTCTCTGGGTATAGTCGCCAAGCCTGGATCATGAAGGCTTTATATGGCCATTTTAGAAACATGGCTGCTTTATAAGTCTATGTATAAATATGTATAGGTCAAGGCACACTATTTTGTTTATGTGTGGCAGTTGTTTATTTTGTTTTACTGCCATTTTGTAGTAGAAGGAAGCAACTACTTTTGAGACTAAAATTTTTTGATGTACTTTAAGTAAGTGCTAATTACACTTTTACTAATTTAACATAACACGTATCAAGTCGTATAATTTATAGCCTAAATAAAACTAAACAGACATTAGTGTGTGGCTACCTTTACCCGCCAGTGTGGTAAAATAAAACCTCATATTAGCAGCTTCAGGTCTGATACTTGTTTTATTTTGCACTGTTCCGGCGGGCGTAATTTATTGTGAAAGAACCTACCAAGAGCATGTCGGGCCATGCTTAGTGTAGAATTCCGTAGTTTACTTTCCGTCACAATAGTCGAACTTAAAAAGTAGTATTATATATAACAATAAAAAATGAGTATCGTCGTGGCTCTTACGACTTACTCCCTTTTAACCGAGATGGTACTTTTTTTGCAAAAAATCAAAAATGGCTTAACTGACCAAGTAAAAAAAAAACTTGAAAGCTTTTATAAAGCATTATTTTCATACTTTTTGGACTCGGGTGGGGCGGGACTAGGGCGGACATATTTTTAACTTCCGGAGCTATTATTTTCGAAAATATATATTTAAAAAAATGTTTTTAGTAATTCCCCACTTTTTTTTTTCAAATACATATTTAACGTTACCACTTAATTTATGGTTGAAGCGAGAAAAAAAATGACCCTCCAATTTACTTGTACGGGAGGTATCATAAAAATAACTTATAAAATAAAAATTGCTTATAATTAACGACTTTGTTGGCATTATTGATATGTATATCAATGCCAAATTACAGTTTTCTAGTACTAACCGTCACTGAGCTAAGCAGACGGGCGGACAGACAGACATGGCGAAACTATAAGGGTTCCTAGTTAACTACGGAACCCTAAAACAGCCTAGCGTGAGTCCAACGGTGGGTTTCGTACGAGACGATTTTTTTCCTTGATTAGAGTTTTTGAGTTTCACCTTCCATTTTTTAAAGTACTTAATTTCTTTTTTGTACAACAAAAACAAGCCTTGCAGAAAAAACCGATTTTAATCGTAATGTAAAATTTCAGAACATTATGTGCAACGAATACTGCAGCTGCGGTAAATGTAAGCTCAATATTGTCCATAATGTTTAATCCAAGCTAGCGTTTACGCAAATTTGCATATAAAGGAGAGCTTGAGCTCCTTGCATTTCAATGGAAGCGCATCGTTGCTGGACAATACCTAGTGAGCGCTTTGTAAAAGTACCTACGCAGAGTTTCAACTGAATAATAAACAAGTTTCAGGCATCGAAACTTTATCTAACTAGCGACAATTCTGGTTTGTAGAACTGACAGACGTTACGGTAGGAAGATTCTCTAGAGGGGACTGTGTGGTACCATAAGAAGCAGCATGGTGGACTGACAATCTTTGTGCTTACTATGACTATGACTTCTATGTCGTAGTCGTTAACTACTGCGCGTGATGCAAACACTATCAAATCGCGCAGTCGCTATAGACTATAGTTACTTAGAACTCATGGTAAGTATGCTTGTCAAGATTGCATGCGGAACCGTTGGCTGTAGGTGGTAAGGTCCGACCGAGATCTCGGTCTCGGTCTCGGCAGTCTCAGTCAAAATTCCAGGCGAGATCTCAGTCTCGGCTCCCGGCCAAAAAGGCCCGAGATCCTTACAATTTTATAATTACAGTTTTAATGGAAATTACGTGTATATTATAAAATCTCGGTTTCGGTCTTGGCCAAGAATTCAATTCAGTCTCGGTTTAGCCAAAAAAACAAGTCCCAAACGGACCTTAAGTTGGTGTACGTTCCAATATTGTGGAAATATTGTAAACGTTACGACACCGGTCTTTTGACACCTGTATTTCTTTGAGATATTAAGAGATGGTATCGCCGCAACGCCATAGTGATTACATGACATACATAAAGAAGATAGAAGAAAGGAGCATGAGCAGACGACGGGTGCAAAATAAAACTATGACATAAATATAAGGCATTTGACATAATTCGCATTCGTATCTCGCTGCAGCCCCAACCACAGATAAAATATATAAGTATATGGATGATTTGAGGCAGAAACTGAGTAATTATAATGTAATCCTTCACTTTTTCAAGACGCATAGAAAAAGAGACAAACAGGGTTACACTACTTGGTCATGGATTGTAGAATGGTACCTTTTCAACTCTGCAATCCTTACCATAGAGTAGACAGAATGTCATTACTACTAGTGTGGTGCAGTCTTTATCGTATGCGTTTATCGATAATAATAATTATCATTATGGCAAAGTAAAAAAAATATGATTAAGTAAATTCTTTATCAATTGCTTGCCACCACTTTGCCAGCACTTTTGATATTTTTGATCAACTCCTGTCTTTGTTCTAGATATGCTGGAAATCTGTTGGAAAATGATTACATATCACCATACATTTGCCAAGTTTGCTATCGACGATTATCGATGTCACAACAAGTATCTTAAGTACACCACTATGCGGTATCTTAATCTCGATCCCGTTATTTATAATTACGCTATTAATGCATTATACACATAATTGGTTTACAAGACTACACATACATTTCAGCGATAGATATTGAATAGGTTTTCTAGACACTTTTGACATTATAAGCTTTAATATCATAATGCTTACCAGTGGAAGGAAAGGCCCATATTATTTTTCGTCAGGTTTACCTGGTGGTTAATGCAAGAAATCATTGTAATATATCTCATTTTTACGACTTTTAGTTCACAACAATGAAATATCTATATTTTTGTTTAAAAATCGTGCCGTTGCCTCTTCCAACCAGTCGGTGGCAAACCGATATGGTTGAAGGGGCAACGCCAAACTAAACGGACCCGGTCTATGAATTTAATATGTCTATGGCCACAGCAGTAAAAACGATGCTGCTGCAGTCACGAGCCAAATTACCAAATTTAAATTCAAGAAAAAGTTAAGTAGCAAAATGTTCTCTCTACGTTAACGCAAAAACGGGAAGAGATAATGCTGTTATTGGTTGTTTATCACGTTTATTGTGCTCCTCGTTCTTATTTAGGATAAAGGCTAAATTATTACCATCATATAAGCTACGTTTTTAATATAAATCATACTAAACGGCTGCTTAAGATTAAGCACCGACCTTTTTGCCCCTTTTAATGTAACAGTTTTAATAAGGGTGATGAAGATGGGGATATATAGGCTTACCATGGGAATAACATAAAATAGTGGGAATTATGAGCGTATCATGTTAAATTCAGCACGGTTGATCCTTCATTTCGACGACAACAACGTATATAGTTCTAATTGAAAAATGACAACTTTACAGGAGAGCAAAACAAAGGTAGAATCCTTATAACTTTTTTCATATTAAGGATAATAAGCTGGAATTTGGCAAATATGGTTATAATTATATTTTATAGTATTTTTTAATTTCATATAACTAAATTTAATTGTAGTTTCCGAGAAAATGCAGATAGACCACTAAATTAAGTTATAACTGTTTGCTCAACGTTGGGTATACAGTTCTATCTACCAGTTAGAATATTATACTTGGTTACAATTTACTTTAAGAAGCACGTATGCAGGTCTATCTGGTACTTAGAACATTATACTTGGTTATTTTTTTCTATAAATTCTACGTATGTAGTTCTATCTGGGACTTAGAATATTATACTGGGTAAAAATAATGTTCCACTTACTGTAAAAGATTCTATGTGTGAGTTTAGTCATCAAATTTAAATCATTTATATTGATTAGTTTTTAAAATTGTAATGCATAGCTTTAACGCACCATATTTAATTTAATTGTTGGTTGTATTATGATTCTGTATAAATATACACTATTATAATTTTGACACATTTTGTAGATAGAACCATATTCGTTTCATTAGTTTTAACTTAATAATTATGTAGGAAGTACTAAATAAAAGTAAATGTATGATAAATGTGTTATTTATTCAAAAATGTATCAAATTATGTATTTCACAAACGTTTTACTAAATATCAGTCTTAATGATGGAATAAGAGAGAAAAAGGGAGCACCTATTCATATTGTTTTTACTTATTTACCTTATATGTTAATATCACATTGATTAATCTTTATAAACATCACAAATGAGTTAACAGTCTTTCTTACAAACTTACGTACCTACTCAAAGAATTGTCGCATACATAACATTAAAATGAACAATGTCTCAAAACAAAACTGTATTTTTTTAATAAATTAATCATATTCTTCTAAGGATAAGAGACATGTTCTCAGTATACACAATTATACGAACATAACATCGTTACAAAAGAGATACACAAAAATTATATAACAATCTAACAGTTAAGAAAAGCTCTGACTTAGGAACTTCCATCATGCAATCCAATACTAATTTGCACTTTACCTTATCACATTGATTAATATTTATTCTAGAATCACATGGTTATCAGTCTTTCTGACCAAATTATTTAAATTTTTTACGTATTTAAATATTTTCTAAAACAAAAAAAATGTCTCAAAATCGAATATGAAACTAAAAACAATATCTGTATATGTGTTTACAAAACAAAACGAACATAATAGTCTTCTTAGAAAATTACTGCAATAATAAGAAGTTATAACAATAAAAAGGGGCTTACCCTTCATGTAAACTTATCTATAAAGAACAGATAAAAATAATCGAAATAATAATCTAACAGTTAAGAGTCAATTATAGCTCTGACTTAGGAACTTCAATCTTATCATATAATTATTTATATTATCACATTGATTAATCTTCATCAGAATCGGGTGACTTATCAGCTTTTTTCTCAAATGAGTTAAAAAAGTTATGATGTCTTTGTGGGACCTTTAATACAGGCAAAGGCAATGGTTTATTGTAAGCGGGAACTAACACCTCTTCACATGTTATTGATGCGGATTGTGTATTCCGTGTCACCCGCGTACAATTTTGGGTACCACAATTCAAAATTTTATAACTCTCTTGGCTCAAACGGTTTTTATAATAAATAATATCTTCAGTATGGTCGTGTCCATCTGATGTGTAGTCTACAAATATTTGTCCAAGATATTTTTTCATTTTCTGTGTTTTTACCCCATTCCTTTGTTTCCAAATGTGCTTTGAAATTATATACTTCATTTTGCTGTAACTCGTATACCTTAGTTTGGCACCAACGCACTAGGGTATACCATTCATCGGGAGTGTAAATAAGTTTTCGTTTGGCAGATCGTTCAATGTTAGCATGAACAGAGTCACCCTCATTTTGGGTATGACCTACCTCCATAAATTTGTGGCTGATTTTAATCTTAAGCTTTTTGGCTACGTGTAAATACATGAAAAACACGATGCGATTCCGGTTCTGTCCGATACAATTGTCAGACCAAAACTTAAAGTCAGTGATGTCATTATTCTCAAAGGTTGTCTGGAAGAAATCGCTTTTTAGCGATAAGACCGCCTGTTGTTTGCCTCTGTGTTAATCAAATGTTTGTACCTTGTAAATGTTTTGTTCTTTCTCATGTACCGAGGTGTGCAATAAAGAGTATTCTATTCTATTCTATTCTATTCTGAACTTGTTCATAAATGAATTTATTGACTGGGGCGAGTATGTAATTTCACTAAATAAAACCGATGATGGTGGTGCAGTGACATTTAAAGAAGGGTCTCTAACATTTCCAAAATGATTAGTATTCACGCAATCAGTGATTTGGTTGTCTTGCCTGTCTGGAACTGTATTTTCTAACAGGGGTGACAATGGGTGTAATGTATAGGCAGCATTTTCAGCTGAACGATAATTCTGATTATAATCAGAGTCGTCAACGAAACATGGGCTTGTATTAGTGGAATGCGTATCTTCTGACTCCTCAAACACAGTTGACAGTGCCCTGTATAATTCTTCGCACGATGTTTCATCCATCCTTAGTGGTGACTCTGAAAGTCAAATACCATGATATTAAAAGCAACATAGACAAAGCGGTTAACAAAGTGCGCATATAGGTAGGTACATGCGAATTATGTAATGCTATATTAGTGATGCAAAGTAAAGCTTTGTATACGTATGACAAAACCGCCCGTATAAAACCTTAATCTGTGATAGTTATTGTCTTACACATAGCGTAGCATTATAGCAATATTACCCTTCCTTTTGATATTTAAATTAGCACTTACAACGACAGGATATAACTATTTTGAAAGTGTCTAAAAATAAATTCATAAAGGTAAATAGTTCCAAGTGACTGAATAAATGACGCAAACAATTCTAAGTGGCACATAGATTTACTTACTTTGTTAAATATAGCTATCATAGTAACGTACCTATACAGTTCTAAGTGGTAGATAGTCCTGTGTACACAGTTCTTTTAAAAAACAGTTCACGCGTATACAGTTCTAACTGGTACATAGTCCCGTGTACGTTGTCCTATTAAATAATACTTCCTATGTATGTAGTTCTATGTGTCACATAGAACATTTTATACCTTTTTAAACATATAAATAAAAAAATATCAAGAAAATGGAAATAAATATTACTTACCTCCATTTATTGTGGCCGGTTTATTTATCTCTGTTTCGGTGCAATCCGTACCCGATCTTTTTGCCCCTGATTTTAAGGACTCCAACCATCTCGCACGTTTCTCCGTCATTATAAACAAACTTATATTTGCAGTAAATTTTGGTAGACAGAATGACATCCAACAAAATTCTTACTAAAAACCTATAATTAATGCGAAAGTAACGTAATAACATGTTAATATTTTCTACGCAACGGTCGAAGTGTCACAACCGTTGCCTAGCTGATCAACGGCGAACTGAGTTCGATGTGGCACATCGCGCTCTGTGCGCGTGAGTGAGTGAGATGGCAAACATCGTGTACAGTTCAATGTGGCACTTAGGATGATGTTCGTGTTAGTTTACAGATTGTTGACTCAGATCGAACTGTATGCTTCATTTTAAAATCTATACTAAGTGACATTTTAAGAAAAAAAATATACTAGGCGATAGGTTTCGACGTGTAGATCATTATGCTGCAGCGTACGTAGTTCGAACCTTTTAGCACTTTGCACCTTGTACGTTGTTGTCGTCGATTTATAATTCGAGGGCATAAATAAACAAACAGCCCACCAATAAATAAGTGATCCTATCTCCCATAATAGTGGCACCGAACTCTCAGTGTGCGGCAGTTTTGCAGTTTTCAGAAGTGTTTCCGCATTTGTGCTACAAGGTCTTGCTTTGCGAAATTTCGTGATTCTAGGTCAACACCTTATACATTTTTATTCCCATTGCAAATGTATGGGAAATGCGACTTAAACGGCCGCATCTCTTGATTGCGTTGACGTAGAGGTTAGAATTTTTCACAGCTTCAAGGGACCGCAGACTTGTATATGTTGTAATAATTTCAACTTGCTACATCTACGTGTCCCCGAGATAAAGAGTCTTAACCGACAGACGGACGGACGGACGGACGGACAACAAAGTGATCCTAAAAGGGCTCCGTTTTTTCCTTTTGAGGTACGGAATGCTAAAACCATTAAAATATACAAAACCGTAGACTAATTTGTAAAAATGTAGCTCTTAGATATGGGTATAATAAAATTATATTTTTAATTTTATACGATTAATTTTAAACAAATAGGCGCATAACGCCGTTTAATGATGAATTTAACCAATCTTTGCAAATATTTTCTATCGAGCTGATTTCGTTAAATTAATAATCGGCTCCGACTACGACCCTTGAAATGTGATGAATATTATATTAACATGTATTTTTTGCAGATTAATATAAATAGTTTTTCTTTGAAAACTGGTGTTGTCAGCCCCTTTAACCATAGTTTTTAAAAGTTGTAGAAATTTCATAAAAAGTTCATGGTTTTAGAAATTCATCAATAGGTAAGTTTAATCTAGCAATAGACTATGCAACCATCTCTAAAATGAAACAAATATGAGAATAATCTCATCCGATGTAAGGTTTAATCCATTTATCCGACAAAGGCAGTCCACGCGGCTGGAAAATGCAATCTGTCGTCAATTCAAGAAATTTAATTCGATCTAAGAGAAGTAAGGACATGTTGTCTGTCACTGGAAAGATGTAAGAATTTAATTATTTCACAATGGCTGTTGTGGTAAGATCAAACGTGTATATAAGTGCTTCATTGAAAACGGTACCACACAAAAACTTAGTCATGCCGTTATTCGTAAACGCAATGAAACCAAAACTGAATTTTTTGTCCTTATCTATCTGTCTTAGTTAATAATGGAAAATAATAAACCGGCACACAATAATAATAGTTCATAAATTATCAAATTGTGCTTACGCATCGAGCGTTTTGAAAATTGACCTTTATTCGAATTGTCCTTTTGCTTCTTACATTTCATATCTCTAAGTTAACCGCTCTGTTTTGTATGCAAAAAAGTGTGATATTTATAAACCCTATATTTTGCAGTTATAGCTAAACATATTGTTCTATTTGTTTTGGTGTTTTTGCCGTAACTGAAAAACCTCTTGTCATTTTGAAAGTGCTTTAAATATTGTAGTGTTTTAAAAATACTTCATTCACAAAACAATACATTTCAAACTAGCTTACAGTTCGTTGTAGAATAAATCTTTTTACGTAGAGCTGCGTCGCTTTTCCAATTTTATAACGGCGATGGAAACGGGAATAGGATATCGGAAATAAAAATACTTGGAAAATTACTTCCTTTCAACTTGACAATATGACCGTACCTACAATGTAGGATTTCACTCTATTCTATTCTAGTGACGTTGATGTCAAGAAATATACTTGTAGAAACGCGGTGCAACGACGACGAAGTTTCGTGATTTAGAAGGACTGACATAACACTACTGTCATAAATTTGTTAGCGGACCTAATTATAATATTCCCAGGGTACACTGTGACAGAAAAAGGTACTAATTAAAAAGTCAACTTCTTAGTGTTGTCCCGTTTTCTTACATATATTGATTTGAAAGGGAGGACAATATGATTTTGCCACTTTTTAATTTCTACCTTTTTCAGTCGCACTATAGGTATGGCGTCTCCCGATCGTAATAAGTTAAACTTACTGGAGCTTGACTCTGTCCCAGTACATGTCATCTTGAAAATTATGTCATTGCCAATAAATGGGTGTTATCTATTAGGAACTAGCGTGTCGAGCACTCACTCACTTACAGGTAAGTATGACGTCGATTCGAATTGTGTCACACTAACTCATAAGTATAAAATCTGACTTGTCTTTTTTATTTAAAAAACATAATGAGGATAACCTACCTACTACGAGTTTATACTATTAAGATCTAGTTGAGTTAAAATAAAAAGGGTTAGACCAGTTAAGTTAGACAGTAGAAAAAGCAGCACAAACATTCCTTCTATAACTGAGTATTTCCGTCGCAACACGTGAGATGTTACCAATAAGGTCTTCTTCTTCCAAGAGTTTTCAGAACCTGAGGTCTGCTTTAGTAACTGATCCAAAGATTTGGCGTAGCTGCTAGTTTTACGAAAGCAACTGCCTGACCTTCCAACTTTAAGTAGGCCTTATTGGGATTAGTCCGGTTTCTTCGCGATTTTATCCTTCACCGAAAAGCGATTAGTAAATATCAAATGATACTTCGTACATAAGTTCCGAAAAATTCATCATTCAACCATTGGTACAAGCCGGGTTTAAACCCACGACCTTCGCTCTTGCCAACGCTTAAGGTGACGTTCGAAATGTAAACACAAATTGCTGCGGTTTAATAACGCTGGCAGTATCGCTGATTTTACTTGTTGATACGGCCGCTGCGGCAACCGCGAAAACAATTGAAAAGTTACCTTTAATTGCGACCATCAACCTTAGTAGATTTATTCAAATGATTCTCTTGTATTCAATCTGATTGTCAGATTTATACAACAGAGCTTTCGGCACGAATATTTGAGTTCGCATTTGTTGTTCGCATAATAAAACGAACGGGAAATGTATTTATTCAGGGTTTCAAACAGCAGGGAAGCGGAAGTGCTTTGAACGAGCTAATGATATGGATTCTATAATAATTTAAGAGAGTGGTCCATTTCAAAATTTGTTTTAGGTTATTTAATGTTTAATTTACTGTTGGACCCATCCGGTTATCCTACATACGCGTATGATTCGGTATTCGATCTATGTACCGATTATATACTGTTTGCATCTTGTTCGTTCTTATCTGATGGGAGCGAGATGAAAACACTAGCGAACAGCGCAGTCGTTATCGAGTACTATTAGCTAGAACTGATGATAAGCACACTGACAGTTGAAATATACTTTAGTTATCCGAAAATAACATTTAAATGAAAAATACAAATATCGAACAATCAATACTTAGTCTGCTTTTAAGCAGTCACACTACTTTATATACAAAATGATATATATAGATGCTACCTATTTCATCACTTAACAGAATTAGCAGTCGCTGTCATTAGATCACAACTCATGTATTTTATAAGCTAAAAAATATAAACTTTGTTATAATCACTAATTACTTTGATATAAAACTATGTTATAATTACTATTAGCAAGAAGCTGAGAGAGACTAACAGGCGACCCTCGCGCTGGCAGCTTCCTCGCGCAAAGAATTGCAATCGCTATTGCAATTCTTTGTGTGTTTTTTTAAGTATGTATCTAGGTACTTTTAAATAATAATTTATGTTCATTACTATATAAAACGAGATATTTACCATGTATATTATTTGTTTTGTGAGCTCCCGATATTTCGTCACTGTTACAAACGCCATGTTCACGGTCTAATCGATGTTATAATAGTACACCGTGAACATGGCGCCTGTAACATTAATTATGCATTTACATGAATTATAATGTAAATTACCATGTTAGCTTAAAATCGTATAAATTAACTATGGTTACGGTTTTATAAATGGGTTCTCCTTTTTTACCTGAAACGCGATTTTCTCGATTTTTTGGATTTTTGATCACGTGTAAAATAATAACGATAGAAATTATTATACATTATGTTTGGAGTAAACTATTCGATATTTCTTTTTATGTCGTTAAGTTTTTTTTCAGTGATTTTCCAGAAAACACCATGACAGAGTGGTCCTTTTTAGTGAAAATAGCCTTCTCATTGACCACTCTGTCACTGTGTTTTAAGTTAAATAATATAGGTAAGTTTACAGTCACTAACCAGGGAAATAAAAAGTACACTGTACTGAAAAGGAAATTCAACATTTTGCGCATTTACCTCCTACCAAAAAAAAAAACGAAATCAGACAGTTTTCAGCGCGGAGAGAGCTCATTGTCGGCATAGATATAGGATAAAATATATGGATAACCAATGGATAAAAAATGACGAATAAAAGTACAGCAACTCTTTTTCATATAGCTAGTCTTGTTTGAAACAGTAAGTGCCAACAGCCTTTATACTTTTAACAGTGTTAGTAGTTCTGTGTATGAATTCGACACTTAATGCTTACGTCAGTAAGCTTTTTTTAGTACGAAATATGTATGGTTTTGTATCGTCGTCAATGCAAGTTCGCTCATGTCATTCTGACCCACATTTTTTGACATTTTTGGTCTGCTTTTTGTGTTTATTTTTTTTAATAAATCAATGATTGTCGGTAAAAAAGGAGAACGGCCCAAATAGCAGATGAGTTTTTTTTAATCTGCTGATAACTTTCCGTGGTGTAGCTTCCGGTTACGGTTCCGTTGCTTGCTCGACGCACATTAAGAAATTTCAAAGCTACTCAGAGAACCACTGGTAGACCCACTTTGTACTTAATTTTTTCAGTCTCCAAAAAACAATACCAAAGTCCTCAACTCTCGTCAGTTTCCAGGATTTCTTCCACATAAATAAACAATCTTTACTTCGAACAAGGTTGTATCGTATAAACAGAGAATGATTTGCATACAAATTGAAAGTATGGTTCGGCCCGTCCCTTGTCCAGTTTTGGATTGAGATAATGTTAATTTGAATGGATGGATTTATTAATTAGAATATCTACATCTTTGGATACCGATTACGTAAAATTTGTAAGCCGGGTAAGGGCTACCTAAAGATAGCGCACGTTTTCATTTCTATTGATTCGTCAGGTCGATGCCATCAGTCATCCCAGATGACGGAGTAAGGGTAAATTAAGGTTCCCGTATTGCGACGCTGATGTTGCAGTAGGAAACACGTGATAGCACTAGGATAAGAAGACTAGGATTATCTTTGATTAAGTTGATTTGCAGTCAAGTACAGTTTAAAAGGTATACTTTTACGCGATTTTTCCACTCATGGATCCACAAAAATCGGAGCACCACGTGGAACCGGAACCAATGTAAAGACCGTCGGAGTATTGGTCTTATCTATACTTTATACCATTCAAAGAATATTGCGGTAAAACTACTTTACTAGCATTTTTTTGGTAATTTTAATTATACCCTATATTGAAATCATGAAGGAAGTATAAAACAGCTGCAATAAATTCACCAAACCCACATTGTTTCGTGAACGTAGAGAAATTTATGTTTTTTTGACAAGTTTAACGGAAAAATGAGCACTGCCTTTGTTAAAGCAGTCGTTAAGAGAAATTTATGTCGACGGGGCACAGAGCAGCATACATATTTTATGCTATCTTTTTACAAGTTCAAGGACACGTCTGAGGTCGAGCAACAATAAAATTAATTGGCTAAAATTATAGACGCAGGTACTAAATGATACATAAATAAAAATGTGTATGATTAATAAAACGTTTTAGGATTTTTGACCGTAAGCATGATAAAAGAGCGGTTTACAACCGTGGACTAATCCTTAACTAAGCTTCAAACACAACCCAAATTGATATCATTTGCATTACTTTTATTTACAGTCTTAATTAGGACTAAGACGGGACGGGACGGGACGGAACGGGACAGGGCGGGACGGGACGGGATCGGACGGAACGGTACAAGACGGGACGGGGTGGGGCGAGGCGGTTCAATCTGTCAATTTTTATAGAAATAATCACGTGATAGCACAGATCCCTCGCATGTCACGTGAAGTTTTCTATAGAAACTGACAGATCGTCCCGTCCCGCTCTAGTGTGAGTCATCCTTTATTCAGCCATCATCGTTTTGAGAGCCAGGGCTCTTGTCGATGGAATAGATTTATCCACATTTCCTTTTTTTTCTCTGATAGTTTATAAGCTATTGCTAACTTGATAAAGTAATTTAATCTTGGTTGTATTGGTCAATGTATCGTTTATTGTGTCCATCATCACTTCTGTGACATACCAGTTAGAACAAAATCACGACCAACGAAACAGCAGGATTACGTGATTTATTCTGAACGATCGTTTTATATCAAGTGAAAGCACCTAAAATGCCAATAAACAGCCCACGCCGAAAAGTAATGCCTCCTCGGGTAGGCTTAAGACTTAGAACTCAATTTGCCTAAAAACCCCTTACATAAACACTTAGCTTTTACCAGTTACGGGAAAACAAACAAACCTTGATAGTGCCACATATATTATCCATTAGCTTAGGCTACGGAATTAGTAGCCTTAATTACATTTACATATTGGGCCAGGTGCGCAGGGTACTGTAACAAGATTACATTCCGGTTATGTGCTAAGATTGCGGGGATTCGAATCCCGAAGGCATTTCATGTTTATTTCTGATGAGGTCGAGATTTCTTTGGCTTTCACATGTCGCTTAGTGTTACTTTAAAAAAGCTTACATTTTGGAGAACGTTACTGTAGCCCTAGCATAAGAGTGTTGCGACTGTATATCGCGGTTGAGAGAGACACTTGTCCTTGTCTGACTGTTCTGCGTGCGTAGCCAAGATGCCAATCGCTCACGCTTAATAACGTATCGAAGCTATCTCTCTCCATGACTCTTCCTTATTAGCGTGACAATGACAGTTGCGTTTCGTCAGCGACTGAGCGTGAGCGATTGGCATCTTGGCTACGCACCCTGGGGCCTTACCAACGTCTTAACGCGATTCAGTTTAGGATCAGTTTCATGCATTATACAAGTTTAAGACGTTATCGATAACAATGTCACTTAGTTATAATAATAAATAATAAAAAAACTATTTTAATCAAAATAATGTTCTAAGATGCTAATTTAATATAATATTTAAAGTAAAAAAAAATATGTACTGTCTATATTACAGATACATAAGTAATGTACCTACATAAAAAACTAAACTACATAAATTAAAGTCATATCTAAATAGCCTAAGCACGGTAACTTGCCTACCTAAGGTCCCCCAAATCTGATCCCTGCGGTATGGTGCCCATAAGACTGGCTACATTCTCTCGTATATTTAAAGTAAGTGTTAGGACTAGGATATTTAAAGATAGGTAGTAAGTGTTTTCGCCACTTGGTTATAAGTAAGCAAGTAATAAATAAAACTTTATTTAACAAAACAGGATATTTTGTGGTGATCAGGGGGGCGCGGCGTTTGCAACAAAGAATAAATAGAAAAGTACAAAGGCGAACTTATCCCTGATTTTATTATTATTTCAGGCACGAGACACACAGTTAATAAGTTCATTTTTCTGGAACCTGCTGGATTGTAGTCATAGAAATCCAAATTAAAAAAAAAAAAAAAAAAAAAAAAAAAATTGTGTTAAAAAGAACTTTGCCTGCTCTATACTTCAGCTTGACGATTTGCCCGTTTGGATCCTTGTACTGATAGGCTCCAACTCTGGAGCCATCAGGCTCTATCTGCTCGCCAGCGGCGAGGCCGTTGTCGGATGCGTACTCAAAACGGAAGGCGCCGTCTGTTGATAAATACTGAGTTTTATGGACAAAGGCATATAATTATGAGGGTTAACGTATTGTCCTTCTCCAGGCGGCGACACTCATACGTGTTTATATGAAATAATTATAAGTAACGTTTGAAATGTTCAGGCCAGACCCACGTTCCACTAGCGCCCCTAGCGGCAAATTGACTCGCGGTAATCGCCAATGAAACGGATTGTTGTCTAGTGATCCGATTTAACGACACCATCTATACAATCTTATGGAAATTGGAAATGTACTCGGCTTGAAGGTATTTTTAAGGTTGAGGAAATTTCAAGGTGGAGGAACTAGGAGTACTAGGCCAGACTTTGAAGACTAGTCATGTCGTGGGACGGGTTAGTAGGTCTTATTTCTACCTGATGTAAGAGCCTGCTTGTGGTGCAGGATGGCAGCTTGTTGCTCCTTCGTCAGCTGCGGGCTGAAGTTCGGCCTCCAGGGCTCCGGCTGTAGGATCGGCTGGAGCGGCGCTGCCGGAGCGAGCGGGCTGGGGGTACCTGCCGGCACAGTAATTGTTAGTATGTAGATGCCTTCGCTTGGTTCGCTTCGCTAAATCTAATAATAATAAATAAATAAATATCATATATCTATCATCACGGACAGGACTATTGTAGCCAATAGGCCTGATATCGTCGTGATAGATCGATCGCAGCGCCGGGCCATGCTCGTCGACATCACCATCCCCCATGACGAGAACCTCGTGAAGGCCGAGAAGGACAAATCCAGCAAGTACCTAGACTTGGCTCACGAGGTAACCGCCATGTGGGAGGTTGATTCGGCGATCATTGTACCGATAGTTGTTTCGGCGACGGTCTTATAGCAGGAGTCTCGACCAACATCTCGAGAGGCTCTCGCTACGAAGTTGTGGTTGGATCAAGGGTCAGATGCAGAAGGCGGTAATACTGGACACTGCGCGCATAGTCCGAAGGTTCCTCTCTTTGCGGCCCTAACCACCGGCAGCCTGGGCCCAGTCCTGTTGCCGGCGGCACTCTAGGTTAGGTTTTTTATAATATGTATTTGTTTTTTTTTGTATGTTGTTTTGTATTTTGTTTTTTATACGTATTGTAAAAATCCTAACCTAAGGAAAAAAATAAATAAACGAAGAATAATAAATAAATATTATAGGACATTCTTACACAAATTGACTAAGTCCCGAAGTAAGCTCAAGAAGGCTTGTGTTACGGGTACTCAGACAACGATATATATAATATACATAAAAATACATAAATACATAGAAAACATCCATGACTCAGGAACAAATATCTGTGCACATCACACAAATAAATGCCCATACCGGGATTCGAACCCAGGACCATCGGCTTAGCAGGCAGGGTCACTACCAACTACGCCAACCAGTCGTCAGTTGCTTTATAGAAGAGTGGGGCATTTCCGCGAGAAGAGATCCAACATTTTTTATTCTAAAACAGGTAAATTAAATGTTTTTCCTACTCAAAATCACGAGCTGTTTCAACCTTAGTAAGATAAAAAAAGCGTCCCAAGATGTTTTACCCATTGCGTTACCACTTTTTCATAGACTTACGAGTGGGCTAAATATTGTTTTTTTTTTTTCACTTTATGTGCGATTCATATCAATCTTATGTGCGATTCATATCAATCAGTTGTTATCAGTATTCAAAAGCATTCTTGAGAAGTAGTCGTACGGCAGCAAATAGCATTATTAAACGACGGTTAGTATTTTCATATTTTATTTATAATTTAAAAAAAAATACGATTTTACACTGAAAGTATAATAATATTAAAGGTATAACATTATTTTGAGGTAACTAAACATTAAATGTTTAATATTGGGTGAATAAAATAACAAAATCTCTAGAAAAGTATTACTAGGCAGTAATTTAAACGCCACATTTATTTTAATTGTATTTTTTAATCACAATTCGTGCCAGCTTTTTCGAGAGTTGCAAATGAGAAAAACGTTTATTTCTTTTTATGTAAATCTAGGGTTAGCTCGCAATTTTGATGGCAGGTGAGTTTAACGAACTTGGAATACTAAACGCCTAATGGAATTGGATTGGTGCCAAAAACAACCATCTAATAAAGAGTTTTGGCCGCGGCTTTTTTATTATGAAACCACTAAAAAATATACCTACTTATTGCTTTATTTTCGAAAGCTACCTACGTATTTCGTAAATTTGTGACAAATGTTTTGTAATAAATCTAGCTAGGTATAAAAAACATATTCAACTTTTACCCATATATTCTTCTACACAAAAAGCTACAACCTTAGAACGCAAAACAATAAAATCGACGGATGTTGTAGTTTAAATAAATACCTATATACTTTTTATGGGTAAGTAAAAGTAGAATAAGGTCTGAAGGTTCCGACACAACGATTTGAAGTAAATACAGGATACCATTTTATTCGAAATTGTCACTTAGCAATAAACGGAAAAGTAATACTCGTATGAAAAGCAACAAAAACTATAACAAGTTTTTTGTCAAATATATCATCATAATCGCTATATGTGCTTTCCTTTGCACACGGTCAACTAATACTCATCAAGGAAATTATAAGAAACCCAAACACAATGGGGTTTGGTTGTTTCATCACAGAGTCCCTATGGCCGCCTCCGATCTCCATTCTTCAAGACATTATATTTTCATCCAATCCACGTATTCAATTATAGCTTGCACGATTTGACCCTAACAAACAAACATGCATTGCAAGCTAAATAAAAGCTTATAAAATAGAGACCAAAAATCATTGAAAACAGGTAGCCCCTTCACAAGCTGCCCTAAGAAATTTCCCTATTAGTACTTACACTTGAATAAACTAATTTCCCTGTTATTGGACAATAATAAATAATAAAATATACGAAAAGAGTCCCTTGAATTAACTAATTTCCCTGTAATTCGACAATAATAAATAATATAATTTTTAAGAAAAAAAACCGACTTCATTTGGTTCCCGGTAAAAGTGAAATTTTGAATTTGTTTGAGTTAGCCAGTTTACTTCACAAATATCCAATACACCGCCGTTTACGATTGAAAATTGAGGAGCTTTCTTAATGTCCCAGGGCTTCCATCATTACATGTGAAGTATAATCAAACGGAACTCTCCCTTGTAGACCTTTAAAACAAACAAAATAACAATGTGTTAAATTGGATGACAGACTGTAAATTATCGAGCAGTTTCATTATGCCATCCCTGATTATCAACATCAGGTCCACTCCAGCAAAATGATGGCCACAGTAAGAAAATGCCTAAGCTAATTATGAACACCCTCTAATCACAATGAACGTGCCGTTCAAATTTGAGGAGTTCTCTGAATTCTTCAAGAACTCCATCATCAGAATAGAAATCAAATCAAAAACATGAATGTCACAACTAGGATAATAAGTAGAGCTAGGTTTATCGACCAGTTCCACTTTGCCATCCCTGGTCTTCATCATTAGGTCCACTTCATCAAAATGTTGGCTCCCCCAAAACAATGTTTTAGTTACTTAAGGAAACCCTCAAATCAGAATGCATGTGCCGTTAAAATTTGAGGAGTTCTCTCAATCCCTCATGAATTCCATCATCAAAATAGAACTATAATCAAATAGGACTATCTTGAAGGTATTTCTTTACAAAGAAAAGATGAATGTCTCAAATCGGATGATAGAGCTGGGAATTACCAAGCAGTTCCACTTTCTCATCCCTGGTCTTCATCGTCAGGTCTACTCCACCAAATTGATGATGTTCGTAAAGAAATGCTCGAGTGTCTTAAGAAACTACCCAAATCATCATGCATGTGCCTTTCAAATTTGAGGAGTTCCCTCAGTTCCTCATGGATCCCATCATCAGAAATTGATTTTGAAAAAAACGGGACAAGCCTGGAACCATCTTTTTTCAGACAAAAAAATATTTTTTAAAATCGGATTATAGTCCTGGGAATTACCAAGCAGTTCCACTTTGCCATCCCTGGTCTTCATCATCAGATCCACTCCACCAAATTGATGATTTTCGTAAATAAATGCTTGAGTTTCTTAAGAAATCACCCAAATCAGCATGCATGTGCCTTTCAAATTTGAGGAGTTCCCTCAGTTCCTCATGGATCCCATCATCAGGAATCGATTTTGAAAAAAACGGGACCAATCTGGAACCATCTACTTTCAGAAAATAATTTTTTTTTATCGGTTCAGTAATGACGGAGTTCTGAGGTAGCATACATTTAAAAAAAATATATAATTAAAAAAAATCAGACGAATTGAGAACCTCCTCCTTTAGAAAGTTCTTTACTCCTGTATTTTACGATGCTCTAACACGGTACCAAGGACATGTTCATAAAAATCCATAAAAAAGAAGCTTCACTGCGTTTTTTATGCCCAGACTATACTTTCAATATTTTTACGACTTGCAGAGAATTTATCACGTGCCTAACTTCGCGTACAATATTGCAACTTTTCCTCATAAAAACATCGACTTGTGGGTTGCTTTGCGCTGGAATCAACTTTGTAGACAACGTATCCGTGAAAAAGTTTTGTATGACATATAATTGAATTGAATGTTTACATTTGCGAAATAAGTGTAGAAAACAACCTGCGGGCGACGTGATTGTAACAGACGACAGAATTCAACAATTCGAGAGAAAAAACATTACATTACTGCTATCAATCCTTCAACGACATCCATCATGTTGCCACAGCTCAAGTGGATACCGCGCACCCAGCACCCACCCGCACCCACCTTACTTTCCTTGACACTTGTTAGACAGAGGTATTTTTTATGCCATGTGGATCCGTAAAATATGCACTTTCTGAATAATAATCCAGCCTATACACATCCCACTGCTGGGCACAGGTCTCCTCTCAAGCGTAAGAGAGTTTTGGCTATAGTACCCACGCTGGCCCAAAGCGGATTAGAGATTTCACATTACACCTTTTCATTTGGTTCGGATGTATGCAGAAACGAAAACCCTCACGATTTTATCCTTACTAAAAGCAACTTTTAAAATATCACATATTTCGTACTTAAGCTCCGCTAACTTTCTAAGGCTGCGTTTTACCAAATTTTTATTTCGTGAATAACGCTTACTCTCAGATAGTTACGTCAAATTACTATGGGATTTTGACATTAGTATCCAAGAGTAAGCATTACTCTTTGTTAAAAAGTTTGGTCAAATCCAGCCTAAATATAGCTCATACTTATCCTTTAGAATAGGAGGATTGTATCAATGTAAGTAGCTTGTAAGTATAGTTAAAGATAAGATATCATGATATTATGATAGATGATAAGATGCCTTCTCTAACCAATACTTACAGAAAGTATAAACATATCCTAGGTTTTTTGCTCCTAGTAAATCCTCAATATAACATTTATTCCAAGATTAATCTACAAGATTAAGAGGAGAGAGAGACCAGAATAACTCAATAGAAAATATTACTTATTGAGTAATTAGTTAATTACAGGCGTACCTACAAGGTTTTCGGATTTATTTTTTATCTCCCGAGGTTCTAGGATTGCGAACGGAGTATATTGTAATATATGTTTTCTACGTCAAGCAAGTATAATAGCATTGTTAGAAGGTAAATCGCAAAAGTCACGCCCGAGAGTAATATTCTTACCCTCAGAGTTACACGCATACAATGTTTTTCATCACATTTGAGCAAATAAATATATTATTCTTCTCTATAGTAAAGCTCGTTTATTTCCGAAAACCAAGCTTTTGAACTTATTGTTAGTAAGACCTGGATTAAAATATATTTGAAACTATTTAATAGGGACATACCTTCATGTAGAATTATTTTAAAACCATTAAAAAAAATAACTGTTTTGGTATTTACGGACATGGAACAAGCCCATTTTGCAAACACCATTTATAAAATGTTCGATGAGCTCAAATTTAAAACTACAAATGAATAGATCTAAGGAAATAATGCGCAATACTCCGTTATTCTACTAGTTAATGTGTTAGATGCGTTTGATGTTTAATTGACATTGGCAAGCATCGACTTGTGACCCTTAATTTGGTAATGTATGACAGGTCATACCAACTCTTCGACCCTCTTTTTTTTCCAGCCAGCATCGTTAACACTATTGAGCGCCGAGGAGGCTTGAACACACGACCATCCCTTTTTTAGCTAAATTAAGGGTTAACTTAATTAAGATTAAAAATACAAATTTCATATTATTTAGAAATTTTGTAACAGAAAACCCAGTCACGTTTTAACTCGGTTTAAAAATGCTTAACTTTTCCGATTAAACAAATTTTATTATCATGCAAAATCTGAGCCATGAATATTTAAAAAGAAAGGAAATCGTGTACTGTGTGCAAAGGGGGCGTAATAAAAAATTATACTACGAGGAGCCTACCACGAACATCGAAAATTTTCGATGTTCGGAGAGGTAAAGAGGTTTTACCGTCATAGCCAATTGGCTAAAACCTCTTTGTCACTCTAATATGCAAGTGTGACAGAGATGGAGCTACAAATCCGCAATCGTTCGATTTTAGGTACTAGCCCAGTTAACTTCACTTGTTGTTTTATCAAGAGGGCTATCCCTACGTCAGTTACTCAGTGCTATCTACATATGAGGGTCATTATCAGACCTGTAGATTATTCGTTCTTGATACATACTAATTAAAATACTTACTTGAGGCCCTCAAAACGATGTACGGAAACATTCTGAATTAGGGGCAGTGACACACGCACGTATGCTATAGGATGCTATATGAAAAAAATATTGTAATTCAAGTTTTTTTTTTTCACTTTTTAATCATCGTTCATATCTCATACTATTATATTTATTTGAATTAAACACTTTACGATGATACTTGACGATGATGGTCATCATCTTAACCCTGTGAAAACGAGTGCTGTAAAGGGCTCGAAACGTTGGATCATGGTGTTAATAAACGCGATTAATCCGTTCTAAAGTGTTTAATTTCAATGAATAACAATCGCGGTAACATAAGACGATATTATTAATTTATTTATTAATGATAAATTTATTCAGTTATTCGGTTTTTTGTGGCCCACGCAATACATACACACAGAGAGAGATAAAGAGTATATGTATATAATTATATGTGTTTATACTCTCTCTCTCTGTATATATATACAGTAGTACAGTTGCGAGTTTTGGTCTCCAAACTCTCAAGACACTAGGTAACCATAATATCCATATTTCAACTTCCCCGATCGCGCCTAACGACATCAAACTGTGAAGTCGGGAGTTTATAATACAAGTGCCATTACCTACAGCGACGCGAAAGTTTGAGGCACACTACTCGTACAAAACTCACTTTTGAACTCCTGAGTCTCGAACATGTCTAGGGCTGTTGAACAAGTGCACGGGTGACTTTAAATTGACGGCGTTCGATAGTTTTAGAAAGAAAAGACGGCAAGGATAAGTTGAAAATGTTTTCAAATTAAATTTTGTACCTACAATATAAACTCTCGTGGATCGTACTGAAATTAATATTAAACCAACGGCTTAGACTCACAAAGTTTTATCAATCATAATTGGACAGAGTGTTGTTTGTGTCAAAATCGAAACATCACGACAAGTTAAAAATATGTGAGATCTAACAGTTTGTTTTATAATAATATCAGTAAATTTAGTTCGCAGGTGTAAGTGTCTTAGTCCGTGGAACCGTTGTTAGTTCATGAGGAGTGGCGAAATCCGGGAAATCGCTCGAGTTATGAATAAAATTAGTTAAACGACCCAAAGCACTGCTGCGTGAATATTAAATGTTATATGTTCATAAATTTTTTATGAACATAATCGAATCTTTTTATGTTACATATATTCTATCTACATATGTCGACGGACAGACTTCCATAACACAACACAAGCTTCCTGGAATTTTGCCCGTGCTGTCCAATTATGCGTTGATTTGATTTATGTATCATAAAATATACTAAAACTCTAATGATGTTAGTTATATCTCATAAGACAGCCATATCAGTTGGATCTCCTATTGGGTATGTCCGCCGGATATCTGCCAGACAAATTTACCATACATTGATTGGCAATTCGGACGATAGATACCTATGCCCGAACGTATATGGCTGGCTGTAGGCTTCCCAAAAAGGCGGAACCCCGGGCACAACCAGTGTAGTGCAACAATAAACAAACTATTACCACCATACTACTAAAAGCTAGATTCAGGAACGTGATAGCTTAAGGAGTTTGAAATTCTCTCTAGATTTACGACTACAGGAACTTGGAGGACCTAGGAGCTAATTGCTGTGTTTTCACACCCGGCGTCTCAAGTTTAGTTTACTAGATTAGATACCATAATATATGTTTAATAGAGTTTATGAAGTTCAAGAGCTCTTGCAATGTTCGAAAACCTGTGAAACGCCCGTTCTGGATGTTAATAGTTATAGCCTTATTTGATTTAAATAATGAAAGATGGCCGTCAAATGAGGTGCGTAGGGATTATAATATTGTGTCAATTTTAGCAACTGTCCCATCTCACTCAGTTCCCACCCCTCCTAATTCCAGTGACGCGGTGTGCCAGGATTTCGTACTATTTTGTGTTTATCGCCAAATCTACGAAATTAAATGACAAATATTCATTGAAAAACATTTTTTATGTAAATATTAACGTGCCAGTGCCACATATAAATATCAACTTTTATCAAGGTTTGAACTTCGAATACTTCTCATCTCAGCCCATTTTAAAGTAACCTGGTGAGGTACTTTAAAGCGGCATTGGCGTAACCGTATTCGGTCTGGTACATTGTCGCGATAAATGTCAATTTCCTTGATGAATAGGGTATCGGCACTGATTCCCAAACCCGTTACGGAACAGCAGTATTAAGTGTTCCAATAATAGTGACGTTGCAACAGAGTCTTTATTTTGTTAAATAAAGTAAAATACTTTATTGCACATTAAAAGAAGTACAAAAAGTGCGGACTTAATGCCTTAAGGCCCACTTGCACCACCCGGGGTTAGCCGCTAACCCGGCGTTGAGCTGTCAAATTCCATACAAAAAAACGCTTAACTTCGGTTTATGTGGCTAACCTCGGGTGGTGAAATTGGCCCTAAGGCATTCTCTACCGGTCGACCATAGGGCCAAACAGAGATTTTCAAAAGTGGGTGCAGTTAGAAATTAAGACACAGAGAGAGCAGAGCTAGTAAATTTCCTTTTGAGTTTTTTTTTTACCTTTAAGGTAAGACCCCGCTTATCAGCAGCGTTGCAGTTGCGACGAATAGGAGTGTAAGAGATGATAGTGTAGTATCTTGCCTACACCGATGCCGCTGTCGCCCGCGCCGCCCGCACCCCCCGCGCCGAGTCGTCGGGTGCAGTGGGCTCTCGCGCGCAGTGTGCGCAGAACAACCGCCGCGTGCGCATCTCAATCATGATTAATGGACACGGACAAGTTGCACGGATAGCGCGACGGTGATTGCTGTCAAATGTGTCTTATCCCGCAAGTATTATGCTATTCGCTTGACATCTTAGCCTGCAGAGCAGATTTGATATAGACAAGCGACATTGTGGACCGTTGTTAATTTTGTGCTTCCTGGTTGGAGTGAAAATAAACATAAATAAATAGGCGTTTAAAAATTAATTAATTTCCCCCCTTTCTCCTTAGTCGTTCACTCTTGACAAAATGGTCGTGGTTTCATGATGACGTGACGACTATGGAAAATGTTACCCTTCCAATGTGCCTCGACATGTAAGTGCAACTTTGATCAAGCCTGTCCATCGCGTAGGTGAGCATCCTCAGGGTCGTTTGCAGTCCATTAGTTCTTGAATAACTAGTCGTTCCATGGAGTTTTGGTTTCAGGTAAAGTGCCTAAAGTATTTGAAAATATGTATTTGCACGATAGACGATAATCTTTCGGTAATTTTTAGTTCCTTTAGGATGAATTTTAAGTTGTAACAAATCTCTGTGTGAAAAAAATTTTTCCTCTATTCGGCTCCACCATCGTAAACCAACTATACTTTTACTATCACATCCACATTTTACTGTGCCACAGTATTGAACGTAACTTGATTAGAATTGCTTTGAGGTCACAAAGGAATTGAAATCTATTGATTTCGATTTCGGACAGATGAAATGCCAGCTGGAACTGATTGCTCTAGATGTTTGTAGGGTTTCGTTTCGGGGATTACGCTATCAATGGATAATTTACCTGAGTAAATGTGATTCGCAGTCTTATTCAATTGTTTTGCAAGCTTTAATTTGCGTAAGTAATTTGACAACATTTCATATTTTTTAATCTTACTTTTTACTGTATGGCTTTCTTAGAATAAACTAATTAAACCCGTATTTTTTTTTAATTTGCGTCATTGCTATATTTAAGTCAAAAAAGGCTCAAGCCTCAGAGTTGCCAAGGGCCATGGAACGTAGAATTTTAGATGTGAACTTAACCGATCGCAATAGCGTGCGTAGCCAAGATGCCAATCGCTTACGCTACCAATCTTCTTGTGTGGTTACTATGAGTTGCATTCAATTGCGACTGCGGCATTCGACAGTATGTCTGTCTCACTCCTGCCAGAGTAGTGGTAAGAGCGAGACGGACATACTTTCGAATGCCGCAGTCGCAATCGAAAGCAACTCATGGTACGCACACTTATTAGTGCGACAATGGCAGTTGCGCTGCGTTCACGACATAGCGTTAGCGATTGGCATCTTGGCTACGCACATAGAAATAAGTACAATACTACATCTTAAAACGATAGCAGCTGACGAAATTAAAACAGCGGCCAAATTAAAATGGAACTAGGCGGGACATGTCAGTCGTATGCCGGAGGACCTGTGGGCGAAAATGAGCACACTGTGGGTCCCACAAAACCGAATCCGGCATTAAAGCAGACCACGAAAACGCTGGAAAGATGAACTTGACGTCTTTCTCACCGACTGGCGAGATATTTGCTCAAGACCGGGATGCGTGGAAGAAAGAGAGGAGGGCCTTTGCCCAGCAGTGGGATACTTCAAGCTCTTAACTAATAATAACGCTCTATGTGCTTTCCTTGATGTCGAAGGTACTTTCGATAACACACACACACAGAAACAATCCTTAATGGAATGAAATCAAAGGGTGTTGATGAAACCACCACCAGATGGGTCCAGAGCATGCTCTCTAACAGAGTGGCTACTCTAACCCTCAATGCAACAGAGCACGAATTTTACACCACGAAAGGTTGTCCACAAGGAGGCGTCCTATCCCCACTACTATGGACACTTGCAGTGGATAAACTACTTGCAATCATGTGGGACAAAGATTATGATACGCAGGGTTATGCCGATGACCTTGTAGTTATAATCAAAGGACCCTGCCTCCATACAATCTCAAACTTGATGCAAGGAGCTCTTAACACCATACTTAAATGGTGTAAAGAAAATGACTTCTCTATAAATCCGAGCAAAACGGTTGTAGTGCCGTTCACAAAAAAGAGAAATCTGGAAAAACTCGGAAAACTACAACTTAATGGACATGTAATAACACTTTCGAGTGAGGTTAAGTATCTAGGGGTCATTTTTGACCAAAAGCTAACATGGAATCCTCATTTAAAAAAACATCACACAAAAAGCTAAAATGGCCTTATGGTCATGTTGTCTAATGGCAGGAGCAAGGTGGGGATTAAGACCCAATATTGCTATGTGGCTTTACACAGCAGTAGTGCGGCCCATTATTACATACGCCTCCGCAGTCTGGTGTAGTAAAGCCAACCAAAAGACAACTATAAATACCCTGAACAGCCTGCAACGCACGGCTTGCTTGACAGCAACAGGGGCCTTTTCCTCAACACCTGGGGCAGCCCTAGACGCACTGCTCAACATCACACCACTCCACCTGCAAGTGCAAAAGGAGGCCAAGCAGTGTGTCTACAGAATAAGCACGCTAAACAAGCCCAAATGGCGCTCCCAAGCGCTAACCAAACTCAGGGCTTGGGTTTTCGAGAACAAAACCCTCAGCATGCCTTCAGATGACATGCATACGGAATGTCAGTTTACCAGACTGTACAATGTGGATATACCCCAAAGACACAAATGGGCCAACGACCAAATGTTTGTCGAAAAGGGAAGCCACATTTGGTACACGGATGGTTCCAAGACAGTTGGTGAGAGGCCTAAGCACAGAGCCAGCGTCAGCATGGGTAAACTGGCCTCAATCTTCCAGGCAGAAGTCCTTGCCATTAACATATGCGCGGAAATCAATCTGGACAGAAACCTAAGAAACCAACACATCTACATTAACTCGGACAGTCAAGCTGCTCTGCTAGCACTAGAGTCTCTAGAGGTTAACTCTAGACTAGTCCAAAACTGTAAAAATAATCTAAAAGCCCTGGCTAACACCAACAAAGTTACACTTAGATGGGTACCAGGACACTCCAACATTGCTGGAAACGAAGCAGCGGACGAACTTGCCAGAAAGGGCGCGGACACGCCCCTCGTTGGCCCGGAACCGTTTTGCGGAGTTACAAAACGAGAGGCATACTCTCTGCTAAACAATCTTGAAAAGATGAGGGCAATCGCAGAGTGGAAATCCGTAAAAGGAAACACACACTCGAAAGCTCTAATATTAGGGTTCAACAGCAAAAACACTAAAGAGCTCTTAGGGCTCAAGAGGTACAAAGCCTGTGCGGTGGTCAGAATTCTGACTGGGCACTGCAAGTTGAACAAGCACATGTTTCTAATGGGTAAGAAACAAGACGCAGCATGCAGGTTCTGCCAGGAAACAGAGGAAACTACGATGCTCCTGCGGACCACTAATGCACAAAAGAAGTATCCACCTCGGTAGGCACGAACTGCAACCCTGTGAGATACACAACATTACAGCCCAAAGAATTTGGAACTTTCTGGACTCAACGGGAATCAGTAATGAATTATAAAGGGCTGCCACAATGGATCACAACTGGTCGACGCGGCATCTTCACTAGCCCAAAACAACAATAATAATAAATAATAGTCTATACACCCTGGCGGGTGCTGCCTCTGCGTGCGTCCCATGACTCGGGCAGGTGCAACATCCGCTCGGTGTACCCCTTACATTTCATTAAATTGTCGAAAGGGCCTCTGCGTGTTGGCTTCGGCTCCGCGCACGCCTTTCAAAGGTCCGGAACACCATTGTTCCGTGATGGGAAAGACATACAAATAAATAATAATAATAACTGTAAAAAAAATATGTTTTTTGATCTACAGGCGTTTGCGATTGCTAAAGAAATCGCTTTTCGGTGAAGGAAAACGTCGTGAGGAAACCGGACTAATCCTATTAAGGCCTAGTTTAGCCTCTGGGTTGAAAGGTCAGATGGCAATCGATTTCGTAAAACAAGCGCCTACGCTAAATTTTGGGATTAGTTGCCAAAGCGGACCTCAGGCTCCGCAGCCGTGGCATAAACGGGAAAAAGCTAGATTTTTTTTTAAATTGAATTAACAGATCGATCATTTGACGTTAACCATGGCTAAGGAAGTCTGGGATCAAAATCCCAAGATTAGGGCCTCCATCTCCACTCGTTAGGTGATTTTTTGCAAAAGCGATTGCCATCTGACTTTCAATAGGTACTTGAAATTATCACCATTACCACCACTACCATTAGGATCAAAATAAAAGATAAGGATTAAAACATCAAACTCACAAATACAAAAATAAAAGTAATTTTAAATTCACTTTGATGACACAAATTTAATCCATGTCCCCAAAGTTGTCATCGTTTGCACCAAAAGGCCCGCGCCGCCGGCATGGCAAACATGGAAAATTTGAATTTATGTTGATCAGGTGTAATTCGATGTGACGACTGGAATCGCTAATGAGCCAATATTTATGAACTGCCGCATTGGAAAACAATTTTTTCAATTTTCGCCGTATTTTAATTTTTTTTACATTTTGTTCAGTGGGTTTAGCTTCTTAGGTACTAAAAAAACAAATCAAATCAAAAAGGAGATGAAGGGATGAACTGTGCCCTTATCGTGATTTAATTTAATTTTCAGTCCTCCGGCCGGTAAGCGCCACTTTACGCAAAACTAAATAGCCGCCTGCCGGCTCCGTCGGGCTGAAAAATAGTATACAAACCTCGGCCGGTAAATGGGAAAGCCTCGGATCACATGTTAGTCGACCTCGGCTTCGCCTCGGCCGACAATTACATGCAATCCGAGGCATTTCCCACTTAAACGGCCTTGGTATGTAATGTACTATTAATTTAATTTAATTTTCTTTATTTAGGACCAACAAAGGATCATGTTGTTAGTATACATCTTAAATACATCTTAAATACTAGCCAGCAGTTTAGGACCTAAACTGAGTCGCTGCCATACAACTGGGGCCTTACCATGACGTCTAAACGCTATTCATTTTAGGTTCTTAACTGTGCTCAGTTGTATGGCAGCGACTCAATTTACGTCAGGGTAAGGAGGTAGTTGTATGGCAGCGACTCACTTTAGGTCCTAAACTGATTTTGATTACCCTTTGAAGTAATATAGATGTGCTTTGGGATCTAAATCCTCTGTATGCCGCTCACCTCACGGCCGTAAAACACCGGTTTATTGCGAAGGTTTTAACGACATAACAGTTTGAGAATAGCTTTAAAATCGCTAAACCGATTTATTTTAAATTACAAGTTTTATTCGTTCAATCTATTTACCACAGTCGTAGTAATAGCAATATAATGTTACAGAATATCATGTCAATATACCAGTAATTACTTTTATAGGTACTTATGTTGGTTAGCGACTATTCGAATGTGCTTGTTACTAAGCTTTATTGAATGAATAATTTTTGTACTTTTAACTTTAATCGTTAACAATACAACAACAATAGATATAAAATCTATACCGGGCCTGTAATAGGAGCAATAAACTTCGTAGGTAGTAAGTACTTCCCAAACTGAACAACGTTTGCTTAGCAACTTTTAAGAATAATGTGTGTTTTGATATGTATTACTCTTTTAATTTTGTTAGAAGACGCTATGTACTACGAATTTTGTAAACACACTCGCCAAATAACTAAATTTTATAAATGTCAAACGGGCATAAAGTAAATTACGTTTTTTACAGTAGAAGGAATGATAAAACATTTATTTTGAAAATATATGTATTTTGAAGGTAGTTAAAATATATATATAGTTTAAGAATAATGTGTGTTTTGATATGTATTACTCTTTTAATTTTGTTAGAAGACGCTATGTACTACGAATTTTGTAAACACACTCGCCAAATAACTAAATTTTATAAATGTCAAACGGGCATAAAGTAAATTACGTTTTTTACAGTAGAAGGAATGATAAAACATTTATTTTGAAAATATATGTATTTTGAAGGTAGTTAAAATATATATATAGTTATAGGTAGGTACCTACCATCAAGCTAGGTATACAGTAGGTAATTGTAACTTACCTAGCTACCTACCTCTACCTACCTTAAATGTAAAATAGGTCCTTGAGGCATTGTACCTAGGATGCTGGCGGCATTTCCTCGTTGTATCACAATGCTGATACGTTGTGCGAGGAAGCCACCAGCAGCCTAGGTATCCTAGGTCATCAGTAACATCAACCAGACGTTTCGCTATTTCTACGAAAAACTTGCGTGCGCAGGGACCCCATGGACCTAGATTTTCAACCCCGAATGGTACAAAAAGGTATAGTTCTGGATATATGAATTGACCGTCTGTTACCTATGTTGCAATAGATACAGACGTTCAATTCATATTTCCTGAACTTTACTCTCTGCCCAAGCTCTTATATTTATTACGTTTTAAAATTTCGCCACTTTCAGCCGCTCCGCCCGCTTTTACCTTAGTTCGTTGGTGATGGGACGGTGCCAGCGTATCTACGCAGGTAGCATCCCACACTAGCATCCATCCCAAATTCCAAGAAACCAAGGACACCCCATCGGGTCTCTTGCCATCATCCCTGAAAATGCCAGTCGTCTCATGGAAAGCAGGCACGCTGATGGTGACAAGACACCGACGGATTATGTCATTAAGAGACGCATGTCTCTAAAAACGGCCTGAACTTTAATTTACAACACAATCCATGGTGTCCCAGTTGGTCCACGTCTGTGCCAAAAGGAGTGTGGTGGTGCACACACCGAAACCTCCAGTCGCAAACCAGTCGCCAGTCTAAGGGAGGCCGGATCCAAGAGAGTACCAGTATTAGGCGAAGGATGAGCATGAAGCCAGTAACCAGCTTCCCGGAATCCGACCGCCAGAAGCCTCGCGTGATCTGGACCTGTAGAGTTATTTAGAAGATTATTGTTAGTTAAATTGCAGTAAACAGTTTCCTAACTCCTTTGTGATTTTCTGGAAAATGACAATTTAAGTGACAATCATCAATGTCGTATTTGCATACTCATACTTGGTTTACACGCTTGCAAAGGCCTTATCAGATTAAATTCAATTAGTGGTTATCTCCAAAATGGAACTAATAAGACTACAGTGTCTTTGAGAAATTAACATAATTTAAGCTATGGAATGTACCCCTGAAATTAACAGAAATTGAAAACAAACACGATGTGTATGTTTAATTAATACAGACTTAGCTTAATCATAATGAAAACTCATACAAACCTTTTCAACATTCCGACCGTTCGTAGAGCATTTGTACTTAATGAGTTAAGGATGTCCCCCACTAGGACGGGCCGGTACGGGACGGGACGGGACGATCTGTCAATGTCTATTAAAATAATCACGTGATAGCTTGGAGCCCTCGGATGTCACGTGACGTTTTCTATAGAAACTGCCAGAACGTCCCGTCCCGTACCACCCCGTCCCGCCCCGTCCCGCCCGTCCCGTTCTAGTGTGAGTCATCCCTTATGGCGTTCATACCGTTAATTAAACGCCTGTTTGTTTGGCTCGTATACGAGTATATACGGAAAACGTGTTCTTATTTAGTTTCATTTCGCACAATAAACTCAAAATGTTTGGTTTTGTCGGTAGGCAACGATAAAGTAAACAGGATGCCTAGTTATTTACTTATTTATTTATTTAAACTTTATTGCACAAAATACAAAAACAAATGTACAAATGGCGGACTTAATGCCCAATGGCATTCTCTACCAGTCAACCAGTCAGTTATATGATGAAACGTAAATTAATTAAGGTAAACTACTCATAG
This sequence comes from Lathronympha strigana, assembly GCA_949128165.1. NCBI lineage: Eukaryota > Metazoa > Arthropoda > Insecta > Lepidoptera > Tortricidae > Lathronympha > Lathronympha strigana. The sequence goes on from OX421911.1 coordinate 6,538,527, forward strand.
ACTTGTAATTTAGCTAAGGATACAATCCTAGTGAATGACTTCTTTCATATTGTGTGTTATTTAAAACACATGATATATTATAAGTAACCACTTTAAAATCAAAAAATAAATAAAAGGGATTTCATATACCTACTACAGAAAGAGTGACCAAGGCCCCTAGTGCCCAGAACTGGGATCGAACCAGTGACCTGCATTTGCGGCAGACCCACCCAACCACTAGGCACTCAAGATCTATTGGTTTAGAGGTCTGCCGCGTGATCAAAACATTTCTTAAATCAGAAATGATTTGATTCCTGGTTTAAACATTTCAATTTTTTTTTTTTTGCAATTTCGTTTTAAAATAATTCTTAGAATTTAAATGAGCGTAATCTTCAACCAGTAAAATTACTATTTTATTACAAATTATATATTGGTTACATAAAAGAACTTAAATACTTCAATTCCATATATACTGACAAATGAGTGATGATGAGAATCAACAGCACTTCAATTATTCGGCATATAGCAATTAAACCGCACACTCGGTGATTTTCACTTCATAGTGAAATGAACGAAGTCAATGAATGTTCATCAATTTACATACGTAATATGTATTTGTTTAATTCGCTTTGTTTGCAGATAATAGAGAATGTAACCTGGGTTTTTAAATGCAACAAAACCCGGGTTTTCGAGTAATACTTGGGTTATTCGTACTTAAAAAAACTCGAGCTGCACTCCCTAGTAGAAAAGTCCGTTTGAAATAGGATCATTTATGAGCCAAACCAATTACAAAGCCAATACAATTTATTATTACATATGACATCAAATCTATTATATTACATCAAATACTAAGGAGGACTTTTAATTTTCGCCTTTTAATATGCCAGGACATATTATTAAGTTTAAAACTCTATTTTCGTAAACGAAACAATGATAATATTCTGGACCAAAAACTACTTAGCCCGAAAAAATTGTTATTTCGAACAAGGCAACGAATTTTGTATAATCTGTTTGCTATACTATCCCTAGAAACTGCTATATATTATCAGATTATCACTGTTCAACCAATCTCAATGATCAAATAAACATTATTATCTCCAAAACTAATATGTCAAAGAATGCTTGTCAAATATTGAAAACGTGACCAAAAACGCAAGATTTCAACTGTCATTGATAAAATTGTAATGTGAATTAATAAATGATTAAGTAAGTTATTTTCTTTTGTAACATTATAATCCAAGACATCCACAGACCAGATCTTAAACATAACCTTTCATATTTTCAAGACCGATATCCTTATATTATCGTATAGCGGGGTTGATGCGTTCATGCGAAAAATGGACACGTTTTTCAATTGTTGTGTGTTACTTTCGCAGTCGTGAAATATTCACATTAAGATGGCTTCTCTTTTGCTCATTTTGTTACTCTTTAAGCGTTTGCGCGAAATCTTTCCTGTATGTTATAATAAAACTACGCTTAACACTCACGTATTTGTGTCACTATGCGCAGTGTAAAGAGTATGGGTTTTGGCAAGTCTGAAGTGGCAGAACATGCCTGCGATACTAGCGCGCTGCATTTCCTCCGTTTCGATAGAGCGAGTTTGCTGGTACGGGAAAAACGTTTCTTCACCGAAATGCGATTGGAAAATATCAAATGATATCTCGTACATATGTTTCGAAGAACTCATTCGTACGAGCCAGCAAGATTTGAACCTGCGATCTTCGGATTACAAGTCGCACGCCTTACCGATGGGTCACAAACGCTCTATTGTAGAAAAATACTATACGCCAAAATTGGTTTTGGCAAACCATGTGACAATAAACTCAGCTTTTCAAAAAAAAAATTGCTTTTATCTGAAATGCAGTAGATTTAACATCCACTGCGTTTTCCCGGCTTATGCCTGGAGCCTGAGATTCGCTCTGGCTAATAATCTCAACATTAGGGCGCTGGTTTTATAAGCGACTGCCATCTGACCTTCCAACACTGAGTGTAAAGTAGGTGTTGTCGAGATCAGTCCGATTTCTTCTCGATGTTTTTTTATCACCGAAAAGCGGTTGGTAAATATCAAACGGTGAGATGAAACATTCGCTGACCGCTAGTTACCTGCGTGCGTAGCCAAGATGCCAATCGCTCACGCTTAATAACGTATCGTAGCTACCTCTCTCTATCACTCTTCCTTATTAGTGTGACAATGATAGTTGCGTTTCGCTAGCGACTGAGCGTGAGCGATTGGCATCTTGGCTACGCACCCTGAATATTGATTTGAAATTTTGCGGTATCGGCTCAAATTGCTATGTAATTACACTCAGTCCAGGGCTTCCAACGTTGATTTGCATTACTGGGACCGATGCGTTAGTGGACAAAACCGTTAACATTATAAATCTTATAGTGGATGACTCACACTAGGACGGGATGGGACGGGACGTGACGATCTGTCCATTTCTATAGAAAGAATCACGAGAAAACTCGGAACCATCGGATGTCACGTGACGTCCAATGAATGTGCAATTATAAATTATGTAATAATATAAATATAATAATCATGTTACTTAAAATAGGCTTTAATCTCCATTAAGTACATGTACATATATATAAGAAACGACTTGTAAAATTTGTAAATTTTACCAATAAAAATCTCATTCTCATTCTCATGCTCGTTAGGTTAGTATGGAACTCGACTAATTTGTGAAGTTGTAGTTTTAAGGCTTCAGGCTGCATAGACACGATGCCAATCGTTCACGCAGCGTAGCGTAGTTATCTCTCTATTACTCTGCCTTATTAGTGCGACAAAGACAGTTGCGATTCGTTTGCTACTAAGCGTTAATGATTAGCATCTTGTCTAAGCACCCTCAGTCTCCTGCGTGCGTAGCCAAGATGCCAATCGCTAACGCTCAGTCGCGAATGAAATGCAACTGTCTCTGTCTCACCAATAAGGAAGAGTGAATGAGAGAGATGACTATGATACGTAACGTAGCGTGAGCGATTGGCATCTTGGCTACGCACGCTGGTCAGAATAGCCACTATTGCGATGGCACTAAAGAAAGCGCATCTACGTGAAATCTTAATACCGTACAAAATTATTGGAACTGGGAATGCCTTTTATAGCCTTTTATCGAGCAAAAGTCTGACTTTTAATACGCGAGTAGACCTTATCAGTCCCATTGTTTTATTTGTGCACAGTATGACTGAAAAATTATTTCAAATGAACGGAAATCCGCTTCAAATGTACCTAAACTATAAAATATGTAAGCCACGGGCGTCTGTTTGTTCCGGTTTACCCTGTCTGTTGCACTAGCGCTGGTACTCGTAAAACAAATTTTATACGATTTCAATTTGGATTGGTTTTCGGTGGGCAGTTTTATGTAAATTTTGGAAATGAAATGTTTGTGTTAGTTTTCTAGTTTTATTTTTGGGGATTTGAGTGTGAACTAGATAGTTTATTTATATGATAACTCACGCTAGACCGGGCAGGCACGTGACCGGGCCACGATGTGTCAGTTTCTGTTTCTATAGAAACCATTTTGATTCCCTTTGCAAATGTATCGTAAATGTGGCATAAACTATCGTATCTTTCATTGCGTTGACGTAGAGGTTGGTATTTTTCACATCTTAACAGGACCACAGAGCTGTGTATGTAGTACAATATTAATTTCAATTTGCTATCTCTATGCGTTCCCGAGTCTTGCCAAACAAACGGGCAGACAAAAAAAGACAACGAAGTGATCACATAAGAGTTCCGTTTTATTCTTTTGAGGTACGGAACCATAAAAACCACTGCTCCGTTCAAAATACCGTTCCCTTCATATAAATTCATATGTATTAAGAAACTACAAAACTTTCAGCAGAAAACCCTTTAATCATTACACAATTCTCAACACTTTTGATAATTTCACACGTACAGTGGAGGGTTCACAGACGCCCTTTCCCGAATAAGTAATAAGTTTGAACCAAAAACTACCCGTAAATACCCGTATTATTTACAGAGGATTCATTTTATTCAATTTGGAGAGCAGAAAATTGTTTTTGGATTCAATTTCGAATTTGGTCAATTAAAAGTTTGGGTAATGTTGTTCGCTTTCTCTATGTGCTTGCTTATTGTTTACACAATTAATTCAATTTAGGTTTTGGGAAACACGTGCAAATTTGTTAGTAGTCAAAATGACAATAGTTTGCAGAAACCTCTAAGCGAAATAGTAGTTTATAGCCGCTATTATGTACAGTTGCATACGTTACTTTATCAACACACATATTACCTATAGTGCTCTAAAATGGGTTCAGGGTTCGGTTCAATTCTCAAATTTCGTACGTTATATGTATATAAAAAAACATATCGAAGTGACGTTTGTATCAACAAAAGTATATAATAATTAATGTCTAAGGATACTAGAACAGAGACCGACTAAAATTGTGTCGGTTACAACAACTGTTCCAAATTTCAAACTCAATAACCTTACAAAAACCCATTCTTTAATAACATTAATGATTACTCTTTTTCCTCAAGTTTAAGAGAATTGCTTTCGTACGTCCCACTATTAGTTTTCCCGGTTGTACTCTATAGGTCACCGCTATCAACCGAAAGTTCGATTATTTTTGGGCCCTAGTCACTTGGGTTTTGCTTTGCATAATACTACACTCATTTCTCTGTGATTAAAGGAACGTGTACATATTTATAGAGCTTCCCCTGGGCATTGCTCGCAGTTCGTAATTACGTATGTTATGCGAATAAAGTGGCTGCAGGCTTAGGGGGCTAATTGCCTGCCAGTGCGAATATCGGTGTTTATGGCTTTCAGTGATAAACATCAGATTGCTTCAGCCTACGTATGTCCCACAGCGGCCAGACCTCCGGGTTAGTGGAGTCCCTACGATAGGAAATAGAACAAAGAGAGTTGAAGATTTTACATATTCACATACAGATATGGTGCATAATGTTTTGAACTCGTGTTTTCACGCAAACGCTCGAGCGTGTCATGCTATTTCTGACAGTGCCAGTAGGACTAAAATTACCGAGGTCGATTGAAGTAGCATGACAAATTTGTTTACATTGTTAAGAAGTTCCATTGACATGGATCTTAGGTAAAATGTGCGCGTGCGTTCCGCGTTGTGGCTACTCGCTATTGTCCGCGCGCAGTGCTCACAGACGTGACCGACGCTGCGCGGTACAACGAAAATGGCGGTGCATGTGCGACCAGTGTGAAGTTAGCAGCCTAAAGTTAGGAAGTTTTATATAAAATGTTTATATTTACGAGTAAAACGTGGTTTCAAAGAAAATATGTACAGCAATAAAACAAATACAAGTAAAACTTTATATAAATCTAACTAGATATATCAAAAAAGGACACAAATATAATAAAATTTACAATAAATTATTTTGGGCTGCTGACTTCATACTTCAAAAATTCTTTTAGAAAATGTTTATCATTTAAAATTGCCGAGCTTATAAACAATACGAAACAAGGAGCAAAATAATCATCTTTTACTGCGCTTTTATCAAGCAAACTCTCAACTAGTTTGAAAAAGCCTTGGGAAAAGGAGGTTTTGCTTAGATTTCTAACCGATACTGTAGGGGTTACACTACGTTACTAGCGCCATTAGAAGCGTCTTTTACTGCGCTTTCACCAAGCAACCTCTCATTTAGTTTGAAAGAACAAGGCTACCTCAAATCTAGGTTTCAAAGTTAGCAGCCTAAGAAAAAGGAGATTTTGCTAAGATTTATCGAAATTTTTTCGTTGTGGTTGCGGTTTGCACTCTATAATATTTTGGAAATAATCTACCAGTATGGGACCACAGTTGTGTGAATCTTTTTGGATGTAATGTTGTCTGGTTTCTATCGTCTTAAACAGATAAGAAATTTGTTTAAGGGTTAGAAGATTATTTATTGCTTTCATATACATTTCGCTATAACCGTCTTCATAACCTAGGGGGTCCTCAAAGGTCCTCAAAGGTTTTATTTTTTGAAGAAACAATAATCAGCGTGTAGTGACTCAGTCGATATATCGGAAACACGGTGTCCTTCTCTTCGTCCATGGAATTGCGTCAAAAAACGGTTTTCGAAATGTTTCGTCTTCTACTACGTGTTTGGCGCGTTCTAGCATAGCAAGGTGATAACGACCATTGTTCATAATGTATAGCAAGTGGTCAACCACACTGTCGACAACACGCTGGTTTTTGTTTAATGTTATATAGTCCTCAATTATAAAACTCTTTATGGTGGTGTTGGTAATGCTTTCCATATTATTAACAATTATAACCGCGGCCAATTTCCCTATAATAGAACGGGTCATCAACAAGACCGTTTTTTAAGAAATTCAACGGTGTTGCGGCGTTTTCGGGTACTTGTTGTTCACCCTTATTATTTTGACTGCAATGGTTGCAGAAAAAGTCAGGGGAAAATCATTGCAACTTCCTTGCGTAGTCCTGGTGGATCCAGTGGTCACAACCATCACACTGCACCCAGTTCGTTATCGCTGTACTTGCGCCACGACCGCAGTACAAGCAATTTAAAATCGGCTCTTCCAATTATTTTGCCATTTCGTTAAGGTCGGGCTGCATTTTTTTAAATATCTGCCCTCGAAATGGTAAAAGGAAATTTTCCTCTTTTTACTCCACATTTCCTCGTCCATATCATTATCTTCTTTTAAACGGTTTTCATTGCGGGAGACAGCGCAAAGTCTGCTTTTTGTAATTTTCAGCGCGTTATCCTTATGTAAAACCAAGATGTCAGTGCGCAGGGCTCGCAGAAATTGAGTGCATTTGATTTTTATCCGGTCATCCAAAGTACCGTGCTTCAACTGACCAAAATAGTTTTCCACTGCAGCGTTACTGACTCGCTCTTCTTTTAGCATGTTGGTCCACATCGGTAAGAAAGGCAAATATTTTTTTTATAACGTTTCTAATAAAACGGGGTCAAAGTAAGGGTTCATGTTCCTGCCCACATTCTGATAACAATCATTTTCGACTACAACCTCTTCACTAATATTTCTAAAAAAGTTGTAAAATAGGTTTTTTTATAATTACTATCAGACTCAACTAAAGGAGCGAAATGAGACTACATTTCTTTCCAAGTCTCTAGGAGATATACCGCTGATATACCGTCGCGCGTCTGTTGCAATGTCATTTCCAAATTTAGATTTTAATAAAATGAAGAGGCACTTCAAGTAAGTCGCAACGTCGTTAAGATTTCTTAAAAGATAATTTTTTGCCAACATGTCCTTGCATTCCGTTTTGTTATGGATTGAAGCTTGACTACATCTACATGCACTTCATTAAGTGTGCTACGCACAAGTATAGAGGAGTCGGCTCGAATTTTGTAGTTTGGTTGGCGTCAAAATGCAAAAAACAATAGTTTAAATACTGCTGCAAGGTCATTACATTAAACGCGGGACATGAAGCGTTAATTAAAGCAAAACTGAAATCGGTCACCACACCTGTAAAGGCGGGCCAGAACCTATTTTTGTTACCTACCTTAAAATCGTTCAACATCTTGAATATGCTGTTGGTGTCATGCACAGCCGATATCATAGAAAACACGGGAAAAAGTCTATGATAAGAATTTAGTTGTATTTTGCCTGAATATAATAGAAATGTTCGCGTGTTTTTAGTATTGTGATAAAGATCTCTCACAATACTCCCCGTTGCATCTAGATACAGTAGTGTGCGACCTCCGTTTTTTAATGTCTCAATTTGCTCGCTGCTGTATAATTTGACATTCAGCGGAAATTACACCTCCTTAACAAAATCTAAATGGTCGTTTTCGTATGTGAGCAAGTCTATAACATCATTTTTATCTCTATCATTAGCCGAGAGCGCCTCTGGTCTTATTTTCCGTAATGTCGGATCAGACTTTGCTTGAACAGACTACTCTTAAACCCGATAGTTGGGTAATCGATGACTTTACCCTCCTCAGCCAAATAAAATATATTGCTTTTTTGTAAAACTAGTTTATTTGCAAACTAGGTGTATTTTTATGTAACATTTTTATTTTTTGTACTTAATTGGTTTGATGTTAAATAAAACTATAAAATGTCTATTATTAAAAAAAAACATTACGAATAACATATAAAAAAACATAAACATACCAAGGCCGATCATATCTAATTGTCGGCCGAGGCGAAGTCGAGGTAACAATAAAATAATAGTCTACAAAGAGAGAAATGAGAGTTTGCTTGGTGAAAGCGCAATAAAAGACGCTTCTAATGGTGCTTGTAATGTAGTGTACACCAACACCTACTAGCAAAATCTCCTTTTTCTTAGGCTGCTAACTTTGAAACCTAGATTTGAGGTAGCCTTGTTCTTTCAAACTTATTGAAAGTTTGCTGAATGAAAACTCAATTACAGACGCTTAATGATGCTAATAACGTAGTGTAACCCCTACAGTATCGTGTCGAAATCTTAGCAAAATCTCCTTTTTCTTAGGCTGCTAACTTTGAAACCTATTTTATTTATTTATTTATTCAATAAAAACAATTGACAAAAACTTAAAAATAAATACAACGTCCCACAAAACTGTTTACACAGTTTGACTGTGGGATCCATGAGTTTTTTTATAACTAGTGGTTAATACATAGCTTAATGGTAATATATACATATATATATGGATTTAAAATACTGTTGCAAAACGTGGATAAGTATAACTTAATGAAGAAAATAATAATACAGATTTAAATATTGTTACAAGGTGTGGATAGGTATTAGGCAACTGAATATAGGTCCATTAGGAAAATTTGAGCTAGCCTTGTTCTTTCAAACTGAATAAGAGGTTGCTTGGTGAGAACGCAATAAAAGACGCTTCTAAAAGTGCTGGTTCCGTAGTGCAACCCCTACAGTATCGTGTCGAAATCTTAGCCAAACCTCCTTTTTCTTAGGCTGCTAACTTTGAAACCTATATTTGAGGTAGCCTTGTTCTTTCAAACTTATTGAAAGCTTCCTGAATGAAAGCGCAATAAAAGACGCTTCTAAAAGTGTTAGTTCCATAGTGTAATCCCTACAGTATCGTGTCAAAATCTTAGCAAAATCTCCTTTTTCTTAGGCTGCTAACTTTGAAACCCAGATTTGAGGTAGCCTTGTTCTTTCAAACTAAATGAGAGTTTGCTTGGTGAAAGCGCAGTAAAAGACGCTTCTAATGGTGCTAGTAACGTAGTGTAACCCCTACAGTATCGGGTAGAAATCTAAGCAAAACCTCCTTTTCCCAAGGCTTTTTCAAAGTAGTTGAGAGTTTGCTTGATAGAAGCGCAGTAAAAGATGATTATTTTGCTTCTTGTTTCATATTGTTTATAACCTCGGTAACTATAAATGATAAACATTTTCTAAAATAATTTTTGAAGTGTGAAGTTAGCAGCCCAAAATAATTTATTGTAAATTTTATTATATTTGTGTCCTTTTCTTATCTTGTTTGATTTATATAAAGTTTTACTTGTATTTGTTTTATTGCTGTACATATTTCCTTTAAAACCACGTTTTACTCGTAAATATAAACATTTTATATAAAACTTCCTAATTTGGTCGTGTTATCATAGGCAGCTAACTTTAGGCTGCTAACTTCACACTGGTGCATGTGCGCAGACACCAGAGGACCAACCACGAACACCGAAAATGGCATTGACGGAAATTTGTCACTTCGATAATCAAGTGCGACAGAGAGGGAGATACAAATTTCAGATGGTTCGATTTTCCTGGTACGAGGCTATTTTAAGTTGACCTGCAGCTTAATGCGTTACGAAGCGAGCCGGGGGTCTACCTCGTCGCCGCACAGACTCCCGAGACAGTACAGATTGCGTGTTATCACTGTCACACGCTATATAAACACGCTGCCACACGCCACGCCACGCCACGCTATATAACTCTATATGCCTTCCTCTTTATCAAAAAAAGACCGTAGTAAGAAAAAGAAGTAGTATAATTACCTATTTATGAGAATACAAACATAGGAGAAGACAAATTTGTATTGTCCTAATGCCACAATCGATTTATTGTCATTCACAAAATTGCTTCGCATGTAAAAACATCATCACCAAGATGCCCGCATGTGCCTTAAAAACGTTTAAAAAAGGTCAAGTACTTTGTTTTCACAAAAAGACGGCAAAACAATTCATTTGAAAGCAATTTCGTGTAATTGTAGTATTTTTGGATTGCTAAAATATCATTTCTTACTTTTTTATACCACGACGGTGGCAAACAAGCATACTATCCGCCTGATGGAAAGCGGTCACTGAAGCCTATGGACGCCTGCAACTCCAGAGGGGTCGCAAGCGCGTTGCTGACCCAAATACATATAAAACCTACTTCAAACCTTTTCGTCACACGTCCAATTATACGATTTAAAAAACGATTTACAATTCGGTGTTGAAAAATTAATACGTCATGACACTCCCCATTACTTCCTTGTGGTACTTTTTAAAATAAAAAAAATATAATAAACTTTATGGTTTTTTAATTAGAGTCAATAATAAAATTAGCAAAAATTTTTATATTGTCAATTTTTTCTTCGGTCACCTCCACGAGACTTCTTTATTTTTGTAAAAAATAATCTTATTGCAATCCAAATAGATTTAATTACATTAACTCTATTTGGCATCTGCAACTAAAAATCACTATTTAATTAAACTCCTACTTAAACTGGCCACGTTCATAAATATTCCACGGTTTTTTTTTAAATGTTTTTCGTGTTTTTCCTCCTCAAACCAGGCCGGCCGATGATAGTGCGATCGATTCCACGATACAAAACAATGTACGCTGACTTGGCTTTTGAGGAACCACCGGATTATGCATACCGTTCTCTTCTGCATGTGATCCTTTGTGACGGAACAGAATTATACTACAAATTTCCTATCCTAATGAAATACAGTTCCTGAATTTTACCTTGTAATATCAATTTGGCCAGTGATCGTGTAAGGGGAAACGTTGTGTCGCGTAGTAAAGCTAGGTTCTTTTCATTCGATAAAGTTGCCATTATTTATTTACCCTGCCTTCTGCAATGTTGTCTTCCACCTGTATTTTTAAAGAAGCTATGAGCTACTATCACTAAGTACTTTCATCTAAATTTGGAAGCTAACATGAAGGGATTGAACTGTTGAAGATGTACGTGTTGTCAGGTAAAGTCAAGTGAGGTCTAGCTGTACGAGTAGGAAGGGTCAGTCAGTGTAGAATCGCTCATATTACTCTAATGTTGTTTATCTCATCTACTCTCAACTCGAACTCCTTAACTGTCTTGCCTGCATAATGTATATCATTGAGAGTCTAGTCAGTTCTCGTAAAACGATAAATGTAGTAGATAAATGTAACATACTATTTAGGGATACTTTTGAGTTAGAGGGGAGATCTTATATCCATTCAATATGTTTCTACAGATAGGGGGAATAAAGGAAATATATTTTTCAAATGTAGATGTATATACTTAGCTTTATATTTTGGTTTCCTTATTGCGATAAAATTATATCCTTTGTCTTATTTTGAATCCTTGTATCCTTCCAAGAATGTAAATTAGTATAACTTCTCGTCGCTGGTATCAAACATCATTTAATTCCTTTTTATTTAACTTATTAAAACTAAAATTGTATATAATTTAAAATTCATGTTTTCTTAGAGAGGCTTTGTTTGTCATTGACAGCTGATTATTCTAAATAATTCAAATATCTTAGATTTCATATTTAAAAAGCATAGAGCATTAAAACTTTATGAGCATAGACGAAATTAGAGATTTAAGGCTAGCTATACACTACTCGTCAAATACACGCGTTTCTAATAAAGAATATGAAATAAGTTAAGGGGAATTGTAACAAATTAATATGTAATAATCATTTATGTAAACGGGAATTGCGTCCCGTTACACATTGATTCAAACGCAGTCTTGCGAGTATAGATATTTTGTCGGCTGACACGCAAAAGTCAGTGAGTACTACCACAGTCATGTTCATAGCCATAGTGAACCATTATATCCTAACCTAACAAAAACAATAGTCGTGCCTCTTGTAAAAAACAAAACCGGCGACGTAGCTGATAGTTCCAACTACAGGCCCATTTCGCTAGCGACGATATTAGCTAAGGTACTGGACAGTTTGCTTGATAAAATTCTTACAAATAATCTTAAATTGCACGACGCACAATTTGGTTTTAAAACTGGATTATCCACAGAGTCTGCTATACTATGTCTCAAGCAAACTGTGCAGTACTACACTGAAAGAAAGACGCCAGTGTATGCGTGCTTCTTAGACTTATCCAAAGCATTCGATTTGGTTGCCTATGACACCTTGTGGAACAAGTTAGAGTGCGAGACTGATTTGCCTGGCGATGTTATTGACATGTTTAAATACTGGTACAATAATCAAACAAACTTCGTCAGGTGGGCGGACGCGCGCTCTGACTTGTATCGGTTGGAATGTGGAGTGAGGCAGGGTGGGCTGACATCACCAAAATTATTTAATCTTTACATGAACACCTTAATCGTTGAGCTCAGCAATACCAAAATCGGATGTTCTATAGATGGAACATGCGTTAACAACATCAGCTACGCGGACGATATGGTGTTGCTGAGTCCATCGATAGGTGCACTCAGAAAACTAATAAGCGTGTGCGAGGGGTACGCGGATGCTCAGGGACTCAGGTACAACTCAAAAAAAAAGCGAGCTGCTAGTGTTTAATCCACGCGGTAGTAAATTTGACACAGTGCCGCCTATTACACTAGACGGAACGCAGCTAACGCGAGTGTCAAAATTCAAGTACCTGGGTCACTGGGTGACCGATGACCTATCGGACAACGTTGACGTGGAGAGGGAGCGTAGGGCATTGGCGGTCCGGAGCAACATGTTGGCGCGCAGGTTTGCGAGGTGTACCACAGAAGTGAAAACCACTTTATTTAGAGCTTTCTGTCAATCGTTTTACACCTGCAGCCTGTGGGTCAATTATACGCAAAGGACCCTCAATTCCCTACGAGTCCAATACAATAATGCGTTTAGGATGCTGTTGGGTTTGCCGCGCTATTGTAGTGCGTCAGCCATGTTCGCAGAGGCGCGTACGGACGGCTTTCATGCCGTTATGCGCAAACGAATCGCCTCATTGGCGCGCAGGGCGCGGGAAAGCCCCAATAGCATCCTGAACACATTAGCTAACCGTTTAGACTGTCCACTCACTAAAATACTTATAGACCTACATGTCAGGGACCACACTGCGCAACGTAAATGAATGAAATTTTTTATTATGACATACTTTGATTTTATTTTGTGGTTACTGTTTTGACATGTAAATAAGTTATTAATATTTTTGTTTTATTTTTATATTTTAATCTTAATTTTAATTTTTAATTTTATTTCCTTATTGTATGTGTATATGGACGACCTGTCTGAATTAAATAATTTGAATTTGAATTTGAATATCTATTACAACAAGGTCGATTATTGTTGCATAATTTTATTGTAATTAGTGAGTTTTGCTTGGCACCTGAGGATTTGTATTAAGTTCTCACAACACCAAACGTGGAAATTCACAAACGTTTTAAACAACAAAGTAAACTCGAAGACACGTGTGACTTGGAATGAATAACTTTTAAACTCTGCCAACTTTTGCCAACAGTCTTACTGTACATTCGCGCTTCGCCGTCAAGCCCAAACAATTCGTCCTCTTTTGACTAAGTCCGACAACTCTTCAAATTGTTCTTCAAGTTTTCTTTAAGTTAATTAAAGGACGCACCAAAAGAAGGCACTGATAACACTAAACTTTATTCGGTACCTTGATTAAGATAAACAGAAGACGATCTGTAAAAGAGTTGAAGACTAATTGGACAAGTTTAGCTCAAAGTATCTGAACAACATATAGTTCAAAGACATAACGAATCAGTCAAACATGTGTATAAACGACCTTAATGTTCAGGCAATATAGTCCACCAGTATACATATTTTTTGCACTTTGGCTATATTCATATCTTTGCAGTTGACTGTACTCACAAATATTTGAGCACGTCTCATTATTAAGGCGTCACAGTTTTTTTTTATACCACGTCGGTGGCAAACAAGCATACGGCCCGCCTGATAGAAGGCGGTCGCTGTATAATATAAACGCCTGCTACTCCAGGGGTGTCACATGCGCGTTGCCGACCCATTAAAACTTGTACTCTTATTTTGGAGAACCCCACGCTTTAGTCCTTCAGGAAAACCTCGGCAGGGAGCTCATTCTGGGATGGGAAATAGTTTTCCTAAATTTTCTAATTGATAATTATGAAAAGTATCATGGCACATTTTCCGCATTGCAATTTCATGTATAAATTAATGCTTTGGTTTGCCGTAACCTATTTCATTAATGATTTTCGCCCGTCAATAAATAATGAAATAGATAACTACGTTACGTTATTGATGAACATAAAAATAAAGACGCAGATATTATTTTCCGGGTACAGTAGGCTATTGTCATGTGGCCATAACATTGCTTGCATGTAATATCGGTGCAATGATTTGGGAAAAAATGGATCAGTGTAAGTACCTATATGCGCATTCATGTATATTAAAGGAGAATGGGCATTTTTGTATGGGGAGTGTAGTGCGATTGAGCCGTATATTGTTTAAAAAGGTCTTCATCAGAGTATTATTTTCTTGTATGGCACCGAAGCTGAATATCGAGTAGCGGCCCCTATATTTAAAAAAATAGACTCGGAATTTTAACAGTAGTTTTTCTAAATATACATTATAGAAGCAGTTGACAAGCATTTTATTTTAAAGAATAAGACGATATCTTCATATTTGTGTAACATTTGAAACGCTTAAGTCCAAAGAAAGTTAGAATTCCTAGTTAAAAGTTAAGCTCGCAATGAACATCTATGAATATATAAGCAGAACTACAATGTATATAGCATTGAAAAGGGCATACAAACTAAATATTGCTGTGATCTCGTCACATTGATTTAAGCACGATCAAACAATTGTAAAGCATGAAGTGAATCATTTATTATTTATAATAAATGTTTTGATTCATGTTTTTTTAAGTAGGCACACTACTATATACAGTGTGTAAATCTAATACGGGCGAACCTCTTAACGGTGGTTAGTATAGGACATAAGAAATGTAATTAGGTAACTTTTAAATGGAATTGCAATTAAAAATTTATCCATAGAAAATAATTCGGCCCGCAATGTAA
The DNA here is from genome assembly GCA_949128165.1 of Lathronympha strigana. Classification (NCBI taxonomy): domain Eukaryota; kingdom Metazoa; phylum Arthropoda; class Insecta; order Lepidoptera; family Tortricidae; genus Lathronympha; species Lathronympha strigana. The sequence continues at coordinate 6,553,621 of OX421911.1, forward strand.
TGCAAACACACCCGCGTTAAACATTCGTTGACAACTGTCAGCGTCAAATTTTTTATAGTACATTGCTGCAGAAAATTTTATAAAAAATTAATAATGGAGTCATAATTAAGTGTAACTTAAAAATATGTTTTAATTATTGAAAACACTAATGAACTCTATATTTGGTTAAATTTATCGCCCGTATTAGACTTACACACTGTATAAATTATAAATTGAAAGAGATGTCATATAGGTACTACAGAAAGAGTGACCAAGGTCCCCGGTGAGCAGGGCTGAAATCGAACCAGCGACCAAACGTTAACGTATGCATTTTAGCAGCTGATAGTGACAACCTACAGAAAGGGTTTTGAGCTAGTTTTATTTCTACAAGATTGTATGTGGCATGTAGAAATACTTCGACGTATTTTTCATAATTGAATATTATGCACGACGGATATTACCGAGCTTGCGATGTTTTAATTAAAATGTCACTTCTGTAATATTTACGGAATACCGCCTTTCACTGTGGTAGAGACGGTAAACACCGCAAGTTACGACGCTTTTCTTGAAGCAATTATTGAAGCAAGTTTTTTTAAAGATTTTCAACGACAACGATAAATTAATCTGTCAAAGACCGCAGAGCAACATAGACTTTTATGTACATGCACAGAGTACAATTACAGTTTTGATGTGATGTGGTGATTGTTTTAAAGATTTTTAGCCCCATCAACAGACTAAAATAATTCAGATATAGTCTGACAAACCAAGTCTGATAGTGATAGTAGACTAAAAATCTATATGCACCCTTTTTTTCGGAGTAGCAATACAAGCGTAAAAAAAACCGGCCATGTGCGAGTCGGACTCGCGCAGCGAGGGTTCCGTGCAATCTTTATCCACTTGTCATTCACATGTATCGACAGATCGAGTCACTAGTTTGCACGGAGTTAGTGTGGAAGTTTTTTTTTCCTTGATATTTTTTGTCAAGTAAACCAATTTTTTATACTTTATTTATAAGACGGTACTTACAGCATAATACAATATAAATAAATTAAAAGAAAAAAAAATCTGAGTTGGTTAAATTACAAATTTAGTTGAAAAAAGATTATTTTTTATTTAATAAAAAATATGTAGTGAGGATCAATTTTATATATTTCCTGTAATATTTAGGATAATAATAATTTTGTGTAAAAAAATCATAAACTTCGGAGATAAAGGGGGAAGAATGGTATTTTTTTTACATTCTCGTATATAAATAAAAAAAAAATTACAAAAATTATATTTTTTTTATGTGCAAATCAAGCCCTTTTAAATGATACCTCACATGACCCAGTAACTAAACTTTTAATATTTGCCCCCTCTTGTATTGGGCATTTTTCATTGAAAATAAACTAAAATAAATAATAAATTCTCTTTCAATGTGTCCTGATTAATTTTGTATATAACTACACCAAATTTCAAATCGGTACGAGTAGCTTAAGTATTCCTCAAAATATTTAATGATGTGACAGACAGACGGAGTCGCACCGTAAGGGTTCCTTTTTTACCATTTTGGTACGGAACCCTAAAAAGACAGTTTGACTCTCTTTGACTATACACGAATGAGAACAGATCATTGCCAGACTATTGTACGAAAATTTTCTTCAGTTATTGATAGTATAAACAACATTTTGTAACATTTATTCATTTTATTACAATTAGATAACATGAAGAACTTTTTACAAATAAACATAATTCATTCCTATACATACGACAATAATCTCCTATAAGTATTAACCAGTTCCATAAAACCCCTTCTGAGTCAATTGATGGGTAGTTTCTCATGCAGCCAAGTTCTCTTGCCTTCGTTGAACTCGGCGGCGGTATGGTCCGTGCCTTCGAGGATCCATTTGGTAGTGAGCAGGCCTTCAACTCCAACTGGGCCTAAAAATTACGAGTAAAATTTTTAGCTAAGCGGTTTTGAATCTAAGTAACATTATTTTCATCAAAAACTAAGGTAAGTGTTAGCAAGAAAATAAATTTGTTAAACTTTGGGCTCTCCAATCCCTTTAGAAAATGGACCCGTCTAGTGAATTTTTGACGTTCCTAACCACTCATGGCACGTGGTATCCTTAGGTAACAAGAGGGTTAAGAAGTTTTTAGCTGATATAGGTATAATGTATGATGTTTTATTACAAAAAAACTTGAGATTTTGTAAGCGATTCTTGATTGCGGCAAAGTCCAGTGCAATACACTGTTCTTTACCAATCTTTAGGTATGTTTCGATTATATTTACTCAAAATAAGCTATAATATGTCATAATATCCGATTAACACGGGCTTCCAACATAGAATAGAATAGAATACTCTTTATTGCACACCTCAGTACATGAGAAAGAAAAAAACATTTACAAGGTACAAACATGTTGGAAAAGAGTCGGGAAAGCGACATTTTACTGTACAAAATGCGCTTTGCCGCCTCTCAGGAAAAGTGCACACAAACGCACTTCTCACACATTCATAGGAAAAGCTATCTGTAATGACGACACATTAACACAGAAAGTAATACAACTACACTAACAAAACTTGCACACTTCGATAAGTTTTGTGTTCTCGTACGAAGTAGACACAACGAATACCCGCGCATGCCCATTTGGGCGTGTACTTTGGCAGGAGGGAAACAGTAAGTATGCCGACTCCCCTCCCTGTGTTGCTTCAAGGTCATAATATACCTCTGGCGTGTATCCTAGCAGTGGAGATGCCGACTTCAGCTCCAAGCCCGAATCGGAAGCCATCCGCGAACCGCGAGGACACGTTGTGGAACACACACGCACTGTCCACAGAGTTCAGGAAGCGTTTCGCCGAGTCGTCTGAAACAATGTAATATCTCAATAGTGACTGTAACTTTGATGTCAAATACCTATTAAGTGAAGAATTTTTTTTTCGGCTCGAGATGCATTAACATCGGGTTGCGGAGGGCGTAGTAACTCATGTTGTGTAATGTTAAACACGGCCACGAAAGCTTCAGTAGTTTTAAAATGTCACCGTAATACTGCAAGTAATTTATGACAGTGAATAACATCTTCACAGAAGGATAAAATAGGTACTTAAGCTAACTACGTACATGATTAGTGATCATAATTCCCAAAAATAATTCTTATAAAACAGAACTTGTGATATATATTTTATAGCTTGATGACGAACGATATACGTATAGATAATTTAATTGTGTTGTTATTGACAGCAACTACATAAACATACTAAGTAATGTTTACTGTTATGTTAACAGTTATTAAAATCACACGCAAACAGACTACACCGACGTCAGCAAATAGTAACATCTTATCGTGGTTTTACAATAGTCATAATAAAGTTCCTTATCTTTTGTAAATTTAAATATGCATAGCTGCGAAAACATGCGTACATAAAACAAACGCAAATACAAGATAAAAGTTACTATTTAGATTAAAGATCTGTACCGATAAAATTCGCTCACCATTTTCAGTAACGATGACATCGGTGTGGGAGCTGCCAAACTTGTGAATGTGCTCTACAGCCTCGTTGAGATCTTCCACGATTTCAATGCAGCACTCCAGAGCACCGTACTCATACTTCATTGTCTTTGCTGGGGAGGGACCAAACGTTAAATGTTGGGATAGCTTAGGTCCGGCGTGAATCTTCACGCCTTCCTTTTTCAACATGTGGCAAATGTCCGTGAAAAGAGAGCTGTGGAGATGATTCTCGTGCAATAGCAGAGTTTCCATCGCATTGCAAGCGGCGGGATAGTCACATTTGGCATCTCTTACTATCTTCAAAGCCTTAGCCGCATCGGCATCCTTGTCTATGTACACATGACAGACGCCTTCCGCGTGACCGAGAACGGGAATGTGCTGCGACTGCTTCTGAATATTTCTGACTAAATCTGATGATCCACGGGGTATAATCAAATCGATATGTTTCTCCATTGATAACAAGTCACTGATTTCCTCTCTGGTTGATACTAATGATATAGCATCTTGAGCGCCAACAGTTTGAAGAGATTCTTTTACTAAATCCATAAGTGCTTTGTTAGAGTGAGCGGCTTCTTTGCCTCCTTTCAACAGAAGACCATTAGCTGACGCCATGGCTAAGGCAGCAACTTGGGGCAATGAATCAGGCCTTGATTCGAATATGACTAGCAGTACGCCAATAGGGACGGTTATTTGACGAAGCACTAAGTTCTCTGCCAGTTTAGTCTTCTTTAGAACTCTGCCGACATTCTCGTAACTTGAGTCAGCAATTTGCTTCAAACCGTACGATAAAGTTTTCAATTTCCCTGCGCTCAAGGCGAGTCGATTCAAGAGAGGTTTGGCAAGACCTCCTTTTGTAGCTTCTTCTATATCTTTAGAGTTTGCCTGCAATATCTGATCCTGTTTTTCAACTAAGAGTTCAGCAAGCTTGTGGATTGCAGAAGCCCTATCGGCTGGTGACAGCTGCTGCAAAACACGACTGCCCGAACGAGCTAAAATATGAACATCAGTATTAGTATTATTAAAAACTTAAAACTAGATAAATTTACTACATTATTTGCGTTGCATACCATTTTCAGCAGAAACATCCACAGAAGTAGAACTAGGAGCCGGACAGTCGGTGAAGAACGTGCCGACCTTCCTGCCATTAATGATGGTTTTGATAGCCTTTTCTTGCATACCATTGCAGATCACCACGCTCACACCTCGAGCCATGGCCCAAGTCGCGGCGTTGACTTTTGAGTCCATACCACCTGTACCGACCTACGAGAAATTCGGAGATGATGAATCAAATCGATATACATTTACATTTATACTCTTTACATACACATGTACATATTCATTTATTTTCACGTATAAACGGCCTTGTCGGCTGATGGCAAGTGGAATCTGGGACTTCTACATATATTCGATATCCGTTTATCCATCCATATTCTTATCTAACGCCAAACGAAACTTAGATAAAATTATTACCTAAAATCCCTGCACGGAAGGGAAGTCAATCTGAATTCCTGATCGGATTCCTTGAGTTGTCTTGGCTATGGACTATGGCCCCTACCATAGCCAAGATAACAATGCAGCATCGATAAAGCCCACAGAAAAGCAAAACATGAACGACAAGTCACGCGATCATTTTCATACATTATATGTATACGTCTGGCACTTAGCTTCAACTCCAAACTATCAAGTCACCTTGGATTTAGTTCCGAACTCCACTTGATCCTTATCTTTGGCTGTGTAGGTGTGCATCATGCGTGCGCCATCCTCCCACGGCGGCTTGTTGTAGATGCCGTCCACATCTGACATCATGATGAGCAGGTCGGCTTGCACCTCCGCCGCCAGCAGTGCTGAGAGGCTGTCGTTGTCCTTAAGGCCAATACCCTAAAACAAAAAGCGATCGGCATTGATAGCCAAAAATTTTCTCATATTGTCATCTCTGGACCATCACACGATTTTGAGGATTAACCTCTCTTGTTGTCATCGTCAACCTGTATAATTCATAATTATAAGACAGTCAAATACTACCCAGTATTTGCTGACATCAACTTGCCTAGTAGGTATACCGGGTGTGGCCTGTAATAGGACTAATAAAGTGAATCGCAGGTAGATTCAATTTATCCTCGAACCTAAAAACTTTTGTTCAACAACTTTGCGTCTTCTAACAAACTTGAAAGTGTAATAAAAATCAAAGTACACGTTATTTTTAAAAGTCGCTGAGTAAAAGTTGTTCAGTTTCGTGAGTACTATCTACGATTAAATTTATTACTCCTGTTACAAGCCACACTTAGTACAGTCAAGTGCAAAAATATGGTTCGACATAATCGACTCATAAATATGGTACTACGCTCTTATTACACCGGCATAAGGTGCTATGGGACATATTTTTGAGTAAGATGTGCACCACCATATTTTTACTCTTGACTGTACGTATAGATTTTTAATCAAATTAAATATTACAGAAGTTAAAGTGAAACTTTGAGAAAAATCTAACAGTCACATAAAGGCTACCCAATATTCAATTCCCAAGAAGCTACTAAAAAGAAGACACGCAAATTTTAAATCAATTTCAGCTAAAGAAATATTGTCTTTTATTATGTCTTAATGTAATAAACTAGTCCCTTCTCGCGAAAACCCCTATCTGTGTCGTAAGTGAAAGAAAACACAATTTAAAGGAGCCGTCAACTTGTTCCTATAAGATTTCGCGAAAGTTCCAAGTACTTTTCAAGGAACAAGGAAGTTGACTCTTTTCTTTAATAATTACTTTAGATCTTTCTCTTTGAAATGCGATGAGGATGAGGGTTGTTATGCCAGAGTATCCGGCCGATGCTACTAAAGTTGATAAGTTGATACTTTGAAACTGTATAAAAATAACACGAGAATGACCATGATGTATAAGAACAGGTACTTATTTTATAAAAAAAATTTTTTTTACATTTACTGCATGCAACTCATGTTGCGCCACTCATACTTACTTAATCTTTATAGTAAAACTTGTCAATATTATATTCCGTACGTAAACAAAATTAAGCTTCAGTAATATACAAATAAGATTTTTTATCGTCAGTTGTGAGTTCTATTTATGCAACAAGTGCGAGAAGTAGATGATTTCCGACGAGTGTATAATCACGTGTTTCATACAATGTTTTACTATGCATTGTGCGAGCATTGAAACAATAATTATTACAGTACACCGGGGTGAGCGGCGGCTGACCGCAACCTGTGGCGCGGTCGGGCCCTCCGGAGGGCCAGGTCGTGCGTAAAAGTACTATGAAAACCCATTTTGACGCTGACCTAGATTGAATATAGGACTATTAGCTACAAAGGCAAGATTACACTATATTTTACTCCAACAGACATGATTTCCAAATTTCACATGATATATTTGATAAAAACATTGTAAATCAACGTCATCTAAAACAAGTACCTATCTTATAATGATTATAATATTAGATGTCAAGCATTTACAACGATGAAGTTTTCAGAGGTGCCCTATAGAACAAATTTCTGGCCCCAATTTAACCACGCTGATAAGTGTGACAATTCCTAAAACTACAGAATTACAGGCGTTTCAAACATCCATAGGCTACGGAAACTGCTCTCCTTCACGCGGCCTATGTGCTTATTCGCCACCATTTCGATAATTTTAATAAAATCGCAACGTATCGTCAACAACCGCCTTCACATTTCTAAATTTGCATGCCACGATATGGCGGAATGTACATGGAACACCTTTTTCTATCTACCTGTAACTGTTTATAACCTGCATTCATGCAAATAAATGTATTTCATTTCATTTCATTTCATTTCATTTCATTTCATTTCATTTCAACAAATTCGTAATTTCTTGGTGAAAACTTTTTGACAATTGTCACGAGATATAATAGTGTATTAATGAATTTTCGGTAGTTTTTGACATGAGAATGATGTTGTATCGGAATTTCGTGACCTATGTCGTGTTTCATGTGACAAATGTCAAGAGCTCTTCACAAAAATATTCGTTTTTAATATCAATAATTATCGCTCGCGGAAACAGAAGACAATATCAGTAATAATAATGTTTTTATTTGTAAATGACATGTTAGCAGCAAAGAAACATACGTAAGAGGCGCCTGTAGCCCATAGACGCATGTAAAAGGTACCAGTTATAATGATGCTGACAATGCCACACCTGTCGCCGTGGTGAAATTGGGACCTGCATGCTTACCACGAAAATCGAACGATTGCGGATTCGTATCTCCATCTCTGTTACACTTGCATATTGGAGTGATAAAGAGGTATTCCCGTCAATGCCAATTTTCGATGTTCGTGGTAGGCGTGCAGGTGTCATTCGTCAGTCAATGCCACGCTAGAGAACCCGATTGCAATTTATTCAACACGGAAAAGAAAATTTAACCTTATTCCGATACTATTAGAGTTTAAACTAGATCAACTCCATTCAGAAGCAAGTAACTGTATGTGAAAGTGCGCTTTATGCTAGTGCGTTTTAAGTTGACATTCGCTTACCTTCTTCCCAGTCCCTGGAACAACGGTGTCGTCGTGTACGAACATGGGCGGACTGACCGCGTCGTTCGTGTTGATAATGGGGACAATGTTGAGGGAAATTAGTTCCGAGAGCGTGGCGAACAGATGCTTGCGGGTCTCCTCGTTGTAGAAGTCGGGCTTTGTCACTAGCACCTGGGAATCAAATGTTTTGTTTTGTTAAGATAAATAAAATGGCATGACAATAATAGACGGTATTCATTCATCGTGGTATCTTTATATGTACTATCGTTTAATTCATTCATAAATTGCTAATGCACTTCTGAACGTGTGTGTACATACAGTGTGAAAAGTTTCGATGGGCCCTGGAGGGAAAGTGCCTTAAGTTCTTTTTGTTCGTTTATTGTAATGTGCCTAAATTTACTTCTTTGTGTCACTTTATAATGCTAGTTTGTCAAATTGTACAAGATATTTATATACAAGATCCGCTCCAACAATTTCTTAAATTAAGTTCACTCAGAAATCAAATGATCAAAATGTTATAAGTTAAATGTTTGCCAAGTTTGCCTGTCTTTCCAAGAAATATGATTGTTGGGAAGAGACGGAAATAACGAACTTCTAATTTGTACCTTTATAAAAGGAACCCGTAGCAAAATAATTATGTTACTGAATATGAAGGCTACATTTATACAATTGCCGTTATTTTGAAATTACTTCATTATTCGTTACGTAACTAGGCGGGATAATATTATAAGTACCTATTATTTATTGAAATTAAACACTTTAGAACGGATTAATCGCGTTTATTAACACCATGATCCTACGTTTCGAGCCCTTAACAGCAATCGTTTTCACAGGGTTAAGATGATGACTGAGAGAATGCGAATGCAGACCGGCCGGCTCGAGTAACGCCGGCACGTTAACAATTTTTAATCTGTAAACTATTTATTTTTAAACGTGTTTATCTTATTGTATGTTAAGGTTGCCAAGAATGTAGACTCTTAAACGTGTACAAAGAAACTCCAGTTTATGGAACTTAAAACACAGTGTTAGTAATTGAAAATGGTTTCCAAATTGTTTTATTACAGCGTCTGCTATTTATTCGTATTTCGACTAGGCTTCCAATTAACTTAAATTTATAGACAGTATTTCATCATTTTATTATTGAAATAATCTCTTCTTGCGTTAACTATACGAATTTAGGGCAGTCTTTATTTAAATTTAATCATAATAAATGTTACACCAAATTAATTCTTGGCATAATATTTCACAGAAATTTTTAAATTAAATAAGTACCTAAGTTAAGGTTTATTTAAAGCTTGAAAAATGTATTTAAGTATATTATGCTTCGACTAATGGCCCTTTATACAGTTTTAAGATAGAAAATTGTTTTTTTAAATAAATAATAGGTCTTCTGTTACCGCGATTGTTATTAATTGAAATTAAACACTTTAGAACGGATTAATCGCGTTTATTAACACCATGATCCTACGTTTCGAGCCCTTTACAGCACTCGTTTTCACAGGGTTAAGATGATGACTGAGAGAATGTGAATTCTCCCCGTCAATCAAAAAAGTTACTTGTGCAAACTACCTACAATTACAAAAATATAAATAATTTAAAAATAAAAACAAAGGTAAAAAAATAAAAAAATCCTCACAGGATTTAAATATTTAACCTAGTATAACTACGTTGTAAAACGTGTACATGTACCTAAGTATATACATACACCCTTGGGAAAATGAAAAGAAACTGATGCTAAATGTACTTCTTAAGTACTCCCCACGACGTGTGCCTAATTTCAAATTCAATGAGTTACTGTTGCGTAAAAGTACGTGGTATTTTCGTGGTACAGTTAACTGCAAAAAGAGTTTCATTCGCTTCGTTCCCTTTACCACCTTATTGTGATAAGCATAGAATAAAGTAAAAGAACTAGATACCCAATCAGCCGAAAAAAATGACGTCATGCATGCAGTTGAAACAGTTTTTCATATAGTTTTGTTTGGAAAGTGACGTTTCGTTAAGTGGCAACCGCCTATAAAGGTTTAACAGTGTTAGTAGTTCTGTGTATGAATTTGACACTTAATGCTTACGTCATTACCTAAGCTCTTAAAAGTACGAAACATTTATCGTTTGTATCATCATCAATGCGAAATTACATTTTTGACGCTTTTGTTCTGTTTTGTGTGTCTATTTTAATAAGTCAATGGTGATAAGATACCAAACTGGATACATCTCTTTGTAGTAGACTGTATCTATATATTTTTAATGCTAACTAGCAAAAACGTGGCCTGAATTTTAAGTCAACTAAATTGTAGCTATCTTTCGTATTTATAGTAACGTTATTACGTAAATATAGGTATGTTGACAGACCCGAGAAAGATTATTGATGAGTTCGAAAATGTTAGCTAATAATGTCTTCAAAGGTTTTCGTTGCGCAAATAAAAGACAAACATGTCTGTGTTATATTATATCAGTTATAATATGTGGTACATAAATGTCTTTTTTTTATTCAAATACGTTTTTTAGCGATGAACACCTATATAAGCCTTATTGAATAAAACGAGAAATGCATGATATGAAATATAACTGATGTAATACATCAGTTATATTTCATATCATGCATTTCTCGTTTTATAGTAAATGTTTTACATGTATATGTCACCGTAAAATTGTGAATTCCCGACAGTTTATAATTTGACTAGGAAAATTATAAACTAACCTAACCTATCCGTTTCTTTACAATGTCGCGCGTTAGTTTATAAACTAACGGTACTCAACGGTATTTTACGGTACACATGAAAATGAAAATGATTTATTGGTAACACATTACTAGGAACAAAAAGAAGAGAACAGAAGTCTTCTTTTAAGTAAGAATTTTACTTGTGTCAGAAGGCTCCGCTCTTCAGTAAATTTAGTGGGTTACAAACCAATTTATAATGTTTAATATAAAATTTACAATTATTAATACTATAATGATCTACTATCTATACATGCATATAAGGCGAGTAATATATATTTCATATACAAAATGTACTTATTCTAATTAACCTAATTTTATTATACGGTTAGCGCAACAGGTATCGAAATTCAAAATTCGCTTTCGCAAAACACTTACTATGGCTTAATTTAACAACATGTGGTTCTTTACAACTTGATCGTTAATGTTAAAAAATTATAAATACTCATACTTTATCATAAAATAAATATTGTGGGCGTTTTTGCCATTTGTACATTAATGGACAGATGTCATTGGTAATTGCTACGCAAAGTCTACGTAAAGCCTTTAAAATTATAGTGATGAATCTGTGAATGTAAAAAAATATAAATCATCGAATTACGTAGAACTAATTGGGCATAAATTAAACAAGATTTAACGTTACTGAAACGCAATTATCTACATACGTTCAATGTTTATAGACATTAAGTATGAACTACAGTTAATTTATGATATTATTCCATGTTTATATAAAAGTAACAATAAAATCTTATACGTATGTTCAAGAATGTAAACAAACAACCACGTATTTCTGTTGTTAGATTAATAACATAATTCCAGAGATAATATATGTTGCATTATTAACTGTTAATTTTAATTTACAATGTAGCTTTTTATATAAACGTTTTTTCATCATTAAAACCATAATAGAACGCTTTAATATTCCAATTAAAACAGTATGGTAACAGAAAGCCCTGTTTATTTTAACAAGATAAACCAAACCTTGAAACCAATTTTAATTTAGTCGACTTCAATATAAATCCATTGTAACTGGACACTGAAGGTTGTTTTTAAGTTGCCAGTTTATGCCCTCTTTTTTCGGATTAGTTCCGAAGCTCTACAGATTATACTCGCAAGCTCTTTAAATCCGATATAAATTTAAATTTCTTAGTTGAGGGATTATCTCTAGACTCACGATGACTTTTCTTTCTTATCGAATTAAAAAAAAAGTTTTAATGCCAATATTTGAAACAGTCCGGGAGCATCAGTGGCCCAGCGGTAAGAGCGTGAGACTTTCAATCCGAGGGTCCGGGTTCAAACCGGTACGAAATTTCGGAACTTATGTAAGAAATCTACTTAGATATTTACCGATCGTTTTTCGGTGAAGGAAAATATCATGAGGAAACCGGACTAATCCTAATAACGCCTAGTTTACCATCTAGGTTGGAAAGTCAGATGGCATGAAACTAGCGCCTACGCTAAATCTTGGGATTAGTTGCCAAAGCGGACCCAAGGCTCTATGAGCCTTATAAGCTGGGAAAACGCTAGGAAGAAAAAGAGAATATTTAAAACAGTCCAAGGTGCCATTCGCTAGCGCTCAGTAGCGTTGCGTGGTTATCTCTCTCTCTTTCATTCTTCCCTATAAGTGCGACAAAGACAGTAGCGTTTCTTTCGTGACTGAGCGTTAGCGATTGGCATCTTGGCTACAGCTTAGACAGTGCGCAGTCTAAACTATGAAGGTAAATCCTTAAACATTTGGAGCATTCACGATTATTTTCTTCCATAGAATTGCCTACAAATATGAATTTCCAAAATTGATTACAGTTTTAAAAGTACTCGACCAATTTTATCGCTAGTGGTCCGAATGATACCCGTTTATAAAAGGTTTATTTGCGAGTTTAAGTAAAACATTTATGAAAAATAGACACTTTAAAAAATAAACACGAAGTAATATTTATCAATTACGTATTTTTTCATGCAATTATTTTTTCCACAACCGCCACCAATAATTTATTTTGATATCTATTTATTTTTTGGGGCGGAAAGTAGAGAAAAAAAATTAGGAAAATAGATAATAAGTATACACATATTCGAGATAATCACTCAATTATATACCAGAAATCCTACCCGGGACCCTCTGTTTCGTAACCAACGTTAGTGTTACTAACTTGACTAGGAGACCTTGATCTATTATTTCATATTATAATAAAAAAGTAAAGCGACTTCGTGTTCGGTTCACTTAAACCCTCAGGCTTCAGATTTAAGTTGAGATTAATTTAAAAATTGGATTTTACTCCAGGGCATGCCGCCTATTAATCAGTTTAATTTCATCAGCATCCCTATCTGCATGCTTCATCGCTTGTACTCCGTAGAATTGCTCTTAAATTTATACACGTCATATTAAAAAAAAAATAGACTGACCCCACATTTTATTATTATTTAAGTGTAAATTAAACTTCGCCCGCTCTTGAAAAATATGCAAAATTAATTACCCATATAGCATAAGCGACCGTTTTCCACCGTTTTAAAATCATGTGTATTTTTGCCTGGGTATAAAATGTAATATATATTTTTAATCCCTGTTACGAAATTGCGATTTCATAGATAGATAATGTGGAGAGAGTAATACCGACATTTAAAATTTAAATGTACACAAACATGCACCTTAAATTGTATAGCTTACGATTTCATTTTCAAACTCCTTTGTTTTTGAGATATCGCTATTATGCTTAGCAGACTATGCACTCTGCTACGGCAAGATGACAATCGCTCGCGCTACGTAGGGTATCGTAGTTGTTTTTCTCTATCACTCTTTCATATTAGTGCGACAATGACAGTTGCGTTTCGTTTGCGACGTTAGCGATTCTTGACTACGCACGCAGAGCAGAATTATAGCGGGCCGTATACGAGTACGATCAGGCATATCTGCTCGATCTGCCGATAAATGAATGGGACATTTGTCTGGCAGATGCTCAGTGGACATACCCACTATGGAAATCTCGCCCGAGCGTATATGGCCGGTATATGACCATAAGACATGTACTTACCTAATAAAAGACTGGCAACATGTTGTTAATTGCGATTTATACATACATATCGTTGGATTAACAAGTATTAAAAATATCTAGAGAAAAATAACTCCATACCTCTAAGATGGTTTAAAATTCATGTCATACGTTTAATTGGTGCGAATTTGTATGCTGAACGCTTGGGTGAGGGGTAATATTATGAAATACTCTCGACATCGCCGACTTGTTTTGTGGAACATCTTTGTACTCCGTGACGTGCGTACACAGGGCGCAATTTGTAAAAGATGTGCTTATTTATCATAATAGCAAGATAGTAGCAATAACGGAGTACAGATGCTGGCTTTGTCTTAAAAGACTTGGATATTTTTTTATCCCTTTGTACGTATTCTCGTGTATAATTTATATGTTTCTATTCTGTTTGAGGTATAGTAAAGGGTTACAATATTTTGTGATATGTCTCTACTCATTTACAGAACAAAATAACGCGTAATTTTCTGAGATAAATTGTTGTTATTTTTTTCACATAAAGAAACTGCTTAGATAACGCTCAGAAACAAATAGTCACTCAATTTGTGTATTCGTAGAAGCAAATACTTGTTTACATTTTTTTGTACAATCATTGCACTCGACCCAACGCGTGATTGGCGGTTGGCATCTCATGTGTTCTCAAATTCCGTATCATAACTTAAAAATAATATGTTTTCTTTTTTTTTACTGTAGGGTTGGGAAAAGATGAGTAATCAAACAGATGGAGGTGACACCACATAGCGCGGAGCACGGAATTATCGGCTTAAGTATATGAAATTCCACATGCTACCCCTGGTCTTCATCATCAGTCTACTTCACCAAATTTATGGTTTTAAGAGGTCACTTTAGAAAACACCAAAATCACCATATATGTGCCTTTGAAAATTGAGGAGTTCTCGAAATTCCTAATGGATGCATCATCAGATCAGAACCAATTCTTATGGGACTAATTTGAAGGTGTCTTTTCGAACAAAAAACAACTGCTCAAATTGGACTCGGATTATCGGCTCATGTATCTGAAGTTCCACTAGCCATCCCTGGCCTCCATCATCAGGTTTACCTAACCAAATTGTTTTTTTTTTACTTAAGAAAACACCGAAATCCATGTGCCTTTGAAAATTGAGCCGTTCCCACATCACCACATTTCTATGCGAATGAATTGGAGCTAACTCCTTTTGAACAAACAAATAATCACCTAAATCGGACAACGGAGCTCGGAGTATTGGGTAAACATACATTAAAAAAAACAAACGAATATATAACCGTCTCCGTCGATTTTTCATATTCAGATAATAACAGATTGTAATTAAATTAGGTATAGAGCTTGGAACAAACCCATGAACTTTTACGAAAAAGTTTTATGAAAATTAATTAAATAACAATACCATTTGGGAAAAATCACAGAAAAATTCCAGTTTAAGTACCTACATAGTACAAGCTGTGGCGTATCGTAAAACTATCGAAAATGGTTTCCAGCCGAGCTAGGAAATACTACGCCGCGCGTAGCCCGTAGCGAATAAGCCTCGTTTATCAGGGAATATTTTGATACTCGCAAAACACCGCGTGCATGCTCATCATGCGCTGTGAAAGGGTTAAACCGTCAATTTAAATTAAACGACGTCGTTTTGAGGGTCTTAATTACCTCGCTGAAAATAAATTAACATTATAAGCTTATTTTTAGAACGAGAAGGCGTACTTATAGCATGTCTAAAAATGCACCAGAGTGCGTAGATAAGATGCCAATCTTTAACGTTCAGTAGCGAACCAAACGCATATAAATAATAATATAATAAGGTTATTATAGTTTATAATTATATTAACTTACTTCAGCTCGTTTGACTGCATTCTAACGTACTTATGGGTACGTAAATCGTTTTTGTCCAGGTTAAGTAACTTAAAAAGAGAAGTAGTAGGATGGGAAGTACTATAGCGTTCAGAATTGCATGGGCAATTTATGAATGAATTCATTCATAAACTGCCCATGCAATTCTGAACGCGTGTGTACCTATTATTTTTTATGTTTTTTGTTTTAATACAACAAAACCTGTCTTTTACGTACTAGGTAGGGTTAATCGTCAGTAACTGCGTGCGTAGCCAAGATGCCAATCGCTCACGCTTAATAACGTATCGTAGCTACCTCTCTCTATCACTCTTCCTTATTAGTGTGACAATGACAGTTGCGTTTCGTTAGCGACTGAGCGTGAGCGATTGGCATCTTGGCAACGCACCCTGGCCACCCTTCAGTAACTGGCCAGCTTACACAAAAATGAATTTTATTGACCTATAAATAGAATTATTTTCTAGAATTCTATTTTTACTGAAATCTTACAACGAATTTTATTGGCTTATAAACAGAGTTCATTTTTAGTATGAGATGGCCAATCACTGGCGAATTACCCTACTACCTACTAAATAGTACCATCTCTTGTAACTTTTTTGTGTTTCTAACATTTATTTGGAATCAAAACTAAATAACGATACCTAATTTGTTTTTGCCACAGGTCATTAACTACCTACTAAACTGAAAATAAGGGAACATTTTACAGCGCCATAAAAATTCACGATGCGTTAAAAGAAAATGTTGTTTTTACTAGTTGAATTAATTGAAAACGACTTGAAACAAGCCATTACGCTAAAAGCATCAAAATTGCGCAGTCAAACCTTTCCCTTGTCAATTACTTTATTGTAACAATTAAACATAATAAAATTGGACCAGTTTACCGTCTAGACGGACTATTAGCCCTCGTTTTCTTAGAAGTGTTTTCTTGTCATCGAATAACTAAATAATAAAAGTTGTGTTATGACTAGGTTATTTTTAGGATAGTTACCGTTCTTTTGAAAATTATGTCTATATTTTTATGTTATTATCATGTAATAGACAAGTGACCATACGAACTAAAATTAAACCAAATTAGACAAATGAAAAGTATTGTATCTGTAGTGATATTAGTGATATCCCGACCATTCTTGCTCAAATTCCTTCTTTTATAGATAGTTTCCTGTGGGGTCGTTTATACAATTACAGTAAAATCCGTTTATACTCGTAGTAACACCGAAGGAATATAGATAGATGGATAGATCATTTATTTGTATTATTTGTACATCGTCACATTTCAATTCATTATTTACACAAGTAAAAAAATAATAATAATAGGGATCGTGGAAGTAATTAAGTACTTAGTTAAATAATGATAATACAATTGTGAAATGAATGTCATTGGTCTGAAATATTATAAATCAATTAAAACCATATAATAAGTTACATATTTTCGACATATTTACTCATCCATCAAGGAACTCATTAACTGTATAATATGCGTTTTTTGTGCAAAACCAAAAAAACATAACAAAAAATACGTCGTAATAACCGGACATACATCTTTCTTCTCAATGGTAGACGACATATTACTTGTCACATCATGTTTTTGTAGGAAAGATCACGAAAAGAGTGAAGGAGTCACTATAACCGAACATAAATCGAAAAAAAATAGCTTAACAGGTAGGTGTAAGCGACGCATCAATTTAAGCGAAGTTATTGTATCCGGCTAAAAAAAAGAATTTTATATGAAAACCAAACTTCGTACTGTCACGTCATACTAAGCGGTTGGTCAATATAAGCGGAATCACTATA
Organism: Lathronympha strigana; assembly: GCA_949128165.1. Lineage (NCBI taxonomy): Eukaryota > Metazoa > Arthropoda > Insecta > Lepidoptera > Tortricidae > Lathronympha > Lathronympha strigana. The sequence goes on from OX421911.1 coordinate 6,570,969, forward strand.
AATGGATTCTACTGTATTCCATAAAAACTGCGTAAAAAAAGCCCTGCCCAAAAAAGTGCGTAATAGTAGATTACATACCAAGGCCGTTTTAGTGGGAAATGTCTCGGATCCCATGTAATTGTCGGCCGAGGCGAAGCCGAGGTCGACTAACATGTGATCCGAGGCTTTCCCATTTAACGGCCGAGGTTTGTATACTATTTTTCAGCCCGACGGAGCCGGCAGGCGGCAATTTAGTTTTGCGTAAAGTGGCGCTTACCGGCCGGAGGACTGAAAAAGTACTTTAAAACGTACCTGAGCGATCTTCACGTTGTACTGCGAGAACATGGCGTCGTACATCGACATGAGCTCCGACTGCCCCACAGCCGCCGCCGCTCGGGGATCCAGAGTGCTGCTTGCATCCTAGAAACAAAAAAGCTACTATAAACAGGCGTATGGATCTAGCCGCTAAAACTCAAATCGATAGTCGTTGGTTGATTCCGAAGCGTACTTATGGAAGCGTTCGCGAATCGCGTTAAGACGTCATGGTTAGGCCCGGTGCGAGATGATGAAACCCGCTTAGCGTAGCTGTTTCCATTCTCAGGGATATAAGTTTTTATGAATAATCATAATTATGAAGTCCAAAGTATGGGGTGAATTTGTGAGTAAAGGTACGTTTCATGGTTTATATAACAAATATTTACGAAAAAAAAAACATACATTTAAAACGTGTCTGAGCGGATACGTACCCGGATGAACCTAAATATATATATTTTTAAATAGCCTATTAAGTGTCCCACTGCTGGGCAAAGGTCTCCCCTCGTAAAAATGAAACCTACAGAAATAACATACCCGCGTCACTCCCGACATAAAAGTGTCCATCATGTTTGCAACTTTCATTAGGCACGGTGGACAGCTTGTATAATTGTATACAATTATTTTATCGTTCGAGTATCAATAAATTACTGGATTTCGTTTGAAAAAGTCTCGTGACACGCTGTTTGAAAGTTGTTTTTTTTTTTATATACGAGAATATTGAATAGTATTTGTATAAAAGAATAGTGTTAAACCTCTCTGTTGTGTGCAAAATGTTCCTACCATAGTTTTCCTATATTTCGATCGCTCCAAAATAAAAAGAATTCTCCTCCACTGAGCAACAGATTAGAATAGAACCTCGCAAAGCTGATACTCGTATATCATAAAACTTGCTCTAAGATACTCGTGCCGAACATATGAAATTTGGCAGGGTTTATTAGTTTTTAAGAAGTATGATTTTTATTAGTCATAATTAAATTTTGTAAAATAATCACGAATACCACTGCCTTAATTAAAATACTATTAGACTAAACGAAAATCAATAACAGAACATTCGTATTCAAATCGTTTGCTCGACTTTGGGCTATATTTCGATTTATGACAAATATTCGTCGTTCTTATCATTTGATTTCTCTTCTTCCTAGCGTTTTTCCGGCTTTTGCCACGGCTTGTGTAGGGAGTCTGGGGTCCGCTTTGGCAACCAATCCCGAGATTTAGCGTAGTCACTATTTTTACGAAAGCGACTACCATCTGATCCAACCCAGGGGGTAAACTAAGCCTTTTTGGGATTAGTCCGGCTTCCTCACGTTGTTCTCCTTTACCGAAAAGCGTTTGCTAAATACGTATCAAATGATGTTTCGTACCTACGCAAGTTCCGAAAAACTCATTGGTACGAGCCGCCATGATTTGAATCCGCGACCTTCAGTTTAGGCTCAGTTCGACTGAATCGCGTTAAGTCGTTATGGTAAGGCCCCTGTACGGACTTAAGTTGTAGTACCTATATACATTAAATTTTCGACATGCCTTTCAATTGTCAACTAAACAAACAATTTCTCACACACTCAATAATATAGTGTCAGTCAGTCAGTTTTTTGTTTTACTCACAAACAAAAAGACAACAAAACAAAAACATACAGTTTAAGCAATAGAAAACTTCGTATGAGTACCTATACTCATACTAAATTACAATTTTCTTGTGCTAACGGTCACTGAACTTACCCGACGGACAGACGGGCATGGTGAAACTATAATTACTGTTAGGGTTGAAAATTCTGACAGTATGCCAGATTAAAAACACATACCTCTCTAGTATGATCGCTGGGCGAGAGAGTCTCTCTCATGGACATGGACATCAGCAGCTCGTGTGCCAGCTTCTGCCGCCCGAAGGCCACGGCACCGGAGCTCACCATAATGCATTCTCGGCCTTCGTGATGGCATTCTGCGACCTGAGGAGAAATCAGACAAAGATAAGGTAAGAAGAGGGCAGAAAAAGCGTAAAGTTTAAGATATTAGATCGGCGATAACGCACCTTAGCGTTTAAAAACAGGCAAAAGGTTGTACGCTTTGTGGCCCCTTGAACCCCCTGTAGGTCGAACCGGATTTAAAACGTCAATATAATCTTTTAAGAATATGTAACTTCACAAACATAAATACATCAGTTACAATATAACCCTATTGGCGCTGCGTATCGAAGCCAAATTATAAGCATGACTGTCGAATCGTACGATCCAGTTCTATCCGAACAAATGTAGGTATACTATTTGCTCTTCAATTAATATCGCCTTTCTGATGACATGAATGAATTTTCAGAAAAAGTCGAACTTTGGGAATAATCAAAGTTTTAACGTAATTATGTCTTGCTTGTAGCCGTTATTTAATTTATATAAAGCTTTAATTTACTTTTCACTTCTCTTGCTCGAAAAATTGCTTTTTATGCTCTAAAGAATAAAGTAACATCGCAAGCGCGTCTACGAGGCGCGGGTGAAAACAAACGCGTCCAAACATAGCAAACACGGATGTTTCATTTTCAACGATTTAAATGAAGACATGAAGTTTCTTGTTTATGGCTCCCCACATTTACTTCCTGGCCTTAGGCCGTGAAGTAATGTATTGCGTAAGTATGAACGAAACATTATTGTCCGCTGTTCTAACTTTTTAAATTTGCGTACTAACACTTTACTGACAAAGGAAAAATTACATACAGCCAAAGACCACTAGATACTTGCGACGTTAAAAAAAAATCTATGGAAAATTCTAATACCTATGTATATTTACGAGTAAAATGTGCGGTTAAACATGGTGTTTGAATAGCTCATTCAAATGGCATGTTTAAAAAATAAAAAAAGAGCGCAGGCACTAGTTTTACGAAAGCGAAAGTTATCTGATATTCTAACCCAGGGGGTAAACTAGGCCTTATTGGGATAATCCAGTTTCCTCATGAAGTATTAATACCTCCACCTAAAGCAATGATACTGATTGGGACGGACCGGACTTTGAACCCGCGACCTTAGGATTGAAAGTCGCACGCCTTACCACTGGGCCACCAACGCTCCTAAACGCATAATTAAAACATATACTTATTACAGGTGCAAATTTTAAGTTATCTTGTCTGTTATTTTATAGTTATTTTGCTGAATATTCTATGAAAAACTATCGTGTTACCCGAAAACAATAGAGGTATTATATTTGAAGTTTTCTCCGAAATAATAATTGCACCAACAAAGCCGTCTATTGAACTGTGATTAAACGAGTTAACAATGGATTGGCCAGCAAAGTCCGTACGAAGTAGAGAACAAAGATTGAATCCTTTTCTGATTTTCTTTGCACAAATATCCGTTGAAAACTCAAACAAAAAGTCAGGCTTCTCTTTAAAAAGAAATGCGATCATTCTGTATAACGTCAGCTGTCAGAAGGCACAGATGTTCTTTTGTTCGCTCTAATTTGACATCAAAGTATTTTGTTTAGTAAAGACTAGCTTTTAATTGACTTTTGAAACCATTGAGATATCATATTATTATTTGGAGCCGAATTAAGTTGCTTTAAATAATACAGCTCGTTAAACCGTCTTTGACCAATTGTATAAATTTACTTATTTACAATGCTAACGGTTTTGGCTTCGCTTAACACTTACTTGGGTTTAGCTATTTGTTTTCAGGGCGTATAAAACTCGCTATATAGCAATTTTTTGAAACTGGAGAATACTTGTTTTCGTTTCAATACACAATTTTGCAACTGCAACCACAATAACACATTGACTTAACGAATACGAGTACAACTACGAAATAATAATTCGAGCCCGGGTAAGTTTAAAGTTACCGTCGAAGCGCCATCTTTGACAAAAAACATATTTTAGAAAAAGTATTTACAAGGTCAATGTGAGCAAGCTATGATAACACTACGATTTGTATCAAAAAATAGGTTATTTTAACTATAAACTCTCGTGAAACTCGAACATATTAAATAATATTTAAAACGGGTCACTCACGTAATTAAGTTGATTTTCGCTCGACATGTTTCATATGAAACATTCTTCGTAAAGATCGAAACATGTCGAACGAAAATTAACTAAATTACGTGAGTGACACGTTTCAAATAGGTATTATTTAAAATAGGTTATATTTGCAATAATACTATGTACCATATTTATGTTTAACTCAACTCAGGAATTTTCAGCAAGTCGTAGAACTGTAGTTCGAATTTCGCGGGCCAAATCCCAAAATTTCCGAGCTACAAGTTCGGGATTTTGGGAGTTTATGTCCATTCCGCTATTTGACCATGTAACTACTTCTGTTCATCTAACTTCAAAACAATTAAGGTGGAACTGCACAGGTTATTGCAGGATATTTTCGAAACTTTTTCATCGTATTATTGACGAATATAACCAATCATGCTCATTTATTTGTGCAAATACAAAAACATGTGCATTTTTGTTAGGATATGTACGAGTAGGTATATGTAGTATAATAAAATATGTAGGTATGAAAATCTAAAAACACAAAAAGTATTTAGCAAATGCGTTATAAACCTGCAAGAACCTTTGTATGAAAAATTAACCGTGCAAAACCACCTTAAGACACTCTGCAAGTAAATATGCCAAATTTATGAATATATACAATCATGTGTGGTTAAAATCAGACCTGTTCAACAATATGTAAAACCAAGACGATCCTAATTTGTTAACCAAACGCCTCGCTCACGCTTCGTAGAGTATTGTAGTTATCCCTCTCTATCACTTATTAGAGCGATACAGTAGCAGAGCGAGCAGTTGCGTTTCATTCGCTACTGAGTATTAACGATTGGGGATCAGTCGTTGAATGCCTTGTTTTGCTCAGAGCTCGCAAACGTTTGCATTATGTGATAAAAACCATACCTGTTCAACAATAGACGCCAGACGTCCAAGAGCTAGCCCATTGGCGTCCTCCCTTGTGATTACAGCGCTGCCGAGTTTGACGACTAAGCGCCTCGCATATTTCAACTGCGATCTGTCGCTGAATGTGCGCTGTTTTCGTAGCTCAGCGCTCGCTAGCGTTCGCTTGTCGATGTTGGCGCCCTGGAACAAACAAAAAAATGTTATTGCTAACCAAAGAAACATGTTTAACTACGTATAAATAGGAATTGTATCAACAATTTTAAAAATTGAACCCCATAACAAAATCAATCACTTATTTAAACAGTCACTTGTCTTAATATACATATCTCTTTACGGTAGATATTTTTTCATTCAGTATTGAATACATAGGTATTAAGGATGACTCACAGTAGTCCATTCCGTTCCGTTCCGATCCGATACGGGACGATCTGTCAGTTTCCATAGAAAGTATCACGTGATAGCTCGGAGCCCTTGGACGTCACGTGACTTTTTGTATAGAAACTGACAGACGTATCGTATCGAAACGGACTTAACATTGTTTTTTTTGGCGTACGTGAACCAAACCGATAATTATGCGTTACCCCTTACTGTTACTGTTCTGTATTATTATTTTCTCTTGTAACTGTATTTCATCTGTGAGAGGTGTGCAATAAAGAGTATTGTATTGTATTGTATTGTATTGTATGCGGAAATACGGCGGGAAGCAAGCCGTGAAAAGCCAAAATAAATACACAAGCAAGTACCGTGTGTATTTTAATAAGTCAGTAAAGGGTTTCGAAAATATATGTGTAAAATTCACGCTTCCGAATGTAAGAAAGGCTGAGGCTATTATCACATTAAACGGAGAGAAGCTAGACTTTGCCGAGAATGTACTTTTCCTGGGCATTACTTTGGACTGCAATCTGCAATGGGCCCCTCACAGATCTGCCCTTGCGAATAGGCTGAGCTCTGCCGCGTATGCAGTCAAAAGAATCAGATAATTCACTGACGTGGAGACAGTTCGCCTAGTCTATCTACATCCGCTATTTTCACAATATTATATCATATGGCTTACTGGCCTGGGGCAAAGCAGCAGATATGGAAACAATACTCATTCTCCAAAAGAGAGCAGTCCGCAATATTTATAATATGGGCACTCGTGATTCTCTGAGAGAACGATTCAAGGAAATTGATATTCTGACTGTAGCTTCACAATACATACTAGTTGTTATAATGCATAAGAATTTAAAGTCCTTTAAGAAGCTGTCTGATATCCACGGCTTTAATACACGAAATAAAAATATGTTAGAGGTTCCCAAGTTTCGGCTACAGAAAGTAAAAAAATCGTTTCCAGGCCACTGTGTGGCATTTTACAATAAAGTATCGTTGGAGGCATGGGACATGCCGTTCACTTCATTCAAGTTATACATTAAGAATGCACTGTTTAAAAATGGGTACTATAATATCGACGGTTACATAGGATATAAGGAGCCATGGTCAAATATTAAGTCCCAAAAGCTGTCTTAGCAGGCTAGCAGTGTCCCGGATTGGTTTGCACGATGGTCAAGGCGATGCTGTTTCTGGATGTTAGGTACATCATATTTTGACAATTACATATTATTTTTCTGACCATAGGGACCTTTTACATCTCCAAATTGAATGTACACTTTAATGACTGTACATCTCTGTTGGATTCTATAATTTTGACTTGTTGGATACATACTAGTTATGTATTATATAGCATCAGATGTTAACTTAACAGTCTGATGACTTGTGGTATTATTATCATAAAGAAATTATATTTTGACGCTTGGAGGTCTTTACACCTCCAAATCCTATTAGTATTTTCTTTTTTGATGATGGGGACCTTTTACATCTCCAGTCTTTATTTTGAGGCTTGGGGAGCCTTTACATCTCCAAATATCATTCGTATTTTATTTTAACGTTGGGGGCAGTACATTTATTTTAATATTGTTTACCCAGGTTTTGGCTGTTGTATTATCAATATTTAGATTATACTTTTACATCTTACTATATATTGTAAATGTGTGTGCATGCAAATGCTTTATTGTAATGCTTATTGACTTGTAAAAGTGCCCTTGAGACCTAATTGCAGATTAAGTTTTTGAATTTTAATTTGAGTTAAAGAGAAATTGTAGTAAGTAATTGTGTTGTATTTATAAATAACAAGAAGTACACAGCGCACTATGTATGGAAATTATTGCAATAAACATAGCCAACACATGACATTTTGCAGTCTCGTCGCCTGCATACGCCACCAGTTTTAGAAGGCGTTTTCGTAAGTACATAACTATGTGGCTTTTCTACTTGGACTTGATACAGAACGATACAAAAGTTCCGAGCTCATACTAAAAAAAAACTTTGCAACATTTTATAGTTATTTGATAGTCAATGTTAAGAATGTTAACAAAATATTTGAAAATATTAATATTAAAGTGCTCCTGCTCCTGTATAAAACATCCCTTGTACCCCTATAAACCAGTGTAACATACATATATTTTACATTGTAGCTGACGTGGATCCAGCAAGACCCGATCAATCAAATTACACTCAATACGAGACCTAAACACTGAAAAGTCTGTTTGTTAAAGCTGGGCAGGTTAGGTAAAACCTTTTCATATTTTTTGTCAATTTTAAGTGTGCACAAGTTTTTTCATAACCCACGAATAGATATTTCTTGTACACAAGTGGTTTTGCCCTAATCTCAATATCATTGAAAACTTAATAACGCATTGTTTTACTCAAAGAGAACACATCGCATGACGGACTGGGTATTACCAGTGTCTACATAATAAAATGTTACAAGTACCTACTTTTTTATTACAATCTCATGAAAAGTGATGTTCTGTTGCCGGCAATGTAAGAATATTGTTTACCAAGTTAATAAACCGTTCAATGCCAAGCTAATAAAGCCAATTAAAATAAAATTTATCTAATTAAATTTCGCGGTCGACGTGAGCTGCATCCCAAAAATAAGATTAAAAATATAAAATATAGCCGATGCCCGCGACTTCGTTCGCGAATAATTTTGTTTTTTGTGGGATAATTATTTTGAAAATTTCAGTTTTTACAGTATTATTAAATAAATATACACTGAATTATAAATTATAAGATTTATAGATAAAAGTTTGTAAGTACCTAACTATCTAAGTATTTAATTATCTATATCGTCGCCTTAAGAGTCCGGTGATACTATATTGGACCAATTAACAAAAATTCTTCTAGTTTTTAAACATATTATGGAAGATATTTTCAATTCAAATGGAATGTATGAACTACTTTTTACACGACTGCCCAAAATAAAAAAGAGTGTCATGTTCATATGTGAAAATAAATATAGAAAAGATCCTAGAGATTGTATCGCCAGGCACTAATATTACTTTTCATCGCTATCTTGGGAGTGAGGAAGTTAATGTCCTGAAGTTTCACATTTTCATTTAAAAAAAAATTATCTTAGGATAGCGTTAGTGTACTGGAGTTTCATATTTTCATACAAAAATTTCTTCACGCGTCCATTCCCATAGTACAAAATCAACTTTTTTTTTTTAATTTACTAAATTGAAGAAAATTCGAAATTGGTGTTTTATTTGTACTCCAAAATGCTATTTAAAACATATCAATATAATAAGGATGCATTGGACAGGATAGATTTCGAGCATCTCAAAACTTTTCTAATGACCTAAAGTATAGTATAAAACCTAATTTGTATTATTTTTATCATTTTATTTATGTCATTTATAACATTTGTATTGTTGACAAATGTGTCGCTTAACTTCGGGTAAATTTATTCGAACCTCTTAACAAAAATCTACCTTTGCTTAATACCAAAATCGATTCGGATGGAGTTTGAAGTTTAGCGACTCAAATGTCATCATTGTAGAAAATTGACAGAGTCACTAACGGATGTTACTAATATGTTATTGTCAAAAATACTGCCACAGTGATAAATACAGTAGGCCGGCCTACTTATGCTTCTTCATATTGTCGATTATTGTTAATAACTTTTGTTTAAAACTATTGTTTATTGCTTCTATAATATTTACGTTAGAGCATAACTAAGGTGTAGCCATATGAGGGATTTCAGGGTTTATTCCAATGGCTGAGGTCAACATGTATACCTAATATATGGAATCATTGCACACCTCAGAGAATATTGCCGAAACAATATTCCTGGCAATGGACATACAGACTCGGGCACTCGCACATCCCTACACCCAAAAGAACGCAGTCATGAAATAATATCTCGCGACTGATATTAAAAATAATGTTTACTCCGTTTTCATGGAACGACTACGTCAAAATAATGCGGACAGAACGTATTTCAAAAACATTTGTGGCCATTATCTTTAATCAAAAAAGTGGAAAGGGTTTGTGGAAGGGGGTGTCAATACTATTACCAGTATTCGCCCCGAACGTGAACTCGTTACCCCTATATTTCATCAACCCTTTGACCAATTTGCCTCATCTTCGAACTTAAAAGTTATATTTATCTCATCTAACTTCCTGTCAAATTTTACAACGATGCGATTAACGATACTCGAGTTATCGTCGAACAAATATATAAACTTACATACATACTACATACAAACATACATACATACAAACGACGGATTGTCCAAGTAGAGTGGGAGAACTTCGCTTGTTTCTGTCGGTCTGTCTGTCTTGTCTATTAGCTCTTCACGCTAAAACCGCTGAAAGGATTAAGATATACATAATTTAGTTTGGTGATGGCTTGACTCCTGGGAAAGGCTAAAGTCTAGTTTTGGCTCTAATTATACGCAGACCAAGTCGCGAGCAAAAGCTAGTTAAAAATAAAATCATATTTGTAGTAAGAACTGAAATTACCAAGTCTCGGTTATACTTAGAAAAGACAGAAAGCTTCATCAATATTTTATTTGCTCTACACAAATATTGGAATTGGGGGAAACATTTATATTTAGCTTCAATTACTTAATGTATGTAAATATTAAAATATCGGCAATACTACTTTTCACCAGACTTCGGTCTAAGTAATTATAGACAAGAGCTACTCCTTAGATTATTAACTTTCAAGCTTTAATACAGCTTTATGAAGTCATTTATTTGTTCAAATTAGACTTGTCACTTCGTTATAAGCACTTACTCAAAATACCGTTCAGAAAAGTAACGTTTTTATCGTAGCCTACTTCCATCCAAAATAGGGTGATATATGAAAACTATTACTGCGTCATAGGCAATCTTTTTGCAGCAAAAATGACATACGAGGCGAAGGGATAACAGTTTATTTTGGCGTAAGGGTTTGGGACTTCTGGCTTCAACAATTTGTTATGGATGCTTTTTCATTCCTATTTATCACATTGACAAAATCAGCAATATTTATAAATATTTATACAAGAACCGTCGAAATAAAAACAATAAAATACAGAGTAAAGTAATTTAAATTATTGCACCAAATACATATGAAACCAAATATAGAACTTAACAATGTAAATAAAGGTAGCAACAGGCGAGCTTATCGCTATGACAGAGAAAAAGTATGAAAAACAATTGAAAGGCATTAGCGTTTTTCCCCAACTAATATGCCATTTCTACAATTTGCCGGCCATTTACGTTTGGGGAATCCGTCAGATATTCATGGTGTGGCAACCGGACCTCCAAACAAATTCCCCATACACTTATTGGCAAATCCCAGCAAATATGGCATCATTTTATTGCGAACAGCGTTTTTATGCCTATTTTTTTATGCGGGTAAAATGAGAATAAACATGTAAGTTTACGCAGACACTGCAGTAGTTTAAAAAAGTCATTGAATACATGAACTCCAATATAGGGCATAGACTATAACAAAAGACAGAACATTTAAACTTATATCGTCTGTTTCTGTGTGTTCCAATTTATACATAGGAGCTGCAAGAAGTGACGTGCTGCATTCCTCTTGCAAATGAGTAAACTTTTAACTTTAAGAAACCTCTTCAATCTGATTAAAATAATTGAGTTTATTGGATTTCCACACTTTCCAGCTAAACATGACTTTATCTTTCCCCTTAAAATTCTAACAGTTACCGAAACGTGGCATTACCAAGCCTCCCGTCAAAACCGAAAACATCAAAGTCATAAACCCGTTCTTCACTTCCTTACCAAGTAAAGGAAGTGACAAAAAGAGATGTATATATGTTTGTTATTTCTCCGATTCCGTAGGTTGAAAACAGTTTTGCTGATCTCTTTTGATGCAATTCGTCCAAGCAGCCAAATTAAACACATCGTTGTGATTTGGTAGTAGTACTTAACTTGGTCGCATATTTTGATAGTGGATTTTACAAATTTAATGTCGTAAGAGGCACGTAATCAAGTTAGACTTACGACATTTGAGAAATCCACTGCCAATTTCTAGGCCGCTCCAGGCCGCTCCAAACTGTTCTCATTTGACAGTTATCGTACTACTTCCACGCTTTAGTTATTCTTCCGTGGGCATTACTAACCTGCGGCTTACAGAGTTTATTCTCGGGCCTAAGAATTAAATCCAACCAACTAGCTTAGTCTAATAGCCTCCTTGATCGTTGAGTGTTGCGGGTAACTCCCAAAGTTCCAGATTTGATGTGCCCACATTTACATATTCTAATATAAAATCGTCGTGAGATATTTAACACCTGAATGTTGGATTGTGGTGTGGATTCGACAGTCGGTGTTGGAAACAGTAGGTTTTGTATGACATATTATTTTAGGTAGGTAGGTACTTAGACAAATTTTGTCGCCGCATGGGTTTACACAGCAACACAACCGCCGTGATTTTTAAATTTTTTAAATAATCGGCTTCATCTTCTTATGCCGCTATTCATAAACGCTCAACAAACCTCCGTTAACTAATTTGTTGTTTGTCCTTATCTGCCAGATTGACATTTGCGTTTGTCAAAAAGGGACAAAACATGTTTTAACTAATATGGGTCTGTTAAGTTTTTATGAATAAGGCGGTTAGAGTTTGAATTACAGAAAAATCCTGTATTAGTAGAACTTAAGAGGAATTTATATATAATATACAGATGTCAAGGATCTACTTTCAACAGTTTTGGCTGTTTGTGTTATGAAAACGTCATCATCTGAATGCAAAGCCGCTTACTATGTCAAGATAAAGGAGGATGCATAATAATGCTTTGTATTAGACAAGATAAGCCTACTGTATTTATCTCCTTATCCCCTAATACCAAATAAGCCTGTTTGGGTCGTTCTTCTTTTCACCGACAATGAAACGCAATTTACTAAGTTTTACAGACTTTTGATCATTTTTAAAATAATGATGGTCTCATGAAATAAAAAATACATATATATTTGAGATACACTATTCAAAGTTCTTTTCGTCTCGGTAACGTATTTTTTTCTTTCTGTGGTTTTCTAAAAACACATAGACTCCCTTTTCAGCGAAGACTCGATTGATCAACCTGTCACGATATTTTTTGAGTAAAATAATCTAGGTACTTACGATTAGGTAGGTATATTCACTAGCCAGGAAAAGGACAAGTATTTTATACTGATAAGATAAACCGAAATTAACCTCATATATATTATAAGAAACCAAACATTTTTCACAGCGGACACAGATCTTTGTTGTTACGAAAGAGGACCGACCCATTTACTCTTAGCGACACCAAGCATTCGTGTAATTATGATGCTGAGTTGGATAGGGGCTTACATTAATTAGGATCCGCATTTAAAACTTGACCCTAAAATACTTCATTTAAGCTTTCCTGTTCGCACCCTTTTTAAACAATACTGAGAGATTTTTAATTAAGCCTGTAAGTTTAACGGCAAATATTTCGGTGAACATTATGTTGCCTGTTGTTGTTGATAAGGAATAAGCGAAAATAAATTGTAGTAACACTTATGGCATTATTCATAAACGCACATCAAACGCAGTTTATCTAAATGATTGTTATTCCTTATCTGTCAGTTTGACATTTGTATTTGTTAAAAAGGGAGAAAATAATTTAACTAATACGTCTGTTAAGTTTCATATGAGTAAGGGGGTTAAAATTTAGAGTTGCCGCTGGTGCGAAACTTCTACTGACATACATAAGCCCACGCAAAGGTAGGCAGAGCCATTGTCTTATTAAATTAAATAGACAAACAAAGTAGAACAAAAACAATTGTAAAGCACGAATTAAATTTATAATTTAAATATCTCAATTTATAATTTATCTATATGTGCCTACTTAAAAATGAATCAAAACATTTATTATAAATAATAAATGATTTAATTCATGCTTTACAATTGTACAGTATGGTGGCGCCATCTCTCGCTTCTAGGCTTACTGACGTAAGCATTAAGTGTCAAATTCATACACAGAACTACCAACACTGTCAAAATTGTATAGGCTGTTGGCATTTAACGAAACGTCATATTCCAAACAAGGCTATATGAAAAAGTTCTGCAACTGCAGCAGTTTTATAGCGTAAAAAATTACGCTAATTTCGGTTTAGTGGGTATCCAGTTCTTTTGTTCTATATCTGCAGAGCACATAAAACTACTCAAGGTTCAATACCAATTCTAGCAATCAAAGGATTTAAAGATAATTAAATTGAAATATTGAAGTAAGAGGTTGCTAGCCCAGCGCAAACCTAAATCCCGCAGTCAAATTCCAGTCACTTCTATGGCGATTCTTAACCTTAACCCGACACACATCTGCAATTTTAAGGATTGTTGAATTTTTTGAGATTATTAATGATTTTTGTCCTAAATTTAGAATTTGATTGTATTGCGGACTCTTTTGTTGCAAGTTTTAGGGTTCCGTACCTCAAAAGGAAAAAAAACGGAACCCTTATAGTATCATTTTGTTGTCCGTCTGTCCGACCGTCCGTCCGTCTGTCTGTCAAGACCCTTTATCTCAGAAACGCGTACAGGTGGCAAGTTGAAATTAATACCACATATACAAGTCTGCAGTCCCCTAAAGCTGTGAGATATTAAATATTATAAACAAATTTTTAATTTAACTCAGTCCAACAATGTAATCACGTCAACATCAACCAAACAACAAAAAACACGGTTATTTATAACATTTTCCCGAATATCATTTAAAGGATGCCCCTAGGATATTTTTTTTAATTTACAATATGTCAGTTGCAGTGTAGTCATTACGTTGTTGTGTATGATAAAGCCGGAGCTAAGCCTGCAATCGCGTATATTCATTCGGCGAGAGCTTCTTTTCAGTTTAACTTAAATATTTCAATTTAAAAATAATTACTGGCGGATCCTACTTCTGTTATTTGACTTATATTATATGATAATTTTTTATTTTATCTCGCAGTGGACATAATGGGCGGAGCGGACGGATGGATGCAAATGTTGTCAAATGCCTTATAATTATGTCAAAGTTTGGCATTACCGTAAGGAAATAAGGTTGGTTTTGCATCCATTATCCGCCCATTGTTATGGATATATTTTTGAGTACTTAATCAGTTCACGTCATTGCGTCAAAATACATCATTTTGTATGCTCGACCTCAAAAATGCAATGTAGACAATAAGAGTCCGGCCAAGCTAATTTTGCATCGATTTTGATGGCACAGATTGTAAAAGTGTTAGTAACGTATAATATATGATCAAACGAGCTTCGCAAGCGAAGTTCGATCAATATTATATGACTCGCTTCATTGGAAGATATAATTAAGTTTACATTATTGTAGTATATTTTATCTACTGGCAACATATTGCACGCTTATTTTAGAGATTTAAATAAAAAAATAAGTATTTCAATTGATTCCAAACTTGTCCGCCCCACCACCACCACTCCTAGGCCGGTTCGATCTACGGCGGCTGTCCTCATTTCTTTTAGAGATATTTTAATGCAAAACTTTGGAATCTGGGTTCATTGGGAGGGAGGGTAATTATATCTTCCAATGAAGCGAGTCATATAATATTGATCGAACTTCGCTTGCGAAGCTCGTTTGATCATATATTAATATTTCCTCGCTTCATTGTTCGATATAATTAAGTTTACATTATTGTAGCTGTTTAGAGACAAAGTTTTGTCAAATTTTTAATGAAAGGACATTATTAAATATTAATTCATAATTTTATTTTCTCTTTACTTATGACAAAACAATCACATTAGTGATCTGTATCAAAATCAGTCTTATATATCAGTAATGCTAATTAATTACAACCGATCTTGCGAAGATACTTTCATCGATAATCTGACGATGATAGAATTTTGCAAAGGTTTGTGAGGTTGCGGTCCAACCGGCTGTCTTCCTGATTAGGTCGACATTGACCCCCGCCGCGGCAGCCGTCGACGTGGCAGCATGACGAGTGCTATGAGCACTGAAAATTGCCACGTCCACACCGCTTTCAGCGAGTACCTGCTTTATCCACCTGCTTATTGTCTGTGCTGTCGCGTCCTTATGAGGACGCTTCACAGTCATTAAGAGGCGTTCTGAGCTCGGGGGTCTTTTATCACTCGTTATTGAGATATATTCACGAAGGACCGAAGCCGCACAAATCTCTGGTTTTTCCTCAAAATAGGGAAGAAACAATACTGGCTGCTCTCTTCCAGCAGAAGAGGTCTTAATCAAATCCGTTACAACAATTTTAATCCCGTTTGGGGTGATGTATATATTATTTAAATTTATCAATGAGAGAGTCTGCACACGATGAGCTGTGCATAAAGCCAACAAGACGACTAGCTTTTTAGTAATCTTCTCTAAAGAGATAGTCGTATTTGGGTACCATTGAGCAATATGGTCTATAACTATTTTCGGGTCCCAAGTGTGCGTATATTTAGGCAAATTTGGTCTCATTTTATATACGCCTTTTAATAAACGTTTTAGCAGTTCGCTTTTTCCCACATGATCCCCGAGGAACAGTGACAGTGCTGATCTATGACTATTAATGGAACCATATGATGCTCCTTTGTTAAACTGATCAGTTAAAAATCTTAAAATCAACGTTATAGAACTACTAAAAACGTCTACACTGAGTTTTGAGCAAAATGCCCACCATAACTTTAATGATACATTATATTGCTTAATGGTGTTTTTGGATAGAGATGCAAGCATCAAATCACAGGAAATTTCAGGTATTCCACGTCTCAGGTATGCTAACCGGAGAGCACCGCTGCACCCAGGGTAAGGTGTCTGTGGAATGGATTCCACGTCCTGTAATCAGAACAAACCATATGTTCTTCAGGGTTCATGTATATGATATCCGATTTCACCGAAGATTTCAACAAAGGGTACCACGCTTGCGATGGCCAAACGGGGAAAATAAAAATTCCCGTAGCTTTGTCATGAATTATCTTTTGCAAACACTTTAATATGACCGAGAATGGAGGAAAACAATAAAAGAACTTAGGACTCCAATTTAGAGTGAAAGCGTCTACAGCTAGCGCATCGGGATCTTTCCACCATGACACATAAGTGTCACATTTGGCATTGGCGCGGGAAGCGAACAGATCAATTTCTGGCTGTCCGAATTTATTTATTATTCTTTGATAGGATTCTTGAGACAGCTCCCACTCAGTATCGAGATTCACTTTTCGTGATTCTCGGTCTGCTTCAACATTATCCTTCGTATTTATATACGATGCGAAAATCCAAATGTTTCGCTCCTCGCACCATTGCCAAATTTGTCTGGAGAGGTTATTTAAGTGCGGGAACTGCACGCCACCCATGCGATTAACATAGCTGATGGCTGTCGTATTGTCTATACGAAGTAATATGGAACAATCACGTCGGTCATGTGCAAAATATTTAAGGGCCAGGAAAACAGCTAACAGTTCTAACTGGTTTATATGGAACGATTTTTCCTCTGATCTCCAAGCGCCGCGTGCACGCACGTTATTCGAAAACGCTCCCCAACCGGTCCGGGATGCATCTGAGAATATCTCGAGGGTATATGTGATGGGTAAAAAAGGAAAAGAACATGAGAATATGTTATTTCCCCACCAGTTAAGATCCTGTAAAATTACATCCGGTAATTTAATTTTACTACTATAGTTTGGATCGCGTAGCAATGCTAGAAATTTTTGTCTTTCAAAAATTCTGGTGTACAACCATCCATACTTGACCGCGGGGCAGGCGGCGATGAGCACTCCAATGAGTTGAGAGAATTCTCTAACGGTACAAGAAGGTAGTGACAAAAATCTATTAACCAGGGCCGAAATTTTCTCGCGTTTTTCTGGAGGTAAGGATATTGTCATATCAACGGAGTTAAACATGAATCCTAAGAACCGACAAATCTGTTGAGGTTCCAAATAACTTTTCTGATAATTTATGACAAAGCCCAGGCATTCTAGTAAATTAGTTGTTTGTTTAACGTTACGTAAACACTCATCGTAAGTGTCCCCGATGCACAAAATGTCGTCTAAAAAAAAGACCGACTTATGACCTTGACTTCTTAGGTAAGTAATTACTTCCCGCATGATTTTTGTAAATGTTCTAGGTGCTAAGCTTAGGCCATAAGGTAAAGCAGTGAACTCATAGGTTAGTAAATCTGAGTTTTCATCTTCAAAATGGAAGCGCAAATATTTTCGGCTATTAACCGCTATTGGAATGAGTAGGTAAGCTTCTTTTAAATCAACTGTAGCCATAAAGCCGTTGTTTGGAATAAGCTTAACCGCTGTTCGGTGATCTTCCATTTTGAAGTGCTGCCTAGGAATAAATTTGTTTAATTTTTTCAAATTTAGAATAAATCGTTTGCCTCCATTAGATTTTGGTGCCAAAAAGGTTGTAGAAATAAACTGGTCTTCCTGCGCAGTGCAAGGTATAACTGCACCAAGCCGTAGTAAATTTTTGATAGCTTCCTCCATGTCGGCTCTTTCATTGGCTGACCAGTTTATTTCGGGTACAAATTCTTGAACCACTTGATTTTCAAAAGGTATAGAATATCCATGTTTCAACCAATTCAAAATAACTTCGTTTGAAGCTATTTTGCACCAGCAATCATAAAAATATTTAATTCTACCAGCGTGAGGTACCTGACTCATTGTTGAGGAGTGGCACGGGGCTTGCCTTGGCTCGCTGGCCTGGCTGAGGGGTTCGGGGTTGATTTGCGGGACGCTGCCGCCTTCCTCAGCCCTCCACGCCCCCCCCTGTTCGACTGGTAACGCGAAGGGCCTGCCCAGTTTCCCTGATACTGGTATTGGTTGCGCGGCGCTGTTGCAGTCGAAGTTGACGGAGCAGTGTGACTTTTTGCGGGAGGTACAGATTTTTTAATCTGTAATCCCTGTTTTTCAATTACTTTTGAAGCTTTTATTTTCTCAGCGAGTTTGTTTCCGAATAAAAGCTCGTCTCTTTCGGTATCTTGAATAATGTTCAAGAAGGGCTTAGCTAACCCGGGTGTGATCAGTTTTGTGCGCACTTGGGTCTCACAAAAATGTAAATCACATAAAATACGACAACTATCGCTTAATAGCTTTATGGCCTTGACCTTGTCGTCGGATGTCAGCAAGGTTGTTATTGCTTGGTTAACGGCAGTAATACCAATTCCCAGCTGTTGTTGCGCCGATTCCAGCTTTTTATCACGGTTCCGAGCCATTTCAGTAATGGCTGCGGAAATTTCCGCATTTAATTTAGGCGCTTGTAATAATGTACAATTTTCAGGGATGAGATATTCTTTTAACATCTTGTCCTTTGATTCTTTGGGTAAACCTTTGCGGAGTAATGGTAACCAAAGTGAGGGCAAATTATTGTGAATTTTTTCCCCAAATTTGGGTGAATCGTCTGTGGCTTCCCCTAGCGCAGTAACAAGCTCAGGGTCCAAATCAGGCACTTCTGGACTCTCTAGCGCTGTTGATGGATCTGGAGCTAGCGCTGGACCCGCGTGGTCAGGAGCCGGCGTCGAGACTTCCGGTAAAATCTCTTGAACTTCCCCGTTGCTCGGCGAGTTCAAAACTTGCCACTCATGCGAGTTGTCCGGAACCATTTCGGTATCCGGGATGTCTTGTTCAAGAAAGTCGTCGCTTTCTAAATAGAACAGAAACAAATAATGTTTTAGTTTTGATAAAACTTAAATGAAAATAATGCGGCAAGAAAAATAAATAAAAATGTGGGTAGATTTTCTCCGCAGTTGCGCGAATGCGCGTATTCCTTTAACTTTATCTCACGGATAAAATCAAGGTGATAATGTTAACATATCAACATGTAATCATTATAGAATTAACATGTCTTACATGTTTAATGCCTTCGTGTTGACTCACGGCCAACCCCCGGGCTCGCGTCTTGCAGTAAGTACGCGGTTTTTATACAGTTAGGTACGTTTAATAACGTTTGGGAGACATTACGAATTAAAGACGTGTAGCCTAAAATGTCGTAATGCTTAAAAAAAATAAAAACTACTTACGTGAATAATCATCTGTAGATGGCGAAGTAAATACTAGTCCACTATATTTTCTTAATTTACGTTGATAATGTTCAAACTTTTCTTGGTTAGTGCGCTTACGTTTTGGCATTTTGGCCAAGTTTTTGCTGCGACCAAGGTTACTATTTATAAGGGTACGGTAGTGGACGCGTGCGTCTGTTGCCGTGCACGAAAAAATAATGAGGACAGCCGCCGTAGATCGAACCGGCCTAGGAGTGGTGGTGGTGGGGCGGACAAGTTTGGAATCAATTGAAATACTTATTTTTTTATTTAAATCTCTAAAATAAGCGTGCAATATGTTGCCAGTAGATAAAATATACTACAATAATGTAAACTTAATTATATCGAACAATGAAGCGAGGAAATATTAATTTAAACTTTCGTGAGTCATACTGATATTAAATTGCAACGGTTAACACTCACGTATTTTTATCACAATACGTGAGTGTTAACCGTTGCAATTTAATAGTGTTAGTAACGTCAAAATTTTATAGAAGTTTGACGTTTAAAATAACAATTTCGCAGTCTCTAATATATGCAAACTTAGCTTGTCTGAGTTTAACGTTAAGAAAACAAGGTTTAGTAGCCAAAGAAGTTGAGTAACTATTTAAGGTTTCGATCACCTTTTCCTTCTTCCTTAATACAGTGTGTATTTTTGATATTACCGCATATTTAAAGGGTTATTATTACAAGCCCTAAGAAATCTATTTTCATATGTTTTAATTAAATATGACTACCTACTTTTATTTTTTCATACAAAATAATTCAGCACGCAATGTAATTGCTACTTTACTTTTGTTCACAATTCACAATTGATAACGTACGGATTGACCGCGCTATACATTGCTGCTCAATTATTATTTTTTAAATAAATACGCTCTGTTAGTTAAGACCAAACTTATAATTACTTGTTGTATGGGTTCTTAGCACTAAAATCTGGTGGTGATATTCAGAATACACACTGTATTATAACCCAGGAAAGGAGTAGCTTAAAAACTACTAAATATACGGCATGGGTGATATATATTACTGGTCGTGGACTAAACCCCCGACTCACTCTCGCGATATAAAAATATCAGCTATTTTCAAAATAATCAAAGTTTACATACACACTGTCAGTTAAATGAATGGATTATAACTGGCATTATTACAATGACCACTAGACTCAAGAGCCATAAAAATGGTTTGGTTTTTATGGAAATACCTAAACAAAGTTTGCTCTATCCTGTGGCTTAACCCTCTTAGACCTAAATACTTATCAAAACAAGACCCAGCCCTTGTAAACGCCAATAGTCTCCAAAATCGAACAATATGCGAAAATAGACTCAAATCATATTAAAACAAGGTTTGTGGTCGTATGTCGAGAACCGTGAAATATTGCTGTTACATTTTATTTGTTTTCTAAGGACTTTTGGGAATGATAGCATCTCCAATGCGAGATTACCTTTTCGGGTTGGCAGTTCACTTTATACTCATTCTACACAAAATATTACAATATACAAACGAGTACAGTAACTAGTCTACACCTACATATATAAGATTAGCACCAAAACTGACAGACACATAATGTGGATTTGTCGTTTGTCCATGTTTCAAACGTAGAAGATATAATTTCGATGGATCTATAACGGAAGAACCCCTTAAGTTTTTTATCCTATTTTTGCATTCCCTAATTTAATACTGTTTGACATAATCATTTCACTTATTTCAACTTTCACGATTTTCACACTTTCTGACTTTGGCCCCGTGTTCCGGAGAAAGACACGTCGCCTTTGAAACGACAGTGGTTTGTTTTCAAAGTTTCTACACGAATAAGCCCCATTCTAGAAAATTTATAATGATAATTTGTCCTAAACTCATATGTCCTAATATTGTTTAAACTAACATTCGAGTCTCGAATTCGGAATTCGACTCTGTGTGAAGACACAGTTCTAACCTAACCTAACCAATTTTTCTAACAGCGATATCCGGTCCTGAGTGAAATCGTTTTTGGACAATAATTCGATTATGGCAAATAATCGTTAGGACAATTGATCGTTAGGGATTATGATAATTAGGACAAAACAGTTAGGGCAAGTGACTTTACGATAAACGATATTAGGGATCTCCAAATCGAATAGGGCTGGTAAAACTAAGGAAAACTGGTAATTTTTTAAGCTTACTGATGGTGATGTCACTGTTCCATTTATGAAGAAATTATCTCTTCACCACGTTATCTCTTCGAAGCAAATGAATTGTCAAACTTTAAAGTGTTATTTTAAATGTAATGTAATAATGTAAGTATATAACACTTTCAAACTCTGTGCTTTCAAAATCTAAAAGCATAGACAGACTCTAATGTCCTTGCAAAATGCTTTTGTGATTTGAAGGTTAAACTTACTTATTCATCAAACCTCCGATGAAAAGAGAGGAATGTCATTTTGATTTGGTTTTTATGTGTAGGTATTGATTGATTTATTTATTCATTTAAAAGCATAAGAGTATAAAGGTGCACCAAATCGCTTAAAAACTATCACACTATATTATATTACATTTACAATATACACAATTATTGGTCACATGAATGAAATTATTATATTATTAAATAAATAATATTAATATTAAATTAAATTAAGTAACATAAATTATGTATTGATTACTTTTTAAATATCCTGTCAGGAATTGCACCAGTTTCCTGCCAAAACTACCAACACTGTCTGCAAATATGTCGATTTGTGGGGCATCGATGGACATGACATTGAGATATCTATGTGTGTACTGTCTGGGGCTTCGTAGTGCGTTAGAACCGGTGGTTACACTTTTGTAGCCGGTATAGCTATCATATCGCCACGCACGAGTATATTCCTGCCAGTACATATATCTTTGTTTAAACTGGCTACTCTGTTTCAACCTACTCTGGCACACTTTATCTTATTGTAAAATGTTGCGGTGCACATAATACCCCGCATGGGCGCTATATCTCCGGCTGCTGGCCACCACACGGCCTCATGGCCAACCTGAGCTTAATTCAGACCTTTATCCCTGTTATAGCATATAAAGAGGTCAAATTACACTTTAAAACTGAAATGGGGCATTAAATTTCAATGACGCCTGGTTATTTCCAGGGTTTTAATGAGCGGGCGTAAAGCGAACCTTTTTTGGACGTTTCTCTTAATGTGGTCAGAACTGGGCCCTTAAAATGTCCGAGTCATTTCGGGATATTAATGTTGTTTAAATTTTTAAATCGAGCAGGATTGTCCACAATAAATACCGAACCATTTTTCTGTAATACTGACAAAGTAGTTAAGTACTTTTTAAATGCCGCCAGCATCCTAGGTACAATGCCTCAAGGACCTACTTTAGATTTAAGGTAGGTAGAGGTAGGTAGTTAGGTAAGTTACACTTACTGTATATATTTCGAGAATAAATACTTTTTAACTAGTTTTATTTAAGTTTAGTTAACGGCCTCCTAGCCTAGTCGGTAGTGACCCTGCCTACGAAGCAGGAGGTCCCGGGTTCGAATCCTGGTCAGGGCATTTATTTGTGTGTTTATCACGAATATTTGTTCCTGAGTTATGGATGTTTTCTATGTATTTAAGTATTTATATGTATCTATCTATTATATATATCGTCGTCTAGTACCCACATCACAAGCCTTATTGAGCTTACCGTGGGACTAGGTCGATTTGTGTAAAATTGTCCCACAATATTTATTTATTATTATTATTTATTGATTAGTTACACTTTTAGATTAAAAGTTCTTTTCATATCTATGGGTTTATCATTGTTCCCGAGTGTTGAATGTTTTCTATGTACATATTTAAGTATTTCATCATCCATCTATTATGTAAATCATCGTCTACTACCCACAACACAAGCCTTATTTAGTTTACTGTGGGACAAGGTCGATTTGTGAAAGATTGTCCGATTATACAATACAATACAATACAAATACTCTTTATTGTTCACCAACAAGGAAATAAAAACAATATACATTAAACACTAAAATATAAACACTGGTAGACAACAGGCGGCCTTATCGCTAAGAAGCGATCTCTTCCAGACAACCTTTGGGTAGAGGAGTCAATACACATGGAAATCCAAACAATGTATAGGTAAACCAAAACTGAGTACATAATTAATTTAATTAATTAATATAACAAAAAAAATTAACATAAAAGGGAAGTCATACACATACTTATATACAAAAAATATATAAACATACATAAACATACATACACATAAATATTACAAAACACAGCATAACAGTAGGAAAACTGTTAGGTAGAAGAAAAATAAAAATCTTTCAGTTTATTTTTGAAAATTGGCAATGACTTAGCACGTCTAATGTCGACAGGTAGAGAGTTCCATAAAATAACCGCCTGGAATGAAAAGGAGCTCGTGAAAAATTTGGAGCTGGAAGAAGGAACTGAAAGAAGCAAGTTTTCAGCACACCTAGCGGAGGTTACATAATTAAAACGTTCTTTGAGGTAGCGGGGAGTAGCAGGATTAAAAAGTATGCCAAAGAGAAGTGAAAGAATGTGAAATTTGTGTGATTATACATATTTGTTTATTTATTTTTATTGAAGTAATTAATTAATTATGTATTTCTTATTTATATTATATACTGTCGTCTAGTGATCTAGGCTCGAGCCATCGATCTGATTATGGGGCCTGTTTTGTATAAAATTGTACGATTTATACATAAGCTGATATGATTGTCACCTCCTCTCATTCAATGGGTCCCCAGGTGTCTACAACAATCTATATGGCAGCGCCTAAATATGTAATTTTCTTTTCAACACAGACCTTCATTTAAATGGAATAAAAATGCTTCGAGGCAAATCTGCATTTGATTTACTGTGAAATTCTTTTGTAGACTGCGTGACCAAAATAGATTTGATCAAATTAAGATCGCCTTTGAAAACACAGAAGATTCAGTGAAGTATTTTAAAATTTATTGAATCGAGTCTTATAAAGATAAGACAAGCCAGACTTTTCACCCGAGTAGATAACTTGAAAAAGAAAGAATTTTATAGTACATATTTATTACATATTTGGGTATATTTAATAGAGAACTAAGCAGAAAGAACAATGTAAGTCACACAAGTATTAAGTCACGCTCTTTGCGTGCCAATAACTTACTTAAAAATCTTACCTATCTACATATATATCAAGTAATTAATAAAGAGAAGACAAAGACACGTAATAAACTTGATCACAATAATCAATATTCAATAGATCGGGAAGCATTCTATAGACTTATAAATCATCAGTATTACAAAATTGTATAAAAAAATTTATATGGAAAACCCAGCCAAGAGCAAGTCTAGCCATGCGCAGTGTAGGGTTCCATGGTTTACCGTCCGTTACAATAGGCGACCTTAAAAAATCACCCCCAATTCACGTGTATAGGAGATACCCTAAAAAATAAAGTTTTTCAACTTTTCATTTTACCACTTTGTCGGCATGACTGATATGTATATTCATACCTAATAACGGAGCCGCAGACGGACGGATAGACATACATGGCGAAACTATAAATCCTAGTTGACTACGGAACCCTATAAACGATTATGTAGTAAGATGCCTAGTTAACTGTATATAGTAATTTAATTCCTGCAATTATCTCAATATGTAAAACACGACTCATTAGTCATGTAACTCGTGAAGTTATAAATAAACTGGATGCACGTGCAGCTATAATACGGAAAGAAAAATGTCACTTGACACGGTAACGTTATATGCTGTTTTTATCTTATGTAATTAAGGACAATTAAATTCTCTATGAGGATCAATTTATTTAAATACGCTAGCTGTATTCGTATACAGGATTAGGTATATACAAGTAAACTAAACTAAATATATACAAGTATATAAAAGTCCTAGTCAACTGGAACTTTTGCTCTCAAGTGTATTATGAGTTCTCGGATCACACATAGTTGGTATACAGATCTAGAGATCACGTAACAATGGCGTCGAGAATTCAACTCACCTGCATTCGCGCGATGAGAATACTCGTACATTGTTAGGATATACGACATTTTGACTTGACTTTGTGCAACGAACGAGTACCTAATTGATACGAATAGCGTTGCACGTTGCACCTTGACCGACCTCCGAGCATCACAGCACAAAGCAAAGACACATCGCTATCTACAAACTATAACGAATTAAGATGCAAACACGTCTATTCCAAATACAACTTTAGTAGGCCTGCTTTAAGTTATAAATGGCTTAGCGGTTTTTTAAAGCTCTCCTTTCTTCGAAGCAGAACCGTTTAAAAGCGGAATGTGATAACTGAATGAGACAAAAGACGCTAGTTTATATCTTGAAAGTAAAGTCTTTTAACTTCAAAATACCTACTTATTTTGTAGCAGAGTTATTTATTTTTGTTTTTCGGTAAGAAAGTTACATTGTTGCGAAAATAGTAAAGGTGGTATTCTTTGAAGATATGACATAGTGTGACATTTTTAATAACGCGTTTATACTCTTTGTAATGTTTTAAAGAGAGCTTTGGGAAATAAAACTAAAAAACAAAGGAAGTGAAATGACCTTTTTTGTTGTGTAAAAAAGGTTTTGTTCTAACTAGGTTTAAAATATATAATTCCCGATCATTTCGGTGTGACCCTCGTATGTTAACAAACCTTTTAAATATTCTAAAACAACAATTAAAAGAAAAATGGATGACAAAGAAATGGTTAAACACCAGAAAATATCTTGCCTGTTTATTGGGATCCTAGGCATTCAATGGGAGCTACCGTATTGTCGCTCACCAGGCGGCGCCACTCATGCGTGGGTCCTGGGTCAGTATGAGAGAATTGTCAAAGTAACGTTTGAAATGTTCCCGCGTACACACGTTCGTTTATGGAGCAAAAAAAATACTACGGGTTACAACTTAAATGGCAGCCTGTATTATTGTATATCCTTCTTTTACGGAATCTTCTTTATACGGAAGCGATTATCTTTTGCTCGTTTCTTGGGCGAGAAAATTGCCACCAACCCATCGCTTACTCGAGCTTGGTGGGACCAGTCCCTTAGACTACGATAAACCGTATCTCTACAAACAAGGACCGATAATAATTATTATTGCATATGGGCTATGTATAGATAATCAATTAATCTGATAAGCAGGACGATCACTGTTGGACAAAGGTCTTCCAAACATTTCACAATGGTCATAGTCCAAAGGTAGTCCCAACAGCATTTTAAGATTTTTAAGCGTGTTGGCTGATAGACCAGAAAGTCTTTTGCAAAGACACTGGACATCTGCACTAATAAACCCTCACTCTGTCTATTATATACTTGAATTAAATTTTATTAACACCATGACCCAACGTTTCAGTCAGCATTAATGTTCACAGGATTAAGATGACCTGTGATATAATTGTGGGATACTATTTTGCTTAAGTGTTTCTAGTATAAGCTTAAAAAGCCATCATAAAACCAAAGCATTCAGAATGAAGGTCACTGGCGTTGGGCAGCCCCTTAAATGGTCAACTCAAACATTTATTTTATCAAGAAGATTGAACACATCCCCTATTACTGCTGCAATAAACTTAAAAACTCTATTTGTAATTTCGTTTTAATTCTGCTACCTGTTTCTAATTGTTAATGAAACCTACTCATTTATAGACAGATTTTTGAAATCAACCACCTTCTTTAAGTTTTGTTTTTAGTTTAAATTAGGAACTATGATTTTGGGGGTGCCCTGAAAACCAGTGTCGTGGTACACTTAGATGTGTCACGGCACGGCTCATGCTGATCGGCATCCCTTTTGGTTAATTTAGCTGTAAAGTTGTCTATCCTTAACTTTGTAATGTTTTCATCCTTTTCTTTCTTTGTAAATCATCCTTTTCTTTCTTTCTTTCTTTCAAACATTAAATATGTGCACCTACACTTTTCTGCCTTTTCATCTTAACTTCTACGCGCACTGTGACTCCAATATATAATTAATTAGTCATCAATAACAATAATTTCACTGAATGTAACTGAACAGCACTGTAAATAGACATTCTGCGTACAAAGATGGTCTTATAGACGTGAGACGTGAGGGTCAATACACTCGCTTAAAGACGCAAAGTGCAACTGAAAGACAATGACACTAGTCATGCATACAATAGATAGGTAAGCAATAGTCTGCTAGTCTAATCAACACGTCGGTATTCCAGCAATTTTGTATGATAAGTAAACTACCTAAGTAAGTACGCGTAATTCAGAAGTACATACCCAGTAAACCCACATTATGAATGAATCCATTCATACGTTGGTATGCAATTCTGCAACTAATACCTAAAGATTCTATGTAAAAAAATTACACGCTTACGTTTAATATAATAAATTTCCAAGCCCCGCCCGTCCGCATCATCGCGAACGGTACTCAATGGCTTGATAATGGGGATCGAAACTCTCCGGAACATGTCGCTTTTAGTAACTAAAATACGCGAGTGTTATTTTTCTATAATTTATTATAATATAAACATCTCGCGATAATTTAAATAAGTTCTAGTTTCTTAAAAATGTTGCACAATTCGGCATAGCCAATAAAAACGTTTCACCCAAGTAGGTAACAAAACTAAAGCGGGCAAAGAAAGGTTTACCATAACACTATAAAAGTTTACTATGTAAAATTCTTATATTTGGCTGGTGTACTTCTCTATTCAAGCACAATATAAATGCAAATCATGACGACGTGTTCAAGTTAAAGGTAACCGACCGATACACCTCGGCAAATCAGTAAAGTCTGTAACCCACAGATCACCTCAACTACGTACTAGACAGAGCATACAAGGCAACTCGCGGTCATCGCACCGCGACCGCCTATTTCATTTGCACCCATCGCCTTTTCATTTTTTTTGCGTGGTCTTGCTATTAGACCAATCCCGCCCTATTTTGCTCGCACATGTGCACTCTTAAAATATACCAAAGGCAATTTTTATTCTGCTATTCTTTAGAATCCGCTATCCTTTAGGGTTCCGCTTTCCTTTTCTAAAGAGATCTAGTACCTACCTAAATTTTAAAAAAATATCCTTTTTTTGCCGTTATAAATCTATCGAAGTAGTTTCAAAGCCCCCAAATTTTCCTACTTCCCATTTGACCGTTGCCTACAGGCTTTAAAGCAGATATATATTCGGAGCATACATAATACTTATATCACTCGGTCTTTCCCGTATCTCTCAGACTTCATCATCTTGTGGTATGTCGTAGATTTCCCTCAGGGGTTCGACGTGTAGAACTATGTCGTGGCAATCCCATTACTGGTGTATTACGGCTGTCATCTCATCTATCTAGTAGATGGCGTACTAGTATATATATATATAGCGTACTGGTATAGTTTGTCGGAGTAGATTTGCCGACAGTATTTGACAAAACCAAAATAAATAGGCGTGTGCTGACTAAATTATAACCAACCTGAGCCGAAACCACTGAATGGTTTTATATTCATCATTGTATAAAACCTTGGTTGCCATTAAGAGGGGATTTTGAAACACTCACGAGGGGATTCTGCAACCGAATTCAAACTGAATTTAAAAAGATTTACGAACGAAGGTGCGGGAAAAATTTATGAAAATGTTTGTATTCATTCATTAATACAATATAATATATGTAAAACGATTTACGAAATTTGTTTGAAAGTGAAATAGATTTCGTTTTTAGAACAAAATATTATGTTTGCATATTTACCTCGTAATTATCGTCTATCTATGTGTTAGACTGAACCAAATATTGGAATTTCACTTACCAGAAGAGACTTTCGAGCCACTTGCGCCAACTAGGGTTAGCCAACTAACCCGGAGTTGGCTGTCAAATCTCATACTAAAAACGCTTAACTTCGAGTATGGTCAGCTTTGGCTTACCCCAGGTGAGGCACGTGGCGCTCAAATAATTATATTCTAAACCTGACACTTGTCAGAACAAAAGTGTAGTGTAGTATATGACATCTCTTTCAATTTATAATTTATAAATAGTAATGTGCCTCCTTAAAAACATGAATCAAAACATTTATTATAAATAATAAATGATTTAATTCATGCTTTACAATTGTACATATTATTGTCGCTAAAAAAAGACTCGGGAACAATAGTTTTAGTTATCTGATCTTCCCCAAAACGTACTCGTGAAGACAACAACCAAAATGAACTCGTGTGTTCTTTAATTATAAGTTCTCCGACTGTAAGAATCTAGCGATCTCCACGTGCGTAAAAGTTTTGACCGGTGTCATGTTCAGACGTTTCCGCGGCGTCTCCTTGTTTCCGGGTTGCGTAACAAATAGTAGAAATAATGTGTTTTCAGATAGAATGAACCGTTTTTTGATAGCGTTTCAGGCTGTTCTATACAAGTTGCATTTATGAATCCAGTTCATAAATATGTGAGCATTTCCAAGGATTCAAAAATATCTGTACACCCTTAGAACATTGACAATAAGGTGTAAGTGTTAACATATTATGCATTCAGCTGCACAGATCAGTCCCTATGAAAGCTCAAGAGTGAGACAAAAATTCCGGCCTCTGCTAATAACTACTACATTAAGTAAATGAGTCACTGGCTGACAACTTAAATGATTCAAGTTAGGACCAGGCTAGGACCTTAAGAATCATAGCTATATTCTTTTCACACCTGTGTTTTTCTGTTAAAGCTAGGAAGAATCAAAATTTGCACTTTTCTTCCCTGCTGGGAGGGATCAAAGTGGCTTTTTTCTGTTCAAGGACTACACATTTTTACGTTTTCGGGCATTAACCAGTGGCATCGTGGTGTTGTTGGCGTGGTATGATGCTGTTTTCGGTTTTGTTTGTTTGCTCTTAGTTGGTATGAAAAGCAGTAGGTATGTGTCACACGGTATCAACATTATTTTCGTCTTGGGCGTTAACGGTTGAATTCCATATTACGCTCAGGATTCCAATTTAGAATCCATCGCTTTATTCGGAATTCAATGTATGCCCTCGCCGGAAATATATCATTTTGATCCCTTGTAACACAATTTACTATTATACTACGTTGTTACTCTGGTTAATTTAAAGACAGTGACTTTCCTTATGTATAAGCGAGCAGAACAGTGAATTAACATGCTTCGTAAAGCAAGAACATTATGCTAGTTATATTGAGTTAACTTTCTGTACTGAATAGCAATGAATCGTTTTTACATAAAAAAATGCACGAGAATATTCCAATTAAAATAGTGGGTAACTAATTCAAATCAGGGTGAGGATGTCTCCCTACGAAGATCGAATTTGAATAAATACATTTTACAGGATGAGGAGGAGGAATACATTTTAGACGTTTGCGTGAGAGGGGTCTTAGACGTTTGCGTGAGAGGGGTCTCGATCCCCGCTCCGGGTCTTTCCTTTTGCAGAGGCTGTCCATTGCAGTTCAACGTGGTAACGCGGCGAGTGTAATGGGCACCTTTGCACCTGGAGGACTACGGAGCGATTTTAATTTTAATATTTAGTTTGTTTTTGTAGGACATTTTTATTATATTTGTATTTTATTTGTAATTTGTTTTAGTTTAGTCATACTTATGGATTTTTGTTGCTGTTAAATTAATTGCATATATTGTAAATTTATTATAAAAAATAAAATTTAAATTACTTGTTGTAGAATTATTAACATATTCACACATACCACCTACCTATAAATGATCTCCGCGTAGTTTCCTTTATAAACTTGTACACGTTTTACAGGATTATTATACAGAATGAACCAGCTCCTATAGTAGGTTAAATTAGGTTGGGTCTTGGATACTAGACGACGTACATACCTATATGACATGGAGATACAACATCAATACTTTAGTAATTCGTGATAAACTCTTAAAATAAATGAGGGAACCGAGAGCCAAACCTAGGACCTCCAGTATAGACAGGGCCACTAGGTCACTACCCATACATTAATACACCAGTATTATTACTTTTTTTTGTTTACTATTTAAGTTTTAATGGGACAGTCTAATAATTGTTAATTGTCCAGTGTAGAAGAACTAGTCAATAAAATCATTAACCAAATAAGCCAAGAAATCAAAAATATACATCTCTATTGACACCGTAGAACTCTTGAATATATTTAAATATTCCGGTGTTACTTGAAATAGGAGCTCAGCAATGGCGTCCCAGTTCTGCTGATGCTTAATCTGGATGCACCGAATTATGCAACGACACCAGGAACTGAGAAACATATCAAATCAAAATCAAATCAAAATATTTATTTTTCAAGTAGGCATGTGTAATAAATAGTAATTTATTATACAAGTATTTATTATACAGTGCACTTTTGAATGACAAAAGTCATGTTTTTTATTGGAACGTTTATAGTCAATCATCCCAAGGAATTGGCCGTATCAATGTCCCTTTAAGTTAGCATTTGCATTTGACATTATAAGTCTCAGGGTAAGAATTGGAAAAATTGATTGCGGTAATCCGTGCTTTTCATGTTGCCAGCTTAGTGGTACCGAAAGCTCAATTTTTATGCGAATTATGCGAACGAAGTCGCGGGTCACCATAGTTAGAAATAAATAAGACATTATTCTCGTTTGTTGATGTCTTTGTTTGCAGATACTTAGATTACATACTTAGATATACTTTATTTAATTATCTTATCCCTTTACAAACAAAGTGTACCTACTCTTGACATTGTGTGCTCTTTGTGTTTTTGGAGACAAAAAGTTTTTTGTGGTTAGATAATCATTTCATGGCAGTGAAAAAGTGACAGAATTTCTTAATGATTTCGAATGAAAGATTGAGGAGGTAGTCAACACACTGCGATTTAGTTATTTATGTTAGGCGTCCGCTTTTTTAAATTGGTAGCACCTATTTTTTTTGTTATAGGTCTGATATTGCAAATGTTAAGGAATAGAGTTTCCAAATATTGTAAGCTATAGACCTCATTGAAATAAAACACTTTAGAACGGATTAACATCATGATCTCCGTGACCTATAGACACCTCTTTCAGCTTTCTTAAAAAGAAGTCAAGAAGAAGAAGAAAAGTGGAAAAAATTATGACCTCGCGCGGGACCCACCACTCTGGGATGTAAACGACCATCGCTCTACCAACTGAGCTACCGAGACCACATCCGTAGCCCCTCCCGAGGTACCTACCGAGGTTCCTTTGTTTCGAAGGCATTTGGATTTGTCCGCAGACATTTCTGCTTTAAAAAATTACCCCTTTGAGTGTTTTAAATAAGTTCGGCATTTACTTTTAGGAAATACACTGGTAAGGTGGATTCATCAGCAATAACCGCGCCAGAATTTTTTCATAAAACACTGATAATGAACAGGTAAATCATACCAAACCACTTTCGAGTCTCACAAGAAAAGGCTTAAATAACAAAAATGCCTGTTATTTTCCCAAACCGCAAATACTTTGTACTCCTTAATTCCCTAAGCACAGATCCTCGTAATTAGTGGTCAGATTTCCCTTGGCTCGAGCAACAGATTTACTACTAGAAGTAAGTCATTGTAAATCTCTCGGTGGCGAATTAGTGTCTTCTTAGAGACATTTCGGTCCCAACCGCGGTAATTATGGACTCTGGCATCAGACGGTAAATCTTCAAAGTTGGGTTTACTTCATAGATCGGTGTTTTACTAACATGGGAACCACGGAAATACTTTGAAGAATATGATAGAATCGAATATCAAAATGTGCAGTGCTTTAGCTGAACATAAATAAATTTTAGTGTCCAAAGGGTAAATTGGCGGTTTTCCAAAACGAATGCAAACAAACTAAATATCATACCTACGAATATGTCCTTTCGAGCAAAAAAAAAACATATTCTAATATTGATTAATAGACGACGGAGTTGACACGCAACTGAATATCGATCTAATTACGAATAGGATTTCTTTGCACCTTTTTTCGTCAGCCGAAAATGTATCCAGAGACTTTAGATCATTTGAGGATAGGTACAATCAACCAATTGGATCCCTAGGCCACTCTAGAACCATGTCAAAATGACAAGCATTAAGAAATTTCTTAGATTATGATTTATAGCGTCGCTATGATATAGTCCAACATTGGTCTAGGGTTCCAGTTTTTTGACTGTACTAATGCGTTGAAAATTGCATAAGCAGTTTATGAATGAATTTATTCCTAAATTGCCCATGCACTTTTGAACGCGCGTGTACCTACCCTAAAATTCAGTTCTAACTAGGAAAATGCTTACACTCAAAGTTTTGCTATAAACACCGCATAGTGTCAGTAAAGCCCGGCTCCACAAGTTTAAATCTACAATCTACATTAAACATTACGGAATACCTACACGAAAAGGTCTAAAACTAAAACTCCGCAGATAAGCATCTGGACCCAAAGTTCCCTTTAGTTATAGTCAGCGAAAACTTAATGACACTAAAACACTGGTCTCACAACGAGCGAGAAGCGAGTGGAGAAAAGATCGTAAAATTTATCATCGGTATCGGTACCAAGACAAAAGAGAGGCGCTCGTTTATCGCAGTCGTTAATTCTAAAGCGACGCGAGTTTAAATAAATAAATATTATGACGACCTAGTCCCACGGTAAGCTCAATAAGGCTTGTGTTGTGGGTACGAGGCGACGATATACCTATATAATAGACAGATACATATAAATACTTAAATACATAGAAAACATCCATAACTCAGGAACAAATATTCGTGATAAACACACAAATAAATGCCCTGACCAGGATTCGAACCCGGGACCTCCTGTTTCGTAGGTAAGGTCACTACCAACTAGGCTAGGAGGCCGTTAGGAGTTTGAACGCATCAGACGCCATTATGGAATGAGATATGAAATGAACTGAAAATTATTGCCGGCACTCTTTTCCTTCTTCCTAGCGTATTCCCGGCTTATGGAATAAATAATATACATTCTGATGGTAGCTTTTTGATTGCGATTTACAGAATCATTGATATAGAGTCCGACTAAGTTTGTCGATCGATCGATTTTGATAGCAAGATTGTGAAAGTGAAGCAACCGTCATAATTTCATAGAAGTATGACGTTTATAATAACTTTTGCACAGTATCTAATATCAAAACCGATACAAACTTAGCTGGGTTTGACTCTACTCACAGCGTTACATCAGCTCTATAGTGACATCAATTCAATTCAATTCAATTCAATTCAATACTTTATTGCAAATAAGGTAGAAACCATGCAGCAGTACATATACACATTATGCAGTAGTAGGTACATTTTGACTTAAATATATCACAAAAGAAATAATTAAACATATGTCAGGAAAGAAGAAATATAAGTAATAGAACACAATAGATATCAAACATAATCACAGGAGATAATCAACTACAAAACAAAAAGTAAAAACAAAATCTGTAATATAACAATTTAACATGTCAATAACCTAATATTGTTTTAATCATTTCCACAGATTTCGGTCATTTTCCGATGCCCCAATGTTATCATTTCGATATTATACAATTTAGCTTATCTACAGTGCTGTTTCATTTGTTTACCTTGTACGTACCTACTGCATACTTGTACAAGCACCGTAAAATGTGGTGAGTATGGATTGCGAAGGTATTAGGGTTATGAATGGGAAGAAGAGAGATGGATACCGACGCCTCCCGTTGGTATTTTTAGATCAGAGTATACGTAATATTGTTACAAAAACACTTTAGTCTCTTGGCAAGTCAACCTATTGTAATATTTTTTTTTTTTTTTTTTTACAGCAACATAATCATTTATTCTCGAAATATATGTATACAGTAAGTGTAAATTACCTAACTACCTACCTCTACCTACCTTAAATCTAAAGTAGGTCCTTGAGGCATTGTACCTAGGATGCTGGCGGCATTTCCTCGTTGTATCGCAATGCTGATACGTTGTGCGAGGAAGCCACCTCTTCGGTCACCAGTAACATCAACCAGACGTTTCGCGATTTCTACGAAAAATTTGCGTGCGCTGGGACCCCATGGACCAAGATTTTCGACCCCGAATGGTACAAAAAGGTACTCTCTGCCCAGGCTCTTATATTTATTACGTTTTAAAATTTCGGCGCATTCAGCCGCTCCGCCCGCTTTTACATTAGTTCGTTGGAGATGGGACGGCGCCAGCGTGTCTACACAGGTAGCATCCCACACTAGCATCCGTCCCAAACTCCAAGGAACCAAGGACACCCCATCAGGTCTCTTGCCATCATCCCTGAAAATGCCAGTCGGCTCAAGGAGAGCAGGCACGTTGATGGTGGCAAGAGACCGACGGATTATGTCATTAAGAGATGCATGTCTCGAAAAACGGCCTGCACTTTTTTTACAACACAATCCATGGTGTCCCAGTCGGTCCACGTCTGTGCCACAAGGACATGAGTGTGGCGCACACACCGAAACCCCCAGTCGCAAACCAGTCGCCAGTCTAAGGGAGGCCGGATCCAAGAAAGTACCAGTATTGGGCGAAGGATGGGCATGAAGCCAGTAACCAGCTTCCCGGGATCCGACCGCCAAAAGCCTCGCGCGATCTGGACCTGTAGAGTTATTTAAAAGAGTATTGTAAGTTAAATCGCAGTAAACATTATCCCAACTCCTTTGTGATTTTGGGTTGTCTGGAAAGTCTTTGCCCGGGCAGGCAATTTTAAAAGCATTTTTAGCATCCTCAAAGCTTGCGATCTCATAGTTTGTGGGCAAAGCCCTTAAAATATTTCCTATGAGACCGGCTGTGCTATGAGTGGATGCTAAAAAGGCTGGGGAAGCCACACTGGAAATTTTGCGAATTCCTAAACCCCCGAACCGAATAGGGAGGGACGCCTGAGACCAGGAAGGCTCATTGAGCTGAATGTTTAGAATCATCTCTAAACTAATTTTGATCAAATCATCTATGGGTGATAGTAAATTTAGATATTTCCAAAAAGGACAGCATCGGAGCACATATGTAAATTTAGGGACAAAAAGACAGAATTTAAGAATCACAAGAGCATAATGAGGGCTAATTTCGAGTAAACGATTCGTGTGACTTTTGAATTTTGATATCGAGTTAGAAATATAGTCGGGAAAAGATTCTTCAAATATAGGGGAGCCTAAGAGGCAAAGAGAACGTTTGTCTACTAACTTGATATTAGGAGCCAGATCGTCAAATTTGTGTTTTAAATCGGCAAAAATACAAGATGAATTTTGAATGAAGAGTTCGCATTTTGCAAAATTCAGTTCTAAACCAATATTTTTGAAACTACTCTTAATGAGAGACAAGTCAGAGAGCACAGTATTTACGTTGCCTCCTAGAGTCCCGTCATCTAGGTACCAGACATTGAATTTTGATTTAAATTTTTGGATGATTGGATTTATAGCCAAACTAAAAATTGCTGGGCCGAGAGGGTCACCCTGCTGACATCCAACCTCAGAAGATAATTCATTTGACTTGTACATTAATTTAGAAGAGTCCGAATAGCAAAAGAAAAGGTAATTGTACAGTTCAGGAATTTTGTCCCTAATTTCTGTCAGCAAAGTGTCCCTATTAACCGAGTTGAAAGCATTTTTAACGTCAATTTTGACTACAATTTCGCAATCATCAGAGGAAAGGTAGGTCCTTAGGGCATGGACGGCTGCCTCGCACCCACCTTTCGTGCCAAAACCCAGCTGTACAGGTTCAAAAAGGCCCTGCAATTTTGATCGAATGTGTCTAACCGCAATTTTGGAAGCAAGACGTCTTATTGTAGACCCCACCGCAATGGGTCTCACCCCTCCGTCCTTTTTGGTAAGGGCGATCAGGTTTGCGCCGTATAAAATTGGGACAATTTCAGTATTAATTTTGCCTGAAAACATAAAATTTATTAATTTAGTAAGGGAAGAGACAAGCTGCTCACCTGCATCGCCCACGGAATGGGAAATAAGGTCTTTTAAATGTTGGGGTGAGATCCCATCCAAGCCGGCCGCCGAACCGGTTTTGAATGAAAGTATGGCGTCAATAACGTCTTTAAAAAAAAAAAAAAAAAAATTGTAATATTATGTCAATTCTAGCAATTATCCCGTCTCACTGAATTCCTATCCCTACTATCCCCAAATATGGGGTGGGCTGGGATTTCGTACTATTTTGTGTTTATCGTAACATCTATTAAATCATATGTCAGATTATCATTGAAAAAATTAATTATATTTTTAGTAGGTATATAAATTAACGTGCCACATATAAATTATCAACTTTTATCGCGGTTTGAACTTTGAACTCGTCCTAACTCATCGCATCGCATCGCATTTGTGAGATAGAAATACAAATCTTAGATATTAAATAGTGAATAATGTTTGAAATAAATACCAATTAATTCTACACAAAAACTACTTAACAGTGAAAGCCGATACTTATATTTTTAATGCTAGTACTTAATATTTATTATATATAAAAGAGATCTTCTTACTTTCAGCGTTCACAAGTTAAAAAATATACTATAAAACCTCAAAAGAGACAAACTACAAAAATATTTTAAAAGCAGAAATATCGCCCATTAAAAACTTTGCCAAACTTAAAGCATAACTAACCTTAAAGTTGGTGATAAGAGGCAGCTTGTCGCCGCCCACACTGTATGAAAAACATCTCCTTCCAAGCCTTTTCATAAGTTTGGAACCGTACAACATTTTAACACAACACTTAGATCACTAGACAATATAGGTATCGCATTGCCACACAACGCGCGCTTTGGACTCGTTAAACAGTAATGATAACTTAATACACCAACTAAATGAGGGCAGTTATCAATGTTTGATAGTGGAGTTTTAAACCTAGCTAAATAAAGAGTGCCATTTTATTATTTTCTTAAGTACTCGTTATATTCATTTGTTTGTTCAATGAAACCGGCACCGGTAAGATTTAGGAAGGTTAGGTATCCGACTGTGTCTTGTACTCATGGAGTATTCGTTAATGTCATACAGTTTATTTTATGTTTTCGTCTAAGAAATTATGTCAAGTCTACGTTAGAGTACCTAGTTACGACGCCTTTAGATATTTTTGAATACTTTGTTATCCGATACGGGTTGAAAAGTGATTAAAAATAATGAGAATATTTCTTTCAAATAATTACTTATGTTGAATAAAATATCTATTAACTAAAGGCATAATAAAGAGATTGGCCAATTTGTATATGTATCACATGTAAAGGCTATAGATTTCATTATATGGTTAACGCGTTATATCTCTTCCGTGGACATCGCATAGAGAGAATGCTAATTTTTACAGGCGAGTAAAATTATTTTAATATTTGAGGGAAAATGAGAAAATCTTGATAATCTTGTACCCGAAAAGTTTACTTTCGATGTTTTGTCCTCAGAAGTAACGTTTTTTTTTTAAATCTGTTTATCCCGTAAATATCATGAAAATTCGCATGAAAATGCTACTTCATTTAAATAGCGGTTTTAACATAAAAGGCGATTTCCGATTACATCTCCTATAATTACTCCGTAGGTATACCTAGAGAATGCATTTATAAATGCAGTTCACTATGTTTGCATATTGACGTCCGACCCGACGCGCGACGCGCATTAACCGTGCAGCGCATAAAAGGTCCTAAACACCTACACTATTCATTGGACATACTCCCATTTAATGTAAATGAGCTAGTAATGGACATTGCACGTACTAGTTAGCGACAACTAAATGGGCCTTGACTTGATCCATGTCATGCATCTAATTGTTCATATAAACATGGGTGTTGATATATATATCATACATATTGGTACTATGTATGATATCATAATTAAACCGGGCGCCTGGCAGCTGTCCAGCGATGGTTATGATAGTGGATGTGTAACAAAACTATTAAAAATCAACATAAGGGGTGCAGTTTAGGGCGGGACGGGAAAATCTGTCAATTTCTATAAAAAGAATCACATGATAGCTCAGAGCCCTCGGATGTCACGTGACGCTTTCTATAGAAATTGACAGATTTTCCCGTCCCGCCCCGTCCCGTTCTAGTGTGAGTCATCCTTTATAGAGCTCTGAGTTTGGTGTAATATAATAGTTATGTACCTATTTAATTGGAATATAACATTGCCAGGCGCTTTAATTAGGGGAAAAGGAGTGCCAAATGACGTCCAAGGTGCGGTAAAAAGTACCTCATTTATAGAGGTCTTGGATTTTTTTTCATTAAAGGACCTTCAAAATTGTGTGTGCTAAAATACAGGCGCAATGTCCGTAACCAGCTCTTAATCCGATAAGTCAGTCAACCCATGACGCCCTTAAAAACCTCTAAATTCATTTTAAAAACATTTTAGTGGAGCACCACGACTACTGAAGAATATATTTTTATACATATACGTTTTACATTAGCAGTTGATGCAACATGTAAGGTACCTGCGCCATTTAAGGCCCATTTTTTGCATAAATTCAATAAATAAAAAATAAAACATAAATTCTGAAATCAAACTTAATTAAGGCATTCCTTATTTATTTGTGAACAGGGTCAACATATAATTCAGTACGAAAATACAGATTTCTTAAGGAAAACGATCATTTTTAATAACCTTGAAAGTGGGCCTCTTTAGGAATATATGCGCTTATCATGGCCCTATTTTTAACTCTAAAATTATAAGAGGTATCGAAACAAAAGTATGTTTAATTATAAACCTTAACCTATTATATTAGTTTCTGAGGTAAGCAGTCTCTTGCAGTAAATATTTTGGTCATAATTAAACCGTGGGCCATCTTAGGCTTAACAAAACTTAATCTACTAATAAACCATAAAAACTCTTCATAAAATACTAAAACAACACTTTTCTTCTGCTTATTCTAACATCAGTTGAAACTTAAACATGGAATATTTTTTCTAAAATATAAACAATTTTTTTAAATATTTTTTATGGGCCTTATTAGGAGTATCAAAAATAGTTCCGTAAATTATTAAGTACTTAGGTACAAAAATACAGTCTTAGCTGCAATCGGGGCACTGGAATTCATCCACGTAGTTTTTAGTGAGGCCCACACATTCCTCGCGGTCACACTATCGCACTGTCTCATATCTGCTACTCATTCAAGTTTACACCCGGTTCAAGTTCACCGGGCCCTCTTAGGAGAACGTCAGGTGGACCTTAATAGGTGTTTTTCTCAGCAGCGAGCATTCTTTCTATAAAATGAAAATGAACAAAAAATACAAACAACACTTACCTTTATGGGGTCGCCCTTGAACCACAAACAAACTTATTGTTTAAAATAAACACTAAATCTCTTTGATTTTCTAAAGAA
Source organism: Lathronympha strigana (assembly GCA_949128165.1). NCBI lineage: Eukaryota > Metazoa > Arthropoda > Insecta > Lepidoptera > Tortricidae > Lathronympha > Lathronympha strigana. The sequence continues at coordinate 6,611,578 of OX421911.1, forward strand.
ATACTATAACTTAAGTGACTGATAGGTTATAACACGCGAGCCTGTTGCAACTTGGCTGACAAAGTGAAGACTCCAGTAAAAATGGTCGGGACTACAGTTTGATATGAACTAGAACTTATGTCTATGGTACTAATCGAACATTGGCGTGCAAATTCAGGTTCACTCGAACGCTCTAAGTATGAAATTTTGAAAGTGGGCCATGTTAAGGAATGGGCCATCTATGGTGCAAGTACCTTAATTAATTTGTATGAAAAATGGAAATAAAATAAAATAAAATAAAAATAACTTTATTCATTAAACTTAGAAATATTTCTGCTTACATGTTTAAAAACATATATTAACACTATGATCAATGCGAGTAAGCTACTTCTGTTCCCCGTACTAGTATTATACTGTATCACGGTGGAAACAGGATTCGCCATCCACTATAATCAATCTTAAGTACTTACTTAAACAATTAAAAATTTACGAATTAATAAAAACTAACTATGCCATTCTGTTTCCAAAGCTACATGCCGAAGTTAAGGAGATTCAAGAAAAGCACGGTGTAAAAACGTATGGAGGCTACTAAATAAAATACCTACCTACACAAATAATGTATTTCAAAGGTTACAAATGTCTAGAATTAAAGCTTCAACCGTAATACGAAACATTATTAAAAACATATATAATATAGGTATTAATTTTAAAACCTAACAATTCGATTTTCTGAAAAAATACTGCCCATCAAGTTATTACGCACAATCTAACAGAGATAACCTGCTTTAAGTTTTTATCCTAATCCATAATTATTATTATATTTTACCAGACTTAAAGAAACTTCGCTAACTATCTCCTTAATGAAGTAGCTAAACCAAGCAGATGGGATTTCACACAGACTATACAGGGCGTCCCAAACTTATGGGACATGAAGGGGAAGTACCTTAAATATCGTAGATAGTGAATTTTGCTCAAAGAAGACTTTATGTTATTTTTAAAAGTTAGTAATTCTGCATTCATAGATTTTCTAAAAATTACTTGCTTCGTCTGGGAATCGAACCGACTAAAATGTGAAAAAAAAAATCACCCTTTTTTTATGATGCCAATCGAAAGAACAGCTAAAAAATAATAACTCTGCTTAAGTAACATAGTATTTTAAAAGAAAGGAACAACGTGAAATTAATCATTTTAATCAAATAAAAAACATACATGAAACTGCCGTAGTCAATTAGTTAAGTAGGTATTTTTTTGTAAATTAATTAATTAAATGCTCAAAATGTGATCCCTCTTGTCTTACGCAAATCGCCAATCTTGTAATAAGCCCGCTGCCTGTTGATTTTCTTATCATTTTATGGTGAACACTCGATGTGATATGGCACAATTCTGTTTGCAACTCGCCTACGTTCTCGTATCGCTTTTTGTATAGCATATCTTTCACGTATCCCCAAAAGAAGAAATCTAATGGTGTGAGGTCCGGGGATCTGGCCGGCCATCTAATCGGTCCATTTGTACCAATCCATGTAGGAAAACATTCATTTAGAAAATCTGCTGCTCTCCGACTATTATGAGCCGGAGCTCCATCTTGTTGGAAAATTAAGTTTTCTTGCTCCGCCGCGGAAAGGTTTCTTATCTTATCCCTTAAAATTTGAAGTATTCCTAAATACTTTTCTGTGTTCAAGGTTCCTTGGTAAAAATGGATTAAGAAAACCCGGTTTTTTAAAAGTCCGCACCAACAGTTAAGTGAAAAACGCACTTGGTTATTAGTTTCAGTGACTCGTAGGGGATTTTCTTTAGACCAAATACGATTATTGTTGCGGTTATACATACCGTTATTGCTAAAGTTAGATTCGTCTGTCCAAATAATATTATCCAAAAAATTTGGATCTTCGAGCAAGCGTGCCTGGATATCAAGACAGAAATTTTTTCTCCTTTCTGTATCGCCCGGAAGTAACTTTTGAACCAATCGTCCTTCAACATAACTCTTAAAACCGTGTTTTTTTAATACACGGTGTATTTTACTTTTTGAAACTCCAATTTCCTGTTCTCCTTCTCTCACCGATGCTTTCGGAAAAGCCGAAAAGTAAATTAAAATACCAAGTTCTTCGTCGTTGATCGTATGGTTTTCTTGCTGTGGTTCTCTTGGGCGTTTATCGAAACGTCCCAGAGTTTTCAAATTGTTCACAAGCCTTTTCAAAACTTTACGAGACGGTATTTGTCTATCAGGATATTTTACGCCATACCACCGCAAACTTCTAGAGATATCTTTATCGTTCAAAAAATATGCTTCTATTAGATCAAAACTTACTTGATATGCCATGTTCGCAATAAATTAACACAATAACACTTGTGTAAGTGAATTAAGACTAAACAGATCAATATCCGAAAAACTAACGCTTGCACAGACTGTTCCATTTTCAAATTTAAGAACAACATTTAAAAATATCACTTCTTTTTAAAATATCTTAAAAAGTATGCATTCAAACAAACGCTGTCATAAACTGTTCCATTTTCAAATTTAACAATTATTTATTTTTGTTTTAAATTTGCCTTCTGTCTAGCTTACAGAGGACGTATTGAAATACTAAGTTTTATCAAATTATCATTTTATCCACACGTGCACTTATAATAAGGAAAACTTATGCCAGTACCTATTTTATGAAGTGGGTACTTATTTACGAATAATCAATGCTATCTTTAGAATGATAATATCGCTACTTTTCGAACGTCGTCTTCGGCAATAAATAACTTTCTTGAAATTTGACTCAATCATTTTATGGTGTTCCTTTCTTTTAAAATACTATGTTACTTAAGCAGAGTTACTATTTTTTAGCTGTTCTTTCGATTGGCATCATAAAAAAAGGGTGATTTTTTTTCACATTTTAGTCGGTTCGATTCCCAGACGAAGCAAGTAATTTTTAGAAAATCTATGAATGCAGAATTACTAACTTTTAAAAATAACATAAAGTCTTCTTTGAGCAAAATTCACTATCTACGATATTTAAGGTACTTCCCCTTCATGTCCCATAAGTTTGGGACGCCCTGTATACTAACGAACAGATAACTTTTTAACACACTGTTAAGGGATAACTCACACTAGAACGGGACGGGACGATCTGTCAGTTTCTATAGAAAACGTCGCGTGACATCCGAGGGCTCCGAGCTATCACGTGATTCCTTCTATAGAAATTGACAGATCGTCCCGTCCCGTCCCGCCCCGTCCTAGTGTGAGTCATCCTTAAATGACATAAATAAGTCGTATTATCTAATAAGTATGACATAAGCATGTGGTTGTGTTTAGATTGAAAATGGATGTATTAACAAGGTGTTCACGCAGAATAACATTAATCCCACTAAGTAATGGTTCACCCTGAACGTAATATCGCGATCCCTATATCTCGGTAGCCCCATGACCGAATTAACTCATATACGTACGGTTTCATAAATATACATAATGCTCCTGTTTTAAATTTTGACCCTTCTTTCCCAGTAATAAGCTCCAAAGTGTGTAGATATTTATAGAAGTGACTGTACTTAAAAGTTTTATATATCTCATCTAACGATTTGATCAACGATTCTCGAATTAACTTCGACCAAACATACATTGTATAAATCAACAAAAATACAAACGCCGTCTTATTTCAGTAGACAAGGATTGTAAGAATTAAACTTACACGGCAGCCATATCTTGGAGTTCATAAATCTTTTCTTGAAATAAATGTAGATATATCACCCTATCGTTATAAATAATGACGACGGTGAAATCTCTTGAAATATTTACCTGTGCGAACCGGATAGGTATTATTTCAAAAGAATATAAGCATTAAAGGAGCTCAGTATTGTCCAGACTGTTAGAGTTATCGTGGGAGGGTCACAGATTTAGGTCTTTATTTGTCTTTACTATTCCTGTCTTCGGATTAAGAGCCGTGCAAATTTATATATCTTTTTTATAGGTCAATATATTTTTAAACATCTAGACGAACTGTATTTGAAGTAGGTTTGAAAAGGAGTTTCTGAAAACTACATGGGTATTGAGGGATGACGTTTGGTGTCAAGCAAATTTATTTTACTCCGCATAATATTTAGATTTTTTTTGGATTGTCGTTTGTATCTCGGGATGAAGATGGCGTCTCTGGAATATTTTTTTGTATTTTGTGTGCAAAATGTTGTTTAATGTGTAATGTTGATAGCTAATTGTGCAGTAAACTAACGAAGCAGTATTCAGCTAATGAAGAATTAATCCTGAAACGAGTTCAGTCACTCCTTTAGTCACCAAGCGGCAATCCCGGGATCTTGGCCCCCTGAGAAGCTATATTTTAAGTCTTTTAGCTATAAACTTAACATATAGCGAGGTCAATTACCGAACAAAGTCGCCCTAGTGGCAATATACTATTCTATTTATACAATATACTAAAATATATAATACGTGACACTGGCAAAATTGTCCAACTCTCGGACAGAAGCCATTATTTAAAATAAGAAGAAGATTTAGATTTTTCTTTATTAATTTGGTGATCCTTTTCTAAATTTGTATCTACAATCTCTAACAATATAGTGCAAGCATTTTGTGGTAATTGTAGTTGTAAAACTGCACCGAGGACTTCCTCGGAATGTGTTCGGCTTGGAATGTGTTCTGTGTGCAGCACCCGGTATTGTCATAATTGTTTGGATAGTATTAGCGTTAGCTTCAAACGTTATTCGCTAATGACTTTAGAAAATCGTTTGTCCTTGAAGTGCCGGCACTGTCATGAAAAACAATCTCCATATCTCCACACCCTGAACTGTAAAAAGCGCCGAAAATCGTTGACCCCTCTTATATTATACTCCAGTCATTGAACTGACAGCTTGTACGGAAATTTTGATTGCTTAGGAAATAATTTATAATACTTAGGCTGCGTTTTACCAAACTTTTATTCCGAGAATAACGCTTACTCTCAGATAGTAACGTCAAATTACTATGGGATTTTGACATTAGTATCCAAGAGTAAGCGTTACTCTTGGTTAAAAAGTTTGGTCAAATCCAGCCTGATTTTTTTTGCGTAACGGATATATTGGGTGTCTAATATTATTTAGGCAACAAAATCCATCAAAATATATTTACATGCTAATCGTCACAAATATGAACACACATGTTACAAACGTTTTTCTTGTAAGATTTTTATGTATATATGTTTTTTTAGCCGTTTTAAATGGGTCAGGACCAGTTTCTACCAATTACCATTTGTTCAGTAATAACTTATTCACTCATGCTTTAAAAATACCGAGGTTGTACTTGTGTCGGAACACATTCCATTCCTTGATATATTTATACTTAGCAACCCTTAGCGTGGGACGCCACCTGCGTCGATAGACTGGCCCCGTCCCATGTTGAAGAGTCGGCTCTAAGCATTTAATCAGCAAAGTGAACTAACCATTCTTAGTTGTTAACACTACACAGTAAGCACACACGTGCCAAATGATATCGGTCTATCTCATTATGGTGGTTATCAGAACAACGACAGTACTAGTATTTAACAATCCTATAACGTTTATGTCTCATGCGCCGCCGGCGTGTTTTGCAATTGTCATAGTTATTGCGATCTTGATCAGATTATAACCTAAATTACAAATATACGATAGTGTTAAGTCTTAATGTAATTTGTAGTAGTACGTGTATGAAGATTATTTATGTAAACAAATAAGTATATAAATTATATTGAAACTATCATACAAATTTGCTTAAGGCCATCTAACCCAGATTTTAGCTTGTTTAGGGTTCCGAAGTCAAAATAGTAAAATCGAAACCCTTATAATTTCGTCCTGTTTTTCTGACTCCGGGTTATGTGCCTAAGGGTGGTGCAAGTGGCCCTAATTAGATGAATTACTAAACCAAGAAAATATACATAATGAATAGAACAATAAAAACATATTCCGAATAAATGATTAGTTAAAAGTGTAGTTTATGCAACAGTGATATACGAGTACCTACCTAATAAGGGTTCTTAAAATTCATGGGTCGTTAGTCAAGTTTTGTATTAGGTCATAGACCCGGCAATTTTAAGAACCAATTATGAGCTGTTGCATACATTAGTTTTTCTACGACATTAAAAATAGCGAAAAAAGCGAAATATTTAATGGTGGCAGAATGTGGAAGATGTCGTATACCAACTACCAACTATAGAAATTTAAGAAAAAAAACAGCGTTAATAATATGTAAGTACTGTATGAAAACCCAAATGAGCATCGCTTAGCGATGTTCTTATGGAATACCACAGACAATGTTATAATGTAGGTAAACTTTTTAATATCGCTGTCAGTCATTAATTTGACAGATAGAAGTGCTGGAGTCGTTAAAAAAATGTAGCTCAATTGTTATAGTTTCAAAGTTCACTGTCATTGTTATTATCAGCGACCTTTAATAGGCTTATTTAATACAATAAAGATGTGCTTATCAAGCATTAAATGTGTTCATGACAAACGTCGTTATCAAATGTTGGTGGAGGACGTCGGAATTGTTTAATCCGGGTTGCTTTGTTTTCCTTAGAACGAGGCGATTTTAACATATTATAGACGTGACCTAAAAAAGTCATTAATTACGTTAAAGGTATCATAATATACAGGGCGCTTCATTTGAATAGAGCAGTAAGGGAATATTCAGAAATTGTTATTTGTTGTTTAGATCCATGATTTTTCATGATTGTTCTGATTATAAAGTTTTCTTCTTTTTATTGTGGAATTTTTTTTAATTAGATAACCCGTAGATCCAGATGTAGATAATTGCAATGCTTACTTTGAATTTATTAGAGCGCTTCAGTTTAGGTTCTTAACTGTGCTCAGTTGTATGGTAGCGACTTAGTTTAAGGTTAAGGTCCTAAACTGAATCGCGTTAAGACGTCATGGTAAGGCCTAAGTTGTATGGCAGCGGCCCAATTTAGGTCCTAAACTGAATCGCGTTAGGCGATCGTGATAACCCTCCTTATTTTTCTTATATTACACAAAGGTACGATAAACATATCTGCATTGCTATTAATGAGTAAAATCAACCCCAATCCGTATAAATCAACAGCGCAGGTAAATAAACCTTTCATATAATTAAATAAGTGATTTAACTGGTGACCGGAGAGGGTGGCTTCCTCGAACAACCATACAACGAGGAAATGCCGCCAACATCCTAGTTACAAATTTTATAATAAACAATAAACAATACAATGTCTCATTTTACATTTAAGATTGCTTGTAACTTACTATATATATTTTGTCTAAACTATGTAAAATAAAACAATGCATTTGTGTAAAAACATATATTCAGAGAGTATAAACCCGTGTTACCTACACATGTGTTTATACTATTTGCACATTTTTTTTTCTACTTAATGCTAAAAAATATTTTGAATGTTGACAAAGACCGAGTGGGTAAATAATCAGAGGCGGGCCCTTACCATCAGTTTGACATGGCTGTATAGTAGGTGTTATCGTAAATATAAACAACAACGGGAACAGGTCAAATTACGGTGCAACACAAGTAAGGTCGTTTTAATATCCTTTCATTCCTAATAGAAGTAATTCTTCTTCCTTTTCCGTGGTTAATTATTTTTCAAAACGTTTTTAAATTTTGGCTTTTAAAAACGATAACGGTCAAAGTTCTAACTTAAAAAAACTACCTAACTTAAATTGCCTTCAAAGTAATAATTCCCAAGAATACATGGCTAACTACATAACAGCTGATTGATTTCGCTTTTAGAGGTCAAGATAACGGTGCAATTAGTGCATCTTAGGCTGCCGAGCGCATCGCATATACTACTTACAATAAATTTGATGAAAAACGCTCACACCACCATATCAACTATAGCGAAATGGACCGCGAGTTTCGCAAACCCTACCAATTGGTATGAGTACAGGTTTCGAGAGCACTGGTCACACGGAGAAAAAATTTACTTTAAAATATTTACTACATTATATGTCACAACTAGATTGTTTATACTCATTAATAGAAAATTGTGCGCTATACAATTTCTGCAACTATTCTTCAGCAATAGAGTCGGTCTATGCTAAGTTTCCTAGATTTTATAGCACAGGCCGTGACAGTGTTAAGTAAACGTCATAATTTCTTAGAACTTTGACGTTTAAGGGGCTACCCGGCATATTTCACTGTTTTTAAAGTGAATAGGCTTTGTTCAGCTCCAAGCACAACGCTTGAAAAAAATATATAATGTAGCTAGGTATTTGGTCTACATTTGGTTCCACTAAATTGTCGAAAAACATAATACATCAAGAGAAAAAAAAATAACCGTAAACCCTTTTCTCTACCTTAAATCTGTATCTACTCCCTTATTATGCGTCGTAAGTACAAGAAACTAAGACAAGCATTTTATATTTATGTTTACTTTAAACGCATCCACTGATTTTTGGATAGGTTTTGTACTTTTCGAGAAAAAAGCTATTACACGCATTTTTCCGAAAACGCCGGCTCGAGATGCCTGCGCGGGCGACGGGGGCCAGTCGTATAAGATGGCACTAGTAGTTTATAGGGTTGCGTCCTAGTACAAGCAGCTCTTCCTAGGTGACGACTTATGCTTATAACCGGTATTGTATAACAACCGGTGAGGAAAGGAAGCGGTAGGGGAAGAAAGCTCAAATCGCCGAGGTCATTGGGATAGGGGACGGCCTTAAAATAACACTTTAAACTTTGACAGTTTGCTTGGAAGTGATAATGTGGTTTGACTCTATGACTTACTACTTACTTGTCATATTGCTGTTAATACTGTAATATTATAAAGAGTACACTTTTTTATTAATAAGTAAAAAAATGTTGTTGTCACATAATATAATACAATAAATATGGTATAATGGAACTAGACTTTTATCTCCGTGCGGTGTCCTTATCATGAGTTCTACGTAAACGTACTACGATACGAATATACGTACGCATACGTATATTCACTGTCAATGCATTTATATGCACCAACGCATTAAGGTAAGTGAGATGCACTCCGCTAGCGAGTACGATTACGTACACAAAACTCATAGTAAGGACACGGAAAAGAGTTCGGAGCCCGCAACTATAACTATAAAGTCGTAATTCAAACATCGAAAACGCTTGACATTAAATTAAAATTTTTGAATTTTGTACGCTGAAAACTTGTTCAATATTTTCCCAGCTTTCGTGTTCATTAAAATTTTTTACGGATGCCTCAAGCTTCAGAATATTGTGTAAACGACACCGCTGTGTAATTTTGGTTATTTACTCTTTTAAAGAAGGAAGTAACTGGTAAACCCTTGGATTTAGGCAGGTAAGTAGATCCGGGTTCCTTTCTTGTATTCCAGGTCATAAAAAATAGCTGTTTGAAAAGCAATATGCCTAAAGGGAGTCGAGACAAAACAATCGTGTGGGGTTCCATCGTTGCATCATGAAATTATTGAAAGTGTGTAAAAAAAAAAACGGCGAAGACAATACAGAATACGAAGAGAATGCAGATGATTGTGCAGAATGAAAATAACATGAATTTGTTCTCCACGCATCAGTCCTAAACACCCTAAAAGATATTGTTTTTTTTTCTATACAGTTGCTCAATAAGCAAAATAAAAAAATCAGACATCTAAAAATATTTTTTGCTCTCTGCCCTGGAATTACCCAGTTTACGGGCCTCAAAGTTACCTCATTGAGGTAAAAAAAACAACAAAAAAGCGCTACATTTTCCAAATATTCCTTTTCATTTTCTACATTCCTCAATGTTCTCTCGCAAACCTATAAAAGCAATGGCTGTTGCATTGCCACCACGTGTGATCACAAAGGCCCAAGTCTCTTGATGTTTCCTAGGAAATGGTGACTTTTTAGTCTGAAACGCCATTACTTGCATTAAAAGCTTTTGAGGGCACCTTTTAGCTGGGAGCGATCTTTATTTTGCCCCGACATTATTCACTCTGCGTTTTGCACACTTGTGAATGGTCAAAGGTATTTTCACCACACTGCTCGCAAACACGCTGTTTGTCCTTTCATTTCAGAGCGCAAAACTGTGCTTTATCCTCTAGAGGTTAAAGTATTTTTTTTTTATATTTTGTATAGACGAAAGCAAAAAGCCATACTGCCTGAGAATGCAATAAACTTTTTAACGTTTTGACGACTTTTATAGACTTGTGATATAGGATGTGATTGGTGATATCTTAGTTTGCCTAGTTAGTTATCTTAGTTTGTTTGGTGTGCCTGTTTTGTATGATTTGTCTATACATCAGATATATTGGAGCTGCCAAGGTGCCCCAAATATGTGAACATGCACTCTACTACCTTGACTTGATGATTGCTTAGAAATAAATACCTACTGATTTGTTTTGTTTGAATTTTTTTCGTATGTTTCCTCGCTTTAGTGTGGTGAAAAATGTTGTGACTCACTCGGCAGCAGTTTTTTCAACTCTCGTGCCTTGAAACCCTTGCAACGTTCAAGATTCCATTTTATAAACCACTCGCTGCGCTCGTGGTTCAAACTCTGGAATCTTTCGCTCGATCGGGTTTCAATATTAGCACGAGAGTTAAACAATCACTTTGCTCCCTAGTAAAACAAATAACTATTATTACTAAACTTATATTATTTGTTCGTTACTTATGTATTACTACTGTATTAATACAGCCTTGCATACTCTCAGGTACAGTCACACACACACACACACACGCGCGCGCGCGCAGACACACACAAGCACACACACATTCACACACACACACAACGTCCACTAGAAGACCTATTTTTATTTATTAATAATAATAATAATAATTAATTAATGTTTTTTAGCTTCAGGGGGGGTAATAATCGCCCCCGAGTAATGCGTTTTGTGAACCAGGCGTTCGCGGGGACGGGTATTGAGCCCCGCGACTACATGGCCAATGTCACAGAACGCATCGACTTTCTGAAACAGAAAATCTATGCATGGGCAAACCGTATTCGTCGCTACAGAAAGCGTGTGGATCGATTTCAGCAGAATCGTCTTTTCCAAAGTGACCAAAGGAAAGTATACCGAAGATGGGAGGAAACTAATCTGCGTGTGCCCGACGCGCGACCGCCGGATGCTGCTGCCATGTCTGATTTCTGGCGTAGCATCTGGTCGGTGCCCGTTGAGCACACGGAGGGTGAATGGATGAGCGTTGTCGAACGTGAGTGCGAGGCCATCGAACCAATGGGGGCTATTACCATCAGCCCCGAAGACGTAAGTTGTGCTGTCCGTACGGTTCAGAATTGGAAAAGTCCTGGACCGGACGGATTGCACAACTTCTGGCTAAAGTGGTTTCGATGTTCGCACTCACGGTTGGCAACGCAATTTCAACAAGCCCTTGAGCTTGGTTCCCTGCCACCTTCCTTAACAACTGGTATAACTTTCCTGCTCTACAAGTCCGGTAGTACCACGGAAGCTAAAAACTATCGACCCATCACGTGCTTGCCCACGCTTTACAAGCTCCTTACATCCATTTTGAGAGCAAAAATTAACGCGCATATTGTCGCAAACAGTGTTTTGGCATCTTCTCAAAATGGTTGTAGGGTTGGGTCCCGTGGTACTAAAGAGCTCCTCCTCATTGACATGGCCATTTGCCAACAAGTTCGGCGGAACAAGGGGGCCCTCTCGGCCGCTTGGATTGACTATAAAAAGGCCTATGATTCGGTGCCTCATTCATGGCTGAAAAGGATATTGGAGTTGTATAAACTTGATGCAGCTTTAATATCCTTCTTAAGCGCGTGTATGGGGCAGTGGACCACAGTCCTTTGTCAACCAGGAGGCAGAGATGGTCCCCTTGGGTCGCAGGACTATATAAGGATAGAGCGAGGAATATTCCAGGGTGACAGTCTGAGTCCCCTGTGGTTCTGCCTAGCTTTGAATCCTCTCAGCACCCTGCTGAAGGATTCGGGGCTAGGTTGCCGGCTTCGGAGAGAGGGTGAAGTCATTTCTCACCTTCTGTACATGGATGATCTCAAACTATTTGCACCAAATGACCGAGGTTTGTTGGAGCTATTGCAAACCACTGAAGTTTTCAGTAGTGCCATCAAAATGGAATTTGGTGTCGATAAGTGCGCGATTATGCATGTACAGCGGGGGAAAGTAGTAAATTCAACAAATTTACAACTTTCTGAGACAATGTCGTTCAGATCTATCTCTGAAGCAGAAACCTATAAATACCTTGGTATGTCACAGTCGTTGGGTATTGAGGACGTGAGTATTAGACAGGCGACGAAGGAGCGCTTCTTTGGTCGGCTGACAAAAGTACTTAATAGTCTTTTATCAGGTGGCAACAAGGTGCGCGCCTTTAACGCTTGGGTAATGCCTCTGCTCACATACTCCTTTGGCATACTAAGGTGGTCTCAGACCGAGCTGGATGCCCTGGATCGGAGAGTCCGGCTACTGCTCACCACACATCGTATGTTACACCCACGCTCGTCTGTTATGAGATTGTACATCCCACGGAAATGTGGAGGTCGCGGCTTTTTAAACGCCAAAAACCTTCACAACCGTGAGGTGTACAATCTTAGGAATTATTTCCTTAACAATGAGTGTGGGATGCATCGTGATGTGGTGGCAGTAGACAAGAATCTCACACCGCTCTCCTTGGCAAAAGAGAATTGGCGCAAACCTGTGGTACTAAGCACCGAGGACCGCAAGACGGTATGGAAGAGCAAAGAACTACACGGGCGGTTCTACAAGGCCCTCACGGGCCCTGATGTAGATCTGCCCGCATCGGTGAACTGGTTACGATTCGGGGACCTTTTCGGAGAAACCGAAGGTTTTGTCTGTGCAATTGCGGACGAAGTTATCATGACGAATAACTACCGGAAATATATCCTGAAGGACGGTACGGTCGACATTTGTCGGGCATGCCGCCGTCCCGGAGAGTCACTCAGGCATATTATTTCCGGTTGTTCTCATCTTGCTAACGGCGAGTACTTGCACAGACATAATCTCGTAGCCAGGATTATTCACCAGCAACTTGCTCTTAAATACGATCTTGTGGACCACGAAGTGCCGTACTACAAGTACGCACCTGCGCCAGTTCTTGAAAATGGTCGTGCCACGCTCTATTGGGATCGATCTATTATCACGGACAGGACTATTGTAGCCAATAAGCCTGACATCGTGCTGGTTGATCGATCGCAGCGTCGGGCCGTGCTCGTCGACGTCACCATCCCCCATGACGAGAATCTCGTGAAGGCCGAGAAGGACAAGTCCAGTAAGTACCTAGACTTGGCTCACGAAATAACCGCCATGTGGGATGTTGACTCGACGATCATTGTCCCGATAGTCGTTTCAGCGAACGGTCTCATAGCGAAGAGTCTCGACCAACATCTTGAGAGACTCTCGCTAGGTGGATGGATCAAGGGTCAGATGCAGAAGGCGGTAATCCTAGACACGGCGCGTATAGTCCGGCGGTTCCTCTCTCTGCGGCCCTAACCACCGGCAGCCTGGGCCCTGCTCCGTTGCCGGCGGCACTCTAGGTTAGGTTTTTTATAATGTGTTTATGTTTTATATTTTTTTTGTATGTTGTTTTATATTTTACTTTTATAGACATATTGTAAAAACCTAACTTAAGAATGAAAACAAATAAAGGAAATAATAATTAAGTAATCCTGGACACGGCGCGTATAGTCCGGCGGTTCCTCTCTCTGCGGCCCTAACCACCGGCAGCCTGGGCCCTGCTCCGTTGCCGGCGGCACTCTAGGTTAGGTTTTTTATAATGTGTTTATGTTTTATGTTTTTTTTTTTTGTATGTTGTTTTATATTTTACTTTTATAGACATATTGTAAAAACCTAACTTAGGAATGAAAAGAAATAAAGGGAATAATAATAATAATATATTTTATTAACCAAACCAAAAGTAATTTACATAAAATTAACAGTATATCGGTGACTCCCACACTAGGCACAGCCTGTATCGTGGAAGTCAGAAACATTTGTACAATTACCAAAAACAGCGGCTTATCAAAATCTAAACAAAGTGCATGCAGTCTTAAAACTAAAAGAACTATTGAGAATAGATTAAAAACATGGTGACAGAGTTTTCATCAAACAATACTGCGTGTAAGTGTAAGTGAACAAGTGGGTGTAGGTGTATGTGTAAATGTGTAGAGATGAGGGGGTGGAGGTGATGTAGGGACTAGTATAGCACTTATGAGACCTCGCTACCTGATAATTTTCAGACGCAATTTAATTCAGTATTCACTCTCTTTAGGACAGCATATCCTCAGACTCCTTGTATGATAGCGGCAGTAAATAATTTCGTATTATGATTTTAGCTTTAGCAAGGTGGCAGTTCTTAATATCACAGCCTTTGAGCACAGCATTGTAGACAGTCGGAAAGATGAATGATTTAAAGCGTCTGGCGAACTTTGTGTATACTCGAGGAACCGGGATCCTGAAGACGCGCCGCATTAACATATCCGGATACAACAAAGAATTGATTAACCGTTTATGCTCATAAACAGCAACCCTAATTAAAAATAGTCTACGGACACTAAACACACCCGCCTCTTTAAACAGACTGTCTGTAGGAAACAGTCTCGGTTTAAGCAGGGAAACCTTTAGGACCGCGCGTTGTGCTCTTTCCAGGGAAATGAGGGTAGATTTGCAGCAACCTCCCCAGGCTAGGATGCAATAATTGAGTATAGGCTGACACAGTGCAAGATAGACTAATTTAAGTAGCTGTTTATCAGCAACCTCTCTTAAAAATTTCATCGTATAAATCAGTTTACGGACTCTGGCCGCAGCAACAGCTATATGTTTTTTGAAATTCAGATTTTCGTCCAAGTTAACGCCGAGATACTTAACATAATCTACCTTTTGTATGCTGACACAAAGTACAGACCACAACGCCAGACGACTGGTAGGGGGTACAGTTCGAAGTGTGAATTTTAAGACTGTTCATAAAGCAAGGGGGACGCGTCCTAGCACTTTTATGGAAGCATAGAAACTGGGTTTTGGCAGCGTTCAAAGTTAAGAGATTACGCTCTAACCAGGAGGCCACTCTTTGCATGCCTACTTCCGCCGCAGCTTTTGCGTCCCGCCACGAGCCACCGTTAAACACAATAGCTGTGTCATCAGCGTAACATAGTATTTCGCAGTTTCTGAGTTCCAAAGACATTACATCGTTTATATAAACGGTAAACAGCGTAGGACCCAATATGCTACCCTGCGGCACGCCACAAGAAACAGTTTCCAGGCCACTATGATGTTCATTCACCTTAACACGTTGACTTCTGTTCTGAAGGTAACTTGTGAACCAGTCAAGTGCCAAACCACGGACACCAAATCGCTCCAATTTTTTAAGAAGGATAGGTATCGATACTGTGTCGAATGCTTTTGCTAAATCTAGAAAGACGCCGACACAGTAATGACCTCTATCTAGATTGGACGCAATGGTATCCGTCAAAAACAGAACTGCGTCCTCAGTCGACTTACCCTGACGGAAATCATACTGACGGTCTGACAGCAGTTTATTGGATTCTAGAAAACTAACTAACCGTTTATTTATGACACGTTCCAGCAACTTAGAGAAAACACCCAAAAGGGATATTAGACGGAAATTATCTGGGATATCTGAGGAGCCACCTTTATGAATTGGTATGACCGTAGCTGTTTTCCATGCCTGCGGAAAACAGCCCGACGCGATACTTAAGTTGAATATGGCGGAGAGAGGCTCAGCTATGATTTCACCGATTTCTTTTACGAGGCGATTCCCAATACCATCAAAACCCGGGGCGCTATCCACGTCCAGATGTTTTATGAGGTCAAGAATTTCTCCAGCATCGGTAGGCTTGATAAAATAGTACATTACCTAACTAGTGCGGTAAAACAAAGAAAGGCCGAATTCGCAGATGTTTGCGACCCGAGCTGCAAGCGAGGGACGTAAATATGCGATCAAGGGCTTTATTTATTACCTCACGTGTTAGGTACATCATTTTATGCCTACGCTTGGGCAGAAATCGGCTTTTTCCGTACGCGTAGCGTGCGGAAAAAGGCACTTTATGGCCAAGTGTGGCATAAAAGGAGTTAAGGGACGCTTTGTTGCACACCTGAATGGCTAAAGACTCCTGGTTCTCATCCAGCCTCTGCAGAATGGAATCCGCTAGTTGAGAACCTACGGTCGAGAAATAGGTATTACAAGCAGTTAGTGAGTCAGCAGCAGTAGATTTATAATTTAGGAGATTATCGGAAGCTGAAACTTTGATTTTTTTGTGGGTTATACGGTGTATTGCCTTCCAGAGTTTTTTAGGCTTATTCTTTTGTTCCAACAAGTCTTTCCTGTCATACTCGAGCTTCAGATTCCTTATTAAAGTAATATAAAAATTACGGTATCGGGTGTAGATTAGTCTTTTCATCGCATTATCAGGGTCTTTACGTACAGCCATATGTAGTTTGTCTCTATGTTTGGAACATCTGATTAACCCAGGGGTCATCCAGGGTTGCAGAACGACTCTAGAGCGACTTACAGAAGTAACTTTAGAGCACTTTGACAAGAGCTTTAGAGCACTTAGATTACTATTGCTTTTATTTTTGTTGTTTTGTTTTTATTTTTGTTTAAGTTTATTGAAGTTCGAAAAATGCTTGATTTGTTTCTTAACGTTAATTTCCATTTTATGATGTGGCGTAATGACATAGATGTGGACATATTCACAGACTGTTGGTCCAAACTTACATCCAGGTGCCTTGCTTACTGCGAGAGAGTATGAATGAATGATTTGGGTGAATGTGTACCTAATTACAATAAGTACTCATCTTATGTACCTAACAGACTGTAACAATAATAATGTTGTAGAATAACAAGTGTAATTGGTGTAAACCGTTCTTGGTTATAAATAAAAAATAAATAATAAATAAATAAATAAATGATCTCAGTTTTATTATTATTTTTTAATTTTATTAAATGTCAGAAATGATGTACTCAGATTAACTTATGTTTAATAATTAGTAACTTTTCCTCCACGGCCTAGTGTGGAGGACAGGATAATCTGTAAAACTGTATATTTTCTGCGAAATAAACAATTTTCAATTTACAATCATACTTCAAAAAATTTCATTTATAGAAATTAAATACTTTATTCTCTTAGCAAGTCAACCTATTGTAATAATGTGCTAATTCCAGCAATTGTCCCATCTCACACAGTTCCTATCCTTCTTAACCCCAAATATGGGGTGAGCTCCGATTAAGTATTATTTTGTGTTTATCGTAAAATGTATAAATAACTATTATAGAGGTTTGAACTCCGAATTCGTCCCAAATCACCCCATTAAACGTAGTCTAAACAAAAACATGTTTTCCTTAAGGACGCCGACATTCCGAGGTCATCCACGTGGAACATCAGAGACGGTCTTAGCAAGAGTACCTACCTACCCTTAGATACTCAATATAAATACATTGGCGGACGCAGTTCGAATTCCAGAAAAGCTCTTTAAACGCGAAATCTACCATTATTTCCTTTGATATTTTATGTATTGGGCAAGCCTCCGACTTAATGTCAAAAGGTTGTTAACGCGCGTAAACAAGCTGATTTAAGGATGACTCACACTAGGACGGGACGGGATAGGACGATTTGATAATTTCTATAGAAAAGATCACGTGATAGCTCGGAGCCCTCGGATGTCACATGACGTTTTATCACGAAACTGACAGATCGTGCCGTCCCGCCCCGTCCCGCCCAGTCCCGTCCCGTTCTAGTGTAAAACCAAAACTGGTATTATTTTGGGCCGTTTAAGTGTTATAATTATTTTTTCCTTAATAATTAAAAGATTCAATTCTATTTACGATGTATGTCTTATTATTTTGTTATTAAATTTATGTTCATCCTGCTTCTTTCTCGTAATAAATGTTTATATTTTGTTTAAATAAAATGTACAAAATTCTATATACTATTGCTAAATCAATATACCAATAGGTACTTGTATTAACTTAAATAATGCATATATGCAAACAATAAATAGATAAGCTAGTAGGAAATACGAGTAAATGCATGTTTCCTATGCAAAATCATTCCGATATGCGTAGTAGAGTTCTAGACTTGTACGCAGACTTTGCCCCTTAGCACTGTGTTTATACCTGCAATACGTATAAAACTGTATTTATAAGGAATAGATGCAATTCTTGTAGTAATTTATGCAACAGTTATAAAATATAGGTTCTCGACTACGTCTCGTTTTGTAACGGCGACTCTCGTCTCGAGCTTTAAGAACCAATTATGAGCGGTTGCATACACTAGTTTTTCCACGATAGCTGAAATAGGGAAAAAAGCAAAACATCGAAAGGCGGCGACGAACATGACAAAATGTGAAGACGTATGCAAACTACAAATATAATCAACAGAGTTCATATGTTGTATAACAACCGGTAAGAGCATCGCTTTACAGTGATCTTATGGAATACCACAGACAACGTTATAATTTATACTTTTTTTAAATCGCTGTCAGTCATTTAATTGCTGGAGTAGAAAAAAATCTACATCACAAAAAAAATAACCTAATAAACGTCGGTGACCTGGGGGTTATTTTTATTTGTAGGTATATTTTTTAAGTTCCAGTATAAGTAGTTTCCTTGCACAAAGTATCAGCATTGCGATACAACGAGAAAATGCCGCTAGCATCCTAGGTACAATGAAGACCTATATTAGACAAGATAAATCTGAAATATGCAGTTGTCTTGCGAAACGACAAAAATATTTTTATTTATTTCACAGAAATGGCTAAAAACCTGACTGGTTTTATAAATCCTATATATAAACTTTGTTAGTTTTGGTTCACGATTGCTTGCATTTTAAGAATAATGTAATGAGCTGACATAATACAGAGTAATGTAGGTATATACCTACACGAAAAAAAAACTTTATGCTTATGCCTTAATGAATACCATACGTAACTATTTATAAGTACTTACACTTAATTGAGATCCCTTTACGGTAAAATGTCGCGCTTGTTTAATTCTAGAATGTTCTCCAAACAACCGATTTTGCACACATCCTCTCCTCAGGCTACGAAGTAAAGAATTATAACACATTTTCACTATATTTATCACTTATTATTAATTACAATAGTCCAAAACTCCACATACATATGTGTTTTATTTATGTATTAAAAAGCCATAAAGTAATAATTGTTGGGTTAATGTTGTATGTTAGATCACTTCCAGGTTGCTAGAATAATTGACTGCGTTGCTAAACGACGATATAGCTTATATATTATATCAACATTACGCGACATGTGACGCGAGCGATAAACTATAGATATACGGGATGTAGCAATTTGTAATAGATTAATGGCGTTATTCATTAACGCACAATAAACACAGTTTAAATTGTTATTGCTCCTTATCTGTCAGTATGACATTTGCCTTAGTTAGTAAGGGACAAAACATAATTTAACTAATACGTCTATTTACTTTTATTTTGCATAAGGGGTAAATATAATATTCTGTTATTACCTACTGCTAACTGTCAATTCTGTTGATAAATTGAATGCATTTCGCTATTTAGTGTTCAAACCTATATATAAGTACCGAAAACCACAGTCAAGTTTGTGAGTACATTTGGGAGATTCAATGTCCCAAATAGGCTTATAATATTACTGGGATAGTGGGGATGGGACATAATAAACAAAACTACATTTAAATACGTAAAAGGATATTCTAAGTCATTATAAGTGATCGTACTGTATTTTATATCATGTTGTCCAGTTACTATTTATAGAAATTGTCGAGTGGAAAATGTTAATTAGTGCACTAGAAGACTTACATACATGTGTGATTATTATTCTTATGTATATTATTATACCGCCTATTTTAAACTGCTGTTATTTTATTATAAGTAGTTAAAATACTTACTTTTTTAAATATTTTTGTTTTCTACTTCCAACTATTTTATCTATGACCTTTTATGATTCACTAAATTGTAGATAATACTATAAATTTTTATTATTAGTAGCTATTTGATATACGTATAAAAAAGAGCTAGAAACACCACATTTAGTTTAATATTTACCTTTAACTACCATATCTATACAAAGGCTGCGAAAATACAAAGGCAGTGCATTTTGCTCGTGCTGATGAATTGGTGCGATCGAGAGGCACTGCGGTTAAGTATACTCGTGCTTACTCTAGCATCTACAGCTATGGTAATCTGAGGGCCTACCGCTGACATCGAAAATTCGCAATTTCCAAGCTGCATCTCTTTCTCTCAAATATGTCAGTGCGATAGAGTCGGCGATAAAAAAATACATATAACTTACTATTTTACTTATTGTGGTACTTACATGAGGATTCTGAAGAGCACTAATCAGTGACACGCCGAATCGTAGTGGCTGGAAACAAAAGCACCAAAATGTTGACAAATGAATATTTTATAACATATAATTAAGTATATACGTGCCGATGACATAAAAAAACCTAAATTTCCGGATACGGTCTAACTGTCGTTAACTACCAATCTTCTTCCTTGCGTTTTCCCGGCTTACGCCACGGCTCCGGGATCCTGAGGTCCGCTTTGGCAACTAATCCCAAGATTTGACGTAGGCGCCAGTTTTACGAAAGCGACTGCCATCTGACCTTCCAACACACAGAGTAAACTAGGTCTTATTGGGATTAGTCCGGTTTCCTCACGATGCTTTCCTTCACCGAAAAGCGATTGGTGAATACCAAATAATATTTCGTAGAAAGTTCCGAAAAACCGGGAAGGTTTTGAATCGGAGACCTTAGGATTCTAAGTCTCACGTCTTACCGCCGCTGGGCCACCAACCCTCTCGTTATAATTAACCAACATCGTAAATTTATCAAAAAATATAAAAGTTATTGAAATTAATGAAAAAATAGATGTCTCAATTTGTAAGCATAATGTAAAATTGGCTATGTTGAAATAGATCTCCCGTTTCACTTTGTTCTCATTAAACATTAAAGTTACTGAACCGAGTATCGCTTGGACTTAGAAAATGGCCACGGGCGTCTTGCCTGTTACTAAGATTGCATATACCTACTCGAGAAATTCGCCGACAATCGGTGAGACCAGTTCGCCTAGTGGTTATGACGTTAGCCGCGTAAGATGAAGACCCGAGTTCGATTCTTGGATAGCCTCCGTCGGTTTAGTCTTTTTCTTTAGTATATGACATCTATTTCAATTGATAATTTATATATAGTAGTGTTACTACTTTAATAACAAATACAAAAATATTAAATTAAATAAATTGATTTGTTTCAACGAAAAGTTGTAAAATTACTGAACATTAAAGTTGCAAATATAATAAATATATCTACCTTGTCGACATTCATTTTTGATCCTCTGTCTGTTATCTTTACTTATGATATGAAGGAACTAGAACTCGGACAAGTTACAACTCAGAAACAGAACAAGATGAATTAGAGATTTATACTTAAAAAAATAGAGTAGTGACGATTTTAACTTACAAGACCCATCGCAGGCAAAGCTTTGAAGAGATATGCTGTAATGTTTAATTATATTTACAAATGCAACCCAAAGTTATTCATCTTACTCTATTACCATATGTTTCTGCGATAACCTACCCGAGCTCTGTAAATGTCCAACGATAATGATGACAATATTAATCTACACTACACGATTGCGAAAGTCTGTATAGATTATGGAACCATTTTGCTCGCACTCATCAGTTATCGTTATGCTTATATTAATATCGATAATAGCCGTGAACACGTGAGTAATAAAACAGGATAGAATTAATCTTTAATTGACTAAGTACAGTCAGAATAGTCACAACATAAGTGAATTAGGACTTCAAATACGAGGAGCGGAATTACGGTTTTTAAATCTATATTGTGATGGTATTTGCGCAATCCGTCGAATCTCCAAAGTGGGATTTCCGGCAGACAAATTTCCCATATATAATTGCTGGCCAGGCAATTGTTTTATTTATGATAGGTACAGTCAACCAATTGCAACCATATTAGGCCACTCTAGAAACATGTCAAAATGACACGCAGGAAGTGATTTCTTACAATCCAATTTGTTGATTGTACCTCAACACAAATTATATAAGTATAGGTCATTTTAACGAATTGTTAATCATGATCTTAATTATAGCCAGTAAAAGAGGCAAATTTTTAATTATTTCGTGTAATAAATACGCGGAAGAAACTGCAGTGAGATTTTGAAGTGAGATTTCTAAGTAAAACTTCACTGAAATACATATATATTTCATTAAATAAGAAAAATAAATAAAGAGTTATGATTAACGTTGATTCACACCGAAAATCAGCAGCAGGGAAGATGTGGATGAGAACGGCAGAAGACCGTAGAAAATGGCGTGCAATGGAGGATGCCTATGTCCTGCAGTGGACGGAGAAGGGCTGAAGAAGAAGAAGACACCGAAAATCTTGATAATTGATGATCGTTCTTAAAGGAATATGTGCGTAATGTCCAGAGAGTTGTTGGCATCTCGCTTGCACTGACCAGTATGAAAGGCATGACGAGAAATAATCGCGATAAAAACACAAGCCCCCTAATGTAATTGAAATACACTCTACAGTCTTCAGGTTTTATGACAACCATATAATACACGCCTGTGTGTCTGTGGACAGATAATAAATATGTTGATATGACGAAATTATATGGAATCGTATGTAAGTGCCAAACTGATACAAAAGACTTCGATACATGAGCAATTAACGGAAAAATTTTGGATAGAGAGCATGCAATAACATTTATTTGTTTTAATACATATAACTCGGGCCATTTTTGGAAACACAATTCATTCGGTTGTCTTTTGCATTGTAGTTATTAAGAAAATTTAAAATGTATATCTGGCATTTTTACAATTTAAATTCAGGAACATTTTCTTGTAACGATTTTTTGCCACCTAGATCAACATCTAAACTAAAATTGGCTTGATACCTAATGGGTATCATCAGATCTAAGCCGATTTTGATTTGAGTGTTATAAAGTTGCAATATAAAATATAGGCCACTTCTGGTGTGACTGTTCGTAATAGTTAGTTGCAAAAGGTTCTCTTACTATTATGAATTGCTCCTGGTGCTGCATTCCCTAACTATGAATTCCTGTACCGCTTTTGTATAGAAAACCAGTACCGGGAACACTCTTTAGTAATAGTCATGCATCACGTATTTCGAAATCCTAATTGAAAATCGAAGTTGTGTGGTTAATTTAGTAGGTAATATAGAATGGTGACAAGAGAAATTATGTTGTCGTTACAATATCGATAAATAAAAACTACCTATGCTATCCAAATGACTCACGATATAAACCCCTGCAGGAACACTGTACTTATAAGTCAGAAAACTTTAATCCCCTTGCCTTTAACTCCAATACAAAAAACCGAGACAAAATCCAAGAACAAAAATGATGAATTTTAGAAATATTAAAAAAAAAACATGCGTGACAAATAATATACTTTTAATGAATTTCTTGTTTAGTAAAGTTCATTCATTCAGCACTCACAAATTCCCAGAATGAAATACAAATATACTTATGTATATACTTTCTATGTAGCTCTTCACAATGCTTTCGTGTAAACATAGTGGTTAGAGAAAAGTCAAGCATAGGTACCTACTGGATATTACAAAAACATTTTTTTTTATGTGTGGAAGGATGGCTTAATATTGCAACGACCTGCACTAAAACATTTTTTTTGCAATACAGTTTCTCATAAAGTGCGATTTTTTAGCTGTTTTGTGTGCGCAAAGTTCGTTTTTGAGAACACTAGTTCGCACTAGCTTTTTACTTTTCCAGTTTTTTTTCAGTTCATTTTCACTACTTACCGAAAAATTTCAATGTTGGTTAACTTGACCGAGACGTACTAAAACTAAAAACCTACCTACTATTAACGCAAAAATATTAAATATACCTACTCATATTCCATATTTCAATATTTACCTCTTCATAATAATAATATCATATATTAAAAAAAAACGTTAAAAACAGTTCTTATAAAGATGTGTGAATGAAACGGAACAAGGCTGACGAAACGTCTGTCAAAGTAGAGGCGTTTTGTCAATCAGGCAAATATGTTCGAAGGGCTCCAGAGTTGACGCAATTTGCAATTCCAACCGTGCCATTAATAAGGTAACATTTTTAATAATGTTCTTTATTATTTAACTGTATTACAATGGTGTAACAGTGATAATAAAAAGATTTCATATTCGTTCTTAGATGTACTTTAATTTTTTCCGCATCACTATTTAAAAACCTCGTTCGATTACGTGTGGATATGCTTTTCTCAAGTAATGGCATACTTTCCGCACTAGCATCGAAATGTACTATAATATATCCATGACCTCAGTTGAGAACATCGTTGAAGTTACACGTTGCAAGTGCAACATCGGTAAAATATTAAAGGTGACTCCATTGCTCCATAATTAGCTCATAACTAATAATGTAGTAACTTCCAGTGTTACATCCGCTTTACACAAGCCATTCACAACGTATAAGATCTATCCAAACATAAGGATATCCAAATGTATTCTCAGACTCACTATAATATGATAAATTCGAGCTACTTAAAAATTCTTAAAATATGAAGTACAACTAATGACAGATTGCTAAAACAACAATTCACAAAGGTAAGCTTAAGGGGGTGAACCGGAGAAGAACGGGTTCTTTCAAACGTTATCTTCGGTAGCCCAGGTAACAAATACATATAATTTTCAGATATGTGTTTCTTGACTATATATTATGATCTGAACGTTGACGCAAGCCGACACATGAATGCGTGCGTAAAATTTTCTCGATAGATCAAAAAGTATGAGTTTTCATCTCAACTAAAACTTCAAGGAACTAAACAATACCGTATTCATAATAAAAACTACAAATTTATCAGCATTTGTGGTTTCGTGAAATCAAGTCAAAACGCCCACTTCACAATGATGTCGCTTCCCTCTCTCTCCTACGTCACAGCTATAAGTGCGTCCCCTACTCAAAGATTGCGCATAGCATTGTGTGTACAGACGTTGCAGAGGTCCTCGTACTAGGCAAAGCTTGTATCGCGGGAGACCAAAACGGACTTAGACCAGGGACCGTTTTCGTTACGGTATAAGCGGTATGGTACCGATATTTTATACCGGTACCGTAATGTAATAGAGGTAGAACTATACCGGTATAATATAGCGGTACGGTACCGGAATAAAAAGATATATATCGCAAATTTTCAATGCGGTACTTATACCTGTATTATAACGGTATCATACCGATATAATTTCGGTACCGAAATTATTACAGTCGTCGTTTGAACGATGCAGGTAGTTACTTGTTCACCGCGGTGCGCGCGGCGTAAAAGCCGACAAACGAACTGACTGTGCGTGGGGAGCCGGCGCGAGAGGTCACAATGTGCATATTCATATTTGTTCGTGTTTTTATCGTCACTAGCGGATGCCCGCGACTTCGTTCGCGAATAATTTTATTTTGGTCAGAATTATTTTGTAAACTTTCAGTCTTTATGGGATTTTCAAATGTGTGTGCCCTGAAATAACGTCTGAGGGTTCGTGATTATTGCTTATGGATCGCATGGAATATTTTTTCGAAACGTAGGGATAAAAGACTCAAATGTACTTAGTATTCAAAGGTTATCTGAAAGAAATCGCTT
Organism: Lathronympha strigana; assembly: GCA_949128165.1. NCBI lineage: Eukaryota > Metazoa > Arthropoda > Insecta > Lepidoptera > Tortricidae > Lathronympha > Lathronympha strigana. The sequence continues at coordinate 6,637,105 of OX421911.1, forward strand.
TAGCGATAAGACCGCCAGTTGTTTACTTTTACTCTTATTCTTCCGTAATATGCGTGCTATAATCTAACGGCCTCCTAGCATAGACGGTAGTGACCCTGCCTACCGGAGGTCCCGGGTTCGAATTCTGGTCAGGGCATTTATTTTGTGTGTTTATCAGGAATATATTTTGTTCCTGAGTTATGGATCTTTTCTTTGTAAATGTGAATATCCGAAGTCGATAAATGAGAAGTCCCTATGACAGCTCAAAAATGTCACGAAAATTCAGGCCTCTGCTTATTAAGTATATTGTGTTAGTTATATAAGTAGTTCAATGTGCAAATTTTAACATTCTAGCACCAGTATTTTAACCCCGCGTTATTACAAACTTTCATCCTCTTTTTATCCCATTTCTACTTTACACTATCTCCGTACTAACTTTTAATCCGGTTGAAAATGTCAAACTTGTTTCTTATTATTTGTACTAGTTGTATAAGTAGCCCACTGGGCAAATTTCAGCTTTCTAGCTTTAGTAGTCTTGACTCTACGTTAATATTATACCAAAAACTTTCAACCCGGTTGTATTCAAACAATAAAAAAAATAAAGCAATTAATAAATGTGCCATTTGTATTGTGCAATAAAGTTTTAAATAAATAATAAATAAATAAATAAATGAAATGAAATAAAATGAAATTCCCACTGGGGAAAAATATTTCTAACGGTAAAATTCACTTTGTTCTTTAACTGTTAGTAATGTACAAACGAACTTCTAAGGTTATCACTTGAAAGATCACACAGCGTCGTACAATTATTAAACGTATTTAAACCCTTTTAGGGGATAAAATTCGAACTTTCAACCCATATTATTCGCTTTTGTTTGAAAAATCACAAAACCACATACAATCTTTCAACTCATTTTTCACCTCTTTCGGGGCATGGATTTCGAAAAACCATAAAGTCTCTCACTTCACACATTTAGAATTTTACACCATTTCCATATAAAATTTCAAGACCCTTTTTAACCCGTTAGGGGCTGAATTTTTCAAACTCGTATTTATTATATTGTTTTGATTATACAAGTATTTAACTGTATAAATTCCAACTTTCTAGCATCAGCAGTATTGACTCTGCATTAATACAAACGTTCAACCCCTTTTTACCCTCTTTCGGAAAGGATATAATAATTATATCACTTAACACTGAAATTAGTTTTCTTGTTATATAATACATATGAAATGGAAAAACTTTTAGGACTTACTCAAAAAATCACACAGGCCCCCATACAATTTTTCAACCAATTTAAACCCCCTGTACCCCTACAGAATTTCCTAAAATTACATTTTTGGTAATATACTTAGACCGGGTTACTCACGTCTATAAAGTCGAAAACACTTTATAGACGTGAGTAACCCGGTCTAAGTATATTAATATGTCTGATACTCACGGGAGTTTTCTACATTTTTGGTATTTCACCAATTTTTATACGTAACGTTTTAAGTCTCTCAATTAGAACTTTACGCCATCGCTATGAAAACTTCTAACCCGCTTTTTAATCTTTTAGTGGTTAATTTTATTTTAAATCGCTTCGTATTAATTGTACACATTACACATTAAACCTGATGTGCAAATTTCAACTTTTTAACTTCAATAGCATTCAAGGGATATGGTCTCCACCATCCCTTGTATGCTTCCCTTGTATGTATGCATTTTTCCACTTTTCCGTTCTTTCTGAGAAAATAGGTTTTCTTGTTTTCGAAAAACCCTAGAGTCACTTTTCTTTATTTAATAAGAAATCTACACACAAATTATCAAGTCTCTCACTTAAAATTTTACAATGTCAAACTACAAAATTTTGATCCTCTTTTCCCTTTAGGGGTTGAAAATGTCAAGCTTGCTTCTTATTATGTGTACACGTTGAATAAGTAGCCCGCTGTGCAAGTTCCAACTTTCTAGCTTCAGTAGTTTTGACTCTTCGTTAATCCAAACTTTAAGCCCTCTTTTATCCCCGCTGGGGAGGAGAAATATCAAACAGCGCTAAAATTAGTTTACTTGTTTTACAATTAGTAACCTATGGACGAACTTTCAAGACTCTCACCTAAAAAGCACATAGCATCCATACAAATTTTCAACCCATTTTTTACCCATTTTTTTACCCTTGTGGGACGAATTTCGGAAAACCATAAAATCACTTTTTTAATTTTAATAAGAAATCTATACACAAAGTATCAAGCTTCACACTTAAAAAATTACACTATCCCCATACAAATATTCAATCCCTTCTTTAACTCTTTAGGGATTGAAAATGTAAACTTTACTTCTTATTCTCTATATATATGCTCCTGGCCGTTATCGGCCACGGCGACTGCTTCAGCTCCGTTGTTGGCGTTCGTGTGCTCTCGCGTGGCTAACGTAGCCGATCTTATTTTTGAAGACCCGCGCGCACAACGGGCACGAGAGGACACCATTTAAATAATTGTATCTGATCGCCGCTGGTGGTCGGGCTTTCAGCTCATCCCTCTTGCCGTCTAATTCTGTACGACGACGGGACTCAAAAATATCTGTCTTTTGTTCACTAAAGATCTCCACCCAGGACGACTATAATTATACGTGGTATAAGTAGCTCACTGTGTACATTTCGACTTTAGAGCATAGCTCGTTTTGAGTCTACGTTAATACCTACTGTCAACCCCTTTTTATCTCCTTTGGGGATAAATATCAGTTAACGTTGAAATTAGTTTTCTTGTTACAAAATATAAGCAGTCAATAGAGCAAATTTCAATATTCTTACTTAAAAAAATCATACAGTCTCCGTACATTATTTCAACCCATATTTAACCACCTTAGGGGATGAATTTCCAAACACCCTGAAATTATATTTTAATACGAAAACTATACATTAAGTTGCAGGTCTCTAACTTTACATTTTACGCCATCCCCATACAAACGTTCTACCCTCTTTTTAACGCTTCAGGGGTTGAATTTCTAAAATCTTATTAATTGTGCACATTATAAATGAAACCCAATGTGCAAATTTCAACTTTATACCTTTAGTAGTTTCGGCTCTGCGTTGATTAGTCAGTCAGTGAATAAGTGAATCGTTCAGGACACACGCGTTTATGACGTGTGTGGCCCATAACAGGGGAGAAGAATTTGTTCGGGGGTAGTACTCTCCAAACCCAACATCGTTTGTACAACAACTTTAAAAAATTATGTATTCTGTAGGTTTTCACTTCACCAACTAAAAATAAAAATATATACCCAAAAATCATCCTGTATATACCGTGTGTGGCCCATGACAGGAGAGGAGAATTTGATCCCGGGTAGTACTCCTCAAACTGAACAACGTTTGCTCAGCGACTTTTAAAAGTAACTTGTGTTTTGATCTTTATTACCCTTAAAAGTTTTTTACAGGACGCAATGTAAATAAAGCGAATTTTGTAGATAGATTTATATAAATATTTTAGGGTGTCCCTTATATTGCGATTTTAAAATTGAATAACGAATTGTATATATCAATACAACTAAAACAGCGAGCGCACCTCGCGAGACCACAAACACACTGCAAATACATGAACCAAAATTTGCCGCGCTATTCTGAAGCCACTGCACGCAACTCAACGCAATCTAACAAATATAGGTAAGCACGCCGATTGGTTGGCTGGCGCCGCGCACCGTTCGGCGGCACTATCATAAAGCACAAACGGTACCTTTTGAAAAAGGTATAGGTACCGAAAATAAATAGCGGTACCGTAACATTTCGATATCGCTAATTGATATTTCGGTACCGAAACCATATCGAAATCATACGGTATGACGTCATACCGTTTTATAACGGTACCTTTATTTTCCGGTTATGCAGTCCCTGACTTAGACAGGTTTTTAAATTTTAATAGAAAATATTGATTAGACACCTACTCTTTTCGTGTTACTGCATTTCCATTCGAAAACCGACATTGTAAACTTTATTTCATTTCAAACCCGGAACTTCGACATGAGTCGCGGAACGCAGTGCGCCCAAACTCGTTTCAAGCTGCATTTTAACGAAAAATATTCTCGGTCGCGTAAACTTTAGCCAACTTTGGGATTCGCAACCCAAGTAGTTTTAATAAAGATTTCTGTATGGAGTTAATCTTGCCAGTAAGATTTTCTGAGAAAGTATCTATGAGTTTTACTTATTGACCACGTGTAGAGTCCGTCTATGCTAAGTTTCCTAGATTTAGATAAGCACAGACTGTTAGACTGTAAAATAAATAATTTCATAGAAGTTTGACGTTTAAAATAACACTTTATGACGGTTCATTTGCTAAGAAGAGATAACGTGTTTTGACTCCATTCGCTTTGTATGACTCTTGTTGCCCTGTCTATTTTTAGGGTACCGTACCAAAATGGTGGAAAAGAACCCTTATGGTGTACTCAGTGTGTCTGTCTGTACAACTAAAGCTACCGATTTGAAAGGAATAGTTATAAACAAGATTAACCCAGACATTTTGAAGGGATTTTCATTTATTTTTGATGAATAATGCCCGATAAAAGAGGGCTTGAAGGTTTAGTTACTGGGTCATGTGGGGTATCATTTGACAGGGTTTGAATTGCACATTCTAAAATAATTTAAATTATTTTTTTATAAGAAATAGTTTTTTTAACGAAAATGTAAAAAAATACCACTCCCCTCTCCCTCCTTCCTCCGAAGTTTACGAAAAAAAAATATATAATCTTGACATAAAGTTTACATAAGATAAATAGTAATAGGGTAGGGGAACCAATAAATGAACGATTAAGCGAATTACCTCACTTTGGTATTTTTTTTACGTATGTTATAACCAATTTTCACTAAGATTTATTTTTATATACTATACTATATATAGTCTAATTTAGATTAAACTATTCCAAACCCTCTTTAAATTATCCAATATTTTTATAAAAAAAATTATGTTCCGAAATGGCCCATTTTCCCCAGAACATGAACAAAGTGCCCTAACTCTGAACATTTTTACCCCGAAAGATGAACCAGTAAAAATGCAAAAGGGAGTACCCTAATTATAAACAGCTGGGCACCAATAGATGAACAGTAGTATAGAAAGACGAATAAATTTAGTTCGTTCAAGTTTTGGGCACGATGTTGATGAAATGAACTAAGAAAAGTAACACAATCAATGTATTGGAATGCAGCCCAATAGATGAACTAGTAAATTCTCTTAGTTCATGTTTTAGGTATAGTTTAATCCAGTGAACAGTCCCGTTTCCATACTAAAATATGCCCCGTAATAATTGAGTTAAACAAGGAAAGTTCCGTTCATCTTTTAGTCAAAAAATCAAGGAACAGCAAACTAGAAATTTAAGATATAAATGGAGTGTCTACCGTTACCGTTAGGATTTATATAAGTATTTCAAAAAACTAACATTTACCCAAAAGTTGAACGCTGTTCAGCTATTGGATAAATCACACAATATTGGAACCATAACTTGAACAGTTAATATTTAATAAAATAAGTTAAATTATGACTTTATTAATAACGTAAAGGGTAGCGGGATTAGTCTAGAATCGTTACCAAGCAAAAGCATGTCAGTAGAAAGATTATTCAATTTTATACGAATTTATTTCCTTAAATTTTGAAGCGCCATTATTAATAAGAATTCCATACAAACGGCGATTTCGGCGCGAGGCATATTTTCGGTGAGCTCTCACAACCACAGACACTGATCTAGTATTTAAAAGTTTAAAGGTCTATGAAGGGAAAATGTTAAAAGTTTTAGTAAAAAATATTCTTAAGGTTGTAAAGTACATACGTCAGGATTTAATTATTGGGATTTTCAGGAACAACGTTCATCTATTGGGGGTTGTTCATCTTTTGGATCCTCTACCCTATTTATTACAGGAAAAATATAATATTGACCCTATCTTTATTATATATGTATTTTTTTAATAAAAAAAACTTTAATCAATAAATATCAAAAAACAACAAACTCGCATACTAAGTCTATGCCGTGCAAACGAGTGAACCCAATCCGTATGTGCATGGGACTGGCGATGGCGTCAAATTTCTACTTCTAGGTGCAGTTGCAACTCAAACTTTGTACGGAACCCTCGGTGCGCGAGTCCGACTCGCACTTAGCCGATTTTTTTTAATAGCCCTGCTCTAGATGTGTTGTTTGAACAAAACACGGAAGAAGTAATCTTCAATAAACAATCCGTTTATTAGTTCAATCAGCGCCTTATCAACTACTCGAGTCACGAGCAAGGTCACCATAGTAGATTTGTTTACATAAACTAGTAATAACTATAGTAAGTAGTTAGATTTCTACAGCAATCGAGACGCAAAGTAATGTTTAGAGTTTGCGATCACTTTGCGGCGACTGCGCCTATTAAAAACACGAGGCAATTTTTAGAGTTAAGATACCTACGATAATTTTATAACGACCGGCAAAGTGAACAAGACTGAAGCGAAATGCGATGCAATGTACGAGTAGGTAGTTTCTAATAACAACGCACATGAAAAGCGTTTAGACTGCGTAAGTAAGGGGTCATTCGACGGAAGCTCAAAAGTGTCACGTTAAAACCCGACGTTGGTGCTTTTTTACCGCTTCCAATGTATGGGTTTATATATACATACATACATAGAACCAATGAGACACTTAGATCCGAAAAATCAAAATAATTTAACGAATTCACATCATTCAGTATAATAAACGCCACAATAAATTCCAATATTTGGAGAGACAGAACCATACCCGTGGATTTGTTTCTGGCGTGAGTATATAAGAATATAGTTGACACTTTGTTCTGCTTGGTGCTTACAAGTCGAGAACCAAGAGGAATGTATTCATTTGCGACCCTAGAGCCGCGATGCATCGTTTTCCACCCGCTTCATCGATGCAACACCTATAAAATCTAAACGTGCATATATGTAAGTAGATCACTATAGAATACGAAATCAAGATGCGCGCAAGCAAATTGATTGTCAAACTTTAAAATGTTATTTTAAAGCCAAAATTCTGTGAAATTATGATGATTACTTAACACTTCCACACTCTGTGCTATCAAAATCTAGGAAACTTAGCATATATGGACTCTAGGTACTCGTACACACGAGTTCAAAAATGCATGGTCAATTTATGAATGAATCCAATCATAAACTACCCATGCAATTCTGAACGCGATAGTACGTGCTGAAGAAGACAAATCACGGAAACTCTTCTTCGAGAAATCTCAAGAAACGAGGCAAACATTGTGCCTTGGATCTGACTTTTCTCTAATGAAGTTTTAATGACACATGACATCATGACATTAAATTATGAATAAGCAAACAAACGCATGATTTCGGAGCAAAAAATACAAAATTATTTGTCTTGTGGTCATTCTTAGATATCCCTAAGAATGTCGGATCCCTGTCCAGGATGCCAGCCGACCAAGCAGACTGAAAGATATCAAAGACAATTATCAAAAGAAGAAAAAAAATGCGAAAAAGCAAACGAAAAGGCTCTGAAGAAATATGAAGAGCAACTCGCAAGGTTTGAAAGGGAGCGGCAGGCAAAGCTAAATCACCTAGAAAAAATCTACATTAATAAGTTAGAAGATGAACTAGTAGGAACTGGTGACTTATCGGGGAACCCAAGTTTAGTTGGTGCACCTCCTGGAGATTCAGGGGATCCGTTCTACCCCTGCTGCTGTAGTGGCTTCGAAAATACGTATAAGTCCAACGACCCGATCCTCGACAGACGACAAGATACGTCGAACATTATAAGCATATTTGTGAAGCCGGAACAGTTGGGTTTAGACGTCAAAAGAAAACCATGGTAGGTTTACCGAGTTCAACAGTGAACCTAGATCTCTTAGAAACAATAGAAAGGTGGCAAAACTCGTGGCCTCGGGCGAGACTCGAACTCGTGACTCTGGGACCCCGAATTCAGGGCCACTGGTACCTTGGTAGCTCAGTTGGCAGAGTGATAGGCGTGTAGGTATCTCAGAGTCGTGAGTTCGACTCTCGTCCGAGTCCATGTGTTTTTCCACTTTTCCTTTCATTATAAGAAATTTGGTATCGTTCTATTTAATCTAGACATAGTTGCACGTCGCCCATTACCGTGGAGCTCTATCACGTGCGTAGGTCTATTGCCTCTTTATATTGTATTTAAGGTCGCGGGTCAGTTTAATGTTTCAAACACCCAGTAAGTACAAAATTGTAAACAATACCTATAAAATCACTGGCATTAAGCTAACAAGTTTTCTATAAAACATGCCTATAACTAGAAACAAGTTGCAACCTGTGCCAAAAAACGCGCACGCGCGCGAATTAATTTGGTCGCTTAAACAAAACCTTTAGGCCGAATATTCGATGATCGGATACCGGATATTCGGCGGACATGGAGACCAGATATCCGTTATCCAGTCAAACCACTATCCGTTGCATCTCTAGTGTAAGTATACTGTATAGCTATAGATTTATAAGGCTTATCTGTGAAGTTGTCTGGATATCACTAGGCACGTTGTCCGATTGCCATCGACGTGGCGAAAAGAAATCTTCTTTTTCTAATTAATTTTGTTGATTTCAGTGAATGTGGCACCACGTCGTGTTCGCTTCGAAAACAGTTGACACAACTCTGCTACCGTTACTGCTGTTATTTACTAACCTTATGTGCACTCGCACTTGGTGGCGCTACTATCTTTATCCTATTCTTCAAATAAACATGTTTGTTAACAAACGTATTTTATTCTTAATTAACAGGGCCTATACCACGAAAATCGAACGATTGCGGATTTGTATCTATCACACTTGCCTATTGGAGTTCCAAAGAGGTATTCCCGTAAATGCCAATTTCGATGTTCGTGGTAGGCAGGCTGGTGTACCTATTTTAACCTTATAGGTACGGTTTTAAGCTAACATAAAAGGGTAGGGTAGGGTTAATAAGTACTTTAGATATTTGTGTATTTCACGTCAATATTTCCTTCCGGAGTTGTTGAAAAACTTATGTAGGGTAAAATTATAATTATTCTAGCAAAATGGCGATGTTTTGTTAGCTCGACAAAAATCCTTTTTCAGTCCTCCGGCCGGTAAGCGCCACTTTACGCAAAACTAAATTGCCGCCTGCCGGCTCCGTCGGGCTGAAAAATAGTATACAAACCTCGGCCGGTAAATGGGAAAGCCTCGGATCACATGTTAGTCGACCTCGGCTTCGCCTCGGCCGACAATTACATGGAATCCGAGGCATTTCCCACTTAAACGGCCTTGGTATGTAATGTACTATTGTTAAGAGTGCGGTATGAAGTATAAATCGGTTTAAAGTGAAAATCGGTAATAATAGAATAACGCAATTAAAGTAAATAAAGAGATAAATAACGCATATTAATTGCAATTGCTAAAATAGTATGAAGTATTGGTACTGCAAAAAAATTGTTTTGATATATATATATTATTATTTAGTAACCAAAAACAATTCTTACAAAGCTTTTTTTGCGAGGTGGTTGATTCATGCAATATTGTAACTTGATTTTTAGTATCAAGTTTTATATCACCTAATTTATTTTCCTACACGTTAATCAGTCATAAAATTAAGTTACTTTTTGCATCTAAAGGTCAGGGCGTTTTTGACCCGCTTTGTGAAAGTTCGCTTACAGAGACCAAACCAGTTTTAAATTAAAGAGCTTAGTCCCGCTTCTCAAATTATATTAAAATTTTCAATTTATCGGCCGGAGGAAAAAAGTTATTGAAAAAAATAGACTGAGAATTTACCTATAAAACATGAAATGTATTTTATTTATAAGTACCCAATTAAATCTGGTAAAATTTGTTTTAGCTGAAAAACGTTTTTTTCGAAAAAAATATATGAAAGTGGAAAAAAGTGTTTTTTCCATTTATTCCTTAGACGACTCATTTTCCGACATATGTATAACTTACGTACCGGTTTGATATCATTTTGATTATCAAAGAGCCTCAAGTATTTTCCTCTTCGAGCTTAAATCGCGAAACAGCCCTCGAATCAAAATACATTATTAAAAATAGAAAAATAAAAAAGTAGTTCATACATTCCATTTGAATTAAAATGATCTTTCGTAATATGTTAAAAAAGTAACAGGATTCATGTTAGTTGCCCCAATATCGTATCAAAAAGTTGCGCAAAATCGTAAAAAAAGTATACCGGACTCTTAACAGGGGTCAAAAGTTTTTAATTTGTGTTTCATATAGTTGTAATTCTGGTTTATATTTATCAAACTGTGATGAGAAAGGGATTCGAGAGTAGGTACCTTTAGCAGTTAGCACAACAGTACTTATAAATTAATAAGTATAATCATAAGTCAATCTTTGATATCTTCATATGTACTAGTCTACTAGATTTACAAAGTATGCTTTATCATGAGACCTCTGCTAACTCGGGGTACCTATACTAAAGTGACATGGCAAAAATTATTTATGCATTTATTTTGTTCATACTACAGACAGCTCTGATGTCGATAGTGTTATGAGTAGATTTGGGATGTTTGGTGGCAATAGGTGAACAAAGAGCAATAGAGTCGTTGTTATATATTTTTTGATTGAACGAATGAATGAATAAATTATTGATAAACCAATAATATACCTAGGTATAATACAATTGATTGGTTTCATACAAGTAAATTGAAACATACAAATTAAAAAAATATATATATATATTCATATATTATATAATGTTGTACATATTCAAGATCTTGAACAATTCTCAATTGGAATAAGTTTCAGTATACTACTAATACTTCAGTTTCATTCGAAATACCCTCTCCTACGTCAAAATTAATACTGGTTCGATTTCACAATTTTATATCAACGTTTTTATAAATAACTTATTTCTCACATTTTTAATAAAAACGTCACTTAATTTCTACATTGACAGAAATTTACAGTTATAAAATAAATTAAAATAAAATAAAAATACTTTAATTCAGACCAATTGATCCATATTGTGTTAGTAACAAAAAACAAAAAAAAACAAAAAGGTTTTAAGGCTTATAATCTATATTAGTAATAGCTATATTAATTACATCTACCTATAACTACTTCTACCCAGTACCTAATGAGCGGGCAGTCGAGGCGCTCATCCAACGCCCTTAGCATGCTGTTACTGCTGCCGCGAACACGTCTTAACATTGATGCCACTCGTTTTCGTCTGATGGCATAAAAGTCATCAATTCGCGCTTCAGCTAACATTCCGGACGCACTACAGTGCTTCGGCAGCCTTAACAGCATTCTAAGGATGTTATTGTACTGCACACGTAATGTGTTGTAGGCCCTCTGTGTAAAACTTACCCACAGACCGCACGTGTAGAACGACTGACAGTATGCTCTAAATAATGTCAGCTTCACTTGCGTATTACATCGTGCGAATCTGCGGGCAAGCATATTGCCCCTTATGGACATTGCCCTTCTCTCCCTTTCAATATCTAAGTCGTCCCTTAACTCATTGTCAATTACATGACCCAGATATTTGAACCTATCTACTACATTGAGTTATACAAAAAAGTAAATGAGATAAAAAATATTTGCTGGTACTTCAGGGGTCAGCCAAATAAATGAAATTTATTTAAATGTTATTTTATAAAATCTACATAATGTGGATTTATCATTGAGTTATTCATTTATACAAATAAAAAAAAACATAACATGGCAACTCCACTGAATTACTTGTGCTAAAATGCCACTAAAATCCTAACCCTAGTTATGAGTGAAAACTTTTTATAGTGTTTTAACCCTTTGACCGCCAAGAACGCCAAAAGGCGTCGTGTGCTGTCGTACCCACGACGCCAGCAACGCCTAAAGTTGTATCAAGTAAGTTGTACTTTGATCATGAATAAAATCTATTTAGAATCGTTTTGCACAGCACTACGAGATTCGTCATTTTTGGTTATCGTAACGTGCTTGGCGTCTGACTGATCACTTCATCCAAGTAATTATGAAAGCAGTCAAAGGGTTAAAGGTCATTAATTACAATATAATTCCATCGCTATTCAGCGTGGGAACGTGACTGGTGTGATGGGTACCTTCGCGCCAGGGACGTCTCGAGGGGACTTTTTGACTAGGCTTAAAACTAATCTTAAGTTTCATTTTTACCATTTTAATATGTCGACATTCCTATGATAAATTGTAATTTTTTTTAATGTTATTTCTATTATGCGAAATGACGTCATTATGAATAGCGGTATCGTATAGTTGTGTGATGCAAAAATACAAGTAAATTTATGTATATTCATAAATTTCATAATTCAACCTAGGAACTAACAATAATACTCAAAAGTGATGATTTAATCAGGTAAATACAGATTGATTTACGAAAGCGAGCGCGAAAAATGTATGAAATTGTCATTAATTTGATAGACATTTCACGCCAGTTTTCATGAATCGATCTTTATACAATTAAATTGGCACCTAACACTATATCGAATGACTTTATCGAATTTAAACGATCGTCGTAATAATATTATAATAAATCACGGATAACCAAATCTGCGGCGATCCCTAGATTCCGGGACAGGACCATCCTCAACCGGTTTTGCCATCGAGTGCAGTGCGCGCAACGAACGCGCCACAGTACGGCCGTCTGCGTCGCACGATAGTCAACGCTTGATAATGGAATCCTAAGATCTCCGGAACATGTCGTGCATAGAGACCAAAAATACGTGAGTGTTGTTCGTATTTTATAAAATTTCTGCCCTTTTAAGACTCGCCCTGTACCTATTTTTATTATGATTAGCCGTAAATGCAGTTCGATAGTATCTCAGTTTACGAGTAATTTCTTCGCTGCCATTTTATAGCGACCACGTTTAATGGTTCCTGATAACCTTGAGTCATGGCCAATTTCAATTGAATCTTTAAAGAGAGTGTTGGAACATATAAACCAAACAGGTTTTAATCTGTACTGAACACTTACTGGCCACAATGTTTCTATAGTTTATTCTTGATTGTCTGTGGTTTTGTACTTTTGTCTTTCTACCAAACAAGTGAATACATGTGTGCTTTTATCGTCTGAGACAAATATTGTGTTTTACTATATTTAATCCAAATCGAATCCACTTAAAACCCATCAGGTTATGGGCCCAGGATACGAAAATAATAAGTACGTAAAATTTTTTCGGCAAAAGTGTAAAAACAAATTCGAAATGTCGAATGATGATTTGCCGGCAGCGAAGTCTTCGGCGACTAGTTCCGGGATCACAATGAATTTTGAGAAACTCATTGGAATATCAAATTACGGAAACTGGAAGTTTTTGATGCGTATGTACTTGATACACGAAGATTTATGGGATTGCATAGAAGAAAAGTCAACCGACGTTCCCAAGGTCAGTGACGATCGTAAACAACAAAAAACGCTTGCAAAAATATGCCTTATGGTGCTCCCATCATCTTTTTCGCATGTACGTAACGCAAAGACTGGTTACGAAGCTTGGAACAACCTCAAAAAGGCCTATGAGGATAGAGGTTTATGCAGAAGACTAGGACTGCTACGTACGTTATTTGGATTAAAACTAGAGCAATTTAAAGATATGGAGGCGTATCTCTTGAAGATCACCGATGTAGATCAACAACTACGAGACATAAACTCTCCATTAGATGATGATTTCCTGTCAGTTATTATGTTAAGTGGTCTATCACCAGACTATGATCCACTTATTATGGCATTGGAAAACTCAAACATTAAATTGTCTAGTGAAATAGTAAAAAGTAAATTACTTCAAGAAAATTTACGAAGAGACGATAAAAATGAAGAAAGTTCTATGTTTACAAACCGGGGTTCAAGTTCGAAAGGTGTCAATAAGAATTCTACAAAGGTTAAATGTTTCATTTGCAAGAAACCAAATCATTATGCAAAGAATTGTCCAAATAAAGCTAATAAGAGTGAAAAACGAAGCGAGAAGACTGAAAAGGCGTGGAATGGAGCTTTGATAACCGCTTTGGCTGTTGACATTAAGTCAGACTCTTTTTATATTGACAGTGGGTCAACGTCACATATGTCAAACAGAAAAACATTAATTAAAGATTATGTTGAAGACTCGCCGCGTTCAGTTACCGTTGCTAATAAAGAAAAATTGCATAGTGAAGGACATGGAACAGTGGAATTATTGTTAAAAGGGCACAATGAAACTACGAAATTGACTGACGTTATATACGTGCCCGGATTGTCAACCAATCTTATTTCCGTTGGCAAGATGGTAGATAAAGGACTTGAAGTGCTTTTTAAGAAGCAAAAGTGTGAAATTTACTGTGGCAAAGTAGTAATTGCCACTGCTACAAAGGTGAACGGCGTCTATGAGCTGGATATGGAACGTCAACCGTCAACAGTGTCACTTGGAAGCGAGCAAGCTGCGACCTGTCATTCCGAGGATTTGGGTGAGCCCGTGCCTCAGATCTTGTCAAGTGGTGAAGATGCTGCTGCCAACCTGTGTGGAACAAAGCCAACCCAGGACTTGTGGCATCGGAGACTGGCGCACCTGAATAGACGGAGTATGGATTTGCTAAAGCGAGGTATGGCTAGTGGAATAGATTACACTGATGATAAGCATACTCCCTGTGTAGCATGTCTTGAAGGGAAACAAAGTAGACTACCTTTCCCAAAAAGATCTTATACAAGAGCTACTGAGAAACTAGGTCTAATCCATAGTGATTTAATGGGACCGATGCCAGTTTCCTCATTCAGTGGTTGTAGATATCTCTTGACATTTATTGATGATTATTCTAGGATGACTTTTGGCTATTTCATTAAAAGCAAAGATGAAGTATTGTCTGTATTCAAAACTTTTAAAAGCTTTGTAGAAAATCAAACTGATTTAAAGATAAAAGCCATACGTTCTGATAACGGTCTTGAATATGTAAACAAACAGTTCCAGATGTTTCTGAAAGAGCACGGCATCCAGCACCAGACAACGGTGCCTTATTCGCAAGCTCAGAACGGCGTTGCAGAGAGATGCAATCGCACGACGATGCAGGCAGCACGGTGCATGCTGCAGGATGCTGGGATGGACAAAAGATTTTGGGCCGAGGCGTTGAATACAGCAATACATATCAAGAATAAGTCACCAAGTAAGGCGGTAAGAGGCACCACACCTGAAGAATTATGGTCAGGTAATAAAGTTAACCTATCTAATTTGAAAGTGTTTGGCTGTGTTGCCTATGCAATGATTCCCAAAGAAAAACGTAAGAAATTAGATGCGAAGAGCAAAATGTATGTATTTGTGGGATATTGCGATGCATCAAAAGGTTATAGACTGATTGATCCTGAAAACCCGTCTAAATGTATTAAGTCTCGAGATGTACACTTTTTAGAAAATAAAATGTATAAAGATATAAAACTGAGTCAGCAAAACCTCATTACTGATTGTCAGTTACACTTAACTAGCGATGGCATGGATGAAACTCCTTTAAATTCTGATCCTTTGCCAGCTGATCCTGTTATGGAGTTGCTTGAAGTACCCGAAGTATCTCATGTACTTGAAGTGCCTAAAGTACCTGATGTACTCGTAGTACCTGATATACTCGAAGTACCTGATGTACCTGAAGTACCTGATGTACCCAAAGTATCTGATGTACCCAAAGTACCTGATGTACCCAAAGTACCTGAAGTACCTGATGTGTCCGAAGTACTTGAAGAATCCGAAAATGAGCTGAGCTCATCTGGTATTAGTTATCAAGATGATCCAAATGATGTCACATGGAATCCTAATATGACTACGGATCGAGGCTCGAGTGAATATGACTACGCTTATAGTGTGATCGCTATGACAGCTGCAAGTCAAGGTGCTGAACCAAAGACAATTCGTGAAGCGATGTCAGATCCAGAAAAAGAACACTGGTGGGAAGCTATAGTAGACGAGTATAAGTCATTTGAAAAGAATAGAGCCTGGACATTGACACCATTACCTGCTGGAAAGAAAGCTGTAAAATGTAAGTGGATTTTCAAGAAGAAACTTGGATTAGAAGGTCAGTTACTTCGTTATAAAGCTAGACTCGTAGCTAAGGGTTTTACCCAGGAATATGGCATAGACTACAATGAGACCTATTCGCCTGTGGTAAGATACTCAACAATACGTACTTTACTCGCCCTGGCACTCAACTTAGACATGAATGTTGATCACATGGATGTGAAGACAGCTTTTCTCAATGGTGACTTAAAGGAGACAGTCTATATGGAACAGCCGGATGGGTATAAAGTAAAAGGTAAAGAAAACTACGTGTTTAGACTTAACAAAGCAGTCTATGGACTGAAACAGGCATCGAAGGCCTGGTATGACAAAATCGATAATGCCCTGAAGGTTCTCAAGTTCAGAAAATCTCTCAGCGAACCTTGTGTTTACATAAAGTCAGACTCTACTGGTAATCTCATTATACTAGCGTTATATGTCGATGACATTCTGATTTTTAGTAAAGATACATTAGAAAAGAAAAAGCTGAAGGCAGAACTGATGAGAATATTTGAGATGAAGGATCTTGGTCGTGCTACGCATATATTGGGGATGAGATTAACTCAAGATAAAAACAAAATTACTCTTGATCAGAAAAATTATATACAAAAGGTATTGGAACAATTCAATATGACAGACTGCAAGCCTGTGAGTACACCTTTGGAGACTGGTTTGAAATTTGAAAAAGGAAAAAATTGTGATCCAGAGTCCAAGTACAGAAGTATGATTGGATGTATCATGTATTTAGCGGTGTGCACAAGACCCGACATTGCACATGCAGCAAGTCTGTTAAGCCAGTTCAATAATTGCTATTCAGAGATGCACTGGAGAGCAGCAAAGCGTGTTCTTCAATATTTGAAAGGAACTATAGATTATTCCTTGCAATATGAGAAATCAACATTATCTGTTACAGGATATGTAGATGCAGATTGGGCGTCTAACCCGATAGACCGACGTTCGTATACAGGTTACGTGTTCAAGATAAGTAACTCGGCTGTGTCATGGGAGAGTCGTAAGCAAAGAACCATAGCTTTATCTTCGACAGAATCGGAGTACATGGGACTATGCGAGGGAGCGAAAGAAGCTGCATTCATCAGGACTTTCTTACATGAATGCCTAGGTAAATACTTACCCATTACTTTGTATAACGATAGTCAGTCGGCGCAGAAGATTTGCAATAGTCAAATCAACCATAGCAGAAGCAAACATATAGACATTCGACATCATTATGTGCGGCAAGTTGTGAGTGATAAAATTATTAACTTAGAATACTTGTCTACGGATCAAATGCCTGCGGATGTTTTAACTAAGCCTTTGTGTAAAGATAAACATTTAAATTGTGTTATTAATCTTGGTTTAAAAACTGTTTAGTTCAAGGGCAGGTGTTGGAACATATAAACCAAACAGGTTTTAATCTGTACTGAACACTTACTGGCCACAATGTTTCTATAGTTTATTCTTGATTGTCTGTGGTTTTGTACTTTTGTCTTTCTACCAAACAAGTGAATACATGTGTGCTTTTATCGTCTGAGACAAATATTGTGTTTTACTATATTTAATCCAAATCGAATCCACTTAAAACCCATCAGAGAGGAAAGCCTGTAATTTTAGTACCTCACTTAAATACTATGAGTATTTTATAACCAATTTACCGCAGTTTCGTATATTTCTGTGTGT
The DNA here is from genome assembly GCA_949128165.1 of Lathronympha strigana. NCBI lineage: Eukaryota > Metazoa > Arthropoda > Insecta > Lepidoptera > Tortricidae > Lathronympha > Lathronympha strigana. The sequence continues at coordinate 6,654,675 of OX421911.1, forward strand.
TATTTAAATTGTAGTTATTTAAACTGTTTTGTGTTTGCGGTGTTCAATAAAAAAAACAATATAAAATGTCGGTCCTAAGGGGTGATTTTCACTATAACGGGACTGCAAATGTATGAAGAATGCGACGGTGGTATCTTTTGATTGCGTTGAAGTAGAGGTTTGGTTTTTTCACAGCTTCATGGGACCGCAGACTTGTGTGTGTTGGAATTAATTTCAACTTGCTACCTCTACTAGTTCCCGAGATAAAGAGTATTGACAGACAGACGGACGGACAACAAAGTGATCGTGCAAGGGTTGCGCGTTTTTTTACCGGTATCGTGACATCATTAAAAGTAAAAATGTGTGGCGTTGTATATGTAATATAATGAATTTCCATTAGGTTAGCCGATCTAGAACAAAGACAGCAATAGATAAAAATCAAAAGTGTTGACAAAGTGGTGGCAAGCAATTAATAAAGAATTCAGTAACTATTAACAAAGAATCGTTGTTTTTTTAACTTACCTTTATATAATCATTATCAACGATGATGGCCATTTTTATCGCCTATTGTGAAGAACAGCAATAAGGGTTCCTAGTTGCGATAATAATAATTATTTTTATCGACAAAAGCATATGATGAAAACTCCACCACACTAGAAGTAATGGCATTAGTCTACTCTATGGTAAGATTGAGTAAAACGGGACCATTCTACAATCAACGGCCAAGTAGTTATTTTCCTCTTTTTAATTACTCAGTTTCTGCCTCAAAGCTGGATACTTATATATTTTATCTGTGGCTCAATCCGTTTCTAAACGCGGTTTGATAATATCTGAACGCGTATTAAATGATGTCAAGTGATGACGTTACCTAGCCTGACAAGCAAATCACCCCAAGTTCTAATCATCTATTTTTATGTAAAAATGTTTAATGGTTTAAGAACGATTGTCAAGAAATGATTTCACATAACATATTCCATAACCAACCAAAGCAAACGTAAATTAAAAAGAGTTAAATATCAAGTTGCCCCTTTCGTAAAATTTCCAAGTTTACAGTTTAAATAACCTTAAAATCTAGCAAGCTTAGTAATGTATAATAAGCAAGCTATAAGCAAACAAGAGAAAGAGAAAAAAGAGGCACAAAAAGTAGAAGGGAAGAGGAGGAAGAAAAGATTACTTTAAAGATACTCGTAACTCAACAAAGGTCTAAATCATAGCTCGCTGTAGGTGTTAAATGTCTGTTGAAGTTCGATCTGGGTAACCACTCAGTCCGGTCCTTTGGAGTTCATGTCAATGAAATAAAAAAAACAAACAATTTGAGTGTACACTAGTTAGTTAGTTAGTTTTTCTGGGCTTTTTCCGCAACTCGACATCCAATGTGCCTTTTTTGCGTGTACACTATAAAAAGACTTCAACGCTTCACTAGGCTCAGGCTGTACACTTAGTCGCCAAAATGGATTGCACTTCATATGAAAAATTTCGGAAGTGGCAAATATCATACGCTAAAAAACTAGAAAAGCAAGCAAAAGCAAGAGAACTGAGAGGCACAGAGGCAGAAAACAAATATAAAAAGGAACTACAAGAGTTACAAGATAAAAGTGCTAAAAAACTACAAGCTTTACGAATGTCCCTTAGGAAAAATACGTCCCCTAAAATTGTCACGGTAAATCAATGGTAAGTATCAAGGAACTTTTAATTTTCTAATAAGAAGGACTCAAAATCATGGTTATCCTAGCGTTTTTCCAGCTTTTTCTGCCTGCTAAGCTGGAAGTTTTACCTCAAGAACTTTTGTTCCCCACCAGCTATTGCAATGTCTGCCCAGCTGCTACTGCAAGAAATACTCAGTACATCTATGTACCTATTTTATATTATGTGTCTGTCTATGGTATGATTGGTATCATAACTCGCGGACGAGTGGACCTATTTAAGCAACTGGTGTTCAATAAAGTAGTCATCTCTAATATGGGCATTTTAATATTAGAAGTTTTGGGTTTTTTAAAACAGGAATCACGAGTAGTACATTAAAATCGACAATTGTGGGACACAAAAGTGGGGGAAAAGAAGGGAAAAAATCAGGTGACGACATGTTTCCACTTTCGGTTTTTTTTTAAATCCCTATAAGCTACATTCATGCCAAGTTTCCTGCTTTCTGCCAGATAGTGTCTTACTTTTGAGATTTGTTAGAGCTGGGAGCCTTCACGTGAATCCTGTTATAAAAAACCCAAAACTTCTTATATTAAAAAAAGTAAATGGTACACATTTTTTCAAAAAATGCCAATTTATTCAGTATAAAGCCCCCATTCTGGTAGTAAGTAGATCTAGTTTTAAGTACATTAAGTCACTAGGATAATACGCGATGCTGAAAATCCCCAAGACGGCGATGAAAAATAATATAAATGCCTGGCGATACAATTTTCAGCATCTCTATATTCACATAATTATGAGGTTCATAGGTCCGCATAAATATTTCCGCAGTCACGGATTTTTGTAACCAGTACTTATAGCGCTATAAAGTACCTAGTACTTATAGCGATTGGTCGCTTCTATTATCCTAATCAAGGTTACTTATACCTTATACCCCAATCGAATTCCTAAAATCGTCGTAATATCATATTCATTACATTACACTTGATGAAAAAAATACTTCACTTCCTGACTAAAATTATTAAGTTCGACATTTTTCACTTTGTAATATTAAACGTCGTAAAATAATATAGCATGAAAATGAGCTCGTTTGAGCCACACCGTGTCTCAATCGTGCGGATCAGTGATCTAAAATCTCAAATCTACCTACTATTATCATCTAAATATTTGCTTTATATAAACTCACTAGTTAAATGCTTAACATTCATACTGTAAAATTGCTTCTTTCTCATGTAAGTGAATTATTGTAATTCTTATGGGAAAATAAAGATCTTTAAACCGAAACCGGAAAATGGCTGTTATATTGTTATTTTTATTTAAATACTCAAACAAATGTGGTCACCAAGTGTCCTACTTTTAATGATCATTCCATGTCTACTAGTGACAGCAGTAGTCATATTCATTATCCATTCTTGTCGGGGGTTTATTTAGATTTGTCCATACTCGAATAATTAATGTATTCATTAAAATATTTTTACTTGTTCTATTTCAGCAGTTGCAAACGACGTCAAAGATGCTGCTTGATGCATTGCTGCAGTTTGATCTCCTGTGCTGTTTTCGGTGTCCTCGTCGCGTTAGTGATAAATAGCGCGTAAACAAAGTATAAAAAAACTATTGTTGCACATTTTCAATCATGCACACAGCCAGGTCAATACCATGGAGGCGTCTTCTTCCTGTTTCCCCTGTGCCAAAAGAATATGCAGAAAAATCATATCATTGTATGGACTGACAAGTATATTACTACATAACATAACCGTACGAATAGCCATACACAACCACGAACAGAAATCGGCAGAATATTTTTGTACCTATTCAAAATGTCAAAGAACCTTTGTCTATGCTCTAAGAAATGAGAAGATATTTGATATATAGTCTCACAACAACAGCCTGCAGTAGTTTTTTTTTTAATTTGTTTGCGTCCCTTTTTTCTGACGGAAAAAATAGAGAGGCATATAAATAAAAAAATAAATAAATCGACTGCGGCCTGTGATTGCCAGACTAACTCAAATCAGCATACGCACTCTGTGATCAATGTCAGGCAAATGTCGAGTGGAAGTATGAACAGTTTCAAAACAAATATTATCATGCAATTTATTTGAAATGGATACAGTTTTTAGGTGGTAATTATATCTAACCGCCTAATAAAAATAGAACCCACACCCGACCACGATGAAATAAATGGTGTAAAAAATCAATTCATGCTGAAAAATAAGTTATAAGAGTTATAAGCACGCTTAATGAGGTGCTACTGGATTCATATAATGTTTTAATCGTCACATATTTTCTGAGGCAGGATGTCCATAGACTCATGGTAACAGCCGTACAATCTAGTTAACTCATTTTCAAGATGGACTGTTGTTCAGTACATCTTTGCAAACAAAATGAATTAACATATGTAAAGCAAGTCAGAAGAGATATAAAACAATCAGAAAAACGTCGCAAAAAAGAAGAAAAGAAGTTCCAAAAGGAACTGAAAATGCTACAAAATAAACGAAAAAAGCAGCTAGCTGCTGTTAAGAAAGCCGTTAATAAACTGGACCCAAAAGACAGGAGAAAGATTCGAGTTTTCCGTACTCAATCAAAAGTTATAATAGCAAGGAAATGGTAAGTTGGGGACAAAATAAAAAATATGCATGACTTGAATTCTTATAGTATATGTACAATGTGACCTCAGCTATTGAACAAACCCTGAAATCCCACAAAGGGCTTCATCTTAGTAAAACAAGAAAGGATTGCATATACTTTTCGGGCTCTGGCTGCCTCTGGTCGGGTGGCATTGTGGTTACGGCGTCTATCGCGAATGCAGGAGATCACTGGTTCAATCCCAGTCATAGGCACTGGGGGCCTTGGTCACTTTATCTTTAGTATACGCCATCTCTTTCAATTTGTAATTTAAAAATAAATGTTTTTAAATGTGCAAATCAAACCCTTTCAAATTACGCAGCAAAGTATGACCCAGTAACTAAACTTTAAATTTTTGCTTCCTCTTTTATCGGGCATTTTTCAATGAAAGTATATTAAAATAAATAATAAATCATCTCTCAATGTGTCTGGGTTAAGCTTGTATATAATTTTTTCAAATTTTAAATCGGTAACTTTAGTAGTTCTCGAGATGTTTAACAGACAGAGTAGCATTTGACAGCCTACCCCTCTGCCGAATGGGTTTGAAATCATACTCATTGTATGGACTGACGTTTATCTGACATAGCTATTTGTACGCTACGTACGAATAGCTGTACATTTGACGTGCCCTTCCCCCGCAAAATGAGCAGACTGTTTTGAATAGGAAATGACAGACGTTGCCAGTCCGGCTGGTTAAAAAGTGAAAGGGCTGAGTCAAATCATAAACCCATATGGTGTAACTCAGTATGTCTGTCACATTGTACCTTCTTCATCTATTTTTACCATTTTCGTACGAAACCCTAGAAACTGGTCAGATTTATAATCATCTCTTTAAATCAGTACTCTTATAATACACCATCTAAATCTCTTTTCAGTTCATGCAAGAAACGACTCTTACGAATACTCAGCCCATGCTGCTTCCTTGTCGTCATTTTGTTTGCCGCTACATTAGGTTTGGTGCTCCCATTTGGTCCGTGAAAACGAAGAAATACTAATATGAATATTTTATTGAATAATGCGCCAAGGTGTAGGTATAACGCTGCTATAAAAAAGGGTACACGCACAAAGCCCAACGTTGATAATGGCAGGTCATTATGTATATTTATATTAAACACTTTAGAATGGATTAATCGCGTTAATAACATTATGACCCGTTTTGAGCCCTTTATAGCACTCGTTTACACAGGGTTAAGATGATGACACGTAGGGTCATGGTGTTAATAAACGCGATTAATGCGATCTTAAGTGTTTAATTTCAATGAACAACAATCGCGGAAACAGTAGCCGAAATTATATATGTTTATATTAATCCAATAACAAAGACGCATCAAAATACAGAAACCGTAGAATATATATAATCCTCGCAGTTTTAGATGCCACTTTTATTGCATCCTACCGAATGCGCCAGAAAGCTGCCGAATGTTACTACATACTCTAGAAGCAGAGGTACCTTCCTTCCGCCATTTTTTGATTGTTTATTTTTTTTGAGTCCAAAATTTTAAAGTTCACTTCACAAAATACTAGCTAGCTACACAGATGGAGTGTTCAGAGCTATCTGTATTTTAATCGGTAAGTAGGAATTATTTAGTACGTCGAGTGTGGAAAATTTCGTGAGCATGGAGCTATGACTACAGTCGTATTGATGACATTTTTAATAGACTTTGTCATTTTATCTAAAAGTTTGATCAACTCATGTTTGTACTTGTGTTTAAAACCTATATTTTATTTAATATAAGTGTATTTCAAGAATCTTGTTTATTTTTAAGAAACTTATTTATCTTCAATATGTACCTATTTGTTGTTGTTTGTCCTAATCTTATTTATATTTAACCCATTCCCGATTTTAAATTGACCTGAAATGTAGTATTGGTGGAGTGTTAGTGGCCCAGCAGTGGGAGCGTGCGACTTTCAATTGTAAGGTCGCGGGTTAGACCCCGACTCGTACCAATTAGTTCTTTGGAACTTGTGGACGAAATATAATTTGATATTTACCAATTGCTTTTCGGTGAAGGCAAACATCGTCAAGAAGCCGGACTAATTCAAATAATACCTACTGCACCCTCTTACGTAAAACTAGCGCCTACGCCAAATCTTGAGAGAAGTTGCCAAAGCAGACCACAGGCTCCCTGAGTCGTGTAATAAGCCGTGAAAACGCTAGGAAGAATAAGTGTAGGTATTTCAAGAAGGATGTTTATTACTAAGAAACATTACATTAAACATATGCAATACCAAGTCTAAAGTGATAAAAATACGTGAGTTTTAACCGTTGCAAATTTAACACTCAATTTATGTGAGGAACAAACTCTTAGATCTAGGAGGGCAATACTAAGCAATCGAGATAATATTTTACGCCGCAAATGCGATAAAGAAAGGTGTTGGGTAAATATAAGGCAACTTTAACATCTTTGTGATCGACATATAGCTGGAAGCATCTCCTCGAACAAAAAAGGAGATTACTTTTGTCTATAGCTACATACGTTGGTACGCTTAATGAGGTATATGATATACACCAAGCAACACACAATGAAGTTGTCAATGATGTCAAAGAACATCCTGACAGAATCAAATCCAACAAACATGAAATACCAACAGTGTTATTTTTGTTGATTTATTTGGCACCTAGACCTAACCATGATGAGAAAACATTGTAAACAAATATAACTAGTTAATAATTTAGCCAATGCAAGACTATGCGCCGCAAAAAATGCCTTGCTGTGGCACAATCTCAAAACTCTCATTCAAAAAGTTAAGATTTCGGGAACATGATCAAATTTACCCCGTAAATACGAGAGGATCTAATCAATTGGACCGACATCAAAGATGCATGATGAAACTTGAAGACGAGCAAAACCGGCGACAACAACAACTGTGTGACCTGAAGAGAGCCGCTCTTTGTTGTCCATCGCACGACGAGGAGTACCCTGGATGCGATACCCCTCCATATGACATAGTGTCTGTTTCTCGGGTCGAACCGACCCCGACACTATACTACACGGAACAAACCAACTGGCCCTCGTATGGCCAACAATATGCCCCCAATTCAACTTCTCCTTGTCCCGTTTCCCGTGCTCCGTATGCTTCCCCAGGTAGAAATCCACGCAATCCTTATCGAAGCCCACGTCAAACTCCATATGACCCTTATCCTTCCACGGCCCGTTCCCCTCCTAGCTCACCTAGTCATGCCCTTTACCAACCTGCATTCTCCTCTCCTTGCTCACCTGCCACCACCAGCTACCAGCCTTCTGGCCGAGCTAACCAATCCTCTTGTCCCCAACCTTGTTGTCCAATTAACAACGCTGCTCAACATGACCCTTGTCCCGAATCTTCTTGTCCATCAAACCAACCTCCTGACTCTTGTTGCAAATCTTCTTGTCCATCAAACAAACCTCCTAACTCTTGTTTCAAATCTTCTTGTCCATCAAGCCAACCTCCTGACTCTTGTTTCAAATCTTCTTGTCCATCAAACCAACCTCCTGACTCTTGTTTCAAATCTTCTTGTCCAGCAAACCAACCTCCTGACTCTTGTTTCAAATCTTCTTGCCCACCTTCTCCTTGCCCCCATTCCCGTGGCCCCTATTGCAAGGATCAAGCTTCATGTGTTCCTTCTTCTGAACCTGCATGTCCTCTTCCTTATTGCCCAGCGAATAGTGCTCCTGCACCTTGTCCTTCCGTGGCCCTCTCTTCTTGTAAGAACCAAGCTTCATGCGTCCCTTCTTGTGAAACTGCATGCATTGAACCTTCTTGCCCAGTTAACCTTGCTTCTTCTGGACGCCTTAAGCCTCCTGATTGCCGTCCGCCTCCTGATTGCCGTAAACCTCTACTAGGAATCTTCCAAAGGAACACACAGTGCTCCTATCCTTGCACAAAATCTTCTTCTTGTGCTAAAAATACATGTCAATCAAGCTGCGGTGATAACAGTGTCTGTTGGTAAGTGCCCATATAAGTATACCTACTTATGTTTCTCATTAATTCAGAGGTTCAATGAAAAACCCGCAGGCGTATCTGGATTTAATAAACCAATAACTTTATCTTTACAGTCAGTTACAACCAAAATAAATTATTGAACCACGAAATCAGTGGTAGAATAACCCACTTTAGCTCACCCAATTTCAATCACTGGTAATGTGATAAAGTTGTTCAAGTAGTACGTTAGCTTTGGGGTCACTTCAGGTCACCAGATTACAATTAGATCACTTAGACAGGGTATTAAAGTAGTGAGCACTTCATCGTCATTTAAACGTCCCTCACATACAAACTTACACCTTTACGGGCATGGGCAAATTGGGCAACTACATCCTCTAACGCGGCTCAAAGGAAAATAAACCCGTGGACAATTGTAGGAATAACGCTTCAGTTTCACAATGACTAGAATACAAAATGACCACTTTTTTATATCATTAGATAGGTTAGGTTCGTTAGTTATCTTTAAATGGTCGGGATGGTCGCAGCACAGAATACAAGTAGACATCGCCAACGTAATTAAAAAAACCGGCCGATTGCGAACCGGCGTCGCGTATCGAGGGTTCCGTACAAACTTTGTTGCAGCTGCATCTAGAAGTAGAAATTTGACGTCATATAGTTAGTAGAGTCCGGCTATGCTACATTTCCTAATCCGTCTATGCACAGGCTGTGAACGTATTAAGTAAACGTCATAATTTAATAGAAGTTTGACGTTTAAAATAACACTGAAGTTTGACAGTTATATTGCTTGGAAAAGTTAACGTGGTTTGACTCGCATAGAGTTAGTTGTTCCTTGATATTTTTTTTTTACTTTATTTAAAAGTCGGTACTTACTTACAGCATGATATCATATCAATTTGAAAAAACCAAACAATCTTATGCCGTTAAATCTAAAATTTAGTTCAGTATGTTTTTTTTATATAAAATTTAATGAAGAGAGGGTCAGTATTTAATTTTTTTCTGTAATATTTATGACACAGTTAACGTTGCGTAAAAACAGATTTTTCCCTTCGTAAACTTCTGAGATAAAGGGGGGAATATTATTTTTATGAAATTTTCGTTTTTAAAACATTAAATTTTTACTGTAAATAAAAAAAAAAAATCGAATTTGCAAATCAAGCCGCAAATATTATTCCACATGACCCAATAACAAAAAAAATAATTTTTGCCTCTTTTCTTATCGGGCATTTATTTTTGAAAATAAATTAAAATATATGATATAATATCGTCTCTCAATACGTCTGGGTCAGCCTTGTTTAATAACTATAACTAACTAAATTTAAAATCGGTAGTTTAAGTATTTCTCGAAATATTTAACTATGTGACAGACAGGCAGACAGACAGACTGAGTTGCACCATAAGGTTTCCTTTTTTACCATTTAGGCATGGAACCCTAAAACCTAACCTTCGGTATAGGTCATTATGTCCTTTGGGCGCATTCTATGTTCTTTGTAGGCTCATTCGTTATTCGTCCTATTGTATTTGGTATTATTCTATATATTTACTGATTTTTGGACCGAAAAAAAAATGACGAATAAAAAATGAGACTGTAAAAGAGATTGACTGACATCGAATTTGCCCAAAGAAGATGTGGACGAATACCGAAATGTGACGTACCTAATAATAAAGCGACAACCAACAAAGTTTACCAACAAAGAAAATAATGTTACTTTGTGATTCGGCCAAACTCAATTAGTGCCAACCCGTTATACCTACTTGCGTATTTTTTGCATGCAATTATGCATGTTACCACCCTCCCACCGCAAAAAACTAAAAACACGCAACCACCAAAATGAAAAAGACTATGCACGAAAATGACGAACGAAGAATGGTTGGCGAAAGCAGAATAGGACGAATTTAAGGACTTGACGAAAAACGAATCGGACGACCCGAGGCTATACTCTTATCGACAATGTAACAATTTTCCTGGTCTATCTTCGACGTTTGGCTGCAACATTATTCCCATGGTTCTGGAAACAACGAGTCTTTCTTCGGGACCACGGGTGATTTGGTCCTGGATAGTTTTACATGTAGTAAGAGAAAACGACAATTAATGTGCCCATTTTCATTTTCAGCAAATGTAAACGAAAAAAAAGGAAAAAATTTAAACCATGGAGAAGGAGGAGGTGTCGAAAACCGCGAAACCTATGCTTCCGATGCTGTATCTGTTGCATCTTGTGGGGCACAGTCGTGGCCTGCGTGCTAACTTTCCTCCCCACCTTGGCTGGAACCTCAATGGTGGTAGTGAAATAAGAACAAGAATCATCAAATGCAAATTATTAATAATGTTAGCCTCATATTTTAGTGACTCATCAACGAATACTGGAAAATATACGCTTGAGCAGAACAGCAGAACAGCCTCTACTTGCATTCACATTATAGACTTTATTTGCATACAGACAGTATGCCAGAATGACATCGTACCTTATGTAGTAATTTAGACCAAATTCATTACGAAATGTATGTTCAATTGATAATTTTGAAATGATACATAGTGTAATTATGTTAAATGATTGTAAAAATATGAAAACAGTTAAAACATGTTGTAATATGACCAAAATAAAAATGTTTCTTTTACATGTATCTTGTTTGGTTGCAGCAGTTAACATGAGACCATGATAGAGACAAGACATTTAATTGGCTAATATAAAACAAATATTTAATCCTATGACTATATGGCCTATGGTAGGAAACCTACGCCTTTCATTGGCTGTTACACATTCATTGGTGTGTGTGTGTGTGTGTTTGTGAGCGTGTGTGCGAGTGTGTATTTATAAGGTGTTCTCTTAAAAGGAGCTATTAAGGATTACTAGGGTTAAATCCACTTTTAAAATGATTGCCTTTCAGAAATAGCAGTTTTGCACAATGCAGTCTATAATGCCTAGCTGTTAAAACTTTTTTTATTTAAATATGATCTTGGCCCTCGATTGACGTATGACAGGGGTGTGACTGACATAAGTGACAGGAACTTCTGAATAAACAAACTTTAGGCTTCAGAAAATAACTAAAAAATAAATGTAACCATACTAACCATTGCTAAAGGTTATTGTGCGCTAATTTTATTCATGTGTGTCACTTCAAACATCCAATCTAACAATAAACTGAGACGCTAATGGGTATACCAACCCGTTAGTGTTTTAGGAATCAATAACTTCAAGAGGTAATCTTCTATTGCTCGGAAAAGAACGCAAAAAAATTGAAAATAAACCGAAAATCTCAAATAACACGCTAAAAAGCATGAAGAAAAGAAAAAATTGCTGAACAGCTGCTAGTCAGCATAAAGGTGAGCATGGTTGTAGATTTGTTGAGAATAGTGTTATGTTTTTGATTGTGAACGGGGAAAGAATTAAGGCGTTCCGAATGCGAGTACCATTTGCGACGGCACAGGGTGCCATGGTCAGATCTCACACTGCCTTACGAGGCCACAACTGCCAAGTTTTTATCATTCAGACGTATAGATCCTTCGAGCAACACAGGCTTCCAACGCGTTGGAAGGGAGACGGCAAAGCGACATCTTACCGCACAAATTATTCTGTCACCTTTTGCGAGGGGAAACGTGCACGCAGACGCACTTCTGACACGCTACATACATAAAACAGTCTGTAATGATGACACTAACACATATAAAATGATACAACTACACTAAAAAAATTGCACACTTCGATCTATTTTAGTGCACGGACTAGTGACAACACAGAGCCGCTTATGCCGATTTGAACTTGTACTTCGGCTTCGGCAGAGGGGAAATAGTATGCCGACTACCCTCCCTGCGTTGCTTGATCTTAATACTGATGACAACTACTTGGCCTACTTGCCTTCATTCATATGAATGAAATTTCAATATATTTCCTTCAAACTGTTAAACGTGAAAACACGAATAGGCTAGACGACAAAAAAAAACAAATTAGTCCGCCTGTTAGATTATTAAAAATATTCGACGCGTAGTTTTTCTTTGTTTGTCAAATAGAACCCGGAATGTTGACGCTCTTAATCTTCGTCAATTTTAATTATCTTGAAAAAGGAAAATAATACGTGTCTAATGATTTTGGATAATCTATCTGACGGACTAAATTGAATAAGTAGGTAATAGCTTTTCAACCTAGTCTTCATCCCTATTTGTAGTTTAGTTGTAAACAGCATTTATCTGTTTACGCGGTTTATTTTGAGGCGCCCACCTACTTTCTACGTGCTCCCGCAATTAGGTCCATCCTGTTCTCTTTTTCTCGCATTACGTGCACTCTTAAAACATGATGGGTGGTGAGCATGATGAGATGGTACATTTTATTTTTCTCGAGCTAGAAAAAGTCTTAAGAAAACAGCTCAGCAAATGAGATATGTGCGCAACAGACGAGACAAGTTTATATATAAGTAAAGCCACGGATGAAAGACAGTATTTTTGACTCGAAACACTCACTCCGTTACCCTTTAAATGTTTCGTCAGGAATGCACATACCTACACACATACCCTGGTTCATAATCTATTTTGTACTACCTTGATTGCTTATTTTCCCCTATTTTCCAGGACCTTGAAAATTAAAAAAAAAACTGGAATAAGCATAAGCTAATAAACGGCCTTAACAACTATCGTCATTCGCTGGTTTCGCCATGGATGAACGTAGATGGTAATTATCTTTTTCAACTCTTAGTTATTTTCTGAAAATTAGTTATTCTTGTAAGAAGCGGGTTAAAAGTGATTTATCCCGTCCTAGGGAAATTCACTTTCTGTATGTATTTTTCTGCTGTTTTTTTTTGCAAAAAAGTGTCGTATGATTTTAATTCTGATATAAGTTTAACTTTTGATTTCGTACATTACTCCTCTCCTGATCCTTTTTGCCTCAACTGCTGCATGATATTTCAGGTCACTGTCGACTTGCGGTGAATGCGATTTTGTTTTGGAGCCCCCTCGATTCCTGGAAAAATCCCAAAAACAATTAGAACGCCAAAAGCCATGTTTAGGCCTCGACAAACTAGTACAAGAACAACGAGATAACCAAGAGTGGAACGTTGCTTTTCAAAAGGCTTTAGTGAAGAGGTTAGAAGCTGCAGAGAGGAGAGTCACGCTAGATGACTACTTGGATGATGATGATGATGGTGGATCAAGGCGTTCAGGAGGACGGGGAGGGAAAAGAAAGAGTAGAAGAAAAGAAGTCACTACGAGCGCTAAACCAGAAGTCAAAACCGAAAAAGTTTCGGCTGCCTTTCCTGAGGCTCAAGAAGTATTCAAAGAGAAAAAATGCCCATGTTCAAGTAAAATAAGAAGGGAAGAACAAAAACGAAAAACATTTGTAAAGATTATGGAAAGGGAACAAAGGAGATTTGAACAAAGGAGTATAAAGGCTCAACAGAAATACGAAAAAGAACGACAGAAAGCATACCAAAAGTGTGAGAACACCCAGCTTGCCACGGAGAAGGGGTATTTTAAAAGGAATAAAGACGGTGCTGTAGATAAGGTTGAAGAGACGTTTAGCGTCTTTATACACATGGACCCAGCTGAATGGTTAGCAGAATAATCCTTAAATCAGTCACTTGCAATATCTTGTATAACGAAACCGCAAAATATGTGACAGGTTTTTATGGCTTTGCATTATAACACTAGTGATTTTGTGAGCCGTAGACCTCGCGAGATGGTATATACAGTCACCTGCAATAGTATATGACGCTATGAAGGCCGCAAAAATATGTGACACGGCGGTCTTATGGCGGTACAAACAAGAATGTGTCAGATTATTTTGCAGCCTTCATATAGTCCTATACTATTGCAGGTGGCCAATACCAGTACTGGCAGAGAAGTCGTAAGCGCCTTTGGGGGGTCTATGGCGCTTAGGACCTTTGTAGCAATCCCGCCATTTGAAAAATTTTCAAAAACTGAATCGACAAATTATTATTTTTATTCAACAAACTTGCTTATGAAATTTCACAAGAATTGGTTTATAAATGCGACCTGTAGAAGAGAACAAACGGACAGACACACGAAAGCATTTTTGCCCATGCTGAAACGGAGACTTTTCGCTAGCTTTGCTCACTCGGTCAATTATGTCAGATATTTTGGCGCGATTTTATTGTGTAAGATGTTATTGCTGGTGATTGTAACATTCGTGCAGAAATTTTGAGGGATTTTCTGATTACGTAATGTGCGCTTTGAGGTAAGCCGCGCGAGCATAGCTACCAACAAACATATTAGAGGCGCGTTAAACCTATTTTGCTGTGATACTCCTGGGAGATAACTTAACGTTTCTTCGAGATAACTTACAAGTGGATTAGATTTGTAATCGTATATAGTCTTTATTTTCCTCGCGATAGTGAGGGGAAAAATGTTGTATTACACTCGGCGGTAAAGTTTATTCAACTCTTGTGCCTTGAGACCCTCGTAAAGCTCAAGATCCCAGATATTATGGGATCTTTCGCTTGCTCGTGTCGTGTCTCAATATAAGCCCGAGAGTTAAGCAACAACTTTGCCCCCTTGTGTAATAAATAACTATTTCCCGTCAATGACAATTTGCGCTGTTCGTGGTAGGCATGCAGGTGAGCTCGGCACGGCTGGGAATATGACGTCATAATATGATAATGCTTAAATTTCAATATTAGAAAAGCGAAATCGGATCATGGTGATGTTTCGTTATTAATACATTTAAAAAAAACGGATCCCTGACATATAATCAGATTTATCAAAGGTTCGGTTTCGGTTTCGGCCGAAACAAAAATCAATATCAAACCTTGGGTTTCGGTTTCGGTTTCGAAAAAAGAACATATTTCAGTCGGACACTATTTAATAATAACATTTTTGTTTCAGCGGTTGCCACGGGCGAGCTGGGCGGTGTAATACATGCAAGAGGTGCCTCTTCAAGTTTTTCGTCTGGTTCTACATTTTTGGGTTCATCATCTTCGGTATTACTACCTACGTCCTCGCATGGATTTAGGCGCGAATATACTGTCGCCCGCTAACTGTGCGTCAAGTTTGGCTTAGTTAAAAAAGTGTGTAACATGTAGTTTTTTTTTTATTTGTTTGTTCTTTTTACGAGCTTATATCACATTAAAGTTTGTACTCTTAACTATACCATTTTACAACCACGTAGGTAATTGAAACCCGAAAGGCTAAACAATCCAGCTCCGGCGATTATAAGGTACAGTCGCCATCAGATATATCGGAGCGTCCGGCGTGTTCAAAAATATCTAAACAAGCTCTCTAATGCTTTGACAATAGAGGCGTGTTCATATAATTATTTATGAGCGCGTTGGCTGTTCCGATATATCTGATTTATATTAGCCGCATCGATATGAGATTGTGATATACACCGTGGCCGTTATAACCTGAAAGATTTGAACGGTGTATTCCTGACCGCATATAGAAACTAAGTATAATTTCGTGTGACATTATCTGTATTTGGCTTAGTTTCAGAGATTAGGTTAATCAACTATTCTTGCCACTGCTATGGTTACGGTCTACTGAGTGACTTTTAAAGTCACGGTTTTATAGCATTAAAATTCTCTGATTTTTTTTGGCAGTTATACTATTCTCTATCCACGATGGGCCAGATGGCCTATCGTGGATAGAGAATAGTATAACTGTCCTTGGTAGCTGCGTGCTGTGCTTGGTAGATACCAAGCATGTCAGTAGGACATACTACAAAGTTTCTTCTAACAATCTGTGCTGCATTTGTCCCTGGCTGACAGGACAGAATAAAAGCAAGAAATAATTGATTCACCCAATTAAATCTTTCTCTAAAACTGTTTTTCATCATAACTTGTGCAAAAACGCATTTCTGACTGCAGTGTTACCACTATGAGTTTTAGGTTTGATTTGACATACTTATTAACTGATATTAGAAAAAATTGAAAAAAATCGCAAAAAAACCTCCTCTACCTACCTCAAAAAATTCATAAAAAAACTTTAAATAACTCTTTTTTGGTTATAAATTATTACAGACCGTGTATAATAAGTGTTAAATAAATAAAAAAATACAAAAAAAATATTCTTCTTAAAAAATGACTAAATCTTTGCTTCTATTAACGTCCAGAATACACGCTTAAAATATTTCGGGTTATTAACGCCCACGGTGTATAAAATACTATAATAATAATATAAGCCTTTTATTCAGACAGTATTTTACATGCAGATTTACAATTAACATTAACTTAAATATTTTTTATGTGTATATTTTTTGATTCAGACAACATCGGTTTGGTCTGTATGCCGTTTGGCAAAGGCCTCTTCCATCCCTTTCCACTTTCCTTTTTCTCTTGCCAACCTCGTCCATTGCTTCCCTGCAAATTTGACAATTTCGTCTTCCCATCTCGCTTTAGGTAGGCCTCTTCTTCTTTTCTTATCTTTTAGGAACCACCATATTATTTTCTTGCTCCATTTCTCTTTATTTCTAATTATGTGCCCTATCCACCTCCATTTAAGTGTCTTCACCTTGATGGCCACATCATAATCGTATAAAATACTGATGACATAAAAATAATTTGATACAATATAGGTACCTAAGAGTAGCTCTACACTGCGGGTATTTGCGTTTTGCCTCTCGCTCGCACCAGTTAAATTTTGTTTCCTTGCGAGTAAGAGGCAAAATGCAAATACCCGATGTGATGAATAGTGGAAATCTTCGATAGCAACCAGGATGTTGTGCAATTATGTAGGAGCAGTTAAAAAGTACAGTGCGGCAGAAACAGCTAGGAATTAAATAAAGTGGAACTAAATGCAAACCACAGTGGCAACACCAGGTCATTTGACAAGCAAATAGACACCTATGTCATTACTACTCATTACTTTCGTAAACAAACATCTGTCAAACAGTGAAATTACTGCTCGCACTCATGCGACAGAATGAGATGCACAAGATACAATGTTAAAATTAATGTATCAAAACGTGCTTACTAGAACTCAGAGTCCCCTCACAACTAGGGCTCCCAAGCATCAGCGTCTCAACTATGGCAAATCGATAGGCTCCGTTATTGCGTTGCGTCTTGCGTCTCACTACTGATGTATTTCATGACGCAGCATAACGCAATGCAGCAGTGGAGCCGGGCCCTATAAGCAAAAGTGGAAAAATACACAGCCTTGGGCGAGACTCAAACTCATGCTTCGACATCGCTCTATCAACAAGCTATCAAGACACGCCCGTTGGCTGCGAATTGTGCCACTATACCCTTCGCCTATTTTGTTAACTTTCACTTTTTTTAAGATTTATAGTCTCGTGCGCAGATGTTTGTGCCCCTTTATAAGGCAGAGGCGATTTGGAAACCACTTAGTTAATAAACATTTATAGAGAAGAACATCCTCTTTTTTATTTAACTATTATGGTATTATATAGCAAATATATCAGGCTTTCTTTTCTTATTTATACTTTTTCGGTCATAATTTAATTTTAGTGAAATTAATTAATCTAAAGTTTGTGGTCAATGAATGCACTATGCCCGTTAAGGGAAGCAAGCATTTGTCACTGTTTCCATTATACTATTAAATACATAGACTGCTAAAATCATAACCCTTTCTTTTGGCTTTGCCGTAGTCGGGTAAAAATACACAAGTCGCTGTATCTAATAATTTCTATTATAGGCGAGTGGTGAGACTGTTATTGGTATGATAATAAGGTCTAATTTTGATAAATCCACTCTCCATCCACGCTCCATCGTGAATTGCAATATTTGCAATAACTGAACTACGTTGTTTGTAGTATCAGGAAAGTGTATCATTTGCCACCTAAGATTAATAAAATTATAAAAGCTTACATGCTATATCGATAAATATTGTACACACACAAAACAAAAACACAGTAAACACTAGTCTGTAAAGAGCATCATTATGTTTGTTGTCAATGTCAATGAATAGGTGTATTGGAAACAGATCATCTGAAAACTCGAGTGCACTAACGGGCAGAGTGCATATAATGACCACATGTTTTTATTAATGATTTCGGTTTTTTTTGCCGTAGATGTGTTCCCCAGTGCATTACAAACTTGGTAGTGTATTTAACTTTCACGTAGCATATCTGTGTAACTGCGGCCTTATAAAGGGTTAAAAATAAAAATATAATTTAGGCTCAAAAAAGTATATGAAGTAGGATCTCCTTCTTATCAAACTATTTGTGTAGGGTCGCTTGTCTATAATCGCAGTGACATGACACCCTGTGACATGAATTACACAGAACTTAAATAAACAAACATTTATGGGCGTTCGAGAAAAAAATATAAAATTCGTGGTATTTTCTGATATTCCATTTATGTAACCAACTGAAGTGACAAAAAAGTGGATTTTTGGTCGACCTACAGCGTTCTCAGTTTCATGGTTATGTGTGGCTTCTAATTTTATATATATAAATGAAATTTTCACATTTTTGTTATGCAAAGACCACTTCAGGAAAAAATTGTTTAAAAAAACAGTGAAATAAGGGAACGCCTTATTACAGACATACAATAATGAAAAGACGGAAATAGTACACATATAGTGGAACGTAAATGAAAATGCGCAAATAATAATAAAATAAATAAATCTATGTAAACTCGTTTGTAAAAGTCAAAGACTATTCATTCCCAGACTGTACGTTCATCCCTTTATTGAAAGGAACTACCCTTATAACCATCTGCAAAGATGGCTGATACACCAATGGACAAGCGAGACAGGTAATTGAAATTTAATTATTCATTGAGACTACTGGAGATCAGAAGAGGTACCGCGAACCGCAAAGTTTCGTGTGAAAATGTGGTGAACAGGCAAACAGGCGTTCGGTTCGCGGTAGATACACGCTAGGAGGCTGACAATTGGGCCACTACCTCGGGCGGGACATAATACTACCCATTTCCTTTTATGTGACTCAATTAGAAACAGATAGGCTCACTTGTAGTCGGCTTACAAGGCAAACATTGAAACTATTGGCATCTTTCTCGCGCAGCGCATTAGTAATTTGTTAACATGTAAGTTTTTTTATAGGATTAAATTAAAACCGCAGCAGGGTTGCACATGTTTAGACAAACTAGTTGACGAAGAAAAAGAGCGGCACGCGAAAAATATCGCGTTGCAAAAAATCTTAGTCAAGAGGCTTGAGGCTTCGGAAAGGAGAATATCCTTTGATGGTGACGACGATGACGACGATGATGATGATGACGACGAAACACAAAGGCGCAGAGGAAAAAAGAGAAAGGCGGCAGCAGAAAAACCCACTCCAGTTGTACAAAAACCCCTTCCAGCAATTAAACCTCCAAAAATCAAACCTGTATTCGACACAGACAAATGCGTTTGCTACAAAAAGATACAACGACAAGAAAGAAAACGCAAAAAGTTCGTAAGACAATTGGAAAGACAGCAGAGAAAATTTGAGAAAAATAACTTAAAGGCCCAAAAGAAGTATGAAAAGCAACGAAAGAAGGCTTTCAAGAAGTGTGATCACTTACAAGAGGCCTTGGGCAAAAAGTTTGGGATGGACGACAAAACTGTT
Organism: Lathronympha strigana; assembly: GCA_949128165.1. NCBI lineage: Eukaryota > Metazoa > Arthropoda > Insecta > Lepidoptera > Tortricidae > Lathronympha > Lathronympha strigana. The sequence continues at coordinate 6,674,309 of OX421911.1, forward strand.
AAGATAAAGCAAGGAGATGAGACCTACAGCGTGTTTCTACACATGGATCCCGGTGAATGGTGAGTACGTTAGGTTTTTTTTTGTAAAATGACGGTTTTATCATATTTGGTCAAAGCTGGTAACGGAAATGATTACTTGACAGAATAGACGAATAGTTGGTGTGCATTCGAGACATCGCATCGTCGAACAAACATAGGGACCTACCTACCTACAACCCTACCTACAAGTAGACAGAGAACTTACTCGCTTCGCTCGCTCGTTCGATAATTTGTTTTTCTTCTGTTTCAGTGGATGCAGTTTACGAGAAAGATGTCGTATTACATTTAAAAAAAAGATCTTTAAATTCTGCGTCTGGTTTTATCTTTTTTGTTTCGCAATCGGCGGTGGAGTATACTACATCGTTGGTCATTATAACTAAATGTAACATCGATTTAAATTGTTTATGTCGATTGTAAATTTTTGACTGTTAGTGTATATGTAATAAGCAATAAATAATCATTTTTTTATTGTAGCTATATTTTTAATTCTTTAAGTCTCGTTAGTATAATATGGTAACTAGGAAATATGAGGAGGCCGCCGTAGACAGAAAATTTATTTCTTAAACTTGTCCATATCCATGTAGCACCAACTCCAGTGACAATCGGAGACTTTACACTCGAAGTTGTAGACGATTATATATACCTAGGACAAACTGTCCAGTTAGGTAGGTCCAATTTCGAGAAAGAGGTTAATCGTCGAATCCGACTCGGTTGGGCAGCGTTCGGAAAGCTGCGACACATCTTTTCGTCCAATATTCCGCAGTGTCTGAAGACGAAAGTCTTATCTCTTGAAGACGAAGACGATCAGTGTGTGTTGCCAGTGATGACATACGGTACTGAAACGTGGTCGCTTACAATGGGCCTCATAAGAAGGCTCAAAGTCACTCAAAGGGCAATGAAGAGAGCTATGCTAGGAGTCTCTCTGCGAGATCGTATCAGAAACTTGTTAATGAAACATAATTGAAAGTTAAATATTAGGGAAAATGTGGGTAGCAGCAAACATATTTCCACCAAATCTCACGAAATTTAAGTATGATGTAGATTCAAGTCTCCTTATTATTTTTTTATAAAGGCACAACTCTCTCAGAATTATCTCGCAAGTCAATTTGTGTAAGAATGTCCTATATTATTTATTTATTAATATCTACCTACAAACATACATACATACTCACGCTTGTATCCCATTGGGGTAGGCAGAGACTACAAGAACGCCAAATTCTACGATCTTTACATACTAACATTTTTCGCTTTGCTCACATCATACATACGAGTATTGTGATATAGGTACGCTCGTCATTACTAATGACATTATAGGTAGGTACCTGCTGACTCATTACTTTCGTAAACAAACATCTGTCGAACAGTGAACTTACTGTTCGCCCTTATACGACAGAATGAGATGCACAAGATACAATGTTGCAAATTTTGTATCAAAACGTGCTTACTAGAACTCAGTCCCCTCACAAGTGGGGTTCCCAAGCAACGGTGTCTACTCAACTTTGGATAATCTATAGGCTCCGTTATTGCGTTGCGTCTCACTGCAGATGTATTTTATATGGCATGTCGCGACGCAGCACAACGGAATACACCAGTGGGGCCGGGCTCTAAAAGCGGTGCGTCGCTTTTTCGGCAACGTTGCCTCGCGCCAAAAGTTTGAAAAATATCTTGGGAAAAAAGGAAAAATGGACAAGGCTGTATCTTGGAAGAGACTCAAACTCAAGCCTCGACATCACTCTACCAACAAGCAACACGCCCATTGGCTGCGAAGTTCTCCACTCTACCCTTCTTATATGCGATTATTTTGTCTACTTTTCTTTCTTTCTAAGTTTTATGGTATCGTGTGCAGACATTTGTGCTTAAAAATCAAAATATAATTTAGGCTCAAAAAAGTAGGTATTATGAAGTATGATCTCCTTCTTATAAAACTATTTATTTATGATCGTTTGTCTATGATCGCAGTGGCATGACACCCTTTGACATGAATTAAACTTCTAAATAAACAAACATTTATAGGCATTCGAGAAAAAATTATAAAATTTGTGGTATTTTTTGATATTCCATTTATTTATTCCAACTGAAGTGAAAAAAGTGAATTTTTGGTCGACCTACAGCATTTTACATCATAAATTAAATTTTCCATTTTTTAATTCAAGCATCACTTCAGATAAAAATTTGGTAAAAAAACAGTAAAGTAAGGCAACGCCTTATCACAGACACAAAATAATGAAAAGACGAAAATCGTACACATACTTTGGAACGTAAATGATAAATAAATCTATGTCAACTCGTTTGTAAAAGTCAGGGATTATTCAGTCCCAGACTGTACGTTCATCCCTTTATTGAGAGGAACTACCCTTATAACCATCTGCAAAGATGGCTAATACACCAATGGACAAGCGTGAAAGGTAATTGGAATTTAATTATTCATTGAGACTACTGGAGATCAGAAGAGGTACCGCGAACCGCAAAGTTTCTTGTGCAAATGTGGTGAACAGAGAACCAGGCGTTCGCGGTTCGCGGTAGACACGCTAGGAGGCTGACAATTGGGTCACTACCTCGGGCGGGACATAATACTACGCATTTCCTTTTATCTGACTCAATTAGAAACAGATGGGCTCACTTATACTTATACATTCGGTGCCCTCAAATAAGTATCCACGCGCGCTACGCGGGTGCATAAGTGAGGTCGATACTTTTGTGAGGGCACCGACGGTACTCGGCCTACAAGGTAAACATTGAAAATATTGGCATCTCTCTCGCACATAATTTGCTAACATTTAAATTTTATATAGGAATTTATCGACTTCGGGTAAAGCCGAATTCACCATGTCACCTCCAGTATTTGCACAGAAATTAAAGCCGCAGCAGGGTTGCACGTGTTTAGACAAACTAGTCGACGAAGAAAGAGAGCGGCACGCTAAGAATATCGCGTTCCAAAAAATCTTGGTCAAGAGGCTTGAGGCTTCGGAAAGGAGACTAGCCCATGGTGGTGACGACGACGATGATGATGACGACGAACCACGAGGGCGCAGAGGACGGAGAACGGCGGCATCAGAAACACCAAGTCAAGTTGACCAACAACCCTCCCTTCCATCAGTTAAAGCTCCAACAGTCAAACCTGTATTCGACACAGACAAATGCGTTTGCTACAAAAAGATAATACGAGAAGAAAGAAAACGTAAAAAGTTCGTACGACGATTGGAAAGGGAGCAGAGAAAATTTGAGAAAAATAACTTAAAGGCCCAAAGGAAGTATGAAAAGCAACGAAAGAAGGCTTTCAGGAAGTGTGATTACTTACAAGAGTCCTTGGGTAAGAGGTATGGGATGGACGACAAAGGTATTAAGATAAATAAAGGGGATGAGATGTACAGCGTGTTTCTACATATGGATCCAGGTGAATGGTGAGTACGTTAGGTTTTTTTTAATTTAACATGAGGGTTTATCGTAGTTGGTCAAAGCTGGTAACGGAAATGATTACTTGACAGAATAGACGAATAGTTAGATTATCGAAAATGATCGTATTTTTTCCTTTTTCAATTTAACTAAAATTGACGAAGATAAAGAGCGTCAAAGTTCCGGGAGGGTCTGGTGACGTCACTAATAGCTAAGATTTGTAATAGTGACGTTACGCGAAACTTGAACGCACTGTATTTTCGTCAGTTTTGATTTGACGAGCATACAAAAAATACGTGTACAATATTTTTTAATAATTTAAAAATAAATATAAATGAACTAAATAGATTTACACGTCGCATGGTCGAACAAACGTACATTACATACAAATGTCGCATTGTCCAAGTAGACTGAGAGAACTTACTCGCTTCGCTCGCTCGTTCGATAATTTATTTTTCTTCTGTTTCAGTGGATGTAGTATTCAACAAAGATGTCGTACTAAATTTAAAAAATGTTTCTTTAAATTCTGCGTGTGGTTTTATCTTCTTTGTTTCGCGGTCGGCGGTGGAACATTCTACCTCGTTGGTGCTTATAACCTAATGTAACGCCGATTTAAATTGTTTGTGTCGATGGTAAATTTTTGACTGTTAGTGTATATGTGTAAGCAATAAAAAAACTATTTTTATTGTAGCTGTAGTTTCAACTCTTTATTCTAGATAATATGATATGGAAATCAAGAATATCAGGGTGCCGTAGACCGCTTCACAGAAAATTTCTTTCCGAAACCTGTTGTTAATGAAACAAAATTTAAAGTAAAATATTCAAATTATATTTACTTATAATATTAAATTTGTATGTTCGAAGTCTTCAAACATATATAACTTTACGGAGTAGCTACATTACAATTACTCTTAGCTGATAAATAAATAAAAACATTCTTCTCAACACGTTAATACAAACAGGTAAATATATAACCGCCTCCATCGAATTCTCGAAGTCGGTTATAAAGTGAGATGGAAGTTCTTTAAGGTATGTTTCAGAAATAGAATTGTTTTAACCTGTAGGGCTACTGTGTATTACATATTTTTACACTCAAGTGTAAAAATATGGGTGTACACATTAGGCTGGGTCTTTTTTTAGGAGCCACAGTTATAAAAAGTTGCTATTTGGTAACTCATTCTCATTACCAATTATATCTTTTATTTATTTTTTAAGTTAGTTTTACTACCTCCGGATATGTCCGGATACATTTGAAATTAACTATATTGTTAGGACTATACTATACCCCAAAAAGAATTCAGTTTGAACTAAAATTTGAAAGAAAAAAGGTCAAACCTAAATATTAGTAATTATGCTTAGAAATGAACCAGTTTTTGTATTAAAACTAGATCCGGGGGCAGAAAACTAATTCCGATTCCAAAATAAATTTGGATACTATTTAAAGACATTATAACGAAACTTTTGATAAATGTGCCCGACGACGCTAAATTGAAACTTTTTTTTCTCTTCATTCATGAGTGACCCACTCTACTCTAGTACACATCTTACTCAAAAATATGTCAGATAGCATCTTATTTCGGTGTAATAAGAGCATAGTACCATATTTATGAGACGATTTATTCGATACATATTTTTACGACTCGCAATCGAAGTTTTCGATACTCACTTTAATACTGAAAAGGCATGACAAAATTGAAAAATACGAGCTTGACCGAGTTTGGGAAAAGATTATTCACTACATCTATACCTGCATAAAGCATTATTCAATATCGACAACAGTAGCATTGTCGGTGAAAATGGTTTGAGAATTTCAATGACGAAAATTATTCCAACTCAGCGAAACACCTATAGGAATAAGATTCATTCAAAGTTTATTTAGTGTAGTTATGTAATATAGTCTGACAAGATTGAATTTTTTTGAATATATGTCTCGCAAATAAAAAAAATCTATGCATTGCACCCTGGGCGTGTCAAACTATATTTATTAATTTGTATGAAACAATTAAACATACCTACTTATATGTTTTCCAACCAATATTTTACATCCCACTCTCACATGTTCTAAGATAAAAAATAAAAGTTATATTCTATAACTAACTTAATAATTTGGTATGGTTATCAGTAACGATTAATTAAAGGAAATAAAATAAACGGGTATCCGTCGTTACGAAATTAGAGAACCAGATATTTTTGTTTGAAGTAAAAAAATATAAACAAATAGAGTATAGTTAGAAAATATATGTATTTTGTGATAAAAGTAGTGTTAAAAGAAAGTTATTTCTTCACATAACCAACTTTAAAATTTGAATACAAAAATGTACAGAAAAAGACGCTCGCTTTCCAAATACCACATTGTACAGATGTAGTGCATAATGATTTTGCTGTCATGCTATTTCAGTCAGTGACAGTACTACAAGTACCGACGTCGATTGAAATAGCATGACAAATACGAGCGTCTCCGAGGAAATACGAGAGAAAATCATTATGCACTACATCTGCATAAAAGTGTCGCGTAACTTCAAACTCGGATAAATCCAATTCCAAGAATAAGCTATTCTGGTATAAATTAATTGGTTTAAGGTAGGGTTTGGCGTGGTGTTTTGGAGTTATCCGAGCGACTCAAATTCGCAAACTACACGTTTCAAGTGCATTACTACATTGGGTACAATATAATATCATTGTTTAACCTTTTCGACGCCATGTTAAGTACAAACGCTTTCACTCAGTGCAAAACTGAAGTAGGATTTTATGAGTGTTCATTAAGGTCTATGTTGCTCTGTGGTGTGTGACCGATTTATCGGTCTTTGGCATCGAACCTGCTGTGCCAATATATACGTCTTTCGCGTGGAAAAGGTTAAGTGCATAATGTAATGCTAACGAAAGCCCCGGAATTTTGCGTGCGGTTTTAAAAAAGTCATAGGTAGAGAACGCCAAAGTTTACCGATATATCGATAAATCGAGTTTTTTATTAGTTTAAAAAATAATACCTCAAACTTTCCGATGACACATACTCTTTTCAACGGTCAATGATGAAAAAAGTTATGTATAAATGAAATAACAACTGATTAAGGTTTTAATACCCCTATAACAGTGTCTGTACATATTATGGTGCTCCCACACTGGCTGTTATAAATGTTATATAACACGGTGTAACAAAGATTATGTTACGTGACATTATCATGTAAGCACAAGCAGAGATGTAATGTTATATAACATTTGAAACAACCAGTGTGGGATATTGGATATAGATATCAATAAAGAGTTGATATGAGTAGGTATTTGCTTGCAAGAATGCAAGTGTTATTTAATTAAGGATTAATTAATCTCAATAACTCTGAGTGAATGACCGATACGTCGATAAACATTGGTGTTCTCTCCCTATGACTTGACGCAAAATTCCCGGCCCTGAATGATCCAGTATACCATGAATCCGGTAAAACAAAACGTTGAAAAATAAAATTGCAGTATTTTAAAAACGAGCGCAAACATAATGTCGTATTTATACACGATAACGTTTCTCCGCCCCGTGATTTCAGATTAGCGCCAAGATATAAGGCACTTACGGTATTTTGACGATTAGTTAACAAAACTAATTCCTTTTTTATCACAATGCCAGTCAGGCACATTCATAATCTACAGATCAGTCTCTCTGATTTTAAAGACCATTTCGGCCACATTCTCCTTTTCCACTAGCGCTTTTTTAATACCAATCTCATCGTCTTTATAGACAAACGAACTTGCGCGTTTTCTGTTCGGACTTTCGACTACTCCGTTGACATTTTTTAGCGGTGATCTCAAGTCATTATTTACGGCTAAATTTCCGATTGACGAAGTTAAGTCCGACGGGACGTTGCCATCTAAGCAATATAGTAACGAATCCGATATTTCGTCTTTATCTTTGGAATTATTGAGTATGGATAGATCCACTGGTGTAGCGGTGAGCACCGATCTGCTGAATAGGTACTCACGGAAGGGTTCCGTGAGTGACCTGGTTCGTTCTGTGTGAGTGACCGTGATGGCTGGCGGTTCTAGGGTATTGTTGAGGTCGTCTATAACGGGGCGTGGGTGTGTGAGAATGAAGCGTGTGGCTTGTGAGCGAAGCGGGCTGATATCGCCAGCGGAGAAAGAGCGCCCATCGAAGGTTCGAGAACGGGGTAGAGATGAGACAGATCTGGAATAGAAATGAAATTGTTTAAAATCTTTTTTCTCTACTAACTAATCCCACCCGAACCACAAAACCGAATTACTAATTTATCAAAATTGATTTACAATCATTGTAAACCACGAATTAAATCATTTATTAAAGTAAATGGCCCAGTGGATGATACTATACTAGGGAATTCAGACACTTCTATAAATAACTTCTGAACTATCAAACATACCGACCACGCTTAATTGTGGTTATGATCTTGATTTTCATGATACAACTTCTTAACAGATTGGCTAAAAACACCAAGTTACGGAAACTGACTCTCAAATAGTAAATTATAAATTGAATCGACGGACGGATTAGAACACAATTCGCAAATGTCACTAGCTATTTTTGGCTACACACTGCTGGGCTTCTCAAGCAGGATAAGGATTGGGCTATAGTCCCTTCGCTGACTCGAGGCCAGTTGGAGACTTGGTTTCGCGGTGAAGCAAACCATTATGAGGAAACCTCGTGAAGAAATTTAAATGCCTTACCTTTCACAAGACAACGTAGACCTTGTATCATCGTCGGACGACACAAAATCGCTATCATTATCCCGCGGCAGTCCTAGCGCGCTCGCCGAACGCGTCGCGTCGCGTTCGCACGCCGCGTCGCGTTGCTCGCTAGTTATTATTAGCGGCTTGCGGGATCGAGGTGTCATTATTGATTCCTGTAACAGTCGTGCTCAAGTCACATAATGGTAGAATCTTGGTTAACTCGTGTCTATGAGGTAGAAGTTAACACAACGCAAGCATGGTTATGAACAACACAGAAATGATAATGTTGAAAAGATAAAGAAATCAGGAACAAACATGTACACACAATGATAACATTACAGCGAGGAATAACATACAAAATAGAGGTTTAATGTACACACGCGTTCAATGCATGCAAAGGCAATTTTTGGATGAACTCATTCATAAATTGCCCATGCAATTTTGAAGGCGATAGTACATACAAAGCGTGCTTAAACGTCTTGATATGCTACTCAGTCTCAACACATAAATCGAACACTAGAGTATTTGTATCACAAACGAAGGGTTACCTTACCTATAGGGAGTTCCACCAGACTTGAGGTCACGCACACAACATCATTGTCATGTAATGACATCGGGATTGGAAATTACTGCTCTTTTTTCGTACCGATGGCAAGATCAACAGTGAATTGTAGGATAGACCAAAAAGTTTTTATACCTATTCCAAATATATTTTTAAGTGATTTCATTGACACTAACATTCACTCATTCATTCACTTTTTTTGTAATCAGTACTTCATGTAGCTGTGTGTGTAATAATTCACCTCAACTCTCGTGAAACTACCTATACCTACATTTGATTGTGATTATCTACCTCAACGCAATCATAATAAAGTGGACATATAAAATGCTCCTCAGTGATAAGGTGTACAAATGAACTATACATAGTAAGAAAATTTAGAAACATTATTGTTACTGAACCACCAAGTTTGTGAGTAGTTTGGTTTCACTTGTAATAATAAGTGAAATAACCTTCGTTGATGCTCTTTTTTTATGTAACCCTTATTGTAGAACATAAGGCCTACTCAGGGTTGTTGCTGTTTAAGTTACAAAAGGTCTACGAACATTGAAAATTGGCATTGACGGAATATTAAATAGAAAACTCCCGTGAGTATTAGACATATTAATATACTTAGACCGGGTTACTCACGTCTATAAAGAGCAATCGCGGCAAGCGCTTCTCACTCATGATTATGGGGCGCGGACCGTCCCGAAACATGTCGAGCTATTTTCGACTTTATAGACGTGAGTAACCCGGTCTAAGTATATTAATATTGACGGAATAACCTCTAATATCTGGAATACTCAAGTGTGACAGAGAGGAAGATACAAACTTTCTATCGTTCGATTTTCATAGTGTCGGCCAAATAGGTGAAAATTACAAAGCAGTTGCTTAGTTACGTTATTCGTCGCTGCAATTAGACAATGTTAGTCATGCACAAACCTGCATAGCCTTGGACAGTTTTTGCGTCGACTTCGTTATAGGAGACATCGAGGCCCGCCTAAAGTTCACCGTATAAGGCGTCGCACAGTCGTCTACTATAGGCGCCTCCGCCATACCCGGTGTACTAGTTAAATAGTGCAACCGGAATTCTCCCGGACGTTTCTTAGGAGTTTCTTTAATAGGACTATCATACGACAAGTCGTTTTCTGAGCCCGTATCTTGCTCATCAAAACAAGATACACACGTCGGCGTGCCTCGTATAACTGTGTTCCGCTTTTGATATTTCTTGTTTATATTCTGAGATGCCGATAGGAGTTTTGATCGGAACAATCTAGAAGCTTTTTTAGCGTTCTTAGGCGTTTCTTCGCAATCTATCATGCTTAAATTCGGCTCGGACACGAATTTCGGACTCGTTTTCCGTCTTCTACTAATAGCTCCTTCGGATAGCGTGCTTTCGTTGCTAGCGTCTGAGCCGTAATCATCGTCTAAAGACTCGGAACTGGCTATTTTATGAACCAGGTTTTTAAGGACGATGTTTTTGTGGATCTCGTTTTTGTCGTCAAGGCGTTTCTTTTTCTGGAAATAAGGCATGCGTTAGGGTGCGGGTTATGGACGGAAAGTTAGAGAGAGATAGAAGGATGACACAATGCGGAACACGCGTGTTAGTAGTTGATTATCAAAAAAAAGTTATAGACAAAACAAAAGCAAGGGATGTCAATGAAACGAGTAGGTATACAGTAGATATGAACTTATGTAACTATGTTACATTGTGATCGCCAGAGACCCGAAAATGGGCCGTTCTCCTTTTACCAACAATGAAACGCGATTTTCTAGCTTTTTAGTTTTTTTTTATACTACGACGGCGATAAAAAAAGCATACGGCCCGCCTGAAGGTAAGTGGTCACCGTAGCCTATGGACGCCTGCAACTCCAGGGGTGTAACATGCGCGTTGCCGACCCTTTTAAAAAAGGAGGATTCGCTGTGTTGACAGCTAAAGGGGCAAGCTTTGCTCCGTGGTTCCCCAGCTGTTAACACAGTGAATCCTCTTGGAGCTCTGGCGACCTTACTCGCCAACAGAAACACAACACTATGAGTAGGGTCTAGTGTTATTGTGGCTGTTGACTTTCAGTGAAACATCTAGTTACGTCTTTCAGTCAATTACACTTCTTTTTGCTCCATACAAAGCTTTGTTAACAGAGCAATTATGGAATCACTTCTGTACTTAAAGCAACTTAGTCAAAGAGTCTTATCCTATAGATACGGACCGAGTACTATTATAATGTACTCAGTCCATGTAGGAATAAATCCATAATTCCTATTTATCGACGTTGTAGGTATATCGTGAAGTCATCAAACATACCTCTTCAATGGAATTAATAGTAGAACCGGACCCTTTCTTCGGCGTTTTGTTTAAAAGGCCCTTGTTGAAGATGTGCCTCTTGATGGAGTCGCCGAAACTTCTAGAACCCGCGACTTTGCCCGTCCTTTGAATCTGTATTGGTGTGCCTGTAATAAGATGTGTGGCTGAAATTAGAAACTGAATTGAAGTAATTATGAGACATCTACTGCTAAAGCTAAGCCGTCCACAAGGTTCTCTACATTGATTGACCAGTCGTGCTTTGACCTTTTCCAACTTTGAGTTTTAATTCAGACGGAGTAGCAATTGACAGGCTTCCCTATGCCGAATGGGTATGACATAGTATCATATTCATTGTATGGAGTGACCTTTATCTGACATAGCTATTTGTACCCTGGTACGTACGTATGATCCCCCACAAACACGGGCAGACTTTTTTGTATAGAATATGACAGACGTTGCCAGTCAGTTGCAAGAGTTGTTTGCTACTGCCCATCCTCGGTCCACAAATGTTATATTTAAGCTTGTAAATCTTTTTGATAATATAATAAATCAAAAAGCGGAAATAACTGACGCTCGGCCCCCCTCACCCCCGCACAACGCTAGGCTCGCCTATACGATTAGAAATATTAAATAATACTGGCGACGACCCAACAAGACAAAAGACGATCGATTCGAATTCGCGTAGAGAGGTACACTGACATAATATTATTGGCAGGGGAAATCGACCTTGTTGTCTCACGACGTTCAAACGAATCTTAACCTTAGGGTGGTAAACCACATTTTTGGCCGACTGTACAAAGGCCTAACGCCAAGTCAGCTTAGAAGAGTTTTCTACCACTGTCTATGCTCTATCCACAAATATTATATCTAAGTCTATAAATCCATTGGACAGGGTGATCTTACCGTATCCATTCTGCCGGTTGAAATGTTTGATAAGCCGGCGTTTATGCGTAGACTCGGGCAGTGCTTGTATGTGCGCGTATAACTGTGCCAGCGCCGTGTCCGTGGGATTCGAGGAGTTTTCAGCAGCAGTCCGTCCCCGATCCACGAATGTATACACGGTGTTCGCAGCAGTCCTGGAATGTTCACATAAACAGTTATTTAACGCGCTAAAATCATAAGTGGCATAATAATTATGTGATCTTTTTAGAGTTCTGTATCCAAAGGGTAAAAACGGGACCCTATTACTAGGACTCCGTCCGTCCGTATGTCCGTCCGTCAGTCTATCACCAGGCTGTATCTCATAAACCACATAGTTACACAATTGAAATTTTCGCAATTGATGTATTTCTGTTGCCGGTATAACAACAAAAACGGACAGACGAACGGCGGAGCCTTAGTAGTACGGTCCAGTACAGTAGTAGATAATCGACTCGCGGTAATCCTGATTGCACCAACCTGGGTCCATACTAAAAAACGCTTAACTCTAGGTTACTTAGCTAGCCCTGCTAATATCAATACCCCCGGTGGTTGGTGCAAGTGGCGCTAATATCAGATTTGTCATTTATCACCTCCTTGGCTCCTTAAAAACAACTGACAAGTTTGCAATAACTTACTTATAAATTTTCACCGTACATTCTCTGATCGTGTCGGACGTCAAAAAACGCAGATATTGGCAAAATACATACACCACAAGATGTGAATGCCACTCTAGAAAAAAAAAGTTTGCATTAACTTACTTATCCGATACGCTCTCGTCAAGCCTGGCCTCCCTCGCCGTGAAGTACGCGCGCGCGTCCGTGGCCAGCTGCGGCGGAGCCAGCAACAGCCGCCCCGACACGCGGATCATGAAGCTGATCACCGGGGACAGGGCGATAGCATCCGCGTGGAATGTTTCGGGAGAAAGCTGGAAAGATTTGTTTACGATTTTAACGCTTTCGCAACCAGGCAAAATTTCGAACAATACACCAGAAACCTACAGTACTCGCTGGTCGGGCAACGACGTGCAACTCAATGACGCACGCCGCGAACCCGCTAGTCGGGCAAGCGGCGGACGCAGCGAAGATGCAACGCCCGCCTGTCGGTACTTTGGCGTCGCGTGTAGGTTATGCTTGCCCGCCTGTCGGATACTTTGGCGTCGCGTGTAGGTTATGCTTGCCCGCCTGTCGGATACTTTGGCGTCGCGTGTAGGTTATGCTTGCCCGCCTGTCGGATACTTTGGCGTCGCGTGTAGGTTTATAGCTCTTGCCCGACTACCGGGTACGCCGGCATCTGAGTAAAGTTTACGAGTGCCCGAGTGTCGGGTACGCGGTGTCGAAAGTGTTAAGCTAACATGGTAATTTCCATGATAACTGCAATCTAAAACGGAATATTTACCATGCATGTTTCTTTTACTGAGCACCCGATGTTTTTAGTTGTGGTCTACCCACACAAAATAGCGATCTACCCTCTTAGATAGCTGATCGAGTTGTTGTTCGCAAGGGTAGAACATGGCGCTTGCAACAGTGCCGTAATATCGGGTGCTCAGTTAAAGACTAATTTCGGTATTCATAAACGCTCATCAAACCTCCGTTAACTAATTTGTCGTTTGTCCTTATCTGTCAATTTGACATTTGCGTTTGATAAAAAGGGACAAAACATATTTTAAGTAATATGGGTCTGTTAAGTTTTTATGAATAAGGCGGTGTGTATGTTACATAGTAAATATTCCGTAGTCATAAATCATAATGCAGGTTTGTTTTTTAGTTTGTCCATAAATTATCAATATGTTATCTGAATACCTTGATCATTAGGGGGGTACACACAAACCAAGCCACTTCGCGAGAAAATTGCCTCGGTTCGGTCTGTAGACGCGTCTTGCCCAAGATCAACGATCGCGCAGCCATAATGCCCCGGGCGAGAAACATCGACACACTTGCATCGCGCGGCGAAGTATTTTCTTACGAAGCGGTTCGTATTGACTCTATTCTGTCTGTATTTTACATTTATGTCCTCTAGCTGGGTTGTTTAGCGATTTGTTATTAACCCGTTCTATGTGTACACCCCTATTGTAGTAACACCGATTAGGGATAGTAGGTATAAATAATTGCGGCTAACCTTTACCTAATATTCACGAAATATATCTTGTGGTTATTGCCGCGCATGCAGAAGTCTGGTTCGAATCCAGCCACAGGGCTGCAAGGCCTTTTCAAAATATTTCGTAACTTTTGTGCTAGGGTTAATTTCGCGCATAAAATGGACTACGATTGTACAGTCAAGTCCAAAAATACGTATCGACAACATCGTCTCATAAATATGGTACTACTACGCTCTTATTACAATGGAATAAAATGCTATGGGACATATTTTTGAGCAAAAAAAAAAATCTTTATTGTAACTTAGGGTATTACATAAATAATTGGTACCTGACTTTCAAACTAGGTTACCCTGTGTCTCAAGAGCCAGCTCCTTCCCATTGAAAGGCGTTACATAAGTGTACAATGTTAGACATTTGTTTTATACCTAATTAACATTTTTTTTAAGAAGAATTTTTAAGAAGAGAGTTTTTTTTTTTTTGTAAGATTTGTCCACCCATATTTTTACACTTGACTGTATCTTGTACTTTGAACTGTACTAAGTATATTTTTAAAGGGACGGGTAGCCTATTTCCTCTGCACTGCAAGCTTTGGTATTATTTTCTGTCGTACAATCTAATTCAGTTTAGTTCAATAAATTCTGTGTCAAATTATTAAGCTAATTACTAGTTTGTACCTTTCGTGGACAGAGTAAATGTGGTGTGAACATAGTAGCAAGTGTATCTGGTGACATTCTGTTGGAAGCCTCATTGTCTGCCACTAGCGTGAGTAGAGTCAGGAGTCGTTTCAGAAAGTTCCGGTGCAATGGAGCCAGGAGTAGCAGTAACAGTTGCAGTGCTGTGAGGAGTTTGGACTCGGATGCTTCCAAGTTTGGTGGGTACTGGGCTGCGGAAAGTAAATGGTACTGTCAGCAGCAGAAGAGGCTATATAAGCAGGAGGGTGATAAAATTGTTTACAACTAGTTTTTTTTGAGTCAATAGTTTTTACCGTTACACAGTGTGAGATATGGCCTTATTTGCGGACATCCTGTTTTTATGTGTTTAAAAGAAGGATAATACGAATATTAAACACATTTAAAAACTCTCATGTTGATATCTGTAATAGTTTCGGAGTTATATGAGAAATCGAGAAAATTCTATGAAAACCATAGAAACGTCTTTACTCAAAGTCTTATTACTTCTACTAAAAAAGAACGATATCATATCATAACTATACACTAAAAGTACCCGTTCATCTATATAAATTAGCATAATTACGGTCAGTTTGCTGAGTAAACTTAATTTTATATGTTTTCATCACATATTTTTTTCTCGTTAATCTGGGCATGGTCGCATTTTTTTTCAATGTTAATTTGTTTATTACAGTAACAACTACTACCACAAAAAAAATCAAACGCAACAACATCAAGACTTCGGAGATATGAATTTTCAAAATGTTACATAGGGTTGTCACTATTTCCTAAGTCGATCATAATGTCTTCTTATTACGGTTCATATCTTAGGTACGATTTCATGTTATTTATGTGTGATAGTTATTTATGTGTTGAAAGTATTAAAAAACTACATTCCAACACGTATGTCATACAAAATTTTATAACGCATTATAATGCACGCTGCATGTCCTTTACGCCTATAATTATTTGCGGTAGTCACTAAATCATGTACTTTTCGAGCGTATGCATTATAAAATAAGTCTTCATCTCTCGGGTACACCTACTTAGAATATAGTAATATTTCTACCCATATTCCTTGAGTTTTCAATTATTTTTTTATTAATTTGGTTTTTTTTTTTAATTAACACAGCTTTACAGTTTAATACCAATGCACTGTGAAAATCAGAAATTATACATAAAAAATATATAAAACACAAAAGAGAGACAATAACAAACAAAAATCAATTAGTACTAGGCGGC
Source organism: Lathronympha strigana (assembly GCA_949128165.1). Classification (NCBI taxonomy): domain Eukaryota; kingdom Metazoa; phylum Arthropoda; class Insecta; order Lepidoptera; family Tortricidae; genus Lathronympha; species Lathronympha strigana. The sequence continues at coordinate 6,690,198 of OX421911.1, forward strand.
GCAATAGCGTGGCTCCGTTGCGTCGTCTGAACCAGTGGCGTGGGATTCGTCAAGTTACCCCGGAACCGCCGAAACACGACGCCCTTCGGCCAGAAGTCTGCGCTCGCGATGGTGTCCTGCAGCGGCAGCAGTACGCGCGCCACAAACGAGCTGAAGGGCACGTAGTGGCGCGACTGCAGCTGCTGCACCCTCAGCGTATAGCCAGTCTTCCGGTGGACATACTCCACCACGTCGTTAGCCACGGCGGAGTAGTGCAAGCGCGACACGTAGAGCGCTCTACTAGGCGTGGCGACCCGTAGACCTGAATAAACCGGCTTGGCCGTGCCTTGCAGAGTCTTACGAGGCGCCCTGCTCGTACTTGGACGAATGGCTGGTGGACGAACTCTATACTATTTTGGTAGCGCTTTCATGTGGGCTGTCGATTGATTGTGCAAAATTTGAAGAATTTTGTAAATCTGTTGCTATCAAATATTTACAGACGTATTCTTGGTTCTATGTATATGTCGGTAACATTACATAAAATTTTAATGCATGGTCGAATTATAGAATCCAGCGAAATACTTATAGGAATGCTTTCCGAACAGGCAGGGGAATCGAGAAATAAGTATTGGCGTTATGATAGACAACACTATACCCAAAAATTTGATCGCAAAACCACAACGTTGGACTTATTACCGAGCTTTAGAATCTTCAGACCCGTATTTGTTTTTGTTAACACAACAAACCCGTCAAAAAGAAAAAAGCCTTTACCCAAGAGTGTCCTTATCTCATCAAAGTCACAGAACATAATTCAGAGCCCGATTACACTGAAGCTGATAAAATAATTTTGACTACAGACGAACAAGTTATCCAAGACTGATCATTTAAATTGACTTTCCACGTTGCTTATAAATTGATAGAATAATTCACACAAAAAAATATTACTGTCTTAACCCTCCGCATACCAGGTGGAAAATATAGACGTGCCATACAAGGTGGGGTCAAATTTGCACACATTTAAAAGTGTATGATAATTGTAAATGTATGATAATTTTGGATTTATAATACATTTTCTTATTTTTGGGTATATCTTTTTAATATTAAAACCTTTTTTTTTATAATAAAAAATTTATTCTTTTGTTTAACATTTACCCAAAAGTAGTCCTTCTTTGCCTGCAGAAAAAATCGTATCTCAGTAATCAAAATGTTTTAATGAGATTGTGATATAAATTTAACAATGATTAGAAACGTAATTTAAGATTATAACATAACAAAGCTATTTCAATCACTTTTAAGGTAAAATACGCAATTTTCGCACACATATAAACAATGTTCCAAAACCACTAGAACACCCTCTACAAGTTCCTCTGTATGTCCGAAGTCAACCCCTAAAAAAGGCCGTTTCTCCGAGAACGATCTCTAGTAGGTACCTCTTATGGAACGTACATATACGTTACATCTCCCTCAGCGTCTACTTCCGAAGGATGTCTGGACACACGATGCTGCAAATCTGCAATGCTCTGATTAGCAATCATTCTCCGGATGAATTGCATCATCTTCCAAATCAGAACTATTTTTCATTAAACATCGTTCCATTTCCTGATTTCTGAGTCAGTGCGGCATTTTCACTTAAAATAAATAATAATTTAGTTATAATTATTTAATAAATACCATAAAAACGAGTAAAAACCTCACGATATCCACTTACCTTTTCGACGACGTCCCGTACAAGGTGGGGTCTGAGACGCCGAAAAACTTCTAACTTCCAAATACGCACACGCCAAACTGACTCACGCATACTGTAGATCTGGCAACGTCATCTGCGCAGCTACTCAAGGTATCAATATCTTACCAGCATTGTTACTGTACTTACTTCCCGATTTATTGGGCCTGGGGTCTGTAATACCCCACCTCGTATGCGGAAGGTTAATTCCATTTTGTGACAACCCTATTTCCATAGAAATCCAGAAAAAACATAGAAATGGGATATCTCCAAAGTCTCGCAAGATATAGATTCAGGATTTTTACAGGTTAAAGGTAAAACTATGTAGCAAATTTTACAAATGGAAATAAATGCGACCGTAAAATAGTTAATTTTTTATATATATTTTATTTAATTATACAAATTACGATTTTTTTTCAATTCCTACGCAATTACAGTCATGTGGGTTTAACTCGTAGTATATTATTGAATACCGTATCATATACACTAGGTTAATATGAATAATTTTGACTCGTTTGTAATTAATAGACGAAAACATTTTTCCAAGAGGTCAATGACCTTTCATAAAATAAATTATATCTCCGTTTTAAAGTAAGTTATCGACATAGGTGTTTCATAACCCTCTTCGTTGACCTTAGGTGCACTAATTTCAAACATAAAAAGAGGATGTCCGCAAGTAAGGCCATATCTCACACTGTGCGTTAGTATTTCTGATTCTGAGTGTGAGTTGTGAATATACATATATTATTTTTTGTGTTTTTTAATTTGGAACTCTCTTCATTTTTACAAGAGTTGATAACTTGATTTTGAATTTGTACTTGTACAAGTATGCAGGGGCGTACAATATCTTAAACCTCGAGCTTAAGGCCTTTTATGCCTACATTAGAAAGCAACTATGCACAAGTCTCGATCCCACGTATTATGCAAGACGGACACAACACGGTAATTAACAAGTGAGGTTGATATCGCTAACGCACTAGCCGAACGGTTTGCAAAAAACTATGTTAATGAGCCTAATGACACGTTTCCGGCTATTGCAACGTAGCGAATTCAGGATTCCTTATGTGACGTCATTATCACCGAAAATAAGGTTTTGAACAAACTAAAGAAGTTACTCGAAAATACTTCAATGGGCCCTGACGGTATTCCTGAAGGCCTAGTATAAAAGTTGTACGACATTAACTCCTCGACCGCGTTAGCGTATCGAGGGGTCAAAATATGAAAGTTGCCGGATGATTTAAATAAACGGCAAACATAATTTGAACTCCCGATACGCTAACGCGGTCGAGGAGTTAATGTCGTACAATTTTTATACTAGGCCTTCAGCAGTTGTGGTAAAGAAGTGTAGAGCCATTTTGTCACCGCTTACACACAATGAATGAGTCATTTCTTACATCAACCGTACCGCAGAAGTGGAAAAATGCCCTAGTGACACCTATCTACAAAAAGGGAGACAAACTTAACCCCAATAATTATAGGCTAATAAGTCTTACTTGTCTTGCCGTTAAGCTCAAGAAAGGTATTATAAACGACGAAATCCGGCAATTCTTAGAAAAAAAATCACATTATTGTCGACCAACAACATGGTTTCATGAAGAAAAGATCCAACATCATCAACCTTCCTTACTTACTTTCCTGTCTCAAGGTCTGGCCAAACCATCTGGATAATATACCCGGACTATGAGAAAGCCTTCGACAGAGTGACTTCTAGCTAAACTGGAACATTTTGGAATAAGAGGAAAGCTTCTACAAGGGATAGAATTGTTTCTTAAGGACAGAAAATTCAGAGTGGGAATCGCTGACAGTGTTTCTAACGAGTTTGACATATGGAGCGGCATACCACAAGGATCAGTTATCTCTACCACCATCTTCAGCATGTATGTCATGGATTTGCAGTCCACCATAGAATCGACATTTAGTTTCTTCGCTGATGACTATGCTGTTTGTTAACCACCTAACAGACTACAGTGAACTTCAATCGGATTTACACAGAATTAGGGACTGGGACTGTTGCCTGGATTGGCTTATACCTTAACCTTAATGAAGCTAAATGCACAGTACCCAACATGCACAAAAAGAACCCAAAACTGTCCTACCTTTAAACTTTTAAACAATGTAAAGTTAGCAGCAGTTACAATGCAACAAGACTTGGGAGTCCTTATAACATCTCCCATATGGTAAAAAAATCGGGAGTAATGGTAAAGATTTACAAGACATATATCAGACCTATCTTAGAATACAGCTTCCAGTTATGGAATCCATACTTCAAAAAAGATATAGAAATGATTGAGCGAGTTCAACATAGATTTACTAAGATTACAGCACAGCTAAACTCATTATCATATTAGGAAAGATTAGAGAAGTTAGGTTTGACGAAACTACGAAAGAGGCGCGAACGAGAAGACATGATCGAGACCTTTAAAATCATAATAGGCTGTTACGACTGCCCTGAACTGAGCGACACTCTTAACACGCGCACGAGAGGACACAGCTTGAACTTATCAACTACGAAATATATAAAACCAATATTGGCAAAAACTTTTTTCCAAAGAATAGTAAAGGTGTGGAACAAATTACATAAATAGTGAATCCTGCTAAGCGAACTATTATTTATACGTATCAGCATCAGCTGCCTGTCTAAAACGAAATAATAATAATAAACAACTATTTCGGACCAATACGACCTTTAAGAAAAGCGCGTACTCTCACCTGAGTGTCCATGGATGGAGTTAACAGCTTACCATAAGGTGATTTGTCTGCTTGTTTGCCATCACTTGAAGATCTTACCTGCTAAAGTACAATAAGTCTGATAATACTGATCCATCAGTAACGGCTGCGGCAGCTCAGCCAGGAAGCCCTTCAGTACTGAAGCACAATCATGCACTGTGAACCTGCCCTCATCCAGCCCGAGACTGGAGCCGGTGAGCAGTAGCTGCTTCAGCTCCTGCTGTCTGGTGAGAGAGCCAGTGCGGCGGAATATGCCTTCTTGTGTTACATCTGTAGTTTGAAAAGTTTTGATAAGGATTTAAAAAGATAGTGACTAAGGTATCATTTAGATTCGTGAACAAATTCTGGTGTATGTTTTTTCCTTGGTTTTCCTCCATATTAGGAGCTAATATGAATGACGTAAAATATCATGTAGGCATGTACCTACATGATTCTGTACAAAACTAATGTGCCATGTGCATAGTAATGCACAACTGTGATATAAAAAAGTTTATCTAAAAACATGTAAGTTGATACATTTGTATATGAGATGATGATATGGTTCATGCCAATTAAAATTAAATCATATGTAAAATTTAAATAAAATAAAAAAAGGAAGTTAAAATATTATGTTCAATGTGTTGTGTTATTATGTGGAAAATTTCATAATTGTATTTGTCATTGATCAATAATCGTAATAAATAAATATAGGTGCTGCAATTACAGAGCTCAAATTCTGTTGATTCCATTCCACATAGTAGAGACAGACAAAAAAGAGTCATTAAAACTATATACTATACTACTATATACACAACATACACAACACAACATAGTGAAATCAAGTGAATATAATATTGAGAAATGAAAAATATTCATAAAATATACTTACTTTCTGGTAGTGATAAGAAATCAATTAGTTCGTTGAGCCTCAAGATACCATCTTCAGTAATAGAGCTTGGTTCTGCAGCAAGCTTACCAACACTACCATTTGTTTGACTAGAACTAGGCGCAGCATTTTTAATTTTCTTATGAAAATTCCACCTGAATTGCTTTGGTTTATCAGTTGAACAATCAACACTGAAATATACAAAATGATACAACGTAAAAAACAGCTTATTTGAGCCGAAAACTTATCGAAAATAATGTTGGTTTAAATACTTACTCGTCTGTATTAATATCTACCACAAAGGATAGATGCATGCGCACTAACGTAAAGAATTGGTCTAGATTCTCTTTTCTCAGCCTTTCTATCAGTAATTCGTCAGGGGAATCCATTTTACTTTAGTAAACTTTGCACATGGCTTGCATAACTTTTCAGTTCGGTTTACTCCTGATGTGACACATGTTTCAAACAAAATCACTATATTTTACACACACTGCTTATCTAAAAATACTATTTGCGTATAACTATCATAATTCAATACTCCATACACTATTATTTAAATTATTTTAGATAAACGTTCCCTTCTATTTGCGCCCGTTTCCATTGTTTTCAAACGTCAAGTTTGTCACAACGGCCAAACGACGTTCAGATACCATTTTATACTAAAATTCAAAGAGTATAATATAATAATATAATTAGAGACTCAAATGATACATGAAAATTTGTATGTAACATTAATATTGAATTAATGTAAACAAAGTAAAATTTATTATAATTAGGTATATAAATAACTTTATCTTATGTGAAATATTATATTAATTTTAAGTATGTAACATTAATACTGGAGTGAAAACACATGTAAACATAATAAAATAAAAATTATTATAATGAGGACTACCGCGAGTCGATTTTCCGCTAGGAGCGCTAGTGGAACGTGGGTCCTGCGTGAACATTTCAAACGTCACTTTGACAATTCTGTCATATTGACACAGGACCCACGCATGAGTGGCGCCGCCTGGTGAGCGACAATACGGTAGCTCCCATTGGGTATATAAATTATTATTGGATATATAAGACTACCTATCTACCCTGATTACTCGCACAAATTTTAACCGGCGACATTGATCAAATTCCCTTTTATAATTGGTGGAGCCACTGTCATAGACTGCAGTGCTGCCAGTTTATGCTAAAAATTTTCATCCTACTACCCTGAGTTTTTTCATAATTTACTAAAATTATTTTTGCCCAACAAAAAATGATAATCCTGATAAGACATTTAATAGATCTCCCAACATGACCCATGAAAGGGGTATGTATATTATAAGCAATTAGTAAATTGCAACTAGAAATCAAAGGCACCAAAATAAACCAAAATATTAGTAAATACAGATAACTAATTTATTTTATAAACAATAAGTCTTAAGTATACAGGAATGGACAATTTAAAACATATCATCATGTCCAAGATCTGCCAGTAGATTCAGTCCTCGCTCCTTCAGTGCTTTAGAGAGCAACTTCTGCTGTTCTATTTTGGCATCTTGTTCCTTTCTTTGAGCATCTAGAATGTCATCTACGGACACTTCTGTTAGTGGGAGGTTGTCTTCTTTGTCTTTATCCTGAAATACAAAAAAGATGTTAATTTTTTTACCAGATCTGAGTACTTGGTCACTTTTTTGTTGTATCATTATTATGACATCTTTTTCAATTTATTACTTACATAATAGTAATGTGACTACTTAAATAACTTTTTTTAAATACTGAATCTAAACATTTATTAAAAAATATGCTTTTATTCATGCTATTAAAATATTAAGTTCTTTTTATGTTACTATTGGTTTTCTGAACATGTTTTAAAACACTTATTTTTATTGCCTACAACTCTTTACACTAATGATTCAGATAGGAATTAGACTCATCAAAACTCATTAGAATCATGAGGTTTGTACTCCACACCTGAGGGGCTAGTGGTTATTGAAGATACAGGAAGTATCCATCTTCAGGTACACTCATCAAACAAGGTAAAGGGAAGAGTACTAAATTCTTGTTATCATCTGTGTAACATAAACTAGTAAAATTTTAGATTATATTAGTTAACATAAGCATTTTTAAAATGATGAGGTTGGTTTCTTTATCCCACTGCCTATTAAAATCACTTAAATAGTATTGTCTTCTGTTACCGCGATTGTTATTAAATTTTATATTATTGTTATTAATTGTTATTAAGTTATCAGGGTTAAGATGATCATCATCTTAACCCTGTGAAAACGAGTGCTGTAAAGGGCTCGAAACGTAGGATCATGGTGTTAATAAACGCGATTAATCCGTTCTAAAGTGTTTAATTTCACTTAAATAGTCCCAACTCCCAACATTATATTGCGAAATGCCTAAATCTAAACTACTAATACTACAATTTAAATATCTCACAATACTAATCTGATGGCTAAGAAAAGTTAATGGTAACATGATGAAACAATATGACCATTCCATGAAGTAATGAAAAGACAAAAACTTGTGATATACACTACACATGATACACTTGTGATATACTTGTGATATGTCAACTTAGCAACTATTTTTGTAACTTACAATTTCACCAAGAAGCACCACATTTTCTCCTCTCACGATGAATATTCCTCGGGGTATGTCACCATACTCTTTACCCACATGAATCCTCTCTATTGTCTTATGAAGAACTAGGTTTGCGAACTGGTCCACGCAGCGCAGATACCCAATCAGTGTACGACCATCCCGAAGGAGGACCATAAGTTTCTCTTCATGGAACAAGAAAAAAATTACAAACAATGTGCAAAAACAACAAGTCTATACATCAATAGTCAAATAAGAACGTACTATCCAGCTCATCTAATAAATGCGCCGTTCCCGCTAAGGGATTAACGTTACTCGACATATTCAGAAGTCTGAGGATGAAAAGAATTGCCTAAATTTTCTATAGCTATCGTAAATAATATTTATTTTATTCTACTCTACTCCACAAAAAAACCGGAACGCGCTACTGTGGGGTCAGGTGTCAGTGTCACTTTGACGACTTTGACGTTTAAGAGACGTATGCCCTATATTCTTAAATTTTTCATAGCCACAGTTCACTGCGGGTATTTATTTGCGTTTTGCCTTTCAATTGCACCAGTTAAATTTTGCCTCGTTGCGAGCGAGAGCCAAAATGCAAACAGCGATGTGGGGTGGGGTGGCAATACATTTTCTTTTTGTAATACAATATTTTTTTCCAATCAAGTGCATCAAATGTCATAAAGTAATTAGGCCAAAGATGCAAGTATATTTTCTCTCCCATTTTATAATTTAGTTAAGAAGGTAAAAACGCTTTAAGTTTTTTTAATTGAATATTTGAGTCAATGATATAGTTGCTGCAGTTGTTTTAAAATATATTGTTAAACCCTTTTAATTTCATACCATTCTCAAATACAAAATAATATTTTGTTGGAAATTTTTCAACAGCCTGAATAAATATATTAATAAAAGTTTTTTATACAAACCTGTACATAAAAATGGTATCTCAAACAAGAACAATGGCGACTAAATTTTGACAGAACTAACTGCAGCTGGCTGTCATATAACATAACGAAATTTGCGAGCACGGTTGTTATTTTCGTTCAGATACCGATTAAAGCCTTCTGGGATTGATATGTTTCACTATACCCGACGAATTGCGACGAGTTTGCAAAAAAGCTTGAGCAACTTGTAAAATGGAGCAGCACGACGAAATTAAATCCGGTTGTTTGTTGTTCCCTCCCGCCGGAGGAAATGTGTTTAGTAAATTTCCTAAGAAGGTAATAAACTTTTGTTTTTTTTTTTGCGGTTACACTGTGTTTAATAATGCAAAAGTTACGGATTGGGTTGCGTGAGTGATTCACGCGTAACCTATAGCGTGCTGTTACGACACTGGTTTGTGTGAGTCACAGGTGGCTAGCAATGTGCCTTGCAGTTTCAAACTTCCGATTACTTACCTGTTCCAAATATTTTTTACTTAAAGTTGGGTAACGTTCCGAACCGCTGTTCAGAATATATTAGATACTGTATAATTAAATGATTTAGTAATTGGGTTTTCCTTTTTATCAAAAGGAAATATGTATATTTTCTATCTGAAACTGTTAATGGGTGTTATTTTATCCTTAAGAAGTACTTCTGTCTTGCAAATAGTAATATATTTCATTTTATTTCAGAAAAATTGGCAACAAAAGCATTGTTTGCTGCTAAATGCCAGTAAACAGGGTATAGAGCGTTTAGAAATATATGACAACAAAGATGACATAAATACAGGTGCCATCCCCAAGATTATTACCCTTGAGAATTGTATTAAGATAACACATTCTAGTCCAAACATTATCACTGTACTTACTAAGTCACATACACAGCAACTCTGTGCTCAGTCAGAACTGGAAACTTTGGAGTGGGTGAAAGCACTGCAGTCCGTAGCATTTAAAGGACGAGATACAAGTCCTGTCCGCTGCGACGAGGACAATGACCTCTACTGTTCATCTGGAGAAGGAGTATTCTCAGTCAAATTGTCCCCTTCAGATGCATCAATAAGATGTGGCTTGGAGCCAATGCGGTACCTGCTACTCCTCACTACTACTGCCATTGAATTGAGAGATATAAATGATAATAAGCTCTATGCTACTTGGCCATATAGATATATAAGACGCTATGGTTATAGACAGGGTAAATTCACATTTGAGGCAGGTAGGAAATGTGATACTGGTGAAGGTATCTTCCATTTGGAACACCCAAACCAATCAGAAATTTTTAAATGTGTTTCATTGAAAATGAAAACCATGAAGCAGATGATTGGTAGTGATCTGAATAGTCCGGAGCACAGTGAATTTAATTTACAGGCTGGTGTAAATTTATTCCCTGGATCAAGGAGTCCATTAGTAGCTGCCAGACCAGATGACTTAAGTTTGAGTTCTCTTTCATTTAAAACTGCTCCATCAAGTCAGCAAAGCTCATTCTCTGAAAGAGACAGTGCACCTCTTTTAATGCCCAAGCCAGCATTAAAGCCCAAACCTCAAAAACCTCCACGGAAAATTATTAACATGCCCAAGTCTCTTGTGAAAGACTTATGTAGTTTAACTGACGAAAGCATAGACTTTGGAAGATACAAAAAACTTGAAAATTATGAGCCTATTGACCAAGGGAAAAGGGATCCAAGTCCTCCGTCTGTGCCATATGACAAGGTGGAAGTACGTAGTGAAGCTTGGAAGACCCTGGGCATTGAAGACCCTGACCACACTGAGTTTACACCCAATTTGGGTGACAACCCTAACTGTATGAAACTTATATCCAGATCACAAGATAATTTGAATACTTCTGGGCCAGAAGCTTCAAGAATTATACTGTTGCCAAGCCCAGTAGTTGATCCAGAGGACGAGAACTATGACAGGCTTCAGTATTTTGGTTCTACAAGTAAGCTAAATAAGTCTTCTAAGTACAAGAAGGTTGAAGCTCGTCCAACGACATTGATACCTGGAGATCAAAAGAATAAAGATACTTGGAATGATTATGACGAAGTTGAGAATGTGATGCAGACTGCAAGACTGGCTGATGATTCTCATCTAGGATATGGTATGATACGGAAACTGAATGCCCCGGGGCCGCAGGTCCCGACAGCTGCACAAGCTCAGGCATTGCAGAACCAGGTGAGCTTAGAAGAGGTGAACCATAGCACATGTAATGGGACTAACTATGCGGTTATCAGCCGTCCAAAAAGGGTGTAAGTATGGTTACTTTACATGTTACTACTACAGCGAATATTATTCTAAGACTGAAATTTTGTACCAGAAATTCGAATTATTTTTTAAAAGATTATTTTGGGCTTTTTATACCCTTTAGTTTCTTTAAACTTTTTAGACGAAACTACTTAAACAAAAAAAACAATCAAATCACTTATTACAAATAATAAATGATTTGATTTGCACTTTACAAATATTTTTAGAAGAAATTTTAAAAATGTGGAACATGTTACAAATGTGATTGTTTTAGTAAAAGGTTTTAGTAAAACCACTTTAAACTAATTATTTTTAAGCAGAGATGTCAGTAAACAAAACCAAATTTTGTAAAAAGAAAAGAAAAGTGCAAAGGTTAAAAATTAAACAAGGGACTAAGTCGCACCTTTTATTAAAAAGAATCCCAAATTATAGTTTTAATTACTAGAAATGACTACCTATTTGCATTCCATTTTTACTTTCCACGATTATAAGTGCCTAAACATTTTATAAGTAAGTGTATATATGTAACTGTAAGTACAGACCATGTGATTAGACAGTGCCTTGTTGCTCTTAGAATAAGTAGTATTTCTAGATTTATACAGTGACAAGTCTACCACTTGGTGCCAATATATTGTATATGTTTAAATGTAGTATTAGCATACCATATATTCTTATTTGCATAAATAGATCATGGACTTTTAAAGTGTATGATTAGTTAATTACATACAGTATTTAGTTTTCAATACCTGGTGGTGGCACTGAAAACATTGATTATTTTAAAGTTAAATGTGTCATAAAAGATCTATTTTGAGCAATTAAGGATAAATGTCAAGTTATCCAGGAGTTCAGTTTATTGGTAACACTGTGATTAGTTAATATTATTTTGAAATAAAAACAAGAGATGGTGCTATTTAATTCTAGAATGAGACATATCTAAGAGTTAGTACCTACTTGTCGGACATTCATCCCAGATGTAAATTGGTCTTCCAGAACAATCTGGATCTAACATCCAGCAAGTAGGAAACAGGTCTAAGTATTTGAAGTTTTTATTATATTTCATCAGTACCACCAGTCAGCAGTGTCTCTTGCACAAACAATATACAAAAAGTGTATTCCATTTGATTTTCCAAAAAAAAAACCCTTTTTTATACTTGCTCAAATCCATAATGTGATAAATTGATAATAACTTGTATAACATAATTATTGGAATTGAATTGAATTTTTTTTGGTTTGTGTAGTTTTAATAAAATGCAGTGTTACCAACACTTAAATAGGTTATAATTATAAGTAGATTACCACACATATAGTCTATGTATAATTTTATTAAAGCCATATTTTTGTGAATTATTCTATAAACTGAAAATATTGATAAATAAAATCATAATCCAGTTAATTGTTGTATTGTTTATTTCACGTTTACATTATTTGTCTTGCTGTACTGAATGAAATTCAAGAAAAATATCCAATCCACAACACAAGGTACAAGGTACAAATTTCAACTGCCAAATACAAGCTTTGGTTGGACTGTAGCAAAGGGGGGGCCGGGACTTAGAATATTTTTGGTCGAGGTGGTGTCATTATAACACTATTTTTAAATGATTGTAATGTGTAGATGGCGTCAAAACAAGCATCTTTTATTGGAAAAACTTTTCTCTAAACTTAAAAATGGCCGAGTTAGAGGCCTTCAAAGGTTGAAGTTTTTGAAGGGACTTGTAAAATTTTCATCGAGAGTGGTGTCATTATAACAGTATTTTTAAATGATTGTAATGTATAGATGACGTCTTAACAATCCAAATTGAAAATGGCATCTTAAGGAAAGGTCGGTGTAGGTACGACGACGAGCGAAGCGAGGAGGAGTGTTAGGTAGAACTGCGACCTTACAGCGCGCGAGCCGAGCGAGCGAAGCGAGCGTGCCGCGGCAGCGGCCGGCGAAGCGCCAAAACCGACTTTTTTTTAATAAAAAATGCTTTACAGAATGGCACCTTAAGGAAGGTCGGTGTAGGTACGACGACGAGCGAAGCGAGGAGGAGTGTTAGGTAGAACTGCGACCTTACAGCGCGCGAGCCGAGCAAGTAAAAACTCCCAGCTCATTTTAAAACATCAACCTTTGAAGGACTCTAACTCGGCCATTTTTAAGTTAAGAGAAAAGTTTTTCCTATAAAAGATGCTTGTTTTGACGCCATCTACACATTACAATCATTTAAAAATACTGTTATAATGACACCACCTCGACCAAAAATATTCTAAGTCCCGGCCCCCCCTTTGGTATAGTCTGACCCAAGCTTTTAACATTTTTTAATGAAGGATCCATTTCACTACTAACTAGAAAACTAATAATTATAACATATTGTATTAAATTCCGGATGTTAAATAAGTGATTTATACCATATCAGTTCATATACTAAAGTTCATTCATTCTTTACATCATGGTAGCTAACTGAAATTAAAAAAGCACAAGCATGAGATAATATGTCTCATGCTTTGGGTAATGTGGTCAAGTGTTCAGCTTCTGATTTTTCGATATTCTTGGCCATTTCTGCTGCAATAAACTCAAGATCTTCAGACAAAATCTTCTGAACCGTCTCTCCCTTCTCTGCCATGATATCTTCTATGTTTTTCTTTCCATTCATATCGCTGAACCAATTCAAGTTGTCGGCAATCAGGTGTCGATGTTCACAGCCGTCACAATTTACGATTACAACACCCTTGTAATAAGCAAGTTTTGTTATAAACTTTGTGCTTCTTGTGTTACATTTTTTGCAGGTATACATTAACTGGAATTTCCCTTGTAACTGCTTTTGATCAGCTTGTACTTCTGTGAACTTGCTAGTAGTTGTGCTGAAGTTTCTCGAAGACACGGCTGGTAAAGCTTCAGTTTTTACAGGGACAACCAGGCGTCTTCCAAAATATGAATTCCCATTGCTTGGGAAAAATACTATATTGTTTAATAGGCGCGGCTTGTGGTATTTCACCACGAAATCTATTAATGTTTTGTGCGACATGTTTATAGAATATTTTTTTACACTTTGTACAGAATATACGTTATTGCATCACTGCCAATAAAATGTCTAAATAATGTTTTTACTATCCACACACGATCCGCCCCGCCGTATCCGCGCCGCGTGACACATTTGACAACTGTCAAAGCGAATTTGTCATGTAACCTGTTGCAGTAAACTTGTAAAACGCCAAAAGTTAGCCACTATTACAAAAATAAAGCATATATATTTCACTAGCTCGAACAGCTTCTTACAAATTGTGTTGCCAAGATAAACATATTTCGCAATTTCCTTGAATTATCGAGTCCATAAACGGCACAGGCAGGTACTGGGCTTTTATAAGCACTTGTTTCAAATGAGGATACAAAGTTATGCAAATAACACCGCAATCACAAATAAGTATTCTTTATACCGAGTACGCACAAAAGAAGTGTTTTTCTTTAACAAGACAGCTGGAACCATTATGTGTATATTATTTGTATTTTTTTACCCTGCAGTAGCTTTTTTTTTAAATAGAACATTTGTCCAAATAACTATGTCAGCTCCGTTAGGCCTCTGCAACGCATACAAATGTTATAAAAAGAAAATCATCAACGAATCAAAAATACACACATTATAAAAGTAAAAATTTGCTCAATCTGTACACTTATTTATTTAAAAACGATATACTACTTTTGCGTATTCTGACAGAGGCTCCGCCAATATTTACTGAGAGATTTCGTCAATTCGAAATCAGTCAGCGAAGAGCGTTGAATTTCCATAAGTCGCACCCTCTTGGCTCGCGTACACACTCCATGAAAGTGTTGCACATCTTCTACAGTATGACACTCTTCGTTGTTGGGCGCCTCTGCTTTCTGCATCAAATGTGCAAACTTACCCAAAGAAACGTGTCCGGACCGGAGCCTGTGTACGATGTCCGTACGGTATCCGCTCTATAATATTTAGAATATACGAGGAGGCTCGTCCAACATGCTCCACCAGTAACATACCTAGATAGGTACCTTTTTCTTAGGATCTTAAGTTGAAGTATTCTTTCCAGTGATTATACAATGCTGACCTTAGGCTGTAGCTGTTTTAATATTGTCTTCTGTTTCCGCGATGGTTGCTCATTGAAATTAAACACTTTAGAACGTAGGGTCATGGTGTTAATAAACGCGATTAATTCGTTCAAAAGTGTTTAATTTCTGTAGCTGTTTTATCAAATAATATTATTGTACTGTTTTGAAATTAAAGTCTATGATTTTAGAATAATTTTAGTGAATTGAATTGAATGTTTAATTTTTTACGGGATTTTGTGAGGAATAAACTGGTAACATCAGTCAATGCAATCAATTGCAAATCTAACCTAAAAAAAATAGAAATCATGTAAAAATTGAATACGTCTAAATTCGATTACCGTAAATTTTACCAGAAAATGTGTAAAATAGTGAAATAAACAAACATTATAACTTACAGAAGTATTTCCATTTCAAACACCTCAGTTTTTACAACTTTCCAGCAAAATGGATTCTGTGTGGTTTAGAACTGAATTGTCTGATGTAATTATAAAGAATGAAGATGTATTTGCTCAAACTCCGAGCATTGTTACTGGTAAGTTCCAGTTTACTTATATAACAACTTGTTTCCAGAAGTAATTCATGTGAAGGTTATAATTTTTTGAAATTTAGAATTATGTTACAGTATGGAGTAGCACAATTTCAATTGTTTATCTTTATGAATTATGTCGTCAGTCACGACAGGTTATTCTGTTATTACAACCTTGGCCTGGCAGATAAAAACAATTTCTTATCTTATATTAGACTATTAAAACATAAAAACATTTTCTACACTCAAGAAACTCAATTTTTTTTAACTTCACATACTTATATTAACATCATTTTAACTTTTTTTCAGACATCTTATCTTCTCACATAGACATAACACGTCTAGTAGAAAACATGGCTGGTGTCTTAACCAACAAAGAACCAGAAAACCGTGAAAAAGGAATGAGATTTTTCACCAAAATCTTAAAAGAATTACCAAGAGAATTCTTATCAGAAAAACAAGTCAAATATATATCAACGTTTTATATAGATCGTTTGAAGGATAACCATAGAGTTATACCATCAGTTTTGGAAGGATTTTTGGCTATTATTGATATGAAGAACTATGATGTACAGAGCAGTGGGGAATTCTTTACTATACTGTTTAGAGAAGTACCATGTCAGTCACAAGTGAGACAAGATAGACAGAACATTTATTTGATTGTAAAGAGATTATTGGAAAAGGATATTGAATGTAAGTATTACCATTTTAAAGGCTTTGAAATTGAAATTGAATTACCATTTTGCTTCGGTTCCATACCTTACCGCCAAAACAAATCTTTTATAGTTTCTTCATCTCCACTTGCACTAGGTATGACGAAGCCATAATCTCAACTTGCTACACAGAATATTAATGTCAAATATGAAGAGAAATTTAGTAATGAATTACATAAATTATTTATCATGATATTTTCCAGACATGAAAACTTTGGGGCCAGACTTCGTCTACGGATTTATATCGGCAATGGATGGAGAGAGAGACCCTCGCAACTTACTGTTCCTATTTGGCTTCCTGCCTATGTTCCTACAGCATATACCACTTGGACATTTAGTTGACGAAACATTCGAAGTGATATCATGTTATTATCCTATTGATTTCCATCCGTCACCCGATGATCCGGCAGCTGTGTCCAGACAGGACTTGGCAGATGTGTTGTGTCCTTGTTTATGTGCTATACCGGCGTTTGGAGAGCAATGTTTGATATTGTTGATTGAGAAATTGGATTCCAGCTTAAGGTTGGCGAAACTTGATTCATTGAAGCTATTGGTTAGTTTATTTTGTTTACATTTTTATTAATAATGGAAAATGTCTTGCATCAACCTTAAGTGAACTAAACTCCAAGTAATGACTCCAATTTTTTCTGGCATTACCATTTTAAATCAGGTAAATACGCTCATTGAATGAGACAAAAAATACCTACCCACTTATGAATAAGCGAAATTATTAACCGGTTTTTTGTATGGAGGCAAAACCGGTTTTCGACTCCTGTCCAATGGAGTGATGCTATCAGTTTCATGTCTATATCAATATGTCTGTCTCTGGTATCGTAACTCATAAACCGATCCCAATGCAATCTCGCTCTTGAAAGCTCTTTAGATGGCTCATACTGATGGATGGAACGAACTGTCGCCAGCGATATTTCCGGACCAATACGACCTTCAAATCTTCAAGAAAAGAGCGTACTCCCACCTTAAAGGCCGGCAACGCACTTGCGACACCTCTGGTGTTGTGAGTGTCCATGGACGGCGTTAATCGCTTACCATCAGGCGATTCGTCTCCTCGTTTGCCACCTATTTCATAAAAAAACAGAAGTTTCAACTCAAATATTCTTAATGTATTTAAACTTTTAAAGTAAGTAACTATATTAAAGTTTTAATGATTGTCCTTTATTTTCAGGAGAAAAGCTGTAAGACCTTCCACCCAGAAGCATATGATCCCTTCTCGAAAGCCTTATGGGGTTCATTACACAGGGAAATATCTCACAAAACCGACGAAGAACTTAAAATGGCGGCCCACCAAGCGTTATCAGCTCTAGTAGCGAAATTAGCAACCGCTTGCAACACTAATCAGTCATTCGAGAATTTCGTTAAAGGCGTAATTATTTCCATGCAAACGGCTATAGCAGAGGCATCCACCGTTGCTCAATTTGTTCAAGCTACTAGAGTATTACTAACAACTGGTAACGCTTCAAAGGAATCTTGTGTTCTTATAACTAAAGCAATGATACCTGCTGCTTTAGCTTTTTATGATTTAAACCAATCTCCGAAGCTGCAAATAGCCACTTTAAACTTCCTAGGTGATTTATATGACTTGGCAGCACATTGGGAAGTATTAAATGAGATTAATAAACTAGTAATTGAAATACCACAGCTATGTTTGACGGCTGTAAGCCAACCTTCTAAGGAGTACCAAATAGGGGGCTTCAAAACTATGATAAGAGTGCAAAAGGTCTTACAGACAGAATTAATTGTGCCATTTGTTGAAGTGCTGGTCCATAATATACAGTATAGTCAAGAAAATGATGTGCTAAGTGTTAGTGTGGAAGCAGTACACGCTTTAGCAAGAAAATACCCAGAATCTATCATGGCATTGGTTGTGAAAGGAAAATGTGACTTGGAAAATTTGACTCAAGACAAAACCGCCTTGCAGAAAAGGCTAAATTTACTGTCTAATTTAGCAAGCATAGATGACTTTACGAAAGTAATCATAGAAGAAATGTTGAAGCTGATCTCATCACGCGACCAAGAGGCGTTGAAAGTAGTGGGCGCGCTAAGTGAATCTATGTCTAATTCGAGTTTGTACACTGATCAGAAATTGACGCAAATCGAGAGTGACCACGGCCTCATAGACTCCATACTTTCTTGGCTTATGGATGAAGTGCCTACTCACACGAAAGATTCCCTAACACACGGATATTCTCTGATTTCTACAACCATAGCCAGTTTGCCAGCTGAGAAACAATGTGTTGCATTGGCAAAACACGCACAAATCTTAGACAAATGTAAAAACGAAGAGTGTTACTTCCTTGTCTTAGAATCTTTGTATAATTCTTTGCATCAAACAGTGTACGAGCCAAATTTTCCTGAAATTCTGTTGTTAAGCTTGAATTTATCGTTATCTAGTAATGATGAACTTATTAGAACGAAAGCTTGCAGTTTAATAGCGCATTTTCTGAATAAAGCTGAATATGGACAAAACTTTGATATGCTGTATGAGCAATTGAAGAATTATTTGGCTAGTTGTGATAGGGGTAATAGAAAATTGTGTCCGAGACTTCTAATGTTGTTTGGATGGATAACGAAAGCTTTAGTGTTGAGGGGAAGCAATCTTTTCCAGTTTTGGTTAGAAAAGGTAAGCTTTTTACAAAAAGTAGGTTCCGTTAAGATTATAAAAATATCGTCGATTTTTACAACGATCTATCGCGTGCTGCTCTGGTGTAAACGTTGCCTGCAATCGATCAGGGCGTTATCTTTATCCTGTTGGGGGCCTTCTGCTACGTTCTCGGATTTGCGACATTGCGAAAAATTTAACCTTTTTAATACTGCGATGTTCATTGCTGGTAAAAGGCCTCCAAGGATTTCCCCAAAATACAATCGTGCTTGCTTGCGTGATTCCTTCCCATTTGAGTCCGTCGGAAATGCATATTATATTTGAGTAGCCATGACCTTTTATAAAAGCTTTAAAATTTAACTTTACAGATAACAACAGTTCTATCAATACTAGAATACAGCCTAACCAGCGCCGAAGCGATCCATCTAATCATGACCGATGATCACGACCATCTGAGCGCCAAACACCACTGCAGAATCAGCTTGCTCTACAAACAACGGATGTATCAGTCGTTCTCATCATTGGCTAGCAGGCTGGAAGTGACTGATGCCACGAAGGAGAATGTGTTGCTGAGCTGGGCGTATGTGCTGGGACAAGCGCCTAAGAGTGTACTTAATAGTGACGTTAATAAGGTGAGATATATATTTTAATTCACTCTCTCGTCCCATTTGGGTTGTCTAGACGCGTAAAAAAAAAATTGTCGGACAATCTTACACAAATCGCCCTAGTCCCACGGTAAGCTCAATAAGGCTTGTGTTGTGGGTATTAGACGACGATATATATAGTAGATAGATACATATAAATACTTAAATACATAGAAAACATCCATAACTCAGGAAAAAATATTCGTGATAAACACACAAATAAATGCCCTGACCAGTATTCGAACCCGGGACCTCCTGCTTCATAGGCAGGGTCACTACCGACTACGCTAGGAAGCCGTCAAGATTTAATGCTATACAACCTTTTCGCAACCTAATGCTCTTAGCGTCAGCTTGCTCTACAAACAGAAGATGTATCAGACGTTTTCAGCATTGGTTAGCAGGCTGGAAGTGACTGATGTTATGGAGGAGAATGTTTTGCAGAGCTGGGCTTATGTAAACTAACCATTTTCACACATTACAAATTTACTGAATAAAACGGGACTTAATAGGGGAAAACTTTTAAAACGATGCCCCCGTGGTCCCGGAGGTCGTCGTCGTCGTAACTAATCGACCGTTAGTTTCAAGGTTGGAAGGTTAGTTTTCTAAGTTTTACGTGATTATGCCCCGTTTTAGTAAACTTATAATCTGGGATTATGTGTTGGGAAAAGTGTACTAAATAGTGAAATTAATATGATGAGCTTTTATAATGAAAGTTTCATTAACTCTCTCCCGTCGTATGTACAGTACCCCTATAGCTCCTTACCGACGTTTTCCAGTGCCCCCCTGGAGTTGCAGGCGTCCATAGGCTACGGTGCCTATGACATAGTAGGTATCGTTAAGATAACAAACTCATGTATCGCAAATCCTTTCAAATATCGAGGTTATATTTGTATTCACCACTTCATTTTATTGTTTGCAGGTCGTGCCCCTAGTGATCGATTCCCTCCAATACGACAATAAAGATCTGCTACTCGTGATGACTGATATGCTGTCATATTTGGTGCAAACGAAACACATCCTTGTGGCTGATAGCTTACAGACCATTTTGCCGCGGCTGGTCAATCTGTCCAAATATGTTAAATCTATGGTAAGAAGTTTTTGATGTGTATTATTATAGTCATATCATGTCCTCCCAACCCGTACTCAATATAATTAATGTTAAATCGATGCCATAGATGGCGCTATAAGTCTCGATTTACCATTACGAAATCTTTACCCTTAAAGATTACGTGATATTTATAGTGTAATAAATTAAAGATGTCGTATAATAAAAAAATATATCATAATAACTCAAATTCAATGCATTATTGTACATTATTGTAAATTTCACCTATATTGCAGCCGCTTAGTTCGCGAGCAGCAGCCCGTAGGAGTTAACGAGCTGTCTAAGTAATATTTTGTATTATCACTAGATGGTGCCACCGCTGGAATGCTTTGCGCAGAGGCGTGTATGGAAGGAAACTGACCCGTTTGCATTGCCTTTGAGTGTAAAACACAGCGGGGAAATCCTGCAGGTTTATGTCTGCGTTTCGTTTTTGTCCACCTTTAAAAAAAGGAGGTTCTCAGTTTGACCCGTACCCATAAATCTATTTAGGTATGTTTGTTCCCGATTATCTCGTGTTTGACTGAACCGATTTTTATGCGGATTTCTGAAAGGCATTTGTTATATTTAGGCTCAACTCCATACATTAAAATACGACCGCCTAAAACGTCAGCGATACCAGGCGGCGCAATAATTATTCTAAAATCATTCATTAAACAAATCTTTAGTCAATGCAAACACAAACTAAATGTTACCACATTTAAAAATATCAACAACAGTGCTATCTTACTTGACTTGTGAAAAAATTAATAACACAAACGTTACCCATTACGAAATCTAGATGGCGTTGCACGAGAAATAAGTCAATATTCGCCCAAACATAATAAACATAAATCAATACAGAAGAACATCCTACATAATGAATGAAGTATTGTGTAAATAACGCATTATTGCAAGATTTGATGTTTAAATACGCGTCAAAACTTTTCATTTTGTACTGCTGTGACCTTGCGCCCGAGACACAAGTGTCTACTTGTCCTATTTCACCACAGTATAACAATAAAACAGTATTATAACTTAGTAGAGTATTGTAACTTATATATGTTCTGGAATATCTAATTTGTAACACTAAGAGCGAGTATTAACGTATTATTTGCATTAAAATAAAATTCACAAAAAGTTTATGTTTAAGTCTTGACGCAATAAACTGCCTGCCTGCCTGCTGTGTGCCTGATCATTTTTACGTGTATCCGCGTACGTATGTGTTTATACCTATTGCTTTCTTGTAGAGTCAAACCAAGCTAAGTTTGCAATGATTTTGATAGCACATACTGCGCATGTGTTATTGTACGTATACGTCAAACTTCTATGAAATTATGACGTTTACTTAATACTTTTACAGTCTGTGCTATCAAAATCGATGCAAGCTCAGCTTAGTCGAACTCTATTGAGATGTGTACTAGATAATATAATATCTTTTACAGATATCGTAATAAACCGCTATTTTGACGTACCTAACTCTAAATATAAAATAAGAGATATCCTTATAATAAATAACATAACAAATAGGCTGTAAAAATGCTGATCAGCTTTTTAAGAGCTTACTTACTAGGTATCGTGTGTTCTGGTAAAAGAGGAAAAAAATATATAAGCGGGAAGAACATATTTTTTGGGATAAGTACCATTTTTTTTTACTACAACGGGGCTTAATCGCGTAAAACATTGAAAACTAACCTCCGACGTTTCCAGAGCGACATTATCCCCGTAGTCCCGGAGAAAGACGTTCTTCTCCGGGACTAATTGATTATCATTATTTTATTTTTTTACAAATAAACGGAAATGTAAAAAACATATAACATTCCCACGGCTTGTACCTATCTCCGAAGTTTATGTAGAAATATCTTTTTTTATATTCAAAAAACTTTTCCGAACTAAGTAAATTTGAAAATCAACCGCAATACTAACCACTGTTTGCCCCGATCGTTAACTCGCGACCCCAATATCCCGGCAACCCCTTGATCAATTTAGCTGATATCATATTCAAACTTAAAAAATATATATTTATCTCATCTAATGATCTGCCTAATTACACAATGATCCAATCAATGGTACTCGAATTATCGTCGAACAAACATATACATACATACAAACGATGGACTATCCAAGTAGAATCGGGAAAACTCCCGCGCTTCATTCTCTCGTCGAATAATATCGATTAGCGTGATAAAGATTTATCAATGAAAAACAAACTCAGCCTAACTCTATGCCGTGCATTCGAGTGACCCCAATCTTTCTATAGATAAATAAATAAATATTTAATAATATATAAATAATAAATATTTTTCTCCGTCATGTTTATGGATGAATGCGATAACTAGAGTTTGTACGGAACTCTCGGTGCACTCGGATGTGTTTTTTCCTAATCAGTAATATACCATAATGATAACGCCCTTAAAGGGATCACCAAAATTTTTGCTACACTCAATTTGCAGTTCCCATGTTGCTGTCCACCTGAGATAACTTACTTAATATTTTACTCTATTGTGTTAGTCAGCCGTACCGTGTTCTAAACGTGCGCGGTGACGCGGTGAGTCGAACATTTGTCAATATTACGAGACCTCGGGAGCCACAAGTATCATGCGGTTTGAAAACTTTCTTACTTTGGAACGTCAGAATGTTTGACTCGCTTATGCTTGATGTGTGATTGGAATATTTTGAACGTCGGGCTCGGGCTTGCGGTGGGCCCCCGCGGGTGGGCACGGGCAGTATGGTATTGTTGCAAGCGCACGTCAGCCTAGTATAACTTGACCTACAGATCTGCAATATTTATGCATGATGGGGTACCGCGTTTATACGGAATTACTGCCCTCAAACACCCGATCTCGGCAAGGGAATGGAATGTGATAAGTACACGATTTTTGTCAAAAGAAGTGTTTTATTTTAAAGCAAATCTTTACATGTGAAAAAATCGGTCAAGTTCTTCAAGATTCTGATTTACTTTTAAGCATTGATCTAAGTAAAAGTAGAAGATATGGTACCTACCAGGCGCACGTTCGTGTGCCATCAAATACAGGTTTTGGGACCTAACTTGAATTAGCCGTGTGATGGCGACCAATGAGTCAACAACGTGATCATTTGGGACCAGCGGGCCTACCACGAACATCGAAAATTGGCATTGACGGAAAAACCTCTTTGTCACTCGAATATGCAAGTGTGACAGAGATAGAGATACAAATCCGCAATCGTTCGATTTTCGTGGTACAAGCCCAGAGGCCTAGTATAAAAGTTGTATGACACTTACTTCTCGATCGCGTTAGCGTATCGAGAGTTCAAATTATGTTTGCCGTTTATTTAAATCATCCCGCAACTTTCATATTTTGACCCCTCGATACGCTAACGCGGTCGAGACGTTAATGTCGTACTATTTTTATACCTACTAGGCCTTCAGTATCACGAAATAATGCCGCGTGCGCATGACTGATGATTAGTAGGAAACACCTTTTTTGTAAGGGACTAGGGAATGAGTTAGAGGGGCGGGGCGGGACGTTATCGGTTCGCAGCAAGGTCATTGTCGCTTTTGCAAGCCTTTTGTTTAGGTAAGTACTCTGATGCACCGCCGCGCGCTCGGTATCGATGATTTATGAAAATTTAGGGTAAAATTAAGGCACACTATTTTATTTATTTGGGTTCTGCATCAGCTATACAGCGTGTATTTTTGATATTACCGCATATGTAAAGGGTTATTAGTCCAAGCCCTAAAGAATCTATTTTCATATGTTTCAATTAAATATGACTACTTTAATTTTTTTATACAAAATAATTTAGCACGCAATGTATTGCTACTTTACTTTTGTTCAATACGTCGTACTTAGTTTAGCCACAGCGTATGGATGTATTCCATACAGTGAGGTAACTTCATACACGGCCAGCGGCTCGGCTCGGTGGTCGTGCTGAGGCTCAGGGTTGTCAAAAACTATGCGAAAGATATTACAGTCTGATTGGAAAACTAATTTCCATTTTACACCCCTTAAAATAGACCGCCAAATTTTCATAGAAATCCGGCGGCATTTCCTCCCCGCGCGCCCCCCATCGATGACCCAGAAATCGACGGAGTTAACCCACTGTATAGAATACATCCTTACGCTGTGGTTTAGCTGACTTGACGTAAGAACTGTCACAAACAAGCGATAACTTACGGATTGATCGTGCAATACATTGCTGCTCAATTATTATTTTTTAAATAATCTCGCTCTGTTAGTTAGGACCAAACTTATAATATTTTACTTGTTGTATGGGTTCTTAGCACTAAAACCTTGGCCTGGTTAAAGTTTGTGGTAATATACAGAATACACACTGTATAATAACCTTCTTAAATATTGCCGGTTGCAAAAGATACACACTGTATACACGACAATGTGACAGTATTAATTAGATCATAATTGGTATGGTAATAAGTTTGTTTACCATATTGCCTTTACGTATACGTAATAAGGCTGAAATTTTTAAAGGAATAGAACAAAAGTCTCGTGATTTTTTATTGTTCATTTACATGAACTTGTAGATCTGACTTTATAATATCCCATGATTTTGAACGTGTACCTACTTGATGTCATTTTCCTCGCGTTTGTGTGATGAAAAACGTTGTACTTCACTCAGCAGAAAAGTGATTGAGTTTTGATTTTGATATTGTTATTAAAATGTTAATAGCAGTGGTGAACAATTATTTCATTGCTTCCATTTATTGACAGTCATATTGAACTCTATTTCATAAAACGTAACTGAAATTTCTCACATTTAAAACTTAAAAAAAACTGGTATCTACTGTTTCAGTTAGGTTTATTAAAATCATTAACATAGAATAAAATAAAATAAGGATACTCAATCAGCCAAAAATATTAAGCAATAAAAGTGCTGCAGTTGCGGCACTATGCGGGCTATATGAAAACTAGTTTTATTTGAAACGAGACGATTTATTAAGTGCGAACAGCCTAATAAAGATTTAACAGTGTTGGTAGTTCTGTGTATAAATTTGACACTTAATGCTTGCGACAATAAGCTCCTTTTCGACTTGACTTTTTTGTTCTGCTTTGTGTGTCTATTAAATCTATTTCTTTTAATAAGTTAATAATTGAAATGGACTTATATTGGATACACATCGAAACAAACATATTATGTATTTAACATTGTCTTCTGTTACCGCGATTGTTATTCATTGAAATTAAACACTTTAGAACGGATTAATCGCGTTTACGAGTATTAACACCATGACCCTACCGTTCTTAACAACAAAGTTGTTGATTGACGGGGAGAATTCGAATTCTCTCAGTCATCATCTTAACCCTGTAAAAACGATTGCTGTGAAGGGCTCGAAACGTAGGGTCATGGTGTTAATAAACGCGATTAATACGTTCTAAAGTGTTTAATTTCAATATTATTTAACATTATTTATATGTTTAATTATTTGTGGAGCATGTACATTTCAATAATAGCAAAGAAGATTTCAACTTATAATACCATATTTTATTTTATTCTGTTTCATTATGAAGTTAGTATATTGTTTAATTATTGACTTTGTTTGCTGACGCTATCTAGATTAGACTCAAGACGCGAATACCCATGATTCACCACCTGTTCAGTATAAGTGAGACCTATATGACCGTTGTAGATATTGGCAATAGGAGGTCACATAGTTAAATTGATCGTATCTTATCCTGCACCAGGTAAGCGAGGGATATAACTAGGTACCAGGAGTAAAACGATGGCACTTTTTGATTTGATATTGAGATCAGTCCATTACGCTTTCTTTCATGTTCGTGCGTGAGGAATGGAATGGACTGAGATTATTATCAAATCGAAATCTACTTTTTTCAATCGCAATGACACGGCCTCTTATTTACAGACGTGATTGTAAGATATAAGGATATCTCGCTTGCACACATGTATGAATGTTTTTGTTTATTTCTGTCGCTCCGTGTGTAATGCGCGCTCGTTTACACAACCATGTAAATCGTATTATTTTATTTTATTTCTATTATGCACTGTGTACATACACATTACCGCAGTGTGCAAGAATTTGCAAGTGTATGTGGGGTTTGGCCTAACTTTCCGTGATGACAATTATGAGCATCAGTCATCTTCCGTTTATACTTAAATTAATGCTTTTAAGAGATGCGAAATATACCTAAACATTTTTTAGTTATGTAGGTAGGGAGGTACTTGGGTACAATCTTCCGTAGGTACCTATGTGACTTATCATGCCTTAAAAGCATTTTAAGCAGGCTGAATAGTGATTTCAGGCCATTCCAGAGGTGGCACTTTCGCACACCAGACGATTCACAATTTACCGTTGCTTTCAGGCGCCTCAAACACGTTTTCAGCTCGTTTCAGGCAACCCCTTACCAGATAGCACAGTTTACGTCGTAGGTGAGATCAAAACTTTATATGTGATTTTTAATGTTTTAGAAGCGTTTTCAGCAGGCTGAGAAGTGATTTCGGGCCGTTCCAGAGGTGCCTCTTTCACATGCCAGAAGATTTAAAATTGACCCCGGTTGCCGTTGTTTTCAGGCACCAGAGACAAGTCTTCAGTGCGTTTCAGACCAGCCTGTACCAGATGGCACAATAACCTGAAAACCTGTTATCGGGCATTTTCAGGACCCCTTATGGGCCCCTGAAGTATAATTCAGTATACCTATGGCGTAATTTCTCTAAGGAGTGAAAGAGACAGCACTATTAGAAAGAGAAAGCTATACGGAAGTTACGGAATGTTCGAGAAGTATGTGAAAGAGAAGACTCGAAAAGGAAAACAACCGCAAAGATGTTCTGAATCATTCGCGGACATACCTAACTACCAGCCCCGTCTGGAATCATTGCAAGTACTTACGGTTCAGCCAGACGTGAGATAATCGCGGCCACACACATAATCAAACGGAGAAACTCCTTTTTTGAAGTCGGTTAAAGTACTGAAACCGTCTCCTAAATGTAACAAATCCTTGTCCGAAAACCGCATTAAAATCGGTTTAGCCAAACATGAAATAATCGGAAACAAACAAACAAACATACATACATACATTCATACTGGTCAAACTTAGAACCTCCTTTTGTTGAAGTCAGTATATATTTTTTTATTATGTTTAAACACTTAATAAACATAAACCTCCTTGGTCAATTCATTCATGTAGGTACATTTAACTTATTATTAATTTACCTATAAACATATTTATTATTATTTGAAATAACATTTATTTGCGCGATCACTAAAGCATTAGTTGTTTCAGTAAGATAAAATACGATACAAATACGACACAAGCAACCTAGTGCAGGGCCTCTCAAGGTCGCCTGCGCTGCAGACGTAGTGCGATGTGCTATAGTACCTACCTTACAACTTTGAGCGCTGAGGGCGGTGCAACGCCATCTAGTGACACATTGCAACGTATAATAGGCATTGGGTGGATTGAGTGTGTCCTAGCTACAATAGATGTCGCTGAAAACCGACATTATAGCATCAATTTTATGGCGCCATCTATTAGCATATTTTGACTTTACTTTATGCTACTCCGGAATAATACTTAGGACGGCTCGCGTTTTTACTATGGGATTGGGTATCTGTAGTATATTTGATCTGTGGTCATATACATATAGTCACATTATAGTCATAGTCACAAAAAGTTTCTTATATAAAAAAGTAAGAAAATTTCCTCCCGCGGACGCTCCGGCTGTGGAATGAGCTATGCCGAGGTTTTCCCGAAGGAGTACAAGATTTTAATTTGTCAGCAACGCGCATGTGACCCCCCTGGAGTTGCAGGCGTCCATAGGCTACGGTGACCGCATTCCATCAGGCAGGCCGTATGCTTGTTTGCCACCATCGTGGTACAAAAATAGTGAAATTTAAAAGAAAGGATTAATTTTTAGAATATGAAAAGTAAACAAATAACCATTTTTGCCACAAATATCACAACATGAAGATGCGCTATGCAATAACTCATAGCACCGCGCGGAAAATATGCTAAGACATGTACGTAATGCAAAATATTGTGATTTTCCACCCTGTCTTACGATTCATTTAGCTATGATTTTGAGGAGCTTAACTGATCGATCTAAATAATATGTATTTCAATGGGTACATATATATGTACTGTATAAAGAGTTATGGATCCAAGTGCTTATTAGTCAAGTCTAATAACATTTATTATTATTTTCAGGACGTCAGAATAAAAAGCCTCCAATGTCTATTCGACATAGCCCACACATACCCCACAATGCTAATTATTCCATACAAACAAGACGTGTTATTGGACCTGGCGCCATCTCTCGACGATAAAAAACGACTAGTCCGCAATATGGCGGTTAAGGCGCGCACGAGATGGTTCCTCATTGGTGCGCCGGGGGAAGCTAAGACGAATTGAACCAATTTTGAAAACCGCCGTTTGATTCGAATACATGATTCCTGTATTCGAATCAAACGGCGTACCTAACATAAAATCAAAGGAAACTGAACCTTCTGTATAGTAGTTATGTTCCATATTTAAATGACAACGTTAACGGCCGCGATAAACGCGGCTCTGGTATTTACATATGAAATATGACATTCCTATGCAAGGTTGAATTTTACTATTGTAAAATGTTACAGTAATACAATCAAGATAAAACGAAGGTCGAAATATATTTTTCATCACATTTGTTCGTAATATATGTAATTTTTCTCGCAGGCGATGCGGTCTGTACCTATACCCATTTTTACCATACATTTTTACCCGAACACAAATTAAGGACTTCAAGAAGTTTCGACCTTTGTCTAATATTTTTTGTATTATTCCAACTGTTCGATGTGAATTGTACAATATTGTTGAAAATATATAGAAGCAATGTATCTATTAAGAAGCTATATAATGTTGTTACTGCAAGAATATACACGAATAAAATAAAAAGATAATCACGACAGAGTTTGTATTTTATTTAAAAACATTAGATTCCGCAATCGATTTAAGAGGCCATCAATACGATTTGTACGGAAAAGCAACAAAAGCTGATTTTTGACGTTGTACTACGAAGAAACGGCGAACTGTATGTGAAAGTTGCTAACTATGTTTGATAGCTCATTTCCTAGTATTAAAAATGTCAGCTTCTAATGTAAGTAAAACTCAGTGTTTTAACTTTTACTATACAATTACTGGCAGTTGTTTTCAGAAAAGCGCGCGGAGACAAAAGTTTGACTTCAATCTCTTTTAACACGATACATGAAAACACATGTTTTTTCGGGTTGATATAATATTGTAACATGGTTTTATTTAAACTTTCGGTCCCATATTTCCAATTATTTACACAGATACCCAACTACTTCGATTTTGAATATGCACATTTTTCGATAAAAATACACTGCAAACACAGGGATTCTCGCAGTAATTTTGACAAAATATTGGGATGATTTGTATACAACATTAAAGTTTATTCTTTTAAGCTCATGTTGAAGTCGAAAAATACATATTTTTTTGAATTTCCGTATTATTTTTTTAAATATTCAAATGGTATATAAATTCCGATGCGCGCGGGCTGAGTCCTCAGTACCGCGCGTGCGCTCGTAGAGGTAGGACCTGTGCTGTTCTCTGTGGACTGTACAATATGTTTGTTTTGTTGCGCTAGGAAGTGCTGGAAGCGTTTGGGAAAGTAAATAGACCGCGACCAACCACTGACGAAAGTATTTTACAGTTTTGATTATATTATAGACCTGTATGAAATAAAAAAATCTAATAATTTTATCGAATGTCATTGTACCGCAACCAACCCTTCTTGATACTTTAACCATCCTTCGTAACCCACGCCCACGAATTACCGGGCTGTCATATACTTTGATGATCTTTGATCCCCAATAAGTACCTCCTTCCAGCCCTTCCTACATTAGAGCCCGCGAATTATGGGGCGTGGGAACAAAGTGTTTCAATTTTTCAACTGACGAGTGAGTAGCAAGAGTTAAGAGGGACAGTATGGAGAAATGTTATTAGGGTGACGGTACCCATTATGAACACTTTAAGCTGACAGACACGAGTTATGGACACTTCATTCTTAATTCAAATATCATCATATGCTTGTCAATTGGTTGACACAAAATAAATGTATGAACCTTATTTCCTCATAATAAAAGTGATTGTTCGTTACTGGTTTCTTGACCATTACTGGTGCCACCACCCTAGTCAGGGATAACCATATTGCTATATGAGCAAAATCCGGAAATAAACCCGACAAGTGCGTGGCGGACCACGCATAATTGAAGGTTGTGTACCGTTATACGATGAAAATATTGTGCAAGAATAAAGGCATAAGTGGCTTCACATATCAAGGCACTTAACTGTATTTTTGTAATTATAGTTTTTGGCAAAAAAGGCTTAACCAAATTTGTTCAAAATAAAATAATTTTCCTAACTTCCTGAAGTTTTCACATTTTTAGGGTTCGGTACATCAAAGAGAAAAAACGGAACCCTTATAGGATTACTTTGTTGTCCGTCCGCCCGTCTGTCTGTCCAGTCCAGACCGTTTATCTCGGGAACGAGTAAAGGTTGCAAGTTAAAATTAATACTACATACACAGGTCTGCAGTCTCTTGAAGCTGCAAAAAAACTAAACCTTTACATCAACGCAATCAAAAGATACGGTCATTCCCATACATTTGCAGTGGGAATCAAAATATATAGGGTACTTCCCGTTAACATAGAATCACGAAATTTGACAACAAGCAAGAACTTCTAGCAAAAATACAGGAAAAAATCCGAAAACCGTATAACTGCCGCACACTGAGAGTTCCATGCCACTTTTGTGCGGAGCCCTCGGCGGGCAAGTCCGACTCGCACTTGGCCGGTTTTTTAGACCTCCCGATACTCGATTAACCAAATTTTTGTTCAAGAAGCCTTTAAGTTATTTCTAAGGACCTATCAGATGATGTGCCAGAAGTAGATATTTGACAAAAAAAACTGGAACTCAAAAAAATATAGTGCTTTTAAAAATAAAGTTGATTAAAGTGAGTCAGAAGCATTTTTTACTTATTACCATTTGTTTCTAGCGAAATAACACATCTATCACCCACGCCGTACATTTTGTAAGTATTACCGTTTTACGTCTATAAGTTTTCTTCGGTTTTGCTTTTAATTTAACACATAGAAGACAAATATGTCGTCATGTTCACAAACAAGAAAAGTATTTACTACCATAAATTTCAAAAATCGACTTAGTTAAGTTTTATTTTTTACTTTCTACCTACTTCCGGAAGAAAAGTTTTTAGGACTTTTGCATATATTATCTATAAATATCCCATTCGAACGTAATTTGAAAATATTAGGCTATCATAATTTAATGTCTGTGAAAACCGTATCTTTCCTGGGTTAGTTTTCAAGATTCGTCGATCGAGTTCTTACGCCCTTGACAGATAGCAACAAGCAATGCCAAGTTTGTTTCCTTTTATTCGAATAAACAGTACAATATTTGCATATTTCGGGTTTTTTTATGTACTTACTCTAACATCCGCATCCGCATCCCTATCCGTGAATGTGTGCCTTTTGATATCCGCATCCGCGGATGTCACAAATCCAGTATCCGTAACATCCCTGTCTAAAATATATCCAAATTACCATCACCCACCAAAATCAATCACCAATACCTATTAGTAAATAGGTATGCTTAGAAATGTACCACTAACAAATTCCTATTCCAAAATAACATCGGATACTATTTAGAGACATTTGACGTTCGAATAAAAATATTTTTAATCTTATGAAGTTATGATGATACAAATTAAATTTTTTAACACTACACCACGTACGCGAAGTAATAGTTGATGTTCGGACGCAAGTATCAATAATGTTTGGTCCGCGCGTCAAGCTAAAGGCCTTGCGAGTTGCGACGGTGCTACATACTATGAAATCTATGAATGAATGCTCGCTCCCGTTCGCACTAACCGCACCTGCTATGCTGTTCGAATAGGATGGCGATAATAAGATTGTATTCCTGATTGTAGTGTGTGTTCGCACACAGATGCGTGTCGGCCGGCGCGCAACTGGCGGTAATAATATTGAAATGCGAGCGAGCGGATTTTGTTATAGGACCCTTAATGAGTGTTAATGCGACCGCCAACTCAAAACGATTAAAAAATAACACATCGTGAGCAAACTCATCAGCATGAAATTAAATATTAAGATGAAGTCAACATTTTTTAATCTTTCATGATTTCCACACATTATAATTATACTAAAATGGTGCTTAATGGCCTATAGTAGCTACAGATCGATCCACGAAAGCTGGCGCGGAAAATTAATGAAACTGCCATTCATTTCATAGACATTCCGCGATAAACGAAACTTATTTACAAATATAGCAAAAAGCGATAGACTTAATATACTAAACTTTCGCATTTTTACACAATATTATAAAACGGGTCTATCGCTAATTTAGTAAATTAACTAAATTCGCTATAGGTAGGACATAGGTTCTATGTTTATAATAAAAAGCGGCTTGTCGGGCATTATAATTCCGCATTCAGGTCTCAGCTCCCAAGGATTAGTTGACAAATCTCTGGCCACTAACAATTTGATATAAATTTGCATAAGCCCTTATAACCGTGGGGTTGCGCTCTTTTCATGTTAATGAAGGCCCAGGTTTTATCTGGACCAAGGCATTCATTCTATTCCGTCGCTTGGTTTTAATCAAAGATTAGAAATTGGTTGATGTTTTCTAGGAATTCTAGGTTTAGTAATGGCTATAAGTACTTAATTTTAATAATAAAATTAGTGAATAGTAAGTGGGTTATAAGTAAAGTAAGTTTGTACTCTGCTATGGTTTATGGTGTTTTTTTAACCCACAGCGATCAGTTATTAATACATTGAGTGCTGGGAACTCGCTAGGGGAGTTCTCTGTGGGTGGTCGCTTTCCGCTACAAAGCGGAAAAACGACGGAATCGGCTACGAGCGTAGCGTCAATGTGTTAACAACCTAGACAAAAGCACCACTCCCTAACAATAAATAGTGTAATAAAGTCGCTTATTTATTTATTTTATTTATAAAGAGAGTAAGTACCTAGTCACTTACTCTTTGCGAGACCCGAGAGAGAGAAAAATATAAGTAGGTAACCTTTTTTTTCTTTTAAGTACTTACCTAGTCATCCCCCGCCGCCGCGAATTCCCGTTGAGGAATATAAATACATATTATTATTAGAAAAAAATAAAGCGTTAGACGGCAAGGTACATTTGCGATAATGAAACAGTCAAACTTATAATAAATTTTGAATAAATTTCTAACAGTGCTAAACGAACAAAATTAAATATTCCTAAGCTTCTATAACATCCATTAGCGTTAAGCCCTAAACCGCTTACAAAAACATTCTTTCGCGTAAACACGTCCATCTGCTAAACGCCCGACAAATGCAAATTCAAATTGAATCATCAGTGGGCAGGATTTGTCCGCCTAATCCCGGAGAGGGTCCGAGCTGAGGGACATATCTAGGGGAGAATACGGCTACTGCGAATGAATAAATTAAATTAGTATAAACTAAATTTAAACGTACTAATAGTACCTAGAGTCGTTCGTAGAAGGCTTCCTAGTTCCTGTATAAGTGGGTTCTATTAATAAGTTGTCATGAAATGCGTGGGGTCCGATCAGGCTAAGTTTTTACGCCAGGTACCACATCAAGTAGGTACGGTACGAGACGGACGAGATGGTTCCACGCATTATTAAGTTGGTGTAAGCCTAGACATTAGACAATCCTCGTAGGTAAGTAAATCAATTTGATTTGAGTATGATTTACCGTAATGGCCAAAGACATGACATCATTTTGATAATAAATAATATAATGGTCAATTTATGAATGACTTCATTGTGAAATGCGTAGAGTGAAACTATGGTTAGACACGGAATTAAAAAAGTTAAACCCATAGATATGTTTGTCCTTCAAACAACTATCGA
Source organism: Lathronympha strigana (assembly GCA_949128165.1). NCBI lineage: Eukaryota > Metazoa > Arthropoda > Insecta > Lepidoptera > Tortricidae > Lathronympha > Lathronympha strigana. The sequence continues at coordinate 6,724,765 of OX421911.1, forward strand.
AATAGGGTAAGTACCTACCTACATATCTGTCAACTACCTAATTAGCTTTGGGTCTTTGTATCTGTGTTTCTTACAATTGATTAAAGTCCACGTTTCGTAGCAGGTAGGTACCTACCTATATACAAATCAAATCATCAAATCCACGTTTGGTCTCTAATAAAATTCATTGGAGCAGACACAATTCCCGCGATCTGGGACATCCCTATTTGATATTAAAGTTAACCCTTTTGCTACAGTACAGTACAAGTTATATATAAGGCTAAACAGTGTGCACCACCAATATGTTTTTATTTGGAAATCAATATATTATTTGGGACATCATAATTGGCAATTTCATTGTTACATAAAACAAAATTTAGACGATAACGGAACACGGTAAAACTAATTTCAACGCTTTCAATTATTTAAAATGTGCACATAAAGTGAATTTATAGCAGTCGTGATGACACAAATCCACAACTCTTACATACTTATATCCTATAGCAAACTCACAGTAAAATCTTTAAAATACCATACAAATTACACATCAAGAAAGCCTTTTCAATTGTGATTTTCCAGACAAGTTCGATTTTGTTATGGGTTTTAGTCAAAAGGTACGTGGCTCCAGTTGTCGGTCAGGGGCTTTATTCGAATTCAAACTACATACTAATTTGACAGAAGGAGACATCCACATCTTATTCTCTGCGTTTAGACAAATGGGAAAATAACTAATCAAATCCGCGGAAATACAGTTTTAGTACAATCGCACTCCAGAGGGCCTACCACGATCCAGTCGTTCGACTAAGGTACCTGAGGGTAATAAGGCCTGTCGGGTTATAAGGCCTAAGTCGCCAAAATCGTATTTAAAATGTACGCTCGTATCTACGGCTTCTGTAGGTGACACCCAATGATCGATAAAGAAGCTACAAGTCGGCACTTCCTCACTAGGTGGGTCTTTACCCACAGTATTACGTTAATTAATGAGCACGGTGGCCACGTAGCTTAATTTACAAAAATAATATTCGAAAGAATATGAAATATTTCTCGAAATATTACCCTTATCAATTTTAATTTGCACTCATTTACTTCTCTACTAATTTGTTATATTGTCTTACATTTTTGGGTAATGGATTGTGATCCAATATTTTTGTATATACGTTTATAAATATTTTTGGTTGGTGGTTAATAAGGCCTACAATATTCTTATCTAGGCCTTATTGCCCTCGTATTTTGGATATGTAAATGATGGCTATATGCCATATGTGGAATAAGGCCTACATGTCAAAATATATATTTTTGTGTTTTTATGAAAAAATGCTAAATTATGCTTACATTGTATACATATTAAGTCTTAAACTGATAATTTTCATTTATATTGAGTGTTTAGTTAGAAAAACGTACATAAGTCTAACTCGAGGTATTTGATCAATTATACAACTATTATTCAATGTTTAAGCGTAATTAGAATGATCTATTTAATATATTTATTTTCCGTGTTATAGTCTTAGGCCACCTGTAGGCCTTCTTACCCTGCCAGAGTAAAACAAGGCCTAAGAGGAAGGGTTTTAAAAACCTTTTGTTGTGCTTTTGTTATTGACTTCACTTCACCTTTTTTTAGTCTATTGTGTAATGTTCGAACTGGACAATTGATTAACATTAAAATATATCGATTAAATTTGTCATGAAAATAGCTGCTTTCCGTTTTATGACAAATCTCCCTTAGCTAGGCCTAAATTCTCTGTCCAAATAACCTTAATTAATTGTTACCTAGCACAGTAAACATTGGACCGTTTACTTGCCTTTAGAATTAACCCTCATAGCGTAACCACGTTCGGCTCACCGAGCAGATGGGTTAACGGGTAAATATAGTTCCACTTAAATTAACAAACGTGCGTAACTATTATTGCTACATTTTAAATATCAACCTTATTAGCTAAGCCATTGAGATCATTTTAGTTGAGACGATTGGGAGAAAATATGTGTAGTGAACGGGTAGGTCAAAATACACTCATAGTGCGCATTTTTGCTGAGTCACTGAGCAAAGGCTTCAGGTTCAGTTGCGTGTGATATATGAGTACACAAGTGTTTGTAGTTTTTAACAGTTTGGCCATTTAAATATTTTTAGTACTTTATGTGACTAGGTATATGTAAATAATGCAAGGCACCAAAATTCGAGTGACATTACACGAGTGTTTTAATTTAATGTCTAATTATTTACAGTTATGTAGGTGCATACACTACTTTATATATACCCACATGTCATTAGCCCTCAATAATGCGTTCGAAAATCGCATATAAAGGCCCCCATAATAATAAACTTTTTTGTTACAACATGTTTCTTATCTGTGAAAATGTAATAATAGCTAAATTATATTCTCGTTTTCGATAATATTATTTTTGTTCAAATTTCGAACACATCTGCATGCCTACCACGAACATCGAAAATTGGCATTGAAGGGAAAACCTCTTTGTCACTCCAATATGCAAGTGCGACAGAGACGGAGATACAAATCCGCAATCGTTCGATTTTCGTGGTATAGGCCCTGACACGAGAAAATTTGATTTGACCTCTATTCTAATATCAGTCGATATGACGTTTAGTTTGAAACAAATTGTCAATTGCATACAATGACGCACGCAAGTCGCACGTTATTTTGATATCGAACGATATGAAAATTGGCGCCAACTAGTTTGTCTCTGAATTTAAAAAATATAAATGTCAAAACTTGAATGTCAGAAAAGTTTTAATTCCTGAAAGTCGCAATACTCGCAATGGCGGTCGATATATATGCGCTTTGAATGCATCATGGAGAGTCATGATATGTGTGTATATAAAGCAGTGTATGTAATTGTAAATAATTAGGCATTAAAACACTCGTGTGATGTTATTATGAAACTCGGCTGACGCCTCGTTTCATAAACCCACCCTCGAGTTTTAATGCCTTTCATTATATACAATCACATAAACTACTATTATATACGTATCTATCTATCTTTGAATTTTATGGCCCCATAGATATTGCCGATGATTCCGCCTACTTTATATAGGTACTACAACTTTCATGAATCAAAAATCAGACACAGACATAATTCAGAGACAAACTAAAATTTCTATTGATTTATCATCTAAGCCTCGATTTCCATATCGTTCGATATCAAATAACGTGCGACTTGCATACGACATTGTTTGGAAGTGACACTTCATTTCGAACTAAACGTAATTTCTACTGATATTAAAATATAGGTCAAATCAAATTTTCTTGTTTTGCAGAGATCTAACATCTTTGCATTTTAAAAAAAATATGGTTTCGAAATCGATGATATTATATCTATAGCTATCATAACAATTTCACAAATAAGAAATTTGTCGTAACAGAAAAGTTTATCATCATAAAGGTCTTAAATATGCGTATTTTGAACGCATCATAGAGGGTTAATGATACAAAGTGGGTTATTTTTCATGCATGATGTTACTTTGTATGCACACTAAGACAACAATAGCTCCTTGAGGCCTGTTTATACTTTATTGAATGCGAATTCATGAATTGTTACTAAAAAGTTAGAAGCAAATTACCTAATCATTCATTAATCAAAGTGTAAATACATTAGAAACTAATTGAAGTCGTTATTCTCAGGCATAATGTATGTCTTATAGAGCTGAGACCAAGCAAAACAAAAATTCCCTTACATTCTGATTCATCAACAATACCCAGTGTAAGGTAAAAATATCATTACTTCCCACAGATCATTGAATACAGTCAGCATTGAAGGTTTTCAAAGGCTAATTGGAGCATTAATTACAACATTCGAGTGCTTCTCTAATAGAGAAATGATGCGACTTTGATGTCCCACAGGACTCACTAATGTATGTCCTGAACTCTGAACTAAAACGACGTATCTACATTACCATGTTTAAGACATATATCAACTCTTCAACCTTATGCTGTTGTCATAAGGTTTCAAATTGACCAAATATATTTGACGTGGAATGCATTCAAGGATCGTATAGAATACTGCAAATAAGTTTTGAGATACGTCATTAATGTTACGAAATGTTACAGCTACAGCTAATGAATTTCTCGGGAATATGCGTACTTAAATATCGTGTTGGTTTGTAATTGAAAGGTAACCAAGGATATTATACTCTGTAGATACTTCGTCGTCGCGTTTCGGATTGAGGCGGAATTGATGTTCGATAAAGTCGAAAGAGTAAATAGCTCAATAGCTGCTTTTAAGTATTTCAAACGAATACGTAGATTCCAAAAGAACAGTTTCGATAATAGAGACAAACCCGAAACACGGGAAAATAAATTCTTCAAGCAGTTAAATGGGACGCAATTTTCATGGAGTGTGATTGTGCTATCCTTGCCCCAGTAAGACAAAAGACATGTATAGTAGACCGTGCTAACCGAAATTTTCTTGAAGTCACACAGATGAAAATTGTGATGTAGTACGGACATATATTTATTTAGAAGAGATTAAACTCCGGATGGCGAAAAGATGAGAACAGTTTGGAGGAACCGGAAAATATCAATGACCACCAAAACCAGGCTTGTCAGAATCCAAGAATATTCCCCATATTTCTCTACGCTGCTGAGACATGGACACTAAGGGCATCCGAAGAGCAGAAAGTGAGTGCACTAAAGATGTGGTGCTGAGAACAAATGGTGGGTATATCATGGACTGAGTTCCGGACCAACGTCTCGATTCTTGAAGAGCTTGGCATCAAAGAGCGTTTTTTTTCTACACTCGAAACTTGGATACTCAACTTCTTTGGACGTGACGACACGGATCATTCATATAACGTCAGGAAAAGTTGAATGTTAGGGCTAGACTCCAAGATATCATAGCTTTTAAATGGACATGAAACTATTATTAATTTTTTGGCAAGTAGGTTTTTAGTAGTACCTATCTTAATTTAACTAGTGCACAATAATGTGTTTTCTTTATCGACAGAAGACTTTACATACTATTGTAGATAAGTAACCTAAAGATGGACTCAGAGAACAACTACATGGTACCCAAAGAACATCAAAAGAGCCCAAAAAAGAAATAGAACCCGATGGCGAGACGAGCTGAATAGCTATGCATGACTTACATGGACCTGACCATGCCTGACATGATAAACGAAATTGGAATAAGATGGGGGAGGCCTTTGTCCAACAATGGGATTTTTTGTAATTAAATATAGTACAAATGATGAAATTCTAACTAAGAAAATGTATTACGCGGCTAATATAATAACCTAAAGATGTTTTTGGTGGTAAACGATAACCTTTTATTCAACGATGCGATGTAAACAATTTTAAGTATGTAATATTTTGATATGAAAATGCATTGAGATCAAAATTACAACGGAATGAGAAGCTCGCATGCCCCATTGGGCATCAGTTAATTATCGAAGAATCTGTCTCCTGTTATTTTCTGAATGTTCGTGTTCGACAGACATGTCAATTAAGAGTGCATCGACTTTTTTCCGCTGACGGCAATTAGGCCGCCGAGCGTAGCGAGTGTGCGTGCGCGCGCACACTACTACGCCATCGGCCCGTCATCAGTCTTATGTTAAAAGTCGGTAACATAAAATTCGACATTTTTGTTATCCTGCAGGGTTAGCATGGTTGCCATTTTATCGCTTATCACGCTATGCGTCACTTTCGCACATACATACTTGTTAGAACGTGACAGCAACGTCGGTAAACGATAAAAACCCGACCATCATAGACTAGCTGGAATGCCAACGATGAATAAATTCATCTAATATTCGGTTGAGTTTTTTGTACGATTTTATTTAATTAAATGATACTCTAAAGAAGTTAGTAAGGGACAAACAAGTACATGTGCGTTTTGGGTTTGTTAGATTCATTTTGATGAGAAAACTAGGATGCAGGTGGTATCGAAGATCTGATGATGGAGCAGAAAGGTTAGTTGACGTAATACCTCCGTGTTTGGGCTCGTTAGTTTTGTTATGGCGACCACTTGGGCCGTACGTAGGTAGTTTCTAAGGTCTGATGATGGAGCAGAAAGGTGGCCACCGGAATTCAAGAAAAAGTTGATGTAATACCATCGTTCTTGGACTTGTTAGTTTTGTTTTGTTGTTGTTATTCTAATCGCTACGTATTGTTCATGCCTTTTTTGTGAATCCCCTGAATATTGATATTTTAAAATCTTTATTTCAAGAACAAGAAAAACACATAAAACTGAAATAAAATAAAGGTTTTAATTAAACATTCCCCCTTGGCATGGTACCGTAGATGCTGGCAGCGTTTCCTCCTTGTATTGCAATACTAATGCGTTAGAATATTAGATTTTTATCATTATGTGCATCTTAAGTCGTCTATTATAACTAGTTGTTGTTATTCTTAAACAGGCTTTAAGCGATATTAAGGTAGTCTAGGTATCCATAACTGTCATGATAATTTAGACCCTCTTTCTTACACACAACTTTTTTACATAAAACTTTATGCCTGGGCTTATGTTGTAGAGCTACAATCATTGCAAAATTATCTCCCGCGAATCTGCCGCGAATGCAGGAAGACGGGGGTTCGATCCCTGCCCTGGGAGGCGGAGGGCTTGGTCACTTTTTCTTCAATTAATAAATAAATATTACGGGTCAATCTTACACAAGTCGACCTAGTCCCACAATGGACTCAATAAGGCGGTATATAACGTCTCCATAGCTAACAGTCGTGGCCGTATTGTTGCCTTCTGCATTTCATAGAGTAATCAGATTTGTCTTGACAAATTGGCAGTAAAGTTCATTCTTTACTTCGAACTCTGAAATGTTAGAGTACCGTGAGTTATAAATAGAAATCAAACGTTCCCAGTACAGTCTGCCACACAGCTATGCATACAGCCAATGTGCCAAAAATAGGCATACACGAAATGCTCTGGCAATAAAGTCCTGTATACCAATAGTACTCGTATCTACTTTAATCGCTTTATGCTGAGCCGTGCGTGCAGACACTTTGACGGCATCGGCATAGTGACAGTCAAAGGGGTAATTACGACTGAATTAATCAATTGTTTCAGCAGAATAGTTAGTAGGCCGCGCGCAACCGTCGAATACAACACATGTGCACCTTACGCCCTTGTAATAAGGAACAAAAGAGTAAATTATGTAGGTACTTATATTTGACGTTGACAGTACTCCCTTTGCTACAGAGTGCGGGCGAGCAGAATTCACGGTAAAGTTAATCAAGTATGAAGCTGCCATTGCGACGTACGTACGTTATGTTTTAAATTGTACAATTTTAACAAATAATTGAATTCATGCACGAAATGCTGATGTTGAATAACATCACTACTGTCGTCTCTTTCTATAGTTTCTCTCTTGAAACCACCAGCAATCTGAATGTAACCTTCATCTCTTTACCTTGCATTGCGTTTGAGTAATGTAAGAGAACATCGAAAACGTATACGATATGGTTGTCTCTTGTTGCATTTATCCACCACATACGATGAGCCAATGTGTATTGTAGACTTTGAATTGATTCTACACATTGACTGGTAGAAAGGATTATGTATTGATGAATTTGAATGTTGATTCTTCTTCCTAGCGTTTTCCCGGATTATGCCACGGATCAGGGAGCCTGGGGTCCGCTTTGACATTTGGGGTCAGATTTGGCGTTAGCACTAGTAATACAAGAGCGACTGTCATCCCACCTTCCAATCTAAACGGTATTAACTAGGCCTTATTGGGATTATCTGATTATCTCTATATATATCTGAACGATGAGTATTTTCTACGTATTTATTTTTATCTATTTACTATTTATATTCGTTATATTCGCAACACAAGCGTTATTGTGCGGCTACCTGCGAATATAGTTCTGCGAGCAGCATGCGACGGCAGACAATAGCGGGCGAGAATGTGCGGAAGGCAGACTCAGGTTTGTGTCTTCGAATTCAAATATCGTGCAATGCGTAGCAAGTTGGTAACTTGCTCATGAGTAAAATCACTATGTAATTGACATGTTCCAATAAAGCTACGTTAATAACAAGAAATTTACGAGTAGGTACAGTCAACCAATTGGAACCCTAGGCCACTGTAGGACTATGTCATAGTGACGTTATTAATCAGATTGTAAGTAATTTCTTACTGCTTGTCATTTTGACATGGTTCTAGAGTGGCCTAGGGTTCCAATTGGTTGACTATACGTAAAGACTCACACTAGAACGAGCCGGGACGTGACCGGCTCTGCCCGATCTGTCAGTTTCTATAGAAAACGTTACGTGGCCTCCGAGGGCTCCGAGTTATCACGTGATTATTTCTATATAAATTGACAGATCGTCCCTTCCCGCCCCGTCTCGTCAAATATAAGACAAAAACAAGTCTACGCGCCATTTTAGCTACAAAATTGGAAATGCACGTTTTCGGCTACGGCGTATCGCTACGAGAAATCCTGATAGGTGAATGGGTAAACACGCGCTCGTATTTCTCTGTTTACTCTTTCCAGGTTCAAGTATTCGAGTTTACTACCAGGCCGAAGACATGAACAGAGTAAAGGGGCATTAACAACATTGCGTGTCAGCAGACGCATAAAGAACAATGAAGGAGGGTTCCTCTTTATAGCGAACAGCTGTTAGCGCGGTACGCACTGCCCGTATTACGGTGGTATGGTAACCCTATACGTTTGTTTGGTTATATGTATATGGCAGTGGCCCGGCACGGATTCCGACTCGGCAGTACAGTCGCCATCTTATATATCGGAGGCACCAAGGTGCTCAAAATATCTGAACAGCACTCTAATGTCATAACAATAGAATGTGTTTAGACATATACGCGACAGTAAGATATATCATAATTACTGTCCAAAGGATTTTCTACAATACATGTACCTACGACTGTGTGCCACAAGCAATGTGCTAATTGCAGAACATTCCCAAAATTGCAGGAATATTCTCGGAAATTTCTGAGAACTTAATAGGAAGTTCCCACTGAGAATGTTTCCATGAGAGCTTTGGTAAAATGTATTATGAATAATGCTTGATATCGCACAATTAGTAAACCAGGCAAGCGAAATATCTAACAACGCATGTGTCTAGTGCGGCCCTGACATTACTAGATTAAATAAATAATAAACAAATATTCTGGGTCGCCCTAGTCCCACAGTAAGCTCAATAAGGCTGGTGCCTTATTGAGCTTTCCGGTGACCGGGAAGTACCCTATACATTTTAATTCCCATTGCAAATGTATGGGAAATGCAACATACACTGCCGTATCTTTTGAATAAGTTGACTTAGAGGTTTGGTTTGGTGACGTACAGTTTCACAGCTTCAAGGGGCCGCAGATTTGTGTATGTGGTATGAATTTCAACTTGATACCTTTACACGTTTGCAAGATACGAGTAAAGGGTCTTGACAGACAGACGAACGGACGGACGAACAACAAAGTGATCCTATAAGGGTTCCGTTTTTCCTTTTGAGGTACGGAACCTTAAAAAGGGATGGATATGTTGTCCTACTGTTACTGCGTTCGTTCGGTGGTCTGACTATACCAACTAAAATCGCCAGTCAATCGAACTTACAAACGATGTAAACAAAAAGCATCACATGTTTTGTCACTGTTTCCCCTTGTATTTTCACACTACCTTACAAACACCACTGAAACCAATCGCTTCTGAAACGGTCGTATTATCGTAACATACAAAACAGAAAATAAATAACTTAATCCTAAGTATTATATTAAAATTTAAAAGTTAGGTTATGTCGATCAAGTTAGATTGACGGCGATTTTACGCTAGGAGGCCGTTAAAGATTATTTGAATAATAAGTTCCCACATTAGTTGGCTATATACGTTCGGGCAATCCATCGGATCTACATAACGGGTAAAACCATACATTAATTGGCAGACCCGGGGGATATGCCTGAACGATATAGCCGGCTATTCTCTATGGAAGTTTCGCAGCTCATGAAAATTCTCGGTGCACTGCCATTGCATCGCCACCCACACCCAACGGCTCCGTACGACGTTCGCTACGAATATCCATCTTTGATACCTCAAATGCTAAGCTCAAATGGGATTATACTCGTACATGTCTGCCGCATGCACCCGGAGTGATGGACCAAATTGGCAATTGGAGCCTACAGAGCGGCCGAAGCAGAGGTAGGCTAAAAAAAGATGGCGGGATGACCTGGACTTCGTTATCATTCAAATTGAATAGTGTTTAAATTATATACCTATATATTTTGACAAAGGTATATTAATGAGGTAAAATCTAGATAGTTAAACAATAATTATAGGATTTTATCAATAATTATTTTGTAATTTTTACTTAATTATCAGATTATTATGTAGGTGAGATTGGAATTTGAATATGATTTATAATTGATTGACATTATTGAACATGTATTTTTGATTTATGATTAATTATTATTGTTTTAATACTATTATAGACTTGACGATCTTTTAGTGAATTCGTAATATTAAGGGCATAACTATAAATAACATGTAATTTCCAATCTGAAATAAATGAATCTAAGCTAATCTAATCTTTGTAGTGACTGGTAGCGGGAGCATGCACTAAGCTGTGACGTGTGACGGAAAAAACGGGACGCCTTTGCCCCGCAGTGGGACACAACATAGTAGGCTATTAAAAACAAAAACAAAATGAAAGTACAGTAAAATTATGAGCGTCTGCAGGTGACAGCAACGTCGGTAGTTGTGATTGATCGGCGCACACACTAAACCCTGAAATCCCGGCATTATCTTGCGCCTACGCGCCGCAAGTAGTTGAACTCGAAGAGAGAATGTGAGAGAGTGCTTTTGTTCTTGAAATACGGGGTGGAAAGTATAGAGCATTGAAAATGGTAACCTTGATTTTATTGCAAAATATTTGTTGTAAATATGAAAAAATCTTATAATTACAATTTAAAACGAGGGTGTATGTATATTTGTTGTTGTGAGCTCCTGATAATTCGGCACCACTAAAACAATAGTACTTACATTGTGTATTAAGGGCGGTTAACAAAAAATTACGAACGAGTGTGAATTTAGGCCCGAGTCGAAGACAAGACATAAAATGTTTTTCATCGCATTTGCGAGGAACAATAATTATTAGTGGTATTATAGTAGCGCAGCCCACAGTACACTGAAGTGAACGGCGGTTCTGCGTTCGCGTGGGACGCGGGTCCTCCGAGAGGGCCGGGCGGGCGGCGGTAAAGTAGTATGAAAATCCATTACGGCCATAGGCATAGGCATATTTTTCACTTGTCCCGAGTATTGCCACTCGCCTACGGTTCGTGGCAAGATACCTCGGGACTCGTGGAATAATGACATACTTTCCGCACTAGCATCGAAATGTACTATTTTACACTTACATCTCTTAATATTAACAAAACATGAAGGTACACTTGGTCAGAATCACTTTTCTATACTGCTAGAATAATAAGAACGGCTGCCTTCATTGAACAAATGAACACTATCCCTAAATTGGGCTCTCTCGCGTCATCTTCGCTACAGCGGAGCGTAAACGGGATCTTATAAGCCTCCCTAGCTGTATCAGATACAGTTACCTATTATCTATAGTCCACAGAGGGGGAATTGCTTATTCCAAGTGGGGTCTAATTCGCATACAGTGATAAGCAGGTACGCCTTAAGCGGTGTCGTAAAGTTTTTGGATTTTGCGAGGGTAGATTTAACTGGAAATTGTATTATATGAGTGACACAGTCGGAAAGGGCGTTACCGTTTACGTTTACAATCACGTCTTTTGTTTTAACATTTTTAGAGATCTGTACCCGAAAGGTTACTAACAGCTAAGGAAATATGCTTCGAAATAAAGATATTTTAATTTAATACGGAAAATTATTTTATGCCCTTCACTTATAAATACCGAATGTTATATTATAGAGTACTAGTTCGCAGTATATGTATATGTTTAATTTTAAACCGGTTTTAAATATATGTACGTTTTTATTGATTATTCGAGTAAGGGTAGTTAAAATATATTACAAAACGTACCTACTCTAAGACTAAGCAAACCGAATGAACACAGAAAAGTACTTTACCAACTTAATATAAGTTAGCCCACCCCAACTTCCCACCCTGTATAAATTGTACACGTATTCCAAGAAAGTGTATTTATTTTCAAAACGGTGCAGCCTAGTAGAAACTAAAGGAAGAATACAATGAATTTGCTACGTCGTAGACGGTGCTACGAGCGCTACGAGACTTCGAGCTACGAACACATGAGCATTTGATGGTACCTGTACAAAGCCATAGACAAACCTTAAGACGTTAAGAAGTCATTTTCAATGTATATAGCTAGACATACATATTTTATATAAAACACTGGTATATGAAAGTATTTCAAATATTTATTATGTCCTCCTCTATAGTCGTATGTATGCCTCTATAAGTCAATAAGTACGCACGGTGAGTGAGAAGTAAGTAATACGAAGACCACTAGACAATATTCTAACATATTATTTATTACTATTTTTGAATTTATTTATTACGCCGTTACGCCGTTGATGGCATAATATCTTTACCTAGGAGGCACCTAGTTAGGTAATGAAAAAAAAACACTGTGTATGATATACGCATTATCATCATCACGATACATCTACGGCCCCTTATAAAGTGATACATTCATGTGACGTGTTAAAATGAAAAAAAAAATCTTTCTTTCAATCTCTTAAGTATGTCGCAATCACCTTTTCTTGTATTCACATTAGTAATAAAATTAAACATATTTCATCATTTCTACACTATTCTCAGCATTTAATAGCTCCTAGTGCGTACGGTCGGCTTCATAAATATCTATGAATTTGTATTCAATTTTAACCCTTATTCCCCTGTAATAAGTTCCAAAGTGACTGTGTGTGAGTGTATTTATAGACGTGACTGTACCTTCTCGAAGTGTCTGCCCTAGTATGGCCATGTGAATGCGCTATGTTTTGTAACAAGCAAAGCATTTGAAAACTTTTCTTTATTACCTAAGTAGATACTACGAAGTAGATTGCTTGTTAACCGCCTTTGTGATTCTAACATTTTTAACTCAACACTAAACCGCAAATCTCTCACAGCGACTACGAAGTAGCGAAGCTACTTTAGCAATATAAATCGCGGAAACTCCTAACGCCGCTTCCTTCACAAAACATCTCGGGCAAGGAATTTACTTTCGTCTCATATCAAGTCTTTTCGTTCAATTTGAGCTGAAAGGAATAGTCAGGCATCATAACGCGGATGCCGCGTTTTGCGGACAAAGACACTCACAGATCATGGATTGGAACTAGATAAAACAAGTGGCCTCTATAGTATATTGACTAACAGTGTCGATCTTTGCATATCTGTCGGCCGGGTTGGGACAATTTTTATAGAAACGTCACACTATAGCTTGGAAATCACGTGACCTCACGGGCCTGAGTCATACTTTATGCGTGCTATAAGGATATTCATATTCGTGAAGCTATATATCTATTTGCAAAACAACGGAAAACATATATAACATATAGCTTTTAAACCCAGCGTCATGAGCTTTTCTGCTGACGCCTTACATAGTGATGTGTCATACAATCACGTAGGTACTTTTATTAACACAAAACAAAGTATTTTAGTAACAAAAAGTATTCAGTTAGAAATGAATATGGAAAAATGACAAAACAAGAGCAACACATAGTACAGTCAACCGCAGATATAATGAACCCTCTCTGAATGCATTATCTCTGAGCTCATCGTACATTAACCTTATAAAAATGACACACAAAGTACGAGTATGTAATATACAAGTACCTACTAACATGATAATTTCCATTATAACTGCAATTTAAAACGGGATATTTACCATGAATGTTTGTTTCTCTGAGCCCCCGATATTTTGGCACTGTTACAAGCGCCATGGTCACAGTAACTATCCCGTTTTAGATTGTAGTTATAATACGAGTACGTATTGTGTCTAGTTAAATAAAAGGTCTGGAAGATGCCATTTTGTGAATTGCGGGATGTTAACAAAATGGCTGCCGGACGACAAACGCCCGCGATAACGACTTCCTTGCGTGTGGCGTGCACTTGATGTTTTTGGTAAGTTTGCACCTAGTTTGATGTGGTGACGTGGCTATGGATATGTGGTTATATCTTTTTATACATATAGCAAAATACACATGTATTGTAACATTGCTCAAGATGCTTTTCTCTATTCCAATTTCGACTTTTCCCAATTCGAATATCTAAAGCGTCAATAGCCACGATATACGTTTGGGCAATCCGTCGGATCTTCATGTCGGGTATGTCTGCCGGGCATCCGCCGGACGAATTTACTGTACATTGATAGGCGACTTTCAAACCGAACTTGTTCAAAGCCTGCCGGCTCGAACCAATGAGTTTTTTGGAACTTATCTACGAAATATAATTTGATATTTACCAATCGCTTTTCAAATCAAATCAAATCATATTTATTCATGGTAAAAATCAGAAATACAAGAAAACATTTAAATACCAAAAAAAAACAAAGAATATTTTTACCACGAAATGGACTCGCCTCAGCATAATGCTATCCCGAAGGACAGCACTGATTTTCTGGCAAGCCCATTTTGTTGGCCCATTTTCGTTGAAGGAAAACATCGTGAGAAAACGAGACTAATCCCAAACAAGGCCTAGCTCTCGGGGCTGGAAGGTCAGATAGATGGCAGTCGCTTTCGTAAAACTAGTACAGGCACCTGCAATAGTATATGACGCTATGAAGGCCGCAATAGTTATTTATTATACAAGGGGGCAAAGTTGTTGTTTAACTCTCGGGCTTATATTGAGACCCGAGCTAGCGAAAGATTCCAAAATTGAGCCACGAGCGTAGCGAGTGGTTCAATAACTGGAATCTTGAGCTTTACGAGGGTCTCAAGGCACGAGAGTTGAACAAACTTTGCCGCCGAGTGTATTACAACATTTTTCCCCTCACTATTGCGAGGAAAATACAGACTAAATACGATTATAAATCTTATCCACATGTAAGTTATCTTGAAGAAACCATCAAAAATCAATTTCAAAATTTGTCATTGAGTAGGTACACTCCTGATACTTAGATATTGCCAACAGCTTACCAAGTGCGGGATAAGACATGATTACATGACCAATTTAAGGTGTGACCTCCGATTGCGCATATTTACTATGGGCATAAAGTACTCACTTATATTGGACTGGTGGTAAGTAATAGGAATTAGATAACTTTGCCCCACATGTGAATAAAATGCGTTTTTCCAAGCTTGTTTTAAAGGACAAAACAGCGCTTTTCGAGCTAGTGAGGGGAAAAAATATATGACACGCTCATATGGCGGTACAAACAAGAATGTGTCAGATTATTTTGCAGCCTTCATATAGTCCTATACTATTGCAGGTGACTGTACCTACGCCTAATCTTGAGACTAGTTACCAAAGCGGACCCCAGGCTCCCTTAGCCGTGGCATAAGCCGGGAAAACGCTAGGAAGAAGAAGAAATTGATTGGTAGATACGATGGTTTTTAATATAGGTTTACTTATCCTACTAATATAATAAACGCGAAAGTTTGTAAGTATGGATGTTTGTTACTCTCTCACGTAAAATATACTGAATGGATTTTAATCGAAATTTACAATAATATAGCTTATACATCAGAATTTATAAAGATATTGTGTGAAGCAGACAAAGTTGCGACACCAGCTATTTAGATATGGTTGTGCAATGATTACCTAACGTGACCAAAAACCAACCAAAACATTTCAGAATAAAGATTCCCCTCAGAAAACGGTCGCGCCAAGTAAACAATGACTTTAAACCAAACATTTCCCGACTTAATTTTAATTAAGCCAAGCAAGGACTAGAAGAACAAAGGGTGTCATATGCACGTCATAAGCGTTAGCACACGAAACCGAGCTATTTGTTCAGAGTTCTAATAAAGACTGCAAGGAGCACGTGGGGAGGACGGCAGGGGTAAAATGCCGCTGGTGATGTGTGGGAAAGTTTTCGGTTGTTTGTTTGATATCAATTACTACGAGAAACGGATCTTTTGAAAGGCTAAATGTGGTGAATTTCTCTTACCTTAACTCCTCAATACCCCTGAATAATTGTATAAGTGCTAGTCAAATTTAACATTTAACTAAGTGTCAAGATGACTAATAACAAGCAAGGGTTCTTAAGGAAATTAGTGACAGATATGCGTGCATAGCCAAGATGCCAATCGCTAACGCTCAGTCGCGAACGAAACGCAACTGTCATTGTCGCACTAATAAGGAAGTGAAGAGACAGATAACTATGCTACGCTGCGTAGCGTAAGTTATCGGCATCTTGGCTACGCACCCTGTACTAATAACGGAAATAAGTGTCCATCCACTGTTGAAATCCATTTTCAGATGTTAAAAAAGTAAGGCCCACTTGCACTACCCAGGGTTAGCTGCTAACTCGGAGTTTAGCTGTCAAATTCCATAGAGGAAACGCTTAACTCTGGGTTATGTGGCCAACCCAGGGTGGTGCAAGTGGCCCTAAGTTAAACAGAAGCAACGTATATTTAAGGGTCTCTCTCCACTTCCAATCACTCCTCACTTTTGAAGTCAATCGTAAGTACTTTTATCACCTCAAAGATCCATCTTCCAAAGTACCATTTTACCGGCCCGTGGCCACGTGGCAGCGACAGCGGGATGAGCAGTAACTTACCCCCAAATGAGTTCGGATAAATCTTGTGCAACTAACGGGGCGAACAACTATTGTGTTTCTATTCCATTGTGCGCAATATTGAACTTAATATTTGGTAAGAAACTGATACGGACAGTTGTTTGGAGCTTAATAGTTAATCCTCTGATTATTTTCCCTTAGAAAAGTTTAATTTCTTCAATAAAGGATGACGCTAGGACGTGCTGGGACAATTGTGTCAATTTCCATAGAAAACGTCTCGGGATAGCTCAAAGATCACTTAACCTTTGGTATGTTGAACGTGAATCCACGGACCTATAAAGCGCGCGGTTGTTTTATGCCGCAATCGCAGCGTTTAGACGCATGCGATTTACGGAATGTGTTTGCCCCGTATGTTTCACCTGCTGCGTTAACCGCGTAAAACAATGTTCTATAATTATATTACCTGATTTGAAATGATCTGCGTCTAACGCATTGCGTGTAACGTAGCGTTTATCGCATAAAACAACCGCGCGCTTTAAGGTACGAGTACTTATTGATTTAAATATCAATGTCACTTTTTCAATCATCAAATTTGGTAGGGAGCATTCGTGGGGTGGGTTATAACTTATCCTTCCTAGCGTATTCCCGGCTTGTGTCACGGCTTAGGGAGCCTGGGGTCCGCTTTGGCAACTAATCCCAAGATTTGACGTAAGCGCTAGTTTTACGAAAGCAACTGCCATCTGACCTTCCAACCCAGAGGGTGAAATAGGCCTTGTTGGGATTAGTTCGGTTGCCTGACAATGTTGTCTTTCACCGTGAAGAGATTGGTAAACATCAAATGATATTTTGTACATAAGTTCCGAAAAATTTATTGGTACGAGCCGGTAGAAAAGTAAATGAGTAAATGGGTAAGATAATATAATCTGATGGCATTTTTTACGTTTCATAAATTAAGGCCTTAGTTTTTTGTCGCCGACTTAGTTATTGTATTTTCTTCCGTTATCATAACCACTATTTTTATCACAAAGCTAAGTATCTAATACTAAAACACTAATAAGTTATTTTTAAATTATTACATCCTAGGTATAGGCGAGTAATTAAGATATTAGTTTGGGGCCCAAATCCTGGGTCCCGGCCGATAAGGCGCCTTAATTTTGAGGTCTCCCGAACCGGATTGTCTCGGATTGCGACTTCCGAGCGCCATGAATATATTATCATAGTGATACTGATGACTTAGGTTAGGGGACTACAATAGCATATTGATGAAGAAATAATAAAAACTGAATAATCTGGCTGGGGGGGTTATGTCTCAATGTAACAATTTTGATACGGGCAATTTTAAGAGTGTTTCATTTCTTTTTTTGTATATATTTATCCTATATACATATACCTACCTATCGATTCTAAATCCTTACTGTGCCCGGAAAGGCAAATCATTTGATTATTGATAACTTTTGTTAGATCTGTACATAATTGCTTTTCTCTTAGTTCTAATCGTCAAAAACGAGGTATAATGCTTTAAAAACTTTTCCGTTTTGTTATAGTACCTTTGTCAAACCTTTGCTCCGACGAACTGCATAATAAGACGCGTTAGTTTGTTTAGTCAATACAGATTTCCTTTTTCTAGGAAAAATAATGTAGAAACTCCGGCAAGATCTCATTAGGGGAGACGTTTGTCTTCCGGACTTCCCGGATTGCAGGTTCTTTAGTCCTGAGCAGGAAAAATACTTGGTAGGTACTAAAATACTTGGTAAACGGGAGATTTTACTATTAATGTCGGGAATACACTCGGTCTAATTTGATAAAAAAATCGTGTTGCATTGGTTTTCTTAATGGTGTAAACGAAAGTTATAAATAAATAATAATAAATAAATAAATATTATAGGACAATCTTACACAAATTGACCTAGTCCCACGGTAAGCTCAATAAGGCTTGTGTTGTAGGTACTAGGCGACAATATATATAATAGACAGATACATATAAATACTTAAATACATAGAAAACATCCATAACTCAGGAACAAATATTCGTGATAATCACACAAATAAATGCCCTGACCAGGATTCGAACCCGGGACCTCCTGCTTCGTAGGCAGGGTCACTACCAACTAGGCTAGGAGGCCGTTATGGAGCTATTGTTTTATTATTACGAGTATGTTGGGTACACTTATACGCCTAGTCCCACAGTGCCTTCAAATACATGTACCGTATATCTACTCATATCGATAGATACATAAAATAATGCGTCTTGGTCAATATAAGTTATTACTAGTTAATAGTACATTGTGCATCTAGGGCGGTAAGAAGGGCATTACTTACGAGGGTCTATTGAAGCCCGACGCCGTAGGCGGAGGGCTTTAAATGACCCGAGTTAGTAATGCCCTTTTGCTCTTACTGCCCGTGGTACACATAATGTTTTTCATCACATTTGCGAGGAAATAAATAAACTCTATACAGGTAAAGAAACAATAATGATAAGCGGTAGTGTATTTGCACAGTCCACAGTACTCCGGAGTGACTACGTGCTGCGAGCGCGTGCGGGGCGGGTCCTCCGCGAGCTCCGGGCGGGCGGTAAAGTAGTATGAGAATCCTTTAAAACCATGGGAATAATACAGCTCTTTAAGTGTAAGTATGCTTGCATATAAAATCACCATTTCCGAGCAGGTGTGATGAAAAACTAGTTTTTCAATCCGAAGGTCTCGGGTTCAAATCCTGCCGGCTCGTACCAATGAGTTTTCCGACACTTATGTAAGAAATATTATTTGATACTTACCAATCGCTGAAGTGAATGAATACATCGTGAGGAAACCGGACCTATTCCGATAAGGCCTAGTTTACCCTCTGGGTTGGAAGGTCAGATGGCAGTCGCTAGTAAAACTAGCGCCTACGCTAAATTTTGGGGTTCCCAAAGTGGACCTCAGGCTCCTTGATCCGTGGCTTAAACCGAGAAAAGCTAGGAAGAAGAGAATATACATCTTAATATAGCCATTAATAATTAATTTCAAATATAACAGACGGTTATAGAAATCGCAATCAATATCATATCTTATAGACTTTTTATTTTTACCGTACCTAGTATTTGTTCTTAGTATAAAATGCACATCCCTAGGCAGCTAGTATTGCCTCTAGAAGCGAAGACGTCTTTTGTTTAGTCAATGAGAGCAATTTAGTTTCGAATATCGGGAATTCTCGAGAATTTACATCGAATATAACGTTCTGATGCGGAAATTATTAGTGGGTACCTATGATGAGATTTGACTGGATATTAGTTGAGTTTTGGTTTGGTCGCTCTTTCCATGCAATACTGGCTCTGTACCTAATGTTTTAAACGAGCAAAGTCGAATATCTCGCAGGGGGTCCAGAACGTTGGAGGCCCATCGATAAGACCGTGCGACTTTCAATCCGATGGTCATGTATTCAAATCCCGGCTCGTACAAATGAGTTTTTCGGAACATGTGTATAAATTATCATTTGATAAACATCGCGATTGGTAAACACCAATCGCTTTTCGGTGAATTAAACATCATGAGGAAACCGACTAATCAATACGATCTAGTTAACCCTCTGGGTTGGAAGGTGAGGTGGCAGCTTTTGTTAGACTAGCGCTTGCGCCAAATCTGGCTATTAGTTACCAAAGCCTAGCTCCCTGAACCATGGCACAACCCGGGAAAAACGCTTGAAAGAAGAAGAAGTGGGACGGGACGATAGAAAGAATAAGGTGATAGCTCGTGTCAGATCGGATCACGTGCCGAATATAAATGAGATATAAATGAATGAAATTTGTTTATGCTTCAAATATTCAACTAGATAAAAGCTTTCAGATTTAGAACAAAACCCTTTTGTCCCATTTTCAATATTAAGTGTCTTTTTACGTACCTGCTTCTATGTCGTAATTTATTATAGCATAAAATGATATTGTTCGTCAGTAAATGAGAAAGTTATGGATATCGAAAAAGTTTATTCTAGATAAAACAATCCAGGCTTAACTGTAACCCGAGCGTGTTCCTTTTTTACTTCGATGTTTGTTTTTAATTTATGTTCGTTGATGGAATACATTTTAACTACCTATATGTATATTCATAATTACTGTGTTGTTAACTGTAGTTCGGACTTAGCCTTTGAGTTTTAAACAAGCCCTCCATCAAAACTAAGAACATCAAAGTCATAAACCCGTCCTTCACTTCCTCACCAAGTAAAGAAAGTGTCAAAAAGAGATGTATATATGTTTGTTATTTCTCCGATTCTGTAGGTTGACAACAGTTTTGCTGATCTCTTTTGATGCAATTCGTCCAAACAGCCAAATTAAATACATCGTTGTAATTTGGTAGTCGGTATCAATGCATTACAATACAACTTAACTTAGTTGCATATTTTGATAGTAGATTTTCAAATATCGTAAGAGACACGTTATTAGGTTAGACTTACGACATTTGCGAAATCCACTGCCAATTTCAAGGCCGGTTCAAACCAGGGATCGGAAAACGGTATTTTTGCCGTAACGGTATCGCTCCCTCCGCCATGAACGGAAAGGATTTCGTTTCTGTTCTCGGTTACCGGTAAAAGAACCGTTCAAATAAGATACCGGTTTTGCCCATTTTGTTAGAAATTCGTTCCTGTGGAACGAAATTAATCGGTTAAATTGAAAATTTCGAAACGAGATAGAACGTGTATTGCTGTACTCGTCGATCTTTTATACGACTACTCGTGAGTACGCACCCTGCTGTACTCGACTTAGAATATGTTATTCCGATCCTGCTGTTTGCTTGCAATTATTATCGTTCATTTATGTTTAGTCTAGTTAATATTTATAATCGTTTTTATTACAAAATGCAATGTTTTATTTATTCAACTGTGCCGTTGTCGGATGTAAGAGGGCGTTTTTATTTTTTGTTGTACAAAAACCATTTTTGGAAATTTTAAATTTTTTTAATTCTTTTGAAATTTGTATGGACAATTTATGACACTTTTTTTCTCCTACTAGGATTGAAAGAGCTCGTGATTCTGAATAGAAAACAATTTAAAAAAAATAATTTTCCAAAAATGGTTTTTGTACAACAAAAAATAAAAACGCCCAAGAACTTCGTTATAAAACGAGACCTGATTGGAGAACAATTTTTTACCTCATCGTATGTAACTCGTTGCTAAATTGAATATTCAAAAATATACAGGGTGTTTTTTTATATCCTTTAAATTTGACAGGTTGCTTGTTACGTTAATAGAAACTGCGTTGTAGGTCGCTTATAGTTGAATCAAAATTTTTCGTTGTCCATACAAAGTAAATAAATTTTACATTGTAAAAGGTCCTTGAGAGTTACACAAAAGTTAGTGACAAGCATGACAAAGTTTAACTTTATTCGTGACCGCTCATGCCAAAACATAGCTTAGTGGTAGATGGTTTGGTTAATAAGTGCGATTAGGCTGTTAGGTCCCAGGTTCAAATCCCAAGAACTTACATTTATTTCTCTGTTTTTTTCACGTTGTAGATAACTGAATAGTAAGATATTTAAACCTTTTGATTGAAAAAGTAAACGAACTGATTTTTGGTTTACTTAAAAAATCATGAGTGTACTTTGGGGGTATGAATGAAATGACTAAGTCCATGGGTTTTTTTTATTCTTCGTTTCTCGAGAACCTTTCCGCCCCAACGGCCATCGGTTCTACGTGCAATGTGCCCCGCCCACTGCCACTTAAGTTTAGCGATTCGGAGAGCTATATCGGTTACTTTGGTTCCGCTGCGGATGGTCTCATTTCTGATACAATCTCGCAGTGGGACTTCTAGCATCGCCCTCTCCATTACTCTTTGGGTGGCTTTGAGCCTTCTTATGAGGCCCATTGTAAGCGACCACGTTTCAGTATCGAATGTCATTACTGGCAGCATACACTGATCGAAGACTTTCGTCTTCAGGCACTGCGGAATATTGGACGAAAAGATGTGTCGTACCTTCCCGAACGTTGCCCATCCGAGTTGGATTCGACGATTAACCTCTTTCTCGAAATTGGGCCTTCCTAACTGGACAGTTTGTGTTAGGTATATATAATCGCCTACAACTTCGAGTGTTAAGTCTCCGATTGTAACTGGAGTTGGTGCTACATGGGCATTTGACATAATTTTCGTCTTATCAATATTCATCTTAAGACCAACACGCTCGTAGGTCAACAAGCATCGTACACAAATCCTCCATGGTCTACGGAGGTACTCGGCGTTTGCATTGATGTTTAGCCTTCTCGAGTCCAGAGTCTTGAAAACATCCTCAAGTGCAGCGGTAAACAGCTTAGGAGAGATGACTTTTCCCTGCCTGACTCCCCGCTGCAGCGGAATAGGCTTCGAGTTCTGGTCTTGGAGTCGGACTGACATAGTGGCGCTCTCGTACAAACCCTTCAACATATCGATATAGCTACTGCTATACGCCATAGTAGACTACTGTCTACTTGGCACCTTTGGAGGGATTGTAGTACCGCCCAGGTTTCGATCGAATCAAAGGCTTTCTCGTAGTCCACAAACGCTAAACAGAGGGGCAGATTATATTCTTCGGTCTTCTGTATGACCTGACGAAGCATATGGATGTGGTCTACGGTACTAAAGCCTCATCGGAAACCGGCTTGTTCGGGAGGCTGGAAGTCATCAAGCCTGCGTGCGAGACGATTCGTAATGACTCTTGAGCTTATAGACATGGCTCAGAAGTGAGATGGGTCGGCAGTTCTTCAGTAAGGCGTTGTCGCCTTTTTTGAAGAACAGTACTACCACACCTGCGCTCCATGCCTTTGGCGTTCTCTCTTCCAGTAAGCCGAAGTTGAACAACTTCTGAAGGGCCGTAAGGATCGGTTTACCACCCGCCTTCAGAAGTTCGGCTGTAATTCCGTCTTCACCAGGCGCCTTGTCATTTTTGAGCTGTTTAAGAGCCATTCTAATCTCGTACAGGCTGTGATGTCGGGGATGTCTTCGGTATAGTGTCGGGTCAGTCTAGCTCCAGGGTCTTCCGCCAGACCAACTTCGGGTCTGCTAGTAGACGTGTATAGCTGTCCATAAAAGCTGTATCTCACTCAGGAGCTCAGGGTTGGATGTGACGATTCTACCATCTTCAGTTTTTAACTTAGCGAGCTGGCTTTGCCCAAAAGACAGAACAACTTACAGAAACTTTGGAGCCCTTATTTCACTCTATGACCTCTTTAATACACTTAGTATTTAATTGGCGCATATCTCGAGTGAGGGATTTAGAGATCTACTTGTTGAGCCGCCGGTATAGAGTCGCATCAACTGAAGATTGTAAAACCATTTTACTCCTTTTATCGATGAGTCTTGTGAGTAGAGTCTGAGAGCCTTTTGGTCTTGTTTGTCCGTTGGGTCTTAAAAAACTTAGACCCAGCGCTATGGACAGCTTCCACAAACCCGTCGTTGAATTCGTCCACATCATCGCCTAGGCAATCGAAACGGTTTTGGAGTTCCAGCTGACAGCTCTCGTGGTTTTGAGCTTGGAGTGCAGGACGGAGCGTAGACTTCATCAATCGAGAGCGTTCTAGCTTAGTAAAATATTCAATGTGCCTCTTACTAGGCGGTGATCGCTTCCAGTTTTGACCGTATTGATCACAGCAACATCATTGAATATATGTCTCTTCGTCGACATGATGAAGTCAATCTCGTTTTTAGTTGCACCGTCGGGACTCATCCAGGTCCATTTTCTGTGCTCACGTTTCTTAAAGAAAGAGTTCATCATGTAGAGTCCCTCCTTCTCCAAGAAACCAACCAGTAAATGCCCCCGGTGGTTCCGACGTCCAACCCCAAACTGCCCCACTCTCAGCTCGTCACCATCTCTCTTGCCTAGTTTCGCGTTGAAGTCCTCCATAACAACGGTACAGGTTCTGGAGCTATGCATAGCTTTTAAAATATCCTCATACATAGCCTCCACCTCGTCATCGGAGTGTGCCCAAGTCGGCGCGTACACCTGTATGACCTTCAACGAGTACCTCTCAGATACTCTGAGTATAAGGTACGCCACCCTAGTCGACACACTCTCGATTTTCACCACGTTGTTTACGAGGGACTTGTGGACGATGAACCCGACACCTCCCTGGGACTGTTGGTCGCCCTCCCGGAAATAAAGCAAATTACCGGACTTAAGGATTATCGTATCCTCGCCCTCTCTTCGGACTTCTGACAACCCCACGACGTCCCAACGCAACTTCCTTCTCAATCCTTCCTCCAGTTCCGCTAACTTTTTGTCGGTCAGCAGTGGACGCGTGTTGTACGAGTAAGTTGCCAGGGCCAGGAGTCGTCGGTGGTGTTAGCCGGATCCGGTGGGGAGTAGGGGGTAGCAGGTACTCTCAGGTATGCGATGCTGAGATATTGGCCTGCACCTCAAGTCTATCATACACGTCCCCGTCTTCCCTGGATCTGCCGCCGCGGACCAGGGAGGAGCCAACCAGCCGGTTGACCGTACTTCCCGGGCAATGCTAGTGGCCAATGGGCGTCGCACTATTTACCACTCTACCCCAGACCACTAGTAGCTAAGTATGAGGGCGGCATCCGGTGTGGGCCACGCTTCTAAGGATGATGTGGCACCCCCCACCCGCCGGATGTTATTAAATATATGTATGTGTACATATCTAAGTATCTTATGTATAATCAAATATAACTGTCCTCTTAAACCAATCTAAGGTGTTCACCGTGCCGAGAGATGCATGGCTGGTGGTGAGACCAGTCGCGAACGGTGGCCTCGGGTATAGGGCAAATACCCGTTGTACACTTGCCTTATCTACGCAAGCGGGGCTCTGCGTGGATGGACTGATTATCCCTTGCTACTCGTGGGAACTGTATGGATAGTAGTAACAAAAAAAATATATTTAAAAACAAAGATGAGGTAGAAGGTGGAACGACTTCCTTGGATGAGACGGCGTATGCTGAAGCACCAAGGAGGGCGAAACATAAGAGTGGGACGGCCAAAGGGGCCCCATCGAAGCAGGAGAAGCCTCCGAAAGTTGGGGTACCTTCGGGAACCCTAGCCGAGGAGGCTAAGCCTGAGACGATGGAGCCTCCGACAGCTGGCCCCTCAAATGACCAAACAAAGGCGGCTAAGAGCGGGACAACAACTGTTGAACCCTCGAAGCAGGCCATTGATCCCGGCTGGGAGATAAGGTGCAAACCCATGGGGAAACCTGCCCAGACCGACCAAACCGAGCAGCGAAAGAAACCTTCGCAGAGGAGGAGAAAGTGGCTTCGAAAGCAAAGAGAAGCAGGAAGTCGCTCTTCTGAAAACCAACAGAAGGTCGACGCCCAGAAAGAGACAGGCAATGTCGAGGACGCGACGACCTCTGCAGCACAAAACCAGGCGCAAAACCCAGAAGGGATAACCAAGAGGGCACGCCTGGACGAAACAATATCCCCTAGAGGCGAGCACAAACGACCACGCACCGACGCCTCGGGGACAAAACCTCAACCCTCTACCTATGCAGCGGCGGCGGCGGCAGACCTGACGGTGGCGATCACCAACGAACGCACGGGCAGGCTGTCGCAGCAGGACGCTGAGGAAGTGGAGAGGAAAATCGGGGACGCCATTTTCCAGGCGGCCATCGAAACCGATATAGACACAGTTGCGGAAGCACCAGCGTTCTCAGGCAGACCCAGCTTGGTGGATGGGTACCTAAAGCTGTGGTGCCAGGACGCCAAAACAAAAGAGTGGCTGATGGAGTGGTTAGGATCAGCCACCCTTCAAAACGGAGACCATCTAGTCGGGAAGAGGGAGGACGAGATGGTCCGAAACGTAAGGTGTGGCATACTAATACCAGCACTAGAGAACAACCTCACCAAGGTAGGAAGGGTACTCAACTTCCAGAACCCTTGGGCCTTGGTGAGGAAATGGACCCTTAACCAGGCGATCCCGCTGAAGAAGAGGGGATGCACACTACTCCTGGTGGGAATACCCGAGGACGCTGTGCCAAAGCTGATGGAGAAGGAGCGTAGACTGAACTACATGTGTGGGACAGTCTACGTTCGTTTCCAGCACAGCGGAGGGCGTTTTAAGGATTCCCCGCCGGAGAAGACCGACAAGGACAGTCAGCCAGACGGAGGGGACGAAAAACTCGCAGGAGAAATAAAATCTAGTACCCCCTCCGCCATGGATACTGACGGTGCAACCGGACCATCCACCTCGGACATGGAAGAAAGTGTATTGCTGGATTCTGAGGACGAGGAAGGACTACCCAAGGGGATCAGTCTCCTGAACCTTAAGGGAAAGGCGGATGGGACACCCTCCGATGGCGCCTTCCCTCTGTAAGGTCATCCAGGTTAACCTCCAGCATAGCCAAACAGCTACGGCTCAACTAAGAAGATGGCTGGAGGTTAACCAAACGGCAATAGCCCTGATCCAAGAGCCATGGATCAGGAACACACGTATAAACGGCCTCAATAACACCGGAGGTAAGTTAATCTATAATACACAATGCAAACCTAGAAGTTGTATATACATATCAGGTAACATAATGGCACAACCACTAACTGAATTCTGTTCCAGAGACGTGTGTGCCATAAAACTCCTCAGAACACAAAACTCAAGTCTGCCGGAAATAATCCTGGCATCCACCTACATGGCGGCAGAGGACGACCCACCTCCAATGGAGATGAACAACCTCATACGCTACTGTGAACGAGAAGGGCTCGAGCTTGTCATATCCGTAGACTGCAACGGCCACCACAACTTATGGGGAATGGAAACCAACAACAAAAGAGGTAACGATATTGTTGAATACCTTATGTCAACTAACCTAGATATCTTAAACATAGGATCAAAACCAACGTTTGTCACTCGTAGATGTAACACTATAATTGACATTACTCTAAGCACAGGTGTGGCAGCGCAACACGTGTCCAACTGGCATGTGTCGGATGAAGCATCCTGCTCCGACCACAGATGGATACGATACGACCTGACAGCCGATATCCTTAAACCACCACTTAGGAGAAACCCGAGACGAACAGACATACCGGCGTACACAAACCTTCTCACAGGTAAACTAGACATTAACAAACACACACACAAACCTAGCAACACAAAGGAATTGGAGCAACAGGTAACCACACTGACTAAAAACATAACTGATAGTTACAAAACCACATGTCCACTATCGGCCCCACAAGGCGGAAGGAAAAATGGCAAGAGCGATGGCTGGTGGGGACCGGAGCTGGAACGTATGAGAACAAAACTAAGAAGATTACTAAACAGAGCCATGAACACTAGAAACGAAGAAGACTGGGATGAATACAGAACAGTCAAATCAGAATACAAGAAGAGGCTAAGATTCAGGAAATCGGAATCGTGGCGAACCTTTTGTGACAACATATCCACGGTGACCCAGGCGAACAGAACAAGAAAGATCCTTGCGGATCAACCAAAACAACTGCTAGGCACCCTGAGAAGACTAGACAATAGCACCACTAGCACTCCAGCTGAAACAGAAAGAGTGCTAGTGGAGACCCACTTTCCAGGATGCAAAGTAGTAAATGAACATGAGGTAGAACAACAAGTATCAGACTACAATCCAACCGAAAGTGAATGGGAGACAGCAGAACGAATGACAGAACTCAATAAAACAACCTGGGCGGTGAATAGTTTCGACAAATTCAAGTCGCCAGGAACAGATGGAATTTACCCTGCTCTACTACAATGGGGAGGACGAAAACTAATGATTCATCTATCAAACATACTGTGCAGCTGTATAGCTTTCAGATACATTCCACACAAATGGAGGGAAGTTAAAGTAATTTTTCTACCAAAACCGGGCAAAACCGACTACTCGGACCCCAAGTCGTTCAGACCAATTAGCCTTACATCCTTCATGCTAAAGACGCTAGAAAGATTATGCGACAGAGAGCTGAAGGACACGGCTCTAAAGAACATAAAGATTCATCCAAACCAACATGCTTACAGTCAAGGTAAATCAACGGACTCGGCCCTCCACGCTGTAGTAAGCAACATAGAAAATGCGCTGGAGAGGAAAAACTCCTGCTTAGGCACTTTTATCGATATAGAAGGAGCCTTTGATAAGACCAACTTTAGCAGTATCCACTTAGCATTACAAAGACACGGAACAAACCAACTGATAACAGAATGGATAATGAACATGTTAAAACAAAGAATAGTAATACTGACGGAAAACCGAGATCACCAGGCACTAGTTATGAGAGGATGCCCCCAAGGGGGAGTACTGTCACCATTACTATGGAACCTGGTAGTAAACGACTTGATAACAAAACTTAACAATAAACACTTTAGGACTATAGGCTATGCGGATGACTTAGTCATCCTAATCAGCGGCCCAGTAATTCCCACGCTATTTGAGTTAACACAATCTGCACTAAAGATGATAGAGAACTGGTGCAGGGAGAATGACCTAACGGTAAACCCAAAGAAGACCGACACAATTCTCTTTACACAGAAAAGAAACTTGGGTACATACAAAATGCCAATGCTCTTTGGGGCAAGACTGACACTCTCAAAGGAAGTCAAATACCTAGGTATAACTTTAGATGACAAACTAAACTGGAGCAAACATCTGGAAAATAAACTAAACAAAGCAACAGTGACCTTCTGGCAATGCCGAAGAATGGTGGGCAAGAAATGGGGGCTTGCCCCGCACATCATACTGTGGCTATACAAGATGGTAATAATGCCGATGATCAGCTACGGAGCGGTAGTATGGTGGCCCCGAACACAACTAGCCACTGCAAAGGAAAAACTAAACAAGACCCAAAGACTAGCATGTGTGGCAACCACCGGCTGCATGAGGACTACTCCAACTGCGGCCATAGAAATAATGCTAGGACTCCTGCCATTACACATCTACATACAAAAAGAGGCGGCCGCAACTGCACTTCGGTTGAAAAACCAAAATCTGTGGTCAACCCTAAGTTCAAAACATAAACAAATCTATGATAATACAGTTGCTAACATGCCAATACTGGAAGCACCTATTGACAAAATACCAAAAACGATGATCTTCTGGAAAGACTATGCCGTATCGTTAACAGAAGACCCGAAGGAAGGACTAAATCAAACAAATCTTAGAATATTTACAGACGGCTCAAAAACAAATGAAGGAACAGGATGTGGTGTCTTCTCAGAAGACCTAAACATGCACATCTCGAAGCCCCTAGGAGAACACAACACAGTATTCCAAACGGAATGTGTGGGAATAATAGAAGCCTGCAATGCAATACAAAGAAGACAAATTAAAAATGAAAACATATTAATACTGTCAGACAGTAAATCGGCACTACAAGCGCTATGCAGCGACAAATTTACCACACAACTCACACTCGAATGTCATAACAGCCTCACAAAGGTAAGCGAGGCTGGAAACAAACTAACTATAAAATGGATAAAAGGACATAGTGGCTCAAGGGGGAACGATGCGGCGGATGAACTAGCGAGGAGAGGCTCAGAGACACCAACATATGGACCCGAACCTATCATACCACTTCCTTTATCGTACATACAATACCAATTAAACCAACATCACAAACAACTTCACAATAAATACTGGAATGATTTGGAAACATGTAGACAAACCAAAGAAGTCCTACCGGAGCTAAACCAAAAGCTCACGAGAACCTTACTGCAGACACCCAGACACAAACTGCGGAAAATAGTAGGACTATTCACAGGACACAACACACTAAACAAACACTTATATAACATGGGCATAACAGACAGTCCTCTGTGCAGAGCATGCATGGAAAAAGAGGAAACGACAACACACATTCTCCTAGAATGCGGACAGGTAGAAGTATACAGGAGTAAGTACTTAGGAACTCCAACAACACTAAAGGAAGCAATTAGCAACCTAAAACATATGCTAAGTTTCGTGGAGGAGCTAGGGTGGTTAGAATAGGGCTACCTCGTTATCACGCAAAAAAGGCACAATAGATGTCGAGTTGCGGAAAACGCCCAGCACAACTAACTAACTAACTAGCCGGATCTTTGCCGGAGATTCTTAGCACCACTGAACACCCCGTGACTTCAATTTAAGTGTTTTTACTTTTTTGTGTAACATTTATAGAAATCAAACTTAGGCATATTGATAATTAGAGATCATCTATGCAATACCATCAAATTTCATACAGCATATGAGGAAGAATTATGGTGACAGTTTTTTTTTTTATAAATATTATGGGACAATCTTACACAAATCCACCTAGTCCCACGGTAAGCTCAATAAGGCTTGTGTTCTGGATACTAGACGACGATATATATAATAGATAGATACATATAAATACTTAAATACATAGAAAACATCCATAACTCAGGAACAAATATTCGTGATAAACACACAAATAAATGCCCTGACCAGGATTCGAACCCGGGACCTCCTGCTTCGTAGGCAGGGTCACTACCAACTAGGCTAGGAGGCCGTCATGAATGAGATGAATAAGAATAAAGTTTTACTTTTACTCCATAGTAGGTAAATGTATGAAAACAGTTTTCTTTAATTTCTGGCTTTTTTGTACATTACCGAAAGTGACCCCAAGGAAACTATTGATACTGGATAGAAATGGAATCGATTGACATAAAAAAAATACATGTAAAAAAAACTTTTTTCATTTTCATACAAATTGTATGGGGAAAGTTTTTCTCGATTTATGGCTTTTCTAGTCGATTTTTTTTTGGTCCGATACAAGCTTTTGATCCTGGACAGGAATGGAATTAATCGCCATCAAAAAAACAGTTTGTCAAAAATTACCGTTTTCTGGCACCCTGTTTTTATTCCAAAATCTGTAAACGCCAATCTTCATTAATTTGAAATCAAAGGAAGGTCTCCTAAGACCTATTTAGCCTAGCAACACGGGATCTGCTAGCTGCCCTCACTGACCCAAAATTTATTTCCACCCTGTAATATCACATCTATGTTTAACCGAACTTAAGAATTTTTTAGAAATCAGAATCGGTAAACTGTAAATGTAGTTCGAAAATCGCGGGCTAAAATTTAACAAAAATTATATGCATGTATAAAAAAGTGAGATGATTTTTCCGAGTTTGTGTTATAAAACATCAA
Source organism: Lathronympha strigana (assembly GCA_949128165.1). NCBI lineage: Eukaryota > Metazoa > Arthropoda > Insecta > Lepidoptera > Tortricidae > Lathronympha > Lathronympha strigana. The sequence continues at coordinate 6,756,365 of OX421911.1, forward strand.
GCGTAGAATATTCCCTACATGATGGAAACTAAAATAGCACTATGCCCGCCGATCGACGAAACAGCGCCGCCGCACGCAGACACATGTCAGGATCGGCTGGGTTTAACCGTTATTATTTCGTTCGTGCGAACGTTAAAATTACGTTATCTGTACTTATCGGTAAGCACGAACATTTCGATTTCATTTTGTTCGTTCCATCAATTTACCGGTTAATTGTCGAACGAAATAAAGAAATGGAATTAGAACCATATTAACCGTTAAGCCAATACCGGTTCCGATCCCTGGTTCAAACTGTTGTCATTTGACAGTTTTTGTACTACTTCCATGCTTTAGTTATTATTCCGTGATTTTAAACCAGACGGAATATTATAGCAAAGTCTGTCATTTCCTATATAAAAAGTCTGCCATTTTTGTGAGAGAGGGGCACGTCAAATGTACAGCTGTTCATAAGTGACGTACAGTCAGTCACACAGCTATGAATACAGCCAATGTGCCAAAAAGATGTATACACGACCATAAAGCTCTGGCAATAAAGCCTTGTATACACATATATTTGGCACTTTGGCTGTATTCATAGCTGTGTGGCTGACTGTACAAATAGCTATGTCAAACAAACATCAGTCCATACAATGAGTATGACACTATATTATACCTATTTGGCAGAGAGATAGGCCCAATTACTACTCCGTCTGGTTTAAAACTAAATGGACTTAACATACAGGGTGTAACAAAAGTACCGAACGATACTTCAACAGCGGATAAGGTTAATGACCACGAGTACAATGCAAGTGGAAAAAATTCGAATCCGGAAAACAAATATGTTTACTTTGTATGGGGATAGGTGCATTTTCGATCAGCTGTTCCATACAAAGTGAAAAATTGTTATTCGAATTTAGATTTTTTTTTACTTGCATCGTACTCAGGGTCATTAACGTTATCAGCTGTTGAAGTATCGTTCGGTACTTTTGTTACACCCTGTATGGATGATATATTGAATTTTTGTCTAGCTTATCATAATTATCATTTCATCTTTAAAACATTATTATTCATTGAGCGGCATGTTTAAAATATAAATAGTATTTTCATCACAATAGGCGTGACATGTTTCGACTGCATCGGACAGTCACCGTCGGACAGAGCTGATCAGATGCTGCAGAGCTGATATTTCGTTATGTTAAGATAATATAACAAAATGTACGAGTAACAACCGGCCAAGTGCGAGTCGGACTCACGCACGAAGGGTTCCGTACCATTATTTTTAAAAACGTCAAAAAAAAAACACGGTTTTTGTATGAGAGCCCCCTTAAATATTTATTTTATTCTAATTTTTAGTATTTTTTGTTATAGCGGCAATAGAAATACATAATCTGTTAAAATTTCAACTGTCTAACTATCACGGTTCTTGAGATAAACCTGGTGACAGACGGACGGCGGAGCCTTAATAACAGGGTCCCGTTTATTCTTTGGGTACGGAACCCCAAAAAAATTTACAATCGCTAAAGGAGCTGACATATTTCTGAAAATATAATACTGCTCTGGCCGTTAAATGACTATCATATATCCTATATCACTTTAAAAGGATCTTAATGATAGCAAAGATTACATTTCAGCTCTATAAAAGCCATCGCAAAGCCCATAAAGGAGCAAACGCTGTAAGCTGCTCACCTATTTAGTAATTAACCCTATTTGCTCGATTCCATTCGAACTGAAGCTTTTATGGACCATTTGGTGGACTCAGCACGCTCCACTACAGAAGGCAACTGTAACGCTAACTTTGACAAAGTGCTAATATACAAACCGCTGACATTGAACATTGAACCTTAAATTGTCAGAATATTACATAGTTCGTAGGAGTTTTTAAGAATAATGCCTGGATTTGTGTGATTGCGTTGAAGGAGACAATTTTTATTAGTGCTTAGGTTGTTGTTAGTTTGATAGAGTAATTTGCTACAAGGCGCAATCGTTATTTCATAGTAGGTACACACGCGTTCAAAAGTGCATGGGCAATTTATGAATTAATTCATTCATAAACTGCCCATGCAATTCTGAACGCGATAGTACATGTGAAGGAGATAAGGTCAGCTTTCACAAGAATAAATAGTTCAGTTTCTTAAACCGTAAAAACGAAGGACAGCGCAAAGCCGCAAACAATATCACCTAGACTATAAAGTTTATTAAATTTTCACTGAAAGTACTCGCATGTGCTTGTTTTTCTATTTCAATTTTAGTATAAGGAACGGAAGGGTTTAGTAAAAGGCACTACTTACTCTATCCCTTGTTGCTGAGGTTCATTTCAAAACAAATCTCGGCATTAGGGCCTTATCAGCAACCGACCAAGTGGAACTTTTCGACCGACTACAAAATTTCAAAATAAAGGAGGTTCTCAATTAATGTCTTTTTTTTTGTTTGTTACCTCAGAACACTGTCAATACTAAACCGATTTTTAAAATTCTTTTTATGTCTGAAAGTAAAAAGGTCCCATTAAAAAAAAAAAACTTATGATGGGATCCATGAGGAATTGAGGGAACTCCTCAAATTTGAAACGCAAATGCATGACGATTTGAGTGTTTATTTAAGACACTCCAGTTTTCTTTACGAAAATCATCAATTTGGTGAAGTGAACCTGATGATGAAGATCAGGGATGATATATTGAAACTGCTCGATAATTTTCAGCTCTGTCATCCTATTTGAGACATTGTTACTTTGTTTGTGACCTTGCCGATCTACAAGGTAGTTTCATTTGATTTTACTGGAGATCTTATGACGGAAGCTATGAGCCATTAAGAAAGCTCCTCAATTTTTAAACGTACTCGTATGGTGAATTTGATATTTGGGAAGGCCAATTGAAGTATGTTTTTTTTCTTAAAAATTATACTAAAACATGAAGTTTAGACGCTTTATTGCGCATTGCACAACAAAATAGTAGAAATATCTCATATTGATGTTCGATTTTATTAAATCTGCTTTGGAATATAAGTAAAAAGCTAACATATTTTTATAAGCACTTAAAGGATGACTCACATCAGGGGTCTTACCATGACGTCTTAACGCGATTCAGTAATGGCCCCGACCGAGCCGGAACAATGTGTCAATTTTAAAAGAAAGTGTCACGCTCTGAGATCATTGACACATCGGTCTAGAGTGAGTCCTCCATAACACTCGTATTTATCGAGTATATATTTGAAATACCCACTGGGTTTAAGAATACTCTGCTAAAGTAAATAAGAAGAGACAACAAACGCAACATTTATCCACGTATAAATTCTGAAAGCGCCATTATGTAAAAGCAGTCCCACTCGGAATTCCTTACATTTCGCTTTGCTTGCTTCATTTTGCGCTTTTCGAGTTGGAATGCACAAAGATTCCAAGGAAACGTTCTAGAAATTTCAGAACAGAAGTGCTTTTGTAGCATTATAATTTCATCTGTGGTGTTCGAATTTCAACGTCGAAAAAATGCATTAAACGGCGTTGAGAATAAAAAATATCTTAGAGCGCATATGCGAACTGGCAGCTACAAAAACAGCCGAGCGAATTAAAAATAAACAAGAAACTTTTTTATACGCTTAAGACTTTTTGTTTTGATCGTCAGATATTTGCTTGAAGCGAACTACACGCGTAAAATGAAATTTATTCAGAAAACAAAGGCCATTTCCACTGGTGTCAGGTAGCGTCGGATTTCGTACGTCGGCCGTTGAAAGTTGTTTCATTGTTGTTTAAAACTATTTCAGCGAGCATTTTGGAATACGGTTTCTTCACTTGGAATCCATCTGGGGGCTTAGGTGGCAAAGTGGCCGAGAGCTAGTGGTTTCCAGTTTCGGCTGGCCGTTTACGTTCAATTTGATATGTTTTTTTTAGAAGAGCTCAGTGGGTCTTGACAGAGCTGGCTCGTTAGGAGCGTGCTAGATGTAAAAAAAAAGATTCTATCGACTACCTAAAGAAAATATTAGTTTTAAAATATGTACATTTACACAGCATTGCAGCAGTGGGTGTGGGGTGATATCACTGATAAGAATGACTCACTAGAATTTAATGGAACCGGACGTTATGTGAAATTGTTATATTGATATTTCGTCCCGCCCCCGTTTTGCGTCAGTCACCATTTAGTCATCCTGATAATTAGAAAAACGGACCTGAGCGATGTTATCTTAATATTGTCGTCGTATCGCCGTCGTACGGAAAGTGGTACTTTTCCGTACAATTTGACTCCGTTTAAAAAACCATTTTTGAGAAGGAACATGCATTGTCAATGAAGGTTTTTCGGTTCCCTTGCTCTAAAAGTTCGACTTTATTATTATTATGTTTTTTTTCTTTTGACTTTTCTCTCCAACTGGAGGAAGTTTTATTTCCATATACGCGGGCTTTTGGCCAAACGAATATAGAAACTTATACTAGAATCTACTGTTCTATTGTTAGAAATTTGCGAACTATTCTACATGTGTTCATAACAGCAGCTTTTTGTAGAAGGATATATGTAAGTGGGTGGATATCAAGGCTTTTAAGGCTGGTATGCAGAGTGCGTGGAATAACACCTGTAGATGAAATAATTATCGGGATAGTTTTTACGGTATTTACTCGCCATTGGGTTTTAATTTCTATGGACAGGTCTGTATATTTACTGATTTTTTCAGTGTGTGTCGTGGTAAGATTATGGGTATTTGGAATAGCAACGTCGATGAGATATACAGTTTTTGTGGTTTTGTCATGGAGTGTTATATCAGGTCTATTGTAGTGGATAGTTCTGTCCGTAATTATAGTTCTGTCCCAGTAAAGTTTGTATTCGGGAGACTCTAATATTACCTGTGGAGTGTATTTGTAGTAGGCGGTCCTGTTATTAATAAGATGATATTTATGTGCTAGGTATTGATGGATAATGGCTGCAACCTGGTCATCTCGATGCTTGTAGTCAGTTTGGGTTATGGACCGGCATGCCCCTGTAATATGTTGTATCGTCTCAGAGGCAGCATGACATCGTCGGCATAGGTCTGTGGTTAGGTTGGTATCGCGGATAATATATTTTCTATAGTTTCTCGTGTCTATTATTTGGTCCTGTATGGCTGTCATAAACCCTTCGGTTTCCGGAAACAATTCACCCTTCTTGAGCCACATATTAGAGGCCAGCTTATCAACATTGGGGTTGATCAGGTCGAGTCGGTGTCTGCCGTGGAGTGACTTCTGGATCCATGCTTGTTGTTTGTGTTGAGGCTCTACAATTGATTCATTTTTTTGAGTTGTGTGGTCATTGAGGTTAAGTGGCGTGAGCTTTTTGTCATTCATAACGATGGCTTGGTGCATTGAAGAGCGAGCAGACTGGTTATGGAAGAACTTCCTGAGTGACCTTACCTGTTTATTGTGAAGGTTCTTGATATCTATCAATCCCCTTCCTCCATCAGCTCTCGGTAAAGTCAGCCTCTGGGTACAGCTTCGGGGGTGGTGCTTGCGGTATTTGGTCATTAAAGTGTTGATGGTTCTTTGGAGATTGCAGAGATCTGTTTGTGACCATTGGATGATACCGAAAGAGTACGTGAGAATAGGAACGGCATAACTATTTATTGCTTTTATTGTGTGTCGTGCGTTAAGGTGAGTGTTGAGAATTTTGTGAAGTCTACCTGTAAATTTGTGTTTAAGCGCGGTCTTAGTGGATTTTTGGTGAATTTGCCGTGTTTGTTGGTAACCTAAGTATTTATAGCCGACTACATCATCAACAGGGTCGATTTGCTCGCCGTTATTTAGAGTGTAACTATTGTGTTCTACTTTACCATATCGAATCGATTGAATTTTGCACTTGTCGATGCCAAATTCCATGCAGATGTCTGCTGAAAAAGTTTGTGTAATATCTGCAAGTTTGTGAATTTCAGTTAAACTACTGCTAAAGAGCTTAATATCGTCCATATACATTAAGTGGGATACTGTATGTGAGGTATTTTCATAATTAAGTTTGAATCCAGATAAGCTATTATTTAGAAGGTTAGACAGCGGGTTAAGTGCAAGGCAGAACCAGAGGGGACTGAGGGCGTCCCCTTGGAAAATGCCTCTGCGGATAGTGATGGGCTCCGTTTCTACATTTGTGGAGTCAGTAAAATTTTTAATAATAGTTGACCAGTGCAACATTGTTTTTTGTAGAAATTGTACTATAGCGTCGTGTATTTTGTAGAGTTTGAGAATGTGAATAAGCCAGGTGTGCGGTACTGAGTCGAATGCTTTTTTGTAGTCAATGTACATAGTGTATATATTTCTTTTATTGCAGATAGCTTGTTTGGAAATAACGGCATCTATTATGAGTTGTTCTTTGCAGCCTTGACTATTTTTACGACATCCTTTCTGTTGCTGAGCTAATACATTATTTGTGTCGATGTGTCTGTATATAAGTCTACTGATACAAGATGTGATGATTTTGTAGATATTTTGTAGGCAGGTAATAGGTCTATATTTGGAAGGGTTTTTTGTGTCAGTTTTATCTTTCAGTAACATATATGTAGTGCCTTGCGTAATATATTGCGGTAAAGTTTCAGGGTCATGAATGAATTTATTGATGTGCTTTAATAAGATTGGGTGCAAGTATGTGAATTTTTTTAGCCAATAATTGTGTATTTTATCAGAACCAGTAGCTTTCCAATTATGAGTTTTTAATATGACAGATTGCAGTAGATCGATGCTAATTTCTTCAAAAATCATGTCAGGTAAAGAAACAAAGGACTCTTTCTCCGTCTCGATCCAGTCGGAACGATGATGTTCAGCCGGTTTAGACCATATTTCAGACCAGAAGTGATGTAATTGATCCGCAGTGGGAGCTTCCGTGTTACTATTGGGACTTTGAATCGGTTCGGGGTCACTAGTATGCGAGTCTTGTAGTGTCCTGTAAAATACTTTTTCATTATTCTTAAATTGTTTATTTTGTGTTTTGCGAAGAGTCGTTAGTTTGTATCTACGGAGACGGCTAGTGAGTGCGCTAAGCTTTTGTTTTAGGGTATCAAGAAAATGACTAAGTTGTGTATTGTCATTTTCATGACGCGAGTGCAGTTGATATTGTTTTTTAATGGCATTTATGTGTCTTACAAGTCTTGGGCTGGAGTTTCCCTTCATATATTCTGTGAGTCTACCAATCTTAGCTCTCAAATCCGCTATTCGGTTCCCCAATCTCTTTTGCCACGCGGGCAATTGATAATTGAAATGATGTGTGCAATAAGGTTCTTTAATTTTTGAACCGTTTTGGGTGGCAGCGACAAAAGCAGCACAATAAAGGGTTGTTTGCGTGGTTTCAAAGTTAGAATCATTAGCTAGATACTTAGGAATTAACACGGTGTTAATAAAGTGAACAATAGAAACAAGTTTTTTGGATGGCTTTTGTTTTGGTATACTAGGCCTATGAGTGGGATTAGAACTGTCAAACCGTTCTTTAGCAGCTACGAAAGCTTGTTCTATGTCATCTTGCTCAGTTTGCGGAATAAGGTGTTGTCTCTCGTTTCCACCACTACTCTCTCTTAGGTCTTCAGATTGGTTTTCAGGTGCAAGAGTTTCTTCAAAAATATCGGTCTGTAGGGTTTCGGTTAACGAGTTGGTAAGATGTAAACTACGAGTACTAGTGTCTTGAGTAATGCTGTCATCTAAACTAAGTTCAATCGCAATTTCATGTCTGAGTTCTTGTAGTCTTTGTTCGCTGATATATTTATTGCTGATGATAACTCTTCGCTGGTCTGCTATTCTCTGTTCAGATATGTGGGACAATTGAGGGTATTTTGCAATAATTGTCTGATGTAGTGGTTTCCTGTATGCTGTTGTATTTGTTTCTAGTCTTGTTATTCTAAAATAGTCTCTCATTATTGACTCATTTATTTCATTTGACCAGCTCATTCGTTGGCCACTATTTTGTATGATTGTTTGTGATTGATGGCTAGGTAAAGGCGAGTTTTTCAGATCATTTTCGGCTAATTTTCTGATTTCTGCAATGTCAGCATCTGACAACAGTTTATTTCCTACTATGGCCCTCCGTTGATCTCCTAAGCGTTGCTTGCTGACTTTAAAAGTGGGAAAGTTTTGGCTGAATTCATCATATAGTTGTGGTAAATATTTTCTTGTTTCAGTTTCTAGTTTAGTTATTCTAAAATATGTGCGCAAGATGAAGATGTTCATATCTCGAGACCATCTCTTCCGCACATTTTGACGAACCGTGGCGGGTGCAGGATGGTTGGCAGTATTTGCCTCCTGCACAACATCCGCGGCCGTGTTAATTAAGTTGAAAGGTGAAGTACATGTTGATGTACTCCCGGAACCTGTACTAATCAAGTAAGATGCTGGTGATGACGGGACTGAAGAGAATAGAGAAGACGGCGAAGGTGGAATTGAAGGATACAACGAAGTCGGGGATGATTCACGGCTTATGGGGTTTTCGGCTGTAGTATATTCTTCGATGGGAGCCCGCCTGGTCAGCTCCACATCGCCGCTGGTTCGCATGCTGTGGCACCCAGCAACGGCTCCAGGTGCGCCCCGACGATCGCCCTCGGGCAGCGGTCCGACTGCGGCTGTAACAGATTGTTCGATGGGAGCCCGCCTGCTCAACTCCGCATCGCCGTTGGATCGCATGCTGTGGCATCCAGCAACGGCTCCAGATGCGCCCCGACGATTGCCCTCGGGCAGCGGCCCTGGACGTAAACTTCTTGACCGTAACTTCATATGTAACCTAAATAAAGCAGAAGAAGAGGAAAGGGAGGAAGAAGAAGAAGAGATAGGAAAGTTGGGGTCTTAGTTTGGGAAGGGTGTGCCTGGTTGATATTGGCAAATTCTGTCGTATTTCCCTAATTGGGGTGCAGTCTAGATGTTTCGACCTCATTTATTTAGTATCACCACCCCGTAAGCCCGCCCACCACGGCAAGGTGATCCCTTTGGGGGGTTATTATTATTATTATTTCATTTTTATTTCAGATAATATAATCCATAACATAATAACTAATTTAAACTAAAATTAAAAATAACATAAATTAATTAAATCAAAAATACCTTAAACATAAAAATAAAAACAAGTCAGTTAGACGAAAAGTGCAGTCTATCCCAGTGAAGCTGGAATGGTCCGTCTAGGCGCGTTGCCACCGTCTGTAGGAGGCTATTCGGGCTGCCGCGCACGCGCCTCAGCAAGGACGCGACGCGCTTGCGCATTATGGCTTGGAAGCCATCTGTGCGCCTCTCGCAAAACATCCCCGATGCACTACAATGGCGCGGCAGCCCCAACAGCATCCTAAAACTATTATTATATTGAACGCGCAGGGCGCCGAGAGCTCTTTGTGTATATTTGATCCATAGGCTGCAGGTGTAGAATGATTGACAGAATGCTTTAAAAAGGGTAATCTTAGCTTAGTTTGTACACCTCGCAAACCTACGAATCAACATATTGCTCCTAACTGCAAGCGCCCTGCGTTCCCTCTCTACATCCTTATCATCACTCAGGCTCTCCGTGACCCAGTGTCCCAGATATTTAAATTCTTTAACGCTGCTAAGAGGAATGCCGTATAGTTTAACAGGCGGTACACATGGATAATATTTGGTTCTGGTTACTTTAACTCGAGGCTAGGCGACACAAAATCTTTTTTTCTGCTTTAGACTATGAAGTAAAATCGCAGGCAGCCAGCGCTCTTCGGCGGGTTGCGGAACACTGACAACGATCGAGCCCAAGCATGGCAATCATGGATGTTTCAATTTCAACGATTTACAGTGAAATAAAACCTAATACTTTCCTAACAATTGAAATGAAAAACAGAGTGTATACCTCAGACATAAATACCCATTTTAACCTCAACTTCTACTTTTATATCGGCATGTCTCGGCTAAAATGGGTCACCTTATGCCCTTGATATACAACCTACTATTTTGACATGACCTGATTTTTAATTTACTTACTCACGAGCTTTATCTATTTTGTTTTAGAAAACACATAAAAATCACTTTTTCTTTTGGAAATCGCCTACCTTTCGCACTTGTTGCATAAATAGCTATTGCTACTTTTACTTAAATTTTCAGTTATATGTAGTTATCTATTGCCTAATTATGAAGTTAACGTACCGAACTATAACTTCGATAGTAAGCAATACCATCGCTAAGTCATGCACGCAAGTTGAGGCTCCAAGTGCTAATTTATGTAAGAAGTTGTGTCGGCAACTCGGTCTAAGTTGACCGAGGGCTGGCCAGGAACTCCGGATCTATTGGCGATAGCCTCAGTTTAGGTATTTGGCTTGTAGATGATTTGAAGCTGGCTTATTAAACTTTTAGGATTCACTCAATCAATCAAAAATCAAATCTCAGCCCCTAGGCTGAGATTTGATTTTTAAGCTAAGCTATTTATAAGCTAAGATACCTATATCTTTATGATCGGCTAACTTTCTCAAATAAGCATGTAAGACAAGCCCCGCGCCTCATCTGCCCACGACATAGAATGGCTAGTTTTCGTGGAAGTTTTAGGTACGCTGCCACACGATGCTGGAACAACATTCCTCCTCCAATACGTAACTCAGGTACAGTGGCTATTTTTAAAAACAAAATGAAAACTCATCTGCTTACGGAACAAACGTCCTCTAACTAGCCGTCGATTGAAAATATACATTTATATATTCTATAAATATTTATATATTATTTATTTAAACTACATTATACAAACATTGAAATTAAACACTTTAGAACGGATTAATCGCGTTTATTAACACCATGATCCTACGTTTCGAGCCCTTTACAGCACTCGTTTTCACAGGGTTAAGATGATGCCTGAACCCTGTGAAAACGAGTGCTGTAAAGGGCTCGAAACGTAGGATCATGGTGTTAATAAACGCGATTAATCCGTTCTAAAGTGTTTAATTTCAATGAATAATAATCGCGGTAACAGAAGACAATATTATTATACAAACATTTAAAACGCGTAATTTATTTAGTTTATGTAAATATTATAACATTTAAAACTTTCGCAATTTGAACACATATTTAAACATAATTATTAAACGGGTCTAAAGCGAATTTACTTATTTACCTTATTTACCGACGTTTCGACACAGGTTTCACTGGTCATGGTCGCGGCTAACTGATGTCCCAGCAAAATGTCAAAACAGAGATTTCAGAGAGAACCTGTGTTGAAACGTCGGTAAATAAGGTAAATAAGTAAATTCGCGTTAGACCCGTTTAATAATTATGTTTAAATATATGTAAATATTTATCGCAGTTCTTTTGTTAATGTTGATTTGCTGTAAAACTATTCTGTTTTTAATCTGGTGTTATTTGTTATTGTTGTTCTGTTCTGTAATGTTTATGTAAATGTTAAATGGATTCACTGAAAACCAGCGTCGTGGCCCCTCAGGCTTCGGCACACTGAGTGGACTCCTTTTTGAGACCACCCTCAACGTTTGTTAAATTTTATATACATTCCTAACTAGTTTTAAGCAAGTTGTAATATCGTTGTGTTGTGTGTTTCAAATAAATCATCATTCATTCATTCATTCATTCATTCAATAAAACGCGTTCTTAACACGCTTGTACAAATAGGTATCTCAACATGCACTCTAACGCTTTGAAATAATGGAGGCGTGTTCTGATATTTGTGAGCACCTCGGCAGTTCCTATGTATCTGATGGCGACTTTACTGACTTTACGAGACGATCTGTCAGTTTCTGTAGAAAACGTCATGTGACATCCGAGGGTTAGAAATTAACAGCTCGTCCCGTCCCGTCCCGTCCCGGCCCGTCCTAGTGTGAATCACCCTTTAATGTGATATGATTTTAATTGTACAAATAAAATTGTTTTGTGGCAGATCTTTTTGCGTGCTCCTCCGTATGTAAGATGTTATCGTCCATACACGAATTACACGATTGTACCGTAGGCCGTAGGCCGTAGGTATAGTAGATTACGTATCGAGGCCTGTAAAGTAAGAAATGTCTCAGATATCGTGTAGTTGTAGTCCGAAGCGAAGCTGAGGTCGTCAAACATGTGATCTGAGGCTTTCTTATTTAATGGCCAAGGTCCGTACACTATTTTTCTGCTCGACGTAGTCGGCAAGCGGCGAATTTGTTTAGCGTAGCAGCCTGCAATTGGCTACTTGCCGGCCGAAGGACAGAAAAAGTGCGTTACATTATGAATGAATGCATATATAGGGCAATTCTGTAGCTAGTAGCTTCCAACTGTACCGGAATGTCTTACTGGATGGAGAGCTAGTTACGGAAATAGGTAAGCAATTTATAGAGCCACAAAACCCCTCTAGTTTGTGTGCCATACTATCATTAATATCGTTCAGCGGTGGGTTTGAGAGTGGATGGGCCAACAAAGGGATTGTAAAATCAACTGAAGGTGTGTAATTTATAGAGCTCTGAGTCTGATGTGATATAATAGCTGATTATGTACCTATTTAATTCGAATATAACTTTGCCAGGCATTTTAGTTGAGGGAAAGTACTGCTAGGTGCCGTCAAAGGTGATGTGCCTATACTTCATCATTAGTAGACATTCAAAATCGTGTGTCCAAAATACCGTCGCTAATATTCAGTCGAACACCCCGCCAGGCGACGACAAAGACCAACTACCACACCCACCGCTGAATAGCAGCCAGGCGCCCGGATTAAATAATTATAAGGCACACTTACTACAGGGGTTTCGTGGCTCCATAAATTACATAACAATTTCCGTAGCTAGGTCTTAGACTATACGATGTCCGCTGTAACTAGCTGCGTCGGCTCTACAGTTAATATAGGGTTTTCATTTCGGTTTTGAAGCTTTTCAGTTTACAGGGAAAGCGGTTTTCCCGGAAAACTCAAAGGAAACCTGAGTTTCTTTCGTTTTATTTTCCGAAGCTTTCGTGCCTATTCCAATATCCCGAATTTTCCGATAAACACCTAAAATTAGGCTTTCCATTACCTAATCCATTATAATATTGCGTTTTCCTTTTCCATTCTTATGCAAATTACATTGTTCGTCGTCATAACAAATTGTAAATAACTAATAAATACGTTCAAGTGCATTGACCGTTTGACGGTTCGAATACAATTATTAGTGAAATGCGACTAATAAAAGTAATTAGAGATAAATAAGCAGGATGAAAGGTTGAATTCAGACCCAGCCTAATCAAAATATAGATCAAAAGCGTATTTTATAAGGTATTATTCTCTAACAGTCGGAATAGTTGAAAGAAAACATATCTTGGACAAACTAACAAAGTTGCGGGGGCTTATACAATACTTGTCGTTTAATAGAACAAACATAAAAAAACCAGCGGTTATAAATATCTACCAAAATCATATTCTAGCTCATAAAGTTATAAGAGCCAGTACTTATTCCTTTTGGAAAGCCCAGATGCCAAATTATCTGAAATGTCAATAGAAGTTTCTAGATCATTCTACTCATTTATTCGAATTCACCAGTTCGATTGTTCCAATTTCAAATAATATATTTGCTTCATGATTGAGAAAGGGCATAAGTTAACATTAGTAGGCTTTATTATAATGGGCATACGATAGAGTAAATAAAGAAAATAAGACCTTTGTTTTGTCTAAGTATGGTGCTGCGCGGGCGGCCGCGGAGTACATGATCAGGTTTAGACAAGTCCAGAAAGGCGTAAGCCTTATTGTGATAGTCATAAGGGTTGGTAAATAAACGGGTGCCTTATGACCATATATGGTCATCGGCGATTCCAAAGATTATTATAGCAAACAACGGTAGGCATGAGCCTTATTGTAATAGCTTTAAGGGTTGGTGAATAAACGGACGGCAAATAACCATATATGGGCATCGAGCGAGTTTTGATCGTCTCGGGAGCATCACGAAGGAGGTATAAATACCCATACTGGGCGGGGGAGCGGCATTCAGCTTTTAGCACTCGGACTGACAGTGTCTCTGGCTTGGAAGGAAGGAATTGTTGGTGAGTGGGGAATCTATCTTCGTGCGTCTCCCGGTGTGGGGTGAGGGGACTTTGTTTCCTTATCCTAGGCCCGGAGAGGGGTACCTCGGGGAGGGTATCACCATGAACGACGGTTCTTGTGGCGCCCTCCGTCTGGTACTTTCGGAGATGGAGACTTTCACTTTCGGTTAAAGTTTTCTTTTGGGGTTTTAACGTTTTTAACTTGTATTTGTTTTTCAATTTTAAAGCCAGATAGCTGTACGAGCAGACAGTTTGCTCACAAGCACATTCCCCCTAACGGTGCCAAGGGGATGTGGTTGTAGGTTCACAGTTTACCAGGTCATGGGGGGCCTGGCACCATTATAGCCTTTTTGCTGGCTGGTGATAATTCCCCTCACTTTTCAAGGCCAGTTGTTTGTCGGATCGAAGGCATCTCGTGCGTGCCATTCTGAGTAATCGGAGTTCGTGGTAGCCAAACAGCGCTTGAAACAGTGGGTCCTTATTATATATATTATTTATTTCCTTACCTATCCTAGTCCTTATAATACACCAGTAGGGCTGACGTACTTTCTACCGCCGTCGTTAGACGTAGAAGGGGGCGTTACTCACTACACTAGCTGTTAGATTGCTATCTCGGAGTCGCTAACCGAACTTTCTGTCTTTCTAGTAGGGACACACGCGTCGTATTGGTCTTTGCGCTAAGTCTATGGTGAGTGTGACTTGTGTAAAGACAATACTAGAGTAGGGACGGGGGTAGCGGGATACGTAGGGTAGAATCATACACATTGGGGTCATTCTTGGGGTTGGGGAGGGGCGCGGATACGTTAAATTATTAGAAAAAGGGTTGGTCTATTTGTTTATGTGGTTAACGGGTTAAAAATAATCCTGGGTATCGAAAATACGTGTTTGTTGTTACGCGGATATTACAGTATGGCCAACTCGTGGCTACTGTTTCCACTCGTTTTATGCGTCGCGAGAGTCGTCAACACGTGACCATAGTTAAATCATGTAACGCGTCGCGAAAACCTACCGTGTCGATTTTAGTGAAGAATAGGATGTCACGTGTTTAAATATTTGCTTTGCTATTTGATTTGAATACGCGTAAACGAATAACTCTGGGTTTCGGGTGTATCGACGATGTTCCAAGTTTCAATCAGGTATTTACACATTAAAAATATATTATGTTTGAATCTAGCAATCCAAGCTATTCTGTGATTAAGGAATAGTTTGTTAGGGCCCCTTAGGCAAGCAGAGCCGTCCTTTGGGTTAATTCAGAGCGAAAGAATGCTCAACTTTGGTTTTTCGATCTCAGCAATCACAATCGTCAACAATTGGAACTTGGTGCCTCGCTTATACATCTAGAAATTCTAGAACCGCGGTCATAGCTTACTGATCTTATGAAGGGACAACTTGGGGGTAGTTCTCTAGCTAGTGGTCGACAAGTAAATAGATACAAGGCAAGTTGATGGATACTTAGTGCTTCTTTCCATCTAACGGACTCGCCTAGGTTGTGAAGTACTAATAGAGTCTCTCGATGGATCCTATCCTGCATAGAGTAGAGAGGTAGGGGATATAGGCAGATCTGGTAGTCAGATATAGGAAAACTCCAATCCCCATCGACCAGAGAAGTGGCATTCAGTGTGGGATACACTGTTCGAACCTAGGTCGAAAGGTGTTAGGATGTAAATGATAAATTCCATAGATTAGGGACTAGGGATAAATGAGCTTAACTCAGGACATGTCCTTCTCTGGCATCCGGAGTTCACTTAGGCGTAGGGGTACTTTACCAAAAACCATTTAATATTTTTATAATATTTATATACTTATTTGTCCAATATACTTTATCACTCAACTGAGAAAACCTTTATTTTGCAAAAACCTACTTCAATAATTCAAAACTGTCACTCTTCTCAGCTCCCATACAAATATTCAGTATTTACTACTTATTTACCGGCTTATATACTTATTGAATCCATTTTCCAAATCTTCTACACAAGGTAATCATCAATATTCAAACAACCGCTTCAGCGCTCTAAATTTATTATTCAGCCCATATTCTATACTATTGTTTAGTACTTACACTACAGTACAGTACAGTACAGTAGTTATTGTTTAGTACAGATTTATTTACTCGCTTATACACTTATTGAACCCATTTATCTACCAAACTATTTATTCCAGAAAACCATCATTTAGCAAATAAATATTACAATATTCTAAAATTTGCCAATCTTCTCATATCCCTTGTAAATACTAAAAACATACATACATTTTGTTTCCCTTTTAAAATTACTTCTTAAAACCCATATACTTGTTTATCTCATTTACTTAATCAGTTATTTAAGAGTCATTAATTGTGAAAAATAGCTTCATACTCTAATTATAATCATAAAAAGCCTTTCTTAGCTCAAATATTTGTTTCCCTTCATAATTCACTACCTCATTCATTAACCAAGAAAATCATAACTTCGCAAATATACTTTTATTCCTTTTGAGTTTACCATGCTTTGTTTTAGTCAACTAAAGTCCATCTTTATTAAATATTATCCATCTGAAATTGCTTCTAAAAACTAAATCCTAATGTTCACGTAATCATTAATTAGAAGGTGCAAAACTAGTCCGTATCTCGCATAAAAGAATCGCGGGTTTCTACTTCACATACGTAGTGTCCTACCCTTTAACTAGACGAACACGCCTTGGCCAAACAGTAGTGGGAAATTGTGGGGAAACCTTAAGAAAATTTATTGGGGGAAAATTAGTTAGTTTTTTCAGGGAATCGCGCAATGTTATGGGGGGGGGGGAGTTACATTTTGGAGCCGTGATGACCAGGATTAGGGTTAGCAAGTAGCCTGCCGTAGGCTACATTTTGGTATCGTGAGAACGGAATGCGAGCGAACTAGTTTTGCCCTTCGCTAAAAAAATTATTGTTTTATCTTGAATAGAAACTACAACAATCTAAAATCTTTAATTTAAAACACCTTAGAATTTTCATGAATAGAACAAATTTTCAATTCTTTTGATCTTTTATTAACTGCTTATCATGTTTTTAAATAACAACAACTTTTGATTGCTTTAATTTTAAATAGTTTCAAATAAAATAAAAATTTAATAGTTGCAACTTTTCCATCTCATTCGTTTTAGTCTTGATACGAATTACGAACGTTGCCTGCCTCTCACTCGATGAAGTCTGTTTCCGTGGTTGAATCTTGGATCTTTATAGGCTCCTTCTCGCTCGTTGAAACTCGTTTCCGTAGCTGCAAACGTACTCGCAGCTGCAAAACCAACATAAAAATAGGTTAATCACGTAAAACTCGTTTTATCCTGAGGTTACTATTGTTGTATCTTTTACCTAAATAACATAACATAGGATAGAAAACAACATAAAAATACGTTCCTTGTAAAGGTTATGTTCAATACTATTTACTCGAAACCTGTGGTTCGCTCAAACCTAAGCTCGCGATTCCTGTGCCTCGTTGGTCTCTGACAGATTTGCTACGTATTTGAATTTTCAATTTTTAAAAATCGATTTTAACCGCCGTCGGACTTCGCGATGATGCGTTTAGCGACGCTCGGGTTGTCATCAATCAAACATGTTGATATGCAAGCATCGGATTTTCCCGGTGGACTCGGAGAACTTCGCTCGCTTTGCTCGCTCGTGTAATAATACAGGATAGTGAGTGCCTTAGCTGATCGAATTAAATGTCTTTTCAATCAAAATATTACGGGGCACAGGGGCGTAAATTAATCAAAAATATATCTATATTAGCTGCAATGATGATGATGATGATAAACGGTAGTTAGTCGTCAAGGAAAACGTACGTGACGTTTAGAAATAGCGTAAGGTTATAGGGGCGTGTACCGATTTCTTATAATTAGTGGCGCGCTTGTGCCATTTCAGTTTACAATTAGACAGCGCGCTTGCCTAGCTTGAATACATAAAACACGTGTAGTAAACCCATATGTTTACAGAATACGCAAACATTCAAAAGAAATTTTAGAAGTTGCCTACATAAAGATGTTACTGTTCGCATTGGCGTCAATATTGTCATTAGAAACGCGAATAATATTCGTTTTCAGTCAGACAGCTTGATAATGTAGCTTATTAAATCGGTAGACTTAAATTTCATACTCTTTTTCACTGCCTGTTGCAAAGTAGGTATGTATGTATGCATGTCACCTGTTGAACAGATATAATCATGCTATTATTACCTAATCCATAGTATTTTAGGCTTGTATTATGCGCGCTTCATACGTCGTCGTTTAATCCAGTATATGCGATACATTACAATTTATACAGTAATAACACGTGACCACACTACGTGCGATCAATTCAATTTAATTCAATTCAATTCAGGTCGGTTGCTCCGTGCATCGCGCTAGAGCAAATAGCCATACTTGACGAACAGAGCGACATACCGTTGTCATTAGCTGTATGTATGTTTCGTGATAGGTCGCAAACACACAACTTCAGCATTCAGTACTAAATAAAATATACATTTGAGTATGAACTTACATGTTTTGAAGAACAGGTCAGAAATCGGGAACTGCTACGGGCGGCAATAGTAGCGTGTAGCCACGATGTACAGGCATATTGCTATTTGGTGAAACGCGGCTTCACAGTCTGAAATAATATAAGAATATTCATAAAAACACACTAGATTAGTCATTAGTTCTGAACTTAGAGACAAATTTCAGCAAATACTAGCTTTAAATAAATATTTAGCGTTACATTAATTTATTTGAATAAAATATTATATTTTGAACTTCAGTGTATGACAAAAGTTCCAAGTCACGTGCTAATGGGGGCGCGGCATCCACTTTCCAATAAAATTAAATAATTTTAAATGGCTCCATTCAGTTAAAAGTGGCAGTAATAAACATTTCATCAAAAAGATTTAGAGTCATGGTCCTATAAGGTATTGTTACAAATACAACGCTTTTAAGTACAAAAATAGCAAAACAGGCTAGGCTTAGTTCAAATAAACAAATAAAATTTGAAAAAAGTTACTACACTTGGGTCTCATTGTTCACAGGTATATGATTTTTACGTCTCCGGGGACAAAATTTTAAATTTCCTAAAAACATGGATTTTGCGAAGGCTAAGGGTTTGTTTTAATTGTGGAAAGTTGTATATTTAATTAATGCAATGACATAAATTACCTTTCATGAGTATCAGAAGGACATTTCTTAACAATGATCCATACTGAATGCGACATTGCTTTGTCCGGGCCACTGAAATTTCAAAATAACCAAATTTAATATAAAAGGCTTCACTTTGGAAAATTCTTTCAGTCAGTAGTTGTTAGAATAAGCTATTTGGGTACTAAGAAACCAATTATTGTGATAGATAAGAAAAATATATGGGATTTTAAGTTGCACATAAAATAATTTCAAGGTACATATATTAGTATAGTCAAGTATCAAAATGTTATTGACTTGAAATAGATAGAAAAACACAATTGCACTTACTTGTAGCTATTGCCTAGATTTTTCTTGATACATTTTCAAAATGGAACACCTCAGTATGTCAATAGGTTGAAATCATAGCATAGAATCCCATCACTTTATTAATTATAGGCTGCACAGATTTATGGCAAGAAGGCGGTCATATCATTAGTGTCTAGACGTTTGCTGTAAAATAAACATATTAATTATATGTAGACATAACATTCTAAACAAATTTTCATACTATTATTTTATTTTGTATACTAGCTCTGAGACAAATAACTTGGTACAATATTAACTTCACTTTGTATTGAATAGCCAAATTGTTTCACTCCTGTACTATAGAACACTAAAAGCTGCTTATCATTAACAAGTTGTGCTAAGAAATTGTGTCGGTTTTAGTGCAAAGGATCCCTATTATGCTTTTTTAAGAAATATCCAAATACTTAACTGAAAATATCTACACAATAGTAGCGATTTTACTTACTAAACGAAGGAGCGGTACTTACCAAGATAGGCGACTAGTTGCGTTTCCATAATGCATTCTTGCGAGTAATTTTCATGCAAAGTTGTCGGACAGAATTGTACATTGATTATAGATTTTCGCTGAACGTAGTAGTCCCGCGTTACGTTCTTCATCATAAAAGCCTTATGTTTTTATTGCAGATATTCAATAAACGAGATTCTTTCAACAAACAATTCTCTTATCGTGATAAGTTGCGAATTAAGTGTAGGTCATTTTGTTTTCCACTTTGAACTTGAGCACGGCTGTTCAGTACGACACTTTGAGTTTTTCCCGTAGTTTATAAAGACATTTGTTTATAAATTCGCATGTTAATCGTAATTCAAACAAAAGAAAAACAATTCAAGCGACAGTAAGTCGAAATAAACGTACGTAACGCTGGGTCGCCGGTAGTGAAAAAAATGACGTTCGACAGCGACACAGAGTAGATAGAATTGTGATGAGCGGTGTCATAGGTTACGATTTGTCCGTCACGTCCGATATATCGTGCGATTTGTCCAAGTCCTAAATCGGTGCAAAGCGGTTTAAGGAGTTTGCATATTTATTTTATTTGTGAGTATTTATTGTCACCTTTAGGTCAAAAAAATACTTTTAATTACTTCATCTACTAGAAAAATAAAAACGCAGTTGAAACACTAAAAACTTAGATAAATCAAATTTTCTTCTTTCAAAACGAATAAAAGTTGTGACGGTCGTCATATTAAAATAAAAGGTCAACATTATTCACTTAGAAATGTCATTTAGTATTGTCAAATTGGGCTAATTAATGTCAAAATTTTGTAAATTGTACAAACTTGATTTATTGCCAATTAATTGTTTATGTGTTTTTTATGTTTGCCTTGACGTAATTTCATTTCGTTTTGGTATAAGTTCGTGGTTGACATCAAACATTTTGTCAAATAACAAAGCGGATTGTATCCAATATGCTCTGATGTAAATAATCAGTTGAGTTTCATTAATTGCGAGTAAAATTGCGCCGTCTAAATGCACTTTTAGAAGTGGACAGTGCCTGTGTATATTATCTATGAAGGTCTACCGCACGTCTACCGCGTTTATCCAGAAGAAAATATTAACCTTCGGGCTGCATCTCTTTCGCTTGAACATGTAAGTGCGATAGGGAGAGTGATATAGATTTGCGTTCGTTCGGATTTCGGTCTAAAACGCCGGTATCTGTATACGCAAAACCAGAAAGGTCTTAAGCGCCACTGAATTTCATACATTTTATGTTTTTTTGTTTACGCAAGACTAAAAGTCTTAAGCGGCTTACGATTTCATACGTTTTACGTTATTTTGTTTACGCAAAACTAACAGTTTTAAGAGACATAGAATTTCTTAAGTTTTGCATTCTTTTGTTCAAAAAGCACATTAAATACGAGACACGCAACGCCAGGAGGCATAAACACCGTGAAGTCAAATATGTTTAGCGCTTTTTGTCCAAAGAAATAGCCAAATAATTTAGAATATATTTTACTATTGCGATTGAAACGCGAGCCATTCAATTGTCCAGGCGACCAGTAAGGCTTGACTCGGCTATGTAGGACGTCCATGACGTGTATACAGGAACCTCATTAAACTGGATACTCTTAAAGTTTGTTCGTTAGGCAATGGAGCGAATTCAGGAGACACGGCTGTGCTGTCGAGTAATACTGGGAGTTTACGAAGTTATGAATTAATACCGTGAAGATTAAAATATTTGTATTTCAATTATTGGATATGGTATACATTTATTTAAAAGATATCACTTGAGGTTGTTCAACTATAGAGGGACAGTAAAAGCAGTATTTTAAAGTGAATAATAATACACATTAACGGATTCGTTTTCGCGGGATGACGTTTTGGTTATTGTTACCAACCCTCGTAAACTGGCTGCGGATTTTTAGTGGGGAAATGTTTTTGTTTTGCATTTGAGTTTTGTCTCGTTTTATCGAGAAAATACCAATCTAAAATAATAAAAGGGCTGCTTACAATCACCTTACAATAAGTAAAGCAGAAGGTCACGTGAGATATAAATATATTCAGTGGTAGTGTTTTTGTGGAATAAAAATGATAGGCTTGATGCGAACTTGTTAACCAAAAATAAGTTATAAAGTGATGATTTTAGCCTGAGATTAGGGTCTGAGGGACATAAAAATGATTCGTGTATACAGTTTGTTTTGCGTTTAAACGAAATTTACTTATTCAAATCAGTAAACAACGTGGAACTGACTTAATGAAATTAAGAGTTTGTTGGTGGCAAAAGTTGGGTTTTAGTGATTATGTGATCAAGCAAGCATGGAGCAGTGTCATTGTTCGTAGCGGGTAAGTGTTTTAGCAAATCTTACGATTTAATCTAAAATTCTTTATATGCTTAGTATGATAGAAATAACCTTGGGGCTCACTAATCGGTTTGCTATTCAAAGTGGAGGGTGAGCGGTTCCAAAGAACTAAAATTCATACTTGTATTCATATGTTACATTATTTCATGCTCTCCAGAACGTAAAGATCCTACATTTCAGTCTTAGTCTGTATGAAACCTACTCAGTTAAGAGTACTTAGGACATAGAACTTGTTACAAAATAGTTCAATTCGAAATGGCAATGCTACACACTAGGTTTAAAATTAATCTAAATAAGGGTGCAATTCGCTTGCTAATCTATCTTAGGTCAGAAGCTATCAAATTTTACTGAATTTTGGACAATTTGGGGAACTGGGGTGGTCGTGCTTGGGACTCAAGTCATATTTTCTTATAATGCATTTTTTTTAACTTCTTATTTTATTATTATTTTCATTGCCAATGTAAAGAATGCGTTACAACAAATATATTTTGTTAGGTAAACTTTTTCTCTCAGATCATTATTTGTGGATATTAGAGGTCAGTACTTCTACTGTAACTTGGACTTAGAAAAAAAATGAGGTTTAAAATTTATGTCAATATAACGCCCCATTTTTATTAACGTATCTTTTAACCCATGCTAAAATAAGCTAATTTTGTTATTAACACTTTTTCTCTCAGATTAGTATAAATCGAGGTTTAGGCCTCTGAAGTTTTAAAAGGGAAATTAGGTATTTGAATGAACATTGATACAAATTAATATCTTAAATTCTATGTCTATATTACACCCCAATTTTATTATTAGAACATATTAAGCATGCAGTTATAAGTATATTATGTCGAGTAAATATTTTTCATAAACTCACTGTTTTGTAAATATTGATGGTTACTTATGAAGTTTTGTATGGAGGCTTTTGAGAGTTGGAAAAGCTTTGGCACAACTGGTATCATTATAAACAGCTATAATAATCATGTTCACCAGTTGATGTAAAAAGCACGGTTTGCCTAAAATACTTAATTTTACGGCGACCGGTTACCGCGAAAATTTTATTTATGTTCAATGTAGCGCCGCACCGCACGACTCCAAGTCGGTCAGTACCTATAATTTTTGGTATAAGTACTTCAGCTAGTACACAGTAATGTAAGGCAGTTACTACAAGACTATATAGAAACGGGTTTTGATGATATTTAAACATAGGTATGAGTACAATCGTTCTTTCATTAATTCGTAGACACGTATGGAAATAATTACTCTGAAATGTCGTTAAATTGTGCGAATTTCGTTGTTAACTTCTTAAAGTCACTTCAGATCCTTCGATTTTTCGTTTTCGAGTACCATATTTTTGCGTGGATTTCATTTACATTATTACAAACTTTACAAAGCCACCTCGTACTCAGGTTTCGTTGGGTCACGTGTATGAATGGAACTATGTAGTCAGAACAGAATTATTGAAAACGAGCCGGGTTTCTATTTCCCTGTTTTAGCATATATACTTTCGCGGCTAATCTACTTGTTTCGGAAATATCATAGATTAAGCTATGTAACGAATAAATTACGTAGGTATTTATTGGGCGATGGTTCCAACGGACAGTACAGATTTGAATTGAAACGAAGTCATTTGGACCTAAAATAAGTTTTGTAGTTTTGCTAAGTTAAAATCAATACGTGATTAATTATTCGCGAAGTTCTTTAAAGACACGTTTTTTTTTTAACGGGCTTTTGTTGTATCTTTCGTTCGGCATTGTTTACATCGTCACATTAAATGAAGTAAAGCGTTGTGTAACATTTTACATAAATTTGCAACATGCTGAGGACATCTTAACAAAACTGGACGGAATACGCGAGTGTTATTGATTATAATATTTACGTCGTACGATAGCTTAAATTCAGTAGTTTTGCGTTTATGTATAAAAAGGGGGAAATTGACTGGTCGAAATTAGCTTAGTTCGGGTTTAAAATATTAAATTTGTTACATATAGATGGGTTGTAATGCGCGTTCGTTAAGCTGTGAAAGTCGGTTGACAGGCGTCAGATGATTCTTACCGTAGAGAACATAACTTAAACAAATTGTTGGATTCCTGCATTTTTGTTATAAAAATTAAAATATATTTAACATTAATTGATAAGTCAAATTATTTCAAAATGTAAGAAGTTTTTTTTCAAAGTCAAAAATTGACTGTTATCATGAGTCATGAGTATTGTTACGACGGTATATAGCGGTTATTATTGTTGCTTTATTTTAATTTATAGTCAGTTGAGGTAAAATAATTTTAAGTCATCATTAAAAAACATTTTTTTACGTTGATTACACGACGAAGCGTTGGCTGTCTGTAAAAATCGAGCGGAAAAGTGCATGAGGAAGGATAGTGGTTGCTTGAGCGTTTTCAAAGAGATTTATGATGAAGGATGAAAATAAGACGATCGAATGCAAAGGATGAATTTTAATATGTGAGAATGGATTGATACGGGCAGACAATAGCTTGTGTGTGATCAAACTAGATTAGTCGGTTTTGCGGGGAAGAAAGGGGGGGGGGGGGGCAACTAGTCATCAAAATCTTATCAATTAGGTTAAAATCCCAATGGATTCGACCCATTATAAAGGGTACTTTTTGATGGCTACTGACTCTACAAGGTATGAAGATGGTCACAAAACGAAACCCACACACCTCATCTTGAATAAGATACATTCGACGTTCGACATTCTTTTTTGGGCCGTGAGCGTCTAGAAGGACGAGGCTTGTTAACAATTATTTAAATACGTTTATTTCCCTCATAAATATGAGCAATAATTTACTATAGTTGTTTTTGAAAAATGTTTCTTTAAACATTTTACCACCATTAGGTACTGGTACCCTGATTGTGTCAATCTTAAGTTTGTTTCCTGAAAAAAAAACACACCCAAACAAACTTAAAGGTCAGTTTATTTTATTCAAGTATGATACACGCGCCAAGAAAACGTGGCTGGGGATGGTTCGGTTGAGACATCAGCTCGAATTTTGTCAATGAATCCTGGAAATCACTTCGTACTTATAAAAATTAAAGGTCTCTTTGTTTTGTATGGGAAGTTTTTGCGTACTCACTAATACTGCGGACAATGTGTGGTGCCGGTTAGGGACGGCGAGGCAGATGCAAGCTCGGACGGCCGGGGTGAGGTAACAAGGACGGATTTAAGTAATCTATTGGTCTCACAATCCGATATCCCTGACGAGACAAGGTTTCTGGGGAAAAAGTGGTCGGGGGACATCGTCATAATTCAGATGGGCTTATTTCAAGGCCGTGCCATTTACAGTCACTTAGTATTGGAATACACACCACGCTGTTAAAGGGGAGTGAATCGCCGACGAATCTAGACTTCTAGAGTAAATAGTAGTTTATTTTTTTTCTTGAATCCCTTAGTGATTAACAAAAACAATAAAACTCCTAGGGGCGATTGTAACTAGCTGCGTCGGCTCTACAGTTAATATAGGGTTTTCATTTCGGTTTTGAAGCTTTTCAGTTTACAGGGAAAGCGGTTTTCCCGGAAAACTCAAAGGAAACCTGAGTTTCTTTCGTTTTATTTTCCGAAGCTTTCGTGCCTATTCCAATATCCCGAATTTTCCGATAAACACCTAAAATTAGGCTTTCCATTACCTAATCCATTATAATATTGCGTTTTCCTTTTCCATTCTTATGCAAATTACATTGTTCGTCGTCATAACAAATTGTAAATAACTAATAAATACGTTCAAGTGCATTGACCGTTTGACGGTTCGAATACAATTATTAGTGAAATGCGACTAATAAAAGTAATTAGAGATAAATAAGCAGGATGAAAGGTTGAATTCAGACCCAGCCTAATCAAAATATAGATCAAAAGCGTATTTTATAAGGTATTATTCTCTAACAGTCGGAATAGTTGAAAGAAAACATATCTTGGACAAACTAACAAAGTTGCGGGGGCTTATACAATACTTGTCGTTTAATAGAACAAACATAAAAAAACCAGCGGTTATAAATATCTACCAAAATCATATTCTAGCTCATAAAGTTATAAGAGCCAGTACTTATTCCTTTTGGAAAGCCCAGATGCCAAATTATCTGAAATGTCAATAGAAGTTTCTAGATCATTCTACTCATTTATTCGAATTCACCAGTTCGATTGTTCCAATTTCAAATAATATATTTGCTTCATGATTGAGAAAGGGCATAAGTTAACATTAGTAGGCTTTATTATAATGGGCATACGATAGAGTAAATAAAGAAAATAAGACCTTTGTTTTGTCTAAGTATGGTGCTGCGCGGGCGGCCGCGGAGTACATGATCAGGTTTAGACAAGTCCAGAAAGGCGTAAGCCTTATTGTGATAGTCATAAGGGTTGGTAAATAAACGGGTGCCTTATGACCATATATGGTCATCGGCGATTCCAAAGATTATTATAGCAAACAACGGTAGGCATGAGCCTTATTGTAATAGCTTTAAGGGTTGGTGAATAAACGGACGGCAAATAACCATATATGGGCATCGAGCGAGTTTTGATCGTCTCGGGAGCATCACGAAGGAGGTATAAATACCCATACTGGGCGGGGGAGCGGCATTCAGCTTTTAGCACTCGGACTGACAGTGTCTCTGGCTTGGAAGGAAGGAATTGTTGGTGAGTGGGGAATCTATCTTCGTGCGTCTCCCGGTGTGGGGTGAGGGGACTTTGTTTCCTTATCCTAGGCCCGGAGAGGGGTACCTCGGGGAGGGTATCACCATGAACGACGGTTCTTGTGGCGCCCTCCGTCTGGTACTTTCGGAGATGGAGACTTTCACTTTCGGTTAAAGTTTTCTTTTGGGGTTTTAACGTTTTTAACTTGTATTTGTTTTTCAATTTTAAAGCCAGATAGCTGTACGAGCAGACAGTTTGCTCACAAGCACATTCCCCCTAACGGTGCCAAGGGGATGTGGTTGTAGGTTCACAGTTTACCAGGTCATGGGGGGCCTGGCACCATTATAGCCTTTTTGCTGGCTGGTGATAATTCCCCTCACTTTTCAAGGCCAGTTGTTTGTCGGATCGAAGGCATCTCGTGCGTGCCATTCTGAGTAATCGGAGTTCGTGGTAGCCAAACAGCGCTTGAAACAGTGGGTCCTTATTATATATATTATTTATTTCCTTACCTATCCTAGTCCTTATAATACACCAGTAGGGCTGACGTACTTTCTACCGCCGTCGTTAGACGTAGAAGGGGGCGTTACTCACTACACTAGCTGTTAGATTGCTATCTCGGAGTCGCTAACCGAACTTTCTGTCTTTCTAGTAGGGACACACGCGTCGTATTGGTCTTTGCGCTAAGTCTATGGTGAGTGTGACTTGTGTAAAGACAATACTAGAGTAGGGACGGGGGTAGCGGGATACGTAGGGTAGAATCATACACATTGGGGTCATTCTTGGGGTTGGGGAGGGGCGCGGATACGTTAAATTATTAGAAAAAGGGTTGGTCTATTTGTTTATGTGGTTAACGGGTTAAAAATAATCCTGGGTATCGAAAATACGTGTTTGTTGTTACGCGGATATTACAGTATGGCCAACTCGTGGCTACTGTTTCCACTCGTTTTATGCGTCGCGAGAGTCGTCAACACGTGACCATAGTTAAATCATGTAACGCGTCGCGAAAACCTACCGTGTCGATTTTAGTGAAGAATAGGATGTCACGTGTTTAAATATTTGCTTTGCTATTTGATTTGAATACGCGTAAACGAATAACTCTGGGTTTCGGGTGTATCGACGATGTTCCAAGTTTCAATCAGGTATTTACACATTAAAAATATATTATGTTTGAATCTAGCAATCCAAGCTATTCTGTGATTAAGGAATAGTTTGTTAGGGCCCCTTAGGCAAGCAGAGCCGTCCTTTGGGTTAATTCAGAGCGAAAGAATGCTCAACTTTGGTTTTTCGATCTCAGCAATCACAATCGTCAACAATTGGAACTTGGTGCCTCGCTTATACATCTAGAAATTCTAGAACCGCGGTCATAGCTTACTGATCTTATGAAGGGACAACTTGGGGGTAGTTCTCTAGCTAGTGGTCGACAAGTAAATAGATACAAGGCAAGTTGATGGATACTTAGTGCTTCTTTCCATCTAACGGACTCGCCTAGGTTGTGAAGTACTAATAGAGTCTCTCGATGGATCCTATCCTGCATAGAGTAGAGAGGTAGGGGATATAGGCAGATCTGGTAGTCAGATATAGGAAAACTCCAATCCCCATCGACCAGAGAAGTGGCATTCAGTGTGGGATACACTGTTCGAACCTAGGTCGAAAGGTGTTAGGATGTAAATGATAAATTCCATAGATTAGGGACTAGGGATAAATGAGCTTAACTCAGGACATGTCCTTCTCTGGCATCCGGAGTTCACTTAGGCGTAGGGGTACTTTACCAAAAACCATTTAATATTTTTATAATATTTATATACTTATTTGTCCAATATACTTTATCACTCAACTGAGAAAACCTTTATTTTGCAAAAACCTACTTCAATAATTCAAAACTGTCACTCTTCTCAGCTCCCATACAAATATTCAGTATTTACTACTTATTTACCGGCTTATATACTTATTGAATCCATTTTCCAAATCTTCTACACAAGGTAATCATCAATATTCAAACAACCGCTTCAGCGCTCTAAATTTATTATTCAGCCCATATTCTATACTATTGTTTAGTACTTACACTACAGTACAGTACAGTACAGTAGTTATTGTTTAGTACAGATTTATTTACTCGCTTATACACTTATTGAACCCATTTATCTACCAAACTATTTATTCCAGAAAACCATCATTTAGCAAATAAATATTACAATATTCTAAAATTTGCCAATCTTCTCATATCCCTTGTAAATACTAAAAACATACATACATTTTGTTTCCCTTTTAAAATTACTTCTTAAAACCCATATACTTGTTTATCTCATTTACTTAATCAGTTATTTAAGAGTCATTAATTGTGAAAAATAGCTTCATACTCTAATTATAATCATAAAAAGCCTTTCTTAGCTCAAATATTTGTTTCCCTTCATAATTCACTACCTCATTCATTAACCAAGAAAATCATAACTTCGCAAATATACTTTTATTCCTTTTGAGTTTACCATGCTTTGTTTTAGTCAACTAAAGTCCATCTTTATTAAATATTATCCATCTGAAATTGCTTCTAAAAACTAAATCCTAATGTTCACGTAATCATTAATTAGAAGGTGCAAAACTAGTCCGTATCTCGCATAAAAGAATCGCGGGTTTCTACTTCACATACGTAGTGTCCTACCCTTTAACTAGACGAACACGCCTTGGCCAAACAGTAGTGGGAAATTGTGGGGAAACCTTAAGAAAATTTATTGGGGGAAAATTAGTTAGTTTTTTCAGGGAATCGCGCAATGTTATGGGGGGGGGGGAGTTACACCGCTCCGGGGCTTACGTCTAGCAAACACTTCTCAAGATATATACTCGTACGGTTCCCTTTGATGCACGATATCCACATGCAAACATTATGCATTTCATGAAACTTGCTTCCGATTTGCATTTCGCCAAAAAGTAATTTAAGTTGAAGCATAGGAAGTTAGGCCAATGTGTAGGCGTGTAAAATGCATTATGGAAATTGATTCCGTATATTGTATGAGCACCTTGCCACCCCGACTTAGATATATGCATTTAGAGTGTGCCTATTTATCTCCCAAACCTGTAGTACGATTTGGTTGCAGTTTTCGGGAAAGGTTTCGTGATAACTGATAAGGGTTGGACAATTTCTTACATAGGATAACTTCGGAAAATTCCGATAAAGGGCTCTTACCTATTATGATGAAATTATGATTGATTATATAAATTTTCCGTCGGATATTGACATTCGGAACTTTGACAGTGGTTTTTAATTTTAAACATACTATTTTCAGTTATGGGTGGTTTTGAAATTTGTATGTGTCCTGATAAAACTATGCAGCAAAAATGTCAGCTAACTGACTGAAACCAGCACCACCAGGCTAACCCGAAATGTATGGTGGCCATTTTTTGTTGCAAATATTTTAAGAATTAAACCCGTTTGATTGCGTTTGCAGCAGCTCTCAGTAATCAGATGATATCAATGTCAATATCATTAAGAACATGTGTAGGTATGCTGTCGTAATTTAAACCATCAAGTCTGCTACCCATTTGATCACATAAACTGATAATAACATGGCCCGTTTCCCGCTGCACAAAGCTTTCATAATCAGGCGTATCCTTTTTTTGATGACTATAAAAAAGTGAATGAAGAATGAAAGAATACCTACATTTAACATGGTAAAAAAAAACTTTAGTTCAATTACGACAACATATGCGGCTTAAGTCGATACCTAATGTAATCAATTACACTGCATACGAGTATTATGCGGAAAATTTATTTCATCTCAATAGGAGTTAAAAATAAGGTTCATAAACCGTCACATTTTTAATCTCCCTATAATCTACTACACTCCGTACTTTTGATCGATGGCTATTTGCTTTAAAAATGTCAAGTGCTTTTCCTGAGACCGTAAAAGGCCCCCACCGTTAAGCCTCCTTGACATCTCTTTGATCCGCTTAAATATGAAATAATAAGGCCCCTGCATAAGACCGCCCTGCAATTAGGGACCCAGGGTATTTGAGAAGTTGTGAAAATAAATATTGTATTATGGCTAAGAATGAGCACCGGGTTCCAATACGTTGGAAGGACGACGTCAAAGCGACATATACCGTACAAAATGCGGGGGAAACGGGCACACAGACGCACTTCTCATACATTAATACAAAAAGCAATCTCTAAAGACGACATTTATACTATAAGAAAATTATACAACTACACTAACAAATCTTGCACCTTTCGATCTATTTTTGTGTACGGACTAGTCAACCGCGTATGTCCATTTGGGCTTGTACTCCGGCAGAGGGGAAACGCTATTGAAAGATACATACACTCTCATTATACTTCGTATCCAAATCGAAGATTACATATATTTACTAGCAGCAGTACACGGTTATGTGCTGTCCTTGTCACACATTTAGAGTTAAAATATTATTCAAAAAATGTTCTCGCTGTCGCCCGCCGCGTAAGGTAGGTGTCGTGCCGGTGCACGACCGCGCCCCCAGCGGCGTGGTTTATCATTACATTTTTTTGTGTTTGTCCGAGTCACACGTATTTTCTCGCAAAAATAGTGTTTTAGTGTATATCTATTTCAGATTGAAGGATTAGGGTGAGTGATTTTACACATCTTCAGAACGATGAATTCAAATTACAGAATAAAACCGCGGCCTAGTTGCCGTTTAACGAATCTTCTTTCGGAAAGTGATTTTGTCCAAATGTTTGATTTTGCTTCCAATATATGTGTGGTAGATTACAATTTAAAATTGAATGTTAGTGTGGTGTATTAATCATATAATAACTAAAAGAATAGATCAAGGAATCTTTACTTTGTTCGAAATAATGCTTTTACATCTACCTTCTTTTTTCTAAGTAATATAAGTAAGGTACATGTTAAAGGCACGGGTTGTTACTCGTAGATTAACATACAAATTTAAACCTAATTAAGAGAACTTTAAGGTTCGTTATGTATTTACGCGTTATAGTATTTACGCGTTATAATTCGTATCAGGTTTGTGTACCAGACCGTATACTAAAAATTGCGCCACACGCCATACTCGAGGGTTAGCCACTTACTTCTAACCCTGGTATTTAACGAAAACAAATGTAATCTCATCTACGCAATGATTTCATCTACCTTTCCAGAGTTCTGAGATAATTATAGTAATAAGTATTGCAATGCTAAAAAATTATTAAAGTCTACATGAATTTCACAAATTGTAGTAAATTCGGTTAACAAAATGGCATCTAAAAGTAATTTAAAGTAAAATAGCCATAGAGGTTCCCTCATTTATCTATAGTTTTGTTAATAAAAGCTAGCTTATGATCCGGATGTTGCCGTTTCGACTATCGTCGAGCCTTCGGGACAATATAGGTATTTTAGAGGTTCCCCATTTTATCCCTAAAAGGGAGGTATGACCTCTTCAATTCTTCATGTTTGTCTTGTATTATTCGTGAAAGACAGCCCCGATTAGTCAGCTAAGAAGTACACATACTTATAGCGCTTCTTGTACGTCGTCCTACCTACTTCATTTATATGAACTGTCATAAAGATATACTCGCTTATATAGAATCATGAGCTCGCTGAAATAAGTAACAATGACTACAATCAATAATTATCATCATAATGTTGTTGCAGAGAAAAATTGTAAAATAAAAATAAGATAGGTTTCGTATAAACTACGTTCCTATTTACGAGTAAGCCTATTTCAGGTTCTATCAAGGAAATACGACTTTAATGAGTCGGAATATATAATCTTGATCATGTTTTAATGAAGTCAAAATACTATGATATTGCTATTTTGAGTCAGTTAAGGCTCTAAACTAAAGGGAAGTGTAACCGCAGCGGCAGTGCCGTATTACCCTGTTCCGCTAAATAGCGCGAATGCTTGCTGTAGCCGCTGCAGGGGTTTAATTTGCGACCTAGTGTCTATACGATTAAAGAAGGATAATTTATGTTCAGAGTTGTATTCTTTGAGTATAGGTAAGTTATTTAAGGTAAATAATAAGTTTTTTGTTTTGTTCAAAGACTCGAAAGAGGTTATTTTTATTTTCCTCATATTTTAGATAACGTAAACCGTACAATAAACAACGATATAACCAGGTCAAAAATATGATATTTTGGTTTATGTAAAAATTTACAAAATACAATACCTAAATAATATGCGGACATTACAGGTTGTAATTGTATTGTGATTGGTGGTTCGTTAACAAATTGCACACCTAAAAGGTGTTCAATCGCTTTCCTGCATGCTCAGAGCGAATAACGAGAAAACTGGTTAAAGACACAAAATAGTTAAAGTTTTTTGTGGTTTTTTGTATAACAATAATACCTATACTTACTGATTTTTTTTTATCAACTTTACGTATCCCCATCACGAAACAAGGATAGTTTGGTTCCGGAATTTGAACCAATATCTGACGGCGCAGTCTTGCGAATTGTTGCGTTTAGTAAAAACGAATTACAATGCAATGCAATGCATGAAATTATATAAATCATATGATTTTTACTTATATGTATTATAATAGATGTATTGTAATTTGTATATGTAGGTAGTGAATGTTGTGGATCACATTTTTATGATACCTACATATAAAATTGTAGATGATACCTTTACGATACTTAATAGGACTCAACACGACTTAATGAAAATTAAGTCGGATATTAATATTGTCGTACGTACCTACTATTAAAACCTCACCATTTAGGAGGGTGTTAACCAAAAATGAATAATTTTACGAAGCTGAGTGAGTTTGCTAACAAAAACCTCATTGGAGAGCAAATGGTTTTAACCCAATTGAATTATCACGAAACTAATATTCCTGTTTATTGACAGGATGAACCAATATATACTGAAGTAATACAAACAACGACTTAAATTTTGATTTATAGTTTCCTAGAGAAGCTTCATAATATACATATATATAAAAATATATATATTTTCGTAAGCTATATCGATGAAATAGGCTTAATCTTATTAAATACCCTACGCTGCTCCGCTTTAACAGTGCCGAGTTACGTGACATAAATCGCGTGTAAATTTGTATAATTTTGCTCCGTTTCAACAATTATGCCACAAAAATTGTGTCAAATAAGCTTGCTTTAACAGCGTTGAGCTTTAACACATTAATAATGTCAAGGATCGTCCGCTTTAGCAGCGTTGAGGTACTCCACATTAATTGTGTCGAGGGTTGTAGAACTTTGCTCCGCTTTAACAGCGTTGAGTTTCTCCACATTAGTTGTGTCGAGGATTGTAGAACTTTGCTCCGCTTTAACAGCGTTGAGGTACTCCACATTAATTGTGTCGAGGATTGTAGAACTTGCTCCGCTTTAACAGCGTTGAGGTACTCCACATTAATTGTGTCGAGGATTCTAGAACTTTGCTCCGCTTTAACAGCGTTGAGGTACTCCACATTAATTGTGTCGAGGATTCTAGAACTTTGCTCCGCTTTAACAGCGTTGAGGTACTCCACATTAATTGTGTCGAGGATTCTAGAACTTTGCTCCGCTTTAACAGCGTTGAGGTACTCCACATTAATTGTGTCGAGGATTCTAGAACTTTGCTCCGCTTTAACAGTGTTGAGGTACTCCACATTAATTGTGTCGAGGATTCTAGAACTTTGCTCCGCTTTAACAGCGTTGAGGTACTCCACATTAATTGTGTCGAGGATTCTAGAACTTTGCTCCGCTTTAACAGCGTTGAGGTACTCCACATTAATTGTGTCGAGGATTCTAGAACTTTGCTCCGCTTTAACAGCGTTGAGGTACTCCACATTAATTGTGTCGAGGATTCTAGAACTTTGCTCCGCTTTAACAGCGTTGAGGTACTCCACATTAATTGTGTCGAGGATTCTAGAACTTTGCTCCGCTTTAACAGCGTTGAGGTACTCCACATTAATTGTGTCGAGGATTCTAGAACTTTGCTCCGCTTTAACAGCGTTGAGGTACTCCACATTAATTGTGTCGAGGATTGTAGAACTTGCTCCGCTTTAACAGCGTTGAGTGTCTCCATTGCTCCGCTTTAACAGCGTTGAGTTACTCCACATTAATTGTGTCGAGGATTGTAGAACTTTGCTCCGCTTTAACAGCGTTGAGTTTCTCCACATTAATTGTGTCGAGGATTGTAGAACTTTGCTCCGCTTTAACAGCGTTGAGTTTCTCCACATTAATTGTGTCGAGGATTGTAGAACTTTGCTCCGCTTTAACAGCGTTGAGTTTCTCCACATTAATTGTGTCGAGGATTGTAGATCTTTGCTACGCTTCAACAGCGTTGAGTTACTCTACATCAATTTTGTTGATGATTGTACAACATTTCTCCGCATTAACAGCGTTGAGTTTCTTCACATTAATAAAATCGTGTTGAGGATCGTACAACTTAGTGTTAATTGTATACAATAAATAAACAATAAATAAACTTTGCTCCGCATTAACGGCGTCTCGTGTTACATACTCGTATTCTACAGGAATTGTGTAGAATGTAATAAAATTTTACTCCATCAGGTTGTTTTTACCATGATGAGACTTCTTTTCAATAGTAGCATTCCGATTATCAAGATATAAAAATACTCCACGTGTCAGTTCCTTATTATAACAATTATTTACAAAAATAGTAATTCTCTTGCTGCTGTAGCGTACTGGTCAATATTTCGTTATCCTACAGTAGAATCGAAGGCACCTGCCACTTAAGTTTTTTATTACAACGTTCTACTCAAAAAGGAAAAACTTAACGTATTAACCATTACCCACCACTTGAATTATTGTTTGGTCTCAGTATAAATCTGTATGTATATTTTATAACAAAATTTATTTAGTACTATTCTTGCTATGAAGAAACTACTGATAGCTTGTTTTACTAATCACACAACTGGTTTTTGTCTTCCATTTTTACTTCGACATGAAATACAGGCATATCTAAAGTATACAATCACTATGCAGGGATCAGGGATTCGTCAGTAAAGTTCAATTAAATGAACGAAGTATAATTTAAAGCAGGTATATTCAAGTAATGTTAAAATTATATCGACGATAATACACACTTCAGTGTTTTGCTTCACCTAAAAGGTTATTGAAAGTAATTTCATTCTTTATTAATGTCGTTCCTCACTTGGAAACGCACAGCATGGCATGCATAAGTCCAATCTAATAAAAATATTTATATAATATTTACATAATAGTACCGTTTTATTTTATTAGGCACTCATGTATGAAGCTAATTATCAGGAACCCATAGGAGCGTCGGATTTGACTTCGATATTTTATTTTATTTTTCCTACTTATATGTAGTATTACAATTCTCTAAACATCTGCTAGTAAATATATGTAATCTTCGATTTGGATACGAAGTATAATTAATAATCAAACGAACTTACCTGTGAAGTTTGATTGGAATTATACGAGTATCCAAATCGAAGATTACATACTCCCACCCTCCCAGACCCTAAAAATTAAAATAAAATAGTCTCTGGTCCTAACACAAAAATATCTATGTGCTCTAAAATAATGATAAACCACGCCGCTGGGGGCGCGGTCGTGCACCGGCACGACACCTACCTTACGCGGCGGGCGACAGCGAGAACATTTTTTGAATAATATTTTAACTCTAAATGTGTGACAAGGACAGCACATAACCGTGTACTGCTGCTAGTAAATATATGTAATCTTCGATTTGGATACTCGTATAATTCCAATCAAACTTCACAGGTAAGTTCGTTTGATTATTAATTATCACGCTCTCACGTAGATAATACCCCTACAAACATGACGTTTTCAGGTACTATCACATTCACGATTATTGATAAGGTAATATTTCAAAATGAAACTTAAGGGCAGTAGCGCCTTATCGCCTACTAACATTGGGGGTACTTTTAGTTGACAACGTTTTTATTTATTTTATTTTAAATTTTCTTTAATTATTTTATTTTAAATTGTAAAGCATGAATTAAATAATTTATATGATTCATGTTTTTAAGTAGTAACACTACTATATAAATTATAAATTGAAAGATATGTCATATACCTACTACAGAAAAAGTGACCAAGGCCCCCAGTGCCCAGGGCTGGGATCTCTCGCTTCTAGTTGAAAATAATCTGTAAAGATTATCTAGAAGGACAGCACTAGATGGAAACGATATACCTAGTATTCGTTAGCGAATTCGGACCAGTATTCAGATTTTAAAATATTGAGTAGATATGGATACGAATGATACTGAAAACTCAGCTCACACTTAAAATTGAATTATGAGAAACTGACAACTCATTTCCCTTTTTGTCAAACATAGTAAGACCCAGTTTACGACAATATTGTTCTTTAGTGCGCGCAAACGCAGCGTGTACTTTGGCGCTACGCTAATAAGGGTTAAATTAAATTAAATTAAATTAAATGTTTATTTCAGATCTCTAGAATCCATATAGACCCTTAAGACCCTTGGACGATTTGAAAGCAATTTTTATTTATTTATTATATTCAACAATTATACAAAACCTGAACGCGGCGAACTCGTGACGTGTTTGCTTCCATACAAAACTCCCTCGCAAATTGCAAGTGTGATAACGTTTTTACCGGCGCGCGTAGATGGACTGCAAGTCGTGTCAAAGTTATTTCATGAGAATAACAAAAACAAATCAGATTTAAAAAGGCCTCAAGAACTTCCTCATTTTAAATTGTGTTATCTGAATTTGACCCTTGTTACGCTTGTTTATGGTTGCATCATTACCTTATGGTATTCCACGCGCTCAAAAGGGACAAAGGCCGCGCAGCACACCGAAAATATGGGAAAAGTTTGGCGACATACCGCCATAAATTCTTGCTTGTTAACATGGAAACTTTGAGTGGTGCGGGAGTAATGGTTGGGCGTTAGTTCGATATTGATGGTGTCTGCAAGTGATTTATGATTTAAAAATATATAGAGAGCAATCATAGGCGCGCCATTGATGAACTACTAAGTGCTAAGGTTATAATATTGTCTTCTGTTACCGCGATTGTTATTCATTGAAATTAAACACTTTAGAACGGATTAATCGCGTTTATTAACACCATGATCCTACGTTTCGAGCCCTTTACAGCACTCGTTTTCACAGGGTTAAGATGATGACGATGATGATGATGATGATGAGGGTTAGGATCATGGTGTTAATAAACGCGATTAATCCGTTCTAAAGTGTTTGCTAAGGTTATGTCATAATCATAATAATACCCAAACCAATTAAAATTTTACGATAAGAATCAGCACTGGCTTTTTTAAACAGCTTGAAGCTTGTTTCATCGTTTCTTCGATAAATTAATTTCAACTCTCATTTTCCGAATTTTTCTAAATTATCTAAAGTATTTTAACAAATGGTAAGAACACACTGACAAGTGATTAACAAATCTAAAACAAATGTCATTGGCCATTCTATAAAAAGAATATAATTTATGGAATCATATTTATTTAAATTTAATAACAGATTCTTAATTAATACATTTTAAAAAGTAAGAGAAATACGTTGGAAAATTATTCTAATTCATTATTTTGAGTAAACAGTACATTTAAAATTGATTTCAAAAAATAACCTGTCTTGTTGGTTTGGTAGTAGACATCCCTGGCTAGAGGTGATTTTGAGATCATTTCCTCCACGGTTTTTGGTCTGGGCCTGTGTCCTGGGCTTACTGATATACGTTTTAAAATTAAAAAAAAGATAATCTGGATTCAACCCTCGTTATCTTTATGGTTGCACCGTGGCCTTATGGAATTCCGCACGCTCTAGCACAGTCTAGAAATAGGGGAAAAATTCCTGCGACATATCACCATAAATTGTTGCCGTTAACATGGAAACTTTGAGCGTGGAGTAGGAATAATTATTGTAGGTTGGTGGCGTTTGTTAGATGTGGACGCTTAAAGATGACTCAAGCCAGGCCGGGCCGGGATAGGCCGGGCTGGGACAATGTGTCAATTTCTACACACCGTGCTTTTTTATTGCTTAAATTTGAAGAATACATTCCTTAGCTTCAACCATTTCTCAAAGACGCTGGTATTCTAACTAGCTCTATTTTTAAGATAATCACAAATTTTATCTGATAAGGTATTTGCAAGTGTGTAAACGGAGTATGAGTATTCGACATGACATTGATATTATCCGCCATGACAAACCGCCTACCTGTTAATATACCAAATACGAATTTAATATTCCACGATGTGCCTACTTACGAGTATACGTTTTGTTGAAACCGCCAGGCCCTCATACTATTTAATAAGTTTTTGAATTGATAAGTGATGTTTTATGTTGTATGTTTTTTTATTCATAAAGTAACATGTACATTTCATGGTAATGTAATGTACATGTTACTTTATGGTGGTGTAATTACAGGAAATCAATAGGTTTGTCTAAAACAATAAACATTATAAAATTACAATAAAACAACAATAAATAAATACTAAATAAATAAATAAAGATGCTGGGTTAAAAACTGAACTGGAATAAGTAACCCGTTCCCGGAAACATTATAACGTACTACCGCGTTCAAAATTGCATGGGCAATTTATTTATAAATGAATTCATTTATAAACTGCCCATGCAATTTTGAACGCGTGTGTACCTATAGGTTCCTTACAAAACATTTACGAGTCCTTTTTAAAAATGGGCCTACAGAAATCTGTAAACACTTTTTTGTCGCTAAATAGTGAATAATGGGTTCCCGAGGTTTTTGACGAAAATGTCTAAATTGGCCTATTCATCTTAATAAGGTTTTAAAACCCACCGCGAGACAGTTGAGAAACCTACTTAAATATAACCGAACAGTTCCACTAAAATACGACCGAGTATTATACAAATCGGAAACTACGGACATACGCCATGTACGAGATTACACACACGTTTCCGAGCCACTCAATCGCGTGCAAACAATTTCGTACGCATTCACATTAGTGGAGATCATCGTAAACCCATTTTGGATTGTCTGCTCATATTCTGCACTCGGAAGGGTAGAAGCCGAGCTCGGAAACGTGAACATTTTAGCTGTTAATCCGATTAAAGTGGACAATATGGTTTGATGTAGTTGATAACATGTCTTGTTTCGACAATTTAATTCGGCTCTTTATAAATATGTCAAAATACAGCTAGCTTTATTACATAATTTAAATAAAATAAAAAATACATTTATTTCAGACCAAGATTGTCCATAGATTTACTAACTTACTTAACTTAAGAAATATATTCTAAAACTAAATTAAATAACTATCTTACATGCTAGGCTTAAGTGCAAGGAGCACCAGTGCCTGATTAAGCCACTATCGAGCCTATCGGCTACAACGGCCAGGAGACTGTGGCGGCTGCCATTTTGTGTTGGTATTATGTCTATAGGTACCTACATTCAAGTCACTAATCAATCTGCGTTCACTGATATTATGTTAATAATAAATATAGGTATGAGCCATCTTAGATGTCACTTTTTGTGGGGGCCCATCATATGTGGGCGAGTCACCGTCTGCCGGAAATAAAATTGCTTACCATTTTGTTCGATTTTATTCTCCATCACTCAGTATTTTAGTTGTCCACTTTCACCTAATAGTCCAGTATATTATTGATTCCATTAAATCTCAATGGTCCATACACCCTGGCGGGTGCTGCCTCTGCGTGCGTCCCATGACTCAGGCAGGTGACACACCCGCTCGGTGTACCCCTTACATTTTATTTAATTGTCTAAAGGGCTCTGCGTGTTGGCTTCGGCTCCACGTCTGCCTCCCAAAGGCCCGGAACACAATTGTTCCGTGATGGGCATACAAAGACATACAAAAAAATATAGGTATATATATATTTCAGGAACTATTTCAAATAATACCTGGACCTAACAAAATATATACCTACAGCAAGTTACACGCTACCTACCTTAAATCTAAAATAGGCCCTTGAGGCATTGTACCTAGGAATAGGATGCTGGCGGCAGTCCGTCATGGTATCGCAATGCTGATACGTTATGCGAGGAAGCTACCAGCTCTTCGATTACCAGTTACATCAACCAGACATTTCGTGATTTCTACGAAAATGTTGCCTGCGCTAGGGCGCATGGACCTGGAGTTTCGATCCCAAATGGTAATCTGTGCCCAGGCTCTTATATTTATTACGTTTTTAAATTTCGCCAGTTTCAGCCGCTGCGCCCGCTTTTAAATCCATGAACCATGACCATGAACCATGGTAGATGTATGTATATTTTCATGTTATTTCAATAAAAAAAAAATAGTTCGTTGGAAGTGGGATTTTAATTAGAAATATAACGTAAACCATGTTATACTGAATACGATGCCATATTGTGGTAAACAGTTTTATTTCTACCTACACATATTAAATACTGCAGTAGGTATCAACAATTTTCGAATAAACTTTTATTAAAATCTCAGTCTTAAAAAAAAGAGTCGAGTTGATTATTGTCTTCGTTTATCAAATTGGTATTAATTTCTGGGCCACCGTGTGTTAGCAAAAGTTTACAGACACTTGCGCACAAACACAAAAAACTATAGATCCTGAGCTTGGCTCACTTTTCACATTTATGTTCTGAGATCTCTGTTTAAGGCAGCTTACTGTCCTGGAGAGGGGCCCGGGAAAGGGATCGGGAATCCCGGGAAAAAGGGAGAACGTTTCTCGAGTAAAACAGCGTAAATGATTGGAGTGACTTGAGAGTTACCTCCTTCTTCGGTAACGAGGTGGAACAAAGATACGAAATACGGAGATAAAGGTGCATTGCTCCCGTCTAGTGGGTATTATTTTCGTAATTAGTGACACTGAAAAGGTGTAGGTTATATGTTTGTTTACCTTTAAACGGGTATGAACAATGTTGTTCACATTTAAGACTTTCAGATAATATCTGTCTCTCTATCAATTAGATGACTGACAGCAATATTAAAAAAAAGTATACATTATGATGTTTTCTATGGTATTCCATAAGAACACTGCTCCTATGGATTTTTTTTAATTCACTAATCTGCACGGGTACCAATCGCATAAAATAAGAGTTATTGAACCGTTCTCTGCTTAATAAGTTATATTAATATTGAGAAAATTATCCTTTACAGCTTTTCTTTCTTGGTACTCCACAGGAAAAACCTAAACAAAGTAGGTACCTATGTCACTTACCCCGTAGACCCATATTCTCCAAATAAACCCTATATGTGGCAAAAGACCATCTAAACTCATAGCGATTTCAATATCTTTAAATAAGGCGTGAGCCTACTTCCCGAGGCATGAGATTTTGAGCCGTCTGCCTTTGAAATTCGAAACCGTATCTCCCCTTATGTTAGGGTTCTTTTGTCAATTTGCGTGATTAGGTATACCTACCTACGCCTACTTTGTTTGTTGACTTAATTCCTTAATTTTGTACTTCGAAGAAAAGTGTCAGCTAACAATATCACTTTTTTTTAAATGTTGTCGTAACTTTAAGCAACTCTAGAGATAAGTTTAGTATGTAGTTCTAAAATTGTGTGCCCTATACAGGGTGTCATGAGCCTATCCTTAATTTAACACCTTATTATGTGCCATGACTATGCAATTTGAATAAATGAAAAATGAAAATGAAACTTTGATTAGAGTTTATTTTGTTAAATTTCTCTTCATACACATAATGGCTGCATTAAATTGCTTTCTTTAATATTGCTATTTTAATCATATACATGTATGTTAACAAAACACAAACCGTCTGAACTTAAACTAGGAAAGAAACTGGT
This sequence comes from Lathronympha strigana, assembly GCA_949128165.1. Taxonomy (NCBI): domain Eukaryota; kingdom Metazoa; phylum Arthropoda; class Insecta; order Lepidoptera; family Tortricidae; genus Lathronympha; species Lathronympha strigana. The sequence continues at coordinate 6,798,794 of OX421911.1, forward strand.
GAAACTGTCCCGTGGTGTATCCCATTAACAATGACGTCACTGACAGCTAGTTGTGTTATTTGCACATGCCAAAATTAAATATTTCTTAGGCAAATCAAAAGTGGTGTCTCCGATGCTGTCATGGCGACCATGCCTTGTATCATTGTGCCATGTACAACATACTCGTACTTAAAGTAAAAAGTTTACCAAACACTACTTCATACCTAAAACGCTAAGCTGTAACATTGACTACCTATTGTCAAAAAATATCATTGACTGTATTCTGTACTTTTAGGTATTTAAAAAAATGTAAACAAGCGAAACCACGTTACTTGGTAATTTGGCCAATGAGGTTATAACATTTCGTATCTGTCATCATATGGAATTATGTCATTGGCCCCACACCTAAGTCACGTGTTTTTTTATTTTTTTTTTACCAAAAAGTACAGACTATACTTTCATTTCAAGTTTTATTATATAGAACCCGTTTCGTGTAAAGCCGTCCGGAACTTGGCTGTCTTTTTTCCTTATACCCTCATTTGCTATTAGATCCATATGCATTTAGGGATTTGGCTGCGTTCTTTGTTTTATTGTGGAGACGTAAAGTGGGGTGTTAGCGTTAAGGCTACCTACGATGGAAATTTAATACGTTTTGTATGAAACTTTTGAACTTACTTTTTTTATTGGAGTCGACCAAAAAATTAAAGAAAAAATAAATGAAAGGTAAATAATGTGAGAAAATGCCATATACCAGAAGGAACCGTGGAAAATACTAATGCAATGTGTGTGTGTGTTGTGTGTTCTAGTAAAAAAGTGTATGAACATAGATAGACCAACTGTACCTAAATGAAAAACTAGTTCCGAGTTCAACTCTTGAAATTAGGTTGCGAGCAGATCACAGACCGGGGGCCTTACCATGACGTCGTAACGCGATTCAGTTTAGGTTCAGTTTAGGCTCGGTTGTATGAAAGCGACTCAGTTTAGGTCGTCAACTGAATCGCGTTAAGACGTCATGGAAAGATCTCAGAAGAATAATATAGACGCGTGAATAGACGGGGCACGCGTTACAGTGTATTAGCAAGAATTTGCATATGCACCCTAGCTTGAAGAATTTTGTTAAATCTGTTTTAATTAAATATCGATAGGCTGTCAACTGTAAAGTGACACATGAATGACTCCCCCTCATCAATAATGTATGACATTTTTTTTTGTGTATCAATCCTTGCATACTATAATGCGAATGTTGTGTGCCCGCGTGTCGCCGGACACTAGTTTTCTAACAAATTACCCATAATGCCAACTCCATTAACTTCTTGGAGCAGACCCTGGGCTAGTACTACGAAAATCGGACGATTGCAGATTTGTATGACCATCTCTGTCACACTTCCATATTGGAGAGACAAAGAGGTTTTGAATGCCAATTTTAGATGTTCTTGGTAGGTCCACTGGGCTTAAATAGGGCGCCGTGGTAAGTAAAAAGCCGGGACAGATGGTAGGATAAAGACTATACTTTTAAGAACGAAGAATATTAATAAGATAAGAACTTAGGAAAAATATCCCCAAATGTGTTTGTTTTTAATAAAAAGTAGGTACCACTTTATCGAATGTCGATATAGTAGATTGTATATCAAGGGCATAAAGTAACCCAATTTAGACGAGGCTATTTATTGGTCCGAGTACGAGGACCAATACTGTAGTCGAAGATAAAATAGGTATTTATGCCTGAGGTATACACTCTTCTTCTTACTTCGATTGTAAGGAAAATATTAGGTTGTATATGTTGAAAATGATACATCCATGCTCGCGCGCTTGTGTTCTCCCCGCCACGCTTGCAGGCGGCCAGGAGCGAGGGGTGCGAGGCTGTGATGTTACTTTATACCCTAGAGCATGAAAAGCGATTTTATGTCGCCTAGCCACGACTTAAAGGCGAACTTTTCGAGCAAGAGAGTGAAAAGATTAATTTCTAAATGGATCTTTATGGCTTGAGCGTATTATTGACCGAAAAAGTGTTACCTTTGACTAAAAACAAGCACAAATAGTTATATGCAACTTTAAATACGCGCTACGAGCATAACCGTGAACAATGGCTAACAACACAATGCACTCACAAGACATCAGACGAACGTTACCTCCACAATAGTCATAAATACCTTCTGTCTGCACGCTCACTGGAACTGTTACAAAGAACCACTATTACTAAGGTTTTCCTTTAGACACCGGCAACTCTAGTAACTGCGTAAACTCATTCGCCTACTTACCTCTCACCTCAATCCGTTAGCACACTTTAGCTGCTTTTTTAACTGATTCTGTGTGCTTATCATGAGTTGGACGCAACTGTATTCCATAGCGACTGCGGCGCTCGAAAGTATGTCCGTCTCGCTCCTACTATTACTCTGGCCCTTACCCCCGAACGCAGTCACTATCGAATACGACCACGTAAAATTAATGGTAAGGACATGGGTCTAGCGTACATTGCTTCTGTGCTTGTTGGCCTGACTATAGCGCCGGACTAAGTTTGCATCGATTTTGACAGCAAAACTGTTAAAGTGTTAAGCAAACGTCAAAATTTAATAGACGTTTGACGTTTAAACTAACCCTTGCGTAGTCTCTAATATCAACACCGGTGCTTTAGCTTGTTCTGACTCTACCACCGAAGACCTTGAATTTCAAAAGTGCTTGTAAAACACTTTAATCGTGACGAAACTTAGTAAGTAAGTACCCAGTGTCTATTCTGTTTAATAGGCTACACGACTAAAATAATCTATTCTGTCCGTTTTTTAAATTATTATAAAATATTGTACACGTATTTTTTCGTTTGTTCGACAAATAAAAAATGTCGAAAATACAGTGCGCTCAAGGTTCGCGTGACGTCACTATTAGGTAGAGTTCTTACCTAGTACCAAATGACGTCACAAGCCCCCACCCCGGAACTTTGTTGTTTTTTATCTTCGTCGGAAAAAATACATGTCTAATAATTTTGGATAATCTAATTGACGGCTACATAAAATGATAGTTTTTCAACCTAGTCGTCATCCCTATCTGCCATGCAATGCAACTCAAAACTTCTAACGTTTTTTATTAATTGTGTCTCTTTCACACTTCTGAAATGTTAATATATGTGACTTGGTGACGGCTTCTCTTTTGCTCACATTTGAGGGTTACCAAAATTGTAACAGTGATTTCATCGCGGTAAACCGATAGTAAGGGCAATGTATCAAAGAACCCTTTTGCCCGCTTAGACTCACCGCACAATTAGCCTTCTGCGTTTGACGTTACCCTTAAAGCGAGATGCTTTCATATTTTTTTCCGATTTCGGGAAACGTTTCGTGGCTTGTTTTCTGGTTTTGACATATCACTGTATGTAACCTTACCTTAATGAAAAAAAACTGGGATATTGTGGAATCTGTAAAATAAAAAACCAACGTCTATTGTCTGCCCTTAATCCAATAAAAAAATGTAGCTAAAGCGGAAATAATGTAAGGAGTATTGGGATAATTTCGAATGTTTAAAAACGTAGGGTGATTGCGAAATCAGACACTGAAATTACGAAATTATGAGTCCTCTTCCTGTGATTTTTGAAATTGTTCTTCTTTCCTACAGTTTTCGAAATTATTCCAATATATACTAGCCTTTTTTCCGCGGCTTTGCCCGCGTACTAATCGTGATTTTCAACTGTCTACAAATAAGGAGGTTCTCTCTATTTGTATGAACATATGTATGTTTGTCCTCTATTATCTCGCATTTGGCTGAACCGATTTTAATGCGGTTTTTGGAAAAGTGAATCAAACTGAATAATTCAAGTTAGCAGCCGTTTCTCAATTTTGACCTCTGGTTCGTTATAAAGAACCTCTCGAACCCTTTGATATGTGCCTACCAAGTTTTATCACGAACAAAACTCTAGAAATTCGGGATGGTGACCGTTGATGTTGGCGTTGGTGGTTCGTTAGAAAGAATCTTTCGGTTTTCGAATATTGATTTTCACCACGATCAGATCATATTAACTGAATAAATTGTAGATGGCGGCAGATTCTCGCAGTTTTGACTTCAGATTCGTCATAAAGGAACCTTTCGGATCCTCAGATGTCGTTTTTAACACTATCGGATCAAAATCGATCGGCGCTTTGAATGCATCATGGAGAGCTCATATGTGTGTAACATAAAGCAGTGTATGTAATTGTAAATAATTAGGCATTAAAAAACTCGTGTCATGTTATATGAAACTCGGCTGACACCTTGTTTCATAAACCCAGACTCGAGTTTTAATGCCTTTCATTATATATAATCATATAAACTACTATATCGTTAGCAATTTAATTCTATGTTGCCTCAAAGTGAAAATGGAACAATTTAAACGCATTTTTAAACTCATCCGTAACACATTTTTGTCAAAAAAGCATTTTATAACACCTAAATGCAGTGCCAGAGTACGTATAAGTACGTTTGTAAGTTACAAAAGAATTTTTAAAACCCTGTTTAGGCAAAATTTTAACAGTTAATTTTTTGAAATGGATTTTTTTCGTCTGCGGAGCGAAAGATACAGGGGTGTTTCATTGTTAGTGTGACCACGTTGGTGGAGAGATGAAAATACAAGACCACTTATTGTATGGTAGACGGCGTACGCATATACATAAGTACCTACATAAATAAATAAATAAATATTGCGGGACAATCGTACACAAATCGAGCTAGTCCCACGGTTAGCTCAATAAGGCTTGTATTGTGGGTACTAGACGATGATATATACAATAGATAGATAAATATAAATACTTAAATACCTAGAAAATATCCATCACTCCGTAACAAATATTTGTGATAAACGCACAATTAATAAATGCCCTGACCAGGATTCGAACCCTGACCTCCTGCTTCGTAGGCAGGGTCACTACCAACTAGGCTAGAAGGCCGTTTACACAAGCTAAAGTTTTTAAGTTTTTAAGTCTATGTACCTATATTTTAAGCCACCCCGGCTTTCTTTATAATATTTGATAAGTGGTTGTAATTCTAATGCCGAAAATAAGCCCAAAATCTCAAGTCTAAACTTAAGATAAAATAATTTTATGTGTTTTTTGGATTACCCTTATGTAGCGATGACAGTGGATGTCCTGAGATACTAAATTTCTCAGAAATTAAGAAACATTGGAAAAGTTCATGACTTCGGGCGCGACTCATGCCAATGACTCTGAGACACTAGCCTATCGCTCTTCCAACTGAGCTACCAAGATCACACGCGTGGCCCTGAATCTCAGGTCATATTGAGAATTCACCACTAACAATGTGCTACCCAGGCGATCTACGAACGATATGCCAATGACTCTGAGACACTAGCCTATCGCTCTTCCAACTGAGCTACCAAGATCACACGCGTGGCCCTGAATCTCAGGTCATATTGAGAATTCACCACTAACAATGTGCTACCCAGGCGATCTACGAACGATATGCCAATGACTCTGAGACACTAGCCTATCGCTCTTCCAACTGAGCTACCAAGATCACACGCGTGGCCCTGAATCTCAGGTCATATTGAGAATTCACCACTAACAATGTGCTACCCAGGCGATCTACGAACGATACCAAATTTTAATTTCCTTAGTTACGTTTTCAAGATTTATGGTCCGGCTAAAAACCTATGCCTTATATCTAAGCCATAAAAAATTCAATTACAACTGGGTAGTAATGGACATATGATGGGCGGTATTATCAAGACGAGCAAGTCAAATGCCATCATCGGAAATTTTGTGTTGATATGATTATTTATTTGTCAGTCTATATTTTATCTCCTATTGTTATTTTTGCCACCCTGCGCTAATAAACAACCCGTTAATATAATAATTATTAGTATGAGGAATGTCTCATATTTGCTCCCCGCTTGGCGACACTTGTCACGGAATATGAAATCCGCCGTAAGCCTCTTATTTGTTGTTCTAGTAGAACAGGACGGGAAAAAATTTAATGTAACTTCTTGAGCGTTTCGTAATCTCCTTTGTTGCAAATGTTTGATGTTTTAAACACGCGTTAAGAATGCGTTGTTATTGTTTATTTTAATAATAAGGTGTAGGCCACCGTGATTAAATCTTAAATTATAAAGAAACTTTTACTTTGGTCGAATGGTTTTAGATGGTTTTTGGTTTGAATACAATAAAAGAGAAAGTGACGACAAGGGGTCACGACCCTCAGCATTGAGGATACCGACATATGGAGGGGGGTTTTAGATCTTTCTTTGACCCTGCTTTGTAGAAAACCCTAAGATGGACTATGTTCAGTGAAAAATATTGGTGTACACACGCGTACGTACCAGCACAGTTTATTAATGAATTGTCCATGCATTTTTTAACGCGATAGTACCTAATAGCTAATCACAGGATGGTTCTGAACCTGATGGTTACCTTTCTAATAAGTATGAAATTGTGAGAGTGATGCATGGTAAAGATGAAGATTTTTTAATTGCCAGAATACTTCAATCTAAAACAGTCGTGTTATTTTACTACGCGACAGTGTATGCAGAATTTACAAAAATAATAACCACCTACTACATAATAATTACCCATAGCAATCTTACGTACGGTACGATACGAACCATTATATCCAGGCGGGCTACTCCTATCCACGCAGGCTACTTACTTCGTTTTAAAGGCTCACTTTAAATTGAAAGCTTTACAATAGAATCCAGCTATAAAATTATTGACCTACATACGGAATATACGGATAAAGTTGTTGCTGCCCAAGTGCCCACTCTGACCAGTCCACGTAGTAAAAAAACATCATTGTCTTATAAGAAAAATATATTTTTCCCGGGTTCTTAGCGGTTCCGCGGCTTATATCACGGCTCAGGGAGCCTGAGGTCTACTTTGGTAACTGATCCCAAGATTTACCTTAGGCGCTAGTTTTACGAAACCTGTCATCTAACCTTCCAACGGGGAGGGTAAACTAGGCCTTATTAGGATTAGTCCAGTTTCCTCACGATATTTTCCTTCATCGAATTCGATTGTTAAATATCAAATGATACTTCGGTCATAAATTCCGTAAAACTCATTATTGCGAGCCGGGGCAGGGTTATAACTCGCAACCTTCGGGTTGAAAGTCGCACCTTTTACCGCTGAGCCACTAACGATCCTAAAAAATAATTTATATCTTAATAACGTCAGAGCTCGAAATCATTATGTAGATGAGCCGTTATTTTCGTCGCTTTAATCTGATCCTCAAAATCACGTTTCACGGTCCCAAACACAGGGACAATTTAGATTTTGTATTTTTCCAAACTTCGGACCGGAACGTCGTTAAGAAGTTTTGTTATTTCCCCATTTACATTTTAAACAAATTCTTGAAGCCTAAAACATGATTGTTAGAATACAATTATGTCGTTGGTGGAAATGTGAAGTTCAATTGTTTTGATGAAATATTTTATGCTTGTTAGCATAATTAGAGAGTAGCAGACGGTGTTGTTATACAAGGTAAGATCCAAGGTAAAAGAGGTCCTGCAGACAAAATAATAATGTCGGCTTAAAAAAAAGGCACAATGGATGTCGAGTTGCGGAAAAAAGCCCAGAGAAACTAACTAACTAACTAACTAAACAGCGCCGCCAAATCATATAGCTTCACCACTCCGCTGGCACATTGCTGGCGCTGGAAATCTGGAGAGGAAGGGAGACGATCGAACTGTATAAGAGCGTATGTGGGGTTTCTGTGTGAAAAACCTCCAGTAACCCCAAATATCGCTAAAGTAAAGGGGTCTCTTTATTTTAGCGGTTGAAATACCTAACCGCCGTCGGAGTACCCAACTGGCGTCATGTGAGGCAAACAGGGTAAATGGCGTTATTTTGTGAAGAAAGCGAAGATCCGCTTTGGTCCCTGAATCAGTGAAATACGTAATTATAAATATGTGCAAATGGCTTGGAGACAGCCTTCGTTCACTATTCACAGCTGTTATGTCAAAGGTTCTAATTGATGATTGAATGATTACCTGTGGTAGCAGATGGCAACCAAAGAACCAGTGAACGGACCACATGAGTAATTTTTCACCTATTTATGGTGCTAATTAATTACTTCGTTTACTGGGTTTGCAGATTGTGGTTTCCCTACTATCGCTTGACGTTCGTTTTCTTGCTTGTTCCATCCAATTTAGCCAATCTCGTTTTAAAATATAAAGTTTATTGGGAGTATCATCAATTCCACGTAAGTATACGCATGCAACTACAAATAATATATAGGACATTTGGTTTAATTTTAGTAAAACAACGATTAATCAGTAATCATTAATTGATGACACATAAATGGTTATGGTGGACAATAAGCCTCTCTCTAAAACCATTAGATATAAACATAGAAAAACTTTATTAAATATCACATAAGTTCAAACCTTACAACACTGAAGGTAATGTACCTTAGAATTAATTTTTTTACAAATAACTGTTAGTAGTTAGTAAAAACCAAATTGCATTGCATAAAAAAACAAACTCTAAAAGCACTTTCAAATAAATATCAAACGAAAAAGTCAAAACAAGACACACAAATTGGAAACACTGCAGCACTGCAGTCGATAGATAAGTAGCGGGTTCAATTCCATCGTATTTCAATGGTAACGCATCGTCGGAGCTGAAATAAAACGTGTATACTGCTGCTCCGAGTGTACATTGTACAACAGAGTACCTACACAGGTGTGAGGTGTGTTACTGTGTAATAGAGTTTTTTTACACCGTGATTGTTATTCTTTCCCATTTTACCGGACTGTGCATGAGTAACGCAAGAACGGTCATGTATTTAAAAGTCAATATGTATACATTAAGAAAATAATGAATGTTTAATTACTGGTTTCAGAAATAAAGCCATTTGCGACATTGTGGCAAAAAAACCTTGAGAAACTGAATGATAATGCAGTCCTGTCAATTGTGCTTACCATGAGTAAACCGTAAGAGTAAACCGTAGTCGATAATGAAAGTATGTCCGTCAAGCTCCCGCCATAGAAGTGGTGGTGGCATACAACTCATGGTACCGACACGTGTATCAAGGAAATCGATAGCCAACATTACATTTTTCTGACATAAGCAGTAACTAAAACAGCGAAACTGCTTGTTATATTATTTTTAAATTGCCTACGTATAATATAATAAAGAAAACAATTGGAATAGGATGGGATATATTTTGCGCATTATGATGATTTGAATAATGTAAAATAAGGGTATAATTCCATAAATTTGTTCTTTGGCTATATGACAGACTCACGTGGTTTTCTTGTTTACCTACATACAATACGGTTCTGTTTGATATAAGAACGATACGGCGTTGATCTATACAAACAGTAACTGACCATTATGCCGATTCAATAAAAATTACTAATGGTCTTAGCACTACGTCGTAGCGCTACGCCGTAGCCGTTATCATGTACGAGTATTTCCTGCTTTGTAGCGAAGGTGGTGCGTAGAGGCGTAACGACAATGTGTCATGATTAGCGCTGAATGGGTTAACACATTGAGTGTCTGCGAGTGATACGCGCTACGCTCGTAGCCGGTTCCGTTTTCCCACTATTTAGCGAACAGTGAACGCGACAGTCAAGTCGTTGGCTCTCAATGTGTTAATAGTAATTGGCGGTGGTACTACTAAATAATAATCCCGCTACGGTGTGAGAGGTACCGAAGTCGGGGCAGTTGCCGACGTTATTTATATTTTCCGCTGGAAGTATCGAGAGCCATTTCATCCCCTAGCTACCATACTTCATATAGTTTATATTGTATTAATGTTTTCGCTCTGTGTTTGTGAAGGTATTTATAAAGCTGAATGTCCATAGCATAAAAATCATAAAATGGTCCACAACTTTCTAGCGGCTGTTCATTGGGGAAAGCCATTGTCAAGCCTGATTTTTTTAGTAATAATGTCAGAGTAGTAAAAAAATTCTAATTTAAAAATGGCCCTTTGTATCGTTAGATGTAATTAATGGTGATAAGTTTCGCCATTATCTTAAGCACCATCCATTTTCTATAATAGTTTTCCCAGATTTTTCCATAACAGTTAGTCCCAGAAAAGTTATCCCATAATGAAACAGAATTTGTACGCAGTGCTACTTTGTTCCTGTGGAAAAAAACAACGGAGGGCATGATTTCAGTCAGTCAGAGTTCCGAATCCCTAAACATTATTATTATCTCCCCATAAATCGAATATAATACCTACAATGATGCGGGAAGGAGACTATGTGCTCCCCTTAATATTGCTATTGCCATCATATTGGATGCATGCATAATCAAATTGATTTCAATTTATATTCCGATCAGATTGTGACAAGTGAAGTATGTAATCCCCTACCTAGTTATAGATAAACATTTACGTAATCGAGATTAATATCTCCATGAGGCATAATGCACTTTAGTAACAACAAATCACCGCTAAGGAGCTCTCAAAGCGCTGCGTCGTAGTACCGATAACATGCATATCCCGCTTTCTAGCGAAAATGTCGCTTAGAGGCGTAACGACAATGTGTCGTGATTGCCACAGAATGGGTTAAATTGTTGACTGAATAATGCCTAAGGTCAGCTTGTTCTCATGAAATGCTACAGAATATATTATGACTATGACTTGATATATTTTCAGATGCCACTATAATTTGTATCTTCTTTATATATATATATATATATATATATATATATATATATATATATATATATATTTACTAATATATATATTATTACTTATCTTATATTTAGTCTGTATAATTGATTGATCTTGTTCATGTTTAAAAGTTAAAATAGGTACTTCCAGGGCCTATACTAACGATTGCGGGTTTGTATCTCCATCTCTGTCACACTTGCTTATTGGAGTGACAAATAGGTTTTCCCGTCAATGCCAATTTTCGATGTTTGTGGTAGGCGTGCACTGCGTGCAGGGCTCCGAGCTGTCACGTGATTGTTTCTATGGAAATTGACAGATCGTCGCGTCCCGTTCAAGTGTGACTCATCTTTAACGCGGTGGTTGTTCCAGCCGCTGCCTACAGGTGGGATATCTACTTATATTATAATATATAAAACCTGCCGTAATCATCAATAGCCTTGGGTATTTTGCCTTCTATTTATTAAAAGTAATTGCGTCTCCAAAAGGAAATCCTTACCGAAATTCTCGTAATTTTTCTTTCAAGCAAACAATCGCAATGGATAACTTTTAGCGTCGGCCATCACGGTCCGCAATGTAACGAGCTGTCATTTTCAGCGTCAGTCTTGAGCGACTTTAGCAACTGTTATCAGGAGTTGGGATTACTTTCTTACTGCTTTTGCAGAATTCCAAATTTACAGCCTAATTGGGATTTGAAGTTAACATGTTAACACTGAACTGATAGCTCAAAAAGCGACACCATTCGTGTTATAACTAAGTTCTTATTAAACCATTTGATACCTAAGTATATCTGTTTTCGCCACTGGTTAGTGCGCAAAAAGTCTATTACCTCTTTCGACAGAACAGAGGTGGTATACTCATTTAGAAGAGAGGCTGTTAGAGTCCGTCTGGGCTAAGTGTCCTAGATTTTAATAAACGGTTAAAGTGTTAAGTAAACGTCATAATCTCATAGAAGTTTAAAGTTTTAAATTGCACTTTAAAGGTTAAACAATTGATTTGCTTGGAAAGAGATAACGCGGTATGACTCTAATTTGTTAGTTTGTGATCAGCAATTTTTTTTAATTTATTTATTTCAAAAACGGTATATAACAGTATAAACTAAAGCACTGCGAACCATCAAACATTAAAGAAACATATAGGTATAAAACTTAAACACAACTTTGTCAGTTCGTGGATCCATTGCGTTGCATCGTCTCATCAGGCGATGGATTCGGCAGGTTGCCCCGGAACCGCCGAAACACGACACTGTTCGGCCAGAAGTCTGCGCTCGCGGTGGTCTTCATCAGCGGCCGTAGCACACGCACCAAAACGAGCAATCGTTTTTAGATAGGTTTAAGTAGTTTGCAAGACAAGTAATAATTTTGTCGGTATATTTTTACATTTTAATGTGGTCTTGGATCAAACACGCATTTCAATTTCATCGTATGTAGTCAGCAGATGAGGTCAGTTGTATCTAATCCACCATAACGATCAATGTCTGTCAGATTGCTTCGCTAATGTCGTCTCATCAATATATTCTTACCGATGATTTATTAGAGCTAGGACGGTTAATTTTAAAATTTTCACCAAACATATAAAAGTACAGTTTACTTTTTGTTCCTTTACTCCATTTTCTTCGTCTTATTGTGTCCTTAAAAATTCGTTCTTTTTAACGAAATAAACCACAAAACATCCACCCAAAAACCGCATTGTAAAAAAATATTGTCATCCGCCTTTTCCTATCGACTTTTATTTATAGGAATCCTTTTGTTCTGTTTCATTTAATACGTTGTATGGTGCCCGGGGCTTGGGCGAGGAATTTTTAATATTCAACCGGGTCAGCGACAATGGCGTACCCTGTGCCCCATTCAGAAGTAAAAGGACATATCTTTAATTCTGTATTTTCATGTTTATCGAACGTAGGCGAGCGGTGGGTGCGGGTAACCAGGATGATTTGTTGTCTCAAACGAGAAAGCCACATTCAAGCTAGCTCCCTATCTTTATGGCATGATCAGTGGCACCGGCCACTGGTTTGTCTTTCAGTCCACCTGCTAACCGCATTTACAGATAGTCAAGCACTTTTTATAGCTTAAAAAGTGCTTGACTATCTGGACATGTACATGGACATTTACATTATAATTACTATTTACCATGTATATTGGTTTTTGGTTTTTATTTCGGGACTAAAATAAATGTACAATATAGTAAATCATCATCATCATCATCATTTCAGCCGAAAGACGTCCACTGCTGGACATAGGCCTCCCCCAAAGATTTCCACAGTGACCGGTCCTGCGCCACCCGCATCCAGCGGACTCCTGCGATCTTCACCAGGTCATCAGTCCACCTTGCGGGGGGCCTACCCACGCTGCGCCTTCCGGTACGCGGTCGCCACTCGAGAACCTCTAGTAAATGTCTCGTTTTAAATATTATAGTGAAGCATATAACACAGAAACATAAATGCATGACAAATCCTACAGTTTTGCTATTAACGCCACTTGCGCTATCATGAGTCGACTAACCTGTAGTTAAGCGATTTTTGGTATGGAATTTGACAATTAACTCCGGGTTAGTTAACTCGTTTATGTCTAACACCGAGTGATAGCCAAAAGTACAAGCCTTATAGGTAATACGAGTAGTAACCGACTTACATATGCCAGCCGATAACCAAAAAAACAACACTTTTCGACTTACACCCTTTTTGTCTCAAAATATATCGGTGGCATGCGTATTGTTGACGTTTCGAAAGGTCATCATTGGGGCTATATCAATATCTGTGGATATTCCGATGCCCCACAGACTGATTTGAATTATGGTTATTGCAGACTCAAACATGGCGCCTAATTGCGTGGTGACTATTGAATGAGATTAGATTTTGCTAAGGGCATAGATTACACCACCACACTATGACTTCATAACGTTGTGTGTAAAGTGTATGAAGTATTGGTGGCCCAGCAGTATGAGCGTGCGACTTTCAATCCGAAGGTCGCGGGTTTAAAACCTGTGTGCTTGCGCTTGCCATGCACACAACTGTGTAGGATTGTATGTCCGATCGAAAGTATGTCCGTCTCGCTCCTACCATTACTGTGGCATGACCGACACGGACATACCCGCGAACGCAGTCACTATCGTATACGCTCACGTACAACGTCATGGTAAGCACACTGGTGGCTCGTACCAATAAGTTTTACGCAACTTACGCACGAAATATCATTTGATATTAACCAATCGCTTTTCGGTGAAGAAAAACATCGTAAGGAAACCGGACTAATCCCAACAAGGCCTAGTTTACCCCCTGGGTTGGAAGGTCAGATGGCAGTCACTTTCTTAAAACTAGTGCCTAGGCCAAATCTTGTAATTAGTTGCCAAAGCGGAGCACAAGCTATCAGCACAAGCTATTACCACCCTGTAGGGTGGACCATATTATGCTATACAACGCCAGGTTCACCCCAAAAATTTGACTACTGGGTAAAAAAAAAGATATTAAGGATGACTCACAATAGGACGGGACGGGACGGGGCGGGACGACCTGTCAATTTCTATAGAAAGAATCACGTGATAGCTCGGAGCCCTCGAATGACGTTGACGTCACGCGACGTTTTCTATAGAAACTGACAGATCGTCCCGTCCCGTTCTAGTGTGAGTCATCTCTTATACTGTGGTCTAGTATTTAAGGTGATCTGTGGCTAAGAGTAACTGTTAAAGCTAGGACTTAACAAAGTTAGCATATGCTGAGAAGCGTATTAAGTGGTATTATTAATATGCTACGATTACCTATTTCGACTTGACGAAGACATTATTAGGCTTAAACTAAACTAGTAACAGGCAAGACAGCTTTCAGCAATTGCGAAATAGGGTTGATTGAATAGATACTATAATGTTGGTATTAATAGCCAATATTCAAAGGCTTAAACTAAATTAGTATCAGTCAAGCATTCATCAATCGTGAAGAGGATATAAACAAATTTGCTTTAATGAATAAAACGCTCGTGTGACGAGTTTTAATGCCTTTTATTATATACAGTCACATAAACTACTACGAGTTGTAACTTAATACAATACATAATACATATAAAAAAATACGTGTGGCACTCGGGGACTGCCGCGGTAAAGCTATTGCATATCATTTTGTATCAACTTATGCAATTACTAGCGCGACTTCGTCTGCGCAGTATTATAATGTTTGGTAGTGTATTTTTATTACCATAAGTATTAAATACCCAATTGACTTGAACTGTAAATTGCTAATTAAATTCCGGGGCCGTATAAAACAAACAACTAACTTGCAACTACAGTAACCTGTTATTCTTTGTTCTCGTTAATAATTCAGGATATACCAAAAATGCTGGTGATCAATATTGTAATCTGATTTGGAAAAAATAGGACTAAATGTTTTTTTTGTCAAACATTTTTTGTTTATTTATTCTCCTAACCACAATTCGATACTGATTAGTGATTACACATTTAATCGAATCACCAGCATTTTTGTGACAGCTGTATGTATCTTTGACCACATATTAATCTTTCAGTGGCTGGATACGCTGTAGATATGCTAAAAAGTACGTCCAAGTTGACATAAATTATCTTTCAATGAAATAAGTAATCAAGGCCGAGTGTTTTTGATCACGGTTTACAACACTGCCTTAAGCTCACTGAATTTAACCCACAGAATGTCAGTCGGTACCTGATTACAACTAACTTCCCAGTGAAGAAAAACATTGCGAGGATACCAAAATAATTACGTCACGCATATAATAATTATAAACTTTCATTAGGTAGGTAAGTATATATTATGTCTCATCTCAACCAAGGACGATCTTATGATAGGATCGGCAGAGGCCTTTATTCGCATTTACACAGGCGTTCAAAAGTGCATGGGCAATTTATGAATGAATTCATTCATAAACTGCCCATGCAATTATAGATTTGACTATTTCACTTGCTTCCTTCCCCTTTGCACCTCTATATAGGATGATTTTCATAACAAAAACTATTCTGTCCTTTCCTAGGAGTCAAAACATCCCCATGCCAAATTTCACCTTAATCCGTTCAGCGTTTTTAATTTAGTGTGAATTGGTAACAGATAATAGTTCATCAAATTTACAATATTAGCATCGCATGGAAATTTGTCCAAAATGTAATTGAAGAAACCGTGCTGGTTTTGTGACAACATCGCTACGCAAGATCAGTTTGCTAGACAACAAAAATAAAATAGATGCCATTATTAAGTAAAATGTATCTAATGAGACTAATGGCATGCCATGATCTAAGAATGTTTTTGCGCAAAGTTAAAATAATTTTAATCAAATCAATTTAACGGGGATATAGGCGATACCTAGTTCCATTAGTGCCATATAGATAGAACTGTAATAAGTGCCATCCTAATCCATCAAGTTGTGCATATTCAGTAATAAGCCGTTTTAGAAAAGTAATCGTACAAAAAAATCTGAGTTTATTTATAAACTATCCTTGTCCAATATTTAATATAAAAACCGTACTGGCTTTGTGACATTGTTCTTTGCGCAAAGGCAAAATCGTTGCGTTTGGCCATTGTACTCCCCTGGGCCCGCTATGAGGTATGTATGTCATCCGCTTGTACAATGCATGGTAGGTGTTGACAGCCATATATACATTGAGTTGCCGTATTTGTAGTGGTTGGATTCCGCGTCACTAAGACCTCAATGATATTGTCCTGAGGTCTCTTCAGTCAGCGGGTGTTCATTCCGTTCTGGAGACACTGGGTTTAGCCGCACTGATAGCAAGATGGAGTGACCCTGGTGCTGTGGAAAACGGGGCGGTGTTCAGTGTGGGATGTTACATGCGTTAGCACAATTTCGACCACCCATATTACTCGCACTTCCCACGTAGCAGCGCGTAGAGCCCTCTGCCGAAACTCTAGCGGTGGCGAAGCGGCAAAAGTGTGCGCTCCCTTCTGGGATAAGATCCCAAACGGATAGCGTAACGTAATAAGACAACAGTTTGTCACCTTTGTATGACAATTTCTGATAATTCTATACAGTTACTCACATTTGACAGCAATCACCGTCGCACTATCCATGCAACTTGTCTTTTCATGAACTTATAGCATTATCATTATCAGATGACATTCGTGGATAAGCAACTTAGGTCTATAGGACATGGATACAATACATGTTCATGCCTTTGGTTGTGGAGACAGCGGGCTGCTACAAAGTTACCATTATTAGTGATTTTATTTATTATCAAATTTATCACAGCATTAAACATATCATATTTACATAGATTTAATGGATCCCGGCACATTGGTCACTTTTCAACTCATTTCCTAAAAACACAGTTTTGTATTTTTTGTGCACTTTCGTCAGTAGTGACAAATATGTACCTACTTAAGTTTAATTTCTGTTTGTTTATGACACTACTGAACAAAAAAAACTTAAAATAAATTTGGGTACATTTTCGTCTGCAGTGAAAGAGAGCTTTTTTATAGGCGAAAAACATACGGTATTCATCGTCTTCGAACACCACAAACTAAATATTTACAGCACGCAGCAATATCACCTTTGTGATTATCACAATAAGGAACAAATCTAATATACCAATAGAAAATATTTGATAAACAAGACAAGGGCATATTTCGATACTCTACTTCTTTGTAGGTACTAATATTTCTTATGCCAATGAAATTTCCACTTTATTCCGTTGTGCACTAACGTGCTAAATTCACAAATTTAAAATGGTACTTAGTACGACTTTGCATTTGCACTAAGGTATCGATTAAAAAAACAAAACGATTCGCAGTCTAAATAAAAAATTAGGCGCCTTTTGCCTTTAATTCGATCCAGCCAGTATATTATGCATCGATTACAAAATCGATTTAACATATTTGATTCTGGCGGGAAAAAATAATAGTGTTTATTTTGACATTTGACATCGCCGTATCTCTGGTAATAAGGGCTACTGTCCTCAATATTTTGTATAGAATATGACACTTAGCGACATTCGTATGGAGATATATCCTTTCCCCGATAAAGAACTTTGTAACAAAGTGAATAAAGTCGGTTTCGGTCCGTCGGAGTGGGGAGCGTCAGGTTTTTTTTCGTTACGGAATTTCTGGATTCGGTCCCCGCGCTCAAGGCCCGCGATAGAAGCTATGCAATAGCTTAAAAACGCCATCAATATCTACATCACCTAAAGTGCCACAATAATACAGAGTGGTAATTCAAATCTACGTGTACACCCCATCCCAAGGGTGTCGTGTTGGAAAGGGAGTGTGGCAGATAGGCCAATCTATGACTGACAGACATAAGTGCAGTGGGTATTGCGATTTGAAGAGGGGGTTACTTAGGCGTTCGTGGCTCTCTTGGAAGCTTTATATGCTCAGAAGTGCATGAATAGTCTACTTTCACATTCATGATCACAGTGATGATTCAGATATGCCCGAACGTATATGGACGGCAATTTTAATTGTTTCTGAGCATACCTAACTATTGAAGTTTTTCTGTAAGTAGATACTTTTTACCAAAAAGGGGCAAAAAGACGCCAAACTCGGCCAACCGTTACAAATAAGTCTCTTATTCGTGAATGCAAGAATCAATTGTTCATGTGTGTTGGAAAATTGACGCTGATCATAATGGTGATGCGGGATCTTTGCTCTCGGGAACCCTTGGGTCTCAAGAAGTCTTTGGTCTGCTACGCAATCTTACCCACGATCAGACAGCGTTACAAGTTTTTCACAAAATTTACCTTGCCTTGACGTCTTAACGCGATTGAGTTGACGATCTAAACTGAGTCGCTTCCGTAACTGACGGAACGTGACGATCTTTCAGTTTCTATAGAATACGTCACGTGATATCCGAAGGCTCCGAGCTATCACGTGATTCTTTCTATAGGAATTGACAGATCGTCCCATCCCGCCCCGTCCCGTCCCGTCCCGTCTTAGTGTGAGTCTTTAATCTGAGATCCTAAGCCTTGTTGGGATTAGAGCAGTTTTCTCATGATTATTTCATATTTTATACACTGAAAAGCGATTGGTAAACCTTAAACGATAATTCTCAAAAAGCCCTCCACAGACTCTTCGGCATGAGCCGAGGGTCGACTTTCGGATTGAAAATCGCACGTCTTATCACTAGGATACCAATGCAATTGCAGAAAAGTAGATTCTGACGACACAACAAAATAAATTGGCTGTAAAATACAGAGGACGAAATGTCGCCAAAACAAGAGCATCTCATCCCGCGCTGTTTAATTCAGTTAAGCGCGCTCGTGAACTTTAAACTCGATACAGAAGTTTATTCGACGTGGTCATAAGCTGGCTACAGACTAAATAGGTGACGTGCAATTTGTTAATGCTGTGAAACGCGTGTTTAAAGTTTAATGATAATTTATTTTAAATTTTTATACCTAACATGTAAACGACTTGGTGATTTCACTGTAAGTTTATAATGTGACTGAATAAATGAAATGAAATGAAAGGGTTTTTTTCTGTTCAAGCTAGGAGGGATCAAAGTGGCACTTTTCTTCCCTGTTGGGAGGGATCAATGTGGCACTTTTCTGTTCAAGGACTACACATTTTTACGTTATCGGTATGACGCTGTTTCCGGTTTTGTTTATTTCCTCTTAGTTGGTGTGATGTGTATGTATACGATGTGTATGTATATGTATACGATTTTAAGCTAACATGGTAATTTGCATTATAACTAATATTTAAAACGGGATAATTACCATGTATGTTTGTTTTATTGAGCACCCAATATTTCGACACTGTCGCAAGCGCCATGTTCACGGAGTAAACACACGGTACATGGCAGTGTGTCACACGGTATCAAAATTATTTTCGTCTTGGGCGTTAACGCTTGCATCCCTCATTACGCTCAGGATTCTACTTTATACTTTCTACTTTATTGTAGAATCCATCGCTTCATTTTTTGGAATTCAATGTACGCCCTCGCCGGAAATATATCATTTTGATCCCAGGTTACACAATCTACTCATTATTTTGGAGCAGAAACGTCTGCGAACGATACCAAATTTCTTAGAAAGATAAAAAAAGTGGAAAAACTAATTACCTCGGGCGAGACTCGAACTCACGACTCTAGGATACATGCCCAACACTCTGCCTCATCTTCTTACGCTAGATGTCGCTAAGCGCGCTCCTAATGTACGGTGGGGAAATACGGGGCCACCGGGTGTGTATTGGTTGCTCAGTTGGCAGCTTTTCCTTTCTTTCTAATCTTAGTAAGAATAAGAATCTAATAACCTTAAGTGACATACGAGAGTTCATTCAGTTGTTTAACTTAATAAATTCAAATTTCAAACTGATATTCCATTTTCGCTAGCCTATCCTAAGTGGTGGGTTTGCATACTTAAACATCATGCCATTTCTGACAGTAGGCAGTACATATGGATCGGAATGGGACGACACTACGATGTTGCCACTTTTTAATTTCTACCATTTTCTGTCGAACTATAGGTGCTGGTTTACCGATTGAACTAAAAATATAAACAGCTGCTACGGCCTAGTCGTAGCAGATTTACACATTTGGCAATTATTACGCCTGTGTGTATCCAGCTTAACCCTAGCAACAGACGCTGGAATCGAATTGAGAAATGTCTCGTGCCTGCACCGTATCGTATGTTAGCATACGTCTGTTTCTAGTTCGGATAACTATCCGCTTTGTAACTGCCGAACTATGCAGGAAAGGAATCTACAAACATTTTAGATTTACTAGTCAATAGGACTTTCAATATCGGTATTCTCTCCCCAGATTGGGTGCAACCATGGTATAACGAAATAACAGGGGCGCAGAATGCGCTACCAATTAACACTAACCATTATTTTTAGTGATTACTGCCACGATATTATAAGCTATGCCTGAGGATGTTTTTGTGACTATTCTAACCCAAGAATTGGAAGGATTTAAGGTAGGCATTCACGGCAGTCCGCCAGGACTCCGGCATGGCTGGACACGCATCCAGCAAAGACATTCACGGTACTTTATTACGTGCCGGAGGTGCCGGCGGACTGGCGTGAATGAGGGGCTTTAGTTTTGCTTAACGCTACTGGTAAGTAGTGTCTAATGCATTAATACTACACCGACTGTTTTATTAAAGGTTATATTCCCGACTGCATTAGACAACTTGCACCACCCACAGTTTGTCACAAAACCAGGTAAAAAGCGTTTTTTTGTATGGAGTTTGACAGCTTAACTCCGGGTTAGCGGCCAACCCTGGGTGGTGCATATAGGCCTTAGCGTTGCTGTTGCAGCTATGAATAAACATATGCCTTAAACACTTTCACTGTACATTTGCGCTTATGAAAGTGTCACGCAAGTCCCATTTTTTAATTCGATTCAAAGTTATAAAAAGTAGTAATGAGTTTTCGTAAGTACCTCAACATAGTAAAAGCGCCATTAAGAATGTCTAACAAACTTTCAGCAAAAAGGGTAACCATTTTGCGTGCCTATTTTATATCAGTACTTCAGTGAAAATACTGTAGCAATCCTCATTGTGCGTATATCGGTTGTGTTTCAAAAATGATTTATTCAGCAGACAGCCGTTCACAGGTTATTTGAGCTGTTGAATCTTCCAACTGATAACATCATGTCTCTTTTTGTGTTTCAATATCGAGTTTTTCTAGTGAGTGTAGGTAAGGTGGCGAACAATAAATTTTTTTTCAAATTTCGAACTTCTCTGACAAACATAATATATTTGATTACCTCTATTCTAATATCAGTCGAGATGACGTTTAGTTTGAAGTGTCAATTGCAAACAATGTCGCATATAAGTCGCACGTTACTCGATATCGAACCATATGCAAATTGGGGCGAACTCTGTTTTGTCCCTGAATTTTAAAAACATAAATGTAAAAAATCTTATGTCAGAAAAGTTTTCATTCACGAAAGTCGTAATGGCGGTCGAAATATGCGGTTTGAACGCAACTTGGAGAGTTCATGATATGTGTGTATATAAAGCAGTGTATGTAATTGTGAATAATTAGGTATTAAAACACTCGTGTGATGTTATTATGAGACTTGGCTGACGCCTCGTTTCATAAACCCACGCTTTAGACCCATAACAACTTCATTTAAACCGTGGGGGAAAACACGTATCGGCCTACATATATTTCTGAGGGCCCTCCTCATAATTGTCAATGAATTGACTAAAAAAATCAAAATATTACGTTCAATTTCATCTAAAATAAATCTCAGCAATCTTCTTTTAACCAGAAGTTGGCGTTAGTGCTCTGAACCGACATTGCACTTGAAAATTACTTTTGAACTATTCTTTGTTTTCATTGTACAATAATTCAGCACGCAATGTATCGCTACTTTATCTTAAAGGCGTGCGTGACGTCACAACTGTTATAAGTGATACCTTTTAACTGCTGTCAAATAAGTGACATGCCATAAATGGCGTTAATTTTTATTTTTTATTTTTATTTGTTATTTTAGTGCATGTATATAATGCCTAATTATTTACAATTACATACACTGCTTTATATACACACATATAATGAGCTCTCCGTGATGCGTTCAAACCGCATATTGACCGCCATTACGACTCTTATGAATGAAAACTTTTCTGACATCAAGTTGTAATATTTTTATTTTTAAAATTCAGAGACAAACTAGCGTTGGCTCCAATTTTCGTATCGTTTGATGTCAAATAACGTGCGACTTGCGTGCGACTTCGTTTCGAACTAAGACGTCATCTCGACTGATATTAGAATAGAGGTCGAATCCCTTGTTTGTCAGAGATGTTCGAAATTTGAAAAATATAATATTATCGAAATCGATAATATAATATAAGATTTCACAGATTAGAAATTAGAAATATGTTGTAATCTAAATATTATAGAGGGCTAATGATATGTTGGTATATAAAAGGTATTAAATGTTGCCAATAAATATATTTACTTAAAATTACGATGTAATATCGGTTCATAGTATACTAAAACCTACGTTTGGTTACGGTTTGAGGAATAATTAAAAATACCAGCTGTAAATGACTACAGAGCTAAATAATCAGAACTCTCTTGTATTTTGGGCTAGTCTCTGGTTCTTTATTAATAGGTAATTTAAATGAAAATGTGTGTTTTGCGCGCGGCTCACCTACTCATGTGAAATTCATGTGTTTCCGCGGCCATTTCGTGGTGATCTACTTAAATATGGAAAACTATACCCATTAACAGCGATGAGACTTTTGCGTCTGGGGTCTACTGAAAATGCTTTTACCTCTTTAGAAAAATGGACTGAGAATTATAAGAATAGTAACTACATACAACAGGGATATAGGTAGGTTTATAAAAAATGGATACGAACAAAGTTTATTTCTTGTTTCAGCCAAGCGCCGTTTCCAAAAAAATGCCCCAAATACCACAAAAAACAATACTCTAATCAACATCAACATTCTGTAATGTTTTTGATGGGATTTATTTATTCGCTAATTTTATTACCACCGAACCGTAATAAACGACGTCATGTCACAACTTAACATTTAAGTAACGCCATATTTTAAATTAGTACGTAAGCATTTGGAGTAAGGAATCATTGTAATGCTTTGGTGTAAACTGTAATGTTACATGTTTTTATGATTCAATAAATAATAATAATAATAATATCGCTGAGGGTACGAATGTTTATATTTTGAACATGTGCCGTTCCGTTGGTGATCAAAGAATGTGAGTTTAAAATTAGAATTTGAATCTCTGAAACTCTCAGTGTGTAGTGTATTTTAGTGTGTTTAAATTTCGTCGCTGACTGTTCACCCAGTATCGAGGCACCGCACTGATATTATGTTTATTCTAACAGCTCTGAGCTTATCTGTATAGGGGCGGGTGCCAAGACTAAGCTTACAGCTCACGAGCTGTCTGCCTCAGGGCACATAGGTGTCGTATCGTGGGCCACTATAATCGTCAAGTTTCTTTTCAACTATAAAACTCTCGTGAAACTCGAACATATTAAATAATATTTAAAACGGGTCACTCACGTAATTTAGTCGATTTTCGAGAGTGTACGACTTGCCTCTGTCGCGAGTGGTCGCTCCTGATGACGTTCTTCGCAAAGAACTAAACATGTCGAGCGAAAATCGACTAAATTACGTGAGTGACCCGTTTTAAATATAATTTAGTACGTCAAGTTTCTTGTTAATCGACTTGCATAATAGGTACTTATTGTTATACAGGTTGTAACAAAAGTATCTAACGATACTTCTCGACTTTTACTTTGGTTGAAGTATCTGCCATAAAAAGTAAAGCGTTCCGTAAGAAACATTTTCGTGGAATTCACCTACATATATAAGTATCATAAGTATTATAGTTTCTTTAACTTAGCTCCTGAACGGCTGAGGGAATATAAACTGTTTTCACTCTAATATTTTCTTCACCAGCGATACACATATGCTAGGTATGGTAATTGAATTAAATTGTAATGAAATGCCAGCCAATTACATTATTATATTCATAACTACTTAATTGAATCCAAAGGCTAATTAGTCAACATCGAATATTAGGAATCGCTGATAAGCCGAATTGATCGAATTCTTCTAACTCAGTCTTTCACCTGCGGGCTGGTAAACCAAAGTCAAGTAATTAATACCTTCTATCCCAATCCGAGATTGAACTCATTTCGCCTGTTTAACATTTCCAATATTGAAAGGCGTGGGCACTCGGTGTCAAGGTGCTTTATTCAAAATGAAAATATAAGAGATTACTAGGACGGGACGTGACGGGACGGGGCGGGACGGGACGATCTGTCAATTTCTATAGAAAGAATCACGTGATAGCTCGGAGCCCTCGGATGTCACGTGACGTTTTCTATAGAAACTGACAGATCGTCCCGAATCGGATTGAATCGCATTGGATTGGTGTGAGTCATACCTAGCTCAGATCGACAAAAATAAATCCGAAAGTTTATATATTTAGAAATTGGTATGTTTGTCCCTCCTTCACGCAAAGGTAGCTAAACTAATCTAGAAAAGGATAGAATACTTTGTATTCCAGAATTAACTTCCGAAGGAGGTTAAATGAGGGTTCAAAGTGCAGGTGTACCAAGCGAGGCGGGGTATTTGGGGGTTTGACTGTTGCGTTAAAACTACCTATGTGCTTACCATGAGTTGTACCTACCACTACTCTAGCAGGAGCGAGACGGACATACTTTAGAAACGCGCTGTCGATAACGCCTAAGCTTACCTACAACTCATGGTAATCACACTAAACGCCGCTCACTTACCTATCATACTGTATCATACAGGATAGCCATAACATAACCAAAACCCGTAAACCTAATTTTAACAAAAACCCGTAGTAAGAACCTGTGTTATTTGTTAGATTGGTATTTTAAAATAAATATACGATCAAACTTTTTGTGATAATATTATACACATAAAATATATAAGTATAATTCTTAAATATAATATAATTGAAATTCTAAGCTAGCACGATAATTTATTGCTCATATTGGTTGAATAGCTATAATATATACACGACTAATAACATAGCATATCAATACAATAGCATAACAATAAACAGTTACTCACGAAATTCCAATTGAAAAAAACACAAAGCAGCCAGGAGATATTTATTACATTTGAGAAAGAACCGCAAATTGTGGAATGAGCTCCGTGTCGATTTCCTCTAACAAAAACACTAATTTAGGCTGAAAATGTTACCACTGTTATTTTCTCCCGGGTTTTTCCAAAGTCTATTTTCGGGAAAGGTTGGGCGGCAAATTATTGCTTTTAACGAAAGAAAGTCTGTAGGTTTCATTTGAATTGAAGAAAGAATAACAAACAAGATGGTAATACTTTGATTGCTTGCAATTTTTTTAAGATGTATTTTTGTTATAACTGTATCAATAAGGGCAACAAATACCCACCTAAAGCCTCGCATAGTTAGTTATCTATATGTTGAGTTTTCTTTCCTCAGAAGGTCAATGAGATAAAATACTCGTATAGGCTACATAAAACATAAACAAAGTGATGGGTCGTTAAACCTTTTTTTATAAAATGTTTCTTTGTTCCCATAATTTTTGCTATTCTGAAAATAATTGTTTAAAGTTGCGCAAAAGACGCTCACAATGTCACATTATTTCCTTTAATTTCACCTAGTGCTTGCTAAATGCAGGAACAAAACCTGTCTTGGACATTCCCTGCAGAAATGTTATTTTGATCGCTTACCGAGTGCGAGTGTGACAAATTATTATGCAGTGCCACATTTCTTTATTTACTAATTACTTCTAGGGCGATCAATATATCTGCAGTCCATGGGTGCCGAGGATGGGTTACGCCGCGTGCACCAAAAATCCTGGTGGTGTCTGCTGTAAATGATTGATGTATAATTCTCCTCATTTTAGTCAGCAGACAAATATTTGTGTAGTTTGACAAATTTTCAATTGAGTAAAAATAATAAATTTAACACTTATAACCTTGATTAGGAACGTATAATTTAATCAGAATTAATTACATTAAGAAACAACCTGAAAATTATCTTTGACTTTTCAGTTAGTTTTTAACCGGCAGTCACGTTTTTTAATTTTTAATTATTTTATTTATTTCTATATACACTTACTTGCGCTTTGATACTTGAAATGTATCGACCATTCCAGTTACTCGGTTTTCTATAGGGACTTAGGACTACAAAACACATTTACTTTTTAAGTCGATACAAATCAACCAACGTTTCTGGGCATCGCGCCGAATACTTTACTGTTTGTTCTTTTAACACAGCTCGCTTTCCACCTTTTTTCGGGCTTACTGTGGCCTCGGAAAATGGAAAAAAGCTAGTAAATCGCGTGCCAAAGGCAGGGACGGATCGGGGCCTAGGTTGTTGAGAGCCGATAGGGAATCTCGGCAATTTACGCTTTGCTATCATTTTATCTTATTGGACTTTGGATACTTATATAGATACGAGTATATGGTGGAAAATGTATTAGATAAAATTGTGAGAATTTGTTGGTTGGCAAGGGTCGTTATCACTAACAGAGATAATCTTACTGTCTTTTTAACGCTATTATGCGAAACAAAAGAGAGGAGTAATATTGTCCTTATACAAGCTTTTATTTAACTTGAAACGTATGTGTGTTAAGATCAAATCTTGCAAGCTGAATGTAATAGGCTGGCCGCGATGAGGGGTTGGTGAAACAAAACACTACACTTTCCAGTTTACTCCACTGTTTGACTAACTTCCCGCTATCCGAATAAGCTGAAACTTCACATGCTTATGTAGGTTGGATGACACTACAATCGTATGGTACCGAAGTACAGTCAGCGATAAAAGCTTGTGTCAAAAATTAAATTTATCTATAACAAGTCTCCAGTAACAAGTGTTATAGCTAAGATGTACGTAAATACGATAAATATCATTTATATTTATACTTCTCTTCGTCGAATTCTACAGAGGCGTACCTACAAAATAGATAAAGGTTCCTTAATCTCCAGAGATGATATCTCTTTGTTCGTATCTGAGAGAGATTACAAGCAATAACGAATAATAACAATGGAAGGTGACGTTCGAAAGGTAACAACGTTATCGTGTACAGTCAGCTGCAGATTTAAAGTGATCCCCCCGTGCATACATTTACTGGGCCATTTGCCCATCAAATGGAACCTAAATTCAAGTATTATAAATCCACTTTAAATTCAGCTGCTCATTCTATTTAGGAACCAAAGTGTTTTTAATTTGTATACCAACATATCATTAGCCCTCTACAATGCTTAATAAACTTTATATACCCACATATCATTAGCGCTCAATAATGAACCCAAATTCAAGTATTATAAATCCACTTTAAATTCAGCTGCTCATTCTATTTAGGAACCAAAGTGTTTTTAATTTGTATACCAACATATCATTAGCCCTCTACAATGCTTAATAAACTTTATATACCCACTTTTTTGTTACAACAAATTTCTTATCTGTGAAAATGTTATTATAGCTAAATAATATTATCGAATTCGATGATATTATTTTGTTTCAAATTTCGAACATCTCTGACAAACAAGGAAATTCGTTTTGTCCTCTATTCTAATATCAGTCGAGATGACGTTTAGTTTTTTGTGTGATCTTATTATGAAACCCACACTCGAGTTTTAATGCTTTTCATTATATACAATCACATAAACCACTATTATGTTACAACAAAGTTCTTAACTGTGATAATCTTATTATAGCTAAATTATATTGTCGATGTCTATAATATATTTAAAAACAATTTCGAACATCCCTGACTAACAAGGAAGTTTGATTTAGCCTCTATTCTTATATCAGTCGAGATGACGTTTAGTTCAAAACGAAGTGTCAATTGCAAACAATATCGCACATCACGTTATTTGATGTCGAACGATATGAAAATTGAGGCCAACCCTAGTTTGTCTCCAAATTTAAAAAATATAAATGTCCAACATTCAATGCCAAAAAAAGTTTTTATTCATAAAAGTCGTAATGGAGCATCCTGCGCACGTTAGCCCACCGCTGGGACTTGCCGCACCTGTATTGGCGGTGCCCAGGCGCCTTTAATTTAAATTTGTAATTTAGATTATTTGTTTGAATTTGATTTATTTAAATTAAATTAAATTGGATTTAATTTGATTTAACGTATTATTAACAATATCGATAAGTTTGTATATTCTAACTCTATGGATTGAAAGTCCGAAATAAATGATTTGAGTTTGAATTTGAATGGGAGTCGAAATATGCAGTATGAACGCATCATGGAGAGCTCATGATATGTGTGTATATAAAACGTGAGTGTACCTATGCTTGCAAAAGCTTTTATCTACAAATGTTGGAGTTTAGTTGTAAACAGCAATTGTCTGATTACGCGGTTTATTTTGACGCGCCCGCCGACTATCTCTTGCAATCAGATCTATCCCGCTCTTTTTTGCTCGAACATGTGGACTCTTAATTTATATGCCCCCTTTTTTATTAAAAAAAAGGAGGGTATATACAATTTAAGACTGTGATTGGCAGAGTATATTATAATCGTGCGCGTTAAATTATTATGACGCTATAATATTCTGTTACCGCGATTGTTATTCATTAAAATAAACACTTTAGAACGGATTAATCGCGTTTATGGACACCATGCATGACCCTACGTTTCAAACCCTTTACAGCACTCATTTTAACAGGGTTAAGATGATTATTATGAGGCTGTATTACTTGTTTGGATATATGTACGGGTCTCGAATCTTGATTAATCAAGTTGAGTAAGCAATTTAGGGAAGCCAATTTAGGGATAATCAATCTTAATTTTAATCAGAAACCTGTTATTATAGTTCGCTGTTACAAACACTATATCAGTAATTATAACTATAACGACACAGTGTCTTTTATATATGGGAAGGGGAAATGCCTCCAGGAGAAAAAAAACTTTTTTTTTCTTAAACATTTTTTTGTTGGTTTATTAAGCGTAATAATATAATGAACACATCATCAGTTCAGCCGAAAGATGTCCATTGATGGACTAAGACATTCCCCAAGGATTTCCACGATCGTCCGCCATGCGCCATTCAACCATTCCTTAAATAGACTAGATGCCCACCATGTTGGAGGACTTTTTACGCGTCTTCCAGTGGGCCCTCTAAAATATCAAGTATGGGGTTCTTCAAAAAAGGAGTGTACGAGTTTAATACGGCAACGCGCATATGACCCTTAGAGTTTCAGGTAGGCGTTCATAGGCTACTGTGACCACTTTCCACCGACGTGGTATTAAAAAAAAGAACGTAATATGCACCGGCAGCGGCCGTCAGTTCGACAAGCAATAGATGGATTCTTATCGAGGTACTTACCTATTTTCATTTTATACCAGCTACAAAATAACGTCATCCAACATGAATCCTTAAGTGATTTCAATTCTATTAATTAAGTTGAATGCAAGGTTAATTAGCTAGGCCTGATTCTATACGTGACATAGAGCCTCGATAAAGTGTCAAAGCCTACATTACCTAAATAACCTCTCTCTATACCAGGGATAAGTGAAGAATAAGAACTGTCAATTACACAGAAGCGCTTCACAATTTATTTTAGAAGTATATATAGGTAGTTACTACGTACTACGTACCGGGACTTTCCATATTAATCAAATATTATTATTATTATTTATTATTTCAACGGCCTCCTAGCCTAGTACGTAGACGCTGCCTTCAAAGCAGGAGGTCCCGGGTTCGAATCCTGGTCAGGGCATTTATTTGTGTGTTTATCACGAATATTTGTTCCTGAGTAATGGATGTTTTCTATGTATTTAAGTATTTATATGTATTTATCTCAAACTCAAACTCAAAAATCATTTATTCGAAGTAGGCCAAAATTCAGCACTTTTCGACGTCAAATGGATTAAATATAAAAATAATATACAAAAGTAACACTTAATTCTAGTAGACATAATAAAAACTACAATTGAATTTGAAATATAACAATGTCAGCAGAAATTTAAAAATAAAATAAAATATAAAACAACATACAGTAAAATAATAAATTAATAAGTTAGTCAATTGGAATTCACAAGAGTTCCGAGGCGAATTACCTACGTCAAACAGAAAAGATGGTGAACACACACAAAAAAAAATGCTAATCCGAACCGTCGAGACTTTATAGGTAAGAATTTTGTCAGCTTCTATTATATATATCGTAGTACCCACAACACAAGTCCTTCTTGTGCTTACCGTGGGACTAGGTCGATTTGTGAAAGATTGTCCCGCAAATATTTATTTATTATTTATTATAATATATCTTATAGTTACCCTAGTAATCAAATATTTATCGGACTAAAGGATGACTCACAGTAGACAGGGCCGGGACGGGCCGGGCCGTGACCGATCTGTCAATTACCTACTATAAGCAACGTCACGTGACAGCTCGGAGCCCTCGGACGTCACGTGACACTTTCTGTAGAAATTGACAGATCGGGCGCGGTCCGGTCTACTGTGAGTCATCCTTTAAAAATCATCTTCATCACCACATCACATCAGCTATAAGACGTCCGCTGCTGAACATAGGCCTCCTCTTTGGACCTCCATATGTACCGGTTGGAAGAGACCTGCATCCAGCGTCTCCCTGCGACCTTCATAAGGTCATCTGTCCATCTCAATATTATGTTAATTGATCGCGGATTATGTTAATTGCGATCGTTTCTTAGAATTTTAAATAGAAAACTCCCGTGAGTATTAGACATATTAATATACTTAGACCGGGTTACTCACGTCTATAAAGTCGAACATGTCGAGCTATTTTCGACTTTATAGACGTAAGTAACCCGGTCTAAGTATATTAATATGTTTCTTAGAATGTTGACGGACACGTTAAAAAGTAATCCACGGTCTTTATTTATCACTGATCTCTCTACTCATGCATTAGCTGACACGGCAGGTCAGGCTAAAGGACAGACACATCAACATTCGAGCCGTCGGTAGCTCTTACACCGATTTGTGGCGAGCGACGCCTTTCAGCGGCTCATGCCTCGGTAGTCTTGGACAATCAACGCTAATGGTATGGACACTGAGGTTGTATGTAAATTTAATGCTCACTGAAGCATTCCTTTAGTTTTGTTTCGTAACTACACTCTTTTGATACGTACCTTCAAAGGGTGTTTTTGATCCTTAGCCATTTATGTAAGGTGATTATGTTGGCCAATGTCGCCATTGAAACGTAGTTTAGTTTTCAAAGTTTCACATGATTAGGCCCCTTTTAGTAAATTTATAATGTGTGAAAATCGTGAAAGTTTCAATAAGTGTCTTAAGGATGACACACACTGGCACGGGACGGGACGGAGCGGGACGGGACGGGACGATCTGTCAATTCCTATAGAAAAAATCACACGAGGACTCAGAGCCCTCAGATGTCACGTGATGTTTTAGGAATTATCTTATCTAGTCTGTGCCCTTACTCATCAACTTTTAGTTAGAGACCAACTTCAAAATCACAAAAAATTTTTGGTTGTTTCATACATTTTGGGTTGGCCAAACTTTTCTTCGCGATTTCCGGGAGGGTCTCATATTAAAAGTTGTTCACTATGACCAACAAAATCACCTCGCAAAATACGGCTAAGGGTTATATAAACGCCCTGTATTTCATGATTTCCATTATCCAAAAATGTATTAGCTTCAAAGATAAACTTGTCGATGTGCTTGTGTTGCTATTAATATGAAGCTGATCCTACCTCGCTACCGTTTCTTAAATGATGACGGACAGACTACTTTGAAAAGCAATCAACAATGGTTGTATGTAAATTCGATGCTCACTGCAGCAGAGCGTTTATCCATTGTGGTTTTGGATTCGTACCCGTTTAATAGGTATACATTATAAATTCAAAGAGGCGATTCAATTCAAATGTTATTTATTCAAGCAGACCTAGCCCTTTCGGAAGGCAAGGTACAGATAGATTCTCGAAACGGTCATTATTTCATTAATTTCATACACATTTTGCGCCTGCTTTGTGAATTGATCTGTACTTAGTGATATTTTAAAGTTGATGGTCTGACATTTTAAGCTTATGAGCCAAATGAGCCTATTTCCTATACTTATCCATATACATCGCAAGCTAATTTGCCTATCTGAGATAGACAAAATCGTTTACATGGCCTGTCTCAACAAAGCTAATCGCACCTTGCGGAATGGCGGCTAGGCTCGCTAGCCGTGGCAAAAGCCACAATGATGTTGAAGTTACTCCCCGCCTTGTAAACATGAACTGTTATTACTAATTCTATGGACCAGGGCCTTTACCATGACGCAACGCGATTCAGTTTAGGTTCTTAACTGTGCTCTGGGGCCTTACCATAACATCTTAACGCGATTCAGATTAGGACCTAAACTGAGTCGCTGCCATACAACTGAGTACAGTTAAGAACCTAAACTAATCACGGTTATGGTAATGCCCCAGTTGTATGGCAGTGACTGAGTATAGAACCTAAGCTGAATCGCGTTAAGACGTCACGGTAAGAGCCCAGGTGTCTATACCCAATAGAAGGTGCATTGGAGTGATCTATTCGTTTCGCACACGAATCTTATATTGCTCCTGCAATGGAGGCCGATACTTAGCGCCACTTGCGCCAACCAGGGGCCTTACTATGACGTCTTAATGCAATGCAGTTGACGACCTATACTAGGACCCTGGCCCTAGGTAGGCCCTGGGGCCTTACCATGACGTCTTAACGCGATTCACTTTAGGTTCAGTTTAGGTTCAGCTATATGGAAGCGACTCAGTTTAGATCGTCTACTGCATCGCGTTAGGACGTCATGGTAAGGACTCAGGGTTGCCAAACTAATCCGCGCAAGCGCAATTAGCTGTCGACTTTAACAGCGATAAAATAAAACCCATCTTTTTAGCATTTTCAGACCAATAAAAACGCTATAAGCAATACTCTAATGAGTTGGCATGCTTCGTTATAAAATTCTAGTATGAATATTTTCGATAGAATGAGAATGAATTGGGCTCTTACCATGATTTACCGTGGCCGGCGTCGCTAGCTGCATCGTAAGCTTACTCATACTGTTTGGCTCGTTCTCCTTCAGTATTTACTACCATTCGCAAAATTCAAATTCAATTCTTCCCCTAGCCGTGGCATAAGCCGGGATAACGCTAGGAAGAAGAAGAAGAATTCGCAAAATTCTGCAGATCAATCGTTTTTGCTTGACACGAGTAAAGTGATAAAGAACGGAGTGTAAAAATGCAAAGATATCCTTCATATTTATGATATTAGACAGATCTTCATATGTACAATAAAGTCGAGTTCATAAATATCCGAGCAGCTGAATGTATAATACTTACGTAAATACTTTACACCTTATTGTCAATATGCTAAAGGTGTACAGATATTTTTGAAGCCTTGTAAATGCCCATATACTTACAAACGTTACTTTTGATAATATTTATTTATTTAATACAAACGATATTCTATTCGATCCGTTGCTGCAGTATCAATGGGAGCTACCGTATTGTCACTCACCAGGCGGCGCCACTAATGCGTGGGTCCTGTATCAGTATGAGAGAACTGTCAAAGTGACGTTTGAAATGTTCCCGCAGGACCCACGTTCCACTGAAAATTGACTCGCGGTAATCCTCATTGCGCTGTTAACGAATGCCGTAGCGAAGGTGTTAAGAAAAACTACGAAGTCACATTGAGTTTTTCAGTACGGTACACCAATTATACACTTCTAATAGAAAACGTCGTACTTCAAAAAACTAGCACATTTACATTATAACTGGACAGATCTGCTTTCTCTCACATTTTAATAAAAATGCTCAGTTTCTACTTCTAGATACCCACGATGTCACCTCGATTTTTCCAGACAAAGACACAGTACAGACCAACACACTGCTAGTCCAAAATGTCATAACTCATCACAAAATATCTCTAGTTCCGTCCTATCGATATTGTGGTTACAATATTGTACTGTGTGCAGCCATACGTCAAGTTTGACGGTTATCCAATATACTACGTGCCCTCGCCAGTCTGATCTAATCGCTGCCTGTCGACTCTTCCGTCTGTCGGATAATCATCTTGACTAAGCTTTGTTTGTGAATAGTGAGATGGAATAACAAACAGGCCATGCGTCTTGGTGGGCAATTTCTGATGGACCAATTTACCAGTGGTTTGTATCTGATCGAACTTGGACACAGCCAGACTAACAATACTGGTAACTCTTTGTACTTATTTCGTCTAACATTACTTTTGTATTTATTTGTTTAAGCGGCGTTGAAGTAATACGTGTATGTAACACGTGGGCCCAAAAAAATTAAGAAAATGCAACGAATGTCATCTGATAACTCTATAAGGGTGGATTTAAAAAAAAGTGTACATCACACAATGGAATATTTACAAAAATGTGACACATAATGCAGAAAATATCACAATGGAAATTATAAGGACAAAAAAAGTTTGTTTTATGTGAAGATACTATAGTTGATTTTCATAGAACTTGGAAATTATTGTTTTAATTTGTAAATTTGGCAAAAACATGGAAATAAAACAATGTTTATTAAAAAAGAACACTGAAACATTCAAACGCGACAAATTGCGAACCTCCTCCTTTTTGGAAGTTGGTTGAAAATTGCAATGTTTAGTTACGTAACACAAAAATCTCACAATGGAATCAAAAATGGGTATCACCACGTGTTTCACCTCATGTAGACAAAAGAAGACAAATCATTTCCGGATTTGTGAATCCTATGTGTATAGTCAACTAATTTATCTACCGAATTATGTAAAAATACTGAGAAAAAATAATAAGCTTCCTGCTTTAAACTTAGATCCAAATTCGGAATTTTTTTCGACAAATAGAAAAACACACTTTACCTCACCACTGCGTGAAAACCAATATAGATACCGACATGTGCGCTGGCGTCGGGGCAACCTAGAATTGTTGCCAGACGTATTATATCACTGGTGTGTTCATATTTCGCATTTGGTACGGCGTAACACAGCTGTGTAACACAATGGAACGAAATTTGTCCCCGAATTTCAAAATAGGATATTGTTAAACATATAATACAGAAATCGTCTAAAAAATGATTTTCAGAAACAACTGTGTATATTAAAGAACTCCTTAAAAATTACCACACGATTCATTTCAATGCTAAAGTTATGAATTTTTGTTTACCGCGGGGTGTCGTGAGGACATATGAATTTTGTATGGGAGAAAAAAACAATATTTAAGTTTTTATTTTTTCTATCATTAGAATATAATTAGGTGTAGATATAGGTGTACTATATTATGAATTACTTGGAATGCGTGTGACTGCAATATTTATTTTTATACAGATTTTTAATGATGAGGAAATTTTTCTTTTTGAAATGTACACTTTTTTTGAAATCCACCCATAAGTTGATAATTATCATATTATCATGAATTGTTTTCAAATGCTGACAAACTGCTGTCTTATCCAGCAAGTATCGCGCTATCCGCTTGGCATCTTAGCTCGGCGGCGATGGAATGAGCTGTCTTAGCAAAGCAATAGTAATGTAGTTGTTTTAAATTATTTACCAACATACATAATTATTTTGAGGGGTTACTGGCGGCTAATGGCATTATCGAATTATTTTAGTTAAACTGCCTTTTATGTAAAACATTTTTTTTATTAAAGCTAGGTAATGGAAATGGAAGGAAACTAATGTGATATTGAAGTACCTAATTAGGTACCTAAGCACCACTTGCGCTAACCAGGGTTATCAGTCAAATTCCCTGGTTGGTGTAAGGGGTCCTAAGTAAATTCAATTTTAAATGCCTTCCGATTCAAACTTTTTAAAAATATTTACTGTCTCGTCAATTACCTAATTGTCACACTGCGGACACCATACACAAATATAGCAAACAATAAATTAATGTAACATTAATTCGCAGACATGTCTGCATTTGGAGTCGCCTCATGGGGGTTCGTAATGAATAGCCGACCACAGCGATATTGACAGGCGGGGAATAACATCAGTAGGCTGAGAGCCCACTGCGTATATTCCATGTCGTCATAACAAAACAAAATACATCGGATAAACCAAATCGACAGTCGAACGATCCCGGGGTTTCAGGACTAAGACCGGATCATCCTCAATCGGTTCTGTCCGCCCGCACGCGTCGTCGCGCACGGTTGTTGACGCTTGATAATGGCATCCTAAGATGTCCGAAACATGTCGCGTATAGTGACTAAAAATATGTGAGTGTTATCTGTAATTTGTATAACAAATGAAATTAATGTAAAATTAGCAGTAGTGGTTTAAATTTACGGGTAATTGTCGTATTGCTGACAATATACATAAATATAGCAAACAATAAATGAATGTAACATTTATTTTTCAGACATGTCTGCATTTGAAGTCGCCTCGTGGGGGTTCGTAATAATCGTAATGAATAGCCGACCGCAGCGATATTGACAGGTGGGGAATAACAGCAATAGGCTGAGAGCCCACTGTGTGTGCCCTTGTAAGGGATGAAAACAAAGTAAATTACGGTATAAAAGTAGTAACTTTGCTTTTGGATTATATCTATGGACAATCTGGTAGCTGGTAGTTTTTTCACTTATCATACCAGCGTCAATCTTAAACCTACTAAAACCGGCAAGAACACAACTACACCTAGGTGCTTACCTACCAAATTGACCCGTTATACAATCACGTGAGATTAACAATGTTAGTTCCCTGTCTACAAAAGGGGCGCTAATGTAGCTATCACTGGTATCGATTACGGTTTGACAGCTCGCATGCATTTTGCGACTTGTGTTTACCGTAGGGAAACCTTGGGGGAGTTGCAATATGGGCATATTGACACATACTAGAATTTCCTTGCCCAGCTACACAAAAACCCTTTCACTATCGGAATGTAACATTTAGGTTTACTTAATTTTCCCTAATGCATTAAAAGTTATCTACCTAGAACACGTTATAAATAAACAAAAGCTAACCCAAACTAATATATAAATTAACCTAGTTAAAGAAAAAGTAGTGTAACTAAAACTATACATATATTAAAAGAAGCATTTCATTAATTACCTATCGATATTACATCTATTATTCCTACATACCTACGTTGTCTCTAGCACTATTCGGCAAGGATTTCACGCTTAAGAGAATTTCAATGCGTTGCTTCTCTCTTCCAGCTTTACCATTTTCACAAAGCTTTGTCTACCTATTTGTTGTTTACTAAACAATTAGTACCCATTTAGTAATTGCTACACTTCGCCAATAAAAATAAATGGGTATTTTTGTGTCCATTTTCAGTTTTTTTTTATAAAAGAGAAACTTTACGAGTAAAATTAAAGCGAGTAACAATTTTCGCCTAAAAAATAAACGTCATTAAACGTTGTCCATTAGGCCCACAGCTGTTATTACTTAATTGGATCCCACACATAATATTATTAGATTTCAACACTATGTTTAACGCACTTTAAGGTGCGTTTTACTGCACGCTGTTTGCGAAACATACGCGGATCTGAAACTATCCAATGTTTAGGGGCCATACCATGACGTCTTAACGCGATTCAGTTTAAGACTTAAACTGAGTCGCTGCCATACTACTGAGCCTAAACTGAACCTAAACTGAATCGCGTTAAGACGTCATGGTAAGGGCCCTAGCACAGTTAAGAACCTTAACTGAATCGCGTTAGGAGTGGTAAGACCTCATGGTAAGGCCCCAGGTATTTGCTGTGTACTACCCAAAAGTAAGGGGCTATAAAGGTTGATTTTCTTATTCACCCCTTATGCACATGAGTGGGTACGTACTCTCTTCCTATTGACATGTATGATGAAAATCATTCCTACATGTCCACAAGCTGTTAACACCACAGGAAAGAAAACTCTACAGCTAAATAACCAACTTTTCTCGTCTGTGGGCAATAGTTATCAGATTGTGGGTGGGAACTAATGATATACAGGTTAATATAAAAGGAGTACCTACCCAAAGACCTGAACATCGGAAAGGTTTTGACCCACGCGAGCAACTCGTCCATTAGCTGCAAAGCCAAATACATCTATTCTCCTATGTAGTTTATGCGCGCACAAGGCACATTTGTTGAATATATATCGGTAGGTACCATGAGTTGCTCTTGCTTTCGAATCGCTGTCGACTGCGCGATTCGAAATATTTGTATGTTGCTCGTTCCATACAGGTGGAAGGAAGTTGTAAATATTTTAGAACCGGGCAGTCGCTATCCAGTGCTTACCAGGAGTTGTACGTAATTGTATTCGATAGCGACTGCGGCATATGAAAGTATATCCGTCTTGCACCAGAGTAGTGATAGGAGCGAAACGGATATCGGATATCGAATTTGGTTACGTAAAACTCATGGTAAGTGTCGGTAAGTACACTTGTCTTGACACAATTGTCATCTACTTCCCAAACAATCGTCACAATACTCGGTCTTTCCGCTCCATTGTAGCACACTTTACTCTAGCTTCCCTTTCAGCATAATATTTTAAAACCAGACAGTGATAGAATAGAGCCATTCCACTGACATATTTACCCTTCAGCAGAACAAATATTGAAACAGCGTTCTATGCTGACGGCTTATTTATTAATGCACTAAGGGGGGATATCTTTTTCAAGGTATAGCGCCCAAAAGTCATAAATTCGATATTATATGACGAACAAAGCCACTTCGGCAAATGTTTGTTAAACATTGCCAGTCGATCCCACGGCTTGGGTTTGACAGGGGCCTATTTTATGGCATTCTCAAAAGAGAGAACGACTGTAAATCATAGACACGTTTCGGGTTCCGCCGATAATGTGGTGCCGTTTAGAACAGGCATGAGAGTTCGGAAAAATATATGGTTTTCACCTTTATTTATATGCAGTTAGTCTCGTTGACTCCAGTTCGAGAGGACTTCAGATTCACTCGTAGTTTTGAACGGAAGTAATAAAGATGGTTATGTATGTATAATATTGACCCCTTTACAGCACTCGTTTTCACAGGGAATGCTGAAAGAGAGAATGCGAATTCTCCCCGTCAATCAAAAAAGTTACTTGTGCAAACTACCTACATACAAAAATATAAAAATAATTAAAATATAAAAACAAATTTTGGTCTACAATGCCCAGAGGGGCTTATAAAGCTAGTAATACATTGCCTGAAAGGCTTTCTATAATTAAAATTAAAAATTATAAATTGTACAAAACCCTGTGAGGGTTAACGTAGATACAACTTACGAACGCTTCCCTAACTGGCTTATGGGGCAGAAAGAAGCGACAAGAAAACTACCCCATTTTGCCTCTTTTAGCCTATTTCAATCTTTTCAAACAAAGTTCACACTAAGGTCTTCCAGGCCTGTGTCGTGCTTGATCTTTGATGAGATGTAATACAGAATCCCAAGCTGGTAGTACCGAAAAGCCATCCTCTCTATTGAAATTAGGAACCTTCTCGATTTCAATATCTTTGCGCAGCATCCTGGGAATGTATCGCTTCTCCTTGGCGTGGACCAGAGGTTTGTCAAACTTAATTGAATGATTAGGCTTATCAGAGACATGTTCTTACTACTATCTGAAAATGATTTTCGACTTTTCAGTTTGATTTTAACCGGCAGTCGTGTTGTTTATTTTTAATGAATTTATTTATTTTCGCCCTGTATTCTGGGGCTTTTCCTGGGCGTTTTTGCGCTACTTAGTTACCTTTACTCATTTTTTATTTACAGCCTACCTTTTGGTGTGTTTATTAAAGCAACGCTTAGTTGATAACAGAAACTCCCAATACTCCCGTCCCACAAAACAGTAAAATTATTATAGAATAGAAGTTCAAATATGTACAAGTAAAACATTTTACCGATCAACATAGAACTGGGTACTCTATCGCGATCAGCGAACTTCTTTCGTCTGGGTCGCATTATTACTCATATTTTATTTACAGCCTGCCTTTCAATATACTTTTAAAGGATGACTCACACTAGAACGGAACGGGACGGGACAGGACGAGACGATACGTCAATTTCTATAGAAATAATCACGTCCGAATTCGGAGGCCTCGGAGGTCACGTGACGTTTTCTATAGAAACTGACAGATCGGCACGGCCCGGTCACGTCCCGGCCTGTTCTAGTGCGAGTCATCCTTTAGTCACCATTAAAACCAAGAAATTATTGAGAATCATTATTATAATTATTGCTAGCCTATTGTATCCCACCGCTGACAAGTGCGAGGAGGCCTCTTCTTTCATTCATCCCGATCTTGAGCAATATCTGGCCAATCCCTTAAAAAAGAGTCTAAGTTATCCCGCCACCGCCGACGAGGTTGCCAATTAGAGTTGTGGGGCACCCTCTCCGTGGTTATCTTGGAGATATTTAAACAAGCTTTAAACGACTGCTTACAATCTTTCACTTTCTTTAACACCCAATAAAAATGTTTAAAGTGGATAAAAACTTGCCGTTTATTAATAAAGCAATGTTAAATGAACACCTTTCATTTTAAGGAATATTAATGCAATAAAATCTAAGCGTCCCGCTTTATATACAATTTTTTACAAAATAGGGCTTACCGGAACCCTCGGTCGAGGTACCGTCTTTCAACTACTTTACTCAGTTAGCAAAAAGATGTATACGCCTGGGATCTCCATAGAAGCTATGCCATTTTGTTTCGTTATGTTAGTACATGCCAAAGCCTCCCTTTTAGGTGTGAATATTTGATCAATAAGGCTCTTTGTAAGACGGTTTTACTAAAATATCTTATTTTTCTGCAACCAATGATAGGGTCCGGATTATTGGGGGAGCATTTAATACTTTTTTTACGGTAAACCCGTAATCCCTATCGTATATTTCTGTTAAATTTTAATATTTAGGAGGCTCCGGATTATGGTGAAATTCAAACATGAGTGCAGCTTATAGAGATTGGATTTGAATTTATTGTGTTTTGAAAATGAATCATACATTTGCAAACTATTTACGAATTCAATCGGTGTCATTGTATTTAAGTGCTTGTATTAAGTGTGATTATATCAAGTAATCTTGTTTGTCTGTTTTATCTAGTATTTCATACCAATTAGCATATCGTCCCGTGGTTGTAGTAAGAGCCAATGGGAATATATCGGAAGATGGAGCAGCAGCAACTGCGCGCGCCCACCCGCCTGGCAAGCGTGGCGTGTGTTGCAACCCCCTCCCCCTCTATGAATAAGAACACGAAAACCGGGCCCCCAGTGAGTAGCGGCCAGAGAAACAGGGATAGGGGTCCTAAGAAAAGAATCACCGCCGGTACCTATCCGGCGACCGACCACCACCACAACTTAAACTTTTGTAACTATGAAATATTATTTCAATATACATTATATGTATATATACGAAAGCTACCGCTTGTATTTTGATGACAACATGTAAGAAAACTGGATTTATTCCAATATAAACATTACCGGGACAATGGTGTAAATGATAACTCGTAAATCGCATTTCATTTCGTACATTTTAATCAGTTTCCGCAACATTTCATACTTATTCCATTTTAATGATATTAAAATCGCTTCCATCATGTGTCCGGACTTCATCTGACATTTACGTGAGAGTAGCTAAGTACATGACTGCGGCACATAACGAAAACATTGACCGGTCGTGTAAGGCAGCCGGCCGTGATCAGGGCCTGCTGCAACCTGCACAACATCATGACCCAGAGTATACAAAATATACAGACTAATTTATTTCTAAGGTAAATAATTATACTTATATGGTAAGTGTTTCGATAGCTATAAGGTCCTATATTGGATGGTTTTCCAAATAAAATATTTATAACGTGCGATAACAGTGGCTGTTTATTTCCAACTAAACTACATATGCATTGATATTAATCTTGCGAGAGGCCTGCATGTGTGTGCGTGTACTTAGCGACACAGAAAGATTGGTGGTGCAAGGAGAAGTCTGTTCGCCGGTTCCCCGGACTAGGCGGCATGCGTAAAAGCATTTCCCCAATGTTAATAAAAAGGTAACTTAGGTGTAAACCCCTAATATTAAAGAAAATTTCGTGAAAATCTGTGCACGCTTCCATTATTTAAATTGTTTTCCACGCATATTTCGCCCCTCTTGTTATCCTTCTCTCACACTTGAATTTAGTATCAACAGTATTTACATTGCTGCAATAATTATCCTCTGAAACTACGTTACTCTATACATAATATACGATCGATGGTGAGCTTACGTCGGTTTGACATCGATGTTTCATGGACAATTTACGCGCGTCCAGCCCCCAGCAACATTATTGTTGCACATAAATATCCACCAACATAACAGTACAACATAACACTGCAGCGGGGAATTGAATAGAGAAACTGAGGGTCTGCCGCGAACCACTTTGTTCGTCCGTTCGTATATATGCCTCTTTATCACTCGAATAGGCAAGTGCAATACAGACGGAAATACAAATTTTCGATCCTTTGATTTACAATAGGTAGTCGGTCTAACGATGTAGTAGGCATGAAAGGATTACAGTATAGATATTGCTTTTGAATAGT
This sequence comes from Lathronympha strigana, assembly GCA_949128165.1. Lineage (NCBI taxonomy): Eukaryota > Metazoa > Arthropoda > Insecta > Lepidoptera > Tortricidae > Lathronympha > Lathronympha strigana. The sequence goes on from OX421911.1 coordinate 6,841,214, forward strand.
GTACTATGCAGCTATGCTAGACTTATTGTAGGAAATATTGGTCTATTCAAATTACTAGACTATTTTGTAGGGTATACGTAGGGTATATTTCTGTACCTGTGGGGCTCATTTGTGTCGTCAATCCAATTAAATGCATAGAAAAGTTTTTCCTGTATATTCTCAACAATATGATGATTTGATGATTAGGTATTAAACTTTAAATTGTTTACAATGAAATGAGGTAAGAAACCCATAAATATAACTTTCGAGCTTCTTTTGTTTTGAAACCCTGTCTATCTACTTGGCATTACTTAATCTAGATGTGTTTGTTGCCTCAGTCTATTTTCCTCCTCGATTCGCAGAAACAGGAGTTTCATAGTCCTGATTCCGATGAGGCGATCAAAATTAAAAGGCTCCAGGATTCCATCAGTCAGTCTTTGAGCCCGAGAAAGGGCGATATATGAGCAACCTACAGTCACGTCTATAAATATCTAGACACTTCGGAACTTCTTACAGGGGAAAAAGGGTCAAAATTGAATACAGATGCATATATATTTATGAAAGCGACCGTACAGCAAGTTCTCTAGCACCGAGGTCGACCACTACCCTAGATAATGTCAAGCCGTGTGACTTACGATGACCACCCGTGCCAATACAAGCGGAAACTGAGTTCTAGAACATGTAAGCTCTTTAGAATGTCATGTACTTGTGACAGAGGCGGTAGGCACTGATCCCATTATGGGTGGTCCAGTGTAGATAAATAAAATCTAACCATTACTACCAACGGTCATGACCTGTAGAGGAGGACAAATGAACAGGCAGTTGGACACGCGTATACATTTTGTGCAAACTGAAACGGAGACTCCAATATCTTAAAAATAAGATACTCTCAATGCTCCTAAGCGCCATAGACCGCTTAGGACCTTTGTGCTAAATCCCGTCATTTTGAAAATTTCCAAAAACTGAATCGACTAAAACATTTTATGCAATTAACATATTTGCTTACAAAATTCGCTTCACTCGCGCGGTCAAAAATGAATACAAATACGCGTTACAGTTTTTATTGAGAAGGTTTCAATGAAACTCTCGTAATATTTTGGTCGGAGACTATTACAACGCACCTCCCAACGACACTCTCTGGGTGCGTACTGCGTACTACGTAGCCAAGATGCCATTCCCTAAAGTTCAGTAGCGAATTGTAGTTTTCTCTCTCTATCGCTCTTTCTTATTAGTGTGACAAAGACAGTTGCGTTTCGTTCGCGATCATTTACTGTATAGCTCGTACATAACTATCAAACCCTAAGGCCCAAAACCTCATAACTAACAGCTGTAGCAGTTAACATAAACCGGGTTTAAGCTGTTGGCGACTGTGTAGTCTAAATATACCGCAGGGTTATCTTGACTTACCATGCATGTTCGCTAAAACTTGGATAACGTTGGCTTAAAGCGGGTTAGTACAGAATAAAGTATGTTTGAAAAACGCCCAAAATAGTACATTTTGTATGTTTTAACGTTGTCTCAACTCAAAATAGAGTGCTAAACTTGATGAAGTTATCCGTATCTCTTGAACCTTTTATCTTTCATTGCGTTCTGTTTTATACTGTTGACGAAAAAAACTATAATAAACCTTTTCTAACCAAAATACAGCCAAAGATGGCACTTTTACAGTGCGATAGGAAAAAGTAGACATTTACACAAGAGAAAAATGGTCGATTCAGCGGAACCCACTACGAACTCGCCTCCATTCAAAACTCACCCGCAAATTAAATAGGCGGCGCGGCGTAACTCACTCCCACCAGTTAAGAACTAGCAAAATGCAAATACTTTCGAATCGCGCAGTCGTTAGCGATTGTCATTTTACAGCAACCTATGGTAGGGACCGATAATGGTCGTCCCATTATCTCCGTTTGGGCCTGCCACATCCACGTCTATGTTGCAGCATCCACTTTTTAATGATATAAAAATAACGATTATATGGGTAACAACTAATTTATTCTTCGTTGCTCCTCTCTATTCTTTCTTGCTTCGTCTAATTAAATCAAGTCAATTTCAATCCAAGTTTCAAAGTTAACCGTTGTTTCACGAAGTCCGCTATCTTATCTTTGCGTGTACTTTAGTTTTGCAATGCCAGCTAATTCTGCTGACCGTGGAAGGTTAACTCAACTGTTATGCCGCAACTGAGAATTTCATTGAAATTTACTTGGTAATTTAATATTACAGATACATATACAGTGTAGGTACTCGTGAAGCGTTAAGCGGAAAAAAAACGAAAATACGTCAATGCAGAGAATTCACATCAATAGCTTAAAATAAAATTTTTGGATTAGAAACTTTTATAATTGTAGTAGTAGCAAAACACTTAATCCTATAAAAAAAGAAAAAACAAAACACAGTCAGGTAAAGGCCCAGTGGATGACACTATAAGGAGGAAGGTCACACATTTTTACAAATAACTTCTGACCTATCAAACATACCGACTGCATGCTTGTGCAAATATGTTATTCACTTCTTTATGCATGCTATGCGGACTATAAAATGTAATTTAATGTTGCTATTGTCAAATTATTTCAGTTTTCTGCTACCTCTAAAATTGTACCAGTGAATGACAGGAAAATTCACTCTCCCGCCATCTGGCCTCCAAAATAGTAATTTAATCTAAATAATTAAATACAAACACGCAATATCAATAGTTTTAATAATTATCTAACGGTTTTAATAATCAAATACTAAAAACTCGCATTATTGTGGTTGTGATCTTGTCTTTCACGATAGAAGTTCTTAACTGACTTGCTAAAAACACCTAGTTACGGAAACTGTCTCTCAAATAGTAACTTATTTATTGAATCGACGGAAGATTTTGAACACAATTTGCAAATAAGTATCACTAGCAGTTTATTTTATGTTATATTAATAGCGATATCATTTTTTCAAATAAACTCCAAAAAGTCATCCACTGGGTCAGTGTCATCCACTGGGCCGTTTCCCTACATTACATCATTATCAGTCTATCAGTAGATTGTGTTGAAATGAGACGAGTCACAGTCATCTTCAGAACTGAAAATGAATCGAAAGACATAGGCAACTGTTCGTACCTAGATATTAAATTTCGTCAACAGCGTTGGTGGCCCAGCGGTTAAGGTGTGGGATTTTCTATCCGAAAGTCCTGAGTTCAAATCCTGCCGGCTCGTACCGATGAGTTTTTCGAAACTTATGTACAATACCTATATTTTCACACTGTTCCACCTTTGTTAATTACATGAAACTTACATATTATGTAGATAGGTATTTGCTTAATATTTAGTTCAAAAATGGTGATAGTACGACGAGCCTGAATTGTTATATAGGTAGTTTTATTTTTTAATTATTGTTTTTTTATAGGAAAATAAGTAAGTAGAGAGCAAATTTTTTTGTTTAGTTTATATTGATCACATCAACATTTGTGAAAATTTTGATAATTGTCCTTTTTACACTCTTTGAGAAAAAAAAAATCGTTTTACGGTAAAATGAATGTCATGGGGTTCCAGGTGGCACAAGAGGGTTAAAAAATGATATGGATTATTTTTATTTGGCGGGGCATTAACTGGTAGTAGTTTTGAACTCAAAGCTTTGGGGGCAATTTTGAAGGCTTATCCTGCTATACCCTTTCGTGATTCTAAGTGAAAAGGAAGTACATTTTGATTCCCATTGCTAATGCATGGTAGCGACATAAACGGCTATAACTTTGGATTGCGTTGACGTACAGGTTTGATTCTTTCACAGCTGCAAGGGACTGCAGATTTGTATATATGGTTTTAATTTCAACTTACGCGTTCCTAACCTTTACATGGTCCGGAGATAAAGGGTTTTGACAGACAGACGGACGGACGAACGGACGGACGGACGGACAACAAAGTGATCTTATAAGGGTTCCATTTTTTCTTTTTGAGGTACGGTCCCCTTAAAAGTGAAAAGTGTAAATTCACCCTTAAACTGGCTGCCACCACACTCTACCCGTGCCAATTCCATATGTACATTTACCCCAAGTGAATATTAAGATGCGCGACGCATCTCTTAGGTCAACGCCCAAGTAGCAATCAAATGTCTTAAAAAGGTATTGAAGATATCTTGAAGACAATTAGACAAATTCTTGCTGTTGTCTTGGCTAAAACCATTATGTCCCTGAAGATATCTTGAAGATATCCCCCAAGACTCAGTTAAGACAAAGTGGGCACAGTATTTAAGAAAATTTCAAGAAAGAGTTAATACTTCTGTTTAGACAAACTTAAACCCTACTTAAGAATGAGGGTTTACAGATCTCTAAACTTGGATTTCAAGATATCTTGAAGGTTGATTTAAGACCAAGAAATATACTTAAAGATATCTACTATACTGACTTAAAACTATTAACACTGAGTTGCACAAATTCGACCTTCTCTTAATAAAGAAAATTTTAAACCTTTTTTTAATCATGGATTGTATTTTAGATGTATTTTAGAAAACATGGCTAACTCTTTTACTAAAAAAAGAGAATTCATTGAAGGTTATCAAAATGGCGATTATGTTACTATTTATTATTTTTAGAAAATACCGTTTTATTACCTTGTAGGTATTTAAAAACTACAACGCACGATTGTTTGTCGTGTAGAATTGATCGAAAGTGCTATAAAAAAGACGGGATTACAAAATACTAGAAAAAAACAGTTAAAATTTGGAATATTATGTTGCAAAATGAAAATTTTCTTATATACAGCGCAGAATACTACTTTTCTGTAAATGTATTTGAGATATAAATGCAATTATTATTGATATAACAAAAATCTAACTTCGATGAACTTTATTTTTTAAGAATCAGCATGGAAATTTTAAATTTGTTTTATTTATTACAAGTGTAAAATGGCGTTAAGTCTTATTACTCTTAGCGAAGTATGACTTTAAACGATACTGATTTTGTAAGGTTACTTTAGATAAGGTATAGACACATTGGATTTGGAGAAGTACCGATTTAGATATATTATACTTAACTTATACTAAAAACCGTTCTACTTAATACTTAAAGGGACTCAATAGAATCCTTAGTTTTGACTTAGTGAATGCAAGTTGTCGTCCAACTTACGGTAAGTTTTATGCAAGAAGAGCCATTAAATTTATAATAGGTATATAATATTCATTCTGTAGGTATGTCCTGTGATGAAAACACATTTTGGCTTACTCAACTTGTATTCATATTTCAATTACGAATTTTTAATTTGTAATGCAAAATCATGTAATACACTGTAGACATAAATGAATCTGAATTTTGAATCTGAATCATAACTTCATATAATAGCCTCGCCCGGCGCAGTGCTGTGCATTCCCGGTGTACTCCCAGATTTTTAACATAGGATTGGCCAAAATTCTATTTTTGAATTTTTGAATGTTGCAGTGTGGTATTTTACTGATCTGGGCGGCCAATATTATTCTTGATGTTATTTAAGTAGTTACAGTAACATTAAGCTAATCATTCATTTTTTATCTATACGGTAAGAAAATTATGGTGAAATTATAAAAAAAATAAGGGTTTTTCAATATTAGCTCAAAGTAGTTATAATAATATAATGCTCTCCGTTCCCTTTCTATGTCGGCATCGTCCTTCAGATCGTCAGTAACAATATGCCCGAGATACTTGAAGCGAGTGACTCTCGTCAGGGACTTGTTACCAGCCTTAAAAACCATAAATTCACTCTTCTTCCCGTTATAAAGCAAATCGTGTGAGGAGGCGTAGGATTCACATATGGCAAAAAGTTTCCGAAGCGCACTAATAGAAGGAGCCAGTAGCAACATATCGTCCGCGTAATGTTTAGGCATACGCCATCAACATGGCATCCGACATGTGTACCGCTCAGTTGCTCAATAAGTGGGTCTACGTACGTATAGACATCAAGGGTGAGCTCAAACCCTCGCTGGCGTACCCCGTACTCCATCTTGTATGGTTAAAGTTCCAGATTCGATATTCCGACATGCAGGACCTAAGGGCGAACTAATTTTAAACCGGTCTCTGAAAAAGTTAGCTATTTCTTTAGGATTTGAAACTCCATTAACACTCACAGGCACGCCGTTCTTAGGATTAAGTTTATTTGTGGCCTTCCAGAAGGCCCCGAAATCTCCACTAGAGTGATGTGATGCCAGCAGGTCCATTTTAATTTGGTCCTGATGGTTCTGACACCACCTCAACCTTCCTTTAAAGACTTTACGCGCCTCCAACATGTCATTACACCGTCCCTGAGCCCGGTTTCCCATACCATTCCCAAATTCTGAACGCTCTTTTGGCGTGACTGTGGGCCTCCTTCACATGCTTGTTCCATCCGGCTAAAGTATTTTTACGTCCACTAATACTTATTACTTAAATGTGTTAGAGTAGCCGCATGACATATAGAGCCCCAATTACAGTACACAGTTGGTCAACAAGGCTCCTATGACATACACTGTCGCAATACCTACCGCAACAATCTTGAAACTCAGTAGGAAAATCAATATTCTTTAACTTTAAATTACAAATTTTCAAATATTCCGTTATTTGGTGGACATTTCTTTGTCCCCACTTCACTTTATTTGTATTATTTATTAACCAAGCTGACATTAGTGATTTTCCTCGCTACGTTCAATTTGCATTTTACTATGAGTGGAAAATTATCAGACCAACATACATAGTATGTAACATGAACATCAATAACACTCGGTAATGCCGTAATGCGGCCTTAGTTACTATACAGTGGTCGAGAAAACGGCGGGATCCATGCGCCTCGCTAATAAATGTGAATGCTCCCGACGACTCTAAAATATCTAATCGGCACATACCCAGTCCTGCATAATGATACCGAAGTATCACTCGAAGATGTACTTGGTACTACTAACGAAGTCTTACCAGTGAACGGAAATAAACATGGAAGAATTCCTTCAATTACAAGTAGATATATCTGTCTGGTATGACAAGCCAATCCCGCAGTACATTTTTTTTTTAATTTCTGGCGTCCCTTTTTTCGGTACAAAAAAAAGGCATAGAATATTTGAAGATAATATATTTAAAGGCGTAACACACAGTTTTTTGTCCATAAGTTTCAAGTAATTTGATAACAATAGTGACGAAGGTTGTCGTCGATGGAGTATCTTAGTTGAATTTTCCGCATCCACCTGATCAACACCAAAATGATGTCTACAGCTTGGACACGAGATCATTCGACGTTTCTGAGGACTTCGATTTTCTGCATAGTCATTTTCTTTATTACTTATTTTGAGCGGCAGGGTTGATGATCTATCTGGCTGCCTCATTCCCTATTTAGTAATTGGTAGCGACGTTTCACTTGAAAATACCATCTGAAAAAATTCAAATTCATCAAACGAATTTATTAACAAATATTGTTTTCATACACCAGTATTTAAACCAAAGAATATTTAAAGTACAAATCGGTATAACGGTTTTAGCAAGCTGCGTGAAGCCTTTTTTAGACAAATAGAAATCTTCAGCTTTGAAGTGCATGGAACAGACTCTAGATGCCTTGGTAGGTATCCAATCTGTTTCATGCCTCTCCAGTTGGACAGCCTCTATCTATTGTTGACGACGGTTAGGATACTGTGGGACTCTGATTACAAAGAAAAACGTCGGTATCAACGTAGGTAGAACATCAGGAAAAATATCAAATATTATTAATATGAATTTGAAATAATTAGATTTGTATAGCACCATTCCATATAAGGTAGGTATTAGTAAAATCCAAGTTTTTCAGTTAGAGTTTATCATTATAATACATAAAATTATAATCGCACAAGTTAAGAAAATAATCTACTTCATTTAGCATAACATCATCCCTATATAGAAAACGTCATCATATATTTTTTTAGTTTTCGCTGAATTTATCTGTTTACTTACCTGTGAAATGTGATTCCACTAGTCTTGAAATGATCAGTATGGTTTCTGCACCACTTCACCACACATGAAGGCATTTTTTATTGTAAAATACGTTGTTCTAGTAACTAGATTTAGGCATCCGTCACTCACTGACATCGCGGTCAAACAGAAATCGCGCCCGGTACCAATCATAAGGACCGCCTACCGAGGTACCGATGTCCGTGGTGCCATAATATAGCAGACATAATGCTTCCATGCTTTATCTGCGTTCACTGAGTCTTACGCATCGCACTGGTAACGTTTGAAGCACTTGGTCGCACACAATTTGACGATTTTTTAAATATATTTTTTTATTTCGTCTATCTTTGAATGGTTCTAGTTCGGTTAAAAACGTCCCGTTAAACCTATTTTCACTTAAAGTTTATTAAATTTAGCAAAAATTGAATACAATAGTCTTCATTAACCCAATTCATAGAGCTTAGTATTACAATCATCTTAAGTTCATCTACCAAAATCAGTTTTTACTTTGCAATTCTAAACTAATACTTGAATTATATCATTGAGTCTTAAGTGAGCTTCCAAATAATCTGAGTTGAGTAAAATACGCATTTTTAGACTTAACTGTAGACATACTTAATACTAAATAGTTTTTAGCATACTTAACTAGGTTTAAGGTATTCTTAACTTGCTAAAGTAGCAGTAGCTTAAAACTATTTAGTTTTTAAGATTAAAATGACTAAACTGAGTCGTTTTAAATTTAGCTAATTATTATTTAAGATAAAGTTAAGATATGTAAGATTTAATCACTATTCTTGTTTGCTACTTGGGCGCCCGACGCCAGTTCACTTGAATAAGGCTTAACGTTGATAAATATTGAATTACAGATTGTATATTTATTTCGTCGGTAACTAAAAGGTGTAGTCTTTTCCTACAGTTTTACCGGCTTATGCCACAAATATTATGGCTTAGCTCAGGCAAGCTGGGGTCCGCGTTGGCAATCAAATTCCAAATTTGGCATAGGCGTTAGTTTTACGAAGGCGACTGCCATTAGACCTCCCGGAGACCTCCAGAGGAAAATCTAGGGCTAGTTGGGATTTTTCCGGTTTCCTCACGATATTTTCTTTCACCGAAAAGTGACGATATCAAGTGATATTTAGTACATTAGTTCCGAAAAACTTATTGGTACTACGGGTTTGAGACCACGACCGTTTTGAAAGTCGCACGCATAACGCCTGGGTCACCAACGATGATGACTAAATAGGTGTACAGCAAAAAAAAAAGGAAACACTAATTTTAGTATCAGTGTAAATATTTTTGTACCCTTCTTAATGTACTGTATCATTTCTACCCGTATTGAAGGCGATGTCTGCACTCGCCTAATGGTATTGGTTGATTTAGTAGACGGACGCTGATGATACCAGGGTGCAGTGTAGCTCCTAGCTAGGCTCCTTACTCCTTGCATGACCCGTGGTCCGGGTAAAAAGTAAGTATTGCACTAAACTCAAGCGTATGCACGTGTCCAAATTTGTAACCCCAACCGTAAGATTCGCGATGTCATCTCGCCTCAGAGTGGCATTCTGATTCCTATAACTATCATTGATTTGATATTTATATGATACTGGTTTCTATCTTCACCTTCGTTGGTGTAGAAGAACATTCAACCTTGCTTTCATCCCCTAAACAGTCAAACCCATTCAACATTACACCACGGGGCAAAGTTGATGTTTAACTCTAGGGCTTATATTGAGACCCGAGCAAGCGAAATATACCAAAATTGAGCCACGAGCATGGCGAGTGGTTCAAAAACTAGAATCTTGAGGTTTACGAGGCACGAAACTTTACAGCCGAGTAGTGCTCTGAATACAACATTGTTCACCTCACTATCGCGAAGAAAATAAAAACTAGGTACATACAATTAATAGTACATTTCGATGCTAGTGCGGAAAGTATGTCATTACTTGAAAAATGACAAGTGAAATGAAAAATGTCATTACTTGAAGAATAGATCGAATCGATAAAAAATACATGATGTATTTAAAATATTAGTCTTAATGGTCCTCGCTCGCGTTTAATTATTCGAGCGATTGTGATGAAAACAGTAATATCATATCATAGGTATATTTCTAAATCAAAAATAAAATCAACAACAGATTTTATAATCCAAATGCCACTTCGGGTCAACGGCCGACACCAGTGAATGGACTTGGCTGCCGGGCTGAATTTTTTCATGGATTTTTCAGCTGTAACTTATGTACAGTCTTGTTCATATTTGCATATAAATGAAATCAAACGCATTTTTTATAACTTTGGCATATGCCAATTATCTTTCGATATTAGGTACTGGTGAATTAATTTTTTTAATTATATCAAGAAAATAAATAATTGATCTTACTTAAAATTAATTTTGATGAGTATTCTCAGTGAAGTGTACATACCCACTAAAAATCCTACTAGTCCTACCAATACTATAAACGCGAAAGTTTGTAAGTATGGATTTTTGATACTCTTTCACGTAAAAACTACTGAATGGATTTTAATTTATATTTCATAAGTCAGTCAAAAAATCTGCTATGGTATGATATGCCATCATATCATCATCAATTGACACGTAGTTAGTGATCATCATTTTTGAAATCATCACGATGTTGATTATTATTTTAGCAAATCTTCTGCGTCGACTAACTATTATACAAAGCAGTATTATGTAAAAATATGTACCTAGGCATTCATGTCTTATTACCGAAGCATTTATTCATGCAAATAGGTTTTGCTTTCGATATGTTATTACCCTCGGTACGTCAGACACACGAATATCAAATGAAGTTTACAATAACATGCACTTGAAACAGATAAAGCAGTTTTTTTCAGAAACTATTTTTCATTGAATTATTAATTATTGACAACTGCGAAAAAATGTGGAAAATCAAAGCAGGCCAAAGTCACTCACGTATAGTGTGATATCAAAGTCCACGCCTATCTCCAAAACCACTTATACTCGTATCGGCTGTGCAGCGCCGTCACTTGTTAGGTTGTCTTAGACTCTGACGTCACGCGAAGCGAGCGTTTTAAACCCCAGGGTGCTTAGCCAAGATGCCAATCGCTCACGCTCAGTCGCTAACGAAACGCAACTGTCACTGTCACACTAATAAGAAAGAGTGATAGAGAGAGGTAGCTGCGGTACGTTATTAAGCGTGAGCGATTGGCATCTTGGCTACGCACGCTGAAAGGGTTTGAATTTTTTGAAAGAAGATTTATATACCTGCTACCTTTCCGTTTTTTGCGCTTAAAATTATTTAACAGTAATATAATGATATAAGCTGCCATACAACAGTATAAAAACTCGAAACCGAATGCCGTGCTAAGTCAAAAACGTGAATGGGATTCGAAATACATGGCTAGTGTAAGGCAACCGAACTTGCATCAAAAGTAAATTAATCTAAAATACCAGTTTGATTGTACAAACAAACAGCTCGGATGCAATTAGGAGTAAAGTATCCGTCGGGCAACAGTAGCGTGGTCTGGCCTGCGTCCAGAGAGAGTTGCCAGCGCTGTTGGGTAAGGCCACGGTTTTGAAGGAGCGGCAAAATTGAATAACAATTTTATTCGGTCATCTATTACCGCGATTAGTATTGATTGGAATGAAACGCTTTGGAACGGATTATTCGCCTATATTAACACCATTATAATTATAATCATTACAATAACGAGTGCTGGAAAATTATGAGAGAGACAGCTAAATAACTAAAATTTACGCGAGTAACACGTTCATACGATTGCCAGTTTTCTGTTATAGCGTCAGCAAAACAAATTCTGATCAACAAGTATTTTGAAATCCTGCGGTCCTATTACTTGAATGAAACACATATTATTATGACAAAACTTATATTTACTTTGCAAAACTAATAAATAATACGAGTGAATTATGTATAATATTGTTACGCCGGTCATGTGGACAAAATGATTTTTCATGCCTTAGAAGCGTTTTCAGCAGGCTGAAAAGTGATTTCAGGCCGTTTTAGAGGTGGCTCTAGAAGATTCAAAATTTACCCCTGTTGCCGTTGTTTTAAGGCGCCTGAAACATGTTTTCAGTTCGTTTCAGGCCACCCTCTACCAGATGGCACAATAACCTGAAAACTCGTTTTCATGCGTTTTCAGGACCCCTTATGGGCCTCTGAAGTACAATTCAGTATATGGCGAAATTTCTCGAAGGAGTGAAAGAGACAGCACTCTTAGAAAGAGATAGCTATACGGAACATTCGAGAACTGTGTGAGAGAGACAGCACTCTTAGAAAGAGATAGCTATACGGAACATTCGAGAAGTGTGTGAAAGAGAAGGAAAGAAAGAGACGGCAAGAGTCGAGAATTTCAGGTAGATACACTAAATTTTACATATTTTACGTAGATACACTAAATTTTAGCTCAATTGGGAAATAGCTCTTTTTGCTGCAAGATTAAACTTAAGCATCTCACAAAATAAGACCTTTAAAATTTAAAAATACTGCCATGGACGGAGTAAAGAAAAATTTAACAACGCTAAAAATATGACAACGCTTTTCCCTTTGACGACAAATTGTATCAGAGGTTTACAAAGTTTTATTAATCTGGCGCTATGTCTTTGAAATAATCTAAAATCGCACAAAACTAGCCTATCACTACGTACTCTGGCCACAGCCTTACCCTCTACGCGGCGAGAATACGCTCTAACATCATACTTTATCAGGAAACTAGAAAATTTATTAAGGAGCAAAACTGATAACCGCCCCGAAATCCTGAAAGGGGGTTCTTTACAAACTCGACAATTGAATGTATAACGCAAAGAGCAAAGTTTCTACAATGAAGCACAAGTTTGGAAGTTTTTACCTACGCTTACAAATCGGGCCATTCGCGAACTTTTGAACCAGGGGGAATTAGAATTACTAATGTTGCGAATGTAGGGATGAATAGAGTTAGCTTTGCAGCTTTAGTATATGTCTAGGTTTAGATATTTCTCTGGATGCGCTACGGACATTAAGTTCAATAAAATGAGATGGTATCGTACTATTCTTTTGAATATGCAGAAAAATCATAACATTGTATGGGGTGACAAATCTATTACTACGTCAGTAACCGTAAGAATAGCCATACAAAAATCCCCGCAAAAATCTTTTTTTTTTGTACAGGAAATGCTGTCAGTAAAGCCAGGTACTCCTGGCCTTACCACGAAAATCGAACGAGCCACAATTTGAAATTTGAAATCTCCGTCACATTTGCGTATTGGAGTGATAAAGAGGTTTTTCTGTCAATGCCAAATTTCTCAGATGGACCTAATTGCACTTGCGGTTGCAACAAAAAACAGGCAATGAAACCTATCAATTTTGTTGAAAAAACCGGCCAAGTGCGAGTCGGACTCACCCACCGAGGATTCCACACAAAGTATGCTCCCCAATTTATGACCTTAATACTTAAAAATACTGGTAGCACGGAACTTTCAGTGTGCGGCACTTATACGGTTTTCGAATTTTCTCCTGTACTTGTGCTACAAGTTCTTGCTTTTTGCCAAATTTCGTGATTCTACCAAAATGTATGGGGTAAGTACCCCATACATTTTGATTTCCATTGCAAATGTATGGAGAATGCGACATAAACGACCGTATCTTGGTTGCGCTGACATAGAGGCTTGGTTTATTTACAGCTTTAAGGGACCACAGTTACCACAGACCTGTATGTGATATTAATTTTAACTTGCTACCTTTACGCGTTCCCTAATTTCTCTAATATTTTAAAACCCAGACAGGGTATATCGCAGATACTGCAGTAAAATTAAAGGGCAAAATAAAAAAAAGGAAAGCCAAAACCGAGCTAAAGCGACGCATCGTATCGAACAGCCTAAGGCCTTCGGAATTGGCAGCTAACAGCTAACCCGTTTCCCTGTGGCGCTTCGCTTGGTTTGCGTCAATATTTGACAATTTTAAAGCTACGCTTTTGGTTGTTTTAGTAAAATGGACTACAGGCCTTAAAAGGACATGTAGCAATGATCGAGTAATAAAAACCATGCGGATCATAGGCGGGTTAGGCAGCGTTTTTATTGGTTCCGTACCCGCAGCAGTGTTATTGAATTATTACCATGCACAAAGCTCACTGTCTGTCTTTCAGATAGAGCCCTAACTGAAGGGCTAAGATGCCAAGCAGATAGCGAGATACTAGCTCTATAAGACAAAAAAATTGTCAGCATTTTATGACAATTTCTGATAATTTAAAGATGTTATCCAGATTTGACAGCAATCATAGTCACGCTATCCGTCCAACTTGTCTGTTTATTAAGTTATAGCATGATAATGCCATCTGACAAGACGGCATTCGTGGGTAACCAACCATCTTATGCCTGCTAATTGCACTAACATTATGTATTTCTACTACTGCTAACAAAAAATCATAAAAGGTACCACAATGTCGGTTATGGAAGAATGGCCTAAGTAGCTATCGTAAGTGATTGTGTGATCTCTTGCATAAAGCGTCTAGATGCACAAAAGTAGGTTGTAAAAGCAATGTGTTAATTTTCTCTAAAGTGCACAAATGTCTAGAAAATGGAATGTTCATACAGCATGACAGGCTGTGGCCGTCAAGCAACCACTTTAATTGTTGTCGCCAATTTGTGTAGCTTTATTAGTCTACCAGTGGATTACGTAGTCTGTTCATTACACTACCCGCACACGAGTGTACAAAGAGGAGGCAAGTGGGATCCGGCTCTTTATAGAGATATTAAGTACGTACCTACGTTATTAAAGGATGACTCACACTAGGACGGGACGGACGGGACGAGGCGGGACGGTACAATTTGTTAATTTCTATAGAAATAATCACGTGATAGCTCGGAGCACTCGGATGTTACGTGACGTTTTCTATAGAAACTGACAGATCGTCCCGTCCTGTCTCGTTCTAGAGTGAGTCATCTCTTACTCATTCACCGATGTCCAACGGTATTTAGTAGCGCTACGTTTCGCGTTGCAGCCAATAATATGGGTTTCCGTCTATGCAGTAAAATGCTTCTTAAATGCAGATCGACAACGTGTTAAAATATTTACATTACGTGCCCCTAAGTGTAACATACAAGCATTGAGGGTGCGTAGGCAAGATGCCAATCGTTCACGCTACGTAGCGTAGCATAGATACCTCTCTTTATCACTCTGCTTTATTAGTACGACAAATAGATGCGTTTCGTTCGCTACTGAGCGTTAATGATTGGCATTTTGTCTACGCACCCAGACAACGAAATATAAACTAAACTATAAAACTATTTAAAAAAATATAAACCTTGTTCTTCATACGTGTAAAAACGTGTCTTTTCGATCGGTTTATTTGACATAATTAATTGATTTAGGATTCATTTCAATATGTTGCTTTGTATTTCACTAACTACACACATAAGATATAGTAATAACATTACATACATTCTCTCTACATCCGTATTACCAATACTAATATGTATTTATCCTCCTGGATCCCCCGGTCCTCACTTGAGGACATAACATTTTAAAAAATCTCCTGGGTAATGTCAAAGCAGCACAACAATTTTGTACGCATAAAACGTTTCCGAACGTAACTGTCAACCAAACAAAACAAACACCTAGTCTCAGATGGCCAATCAGCGATCAGTGCAGCTTAGACATCTGACACTACCGGCCACTCCATGGCCCGGGGTAAGTAAATCCAAATTTATCTCACTGAAAGTTTAATTATATATTTTTGTATGGTTTTAATTAATAAATATACAATGTTTTTCATATGTTAGTTAGTGGATTTCATCCGTATAATTAAAAAACTTTGGCTTTATATAGCTCTGAAGTTTATGTTCTCGTGCGAGTACTAGCGGACTTAAACACGTAAATTTATGTTCTCGTACGAGTACAGCCGGTCTCAATACTGTGAGTTTTTTTATTTCACATGAAAGTTAATCATATTATGTTTCCAATTTTCAGGCTTAAAGGACTGTGACCTGAACTTTGATGAATCCGACAGTCATTCTAAAGGCGATGTTTATATATTAGAAGTAATCATCTTGAACTTAATGGTTCCGGTTCATCAGAATCGGAAAGTGACGACGAAAATAGCGATTTTTTCGAAAATATTCAAAGATTGTCATCAGAACATATAACCTCGGCGGTTCCTTGTCCTCGGAGTCTTATTATTTTATATTATAAATTAAGATGATTATTTAAGGTAAGACAAAAGTCCTAATCAATGTAAGACTGAAGATTTAAGTTGCTTTATTTTCTTGTTATTTAAGTTGTATGTAAATAAAATATTGAACTGTATGATTACTGAATTAATAACTAAACTATAATTATTATGTTAAGATAAAAATGTCCTAAGAAATGTCAAATCTAAGGCGTTACTTATTTAGTAAGGAAAATTGTAACTGTTTAACTGTAATTTCTAGTTAGTTTGCTTAATATGCAACATAAATACCATTGTTTGTTACATGTATACTCGTACACATTTTTTTTAATAGCCTATTTTGTGTCCCACTGCTGGGCAAGAGCCTCCCCTCTCTTCCTCCACCAAGAAGAATTTATTTTGTTATTGAGTTTAATGTGTTAGCTTGTGCTATTAGTACACATACGTATTCTTTGTAAGTTTAAATATATCCCAGATCAAGATAGTAGATTCATAAGATTTCGGTTTATTTGAGAGTGAATTAATATTGGTTATGTATAATAAATACGAATAAGTATTTTTTGTATATTTTTACGCAAGTAAAGTTGATTTTTGTAGTATTTTGTTTTATACTACTGGTACCTCGAGTGAGGACACAGTCCCCATGTACTCGCCTGAGACCATAAGGAAAAATCGAGGGGAAAACACCATGATTTTTTTTACTAATTTTCCTACCTTACTGGTTACTTACTTAATCGATTTTTTCAAAAAAATATCAGTTTTGCCATAATTGATACCTCCAGGATCCAGGAGGTTAAATCCATACTAATATTGTAAATGGGAAAGTAAGTAAGTAACACTTTATTGTACAGAAACACAGTTGAAAAGTGTGTGTGTCTGTTTGTTTGTTGTTTGAGGAATTGATGTGCATATTTTTTGTCTCTTTCTAACGCGAGCGAAGCCGCGGGCAAAAGCTAGTGTATAATAAAAATAAAAATTATATAAAGTCGTCCATGTTAACGGGTTTATCCTAAAATCCATTTAATAAACCCATATGGCGCTTACACCGCCAGTCAAATTCATAATTCATCGACTCAATTCTGTTTGATGCGGGTAGTGTAAACTGTAAACACAGACTATGTAAAGTTTAAGTGTAAATTAACTACCTACTTTTTTTTTCTTCGGGCACCATTTACATCAACCAGACGGTTCGCAATTTCTACAAAAAACTTGCGGTCGCTGGGACCCCATGGACCCATGAGTTTCGACCCCAAATATTGTGACTATTTGACAACATTACCGCAAAACATGTCTCAACTTTGTGTTTTCTTCTCTTTAAAGCTGTCCAATCCTTAATAAAAACTCTACTATTATAGTACATTACTGCAGAGGCCGTGAAGTAAGAGATTGCAAGACGAGTTTGTGGTAGGAGGCGTAGACGAGGCCGGATTAAACAAGTCCTGCAACTTCCGGCCGAGGCTTGTATAGTGCTTTTCTCAAACATTGTAAGGAAATATAAAATTTAAAACAACTACTAGGTAAATAGGTTAGTAAGGAAAAAATTTTTTAATTTGCCACCTTATTATTTTTTAAAGATGCCATTTGAATGAGCTATTCGAGCACCATGTTTAGGGGGGGGGGGCGTAAACGAGAAACTTCATGTCTTCATTTCGTGACATAAATGCATACATTTACGATCATGTTTGAAAAAAAGATATTTTAATACAACAATACTTTAGATTATTCTGAGTTAAGATCGATTTGGTAAATGTTAGAAATTCCGTGTACGATCAAAAAGTGGACCAAGAAGAAGTTAAATCTCTTGAACTTTTGAACTTTGTCGCTTTGCTTCGAATTGGTTGCATTCGAAGCAAAGCGACCAAGTTCGAGCATAATATATATTTATAGTATTTTAGTACCTAGTCTCCGCTAGCGTAGTTCAGATGTATAGCAACTTTGTTGTAAAAAGAATAAAACGTAGTGTTTTGTGAGATACTTTTTTTTAATGTAATGACTTATGCACACGTAGTTGCCCGAATGTTTGTTCTTTATAAAGGACCATAGTCTATAGATCACAAATCGTATCATTAGGGTTAAAAAGGCTAATAGTTTGGTTCCGTAGCATGAGTTATGTTATGACAGAATGCAATTGCATGAATTTATCTTACAGGAATGGAAGAAAACCGAAAGTACTAATAAATTACTACTAGAACTTTTGTGTCAAAAAAAATGGGGAAAAGTAGGTAAGTGAAAAAATCACGCGACAAAATGTTGCTGTTTTTTTGTATTCCTATAAGCTATGCATGCCAAGTTTAAAGTGCCAATGTTTGGGTTGTTTAATTTTCTAAAAATCCATGTAGTATATCTCATAACCAAAAACCAATGCGTGGGGCCTTAGAGTTATTTAGTTTGGAGGTATTTATACGCGACTAAACTCCGTTTGGTTTACTTATAATGTGCGGAAATCGTAAAAGTTTAAATCAGTGAATTTTCTAATCAGTGATCTAGTCTTGATAAGTTCTTGATGGGTCAATTTCTTGTCACTAGTTGCCATGGCTACGGTCTCCTGGGTCACTTTATTATTACGGTTTTATGGCATTAAAATACACAAAACATGTTTTTTATATAGTCATGTTCCCTTTCCTTGATGTGCCATCTACCAAGCATGTCAATTAGAAGAAACGTTGTAATATGTTCTTACAACGTTTCTTTTAACAATCTGTGCTGCATTTCCTCTGGCTCACGGGACAGAATACCAACAAGAAATAGTTCACCCTGATATATAAAGTGACAAAAAATCACACTAACATGTTAGAAATTAGCTGCTTTAGAAACCAAGAAGACTAAACAACCTTTTTAATACAGCAACCCCATTCAATTGAATGTTTTAATTATTTAGCCTTTTATTATTCCATTCAGGGTTTAAACAATGAGTTAGGAAGTGTGGTTTATAATCCACCCGAGTGATTCAGGGCACGTCACAATTTCCAGCCAAAACAATGGAGAGTTTCTTCTTGAAACTTTTGGACTCGGCACAATTTCCGAAAAGACTGTGTAAAGGTCATTTGTTATGAGTGTGCCACAATAGCTTGAGAATATTCTTTAAATTAAAGTTGTATTATTTTGGAGCGAAAGCTTGTTAAATGAGTCATTGTATAAGTTCAAATTTAAAATGCTCAAATGGGATTAGACATGTCTGCCGCATGGGCTCGGAAGTATGGGGATGACTCACACTAGAACGGGGCGGGGCGGGACGATCTATCAATTTCCATAGAAAGAATCACGTGATAGCTCGGATCGAATCGGATCACGTGACGTTTTCTATAGAAACTGACGGGTCGGCCCGGCCCGGTCGCTCCCTGGCCCGTTCTAGTGTGAGTCAGCCTTAAGGAGATGGCGGTATGACCTGAATTGAACGTATTTTGAACCGACTGGCGTGTATGTGTGTGTTTTAATATTCATTTAAGGTAAAAAAATGTACAAGTGATACGAAAACATCATGAACGTACAAATTTTAAATAGAAAACTCCCGTGAGTATTAGACAAACGTAGCTTTTTTATGCAGTAATGAGTCTTGTGACCAATCCAATTAGTCTCCCTAGTACTACTAGTATCCAATTAGCCAGTCTATATAAGTTGGTGCAGATAGCCATCTGCAATATCCGTAATCGACAATCGTTCCTGAAGTCACTTGTGAAATGCTACCTTTAGGATTTTCGACTAAATTGCAGTCTCTTTTACTTTAGCTCAAAACCATGATGCACTTTATATTTATTTTCAGGTATCGTATCTTTTTTATTCCATATTTTCGTATTCTTTCCTCTATTTACCTGTCGGTAAGGCGCAACAGAAAATACAACACTTACTATTCCTTGATAATCTCTAATATTTCTCCTAATCTTGAATCTGTTCGAGTTTGAATCTTCTTGGCCCTATTGGTTGACTGGTAGAGAATTACGCATTAAATCCACCATTTGTATTTTTAGTGCAATATTTTTATTTTTTACCTTAGCGATTTGTTCGTAATTGTTTAGTATTATGATACCAAATTATAAGCGAAAAACCTGTCATACGTATTGTCATAATATATTATCTGGATTGTGAGAACAATATTATTTCCAGCAAGACATAAGCACAGGTCATATATACCATTGTTTATTGTACCCTTTACGCTCCAGGCGTCACGTAATTTAGCGCGCAAAATTCAGTTCCAGCATAACAAAAGCGACCGTTTATCCGCCCTATCCAAATCAACGTCAACGGCCGGCGTTTACAAGCCGCTAATCTGCCGTCCCAACAGCGACATAGCGTACACTATCACCATTATAACAAAAAAGTCGTATGTCACTATAAGATCCGAACGGATTTAAAGCATCTTAATTTAGCGCACTTGGACAGAAAAAGTCGCTTACGACTATATGGTACACCTCATACATTTTACACTTGAAACCCAAGTTGATCACCGTATAAACGATTCTAACATGTATGTCCCTAAGAATAAACGCCAAAATAGCGTGTGGAAATTAATGGATTTAGGCCGTTTCGGGTTTCAAGTGCAGCATTGTCTCCCAAGTAATATTTTAATTAAGACTAGCCAATTAAAACTTAACCCCACAGACTTGTTTTTGGCAACTTTAATAGAAACGAAGATGCAAAATTAAAGAAGTTCTGATACTTATTTGACTGACTCAAAAAATGGCTCTCGAAGCTTTATTGAAATAGTTTCTCGACTTCTAGTAACCCTTGAAAGTTCCAAGTAAATAGCCAACTGCGATAGCGCAGACGCGTAGAAATTGAAATGTAATCCGGTTATTAAGTTATAAATTAAGTTATGCTTTTTGCTTATGAAGTAGGTGGAATAAAAATATTAAAATTGCGAAATTGTGTTACTTACTCGTAAAAAGTGAATTTATTATTAGAGCGAATTCAAAAACTTTTGAATGATATCCCAGGACCCTAGTAAAGTAATCATAATCTTGTCTTATTTTGTACCTAACTTCATTTTATAATGTTGAAAAATATGTAGGTACCTATTTATCTACGAACATATCATTTGTGCTCTAAAATGCGTTCAGAAAGTATAGGATGACCAGTATACCAACCAGCGGGAATTACCGGAACTGTAATTTTAACATTACCTCCTGAAAACAGTAGGTTATGAGTTTAAATTTGGAACAACTGTCAATTCAAGCGGGTGTCTATTCTAGATTCGAAAAACCACCATTCCGAAATTGTGAAAAATTTGTTTCAGTGTGTGTTTAGTTTACTTATATTGCGTTATTTTAATATCTATAATCTATAGATATTTTACAAGTAGCACTAGTATCAATACAGGTCATTTCCCTACGGTTCCTGAACCCATCTTAGAGCACTTATGATATGTGTGTAGACAAAGTAGTGTATCATACCATTAGGCATTATTAGGCCCTTTATTAGGTACAGTCGCATAAACTTTTATTATTCTTTTAGACATTATTTTGGAAACATTTCACTCAAATAAATTTTTAGGTTTCGGTACCATTACTACCCTTACTATGGGGTAGTAATAGTACTGTACTATTACTAACTTTGAGTCCCACTATTCCTAAGACACCGCTGTCCGTCTGTCTGCCCGTCTGTCACCAGGCTGTATCTCATTAACCGTGATGGTTATATAGTCAGTTGAAATTTTCACAGATGATTTATTTCTTATTCCAATATAACAACAAATACAACTCGCACTTGGGCGGTTTTTAAATACATTTATAAAACGATATTTAAAAGTTCCACTTTTTTTTCGAACTACAGTATCTTTTTTAGGGCGACTTACACCACCTGGGGAACCAACTAACCAGAAGTTAAGCATATTAACTATGGAATTTGACAGATAACTCCGGGTTATTAGCTTACCCTGGTTGGCGCAAGGCAGTATACACTGAACTATATATACTATGTAGTCCATCTCCGAACATAAAATCCCACCAAAAACATAAATGTAAAAATTGGAGCCAATGTCAATATTTAAGAAAATAAGAATATCGTGATTTTCGAATTTGCCAACAAAAGAACTGATGTTTAAATGGGTGCCAAGTTTTGTAGACGTCAAAAAATGTGAAGTTAAAGATTTGACTTGGCTAGTTTTTACCCTATTAATTTTCGCGATTTTTTTATGCTTATATCTCAATAACCTATCAGGCTATATTTATGAAATTTGTGGGAATCTAGTTAGTCTCGGGGGTTTATATAGATGGACCAAATTTCTATATAATTTGTAATAAAAAAAAAAATCGGTGTACACCTTAGTTTCAATCTAACTTTATATATGTGCATCCCATATAACGGTTATTCGGTAGTTCGTACCCAATTTTAGAGGCGCGGTGCTTTTATCACTTTGTCACAAACTCGCAGCATAGTATGATCTACAATGTATTTGTTAAGGTATAATGGAGACAGTAACAACGTTACAGTACGGTGAAAAATCGTTGAGCAATTGTAGGGATTGGTGATGTGTCGATAAAATTCATTGTACCTACTATACGGTTACCGGTTTTAATAGACGAGTACGTATACAAATAAATTGTACAAGTACGTTCCCTTGACTACCTACTAGTGGTAGCGCGCCAAAAATATTATTTGTCAGGCCGTGGCTAAATTGGCTTTTCTTTTCTCCACTGCTTGGATATCAGGCAAGCTGTTGAGAATAGAGTTCTAATATAGTCACAACTGATGATCAACTCGTCGTGAAGTTTGGCAGTTGGTTAAATGATATAAATATAGCTATTAAGTTGGAATGTATCCACTAGTCTAAATTGATCAACGGGTTACCAAGATATGGAGGCCGAAACTACATTACGGGTTGAGCCACCTACCAATTAATAAAAATATTCTTATGTAGATATAACTAAATGTTATAGGACAATCTTACACAAATCGACCTAGTCCCACGGTAAGCTCAATAACGTTTGTGTTACGGGTATGTATTAGACGGCGATATATATAATAGATAAATATATATAACTACTTAAATACATAAAAAACTTCCATAACTCAGGAACAAACACCATAAAAACACAAATAAATGCCCTGACCAGGATTCAAACCCGGGACCTCCTGCTTCGTAGGCAGGGTCACTACCGACTAGGCTAGGAAGCCGTTAGGATGGCGTTAAATAGTAAAGTTATTTCTGAAACTAGGTAAGCCCGCTTACAAAAGTTGAACAAATAAGTGTCCCAATCCAAATTTAAGTTGTGAATGGTAGCTATAGTTTGTGAATCACGTAGAAGGGTACAAAAAGGTCGGAATGATACCCGTCCCGTCTGATTGAAAGGTTCGACTATTACATTATTCGGAGCCTTGTCCGCCTACGGTATTACTGGGAGGTGACGAGTAAGGTGCGTCACCACTTTACACCCACGTAAATAAATAAAGGTTTCTTTAGATGCAGGATATTTTAAACTGTTTTGTTCCTGTCAAATAAACAAAAACGCCATCATGATCGGAAGATAATGATGGCGTGTTTCTCTCTCGGGAAAACTCTAGGAATATTTCATCTTTGAGAGCCTAATCCCAAGATTTGTTGGCGCTAGTTTTACGAAAGCGATTACCATCTGACCTTCAAAAACAGAGAGGATAAAGAGCTTTGTAGGATTAGAGGGTTCCGCATGATGTTTTTTTCAGTGAAAAGGGACTGGGATATCAAATGGGGATTGGGATATCAAATGATATTTCGTACAAATAAATTCTAACGCCTCCTCAGGGGCCTTACTATGACATCATAAAATCATTAAGATCTAAACTGAGTCGCTGCCATACAACTGAGTACAGTTCAGAACCTGAACTGAATCGCGTTAAGACGTCATGGTAAGGCCCCAGATATCTCGCCTAGTTAGATCTTAACGCCAGTGAGTTAACCGAAGACGATGCCCGGGATAGAGCGAAGTGAAAGGGGAAATGTACGAAAGTGGACCCCGGTCACAGCACAGGACGAATGCTAGGAAGATGATTATGGTGAATTCTTACCTACATAAGATCCTAAAAACTTTCCGAGGGCGGGTTTGAACCCGCGACCTCCAAATCGAAAGTCGCACGCCTTACAGCTAGGCCACCAACGCTCTAAACAACTCAACTTATGACCAAAACCACTCAGGCATATGAAATCTTAAATAAATCCGTTAATAATGTAGCTAAGGAAGCGTGAGAGCCATAAATCAGGGACGTCCCGTAAATTACTATCACACCCGTAAATTTATAGGCGTGGTTCCGTATGCTGTAACTCAGCGAGGAAATAGTTGAAAAATTATGTGCGTGCAGTTTTTCCTTGATAATATGTATCAACATGATGAGTGTGTTGTAATTTGAAAAGCAGCTGTTCCGACTCTAATGATGATCATTACATTTTGTGTTATTAATTTTAATTAGAAATTATACAAAAGCAAAATAATGAAGATAGTGTAACACTAGTATACTAAATTCTGTGTAGGGATATAAATAATGTAATGTTAGTAATATAACAAAGAAAGTCACACGGCGTGGCCATATTATGGGTTATGGGTATCATTGAAGGAAATATGTAAATGTTTTATCTATATGAATATCAGGCAATTAGTTGTCATTTGTCATCAATATTGAGATCTAGACGTCTGAACTTGGCCATTGTGGCCTCTTAACGCGAGTTAATTCGTCGCTAGTTGGGCGTGGGTTTAGCAGGAACTTCTCAAACGTCACTTTGACATTTATTTTATATGGACACAACACAAGACCCTCGCGTGATTGACGCCGCCTGGTGAGCGACAGTAATCGTCGTGGCAAGATATATTTTTAATAGAATGGCCGAATAATTAAATACGTACTAAACTTGTGCTCAGTAACAATAAACCGGGCGGAAACATCGAAGGATATAAAACAAGAAGAACAAGTATACTCGTAGTAGGTACACATATTTACGGATAAAGTAAGTACCCACTAAAAATAATTACGTTAGAAAACAATTAAACCCACTCTAGTTATTCCCACATTACACTCCTAGTAACTACTGCGCAAATAAAAGTCCCCATAAACTGAGCACAGCTCACTATAAAGGCGGGGTTCACCAACCGTGGGTCTATCAAAGAAATATAACGCAAGGTTAATTGCGCGAATTCCGCCGCGCCATCTTGTGTGTTTATTGAGTAATAGAAATTCCTGGGCACGAGTTTGCTCGCTGTGAACTTGGCATTACGTGCTACAATAATATATGTATTGAGGGATAAGAATAACGCATTCGCATTTGAAAGGATACCTACTTTTTCTTGAAACGTTATAGGTATTTCAATAGGTACTTACTCCATGATATAAATTTATTAAAAGATACTAAATACTCGTGTCAAATATTCTGAAACCTTTACTCAGTCACGTAGGTACGGTATTGTGCAGTGATAAATCTTTAGACGACCGTATGTACAATGTACAGGTGTTTTCGAGTTTTCGTGCTGTAGTGTGAGTGTGTGCGTGTATCTATCTGTGTACAAGAGAACCAAGGGATGCGCATTGAACATTTATATAATGCAGCTATCTACTTCAAGATTGGGTGTGTTCTCGTTTTGACATTTTGCGATGTACATACTAAGATAATATCTGTCAGGTACATTTGTTAAGAGGAACTTGGAGCATGGGCTCAATGGGGGCTACCAAGCTACCATACTGTTGCTCACCAGGCAGCGCTACTCATGCTTGGATCTTTTGTCAATATGAAAGAATTGTCGAACGATTGTATCTAATTTTGCCATTCAAATAAATAATAAATAAAAGAATAGTCAAAGTGACGTTTGTAACTTTCCCGCCAGACCTACGTTCCACTAGTGCCCCGAGCGGTGAATTGACTCGGGATAATCCCGATTGCGCTCGCTCTTTAAAAAGATTCATGTTTGCGTTCCCGGTGATATTGGAGGAGGATATAATATGTTTTTCATACAGAATAACGAAGAGTATGACTTTTGGTTACTGAATTAGAAACGTTTATTAATGTCTGAAATTCACTTACTTTATTACCGCCTATAGACGTTGTGACGAACTCCTTGGACAATTCGCCTTTTTGGAATGATATTTACTTTTAATATTTTTATATATTTTTTGATGTTTGTTTTTATGTTTTGATTCCTATGTTTTCTGCTTTTAGCTTTTAGCTTTTAGCTTCCTTAAAAATAAATATTTACATATTAATATAAGACATACGAAATAGGAGACTACAGCACCACAAACATGTATCTAACTTTTTGTATGAAGCGAGCGCTATTGAGCCCAGGCTCCAGTTTCATCTTAAGAAATGTACCTGACAGATTTTTTAAACCACTTATAGCCATTATAAATGTACTAAAACGGGGCTTAAGGGTGACTCACACTAAAACGGGACGGGGCGGGCCGGGAGACAGTTTCTACAGAAAACATCACGTGACATCCGAGGGCTCCGAGACGTGTTTCTTTCTATAGAAATGGACAGATCGTCCCGTCCCGCCCCATCCCGTTCCGATCCGTCCCGTCCTAGTGTGAGTCATCCTATAATCGTCTAAAACTTTGAAAAATAATCTCTACGTTTCTTCGTAGGAGGTTACTTATCGAAGTTTTACACGATTAAGCCCCGTTTAAGTACATTTATAATTTGTGGTGTCGTGCACCGGTCGAATAAATCCGAGTAAACGAAATTAATGAAGACCGTAATATTGCTTTGCTATTGCGCCAAATATCAATGTACTAGTCAATTAGTACCAATTCCAATTCATTATTAATTGGCGGAATAGCAAAGCGATATTAATGCCGCAATTCGGTCCTTAGATCACTCTGTACACCGGAAAGTGGTTTAAATCAAACTAATTAGGATTCCAATCAACTCAAAAAATACATGGCTTTAAGATAAAAAATACAGAAGTGCGATTTGAAGCTTAAAAACTGACATATACTCGTACCTAGATTTAGGTTCCGTGGATTTTTATGTCCCCATTAAATAAATTTTGTCAAACTTAGTGGAGATTCAGTGGATTTCCCTTATGTCAAATTAGCAGTTGAAATCGCGCTCCTGTGCACAAAAACTATATAAAATCTTTTATCTCAGAAAAAATAGTGAACATAATATCGGTCTCCAATCGAACACGTGCCTAAAGGGCTACAAGGCCGAGCGATAGGACGGTAGATGTATCTTGAGAGAGGACATGAATAGAAATGGTCCATTTTCGCCTTCCTTCCGCATCGGTGACGTGGAGCGTAAATAACTGATATTCTTTTGTTTTCTGTTGTCTTGCAGGTTTGAAGTGATCAAAATGTCTGTTACGTGTGTGCATGCTTTTGTTTTTCGACCCCCGAGAAAAGAGTGATCAGGAGTTGTAGGCGTATATTCAATTCAAAATATCATTTATTCGAGTAAGCCTAGCAACAAGCTCTTTTGAATCGTTAACAAAATCTGAAATTAATTATTACACAAAAAAATATTTATATAATCTTTACCTACAGATATCCGAATTAAGAATAATAGTTAAACAATAAAAATTTGCAATAGGATCGTCAAGCTTTAAAGTAAAAGTTGTATAACAAATACTTGTCTAGACGTTTCTAGAACGAAATCTAAAAGTCTGAAAATAAAAATAATAAAATGAAGACAAAATTTTAAACGATTTTTTTATATAATTATTCCCATGGTTTTATCATTCATGTAGCCATCTATAGCCTATGTTTACGCTTTACAGAATTCTTCAATTTATTAATAGACTGATAATGCAGTTACTTCTGCTGGGAATTTATTATAAAACCTTACACCCATAAATCATTTTTTTATGAGGCCTAGTGGTGGACACTGCGATTTTATACTTGTTTCTAGTATTAATACTGTTTGTACGAGTATATCACATTTTTCCCCTAAAATTGACATTGTTTTTATGTACCTACATACATAATGTCGTCTAAAATAATAATATATTGACATTGCAGTGTCATAATATTCTCTTTAAATTTTTCATCTTATAAATCGTAAGAATAGCCCTCTTCTGCAGAACAAAAATAGTATTAATCTCTGAAGCACTGCCCCACAGTAGAATACCATAGAACATGATACTATGAAAGTGACTAAAATAAACTAATCGACCTGTCTTCATGTCTGTTAACTGACGGATCTTGCTCACTGCAAAAGCTGCAGAACTTAATCTATTCGAGAGATTAGCAATATATATTAAAGTGTGTGTGTATTTTCTGGCATTTGATTCTCCTGACGAATTAATTAATTTGACCGCAATACAGTTTTGTTTATTTAAAATGGGTGTTTGAGATGGTTTTTAAATCAGTTTTGTAATGTTTTAACAATTAATTTGAATCGACAATCAAGTTTAACGTCAGTCTAATAAAATTAGTGAATGAACGCCGATTTTGTTAATTTGATCGATACCATATTATTATATGTTTGTTATGTCACTGCCGGGTTCCCTTATAATTAACACCTCAAAATGGGGTGCATATTCCCTTGTGAGTTGCAAGGTTAAACAGCAGTTACTTTATATTAGCTTTTAGATACTTAACTACCTACGTTACTCAATCGTCGTTCCATACGTCATCGATTTATAGATAAAAACATAGAAATACACCAGGAAAAATGGCGAGTGAGGCATTTTCTCGCCACTGAAAAAGCTTTCCTAACCTATATTGGCTTCATGACTTATTGGCCCAGAAAGAAGCCAGAAAATACTTTTTCATCCAATATTTTTTTATAAGCACTAATATTGCTGAGGGAGCATAGCTGTTGGCGACCCAATTACCAGTCTCAGCTCCAAAAAGTATTATGAACCATAGATTTTCGGAGAATTATGTCACTTTGTGGTTCTAATACCTCGGTAGCAAGGTACGCAAACTGTACTGTCAGCGACGAATAGCTTTGTAATTTACGTTTGCTTCGAATGTACGTGGCTTTAGAGAGGCAGGAAGCGATGTTTGTTGAGTTGGCTATCTTTGAAATACATAGTTCGACTGACACAAAAGCTGTGTACATAATCAAACGAGCGAGCGAAGCGAGTAAGCTCTTCCATTCTACTTGGACAATCCGTCGTTTGTATATACGAGTATGTGTATGTTTGTTCTGCGATAACTCGAGTATCGTTGATCGCATCGTCCTAAAATTTGGCAAGTGATTAGAGAAATAATAATATACTTTTTAAGTTTGAATATGAGCCAAATCGGTCCAGCGGTTGCCGATATATAGGGGCCGAAGTCTAAATTCGAGGCGATTCATTATTTACCTTTAAAATAAATTATTCGGTACCTACAGCTTGACATTTAATATAAAGTTACACTTGCAGGCTATTTGGTATAGGTACACTTACAAAATGTAAACTTCAGCAGCTATTTATTTATAAAATACGCGTAGATTTTTTTGCGGAGCGGAGGAAAGAAAACTGTCATCTAACTAATTTGACGGCAATGACCCTAGGCCTCTAGGGTCTTTGCGATCAAATTAGTTGCTAGAATTATGCACACAGCTAATAAAACTCGTTTGACAGAAACACAAGCGAACATTTTTAAATTATTATCTTTGGTATAAAAAAACCGGCTAAGAGCATATTGGGCCACCCTCAGTGTAGTGTTACATTTTTTTTTGCATCTGGAACGATTACTTCCAAAAATAATCACTTTATCAATAAATATTTATATCTAAACCCTATTCTTTTTTAAATACTTATCCAAAGATTTCTCAGACTTTAGGGTTTAAACAAAAAAAATCAGTTACGATATTTTTAAGGTACACGTAAGTACCCTAAAAAATATGTGTATTCATACCAAATTACAGCTTACTAGTACTAACGGTCACTGAGCTTAGCCACAGACGGACAGACAGACATGGCGACACTAGAAACCTAGTTACTAACCTAGTGTGGAACCCTAATAAAGAGAACTTAACAAGGTTTCTGGCCATGCCACATCCTTATTCTGTAATTCTACACCGAAAACTAAATTTATGAGAGCATCCGCGAAGACTCGCTTGACAACTCAACGTAATTAATTACGACATAGCTCTCCCTTTGAAGACGCGAGTCCCGTTGCTTTTGTTTTGCAGATTTGCGATTTTCATTCTCATAGAATAAGGCTTTTGACAAATCCAATTGTATTTGGAATTAGCTGTCCGTGAGTCATTGAAATATTGTACCTACACTGTTTACCTATTTCATTTATCACGTACTAGGTATGCAAGCAAAAAACTGTTTTGATACTTCCTGCGTATGCTAATTGTTTTGCTTGCAAAATGTTGTTTCAGCGTCATACGGAGTCTAAACAACATACCAAAAATGATACGTTGCAATGTTGTTTGCATTTTGTATGTAAAATATGGCTGGCCTATATTAGTATAGATGTGTTTTCAGACATTTTCCAAGAATACCGAAAAAGTTAGGGGCTGGAGGAGAAAATGTTCCAAATGATTATATGTAGGTAATATAATTTGAATCTTATAGGTACCGTTTCTATGGTACGTTACTTTACTTATATGCAGTAATTCAAATAGTAGAATAGGAAAATAATGTTAAATCACTATTCCATTTTAACAACGGTTGTAAACGATTTCATATTTTTTTAGCTAGTGGTCTGTAAAATAGGACCGTTGAAATAAATGATATATACAGGATAAGTTATAAGACGTGAGCAGGATTAACGGTTTCAGTAAATGATAACCTATTGTCTGATACTTAATTTAACGAGATTAATTTTTTTCTTAATAATGAAAACAATCAAGTTAAAATTTTATTGCTGGTTCCACGGTCACTATAAAATTAAAATAGGTCAATAAAAAAAATAGTGATAATATTTTTTGAAACATATAGTACTTATCTCATTTGACATTGTCTTAATGCGACAGTTCATTCTCTTCATAATCAAGGTCTTGTCATTACAGTTAAAAAGGTTTTATCACGATTTATTAGTTTTTTAGGGTAACCTTTACTTAACAAAAAGTAAAAGAAAACGAACGAGACAGTTGTTTCGCTTAAATCCTATGATGCACAATTTATTAACATTAACGCTCTGTGTAGTGTAAGTCCTGCTCGCATCTCCTGAATCATCCTGTATAATATAAAGGATGATATACATTAGAAAGGGACGGGACGATTTGTCAATTTCTATGGAAAGCGTCACGTAATATCCCGGTGGTGAAGTGTGAATTTCACAAGGTCACATCCCGCACGTTATACTCCAGCATTTTTTATATTTCATTATCTCACAATAGTCCATACAACCTGGCGGGTGCTGCCTCTGCGTGCGTCCCATGACTTGTACTGTTATTTATTCTGTGCCCATGACTCAGGCAGATGCACCATCCGCTCGATGTACCCCTAACATTTCATGTGAAAAAGGGGTAGACAACAGGCGGTCTTATCGCTTGTACGGGAATTCGATAGCTGCTGGGTTATAATTATAATAAATACAAAATAGCTGACCGTTCGTGTGAAAGATTTATTGACAACTGGTAACAAAAGAATATAAATCAAAAATAGTATCAAAAACCATAGACAAAAGAACATATAAAAAACCTAAAACCTATTCATCCTCGACATCATCCACCCCGTGTAGCTAAGCTACACAATTTCGCCACTGAGCCGGGCCAGCTTACGAGAGGGCCTCCTTAGTACGCCTCCTTTGGTTGCCACGTCTGCAACTCTTACCACTCCGTCTCTGCCCGGGTAAACCTCTACAATGCGGCCTATGGGCCACACACCTCTTGGCATGTTGGGGTCAACGACAAGGACGATATCGTCAATTTTCAAATTGGTGAACTTGTCTCTAAACTTTTTCTTTGGCTTCAGGTTCGGTAAATATTCTTTGAGCCAACGGGTCCAGAAATGCTCAGACAAGCGGAGCGCTTTTTTCCAATCTTTTCTCAATGAGAATACACCGTCATCTACTTGAGTTGGCAACTGTTGAAACGAAGAGGTGCCTATCAAGAAATGAAAAGGGGTAAGGCTCTCGTACTCTCCGTCTTCTGTCACGTATGTTAAAGGCCGCGAGTTAACAAGGGCTTCTGCTTCTAGTAGAAGAGTGAAAAGTGTCTCTTCTTTTGGAGCTCTTTCTTTCAAAGTTGCGAGAAGCGCAGTCTTCACCGTCTTGACCAGTCTCTCCCAGCAACCACCCATGAACGGCCATGCAGGAGGAATATAGCACCATTCTATACATTTGCTGGCGGCAAAGTCTTGCACAGCGTCGCTGTAGAACTCGCAGAGTTGTTTGTTAGCGCCAACGAAAGATGTGCCGTTATCAGACAGGATTTTATTTGGAAGTCCTCGACGTGCGACAAAACGACGGATGCTCATAACGGCGGAATCTGCTGATAGGCTTGCGACGATCTCAAGATGAACTGCTCGTGTCGTCATGCAGGTAAAAAGGGCTACCCATCGCTTTTCTCGTCGGCGGCCTATTGATACGTCGACTGGGCCAAAATAATCTAAACCGGTGTTGGTAAACGGTCGTTTGTGGTGCTCTAAGCGTACGTTCGGCAGGTCACCTGTTGGAGGAGTCTGAGGCTTTGCCTTTTGTTTTATACAGTGAGCGCACCTTCTTGCAACCATGCGCACTTCGCTACGACACCGTAAAATCCAGAACTTCTGCTTGAGATCGTTTATAACCAGCTCGTTGAAGGCATGTGCGGCTTGGACATGGTAATGCCGAATGAGGAGTCGAACTGCAGGGTGGCGACCATCCAGGATGACTGGTGATGTAGTGGCGTAATCGACGTCCTTCATGTGCTTTATACGGCTGTCAAGTCTGAGAAGGCCATCTTCGGCGATAATCGGGCAGAGAGGATTGAGTTTGCTGGACTTGGGCAATGGCTTGGCATCTCGGAGCAAAGCGAATTCTTCGCTGAACAAGTCGGTCTGCGTTTGTCGAAGAATGGCAATTTCCGCCTTCTGCATGTCTTCAGCGGAGAGAGGTGGAAGCTTAGGTGAAGAAATGTTAGTGTTGTTTTTAGAATTTGGGTTTTTACATTCCAAAAGAGATCGAAAACGATTAACGCTTTGAAATATACGCGCAGTTGCACGAACTAAGCGTATCCATTCACTGAAACGTGAGGGGTCTGGTATAACCGATGAAGGTTTATCAAGATTGATGAGTCCTACATGCACCTTAGAGGGTTTCAACTCTTCCAAGATGGACGTAGTTTTAGGTGCAGATGGTTCTTTGGGCCATTCACTGAACGGCAGTAATAAGAAATCGGGTCCAGAGAACCACCGCGATAAATCGATGTCGCGATCTTTTAGTCTTGTCGCGACATCTGCAACATTCAAACCACCTGGTACGAACTTCCAGTTGTTCACGTTTGTTATTTCGGTGATTTCACCCACACGATTTGCAACAAATGGTTTGAATGTTCGAGCGTCGCTGCGGATCCAACTTAGTACAGTGGTTGAATCAGTCCAAAAGTAAATAGCGACGGGATTAGTGTTATGACCGGCACACACAGTATTGGCGAAACGAGCGGCAATCAGGCTAGCTTGAAGCTCAAGTCGTGGTATAGACGTAGGTTTCAAGGGACTAAGGCGGGCTTTTCCACCAACGAGAGACAACTTCACTGAGTCATTTGCGAATGTAAAGCGCCAATATGCGACACACGCGTATGCTTCCTCGCTTGCGTCAGCGAATAAATGGAGCTGCCTGTCTTTAATTGTCTCATCCTGAAAGCCACATCTGTACCAACGAGGAATTTTGACGTTAGCAATAGTAGCCAGCTGTTGAGACCAAGCTCGCCATCTTTTAATAGCATCTGGTTGCAGTTCGGTATCCCAAAGAATACCGGTTCGCCATGTCTGCTGGAATAAAATACGCCCCTGAATAACAAGAGGAGTTAAGAGACCAAGGGGGTCGTATACACACATTAGGTAGGATAATACTTTGCGTTTTGTTAACTTATCCTTTTCAGGTATTGGAGTACCGCTTCGAAAGCTAAAGGTGTCGCTTTTAGGATGCCAGATGAGCCCTAAAGTCCTGACAAAGGCCTCAGGACCGACGTGGACATTATCAGGAAGAGGAGCTCGTAAGTCTTCAGGCACGTCCGTGAGTGCGGCAGGTATGTTGGAAACCCAACCGCACATCTCCATACCTGCTGCTTTGTGTACCGTAACTATATCGACTGCAAGTTGCGCAGCTTCGCGCACATTGTCAAGACTACCTAAGAAATCATCCATGTAATGGTCATTGACTATAGCTTTTGCAGCGGCAGGGTAAGATATTTGAGATTCCTGAGCATTTCGGTTTTTTATGTATAAGACCGTGCATGGGCTGCATACAGCACCAAATATTACAGAAGTCATCCTGTATTCTTTTAAGGCACAGGTAGGGTCATCCCTCCAAATATAACGCAAAGCGTCACGATCTTCCTGCCTAATCCTAATTTGTGGGAACATTTCTTTGACATCAGCCGTCATTGCGACGTAACCTTCACGAAAACGAAACAATATGTGTAGCAGTGATTGCAAGAGATCAGGCCCCGGGAGCAGAAGCGAATTTAGACTGACTCCCGAAGTCTTTGCGGCCGCATCATGTACCACGCGCAGTTTTCGTTTTTGAGGGTGTATGACAGGAAAATGTGGTAAGTACCAACGCAAAGAATTGTGTGTGTCACTTGTGTTCACTGTATTGTGGTATGTTTCTATTGGACACTCTTCAGCGTAACTTTTTGATATCATGTTGTCAATGAAAGCACAGTAATCTTTTTTGAACTCAGGATCTCGGACCATGCGTCTTTCCAAACCGTGGAACCTTGAAAGCGCATGCGTATAACTGTCAGGAGTGTTTAGAATATCTTTACGCCATAAAAGACCAACTTCGAACCTACCTGACGGCAAACGTTTGGCAGTATTTTCTAAAATCTCTAAAGCATATTTGTCCTCCTTAGAGCATGAATTCTCGGGCTTAGAAATACCTATAGAATCAAGACGAAAGTAATCTTTGACTAGTTCGTCCATATTGGACTCGACAGTACCTTTGGTTGACATGTGATTTATAAAATAGACAGGCTTTGTCAAAATGCTGCATTTTCCAAGTAATACCCAACCTAAAGCAGTACGTGAGGCAATTGGCTCTGTTGGGGTACCTTCCCTAAGCTCACGGCTGATAATTAAATACCAGTGCTCAGCGCCGAGCAAAACCTTAGGTGTAGCATCTGATATAGTGAGAACATCGACTAGATCAGTCAAATGTTCATACTTCGCAATGTCTCTTTGGTTGACAGTTTGTGTAAATAGATCCAGCGAGTCTACTGCCTTAGCATTATGTACAGAAAATGTCTCAGAACATTGTTTACCCTTGATTGAAAAATTTACAAGTTGAGCAGGTTTGTGTGTTGACATTCCACAGGCTCCGCCAAAATTGATTGACCGCATGGGGCCAGACGCTCCAATGTGGCGTGCCACCTCCCAGTCGATCAAAGTTGACATGGCTCCGTCATCAAGCAAGGCGTATGTATCTAATTTCCCTTGAGGACCGCTTATTTCAACCGGAACAACTTTTAAAAATACCTGAGATTCTGTATCTGGCACTTCAGTGTTAGAGTGTGTTTCAGCGACGTTAGAAATAGTAACGGTTTTATCAGTGCTTTTATTTTCAGTGGTGTTGTAAGGAGAAGACGATGGCTTGTTGTTAATGTTCAAGCCATGGGACAATGATGGAGACGAATGCAACAGTGGGTGATGGAAACGATCACACCCACCTACTCCACATCGGCCGATCCTACATGACTTCCAACGATGTGTCTTCGATTTTAAACACTTATAGCATATTTTAGCCTCACGCAACCACAGCCACTTATCATCTAATGTCAGTGATTTAAAATCCTCACAATCGGTGAGTTTGTGTTTCTTGTCACAATAACGACATAAATCAGGATTTGTGTTACGTATAGATGTCACATGTATATTTTCACTTCGTGTAAATTTGTGTCTAAAATTATTGTTGCCAACCGTACCAGGGCGCCTACCTGAACCTGAAGTAAAAGAATCAGTTTTCCTACCTAAATCAGAGCGCCTGCCTACATCTGGCGCGGTTGTATCAGGTCGTTTGGCATATTCGGGTACCAAACCAAAACGGTTATGTTTAACAGCCTCGATATCAAGGAATTTTGACAACAATTGTATTTTAGGTATTGATCGGTCGCTCTTATACGCAAAATCTTTCCACTGACTGTACAATATAAGTGTCAGTTTACTTAACACGGAATGAAATAGTTCTACAGAATAAATATGTTCTATCTGGTCTAAGTTTCTAATTACTGCTATACAATTGCGTAGTATACAAGCAAAATTAGTTAGATCTTTTTGATTAAAGCTTATCTTTGGGAGATTCCGTACGAGACCGATCTCGTGTAGTACGATCATCTCAGGGAGCGCGAACGTCTGCTCGAGCACGTCGAGCACCTGCTCAGGCCGATCCGCCGTGTACAGCAACGACGACACGCTTTCCAGGGCTTGACCGCGCAGTGCGCCGGTTAAACGCACAAGATTCTCTGTAGGTGTAAACAAATGTTGAGTATCGTGGCAGATACGTTTAAACATTAACCATTCTGTAGTCTTACCGCTAAATGGAGTTAGTTGTAATTTATGTGAACATCTTTGCGAATAAAAATACGGCTCAGGTTGTTTTGACAGTGATTGACAATCTTTGTTATATGTGTTGTCAGGCAACCGCATAAATGACAGAGTCTTATTGTTGTCGTTTAAAGAAGTTTGCAATTTTGGATTGTCATTTAATGGTATTTTAAATGTCACAGGTTTTTTATAAACGTCAGGCTGATTTTCATGATTTACAGGATTATGATTTAGCTCATAATTTTTATGATTGCGATATGGTGTAATCAAATCATTCGGATGAAAATCAGGATTTGCGGTAGATCGTTCTTGCGAGAGATATGGATTTATTGGGTTGGTTTTATTAGTTGAATGAATAAAATCAGGTTCAACAACCACATCTCTCTCTTGGACAGGAACCATAGCAGGCCCTATGTCCGCAGGTGTAACATTATTTGTCACATCGTCTTAAAACGTCAAAACTAGAATGTGAATTACAACTATTACCAGACCAGATTGACATACTGTGCCTGACCGAGCACTGGCTCCAGGCCACTCAGATAACGTCCGTAAATATCCTGAACTACGAGCTGCGCGCCCAGTACTGCAGGTCGAGCAGGCTCGGCGGAGGAGCCTGTATATACGTCAGGTCGGGGCTGGTGACTATCGACCGTGAGGAAGTCTGCAACCTGTCTGAGGAGTCACAGTTCGAAGCCTGTGCGATTGAGTGCGTGGGCCTAAACCTGATTGTGGTGTGCGTATACAGACCTCCAAACGGTGATGTACCTATTTTCTTTTCTAAACTATCACATTTACTATACTTACCAGCTTTACAGAACTATAAAGTGATCATAGTAGGTGACATAAACATAGATTTATTGACTAAATCCAGCCTCTCTAAAAATCTGTTGAATACATTAAAACAATATGGCTATTCACAGCAGGTGACTGTTCCTACTAGAATATCAAAATTGTCAAAAACATGTATCGACCATGTATATACAAATGTATCAAAAAAACACATATGTAACGTGACCTGTAAGGATTTGCATGTATCCGACCATTTAAGTATATTTGTAACTCTAAGTTTCCCTAAAATTACGACCTGCAATCAATTAAAGCGTATATTTTCCAAACAAAATATTCATAACTTCCATCTCAGCTTAGACATGTACGACTGGGATTCGCTTTTAAATAAAAGTCAGTGTCCAGCTAAAACAATTGAACTTCTAATGAACGTAATAAAACATTACTTTGAGATATATTTCCCCCTTAAAAAAACTCAAATAAGACAAAATGTAAGCGTATGGGTCAACGATAGTATTCGTCAGTTACGCTATAGCATTAGTAAAATAAAAACTCAGTTATCGCAAACGCCAAATGGCACCGAGCGATTTCGGGATAACTTATTATCATTGGAATTAAAATATTGGAACGCTTTAAAAGAAACACGAAAAGAACATATAAATAATCAAATATCTAATGGCCGAGACGACATGAGCCGCCGTGTTTGGCGCGTTATCTCATCTGAGACTTGTAAATCGAACAAAGCCAGGAGAGGTGCAATCGATGTCCTTGTGAGCGTGTCGGCCGGTGACTGCGAGAGCGCACGGGCAGTCGCCGCCGCTAACCAGCTGAACTGGTACTACACGCACACAAACACAAACGACAACAATGCAAAACCATGCGTAAACACTGCCCTCGACTATTTGGACCGGCATCTCATGTCACGCTCGCCTATATTTAATTTTGAACACTTCTCACTGTCAGAAATTATAAATGCATTTAAAAACATTAAACGAAAAGAATCAAAAGATATTAACGAAATGTCAACCCACGTTCTAGATTACTTACCTCCTGTTGTGGTTTCAATATTACTAAATTTGTTTAATAAATGCGTAGAGGCGGGTGTATATCCCGATATTCTAAAATTAATCAAAGTTCAACCAATCTATAAAGGCAAAGGTGAAATGCACCAACCTAAATTTTATAGACCGATATCTTTAATACCAATTATTTCGAAAGTTTTTGAACACATGTTAAGCCAAAGAATAATGAAATATTTTGCTATAAACGACTTATTAAATAAACAACAGTTTGCATACCAATCGGGCCGCTCCACGACGGATGCAACGCGCGAGGTAGTAACACGCGTGCTCGCGCATCTCGAGGGCGGGCGACAGGTCGCAGCTATATACTGCGACTTGTCGCGTGCCTTCGAAATGATTGACCACTCGCTTCTTTTAAAAAAGCTTCAACGTTACGGTGTTGAGGGAAATTTCTACAACACGATTGCTTCATTCTTGTTCAACAGAAAACAGACAACGTACGTCTTAAATTCAAGATCAAAACCCGAAAATATCGGCGAGTGCTCGGTTCCCCAAGGTTCACAAATGGGCAACAACCTTTTTTTAATCCTCGTTAATGACATAACGGTGGCGTGTCCTGAGCTTGAATGTGTCATGTTTGCTGACGACACCTGCGTTATTGTTAACGCCAATAATATATGTAATTTAAAACATAACGTTAACAAAGCAATGCTCGAAATCACCAAATGGTTTACAGCTAACGGCATGCTTTTAAACATTGAAAAGACAAATATAATGCATTTTAAATTGCGTTACACTTGCACTGAAGCATTAAATATAAAAATAAATGATATATCAGTACCGCAAGTAACTGAAGTTAAGTACCTAGGCTTCATAATTGACGCTGGGCTAACGTGGAGCGCGCACATTGATGCGCGCTGCGACAAACTAGCCTCCGCCAACTACGCGCTTTCTAGACTTACAAACACCTTATCTATTGAAAACCTAAAAAAAGCTTATTACGGCTACTTTCATTCAATACTTATTTCAGGAGTTGATCTATGGGGAACAGCAGCAGATCGCGAAAGACTATTTAAATTACAAAAACGGGCACTACGGTTAATTGATAAAAAACCCCATGACCACCCTGCTCAACAATTATTTACAAAACACAAGATACTCACTCTACCTTGTATATACATTTTGGTCGTTTGTACTCACGTAAGGAAACATTTACACAAATACGAAATTTGCACTCGAGCCAGAAGCACTCGCCGAAAAAATTTCATACTCGTCCCGAGGTGCAGACTGGCTAAGGTTGGGAAGTCGCTCTGTGTTATGGGCCCTAAGCTATATAATTCACTCCCCAGGTCCATAGTTGATTCTGTTAGTGACAAACTATTCGAGAGGAACTTAAAAAACCTACTTTTAAATAAGGCTTATTACAGCACTGATGAATTTTTTACAGATAAACTCCAATGTAAGTGATTATTCTTGTTGGGAGAGAATATAGCTTATTATATTTGTTTTAATTAATAAAAATAACTAAGTCACCAAATGAAACTGTAATTTGTAGATTAAACTACTTACATATTATTTTTATGTTATAAAATTGGACCGCTTTTTAACTAGTGTTTAATTATTGATTTAATTCATATGAAAGTTATAAGAATGTTTGTAAATATGCTTTTTATGTCTGACATGTAAAATATTGATTTTTACCAATAAACTTTCATTCATTCATTCATTCATCCAAGTCTATAATTGGGCGGCGGGCGCTATGGTTCACGTCGTGAACCCACGATGCAGTGCGTGAATAAGATTGACTAACCGTTCGAATAGTAGATCGTGCGTCCGCGCCTTGGACTGCCAAATTTGCCTCAATTTCGAGCTCTTCAACATGCTTGGCTTGTTCAAGAAGCTTACGTTCAAAACTGAGACGCTGGCGGGCGAGCTCTTGCTCGCGTAGAATTTGTTGCTGTGCGAGCTCCTGCTCGCGGTTGAACAGCTCCTGTTCACGTTCCAGACTGCGACGAGCCAATTGGGCCTCCGCGGTCAGTCTCAGTGCCTTAACTGTGGCAGACGACCGCGAAGACGACACGCGCGACCTGGTACTAAGGGAGACACTAGGGGGCTGTTCACTACTAGTTGTCGGATGCTGGCGAGGCGTTCCCGGACCCTCTGGGGCAGGGGTTGCAAGAGAAACAGTGGCATCGGTCGATCCAGTGCCCGACTTTGAGGGCTGACCGAGCCCTCCCGCACCTACTGCGGCAGAGTCCGACTTCGCTTTCGCAGCATTTTTCGCTGGCGTGGCCAGCTGTTTTGTAGTTTTACTACGCGTTATCATAATTATCCGTTCAAGGACCAAAATGTACGGGAATTCGATAGCTGCTGGGTTATAATTATAATAAATACAAAATAGCTGACCGTTCGTGTGAAAGATTTATTGACAACTGGTAACAAAAGAATATAAATCAAAAATAGTATCAAAAACCATAGACAAAAGAACATAAAAAACCTAAAACCTATTCATCCTCGACATCGCTAAAGAGCGATCTCTTTCAGTCAACATTTGTTATCCTATGCGTCTGACTAGCATTACTTATGCTCGGAAAATACACGAAAACTCGTAAACAAGCGTTTTCCCTGAGAGTAACTAAATCGGTTTATCGTCCCTAAAACTCCTTTATTCTAATTTTCGTTGAAATCGTTAGAGCCGTTTCCGAGATCGCCGAAATATATATCGATATCTTTATATATGTATAAGAATTGCTCGTATAAAGGTATAAGATAAGATAAGATTTTCCTTATGTGAAACAAATGACAAACATTGTGAGATGCTTTTATCAAAGCTACAAGAAATCGCTTACACAAACACTTTCCTCCTAAAACATAAACAAAGGAAATCTTATCCCGCGGATAAACCGCTTTCGCGCTTTCAATCCAAATTCCGTTGCATCAACTATTAGAAAACGTAAAAAGAACTTGAAGCAAATGGATTTGGTAAAAAATTCGTCTTAAATCTTCGGTTCAGTGGTTTCCACTGAGGAATTTGTGGAATCCATCAATTTGTTCGATTTTCTTTAGCACCGAAGGGAATTCTGTCGCGTCGATAAATTACGGCGCCCTGATTTATTTGGCAATTTCTTAATCTTAGGGAATGGTATGGTAGCTATTTTCATATTTTATCGCGGGCCTCATTAAAATACCGACTTCAAACAGCTACACGTTAAATTAAAATCTTAACCCAAATATATTTAAAATATTGAGAGAGTAAGTGCCACTTGAACCACCCGGGGTTAGCCACATAACCCGGATTTAAGCGTTTTTTGTATGGAATTTCACAGTTTGGTGGTGAAAGTGGGCCTAAGATTGAGTTTTTCGGATTTCACCTACTAATACATTTATTACCGAGTACTTACCTATTATTGGTTTCTTCAATAAAATTTCTAATACCTACTTAAATAAATAAATAAACTTTATGTTGACATATTTACCTATCTTTAGCGCAAAATTTTATATATTTTTACACAATAGGTATTTGCCAACTCGTCAACCGAAAACTATCTGAACAAGCATACGTACAGTAACGTAAACACATAATGAACACACACAGATGAAGCACACATTATTACACAGGCCATCACGTACGCGGCAAATTGTCGCAGTAAAAGAGATTTTATATTAAGTCGTAAATTCGTGCTAACAACACACGAACCAATTTTCCACACACTTTTGTCGCCTTCCAACTTATAGGAGGCATACAGAGACGTACGGTCTACGTGGGTTGTCGGTTACACCCGTTTGTTAATAGACAGGCATATGGGTAATGATGTACAGCTGCCAATATTATCGTTCTCTAGTGGTGTAAAACTGTAGTTTATACAATTTGTTTGTTTATTTGTTTATAGTTACAATCAGCACTAACAGCTAAACCTTACGTGCTAATTGTCGTGGTATTTATACTTAATTACTACTACTTTTACTACAATGATACAATAAGATGTCTTAAAATTAAAGGCTCGCTGTTACAAAACGAGACGTAGTTATGTTTTGTAATAATAGACGCGAGAATCTTAAGATCCAATTATGAGCTGTTGCATACACTAGTTTTTCAACAGTCCATAATTGGTTCATCAAATTCTAGTTTTTCTGCGATAACGAAAAAAGCGAAATCTCCAGTAGCCGCAAAATGTGGAATTTGTCGTATGTCGTATACTAATAAAAAAAATCAACATTGTTAATTAGATCGTAAGAAAATCCATAAAAGCACCGCTTAGCTTCTTATGGAATACCATAGACAACGTTATAATGCATTTTTTTTTTTAAATATCGCTGTCAGTTATTGAATTGATACATTTAAGTAGAACCTTAATCAGACAGTGCGATAAGATATTATATATGACAATAGCTAGCAATGAAAAAAAAAGGTAATTTATGGCCAATATGACAAATACACGGCACATACATAGCGCATGATACAACAAAACCAGGGTATGTATTACCAAACCACCACTTTTAGTTGGACTAAGAAAGAAATATGTAAATCACTTTGGCATGTGCAAATGAGACAGTTAGTCACGTCGTCGTTAGTGGGATTCCGACACCACACATCGGGTGTTTGCGTTTTGCCACTCGCTCGCACCTTATCAAAATTTAACTGCTGCGAGCGAGAGGCAAAGCGCAAATACCCGCAGTGTAGAGCTACCCGGAGACATTGTAATTTATTGGAATCAAGTGCAAAATCTGGATCGAAGTACTGACGTTTCATTCCACTTGTGACACATAAACATAAAATATGAGCAGTACAGGTCACATCCCTAGCGTATGAGTAGGTATTAAACGTGGTGTACGACAACCCGTTATACTCTCCGAATGGCCGTACGTGACAGCCCTTTTGACACTCGCAATTTATTGCAAAACGTGGCTTCAAAACACACGTACCTCATTTCGCAAGTAGGAATATAATGTTGCCTGAGGCGACTGTGGCTAACAGAATAACAAAACTCATAAGTGGGCTAAGTATACTAATGCTTCGTGAAGGAGTATTAAGGTAGAAGTACTAGTGCCCGACGCTGCACTAGTATTCGACATGGGCACTTTATGTCAAAGTGATACAGGTTAAATTTGAACAACGAAGATTTTTCTATATTCGAATTTAAGCCTTGTCACTTTGAGTTATACTTCGTATCCAAATCGAAGATTACATATATTTACTAGCAGCAGTACACGGTTATGTGCTGTCCTTGTCACACATTTAGAGTTATAATATT
Organism: Lathronympha strigana; assembly: GCA_949128165.1. Lineage (NCBI taxonomy): Eukaryota > Metazoa > Arthropoda > Insecta > Lepidoptera > Tortricidae > Lathronympha > Lathronympha strigana. Next base: position 6,884,796 of record OX421911.1, read on the forward strand.
ATTCAAAAAAACTGTTCTCGCTCTCGCCCGCCGGGTAATTAGGCACGGCAGCGCTCCCAGCGGCGTGGTTGATCATTACATGTTTTTGTGTCTGTCCGAGTCACACGTATTTTCTCGCAAAAATAGTGTTTTAGTGTATATCTATTTCAGATTGAAGGATTAGGGTGAGTGATTTTACAAACGATGAATTCAAATTACAGAATAAAACCGCGGCCTAGTTGCCGTTTAACGAATCTTCTTTCGGAAAGTGATTTTGTCCAAATGTTTGATTTTGCTTTCAATATATGTGTGGTAGATTACAATTTAAAACCGAATGTTAGTGTGGTGTATTAATCATATAATAACTAAAAGAATAGATCAAGGAATATTTACTTTGTTCGAAATAATGCTTTTACATCTACCTTCTTTTTTCTAAGTAATATAAGTAAAGTACATGTTAAAGGCACGGGTTGTTGTTCGTAGATTAACATACAAATTTAAACCTAATTAAGAGAACTTTAAGGTTCGTTATGTATTTACGCGTTATAGTATTTACGCGTTATAATTCGTATCAGGTTTGTGTACCAGACCGTATACTAAAAATTGCGCCACACGCCATACTCGAGGGTTAGCCACTTACTTCTAACCCTGGTATTTAACGAAAACAAATGTAATCTCATCTACGCAATGATTTCATCTACCTTTCCAGAGTTCTGAGATAATTATAGTAATAAGTATTGAAGTATGCAATGCTAAAAAATTATGAAAGTCGACATGAATTTCACAAATTGTAGTAAATTCGGTTAACAAAATGGCATCTAAAAGTAATTTAAAGTAAAATAGCCATAGAGGTTCCCTCATTTATCTATAGTTTTGTTAATAAAAGCTAGCTTATGATCCGGATGTTGCCGTTTCGAATATCGTCGAGCCTTCGGGACAATATAGGTATTTTAGAGGTTCCCCATTTTATCCCTAAAAGGGAGGTATGACCTCTTCAATTCTTCATGTTTGTCTTGTATTATTCGTGAAAGACAGCCTCGATTTGTCAGCTAAGAAGTACACATACTTATAGCGCTTCTTGTACGTCGTCTACCTACTTCATTTATATGAACTGTCATAAAAATATACTCGCTTATAAAGAATCATGAGCTCGCTGAAATAAGTAACAATGACTACAATCAATAATTATCATCATAATGTTGCAGAGAAAAATTGTAAAATAAAAATAAGATAGGTTTCGTATAAACTACGTTCCTATTTACGAGTAAGCCTATTTCAGGTTCTATCAAGGAAATACTACTTTAATGAGTCGGAATATATAATCTTGATCATGTTTTAATGAAGTCAAAATACTATGACATTGCGATTTTGAGTCAGTTAAGGCTCTAAACTAAAGGGAAGTGTAACCGCAGCGGCAGTGCCGTATTACCCTGTTCCGCTAAATAGCGCGAATGCTTGCTGTAGCCGCTGCAGGGGTTTAATTTGCGACCTAGTGTCTATACGATTAAAGAAGGATAATTTATGTTCAGAGGTGTATTCTTTGAGTATAGGTAAGTTATTTAAGGTAAAGAATAACTTTTTTGTTTTGTTCAGACTCGAAAGAGGTTATTATTTTTTTCCCTCATATTTTAGATACCGTAAACCGTTCAATATACAACGATATAACCAGGTCAAAAATATGATATTTTGGTTTATGTAAAAATTTACAAAATACAATACCTACATAATATGCGGAAATTACAGGTATATTATGATTGGTGGTTCTTTAACAAATTGCACACCTAAAAGGTGTTCAATCGCTTTCCTGCATGCTCGGAGCGAATAACGAGAAAACTGGTTAAAGACACAAAATAGTTAAAGTTTTTTGTGGTTTTTTGCATAACAATAATACCTATACTTACTGATTTTCTTTATCAACTTTACGTATCCCCATCACGAAACAAGGATAGTTTGGTTCGGGAATTTGAACCAATATCTGACGGCGCAGTCTTGCGAATTGTTGCGGTTAGTAAAAACGAATTACAATGCAATGCAATGCATGAAATTATATAAATCATATGATTTTTACATATACATATTATAATAGAAGTATTGTAATTTGTACATGTAGGTAGTGAATGTTGTGGATCACATTTTTATGATACCTACATATAAAATTGTAGATGATATCTTTACGATAATAGGACTCAACACGACTTAATTAAAATTAAGTCGGATATTAATATGGTCGTACGTACCTACTATTAAAACCTAAATAATTTTACGAAGCTGAGTGAGTTTGCTAACAAAAACCTCATTGGAGAGTAAATGGTTTTAACCCAATTGAATTATCACGAAACTAATATTCCTGTTTATTGAAAGCATGAACCGATATATACTGAAGTAATACAAACAACGACTTAAATTTTGATTTATAGTTTCCTAGAGAAACTTCATATCATATATATATACACATATATATATACGAAACGAAAATATATTTTTTTTCGTAGGCTATATCGATGAAATAGGCTTAATCTTATTAAATACCCTACGCTGCTCCGCTTTAACAGCGCCGAGTTACGTGACATAAATCGCGTGTAAATTTGTATAATTTTGCTCCGTTTCAACAATTATGCCACAAAAATTGTGTCAAATAAGCTTGCTTTAACAGCGTTGAGCTTTAACACATTAATTATGTCAAGGATCGTCCGCTTTAGCAGCGTTGAGGTACTCCACATTAATTGTGTCGAGGATTCCAGAACTTTGCTCCGCTTTAACAGCGTTGAGGTACTCCACATTAATTGTATCGAGGATTCTAGAACTTTGCTCCGCTTTAACAGCGTTGAGGTACTCCACATTAATTGTGTCGAGGATTCTAGAACTTTGCTCCGCTTTAACAGCGTTGAGGTACTCCACATTAATTGTGTCGAGGATTCTAGAACTTTGCTCCGCTTTAACAGCGTTGAGGTGCTCCACATTAATTGTGTCGAGGATTCTAGAACTTTGCTCCGCTTTAACAGCGTTGAGGTGCTCCACATTAATTGTGTCGAGGATTCTAGAACTTTGCTCCGCTTTAACAGCGTTGAGGTGCTCCACATTAATTGTGTCGAGGATTCTAGAACTTTGCTCCGCTTTAACAGCGTTGAGGTACTCCACATTAATTGTGTAGAGGATTCTAGAACTTTGCTCCGCTTTAACAGCGTTGAGGTACTCCACATTAATTGTGTCGAGGATTCTAGAACTTTGCTCCGCTTTAACAGCGTTGAGGTGCTCCACATTAATTGTGTCGAGGATTCTAGAACTTTGCTCCGCTTTAACAGCGTTGAGGTACTCCACATTAATTGTGTCGAGGATTCTAGAACATTGCTCCGCTTTAACAGCGTTGAGGTACTCCACATTAATTGTGTCGAGGATTCTAGAACTTTGCTCCGCTTTAACAGCGTTGAGGTACTCCACATTAATTGTGTCGAGGATTCTAGAACTTTGCTCCGCTTTAACAGCGTTGAGGTACTCCACATTAATTGTGTCGAGGATTCTAGAAGTTTGCTCCGCTTTAACAGCGTTGAGGTACTCCACATTAATTGTGTCGAGGATTGTAGAACTTGCTCCGCTTTAACAGCGTTGAGTCTCTCCACATTCATTTTGTCGAGGATTGTAGAACTTTGTTCCGTTTTAACAGCGTTGAGTTTCTCCACATTAATTGTGTCGAGGATTGTAGATCTTTGCTCCGCTTCAACAGCGTTGAGTTACTCTACGTCAATTTTGTTGATGATTGTACAACATTGCTTCGCATTAACAGCGTTGAGTTTTTTCACATTAATAAAATCGTGTTGAGGATCGTACAACTTTGCTCCGCATTAACGGCGTCTCCTATTACATATTCTACAGGAATTGTGTAGAATGTAATAAAATTTTACTCCATCAGGTTGTTTTTACCATGATGAAACTTCTCTTCAATAGTAGCATTCCGATTATCAAGATATAAAACACTCCACGTGTCTGTTCTTTATTATAACAATTATTTACAAAAATAGTAATTCTCTTGCTGCTGTAGCGTACTGGTCAATATTTCGTTATCCTACAGTAGAATCGAAGACACCTGCCACTTTTTTATTACAACGTTTTACTCAAAAAGGAAAAACTTACCGTATTAACCATTACCAACCACTTGAATTATTGTTTGGTCTCAGTATAAATCTGTATGTATATTTTATAACAAGATTTCTTTAGTACTAATCTTGCAATGAAGAAACTACTGATAGCTTGTTTTACTAATTATACAACTTGTTTTTGTCTTCCTTTTTTACTTCGATATGAAATACAGGCATATCTATAGTATACAATCACTATGCAGGGATTCGTCAGTAGAGTTCAATTAAATGAACGAAGTATAATTTAAAGCAGGTATATTCAAGTAATGTTAAAATTATATCGACGATAATACACACTCCAGTGTTTTGTTTCACCTAAAAGGTTATTGAAAGTAATTTCATTCTTTATTAATGTCGTTCCTCACTTGGACACGCACAGCATGTCATGCATAAGTCCAATCTAATAAAAATATTCATATAATATTTACATAATAGTACCGTTTTATTTTATTAGGCACTCATGTATGAAGCTAATTATCAGGAACCCATAGGAGCGTACGGATTTGACTTCGATATTTTATTTTATTTTTCCTACTTATATGTAGTATTACAATTCTCTAAACATCTGCTAGTAAATATATGTAATCTTCGATTTGGATACGAAGTATAATTAATAATCAAACGAACTTACCTGTGAAGTTTGATTGGAATTATACGAGTATCCAAATCGAAGATTACATACTCCCACCCTCCCAGACCCTAAAAATTAAAATAAAATCGTCTCTGGTCCTAACACAAAAATATCTATGTGCTCTAAAATAATGATCAACCACGCCGCTGGGAGCGCTGCCGTTCCTAATTACCCGGCGGGCGAGAGCGAGAACAGTTTTTTTGAATAATATTATAACTCTAAATGTGTGACAAGGACAGCACATAACCGTGTACTGCTGCTAGTAAATATATGTAATCTTCGATTTGGATACTCGTATAATTCCAATCAAACTTCACAGGTAAGTTCGTTTGATTATTAAATAAAGTGCCCATGTCGAATACTAGTGCAGCGTCGAGCACTAGTACTTAAATACCCCTTATATTATTAAAGAATACAAGTATTATTTTTGACTTGTTATTCAACGGCCTCCTAGCCCAACTGGGCTGGGTGATCCTGTCCACAAAGCAGGAGGTTCGGGTCCCTTTACTTTATTTTTATTGTATACCTACGCACAATACTAAAATGTAAAAATTATTAATTCTTAGTTTAGCTCATTAAGGGCCACTTGCACCACCCTGGGTTAGCCATATAATCAGGAGTTAAACGGTTTTTCGTATGGAATTTGACAGCTTGATTCCGGGTTAGCGGCTGACCCTGGGTGGTGCAATTGGGCCTTTAGTCTTAGTTTGCTTGCATATAATATTCCCATTTACGAGCAAGTGTGATGAAAAAGGTTTAACTGCTTCGATATTCGTTCCAATAATATGATTTACGTATTAAAAATGGAATGTCAAAGGTATTTCCAGCAAATATAATACCCGCATAGCAATAAAGCGATCGAGATAACTCTTTCATCGTATAAAACGTGATAAATAAACCCGTCCAATGCGTCCTAAAGCGAAGGTATGAAGGCATTTAATAACACTTTTATTAAACCCTTTGACATTATACTTTTAATGTTAAATTACAATTCTGTGAAAATATGAAAATACTTTATAATCGGTAAATATTTTCATAGCTGAAAATAATATTTGCGTTTTATGTTAAAAGTATCAGATATTATTCTATTTTGTATAAAGACTTTAAACTATCTAGGGAGGGCAACCTTTGTTCCCCTGTTGCATATTAAATAATCACATTTTTTTATTCCAGGAAAAATCAATTGATACAAAATGGACCAATGGACATATCCATAATAAATATCCATAAATATCCAAAAATGTATTATCCATATCCATATCACAGTATAAGGAAGAAGTTTCTTTACCCAGTAGTCCGACTTCAAACATTTTTTCATTCTCATTCGAAATTCAAAATATCGGCCGCAGGGCTGTGCCAAGGCATTTCTTTAATTATAAACTTAATTAATTAGGTACAAAATAAATTAGGCACCTATGGACATTAAACTGTGTATTACAAAAATACTCACGATATTTATACAAGATACTATTGATTTTTATAAAATAATATTTATGTTAATTTGCTGCGACCTAATATCCTAGGCTACAAGATGTATCAAGTTTTCAGTTCTTAAACCATCATATTGCGTTTTATTGTCAGTCAAAGTCGGTTAAAATGTTGAAGTTGAATTGAAGAATATGATGATATGATAAGAATCGTATTCCGGCAAGTTCCGTATCGAGAGAATATCCCCTGGAAAGGTATTGATGGTACTTTTCGCTTCTTCAAGTGTTTTCTCTTAGGAGCATTTTTTTCGCAAAGATGGTTAGGACTTTTTTGCGTATAATTTAATGAGCTTGATGTTTCTTTACATCGCATTTTCGTAAATTGCGTATATTTGGAGCAAAACCAGAATTTTTAAAAAAATATACACAATTTCCAAGATGGCGGCGGTTCCTCGATTTCCCTAACTTCAAGATGAATACTGTATTTTCAATTTAAACGTAAGTTTAAATGGATTAAATACTAAAAAGATGCAGTATGCTAAATAATTCGACTTTAAACGTCATGATTATATAGATTATGGAACCTACTTTTGTTATATCCCTAGATTAATTTGAAATATGCAAAAAATACTTTGTCTACTCCTGCACTGCAATCTGTCAATTAAATGACCGTGTTGATAAAATGTAAACCTAATAGGCATTCTTCAACAAAGAGGTAGATATTACGTTTTATACATCAAGCTCCCGTTTTAGCCGTTATTGTCAGAGCCCTAATTTATACATCAACCCCCATCCACACCGCCCTAAAACTTTTATACGTATGTCTAAAAAGTTGACAGCTACATCGCGAGTTTTAGAGCTAACTGCGCATTACTTCTATACGTTAAAAGAGTATAATTTCATATGGGTCTCGTGAGAGTTAAGCATTTTTATCAGTGAGACAACCGCGTGTTAACAAAAGGCGCGTTTATGAGGCGCAAAGTGGAAAGGCATGTTAGTGAGGCCGCGTTTCGTGGGCCCAAGGGTTTATGATGGAGACGTGTTTTTTTGTGCGACTCTGACGTGACACGTGGCCAAAATACCAGGGGTGCTATTTGACAATATTAGGCAGGTTGGCGTATGGCATAAATGACCTTAAGCATCCGTTGCTCGTGCTAGCGAATATGACCTGGGAAAAAACAAAGTTAGTTTGTAAAATTATGATGAAATAGACTCAGACCACGTTATCTCTTCTTCTTCACGAACTATCAAACTTTATATGTAATTTTAAACGTCGAACTGCTATGAAATTATGACGTTTACTTAACACTTTAACAGTCTGTGCTATTAAAATCTAGGAAACTTAGTATAGACGTAATATTGTCTTCTGTTACCGCGATTGTTATTCATTGAAATTAAATACTTTAGAACGGATTAATCGCGTTTATTAACACCATGATCCTACGTTTCGTCCATGTTCCTTCGTTAGTATAGACGGACAATACGAAGATATTGCAAGATTTCATTCACTTGTCAGACGCTAGTACGACAGCATCTCCTGCATCTCCTCCCGGCGGAGGGTGGAAACATTAATTGCATGCAAAAAATATGCAAGTAGGTATAACGGGTTGCCAATAATTGACTAGCACGTTTGGCGGAATAGCAAAGTAACATTATTTTCGTTGTTAATATAAAATTCCGTCTGATTCAATAAATTACATATGACGATACAACTCTATTCCTCTATGTAAAAGTACTAATAGTACATACACGACTTGCTCGCCACACAGGATCCCAATGACCATTATTTCTGTACATATTCGCATCTGTGTTAAAAACAGATAAAACAACAACCGATCTATTTATTTACGAACTGTACGTACAGTCAACCAATTGGAACCGTGGGCCACTCTAGAACCATGTCAAAACGACAAGCAGTAAGAGATTTCTTACAATCTGATTCATAGCGTCACTATGACACAGTTCTACAGTGACCTAGGGTTCCAATTGGTAGACTGTACAAACAGTAATACTCTTAACTGACCATCGATAAACCTTAACTCTTTGCAATAGGGATCACGAATGGTCATCTTACACCTACATTTGTGAACTCGTTGTCGATCTATTTAGTTTGGCAGATTCAAAGAACATTGAATGCCGTTCGGGGGAACATTCGCTTCGCTTTGCGAGTGCGGGAAAGACTTAAGAATACGCGAAGTTTACGTATAGATACTCTTTTATTAACCATACATTTTTGAATGTTGAGTTGCAATGCTCTTTTACTCACACTAGAACGGGACGGGACGGGGCCTGATGGGCCGATCTGTCAGTTTCGATAGAAAACATTACGAGAACCGAGGGCCATCCGAGCTATCACGTGATTATTTCTATAAAAGTTGACAGACCGTCCCGTCCCGTTTTTTTATATTAATATCAGTATGATCCACGAGTTTAAATTGTTCGACTTTCACTGCTCGCGTCTGACTGTACTAAGCACCGATTTACTGATGATTTAACTCCTTAACACTCATCACTTAATTTTCTTTTTCATTTAATTTTTGCCCATGCACTCTAACACCCACCGCTGAACAGTTGCCCGACGCCCACTAAATACCGTTCTAGAAACTGCTATTACTGCATATGGATATTGAGGTCACAATTAAATAGTTGTAACGAAACTACCAATCGCTTGCGCTCTGAGAACTTAAACTAGACCAGGTAAGCTCAGCCAAAGCGGGTTTCATTTCAGCGTAGCCCAGGGCCAGTCTGGCCTCTGAAGGCTGGTAGATAACGAAAATTGCTTGTCAATGGCTGTTGTTCCAACTATTGGATGTTTTGCGAAACGTGTACGATTGTAATTGTGATGTACAAAGGGGAGTAAATAATGTTAGGGCATACTGAATAATCGAGTTTTTTGTGAAGAAATGGACTTTATTATGGGATCAGCTGCATTAAATCAATACAAGTCAGATATGAGAGTCAATTTCTCACATTCGTACTTACTCAACTTTACCACGCGATTCTACAATGGGCCACTTACTCCAACCGGGGTTAGCTAACTAATCTGGAGTTAACTGTTTATGAGACAAATGCAGAGCTGTTAAGCTGCGCTGCATTTGTCTGCTGGCTGACGGGACAGAAAAATAACAAGAAATAGTTGATTCACCCAATTCAGTAGGTTCAGCAGCTAACCCTGGATGGGACAAGTGCCGTTTTTTTGCTTACGAGTAGGGGGGTACTCACTCAGCCTTTTACGTTGACACAAAATCATCCGCCCATGGGTGGCATAAACTGCCAGGGGTCGCACAACGCGCATTACCTCACGGGCGCGTTCAGATATATTTATATTTCAAACACTGCATACTAATTTTTACTTAGACAAATTAATACCAATACAAATAAAATCAATAAAAACATGTTCTTGTAATAAAAATAATAATATTTTGTTCTTATTTATATGTTTATACAAATGTTGTACCACCATATACACCTGAAGGCCTAGTATAAAAATTTTACGACATTAACTCCTCAACCGCGTTAGCGTATCGGGAGTTCAAATTATGTTTGCCGTTTATTTAAATCATCCGGCAACTTTCATATTTTGACCCCTCGATACGCTAACGCGGTCGAGGAGTTAATGTCGTACAACTTTTATACTAGGCCTTCTGACAGCATGGTGATAACCCTAATGTTAACGTCATCTTGCCATTTGCATGCTTGACAAGCTAATCGTCAAATGTAGCAAAGAAAAGCTTCTGTACTTTCGTACTATTACTTATTCTGTGTTACCTAAGTCTACATCAATCTACCCGATTGATGTAGACTTAGGTCTAGTTTTATGGTAAAATTTCGCTGTAACCGCTTAACCGTTAACGTTTATTGGTGTAACCGCATCGTTGCAAGTAGAGGGATGTTACCTTTGTAACCTACAATAGGTAATATTGAAACATATGCTGAAAAAACTAACCTTTGAAAAAAAATGGTCCACGTAGAAGCCAGATTTTTGTTAAACAATTTCTTTTTCAGACAAACTATTCATAAAAGATATTTTTCTGTTATTACGCTCAGGATTCTACTTTAGAATCCATCGATTCATTCGGAATTCAATGTACGCCCTCGCCCGAAATATGTCATTTTGATCCCTTGTAACACAATCTACTATTTATTAAGAACGAAAAAAAAACTGGCAGGAAATTATGTTTAAAACTATGAGTTAAGTCATTTCTGCGAAGTAAACAAGAAAAAATAAAAATAGCATTTAATAGCTCACCAAAGGCAAAGATTGAAAGAGGCAAGTCTCAAAGGCAGTCCGTACGTTATTTATTGCCACAGTAACGAGTTGCCGACGACTTGAAGTAGGATCATTAATAAGTTCCGCCCGATAATTCCACAAGGTTCCAACTTAGTACATGCCATTTGTCGAGATACGACTTCTTCGTTCTAAGAGAGCGTTCGTTCAAGATCTTCACCTAAATGACAAAGGTAACAAGTGATAGTGTTTTGTTTGTCAATTGTGGCTTTGTAGGTTTCAGGTAAATGTGCCTGTTCTAATCAGATCTAGTAAGACTGATGACTTGCATTAATACTGGGTGGGAACAGATTGGATCAACGGATTGCCTATTTAGAGTAAACATTTCAACTTATTGACTTTGCCTGATGAAGTAGATCAGTTTGTCTAGTATTGGGTACTTAATCCAGATTTTGCCGGAAATTGGTTCTTTTTCTTATTTTCTTAGGTTGGTTTTTGGGGGTGAAAAATCTTATTTCTGAGAATACGCAGGTTTTCCATTTTACCGAGCTTCGCCTGGGTTTTAAATTTTAATAACGGTGATATTTTAACTAAAAATAAACTTAAACGAGAAAGCACCGCAGTGGAAGCGTACTGGGCCCATAACCTATAGAGAATAAATAACACGTGCATGTATAGAATATAATTATATTCATCATCATCATATCAGCCATAACACGTCCACTGCTGAACATAGGCCTCTCCTTTGGACCTCCATATGTACCGGTTAGAAGCGAAATGCATCCAGCGTCTCCCGGCGACCTTCATAAGGTCATCTGTCCATCTTGTGCGTGTCCTACGCTGCGTTTGCCAAGCCGTGGTCTCCACCCGAGCACTTTTCGACCTCAATTCGAATTATATTAAGCAAATAGAAAACACACAATACATTGATAAAAGCCGTAAGGGGAAAGACAGATGGCAAATATATTAACGCATGAGTCCATTCAGCCGGCAAGCTATGTGCCAAGAAGTATGTTTACACCCTTTCAACAAGATGTATACTGTAAATTGCTATTGGACATAATAATATTTTGAGCATCTAATGAAATTTACATTGAATCCATACAGGGCTTAGATACATTGTCGTGACTTAAAAGTAGACCGAATCCAACCGTCCATCCATCATCATCCTTCATCCACAATCTTAATGATCGACTTAATCCATTCATTCTTTAATTAAGTTATTTATTTTTCTCATTACCACTAAGGGTGTATTTTTATATTATAAGCATACTAATTTCAATTTTACCTAACGAGAGGATGCTTGCTTGCTTGTATGGAAGCTTGTTTACCTAATTTTCAACCCGCGGCGGAAAAAGAGGATTGTTATATTATATGTTGATGTGTGTGTTTCTGTGTGTTTTGTATACGTGTGTATTTTTGTGTATCAGTTTGTGCCACCATCGTAGCTGACCTGAAATATAATCAAATTCAGTTCGTTATTTTTAGACAACCTGGAGAAGCTTGTAGTTGTTGGGAAAGTGGATGGCAAGCGGCGACGTGGCAGGTCTCCTAACCAATGGTCAGATCAAGTTACTACTATCACAGGTCTCACTGTAACAACCGCGATGAGGAAGGCCGAAGACAGGATGGGTTGGAATCGATTGGTGACAGAAGTCATCAAGAAATTTCAGACGGACTCGACCTACAGCAATGAAGTCAAAGACTAGAGAAGATACTCAGCGATTAAAAATCCTGTTTCAGCGTGCAACTACAACAAGGTAAGGTCAATATGGATAATACTATCTTATGTACTATTCCGTCTAATTGTTTGCCTGCGTTGAATATAAGCATACTCGTAATACGCAGCTCCCGTCTCAGTTGATGAACTCAGGATAGTCTGCTGCTCATCGACTGAGTGCTTATATTCAATGCGAGCATTAATTAGACGGAATAGTCCGGAATACGACGGAATTATCCATATTGACCTTACCTAATTGTGTCAAAGTATAGTCGTCAATTAAATAGGTTATGTACAAAATCAAAATTAAAATATTTATTTTTCAAGTTGGCATGTTACAGTGCATTTTTGAATGTCGAATGAAAAATAAATAAAGCTAGTGGCTCTATCTAACCCTACATCACTGACCCGAGAAGATTTAACATATCGGACCGGCAAGAAACTCGGCGGGACATTTCAACTTATATCTAACATGCATTAATTTCAAAAAATATAGTTCAATTAAATTTCAAATTCAGTACAACATACGTGCCATAAACATATTTATTAATTGGACATAGAGGTAGTTCCATATAACCCACCGGGTTTCTTTCTCCTAAGTATACACAAACATACAGCAGCGCGCATTTTGCGAGTTACGACTCTTTTATAGGCAACGTAAAATAATATTAAAATGAAAACATAACTCTCGCATTACTCTTAATGGCCCTGAATGTCCGTCCGTGTTGCCTTAATGTGGCTATTAGGGAGACAATTAAGGGACTGGGAAACGGGGCCTATTACTAAAAATAGTTGTTTTGACTTTTCATTTTGTTTTCCCTTTGAGTCAAATCAGGTTAATTACTTTGGAAACGAATGTCAGTGAAATTGAAAATGTCAGAGACTTATAGTCATGGAAATAGAAACACGTATTTTCCGTAGGTACTTTCGTTCGTAAGTTGCTGTCAATGCATGTGAATTACCATGAATTTTACGTATTTAACCACAGTCGACAGCGGCTGCAAGATTCGATAGTATTTGCATCTTGCTCGTTCCTAACTGATGAGAGCGAGATGCAAAAAATAGTAGTAACTACGGTTACATACTCACGGTAAGCATACTGGTTAAAGAGACAATACAGCCTAATAAAAAACATTTGTGTTTCACCTACGTGACGTTTTCCTCTTAATTGTTCTTAATTCAAGCAATTTTAGAATGGGAAGCAAGTGAAATAAAAAGTATTTCACGATCAAAACATTACATCTGTTATTTATAACACTTTAAACTTTAGCATTTTGTATACATTATTTCAAACTTACAACGATATTACGAATTTAGTTAATTTACCTTAATTTATAACGAGCTTTCATATATCATGGTCGCGGGCGTCGCGGCTTGACTGGTGAATCAGTGAAGAAGCAACGGCGATAATATTGGTAGAAAATAAATTATGGCTTACTTGGCGGAAAGTCAGGTAGGTATGGGTGAACAGAAAACTATAACGTCGGTAAGGTAAGGTAAGGTAAAATAACTAAATTCGCGATAGACCCGTTGCATGTTATCCTTAACTAGTGTTCTGTGAGATGTAGACCTCGCGAGATGGCACTGGAATTGGTACAAAGGTCATAAGCCCCACTGGGAGTCTATGGCGCTTAGGACCTTTGTACCAATTCCCGCCGTTTTGAAAATTTCCGAAAAATGCATCGGCAAAAAAATATATGTTATCAACAAACTTGTTAACAAAATTTCACAAGATTTGGTTGATAAATGCAACCTCGTATTTGGAAGCCAATACGTATTTTTCCCGCTATTAAAATGGAGTTATGGTCTAAAAGCTTTTGATTGGTTAAAATAGTTTCTTTAATATCAAACCATATACGCGATAATATAAGTCGAAATGCCGATCGAAGGCCGGTCATGCGTAATAAAACTGTTAATTCACCTGAGACACTGCATTCAATTATATTACTAATTACAATAGCAGATGTCTTTGAGTAGTATAGTATACAAATGTGCAGATTTTAAGTCAATTTAGCTACTACTAGTTTCATTAACGCCTAATATTTGTCTTGAATACGTCAAATTGATCTAAGTCCATATTTTTTTAAAGTATACTGGTTATACATTGACTTATACGGTATAGAAGTCTCTTTGGATCAGATGTAAGTACTTACCAAAATGTGTTCTTTTTTACCTAAAATCACGAACTTGAAAATCACGATTTCAATCTAAATTTTACTCCGCTCGTTGTCAGAGATATTACAAGGTAGTTTATGCTGCTTGCAGTAAACGTCATCACATTTTCAAAGATCATAGAAAAAACAAAACGCTAATCCCGACGTCATGTTGGCAACACTGTGTGGTCTGGTCTTCATTATGTTTTCTTGTGTGTCAAACGTTGTCACGATCTCTCAATAAAATAATCAAATTATTAATTCTTATAAATAAATATGGTGAAAGTGAGTGTTCTATCGATGTTTATTATAGGTTTAGTGATCTACAATAGGAGAAAAGTAAGAAAGAAGAGCCATTTTGGTATGTAAGCAATCGTACAGATTGAGACAGCAATGTAAGTACTATATAACATTATATTATTGTTAGACATACTGAGCGTCCTTTTTAACCATTACCAAACATGTATAATGGTTCCTTTCCATTGTTTCTATTATAATTGGATTGCGGCTTTACGCTTTTGGTAAATACATAGGTTAGGTTAAGTTACATGACGTTTGGTAAACTTGGTTCGGCGTATTCGAGACCGGGTTTTAATTACCGGATACGTCATCAGTGACGTATAACAACATAAAAAATCATAACGGACCATAGATAAACAAAGTTTTGTTTCTTAAATTATGTTTAAAATACTTCCGTTTCTTCTTTTACTTGTCTTCACGAGTTACAAACGGTTACGGTTTTCACTCTTTGCGCCGATAGAAAGTAATTTGTGGTGAAATAGTTACAAAACATTTGAAAAACATGCCAAAACGGAAATATGAGGATGCCTCGTACGAGTATTTATTAAAGAAGATTAAGAAATTGGACAGAAAATTGAAGGAACGACCACGCGACCGACGCTCGCGATCACGTTCTCATCTCCGAGCCCGACGCTCACGATCGCGGTCTTATTCTCGGATCCGCCGACGCTCACAATCGCGATCATACTCCCGAGTGCGACGTTCGCGATCACGGTCATACTCCCGTGCTCATACACCACAACCGTCAACGCCGCCGCTGCTGACCGCGCCGACGAAGCTGACACCGACTCGATCATCACCGCTGCCCGAGACTTCCCAGCCACCGGCACCTTTGTCGCCGCCACCGCCTCCCCCGCCCCAAACGGAGCCCCCCCCGTTGGCCCTGCTCTCACCAACCCCAGAACCAGGTAGATACCTAAGAGAATTTCCAAGGTTTCTATACCTATTTTATATACATATTTTAATCAGACAAATGCGCTATCACTTAGCGGATAGACAACCTGTCACTAATATTCCGTACCACAATATATTACCATTCACAAAACAAAGACTAATGCGCTATCACTAGTGGATAGACAACTTGTCTCAGTATTGTTTAAAGCTATAAAGTAATTTATTACAATTTCAGAGAATAAGGAAGATCAACTTCCTGAGGAACTACTGCTCGCTCTTGGCCATGAAGGGGAAGAACAAGATGAAACAGGAGAAGCGATCACCAATGAACTCTCCATCCGATGGACAAAAATTATTACAGAGGGCTTGACAAAGGAACAGAGAGAGTCCCTGTTTGGTAAATATAAAACTCCTGAAAATTTCAAGTTGGCCAACGCCCCCATATTAAATAAAGAAATTGCTGCAACACTCTCTGAAATCTCTATTAATAGAGACAAGAGAATCATCAACAAACAAAATATGGTTGGAAAGCTCTTAAGCTGTCTGGGTAAAACTCTAACTGAAGTAATACATGGCAATGTGAATACTAAAAGATTGATAGAGGAAATAAATGATGCTGCAAAAATGGCTGCAGAAATATATCATAATGACAACATAAGTCGTAAGTTCTTTGCACTCTCTAGTGCAACAAAGGCGGTCCAGGAAGCCTGCAAGGATACAAAAACAGATAAGTTTTTGTTTGGAGAGGGCCTTAGCGAGCAGATAAAATGTATCCAATCAGTTAAACGAACTGCAGCTCAAATTAAAGTACCTGAAAAAGCTACAACAACTCAAAAACCTTTAAACTGGAAGGGCCCATCGCAGTACCAATCCAACAGTCACCGAGGCCGCGGTGGGCAGAGACCAACACGAAGACCTCCAACGCAACAAGCACCGCATCGCGCAGCACCACCCCGGAAGAAGTACACATCCCGGAAGTATCATCACCACCGCCGCTACTAGATCAGGTACATGCAGGTAGAATAAAAAATCACATCCATAATTGGATGTTACTAACGGATGATCCCGTCCTGCTGGATTGGTTACAAGGCTATAATATTGTGTTTGCCAGACCACTCCCACCGCAAATACCTAACAAGCAGAAGTGGTCCCATACTGAAGAGTGTCATATTCAGTTGGAAATAAATAAGCTACTAGCTTTAGGCGCTATATCAGAATGTAGTTATACTGAAGGGCAATTTATTTCGCCTATCTTTTTAACCCCTAAGTCAAATGGTAGCTTTAGGTTCATCCTTAACCTTAAGCAATTAAATAAATCCATAGATACAGAACACTTTAAATTAGAAGATATTCGCACTGCTTGTAAATTAATGACAAAAAACTGTTTTATGGGCACCATTGATTTAAGAGAAGCCTATCTGTCTGTACCAATAGCAGAATCATCAAAGAAATTTTTGAGATTTCAATTCAATGATAAAATGTTTCAGTTTAATGCCCTGCCTTACGGTCTTAGTACTGCACCATATGTTTTTACCAAGATTTTGAAACCAGTTGCCACCTACTTGAGAAGTATAGGTATAAAGATAACAATCTATTTAGACGACCTCATCTGTCTTGCTCAAAATAAACTGGACTGTGAAACTAAGTTACAGGAAATAACTAGACTATTAACAGATTTAGGGTTTGAAGTTAATTATGACAAAAGCATTCTCATACCTGAGCAGCGCTGCAAGTATTTAGGTTTCATATTGAACTCTAAGAATCTCTCCCTTGCCCTACCTCTTGATAAACAATCCAAAATTAAACAAAAAATTAACCATCTCAAAAACAGGAATCATTGTAAAATCCGAGACTTTGCACAAGTTTTAGGCCTACTTACCTCAGCATGCCCTGCCATCCCATATGGCTGGCTATATACCAAGATACTCGAACGCAATAAATACTTGGCATTATTATCCTCTAATGACAACTATGATACAATAATGCCCCTATCGGATGACATATTTCAGGAATTTGATTGGTGGCTATCTAGTCTACACAAACATAACTTAATAAAACAATACAAGTTCAAATTAGAAATTCATACAGATGCATCTAACACTGGCTGGGGTGCTGTATGTGGAACTGAAACCGCTTCAGGTTCATGGTCGACTGAAGAAAAACATTGCCATATTAATTATTTAGAACTAAAAGCTGCCCTGTTAGGACTACAATGTTTTACTAGGGACGTACACGACTGTGAGGTCCTACTCAGAGTCGATAATACTACCGCAATTGCTTATATAAATAAGTATGGGGGAACTCAATTTGCCCATTTGAACGACATAACACGACAGATCTGGCTGTGGTCTGAACAGAGGGACATTTGGATATATGCATCCTATGTAAACACCAAAGAAAATATAGCCGACATAGAGTCAAGAAAAAAGAATATAGAGTGGGAACTATCCAAAGATGCTTTCAAGACAGTTATAACATCTTTTGGTACCCCTTCTATTGACTTGTTTGCCTCCAGAATCAATACAAAATGTAGAAAATTCGTTTCTTGGAAACGAGATCCGGAGGCTTATGCAATAGATGCATTCACCATAGAGTGGACAGATTTTTTCTTTTATGCGTTCCCACCGTTCTCCTTACTTTTAAAGACTGTACAAAAAATAATTAATGACAAGGCAACTGGAATAGTTATCTTCCCTTATTGGCCCTCACAACCTTGGTTCCCAATAATAAAACCGCTGTTATTAAAAGAGTTAATTATTTTTGAACCAAATAAAAACTTACTATTATCCAATTTCAGACAATTTCACCCACTCCATCGGCAACTTACCCTGGCTGCAGGTCTGCTATCCGGGAAGCATATCTAAGGCGCGGCATACCATCAACATCCATTCCAATCATGTTAAACTCCATCGCACCTAGCTCATACAAACAATATGATTGTGTACTCAAAGCCTGGTGGAACTTTTGTTATAGACATTGCTCTAACCCACTTGACATTTCAATAAATCTAGTACTCCTTTTCCTAACTGATCGGGTCAAAGATAATGCTTCATATAGTTCTATTAACACTGCAAGATCCGCATTATCCTTGCTATTAGGACCTGAAATAGGTCAAAACAACTCTATTAAAAGATTCATTAAAGGAGTATTTAGAACAAAGCCTCCTAAACCAAAATATGACATTACTTGGGACCCGGGCTTAGTCTTAAATTACCTCTCAACATGTTATCCAAATAGCTCTTTCGGCATAGAGAAATTAACTAAAAAACTTGTCACAATTCTTGCCTTAACAACTGGTCATAGGGTACAAACTTTGTCATTCATTACTGTTGACAACATACATTTTAACAGTAATGGAGTACAAATAAAAATAACAAATTTAATAAAAACTTCAAAGCCCGGTGCCTCGCAACCCATATTACATCTCTCATACTTTAATGAAAAAGTTGAAATATGCCCAGTTAAGACTTTAGAATCTTATATCAATCTTACAAACAATTTAAGAGGTGATATAAGAAACCTTATACTTACCTATAAAAAACCAATTAGGAGCGCTTCAACCCAAACAATTAGTCGCTGGATCAAATCAACTCTTGGGGAGGCCGGCGTAGATACCAATGTTTTTACTGCCCACAGCACCAGACACTCGTCGACCTCGGCTGCTAAAAGGAGTGGGATCAGCATAGACCTAATACGCAGAACTGCAGGTTGGACTAACAACTCTTCCACCTTTGCCAGATTTTATGATAGACCCTTAGTAGATGATCCCACATCCTTCAGTAACACCATTTGTAACTCTATGAATAAATAAGGGTGCATAATAGTATGTATACTTCTACACATGGTCATTATTATGTTATAGAAGATAGTAATAGAAGTTGATTATTGACTATTTTTAATTGTTTATTTCTCATTAAGAAAATTTGTTGGAAATTAAAATAATAAATGTTATTTCTTTTTCTGTACTGTAAATAACTTTCACTCGCAACCCCTGCTTTAAACAGCTACCTTGTAATATCTCTGACAACGAGCGGAGTAAAATTGTATGATTAAACGAACTTACCTTAAGTGAAGTTCTATCATAATTTTACGAAGCTCGTTGTCAGAGACTAGTTTCCCGACCCTCCCAATAATACACGTATTCATTCCCCATTAATATAGGGTTGCTCATGAAGAACTTTGAACGTAATGAAGACCAGACCACACAGTGTTGCCAACATGACGTCGGGATTAGCGTTTTGTTTTTTCTATGATCTTTGAAAATGTGATGACGTTTACTGCAAGCAGCATAAACTACCTTGTAATATCTCTGACAACGAGCTTCGTAAAATTATGATAGAACTTCACTTAAGGTAAGTTCGTTTAATCATACAATTTTCTACGTTTTTGCTTTGATTTTCAAAACTAAGTAATATGTGATGGCGCATGATTTGCATCTGTGGATAACGATTTTCGTTTGGGTACGGGTATCGTCCATATATGAAACGGCAATCTTAGTTAACAGTTACTAGTTACCAACTTTATTCACTACCTCTGAAAATTGCTAAGGTTGAATTCAGAGCTGAAGCTAGTTGCTATTCGCTCAGGTATTCCTTTACGCCGTAATCTCTGTATTCACAAGGCAACGGTGCGATTTATTTGCCTCATTAGCAAGTAATGTATTCCTTGCACTATCGCGGCTAACGAGTGGAATATCCGGATGAGTTCCCAATCAGCTACGATTCCTGCCTCCGTTACTCTGTTTACATACGTTGCTCTATTTAAAAACACGTTCAGTCTTTTTTATGAGGACATTTGGAATGAAGCCGAGTAACCTGCAAATTCTGAGCTCAACCTTCACCAAAACTGTCACTAACATCCAATAGACGCGTATTTTGAAAGCTATAATTTGTAGCTAAGTCTAGTTTCTTAACTGTATATAAAGATATTTATCGTCGCCTAGTACCAGTACAAGTATTAGTGCTCGACGCTGCACTAGTATTCAACATGGGCACTTTATGTCAAAGTGACAAGGTTTGAATTCGAATATCGTAAAATCTTAGTTATTTAAATTTAACCTATATGACTTTGACATAAAGTGCCAATGTCGAATACTAGTGCAGTTCGGGCACTGGTACTTCTACCTTAACATCCATCAATAACTTTACTTAAAAGTAAAATAAAATTATGTGGATAAGTATATTTATTTGTTAGTCCAACCAAAAGTGTTGCCTCTGATGACGTCATAACTGTCACGCCTGTTATGACGTCATGTCATGGTACATATTCACAAAAACGTGCATATTAATCAAAAATTCGCGTCAATTTGGTGTATCGATAAAACGTCAGCAGTTGAAAGCAGTGGAACAATGTCGATTATTATACGGCGTGACGTGGCGATAATCGTGTCACGTGATAAAGGCCCTGTGAAACCTTTACACATGGTACTACTATATACTATGTGTGTACATATTTTCAGTCTGGGAATATGTCTCTGCTAAGCCTAACTATTCATTTAAGTTTGACAAATCTCTGGTCCTCGAGAAGCGATACAGATCCAGGATGCTGCGCGAGACTATTAAAATCAAGAGGGTTCCTAATTTCAATAGAGAGGATGACTTTTCGGTATTACCAGGACCCAATTTCACCACGACTCGACAGGTGTGACAATTGTCAGCATCATTATTACTGGTATTAGAGGCGTATATGGGCTACTTGCGCCTTACTATTGTTCGGGCTGTATGCTTGTTTGCCGCCCACGTGCTATTTAAAAATAAAAACATCATTATAACCATTAAAAACGAATACTTTTGTGACGAGCTCTTGACATTTGTCGCAAGAAACACGACATGTCACGAAATTCCGACACAGGACCCTTCTCATCTCAAAAACTACCGACAATTCTTTAAAACACCTCTAATAGACCTCGTGTTAGTTGTAAAAAAGTCTTCACCAAGAAATTATCTATTTATTGAGTATACTTTACGATTTTATTAAAATTATCGAATGGTGGCAAATAAGTACAAAGTACAAAGTACAAAGCCGTCGCGATGATGAGCGGTTTCCGTAGCTTATGGACGCCTATAACGCCAGTAATTCAGTCATTTCAGGAACTGTCACACTTGTCAGTGTGGTGAAATTGGGGGCAGCTTGGGATCCTGTATTAAATTACATCAAAGAACAAGCACCACAGAGGACTGAATTACCTTAGTAGGCCTAGGCCATGAAAATTAGATCAATAAAAAGCATTTCCAGGAATCAATACCCAGCAAGATGGATATCGTTTTAATTCCTTCATTACGTCCTTAAGACATGTCAACCGAGTTTGCACATTTCCAAGAGTTGAGCTTGAGTTTTGAGAGCCAAGTAACTGCCAAACGGTAATTTATTAAATTTTTTGCGTCAAGCTCGGAAATGGTACGGCGCACGGAAAAGTCATTAGTATTAAAGAAGGTTAAGTTCTACGTCGAATAAGTATCTTAAAATTTCCAATTTCAATTTGGTTTAGTGGAAAATTGCATGGGTAGTTTATGAATGAATTCATTCATAAATTGGCCATGCACTTTTGAACGCGTGTGTACGTAAATTAACTAAATCCATTACCATTTCCGCTCGGCGTAGTGGGGCAGTAATTGCAAGGCCGCTCACGGCGGCCGTAAATCCGACCGGACCCCTCTACGGTGTTTTTGTCATAATTAATTTCACGATTTCACGTGTCCCTTGGTAATCCAAGTACTGGACCGTCACTGTTTTGGATGCAAGTTATGGGAGGTAACGCTTTTGCAATGGTTGTTTGGGTGATATTCGTTTTTCATTTTGATACTTGAGATTTAATTTAACTTTATTAACGATACAAGGACGAAAAAGAGGAAATTCGCAACGAGTGGCGATAAATTACAACACAACCGTAGGGAGTGTTTTATATCGACACGAACTGCGAATTACAATTTCGCACGTGTATTGTACGACGTTTTACAGTACACAAAGTGCTCATTATCACCCTAAGGCGGTAAAGTAGTACCATGTGTACTGTAAAAATATTATATTCTAAAAGTTTCTAAATATCACGGGTAAACCGAAAATCTTTGCTATATATTTTAAATTTAATGTTATAATATTATGATTTAGTTTTATTTCTTTCCCGGATACCAAATAATTAAATGTTTTTAAAAATTGAAATGAAAAAGTTACCGCCTTATTCATAAAAAAGTAAACAGAAGCTTTAGTTAAATTATGTTTTCTCTAAATCTGTCAAACGCGATTGTCAAAGTGACAGATAAGAACAAACAATCATTTAGCTAAACTGTTGTTGAAGTGCGTTTATGAATAACGCCATTAGTCATTAGTTATGATAATGACGGTTAAAAAATTGCTCTTTATCGATGTCGATAAACTTAGTTGATTTTTAATTAATCACTAGCACTGGTACATTTTTGGCTTCGTCAATCCGGAGTATGAATATGAGACAATCTTATACAAATCGACCTAGCCTCACAGTGAGCTCAATAAAGCTATATGCAGCTCTCTCCAAGTACTTCAATTCACAGCTACCTTCTTGACCTTCTTATATGACATGACTTGTGCCTTATCTTTCATTTGTTTGATGTAGCTTATCCTTGGTCATCCTCTTCCTCGCTTGCCTTCAATCTTTCCCTCTATTATGTTGGTTATGAAACAGTCATGTCGTACAAGGTGTCCGATCATTCGTCCTCACCGATTTTCTATGGTTTGCAGTATTCTCCTTCTTTCCGTTATTCTTTCCAGGACCTCTTTATTTGTAACTTTTTCCACCCAGCTAATTTTTTCCATTCCAATAGATATTTGTGTACCTAATATTCGATATAAATAAACACACACGAATGCCTCCTGCACCTTCTTAAGCCCCTCATTCACGGCAGTCCGCCGGCACTCCGGCATGGCTGGATGTAGCGGACACACGGTGTGCAAGTGGCCCAGCCTGGCAGTCCAATTCGCACTTATTCGTTGAAAGATGCGCAGCGCTGCGTTTTAGCGCATAGACTGTACTCGAATTAAAAAAATTCCGCCATCTCTTATGTCATTTTTAATAATGAATAATTAATATTTTTTGCATTCCCGCATTTCTCAATTGTTTATTACCGTAGTTTAGTGCAATTCGGACTGCAAGGAGGTGGGCGGAGCTAGCAGGATGTTGCCGTACGGCACGCATCCGGCAACGACATTCACGATGCTATATTACGTGCCGGAGGTGCCGGCGGACTGCCGTGAATGAGGGGCTTTAGGCGAAACCGCATTGTTCGTGAAACTGCCACGACCGATGGATGTACTAATATTAAGCTATAAATGCTTGTTACTCTAACTTGCAGAAACATGTTACAAAAGGAAAACAGATTAAAATACGAAAATATAGCATATAATATATTCAACAACTGCACGTTAGCAAAATTGAAGACAGAGAAGATATGACGAATAACGGAACACGGAACGGAAAATGTTTTACGAATACGATATCTATTTTATTAATTATAATCGTATGACGCTTGCTCCTTGTTCCCCAGAATAAAAGGATGTGCATAATTAACCATGTGTAATACGATTAGGGGCCCACTGGAGCTAGCGGAGCGGCACTGTCCTTTAAAAGAGCTATCGGCTCCTTCCAGCGTGCCATACGTGGCTTTTGTTAGTTCGTGTGTGAAAAGGAATATTTATTTTTTGTTTCTTTTCAGAGGCTAAGGTAACCAGGAGCTTTGAACCGGTATATAAACTCTACTACGCTACGCCCTCGTCGTGCGCCGGATTACTTTGGGAGTTCACACTTACTTCTGTTATCCTGGTATTGTGCTCCGTATTGTCTTACTATCTGCATCGTTGCGACTGTTTGTTGCTGAGTCCTGCTCTGCGCTTCTATTGTCCTGGTACACTAGTAAGGGCCACTTACACCACCCAGGGTTAGCCGCTAACCCCGAGTTAAGCTGTCACATCCCATACCAAAAAACGCTTAACTACAGGTTATGTGTGGCTGACCCCGGGTGGTGCAAGTGGCCCTAAGTGTAGCATGGTAACAGCAGCGCAGAGCGCGCAAATGCGTTAGGTACCTATCCAGTGATTGGGATGATGCTGTTTTATGTGATTGGCGCCGCATGCGTATGCAGCACGTCACCGCCAATAGCGCCTACAAAATCGACGCACTAATTTTGCATGAGCTACGTTGTCGTCCTGCGCATTTTAGCAGTATGCTCTAACCTATACCGATTAAATATTGATTAAATTATACTTATGTGAAGTCCGAGAGACCAGGGTCCTTACCATGACGACTTAACGCGATTCAGTTTAGGTTCTTAACTGTGCTGAATTGTTTGGTCAGCCACTCAATTTAGGTCCTAAACTGAATCGCCATAAGACGTCATGGTAAGGGCCTAGGTGGGACTGGTGAGAGACTAGAACCAATTTACAAAAGTGCCATTAAAAAAATATTTCTTTTATCAGCATTACAATATCACCTAACAATATTTATCTGGACACTACAAAATAAAATTAACACTTTTCTTTTATTAATTGATTGAAGTTTCCCTCCTGGGGTTGACCCCCGGTGGGAAACTATACTATACTAAACTAACTTCTATAATCATTTATAACTTGTAATATTAGCGGAACTCTCTTTCTAATAAAAGGAATTGAAAAGGGATTTTACCTATAAGTTATTATGCAATAGGCCTCTGGTCAAGCCACCTGGACTCCCCCTACAGATCTGTATTACTAAAAGTAATACGCATCGACTCGTTTACGTCGTATGTATGAAAATACTAACGCTCCGATCGTATTTTATTTGCCAAAATTTCGTCTTTCTTTTATCTTCATTCTTCCTTTAATTTGTAAGAATAGCAACAAGTTTAATAACAAACCAATACAAATTATTATATTAGATCACTCCTCGGCTTTTTTTTACGGATAACTACCTTTTTCTATATCCATAAAAAACAAAATCATAGTCATACTCTCCGTGAAAATACGTCATGCATAATATAAGAGGTTATTACCCGTCGCCACGTTTCTATGTAAAAGTCGATATTGGCTTCGTATATCTCATTTTATGACATCGCATTAAGTAAACACGATTTTGTAGGAAATATCATATTTACCCTTCTGTAATATATTTTCATGATTATCGAAATACAGGTACTTAACGCGGAATTCGAAACGCACGTGTCTTTTAATTTCATTAAATTCAATGAGTTTTTTGGATCGGAATATCAAAACAAGTTAGTTATTATTTTCATATTTTATAGAAACACAGGGTTCAATAAAATACGCAAATCAGTGGAAGTCGCATTATATTTACATTTACACTTCCTGGTACCGAATAATATAATCGACTCGTTTTAACATTACATCTCAAAACTTTTCGCAGCATAAGACCTGCGGAGATTTGTTTCTTTTTACATGTAATGTTTTTGATACGATGATATTTACCAATCGCTTTTTGGTGAAGGAAACCATCGTGAGGAAACCGGACTAATCTTGAGGCCTAGTCTTCCCTCTGAGCTGGGAGCTCAGATGGCAGTCACTTTCGTAAAAACTAGCGAATGTTTAGTGGTCCCAAAAACCCCCTTTCCCCTCTTGCCTCCCACTTCCGCGCGCAGCTCCTTCTGGGGCCTTACGATGACGTCTTCACGCGGTTTAGTTTAGGCTCAGTTGTATGGAAGCGACTCAGTTTAGGTCGACAACTGAATTGCGTTAAGATGTCAAGGTAAGGCCTCTTACAATGTCCTAGGTTTTCGTATTCTCCTGTGCCTGTTTTTCACCGTGGTTGTATGGAAACTAGTTCTTATCAAGGACGAAATAGGGACGTGAGTTTTCAATCAAAAAATTCTGTTTATAAATGCGTAAACATTTCCGGTTAACTGTTAAATTACCCATTCATTTTCAACTTAACTACTCTCATGTTTATGTTTAAATATGTGTTTAAATCGCGAAAGTTTTAAATGTTATATTAGAAACTGTTTTTGTTTTTATCAATTATAAAAACACTTCCGCACAGCTAAATATTTATATTCCCGATCGTATCTGTAATAATGTGTAACATAACTTGTGGCGTGGTCACCCTACTCCCTAAACAGCTGTAGGACATTTTGCCAAATTAATTAAGCCACGATTGTCAATTTATATTCCTTATTACGAAGTAATAAGTTCCTTATTTCAACGCCCTTCAGCTCGTAGATTATACAGCGCAAGATTAAATCGCAAAGTGTGACATTATTAATGTTTTTACGTTTATTGAAATGGTTCATAATTTGAGTTTTTTACGATTTCCAATCTTATTTGTAGATATTAATTAAACTGTTAAAGTGAGATTGCTTTTACGTCATGTCATAATCAAATCAAACTATACTTTAAAATACACATGGTGCTATATTAGCGCATTATTGCAATAATTAGCTTACGTCTTTATGTGCCTACGTCAAAAATTTAAAGGGCCAGGCCCATAGAATGCCCTAAAAATGTTATATGATACATGTGCGAATAGGTACTTCGCAGCTTGTCTCGAAACTTTGTCCTTTAGTTCCACGTAGAGAATTCGGTACTGTTGCTAGTATCAGAACTGGAACTGAGATTTCCGGTACAGATGGATTCACGAGAGCTGGCGTGAATGAATTGACCGAAAGTAATGTCACTTGTCACTGTTAGTGACAGTGTGAGTGCCGTTCTTATACCTCCTAATATTTTGTAAACGTGTACCTACCTAATACGTTTCCGTTGTTCAATCATGTTTCGTTATTTGTATTTATGGTAATCCTTTTAGTAATGCTTACTGAAGTCCTTTGTAAATAAAACGTATATTTATTTTTCTGACTTATTTTTAATGTCAGCAAACAAAAAGCGATCGCTTGTTGGAATTGTCAAAAATAAAAAAAATCGGCAGACCGAGGAATCCGTCCTCAACAGAGTTTTTAATTTATTTATATCCTGTTTTCACACTGACGCCGCAATCTACAAAATGACGGCGAAATTATTCGAAAACTCTTACGAAATTTTACTGTTATTTTTGCTTTCCACGGCATTTTTTTTATGTTGTCAATGGTTCAGTTCATTGTACAGTCGAGGAAAATGAATGTTTAGCAGTTTAATCGTCCTCATAATTTGTTCGTATTATAATGACAAAACACGTCACGAACTCATGAAGTTCTTTAGCTAAGGATTTATTTTATGCTGGTAGCATGCTGGTTAAAACGGTCGTTCGATTTTCAAACTATTATATTTGTTTGCTAATTGGATTGTGACAATGACAAAGATACGTCAAACTCAATATAAAATATTGTGTGGATTCTTTCGATATAATATTAATATCTATAATGAAAATGCCACCAGCGATTACCAATGATGATCGCCATAGAATAATAAATCTTCATTAATTAAGAAGTGCGATATCAAGAAAAAAAAGTCGTACGAAATAGAGAATCTGGTCGAATTGTCGACGGAATGCTGGATGAGCGCTGATAGCGTAGGCGAACTCGTCCAGTTGCCTCCGAGAGCAAATGCAGTGGATTATGTTACGAAGTTAGAGGAGTGTATGCTTCCCAGTGTGCGGAACGTGTATCCACAACAGGAGATGCCTAATTTTTCTTTCGTGCAAGATAATTGTAACATACACACGACTAGAATAACTGATGCCTGGTTCGATCGTCACCCTCAAATAACGAAAATAATATGGCCGGCTAAATCACCTGATCTAAACCCAATAGAAAATGTATGGGGTTTGATAGTGCAGTGGTGGGATCATCACAATGAAAGGAGAGTCGAAGCCCTCACTCAACATTATAATGAAACATGGGAAGATATGCGAGGAACCGACCTCTGCGCAAAGCTAGTAGATTCCATGCATGACCGTCTCTTAGCAGTCATAAATAACCACGGGGCCTACACACGTTTTTAAATATAATTTAATTACTAATAAATATAAATAAGCAAACATTTTTTTATTTCTCTCCTCGTGTAACTTGTTAGATTAAATTAGATGCCAGGTGAGAGCAAACATGCTTTATTAATGTCGTGTTAGTGTCATCGAGTAACAAACGTCAAATATTCACACTAACAAACTATCATATTTATAACATTAACGGAATTATCCTATTGATGTCAACTTAAATAAGATTCAAGATAATCTATTGACCTGTTGCGCCTGTCACTGACGTCAATGCCAAAGACTAGACAAAGATAGAAATATGCTGTTTTCTTCTATTTTACGATTATAGACACGTCGTGATTCGTCATCAGTCGCCTGCCGTCGGGAAATAGTAACACGACTAATTTCAGAATTATATCAACCTGCTAAACATTCAATTTCCTCGACTGTACATTTTAGTCATGATCATAGAACACCATAGCTTAGATATCATCAGGGATCGTTGGCGTGATTGCGCACGGCAGTATGCTTTAGGTGTTCTTGGCGTCCAAAGGTTTTATATATTGGTGGCTAGATTCCCTTTAAACACAATTATCATAATCACTTTTTGCATCAACCTGTATTTAATCATTATGCACACATAGACATTATCATTCACTCGTTCAATTCATTCGCATTCATTCCTGAAGCGACTTGAACTTATGTATTCTCTCTACCTTCCTTCGATTTTTCAAGCGCCGTAACTCTTTACCTACACTAGCCTATACGTGAAAACGTCATGTTGTTTACACTGACATTAGTCAGCGCATCGTGGACCCGATAAAAAACAATCTTTGAAATTATTTAACGCAGTTAATTAATTAACTACTAAGAACCACAATTTTCTCCGGCAGAACTAGTACTTCACTACTCCCGGGATTTTCCGGTAATTTCGGTGCCGGGAATTCCCGAGAGCATTCCCTAGTTCCACGTTAAAACTCAAAATGATAGTTTTCCGTTTTATCTTCATTTAGAAGTAACGTTAACGAACGTAAGGAAATGTTTCCGTGTTCTATTGTTTTATAACACAACTCAATATAATGCCTCAAGAATTCTCCTTTTGTGGCCTTTCAAGTCCTTCAGCGATTCAATTAGTAGCAAATAATTAAGGTAACGAATACCGAAGCCAAACATCTTTTATTAGAGCCTGGAAAGATGAGATTCGACAATTACTCGCCTTTGTTTATTAAAAGATACTCAGTTTCATCAACATTTGTAGTTTAACCAGTATTTTAACTTTGTACAAGATAACTCATGCTAGAACGGGACGGGACGGGCGGGGCGATTTATCAATTTCTATAGAAACAATCACGTGATAGCTTGGAGCCCTCGGAGGTAACGTGATGTTTTCTATAGAAACTGACAAATCAGCGTGCGTAGCTAAGATGCCAATCGCTAACGTTCAGTCGCGAACGAAACGCAACTGTCATTGGCACATTAATAAGGAAGAGTGATAGAGAGATAACTACGATACGCAACGCAACGTGAGCAATTGGCATCTTCGGTCTTTTTTTTCAATAGCCATTGAGAGTGTCCCACTGCTAGGCAAAGGCCTCCTTGGATCTCGATAACTTCCTCTGTTTTGTTTGATGGGGCCAGTTAGTAAGGGAGGTGTCCAAATCATCTCGCCATCTCCGCCTGGGCCTGCCTCGTCCATGACCTTGCGGCATCCACTTGGTAGCTATATTAGCCCACCTAGCCGGATGCATGCGATGGTAGTGGCCGGCCCAGTCTCACTTTAGCCTGGCAGTCTTCTCGCCTACATTAGCTATGCGTGTTTTAGAGCGCAGCGTAGTGTTTCGGCTACGATCCATTCTCGAGACACCTCGATTCCTAAATCCACTTTTCACATTGGACTTTTAGTTAAAGCACACACACTACAGCACTCGTTATTGCAACGTTCAATGAAGGGTGATTCGGGGTATGCTGTAAAGGGCTCGCAACTCAAGGCCATGTCAATGAGTACTAATTGCGGTAATTAAAGACAGTTATTATTGTTTTGCCCGGCTTGACGCTGTTGTTTTTAGACCTGGTGACCTAAACGTGAATTATTTTCAAGTTTTGAAACCTACGTTATAATTTGTATCACCAATCGCCTTTTCCAAGTAAGTACGTTGGCATTGTAACTTCAATAAAGTCACCATACTGTAAATAATCATGCTGTGGTTTCGTCACCGGGAAAAATATTTAATTAAATTCCTTAAAAAGAGCCCGCAAGGTGTATCCGGGAAAGTTTTTCTTAATTTAGACCAAAAGTGAGCTATGGCCCTTTAAATCTGTACTGGTTTTTACTTCCAACAATTTTTCCCTTTTTTCTCTTTTACTAAGGCTTTATTAGGGAAAGTTGATTAACTCTTTCGCTCTTTGAGGATTAATTCACCCGGCATTCTTTGAAATTATCGGTTTTTTTTTATTTAAAAAATTAATTAACCTTTTTATGAAATTTTCCGACTTTTGAGAAACATTGTTTTCAATGTCAAATTTTGTTTAGAAAATAATCAGCAGTTCCGTTTGACTAAATAAAAATTGCGTGATGAGAACAAATCTCCGAGTTGTCACGTGACGATTTCTTTAGAATTTGACACATCGGTCCAGCCCGGCCTGGGGCCTTACAATAACGTCTTAACATGATTCAGTTTAGTTCCTTAACTGTGCTCAGATGTATGGCAGCGACTTGCGTTAAGATGTCGTGGTAAGGCCCGTGATCTAGCGTCAGTCGTCCTTCAAGATCCGAGCGCAGTTGCACAGATCTCAGATTGGACGTGAGTTTTCTATAGAAATTGACAGATCGTCCCGTCCCGTCCTAGTGTAAGTCATTTTGAGTCGGTGTACACTGCTTGTTGGCACTCATCATATATAACCCTAAAAATATATGTGAAATCATCATTTAAAATAATTTACGTTTCAAAATTCAATCAGGATTTGAATGTCCGAGTGGTTACAACGTGAACCCTTGGTTGGTGCCTTTTCGACTAGTCTAAAAAAACATGTGTGCAGTAATCACCTCAAAACAATTTACCTACGTCTCAACATTTCAATAAGGATTTGAATGTCTGAGTGGCCCCTTGAATTGAAGAATAATTAATCTGCCATTTAATTACGACTTGTTTTCGTCAAATTAATTCAGGCCTCGACATTCGTCAGTCTGACGACACGATTTGTAATTCAAAACGAAAGTTCCAAATTTAAGCTGTCTAGGGTACCGTTTGGAGTAGCGGGAAATCGTTAGGTGGTGTTTAATAGAAGTTTTGTGACAAGCAGCGAAATGTACGAGTATTTACTTAGCCATTTTGCTTACGTTTTGTTTAAATTTTGGTGCTGCCTGTACAGAAAGGTTCAATAGTAGATGGTAACTGTAAATATGTAGCCTATTTTACTTCGTAAATTTTGCTATATTTATTGTTTTATATTTGCATGATTTTCAACGGACTCAAAGTATTTTGTTGTTTTTTAAATTATTTGGGTTGGGGTGGGGTTGAGAACAGACGTGGCATTTTTTTATTTATTTTATTTTTTCATTTTCTTTTGCATTATGAATAAGAAACTTAGTATGATTGATTGATATGATTGATTAAATAAAAAGGTTTTTAAGCCAATTTCCACGGTTGGGCACTTTCATAGAGTTCTCTTTAAACTTTTTCATTTTGGGATTAGCTTGGGATTTTGGGAGCTGCTAGTAAAAAAGATAATTTTGTAAAACGTTTAGTAAAAAAGAGAAAATAATCGTTTAGTTAGAAAGAGCTTTCATAAAAAATAAATATACCTAAGCAAGGCTATACAGAACCGTATTCCCACAAAACACTCGCGCTAAAGATTTTTTTTTGCCAAGGAGAGTGATGTTTCTTAGAACCTCACTTCCGACTTTTAAAATTTTAGAAGTACGTAGTAGTTATATTTAACCATACAATAAAGATGAAATTCGTTCCCAATAAAGTAAAATAAAATCATATAAAGCACATGAGTTCATAACAAAAAAAATACAGCGAGAATATACAGAACCGTAAGCCCGCAAAATACTCGCGCTTAAGTACTTTTTTTAGCCGAGGCCAGACTTGCAAACGCGCTTAAGGTTTTTATTCCGGAACTTTTCGCGTTTCTTTGAGGAAAAGGAAATTAAGTGGGCCAAGTAGTGATAGCATTGTTGCGGGCTGGAGCTCCATTTTGCAAGAAACTTTTTAAAAGAAACATTGTTATCGAAATTTAACGTGAACAACGGAGAAGTGACACAAATGGATGTAGGAGTTTTTATTTACGTATCTTTACTATTTGACTGTAAGGTGCATTGTACTGTTTTGGGCAAACTTTGTATTATGTGTACGTTTGCAAGATATAAAATGTAATAGACTATTGAACCGCGGTAAGTAGCTAATAGTGTTTTGCCAATAATACTATTCAGACTTTAGCTGCCAACTTACCGTAAAGAAAAACACAAAAGGTACTATCGCGTTCAAAATTGCATGGGCAGTTTATGAATGAATTCATTCATAAATTGCCCATTGACTTTTGAACGCGTATCTACGTTAAGTTCATCATCATCATCAACATTATTATTTAAGAGCTATTATAGCTTTGTCGGTGGAGTAATCGCCATTCCTTCTTCTCTTTTCTATGCAAGGATTTTTACTTCTGAATACGACAGAACAGAAACTTTATTTTTAATAGGCTGAGGTAAGTTATTCTTTACCTTCATCTGCTTATCTTGCCCTTGATCTTACTTTCCAGAATATTCAAAAATAGGTATTCAAGTCGTATCGTATCAGTTGGCCCATTATCATGCCTCTTCTATTCCTTGTCGTTTCCAAAAGACATCGCTTTTCTCTTACTATTCTGAGTACCTCCTCATTCGTCTTTCTTTCTGTCCAGCCAATTCTTTACACCCTCCGCCAAAACCACATTTCGAAAGCTTCTAACCGTTTTTTTTTTACTCCGAATATGCTAAATACTGTCATTAATTGATCACGTAGGAGATTTGAACAGATTTGTATTAGCGGGCTGAAAAATATCAAACATAATTTCAGTCTGCTCGATCGGAAAAAAATTAAAAAAATTGTTCAAACTCTGCAAAATACTCGAGATTTTTAAAACAACAGAACCTCACCCTACTTTCAAATATTTCAACTTCGGCAATTAATAACTACCGCGTAACTATTCGATCGGAAACTCAGGCTTTATGGTCGTACAGATTTTGACGCTGTAAT
This sequence comes from Lathronympha strigana, assembly GCA_949128165.1. Taxonomy (NCBI): domain Eukaryota; kingdom Metazoa; phylum Arthropoda; class Insecta; order Lepidoptera; family Tortricidae; genus Lathronympha; species Lathronympha strigana. Next base: position 6,918,357 of record OX421911.1, read on the forward strand.
ATTTCAAGTTTCTGGTTTTAATAATATTATATTAATTTTTATGTAGAATTAAAGAATGGCTTAAGCCAGGCCGGGCCCAGATAGAACCAAAAAGTGTATATACTTCGCGTGGCACAAGAAACCAAAACGGCTCCGCAAACTGACTGCGGACTGCCCGCGACTTGCGACTTGGAAATTTCTATCGAAATATTCACTTCCATTTATGTGGTCAAATAAATACACGGTCGATCTCCTTAAATTGATGAACTGTTATATCTTTAATACATTATGGGGGGGGCATCACGAATGATCACAATTAGGCCAAAAACGTACCAAAACGATCACTAAGGAGGGAGGGAGTATTTCAAAAAGTAGCCGGAAAACCTCAAGTGATTTGTGCATGAGCGCATAGTTCTGTGGTTTTCCACCAATTTTACCTAAAAATACATGTTACCGTAACATAATACTCGAACATTTACGATTGTACATTATTAACATCACTAATCTCAGGCTTCGCGTATTTTACTCCAATTTGAATATCTCATGAATAGAGAGCACATAACAAATTAACCTACAAGCTTTCAATGGGGTTGTGATTCCACAGTATTACATAAGCTCTTACATAACTTATGTGACATTAACTTTATCGTGCCTACAATTAGTTTCCTCTAACTTACAACCTATTTATGAGCTATGTTTTTGAACGGGTGGTAAGCACAGGAATTAGAGCAAGGTAAAATTACTTTCCCCGCTAGTGGATAAAATGAGTTTTCCACCCTAGTTTTAAAGGATAAAACATCGCTTTCCGAGCTAGTGAGAGGAAAATTATTATTGTATTTAGTCCGTCAGCTAGATTATCCAAAATTATTAGAAAGGTTATTTTTCCTTTTACAAGGGACTAAAATTGACAAAGATATTGATCAAAAATCCGGGGTAGAAGCTGGTGACTTCACTATTTAATAAAAAATTACCCTATTTGTGACTTTACGTAAAACTTGAATGAACTGTATTTCCGATTTTTTTTTTGACCACCAAAAGAAAAAAAGGTTAGCAAGTAGTCTAAATGGTAACTCAGCTTAAGGATGACTCACACTAGAACGAGCCGGGCCGATCTATCAGTTAGTTAGTACGTATTCCTGATTCTCGATTACATTTTCAGCCTCAGTTAATTGTTCTTAACACACAAAGTTCGGCCATGACGACCTATAACCAAACATTTAACTTTTCAATATCCGCGTAACGTACAATGTACACAAAATTACGCTTTCATCCATCAAACTTGCAAGTTACGATGAAATTTTAATTAATATTGACGCGGGCGGAGTCGCGGCATTTTACCGTCTCATTACCCTCCAGTGGAGATTAGCTCGTTTTATAACTTGCGCGTTTAAACGATGTGCTTAAATTTGGTGATAAAGTGCTAATTGGCGCTTAATTGATGAAACGTCTGACATTTTTTACGATAAATTTTCCATAGATAAGTATGTAGTTAGTTACTTGGTGCGTCCTTTTTCATAATGAATTCGAATATATAAAATCGGATCTTCTTCTTCTTATTATTTAATATTTTTCTCTTTTACCGTGTGCTATCACTGCCTAATACCTGCCGGAAAAGTCATTAGATATGGTCAACGTACACAAAATTACGCTTTCATCTATCAAACATTTTTTATTAATATTGACGCGGACGGATTCGCAGCATTTAACTGACTCATGAACCTCCAGTGGGGATTAGCCCGTTAAATTAAATTAAATTAGCATGTTAAATTAGTGATAAAATGCTAATTGCAATTCCATTGATGAAATACCTATAGTACAGGAACTGAGTGGAATGGGACAATTGCTACAATTGACACAATATAACAATAATAGTTTGACTTGCCAAGAGAAAACTCTGGTGTAAAGGCACCAACTCACCACATTCCCTATTCTCCTCATTCATGACCCAACTACCCCCGTAATCCCTATTCACCCCATTTTACGGTACAAAAATGTTTCCTACTAGTAGTGACCTATCATGATACTATCCGAGGAATAAAAGTGATAAAAAAATCAACCTAAACATAGCACATATTATAGGCACATTAGGCAGCAAGGCATAGTGTAACGGTTACACTATCATACACATCGCACACATATCGGTCCGATATGTACCAAATACATCACAGCGTGAAGTCCCAGTTTTGTCGGTTCTTTATACGTGGCCATGCTACGAAGCATCGACAACAAAAGAAACTTACTTACAATGACAGCACCCCATGTACTGCAGAGTTGTGCAGAAAGTTTTCTGCTGATGCCCCTAGCTTTGGTTCTCGACAGGCCTATAAATTAACTGGTAATAGGGGAATACTTTCAAAACGATTTGTAGTTGTTCCTTAGAAATATTAGGTAGGTAGGTACTTATATTTTTTACCAGTATTTTACAATCAATAAAATATAGATACCAACATTTCCCCCCGACAACGTTGTCCTCGCCATTTTTTTTTATTTGTAAATTTTTATGTGATTCCTACTCAAAATCGCGTGCTCTATCGATCTTAATAGAAGAAAAATGCCCCAAGGTTTTTTCTCCTTTCGATAACAATTTTTATAGCGGTAATGTAATGGAAAGTTTCGAAAATGTGTAGAAATTTCGGGTCAATTTTTTCTCCTATTAGAATCAGAAGAGAAAAGAAATCACATATAAAATACTTTGAAAAAAAAAGGTCTATTTATTGAATCTTAACTATCGTGAAACATATTTATTTTAGTATTTTATTTTATTTTATTGGAGAAAGAACAGAAGTAGGTGACAGTAAAGTAGTTACATCTTAAGTAATTATATAATGCGTTAATATACACTTACTTCCTTAAATGCTCTCACTAAGACATGTATAAGGTATGCTACGGAAAATTTCTTATCTTACAGCTAAATAATTAAATACCTACAATATATGTTTACATATATTTATTGTGACAGTCAGAAAAAAATATATAATAAATTACGAGTAATACTCCGATAGCATTATTAAGCGTTGAGCGTGTCTTGGTAATCTGAACCAAAAATTCAGAATTAAACATCTATTTGGGACTAGATCAATTTATGTGAAAATGTCCATAATTTTTATTTATTTCGAAATGTATTTTTTCCTTGCTTTAATTTTTATTTTATCCTTGATCCACTTGTTTATGGTAGGGGCTAGCCGAGAAAATGAAGCGCGTTCATCGCAGCACTCAGTGCTCAAAAGTTTGTTTATTCCAGCTCAGTCTTTGTTTGCGTTTTTTGTTAGCTGCTCTCTTAATCGCATTGAATAAAGTTTGATTAAAGCGACACGGCTTGCACTGTGTTTTAAACTTGTTTTAATTCTGAAAAGGAGTTTTACAGGTTTTCCTTTTTATTGATTACATTTTTAAGGGGTTTTGCTGTCAATATATAAAATCTGTAATCGTTTTGGGGTTGATTGATCACTTAAACCAAATGTTCTACTTGTTTCCCGGCTGAATTATTCTGTTTGTTGCAAGTATTTTTTTTATATTTTGTCGAATTTATGTTCATATTAATGCTTTTTAAGCATAACCCTGTTTCAAAAAAACGATTTAAAATTGGCGATATACGAACCTGAAATTTATACAGTAGTTAACAAATATAGGTATTACAAAATTTTGATATTTTAAGCTGACATGGTCATTTACACTATAATTACTATTTAAAACAAATAATCAACAAACTATTTTAAACAAATAATGGACATGGTAAATATCTCGTTTTAAATAGTAATTATAGTACAAAATTTTGGTTTTTAAATACAGTGTGTAAATCGAATACGGGCGAACCTCTTAACGGTGGTTAGTATAGGACATAAGAAATGTAAGTAGGTAACTTTTAAATGGAATTGCAATTAAAATTTTATCCATAGAAAATAATTCGGCCCGCAATGTAATGCAAACACACCCGCGTTAAACATTCCTTGACAACTGTCAGCGTCAAATTGTTTATAGTACATTGCTGCTAAAATTTTTATAAAACACATAATTGTGGGGTCATAATTAAGTGTAACTTAAAAATATGTTTTAATTATTGATAACACTAATGAATTCTATGTTTAGTTAATTTTATCGCCCATATTCAACTTACACACTGTATACATAAATTTATTTCAAATATAACTAACTAAAATACATACAGTAAGCTGGCAGCATTTCCTCATTGTATCGCAATGCTGATACGTTGTGCGAGGAAGCCACCAGTTCTTCGGTCACCTAAAAACGAACTTACATTTAATTAATACATTGTACGTCATTATATAAGTATCATTTTCATGTATCAAGTTTAAAGCCTCAAGCATTATAATAACCAGGTTCATAATATTTTGTTCAAAATAATTTGTCACGAGGTAAGTATATAACTTCATTACGCCCTAATAAGCACTTGATACGTTTCGCAGGTAGGTTCATTAATCTCATGAATTCTGATACTTTACTCAAATATTATCTTTCCATTCCATATTATAATTTATCGTACGAGTTTAGGTACAATTCATAAGGCATGTATAATGAAGTTGGAGTGGTATTAATGTATGCAAAGTAGCTTAGTATAATAATTGGGATGAATTGATATAAAGGAATCATACAAGAGGCTTCAAATAAAGTCTTTGAATAGAACAGACGACGATATAGAGACTAACCGACAACTCAAAGTCAGATTCAAATTATGACGAAACTATAAGTAATTTTAATTAACTGTTTAATATATAATAAGTAATAATTTATTCAGTAGCTTAAGGGTAGTTACAATATCTGCACTGATGCCTCTTTAAGTTTACAAGACACTTGTGCTAACAGAACACCGCTCCTCCACAAGTTGTTTCTTACAATTTATCTTAGTTGTATAAGTACTTATTGCTAATAACAATTTTAGAAGTATTTTATTTTAGATTGACAACAAACTAAATATACATATTTATGATACCGTGATCTTAATATTAGGTAGTACAAGAGCTAAAACTTAAATTAGGTATTGTCTTCTAAAAAAAAATTGAGATTTCTCAATAAAGATTCACTAAAAGACATACAAATATATATAAATAGGTAGTAAAAAAAAGATCAATTATTATGATTTGAAAATGTACTAAATTCCTTAGCGTTTTTTAAGGAATAGGGACCCTTGAACCGGTGAATCCTTTGAATTCTTCAAATGTTGTGGAGCTACTAATAATGGGTTTTTGGAATTTTAATCTCTGATTGGCTGTAAAAGGCGTTGGAAACAAAGACATAAGCGGGCTATGTATATAAATATAATATTATAAAATAAATACTCAATATCAATAAATATAGATAGTATTTCTTTAAACATAAGTACATTTGCAATCATAACTTTCTTTTAAAAGCCAATATTGCTATCAATAATGATTTTACTTATTGAAATATTATTTTGAGTATAGATGACTAAGTGAATTGAATATTAACACATTTGTAACTTTTTCACTTTATTTGCCATTGAAACTAAAAAAAAACCTCAAAGTTGATCTTGAAGTTATTTTAACACACTTTACCCTACAAATCTAATGTCTATCGCAATCAAAAGTACACTCTATAAAAGTGTGTCCTATTTCTAAACTAAACTGTAGGTATATATATATTATAACAATACCGATCCCACCCAGTCGAGCAGAAATCTAATCTTGACTTTTGCAAATCCACGGCAGCGTCATCGGTCGACAGTAACGCCCAGAGGAAATTAAAGATTCTATCCGTAGCTAGAACTTAATCCCTCTGTAATAGTAAGCCGGAAAATTGCAAATTAAAAGGCGAGGAAGCCTTTTCAATTTACGAACTTACTGCTTTACGTTAGAGTTGAAAGTTGCTTGGAAGTTTCAAGATAGGCGGGGATAAAAACGCTGATTCTTTGTAGGTTTTGGATAGCTTCAATTAATTAAGCGTCCGTATGGCACTATTGGGTTGCATTTAGCTACGGTTACAAAGAAAACATCAAGTTTTTTTTGGCTTATTGCTTAACATACAAACAGCCGGATTTTTCGGCAGTTTTCGATGTCTGATTAAACTATAAATTTGGTTGGAGCCCTTGGAGTGTCAAAGCTACGCGACCTTTTGAAAAAAGTTGGGACATCGGGCTCGGCCAAGCCCGTCCCACCCCGGCGCGGTCTAAGTGAGACATCCTTAACGGCTAAACTTTGTCATCGCCATTGACTTTGGGTTTGTAAATTACTGTTGGTCGTGAGAGTAGCCCAACCACAGTTTTTAATTAGGTACCTCTACTTATAGTTAACTAACTAAAAATCTAAGGGTGCTAGGTGATAGCACTCCTATATATAGGTATATATAAATTTACGGTATGTTAAGAACACTGGCTTTATTTCTGCCTGACATAACCAAAAGCTCATGCGAAACATTTCGGGCATTTGTATCAACAATTCTTTTAACTTATGGGTAATTACACATTAACACTAATTCTGCATGTGACCCTTAAACATACACACAATCCGGATACAACAAATACCTACACTTACACAATACATGTGAAAACGATGTGTCAATAAAAGTTCAAGTTTTTGGCATTTATTGAATTTTTTTGTTACCCAGTTCCATAGAAAACCACAATGACCGTAATTAGAGCTGAAACGGCTCGTACTCGGAGCATTCGGGTGCAGTCATTGTAAAAAGGCACGTACATAGTATCTATTGTATTTTCATTGCTCGAACACGAACAGCGTTCTCGAAATAGCTAGAGTAGCGATGTACGAGTATTGACATCAGGCATTAGTTTAGGGGATTAAAAAAAATAGGACCTAAGATACGTTATTTAAGGGTCGGCAATGAGCATTTTGTAACATCAAATTGCAAGTATTCATAGGCTTCATTGACCGTCATTGCAATATAGAAATACAAGTTGTAGAAGTACGTTACATCTTTTGTTTGTAGATACTTATCCAACGCTCTCCGCATTTGCTAATCTAATCAATAAATTGTCCATAAACAAGTAAAAGGACTATTTTCCTTTTCATGCGGAACTTAGGCTTCCACCATTACAAGTATTGCTAATTGCTTGCGTGCTTTGCGCATATTTAAGGTTCCGTAACAAAAAAGTTTTGTTATGTCCGTCTGTCCGTATGCCACAGGTTTACTTAGTAACTCACTCACTCAGTCACTTACCTACTTTATGCGTGGTCCGACATGTTGTTGATGATTATTCTGAATCACACGAGTTCGGAATAACACTTAAATCCTGGCAACTTTGTGCGTAGGCGCTCTGTGTTTATAATTCAAATAACATGCCCCCTACCATGGGTAATTTAGTTTTACCCGTTTTCGTACATTTATCCCGGATATTTCGTATGATACCGCATACCTACGGCAAGTTGTAGCCTGTGGCCTGTGTGTGTAGTGTGTGGTGGGGAATTTTTATACTAGGCCTTCAGTGGCCTATATCGCAGGTATCCTCGTGACAGCGTTGTACTGAATAAAACTTAGACTGAACTGTTTGATCAAAAAGTTTGACCACTTAATAACTTAACTTAATAAGGGCCACTTGCACCACCCGGGGTTAGCTACATAACCCGGAGTTAAGCGTTTTTTTGTATGGAATTTGACAGCTCAACTCCGGGTTAACGGCTAACTCTGGGTGGTGCAAGTGGGCCTAAGTTAACTAAGCAGTATCTGTAAAGCGACAGATATTTTGTCCCGGATAAGAGTTACAGATGTCACTTTGTCCCTCATGGAACTTTGCTCAAGCAGATCGTTGAAAAGTTGCAAAGAGTGAAGTTCAGGAGTACTTATCTCAATTCCAGAATTCCTGGTTCCGCTTTCAAATGCATTCCATTCCACAATAACGTTGCATCGTCGTCAGTGGTCCGCAACTTTGTTTAATTCGACGACACGACGCAACATCTGCAGATCTAGGCAAATTACAACTATGAACATTTACATTGTCATGGGATTGATGTGATGTACCGATGCAGAGAATTTTCCAAGACTGGTACCTAATTTTCTTGTATAGTGACCGGTGAAATTCCCTGTAATTTGATACTGGCCTTCCTTACGTTGATATTCTTCCTACCAATCTACTTTGACTATCCGTCGTTTAAATGTATGTATGTATGTTTGTTTGACGATAACTGGAGTATCGTTGATCGGACCGTCGTGTGGCAGATGATTAGATGAGATAGAAAGAATTTTGAAGTTTGAATATGAGCCAACTCGGGCCGTTGCCGATATATAGAAGTAGCGAGTTTACTTGTTTAATGCAAATGACACACTAACTAACAAAATCGTGTAGTATATCTCAATCATACCTGGGTTAAACAGACAGTGCACAGAGTCGAAAAAGCCAGAACTATAGCAATTTTTGGTATGGCTTTCAATTGCATTCCATTTCACGAAAATGATAACATTACATCGTTAGTATCACAGTAAATGGTGACTTTAATATCTATAGGAATTGACAGATCTAATAGATTTAATGTCACCTTCATACTATTTTTACTTCCTATAGTAGCACAACTTACGCTGTCACCAGTCACTCCATACATTAAGGACTCGCGCGCGAGATCATAACATATGTTAGCCCCCCTGTAGTGTGATGAATAACATTAATTCATGAATGTCTCGCTTCCACCTAAATGGGGAGATCAATAAATATAAATGGCACGGTAAGCAAATAGCGCAAAATGTAATGATAAAATCTGGAAGTGTCGAACAATGTCATCAATGCAAAGTATCGTGTTACAGCGCGCTCCCCAAATTTCGTGTCACCCATTTAGAACCGGGGCTTATCGAGTGCAGAAACCGTTGAAGTTTCGACGATCAACCTATTAATAAATATAAAACCAGCTGTACTAGCATAATGTACGCTACTGCCTGTCATTCCATACATTAAGTGGCGGCCAATTAGACCCGCGCCATAGACTGCGGTTTACCGTCATTCTCGTTGCAGCTTGTGGGTATGTGTGGATATACCATTATGGTATAAAACACAAATGATTACAGGGGACTTGCTTGTTAAAGCTACTGCTTACTATCTATATTAAGCGGTAATTCAAATTGTTTTATTAATTGATAATTGATAAGTTACAAGCTACCTCAAATCTAAAATAGGCCCTTGAGGCATTATACCTACATATGGACTGATCGAGAATGTGAATAAGATCTTATCGTGAACAATGCAAAATTGGTGGCGTCGCGCTGTCGTAGCAATTGAAGAAAATAGAAGGCAAACGAGCAGTTGTATCGCCTAATGGTAAGCGGTTATCGCCGCCCATGGACACCGCAACACATGGGGAGTTACATATGCGGTCCCGGCATTTGAGATATGGGAGTACGCTCTTTTCTTGAAAGGTTTAATATCACATCGGTCCCGAAATATCGCTGGCGATATTCAATTTAAGATTAGTTTAAGGTTAGTTATTATTTAAGATTTAGCTGACATGTTGGTTATATACGTTAAGCGTGAAGCAATCAAACTGAAATGATATTGGTGCATTGATGGTGGATGTGTACCTTTTTACGACTAAAAGATAAATGTCGCAGGCCGGGCCGGACCGAGACGCTGTGTCAATTCCTGTAGAAAGCATCATGTTATCTCTGAACTGTCACGTGACGCTCTCTATAGAAACTGACACATCCTCGTCCTGTTCTAGCGAGTCATCCTTAATTAAGATTCTGTGTGTCCCAAGCCTAACTTGCTTCAAATACCAGCGCCATAGGCTAAAGTTACTTCGCTAAAAGTTGCGGCGAGAACACAAGAGGGTGACACGCAACACGCATATCGTTTGCGTTCATGTATCGTTTGCCTTGATTATGAATACATATTAAATGTACTCGATATTCGCTAATGAATACATCGTTTTTGTCTCGACTACATTTTTTAGATTTCTAGTTAGAGTTACAAGCATGATCCTAATAGGTGAAAAGGTGTCTTTTTACTCCGAGGTCCATCGCGAATTAATGCCAGATCAACGGATGCTGCAGAACAAATAAACATAACAAATAACAAGATCACATACAATTCGCGTGCGCGTGGTCCCCTGTGTGTGTGTATGTGTGTGTGTGTGCATTTATTTTTGCGCGTACATATATTGCGTGCAGTAAGTAGCCAGGGTTTGCACAACTCATCTCTAAGCACCCTCACTATAATACGAAGCGAGAGCAAGTTCCTGCCTCGCCTCTAGGTAGTAGAGCAAGCAAGTTAAGCATACTAATGTAAATGTATCGAAATGGTGAGACAGAAATATCTCGCAATCTCTTCCATAAGGTCAACGGGACAATTTCCTCATAGGGCTTATTCCGTTGAATACAAGCATACCCGTAGTACGCATCTGCCGAACCAGTAGATTAATTCAGGATATCCTGCTTATGGACTGAGTCGGCAGCTCTGTATACTGTGCTTACATTCAACACAAGCGGCGACCAATAGACGGAAGTTCTGTCCTTATGATGGAATTAGCCACATTGACATTACATTACATATTTGGCATTGTCAATAAACGATCGTCACTGGCCTAGTCCCATGTACAGTCAAGGGCATAAATATCTATACACTTTTTGTATTTTCAGCCATATGATTCCATATAAAGTGTGGTATTTTTATCATAAAGATATTATATTTTTGACGTTTGGAGGCCTTTACACCTCCAAATCCTATTAGTATAATTTTTTGACTATGGGGACCTTTTACATCTCCAAATTTTATTCGTATTTTATTTTGACGTTGGGGGACCTTCTACATCTCCAAACTTAATTTATTATTAACGATAGAGACTATACATCTCTTGTCATATTACTTAGTACATTTATTTTAATATTTTTTACCCAGGTTTTGGCTGTTGTATTATCAGTATTTAGATTATACTTTTACTTCTCACTATATATTGTAAATGTTTGTACATGCAAATGCTTTATTGTAATGCTTACTGACTTGTAAAAGTGCCCTTGTGGCCTACTTGCAGAATAAATTTTTGAATTTTGAATTTTGAATTTTGAATTTTAAAGTAATGAAAAAGTTGTACATATATTTATGCCCTTGACTGTACTTTGAAAACTATGTTGGAGCGATCAATTAACATTACCTTCTAAAGCAAACAAACTGAACAACTTAACTAATATTATCGTTAAAGGCTTTACAATAAACGTTTTTTCTCCGTTCCGTGGTTAATGAAAAATCATGGAACAATCAGGAAGCATAGTTGTAAAAACTCGTAAATCGTTTCCCCTATACGAAGCGGTTTAAATCATAGCAGGAAGCGATGGACCTTGCATTGTCTGCTGTAAAGTACGAGTAACGTGCATTACTGTCTTTGCCGCATTCGAACCGCAACAACTACGAAAGGTATGTTCGACTTTGTCACTTCGTTATCTGAAATAATCGGTCACTCCTAGTCAGTGTCAATATAAAGTGACGGTGCTAAATAGTAGTGAAGTGCCTCACTTCGCACGATTTTACCGTATGCGTTTACGGCGCGTGCGTAAGCGCATTTTGAGCAGCGGTGTGGAGGCATAATAGTGACAAGTGGTATATGTCAGTGTATGAGCTCCTTGCCGAGGTTTTCCTGCCGAGTATACAATATTCTTAATGGGTTGACAACGCGCAAGTGCCACTCCTGCGTGCGTAGCCAAGATGCCAATCGCTCACGCTTACTAACGTATCGCAGCTACCTCTTTCTATCACTCTTCCTTATTAGTGTGACAATGACAGTTGCGTTTCGTTAGTGACTGAGCGTGAGCGATTGGCATCTTGGCTACGCACCCTGAAGTTGTAGGCAAACCGCGAGTTCTATTAGGCGGGCCGTATGCTTTTAGCCACTGACATGGTAATAAAACAAGTGAGATGTCCATGCAGCACAGCGGTTTGCAACATCGCCGTCTGTTGTGTAGTTATGTGCTCGCGCCTGCTGCGACGTTGCAGCTGCAGCGGGAAATATGTTTATTTTCTGTACGCTGCAATACCTACTTGGATAAATGGAGGTACCTACATCCGATGATTTGGATGTCAAACCATGGACGATCGCTAATAATTACAATAAAGAGAAAACGCAATAAAAAACGCTTGAGCGTGTAACATAAACCCCAAATACAGTTAGTTAGTGCGGTACCCACGCCGCAATATACGACATCGTAAACTAGCGACGCTAAGCTTCGCTGTATTATTGCACAAACAAACGGCCCCCAATTGTATATGGCCCCATCATTCAGGCGGCAAACTTTTAAGCGGCAGCTCATGTTTTTTTAAATCGTATTTTTTATTTAATTGTCGTCATACACATTCTCAGACTAGACAGAGCATAGATATGGTATGGTTTAAAGCGTTGGGGGCCCAGCGGTAAGAGCGTCCGACTTTCAATCCGAATGTCGCGGGTTCAAACCCCGGCTCGTACCAATGAGATTTTCGGTGAAGGAAAACATCATGATCTTCCATGATGAGGAAATCGGACTAATCCCATTAAGGCCTAGTTTACCCTCCGGATCGGGAGGTCATATGGCAGTCCTAAAACTAGCATCTACGCTAAATCTTGAGACTAGTTACCAAAGCGGACCCCAGGCTCCCTGAGCCGTGGCATAAACCGGGAGAACGCAAGAAGTAGCAAGACCGATTGGCTTAAAACATCTTAATGTTGTATAGTTTAAGTATCGTTAGCAGAAGTTACTGTGGTTATAATAAAAAAAAGAATAACATACAGCCATGGGCTCAAACTTGAACTTGTTATACTAGGATACATTGATTCACCAACCGAGGTACCGAGACTTATCCGTTGGCTAGGAATTCATCACTAACAATGTCCGGACTTAACAAACTCGAGCACGAAACTCGAACGCACATCTTTCTTAAATCGTCATATTTTAATCAGTTATCTTCGTTTGTCCTTATCAAAGTCACTTATTTATTGCTAACTACAAATTTAGGGGAGGGGGGGAGGATAGGCCGTTAACCACGTGACTCCTCCTTTCTCTTTATAGTACGCTATCAGCAGGGCCTGTATTTTTCATGGTAATGACACGCTGCGACGACAAACTATTTATTTTGTTTTTTTTACATACCTACATTTTATTAAATTATATTTTAAATCACGTTTCAATAATTAAAAAGAAGACAGAGCGGGATTGCATGAGATGTTCATTTGCAAAAATAGCGCACCTCATTCTGAGTTTTGATATATTTCGTATAGATCCCAGAAATCAAATTAACAGATGATGTTACCAACCAGTTTTGTGGTCAACGTTGCAAGCGCGCGCAGCGAATCTAGAGCAGCGATGAAGTCCCCCCGCCCCCCACCGTTTCTTTGCCGCGGGGGGAGGTACCTACTGAATGATCGGACCATGAGCTCGCACTGCAATATCATTATATTGAGCTGCAATATCCAGGGGATCAGGTAGACGAATCATCACAATACATTTCGCGGTCCGCTATTTTTTGCAAACGAACATCTCATTCGCGCCTGTTCTAAAACAGAATCAAGCGTATTTCTAAGGGTGTTGGAAATGAGTTTCAAAAGCCCTCGGTTAAGAAAAAGTCAAAACACTACTATCTTCTATAAATATTTAATGATTGATTATCAAATTGCAATCATCCTGTACGCAGTGTGACGACATCAGCATTAAATGTAGAAGCTCTGCCTATCACACATTTTGGAAATTTAGGAATTTAATTAATTCCAATAAATTTACTTTTTCATTTACTTACTAAGGATAGTCTTAGGTACTTTAATATCTAGCTCTCTCTCGCTCGTATACCTACTACAAGATGAAGACTCGAATAGGTAACGGAACCTAGTAACGGTATAAATTGCCTCGGTTCAAAAATATGTTTCAATTCGACATGCTGAAAACACACTCTGGAGAAATATCTTACCTATTTGGATCCCGGGTTTTACAATACACGACACCCCCGGGGCAAAAATGGCGTTTATCTACGGTCGTATATAAATGTTCATTTTATCTAGCATACCCAGTTTTAAAATGTAACATGCTGTAAATAGTTGGAACTAAGTAGGTTCGTAGCGGAGAAATAAGACTATTAATTATACTCCCGATTGCAATGGCAAGGTTACATTTTGTTAATAATTATACCAAACCACCCATCTTAATTTTCTTGACACCGCGTCGTTGACAAACAAGCATGCAGCCCGCCTGATGGGAAACGGTTACCGTTATATATGAATGCTTGCAACTCCAAGGGGGTCACATGCGTGGTGCTGACCAATTAAAAACTTACCTACACTCCTTTTTTTCGTCCTGCGAGAAAACCTCGACAGGGGGCTCATTCTACAGCCTGAGCGTCCGTGGGAGGAAATTCCTCTGAAACCGCACAGTGCGCGACCGTTTCGTGTACTTCCTATGTTTGCAATAATATTTTCCAAAAACAAGTACCTACAAGAAGCACTAGACGATACACAAGTCGAATTGTTTTCGGTCTCGACTGTGACCACAACTTTAACCCCATCGTCATTTACAAACAGGGGCCCAGAGTAATTCCTAATTGCTCCATCGAACATTCCCGAAATTTTCCAAAAGCAGGAAGTCGCTGGTTCGATCCCAGCCCTGCTCACCGGGGACCTTGGTCACTTTTTCTGTAATATATGACATCTCTTAAATTTTTTTTAAAACTCCTGATTTGTTGTCTAACCCTGCCACAAACCAGCGTGGAGACTGTAACTTGATCCCGCCTGAGAATTAGAGGCCTACGCGTAACGTAACGGCTGAAGCAAGCAAAAAAGATATGAAGATCGCTACAAGCTACAAAAATAGATACCATGATAAAAACCATTCCTCACCACGTTAACGCTTGAGCGGCTCCCCGCGAGGCGTCGCAAATCCGCAATAGAATCTATTACCGTTGCTTGTGAGTCGGCAAATTTGGGATTTCCGGCGTGGAACGGAAGTGTGTCTTGCAAGGTTTAGGAAACACGATGGGGGCTGTTTGACTTAGATTTTGAAAGCACAAATTACTATTTATAAAAACGACTCTGAAAAAGGTGGACAATTAAATAAAGCTCAGGAGACGAGTTTGTATCTTATTTCAGCTCTGATGATTTAATACTGTAGTATGACTAGTATGATCCCTGTAAAAATATTAAATTAAGAAGTCAATACACTGTTTTTTTTTCACCGCCACTTTAAAACTGAAACAGATAACTAATAAAGGTACACACGCGTTCATAAGTGCATGGGAAATTTATGAAATGAATGAATTCATTCATAAACTACCCATGCAATTCTGAACGCGTTAGTACATGACCAACAGTATCAGATAACTAATCTTAGAATGGTAAGTCCTGATTCTATGCTGCTACATTAGTAAACTATGGCTTAAATTTTATCGTAAGTTAATATGAAGAAAATTCAAACAGCATGGTGTCAGTAAACTTAAGCTAAACTCTTATCTCTTATCCCCTTCATGTTTTTTTTTTCCTTTTTAACCAACGCAAATATCAAACTGACAGGACAAACAATAATTTAGCTAAACTAAGCTAACTAAAAGTGTTTGATCTGCGTTTATGAATAACGCCTTTAACAGTTAACCTTGCGAATCTGTGAAGTCTGATAAACGACAAGCAGTAAGTATACTTCAATTTCTTATACAATTTTTCATACCACAATACAAATTTGCACCAGCAAATTTTCCACTCGACACAAACATTTTATAATTGCCCAATACGTCGACACGTCCCGTCTCGGAAGAAGGATGGTGATATATCTCCCCGATAATCAGAGGGGAGGGAATTGGATCAGCAAATTAAGTTTGGCTCAGGGACTGCGGATTTTTAAAATATCGATCCAGGGCCGTCGTTGCAATGGCATGGCAAGCGAGTTGGTGGTTCAGTGTAGGGGTCTTTGATTGCGCGTATTTTTTGTAAAATATGTAGGTCCTCAAATACTATATAGTATGTTGAATTAGGTGTTACTTTCCGAAATTCCATATTTATTTTAATAAGGGATATTTGCGGTAGGGTTTCAGAGGCAAACTAACATTTTCTGAAGATAATTCTGTTCCGGACCATATTTGTATGATCTTTGCATCTATCTGCTACCACTACTTTGGCAGGAGCGAGACGACAATACCTTAGAAAAGCGTCGTCACTAACGCTTACGCTTGTATCGCAATGCTGATGAGCTGTGCGAGGAATCCACGCCCTTCGGTCGCCAGTAACATGAACCAGACGTTTCGCAATTTCTACGAAAAACTTGCATGCGCTGGGACCCCATGCATATTCATAATGCATCACGTTTAAAATTGCACCGTGTACGATATCAGGAATATCAATTAATTCAGGTAAATTTGGACTAAACATCAGTCCTGTACTAAAAATATATAATTTAATAGTCCAGTGTAGGTTCAAATATGCGCGAGATACGATTTTTGTACAATAACGCGCGAAAACACAACATTTAAGCGTTATCTTAATTAATAGACATACCAAAGGATCCCAACTAGATACAAACTACTCAGCCACCCAATATCTCGATATCCACTACTTACACGATCCCCTGTACTCTCAGTCTCTCATTGTTGTAAATATTGTCAAAGCGCGGAGCGACCTGACTGCTCTCTACAAGCTTTCGGGTTGGACTGTCTCCACATTAAGAAGGCACAGGGCAGGTTTCTCCATACTAACGTACTCGACATTTTCCTTCTTGGTTTTTTAAGCTAGTCATGATCTTTTCAGACTTTCTCGAAAAAAATTATTTTATTATTATTAAATAGCAATCATAATAAAAATATTTTTTTTTCAATATTTTCAATCAATAGCCAGATAGATATTTCTCTCGCTCGATAGATGGCTCGCTAATCAAAAAATGGTAAAACAGGTGTTAGAAAATAGTAGTTTTTTTCAAAAACTGACAACAACTTTGAAATATTTTTCTTTTACTCCATTTAAATTGAAATAATCATTCTATTTTTGTATTGAAACATGTAAAAATGTTTTTGTAACTATGAAAACGCATGGCAAAAAGTTGGATCGGCCAAATTTATATACCGGCCTCACAACATTTTTACTGTTCGCCTGACGGTATTTGTGTGTGCTCCCTAATTCCATATGTTGCATTAATTTTGCAATGCATTGCACTATAATTATCTTAGTAAGCTTACGCTATTCTCCGCGTGCTCTTGCAATTTCCAAATTGAGTTTTAGAATGATGTTTGTATGTAGAAATGGTTTGGTTGCAGTGTGCGGTGGCGTAGTACATAAACTTAGTATGTAATGTAGGTTTTGTTACTAAATTTGATGTAAGCCTGTTGCGGATTTGTATATTTTGTAACCATTTAATGAAGCCTGTGTGTAAAATTTTGTGACATGTAAAATCGTGTTTCTTTCTTTTCTATAATTTTGGTCTTTAAAATTAACAAGCATGTGTCTAACTAAACCATTGTAGAGATTACAAAACGTACCTACACGGAAAAAATGAGTTTTGATTGATTGCATCTCAAGGGATGACTCACACTAGAACGGCACAGGACGGGTTTTTACGTTCGCTTATGGTTATCATATATATGGATATGTTTGAAAGTGAATAAATAATAGCATTAATAAATAAATAAATAAATGCCTGGGCTGCGATGTTTGCGAACCACATTTATGCATCTGCGGTACCATGGTTGAGAGTAACGGTCACCACGCTCTGAGTTGTTGTCGGTGTGCAGGGAGATTTCCTCGTCACCACGCCCTTAATGCCATCATCCGGAGAGCGTTGGTGTCAGCTAACGTTCCATGTTTGCTGGAGCCCCCTGGTCTTAGCCGTACGGATGACAAAAGACCTGATGGTGTGAACCTGGTGCCTTGGCAGAGAGGCAAGTGCCTTCTGTGGGACGCGACATGTGTCAGCACTTTTGCTGCCTCGTACAGGTACGAGGCAGGGAGGTGCGAGGGGTCGTACCACTAGGGTGGCCGCAGCAGCTGCAGAGGCGGTGGCTGCCAGAAAGAGGGACAAGTACTCGGTTTTGGGAAATTATGTATTTGTCCCCTTTGCGGTGGAGACGACTGGTTGTTGGGGGTCAGAGGCTAGGGCCTTTGTCGCGGACATTGGGCAGCGTTTTCGAGAGAGAGGTCTTGACCCTCGCTCCGGGTCATTCCTGGCGCAAAGATTTTCAATCGCGATTCAGCGTGGCAATGCCGCAAGCATAATGGGCACTTTTGCGCCAGGAATGACACGGGGCGGGTTATTTGACTAGTCCTACGTGTTTGGCACTGCTTGTGATTTAAGTTTGTTTTGTAATTGTAACAGTTTTAATATAAATAAGTAAATATTATGGGACAATCTTACACAAATCTACCTAGTACCACGGTAAGCTCAATAAGGCTTCACTACCAACTAGGCTAGGAGGCCGTTAATACATGTATACCTAATTTACCTACAACAACATAATATAAGTAATTTAATCTGTTATTACGACCATTTAGAGATTAAGATATCCAAAAACCTTATCGTATAATTTCTGTACACTCTCAATATTACGTCAGCACCATATTTTATCCATATCATTGTTTCGCGAAACGGCATATTTTACGAGGCCTTAAAGAACACTCATGGAAAGTAATCGCGTTAGACTTAATGGCTATTATTTCCCCTTATCCCGGACTTTCGTGAATAATATCAGGACTTGCGGTAAATGATTATTATATTTTGCGTCGTTAAGTGATAAACTTTTGCTTTATTACGGGATAATTTGAAAAACATGATGATGGCTGGGCCCATTTCTTTTATTTGTGATGATTGCTCGTGGCACACGAATAATATTAGTCTCATATCGTGTGAGAAATGATGACCAAAGATGCAAAGTGTGGTACTTGCTGAATAAGACAACAGCTTGTCAGCATTTTTTGAAAATTTCTGATAATTTTAATTTAAACAATTATCTAAGATCGCTGGCAATGGAACTTCCTAACAATATCCTAACTACTGAAATGGTCGTATTATCGTAACACACAAAACAAAAGATAAATAAGTTAATCTTGAAGATTTAAACTTAAGAGTTAGGTTATTACGATCAATATGGCGGTTTGTTTACATTGTTAGGAGGTTCCATTAACAGTTGCTGGTAATGAATGATCTGTATCAGTGTTTTTTAAACATTCCCGACAGGCTAACTTTGCGTGTACAAAATAGATAATTGTTAATATGTTATGCTTCATCTTGGCGCTTACTTATTAGAACGAGGCAGTTATATTATAGGTACTATCGCGCAAAATACTGATAAGATCATTTTTACTCATGTACGAAAACACGATTTATTCACCGTATAAATATAGTAGTATACTTGTTATACAACAGTGATATAATAAGGATTCTTTAAACTCGAGGGTCGCTGTTACAAAACCGTTTTAGGAATCAAAGAACCAATTATAAGCTGTTGTATTCACAAGTTTTTCTACGACAACTAAAGTTAGCGAAAAATGCTTAATCTCGAAAGGCCGTAGAATGTGGAACACGTATGCCATCTATAAAAAAAACAGTGTTCATATATTGTATGAAAATCAATATGAACATCGCTTTACGGTGGTCCTATGGAATACCGTAGACAACGTTACAATGTATAGGTACTTTTTTAATATCGCTGTCAATCATCTAATTGACAGTTAGAAGTGAAAATATTAAATTACATCTAAAGTGAAATCTATATACACTTAAATGAATTTAAACATAAATATTAAACCGTTTTGAGTATAAAGGGTAGTGTAGCTAACTTTGTCACTAGCCGATAAGAAGATGCTAATGCCATAAAGAATCCTTTCGATTACAAATTCACCTTATCAACAACTGACAAAGCAGTACTTTTACTAAAAACAAGCACAAATACCTATCAGAGCTTGGATAAACAATAAAATTTCTGTAGTAATAATGCTACATTTCCATTTGAGCCCGGTCTGTCAGTTTCTATAGACGTGATCTCCGAGCTATCACGTGTTTCTTTCTATAGAACTTAAAAGACTGTCCCGTCCCGCTCCATCCCGCCCCGTCCTGTCCCACTATAGTGTGAGTCATCCTTTACGCAGTACAAAATACGACTTCAACTCGGTCAACGCAGTGAAGTCCGTAAACAACCTTCGTTAAACTATAACATCACATGCGAGTTGGCTGCACCGCCGTTCAATAAAACTGTTGCCGACATGACAACACAATTTTCAGCACGATTTCACAGATAAGGAAATATCAACAGTACATTGTGCTTTACTTTAGAGATAATCGCTCTTCAGAAAACGTTTTCATGTTATGTGAACATATGTATGTCTCTTTAAAAATGCGTGGAAATAATAAAAAGAACTCAAAAATTCCTGAAAGGGCTATTTGAGCAGCATACCTACATCCCCCCCAGCCCACTCCCATATCGTCCCTACTATAACTTTCCTGCCAGAAGATAGGAACAGTGGAAAAATCATTACCTCGGATGAGACTCTACCTTGCGACACTGGGATACAAATGTCCACTTCTCTACAAACTCAGCAGGCCCCAGGGGCCGCGAATATCTCCACTATATATCCTTCATATGCGCCGTAGAGAGCGCTGAGCTGGTAGAGTGGTGGGCGTTGAGAGTTCGAGGCTTACTCGAAGCCATGCATTTTTCCACTTTTAATTATTTTCTAAGAAATTCTCACGGTTTTTGTTGAAAATGTAATTTGTAGTAGGCAAATCAATATACTGGCACCGATAATTTAACTGTATTATTATTGTCGAGCGAACGACCTTTTTATAACAAACAAGGGGAACTCCACTTATCCTGATCACATTTTCTTTATTGATCACTTGTTGAATTTTAAATCGGAACGGTCTTGATGGATCATTTTCCGTTCAAAGGTTGGAAATTGAACACTTATTTTCAGTCAGCGAATATTTTAGTGACTTAAGTTGACTACGGGTTGAGAACGACCGAGGTCAACAAATTGTATGTTCTTTTGAACGCGATACATATAGAACATACAATTAGTTGCATGGGCAGTTTTATGAATGAATGCATTCATAAATTGCCGAACGCGTGTGTACCTAAGCTTCCTACTATAACACATGCTCATTACTAGCATGCTAATATGCACGAAACATGCTATTAATGAGCAATGAGCATGTGTAATAGTAGCTTATGTTTGGAAAATAACACCGTTTACAATTTGGTTTACGAATATAAAGGCGCTCAAAAGTGCATGGACAGTTTGTGAATGGTTTCATTCATAAACCGCCTATGCAAATTTTGAACGTGATAGTGCATTAAAACTACTTTTATATTAACGCTGTGGACTGAAAAAACACCTAAATCGTAATAACGTAAGCCTAAACAGTTGCGCCTAAACAAACGTTTTAATCCCATTTGTCCTTACAGTCTGCAGTCATTTTAGCGCTCAAATAAATCCTAAAAATATTACTGAGGTGCTTAATTAAATTACACCATCCTATTCACGGCATTGTTATTAGCTTAAAAAAAGATGACCAGGAAAATAAATCATACGGAAGTGCCAACAAAGCCCACTGTCGTTTGGCATGCACCCAATACGTGCTCGTAATAACGAAAATCCACTTTCAGTTATGTTTTATGCGTCTGGCAACACTCAATAACGTTTGGTCTGCTGCTGCAAAGTTATCGATGCAGTTTGGAAAATGTTTGGTATCGATATCTGACCTTTAAGTTATTGCACATAAGGTGCGGATGTTTGTTGGACGATACATTTTCTAAAAGGCTTCCTTCGTTCGGGGAGATGTTTGCTAATCCACGTTAAATAAGTGCATTGTTTTCGGGTGTAAGCCTTTAAGCTTAGTACCTAATGTTTAAGCCTAAGTGAATAGTGAGTTATCAAAATTTCTAAGAAAAAGTATTTACATTTATGAATCATCATCATGTCATATGGCTTGAAAGTTTTACTATTTTATAGTACCAACAAACAGGTCTGATGAGTCAATTAAACTGTACATCGTCTTATCAGACTTAATGGAGAATTTCTTCAATACTGCTTTAACTTTGTCCCTTACCCCTTTGATATACGGCAGAAACGCTGGTTATCTATTGACAGCTGGATGTTTTCCCCGCTTCTCACTCATGCGCTCTATACTTCCTTTTGCACCCATTCTGGTATAAAACCTTCTGCACATGGGCTAACTCTCCATCTAAAAGAAGAAGAATCCAAGATGGCGAATCTCTTGCGCAGCCCAAAAGAGGCTATCCCATTCCAGAATCCTGGTGTGTACAAGATGGAATGCAGTTGTGGAAGTTCGTACATTAGTCAAACGAAGCGGAGTGTTCAGGAAAAGGCGACGGAACACATAGCGGTAGTAAAATATTGCCAAGTACAAAAATCAGCAATAGCTGACCAGTGGTCAGCTTCTGGATCGATTCATTGAATCAGGATCAGGTAGCACAAACCTCAATACTCGTACTCTCCACTGAACTTGTCTACATCCCCGGATAGTGTGAAAGGCGATTGAGATCAAAAACATCCCAGAAATTGCAATCGTGAAAATGGTTTCAATTTATCACCTACTTGGGAACCAGTTATTCAGAAGTTCAAACCGCGAGATGTGACTTCGAATCGATGCGTGGATATTGTGAGTGTTGTGTGTCGTGCCGGTAACATAGTAAAAGGGTAGACCTAACTTTTCTATCTACCCATATACGTTTAAAGTGGCTTTTCGCTGGGTAGGCGATTTCTAACAAGATCGCCGTTGTCACTTCGCAGATTCGTCAGTCAAGCCGAGACCATAACTAGTGAAACTGTGTCAAAACTTCGGCATTTAAGGTAAATTAACTAGATTCGCGATAGACCCGTTCTATATTTATAATAATGTATAAAACGCGAACATTTAAAGTGTTAATTTCCTTTTCATGCGGCAGCAGTAAGTAAATATGTTTAAATCCAAATCCAAAAGTGACTTCACATGTGCAGCGCGCAAGCCGTCTGGCTCAAATCATGCATGCGATAAGTGCATACTCAAGTCGAGACTGCTCCAGCTTGAGTACTGTTCGGCGTCACACGTCGTTAACAATTCAACCGCATGAAATATGATAAACAAAATCAGAGATACAGAGATATAAAAAAAACATATCAGCGTACGGAGCACTTGAATTTAAGTTCCGAAAACGCAACCTTCGAGATGAAAGTCGGACATCTTATCGTTAGCTTATAGCTGGCCATATATGTTCGGGCAGATCTGCCGGATCTGCCAAGGGAAATTTAAGGGGATTATTAAATGAGGGAAATGTATACGTAATGTAATACGGATTACCCGAACGTGTATAGCGTGTGTCGCAGATCGGCTGGTTGCATTTGAATAAATAAGAATAGGTTATTCATATCAATTTATTCATTGTTCTATCCATGGAGGAAACGAGTTCAGACATTAAAAGTACATTTTCCCGTTAACCTTATATTTATTTCCCTGCAATCTATTTATTTCATATAGACATTGTAAATAACTTAACCCTAGAAAAAAAAAGAAAAAAACAATATTATGCGCAGTTATCACACTTGTTACTCCGACCGGCCAATACTAAGTTTCAACACATTTAATTAAACAGCGAATTACGAAGCGAAAGGACAAAAGCAACAAGAGGCATTGAAATTAATTTCCCGAGGACTTAGCACAGCGCTGAATGAGCCCTGTTGAGGGCACGGGATAATTTTAAATAAATTATCCGGGAGCAAATAATTAATGGGCCGCTGGGGTGAAAATTCCGAGCTTACCGGAATTTTCCGATTTTCGCGCGAACTGTCCCTTACTACGAGACAAATGCGGCTGGAATCCTTAGCGGCAGCGTAAATGTATTTGGAAGCGTTGTAATACATCTCGCTCGCACTGACATACTTGTGCGAGCGAGACCCCTCCTTTTCCGTGGGGGTTTAACAAAAAATGCATCAGGGAGCGACAACAGGAATCTCGACCTCTTATTGGACAGTAAGATATCTGTACGTAGTACCTACTACACGCTTTTTTCTGCTAGCTGGGCATTTTCGCGAGAGAGAGAGAAAAAAAAGTTCTCATAATTTTCAAAGTTTTACGAACTCTCCATTTTGTAACCACTGTAAAAAGTATAAGATAAATACATACATACATCATACAAATCGTTTATTTCCTTGAACAAAACAATGAACATAAAATACAGAATTAGGCACTGACAAAGGAAAAGGGTATGGGCACAGCTTAGCTGGTTTTAAGCCCATCCAAGGTCAATCAAAGAGGGAGAAATTACAATTGAAGGAGAATTGAGGGAGAAATTGAAATTATAAATGGTAACGGAATGGAAAAATAAAATTGGGACTCTTTTTTCTTAAGCTTTTCGAAAGAGCCCGTGATTATAAGTAGGAAAAACATTAAATTAACCTAATAAAAAAAAGGTTCTCGCGAAAATGCCCAGCTAACTCATATTAATGGTTGAAACGAAACACACTGAGGGTGATTTTACACAGTCGTTAGCGAATACAGCCGCGGCAAACACATGGTAAGGGTAACGTTGAAAAATGTTTGGTGGAGAGTTTTTTGTTCCATGGTTATTGGTGTGTCTGGAAAAGAGACTTATGATAAGTACGCTTGCAGTTAAACGAGATAAAGGCAAAGCGAAGCTCAACGGAAGAGCCGCTAGAATGCATTTGACTAAATTGGCTTTAGTTAGAATAATGGACGAACGTCTGCATTGCAAAAGCCTTGGTTACCAAGTTCGTAACAACGATTTTAAGGAACTTTTTTTTGTATGTAAGGAGTGCGACGTTTAAGTATTTTCGTCGATGGGATATTGAAAATTAAAGAAACTGGTTTAGTTGCCACTAAGACTATGAATGCCAATGCCGAAGGCCAATGTTTGAAGTTGCCTAGGGCAACTTTTTTCCCGATGACTAACGATTTACCAATTTTTTTTAAACGTAATATAAAATGTTTGTTTCCGTTATGAAGATACTTTTTTTTGTATGGAGTACCTAACCTTAAATTATCAACTTTTTTTGTGTATAAAATTATGGGTGTAATTGACCTGATAAACGTTTTTTTGCTTTGTTTTCAGTAGCGACATAAAATTTCTTACTCAGTACTTTTATAATACTTATTTAAATAAAGGTAGAGGCGAGCAGAGTGAAGGCAAACGTTAAAATGCATTTCTAAGAAAATAATATCTGAAATGCAATTAAAATTGCACTTCCATCTCTTTGAATACTGTTACGTTCTTCAGACGGTACGAATGCAATACTACGAGATCATTTTTAAATGTTATTTCCAAATTTAAATACTGTAGCGTTGCCAAATATCTGCAGCTATATCAACCCGCAGGTGCAAACTAAGTCAATTTGCACCAACCGCCGTAATCCGGTTCGAAGCGGATCTATCTTGTTAGGTGTTGCTCGGATACTGGACTACTCTGCCCTGGAGTCTAGACACAGGTAAGTAGTTTAGAAGCTAACATATAACGTAATCATTTTAGGTTCAGTATGTGAGGTTCTATAGTTGGCAAAAACTTCGTTGGCTCAGTCACTTACTCAAAATGAGGGAGAATCGACCACTCAAAGGAGCTTAGTACTTACTGCGGGCCTAATATGGTTATCCAAGAATATCATAAGATAATGCTATAAGTTGATAAACTGACAAGTTGCTCGGATAGCGCGACGGTGACCGCTGCCAAATGCAAAGACATTTGACAGAACTGTTTAAAATTATCAGAAATTGTCAGAACGTGCCGACAAACTATCGTCTTATCCAGCAATTATCAGGATATCAGCTTGGCATCTTAGCCCCGCTGGTGTCGACCGACAAGACGTCGCCCAGTTGGGCGCTTCAGGTACCGCTGGTTGAATATCGTGGAGGAGGATCTGCGTCAGCTTCATTCCTGATTAATAGCAGGAAACTGTGCTCTAATTTTGGAGGTCCAGATTCTTTCTGGATCACTGAGCCAAAAAGTATTTGAGGTTCTGTGCTCGAAGGGTGGCGACAGATGCAGTCAACCAATGGGAACCCTAGGCCACTGTAGGACTATATTGTAAGAGATCCCTTACTGCTTATCCATTTGACATGGTTCTAGAATGGCCTAGGGTTCAAATTGGTTGACTATACGCTATTACGGAACTTCCGCTGTCCATTTATCCAGCGGCGGGTACAAAACCTTAAGTAGCGATGAACAAAAAATACCGAAGGCTAAATTTGAAATAAAATAATCGGAAGTTCTTGCTAGACAAGGTATTTTCACATTTTCCTTCAAATATATAATATTGCTGACTTGTCTGTGTAATTAAAAAAAATCCTATTCGCTTTGTCTAGTACTTGAGGTGGTCTATGCCTGCGATGCATAGCGGCGTGTTCACGGCCGTGTTATGGTGTGTACTCAATTTGTCGTGCAAGCTGACTGTATTGGCCGCTCCTCGGGGGGCTATTCTGACGGCTCATTATCGCACGACATGGACGCAACAGGTTCGTTTATTGCATACAGCTCTTGAATACAAAAAATAGATACGTACACTTATAAAGAGATTCGCTGCCAACTAAGGTATTATAAAAATAACTTGTTTCCTATTTCATTTGTTGAGTAAGCGTCTATAGACCAATTAACAGAGCCATTGATTTGAACCAGTATTCCAAATTGTGGTTTGGTGTGGTTGAGGTGTGGTGGTTCGATTTTTGCTCAATACGGTGCATTTTTCCATTATCGTTAAATTATAAAATATACAGGGTGACGTCAACCATTGGCCAAACCCTGAAATCCCACATGGGGCTACATATTAGTAATGCTCTACTATAAATATTATTTTGATTAAAACTAAAAATAAATATAATTATTTCTAAACAAAAGTTATTTCCAATAATCGACAATAAAAAGAAGAATAAATGTATTTCTCATTGGCAGCGTTTTGAACTTTTTAGCTTTAGCAAATATATTAGTGACACTGTCAGTTTTCTTCAATGATGACATTTGGCAATAATCAAAGTATGCCATACGATTCTATGAGGATTTATTACGTCATGAGTTTTAGTTGCATACAGGCTGCTTCAAAGTAACAAATAGTAATTTGTTAATTTCTTCGTAACTTACTGCATACTGTTATGTTATGATACTTTGTGTACTTGTTCTAACGACCGTAACGCATAGTTACGTTTGGGCTTTGTCCAATGGCTAAGGACAACCTGTATAGTAGGTTTGTTTCACTTGCAGTCTTTGCTTCGAAATTAATTATATGTATATAATACAACAAAAGCAGAGGTTTTATAGGTAAAGGGTTTATAGGTAAGTAGGATAATTTTATTATAATTTCTGTTGGTATGTGCGCACAAGCGTGTTAATCATTTTCATTTAGCGAACTTTTTGTACAGGAGAAATCGCCAGCGTTCGCGCCGCGTTCCCGCCCTCGTTTTTTCCCATACAAAAAATACAGTCTCATTTAGAAGTTCAAGGACAATCATGGATGAATTAATTCATAATTCAATTCAATTATGTACTATGGCGTTAAAAATTGCATTTTAACGCGATAGTACATAAACGCCAACGCGCAAACGCTAGTGTGCACACGCCCTAGCAATTATGGCTTCCCTATTTTTATCCGTAAATGAAATACTACGCATTCAATTTACCTACGCTATACGACCTTCCGCCACCCCAAAAGCCCTAAAGGAAATACAGTGAACCAAAGCCTTTGAACGCAATACAAACTCAGGCCCAAACAGTATCTCGTATGCACCTCAATCTTGCTCGTGAATAGCTCTGAATGGGAGCTTTGTATGACCTTGGTGCCGCAGCGCCACGGGCTGCGCCATGATGGAATTTTTAATAACGCCCGGCCGTTTCGCGTTATGACAATTTTCGTATATTGTCGCGACACAATAGAGATTAATACGAGCCCGGGGCGTTTTGTTATTTGAATATGAATTTCGGACATGATTGCGAATGTGGTCTTATAAATAATGCATGGGTAGTGATGGGACTTTGAAATTCACGTGCTCCGGGTTATTGCTACTGGCGATGGTGATATTTGTAGTCTACGAATGAGATTTGAAAACTAACAAATTTGCAGTATTTTAGTCGGCGGAGTAACAAAGTCTGTCGCTGTTAATTTGTCGATAATGCCGTTACTTTATTGAATTTTCCAAGAAAATGGAAAGCCCAGTTTCGGTACCATGATTTGCTTTCGCTTTCGATATGCTATCAACTACACGATTCGAAAGTATGTGCATCTTGCTCGTTCTTAACTAGTCGGAACGAGTTGCAAATACTTTTGATCACGCAGTCGCTATCGATTCGTGGTTAAGTAAAACTCATGGTAGGCACACAGGTTGCACGTTTCTAACTGCAGCCGCGATAGCGCAAGTCGCAACAGCTACGTAACCACAGCAGGTTGCAGCATCAAATTATAATTATGCACAGCGGTGCTTTCATAATCAGAACATTACCTGAAAATACTGTTTTCCAACGGGTAACAATTAAAAAAGCGCAAAATCTACAGTTCTTGGCTACTTCATATAGTTTACCGCCTTAAGGATGACTCACACTAGAACGGGACGGGACGAGGCAGAACGCGACGATCTGTCAAATTCTATAAAAAGAATCACGATCAAGCTCGGAGCCCTCTGACGTCACGTGACGTTTTCTATAGAAACTGACAGATGGGACGGGCCGTTCTAGTCTGAGTCATCCTAAACTGGAACTTTCTCAATGCTCTTACTAAACGCACGTCGCACAGCATTAGTGCATCGGGAGGTGTGTAGAGGCTGCATTCGACGCTGAATTTACGTTAGGTTGGAGCTATTGTTAACGTTATGTGTACCCGTTTAAAGGCCACGTGTTAGACATTTGTACCTAAGGCACTCTACGAGTAACATGAATGAATACCCGACTTGTAGATATGGCATGACTTATGGCTTTAAACTAGATTTATAAGAAACTTTACATCCGTTTATCATTCTCAATTGTGTAAACCGAACACGTACCGAAATTACTTAATCTAAGTACTGTCGCTCCGGTAGATGTCTGCAACGCTTGCCTTTATAGCCTCTTATCTCAGTACTAAAGAAGGCCATTTCACGATTTTGTGGCGTGCGGACAGTGAATTGTTTCAATAGATTGTTGAGTCGTTTGTTGAAAGTTGATCCAGCGGGAAGATGAATTTTATTTTGAAGATAATTTTATCAGCCACAGAATACAATGACTGTAGGTAGTATTTCAAGCCATTACTATTATATTCATCATGCAATGACACGAGATTATAAGGAGTTAGAGTCAAACCACGTTATCTTTTCTTAGCAAATGAACTGTCAAACTTGAAATTGTTATTTTAAATGTCAAACTTCTATGAAATTATGACGTTTACTTAACACTTTCACTGTCTGTGCTATCAAATTCTAGGAAACTTAGCATAGACACACTCTAAGAATAAAAGGCAGAGTATATGGATAGCTAGAGCGATCGATAACTTGGCAGGGATAATGGAAACCTAAAGTAACCAGAATAGCACGAAGGCAACATAACTGAAATGGCAACCAGCACATGGTCTAGAGACTACGGCAAAACGGCAAGATGGTTTAACATAAATGAAGTTGTTTTGTAGTAGGTACAAATGTTACTTGCTGGGATGATGGATTAAGATCAGACCTGCTACCTGGTTATATATGGGTTAAGCAGTCTGTGCGTAAGCGATCTTGTCGCTCATGTAACTCCTATCGTAGTGATTTAGGGAGCGACTTTCAAACTGGAGGTAGAGTTATCATGCTAGTTAAGCAACGGCGCAAATTAATTCAACTTTAATGAAATTATGACGTTTACTTCACACTTTCAGTCTATGCTATTAAAATCTATGCAAACTTAGCTTAGCTCTAAAGCATCGGAAGTGTATAAAATATTGGTGGTTAGGAATGCGTGCAACAATCTCCTACATTTTCCAAGCCAAGTCGGTGGCCAATATAAATTCTTATGCGAATTACTTTGCTCAGTTATTCTGATATTAAACATGTGTCTTTGCCTAATAGAGAGCCTGCATACTTGAGACACAATGTAATGAAAACACGATATATTTTTTACTCGTATTTTTTATGCATGTTTATAAAATGGAGATTTTTTTCATATCATTGCTGCAACAAGCAAGTTTATTAAACTTTACATAAAAGGTTGTTGTGTGTGTCATCACGAGACATGTTTGATTAATTGTACTTTGTCGATAATATTTGATAACTGTTCAAAACTTTTTTTAAAGCAAAGTATCAACTTATCATTCAAGCATTGAGCCTAGGCTTTTCGGACAAAAAAGTATAATATACGGCGTCCCCTTATTCCACATAATTATATCTGTATTAGGTCGTGTATATTTGTATAAGTCCCATCCATATTTTAGTCATTGACTGTACATGTGTAACTATTATATGATATTATATCTTTTAAATAATAGTTTACTATATCACAAATTCAGCGGAAAATCTAAATTACAAATTAATCTAGAGATTACCTTTAACGTAAGCCAACGTAGTGATCCGCCATTTCAGTGTGTGAACGAGACGACATAAGTCACGTACATATAGATATCTCACTTGCACTGCGGCAACCGCATGCGATGAAGACCGTCTAATGCCTCTCAAGCGAAGCCTGAAGGCGACATGGCTGCGATAGGGAAACGTGCCAACCGTTGTGAAACAATACTTGAAATAATCTTGAAAGGAGGTGGTATGCTGGTATGTACTTGTACCCCTTGTGAATATATATGCCTTGGTCTAGGCTTTTTAAACAGGTTTGTCGAGGTAGGTTTTATATAATTGATTGGCTCCGGGTCATTCCTGGCGCAAAGATTGTCAATCGCGATTCAGCGTGGCAATGCCGCAAGCATAATGGGCACTTTTGCACCAGGAATGACACGGGGCGGGTTATTTGACTAGTGCTATGTGTTTGGCACTGCTTGTGATTTAAGTTTGTTTTGTAACAGTTTTAATAAACGATTGATTATTTGTTTATGGTTTTTAAATATCCATTTTTGATTTATATAGGTACTTTTAGGTACTGAAAGGTCGGTTGCTTTGATTTTCATATTCTTTAAGGATGACTCACACCCATCTGATCCGTCACGTGACCTCCGAGAGCTCCGTGCTACCACGTGATTCTTTTTATAGAAACTGACGGATCGTCCCGGATCGGATCGGAACGGATCAGATGGGTGTGACATCCTTTAACCAGTGTTGAACTATCGAATCCTTCATCAGGTTCTGGTAGCTTTGCCAAGTGAAGACTATTTATCGCAACATTAAATAACATATGACTGAGCGGAGTTCGGGGCTCGAAAAAGTCTTAAAATGTCAGAAATCTACGTTTTCTCTCCTCAATTTTTCGCCTCAAAAACTCATGTACCAATATTCATCTAAAAATTGTTAGAGACGTTTCCGAGATTGCCGAATTATTCTGGTTGAGTTTTTTTAAGTCACTGGTCAAACTCTAACTACCTATAGGTCATCCTGAACAACTTTTCAATATCAAAGCCAAAAACGCGGAAATAAATTGGCTGTCTCGTAAAACTTTGCGACATGACACACGCCGGAATGCACGAAACAGCAAAATTATTCAGTATGTATCAGGGACAAAAAATCATTCTGTATTTGAAATAATTTCTCGTTTGAAGGCATAATATTAATGGCTATTAATCGTCGTAGTAAACGTAAGATGAACGCCAGGCCATACAAAGGTTTGCACAATTTCAGGTTTCGGCAGAGAGGAAATAATATTAAAACGCGTCTCTTGTTCCATGTGCTCTAAGAAGTAGGGAAAACAAAGATAATAAAAATCTATGTACATGAATAAGTAAATAAAAACCCGGCTCATAGCATGTAGGTCATACTAGTAGGGTTCCGTAGTTGCTTATCCGCAGAAATCGAACTTAAAAGGGATATTTTCACGGCACTTACGTCTACCACCACTTTGTCGACATGATTAATCATTATTTATGTGTACCCGTGCGAAATTGTATTATTCTTGGCCTAACGGTTACTGAGCCCTTCCGCAAATATCGGATAGTCGAAAAATTGCATCTCTATTGCACTTCCTTATTCGAGATTTAGATTGTCGAAAATATATTATGGGAGAATCTTACACAAACCGACCTAGTCCCACGGTAAGCTCAGGCTTGTGTTGTGAGACGACAATATTATATTAAAGATAAATAAATATAAATACTTAACTACATAGAAAACAACCACAACTCATGAACAAATATTCGTCATAAACATACAAATATTTATTTGTATGTGCGCCCTGACCAGGATTTGAACCCGTGACCTCCTGGTTCGTAGGCAGCTACCGCGTAGGCTAGGAGGCTGTTCAATTTATAATTGTAACTCTCGCAATTGCATCGAGATTTTGAGTGGAAAAATTGCATCTCTATCGCTCTTGCTTGCTTATTCGAAAATCAAAATCCCTAATACGAGTGAGCAAGTGCGATAAAGATGCAATGTTTCGACTACCCGATATTTCCAGAAGGGCTCAGTTACCGTTAGTACTCGACCCGCTGAACTAAGACGGAGAGACGTGGCGAAACTATACGGATTCTTAGAGCGGTACCTTAAAATTTGTGTCGAGGGTACTGTTACACTACACGACGCTTATCCAGTAGCCCGGGGCGATTTATATAGCTTCTTAACAGGTAAGGAAAGATAAGGGTGTTTAAACACAGATTACGGAACACCCCTCCGGGGATCACGTTACAGAGGGGGGAAACTGGAATAAGATTTACAGCATAGTTGGCTGGTGTCACGTTTGGGATGGTATTCGAACGTTTGTGAATTTCGAGAACGTATAGGTAACGAAAATATTGTATTGTTTTATTGTATTTTTTCTACTTCAGCATTTCTATCGGTTAATGAGATGAGTGACGTTAAAAAAGTATACATTATAACGTTGCCTATGATATTTCAGGACAACATCGCTAAGCAATAATCTTATGGATTTTCATACAATATAATAACACTGGTTGATTTTTTTTCTGTTGATTGTTAAATAATATTTAAAACGGGTCACTCACGTAATTTAGTCGATTTTCGCTCGACATGTTCCGTTTTAAATATTATTTAATATGTTCGAGTCTCACGAGAGTTTTATAGTTAAAACTGTTGATTGTTGATTGTTTTTCTTGGCATACGAAATCTTGTTGTCTTACACGCAAAAACTAATTGAGGTATACAACAGCTCATCATTGGTACTTTAAATTCTTGGGTCTATTATTAGAAAACTCGACTACGTCTCGTTTTGTAATGGCGACCCTTGAACTTTAAGAACCCTTATTAAATCACTGTTGCATAAACTACTATTGTGTAGGTACTTAGTTCGTTAAAATTAAAACTTTCCAATTCGTTTTTTGCTTTTTCGCGGCAACAAAGTAAACACACGGAGTGTCTGGACACCGACCTAATATTGCTAAAATACATGTTGTTTTCTAGCAATAGAGGTGTCAACTATTGGGTTTACGAGTAACGAGCACTATAGTACCTTGCTAGGTATCATAATTACCGAATATGTTACGACGCGTGGGAATGCTTCTAACAAGGTGGATCGATTAAATTATTGATACTCGATCGATTAGTCCAGCAGCAGTATAGACATCTTTGGGATAAAAATTAAATGATGATGATTTTTTTTTATTAAATAAAAGACTGAAAATTATAAATTTAAAGAGATGTCATATAAGTACTACAGAAAAAGTGACCAAGGCCCCCGGTGAGCAGGGCTGGGATCGAACCAGCGACCTTCTAACCACTGGGCTACCCGATCATGGCAGCCAGTGTCCGAAATTTCCTAAGTATTTGTATAAAAGACCGAGAGTTTAATGTTTACAGAGGAACCCTAAAAGGGCAAAATATCTAAGATTAATAAAAGCTCTTTACCAAAATATACTATGCCACGGGACAAATAAAGCCTTATGCACAGGGCCCGTAATTTTCATGCCGGTTTCGTTATAATGACGTATATAAACACACAGGATGTTTTAATACGAAATGAGTTGATGATAGAGATAAAATCTATCAACGTTCGATTCTAACGTCGAACGTAATAGTTTTGATACTATTCAATGACAGCATTATTGTTTCAAACGTAAAACCTAAAACATGATGTATGAAGCTTGACGTCATTTGTCTGTCATTGGCATGAAAATTACGGGCCCTGCGTTATGCATAATGAGGAATGACTTTGTGAACTGTTTATCAAAATTAAACCAGTAGGATAATATTAATATTTGAAAATGTATCTTGTATTAGTCATTGTTTGATCATTCTGCCCTTCTATTCATAGACAGTCAATTGTTAATATTAATAGGAAGGATGAGACAAATAATTGTAGGCCATACCCGTTCGGGCATATCTGTTGGATCTGATATTTCTAAATAAATAAATTAAACTAAATTAAAAAAAATCTGCCAATAAATGTATGGGAAATTTGTCTTGCGGATGCCTGGCGGACATACCTACTATGGTAATATGACGGATTGCGTGAACGTGTATGGCCGTAAATTATGTAGGAAATTCAAAATTAACATCAGCGCCACTGCACCACCCTTGTTTAGGTAACTAACCCGGAGTTAAATTGTCATACAAAAACGCTTAACTCCAGGCTATGTGGTGCAAGAGGCCCCTAGAGTTAAAAATATTTTAAATATTCGAAGAAACGTCGGAGGTTAGTTTTAAAAGTTTTACACGATTAAGCTCGGTAATTGTGAAGTTTACATAAGTGTTTCTCAAAGGATGATTTACAGTAGAAAGGGACGAAACGGGACGATCTGTCAATATTATAGATATTGATAGATCGTCCTGTCTCGTCCCTTCACGTCCCGTCACGTCCCGCATCACGTCCGAGCTCGGAACCCTCGAATTTCACGTGACGTTTTCTATAGAAACTGATAGATCGGCCCGGCCCGGTCCCGTCCCGGCCCGGTCTAGTGTGAGTCATCCTTAAAATTGTTGTAAAAGTATTATGTCATGTTCATTTTCTATGAGATAAAGAAAGTGATTGCTACACAAATAATAGTTTGTAGTCATAATTCTAGTTGTAAAGGGCTCGAAACAACAGGACGCATCTAGTTGACATTTGCGATTAGTTCAACTCAAGCCCCCCGTCAAAACTGACTCATCAAACTCATAAACCCGCCCTTCACTTCCTTACCAACTAAAGGAAGTGTCAAAAAGAGATGTATATATTTCTCCCGTTCGTTATTTCTCCGATGCCGTAGGTTGTCGACAGTTTTGCTGATCTCTTTTGATGCAATTCGTCCAAGCAGCCAAATTAAATACATGGTTGTAATTTGGTAGTCGGTATCAATGCATTACAACTTAACTTGGTCGCATATTGTGTGGACTTTTCAAATGTCTTAAGAGGCACGTAATTAGGTTAGACTTACGACATTTGAGAAATACACTGCCAATTTCAAGGCCGCTCCAAACTGTTGACATTTGACAGTTGTTGTACTACTACTACTGGTTCAACTTTAAAGTGTTTCTTTTTAGTTGGATGCGCACGGCGGCGTGCAAGGAGGACAGCGCTATACACGCGCGTAGCGTTATCTCACTCAGAAACCGGAGTGCGGAGCACATCGCATCTAGTGTGACATCCGCCTAATGAGTAGATACTAAACGGGAGAATACTTATTTTTAGTAAAAGGTACCAATGTGTCGATTTCTAAGATTAATTTCTAAATTAATGTAAAATTTCTAAATAAAACAAAGTGGTAAGTACTTTTAATTTAAAACAATAACACATATAATAATATTACTTATTAACCATTTTTAAGTTTCACGCAATTTCATTGCAAGTTTAAAAAAAAATTTGTAAAAAAAACAAAGTAGGTTTTTGTCATAGTGAACAAACCCTAAGGCAAAGAAAACCAAGAAGTTAAGTAGGTAGGTATATCAGAGATCAAACAACATGCTTTTACATTACAGGAACGAAATCTCAATATTAGCTTGAGATTTCCTCATTTCCATATTTCGTTTTTAATATATGTAATGTTGTGGAACTTGTGGAGTTCGAGTACCTACGCCTACGGAGTCTATATAAATAACTATGAAATTATAATCAAGCAGAAATGCTTGCTACGAATGAGTAGGTATATTAGAAAAAAAGTGGAACTATATTTTTTTCATTCCTCTTAAAATAAACTGTATTTTTTTTATTTCAAATAAAGAACTATAGACGGTACTTTTAGGAGCGTTGGTGGCCCAGCGGTATGCCGTGAGACTTTCAATCCGAAGGTCTCGGGTTCAAATCCTGGCGGCTCGTACCAATTTTTCGGAACTTACGTACGAAATATCATTTGATATTTACCAATCGCTTTTCGGTGAAAGAAAACATCGTGAGGAAACCGGCCTAATCTCAATAAGGCCTAGTTTACCCACTGGGTTGGAAGGTCAGATGGCAGTCGCTTTCGTAAAATTAGCGCCTACGTCAAATCTTGGGATACTACGTGGCATAAGTCGGGAAAAATGCTAAGAATAAGAGTCTGTACTTTAAGGTAGGTATTTAAAAAATGTAAACAAACGAAACCACGTTACTTGGTAATTTGTCCAATGAGGTTGCAACATTTCGTATCTGTCAGCTCAATGTTTATGGATTATGTGATTGGCCCAACACCCGAGTCATTTCATTGCTTTAACTGTACTGAGGAAATGCCGCCAGCATCCTAGGTACAATGCCTCAAGGACCTACTTTCGATTTAAGGTAATAGATAGAGGTAGGTAGTTAGGTAAGTTACACTTACCGTATACAATGTGTAAATCAAATACGGGCGAACCTCTTAAGGATGGTTAGTAGGTATAGGACATAAGAAATGTAATTGGGTAACTTTTAAATGGAATCGCAATTAAATTTTTATCCATAGAAAATAATTCGACCCGCAATGTAATGCAAACACACTCGCGTTAAACAGTCGTTGACAACTGTCAAATTTTTTAAAGTACATTGCTGCTGAAAATTTTATTAAAAAAATTATTATGGGGTTATAAATAAGTGTAACTTAAAAATATGTTTTAATTATTGATAACACTAATGAATTCTACGTTTGGTTAAATTTATCGCCCGTATTTCACACTGTACAACTCGACGTTAGTATCTTATGACATTTGTATTATAGACGAACACCGTAAAAATATGTAATTCTTTGTAGTAAAAGGTACGACTTTCGAGGTAGTCTAAAAGGGGCTCGTTTAGAAATGAATCTTATAAGCAACTGACACAGTACCTAGTACCATCTTCACATATATATTTATTATTCCCTAAAAGTCTTTCCTTGTGCAATGTTAGGTGCACAATTTTAATATTGGCATAAAGGTTCTTTTTAAACAGATTATTAATAAGGTTTCGAAACGGCTCATAGGCGTCTCGGGTGATCAGCAAGCAGGGTCGTTCTTGGCCCAGAGGCTAAGTACTTATCGCGGCCCAGGAGGTGCAACGCGACCAGCGTCCTCGGCGTCTTTTTTATGTATGTTAAAATGTTTGTTATTTATATTTGTTATTACGATTACAATATTTATTGTACCATTTAAGTTCCATCATTATCATTGTCGCTACTTAAACAAATAACTACTTTTTCCCCACGACTCGTCAATTATCATGTCGTAGTAACTCAGCAATGTCCGTTATAAAAACGTAAAAAGCACTAGCTCGCTCGCATTTTTCGCCTAATCGCCTCAATGAACCAATTAAAGGGCACTGATAATCGCGGATGTGAGTTTAACTGCGACGAAAGGACTCGCATGCCGCCTTAATCTTAGAAGGTCGATGGTTGAAGCGTTCGATAAGTTATATACTTTTCTGCCCTGCCGGTATGCAGCCAATTGCAGGCCGCTACGCTAAACAAATTCGCCGCTTGCCGACTGCGTCGAGCAGAAAATTAGTGTACAGATCTTGGCCAGTAAATAAGAAAACCCCAGATGACATATTTGTCGACCTCAGCTTCACTTTGGACGACAATTAATAAAATCTGAGACATTTAGGTATTACTTTACAGGCCTGGGTAAGTAATTGACTATTATCGCTTTAATACGTGACGACAAAAGAAGAACTGATAGATAATGAAATCTGAATTCTACAGTAAGTAAAAAAAATCCCATCCTTTAATTTTAGAGTGGTGATAATAAACGTAAGAAATATACAGTATGATTCTCTCTATGCACGAAGAAGAACATATCCTGATTCCTGGTAAAACTATATTCATTTGATAGTTAGATGGACGTATTGCGTTTGCAAAAATGTATTTTCTTAGGTATAGCAATTACATTCTTTAATTAGGGTTGGTACAATTGACCTTTGCCTTAAAACTAATTAGTAATAAGGCAAATTAGTAGTGGGTTGAGTGCATGCATATGGGGTAAATATTTTTCACTGCACCTGTCTTTAAGAAATGTTTTCCATTAAACAACTAAAATATGAGATTAATCAATTTTTTTTCTACATATTCAACCCCAACTGGTTCGTAGTCTGTTCAGCTAGCTCCATTTTTTTGGATCTAGTGAAACCCCGAAAAAATTTTCTATTAAAATGCTTAATAGAACAGGCTGCATTTTTATCTTTTTATTCCTTCGCTCGATATTTGTCTACTGCTTAACGAGTAGCGACCGGTTGTCATCCGGCGGCACGTCAAAGGGCCTGCATCGCGCAACAATTCGCAACCCGCGACATCTCACTAATTCCACTTCAACTATGCACTTGGGGCGATGAACTGTACGAGTTGACCTTTTATTGCTATGTGAAAAATGCTTTTGCTGATTCTTTTGTAAATTATGTTTCAAAAATTACACAACCTAAAAATTAAACTGTCAGTACATTTTATGAAAGAATTGTTTCTGAAACGGGTACTTAGAAAAGCAGCATACTGAACCTGCCGTATCATACGCCTGAGTGCTTACCATGAGTTGGACGTAACCGTACGCGTTAGCGACTGCGCGTTTCTAAAGTATGTTTCAGTTGTATTATTTGTGAAATGCTTGTTGGTTCGCAGTCAGGTTACCAGCAAGGTAATATGGACACCCTGCTGTCTGAAATAAAATATTTCATTTCATTTCATTTTCAATATCAATATTTTGGTAGTATAACTTCATGAGATATGTTTAAACAAATTTGAGATATTACAATGGAATATAAAACAGTATCCGTTTTGAAATTTTAACATATGAATTGTTAATAAAAATATGAAAGGTTTTGCCTTTAAAAATTGTATCTTCGCTATTTGATACTTTAGGAAGTCAAGCGCACACCTACCGGTAGAGCTTGCGGGTTCAAGGTGGTTCAAATCACACTCCGACCAGGGATTGTTGTCTTAACTTGTTGTCATGT
Organism: Lathronympha strigana; assembly: GCA_949128165.1. Lineage (NCBI taxonomy): Eukaryota > Metazoa > Arthropoda > Insecta > Lepidoptera > Tortricidae > Lathronympha > Lathronympha strigana. The sequence goes on from OX421911.1 coordinate 6,957,553, forward strand.
AAAAAATAACTACTCACTCTTCCGTCACCTTCAATCCCTCGCCTGCCGAAATACAAGCCAAACTACGCAAAAATAAGTGTGCAAAATTTGTTAGTGTAGTTGTGTCATTTTGTGTTAGTGTCGTCATTACTTATAAGAAATTATTTACTGATTTCAAAGTGTTACTTAAGATCGGAAACAGTCAATTCAAGCTCATTATACGCGTTTAACACGTTCACTGTCCCGATTTGACATGTGAACCTTACGGTTTTGTAATAGAAGCGATTCGTGCCCCATACGTGGGGACACGGACAGTGAATGTGTTTAATCTCGTTTCAATCGACAGAAATTCTAGTTATTTGGCATAATTGGGATAACATAAATATGTAACTTATCCCAATTATGCCTAAACTAAGAAAATCCAAAATAATGAAACTTAGCATAAGCTTTAGGACAATTTAGTTAATTTCTCAACTATTTGATATTTCTAAAACTTTGAATCTTGCTCTAAGTTCACTGCCGGGGGCGCCTGTAGATTTTGCTGGAAACTTGATCCGTGCGGCATTACGTATCGGATATTGCTATCAACAACATGGCGCTAAAGTTAAATTGCCTTTAGAGTTAAGAATAGCATATTGATATTTTAAGCATTAATGTAAAGTTAATATAATTTGACATGGAAATTACTCGCCATTTCAGCTTAGAAAAATCTAAATTTAGCCTTTGGACAAATTGGCCTTAACGCAACGCCACCCTTTTTTTGTTTTACATATTTCGGCCCGGTAGACTGATAGTCTACAGCCGTAGGACAAGATTAACTTTTATGCCGGATTTCACCCCATCAGTAGGGGAAATGAGCGCTAAAATTTAGTGCGAAAGTACTAAATTTTAGCCCTACGCGACAATATTTCCACTCTCACCATTTAGATGGTTGGCAGTCCTCAACTGTGCGCTTTTCCCGAAACTTCCTGCCTCGCACAGCTAAACTGTGGAACGAACTGTCGCCAGCGGTGTTTCCGGACCGATACGACCTTCAAACCTTCAAGAAAAGAGCGTACTCCCACCTTAAAGGCCGGCAACGCACTTGCGACACCTCTGGTGTTGCGGGTGTCCATGGACGACGTTAATCGCTTACCATCAGGTGATTCGTTTGCTCGTTTGCCCCCTATAGCATAAAAAAAAAAAAAAAACTAAAGACGAAGGCAGAGAAAGGCAAGTGAATGTGAATATATTAATCAGTCGAGTTATATACATAGATAATGTCAGACAACACAAACCGCTGAAGGCAGAACCTTGATCAACGTTCTTGTCTTTAGTGAAAGGTACCAATTTTTCGCTTGTTCATTTCTATACCAAATCTTTAAGGCATTGGCGCCTTTTCGTAAGCGACAATTTGGTACTTTTCAATTGACTTTAAAATTTCAAAAGGTTCTCCATTCGTGGGAATTTTTATTGCTACATATAATCACAAATACTTCAGTTATCAATCAATACGACACCTGATAGAAAGTGAAAATAATCTAAGATGGAGTTTATCCGATCAGTAACAGCCTATTGACATGTGATTTAAAGAGTCGAATGAACGATTCTCAAAAATGGCAAATTTCTCTATTCAAAATTGAATGAACATAATAAACTAACCTTAATACGTAATCCATCTTGCGGTTTTAATATTTGAGGGGCTTTCTTGCCGTCGTCGCATTTCGAAGGGTTTCGCCTTCTTGGATTTATTTTGCGTTTCGTTTTATGCGGGGGAGACTTTTATGGTTGCGGTCAGTCCGTCCGACCCTTTGGTCAAACAAAGATTAGCTTAAATCGTAAATATGCGACTGCTAAATTGTACAGAATTTCGGTGACAAAAACAGACGTAAAACGCGAGTTAAAAGGTTTTTTCAGCTGATTGCGTAGGAAAATAAACCTTTTATCATTTTCTATCAGGCGTACGTAGAAAAAAATGACATTTCGCATGTTATATTAGATTGTTAACTAAGGTGAGGTAGTTGGGCGCTCGAACAAAGTGAGAACGCCAATAATGCAAGTTGGAAATGGGTACCTTTTACCCGAGTTAAGCACTCTACTTTTCATTTCGAATGCGAGGAAAGTAAAAAAACAAGATGAACATTAAAACTATTTCTTTATTAACTTTATGAAGAAAGTATTAGGTACACACGCGTTCATAAGTGAAGAATATTTAACACAACAACGGCATGCGAAATGTCACAAACTTTTCCACTTCTTCATCGTATCTATCATTTAGTCAAGTTAGCTTTCTATTGTAGGTTTCTTTAAGGGTTCCGTACCATTATATACAAAAACGGCAAAAAGTGTGTAGTATGAGAGCCCCCTTAAATATAAATGTAATGTATTTTAGTATTTGTAGCGGCAACATAAATACATCATCTGTGGAAATGTCAATTGTCTAACTGTAACGGTTCGTGAGACGGTTATACAGCCGGGTGACAGACAGACAGACGGACAGCGGAGTCTTAGTTCTAGGGTCTCATATTTACCCTTTGAGTACGGAACACTAAATCCAATAATATCAAAATAAGACCTAGTTTACCCTCTGGGATGGAAGGTCAGATGGCAGTCGCCTTTGTTAAATACTTACGTCAAATATTGGGATTAGTTGCCAAAGCGGACCTCAGGCTCTCTGAGTCGTGGCATTAGCCGAGAAAACGCTAGGATTCTTCCTAAGGAGAGTACGGTACCCTAAAAACGATGTGACTTGATTGGCCAATGAGGTACAACATTTTGTACGTAAGGGTTTCATAGAACTATTTCATTGGCCAAACGACTAAGTCACTTTGTTTTTGTTTCCATCCTCTTAGCCCCCATACACCTTAACCATTCAAAAATTTTACAGCGATATCAGTTTCGGACTAAGCTTTTAAATGCAGGCTTTATTTTTGGATAAAAAAAATGGGAAACTGGGTCATCCGGAGAATAATTCGATAAATCTCTTGATTTCAAATGTGGTTTTGAATACAAGGACTATATAGAATCTTTAAATCGCCACAAGATGCAATCTCTTGAATGCCGTAGAGATTGTGTTGACTCCGCTCTATTGTATAAAATAATAAATAATTATGTCGATGCCCCTAACCTACTCAAAATTATTCACATTAGAGTTCCAAGTACCAGAGAACGCCGATGCCGTCTAAAGCATAAACATCTATTCTCCATCCCTCGTAGTAGGACAAATTATTCGAAAAATATGTTTATTAAACGTGCATGTGCAATTTATAATGAAAATATTAAATTAAAAGATATAGATATATTTAACTGTACTATAACTTCATTAAAAAAGGTGTTTAAAACATAGAGTAAGGTAGAACATGTACTTACTTGTCGTGCAAAATCGTGTTAGTTTTAATTAAGAAAATTTGAAAATTCTGGAAACTATAGGTCTAGAAATAAGAAAATAATTTGTGAAAATATTTTTGTAAGACTGTTTGTTTCATAATAAATAAAAAAAATAAAATAAATAATAGTAAATCTCTGGCAGCATGCAATAAACGCAACCTGACGGTAGCAAAAACATGACCCACTTTCTCATTCTTGAGTTAATACTAAACCAGTACGAACCTTCTACATATACAACAACATCTGCAGGAGACAATTAGGTGATTAACAGTTAGTAAACGACATACGAAATATTTAAACTAAAGAGTTTACGATTATTTAGAATTAAGAGGCCTTACAGCTTTGAATAATTCCTCAACTCAAATTATGATGTAAGTATAGGTAATTTTAACTAACTGTTAAATATGTACTCTCTCATAATAATTTTAGGTTGTATTAGCCAAAACATAAATTTATTTTCTGTGATAATATAGGTACAGCGTGGAACAAACCTAAGGACCTAAAAGATCGTTTTTAAAGGAATAAGGACGCCTAAACCACAACTTATTACATAATGTGTTATAGCAGGTTCATTCTAAATCATTATTGGGTTGTTTTAAATAGCAATGATTATAGTTTATCAAAATAACTTTAAATGCTAAAGCTTATTAAACTAAAGTAACAAACTGAGTAATATCCATTTATTTTATTTATTAATAATATCGCTTGTACTTAGAAAATGGCCACGGGCGTCTTGCCTGTTACTAAGATTGCATATACTCGAGAAATTCGCCGGTATTTCGATAGGACCATTTGGCGTAGTGGTTATGGCGTTAGCCGCGTAAGCTGAAGACCCGAGTTCGATCCTCGGATTGGCCTTCGTCGGTGTTGGTCTTTTTCTTTAGTATATGACATCTACTTCAATTTATAATTTATATATAGTAGTAGGTAATACTTTAATAACAAATCAAAAAATATGAAATAAAATAATTTGATTTGTGTCAACAAAAAGTTATATCCATTTACTTACAGAACTATAAAATTCTATTAATAATATCACTCAAACTTAGCCCCGACGAAATTCTCTGAAATATAATGATATTTAAAAGTTACGAAGTTTGTTTAGAAAGTACCTTCGGTGTGTTATAAAAAGTGACGATAAAAGCGATCAAAGTTGGATTTTCTAGAAAGATTTCGACGTTTAATAAGATGTCACTTAACTTAGATAACAAGATTGTTGGACAACTGACTTTGATCTATCGTGCGATTTTAAAACTTACGAGCGATTTTACTTTATTTCAAGGTCATTGAAAACCTAAAATACTTAGTAAAATATTTGTGTTTTTTTTGTTTATACGCTTATGTACTTACTCGTAATTATGTAGGTAGGTATAATATGTTAACCACACTCGCATATATAATATTGCTCTAAAAAGTATAATTATTGACTCTTACATTAATAGTAAGTAATGTAACATCTCCTTCTTCGTGCCACATTTTTTTATACTACGACGGTGACAAACAAGCACACGGCCCGCCTAATGATAAGCCATCACCGTAGCCTATAGACGCCTGCAACTCCAGGGGAGTAAAATGCGCGTTGCCGACCCTTTTAAAAAAGGAGGATTCGCTGTGTTGACAGCTAAAGGGGCAAGCTTTGCTCCGTGGGTCCCTAGGGGGCAAACGAGCAAACGAATCGCCTGATGGTAAGCGATTAACGTCGTCCATGGACACCCGCAACACCAGAGGTGTCGCAAGTGCGTTGCCGGCCTTTAAGGTGGGAGTACGCTCTTTTCTTGAAGGTTTGAAGGTCGTATCGGTCCGGAAACACCGCTGGCGACAGTTCGTTCCACAGTTTAGCTGTGCGAGGCAGGAAGTTGCCTCTTGGAGCTCTGGCGACCTTACTCACCATCAGAAACAACACTATGAGTAGGGACTAGTGTTATTAAACTGAGGACCTAACGGATGTCGGCAGTCACCATGCGAAAGTGTTCTCCTCCTCCTCCCTGTGTTCCTCAGGGTGGCAGCGTCTGCATCTGCAATACCGGTCTAAATTCTAATGTACAAAGTACCTAAATGCGACAATGTAGAGTGCAGACAAGACGAAAAACTTTCAAGCTCCGTAGTTATCTCTATCACTCTTCCATATTAGTACGACAAAGACAGTTGCATTTCGTTCGCCACTGAGCGTTAACAATTAGCATTTTGTCTACGCGAATTTCGTATCCAAAATGTATTTGTGTTCTGATAATCTGATCGTATTGATATGAAACTATGATCAACTTCACTTTAACTCCAACCACGGGTCCAATGCGAAAATCATTTTTTATTACTTAATAAACGAATAGTAGTGGCCGTCCAATTAAAAATTTCACTACGTGACCAAGATCACCATATGGAAAATTACTAAGAATACATCCATGTAATGTTGTTATATTAGAAAACCCATTCCCCTAAACGAGGGCGCCACGGGACGCTTTGCCTCTTAGCATATATCAAAGGTTACGAGTATATAAGTATGGATAAACGCACCTGACCTGCATCAGCACAAACCATTATAAACCCAAATATAAACTTTTCAAAGTAACAGCTACAATTTAAATACAAACCAGATTAGCACTCCACGCACGGCGCGTTCGAAAATACTGGCGTGATGAATAAATAATATCCCCAGAGCCTTCGCGAGTGAGCCTAAGAGAGTGGCTTGTGCCCATCCGGGCCGTAATCGTTTGGTTATTCTTTAAACATTTTGTTTTACGAAAACGGCAAAACAGGTTAGCTTAATAGTAATACTCGAATATGATTTTGTTTCTAGATCAAAACTAATGGAATTTATTCTACTTGTATTGGGTTACTCACGTCAATAAAGTCGAAAATAGCTCGACATGTTTTTGGAACAGTACATTTCCCTTAATCATGAGTGAGATGCGCTCGCTGCGATTGGTCTACGCACAAATGGGATTTATTTATATCGATATTCGCTGTTATTCTTCATCGTTACAAATCACTTGACTCCTAATTTCATTAAAAAATACAACACATTACTATACGCAGCAACTAACAATGTGCAATATTGTTTTTTACATGAAATTCGATCGGTGCAAATGTTTAGCCTTGAATTGCACTCAAAAATGCCACCTCGTAGTACTTCATACTAATATACTTATACCAACCAACCTATAATCGGTAGATCAGCTATAGTACCACAACTTAGGGGTCTCCTGCCGCTTTATACCTACACAATAGTACATTACTGCAGACGCTGGGAAAGAAGGGCTTAACGGGTGAGTATGTATATAGACGAGCCGAGCGTTAGCGAGGGCGGATAAGCATACGAAGCCGTTAAAGCCCTTTTCACGGCAAGGCATGTATAGTGCTTTTCTCAAACATGTAATGAAATAAATAAATAAAATCTCCAAAAATATGATAGTTCTATTTCTAGAAAAACTAAAAGTTAACTTGACGAATTAATGTATCTAACACAAATATTGCTATTTAGTTCGTGGTGATTCCAACACGAATTTAGTCTCTAACGATAAAACAAGATGATCCATAAATATTTCATGATGTATAAATACGTCGCAATGTAAAATATAAGTACCAAATACGAACAGCACTTGATATTCTGTGACAATGAAAATTATAACCTCTTTACAATTTTTTGTAATTCCTACTTATCCTTAGATAGACAGACACAGTTTTCACTTCAACAAGAAACCAATTTAGTCTAAACAGTTATCGTTTTATTAAAAAAACACGCATGCATTTTGGGTAGCCTATGCCTTCCGACATCTCGTTTGTCATTTGCGCCATCAATTAATTTAGAGCCCATTCAATTTTACTTTCGCATTTCGCACTTAATTCTGGTGGGGCTCAATGAATAGTAATTTCTACGTCAAAACTCGACGACAACATAATTATTATAAATAAACCATTGAAATAGAATAAAAGAATCAAAGTTATTTATTTAACTTAACCTCCAAAATTATTAAAAAACTACCTAGGCGTTTTTTTTACACGCGGTTTGAGTAGTCGCTTTTACGTTTAAATTTAATATTTGAAATGTACCTATATTTGTGTGAGTAAATTTACAATAACGTGTTTTTACTTATGTTCATGTTGATGTCCATTTTATATAAATAAAATTTCAAAATATCATTTCTTATTTTTATTTTTAATAGGCATTGTGGCAGAATGTTATCATGAAACAAAACTGCACGGTTTGAGTAGACACTTTTAACGCTAATGTTTAAATTTATAATGTGGTATTTGTTATGTTCATGTCGATATCGATTAAGTATCGACTTAATATATTCGAATATATAATTTATTGTTTTTTTTAATAGGCGTACTGGCAGAATGTCATCATGAACCATAGTAATAAAACTGTTATAATGGCTAAAAACCATGTTGCTGTGACACACACTTATATGAAATAAAATAAAAAAAATATTACTTCCCGGCCTAGGCCTTAGATTTTGTATGAAATTCCATTACGTGGCTTTCCAGTTGCCCCGCCTGAAACGTGGTACTTTGAAGCCTATTATAACGAACGTTATAACAACATTTCATTGCATGTTTGAGAAATAGTAGATTACATACCAAGGCCGTTTAAGTGGGAGATGTCTCGGATTTCATGTAATTGTCGGCCGAGGCGAAGCCGAGGTCGACTAACATGTGATCCGAGGCTTTCCCATTTAACGGCCGAGGTTTGTATACTATTTTTCTGCCCGACAGAGCCGGCAGGCGGCAATTTAGTTTTGCGTAAAGTGGCGCTTACCGGCCGGAGGACTGAAAAAGGCTTTTTCAGACTGGCGCGTGGCGTGAGCGGCGGGGCGCGAAGCGCGGGCGGCGCCGGCGCCGCGCTCCTATCGCGCCCCTCTTCCATTGCGCGCGTGGCGCGCGCGGCGCGACCGCCACGCGTGCAACGTGCTCAACGGTAGCGAGCGGGCAAGCCCGATGAAAGTGGGCCACGCGCTTCGCGCCTCGCTCACACCACGCGTCAGTCTGATGAAGCCTTAAGTCGCGGCCGATGTATGGACCTGTGCGCCACGTGATAATATATGCTAGATCGCCTGATTCTTAATAAAAAATTGCCAGCAACAATCTATAAAAACTCTGAAAACCTTGTCTGCGTTATAAATGGTTCATTTGCTTAATATGTTTTTACCATGAGTTGGCGCCGGTCTTAACGCGTCTTTTTCGGCTCTCCTACTCTTCTGGCGTAGTCCCGACTTCGTGGAAGTCAGCTTTGGTGCACCCGATCCCTAAAAAAGGCGACCGCTCAAATCCATCCGACTACAGGCCGATAGCTATAACCTCCCTTTTCTCTAAGATTATGGAGTCCATCATCAATAGTCAGCTCCTCTGGTACCTAGAGGATCACCAGCTGCTGAGTGACCAACAATACGGTTTCCGTAGGGGTCGTTCGGCTGGTGATCTTTTAGTTTACCTGACACATTGCTGGGCACAGGCGATAGAGAGTAAAGGTGAGGCACTGGCAGTTAGTTTGGATGTAGCGAAGGCCTTCGATCGCGTTTGGCACAAAGCACTTCTTTCGAAACTTCCATGCTATGGGCTCCCCGGGAAATTATGCGAATGGGTCAGCAGTTTTCTAGCAGACAGAAGCATTAAAGTCCTAGTTGACGGTGAATGCTCAGACTCAATGTCTGTGAATGCTGGTGTCCCTCAAGGCTGTGTGCTATCACCCACGCTATTCCTCCTGCATATCAATGACATGTTGCAAACTAGCGGCATTCATTGTTATGCTGATGATAGTACGGGTGATGCCTCCTACACCGGCCGCGCCAATATTTCCCGGGAAAACGTCATTGAGAGCCGGAACAAACTTGTGTCCGAAATTGAGACCTCCCTAAAAGAAGTCTCAGATTGGGGTCGACTTAATTTGGTCCATTTTAACCCTACAAAGACACAGGTTTGCGCGTTCACCGCAAAAAAACTTCCGTTCGTCGCGTCACCTCGTTTTGAGAGCACTCCCCTATCTGCCACAGCCAGTATTGGAATCCTTGGCATTGACATCTCGAGTGAAGTCCAGTTCCGCGGCCACCTAGAGGGTAAGGCCAAATTGGCCTCGAAGAAGCTCGGTGTGCTCAATAGATCGAGGCAGTATTTCACGCCGGCCCATCGCCTACAGCTTTATAAGGCGCAGGTTCGCCCGCATATGGAATACTGCTCTCATCTTTGGGCAGGGGCACCTAAGTACCAGCTTCTTCCTCTAGACCGCATCCAACGGAGAGCAGCTCGAATTGTCAACTGCCAACGTATTTCTGATCGGCTTGATCCCTTGGCGCTGCGTAGAGATGTGGCCTCACTCTGTATTTTCTATCGCATGTATTATGGGGAGTGTTCCGAGGAATTGTTCGGATTAATCCCTGCCGCTTCTTTCCGCCATCGCCCTACGCGACAATATTTCCACTCTCACCATTTAGATGGTTGGCAGTCCTCAACTGTGCGCTTTTCCCGAAACTTCCTGCCTCGCACAGCTAAACTGTGGAACGAACTGTCGCCAGCGGTGTTTCCGGACCGATACGACCTTCAAACCTTCAAGAAAAGAGCGTACTCCCACCTTAAAGGCCGGCAACGCACTTGCGACACCTCTGGTGTTGCGGGTGTCCATGGACGACGTTAATAGCTTACCATCAGGTGATTCGTTTGCTCGTTTGCCCCCTATAGCATAAAAAAAAAAAAAAACCAACCTTTCACCCAATATTGTCCATGTATGTATCTGGCTTCCAATAAAAAACCAGTCAAAAGCCCGTGCAGTAACGTTTAAAGCCTTTTTTCCGGATTGTGACGAATCGGAAGCAAATACCAGAGCGCGTCAGCCCGCGCCCGACTTTAAAAAATGAATCTATGAATCATTGATGCACCACGCCACTGGACTGGATGTTAATGCCAGACGGATTGCGGCGCCTAAACCTTCTGGAAAATCGAACTGTAAACAAAAAGTGATTGTGTTGGGAGTTGGGATCGGGTTTAAAGTGATATGATATATCTTGTATACGTCACTAATAAGGGATGCTTGTGCAAAGAAATTGTAGACAAAATTAATACAAGTAAGTACCCAATTTTGATTAAACTGATTAGTTATCTTTAAATAATTAAATAATTATTTGATATTTTTAATTTTGACCTTTAAAGTCATGAAACTGACTTTTCTGAATGTATTTTACGTACTTGATATCTTTTGACTCATTTTATTCTCCTTTTTTTCCTGACCTAAAAAGTGAAGCATGAAAAATGAATACAAAAAAAATCTTTTCACTGAAGAAGCTTTAAACCAAGGAATAACTCCTTTATAACACTATCATAACTTTAAAATATTGATAGAGCTTTAGAAATCATGTAGGTATTTAGGCTTTGACAGGGATGTCAACGTACTATTTAGAACCTTACATAAGTTAAAATCTAACAAAGTTTTACCACTGGCACCGTTGAATAAGCTAACATTAAACTTTTAAACACTCGTCTTTGAGAATGTGATATAAAACAAAATCCACCCTATCGCGTTGAAATTAAAATCTATTTTTGTAATCATACTGGAGATATACGTTTTTTAAAGTAAGCGATCGATATTAATGATTGGATGTCGAAGTCAGAATAATGTCTTTACTTAGCTTCTGTAATTTTCAATATTCCTTTACTATTTTATCATTCTTTGACCTATTAATAGAAGTGACACTGACGATTATGTCGGGATGATCTCGACAATGTCAGTATGCAGCTGCATACTTAAAAACGTATAAATGGAAACGTTGTGACAACTGTCGCAATATCACCATTGTGAAACGGGTTGCTGAAGAAGGAATATAAAGCTATATTTAATTTAGTTGTAGGTATAAATTATTGAACTTCGAAGCTCTTTAGTACCTAATTAAAAATTTAACAGAGGTATTTTATATACCCTCATATCATTAGCCCTCTATAATGCGTTGAAATACCGCATATAAAGACCCCTATAATAATGAACTTTTTTGTTACAACAAATTTCTTATCTGTGAAAATGTTATTGTAGCTATGTTATTATCGAATTCAATAATATATTTTTTTTTCAAATTTCAAATCTCTGACAATCAAGGAAATTTGATTTATGACCTCTATTCTAATATCATCGAGATGACGTTTAGTTCGAAATGAAGTGTCAATTGCAAACAATGTCGCATGCAAGTCGCACGTTATTTGATATCGAACGATATGAAAATTGGGGCCAACTCTAGTTTGTCTCTGAATTTTAGTTTTTTAATATTTAATTTAGAATTTTAATTTTACTATGCAATTTAGAATGCCGTTTATATTAAATTCGGATAATTACTTAACCAAAAGCTTTACATAACGATGTGTACAACTAGAAAATTATGCTAAAAATAATTTAATATACTTATATCGGGTTACTCACGTCTATAAAGTCGAAAATAGCTCGACATGTTTCGGAACGGTCCGCGTGCGCGTTCGGTGTGCGCAGAGCAATCGCCGCAAGCGCTTCTCACTCATGATTATGGGACGCGGACCGTTCCGAAACATGTCGAGGTATTTTCGACTTTATAGACGTGAGTAACCCGATATAAGTATATTAGGAAATGCCGCCAGCATCCTAGGTACAATGCCTCAAGGACCTACTTTAGATTTAAGGTAGGTAGATGTAGCTAGTTAGGTAAGTTACACTTACTGTATCTATTTCGAAAATAAATGTTTTTCTCTAGTATATTAATATGTCCAAATTCTCACGGGAGTTTTCTATTTAAAAATTATTTAATTAAATACCTATGCAAAGTTGACCTATGTTTATATTGTTATAATACATTAAAGCTTCATACATTTCAGCTTTCGTGAATCGATTTGTACCTTTAGGACTGGTAATCATACTTTTTGTATTAAAGCCCTTTAACCTTTAAATATTTCACCTGAAAGTTTTGTCTACTCCGCGCCATATTGCTTTAATGGCCGGGCCTCTAAGAACATCTGTCAAAAGCCTCGTGTTTTTAAGTTTTGTTTGAAATATTACGGGACTTCTTACTCGGCCAAAGATATATAAGTTTCTCAACAAACATTTATTTTGACTATAGCAACGGGATAAGGTTCTATTACGTATTTTTTATCATTGTTCAACTATATGATGCAAATTTTTGAATGTTCAGGTATTTTACTGGGTAAAACACTGTATCAGCTCGTAAATTGACCTTAATAAATATTTTTAAATTTATTGAGTAACTATTAAGATAAAATACTTATGAACCAAACAGACTATTTTCAGTCTATTAAAGACGAAGTGAAGTGGAGGCATAGGCTCTACGGTTGACGATATAATTGTAAATACACCAAAGTGATTTAATTACTCTCAATATGTGTCTGCTTTTTTCTGGCTAGTTTTCTTCTATCTTCCATTTTATCTATCGTATATTTCTTCTATCAGTTATCGCTATGTTTTACATTTCAGTAAAATAATAATACAAAAATCACAATTATTTAGAAATACTTAAAAGATAACAAAATCCTTATTTGGATTAAATAACATTGGCAACATATGCGAGTGAAGCGCCTGAAGGAAGTGGTCTCATGTGGAACGTTTTCTCTCGTTCATTTAGTATGTTACAGCGCGATAATGACAATGTCTATCTCTTTCAATCGCGCAGCGTCAAAGAGTGACTCACGATCTGTCGTGAAGATAACTTCATCCATAATACGCCCCCGGGTGAAATGAGATGTCACGGAATGATGCCTGATATGAAAATACATGTCATAATATTTCAACGTCTTAATTTTTAGCTTTGTGAAAATGTTTTGAATTGTTTACTTACTTAGCTACTAACAGAATAGTACATTACGGTAGAAGTGCGAATAGGAGACTATTCGTAATGAGTGGCGATAGAATAAAACACGACCGAAGAGAGTTGCGAATTACCTATTCGCACATGTATCGTACGACGTTTTATAGTACATATGGCCCTTTGAATTTTTGTGCTGTAATATTGCACCATATGTACTGTAATATATTTTATTGAGTGTACCTATATGTGGCGCTTCGCCGGTAAAAACTGCGTAGGCCAAGAAGATGACACCTGTTTATTTTATGGATTGACGTGAATTGAAAAGCAAAACATGCATCGAAAGAGCGGTGCAAAATGCAACGAGTAGATGCATTTCCATATATATATTTTTTATGCAGAAATGTCTGAGAATGATATAAATTTAAGAAATATGGAAAAATTCTAGGCGTTATTAAAAACATTTATTCATAAAGTCAATTTTTTTCAATTCCATGCATATTTATGCATCTGCATAAACGCACTTTCAAGTTCTTTTTGAAGCAGATATTCGGTTCTAGTGATGTCCATGCCCTGTTTAGTTAATTGCGTGTGATTACTATACGTACACCGATCTAGGATACGACTTCTTCTTCCTAGTGTTTTCCAGTTTATGCCATGGCTCAGGGAACCTTTAACTGGAACCCAATTTGGCAACTAGTTAATTAGTTAGTTAGTTTTGCTGGGCTTTTCTGCAACTCGATATCCATTGTGCCTTTTTTGCGTGATATACACTCATAATAATTAGGCAACTAATCCCAAGATTTGACGTCGGCGCTAGTTTTACGAAAGCGACTGCCATCTGACCTTCCAACCCAGAGGGTATAAACTAGGCCTTATTGGAGTAAACTAAGCCTTATTATGTCCGGTTTCCTCACGATGTTTTCCTTCATCAAAAACCGATTGGTAAATATCAAATTATATTTCGTACATAAGTTCCGAATAACACATTGTTACGAGCCAGCAGGATTTGAACCCGAGACCTTCGGATTGAAAGTGTAACGTCACACCGCAGCGCCACCAACGCAAGGATACGACAAGATAAGCATAACTCATTCCATTATAAGCCCGCAGAATTGTTACTAACACAGCTATCACCCATAAAATCTTAATTTGTCATCATGTGATATGATGAAAAAAAAATTGGAATCGTCACGACGTGAATGCAAGCGAATCAAGTCAGTAGAATGTTAAACAACTTTACTTACCGACGACTAAATAACAACATTGATAAAACATCTGTCAAATACTAGGACGTTTACCTTATCTGTCCTAAATATCCGATCCCATTTCTAAATATGCCATATTAGTAATATTGACTTATTATATACCAAGTAACAATAGATGTCCTACATCAAGGGATTCCCGCAGCTGCTGCCACCGCTGCCGCATTTTAATAAATTTTCCTACAAAAGGCTTCGTTCATTCGTTTCTCGATGAGATCCCGATTGAACACCCTTTTCGTTAAGGACGTCCGCTTCCCAGCCGTATCAGTAAGTCTCTTGTACACAGTGATTCTGGAACAGTGCGGGTAATGGGTTTCTCTTTAATAAATGTCATTTCGCAAATCTCGAGAAACATGGCGTGACGCCTATTTCGTCAATGCAACCGTTTGGTTTACACGGCGAAAATGAGTTGTCTGCAGCCTGATATTACATATGCATACATTAGAATTTCTGCAGGTTGCAACTCACAAAATTACGCTCGCCTGGGTAAGGTTGCTATGTAGAATTATTAAATGTCCTAATGAAAACCTGAGGTCACCACAAAGTCCTGAGATTTCTTGCTCGCAACAGTGCCGAAATATCGGGAGCTCATTGAAACAACCACATAATTAGTAAATATTTAGTTGTAAATTGTAGTTGTGATGTAACTATTATTAGCTAAACTCATTAAGTTCATCAAGTTTAAAATATATGTAATTGTAATATTGTAAAATAGGTATGGGTTGAAGGTTGTCTGGAAGAGATCGCTTTTTAGCGATAAGACCGCCTATTGTTTGGCCTCAATCTTAAATCGACTGGTTGTATTTTCTTTTTCTTTTTTTGTTAGTTAAGCTTTTCTTGTATTTAACTATCTTTTCTTGTATCTAACTTAAACTTGAGGTGTGCAATAAAGAGTATTCTATCTATCTATCTATCTATTGGTTTAGAACTGAACTTCGCAAAATGCGAACTCTTCATTCATAATTCATATTGTATTTTTGCCGATTTAAAACACAAATTTGACGATCTGGCTCCTAATATCAAGTAAGTAGTCAACGTTCTCTTTGCCTCTTCGGCTCTCCTATATTTGAAGAATCATTCACTCGAAATTAGCTCTCATTATGCTCTTATGATTCATAAATTCTGTTTTTTCTCCCTAAATTCACGTATGTGCTCCGATGCTGTCCTTTTTAGAAAGTATATATTTTGAAAATAAATGACTTACACGTTTTAAGAGAGTACGTTAAATATCAACCTGTTAGACAAAAAATACTAACTGTAGGTACAGTCAACCAATTGGTACCCTAGGTCACTCTAGAACCATGTCAAAATGACAAGCAGTAAGAGATTTCTTACAATCTGATCAATAGCGTCACTATGACATAGTCTGACCACAGAGGCCTAGGGTTCCAATTGGTTGACTGTACCTACCTTACTGTTACGCATCTACTGTATGCATAAGCCGTCACTTGCAAGATACCGCATCACGTTGTAATCCGACATAGAACTGATCGACAGACCCCTACAGAACCAGGCTTAATGCAAACATATTCGCATAATGCCAAAACTTAATATATCTTTCGTGGTACTTACGCCCTTCTACATTCGAGCCCGTCTGAAAACAGTCGAGAGAATGCGTACAGGTTAATCTTATTTGCACAGGAGGCCTATTTGAACACTGAAATTCTAACTTGATTTGTTATCAACAACACAATAAGATACAATACACATAAATTTATTGAGAAACATGTTTTAAAGTGGTTAGTTTTAAGGACTAAGATACTAATTACTAGACTTATAAGGTAAAAGTAAATTACAAATGCCTGAACTAGATTTTCCTGTGTTTCAGGCGAAAAAGGACAGTCTTATCAAAATCCCTGAAATAGATAGTACACAATTAAGTCTTAGAATATAAAATCTGGGATTCTCTTTTAAGTATTTAAGAACAAAGTGCGGTAGGTGGTCATTTTTTTACGACCATTGGTAAGTTCTCTGTATATCGTACGTCATATTTTGAAGGGCCCGTCGTAGCTTATATTAATTTGCTACAAACGTATATAGGTCTAATCTTGCATTTAACATGCTCTACAAAAATGGGCGCAAAAACGTGTTTTCTGTGTATGAATTGAGTATTAACAATATCTTTGCGCCTTTTGTCTGCAGTCTAACGTGTTGCTTGAGTGTTACGCTTAATATAAATAGTTGAAGAACAGTTAGTACCTCATGCACATGATTTGTAAAGAAGTTCAGTAGCGTATAGAAATGGCCGGAAAGCAGGTATCTTTAGCACCTCTCACTGAGCCCTTTCTAGGTTTAGTAATGTAGTTTTAGCTAAGCTACCTCAGAAAGAAATGCAGTATGTTAGTTAGTGGCTTGATTATATTGCATCGCCGATCGATATGATAATGAACTTTACTCGACTGATTATACGAGATAGATTTTAGTATCTGGTACCGCTTTGTCAGCTTCCGATAAGGCACAAATGCCACAAAGATTCCTTTTGAAGTTAACTTTATCAATAAGCGACAAAGTGTTTTCTTTTAATCATATTATTATATTCATAATATAGATTCGCGTAAAGTTCGTTACTTTAACACAAAGATTTTCTTCTTTCTAGCGTTTTCCCAACTTATGCCACGGCCTGGGATATGCTTAAGCGCTAGTTTTACGAAAGCGACTGCCATCTGACCTTCGACCCAGAGAGGGTAAACTAGGTTATATTGGGATTAGTCCGGTTTTCTTACGATGTTTTCCTTCACCAAGAAGCGATTGGTAAATATCAAATGATATTATCGTCGAAAAACCATTTCTAAGCCAGACGATAATCCCATTGAAAAATATAGAGTGCTAAAGCGCACAATTTTCTCCACATCAAATATCTCAGACATGGCGGCACTTGGACTTTTCAATAACATCCGAACATGTCGCTTTCAAATATTATTCCAATGATAGAACTTCGCAGATATTTTTGCAGACCCAGTCCGTACCTAATGTTTTTCTTAGGTAAGAATTCGGAGATATTTTTAAAAGTCAAAAAGGTAACATTGAGTGGGTGGAATTTTATCGAGGAACTGATAAAGGATGACTCACACTAGCACGGGACGGGGCGGGACGGGAAAATCTGTTAATTTCTTTAGAAAGCGTCATGTGACATCCGAGGGCTCCGAGCTATCACGTGACCCGTCCCGTCCCATTCTAGTATTGAGTCATCCTTAATTTGGAAAGGAATACTTTGAATATTTTTTTGTTGCTACGCAGCATGAAATGAATAGAAGCAATTTTTATAATAACAGTTTAAATCGGGGTATTTACCATGTTTGTTTGAGTAAGCTCCCGATAATTAGGCACTGTTGTAAGCGACATGTCCACGGAAAAACTGTCGTGCTGTGAAGTGGAAAATACCGCATTTCAAATTGTAGTTGTAATGAAAATGGCCATGTTGGCTTAAATTGCAAGTTAAACTAATCGATTAGGTGACCAATTTAATTGTTAGATTATAGAACTTTGCTAAATTAGGTAATATTAAAAGCAAGTATTTTTCACAAAAAGCGTTTTAAGAATCAGAATTTCAAGTTAATTTAAGCCCGTTAGAGTAAGCAGTTTCGGTTATGTCTCAACACATAACAGTTCAAGCAGAACTTCGTGAACTTAAGCACAAACTGAAAGTTGCGGTTATTCTCAGACAGAACATATAACTTGATACTCGTAATGCATCTTCTACAACACAAGTTCTACAACACGCTGCGCTGCTATAAATCACAATGTTTACTAGGCTTATCTCGGCTATAATCTCTGAAAACTGCGTAAGCTTATTGAATTTGAACTATCGTGAGACATTGATATTACAATAAAATTACGTATTAAGTTTATCACCCGGTCAAGGCAATTGCTGCAGGATTCTGTTAAATTTATTCTCACCACTTTTCAAGTCAAGTGTTTGTCAATAAGTCCCTTTGGTCGATTCTCTGCATCTTCTGCCCCAAGACAATAAGGAACGAGGATTTGTGGAGTATATGCCGGCAGTCTCCAATCGCCCAAGAAGTAGCACAGCGGAAGTGGATATGGACCGGGCATACCCTTCGAAGAGGAGCAACGAACAGTGCCAGTCTCGCTTTTGAGTGGAAGCCTCAAGGCGGAAAGCGAGCTCGTAGACGCCCTGTTCACACGTGGCGGCGGAGCGTGGAGAGCGAGTTGCGAGCCGTAGGACTGAGCTGGAGCGAAGTCAAGAAGGTTGCTCAAGATAGAAAGGCGTGGAAGGATCTTGTGGAGGCCCTATGCACCTCCGGGGTGCCCTAGGACCTACAACAACAACAACAACTTTTTAAGTAAGTACCTACAATAGAAAGCTAACCTGAATAAATGATAGATAAGAAGAAGACATGATAGTAACCAGTAGAACAAAGTTACCCATGTTTCTTTTCAATAAAACAAAATATATTTTGCCGTTGTTGTGTTAAACATTTTACACTTTTGTAATGCTTCATCCAAGATTTTTTTCAAGACGTTCAGGAAATAATTTTGACTTTATACTTTTTTTTACTATCTTAGCATTCGAAATGAAAAGTAGAGTGTTTAACTCGGGTAAAAGGCACCCATTTCCGACTCACACTATAACTACTACCTCGTCGGAAATGCGTGCCTTGCAGCCCTTGGTTAACAATATACTCGTACTATGCAAGCGTCTACCTGTTGCCGTTATCAATATCAAGCAAAAAAATCAAGTTTGTTGTATGGGGAACCCTCTTAAATATTTATTTTATTTTGTGTTTAATACTTATTTGTTGTTATAACGGCAAAATAAATATATAATGTGTGAAAATTTCATCTATCTATCACGGTTAATGAAATACAGCATGGTGACAGACGGATGGACAGCGAAGTCTTAGTAACAGGGTACCGTTTTACCTTTTGGGTACGTAACCGGACGCTCTGCGCCCTCTTAAACTAATAGATCTAAAAAGTAGTAGGTATTGAATGAGAGCAACTAATTAAATTGAAGGTTATTGTAATTTATTTGTTACGAACTTGAGGATGACTGACGCTAGTCGAGATGCCTAAACGAGAGGGCTGGGAAGATGTGTCAATTTTGACAGAAATGATAGTCTTTAATGCAATTGATTAATTTTTAATTTGCATTGAAAATAACGGCCGACACTGCCTACATTAATTGTGTTCGCTGTAAACCGCCATAGTTATATTAAATTTAACGAACCAGAGTAATTAAAAGTTGGCCAGACCGACCGGGAGTTTACCTCATTCCTTTTTTATGGGTTTAATTAACTGCAATTATAAATTGTTTCCAAGCTATTGGCTTATCCGTACGGAGAGGATGATTGCTATTTTATTGTTTTTCGTTTTAAATTTGTAGGTACTATTAGCGTTCAAAATTGAATGGGCAGTTTATGAATGAATTTATTTAATTGCCCATGCACTTTTTATTATCATTATTTTGAAATGACATTTCAAAACTGTAAACATTATTTGGCAATTATGAATGAATGAATGAAAAATTTATTTCAGGCAAAGCCCATAAAATTATTAGTACTCCTTAACTTTAAACAAATATTATAACTTACAAAACTATTGTTATTAACTTACACAGTAGGTACGTACATGACAAACAGCTATTTAATAACAAGCACCCCAGATAGACCTTACCGGATGAGAACATTTAAACACCTAAACATTAAATTTATATAATACGAGTAGGTACAATGAAAGAGACGATGAGAGATGATGATTATACATTGAAAGAGATGCCATTTACTACAGAAAAAGTGACCAGGGCTCCCAGTGCTCAGGGCTGAAATCGAACTAGCGACCTCCTGCTTTCGCGGCAGAAGTTCGCGGCGGGCCTGGGTCACTTTCTCTGTAGTAATGACATCTCCTTCAATTTATAATTTAAATATAGTAGCGTGACTACTTATAAAAATAATATGAACAAATATTATTAAAAATAACAAATTATTTGATTCGTGCTTTAAAACAATTTCATTTCATTTATTAATTGCTTTGTGTGTTTACAAAAGATCTTATAAATAGAGTAAATACAATGTTTCAACACAACCCTGTTATAGCATGGCAATATATCTAAATTAACATTAATTAACAATACACTATGGTAGCGCCACCCTCGCTTCTAGAGTCAAACCACGTTAACTTTTCTCGGCAAATGAACTGTCAGACTTGAAAGTGTTATTTTAAACGTCAAACTTCTATGAAATTATGATGTTTACTTAACACTTTCACAGTATATGCTATCAAAATCTAGGAAACTTAGCGTAGACTGACTCTAGTTAAAAATAATCTGAAAAGATTATCTAAAGGCTATAGAAATATAGTAGATACTTATAGTATCTACTATAAGTATCTTCCACTTTATCGGACGAAAAAATATGTGACACGCTCTTATAGCTATATAAATATAAGATTGTATCAGATATTTTACGGCATTCATAGCTAAATATACTAATGCAGGTGAATGTACGCTACTAATGTAATTTATAGGTGCGACCACACCGCTGCTTATTTTTGAGTATTGCACTGCGATTGCGTATCGTTTCTGTACACCTTTGCTTGCTGCTTAAAGCGCGTGTGGTCGCATCCGCATCTTTATATTGTACCTACTGCTACGGTATGTACTCGTAACTAAAGCCCCTAACACAATGCCCATGAATAAAACCAGACGGCAGTAATCTGCGGGGCTAAGATGCCAAGCTGATATCCTGATAATTGCTGGATAAGACGATAGTTTGTCGGCATGTTCTGACAATCTCTGATAATTTTAAACAGATCTGTCAAATGTCTGCATTTGGCAGCTGTCACCGTCACGCTATCCGCAGTTTATCAACTTATAGCATTATCCTATAACATTCGTGGATAACCATCTTAGGCCCGCTGGAGGAGAAATCCACTATTTAAATGTTTACTTATTTTAGCATTCCCTATGGAATTTCTGTGACTCAGATAAATCTAATGACAGCACACATTAATTCGCCATTACTAAGAAATCTTAATTCGAATTAGGCGCCACACATACACCCAAAAAAGAAAACCCTCCGTGAATAGTCGGGCAAAACAACATAATTATATAACGACGAAGTGAGAATATCACTTCCGACTGATATCGATAGCAATCTGAATCCATTCACAATTTTAAATATACGTCAAACTTCGTAAATCCCAGCTCAACACTCGTAAATACGTATTTTGTGCAGCAATAAGCAGCAAACTCGCTCTTTACGCCCGCCATTTTAATGCCAGTTGTAAATATTAATTTGTTGGTAAACTCGGATTTTAATACTGTTGGATTGTAACACGGGAAATGTTTTTGAAGCCCGGAGGCCTGTTAGAGTTGTACAAATCTCAACTTGATTAGTAGGCAGCCTTTATTTGGCGTGTTTGATTTTCCGGTTTTTACCACTTTCAATTTGATCGACGTTTTGTAACTTCAATCCGTGTATTGGATGTAATGTATCCCCGAGTCACGGGTTCGAGTCCTACCCGAAGTCATTTTCAACTTTTTCTTTCTAAGCAATTTCAACATGGTAATGTCTAACACACCCGTCTGGCTGTCCGGCCACATGATGCGAGACAAAGCCGGAAAGTGGAGCAAAAAAGTCACGGAATGGTACCGCAGGGATGGCAGCAGAGGGCAAGGACACCAGTTTACCAGATGGGAGGACGAGCTTAGGCTGACTGTGGGTCCAAATTGGAGAAGGGTCACGTAGGACAGACCACAGTGGAAGGAGTTGGAGGAGGCTTTTGCCAACTGCATGGCACTCCAAATTACACTTTAAATAGTCTCTGACCCGGAATAAAGAGCGTTTATTATTATTATAATGTCCAAAAAAATTACACTACGCTCATATCGCATATTCCTGTCGCGATTGTGTTGTGACTCTGTTACTCAATGTATTAAGAGAGCGCAGAGCGTCCAGAGTCGCCCTCTGTTTTCTTATAACCCTTTCTATTTCTCTATAGTCCATGGTATCATCTTTGTAGTCATACTAATTCCCTTAATTTTAGTCGACATGGTATAGTTTTATATTACTTACTTTGGACTTTTAGCCGTTTAGGTGACAAAGTAAAAATAAGTAAATCGTAATTATGTGTCATAGACCAAAAATTAGTAATTAGCAAGTTTTTTAAATATGTCGTTATTATGATTTTCGCCGGGATGACGTAAAAAATATAACATTTAATGTTGATAAAAATATATTTTTTATCTATTTTAGCTCATACTATATTTTTTGCTCTTGATGGTTTCAGTAATGCATGGCTAATCTGTCTGGTCACTCCTGTACGGCTTGCAGAAATAGATACAATACATCGTCCCCGTTCGGTTTACCGTGAGTTCTCTCTTGCCTATGCTGAATATCGCAATACCCACGTTATTATTAGCACGTATGTATATTGTACTGGCCAGCTTGTATGTATTAAGTACTTCTTAATCACATTCATTAGAAAAGTTTTGTTGAGTCCAAAACTCGGCCGTTCTGGAGCAGTGAGCACGACATTGTCTTAATAAATCTTTTGGGTTTGGAACTTTTATCAGAATGTTTGATGCCAAAGATCGAGCAAGCTCAGTTGAGTTGTTATGTTTGTTATTCACAATGAATCATGAGCATAACACGTCAAGGAGAACTGACTGGAGGTTGATCCTTAACACATTCAGTGCCAATGACCTGATATCTGGTTCTCTATTCGTATGCGCTCTTCGCGGTATACGCATCCCCCATGTTATGGGACTTATAGGCGACGCTCGCCCGCGCTAGCACTGAATAGGTTAATGTGGAATGCGTAGACATACCGTCACAAACAAATACGCATAAACTAAAAACCGGCCAAGTGCGAGTAGAACTCGCGCACGAAGGGTTTCGTACCATTATTTTTAAAAACGGCAATTGAAATACATAATCTGTGAAAATTTCAACTGTCTAACTATCACGGTTCTTGAAATACAACCTGAAAGCAGAAAGACGGCGGAGCCTTAGTAATAGCACAGCGTAAGGATGTATTTTATACAGTGGGTTAACTCCGCCGATTTTTGGATCATCCATGGGGGGCGCGCGGGGAAGGAGGCGGGGAGGAAATGCCGCCGAATTTTCATACAAATTCGGCGGTCTATTTTAAGGAGTGTAAATTGGAAATTAGTTTGCCAATCAGTCTAATATTTTTCGCATAGTTTTTGACAACCCTGAGCCTCAGCACGACCACCGAGCCGAGCCGCTGGCCGTGTATGAAGTTACCTCACTGTATAGAATACATCCCTGCGCTGTGGTAATAGGGCCCGTACCCTTTAGGTACGGAACCCTTAAAAAGTAGCTAACTACTACAAGAAAGAGGATTTTCATTGACTCGATAAGTATTTTGGCGTAGTGGTCTCACTCAATCTCATTTGGTGCTTAAAGGAGCATCGTAGGGGCTGGTAGTCCATACAAAGTATCGACATTTGATTTATCGAAATGTATAAAACAGCCATAAAAAATCTACTATTTTGGAATTGGTTCCATAGTAAAAGTTGTTATGGATATAAATAATGACTTCCTCAATATTGCCGGTTATTAAATTAACAACCTGTATATCTAAGTGGCACTTGTGCCAACCAGGGTTAGCCAAATGCCCCGGAATCAGCTGTCAAATCCCATACTTAAAAGCTCTTAACTCTGAGTTACCGACTAACTCTGGATGGCGCATGCGGGGCTTAGGGTGACGGAAGAATAAATGATCATGAACGAATGAGAAACCAACTAGTGAAGGGATTAAAGTATAATTTCCGTTGGAATTTCTTACACATATTGAGATCAAATAAAAATATGTGTACTATACACATATTGAGATCAAATTATATCAGGGATGAGTCCGCAGTCGAGACTGGATGTCTTGTGAATGACGAGAAACTGGCATTGTGCCACGCTCGACAATACGTACAAACAACAATACAGTATTGTTTGCTTTGTTCTGACAACTTGCAGGTGCTCGGAGTTAGCTTGGTTCATCTATACAACGCGCTGGTTAGGAGCAAACTTGAAGCGAGTGCTTCTGTTTGGAGCCCTAGCGAAGCCAAGTACAAACTTATGCTTGAAAAGGTGCAAAAAGCATTTTTGCGCTTTTTATATAAAAAACTTTATGGATACTATCCCTTTATGTACCCAACCCAGTTTCTACTTGGCTGCCTAGGGTTTAATTCTCTCGAAGTGCGAAGGAGCAATGAGCGGTTGATGACGACGTGTAAGGTGCTACGAAATAAAATAAATAGCATAGAACTGCACAACGCCCTCAACAACATCATTGTTCCTCCGAACAAGTCACGCCGGCGCCCGTACCTACAACTGTCGGATGGATCCGGGCCACGCGCGACCTCAGCTCGCCGCCACTCTCCACTATGTGATATGCTCAACTCGATGAATGGGCTTCTGCGTAATGACATAGATGTGGACATATTCACAGACTGTTGGTCCAAACTTACATCCAGGTGCCTTGCTTACTGCGAGAGAGTATGAATGAATGATTTGGGTGAATGTGTACCTAATTACAATAAGTAGGTACTCATCTTATGTACCTAACAGACTGTAACAATAATAATGTTGTAGAATAACAAGTGTAATTGGTGTAAACCGTTCTTGGTTATAAATAAATAATAATAATAATAATAATACTTCACGATACTAATATAGTTTTCGGATGAAAATGTTTCTTTGGGTAGTGGAAGCAAAAGGGCTTGTTTCGTTAGCCCGACAATAGGTGAAATGAAAATTGTTGAACAAAAATTGGATCTCATTGTATCATTACCAGACGGGGGGCTAAATTTTATGTCCGATAGGGAGTTCCTATATCGATAAACTAATTCTGATGTTTGTTCTGTATTTAAAGAGTGAAATCACGTTACTTCTTCCTAGCTAATGAACTGTCAATCTTTTAACTGTTATTTTAAACGTCAAACTTCTATAAAATTATGTGTCCTTTACTTAATACATTCACAGTCTGTGCTATCAAAATCTAGGAAACAGCACAGAATGACTCTACGATAGCTTGAGAATTGATCTAATGAGATATGTATTAATATAACTTAGGAAAAATAAAGCATTAGGTCCCTGAGTTTTACCAATATTACAACGCGATTTCGATAACGTTAAAAAAAACGTTTAGAAGAAAACATCCGTACAGAGTTGGAGATGAGAGTTGACTCACACCAATCCGATCCAATCCAATCCGGGACAAACTGTCAGGTTTTATAGAAAGAATCACGTGATAGCTCGGAGCCCTCGGATGTCACGTAACGATTTCGATCTCACACCAATTCGATCGGATCGAATTGGTGTGAGTCATCCTTAATCTTTCATTATTGCAAATTTTTCAATTGTTTTGCGATTATTTAGTCCGAGCTCCGATATAGTAGCACAACTTACGCTGTCGCCTGTCACTCCAAATATTAAGTCGCAGCTGACTGATGGACCACGTGTGTACAGGGTTAGCATGGTTGCCGTTTCATCGGCTAACACACTTTGCGTCACTTTCGCACCTACAAACTTGTTAGAACGTGACAGCCATAGTGATAAGTCGACCATCTTAGACTAGCAGCAGCGAGATGTAGCATACCTAAGCTAGCCCGCCTGGTAACATTTGTCAATGAATCCACGGTGAAATGCCACGTTGAGATACGTTACACGTTAGCTGGCCTCAACTAGCGGGCAATTGTAAAATTCTTCGCCATGTATCGGTCGTTTTAATTCGCCGAGTCAGCCAATTTCCGCAGTTCGTTGCTCCGCTTCCGCCGCGCAGTGACGGATCGAACGCTGGCGCAAGTTAAAAACTTCTTATCGAATTTTAAAAAATCCCGCCATTTCGCCGTACGCCGCAAGAGACCTATGCGCCCCGCCCCGCCACTCAGGTCGGACACACCGCTAACTACCCGCACTACCCTTTTTTCCACATCGTTGGCAATTTTCTCTAAAAGCATCGACAGAAGTTTATGATTTAGACAGCGTTGTAACTCGAAGCCAAAGTCAAGTTCGCAAGAAACCTAGGCGCTCCGCCCCGTCACTTGGATCGGACACGCCGCTAACTAGCCGCGATACGCTTTCTTTCACATCCTTAGCAATTTACTCTAAATGCATCGACAGAAGTTTATGACTTGGCCAGCGTCGTAACTCGGAGCTAAGGTCTGGTCCGCAAGAAACCTAGGCCCCCCACCCCATCGATCGAGCCGGACACGCCAGTAACAAGCCGCGCTGCGCTTTCTTTCAAATCGTTGGGAATTTACTCTAATAGCATCGACGGAAGTCTATCACTTGGACAGCGTCGTAACTCGGAGCAAAAGTCCGGTTCTCAAGAAACCTAGGCGTTTTGCCCCGCCGCTCGGGTCGGAAACGCCTCTAGCTAGCCACGCTGCGCTTTCTGTCACATCGTTGGGAATTTACTCTAAAAACATAGACAGAATTCTATCACTTGGACAGCGTCGTAACTCGGAGCAAAAGTCCGGTTCTCAAGAAACCTAGGCATTTTGCCCCGCCGCTCGGGTCGGAAACGCCGCTAACTAGCCGCGCTGCGCTTTCTGTCACATCGTTAGGAAGTTACTGTAAAAGCATCGAGAAAAGTTTATGACTTGGGCAGCGTCGTAACTCGAAGCCAAAGTCGGGTCCACAAGAAACCTAGGCGCTCCGCCCCGCCGCGCGGGCCGGACATGCCGCTAACTAGCCCCGCTGCGCTTTCTTTTACATCGTTGCCAATTTACTCTAAAAGTATCCACAGAAGTTTATGACTTGGACAGCGCCGTAACTCGGAGCCAAAGTCCAGTTCGCAAGAAACCTAGGCGCTCCGCCCCGCCGCTCGGGTCGAAGTCGGACACGCCACTAACTAGCCGCGTTGCGCTTTCTTTCCGACATCGTTGGCAATTTGCTCTGAAAGCATCGGTACAAATGGTACAATCGAGAGGTTTGAGCTCAAAGCATTATCGGGTCTTTTAGTTTGTAGAATGGCAGCGCTAAATGTCTTGGCCTAATTGTAGTCAGCTTGGAATGGGTTAATAGGTGCAACATTTAGGCCCACTTGCACCATCCAAGGTTAGCCGCTAACCCGGAGGTAGGTCGTCGAATTCCATTCAAAATAACGCTTAACTCCGGGTTATGTGGCTAATCTCGGGTAGTGCAAGTAACCCTTGGTTCACATTCAGAGTTTCCGCTGCTTCTGTAGCTTATATATTTGAGATTGGATTTTACCTCTTTAGTCAACTTTCAACAAAATAGAAATATTTATAAAATGGCACCCTAAATTAAAAAAACACCTGAACCTTAATTTTGTACGACTAAAACGTACCTTGTTAATTCACCGGGTCGCTACAAACATGTGATCCTTTTGATTCGAAATGTAAAAGCCATTTTCAAAGCACAGTTACAAAGGCCCCAGCCGGAGGTCGCATTGTCCGGGAGGAATCTGAAGTGTATTCATACTACACGGGGCTTTTACGTAGACTGATGGAATGTAGGGTGTTCAAACTTTCGGAATGCGGGGGACGCTTATTGTTATGAGTAATGCGTAGTGAAACGTAGTTGCCGGAATTTTTGGTCGGAATGTGTAAGTAGAAAAACAAACGTGAATAAAGTTACGGATTATTGAAATCGTAGAGTCCATTTATGCACAGACCAAGAAAGTGTTAAGTAAACATAATAATTTCATAGAAGTGTAACATTTAAAATAACACTTTTGAGTTTGACAGTTAATTTGCTGGGAAGAGACAGCGTGGTTTGACTCTAATTATCATACAAATATGTTTCTTTGCTTGATATGCTTATTAACTTTTATATACCTCCGATTTCTAAGATAAAGGTCGCTATAAATAGTAATACTATGCCGAACTTTATCTTAGATAACCTTCTTCTTCTTCCTAGCGGTTTCCCGGCTTATGCCACGGCTCAGAACCGGGGACCGTTTTGGCAACTAATCCCAAGATTCGGCAAAGGCTCTAATTTTACGAAAATGACTACTATCTGACCTTCCAACCCTACAGTAAATTAGGCCTTGTTAATATTTGTTTGGTTCGCTCACGCACGTTGTTTTCCTTCACCGAAAAGCGATTGGCAAATATCAAATGATATTTCGTACATAAGTTCCGAAAAACTCATTGGTTCGTACCAATGAGTTTGAACCCACGACCTTCGGATTGAAAGTCGCACGCTCTTACCGCTAGGCTACCAACGCTTAGAAATCCCAAAATGATATCTTAGAAAACCGAACAGTTTTATACAGTATTTTTGTGTGAAAGAAACAAAAATAGAGTTTTTCTTCGTTTTATGCTAAGCTTAAAGTTTATTAAAAAAACGTATAATATACTTGTCAATATTAAGATACTTAATTTTAACATACCCGTAAGCGTACAACTAACATTAAATACCCGTATGTGTAGATGTTACAATAAAATATACCTAACTAGTTGAAACAATGTAGCGAAGGAATTTTTCGCCAAGCATATTGCCACATCGATAAAAGAAAAGTAAAGAGTTTCGTTTAATTTAACCAACGGGGCGTTAAAACGCCAAAAGCCAACTAAAAGCGGCCAACTCGGGGAGTAAACAACCTCTCAAAAAAGACAATCCAAGTTTGGCAGCAAAAGTTTTTTAATATTCTCACCGCTCAATGTAATCCCGACCCTCAGAAATTTCTATTCTCGGGGCTTCCCGAATGTAATTTTGCATGAAAGAAATCACAAAGTTTCATGCAAGTTGGAGAATATCTTTCAATATCTGTATTGCGATTGAGTTTAGCTGGTTTCCTCTATTAGGAGAAATAGAAACTAAATTAGATGGTTTTTGATATGCGTAAGGGGAGCGACGTCTTTAAACATATAACTTCTGTATCATTTTATCTATTATATGTGTTTTTTGAGGCATTGGTGACCGTACGGTGAGGTGTCAGACTTTTAATCCGATGGTCTCAGTTTCAAATTCCGCCGGCTCGTACCAATGAATTGTTTGGAACTAATGAACGAAATATCATGTAATTTACCATATGCTTTTTGGTGAAGGAAAAAATCGTAAGAAAACCTGCATATTAGAAATTCGAAGATGTATGTGAAGTCTCCATTACGCTTTGGGCAAAAATATATTTATTATTTGTATGTCTTTCCCATCACGTAACAATGGTGTTCCGGACCTTTGGGAGGCGTACGCGGAGCCGAAGCCAACACGCAGAGGCCCTTTCGACATGAATTAATGAAATGTAAGGGGTACACCGAGCGGATGTTGCACCTGCCCGAGTCATGGGACGCACGCAGAGGCAGCACCCGCCCGGGTGTATAGACTATTGAGATTTAATGGAGTCTAAAATATACTGGACTATTAGGTGAAAGTGGTGGACTAAATACTGGGTTATGGAGAATAAAATCGGACGTCTGCCTAACAAAACGGTAATCAATTTTATTTCCGGCAGACGGTGACTCGCCCACATAAGATGGGCCCCCACAAAAAGCGACATCTAAGATGGCTCGAGGGCAACACCGGTATGAGGGCTGGGGGTAGAGAGGTGTCACTGGACTTTAAACATATAGCCAACTCACCACTTAGGTTTCCACATCTACACTCGAGAACACAGCTCTCGCGACCCCACTCTGGACGGCCGGTTAAGGCAAGCCAGAGGCGGAGGACTTGGTCGGACGACAGAGTCCCCCAGGAGCGCTCAGGTACGTGGGGTCGCTACTCCCCAACAGCTCGCCACAAGCTGCCCTGCGTTGACTGATTGCACCGGTCGAAACCAGTGGGCGATGGGGTCGTCACATCCCTACGCCTGGTTATTATTATTATTATTATTTATTATATATTATTATTATTATTATTTCATTTTAGACAGGCAGCTGATGCTGATACGTCTAAATCATAGTTCACTTAGCACGGTTTCACTATTTATGATACTAAAGTTCTGAAAAACTCATTGGTACGAGTCACAACGATCGTCTCGTCTCTTTCCATCCTGTTCCATAACGTGAGATCTCCCTTAAAATGCTCTTCGTATAAAAGTTAGGAAAAATATGTCTGAATACAAAGATACTATCGGCATCAAAATTGTTGGGTACACGCCAACTTGAGTAGACTCTGCAACTCAACTCTAATTTGCACCAATTTGCCGGTGCCAAAACGTGTGTTACGGGCAGGTGCGCTCAAATAGACGTACCTAGGTCCTTAAATAAACTCTTAGCATATTTAATAAAGTACTTTTTTCAAACACACACATATTATAACAATAGATAACGGATAACACTCACGCATCGTACGATCCCGGCATCATTCTCAATCAGTTTCATTGTTAGCAATTTGGGTTGATGGTGATTTGAAGTATACTTATGAACTTTTACTTAAAAACAACAACTGGGAATGCAATTTAATTTCAATTACAGACATTCCTGGCATGCCGCTTACTGACTTTAAGTATACATATATAAATATTATATGGATACCTATCATACTTAACCTGAAATCTTGGTAAGGTGTGCATTCTAGAAAAAAGTTACTTCTACATGAACGAGAATGCACTGTAAGTTTTTGATTTATACTAAGCGTTCAACGCGTATCGGTAATTAGAACTAGCTGAAAATTCAGAAGATCGAAGTAGAATTGCTATTCAAAGTCGCTAACTTGCCACTTTAAGCCGATTCCGCGGAACGTATGCAACTTGCACGAATTAGCATTCGCAGCTAGTATGCAAAACTGAAGGCCTTATTCTAGAATTTACATTTCATCGAGATGTTACAAATACTTATAGGTAGTTTCAAGAGAGTTCAGGTGAATGATTACACACACAGCTTCATGAAGTACTGATTACAAAAAAAGTGAATGAATGAGTGAATGTTAATGTCAATGAAAACACTTCAAGATTATATTTGGAATAGGTATAAAAACTTTTTGGTCTATCCTACAATTATTTGTTGATCTTGCCATCGGTACGAAAAAACAGTAATTTAAAATCCCGATGTCATTACATGACAGATGTTGTGTGCGTGACCTCAAGTCTAGTGGAACTCCCTATACTAGTTTCAGACTACCAAGAGTTTGAAGTGGCCATCTGAATTTGGCTTAAATAATAGTACATTTCGATGCTAGTGCGAAAAGTATGTCATTACTTCACGAGTCCCGAGGTATCTTGACACGAGCCGTAGGCGAGTGGCAGTATTCGGAATGAGTGAAAAATGACATGTCCGCACGTGTATCGAACGACGTTTTTCAATACAGATGCGAAAAAAAAATACATAAAAACGAATTTGAAAGTTTTTTATTATTTCCGTAACACTATTGTAACTAAACTATCAAGAACATCTTCAAAATGTTTATATAATCTTCTTTACTTTCTCATTTTCAATATCATAATCATTATTTCTCATTAACCAAATAATAAATCGCATGTGACAAATCGTATCGTCATGTCTAATAGACCCTTCGAACATGTTTACCTGATTGAAAAACGCCTCTACTTTGACAGACGTTTCGTTGGCTGTTCCGTTTCATACACACAGATTTATAAGAACTGTTTTCAATGTTATTTTTTTAAATTAATGATCATTATTATGATGAAGAGGTAATAGTAAAATATTAAATATCTTTAATATTTTTGCGTTAATAGTTGGTATTTAGTTGTATTACATTTCGGCAAAGTTAACTAACAATAATACTCTTCGGTAAGCAGTCATGAATTGGAACAAACCAAAATTTAAAAAAATTGGAAACGTAAAAAGCACTAGTTCGCAAAAACTAACTTTGCGCACGCAAAACAGCCAAAAAAAGAGCACTTTTTGAGCAACTGTATTGAAAAACATTTATTTGGCTTTATTTGCTCACAGAACTAATATGACAAGAATGCTTGTCAAACATTAATAATGTAACCAAATGCGAGTTTGTCCACCGGACATCCGCCAGACAAATTTCCCATACATTAATCGGCAGATCCAGCAGATATGTCCAAACTTATATGGCCAGCAAAACACGCAAAGGTGTCAACTGTCATTGATAAAATTGAAATCGAAATTAATATATGTTTACGTGAATTATACCACTACACTGGCAGGAGCGAGACGGATATACTTTCGAATGCCGCAGTCGCTATCAAATACGGCTACGTACAACTCATGGTAAGCACAATGAAGTATAAAGTGCAATGACAGATGCGACACATTCAAGTGGCAACGACAGTACGGTAGGCATTAATAGGTGCGCGAGTAAAAAGAGCAATCCAATAGTACATTACGATAGAGGGTGAATTACCTCTTCGCACGTGTATCGTACGACGTTTTAGAGTACATATGGCCCTTTAAATATTCGACGCAGGCACGTAAAGTGCTCATTATTGCTCTAGGGTGGTAAAGTAACACCATGTGTACTGTAAAATAAAATGTGACTAGTTCGTGTTTTACAACATCGAACATACCTTGAATTTATCACTTTCTGGTTTATAATACATAAATGATCAAACTCTTTTTTATTTTTATACTACGACGGCGACAAACAAGCATACGGCCCGCCTGATGGTAAGCGGTCCAGTAGCCAATGGACGCCTGAAACACCAGGGGTGTTACATGCGCGTTGCCGACCCTTAAAAAAAAGGAGGATTCGCTGTGTAGACAGCCAAACGGGCCAAGGGCTTTGCTCCGTGGGTCCTCAGCTGTCAACACAGCGAATACTCTTGGAGCTCTGGCGACCTTATTCACCAACAGAAACACAACATTACACTATGAGTAGGGTCTAGTGTTATTTAACTGCGGTTTTCTGTAAGGTTTTGTAATAAAAAATTGGACTCAAAGAAACTATGTAAAATACTAATACCTAACTGAGTAAATTATGTAGCTTAAATGATAAAATTTAAGAATATTTGTCTCGTAAATCGTATGCGTCTTAGAGGAGCGCTTATACATCTGAATATGACCCTAATCGCAGTTTACACAACCATCGCTGGCTTACGGAAATAAACGCCAGAATTTTATGTCATCATCGGCGTTTGCATATTCCACACTCCACAGGCTTAGATGTAAATGTGAATCTATTCCACTTTAGCTACGATTGACTTTACAATTGCTATTTGGTATTTTAATTGCCGGCCAAATACGCTCGGGCAATCCGTCAGATCTCCATAGAGTCAAACCACGTTATCTCTGCCGACCAAATGAACTGTCAAACTTAAAAGTGTTATTTTAAACGTCAAACTTCACGCTTTAACACTTTCACATTCTGTGCTATCGAAATCCAGGAAACTCAGCTGAACTGACTCTAGTAAGTATGTCCGCTGGGCGTCCGCCAGAAGATTTCTCATACATTTAGAAAGTAGAATAGAAGAATAGAAATTATTTATTTGATTCACAAAAAAAAACTTTACATCTTCTACAAAATATCAGAGAGATCCAAAATGGCTGCTACTCAGCATATGCCGATAGCTAGGATACAAGATACTTAGCCATGGCGCTGGTTTTCAGGACACCCATGGAAAAAAAAGAAAACAAAGATATTTCACATAAACTTAGAGTTAAAGTTAAAATTCAAAGTTTATCGGAAGATATGTCCGAACATATATGGCCAGTATGGTCTATTATTTCTAGTCAGTGTTTCTTACTTTACAGGATCTCGATACGTAATTTACTATTATTAGTAGAGTTTCACGATGTTCATAAAACTAGTCGGTCGAGTGTCTATGACGATCTAGGTAGGGCACTGGTCGTTGTATAGTTTACTCGTCATACTATATGCCTCTCCCTTAGTAAGTTAGTAACTTGTTTAAACATGTCATGTATGTACGAGTATAGACTCGTACCCACAATTATGACTTCGTTCAAAATGCAAGCTTCTTTACCGATTTTTTCTGTATTCCTCTCAAGACTCCCAAATCAAAATATTTCAATACTCCCTCGAATTCCGTTCCAAAATATCACCGCCATTTTTACGCATGCTCCGGAAACATACGTTTCTAATTCAACGGATCCTTCATTTACGAGAATTACGAGGCATTGTGCCACCGGGATTACTCCCCCTCAAAATGCCTTGTAAATGCCTCGCGCTGTGTTCGAGACTTTGCAGACTCGTAATGAGTGGAATTAAGACTTTTTGTGTCCAAATAACGACTAACCGAAGGGCTGTAAGTGTCTGTTGGAGTTGGAGGACTGAACTTGGGAGAAAATGGTGCTTGGAAGTGAGAATGTATTTATCAGGGGGAGTTATAAGTTAGGCTTTGTGTTTTAAGAGTGTGCAGTTTTACATGCTTAGGTAAGTACGTGTTTTACTTTGTATGCCTAGTCAATGAGTGCTCAATGAGCGGTCTAGCAGTATATTGAACTATTACCATAGCTGTTAAGAATAGTTAGGAGACAAACATATTAAAAGTCCTTGCGCCTGGGACCTGAGCCCGAGAGGGGGGGGGGGATAAAGAAGGTGATACAATTTTTTTTTTAATGGATGCCTCATCCTTAACTTATCCGGAAATGATATATACAGTTGGCTCTCTATGGTTCCCGGTCTAAATCCACTCAGGACCACCTAAAGATCAAATGTGCTGATTGTCAGCGCATAGTCAGATACATACAACATTTAGCAAGAGAATCACTGAAAAGTCGTACAATTTTACAAAGGTAAGTGACACGTCGTATGCATATTTTTAAAAATAGATTAATTATCTACAAGTTTTCTAGAGAAAGCTTTTTTCTTAGATGAAGAGTTTCTAAGCTATAGAGCAATGTACGAAAAAAAGTGGGGGAAGAGTTTATCAAAATCGAACAAATAAAAAATGTGTAGGTTAAAGTTTTAGAAAATTTCATAAGCTTTCAATATGTAGTAAACCGAAATATCGTATTACGCATCGTTTTCAAGATGTACTGAAAAAATCAAAAACAGGACTTTTCACCTGTCTCCTCTCCTATCTATTCTTAACAAGATCCGCTAGTTAATCTTTCTACTTTCAATCATTCCATCTAGGATCATTCGTTGACCATGCTATATAACTTCAAATGGTACCTAATTCCTTAGGAACATTACTCGTCGACATAGATACCTACTCGTACCTAGTTGTTTGAAATTATAGGTATAATAGTTTTTATTTATGTTAAGGAGAACCAACAGCTATAAACTTATATTTTATATATAACCTTCATTTATAAACGTCTGTAAATGTAGGTCTAAGGCATGTAATATCTTAATGTAAGTATGAAAGATTCCTGGCCTGCATTGTGGTGGTATTAAAAACATTTCTGACGTCTCGTTGCGTAAGCCGGGGGACATTTTTTAATCATGTAGGCTAAGTTCCCTGATTGGTTCAAAACAGGCACCGTAGTGAGCATTTTCCTACAGGGGCAAGGAAGCCATACAAACGGTCGTTGTAAGTAGGTATGTTGATATCCAAAGGTCCTTTATATGTATCCATTCTCTCGGTGGATATCCATCGGCCTATATAATTTTAAGTTTCAGCAACAACCAACCGAATAAATTATTCTGTACACATATTAACCGTGTTTTATTAAATAGCAAGCTAGCCCATACACACACATCAACAACGGTAACAGTCTACAAACACAGCCGAGCAAACAAGCTCCTTGAAGCTCGTAAAGTGAACTCAGGCGGTTAATGAACAAATGTTTTTGCCATTCTACAATCATAGGGACAACCGGTCATTTTTCATCATAAAAATGAGGCGAGCCATGCCCTGGGGGAGGTTTTGTGGCCCCAACAACGGGTGACAGACAAAGTTCGACTGCTCTTTATAGAGGCTTGGGTCTTGCGCCTTTTACGAGACGTGGTAGGGTGTATCTGACATTATTTTTAAACTTGCTGGTGATTTTACACGGCGATTTGATTTCAGGAGTTTTCTATTTTGCTCGAAAGCATGTTAATCTGCTTCGCTCTAAGTAGTTTCTGATTGTTTCTATATGGACTGCTAAGATACATTACCTATGTGTAGGAAGCTTAAAAAATCTTAATTCGTAATTCTTATATCTAGAAATAAAGTTGGTACCTAAATATATAGGGATACAAACAGTTCGACTTTTTGCTATATATTACAACGATCGAAAGAAAGAACTAACTACTGCAATGTAAGTAACACTGTGAATGGCTCCACTACCACTGGACGCAAATTCTCTGTTACAATTTCGAAAATATATCGATAAAAACCGACATCGGTAACCCTAGCATAAGGGACAATATATAGTGCACGTCGCGGCACTCGTGTCTTAGGGTTAAAATACTGAGTTGTCAGTTACCCTATTATTGTTTTAAAGAGGCGCACCCTCATCTTTCAGGGGCGGGTTTTATTTAAAGAAGCGAAAGTTTGACTCGAGCGCAGCCGCGCGTAAACATTTACTTGAGAGGTTTATTGATGTTGGTCACCGCAGTTTGGTTTACGGCGACCTTAGGACTTGTTGGGTTTACACGCCCAGGGATTATATTGTTGTAACGTTGTTGAGTCCGTCTCTGCTTAGTTTTAAAGATTTTAATAGCACAGACTGTAAAAGTTTTAAACGTCATAATTTCATAGAATTCATAGAATTGACAGTTCGTTTGCTCTGAAGAGAATGTGTTTTGAATGTAATAAATTACCGTTTTGAAACTGTTGGCATTTGGTTTAAGTTCCTATATTTTCTTTCTTTTAGCCGCAGTTTAAAAATACTAATACGAAATAGTTCTACATTCACTAAAGACTGAAGACAACATTTAGTTCGGAAATTTAAGTTTTTTGCATAAATCAGAAAACTGTATACAAGTTTAGCATGAAACATTTAAAAGTTTTGACATTTATGTCCTTTGTTTTGCTCAGCTGCTGAAGTAACGTCGTATTTATGACTTTTGCGAAAATAATGTCCATAACTTTTTAAAAGACATTTAAATACGTTTTCTTCGAAGAACGGAATAGTGTTTTATTTTTATTGACGAATGATTTGGTAACAATAACGTCTTAACGCGATTCAGTTTAGGACCTAAACTCAGTCGTTGCCATACAACTGAGCAAAGTTAATAACCTAAACTGAATAGCGTTAAGACGTCATGGTAAGGCCCCAGGTCCTTTCTGCTTAATGTAAAATCACTACGATACTACATGCAATTAGTAGGTATCATATTGCCAACTGCACGGGTAGCATATCTATGACAGCGCGCGGTATGTGTATCGCTCACGACATACATAATTATATCACATTCGAAGCATTATTTTTACATAATGACTACAGTCCGACTAAGCTAAGTTTGCCTAGATTTGATAGTTAAAGTGTTAAGTAAACGTCATAATCTCATAGAAGTTTGACGTTTAAAATAACGCTTTTGTTCTACTATTACTGGCCAGACAATACACCTAACTATTTACTTAAAAATAAACATGCAAACATGGCTGTTTGTCTGTATGTCTGTATTAGTCAGTTTGACAATTGTGTTTGTTAGAAAGGGAGAAAACATATATTATATTGTGTCTGCTAAATGTTTGACAGTTCATTTGCTTCGAAGAGAGGACGTGTAGGGTTAGCATGGTTGCCATTTCATCGCTTATCACGCTATGCGTCACTTTCGCACATACATACTTGTTAGAACGTGACAGCAACGTCGGTAAACGATAAATACCCAACCATCATAGACTAGGTGGTCTGGCAATCGTGTCTCTTACGAATGCGACACAATTTACGCGCCGTCATGACAACTGACATGTGATGGAACTATAGAAAACTTCATTACCAATGTACAGTGCGATAGAAAAATGTAGAAATTAAAAAGTGGTGACATCGTATTGTCGTCCCGTTTTCTTACATATATTGATTTGAAAGGGACAACACTACGATGCTACTTTCTAATTTCTACCTTTTTTGTTGCACTGTACTTCCCTAATTAAAAGAAAAGAAAACATCCTAAATTTAGTGATACCCAAATACGGACCAACAAGAAATCTGAAATAAATTATTATTTTCTGCTTCTGGTTTTATATACTGCGACGTTGGCTATCAAGTATACGGCCCGTCTGAAGGTAAGTGGTTACCGTACCCTATGAACGCCTGAAACTTTATAAACTCCATAGAATTAAGAACCTATGCACTCCTTCGTGAACAACATCGTACTGAATGATTATTTTAGAAAAGAGCAAACATCACTAAACTTCTACCAGAAAAGGTCGTTCATACGCTCTTGAAGTTTTATGAGTGAGCGGCAACTTGCGCTCATTTATGTACGAACTTTTTACATAACAGTTAATATTATGCTTCCCCATTATGCCCGAGTTTTGCGTGCCCCAGTTTTTCCTTTTTACAGCTTTGTAATGGTACACAACGTTCAATAATAACTTATTTATAGGGTTTTATTTTGTAAGTTTGAAAAAATTTGATAACTTGGCTCTAAACTTGCATATACGACTAAACGTTGTATACAAAAATATTCCAGCAAAAGGAGGAGGGGGGAGGGCTGTGGCTATTCATACGGTTACGTACCTAGTAATAGACTTGTCAGTACATAAAATGATATGAACTTAATGCATTATACAGTATACCGTAATGGCGCTCAAGTCAGTAGTGCTCATTTCTACGATTTTTCATAACATGAAACAAACAAAATTCAGCTACGTTGAATAGATCGTTCACAAAATTTCACGAGAATCAGTTGAGAAATGTGATGTACTTATAGAGATGACCACCATACGCAAAACACATTTACTTAAACTGAAACGGAGACATTCGCTACCAATCGGTCAATTAATAAAGTAACGTGGAAACGGAATCGGTAGGTACAGTCGAGTTCATAAAAATATGTGCAGCTGAAAGCATAATATGTAAACACTTACACCTTATTAAAGTAGCCGATAAAAAAAAAAGTCGTGCTCATCGGATTTTTAGTATCAATATTACAGCAATCCAATATTTGACTTGGATATATGAGGACAAACGGGTGCAAGCATACAACGATACGTTTCCAATATCTTGACTTCAAATGCATATTCGAGAATAACGTCCAAAGTCTCGTCGCAAAACAGTATTGTTCCAGCCAACCTAATTAGCGAGTCTCATATAATTTCCATCACAATGTTGCCAAGTGGGTGTCGCAGCTAATTGACAGCCAAGTTCCCGTTCCGAGGATTTTATTGTGTTACAGCCCTGGATCCTAGCGACTTATTAACTCGCATCAACCCAATTTGCACCTTAACGCGGGTGAGTAAGATTGCAATCACATTAAAAGTGAGTGAGGCCAAACGTTACATTCACCTGAATGGGTTCGAAGGAAGCGTGGAATTTAACGATATTTTATTTGTTCCTTAGAAGACTCCGGGTAATTAAGATGTACTGAGATTGCAACTAGACGAGTTATCTCGTTGATGGGTTTATTGATAACGTCTTTTATTATTTGAATGTTTCCCGGCATTCATTTTATCTTTTAGAACACCGTGTGGTTGTTACTGTTAGGTTTCGGAACTTCACATTATTCATAGCACGATGACAAGTATTTTATTTATTTATTTACATATGGGAGCATGTTACAGGAAGAACTTTAGTAAGCAAATAATAACAAAAATTGTGCTAGTATGTTCAGTATTTTGTGAAATAATGATAATAGGAACATTGTGTTGTGCCATTCGTCGACAAATAATCAGTTAGGTAGTTTTTTATTTTACAAAGTGCCTTGGTATTGAGTTTATAATATAGAAATAGGTCGATATTCGATTTATGTAAGGTTGTTTCATACTGTTACTTTTTATTAAAGTTCCGTAGTCTACTAGGAACGCCATGTCAGTCTGTCCGTCTGTCCGTCCGTCCGTCCGTCCGCGGCTTAGCTCAGTGACCGTTAGTAGTATAGAGCTGAAATTTGGTACGAATATACATATTAATCATGTTGACAGAGTGGGTGGCGTTTTGTTTTCGTTTAAATCCTTAAGTGTAAGGTGTTTTGGATCCATATTTGAAAAATAATTGCAAAAATGTTTGTTTAATATATTTTTTATAACGTGAATATTTTCGGATATAATCGCTTTGAAAAATATTTATTTTGCCCTCCCCCAATTAAACTTTTGAATCGCAACTCGAAATTTTTAGACAAAAATCATGATAATAGAGCTTAATAAGGACTTTCAAGGAAAGTTAGTTTGATCATGGTCAATTAAGCAATTTTTTTGTTATAAAAAGTCAAATTTTCTTGGTAAAACAGTAGGTATTATATTATGTGTTGTAGCGCTACGAAGACACACTTTTTTGCTAGTTATGGCCATAATGCCTACTAAAACCCCTTCTATGTTCGCTGATTGTGACGGACGGTTAACTAAGTACGAAACCCTACACTGAACGTGGCCCGGCATGCTCTTGGCCGGTTTATTTTATTTTGCACACTGTTATTCTAACAAAAGCACAAAACAAAATAATATGTCATTAGCTAATTTATTTGCTTCACTTCCTACCTTAACTTAGTTCTAATCTTCCAAACTTCAGTAACAAACATCGTAACCCTATCAAAGCAACATTGCATGATTAAATAGCATTACTAACATTCCAGCGGACTTAAAATTTGACTGATTTAATCACCATCCGAGGGGCGACATTCATCCGAAGATAATTACATTTGCCTACGCATTTAAGCATGCTCAGGGAAAACGCAAACGTCTTCTCTAATTTTGAAGCCAGGGGAAGCTATGTAAATAGAAGTTTTAAATTGGATTTAGTCATCGGGGACGTGGATCGGAAATTTTGTTGATTTTGATGTCGTTTTAAAAATGTTGGAAGTTTGTTAGAAGTTGGGGGAGGGCGACATGCGTAGCGTAAGAAGTATATTTTTTCCTCTTTTATCTTTTTTTATGTATTTCGTCTGGGGCATATCAAAAAGACATCTCTATTAGTTAAAATAATAACTGGTGTTTATGTCTTAGTTATTCTTCGTTGATATAAATGAGTGATGATAGTGGAATAGAAATTAATTAAAGAAACTACAAAACTAAATTAATATCTTTTTGAGTGATGCAGTTTGTTTATAAGAGAACATAATTTATTGTTAGGTATTTCTATTTATAGACGGAGAGCTCCACGGAAATAGGGTACAATTTATAGAGACATAAACCCCCTGTAGTTGATATGCCATGCTGTCATTATTAATTAATCCGGGCGACTGGTAGCTGTTCAGTGGAGGATGTGGCAGTAGATGGGCAGCAAAAAGGTTGTAAAATCAATTGAAGGTGTGCAATTTATAGAGTCACGAAACCACTCTTGTTAATGTGCCATACTATCATTGTTTATTAATTCGGGTGCCTGGCAGCTGTTCAGCGGTGGGTGTGAAAGTAGTTTGGCAACACAAGGGTTGTAAAATCAATTGAAGGGTTGCAATTTATAGAGCGACGCAACCCCTCTAATTAGTTTGCCATACTATCATTATAATATATATAATCCGCACATTGTTGTGTGATCGTTTTGTTCTTAAGTTATTTATTTTTGGTTTATTCGTCTAGTTTTTTTTATGTTTCTAACCATTAAATTGATTTATTAATAAGTATTATGCGTGCATTCATATTTTTATTTTTATTTTTTATAAGCACAGTATACAAGGAAATTACTAATTAGCTATATATA
This sequence comes from Lathronympha strigana, assembly GCA_949128165.1. NCBI lineage: Eukaryota > Metazoa > Arthropoda > Insecta > Lepidoptera > Tortricidae > Lathronympha > Lathronympha strigana. The sequence goes on from OX421911.1 coordinate 6,999,432, forward strand.
TTTCGTAATAATGTATGCTACGTTTATAATACTTATTTTTAAACACAGCTTTAATTCAATTTACGTTATCCTTTTTACGCGTTATTACAACTTCTGTTAAATTAAAAAAAAAACAATTAACATCAGAGATGCAGCTAAGCCCTTAATTTGTCCTAAGCCGGGCTCGACGGTAGATACATACGTAAACATTTTACAAGGAATTACATGCTCCATTTTGGGATCAAGGTGATTCACTTAGGCAGTTTAAGCTCAGTGAGTCGTTTTTATGACACCGGTTATACGTATACTGGCATGATGACAAATTTTCAAATACCTTTTAACGTTCTTAGTACCAGCTGTACGCATCCGTTATATCGGGAGTTGGCAACTTATTAGCAGCCAAGGACCACATAGTAGTTAAAGAAATTGACGCGGGCCGCACTTTGTTAATAGTGACTGTAGCATACACGTTATACAAAATAGTTAAGGAGGCTCGCGGTCCGCCTGTTGATGACCGCGGCGTTATATCCTGAAAACTTGCATTACTCTATGTTTACTTTGAAATTAGAGACCATCTATTCTAAGTTTCCTAGATTTTGAAAGATCACACTGTGAAAGTGTTAAGTTAGCATCATAATTTAATATAAGTTTGACGTACAATTGTAAAGCATGAATTAAATGTAATACGAGTAAGTGTTATGATTCGTGTTTTTTTTAAGTAGTCACACTAATTTATATAAATTATAAAGAGATGTCATATACTACATAAAAAGTGACCAAGGCCCCCAGTGCCCAAGGCTGGGATCGAACCAGCGACCTCCTGCTTTCTTTTTTTGGCCTAGAGAGTCTCATGTCAAAAACCACCAAAAATTCTTCAAAACGCAATTTTTTGGTCCGCCTAAAGCAAAGGGGGCGCAAAGTAAGGACTTAGAATTTTTTTGATCAAAAGTGAAAATTATATAGGAATCATAAAATACTTAGGAAAATTTTATTCAAAACGCTAAAATAAGCATGTTTTATAGAAAAAACTTTTTCTCTAAAATCAAAAATGGCCAAGATATTCGCCCTCAAAGATTGATGGTTTTCAAGGGAGCTGATCCTGGATTAGGTAAAAAAGCTATTAAGCTGATTGATTGCCGTTGTCGCAAATGCCAACAAAATGTATAAAATGATACCTGAAACCTACCTGACTTTCCGTATCTCCTCATGTCTTTTTTATATTGTGTCAGACACTGCCTTAGCTCCGGCGCTGCGGGAAGTGCAGCCCTTCCGCCCTTGCGTGACAAAGCACGGTCGCCCGTACTCCGCTTCGCAGCTTCGGCCTGTTGGTCGCCTTCGGCGACCAGCCTCAGCCGCTCCGCTCCGCACGGCTCCCGAGCTTTGTCACGGCGGGCGAGGGCTGCTCTCCCTCCGCGCCTCCGGCTTTTTATATACACTCTAGGGGTAGGGCAGACAAGACCACGTGGAATCGGGGTTGACAGCTTCGGTTCTGTGGCAAGTCTTATGATAATGCAATGCTTATTTTAGCGTAGCGTGTTTTAGCTAGATTCGGACTTTCGCAGCCTAATATTGAATACATAATATTCCATCATTGAGAAAATTACATTTTACAATCCGTCATGTATCTTGGTAATTATCAAGTTTAGAGAAAAGTTGCCCCAACAAAACATGCTTATTTCAGCGTATTTATTACGATAAAACAATAATAAATAGGTGTTAATGACACCAACATTCATCGAAATTTTTCTGTCCCAGCTCCCTTGAAAACCATCAATCTTTGAGGGCGAATATCTCGGCTATTTTCGATTTTAGAGAAAAAGTTTTTTCTATAAAACATGCTTATTTTAGCGTAATATTTACGATAAAGCAATAATAAATAGGTGTTATAATAACACCAACATCCATCGAAATTTTTCTATGTCCCAGCTCCCTTGAAAACCATCAATCTTTGAGGGCGAATATCTCGGCCATTTTTGATTTTAGAGAAAAGTTGTTCCTATAAAACATGCTTATATTAGCGTAATCTTTACGATAAAACAATAATAAATAGGTGTTATAATGACACCAACTCCATCAAAAATTTTTTAAGTCCTGCGCCCCCTTTGCTTTAGTCCAACCAATTTTTTTTTCGTGATAATTGTCATACACTCTTAAAATAAAAAAACTACTTATTGACGATATTACATGACTGTTTTATTTGAAATAACAATTCTGTGGCAAACAAGCTTACCACTCGCCTGATGGTAGCAGTTTCCGCAGCCTATGGACGTCTGAAACGGCACGCCGAATTTTAGGAATTGTCACACTTGTCAGCGTGAAACAGGGGCCAGATATAACATTGCGAGCAAAAATACCTAACTTTGTCTACGAACTGATACGAAATTGTCGACGGGGTAAAAAATTTACGATTATTTACTTTGACAGACATAGTCGGTAATGGAATATGACAGATAATACAGAAAATAAAACGATCCATTTAAAGTGACTCTCCGCCGGGTAGGCGAATATTTCTAGCAATGTTGCCGTCGACACTTCGCTGTTTCATCAGTCAAACCGAGACCATGACACGTGAAACTGCCGGATCATCGGTATATTAAGGTAAATTAACGAAATTCGCCATAAAACTGTTTATATGTACAAAACGCAAAAGTTTAAAGTGTTGTAATAAACCGATATATTAAATTGAAGCAGCAAGAAAAAGGCCTTTTATTTCGAGCAAGTGTTGAAAGTCAATACATTTTTCTATTTTAAGTCTCCGTATAGGAAGCGTTGCTTCCAAAACAAACTCGCTACGGCGCGGATATCAACGTTTTTCCACAAGATTAATCCCATCGCCGAGGGAGTCTGCGGCGTAGGGTGAATAATACGCAGAAGCGAGTGACGTCTACTTGGCAGGTTATCAGTGTGCTTACCATGAGTTGTATTTGCTTGCGACTGCGGCATTCGAAACCGAAAGTATGTCAATCTTGCTCCTGCCAGTGAAGTGGTAGGAGAGAGACGGACACACTTTCGAATGCCGTAATCGCAATCGAATACCACTCATGGTAATCGCCACTGTTAATTTCAATAACCGCAACGCCGTGGCGATTTCTGATCCACACTCGAATTCACACAGGTCACAGGAGTCATCGCACGCTTCTCATAATAAACGTTAAGTTACATTACATAGAATGTTACTTCAAACCGAACTAAGTAACATTATATTCACTTTGAGTCTCTCTTTTTTGTCTCATGCTTCGAGCTATGCTATCTGCAAGCATTATATTACACCGCAAGCATTTTACTGCTCTTAGCTATACTGTGGCACTAATGCTACGTCTACACATAGGCATAAAGAACAGAATAATTAACCGTACATAATGCGATTTAGTGCGGCACGCAATAAACCCAGTGTGCCGTGAACGATAACGGTCCGAGCTGGATTAAAGGACGAAGCACCCCGCTAAATCAATGCTGGCAACTTCAAAAGGTTCCAAATTTAAATTTGATCGGGCTTAGGTATATCTAATAGGTCAGTCGTTTGAAGATAAATTAAACTGTAGTAGGAGAGCAGTGTTTTTAACCTGCCCTGACGAGGCTGCCGGCAGTACGTAATACCTATACATTAAGCAAGTATTTCTGTTGTTTTATGAAAATGGTTAGAAAACTCAGTTGTAGTGCATCCATTGAGATTTAGGTTCTCGAAAATGTACGGAATAAGATAAAATCCAACATTTTTTGCGCTGTCTTTTTAGCACAATAAAGTCTCGGAATTCATCACAATATAGTCACTGGATAGGTCTCGTCTCTCGTACTTACTTCTACCCGTAGTAACCTGTAGTATAAGTTGGACATATTAATCCAGTCATCAAACTGACCTTACAGTTTGTATGGAGATTTTAATTATTTTGAAAATAATTTATAATTGCTGTTTTTTTTAGCGTATAACATACATGTTACTATACCTATATGTTTTTGTGGTCGTTTTATATTGGAACAAGTTTTTAGTTATACTATTTATACTATATAATTTAAACTTTCGTGAGTCATACTGACACTAAATTGCAACGGTTAACACTCACGTATTTTTATCACAATAGGCGTGACATCTTTCAATCGCATCGGGCAGTCGTCGTCGCACAGACAGAGCGGTGTTGTCACCTTCGCGGCTCGGGCATCACTGTCCAAGACGATCCGACAGTTCGGCATGCCTACCACGAACATCTAAAATTGGCATTGACGGGAAGACCTCTTTGTCACTCTAATATGCAAGCGCGACAGAGATGGAGATACAAATCCGTAATCGTTTTATTTTCGTGGTATAGGCCCAGACTCCTGCAACGACGGCGCCGGATTGCTCGAATCAGCCTGCTTCGACGGGCGCGACTCGTTACCTACGCCGGTCTCGGGCAGTGATGCCCGAGCCGCGAAGGTGACAACACCACTCTGTTTGTCTGACGGTGGCTGCCCGATGCAGTCGAAACATAAAAAATACGTGAGTATTATACGAATTGTCTTTTTATACTTGTAAATAAACCAAAAGTGCGATAGGACGTTTCAAAACTGACAAATCGATCTGCTAGTCTATGATGGTCGGGTTTTTATCGTTTACCGACGTTGCTGTCACGTTCTAACAAGTATGTACTCGTATGTGCGAAAGTGACGCATAGCGTCATAAGCGATAAAATGGCAACCATGTTAACCCTCCTTGATTTCTCATATTATCATCCCCTTCTGTCAAACTAGTATTTTTTGTAGTTCGAATCGCACCCCTGTTGTATCATCTTTGCATGAGAGTGGGGCTACGTAAAGTGGGGTTCTGCTTACTTCTCTGGCCTACCTCGCTGAGCTACTACTAAAATCGAACGAATCGAATCGATCGAATCTTGGAACGATCGAAGATAATATGCAATATATGCATCGCCTACTCTGCCGCACTTGCATATTCGAGCGATAAACAGGATATTCCGTCAATGCGAATCTTTGATTTTCGTGGTGGGCCTTTTCTTCTAACTGTTTTTGCAGCATTCATTAAGTTGGATTTTAGATAAAACTGCTCAGACTAATTAAAAATGTAATTAAAACATAAAAAGTAAAATTAACAACTTTTTCATGCGAAACTTTAACACTTAGATATAATTAAAGGCCCCAGTTATGAAACCAGAATAATACGAGTAGTAATAAAACAAGGCATTTCAGCGTCAAGTGCAATAACTTTCTAGCTTCACGACGACTCGTCACGCGTTTTACGGTCAGCGATAAAAAGGTAGCACTGAAATAAAATAAATGATTAAATCCATGATCCTTACTGGATTATATTATTTATTCCTTTATAAGAATTATCTTTAGAAATGGCTCAATAATAATATTGAGACAGTGTAAGTGATGTATTTATGTAAAAAGACACTGATAGGAAGCGTTGTCGGCCCAGCTTACTTACCTACCGCTTTCTGGGGCATGAGACTTTCAATCCCAAGGTCGCGGGTTTAAATCCTGCCGGCTCGTACCAATGTGATTTTTGGAACTTATGTACGAAATATCATTTGATTTACCCACCAATCACTTTTCGGCGAAGGAAAACATCGTGACGAAACCGACCTAATCCTAATAAGGTCTAGTTTACCCTCTGGGTTGGAAGGTCAGATGGCAGTCGCTTTTGTAAAACTAGCGCCTACGCCTAATCTTGGGATAAGTTGCCAAAAACCCCAGGCTCCCAGAGCCATGGCATTAAAGGATTTTTTTTAATCTCGAAATTTTACGACATGTATCGCATTCAGGTTTATTGACCTTATCAGCTATTGACGCATCGTTTGAAACTTTTGTTACACCTTGTATAGAAATTTACTTATCGAGGACTGCCCAGACTATCCCGCCCCGGCCCAGCGTACCGTTTATGTCTGATGAATGAATTCTTCAAAGACTATAAGCTTTAATTCGATTATTTTTTCTATAGGTTAATAGGTCCTGAATCAAGTATAGGTAATATGATATGATATAACATATATTTGTATAAAAACGTATCCGTAACCTTTACAACCCACACCACTTCTAATATTACAAGTTACAACCCACGTGTAAATACAATATTTAACCGTGAAACAAATTATAAGGAAATCATCAGCGCCTACGAAAAATCCGCAAAAATAGGACGCCCACCGATGCTATCGCATCGCTCAAAACATTATTTCCCAAAATTTCCCTCCAATTACTTTTCTTTTCAACGCCGGATGATACTAACTGAAAATTTTTCGCAAACTTTCGCTGTCCTGAATTCCGGAACAATGTAAAAACGAAGTTCCAACTCTTATGCTTAATTGACGTTGTTTTTGTTGGGAACAAACAAAAGGTTCATTATTTGGAACAACTTTTCCACGGAGTTCGCGCTAATCAGACGGAAAGGGTTCTTTGGAACTTTTTTGTTATGACCGCGTTCAATCAATCAGCCTTGCCCTGGCTAATTTTTTTCCGGGCTCATTTACAAGTTTAAGGGTATGTATTACTGTTATGTCTGCCATGACTATCACAATTCGTAAAGACTAATTTATATAATTTGTGTCTGTGTGGAGCCCTTATCCGTTGAAAATACTTACACATGAGCTAAAATAAAAATAAACTTTTACGAAATACTACCATTTGAAGTCCCGCGCTAATAGTTTTAATCGTACGGACAGACGTGTAAATCCGTGATAATGCTGTATTTATTCAAATAAGGCGTATCTACACTACGCCATTAAGAGCGCATAAGTCTATTCGGTATTTTAAAAGGCTTGAACTCCATAAAACATTTTCCATGTGTGATTGTGGATGGATGAAATACGTTTCTAGTTTGTACTAAATATTTGGCGTTATTTAAGCCGCTTCAAAATAAGAAAAAAAAAAATTAAAGACCTGTCTTTTTAAAATCAGATTTTTTCGGATGAATAAAAGTTAACTAGGGATTTTTTACCAGTGAGTTGGCAACATAATCAATGTTACGTCAGTAGACGTTTTTCCGTTCAGTGAACAATTTATAATAAAATTAATTTCCATGACTAAGCATTCATAAGAATCCCGGCTTTTTCGAGATACCAACTTATCTTGTTATAAGTTTCGGTTATTTATCATTATTCCCGTCAATTTGTGCGAGAGAAACCTAAAATATTAGCTTATTCGTAAGAAGATTTACCGTTTTAGGATACTTATAATATCTCTTTTACTCATCGAATTTAGTATTTGAACGGATACATCGCAGAATCAACCCAACTAAAATAGATTCACTTTAGTCGTGCCTTATGGCATTTAAGTATGCATTGGCTATTATAATCTGTATATTGCATCTAGTAATATATAATTAGATAGACGATAGATGTAATATATATAAGAAAGTAGATAGAAAAAGAGCAAAATATCGAAATATACATACATCAAAGTGCAATAGAGTCAAAACACGTTATCTCTTCCAAGCAAATCAACTGTCAAACTTTTAAATCTTATGTAAAACCGTCAAACTCCTACGAAATTATGACGTTTACTTAACACTTTCACAGTTATGCTATCGAAATCTATGAAACTAAGTACAATCGAACTCTAGGTTATGAGAGAAAAAAAAACCCGTATTCATTGTAATGATTTGTTGCACAACTCTTTATACTTTAACGTGTGTTGCAGTGTTTTCGCTGCCTCCGGGCCTACACCGTAGTAAAGCTTACCAAATAAAATTGACTAGTACAAATTTACCCTTTCTAAGCGCTTTCTTTGTTAGTCCAATAACACTATATTCTGGCTAACCGACCAAATCGTTATTTAGTGGTTGCAACTGCAGTCTTCTATTTACGCCGCCCCCATATCACCATTAACTCGGTGTGTTACTTTTTAGTTCTAGTTGAGATGTTTATACGGCTATAACACTGGTACTGAAACTATAAAAACTTTTGTATGAGAATGTTTCACCAAACAACTTTCTTACAATGTTATGAAATTAAATTGGCGAAAAATATACGAGTACCTACGGTGTTGGGAACTTTTGTATGCCGGTTTTATTCCGGATTTCGCTCATATAGCAATATGATTATCGCTGACTAGGGTGGTGGCACCAGTAATGGACAAGGAACCAGTAACGTACAGTAACTTTTATTATGAGGAAATAAGGTTCATGCATTTATTTTGTGTCAACCATATTATTATGACATTTGTATTAAGAATGAAGTGTCCATCACTCCTTTCTGTCAGCTTAAAATGTTCATAATGGTTACCGTCACCCTAATACACCCTAATAACATTGCTCCATACTGTCCCTCTAAATAGACACTCTGTATTATTTAAAGTATCTAGAAGGGTTGGTTGCGGTACAATCACATGCTTATTCAAAATCGAACTAGATAGGTATCTGTGTAAATTATTGGAAATATGGGGCCTAAAGGTTAAATAAAACCATGTTGCAATATTACGAGTATATCAACCTGGAAAAAAATGTGTTTTCATGTATTATGTTAACATTGCAAGAAGTCAAACTTCTGTCTCCGTGCGCTTTTCAGAAAACAACTGCCAATAATTATATAGTAAAAGTTAAAAAAAACATTGAGTTTCACTCAAATTAGAAGCCTAAAAGTTAAATACTAGGAAATAAGCTATCAAACATAGTTAACAACTTTAACAAACAGCTCACCGTTTCTTCCTATTACAACGTCAAAAAACAGCTTTTGTTGCTATTCCGTACAAACCGTATTGATGGCCTCTTAAGCATTCCAGAGTTATATTGGCACTCTGAAACTCACAAACTAGATACATGAATCCCTAATACATAACACTCTTTTTTGTGGGCAGTCATGTAAAAAGAAGAAGATTTTCTTGGCTTCCCTCTCTTTCTCCATACTTTTATCTTTGCTTCTTTAATAGTATTTATGTAATATACGATTTTAGCTAACATAGTAATTTACACTACAAATACTATTTAAAACGAGATATTTACCGTGTATGTTTGTTGTTGTTAGCTCCCGATATTTCACCACCGTGAACATGGCGCTTGTAATAGTGCTAAATATCGGGAGCTCACTAAAACAAATATACATGGTAAATATCTCGTTCCCAGCCCTGCTCACCGGACCTTGGTCACTTTTTCTGTAGTATATGACATCTCTTTCAATTTATATCACGTTCTAGTTAAATATTATTTTTGTCTTTATGTAGTAATCAGCATTCAAATATATCCTAGCATCTTTTCTCTCTTTTTATTATATTATATATTAAAGTAAAGTCAGTGTTATTCCTATAGAATGTATAATTATTATCACGGTTTACGATGTTTCTACAAACGTCCCTGCAACGAAAGACGTCTTAAAGTAAATAGAGAAATACTGCGGGTCACGTGACGCAGGGCTCAATGGGACCAATTAGAGGGACCAGCCCCGTGTAAAGGGCCGAGATTCCTTATTCTGGAAGGCTTCGTATTTCTTTAGTTACTCAACGCTGAATAAACAACTTTATGTTTCTAATATTTATATTTAGCTGAAATGCAAATAGACGAGTAATTAAATACCCTTTTTCTGGATTCAGTTTTTGGACATTTTTAAAATGGTGGAAATTGGCACAAAGGTCCTAAGCGCCATAGAACCCAAAAGCGCTTAGGACCATTGTGCCAATACCAATACATTTCGCGAGGTCTACAGCTCACAGAGCCACTAGTATAGAACCAAAAATACAATAAACTAGTAAAATCACTCCACCCAGAATAGGACTCTTGAATTTTATTTCATCCTATTTCAGTAGACTAATGAGGAGCATCTCAATACATTATGCACCGAGAGCGGTCTTTTGATGCGAGGGAATCGAGGGATATTGATAGCAGCAGCAGTCCATCTAAGGACACAATGCAGTTCATAGGGGACAGCATTTTACTCAACTCGGAGTTCTAAAACTTGCCGTGTACGGGAAGGGAAAGTTGCCAATTGTGACCTTTTCTGTACTACAATGTGGTTCTTACTGACTTACTTACTTACTAAGTAAGTGACTTTACTAAAAAGAGGTTTGCAAATCGTCAACTTCCATTTTTCCACACAATGTATAATATTTGAAATAAATTATTTTTTAATATTGTCTTCTGTTACCGCGATTGTTATACATTGAAATTAAACACTTTAACGAGTGCTGTAAAGGGCTCGAAACGTAGGATCATGGTGTTAATAAACGCGATTAATCCGTTCTAAAGTGTTTAATTTCAATAAATTATTTTTTAGTTATTTTATTCACAAGTAGATAAATTTATGCGGAAATATTCCCAGATTCGATGAATCCCCCAAAATTTGCATGACAGTCTTCAAGGCACTTTGAAATTCTGAACATTACATATATAGAGTCTGCAGCCACAAACCATAGATTGAAATAGATGCCGACATCATCCTCAATAACACGAAATCTCTAGATTTATTAAATTTAATTTTTATGTTAAGTCATACAAAACAGAATAGCCTCTTGGTTTGGTTATATGAAAAAAAAAACAGAAGACCATTTATATTTCATAAATAAAAAAAAGTTGAGAGCAGATTGGAAATCTATCAAAAGATACGCACGCTTAAAAGCTCTTATCAAAGGGTGAACAAAAATACTAATGAGCTTCTAGAGCTCAAAAGACACAATACATGTGCGGTAGTCGGAAATCTAACTGGACATGACTGCACTGCAAGTTGAACAAAATAGGTTAGAATTAAGATGCAGCATGCACTAAAGCGTTATTCGCCAACAAACTGTTGTAAAGATAGGCGAAAACGTTTGTATATTAAGTTTACCGACATTTACCTTAAGCGTACCGTCCAGTATATTACACATCTAGAAAATCGCCAGTTTTTGCATGATTCCTGGACTTGCGCCTTCTACCTAGTAATTTGTATATTAGGATTTCGTTGTGTGGTTGGTTTCCCATATTAACATGACAGATGGAACATTAAAGTTTGGGCATATTCTGATTAAATCTGTTTCCTGCGAAGTGAATTGGCAGATTATAAGAAAACGTGCGATAACGGGAAGTGATTATGAAAATATTGTTTCTGCATAAACATATGCTGCATCTACTTCAATCTATATTGCGGGCCAAACGCTTTGAGGGTCAAGTAGCTCTCAAGCTGACTTTACGCCTAATTACGTTCCGGCCCTTCTGTCGTCTTAAAGACCCCGAGAGGGCCTCGTTAGTTCTAGCGGCTTGGAGTCTAGTGGCGTTTATTTAACTTCGTTTGCTCAGCGTATAACACTTACATCGCTGACCGTTGGTACATTGCACGGAAGAATAACTAAATCATGGAAGTAGTACGATAACTGTCAAATGACAACAGTTTGGAGCGGCCTTGAAATTGGCAGTGGATTTCTCAAATGACGTAAGTCTAACCTAATTACGTGCCTCTTACGACATTTTTAAAATCCATTATCAAAATATGCGACCAAGTTAAGTTGTAATGCTTTGATACCGACTACCAAATTACAACGATGTATTTAATTTGGCTGCTTGGACGAATTGCATCAAAAGAGATCAGCAAAACTGTTGATAACCTACGAAATCGGAGAAATAACAAACATATATACATCTCTTTTTGACACTTCCTTTACTTGTTAAGGAAGTGAAGGACGGGTTTATGACTTTGATGTTCTCAGTTTTAACGAGGGGCTTGGTACATTGCATTTACGGAAGGCGCCACTGAGCTTAAGCAGGCAGCATTGTATATTAATGTATATTGTGCATCTCATTTTATCGTATATAAGTGCGAGTACTGAGCAAAAAGTTTTCTGTTTGACACATGTTTTTTACGAAAATAATGACACATTTGACAAGAGAACTGTTGCGTCGGTGGTTTGCGTTTAAATCCACTTTTTTAATTTCTATCTATTTCCTTCGCACGGTAGATCGTGTAATTTAAATTGGATATATCTTATTGCTGTTCACAAACGCCTTTTCAAACCATTTAAAAAAAAATATTAATAGGATTAACCTTGAAATCGATTTTGAGTAAAATAAATTTAAAAAATGATAAAATTTACAAAAATTTTGATAGAATACAAAATTTATATTTTCAAAAAAAAAACTACCTTTGACTGAAACGTTTATCTTAATAAAAAGATTTTGAGTTTAGGGGCCAATTATTGGGGACTGGAAAGATTACTACCACTTACCCTAGGACCAATATATTTTTTAAGTGACCAATTAATGTATAATGAGGATTAGTTTTGTTTGAACCCTATCAGTGACAGATAAAAATTAAAATAAAGGTAGTGTAATCCCATAACATAAGTTCGGATATTATAAATAAATATGATGTATTGTTTTTTGTATGGTAAAATCCGGTTTTCAAGGTAGAAAAACAATGTTAAATGGAAATGTACCGTACCTACAATTACAACTATAAATTCGAAAGTAACTCTGTCTCTACCTCTTCACGCTAACTAAAACCGCTGAACGGATTGAGATGAAATTTGGTATAGGGATATTTCGACTTGTAGGAAAGGAATATAAAAGAAAGTCGTGTTAGTTACACTATTTATAACTCAAGAACGGCTGAACTGATTTAGCTGAAAATTGGTGGGGAGGTAGCTTAGAACCAGGAGAAGGACATAGGATAGTTTTTATCACGTTCCCGTGGGAAAAGTCGTGTTAGTTACACTATTTATAACTCAAGAGCGGCTGAACTGATTTGGCTGAAAATTGGTGGGGAGGTAGCTTAGAACCAGGAGAAGGACATAGGATTTTTATCACGTTTCCGTGGGACGTAACATTAAACGTGGTATAACAAAACGCAATGGATATGGAATAACAAAACGCAACTGAAAGCAATTTATCAGTAAAAAAACAGTCTTGCCCTTCATTAAAAAAAATGGTATAAGAAAACAAAACGCAACTTAAAGCTAAACGTAATGTAGTCTATGGTTAATTATAGTCAAATTTTGAAGTTGACCCTGGTTAACCAGGAATGCGTGACCCATCAAATAACAACATGCACTAAAATATATGGCCAATAAAAAATAATTAAAATACTTCCTTTTTAATTTATACGTTATTTATCCAAATAAAAAATTTACCTTGATAAAATCAAAACTCTGCTTATTTATTTCCTCTAAGGCGGAACAAAGTTCGCCGGGTCAGCTAGTAATTTATATTTGAGTGATATTTTAAATTGTCAAAAAATTATGCTAGTAAAAAAACTTTGTTAAGCTTATTAAAGCTATGATGAACTACACACGCATACACAACACATGCTCACTTTTTGTGCCTACTTTTTTTATCGATTACACCCCCTTACTCCACTCTCAGCTCTATTTAGCCACTCAAATAAGATATTTCTTTAAATAATTCTAATACTATATTTTTTTCTTTTAAAAACAACTTTTTCCGTTAAAATTGTAGTTACATTTACTAAATAAAATGCGCTAACAAATAAAATAACAAACATAAATTGCTTGCCCATTCTGTATTCAGAAACTCAGTAAAAAAGCAAGAGGGGTAAATATCATGCGCCATACTCTCTCAAGTTGCCCATAACAACTTCCAGACACCAAACATGGCTGCAATTTGCGTGTAGAGCGCTCTCTGCGACACTCCAGACACTTATGCACGATTAAACTCCGAGCCATCTTTAAAAGTTGAAGTGTTTTTGGGAGTTTTCTGTACAGGTTGCTTTTATCGTTTACCTTATGCCTCTCTTTCGCACTTACTAGTATATAGGTACTAGTTAGAACGTGACAGCCAAGATGATCAATTTGGAATATTTTGAACGGGTTTTTGATAAACCAGCGATAGTTCTTTTATAGAATGTTATTTATGAGATGGAGTTACTGTTATTATCCAGGATATGCCTGACACGCATAACAAGATAATGATATCAGACATCAAATATTGCTCACGCTTCTTTTCTCTATTCCCAATATAATAACTGTTAGATATTTATTTCCACAAAAGAACATGTCTTATTGCCATATATTTATCTATTTGTGTTGTGTAAGAAAGTAAGAAAGGAAAATATCATGCGGCACACTGACATTGCCCATAACAACTCTCAGACACCAAACATGGCCGCAATTTGCGCGTAGAGCGCTCTCTGCGACACTCCAGACACGTTTGCACGATTAAACTCCGAGGAATCTTTAAAAGTTGAAGTGTCTCTAAGAGTGGAGGTTGCCTTTATTGTCTATAGTGTTATGCATCTCCCTTATCGTAACCTGTTTGTTAGAACCTAGATTTACCTAGATTTAAAAACTTTTAAAACCGGAAACGATAACAACCTAGGTAAATATTTTTTTTACTCTATGTAAAATATTTTTACCAAGGCTCCATTTTTACCGTTTTACCGTTTTTAACGTTATTTCATTATACATATTAGTATGACTCACGAGAGTTTAAATTGTGTAGGTAGGTACTCGTCAAGGCCAAGCTTGCTAGAATGACGAATCTGTTTGAAGTTTTTGAAAGCAGATTTTATACTATATTTTATTTCCGCTGAGAAATACTTTACAGTCTTATAATGATAAAAACCGGCAAAGTGCGTGTCAGACCACGCATAATCGAGGGTTCCTCGAAAAAAATGTGCGAGCAAAAAGGCGTGCTTTCAAAATAACAAGGCACTTACGGCTTTTGTAAGAAAAATAGGTTTTTCGAAAAAACTCGGAAACGGCTGGACTAAATTTGTTCAAAACAATTTCCGTGGTAAGATCGTCTTATATCGTATCTTCTTGATTTTTTTCACATCTTTTTGACCTCCCTTTCAAGAGTTAAGGGGGGGGGGGGAGACACCTTTGCAGACTTTCAGACAAGTCATTTCCGAAAATATTTGCTTAATAAAAATTTTGTTTAATAAACCTTTAAGTAATTTCTAAAGGCCTATCCGATGATGTGCCACAAGTAAATATTTGTCTTTTTTTACATTCAGTTACTTGTATGAGGGCCCCCCCATAACATATTTTTGTTTCGCAATTTATAAGCAAAACTAAGTAAGTAGCGGCACACGAAATACACCTCTGGCTGTAATGTCTTTATCATATGCTATATAGTTACTGAGTAAAACCGCTGTGACATGCGGACGGACGGATAGACGGACTGGACGAAACAATAAGGGTTCCGTGTTAGCCATTTTGGCTACGGAACCCTAAAAAACTATCACCCAACAGTATAAAAACAATGAGTAAATATTGCCTATTGTCAGAGGCCTTTGAGAAGATTTTCTAGTCGTAACGAAACGGATTTTCGAACTAAATAGAACCTCTTTAACGATCGCATGAGGGAAATTCCCAAGCTGTTTTCTTTTAAACAGTAAGAATGTAACAAATATATTTTTCAGAAAACTTGGTGCTATAGGCAGTAGGGCATAAATTAGAAGGGATCCTGGACTAACCATAATTATCTTAACATTTACTTTGTATCTTCTTAAGGTAACGGGTAAGTTTTACGAAAGCGACTTATTGATATGAGCCGGCAGGATTTGAACCCGAGAACTTCAGATTGAAAGTCGTACGCCTTACCGCTGGGCCACCAACGCTTAATGACATCTGTCAATTGAGAAATAGAGTGAAGCCCGATTAGTGCAGTCCCACCACTTAAGGAAATGAGGATTAACGCGAGTTGATTTTCCGCTAGGTGCGCTAGTGGAACGTGGGTCCTGCGGGAACATTTCAAACGTCATTTAGACAATTCTCTCATCTCACTAACACAGGACCCACGCATGAGTGGCGCCACCTGGTGAGCGACAATACGGTAGCTCTTGCGGCTAAAAGCTGAAATAAAGGACCGGTCCTGACAAAAACATTAAAACTCTAATGCACATTTAAAATTAAATTACTATCACGAATGCAAAAAAATCTCACATGCTCTCTTTCAATGGGCGAATCATGGCTCAATAAAAAAGTTCAAAATCTAATCGTAATCTGTGCATCTACCAATCAACATTAAAAAAAAAATGCTGCAATGTGTAACTCTAAATGTAGCCTATGATCCCCTCGCCACAAAAACGCATCGATTGACACCTATTTCATCGAAATCAGTGCAGTAGATTCGACGCTAGAGTGATTACATACCTACATAGATCGCGAAAATCTTTACCCTTCCTATTGGTTTCGCTGTAGTCTGGGTAAAAAGAGTAACATAAAGGGATTAAAGGTTTATAAAATGTGATCATGGTTAGTACAGATGTAGAAACACACAAAATGCTACTGTGTATCGACTGTTTACTGTGTAAGACGGAAAATACGTAGGTAATAGTGGCTTTCTTGCCGGATAGCAATTGTGTGGTCTTCCTTTCGTATGTATTCTCCTATCACTTTGGACGTATTGTAACTACCCCCCCCCCCCGCCCTCTCTATAAGAACTAAATAAACTTCCCCTTAAACTACCCATATATAACATATCGTACCCCGCTATTAAACCCCACTATTTTTACCCACTTATAACTAATATTTTGGCCTTGTGATCTCTAGTGGTAGGACTCTTTAATGTTGTGAACCGTAATGACGCATGATTCTTTAAAAGTAAAAACTGGTTCATATTACGTGCTCCTTTATCATGAATTTATTTTGTTATCCCTAATGAAACAATTTAATGAAGGATACGGTTTTAAATTGCTAATTAGTTAAACTTTGTTGAATGGATATTTGACTCACTTATATACTTGATTAATTGCTTGTTCATCTAGTTAATCTAAAGTATAACTGGTATAAAAAGAAATTAGTATTACTCAGTTGAAGGATAGAAAAGAAATTACAGTTGATTGAATTTACAATTAGCATAAACGAATTGTATTAATGAGAGATAGTATTTTATGAATAAAATTTGTTTTTTATGGCATTAACCCCGACCTACTATTACAGTCTCTGCTCACACATGATGGCATTCTAATGGGCTAATCCCTCCTAAATCCTACTTTTTCCAAAATAAAACCTGATTAATCGAAACACGCCAATCAATGTGCCGGATGATTCGGGAATAGAGACCCCTACACTAAACCAACCAGTTTTGAGACACGCCATAAAAATCTCATCAGTTGGGCTTTCCTACCATCCTATGACTCGACCAGTATTTCTCAACCTAGGTGAACCTATTCTAATGAATTGAAATACCAAGGTATTCATTAGTCAACCATACTATCTCTCAGAGAAGGCTCTGTTTATTATGTGAATGTTAATATAATGAACGCAGTAGGCAGCAAATTATATAAGTAAAACGAATTGATTTAATTATAGAAATTTTGTTCAAACTGAGTAGGTAGATATGTCATTTCATGTCTATTCCCAATGCAAAAAGATAGACAACTGAGCTTCAAAATAAAACAAATAATTACTCTAAGAAAGGAGGTGTTAATTTGAGCAAAATCCTTTACCCAAATCAACAATTTCAATGTACTGCTTCGTCTGACATTGATCCCTACTCACAGTGTACTGCTCAGCCTGACACCATGGCCCTATATACAAAGCATTCTACTATCTGAGAATGGATTGTATACCTATCTCTCAAAATATTAGTAATATCATAAAACCAGATTTCAAAGCTCAGCCTCCTCTCTCACATTAGGAAACCAGGAAATGAATATGAAAATAGTTAATTATTCCAACAAAGTCACTAAGGTAACTGGCTAATAGAGTTGCAAATATAAAAGAGTGTTTCATCATCATCATTATCTGACGATGGAGATGGTTAAAAGAGTAAAAAAATAGTATATTAGACGACCTAATTCCCTTGCAAAATGTGTACCTATTTCGGCTACCCCATTCCCTATTCTAGTATCTCTAAAACAGGAGTCTTACTTACCATAGACCTACCTGTTTCAAAGTATACGTAAAATGTATCCCTACTCTAATTAAAGCTTAAGTTCGGCGGGCAATTCCGAGGTTGTAACTATAGCCGCATGTGATCAACTCCCCCTTTCCATCCCGCAGGATATGGTGGGAAAGGTAAGTTGGGTCCCTACTGGTGTATATGAGTTAGCATGATATATAAATATACTTAATAAGACTACAAGGCTTCAACTACAGCTTGCCAGAAATGAGTGTGGATCACCCACATCGTTAACTCGGAAATATGTAACGCTCACTCTGATCAAAAGCTGCTGGGCATTGAAAACCAGGGAGAATCCATCCTCTTCAGGTGAGAGGATGCCAGACACCTCCATGCCTGGTGGCGAGTCCCAAGTTAATATTTTTGTCACCGTTAGGTAATATGAACTTGGTAGACAGGCTGTTAACCCATCTCGATAGTATTGCTGGCTAAAAACACTTTAAATTTGAAGTTAATTTTAAGTTAGATTAAGCAAAATTCCGAGACTAGATCCTATAAGAACTTTTGATTCTTACAATATCTAGCTCATAAACAATTACTAATAATTTAAACACAAAAATTAACACAATTAACCAGCGTTAACTACCACTCTGACGCTGAGTACCGAAAAACCAGATAATTAAAGGTAAGAAGAAATATCCCTGAAGCAAGCACCATAATCCAGTAAAATTCATTAACAATAAAAATCACTAAACTAAGGCACAAACTCCATAGATTCTCAACCCACCAGCAATCCTCCAGAGATCCAGACCCACTGACTTTTTGTTGTTGAATGACCCCGATTCCAATTTTCCACCTCCTTTTATAGCTTCAAAGTGGCGACCGTTCTAGCGACCGTTTTAGCGACCGTTCTGGCGACCGACGACCGTTCTAGCGACCGTTTTGGCGACCGTTCTAGCGACTGGCGACCGTTCTAGCGACCGTTCCAGCGACCGGCGACCGTTCTAGCGACCGTTCCAGCGACCGTTTCAGCGACCGTTCTAGCGACCGTTCCAGCGACCGTTTTAGCGACCGTTCTAGCGACCGTTTTAGCGACCGTTCTAGCGACTGGCGACCGTTCTAGCGACCGTTTTAGCGACCGTTTTAGCGACCGTTCCAGCGACCGTTTTAGCGACCGTTCTGGCGACTGGCGACCGTTCTAGCGACCATTATAGCGACCGGCGACCGTTCTAGCGACCGTTCTAGCGACCGGCGACCGTTCTAGCGACCGTTCTAGCGACCGGCGACCGTTCCGGCGACCGTTTCAGCGACCGTTCTAGCGACCGTTCCAGCGACCGTTTTAGCGACCGTTCTAGCGACCGTTTTGGCGACCGTTCTAGCGACTGGCGACCGTTCTAGCGACCGTTCCAGCGACCGGCGACCGTTCTAGCGACCGTTCCAGCGACCGTTTCAGCGACCGTTCTAGCGACCGTTCCAGCGACCGTTTTAGCGACCGTTCTAGCGACCGTTTTAGCGACCGTTCTAGCGACTGGCGACCGTTCTAGCGACCGTTTTAGCGACCGTTTTAGCGACCGTTCCAGCGACCGTTTTAGCGACCGTTCTGGCGACTGGCGACCGTTCTAGCGACCATTATAGCGACCGGCGACCGTTCTAGCGACCGTTCTAGCGACCGGCGACCGTTCTAGCGACCGTTCTAGCGACCGGCGACCGTTCCGGCGACCGTTTCAGCGACCGTTCTAGCGACCGTTCCAGCGACCGTTTTAGCGACCGTTCTAGCGACCGTTCCAGCGACCGTTCTAGCGACTGGCGACCGTTCTAGCGACCGTTCTAGCGACCGGCGACCGTTCTAGCGACCGTTCTAGCGACCGGCGACCGTTCTAGCGACCGTTCCAGCGACCGTTGTAGCGACCGTTCTAGCGACCGTTCTAGCGACCGTTCCAGCGACCGTTTTAGCGACCGTTTTAGCGACCGTTCTTGCGACTGGCGACCGTTCTAGCGACCGTTTTAGCGACCGTTCTGGCGACTGGCGACCGTTCTAGCGACCGTTCTGGCGACTGGCGACCGTTCTAGCGATCATTATAGCGACCGGCGACCGTTCTAGCGACCGTTCTAGAGACCGGCGACCGTTCTAGCGACCGTTCTAGCGACCGTTCAAGCGACCGATTTAGCGACCGATGTAGCGACCGATTTAGCGACCGTTTTAGCGACCGTTCTAGCGACCGTTCTAGCGACCGATTTAGCGACCGTTTTAGCGACCGATTTAGCGACCGATTTAGCGACCGATTTAGCGACAGATTTAGCGACAGATTTAGCGACCGTTTTAGCGACCGTTTTAGGGACCGTTCTAGCGACCGTTCTAGCGACCGTTCTAGCGACCGATTTAGCGACCGTTTTAGCGACCTTTTTAGCGACCGATTTAGCGACCGATTTAGCGACCGTTTTAGCGACCGTTTTAGCGACCGATTTAGCGACCGATTTAGCGACCGATTTGGCGACCGTTTTTTTTTTTTTTTTTTTTTTTTTTTTTTTTTTTTTTTTTTTTTTTTTTTTTTTTTTTTTTTTGTAATAAGTGAACTTAATATTCTTAATTCATTTGATTTACTGTGAACTTTAACTTAATAAAATTTTGGTAAAAATGTAGAAGAAAAACATAACATCTGAATGGCTTAACAATTGTCATAGATTTCCCCATTAGAATGATACACTCAGAAGACGACCCAGCGTTCAGTTACAGTATTCAATGCGACGATACTAAAGTGTCATACCAATCTGTGAAAAACATTAGACAATTGTTAAGTATTTGCGCAGGAATATGTCCGTTATACCTAATAATAACGTTTCCAGTAAGTAATACAATAATAGTAATATTTATTTGGTGTAAATATGGGGGATTAATGGCATTTCAATTGATAAACTACTGTATAAAACCTTCCCGATATGCCAATAGCACTAAAGCATAGATAAAATATATAAACAGAGGTTTAAGGTCTATACTGAGTAATTATAGGTAGTGTCATCCTTCACCTTCTCAAGACGCATATAAAAAATAGACAAATAGGGTTACTCGACTTGGCTATTGGATTGTAGTAGAATGGTACCGTTTTCACTACGAAATACTTACCATAGAGTAGACAGAATATCATTACTACTAGTGAGCCGCAATCTTCAGCGTATGCTTTTGTCGATAATAATTATTATTTTTATCGCAACAATCCCCTATGACTGTTCTTCACAATAGGGGATAAAAAGTGGCCATCATGATGATTTTAAATGGTAAGTTAAAAAACCGGCCAAGTGCGAGTCGGACTCGCCCATCGAGGGTTCCACACAAAGAATGCTGGGCCATTTATGACATTAGGTACTTCAAAATACTGGTGGCACGGAACTTCGTGATTCTCGGTCAACGGGAAAATTGCAAATGTATGGGAAGCGCGACATAAACGGCCGTATCTTTTGATTCCGTTGACGTAGAGGTTTGGTTTTTCACACCTTCAAGGGACCGCAGACTTATGTTCCTAACCCTGTGTGGTGAGTATTGATTTCAATTTCCTAACTTTACGCGTTCCCGAGATAAGGGGTCTTGACATACGGACGGACGGACAACAAAGTGATCCGTTCCGTTTTTTCCTTTTGAGGTAGGTAACAAACTACTTTTCTTTGTTAGTCATATTTTTTCTAGATCGGCTGCAAACCTGTTGGAAGTTAAAAATGATTACATACACTTCCTAAGTTTGCTATCGACTTCTATCGATGTCACAATAATTATCTTAAGTGCAACACTATGCAGTATCTGAATATGTATAATTACGCATAATTAATTCACAAAACTACACATATATTTCCATCGATAGATATTGTATAGGATTTTTAGTCACTTTATGACATAAGCATTAAAATCGAAATATACTTACCGGTAGATGGAAAAGTCCGTATTATTTTCCATCACTCACATTTGCACCACTTTACATTCATAACAATTACGAAACTAGAGTCTGTCTATGCTAAGTTTCCTAGATTTACGTAGCACAGGCTGTGAGACAGTATTAAATAAATTTTATAATTTCATTAAATTTTGACTTTTAAAATAACACTTTTTAAGTTTGAGAGTTCATTTGCTTTGAAAAGATAACGTGTTTTGATTCTTTATGTTTTTCCAAAATCGTGTCGCTACCTTTTCCGTTCAACTGCAAGGAAAACAAACATGGTTACGGGGACAACGTCAAACTTGATAGACTCTGTCTATTGTTATAATAATTATGTCTAAAGTATGAAATTGTCAATTTGACTTTTACATCTATTTTGATATCGTTTCATTTTATCATTTTATTTTTTATTATATATTTAATATATAACTATAAAACTATCTATAAATGGAGAACAGAAGTGAAACACCGTTAAATGAACTCGACAAGAATAATCAAGTTGGACCTAAAAAGAAAAATAAAAACAGGAAAAAACGTAGTGGAGGCGATGGTGACCACGAAGGCTCAAGTTCCACCGCTGAAGGCATAGTTGCTGCGCTCAAAACAGTCAATCAAAAGATGTCCAATAAAAAAATTAAGCAAACAATGGAGATCTTCAACCAAGAACAAAAACCAACTAAAACAACCGAAGCTCTGCACAAGTCTCATCAGTTTTGGTCTACTCAGTCTGTACCCAAATTGGATGAAAATATTGTTTCAAACGAACCTATCGAACCACCCGAGTGGAAACTTGTTTTAAAAACGGAACCTTACACTCTGCCTGATGGTTTTAAGTGGGATACATTAAATTTAAATGACCCATTGATATTAAGGGAACTGTACACGTTGCTAAATGAAAATTATTGTGAGTTGGAGTGTCCGTTCCGCTATGAGTACCAGATGGATTACCTTCTGTGGGCGCTTCAGCCCCCCGACTGTAATCCAGATTTCCACTGTGGCGTGCGAGTAGTCAAATCTGGAAAATTAGTGGCCTTTATTTCGGCTAATCCTGCTCGGTTGAAAGTCTATGACCAAGAGGAACTTGCTGTTACAATAAGCTTTCTTTGTGTGCACAGGAAACTCCGTGCCAAAAGGGTAGCCCCGGTTCTGATCAAAGAAATCACTAGGAGAGTCAAATTGACTGGGGTGTATCTGGCTGCTTACACGGTTGATATGATACTTCCCAAGCCAATTGCCACATGTAAGTATTGGCATAGGTCCCTGAATCCAAAAAAACTGATTGAAGTTAAATTTAGTCAACTGTCAAGAAATATGACAATGCAACGAACTATAAAACTTTTAAAACTCCCAGATTCGCCTAAGACACCGGGCTTAAGGAAATTAGAGCCTCGTGATTGTGAAAAAGTTCATAAATTGCTGAATGATTACTTGAGTAAGTTCGATTTGCGCCCTATTTTTGATGAAAAGAGTTTTAAGCATTGGTTTATGCCCCAGTCAGGTATTATTACCAGTTTTGTCGTGGAAGCTGCTGATGGAGCTATCACAGATTTTATTAGCTATTACACGTTAAATTTTGCGGTGGTAGTTCCTCACACTGTGCATAAATTCATTAATGTCGCTTATGCCTTGTATAATGTTTCGACCAAAACCCCGTGGGTAGATTTAATGAATGATGCATTGATAACAGCAAGGAACTCGGGTTTTGATGTATTCTTCGCATTGGACCTGATGGAAAACAAGGAGTTTCTGGAGCCCCTGAAATTTTGCTTAGGCCATGGTAACATGCATTTCTATCTATACAACTGGCGGTGCCCTAGCATGACACCAAATAAAATTGGTTTAGTATTGCAATAATATACCTTTTTACGTTTTCTAAAAAGATTTTTTCTTACAAGTTTTTGTTTTACTGAATTATATATTTTTTTACTGTCGTTATTTGATTCATTCAGCCTAATTCCTCGTAATAAGATACGTATAGAGTTAAATCGGACCACCCTAAGTCCTCCTACTTGCCACTCTTGGCTAAAACAAGGTCCATGGCTAAACGATGACTTGAAAATAGTGTTATGTTATACATTGAAATATATGTCATATCTTCTCTTCTTCTTTATAACGTTTTTCCCGGCTTATGTCACAACTCAGGGAGCCTGGGGTCTGCTTTGGCAACTAATTCAAAGATTTGGCGTAGGCGCTAGTTTTACGAAAGCGACTGCCACCTGACCTTCCAACCCAGAGGGTAAACTAGGCCTAATTGGGATTAGTCCGGTTTCCTCGCGATATTTTTCTTCACCAGAGCAATTGGTAAATATGAAATGATAAGTTTCAAAAACTCATCAAAATGAGCCGGGATCTGAATCCTCGAACTTTGGATTGAAAACTGCACGCTCTTACCGCTGGGCCATGGCCACCACCGCTCTTAAATTGAAAAAATTGTCATATTTTTAATAAAAAAGTGACCAATGTCTCCAGTGCCCGGGGCACGGTTATTCAGTACTACACTACAATATGTATTCTGTTAGGGCAGAGTTTTGTAAGTACCTTTGGTTTATAAACTAACAAACAGATAGTTTAGATTAGGTTAGTTTATAATGGGCAATGGTAAGTGATCATTGAAGGACTCTGAGGATTTCATACTGGTGCTGCAAATATTCTGTCAGGGTGGGGGGGGGGTCCCGCACGGGGAGTACTCTCATTGAAGGAGAGAACTTCAGAGTGTTGGCTAGGGGAGGCTTTCGGGCCTGGCGCCGAGGTACAGGAATGCCGCTGTCCTGTATAATACTGCGGTCCCCGTACCCTATCTAGGCAAAGGGCCTAAGATGACAGGTCGGGGGTTGCGGAGCAGGCGGTGTTGGCGGTTGCATGCCTAGGGAGATCCCGTGTTCACCGTCACCAACGCTGCAAGATGGGCATACCGTCGATGGTTTAGTGCGTAGTGCGGGCCCGGGCCTGCGAGTCCCACATAGCCGTCCTAGTTCCCCGGCTAAGCGGGATACCAAATGCATTCCTCCACGTTAAAAAAAGGTTAGTTTATAATATACCTAGTCAAATTAAAAGCAATACTTATGTGATATACCTATATACACATAAACATTGCCTCAATAAGCTACTAGAAGTACTTAACTATTAAGCTTATTGTATTCATAACTCGTCTTGTTTGTGCTAACTCAAGCCACTCGAGCGTCATGGCACGTGTGCTCAAACAGGCTAATACGAAGTCAAATCTATAGGCAACACACAAGATCTCATTGAGGTATTTATATGCTATCAATTATGTTTTCACACCACCTATAAAAGGGGTTTTTCTGTTCAAGCTAGGAGCGATCTAAGTGGCACTTTTCTGTTCAAGGACTACACATTTTTAAGTTTTCGGGCATTGAATAGTGGCATCGTGGTGTTGGTACGATGCTGTTTTCGGTTTTGTTCATTTCCTCTTAGTTGGTATGAAAGGCAGTAGGTACGAGTATGTGTCACATGGTATTAAAATTATTTTGGTCTTGGGTGTTAACGCTAAAATCCCTCATTAAGCTCAGGATTCTTATTTAGAATCCCTCACTACGATCGGGGTTCTATTGTAGAATCCATCACTTCATTCGGAATTTAATGTACGCCTATGCCGGAAATATATCACTTTGATCCCCTTATCACCATCTACTACTGCAAATGCGAACCCTAGCGTTTTCCCGGCTCATGCCATGTCCGCTTTGACAACTAATCCCAAGATTTGGCGTAGGCGCTTGTTTTACGAAAGCGACTGCCATCTGACCTTCAAATCCACAGGGTAAACTAGGCCTTATTGGGATTAGTCCGGTTTCCTCACGATGATTTCCTTCACCGAAAAACGATTGGTAAATATTCAATGATATTTCGTACATAAATTCCCAAGAACTAATTGGTACGAGCCGGCAGGATTTGAACCCGATACCTTCAGTTTTAAAGTCTTACGTCATACCGCTGGGCCACCAACACTCAAGAACTATCAAATTGCCTCCTTCAAAGGCTATGTTGTTTTTTTTTATAATGTCTATCATTATAAATCATCTATCATTTAAAAAAAATAAATAAAAAAAAACCGTTCAATTTCAATTTCAATTTCAATTGTCAGTAAAAAACGAGAACGGTCCAGTTGACTATAATTCAGTTTGACAAACAATTGTTTCCCTCCGATACCAACTCTAATTCCAGGAAATAATTATCACCCGGAACAAAACAAAATTTGTTCCTTCGAGAAATCTTTGGGGATTTAAATTCTCAATGGAATTCCTTTTTGCCTTTAAACACGCCAATATTAAAGGTGCATAAGTTTGCGAGTACTTTCATCTCTTTTGGGTTCAATGGATTAGACAAGGAGGGGTGCATTATATTGTTCGTAGGCTAAGTTAGTAGGGGGGCTTTTAATTAATCGTTTGTAATCAAATCAACAAGGGTTCGGCTTTGGCCGCTTAATATTAATTGAGAGTAGATAGTGTTGTACCGCGGGGATTGCATAGCAATACCATTTTTGTACCAAGATCGTATCGTATTAGCAATTAGCTGTGACTTATGACCATTACACACCCCACAGTGCAGATATAATAATATATGTTTCTAACTTAACCCTCAATAGTTCATACACCCCGGCGGGTGCTGCATCTGCGTGCCCATGACTCGGGTAAGTACAACATCCGCTCGGTGTACCCCTTACATTTCAACAAATTGTTGAAAAAGCCTCTGCGTGTTGACTTCGGCTCCGTGTACTCCTCCCAAAGGTCCGGATCACCATTGCTCTGTGATGGGAAAGACATAATTACTCGTATGTTCTTAACTGTACTGTCTGGAAAAAGTTTTACGAGTAGTAATTCTAAAGTCATATTCTGTGATATGGTTGATTGTTGGTAGAGGAAACCGGACAAATCTCAATAAAGCCTAGTTTACTCTCTGGATTGGAAGGTCAGGTGGCAGTCGCTTTTGTAAAATGCCTACGCCAAATCTTGGGATTAGTTACCAAAGCGGACGCCTAGCTCCCTGAACCGTGATACAAGCCGTGAAAACGCTAGGCGAAAGAAGATATTGAGGACACGATGTATCAATATATGGTTTAGAATTAGGATATAGTAGGACCACGCTAAGTCTTCCTGTGAAGTTTTACGTGAAGTTTGGCATTTTTATACAATATTTCTGTCACATTTAAACAAAAAAAGTGTACCAAATCTGTGCAAAGGTAACGTGGTCGCACTCTTATAGGTGTCAAGGATTGGATTAACTTTCCATTCAGTTACCGAGTTATACAAAATCTATGAAAAAACGGAATGGAAAAACCATAAGACACTTTTTTTCTCCTATTAGGATCAAAAAAGCTCGCGATTCTGGGTAGAAATTACTTTTTTTAAAATAAAACAAAAATGGCGACAACTTTGAAAAAAATGGCCCAGGTGCGTTTTTTTAACGAATGCAGCACCTAAGCATTTTGTAATTTATAATTTGGAAACTAAAATGCATATTAAGGCATTCATTGAATTTAATATCGTTTATCCGGTCCGGTGTGAGGTGGGGTGAGGTTTATATTTAAATAATTTTCAACATGGTGGGGTTTAAAGTTAGGTGAATACAAGTTTCATAATCTAGAGGGGCTTAGAAATGTTTGCCAAGTTAATTCATATTTTGTTTTACTAAGGAATTATGAATAAAGTTAATTTTAAACAAGACTTAGAACTTTTCCACTCTTGTTGTATACAACTTCGCTGGAACATTATCAAATGTACCGTTTCGTTTTCTAGTTTTTATTCCTATTTTCAACCGCCATCAAAATTAAAAAAAAGAGGAATTTCTCAATACGTTTGATTAAAAAAATACATATGTTTGATCCCTCAGGATACCGTTAATACTCGACCGATTAAAATAATACCTGAAAGTAGATGGTTTCAGATTAATCTATTTTTTTTTCAAAATTCATTTCTGATGATTAAAATGTAGGAAACCTGCTGAGTACTTTACTTTAAACTAAAATAAAGTAGGGTCTTATAGCAAAACATGAACTTTGATTTTCCATAATACTCTGATTACAAATTTATATTTTGAATTGGTAGCATATGTTAATGTATGGCAACAATGGCAAAAGTATGTATGTAACCCATAATACAGTACATTAACATTAATAATATAATCCAACCCTAGGCAAGAATTTTGTAATAAACTACCTTTCTTCGGTACTGAGGCATTTTATGAAAATTTTATTTGAAATTCACTTAGAATTATGTCTTCTATACTAGTAGTTTCTTATAAGGCATGACCTTACACAATGGTCAATATGAATGCAATCTGTTTACATTTGATCGCATACAAGCCATCGATGCGTTTCGTGGCAAACGTCCCTAAGGCACAGCAGTAGCAATGCACACTTGAATATCTTATACTGGATTGAAGGTGTTGAAAGTGATAGGATATATGTATAAAGGAAAAGCAATGTATGTAGGAAGGAAGGAAGGCGTTGGTTGCCCAGTGGCGCTTTTCGGTGACGGAAAAAATCGTGAGGAAACCGGACTGCACGCCTACCACGAACATGGAAAATTGGCATTGACGGGAAAACCTCTTCGTCACTCCAATATGCAAGTGTAACAGAGATAGAGATACGAATCCGCAATCGTTCGATTTTCGTGGTAGGCATGCAGATCTTAATAAGGCCTAGTTTACGCTCTGGGGTGGAAGATCAGATGGAAGTCGGATTCGTAAAACTAGCGCCTATGTCAAATCTTGGGATTAGTTGCCAATGCGGACCCCAGACTCCGTGGCATTAACTGGGAAAACGCTAGGAATAAGAATAGATATTTAAAACGACCTACATATTTTTTAAATAAAAAAAGCAAAACATTTAAACCAATAGTTTAAAAAACAAAAATATTGC
This sequence comes from Lathronympha strigana, assembly GCA_949128165.1. NCBI lineage: Eukaryota > Metazoa > Arthropoda > Insecta > Lepidoptera > Tortricidae > Lathronympha > Lathronympha strigana. The sequence goes on from OX421911.1 coordinate 7,027,903, forward strand.
TTAGTGTTATCATCCAACAGTTTTTTTTAGCGCGCAACTACACAGCCGTTAACAGGGGCCTTACCATGACGTCTTAAGACGATTCAGTTGACGACCTAAACCGAGTCGCTTCCATATAACCGAGTCTAAACTGAACCTAAACTGAATCGCGTAAGACGTCATGGTAGGGCCCCAGGTTTCAATATCAGAATAATGTTAAGCTCATCAATAAAATGTCTGAATATTAATGTCTACGGTACCTACACAGAAAACGTTTTACCACTTTGACGGTGATCCATTTATTTACACGACGTGAATTTTGTCTCTTCTATCTAGTACAGAAGGCTACGCGTCACTTTCGCACTTAGATATGTACATACTTGTTAGAACGTGACAGCCACGGTGATAATCCGACCATATTAGACTAGGGCCCACTTGCACCACCGAAAGTTAGCCGCAGACCCGGAGTAGGAGGAGGCTATCAAATTCCATACAAAAAAAAACTTAACTCCGGGTTCTGTGGCTAAACCAGGGTGATGCATTCCATACAAAAAATGCTTAACTCCGGGTTCTGCATGGTGCACTTGCAAAGTGGTTCTAGCAGACCTAAAACCACTGCAGCGTGACCAACCAAGTTCAGGCGACGCAGCTTCAGGGTGTATTTTAAATAGAAAACTCCCGTGAGTATTAGACATATTAATATACTTAAACCGGGTTACTCACGTCTATAAAGTACGCCTATACCGGTGCCGCATGTGCCTGCGCCGACCGCGCCCCCCACGCCGGTCTGCCGGCGTGCTCAACGGGCTGTCGCGCGCAGTGTGCGCAGAGCAATCGCGGCAAGCGCTTCTCACTCATGATTATGGGGCGCGGACCGTCCCGAAACATGTCGAGCTATTTTCGACTTCAGGGTGTATGTTTACACAAACTATCGGGAGGCACTTTTAACGCCTTTGTTACGCAAAATCTATTCACGTAAATTATTCGCAGTCAATATTTATTTATTAGGTTATCTACTTACAATTGAGAAACATTCTTATCCTATAAAGCTCAAATTACATAAACCATTTTTCCATACCTACAAAATATTATAAAGTTCTCAAGAATTCACTAATCTTGTTTGTTATCCTGATCAAATTTATTGTCTTTACTCGTAACACGTTCCAATAATTTGACAACTGATGTTAGCCGTCATTGATAATAATTGATATCAATATTTAGAAGATAAGCACTTAGGCAGGCTTTGAGTGGTCTAGACGTTTTCCTCTCACGTTGGCCCATTTTGCTTCATTTGACGGCAAAATTACCACAAACTTTAGTCACCTTGGGTAGAAGCAACTAAATTGAGTTAGTTACCTCTTGATCCAGTTAGGTTGAGCGTGTCGATAAGGATCAAATTAGTGATGCGACGAATAGTACTTTTACGAATACGAATAATAATACATCAAACAGTATACAGTTATATTAAAATTCGTATATACGAGTACGAGTAGTACGCCTTCAGTGGACTAGAAACTTACATTTTGTCTAATTTAAACAATTTAATGATACTTAATATAAGGTAATGTTGCATATTGTTTTGGTTCATTAGGGTAACTGACAGGGTCTTACATATTGTTACTTTCCCTTTAATGTAATTGGGGTAAGGGAAATGGAAAACCCTAATGATGACTCACACTAGGGTGGAGCGGGACGGGACGATTCGTCAGTTTCTACAGAAAGAATCACGTGATAGCTCGGAGCCCCCTCGGATGTCACGTGACGTTTTCTATAGAAACTAACAGGTCTACGGTCAGCTTCCACCCTGTATATAAAAAAATATGAATTTAGGACGAAGCTACAATTTAAACTAAAGCCACCCAAGTTAACTAGTAAAATTCGAAATGAAATTTCCAAAAAGTCCATTTTGAACGTATGCTGTCATGTATGCTCGCATCGTGGAACTCGCCAGTGCGTTTAATGATGCCCGTTGTTGCCGACAAATGTTATAGAGATGGGAAAACTTTTATCGATATTCTGTTGGCTACAAAAGGGAACGTCTAAATAATAATTTAAAAAAGGAAATACTTTTTAAAATTTTGTTAACAGCTAACGTAGAAGTGTCACTACTGATATTGTACTGCATATTAAAGGTAATACGTTTACCAACAATATTTAAAGTCATCAGTCGATGTTGGGAGTGGTTAAGAATGCTACGCCGCTGCTTCTATGCTCCATTATTATTGAGAGAATTTTATTCCTAAAAAATATGGTTATTTTATGAGTCGTCACATATCGTATATTTTACGTCTCCTATTTTACTTATCGGTTATTATCGCATCGCTTGCCATCGACAGGGCGCTCATCCGCACATCTTGCAACCACAATGGTCATGCAATGTGAGATTTCAGAGAAGTTTCCTCCCGCGAACACCCCGGCTGTGGCAGCTGTGCCCAGGCATTCCTGAAGGGCTACAGTATAGGATTCTTCAAAAAAGGAGTGTAGAGTTTTTATGGGTCGGCAACGCGCATGTGACACCCAAGGAATCGTAGGCGTCTATAGGCTTTGCTTGTTTGCCACCGACGAAAAATCATCGATAATAGTCGCTGACATCTCTAATCCGGGTACACCATTTTGCCTAATAACAGTTGCACTGAATATTGCACACCGCAGTCCGAAGGTGGCTTGGACATCGACTTTATCGATTATTGTTATTAACATCGTTTCGTACCAGTTTTAGTGTAATTACGGTCATCTCAAAAGAAATAACATTTAAGAAGTAGGTATTTACTATTGAAAATATACGGCCACCTAATTAATTATTAATTATTTTATAATATGTTTATTTTTCCGCCGCAGATCAACATCTGTATTTCCTAAGAACGCCTCGTAGAAAGGCGACGTGTTTCAAATTGCGTATTATGTCTTTAGTTATGTACTTAGGTACGTAATTTGTCAAATCAGGCGTTAGGTACTATGGGGAATTACATATTAATTAGGACAAAAATGTTACTTTGCTATACCGCCAATTGCATAGTCAATTAGTGGTAACCCATTATACCTACTTACGTATATTTGGCATTGAGAAAAGAACTGCGGACTCGTGCACGAAGGATTGCGTACCATGTCTATAAAAACGGCAAAAAAATAACTTTTGTTATATGGAAGGATGTTCTTAAATATTTCTTTTAATTTAATACACAACAACAACATTTATTTACAAGCCTTATTGAGCTTACTGCGGGACTTAGTCAATTTGTGTAAGAATGTCCTGTAATATTTATTTATTTTATTTATTTATTTATTATTTATTTTTAAAACGAATATATAACTATATATTCAAGCGTTTACCGGTCGCCATTATCAATATCAAGCAGAAACAAGCAAAAAATCACTGTTTTTGTATGTTGTTATAGCATCAACAGAAATCTGTGATAATGATCTGCCTTGCCTAACTATCACGGTTCATGAGATACAGCCCGACTACATACGGACGGACAGATATACAGACGGACAACGGAGTCTTAGTAGCTGTGTGATAGAATGCATTTGGAGTCATTTGAAGTCATTTAATTTGGAAATTGCCACGGCATTACGGTCGATGTCCTCACTCATTGACATTTATTAGTTCTGCAAATGAATAACGGGTTTATGTTTTTGATAAATGAGTACCTATTATTTATCGCATTTGCTCAGAATTTTTAGAATTAAATTGATACTAAGCATTACAGCATTTACAGTAAACTATATCCCACCAAAAATATAAATGTGAAAATGGAAGCCAAGTTCGATATGAGAATATCATTATTGTCGACCACGCCGACAAAAGATCTGATATCTAAATCGGTGCCAAGTTCTGTAGAAGTTAAAGAATATCGCGGTATCAACATTATAAATAATATCTACCGACTTTCTGTTTTGGGTGTTTAGGGCTAATGCCTTCGTTTTATTTGACCAATTCAACCGTTTTAAAAAAAATTTAATGAATGAATGCACGAAACAAATGAAATGAATGTCTATCCCTATGAATTTTTGAGGTTTTTGGATGATTTTATCTCAATAACCAATTAAGCTACATTTATTGGAGGATCTCATTAGTCTTGGAGGGGCCAAATTTCGTGTGTTTTAGTAGTAGTGTAGATTTTGAGTAACAAAGGGGTCGAAAGTGCCTCCAGATAGTTTGTGTGAATAAATATACACACTGCAGCTTGAGGCGAGCATCTACAAGCATCTGCAGAAGCATCTACAAGTTTCCCCAAAATAACTTCAGAGCAGGAACACCTTTAATGTAATAAATTAAAAGAGATGAATACTATAGAAAAAGCTACCAAGGCCCCGGTGAGCAGATTTACAAATAATAAATTATTTGATTCGTGCTATACAATTGTACTACTTAAGTAGTTTTATAGTATTTTATGCAATAGTTGTATAAGAGGGTTCAAAAAAGGTGAGTGGCGTGTGTAACAATTTGAGGCGAAGCCACAGAATAAATAATAGTACAAGTACAGAAGACCCTCTGTTTTGATGTTCACGAATGCCGCCTTTTTACGTGCCTATTAATTATTATTAGCACGGACCGCACGCGAGCCGCGCTGTCATTGAGTTCTATTGCCCGGCGCGAAGGTCGATATTACTCCGCACCTCGCCGAAGATAGGGTTGTCATTTTTTTGAACGACGTCGGTGGCAAACAAGCATACGGTCCGCCTCGGCGACAATAAGATATTTCAATGTACATATCACCTACGCATCTTGTACCTACCCTTGATCCAATAATATACACACACAGAATACGCGAATTATAAATATTAAATAGCACGCGTGGTATATCTACTTGCATAAATTATTACACTTAGCAGCTACTTAGGTAAATAACACCGAAAACATAACAGGCGTGTGACCGCAAACCGTAACGAAGATCGTAAAGTCTATCTCCATCTCTGTCACACTTACTAGTCGAGAGACGAAGATAGACTTTACGATCTTCGTTACGGCACAGAATACATATTAGTACAAGTACAAAAATCCCTCTCCAACAACTCGTTTAAAGAAATAACGACTCATGTTACGATAACACTAAGTTAAAATTCCGACCGCGCAACGCTGAATGCCTACAATTATATTCACGTAAAGTGCGCTCTCTTTCTATCGCGTAACTCGTTCCTTTTATGATGATATCAATGTTGTCTTCTTTTAATATAATCTTAATACTTAGTTACTACCTTTTTATATTGCTCTTCTTTAGCTCGAATAAACCTAAGATATGTCTAAGTGGTATGTAGGTTTAATTCTAATAAATTTGCGTGCAACTAGTTAGGCATAGGTACATACTTAGATAGGTACCTTAATTGAAACAGGCCTGATGAACCTACCCAAAGGCCTTGAATAATTCCGCCCTTTAGTTATTTTAATATAAATAAAATTCTGTGACGGCGGTCGAATCAGTACGTAGGTATGCGACGAACAACTCTCGCGCGTGCGTCACCGCTCGCCCGTGAGTCCCTACTGATTTGGCCCCTAGCAAGGGGTACTTACAGTTCGATACCTACACGCGCGAGTGGGACAGGCCTGGCGAAGCCGAAAATTGTTAATAAAGACGCCATGAGCCATTTTTGACCTAGTTATACAACGTTGCATACTTTACTTTTTCTACGACTAGGCATTAAATAAAACACAAAATTAAACGCAATTTGTTTTAAGAAAATTTAGTTTTGTTCATTGTTTCAACTGTCATTTACTTGCGTTTTTCCTTATATTGGCAGCAATTATTTTAGTTTTGTTATTGTTTCAAACCATATGAATGCAGTTGTTTGTTAAGTTGATAGTTTTGATTTTCGTTGTAAATTTAGTGTTGTTTTTTTTTATTTGTTGGGTATCACAGGGCACCTCTGCGGCGCTACCACGAAGTCCGCAAATCGAACTTTGGATAGTGCCGTCTTCTTCGCTCTCACTTTATTCTACATATGCGCGAAAGAGGTGGCACTATCCGAAGTACAACTTTCGGACTTCATGGTAGCGCTCCTGTTAGCAGTTGCATTATATCACATAATAACCCTAGGGTCTTTATGAAGAATAGACTACATAGACTTTTTTGGAATTGCGTAAGACATGCTTTTATATTTGTTTGCTGGACCATATAATTGACAGATAAAAGTACCGGAGTAGATAAAATCAATTTCAGTTCTGAAGGATAGAAAGTCAGACAGTGTCGATGACCTTTTAAATCACAATAAATATACTAGTAGGTATGTCTGCGTCGTAAAAATATGACATGAATGTGGAATGTTTAATAAAACAGTTTATGAAATCCTATCTATGTAAAATGAGATGATATTAGTTTTTTCAGGTTTATTTTACGTATCCTATACGATGGCTTACACTAGAACAGGACGGGACGGGACGGGGCGGGACGGGAAAATCTGTCAATTTCTATATAAAGCGTCACGTGACATCCGAGGGCTCCGAGCTATCACGTGATTCATTCTATAGAAATTGACAGATTTTCCCGTCCCGTCCCGTCCCGTCCCGTGCTAGTGTGAGTCATCCTTTACTCGTATTAATAAAATTGATAGAGGCACCTACGTAATAAACTAACTCCTATTTATTTTGATTCCAAATAAATATTAACTTATTATGTTATGAGTATAATAGGCTACTGAGCATAATAACTTGAGGACAGGTTGTAGCTAGAATAATAATAATATATACCTAGGTATTTAGATAGGAATACATAAAGTAATTATTGGTGTCCAATGTCGCATCTAATAACAGTAATGACTTCGAGTTCACGTATCAATACGAGTAAGATTATGAGCATTCATTTATAAAGTAAACAAATTTTGACAATCTTAGAGTTTTTAAACTCTGATTTTTTCTTTCTGATTTTTTGTGTTTACGCATCTTTTAATAACGAAACCACGTTGAACGTTGATTTATTAGTATTTTAAATCAAATTATATTACAAAGTTTTCATTTCCAATTTATTTAAACGAAAATGTACGAAAAGGGAGAGAGAGTGAGGTTTTTTTTTCTTAAAGATCGGATTTCACCTATGGTGAAATTTTAATCTTCCAAACATTATTATGGTTGCTCGCATTGTGAAATCCGTCTATAAACGACGTTAATTTTGATGTAAAGCTGTGAATAGGATTTTGAATAGAGTTATTAGAATGGAACACGGCCCTTTCAGTACGGGCCCGTAGTTATTTACAATGCTCTCAGCCGCATGGTTTTACGCTAACCAGGTTGCATGGTATTATATTGCGGATATTATATGTCGTGAGGTCTAGTTATACGTAAGCTTACTGATGAGACTGTTTTAGGAATAAAGTATGGACTCATTTGTGAGTGTCACGGAAGATTTTGTTAACCATTGTCCAAAAAACCTAATTGTCATTTCCTTTCCTACCGAACAGGTGAGTTGGTCAACCAGTTAGCGAACCAGTGTAGCTGTTTACTTTGAAATGCCCCACCATGGCGGATATTAACCGTTAAAGGCAATAGGGTCATGAATGCATTAATATATACAACGTTGGTGGTCCAGCGGTAAAGTGTGTAACTCTCAATCTGAAAGTCGCGGGTTCAAATCCTGCCGGCTCTTACCAATGAGTTTTCGAAACTCATTTTTTTTATCAATTGCTTTTCGGTAAAGAAAAACATCGTGAGGAAACCGGACTAATACCTATAAGACCTAGATTACTCTCTGGGTTGGAAGGTCAGAGAGGCAGTCGCTTTCGTAAAACTAGCGCCTACACCAAATTTTAGGATTATTTGCTCAATGAGCCGTGGCACAAGCCTGGAAAACGCCAGGAAGAAGAAGAATCAGGGACATGACATCAGCTATTTTTTATATAACTTAAGAAGGATATGCGACTATAAAGTGAGTTAAGTGAATATATACAGAACTACTCGTACCTACACATTTGAATCGCATATATACTAGGTAAGCGACTGGAATACGTTACGTAATTGAAATGTGACTATGATGAGCTATTTTGGTACTTTACCAGATAATTATTCGTCATTTATACGGTCTAATACTTTATTGTAAAGGATTTAATGGGTGAATACATAATAGAATTAGGTATAGGACATAGAAATTCGTTTTGCATGGTGATGCAAACATTATTTCAATTAAACAAAATCAATCCCGAAAATTGTTTACGTTCTGAAACAGGCTACAAGTTACTCTCACTAGACCGGGCTGAAATGTCTATAGAATCTTATCTATCATATCATGTGATAGCTCTGTGATCGCTACGGCGCGGAAACATGGACTTTGAGGAAGGCAGACCGTGATCGTATTGATGCCTTCGAAATTTGGTGCTGGCGCAAGATGCTTTATATTACATAGACTGCTATTTTTAAGCATAAACGTCTAAGAACGATACCAAATTACTCAGAAAAATAAACATGCATGACCAATGAAGGAAGAAGGCCGAGAGGTCGAAGCTTTATCAGGTGGTTCGACCAAGTTCGTTCAAAGCTGAACACCAAGTTGCAGGATGTCCTCCACGAAGCTAAAGACAGACCTGTGATGGAGGAGAACCATCAAATAAACTTTTATCTCTTTCCGGGGGAATCGCGACCCTCAGTAATGAGGTACTCGACCCGAGGAGGCTCTGAGATGACATGACGTTTTCTGTAGTAGGTAATAGATATATCGTCCCGGCACGGCCCGGCTCAGCCCGGTCTAACGCGTTTAACTAACTCTACTAATTATTAGGCATAAGGCGTAAAAAAGTTTACATGTGTATGCACCTGACTGCAGGTTTAGCGTGGATGTAGGTTAATTGGTTTGGACGTCACTAAACGTAAGTGCATCCCTCATCGAGTTAACGAACTTTTAAATCACCTAGTTGGCTGTGTGTGAAGTGCCAAGTGGAAAGACAAAACGTTGAAATTATGTTTCGGGTTGCTTTTTAGGTCATTGCTTAAAAACATACATGGTTTACTACAAAATACCTCAATTAAAGTCGGAAATATTAGAAGAAGTTGTAAACTTTTTCTCCTACTAGGATCGCAAAAGCTCGCGATTCTAAGTAGAAATCGTATACAATTTTTCAAATAAAAAAAAATTCGGGGGACGACTGTAAAAAAACCTCGCCCCATGCTCATATTACCTCTAGGTTAGATTCCTATTTCAATTAATTAATCATAACTGCAAGACACTGCAAGCCATTATTTCAATATTATTATCCCCAGTAATCTGAAGTATTTCCCAGCATTTGCCGTGGGAAGACTGAGGTCTGTTTGGCGACCTATTATCTAGATTTTCCGCACGCACTGGCTATTTCGTAGGCGTTTGCCATATGACCTTTGAACCCACAGACAAAATTGGACCTTATTGGGCATTAACAATGTTTTAATTATCATGTATTTATTTATGAAAACTTTACTTCACATTGAATGAAACACTTTAAAACGGATTTATCGCAATTATTAACAACATGAAAAAGCACTCGTTCGTCGTCGTGATCCCTGTACTTCACATTATAAATATTAGGTATATATAAGCTTATGTACAACCAACCATTACGTAGTATGTACTAACACTTATTTAGTAAGCCTCTTCACCACATAAAAAACTACGTGTACCGAGATGCAGGGAATAATATATTTCTGCTCGTATTTTAAAGTTTCAATATCCGCCATTGTCTGACGTAAAAAGATAGGTTACTGACCCAAAAATGGTTTGAAGGAGAGTACATAGAGTAAAACCAATGAAGCAGGTAAGATTTGCTTATACATAATAAATTCATTATTCAGTTACCGTGGCCCAGACTATTTATCACTTTTAGATAAATGAGCATTCGGGCGTTGGCGTTGCTTCCCCTATAAAGATAGTTCAGGAGCCGGTATCGAGTTTAGATTAACTAAGTAGGTACGGATAATTTTTTTTTGGGTAAGTTGCAATTGCTGCTGCCGTCGGATCTGCATAACAGGTATATCCGCCAGGCCTCCGCCGGAAAAATCCACCATAAATTGGTTGGCAGATCCGGCGGATATACCCGAACGTATATGGCCGGCTAAGGTGACCTTGATGTTTGTGGATCAATTGCACCGTAATATCAAAATAAGATCAAAATATTATTGAATATCAAATTTTGTATGCTCTAGGTAAAAACATTTCTGTTTTAAAATGTGATTTTAAATTCAAGACCAAACAACTATCCCCACTTTTTTTCTTCTTGTATTTAAGGAAGACACACTAGGAACGGGCCGGGTCGATCTATTAGTTTCTATAGACAACGTTTCGAGACCTCCGAGGCGGCGGGCGGATTCGCCCGGCCGCTGTTACAACGCACGGCTGCGCGATTTGATTTAACGTATTGCCCTTGGAGCGCTCGCGGCGCCGGCGCTGCCGTTTTAAGTTAATTAAATATATTTTTAGTCTAGAGCCAGTGCTATTCCCGAAAAGGGAACACCGTAGGGGCTCGGCATATTGCCAGCCTTTGACCTCGGACCTCGAGGCCAACTTACTGCCCGGAGCATCCTCCGACCGTCCGACTGCTGGAGAGCGCTGCCTCTGCGTCGACCTTGAACAACCGTCGATTCCCTGCTTCACCACGTTCCTGGCTACCTAATCGGACCCCGCCACGCTAAGCACGACCGAGGGACGTGGGGTATCATACTGGAAGACCGTCCAACCCTCTCGTAACCAGACCATGATCTAGGCTTCGACCCCACTCTTAAATCTAGACCTTATAAATAATCTTAATCCTAGAATAAATAACCTTAAAAACAACTCTAAATAGTATCTTTCCTATTCTCTTAAACTACAACCTAGACTAATTAAACTAGAGTATTATAACTACCTAAATCTAATTAAAACTAAAGTAATACCTACAATCACCTAGTGTTTGTATAATAGTTATTAAGATTTTAATTAGAAAACTCCCGTGAGTATCAGACATATTAAAATTCTCATAGCGGGTTACTCACGTCAATAAAGTCGAAAATAGCTCGACATGTTTCGGAACAGTCCGTGTCCCTTATTCATGAGTCATGCGTGTAGCCGCGGCGACTGCTCTACGCACACTGCGAGCCCCAGCGCTGGGGCTCGCAGTGTGAGTAACCCGCTATGAGAATTTTAGTTATTAAGATAATAAAATTGTTATTTTTTAACTTAATTCTAATAATTTACGTCCCATTAGCACCTCCCTAGGTATAGAATAATTAGGTAGGATATTAATAGGTGACAGTTTGGCAGTATCACGTTATTTTTTCTATAGAAATTGACAGATCGTCCCGTCTCGTCCCGTTCTAGTATGAGTCATCCTTTATATATATTAGTTAATTCAAATTACTTCTTTATTTTCTTGAATTAAATAATATATACAAATAAATACATTACCTCAGCGTAGATTGCGTGATTTATACAACAAATAATGGGAAAAGTGAGTAAACAAACGTAGGTAGTTTCTTGGTCTCGAGTTTACAATCGTAGCATAAATACAGATTGCTTTTTTCGTACTTTTGTGATTACCCTTGGTTCGATTCAGTAGTCAGAATGAGTCGAATTTCCTGTTCCCACCCTCGCAAATTGGTGGCGTTATGGGCGTCGGTAATTTGATCGGCCAATTTTAGCCTAATTGGCCGCGTTGAGAGAAATACAATCGTAGCCGCGGGAGGGTTACAATAGTGAGGATACCACAGAAGCTCCCTAACGACCGATAACCTAACGTGACCGATCGCGTTTGCGTTAAGTCTTAATTTGTATAGGACTTAGAAGTTTCCTACGCGTCCCGTTTGGCGCATTGTTCTAAATTCCTTAAAAGTTAAAACTTAACGCAAATGACATCGTCACGTAAGTTTATCGAATGCGACACATATCAGTGCTTCAGAACTATGTCGAGATCTAGACCAATAAAGTTCATCAATTTGTAAGGGGACTGAACGTATAATATTTTGCATACTTATACATTGTTTTAGGATTTTAAGACTTTTAGTGCATAAAGGTACAAATTAGGAGAAGTACTCTGATAGATATCTCCAAGTTGATCGGTAGTGTGCGTAGTTAACTTCTAAACGTCGAAACATTTTCTGTTTAAAATCCGACGTCGCACGCTGTCCGCGGTAGGGAGCGACCCAAAGAAGCAGAAGTTTCGGTCTCTTTTGCTACGCGAGGTACAAACACATTTTGGTTCTGGTTCTGTGAAGGATACTTTCCAAAGCTGTTTAGAAAGCTAGGTGTGCATGCTTAGTAATCGATCCGGTTTGATGTGAAGATCAAATGTTTACAAAGACCAATTACCGGGTAGCGTATTTATTAATTCAAAAGATTTTCGAGCCAGACGGCTCGGCTCGACTATAGTCTAGACTAGATAGTCATTTCATAAGTCTCATGCTGACAACAAAAAAGGAAAAATTGGTCGTTTTTACTGTAGTTTTCCGTCTAATGCTCGCCTGCCTGTTTTTTCTATTGAAATTGACAGATCGTCCCGTTCCGCCCCGTTCCTATGAGAATATGAATATACAATACAATACAATACAATAACTCTTTATTTCACCTCAAAACAACAAAAATAACACAAACTGGTATAGATTACACATGAAAAAGAGGCAAACAACAGGCGGTCTTATCGCTAAAGAGCGATCTCTTCCAGACAACCTTTGGGTAGAGGAGACACTACACTAAGAAAAATATACATACAGTAGGTAGTGCAAAACTGGAAAAAGTATTATGTGAGAACCAAAATATATGACATAAACAGAAAAAACAAATCTACAAAAAAAGAAAACAAACACACACACAATTAGATATACATACATATAATATATATGTTCATACCAAAATACCTAAATATATATATACAAATACAAACTAATTAAGGGAAATGATGATAGCAGATTACTGAGATTACACAGTCAAATTAAAGGAAAACAATAGTTACATGAACAGGAACTAAGGAAGTGATAAATAGTGATATACCTATTGTTGTAGCCTGTAGATTGATTTCATAGTCCAAATGCTACAATTATCAAAATTATCTAGAATATCTTCGTTTATATGTAAGTAGGTATGTCTTCTTCTTCTTCACATGCCATCTCCATCCAGGAGGTCGGCGACCATAATATTATATCCATACGTTTCTGTATCTACAGTCATGCGCATTAGCTTATCTATATTCTTCATTTCCAACCACTCTCGTATGTATGTCAACCAGGCAGTATGTTGTTATATAGATCATTTGAATACTTCACTTCGAAGTCAAAGACACATAAATGTATGGAAAATAACTTGTTCCAGTCGGTTGAAATTACAACCAAAATGGGCATTTGAACGAAAAATAAATATCCTTAAATACGAACTAACTCCCGTGCTATAAAAGTGCGACGTGTAGCTGCAAGCTATCAGTCAGCTAGCGTGATACCGCTAGATGCTACAAACACGGCCAGACCCAATCGATAAGTCGTTAGTGGGCGCCGTTCCTATGAATACAAATGTAGGAAATATACAAATATTACATTAATATACCTATTGTTGTACCATGTAGAGCTAAACTACCTACGGTTCAAAAGCTTCATATGGTCTGAAAATAACTAGAATATCTCGATTTAACTATTATTTTTAGGCAGAAACGTCTGCGAGCTATTTCAAATTTTTCAGAAAGAAAGGCGGAAAAATGAATGACCTCGGGCGGTACTCGAACCCGCAACTCTGAGATATCATCGTGGTCTGGGTAGCTCAGGTGGAAGAGCGATGAGCTCGTATCAGAGTCGAAGGTTCGAGTCTCGCCCGGCGTCATTAACATTTCCACATTTCCTTTCATTCTGAGAAAAAAATCTTGGTGTAGGCGTGACTATTATTTTAATACACCGGCCAAGTGTGAGTCGGACTCGCGCACCGAGGGTTTCGTGTAAACTTCATGTTGCAACTACATCTAGAAGTAGAAATTTGGCATCAGCCACATGTATCGACAGATTGGGTCAGTCGTTTGTACGACATGAAGTTAGTATGCTAGTTTGTTTTTTTTTATGACGTAAACCAATTTTTTTAACTTTGGTTATAGGACAGTACTTTTAGCATAATATCACATAGTTTAAATTTTTAAAGAAAAAAAAAACAATCAAAATTGGTTTCAACTTCTGTTCCGGATTTTTTTTTATTAAAAAAATATTAATGAAGCTGCGGTCAATGTTATATTTGTCCTGTAATGTTTATGATAATATTAAGGCTGTGTAAAAAAGTCATAATTTTTTCTTCATAAAATTCGGACATAAAGGATTTTACATTTTCGTTTATAAATCAAAAACAAAAAGTTATTTTTGCCCCCCCCCCCCTCCCTCTTTTATCGGGCACTTTTCATTGAAAATATAATATTTAACGATGTGACAGACAGACAGATAGAGTCGCACTATAAATAAATAATAAATATTATTGGAAAATCTTACACAAATCGACCTAGTCCCACGGTAAGCTCAATAAGGCTTGTGATGTGGGTACTAGACGACGATATATAAAACTAGATATATACGTATAAATACTTAAATACATAGAAAACATCCATAATTCAGGAACAAATATTCGTGATAAAAACAAATAAATGCCCTGACCAGTATTCGAACCCGGGACCTCCTTACCATTTTGGTACGGAAAAACCCTAAAAACTTGAGGTAGGTATTTGCTTTAAAGCATCCAACTTTAGGCCAGAACTCATACTCGTTAGTTTAAGATGATAATTAAGCGTCATGCTTTAGTGCTTTTTTTCTGAGTTGGAGCCAGTTTTTATTTGTAGGTATAGTTTCAATTTTAGTAATAATTGTTTTTTTTCTTGTTTTATGTTATGTTTGTTTTTAAATATATAATTCCTTTTTCGATTTGTCTATATTTTCTTACAATAATAAAATTAGTTTTACGATTATTATTTAGTTGAGTATCTTATAAACGTGAAAGTGTATAGGTAAATGTTTACCATCATTGTAACTGAAGTTTCTTTACTCTGGGATTTCATCTGGAATTCCAATTATTTGTTTTCTGAATTTCATCAAAATCTGAGATTCATTTTAATTTGCTACATAAATATAATTTGTCTGAAGTTGATATTTTTTAGAGATTTAATAAATTGATAAAGTAAAACATCAGAGGTATTGTTACCGAAAATGTTTCGTCTTTCTTTCGCATAATTCGCTAAGTCTACTTACTTACATAAAAGTTCGCATAAAATTGTAAACAGGTTGCACGTGTTTAGATCTGTTTACAGAGCTCTGATATTCCACATGACACGCTATATTTTATCGCGTCAATTTCTGTATTTTCCGGATAGCAAATTGCGCGGAGAAAATCTTCACAGGCGAGTAGGCCCGCAGGCAAACGCAAGCTAGGGTAAGCTCGGGATATTGGGATATTTCGTGATACATTTATTTTTTGAGATTAATTAGCTTAATAATTAATAATTTATTATCTAGTTTAGCAGAACACAAAAAAAAGCATAAGGGAAATGTTTTCTGTAATAAATCATGCAAATTACTTCATTTTGTAAATTATGCTTTTCTTGTATCTTGAGGTGTGCATTACAGAGTATTCTATCTATCTAGTAGTCTATTTACATAATACACAGGTTTTTATAGTAAAAGTACAATTCGTCAATTGATCATGCAATCAAGTCAGCAAAATGACACAAATTAATTATATTATTTCAACGCACGTAAGTACCCTATTAAAACTAAGATTTATTATTTCGCAGATGGCCTAAGTTTAATAAGATGTGAACTTATTACTAAAATTTTATGAAAGCTTATATCACAACACAAGTCACGGAATTAGCCAGGTTTTACTCTAACGATACGAGGTCACGTAAGTCATATCTGAACCAGTCAACTGTACACCATCGCCGTGTCTATCTTTGGAACGGATATAATGTACTACGTTGTATATGTATATAATATACGTAGGTATACTGAGGTGTATTGGAAAGAGAAAAGGTGTTAGGAATATATAGCCGGTACCTGGTACCTGCGTTGCGTTCAGTTGCGAGGTATTATTACATCTGGCAGCAACATACGTTGAGAAATGGCGCAGCTAGATTGCCTATACTATTTTTATGTACCCACATATCATTAGCCCTCTATAAGAACTTTTCTGTAACAAATAATTTTTTTTGTAAAATTTCTTATCAGACTCAAATTTCTTAAATGTTATTAGGTATAGCTATATAATATCAAATACTCACCTCAAAAAAATAAATGAAAGTGGATTCGGCCTCTACCTATTTCTAAATAAATAAATAAACAATGTAATAAATTTAATTTCAGAAAAGTTATCATTCGTTTAAGCGGTAATGACGGTATAAATATGCCGTTGGAACGCATCACCGAGAGCTTATGATACGTGTATACATAAACCTGTATATGTGACTGTAAATAATTAGGCATTAAAACAATCGTGTGATGTTATTATGAAATGAGGCGTCAGTCTCAAATGGTACTCATATCTTATTCATTTATATTTTTTTGTTTGTTTTTATTTTTGTGTTGGAATTTGAAATTGTATTAATACAAAATACAAATATAAATGCTACACGCGTGGTACTTCATGCTTATTCAGTTAGGTATGTGAAATGAAAGGTGCGGGTACAGCTTGCTGGATTTAAACCCATCCTTGGTCAGATTACAGAAAAGAGTTATTTAGTATTCCTAAAGCTTACATTTCAAACGTATTCTACTATAATTGTTTTAATATAAATAGAAGTTATAATTGTATTATTTATCGCCCAGCGCTAAAGCGTGCGACTTTCAATCCGAAGGTCGCGGGTTCAAATCCTGCCGGCTCGTACCAATCGTATCGTACCAGAACGTATGTACGATATATCATTTGACATTTACCAATCGCTTTTCAGGGAAGTAGAACATCGTGAGGAAACCGGGCTAATCCCAATAAGGCCTAGTTTACCCTCTGGGCAGGAAGGTCAGATGGCAGTCGCTTTCGTAAAACTAGCGCCTACGCCAAATTCAAATAAATACTTTTTTTGGGTTCCAGGGTACCACAAAAGGAAAACACGGAACACTTATAGGATCACTTTGCTGCCCGTCTGTCAAGACCCTTTAGGTATCTCGGGAACGCGTAGAGGTAGCAAGTTTAAATTATTACTACATGCACAAGTCCGCAATTACTTAAAGCTGTGAAAAAATCAAACCTCTACGTCAACGTAATCAAAATATACGGCCGTTTATGACGCATTTCCCATACATTTGCAATGGGAATCAAAATGCCAGTTGGCCTAGAATCACGAAATTACCAAAAAACAAAAGCTCGTGGCACAAATACAGGAAAAATCCGAAAACCGTATAATTGCCGCACACTGAGAATGCCGTGCCACCAGTATTTTTAAGTACCTAAGGTCACAAATGGAGGTGGGTAACATCCTTTGTGCGGAACACTCGGTGGGCGAGTCGGACTCACAATTGACCGGTTTTATTTTATTTCATTGATTGATGACCAGTATTAAGGAAAATTGACTCGTTATTATAGTAAATCCCACCAATCGACGTTACCCTACAAACTTAGTTACACCCTTTCTTGAACCCTCGATACCTTGAGGAGCGATTCGTCATAATTACATTTATTCCGCTTTTGTAAGGCGCGTTCATAAGTAATTAATTATGATTTAAGGCCTGAGTGAATTATTTACGCGTAAAACTAGTGATTAATTATTCGCGAAGTAATTAGCTGGGAAACATGGAATTCGATTTTCTTCATAAGTAATTATAGTAAGTAATACAGTTTCAGCATGGTAACATAACTATTTGTCACCTATATACGTATATTACGTATTTATTGATGACTCACACTAGGACGGGACGGGACGGGGCGGAACGGGACGATCTATCCATTTCTATAAAAAGAATAACATGATAGCTCGGAGCCCTCTGATATGACGCGACGTTTTCAATAGAAACTGACAAATCGTAGTCCCGTCCCGTTGTAGTATGAGTCATCCTTTAAACCAAATTATTATTATTTTCGTTTTAAATTGCTGAATCTCGTAATCAGCTGAAAAACTCAGATTAACTGAAAAACACAGATATACAATTTAAACTTTCGTGAGTCAAACTGAATATTAAATTTATTATCACAATAGGTAGATGTGATAAGTTTCGGCTGCATCGGGCAGTCATTGTCGGACAGTTAGAGTGGTGTTGTCACCATGAGTGATGCCCGGACCGCGGAAATTTAATGAAAAACACAGTTATTAAAAGACTTAATTAGGTTTTCCATTACCCAAAATTATTTATACTCGTTCGGACGAGCATTGAGGCAGAATTAAATTACGATATATCAGTATAACATAAAATAACCCACTAGGGGTTAAAATATAAAACATACTCATTGTCTTTTATGTATTCTATTGAAATTTAAGGCAACTGTCCACGATTTACCTCCATATATCTCCCAGCATTACGCGTCAAAGAAATATCAGCTTAACTATCGACAAGCGAATTTAAACCGTTTCGAAAGCTTTTAAAGTTGAATTTAGAATAGCAGTGAAGGTCTCAGGTGTAGTCCGCAGTGAATGGAAATGATAATGAACCGGTTTCTTTCAGTCTGTATGGGGACTCTTTGGTGAATACGTTGGATTAAACATGGGTTCAATTAGAACGCACTTGTTCGGTGTTGATTACTTTTGGTCTTAATGAGAAGGTTCTGTGTTTGGCACTAGCTTGCCAATTGCAGATACCATAGGATATCTTGGTGAGGACGTGTTTAGGAGGTAAATATATACAGTAAGTTTAACTGCCTACCTGCCTACCTACCTACCTACCTTAAATCTAAAAACGGTCCTTCAGGCAGTGTACCAGGCAGGGATGCTGGCGGAATTTCCTCGTGGTATCGCAATGCTGATACGTTATGCGAGGAAGCCACCAGCTCTTCGGTCGCCAGTTACATCAACCAGACGTTTAGCGATTTCACACATGTTGTGTAAGTAAGTGAGTTTAAGTATTGTGTACTCACATTTAACCTCCGTTTGTTCTCCTAGTAAATACGATAAACAGTCTTCAAGCTTAGGTGTTACATAGCTATAATTAACATCGGAAAAGTTATTTCAACAATATTCCGGTTTTTGAGAAAAATAAATCGTTTTATGACTTATCAAGGGCGTTTTCATCTATAAAATGTAATGGGAAGGTAATCTTTTAGAAATTCTACTATAAATTCATGATCAAACGAAAAGTCTAACGAAAAATACCTAACTAAACTATTTAGTTTGAAACTGATTAAATATCTCATTTGGAGACTTTGATCAGCTTTTTTATCATATTCTAGGAATTATTAAGAATTAGTTTGAGAAGTAATCATCAAATCTTTTTTATCTAGTAAGATTTAATTTGTGACGATCTCATCACCCACTGGTTTCGACCGGTGCAATCAGTCAAAGTAGTGCAGCCAGCTAGCTGTTGGGAAGTAGCGACCCCACGTACCTGATGAGCGCTCCTGGGGGACTCCATCGCCCGACCAAGTCCTAAATCTCTGGCTTGCCTTAATCGGCTGTCCAGAGTGGGGGTGCCAGAGCTGTGTTCTTGAGGGTAGATGTGGAAACCTAAGTGGCGAGTTGGCTATATGTTTAAAGTCCAGTAATATCTCTCTACCCCCAGCCCTCATACCGGTGTTGCCCTTGGGCCATCTTAGATGTCGCTTTTTGTGGGGGCCCATTTTATGTGGGCGAGTCACCGTCAGCCGAAACTAAAATTGCAGCATTTAGTCCACCACTTTTAGCTAATAATTCAGTATACATATTTTAGATTCCATTAAATCACAATAGTCCATACACCATGACGGGTGCTGCCTCTGCGTGCGTCCCATGACTCGGGCAGGTGCAACATCCGCTCGGTGTACCCCTCCCATTTCATTAAATTGTCGAAATTTGCCTCTGCGTGTTGGCTTCGGCTCCGCCTACGCCTCCCAAAGGTCCGGAACACCAATGCTTCAATACCTATAAAACGGTCCACGACCTCTAGGTAGAGAAATAATAACCCATTAGAAATAACAAAAACAATTTGCTTTCGGGATAATATTGAGGCTACTCATCTCTTCTTATTTATGAATATAACAACACCTATTATCTTCCAAACCCCAGGTAAAACGAAACAAACGACAACCGTCAACTAAAAGATAATTTATAATGGCAAATCCGCTTCAAATTTCAACTCGGCAAAAAGATCCTCAAGGACCCGTCACGAAACAACGGGACGGACATTTCCATACAAAAGCTGTGAGTTTGTTCGCGGGAACATAAATCTTGGAGCTGACAGCCCTCCAGGTGTGCCCCGCGCTGAATACAAATGATAATGAACACGCTGGACTGGCGCATTGGAGTTTTAAACGCTGCGTTTTTGTGTTACCGTTTTTTTAGCCGTATTTTTTCAAGTATTTACCAAGTCATGGTAGGTAAATAAGGATTGCAATGTGATTTCACGGCCTCCAAGCCTAGTTGGTAGTGACCCTGCCTATTAAGCAGGAGATCCCGGGTTTAAACTTTAAATCCTGGCGAGGACATTTATTTGAGTACTTATCACGAATATTTGTTTCTGGGTTATGGATGTTTTCTGGATTGAAGTATTTATATGTCTATCGTCTAGTGTCCACAACAATGCCTAGTGCCTTATTGAACTTACTGTGGGACTAGTTGAACTTGTGTAAGATTGTCCTATAATATTTATTTATTTGAAAGTTTAAACCCCGATTCATACTTAAGAGTTTTTGGGAATATATGTACGAAATAACATTTTGATGTTTTAACGATAAGTCCTTTGGGGAAAGAATACGTCTCTTAGAAATCAACTGCGCCTTAGAGGAAAATAAGGTAAATGTGTAAAGACACTAATACAAAACTAATCTAGCGTTGAGACTGTACGTGAAGTCCAAAACAATTTGTAGCATATCGAAGAAGTTGAATGTATTCATTCATATAATTATTCTTTTTATAAAAACAGACAGTAAAAAGTATATAATGTCCAATAATTTATGCTCAACTTCCAACTACATAGAAAACTTAAAAAATATATAAATAACCTAACAGAAAATATAAATAATCCTTATTAAGCTTAGTCAATAATTACAGTTTCTCGTATAACGGATTGGCTTAAAGTAATGAGAATGATTTCTATTGATACTGGCCGGCAAGAAAAAAGATATCAGTTGATTTTCTTTTGTTTAATATACGTCGAAAATTACAATCTTTTTCATTTACGACTAAAATTTTGTATAATTTTATAAATAATGTCAGCGAGAGAGTTGTTGCGTGATGAACCCGTCTATGGACTTCTTGGACGACGTGAAAAATCTGGTCATTGCACACTTCAAAACTGAGAATGTGAGAATATGAGGGGTTAAAACTAAGTTGCGAAAAATTGAAGATTTTGCATACTCGTATTGTAATTAGATTTTGGAATACCAGTTATAATTTATTTTAATAAAAAAAATCTATTTTACCCTATACTAACTGAATTTATTTGAAAAAATGATTAGTTATAATTCTCATTACTTTAAGCCAACCCGTTAATTTAAGCAAAACTATTTCTTACGATACGATTACGGATCTAGAACAAATGCTCGGTGACCTCAATAGAGTTTCTCAACAAGTGGGTCTTAAAATGAACATGGACAAAACGAAGGTCATGTTTAACGTCCATGTTACACCCACCGCACTTACTGTTGGAAACTCTACTCTTGAAGTTGTTGACGAATATATGTATATACCTGGGACAAGTTGTCCGATTAGGTAAGTCCAATTTTGAGAGAGAGGTTAGTAGACGGATCCAACTCGGCTGGGCAGCGTTCGGTAAATTAAAAAACGTCTTCTCGTCCAAATCCCCCAGTGCCTGAAAACTAAGGTGTACAACCAATGTGTGTTACCAGTGATGACTTACGGCTCTGAGACGTGGTGCTTCACAAAAGGTATTTTTCAGAGGCTCAACGTCGCGCAGCGAGCTATGGAAAGGGCTATGCTTGGTATTTCTCTACGAGATCGAGTCAGAAATGAGGAGATCCGTAGAAGAACCAAAGTCGCTGACATAGCCCGTAGGATTAGCAAGCTGAAGTGGCAATGGGCCGGCCACATAGTGCGAAGATCGGATGGCCGATGGGGCAAAAAAGTCCTTGAATGGAGACCATGTACTAGCAAGCGCAGCGTGGGACGGCCACCTACAAGATGGACCAACGACCTGGTGAGGATCGCTGGGTCTCGTTGGATGCAGGTGGCTGTAGACCGGTCGCGCTGGAGTTCAATTGGAGAGGCCTATGTTCAGCAGTAGACGCTTACAGGCTGAAATAATGATGATGATGATGATTTCTTACGAAGACACTCTTAACGTCAATAGCCATAAAAAAAACAAATTAACAATCAATGAAACCGACGCGTTTCTGTGCCCATTACGTCCTCGCACTTTTCTTGTTTATATTAATGTTTTCGGGAAACAAAATATATCCTAATGAAGAACCGCGCGACGCATGCAGATGAACGTGAACTTGAACGTATAATGAATTCTTGTCACATTTGAAAAATGGAGTAACTGCTATGTCATACAAAGGAATTTATTACGTTATAGGCAACATTGAAATGTTAATGAATTGTATCTTTGTGTTTAAATTTTGTGTGTGTTTTTGTGATCTTCTTCGGAGTGTTTGAAGATGAGTTCACATTTTTTTTTTTTTGGATTTTGCTTTTAGATTATTATTTTTAAGCAAGAGGGCGTTTTTACTTTTTGTTGTAGAAAAATCAGTTTTTACTAAAATGGAATTTTTTATTTATATTCTACTCAGAATTGCAAGCTCATTCAATCCTATCTGGAGAAAAAAAAGTGTCCCAAGATTGTTTTTCCATTACGCCACCATTTTTTATAGCTTTATTAAATTTTCAATTGAGCAAAATATTATTTTTCTACATAAAAAATTTAAAGCGCCCAGAAACATATCTGCGAACAATACCAAATTTCTCAGAAAGAAATGAAAAGTGGAAAAATTAATGACCTCGGACGGGACACGAACCCGCTACTCAGGTGTTGTCTCGGTAGCCCAGTTGGAAAAGCAATGTGGTATCTCAGAGTCGCCGGTTCAAGTTCCGGTCATGATTTTTTCCACATTTCCTTTATTTCTGAGAAATTTACTTTTAGAGTATTAATAACAAGTACTGCGTCTGAAGGATGACTTTTGCTAGAACGTGTCAAAATGTAAGGAAAGTGTAACATTATCTCCAAATTAACTCGCGACTCCATCTAAGAACTTTACCTACACCTCTTCCTGCCTCTCCCGTTTTAATGTGAGGTATTTCACTACCCCAGCTTATTGAAAACACATGGACTTTACCTTTGCATCTTGTATGAGCACTGCACGCAAAATGTACAATGTCGCGTTGTTACAAACTAACAGTGCAACCTGTGCAACATATCCCTGTCTCGCTCGCTCCTTAGACTACACTCGTGGGAAACTTTTACCATCACTTTTTTAAGGCTTCTATAAATTCCATAACAATAATTCATGATTGCAGTGTTAACACGATACAAAGACTTATGGACACCAACATGACAGCCAAAACCAAACATATAAACAACTCCTTTAGACAGGTGAACAGACTTAAATCTTGCAGCTTTTCAAGACAGCACCAATGCAAATTGACTTTTATTCACTTGTAATAGAGTTGTGTTAGTATTTTTTGGGGTGTAAAAAAGATAACTTGATGGAAGGTAAGCCTTTTTGATTTGTGGCCATGAACAAGACGCCATATTTTATGGTTTCCTGAAGAACACAAAAGAATAAGGTTGCACATAAAGTATCTGGGCTCACATTTTGCCCTATTTTTGCCCATTTAAATGCAGGTCGAGAAAGCTATGCGAATGTATGCGATATTTACCAAGGCTGCGGTTTTGACCGCTTTTGTTTCGTTTATTTTTATTTACCTAATGCAGTTTCGAGTAACGAAACTTTAGGATCTTTTTTCGACGGGCTTTGTTGTGTTTAAATAAACTCTGCATTAGCCAAATAGTACGTAATTGACCATAAAAGTCGTTTTTGTTTTCTTATATAAGTACTTACCTAATATTTATTTGAATGTTTTAAATTATTGTCGCCTAAACTTTCGTGCACTTTCCTCGCAGCGGTGAGATAAAAATGTTGTATTACACTCGGCAGTTGGCAGCAAAGTTAGTTTGCCTGTCGTAATTTTACTGAAATATGAAAAAATAAAGAATTCAAAATGTAACCCCGAGTGTTAGCTAATTTAACCGATAATTTGACTACTACGGCACTCAGTTCAATAATAGGTATTAAGTAACTGTTAAAAGTTTGTTTTAAAGTCTTTCATCACAACTTAACTACCTAACTACCCGTATGTACTATAGTTCAAAATTACAAGGGAAGTTTAGGGATACATTCATTCATAAATTCCCCGTGCACTTTTGAACGCGTGTGTACATCGAGCACTTATGGGAAATGTTATATTTTACGAACACGAATAGTTTTTTAACTTCGATTTTAGAATAAACTCTGTGCTTTATGGTCATTTATATTTATAAACATAATAATTATATAGTGAGGTCATTTGGTAATTATTATGTTACCACCAAGTAGATTAAAGGACGAGTCACGTTATAGAGAGACAGTGTGCTTACCATAGGTAACCGAGCGAATGAGCGTTTCTGAAGTACCTACGTCCATCTCGCTCCTGCCAGAATAGTGGTATAAGCGAGACGACCATACAAACGCGCCGTCGTTAACACCTACGGTTAATTACAACTCATGGTAAGCACACAGAATAGGACGGGGTGAGACGAGACGACGTGTCGATTTCGATTATAACATCTTCCCGTCCCGTCCGTTAGTAGAACACGAGTAGTCCTATACGATTTAAATATGGTGACTAAAAATAAAGGCAACGATTCCTAAATGTCAACTGTTCAAAATACAACGTCTACCTGCTAGTCTATGATGGTCGGGTTTTTATCGTTTACCGACGTTGCTGTCACGTTCTAATAAGTATGTATGTGCGAAAGTGACGCATAGCGTGATAAGCGATAAAATGGCACCCATGCTAACCCTCCTGATGACACAAATTCAAAATTCGAACGCGATAACATGGCGAAGTCACGAGCGGTGACCGGTTTCGCGGAAGTCGCTTCCGTTGCACGATCGGCATTATTCATGTTCCCGCCATGAATGAATGAATGTATGAAAACTTCCGCTCACTCGGGTGCATGAGCGAAGCTTGAAGAGTTGCACGGGGTGTATTAGACTATGTATTCATAATATCGGAATGTAATATTTACGCGGAAGGACCCTCAGTTCGTCGTTCAGTTGCTTTACTTCGCGCCTTGTCGACATACTAACCTGACCTAACTCATTAGAGGGAGGTGCCATTGGACGATGAGTCGATGACCTAACCTATCAGTGGGGATGATAAACAAAGTCGACGTTTCACGAAGCCCTTATTCCGCGTTGTTGACGCGCTTCGCGCCTTACCAACATACCTACCTAACCTAATCTAACGTTTTAGTCATATGTACGTACCATTGATTGTGCATAGGTCATCACCTAACCTGTCAGTGGGGATAACAGAGTCGACGGAGCCCCGCTTCGCGTCGCTGCATGATGCAGAGCATAAAAAGCGTAAATTCGAACTTTTCGAGCAAGAGAAGTGAAAAATATATTAATGTCAGATTAAGAGTTTCAGGGTTTTCATGGCTGTTTAGTTTTATGCAGATAGAGTACGTGTGCAGGGGAGATTGAATGAATTGCCCACCAATCAACGTGGAGTCGAAGTCTAGGTGGGTAAACCAGTAGGCACATATTGACATTCAAGTCTTGAAGAGTTACTACGAGTAGTTCATTTCCATTGAATGGTGATCCGTTTTGATAATTTATTCATAAATTCTCTCAAATTATACTACATCGATGAGTTCATGTTTACGGCTGACTCACACTAGAACGGGACGGGACAGGGCGGGATGGGACGATCTGTCGGTTTCTATGGAAAACGTCACGTAGCATCAAAGGGCTCCGAGATATAATAGAAATTCTCTGCTCTTTCTATAGAAATTGACATATCGTCCCGTCCCGTCCTAGTGTGAGTCATTCTTTATGAGTTATGTTTTACATGTTTTTTACCAAGTTTTCCTCGTATACGAGTAGGATATTAATTCAGACTAAAATAGCGCTCTCACTCCGTTCCATCGCGGTACGGTCAAGTTATGCTGGTTCACTAATATTTTGACTCTTCCATGTTCATGGGAATCCCAGTAAAGAACAAATGCAAAGACGGTACAAGATATGACGTTTCCTCCCGATTAGGGTGCCGGTAATAATGTGATAAAGGAAAGGGGAGGTTTGGGGGACGCGTCATAAATTAAACATAGCCCATTTGATGCAGTCAAATGGTTCTGCTGATGGTTCTTTGTTTGTATGATAATTTGATTAACTGCGAAATATAAGATAAGCATAGGTTTTACTTATGGTACGTTAAATCCGAGAATAGATTCCTCAATTTACGTGTTCCTGTAATGTATGTTTTATTCCTTGACTAACGTTGAAACGGAAGGGGCAATGCGCAATTATAAATTGTCAGAGCTATGATTACGACCCATGTAGTTTTTGAGTACCTAATAATACATCGTCACCTCATAATGTCTCTGTTGCTGATTTTAAAATCTTCAGAAGTGAAATATTAAGTTTAAAAGAGGCAAAATGGGGTAGTTTTCTTGTCGCTTCTTTCTGTTAGTTTTATGTACGTGTATCTTAATCCTCACAGGGTTTTTATATTTTTTAATTTAATTATAGGGTATTATTAGGTCTGGACATTGTAGACCAACCTTTGTTTTAGTTTTTAATTATTTTTATGTTTTTGTATGAAGGTAGTTTGCACAAGTAACTTTTTGATTGACAGGAAGAATTCGCATTCTCTCAGTCATCATTTTAACCCTGTGAAAACAAGTGCTGTAAAGGGCTCGAAACGATTAAACCATTCTAAAGTGTTTAATATCAATGATATTTGAATATTAATAAAATATTGCATTAACAAGATAGAAACCAAATTCGGCAAGCTAAATGAAAGCTTGTAAGTAATAATTACAAATATAATTTACCCGTGTAGTCAAATGTCAATCAGTGTCAATTAGGTTTATTTACCTTTCACTTTAACCACATTTCCTTTTAAGATAACTAAGCTTATCTCACATTATTTATTTAGGATAAATAAACAGGACTTGGATTCCAGAGCTCCACGTGTTATTTATTAATTAAAGGCCCGCTATCAATGTTTATGACAGTGGAAGGGTTCTATTCAATCAGGGGCTACAAGATTTGCCTCTGTCGGGCCCTGATTAATTTCCAATGAGTATCCCTGAGATATCTAAGGTAAAATCTTTGGCTATTGTTGTTTTGTGGGGTCTAATTGGGGAACTTGAAATGGAAATGTCGCCGAAACGTTGAGGGTTGACTTTGTAGGTTTAGGGCCACTTGCACCAACTGAGGTTAGCTAACTAACCCGGAGTTAAGAGTCAAACACAAAATTATGTTTGGAGTCTTTTCGGTGAACTTTTCAAAAGTTAAGGTCAATTTTCAATAGAAAATCAACCTGCAATAGAAAAGGAGTAGGAGTTAAAATGTAGGTACTATTGTATGATAAAAATTATGACTATCCACATGTCCACAAGCTGTTAACTATGGGCCACAGGAAATAACGGCTCTACAGTTCAGCTGAACACACACTTTCTCTCTCCTGTGGTCAATCATTACCAGCTTGTGGACATGTATTAATCATTTTTGATCATACAATGCAATAGAAAAGGAGTACCCCTTTTTAGATAAGGATTCAAGAAGAAAATCAAGTTTTATAGCTCTTAACCTTTGCCCACCGGAAAGACTCTGAACATCATTTTGTGTTTGACCAAAAACGTTTATTTTATTAACAAGATGTAAAACCAGACACTGAAAACCAATGTATAAATCATACTTTTAAACTGTCCCCAAATACCCCAAATATTTAAATAGGTAAGTTTAAAATACAACTCTAATTGAGCAACTCTTACTATAGAACCAACCCTGAAATCCCAAAAAAAAAACCACCCATACAAGTTAGCCGTGTAAGCTGAAGACCCGGGTTCGATGCCCGGCTTGGCCTCCGATTGACTTGGTCTTTTTCTTAAGTAAATGATATCTATTTTCAATTTATAAGGGGTCCAACTTTTAATATGAAAGTCGCAAGTTTGCACTTAAGCTCGCATAAATGAGTCTTTCGGAACTTATGAGCGAAATATTATTAATTTCTTACCAGTTGATTTTAGGTTAAGATATTAATTACATCTTGAAAAAAGCGTTGGTGGCCTTAGCAGTAAGGAGTACCATTGAGTTTTTCGCGAACTTATGTAGATACATATTATGTATGAATCGTTTTACGGTGAAGGATAACATCGTGACGAAACCAAACTAATCCCACTAATACACCGAACTTTTCGAGTCTGCAGTCAAGACAAGTCTTAAATTATTGTCATGTGAATTTCGAATTATACATTATCTCGAACTAAAATATCACAATTTCCCGTATTATCATAATTGCTTGTACAAATGAATGTGATATTAATTGCCATTCTATATTAATGTAATCGGGTGGAGGGTTTTCACCCAAATATAAGTTTAGCAGTACGATCACGATGCTTACTGAATAAAATATGTAATTTAATTAATACTGTGTCGATGCACGCGAGTAAAATAGTGAAGCTTAGCCAGAATATCGTACATTTATAATATTACGCTTATTACGTAGATTTTTAGTTCGTAGGTTTTGGCGTCAAGACACTCCGACTCCATAAAGAGCTCGCGAAACGGTTGTGGGAAGCAGCGCGGGACCCTAGAGCAGGCAGCTTTCTCGCGCAAAGTTCAGCGCGGGCAGCTAAATGGGTTCATATCTTAGCTTTGTTGGTGGCATGTACATATCGGCTGTCTCTCATTGCTCAAGTAAATTTACGGGGCTAGCCGATCTGTCAATTTCTATAGAAAAAATCACGTGATAGCTCGGAGCCCTAAGATGTCACGTGACGTTTTGTATAGAAACTGACAGATCGTCCCGCCCCGTCCCGTCCCTTCCTAGTGTGAATGATCCCTTAAGCTATTTACATCGCAACGAAAATAACTTCAAATCGCAGCTGCCAGAAAGGGTTGTTTAATGTGGCAACTTTTCTTTTCCCTAATAGCACTCCGCATAATTCTCACTTCTGAGCGATTCTAATATAAACGACCTTTTGTAGAACGAATGACAGTGACACAACTGGAGGAAATTAAAGATTCTATCTACGTAACGAACTCGAGTTGGCAGCGTATTAAACAAGACACAACTTGGAGATTTGAGACGTGCACGCCATTATGAAGGCTACATTTAAATTTTAGAGTTTATTTTCGCGTGAGGATTTAAGAAAGGCTTGCAAGTAAAACTTTTGACTACGTACGAGTGAGCGAAGTCGTAAAGACTCGGGTGAAGTGAGCGGTCAGGGAATGAGCGGTCAATTGAGGAGAGGGTCTTATCTCTCGTTGTCGTCCTTTGAAGTTATTTAAAGGAGACGGTTTATAATTAATATTGATATTAAAATTCGTCAGTCTACAAGATCGCGGTTAGACCAGCGCTGCTGTATGGATCGGAGTGTTGGCCTGTTAAGGAATCCAACGTCCAAAAATTTCACACGGCAGAGATGAAGATGCTTCGGTGGTCTGGAGGGTCTGCTTTATTTATAAAAGGTTTATTAAATATTAGTTTTATCTTACATATTGTCTCTTTTTGTACGACTTTTGTTCCAATAAAGATTCTAATCTTTAAAAGAAAAAACATCATATAAAAATGCACTTAGCTTGATGTTGAATTGTAATCTTTGCCGTCACAGCTATCTTTCCGCTTTATTTACCCCGAGACAATACGTTTCTAGAGCATTACATTTTTATTTTCCTAAAGAAACGTCAGCCGCGCCGCGCCCCGCGAGTCGCGAACGTAATTTTATTATCCTAGCTAATTTTCCTCAGTCTCTCTGAGCGAAGTTGGTGTATCACTGACCTTATTTTACGGGGAGATTATTTTGTCATTTTACCTGGGATTGTTTTTATAAGACTTAAATAACTGCCACGTGCCTGATTGAAGGTATACTTCGCTGCTTAAATATATAAGTAAGCCAAAAGTTAGTTAGGTAAATGTAAGTTAAGTTAGTTAGAATGTAATAATTTCTTGTTGACATTAGTTTCTTTGTATACATAATCTGAGAAGTACTTGCAGGAACATACTACTTACACTAAAGAGTGACAAACATTAGTTAATATTTACGTATTTACATTTCACCGTATTCTTGTTTTATTTTATTTTTATCTTACTTGTATTTTGCTTTATTATGTATAACTACATATTATAGCCAAATGCCAATGTTGGCAACAAGCCTCCTCTCGCAGAAATAGAGATTGTGCTTTAGTTCACACCCTGGCTTAAAGAGGGTTGGGTCTCATAAGTCTTTGAATTTCTTCGTGGATGTATGCAGGAAATACTGAAGGTCTAAATAAAAGTCGATTCATGTTATTTAAGATTTTATTATTGAAATGAGAATAATTTACATTGTAAAAAATACACTGACTCCAATAATTATTACACTAAGGTTAACATTTTAGCTTTAATTTTTGGCTCTATTTTACAATTTCCACTATAGCTTAAATCTCATTTCTGAATAATCTAGAAATCTTTGACATTATAAGGTATTTTTGAGTAATTTCTAAACTAATTGTGTATCAACTCACATATTTCGCAGCATTATACAACAACGCGTACACCGAGACAGCGCAGCGTCCGATTAACGCTGAGTCTGTTAGTGGATCCGACCACAACTCAGTCCCTATCTACGAGTAATCCTATGATCCAGTTTGAGCGTATGGCGTCATGCATTTGGCGGACTTACCATAATCTCAGTTCGAACACTACATTGCCTGTATGACGTAGGTAACAAAAACAATATCTAATGATTGATGTAGCTCAACACAGTGACTCCTCGGCTGCGTAGCATGTTTCACGCTGTTTTTAAATGTGTCACATACTTACCTACAGTATGTAAGAACAAACTGTTCAATTTTGTCTCGTTTATTTTTGTTTTATCCAAAAAGTGGCACGGCAGACTGCTATTACTCAGGATGTGAACAAACAAGACATATTTATCATTCACGGTCGAGATGGATTACATTCTCGAAAACTTTCCCAGAAGTTGCCGGGAAACATTGTAAACATTTGCACGTATGAGATCGAAATATGTGAGTTAACTTCAACTGAAAATTTCTCCCAAATTAAGCCTAGACATTTCTTTGGCATTTGCAAGCGACTACTCTGTTTTGGATTCAGTTTATTGGATATGTAACATTAAAATAAATGGATTCTCAATTAGTTTAAAGCATGCATTGCAAAAGGTGCAATTTACAAAACAGACTGACTTTTTAAATATCAAAATAGAGAACCACGCAGAAGGCATTGCTGATCTATAAATATATTAATCTAAATACAGACTTAACTAACATCATTGACGTTTTGCATTGACCATTAAATTAATATAAATTGACCGTCAAATACTGTCATTGTTAAGATTGCCATATCGGTACAAACATATTGTGGTCTGACTCTTGAAAAGTTGTTCTATTAGTTGAGTTTATATTTATTATCAAAATGTGTCTGTGCAAAGCGTCAACGATTTTTCCACTTATTTTTATTAAAAATAAAAGCTGCATCTTTGGAGTTATTTCCAATCTACTGAAATCAGTAGATCACTACCGTATTATTGAGTTACTGTCACGAGTGAAACACTTAAGTAAACGATATGTTTATTTTATTATTTAAACCCCCCAGTGTATATTGTCAGGAAACCTTAGTAAAAATATGAAATTACAGCTAAAGACAAAATTAACTCAGAAATGATTAAAGTTTATTTATCTAGTCTAGCATAAGACACGATATTATTTTGTACTAGAGCTGAAAATGTAGGTACATAATGTTTTCGGAAGAAAATAAACATATCTAGATTGAAAATAGATGAAATAAATTCTTATATTTTATTATTAAGGTATATATTTCTCATGAAACATAAAAAAGACTTATTTCTGACTCTGCTTAATCTTATCTTCACTTATACTAACAATAATTGACAAATAAATGAAAATTATTTATAAGAAGCTTACATAGTTACAGCGAAACAATGGAACATCTATCTAATTTCGAACATCGACAGTCTCTTACTAAATATTTTATACACGTCATTTTAATTTATTTTTACATATTTTGAATTTACATTCAAGTGAAAACATCGAATGAAGTAGGAAGTGAAACTGATTAGAAGAAACATCTCTTTGGACGGACAGACATAGACGTAAATAAATATATAAACGGGGAAAGTTAAGATACAACATTATGGGGAATGCAGGTATTGTATTAGAAAGAATACTATAAAGTCTGAAATAATGTTCATCTATAACGAGCTCTTATTGATATTTATGATTTATTTAAATATTTTTCCGTCAAAGAGCCGACGCCTACAGAACCGCACAGGATGTCCCTGAAGACTTACTTCTTAAAAATCATAAAAAATAATATCTTATTAAAGAGAAGGTTTTAATGAAGTCGCATCTAAGTAAAGGATGCCTAGATATTTAGTGTTTGTTAGTCACACTGCTCATATGCTCGAGTTACATAGTTACTGGTCACATTGCAAGCATGCATGGCTGCTTGTTAAGATGTTGCTAACACATGTTTTTATTTAAAGGTGACTTTTAATAACTTTAACAGTTATCGTGGCTAACCGCAATACCGGATTTCCAAAACAGATGACAAGACAGTTCCAGAAATTGGCAATATAATTTTGCTGCCACAGCGGAACCGTAATTCTCTTATCCAGCCTACCTTACTCTCAATAGACAGGCGCCGGCCCTTCAAAAAACAGAAGACGGTCCCCATCAAAAACGCAATCAAAACGCAATTACGTGAGATTGTTCCTCCAGTCGTCGGTGTTGGTGCAGTTGGTGAAGCACCACCGCGACTGCGCGGTGGGCGGGCAGGGCGCGCCGCCGGGCCGCTGGCGTCGCAGGACGCGCCGCGTGCGCATGGCCGAGCCCACGCAGCCGCTGTCCGTGCGGCAGGCGCTCCATTCGCCCCAGTCCGACACGCGGCAGTCTAGCAGCTCTGCATGAAAAGGTTTCATATTAGTAGATAGTTTATCATGAATTAATTTTTTTATTGAAAGATTATTTAAAGTGTATAATCTGTGATTGAGGGCACGTTTTCTACAACAACTTTTGAACGTTCATAGTATTTGATTGAAATACCATAGAATATACTCGTACATTGCATTGCACCTAATATGTAAACGTACCCACTTTGTAGTTCCGTCGTCACAACGGCAATAAATAACCTCTTCACACGATCTATTCGAAAAAGAGCTTTTTTTCCTGCTAGAATCCCTCCTACGAAGTGGTACTTTTCTGTTCAAGCTTTGAGGGATCAAAGTGGCACTTTTTTGTTAAAGAACGACCCAGTTTTACTTTTTCGGGCATTATCTGGTAACATGTGTGTTGGTATACATGATGCTGCTTTCGTTATATAAGGTTAATTTATTTTTCTAAGAGTTCCTATCAACTAAAGTCCATTTCATGTAGTTATCAAATAACATCCATGTTCAATTCGACTGCTACAACTATCAACTACACTACCAACATTAAATTTGTTGCAGTGGCAACTGATCACAGTCCACGGTGCTAAAATACACAAAAAAAAAATACACAACAATATGTTACGTCTGCTGACAGTCGTGTTAACACTGCACTGTTGCTTCACGAGTGAGTCCCTATGCGTGTATAGTTATAGATAGTTATACAATTATTTATGAGATGAATACAATGTTTTAGTTATGTAAACCCAGAACTAACTTTTCTAATCAAATGTGTAGTGAAAGTCTGAATATTATCAAACATAATCCATCGCTATTTGTGGGTACCTAATCTTCTTCCTAGTGTTTTCCCGACTTATGCCCGGGCCCTAATTTCATCACGCTGGCAAGTGGCAATGCCTAAAATGACTGAATTACTGACGCTTCAGGCGTCCATAGGTTTCGGAAACTGCTCACTATCGCGCGGGTGGTATGCTTGTTTGCAACCATTTCTATGATTTTCATAAAATCGTAATGTACGAGTATCGTCAATAAATAGAAATTTCTCGGTGAAGACTTTTTGACAATTGTAACGAGATCTAATAGTGTTTTAAATAATTTCCGGTAGTTTTTGACCTTAGAATGCTCCTGTGTCGGAATTTCGTGACATAATATGTCGTGTTTTTTGTGACAAGTGTCAAGAGCTCTTCACAAAAGTATTCGTTTTAAATGATAATAATGACTGAATGAATCTAGCTCACATATGTAAAGTGCCGTAATTCATATTTTCAGTACATTGTTTAGCCTAAAAATAACGCCAGAAACCTTACATTAATCAAAATTTTAAATTTTAAACGGCCGACAAATAATATGCGCCCGTAAGTGTAAACCCGTTGGCAAAAATAATGCTTTTTAATAT
Organism: Lathronympha strigana; assembly: GCA_949128165.1. Lineage (NCBI taxonomy): Eukaryota > Metazoa > Arthropoda > Insecta > Lepidoptera > Tortricidae > Lathronympha > Lathronympha strigana. The sequence goes on from OX421911.1 coordinate 7,062,408, forward strand.
TTCCATGAAAAGGTTTTGTACATCTAACCCGTATTTTCACATTTTTCCACGCGTTTTTTACCAGTCTGAGGGTTGCGGTCGCTGAGTGGTAGACCGCCAATTGGCACGGACTGTGAAGCACTTGTTTCATTTAAAGTAGCCTTTAAAAAGATCTATTTACTTACTGGTTCTAAGTGTAATAAAGTTGGAACAGCAATTATAAATAAATTTTCAACCTTTCTTTCATTCAGCGAGGAAATACGGTCAGCCTTTTGGGCACTCTACTCGTTGACAGCGATTTGGGCTAGATTTGTATGTTTTAATTTAGTATGTTTTTTTAATGTAGTAGTAACGTTATTATAATTATGTTTTTTGTGTGTATTTCAAATTAATAATTTATGATACAGAATGAATAAAACCTTTCGTAACTGATACAAAGTGAGATATATTTATTATTCAGTTGCGAAATATGTATATTAACGTGGTGAAAATTGCTTAGTTCTGTATAAATTAATCGAACGTCATATTATACGGCGGGGTTTTAACGGCCTCCTAGCCCAATTGGTAGTGACCCTGCCTATGAAGCAGGAGGTCCCGGGTTCGAATCCTGGTCAGGGCATTTATTTGTGTGTTTATCACGAATATTTGTTCCTGAGTTATGGATGTTTCCTATGTATTTAACTATTTATATGTATCTATCTATTATATATATCGTCGTCCAGTACCCACAACACAAGCCTTATTGAGCTTACCGTGGGACTGGGTCGATTTGTGTAAGATTGTCCCAGGATATTTATTTATTTATTTATTTATTTTTATTTATTATAACGTTTTGTAAAGTTCCACTGCAGATTGCGGGATTGCGTTCTATCCTATTTTTATTTCCTTTTAACACGCACGTTTTCCTTGTATTATTTAATCATTTTATTTCCATTTTAGGTAAAACTCACAATCATGACTTTAAAATTAAGTAATCCTAACCAATTCTCGATTACATTGTATAATGCCTAGCTAGTTTGAGCGTTGGTGGCCCAGCGGTAAGGCGTGCGAATTTCAATCCGAAGGTTTCGGGTTCAAATCCTGCCGGCTCGTACCAATGAGTTTTTCGGATCATATGTACGAAATATCATTTGATATTTACCAATTGCTTTTCGGTGAAGGACCCTAGGCTTCTTGAGTAGAGGCGTAAGCCGGGAAAATACAAGGAAGAAGATAATGTCTACTAGCTCTTTTTCGCATTCGCGGCTCCACCGGATCGGCAGATCGGCGTTATGGGCTCGTAGCTTGCGCCGCCTTCGCGCCCGGTATCGGCGCGCCAGACTGCGGAGCGCTGACCTATCGCATTACGATCGTGTCAAGCTTATGGTTAGAATTCAGGCGAAATGTTGTACGAATTCTGAACCAAAAACTATTTAAGGACACTCTCTAGTACTTTTTTGCCTCCTCCGCTTGGCGGAGTCGGCATCGGCGCTCAGCATGCGTCGCCGCCGAATCATGTAACGGCGCGCCAGACCGTGGAGCGCCGACCTCTCGCTAGCAATTTAGGCTAAAGCTCGCAAATACGGCCGCGTCAAACATAGTTAGACAGACGATAGGAACAAGTGGGATTTCTAGTCTTACTTATCTGTAACGAGAAACTACTGAAATACATAATTGTGTTCTATTACAGCGATTAGTATTAATTGAAATGAAACACCTTAAAGCGGATTAATCGCTTAATATTATCCCATGACCCTGCGTAAAGGGCTCCAAATGTAATGGTGTTATTATATCCAAATCCGTTCAAAATTACTTAAAGACACTTACTAGCTCTTTTTCGCTTCCTCCGCTCCGCCGGATCAGTGTTATCGGCGCGCAATTTGCGCCGCCGCCGTGCCCTGTATCGGCGCGCCAGACTACGGAGCGCCGACCTCTCGCTGGCGGTCGGGCCTGATGTTGGCAACTCGTTGGCTGAGCGTGGCTCTTCCGTTGTACTCGTTGTTGTGTTTACCCTGAGAAATATCATTGTTTAATTCAGTTATTCTTCTTCATTAGATGGAGTTGTGTTTTTCTAGAGGCAGATCAAGAAAGGGATATGTGTTACCAATCGTGAAATTGCTGACTGGTTCCACTGCTAGGCAAAGGCCCCTTTCCTCATTCGCTATGTATCAAAAATATTAAAAACTGTAGAGTAAAAAAGTCAACATTCTCGTCATGCCAGACCGATGTAATTGATTGGAGCCATAGCCGGTAGAACTGAATGAGCACTGGCAGTGTTCGCAACCGAAACATGTCCTTGTTTTAAACGTGCGTTTATTCTCCAGGATGACTCACGCTAGAGCCGGGGCCTGGATTGGCCGGGATAAAGTGTCAATATCTATACAAACCATCTTGTGATTTCCGAGTTTTCAAGTGGCGCTTTCTATATCAATTATAGTACCACAATTTAGGCTGTCGCCTGTCACTCCATACATTATGTCGTGGTCGATTTATGGATTCACGCGCGCGAAAGTAACATAGGTAATGCTAGCCCACCTAAACTAGTTTCTAACACACAATTTAACGAACACCCGCGTAAGCAGGTCGAACCAAGCGCGTATTCCTTATTACAATGTTGACGCAGCACAATACCAATGAACCTTTAAAATTTCAAACTTACAGAAAATAATAGGAGTACGCTCCATCTGGCGTGGTCATGCCGCCTTCCGAGTAAATCCTAGGCGCCTGTTCTTCTCTCTCCACCTCCTCGGCTATGGATAACGCCCTGTTCCCGTCTAGAACGTCGATGCTGTTGTGGCTCAGCTTGTCGAGCTTTATTACGTCGTATCGCCGGTCGTCGTTGTCCCGGTGGAACACCTCCGATAGTTCGTATTCGCGAAGCTGAGGAAAAATGTGTGGGTGAGGTTTTGTTTTATATAAGATGGTCAGAACATTTGTTTCAAGTCCAAACTGTACCTATACCTAATTTTCATAAGTTGTTTTTCCAAAATCCTTTTTCTGTTGTCGTACCTACACTTTTCTCAATATAACATTTTATTGGCAACATGTGATTTAAAAATGTAATCTAAAGTGCCTTTGATTTGGGACTCATAATCTTGTATCTTACTCCGCCATTTTGATATTTGTGTTTGTTATAATGAGACCAAATTTAACAATAAGTAGATTTCTTAAGTAGTATGAATAAAGGGGATGACAATTGGCTAAGACTATTTGTATATAGAATGTTATAGCTTTATAGCACTTTAGAATATGTTAACAATATTGTGTAATAAATGTGATTTTGCCAAAATTGAAAAGCAGAGAGATGAATAAAAGTACTTTTGTTCGAGTTTACAATTTTTATATATCTCGTATTAAAAACTGTAACAAAAAATAAAAATACAAAATCTGATCAGGGATTTAAAAGACACAGCTCACTATATTCGTACTCAATCACGATAAAAAAATATGGAATATATATCGTACATTATATCTACAAATGTACTCGTACTTCGCTTTTATTTTGTGTAAAAAACAAGTGTGATGAGCGCAAAATTGCAAGGTAAAATTACTGCGCAATGTACCTTTATCTAACTCTCAACAATTCAGTTTGTTCAAAGCTCCTTTGTCTCCAAAGAAAATTAAAAATAAGAACAAAACAAAACGTCATTAGATTAACAGTAGTATAATTTGAAACAGTACGTCAGCAGCAGCCAATGTACGAAGACTTAACGTTACAAATTACGCAATTTGTATCTGTCCGACGCAGGGCTAATGTGTTGTCAGCTGTATTGCGGCACTCCACTCCTAATGGAACCGAGTTAGTAACGAAAAAATCTTTTATTTTAACAATTTTTTAAATTAAAACAGAGATTTTAAATGTGTAGGTTAACTAGATATGAGTTTTCGGGCTCTAATTGAGTCGCTTCACTTTAAACCCGGGTAAATTCACCTGTCAGATTATGCGATTTTGGTATTAAGAAAAGGTAATTAGGTAGAGATTTAGCAGAGTTTGAAGTTAAAGTGATACAATTGTTTTTTACAAGTACACATATTTCTGAATACTCGCGTGCGTAATAAAGCTTTAGTCCCATATGTTTAGCAACGATTTATCAAGAAAAAAAAAATCATGAAAACTTGATTGTTTAAATTAAAATTTCATACCCCTCGAAATTGAAAAGTTCCATTTGTTCCTCATCAAGTCATCACACTAATAATGGATCTAAGTCAAAATCCATTATACCACACTAGATGTAACTTCTTTCTATATGTAACAAAAAAAAGACAAAATAGACGCATAATTGAGAAGTAGACTAAACAAACTAAAAAAATACATTAGAATTGAGACCCGCATCCGTTTCTTAAGCAGTTGAAGAATGACGCAGCTCGAAGCTTTCCTCTTAGAAAATGATCCCCCTCTTTTTTTGTTTAACTCCCTTATTTCTTTCAGATCTCATAATTTCATGAAAACAATGCAATATTTTTAGAACCAAGGAGAAGGAACCTGTAAGGAGAACGCCGAGACGTTTGTGAGCGACACATGAGAACGTTACTTGCTTATTGTTTACGTGGTGATATTGCCTAGGTATACGGTTAGTCTCCCTCTCCTGACATTCAGACTTTTTATAAACGCAGATAGAAAAGAATTGATATACTGCTCGTATAGTTGCTTAAGGAGAGTATCCATACTAATTATTGTCACGAACTACTATATTTTTTTCTTTATCGGTCATAAGACTATCTAATCACAATAACGTGATTTAAAATACACAATTAACGTGATTCCATAATCTCAATAGTAAATAAAATACAGAAAAGAACCCTAAGATCGCCGTCAATGAATTCTCCTAACAATGTAAACAAACCGCCATATTCATCGTAATAACCTAACTTTTAAGTTTTAATGAAATCTCCAAGATTAACTTATTTATCTTATGTTTTGTATGTTACGATAATACGACCGTTTCAGTAGTAGATGGTTTCAGTGGTGTTTGACGAGGTAATGTGAAAATACAAGGAGAAATAGTGACAAAACATGTGACGCCTTTTGTTTACATTGTTAAGAAGTTCCATTGACGGCGATTTTAGGCGTTTGTCTCTTTAGATGCGGTTAGAGAACATAAATCAGGCCTAGTACCACGAAAATGGAACGATCGAAAATTAGTATCTCTCTCTCTGTCACACTTCCTTATTAGAGTGATAAAGAGGTTTTGAGGTCAATGTCGATTTTCGATATTCGTGAAAGGCCTGCTGTAGATTGATTACACCTTACCTTAATAAACTGGAAGGTCGCTACAGGCGGTAGTCTCCTCAGATGCGGGTAGAAGAAGGAGCCAGCAGGATGTGAAGGATATTTGGAGGTGATGCGGTAAGCGACTCCTTGAGGAGCCGTCGGCCAGTTGGGCGCTGTGAATGTGAAACCGTTGTCGGTTCCAGCGTCCAGCGGGTCAACCTAAGAGAAAGAAGAGAGTGAAATATCTACAGAGTGAAATCCTTTACGTGATACAAAATTATAATTTATGAACTACTCATCATTGCTAACAACTTTTTCTATGGGGACACATTTCGAAAACGACAACACAAAATAAGCATATCCATAGAAATTGTGTCAAACTATCGGACATTTTGTATGGAGATGTCGATTTTGTGTTGCCGTTTTCGGAATTGGTCCCATAGAAAAAGTTTCAGAATAAACATTTTTGTATCACGTAAAAGATTTTACCCAGTATAGTGTAATAACATTCAGTGTGTTAAAATATCTTTTCTGGGAACAATAATTAGCGATTTCTGGCTGTGAGCATTACAACTTGATTACAAGACAACATAGAGAATACGAGCGTCTATCTTGTGAATATAGGGTTAGGAACACAGAGTTCCGCTAAATATAAAGAAAACATAATATTCATTCTTTACCTACGCTGCTGTGCTAATTGAAAGGGCCGCATATCCATCCGTACTTCCAAAGCCGTGCGTCCTTTTAAATTAACACGATAGTAAAGAGGATCTAGGATGAGCCGCTTAGGCTTCGTTTTACCAATTTTTTTACCGAGAATAACGCTTACTCTCGGATAGTAACGTCAAATTACTATGGGATTTTGACATTAGTATCCAAGAGTAAGCGTTACTCTTGGTTAAAAAGTTTGGTCAAATCCAGCCTTAGTCTTGCAGTGGACGTCTTTTAGTTAAAGTAAAATAAAAGGTTCAAATCCTGCCCGCACGTACCAATGAGTTTTCGGAACTTATTTACGAAATATCATTTGAAATTTATTAATCTCTTTTCGGCCAAGGAAAAAATCTTTACCTAACCGAAATAATCCTAATAAGGACTAGTTTACTCTCTGGGTTGGAAGGTCAAATGGCAGTCGCTTTCGTAAAACTAGCGCCTTTAGCCAAACCTTGGGATTAGCTGCCAAGGATCCCAGGCTCCCTGAGCGGTCGCATAAGCCGGGAAAACGCTCGGCAGAAGAAGACTGAGGAATAAAGTACCTCTATCGTGATGCTGTCCAGCCAGTTGCCATCCACGCAGAGGTCGAAACTGTCTACCCCTACGAACCAGTCGGGGGAAGGGATCATCCTGGCCATCACCGATACCTGAAACAACCATTTAAATTAGTATTATATTTCTATACCGTTATATTTATTTCAATATCATTTATGTTAACATGCATGTCCTTTGTAATGAAATTCGACACCGTATGGAAGCTGATTTAATCCAGATTCCTCTAACCTGACAGTCTCTTTTGAAAAACCTAGTGTCCCTAAGTGATTAATGGATCTTAAATGTTCCCATCCAATCAGTTTACGCTAAAGCTCATAGATATCGAAATTTAACGAGTATTTGAAGGGCGTTTAGTATACGTATAGTATAAGGTTTTGTTATGCTTATAATACGACAGCACAACTTGCAGAGCATCTTGCGCGATGACCAATCCCGAAAGCGCGATGACAATCGACGTAAATAACTTACAAGGAATAATAAATGATCGTAACCTGGATCAAAATCATAACGCATTAAGATTTTGAAATCGGAATACCGCTCCAGTTTAAATGAATCATATCATATCACATCAAGCGGGCAGGTGAGCCGTGGTTTAGACAGTCAGTAATTAATATGTCGAGGGCAGGCTCTTCCTACTGAACACTGAAGCTTTACCAACTCGCGATTGTTACATTATTCAATTAATTTTATAATTAGTTTAACGAACACGGGCTTTATATCGTAAGGCTTAATGTCCTTTATTTAGGAAGACTAGATTTTTACATAACCCGCAAGGTAGGTATATCTTAAAATTTGATTTATTTAAAAATAAAGAAATTCTAAATTATGCTCTAATTCTACTTCACTGGGTCAATATTTTACTTGTCCTACAATAGATTTGACCTTACAAGGTTAACTAAACATGCATGTTGTGATGTTATGACTACAGCGGAAGCGTGGAATAACACCTGTCAATTCACTTGATAGAATGAGACATGTGATCGGAGGCGTTTCTCATTTCCTCGAGGAAATTGATATATATAGTAGACTACAAATTTTTACACTAAGGGTGAAGCGCAAATTTTCTGTAGTGAACGTCGCGTAATTTCTGCTGCGTTCGGTTTCATACAAAAAATACCTATGTATCGGCAGACAACTAACTCATTTTGCGTCCGTGTTAACCAAACCTACAAACGGACGTTTTCTATATAACCAAATGCAGCAGAAATAACGCTACCGAAATTCTGCCGCAAATAACAGGAAATATACGCTCGTGTGCCTTCACCCTAAAACTATTTTAGATTTCAAACATCCGTTTAAACTTTAAACGATAACCTGACACGAAAATATATCTGTGTTTCCACATATGTAATATGTATGTGTTTCTACATAAAAACAAAGTCGCTTCCCGCTGTCTGTATATATATGTATGTATGCTTAAATCTTTAAAACTACGCAATGGATTTTGATGCGGTTTTTTAATAGATACAGTGATTCAAGAGGAAGGTTTATATGTACCTATATAATACATTGCACCCGTAGGAAGCCGGGGCGGGTCGTTATGTGATAAAAATAAAACATTTTCGTGTTCATTTTGCCAAACCACTCTAGCTTATAACCTTTTATTTTGTTTTGGTTTTCGCCGTCCTTACAGAACTAAGTCAGTAGTTTTTATTTCTATCATCTTCTTGTTATCAGACAAAAATTATATAAGAAATATATTATCATAAGATATGAAAAGGTATTGAAAGTAAATGCAAGAGATGGGCTACAAAAATCAAAGACTCTGGGATGTTTCTTAAAAATCGTGACAGGATTAGCAAAATCAATTCTCCCCCAAGTTGGAAATACAGCTACTTGGCTAAGTAAATGTTTACCTGCTCTTTGTATGTGCAGTAGGTTTATATTTGTACCTAGGATTATGTATGTGCCTACTAGGGTGTGCAAACCGGTTTTTATTTGGATAAACTTTCGCTTAATAACCGGTTTTAACCGGTGTTTTCATACAATTTAAAACCGGTTTGCACACCCTAGTGCCCAGCTAGGTAGGTAAGGTAAGGTAGGTTTTTTTTTCAGCTTATGCCTACTGAATCATTCAACCCTGGAAAGGAGAAATGAGATGATCGACGAGGCGCTCATATGGCGCTTATCTTATTTCTCATTTGCATTGTCAAATAATAATTTAATATTTTAAGTCAATAAATCCTTAAAGTACATTATTAATAATTAATCAAAGGTACATTAAGGACTACTCCAAGGGACATAAAAATTAACTTTGAAATTCCATTTCACATTTTATTTTATAAATCTTTTTTTTTAATCCACCTCCCAGCACACGCAACCTAATCAGCCCTCCCGAGGGTACTTACGGCCTTTGTCAAATTACCCCTCACATTACATTAACTTCGCATAATTAAAATGGAATTGACTGAATTCATTCCCGGCGGGATACGTTTCCTAAAATCCCATTAAATTAAATACGTCAAAAATAGACACTCGTGTGCTTAGTTAATGAAAATAGGTAACATAATTAAATTATTAGAAACGTAAAAATAACGCAAGTTTGGGCCGGTTTTTTTTAAATACATGTGCACAAAACTATTAGAAACTTGTATGGAATTTGTTCTTGTCTTGTTTTTTTTTTCAGGGTAAGAAAAATAATGCGATTGTCGTCGTGTGGCTATTAGGAAAACGATTTAAAATCTGGGATCTCCTATATTCCTCATCATAAACATTAATAATGGAAATAAGTACTCATATCTTAATAATTTTAGATATGACTGAAATAATTGAAGACGCGTAGGTAATTAACATCCCGTTATTTAGCTAACCCTAAAAAACATATATAACATCTAACGTTAAGTTTCAAAACATAAACATACACACACAATTTACCTAAAATTGCAGTCACTAATATTGTCTCTGTTTTCTATTGGGAGATCAATAGAACAAGCTGTTTATACAAATTCTGCACTATCAAGTAAGTATGAAAAACATAACAGTCCGTCTAATTTCTTTAGGAACAATTACTCAGATTAAATCATTTATAACTCTTCAACTCTTCGAGAACTTCATTCAAGTTGGATGTAAAAACAAATCTCGGTCCCGCCAGACATCCGTCAACTGCCACCAAATCTAACCAGAGAAGTCATTCCAACCGCTTACCGATTTGTAGCAAGTCGAAGGTGCAGAAATCCAGTATTACGTATATTTACAAGAAAGAGTAAGCTATTGCATTGAGAGCAAGCAAGTATACAGGATGTAAAAAAATGTACATTGCATGGTCCCCGCTATTTATCGGGATCAAAGATCTTTATAGTTCTTTGTTTTCACAAAGTCATTATTGCATCCTGGAAGCGGAATATTATTACCTACTGTATATACTTTGAATGTTCTTAGCTGTGGTTACCTATAATTAGATATACATCAACCATGATTGTAAATTAGATATAAGAGCGTACAAGATGTATTAGCTGTTGGTAATCCTAAATAAATAAAATAAAATAAATAAATAAATGTTACCTACATATGTGGCCGTGGCTGTCGCTCGCGTATTAGCCTTAAAGATGTTATTAACACATTCACTGCCATCAACACCCATGGGAGTTCATTATCATACAAGTTTAGGGGGTTATGGGAGTGACAGTGAATGTAAAAATAAGAGAGCTATAGCCGTTTTTTTTTCAATATGAATGTCAGTATGACTCACGAAACTTTAAATTGTTTGTCTTAGAGCCGTTTGCACCAACCAGGTTTAGCGAATTAAGCCGGAGTTAGCAGTCAAATTACACACTTAAATACGCTTAACTCCGGATTAGTTGGTGGTTCAAATAGTAGTCATAAATTACACTTAAACTGGTTTTATAGCTTGCTCGGTGAGCGTAGAGACCCTGTCCAGACCATAGTTTAAGTAGGTCCCAACTGTCGCACCAACTTTCGATATTGTTGTTTGCGTATTATGGAAGTTTGCGGCTTTATTAGAGTTCTTGTTTACTGAGTCTCTAACAGAGGTGTGCCCGTATAGGTTAAGTGTGGAGTAAGTGTGAACTCCAATTTGAGATTATTATATGTTATTTAGAAAAGTTTTAATTAGCGAAGCGTCTTAGCGAGGTTTAGTCCTAAGTTTAATGGGTTTTTAAGACGTTATTTAGGTAGTTATATAATTTGTTTTTTAAAAGTTCAGATTTGGAAGGACATGAAAGTTTAAGTATATGATAAAACTTTATTTCTTTCGGTTTCTATGAAAATCCAATACTAACAACATCATAAAACGATTAAGGATGACTCACACTAGAACGGGACGGGACGATCTGTGAGTTTCTATAGAAAACGATACGTGACATCCGAGGGCTCCGAGCTATCACGTGATTCTTTCTATAGTACAGTAACTATATAACATTTCTTTAAATTTATAAAAAACGATCCTATTTTATACGTTTTTCCAACCCCAAGTTATATTATGCGATGTGATTATGTTGTATGTAGATTTACTTTGTTATCTGTCGTGGCATCACTGAATGGGCCCTACGGAAGACCAGCGCCAGCTTATTGGCTGGCAATATGCTGAGTTGGGTCCATTTGCACACATCCAAATCCTTGTTTGTCTTATTTTTTTCTTATGTGGTTTTCTGTGAAGTCACAAATATTTAATTTACTTAATTTCATTTTATTTCATTTGATCACACTGAACAACTTTATGTATGGACCAACCCAGAAATCGCCATTCCATACAAAACATCGACACCTGATTTGCAAATGTATGAACTAAAAAAAGGGAAAAAGTTATTTCGCGATTTTGTAATTGGTTCTCTAGTATAAGATGATCAGTAAGAGCAACATATCGTGGCTAACCACACACCTCACGTAATATGGCTAAAGGTTGAAAAAACACCCTATATACGTGTATGTACCTATATATTTGGCTTCGCAGCCAATCCTTTTAGTTAGCCTAATGCATACCAAAGGTTGAAAGTAAGCAGAGTGGACTAATACAATGAACGGACAAACGCTACCTTCCAGGCCTTATGTTTATCTGAAAGCCCAATCCATTTAGCTTGGCCCTACTCACTGGCACAAAATGTCCGTCAAACTCGACCCGAAGCCCAAGGATAGAGATTGTCTTACTAGATAGAGCATCTGTTCCAAACGAGTAGGCAAGGCAACCAGTGGGATAACACAGGTAGTTCGAGGAGTAACGTAATACTTGGTAAAGAGTAGTAGGGATTCGCCGGTTCTGCCGGGTTTTTTTTGGCTGTGTCTATGTACTGACCCGCCCAAAAACATGGCCACCAAAACTAAAAAAAAAAAAAAAAAAAAAAAACAATAGCCCCCCACTTAGAGCGTTTGGGCGGGGTCCTGAGAGTGTAAGATGGCGTCTTCAGGCTTTTATATGCTGGTCTACTAACACAATACAAGGCGAGCATAATCCCTTTCTCGCATCGCCATTGTTCTTCGAAAAGGGTCCTATTGTCCTTCCTACCTGGATCGAGCCGACCCACGCTGACCAGCGTCGCGTCAATGGATTTTTTGCGTCGTCTTTCAATACATAAACACACCTATTCCTGCTGTACTATTACAACATATGACTACTGTGATTTTACTATGACAGCGATTTATATTTCTACCATATAATACCACACTTAATCACCTATCCTAAACCTACTTTATGAAAACGGGATAAGGTATATTATTAACTTTGTAAGTCAATGGAATTTGAGAAAGCGTTCAGTTTGTATTTTAAAGTGAACAATGAAATAAGTAAATAGTGTGTGATTTACTATGGTATTTAATCAATTGTTCATTATTCCTTATAAATAAAAAAAAATTAAAACCTATTGTATATTGTCTGATGTATGATCAATTTTCTAAGAAACTATAAAAAGTGCGGGATTTACCACGCAGTATCTTATATATCAACACAAGCTACAAGTTTTAACAGGTTTATTGTGGAATGTGAATCGAAACGTTTTATTCAGTTTCCAAACCTTTGTTAAAATATATGAACACCTGAATGGAACCTGTTAAAACCAGTTTTCTAAGAAAGCACAAAGGATGGCACAAAAGTATATTGTTAATTATTTCGCTATTCATCTAAGTCATCCTTCTCAGATATACGTTGTGATGTAACAAAGAACTTGTTAAGTTTGAGTGCTCTTACGTGGTTTGAAAAGGTTTTATTCTTAGTTTCTTGGAAGCAGTCAATCCTTTATTACAATAATATTATCCGCACAGTCCAAGATCCTGTTAAAACCAGTCGTGATGGGGAGCAACGGTATATTTTTTATATGGTTGGTATTCCTATAAAAGCGTCCTCTCAGTAGCTTCACTTAAATAGTCCCTTAGTGTCAGCCATCAAGTGTGGAGTACCAATATACTACCGAGTGAAGTTTCCATTCAGATAATTTCAGTGTATAAGTCAAGTGTTGTGATCATACCGGCTGCATAATGGATGTAAGTATGTAAATTAAGTAATTATTAAGTAATTTTTTGTTATGAAGTGTGTAGGTAGTTAAGGAACCCACCACGTTGATACCGAACCCTAACAAACTTAGTTGCAACATTGTATTAAATACTTACGCTTTCGTTCCAGTTAATTTGCCTAATCCGTTGTTCAGGTCAAAAGGCACATACCAAGGTAATAAACACATGTTTTACGAGCGAAACGTGCGATTTCACAGTTTTGCATATCAACCTGGTGACTTTCCTACCACTCCATTGTGCATCCGAATAATATATAAAGCAGACCACGTCCCGATGTGAATCATTCCGGGTCTGCTCTTTCCTCTGTGCAGTTGTCTAAATTAAGTTTTAATAATTCAATTATAGAGTTATAACTAAACTCTGTTGGTTTTAATATCAAATCAATCCCATCACAACGGCAGTTCAGCGTGTCATCTTGGCTCCTCGTGACATCAACCCGTCGCGACGACATTTGTGGCGCAGTCGGCTGAGGATTTTCCGAAGAACTCCAGGTGACTTGAAGCAGTGAAGTAAGTGGCCAGCCTTTATTGTTTTCATCCCTGCGAGCTCTCTTCTTTTAAGAACTTATCGGAAATAGATCCTAACAATTGAGATTCTACGCGCTGCTGCTAAAATTTTGATCAATTCAACTTGCCAAAAGGAAAGAACATAAAAACTCCGGAATCGGGAGGATCCAAAAGGTGGAGAACAAATAAGTCTCACTCACACACCGTTCCTTCCTTAACAAACCCTTAATATTGTAATTGTTAATTTTAATTAATAATTTGTAATTATATTGATTTTATTTTATATATTGAGCATTGCAAATTTTATTCGCTCTGCTGTATATCGTGTGTGTAATAATTGTAATTTTATGGTTAAAATTTTATGTCAAAGAGGACTGTTACGCTTATAAATAATAGGGAGTGTACTACAATTTTAATTAAAGTAGTACACGATTTAAGAACTCGTCTTTGCACATTAACGGAACTAGATAATAGTAATCTTGCATATTCTTTATATCTTATTAAAATAATCTTTATATCATCCTTAGGACAATTTGCAATTAAAATAGAGCAAATAGATTTCTAAACTTTTAAACTCTTATTCTATAACCTTATCAGGTTAATTAATGGATTCATTAGCAGAAGTCGCTGAATACGAAGCGATGAATCAGGCACAGGCCCAAGCTCAGGTCCAAGCCCAAGAGCAGGCACAAGCCCAAGCTCAGGCCCAAGCCCAAGCTCAGGTCCAAGCCCAAGAGCAGGCACAAGCCCAAGCTCAGGCTCAAGCCCAGGTTAGGACGGAAGAACTGACTAATCAAATGCAGGCTAATTTAAATCTAGGGAGCGAGCGGTATGAAGAAGGTTCAGATGAGGCGGAGCCATACTCCCCTTATCAACCTGAAGTGCCAGTATATGCTCGTATAGGATATCCAATCCCCCCTAGGATGCCTCCACTAATAATTCCAACCTCTAATAATAATGCCACTAGCCCAAACCCTCACATGCCTACGTTAGGAGAAATGATGAAAATCATTCCTACCTATAACGGTGACCCTCGCCAACTGAGCAGGTTCTTACGTAAGTGTGATTTTGTGCTACAGCATTATAGAAACGGAACGGAGGACCGATATTCCTATATCCTAGAAGTAATAACTTCTAGACTAGTTGAAAAGGCTGCCGATTTAGTTAGTGAAAACGATTATCTAGCGCAAAATTGGACTCTCTTAAAACAGCTTCTAATTCAACATTATGGTGACCAAAGAACGGAAAAACACCTAAAAACTGAATTAGAAAACCTAACAATTAAAAATGGAGAAAAGTTAAACGAATTTTGTGCTAGGATTCAATCCGTCAAAAACCAGCTATTCTCTAAAATAGCCGAGCGTCATGACGAATCCGCTATGCAAACGAAAATGACAATTTATAACCACGCAGCTTTAGATGTCTTTTTATATAACATTCCAGAGAGAATATTAAGGGCAATCCAAATTAAGGAACCTAAAACTCTGGAGGAAGCTCTAAAGTATGCCTTAGAACAAGCTCACTTTGACGAGCACTATTATAAAAATAGAAAAATCAATTCCCAATACAAAAAGCCAGTAAATAATAACGGCTCACCCAATAAGGACTTTAAGAAAAATTCTAACCCCAGTTCGTCCTCAGGACAAAGTAGTAGTGCTAATAATACTTTTACCCCAAGACGGAATTTTCAAAGTTTTAATAGATCGTACCACGGGTATTCGAACAGTTACGGCAACCAGCCCTTTCAAGCGCAAAAAGGTAGCACGCAGGAATCCCAAAGCACCGTTACCAATTCTAATAAACCTGCATTTACCGCGCGACCTACTAAACCACCAACACCGAAACCAGGTACAAGCAAGTCTAACAATACTATAAATCATCATTACGTATTACCCGAGAATTTCGATAATGTAGAGGAATATACTACCTCAGTTATGAATTCTCCCCTTCCTGAAGTGTATGAACCCACTACTATAGATCCAAACCATCCCCATTATCGCAAATGGAAAGTACCAAATTATAATGGTTTGCCGGGAGTACATTTCAACTCATGGGAAAAAGATCGGTACCCAAATTTTCAGGTGAAAGCCTCCAAAAGAAACCAAAAACCTTAAAAAAGTTGCCTGAGTTTCTACCATACATCGTAATTCCCAATTTAAATATTAAGCTATTAATAGACACCGGTAGCTCACGATGTTTTCTTAACAACAAAATAACTAATAAATTTTATAGCCAGTATAAGAGAACTGAGTCATTCAACGTCGTTACAACGCATGCCGTTAGCACACATAATGCGGTCGTAAAAATCCCGCTGTTTAATATATTCAACGAAAGTGACCTTGAGCATAAATTTTATATCTATGACATTAACGATCTTTATGATGGCTTATTGGGAATGGATTTATTAAAAAGATTAAATACAAAAATTGATTTTGAAAATGATATGTTAATAACTAATAAAACTAAAATACCCATGTTTTTGTCACAAACTAAGTCAGTGAAAGTGCCAATACTTACTTTAACGATTCAACCGCGCAGCGAACAAAGAGTCATAATTCCAACCCAACTATTTAAAGGTGAAGGAATTATCGACCATGTTAACTTGGCAGAAGGACTTTTAATGCCTTGTGCTTTGTTAAACTGTATAAACGGATTTGCGCAAACGACTATTCAAAATTCTTGTGACCAAGAAATGATTATTGATATTTATTCACCTTTCGAGGTCAAGGAATTTAGCAATAACATATTATGTAATCATTTAGCGGAGGATTCGAATCATGACGAGTTACTCGAGCAAAATTTAAATAAATTAAGAACTGATCACATGAATGAGGAGGAACGCGATGCTATTATGAAATTATGTCACCAATATAAAGACATATTCTTTCATGAGGATATTCCGTTGACTTTCACTCATGAAATTAAGCATCATATTAGAACTAAAAATGACATACCTATTTATATAAAACCTTATCGCCAATCTCCTAGTCAAACCGCGGAAATTAAGAAACAAGTGGACAAATTACTTAAAGCAAATATAATTAGTCCCTCATTCTCTCCGTGGAGTGCACCTGTTCATATCATACCAAAAAAAATGGATGCGTCTAATGAACAAAAATATCGAATGGTAATCGATTACAGAAAGTTAAACGATATTACCATTGACGATAAGTATCCATTACCGAACATAGACGATATCTTTGACAAATTAGGCAATAGTTCCTATTTTTCTACTTTAGATCTGGCTTCTGGGTATCATCAAATAGAAGTTAACCCAGCGGACCAATCTAAAATAGCTTTTAGCACGGTTAACGGGCACTTTGAGTTCAAAAGAATGCCATTCGGGTTGAAGACAGCTCCAGCTACATTTCAGAGAGCAATGGACAACATTCTTAAAGGAATACAGGGAACCCATTGTCTTATATATCTAGATAACATCATCATATTTTCTTCAACGTTTCCAGAACACATTTCGCGATTAAAGAAAGTGTTTGAGACGCTGAGAAAAGCGAATTTAAAAGTACAATTAGACAAATCTGAATTTCTCAGAAAAGAAGTCTTATACTTAGGTCACAAAATTACAAAAGATGGTCTTAAACCAAATGAAGATAAAATTAGTGCAGTGTTAAAGTATCCTCTTCCTACTACCGTGAAACAAATTAAAAGTTTCCTAGGATTAGTTGGATATTACCGAAAATTTATACCTGACTTTGCTAAGATTACGAAGCCCATGACTCAAATGTTGAAAAAGAATCAAAAAGTGGAAGCCACTAATGAATTCATAAATGCATTTGAGACATGCAAGACACTTTTAACAAATGCACCAATTTTACAGTATCCAGATTTCACAAAGCCATTTATTCTAACAACCGATGCCTCTAATTCAGCTTTAGGCGCAGTATTATCACAGGGAACTATTGGTAGTGATAAGCCTATTGCTTATGCTAGTCGAACTTTGAACTCTACCGAACAAAGGTATAGTACAATAGAAAAAGAGCTTTTAGCAGTTTTATGGGGTGTTAGACACTTTAGACCATATCTCTATGGTAGAAAATTCCAAATTTTTACTGATCATCGACCACTAGCCTGGTTATATTCTTTAAAAGAACCAAACAGTAAATTAACTCGATGGAGACTTCGTTTACAGGAGTACGACTTCGAGATAATTTATAAACAGGGCAAACAGAACACAAATGCGGACGCCTTATCCAGAATAGAGTTAAACATTTTAAATGTTCAGAATAGTGATAACACAGATCCTATTTCTACTCTTAATCCCAGTTCAACTAATAACAGTGCAAATACAATTAAAAAAAAAAGAGAGTAGAGAGATTCCATAGTACAATCATTGAAACTTATAGATTAGCTAAATATACATATAAAAATACTGATGCAGCTGATATAATGGCTTACGCAATTATGTCATATAATAACAGTATCCATACGATGACTGGTTTTACACCATTTGAAGTTGTATTTGGTCACACCGAATCTAGAAGTATTTTTGATATCAAATTTAATGAAAATTACATGCAACAGTTAATTAATGATCATTATAAAAGAACGAAATTCTTGTACAAAATGATTTCACAAAAAATGTTACAAAAGAAAGAAGCAACTAGGAAAAGACTAGAACCAACCACATCTATGAGTCAGAATTTCCATAAAGGAGATGAAGTGTTTACAAAAATGGTGAACAAGCGTTTACCTAAAGATAAAGCCAAATTTGAAAAGGCTATAATTATAGGTGAACCACAACGGAATGTGGCGCCTATAACAATTAGAGGACGGGAAACAACCGTTCCAATTAGGAATATTAGACGTCCTAATAAATGATAAATTTTTAAATGAAATATGCAAGACAAGCAAGCAAGACGATGAATCTTAAATCACTAATTCCTAAATTAGTTCCCTTATTCTCTTTGAAATAAACTAAATATAAACTGTGTGTAAAACAGTATAATGATTTATAAATCATGTATTATTCGAATAAATGTATTTAAGTTGCGCAACGACAAAAAAAAAAAAAAAAAAAAAGAAAAGAATTGAAATAATTCTATTTTTACAAGTACACTACTAATTTAATATTTTTCCATGGCAAAGCGAATGGCACTCTTATATTTTAAACTTCCATGGCAAAGCGAATGGCATGTATTTTTAATATACAATAAATGTATATATAAAATTACCCCATGTACATGAATATGACAAGGGATGTAAAGAGTTATAAAGAGTTCGTTTACATTCTCGCATAATGCGGTACTCGAATCTCTAATAAATGTACTTGTAATATATAAAAAAGGACATGTCCACCTTGTAAAAGAGTCGTATAGCATTCTCGTGTTGTACACGGCATACGTCACTCTTAAATTATGACAAAATTGTCAAGAGCATGTGCTCAAGTTATATAAATAGGGCCCTAGAAAAAAAAAAAAAGGGGGGAGATAATTGAATTACTCCCTAGAATATAAAAAGGGATAATTAATCCCTAGAATATAAAAGGAATATTATTCTATGTATAATGATTATACGGGTATTCATATTATTAATTCATAGTATAAATAGTATAAAAATTAATAACCAAGTCTACCTCATGTATTACTAATCAAATACAGTAATTTAGATGTAATCATACTAATCTAAAAATTAATTGTATAAACTTAAGATAAGAAAAACAATGTTATCCTATCCTTTCCCCTTTCCCTAATTGAGTGAAAAGACGAAGAAAAACGAGCATAAAACACGAAGAAAAGTGATATTGGATCATTCACTGAGTCACTAGTACGCAAACAGCGAACATAGTAACCTGTCTGCAACTTGTAACTAAGTGTAACTATCTGATGTAAAACATGAATGAATCTAAGAAGATGTCTATAAAAGGATATCACAACGCTTGGTAACTGAGAGCATATTGCTAATGCCTCACGGATAAAATCATTGGAATGTGCTTCAGTTGCTTCGTGTAAGGTCCCATGACTACGAGTTTCACCGATTCAAATAGTGCAGTGAAAGTGATAAAAAGGACTCAATAACAAGTGAAAGTGTTTCGTAAGCTCACTATAGAGCCGGGATAGGGCAATAAAAGACAATTAAGGATAATATTAATTTTAATTAATTTTATATAAAAATAATTTTTGTAAAAAATGTATTTTTATACTTAAGGAGGGAGGAGTTAAGGAACCCACCACGTTGATACCGAACCCTAACAAACTTAGTTGCAACATTGTATTAAATACTTACGCTTTCGTTCCAGTTAATTTGCCTAATCCGTTGTTCAGGTCAAAAGGCACATACCAAGGTAATAAACACATGTTTTACGAGCGAAACGTGCGATTTCACAGTTTTGCATATCAACCTGGTGACTTTCCTACCACTCCATTGTGCATCCGAATAATATATAAAGCAGACCACGTCCCGATGTGAATCATTCCGGGTCTGCTCTTTCCTCTGTGCAGTTGTCTAAATTAAGTTTTAATAATTCAATTATAGAGTTATAACTAAACTCTGTTGGTTTTAATATCAAATCAATCCCATCACAACGGCAGTTCAGCGTGTCATCTTGGCTCCTCGTGACATCAACCCGTCGCGACGACATTTGTAGGTACCTATATTTTTAGTTTGATTTTGTTTTTTTTTATTAGTGTACCTTTAGTAGATTGTAATTTAATTTGTATTGTATGACATTGTTTGTATTTATGTTATTGTGAATGATGTTATATTGTAATGAAGTATTATTTGATCAATTAAGTAATTATATTCAAGTAATTATTACTTTTACCCAAGTCTTCTTACAAATCTTTTTACAATTTTAATTGTTATTATTTTGATAGTTGTGAAATTAATTGATATATTGTTTCAGTTCTCTGAAAATACTTTCAAAAATTATTACTACCCCGAAAATCAAGAAGCATCCTCCGATGAAGAGGGCACGGTGGGGTTAAAAATAAAACAGGCGATTGCAAAGAAAAGACATGCAAACAGCATTGAGGGTTTTTTTGAGAGACCCAAGAAGAAAACCAAAGCAGCTAAAAGATCTTCGAATGTGTCCCAGAGTGCTACGGATGGGGTAGCATATTTATCATCGGGACAAGACGACGGTGCGTACGCTTCACATCTCATCAAGATCGAAGTGTATGACCTGGACAAAATACGAAACGTTGCACCTGCCGACCACTGGAAACATTGTGATGTGCGGCTTAAATATTACACGCCTAATGAGGACGATTCCCATCTTAAAAGTGCCCGAGATGTGATTTTTAATATAACTAGTGAATTAGCTTCTAAGGAAAACTGTGCTAAATACTTTATAGACACTGATAAGAAAAAGTAAACAAATAATTGTAATTTAGGTTAAACTGTAAAATAATGTATTTTATTATATCCTGTTTGTATTTTATGTACACCTTTTTTAAGTACGAATTTAAATAGCTATGTATACACTACTTTTTTGTACTTTCAATATTATATCCAATTTTAACCTGCTGTAATTAAACATTTAAGTAAGTCTTAACTATGGAATCATTTAATTTTTTGATCTTAACTATATAATACCTTTTAATAATCTTTTATAACAATTGTAAGTAGTTGAGAAAAGGTAATTGTATTTGCTAATCCCCACTTTGTTTTAAATATCTCATATCTATATTCAAGTATTTAAACGAGGGAAATCAATGAGGGCTAATACATTTCGCAATGGATTCTTTAAGCTATGATGTCTACGATCCTGAACTCATCAGACTTTGTGAAGAAGTGGAAGAGAATGAAGACCTATGTGAGGCTGCCCGACTTGTTAGCCAATTACACCGAGACGCGTAAGTAATTTTTCAAAATAAAATATTCCTGTCTCTGCATGTCAAAAACTCGTAACCAGTTGAAACACGTTTAAAAGCCCTTAACCAACCGACCTCCTTAACAAAAGGGTGGGATTTTATCTTGTTGTGACTCGATCGTATTGTTCAGATAAACGAAAGGCGGGGAGGCTTACTTATATAAGCAGGATGTTATTGAGCTGTGATCATTCAGTATTTGTGTGTCGATTGTGCTTGTGTTGTCTTGTTACGTATTTAAATCATGGTGTTCACTTACTATCATATTGGGCTCACTTTACCTCGTGATAAGATTGAGGAATTAAGCAAGGAATTTATTTTAGCTTATTTCCATAGAAACATAAGAATGTGGTACATATCAAATAAATTACCTATCTCATTATTAGAAGATTCTGATATCACGCCCTATTTCACTCCATGTGACGGTCATACCAAAGATTCCGAAAGGAATACCCCATCATCAGATGTGATTGATGGAGTATTAATGATGCAGGCATATTGTCAGCGGTGTCGAAAAGATTTAAGTTAGTATATCAACCAACCGATAAATGATTTATATTGTATTTACGTATTAGCTTATATGATCTTAATTAACAT
This sequence comes from Lathronympha strigana, assembly GCA_949128165.1. Lineage (NCBI taxonomy): Eukaryota > Metazoa > Arthropoda > Insecta > Lepidoptera > Tortricidae > Lathronympha > Lathronympha strigana. The sequence continues at coordinate 7,084,232 of OX421911.1, forward strand.
TTTTTTTTTAGATCTTCTCAAATTGGACGTGGAATGAAACGACGTGCTATTGACGTGAACGAGTCAGCAAGAAAAAAACATTCATCCACCAGCTATGCTAATCGTTCATCAACTGACTATGCTGATCATCCATTGACTGACTATGCTGATCATCCATCAAGTGATTATGCTGATTCTCCGTTAACTGACTATGCTGATCGTCCATCCACTGACTGTGCTGATTGTCCATCAACCAATTGTGCTGATTCATCAAAAACTCAACCACCTGATAATGATGTAAGTACAAAAAATAATGGTAAAATTGAATGTTCTGTATGTCACGTCTTTGTATCAAAGAGATATTTAACAAGTCATTTAAATAGCAAGATCCATAAAGACAACGTTCCGCAAAAATCTGACAGTGAATTAATTAACGTTCAACTTATTGAAAATGCATTCAGAAATAGAATTGCTACTTACAGAATATTATCTAAAGAAAATGATTACCATTCCTTTGAAAGACCTGAAGCATTTATAGAAAATAATAAAGATATCATATTCACATTATTAGATCGCTCACTTTCAAATCACAGTGCTTTAAAAGTTAATTTTATTCTAAACGCATTATTTACTCAAGAAACCAAACAGTTAAACAACACATTTGATTTTCAATTAAGCAACAATATTGTTAGCGTTAGCAGTAATAAAAATGATATTTTATCTAGTGTTTTAAATGAAATTTCCAATAGATTAACGAACTTTGAAAAAAAAGATAGTGGATGGAGTTTGGTGAAGGTAAATCATTTAGACATCAATGTAAACAAATATAGCCCATTACGTGGCTCCTCATATATCGATTTGCCACGTGATATTAAACTTAAAAAAGCGGTAATTAACGTTCAAAATAATGATTATGAATGTTTTCGCTGGGCAGTTTTATCAGGACTATATCCACCACTAGAAAGTAATCGTGCATATACTGTCCGTGCGTACAAAGCACATAAAGATAAATTAAACTTTAGAAATCTCCCTTTTCCTATGAAATTAACAGATATCCATAAGTTTGAGAAATTGAATAATATAAGTATAAACGTCTTTGGATTAGAATACAATTCTCAGAGTAAATCAAATGTTGTTGTAGGACCATTACATTTTACAAAATGTAAAAAGGTCAAGCATTTCAACTTGTTGTATGTAAACGAAGGTAGTAAAAGCCATTACTGTCTCATTAAAAATATATCTAGGTTAGTATCCGCTCAGTTGACTCGCCATCAACACACTGCTCACATATGTGATGGTTGCTTGACAAGTCTTACATCACGTGATAATTTAATAAACCACCAAAAAAACGACTGTTTTCATGTTTGCACGAATTTACCTTTAGGAAATAAAAAAACGAAGAATTGGTTTAATGAAATAGTTCCTGCTAATGAAATTACTTTCAATAATTATGAACGTCAATTGCGACATCCATTTGTAATATACTGTGACTTTGAAGCGTTTTTAAACCCAATTCATTCATGTTCTAACGAAACATCTCCATCACCTGACAAACCCTCAACTATCAATGTGCAAAAACATGAAGTTTATAGTTTTGGGTATTATATTAAATGTTCATTTGATGATCAGTTATCAATCTATCGAACTTATAAAGGTGAAAACTGCTCAAAAACATTCATGGAGTTCGTTAAAAAAGATTTACAGAACATTTGCAAAAACAATACATTTGCAAAATCACCTTTACCCTTAACGCTTGCAAACGAAACGAACTTTTCACAGAGTACGAGTTGTTATATCTGTAATCGAGCTTTTAATGGTGATAAAGTAATTTCACACAATTGGTATACTGGTGCTTACGAAGGGGTTGCACACCAACTCTGCCGCGATAAATACAGATCCCCTAATTGTGTTCCTGTATTTTTCCACAACTTAAGCAATTATGATAGTCACTTTATCGTGCATGGGCTTGGTTTTGAGGATGGTGACATAGAACTTATCCCAGAGAACAAAGAGAAGTACATATCTTTCACAAAAGTTCTACATATCAATAATCGAATTATGAAGTTAAGGTTTGTTGATTCTCTGAAATTTATGTGTAGTAGTCTTGACAAATTAGCTAAAAATCTATTACCTGAACAGTTTCATGATCTAAAATTAATTTTCCCAAATGAAGAAGATTTTCAACGCTTAATACGTAAGGGTGTTTACCCGTATGAATACATGACATCGTTTAGTTCTTTGGCATTAACATCCCTTCCCTCTCAGGACAAATTCTACAGCTCTTTGACTAACAGTCATATTTCAGAAGACGATTACAAACATGCCGTTGATGTATGGAATCATTTCAAATGTCAAAATATGGGTGACTATTCAGATTTGTATTTAAAAACAGACGTTTTATTACTAACAGATGTATTTGAAAATTTTAGAAACGTCTGTCTTAAAACTTACGGTTTGGATCCTGCTCATTATTATACTGCTCCAGGATTGAGTTGGGATGCAATGTTAAATGTTACGAAAATTAAACTGGAACTTTTAACCGATATCGATAAGATTACTTTCATTGCAAATAATATTCGAGGAGGTATATCTCAATGCAGCAACAGACATGCAAAAGCTAATAATAAATTCATGTCTGACTATGATCCAAACATTCCTTCTTCCTTTCTGATGTATTTAGATGCCAATAACCTTTATGGTTGGGCTATGTCTCAATGTCTTCCAACCGGTGAATTTGAATGGGTAGATGTAGATACGGATTTTAATATTTCAGACGATGCCGATCATGGTCTCATTTTAGAAGTTGATTTAGAATATCCTCACGAATTGCATGATTCTCATTCCGATTTCCCATTTTGTCCAGAAAATGTTTGCTTAGGCAACACAAAAGAAAATAAATTGATACCCAATCTAAATAAAAAAACAAACTATGTGATACATTACAGGAATCTTAAACAGTGTTTAGGAAATGGTTTACAATTGACTAAAATTCACAGAATTTTGAAATTCAAACAATCCCCATGGTTGAAAAAATATATAGACTTAAACACTTGCATGCGTTCACAAGCAACTTCAGAATTCGATAAAGATTTTTACAAACTTATGAATAATTCAGTATTTGGTAAAACCATGGAGAATGTTTTAAAACGGGTTGAAGTAAAGTTATTAAATCATTGGGAAAATCGTGGCAAATCTCAAGGAGCGCAATCATTAATAGCTAAACCAGAATTCCATAGTTTATCAATATTTTCAGAGAATTTAGTAGCTGTGCAACTGAAAAAAACCAAGGTTTTATATAACAAACCTATTTACCTTGGTTTTTGTATTTTAGATATATCTAAAACATTGATGTATCAATTTCATTACGATTATATGAAAACAAAGTATCAGAAAAACCTAAAACTTCTTTACACAGATACTGATAGCTTAGTTTATCAAATTTTTACGGAAAACTATTATAGAGACATAAAATCTGATGTTAATTTGTATTTTGATACCTCCGACTATCCTCTTAACAATAAATATGGATTACCGTTGATGAATAAAAAGCGATTAGGTTTTTTCAAAGATGAAAATAATGGAAGAATTTTCAAAGAATTTGTAGGTCTGCGATCTAAAATGTATACTATGGATGTTGAAAAAAAACCTGATAAAAACACGGAGTAACGTCAAAAGCTAAAGGTGTAAATAAATGTGTCACCGAAAATTTTACGGTTAATGATTACAAAAAGTGTTTATTTAACAAAAAAGAACAATATGCACAGATGCAAAGATTTAAATCTATTAAACACATTATTTTTACACAAAAAATCAATAAAATATCATTATCACATAATGATACAAAACGCTACCTACTAGAAAACTCTACCGATACTCTTGCGTGGGGGCATTATAAGATATCAAAGTAATTGTTGATAAATTGTAACCTCGTAATGTATAAGGGTGATTCCAATAAAAGTGGCTTCGGCAGGTTAAAGTTAAAAAAAATAATTTTTTTTCGTTATTTGACCTTTATTGACAAAAATGTGTTTGTTTTTGTATCAATCATACCATATTTGTGGAAGGGAACAAAATAGTTGTGAAAATGTAGAAATTATGACGAGTTGAAATTTTGACCATACAGGTGAAAGTGACATTAGACAGGTTAGCAGTGAAAACATAACAGGTTAAAGTGACATTAGACAGGATAGTAGGCAAAACATAACAAGTTAAAGAGAGATACATAAATAAAAACATTTAATCATCCAGAAATATATTTTTTGAATGAAAAAAATACGGGTGTTTCGTAGATACAAATATAACGATTCATTTTTGCGGATAACTTATACATTTATACTTATATTTTCTTACTTTTATATTTTCTTTGAGTCCGCTGTAGGTCATGGTGTTAATAAACGCGATTATTGTTCTACACTATTTAATTTCATATTTAGTTATGTTTTATTTTTCCAGTAATTACTGAATAGTTATTTATTTCTTATTAACGAAAAAACAATTGTAAAGCATGAATTAAATCTTTTGTTATTTATAGTAAATGTTTTGATTCATGTTTTTAGGTAGTCACACTACTATATATAAATTATAAATTGAAAGATGTTGAAAGAGGCCGTGATCGGGTAGCCCAGTGGTTAGGGCGTCTGCCGCGAAAGCAGGAAGTCGCTGGTTCGGTCACTTTTTCTGTACTATATGACATATCTTTCAATTTATAAAATATACGTGATCATTACAAATAAAAGATATTGAAATCTGAATCTTCGTTATTGCTACCAAAAAAAATTCTTGAACGACTACTCAATGGAGATTCAGTTCGATTTTCTAGATCTTCGGTTAAAATATTATCTAATACAGTAAGTTCGCTGAATACAGTACGTCTTAATACAGAAGGTAATTCCATCTCAGAAAGGTTAGAAAAAACATTACTGCTTTCAACATTTGTGACTGCTGGTGTTGATAAATCAGTTTTATCACTGCTGTCAGAATTGTTATCGTCGTCTCTTGCTGTTGTTTCAGTGTTTGCGGTTACATTTCTAACAAAATGAAAACCAATATGTTTACCATGTCGACAGTATGATGCATTTACTAAACAGCTTTCCTCGGTACAACTTAAACTTCTGAGAGCAACAAATGATTTTTCATGTTCCCAAACTGCTTGATAAACTTTTAGAGTTCCTTTAAAAGTTTTATTTTTTTTGGTAAAAGCGAGTTTTTTTCAAAAATGTCATCGTCTACTTCTGTCTTCTTTTACTTTCTTCTCTCCACTTTTTCTTTAGAGCTCTTTGTTCGCTTGGGGGCAAATAACTTATATTAATTACTTTCCCTTCCTGTTTTCTTCGCTGCTTTTTTTCCTTATTTTTTTGTTTGTACTCAGCGTACAGTTCAGGTTTTTTTGTAATTTTAGCATATCTTTTTCTCTCATTTTCTCTTTTTCGAGCTAATAGCTCTTCTCTAGTCTTTTTTTCTTGTTTTACTATTTTACCCCTAAAAACAATAACTAAAACATGCAATTTATAAGTGTAAGGAGGGAAAAGAAAAAGGGAAAGAATATAGCACTGCAAAAGATTTAAAAGTAAAATTTGCCACGGTGGTTTAGAGTATTATACTGAAGTTAAGCAACCCAAGGAGTGTAGGTATGAGTATAATAATAGAGTAATATGTGGTAGAGCAGTATAAGTATTAGTAATATACGCTAGCGTAAATATCACATGTTAAGTTATGGTAACCACACTGTACATGTAGAAAAGCACGAGTACGCAAGCGCAAGTAGTCCAAGCCGAAGTAAGAGGTATTTCCTATCAATTTTAGACTCTATTCATAGCATCTTAAAGTCTAAAATATTTGTCTCTTTAACCTGCCAGGATTCACTTTAGCCTGTCCAATGATTGCAGGTTAAAGAGACACAGGTTACAGTGAAAACCAGGAGTTTTAGGCTTTATCTCCAAATTTCGTTAATAATACCACTGTTGTACTTTTAGTATAAATAGATATACCTTAATGCAATATCAAAATCATATTAGTGAACAAGCTCCCGAACCAATATTATAAAATAACCACGCCAAATTAAAGTTAACATACCCGTTACAAACTCCAGATTCCGAGTAACGAGAACTCGACAACTGCACACTGCGATCCTGCGCCCACAAACGTTCACTTCGGCGACTAGCCCAATACTGACCCCATGTTTTGCGTATATTATGGTCTCAATAAGGTTTCTTGTGTGTGAGTGAGAAGCAATACCGCAAACTCACAGGTTACAGTGAAAATATGGCTGGACAAACTTCGTACGTGAATATTGATGTTAAAAAATGATATATATAGGCCTTGCAGCATATATTATACAAACTAATATGCTTGTTATTATAAAAAATTATGATTTATTGACATAAAACTATAAATTAATAATCTATAGAGCTAAAACTAGACCAATATCACGTTTGGACAAGCCAGGTTACAGTGAAAAATGGTATTCCTATTTTTTTTTAAAATACTTTTTTCACATTTACATAAAAATACTGTTTTGGCCTCGATTAGCCATGTTTTTGTCTACCTGTGAACATTTTTTCTATTTGTGAAAATTGCATAATTAGCATACTTTCTATTCAAAAACTGAATCGGAAGTTCCGGTGCCACTTTTATTGGAATCACCCTTAAGCACAGAACACTCGAATTAATCATTATTTATTGTACATTGCATGTTTTAATTATTAAAAGGAATATGAAATTGTTTATAATTTAAGTATATTATTTTTAATTATAAGTTTATTTTTTGAATAATACTTGTAAATATATTAACATTGTAAAAAAAAAATTACAACAATTAAATGTGTAAATGTAAATCCTGGTGGTGGTAAAAATAGTTATCCTAAGTTAAGATAAAAATTAAATAGATAAGTGTACAAAAAAAAAGTTTTTTTTATTTTACTGTCATTCCTTTTTCTTTTTTTTATGCTTCGCTCACTTAAAGAGTAACGGCTTTCTTGAATAACACCATTTGATGTTCAGCCGTTTTCAAATCAACACACATATTTAATAATGATTCACTTTTGTCATCCTTTCACTGCCATTGTCGCAGGTCCGGTAAAAGGGTGTGGTAAAACTCAATTTGTCACTGATTTTTTAAGTAATTCTAAAGAGATATGTAATGTTGAGTATGACGAAATTATTTGGTGTTATGATGAAATGCAACCTCTCTACAATTTGGAAAATGTAAATTATAATCAAGGAATACCAGATTTTTCAATGTTTGATGGAAAGAAACCTAAACTTCTTATTATAGATGATTTGATGAGAGAATCGGATGGTCGAATCGTTGATATTTTCACGAAGGGTAGTCATCATGGAAACTTAAGTGTATTTTATATTACACAGAATATATTTCATCAGGGAAGAGGTCAACGAGATATATCATTGAATACAAGCTATATAATATTTTTTAAGAATCCCAGGGATAAAACTCAGATACGCTACCTATCACGACAAGTTTACCCAGAAAACTCGAAATTCGTTGATGAAGCCTACAAAGATGCTACCAAGGACGCTCATGGGTATCTCATGATTGATCTTAAACAAAATACAAATGACATGTGTCGTTTTAAAACAAAAATATTTCCGTTTGATGGTCACTGCACAGTGTATGTACCCAAAAAGGGGTTTAAATATGATAAACATCAACATATTTTAGTCAGTTCTACATAATGCATGCAAGAGTTAACACATATAAACATTTACTTGAAGCTTTACAATTGCTTAAACCAAAATATCGTACTGCATTACTAAAATCTTGTGACGATGATGAAATAAACATTATTTGCGAATGTATTTATAATGTGCTTAATGGTAAGATTCCATTAGAAAAAAAAGAAAAGTCGAAATTAAAAAAATATAAAGATACATTACGAACCTTAGTTTCTAAAGGAAAACATAAAATAAGAAAAACTGTTATAATTCAAAAGGGAGGTGGATTTTTACCTATTATTTTAGGCGCAGTTTTAAGTGCATTGGTGAACTCGTTATCATAACAAAATGGAAAACACAAAAAAAATGTTATTAGTTGAATCAGATTTTATTGAAAGATTAAAACGCAATGAAAGTTCACCTGAAAATTCATCATCTAGACTAGATGGAGAGATGCAAAAAATCCTTAAAAGTAAAATGAATGATCGCGAAAAGTGGACGTTATATTCACAAGCATTGCAACGATTTCCGAAACAGATCGAAAACCGTTTAAGATACCTATTGTAATGGAGGGGATTAATCAATTCAACAATGAAAGTAATGATATTATAAAGTCCGAAGTTAACAAAAAAGAGGAGAATAAAAATAATAATTCAGTTACAAGTGATATAACTGAAACAGCTACACCATCATCGTTTAATACTCCGCCCGGAGAAATAAATCAAGAACCAATGCCAATTACACCTTCAAAAATATTAGGAATATTACCTAAATCATACGAAAAAAAAACTCGGACTTTGTTAGATTTCATTGTTTTAAGTAAACCGAAAATATGGTGGAAACCGACTGGAGAAGTGGTTATAAACAACCGAACCATTCAAAATAGTAATATTATTGATTTGGTGAGCGATACGGTTAGATGTCTTAAACGTCCTAAACCAATTGGATGGGAAGTGTTCGCTGCACTTTTAAAAGATATAAAAGTTCCTAGGTCATGCATAGGCAATCCTACAAATTTGGCATTTATTGATGGCACTCCTTTAATCGACCGCTTTGTGCCATCCACTTCCGTAAACACGAGAGCCCCATCAGATCAAGAGAATACCACGTCTACCCCTCTTACTACACGGTCACATAAGCGTTCAGGAAAGAAAATAGAGTGGGAAAAATGGACCCCCTATTAGATATTACTAGAATCTACTACGATGTAGCTAATCCAGCTGGATATAGCAGTTTGAATAATTTAACAAGAGCAATGAAAGGTCAAATGAAAAAAGAGGAAGTGAAAAACTGGCTACAATCTCAAGATACGTATACATTACACAAACCTGTTCATAGGCGATTTACTAGAAATAAATACATCTTGTCTAACTTTAATGAACTTTGGCAAGCTGATTTAAGTGATATGAGTACTTATACTCAATATAATGATGGATACAAATATATTCTTTGTGTTATTGATGTGTTCAGTAAATACGCTTTCGCAAGAGCCATGAAGAAGAAGGATTCAACAACGGTTAAACAATGTTTTGAAAGCATATTTACTGAAGCCAACTCTGTTCCGCTTCACATACAATCCGATAAAGGCACAGAATTTGTTTCCAAGGTAGTTCGAGATTACTTTAAGAACAAAAATATAAATTACTATACCACCAATAACCCCGACATTAAAGCAAGTATAGTGGAAAGGTTTCAAAGAACTCTTAAAATGAAAATGTGGCGCTACTTCACTCATAATAATACATATAATTTCACTAATATTCTACAAGATCTTCTTAATTCTTATAACCACAGCTATCATTCTAGCATTAAAATGCGTCCAGTTGATGTTAACTCTAATAATATTATGACTGTTTGGAGTAATTTATATGATCGCCAAAAAGATAGGCAAGTTTCATTAGAAAATACGCAATTCAATGTAGGTGATCATGTTAGAATCACTAAATATAAACACGTATTTCAAAAAGGTTATGAAAGTAATTGGAGTGAAGAAATATTTATTATTAATTCGATTATAAAGAGATCACCGCGGTTTGTCTATACTTTAAAGGATTTGGAAGGTGAACCAATCATTGGTACATTTTATACTAAAGAATTACAAAAAGTAACATACCTCCCCACCAAAGAGTATAAAATTGATAAAATAATACGCTCACGTCGAGTTGCTGGCAGAAAGGAAATACTAGTGAAGTGGCAAGGTTATCCCGATAAATTTAATTCTTGGTTACCAGAATCAGATTTAAAGAAAATATGAGCGAAAATAGTTTTTATTTAACATTGTTGAGTAACAGCTCATCAAATTACTACACGGATAATACGACTGCAAATTTCTTAACAAAATTACCTAGGACTATTAAATTGGATGGAGAATGGGTAGTTGGGTTGGTAGAATTTCAATACCCCTGTTCCATGTATAATGTTCAAGAACATGAAAATATAATTTATATAAAGAAAAAGGTGTTACTTCCCAACGAAAAGACTTCAAAAATAGTAGATATTAAAACTCATATACCAGCCACTACTTATGATAATATAGAACATTTAATTCAAGCGTTTAATGAAAACCCTCAATTAAAAAATAGTGTGGTATTTCGGTATGATAAATTAACAAAAATAGTTGGGGTGTCAACACCAAATAAAGAAATAACTTCTATCACAACAACCCCGATACTAAGCCTTCAGCTGGGTTTCAAACCAAGAACAAATTTAAAACAAATTTCATTAGGAAAAACCCCTGCAAATTTATATTTAGGTTTACCTTCTCAAGTATTTGTTTATACTAGGGCTTGTGATATACGTGTTACACGCGGAACCGTAGCTACGTAGCCTTAGCACCGGCGGTGCTAAGATCCCGTACTACACGGTCACGTCAAAGATACGTATCCGTTTCTGGATTCGGCTACGTTCCCGCGAATCTCGGCTTCGGCTCCGCTCGGCTTCTTTTATTACACATCTTTTACAATTTGTACTGGTCTATTATTTTTGCCTCCAACATAATATTTGCATCTAATTATTTTTGATCTCTTAAATTTTTATTTAAAATGCAAAAGTATGGAAACTGAAATTAAAAACTCGCCCCTTGCATTACATTCGGGGGTTTAATAACACGCATAAAATCTACACTTAACGTCACGGTCACGACTGGATCCGATCTACGTATAAATAAGATACGTATCTCCGTGTACACGTAGCTACGTATCTTAATTACACGTAGCCGAATCACACGGAGCAAACGGAGCGGATCTCCGTTGCCGAATAACACAGCAACGGAGATTCGGCTACGGGTTCACGAAACACGGTCACGACCAGGAGCACTAGTTTATACTGACATAATTCATCCACAAATAGTTGGTGATGTTATTACTTCATTGCTCAGGATTATACCATTAGATCCAACTAAGTTCATCTATGGAGCTCATAAAACACACATATTCTCACCCGCTCACTATGTACCAGTTTTACGAAGAGAGTTTGATACGATTGAAATAGATATAAGAACAACAACTGGTGCAAAGGTGCCATTTCAATTTGGATCTTCTTGTGTGAAGCTACACTTTCAACGAGTAAAATGATTTACAACAGATCGTCGGTTTCTTGTCCCTACCAACATTATTATTCACACCAAGCCGGTTCTGGAATAGGAATTGTTTATAAGGGAGTTCCATATCAACGAGGACATGGAATAGGTAGTTTTTTGGGTGGGCTATTTAGATCAGTGCTTCCTTTGCTATCTAGTGGTTTTAAAACCATTGGAAAAGAAACTCTGGGAGCAGGAGTTGGATTGTTATCGGACATGGTAAATTCTCGCCCAATGGATAGTTCAATTAAATCACGGTTCAAGGAAGCAAGTGCTAACTTAAAAAGAAGGGCTGACGAAAAAATTGATTCTCTCATGTCAGGATCTGGGTATAAAATGTCGAATAAAAGGAGGGAACCACTCATTTCCCTAAAAGCATCACGACGAAGAGGAAGTAACAAAAATAAAAACAATAAAAGTAACGATATATTTTCAAGTTAAAAAAATGTCATTTTTACACAGTCATTCGTGTGAATGTGTTAAATCAGAATTAGATTTATTTGCCCTTCCATCAACTCAAACAAGCATCGAGAGTGGACAATGGGTTCATTACAAACCAATTTCATCTTTAAGTGATGATGGTCCCCTTGAATTTCAAGTACCTGGATCTGGAGATGACTACATTGACCTATCACACACAATGTTACACATTACTGCTAAAGTATTAAACCAAGATGGTACAAAAATGAAAGCAGATGCAGCAGTTGGACCTACCAACAACTGGTTACACTCCCTTTTCAACCAACTCGATGTATATTTGAATCAAAAACTCATATCCCCACCAAACAATACATATGCTTACCGTGCTTATATGGAAAATCTTCTCAACTATGGACCAGCAGCCAAAGAAACTCATCTTACTTGCGGATTGTGGTATGAGGATACTCCAAAGTTTTCATAAAAGACTAGAATTTATCAAAGAAAGTAAAGAAGTGGAAATGATTGGACATCTGCATGGGGATATATTTAATCAAGAGAAATTTTTGATCAATGGTGTTGAAATGCGTATTAAATTGGTACGGTCAAAAGAATCTTTTAATCTTATTTGTCATCAAGAAAAAAAATTCAAAGTACAAATAATGGATGCTAGTCTGATTGTAAGACGAACAAGAATCAACCCTAGCGTTTTATTAGCCCATCAAAAAGTATTGGCAACAACGACTGCGAAGTATCCCATTACGAGAGCAGAAGTTAAAGTTCTTACAATACCAACAGGGGTCCAGGGAAAAACATTGGATAATATATTTCTTGGACAAATTCCTAAAAGATGTATTATTGGATTTGTATCAAATTCAGCTTTTAATGGTAATTTGGCTTTGAATCCATTTAATTTTCAACATTATAATATGAATTCATTTAGTTTGTTTGTTGATGGTCATGAAATTCCTTCTAAAACATTACAACCATCCTTTAGTTCTGGTATCATTGCAACAACATATCACACCTTATTTTCTGGAACTGGTATTCATTTTCACAACGAGGGTAATGCAATAAGCAGAACAGATTATGGGGGAGGTTATTCTTTGTTATGTTTTGATTTAACTCCTGATTTATCTGCCAGTTCAACTTCACACTGGAACCTTGTTAGACATGGAAGCGTTCGGATAGAAGTACGCTTTGATTCGGCTCTATCTAGCACAATTAATTGTGTTGTGTATGCGGAATTTGATAATATTATTGAAATAAACAAAAATCGTGATGTATCTGTAGATTACAACAGTTAATAATCATATAAATATATTGTATTCCTCCAGTTTACTCTACTTTGTAGTAGTCACTGTTAGCAACATCATCGTAAAAGACACAATTTGTCATTTATTATGGATACTGATGAAATTCAATTCTGTATGAAGAAATTAAACCCATTGTTTAATTTCAATGTTTTTGCTGCTAACAAAATTCCTATTTGGATTGATCTACCTGTATTTATTGTATGTAATTTGGATCCTGACTCAAAACCCGGCTCTCATTGGGTGGCCATGCACATTGATAATAACGGTGTGGGTGAATACTTTGATAGTTTTGGTAGAAAGCCTACTGGTTATCATAGGTTATTTTTAAAAAGAAACACAAAGAGGTGGTTTTATAACTGCCAAAGCCTTCAAAACCATTTTAACTCCGTTTGTGGAGAATATTGTTTAGTTTATCTTTATTTTAAGATCCAAGGTAAAACTATGTATGACTTTATAAGTCAGTTTACAAATAATTCTTTATGTAATGATCTAGTATTAGGAACTATGTTTAAATCAATTTTTATGAATAAAAAATGCAAATAAGAAACGTTTATGTGTTTTATTTATAACAGTGTGGTTACAGCAGGTTAAAATTGGATATAATATTGAAACTACAAAAAAGTAGTGTATACATAGCTATTTACAATCGTACATTAAAAAGGTGTACATAAAATACAAACAGGATATAATCAAATAATTTATTTTATAGTTAAACCTAAATTACAATTAAAAGGTATTATATAGTTAAGATCAAAAAATTAAATGATTCCATAGTTAAGACTTACTTAAATGTTTAATTACAGCAGGTTAAAATTGGATATAATATTGAAAGTACAAAAAAGTAGTGTATACATAGCTATTTAAATTCGTACTTAAAAAAGGTGTACATAAAATACAAACAGGATATAATAAAATACATTATTTTACAGTTTAACCTAAATTACAATTATTTGTTTACTTTTTCTTATCAGTGTCTATAAAGTATTTAGCACAGTTTTCCTTAGAAGCTAATTCACTAGTTATATTAAAAATCACATCTCGGGCACTTTTAAGATGGGAATCGTCCTCATTAGGCGTGTAATATTTAAGCCGCACATCACAATGTTTCCAGTGGTCGGCAGGTGCAACGTTTCGTATTTTGTCCAGGTCATACACTTCGATCTTGATGAGATGTGAAGCGTACGCACCGTCGTCTTGTCCCGATGATAAATATGCTACCCCATCCGTAGCACTCTGGGACACATTCGAAGATCTTTTAGCTGCTTTGGTTTTCTTCTTGGGTCTCTCAAAAAAACCCTCAATGCTGTTTGCATGTCTTTTCTTTGCAATCGCCTGTTTTATTTTTAACCCCACCGTGCCCTCTTCATCGGAGGATGCTTCTTGATTTTCGGGGTAGTAATAATTTTTGAAAGTATTTTCAGAGAACTGAAACAATATATCAATTAATTTCACAACTATCAAAATAATAACAATTAAAATTGTAAAAAGATTTGTAAGAAGACTTGGGTAAAAGTAATAATTACTTGAATATAATTACTTAATTGATCAAATAATACTTCATTACAATATAACATCATTCACAATAACATAAATACAAACAATGTCATACAATACAAATTAAATTACAATCTACTAAAGGTACACTAATAAAAAAAAACAAAATCAAACTAAAAATATAGGTACCTACACACTTCATAACAAAAAATTACTTAATAATTACTTAATTTACATACTTACATCCATTATGCAGCCGGTATGATCACAACACTTGACTTATACACTGAAATTATCTGAATGGAAACTTCACTCGGTAGTATATTGGTACTCCACACTTGATGGCTGACACTAAGGGACTATTTAAGTGAAGCTACTGAGAGGACGCTTTTATAGGAATACCAACCATATAAAAAATATACCGTTGCTCCCCATCACGACTGGTTTTAACAGGATCTTGGACTGTGCGGATAATATTATTGTAATAAAGGATTGACTGCTTCCAAGAAACTAAGAATAAAACCTTTTCAAACCACGTAAGAGCACTCAAACTTAACAAGTTCTTTGTTACATCACAACGTATATCTGAGAAGGATGACTTAGATGAATAGCGAAATAATTAACAATATACTTTTGTGCCATCCTTTGTGCTTTCTTAGAAAACTGGTTTTAACAGGTTCCATTCAGGTGTTCATATATTTTAACAAAGGTTTGGAAACTGAATAAAACGTTTCGATTCACATTCCACAATAAACCTGTTAAAACTTGTAGCTTGTGTTGATATATAAGATACTGCGCGGTAAATCCCGCACTTTTTATAGTTTCTTAGAAAATTGATCATACATCAGACAATATACAATAGGTTTTAATTTTTTTTATTTATAAGGAATAATGAACAATTGATTAAATACCATAGTAAATCACACACTATTTACTTATTTCATTGTTCACTTTAAAATACAAACTGAACGCTTTCTCAAATTCCATTGACTTACAAAGTTAATAATATACCTTATCCCGTTTTCATAAAGTAGGTTTAGGATAGGTGATTAAGTGTGGTATTATATGGTAGAAATATAAATCGCTGTCATAGTAAAATCACAGTAGTCATATGTTGTAATAGTACAGCAGGAATAGGTGTGTTTATGTATTGAAAGACGACGCAAAAAATCCATTGACGCGACGCTGGTCAGCGTGGGTCGGCTCGATCCAGGTAGGAAGGACAATAGGACCCTTTTCGAAGAACAATGGCGATGCGAGAAAGGGATTATGCTCGCCTTGTATTGTGTTAGTAGACCAGCATATAAAAGCCTGAAGACGCCATCTTACACTCTCAGGACCCCGCCCAAACGCTCTAAGTAGGGGGCTATTGTTTTTTTTTTTTTTTTTTTTAGTTTTGGTGGCCATGTTTTTGGGCGGGTCAGTACATAGACACAGCCAAAAAAAACCCGGCAGAACCGGCGAATCCCTACTACTGTAAAGTGTATTTATGTAGGTATCATTTGATTAGATTGCTTAAAATCGTTCTGAAGCTGGGACGAAAATAGTGTCCCTAATGAGCCACTATAAAGAAAAAGTTAGGAACCGTCAAGACAGCGCATATTATTATAATTCGAGGTTCCGGGGGTATTAGGTTTATAAGTCAATAAAGATTATTTATTATTATTATTTATTCCAATTAAGCAAGAATCGTCTGTTTCAGTTCCTACGATTACCTACCGATAAATAGAAGTTTGATTGAAAGAGTGAGGGAAGCGAGTCCTGGTCTACTTAGACAAACTGCCGTTTGTATTTTTATATATGTTTGTATGTATGTTTGTTCTAAGATAACACGAGGCGATCGTCGTGAAATTTGGCAGATAGTCAGGTGAGATAAATATAAATTTTATGATCTATGTCGGTCAAGAGGTTGCTTGTGCAACAATAATTATTATCTGCAGAATTGCATAGGTACCTAATTTATGAATGAACTAATAATGTAGGTGTGCAATCTTATGTATCGTACTTACCGCGCGTACAGTAATAGCGAGTCTTTGGATATCCTTTACAATGCGATGTCTACAAGAGGCAGTCAATGTTCAAGGATTATTGAGTTTGGTCCCTAATAAACAATATCAATACGTCTCCAACACATAAATGTATTTTCTGATACGGATAAATCAATCAAGGGTAACTGTAGTTACCAATAGTTATTGCTGACAGAAATTATTAGGTATTATTCGCTTGTTTCACGGTGACTGACCTGCGGTTAAGTCAAAAGGAAAAGTAACGATAGATACCTATAGGGTCCTTAACCCTATAGGTATCTATCGTGCAATTGGTTATTTTTTTATGTGGGAAAACTCGGCGTTTTACCAAAACCACGGGTTTTTTGTATAAAATCGGTTAACCGTTGCATTCCGGTGTTTCACATTACACACGATTTTCTAAAGCACTGGTGGCCCAGCGGTAAGACATCAGACTTTCAATCCGAAGGTCTCAGGTTCATACTTGACTTGTATTAAAAAGTTTTTCGAAACTTGCTTACGAAATATCATTTGATATTTCCCAGTTGCTTTATTCCGGTGAAGGAAAACCTCGCGAGGAAACCTGCATACATCCGCAAAGATATTCAAAGCTGTATGTGAAGTCTCCAACCCGTTTTGGCTAGCGTGGGGATTATTATAGCCCAAACCCTCTCGCGCTTAAAAAGGATGCCTGTGCCCAGCAGTGGGACTGGATTATTAAAATTTCTATATTTTTGATTGACTTTATTACCTATTATTATTGTCAAACACACTTAACTGTAACGCTGTCAGCGAACGTTTTCAGCAGAATTAAATAGACTCAGAATTATTAAAATTGTTAGCTATGTTAATTTAAGGACAAAAACTTTTCTTGATGAGGTGACACTTTTGTTAGAGTAGATTCTATTTCAGTAATTTATTTTTCAGTGTAATAAAGTGAGAATACCTACTTAATTTAAACAGACAATGGCATTTTGTTTGGATAAGACGCAAAACTTTCGTTTTTATTCAGCTAATTATTACTGACACTTTCTTCTTTTGAGTTTTCTCTTTGCAAAAGGTAGGTAAATATAATATAATTATTTTTTTCTAAGATTTTCTCTGAATGATCTTTCTTTACATTTACAAATCTCTTAATTTGCACTTATCATCGCCATACCCTGGTTGAAAATCCATGACAGTATCTTTATACAAAAATAAGTAAGTACACAAATTCTAATTAATAAATGTATACAGTATAATAACTGGATACCCACATAACCATTAACACTATTCAGCATAAAGTAACATTCGATTCAAACGACATTCGACGCCATCGTCATTGCCGTTAACCGTAAACGAGCCTAATTGGATAAATAAAACAAACTCGATGCGCACGCTATAAAACAGCAAGTATTTAAGACAGTATTCTTACTTATAGTTTATCAACAATTGTAGTACCTATAATAATATTTAAGTAACTATAATAATATATAAGGGTTGCAGAGTTTAGAGTAATATTTTTGATTTTTGCCTGAAGACAAACGTCTTCGATCAGTGTGTGTTGCCAGTGATGACATACGGTACTGAAACGTGGTCGCTTACAATGGGCCTCATAAGAAGGCTCAAAGTCACCCAATGGAGAGGGTTATGCTAGGAGTCTCTCTGCGAGATCATATCAGAAATGAGACCATCCCCAGCAGAACCAAAGTAACCGATATAGCTCTCCGAATCGCTAAACTTAAGTGGCAGTGGGCGGGGCACATTGCACGTAGAACCGATGGCCGTTGGGGCGGAAAGGTTCTCGAGTGGCGACCGCGTACCAGAAGGCGCAGCGTGGATAGGCCCCCCACAAGGTGGACTGATGACCTGGTGAAGGTCGCAGGAGTCCGCTGGATGCGGGTGGCGCAGGACCGGTCATTGTGGAAATCTTTGGGGGGAGGCCTATATCCAGCAGTGGACGTCTTTCGGCTGAAATGATGATAATGATATTCGAATGTCAAAATACTGCTTATAATACTCTCATTAGAATAAAACCGCCCCTTTATTACAAATTTGAATCGATACTCTTTTTTGCCCGACAACAACAGTTTGACGTATCGTAATTGTTGTTTGCTCCCGAGGGCTTTAATTAGTGGTGAAATACGATATTTCCAGGCATTGTGGAAGGCTGTATTATAAGTACCTACGTTGGCAAATTGGGAAATTATTGGCGTACGCAACTTGGGTTTTATTGTTCCGTTATATTTGGGGCTTGGGGATTGTGTTACGAAAGATTTTGCCATAGAGTTAAGATTTCGCGCTGATGCTTAAAGAGTAACAAAGTGAGTAAAAGAGAAGCCATCTTAAATTAATATTTCACGAGTGCAAAAGACACACACAAATTGAAAAACATTACCATTTTTTGACCTTCCAGGGCCTTACCATCGTACCATCGACGTCTTAACGCGTTTCAGTTGACAACCTAAACTGAGTCGCTTTCATACAACTAAGCCTAAACTGAGTCGCGTTAAGACGTCATGGTAAGGCCCAAGATACAAGAAAAGAGATATTGATGATACGAGAATTATACGGATTATAGAGATTATTTATTATATGATGCTGCAATTTTCAAAGATACTCTGTGTAATAAAATAATTGTTAGATCTGATCTAATGCGTATTAAGGTACAATTTTATAATAGTACGAGTATAAGTATTCGCTTCAGACGAAGTATGAACGCCTTCGCATTTGGCCAATGATTATTTGGGCTTCATAGAGAACACGTAAATTACATCCCAGACGCTATTAACCATTTACCCGTTATGTTTTGCTATATTAAAAAACAACAGTTGTATGTAATAATTTATAGCTACAGAATAAATAATATTTTTTCATCTGTTAGTTCGCACCTTACCGGCCCTTCAAACATGTGTGCGTAGTTCTAATCAACCGTAATCGTTAGCGACTGCACGATTCGAAAGATGTCTGTCTCGCTCCTACCAGAGTAGTGGTAGCAGTAGTGTTAGTGTAACGCTCGACGCGGCGCTTGGTTAGAGCTTGTCCACTGTTACACTTGTCAAAATTACAAGTTAAGTTGGAGTGACGGAATTACATTATCGTTGGACTCTATCGCTACAGGCGTTGTGTTCGACGTCATAGTTAAATTTATCAAGGAAATCGACAGGTGCCTTCGTACATTTAACGTTGCAGCGGCAACGTCTCAACACGCTTAACAGCATATTATTATTAATGCTCGTAATTACCCTAGCTCCCATAATGGTTCCCATTTACAAAGAACTCTGTTTCTGCCCTTTATAAAATACACGTCGATACAAATATGCTTACCAGAGTCGATAGCGACTCTGATTTAAAAGTATTTAGCCGACCAGTGTGCTCTGGTACCATGAGTTTTTTTTCTACGACTCGATAACGATTGCGTGATTCAAAGGTATTTGCAACTCGTTCCGACCAGTATCTGTACCATGAGTTGCATTCGAATGCCGTAGGTAGTCGCAATCGAAAGCAACTCATGGTTCACGCACAGTTAAGAACGAGCAAGAATCATATACTTTTGTATCGTACAGTCGATAGCGATTCGAAAGCGGGAGCAACACATGGTACCGATTAAAATCATTCAGCTGGTATCACACGTACTTATTTTATAACGGTTCATTTAAGTACAAAGAACTGGAGATGTGCCCAAACTACTCTAGCACTCTTCTTAAGACGACAGTCTGGTAGTCACGTTAAGCCTGTTCAAAATGTAGTAGCTGGCGAAGTTGGTATTACACTTACCCTAGAATGATTTCCGTCGACAAAGAACTCTGCCTCCGTCCGTCCCGCGCCCTGCATGATAGCGGGCGCGCCGAATACATCCATAGTACCCGGCGCGGAGCCGAGCGCATCCGCGCGCCCGGATTCGGCGAATTGGCGAACCGGGGACGACACCCGCCGGCCGAGCCGGAACAGCACGTATGACCGGTCGTGGGACACGCCTGCGACAAAAAAAAAGTTTAATACAAGGGGGTCGGCAGGATGTTCCCAAAATGAACACACTTTTCAACCGACGAAAAACACGGAGGAGGTTCTCAAGTCGGCGCGTATATATATTTTTTATTTTTTTTTATGTATGACCACGCATAACTTTTTACTGAGTAGTTCGATTTTGATAATTCTTTTTTATTAGAAAGGGTATATCCTGAAGTTAGTCCCATATAAATTTGGAAAAAAAATCTAACCGTAAGGGTAGGAAAATAGGGGATGATTGATTTTTCTCTCACCGATTGTTACGTATGACCACGCATCACTTTGTACAGAGTCGTCAGATTTTTGATAATAATTTTTTATCCAATAGAGTATACCTCGAAGTTGGTTCCATATAAATTTGGAAACAATCAACCTAAGGGTAGCAAAATAGGGGTTGATTGATTGTTTACTCACCGTACGTAATGTATGACCACGCATAGCTTTTACAGAGTAGTCCGATTTTTCAACCGACGAAAAAAACGGAGGAGGTTCTCAAGTCGACGCGTATATTTTTGATATTTACCTCAAAGTTGATCCCCTAAAAATTTGGAAATAAATCCTACTCTAAGGGTGGGAAAATAGGGGTAATTTATTGTTCACTCAAAGATTTTGAAGCCAGATGAAAATCGCCCAGAATATTTATTTATTTAGTCTTTATTGCACAAAAGAAAAACTTATCGTACAATAGGCGGACTTAATGCCATAGGGCATTCTCTACCAGTCCACCTTAGGGCAAAACAGGAAAGATTGTAGGCGCTGCATCTTACAAAATGTGTAAAGAAAAGACATACTAAGATACATAATATAACTACTACTACTACTATAGTAGAAATTTAAACATAAACATAAAATAATATAATTATATAAATATACTATCCAAATACAGCTCGATGAAAAAAAAACCGATAATATCCCCAGCGGGGTGTGCAAATAGTTAAAGTCGGATTATTAATATAACAGTTAATAGCTAAAGCAATGTAGGTAGCTATTTTAAAAGTGATCGGAAATTAAGCATGTAATAATTTGTACACGTTATTGAAGACAAAATTATTATTATTTTCTTTTCAGTTTCAGTTTTTAGGCGGTTTTATTTTTTTGTTAAAAAGTTTTTTTGAAACAAATTATTAGTTTAACCAGATCATCATCCGATATGGATACCATACAGTAGGTAAGATACAGGTTAATCATAATTTTAATTAGATAAAGTTTAAATCGATTTATATTGATTTGAATGTTTGGAAAATAAACAGAAAGATTTCATTATTTTGTTTAACGCTAGTGATATGAACCTGAATTAACCCCAGTTTCTATTAGCTGCTACTTAACTAGTCATACTTTATAAATTGAAAGAGATGTCATATACTACAGAAAAAGTGACCAAGGTCAAGGTGAGCAGGGCTGGGATCGAACCAGCGTCCTTACTTAGTCATGCTTTATTATTATTTATTATACATTATTTGTTTACTATCCACCACGTCAACTTAAATTTTTTAACGCATTATGTTCTTAGTAAAAAAAATGCAAACGACTACCTACGTTAAAATAAAAATCCATCTTTTCATGGTAAACAAATTGTGATTGCTGCAAGTACTTTCCCGATTTTCTCTTCAGGGATGCAAAGACAGAATGAAGAAGCAATAAAAACTTTACGTTGCCAGCAATTCGTTCACGACTATTCGAGCTGTAGGTAAGTACGTACTTCCACCAGTTTTAGGGTTCAGTTCTAGAACTGATTTAATGTGGACATGAAACTTTCGTCTTGCCTGGCATCTGGGTTAGCCTAGGTCTTGAGTTGCGAATGTGATATGAAGTTACAGTAATGTGGTATACAGACATGGGTGGATACGCTTCCTTGACAACTAGTTTGAAGATATTGCAGCCGCAGTTATATGGAAACGCTCAAAAGAAAAATTAACACAAGTTCACTGTGTCATTGCAGTGTCTACCTAGCTTTTAAAATATCACGTTAGTATAGGTTAACGTTATACGATCTTGGTACCTATCTACTTAATAGCACCGATAATGTTATTTGAATAAACGTAAACCATATTGTTACTACATGAAATCTACAAAATAATTTATTAAATAGTGTTGCTGATATAACTTGACATTAATAAGTGTCTTTCATATAAAACTGTCACCATTATGACACAACAAAATGGGCCAGTCTGAAAACCAGCGCCGGGCCCTCTGCTCGGCATATGCTGAGACTGGAACCTTTTGCATGTAATTCTAGAATACTTGATTGTACTTACTTTATAGGTTTTTTTTTTATTTAGTTTTTTTTGTGGCAATAAACATTTATTTCTTTTCTTTCTTTCTTTCAAAACAAAGTATGGCCATCACGACGTCATTGGAGACACTACTTTTGGTAAAACTATGAAAACAGATATATAATTGTGGCATGTGCGAGTAACTTCGTTGTTAGTGGGAGACACCATGGGACGGTCTCCATGTTTGTTCTTCTTGTTTTCATTCCACCATGGGTTTCACTACGTTGTCGCTAAAATGTCTTCCAAATATAAATTGCTACATGATAAACTAATACTGATAACATAACTCAATAAGAACTGTCACTATTGTGTATACGTTAACTAAGTCATTTCAACTACATAGTATAAAACAAAGTCGCTTCCCACTGTCTGTATTTTTTATTTTTATTATTAACTGTAAGTATGTATATAATGTATGTATGTATGCTTAAATTTTTAAAACTATGCAACGGATTTTGATGCCGTTTTTTTAAAAATAGGTAGAGTGATTCAAGAAGAAGGTTTATATGTATAATAATAAGTCGTGCGAAGCCGTGGCGGGTCGCTAGTAACCAATAACTTAAATCATGATGGCGACATTCTTGTTAAAAAGTACAAAACACATATTACCTATACTAAGCAAAAAACCTAACCGCGTTAAAACTTTATTAAAACTTACCAGCCAAAATGCACGTATGAATATAAAATAAAGCTAAATTGGTTTGGGTTTACCGCTTGCTTGTATTTTTATAGTTTGCCCAGATTTAATTAAATTTTTCTCAGCGGTATAAGAATCCTTACTTATATTAAAAAATCTGCACCTGGTATTTAACGCTTTAATTACAGCCTTTAGAAGTATTCTGGATTTAGCAATATTTTTGTATTAGTAAGATTAACTAAGCTAATTGCTATTTTTTCTTAACTTAAATACCTGCCTATTGTTTACCATGAAAATATAAATTAACCTCAGTAAAGTCAGATGAAAAAAAATAGCCTGTATCTAATTAATCTAAGCACGTATAATACACGTTAAGATTAAGCACAAAGCCTGGGTTTCATGTTGTTTTCAAAATAAAATAAGTGTAATTATTTGTGTCTGGATGTACAAAAACATACATACAGTCAGTATGACACAGATACCTAGTTCACCTTCAAAGTGGTCAAAGATTTAACAACAGGGATCTTACCGTGACGACTTAACTGATTCAGTTTAGGTTCAGTTTAGGCTCAGGTTATGGAAGGTAAGGCCCCAGAACTTTATTGCAATAGGAATAAGAATGTGTTTTATATTTCCCACTCCGACTGTCACTAAATATGTTGTTGGCTTTACAAACTGAATGATATTACTCATTACTTTTCATGAATTGGCTAAAAATAACCGCCCACTAAATTATTTTTGAGGCCCACCCTACTATATATTAGTCATAACATAATATCTAGGGGAATCCTAGGCAGATATTAATACTATGTTTACGTAACGATGATTCAACGGGTAGTGAACCCAGACCGCTGCCAATTGGCAGTCGCACGCGCACTTCGGATAAACAATACCTACAATTAAACTAGAACGACATACGTCGGTCCATGGTACCAGGAGTTGAGCTGTTTTACAACTAGTAGCAAGACTTGTTTGAATAAATTTATTTGTGCGCCTGACAGGTGCGATGGAGCGGGCTTAAATAGGGAATTAATTCTTGGTAATTGGGATTTGGAGACTTTTATGAATTTGAGGTTTATTGAGTAATTATTTATAAATAAATCGGTGATTATTGTCACAATCCACATTTAAAGGTTTTACTATATATATAATACCTACTTAATATGATTATAAAAATAAAATACTTTACATAACAGAAAGACATCAAAACAAACATAAACATGACAGGGTAGGTTAATACGTACAGTCAACCAATTGGAATTCTAGAAACATGTCAAAATGACAAGCAGTAAAAGATTTCTTACAATATGATTTTTAGCGTCACTATGAAACAGTTCTACTACAGTGGCCTAACTGGTGGAGTTCCAATTGGTTGACTGTACAACCTGTCTGTTTAGCTAGGGCCCAGCATATCAAAGATTAGGCCAGTAAAGAGGGGAGTTAAACCTAGGTATCCGTAGCCGTTATCATGGTTCTATGGGTTTTCAAAAACATGATAACTTGATTGATCCACGTGACAAAACCAGCATGTTCTATAAAAAGTTAGTTTACTTACTCTTTACACTTTGAATAAAGTGGAACAGGCAACCAACCTCATTGTGCGTTGTTTTTATTTATTTTTACTGTAGTACTGAGTCATCCTTGGCCTAGTTAACGAATTTAAATTTAATGTTAAAATGACTTACTTACAATTAAATTTAGTACCTATTATTACAACAACATGTTTTATTGTATACCTACTTAATTATTACTTAGTATTATCGTTTATCTATGTACTATTCATTACCTAATTTGTATTTTTTACTCTTTGATTGACCTTGGGTGGGTTTAAAACCAGCTAAGCAGCTGTCAGTGCCCAATCTTGTAACCTATATTCATTGTTTTGTTCAGAAAATAAATAGTTTGTATTTATTATTTACATATCATTTCGCAGTAGAACAAAATTTCGATTTTGAAAGAGAGCACGATAAATTTAATGAAAAAACCGGTCAAGTGCGAGTCGTACTCGCGCACCGAGGGTTCCGTATAAACTTTATCTGGCAACTACACCTATAAGTAGAAATTTGACGTCAGCCACATGTACCTATCGACAGATGGGTCAGTCGTTTTTACGGCATGGAGTTGATGGAGTTAGTATGCTAGTTTGTTTTTTCGTGATATTTTTTATGACGTAAACCAATTTTTTTAACTTTGGTCATAGGACAGTACTTTTAGCATGGTATGACATCAATTTAACACAGATTTCAGCACAGAATGGCTCACTACTATGTTTGGTTGATGAAGGTTGAAAGGTAACTGATGAGGTATGAAGATGAAGTATGGATGTGTGATGTATGACAGTGGCGATATAATCTTGCTCACTTTATGTCTGAGCGATCCTTAATACGGCCATTTAGGTTTTATTACGTAGCTAGTGGGTGTTACGTAATTTTTAACGGTCAATGTTATATTTTTCTTGTAATGTTTATGATAATATTAAGGTTGTGTAAAAAAAATATATTTTTCCTTCATAAACTTTGGAGATAATTCGGGGTGGTATTTTTTTACATTTTTGTGTATAAATCAAAAAAAAATCATTGCAATTCTAGCCCTTTCAAATGATACCCCCCATGACCCAGTAACTAAACTTAAAATTTTTGCCCCCTCTTTTATCGGGCATTTTTCATTGAAAATAAATTAAAACATGAGATAAATCTGCCCTCAATGTGTCTGCGTTAACTTTGATTATAACTTATCCAAATTTCAAATCGGTAGCTTAAGTAGTTCTAGAGATATTTAACGATGTGACCGACACACAGACAGACAGACTGAGTCGGACCATGAGGGTTCCTTATTTAACATTTTTTTACGGAACCCTAAAAACAAACCAAGTGCAGTTAAGTACCTGCCTGTGCTCTGTATATCTGTGTCATAACGCCAAGTTACTCATAAGCTATGTTAAAATAATTAATTCAATGTATTAGGTATATTATTGTACAATTAATATTTCGTCAACAATATTAACGTCCATTAAAACCCGCTTAAGCCATTAAAGTGTTTGTCCGGCCATTTTAAATAGGCCGACAAACAAGGCAAACCTATGTTTACTTTGGGCCCTAGGGTGTTTTTCCAGGAAAGAAAATTGCGTTGTAGCAGAAAATAAATTAATCATTACTTTGCGACTGCCGTGTATGGGGTGAATGAGCGAATGTTGTATATTAACTATCGCTATGTAATGTTTCTGGTAGGTAAGCAGTTATAAGTTATAAATAGCTTTGTTTGATCTCAAAGCAAACGAAAGTGTTTCTGTATTATGTATTCAGTTTAGGACCTAAACTGAGTCGCTGCCATACAACTGGGGCCTTATGACACATACTTTTACTAAGTAAGTACCGTTCCGTTTTTTCCTTTTGAGGTAAGGAACCCTAAAAATAGTTTAAAACGTTGCAAATATTTCGAATTCTTAAAATTCAAGAGTCGATATAATATTTGACGATTTGGACCTTCTTGCAACGTTTTTAAGATTAAGATTTAGATTTATTTATTACACAATATACGATTACAGTACAAATTACATGCATGTCAATTTATAAGAATCTATATTGTGATTGTCAAAAATATAATAGAACAACATGTGATAATTTACACAAATGAAATGTGTTCACATATTATAGTATACGGTAGTGCCATTTCTCGCTTCTAGTTGAAAATAATCTGTAATGAATATCTAGAGCGCAGCACTAGACGTAAGTCTGAGCTGTTGGATTGGCGAAACGCACCTTAAAAACGTATAGAATAAGAAAGGATTACATAATATACTTAGGAAATATCGGACTCGGGTAGCCCAATGGTTAGGGCGTCTGCCGCGAAAGCAGGAGGTCGCTGGTTCGATTCCAGCCCTGCTTACCCCCGGTCCCTTGGTCACTTTTTCTGTAGTATCTGACATCTCTTTCAATTTATAATTTATATATAGTAGTGTGACTACTTATAAAAAATATGGATCAAAACATTTATTATAAATAATCAATGATTTAATTAATGATTAACAATTGATCTAATTTCGTCAGAATACAGTAATACAAGTCCGTCGCCACTTTAATTAAGACATGCCTCGTAGCACTACAAGGGGTCTATTTAGCTCTACATGCCAGAAATGACGGGGTCCCTTGTATATATCCCGGGGACATATCCTCGGTATATCAACAGTAATTAGGACGGCACCTTAAACTAATGGTCGTGTTTTTCCTCCGCTCCCCTAATTTTCTTTTCCCTTTGGAAAAACTTGGATCATGTTGGGACGTTAATTTACTTAGTAATCTAGGACGTGTTTTTTTAGACTGTGAGTCGCTGAAATTAGTTTTTGTTTTGGGGTTGTAATAACACGTTGGTAGAGTCCAACCACGAAAGGAAGACCAAGCAACTTCACTAGAACTTGAACTGCCAAACTTTAAAGTGTTTTTTTTAATGTCTTACTTTTATGAAATTATGACTTTTACTAAAAACTTTAACAGTTTCTACTATCAAAATTTATGAAACTTAGCATAGACAGTCTGTATGGTTTTGTGTGAGTAATTAAATGTTTTCATATACGTAAGGATATAAATTGAAGGCTGAATAGTAAAAAAAAAAAACTTCCAACTCCGGAATGTTATTGATTGATTATCCAAGACTTCGACAGATCCAGGGCTCCAAGGCTTCGCGGATGTGCCTTCCAATTTTTTTTCCAGGTCGTCTCGTCATCTTTTAAAACTAATAAGCTGTTGTTAATTTTTTCCCGGTTAGGTTTTATTATCCAACCAAAATTCACTAAACTTGGAGGCCTTAACACCCAGTTCCGTGAAACCATTAGGCCATCCGCACATCGCAAGCCATAGGGTTTCAGGTTATTAAATTTTAAACAATTAGTAATGAGTACATAATATACTTCGAAGAACATTAAATCATTAAAAAAACAGATACAATTCCCATTATCCCTTTAGGCCTGGATATAGATCATTGCTGCTAAAAGTGCTAAATACTAAAATTTTACATAATGTATTACAAAAAGAAACGATTAACCACTGGGATATACTTATTTCTTTAAGTAAACACGTTAACCTAGAACTGCATCATAAACAGGTCATCATAATAAAACCACAAACAGAGACAAACACGAGTTTCAGGCAATCGTTAACTCATTAACCTATTCAGCGTTAATGATGTTGTCGTTATACCTCTACGCGCTATTTTAGCCACAAAGCGGGAAATGCACGTTATCCCACTTTATAGCAAAAATGGTTGTGTGATTTAGTTCATAATTAGGTTATCTTGGAAAACGTATTTTTTGCCAGCGTTCAAAAACCTTATTCCCTCGACATAAGCTCTATTTTGAGAGTAATTGATTTGAAGCTTCGTATTAAGAGGCACTTGGTAATTTTTGCGCAGAAATTAATCCACTAATCAGCTACAAAGTTACCACTGTGCTTAATCCTCGGCGTAGTTATTTAATAAAATAATAATTTTGGCCTCAAAGAGACCCGGGAAATCTCTGAGTTAAACAGATTTCGCAACTTCAAAGCTTTCATTCGATTTTATGGGATTTACGACTGAAAGATCTTTTAGTTATTTACCTTTTACATTAAATTTATTAGCCAAGGCTTTTGCAGCGAGTTCGGAATATTTCTTCAAGTTATTTCGTTCAATTAAGTAACATTTTGGTATTATTTTTGTACTGTATAGAATATTTCGTTTATTTATTGGTATATTATTGAAGATGTTAGAAAAAAGTTCATGGATATACTGAGAAAATTTCAGCGACCTATTTATTACGTACAGTTCTTGAGATAGAGCACTTTGCCTAGCATACATACAGACAAAAGGTCAGCGTAATATTTGGGTTACGATTATCGCCGGTTCCGATGATTAAAATGAACACTAAAAATAATTTGTTTTAATATTGTTTTCTGTTACCGCGATTGTTATTCATTGAAATTAAACACTTTAGAACGGATTAATCGCACCGTGACCCTACGTTTCTAGTCCTTTACAGCACTCGTTTTTACAGGGTTAAGATATTGATGATAAGTTAATAAACGCGATTAATCCGTTCTAAAGTGTTTAATTTCAATAATGTGTTTTGTTATAAAGTGTGATAATATTAGGTACAATTTTGGCTTGGATCTGTAGAGCTACAGAACTTCACTCAAAGCCTAACCACGCTAACAGTCGTTTGAAAAATACTGTAAGAAATGTAATTCTAGAAATGATGTTTATGAAAACTTTGTAGGTTACTACAGTTTGACAATTAACGGTAGAAATTAGAATTAAATGCAAACGACAGTGACTCCACCTGTTTTTTTGTCAGATATGACATTATTTTTGTAAACTGTCAAAGAGCGAGCAGCAAATTGCTCGCATTTATGCGATAGAACGAGATAGACAATATAAATATTGCCTGATAAGCTCAGTGGCGCCCTCCGTAAATATCTCACTTTTTTGTCGCACTATACATAGGTGCGTAAAATACAAATCATTTAGTATATAACCGGTAATGTATGATAGTCTGTTTTCTGTTTATTAAGTTTAACAATAAAGTTTTAGTGTACGGAAATCCGTTTTGCAGCAGTTCACCATACTACACTAAGTCTGTAGAACCAAATCTGTCTTACGACTCCGAAACTTGAGATTGCCCTGTGTAACCTAATAGAGCTGTCTCAAAGGCTTCCGGCAATGTCGATAGTTTTGTCTCCATGTGCATCCCTTCACAACGCTTCCCGTCATATAATAGTGTTGTGACAGCGTCGTATTTCCTGCCGCTATCGATAAGTGACGCTATTTTAACGCCCGCCGCTGGCACAGAGCCAAACCGAACGACATAGGCAGCGTGTGGAAATTAATCGTCTATTCTGAGATTTTTGTAGCTTTGAAGTTATTTATGAATGGAGCGTAGTCTTGGTATATCTTAAACTGTATAAAGGGCTTCACGGTTATTTTTACTACGATTAGTTTAAGTATGCGGCCGCGTATTTTTAAACAACAATCAAAGATCAAAAGATTAGATAACGGTGCGATGCTACTACATTTTTACGATTGTTTTTAATAGTTGTGCAACATGCTTTTACGATATTGCAGCACAATAAAGCTTTAGATGTGTGCAAGTGTTTGTACTACTTGCGGTTTTATGATATGGGTATACTAAACTATTATAAATAACAATTGTTAGAAAACAAATATATAAGTACTTTTGTAAACACAAAACCAGTTCGAGTGTTTGTATTTACGAAATTATGTGTTGTACTAAGTCTAGGCTCTAGTCTAGGCTCAACCGATTACAGAATTGGTTGCAGCTAATAAGCGCAATTACTGCTCTGCGTTTCAAAATTTTGGTTGGATGTATACTAACAATTTATAATGTTCTTTTTTCCAAACTTTTTTAAAAGCCTTCAACTAATAGCACGTTAGTGCACACTTAGGTACGAGTAATTTCAACATAACAATTATCAAATGATTATATAGGTACATTTTAACGTATATACCTACGTTTATATGTAATACGTTTTTTTTATTTTTCTGGCGGTAGCCGCGTATGCTGAAGACCTGGGTTCGATGCCCGACTTGGCGTCCGATAGAGTTGTTTTTTTTTAATTTAGTATAAGACTCCTGTTTCAATTTATATTTTGTTTTTCTTAAAATTCATTTTTTTATTTTTTTATGACGTCCTCAAATTGTATATGATACCAGCAAAACATATTTGAATTACTAAGCGTAAAGTACAAAGGACTGTCTCCAAGATATATTGGTCGGTCTCGTAATTGAATCCGAATGCATTTGGAACGCAGTTAATCAAGACGAGTCGCTGCAATATGAATCACGGCGGCATCGTCATTGAATCATCTTCTATTGTTTATTCACGGACTTCTTGGAATAACTCTGTAGCGAATGTCAAATCAGACGCAATATTGCAATATTTATTTAATTTTATTAAATCCTACAGTCAACATTAAAATGTTTTTAGATAAGTCATTCATCTTCTTAAATTAAAGATACTTAAATAAAAAATAATACATATCATAAACACATTTGTGGTTGTAGGAAAAAGCGAAATATGATGTCAACATAGTACACATAAGTACTCGTGTTCATAATATTGTCTTCGCTTTACAGCGTTTTCACAGGGTTAAGATCACCAGGGGTCATCATCTTAACCCTGTGAAAACGAGTACTGTAAAGGGCTCGAAACGTAGGGTCATGGTGTCAATAAACGCGATTAATCCGTTCTAAAGTAAACACTTTTACACTACTACTTTTGAACACTAGTAATTGAAATTAAACAATTTCAGTTACTAGTGTAACTATCATCATCATCATCATCATTTCAGCCGAAAGACGTCCACTGCTGGACATAGGCCTCCCCCAAAGATTTCCACAATGACCGGTCCTGCGCCACCCGCATCCAGCGGACTCCTGCGACCTTCACAAGGTCATCAGTCCACCTTGCGGGGGGCCTACCCACGCTGCGCCTTCCGGTACGCGGTCGCCACTCGAGAACCTTTCCGCCCCAACGGCCATCGGTTCTACGTGCAATGTGCCCCGCCCACTGCCACTTAAGTTTAGCGATTCGGAGAGCCATATCGGTTACTTTGGTTCTGCTGCGGATGGTCTCATTTCTGATACGATCTCGCAGAGAGACTCCTAGCATAGCTCTCTCCATCGCCCTTTGGGTGACTTTGAGCCTTCTTATGAGGCCCATTGTAAGCGACCACGTTTCAGTACCGTATGTCATCACTGGCAACACACACTGATCGAAGACTTTCGTCTTCAGGCACTGCGGAATATTGGACGAAAAGATGTGTCGCAGCTTCCCGATCGCTGCCCAACCGAGTCGGATTCGACGATTAACCTCTTTCTCGAAATTGGACCTACCTAACTGGACAGTTTGTCCAAGGTATATATAATCGTCTACAACTTCGAGTGTAAAGTCTCCGATTGTCACTGGAGTTGGTGCTACATGGATATTCGACATGATTTTCGTCTTATCCATGTTCATCTTAAGACCAACTCGCCCGGAGGCTCTACTGAGGCTAACAAGCATCGTACTTAAATCCTCCATGGTCTCAGCCAAGACTACTATATCGTCAGCAAATCGAAGGTGAGTGAGGTACTCGCCGTTTACATTGATGCCTAGCCTTCTCCAGTCCAGAGTCTTGAAAACGTCCTCCAGTGCAGCGGTAAACAGCTTAGGAGAGATGACATCTCCCTGCCTGACTCCCCGCTGCAGCGGAATAGGCTTCGAGTTCTGGTCTTGGAGTCGGACTGACATAGTGGCGCTCTCGTACAAACACTTCAACACTTCGATATAGCGATAAAGTAATGCTATACTGTGTACTATTAGGTAAATAACATATACAAAAAATAACATTACTTAATTCTCGATAAGTTACATTACATGCGGCTTATGTTAATAAAACTTGAAGAATGAATTTAATTTGCTCCGAACAAGTAAGAGGAGCAGCGCAAAGCTTTTAAGAATGTAAATTTTGGCCAATAAATTTCATTCGTTGTTAGTTATTTCGACCGAATTCACACAATTGAGAAAATTTATGCATCAACTCAGAACTTTGCAGAATCCCAAATCTGCGAATGAATGGATAATTTACAATTATGATATTTTTTTACTTTTATAAAATGAGCAGTTGAGGGCGTATTAACTTCACCATATTGAGATATTATTAATTTCAACATCGTAAATGAATAAATGTTCTCAACTTTGTAAATAAATAAACTGGATGTGCGTTTGAGAATCTAGGATACCTACCTGATAACTATCCGACTAACACTCAATACCTTATGGTTTCTAACGACTACACTTTTTTCGTTTTGGTATTCTGTACAATGACAAGGCATTGTAAATACTGCCTTGGAGTTCTTCACTTATGTGTGAGCATTAAATACATATTTAGTTGGATTTGTTTAAATGCTTAAATAGTCGAAAGCGTAAAAATTACCTTAGTTAAGCGATTAAAGATTTTAACCATAGCCAGTAAGGTTAACATTGATTTGACCTTACTTTTCTTTATGCCTTTTAATGTATGTGTGTTTTTTTAAATATTATTATGTAGAAGAGGGTACTTAAATACGAGTAATTATAGCATACAAAAACAGTATAATATGAAGAACATTGTTTTGAAAAAAGCAAAAACCGGAATGAGCTACCACAATATCAGTGAGTGACTATTTCAGGACGTTTAATGGTTAGTTAAACAAAGTATAGGTACTTTCAGATATCATTCAAAATTATTTGAGGACAGTGACCACTCGATAGATGTATATATACACGTATATTTCTTTATCTGACAGGAAAAACAAGAAAAAAACATCACTCACCATATACCCTTGACCACTGCGCTGGCGGCCGCCAATCCGGATAATGTTTCGGAAACTTCTCCCTCGTCCAATACGTATGCAGCACCATCCGGTACACGGTCATCTTGTCTGGATTACACGTGTCACTGTCAGTCGGCTGCAGTGCCACTGCCAGCGCGGGCAGCACTAGCAACAGCCACAACCGGGCCATGTTATCGACACGAGTATCGACACGTGCACAACACTAGTCCGTGTTCATTGTTACAACATTATGACGGTTGTACCTGGAACAATGGAACATGGTTGTTAAACTGGATATTTGGTGTAAACTTTGAATATTCACGAGTCTCAATGCATATAGAGGACGAATTAAGTTGCCTACCTAAATAAATATGAAACCTGCATCTTATAAGTCTGGGTAAAAAGGGTTTATTTTAACGTGTTTAATAATAAACCGAACGATAAATTACAGTTTTTTACTGTACAACTTTGAAACAAATTGACTACGAACTACCCGTTATGCTGAAACCCTTTGACTATTTAATCAGTCGGACTGGCAATGTCAGTCATTATCTATACAAAAACAGTCTGCCGATTTTTGCGGGGAGGGGCACGTCAAATGTATGGCTATTCGTACGTAACGTACAAATAGCTATATCAGATAAACGTCAGTCCATACAATTAGTCTGATTGTGAGTCATATGCATTCGGCAGACGGGTGGGCCTGTCAACTGCTCCTACGTCTGGTTTAATACTCAAGGTAGAAACCTGTACTTTTACCATTAGTTTGACGGCCGCGGGCGTATTCGCCTGTCAGTTATTCTGTCTCAGTATGGCAGTGCATCTCGCTTCAGCGTACCAGTAAAAGCGAGATGCACTGGGAGGGACTTCACATAGTTGTTAGTGATTAGTTAGCTCGTGGTAGACGTACGAAAAGGTGAAATAATGTCCTTTGATTCCTAAAGCCATTCAACTAAGTGAAAATCTTTAAACATTTCATACAAAAAAAAACTTTTTCTTTGGGGAAAATACATTTTGTACCAATGACAGGTAAGGGCTCGTTTAAAAATGTGATTATATTTGGCCGTTTTTTGACTTACACTAGAAACTAGTTAAGGTAAACCATAATATCCACGCGACTGCGCCAGGCAAATACGACTTGAAATTAAAACATTACGGACTTGGAGGTACGATTTACGTCGTATTCGTACTATAGATAACTTGGTTAATACATGTTAAATATAATACAACAGAATGTAACAATTCATTAGGTTGACAAAGGGACCGAAGGCTTATATAGGTTGCAAGTGCAACCCATTAAAACGGTGTAAAGAGGTGAAGGATGGGAATTGGGAAAGTATTTCACAACTTAGAATTGCTTAACTTGCTTTACAAACGAATATAGATGCATTGTCTGCCACTTCATTAAATTGCAGCTCGACAGTGTGTTATAAGAAGAGTAGATCCTAGGTTTTTTTTTATTATCACACATTATTATATACCTGCATCGGCAATGAGGCAAAGTGGCGTTCAAAAGTGCATGGACAATTTATAAATGAATTCATTCATATATCGCATTAGTTTATCAAAACTGCTTATGCTTTAACTTGTAGTTCTTATAAACATATGAAGTGCGAGAACTAGTGTAAGGTAATCGGGGCATTGACTACTACACCTTAATCTAGAATTACATGTATAGATAAAGCGGTCTTCATTGCATCCATGTCATTTTGGACGAAATTGAGACTAATCCTTGTACCAATAAAGTCTACATTTATCTCGGCATCGAGTGACCAACTTTTCTATAGTTTGTCAATTACTTCGTAATAGCCTAAACGCCGATACAGAATTGTTTAATTGACTATCACTTAGGAAGGCTATTACGTACTCTGTAAAACAACTTTGGTCTTTATTCCTTTGAGTTTGGGTGAAAAATTGTATGAGATTAATTGGCGACAACGTAATGTTTCAAATGGAGACGACTTTGTCAAAGTTGTCTATGGAATATTTCTGAAACATCAAAGATGGAAAATTGTATCACTATTTTTATACAGACTCAATTACATAAATTCATCTAACCTAACTACGTTATATTTTGTTTTTGTTTTTGATTATACTTCCTTGCAAATAGATAAGCTAAATTCTTGTTTTTTTTATGCTATAGGTGGCAAACGAGCAAACGAATCGCCTGATGGTAAGCGATTAACGTCGTCCATGGACACCCGCAACACCAGAGGTCTCGCAAGTGCGTTGCCGGCCTTTAAGGTGGGAGTACGCTCTTAGCTATAGCATTATGATTCGTCGAGATTAATAAAAGAAAACTTCTTAATTAACTTATGTGATTGTTTTTAGTAGTAGTAGAAGATTTATTTTGAAATGAACTTTACACAACAAGCGACATAGTTCAACCTTTTACTTAAATCACGCTCTTATTAAACTTGACATTGGTGACCAAACTTGTAGCAAAGTTCTTTATTTGTTTGACATTTTAATGACATCTACACATATTTATTAGGTATTCGACGGAAATGACAATTTAATTCGATACACATTACCGTTCTCTTTTGCCCCCGATTATAACTAAAGCTTAGCGTGTTTGTCTATTTCTTGGCATGAAAACACATAATTAAACGTCATGATGTGTCAAAAATAAATTAATAAATATAGTACACTTAATAATGTAATGGTTACGCGTCAACAGTATATTATTATCGTACTTAAATAGATGGGTTCAATGACCTATGCTACTCGAATCTTGCGACGTAGTTTAAAATTAGTCTAAAATTATGAATGAAATGACGTAAGTACCTAAAATAACTAGATTATTTTGGAGAGATAAATTCTTAAACCAGAAACCGTACTATTAAATTCCCCTTAACCACAGCGTTTAATAGGAGCCCAGGGTCCAGTTTGGCAACCTAATCACACAGCGCTGACACTAGTTTTTACGAAAGCGACTCTCTCATCCTGACCTTCCACTCCAGAGAAAACTTGACCTTCTTATCATTAGTTCGGTTTCTTCAAAACGTTACCCTGCAGTCAAAAGCGACTGGTAATATACGAGTTACGATAAACTCTCTAGCACGAGCCGGGATCCAAGCCAATTTCCGCTTTAAAAGTTTCACTCCTTTTAGCTAGGCTACCAACATTTCATAGCACAGTCGAATGAACGTATATAATTACATCCAAAATAGTTTAACTTAAAATTATTTAGGTTCTATCCCTTTAAGTTTGAATTAAATAAACGATTAAACAATAACTTAGGCCTATAAAGTATGACTAAATAAACGGTCCGGTAAAATTAACATAAAACATAAACACATTAAAACAAATGGCACCTGAAACCTCCATTCCAAAAAACCGAGGCACTCAACATACGGGCAATAAATATCACGAGATGAGCCGCCCTAAAGGGTCATCCCTAGACCATACCCAAATGTGCAAGGGCGTAAGTGACTTTGTGTGTTCTATACGGAAAGGGAGCAGCTATCTTAATATGATATAACATAAAATTCTAAATGCAAAACTCTTCGTAAAGAGAACACTATAAATATTCATTTTATCATTAGAGAATGTAGAATAAAAACACGTGATTCAACCGTTTGGCAATATTCAATTTAATTTTCGCACAATAATTCAAAACGCTAACCTAGGCGAGAATTACTCGACAGATTAGGTACGTAACTTTCTGACACCTGGTAATTATGGTTGTTAGGGTCAAATCTTGCAATATTATATATTCGAATAAGCTGAAACATCACATGCTTATGTAGGTTGGATGACAATACAATCTTATGACTTATAGTACCTACCATCGAGCTGTTCGGATGATGGGAGACCGGAGGTGGTTTTAGGAGTTCTGTGATGAACCAACCAAACCCCATTGTGTTTGGGTTCCTT
This sequence comes from Lathronympha strigana, assembly GCA_949128165.1. Lineage (NCBI taxonomy): Eukaryota > Metazoa > Arthropoda > Insecta > Lepidoptera > Tortricidae > Lathronympha > Lathronympha strigana. Next base: position 7,121,809 of record OX421911.1, read on the forward strand.
AGAATTGCTTCAAATGAGTGTAAGTTTACCATGGAAAGGAAAGTACGGTCAACAATAAAAACTAGTATCAATAATTTATTTTTTCATAGAATTTATATAGAAGAAAGTTCTTATATTATGTCATAAATTAAATCATAAAATATTATGAGCGCAAACATAATACGAATGTATACGGTACAAAGATTGACGACGATCTAACGACACACTACGTAAGACACTAATTATCCTTACATAGCTTTCTGTACACGATATATTTTCTTTCCGCGATAAAGCAAAAACCTTTTCAAAGCTAATAAAAAGTGGTTGAATCACTTTCCAGTGATGAGGCTTTTAAGTCTTTTCCGTTTTGAAGCAATATTTTTCCAATATTTCCGGAAACTGCTGACGTCATGGCATGGGGTTTTTTTAATCTCATTCACCCTTTTTGAATTACCTACGAGTTTATACGTGAACGGGTTACGTTAATGGGAAACGGTAGGTTTAAGTAATATCAAACAAGTATCTGATGAAAAAATGTGTGTTTTAGTCGTAAAACTAACATTTCTGCAGGTCAACGTTCGGTTGCATGTGATATGAATGAACAAACATTTACTAACCAATCCCTAATATTGGTGCTGGCAGATACTATACGCTTCTTTTAAATGTTTAATATATTTCAAGCTTGTGGAAAGTTAAAATATATCGATCAAACGGCGCGGCAGTCACTGCAAAACAGTTAGCAGTTTAATAAACGAAATAGCTAATAATGCTTCACCAGCCGAGATTTCAAACAGGTGTAACTTTTCAGTGAAACTTGGGGGCCTATCCTGAAAGCAATAAGCTGTAATCACCCTAACTGCGTTACAAGGCACCATTCAATTTGAACGGTGGAACTTTGAAGCGAACGAGCGTGACTTGGCTTTAAAATCGGGAATCGATGAAAGTTGGAGAAAAATTAGGAAATAAAGATTTGATCAATTATCTGCGCGTGTATAGCGTGCTACTAAATTGGAATCAAATTGCACTAAGTTTGAAAATAAAATTAAGATGATGCATAAAAATATCATTTTGAATTCTCATTCATTGCTGTTTGAATATGCCATACCAGTTAGATTATATGGATCAGATACGATAAATCCCAATTGTCAAACTAAGAACGTACGATTAGGTACTTGTAAAAATTGCGATTGATCATTTTTTAAACCCCGATTAAAGGCTGCCAGTTGCAATCAAAAGATTTTGCTTTTCTTTAATTCACTAAGCATAAAAAAACAAAAGAAATTGAAACACCCATTGAAATAATAGCAGTGCAGGTGCACTTTTAGTAAGAATATCTTTAGAGGAACATAATATGATGTGAGAGCGAGATTACTCGGTGTAGCGTTGGTGGCCCAGTGGTAAGAACGTGCGACTTTCAATACGAAGGTTGGGGGTTCAAACCCCGGCTCGATTTGTTGAATGTACGAAGTATCATTTGATATTTATCAATCGCTTTTCGGTGAAGGAAGGAAAACATTGTCAAGAAACCGGACTAATCCCAATAAGGCCTTACCCTCTGTGTTTTTTTTTTAGGATCACCAACAGATAATACATCATTATTACAATTGAAGCTTACATATTATAAAAGGTAACCACAGCTAATATGAGAGTCTTTGTACATGCAGTATTAAATTTAAATTAATTAACATAAATAGCTTACAATAAAATAATTAAAATAAGACAATTCAGAAAAAAATACGCTTATACACTTTTTGACACAAAAAGTGGTAAAATTTTACTGTAATATGTATTTATAATAAGTATATATACTAGGCAAATGAAAAAAATGCAATCCTACAAAAGAAAAAGAAAATACAATAGAAGTAGTAGTAGGCACTACCTACCGACGCCGTCCTGGGAGCTGAAATGCCTCAAGCTGAGTTGAAAGGACAGACAGCAGTCGCGTTTGTTAAACTAGCGCTTACACTAACTCTTTGTATTAGTCGCCGAAGTGGACCCCAGGCTCTCTGAGTCGTGGCATAATCCAGGAAAACGATAGGAAAAAACGAGATCAGGTGTAAATAGTCTATTTCATTAACTTGCCTTCGTTAAGCATACATGCACAGGTAACGCAAGTACCTACTCGTAGCTACATATACCAATATATTAGAGTTTTCTAAAATGAAATTAAACCCCAACAAATTTATCATTCTTAATAAAACCATCCAAATTTTCACCACCAAATATTTGTTTTGCACTCCAACCCTATTTTATGATCGTGCCATAAACTGCTCCCCTTGTTGCCAAGTCGCTCCCCTTTTGTTTTAAACGCCCGCGGTTACCGATAACACTATTATATCAAGAACCAGTATTTATATTGCCAAGTTTGTGTTTCACACGTAAAAGGACTTAAATAAAGTTTCGGTCTAATATAATATATTCGACCGTTTGTATGTAGTCTAACTCTTTGGATGTTTGTCTCTCGGGCTTGGATATAATTTGGCACACGGAGAGATCATAACCTAGCATAGGACATAGACCTACAGATGAAGTGCATATTGTTTTACCCTCGCAGAAACCTTTCTATCTCTCTATTGAAGTCATTGTCGGTACTAAAAGTATCGAGGTCGATTGAACTTTGAACTTGAAGTAGCATGATATACGAGTTTCCAAAAAAAATACGAGAGCAAAGAAAACAAGTATTACACTCTGTGGTAAAGTTTGTTCTACTTTCGTGCTTTGAGACCCTCGCAAAGCTCAAGATTTCAGTTTTTAAACCACTCGCAACACTCATGGCTCAATTTTGGAATCTTTGGTTTCAATTTAAGCACAAGAGTTAAACAACAACTTAATCCCCGTCGTATAATAAATAACTATTATCGCAGAAACACTTCCTTAAGTGGTAATAGATACTCCATATGTGATCGTCTTAAGTAAAAGGTACCACTTTGTCGATTGATGATACAATACAATACAATAACTCTATACACATGAAAAAGAGGCAAACAACAGGCGGATGATAAAGTCCATTTCTAAATTAATTTTGATGGCATTAGCGCTTTTTAACTATGTATCATTTGGCCTCATTATTTTCGTTTTTATAATCAGTTTTTGTTTCATGTTTTAATTTAAATACCACTGTCTATAGTTTAATCACTCTAGTAACAAAACGTTAACCATAAAATTTCGATTCGGTTTGAATTAACAGTAGCTTATATTAAGTTTTAAATGGGTTCATTAGGATTATTATTCCCCAACTCGATGACAAAATGATAACCCTGCATTGGGTAAACTGCGGCCATGTTGGTGTTTGAGCTCGTAACTTTTTACAACCATACTTCCAATATTTGCAATGGATAGTATTGGAATATTTACGTATTTGCTGTGTCATTTCACTATAACTGCTTATGGAAAATTCTAGAACGATTTTAGTATGTTTGAACAAGCTTAATCACTTTTGGCATTAAAGTATCATAATTACATTTGGTATTTACCATTAGCGCACTAAAATCGCCGTCGAGCTAACTTGCAAATAATGTAAACAGACCGCCATATTGATCGTAATTAACCTTATTTTTAAGTTTTTTATGAAATGTTCATGAATAAGATATTTATCTTATATTTTGTATTTTACGATAATACGACCGTCTCAGTAGTGAATCGTTTCAGTGGTGTTTGATAAGGTAGTGTGAAAATAAAAGGAGAAACAGTAACAAAACATTTAGAATGGCGTGCATGGGGCCGAAGCCAACACGTAGAGGAGCCAGCCTTGTTAGAGATAATTTACTTGAAGTGGGATGTGATTGATACCAACCGATGCAGAAAACAGTCGCTTGCGTGGAGCGACACGGAGGTAAGAGCGGTTCAGGGTGTGCGCCGCTTTCTAGCCAGTGGCTTTTAACGGCCACTGTACCAACGCATCTTATGAATCTTTCACTTCCAAACTGCAAGCATATAACTCAGAGATACCAGTCTGACAGACCGGTTAAGGCAAGTCGGAGAAAGGGACCTGACCGACTCTTGGGGGACATGGAACGCAAGCGCAAGGGACGTCATTTCCCATTCAGCGCGCCACAAGCTGCCCTGCTGCTGGGGGCATTTAATAATTATTATTATCATAGCGTTTTTTTACCTTTTCCTTCTATATAATATATAACCCTAAACTTCTATATTAAAAACAACCTGGAAATTCTCATAAATCTTCCATTCAACTTAAATAATCCAGACGCAATATACAAAATTGCACAGTAAATATTCCCGGCTTATTAAAATACTAGCACCAAGTTACGATGCCAAGTTTGAGATACAGTGTCTAATGAAGATTTAATAATTCAAAATGTTCCCAAACTGCGGGGTTGTAAGTTTACGGGGGAGAACTTTAAAATGTTAATTGATTCGGCTGTTAAGTAAGCTGTTTCGCTGGATATATATTATTTTATAAATATATTTTTAGTTGAACTGGTTACAATCAGCCTGCCGTGACGATGCGGATGGTAAAAACACGAGCGATGATACTTGTCAATATCCTTGTGAAAAGTGGCGACACCAACCGAATCACTGTAGCGAATTTCTATAATTCTCGGTGGCGTAAACGCCAGCATTCGCTGTCGTCGTCCTGTCTTTTTAAGACACGGTAAAACACGAAATTTAAACCCAGTACTAAATATGCAGAATTGCATGCCCTAGTACTGGGCTCATGTAAAAGGTCTCTGGCGCCAGTCACTCATACAAGAATATCGGGTACCAATGGAAAATCTGCGCTAGAGCCAGCAACTAACATTTGTATATTTGCAGAGATTGAAAACCATTTCTGTAATTTTTATTGTATTTTTATGAAGATATCGTTAACAGAATTTGTATTTCTCGTTGAGTAGAGGCCATACTTGAATAAGTTACTGATCATATTCAAGTAAAAATTAAAATAGAAATAAACGTCGCGATAAATATTAGTTTCGTAACATAATGTCAAAAACGCTGACCAATTGCGCTTTAGTAATTGTTATGATAATTTTTACCCCCAAAACACCACACATCACGAGCATACCAAACATACAAGGCTGTTAATAGCCCTCAGCTAGTTTTAATACTGGCCACTAATTGAGATAGGTAACGTTACTTTTTCAATCAGCGCCAATTTACACCTTACGTCAATCAACAAAAGGCTCAAATTGATTTGTCCAATCTGTCCATTGTACGATAAAATCGTTTATACTCCCGATCATTTATCTTAATTATCGAGGGAACAATGTAAAATCGAAATGGTCGGCTGGTGTGGGGAAAAATACCCATTGTTTGGGCTACATAGCAATGCTTTCACAGAATTGACAGCCAATTCGTCGATGTAATGGACTCTTACAATATTCGACTGTTTAGTTCAATTAAATAGGAATAAATTAAATCACTGTTGAAATGTAATGTCATGCAGTACAGGTAAATTGTTAAAACATACATTTTGAGTAACATTGCATGATGTAACGAATATTTTGAAAATTTATAATTTACACCTCGTTCACAAACATGCGGTTTTTTTAATAATAAACAATAGAACGTAAAATTTAAAACAATGGTTTACTATCTCTGCAAATAAATCTCATTAACATTTTACTACAGAAAGACATTTTCGTCAAGAATCGGTGGTATGTGACCTTGGTACAAATCGACTTTGTACCTATTATGATCTGTGGCGTGTCTGAGTTACTATGTTATGACATTCCGACAAATTGCTGATACCAAAATACCGTTAATATTTCAGTCATTTTACCGTAACTATAGCTAACTATAAAAGCTGTCGAATAAAAACAGAAAGGATTATGCGATAAGTTCGTTTTCAACAATGCGTTAACAAGTTCAACAACAAACGATATTCTTATGCGAAAAATCTAAACATCAAAAAGCAAAAAAATATTTTTACATAAGTTCCGAAAAACTAATTGCTACGATCCGGGGTTCGAACCCACACCATTTGGGGTGCGAATCGCACGTCTTACCCTCATATTAAGTACTAACCAATTTCTCAAAGGCTGATGATGCGCATGAAAAATTATGATGCGCAGCTGCAGCATAAAAGAATATTGAATAATATTTAGCAAAGAATATTCTCACAAAATACCCTAAAAATATAAGTCAGCTATTAAACCTCACACCATATTCGCCAACGATAAAAACTTTTTACCATCGTTTTGTACCGACTATGTATTTAGCGAAAAAGCTAGCTATTTTCAGTCTGAATCTTTTAACTCGATTCGAACACCAAAAAGGGCATGAACGAACCCGTTCCGACGATATCCGACAAAACAATCTATTAGTTCGAACAAGAGACACTCGATAATTTTATCTGGAGCTCCTTCGTCTGTTGTCGCCGAGCGATGACCCATTTTGCGTCTATTCTAAGATATCGACCGAGAGATCGTTCGCGAGGTGCAGAGTAAAAATCCAACGCGTGACTCTTCTTAGAAATGGACTGATTTATGCACACGGTCGCTTCTTTCCTGGGTAGAAAGGAAGAGACCGGATTTCCACAAGTTCTTAATATTTGGGTCAAACACAAAATGATGTTCGGAATCTTTCCGGTGGACTATTCAAAATTTAAGGGCTATAAAGCTTTATTTTCTTCTTGAATTCTTATCTACATTAGAGGGGTAGGTGGGCATTTTCTATTGCATTTTATGATAAAAAATCATTACTACATGTCCACAAGCTGCTAAGCATTGACCTCAGGAAAGAAAAAGTGTGTGTTCAGCTGAACTGTAGAGCTATTCTTGCGGATTTTGATAAAAATGTCTGGTAAATTTTCAATGATTTTTTCAAACACGGTCTAAAACAGCACATTTTACGATATTTTAAAGAAGTTTTTGCTGTTACGAGTATATATGTCAAATCTATATATAACGGTTCTGATTTGAAGTCTCTAATAACCTATCATATTATACATTACTTCTAATGAAATAGAAAACATTATGGGACCCGTAATAAAACATAGTTTCACAAAAACTATTCTGCTAAAAATATCGTATGAATAAAAAAGTCAAAAGAAATTTATCAAGTTGTAAAACAAAATGCTTACTTTCAACTAAATTTAAAAACAAATGAGACTTACCTACGAATTCTGAATTAACTTTTAGAACTTCGTCGGGAAACTTTCGCACTAAAGAGTAAAAGTAGACATACATTTGTTTTAACTAAACTAAAAACTTAAGTAGTTACTAAGTGTGCTCGAGTAGAAATACGATTTTAATTGTGTTAATATTAAAAGTTCAGGCGTAAGACAAAGCAGTTTCCTTCTTAATCGTTTCGAGTTTTGTTGTAATGTTTTTAAACTATCATAAATTCTTTAAAACAAAATATATATACTAGCCATATCCGCACTACTACTATTTTACATAGATACCATATATTATGTCTGTATTTGAGGATTGTCATCTAACTTAAATCATGTTGATATAAAGCATATCGATAATCGAATTAGCCATGAATCAAACTCCAAGAAAGCGCTATTCGCAAACATCAAGTTCATCAATTCCAATACACTGGCGGTTCATTTCAACCATCTCACAAATGCAAATGCGTACTCGCTGACTCGCGATGAGTTGGAGTCGCGCTCCCTCAATCCGATCGAGTGCACGTGGGTCCGCATTGTTTGTTGATTCAGAGCACGGATTAATAACTAGCATAGATAACGTACAACATTGATATACATCCATCTTTATCCTTAACATACTTACCAATTAAAGCACCTGTCAAAAAAGAACAGTATACGTTTGCTATTTCTCTATTGCGTAGGGTGAAAACAGGTTTGACTAAGAAATGTCAAAGTGATCTAATTTGATTTTATTGGCTAGTGATGTGCTGTGTCGACTTTTTATGTCGATAAATTAGTTCAAAAAATATTGGTGTAAAGAAGTGTTTTCTTAAAATATTTTTTTTGTTAAGCTTAAATACAGTCTAGGAATTTGATTTATGTACCGTTTCACACCTTGTCACAGTGAAAATCAATATAATAACTCAAGATCTTTCAAAAATAGCTATGTCAGATAAAAGTCAGTCCATATAATGAGTATGATACTATGCCTGTCAATTGCTACTCCGTCTGGATTGAAACTCAAAAGTAGGTACTGTCTCTGTATGAAGTCTATTCACCAGTCGCTATTCGTTGCGAGCGGGTGTTGGTAAATATTACGAGTAAATAACGTTCTAGAAATATGAAAGGCCTTTATAGTGTCAAAAGCGAGCCACGAATAAATCTTCGCAGATGTTTCATACGGAATAAAAAAGAAGCGGTTAGCGTTTTCTACTGGAGCTTATTTTCAAAATATATACAGTAAGAATAACTTACCTACCTACCCCTTTGTTCTTTTAAATCTATACTTTTGTTTAATGTGTGTTTTAGTTTTCAGAAATATTTTTTGTGAATGGTAGTTAACGCCACTACACGGGTACGGCTACACGACTAAACTACGTACTAACATACTAATAAAGGTAAACTATAATACATAATCACAGTAGCATTTAAATTGACATTAAATAAATTGATAGCAATTTTCATTTTACTAAAACCCTTTTAAACGAATTCATCCTGTCTTAAATAGCCGGCCATATACGTTCTGTTAATCCGTATAGCGGGTATATCCGCCGGATAATCTACCATATTGGCAGGTCAGTAGAATATGCCCGCACGTAGGTATATATAATTGTCCCACAACACAACCACGACTACTGTAAAGACATCGCAACATCGTGATATAGTTAATACACGCGATTTAATCCATTTTAAAGCGTTTAATTTCAATGTACCTACTAGTCGCGGTAACCAGTGAATATATTACCTACCTCCATTTGTTCAAAACAGAACGCAACATAAAACTTTTTAGGCTTTATGTTTGGTAATTTAGTTAGTCTTGATAGAAACAATGGAGAGGAGAGAAAAAAGATGCCTTAAAATGAAGGCACGTTCGTAGGTTGACTCACGTTAGTCCGGGACGGGACCGGCCGGGCCGTGCCCAATGTGTCAATTTCTATAGAAAGCGTCAAGTGATAGCTTCGAGCCCTCGGATGTTACGTGATATTTTTTATACAAACTGACAGATCGGCCTCGGTCCGGTCTGTCCAGAACTAGCGTGAGACATGCGTTATATATAAAATAGTTAAGTAAAATAATAAATAGATACATTTCACCCTAACCATGTATTTTAATGTTGAAAGTAAATAAAAAAAAATAAAAAAAAAATAAGGGCGCGGGGCAATCCGCCGAAATTTTGTCCTGCATGCCATTTTCTCTTGACTTAGACCGCAACCGCCGTCCACACTCGTGTTAGCAAAGAAGTTCTCACCTGGCAGAATAATGCTTTCACGTCGCCACTCCACTCGCGGAAACCTCTCTCAGTTTTAAAGCGACGTTTATTAAATGCTTTGACGAGCCGTTACGGATAAACGTGGTGAATTTTAAGTTTAAAGTGGTGGAAAAACAGTTTTGCGACCCAGTTTTTGGTGCCAAATGTGTCAACCTAATTAAACAAACTAATAAACAATGAGTGTTACGGAAATACGTGCAAAAATAATGAATCATCAAAAACCCTAAATACTTTGTTGTTTAAGTTTTAAACTAGCCCATACGGGTCTAAAATCATTATTATTGACTTCAACAGAGTCAATTCTCTCGCCCAATCGAGATATCTAGCACCCAGTCGTGAATAACAAATCCTGTAAACTACCTAACTAGTCTATTTTTCAATATGAATAGAGACGTTCATACCATTGATCATTAGTAGTACCAAACATTAGTGTATGTGTAACAGCATGCTGCGACGGCATAACGACTGTAATTTAAATTGCAACATAACGATAAGGACAATTTAATTTGAAAAAGCATCGTAAAATGGTCGATGCCATTTCCAATCGAGCTCTTTCATTGACTCTGTGATAGTGGCAACCCCCACTGTTACAAAAGTCATAAATGTCATGACTTCTTTATTCATGGTCATTACACTCTGGCAGAGTGGTCGTGGCTGTCATTTCTTCTGTGGCAAACTTCACCACACAGCACAATTCTTCTCTACGCGTCGCGTAGTGCTCTTGACCAAATGTAAATTTGTGGCTGACTTGATTTGATCAGTCCACCAGTTTAGGAACTTTATACACGATCTAGTACCGTTAACTCTACCCTGAACCACCAGGCGCTCAATGGATCCAAGGTACTATTTATTGTATGTTGAGCTCTTGAAGAGTAATCTGGTTGGTGCGAAATGACGTGTTTACTGGTGTCATTTACAACAAAATTCTGTATCAGAAAGGATTTTCTCAGAAAATCATTGACTTAAATCAATTCATTGCTTAAAACTTAAATATTAAATGATATTTTTAACACAATTTAGTTTGAAAAGCTTAATATACATCATATCGCCTATGTATCAAACCAATACAATTTGTGTTCATAACTTTCAAAGGTTGTCTGAAGGTCTGCTTTGTATCATTATTTGATCAAATAAGTACGTGGAAATGTGGGTACATAAATGGGCGGGAGCACCTGGATACCAGCTGGGGCCCTTTGACTCGATCCAAAGACGTGCTGTCCGAATTGTCGACGATCCCAAACTCACAAGCGATATCGAACCCTTAAGCCTAAGGAGAGACTTCGCCTCCTTATGTGTAGAACACTAAGTCTCACTTGTACAATGGATTGTACTCTGAAGAATTGTTTGATATGATGCCAACAGCTGCATTCTACCATCGCACCGCTCGCCGTCGGCAGGGTGTTCACCCGCATACCCTGGAGCCTAAATGGTCTCGTACCGTGCGGTTTAAGATGAACTTCCTCCCGCGGACGCTCCGGCTGTGGAATGAGCTGCCGCTGTTTTCCCAAAGGACTACAGTATGGGATTCTTCAAAAAAGGAGTGTTAAACACCCCTGGAGTTGCAGGCGTTCATAGTCTACGGTGACCGCTTACCATCAGGCGGGCCGTATGCTAGTTTGTCACCGTCTCGTAGTATTAAAAAAAATCTCTTAAATGTTATGAATATTCTGAAGCATTGAAGGAGCTTCGTGGTACTGCTACTGCTGCCTATCGCGCGAATTTTTAATATATTTGATTGAATTTTATATTGTACAGACCAGAAAAAAAAATAGGTACTTATTACATACAAAAGTTTGTTTAACCCATAATTAAATATTCATTTATATCGCAATGAACAAACCGGAGAATATGTAACATTCTGGAAATGTTACCTACTGTTACAGTACATTGCTAATGAAAGAGTTATAACAGCTGTCATCTAAACAGCTTTGCCAAACGCACTTAAATCGCAGAGCCAAAACTACTAACCGTTGAATTTTAATTATTTTATAGGAAGGTGAAAAATAAATCGCCAAGTGGATTTAAAATACTCCACTAGAAAGAAGTAGCAGAAAAGAGTAGGTAATATAAAGCTAGGTATACAATAAACTTCTTAAGTAGGTACCAATAATATATAATAGCGAAACTCGCAAAAATAATAGATGCCATATAAACAACTCCGAACTCTTAGACTATGAGTACCTACATTATCCTCTCACACTAAGTAAAAAGATACGACGAAAACGTAACCTCAAATAGATTTTCTCAAGCGCTTGAAGCCATTCGCGTATACGTTTTACAGCCAAAGTCACTTTCAATTTCAAGCAAACAGCGCTTTATGTCTATGCTTAGCCGTGACTGGCATAACGCCGATACGAAGGGATTGAACCTTGGAATATTTTGGAGTTGTGTAAATCAAATACAGACCCTGCTTTTCTTCTTTTATAGTAATATTTTGTAGCAGTTGCGACTTTAGAGATAATATACACGCAGACAGTATTCACAACTTCATTAGAATAATTTACAATATTATATAAAAATTGTATACGATATTAATTGTACGATAGTAATACGATAAGAATAAAAATTGAAGCGGTGGTGACCCAGCGGTATGACATAAGGCTTTCAATCCGAAGGTCTCGGGTTCAAATCCTGCCGGCTCGTACCAATCAGTTTTCCGGAACTTATTGTACGAAATATCATTTGATATTTACCATTCGCTTTTCAGTGAAGGAAAACATCGTGAGGAAACCGGACTAATCCCAATAAGGCCTAGCTTTCGCAAAACTAGCGCCTACGTCAAATGTTGGGATTAGTTTTCAAAGCGGACCCTAGGCTCCGTGAGCCGTGGCGGGAAAACGCTAGGAAGAAGAAGATATATTATAAAAATTGAATACCTACAAATCTTTTATTAAATTACAACAGCATGCAACTTTTGTTTAAAAAACAAAACACGTGCGTGTAGCCGCGGACTTGATATTTTCAGCCAGTGCACAGTGCGCGCGAACTAACGAGGTTGAGCTTGTATAGTCTGACAAACCAAGTCTGATAGTAGATTTTTTATTTATTTATGTGTCTTCCTGTTTTTTCGAGTGAAAAAAGGGTTGCCTCCTCCGATCGATCGGGCGAAAAAAATCTACAGCATGACTTGGTTTGTCAAACTATAGCTTAAAACCTTGGAAACCATTTTAATTAGCAAAGGTAGAATTAACTTCACATATTTAGTTTATATTATATACATACCTTAGTGTTATAGTATATAATATACTTACTCTCTAGTTATTGGTTATACTGGCGTAATAAAGAAAGTAGACTATATGTATAAGATACAAGATTATTTTTCTCTGAATATGCTTTGAAAAACATAATATGTAAATACCTACTTAGAGCCCTTGCCCAGTTGCACGCTAGTGTTTTTGGTGGCGTTTTGGAAGGGTAGCACTCCTTTATAAAACGCCACCAAAAGTGATAGATAGCAAAGACTTATTAGAATATCTATGTACCTACAGTTGAGTCGAGAAGAGGTTTTTTATTCGTTTTTAAGCAAACTCCTGTACTCAAACATAATGTTAGTCCATCAATTTTAATGTGCAAGTCATGCTTACAATTACCACTGAAAATATATTATAAAATCGGTTATGCTTCTTCATAGCTATAGGTTTTTAATTTTGAATTCAACCAGAAATGCGTTTTTAAACATTTGAATCTCAAACTCGGTATGATATTAAAAAAGTTTACCTAAGTTTGAGTGGATCATATGAATAAAGAAAACTTTTAAAAAGTATGGAACGCAAGGGTCCGACTCGCACTTGGCCGTGTTTTTATTTTAGTCATGTCGTTCCGGATTTCCGTTACTGTTTCCAATATATTCAGTGTATTCTATCGAGTTTAAACTTCGTTGCGCCGCGTTCCTCACAAATTCAAAACAGTCTGCCATTTTCAACGCGCACCTGTATTATCACAAGTAAACCACGGTCATAGTCGCCAGTTCGCCAGTAAAGTTACTGGCAGTGCTTCTCACTTTCACTGCACAAACATATGTTGGTGCGAGAGAGATGAACGCGCAGTGACTTCACACTAAGGAGTGCTCATCGCACGCAAGCTCATAGTAAGAGTTGTGAACCTTTTTAGATTTGTCTCTATACAAGAATAAACTGTTAGGGGTTTTCATGTAAAGCGAATTGCTACCTAAATTCTTATTATTAGAGTGCATTTTATTTAGCACAGTATGTTAACGGTATGCACCGGTTATTTTAGTGTTGTCGAGCTTTGTAGTTATACGTTTCGGACAAAACTGCCAGTTATGAAATGAAATGAAATAAGAAAAATAATCAATAATAAAAAAAAACACACGCAATAAAAAAAGGTAGCCAATTAAATAGTTGTAGCTGAAAGAATATGATAGCCATCAGTCTCATAGAAAAAAATATTGTCTGTGAATTTAACATTAAAATAAGTGAAAAAAATGCTGTACCTGTGTATTATCAAAGTTAAAACTGAAATAAAACATGTAGGACTCGAAACAAGGTCCAGGCCGATACTAGCTACAAGTTTGTCATTCTTTCCTGTTGTAGTGAAAACTGAAGTACTTACATACAGTTCAAATATTCTCAATTTCATAAAAAGTGACCCGCTTTCTTTTCTCATAAGTATATTTTGCAAACTGTTGAAGGAGTTACTCTAAGTTTTTTGAGCGTATTCGTATACACCTACCGAGCGTGCGTACATACATGTATCTTATATTCTTTGGTACACCCTACAAATTGAATCCTCACCTTTTTTGGGCACGCATCTCGACGAGGAAATCTCTCCATTGAGCGACTTGTGGTGCAGGGCAAAGTTGTGGGGACCCGAGCTCACGGTAGATCCCCTATGAGATGGACAGACCAGGTGAAAGCAACGATAGATGGCCCATTACAAGTGGGCACTTGGAGAGCCGCTGTCAGAAAAGGATGGCGAAGCACTGTAAAACGTGTCAGTCAGGAATCAATATCATGATGACCACGACTACTCTGTTAAGAGTGATACGCAGAAGAAGAGAAGACACCCTACAATATATGTCCAATGCTTATGAGGTGTATACGTACCATTGTTACCATAATACATATTGATGGTCATAAGGCAGGCAGGTTTACGTGTAACTAGCGCCTACGCCAAATCTTGGGATTAGTTGCCAAAACGGACCCCAGGCTCCCTGGGCTGTGGCATAAGCCGGAAAAATAGGAAGAAGAGAGAAGGCAGCAGGTTTCTTAAATCTATTGTTAAAAATCAAGATTGCACAAATTGGCACCAGACTCTCGCAGTCGGATTTCTTAATCTTTTCAATCTACAATCTAAGAGCAATAAATAAATAAAAACCAAAAACAAAATTAATGTGTGAGCAAAATTTTCGGTATTTTTCATACTATCCGTGTCTGAAAGTGCATTTTGAGACCGATTTTAAATTCCATCGGGGTGTTAGAAACATGGAAATATGATAATAGCGCTCTGTAAATCAGATGAGATAAGCTAATGGATGTTCCGAGTTTTAACGCTCCACGGAATGGCGGGAATTTAGAAGCAAGTTTATCTAATATTAACTTACCTACTCGTATTATACGATGATAATTAATTTAAATGTATTAAGACTAGTCTCTATCCGCGAATACGTCTATGAAGAAGTTGTTAAAAGCTGCAAACCCTTTCCGTACCTCAAAAGGAAACACTGAACCCTTATAGGATCACTGTCTTGTCCGTCCATTCGTCTATCCGTCAGTTCTCCTTTATCAAAAGAAAGTGGTAAGTAAGAACCTTGAAATTAAAACCAAATACTGTAAGTTTTAAATTCCTTACGGTTTTGAAAAAAGATATGACTGTGTATATAACATTTTACATTCCCATAAGGAAACAATACCTACACGCTCCGAGACGGAATCCTGAAAAAACATCAAAACATCGACAACCACGCAGTGAGGGTTTCGTAACCGTCTTTATTGTTTGGTGGTACGGGACTCATAGCGCGAGTTGTTTCATAACTGAAATCATAAGGTAAATAGCTCAACCCGCCGATCTCATGTTTTTTAACTCATGGATACCTTTTTTTATGCTATAGGTGGCAAACGAGCAAACGAATCGCCTGATGGTAAGCGATTAACGTCGTCCATGGACACCCGCAACACCAGAGGTGTCGCAAGTGCGTTGCCGGCCTTTAAGGTGGGAGTACGCTCTTATATACCTAATATTTTTACAAATTCTTCGCCTTCCTTCTTAACCATCATGCATGGTTGTTTGAATTATCATGCGTATGCGTAGCGAGAATATCAAAGAAATAAATTGAACGTGACACTAAATTTATTTCCGCCGTGTCAGGTCTCTATAATGGAGCGCGAATGCGCTGCTCTTCCTAATACTAGAGCTTGGGATATGTAACCGTTTTTTAAACGGTGAATTCGTTTAAGGGAAACCGTTTTTTATGTCTCGGAATGAATGTTTTTTTATTAAGATGTATTTAGAAGAAAATTATATTCTTGTGTCGCGCTTGGAAGAATAATAAGGACGGATACGTAATTACAGCTCAAAACGTGTACACAAAAAAATTATGCCTAATAATTAATTTATGATAATTAAGTGTTAAAGATTCTAACGATACGTAATTTGTCGAAATTGGTTAAAGCATTCCAGAGTTATGGTGGCACACAGTCGTGTAAAAACTTGAGGTTGTATGCGTTTTTGTGGTATGATATGAAAAACAATAACTTTGACAAACGTCGTTGTCGTTGATGAAATAAAGTCGTAGTTTACGGACATCTGCAACCACCTAAAATTTACTGAAACGGATTCCAGTAACTACAAAAAAATGTTATAAACGGTAACGGTTATGACAAAATAACGTCCATCCCTACCTACCAACGTCATAAAGAGCTCAAACGTACACCTTCATTTCCAATCACATTCGAATAGGATTTCAAACCGTCAGACAAAGGGACGTTTCGGGCTTTAAAGTGGGTTCTTTTGAAACTACCAGAAGGATTTAGTGTCGTCTCTATTTGAGTTTTTTTGTACTCTTTGTTTGTGAGCTATTTCTTAAAGCAAACGTTTCGATAGTTGCTACATTGTAATTTATTAGATTTAAATGTGATATATGAACTTGATATAAAAATTAGTTGCATTTTTATTGAAATTAAACACTTTAGAACGGATTAATCGCGTTTATTAACACCATGATCCTACGTTTCGAGCCCTTTACAGCACTCGTTTTCACATTAAGCATTAGTTAGTTATTGCATTTTTATATTAAGTTCATATATCACATTTAAAGCATATTTTAATAGCATATTTTTACGTTTCATTGAAATTTTGAAGAACCAAGAGTTTATTAGATTTTTTTTAAAGAATTTTTAGGTGTATGTTTTTTATATACTAACTATTCCATGTTTTTATTTGAAGTGTTACTATTTTATAGTAAGTACGATAACATCTCCTGCTTTCGCGGCGAAAGCAGGAGGTCGTTGGTTCGATCCCAGCCCTGCTCACCGGGGACCTTGGTCACTGTTTCTTTAGTATATGACATCTCTTTCAATTTATAATTTATATATAGTAGTGTGACTACTTAAAAAAAACACAAAACCATGAATCAAATCATTTATTACATTTAATAAATGATTTGATTCGTGCTTTATAATTGTATTTATTTTATTGTTATTAGGTATATTGTAGACCTATGTTATCTGAAATAAATAAATAAATGTATATTTTGAATTAAATACTACAATTTATCTGTTATATTTTATATCAGGATTTTCTTTAGGTTCAGTTTATTACAGGAATTAATAAAAAAGAAGAAATATTGCCACGTTGTACGATTAACCGAAATTATTGACCGGTTTTTTGTATTAGGACAAACCGGCTTCTGACCGGCTTCAGGGTTGTTTAACCCCATTTACGAAACAAAATACATGTACTTATTAAAAAAAACCATTTACACTTCACCGCATACCTACACCCCGATACTTTAACCGTTGGTCATAAAAATGCAAGGAAACCAACTAGGAAACGCACCAATTGCAGCCCCTGCTAATATGTCGCCGCGAGTAACTCATGTTCAAAGTGCTGGCAGTATTCACGCCGCAGCAAATGTCAGCTCACTGCCAAATTGCGCAGCCACGCTCAGCCCAAAGTGCAACAAAGACGAACCATTCCAATGTCAATCTTACTACGCTGCAATTAAGTCGAAAATGCTAACAGGACGGTTCTCATGACGTCTTGGTTCGTAGTAAATTACACCATTTCGGAATCGCTAACCTCTTTATGAGCAACTTTCAATCTAATTTCTACGTCTATTTCGTTATTAGTAGTTAGTTAGTTACCAGCCACATCAAACACACTGCGAACTACTTCATTCGATAGTTGGTGTGTTTGCATCTTTATCGCTAGAATATGCAAAAGCGATCGAAAGGTAAGTAGCCAGATTTCGATTTTCGATATTCGCTGCTCGTAGATTTTTTTATAAGGAATGTAATATAAAATTTTATTTTTCCTCGTATCTAAGCTTTTATTAAAATAATCAACACGCCCACCAGTAACCCATTTTTTAGGGTTCCGTCGTAGTCAAGTAGGAACCCTTATAGTTTCGCCATGTCTGCGGCTTAGCTCAAAAACCGTTTAAATCTAGAAAAAGCTGTAATTTAGTATGAATCAATCATGCCGACAAAGTAAATAAAAAGTCTAAAACTTTTATTTGCCCGAAGCCGATGGCCGGTGGGGCCAGCGAGTTCTTGAGTGGCGAGCACGCACCGGTCAACGCAGCGTAGGAAGGTCTCAAGATGGTCTGATGACCTGGTAGAGGTCGCAGGAATTCATTGTATGCGGGCAGCGCACGACCAATAGATGTGGCAATCTCTGGGGGAGGTCTATGTTCAGCAATAGATGGGTGTTTTTATTCTTCGTTGTAGAAAAATGTTTTTTTGCTAAATTGGAAGTTTAAACTCCCAGATGTATTTTAGCTGATGATGACGATGATAAGTTCATGTTACGCCAAAGTTTTTTTTCATTCTCAATAGTGAGTCATTTTCAACTAAAGCTTTATCATACCCTTGGCCGCCATTTACTATCACTGCAATATTGCATTCATAATAACACAGATACCGTGTCAATGACATTGAGGCGTATTCAGAACGTTAAATATGATACCAATATTATAATGTGCATTCACTCGCAATTTTAAAAGATGAAAGTTTTAAAATCCTATCTAAAGCTTACTATATCTATAGGTATATATCAAAATCAGTCCAGTGCAGTCACGTTTGTATGTTTGTGTAAGCATGAGAGTGTGTAAAACTGATTTAATGTTAAAGCCGAATTTTAATCATGTTTTAGATATCTGAATATACTTAATTGGCATGATTCCGCGCGCTGATATTATGTGTTTGTCATAAATGAAGTAACAATCGATCTTTTTATCCTCAAAACTTACAGTTATTATATATATATATATATATAATATACATATATGTACCATATAACAATGTTACGCCGAACTGCGGGGCAGTTTGTTGGCGATGAGCAGTTTGTTGGCGATATGTTAAGTAGATATTAATGGTTCAACAACGGGTTCTGCATACGTAACCTAATTATAACCGTCCCGTACATTAAAACATATTCAATAAGTATTTCGTTCAGCGACTAACAGTTCCGCTTATATTAAATGTACCTAAGCAATCATTGAAAGGCCTCGAAGCATAAATAATAAATAATGAATGACGTATTACAATATTACAAAACGTCATAAACTAGTGGTTTGCCCGGACTTGAACTCCTGACCTCTGTATCTTTAGCGACCCCTATACAAATTTTGCTCATATTCTAACTCAAAATTTCATTAATTTCACCTAAACCAATCAACATTATACGTATTTTACAACTATCAACATTATACGTACCTAACTACATGGCCCAGGCTTTACCATGACGTCTTAACGCGATTCAGTTTAGGCTCATTTGGATGGAAGCGACTCAGTTTAGGTTGTCAACTGTATCACGTTAAGACGTCATGGCAAGGCCCTAGTTATTATCAAACAAACATACATACTTATACAGACGCTGGATTGTTTTTGAAACATATTTAAAATTATGTACATATCTTTCCTGATAAAATACCTAATGCATATTAATTGTAGTGATACAATTTTAATTATAGTATAAGTAAGCTTTACAAAATTCTACTAGTCAGCGGGTCTAAAACCTTAACTCGAAACCAACTACTTGACTTCAGAATTTCCCACCAAATTAAAAACACGCACAAAGACGTGAACCGGGAACGGTAACCCATTTTATATCGCAATAAAAGTGCTGTAAAGAATCGACGATGAAAGAATAATGAAAATAACAATATGAAGGAGGCATAATAATAAAATAAAGCTTTGGGTTCTACGGCGTAGCGTTGGGAATAAACAAGTGCTACGCAAGAGCTACGAGATTAAATTCAATAGTTCTACACAATAAAAATACAGATACAGAAGAAATTAATTTTTATCTCAAAGTATTCCCGAGGGGCAACAGTACCTATTAAAAAAAAGTAGAAGTAATGTAAAAGTCAAGAAGGTGCAAATGTTTAGTAAGCGACCGAGAATAAGCCGTAATAAGAAGTAAATTTGCCATCCATTCTCTATGTGTTAAATAATACCGATTGTCTTAAAAGACAAATATTTGGCCACAATTACTACAAGAAGTGCAGGTCATATGAGCTAATGTTAATAAACAACACTATAATTAATTAGGGTACCTAAATCGCTAGTAACTGGCCACATTCCCCCTTATAGGTACTAAAAACGAACATTGGTCACAAGAGCACAGAATTCATTTTAGTGTTACGTGGCCAAATATCAAATGGTGGCCAGTAATTGACATCTTATACAAAAAATATTTATACTTATGGGTACACAGAATTCATTTTTAATATACGGTGGCCAGTGGCCATTAGCGACCCTATATACTATCTACAGAAAAACACGTATCAATAACAAACAAACGCTGTATTGTTTTACAGATAAATAACACTAGAGTTCATTGATACTATCTACAAATACAAGAATACAAAATTAATAATAACCCCACGCCTCACAAGCTTATCATAACGATGGAGATTAATAATAAAAGTGTAACAGCACTTTGGAGTTCGGAGGAAAAAATCTACAGGTTAACTAAGAAATGAAGACATAAAATGTTTATTACAGTCTCAGCTTATTACAGAGATAAAGCTTGGAAAAATAAACCTTCAAACCTGGCATGTATTTCAGTCACGTACATTTATTTCAGTAAATAATTTAGAGATTTTACTTTATAAAGAACGCGGATTTAAACATGCATGGTTTTCACTTAATAAACTAGTGAAATTTAACTTAAACGCGTATAAAGATTTGAAAATCACCTCTCTTGGTCTTTCTCCCTCGCCACGAGGGCAATGTTATTTTCGAAACTACGGAGGTAATTCTAAATAAGTAATATCATTTAAATAAATAATATCACTGGTTTAAGTATTGTGGTAGCTATGCATATGTAGTATGAAAAGCAAATTTATATGTGTTTACAATTGCTTTGTATTATCGTTTTTGGTTCACTACTACATCATAACAATAAAATGATAGCCCTAGGCGTGTTTGTTTACTTCAATATTGAACGATAACGAGAAGTTCATCATTCTAAAAGCTTTCTGTATGACCTGTTTTAATACTTATTTGTAGTTAACAAACTTATTTGTAGTGTACAAAAATAAAGCTATTTAATAATTAATTTCGTGATCAACTAGATACACACCAGGTGTGTATCTAGTTGATCACGAAATTAATTATTAAATAGCTTTATATTCTCGCACTCGCTAAAAATTATCAACGCAAACCGAACGCAATTAGCAGGATTAAATAACCAAAGAGCAAATTAAATTAACATAACAGCAAACGTACCGCACCAAATCGTCTATCTTATCTACCTGAAATACTGAAAATACTCACCGATAGCTACATGTTCTTTAAAATCCTAGCGCACAAATTAGAAACCACAGGAGCACCTCAAGAGTGTTTTCATTTAGGTCCTTTAAAACGAGGTTCAAACGTGTCGAGAAAAATTCCGTAACACGGGACGCGTCCGTTCCATTCGAGCCGGCGGCTGAAACTGGGCGCTTCTCATGTTCTATATCCCGAGTGGGAGAGCGGGACGCCTGGTGGGAAAGGGACGGCACAGGTGCGCAGGAAAGAATTAGATGTTTATGTGGCTACGTGTAATGGGATAACAGAAGCGTGTGCTTTTTTCCTAGTTTCGAGAGCTTGGACGTGCTCACTGGGTATGGAGTCCTGGTATATTGGAGGAGTTACTTTGGAAAATGTACGCGTATTTTTACGTTTTAATCATATTAATTCTGCTACACTTACTGTATTTTCAAAATAAATGATATTTTACATTTGTATCGCCATTCCTGGTAGTAAGCAATTCATTTTCTTATTTTTAATATTATGTAAGTAAAAGAAATGAGTAAATAATCAGTTATTTATACGTCAGCATTAATTTTCATATATTATGTAGTTATATCGAGAATACTTGAAAGATTTTTTGAATATTTTATTAATTGTATTGACAGAATGAGGATTTCTACAATCAGTAAGTTTTTTCGAATTTGGCCTTACCCTTGCCTTTGAGGACGAAAATCCATTGAGCATGGTTATATCTCTGAGAAAACACGGGTTTCCGAAATTAAGTATACGTGTTTTCGGAGCTTTTGCTAGTACTAATATCTAAATATTACCTACAAAAGCGATCTACAGCGATCTCTAAACCTTTAGTATGAAACAACTGACACGTGTATATTTTTTATATTGCAGACGTACCATAAATAATCGAAATTCATACTCCGTGTCCAGTCCGGTCACGTACGTTCCAAATTTACTCTTTTAATATAAATTTTAAAACTCTTTTACGGCAACTACGGGCAGTATAATTTGGTTCATCGAAATTCAATATTAAACTCTCCTTCTCTGGATAAGGCAACTCGGCAGGACTATAAATTTGACAAATTCAATAAATGAAACTCGATTTTAATACAAAAGATGCGAATTGGATCGGGTCCATCTGGCCCAACGTTAATTTGTAGGTATTTGCAGTGGAATATGGACATTTTAAAATGTTAATAATTTAGTAAAATGTATCACTTTGGCAGATCTATAAAAGATTTGTTTAGAATTTTATTGAACCTTAAAAATAACCAAACTTTTATTACTTTACTTTTACTTTTTTATTACTTTTATTTTTCACAGTGCATTGGTGTTAACTGTAATGCTGTATTAATTTTTTGAATAAATAAATAAATAAATTACAAAACTTAAACTAAAAAAAACGGCCAAGTTCGAGTCGGACTCACGCACGAATGGTTTTTAATTATTTAAAAAGACGGCAAAAACATCACGATTAATATACTTAGACCGGGTTACTCACGTCTATAAAGTCGAAAATAGCTTCGAAATAGTATACTGAGATAGTATTTTCGACTTTATAGACGTGAGTAACCCGGTCTAAGTATATTAATATGTCTAATACTCACGGGAGTTTTCTGTTTAAAATCACGATTGTTGTATGGAATCCCCCTTAAATACGTATTTTATTCTACTTTTTAGCATTTATTTTGTTGTTATAGCGGCAATATAAATACATAGGTAATCTGTAAAAATTTCAACTGTCTAACTATAACGGTTCTTGAGAATAGATACAGCCTAGTGCCAGACAGACGGATGGCGGAACTTTAAAATTAGGGTCCCGTTTTACGCTTTGGCTACGGAAACCTAACAAGCACATATTATATAGGAAGTAGGAATATTCTAGTGAGTTTTACTGGGCGCTAAAATAATTGCAACAACTTACGTAATGAGAAAACCAGCCGCGTGGAAGTTGCAAAATAAATACGAAGAGAAACTGTGCTGGGTTTTTAAATAAATGTAAAATATTTAGTGAAACTCGGTTAGTTATTTAACATTAAAAGTTTATTTTTAGTTAAATATAAGTAAATCTTCTACCTATTATTCATAGAGAGATCTCATATAATACAACAGAAAAAGTGGCCAAGACTCCCAGTGCCCAGGGCTAGGATCGAACCAGCGACCTCGTGCATTCTGCCGGGAATCAAATTATAAATAATAACTTGATTCTTTACTAACAAAATATATACAGAAAGTGTAACTTACCTACCTTGAAGCTGTGAAAACACCAAACCTCTTCGTTAACGCAATAAAAAGATACGGCCATTTATGTCGAATTTCCCATACATATTTTTTTTTTCTGACAGTAATCGTGAAAAGCACTATGTAATGCCTCGGCTGGATTCGTATTTTTCGTACCTCTAACTCTAACTAACACGTCCATATGGCTCACTTTCTTAGCCGATCCAACAATGTACTATAGTCTAGACGAATTAAATTGGTTAATTTACAAATAATCTTACAAATTTAAATGGTTTTTGATATTTGCTCTTCCCTCGCGTAATACCTGCTGAACAGAGTTAAAAAAAAATCAAGTAACGGAAAAAAAATCATTCAATTATTTTATTTTTTTACACTTTTATACGAAACTCTTGATGCAAATCTTTAAGTACAAAGAGGAATAACTCTCATAAGATGCCAATACTACTAAGACCTAGAAAGTTACCATGTAACTTACCAAGTCCAACACTCAAGTTACAGACGTTTTTGGCAGTTCGACAGTAGCGTTGAAAGCTGATTTCTGTTCAAATTATTATAGCTACAAAACAATCGAGAGTAGGTATATTTGAAAACAAACGTTTGTAGAGATTTTAGAGAGAGGACCAATAAAAATATCTCTCCAGACCAGTGTTATGCCTGGGGATCGAAGTCTAAGAACAGAAGTTTGGAACTTATATTTATGTAACTCATTTGGAACTTAGATAGCGCGATGTAGGTTTTCTATGGCGCTTCATACAATTTGACACACGTTGTATGGGAAGTGGCCATTGTGTCGCCATCTATTAGTGTTGTGATGTGACACGGGAATTAACGGCAACTGCCAGAGAAGACGCTACTCGATAATTCCGACGACGTGATGACAACAATGTGTTGTTATTTCACAAAAGTTCCTAGATTATGATAGCATATACTGTGAAAGTGTTAAGCAAAACGTCATAATTTCATAGAAGTTCATTTAAAATAACACTGAAAAGTTTGACAACATGAAAAGGGGGTTTGACTCTATCACGTAACGTTTTTTATAGAATTTGAAAAAATGCCCCGGCCCGGCCCGTCCCGTTCTAGTGTGAGTCATCTGTTACGGATTGTATTAAAAAATAACTTTCTTGATGGAGTTTCTTGACATTTTGGAGAATATACTTATTTTTCGATTTCTATGGTCCTACCTTTAACGGTTTAAATTGTGCGTTGTCTGTCAGTCTTTATAGAATGCGACTATCAAACATATTCAAATAGATAAGAAACTCTCGATACAACAACGAATAAGTCAGCAGAAGACGCTAATACTACTCATGAAGTCTCGAAAGTTTCTACGTTATTTGCCAATTCTAAAACTCAAGCAACAACAAGGACTATATCTTATAGTTCAGTGCACAATGGTTTGATACAGCGTTTTGGCAGCTTGACAGCGTGGCGTTACCTGATTTCTGTTTATATGTGGCGTTTTTAGGCTAAAGGTACCACATTGTCGATTGTTGATAAGGTTGATTTCTAAGTTATTATTTATGACAGTAGAGCCTTATCGATAACCGACAATGTGGTACCTTTAGCCTGAAAACGCCACATATTATTAGTACAGTGCCTATAAGGAAGGTGTCCCTATTCTCGTTCGAAGTTCAAAACGTATTCCCCGGCAACGGATGGCTGGCTGCGGAGTCCGCTCCATAGTGAACAAGTTTAAATCTGCTTAAAACTTGCTCGTTGTCAACTGCGTTTATCTTAAGCCTAAAACCATATTTTTCTAGTTGGACTAAATTATCGGTGTACACTCTTATTCGAGTTGTGGTTATAAAATAAACAAAGGCAGCTTATAGGCGACGGCCTCCTAGCCTACTTGGTAGTAGTGCTCCTGGTCGTGACCGTGTTTCGTGAACCCGTAGCCGAATCTCCGTTGCTGTGTTACTCGGCAACGGAGATCCGCTCCGTTTGCTCCGTGTGATTCGGCTACGTGTAATTAAGATACGTAGCTACGTGTACACGGAGATACGTATCTTATTTATACGTAGATCGGATCCAGTCGTGACCGTGACTTAAGTGTAGATTTTATGCGTGTTATTAAACCCCCGAATGTAATGCAAGGGGCGAGTTTTTAATTTCAGTTTCCATACTTTTGCATTTTAAATAAAAATTTAAGAGATCAAAAATAATTAGATGCAAATATTATGTTGGAGGCAAAAATAATAGACCAGTACAAATTGTAAAAGATGTGTATTAAAAGAAGCCAAGCGGAGCCGAAGCCGAGATTCGCGGGAACGTAGCCGAATCCAGAAACGGATACGTATCTTTGACGTGACCGTGTAGTACGGGATCTTAGCACCGCCGGTGCTAAGGCTACGTAGCTACGGTTCCGCGTGTAACACGTATATCACAAGCCCTACTTGGTAGTGACCCTGCCTACGAAGCAGGAGGTCCCGGGTTCGAATCCTGGTCAGGGCATTTATTTGTGTGTTTATCACGAATATTTGTTACTGAGTTATGGATGTTTTCTATGTATTTAAGTATGTATTTATTTATAGGTGGCTTAGAAGTGACAAAAAAATTAGTTTAGACTTTAGTGTTGAGAGTTGTTAGCTAAAATGTAGTTAGATCAGTCTAATAAGAAGGTCAAGGAGGCAGCTTTGAATAGAAGTACTTGAAGAGAGCTGCATACTTTTTCAGCTATACGTGGCTATACTGACAAGAGATAACCAAAAATTTTATGATCAAAATTAAATATCGAAAAAACAATTAATACTACAAAATATTAAAATTGACCTTACATAAAAAGAAACATTTAAAAACATAGCATCTCATCCGTATACACAGCCAACATCAAACTCTTGTGTACACTTTTGCATTTTATTATTTATATGTACCTACCTATACATATTTTTATCCTTGACTATACATACTTCACTGTATAAGTAGCCGCCCCAGTGCCATAGTTTCCTTAAAAAATCACTACAAACTTTATAAATAATTTCCACTAAACGCTCATTCGAAGAAATACGAAAACAACTATCATTTCATATTTCTATCTAAGACACGCAATACTCGAATCAGCCGGACTGTCCCAATTTCCTAATAGCTATTCATATTACCAACATCACAATCATAATTAAATCAATCTACTACCCCAGCCTTTTGTGAACTTAAATTAAACGAGACGTTATGAATACCATAATCGTTCCGGACAAAAAAGTAAATTAGCATCAAAAACGACTCGTCACACGGGCCATTTCGTTCCATTGCCGCTTACAGTGTTTATGCGTGCAATAAAAACGCCCGGCACGTTTACGCCTTATATTAATATGGATGAATTGAGCGTTTTTAAGGTTTTCAGCGGTATCGAATATTTATTGGATGGGGCGAGATATTGGCAAAGGTTACACTATCAATATCATCGAGATGCGGGGTGAGTCAATGTTATTTATTTATTTAATCCTTATTGGACAAAGGGAAAACGTATCCTTCATAATTCGAACTTACAGCCAAGGGCATCCTCACACAGGAGAGCTGTTGGAGACTAACGCCACGTACCTGAGTGCTCCTGGGGGATTCTGTCATCCTACCGAATCCTCCGCCTCTACCTTGCCTTAGCCGTCCGTTCAGAGTGGGGTCGCGAGAGCTGAGTTTTCGAGGGGAGATGTGGGAACCTAAGTGGCAAGTTGGCTATATGTTTAAAGTACAAGTGAAACCTCTCTACCCCCAGCCCCCATACCGATGTTGCCCTTGAGCCATCTATAATGTCACTTTTTGTGGGGGCCCATCTTATGTGAGCTAGTCACTGTCTGCCGGAAATAAAATTGCTTACCGTTTTATTAGGCAGGTGTCCGCTTTTCTCATCAATAACCCAGTAATTTGTCCACCACTTTCAAACCAGTTTATTTTAGATTCTATTAACTTTCAATAGTCCATACACCCTGGCGGGTGCTGCTACTGCCTCTGCGTGTGTCCTATGACTCGGGCAGGTGCAACATCCGCTCGGTGTACCTACCCATACATTTCATTAAATTATCCCTTTCAACAATTGTACCTCTGCGTGTTGGCTTCAGATCCGCGTTCGCCTACCAAAGGTCCGGATCACCATTGTTCCGTGATGGGAAAGACATAGGGTAGATCGAGGCGAATCAAGTCACAGGGCGAATTCGATCAAATTAATATTTCTGCCAAATCTGAAAGATTCTGACTAGCTAAAGCCAGGCAATTAGTATCACCTAATGGCTCTTTTCAGTTCTCCTCGCAGGCCGTCACAGTTATTGCCCTTGGATCCAAGCCGCCCTGTGACTCGGTTAACCTCGGTCTACCCTAGCTCATCTGTAGTGGAAACGCAGCGGTAGGAATGAATTAACAACTTCGTAGACAGGTAGGTATATCCAGTATGAATTTTTAGAGCTGCAACATATTTGATATCACTATCAAATATGTTGTATTATGTATATGTTACACTAATAACGGTTCCCATTGTCTTCGCATAATTTTTGTATGCATAATTTTACTTGGCATAATCAATATAGTCATTATTGGTTTTACGCATAAACTGTTATGGCATATGCTGGCCATATACATTATCTGCCGGATTTGCCGATAAATGTATGGGTGTCTGGCGGATGCCCGGTGGACATGCCCGGGACTTATGGAGACCTGGCGGATTAACATACTTAATTTGATTTGGCTGAATTCAATTTGTCCGAATATTCGGACAGTTCGAACCTACCCATCCCTCTTTTTAGTGTGCCAATATATTTTCGGACAAAATAGTATCAGAAATATTGTACATTATGAAACATTATGTTTCCGCTACATTAAGATTCGTTAAAATCGATAATGCCAAGTCTGTTCTGACGAAAGCGTTTCGGACAAAACAGACTATGCCAAATGGAGGGCACCCGTTCGTGGTAGGCCCTTTGACTGTGACTATGCCAAATAGAAGGCACCCGTTCGTGGAAGGCCCTCTGAATGTGACTACGCCAAATAGAGGGCACCCGTTCGTGGAAGGCCCTCTGAATGTGACTATGCCAAATAGAGGGCACCCGTTCGTGGTAGGCCCTCTGAATGTGACTATGCCAAATAGAGGGCACCCGCTAGTGGTAGGCCCTC
This sequence comes from Lathronympha strigana, assembly GCA_949128165.1. Lineage (NCBI taxonomy): Eukaryota > Metazoa > Arthropoda > Insecta > Lepidoptera > Tortricidae > Lathronympha > Lathronympha strigana. The sequence goes on from OX421911.1 coordinate 7,150,388, forward strand.
TGAATGTGACTATGCCAAATAGAGGGCACCCGTTCGTGGTAGGCCCTCTGAATGTGACTATGCCAAATAGAGGACACCCGTTCGTGGTAGGCCCTCTGAATGTGACTATGCCAAATATTATAGAAGGCACCCATTCGAGGTAGGCCCTCTGAATGTGACTATGCCAAATAGAGGGCACCCGTTCGTCGTATGCTCTCTGTATGTGAGTAGGCCAAATAAAGGGCATCCCTTCCTGGTAGGTCCTCTGAATGTGACTGACTATGCCAAATAGAAGGCACCCGTTCGTCGTAGGCCCTCTGAATGTGAAGCTCGCCGTTGTTCGCTATTCCATCCATACCTGACCTCAATCACATTAGTGCTAGTACTGGTCATAAATCCAACGCAATTACTTTCCAAATTACTTGGGGCTTATACTTATGCATGAGACGCTCGTAGGGCCGATATCGTTCGTTGTTTATGACTGTGATTACTCTCAGAAAAGTAATTAGGCCTTTATGGTCTTTAATAAGTTACCGAAGAGGGGTTGATTGGAATTTTTTGATGCGTAATTAGTTTTGTGATTTGTAGTTTTGTATATTTGAGTTGATATCAAAATTCAGCGTGGGATTTGTCACTTTCTCGATATTACGCGACTAAGCGATAAAAAGACATGTTGCTTGGATAACGGAATAGTGACAATTTCGTCTTAGCCTCCTCCTTATCCATCCCAAAAAAATGGGTATTATGCTTATACGTAGTTACGTTATGTCCATCTGTGTGTTTATGGGTACGAGTATGTAGAGAGTACGACAAAGCTGTAATACTCGTATGACGTGGTTAGATATACACAATGTACCAATATACAATATTTACCCTTTGTCGGGGAGGAGTAAATTTAACTCCCCGACAGAGTCATTAATTAAATAAAAGAAAACAGTAGAATAAAAATCCAACGAGAAACAGAAAACTGAATATTAAATTTCATTTGGTACCATAGACTTTCACCCGAAATATTAATGTTACGTAGAATCGCCAACATTCAACGATTTTTTTGCTTTTTAACGAAAGTATATAGGTATACAGAGTGTATCTTTTGCAACCGGCCATATTTAAGGAGGTGATTATATAGCTGATACAGAACCCAAATCAAAAAAAAGTTTGCCTTAATTTTTTTTTGATTTCACCTGCTTACAGTACTAAAGTTCACAGAAACGCTGTGACAAGAGGACTACCGCGAGTCGATTTTCCGCTAGGGGCGCTCTAGTGGAACGTGGGTCCTGCGGGAACATTTCAAACGTCACTTTGACAATTCTCTTATGACACAGGACCCACGCATGAGTGGCGCCGCCTGGTGAGCGACAATATGGTATTTAAACATAATTATTAAACGGGTCTAACGCGAATTAATTTGTTTACCTTATTTACCGACGTTTCGACACAGGTTTCACTGGTCATGGTCGCGGCTGACTGATGTCCCAGCAAAATGTCAAAACAGAGATTTGTGTAACTACCCAACGAAAAGTCTATGTAGAAATTTGGGGTAAACACACAATTTATAAACTACCCACAAAACATATGTTAATTATTGTCAATAGTCCGACACACGACACTCACAATATCCCCGCGTACATCCGAAGATATATCCCGTGGCTGCAACTTCTGGATCACTGGTCCCCAAGTTGGTGATAAGTTAAAACCATCCTCCCTATTAAAATTTCTAGGGTGTTTCTTGATTTCAATTGCCTCTCGAACTACTCGAGGATAATAATGGCGTTCAGTGGAGACAATTTTTGGTTTATGGAGTTCAATCCAGTGATTTACGCCAGATGTAAGAAGATGTTCGGCGATCGCGGATTTGTGTACTTGGCGGTTTTTAACTGCTGCTATGTGCTCCTTCACCCTCTCTTGCACGCTCCGTTTAGTTTGGCCAATGTACACACTTCCGCAACTGCATTCTATTTTGTACACGCCCGGGTTTTGGTATGGAATGACATCTTTTGGACTGCGTAAAAGATCTGCTACTTTGAATAACGGCTTGTATACAGTCTTGATGGAGAATTTCTTAAGTACTGTTCCAATTTTGTCCGTTACTCCTTTCACATACGGCAAGAACGCTGAATAGAATGCAGTTGCGGAAGTGTGTACATTGGCCAAACTAAACGGAGCGTGCAAGAGAGGGTGAAGGAGCACATAGCAGCAGTTAAAAACCGCCAAGTACACAAATCCGCGATCGCCGAACATCTTCTTACATCTGGCGTAAATCACTGGATTGAACTCCATAAACCAAAAATTGTCTCCACTGAACGCCATTATTATCCTCGAGTAGTTCGAGAGGCAATTGAAATCAAGAAACACCCTAGAAATTTTAATAGGGAGGATGGTTTTAACTTATCACCAACTTGGGGACCAGTGATCCAGAAGTTGCAGCCACGGGATATATCTTCGGATGTACGCGGGGATATTGTGAGTGTCGTGTGTCGGACTATTGACAATAATTAACATATGTTTTGTGGGTAGTTTATAAATTGTGTGTTTACCCCAAATTTCTACATAGACTTTTCGTTGGGTAGTTACACAAATCTCTGTTTTGACATTTTGCTGGGACATCAGTCAGCCGCGACCATGACCAGTGAAACCTGTGTCGAAACGTCGGTAAATAAGGTAAACAAATTAATTCGCGTTAGACCCGTTTAATAATTATGTTTAAATATGTGTTTAAATCGCGAAAGTTTTAAATGACAATATGGTAGCTCCCATTGCCGCAATGTCAGCGTGGTGAAACACGCTGTAAGGTGTCAACTAGTGGGGGTTAGAGCATCAAGTACAGTCAGCTACAAGCTACAAGGACATGAATACAGCCAAAGTGCCAAAAACATGTATGACACGACCTTAATTTTCAGGCAATAAAGTCATGTAATTAAATTAAATTAAATATTCATTTATTTCAGATTAAAAATCCATATAATTTGTTAGTTTACCTTAACTACTTATTAACTAATATTAGTAACTTAACTAGGTACTATCTAATCTAACCTTAAAATCTAAATACATAGGGGTCGCCCTGTCAGGGCTACCCAGTGCCTCCATATCCTGCTGTCACACCTGTCAGATAATGCTTTCAGAAGGCTGTTGGAACTGCATCTCACTCTTTGCATCAACGTAATGTACACCTCATTTTGGCACTATGGCTGCATTCATATTTTTGTTGCTGACTGTACATTTTCCTTAAAATATTTTCATCGAGCGAGCGAATCATATTACTTAGATACTTGTTCATCGTGCCTGTATGATATTTTTATGGCTTGTGTTTTACATAGCCACCAAATAGCTATAAAATAATGCAATTGCAAATGCTAATAAAGTAACAAGAAAAAACCAACGTGCAAATATGTGCCAATTGTTTTCTGTCACAATGGCCCTTTGATGAAACGTGGTTTGCATGCAATGAAAGACATAGGTAGATAGTGAATCATAGTATTACTAACTAATGCATTTTTAAAATGCACTTTGAAGATTATTTATTTCATTTCCGATTTACCTGCCAGGAAAACTGATTCAATTTCTGCATTCATTTTGTAGTTCACTGCGTATTCGTTTTTGAATAATCATGAATGGTTTTAATATTTTGGACTATAATCTATAACATATTTATTGTAAGTACGTATATTTTTAATGTTTCATAAATCCATAAACCAAACATTTTGAACCATGGAAACATGCGTAAATTAATAAACGTATTAATTAAATTAAAACTGGCCAATTCCATGTCGGACCATGCATAATTGAGGGTTCCGTACCGTCACACGATGAAAACATTCTTCTTTTTTTTATAAAAAGATAATAAACGAGCAGACGATCTGCCTGATGGGAAGCGGTCATCGCCGCCCATGGACTTGAACAACATCGGAAGATCCACTTATGCATTGTTGACCTTTGAACCTTAACGCCCTGAACACTCGCTTCTTGAAGAACCCCATACCATATCGCAAAGGGAACACCTCAGGAGGTAGGTCGTTCCACATTTTGCACGTTTTGGTAAAAACGAGCGAGATGCCCGTTTATTCTTGGTGTGCCATGTAATGTATCCAGGAAATGTGAATGAACCTTATTCCTTTGGCGAGAGGTGCGATGGTAAAGACGAGACGAAGGCACCATGTCAAAGAGTTCTTCAGAGCATTTCCCATTGTACATACGATGGAACAGGCACAGAGAGTCAACATGTCTCTTGAGGCTAAGCGGTTCTAAATCGTCAGTAAGTTTGGGGTCGTCCACAACACGAACCGCCCAACGTTGCATGTAGTCAAGTGGGAGAAGCTGGTACTGAGGACCACCAGACCAGAGATAGGAACAGTAACTCCACAAGCGGTCAAACCTGCGCTTTGTATAACAAAAGACGGTGACTCGGTGTGAACTACTGTTTCGCTCTGTTGAGCACTCCAAGCTTCTTATAGGCCAGTTTGGCTTTGTGCTCCAAATGACTCCGAAACTGGACTTCGTTCGTGATGTCAACACCAATTAAAAAGGCGTAAGGGCCTTCAAAATATCAAGGCACTTACGTCCTTCTATAATGAATAGTTTTTTGTCAAAAACTTTAAAACGGCTGGAACAAATTTGTTCCAAACATTTTATGTTATTCCCTATCTTTCTGATTTTTTTTTATAATTTTTGGACCTTTCGGTTAAAAAGTTAGAGGGGGGGGGGGGGGGACACTTTTTCAGACTTTCAGAGCGATTATTTCCGAAAATATTCTATCTTTCAAATTTTTTTTACAGAAATATTGAAGTTATTTCTAAAGACCCATCCGATGATATGCCACGTAGATATCTGGCAAACAAATATTTTTTGATATTCAGTTCCATGTATGGGGCGCGAAAAAACTTATAAAATATGCAAAACAAACTATAATTACTATTTAAAACGAGATATTTACCATGTACATTTGTTTTAATGAGCTCCCGATATTTCTTATTTAAAATCTTATGCAAAACAAAGTAGCGGCTCACAAAATACATTTCTAGCTGTAATATAATTACCATATACGCTATATAGTTACTGAGTAAAACCGCTGTGACATACAGACGGACGGACAGACGGCCTGGAGGAAACTATAAGGGTTCTGTTTTCAAGATTTTTGTAAAAACTGATACTGAAACAACAAAAACTGCCCCAAACTTTAAGTAATATTAAAATACTTAGTAAAAAAAAAACTGTATCTTAGTCATAACTGGTTCATGCATGCATATCTTGTAGATATCTATTCAATACAGCACATATGCACCCCCTGCTGAGTATATGCCTCTTATTTATTACGCCATTCGGTATATATATCGCAATATGCTTTTTTTATAATAAACACAATTAAAAATATACAAATAGACCCCGGAAAACCGCAATTACAATTTCACTTCAAACATAAAAAGTAATTCTTGTCGATAAAGCAAAAGGCAATTTAGCCCAAAAACACGATAAAAGGAAGGTTATTTTATTCTAATTGCGATACCTGTTTGAATGGCTTATAGCCTCTCAATCGAAGATATTTCTACGGAATTGCCCTCGGGCCATTCAAATAATTGGGAAAACGATCATTATGTAATCCCCAGGTCGCATTACAGATATCGTCATTAGCTAAATAGGCGGATCATACATGAAGTGGGTAGAATATGCCTTTTCTCGGCATTGTATTGGATACGTCGGTGTAATACCAATCAGGGCACTTAAGGAGTCGAGGGAAATGAAGCAAGATATACGAGAAATGATAAAGCCTAAGACTTGGCTGAAGCTGAAGCTGAAGACTTGATAAAGATGGAAAAAGCCTAAAGTATGTAGGGCTCTTAGGAGGACTTATGTAGTTGTCTTAAATAAAATATGAATATAGGCTATGGAGAGGGCTATGCTCAGAGTTTCTCTATGTGATCGAATCAAAAATGAGGAGGTCCGTAGATGAACTAAAGTCACCGACATTCCCCTTAGCCCTTCGGATTAGCAAGCTGAAGTGGCAATGGGCAGGCCACATTTGCACGCAGAGCAGATGGCCGATGGGGTCTAAAAGTGTTTGAGTGGAGACCACGGCTTGGCAAACGCAGCGTGGGACGTCCACCCACAAGATGGACAGATGACCTTATGAAGGTCGCCGGGAGACGCTGGATGCAGGTCGCTTCCAACCGGTACATATGGAGGTCCAAAGGGGAGACCTATGTTCAGCAGTGGACGTCTTATGGCTGATATGATGATATAGACTATAACTATTAAATCGAGTTTAATCTACTTAAAGCGAGTTACAGCTAAGAAATTGGCGGAAAGCAGCGCAAGATCATGACCGGTACACGGTGATGACCAGTGATCGGTTATTTGCAATTTCGGTGCAGCGTAGTAGAAATAAAGCCTTATTAAACTAAATTGGGACTAGGCCAGGGCAACTGCTTCTGTAAGAACCTCTCATAGTATTTATTTATTTTAATGATGTTTACACAACTCAAATAGACACTACTACCCGTGTGTCTTCGTTGCACTAACGTCACAACTATTATCTCACTTTACATACAAGACGGCACGTGTCTTGCCATGCATGCAGCTACATGCATTGTAACTCAACTGTCAGGAATTCATAAACGAGAAAAATAATTTGTAAGGCTAAACCAATATTAGCGTCTCAACAACCGTCCTCGGCCGCCCTAAAGCGGAGATATCAGGCAGCGAATTAAACTATTCCCTGAACAAACGCAGACAAAGTAAACACGCCTTCCGCTTTCATTTAATTAGCGTTACCTGGCAACTGGGACTTGCAACTCCTTTATGGGGCTGTAATAGGACCTTTGACTAGCATTACATTACAAGCTATACATTACAAATACATTTACACTTAGAAAGCGTACCTATTTAAAAAAATAGCGTATTTACTTAAACTGATTTGTAAAACTCTTTGTACAATAAATAAATGTAGCAGCCAAATTATCTTCAATTCATCAAGTAAATAACATCAATTTATACCATTATGTCAATTCAATTTCACTGCTGTCACTTCATTGTTTTTTTTATTAACTACTTCAACAATAAAGTTTTGCCAGCAATCAAATGACAAGGCTAAGTTTCAATGTGACATTTTTTATTGCAAACAATACAGTCATGAGATTTATGATACCGTTGAATTTTAGCGCTGAAGAATAGTATGATTCTTATTTACGGAGAATACAGAATTAACGCTGCGGTAACTATTTTATTGTACGCTGAGAGATTTCAGCAACGAAGACAGCCTACGGACTTGCGTGTAATTATAAGGGCGATCACCAGACTGCATAACAATATGAAAGACCAATTCCTGTTGCTACTGGTAGGTATCACCCTCGTTTTGACGTCAAAATACCTGCCTACAGCACCAGAAAAGCAGGTCGATTGTACGATACCAGTGAAATTTTGATACGGGATCAACAACATCCTTTTTTGTGGTTAAAGTATTTACATGCTTTCGACTAGATGCAAAAAGAAATAAAGCGAATGATCCTGATTTTATTACAAAGATAATGTGGACAGGTGGAAGTTTGTTCAGGAAGAAATGCGGCTGCGGATTGTAGCATTTAATAAAATGAAGCGATGTGCCCGGCAAGATCCAAGTTGTATGCGTCGCGTTCACGAAAATAAGCACCGCCACTTGATTCAAAAAACGCCCCATTGAATTACGTCGCATTTAACCGTAAGTGTGCACATTGCCTTGCTTCAACTGACATTTAATGTTTTGAACTTGGCCTTGACTTGACGACCGGATAACAAATGTTACAATTGTAAACTAATAACACAGGATGTGTTAGAATCATGCATTAATTAAATTTTCCCCTACTAGCTCGGAAAGCGCTGTTTATCCACTAGTGGGGGAAACTAATTTAACCTTGCTCTAATTTCTATCACTTACCACCCGTCTAGTATAAGTGAGGGCCATAGTGAATATGCGCAATCGGAGGTCACACCTTGAATTGGTCAAGTCTTCTCCTGCACTTGGTATGCTTGTTGGCAATATCGAGACTCTGCATTTCAGGCGTAAGCTACATCTCGCAGTCCACTACAGCCTTCTGCTGAGGGGACAAATCGACAACCCGGTGGCATTGGAAGGTATCCGTCTGTTCGTCCCCGAGCAGTACGCTCGCGCGGGGCGCCGCCGCCGCCCGCTGTTCGTGTCGCCGGCGGAGGGGACGGGCACGCGCCGCGCCGGCAACGCGCCCGGTGCGCGGGCGCCGGCGCTGCTCAACCAACTCGTATTGACCCGGGATGCCGACGTGTTCGCTGATAGCTGGAGCGCATTGCTTGCAAAAATAAATTCATTATGCAATGAATTCAGTTAGCGTCACGTTCCATTAGATCTAGATTGATTAACTACTGCGTTATTGTTATTGTACTTTTTTAGTATTAAGTCTTTAGCATTGTAGGCGTTTTGGTTGATACTGTAAGCCTATTTAATGTAATTTAATAAATAAAATAAAATAAAAAAAATAAAAATATCTAAGTACCAGGAGCGTACTCTGTGACAAATTTTGATTGTGTTTTATGGTTCAACTATCCTTAATTTAATTATACTAAAATTACTTGTGTGGTGGCTACAGTATTAACTTAATTATAAAAAACTTCCGTGCTTTACTTCTATAATACAAAAGCAGGCAGTGTATCATGTCAATGGAATCAAAAATATTTAACAAAAACATGAAGTTGATGTATTGGGTACAGTATTTACGCCATATGTACCAAAATAAAATTTAAACGATTGATCAATTCCCGGATAACAGAAAACGATACGTTACATGTCGGGTGATAAAATCAGTCAATTTTTATAATCGAACTCTGATGGCAGTTTCCTGTTGCAGTGTGCTTGAATTTATGGAGTTTTCCCATTTAAAACAAAAAGCCATATTTTATATTCGAATGAATTACGATTTAATTTCAGTATAAAGGATGACTCACACTAGAACTGAAGGAAACATCTGTCAATTTCTATAGAAAGCTTAACTCCGAGTTATGTAGCTAACCTCGGTGGTACGAGTGGCTCTAAGTGTGGTTGACCGGCACAATGTACAGAAAAACCGTACATAATTAGCACCAGATATAAATAGTGCTCCGTCACGTTTGGATAACTGAGATTTTATGCTTCAAAGGACTAGTGAGGTAGGTACTTCAACGATAGAATAGAATTGGTCAAGTCTTCTCCTGCACTTGGTATGCTTGTTGGCAATATCGAGACTCTGCATTTCAGGCGTAAGCTACATCTCGCAGTCCACTACAGCCTTCTGCTGAGGGGACAAATCGACAACCCGGTGGCATTGGAAGGTATCCGTCTGTTCGTCCCCGAGCAGTACGCTCGCGCGGGGCGCCGCCGCCGCCCGCTGTTCGTGTCGCCGGCGGAGGGGACGGGCACGCGCCGCGCCGGCAGCGCGCCCGGTGCGCGGGCGCCGGCGCTGCTCAACCAACTCGTATTGACCCGGGATGCCGACGTGTTCGCTGATAGCTGGAGCGCATTGCTTGCAAAAATAAATTCATTATGCAATGAATTCAGTTAGCGTCACGTTCCATTAGATCTAGATTGATTAACTACTGCGTTATTGTTATTGTACTTTTTTAGTATTAAGTCTTTAGCATTGTAGGCGTTTTGGTTGATACTGTAAGCCTATTTAATGTAATTTAATAAATAAAATAAAATAAAAAAATAAAAATATCTAAGTACCAGGAGCGTACTCTGTGACAAATTTTGATTGTGTTTTATGGTTCAACTATCCTTAATTTAATTATACTAAAACTAGCTTTTACCCGCGGCTTCGCCCGCGTACTAAACGTAATTTTCAACCGTTCTACAAATAAGGAGGTTCTTAGGTGGGCCCGTATATTTGTATGTACATACGTATGTTTGTCCGCTATTTTCTTGGGTTTGGCTGAATGGATTTAAATGGAATGGATGGTTGTCGGAAAAGTGATCAAACCGAAAAATTCAAGTTGGCGGCTGTTTCCTAATTTTGACCTCTGATTTGTTATAAAGAACCTCTCGAACTCTTTATATGTGCCTACCGAGCTTTATCACCGACTTAACTCTATAAATTCAAGATGGTGGCCGTTGATGGTGGCGTTGGTGGTTCGTTAGAAAGAACCTTTCGGATCCTCGGATATCGATTTTCATCACGATCAGATCATAACTGAAGAAATTCTAGACGATGGTCGTTTTTCTCAGTTTTAACTTCAGATTATTCGTAAAGAAAACCACACGGATCCTCGGAAATCGATTTTAACACGATCGGATCAAAATCGAAATAATTCGAGATGGCGGCCGGATCTCGCAGTTTTTACTACAGATTCGTTACTGAGGAATCTCTCGGATCCCCAAATAGCGATTATTATCAAGGTCGGATTAAAACTCAATAAATTCAAGATCCCTTTTCGCAATTCTGATCAAGGACCTATTTTAGATTTAAAGTAGGTAGAGGTACTGTATATATTTCCCATGTTGACTTTTTCACCCCATTTCGTACTCTTATTTACTCATTTCTCGTTAGGAATACTCCTGTGAATAAAATAGCCTAATAAATCTTGTTTCCCGATATGCAATCAAATCCCACTTCACCCCTTTAGGAGGAGAATTCTAAAAAATCCTAGCTATTTCCCGCAGCTTCGCCCGCGTACAAAATATGTTCAACCGTAACGTAATTTCAAAATCAAGTTGGCGGCTTTGATTCGTTATAAAGAACCTCTTGAACCCTTTTATATGTACCAACCGAGTACATATTACGATCAATGTTGACTTCTGATTCCTTAGAAAGAACCTTTCGGATTTTCAGATATTGATTTCCATCACGATCAGATCATAACTGAAGAAATTTCAGATGGCGGCCTTTTCTCGCAGTTTTGGCTCCAGATTCATTGTAAAGAACCTCTCGGATCTTCTTTCATATCTCGATTAGAAGGTGAATTCTGAAAAATCCTTTCTTAATGCACACCTACACCTTAATAAGAAAACTACGTGCCAGATTTCAAATTCTAGAAACAGAAATAAACAACAAAACGACACTCATAATTATTGATATTTTGAGATTTCAACCCCATCGCACCCCAACAGGGAAGATGGTGTATCTTACGTCCACCTCATTGGATTTTAAAATGGTTGTTGTTTTTGATTTCAGTGACCCGATAAACCATAAAAACGATAATCATGCTGTTTTTTGACTTTGTTAAGTACCCTTTTTTGTCCTCTTAGGGGTTTAATTCTCAAAAAATCAAATACATATCTTTACTCATTTATATTTAGAAATACTCTTGTGTAGTTTTGAATAAAATAGTTTAACTAATCATGTTTCCCCATACATAGTTTGTATCGTCATTTCTCCCCCTTTGGAGGTGAATTTTGAAAGCTCCTTTCTTTGTGCACCCCTACGCCTTACTCGTATAAGGAACCTAAGTGTTAAGTTTGGAATCTATAGAACCAGAAATAAACAAACAAAACGACACCCATATTTATATTTTTAGAGTTCGACCCCCTTGCGCCCCAACAGGGAAGATGGTATTTGACAATCGCCACGTTAGATTTTAAAATCGTCGTTGCTTTTGTAATCAGCGACCCGATAAACCATAAAACCCATACCCATGTTGTTTTTTTTACTTTTTCACCCCTTTTCCCCCTTATATGGGTTGAATTCCCAAAAAACCTGAAACATATGCTAACTCATTTATTTTTATAAATACTCCTGTAAAGTTTCAAATGGAATAGGCCAACTAATCTTGTTTCCCCATAAAAACTTTGGACTTCCAAATCACCCCCTTAGGGGTTGAATTTTGAAAAATCCTTGCTTAGTGCACCGCTAGACTTTATAAGGAACCTACGTTCCAAATTTGGAATCTCTAGGGCCAGCGGTTTGGGCTGTGCGTTGATATGTCAGTCAGTCAGTTAGTCGTTCAGTCAGTCAGTTTCTTTTTATATATATATATAGATAAAAACATCTTTTTTGTATTTTGATGAGAAACCTTTACACATAAAATAAAGTCTCTGGCTAAACAGAAAACCTTCCGCCATACAAACTTTCAACACCCTTTTCACCCTTATAAGGGTCGAATTTTCGAAATCGCTGAAATTACTTTTTGTAAACTCTAATGAGGATTCTTTTCACAAAGTTAGTAGTCTATAACTAAAAGGGAAACGCTTCCGCTATACAAACTTTTAACACACTTTTCACCCCTTTTGGGGTTGATTTTTCCAAAACGCTAAAATTACTTTTTTTGTATTTTAATAACAAACCTCTACACCAACTTTTGAGTCTCTATCTAAAAAATAAAACTTTCTTCCATACAAACTTTCAACCCCGATTTAACCCCCTTAGAAGATGATTTTTTCAAAACCCCTTCTTATTCGTTACCTTCGTTAAACACTTAACGTAATGTGAAAATTTCAGGATCATACGTTTAGTAGTTTCGGCTGTACGTTGATCAGTGAGTCAGTCAGTCAGTCAGGACTTTTCCTTTTATATGTATAGATTACTTGTGTGGTGGCTACAGTATTAACTTAATTATAAAAAACTTCCGTGCTTTACTTCTATAATACAAAAGCAGGCAGTGTATCATGTCAATGGAAAAAAATAATAACAAAAATATTTAACAAAAACATGAAGTTGATGTATTGGGTACAGTATTTACGCCATATGTACGAGTGGCTCTAAGTGTGGTTGACCGGCACAATGTACAGAAAAACCGTACATAATTAGCACCAGATATAAATAGTGCTCCGTCACGTTTGGATAACTGAGATTTTATGCTTCAAAGGACTAGTGAGGTAGGTACTTCAACGATAGAAGGTAAATTTGAAAGATTCATTAACACAAAAACAAGCTTAAAACTTATGTTACCTAGTCTAACCAGCTTATGCACCGCCAGACAAAAGCACTTAGACCATTTTACCAACTAGACTGGCAATTGACAGGTGTTCCCCTCTGCCGAAACCTATGATCATGTTCATTATATGGACTGACGTTTATCTGACAGCTATTTTTACGTTACGTACGAATAGCCATACAATTGCCGTGCCCCTCCTCTGCAAAATTCGTCAGAATTTTTTGTAATAACAGTCCGGTTGGTTGAATGGTTTAAGCAAAAGAATAAAAAAAGATCAATGTATGTAGACGAAGAAAGTTGACACCACATTATTTTCAATATAAATACTTATTGGCCGATGATTTAAAACACCCAGTCAAAAAAACGATTTATCTTATTTCATACTAAAGTCTAACACAAAATTGTTCACCGTCTAATTTGCAAAATAATTCAAAACTAACAAGAAAATGTTATTGAGGCGTATGCAAATGCGGGCAATCTTATGCCGAGCCGTCGCAGAAGTGCACTGTGGGGCCCGCAGCTTTGCTTGGTTTAAATTTTGAAGATTAGATTACCAAGGTAGCTATTATAGGGGATAATACCCTCTCGCATATATTCTCACATAAAATGTCGTAAAAATTACACAATTGACAACATGGCAGTGTCGTCCCTTTCAAAAACAGTACGACCTACGATGTTTGGCAACATTGAAGTGTTGTCCCATTTTCTTAGTATCGTAGTCCCGTCGGGCCTTTTTAATTTCTACCTTTTTCTGTCGCACTGATGAATGATTAGAGGAGATAATAAATTAAAATAGATGTCATATACTAAAGAAAAATACCAACACCGACAGAAAAAAAAGATTTGTTTCAACAAAAAGTTGGATGGATTAGAGAAGATAATTAAAATTAGAGAGGGAGGTTAGCGAGACGACGGTTTTCTATGTTCAATTTTATTCATGAGGTAAATCTTACTTTCCTTATGATATGATTGATATCAGTGATATTCTGTATTAAGTGCTAGTTAAATATTAGTCTAGCATCTTTTGTATCAATGTAATGTTTTCGATACAATAACAATCCATATTTTATCTAAGTTTCTCTTATATTTAAAAAACCCCCGAACAAATTATAACAGCACCATCTAACGACTAAAAACATATATGTACATTGAAAGTATTGAGGTATGAAGTCCAGAAGCCACGGCGAACTTTATCCTCCTAAAACACGACTTGCCAAGTCTAAAAAGTGTATGCACACGGTAGGACCAAAAATATATAACAAAAATATGTATTCGATTGTGCCCGTAAAGGTTACAGCTGACAATCCACTGTGCAGACGACAATCTCTGAGATTGCATTCGGATGTCTCGAGTTATACTCGTGCAAAATATTGCACCAACATGCTTATTTGAATGCAAAAAGCAAGTAGAGCTTTGTCTTTGCGCCATGTCCTTGTCCTATGATATGCAATGTGCATCTTTGAAATGCATAAGATGCTGTCTTCAGTCTTCTTTATATTGTTTGTTTATTTATTTTAATTTGAGTGGTGCAGCTTAGATACTATCAAAAAACACCTGTTAGTTAAAATAAAAAGTTAGTTAAAATGATTTTTTCCGGCATACAATAATATGGCAGTTTTCATACTGCACTATACCAAAAATTTATTAACGTAAAATGGGGTGAGTTGCGAGAGTAGTTGGGTCATGAATGGGAAGAAAAGGGACGGTATGGTAGAGGGGTGAGTTGGTAGTTTTAGACCATAGTTGTCATATTGTTACAAAAGTACTTTATTCTTTTGGCAAGTAAACCGAAGTATTGTACATTGTGTTAATTCTAGCAATAGCACATCTTTTACGAATAGGTATTTTAATTAACGTGCCATATATATATCAACTTTTATTGTGGTATAAACTTCGAATCTCACCCAACTCACTTCATTTTACGGTAACTACTTACCAGTTAAATTTTCATCTAATGGAATGAATGCAATAGCTTTGCCTTCCATCCATATTTTTATACTATCCTACTAAGAAAGTTAAAATTCAACCCATAATAACTATTTTTAATTTATTTCCAACTATCAGACAAGCTTCCAAAAGTTTCAGTAAGCAAGTTTCCAAAAGAAAATTCATGTAAAGTAAATAATTCCCACACTCTTGAGGATTTCTAGAAACTTTAAGACCATCTGTAAAACATTCAGTAGCAGAGATAAGTAAAGGGGCACATTGCTAGATTCTTTGCAGTTGCTACTGTAAAGTACCCGATCCGAGTTCAGCAGTCATCGAGTCATTGAACCCTTTTTAACCCTCCCTTCGTAATGTGTTTAGGGTTCCGTCGTTGAAACAAAATCCTTTTCAGCTGCGGGCATTTTTCTTAGTTTGTGATAGAGTTTCCGCAACTGTATTTGATAGCGACTACGGTGCTCGAAAGAGATCGAGAGATGGAGAAAGAGACGGAAATACCCCGAACGCCGCAATCGCTATAGAATTCGACCACGTACAACTCATGGTAAGCACACAGTTGGTGGCTGAGTTTGTTCATGGTGGCCCAGCGGTAAGGGCGTGTGAATTTCAAAATACTCTAAGGTTGTCAGGACGCCTGTTGTCTGCCTCTACGGTGTTTCTGTCTCTTGTGATGTGTTATTTATATGAGGAGTGCAATGAAGAATATTCGTGCTGTGCAATTTCAGCGTAAGCAAACCAATGTGAATTAGGTGCATGAAAATATTGTCGAATCTGTATTGGGTAAACTAAATCTAAACAGTCAGTTTATGTTGGCACATACGAGTACATATAGGAAGTGTGTGTGTACATCTTACCTTTGTATAATTTGTATTTAGTACCCATTACCAAGTTACCATTGATATTAGCGCCTCTCAGCGTAGCACGCCACTTCGTGTTGGAATGTTATAAATGTCAAACACCAAACCTACGGATGATAATACCCAAACCCCCCGTCAAAACTCATCATCAAACTCAACATCGAATTCCTACACTCATCCTTTACTTCCTTACCAAGTAATCAAAGTGTGCAAAAAAGATGTATACATGTTTGTTTTTCCTCCGATTCCGTAGGTTGTCGATGTCACAGTTTTACTGACCTTTCTCTGACTCAATTTCCAAGCAGCCAAATGAAATACATCATTTTATTTTGGTAGTCGGTATCAATGATTAAATACAACTTAGTCGCATATTTTGACAGTGGATTTCTCCAATGTCGTGAGACGCATGTTAAATAGTTAGACATACGACATTTGAAAAATCCACTGGCAATATCAAGGCCTCACCACACTGGTGACAGTTATTGACAATTATTGTTCTACTTTCATGCTTTGGTTCTTCTTCCGTGTACTTATGGAAGTGTCTGAGGTGAATGCTGCGTCATGCCGCGCCGCTTCGCGTTCGTGTACAATCGTTCATGTAGGACACTTCCATAGGTACCAAAGGCTCGTTTTTTCCGCACCGCAACGCGCTGCGTCACGGTCGCGTCTGTTTCGTTTGTACATAACGTTAGTAACATTTCCATAATTCTACAGGCTCAAATCAAAAATGTTATCTAATAAAAAGCATTGCCAATCTTTTGTCATTAAAAAGTTACACTCTATCAATTAGGCTGTCACGTCGGTTCTCCCTTGACCACTTTTACCCTTAACTCGGGATTAGATCTGTTCGCTTGAAAAGTTTCAACATTCCTCTAATTGATGAACTGCTCGGTTTTGTTCTGACGTTTAACATGTCTCAATTAAAGGCCTCGATTAGATACGATTCTTGGATTTATACGAATTAAATTCTGGGATAATTATTGTTTTGCCTAAACACGGGACGGGTAAGTATTGTTTTTACCATTGGGTACGTATTGTGGGTTTGTGTTGTGTGTTCCAAAGAGATTACAGCGAGTTAATTTAACGTCAAAATAACTTATAGTCGTTTATGTGATTGTATATAATGCCTAAATATTTGCAATTATACGAGTATATATTTATTTTTAATTTATATTTAAAACTTCTCTGACATAAATTTTTTAACATTTATATTATATTTTTTTTTAATTCAGAGATAAACTGGAATTTTATAAGAAACATTTTAGAGCCTTATCTATCACACTTGGGCGATTTAAAAGCGATTTCTATATTCGCGCCTTCGCCTCCATACAAAACTCGCTTGTAATGTAAATCGCAAATGTGATAACGGCCTTAAATATCGTATGAAATAGAAATGATTGATATCATCAAAAAATTCACCACTTTCACAGCCAAACTCTCTAACTGCTACTTTAACCCAATATCGCACGTAGACCCTTTATTTAATAAATAAACTTCGTGGTAGTCGCAGACGCGATCGGTGACCGCTACCCGCAGCCCCAGGTGTGTGCGCTGCAAAAATAAATTACTTTAATTTAGCTAACCTTCTGCGAGTGCACAAAACTTCTTAAATTCGTTAAGGCTTTAGATCGAAAAGTTATTGATTTTGGGGCTCGTACCTAAAGAATAGTACATTAATGTCGAAGCATGGAAAAAGGCGATTTGCAGGGCGATTAGTATGTTTAAACGGACGACTTTAGGAGTCCGATTGAACCAAAACCTGTTCAATTTCATACTTGCGGCAGTTACGGCGGGCGTTTTGACATGTCACCGTTTTATTTTATTTTATTGAACTGCATTTTTCTTTTATACGCTATTCAAGATACAGAACTGTCGCGGTAGCAACATAATAATATTGAAAATCATTATAATATTAACCACCGACCTTCTGTTTTGGTTGTTTAGGGCCAATGCCTTCATTTTATATGACAGATTCAATGGTTTTTTTAAGTTTGAAGCTCGAAAAGTAATGGAATTTGTATGCAACTTTTCTGTCGCGAAATCGCGAGTTCAATTTCTGTAACTTTTTAATTTTTGATTGACCATAAACAAAGCACTATACGACCTCATTTGTAACCGGAAAAGTCGACATTGCATAGCATTTTTGAGAAAAATGTGTTATCTAAGTGTATTCAGAGGCAAAGTTTGAAGGTCTAATGGTCAACTGAGTGTTAGTTTATGTTTTCGCTATAACTTATCGTACCGAACTATATAACCGTAGCGAAGATGATTAGTATATGTTAAGTCAGTAAAATGTAATATGTACCTACTTAAACTCGTTTTTATCCCAATAATAAGCTAGAAAATCCGCGTGAAAATTCCTATTCCTTACATCCGGTTAGTTCTACCCGTTGTAAGAAATATGTAGTTAGTTGAAGTATTTATAAAATTCTCGTGACCAACAGTTTTTCTTACTTTAAATGCTGAACTCAGTACAAAGCCTAGTTTTGTAAACTACAGAAAACATTAATTAGGTGAAATCCGGTTTATGTGATCTGTGAAATATGGATTATCCCTAATTATTTGGAAATATTAACGGAGAATTTGGAATAATATACCTACCTAATATCCGCAGTGATAAAATAAATAGACTTATCCCAAAAAATCATAAAGAAAATTTACGTAAAAAACTGTTAATAGACAGGCGTTATATATAGGATATTAAAATAAAATAAATATTACCGGAACACAAAGAAAGTGTACAGACAATCAGATGCAGAAACTTATATAATACTCGTAACCTACAACTAAGTCAATATCAATCTAGTGGTATATGAAATGTCTAATAGGCACAAGCTCAACCCCGTGTATTGCTTATTTTATACCCCAACATTAACATAGTGACTCGAAAAGGCACCCTTTAGCCAAGTCTCCTTTGTTGTCCCATTACCGTGTCCCACTCAAATTACCAACACTTACAGCGTCGTACATACACAACATGCAAATTTGAAGACATTTGCTCGCCACTTAGGGTGCTTGTACAGACCTGGTGCGGAATACCACCGAGATATAAGTAGTAGTAGCCTTCAAGGAGAAAAATTGTAGCAAGATTTTGAAATAAGTATTTGTTTGTTCTTTGTTCAAGATTGAGCAAAGTCGCTCATTTCAGGTATTGACACATTTCCGCGCGGTCGAAGTATGGTATGGGCGTCTCTAGTATTGACCTCTTTGCGAAATACACAATGCCACACATATTGTGTTGTATGAAAGAGTAGAAGTAGTGCATCAATATAACAACCAAGGTCAAATAGCAAATGTTCAGGATGCACATACCTACGCGGCATAAGATGAACAATATGTAAATTACCTGCCGAAGCTTAGTGCGCCGTCAATGAATATGCAGTAATATAATTAAATTTAGTAAAACAATTGAAAAAAAAGATCAATGCGATCGCAACGTAGGTATGTGAGATGTGAGTAGTTAAGTACTTCAAGTAAATGATAATTACACAATCGCAAATCGTACATTGTACTAGCATAGTCTCACACCAATAAAACCCGTTGTAGTTTCTTTGAAATAAACGAACACTTTCTAAGAGAATCCAGCGATATTTATAAAACTCTACTCTAGCGAGTTCCATCCAATGCAGTTCATGCTCCCAGGGGAACCCTTAAGTCGCGGTCCTTTCACTCAGACCGTACACGAAGCAACTGAAAACAAAATGCTACCGCACAGGACTAAAAGGGTACAAATTTATTTGTTAAGAGGGATTTTACGACCTTTTGTAACTGGCAATGTTTATGCCCTAAGGCTATAGTGAAGCGATTGAAAAATTCGTTGACTCCAACGGTTTCTTATAAGATTGCGGTTAGATATCTGTCCGAGATGTGTTCGAGTCCTGTCTGAGGCGTGTTTATAAAAACTGAATCTTTGTTTACGACGCAGATTTCATTTCGTGAAGTAGTTTCTTTAATTTCTAAGTTAGAGTTTTCACGCTAACGCTAACGCAATGTTTTCTGCAAAAAATAAATTTTAATCTGAGTTTATAGTGTAATTTACCTTAGTAGGTATGGTATTTATACCTAATTTATAAAATGATCCACATACTTCACCGTGAAGAGAGTGCGGAGGACTGCAGGTAGTTTCTAATATCCGCTGCTAAACTATGAGTCGAGCGATATTAGTTTCAACCAGCTTTAGTTACAATCTCTGAAATATGGAGATTTAATCATACGTATGCATTTCATAGACCGACATATGATTGAATCTCCAAATTTCAGAGCTCCTATGAAAGGAGATAGTTATCCGTTCTCTATGCGAGCTGTGCACTAGTTTATAAACAGCGTGTAATATGGATACTACACAGCGTGTGATATGGGACTTTCCGGTAGTACTCGTAATGTGTGTACAGTCGAGTGTAAAAATATGGGTGGACACATCTTACTCAAAAATATGTCCCATAGCATTTTATTCCATTGTAATAAGAGCGTAGTACCATATTTATGAGACGATTTTGTCGATACGTATTTTGCACTTGACTGAATATCAAGGAAAATTTTGTAAGAGACGGTAAGTCTAAGGCCAGGGCCAATGTCATGAAAATCGAACTATTGCGGATTTGTATCTCCATGTCTGTCACACCTGCATATTGGAGTGTCAGAGACGTTTTCCCGTCAATGCCAAATTTCGATGTTCGTGGTAGGCATGCTTCTCTTCAGTGTTTCTATGTGGAAGATCGTTACGCGAACGCGAAGCGGGTCGACGCGGCGCGGCACTCTTCTGAGACATTTTCATAAGTATCAACGGTTTGTTTCTTATCTGTCGTACGCCATTATCAAAATGTGAACTTTAAAATGATTTTTTAGACGACTTACCTAGCACCTTGTCAGCAGTCAAATAACTCGTGTGTGTTGTTCCCGTCAGGAAAACGCCAGAGTCATGCACAGAACACAGAGTTTCCAAAGAGTACAAACTCTGCACGACCACTGATAAGGCTAAGTACCTAGCTAAGATATCTCAGAGACGGGATAAAGCCTGGAGCGAGAGCCTTATTTAAACTGAACTAGCAGAGCTTAACAATAATTTAAGTAGAACGCTTTTTCTAGATTGCTTCGTACGATTTTTTTTGATGTTTCAGTGCGTTATTAGACTCTTTAAATTGTTCGGGTTTTGAAAATAAATACAAAATTGTTCATAACTTACCCAAATGAAAACAAAAATGACAACAATGAATAACGAGACTAAATTATGATTGACATGTGATTTTATCGGTAAATTGACAGCATTTCATATTTTTTTAGTATGATCTTTTTAAATTGTACTGACTGAAAGAATGCACCGGGTAACTTTTATATTTTGGTCAAAAATCAATTTATATTATGAGTATTGTGTCGTCACGACTGTTTTTCAGCACTGAATCAGCTTTGTGATGCTAACAATTTTTAAGGGTGTTTACTAAAATTCTGTGAAAAAAAATGTTTAAATATATTTTTGTTATCTGCGTTTTCTCTCGAAAAGGTTTTCGGTTTAGGTTATAATTTGCGATGCCTGTCAAATAATCTTTGGGGAGTGGACGGCTCTTATTTGTGTCAAGCTAAAACATACAAAAAAGCGATAACAGGGTGATAAGTGTCTGAAGTCGAAGAATGACAAAGAATTTCGTGACCTTTGCCGAAAATCGCAAACTAAATCAATATATCAACAAAACAACTAACAAATAGCCTCTCAGTCTAAACGCATATACCAAGGTGTTATCTAATTAATACCAAACCATAAATATGTCGTACGGCAATTTTGGAATCCCAAAACTAATCTTAGTACCTCCTAGTAATTCTAGTAAGCCAGGACATTTGGCTGGCAAAGAAAAATCAAAACTCGCCAACAGCCAATCCATTTGTCATCAAAAGCTAACTTGATACCACAACCCAACCTTTACTTTCACATCGTCGTATCTAACCTTTATAGATTAGTTACAAATACAAACTTTTCTTCTTAGACATACAGTTGAAATTCCACTAAAACATGACACCGTCACATGAGGTCGCGACAGATATCTCCGAATTCCTTTTTCAAACCACCAATATCAAACGCTTGAAATTCGCAATCAATTCGCAATATCGGATTACGGCGATTTGAATTTAAATTTCGAACATCGCATACGTAGTTACTTACGCAAGGTATTTTCACTTTTTGACCGTTCATTAGAAATTAAACTGTAGTGACATGAAATACAGTTGATTTTTGTATTGCTTACATGGTTAAGCTGTGCTTGACTGGAGTTTTCTCGGAATGCGAATGGATTAAAAATCATCGGGATAGTTTCGGGTAATTAATCTTGCGAGTTGTCCGAGCGGTGTCCGCTGTCAGGCGGGACTGTCCCGGCTGCGCCGTAAATCTTGGACGCCCGGGCCCTGTCCGTATCGCACGCGTGCAAACACTGTCCTATTTTTTTTAAAAGACTTTTTGAATTCTTGCTTTGGTAACCTTTACAAATGGCTGCCTTTGAAAGGCGACCATTGCAATGTGAAATACAAGCATCCTAATTTTAGGGTTTCATTGCGAAAATGCTAAAAACGGTACTATTACCATTTGGCCATGTCTTCTGTCTACCCAGTCGGGATTAATCTCATTTAAGCTAGAAATTAAAAGGGACATGGGTAATACTTATACAATAATATGTTTTTATCTTATATCGCAAATATCGTCTTTATCACCAATATAGTAATATCACATATATAAATAGGCATACGCCAGAAAAAAAACATTATCATCGCCAAGCAATAAATAAACATAGGTAAACACGAATTCATATCAAGTATGAATTCGTGGCATGAGGGGCACGAAATGTACTTTCTTTATACCAAGCCAATGGCGGTACAATAAGTAGGTACTTTCAATAAAATCTTCAAAATATTTGTGAGTTTTCGATTCGAAATTCATCCGTCCTTTGTAAAATGCGGACCTACGAAAGTATTCCTTTGAGTCCTTTGACAGACGGGCAACGTTATTTTTTTTTAGTGTACATTACAAGTTGCAATTTAGAACTAGCATACCAAAGCGTAGTATAGTGTTATATTCGGTACACCGAATGTGACGAAGCAAATGTTTTAATATAATAACTAAATTAGGCTGTACTTGCAGTAGGTGTTTATTCGATGTATTTTCGAAATTCATGAGAATACCAGTATAAAGTTTTAATTAATTTGGTATGACCTAAATTAAACGTAGTTTCGTTGTTTATCACAAAACATTTTCCAGTCTGTATAGCAGTGTGAATAACTGAACTTATAATAGTTATAATTGTTATATTTATGAGGTTTCGTCGGATATTTCATGCTTTTGAATATTATATTCATACACAACAAATTCAAATTAGATGTTCGATGGTTGCTTTCCGAGCCTTGTGAAGATCGAGGCTCAGCAGTTATTATGTTATTAGTTTTAATGGGTCGGCAACGCGCGAGTGACACCCCTGGAGTTGCAGCCGTCCATAGGCTACGGTGTCCGCTCTCTATCAGGCGAGTCGTATGCTTGTTTGCCTCCAACGTGATATAAAAAGACTAGTTATAGTCTGACAATCACAGGCCCCACAAGTTTTTTTTTTAATTTATGTACCTCCCTAATTTTTTCAGGAAGAAAAAGAAAAGAAGAAGGAGAAAGGCAATGAAAAATTTAAGAATTCCCCGCGTCGAGTAGGATTCAAACCCACGACCTCTCGGAACACCGGTCAGATCGCTCTGTCAATTGAGCTATCGACGCCTGATCAACCTCGGCCAATATTTCCACTTTTTCTTTCATTTGGTTACACGCCTTAGGGAGGCGTGTAGCGACATTTACCGAAAGTGTTAAACACTTGTACGGCATCGATGTTCTACGACATTTTAGAATTCAAAATGTAAATGTCGCTACGATTCTCATTCATCCATAGTTCATTCATCAATATTTTGTATATTTTCTTATTTTTGAAACGCTTAAGGTGCGATCCGCTAATTCTACTGCTCAGTATGATGGCGCCATCTCTGGCTTCTAGTTGAAAATAATCTGTAAAGATTATATAGAAGGACAACACTAGACGTATGTCTGAGCACATAATAAATAATTGGTCTGAGCTATAAGATTGGCGGAACGCACCTTAAGCGTTTCAAAAATAAGAAAGGATTGGATATGCTTAGGGTGTTTTTTTTAACGTTATTAGCCCGTCTAGACCAAAAAATCAAAGAGCTAGACCAAAATATATAAAACTTCTACATTATGCACTATTAACACTGTGTAAAATACTTCTTGGCACAATTCCACTGCATATACCTACCAGCTGTATTGCCCAGCTTGTCCAAAAGGCATTCCTTCCGCACTACAGTATCCAAGATTTACAACGAACGCGGACTGTCCCGCTGATTCATGGCGCAGTTCCTACGTTTCTTTAAACCATTTTGCATAATTAAGATAAATACTCTGTTTAGGGTATACTGCGAATGTTTTACGCATTTCAAGCAAAATAAAATTGTGATAATGATTTGTAAATATGAGTGTAATATTTTATGTGAGGGAGACAAGCTTTTAGTTGGGTACTTTGCCTAAACTTAACTTGGTAAAAATGTAAATGTGAAGTTTGAAACGTTTCGTTACCATCAATTTTTTTTTGTTAGACTAAGATTGCGCGAATGCATCCAGGCAGAAATAAAATGTTACGCGTCAAATAAGCCCTTTATTGTTTCACCTCATGTACCTACTACATGGACCAGTGTGCTTACCACGCGTAGCTGTAGTAAACGATGTCTCGTTTACGTCTCGTTATCAACAGTTGCATCTCGCCTTCACCAGCAAGTGCAAGCAAGATGCACTGACAGTGAGTTGACGTAGGAGATAACGAGTATAGTATTCTACAGTTTTCAAACTGAACTCGAGTTCGCTAATTCTAAAACTCTTTATTTAAGTACTCAAATGCAGATAAGTATAGAGTAAGTAGTAGGTAGTAAGCTAAGGTATATAATACTTATCGATGAAATAAATAACTTCTGCTTAATTCTGCAGCTGTAGTGCACTAGATTCAATTGAGACGACATTCGTTGTTCTCCAGCAGATTTTTATTGGCCTAGTTTCCCCATTACTTTTACCATCGGAACAACACAACCGGGTTTGACACGTAGTGTCACATTGTGTTGTCGTCACGGAATTGCTTGTCGATTCCGATAAGCAAACAGAAATGTGGACGGCGGAAATGCGTTGGTTGGCGTTGTTATAAAGGATTGCTAGTGTCTAACCGTTTTGCAAAACTGAAAATATTCTGTTTGTGACCTAACTTTAATAAGGAGAAGGTTATCTACTCGTACTCATTTGTGCTTATAAAAAAAGGTACTCCGTCAAAATTATGAATCGATTTTCTCGTTTGTTTGCAAGGATATATTTATAAGATGGTAATAAATGTTAATTCTCGTTAAAATAACGTAAATGGGATCCAAATGGAGCACATGAATTTACTCAATTTGAAAACAATATTCACTGTGATTATTATTTTATTTTTAAATGTAAATCCAGCATTTTACGAATTTTCTATAACCACTAATTTACACACCATCCAACAACCATATCTACAATTAACATTAATTCAATTACATCTATAGTATTTTTGTAACAAAAAAAGACAACTTCGATTAAGAGCGGGCAGAGTGTTTGCCGCGGACACGAAATAGGCATTTAGCGGCCCCGCACTGCTCGCTATCTGTGTGCGTGCGCGCACGCACACTACTACACCGGCGCGTCATTATTCGGGCGTTAAAAGGTTATAACTTAGAAATCTTAGAATTCCTCATTTTTATAATCCTTTGATACAGATATTGTATTAATTCACCTAATATTTGTTCGGTTTTTCCAAATGATTTTATTATTTGTGTTTGTATTTAGTACTAAAGAAAGGTACCATTCTGTCGGTTGTTGATAAGGTTAATTTCTAAACTAATATTTATGACATTCGCGCCTTATCGACAACCGGCAGAATGGCAAAGTGCCTTTTTCTAAATAAAAGCACATTTTTTATGATTTCATATGTGGCTATTTACGGCTAAAGGTACCTTATGGACGGTCGGCGCTTACGTCGCGTTGCAGCGCATTATTATCAGCGTCTTTGTTAACAGCGTAAGCGCCGATCGTCCATAAGGTACCTTTCACCGCAAAACGTCACATATTATGAAATCGTTAAAAAATTGTGTCGTTTTCTTGGTAAAAGTACCACATTGTCGCCTGTTGATAAGGTTTTCCAAGTGATTCTTTATGACAGAAGCGCCTTATCATTCTTATCAATAAGCGACAATGTGGTATCTTTCTTTACCCAGAAAACGTCACTTTTATAATATTGATTATATCAATATTTATAAATTTTGTAAGGTTGACTCCGATTTGGATAAAAATCGATATCCGAGGATCCGACGAAGTGATTAACATGAATCCAGAGTCAAAATGGTAAAATATTGTAAAAACCGACGCCATCTTGGATTTTGTAAGATCAACTCCGATTTGGATAAAAATTGATATCTGACGATCCGGCGGGGTCCTTAACATGAATCTAGAATCAAAATCGTTAAATATTGTAAAAAGCGACGCCATCTTGGACTTTGTGAGATTAACTCCGATTTGGATAAAAATCGATATCTGACGATCCGGCGGGGTCCTTAACATGAATCCAGAATCAAAATCGTTAAATATTGTAAAAAGCGACGCCATCTTGGATTTTGTGAGATTAACTGCGATTTGGATAAAAATCGATATCTGAGGATCCGGCGGGGTGATTAACACGAATCTTGAGTCAAAATTGTAAAATATTGTTAAAACCGACGCCATCTTGGATTTTGTAAGATCAACTCCGATTTGGATAAAAATTGATATCTGACGATCCGGCGGGGTCCTTAACATGAATCTAGAATCAAAATCGTAAAATGTTGTAAAAAGCGACGCCATCTTGGATTTTGTGAGCTTAACTCCGATTTGGATAAAAATCGATATCCGAGGATCCGACGGAGTGATTAACATGAATCCAGAGTCAAAATTGTAAAATAATGTAAAAACCGACGCCATCTTGGATTTTGTAAGATCAACTCCGATTTGGATAAAAAATTATATCTGACGATCCGGCGGGGTCCTTAACATGAATCCAGAATCAAAATCGTTAAATATTGTAAAAAGCGACGCCATCTTGGACTTTGTGAGATTAACTCCGATTTGGATAAAAATCGATATCTGACGATCCGGCGGGGTCCTTAACATGAATCCAGAATCAAAATCGTTAAATATTGTAAAAAGCGACGCCATCTTGGATTTTGTGAGATTAACTGCGATTTGGATAAAAATCGATATCTGAGAATCCGGCGGGTTGATTAACATGAATCTTGAGTCAAAATTGTAAAATATTGTTAAAACCGACGCCATCTTGGATTTTGTAAGATCAACTCCGATTTGGATAAAAATTGATATCTGACGATCCGGCGGGGTCCTTAACATGAATCCAGAATCAAAATCGTTAAATATTGTAAAAAGCGACGCCATCTTGGACTTTGTGAGATTAGCTCCGATTTGGATAAAAATCGATATCCGAGGATCCGACGGAGTGATTAACATGAATCCAGAGTCAAAATTGTAAAATAATGTAAAAACCGACGCCATCTTGGATTTTGTAAGATCAACTCCGATTTGGATAAAAAATTATATCTGACGATCCGGCGGGGTCCTTAACATGAATCCAGAATCAAAATCGTTAAATATTGTAAAAAGCGACGCCATCTTGGACTTTGTGAGATTAACTCCGATTTGGATAAAAATCGATATCTGACGATCCGGCGGGGTCCTTAACATGAATCCAGAATCAAAATCGTTAAATATTGTAAAAAGCGACGCCATCTTGGATTTTGTGAGATTAACTGCGATTTGGATAAAAATCGATATCTGAGAATCCGGCGGGTTGATTAACATGAATCTTGAGTCAAAATTGTAAAATATTGTTAAAACCGACGCCATCTTGGATTTTGTAAGATCAACTCCGATTTGGATAAAAATTGATATCTGACGATCCGGCGGGGTCCTTAACATGAATCCAGAATCAAAATCGTTAAATATTGTAAAAAGCGACGCCATCTTGGACTTTGTGAGATTAGCTCCGATTTGGATAAAAATCGATATCTGAGGATCCGGCGGGGTGATTAACATGAATCTTGAGTCAAAATTGTAAAATATTGTTAAAACCGACGCCATCTTGGATTTTGTGAGATTAACTGCGATTTGGATAAAAATCGATATCTGAGGATCCGGCGGGGTGATTAACACGAATCTTGAGTCAAAATTGTAAAATATTGTTAAAACCGACGCCATCTTGGATTTTGTAAGATCAACTCCGATTTGGATAAAAATTGATATCTGACGATCCGGCGGGGTCCTTAACATGAATCTAGAATCAAAATTGGAAAATATGGTAAGAATCGACGCCATCTTGGATTTTGTGATATCAACTCCGATTTGGATAAAAATCGTCAGATATCGATTTTTATCCAAATCAGAGATAATTTTCCAAAATCCAATTTGGCGTCGGTGTTGACATTATTTAACAATTTTGACTATGGATTCATGTTATGGACCCCGCTGAATCGTCAGATATCGATTTTTATTCAAATCGGAGTTAATCTCACAAAATCAAAGATGGCGTCACTTATTACAATATTATACAGTTTTGATTCTGGATTCATGTTAAGGACCCCGCCGGATCATGAGATATCGATTTTTATCCAAATCAGAGTTTATCTTACAAAATCCAATATGGCGTCAGTGTTGACGTTAATTAACAATTTTGACCATGGATTCATGTTATGGACCCCGCCAGATCGTCAGATATCGATTTTTATCCAAATCAGAGTTAATTTTACAAAATCCAATATGGCGTCTATTCTTACCATATTTTCCAATTTTGACTTAAGATTCATGTTAGTCACCCTGCCGGCTCCTCAGATATCGATTTTTATCCAAATCGCAGTTAATCTCAAAAAATCCAAGATGGCGTCGCTTTTGACAATATTTTACGATTTTGATTCTGGATTCATGTTTAGGACCCCGCCGGATCGTCATATATCGATTTTTATCCAAATCAGAGTTGATCTTACAAAATCCAAGATGGCGTCGGTTTTAACAATATTTTACAATTTTGACTCAAGATTCATGTCAATCACCCCGCCAGATCCTCAGATATCGATTTTTATCCAAATCTGAGCTAATCTCACAAAATCCAAGATGGCGTCGCTTTTGACAATATTTGACGATTTTGATTCTGGATTCATGTTAAGGACCCCGCCGGATAGTCAGATATCGCTTTTATCCAAATCGGAGTTGATTTTACAAAATCCAAGATGGCGTCGCTTTTTGCAATATTTTACGATTTTTAATCTGGATTCATGTTAAGGACCCCGCCGGATAGTCAGATATCGATTGTTATCCAAATCAGAGTTGATTTTACAAAATCCAAGATGGCGTCGCTTTTTACAATATTTTACGATTTTGATTCTGGATTCATGTTAAGGACCCCGCCGGATCGTCAGATATCAATTTTTATCCAACTCGGAGTTGATCTCACAAAATCCAAGATGGCGTCGCTTTTTACAATATTTTACGATTTTGATTCTGGATTCATGTTAATCACCCCGCCGGATCCTCAGATATCGATTTTTATCCAAATCGGAGCTAATCTCACAAAGTCCAAGATGGCGTCGCTTTTTACAATATTTAACGATTTTGATTCTGGATTCATGTTAAGGACCCCGCCGGATCCTCAGATATCGATTTTTATCCAAATCGGAGTTGATCTTACAAAATCCAAGATGGCGTCCGTTTTAACAATATTTTACAATTTTGACTCTGGATTCATGTTAAGGACCCCGCCGGATAGTCAGATATCGATTTTTATGCAAATCGGAGTTGATTTTACAAAATCCAAGATGGCGTCGGTTTTTAAAATATTTTACAATTTTGACTCTGGATTCATGTTAATCACCCCGCCGGATCCTCAGATATCGATTTTTATCCAAATCGCAGTTAATCTCACAAAATCCAAGATGGCGTCGCTTTTTACAATATTTAACGATTTTGATTCTGGATTCATGTTAAGGACCCCGCCGGATCGTCAGATATCGATTTTTATCCAAATCGGAGTTAATCTCACAAAGTCCAAGATGGCGTCGCTTTTTACAATATTTTACGATTTTGATTCTGGATTCATGTTAAGGACCCCGCCGGATCGTCAGATATCAATTTTTATCCAAATCGGAGTTGATCTTACAAAATCCAAGATGGCGTCGGTTTTAACAATATTTTACAATTTTGACTCAAGATTCATGTTAATCACCCCGCTGGATCCTCAGATATCGATTTTTATCCAAATCGGAGCTAATCTCACAAAATCCAAGATGGCGTCGCTTTTTACAATATTTGACGATTTTGATTCTGGATTCATGTTAAGGACCCCGCCGGATAGTCAGATATCGATTTTTATCCAAATCGGAGTTGATTTTACAAAATCCAAGATGGCGTCGGTTTTTACAATATTTTACAATATTGATCCTAGATTCATGTCATGGTCCCCACTGGATCCTCAGATATCAATTTTCATCCAAATCGGAGTTTATCGCACAAAATCCAAGATGGCGTCGCTTTTTACAGTATTTTACGATTTTGATTCTGGATTCATGGTAAGGACCCCGCCGGATCGTCAGATATCGATTTTTATCCAAATCGGAGTTTATCTTACAAAATCCAAGATGGCGTCGGTTTAAACAATATTTAACAAATTTGACTCATGATTCATGTTAATCACCCCGCCGGATCCTCAGATATCGATTTTTATCCAAATCGGAGTCAACCTTACAAAATTTATAAATATTAATGTAATAAATATAATTTATAATTTTTTAATATATTTGTAAATATCTGCTCCATCATCAGACCTTGGAAACCATGCATGGCCCAAGTGCTCGTCGAATCAAAACTAACGAGTCTAAACACGAAGGTATTCTATCAACTGGTTCCTGAGTACCAGTTGACACTTTACTGCTCCACCATCAGACCTTGGACACCATGTATAGCCCAAGTGCTCGTCAAAACAAAATCTACGAGTCTGAACACGAAGGTATTCCACCCACTGGTTCCTGAGTACCGGTTGACACCTTTTTGCTCCATCATCAGACCTTGGACACCACTCACGATCCAAGTGCTCGTCAAAACAATACAAATGACTCCAAACATGGGGGTATTACATCAACTACTGCCTGAGTTCCGGTGGCCGCCTTTCTGCTCCATCATCAGACCTTGGACACCACCTACGGCCCAAGTGCTCGCCTAACCAAACCTAACGAGCCCAAACACAGGGGTATTACATCAACTACTTCCTGAGTTCCGCTGGTCATCTTTCTGCTCCATCATCAGACCTTGGACATCAGTCACGGTCCAAGTGCCCGCCAAAACAATACAAATGAGTCCAAACACGGGGGTATTACATCAACTACTTCCTGAGTTCCGGTGGTCATATTTCTGCTCCATCATCAGACCTTGGACACCACTCACGGTCCAAGTGCTCACCAGAACAAACCTAACGAGCCCAAACACGGGGGTATTACATCAACTACTTCCTGAGTTCCGGTGGTCATCTTTCTGCTCCATCATCAGACCTTGGACACCACTCACGGTCCAAGTGCTCACCAGAACAAACCTAACGAGCCCAAACACGGGGGTATTACATCAACTACTTCCTGAGTTCCGGTGGTCATCTTTCTGCTTCATCATCAGACCTTGGACACCAGTCACGGTCCAAGTGCCCGCCAAAACAATACAAATGAGTCCAAACACGGGGGTATTACATCAACTACTTCCTGAGTTCCGGTGGCCACCTTTCTACTCCGTCATCAGACCTTGGACATCTTCTACGGTCCAAGTGACACTATATACAATGAGGTATAAACGAAACTAACTCTGTATGTCATTCATTTTGAACTGGTTGCTATTGCCTATTTCCTTTGGAAACACAAAAAATGGTAAAAAAATTCTTATACCGTTTTGCTACCTATAACGCAGTATACGTACACAATGAACATCGATTTATTTCAAGATGTAGACGCTCCGCAGAGAGACGTGGTGTCGCTTCGAACATTCGGGGCCGACTGACTATTTCGAGTGTTGCTCACTTGTTATATTTCAACGATCAGATTCCATAGTAATTTTGTATGGCGGATTTTTAGGACGTTTTAAAAAAATCATAATTAATTAATGAACCAGTATTATGTAACAAGACTATACGAATTCAGTAGCTTGTATATTTGAGATTGGATAGAGTTAGTTTTTAAAAATAAAGCAAATGATTTTTCATTCACTTTGGCATAAACGCTGACACGCGTTTTTCTCAATTTTGCTGCGTCTTTGCGTAGACATATTTACTAAACTGTACATTATTGTAGATTGTAAATACACGAATATGGTAGACACACTCTTTGAGATAATAATTACATGCATCTTGTATGTCTTTGCAAATAATTGAGGACGCCACAGTCTTAACCGTAACTGTCGTTTACGTTGAAAACACTCTGCCCCCTCTTAAACTACATTTTAAATTGTAAGATCCCAAACTCGAAAACTGTGAAAAGTGGATTTGGCAATCCACTAAAACTGCCTACTCAGGTATCTACTTTTAATTAAAATAATAAAAAGCCACAATCAGCAGAACAATCCCGCTACATTCTCTTACAAAGCTCAATCATTTATAATAAGGAAGCTATCCTGTTAAATTAATATTTATAATATTATGAGGATGTTTTCGTACCTTTGTTTGTATTTGTCGGTGACGCACTTTGTTCCAATGAAGGAAGGTGTGAAACCATTGTGACTCAAGGGGGGCTAACATTGGGTCACATTAGGCTCTGATTAGAAACTAGTTTTTGCCCGGGACATTGTCTGCGTAGAATTACAACAATAACTATCCTATGTCCTATCCCAGGATGACTCCTGATAGTTTGACAACTATCCCCACACATTTATGGCGTTATTCATAAACGCACTTCAACAACAATTTAGCTAAATGATTGTTTGTCCTTGTCTGTCACTTTGACAATCGCTTTTGTCAGAATGGGAGAAAACATAATTTAACTAAATCTTTATCCGTTCGGAGCATTCCACGAGAATGACGCTTACGTGACGCGATTCATCTATTACTTCTGAAAACGTGATTTTGTGTCAACTTCATAGTCATTTAATTATTAATGTTATTAATACTTTTCACTTTTATTGTTTAATATGAAACATGAAGCCCTTTATTGGCAAGATAATCCGTAATGCCCCCACTCGTTGACGTCACTATTACAGAGCATTTTTCACTCAATTTAATACACTACTATTTAATTACTTAAGTAGGTACATATTATTACGAATAACGTAGAAGCACTACCTAGTGCTCGACGCCACGCCGTTTTTCGACATGGCAACTTTATGACAAAGTCACAAAGCTTAAATTTGAATATCGAATAACCTTTATTGTTCAAATTTAATCTTCATTGTTCAGTGTTCTTTGACATAAAGTGCCCCTGACGAATATTGGTGCAGCGTCGAGCACTGAGATATTTCTACGATATAGACCGAAGGTTATGTTTCAATAAAGAATAAAAAAATTGTTCGTATAACTACATAAAGTAAGAGTTGAGAAGTGGACATAATAATATAAACAGTAACTGGCAGCTTACCTCCGATTATCTTAACTGTATCTACATCTACAATGTTGCTTAGCAATAGGTACGAAGTTTAATTAAGCGGTAAACTGTTACTATAATAAACGCGTTTGTCCCCAATTAGGGTTTGGCCCAAGTTTTATTCAGGTGTGATCACAGTTCATAATGGTATAATTCGTTACACTTGAAGTTGAACTTTCTTCTTCTTTCTAGCGTATTCCCTGCTTTTGTCACGGCTCAGGGAGCCAGGGGTCAGCTTTGGCAAATAATCGTAAGATTTGACGTAGGCGCAAATTTTACCTTTAATAAACTAGCTGATGCC
Source organism: Lathronympha strigana (assembly GCA_949128165.1). Classification (NCBI taxonomy): domain Eukaryota; kingdom Metazoa; phylum Arthropoda; class Insecta; order Lepidoptera; family Tortricidae; genus Lathronympha; species Lathronympha strigana. The sequence goes on from OX421911.1 coordinate 7,184,045, forward strand.
CGCGATTTCGTCCACGGATAATTTTGTTTTTGTGAGAATTATTTTTAAAATTTCAGTTTTTACAGTATTACTAAATAAACATACACTGCTTCTGTTTCTTAATAAAATATTATACTTTACTTTGTTGTATTATACTTTGAAACTAAAACTTTTCCCATTCACAAATAAAAATTGCAAACCTAACGAAATGATAAGTTTTTTTTTTCTTAGGGTTCCGCCCCCGAAACCTTTTTACTGTCCCTTGATTATTTTCATATTTCACCAAAAGTTACGAATAAACCCACGCAAGAAAATAAGAAGTCAAGCTGCTTCCGTATTCCTTTAGTGTGGCGAATCAGCCAGAAGGAGGCTCTTAATAATTTTTATGCTGTACAATATCTTACAAATGAACCCACGCAAATTAAATAGGAAGTTAAGTTGTTTTTTTGTGTGGGCGGCTCCGCACAAAAAAAAATTATTTCATTATCTAGAAAAGGTTACGGTTGAACCTACACAAGTGACAAAGAAGTCATGCTAGTTACATTTTCCTTTAATGCAGGGTGCTCCACCCCCAAACCCCCCTTCTGGCCCTTCATTGCTTTCGTACTCTACCAAAAGGTATGACTGGACCTACGCAAGTAAAATATAAATCCTCCACCACCATGGGGTATAATTAACCCTCCACTTTGCTCAGCCAGGTTTGTGGCCACAATAACTAGTTACGTGAGTGTTATCCGTAATATTATTAAAATTTTAATGCGTCTCACAATGGTTCAAACACGAAAGTATTTCCAGTGCTGCAAAATGGTTTAAAGCTACTCCCTTGGACGTATTCCTCGACCGCTCCAGTTATAAATCCTCTACCACCTTGGGGTATAATTTACCCCGCACTTCGCTCAGCCAGGTTTGTAGCCGCAATAACTAATTTTGTGACTTAGATCATGTTTCAATGTAATAATCTTGCATCTACATCTCCATCTAAGTCTTTAATGTCTATTTGTGAGCAGTTTAGTTGAAGATATTGGTTAATTACATTCTACTTAGTTGGCTGTCTTTCTTGTGGTTCTTGTGAATTAACAGTGTTTATGTGAGATAAAATAAAGACAATAATTATCACGCATTGAATTCACTGAGATGAACTATTTTGAGTACTTTGATAGTCAAGATATTTTCAATAACTTTTGACTCATTAAAATTCTAATAGCCTAATAATATGTATTTTATGTCTGATACTCACGGGAGTTTTCTAATTAAAACTTTTGACTCTTGTTACTACCTGATGATAGTCAGCATGTGTACCTAATTAGAACCTTGACAAATAAGTAGGTATAAAAAGTGCAATACTTGACACCTTAATTCAAAGTAATCTCATTAGTAGGTAATCACCTAGTGTGGACAACGCACATATAGGCACCTACAGGGGGGTTACCACGATCGCCAAACGCGATTCAGTTCACCCCAGTGCTGATTCCTAAGTCGTGAACAGATTTTTTTAACAACAAAAAAACTTACAATTGAATGCCCAGGGTCAGAATAAAAACAAGCAATTTTTTTTCTGTTCTAAAAATTTCTTTATTTATTTTTGTCGTTAAGTTAGGTATTTATTATATTATTATAAAAGTAAAATAAGTACAAAACACATACAAAAACAATACAAAATACATATAAACATATTCTAAAAAACCGAACTCAGTGTGCCGCCGGAAACGGGGCAGGGCCCAGGCTGCCGGTGGTTAGGGCCACAGATAAAGGAACCGCCGGACTAGGTATTTAATATGTATACGCGCCGTCGTGTCCAGAATTACCGCCTTCTGCATCTGAACCTTGATTAATTTTATTATTAATTTTGTTTTTTGCACTTTATTTATTTATTTATTTATTGCATGCAAAAAATACGCAAGTAGGTATAACGGGTTAACTAGCACGTTTGGCGGAATAGCAAAGTAACATTATTTTCGTTGTAAATTTATCAAACTTTTATATTGTGATTACGTAATATTGTGATTTATTATCAAGGCTTTTTGAAATATCTAAGAAGTAAATGAAATAAATTTGATTTCTATCTGGGATAAATGTAAAAAAAATATATTTCTGTTCAAAACTTAGGAACAAGCCTGTATAACTTGTAATTGCACGCGTTCATTAGCTACTCGTCACTTTTTTTCGTCAGATATGTTTGCTACCATCGTAGGACGTTGTGTATCTAAGACTGAGTAACTAATGCCTAAAGGACGACTTACACTAGAACGGGACGGGGCGGGGCGAGACGGGACGATCTGTCGATTTATGTAGAGACAATCACGTCCGAGCTCGGAGCCCTCTGCACGCCTACCACGAACATCGAAAATTTGCATTGACGGGAAAACCTCTTTGTCACTCCAATATGCAAGTGTAACAGAGATGGAGATACGAATCCGCAATCGTTCGATTTTCGTGGTAGGCACATGTGTCAGAGGTTACGTGACGTTTTCTATAGAAACTGACGGATCGGCCCGGGCCGATCACGTCCCGGCCCGTTTAATCGTGACTCATCCTTAAATCTATCACTATCGCTAGAGCGACTTTATATACGAAAATGGGTGAATATGGGAATTACGGGAATGGCAGTTACGTACCTACTTTTAAAACAGAGTAGTTCAATCAGGTAAGGTAGTTTATTACATTACTTTCTTCACAAAACGATGGAACCCTTTGGTTTCGGGATCGTTTTGGTGTTGAAGCTTAGTGCAACACTTTGCCAGTTATTGAGTGCAGCCCAACAAAGGGAGGCTTTCTCGCCCTTAAATCTGAGTGAGCGGCGAACATTGGCGACAGGCTGCTTCTATAGAAGCGGGCGAATGCGTATAAAAAAAATTGATTCCTAGCCCTCTCCCGGCTTATGTCACGGCTCCGGGATCTTAGAGTGCGCTTTGGCCACTAATCCCAAGATTTGGCATAGGCGCTAGTTTTTTACGAAAACGACTGCCATCTGACCTTCCAACCCTTCGTTGACATGTCGTACATAAATTCCGAAAAACTACTTGGCACGAGCCGGGGTTTGAACCCGGGACCCGTGTTATGTTCAAAATGTTTTCAAATACATTCAAAATACAAATACCTACATAGTGTTAAATTATAGATATAGATAGTGTTAAAAACAGACCCTTTTGTAGTCGATTAAGACGCCACGTAGTCTTGACAATTTGGCCAATGAGGTTATCTCATTTCGTATTCGTCATCTCAATGTCATCATATGGAATTATGTTATTGGCCTAACACCCGAGTCACGTGGTAGTGTTTATTTACAATTTATCTTATCACTAACTCACTCACTAACTCTTGATAGCAATAAAAACAATGATTGCCGTACCATCACCCATTTTCGCTAAAAATGTAAACATTAAAAACCTTAAGGAATAACTAAATAACTTACTACTATACTTGTATACTTTTCTTAGTGTAGTGTCTCCTCTACCCAAAGGTTGTCTGGAAGAGATCGCTCTTTAGCGATAAGACCGCCTGTTGTTTGCCTCTTTTTCATGTGTAATCTATACCAGTTTGTGTTATTTTTGTTGTTTTGAGGTGCAATAAAGAGTTATTGTATTGTTGTATTGTAACGCGTGTCTCGATAAGAGTGTATTTTTTCTTTTCAAAATATAAACACGTATTTTTTTCATAAGAAAATTATTTAGCATTGCAAAGTATCCGTAGTAAGGGATAAAGAATGATTATAAATTGAAAGAGATGTCATATACTAAAGAAAAAGTGACCAAGGTCCCCGGTGAGCAGGGCTGGGATCGGGTAGCCCAGTGGTTAGGGCGTCTGCCGCGAAAGCAGGAGGTCGCTGGTTCGTTCCCAGCCCTGCTCACCGGGGACCTTGGTCACTTTTTCTTTAGTATATGACATCTCTTTCAATTTATAATTTATATATAGTAGTGTGACTACTTAAAAAAACACAAAAACATGAATCAAAACATTTATTACATTTAATAAATGATTTGATTCGTGCTTTATAATTGGATAAAGGATGACTCACACTAGAACGGGACAGTACAGGGCGGGTCGGGACGATCTATCGATCTCTACAGAAGAATCACGTGGTAGCTTGAAGCCCTCGGAGGTCACGTGACGTTTTCTATGGAAACTGACATATAAACATATAAAACCCCGGCCCAGTCACGTCCAGGCCCGTTCTAGTGTGAGTCATACGGAATACTGTCAAATGACCCAGATGGCAGAATGGCAATTAAGTTTTTCATGAACTTTGTTCGTTTATTTGTATGCAATAAACGAATATTTCCATTAATTTCCAAAACCGATAGTCTTTACGCCCGATGTGTTACAGTATTAATAAGTAAACGGTTCGGCTACGTATATCACCAGAAGGCCTAGTATAAAAGTTGCACGACATTAACTCCTCGACCGCGTTAGCGTATCGAGGGGTCAAAATATGAAAGTTGCCGGATGATTTAAATAAACGGCAAACATAATTTGAACTCCCGATACGCTAACGCGGTCGAGGAGTTAGTGTCGTACAATTTTTATACTAGGCCTTCAGTAATGGTTCTTAGATAGATTTTAACTCGCTTACAATACGACCAAACCAACAAGGTCAAGCTTTTGCATTGGTCACGAACGCCGTGATTACTACAATACAATACAATACAATACAATACAATAACTCTTTATTGCACCTCAAAACAACAAAAATAACACAAACTGGTATAGAACTGGTAGTGGTACTAAGCTGAAAGGTTGAAGTATTTTACCGTTGACTCTTTGATACCGATATTAGGGTTCCGTACCAAAATGGTAAAATAGGAACCCTTATGGTGCAACTCAGTCTGTCTGTGTCTGTCTGTCACATCGTTAAGTAGGTATATCGAGAACTATATACGCTAGTGATTTGAAATTTGGAACAGTTATAAAAAGGTTGACAAGGATTTATTATATAGGTATACATTTTAATTTACTTTTACTGAAAAATGCCCGATAAAAGAGGGGAAAACAAGTTTAGTTACTGGGTCTTGTGGGATATCATTTGCAAGGGCTTGATTTGCACATGCAAATGATTATTTTATAATTAAAAATATACTCCGAAGTTAACGAAAGTTAACATTATCATAAATATTACAGGAAAAATATAATATTAACCCTACTTTCACAATTTTTATATTAGGGCATGCCTTATCATTTCACATTAAAATCGCTATTTCCCTACCACCTTAGCATAGCGGAGTGGCCCGATGCCATTCAGCCGCGGGTGCCGCGAAAGTGCCATAATGCATATCTAGAGTGCCACACTTTACGGTAAACTTTAGCGGCAGTTAAGATATTGCTTCGGTGAATAAGTTGTTTGAGGTTTCAGAATTTGTGTTTAGCATAGTTTTGTACAACAATTATCGATTATTAAAAACATAAACACAACTCGCGATATTTGAACTTGCCTGCCGCGTTATGAAGTGAGCTACGGAAGTATGCAGGCTGCATCGGATATTTCTAATACTAGGTTTCAGAAATTACCTATATCGGTGCATTGAGTTGCTGTAGAACGACAATCGCTAGGGACGGCGCCATTTGAAAGTATTTCCATTTCACTCATTCTTAACTGCATATGCGAAATATTGCAGCCATCTTGTTTATTGAGTTAACTCATCATAATCGCTCCATCAAACGTGATACTGTCGTTTGTATTTGAAGGTATCTTATATAATTTTACTACTATTTAGATGATTATAATAATATACAGTAAGTGTAACTTACCTAACTACTTACCTCTCTTTACCTTAAATCTAAAATCGGTCCTTGAGTCACTTCCTCGTTGTCTCGCAATGCTGATACGTTGTGCGAGGAAGCCACCAGCTCTTCGGTCACCATGCAGTAACAGAACCAGACAATTCGCGATTTCTACGAAAAACTTGCGTGCGCTGGGACCCCATGGACCGAGAGTTTCTAAATACTGTATACTGTTATGTAAATTCAAAAGTAAAAAAAAAATTATATGATTATTCTTATTTGTGCGCAGTTACAGAAAGGGCCAAACACAAATAAACATTTGGCCAAGTCCCAATCCTAAATGACCCAGCAAATTGTCGCTATAAGATGTCACAAATGTTTGCACATGCAATGTCGCTAGCTCTGAGCGGCGATTGTTAGGTATTATAGCAATGTGGGGCGTTATGCATAAACAATATGTAATATTCCAGCTTTGGCCCATTCTACGGCATGAGACCCAATGTGCAAGATAGAACTTACAGCTACGAGAGGAACAGGTTATAAGAGAAAGCGGTATTTGCTAAGTTCAAGATTTTGCTCGGCATTAACTTTCTTAAGTCGAAATTTAGTGACAAGTTACAAGTAAGTGACAAGAGGTAAGCACCGACTGATATTAGCAATTTTAGCTTTATGTATAAGCAATATGTGATACTATTTTGGTATATTATATGGCATGTGACCTAATGAGCAAGATATAAATTACAACGAGGAATGGGACATGTTATAAGAGGAAACGAACTACGTTCAAAGTTAGCAACAATATGTAATACTGCAGCTTCTGATCATTCTACGCCATGATATCAAATGTACAATATAGAACTTACAGCTAGGGGTGGAACATGTTTTAATTGCATAGTGATTTTTTTGTGCCGAAAATTGACAAGTGATAGAACGTGAAATACCAGGACCATCAGCAGCGTTATTGTTGTAGTGGTAAACGTGTCATGGCGACTGTTCATTTGACTGGTAGTTGAGGTAATTAAAACATAATACATTAAGAGACTTACAAAATATAATTAGTTACGGGTATCTGACACATCGCTTCAACACAGCATTTTAATCTTATAACTATATTTGCATAATTCTACGTCAAAATGTGAAACAACACCAAACCAAATAAATGCTATATGATTCAATTTATCCAAACAGTTCAGGGGCTTTATCTCAAATAATTATCAATAAAACGAATACGATATACAATAATGTTGATACTAGCTTTGCCCAAGCTTGTAACTTGCACCACAAGCAATGTAAAACAATCGTAAATATTGAATGAGCTGCTTACTTTGCGATAGATGCAGCTGAGTCCAATAAGTTTGCACGGAACTGCAGCATGGACTTGACCGACGCCCATTACAGTATATATATATAAGTAATACTTGTCATACACCGATTCAAGGTTGCTATTAGAATGGTTATTCGTAAACGTTGAACCCTATAGCTAATAGTTCGCCCCGAACGTAAACTCGCGACCTCTTTATCTCGGCAACCACTTAACCGATTTTGCTTTTCTTTAAATAAATAAATAGTACATTACTGCAAAGGCCGTGAAGTAAGGGATTGCAGGACGAGTTTGTGGTAGCGGATTAAACAAGTCCTGCAATCTCTCTTCCGACCGAGGATTGTATAGTGCTTTTCTCAAACACTGTGAAGAAATATTAAAATTAAAATAACTACTTAGTGAAATAGTTAATTAAGGAAAAAAATGTTTAATTTGCCACCTTTTTTATTTTTTAAAGATGCCATTTGAATGAGCTATTCGAGCACCATGTTTAACCGCACATAAATATACAAAGAACCATAGAATTTAGTTTTTTTAATGTCGCAAGTATCTAGTGGTCGTTGGCTGTATGTAATTTTTCCTTTCTCAGTTAAGTGTTAGTACGCAAATTAAAAAAGTTAGAGCAGCGGACAATAATGTTTCGTTCATACTTACGCCATACATTACTTCACGGCCGCCGGCCAAGAAGTAAATGGGGGGAGCCGTAAATAAGAAACTTCATGTCTTCATTTCGTGACATAAATGCATGCATTTACGATCATGTTTGAGAAAAATATTATTTATGTCATCTAACCATCTGCCAAATTTCACCTTGATCCTATCAACTATACTCAAGTTATCGTCGAACAAACATACAAATATACATATAACATATAAATGGATTTGTGTGTACCAATACACTCGGAGAACATAGCTTGTCGCTCGTCGTCACTCGTAAATATTTTTTTTTGCTTTTACTTTTTGTAGCTATACCTAGAGATTTGCCAATGAAGATGCAAAGGACTAGTTTTTCTCAACAATGCCCTAAGTTTCCAACTTTACAACTCAGGATTACGGCACAATCGGTGTATAGCAGCACAACAGCTGCTAACTTACACAATGGAAACAAGATGGATTATTTAACGAATCGTAAACTAAACAGTAAAAAGAGCTGACTTTCATGTTGCAAAGAGATGAGAAGAAGAGAAGAGAGGTATTTAAAAATAAATGGCCTTAAGGGTTCTTAAGGAAATTTTGTCTTAAAAAACGGTATCCTACAAGTGCTACTTGCAAAAAAGCTTGCTTGAAGTGCGTCCGAGTCAATTTAGATTAGGAGTCAGTCTTATTATTTAGATCTTTCAAACCTGATAAATTGGGGAAAATCAAACCAAGTGATTTGAAAGCTTGATTGTCTGCGATCCTCATTAGCCGATATCAATAAAGTTGGAAAGCTCAATTGACTATTAATTTACAATAAGGTAAATGTGACTAATTCCGTCATATAGATTATTCCGTCTACTGCTCTCCTGCGTCAAATATAAGCACAGAGGCCTTACCATGCTGCTTAGAGGCAGTACCATGACGGCTTAACGCGATTCAGTTTAGGACCTAAACAGAGTCGCTGCCATACAACTGGGGCCTTACCAATCTTACCATGACATGATAACGCGATTCAGTTTAGGTTCTTAACTGTGCTCAGTTGTATGGAAGCGACCCTAAACTGAATCGCGTTAAGACGTCATGGTAATGGCCCAGCAGGGTTAGCATGGTTGCCATTTTATCGCTTATCACGCTACACTGAAAAAAATGATATGTTGGATTTATCAGATTTTGCGTTGTTTTTACTAAAAATTGCGGTTGAATTCGGTCCTATCACAAATTTTTGTTGGATTTATCAAACAAAAAAGGTTGGCGTTCTACCAAATTTATTTGGTTGATTACACCTGTATTTTTACTAAATTAATATAGTAAAACTTCTCACCAAAGTTCTTTAGTATAATATTTTACCTTAAGACTTTGGTAAAATTTCTCACCAAAGTACTATGGTAAAATTTCTCACCAAAGTACTTTGGTAAAATTTCTCACCAAAGTGCTTTGGTAAAATTTCTCACCAAAGTACTTCGGTAAAATTTCTCACCAAAGTACTTTGATAAAATAGTTTACCAAAGTACATTAGTAACGTTTTTTACAAAAGTTCTTTAGTATTAATTTAACGAAAGTACTTTAGTAACGTTTTTATGAAAGTACTTTAGTAACTTTTTTACAAGTTTATAGTTTGATGAATTCTACCTAACAGATATTTTATATTTTACCAACGTTGTACTTTTCTTTTTAACCAAATACGTTTTGTATGTTCTACAGTTACTATTTTTGGTACAAATGACCGAAGTCAGTTAGTAGGTAATGTAAAAGTTATTTAGTAAAATTTATAAGGAAAAACTGGTAGATATCACTTATTCTATGGTAGAATGTTCAATATTTGTTTTGTAGAAAATACTGAATCTATCTTGTAAATGTAAATATATTTCATTTGGTAAATATAACAAACTAAATTTAGCAGTATTTACTAAACACATTCGGTGTATTCATCAGAGTTAGTTTGTTAATAATTACCAAATTTATATTTTAGTTACTACCAAAGGTTGTTTGATGTAACTATCAATAATGTATTGTACTTTTAATCAAAGATAATATTGTATTATATACCAGAAGTGTATGGCAGATTTTAACAAATATAATTAAGTATTATCTATCATGTGTGTTTCGTATTTTTCGTCATCTTTGTTTGGTAACGTCTAACAGACTTGTTCTTTAGTTTATATCATTTTTTTACTGGCAATATATACTAATTATACTGGTCTTAGTTCAGTAAAACATACCAATAAATTTTGTGTAAATTTTACTGGTTTTAGTTTGTTAATTTATTGAACTAACACTAGTAATATTTACACAATTTTTTATGTAGATATAGCAAAAACATTTTTGATTTCCAGAACATTATTAAGGTGTGTGTGATTAAAGATAAGAAGCTTACGCAGTTCTCACATTGGATGCGATTCGCATGGCACGCCGCTCCGGTGCGAGTGTGACACCATTATAGGCGTAAGCATAATTATGTAGCGGCGTCCCGATCGCACACCGCATCGAAGCGGCCTGCGATGCGTATCGCATTCAATGTGAGAACTGCCTAAGTTTCTTATTACTAATGACACCACACCTTAATAATAGTCTGCAAATCAAAAATGTTTTTGCTATATCTACATAAAAATTGTGTAAATATTTATAGTGTTAGTACAATAAATTAACAAACAACCACCAGTAAAATCTTCACAATATTTTTGGGTATGTTTTACTGAACTAAGATGAGTTTAATCAGTATATTATATTGCCAGTAAAAAAATTGATATCATAATGCAGAATAGCTAGTATAAGTTGTATTCGATATTTATTCTCGATCGCGAGAGATCAAATTATGAGAGTAGTAGAATGATTTATATAAACGGCAATCATACTTTGACCTCTTGATACGCGATGGCGATCGAGAAATGTCGAATACAACTTAATACATACTAGCTACAAAAAACTTGAATTTGATATAAAAGGTAAATGAAAACGGAGGTTTGAAGAAAAATAACCGATTTTTGATACATGTCATAATATTTATTTATTAAACAACACTAAACAATCACGTTTCAAAGGATGCTAGGATCAACCGTACCGGGGCCCGGATTCGAACAGAATTAGGGCTAGGCCACAAGTAAAACAGGCATTTTCCGCGCAGCGGATTAGCACAAAAGGCGAACTCTGGCATTCAGTGGCAAAACTTGATATAAACTGATGTTTCGCGTTTAGATGTCGGAGTGAAACAAAACGCGGTTGAACAACCATTTACAATTACCATTTATAATATGAGGAATTAGACATAAAGTTGTTTCAAGTTCAGCCACTAGATGTATCTGTAGCATAATGATGACATTTTCACATGTCATCATTGTGCTACATTAATTACCATATTAAAATATCGACTACCCGCTAGAGAAGCGGAAATGAGGTGTCATCCTTCAATATTAATTAACATAAAAAATAATACTCCTCGAAATATTTTATACAGGTTGCTTCATCGCTACGCTACTTTTTTGTCAAACACCATTACTGTTATTGTTTACATTTAATTTCAATACTAACTAAATCGACAATAAGATTCACCTGTTGCAATAACATGAATAATTAGTGGGGGAAATAATTAAATTTTCCGGTTTTAACAGCTCCATGGAATCGTTTTCTCCTTCAATAGAATAAGCTTGAAAATGATAATTAAAACCAGAGCAACTTAATGATTTACACAAAAAATATATACTCAAAGAGTACTTAGAGCGGAAAAAAATGTTTTAATTGAAAAAACCAAAAATATTTTTTCATTAGTAGTAATATTTTGTTATATTTCAGTAAGTATAATACAAAATAATTTGAGCTAAGTCGTAATGACACACTCCTTCAAAAATGTCGTGCATAATATCAACACTACAGTTATCCACTACGTGAAAGCTAGGAATATGGTTAAAACAACAATATTCACTTATTCCAATTTCTGTTACATTATTTCGAAAACACCTAACTTAAACTACCAATATTTTGCGGAACCTGTGTTGCAAGGCCCGTCTTGACGCTGATAACCAGAAATTTTTGAAAACCAATAACCAAAATGTTTGTTGAGGCCACTCCTTCCCATGAGGACATGACCCGAATATGCCACCTTTAGTCCATAGACACAAGGGGGATCGACCCCCCTTGGTCTATCCCATGGCCTAGGAAAAATTAAATAAAGTAACAATGGTGGCGGGCCTGCATTTAGCGCCCTCAGAAAATATATTTTTAGTGGGTGTTCTGTATCACCTGAGAGCACATAGGTCTCCGCAGGTGGGTGTGTAACTGTGTTAATATAGCTCAACAAAAATGTGTTATATGCATGTGAGTGTGTGATGAGAGACAACAATGACTGATCAAAAACACGTCCGTGATATGCAGTACGAGTCCTGCCTACCCAGCAAAACCTTAACATAAAACAGCAAATCAATTTGCAAATCCACAAAAACTAGGGCCACTACAAAAAATAAAAGTTGCGTGAAATATTGCGTAAAATGCGAGGTCAAGTAACATGTCATGCCGTTTTAAAATGAAAAGCAAACTTCGTCTGTATGGAGGAGTGTGTGTGATGCCTACTGTATTTTCTGGAAGCAGTTTGTGCAAGACCTACTTGGTACCTACACTACCTACTTGCTGTCATAAGCATAGCGTGGACAGGTCACAGCAAAACAATCGCAACACGGTAATAGAAAAAGATTAATAGAGTCGCATTGTGTGCACTGCAGTATTATTTAATTATATTTTTCAATAACATTTATAACGGTAGGGAACCCAAAATTGACCATATGTTTGTGAAGGTATTTCTATTAACAATCATGGTTGGTTTATGTTATTTATTTTTAGTTTGTATTTTTTTTCCTTTTTTTTTACCATGTTTAAAGTACACTCACGGCCAACGAAAACGGGTCACTTTGTACCGGCATTTGCATACGAAGCGACCGATTTTCAAAGACCGTGAGTGTGTTTAGAAATAACCATAAGAATATAATTTGACTACTTAAAATTGTCACCACAAAACTGATGCCACTTTGACAAAACCATTACAGATAAGCAACTAAAAAAGGTCAAATGTTATGTTAGGAAATAATCCGCTTTAGATAATCATAATCCCAAGTATCGTACTATATTGAGTCTTGTGTGTTCTATTTGTTATTTATTATTTTATTAGTTGTGTTATTTGTTAGTATTCTGTTTGTTATTATTGTTAATTAAATAATATTCTGATTTTGTACTGAAACTGCACGTGTCTTGATTCTAGTCCTAAAATAATTCTTATTATTTTCATTATTAAATTGATATGGTTCTAAGTGTGGGTTTAGTGAGTGTGAAGGGGAAAAGATAGGTAATCAAATGTTGCTGTGTATGTGTGTACGTGATATTGGTGGCGGGAAGGGTTCGGGACATTTGCGCGGGATGGCTAAGCATTTGGTTAGTTGCGTTAGAAGCGGTTAATAAGCAGGGTTTTTAGGTGTTATTTTGTTAGTGGGAGGAAAAGGTTATGCTGCGAGGAGGTGGTAATGGGAATTATAAGTCTGGATAGTAAGCGTTAATTCATTCATTTCATTATCATAATTTTGAAGATTAGGTTTTCCAATAATATCTATGTTGGTTTTTGTTATCTGTGAAGCTTGCTTACTATTTATTTTTTAATAATTAGTGTGTAATTATGTCAAATTATTAATAATTCGTTAGTCTTTGGACAATTCTTTGTTTAGGGTAAAATTGACCTGTTCGAAATTACATCGGGAAAATAAGCTATTATAAGAAAAACAAAAGTCACAAAAATTGTGCAAGGCAGAAATCGCAACTTGGCAAAAACGATTTCCGGAAAATGCAGTAGTTACACACTCGTATTGCATAGACGATTCTGTCTAGCCAGTCTTAATAAGTTAGGAAGCTTATGCTCAGTGGCATCTAAAAAACCTTACATTTTGATATTCGCTATCACATTATACTGTTTACAGCGATATGTTGAGTTTGACCTTAAATTATGATCTTTTAAATGTTCACAAAAATCTTTGTAATCTTGAACTGAGGCAAGACATTTGAAACACAAACATTTTGGTAAAATTGACAATTACTTATTCCAAGTCCGAGATAAAAGACGACACTCCTGAAAGCTTTCTGTCTGACTTCGTTTCAATGTTGTAGAAATATTTTTGCAAAAATAGCCAAATGTGAACGGCTTCTGTAGGGTATTCAGCGTCCAGGCAGTGAAAAGTTTTAAAACATATATCCAGCGCTTTCAGGAATGAGTCTATTTTATAAAGGATGTCGTCATACGCAACATAGAAATCCTTTAGGGCATCGATGGTTGGTCCGACAGCAACGATGATTGGTTGGCACCGTAGACCCTTAGCCATTTGGGCTTTTTGCCGATAGTCCAGTTGAGTGAGAACTTCGCTTTGATTCTGGAAATTAGAATATATCTTTTAACTTTCAACCATTTTTTTATAATGTCTAGTTAGTGTTGACACCGAGTATATGTTATATTTAAGAGGATCGTGAAACAATAGCGAAAGTTTTTTTCATACAAACGGTGATAATGTAACATTTCAGCAACAGCCTGTTTATATAAAAAAACGATGAATTGATTAACTTTAAGAGAATGGCATTATCGCTGTTTGCATGGAAAGTCACCATTTTGCAGTGTTAACAGTGAAATTATACATACCTTTGCATGAAGAATAAAATTGTTCATAGCTTCTTGAATGCTTGGCTTTATGTTTCTTTTTTTGCCATCTGTATCTTGACACTGTATTCTTACAGTTGGTAATATTTTATACCCAATTGCCGCGCAATAACAGAAATCTCTAACATCTGAAAAAATACAAAATGTATTTTAAGTTTCGATTTTCGTGCGAAATTTGTAAAAGTGTTAATCAATATAATGACAACACACCTTCACTGGGATTTTCTTCAATCAACTTAATGTAGACAGAAGCAGCTTTAATGATTTTTAAATGGCCGAGTGCTTTTTCCAAGAAATCGGGCCATTTTTTGAAGAGAAGCAGCTCTTTTCCTTTAAATTTTCTTTCAAAATCCAATTCAATCTGAAAAAAAAAGAAGATATAGGATTAATTGCTAGTACTTAACTGGCCATCACATACTAAAGAAAGCTGTTTTTAGTACATGTGATACAAAATAGATTCTACGGTTCGTCCGTCCATAGAGAGTCCGACGGTACCAAGACTACCAAGTAGATACATACATAAACATACAGTTAAACAAAACGGTTTAATGCTTTCTGTTTACTTATAAAGTTACTATATTATAAACTTCCTTTAAGTTTTATTTTCCTGTAAATATTGTATTGTAATCAAAGCTCCGTCTGTACCTATACCAAATTTCAACTCAATTGGACACCAAAAAGTGGTTCCAAAATTTTGCTTGCAGGATTTGAAACAAAGAAAGATCGAGCTAATAAAAAAATAGTTGTAAACTTACCAACTTATACCCGATGCTAAGTTTATATGAGGGCCAGTCGCTTACGATCTCGTGTATGTTTGCATATTTTTCTGATTGCAGGTCTTTAAGGCGCAATTTGAACGTTTTCTTCCAATTCTCTATTACTTCGGGCACAGGCTCCTTGTTATATTTCAGCCAAACTTTTATTTCTTCATATTCATTGTCTTCAGACTCTGGCAAACAATAAGATCAAACTAAGTCTAGCTTCAGCATTATTTGTAGCATGAATTTTGATGGTTTTTCATGTCCACATAATCTTAAGTCTTAAATTTGATTTTAATATGCGTAACGGTTGTGTAGTGGCATATTGAACCGTAAACTCACAAGTCTCAAGAAAATTAAAAATTTATAGAACTATGAAATTTGACAAAACTAAAAATACTGTAAGATACAACATATTATTATTTATAATAAATATGGTCAGCGTCAAAAAAAAAGTGACGTCCATAGTAGCCAAATATACTCGTATCTTTATATCGTAACACGATCATATCCATATAGCAGCAAAGCTAAAGGTGTGCCACGATATATTTGGCTACTTTGGTCGTCGCTTTATTTGACCTGCAAATTTATACAGAATACTGAGTGGGCGAGTCCGAATTGCATTTTTCTGGATTGTTCTTTACCATAATGACAAAAAAAATCATTTAATACAAGGTTTCATCATCCATAGGTTTCTAGTTACCTCTATGGCTAATATGTTGATTTTGTATAATATGTTCATACCTTCAACTGTGTCAACAGGAACATCAGCATCGACGGGTCTGGGTTCTTTTGTTAATACGCCACTCTTTCGCAGCAGACGTTTGTGATTATTGTACTTGTCAGCTAGTTTTCCCCTTGCTGGAATATATTTATTTCTGCCAAACTTTTGACTCGGAATGTAGAACGTCTCCTACAGGGAAATTAAAAATGTTACGTAAGTAACTGTTTAAGAAAGTTAGTTTTCTTCATGTTAATGTCATGAATACCAACTTATCAACATGAAAGGGCTACCTTTTTGATATACTTAAAGCCTTTGTCAAACGGCAACATCTTGTTAGCACAACGTGAGCGTGACGTGTACGCTTACCATGAGTTATAAACGACAATACTTGCTAGCGTATACGTTTACTCGCTCGCACTAGCACATACTACTATCGAGCATACGCAAACGCTAGCGAGTATCATCATGTGCAACTCATGGTAAGCGTGGTGCAGTGCGCCAGCGACGCCTCGCTCGCAGTATGAAAACGCGGCATGGCATAAGCCACCCGTGCGCACGGCACGGCGTGCGAGCAAAACCAGCTCGTTTGACAAAGGCATAATTCATTAACACTAACAAGGTAGAGCATTGTTCACAAATGGTAACTACGTAACTCTAAGTAAATCTAACTAAGTCTTATTCCCACTACAGCATTAAAAGCAAACTACAGTACATGAAACATTGTATACTTACAGTGTCTAAGCGCAGCTGTCATTGCGCGGCATCACGCTGCATGCGCTCACGCCCCGCTCTCAACATGCGTCTGGGTGATGGAGCCTTTATGGTGCGACTTGTCTGTCTTTCTGTTTGCGAGCCACATTGCTACATATACAGGATGGAACAATAAGTCAGGCCCTGAAGGCCTAGTATAAAAATTGTACGACATTAACTTCTCGACCGCGTTAGCGTATCGAGGGGTCAAAATATGAAAGTTACCGGTTGATTTAAATAAACGGCAAACATAATTTGAACTCTCGATACGCTAACGCGGTCGAGAAGTTAATGTCGTACAATTTTTATACTAGGCCTTCTGGAGGGAAACTTCCTTAAATCCTTAAGCTAGCTCATTTTACTTAAAGGAGACATAAAAAAAATCGCATTCAAATATTTTCTAAAACTCCCCGTGGAAAAGTTTAAATTGATAATAAAATAAAGTTAATCTTAGATTTGACGATGATTTTTATTTTTAAGACCAAGTGTTTATTGTAGAAATTTTATGCTGAAAATTAATGCTGTCGGTTAGCATAATAAAAAAGTGAGTGCTTTTTAAATTGTATTTTAATTAATTCAAGTCTCGGTCGAGGCAAGCGAATTTTAGAAAATCTATGAATGCACAGTTGTCTCTTTTTAAAAATAAAGGAATGTCTTCTTTAAGTAAAATGAGCCAGCTAAAAGATTTAAGGTAGTTTCCCTCCAGGGCCCGACTTATCTTTCCACACTGTATAGGATGATTCTCTAGTCAGGGGGTGTATAAGTAGGTTATAATGAATAACTTTAACCACCGTCGAAATTGATTATTGATGATATTATTGACTCAAATGTATGAGATACCTACCGGTGATTTTTTTTCTCGATTCCGGGGTCGGTTGTTCATACTGGTAATGACCTACATAAACACCTATATAATATAAACAAGGCTAAGCAAGTGATCACTATGAACTAACTACTGTAACTACATAGGTACTATATTTCATTGTTTGCTTTAGATATGTATGTAATTGATACCTTCACTTCAGTCGGGACTAAGGAAACAATTTGGGAGGTAATGTCTTGAAATTGTTGTCTTATCATTCCGCCATGTTCTTTCATGTAATATTCTACTACTGATTTAACCAAGTAGTTCCGCGCTGAAGTGTCTAATTTACCATTTTTTTTTAAAGAAGCCAGACACATTTCTCCAGCACTATTACTTTGCAAAATAATCTTTAAATCATCTTTCTAAACAAAAAGAAAATTATATATATTAAAATGGAAACAGAATATTTGTATGCAGAAGCAACCATTCTAGAGCCAAATGTTTTATTCTAATACAAACGAGTTGGATTGCTTGGGTGACAGTGAAGTAGGTATCTTATATAGACAGAATTAAGGCAAAATAACTTACATAAGAAGAATTTTCTTTCGTGGGTGGCAACTCATTGCCGCTGGTACTGTTTGTGGGACTCGGTGCAGAAAAATCGCTATTAATGCTCACAGTATCATCAGAACTTGTCGCCTGTAACAAGCAGCAATATTTTATATAAAGTATTAATAGTTATTTGTTATACAACAATGAAACACAAATTTCTTCACCACACCAACACGAACAAAATACTAACTGTAAAACATCAAACTAAATCGAGTCCCTCAATTTATTTTATATTTATTATTCAAAATCACCATTTATAGGTAAATTCTACCAGCCAGCTTAAGACATCAAGTTAAAATTTGTATGAAATTACTTATTACTTGACACTCTTGTAGATAAATAGTTACTATTTGTGCAACAAGAGAGCAAAGTTGATATTTGTACCAGTGAGAGTCTTTACCAGTTGGTGTAGTGAAATATAATATATTCTTCTATTTATATAGATAAATTTCAAAAGTGGTCAGTTATAATCATTGCAAGTTAAATAAAGGCCGCCAAGGCTGTTTGTGACTTAGCTTCTCTAGTGACATTCTGGCATCAAGGAGTCCTGCGGTCAGTTATGCTAATTGTAATTTTTTAAAAATTGTGGTCAAACTTATACAAATCACCCTTGGTACACAGAAAGATGATACATATAGATAAATAAATACTTAAATAGATAACAAATATCCATAACTTCGTATTTAAGAACAAGAATTATTATTATAAAGCAAGAATACTCACGTGAATAATGTTTTGTAGTTTTTTCAGTCCACGCTTGTATAGTATACGTTCCTTCAAACTGGGTATCAATTCTTTAAGTTCTGACCCATCAATAAAGTCAAGCAATTTGACGGTAATCTTATTTTCTAAAAAAACCAAGAGACAGATTATTAGTATTTTATGTTTATTTTAGTTACATATACGCATCAGCAGTTACATACGAGTATATGTCGCCGCGAGATAGATCACATGTCTTATTCTAATAGGCTAGTTTCCTAC
Source organism: Lathronympha strigana (assembly GCA_949128165.1). Lineage (NCBI taxonomy): Eukaryota > Metazoa > Arthropoda > Insecta > Lepidoptera > Tortricidae > Lathronympha > Lathronympha strigana. The sequence goes on from OX421911.1 coordinate 7,203,005, forward strand.
TACTTTAAATCTATCGGTAGTACGGAACGATTTTGAACCTTAAACCTTTGACGAACGTTCTGAAATGTATAGATATTATTAGACGTTACCGTACAGTATTTAAGGGGCTAAGGGCCTACGCTAGCTGACGCGGGTGCATTTAGTATGGCGCACCCGCTCCGTGGGCCTGCTTCACTTATTCTTATTAGAAGGGCGTCCGTTCCGGGTAATCCGCGTCAGCTAGCGTAGGCCCTTAGGCCAAAACAAAATTACATTAGGTACTTATACGATGTCGCATCTTGGCGCGACGCCATTATGAAAATTAACCAAACAGTCTAATAAATTTTACTAAAATTCTTTTTGTAAATTGTTCTAAGATTATAGATACTTATTAACCACTATTTCTAAGTAGATATCTAGGCATGAGACAGGGCCATATTCACTACGTATCAGTGTAACTAGAAAAATGTTAATTTAACAATAATAGTAAACATAATATACTTGCCTTCAAAATTAGATATAGTGGTTTCGGATAAACCCCATTCAGCTAAATAAATAGCACAGCTCACTTCTAGGTCGTCTTCGTCACTATCCATAGTTATGAACTGTCGTCGGTCGGTGTGGGGTCAACAATCACAAATACAATTTACGTCTCAACAACCGCCATCGGTTGGATCCGGTATATAACTAACGCGCTAGTGGCGCTGGCGCTACGCGGGGCACCGTCGTGAGCCGGCGCACCCAAGCAAGCGTCTATCACCATCTCTTTCGCACTTGCACCACGCGCCGTTATCCCTCTCGGGGCCACGTATTTATAGGTAGGTATATTATATAGTGCATAAATAGAGAGGGATGGAATCATTTATGACGACATCAAACATTTTTGTAATCTGGTTTTTGGTTTTGTAAAATTTACATAAGTAGTCTGATCTGATAAACTAAGACGCGCAGTAGCTTTAAATAAGAAATAAAAAAAGTACCTATATAGCTACAAAATGTATTTTATTATATAATTCACTTGCATTAAAGTACCTAATAGTAAGATAAGCAATGTTTTTGCAGATAGAGGTGTCTTTTAACTTGGTGAGTAGATGAGCTTTGCCGCGGTATTAGAGTCGCAATTGGCATGTAAACTAGCTTGTTTAATATAACTTATTTCAAAACATTGAAATATGTGTTTAAAAATAATTTTTAAGAAAAAAAAACCGACTTCATTTGGTTCCCGGTAAAAGTGAAATTAAGAATTTGTTTGAGTTAGCCAGTTTACTTCACAAATATCCAATACACCGCACGTATACGATCGAAAATTGAGGAGCTTTCTTAATGTCCTAGGGCTTCCATCATTACATTTGAAGTATAATCAAACGGAACTCCCTTGTAGACCTTTAAACAAACAAAATAACAATGTGTTAAATTGGATGACAGACTGTAAATTAACGAGCATATTCATTATGCCATCCCTGATTATCAACATCAGGTCCACTCCAGCAAAATTATGGCCACAGTAAGAAAATGCCTAAGCTAATTATGAACACCCTCTAATCACAATTAACCTGCCGTTCAAATTTGAAGAGTTCTCTGAATTCTTCTAGAACTCCATCATCAGAATATAAATCAAATCAAAAAGATGAATGTCACAACTAGGATAATAAGTAGAGCTAGGTTTATTAACCAGTTCCACTTTGCGATCCCTGGTCTTCATCATCAGATCAAGTTCATCAAAATTTTGGCTCCGCCAAAACACTGTTTTAGTTACTTAAGGAAACCCTCAAATCAGAATGCATGTGCCGTTAAAATTTGAGGAGTTCTCTCAATCCCTCATGAAGCCCATCATCAAAATAGAACTATAATCAAATAGGACTATCTTGAAGGTATTTCTTTACAAAGAAAAGATGAATGTCTCAAATCGGATGATAGAGCTGGGAATTAACAAGCAGTTCCACTTTGCCATCCCTGGTCTTCATCATCAGGTCCACTCCACCAAATTGATGATGTTCGTAAAGAAATGCTCGAGTGTCTTAAGAAACTACCCAAATCATCATGCATGTGCCTTTCAAATTTGAGGAGTTCCCTCAGTTCCTCATGGATCCCATCATCAGAAATTGATTTTGAAAAAAACGGAACAAATCTGGAACCATCTATTTTCAGAAAAAAAAATATTTTTTTAAATCGGACGATAATCCTGGGAATTACCAAGCAGTTCCACTTTGACATCCCTGGTCTTCATCATCAGGTCCACTCCACCAAATTGATGATATTCGTAAAGAAATGCTCGAGTGTCTTAAGAAACTACCCAAATCATCATGCATGTGCCTTTCAAATTTGAGGAGTTCCCTCAGATCCTCATGGATCCCATCATCAGAAATTGATTTTGAAAAAAACGAGACAATTTTGAAACCATCTATATACAGACAAAAAAATATTTTTTTAAATCGGATCATAGTCCTGAGAATTACGAAGCAGTTCCACTTTGCCATCCCTGGTCTTCATCATCAGGTCCACTCCACCAAATTGATGATTTTCGTAAAGAAATGCTCGAGTTTCTTAAGAAATCACCCAAATCAGCATGCATGTGCCTTTCAAATTTGAGGAGTTCCCTCAGTTCCTCATGGATCCCATCATCAGAAATGAATTTTGAAAAAAACGGGACCAACCAGGAACCGTCTACTTTAAGAAAACAAAAAAAAAATTCAAATCGGTTCAGTAATGACGGAGTTATGAGTGAACATCCATTAAAAAAAAAAAAAAAATAAAAAAAAAAATTCAGTCGAATTGAGAACCTCCTCCTTTTGTGAAATATTGAAGTCGGTTGATAATCACAAGTTCAAGTAACAGAACTGGCGAGCAGCACCGTGTGTACACGAACCATTTAGAGCCACTTTTGATCCATTCACAACTCAAAAACTATTTTACATAAACGTGTCAAATTTGGCACATACATATATTGGGACTTGCAAGATGCATATGTACTCCAAATATAAACGTATAAGTAATATAAACGTCCAAAAATCGTCATTTTTATCACGTATATAGATCAAAACACCAACCCAGTTCCAGATTACCTAGAAAGTTCAAATTTGGCATGCAGATAGGTAATTAGGTGAATACAAAAGAAAAATCAGAAACTGGTAAATTTTGAACACTTTAGTATAATATTTCACTTAAGTAATTGATTATTTTAAGACTTTTTACTTATATTTAGTGCCTGTAACTGTAATAAGTAGTTTAACAAAATCCATTTGGTATTAATTTTGTTAAAATAAGTACCTACTAATAATTTACGTATATGTACAGTCGCCATCAGATATATCGTAGCGGGCGAGGTCCTCAAATACTTCTGAGCAGAGTAAAACTTCAATAAATTCTTTACAACAGATCCGCCAGTAACATCTGAGCACTCAATTTTTTCACAAATATATGAGCAGCAATTATTTCAGTAAATTTTGATCACACAGTGAGGTAAAAATATTTGAACGCACAAATCGTCACAGGCATCTAAGCAAGAGAAGTGGTCACAAATATCTGAACATTGGAGGAAAATATACCTTAGGCCGTTGCCTTAAGTTTCAAATTTAATGTCATTGCAGTCATTTGTATATGAAAGATAATATTTGTCACATTATTTTAGTTTTCATTCATAAAATGTTTTGAATATTGTTCGCCAGGGTCAGTATAAAATGACCCCCATACCTAAGAACTCTCCATGAAGCTGAAAATCAATGTTCTTTTGTCTTTGAAGTCAACAACCAATGCATGTGTAATATTGAACTTGGCTCTCATTTCACATTAGAGTCTTATTCTTATCACAAAGCTATAAGGTTTTATAATTAGAGCGGTATGTTTTTATGCCAAAATCGACCAAACCCAATTGATGTAATTTTTTTGGCAAAATGTACCATATTCTTTGGTAATTTACACAATAAACTCTGGCAGGATCTAAACCTTGGATCTCAACCATTTTATTTTTGTAAATTCAACCGCGAGGTCATGTTATTACTTATCATTAGGTAGGGTAAAGTACCCAGTAGTCGGCCGTACCCAGGCCGACTACAGGCGGCCTTTTCGGTCTTTTTTTTCGCCACAAATAGCGCCAGTTTTTAAATTATCCAATAACATAAATGTATTCTCATTCTCTAACTCCATATTTGTTGAAAAATCGGGTGATCTGTGCAGGGAGGGGTAAGTGGCGAGTGGTCCTTTGATACTATAATAAATAATAAATAAATAAATATTGTGGGACAATTTTACACAAATCGACCTAGTCCCACGGTAAGCTCAATAAGGCTTGTGATGTGGGTACTAGACGACGATATATACTCGTACTCGTATAATAGATACTATATTCCAATTGTTTTCTTTTGAAAATAATATTATATGGTTTACGAGCATATTTTCCTACTGTAATGGATATTTTTACCCACGAAAGTAGTATTTTGAGACGGCCGACTATTGGGTCCTACCTTTTTATCATAAAGTCCAGTATTCAGCCGTAGGGGGCCAACTTTTGGATATTGGCTGTTCATTTTTATTTATGAATGTAATTCACAGTCCCAAGACTGTGTGTGTGGATGCGCAATAAATAAATTACTTACTTACTTACTAATTTTTTATCAATCAATTTTGTGAATACTTGCATTTAAATGTATTTTTTTATTGGTGTGGCCGACTATTGGGTACTGAGGTTCCAAAACTCGGCCGCCTGTTTAAATAATGATTTCATGCCCTTGTGACGGCTGAGCACTGGGGACCCAATGGCCGACTTAAGGTCGTTTGGGGCTGACTACTGGGCAAAAGTCCCCTTCTTTTTTTTTTGTTAATTATCTCAAAAGTAAATAAATGATTTAGTGTTTTTATTTTAAATTATAAAAGTTTAATAAATGGTGATTTAATGAAGAGTAGTATTTTGTCAATTGGTTCTCGCAAGCACAAATGGGAAGGGTTTGAATTCAAAACATTCGTTAAAAGGCCGACTATTGGTTCCTTTACCCTATTTAATGATAAAGTCAACCAAATCAATTTTTTGATATTTACTTCTTTAAATCTACAATATTCTTTATTAATTTACACTATGAACTCTGATAAGCAGTATATTTTGACCTCGACCTTTTTAGTTTCGTAAAGTTAACCGCGAGGTTATGTTATAATTATCATTACTTAATGATAAAATCAACCAAAGCAAATTGTTGGTATTTATCTCGTAAAATTTACAAAAAAAAATTATTAATTTACACTAGGATTTCTGATAAGCAACCTTAAACTTTCTAGTCCTGCAAATTCAATCTTAAGGTCTTGCTATATTTATCATATTTTTATGATAAAGTGAACCAAATCAATTTGATGTGATTGTTTCGGTATAATGTACAATATAAACTGGTACATTATACTGAGAACTTTGGTAAGCACTAATATTTCTACTGCAACCTTTTTAGTTTGATAAATTCAACCGTGAGGTTTCTTATTACTTATCATTACTTAATGATAAAGTCAACCAAATCAAATTGTTGATATTTGTTTCTTTAAATCTACAATATTCTTTATTAATTTACACTATGAACTCTGATAAGCAGTATATTTTGACTTCGACCTTTTTAATTTCGTAAATTTAACCGCGAAGTTATGTTATAATTACCATTACTTAATGATAAAATCAACCAAAGCAAATTGTTGGTATTTATCTCGTAAAATTTACAAAAAAAATTATTAATTTACACTAGGATTTCTGATAAGCAACCTCAAACTTTCCAGTCCTGCAAATTCAAGCTTAAGGTCTTGCTATATTTATCATATTTTTATGATAAAGTGGACCAAATCAATGTTATGTGATTGTTTCGGTATAATGTACAATATACACTGGTACATTATACTGAGAACTTTGGTAAGCACTAATATTTCTACGGCAACCTTTTTAGTTTGATAAATTCAACCATGAGGTTTGTTATTACTTATCATTACATAATGATAAAGTCAACTAAATCAAATTGTTGATATTTATTTCTTTAAATCTACAATATTCTTTATTAATTTACACTATGAACTCTGATAAGCAGTATATTTTGACCTCGACCTTTGTAATTTCGTAAATTTAACCGCGAGGTTATGTTTTAATTACCATTACTTAATGATAAAATCAACCAAAGCAAATTGTTGGTATTTATCTCGTAAAATTTACAAAAAAAAAATATTAATTTACACTAGGATTTCTGATAGGCAACCTCAAACTTTCCAGTCCTGCAAATTCAATCTTAAGGTCTTGCTATATTTATCATATTTTTATGATAAAGTGAACCAAATTAATTTGATGTGATTGTTTCGGTATAATGTACAATATAAACTGGTACATTATACTGAGAACTTTGGTAAGCACTAATATTTCTACGGCAACCTCTTTAGTTTGATAAATTCAACCATGAGGCTTGTTATGTTTATCAGTACTTTCATGATTAAATCAACAAACTAAATTGTTGATACTTGTTTGGTACAATGTACAATATTCTTTGTTGATTTACACCAAAACTCTGGTACCGACTCCAACCTTTTTAGTTTTGTAAATTTGATAGCAAGGATTTGTTAAATTTATCAAAGTTTCCACGTAATATAGCTAACCTTTAATCATTTGGTAAATATTTTTTTCAGTGTATGCGTCACTTTCGCACATACATACTTGTTAGAACGTGACAGCAACGTCGGTAAACGATAAAAACCCGACCATCATAGACTAGCTGGACGCAGCTGCCAACTCAGTGTGTAAACTCGGGATAACATCTGTTGCTTATCAACTGAGTCGGCAGCTGCGTACTGTGCTTATCATCAACGCAGGCGAGCATTAGACGGAATTAGCCTCATTGACCTTACTTGCAAAGTTCTAATACTCCTTTATTACGAGATCCAGATACTACTACAGCTACCAACTGCTAGTAAATTGTGATATTATATATATGCAAGCATATTTAGACATAATTTTACCGCGCCCCACGCGGCCGCCGCACGTTGCCACCGGCTCACCGCGGAGTACCTACCGTGGACTGTGCTACTACGCTACCGCGAATAATTATTGTTGATTTATCTGCCTAGTAAGTTTTTTTATTTCTTCGCAAGTGTGATGAAAAACATTGTATGTATCACGGGCGGTACAGTCACGTCTATAAATATCTACTTATACACTTTTAACTTATTTCAGGGGAAGAAGGGTCAACATTGAATACAGATACATTTATATGAAGCCGACCGTACAGAATTACGAACTCGTGTTAAAATTAATATTTGTTTACTGCCCTTAATACACAATGTTTTTTTTTTTTAATTTTTTTTTTAAATATTGTGGGACAATTTTACACAAATCGACCTAGTCCCACGGTAAGCTCAATAAGGCTTGTGATGTGGGTACTAGACGACGATATATATAATAGATAGATACATATAAATACTTAAATACATAGAAAACATCCATAACTCAGGAACAAATATTCGTGATAAACACACAAATAAATGCCCTGACCAGGATTCGAACCCGGGACCTCCTGCTTCGTAGGCAGGGTCACTACCGACTAGGCTAGGAGGCCGTTAAAATGTACTAATAAAATTAGAGGTAAATCGCCCTGCATGTGGAAGCGTCCTCAGCGTATTGTCATCACATCATCATCTATTCGCACTATACGCGCATGCAAAACATAGTCAAAGGTAAATTTTAGAATTCACTGCACCCATATTTTCTCCTTCAACTGTACTCCGTACAATGCAGCGTGGTGCTTCCAAAATATTGAGCACTTTAGTACTCTATCGCAATAAACTTAAAAAGTTATGTCACCGTTAAACTTTAGGTTTAGGTGTCTAAGCTTTTCATTTTTATGTGACAAGGTTTTAAGTTGGTGCTAAGAAAACTGTGTGCTCGATATTTTTAGCAGTTGACTTTTTACGTCAAGTGCTAAGTTTCCTTACATTGTCACCGCCAAGTCATTGCAAATTTAATATAATGTACTTACTCCTTACACGAGTACACTAGTACTCCGTTTTTTTATATTGTTAAAAAACAACCGAAGAACGGAGTTTTTCGAAACGGAAACCGTTGTATGCGGGGGGTAATGTATCCAGTGAAAATCCCTGGGAGAGGCTATTGCCAGCAGTAGACGTCATCGTCATTCAGCAGAAATAAGCTTCCTAGATTTGGATAGCACAGACCTTGAGATTGTTAAATAAACGTCATAACTTCGTAGAAGTTTGAAGTTTAAAATAACACTAAAGTTTGACAGAAGGCCTAGTATAAAAATTGTACGACATTAACTCCTCGACCGCGTTAGCGTATCGGGAGTTCAAATTATGTTTGCCTTTTATTTAAATCATCCGGCAACTTTCATATTTTGACCCCTCGATACGCTAACGCGGTCGAGGAGTTAATGTCGTACAACTTTTATACTAGGCCTTCTGTTCATTTTCTTGTAAGAGATAACGTGGTTTGTATATACGTGGGTGAACGAACGGTATGGCGATGGGGCGCTCAACGCGACGCCGCGCGGTATGCCGCTTCGTGTTCAAATATCACAAATGTCACAAACGAAACCGTTTATAAATATGGAGAGTGCCCTATGCGAGCGGTACTTCGCGTTTGCGTAACGATCGCCCACGTAGGACACTTACATTAGGCATGAACGAACTATCCGGGTAAAGCTAGCAGTTATACCGTCGTTGTTACTCGTATATGCGCAGGAGGCTCCGCCCTCCGAGCCCCCTTACTGTTTTCTGCTTCTTATTCTTAATCTACAAAAAGTTAGTTACGAACTTAGCCAGGTTAAACTGTACAAAAACATTCCTAAATGTTGTAGGTAAGAACTTTGCGTATGCAGGGAAGTACTCTTATCTTATTATCTCTGCAGCTGACTGTACATAAGTTATATGCTGAAAGACCACGTCATGTGGTTTATTCCTCTAAAAACCGTACGGAATAATTTAAACTATTGTGATTCAAAACGTCCCGAACACAGATATAAATAAATCGCCATCGCAAATCACAGGAGGGCTGATTGGAAGGCGGTCCGCGTGTTTGTCCTACACTTTACATGGATCCAATCATGACGGGGGTTTAAAAGTTCAATGACCCGGGATACCTTGTAAAGTGGTTTGAAGATTATTTACATCTGTCTTAAGAAGGGTGTGAAAGCTGATGTTACACAAAAAAAAGAGGACGAGGAAAGAGGAGGAGGAGGATTTTTAGAACTCGATTTTTTAATTTATAACAATAAAATTAAACACTTTAGAACGGATTAATGACTGAGAGAACGAGAATTCAGAATTCTCATTCTCTCAGTCATCATCTTAACCCTGTGAAAACGAGTGCTGTAAAGGGCTCGAAACGTAGGGTCATGGTGTTAATAAACGCGATTAATCCGTTTTAAAGTGTTTAATTTCAATTAATTTAGTTGCTACTGGGTCCAGTGGACCCAGATCGAAGATATTTTCGCTTGCGTAAATAGTCGCCACCGGGTCTACTTGACCCAAACGCACTTCAGAGGTCGTTTGTTTTTGAAGACAATGCCCTGAAAACAATACCTAACGAATAAATTAAAGTTCTAAATGTAGGCCAGTGGGTCCAGCAGACCCGGTAGCGACTGTTCTAGTGTTTGAAAATTTCGAAAATAAATAAAAAGTGTAAGTAAGTGGCAGAAACCTCCGATGAAAAATAATGTCAATTCGAAAACAGACAAAGATAAAAAAACGATCCATTTGTCTTTAAGAAGAAACGTCTGCGAACGATACCAGTTGGAAAATTCATGATTCGCGGGTTCGATTCCCGCCCGAGGTCATGATTTTCTTCCACTCTTCCTCTCTTTAAAAAAAAGACGATCACCATGACATCCCTAAATCATTTCACCTTAACCCAGACTCGAGATCGAACTACACACCGTCTGTTACTCAGATCTCGAATATATTGGAAAAGTTAACGAGTTGCGCCCTGCACTTGTATTGTTGAGCAAAACTCGAATCGCTAAAGTTAAATTGGAGATCACTATCGTGGATTTGAATCTACGACCCCTTTGTCTATTCTCTTGTACTTGTTCGTGCCAGGTAAGTTCGCTGGAGAGTTTTATGGATATAACCTGGATAAACATCGAATTATTTTCCTGGAAAAAGCATTTTATATCTTTTCAACAGCATTAAATAGAAACATTAAATAAAATACGCTAAGCTTGCACTTGCTTGGCGATATATTTAAGAGAGTGAAATATCACTTTTAAACTGATATTCAAACATCTAAGCAGTCACAATGTATCAACTTACCATTATCATCATCATCACACCAGTCACTACGTAGTATAAAACAAAGTAGCTTCCCGCTGTCTGTATGTATATGTGTATGCTTAAATCTTTAAAACTACGCGACGGATTTAGATGCGGTTTTTTTGGCCAAGAGAAAGGTTTATATATTATGTATAATAATAATCCGTGCAAAGCCGGAGCGGGCCGCTAGTAATTGATAAAAAGTTGGATGTCTATTCTCACTTCAAAATTTGAACGAGTTGTCTGATTTAACGCAACTCAGTACATCCAGCGCGGGCAAATTTGTACAACATTCTAGGGAATTCCCGCGTGTCATACCAATTATTGAAAAACAAATCTAAGTCTGAAAATTAGAAAACCAATTCTTCGCGAGCAACTTAGCTTCAAAGGATTATAGAATCTTATCACGTTAAGCCTTTTTTAAAAGCCTGGATATAAATTCTTACGATCATTTCTTGGAGCTTCTTAGAAAGTATTAAAAAATAAATTTAATTTAGGTATATGTTGCTAGGTTCAAAAATAATATTCTTAAAGTACTTATTTGAGAGGCAGGTACTCTCAGATAATATCAACCTACCTGCCAAAGAAATAGCAACAAAATGTAAAAAAAAAATCTGATAGAGTCAAACTACGATAACTTTTCTCAGCAAATGAACTGTCAAACACAATAAACTACATATGGCAATGTTTTGTCAACTCTCACAGATGTCATGTTGTTGCTGTGTCACAAGCGAAGTTTATGTTTTTACATGTTTGATAATTAAAATTTAAGCGATAAAAGTGGAGAGCGAGAATTATTATTTCGTATAATAAACCATTTTTAAGCTGCAAAGCAACAGCACAGGACAGGATGATTGCTGAAAAGCGGCAATGTTTACAATGCATTACATCTTTGACCGGTAAGATTAACAAACAATCTTAGTACTTGCATTTTTTTGATAAAATAAATATACATATTTATTTGATTATAATAGGCACACCAATACATACTATTTAGTTAAGCTTTACGCTAGACTTCTTTTTAAAAGGCCATTAAAAAACTTAGGTCTATGCCAACCGTGGTATAATAGCTTAAAGTTATTTCAGTCGGTACGTACAAGAAATCTGTAGGTAGGTACTGAATAATTAGCAGCTATAAATTTAAGTACTAAGTAAGTAAGTATTTCTAGTAGTTCCTCAGTAAAGCTGCACACGCGTCAGCGTACGACGTGATAAGTACAGGGTAAGTATTTTACCATTATCTATGAAAATTTCTTCACTGACAAATTCCGTTGGCAAGTTCTGTTCTGTTTTCTTGTGTTCTATTTGTGATACTTCCCGAGAGCAAAATGTTTACAAAATATTTCGAAAGCGCCAAAAGTATTCCCCCAAAATTTCCCCCCATTTCTCTAAGATTCTTTCATCCGATTCTTATAGGAAAATATTCAATAAATCCTGAAGTTACTGTTTAGAATTTAAACAGTAGATCCCTCGAAAGTATCCTATTATATAAATGTTCTTTTTAGCTATCAGTGTTCAATCTAATACTAGTCTATATTTTCTGCATTTGTTTTAAGATTAAGGATAATACAAAAGTATCAAGTATCAAATGCTTCAGTGTTGTCATATGCACTGTCATATGTCATATGCACAGATACAAAATAAAAATTGCTTGGGTAAAGTAATAATAGACAAACTCTTTATCTAAAATCTCGAATGTTAACCAAATCATGTGAAAATATTTCATAACCATAGTGACAAGCGGGAAACTCTTGTTAGTACAACGTACAAAGAGGCATGGAATCAAATCAGCTTTCTACCTGAAGAAAACTAAAGTCAATCCATTTGGGATCTCGAGACAATGTGGACGGTCCCTTGTGCTTGAGTTACTCGTCGCTTGAGTCACAGTACAACGGAAAAAACAGTACTGTACAGTCGTCATCGGAGATATGATGACCTCAACATTCACCGAATCATTTTTGACCTTCATAAGTACATAGTAATGTGCCTTAATTGAAAAATAAAGATATTTATCATTTATCTTAAATACCTCGGGCGCTCCAATATTTATGATGGCAACTGCACCATTCCCAAGACTGTGATGCGGCTGTATTATCTGACATCAGCATAAACGCATTATCAGTGCATTTCAATCGCACCAGCTTATCAGTAGGCACAAGAAAAATGCGCTATGTGACTATTCCTGTGCTCAGCATATAAAAGTGTCGTTACAGTATCTCGCTGTCATTATCTAATCCGAACAGTTACGAGTAGAAGGTGAAAGGTGTCTTTCTTGAACGCGAGATACTGTCGCGACACTCTTGTACTAGGGCTACAGTAATCTTTTAAAAATGCATAGTAACGGTTCAACATGGCTTAACGTTGAAAAAAAAAACAGCCTGACAAAGTCGCATACATACTCCAGAAGGCCTAGTAGGTATACATTTTTAATTGTCATATTTGACATTTACTTACTTCTCGATCGGGTTAGCGTATCGAGTGGTCAAAATATGAAAGAAGCCGGATAATTTATATAAACGGCAAACAAAATTTGAACTTTCGATACGCTAACGCGATCGAGAAGTAAATGTCAAATACAACAAGTAAAAATATATACTAGGCATTGCAACTGCAAGTAAAGTCTTAATTTAAAGTCCCTAATAGCATTCAGCACAACTTACATTTGATTACCAAACATTCTTCCTAATGCTTTCATTCCAACTCCTGCATTGAATCACTGCGCTGCGACCGCAAAGAGCCTGCAAACATTCCTCCCGTTCCATTAACTAATTGTTAATTATCTCTCCCCTGTCTACCCTCGATGACATCTTGATGGAGATGGCGAATTAATATTTTTTCCGAAGGGGAGACTGGGGATGTACGGTTTTGCTCATTTTTGAGTGCTCGTGATTAAGTTTTTATTACATTTTGGGTAATTCTTTTCCTGTCTGTTATTATGGGTGTCTGTTGCATCAATGTAGATTTTAAGTGATTGTTCACAATGGTCGTGTGGCAATAATATTTTATAGTCGGCAAAAGACCTAAAATACCTACGTAAATAAAAAAATATGAAATGTAAAAAGGACAAGCAATGTACCTACCTAATAGTTTTTCGTTCACGATCAATTTTAACACACACACACACATGCTTGTCTTATATAATGATAATTATATTCACAGGACCTTATTTGCAGTTCTATCAAATGCAACCTATTCTCTCTATGTAAACCTGTTTCAAAAATATTACCTAAAGATATTAAGCGAAAGTAAATACTCCATTTAAAAGATGCACTTAAATTTATTTCAGCGTTGAAATTTAAAAGAAATTCGAAACCTATTGAATAGCCAGACGCCAAACATTATTTATTCGTCGCTAGACTCGCAAGCTTTGCTCGCTGAAATACAAAAGACATAGCGGCAGTAACCCAAATTTTGCAAGATATAGAGCGCGAAATATGTGAGGCTGTTACCATGCATTGCCAAAATTGTATGCATTATTTGCAAGCATTTTATACTAATTACGGCTAGTCGAACATGTGCATTATTTGGAGCTTTGTAGGTATACTAATTGGTGAGTGAGGGCTCTTTTCTTAGTACAAGATTTTCAAGAAACCTTGGAATTATCATTTTTTTCAAAGGATTTAGTTTCTGTATGGGGTATTCGTTCTCTGTTAGTTTCTTTATATATATACATAACTCATGCCTGGACCTATCTACGCTATACGAGTCTGCAATTTTAAACACGCAGCAAAACTGTCCATCTGTTTTTATTTATAGTCTTACTGGGCTATATACTTCGGACCTCGCAGATGGAGGTATGCGTGGAGCTCAGGTACAAATAAAGATACGTGTCGATGCACAGATCGCATATTGATAGGGCCGGACAACACAGTGCTGTCCTTCTGTATTCGTTGTGTACTACACTTGGTCGGACATGCATTACTGGGCTATATAGTTCGGAACTCGCAGATGGAAGTATGCGCGGAACTCGGGTTAGAATAACGATACGTGTCAGACTCAGACCTCGCACGGAGCGCATATTGAGAAAACCGGACAACACAGGACTTTATGTTACAGAACGTGTTAAATTAACAGAAGTGAGTTGAGTATTGTGAAAACCAGAGAAATCTGGCCAAGCCAGCAATAAACCAGTGAAACCAGCTTAGAAATACTTATAATTATTTTTTATTATACCTACCTCACATTAGAAAATAACGTAATTTCCTATTTTTTCCGTTTTGGCATTGCCTGTCCTAACAGATATTTCTGTTTAATGAAAACCAAAAAAAAATCTCGCCCCAGGCACCTTCTCAGCTTAGAAAGCTTCATCTTTCCTTTCGAATAAATATGGAAACCATCTAGATACACAGGCGGAGTCTTCGAACTATATTGACGTCAAATCGACCGATTTCCCAAAATTTATTTTGCGCAGCCCAAACATTTTCATGCTTCTTCGATACGGACAGGTAGTTTCATTCAGCTAAAAGCATTAGGACGTTAAACCACGGCAGGTCAACGACCTCACTTGGTTTCAGCCCTCGGAGACTAATATAAATAGAAGGTTTCACAGACGAGTGAGTTGGGCGTGAGTATATTTTTGTTGACCCAAACTAAACTTTCCCTTAGAACTACTACCAAAAGTTGCTCGGTAAAATGGAATCCTCTGCAATGGTTTCTTTTTGAACATGATATAGGCATGATAAATAATAAATCGTAAAAAGTTCCCTAATATATCTATGTAATTTTCAACATCAATTCTCTTGTAGTCAATAGTCACGGTTTATTGCGCGTTTTATTTATTCATGATGCCAATTTAAGTGTTAATAAAACTAAGAGCCACTGCACCAACCGTGGTTAGCCAACTAACCCTGAAATTTGACAATTAACGCCAGGTTCACTCCGAGCACTCTAATGCCTTAAAAAATATGTTCTTGAGTATTTGCTTTAACTTCGTCATGTGGCTTGGTATAATTAAAGAAACAGAATGGTATAGTTAGATTTATTAAATTCGGTAAGTTTTATTTTATTAATTTCTCAAACAAAATAATTAAATGTTGCATCAACCGCTAATATAAAACGGGCATTAGAATTGACTTTACTAAGTAACTGACAAGTATGACATATCAATGACCTGTCAAATACTCATACTCCGTTTACACACATGCAAATCTCGTTTTAGATAAAATTAAATTAGTAGTTATTTTCTAAATAGAGCTAATTAGAATACCAGTGTCTTTGAGAAATTAACTTAATTTAAGCTAAAGAATGCACCCTTGAATTTAAAGCAATTGCTCAAAAATACGTTGTATATGTAGGTAGGTATAGTCGCCATCTGTCCACATGTTGGAGCGGCCAAGGTGGTCACAAATATCTGAACACGTCTCTATTTTTAAGGCGTTAGAGTGCTCTTTTAGATATTTTTGAACACTGGGGCCGTTCCGATCTCATGACTGTGCTAGTAACCTTGCCTTCGATGCAGTAAATCACGAGGTCAAATCCTAGTAAGAGCATTTGTTTGTAAGTTCAACACGTCAAATTCATTAATGAAAGCGAGCCTTGGGTACTGTAGACGTATTATAGATTATTATATCACCATGTGTACAATTCAAATTTGGATTACCGTATGACATTTAGCCAAAAACGATGCGAGATAATAGTTGGCACCTTTTAAAAGACTTGCGTTGATTTGTTATTAATTTTAAGCAGAAACTTCTGCGAACGATACTAAATTTCTAAGAAAGAAAGAAAATGAAAGTGGAAAAATTCATGCTCCCGGGCGGGACTTGAACCCGTGACTTTTAGATACACGCCCATTGCTCTGCTAACTGAGCTACCGAAAAAAAACCCATAGCCCCGAATTTCTCCACCATGTATGCGCCTTTTGGGGACACTTAGCAACATCTACCGTAAGAAAATACTTTTGAATCGTATCGGTTCCCGGTCGAGGTCAAGATTATTTGCACTTCTTCGTTCTTTCTAAGGAATTGATTGTTGTTTCGAAACTCATTATGCTACAAAATCATCATCGTTTGCTCGTACGACGTACGATGACCAACGCGGCATTTGACCGATTGTAGGTACATATAATGCGATTAAGCTATAACTGGGTCAATTATTTGCACAGGCCGAGATACCTATATCATACTCATCGACCTCGTGACATCGAAGGCCGAGCGACATGCCTCGCTGAAATAATAAGGCGTAATACAATTGCCAACGCTTCACTGACCATTTGTAATCCTTATTACAACGGAATAAGGTCCACCGGTGGTTAATTGAATGTGCCAATTAGATATGTATACACAATTACCACAGACCACCTCATCAATTACAAGACAGAGCATTCCAGACAACCCACGGTCACCGCACAATATGCAATCCCGTATTTAATATGGATGCGCGACCGCTTCTTTCAGTTGCACCCACATTCATGATCTGTTCTCGTGAATGTTAAAATTGTTCACAAATAATGTGCCTGTTGTTACCCCTTACTGTTCTGTATTATTATTTTCTCTTGTACTGTATTTTCATATGTGTGAGGTGTGCAATAAAGAATATTGTATTGTATTGTGTTTTAGGGTGAACCTGGATTAATGTAGTATAAAATGGTGTAGGATGGTAGTCGGTTAAGTTCATGGAATCGTAGAAATTTACAAATTAAACTGTGCACCTCATTCTCTTTGTAAATGCTTCATACTCGCAATGCGGTGTTTCTGTAGTCTGCGATAAAAACTTATAACAACGGTCCGTCACCGCAACTGCAAAACTAATTAGCAATCAGCAAGTTCCGTGACCCTGCGATTTAGGACGGGAGTTTTAAATTACTCGCCAAATGACTTTTGTGCTCAAATCGCCCAAACATTATTCTGAAGTTTTGAGTATTCGGAGCCCTTGGGTTCAAATGGCGGGAGATGACAAACTCTTTTGGTTTGTACCCAAGTACGATAGAGTTGTAATACTAGAAGGTCTAGAAGTAATATTACAACATTTACAACTTTATCGTAGACTTTATCGCCATCCTTTTCCATTTCAGCGTAGACAACCTATGCTCTCACTTCAAGAGCACTGACGTGATCGACTGGTTGCGCAACCTGCATGTTGACTCTTAATTTCTCGCTTACAATGTATTAATTCGGCATACGACTAAATAAATATCTAGCACTTGAAGCACGAGATTAATTGTAAGTACACAAATATTAATTTTATTTGAAATAATCTTTAATGTCAAAGGCTTAGGTATTACACAGTAGAGGACTATTTAAAAGATAAACATGCATGGCCCATACCAGAAACTGTAAATAATACAAAAAAAATTGAATGTACAGACAGCTTAGCTTACACAGTGGAGGACATAGTTCACGAAAGAAATAATATCAAATGTTTGTGTATATCGTGTATGTTTTTTGCTAATATTGTGGAGCCTTTTGAGTTCCTTTAAAATAGTTCGATAAATGATATTAAATCTTTATTTTTAAATTTATGCAGATACTTCCGATACTTCAGATACTTCCGAAAAAAGGCACGACCGAAAAATTTCCATTATCAATTTCAAACACGAATAACGAAAAACTTCAGTCATAAAAATCGGTCAAATGTATACCTACCCACAGACAGCTAAATTGCATTGCTCAAAGTTATAAAAACCAGAGTAACAGAAGCGGGTATCATAAGTATAGGTACATGCCATGCCGTATTCCAAATGCTTGCCAGGCACAATGATGTCCTCATTACCTCTATGTAGGTACAGGATGGCCAAATAAGAGGTATACTCGTATCTACCTACATTTTATTTGTTAAATTTTTCTCTGAAATTTTAAAATCATAAAGTATTTATTCAAAAATTTGGTTTTGAGGGATGGCATGAAATAATAAATTAACTAAATGTGAAGCAAATATCTACTTACAGCACAACGGGAAATGTGATAATTATTCGTCAATTTTCCCACAATTTCGACATAATCGCATTAGATTTGTCTCAAAATCCAGTTTTTAAGTGTCCCAAATTTATCGCTTGGTCGCAAAGACAAGCCTCTATTCTTAAACAAAAAAACTCCAAAGGCAAAAATTCCTGATTCCTATCAAAGTTGGCCCTATTTTAGATTCTCGACGATAACATTTTTTAAACATTTGAATTTGAATTTCGAGTATTTTTCTTGTGAACTTGTGTTTCGTGTGAAATTGCCATACCTCAATAAGATAAAACAAAAGCTTTCAAAATTTTACAATTTCATAAAGTAATAGTTAAATGTATAGGTACCTCTTATTTGGCCATCCTGTATTTTGCATACTACTTAACTAAGGAGCGCATTTACTAAAGCAGGGATCACTATAGATAAGTAACTACGGATATCCAAAACCCAGAACCGGAGTATCTGCCTATCTACCTTACCAACTCATTTCATTAAAATTTAAATTAAAATTTAAAAAAAATTGCCATTCGTCAGTCGCACTGGCATCATGATACGCTGTTGAGCGTGATAGCCAAAATTATAGGCAATAATGAGGAAACCATGATACGACTTTATAAAACACAAAGATTACGATTGGCTTTTGTTAGCAATTGGAACAACGCCCCTGCGAGTGGCGAAGCCATTTAGACTTTATATTCAAACGACTTGAGTCACGAAAACAATTCCCATGCTGATCCAAATCTATAAACTGTTTACACAAAATTACTGACAGGGGCCGATAAATAACCCTGTTCAGTGTCACTGCTGTTAGTAACCGTTTAAAAAATCGATTCAGTGTCGGATTTTATTAACTATCACTCTGGCTACCTGTCATGTTGTAACAACTTGTTACTAACAAGTTAGTTTAAGATCAATTCACGAAAGCTTGTGGCGCAGAATGTCTATGAAATTAATAACTGTTTTATAGAATTTCCGTGCCAGTTTTCGTGAATCGATCGTTAATGCAAAATAGATACATTACGTGATAGACGATAAGATGACAACCACGCTCGTCTTAAGGATGACTCACACTAGGATGGGACGGGACGAGACGGGACGGGGCGGGACAGGACGATCTGTCAATTTCTATAGAAAGAATCACGTGATAGCTCGGATGTCGCGTGATCTTCTCTATAGATACTAGCATATCGTCCCGTCCCTCCCCGTCCCGTCCCGTTCCAGTCTGTGAGTCATCCTAGAATGCCTTCTACGAGTTGTAAGCAATCGATGGCGATTGAGTAAAGTGCATCTTGCTCGTATTGATAAGCTGATGTGAGCGAGATCCACTGACAGAGGGTTGACGCAAGTGCAACTAAATACATGAGTTTGACTTGGTAGAGAAGTCAAACTCATGGTAACGGTACTGAACCTGTTTGACCACCCGCGCAGATATGGAATTTAACAATTGAAGAGCTTGCGACAGTAAAATGGCGCCTAACATAAACTTGTGCTCAGATGTTTGTGAGCTATAATAACATATTTATTAGGGAGTGACGTACCTGCGCCTTCGTTCTAGTTATACGGCCAAGACAATATTGTGGCGTATCGTGTCAGCCAGCTGGTGTCCGGACACCACCTGCGTGACCCTGAAAGTTAGGACCCCTTTCTTCCTCCCCACCCATTCGTTCAGCTTTGGGAGGATAGCCCCTATAGTCTGTTGACCGGAGTGGCTACCCTCCAATGCCTCCCGCCATTGCTGGCGCAGGCGCTCCGCAGCCGCCCGCGCCATTCTTTCGCCCTCTTCTGGGTCCGGGGCTGGTTTCTCTCCCCTCCTGGCCTCTGCCCTCCATTGGTATCTTTCCGCCAGCACCCGCGCCTCCAGCTCCCACGGCGGCGTGCCAGCGAGAAGGCACACTGTGGCGTGAGCGGTGGTGCGGTAGGCTCTCGCCATCCTTTGGGCCACCACTCTCTGCGGGCGACGGAGCAGGCGTTTTGTACGCTCCGTCAGCCGTTCTGCCCAGATCGGCGCACCATAAAGCGCCATGCTCCTCACGACTCCCGCGTACAATTGCCTGCATGGGGCGTTTGGGCCCCCCAGATTGGACAGCAGAAGGCCCAGCGCCGAGGCAGCACCTATGAGACGGGGTTCTAGTCTCCTAAAGTGCTCCTCAAAATTCCACTTTCTGTCCAGGACGAGGCCCAAGTGCTTTATGTGGGCCCCGACCCGGACAGTTTCACCCCCACCTCAATTTCGGTGTCAGGTCGGACCCGCCATTGCTTCGGTCCCCCCAGGACCATGGCTTCCGTCTTTGACATGGCGACCCGAAGTCCGAGGAGGCCAATCCTATGCACTGTGAGCTCAGTCGCCACCTCTGCCCTCCTCAGGACGTCCTCTAGTTGCTTTCCGCGCACGGCCACCAGTGTGTCGTCCGCATAACACAGGGTGACCATGCGCGTAAGCTGCACTCCTCGGATCACCCAGTCATATCCGAGGTTCCACAGGAGGGCACCCAAAACCGACCCCTGTGGAACCCCGCACGCCATATTCCTCGCTCGGCGAACGCCCCTCTGCTCGTAGAGCACTACACGCCCTTCCAGATTATGCCCCACAATCTTTCGTAGGTAAACGGGCACTCCGTGATATAACGGAGTGCCTCCTCGATTACCGTATAGGGGAGGGAGCCGAACGCATTGGCTATGTCGAGTGAGTGACACCGCCACCTCCCCCCTTCCCTCTGCCAAATCCCCTAACTCTCGGAGCGCGCTTACCGCTTCTATTGTGGACCGCCCCCTGCGGAACCCGAACTGATTGTTGCTTAGGTTCGAGCCCGTTCCTTCTAGGTGCCGCTGGATGCGGACCGCCAGGAGTCTCTCGAAAAGCTTTCCGACTTCGTCCAGCAGCACTATGGGGCGGTACCCGGCAGGGGAGTCTGGTGGGCGACCTTGTTTCCTCAACAAGCAGAGGCGACCCTCCTTCCAGCATCTCGGGAAAAGTCCTTCGTTGAGGCAATCCTCCAGGAGGGATCTGAGGCGCTCCCCGAGATGCTTAAGCGCCAGGAACAGAACCTTTCCTGGGACACCGTCCGGTCCCGGCGCCTTGCGTGTGGCCCTAACTTTCTCAGTCGCCCATTCCATCTCATCATCGGTGATAGGGGGGACGACGAGTGGGACTAACGGGTCCACCTCTGGGGCGGCCATTACTGGTGGGGCGAAATCCGGCGCCTCTGGGAAGAGACCCTCCACAACTTGGCGGAGGAGCTGTGGCTCCACTGCAGCACTGCAGTTTGTTCCGGACCATTTTATATGGTCGCCCCCATGGATCCCTATTGAGGGTCGCCACGAACTCCTCCCAGGCCTCGTTCTTGGCTTCCTCTTGGCGCCCTTGAGAGCGTGTTTCGTCTCGGCAAGCGTAGTGTGGAGACGCTCCTCTTCCGTATGCCTCCTTCTCGTCGCGCGAAGGGCGGCGATTTCCGGGGACCACCAGTAGGCTTGCTGCTTACCCTTAAAGGGCCGGGCACGGGGCATGGATGCCTCGCATACCGCCGTCAGCGGGGTCCGGAATTGGGCCGCTCTTTCTTCAATGCCCCCTTGGGCTATTGGGGGAGCGTTCCAGGCCTGGATGATAGCCGCCTCTTCCGCCATTTCCCTATCTAGGCGTGCCACCGACCACCTCCGGAATTGTGCCCATTGACCGTCAGGTCCAAGCGGAGCATGTTGTTGCCGCACGGAGACCCTCATACGAAGCCCGCGAATACCCAGTGGAAGGCAAACTCGCGTCTAATTTTTGTATACAAATGTTCCTTGGTGGTTGTGTAAAATAGATTTTGATTTCCTCGTGACTTTCTTACCCGTATTAAGAGATCTTAAAAGTCAAGACGAAATCAAAATCGACTCAAAACCTAAATGATCGTAATTAGCTCGCATAAAGTTACTCTCTGTGGTTTTTGTCGATGTTTCGGGAGGTTGTAACAATTTTATCATCCCACAAAACTTGCACCTTGAATATGACACTGGTTTTCAAGTCCAAAATAAAGGACGCGTTGAAGGGTAGGAATCAAAATTCAAAAACGAGCGGCTAGACGCCGCCGCCGCGAAAATTTTGTCGGCGCGCCGCCGCCGACTGTTTCGCACCCGGCTCGCATGTCTAGCCAGCAGTCAAACACGGAACGGTAAGAGTCTCTACCATGAGTTGGATTAAGTTGACATTCAGGGTCGAATTGTCTGAATGTTGTCTGATTGATGAAAAATTGTCTGTTGAATATGAAAGAGTAAGATGCAAATACTTTCGAATCGAAGCACTGACATTCCTTAAATCGGTACCATACCATAAGTCTGAAGGAATCAAAAAAGTTAGTTTTGTTATAATTAATGATATTTGATTAAAGGCCCTGACGATATTTAGCACATTCGGTTTTAAGAAATCTTAACGGTTGTTTTTTTTTAATTCAGTTTATTGAACGAGCGAGCGAAGCGACTGAGGTCTCCAAATCTACTTGGACACTCCGTCGTTTGTATGTATGTATGTTTGTTCAACGATAACTCGATTATCGGATCGTCCTGAAATTTGGCATGTGGTTAGATGAGATAAATACAATTTATAAGTACCATATAAGCCGAATCGGTCACTGAACTGCCGAGATATAGGGGTTGCGATTTTACTAGTATTAGTATAAGTTACTCGTATATAGCTACCTAACTATACTATTAATATAACGTAAAATGATTACAGCACACCCCACCGAATTAAACGGTCGCATAACAGAATAGGGTGACCACGGCCTCGGTAATCCGCGGGACGGTGCCCACTAATGGTGGATTACCGCGGACAGTCCGCAATCAAACGGGGATGAGCGGACAACTCGGTGATTGCCCTACCCTTCTAATGCCGAGGAGAATAATTGCGTTAAATAAAAATCTTTTTTAATTTGTCGCTCATAAATTGGGTAAAATAAAATAAGGATCGGTGTAAAAAATTAACCTCGTTTGTGTTATCAATGGAAATGGAACTATGTTATGAGAAGATTTTTTTTATAGAACAAAGTCGCTTCCCGCTGTCTGTATGCTTAAATCTTTAAAACTACGCAACGGATTTTGATGTGTTTTTTTAAATAAATAGAGTGATTCAAGAGAAAGGTTTATATGTATATTTTTTTTGTATGTTTTGTGCGAAGCCGGGGCGGGTCGCTAGTCTAATATAGCACCTAGTGAAACCTGAGATAAAACAATATCGATGTAAATAAATGATTTATTTTTGAATGTTACATTGAAATAATGCGTATAAACAAGAAGAAAACATTTACTGTAGCGAAGGAGCGAGCGAAGCGAGGGAGTTCTCACAATCTACTTGGACAACCCGTTGTTAGTTTGTATGTATGTATATATGTTCGACGATAACTCCAGTATGGTTGATTGGAACGTCGTGAAATTCGGCAGGTGGTTAGATAAGAAAAATAGTTTTTTTTTAAAGTTCGAATATGAGACAAATCCATACTAATATTATAAATGGGAAAGTGTGTGTGTCTGTTTGTTCGTCTTTCACGGCAAAACGAAGCGACGAATTGACGTGACTTTTTAAGTGGAGATAGTTGGTGGAGATGGCTACTTTTTGGCTCTTTCTAACGCGAGCGACCTAGCGGGCAAAAGCTAGTCTCTTATAAAAGTCTTAGTCTTGAATGTTTAAGATTCTGTGAGATGATGGATGTACGTGTCTCAACAGTGTAATTCTGTTAGTTTTATTTAGTGTTTAGTTTGGCTAAATGTTTGTTGATTGTTTGTTGTTGAATGGATGTTTGTTGTTGAAAGTTTCGCAGTGATTTAGTTTAGTACTGTCATGCTGTGTATACTTGTTTATATATAAATAAATAAAGGAAAAGTGGAAAAAATCGTGACCTCGGGCGAGACTCGAACCCACGACTCTGGGATACATGCGCATCGCTCTTATCTGCGAACTAGTCTATGAAGACCACACCCGTGGGTGCTGAATTTCTCACCACTATGACCCAAATCGGTCAAAAGATTGCCGAATTATAGGGGTTGTGAGTTCAAATTCGGAGCAAACCACTTTAGATACTTAATTTGTAAAATTTAATATAGGATTGATATTTAAAATGCATTGAAACTGAAATCTGTACACTTTAATCTGTACCTAAATCACTATAAAATGCGAATCGGCTGGCTTAAGTACGTTCCTAAATCTCCCAGAAGCGAATCGAGGTGTTTTCCTTTACAGCTAAACCTATCCCCTGAAAATAAATGGACATTTAGAGCGTTTAAAGTATGGTTGTGCATTTAGTTTTGTCAGTTATTTGCCGTAATGCAGTTTGTGTCCCGTTTTGAGAGATACATAACGTTGTAAAGAGTATATGTTAGAAACGGTAGGTACATAAATAGGACCATAAATGAATTTAAAAAATAGAAGTTTATTCGAACCTCTCATACTACAAGGTTACCTATGTTTAGTTATATGTTATTTTCCTCATATTCGATATGAAAAGTAGAGTGTTTCAACTAGAGTGAAAAGCACATTTCAGTCTCGGACTATAGGCGTTCTCATTATGTTCGAGCGCCAAAATACCTCGACTGAAATAGGTTCTTTTCTTCCCTTGACTAAAAATCTACTATTCTATTATCGCCTGTTTTGGCGCTTTCTACTTTTTAGTTCTGAACACGTCACTCCCTGAAGACATGACTTGCAATCCATACTTGCGGACGGGTGAAGAAAGAATTCCTACCAATCGTGATGCAGCATTATTTTGTTCATTATTTTTGGGGAAAACCATTAACAGTTACTAGCAGTTGGGAAACCGAAATACACTTATCTATCTATAGAAATGATAAAGTACGAGTAATAATAATGCTATGTCCGGACGAGTTAGTCGTATGGAAACTTTTAATGGCCGTGGCATGGAAAGCGCCATTATAGTTTGTCCTTTTTTCAGAGTTACACGTTTTATATTATTGTAGTCATTAAAAACTGCATACATTTTTAACGCATGTGTTTGGGAAAGTTCTATACCGTTTCGTGCCTTTAGTTATAATTTCTTGGGATTATGAGCCTTTATTCCAACCTCTTTATTAATATCGGGGTATGGATAGAACTACTGATATTATAGGTTTCTAAAGTTTATTAATTACATGCAAGTACATTTTAGTTTTAGTTCATCTCGCACCAGCTTCAAGTCTGTGTTAACCGCTGCCTCCGCCGGATTCTCGGTATATACTGGCCCGAGAAAGTATCCAATGCCTTGCTGTGGAAATACTGCGACGAGACCCCGATCGACCAGCAGATCAAGCGCCGGAAATGGAATTGGATTGGACACACACTCCGAAGGGATCCTGAACACATACCGAGGCAAGCCTTAGATTGGAATCCCCAAGGAAAGAGAACGCGCGGCCGTCCAAAACAAACCTGGCGAAGGACAGTCGTTGCAGAGGCGAAGGTTATACGGAAAACATGGAGCGAAGTCAAGCGCGAAGCTCAAGACCGGTCGAGATGGCGGCGTACTGTGGACGCCCTCTGCCCCACCCAGGGGACATAAGAACTTAAATAAGTCAAGACATTTTAGGTTACGTATCTGTTCGTTATTAATAACCACGATGCTCAGAAATAAAGACAAGATGAAAACAACACAGCAACAGGGATTTACTGCGGTGAGCGAGACTCGAACTCGCAACGCTCGCTCTACCTAATGAGCGGACCCCGTTATCAGTGGTGAAAACTCATTGAAACCAAGGGTTGGCAAAACTACCTATCCTAAAATCGCCTTCGGTACATAACTTTGCCTTAACAAATGTTTAATAATTTTTTAACCATAAATCGTAAAATTCAAGTAAATTCAACGCGTTCAATTTGAAATGAGTAGGTATATTATACTTACATAATTTTCTTGATCATATTTTATTACAGTAGGCGAAATTGAGAAACAAAGGCGAAATAAGGATATATGACGGTTTTTATCTTTTAAATGAAAACTGCTTGTTTCACTAAATTTAACTAGAAATATATTATTTATAATGTGTTTTACATAGATTATAAATACAATTTACATATTTTACTAAGGCGAAGTTATGTACAACAGGCGAATTAAGGATTTCAGACTTCATGTAATTTTGGTAACCCTCGTTTCAATAAATTTTCACCACTAGTAATGGGGTCTCCTAATGAGCTACTGAGACTTACCTGCTGGCAGCGAATTCTTCACAAAAATTTTAATCATTTCTGATTATCGTAACAATGGCCAGCCATATACATTCGGGCGTGTCCTATCTCCTTTCTCAGGAGCCAAACTATCCCCCTGTCCAATTTCGTCTTAATCTATTCGGTGGTTTTCGTGAACGTAACATACAGAGTTACTTTCGCATTTATAATATAAATATGGATCTCAATATAATATCTTCAGTTCTCGTTCAAAAGTATTTGACGAAAGCCGCAAATATTGACGTTTTTAAAGATATGTACAATGGTAAAGCATGAATTAAATCATTTATTATTTATGATAAATGTTTGAATTCATGTTTTTAAGTAGTTTCTAGTAAGTACTACTAGATATAAATTATAAATTGAAAGAGATGTCATATAAGAGAAAAAGTAACCATGGCTCCTAGTGCCCAGGGCTGGGTAGGACGCGATCACATCGACGTGGTCGGGTGGCCTAGTGGTTACGGCGTCTGCCGCGAAATCAGAAGAGCGCAGGTTTGAACCCAGCCCTGGGCACTGGGGGTCTTGGTCACTTTTTCTGTAGTATATGACATCTCTTTCAATTTAAAATTTATAAAGAGATGTCTTTCTCTGCGTACCTTTAGATGCGTAATAGTTTCATCCGCTAATATGAAGCTGACTGTACATTGAAAACACCGTAATCAGGGCATTGTGTGCAAATGTCCGACATAAATATGCTAATTAGGAATTAATGATATATGTAGTTGCGTTAATTTTCAATCGAAAACCAATCGGGCGCGATTAAGCTCATGATTTAGAACTAATGTGGTGGTAATCAGGGCCTACTACGAACCGAGAACCCAGTTTACCCTCCCTTTCGCACTTGTAATTTTATAAGCAAGTGCGATAGAGTGGCAAAACTTATTTCCTCACAAATGTGGTGAAAAACATTATATGTGTCACGAGAGCTAGAGGTACAAGAATTACGAACTTCTAAATTCACACTCGTTCGCAATTTCTTGTTTACCGCCCTTAATACACAATGTACTATTTCAACAATAGTTAATTTAATATTGTCTTCTGTTACCGCGATTGTTTTTCATTGACCTTCACCCTGTGAAAACGAGAGCTGTAACGGGCTCGAAATGTAGGGTCATGATGTTAATAAACGCGATTAATCCGTTCTAAAATGTTTGAATTAGTTAATTTACATACAGTTAAGGAAAAAAAACATGTTAAATACGAGTGTAAAATAGCTAAACAAGTACCCACAACACAAGCCTTATTCAGGTTACTGAACGACAAGGTCGATTAGATTAAATAATAAATTACAATGTAATGAAATTCCATTAAAAAAATCAATTCACCACGACAACAATCCAATTTCGTGCCGAGGCCAATATGTTTAAAACCTGAAGCAACTCATTGTGCATTTTTAAAGACGTTTCCTTAATTCGCAAATTAACCACGTGATTAACGACTTTATGATACACAATGACTTAATCAGACCGCATTAAGATACGGGAAACAAAAGATATAAAACACGGTTCAAAGCATAAGAGCTTCGCGGGTATGGAAGTACTTGCATAAGGCAAAAAAATATGATCGCCGTGATCGGGTAGCCCAGTGGTTAGGGCGTCTGCCGTGAAAGCAGGAGGTCGTTCGTTCGATCCTAGCCCTGCTCACCGGGGACCTTGGTCACTATTTCTGTAGTATATGACATCTCTTTCAATTTGCAAAAAAATATGTTTAACCCATATATGCGACACACTATACTATTCAACTAAAGGTTCAGTTCAAATACCCACAATCCATCACGCTTACGATCCCTTTATCCGATCTTGACCTGAATACAATACAATTGTAAAGCACGAATCAAATCATTTATTATTTGTACCTAATAAATGCTATGAATAAATTATAAATTGAAAGAGATATCATATAATTATCTACTACATAGAAAGTGACCAAGGCCCCCAGTGAGCAGGGCCGAATACAATAATACACAGAAAACAAATCAAATTAATCAAGTGGTGGAAAAATAGGGTAAATACATAAATATATCTCGATAAGTTTAGAAAAGTTAGTTTTCTTTTTCTCAGCACCAAGGTTAGCCGGGAAAAATCTCTTACAGGGAAAAGTTCGCCTTCGTACTTAGATTTGTATCAATTGTTTTGTGATCTATTTTTTATACCATTTATAAAGTGCTTACTACTACGACTTATTTATTCGAAGTCTAGAAGTCGGTGAAAAAGTTAATTCGAACTGGGAAGGGTTTTGAATAAGGATTAAATTTGTAAAGTAAAATATCTGGATTCTCATCTAGACTCAACAGATATTCCGCATCAATGGGAGCTACCGTATTGTCGCTCTCCAGGCGGCGCCACTCATGCGTGGGTCCTGTGTCAGTATGAGAGAAATGTCAAAGTGACGTTCGGTAATCCTCATTGCAGTTACGAGTAGATTAAAAATCGTACTAATATCACAGTCATGCATTAAGATTGATTTTACTTAACGACAAGTACACATAATGTGGCCACATTACATATACTTAGGTATGAAAAATCACTCGTTACCAAGAGGGTGCAAACTCCATGCAAGCCGTTTCTTACCCTAAACCTAAACTAAAGTTTCGTAACCTATAAATGTATGGAGTTTTAAACTGAGGTATGGTAAATATTAATAGTAATAATTTATAAGGGGCCACCGGGGGATGGGCAGCAGCATCCCTAAGTTACGGTGGAGACACTGCGATCGCCAACCCGCATGCCAAGCGTGGCGATTACGGCAAAAACCCCCCTAATGAATAGTACACAAAGGCCCCGGCCCCGAGGTTCCGGCGACCCCCGGTGCCCTGGTTATGGTAGCGGCCAGGGTGATAGTGGGGTCAGGGGTGACCGGTCATTGTGGAAATCTTTGGGGGAGGCCTATGTCCAGCAGTGGACGTCTTTCGGCTGAAATGATGATGAATAATTTATAAGCTTACCTTAAAGGTAATACTTGCGAAGCTTAAGTCTTATTCATAAAAAGTTTAAGCAAAACCTGCTTCGATCTCGTTATAAATAGATTTTAGCCCGGTTGTGCAGTTTCTATGGAGTGATCACTCTATTCTCCAATATGTATGAAGATGCGTACGCATCTTATCAGCTTTCCGATGCGTACACATCTTCATACCAACAAGCTATTTTTCACGTAATGCGGTTCGATGCTGATAGACATGATTCCACCTTAAAACGCGTATCCGCTTCTTCTTTACACTCAAACCATTTGCGAGGCTCTCAGAGGTTCTAATAAAAAGCGACAGACTAAAATGATTTATGGGATGGCTACGGAACGGAAGTTACCCAGTTCCCAGAGATAAGACAATAATTATAGATTTGTTACTTGGTCGCCTGAGGCGCTATGGGCTGCTTTTTCTGCCGATGGTAAAATGTGATCGTACCACAATTGCTTAATACGATCCAGTTTAGGTTCGAAACTAAATCGCGTTAGGCGATTGTGCCCCTAGGTTTCAAGCTTTTAGAATCCTTCTTGATAATTGTATAGTAGAAGTTAGTTGCTTGTAGGTGGGCCCACCCACACTTATTTGTTTTATACCCGCCTGCATCTAGTCAATATTTGATGGGACACCCTATTCTGGTGATCATCCATCATTATTACCTTCAAAGTATTTCCAACTTTCTATATAGCTTCGAAACCTAATCCCGAGCCGATTAAACTGAACTCGCAGTTTCCTGAAGAATTTTTCCTCTATCAAGAATTGGTAAATATCAAATTATTTTGGCATATTCTAGAAAACTATTATACCTGGATTAAGAGTAGTCATGCCATTGCCGGTTGCACGAGCATCTTTAACATCGTTATCCAACAGAAGCAGATTCGAATGTGTGAGTGACATAGCGCCTTGCACGAGTGTGTACATTCGCCATCAGATATAATTATCGGAACTGCCGAGGCGCTCACAAATATCTGAACATGCCCTGTAACGCTTTGACAATAGAGGCGTGTTCAGATATTTGTGAGCACCTGTACCTACCTAAAACATGCTCAAAACTAGCCCTCACGGGTATAGTTATGTCCCGTATAATGATACAGGACGTAACTATTTCCTTTTTCCTCTAACGTATAGACCTTACACTTAAGTGAGTCCATAACTCACTAACAAATAATTATACAGGGTGCCATCGGAGACGTAATCAGAAACCGCTTTTCCAGACCTGGTAATTGATGGTCATTTTAACGTAGTAGGGGTTACGTGAATTTAACGTTCTTTTTTTTTGTTAATTTTGTCCTAAACTAAATCGCTGATTTACTAAATCATGGTGACCCTATTTATTTACTCAAAACCTCTTCGGTTCTCATTCCGAATAGTTTATGATTTTGACTATGTCAAACTTATAACATTTAAAACTTTCGCGATTTGAACACATATTTAAACATAATTATTTAACGGGTCTAACGCGAATTAACTTGTTTACCTTATTTACCGACGTTTCGACACAGGTTTCACTGGTCATGGTCGCGGCTGACTGATGTCCCAGCAAAATGTCAAAACAGAGATTTGTGTAACTACCCAACGAAAAGTCTATGTAGAAATTTGGGGTAAACACACAATTTTTAAACTACCCACAAAACATATGTTAATTATTGTCAATAGTCCGACACACGACACTCACAATATCCCCGCACACATCCGAAGATATATCCCGTGGCTGCAACTTCTGGATCACTGGTTCCCAAGTTGGTGATAAGTTAAAACCATCCTCCCTATTAAAAATTTCTAGGGTGTTTCTTGATTTCAATTGCCTCTCGAACTACTCGAGGATAATAATGGCGTTCAGTGGAGACAATTTTTGGTTTATGGAGTTCAATCCAGTGATTTACGCCAGATGTAAGAAGATGTTCGGCGATCGCGGATTTGTGTACTTGGCGGTTTTTAACTGCTGCTATGTGCTCCTTCACCCTCTCTTGCACGCTCCGTTTAGTTTGGCCAATGTACACACTTCCGCAACTGCATTCTATTTTGTACACGCCCGGGTTTTGGTATGGAATGACATCTTTTGGACTGCGTAAAAGATCTGCTACTTTGAATAACGGTTTGTATACAGTCTTGATGGAGAATTTCTTAAGTACTGTTCCAATTTTGTCCGTTACTCCTTTCACATACGGTAAGAACGCTGGCTGTCTGTTGACCTCTGGATGTCTTTCCAGTGTTTGGAAGTGTGTACATTGGCCAAACTAAACGGAGCGTGCAAGAGAGGGTGAAGGAGCACATAGCGGCAGTTAAAAACCGCCAAGTACACAAATCCGCGATCGCCGAACATCTTCTTACATCTGGCGTAAATCACTGGATTGAACTCCATAAACCAAAAATTGTCTCCACTGAACGCCATTATTATCCTCGAGTAGTTCGAGAGGCAATTGAAATCAAGAAACACCCTAGAAATTTTAATAGGGAGGATGGTTTTAACTTATCACCAACTTGGGAACCAGTGATCCAGAAGTTGCAGCCACGGGATATATCTTCGGATGTGTGCGGGGATATTGTGAGTGTCGTGTGTCGGACTATTGACAATAATTAACATATGTTTTGTGGGTAGTTTAAAAATTGTGTGTTTACCCCAAATTTCTACATAGACTTTTCGTTGGGTAGTTACACAAATCTCTGTTTTGACATTTTGCTGGGACATCAGTCAGCCGCGACCATGACCAGTGAAACCTGTGTCGAAACGTCGGTAAATAAGGTAAACAAGTTAATTCGCGTTAGACCCGTTAAATAATTATGTTTAAATATATGTCAAACTTTATTTAGAATGACAATGTCACTCACTGTAAGTCAGTCTTGGTAAATAATACAATACAATACAATACTCTTTATTGCACACCTCACACAGATGAAATACAGTTACAAGAGAAAATAATAATACAGAACAGTAACAGTAAGGGGTAAATAATTATTTTTAGTAAAAACTAAATATCTTCAAAAAACGTTTGACAATGCCTGCACCGTACGATTTTTCCAACCTGGAACGATCTGATATGATATCGTTTTATTATCGGACCAACAGTACGCTAGAAGCACAAGACCTGTTTCACGAAAAATACCCTAACTTACCAATTCCGACCCATGGACTTATTAACCGAATGGTGCAAAGCTTAAGTGATTTCGGTCAGTTTCAAACCCCACAACATGCTCAAGCCCTTGGTGGACCACTACGACGCGTATATGAAAATTTAGATAGACGAATTCGCAATTACTTTTTACGCAACCCTCAGGAAAGTACGAGAAAAGCGGCTCGGCGGTTTAATGTCAGCAAACATTTTGTTTGGAAACTATTGAATGCATCAGGACTTCATCCTTATCACTTTCAGCCGGTGCAGGACCTGGTCTTAGCAGACTACCCCCGACGAGTGGAGTTTTGTCGGTGGTTACAAGAAAATTGGGAAATTAATGTTTTATGGACAGATGAAGCAACTTTTTCTCGCATAGGGTTGTTTAATGTTCATAATGAGCATTTTTGGAGTTCCCGAAACCCGCACCTTACAAGAAGGGATGCCTATCAGGTACGGTTTACAGTTAATGTTTGGGCGGGAATAATAAACAATAATATGATTGGGCCACATTTCATAGAGGGAAGACTAAACGGCAACAATTACCTCGAACTGTTTAGAAATGTTGTACCAGAACTACAAAGAGGCGTACCAGAAGAACATTTAGGTAATCTTCATTATCAGCACGATGCTCCTGCTCATTTTCAGCACCGAGTGAGAGATTACTTAAATGAGGAGTTTTTACCTACTGCTAAACAATAAATTTTTAAAAGTATAAAATTTATGGTTATTGTTATTTGTGTTCCGATTAAATTTGCGATAATAACGTAGAGTTTAAGTTTGTTTGTAAACTAATGACAACAAAGCTATCAATGTAGTGTTGCGATTCCATAGGTACCTACTCGAATGATAATTCAACTGATACACGCAATAATGGTGAAGTGGCCACTTACGCATTTGAAACTGTGAAACAAGATTATCTTTGTATCTCTTTCTTGGTTATAGGGTAACCACCCTTTTTAGAGGACAACTTTTAATTTTACAGATTCCATGATTAATTTTAATTAATGCAACTAGCCACTTCCATTCTTGTGTCATTGTAATCTCAATTTTATGCTTAATTAAGTCTTCTTACTTCTGATTACGTCTCCGATGGCACCCTGTATTAATGATAAACAGCAAGTTAGGATGAAACATAATGCAGACCTGTCCATCGGTATTTGGCGGATGTATTGAACGACAAATCCATCAACATATCGCGAGAATCAGACACAAACGTCTGAAGATCCGTATCTATTAAAATCCCAAAAAAACATTTCGAATTTCAACCGTCCCAATATCTTCTCCGTCCATTACAGTTGCGTTAATAATTTTCGAGGACATATTATTGAGTGTCGCCGTGGAATTAAGCGGGAGTAATTTATGCATCGGCACGACCCAAGGGTCCTATTACGAGTCCATCGCCATTCGTATTTTACTTTTGCAATGATAATTGAATACGGGCAGGGATGGCGCGAGAGAGGGCAGTGGCTATTTTATGTTTTCTAAGATACTAGCTGGCTGTTCCTAATACCACCTAATAGGGTGGGATAAAATGAAAAGTATTTTCGTTAACGGCTTAATTATGATTATTGTGTGCATGGGCAGTTTATGAATGAGTTCATTCATAAATTGCCCAGGCACTTAGTATGAACGAGTGTGTACAACGGTCCCAAGTACCCCCGACGGACAGTCACTTGCAGTTATTGATATTGTTGATGTAGCTTGGTTACAAATCTCATTTAAAAAAATCTAATTTCAACATGACACGCACAGCTAAAACATAATTATGAATATTATTTATTAGCCTTAGCTTTATTTTTATTGGACATTTCTCGATACTCAAGGCTGCAAGCGACCGCTAACGAAATTTAAATATAATTTATCTACAAACCCTTACTTATATTCACTACTGGTGACCGAAGAGCTGGTGGCTTCCTCGCACAACGTATCAGCATTGCGATACAATTAGGAAATGACGCTAGCATCCTTAGCTACAGTGCCTCAAGGACCTATTTGAGATTTAAGGTAGGTAGAGGTAGGTAGTTAAGAGGTTAGGTAAGTTACACTTACTGTAACTATACATTTTGAAAATAAATGTTATCAATCTTTTATCCATAAACGATTATACACAGATCAATCACTTATATTTTAGTACGACCAAAATGCACTGCAAGAGATGTCTAACGGAGATCACCATACGAGGTCAGTCGAAAAGAAATATGGCCTTTTGCTTGTCTAATATTATGGTCGGGTTATCACTGTGGCTGTCACGTTCTTAAGCGTGATAGTCTATAAAATGGCAAGGTACTAGCCCGTCTGTTCTCAAAGTACATAATTATTATATTCTCTCGCCGTCTCTCCACCGCAGGGCAGCGAGTGACCGCTAACGATGGCTGCCATTAGGGCGCGGAAGCGTTTTGCCGGAATTAAAGTGCATTGCGGTGTATTGTTGCACGATTGAAAGGTCCCGGCAGCGGGCAACTTTGCCGCACATTTGCATATAGGCGCCCAAAAACATGTGCATAAGTTGGGTGCCTACATAAAATTACGTAGGTAAGGCTAGTAAGTATTTTTAACTTACTCTAACTAATGGCAACCTGACTAGTTACACGATTACATGAATTTCTCAGTAGGAAATCGATTTGAAAATGATTTTGTGCCCTGTGACTTAACAAGTAATTTCTTGCGTAGCTT
Source organism: Lathronympha strigana (assembly GCA_949128165.1). Classification (NCBI taxonomy): domain Eukaryota; kingdom Metazoa; phylum Arthropoda; class Insecta; order Lepidoptera; family Tortricidae; genus Lathronympha; species Lathronympha strigana. The sequence goes on from OX421911.1 coordinate 7,238,066, forward strand.
TTTTTTTTTGAACGTAAAAATATGTTAACTTCCACAATACAAACTTTTAAGTCGCTTTTTTATTCTAGGTGAAAAGGAACCTCTTGTCAAAGTCAAACTCAGTATATCTCTTCTTATCGTCGCACTTACTAATATTTGCTTGTATAATTTGAAATATTCCCACGAATTAATTACCTATGAAACTACATCCCAAATTCCACACAAAAAATATATGTACCCGTCGAGTTTTCTATATGAAGACATGGAAGTCGATGTAATAAAACATTATTTTCGTACATTACAGAGATATGATTGCAAAATTACGACACCTCAGCCATATAAACATCGCTCAATATTCCGCTGTAAAATCGAATTAAACGAAACGAGAAAATAGACTGATCCTGCCGCAACATGGATATTAAAAGCTGGGCTGTTCATGCCTATGCCCACTGAGTGCAAGCGAGTATTCGACGATCATGAAGACAAAAAATGAATGGACGGAGCTTCAAGCAATATAGGGAGGGCAGTCGGCATACGTACTACCGTTTCTCTTCTGCCGAAATACAAGATGAAATGGGCATACGGGTCTGTGATATGGCTAGTTAGTCCGTACACAAAAATTGATTGAAGTTTGCGAGATTTCTAGTGTAGTTAACACAAAGTAACGAAATAAATAATGTCGCCTTGCCGTCTCCCTTCTAATCTTTTGGAAGTCCTTGTTGTTCGAAGGGACGGAGCTATCCACGTGACAATGACAAAGCAAGAATCAAGTTTTACCGCGTAATTGAAAAGTTGACACGTTGATGAAGCGGTCATTTTCATATTAAATAATATTTAAAACGGGTCACTCACGTAATTTAGTCGATTTTCGCTCGACATGTTTCGTTCTTTACGAAGAACGTCATCAGGAGCGCCCACTCGCGACAGAGGCAAGTCGTACACTGCGGGCTAATGCCCTATCTGCTCTGGCACTTGCAGCTAGCGGTGGGAGCGGCGCGGGGGGCGACACGGCGGACGATCTACCCTCGTTCTCATTATCGTACCTCGTTCTCGTTATAGTACCAGAGCAGATAGGGCATTAGCCCGCAGTGTACGACTTGCCTCTGTCGCGAGTGGGCGCTCCTGATGACGTTCTTCGTAAAGAACGAAACATGTCGAGCGAAAATCGACTAAATTACGTGAGTGACCCGTTTTAAATATTATTTAATATGTTCGAGTCTCACGAGAGTTTTATAGTTAAAAAAACGGTCATTTTCACTTTATGTGACGTTTTATAAGGCGTTACTGCCATGAAGATAATATGGAAATAAACCTTATATCAGCAACCGATAATGACTAAAACGTGGGCCAACTCGATATCAGTGTAGTCTCAGCCTTTATCGATATCGATAATTATAAATTATATTTGACATGACCACCGCCACAAAAGGCCGACAGTTGAGGCTTTGTTAAAAATCTATTTTTATTTTTATTTTATTTTATTTATTAACACAAAAAGATACCTACAGCTTATATAAAATACAGAGTCCCACAAAACAGTTTACACAGTGTGACTGTTGGATCGTGCAGTCTCTACTTTCTTATATTTATATTGTAATATACTTATTATTATCTAATTATGTCTTAAGAATTATTTTATGCAGTTTATAAGGTAACTACGTAGCTTTTTTCCAAATTTAACTTTATTTCTTTCCTGCCTGATATCAGAGGGCAGGCTGTTGAGGATATAGGGTAGGCGCTTATGGAGACACCTATTTGTATTAACTGAAACAATTATTTAAGGAACACCTTGACTGCAACTAACCCATTAAAACCGTGTTTTTTAGGGTTCCGTACAAAAAAAGAAAAAGCGGAACCCTTGTAGCAGGTTGAAATTAATACCACATACACAGGTCTGTGGTCCCTTAAAGCTGTAAAAAACCAAACCTCTACGTCAACGCAATTCAAAGTTATGGCCGTTTCTGTCGCATTTCCCATACATTTGCAATTTGAATCAAAATGTATAGGGTACTTCCGTTGAATCACGAAATTTGGCAAAAAGTAAGAGCTTGTAGCTTAAGTACGGGAAGAAATCCGAAAACCGTATAATTGCTGCATACTGAGAGCCACTAGTACTTTCAAGTACCTAAGGTCAAATGGGGGGAGCATCCTTTGTGTGGAAACCTCGGTGGGCGAGTCCGACTCACACCTGGCCGGTTTCTTACTTATTCCCAAATATTCAACCAACAAAACAGGAACGATTGATGCCATGACAAAACTTGTCACCCACATCAGTAAAGCCATTTTCGCGACGTAGTGACATGATGCGACATGTCTTTCAAGCGTGCAACCGACAGAAGCGACGAAGCTCTCGGAAAGCGGTAGGAATAACCATCCCTGACGGCGCTCCGTAAACTCGTTTCGGCGTAATGGCCTGAAAATGAGACGCGATATTGCGATGTGTGGGGAGGGAATAAAACTGTCCATAATTGATGTGATAACGCGATATGAAGTGCTTTGTCTATGTGGGTCTGACTTAATTTTGGGAGATTTTTCGTTGGTTAGGAGAGTTAGCAGTAGAGGGGTAAATGCGCGGCCATCGAGTCGGAGGTTGTGCGTTAAAATCCCGGACTGTACACAAAATATGAGAAAACCGGACGAATCCCAAATATCCCAATAAGGCCTAGTTTACCCTCTGGGTTGGAAGGGCAGATGATGGCAGTCGCTTTCGTATAACTAGCGCCTACGCCAAATCTTGGAATTATTTGCTGCGGACCCCAGGTTCCCTGAGCTGTGGGCATAAGCCGGTAAAACGCTAAAAATAAGAGAAAGAGTCGACATAAGAATGGATTTTGCGGGTAAAGCAAATTTTATTTGTTTTTAATGAAAAATTAAAAGTAGATTTATTAAAAAAAAATGTATATGACATTCTGTTTCCTTAAACGTACGGGTAACGTATAGCTATGTATATGCCGAAGTTAACGGAATTATAAAAAATCACGGTGCATTTATAGAAGTGAAATTAGCGTTGGAAATAAATTTATCTAAAATCGCCGTCAATAGAACTTACAAACAATGTAAACCAAAGGTATCACATGTTATGTCACTGTTTCTCCTTATGTTTTCACACTACCTCATCAAACGCCACTGAAGACGTTCACTACTGATGAACGTATGATTGTAACATACAAAACAAGATAAATAACTTAATCTTAGAAATTTAATTAAAAACATAGAAGTTAGGTTATTACGGTCAGTATGGCGGTTTATTGATATTGTTAGAATGTTGGATTGACGCCGATTATACACAATATTGATTGATTTCAGAGGAATTTCCTCCTGGACGCTCCAGCTGTGGAATGAGCTATGCCGAGGTTTTCCCGAAAGATTACAGTATGCGTTTCTTCCAAAAAGTAGTGTACAAGATTATAATGGGTCGACTACGCGCATGTGACCCCCCCCCCGAGTTGCGTCCCCCCCTACAAGCGTCCGTAGGCTACGGTAACCGCTTTCCATCAGGCGGGCCGTATGCTTATTTGCCACCGTCGAGGTATTTATTAAAAAAAATTATACTAGTTTGTTTTTATTTACGTTCAGTTAGAGTGAAATCCTTAAAATCTTTCAGAAAATATTTAAAATCTGTTAACAAAACGTGTCTACCACACAAACATAATATATAATATATACTGGCACTATCTTTCCTCTGTAAATATAAACGTGAACAACTCTATTAAATCTGCAACTTCCCCAGTCCAGTACATAATTAAAAGCAATGTTTTCGTTTTTAAATCGCCCGTGGGAGCCGCAAATGAGGATCTACTCAAAACTTCGGACATGACTCATCCCGCCGACTGTTTGCTGCGAATATGGCGAAGGGAAGGGTTTGGATGCGGTATATAATAAAGTACCTAAGTTATGTAGAAATACCATATTACTGATTTCCGCATTTATTTGCAAGACCCAGGGATCGGAACCGGTATTGGCTAAACGGTTAATATCGTTCTAATTCCATTTCTTTATTTCGTTCGACAATTAACCGGTAAATTGATGGAACGAACAAAATGAAATCGAAATGTTCGTGCTTACCGTTAAGTACAGATAACGTAATTTTAACGTTCGCACGAACGAAATAATAACGGTTAAACCCAGCCGATCCTGACATGTGTCTGCGTGCGGCGGCGCAGCTGTTTCGTCGATCGGCGGGCATAGTGCTATTTTAGTTTCCATCATGTAGGGAATATTCTACGCTTCATGTTTTATAACACAAACTCGGAAAAATCTGCCTGCAATCTGCCTGCAATTTATAATGTAATCTGTATTATGAAATAAATAAATCTGAATCTGAATCATCTAAGGGGTCTCAATTTTTTATACATGCATATAATTTTTGTCAAATTTTAGCGCGCGATTTTCGAACTACATTTACGGTTTACCGATTTCGATTTCTAAAAAATTCTTAAGTTCGGTTAAACATAGATGATCTATACAGGGTGGAAATAAATTGTGGGTCAGTGAGGGCAGCTAGCAGATCCCGTGTTGCTAGGCTAAATAGGTCTTAGGATTCCTTCCTTTGATTTCAAATTAATGAAGATTGGCGTTTACAGACTTTGGAAAAAAACAGGGTGCGAGAAAACGGTCATTTTTGACAAACTGTTTTTTTTATGCCAATCAATTCCATTCCTGTCCAGGATCAAAAGCTTGTATCGGACCAAAAAAAAATTCCGGCTAGAAAAGCCATAAATCGAGAAATACTTTCCCCATACAATTTGTATGAAAATGAAAAAAGTTTTTTTACATGTATTTTTTTATGTCAATCGATTCCATTTCTATCCAGTATCAACAGTTTCTTTGGGGTCACTTTCGGTAATGTACAAAAAAGCCAGAAATTAAGGAAGACTGTTTTCATACATTTACTATGGAGTAAAAGTAAAACTTTATTCTTATTCATCTGTCACCATAATTCGTCCTCATATGCTATATGAAATTTGATGGTATTGCATAGATGAATTAGATGATCTCTAATTATCAATATGCCTAAAGTTTGATTTCTATAGATGTTACACAAAAAAGTAAAAACACTTAAATTGAAGTCACGGGGTGTTCAGTAGTGCTAAGAATCTCCGGCAGAGATCCGGCTAACACCACCGACGACTCCTGGCCCTGGCAACTTACAACACGTGTCCACTGCTGACCGACGAAAAGTTAGCGGAACTGGAGGAAGGATTGAGAAGGAAGTTGCGTTGGGACGTCGTGGGGTTGTCAGAAGTCCGAAGAGAGGGCGAGGATACGATAATCCTTAAGTCCGGCAATTTGCTTTATTTCCGGGAGGGCGACCAACAGTCCCAAGGAGGTGTCGGGTTCATCGTCCACAAGTCCCTCGTAAACAACGTGGTGAAAATCGAGAGTGTGTCGACTAGGGTGGCGTACCTTATACTCAGAGTATCTGAGAGGTACTCGTTGAAGGTCATACAGGTGTACGCGCCGACTTGGGCCAACTCCGATGACGAGGTGGAGGCTATGTATGAGGATACTTCAAAAGCTATGCATAGCTCCAGAACCTGTACCGTTGTTATGGAGGACTTCAACGCGAAACTAGGCAAGAGAGATGGTGACGAGCTTAGAGTGGGGCAGTTTGGGGTTGGACTTCGGAACCACCGGGGGCATTTACTGGGTTGGTTCCTTGGAGAAGGAGGGACTCTACATGATGAACTTTTCTTTAAGAAACGCGAGCACAGAAAATGAACCTAGATGAGACCCGACGGTGCAACTAAAAACGAGATTGACTTCATCATGTCGACGAAGAGACATATATTCAATAATGTTGCTGTGATCAATACGGTCAAAACTGGAAGTGACCACCGCCTAGTAAGAGGCACATTTAATATATTTACTAAGCTAGAACGCTCTCGATTGATGAAGTCTACGCTCCGTCCTGCACTCCAAACTCAAAACCACAAGAACTGTCAGCTGGAACTCCAAAACCGTTTCGATTGCTTAGGCGATGATGTGGATGAATTCAACGACGGGTTTGTGGAGGCTGTCCATAGCGCTGGGTCTAAGTTTTTTAAGACCCAATGGACAAACAAGACCAAGAGGCCCTCAGACTCTACTCAAAAGACTCATCGATAAAAGGAGTAAAATGGTTCTACAATCTTCAGTTGATGCGACTCTATACCGGCGGCTCAACAAGTAGATCTCTAAATCTCTCACTCGAGATATGCGCCAATTAAATACTAAGTGTATTAAAGAGGTCATTGAGCGAAATAAGGGCTCCAAAGTTTGTGTAAGTCTGTCTTTTGGGCAAATCCAGCTCGCTAAGTTAAAAACTGAAGATGGTAGAATCGTCACATCCAACCCTGAGCTCCTGAGTGAGATAAAGAGCTTTTATGGACAGCTATACACGTCTACTAGCAGACCCGAAGTTGGTCTGGCGGAAGACCCTGGAGCTAGACTGACCCGACACTATACCGAAGACATCCCGGACATCACAGCCTGTACGAGATTAGAATGGCTCTTAAACAGCTCAAAAATAACAAGGCGCCTGGTGAAGACGGAATTACAGCCGAACTTCTGAACGCGGATGGTAAACCGATCCTTACGGCCCTTCAGAAGTTGTTCAACTTCGTCTTACTGGAAGAGAGAACGCCAAAGGCATGAAGCGCAGGTGTGGTAGTACTGTTCTTCAAAAAAGGCGACAACGCCTTACTGAAGAACTGCCGACCCATCTCACTTCTGAGCCATGTCTATAAGCTGTTTTCAAGAGTCATTACGAATCGTCTCGCACGCAGGCTTGATGACTTCCAGCCTCCCGAACAAGCCGGTTTCCGAAGAGGCTTTAGTACCGTAGACCACATTCATATGCTTCGTCAGGTTATACAGAAGACCAAAGAATATAATCTGCCCCTCTGTTTAGCGTTTGTGGACTACGAGAAAGCTGGACGAAGCTGGATTCGATCGAAACCTGGGCGGTACTACAATCTCTCCAACGGTGCCAAGTAGACAGTAGTCTACTATAGCGTATAGCAGTAGCTATATCGAAGTGTTGAAGGGTTTGTACGAGAGCGCCACTATGTCAGTCCGACTCCAAGACCAGAACTCGAAGCCTATTCCGCTGCAGCGGGGAGTCAGGCAGGGAAAAGTCATGTCTCCTAAGCTGTTTACCGCTGCACTTGAGGATGTTTTCAAGACTCTGGACTCGAGAAGGCTAAACATCAATGTAAACGGCGAGTACCTCCGTAGACCATGGAGGATTTGTGTACGATGCTTGTTGACCTACGAGCGTATTGGTCTTAAGATGAATATTGATAAGACGAAAATTATGTCAAATGCCCATGTAGCACCAACTCCAGTTACAATCGGAGACTTAACACTCGAAGTTGTAGGCGATTATATATACCTAAGACAAACTGTCCAGTTAGGTAGGCCCAATTTCGAGAAAGAGGTTAATCGTCGAATCTGAATCAGATGGGCAACGTTCGGGAAGGTACGACACATCTTTTCGTCCAATATTCCGCAGTGCCTGAAGACGAGTCTTCGATCAGTGTGTGCTGCCAGTGATGAAATTCGGTACTGAAACGTGGTCGCTTACAATGGGCCTCATAAGAAGGCTCAAAGTCACCCAAAGAGTAATGGAGAGGCGATGCTAGACGTCCCACTGCGAGATTGTATCAGAAATGAGACCGCAGCGGAACCAAAGTAACCGATATAGCTCTCCGAATCGCTAAGCTTAAGTGGCAGTGGGCGGGGCACATTGCACGTAGAACCGATGGCCGTTGGGGCGGAAAGGTTCTCGAGAAACGAAGAATAAAAAAAAACCTATGGACTTAGTCATTTCATTCATACCCCCAAAGTACACTCATGATTTTTTAACTAAACCTAAAATCAGTTCGTATACTTTTCAATATTTAAACCTCAAAAGGTTTAAATATCTTACTATTCAGTTATCTACAATGTGTAAAAAAAGAGAAATAAAAGTTTTTTTTTTTTTTTTTTTTTCTTTACTAAACTTTATTGTAATAAACTAAAACTAAAACACACAAATTTAAATTTATAAGCGTAACTAAACTAAAAACTAAACTAAATAAATAAAAGTAAGTTCTTGGGATTTGAACCTGGGACCTAACAGCCTAATCGCACTTATTAAAAAAAAAAAATACTTTGTATGAACAACGAATTTTTTTTATTTTTGATTCGACTATAAGCGACCTACAACGCAGCTTCTATTAATGTAACAAGCAACCTGTCAAATTTAAAGGATATAAAAAAACACCCTGTATATTTTTGAATATCCAAGTTAGCAATGAGTTACATACGATGAGATAAAAAAATTGTTCTCTAATTATGTCTCGTTACTCTCGTTTTATAACGAAGTTCTTGGGCGTTTTTATTTTTTGTTGTACAAAAACCATTATTGGAAAATTATTTTTTTTTAAATTGTTTTCTATTCAGAATCACGAGCTCTTTCAATCCTAGTAGGAGAAAAAAAGTGTCCTAAATTGTCCATACAAATTTCAAACTTTCCATTGACGCTACCGCCATACTAAATCAATGAAATTATGGCGGCGAAATGGAAAACAAATCTTGGGACACTTTTTTTCTTTGCCAACCAACCATGTTTGCATTGCCAACCGGGAGATGAGCTAAATTTAACTATCAAGATTTCATTACAGATTACAAATAGACAACGGCACAGTTTAATGAAACTAAATAAAACATCGCATTTTGTGATAAAAACGATTATAAATATTAACTAGACTAAACATAAATTAACGATAATAATTGCAAGCAAACAGCAGGATCGGAATAAAATATTCTAAGTCGAGTACAGCAGGTTGCGTACTCACGAGTAGTCGTATAAAAGAGACAGCAATACACGTTCTATCTCGTTTCGAAATTTTTAATTTAACCGTTTAATTTCGTTCCACAGGAACGAATTTCTAACAAAATGGGCAAAACCGGTATCTTATTTGAACGGTTCTTTTACCGGTAACCGAGAACAGAAACGAAATCCTTTCCGTTCATGGCAGAGGGAGCGATACCGTTACGGCAAAAATACCGTTTTCCGATCCCTGGCAAGACCCACCGTTTATAAGTTCCCAGTTTCCCTATTAGTTATTTTGTTCATAAATCCAGCTTTTTTAATAGATATGGCTGTAGAACAGTACATATAAAATACCTAACTGTAATCAATGGGGCTGATAGCGTAGGGTATTACAAGTTATGTCAATAAGTAAAAGTGCATTTAATGACAACTGCTGCTATGTAGAAACACGAATTTTTTTAACACATTGAGTTCCAGCGAGTGCTACGCGCTAGTCGCGTTACGCTCGTAGCCGATTCCGTTGTTTTCCCGCTTAGTAGCGGAAAGCGACCACCCACAGAGAACTCGCCTAGCGGGTTCCCAACACTCAATGTGTTAATTATCATTACCATTTGGTGCTCGGTGAAGGAAAACATCGTGACCAAAACTCGTTTACCCTCTGGGCTGGAAGGTCAGATGGTAGTCGCTTTTGTAAAACTAGCGCCTACGCCAAATCTTGGGATAAGTTGCCAAAGCAGACCCCAGGTTCCCTGAGCCATGGCATAGGCCGGGAAAACGCGAAGAAGAATTGGTTTACGATCTTAATTCTAGTTTAATTCTGAAAATGAAATACTTAAATGGATGCAGCCAGGCGCGGCCGGCTCCTGTCATTAAGCATGTGTGGAAATGCATGGTAAAGCTGGTGAGGTATATTTTCTAAGCAGGCATGGGTAAAGCTGCACCGGACATTTCAGTCTGTAACAAATACCGCATCCAACGTTTCGACCTCCCGCCCGCTACTAATTGAGACATGTCTGGCCATTTTGTTGCCGAACTAAAGTTCCCTCGCCGTGTTGAGGTCTAACGAATTCGGAAATCGCGTCCGAATGCTAACGAGCCACAGTTTGGGAATCGACCCCCTGACGTGGACTTAGCGTCAGGTTCATTAGCTAGTGGAGGATAAAAGTCCGGCACGCTCGAGCATGACGCAGTACGTATTTTCTTAAATTACAAGCCTACCGAATTTAAACTATCGCAAGACATATTAATATAATTATAAATTACGGATAACACTCTCGTACTTTTTAGGATTCTACTATTCGCGCGTAGTGTCTAAAAATGCGTTAGTTTTATCCGTAATCCTACTAATAATATTTTAAACGCGAAATTTTGTAAGTATGGATGTTTGATACTCTTTCACGTAAAAATTACTGAATGGATTTTAATGAAACTTCACAATAATATAGCTTATACATCAGAATAACACATACGCTACAATTTATAAGGTAATATATAGGCTAGTTTACAATAATATTCCTCAAGCCATTTGAAACCAACAATTTTCCCTTAAAGTCAGAACATCGGATTTTAAATAGAATACGTTATAAAGAAACACTTAATTATTTGTAATTAATGAATGATGACCTTTGCCAAGCACAATTTTTGACGTACACAGTACAGTACACACGCGTTCAAAAGTGCATGGGCAATTTATGAATGAATGAATACATGGTAGTACCTATCCCATTGTGTTTGGCAACGACCAGAATAAAAGGATACTCATTCTGAATCACCCAGCGAAATAACAAATGCAAAGCTCATACAAAACAGGCGTTTTATTTCGATGTATGAACAGAATAGCTTACTTTACTTTACCGGAACGGGTACTTTCCAACGAGCAATTTGAACCTAACGTTGCGTGGTTAACTTCCGTTTATGTTACAGTCAAAAGAGATAAGTAACCTAATTTTAACTTTTAGACAACTCCTTTTTCTCAGTCCCTTCGAACCAAAAAAGAAAAGATAACGACTACGCGAATTATGTTATGGATATAGAAAGGTGAAAAGTCAAGTGCTGAGTTTCTTTTTTTTGTCAGAGGTGGAGGTAATACTCATGTACACTGTTGCCCGACTCATCTGGAGATGGCTCCCAGACGCATACGGACTAAACCCCGTATAGTGTTATGCAGCTCAGTATTTTAGGTAGGTGGCGCGTAATATAGGTACTTATAACTAGTATTTGAAAGAGAATTTATAATTATTTTTATGAAAATAATTAAGAGGAAAGCTTATATTTTAAGTTATTTAAGTATTTTATTTCACGCCCTTCCATTTGCTTTTAAAGTAAAATGAGAATTTCAAACAAAATTTGCAAAGTAAATAACAGTAGAAGTCTTGTAAGTACTTCAAAACCTTTTAGAAGGTTTGTTTTGCGAAGAAAAAGCATTTATTTTGTGAGTTAAACAAGCAGTGTTCTTAAAACCAAGGTGATACAAAATTTTCCATTGCTAATAATTTACTCGAACTGAAACCTCGACCGATGTTTCAAGGCCTTGCCGCCGCCCAGCGTACCACATAAATTACTAATGAATTTTGTTGAAGAAATATAATTCAATATAAATTGTTTTAAAATGGAAGGAAACAAATGAATGCTATTCTATTCCAATTGAACAAAATTTAAATTTAATTGAATTGGAGGATACCTTTTTATAGGCCATTTGGACGGCAGGAGACTTTACCTATTTCATTATCTTCACTCTTATTGTAGCGTTGTAGGTATATAATTTTCTAAGATGCAGAATACTTTAACATAGGTAAACCAAAACAAATAATATTGTCGAAAAAGATATCTAAGTAACACATATTTTTAAAAATTGCCTTGTACCTACTCATAAACACGTGGACGTAAAAAAACTACTCGCATACTTATGTAACAGTAGGTACGTATTTACATAACTGAGTTATTTGAAAAAAAAAACGTAATGAAATACCTAACGCTCCTTTCCTTGTCTTTTTTGAACTTTGATAAAAACAGCATCTGCATGATTTTCTCCCAAATTTCACAGAGCAGCACTAAATATTAATTGTTACCAGCTTCTCCGTCATAAAATTACCACCATTTCGATCCCCACGGGGCACGCCAAAACTGGTTCCATAACGAGATTGGCTTAATTTACCGGTAATCTGTCGCCTAATGCGATTTTGAGGTTATGACACGCCGGCGGCCATGACGCTGCCATATTGGATCGCGTTTTACGTCATACGGAGAGCAAATTGCCACTGAAATTTGAAATTAGCGAAAGTTTGGGGCATGAAAATTCCTCTCTCTATTTCTTTAATGTTTATAGCCACGGTATGTAAATTAATTTAAGTACATTTTAAAATCAAGTTTTTATCGAGATCGTACTAATATTCATTAGAAAAACCATCTAGTATGTATTCGTACTCTTAGGTACAGTAAAATTGATAAATTAGATGGAGGTAGCTAGCCCCGGAAATCATTATATGTAGATAATTTAATATTATAATTTATGATTATACAGTAGGTATTTACCGTACAATATAGTGATAAAATGGAGCAGGCAGGCCTATGTTCAACAGTGCACACGTGGGACCTGCCGCCTTAGCATAACTTGTCAAAAGAAGCGTGACTTTCATACATCAACCTCGACTTGACGTGGACTCGCGCTAGTAGTGCTAAGTTTTACTAGGAGTGCAGATGGAATATAAGGATAGAATACATAGTGTGGGGATCTTTGACATTTACCCATCTGAGCTCAAAAACCGTCAACCAGCTAAAAAAAATCACCAATTTTTAATTTACCTGATACTTTCGTCGTCCGTTAAAGCGGGTAAAAGGTGAATCCTTCGTTAAATACAATGTCAGCGGCACGCGGCCGATATTAACCGGACAGTTTTGAATATCCGTAACATCTGGCGCTGACGCGACCTTTATAGGGCTAAAGGGGAAGAACATTTACGGTAGAGCATCTCGAAAACGAAATTTATTCCTTTGGTTTGATCAGCAAATGGCGCCGTTACTTTTGGAGACAAAAATCGTGAGTATAAAGTCCTCTTTATGCAAACCAACCACTATTAAGGCAATGTCGCTCTTTCAAATGGCACAAAAACAATTTAAGCAGTAACCAAAATTTGCATGTGAAAGAAATACCGAAGACCATTAAACTCTACATAGGTTACAATGTTCTACCTATCAACGTATGACTGTGTAACAATGCAAACAACCCATTGTGAGAACCAAAAATTGACGCATTACTAAATATGTATTAAGCCACATAGGTTTGTAACATAATTGGATTGGTTTGATGGTATCTTATTGATACTTACTTGTATATATTATGTAGACTGCTTATGGTCTAAGAGCTAGCCACGGAAATTGGTATACAATTTATAGAGTCACGAAATCCCTCTAGTTCGTGTGCCATACTATCATTATTAATTAATCCGGACATTCCGGACACTTGGCATGGGTTCAGCGGTGGGTGTGGCAGTGGTTGGACAAAAAAGGGGTTTTATAATTGATTGAAAGTGTCCAATTTATAAAGCTATGTGATATAATAGCCAATTATGTACCTATTTAATTCGAGTAGAACATTGTCAGGAGTTTTAATTGGCGGAATAGTAGTGCCAGGTGACGCTCAAGGCGCGGTAAAAAGTAACAAAGCCGTCTCATTTATAGAGGTTTTGGCCTATACTTTTTCATTAGAATAGACGTTTTAAATCGTGTGTGCAAAGATACAGGCGCAAATATTCAGTCAATCAACCCGTCAGGCAACGACAAAGCGCAACTATCACACACACCCCGCTGAACAGCTGCCATGCACCCGGATTAATAAATAATGATAGTATGGCACACTAACTAGAAGGGTTACGTGGCTCTATAAATTATTGTACACCTATTTCCGTGGCTAGCTCTCCGTCTATTATTAGGTAGGTAGACAAATAGCACTAACCAGCACGTTCACCCATTATAATCGAAGGTATTTTTACGTTCCGAATTATAACGCTTCAAGACACACTTGGAAATAAACAACCCCCGAGTTTATTCTGTTTCGAATACAATTGAGATAGACAGATCATTAGGCCTAACCTAAATCCTAGAAAATCCAGTATTGTCTAGATTATTTGAGTAAGATTGGCGACCGTGGAATAATACCATTTATTTAAAAAAACTGATTTTGTAATCCGAAAATAGCTGTTTCGATAGATTAAACTGATGCCAGTAAGAATTATAAAATAAATAAATAAAAAAATAAAAAATAAAAAAGCCTTTATTCCACCATAATACAAATACATTTTTGTTTTTTTAGAATAGTTGATTACCTAATACTTTTAATTAATTATGGAAGTCGCCTCTTCGGCGTAGGCCTCCCCCATTTTTCTCCAAGTGTCTCTGTCCCGTGCCAATCTTGTCCACATTGCTCCTCCTCGTTTTTTAAATGTGTCTGCCCATCGTAGCTTTTGGCGACCACGTTTCCTTGTTCCTACGTCTGTCCATCTGGTATTTTGGATGCCATGAGTTCGTGTGCCTCTTTCTACTGGTGGTGACCATTCTATAATTTTCCTCGTCCATCTATTGTCCTTCACCCTGCTAATATGTCCAGCCCAGTTCCACTTTAAAGTTCGTATCCTCTGTATGATGTCAGTAATTTGCGTTTTTTTCCTAATGCAATCGTTTTTGACTCGGTCTGATATCCTGATTCCTAGCATGCTACGTTCCATCTTCCTTTGTGTTATAGCTAGTTTTGTCTCGTGATCATAACGTAGTGCCCATGTCTGGCAACCATATGTTAAACAAGGCAAAATTGTAGTTTCATACAATTTTGCCTTAGTTTTGATATGTATGTCTTTATTTTTCATAATTTCTCGTAGACTCCAGTATTTACCCCAAGATAGAGCAATTCTACGGTTTATGTCCTTATCAGTCTGTTCTTCGAACGAGATTAGTTGCCCTAAATATATATATTCTTGGACATATTCTACTGCTTCATTATCTACGTATATTAGTCTCTGTGTACCATTGGACATAATTTTTGTCTTTGAAGTGTTCATTAATAATCCCACTTTTTTGCTTTCTTTAGCTAAGTCCTGTAACATTTCTTCTAGCTGGTTTGGGTCTTCTGCAAAAATAACAATATCGTCGGCAAAACGTAGATTACTGAGATATTCGCCGTCTATCTTTAACCCTTTGTTCTCCCAATCTAGGTTTCTAAAAATCATCTCCAATACAGAACAAAATATTTTAGGTGAAATTAGTAGTAAATTAGTAGTAGTAGCCAGTAAGAATTAGTTTAGGTATTATTCATATGTCTTGTTATTATTATATTTTATTTTAAAAATTAGTAAAAACTTATTAAAGGGTTTCAATGTTGTGTAGGTACCCATTCGTAATACAATCCAGTCCATAATTATTTGTAATTCACCTTTAAAAAAATGCAAACTGATTAGTTGAATATTTACTAAACTAAGAAGTTTTATGAATCCGGTCCAATTTTATATAATAGGTACCTAATATTTTGTAAACTGCACACAAACTACTTAAGTACCTACCCATTTCACTTTCTATATGTATTTATATGTACATAAAGTTTTTTAAGTAACCGTCGCCGTAAAGTAAGATAAATAATGATGAAATAATCACAAAACCGAAAAAAAATACATAAATTTACCGGAACAAAGGATCACGAGATCACGACCGGAAACTTAACGTTGGCGGGCGCGGCGGTGACAGACCGCGGCGTGTCAGCAGGTTCCAGCAGTAATCCAATATGGCGGCGGTGGACACGCGAGGGCTGGTGCAAGCGGCGAGAGGGAAGGATGGAAACTTAACTTTAAATGGATGCAATTTTAAGTAAAGCCCTTCCTATTCTTGATTGTGTTAGGTACAGACAGAAGTCCAACACTCACTTAAGGAGATACCCAACGCACAGTGGCCAACTGCCTCGAACAGTGTGTGTGCGTGTGTGTTTATAATTATATAAAGACATTTATTTATTTATTTATTTAACCTTTATTGCACAATACAAGAAAGTACAAATGGCGGACTTAATGCCTTAAGGCATTCTCTACCAGTCAACCATTGGGTCAAACAGAAACTTACAAAATTGGTGCGGAAGAGTAAAACAGAGAGATAAAATGTCACATTCTGGAATAAATACAGCTAATTATTAATATACATACACAAATACATATACACATGTACATACATATTATATTCACATAATAAAATACATATTGTTGTACCCATGCATAACCGTTATACAGATTATGAACGTAGAACTAAATTAGAAAGGTGTTTTCGTATAGGGGAAAGGTGAGTTGAAGACTCCGCGAGGTACGAAGCTCGCAACCCGGACGCGGAGTAACTAATTGAAATTTGGCTTTAAGATAATCTGGCATGAAGCAGGACCCTACTTAATTTTAGATGAGCAGACAAATGGTAAGCGATTATCATCGTCCATGGACACTCGCAATACCAGAGGTGTTGTAAGTGTAAGTGAGTTGCCAGCCTTTAAGGTCGGCATACGCTCTTTTCTTGAGTGTATGAAGGTCGTATCGGTCCGCAAATATCGCAGGTAACAATTCATTCCACATGTTAGCTGTCAGCACTTCAGCAGGCAGGAAACGGACTGCTAATCATCTAAATGATGAGGATGGTAATCATGTCTTGTCGCGTAGAGCGATGACGGAAAGTAGAGGCAGGGATTAATCCGAACAATTCCTCGGAGCACTCCTACTTATACATGCGTTAGGAGCTACAGAGCGAGGCTTCATCTCTACGCAGCACCAAGGGGTCAAGCCGATCACAAACGTTGACAATTCTAATCGCTTTCTGTTGGATGCAATCTAGAGGCCAAAATTTCGATAGTGACTGCGGCGTTTGAGAGTATTTCCGGGTCGCTCATGCCAGACTAATGGTAGGAGCGAGACGGACATACTTTCGAGCGCTGCAGTCGCTATTGAATACAGTTGCGTGCAACTAATCGTAAGCACACAGTTCTCGTAACTCTTCTGTTTTCGTAGAATGCCTCCTAGAGATGTTTCCATCGCTTTCTCCTACAACACAGGCCAACCGGTAAAATAAAACCGAGTAATATTTTTCTATTCTGCCAAGCTTTCATTATTCGAATCGTAGTTGAATTATGGATTGGGTCCTTCAAATAATATTATTTGCCAGCAAAATGTTTTCGTTATTAATTTAATAGGCGCTTTTCGGAAAATGACTATCTAACGCACATTTATGGAATATTATTCAGTTAAACATGAAGCTTTGATGTTGGTTAGGTTCATTAATATGAAAATTTCGTTCAAAATGTATCGTTTCGCTGAAAACGTCAAGGTCCTGGGGTCGCTCGTGTAATAATCATTGTAAGCGGCCGACCGCATGAACTCATCTGAATAACATTATGAATAACATGACGTTAATATAAAAATTCAACATCGTATTACTTAACCTTCTTCAACAAGCAACAGTAAACAAGACTTGAGAGAGACAAGCAAGCTTGTAAGATATGAAAAAGTGCTGCAACTTCAGTTCACTTTTATGGCTTTTTTTCGGTTGATTGGGTTTCCAGTTCTTTCACTGTATATCTGTGCGTCGATTGAAGGAGCAGTCATGCTTCGTATTTGTCAAAATACGAGCGTTTCCGAGGAAAGAAAAACAATTTGCACTACATCTGTAATATAATTGATGTCATATTTACTGACGTTGTTTATGTTGACGTTGTTGTTAGCCATCACTTCAACAGAATACCTTGCAACATATGTGAAAGGTAAAATGCACCATTTGTTGGTATAACATTTGCATTCAAACAAAACCCCGTAACCGTTAACAGCCGGTGATTGTGACAGTACCAGTAACCGGCATGTGAACACGGCCAACACTATTCACTGGTCAATTGTAATCCTTATTGCGACGGGACAAGCTCTACCCTTGGTCAATTGTGCTGCTGATGGAACACGACATATATGAAGCAAATATCTGGGTACATATATGTTGCAGTTTTGTTTGAGAGCACTTGGCGAATTGGCTGGCAACGTGTCCACGCATTCTAATTCAGTCATTGAACTGATAGCTTGTATGGAAATATTGATTATTTTGGAAATAATTTATAATGATAATGGATTTTAGCGTAACGGATATAGTCTAGTATTATGTAGGCAACAAAATCGAATAAAATATCGTCACAAATATGTACACACATGTTACAAACGTTTGAGAATTTAGTCGCCAAACGTTTTTCTTGACAGGGAGAATTCGCAGTCTCTCAGTCATCATCTTAACCCTGTGAAAACGAGTCCTGTAAAGGACTTGAAACGTAGGGTCTTGGTGTTAACAAGCGCGATGAATCCGTTCTAAAGTGTTAAATTTCAATGAATAACAATCGCAGTAACAGAAGACAATATTACGTTTAAAATGGATCAAGACCAGTTTCTACCTATTACCATTTGTTTCTAGTGAGCACATATATCACCCGTGCCGTAAAAGTAGTTTTAACGGTTTTACGTGAATAAGTTTTCTTCTGCTTCGCTTTTAATAGGTAGAACACAAATATGAAAAATATTCATTACCAGAAATTAAAAAAATCGACTTAGTGAAGTTTTTTTTAAAATATATTTACCTACTTCCAGGAGAAAAGTTTGTAGGAATTTTGCATATTATGTTATCTATAAATATCCCAACCGAACGTAATTTGAGAAAATCAGGCTATTATAATTTAATGGCTATCGAAACTGATCTTTCTCGGGTTATTCGTTAGTTCGGAGGCTGCCTCACGCGAGCTCAGTGATTTTTCGGACTGTTGCGAACGCAACCATTTTGTATAGCTTGCAGTAGCTAAACTCTCCTTCGGGCTCGGCTAGTATTCCGAAGCTTCTTCCAAGCTCCAATAGCAGTGCACCACATACGCCTAATCGCGACCAATTAGAAGTAAGTGAGCATACGTTGTACTTATATTTAAAAAATCAGTCAAATTACTCTTTCTACAACTTCCATACAAACCACTTCTGCATTTAACCGTTAGCATCACTCTCTCTCTCTCCTGGGCATTTATTATTCCCATCTGATGGTGGGGTCTGCCTTCCTTGTCTTTCTCTTCCACTTTGCCCTGTCTGACGTGTCCGTAACCGTTAGCACCACTATTCTTTGTAAACCAGCATCCTATGAAATTATATCAAGTCTACGAAAAATCGGAATTTTATTTTAAACTAGTCGTCGATGGCTACCCTGATGATTCATTCATTTTCAATGCCATATTTATATATGTTAAAGCTCGCCCGAATATTAATTCCCGACCCCTATATACCGACAACCTTTACCCCTTTATGGATTTGGCTTTTATTCGGACTTTGAATCAAATGTTTAATCTTATTTACCCCCTTGGCTATTTCAAGAATTCGACCAACGGTTCTTGATTTATTGTCGAGTATATTTAAAATATAGGGACGTACAAACATCCTGAAAAGGTCCGGAAAATTTACTCCATTTGTTTGCTCGTTCAACGAGTAAGATACATGTTTATGACCCTTGTGTGTGAAATAATAGGTGCAACGCTATTTAAATAGAATAATACCTATGAACAAATTACAAAACAAGAAATACGAAGAATAAACAAAATATTGCCTATTGTCTAAATGTTTAACAGATGGATCTTGAAAGTACAAAAACATAAATAACATAGCCATTACATTGATTTTTAGTTAGCGTCAAAATCATGTAGAAGGGGCCTAACGCTATTTAAGTCCGATTATTGGCACAATTCTGGGAAACCTTTCAAATTCTTCTACTTATTTTATTTGTAAATAATGGCCTCTGTCCGAGAATCGGACAATATTGTCAGTGTCACGTACAATTAATATATCAGTATATCATATTAATCATATATTATATAAATAATATATTGCCTCTTGGGCGTCGTTGTTCGGTAATTGGCCTTGCTATTTATTAAGTTGATAGCTATAAGTAATAAAATAGTTTCTCAGGAGGCCGAGATCCCGGGACAACCGTGTAATGACTTATAATAAACTGTGTGAATCTACTACATTATTACTCGTCCGTCACCATTACTGGTGCCGCCACCATACGTGCGTATAATGATATTACTTGGCAAGTACTGATATTACTTGGCGGGGGCTAATATTATCTCATATGTAACGCACGTGGCCATTTTCTAAGTACAAGCCACATTGCTTTCTCTTGGGCTTTTCATTGGGCGTCATGCCTGTTACTAAGATTGCATATATTATACTCGAGAAATGCGCCGGCATTCGGTGAGACCAGTCGGCTTTAGCCGCGTAAGCTGAAGAGCCGAGTTCGATCCTCGGATTGGCCTCCGTTGGTGTTGGTCTTATTCTTTAGTATATGACATCTATTTCAATTTATAATTTATATATAGTGTTACTACTTTAAAAAATATATATATATTTTTTGTTTCAACAAAAAGTTATCTAATTTGGTTGATATTTTTTTTATTTTAACTGTAGAGCTTAAAGGTTATTCAAACTGAGGTAGCTAAATTCCTGATCTTCATTTAATTCCTTTATGTGAACGTCAAACTCTTACATATTTTGAATGTGATGATAGTTTCAGGCTGAAGTAACCAAGAATCCGATTAGCATCCGAATCCCGATTGGGCTTATGCACTGATCATTACGAAAGCTACTGTCATGAGACATTACATTACATATTTCGATTAGTCTGGTCTCAGGATGTTTTGCAGCCGTGAAGTAATGATATTTTGTTAGTTCAGAAAAAGTCAATGATATGACTGGGGTCTCAACCAGCGACCTTAGGATTTTAAAAGGCCAGAAAACTAAGAACTACCGCGTACCTAAATGTTTGTAATGTTCATTAAATTCAATTTTTCAGGCAATGAAGTTAGGTATCAATTATTATGGACGACGCTTGCACCACTTGCACAATCCGGGGATAGGTTAGGTGAGTTACTAACCCGGAGTTTAGCGTTTTTAAGTATGGAATTTGACAGCTAACCCCGGGTCAGCTGGGTAACCCTTGTTGGCGCAAGTGTTCCTTTTGGTTTGTACCATTATACATGTAGTTACAGGTACTTTATATGTTTCTGAGTCGTAACATGTAGGTAATAAGTTAGTAAAAGTAGTATGAAACTTCGCAACTTCCATCCAAGAGGTATTCACAACATGCAAGTTTGCCGTATACATCAAAAGTCCGCAAATCACGTTTTGTTATTTAAAAGTAAAAACAAAAAAACATTTCGGAAGTGGGTCAGGGGGCTACCGCAAACCGCGTAAGATTTTTGGCCTCTCTCTGGCGCTATCGTAAGAAATTACTAGTGCGAGAAGGAGGCAAAATTTCGTTGTTCGTGGTAAACCTTCTGAGTGGAAGATCGGTGCCTCTCGAGACTATGAACGTTAGATTTATGGCTGCCGGAACTTTGGAACAGATGCGGTGTCTCTGCAACGTGTTTTAGATATGGAGTTGGAAACGTGGTCAGCAAGGGGTAAACAAATTTCTGCTGGCAGATGGTAAGTTTTCCAAAGCATGAACTAAGAAATAAAGTTGTCCTAAATAATAAAATGTCCAAATAAAGTTTCCGTTTCTCAAAATGGATTATTATTTTATGTTTCAATATGTGAGGCCTTATAATAGTAGGATCTTAAGTAAGAATGACCTGAACAAAAAAACTATTTCTGAGAAGAGAAATAAATGCACTGTCTATCCTCCAGATTTTTTGGTTCAAAAGTGTATTAAAGTGTATTAAAGTGAGTAAAAACCATGTGTGGGACTACCTAACACCTAGTATTACAAATTCATGTGTCAATGAATGTAGTTTAGCTACAGCTCTAGTTTTATTATTAATTTTGTTTGACGAAATACAGAAAGATCACGTAATACAAAATAATAAATAATATTGTATTTTGAAATAAAATGGACAACAGTTAAATGTATGTTATATAGTCATACATGACATTTTACATTGGTTTACAAATGCCTGAACTAGGATTCCCTGTGTTTCAGGCGAAACGCAAATCAAACAATGTTTTACTAAGGGTTTTCATTAATTCGCGTATTAATATTAATTTCAATTTACGACTGAAGTAGAACTCCGGCGTGAATAGCTAAGTTTATTTAATTCGCTAAAACAAACAAAAATAAAAAAAAACCTCAATAGATTTAGACGCTAAAAGTACGACTGCCTTATATTAGTTATAATTTGTTTGCTCTCTCCACCAAACGGTTGGTTACTTAAATCATTACGGCTAAAAAGGTTGTTTCAGCCGTAAGTTCCTTAACTTAAATAAGGAGCTAAACTTGCATAAGGGGCAGGATAACTTAAAATTTACGGTCAAGAGTTAAGTTTGAGTAAAGTGCTAAGTTACTCGCCCGGCGGCGGAATCGATTGCAGAGTTTTTAATTATGTTATGAAGTTTTCGGCTGCTATGGGTTCTGTGCTTCGTGTTGATAAAATTGTACTAAAAATCTTTAAACCCATTCATGTTCTCGTATAAACTGATAGATGTTTTGTAGAAATAGTGGAATTAGCACAAAGGACGAAAGCGCTATGAGCGCCTCTGTTGCTTACACCCGTATAATAATGTAGAGAGAAAAGGCCAATTGATAAACATATATCTCCTGGGTACCCAAGCTCAATGAGCGAAGGTAGGAACTTATATTTATTTAAGTAACTGACATTTTTAGAATTTTGATACCGCGATGTAGGATTTGTATGGCGATTCATACAAGTTGACACTCGATGTATAGGAAGTAGCCATTGTGTCGCCATCTATTTGGCCTATTAGTATAGTGGCGCGATATGGAAAATGCCTGCAGCTGCCAGAGGAGACGCCCATATATGCATATATGCTGAGGTATGATTTCGCGCTAAACCTTAAAGAGCAACAAAGTGAGCGAAAGGGAAGAGAGCTACTCTTATACTAGAATATAAAGATAGCGGTCTTGAAAATATGAAAAGTTATGTTTAAGAGATCTGGCGCGTCTGATCTTGGATTATAATGTTACAAAAGAAAATAATTCACGTAATCATTTATTAATTTCGATTTCATTGACATCTTGCGTTTTTGGTCACGTTTTCAATATTGGACAGGCATTCTTTGTCGTATTAGTTCAGTGGAGACGCCCCATCCTCTTTGTGTCAATCCACAATCCAATTGAATGATTCGACCGTCACAACCTGAAATTTAAATCTTTTATTGAAAAATCAATTAATTCGTATAGAGCACATTGAATTATTAAGCGGTCGGCTTCATGCACGAGTGACCTAATAAATTGATTTAGCACTCAGAAGCTTCTGTTTTATTATTAAATATACTTTAAATAACTAAAGTAGGGTAAATGCAGCGCTTGTTGCCAAATTAGGTTTAGTATTGAAAATGAGAACACTGATTATGAATTTAAATAGCGTACAAATCGTACAATGTACGTACATGCATTACACTTTCATCTCAGTATGCCTATATCAACCATTTTAAATTCGGACGCCGATTAAGTACCTACTAAGTTGGCGGACTTTGAAAGAAAATAAATATCTTCCTATGTACGTAAGGTCCATGAAGATTATTCCGTCTAATGCTCGCCTTGTTTTTTTTTCGCAGAGGGAATGCATTTACGCATCGCCGAGAGCCTGGGGCAGGTCAGTGTTGAGAGTATGTGGGACTCGCACCTCCCTGGTCCTTTCGGATGACAAAAAGCTGGGGGGAGACTACCCACTAAACCCTCTGCGGCGTTAGCCCGCATTTCCGTGCGTCATGGGATCGCGAACATTCAACCACGGTGCTCCCCCATGCAATGCTTTCCTGCGTTCGATATAAGCTCAGTACGCAACTACCAACTCAGTCGATGAACTCTGGATAGCATACTGCTTACCGACAGAGTCGGCAGCTGCGATAATATTGAACGCCGGCGAGCATAAGATGGAGTAGTCCCTGCCTATTTTTATTCATTTAATCATCAAATCAGAGGCACAATCTAATTTCACCTCTTATAGCTATTTACCTTTTTCACTTATGAACAAAAAGGTTGCCAAAACCGACTCAGTCGAGCAATTAATCGAGAAACCACCAGTTACCTGCAATGGTATCTGCCGCTATCGAAGCCGGCGTATTAGAGAATTAGGCATTTCACAATTTAAGTACAATGAAACCAAAGAAGCGCAAAAATATGGGACACGCTGCTGGCTCTGCAAATAAGTTTGTGTCAGATATTTTTGCGTGCCAACAGCAAATTTGAGACCTTCCGTGTTTGAAGTCCGCTGAAAAAATATTAGTCTCAATATCTTTATCAAACTGTTTTATGGTCTTCCTCAGCAATTCCACTTCACCAAATATTTGCTGTCAGGAAGATACAAGCTACAAAATATACCTATTAATTCCATAACAGTTTTTCATATTGCCGTGTTGTTTTGTGTCGTGTGTAGCTTGAATTTTTCCCTAAATTTCATCCGGTTACATTGAGAAAATTGAAACTGAAATTATTTTCTTTTGTTATATTATAATCCAAGACGTATCCACGCACAATATCTCCTAAACATAACTTTTCATATTTTCAAGACCGATATAGCCTTATATTCTCGTAGGTATCATCGAGCGGGTATACATACAGCGTATATTTGGGAGCTCAAAAATGGTATCTTTTTCAATTATTGTGCCTCTTACTCGTGACACAGTCATATAAAGATGGCTGCTGTTTTGCTCACTTTGTTATTTGATACCTCTATGCGGTGGTCACGTACCTGCACTAGTTACCAAGGCTAACATAAGCCGCCAAATAATTAAAGACGCGGGAGATTAGACAGCCTTCATACAGCAAGATTTTAAATCTGCACTTACTTTCTCAACCTCGTATCTGACACAATTAAGCTATTTAAAAATCTACCTTAATGTGGAGGCGATAAGGTATATATTCAATAATTTCTTTTTTCATGTAATACAAGTAACGAGCTCAAATAGAGTCATATGAATTTGTATAAATGCCTCGTATGTAAAGGGGGTAGGTAGCCGCAGCGTGATGCGTTTTGCCGCAACATGCCTTTTTATTTTTATGGTTGGAACTTATACCCTTTGGCCTTTTTCATATTGTTGTTAAATGCGAGAACGCAATAAAACTCTGTAATATGAAACCCAGCGTGGCAAGGGGTTTTTGGAAACGGTTTTTATATTTCCCTCCACATATTTTATGTTTTACAGCCTGAGATTTGCAAACGCCTATGGGACAGGGTAATGGTTAATCTAATGTGGGACGTTCGCCTGATTTCCTTTATGATACAGTCAATCATTTGATATTTACCAATCGTATTTCGGTAAAGGAAAACATCGTGAGGACTGAGGAAAACGGACTTATCCCGGGTCCTAGTTTCCCCTCTGAGTTGTAAGCCAAGCCAGCCAGGAAAACGCCAAGTTATGGCGATGGTGATATAGTTAGATTCCAACTGAGTTACCGAACTCAGGTTAGACACAAAATACTGTGTCTAACCTGAGTTCGGTAACTGGTGTCCATGTTCAAGAATGTGACTGTAAATTACGACTTATTGCTTTCTTGGTTTAACACTTGTGGGCCTCATATGATAAACCATTGTGGTACATAAACATAACTGTTAGCCACCCCGTTAATTGTGGTTAAATCCCCAAGGGCGGCAAGGACACAAAATGCAAATGCGTCACGTAATGTGACCTCAGAAAGGGCAGCTACTACATTATTAATCGAAGATTACGCTTGGGACAGCGTCCGTTCTAATTACCACAATCACATTTTATTATTTAACCCACCTAACGCCTAAGGCGCTTGGAATTTGTGAAAGAGAAAACAACAGTTAATATTGAGAGATCTGAATCTGAACGTGTGCCAATATTTAATATTTAACAACTTGTAGTAGGAAGAAAGTTAATCTCAGAATAATCATTATAAGGTACAAAAACGAGAAGCGATTGCAATGAACTTAACATTTGGCGAAATCACACACCGATAAACTAAACGAAAGGCACATCTGATAATAATAAATGAAGTTAAAAAAGATACATTTGCTTGATTTTACACCTAGATATTTTTCTAGCAGGAACAACATTTATTTAAACTTTCACGATTTTCACACATTATAAATTTACTAAAACGGGGCTTAATCGTGTACCGATTTTGAAAACAAACCTCCGACGTTTCAAGGGCGACATTGCCCCCGTGGTCCCGGAGAAAGACTGAGGTCTCACGATTAAGCCCCGTTTTAGTAAATTTATAAGAAAAAACATTTGTTTAGTGCTTGCCACAATAAAAGCATCGATAAAATAAAGTTACGAAGTTTTGCAAATGATTTCTGAAGTAAGTATGTAAAATATTGATAATGTTGTTATTATTATTTGATTTTTGATGCACCCTATATACGTATATTTGTCTTTGTATTACCTTTATGACGTTGAAGTAGGTACTATTTATCAATAAAATGGCTATCGATGTTTTTATTTTGTCAAACAACACGACGTTCGTGCTAGGAATATCTCTAGGTATATGATAATACATTACTTATATTACTTCATAGCTCAAACTGCACTAAATATTTTTGTAAGTTAACCCCTAAGGTGTTGAATATGGAGTTGAAAGGGGATGAGACGAAGTGGCTGGTTAGTTTATTATAAACGTACCTAAGACATAATCAGTGAATTATATTACTCCGCCGCTTCCAAAGCTGCTCATTACGTTGTAAATCCTACATGTAGCGCAGATAATTCGGTGTCGGCCCTACTCAAACAGCCACACAGCTAGTAAGCTAATATTGATGTGGCATATTTATGAGAACAATCAAATGGTTACCTGCTGCCCTGCTTATCACATATGCAGTAGGTACATGTAGGTACTTGCATGAAAATAAGATAAAAAAATAGATAAACAATAGCATCAAATTTCAATTCAAATGTGAATACTGACTCGTTATAAGCACGGCAAGACCTCTAGCTGTAGAATAGAAGGTATACTATTATATAAATCCTACTAAATCATTTTTCAAAGCAGTTGTAGCCGAGCCAGAACATTTGTGAAGAAAAACGGGAGCAAACATTTCCCCTCTAGGTTGGAAGGTCTCATGAGACAACAATACTAGGTATGGCCGTCATGGCTCATGACGGCATCGAAGAAGCCACTTTTGGTTAGAATAATAAAGAAATATATAACTTTGGAATATGCGTCTGTGACAGCTAACTGTCAGTGACGTCGCGGTTAAAGGGAGACGTCACAGGACGGTTTCACTTTGGTTTTTTTTTATGTTTTTTCATTATGAATGGTCTGACGAAGGCGATTAATATTTTCAGCCCCAATTTGCCTCAACTACTTCACGTGCAATCAACTTATTATCATGAAAAATTTTGATGAGATACCTTATCACATTATATTTTAGACTTCTGTGCGTCTAGTGCCTAGCGGCGATTGGATACGCCATCCATCAAAGATAACTATGTATATGACACCTATATTATATTACCTAGGGTCACTTGCACCACCGAAAATGGAGGGTTAATCTCAGGTTAACCCACCATTTTATATTGAATTTGACAGTTGACAGCCCACTAACCTTGAGTTAAACGGGTGGTGCAAGTGGTCCGTAGGGGTGATCCAAATTAGTCACACCGTGCTAATTATGAATATTCAAAGTAAATTATATTTGCCACAGAGTTAGAAAAATATCGTTCGCTTGTATTGTAAGATACTGCCATTAAACTAAATACTGTTAAAATTTTACATGACTTAGTAACTACAGGGTACAGGAATTCCGAATCCCTCCGGATTCCTCTTAGCTACCTACAGTCAGGCTACAGTAGGCAATTCTTTGTTTCATAGAGCCCAAACAATCCCCAATGATACACATCTTAGCGTCGAGCGTTTGTTGGAGTCATAGCATACGCTGCTAACTTCACAATAATCACAATGGATTTGTGCAGCCTATACTGAGATCTCTCATATACGTTTGCATTTGTTTAATACATCATCGGCCGTAAGTTCAATTAGGGTAAGGGAAAACAATTCTTCAGAACACAACCCATTGTGTAGGCTATAGAACACACATAAGGAGGCAAAGTCTCTCCTTAGACTTAAGGGTTCAATACTGACTGTGAGTTTGGGATCGTCGACAATTTGAACAGCACCTATGGACCGAGTCAAAGGGTCCAAGCGTCAATTTATGAATAGTGTGATTAGTGTGCGAGAACCAAATCAGATCAATGTCAAATCAATTAACTTTTTATGCGGGTTCAAAGAGTGAATACAAACGTATATTTCGATCTCAAAAAATATCATTTCATTGATAATTGCAGTAATAGAAGACAATATTAAATATCATTTCGTTATCATTAGATAGAGTCCAGTATAAAATATCGGTCGCATCTTACTGAAAAGATCCCATCCATCTTATTGCGGTGTAATAAGAGCGGTACGAGACGATTTTGTCGATACAATTATGTTTTTACTTGACCGTACCCAACAACCCAACCAACAAGTTACAGCCCTAGGGCCCTAGGGCAGCCTAGGCCTACAGCTCTAACATTAAAAGTACGGAGCTGCGGCAGTATTTGGCGGCCGAGAAACACATTATAGGTACATTGTCTAATCGGTGTCTTTCTCGCGGCACTCTTCTGCTAGATCTACTGTATTGACTAAACGAGACGCACGGTTGAATGTCTTTGACATCAAAACGAAAGTTAGAATCGGTCTTCCAATATCTCACACTCCTAACCCATCTCTGCCGCGGCAATTTCGTAGCACTATGAAACTTTTATCAAGCCACGTCATCTGCCCAGATTATCTTATCCAACTTACAGCCCACTTGGATGTAATCGCATCTCATATCACCACTTGGCCGAGGACAGTTTATAGGGTTAACGATAGAACTTGTAGGTCGAAAGTTCTACATAATGTCAAAAAAGGCTTAAGTCATTGCTAACTACTAGTTTAATATGACCTTTTATGAAACGGATAGAGTTTGCAACTCCGCTCGAACTTTCCAACTATCTTGGAGAGCCCTTAGTGATCTTCTATTCTGGCTACTTGATGCGTTAGTAATTTTGTTATGAATACATTTGGCTAAGTATAGCCTAATTCCAATTTGTGTGTATTTACAAAGGGTCCGGACGAGTAGTTAGGTCCAGATTGTACCTACGATTACTAATTTAGTACAACCTTTATCGTTTTGGCAAGCGAGTTTCGTCAAATTAATCAAGTCGAGGCCCACTTTATTTTTCTTTGATTTCAGAACTTAAAGTGTTTAGTAACGTTGTTACAGTATTTGCTCACGTTATTGCGGTGAAAAACGCATGAATCATTAAAAGCCGCTTGCGTCAAACAGGCTCAGCTAACAATAAAAAATTGCCAAATTTCATACTAAACAACGTTTAACTCCGGGTTAGCTGGCTGACTCCGGATGAAGCAAACGGCGTTAAAATATGTATGTTCTTAAAAACTTACTGTAATTTTTCACATCTACTTATTTTTGCTTAATAAATTCACTCGTTACCAGAAAACCTATAAAGTATATGTGATATATAGGCGCGCGAGTACGTGTTCGTAAGAGAAGCATACATTTTAACAACGTGGCAGAGCATTGGAATTCATATATATTTATGGTTAAAATGTAAACCCTTCTAATACCTACCTGCGAAATTAAACGTTTTGTCAATGATCAAAACGAAACATAATAACATTTTGCATAAATCGCATTTTGAACCGGCAAAATCTTTCTAAATTAATCGGTATCGAATAACTAGAGTGCTCAAGGCAGGTACAAAAAGGGGCGGAAGAAAAAGGTTTTGTTTTGATCCTTTCATAAGCTGTGCGGTCACGTCTCGGAAGTGTCAATGTTTGCCGTCCATTACATCTTGATCCTTAACGAGCATTTGATGGATTACTCTGCCATTGTTTGTTGGAACTTGGAATATTTTTAGGGGTTTCCCAGTTTCATTATGTTTTTTTTTAAACATTGTTTATTAAGGCGATTTCAGATTAACAAGTATCTTTAATTTACATTATCATTTTCTACAGAGCGGATCTGTTTAGTAACTATCTTCTAAGATTGGCAAAAACGTACTTAAGACTTATCTAAAACTTAGATTTTGTAGCTTCAAACTACCAATAAAGTCCGTTACAATATAACTTATGAAGAACGGCATGATTTTTCAGGAAGTACTTAACGTTCCGACGCTACCGATAATCCCCAGTCAGCAGCCAAAGCGTGAAGATATTTATGATGTTTGTTCACAATAATCGCCTAATCCTTTATTTTGCTTGATTGGTCGCACTCGCCAGCCATATTCGGCTCTAGCCAATCACGGGGCCTAATTTATTTGACAATTTGCATCTTGAAACAAGTATAACTCTAGAGATGTCACATGATCCAAATGAGGTAGAGTGCCCAAATTTTATGAGGAACAACAAGACAATTTACTTTATAAGGTGTTTTTGAGTCATGGATAGCGATGTGCCCTTCTCGGTAATTTATCCGATTTGTATGGGAAAATTACTCCGCGCAGAATATTAAAATATATATTCCACGCACGGTAACTGTGATACTGTGAATGGCACATGACTAGTCATGGAGCAGAAGTAAATTGGGTACTGGTGAGGTTCGCACTGAGCAAGATTAACTCACTATTCACAACCACGAAATCGCGAAACAAAATCTCCTAATTATGAGTTATGTAATTGATACTTAACTATCAATTCACTATCAAGTAACTCATAATTAGGAATTCTTTTTTTTTCGCGATTTAGTGCTTGTTGACCATAAGGAAAGTTGCTCTATGTGACACACCCCAGTGTTCACTCCTGCTCCATGACCCAAAAAACACATTGTATAGCAAACAATGAAAAGTAAGGCAAAAAAAGACAAAAGAAACAAAAATGTTCTCAGTCACACCTACTGAAAGTTACATAAGACTGTGCCGTTTTCGTTATACTAGTAGTTCTGTGAGCTATAGACAAAATCTGGGGGACAGCCGTATGTACGAAAGCATTTATCCCTAAGCTGAAGCTACGCTTTCGCTTTGTCAATTATTACCACAAAATTAATTGCCTGGAGAAAATAATGAAACAACTGGTTGGTCACTGTCCAGTGGGTCAGTCCACGAATTGCTGGAGAGATGGCGTGAAGGCGTACCTGCGTCAGTTTCATTTCAAGCTAATAACTGGCAAAATCAGCCATTTGGCGTACTTTTATTTTGGAGACCAAGATCCTTTTTGGTTCTCTGGATCAAAATAGGTAGATAGGTAGGACATGTTGTCATGTCTAAGTTTAATACTAAGTCTGAGGTCCGCATGCGCGGATTAAATCGGCTACCACACAACGGCATTGTAAACATTAATTTGATTGGCAATTAGCTCTTTTGATGGTTGTGGGGGTCGCCGGGATTAATGTGGGATCGACGGAGATGACTTGTATGACTGCTTGATGTCTATCAAAATTTAATTCCCAATTATTAATACTTTCGTTTTTGATAATTTACCTTTTTGAAAAATAATTGGAATGGTATACAAGCATTCCTAGCCTATCTGCTTATTTGTAGGTTTTAATCTAACGAGGGGTAGATAAATATATTTTCGCTTTGATTTTTTTATAATAAACGTTTATGATATTGTTAAACACATTAAATCAATATGCCAGATTTTACTACTAAAGTATACTTGTAGAAAATAATAGAAAATGTCCTACATAGAAATGACCTTCTGATCGGTAAAACGGAAGTACTTCATTTTGTACAATGCAAAAAAACATATTTTTGAAGCGAGTGTAATTAAGTATAAAATTATATAAATGTCTGTGGTCGAAAAATTTTTTAATCGTTATTCTACAAACCAGTCTCTTACTATCATATTTTTCAACATAATGATGTTGACAAATGACCGACATAATAATATATATGTTTGTACTTATTATTTGCAACTATGCTCTATGCTCAGGTATAATTTCCATATAAAACGAATTTGCAATTTTACATGTTTATGGGAACCCACAAAACATGTAGTGCGCCATATTGACTGTATTACATTTAAATTTCCAACTAATCGCGTTCGCGGTAGAGTCTAACTACAACGGACTCGACGTGATTTCCCAAAATGGCACAGATGGATCTACTGGAGACAGCCAAAACGTTTTGATTAATGTAACCCCAGGTCACGGATTGAACCAAGGACTTACGTTTATAATTCATGCAACTCAAGAAGCAGGCAATGAAACATTTGAGACATTTGAATCAGCGTTCAGCGGTGACTGTCCTTCAGGATATAGGAGGGCACTGGATGGCAGCTGTCAACATGCTATATTTTAATGTGGTACATTATATAACGTCTCAAAATAGTTTACAATAATAGTTTACAATAATGTTGTTCTGTTTTGTTTTATTTGATACAGTCTCAACACGTACTTTTAGATGTGCCTACCTATAATAGCCAACTTCGAAAACTCGAAATAAAGTTTGTTTTAAACATTGAAGGCATGTATAAAATAAGGTACTTATGGTAAATTATACTATGTTATATGACAGCGCAAGCTATGTTACATAAAGTGCAGATAACAAACAAAAGCATCAAACGTTGATCGAACGTGGTATCCATTTCTGAAATTGGCAAAAATGTAATTGGTAAATTTAATGCCTCACTGAACTGACTCACGAAAGTTTAAATTATATAATTGGCAAAAATGTTTCAAAAGTATACATTATATTATAACGTTGTGGAATGTGGATTTTAATACAGTATAATAACACTGTTTTTTAATTTATTTTTTGAGGGATTAATTTCTTTAATATTTTATATAATTTACGTATTTTCAGACTTTAATCTCCGTCGCCTGGGTGACAATGACAATATCCATTTTGGAACATAATTCAATCTATATAAATTTTATCGGAGCAGGTTTTTTTTATTCGCATATTTGGCTTTTTTAGCTGTTTACGCTGTCGTAAAAAACTAGTGTGTGCTCATTATTGGTTCTTAAATTGCTTGGGTCTATTATTACAAACAGACTGGCTTTGGCAGTCAGAACTGTTCCTGGCTTTCGTCGACTTTGAAAAGGCTTTCGACACTTGAGAATAAGGTAGAAGTACTAGTGGACACTTTATGTCAATGTAATACAGGTTAAATTTGAACAACGAAGATTTTTCGATAATCGAATTTAAACCTTGTCACTTTGACATAAAGTGCCCATGTTGAATACTAGTGCAGCGTCGAACACTAGTACTTTACTTTACTAGTGTCTTTGGAAAATTATTATTTAAGCTAAGAAATGTACCCTTGAAATCAATAAAAACACTGTGTATGGCTTGGAGATGAGTGTTAGCAATTTGTCTGCTTTGATAGCGACTACACTAACTTAAGTATCTCATTCATTTTATTTTTATCACGTAGACACTTCACCTTTGGTAATAAAACGCTGCTGCAAGAAAATCCAATCATATTGAAAGGATAGATCAACGTACCAGAAGACTTTACTGGAGTAGCAACTACGATGCTGACTCTGTGTTAAGTACTAATCGTCTAAAAGCCTGTCCGACCTAACCAAATAAATGCAAACTCGGTTAAATCCTTATTAATCTGTAACTCTACAAATTGATGTAGGCGTAGGTATAGTAAGCAAATTAAGTAATTACTTTCAAATCTTCCTTTACCCTTTTAATGGATGTTGCAAAAATAAACCTTATGTGTATACAACTAGGTTGCTTTTAGAAAGATACTGTGATTTGAGATTTGAGTTAGTAGTTAGTAGCGCATAGTCATGACATGTCATACTTCGTAGGTCCCAGAGGAATAGGGTTGGCGGGAATGCTCCGACGGCGAAATATTGTCGAATATGTGGTTCAGAGACGAGTTTCACGTAAACATGTGACTGTACATAATGGAAGGCTTTAAACACGAGTGTGGGTTAATGAAACGGTCCGTCATGCGTGTTTTATAGATTATCGTCTTATAAGACATGTATTGAAATAAAAAAGACTGTTTTGTTCAAATCCGCAACATAGACTTCGTCAGGAGGATACAGGTGCAGCTCAGCTATAAACTTTGTCAAATGCCTACAATGGATGTAATCCGCAGCAGGCTTTGTCAATCATAACCGCTAATTATAACTAAGTCAAAGGTCCACCCCGGATCATAGCTGGCTCAAACGTCCCCATGACGTGACGCTAGTTGCCACGCTGAATTACCAAAGAGATCCTCGTCCTAGATCGTACCAACAGATCTGGAGGACCCGGAAAGAGATGAGTCGCCGACCCGACTACCTTCTCCTTTTGGGACCATTATGTACATACTAGTCAATTCAATCAAGTTCAGGACCAACATATTATGACCGGCATTGCGGCTTAAAAATAAAATAGGTCAAATAGTGTAGGTACTGGCGGTATCATCCCGCTTCACGGTCATCGACATTTTCTTTACCAGGAAAAGAATCAAAGGTTTGCTTAAAGTCCGAATTCGTGTTTCGCTAGCATTGGAACTAAATAAAACTATCTATTAATATTAGAAGACTAGGCTGTGCTAGTGATGTCGGTAAAGCTTTCTTGGTACGAGTATGTAAAAATTAACCTCATTTGTGTATGACTATTTTCGCAACACTACCCGGTTTAGCCCGGATAATTTCCGGGTAACAAACTTTACGGCCCGGCCACTGCCCTTGTCGACACATTATTATGGAAGCTGCCAAGGTTACCACATAACACTTGGATCATACCGTTTAATATGTAGCTTTCAATGTAGACAATGAAAGGGCAAACAATTGCCTGAAGTATTTCACCAAATCAGTCAGGGTCTTTTTAATTAATTAAATAAAAAGTCGCAGATTCGAAAACCGGCACGATTGATATTTTCCAATGCCTTTTTGGTGAAAGAAAACATGTCGGAGATGGCAATTGTCTTCGTAAAAACTTTTAACATCTGACTCAAACATGTTCTTAGTTCGTCAAGCGGACTCCAGGATACCCAAGCTGTGGCATTTACAAGCCAGGAAAATTCTAGAACGATGAGTCATTCTGGAAATGCGGAACAGAACCCGGGTTCCGAAATAGTTCTTAGATCTGAATGTAACCGGGTCAAAGCATTATGAATAAAATGAACACCAGCATCAATGGAATATTTGTAAACTCTTGCGCCCATATGTATGTACCAAAAGTATGTTTACAATTTTACGCATTATAGAAAGGATTAAGGTATATACAGTGTGACAGAAAAAGGAAGAAATTAAAAAGTGGCAATATCGTAGTGGCGTCCCTTTCAAATCAATGGGCGCTTATATTCTTACGCTTCGCTTATTTTTTCGCAATCAGACGCAAGCGTGTGGGATCACTACTTAGGCGAGTGCGTTGCAGTGGCAATGGCCTTCTCAGGGTATTGTCGGATTGCCTTGACTGCCCTATAATAAAATACTGGGTCGAAGTTGCCATTGGAAGGGCCAAATAGGTACTCGTGGACGTTTTTGTTTTCTTTTTTGTTTTTGTTTACTTTTTATGATTTTATGTATCTGTATCATACAGAACTAACATAGTTATTAAGTCTAGAGTATAAGTACTAACATATTATGGATCACTGATCTGCAATAAATAATTTTTATTTTTATTTTATTTTTATATACGTAAGAGCAATCCGTCGGATTTCCATAGTGGGCATGTCCACCAGACAAATTTCCCATACATTGATTGGCAGATCCGGCGGATAAGCCCGAACGTATACCTATGGCCCCCTTTTATATGAAAGACCCTCCTCCTTTTGAATTTATGAAGTCGGTTGAAAATGGAACGACACTACGATGTTCTCACTTTTTAATTTCTACCTTTTTCTGTCGCACTATAAGTGTAAACATATTTTTGGCGTCGACTGTACATGCATTTACTGCTATTTATTGTTCCTAAGTTATGGATAGTTTACTTGTTCAGGTCCAAGTGTATCCATATATCTTTACTAAATATTTCCTTCATCTAGAAACTATCCGTTATAGTTGCAAATTCATATCAGTTTTATATTTTCCTGTTCAAAGAATAAGCATATCCATAATATACATTCAGGCATATAATACTCGCACTATTGTTATATTTATAATTAACCATATATATTATAAATAATAGGTTCTAACCTGTAATATACATCCCTATTAAATCCAAACTTCCGTCATTAAACTTCATTATCACTTCACCAGTTCGGACATGCCCATCATAACAGTAGTGTGATGGATTGGATGTGATCGTTTGTAAAAGGGTTAGACCCTTTATGGGTTAAACCCGTGTCACGCACCTGTGACTAAGACAAACGGTTTGTGTAAATTAATATGGCTGAGGTACCTTGAGTGGAGATGATGGCAAATGGTAGACGTATATTTGACATGATTGAAAGTAAACATTCAGTAATTTGAAGGCATAGAAGGAATGCATTTCAAGTCTGGTTGATTTATTTTGTGGGGTCTGAAAATAATTGGAGTTAGTTCGAAAACACCAGACTAATAATTATGCTCTGCATAACTAAAATCTAATAGGACCGGCTTCGAATGTAGGTATTTCCTCTCGAACAAAATAAAGGATAATTAAAGTAAATTGGTTATACAAAAAAAAACTTTCTTCTTCGTCTTTCCAAAAATATATATTTTTTAAACTAAAAGATTTGTGGTCACCTGATTGCAATCTGCTGACGCCTGAGCTTATCTAGATCCTAATAAAATTACATGCTAGCTAATGACCCGTGTTCCAACCACCGTGTTTCTTATTTAAATAAATCGTATAAATAATTAAGTCTTTGTAGTCACCTTTTTAGTGCCGAATAAATGTATATCTCATAATATGTAATAATTCAAACATAAAACTTAATACCGGGCAAACAAAGTGAAAACTACGAGAATTTCCAACTCAGTACCACCAGAGACCAGCTCAACATTATTGGGAATACAAAAAACAACAACAGTTGGCTGCGATATTAAAATAGTTTGAAGAATGTTTCAAATGATGGCGCAGAGACGGTGGCCTGAGTAAGTCGACTGGATGCAAGTGAACGCAAACTTGTGTTCCGTGTTCCGTCCGCATTGTTTTTTAACGGAATGAAAAATATTTCTTATTTGTTGTTTTACTAGTTTTTCCGAGACTACGAATGGAAACAAAAGTTGGCCTTAACTTAAGGATATATTATGCAGTTTTCAACATTGAAATAATACCTAAGTGCCGTAAGTATTATTCGTTGTTGAAGTACTAAACTATTTTAAACCACCATACAACAGTGTTCGAAAATATATAAACATATTAGAGATATTATTTCGTTTATTTATCTTCTTTCTTAGGTTAGGATTTTTTACAATATGTATATAAAAATAAAATACAAAACAACATACAAAAAAACAATACAAAACAAATACACATTATAAAAAACCTAACCTAGAGTGCCGCCGGCAACAGGGCAGGGCCCAGGCTGCCGGTGGTTAGGGCCGCAAAGAGAGGAACCTTCGGACTATGCGCGCAGTGTCCAGTATTACCGCCTTCTGCATCTGACCCTTGATCCAACCACAACTTCGTAGCGAGAGCCTCTCGAGATGTTGGTCGAGACTCTTCGCTATAAGACCGTTCGCTGAAACAACTATCGGTACAATGATCGCCGAATCAACCTCCCACATGGCGGTTACCTCGTGCGCCAAGTCTAGGTACTTGCTGGACTTGTCCTTCTCGGCCTTCACGAGGTTGTCGTCATGGGGGATGGTGATGTCGACGAGCATGGCCCGGCGCTGCGATCGATCTATCACGACGATATCAGGTCTATTGGCTAGAATAGTCCTGTCCGTGATGATAGATCGATCCCAATAGAGCGTGGCACGACCATTTTCGAGAACTGGTACAGGTAAGTACTTGTAGTACGCCACTTCGTGGTTCACAAGACCATATTGAAGTGCAAGTTGCTGGTGTATAATTCTGGCTACAAGATTATGTCTGTGCAAGTACTCGCCGTTAGCAAGATGAGAACAACCAGAAATAATATGCCTGAGTGACTCTCCGGGACGGCGGCATGCCCGACAAATGTCGACCGTACCGTCCTTCAGGAAGAGAGATATTATTATTATTATATTATTCTTCTGGAGCTGCTGCGGAGAATGCTGCGAAATTAAAGCACACCAAGTACTCGAATTTGGAGCCGGCGTATAATTTTATTCCCGTCGCCGTAGAAACGAGTGGTCCTTGGTGCACCGAGGCTAAGTCCTTCGTTAAAAATCTTGGACATAGAATCTTCGAAAAAAGTGGCGATCCCAGATCAGGTTCCTATTTAGTGCAGCAAATTTCAATCGCTATTCAACGTGGAAACGCCAGTAGCATTTTTGGCACATTTACGCCGGGTACCTGTCGGCCCTAGCTTAAACCCTAGCGTAAGTGTATAGTCGTAGATTTTTTATTCTGGTTATTTTTAAATTCCGTGTATTGTTTTTTTTAAGTTATATTTCTATTAATAAACATATTATAAATCTTAACTTAAGAGCAAAGATGAATTAACCATCTTTGGGAAACTTTACCTTTTTTTGCTAGAATAATGTTACCCTTTGTCAATAATTTTATGTCTATAAGTAGATCTTTTTGCTAGTGTAATTACAGCAGAGTGGTAGTCTGATGACCCCTAAATTATCTTTATTCCGAGGATTATATTTAATATTAAGACTACACTGACGATACCGGCGCCAAAGCCATAAACGCCTTACTTTACAAATAATTCAAACACAAAACTTAACACCGGGCTAACAAAGCTAAAACTACGAAACGTTCCAATTCACTTCCACCAGATCAGACCAGTAGAATTATTGGGAACACGGAAAACAACAACAGTTGGCTGCGATATTAAAAAAGTTTGAAGAATGTCTCGAATGATGGCGCAGAGACGGTGGCCTGAGTAAGTCGACTGGATGCAAGTGAACGCAAACTTTTGTTCCGTGTTCCGTCTGCATTGTTGTTTACGGAATGAAAAATATTCCTCGTTTGTTCTGTTTCTAGTTTTTACGAGCACGAATGGGAACAAAAGCTCAGATTTCATTAGACGATATTTATTGCACTTTATGTAGGTCTCAACATTGAAATTATAACCATGCTAAATATGCTAATGCTAAATGTTCGACGTTCTATGTAATCCTAAACTATTTCAAAACTTCTTACATGGCAAACAGGAATACGTCGAATTATAAAGTATTATTATGTGTTGGTCTTTACCCAGGACCATGGGGTCCCGGACCTTTGGAAGGCTTACGTGGGGCCGAAGCCAACAGCGCAGAGGACTTCTAAGACACTTTAAACTAAAGAAACGGGGATGTTACACGTGGCGGATACCATCTCCGAGGACACAATATGAAACACCCGGAGATGGTCCCCGCCAGGGGCAAAGACTATTGCAGTGAAGCGCTTTAGCTGCGATGGAGACTAAGGTCACTGGGCTATTGATGTGAATGTTGGATGGTCTGGATAATGGGCTATGGGACGAGACTAACGGACGCCTGTTGTGTCACACCCACAATAGCGGCACGTACAGTGCACTCCAAAGCGGCTGTGAGGTTGTCGAGAGGTGAGTCTGTGGTAGCCAGATTCTGAAAATCCGTTCAGCAGCCAGCCGGCGTTATAACATTTTACACTTCCAACCTGGAGCATAGAGCATTGGTGGGAAGTTTTTGGGAAATTGAACCTTGGAATTTTATTCGTTGGGGTAATTTCTTACCATTTTATCAATGATCACTATAATTTGACTATTTGGCAAAAAAATGAGACTACAACATTGTTGCAAGAATTGTTACCATGTAAGGACCAAAGTCGGTTTAAAGGCATTTATTTCTCTATTACTTAAGTTAATAACATTCAGAGAACATGGGATAATGTAACAAAGTATGTACATAATTGGTAAAAAGTTATTAAAATACAAATATTATCATCATCAGAACCCTGTGAAAAAGAGTGCTATAAAGGGCTCAAAACGTAGGGACATTGTGTTAATAAACGCGATGAATCCGTTCCAAAGTGTTTAATTTCAATTTATATTTTGTGCTTTGTAGCGGGAGCAGACATCAATGCCTGTTTTGTGAAAACCTTTTTTTTTTCGGTAAATTATTTTATTTGCTCGGTTTTTAACAAAGGCACTCGCACCTACTTTGCATCAATAACAAATTACTATTTTGAGAATGTTCGCTTTGTCCAAACTTTACTCTAATTACAGCGTACTTTATTAAATGTCAATTCAACGTTCTCATTAGCATAAAATACCATTTTAAAATTCAAACTTTAAATGCCTATAAATTAAGTTCAATCGATGAATCGAGTTAATCGCCTACAACTCGATCCCTGTCGTCTATCTCGCGGAAACTTTGCCCAACTTTGCCCTGCATCGGTCATACAAACTAAGACTGCAGTTGTAATCATCCTTATTTTAATGCAATAAACTCTATATTTCTTTCATTTAGAGGCAATATTTGATGGTCAGTTTGAGATTGCCGTTGATAAACCAAAATGCCACTGTAATTTAGATTTTATGCGTTAGTAACAAGAGTTATATCAGGATTGGCTAAAGGTACTTGAGCTGTGCTGATGCGTTCAGACCATTTGCGTTATTGCAGCTAGTTCGATACAGTTGGAGTTTTATTGGAACTCAATTCAATGCTAGCATTCAGCTGTTTAAAGTTTCCAGTGTATAATTTTGAAGTTTTTATTACGCTCTTCAGCTTTTTCGTTATGTGGAAATAGCACAGCTTGTAGTCATTTTAAATCTGTAGTATCTGTACGTATTCCTATTTAGGTATTAGTAGTTTCCCCCTGGACGATTCGGCTTATATTCAAACAAAAAAAAAATTTTTTCTCACCTGCCAAATTTCACGAATGCTCCGACCGACGATACCTATCCGAGTTATCGTCGAACACATATACGGTCGGCTTCATAAATATATATGCATCTGTATTCATTTTTGAAACTTCTTCCCCTGTGTGTTCTTCCACGTGACTGTGCCTACGCACAAACATACAAATATATATTCAAACAAACATTTTTACAAACGACGGATGGCAAAGTAGACTAGGATATCTCACTCGCTTCGCTCGCTCATTCGACAAACACTACGTTCTACACAAAAAATGCAACGATCGATCATATTATTATTATATATGTTTCGTGAATCGAAGCTGCCTTTATTTAAATAGATTATTACTATTATAAAACAGAGCTTAGAAAATCACTGTACCTACCAGAATATTTATTTATGATATTAAGTGTGGAAAGCAGGTTTTTGCCCAAAGAATGCTTGTAATTGACACAAGTTGGAAAGAACCTTACATTTCAACACGTATTATATAATACAACATTTACAATGCATTATTCTGGATTTCATTGTAATTTACCTGCGTAACAACTACGCAAGGAGAATAAACGACAAATATGATCAAAGATATTTTCGTATTCCCAAAGATCATGACCTATGTCATATTTTAAGTGCATAACCCTTATCCGTGAAACTACTCGGCACGGGTGCCGACACGTCAAAATATTATATGCCGTTTTTCATTAAGGTAATTCCACATTTGAACAATTTTTCCCAAATTCTGTAACACATAGGTATAAGTAATGCCAGAGAATGAAACATTATGGATCATGATAAATTAAGTACCCTCAGATCGCGTTTGTCTTAAATTTTAGAATTTGTTACGGATAATGTCTGTATACTCGTGTATAGGCAAACAAGTTGAGAAAATACAAAGGTTTCCCTCTATTTGGCATTTTCTTTCAAATACCCTTTTGTCATAACACACTTGGCATAAAGTGATTTTCGCCGAATATTCATATTTCATCCGAAAATATATTGGCATATTAGAAAGTTAATTTAGTGCGAACTGTGACCGAATACTCGGAAAAATTAAAATTTGCATAAGCAAATTATGCTTTACTTGATTCTGCCATAACATTTTAAGCGGTAAGTCAATTATGACTACATATTGGTTTATTCCATTGAGAATTATGCTAAAAAAAAGCAAAGACAGGGTGAACTATTACAAAGATACCGTTTTCGGCGGTGTCGGCTACATCTTTAGAGAAATCTTAGAATATGTTACATTGTTACAGAAAATGTGTGTGTTCAGATTTTTATATACCAATGATTAAATATTTACTGAAACCACATGGAACCATTCTAATTAAGTATAAACAACTTTTTTAAATCACGTTACACTGAGATTTAAGCGGCTCTCGGTGCTAAAATTGCCGATAATTTTGCCTTGTTGTTTTTTGTTGTATTAGAAATAAAACAATTTTATTTTATTACAAAAAATATTTGTTAAAATCTCTAAATAGGTAAATAAATAGTCCATTTAGAAGATTGTAAGTGATGTTAAATTAATCCCAATAGGGCATAGTTTACCGTCTGGGTTTGAAGGTCAGATAGCAATCGCTTTTATAAAAACTAGCGCCTACACCAATCTTAGTCTTAGTTGCCAAAGCGGACCTAAGGCTCTTTGAACCGTGGCATAACCCAAAAAACCACTAGGACGAAGAAATAAATCTTAAATTGTTTTTTTTTTTTAACAAAAACAAAACACTTTAGAGCAGCATCACTCAAACTGTTGAAGTATAGCCGAGTGGAGACACCTTTAAGTGTAGGGTGACCATCAATCTCGATCACTTCACGGACGGGTCGAGACATGTCCGGGCTACATCGCACCGTATGGACCACTCTAATGACTTGCCGCGGTCTCACACGCACTTTAAGTTTGATTTAGGTAATCTTAAGGACCCTTAAGAGGTTTACCGGGGTCAAAATTGGTTTAAGCTTTACTTGAAAATTGGTACATATTATTTCAACCCTATTACTAATTATATATGTAAAATTAGAATTTTCTTACGTTTCAGTTTTGTCTCTTGTCTCTTCGTTAATTAGTCAATCATACACGAGTATTT
Source organism: Lathronympha strigana (assembly GCA_949128165.1). Taxonomy (NCBI): domain Eukaryota; kingdom Metazoa; phylum Arthropoda; class Insecta; order Lepidoptera; family Tortricidae; genus Lathronympha; species Lathronympha strigana. The sequence goes on from OX421911.1 coordinate 7,280,721, forward strand.
AATTGATAAGTAGAAATAGAAATCCCTAGTCAATACGGTTCGTAAAGACTGTTTTGTAGTTTTGCAAAATACGATATATTATTATATCCGATGTCATAAGTAATAAATAACTTAACTACCTACTTACTCAAAAATTTCAGGGGCTAGAAAGCCTCCCGCCAACATAAACAATTAAACTAAGTAAAAAGTAAACAAAGTAATACGAACAATAAAGAGGTAAATAATAACAAAATTTCCATTTTCTTTGTTCAAATTTACCCTTCAGTTCAGTTAAAAATTCAGTAACCTACCATGTTTAGGTACTTTGCAACAAATATAGCAACTACATTTATAAACTTTCATAATTGGACATCAAAATTTCCTGAACGTGGAAACTCGGAACAGCGATAAAATAAACCACCGCAATTAAAATAATGCTGTCGAACAAATGATAATGGGAAACCGATACTGAAATAAACATAATTTACTGAAAACTGCCAACGTGCAAAAGTAAACGCCCGTTACCGGTAGTTCATTATTATTGTAAAAACATACATTCCTACATCCGAACGTATTGCAATGTTGGTTATCAAATAACAGAATCAAACGCAAAAAAAAACATTGAACTGACCAACCAAATGCTCGCATGGGTTGAGTATATGCACAGTAGGCTGGGCCGTTGTTGTATGGAGAAAAAAAAGTTGGAATTATCATTAGGTATCAAAAGTTGCGAAATAATACGTAGATTACGATTAGATCAGTTAATTTATAAATATGTATCACTATTAGCCCTTTACTAAACGCTAAAGAAAAATATTTAAAGACATCAGATGGCTATTATCTTTTACAGATAATTAGGTACAACATGGCATACAATAACCATTAGTTTGAAAACCAGCAATATCAGTGCCTTAATTTAATCAATATAATAATATTAAAAATATCCAACTGTTTATGTAAATCGCAGGAATCATTTGATCATTCAAAATACGAAAATCTAAGTAATTTGTATGATTTATTTTTAAAATTTTATCTGATATGAAACTGCAATGGTTAATATAAATAAAAAGCAGTTTTTAAGTATGAAATTGTGATAATTCGTATTTCTACAACCGGATCATAAGTAGCAAATTATAGTACATTATTGCAGAGGCCGGGAAACCGAATTTCGTGGATGAGTATTTTTTGTCGGACTCAGCTTCGCTTCGTCCGACAAATTACATACGAATCCACGAAATTCTATTTCCGTCCGAGGCATATATAGTGCTTTTCTCCAAACATGAAAGGAAATAAAATGTATTCTTGCATAAGATTTGAAAGGAAAAATAAGGTTCCCGCCTAAACTTTCTTTTAATGCACGGTTGTGTTCATAAAAAAAGTTGAAATGTCTTTAGTTTTATTAAGCCGTATCTACACGACCTTGCACAGTGAGCCGTATGCAACTCGCGATAGAACGAGACAACCAAGCATTTGATCTCCTTCTCTCTAGAACTACTACACTACTACAAAGCCAGCACAGGCGGGGCATTTTTAAGCACGATATGATCAGATTGATAATTTGATGTCAATCAGATTGTCTCGTCTGTGCAGACCGTTTGGTCGCGGCTAAAGTATATTTGGCTGTTTGCAATATTGATAGTACAAATATTTATTTGGCCATAATTTCAATGTGTTGTTTTCTAACTTTTTGTTATAACCACTATGGTATAATGCTTACATTTTATGCAGCTTACGAGTATTAATAGTTCTTACAAATGTTTTAACTATTCATTTAGGCTCGAAACATATATCAAATGGCTTTCGCCTAGAAAGCCTATTTTCAAGGTTCTATTTGATCTCGGAAAAGATATTACAGATTATGACATACATACTTAAATGTAAAATTGTTCTTTTAAATTAATGTAATAAAAATTTACAAATATTTATTTAAAAATGTTAATATGTTCATAATTAATTGCTGGTAGAGGGCTAAAAGTATTTAGCTAGTTTGTTTTACTATTTTTCTAGTAATTAACATATAATTACGCAAATTTTAAGTGGAATTGCGTTACGTATTTATCCGGAATTCGTATAAACGGCACACTCTAATGCGCAGTATGCAGCGGCCGACTCAGTCAATTAACTCAGGATAACCTGCTGGTTATCGACTGAGTCGGCAGCGCTACCTTCTGTGCTTACTCATTCCATTAAACGCAAGCGAGCTTTAGACGGAATAGTCCCTATGATGGAATAATCCACTTTGATCATATAACCATATGTGGGCTCCTGTCCTCAATTGAGATGACTAAGAAGAAACAAGCGAAGATATCGCATATCCCTCAACGTGTCAAAAAATGTAAGATTCACCAAAACTCCTGCCGTGCACAAAACTAACATACAAACGGCGCTTTTCAAGTTTCTACCCATAAACCTTTATCGAAACAATTTAATTCCGCGTATCTAAAACGCCTTTCAGACCCAGATTCCATCTTATCTCAAACTACTATCAATCAATCAAGTCCGGACTTGGAAGGGTTCAGAAAAACACCCTTATTTAAGGGTGAAATTATCGGAGAAGCCGCACCTGACACCTCTCGATACTGAATTATTAAAGGTAAGAAAATTATTGTTATTAGGCCTAGAAATACATTAGGCCAGTGAAAGGTATAATAGCAAATTTGGGTTTATTGGGTATTTATTTTAGTAGCCACTTGGGAAATAGTATTCTTATAGGTCTTATTTGCGTTTATATTAATCACTTTGTTGGAACTGTTGGCAGATATTGTATCAAAAAAATACTTACTCCAGTTTAACATAAACTAAAACCGACTAAATCAGTATAAAATGCTACCTACTTATATATGTAGGTAAGTTAGGACGGCAATGATCATTGGCATTTTTTTCTTTAATTCGCCGCATTCTTACCAAACACTCGCATTGAGATTCCAAATAATTGAAAATAATATTCGTACGTTGCCCGCGTTTATTTCCGTCCGCCAACGACGAGAATCCGAAATAGAAAAGTCAACTGCGCGAGCGCATCGCCACCGCACGCGCCGCTGCGGAAACGTGCGGTTCAAAATTGCCCGTAAACACGTGCGGCTGCAACACCGCGGTTTTGTTAAAGTCAACAGCGGAAGGACTGAAACAAAAGAAAAACAATCCGCCTTTGATATTTTCAAAATGAGGATCAGCCGGCACTTGGCGGCCATTTTGTTTCTTATCTGTGCTTGTTGGGCGTGTGATGACGATGACGTGGCGGCGTATAGGGTGACTGTTCGGACACTGTGGAGCGCGGAGATGTTCCCTAAGGACTACCCCGACAACTGGCCGAAGGCGCAATGGTCTCCAGTATTTGGTAAGCAAACAAGGGGATATATTTTTTAATAACTTTGTTAGCCTAATACTTGTACTATAATGATTTACAAATAATTATGACTCATACAGGACCTGTATTTGATCGATAGTTTAATTCAGGTCTTCAGCATCACCGTTTGGGCTATACGATTATCAAAAAGACCTTACAAAATCACACCGCCTGTGTCATAAACGTCTTAATTTTATTGCATGGACACTATATAGCCTTTGCCCGTGACTTTGTCTGCGTAGAATTGCAATAAAAACTATCCTATTTTCCATTCTAGAGAATGCAACGGTTAACCGTTTTCATTTGAAACAATCGCAGTTTCGGTTAAAAATTGGGTCCCCATCCTAATTCGTTCAGCAGTTTTGGCGTGCAGAGGTACCAGACAGACAGAGTTACTTATGTAGTTAGTATGGATTTTAAAAGAGCATCTGCGTGTCATTTATTACTAGTACCTACTTAATTATAAAAAAAACGGTAGCCAAAAATCAGTTTGTTTACATGGTTTTTTGGCAGATGTTGGAACACTATTTTTGAATGCAATAGTTTTAATTCTCATTTACGAAATAAAACTTCCAGAAATATAAAGTATTTACGAATAGATTTCAATGAGATTGGGCTCGTCCCACACTCCCTGCCTACATTATGTACAGTACATAAACTACTTTATGTTAAGGCCTATATGATGGCGACAACTTAGTGAATTGTTTGAAAGTATCACATGAATTCCATACAGGTACAAAAAATGCCATATACTCGTAGACATAAGTATCTATACATGTTGTAGCTACTATCCGAACAATAGTTTTTTTTTACGTACATTCGATTATAATCCATATATCGCCTTATTCATAAAAACTTAAGAGACCCATATTAGTTAAAATAAGTTTTGTCCCTTTTTATCAAATGCAAATATCAAACTGACAGATAAAGACAAAGGACAAATTAGTTGACGGAGGTTTGATGAGCGTTTATGAATAACGGCATTAGTCTTTAATGCCTTAAGTGGGTTCAATCGCAAAAAAGAACGCATTTTTCTTCACATCAAATGGACTCGGAAATAGCGGTAAAACCTTGTCCCAAACAATTACTGCAATAAAAAAGTATTTGTCTTGACAACAAATGGCTACGAAATTCTTCGAAAATAGCAGAAAGATCGCAATCCACTGATAAAATCCTATTGGCCCACTCAGTGTCTCGTATTTTCATTCAACGTAATTAATGAAACAAGCGAAAATGGCGGTTGGATGGTAAAAATACGAAGTTTACTGTAAAGTATGCTTAACACTGGACGTAACGCAACGCAGGAGAATTTTGCAAATGCTTCACTTTTTACCTATCTTTTATGGCGAATATAGCGACTCATTTCAAGCCTTCAGGATAACGGCAATGAACAGGTCTGGGCTGGTTATTTATTACAGCCTCACGAAATTTTTTTTTTTGGACTTATGGAAAGAGACCATATAGAAAGTTTGTATGCAGGGGGCGTCACTTAACTCTGCAGCTGACTGTACTGTACTATGTGCCCTCTAATAGAGCACGAGCGGCAACATTGCCAGAACTGGGCGCATTTTTTTAAATATAAATTACCATCATTAGAAATACCAGAAACGAGTCCTGTGGCCCCATGCCACTTAGCATGCCGCTTTAAGATTACTTAAATGGGGCTTAATCGCATAAAACATTAATATTTACCTCCGTTATTCGTTTTGTTAAAACATAATCTGTAAAAATCGTGAAAGTTTAAATCAGTTAAAGCTAGTAACAAAATGAAAACCAACACGAACATCTGTGAAGGAAATCATCGCGAGAAAACCTGCATACTTCGCAAAGAAATTAAAAGGCGTATGTGAAATCTCCATTTGTGCCGCTTTGTGCCAGCGTGGCATCCTGGCATCTATATTCCAATCTCTCGTGAAAGAAAAAAGATCTGTGCCAGCAACGTCATTAGCCTAGGCATGAAGACTGATATTGGCAATTTTTTATATTGCATGCAAAATTTAAAAAATATATATACTTACCAATTGTTTATTATAAAAAGAATAGTTGTAAAATGTGAATCGTATTATACAAGTACAAACTTGTTTGCAAACGTTGTCCAAAAATATAACTAAATTCGCAACACGTCAACATTATGTCGTCCGTTAGCCGGCAGCGCTTCGGCGACCGCAAATATTACTTTGTGACGTTTGCCTCAAGCAAGCTGCTTGAGGCAACGGAGACATTTCGTAATTTAGATAAGGCTCTATTTATTTGTTCCTACCTCTACAGGGCGTTATCTGATGGCCTGATTAGTAGGCCTTAATGCGGAAAAACAGCAAGTATTTAAAACGTTTGAAACGTATAGACGTAAGTGTACTTAAGGAGTAATAAAAAGTAATAAACTCAGTTTTAGATTTTGAGAGGCTTTCAGATGTAGTGGTGAATAACCAGTATGTATATAGTTTTTCCGTTGTATCTTCTCGGGACTGTTCATGCTTTATTAACTAGCTGCGCGTATTAAAGCAAATTGGAATAGAAAGATAGATTTTGTCCATTTCCGACAAAATACAATGGGAAATCATATTTCACTATATCTGTGAAAATTTCGAGGCCGATACCCAGATAGACAGTACCCTTGAGGGACAAGAGTTATCTACTGCGACAATATCTCGCAGTCGAGAAAGACATCTGTCATTTTTAACCGACTTCAATATTTCTAATCAACCGACTTCAATATTTCTAAAGGAGGAGGTTCTCAATCCGTCTGTTTTTTTTTTTTAATGGTTGTTCACTCATAACTCCGTCATTACTGAACCGATTTGAATTTTTTTTTGATTTCTGAAAGTAGACGGTTCCTGGTTGGTCCCGTTTTTTTTAAAATCCATTTCTGATGATGGGATCCATGAGGAACTGAGGGAACTCCTCAAATTTGAAAGGCACATGCATGCTGATTTGGATGATTTCTTAAGAAACTTGAGCATTTCTTTACGAAAATCATCAATTTGGTGGAGTGGATCTGATAATGAAGACCAGGGATGGCAAAGTGGAACTGCTTCGTAATTCTCAGGACTATGATCCGATTTTAAAAAATATTTTTTTGTCTGTATAAAGATGGTTTCAGGATTGTCCCGTTTTTTTCAAAATCAATTTCTGATGATGGGATCCATGAGGAACTGAGGGAACTCCTCAAATTTGAAAGGCACATGCATGATGATTTGCGTAGTTTCTTAAGACACTCGAGCATTTCTTTACGAACATCATCAATTTGGTGGAGTGGACCTGATGATGAAGACCAGGGATGTCAAAGTGGAACTGCTTGGTAATTCCCAGGACTGTCATCAGATATTAAAAAAATATTTTTTTTTCTGAAAATAGATGGTTCCAGGTTTGTCCCGTTTTTTTTCAAAATCAATTTCTGATGATGGGATCCATGAGGAACTGAGGGAACTCCTCAAATTTGAAAGGCACATGCATGATGATTTGGGTAGTTTCTTAAGATACTCGAGCATTTCTTTACGAACATCATCAATTTGGTGGAGTGGACCTGATGATGAAGACCAGGGATGGCAAAGTGGAACTGCTTGTTAATTCCCAGCTCTATCATCCGATTTGAGACATTCATCTTTTCTTTGTAAAGAAATACCTTCAAGATAGTCCTATTTGATTATAGTTCTATTTTGATGATGGGCTTCATGAGGGATTGAGAGAACTCCTCAAATTTTAACGGCACATGCATTCTGATTTGAGGGTTTCCTTAAGTAACTAAAACAGTGTTTTGGCGGAGCCAACATTTTGATGAACTGGATCTGATGATGAAGACCAGGGATCGCAAAGTGGAACTGGGTAATAAACCTAGCTCTACTTATTATCCTAGTTGTGACATTCATCTTTTTGATTTGATTTATATTCTGATGATGGAGTTCTAGAAGAATTCAGAGAACTCCTCAAATTTGAACGGCAGGTTAATTGTGATTAGAGGGTGTTCATAATTAGCTTAGGCATTTTCTTACTGTGGCCATCATTTTGCTGGAGTGGACCTGATGTTGATAATCAGGGATGGCATAATGAATATGCTCGTTAATATACAGTCTGTCATCCAATTTAACACATTGTTATTTTGTTTGTTTAAAGGTCTACAAGGGAGTTCCGTTTGATTATACTTCAAATGTAATGATGGAAGCCCTAGGACATTAAGAAAGCTCCTCAATTTTCAATCGTACACGTGCGGTGTATTGGATATTTGTGAAGTAAACTGGCTAACTCAAACAAATTCTTAATTTCACTTTTACCGGGAACCAAATGAAGTCGGTTTTTTTTTCTTAAAAATTATCTAGCTTCGATTCACGGAAGAATAACTAAAGCATGGAAGTAGTACAACAACTGTCAAATGCCACCAGTTTGGAGCAGCCTTGAAAACGGCAGTAGATTAGTTAAATGTCGTAAGTCTAACCTTTTGTCGTGCCTCTTACGACATTAAAAGATTCACTGTCAAAATTTGCGACTAAGTTAAGTTGTAATGCATTGATCTTCTTCTTATAAGGCAATTCCTCATTGCTGAGGGTCGTGACTACCATTCACGGACTGTATCCCACACCACGTTCCTCCAGGCACTCCTTATTCTGTGCCATTTGAAGGCAATCCTGGGAGTTGGATCCTATTGAGGCCTTAATTAAACATATCCACCGAGTAGGCGCTCTTACCCTACTTCTCTTCCCTTCCACCTGGCCGACCATTATCAGCTTTTCCAAACCATCTTTTTGCCTGGTCAGATGTCCGAAAAAGCGAAGTATGCGCTGAGTGATAATGGTGGAGAGCCTTGACTTGACTCAGTTTAGATCCTAAACTGAGTCGCGTTAAGACGTCATGGTAAGGCCCCTGGTTCGTATTCCCAGTTGGTTTAGGATTCATTCGTTTGTGCGGCGGGCTGTCCACTTGATACGGACTACCAAATTACAACGATGTATTTAATTAGGCTGCTTGGATAAATTGAGTCAGTTAGAGGTCAGCAAAAACTGTGACAACCTACGAAATCGGAGAAATAACAAACATAATTATATATGTATGTCGAGACGAACAGTTAGGTTTAGGTGATTAGGATGTACAATACAATACAATACAATACAATACTCTTTATTGCACACCTCACACAGATGAAATACAGTTACAAGAGAAAATAATAATACAGAACAGTAATCTAGGTAATCTAGATCCAAAGGCATAGGTATTAACGCGAGACGGTTAATATCGCGAGGCGCAATTTAGTAGGTTGGTTGCGACTGTTTTCGACTAATTCTCCAAACATCCCAAGCGACAAGTGTCCCTTGCACTTCACAACTAAATATCTATGCAAAAACATCAAGATTAATCTATTCCCGAAATAGCCCAACAGCCCACATTCAGGCGTTACTAAAACTGCCTGACGCCATTAGAGATTTAAGTTTCCACTTCACATATCTACATCTTGAACTAATTTTTGCGACCTTTCAGCAGAAGGCCTAGTATAAAAATTGTACGACACTAACTCCTCGACCGCGTTAGCGTATCGGGAGTTCAAATTATGTTTGCCGTTTATTTAATCATCCGGCAACTTTCATATTTTGACCCCTCGATACGCTAACGCGGTCGAGGAGTTAATGTCGTACAACTTTTATACTAGGCCTTCAGACGGGTCACATCCAACTTTTTATAATAAAGCGTAATAAACAATGTCTTCAATATTTTTTTAAATTTATTTGCAAATATTAGCAATAACTTGACTATTATTTCAGTTTAATAAGAATATAGCCAGCGCGTCGACATATAGGTACTTACATCTCTTTTAGACACTTACTTTGCTTGGTAAGGAAGTAAAGGACGGGTGTATGACTTTGATGCTGAGATGAGTTTTGACGGGAGGCTTGCTTGAATTAGGCATTGACAGTTGTCTTTCACGACCACGAGATACTGTCGCGGCTCACTTGTGCTACCCTAACAGTTAAAAATCGGTCACAATAGCGTGATCACAATGTATAATTTTAATGAAATGACTCCTCACGATCCATTCCGTACAACTGAAATAAGATACGAAATGAAGGAATCAATCAGTATCATAGCAGTATACCTAGGTAAACACTTTGTGAGTATTCACTGAAATTATTTCGGAAAGAAATCACTAAAACAAAGAGGTTTATGCAAATATGTATATTTTCCGTGGACAAACAGCGATAATGCCACAAGAAAAGCATATTTCATTAATAAACTCCATAAAAACACCTAAATATGAAACGTCTTTTTAAGCCGAAACGATGCCGTCTCCATTATTTTATGAAAGGCGATATTGAATTATCTCAGGATAAATCTCCAGCGCGGGCATTTGAAAGGCATTTTGTTCTTTTCGAGGCAAAAACGTCTTTTGTCTGTTTTCAATCAAAAAGAGGAAGCTAGGGATGCCACAATACTTGACGGGGATCTAATTCCTTTTTTATGAACATTGAATACGAAGTTCAAACAGTTATTAGCAGATTACGATAACAAAAACAAGTTACATTTCAGGTGGGTAGACGCACATTCAAAAATGCATGGGTAATTTACGATTGTATTCATTCGTAGATCGCCCATGCAATTCCGATCGCGATAGTACATCAGTCTGATTAGGAGTTAATTAACTAAATTAGTTGTTAATACATTATGAGAAGAATGAGTCCTTTACTCCCCGTACTAGTTAAAACTGTATCACGGTAAGTATTAATCGACTCATGATTATGGTTTCTTATTGACGCAAAACATGTATCGCTTCATACTGTAATTATCATTATTATACCTAATGAAGTTGTGGCGTCCGCCTTATGAGTGAGTAGCCGCCTTTATACTGAATGGCGGCAATAGACAGCTAGACTGTCATCTGTCATCCGCCATAATGCTAGACGCTCTGTATCATATAGATACTAGGTTTTGCAATCCTATCGTACTACCTAGAATACTATAATTGTACGACATATTCTTTGATTCTTAAGTAAAGTTCATTTCATGTTAATATGCACGGTTGTTTTTGTGTACAACACCACTCCCAAAAAGTTAAATATCATAAAGAACCTAAGTTTAACTCTTGATGCCTAGTTTGCGTTAGTAACACCGACATTTATTGAGATATTGGAACAAGAAACTAAATAAAATAATAAAAATAGTTGCCTGAATAAAATCCTTTTAAAATAGAAGAATAATATACTTATTCTTAAGCCCTCTCTTGAAATTGTCATTTCCCCTTCCCGAGACGATACTTTCCCGAACACTTTGTGGCAGCCCTAACGTGTAGACAGAACAAGATCAAATGGATTTTCCATAAGAAATAGTTGTATGCTACACAAATATAATTTGTTTTGTGCGTCGACGTCATTTCTCTGTAAACACTCGGGGGTGGAGAGACTTGTAAGGATTTGGAAAGAATTTGGTGTATTGTAAATAAATTACATTTCATAGGGGGCTGCATGGAAGGGGCTTTCGGGGTTTTAAGAAAATTATTAATGCTTTTTGCTATTAGGGTTGTCGACTTGGTAGAGCTAGGTTGAAAAACAATTACTTCCAAGATGTTTTATATTTCGTACACATCACGTAAAAATACCAATGTGTTGTTGAAGGAAATATTGACTCCTTGGTAATTTTGAACCTTGGACATATTGCTTCCTTGAACGTTTTGACCCTTGGACATACCTACTGCCCTGGAAGAAAACTCCACTAATCCATATTATAAGTGAAGAAAATTTTCGAGGGTTTTTTTTATAATTCATTCACTAATTCATTCACTATTCACTAATATTATAAGCGGAAAAATTTTCGAGGATTTTTAATATAGAATGTTATTTGAAATAAGTTAGAGGTTTTATTTATGCAAGTCGATCAAAACATTTCAATACCGCGATGTAGAACATTTGTCCTTTATGCAAACTCTATATGGTTAAAGTGCTTAAACGTGTACTACCTCATAGATTTTTGTTTTAAAGACCACAGTATGGTTAATTTAAAATTATAACAATAAGAGTAACTGTCTCCACTTATATTAAAATAAAGAAACAGTTATACTCAGATACACCGGCGCCATCTGTTCGCGTAAATTTGAATCGACTAAATTTGACAAAGTAAAGGCAGAATGGATTTATTGCTACTTATATGTCGCAGATCGGCTGGCCGCATTTGAATAAATAGCAATAGTTATTCATGTCAACTTATTCATTGTTCTATCCATGGAGGAAATGCTTAACTCCGCCAAGGAGCTTCCTCGATTTTGTGTAGAGGGTGCTCACAGTTTACTTTTGGCAAATAAAATCTAAGAAATGTAATGCGTAAAATTTGATTCTATTATCGTATTTTTATTAAGTAGTTGAATAACACTTTGAAGTCACTACAACTAGTCTGAAAAAAGAAGAAAATTGAGAAATAAACATTGACTTATCGGAAATACCAACGCAAAACATTTCACAATCTTCATCCCGACTACTAATGATTATTTACGAAGATGAATCCTCCTCTTTTACAGTCGGATTAATTACCAGCTGAATAGTTTTGGCGCTGTAACGACCTATACTCGTAGATATAAAGTAATCCAGGCTATGTTATGTACGAGTATGTTCCACTTACAATTTTTACAATTTTATGATTGCTTTTGTACTTCCATCCAAACCACTTTTAAGATTTTTCAGATTGCATATAATCGAGGAATTCGCCGGAATTACGGTGAGATTAGTTGGCCTAGTGGTTATGGCCATCGGTGTTGTTTTTTTTTTTCTTTAGTATATGACATCTATTTCAATTTATATGACATACTTATTATAATCAATACATCTAAATTTATAAAAGAACAAACTGACCGACTGACTGACATACCAACGCACAGCGAAAACCGCTACTCATAGAGATCCCAAATTTGGCACGTAGGTTTCTTATAAGGTGTAGAAGAGCACGAAAAAGGATTCTTCAAAATTCAACCCCTGAGGGCGAAATGTGGGTCCAAAGTTTGTATGTGGAAACAAGAAATAATTTTACCTATTTCTAGTTAAGAACTTTTCTAAAATGATATTAAGTGTAGTAAATTTTATTACGACGCCCAAATTAATATTTAATGAAAGAACCAAGTTTACGTGAACGCAAGAGAATTAGCCCAAAAATGTTAATCTTGAAAGCTTTAATATTAAACTGTTGTTTTATAGCAAAATTACAGAATTATTAAATTTCTCTGAGCCTTATTAATATTCTGCGGCATTCGTGTAATTCTGTTAAGACTCGTAATTTTAAAATTGAATTTTAATGGACGTATAGCTGTAATACGATTTTAGTACAGATTACGTGAACCAATTTATTAATTATCTGTAATACCTTTTCGAGATTGGGTTACTAATTTGCCAAATTTTCATTTCCCAAACAATTTATCCCATAACACGTGTTTGCCAAATATTAATTTCCCAACTAATCATATCGCAACCGTATCTTTCGCCGAATATCATATTCCAACCCCAACCTAGTTGAGAAATGAAAATCTTCAAAAATATGAGTTGCAAATAATAATTTGGGAAACGTTAATATGCCAAGTGATTCATCGGCGAAAAGTTGTTTGGCAAGTGATATTCGGCAAAATTAAATTCGACGAAAAGGCAGAATCCCATAAGTATACCCATGTTTATAGAGTTTCGTGCTCAACACAAAGAACTAAATAACGATCTTGCTTAAAATGGCTTCGGTTCTGTATTAGTTTTTCATCATATTCAAAATGAACGGTGATATTTTACAATACTCGTACGCATAGCTGGGCATTAACTCGTTAATCCGTTAATCGTTAATTAACGAAGTTAACATTTTCATTAACGGATTAACTTTTAAGTTAACTTTAGAATATGTTAACGGAATGATTAACTTCCGTTAAGTTTTCCTAAGTCCGTTAATCGTTAATCCAGTTCCAAAATACTTACCAAAAAGGTACCGAACATACCGCGCCACGCGGCAAAAAACCTGTTTCCACCTGACTACAAATTTTCAAAAAAGAAGAATTTCTCAATTCATGTGATTTTTTTATTATTATTCTTTATTTTAATTTTATTTTTATGTTTGTTACGTCAGAACTCCGTCAATACTGAACCGATTTTCAATTATCCATGGTGGTTGCAGATTGGTCCCATTTTTTTCAAAATTCATTTCTGATGATAGGATCCATCGCAAGGTGGACTGATGACCTGGTGAAGGTCGCAGGAGTCCGCTGGATGCGGGTGGCGCAGGACCGGTCATTGTGGAAATCTTTGGGGGAGGCCTATGTCCAGCAGTGGACGTCTTTCGGCTGAAATGATGATGATGATGATGATGATAGGATCCATGAGAAATTGAGGGAACTCTTCAAATTTAATAGGCTTATGCATGATGATTACGGTGTTTTCTTAAGAAACTCGAGAATTTTTCTTTACGAAAACCATCAATTTGGTGGAGTGGAGCTGATGATGGAGCCCAGGGATGGCAAAGTGGAACTGTCTGTTAATTCCCATCCTATTTGAGACATTCATATTTCCAATTCATGGAATTCGTGAAGAATTTAAAGAACTCCTCACATTTTGAACGGCACAGGCATTATGATTTGAGGGTTACCAACATTTTGGTGGAGTGTACCTGATGATGAAGACCAAGCATGGCAACGTGGAATTGGTCGGTAAACACAGACATTTATCTTATTAATTTGATTTATATTCTGATGATGGAGTTCTGGAGAAATTCAGACAACCTTCAAATTTGAACGGCACGTCCAACTTGATTGGACGGTTTTCATAATTAGTTGGGGTATTTTCTTAATCAAGCCATCAATTTGCTGCAGTGGACCTGATTTTGAACACCAGGGATGGCATATTGAAACTGCTCGATAATTTCTAGCTCTGTCCTCCAACTTGAGACATTGTTATTTTGTCTGTGACCTCGTCACAGGTTCGAGGTTTACAAGATAGTTGCAATTGATTTTACTTCAGATCAAATGATGGAAGCTATGACACATTAAGAAAACTCCTGAATTTTCAAAGGTACTCGGATGGTAAATTGGATATTTTTGAAGGAAACTGATTAACTATAAGTTGTAGATCACTAACTCAAAGATGCCCTTTTTACCACGTGTTAACGGATTAACGATTAACGTTAACTTCCGTTAAGTCATGCGGAAAGTAGCGCTTTAACGATTAACGAAGTTAACTTTTTTTGTAACGGATTAGCGATTAACGAAGTTAACTATTTGATTAACGGTGCCCAGCTCTGCTCGTACGTCAAAACGATTTCTTGTAACATTCTGCTGCGAAGTTTCTGATGATCATAATAATATTAAAAGCAAATTTAATCATGTTTTTGTTCTTTCCATTATCGCCTTGAAACCATTTAATGTATCTAGGAAACCCTACTAAGCCTACTAATCCAGTTTTAAGTGAACATCGTACTATAATTAGGATGGAGCGGTCATAAACGCCAAGGAATGGCTTCATTTGCATATCTCCCGGCGCAATGGTCTCAAGCTCGATAAAAGCTAAGGTGAGCTCACCTTTTACTGGATGTAGTTTATGGAATTGCCCTGCATTACGGTAAGATAACAAAACACTGAAAAACCGGCCAAGACCATGTCGTGCCACGCTCAGTGTAGGGTCCGTCACAATACGCGACCCTAATAGAACCATAACTAGTAGCAAAAAGGAGTATGTCCGCAGCATATACTTTCTTGTACTAAGAGGGACATGAATTTTTGTAAAAACAATACCACTTTTTACTTTACCGCTGTGTCAGCATGATTGATATGTAAATTAATACTAAATTACAGATTTCTAGTAGGTACTTACAATCACTGAGCTTAGCCGCACGGAGGACGGACGACAGACATGGCGAAACTATAAAAGGAAAGAAACGCGAATATATTTTAAATTTTTAAAAGAAATACGAATGCATATTTATTAAGGATTGCAATACCCTTACAATTTAACAGCAACCTACCGCGAGGCTCAAAACATGGATAATATTGTTTGCGTCTCTTTCGCTCGAATATAAAAAGTTCGATAGAGAAAACAGAGAGAGAAAAATTGTAAGTATTTATTGTTTTCTGCGATATGCAATCACTGCAATCAGCGCTGTGGGCGATAGTTGCATAGAAACTCGTAGAGCTCTTCAAACGGGGTCGGTGCAAGTGCCCGCGAGTAATTTAGGTACTTGAATGGTGAGATGGCTATGTTATGTTGAGTATTTATTTAGTTCTTATTGTTACGGATGCAAATTTTTTGACATCCGCGGGTACGGATGCGGATGCGGATGTGAGGTACATCAAAAATCCCCAAATTTTAAATTTTGTACTTTTTATTCGAAAAAAAAAGGAAACAATTTCGTCATTTCGCTATCAGTCAAAAACGTAACAGTTCGATCGACGAACCTTGAAAACATAAAAATATTCCTATTGGGTAATATTCCTAATGGGTGAAATTACTTTACCTAGCACGTGCGCACCCGGGACGATCCTTTACCGACTTGTTCCATCCGCATCCGCATAAACTCTGCATCCATTTGATGCGGATTTTGAAAATGATGCAGAAGATCCGTTGTTTCGGATGCGGATGCGAATATCCGCAACATCCCTGGTTCTTATGCCTTGGCGTATGTTACAGCAATTTTAGTTGAGCCGTCAACCACGAATAGAATAAATTTTGACGACAAATCATACCTCATACCTATGTTTAACACCAGTTTAGATTAGTGACTATAGGTCGGGAATCAGGCAGCTTTTCATTTTTAAGGTGGCGATTGACGTGTAAAATTTTCTTGATGTGAGCACGTTACAAACCGAGTACAATGCTCCATTTGATAGACATATCAAAAACAAACGCCGATCAAAGCAAGCGTTGCACGCGTGCTCATGATCAGCAAATGCTCACGCCACCTTTACTGTTCACAAGTCTACACGCCGGTCTAAGTCGAGTATAGCGTGGTCATACTTTGTCATGGCCAACTTGTGGCAGACTTAGACATAAACTGGTTTTTTTCTGTTTAAGCTAGGAGGGATCAGTTGCACTTTTCTTTCCTGCTGTGAGGGATCAAAGTGGCTTTTTTCTGTTTAAGGACTACGCATTTTTACGTTATCGGGCATTAACCAGTGACATCGTGGTGTTAGTATGACGGCTTTGTTTATTTCCTCTTAGTTGGTGTGAAAAGCAGTATGTGTCACACGGTATCAATATTATTTTCATCTTGGGCGTTAACGCTTGAATCCCTCATTACGCTTAGGATTCTACTTTAGCAGTAGTTGTTTAGTCATTCGGAATTCAATGTACGCCCTCGCCGGAAATATATAATTTTGATCCTTTGTAACACAATCTACTATTGTGTAACTTATAGCGGAAGCGTATTTAGAATACGCATCGGGTTTGAGTGACATCCGAAAGGTTCATATACCGATCGTATAAGAGTGAGTGCGATAAGTATAACAAAAGCTTATTCAAATTTTTATTAACGCACCGTTTAACTTTCCTTGTTCCAGGGCAATCCCACAGCGAGCCCTATACCCTTTTCC
The DNA here is from genome assembly GCA_949128165.1 of Lathronympha strigana. Taxonomy (NCBI): domain Eukaryota; kingdom Metazoa; phylum Arthropoda; class Insecta; order Lepidoptera; family Tortricidae; genus Lathronympha; species Lathronympha strigana. Next base: position 7,297,559 of record OX421911.1, read on the forward strand.
GGATCGGCGAGACCGCCCGCCCGTCGGTCCGCCAGTTCGCCCAGTTCGGCAAACTGGACGCACTGGTCGAGGAAGGCGACGAAGAGCCGCGAGTGTACGACCAGTTCTCATCCCCGAGGATAGCGAGCGGCGAGGGGGAGACTGAAAACACGGTGTTTGTGGATTCTGAACACAGTATGGTTAGTGCAATCGAAACGTATGAATAGGTAAAGTCACCATCATTCGACTTTCAGGACTATGCAGCTATGTAAACAAACAGCGAAACCTTGTTTTATCACTGTTACTCCTTCAATTTTCACACCACCTCATCAAAAGTCATTGAAAACATACACTATTAAAATAGCCTTTGTCGTAAAAAACAAAAATTACTTAATCTTGGAAATTTCATTGAAAATTCAATACGCTAATAATTATTGTTTCTTTATCTAAGAATAAGAATAAGAATAAATTTATTATCAATAATATACACATACATATTACACCATAGATGTCCGGCGAGCTCCAAACTAGGCTAAGCCTGTATCTTGGAGCTCGGAATGAATTTACAATGAAACATGAGAAAATAAAGAAATAATTAAAATTAGTATTGAAGGTGCTATTATTATGAGTGTGTGAGTGTAAGTGTTGTGAGTGTAAGTGTTGTGAGTTTGTGTGTGTGTGTGTGTGTGTGTGTGTGTGTGTGTGTGTGTGTGCGTATGTGTTTGTGTGTATGTGTTAGTATGAATGACTGCGAGTAATAAATAACAACCATAGTTGACCACAAGACTAACTATAAGTGCCGAGTAAATAAATAAGTCTTCCGTGTCATTGTATGACAGGGTAGCAAACCATTTTTTTAGTTTTGATTTGACTAATGATAAGGTACAAGCTTTTAAATCAATAATTTTGCAAACAGCATTGTATAAAAAAGGGTGAATGTAAAAGGGTAGTCGTCGAGCGTGTGTAGTCTGGACAGGAGGTACAGGGACTCTGTATGTGCGTCTATTCATTATGAGATCTCTTATTGGTGACTTGGCAATCCCTTTGTGAACTCTAGTAACTGCGTTGAGAATAAATAATTGCCAAACTCTGAGGAACCCTGTTTCATTATAAAGCAAGTCAGTAGGGAATCTAAAAGGTTTTTTAAGCATTACTTTAATAACCGAACGCTGAGCGCGCTCGATTTCGAGTATAATTGTCTTACCTGCGCTGCTTCAAACAGCAATGCAATATTGAATAACTGATTGGCATAATGCATGGTAGACTACACGGAGGACATCCGGCGATGAACAGTCCCGGAGCCGTTTAACTAAATAGATCAGTTTTCTAACTTTCTTTGATAGACCATGTATGTGCTGTTTAAATGACAAGTTTTCATCTGCCTAGATAGTTTGTTTATTAACTCGCAAATGCGATGAAAAACATTGTATGTATCACGGGCGGTACAAGAATTACCAACTTGTGCTAAAATTAAACTTAAATTTTCATTTCGTGATTTCTTGTTTACCGCCCACACATTGTACTAATATTCCTTGAGCAAGACATTCACACAAAAGATTATAATCCTGAATCAAATAAAATTTAACAGCCTAAATTAAACTCGGTGAGTTCGAATCGAATAATGCAAAACTTAACCCTCGCCACATGGTAGATCGTGCTCCGTTCATATGTAGGTATAGTCATAAGACTTCAGTCTCACTTAGCCTTTCGTTCGAACTCAAACATGGGTCCACGCACTAATTGCTAACTATAATTTACATGAATAATCATTTCAACAACTTTGAACCGTCTACTGAGAGATGGTGATGTTAAATTATTGAGTCCCCGTTATGTGAAATACTACGCTATTTATTTCTCCCGAAGGGCCTATTTTTATTATTCTCAAGTGAGGTAGGCACCGGGATTATTTTTTATCGATTATTTTCGCGACTCATTACAAAGTCCCTGATGAATATAAATTTTAAATTAAGAACATTTTCTGAGCAACACAGAAAATAAATAATCATTGTATTTTATGTCGGGAATGAATAATGTGTCCGTTAATTACAGGTGTCGCTGATGTCCCGCATCATACCATCGCCAGATTGGTTCATTGGAGTAGACAGCCTCAACCTCTGCGTGGACTCATCGTGGCTTGATCAAATCACCTTAGATGTAAGTACGGATCTTCAAATTGAATGCAATCATTCAGGTAAACATAGATTGGATATTAAAAACAATAAAATTACACTCTGACTTGCCTGATTTGTAGTTACGCGTGTGTGGCTCTCCATGACTCAATTCCCGGTCATATATCTACGTTCGGGCAATCCCTCGGATCTCCATAGTATCCGCCGGATGTCCGCCGGGCATCCGCCAGACAAATTTCCCATACATTATGGCCAGCCTATATGGCCAGCAAAAACCTCAATACTATGAGGACATAGCATATTTTTAAAGAATATTTACTAGATATCTAATAGAAACTAAAGGTGTTCACCCGCATACCCTGGAGCCTAAATGGTCTCGTACCGTGCGGTTTAGGAGGAACTTCCTCCCGCGGACGCTCCGGCTGTGGAATGAGCTCCCTGCCGCTGTTTTCCCAAAGGACTACAGTATGGGGTTCTTCAAAAAAGGAGTGTTAAAGTTTTTAAAGGGTCGGCAACGCGCATGTAACACCCCTGGAGTTGCAGGCGTTCATAGGCTACGGTGACCGCTTACCATCAGGCGGGCCGTATGCTTGTTTGTCACCGTCGTAGTATTAAAAAAAAAGTAAATATTTTAGATCTCTTTGATGTTTTTTTGATCATCATAACCTGATCAGGTAAACTGTTGCAGGTACCTTTTTAGCGGAAATTATCCTGTTAATTAGATGTTAATATCGATATTGTACCCCAGCTGTACCCACTGGACGCCGGAGCAGCTCGAGGCCTGACATTCACAGCTCCTCGATGGGACAACGATCCTCCACAGGCTGTCTTCAAGCACAAGCCACGCTACCCCAACCACCCAGCTTCTGGCTTCTACTACCCGTCGCTGAGGGAGCTACCTGCTATTGCTAAAGTGGAATTTACCAAGGTATTTTATCGTGTTGATTCGGTTCATGTTTCACGGTTTAAGCTAATGGAAATGCAAACAAATAAATAAGGTGGCTGGAAACTTCCAGTTCACTGAAGCTAACTCCAAAATGCAACCGGAAAAATAGATAGGTACCTAAATATAATTATAAAATTGGAGACAATTTGCAAATTATTTATTTTCGGTTTTGATACACTAAGTGGGTATAATATTACAGGGATAACAAATTGGGGTCAATAATAAAAATTGAAAATAATAAAAAAGATTTCGAAAAAATTGAGAATCTTTTTTTGTTTGGAGATCGAAAACTAACCTGCCAACTAACTTCGGCATTATCAAATGTCAATTCGTTTACTTCACAAAATATCCAGTAAGATTCATCCGTGAATTGATTTCAGATTAAAGCGTATTCTACCATTGAAATAAACAACTTAGTTAGAAAGGAACTAATCAACAGACTGCGTCAGAAGAACGATCGCAAAGGGCACCCGAAACTCAGATTTATTGCGGACTCAGAAGAAATGGCGACAAAGAGCACTGTTGAGGAACTTATGGATTTGGAAGAAGAGCCGTTTGGCACCCCGGCACCAGACTTGCCTGATAACCATGTGTTTGTTGTAACTCAAGCACCAACTACGTAAGTAATCAAGTAGAATGTGGGAATTGAGTTCGCTGAGACTCAGCCTTAAGCGCTGATGTGCCGTTTTCATATTGTTTATTGAAATAGGAACATTAAACAAGGATTTATTCTGTAATTATATTAATGTAATGTACGTTGCTTACAAAAGGGAATATGCACTCATTGTTTTTATACCTTTTGTAGCTTTTATCTTTATAATAATTTTCAGTAAAAGAAAAGTAGTAGTAGTATCTTCAAACATATTCGGGCGTTGGCCGTGATGTCCTAGTCTAAGCCCGGCTCTACACCAAATATTCGAGAAGCCGAGACGCGAGTTTACAGCCGGCTCGCGCGAAACGAGAGCTCCCTGTTAATACGCGTCATAGTTCCTCGAATGTTTAGTGTACAACCGGCTTTAGACTTTGACGTCACACTTGACGATTACTATTGGTCAAATCATTTGACCTTTTACACATTTTTTTGCCACTTTCAATTATTATTGTCACAGCAAAATATAAATAAAATTAAGAAATATCGATAGAGGTATAATGCTGAATCAACTAAGTTTCCGAGAAAAATAACTCTTATCTGTTTCAAGTGCATATATTATGGCCTATTTTGGGATCCTGAACAATCGGTCTTAGGTTACTCTCAACCAGTTGCTGCAGTTTATACCTATCTACTTTTGATGTGATCACGTTTTCCTGAGACACCAAGCAGCATGTAGACTAAAAATGCTAGCATAAATTATGACTCACACCAATCCGATCCGATCGGGGACGATCTGTTAGTTTCCATAGAAAGAATCACGTGACAGCTCGAAGCCCTCGGAGGTCACGTGACGTTTTCTATAGAAACTGACAGATCATCCCGGATTGGATCGGATCGGATTTGTGTGAGTCATCCTTAGTTACAAGCAATAAAATGTTCCAACAACATTTATTTCAGGACCACAACAACGGAAGCAGAGTTTGGCAGTGAACTGAGAAACATGGACGACGTGGTGCTGGCCGTAGCGCAGGGCCACAGGATGGGCCTGGGCAAGCATTTGCCGCGGCACTTTAGGTCCCGTCTGCACCATGCGGTCAACAAAATTCAACGTAAATATGTTTTGTTATAAGATCCACAACAATGAAACATGGACGACGTGGTGCTAGCCGTAGCGCAGGGCCACACGATGGGCCTGGGCAAGCATTTGCCGCGGCACTTTAGGTCCCGTCTGCACCACGCGGTCAACAAGATACAACGTAAATATTTTTTGTTGTAAGATCCACAACAGTGGAATATGAACGACGTGGTGTTGTCCTAGCGCAGGGCTACAGGAAGGGCCTAGGCAAGCATTTGCCGCGGCACTTCAGGTCTCGTCTGCACCACGCGGTCAACAAGATACAACGTAAATATTTTTTGCTGTAACATCCACAACAGTGGAATATGAACGACGTGGTGTTGTCCTAGCGCAGGGCTACAGGAAGGGCCTAGGCAAGCATTTGCCGCGGCACTTCAGGTCTTGTCTGCACCACGCGGTCAACAAGATACAACGTAAATATTTTTTGCTGTAACATCCACAACAGTGGAATATGAACGACGTGGTGTTGTCCTAGCGCAGGGCTACAGGATGGGCCTGGGCAAGCATTTGCCGCGGCACTTCAGGTCTCGTCTGCACCACCCGGTCAACAAGATACATCGTAAATATGTTTTGTTATAAGATCCACAACAGTGGAGCATGAACGACGTAGTGTTGTCCGTAGCGCAGGGCTACAGGATGGGCCCGGGCAAGCATTTGCCGCGGCACTTCAGGTACAACGTAAATATTTTTTCAAGTTCGGTCTTGCCAGCTATATCAGGGCTCACAATAGAAAACGTCCATAAAATTATTTTTTTAGGGTCGCCGTCATCGAATATATATATATTACACTATACCTACAGCTAGTACGTTACATCTACATGGCGATTCTATTAAAAGTAGTAGTAACGTATTTGCTGTAGCTGTTGAATTGCTTTCAAGAAACTCCTGCTATTTTAACATGAAGTCAATTCATGAGATGTCATTTGGTGTAATTTTATTACACGCTTTTATTTAACTTGCAACATAATATGTACATACGTGTTTGTGCGTTTGTGTGTTTGTTAGGGTCAAATCTTGCAAGCTGAATTTGACTACCTTCCCGTTATTCGAATAAGCTGAAACTTCACATGTTTATAAAGGTCGGATGACAATACAATTTTATGGCACCAAAGTACAGTCAGCGATATAGGCTTGTATCAAAAATAATTAAAAAAAAACTTTTTGAATTTTGACTGGGACAAATCGAGCGCGATGCAGAAACAAAGGAAGGAAAGCCATTGGATAATACCGACTTAAGACGCGAAACTTAGCCTTCGAGTTTACTTTGGGTCCAAATTAAAATTTAGTAGATGGAGGGTTCTAACCCTATAACGGTTTACAAAATGTTGTTTCATGTTTTTTCATGGTTGTGTTATTTCAGCTGACGACTGCCTAGTGTCCGACTGGAGCGAGTGGACGCCATGTTCAACGACGTGTGGCTACGGTGACAAGTTCAGAACGAGAACGGTCGTGCGAGCGAAACAGAACAACGGCCGCGACTGTCCCCCTCTAAAGGAGCGCCAGCACTGCGGACGCGCCAACTCTTGTTCGAAAATGCAATATTTTGGTAGATTTAATGCTTAGAGGATAATGAAGAAATAAATTATTGTGTAATTTGAGGGCAACTTATGTGTCTATTTTTTAAATTCCCTGGTTGAAGTTGGATATAAATTGAACTGCGATATTTTTACTGTAGGGACTCCTGATTATAGCTATATAATTGAATTTTCTGCGTTGATTTTGGGAGGCAAATATTAATACAAAACGAGTTGATCTTACATGCGACTCCTCCTCTCACCACCCCATTGGACCCCTTGAGGTGTCTTGTGCATACCAAAAACGTCAAAATTAGTTTATCCTTTAGCGTGATAGAATAACACGAGCATACAAACAATGTGTGTATGTATATGTGTTGAAAAAAGTTAATTTTGTAATAAAATTAAACATCTGTCTTGGGCGTACGGTAAACATTCATAATTTTTGTCGACCCTTCCAAAATCTTACTAACAATTTAGAGCAGCTCAGCCTTCGGAGAGATGTTGGCTCTCCGAACAATGGGGAATGCTCTGAAGAACTCTTTGACATGGTGCCTCCGTCTCGTTTTTACCATCGCACCTCCCGCCAAAGGAATAAGGTTCACCCGCATTTCCTAGATACATGGCACACCAAGAATAAACGGGCTTCTCGCTCGTTTTTACCCAGAACATGTAAAATGTGGAACGACCTACCTCCTGAGGTGTTCCCTTTGCGATATGATATGGGGTTCTTCAAGAAACGAGTGTTCAGGGCTTTAAAAGGCTCAAAGGTCAACAACGCATGAGTGGCTCTTCCGATGTTGCTTATGTCCATGGGCGGCGATAACCGTTTCCCATCAGGCGGCTCGTCTGCTCGTTTGTTACCTTTCCCATAAAAAAAAAGCTTATGCCTATAAGAATTGTATAAATACAAGACCAACTCAGAAGATTAAACGCCAAGGGGACTCGTGACTAAGTAACTGGGTACACAAGAATAAATAATTTAATCACATGAGGTACTGTCGTAAAGGGATGGACTTTTATAGGGGTCCGCACCTATAAAACCTGGCGTGCGCGAGATTATGAATTAAATATTAAACTGTTTAATCATTCAGTACGATTTCGTGGGTGAATTAGCTCGTTAATTCTTGTCTGGGCACTTAAGTGGGCTAATTTTGTATGGACCAAAATTAACTAGGTAGTTTTTACGCGGACTACGGCCAAGCCAACAAGGGCAATTAATTTCAGTCTATTTTTGCCGTGTATTCCACCGTAGCGTCTAAATTACTGTTACGATTTCGATGAACGAGATGTCAATCGATTAATGTTTGTAAGAGAGAGCTCTCTCCTGAGATCGATTGACTTTAGACTATGGATGGCGTACCTATTGAGGTACGCCATCCATAGTCTACAGTTTGAACCTAAAATCTTAGAACTTTCTAACTTATATATAGTCCTTCGTCCTCAGTGGGCCTAGAGTTAGGGTCCGCTTTGGCTACTAATCCCATGAATTGGTGTAGGCGCTAGTTTTACGAAAGCGACTGCCATCGGACCTTCCAACCCAGTTAGTACGGTTTCCTCGCGATATTTTCCTACACCGAAAAGAGATTGAGTAAATATCAATATTTCAGACATAAAATATGTTCCGTAAAACTCATCGTACTCGTATCATATCTAAATGACATATAATATCCATCGAATTACATTTCTACCGGCAGTCTAAGCTAACTAAATCTGAAAGTGCACCTTGGTAGTGACTTTAACCGTCACCTTATAACCGAGTCATATTGTGATCACATGATCACATTAAAAGTTACCGTCACGTAAATAAAAAAGTAAAACAACGAAGAAACGTGTAAGGAACAAAATTGTATTTAAAAGACCGATAAAAAATCGATGTAACGCCAAAAATCACACAATTTTCAGCTCCATAAACTTCCAGCTTGTTTTTATTCGACTCATGTCCATAACGGCATGTGTCGGCGTATTTTTTCGATTATCCCGCTCGCAGTAAAATCTCACTGGCATCGATCGCAGCTCATTTGTATTCGAGATGTGATCTTCTCAAAATCAAGGAGTATGTGATTCGATTTCTATGCTCCCGGGTATTTTATATAGAGCTGATGAAACGTGATAGGTCTATTACAGACAATATAGTATTACGGTAACAAAAGTTTTAAACCAATTAACCTACTTCGCTTAAAAGAAAAAGGATATGATCCCCGCTCCGAATCATTCCTGGTGCAAAGGTTATCCATAGCAGTTCGTCGCGGAAACGCAGCGAGTGTGTTGGGCACTTTTGCGCCTTGAATGGTGCGGGTGGGTTATTTGACTAGGTTTGTAGATAATTGTACACTTTTAATGTTTTTAAAAAAGATGTTCATTCGTAATATATTTAAATTTTTAGGTAGTTTAATTTTAATTTTATGGATAGTAATTTTATTACCATTGTGAATTGTTAATAACTTGATTTTGTGTATAGACATTTGTGATTTGAAATAAATACTTTCATTAGAACCTGTTTCTTTCTCAAGAAAAGTAGGTTATTCTTTCCTTGAGAAAGAAACAGGTTTAATAAGTCCTGAACTAGAGAACTAATAGAAGCTAACAACGTAACAACTCTACTACCCTAGAGAACCAATAGTGCATTGATTAAGCCTGATAGGATAAAATATCTAACAATAAGACTACAAAGCGCCACGCATGGCACATTTTTGTATGAAAGTCATCACTGATACCTCAAAGCAACGGAGCCGCCAACCATTGATTAATTAGTTGGCAACTTGGCAAGATTATGAACGTTTGCTATACGAATGTTATGCATTTGCTAGTTACTGACATTGGCAGACAATTTTTAACATTCAAAAATGTGCATTCATGTTATAGGTACGGAAAATGCAAAAAAGGAACAAAAACAACATACACATACTTATGCAGGGGCCTTACCATGACGTCTTATCGCGATTCAATTGACGACCTAAACTGAGTCGCTTCCATATAACTGAGCCTAAACTGAATAGCGTTAAGACGTCATGGTATGGCCCCAGCTCTAGATAGTTCCGTTCGCATCCACTCGATCAGAAACACCATAGAGTATCTCTCATGGTCTCTCATACTGAACTCGCGCAGATGACGCCGCCAACTGCCAGGTTTTTATTGTTGAGGTTGAGTGGTTGGTAGACTTGGTAGATCATTGACAGAAGGTTAATGTAACTCTAAAGTTACTGTGTGTCCAACCGAAAACAACAATGGAGAGTCTCTGGATGGTCACTCATACTGAACGCGGGCAGATGAAGCCGCTAACTGCCAGGAGCTTGTTGAGCTTGAGTGGTTGGTCGAGCTGGCAGGGCAACAAGTTACAACAGCTCTAGTGAGTTACTATTGCGTTCGATCGGCACCAATGGAAGTGTCTCTCATGGTCTCTCATACTACTGAACGTGAGCAGATGACGCCGCCAACTGCCAGGAGTTTATTGTTGATGTTGAGTAGTTAGTAGACTTGGTAAGTCAACCGAACGTGTTTCTCGTGGTATCTCGTGTTAAACTCGACCAGATGCTAGCCGACTGGTAGTTAAGTGTTCGTATACTACCTTTAAACACAACGGAGGTTTCAGTTTTGGCCCAACCAATTTTTCTTTAAGAAAATGTACAGCTATTTCATTTTAACATTTTATCCGTACCTTTTTGCCAATTGCGCACAACGAAGATATTTTGTCGGCAACATAGCATTTTCATCAAAATATCTACGCAAAAATATTTCCCAATAGTGGCAGTTACTCCACGGAAACATCCGAAAGCTATTGAACATATCAAACGGTATCACTTCAACCTGTGCCTAATCCAGGGTCCGAAGAGAAATATTTTCCTGATATTGTAAACCGACTGATTTCGACTCAATATGAGAAGTTACATATTAAGTTACGTTCTACAATTTTATGTAAACGCCTGAAAAGGTAAGATTTGGTGCTACAGTATGCTTTGCTGTAATTATAGGTACTTAACTGTGACCTGTAGTTAACCGAAGTATTTTACACAATAAAAGATTATGATTACGACAATTTATGAGTGAGTGGAAAAATGAAACGATATGGTGCTGAAAATTAAAAAGTAGTTAGTTGCCTACGATCGATGTTTTGTCATGCAATGAAAATGTATTATGGTATGACTTATTTTGAACGTGTGTACGAAATATCATTCGATATTTACTTATCGTTTTTCGATGAAAGAAAATACTGTGAGGAAACCGGACTAATTCTAATAATGCCTAGGTTACCCTCTGGATTTTCAGGTCGGATGGCAGCCGCTTTCGTATTAATAAAAACTAGCGCCCACATCAAATCTTGGGATTAGGTTGTCAAAGCGAACCCCAGGCTATATTTCTTCCGTGACATAAGCCAGGAAAGTGCTAGAAGATTAAACTTTTGATTTGAACTCTAGAATTGTCACTTTGATTACTTATAGCGTGAACTTTGAGTATGAAACCAGATGGCCATTTTTTGCGGAGGGGCACGTCAAATGTACAGTCGCCATCAGATATATCGGAGCGTGCAAAATATCTGAACAAGCAGTCTAACGCCTTGACAATAGAGGCGTGTTCAGATATTTGTGAACTACTACTATTCTTCGTACGTGACGTACAAATAGCTGTATTAAATAAAGTCTGTCCATACAATGAGTATGGGTCTTCCGGTTGATACTCAAGATGGCGAGGGTGTCTCTGGAATAGCTTTTTGTTTTTTGTCTGGTAAATGTTGTTTGATGTGTAATATTTATAGCTTATTGTGCAGTGAAATAACGAAGAAGTGTGCAGCTAATAAAGAATTAATCTGGAAACGCGTGTAACCGTATTTAGTCATTACCCGGTTGTCCCGGGAGCTCTGCCCCCAGACGCCAATGTACATCTAGCTATAATTTGTGCAATTGGCGAGGCTTTAATCGTACAACGTCGCTCTAAGGTCTTACCCATTGGTCAGAGGGGAAGGCCTGTCCATTGGTACTCAGTCTGGTTTAAAACTCAGAGCGTGAATCATCCTTTATCTTACCGTTTTTGAAAGTCAGCTGGTAGATATTTTCTCTTAAATCAGCACGCTACATTCGAGTTAGGTTAGTAGGACTGATCTTATTCCGAAGGTCTGCAAACGATTGAGCCTGGTTATTGATATCTGTTTCTGTAGATATTTGAATATTGGATTTCAATGATCTTCAGTCCATCAGGGGTTAGTACTCGTATACATTAGCGTTTTTCAATTGGCAGCCACTTTGCTCAAAATAAGCTGACGCACAATTGCTATGGTGGAATCTTACACTTTAAAGAAAACTCTACAGTTCAGCTGAACGCTCAAGCTTTCTCTGCTGTGTGCAATAGTTAATAGCTTGTGGGTGTGTAGTAATAATATTTATTATACAGATCAATAGAAAAAGGAATATGTATAAGAAAATCAACCTGTCTAACCGTAAATTTTTGGGTTGTCAACAATTGGAAAGTTTTTGAATTAGGTAAAGGGAGCAAGATTTAAAACATTTTCAGAAAATTTTTAAACCCTGGATCCTAGAATTTTGGAGTAATATTCCACGACTGAAACGAATTTAATGACAATAGAACACCATGATAATGATAAACCAAACAACGATGAAGCGTTAGGTTCAAATAAAAGTTTTTTTTTAACGGCGGCGGAAATACAAGTCACTGTCATATTGCTAGCATTCTGTGCGCCTTTGCGCTCATAAACAAACCTTTTCATGCTACATAAATAAGTTCATATAGGTATATATTGTATACGGTCGCAAAACATAACCCAACAATAAAATACAATAAAAATATTTTTTATTGCACACCTCAATAGGAATCGGCACAGAAATAAAACAAACAAAAAAAGAGGTAAATAACAGGCGCATGGCCAAAAAGCTATCTCTTCCAGACAACCTTTAGGTGGCGGAAATACTTCAAAAGCCACCCAAAAATATGTAACAAGCCAAATTCTTACATAACCCAGAGCTCAATTCCGCGAGTCGATACCGCCACGTCGCCACTTTGAATTTTTACTCCAAATCTGTTAGCAAATAAACAGGAACGCTTAAACAACTTACAGCTTCGGGATCCAATTTTCCGATACATTAGAGGCTACCCGTTGCCAACCGATTCGAGCATGATTGATTTCGGCTCCGAGCCACGAATCCAATAGTGATTGATATTTTTGAGAGAACCTGGTCCAACTAGACTACGCGTTAGTCCCGGAAAATAGTCAAGGATTTAGAGTGCAAAGACACCTGTGTATATTTAATTTCCAGATGTTTGGCAACTGTTCGTCGGCGGCGCCTTTTCAATTGGGCAAAAATAATGTCATAGACAATGTGAAAAGTGCGAAAGTTATTATTTACTTGTATTCCAAATTGATCAATTTGACACTTTTGAAATACCTATTTTGGAATACCTAGTATTGTGGAAAAACGCATTTTATCCACATGTGGGCAAAGTAATCTAATTTCTATCACTTACCACCAGTCCAGTATAAGTTAGTCCTATATGCCCATAGTAAATATGCGCAAACGGAGGTCACACCTAAAATTGGGCGTCTTATCCCGCACTTGGTAAGTTGTTGGCAATATGTAGATATTGCCAACAGCTTACCAAGTGCGGGGAGCGTAAGTACCTACTCTATGACAAATTTTGAAATAGCATTTTGATGGTTACTTCAAGATGACTTAAGTACATGTAAGTAAAATTTGTAATCGTATGTAGTCTTTATTTTCCTCGCAATAGTAAGGGGAAAAATGTTATATTACACTCGGCGGCAAAGTTTGTTTAACTCTCGGGCTTATATTGAGACCCGAGCAAGCGAAAGATTGCAAAATTGAGCCACGAGCGTAGCGAGTGGTTCAATAACTGGAATCTTGAGCTTTGCCCCCTTGTTTAATAAATAACTATTATTGTACAACATTAAAGGCCACCTGGCACTTAAAAGACACCTTTAATAATCTTAACTCTACTATAGCAAACCCAGAACTCTTCAACTTGCGTTTTTCACCTGAACTGAACGTTCTTTGACATCTACCAATAAATAGCTGCCAGACCCAGGCATCTAGTAAAACATTCATTAGGCAGGTTGGCTGGTGTCTTTGCTCCCCAAATCGATCATTTTTCCAGGGCTAACTCTGCGTCTCAACTCCATCTGACATCATAAACAGTAACTGGCTTTAGATTGCCTCTATTACTTGGATTTGAAAATATTTGATTGAATGAAGCCATAAATATCTGCTGGGGTAAGGTTAGTGTCCCTAAAAGGAAAGCATATATTTGTACAACAAGAGAGTACAGTTCAGTTTTGCTGCTTTAGCGAGATATTGTGCCTACCTTCGTTGCATTTGTGGTATTTATCTAGACAGTAAACCTAGACTATATAAAGAAAGGGTAGGCCTAGGGTAAAAACCTAGTAGAGGTTTGCTGCCCTAGGAAAATTCACAGGATATTAAACCCATAATTTCCCAACCCGTCATTACATTTTTGCGAGTCAGCACAATCGAGTCTAAATCCCTAATTTCTACACACGATTGCTCATCGAGTCGTGGATCATGTCCCAAATGAATTAAACCGAGTCATTTAGTTGATTTACCGCCCCATTTAGAGAATAGTTCATTAAAATAATTTTCCACGCGGTATAACTGCAATTATAAAACGCGTTGTGCGTGTAATTATATTTGTCGTCGTGTTGTGAGGAATTTTCTTGTTGCATCCAATTTCTTAGTAGTTTCGACCTTAGTACTTTTATTTTAAGCGATAAGAACAAAGCTAGAATTTACCGATATGCTGCATACGCAGGTGGTATGGCTTAGGAATAAAACAAGTCATTAACTAACGACAATTACGACCTATTGCTTCAGAAAAAAGGAAAAAGGAAGGTAGAAATGAAATAAATAAAATAATAAAAAATTAAAAACACGACTGCCAGTTAAAAACAAACTGAAAAGTCGAAAATAATTTTCAGATAGTTCCTTAATGTAATGAATTCTATTAAATTATAAGTTTAAAATTACGGTCATAAATATACAAAGCTTTTCTATACTCCAATGACATAAACTAAAAAAGTTTTTTTCAGGTTTATTACTGTGAGTGTATCTACTCGTACACATAGGCTCTCGTCCTTTTACTATATTTTGTTTCGGTTGCAATCGGAGGTGCTTTCAGTACGGAAAATATAAATCCTTATATCAAGGCCCCCGACTGCAATCGTAACAAAATATAGTAAAAGGACGAGAACCTTATGCGTAGATACAAGTTTGATGTAAGTGTGAAGATTGAAAAGTTTATCAAGGGCGCCATTCTAGCTACTTTTTGACAGAAGAGGATATCCCCATAATATCCTCTTCGTTTGACAAATGTGGAAATGGCAAATCCATGGAAATTTACATCCATGTGTCAGTTTTGATCCGTCGAATCCAACGACGTAAATTATATTAATATACTTAGACCGGGTTACTCACGTCTATAAAGTCGAAAACAGCTCGACATGTTTCGGGACGGTCCGCGCCCCATAATCATGAGTGAGAAGCGCTTGCCGCGATTGCCCTGCGCACACTGACAGAACACTGACGTAAATTATATAGAGCCGCCTATACCATACTTCGACCTCGCGGAAATGTGTCAGCCCTGAAACGAGCGATTTCACACAATATAGAATCAGTGCTCATCTGAACGCCATTACAGTTGGGCGCTAAGCCGGTGTCGTAAATAATAAGAAAAGACGTATCAAAATGCCGTCTAGCGCCTTCACAAATACACCAATTAGGTACTCAAAAAACAAATAAATGTGTAACACTTTATTCGTAAATACTATGATTTAATATGCATTTCAAAACAATTAAAGTGAAAATTGCAAGCTAGAGAGAGAAATATTCGCAATAACCGAACCGTGAAACCGATAGAGATGGCTCTATTT
Organism: Lathronympha strigana; assembly: GCA_949128165.1. Classification (NCBI taxonomy): domain Eukaryota; kingdom Metazoa; phylum Arthropoda; class Insecta; order Lepidoptera; family Tortricidae; genus Lathronympha; species Lathronympha strigana. The sequence continues at coordinate 7,312,765 of OX421911.1, forward strand.
TCTCGGTACCGCTTCATGCCCAACTAGCAAAATCTGTATCCGAAGTACTCTTCAAAGAAGCCTATTTTAATTGTACTTATAATATACTTGAAGTTTACTACAAGCACGGGGTTTGAGCGCAGTAATAAGATTATGTTGTCGTATAACACTTTTATAACTATCTCGCTGAATACTAATAAGTTCTTTAATACTCTGACAGAAGCGCAATAGGTTCTATATTGTTCTGAAATCATATCATTTTAAACACAAATAATCTTATTAAAATCTGACATGAGTATCTTACTAGAACAATCTTGTTTATAATGCACTACTAATGTTCTCTCTCTCTTCATTGTATCGGACGGTTGATGCGGTTTAATTATGTGTCCTAAAAACATCTACCTAAAAACATATTATGTCCTTTGAATGTAAATATTGTCTTTTTGGTTTAATGTAGTACATATTTTAGTATTGCAAATGATTATATGTATGGTGTGTTAACTCATCGGGGAAGTCATTTTTAGGGTTCCGTAGCCAAAATGGCAAAAACGGAACCCTTATAGTTTCGTCCAGTCCGTCTGTCCGTCCGTCCGTATGTCACAGCGGTTTTACTCAGTAACTATAAAGCATATGGTAACGATATGATGGTATTTTGAGTGCCGCTACTTAGTTTGGATAACGATATGAGGTGTATTTTGTGTGCCGCTACTTAGTTTTGCATATAAATTGCGAAAAAAGTATGTTTTGTGGGAGCGTCCCATACATGTAACTAAATGTCAAAAAAAATTTTTTTTGCCTAATATCTACTCTAGGTACAATACAATACAATACAATACTCTTTATTGCACACCTCACACAGATGAAATACAGTTACAAGAGAAAATAATAATACAGAACAGTAACAGTAAGGGGTAACAACAGGCGGTCTTATCGCTAAAGAGCGATCTCTTCCAGACAACCTATGGGTAGTAGAGTACAGATCAAATGAAAAAAAAAATGTATTAGGTGGCACAGAGATTAACAAAAGCACACAAACAACACACACAATAAATATACATACCAAAATAATGATACGATAAAACATACATACATACATAAACATACATACATAATAAATACATACGTAAACATACATACATAATATATATATATACATAACGATGAGTGAAGAAGAGAAACGACAGTGTCAAAGAAGAAAAGCTAAGGAAGAGACAGATAGTATTCCTTGAGTTTCAACTTAAAGGCAGTTATAGTTTGAGCACGTCTTACGTCAAGGGGAAGAGAGTTCCACAGTTTAACAGCCTGGAAAGTAAACGAAGAATTAAAAAACTCAGTAGAAGAAGAAGGAACGGATAGTAGTAAGTTATGAGAGCATCTGACAGAATTTAAGTAAGTAAAATGTTCTTTGAGATAGCGGGGAGTTGCAGGGTTAAAAAGTATAGAGTAAAGGAGAGAGAGTATATGAGAGTTACGACGATGACGGATAGGAAGCCAAGCCACTTGAGTTGAGAACGAAAACTGGAAACATTAGGTACATCATTTGATAGGTCTTAACAAATAACTTAGAGGTTCCTTGAATAAAAATTTGATTAATCCAATATTTTCAGAGATAATCGCTCTGAAAGTCTGAAAAAGTGTGTCCCCCCCCCCCCTCTAACTTTTGAACGGGAGGTGCGAAAAATGTGAAAAAATTCAGGAAGATAGGATATAAGACGAACTTACCAGGAAAATTATTTTGAAGAAATTTGGTCAAGCCGTTTTTGACTTTTTGCCAAAAAACTTGTTATGTAGTTGTATCATGTCAATCTTTTCTGTTATTATAATTTGTGACTTATTTCATCGGTATAAGGTGCACTTTGTTTTGCGTGTGACATGAAAATGACGATAGTACCGTGGTCGTTGCATACATAAGATTACTAAATTGGAGCATTTATCCAATAGCCTCGGCGGCTCCGTAGTACATGCAGCGCTTGACTTACGATCGGAATGACGAAGCTTCAAATCCTGGCGGTGTATATACACATCTTCTTTTTTATTATTTTAGAAATTTTAGTGATTTTTTTTTTAAACTATTAAAACATTTAATTTCAAAATTTTACACTTTTTTTTATATATTTGATCATATTTAAATAATTACGAAAGTACACCTGACCTGCAAGTTCGAATCACCTTTTTAGGGTTTTAGGGTTCCGTAGCCAAAATGGCAAAAACGGACAATGGCAAAGACGAGGTAGTTTAGTCCCCAATAGTGCGGGTCGGAAATGGGTGCCTTTTACCCGAGTTAAACACTACTTTTCATTTCGAATGCGAGGAAAGTAACAAAAAAACAACTATAAAGCTAAAACTACTCGTGTAACTTTTTAAAGGAAATCTCGAAGGCAGCATTACAAAAGTGTAGAATATTTAACAAAACAACGGCATTATATAGGTATTTTGTTATATTGAAAACAAACATAGGTAATTTTGATTTACTGTTCAGGTTAACTTTCTATTGTACCTACTTGAAAAGTGATCAGAATAAATTCTTAAAATTCTACAGCAATTGCCTTGAGCGGGTGGTAAACTCACAAATCTCACAATCGGTTTTCTTGGACTCCATTCAGTACCCTTTCCCGAGTTTATCGTGTAATTTAATACTGAAATAAGGAAATAATTTCAATCGATTTTCATATATCAAAGTTTGCAGTACAAAACTTTGAAAACCTAAAACCTAACCTCAAAATATCCCAAAACAAACATCACATATCATCAAATATTATTATACCAGGTATTGTATTGAGTATTAGCTGCTATATTCCTTGAACTAATTACATTGTTGATATCAGATACCTAATACTTTAGAAATCGAAAACTAAAATTTGTAAACAACAGCAACAAGCAATCTTTTTAACTTACGTGCAACAAACATGTATTAGGTATATCTATTATTATACCTAATTCTGTATTCGAAAGATTTCTCGCAGATTGACGCTGTATAAGAAACATATTTTATCAGGTGTTTAATAAATTGAGTCCGATTTTAGCCTATCCAGCTTTGAAGTCATAGTTGCTGAACTGAACTCTGTCGTTAGGTATACTATACATCTCCTCTAAGTGAATTAAAAATGTCGGAAACAATAATGAATAACTTAGCCTATATTTTGAACCCTGCCAATGTGCTCGAGGATGATGTTGTGCGCTTATTCCATGATAAGTCAGCACAACATACAAGTTTCCGGCCGCGCGAGGTGGGGTTGTTTAAGTACCCAGAGCTGATAGAACCTGCCCCAAGAGATGCGTCACATTCACAAATCATCTTCGATGGTGACGTTGGCAACTTAGGTAAGGTAGGGCACTGGACATGTATTTTTTTTAATAGGTCTGTGACAGCAGATAGTGTAATTTAAATCTGCTGGTATCGGGGTAAACCTAATGGTAGTTATTGTATTGGTGTGTGTGGCGTGTGTGTGAATTACATAATAGCAAATCATTCTGTAGCTTCAGTTAGTGTTCTAAATAGTTGTCTAATATATTTTAGCACCCTATAAATACTACTACTATAAGTACTTACAGCTACGGAACCCTACGTTGTGCGTGGTCCGACACGCACTTGGCCGATTATTATTGTAAGCGTTACAATGCCCTTTGAAAAACTGCTCATATAATAGTACATGTCCGAGATCAGGCAACCTTTTTTTGGTTAACGGTGCGATGCATAGAAACGTGATAATTGTCCCAATGTCAACGTGGTGAAACCTGGATAAAACAGGTTGCAGACATCCGCGAGTGTTATATCCCTAGCTATTGTTACAGCAGAGTCTCCAACTCTCATGAAAATATTCAATCACGGACCCTTTAGCAAATAACAATGACTGATTTGAATGTACTACGATTGAATACAAATCTGTCCAATAATAGATTTGCTACGGTAACGAAATTTATGCGTAAGCGATGGATCGATAACTTAGTCCTTTTGTGTCTGCGATTTATGAATGAAACTGACGGTTTTCCATGCTTCCTTATTTCACAAGTACTTAAGAGCAATAATATTTTCCGTCCGTATTTATAGCCTACCCTGGTTTTAGCGTACATATTTTAAGCGTAATTGGGAAGTGTTACCGACGCTGACGGCGCACGGCAACACTTCTTACATGTATTATTTTCTATATCATTTTATATTTTCACTCGGTTCAAATTAATCGTGCTTTTTTATTCATATGACATGTTTATTATTCGGTAACTAAGGGCAACAAACTTCAAAAGCAATATAAGTAAAAAGGCTATAAAATAAAACCATTCTAAAACCAAGGAGGCTTGATTCTGTCGCCAACAGGAAGAGTTAAAGAACAGGTATGCAAATATTGGATATATCGTCCATTACTCTCTAAGACATCCTCGCTGTGGTTCATAAGTTTCATAACACGAGTTTCCAGGTATGTAGTGAAAATGCTTAAAACGACAACTTATCGTGATTGCACTAAATGGGTTAACAAAAACCATTATTTGTTGCTGTTTAGGAAGACGAATCGAATATTTTGTTAGGTATTTACGCTATAAAAAACCATTACTTAATTGGACTCAGACCACAGAGCAACATTTATAGACCTTAATGAACACTCTTCTTCCTCTTCTTTTAAATTATGGCGTCTGTCCGAGGGTTGGACAATTTTGCCAATGATAAAGCAGCATCAAAATATCAGTATAGGTATCGTATAAATAGTATAGGTAGTATATTGCCACTTCGGCGACGTTGTTCGGTAGTTGGCCTTCCTATTTGGTAAGTTTATAGCTACATGTTAGGTTTAACATATAGTTTCTCTGGGGCCGAGATCCCAGGACTGCCGCGTGATGACTAAAAGAGTAAACATGATTTGGGATTAATTCTTCATTAGTAGCACACTTTTTCGTTAGTTCACTGCACAATTAGCTGAACGATGACGTTTTTATTTGACACGGCGTCGAAAAGGTTAAATAATTATGCAATTGATTAAATAGGAAACTTCTAAAACCGTTTTCTGGGTACAACAGCAATTCCATTAATTTTCCGTTCCAGTTGTATTACATCACCCTTACTTTCCTAGAGCATGTATCGAAACTACCCGACATGCGAACCGGGCCAGGAAACGCTTTTTTCCGTACAGGCTAGTTTTACTATCCCAACCTTTCCTTTTATATTCAGCCATTCCATTTTACTGCTGGGAGCCGTCTTAGGTCGGATGTTAAAAGTTTTACAGCCCATTTTAAGTGTTCGGGTGGATGGATTGACAAATTGACTCAGTTTTTGCAATCGAAGATCGGAAAAGGCCTAGAATTTTAAACGCTTTGCAGGGTATGTATTGTATGTACCTACTGGTTTTATAGATAGTAACTTTTTCTCCAAAGTTCAGAGTACCTACATATAACTGCAAACATTGCGTTTTAGTATTAAGCTTGTATGGATATGTATTTTTTTTATTGATATATATATATATATATGGAGGTACAGTTAGCTGTAGTAATAATGGACCCCCGCATACAAACTAAAGCATACAAAAAAAGGGAGACGCCTCAGTTAAATGGTATACCTATATCAGGAGTCCAAATCTAGTAAATTATGGTAAACGGTACGAGATTCAAAACACAACTCTTTAATTTTTGCTATCGTATCTCTATGATGTGATCGACGAGTATTTGTGAGGGTTTTTTTTATTTATTAATAAGAAACTACACAATTCCCTACAGCAAATCAGCCAAAAAAAGTAAATCGCAAAGAAATCCGAACAATCGGCCAGAGGTCTTCTCGACCGCAATTTTTCGGTCTAGTATCGAGGGATGTTTTTACAACCCCCCCGGTGCTGGCTCGTCTGATTGATTTATGAGCAGTGGCTATCTCGATTCAGATGTTTTCTGACCCGGGATGTACGTGATCATAATGTGTTTAAACTTGTTCCTAGTTTGTTTCTGTGTGAAGTGAACGTTGAACGTTTATAATACCTACCTATATTTTTCACACCGGGTTTTGGTATACCTAGGTGGCACTTTTCTGTTCAAGAACTACACAGTTTGCGGGCATGATTTGGTGGCATCGTGGTGTTAGTATGATGTTGCTTTTGTTCTTTGAGGTTTTGTTTGTGTTCCTAATAGTTGGTGTGAAAAGCAGTATGAGTCACAACGTCACACGGTATCAATATTATTTACGTCTTGGGCGTTAACGCTTGAATACCTTATCGCGGTGGGTGTCGTACTAATATCTTGGAAAACAGTGGGAGAAATGTATGGAGCAAATCTGCACTTTTAACACTGGCAACGACGCTCGGCTACATACATTCTTGGATTATACTACATAAGTATAATATGCTGATCGAGCATCATCAACTCGCGGCTAACATCAAAAAATAGATAAACAACGTAAGGAAATCGATCGAATCCCAATAAGACGTAATCTTTCTGATGGATTGTAAGGTACACCTGCGCAATATATTAATTTCAAGCGGACTTTAGGCATTCTGGGTCCTGATGAATGCGAGAAAAAAGAAAAATACCTACTCTAAGACAATGATGACTTGTCTATCAAGCCTACGGGAGAATCACATATTCAGCCAACATTCGCTTTCTACCGCGGCTCGAAAAACGCGATAAAGAAACAATTTGTATTCAATAAGGCCTTCGGGGGAGGCCGGAGATATTGCTGCGTTGCCAATTTTATGTACAACGTATTGAGAGGCGGGAATGAACTCATCCACGTTTACTGGAGCTTAACCTACGTGTTTATAGCTTTGGGGGGTTAAGTGTCTTAAATAGACTTAATAAAATCCGTAAAAAAGTTACAACTGCATTATATATGTAAGGTTATGTGTTATTTGACAGATTTTACCTTTATTTCTCCTGGCTTACAGAAAATTACTGATTCGTGAAACGGATGGGATACCGGTACTTTCTCCATACAAAAATAACAGAATTATTTCGCATTTTGTCGTTCTTTGGCTTATTCATTCATTGTTAATTGGGCAATCTAATAATACCTATGATGTTATTACTATAAGATATTGAGTCCTACGTAACGAGTATAAAATATCCTAAAATATTGGGTTGTTTCAAGATTTAATAAAAAAAACTGGTTCCGACTTTCCGAACCCTGATTCGTGCAATAAAGACGCACTATCAAACCTAACTTGTTTAACAAAAACGATTGAACCTAGCAGATTGCACCTAATTATTAAGTATGTGGTCTTAAAAACCAATCGTGGGTACATAACATGCCTAGTAGGACAAGAGTGGTAATTAGTTCCTGAAAATGCTTTTTATTGATATAATTTTCATGGCCTATAGAGATGCTTTTCATTACATTTGTATGGAGTTTGTATTTGAACTGTGAAAAAGTTACACTTATTGCTTACCTAATCCTTGACCTAAAAAAAGAATTTTGTCAAGCAATCTTGAACCCGTTGTACCTTTTTCCAAATCGTCTAGACTTAGCAAAAGGGATATCAAAAGAAACCCGAGTTCGGCAAACGGCTTTGTTGACTGCAAATCGAATGCGATGCCGATTATGAAGGTGTTTCAGAAGAGTAATCCGACACTGAGTACAGCCCGACTACAGATGAGGACCCTTGTCAGTGTTCCGTTGCAAAGAAACTAGCAATTTGTAGCGGATAAGTTCTTGAAGATGCAGAAAACGTCGATAGTTGAGCGTTGTTTAAGGAACATGCTTCAGATATGCTTTTGCGAATTGAAAATAAATAAACCTAATTAAATGTGGCACATCTGGGGTGATGGCACCAATGTTCGACACTTTAAACTGACAGTCACCAGTATTGGACACGTCAGTCTTAGTTCAAATGTTATACGGTTTTAAATGGATTCCGGCGAAATAGACTATAGACTCAATGTAATTAACATAATGTTTAATGGACAACTGGACATTATTGGTCCTTTTCCATTATTTGTGCTATAGGTATAATCTTCTCCCTCCCTATAATCTGAAAAGCCATCTTCATATTTTGTGTGAGAATTAAGAGCTAAGTGATATTTATGGATTTTAAATTTGTGCGTATAAAAAGTGTTTAGATGCTGCTTTGTATCTGCTTAACAATCTAAGGGTAAAAATTGACTTGTATGATCGCTATGTTGAGCACCATTTTTTTTTAAATAGAACTACCTATTTAACTTTAACATAATTAATATTGTAGGAACTATTATTTTGTGACTAGCTAATTTTAAATAGTATGTAGGTACTAACGAAAAGATCACAAAGGTGATTATATTGAACTGTAGGTATTGGACGAATCTAGATAAAGGGGAACATGTCCAGCCAAATCCCAAAAAAACCTTGTGACACTGCACCGTGCATATTTATTATGTAAATGTGCATGGTGCTGAGCACTCCCTTTAGTTCCCCATGTGATTTTAAGGTCTGACGTATAAATTCATACAGTAGTCTTCTCTTCTTATTCAACATAGGGTGAGGTAGGTAAGTTAAGTACTATATGATGTCTCTAAATGCTAGTTGGTTTTTTCTCAGCAAAGAAAAAAAAGTGTATTTTTTGTAAAAAGAAGCCTGGTACTTGAACCGACACCCTTAATAAAATACTCCTACTTTAAACCTTTGGTGTCCAAATCGAAGTATATCTTTCATGAATTTTACGATCATAATCAGGTTTCTGATCTAAAATTTTTTTGATTAGAACTCGAAAGTCAGTCCACTTTTGGTCCATAATTGAGAGTCTATTAGAATAACCCAACCCGTTGCCACGATTTGCAAATCACCAATATAATCCAGTGTAGGAGGGAAAAATTCAAACTCGCAAACGCAACGCTTCATAATTTTCACGCCAAGCTGAATCCAGTTAGCACTGCGGTTGGAAAACTCGCAGTGCCGAGTTTTGCTTCCTAATATGACCTAGCCCTAACTGCAATTTATGAAACATTAAAAAGATATTTAAGTTCGGAACACCGTGTGCAATCGGCTGCTTTGGTGAATAAAAATGAGTTGTTTGAACTAATGCGACAGGCATTAAGCATTCATCGTGCACTCGCTTACGTGCACTTCACGTTTATTCACAAATCCTAGCAGGCTAATGGCTACAGAAAGACTAGCATAAAACTGACCAGCTAATAGTATACTTAAGTGATTAAAATCCCGGTGTCACATACGGCACACTATACGAAGAGGTTTTCTATCCTTCCGAATATTTTGCGAGTCTTGACACCTTTCAAAGCTAGTATTATTAGTAGTTATTCAAACAGATATAAGGATTACATTTTCCATTACGGCTACAGAACCCTTAAAACTCACTTGTTTGTAAGTGTTTATTATACCGAAAGTACAAGTGTACTAGACGTGAAGAAGACAGACTAAAATATTGAGCTCAAAACCTGAAACAATGGGACCATGTAGTTTCGGTATCAGAATTTTATTTCAATAAATTTTGTAAAATACGAATGTTATTGAGACAACTTTACCCATTTGTCTATCTTCTCTTGAATTGTGCAAAATACGAGTACTGCAGCGCTCGGGAGTTGTGGAGACATATAGGGGCATTCATCAAGCCAACTTTGAACTAAATGTGCACCATGCATTACATACTCGTTCGGAATTTGACAATTTTATCTTAAATTATACTTTGTAAAATGCAGGTATTTTTTGCCAAAAATTAAAAAAAAATGCTAATTTTATTACAATAACAGTACCTAAACCTATTCTGCAATATTATTCTACGACAACCACAGACGAGACAAATACTATAGACGCGTGACTGGGCGGAGCACGCGTTATACTGCATTAGAAACATGTTGCATATGCTACATACAGTTTCTCGCAGACGTAGCTACCTATTTACTTTAAAACGTATTTAGCGGTAAAAAATATTTAAAAATACCTATTAAAATAAGCCCTGGTCTAGTTTATTTTCACCAGTAAATTAACAAATCTACCGGCGACACTGGTTTTCTAACGATTTACCTGTAATGCCACCTCCATTTTACTCCGTGGCAATAACGTAAACTCTTTTTTAGGATTTTGATAAAACAAGGAAAACAAAAAAATTCAGAGCAGAGCACTTTATTTAAAAATTGTAGTTTTCTACAAACAATGTTAACAATACACTGAATAATATAACTTTAGATAAATAACAAAGACTTTAAAAAATCAAAACATTTTATAGAATTCTAGTTTAAAAATCAACAATTTTGCCGAAACGAATACTTAACATTATTCTAACTGATTCTAATATTATTTATCTGCTTAACATATCGACTTGATACGAGTTTTCATTCACTCCATTCTGAATAAGATTGATCACAACAACATTTAGACGTATCACAGCCACTGCAGTCAGTTTTCTGGTGGCAAGTAGTAGTCAACCCTTTCTCAGAAATACTCCCTGCCGAATCAGTTTGTATTATTACTGAAGTGTTGTCAACTACCACTACTACTTTACCGTTGGACATCCTTAACCAACCATATTGACTTGTTGCGTCCTTATTCAGATTGAGGAATATGGTAAGTTCTTGTTCCGTTGATTTTTGAACGGGTAAACGGCCTAGACATGAAGTTAACAAATTACCAATAAACAATTCTTCAGTCTTATTTTGGAATACTACAGAATATTGACCGGGAGATATTTTATCTAAGCTCACAAAAAGCTCACCTACAAAATGGTTTTGGTCTTTGATTTGTATTTTTATATCTGTATCTAACTTTAAGCCACACTCTAAATTTCTTCCTAAATCTTTTTGTTTGGGGGACTCTTTTAGAAGATTTGTGGAGAAAGAAGATAATTTTTCATACAAATTTAGAAACCTTACACGGCATATGTTTGAGTGAATTGTAAATTTCTCTTTTTTGAGTTTGTTTGAGTTGGATACATATACCATCTTTATATTTCCTGAATCGGACTTCTTTAATAAAACATTATGATAAGTTTGGCGACAGTTACAACCGTCATCAAAATCTATAACGCATGTTCCTGATCCGGTACAAGACAAGTGAGCAGAGCATTCATTTATGTCACCCAAACAATCGTTAATTACTTCTTTTTCCAGTTTTTCAAATTCTTTTTCTAATACAAATTCGTAGTTTCCAGATGTAGTTGCTCTTATGAACGTACCATCGGGGTGTTTTGATTCCTTATTTTTTACTTTTACACGAAACAGTTTTTCTTGTGGTTTTAAAGTCGCTACATTATTTTTATGTGGCACATTAACGTCTTTCAGTACCAGACTAATTTTCCCTGCAGACCTTCTCTTCAATACTGCATTGGGGTGTTGATTATTTTGAGTTATCAACAATTTAAAACTTGAATTGGTTTTGTACAATGACACAGGATATTCAGTCATTTGGCTTGCAAAATCACCAATATCAAACAACCTTCTAACATCCAAAGACATGTGTCCAGAGTCAGTTTTTTTCAGCTCTGCATTAAAATCTGCTGTTAATCCATTTTGACCTATAACTGTGACGGGTAAATACGTAATGTTATGTTTGAACATTTGTTTTAATTCTGTTTCGCAAGGTATCATGTCTTCTCGTAGGAGTACTTGTCGTTGCTTCATTTTTGAACCTATAAAATACATTTCAGTAAATTACTGTGCCCCAAAAATAGGTAAGTACCTAGTTTTGTAGATGAACGTGGGAGTACAAAGAAAATAAAGAAAAGCTTTTTTTCACATTAAAAAATCATTGTAATGAAATTGATTATATATGAAAGAATAATAAAAAACACATTTCGAGTCAAAAATGGTGTCTCGCACACGCTGGCTTGGCAAAAGTAAGCTTAAATCTTAACTTCCATTTAAATGAAATAGATGCATTTCGTGGTGTTTCATAAACTTAATTGATATGTGTAACTGCTGAATATAAGGAAATTAATAGCATGTAACTTACTTTTTTTCATTGGTTTGGTATCAATAGGGACGATACACTTCCTCAATCAATTCATTACGAAGATCATGGACACCTAAAATAACGAAAATCTTGTCATAAATGTTACAAGAATAAATTAAATTGTACTCCCACGTATTTTGTATTTGTTCAACCAGAAATCGTGTCGAAACCTTAAAAATCTGTGTTTGTTTATATTTTTGACGCGATTTTTCCTTTCTTTTATGAGTTATATACTATGGACATATGTATATTTTATTACTACTTACTTCCATAACAATCACAGGTCGTATATCCAGCACCACAATCGCAGATCGTCTGTAAATGTATCATCATTGCTTTTAAAACTTAGAAATCTCATAAAATATTTATCTCATGCAATTATCGATTCCCCCTCACTTTGGTTTACTAAGATCAGAAGCAAAAATTATCATGTGTTAGGTATGTTTTTGATCGATTTAAACTTACCTGATCAATATCAGAAGGAATAAGTATTATAGGAGCATTTGTTTTATATCCTTTAGTTCCCGAAAATTTTAGATTGTCAATGCCATCTTTTCCCAGTGTGCACTGGGCTGCTCTCATATTTTGATTGAACGAGCATTTCCCCCCTTGGCATGGCTTGGGTTGCCAAGACCTCTCGACCTGTCTGGCTACGTTCGACTTCGGGACATCTTCGACGTTGCCGCACAGGGGGCCGCAGGGAGTCTTATCTCTATGAGGACAAGTTGATAGCTCGCCCTGGGGGTGAATGGTGCTGTCATTATGATGAATAGGGATTACAATCCACGGAAAAAGTTAATATACACACGCATTAGTCATTGTCGTTTCGGTGAATTAAGGGACCTTGAATGTCATCTAGCGATATCAAGTATCAGTTTAATTGGCTAAGTAAAGTTTTTTGAAGGTGTGAATATTATATTTTTTCCTGATAGCCGACGTCTTAAAGTTCAAGGAAATGTGGCTCTTTTATTTTTATTTCCTATTACTTATTAATAATATTTTTTTAAGTGAGCGAGTTGACATTTGTTCAGTTTAACGGCTGAACAGAGCCCAATGCTTTCGTCCGTAATGAGTATAAGGAATTAGAAAAAAAAAGACAACTGTCAATGTCACTAGTGTCATTGTTGAAAAAAACGGTTTATTAGACTCTCTTTCTCTTGCAATTTGGTGTTATCGGTGTGATGTGATCTATGCAATAATTTTAACGACCCTAGCTGAAACAACGGACATCTGATTTTGCTACTTTTCTCCACGACCTCTGCTAATTATTTGAACAACGATTTGATCTACTTTCGACGACTTGGCGCTGCTTTTTTGGACAACAATTTATTGCCTTCACGATCACCCTTCTACTAACCTTTGGACTGTACAGTATCTATAATATCCATGAATCCAGTAGAACCTGGAACCTCTCGAAGGGAAATGGAGTATTACAGAGATGAACTTCAGTGTTTTCAAGTCGTCGAAAGTAGATCAAATCGTTGCTCAAATAATTAGCAGAAGTCGTGGAGAAAAGTAGCAAAATCAGATGTCCGTTGTTTCAGCTAGGGTCGTTAAAATTATTACATAGATCACATCACACCGATAACACCAAATTGCAAGAGAACGAGAGTAATAAACCGTTTTTTCAACAATGACACAAGTGACATTGACAGTTGTCTTTTTTTCTAATTCATTATACTCATTATGGACGAAAGCATTGTGCTCTATTCAGCCGTTAAACTGAACAAATGTCAACTCGCTCACTTAAAAAAATATTATTAATAAGTAATAGGAAATAAAAATAAAAGAGCCGCATTTCCTTGAACTTTAAGACGTCGGCTATCGAGAAAAAATATAATATTCACACCTTCAAAAAACTTTACTTAGCCAATTTAGGAAAAATACCCGTATAACCCCGTACCCCGTACCTGTGGTTCCCCTTGTCTTCGCATAATTTTTGTATGCATAATTCTATTTGGCATAATCAGTACAGTCATTATTGGTTTTACGCATAAACTGTTATGGCATAGTCGAGTTAAGCATAATTTGATTTGTCCGAATATTCGGACACAGTCCGAACCTAACCTAACCCACTTTTTATTTACAATTAGTATTTAACATGTTGTGTATTATGCCAAATTATGTTTCTGCTACATTAAGATTCGGCGAAAATAGATTATGCCAAGTCTGTTAAGACAAAAGCGTTTCGTATGCCCTCTATTTGGCATAAATTATGCCAAATAGAGGGCACCCGCTATGGTATAAGGTTTAGTAGACATTAAAGTCTTAGCAATAAGTTCAATCGACTTTATCAATATGACACAGAAGCTAGCCATCCAATGACTTAAAATTTTCTTCTGAAATTCCTGCTAGCATACCCAATAATCAGTTACTAAAACTTACAATATCTGTCTTGTCCTCTTCAAGCTGCCCACAAGGCTCTGGATCTGAAGGTGGCTTTGGAGCTTTCTTCTTGCATATGCAATCTTTGGGTCCTTTCGGGCAGTTACATTCGTTAGGACCTCCCCATCGGGCACAGGGCTCCTGTCAAATATTACGTATGAAGTTCAGCAATGTTTTCACGGAAATAATTATTTAGGCTTTGTGTCAGATCAGTCATACACACCATACCTTAATACCACACGAGTTCGAGGGACACTAAGAGCCAAATGGTATAAATACTATTGGATAATAATTAAAACGGTTTTACTTTTTCTACTGAAGCTAAATTCGAATGATATTTGCAACAATACCTTTCTTGCATCTGTTGATTTGTCAATTTTCTCCGGTTTTATAGTCTTAACTTTGGTTATACACTTCATCAGCTCTTTATATGTATCCGGATCCATCTGTATACAATATTTAATTTAAATTTCTTTCTTTTAAATAAACAACTATGCTAACTTTAAATATACTTACTTCACATCGCGTTTTGACAGCACCACCAATAATAGTTAAATTCAAATTCGTTTTAACTGATGCCAAAATAAACTGCTGTAATTTGTTTCTAGTGTCCGGGTCCAACTTCCCATTAGTGCTAGATTTCAAGCATTGTAAGACTTGTGCTGCCACGGCTTTACCAGCTCTAGTATTAACTTGCCTTTCTAGCACTGTCTGCATATTATCAAACACATTGTTCATAAACTTTGTCTTGATACTCATACAAACACAATCATTCATTGCAAGCTCTTTGCATGTTTCACCACTATAAATACAAGGTTCCATTTCTTCTTGACATCTAGGGCAGTCAGTACAATATTTCCTAAGATTTATAGTATCGCATGACACGTGGCATTTAGTACATCTTAATTGAAATTTTTCTATTTGGCTTTTACACTTTTCGATTTCTGATTTTAAAGAATTCTCCTTGTTTCTGCATTTTTCTCCACACTCGTCGCATGTAGTTCGAAGTAAATCTATTTCTTCTGCAAGTGCGTTCGCCTGCATATTAAAGCAACAAGTGTACCTAAATTAAAAAAGTTAAAACCCGGGCAACAAGTGTAGAAAAGGCTACCTACTAAAACTAATCGTATGTTTGAATCATATTTGGCGGTTTTGGCTTCGATATTTGCCGATATCTTGCCGTTAGTTCCAATTATGTTGTTTTGTTGACTACTTTTATGTCCTGCAGCTAAGCTAAAACCCACTCGAATCAGCTTGGGTACTACTACGGTACCACAAACAGATACTGATTTGTCTGTAAGTTGTAGGTCTTATTTACACACGCTAAACTGATCATGGATTCATAAATATGGATATATTATGCGAAAAGTCATTCAAACAAGTAAAGTATAATTCAATCTAAAGTCGATGCCATATTAATATAAGAAAGCTTGTCCTCGCTGGTAATTGTAGCCTTTTGAAAACCTATAAAGGACATTAGTCATAAATTAAAACTTTGAATCTACAATGTGAATTAATGAATGAATTTGAAAATAATGTAATGATTTTAAATGAAATTGTATGTTATTAATATTGTGTTTTAATTAAAAATAATGTAAGATTTTATTTAATTTTGATAGATATGTAATTGAATTTAGGATGTTTTTATGACTTGTAAATATATTTTTACCAACAAATAAAACATAAACATAAACATAAACATACAAACCTCAGCTCGAAGATCTTCATTTTCGAGCTTTTTCTTTAATAAAACTCTGCAAATTTTAGCTAATTCTTCTCTCGCCTCTTTTACACACTCGTTACCTTTTGCAGTTTTTTCTATTTTAATTTTTTCTTCATTATTTTTAACACTTTCCAACTTCTTTGACTCTTCTGATAGTTTATTCATTCGTGTCTAAAGTCAAAAAGCAAACAAAAACCACATACTTACTTATTCGTCTTATTTGTAATTTATTTTAAAATTAAACTACTTACATCAAAAGACGTTTTTTTAGCTTCAAGAGATTGCGATGCGTTCATTATATCCTTCGTATTGCTATCAAGTTTCTTTTGTAAATCAACTGTCTCTGCTTGTAAAGTTTTGAGGTCATTCACTTTCTTTCTGTTCTTGTTTTTCATTTCTTGTATACATCTATCTATTTTTGTTATCTGTTCTTCAAGATTCTTTTTGTTTCTTTTCCATTTATTTTCACTCATTTCCACTTCTTTCACCTGGTGGATATTAGTGTTAATCATCCCATAATAAATATAGGTGTGTACCTAATATAATACATTACATTTAATTTTACATTTTCAAACCACGTACAATTCACTATTTAAGATTGCAATACCACGTACCTTGATTTCTGTTGGGACAGTTGAAAAAAGCGCACAATACTATGTCGAGTTTTGTAGATACAAATCGAAATTTGTTTTTTTATTTTATTTTGTATGGAACAGCTGATCTAAATGCACCTATCTCTATACAAAATGACATTTCCACATTTTTTTTCTACTTGCATTGCACTCAGGGCCATTGACCTTATCAGCTGTTGAAATTCAGTTCGGGTGTTTTGTGACACCCTGTATGCTAGTATTTATAATAGTATAGTATTTTAACTATTCACGCATAACATAGGATCAAAGAGTAAGTGTATTTTATATGTATGTGTATTGTAGGTACCTTACGCATTTGCCGAGAAACGCCAGGAAGAAAAAGTGGGTACTTACATAAGTACGTATTAATTATAATTCCCGAACAAAAACTGAGAAATATCGAATGACCAATATTTTAATATCAGATTCTAACTACGACACTTAATTTGTACTAGTGCAACACGTACTAGTACACGGAGACTTCAGTTACCTGTTTAATCAGAGCCTCTTGTCTTTGCTTCGACGCGTCGAGTTTCTGCTTATATTCCTTCTCCATCGCCTTCCAAATAGAGTCAGCCTCTTTCAAAAGCGCCACCTCGTCTTCTTCTCTTTTTTCCAACTGAGCTATCTGAACCTTCAACTGTTCTTGAATCGTCATAAGCTCTGCCGTTTTCTCGTAACATTTTTTCTCAGTTGTAGCAGCCTACAAATGGCGGTTATAATGTTTTAATTAAAAATGTTTTTAAATTATGTACATATATGGCCAGGTTAATCTTTCAAAAGCATACCAAGATAAAAATTTATACCACACCATTAAAATATGGGTGGATTTCTATTTTGATAGCCTTTCTTTTCATTTCAGTTTTAAATAAAATTTGGTGGTTATTAAGTTGTTAAGTTATTCTACGCTAGAATAAGGAACTCCCAACACATCACCACCACCACAGTAGATAGATACAAAGTCGCAATGTGTGACAAAAAATTTGTACTTTTCCCACTTAGTTACTTAAATCCCATGCGATTGCGTAACTCTGTGGAAAAAATTGTAATAGTTAGGTTAATTAGGTCTATCTTAAAGAGAATCATGGTATCTTCCTACCTACCAAATTTCATTCAAATCTGACGCGAAAAAAACGACAACATAATAAGAAAATCAGTATGACTGGAAGTATTAAAGTTTACCGTTTTCATATTTTCCAGCGCCTGAGCAAGAGGAGTCATACCTCCATGTTTGGGACATGTAGCCGAGTGAGGCAAATCCTCCGGAGGCTTAGGTTTCATGTTGCAACACGCACTGCCAAATTTATTAGAATCGGGGTCTGTTGTCTTTGCACAAGAACTTTGACCGCATTTTCTGTGTGAAAAATTGTTTATAAGTTCCTGTTCCATGTAACATGTAACCATGTTTATTATTTTGTTTAAATTTACAAGTTTTTGTACTCTACAGTACGTAATATCGTGGTAAAAAGAATAAGACCTATCCTATGTAGCTAGGCTAGAGCATCAAAACATAAATCCTGGAGGACAGTTCGCGAGATGGGCCGATGACATAACCAAAGTGGTTGGAAAGAACTGGATGCAAAAAGCCCAGGATAAAAAAAGATGGCGTACTCATGAGGAGACCTATACCCAACAGTGGGTGAAATAAGGTTGAAAAAGAAGAGAAGAGGAGATCAAACCATAACTTAGTTACTATTTGCTCTGTGGGTGACCTGCAATACCATATCTTCCGCTATGCAATGAAGGCCGCAAAAATATCAGACAATCGTTTTTGTACAGCCATAAGAGCATAAGTATTACATATTTTTGCGGCCTAACAAGATGCTAAATATTGCAGGTGACTACTACATAACTTTTAACTGCTTATGTACATTATGCACAGTCTGCATCAAATAGTGACAGCCAGAGTGGCTATTCCTATGACAATAAGCGTATCTTCGTGTCTAGACACGAAGCAATATTGCAAGTATGGACCTAGGTCCATACTTGCAATAAATAAATACTGCAAAAACATACTCACATTTTTTCAGGATCGTTATCATCCTTACCCACTTGATAGCACGTTATGTTCTGTGACCTAAACAAGCGACTGTTTCTTGTATTCAACGACATCCTATGCTGGACGGCATTCTAGACAAATTTAAAAGATTTATAGATAATAAAGAAGCAGAGGTGATCGTAAGATAATTTTTATATTATAAGTATGATGTAGTGTATGGTTCAACTTAGACATATCCTCTTATAATTTTTATTAACAAGGATATTAGATAGGATAGGTCTTTTGTGGGTTAGTAGTTCGTATCAAATACGACTACCAAGGTTTTTAAGGTGTTTAATATAACAACTAACTTAAATACTAACAAACTAAAATATCTTTACCTGCAAATCGCAATTAGGATCTTCTTTCAAAATGTTCCAAAATTTGCACATAAGTTTGATGCCGTAATCATCTTTGACGTCAGGGTCACTAGCCTGGACGTTGGACTGATTGGATAATACCGCGCTCAGGTCATTGACGAGCGAGTCCATTACCTCATAGCGGCGCTGAAGACATTCGGGAATTTGGCGCATGGTTACTGCTGATCCTGATACGGTGTAAGCATAATTAAGTCAAATTTAAACTATCTTGTAATAAAAAACGGATTACACTCACTTATAGTGATAGTCACTACGCGCGACACCTCTCTACTCTGTTTCGGAGAAACATAATATGTCGCGCGCGCGTGGAGGAGCATGTGTGTTAGCATGTGCAACCGCGTCTTCGCGAGCTGTACTCAACGCTTGAGAATAAGGTCGCAAGACACGAACCAGTAGTCCTAGCGCAAAACCACGTCCCAATTTTTGTGACTAAACTGTGTGCTAATAACCATGAGTTGTACATAATTGTAGGCGTTAGCGACTGCGCGTTTCTGCGCGTGTCCATTCCATCTCGCTCTTGCCAAAGTAGTAGGGTTTGCTCCCGAGAATACCGGAACCGAAAGTACCGAGATTTCCAGGGATACTGACTAGGTATTTAAGAACCGGGACTGAAAAATAAAATCCCGGTTCTTTCGGGGTTTTCGGGAAAAACTTCAAAGCAACATTTTAAGCTTAGATTAAGAGACAGTTTAAGAGACTTATCATTGTTATATATTTGTTTAGGCTACTTAAGCATTTAAAAAAAAACGTGATACTTGTAAGTGGCAAACAATAGAACAAAATTCAAATCCACCAAACGTCTAGGGAAATTGTAACCATAGATAAGTATCTACTGACTAACATTTCAGATTTAAATTGAAAATAGAGAAAATAATACTAATGAAAAAGACCAAGTTCATCTTAGGACAAGCCGGGGATCAACCCCGGGTCTTCAGTCCGGTCTTATCTCTTCTATATCAAAAATTACCATGTTGAGTAAATACACATACGGCAGTATGAGTGCGCTTTGGAAGTAAGTAAGTACCTAAGTATTGGTGAAGAAATACCGAAAAAAAGGAGAAAACAACCAGAAAAACAACAGAGCCTGCTGCGGCTGGTCATGTTTTTTTAAGTTTTTGTGGAGTATGAGGTAATTTTTTTGAGGTTTCATAAGAATGAAAATTTTAATATAATAAGTGGCTTGATCGCGTACAGAATGAATCCAATCCTACGAAATATTTAACAAATAAATAAACGTAACTACTTATTAGAAACCAATCCGGTACCGGTACTGCATTCCCTACAGAGTAGTGGTAGGAGCGAGACGGATGTACTGTAGAAACGCGCAGTCGCTAACGCCTACGGCTACGTACAACTCATGGTTAGCACACTGAGGGCAATCGAACCCCCCATCTAACTTTTCAGCGGACAACTTTTGCCAAAAAACTGTTTATTACAATTATTACAAAAGAACGTAAGTGCCTTCACTTAATGAAGGCGTAACCTTTTTGTTTACACATTTTTTTTTATTGTATGATGGTGCTTTCATGCTCGGGCTCTCGGCCGAATGTTTCGGCCATGTTAGAACACGATCATTCGAGACAGACTATATAGAGAAAATTTAAGCCAGACCAGAGACAATTTAAGTACTTTTTCAGGTAGTTTGGTTGATTTAAAAGGTGTCTTAAATAATTTCACTTCGGGTGAAGCTATTTAAAAAGTGTCTTAAATGGTTTCAATAACCAAAGCTATTTAAAACACAGTTTAACTCACTGAAACTACCTGAAAAAGCTTAAATTGTCTATGGTCTGGCTTAAACTTGATCTATATAGTCTGTCTCGAATGAGCGTGTACTAGGGTGGGCCGAATCATTCGGCCGAGAGCCCGAGCATGTAAAAGCACCATGACGGTACGGAACCCTCGATTGTGCGGGGTCCGAAACGCACTTGGCCGGGTCTTCTTCAACAATTTCATATTTCGGAAGTCGTGCGAAGTTGATAATATAGGTATGTTTATTATTTACGAAATAAAACCCAAAAATGTTTTTAATGGGTTAGGTTTAGAGATTACAGGCTTGCATTATCTGTTTATTTACAACAGTTTGGTATCTAATATATTTTTAAAACTTACGTACAATCCAAGAGATACGAGGGATAAAGCGAAAATAAACTTTTTATTTTTAATTTATCGTCATGCTGATAAAACACTGGAAACGATTTTCACTTTTGTTGGTAAATGCCAAAATGAGACGTTTAGTGACACTTTCACTTTTCAGGTTAATTTGATAGAAAGGTACCGTTTATTATTATACTCTTTGAAAGGTACTAAATGTACTCTTCACGAAAAAAAAAATGTTGTATCTTACAGCCAACACCCAACACCCAGCACAAAGTACCCTATACATACATTACACACCTTAGGTATCATAAATTAAACAATTTAGGAAACCATGATCTGAAAGCACTAAGTCAAATAGATTTTGCTGCATGTAAAATACACAATAACACCACGGAACCTCAGGTTACTTCAGGGCACGACCGCTCGGCGTCACGGTTACCAGCAGACTACCCCCACTCCTACAGGTGCAGTATACTACATCCCTTCCTTGTTTACAAATAAAATAAGCCGATTAGTGTAACTTGTAATCATTTATTATTTGCAAATCGATACACATTCATTTTCGAAATGATCGGAGGTTTGTAAAGGTTCGCACCAATAGTTAATTTAATCTCCATTCTGATCATAATCAGGGCACGACACTTTTTCACTATCTTTATTTACGATAGCCCATTCACCAGTTTCAACTTTCTTCAGATGAATAACGTTTCTGCGATATTCTTTTCCGGTCACATCATTCCTTACTCTCATATCCCCACCGCTTACGTCTGTGACAGTGTGGGATTCAGGATTGAAGTTAGGAGTAAGTTTGTTCTCTTTAACTAAGTTCTTGACATAAACTTTTTCACCGATTTCTAAATTACTATCTACCGCTTTCCTCTTCCTGTCAGCGTATTCCCGTCCTTTTTCTTTCATTTCTTTATCTCTGTCCCTGACGTCAGAATCAAGTATTTTACACTCCATATCAGCCGCGGTGGGTATTTTGTCTCGGAACTGCCTCCGAAAGAAAAGTTCCGAGGGAGTTTTACCCGTCGTGTTGTGTGGAGTGCTGTTGTACATAATGAGGTAGTCTAATAGGTCATCTTTCCAGTCTTTTCTCTCTAACTGGCTGATTCTCAACCGCTTAAGTATGTCTCTGTTCTGCCTTTCGACTTCGCCGTTCATCTGCGGCCAATAAGGGATCGTATTGTACATTACAATATTGCATTCCTTACAAAAAGTCTTAAAAGTCTCGCTGGTAAATTGATTTCCATTATCGCATGTCAGAGTTGCAGGGTATCCTAACCGGGAGAATATTTCTTTTAGTACCTTAACCGTGTCTATTGCCGTGATACTTCGCATAATCTTGACTTCTTTGTAGCGACTATAGTAGTCGATGAGGACCAGTAAATAATCATTTGATGGCAGCGGTCCCAAAAAATCTACTGCAACGTCGATCCATGGCTCGACCGGAAGCTCTCGTCTCTTAATAGGATGTGGGAGATTAGGCGCTGAAACCAGCGTGCAACCTTTACAGGCCTTAACTCGATTTTCAGCGTCTCGATCTATCTTTGGCCACCAAACTTTACTTCTGAGACGAGTCTTCATGGCGACAATGCCGGGATGACCTTGATGGGCGGCCTCAAGCACTTTCTGTCGAAGTTCTTTGGGGATTATCAACTTGCTACCTCTTAAAGCAATGTTTCCTTGAAAGCAAATCTCAGCCTGGAATATTTTATAAGGGCTAACCGTGTCATGCCATTTGTTTTCATATATGCCTCTTTTCAGCGCCATTATTTCTTCATCTGCAGCACAGACGGCTTCAATCTCTCTTAATGGGACTGCCATTGGCCTGCTGTATTCTACGATGGCATTGATATAGTTTTCATTGTCAAACGGTTTAGGACTGACCGATTGGCAAAGTCGAGAGATTGGGTCGGCAATGTTATCCTTGCCTGGACGGTAGATGACTTTGTACTTGTAAGCCTGCAAGCGAAGGACCCAGCGCTCAATTCGTGTGCATGGTTTAGATCTGGGGCCAAAAATGATTTCTAGGGGTTTATGGTCGCTTATAAGCTCAAACTCTTTGCCGAACAGATATATTTTAAAATGCTCTACTGCCCAGACAAGGGCCAAAGCCTCCTTCTCGGTCTGGCAATACCTTTTCTCGCAATCGGTTAGGCTTTTGTTACCGAACGCTATAACGCGAGGTCCATTATGATCGATTTGGATCAGTACAGCTCCTAATCCGACCGGAGATGCATCTGCTACTATTTGCGTTCTGTCAGCAGGGTTATAGTATCCTAGCGTTTGGATATTTGACAACCTAGCTTTAAGGGTATCAAACGCTTGCTCTTGAGTGCTAGTCCAATATTTACCGAGGTCAGTAGTTTTGCTTAATTTCAGCCGTATCAGCTCACGAAGGGGCTCAGTTAATGATGCCAAGTTTGGGATCCACTTACCCACATAGTTGACCAACCCGAGGAAACTTTGAATCTCTTCTACATTGGCGGGCTTCTTCGTAGACTGAATGGCTTGGATATATTTGTCCAAGGGTTTTACTCCTTTTTCGGTGAGTTCATGTCCTAGGAATTCAATCTTATTGGTCTTATAAAGGCACTTAGTTTCATTAAGCAAGACGTCGTTATCCTTCAACACCCGGAGGACTTTTTTAAGTCGTGAGTCATGTTCCTGTTCATCAGATCCGTAGATAATGATGTCGTCGATAAAATTTGCAGTACCTTCACATCCTAGCAACATCTTCTCTAGTACCTTTTGGAACATTTCTGGTGCACAAGAAACCCCGAACATTAACCTCTTGTATCGGTACAATCCTCTACTGGTGCTGAAAGTTGTAATGTGCCTGCTGGCCTCATCAATCTCTAGTTGATGGAACGCATTTTTTATGTCAAGACGTGAAAAGAATTTGGCTTGCCTAAAATTGGGTAGTAGTTCGTCCATAGTAGGGAGAGGATGGTTCTCCCTTATAATCGCTTCATTCGCCCTCCTCATGTCGATACAAATCCGAAGGTCACCATTTTCCTTGAGAACGGGCACCATTGGCGATACCCATTGTGAAGGCCCGTTGACTTCTTCAATGATATCAGCCTCTTGAAGTTCCGTCAGTTTTGAGTTAACCTTTTCTTCCAAAGGTATTGGTATCCTTCTGTACGGTTGGATAACTGGTTTGACTTTATCATCGATTGGGATTTGTATTTTCACTCCTTTAAATTTTGGGAAAGTACCGATGTTGTTAACAGGCTCTATGTCAGGTATACCAAGCTTAAGAATACCGAGTTGTTTTGCGCTTATCTTTCCCAAAAGATTGCGTGTCCCATTTCGAATGACGTTAAACGTAGCCATTATTTCAAGATCCTCACGAATGTATATTTGTGCTTCGAAGGCTCCCATTATCTCCAAAGGCTTTTGGCCACCATAAGGCATTAATGTTTTGTCAGGATCTGAAACTTGATTTGATGCTTTAACATTGTGACTCTTTAAATATTCCCACGTTTTATCACTGATGATATTATTTTTACTGCCAGAGTCTATCAACATCTCAATAGTGACACCGCCGACTTTACAATTTATTATCTCATCGTCATCCAAGTGAAATATATAGTCCACTTCTTCGGTATCCTTTTGTGGGTTGCAAATTTTTTGCCTTTTTACTTTATCAGATTTTTCATTTGTTTGTGGTTCAAATCTCCGTTTTAGATTTCTAGTTTTACAGTGATCTTTGAAGTGGCCCACAATCCCACATTTCAAACATTTTTTGTCCTTAGCAGGGCAATCATTCGCAAAAGACAGGTGTTTATTACTACCGCATCGATAGCATGTCTTTGAAGGCCCTCTTGTAGATCTAGTTCGTAATTTCATGGTCTCGATTCTATTGATGTCTGATTTTCCTGCATCACATATCTTACTTGAACCTGCTTTCCCAAACGTGTCTAGTTGTCTGTTGACAGTTTCAAGTGTGGTAGCTATAGTGATTACCTCTTGTAAGGTGATACTATCTCCTCCCGATAAAATCTTTTTCCGTAGTTCAGCGCTATGCCCCTTTTCGATGATTTGGTCAATTAAATGTTCATCCTTTGCTGTAAATTTACATTTGTCAGCTTGCTGACGAAGCCTCACCAGAAAAGCTTCAAACCTTTCACCTTCATCTTGCTTCATGAGTCTGAAGATGTAGCGTTCATAGTATCGGCTTTGCTGAGGGGAAAAGTAGGCATCTAATTTTCCCATAGCCACCTTATAAACATCAACGTCGTCAGATTCGTCGGCGTGAGCACCTGGTAAGTTGTAATATACATCTTGCAGAGCAAGTCCACCAAGATGTAGAAGTGTGGCGCGCTTTACTAATTCATCCTCAATATTAGCGGCTACAAAATATATGTCCAGGGCCCTTTTCCATTTTTCCCATCTCACACCGACAGAAACTGGGTCACCTCCACAATCGAAATGTTCTAGGCTTGGAAGTGCTGATGTTACTTGGGTCATTTTGGTGCGATCTGCAACAACACGTGATTCTGTATAGTCCAATTTGCAACTACGCAGGACCTCATGGCCTTCCAGCAACATCCAAACCTTTTATTATGTACGCTTGCATCAAATCACAATATACACAGTCTATCATATTGACCATCCATATAAAAGTATCTCTAATCACTTTTATTCCTCATGCGGCCTATCAAATTGACCTCTCAATCCATTGTTAACTTTTAACTGGAGTAAAACAACTATTGTCTATCATATTGACATTTCACATAAAAGTCTTCCAAATCACTTTTATAAACTCGTGCGGTCTGTCAAATTGACCTCTCAGATATCATTAATTGTTAACTTTAATTAGAGTAAAATCAAGTATTGTCTATCATATTGACATTTTAAATACTTAAAAGTCTTTCAAATCACTTGTATAACTCGTGTGGTCTCTCAAATTGACCTCTCAGATATCATCCACTGTTACCTTTAACCACAACAAACATGGTCTCTCATATTGACCTTTCATACAAAAGTTTTTCCATTTTTATAATTATTCAATATTCGTTTGGTCTATCAAATCACGACAACACTAACAACAAAGCTTATCGATCTTATTGATCACACATACGAATAATTGCTAGCAGCACCTACCTACCTACCCGCAATAGGAAGGTATGTAGGTACACGCATGGTCCATCAAATCGACCATCTAACAAAAGCATTTATCTTATTAACTTTCATAGGTAACACCCATTTTACCAAACACATATCACACAGGTACCGACAAGTATGTAATGTCTGATGCCGATTACCTATTAATTTGACAACATCTGCTTATCTCTATTGAAGGCGGATATCAATTTTTAAACCTTTATATAGCACGCGTTTTCACAAAAATAGTGGATTAGTTGCAATCACTACGTAACGTAATTAATTACAACCCCGTCATTTAAATAACTACTTAAACAAGGAATTCTAATCTATTTTTTAACGGTACTACGTAGGTAATTAAAAGATTTCAATAATATTTTATGTATAATACTCTTTTAAAGTGCCTACTAGTAAGCAGGTTTAAACATCAGATCTTAGGTACTTATGGTTGCAGGTAAACATTATAATTATAAATCAACTCATAGTTGCATCGCAATGGCCACTCGGGGCCAATTCCATATGGAAACAAGTTGTTTACCGCTTTTTCTTGTTAACTGAATGATTCTTTTAAGTAACGCTAGTTATTTATCATCTAAATAACATTTGTACAGATAGCGAGCGATGCAACTAACTTATGTCCCTTTTTTCGTTGTTTATTCGTACCTATGACTTTTACCTACTTACTATCCCTTTCTTTTCCTTGTATTTAAGTTGTAAGTACTTACATTTACCTCGATCGCCACTTGTAAAATACACAATAACACCACGGAACCTCAGGTTACTTCAGGGCACGACCGCTCGGCGTCACGGTTACCAGCAGACTACCCCCACTCCTACAGGTGCAGTATACTACACTGCATATCATGATCTCACTTTTATTTACCTTTAAACTTAAAACTCTGAATATTATTTTTGTGTATTAGCTTTGTGTTTCGCGCCGAAAGGCGCGTTTTGTAACCAAACAGCATTTTAAATGTTTTGCTCATAATATATGTCAAATAGATTTTGCTGCATATCATGATCTCACTTTTATTTACCTTTAAACTTAAAACCCTGAAAGATATTTGCTTTGTGTTTCGCGCCGAAAGGCGCGTTTTGTAACTAAACAGCATTGAAATGAAATGAAATGAAATGAAATTTATTTGCATAAAATATGGTACAATAAGGTGTTCTATTCTATTTTAGCACATTAACATATTTTGCCGGTTAAGCATGCAAATATTGACTTAAAATTAGTAAGCAGGTAACACTATTAAGTATAATATCACATTATTTATTATAAACATTTTTTTTTTTACATATTAGTCGTATTACTTTATAATATTATATTACACGACGAGTAGGTCATCTACGGTGTAAAACATCTGACTTATAAGCCATCGATGAAGGTGTGATTTAAATGCAATGAGAGACAGGGTTTTTATATTTTCCGGAAGGGCATTAAATATTCTCATACACATGTAGTAACTACTTTTCATAAATAGGGAAGTATTGGGAATGAAATCTAATACAAGTTTATTTGGATATCTCGTGTCTCTCTGATATACTTCCTCTGCTTTTTTAAATAAATCCGGATATTTTTTTACAAAAACTGCTGCCTCAAAAATGTACATACACGGTAGAGTTAAGATATCATGTTTTTTGAATATAGGTCTACATGTATCCCATTTACCTAACCCACACATTGCCTTTAAACATTGCTTTTGCGCTATAAATGCCCTATTCATATCACTGGAATTACCCCATAAGAGAAGACCATATCTTAAATTGGATGCGACATATCCATGATACGCCATTAAGACTGTGTTCCAAGCCGATACGTTACGCAGTCTCCTCAAGACATATGCAAACTTAATTATTTTGTCACATACAGTGTCTACTTGTTTTTTCCAATTACAGTTTTTATCAATATCGATTCCTAAAAATCTGGCTGTCTCAACTTCTCTAATTTGTGTATCATTATATTTGATGTCTAATAGTTTACCTTTATCTCGTACATTACAGAATTGAATGAATTGGGTTTTACTAAGGTTGACCGATAAATTATTTAATTGAAGCCATGCTACTACTGCTGTAATCGTATTATTAATTTCACTATTGTATTGTGCTTCGTCATTGCACGTAACTAAAACTGAAACATCATCAGCAAAGAGCGTACATCGGTGTGTTGTGATATCTGGCAGATCATTAATATATATTAAGAAAAGGAGTGGTCCCAGCACACTACCTTGTGGTACTCCTAGGCTATTTTTCATATATGAGGATCTATGACGGATTGTTGTTGAATCTTTTGTGCTGTCTATTTCAACACATTGCTGCCTGTCTGTTAAGTACGACTTAAGCCACTGTAATGCAAGTCCTCTTATCCCAAGATTATTAAGTTTTTGGATTAGTAGCTCATGTGAAACAAAATCAAATGCCATAGACATGTCAAAGAAGACTACAACAGTTGGCTTCTTTTTATCCATACTTCGAATAACATCATTAATTAAGTTGAAAGTAGCAAGAGTGGTACTTTTGTGTTTTTGAAATCCATTTTGTTCTTTTTTTAGTATGGCATATTTTTCTAGAAAAGACATGATTCGTATATGAATGGCTTTTTCAAATATTTTTGAGATAATTGAAATAAGTGTTATTGGACGATAATTACACATAGTGGACTTGTCTCCTTTTTTCAACAGTGGTTTGACTACGGATAATTTTAAAATATCTGGGAAGCAGCCCTCTTTAAATGATAAATTCACTAAATGAGCGATAACCGGGACTAGTTCATCGACACATAGTTTCAAAATCTTAGTAGATATTCCGTCATAGCCTGTAGAATTTGTATTTTTGAGGGATCTTATTATACTTCTTACTTCATCATAACTTACAGGGTTCATGAATATAGTATTATTTACGTGTTTTGAGTTAGTGTTCTTTAAAGTAGAGTTTGTATCGGAGAGTGTACGTTGAATGAAGTATCTATTGAATTCATCTGCTATTTTACTAGGGTCTTGAATAATGATACCATCTTTATTTATTTCAGAAATATGATTATTTGAGAGGTGAGGATCTGGATTGTCTTTAATAATGTTCCAACAGGCTTTGCTTTTACTTGTAGAGTTCTGTATAAGTTTGTGATTGTGTAGTTTTTGAGAACTGTGTATACAATTTGTTAGCATTTTAGAGTATATTTTGTATTTGTTTTTGTACTTTCTGGAGTTTTATCTTTGTAATATTGGAAACGTAGGGTGCGTTTATATTTACAACTTAGTCTAAGACCTCTTGTTATCCATTTTTGTGTTTTGCAATTCGTTGAGATTTTACACTTTATAAACGGAAAACAAAGGTCGTAGAACAAACAGATTAAGTCGTGAAAAGATTTAAAGGCCTCATTCATGTTAGAAGTATTATATGATTCAGAAAAACTTAAAGATTTTAGACATTTTAAATGTTTTGCTCATAATATATGTTCCTTTGAACTAGACTATCTACTCAAAGGATTGAAAGTATAAAAACGAACATTATTCATAAATCACTCTTGATTTGACACAATTTTTGTAGTAGGTACGAGGTACGAGCATAAAGCAAAACAAAAAATATTGCTAACAAATCACAGGGATTTCAAGCATACCCGCTTTTGACGTTGACAGTTCAGATAATTGACAATATTGACATTCGAGATGTTGATATTGTAAGATGAAATTGAAATAGATAACCACTTATCGTACTGTATTTATTTGTTATTGTTTTAATTTAACACTGTTAATTCATTAAGTTTAGTCTGCATTGTAAAATAAAATAGGAGATAACGTTTCGTCTGCTCCAGTAGAACGGAAACAATGTCGGCGTACGGACCTGTAAGTTTATTTTATTACAACGCAAACTGTATTTAGAAGATGATTGATAAGACATTGGTTTTCAATAATAATAATAGAATATCTCGAGTATATCACGTGCCCTATGAGTGGTCCACCTATTTGTTGTTTTCAACCTGTCGCATTTAATATGAATATTTAAAACATTCGTATTATATAAAAGCATTCAGTTGAGGTAAACCACATCCTGCACCTTTGAAGGTAGAACTTTGAAAATCGATACATATTGAAAAGCTGTAAAGCTAAGTAAGAAAGAAGTTTTCGTAATTCTAATCTTACATGTGTTTTTGTTAGGATTTAGAATATATTTTCGTGTTTTTCGTTTTATGAGCCATGGATAGGCCTCGGATCTCGGACATTGCTGAAACCGGGCATAAAGTTGAAAATCCCGGACTTTCATTGAAATCGCGCTCTCGGCCCGGGCACAAGAATTTTTTTTTTTAATATAGAAATATATTATTTTGCTAGGCATTGACTTGAACCCAAAAATGTCTGAGTTTACTCCGGACAGTTTTAAAAATACGGCCCGGACGCTCCCCGGACAGGCTCCAAACTAGGATAAATCCAGGGAAACCCCGAGGGATGGCAGCCTTCTTCTTCCTCTTCTCACTAATCGTGATAAAATTTATTTTATAAACTTTGCGCATAAACCTTAATGTGATTGACTAAATGAAACAGTATTACACAAAAATATTTAGCACATTTGTCACAAACCTGCAAAAACTTTTGTATGAATACATTTAGTAGTTTATTCTAATAATGTGTTCTAGGAGCACCCTCGAAATCTGATACCAGAGCTGTGCAATCAGTTCTATCACTTAGGATGGGTAACGGGAACCGGGGGTGGCATCTCCATAAAGGAAGGGTAAGTAACCTAAGTACTATTCCAGATTAAATTATGCATGTATTTCAATTCATAAACTACAATGTACTGTATTTGTTGGCTGACTTCTAATTTAACTTTTAATAATAAGAAAAAGTTAGTAAAGTTAGTAAAGCTAACACATTATTCATTCCCATAGTTTAAACTGATGTTTAATTGGTTTCAGAGAAAAGATCTACATAGCACCGTCAGGGGTACAGAAAGAACGGATGAAGTCAGATGATCTATTTGTGCAGACAATCAATGATGAGGACCTTGAACTTCCACCTCCGGAGAAACAGTAAGTGAATCTATGTATATTAGAGATGAGCCGGATATTCTGTAAATATTCGGTACTCGGCAAGTTTTTCAATGCTCATATTCGGCCAAATAAGTAAGTAAGTAAATTAAGTAAATAAGTAACTAGCATAGATTGTTTCGTAATTCATTGTATAATGACAATGACATCCTGTTTCACTAAGGAACTAC
Organism: Lathronympha strigana; assembly: GCA_949128165.1. Lineage (NCBI taxonomy): Eukaryota > Metazoa > Arthropoda > Insecta > Lepidoptera > Tortricidae > Lathronympha > Lathronympha strigana. Next base: position 7,344,167 of record OX421911.1, read on the forward strand.
CAAAAAGAGATAAATATGAGTCAAAATATCAATACCAGTGTTGTAAGAATTCGTGTTCATGGCCTTTGAGTGTGAAGACTCGTGAGTCTTCTTGCCTCAAAGCCTTAAGACTCAAAATTAGCTCTAAATCACAATACTACATACTCAAAGATTTATTTAACAAGGCAAATTTAAAAGGACTTTTTAGAATAAATTTAATTAATGTCTGTGACACCTACTACCATTTTTCAGTTTTAAACAAACTCTACTTCATTAGTTGTATGTAGGTAGGTATTTGGTCAAATAATGGACATCCCTTAGACTGGCGACTGGTTTGCGACAGGGGGTTTCGGTGTGTGCGCCACACTCATGTCCTTGTGGCACAGACGCAGACTGAATGGGACACCATGGATTAAATTGTGTTGTAAAAAAAGTGCAGGCCCTTTTTCGAGACATGCGTCGCTTAATGACATAATGCGTCGGTCTCTTACCACCATCAACGTGCCTGCTCTCCTTACAAGAGACCCGATGGGGTGACCTTGGTTCCTTGGAGTTTGGGTTGGATGCTAGTGTGGGATGCCACTTGCGTAGACACGCTGGCACCGTCTCATATCCAACGAACTAATGTAAAAGTGGGCGGCGCGGCTAAAAGCGCCGAAGTTTTAAAACGTAACAAATATAAGAGCCTGGGTAGAGAATACCCTTTTTTCGGTTTGGGGTCGAAACTCTTGGTCCATGGGGCCCCAGCGCACGCAAGTTTTTCGTAGAAATCGCGAAACGCCTGGTTTATGTAACTGGTGACCGAAGACCTGGTGGCTTCCTTTGCGCAAAGTATCAGCATTGCGATACAACGAGGAAATGCCGCCAGCATCCTAGTTACAATGCCTCAAGGTCCTCAAGGACCTATTTTAGATTTAAGGTAGGTAGAGGTAGGTAGGTAGGTAAGTTACACTTACTGTATATATTTTGAAAATAAATGTTTTAAATTAGTTTAAATTATATAATTGAACTCAGTGAACTTGATTAAAAATTACTTAACATTGATCTTTCCAGGCTAAAGAAAAGTCAGTGCACTCCTCTATTCATGCTCGCGTACAAGGAGCGCGGCGCCGGCGCAGTCATACACACGCACTCGCCGCACGCCGTGCGCTGCACGCTGCTCTACGACAAGGAGTTCACCATCACGCACCAGGAGATGATCAAGGTATGTGCATGCTCGCTTACAAGGAGCGCGGGCATACACGCGCACTCACCCTACGCCGTGCGCTGCTCGCTGCAGTACGACAAGGAGTTCACATCACGCACCAGGAGATGATCAAGGTATGTGCATGCTCGCTTACAAGGAGCGCGGGCATACACGCGCTCTCACCCTACGCCGTGCGGTGCACGCTGCAGTACGACAAGGAGTTCACATCACGCACCAGGAGATGATCAAGGTATGTGCATGCTCGCTTACAAGGAGCGCGGGCATACACGCGCACTCACCCTACGCCGTGCGCTGCTCGCTGCAGTACGACAAGGAGTTCACATCACGCACCAGGAGATGATCAAGGTATGTGCATGCTCGCTTACAAGGAGCGCGGGCATACACGCGCACTCACCCTACGCCGTGCGCTGCTCGCTGCAGTACGACAAGGAGTTCACATCACGCACCAGGAGATGATCAAGGTATGTGCATGCTCGCTTACAAGGAGCGCGGGCATACACGCGCACTCACCCTACGCCGTGCGCTGCTCGCTGCAGTACGACAAGGAGTTCACATCACGCACCAGGAGATGATCAAGGTATGTGCATGCTCGCTTACAAGGAGCGCGGGCATACACGCGCACTCACCCTACGCCGTGCGCTGCTCGCTGCAGTACGACAAGGAGTTCACATCACGCACCAGGAGATGATCAAGGTATGTGCATGCTCGCTTACAAGGAGCGCGGGCATACACGCGCACTCACCCTACGCCGTGCGCTGCTCGCTGCAGTACGACAAGGAGTTCACATCACGCACCAGGAGATGATCAAGGTATGTGCATGCTCGCTTACAAGGAGCGCGGGCATACACGCGCACTCACCCTACGCCGTGCGCTGCTCGCTGCAGTACGACAAGGAGTTCACATCACGCACCAGGAGATGATCAAGGTATGTGCATGCTCGCTTACAAGGAGCGCGGGCATACACGCGCTCTCACCCTACGCCGTGCGCTGCTCGCTGCAGTACGACAAGGAGTTCACATCACGCACCAGGAGATGATCAAGGTATGTGCATGCTCGCTTACAAGGAGCGCGGGCATACACGCGCACTCACCCTACGCCGTGCGCTGCTCGCTGCAGTACGACAAGGAGTTCACATCACGCACCAGGAGATGATCAAGGTATGTGCATGCTCGCTTACAAGGAGCGCGGGCATACACGCGCACTCACCCTACGCCGTGCGCTGCTCGCTGCAGTACGACAAGGAGTTCACATCACGCACCAGGAGATGATCAAGGTATGTGCATGCTCGCTTACAAGGAGCGCGGGCATACACGCGCACTCACCCTACGCCGTGCGCTGCTCGCTGCAGTACGACAAGGAGTTCACATCACGCACCAGGAGATGATCAAGGTATGTGCATGCTCGCTTACAAGGAGCGCGGGCATACACGCGCTCTCACCCTACGCCGTGCGGTGCACGCTGCAGTACGACAAGGAGTTCACATCACGCACCAGGAGATGATCAAGGTATGTGCATGCTCGCTTACAAGGAGCGCGGGCATACACGCGCTCTCACCCTACGCCGTGCGCTGCTCGCTGCAGTACGACAAGGAGTTCACATCACGCACCAGGAGATGATCAAGGTATGTGCATGCTCGCTTACAAGGAGCGCGGGCATACACGCGCTCTCACCCTACGCCGTGCGCTGCTCGCTGCAGTACGACAAGGAGTTCACATCACGCAACAGGAGATGCCTTGCCGTACGCCGTGCGGTGGTCAATAGGATCCTCATTGCATTGAGAGCGGGTGTTAAGGCATACGTTATGGAAATATCCCGCCCGGAATGCGGGCCCTGTGAACCAATGAATACTATATCGCTTTAACAATTACTAAAAGAATTTCTTACTTTTTATCCGATTCCTGGAGTACATGACGTTATTATACTTAGGTATATGTTATATTGTAGGCAGAAGTACTCTTACAAATTTTTGACAGAAAAATAATTATTTTGAAAATAAACACTTGTTTAACCAAGACTGACACTCAATTTCAGGGCATAAAAGACGCTAAATTGGGCCGGTTTCTACGTTACGACGAAAAGCTAGTGGTCCCCATAATAGAGAACACTCCGTTCGAGAGAGACCTCGCGGGCAGTCTGGGCGAGGCGCTGGGCAAGTACCCCGGCGCCTGCGCCGTGCTGGTGCGCCGGCACGGCGTGTACGTGTGGGGGGACACGTGGCAGCAAGCCAAGACTATGTGAGTATCACCAGAGGCCTATTGCCACAGCGTAAGGATGTATTCTATACAGTGGGTTAACTCCGCCGATTTCTGGGTCATCGATGGGGGGCGCGCGGGGAAGGAGGCGGAGAGGATATGCCGCCGAATTTCTATGAAAATTCGGCGGTCTATTTTAAGGGGTGTAAAATGGAAATTAGTTTGCCAATCAGACTGTAATATCTTTCGCATAGTTTTTGACAACCCTGAGCCTCAGCACGACCAGCGAGCCGAGCCGCTGGCCGTGTATAAAGTTACCTCACTGTATGGAATACATCCCTACGCTGTGCTATTACATAATGACTTGTAGCTTGTAATATTAGCGGAAGTCTCTTTTCAATCCCTCTTATTAGAAAGAGAGTTCCGCTAATATTACAAATTACAAATAATCATGCAATTGACCCCAGGGGTCACTTCGTGTTCTACGTTGACACAAAATCTTCCGCCTACGGGTGGCAAACTGTCAGGGTTCGCGCAATGCGCATTACCACACGGGTGCGTTCAGATATATTTATATTTCAAACGCCTTATACTAATTTATACTTAGTCAAATGAATACCAATAATAATAAATAATCATTATAAACCTGTTCTTATAATACAAATAATTTTCCGAATCCGATACATATTTTGTTCCTATTAGTTAACAGATTTTTAAAAGAAACCTTTTTTTACATCATAAGTTACATTTACATCGCTACCAACAGAGACCTGCCTAGGTAATTTTAATAAGCATGATATTGTCTGTATCCAGTAATCATTGCCGCGAAAAGACTTTAAATTTTAGTCATCGCCTTTCTTAATCCGGATTTCAGGACAGAGTGCTACGACTACCTGTTTGAGATGGCGGTGGAGATGAAGAAGCTGGGCCTGGACCCTGCTTTCAACCCTGAAGCTCAGACCAAATCTGCTAACTAAGATGCCTTCTACACGTTGGCGACGAGGCTTGTTGACGAGATGAGAGTTGTTGCCAATCGAGTTGGTAGTAGGCGGTTGGCCACAAAATTAATTGTACTGACCAAGATCAGGGTAGCCTTGGACCGTCGGGAGCTGATCGTGGCAAGTTGGGTTGAGAATACATCCTGTATATATTACCATTCATTATGATGCCAAAGACACGTATGAATGGATTGTAGTATACTTATTTTAAAATTTACATTAATGTTCATAAAGAACACTGGGTGCTGAATTCCATGCATGTCTTAAAACCTATTTTCTGCCCTCCCGCCGGCAAGTAGCCAATTGCAGGCGACGCTAAACAAATTCGCCGCTTGCCGACTGCGTCGAGCAGAAAAATAGTGTACATACCTTGGCCAGTAAATAAGAAAGCCTCAGATCACATGTTTATTGACCTCAGCTTCGCTTGGAATAACAATTACACGAGATCTAGAGATATTTCTTACTTTACAGGCCTCGGTACGTAATCTACTATCAAAGTACCTAAGGCATAAGCGAGCTTTGATAAATCGGGTTAATAACCGAGCGAACGTTGCTAGTCGTGCGGAGACTTTAGAGACCTACTGTACAGTCACCCACACAGCTGTGAATACAGCCAAAGTGCCAAAAATATGTATACAGGATTTATTGCCTGAGCATTAAGGTCGTGTATACATATTTTTGGCACTTTGGCTGTATTCATAGCTGTGTGGCTGACTGTACGACATTTTTCTATATCAGCTGCTTCGTTTTTTTTTCATATGTCTTGATTAATTTTGCTACTAGTTATGCTATAGATATAAGCTAAATAAATCGAATAATCTATTTTCAAAAGAATGCAGTACTCCACTAGAAATTTATAATAAATCTATTTTATTACAATATTGGCTTTTATTTGTTGCTTTCAGTATTATTAATTTGCTAGATTATCAGGTAGTTAGTTCTCTTGGTTTTAGCTGTACCTAACCTTTGTTCTTGAAAACAGTTGTTCAGTTAAGCTAAGCACTTTCAATAAAAACGCTGCAGAAAGGTATGCGAAATAGATATTTTTTATCATGATTCAGACATCCAGCTCGAGTAAAAGGTCGTTGGTTAATCAATTCACAGTAGAAGTCGGCGGCAGAAAGATCTAAGTAGGTGGAAAGAGGGGAGAACTACAGACAATATCTGACAGCACCTCAAAAAAGTATGTCTACTGTCCACATCCACATCTGATCCTCGATTCGCGAACGAAGCGCGACATAGAAGTTATCCCATTCAACGCCAATCACGACACGTTGTCGTTATGCCCGCCATTTTCGCTATAAAACCGGAAGTACATGTTATCGGCTACGGCGTAGTGCTACGAGAAATTCTTAGCGGTGAATGAGTTATGGTAGTTCTCGGCTCTGCCCATTAGACCTAGGATTTTGCGCTAACGCTTATTATTCATCTTCGCCGTCCTAGTTTGATCCTAGTTCTGTGGCTTTGCCGCACTTGCGTACAAAATTGCAGTGCGACATAAAAAGGTAGAAATTAAAAAGTGGCAACATCGTAGTGTCGTCCAGCCTTCTTACATTAAGGTACCTACTGATACACATGCTCATTAATAGCATGCTTATTAGCAAGCGGGGTAGAGGGAGGGGCCCCGCTCCCAACCCCTCTTGCTAATATGCACAAAGCATGCTAGTAGTGCTTAGCATGATTGTGTAACAGTAGCTTGATTTGAAAGGGCCAACACTACGTGGTTGCCAAATTTTTTTTCTACCTTTTACTCTGCACTGGACAAGTAAGTAGGTACTACAGAGAGGCAAGACTCTATGCTATGAAGTGACAAGGCGACAAGTCACAGGCAGTGTATACCTATTGCAAAAAAATGTAATCGTCAACTATCAAGTAAGAAAAAAAACAGTCGTGTCTGGCCTGAAGGAAGCAAAATTCTAGTAATTTTTCTTAAAAATTAAAATACGATGTAATTAAATTTTCCGGTAGTCACAATGATGAAGAGGGTTAAACGGAGGCCGGGCCGCAGTCCGATTGCTAAGTATGACCGATACGAGCAGCATAAGCCAGTATTTGTCCCGCCTGAAGAGAAGGAGGTATTTCCACCTTCGAAGGAAAGAGGCGTCAGGGAAGAAGTAAGTAGCCTTAGATCCGGTTAGAGTCGGTTGACTGTATCTATAGTAGCAAGGGGTTCTATGCCGAACTATACCTGCTATTCTCGTAATGGATTTTCGTGTTACGGGGACCAGTCGCGAGCTGCAGTGGGCGTCGTTGTAGAATGTTGGAGTGGAGCAAACGTGAGGGGTGTGGTTCACACAACTTACGAAATTCGATCATGCTACTATAGATACAGTCAACCGACTGCACTTAGGTACATTTAAATTATTACAGTGACATAGTCCTCTAGCACATAGCACCTCTAGCACAAATGTGTTGCGACACTATTTCTGAATTACTTACTACATTTAGAAAGAGACAGGTGCCTAGTCTGTCTCGCGCGCTAGATACTGTCGCGGCACTCTTGTGCTAGGACTAATTGGCAACATAAGTTTATACTCGTAGCATTTAAGAAATATTGTAAAGATATATTTTCAATATTAGGCATGTGAGCCTACCTAATTAAATGTCTGTTCTACCAAAGGAGACGGTCAATGTATATGGACGCCAGCAAAATCCATTTACAAAAACCAAGTCACATAGGTGCACGCTCTACAAACCCAGCAATGAAGACTTCGGGCAGCTGACGGAAATGGCTTTGCCTCCGGATGATGTAAGTTTAAAAAAGTAAACCATAATTATAAACAAAACATAATCGGCACATGGCAATATGCCATCATGTTATGAACTGCTAATGATGACCATTAGCCAGTTCTACTCCAACTTCACCCTGCCGCCTATCGTTATGTCTAAGAAAAATGTTTCGAGATATAGACCTCACACCCGCGATCTTCGGAACGAAAGTTGCGCACATTATACCACTAGGGCACATACAAGTTCCTCGTATGTAAAACAAGTAGGTAGATACTATACAGTTAGTAGGTAGGTACTATAATTTTAACGGCAGCCTTATTTACCCCAGTATTATCAGAACCCTCTTCATGAAAACTGCCACGACGCGCCAGGCATGACCAAACCGGAGCAGAAGAATGCCTGCGAGGGGTCCCTGGTGCAGACCCGCTCGGCGTTCGTGGAACCGGCCAGCGAGCTGAAACACGACGAGAATGTGACGGCGAACCTGGTTAGTTTCAAATCCTTTAGGTTCGGTTCCTTCCCCATTCCTATCCTGAACGATCGTTACTTAACCTTAAGTTATCGGAGCAGAAGAAGACCCCACGCAGGCGTGCGGTCTCTGGTGCAGAAAGGAGGAGAAACAAATATCGTGTCTGTCACCGCAGAAATTTAAGCTGAAAGGTTAGGTACCAAAATTTGATTTATTTCTAGCCCCTGAGACACAGGTTCTCTACCTAGTTTGGAGGTTGGAAGTATTCTTCCATTCCAAAGACGTTTTTGTAGGTTTGTGTAAGTATCAGAACTGTGTATAATTTATCGTGTAAAGATTTATGCAAAATAAACTATACATATTATTATTATACCTACTATATATAATCTGTAGCAGATTAAGGTAGACTTCCGGTTGATACTCAAGATGGGGAAGTTGTTTCGGGAATATATTTTTGTTTCGTTAATAGTTGTTTAGTGTGGGACATTGATAGCTTATTATATTATACAGTGAACTAACGGAGAAGTGTCCAGCTAATGAAGAATTAATCTTGAAACGTGTTTAACCACTCTTTGGTCATCACCCGGTAGTCCGGTCCGAGGTCGTCACAAAGAGCAAGGCTTCTCACCGTAAAGTCACGCTCAAAGAGCGAATTTCGTTATAAAACTGTAGGTACACTTGCTAAATAAACCTTGATACTGACAAAATTGTCCCACTGGACAGATTCCATTTGTTTAAAAAAACTGAACTAATAACAAACAACTAACAAAAGATAACAACTAAAAAAGCGTTTTTCATTCTTGCCTTGGCAAGGAATGCAGAAACATTTGAACATTGCACTCATCAGCTTTTGTTACTAGGTGGAGGACTCGCAGTGGCAGACCATAGACAGTATCAGCGATGCCGACTTGTTCCTATCAAGACCACCAAGTCTGGAGCGAAGCCAGGAGACGCCGAAAGGTGTGTACCTGATGGGACTCCTTGGCCTGATTCTTCCTCTTCCTAGTGGGCTCATGCCATGGCTGAGGGAGCCTGGGGTCCGCTTTGGCTACTACTCCCAAGATTTGGCTTAGGCGCTACTTTTACGAAAGCAACTGCCACATATCTGATCTTCCATTCCAACCCAGAGGGTAAACTAGTCCTAATTGGGATTAGTCCGGTTTCCAAACGATATTTTCTTCACCGAAAAGCGATTGATAAATATCAAATGATATTTCCGATTTTCCTCTATTCCGAAAAAACTTGAGAGTACGAGTCGGTAGGATTTGAACCCGCGACCTTCCGATTGAAAGTCACACGTCTTGCCAATATTTAGGCCACCAATGCTTCCTTATTACCTACGGTTCCCGGCTACCTTGGCCTGATTATTAGGTGTTAACTTGAGTCATTCTGAGAAAATGTACCGTATTTTAAGGGCACGTCACAAATCTACAGTATTTTTTTTAATTAGGTACCTACGTGACTATGAATTGTTTGACAATAGGTACTATCGCGTTCAAAATTGCATGGACTGTTTATGAATAGATTCATATAAATTGCCCATGCACTTTTAAAACCGATTGTTTTGTTGCTTATTCCGCATTCGGATGAACGAAATCTGCTTCGGATAATACAATTGAGGGTTCGAATAATAGAAGGTTCTGGTAAAGGTAGTTCCACCAGAGATGAGGTCACGCACACAGCAACATTATCTTGTAATGACATCTGGATTTTGAAATTACTGTTCTTTTTTGTACCGATGGCAACTTCAACAGTGAATTGTAAGATATGCCAAGAAGTTTTTGAACCTTATAAAAAAATACATCTTGAAGTGTTTTCATTAACATTCACTCATTCATTTCATTCGTTTACTTTTTTGTAATCAGTAGGTACTTCATGTATGTAGCTGTGTGTTAATCTAATAATTCACCTCAACTCTCGTGAAACAATCTATACTAAAGGATCATATCTACAATATGATAACATACGTGTCACACGTGTGACGAATTTCAGATGCATTTCAATTTAACTAACTGAAATGCTATAACTATAATTCCATAGTATTTGCGGTTTCCAGATAAAAAGGTCACTCCATTGGTCCGAAATAACATTCGTATATCAGAGACACCTCACGTAAAACGAATCGCAGAGAAGTTCTCGAAGTTCAAAAGCAACAACATTGAGGTCCGCAAGTTGGAAGAGAGAGTGGTCTGCCTTGAATACGATATATTCAACTTGAACGCAGCCGACCCCGCGGTGCCGGTGCAGAAGATGAGGGCATTCTTCTCTATAAAAATGAAAGATTTAGAAAACGACAAAGGTTTGAAACATCATATTATTTATTAAAATTCTCATAGCGGGTTACTCACGTCAATAAAGTCGAAAATAGCTCGACATGTTCTCGACCTGACCTCGTCGAGAGCTGACCGCGCTGGGGCTCGCAGTGTGCGTAGAGCAGCCGCCGCGGCTAGACGCATGACTCATGAATAAGGGACACGGACTGTTCCGAAACATGTCGAGCTATTTTCGACTTTATTGACGTGAGTAACCCGCTATGACAATTTTAATATGTCTGATACGGGAGTTTTCTAATCATATTATTTGTCTACAAATGTAATGCATAATGTTTTTCCATTCGCAATGTTTCGCTCGTATTTGTCATGCTACTTCAATAGACATCGGTACTTTTAGGACATTAGTCTATCTATTCGAAAAAATCGAACGTTCAGTCCAACCGTGCGCTTCAGTTACCGATGGGCCAAGGAGCCAGTGGCCCATGGTTCCCTAGTGTAATCTTGACCAGACGAGATCTTAAGTCTACCGTTTTAAAATATATCTCTAACTGCGTTCTTTATTGAATCGCAGTGGTATTTTTGATTCAGTAGCCATAATTATCTATGATCTATATGCCCCGACCACTACCACTAAGGTTTAACAACTCACAGCAAACACAAAGACTGCTAAGGACTTGGGTTTCTCCGCGTTCTCAAATCCTGCACTGATAGGCTGGTCTTGCCTTTATCATCTTTTGGGTTATGAGTCACTCTCGCAATTACTTTAGATACTAGTTAGAAGCCGATGATGCATCTATCAGATAGACGCCGTGACAGATGATAAAGGGACAATCAACTTAGTCCATCACTTAGTCGGGCACTAATGTTTTAATTATATACAGCATTATCCTTTACAGCAAACATTCATTCCATTCCATCTAAAGTTAAACGCAACTTCAACATAGACGATGGAGACCTACAGAAATTGCACAAGAAAGAAATAGAAATCATAGACGACGAAATACCTGAAAATAGGTCCTTGCTCGAGGATCTCAAACGGGTGCTGAGACGCAAACGGGCTCTCGAAAACAAAAAGAAACAACCAACATTAGATCTTATGTGTCTGTACGAAATGGCTAAACGAGAGAGCCCTCCTGTGAACTCTGACTATTCTAACACTAATCTTTTATCCAAAGCAGAATTGCAGGAAATAAAAGACTTAATTCTGAAGAAATGCGAATCAAACGTGTACGGAATCAATAGGAGGACGGTGAAATGCAAGGAAGAAACAGCGAATGACGCGAAGTGTGTGCTATCGAATAGTTTGATCTGTGAATTGATGCGTGAGGCTGAAGTGTAAAAAAGTTTAATTTTAGTCACTAGTTTCAACCTAAGTATTCAGTATATTTAATCAGGATTTATATTTGTCAGTTTTGTTACATCGTATGAAAAATTTATAAAAATATACGATAGATAAATTATGTTCGCATTTTTATTACTATTAGCGTCACTTACACCACCCGAGTTAGGCAACTAACCCGGATGTTATGCGTTTGTAAATATTGAATTTTACTGCTAACTCCAGGTTAGTTGGCTAACCCTGGTTGACGCAAGTGACCCTAAAGGTTAATATTGGCTAGCAAAACTATTCAGGTTAGGGCCACGGGCAAATAAAAGCTGTCACACAGATGCCACGTCAACGACTTGTCAAAACAGAAATTGAAATAAGGGTTAGATAATATTGGCTAGCCAAAGTATAATCCAGGCTAGGGCGCTAGGCCACGGTCAAACAAAAGCTGTCACTCAGATGCCATGTCAACGACTTGTCAAAACAAATTGAAATGCATGCGTTGCATTGCATGGTCTATGTTGATCTACGGTCTGTAACGGATCAATCCGTCGCACAAGGACTCATGGTGCGGATATATCCGTCCTTGGCATCGAAGAAAGGTCAAGACCAGGGAGGGAGGGGGGGTGGGGGGGGAGGTATAAGACCTGCACGCATAGTGTAGGTAGATAATTGTCATATCACCTTAGGCTGAAAAACTTTTCAACGAGATTGCAATTGACAGTGACGACTTGACTTGACAGGAATTCTAGAATGACGCTTCACATGAACCACTCATAAACAGAACATTACGAAAATTATTTTACCTACGGGTAAAATATTTCATCGTGGTCGAAATGAACGTAAAATATGGCACTCAATCAAATATGGGTCTAAATGAATAATAACACTACATTTACAAAATAAGTACCAGTATGGGAACAAGATGTCAGATAAGGACTCCGACTTCGGCATAAGTTGTTCGTTACTTTACGATATAATTGCTATAGGTATATTTTATGCCTGTATTATTGTATTTTCTAACGATGATAGGTGACTCCTTGATGACGTCCATGTGAGACGAAGAGTATTGGACTAACAATAATCATATCAATTTTCCTAGAAAGTGTAAATAAACTGTGATAAAAAATGTGAGCAGTGTTTTATTTTTATTGGTGGTGGCAATGGAAGGTAGGTACGACCGCTAGCACAGGGCATGAGAAAAAAATGTAGACTTGATAGGATAATAATTTCATACAATTTAATAGCAATCTCACATGAGAAAAACGAATTGGCATTGTACATGTTCGAGAACCCACAATTACGAGTATGTCCTAAATTACGGCATCGATAGTTCACGCAGGCTGTTGCAGTAGAGCCTGCCATCTAGTAGCCTAAAGCTAGACTATAGACTCTGAACATTTGTTGAGTAAAAGAGATAGTAATAATAATCAGTCTATTTATTTAAATTTAACATAGAAAAACTCATGTCGGTACAGTCACCTGCAATGGTATCTTCCTTTATGAAGGCAGCAATAATATTAGACGCAATCTTATTTGTACAGCCATAACAGCCTGTCACATACCTATTTTTGTGGCGTTCATAGCAAAAGATACTATTGCAGAATGTACCAATTATGACTAAAATACAATTATTTATACATAAAATGATTCACTAAACAATAAAAAATAAACATATAAGTGAGAGTCCAGCTCGCGCACCGAGCGTTCCGTACAAACATTTTGTTGCAACTGCATCTACGCTACTTGGTTGTTGCTACTGCTCCCTGGGTTTGCGGTTTGCTGATGAATCGGTGGGAAGGTCAGCCTCGGCTGACGCAGCATCGCGTACCGCGCTGGTAAGCCTGGCGGTGACTTCGGTTCGTACAGCGGGATCGGCGGCGGTGGACTATGGACGATCTGGGCTCGTACGGCGGGATCGGCGGCGCCGGCGGCGGTGATCCTGTCGGGTATCTCGGCTGGGTACAAACATTTAGTTGCAACTGCATCTATGCTACTTGGTTGTTGCTACTGCTCCCTGGGTTTGCGGTTTGCTGATGAATCGGTGGGAAGGTCAGCCTCGGCTGACGCAGCATCGCGTACCGCGCTGGTAAGCCTGGCGGTGACTTCGGTTCGTACAGCGGGATCGGCGGCGGTGGACTATGGACGATCTGGGCTCGTACGGCGGGATCGGCGGCGCCGGCGGCGGTGATCCTGTCGGGTATCTCGGCTGGGTACAAACATTTAGTTGCAACTGCATCTATGCTACTTGGTTGTTGCTACTGCTCCCTGGGTTTGCGGTTTGCTGATGAATCGGGGGGAAGCTCAGCCTCGGCGCTGGTAAGCCTGGCCGTGACCTCGGCTCGTACAGCGGGAGGGCGGCGGTTGTCTTGTCGGCGATCTGGGCTCGTACGGCGGGATCGGTGGCGGTGGTCCTGTCGGCGGTCTGGGCTCGTACGGCGGGATCGGTGGCGGTGGTCCTGTCGGCGGTCTGGGCTCGTACGGCGGGATCGGTGGCGGTGGTCCTGTCGGCGGTCTGGGCTCGTACGGCGGGATCGGTGGCGGTGGTCCTGTCGGCGGTCTGGGCTCGTACGGCGGGATCGGTGGCGGTGGTCCTGTCGGCGGTCTGGGCTCGTACGGCGGGATCGGTGGCGGTGGTCCTGTCGGCGGTCTGGGCTCGTACGGCGGTCCTGGCGTTAGCATCTGCGGCACCCCTGGCGCTGGTCCGTTTTATGGCAGGGTCGCCATGTAATAATAATTACATGTTGGTATGGTAACGATGTAAGATAGGATATTACGCACATTCGTAAATGTGACCTCACAAGTTAGAACACTAGTCCTTTGCTTGATCATTGATTTCCGAGAAAGTATACTCAACGGTAGAACAGCTGCTTCTAAATTTAAGCTTATGTATCAATTGTAAATTAGTTGGGTTTCAACTAAAACTGTTAAATATCTTTAAATTAGGACTATGAACCACTTCAATAAACATGCCATTATCTTCACCTGAACTTGATACTTCACTAACAGGACTATCTACTCTTCCATATCTTGTTTTACTTGGACTCATTTTTCCGTCCTTATGTCTATTGTCAATTGTATCTGAAAACTCGGATATATTCTGTAACTCACAGCAAAGCTTGTATTCCATATCAGTACCTTTTGTATGTTTCTTGATCATATTTAGAACTGTTTGCATGTAGCTGATTTTTGCATCCCGCCTTCTGAGTCTCAGCTCTAGAAGTTTCACTTTTGCTTGAAGTGATATTTCCTTGTCTGTTTTCATTTTAGTTTGTACTCCCATGTTGCTGGTTTTTTTAGGAATCAGTGGATTTGAAGACTGGGCAATACAGCATGTGCATGGCACCACCTGTAATGAGTAGAGAAAAATTGGCATAATCAGGACATATTTTTTTTTAGGTATACACAACCAAAAAAAAAAAAGGAAATTGGAAAGAGACTCTTTCTCTTAGACCAAAGAAACGTTGGGAAGATATATTTAGAAAGTGCTGTGCTGCCTTATTGTTTATTGTTTATTGTTTATTTATTGTATACAATTAACACTAAACCTTATGGGTGCGAATAACTAAGGACAGAGATGCTTGTAGAATTATCCTTATCCTTGTATTGCCACTTTGACAAAAAAGTAAGGATACATAGGTTTTTCTTAAATCTACTACACCATTTGGTTTATCAGGTCAGATTAGGCAGACTATACCTACCTATGGAGTAAGTAGCATTGATATTTTGTAAGGTGAAGGTTGGCATGCTCTAGATTCAAGTGATTTAATTCACTATTTTCAAGTCAAAATGTATTCACAACAGAAATTAGAAATAAATAAATGAAAAAACTTAAGTAAGAATAAAAATTACATTGAAATATGTCAGATTATTTGTTTCATAAGGAAACTTACCATTTGGAAATGATGAGGTAAGTTTGTATTGTGATCTTCATCAGGATCCAAGTGAGTTGTGTCTGCACCTTCAGTAATAGAGGAATTTGCTTTTTTTCTTGAAAGTAACCCCTTCAGCATGGATAACTTTTCATTGTCATCTTCATCATCATCATCTGTTGAACTGTCCTGAAAAGGATTTAAATTCAAATGTTTATTTTAACTTAGTATTTTTAACCCCCTACAAAAAAGTCTGATTTGTGTTGTACCTAACAATTGAGAAATACAATGTCCGACAAAACTATTTACACTGTTGGACTGTATGTGGGATCAATGAGTATACATATAACTAGTGGTAAACACAGGGCATCCTTCGTAACCCACAACCGCGTATTACAGGGCTATCGTGTACTTTGATTACCAAGGACAACCTCCTTCTCTAAACTCCCCTACATTAAAGCCCGCGAATTACGGAGTGTGGGAATAAAGTGTTCCAATTTTCAACTGACGTGTGGCTAGCAACTGTTAATGAAAAAATACAGATTTAGCTATATTAAACAATTTATTCAGTTCTCAGATCTAATCAGGTAATATACCTTCATATTTTTCATTAGCTATTTGGGGGATAATTTTGTAAGATATCATATGGAGGATAAAATACCTGATCAACATTTATAGATGGCACAGCACCTGGTTTGAGGACATAGCCCCCTTTGCCTTCAACAAAATCATTTTCCTTGAAGTGTAGACTGCATATCTTCGCATGTACGGACTTCGATGTTATTTTTACTACTCTTTCCCATAGCGGCAGGTACTTTTTGTTCCTTGTGACACTGTAATAATTCAAATTTGGGATTAGATCTTTTATAAGATTACAATTAAGATATAGTTGATATATTCTTCTAGTAAATACATTCGTAATAAAATATAGAGTGTAGAAATAATGACTTACCGATGAAATGTCACAGCGTTGTTAAAAGGATTGTGTATTGATTTACACCCCACCACAGCACACTTGCTCATTGCGATTACTATGTAAATAATTAGCGCAAAATTCAGTCACAATCAGAACTCAGTAAACTAGCGATCGATTTACAGCATAGTTTGAGCATAGTGATTTCGCCATTTCGCGCTAACGAAGTTGTTTGACGTTTGACAATTTTGACATTGACAATAACAAACCAGATTCCGTTCAGGAAAGCGTCCACTGATTTAGGGTACTGATACACATACTCATTAATAGCATGCTTATTAGCAAGCGGGGAAATGGGAGGGGCCCCGCTCCCAACCCTCTTGCTAATAAGCATGCTTATTAGCATACTAATAAGCACAAAGTTTGCTAGTAATGAGCATGTGTAACAGTAGCTTTAGTGCGTCAGTGATCGGCCTTAATTGGACATTCAGACGGGGCAATTTTTAGGCACAATCTGATCCAAATAGCAATTTGATTGTGTCACGAGTCTCATGGCATGCAATGCATTTGTTGCATGCAAAGCATTTGTTGCAATGTGGCCAACCGCTAAATACAATAAGCAATAAGCTTTTGAGGCTGTTGATGTTGATCTCAGACTTATATAAAGTAAATATATATGTAGGTTTTATTTAATGAAAAATAAGAGCATACTATCTTACATGCATGTTTGTGTGTTTGTGCAACTTGTCACGTTTTATTGAAAAGGTTTCTGCGGAAGACCAGGCGTCAAGGTACGCAAAAGGTACCTTGACATCAAGCTGAGTAGAAACCTTTTCGGTGACGCTATTATTCTAACCGTATTGTCTTTTATATTTTTGTACACTGAAGCGTAACGAATAAACGTTTTTCTTTCTTTCTTTCATTTTGTCTCATATAAAAAGATATTTAATAATGTAATATGGTCCTTATTTTAACATTACTATAATAGCATGCTTATTAATTATTATGGTAGTATTACACAGCACGATCCGTCGAGGTCAGTTAGTCGCCTCGGCCTGTGCACCCAACATTCGAGAAGCGGAGACGCGAGTTTACAGCCGGCACTCACGAGACGAGAACACTTTGTTCATTCGCGTTCTCAGCTTCTCGAATCCTTGGTCTATAGGGCCATAACCCTAATAGATTAGAGGGAACTTAGGGAGTAGAGGGAAGATAGCGAAGATCGGCCCCGACGGATCGCGCTGAGTAATACTGCTATTATTAGCACAAGGGTTAGAGGAAGGGGCTTCGTTCTTTAAAGCCCCTTATTCACGGCAGTCCGCCGGCACCTCCGGCACGTAAAGCCCCTCATTCACGGCAGTCCGCCGGCACTCCGGCATGGCTGGATGTAGCGGACACACGGTGTGCAAGTGGCCCAGCCTAGCAGTCCAATTCGCACTTATTCGTTGAAAGATGCGCAGCGCTGCGTTGTAGTGCATACATTGTCCTCGAATTTTAAAAATCGCTGCCATCTCTTATGTCATTTTTAATAATGAATTATTAATATTTTATGCCTTGCCGCATTTCTCAATTGTTTATTACGGTAATTTAGTGCAATTCGGACTGCAAGGAGGTGGGCGGAGCTAGCAGGATGTTGCCGTACGGCACGCATCCGGCAACGACATTCACGGTACTTTATTACGTGCCGGAGGTGCTGGCGGACTGCCGTGAATGAGGGGCTTTATATAGCATCGTGAATGTCGTTGCCGGATGCGTGCCGTACGGCTAGCTCCGGCCACCTCCTTGCAGTCCGAATTGCACTAAATTACCGTAATAAACAATTGAGAAATGCGGCAATGCATAAAATATTAATTATTCATTATTAAAAATGACATACGAGATGGCGGCGATTTTTTAAATTCGAGTAGTGTATGCGCTAAAACGCGGCGCTGCGCATCTTAACGAATAAGTGCGAATTGGACTGCCAGGGTGGGCCACTTGCACACCGTGTGTCCGCTACATCCAGCCATGCCGGAGCGCCGGCGGACTGCCGTTAATGAGGGGCTTAAAGGTATTGTTACCGTGCCTCTACATGCTCGGGCTCTCGGGCGAATGTTTCGGCCATGTTAGTACACGATCATTCGAGACAGACTATAATTAGAGAAAATTTAAGCCAGACCAGAGACAATTTAAGTACCTTTTTAGGTAGTTTGGTTGAGTTAAAAGGTGTCTTAAATAATTTCACTTCGGGTGAAGCTATTTAAAAAGTGCCTTAAATAGTTTCAATAACCAAAGCTATTTAAAACACCGTTTAACTCACCGAAACTACCTGAAAAAGCTTAAATTGTCTATGGTCTGGCTTAAATTTTATCTATATAGTCTGTCTCGAATGAGCGTGTACTAGGTGATTCGCCCGCGGCCGAATCATTCGGCCGAGAGCCCGAGCATGTAGAGGCACCATTACACATGCTCATTACTAGCATGCTTATTAGCAAGCGGGGTAGTGGGATGGGGCCCCGCTCCCAACCCCTCTTGCGAATAAGCACGATGCATGCTAGTACTGAGCATGTATAACAGTACCTGTACTCCTCCATGTAGCATGCTAGTAATGAATGAGTATGTGCATCAGAAGCTTGAGTGCAAGGTGCATATGTAAATCTGACACGTATGACTAAATCCAAGAATAAATAAATAAATAATAAAATATAATAAATAAATATTATGGGACACTCTTACACAAATCGACCTAGTCCCACGGTAAGCTCAATAAGGCTTGTGTTGTGGGTACTAGGCGACGATATATATAATAGACAGATACATATAAGTACTTAAATACATAGAAAACATCCATAACTCAGGAACAAATATTCGTGATAAACACACAAATAAATGCCCTGACCAGGATTCGAACCCGGGACCTCTTGCTTCGTAGGCAGGGCCACTACCAACTAGGCTAGGAGGCCGTTAAAAGAATCCTGTCAATTACTAGAATAAATTAAAATAGAATAGTAACAGTTTCAGATTTACTTTATTTTTGACAAAGTTTTTATTTTTATACAATCGATCACACATTATTAGGACATGTAACCGTTAGAAGTGACAGTTTATAGTAAAGGCAAAAATCAAAATGAAAAAAAAAAGACAATCTACCAGAGAACGCCAACTAGAAGGAGATTTATCTATAAAGGTATCTTACTTATTAGAGCGAACATGAGGCATATATGTTATTACTGGAAAGTTAATATTAATCTATGTGGAATATTATTATAGGCAAGGTGAAAGACATAATCATCCGTAAATATAAGTATGGTCATGGTTGGTTGGTTTGCCAAGTATTAAATGCGAATATATTTGTTAGCACGTGGCTTATAACCAATAGTGGTGCAAGGCAGCAACCTAGACATTGGGTTCTTGGTGATGGACCGAATGGTGATGAGTAGACGACGAACAGGAGGGAGACAGCTGATAACCGCCATGCATCTATTCCGATTGAGTATCGTCTCGATGCTTTTGCCGTCTACTAGTATCTGAAAATTCAATTAATACGAAGTTAAATGAAGGTACAGTCAGCTTCCTTCCTTCTAAACCAAACCTCCTTTGAGTTTTAAACCAAAAGGAGTAGCAATTAACAGGCCTACCCTCTGCCAAATGGGTATGCTATACTATTAGTTTCTTACTCATTGTATGGACTGACATTTATCTGACACAGCTATTACGTACGTACGTTACGTACGAATAGCTGTACATTTGACGTGCCCCTCCCCGGCATGCGCAAAATGGCAGATGTTGCCAGCCCGGTTGATTAAAAAGTCAAAGGAAAGTTCCGTTTAGACAACGACAAGGTGTCATTGTCGGCTGCGAGATATGGAGTTTTCCGCGTGAACTCTAATAATTCTAATCGATCGTATTTTGTCATGGGTCGGTACCGACTCAAATAAAAGAGCTACCAAAACATCCCGCGACCACCGGTGCACGCCGTAGCTAGTATTATATTATGATATTTCTAATCGTAGGCAACCCTAGTGATGTGCGGGGGTGAGAGGGTTTTTGCGTGGTGTTCAAAACGGTTTGTTTATGCTTTTTCTATAAGAGATACATATCTGTTCTTAAGGACTAATAGATAATCCGTGGTGTTGGTAGAAATATTACTTGGAAGAGTGCCTTTACATTATTATAAAAGTGATGATTGAAACAGCGCCTACAGAATGAAGTGTATCACTTAAGCCCCTCATTCACGGCAGTCCGCCGGCACCTCCGGCACGTAATATAGCATCGTGAATGTCGTTGCCGGATGCGTGCCGTACGGCAACATCCTGCTAGCTCCGCCCAGTCCTTGCAGTCCGAATTGCACCAAATTACAGTAACAAACAATTGAGAATTGCGGCAATGTATAACCGTGCGTTTACATGCTCGGGCTCTCGGCCGAATGTTTCGGCCATGTTAGTACACGATGATTCGAGACAGACTATATAGAGAAAACTTAAGCCAGACCAGAGACAATTTAAGTACTTTTTCAGGTAGTTTGGTTGAGTTAAAAGGTGTCTTAAATAATTTCACTTCGGGTAAAGCTATTTAAAAAGTGTCTTAAATAGTAGCTATTTAAAACACCGTTTAACTCACCGAAACTACCTGAAAAAGTTTAAATTGTCTATGGTCTGGCTTAAATTTTATCTATATAGTCTTTCTCGAATGAGCGTGTACTAGGGTGGGCCGAATCATTCGGCCGAGAGCCCGAGCATGTAAACGCACGGTGAAATATTGATTATTCATTACTAAAAATGACATACGAGATGGCGGCGATTTTTAAAATTCGAGTATAATGTATGCACTACAACGCAGCGCTGCGCATCTTTCAACGAATAAGTGCGAATTGGACTGCCAGGCTGGGCCACTTGCACACCGTGTGTCCGCTACATCCAGCCATGCCGGAGTGCCGGCGGACTGCCGTGAATGAGGCATTCAACTCGTAAAAAAAATGTATATAATTTTCTTGATCATATTTTATTACAGAAGGCGAAATTGGGAAACAAAGGCGAAATAAGGGGGTGCGTACCGACCGATATAACTTTTTTTGATATAATGTTGGTCGTAATAACGCTCATTTGATATAATTATTGAATCATATAACAACTAATAATATACTTAAAAATTGTATAATTATTATTTAATATAATGATAATTTTTTCGAATAGCATTTTTTATAACAAACTTTGAGTGCTATAACGCTAATTTAATCTAAAGCACAGTTAGAATAACTTTTTATTATACAATGTATAAATAATTGGTTAGGTGAGGTTAGAAACTGTGACCCCTAAACAGTAGTTACATTATCTGAGTTGTATACCAATGTAATGGTTATTAAAAAATAAGTGTTATATGAAATGATAAATATACGAAATAAATAGAAGATATTTTGTTGTTATACCAAATGTTCACTATGTATAATGAGTGATTATATCCATTAAATATATACCAAATATTGTTATATCAAATGTTATTATACCAAAAAAAGTTATACCGATCATTACACACCCGAAATAAGGATATATGACGGTTTTTATTTTTAAAATTAAAACTGCTTGTTTCACTACTTTTAACTAGAAATATATTATTTGTAATTTTACTAAGGCGAAGTTATGTACAACAGTCAAACTTCTATGAAATTATGACGTTTACTTAACACTTTCACGGTCTGTGCTATGATGGCCGCTCCACATAATGGGCCATGATGGGCGATCATAAATAATAATAAATAAATATTAATAGGACATTCTTAAGCCCCTCATTCACGGCAGTCCGCCGGCACCTCCGGCACGTAATATAGAATCGTGAATGTCGTTGCCGGATGCGTGCCGTACGGCAACATCCTGCTAGCTCCGCCCACCTCCTTGCAGTCCGAATTGCACTAAATTACGGTAATAAACAATTGAGAAATGCGGCAATGCAAAAAATTCATTTTTTTCAAAAAAATTATTCATTATTAAAAATGATATAAGAGATGGCGGCATTTTTTTAATTCGAGTACAGTGTATGCGCTAAAACGCAGCGCTGCGCATCTTTCAACGAATAAGTGCGAATTGGACTGCCAGGCTGGGCCACTTGCACACCGTGTGTGCGCTACATCCAGCCATGCCGGAGTGCCGGCGGACTGCCGTGAATGACGGGCTTTACACAAATTGACTAAGTCCCGCAGTAAGCTCAAGAAGGCTTGTGTTACGGGTAGTCAGACAACGATATATATAATATACAAATACATAGAAAACATCCATGACTCGGGAACAAATATCTGTGTTCATCACACAAATAAATGCCCTTACCGGGATTCGAACCCAGGACCATCGGCTTGGCAGGCAGGGTCACCAACTACGCCAAGCGGTCGTCGATCATAAGGGACGCAGTTATGAGTAAGAGGGGTTACGCAATACTGTCACCCCGTTCTGCTGTATGGGTACGTCCCGCATAATGGCCCTTGATGGCCCATTGTATGCGGCCATTACAATCTAGGAAACTTAGCATCTATAGACGAACTCGAGACGAAGTTGACGTTAGCGAGGGGCCCCACCGGCCCAACTGTTACATTACGTACTGTGTAAAAATATGGGTTAACACATTTTACTGATACACATGTCCCATATCTCATAGCATTTTACACCAGTGTCATAAGAGCGTAGCACCATATTTATGAGACGATTTGGTCGATACATATTTTGCACTTGACCTACATTAATAGTGCTTTCTATGACAAAACGCGGCGCAACGCAACACAGAAGTGGGGCCAGGCTCTGAGCCAGTTTTTTCCGGGACTATAGTTTTTTTTACTGTTTGGTCTCAAAGTGGTCGATAACCTACCTCGTATCCGATTATTTCCTCGACAGCTTTGGGCAAATTCCACTTGAGACTCACTGTATGGTGTGACACTCTCCTCGCGACCACGTCATGTACTCTGAGCTCATCCAAGTACTTTCCCAAGCCCTGTCAATAAGATTCATATGTTAAAACTGGTTTAAGTCTATGTATTTAAATTAGTGCAAGGTGAAGTTCACCACGACCACGACAATGTCGAGATTCACGTTCGGGCATATCCACCGAATCTGCCAGACAATGTATATATGGATTTTTTTCTAGCGATGCCCGACGAGCATACCCACTATGGAGATCCGAAGGATTGCCCAAACGTAGTGACCGGTAAAATGTGCAAGTCGTTGACATTGCCAAACTGAAGTGTAGTTGAGCGGCACATGTTGCCAGGCAGGGTGATGGCAGGTGAACCAAAATGTATACGGATTGTTCGCCGCTTTCAGATGTAAGAAGCGGCTTGACAACAGTGTTTGGATGGACGATATCGTAAAATTGCGGGTTCTAGATTTGGTTAGCTCAGAACAGTCAGAACCGGGACCAGGTGGTGCACAAGAAGAGAGACCTATGATCAGCGGTGGACGATAAATGACGAATTTGAAGATATTTCTATTAAATATAATATCGTCACTTTATGTATCTTTGTGATATGTTTGGGATTTATTTGCAATTAAAACACGTGGATAGCAACGTAAAACGGTTCTATATTTTCGACAAACTGACAATTCACTTAAGTTTCAAACCTACCTACATTTGCACATATCCTACAATCCCTCCACCAATTTTTTTCCAAACGGTAATTAATATTAAAAATAAGGATGTCATCAACAACCAAAATGCCTGTCAACATAATCTAGGCACATCAAGAAAAGGTTTGTGAATATATATAGCTTTCTAAACCCCTCCCCCAACAATTTTGACGTTAGGTATTTTTAATCTGTAATGGGATTTTAGGTCATGTGATTGTGAGGATACGGTTTAGTTTCGGCTATCAGAATACAAACACAAAATGGTACATATAGTGTTTTTTTCTTACATAAAATTCCAAACGTTGTAAGGAGTATAGAACGCCGCTTTGTGCCAGCTTTGGCAGCTTTGTCGGTGGTATCCGTCAAATCGTTTGCAAAACACATCGCTTCAAACCGCTCCTTAAAAATCCTCCATTCTTGCGCGTTGTGGTCGAACGTGAGGTTGCCGCCATAAATCACGTTAGCGCTGGTCGCCATCGCGATTCCCAAATTATTTCACTTGTTTATGATTATTTCACACGCGTAAGCTACTAATCGTCGCCAAATGTTATGTTTGGAATTTATTTGCAATTAAAACACGTGGATAGCAACGTAACGGTTCTATATTTTCGACAAACTGACAATTCACATATGTTTCAAACCTACCTACATTTGCATATATCCTACACTTTGATATAAAGTTTTTTATACGCTTACCAACTCTATATTAGAACTTTTTGAGATCTGGTCTGGGGATAATGGACAGAAGGTGTTCTGAAACGAGAAAAAAACACCATTAATCATATAAAAGAGGGGTATTTACCTTCTGAATCAGTTAATAGTCGATGGTTGTAAGGATAACGATTAGAATCAAACCACGTCATCTCTGCCAAGCAAATGAGAAGGCCTAGTATAAAAATTTTACGACATTAACTCCTCGACCGCGTTAGCGTATCGAGGGGTCAAAATATGAAAGTTGCCGGATGACTTAAATAAACGGCAAACATAATTTGAACTCCCGATACGCTAACGCGGTCGAGGAGTTAATGTCGTAAAATTTTTATACTAGGCCTTCGGTCTAACTTCAACGCGTTATTTTAAACGTCAAACTTCTATTGGTGGCGTCCGAATGTCGTCCTCTATCGGCTGAATGTCTCGCGCGAATGTATCGTGAAACTATTTAGATTCTCGTTTTGAATGATGATTGATGAACGAATGATTGAATGCTTAGTTTCAAACTTAGTATAGCTTCACCCAAACTACCCAAAAACGCTTAAATTGTCTCTAAGTATATAGTCTGTCGCCCGAGATTCTCGAATGAGTGTGTACATGGGGTTGCATTCACCCGAGACATTTGGCCGAAACATTTGGCTGAAAGTGTAGAGGCGCCATAACACTATTAACACTTTCACAGTCTACCTATGCTATCAAAATCTGTGAAACTTAATTGGCAGAGACGGACTCTACCTTGTACTTTTTGCAAATTAAGGTCCGTCCACGTCCGTCCGGAATCAGAGTATGAATTCATAATTCATACTGTGATGCCCGTTTGCCAGCCACACACGGCCGGAATCATTTCAATCAGACAGATTTATAATCGGAAAAAATCAGAACGTGTGTGATTAATAGCTAAATTGTATGTATGTATGTATGTAAACTCTTTATTGTACAAAACACAGAAAAATTAAAATTTACAAAAGGAAAACAGTAAGTACAAAGGCGAACTTATCCCTTTAAGGGAACTTATCCCTTTAATTGTATGTAATTATTTGTGTTATGAATTCATAATATGAATTAAGATTATGAAATGCATGCTCTGATTCCAGACTTGTGGGCGACCGACCCTATATAAAAGAATGTAATTAAGCAAAACCACGTGACTCAGTTGTTGGATCAATGACATAATTCCATATGATGACCGGTACCAAATATTATAACCTCATTGGCCAAATGATCATGTCAAACCTTTAATTTTGCCAAAAGTACAGGTTATAAGTATAAACTGAAAGAAAACGTGACCAAGGCCAAGTGCAGGAATCGAACCTGCGCCGTCTGCATTCTCTGCAGTCTGGATAGTCCAACCGGGCACGGCGGCAGCGGTCGAAATTTCTGCTAAACGAAAACGGTGTACCTACTATTTACACTAATCGACTTCAGTGATTACAATATAGCGAGAGAGATGTCGCTACCATAGTACTTATACAAATTGTCGAGTAGGTACTGTTATCGATCAAATCAAATCAAATTGCATAAAACAAATGTATGTTATCAATTGGATCAATAATTACCTTAAACAGTAAGGAACCATCTTTTGACGGTAACTCCGACTTGCTTACTACTATTCTAGCACTAGCTCCTTTTAAATGGACTATGGCTTCCTGAAGTGGGGTGATGCAGCCAATAATAAACTCTTCCATCTATAACAGCAATGAAATTAGTCAAAATCAGAGTAAACATATTATGCGTAGAAGTAAACACCCCTTAGATCTTACCTTGGTGTCCTTACTTCTAGTAGATGACGCTATCGAGGGACTTTGTTTCCCTGGTGTCCCTGGTGACGTTTCTATTGTTCTGAATGACATCGGTGAATATACTTGTTTTAAAATACTAGGCTTTCTACATTGTTCTATGCAACCCAAAGCCTGAAAGAAAAATCGTTAGGCAGTCCCAAGATTAACCACAAGATATTTTTGAGTACAAATTTTACTATCTCAAAAGAAAATGAAAATATTTTTAAACAGTTAAATCGCCTTTTTACCTTTAGATCTTTTTTATCAAATATCTGTGGTGACTCCGTTGTAGAATTTCTCGAAATATCGTTGATAATATCATTCATTACTTTTTGCGTCTGTTCTCTTATTTTGTTTTTGGATACTCTCTTTATCTTCTGCTTCGTACTATGCTTACTAACACTGTCGACTTTTGGAGTAATAATCTCAATTTTTAACGTGTATTCGTAGTTTTTTACTTTGTTCTGTACTGGTGGCTGCCAGGCAATCTCCGTTTCGATGCTTTTGTTGACTGTGATGTGTTCAGTGTTAGTTTCTATATTTGCCACTGTGCATAATGCGTTGTTATTTAGTAATTGATGTTTACTTAGTATTTTTCTATTATTTTCTTCAATTTCAATTTCAGGACCGTATACATTATGCAAGATTTCATCTACAGGCTTTTTTTTAAATCTCTTGTATTGTTTAAAGCTAGAAGAGCATTGGCAAGACCTTCCTTGTGAGTCAGAACCTTTTCTATATTTAACACAATGCTCAGAACATTTCACATCATCAACTTTAATTTTTGTATTTTTAGCAGGACCCCCGGAAATATTAAAACTATTTTTAAATTTTTGAGTTTCATGGCCATCAACACCTGTAAAGTTGGTAACGTTATTTTTAAAACTGGTTTATCAAACTACGATTTCTTTCGCGGGGTCAAAAGTCTTATTAATTTGAAGGGAAAAAGGGAATGCAGATATAGACGTTTGCACACACATAACATCCAACAGAATTATATGTTACGTATAAAAAAGCACAAATGTAAAGTAAATATTTGTTCTTGTTATCTTTAGGCTAAATTATCTTTAGGCCAAAAATCACACACTTACAAGGTACTCCAAAGACCTTATGTTATGTACCAGTAAGTAATTCACAACTAAAATTGATATAATTAGCAGTGTGCTTACCATGAGTTGTAAGTAGCCGGAAGCGTTACGTTAGAGACTGAGCGTTTCTAAAGTATGTCCGTCTCGCTCCTGCCAGAGTAGTGGTAGTTTGACTCTACTTTAAAACCGTATTCAAAACGCCTGCAAGATCACTTACTTGGTTTACTCTTCCATTCATCATCAGTATATTGTCGCCTAGCACTAGCTTTTAAACTTTCCTGAGATCGTGCTGATGAAGCTTTTTCTTGTAAAGGACATGACAAACATTCACACGGCGAGCATTTGCATACAGCAGACTTGACTTTATGTGTCTTGAAAAAGTCATCAAACTCGGACTTATTTCCATCATTACATTGGCAATGGCATAAGTAAAACATTTCATCGCATAATGGGTCACAAATATCAACATTATTTCCTGGAATGATCAAAGGATGGTTTTCTACTATTGTCGTACGGAAATTATGATATTCCTTGGCCAGTATTCCTTTTTTTTTTTCGTATGCGTTCACGTGTTTCACATTGTAGTTATTAAGGCATATTTCGTGTGGACTATTCAATCTTGTGGTGCCAGTTTTGATATCAGGGATTTGGTTTAGTGGCAAACTAAGGCAGCGTTGTATGCAGTCGGCACACAAACACGGAGAACAATGGCAGCTGTTCTGAGGAGTTTTGTCTCCAGGAGGAGTTACGGTTTCTGGATTCTTCTCATTTAGCTTTAGCGATTCCGTGTTGTGAATTGGCAGGTTAGCGATACATTTCGCTCGATAATTGGAGTAGTTGCGTGGAGATACTTTGCAAATGTTATTTTTGCATTCAACATGATCTAATTCATCATGTGATTTATTTTCATACAGTATTCGAAGTTCAATGCTGTTGCTATCATAACTTTTAGCAAAACTAGTGCATTTCTGGCAATGACAAGGTTTACAATCGCAGGGATTAGTCAATGTAGGTAAGGATCGCCTCACCAAATAGTTATATATCGTACAGACACATGCGATACAGATTGATGTAAGTATTTTGAAGATATTATGTGGGCTGATAAATTCCTCTGACCCTGTTGGAAAATTCTGTATTTGCGAGTTTATGTAGCTGTCTTGTGACTCCATAATGCTATGTTTACTTTGGTACTTAATGGCGATTTACATAATATAATTAGTACAGAGTATAATTAAAATACTTCATGGACTATTTCGCAGGTAAAAAAGGTTGTTTTTAAATTATACCCAATTATGACTCAATATTATAATTATGACTCAAGTCAACCAATTAATAACGATTAACGTAAGACCCCGCTTTCTACATTAAGAAAGCGGGGTCAACCTTACTTTTGAACAATTAGTCAAATAGTTGTAGTTTTACGTTTCTTGTACCTATGCCCTTGCGTCCTTTATTCCTTATAGATTTTTTCTTATTGATTACTAAACTATTTCATGGGAACCAGATTACTGAAAATGACAACAATAGATATATGTAATGTACAGTATACAGTCAACCAATTAGAACCATAGGCCACTGTAGGCCTATGTGATAGTGATGCTATAAATAAGATTTTAAGAAATCCCTTAGGTACTGCTTGTCGTTTCGACATGGTTCTAGAGTGGCCTTGTTCCAATTAGTTGACTGTACTAAGCTAGGATGTGAAGTGAAGCGGTTATTCATCAAAATCGAAAATTATAACATTAGACAGGCCAAGTTCGTCAGTAGCAGCAGCAAAATAAAACAACACTAAGCTCATCTCTTTTTGGCAATTAGCCAATTAGCTACTTACTAGTGAAAAAGTCAAAGTAGAAAGGAGAGACAGTAAAAAAGGAAAGCAAAAAATTCTCCTTAATGTCTAATTCACCTACTCGTAAACAGGAATCGTTAACTTTGGAACTAAAAATCTAAATTACGCCTACAATTCTCAATACTTGATCTGTATATCCGCCTGATCCTATTTAATTCTCAGTTATGTTCCGATGACAACAGGAACCTTGCCAAACAAAATCTGCATTATAAAATGGCAACAATGCATTATACGATATTGAGAGAACTGTAAAAGGTACCTTTAGTGCACAGCGGGGTTCCTGAGATCTAGATTGTCCTTATAAGGAACATGAACGGATGTTCATGTTCAAGATGTTGATTATAATTACTATCGTCCCCCGTATAAGGAAATTTAGAGAAGGTAAAGTAGTTTTAAAATGAGCTGTAATTTTTGTTTCTCATTTAGTACTTAGTTTCTGTTTCTTTAAAACTTTATTTTTTATTTATTTTTAAGATTTTGTTACAAAAATATATTGCAGATATGTTTGCTTGTCATATAGTACCGAGTTTTTGTCATTGTCTTGTTCTTATTTCTTTTAAGTCTGGTCAGCCAGTGGTGACAGAACAAACAACGTAGGAGAGCGCGGTTGGACTGTAGAGTATTGTAGGTATGTATGTTTTTAGTGCTTTTAACTCTCGTTCTATACACGTTCTTTTAAACATAGAACGGGTCTATCGCGAATTTAGTTAATTTAGCTTAATATACCGAACGTATACTAGAAACTGACACACACTGACATATATCTGCAAGCTTCATCTCACCACCACCCCAACCATTTATAATCCGTCGTCGCATGGTTAGTAAATAGAGCACGAGACTTATGCGACCCTGATCATCTAGACGGAGAGTTAGCACATGTGAAGAAGGTTTTATACCAGAATAGGTACAAAGGAAGCATGAAACGCATGGGTAAGAAGAGGGAAAAGCATCCGGCTGTCAATAGACAACCAGCGTTTCTGCCGTACGTCAAAGGGGTAACGGACAAAGTTGGAGCCGTATTGAACAAATTCTCCATTCAGTCTATTATCCAAGTCAGCGAATTTGTTGCGCAGCTCAAAGGATTTTATCCCATTACAGAATCCGGGTGTGTACAAGGTGGAATGCAGTTGTGGGAGTGCGTACATAGGCTAAACGAAGCGGAGTGATCAGGAAGGGGTGAAGGAGCTGCAGTAAAAAATCACCAAGTACATACATCTGCAATAGCTGACCACCTGCTGTCTCCTGGATAGAATCATTGGATCGAGTTGCACAAAGCTAAAATACTCTCCACTGAA
Organism: Lathronympha strigana; assembly: GCA_949128165.1. Lineage (NCBI taxonomy): Eukaryota > Metazoa > Arthropoda > Insecta > Lepidoptera > Tortricidae > Lathronympha > Lathronympha strigana. The sequence goes on from OX421911.1 coordinate 7,374,431, forward strand.
CGTCACTATTATTCCCGCATAGCAATAGAGGCGATTGAGATCAAAAAACATCCCAGAAATTACAATCGTGAAAAGATGCTTTCAATTTACTAGGGGACCAGTGATACAAAAGTTCAAACCGCAAGACCCTGTCTTCGGATCAATTGGCGGATACTTACTATGAGGTCTATGAGTGGTGTTTGTCATGCAGATAACATTTAGTAAAACGGAAGACTTAACTTTCTTTACTTACCCATACGTTTAAATTGATTTTCCGCCGGGTATGCGACGAACATTTCTAGCAACATCGCCGTTGACACTTTGCTGATTCGTCGGTCAAGCCGAGACCACGACACATGAAACTGTGTCGAGATGTCGGTCGGTTCTAAGTTTATAATTATAATAATGTTTTTAGTGATAAACATTTTGTTTATAAACAAACTTCCAGAAGTCCACATGATTCTGTATTTCTTGGTTACCTATGTACCTGATGCTTCCGATTGATTTATAAAGATTTCTGTTCCTGAAACCTAACTTAAACGAAGTTTGTAAATAATAGTAGGTAAGAATAGTAACAAACAACATTTTACGAACCTATACATTTTATTTTTTTGTAATGATGAAAGTTGCGTCATATTTGACAAGTTAAATGTAGTCTTGTTGGCGATACTTCACTTTGTCTGTGAAATCCAGCATCAAATTTTGTTGCAAAATATTCTGTATTTTCTTGGCTCTTATTGATTCCACCTAAAATGTATGTTAAAAATTATAAAGATTATAATTACTACCTACTCAAATAAAAATATGGACCACTAAGATTTTCGATCATTAGGTACAGAAATATATTTTTTATTAAACTTTGTGAAGCAACGGACTACGTATTAAAATTTTATAATTATTAAAAACGACCAAAGCTTTGTTTTATTTTTAAACAATACAAAATGTTTCGCAAATAACTAATAAGTAGTTTACCTACTAAAAGTTTATTCAATAAATAATTGAAAACACAGAAATATATGAAATAAACAATAAACTAACTACTTAGTTCGTAGTACTTAGGTCACCGAGAGATCTGATCCTTCCGGAAGGGTTCCCATGATGCCTGGCTGCGTATCCCCTTTGAATGGCAATTACCTATCCGTTGTGCGAGGAACGAGCCAGCTTTACGGTCCCCGGTGACCTCCAGACTATTTTTTTGTCAAATCACACACCAATTTACGGGCGCCTGAGCACCACGGTCCCAGGGTCTCGATAGCGCACGCCACAAATATATGCTGATTCGTAAGAGCGATATATTTACGGCGTTTCGCTGTCACTGCCACTGCAGCCGCGCGCCTGCTCTCAGTGATGTTGTGGAGACATGGGACGGCGCCAGGGTGTCCACACATGTGGCGTCCCAGATCAAGGGCCGTGCCAGCCGCCACGGTACGAGAGTCATGCCGTCTAGCCTCTTGCCATTGTCACGTGCCAGGCCATGGGGCTCGAGGACCGTTGACGCTGACAAAGTCCCGACGGATTATGTCATTTACACAGGGGTGGCGGCGCAAGCGCCCGGCACTCTCTCCTAAATTTCTCCGAGATTTACAATTTTATAATTGAAAGAAAAATGGAAAAAAAATCTCCGCATCGAGCGGGATTTGAACCCACGACATTAAATTTCACAGACGTCTCTGCTTAATACAATATTAATTTAGTATGGGGTAGCGCATTGTTTTCGATGATTTCTAAAATGTCTTAAAACAACGATGCAGTACAAGTGTTTAACACTTTAAGATTTTACTGGGCTGTACGAGTATGGAGGCAATGGATATGGAATAAATTGGGAATTTCCAAATGGGACAACACAGAAGATAATATGTGAATTTAGGGACGAAAAGACAGAAACTTAGAATAAAAATGGCCATATGAGAGTTGATTTCGAGGAGACGATCTGATGATTCTGGGCAGATGTTTTCGAAATCACGCTGAATTTGGAGTTTATTTGGTTCATCTGGATTGATGTAAAGTTCAAATTTTTTTGTATTTAACTCCAGACCTATTGATAAACTGGTTTGAAATAGATATGAGGTCGTTTAGAACTGTATTTGCATCACCTCCTAGGCTATTTACCGTCGTCGAAATGGCCGAAAATGGCTGGGACGAGGGGATCGCCTTGTTCGCCAACCAACGGAGGAAAGGATGGTATGTTTTTTGTAGGAAAGGTTCGTGGGTGCGCTATAGCATTGCCACTGTACTTATTAGTCTTCGAGCAACGCAAGGAAGGGAGGCGGTATACGCACTATTTCCCCTCTGCCAAATTGCAAATGCTTCGGGGCAAGACGTTTAATAAAACTAGTTGTTATGAATACCAAACCAGATCGAGTCCTGTCACGCGAGTTAACAAAGCTACACAAAAATGCCAAATTGCTGTTTTTTTGCTACAGTAAGAGGTCGAGGACATTACATATCTACCAATTCTTAAGTTTCTGCGGTCCAAGTGCTCGCCAAAACAAAAATAACGATCCCAAATACTGGGGTATTACATCAACTACTTCCTGAGTTCCGGTGGCCATATTTCTGCTCCATCATCAGACCTTGGACACCAATTACAATCCAAGTGCTCGCCAAAACAAAATAAACACGTCCAAACCCGATGGTATTACATCAACTTATATGTGAGTTCCGGTGGCAGCCTTTCTGCTCCATCATCCGACCTAGCTTAGGACACTATCTACGGCCCAAGTGCTCGCCAAAACAAAACTAACGAGCTTAAACACGGGGGTATTACAGTAACAACTTCCTGAGTTCCGGACGCCACCTTTCTGTTCCATCATTAGACCTTGGACACCACCTACGGACCAAGTGCTCTCCAAAACAAAACTAACGAGCCCAAACACGGGGGGGTATTACATCAACTACTTCATGAGTTCCGGTGGTCATATTTCTGCTCCATCATCAGATCTTGGACTCCACTTACGGTCCAATGGCTCGCCAAAACAAAACAAACGAGTCCAAACACGGGGGTTTACATCAACTACTTCCTGAGTTCCGGTGGCCACGTTTCTGCTCCATCATCAGACCTTGGACACTATCTACGGTCCAAGTGGTCGCCAAAACAAAACTAACGAGCCCAAACACGGGAGTATTACATCAACTACTTCCTGAGTTCCGGTGGCCATATTTCTACTCCATCATCAGACCTTGGACACCACTCACGGTCCAAATGCTCGACAAAACAAATTTAACAAGTCCAAACACGATAGTTTTACATCAACTTATTCTTCAGTTCCGGAGGTCACCTTTCTGCTCCATCATCAGACCTTGGACACCACCTAAGGTTCAAGTGCTCGCGAAATTCAAACTAAAGAGCCCAAACACGGGGTATTACGTCAACTAACCTTTCTGCTCCATCATCAGATCTTCGATACCACCTGCATCCTAGTTTTCTCATCAAAATGAATCTAACAAACTCAAAACGCACATGTAGGTACTTTTTTTACTATATCAACTTCTGTAGAATATCATTTAGTTTAATAAAATCGTACAGAAACTCAACTGAATATTATTAGACGAATTTATTCATCATTGGCATCGCAGGATTACAAAAATGTTGAATTTTAAGTTACCGAATTTTGACATAAGACTGATGACGGGCCGACGGCGTTAGTGTGCGCGCGCACGCACACAGATAGCAAGCCACGCTCGGCGCGCTAAATGTCGTCCGCGGAAAAAGGTTGGTGCGGTCTTAAGTAGTTACTCATTTCCAAATTCCAAAAAAAATTGCCCTTACTACTTTCAATTTTTTTTTAATTTTAGTTTTAATAATAAATAAGTAGAGGTAATCAACGATCTAACCTATTTATTATTTGGCGAACAAGGTACTGAAGATCTTTTCATGCTGTGCTTTTCTCGTAGCATTTAAAATATTTAGATGCCCTTATTTTCTTTTGAGCAGGATATAACTTAAGGGCTTAGGTTAATTTATGGGCTTCATTTAATCAAACCAAAGCAATTACCTTACTAGCCGCGGTGTCTTCTTTGTCATTGTTGTCATTAACTTGCTTAAGAGCAATTTTCATTAAATACTTGCTATTCATTTTTCTATCGCAGACTTTATCCACGGTATCTTGCGATTTATCTTTTACTTTTGTTTTTGTATTACTAACTTGGTCTCGAATTACTTGTATTGTATATCTCGGTATTCTATCTTCTTTCATTAGCTCCACTTGATGTTCTGTGATATTTTTGAGACTGGAAAAGTTGATAACATGACAACGCTGAGCGTCATCTTTGTTTTCTTTACTTGGTGTTACTACTTTAACATCTTCTTCAAGGGTAGCTGTATTTAGAATTAAGTCACACTCATTTCTGCTTGACTCATTTAAAGTCACATGAAGCGTCTTATTCAGTTTTTTGGACACACTTTTGAATTCCGAAGTAGCTTTTTCGTACTTCATCAGAATCTTATTCAAATTTATAGTAAATTGCTTAGCATTTTGTATCGTCTTACGTACTCTATCATAATCTACCTTAGTAATTTGCTCAACATCACCTCTTTTTAGAAAATATTTGTTAAAATGATCAAATAACAAATCACCATCTACTATGTTTTCACTATCGTTTAAATTTTCATCATACAGCCTACGTGCCAGCTTAACATCATTTATTTCACCAGCTTTTAAATAACAGCAATGATATATATTGTGCTGATTCCCATAATTAGTTTTACCCTGTTTTCGAATATCATTAAAATTTGAACAAATTTCCGTAAAGTTATTAACGATATTTGTATCAGGTAAGGAAATAGTGTGTGTGCAGCACCCTTTGTTTTGAAATGATAATAAATTTGAAGCCTCTGTAATAGTCTCTGTAGATCTGAAACCCACAGAATATGAGTATATGCTGCTTCTACCATAATTGGCTGGTGCATTTTCAAGTAAACTTAAACAAGCAGAAAAAACGGATGCTGCGTCATCTTTTAGTGAGTTTTTGAGTGCACGGGAATTAGATAAAGCAATCACTGTGTTATCCTTAGGTTGAGACATTTTCCTCTGTCTTTTCTTGTTAGTAAAATTTTGGCTATTGTCGTTATGAAGAATGATGTCTAATTTATTTTCTTTTAAAATAGGTTTGGCCGGTTTCAAGATTTTCTTAGTTGGTTCGTATACTTTATCAGTAGGTACATAAAATACATTGCCATGTTTTACTTTATCAGAGGTTATTGTATTTGATTGTGTCCTTGACTGTAATATTTCTTCGTATTCATTCCATTCATATGTTAATGGATTTTCGCTCATTATACGAGATATCGAGGGCTTATTTCTGGTAGGATTAATAGCATTGCCGGCAGGTATACCTTCACGTTGGTGGATATTATCGGGGTATAAATTGTTTAAGGGGCTTCTAAATTCAGAGGTTATAAAAGTAGGTTGGTTTTTATGGGAACAGAGTTGACACTTACACGGGCCGCCTTTAAATAATTCAGTACCTGTAAATTTTTGGTAAGGCTTTTCTCTATCCCGAATCGATGTACCGCCAGTCAAATCATTTCCTTGACATTCACATACGACGCATGTACATACACTGCACGCGCATTTTTTGTTAAAATAAGTCTGATTTATTTTTATAGGACGATCCAGAAGCTTACTTATTCCAATCGGTATATCATTCGCTGGATACTTTCCTTGTAGACTGTGTTCTTTCGTGGTAAATTTCGTTGCTAAATTCCTTACGACAACCATATTTTTCTTGAAATTATAACCGGGTTTATTCCTATAACTACAATTATCTGCACATTCAATACAATCACATGGTTTGCAATTGCATCCGGTTGCTTTTATGTTACTCTCCGTGTGAACTCTATTGTAAGCCATTCCTGAACGTGAATTTATGTTATTGCTAATGAACCTATGGTTATTCAGAGTGCAATCTTTACATTTGCAAGGTTCACAATCGCAAAATTCGTCACCAGGTTGAGACGTTTGTCCCATAAGGCACCTACAAATCTTGCAAGAACATGCATCATATGCTTCATTTATTCGTCTGAAAATATCAAATTCCATGAACGAAATTTCTTTCGGGCTGCCGAACGCCTCTTTAGAAATAGATTTCTTAAATTCATTGTAAGGTAGATTCATGACCTGTGCATTTAATTGTCCTATAGTCGGTTTAGATCCGGTTCTTTTAAGATTTGTAGCTTTCAAGCTACATATTTCAGTCTCGTTGCTATTATTTCCAGCCATATAATAAGATGGTCCGTTGAACTCTGACTCGTTCTGGCCTGAAGTGCCAGAATAAATTTTGCTGATAATTTCTGTACTATATTTGTCCATTTTTAAATCTTGGCTGTTACTTTTCAATATATTTGTCATGGTGAGCAATTTCTTCTGTATTTTGAAATCAAAACATTTGAGAGTTAGAATATAATAAACAGTTCGATTATAAGCGTCTCTGTTTTTTGTGAAGCATATTTATATTGAGCGTGCGACTGGTTTGAAAACAAATTTTAACTTATAGTACCTGCAAACGATAGAAATCGATATAAGTCACCATAGCAAATATGAATACGAGCAACATGTCGCTTCATTGTCATTAGAAATATTTAAACTGCAAAAGTCATCGTACATTGTTATCTTGAAGAGATAGTTTATTTTTTATATGTTTGAATTATAACAAGGGTAATACATTTAAGCTATCCTTTTCTTTGTGAGCTGAGCGAAGTGTTAACTTGTTGAAAACCAGGTAAATTTTGCGAATCCAGTTTTATGGATGTTACTGAAGTGACCTTGACTAAAATGCTGAGAGCCCAGTTTTTTTTATTGGATCTCGGTAAAGGGATATTATTTGTTGAAACTCTTGATCTATGGGGTCCCAGCGCACACAAGTATTTCGTACAAATCGCGAAACGTCTGGTTGATGTTACTGGTGACCAAAGAGCTGGTGCGTGTGGTGTGGTGGTGGCGATACAACGAGGAAATGCCGCCAGCATCCTAGTTACAATGCTCCAAGGACCTATTTTAGATTTAAGGTAGGCAGAGATAGATAGCTAACTTACCTAGAGTTACACTTACTGTATATATTTTGAGAATAAATGTTTTTACCTTTGTTTGATTATTTGGTAACTATTATGTGTACCTCAGTTCCTATTCATAAATATCTACTAATTATGTATTTCGTCTTTTTGTAAATATTACCTACAAAACACACGAGATATTTTAGCTTGCAGTGGAACAAAGGCTCTGAACTCTGGCTCTGGAAGGCTCTGAAAGGATCTGAACTTACATGTATTTGTGAAACTAGTGTTTTGGAAAATATGACATCGACATGTTTATCATATTCGAAATTGTATACATTGTTTGTTTTTCGTGTGAAAAAAAACAGATTTTGGCCATATTATTCTCCTTCTTATTGTAGACTTCAAAATTTGACAACGTTTAGCTATCCTTGCCATTCTCATTTCCGTGTACTTTCCGTGAATGACGAGTTGACAGGCAGCGGCAACATTATATATATCACATTAGAGGCTACATGACATGACTACACAGTCGGTCTGAAACGCTGATACACGGCTGATACCGAGTGTCACTCGATACGCTAGGGAGGGATCTATCGCACGGAAGCTTAAAAAGCGTAGCGTTAAAACCCAACGCTGACGCTTTGAACCGCTTGAACCGCTTCCAATATTTGAGTTCATACGAAAGCTTAAAATCACTATGGATTGGCGCGAAATCCAAATTTGCTACGGTTAGTAAGCCCAATTGGAGGTATAACACGTAAGGATAAGGCCTTACCCGAATAGATTAGCGAATTTCCCCGTCCACAGTTCCACACAACTGCGGATGGCCATTTGCCGATGAATCAATCTATATTTAGTGGAGGTATCATTCGAACGCTTTTTTAACGGGCTTTGAGAAAGCTCCCGTGCTTTTATACTCACGACACTTTTTTGTGGGAAACAATCATCTGCATACGACATCATACATTTTGCTCCCCCACAGTGTCGAGATAACATAATCGTGTCGTGTCCTGAAAAGCCACGACTGGGTATAAAAGGCCCAATACTCCCAATAGGCTACACTCTCCATCTGGATCGTTCCAGATACGTTGGTCTGGAGCGAAACGATATTTGATCGATAGGTACTAAGGATTAAGCCAAAGTCTAAGCCTTGTGCTGTCCCTTTTGGGAAATGGTCGGAGTCATAATTCGAACATACGAAGTCATTGCGAACTTTTGCTTACCCCCATACTTAAAGTTGACCAAAAATTAATTAAAAGTTGGTACCATGATCCATGGTACAGGGACTACTGAAAACTCAAACTCTTCAGTAAAGAAAAAAAACAATACTAATTATAAATTTGGTTGGCAATGATAGTTGAGTTGACAGTTGCCTTTTTGGATGTCTGCGCTTTTTTACTTAAGTGTTGATTGTCGTTTGTTACTCAAGTTGGCGATGGCGTCTCTAGAATAGTATTTTGTTTGCAAAATGTTGTTTAGTGTGTAATATTGATAGCTAATTGTGTAGTAAACTAACGAAGCAGTATACAGCTAATGAAGAATTAATCCTGAAACGAGTTCACTCCTTTAATCATCAAGCGGCAATCCCGGGATCTTGGCCCCCTGAGAAACTATATTTTGTCTTATAGCTATAAATTTAACATATCGCGAGGCCAATTACTGAACAACGTCGCCCAAGTGGCAATATTCCATTCTATTTATATAATATACTGAAATATTGTTAATACGTGACACTGGCAAAATTGTTCACTCTCGGACAGAAGCCATTATTTAATGTAGATGGAGGGATCTGATTTGGGAGCCCTTAAGCCCCTCATTCACGGCAGTCCGCCGGCACTCCGGCATGGCTGGATGTAGCGCACACACGGTGTGCAAGTGGCCCAGCCTGGCAGTCCAATTCGCACTTATTCGTTGAAAGATGCGCAGCGCTGCGTTGTAGCGCATACACTGTACTGGAATTTTAAAAATCGCCGCCATCTCGTATGTCATTTTTAATAATGAATAATTAATATTTTATGCATTGCCGCATTTCTCAATTGTTTATTACTGTAATTTAGTGCAATTCGGACTGCAAGGAGGTGGCCGGCGCTAGCAGGATGTTGCCGTACGGCACGCATCCGGCAACGACATTCACGATACTATATTACGTGCCGGAGGTGCCGGCGGACTGCCGTGAATGAGGGTCTTTAGGTAGGTATAGGTCGGTTGGCGTTCTTAAGCCCCTCATTCACGGCAGTCCGCCGGCACCTCCGGCACATAATAAAGTACCGTGAATGTCGTTGCCGGATGCGTGCCGTACGGCAACATCCTGCTAGCTCCGCCCACCCCCTTGCAGTCCGAATTGCACCAAATTACAGTAACAAACAATTGAGAATTGCGGCAATGTATAAAATATTAATTATTCATTACTAAAAATGACATACGAGATGGCGGCAATTTTTAAAATTCGAGTACAATGTATGGGGATACAACGCAGCGCTGCGCATCTTTCAACGAATAAGTGCGAATTGGACTGCCAGGCTGGGCCACTTGCACACCGTGTGTCCGCTACAGCCCCTCATTCACGGCAGTCCGCCGGCACCTCCGGCACGTAATTTAGCATCGTGAATGTCGTTGCCGGATGCGTGCCGTACGGCAACATCCTGCTAGCTCCGCCCACCTCCTTGCAGTCCGAATTGCACTAAATTACAGTAATAAACAATTGAGAAATGCGGCAATGCATAAAATATTAATTATTCATTATTAAAAATGACATAAGAGATGGCGGCATTTTTTTAATTCGAGTACAGTGTATGCGCTAAAACGCAGCGCTGCGCATCTTTCAACGAATAAGTGCGAATTGGACTGCCAGGCTGGGCCACTTGCACACCGTGTGTCCGCTACATCCAGCCATGCCGGAGTGCCGGCGGACTGCCGTGAATGAGGGGCTTACATCCAGCCATGCCGGAGTGCCGGCGGACTGCCGTGAATGAGGGGCTTTAGGCTATTTGACTAGATGTAGCTTTAATTTATGTAGTTTAGTATATTTTTAATGCAGGTATATTTACTCATGAATCTGAAATAAATGTAAGTTGATTATAATGATTATATACGATATGCCAAGAAAATCTTATTTATACCTATTGTAAAGTATTTACCTATTACAAATAAATAATTTATTACACCAAGTACTTAGAGGTAAAGATTATTATGATACCTAACACATGGACATCAGAATACATACGAAGATGTGTTTTATACTTCTCCAAAATTTTCTACCATTAACTACAATTTATGAACTACTTACTAATAAACTATTGCCATAATTTGACAGTAGGTAAATGATCTCTATTCCGCATTAATTAAAGTTCATCATCATCATAAACTTAAGAGTTATTCTCTTGTCGGTGGAGTATCTTCCAGCTCTCTCTGTCCTGGGCCAGAACTTTGCCTTTTGATACGACACGGCTTCTGCTTTTTCCTTCACTTGGTCCATGTAGCTTCATCTTGGTGTGCCTTTTGTCTTCTATTTTTCCCTCCAGAGTAGTTTTGAAGAAGTGTGACCACTTCTTTGTCGTATCAAATATCCAAGATCATTTTTCCGCGTCTAACTTCAATGGTATTCAGGATCGTTGTTATTCATTTACTGTACGCAACACTTCCTCATTCGTTACTCTTTCTCTCCAATCTTTTCCTGTCCAGAGCTTTCGCTTCCGTAGAGGACACTGCTCCAGGTATTCCAGATGGACACTTTAACCATTTGCTTCTTGTTTTTTCATGACATACGTGACTTCAACAGTTGTGATATATTATAAATATATTATTAATGAAAGTTACTTATCTTTTATCTAGCTATATATTTACAATTTTTCAATCATCATGGCTGACGATCCACCGCCACCATTACAGACACAAGCTACTCCCTTTTCACCTTTTTCCAAGGCGTAGCACAAGTGAGTAACGAGGCGAGCTCCGGAGCAGCCAATGGGGTGCCCAAGACTCAATGCTCCTCCATGCACATTTATTTTAGCTGGATCTATATTTAAAATCCTTGAGTTACCAATCCCAACAACGGCGAAAGGTTCGTTTATCTCCCAAAGAGTCACATCCTCTTTCTTGACACCAGTTTTCTTCAGCAGATTAGGAATAGCTACGGAAGGTGCGATACAAAAGTCAACAGGATTACGTTCACCGTCAGCGTACCCGACAACCTTTGCAATAGGAGTAACCTTTAGCTTAACTGCTGCTTCTCTTGTCATCATAACTAATGCAGCAGCACCATCGTTCAAAGGACAGGCATTGCCAGCTGTGACTGTCCCATTTTCTGTTTGGAAAACTGTGGGTAACTTTGTAAACTTCTCAAAATTTACTTTCTTGTATTCTTCATCTTCAGAAAACATAACAGTTTCTCCTTTGCCCTGTGGCACTGGAACGGGGACAAGTTCGTCAGCAAAAGCCTTGGCTTTCCAAGCTGCAGCGCTTTTCTTGTAGCTTGCGATAGCGTATTCATCTTGTTCTTCTCTAGATATACCCATTGTCTTGGCTGTGTGTTCAGCACAGTGGCCCATATGGAACTGTTCAGCGTAAGCGTCATGAAAACCGTCACGCAGAATTCCGTCAAGCAATTGCATGCCGCCGTATGGAGTTTCTCCTCTGATCATGTAAAAAGGCACGTTTGAAAGAGATTCCATACCTCCAGCTAGGATGACGTCTTGGGCACCAGTTTCCAAGCCTTGAACGCCTAGCATGAGAGCCTTCGTGCCTGATGAGCATACTTTGTTGATTGTGGTGCAGATAGTGCTAGATGGGAGCCCACCGAAAATCGCGGCCTGCCGTGCGGGAGCCTGTCCGAGATTCGCGGAGATGACATTTCCCATAATGACCTGAAACAAGATATGCCAAGTTTCATCATGGCAAAAAAAATGTACGATAAAATTGGCAAATTTCATCAGGCAGATTGTGTTTAAAACTGACGCCTGATCAAATCTGCCAATTTTATCGTCCCGTCTGAACGGGCTTTAAGGCACTTAGTGCTGATTTATGACGATAATTGAGAACTCTGCGCGCAAATAGTAGATATAACTACTTTATCTATTCTGCGCTATTGTACCCGGCTGCCCTTGAACGGCAGCCTAGATAACAACGCATAAGATGATAGACAATTTACTTGTACGTACCGCAATAGAATACGATATGATAAATAATTCAATTCTTCCAATTATTATGTTACACTTATACAGGCTGGAAAATATTTTTTTGCCTAGGATGGGAACTATAATTTAAATAAAATTATAGTATATTTGCTTTCAGGAAACATTCCTCAATTTCCCATAAGAATATTGGGTTGGCCGATTGTTACAGAAAATAGTCTTGAAAACTGTCTTGAAAATTAGGAAAAAGGTAATGAATTACTAACCTCCTTTATTTCTTCTTTTGGGACACCCGCTCTTTCCACCGCCGCTTTGATAGCAACAGCGCCTAGTTGCGTGGCCGACACCCCAGCCAGACTACCCCTGAACGATCCTATAGGCGTTCTCACTGCAGACACTATTACTACTTCGTTTAGAGATACATTCTTCGCCATTGTTTGAAGCAATCACCGGAACTTCTGGAGCTGGAAACAATATTGTTATCGACAACTTTCGTGAAGATGATCCACAGGGGGTTTAATAGTTATTTATTATACAAGGGGGCAAAGTTGTTGTTTAACTCTCGGGCTTATATAGAGACCCGAGCAAGCGAAAGATTCCAAAATTGAGCCACGAGCGTAGCGAGTGGTTCAATAACTGGAATCTTGAGCTTTACGAGGGTCTCAAGGCACGAGAGTTGAACAAACTTTGCCGCCGAGTGTAATACAACATTTTTCCCCTCATTACGAGGGGAATTTATTATTAAGGTTATATTACGAGGAAAATACAGACTACATACGATTATAAATCTTATCCACATGTAAGTTATCTTGAAGAAACCATCAAAAATCAATTTCAAAATTTTTCAAAGAGTAAGTACGCTCCTGATTCTTAGATATTGCCAACAGCTTACCAAGCTTATTTAAGTGCGGGATAAGACATGATGAACTACCAATTTAAAGTGTGACCTCCGATTGCGCATATTTACTATGGCCATATAGGACTCACTTATACTGGATGGGTGGTAAGTGATAGGAATTAGATTACTTTGCCCCACATGTGGATAAAATGCGTTTTTCCACGCTAGTTTTAAAGGACAAAACAGCGCTTTCCGAGCTAGTGAGGGGAAAATTAATAACCCAACGACTGTGACATACCAAGGTATTTGTAGGTTTCTGATTCAGAGATAGACCTGAACGACGTTGTCTCAGAATGTTGTAAATTGGTTGAACTTACTACTTTCCCCCGCTGTACCTGCATAACCGCACATTTATCGACACCAAACTCTATTTTGATGGCACTACTGAATACTTCGGTGGTTTTAAATAGCTCCAATTGGACCCGGATTGGACCCGGGTATGTCCTTAAACTACGACCAAGACCACCGGGGGATGGGCAGCAGCATCCCTAAGTTACGGTGGAGACACTGCGATCGCCAACCCGCATGCCAAGCGTGGCGATTACGGCAAAAACCCCCCTAATGAATAGTACACAAAGGCCCCGGCCCCGAGGTTCCGGCGACCCCCGGTGCCCTGGTTATGGTAGCGGCCAGGGTGCTAGCGGGGTCAGGGGTGCTAAGAATCTCCGGCAAAGATCCGGCTACCACCACCGACGACTCCTGGCCCTGGCAACATATAACACGCGTACACTGCGGACCGACGAAAAGTTGGCGGAACTGGAGGAAGGATTGAGCAAGTTGCGTTGGGACGTCGTGGGATTGTCAGAAGTCCGAAGAGAGGGCGAGGACACGATAATCCTAAAGTCCGGCAACTTGCTCTATTTCCGGGAGGGCGACCAACAGTCCCAGGGAGGTGTCGGGTTCATCGTCCACAAGTCCCTCGTAAACAACGTGGTGAAGATCGAGAGTGTGTCGACTAGGGTGGCGTACCTTATACTCAGAGTATCCGAGAGGTACTCGTTGAAGGTCATACAGGTGTACGCGCCGACTTCGGCACACTCCGATGACGAGGTGGAGGCTATGTATGAGGATATTTCAAAAGCCATGCATAGCTCCAGAACCTACTTCACCGTTGTTATGGGGGACTTCAACGCGAAACTAGGCAAGAGAGATGGTGACGAGCTGAGAGTGGGGCAATTTGGGGTTGGACGTCGGAACCACCGGGGGCATCTACTGGCTGGTTTCTTGGAGAAAGAGGGACTCTACATGATGAACTCTTTCTTTAAGAAACGCGAGCACAGAAAATGGACCTGGATGAGTCCCGACGGTGCAACTAAAAACGAGATTGACTTCATCATGTCGACAAAGAGACATATTCAATGATGTTTCTGTGATCAATATGGTCAAAACCGGAAGCCCTGATGACCTGATGACCGGATACCGGATGACCTGGTGAAGGTCGCAGGAGTCCGCTGGATGCGGGTGGCGCAGGACCGGTCATTGTGGAAATCTTTGGGGGAGGCCTATGTCCAGCAGTGGACGTCTTTCGGCTGAAATGATGATGATGATGATGATGAAATAGCTCCAATAAATGTCGGTCGTTTGGTGCAAATAATTCCCTATTTATTATTATTAGAGATTAGCAATATTCTGCACTATATTCCATTACACCCCATTATCTAACCTAACGCTCACTTTGGGGGCAAGCTAAAATAGTGATGTTGCTTAGTCGATTCATATTTATTAAGTACCTAGTCAAAATAAAATTCTTCTTTTATGAATAATCTTAAGAAAATTTATTCATTGTAAATGCAATGAATGAGTTCTATTTTATGTAATTAGATGTTCTGTATCTATTTGATCGGATAGGATGACAACAGTGAAGATGACAACAATTATTGAACAGTACAGAGACGACTTACTAGGTAATTTAAAACGAGCAGTTTAACGTTGGGGGTAAATTTTAATTATTTTGTACAAGATTTTGTTAATAATAACGAGCAGTTCAAGTTTTTATAATTAACTTCTTTATTTTACTGATTCAGATTATCGAAACTGCCCCATCACTTGCCCCCATATTTATCATATACACACGCAGTCTTGTACCAATTTAAACCATATTTTGGTTGGACCGCAATAAACGGGGACCGGGACTTTAAATAAAATTGTCGAAAGTAGTGTCTAAATAATTGTAACATAAACATATAGAACACGTTAAAATAGAGAGTAAAAGTTGCTTAACTTTTACTTGAAAAACTTTTTGTTATAATTGAAAATGGGAGAAATAGAGCGCTCCAAAGATCGAAGGTTAAGGCAGGACGGTATACGACGACGAGCGAAGCGAGGAGGAGTGTTACGTAAAACTGTGACCTAAGAGCCGACTTTTTTACATAACACTCTTTACAAACTACAATGTTCTATGTATTAATTAATTTGGGCTAAGAATCGTTAGGAAAAATAATGTTAGGTAATACAATAATAGGATAAATTTCATTGGGCCATATAAAATTAGGAAAAATAATGATTAAGATATACGATTTTTAGGGCAAGTAGTAATTATTCGAAATTTCTATTATGGAACATGACATTAGGATAAGTAATCAATATAGCAGGTTACATTAGGACATAAAATATTAGGACAAAAACAAATAGTCCATTCGATGAGCGGGCAATGAACAATATGTCAAATAAGTATTAGAACAAATGATTATTATGACGAACAGTATTAGGGAACGCAAAAATAGGATTAAAAAATTAGGAATCCCGATATAGATCCTTGTAATTCATATTGCAACGGCATAATGTCCACCGATGAGCAGTTGTCGCAGTTGAGGCTGTTGCTGTTTGTACATTATAAAGCTTCCCACAAATAGCTTAGAAATAAAGGAAAAGTGGAAAATTTTACCGCCAGGTAGATATTACTTCTCAATTCTATATGTATTAATGAGATGCCTACTTACAGTACTCACTTACAATGTGTTAATGTTAATAAAATAGTATTGTAATATTGTATAATGGGTATTGTGTTTATCGGTGTTGTGTTCAGATTAGTAGAAAATATGGATCAATAGGCGCGAAAATCTCACAAACCAATTAGAGAAATGCTAAATTCAAAAATTCCTAGATGATCGGTCCTTCGCGCACTATTTTCAAATTTCCTGCTTTTTAAAATTATTGTAGGTACCTTACTAGGTATCATAATATACTACTTACAGAAGACTCAGTGGACGACTTCAGTGGTGAGCTTCATATGGTATCTATACCTACCTGCAGTGTGGGCGCATCGCCCACTGTCCATAACTCCATAAACATTTAGTTAGCACTCAAAAAAAAAACATACTTACTTATGTACTTACAGCAAAATATGCAGTTCGTTGCAAAAGAGGAAGTATTTCGGTGCGGTATAATAGTATTTTTAGCGTAGATGAAAAAAGAGACACGGAGATATGTCACGTCGTCGTATGATCGTCAGGCACAAGTAAATAATGAGTACACTGAGGCTGGAAGATTGGCGTGACCACACGATATAATACGGCCACCGTTTGCTCAGCTTTTGTAAACCCTATTGTAACGGTATAGAGTCTAATCAATCGTCAGTTAAGGCTGTGTGTACAGTGTAGCGGTTATTACAGCCGTACAATAGGTATTAGCAGTATGAGCGATTTATCGGGGCCAATCGGACGCAACGGCCTGTGTAACCGACGGAAGGGAACCTAGGGAGTCGAGGCAGGGTAAGGGAGAGGCAGGGTACCCCCGATGTTCGGCCCTGACGGATCGCCCCATATAATTTCCACTGAAATCGGGAACATCGAGAATCTACGTTTCGTAGGAACCTATATTTGATTCAGCTTGAGATAGACAAAATTTCGATGATAGCCTAGTTGCATGGTGCACCAAATTGACCAAATACGACGCTACTAGAGTAGCAAAGTGATTGCATACTTTTACCGTTTTACGAAATATGAGAACATTGTGCATTAACCAATTTGTATACTGCGACATGTGAGAACATTGTCCATTTACTCATTAAGCACTCGCAACCACAGTAACCGCTTGATACTGACACCATTTATGCAGGTAACAGACCACAATATTTCTTAGGTAGATTATTTTTCTCGGACAGGGGTTTGCAATAAAGTGGTCTAAATAATTAATGGGGCAGCTATACAGAGCCATCTAGTTACGCGGGGCACGATTATTTCTCTCGACTTTTACGCCTCTATGCAACTATGTCCTATCCAAATTGCTCTCCTCTGCTGCAGACTGTACATGACTGCAGTGTGTGTACCATGAGTGGTTTTCGATTGCGACTGCGGCATTCGAAAGTATGTCCGTCTCGCTCCTACCACTACTCTGGCAGGAGCGAGACGGACATACTGCTTGAACAACTCGAACAGCCAAATGCCAAACTCGCCGATCCGTCCTCTTAGCGGCATTTGGTCGCGCATCAAAGGACGCGAACAAGCAAACCATCGCAACGCAAATGCACCGACCACACATCGCTCGCGCGGTGTTGTACGTTCCGCAGAAATTTATGATCCGCATGACAGCTGTCAGTTCAATACATTATCTGTCAATATTATCACTTTTTGACATTAAATCGTTCGCTACGTGGAGTATAGGTTTTTCATGGCACCCCAAGTGTGGACGTCATATTTCGTGATGTTCGGGCTCCAATTGATACGAATACTTGGCGAACACGCAACGCGAATACCAAACTTGCAGTGAAGTTTCACATGCTCATTACTAGCATGCTTATTAGCATGCGGGGAAGTGGGAGGAGCCCTGCTTCCAACCCCTGTTGCTAATTAGGATGCTTATTAGCATGCTAATAAGCAAAAAGCTTGCTAGTAATGAGCATGTGTCCCAGTACCTTGGTCTATTCGACCAAACACAGCAAATACGCGAACACGCAGTGAAGTGTCGACTTATTATTCTCATCTATGCACTGAATTGCTTGTAATGGAACGTCATGTCGTAGACGTATGTTGAGTGTCACGTCAATTGTAAATAAACGTCATATGAAAGTGGAATTATCCTCAGCCACCATTTTATTGTTTGCAACAATTATTACTGAATCTAAATATCATCAATTTTAATACTCTTTTAAAAGTAAGTTTTTAGTGTAAATGCAATGTATTCGTGGTTTCTCTAAAAATCAGAATTGGAATGACGAAACTTCGTTGTTGTTTCAGACCGTGACACATCGCAAGTTGCGAGGCTACGCCCAAATTTCTGTTGCGGATTGTTTAATTTGCCTCCAACATAGGCCTATCAGACACCGCCGTTATGGATATGATGGTATCAACATTGCAACAGCAGCGGGCCGTGACTGAGCAGCTGCGGAGGGAGGCAGCTATAAAGCGCATCCCCGTATCGTCGGCGGTGGCCGACATCGTGCGCTACATAAACGAGCACGAGCAGGAGGACTGCCTGCTGGTCGGCTTCTCCAGCCAAAAAGTCAACCCTTTTCGCGAAAAGAGCTCATGCACTGTTCTTTAAGAAAGAATTTAGTGTGTAATTTGCTGTAATGTAAATGTGTTGAGTATCTCATCCTATCAAAGCTAAGTTGTTGTTGATCTAACTATTTATTTAAGTTCAAGTGGTACTTGTTAACTATGTTCTTGATAAATCATAAACCAGATATGCTTGCAAAACAATTTTATACTTCAGATAAAATAAAATCGCTGTCTCTATGGTCATAAATATATTTTAAAATATGTTGTTTTATTATTTTCATTTTAGAATCCAGTTGCTAGCTGATTACCTGTTCATCTAAGTATATCAACCAGCAGTAGAAGGTTAATCGGTAAATCTTGGGTAGTCTTACAATTTAAACAATTGATTATTGTTATTTGCGACTGAACAGTTGCATCAGATTTAATGGTACTAATTAGACATTTCAAACAATATTATTATTGCTGCTTTTTAAAAATAATACTCAAGGTTTTAAGACTCACTTTTATTACCATACTTGAGATATCAAAAAGAAGTCTGTTCCAGGGGTTCCCAAATAATCTTTCTTGTAGTCGGACTGCTTTATTGTAAATATGGAAACATGTGTAGCACATTGGTAGTCACCCAAAAGTAGGGCTGCCATCTGTCCGGGTTTCCCCAGATTTGTCCTAGTCAGTCAATATCTGAGATGGCAGCCCTACCTAAAAATTATAAATACCTAAAAAGATTGTGTGGCTCAAGCATTCAGCTCATGAATAATCCCATAGGTACAAGAATGCCACAATATGTTCTGCTTCATGAAGCCCATGGGCCAATCGAAATGGTTTTTTTTGGTTACACTCATGCCTTAGGAATGCTGCCAAGTAATTTTGTTTAGACAAGATGCAGTCAGTTCAGAGTCCTAGGACTCTGAACTCTATCATACAAGGCTGAAAAAGAAACCTGCTTTTATTTTATAGGTAACTCAATTAAATCCATAGCTTGAATTTTTTAAACAAAACTGTGGCTTTCGACTACTTCAAAGTCTATCCCACGAATTTTTTTCTGAATAAAATTTAATTCCTAGTCTATTAATATAATATATATTTTTTAATCTACTTAATTTATTCTATAAGCCATGTATTGCAGATGACCAAGTGCATTACTATTATTTTCTTCTATTCTAATATTCTTGATTGCGCTATTAAATATTTTTGTAAGACTGAACAGCGCCATCTACACTTCTCACGATAATTAGATTCCATAAAACTTACCACACGCGCCAAGTTAAGAATATTCATTTCTTGTTATTTTCAATACTAGGCAGCAGAGAAGTAATTGATTTTTTTATCACACTTGTTAGTAAATGGTGGTATTGTAGGTATGCAAGCATTCTTGGACTTCAGGAGCCGTATTACGCCCATGGTCGTAAAGGATTTTCGTACATTTTATCGCCCGCCTGGGGCTCCCGGAGCACATCGCGCGGTGCACCCCACGCTGCCGCTCACCGCGGAGTACCTACTGTGGACTCATGGACTGTGCAACTACACTATCGCTAACTATAGTTCATTTATTTCGTCGCAAATGTGATGAAAGACATTGTATGTATCACGGGCGGTACAAGAAATTACGAGCTTGTGTTAATTAAGCCTTGGTTAAATTCACACTCGTTCGTAAATTTTTGTTTACCGCCCTTAATACCTACACTATTAGTATTACTTATTTATAAAAGAATAAGGGAGTGGGTGTGGTTAGTTTTGTGGAGTGAGATTTAATTAAAACCTAAGTAAGTACATAAGTAAAGGTCAAAACGAACATCGCTATTTATTGTGTAATTAATTAGTGAGTAATGCGTTATCTAAACTAAACAATCCGGCCAAGTGCGAACACGAAGGGTTCCGTACCATTATCTAAGTATACTTAAAAATGGCAAAGAAAATCACGTTGCATGGGAGCCCCCCTTAAATATTCGTGTTATTCTAACTTAATTATTTAGTTTAAAAGTGAATATGTACCTAGCACTTTTGGGCTGCAGAAAATCCACGTCTCACCAGAAGGAACGCTTTTCAAGTGCGTTTTTCGGTAAATGTGTGGGCAGGGATAATGAATGGAACATTGATCGGACCCTTTTTCATCGAAGGTAGGTTAAATGGAGGGAACTATCTGAATCTGCTTAGGCATGTGGTGACAGAGCTATTGGAAGAAGTGCCACTGCAGAGTTTACAAAATGCACTTGTTAAATTATGTTTAAATATCTTTTTTTTTTGTGTTTTAGGTTAAGTACTTATGCAGTTCCTTTTATTGTTTTTGTTTTTTTTTAATTTATTAAAATGTACAGTTGATAAACAAATCGTTTTACTTATTTTTTAGACTTGTTTAGTTGTTAGCGTGCTAATAATAGCTCAATGCACTTATGTTAATCACATATCAATTATTTTCATATTCAAGTCGTTATCACGTTACGACTACTCAGTGTTTATTGACTTAAGATCCGTCAATTTTCCCGCCATATCGATGTCACTTGACGTATAGTAGTTACTTCATATAGGTGACCACGTATTTAGTGGTTATTAGTTTTAATTATATTTTAACGTTGAATTAATTAAACAGTGAGGTAATTGAGTGCGACCTAGCCTAATAAGTTTAATTTGGGCTAGATATTAATATTTTTATACTCCTGATCACCGATTATGAATCATCGTGTATAATGCCCGAGTCTACCTGTTGCCGATATAAATATCGAGCAAAAAAATTACGTTTGTTGGATGGGAGCTCCCATAAATATTTATTTTGTTCGGTTTTTAGTAAGTATTTGTTCTTATAGTATCAACAGAAATACATCATCTGTGAAAATTTCAACTGTCTAACTACCTACTTATCACGGTTAATGAGATACAGCCAGGTGACATATGGATAGGTGGCAGGTGGACAACGGAGGCTAGTAATATAGAGTACAGTACAGTTTTACCATTTGGGCACAGAACTTTTAACAGTTTTAACATGAGTCCGTACCTATACCTACCTAGTTAAGTCTGTAAAATTTTGATGGTGCGATCTTTAGTGCACGGAGCTGTAAACAAAATAGGCATGGAAAATGATTAAGTACTAATCAATTAAGTCGAACAACGTTAACCTTATGGACTAAATTAATCATAAATATTTCCTGGGCGAAACCATACTTAATACTTAACCCGTGGTATGTCTAAACACTGATCAGTGCCCTCTTATAATATGCTTAAGCGTTTCAATTTCAAGGTCAGTGTTTGAACAAAAAGTGTTTGACAGGAACATTCGAAGGGTTAAGTGTACAGTCCCGTTGCGTCTCCTAACAATTGTAGAGGAACCTAAAGAAAATAAAACAAAAGATTTGCTAAATGGTTTATTACTTACTATTAGTGCGCAGTAAAAAGAAGTAACCTACTACTCAATTCCACTATAGGAATCAACTCCAAACAATTCCTAATGTTAATACGGTATTCACAGCACTCCAAAGTACATATTAATATAGCATAGCTTACTATACTATGGGATAAAACAGTCACGTGCCAAACACCATCAACACATTTATGTAAACATTTACTGGGTTGCACATTCAGACGGTTTTATAGAAAGGATTTTCGCCAAAAAGGCTATGAATTTGTTAGCTGGTAGGTATATAATTTTAGGAATGAATTAAACAAGTAGGTACCAGTACCAGCACATGGGCGTCGCGATAGTGTTTCGCGGTCGAAAAAGACAACTGCTAGGTATTTCGTAAACCGAACTGTGGGAAAATGGCAAGGATCTTTTTCGACCGCGAGATACCTACTGTCGCAGCATCCTTGTGCTAGGCCTACAGGAGGGAAACTCCTAGACTAGTAAGGAAGACTCGCCTATAATGAAACTTATATCTCTTTTCGTATTTTAGAGAGAAGGATGGCGCACTTTACGCAATTGGCTGGACTTATTTGACTATGGTACAGCAAAAAACCATCTTAATTGTTGCTTGGTGGTATATTGCGTTTGCCTGTTTGACTGTCACAGCGTCCTAAGGAACAAGGTGCTAGTGGTGCTACCCATAGGACTGACACTTGACACAGGACCCACGCATGAGTGGCGCCGCCTGGTGAGCGACAATACGGTAGCTCCCATTGGAACGAGTTCCATTACTTTTGTTTCGCTATTTAGATTTAAAGATTATAACAACTAGTGCTTGAGGGCAATACAAAGCCAAAAATATAAGATATCAATTAAATTAAGTAGTATTAAGAAAATATTGTGTTCACTGATCTCAAAGTTATTTGGATTACCCCAGTGTCAATGCAGGGTGTTAGAAAGTAGTATTAGTATAGGTGCACTATTATAACCATTAAATATTATAATTAGCTACGAAAACATGACTGAGATGTATGACAAGTTTTCTATAACATTGTTAAAGTCACAAATATTACTGTAAATATATTGATTCATTCAAATCAATTCATTCAACTATAGGCTATAATTGATTAAGATTAAACATGAATACTTGACTAAGGATGTTGCCAAATAAAACTATGTAAATGTTTTCTACCACACACCTATCCCAACCAAACATACTCTACACATCCTAACTAACCACAATATGAGCATGCGTTTGACATTCGGCAGTGGAATAACCAATGGAAACTAAGGACCAGTTGCACCACCTGGGGTTTGCCACAAACTTGAGTTAAGCGGTTTTTTGTATGGATTTTCACAGCTTAACTGCGGTTAGCAGCTAACCCGGGGTGGTGCAACTAGGCCTTATAGGTATAACATCCGAAACGTTTTGAGCAAATTGGAGTTAAACAAACAATTCTTATTCTAGGGGTAAAATATAATATTAAAAAAAATTAACAACTATCAGTCTTTTAAATTGATGTTGACTTGTCAACCTTGTGGCAATTTGTCTCTCAAAAGTTTACAAAAAAGAAACCTTAACAATCTAGAGGGTATACATGCTTAAGTTCTAGCATATCTATTGTCCGATCCTTTACTATACAGCTACTAAGTATGTTGACAGTAAATATTGGTAAATATTGAAGGCGTGCTTGTGAAAAAATATAGTCAGATGTGTTGTTTTGGAAACAAAAACAGGATAGCTAAAAATAAAAGGATTCTATCGCTCTTGCTATCGGCTTGCTATGCCTGGCATATACATTGTATGAATTGTACATTTTTGTATTTCAACAAGACAATTCTCTTTAAATACACCTGCAGTGGATATCTAGCATGGCAGAAGTTAGGCCACCGGTGAAGAATGTTTAGAGGTTTTCATTCTATTTAGCTTATTTTTTTAATCAAATAGAATTCAAAGAATATCTACAGTGGCAGTACTTTTCAAAGGTTACACACTAGATACATACAATATTTAGAATGTGGTTATTATGTATAACATCTCATATTCCGTATCAGCTCATATTCATAAGATTAGCGTATTATACCTATCCAAATTTACCTGCATATCTTAAATTACAATAACAGCTTCGGTTTTATGATTTACATGTTTATTTGCAAATCATTATTGAGGCAATGTTTTAAAAGACAAATGATCCTACTTGCATATAAAAAACAACTAAAATACAGCATCAAAACTATTTTAATTCTAATAGAAAAAAAGGCCTCTTTGATTTGGTGTATTTAATAATTTACTTAATCTCTAACTAAATGACTTCATTTTCATATTGTATGCTCCATGAAAATGTTTGTAAAATGGCAATGAGAACAGAATTAAGTTTGTAAACTTTTGAGCATTACCATTCCAAATGCAAATGAATGAAGGTTTACAGGATTACAAGGATGCACCGAGCTCTAGACTCTCTCCTGTTTGGGCGGTGACACATCCTCGGAGCCATTGGCAACACTCTGGTGGTACAGTTTCAGTAGCTCCATGGCATCTTGCGCTTGACGCTTCTCCAACAAAATCCTGAAATAGACACAAATATTTATTTCAGATTTGTCAAAATATTAACAGAGCTAATTAAACCCAGACCTGTGCAGGAACCAAAGTCACAGACTATTAAGAAATAGTTATATTGCTGCTGTTATTTTATAAAAAAATTCACTAAATTACAACATGGATTTTGCTAATCATTAAGTAACAGGGTAATCAGGGTTACTGTCAATTGCAAAT
Organism: Lathronympha strigana; assembly: GCA_949128165.1. Taxonomy (NCBI): domain Eukaryota; kingdom Metazoa; phylum Arthropoda; class Insecta; order Lepidoptera; family Tortricidae; genus Lathronympha; species Lathronympha strigana. The sequence continues at coordinate 7,398,976 of OX421911.1, forward strand.
ACAGTACTCTTTCTAATAGTTAAAGCTTGAAGGACCTATTTTAGATTTAAGGTAGGTAGAGGTAAATCTACTAGTAAGTTACTCTTACTGTATGTATTTTACATTTAGTACCTATGCACTATGAGTACCTATTATACAATTAAATCATTGGTTAATAATTCATTTAATATTTTATTAACATGCATAAGTAATAGTTAGATTTTGGGAAGATTACCTGTATCAAATATTGCAACTAACAAATTTATGATGTTTTTCATATTTACTACAGCATAGCAACAATGGTTTATGTTCTTGGAGCCTCTGTCAAATTTGTATAATCTGTATGACACAGTTAAAGTTAAATAAGTTTACTGCTTCCTAGTGATAACAGCATAACAAACTGCTTTTATGGGTCCGCCTAAAGCAAAGGGGGCGCAAAGTAAGGACTTAGAATTTTTTTGATCAAAAGTGAAAATTATATAGGAATCATAAAATACTTAGGAAAATTTTATTCAAAACGCTAAAATAAGCATGTTTTATAGAAAAAACTTTTTCTCTAAAATCAAAAATGGCCAAGATATTCGCCCTCAAAGATTGATGGTTTTCAAGGGAGCTGGGACATAGAAAAATTTCGATGGATGATGTTGGTGTTATTATAACACCTATTTATTATTATTTTATCGTAAAGATTACGCTAAAATAAGCATGTTTTATAGAAAAAACTTTTTCTCTAAAATCAAAAATGGCTGAGCTAATTGACTTCAAAGTTGGCAAATTTCTAGGACTTGTAAAATATATTGTGTCAGACACTGCCTTAGCTCCGGCGCTGCGGGAAGTGCAGCCCTTCCGCCCTTGCGTGACAAAGCACGGTCGCCCGTACTCCGCTTCGCAGCTTCGGCCTGTTGGTCGCCTTCGGCGACCAGCCTCAGCCGCTCCGCTCCGCACGGCTCCCGAGCTTTGTCACGGCGGGCGAGGGCTGCTCTCCCTCCGCGCCTCCGGCTTTTTATATACACTCTAGGGGTAGGGCAGACAAGACCACGTGGAATCGGGGTTGACAGCTTCGGTTCTGTGGCAAGTCTTATGATAATGCAATGCTTATTTTAGCGTAGCGTGTTTTAGCTAGATTCGGACTTTCGCAGCCTAATATTGAATACATAATATTCCATCATTGAGAAAATTACATTTTACAATCCGTCATGTATCTTGGTAATTATCAAGTTTAGAGAAAAGTTGCCCCAACAAAACATGCTTATTTCAGCGTATTTATTACGATAAAACAATAATAAATAGGTGTTAATGACACCAACATTCATCGAAATTTTTCTGTCCCAGCTCCCTTGAAAACCATCAATCTTTGAGGGCGAATATCTCGGCTATTTTCGATTTTAGAGAAAAAGTTTTTTCTATAAAACATGCTTATTTTAGCGTAATATTTACGATAAAGCAATAATAAATAGGTGTTATAATAACACCAACATCCATCGAAATTTTTCTATGTCCCAGCTCCCTTGAAAACCATCAATCTTTGAGGGCGAATATCTCGGCCATTTTTGATTTTAGAGAAAAGTTGTTCCTATAAAACATGCTTATATTAGCGTAATCTTTACGATAAAACAATAATAAATAGGTGTTATAATGACACCAACTCCATCAAAAATTTTTTAAGTCCTGCGCCCCCTTTGCTTTAGTCCAACCCTTTTATGAGAGACAAAGGGGTTTAATACTGTTAATAATTCAATATGATCTTATATTTGTAGATAATGGTACAAAACCCTTTGTGCAAGAGTCAGACTCGGACTTGGCCGGTTCTTTATTATTAGATATTAACAGCATTTTATAACAAAATAGTACCTAAACAAAGCTAACATACCTTCCAGATGCCTCCTTGATGTGTTCCAGGATAATTCTGTTGTCCCGGTCTGTGACGATGTCTGCGAGGCTGTCCGGGTCCATGTCGGACAGCAGCTCCAGGTCCTGGCCGCCCAGCAGCGAGATGTGGCACAGGTTGTGCTGCAGCCGCCCAACCAAGCTCGCCACCTGGCCTTTCTCGCCCAGCGCCACGTCATCCGTCTGGTCCAAGGACACCTGGCACTTCGGCATGTTAGGCGTCCACTTCTCGCTTCCGTGTAAAATCATCAACGATGTATCTGGCTCTAACGTCGAAAAATACTCCTCATCGTCCACCTCGGTCCCATCAGACTCCAGCACCACTGTCAGGTTATCTACTGGCATTCCCAGTTTTTCGGGCACTTTACTGAGCAAATCTTCTAACGACGAAGCTACCGTACCCTTCTTTTTGTCTCGGTTCACATCACATATTTTGTATGGTTTGTTGATATCGTTCTCCATGGCTTCCCGCAGATTTTACGAGTCTAAGTACAATTCATCAACTGAAACAGTATTGTTTTTAGTAAATGTTTATTACAACTTAATTTTGTCGATTTATTTTGTGAACGATCAGCAATTTCGTGAAAGAATCAAATAATGAACTGATTTGACGTTTTAAAATGTTGCCAGTGTAAATAAATACATAATGTTCCAACAATTTAACTGGCTCCACAAAACATTCGAGTTTAACATATTAAAATACTTGAATAAATAAATTATAAAGAATATCTGTGAACGGTAAGCTTTACCACGCAGACGACTGACTGATGTGCTCGTGAAAACGCGACTCCGGCGAACATAACTCCGCCGTGTATCTCGCGATTCTCGCGCCCACCCCACCCCGCACCGGCGCCCCTTTCTCGTATCACCTGAAGAAACACAGAGGTTACCTAGGTAGGTACCTACTATGTTAGTTTATTTTCAGTCCTCCGGCCGGTAAGCGCCACTTTACGCAAAACTAAATTGCCGCCTGCCGGCTCCGTCGGGCAGAAAAATAGTATACAAACCTCGGCCGTTAAATGGGAAAGCCTCGGATTACATGTTAGTCGACCTCGGCTTCGCCTCGGCCGACAATTACATGGAATCCGAGACATCTCCCACTTAAACGGCCTTGGTATGTAATCTACTATTACTCGTATGATAACTTAATTAATTTGCATAATAGAAATAAAGTTTCATATCCAGTTTCAAGTTCATAATTATTTATTCCAGCAAAGTTTAAAAAGAGTTAGTAGGTAGGTATATAAATAGATGAATTTTCAAAAACTGCAACGACATTGTTTGTTATACGGGGTGTTCTTGAGCATTTGCTTTAACTTCGTCATGTGGCTTGCTATAATTAAGGAAACCGAATGGCATAGTTACTTTAATTAAATTCGTTAATTTTTATTTTTTTAATGTCTCATACAAAATAATTACATGTTGCATCAACCGCTAATTTAAAACGGGCATTAGAATTGACTTTACTAAGTGACAACTATGACATGTCAATGTCATGTCGAATACTCATACTCCGTTTACACACATGCAAATTCCATATAGATAAAATTAAATTAGTAGTTATTTTCTAAATGGAGCTAATTAGAATACCGTCTTTGAGAAATTAACTTTATTTAAGCTAAAGAATGCACCCTTGAATTTAAAGCAATTGCTCAAAAACACGTTGTAGATGACGAAAAAAGTCCGTAAGTAGGTACACGACACGGTACATGTTTGATATTAAATAATATTTAAAACGGGTCACTCACGTAATTTAGTCGATTTTCGCTCGACATGTTTCGTTCTTTACGAAGAACGTCATCAGGAGCGACCACCCGCGACAGAGTTCGCGTTTAATATGTTCGAGTCTCACGAGAGTTTTATAGTTAAAATTACATGTTTGATGTTGTAGAAATATAATACATTAAGACAAGCCTCCACCGAGATTATTTAGGTACCTAATATACATATAGCAATCTCGTCGTAATTATACTACTTTTACTACTAGTCATTTTCTCTTTTAAGAAGCCTCGTAAATTAATTAGATTTAATTTCCTATAGTACCTACCTAGTTGTTCCACTCTGCTGCTAAATTTCAATATTTTTTTATGTAGATGGGGTAGGTATACAATTTTAAAAATCTTTAACTCGCAGTGCATATTAACCGAGATTATTGGCGCGTGTGAGATGCGCTGCGGGACGAGGACAATTCGTAATTATCTGAATACCCTCTACAAAACCTTATTACATAAGTACCTAGGTACCTAGTTAAATCAACACATTCAATACATTCATACGCGTAGGTACTACGCGCTGCGAGATACATAAGCATTACCTCATGTTAGGTATTGGCTATGTACCTACCTAACACGGGGAAATGCGTATAGAATAAAATAGAGCCTGATATCGTGTCATTGGCACACTGGCACTTGGTCATTGGTCTACGGTAGCATCTTTGGCTACGGGCTACGGCGTAGCACTCCTACGCAGTAACTCAGTAAGGGCCTACGCTAGCTGGCGCGGGTGCACGGAGCGGGTGCACGCGGCGGGTGGATTTAGTATGGCGCATCCGCTCCGTGGGCCCGCTTCTCTTAGCGCTGTTCATACAATTTCTTATCAGACGGGCGTCCGCTCCGGGTAATCCGCGTCAGTTAGCGTAGGCCCTAAGGCCCGCTTGCTCCAAGGAGACTTAGCCGCTAACCCGGAGTTAAGCTGTAATATTACGAAAAAACGCCTAACTCCGGGTTATGTGGCTAACCCCGGGTAATACAAGTGGCCCAAAGAGATCGTAATACGAGGGGCGTGCAATAAAAAGTGAGAATGAGATGCAAACTCTTTAAAATATAGTCTGACAAGTCAAGGCTGCAGTATTTTTTTTATTTATAATGGCGTCCCTTTTTTTGGTAAGAAAAAATACACGGGGAATTACATCGACCCTGGACGACCCTCGCACCGGACAGCTACAGCAGTAACTGAATAAATCGTGAAAAAAGTCGAAAACTTAGTTTTGGCGGATCGTCGTCTCACGATTCGTGTTATTGCCGAAAATGTAAAGATTTTAACTGGGAGCGTGCAAAATATTTTATATGAACTTATCTGCGCTTTGGGTACCAATGATGCTTACTGACACGAAAAAACAAACTAGAGTCGAGATTTTTTAAGAAGCTTCGGACCTGATACAGCAAGACCGGGAACTTTTTTTGGCACGATTTATAACAATGGACGAAACATGGCTCCATCATTACGACCCTGAAACGAAACTGCAGTCTATGAAAAAGGCCATCATCTCCAACTCCGAAGAGATTCAAGGTGGGCCCATTAGCCGGTAAGGTCATGGGCTCTGTTTTTTGGGGTGTTAAAGGCAGTAATGATTGATTAAGTATCTCCATGGAGCCACCATTACTTATGTGCCAACTGCCAAACAAATAGTAACATTGCGCTTGCGCAATGAGATCCACGAAAAGCGGCGAGGCCAACACTCGAAAGTGGTGCTGTTCCAACAGGACAATGCCCCGCACACAAGTCCGCCGTTGCAATGGCTGCAATTCGTGATGCTGGGTTCGATATCCTTAAGCATCCTCCGTATTCAGATCTCGCGCCAGTGATTTCTACCTATTTTCGAGATTGAAAGAATACCTGAGAGGCCAGAATTTTGAAGACGACGACGCTGATGTCTGAGAACTGAAGAGGTCTTATCTTTTTTTTATCATATCATCATCATCATCATAGGTCATAGGTGACTATATTAAAAATCTTCAACGTTCGTAGTCGATCCTAACGTTTTCCAGCATAGTTGAGGAAACCGTTTACGAACAGAGAGCTCGCCTGGCGGGTTCCCGGACGTGAAAGTGTTAAAAACCTAACAGAGTTTACGATTGACGTTTGAAGTACCAAACGAACCGACGAGCAAATCCCGCACGACGCGCTCGCACGTACCAATAAATGATCTCGTCAAAACCAGATCATATCTATTACGATATCAATATTTTACAATATTAAATGAATACATGCATATCCGCCGGATCTGCTAATCGATGTAGTAAATTTGTCCGGCGGATGCCCACATGCGGACATACCCACTATGATGATCCGACGGATTGCCCAAATATATGTGGCGGGGATTTTTAAGAATCATTATATAAAATGTACCTATAGTGGTGTGAAGACTGAGGCACTCGGGATATTTTTTTAAACCGCGTTTTACTTTTCTGTCGCCTGAACTTGAACATTAGGCTCTCAGCAATAAACGCTTTAATCATAGCTCAGTAAACAAATTTAATATTCGTACGCACAAATATACCTATAATAATGCCCTTAGCGGGCTTAGCGGTATTTGAACCCTCGACCTCAAACTTCATAGGCTGGGTCACTAGTGTCACCACGGACTAGGCTACGTATAGACTATGCTATAAGTAAGTGTATTAATCGATTAATATATACCTGCGATCAATCGGAGCTTTAACTTTGAAACATACCTATTCGGGAGAGTGAAACATATTTAAAGTTTGAACAACTTCTCCGCAGACAATTGTGTTCGACCAGAAACAGATACTTATCGTAACTTTTTGCAAAAGCATTAGTAATTAGAAGTTAAACTCAATAATCCAAATGAAATCGCTTTCCCACTGCCCGCCGGAAATATCTACATTACGACTATTACGACATCATTTCTTCAGCATCATTTCTTCAGAAACAGCTGGAGCACATTTAAATAAGAGATTCGCGGTCTCGGGCGGTCGTACGATGCAAGGGCGGCAGGTCACGACCGGTCAGATCGCGGCGCGACGGGCGGGGATCAATAGACAACCCCTAACTCCCCCTTTTCACCTCATCCCACCATTTTCTTCTACTAGAATGCAGTTTGCAACTTATCTCACCTGCTCTACTTTCACCCGACCATTATTTTATCTTTTAACTTATCTTATCCTTTGCCTTGCTTTTATGTTAGTCACTTAGGACAGTTTTCCGTCATGAATAAATAAGTCGGTAATGTCTTGGGAAAAGAAAGAATGGCGCTTCTAAACTTACGATGAAAAATGTTTTATACCAACTACTTATTTTATGTTTTCGTGGGTGGTTAATATAAATTTATCTGCTTAGGTACAGAGCTCGACCCTGGATTATAGATAATGGATGAGTTGATAGTTTTTTTTGCCTAAAGATATATATCTATATATATATATATATATATATATATATATATATTATAGACGATGGTTATTCACGAATGTCATCTGATAATTCCAGTACTATTAGGTACTTATTATTCTGTAATAATGCTATAAGTTGCTACACAGGCAAGTACGTGGCACGGATAGCGCGACGGTGATTGCTCAATAATGTGGATAAGTGTTTTAAATTACGTATCAGAAATTATCATAAAATGCTGAAAATTTGTTGTCTTATCCAGCACGAATCACGCTATCCGCTTGGCATCTGTGGCGACATATACGCGACAACACAATCACAATCGCCATTTGGTAAAGTGGTTTTACGAAGTGATTTTGATAGCAGACAGTGCAGTGCAGACTAAGGCACATTCTAGGCCTGCTATGCCTAAGTAGTATATTTAGGTACAACCACTTCGCTTCCGCCATTTCCTTCGTCTGTGCATGCAGATGCAGATTCAAACAGAGTTGAACGTTTTTCTGACCGAAGTGGGTACTGTAATGAACTCAGTTTTCATCTTTAGGAGTTGAATCACAAAAAAGCCTGTTCTTTGTGGAGCTTCATAATGTTTCAAGAATACATCATAAAAGGGCTTAATAAGTTAAGGCTGGACGTTAGCTGTCAGTATCTACTCGTATGTTACGTTTTAGGTTTTAGGTATATATTTTGCAAATTAGCAGTCAAAGTTCTTACTTTGATAAATCAACTGACGGCCTTCTCTCCGCACATAAATAACTGAACTCGCAAGGACTTTACTAAACGTAGAGTGGCCATAAACCTACATACGAGCTTACAAGATGGACATTTTAAATGTGCCAGTGTGATAGAGATAGAGAGATAGAGATCTTTATTTGCAACCAAAGTACCTATATTTTTTAGGTACATGGACCCTGATAGGGTGTAGCAACATCTTAGGATTAAGTAATCTTAATGCTAACAAATATAGAAATAATAAACATTTAAAACAAAACAAGTAACGTTCCTTACGTCTAACGGTTTAACTTAAAATATTATTATTAAAATACTATTATGTTTCACAATGTGTTGTCCATAAACTCTGCTACAGAACAATAACACTTATTGACCAGCTTTGATTTTTATTTGTTGATGAAGTTTGCGTATGTTTCATTTTTTAAATCGGTAGGGATATGATTATATATGTCGCTAGCATTATATAACTTTGTATCCTATCTGTGAAAACCTGTAACTGGCTTCGCTGATACTTATGTTACATCATCTGTCCTTGTTAATTTAAGCTGTTGGTTTTCCGAATAAAATAAAATATATTTTAATGGCCCTATAATACGGTGCGTTTTTGTACATTTCCAATCTAGGTTCTGGCAACTCAACATATTGTTGGCGTCGGGGATTAAGGCAAAATTTAAAAAGATGGATATTTTTACGGTCAAATATGGATACTTCTAGAATGTAAAGACTAGGGACTAGGGTTAGAAGGTTTAGTTTTTTGAAGTGAGGTCTACAGCTATGGGGATGGTGTATATTTGCTCAAATTCTCATGCACTGTTTTTGTTTTATAAAAAGACTCTGAAAATCAGCATCTAATTGACATCATAACTCGTACAACAAACTATTTTTGACTGCAGTATTACCACCATGTGTTTTTGTTTTAACATACTTATTGATTGGTATTAGAAAAAAAATTAAAAAACTTCGTAAAAATTGCTCTACATCTAAAAAAATATTAAAAAAAACTTTAAAACTCTCGTTTTGTTTATGATTTATTATTACAGGACGTGTATAAAAGTAAATAAAACTAAAAACAACTAAAAAAAAATATTTTTTGTCCGAAAATCACAAAAGTCATGTTACGTTATTTGCTTCTTTTAACGTCCAGAATACACCGTTAAAGTCTGTCGGGTTATTGACGCCCACGGTGTATATAAATCTTTGACTTAATAAAAACTTGACAAATGCACACGGTTTCGTTTTCACGGTTGGTATTAAAAAAAAAAAGGCTCACACTTGATCTATAAAATAATGAAGGCTATCTATTAAAAAAACAGGTAGATACTCATTTTTTTTAACTTGTGTAAACATACAAAATGTAGGAAAAAATTGTAGAAAACGGAAAATAAGCGAAGGAAGATTTATTTATCTATTTTCTGTTTTTCTACATTCTCCGTTTATCTACGTTCCGTTTTAGGACTAGAAATATAAAAATAAAAATTCAGACGAATTGAGAAATATTGAAGTCGGTTGAAAATAGTTATTCATCATTGCATCGTGAAAAGAGTATAAAAGGTGCAGACTTGTACACCGCCTAGCGCGCGAAGCGCCTACGTAAGTGTTCTGGAAAAAGGACTACGGGCTATTGTGATGAATTGTAAAGTAACTAGCACAGGCGAAGGATAATAGTACCAACTACTCACTGTCTATGTGTTTCTCAGACACATTTCTTTGAATAAACACGGATAATTCCGTCCTTTTCTGGGCATGTTTTATTTCAGTTCGATAGAGTTGTTTTGGCATTAAACTTCTTTCTTCTAAGCGTCGTTATGCCAATCTTAAACTATTACTGAGTGTATTTTTGTAGGAAGGCTACTTTTAATTATGGAATAGGCGAGTTGTGTCAAATGTGGATCAATTCTATTCAGTTTTTTAACTGACTTCATAATTTCAGAAGTAGGAGGTTCTCAATTCGTGTGAATGTTCTTTTACCATAATTTTTATTCCTTTTATTCATTTTCTTTCCTAAGTTAGGCTTTTACAATATGTCTATAAAAGTAAAATACAAAAAACACATACAAAAACAATACTAAATACATATAAAGATATTATAAAAAACCTAACCTAGAGTGCCGCCGGCAACGAGGCAGGGCCCAGGCTGCCAGTGGTTAGGGCGGCAGAGAAAGGAACCACCGGACTATACGCGCCGTGTCCAGAATTACCGCCTTCTGCACCTGACCCTTAATCCAGCCACCTAGCGAGAGTCTCTCAAGATGTTGGTCGAGACTCTTCGCTATGAGACCGTTCGCTGAAACGACAATTTTTTTTTATGTTACCTCAGAAGTCAGAACTCCATCGTTACTAAACTGATTTTAAAAATTATTTTTTTATCTGCAAGATGGTTCCAGATTAGTACTATTATTCATAAAATCCAATTTTGATGATGAATCCATAAGGAATTGAGGGAACTCATCAAATTTGAAAGGTACATGCATGGTGATTTGCGTGATTTCTTAAGACACTCGAGCCGTTCTTTGCAAAAATCATCAATTTGGTGGAGTGAGAGGTGGATGATGAAGACCAGGGATGTCAAAGTGGAACTGCTCGATAATTTCCAGCTCTATCATCCGATTTGAGACATTCTTATTTCTTTCGTGAGGAGGTACCTCCAAGGTAGTTAGTTCCATTTGATTTTACTTCAGATCTAATGATGGAATCCATAAGACATTAATATTTAAGAAAGCTCCACAATTTTCAAAGGTGGTGATTTGGATATTTTGAAGTAAACGAGTTAACTCATACTTACTCAACTTTTACCGGAATGGCCAATTGACGTCGTTTTTTTTTCTTAAAAATTATTAAAGGTCGAATGCTATTTCATAAATATTTACCGCAGCAAAGTGCAGTATAACAGATTTAGTGATTGTATTTTTAATGCTGTAGAAATTCTGTCACACGCGTTTATGAAAAATGTATAAAGATGCAGCCATATGCCCTCTAGCGCGTGTGTTACTAGGTTTTTTTTGTGCTCAACACAAAATTAATTATATATAATATCGGAGCACTGTTTTACACTAAACTTTCCAACTTTTCTCTGTTTTTGGTAAACAACTGCAAACAAACAACTGGAATGGAAGGGATAGTGCGGTGGGATCACGTAATTCGAAAACTTATGGTACCATTAGGAATTTGCCATCTAGCCCATGATTTTCACTAACAAGAGGTTTTACGAGCTCCAACCAGTAAAGCGTTTAAATTGCGATGTTTCTCGCAGCCCTCTTAAATCATCCTCTGCAAGCGACAAGTATTGTTGGCATGCTTACGAGCTCCCACCAAATACGTGAGCTACCGAACTTTAGGAATTAAATAGGTACCAGATTTCAGATTTTTTATTTTATCTTATAATACCTAGAATTTGACAGGCATTGTATGTTCTGTAGGTAATACATATTCATATTTCATATTCATATTCATTTATTCATAACGTATGTTACATGTCAGTTGAATTATATTTACATCTTAAGTCTATTTTAAGTATACAAAGAAAACATCATGTCATTTTAATGTCACATATCATTATTTTTTTCTATAAACTCTTCTAATGTGTAAAATGCCTTATTAACTAGATATTCCTTAAGTCTATTTATAAATATATTGTCCGATAATTCAGCTGTCCTCAAATTATTCGGCAAACGATTATATATTCTAGGACCTATGTACCACACACTTTGCTCAGACTTTTTTAGTCTGTGCCGGTTAGGTAGGAGTTTATGTCCGTTTCGGCTGTTAGGATCATTCATTCTAAATTCATTAATATTTTTACGTAACACTTTGACCACTTCAAATATGTACAGACTTGGAACAGTCATGATTTTTAACTCCCGAAACAAGCTACGGGCAGGTGTATCCCAGGGCACTCCAGCCATAATCCTAATTACCTTTTTTTGTATCATGAACACCCTTTGTCTGTCCGCTGCTTGGCCCCACATATCAATTCCATAAGTAACAATTGATTGAAAGTAAGCATAGTATGCATTTCTAACACACTGCTCATCTAACATTTTTGTTAATCTTGAAATTGCATAGCACGCTTTGCCTAACCTCTTACATAGCTCATCTATGTGGGTATTCCAGTTTAACGAAGAGTCTAAGGTGAAGCCAAGATATTTTGCGTTACGTACTAAAGGTACTTCAATATTATCTAGCACAATATTTAATGATTGGGGTGGCACACCCCTAAGGCTGATCTGGATTACATTGGTTTTTTCAAGATTAAGTTTCATACCATTGGTCGTAAACCAGCGCTGTACATCTAGAATCAGATGATTTACTTTGGATTGCAGTTCTGCAAAACCAGTTCCCCAAACAACAAAAGCACTATCATCAGCATATGCGATCAATTGACCATGTGATGTACACGCTGACAAGTCATTAACCAATGCAATGAACAGGTAATTACCTATTACTGAACCCTGAGGAACAGAAATGGAATCGAGGGATTGATTGATAGTTCGATCTTCCCTTACAACCATTAACATCGACTTCACATAATTGTTGCCTATTATTTAGAAAAGATTCAAACACTTTCAAGAATGTCCCACGGATGCCGTAATGGTCTAACTTCGTAATAATGAGCTTATGATCTACAAGGTCGAATGCTTTCGACAAGTCACATAGCACAATAGCGACTTTGCATCCCAATTCTAGTTTCCCAAAAATAGTTTTTATGAGGTGTCTGGTCGCATCTACTGTCGACTTTTGAGACTGATAGGCATATTGTTCTTTTGCTAATAAACCCTTACTTGTCAGATGATTAATTAACCTATTTGCGAGACCTAGTTCAAAAATCTTAGACAATGCTGGTATTATCGAAATGGGCCGATAGTTTTTCAGTTCATTTTTTACTCCTTTTCCCTTATATATGGGTACAATTTTTATCTTTTTTAAAACTTCGGGATATGACCCATTTTTCAAACACAAGTTCATGCCGTAACATAATATGTCTATGAAAGATGGAGGCAGCTCACGCAAGATCTTAGTAGGCACCTCATACACATCCTTTGAAGGTTTAGGCTTAATTCGTTTTATTAGTCGATAAATTTCTCCAATAGAAAATGGCTCCAATACTGCACATTCCACTACCTTCAAACTATATGTTTCCAGATGTTGCAGTGCTAGCCGCATGTCTGGTTGTTTCTGGGAGTCCTTCACAGAGTTGATAAAGAAATAATTTATTTCATTTGCCAGTGTGTCAGGCTCAGAAGATTCAAAATATATTGATTTCCTGCTTGTTGCACTAGTTTCAGACTGTATTACACTCCAAACAGCTTTTGCTTTATTACTGGCTTTACATATTTCATTTCTAAAGTAGCCACTACGCTTTAATATTATTATTTTTTTGTATAGTTCTTCAAATTCCTCTTTAAAGTTATGGAGCGATACATTATCAGGAAATACGCTACACAGATCCTTAATGTCATCTAATAAATACTTTTTTGCAAGTATTTCAGCTGAGATCCATGTCTTATCTTTATTGTAATTTGGATATTTACGCTTGGGAAAAGCTTGCATAAAAGCATGAATAAACACGTTAATAATGGAATCAAGGATCTGATCTGGTTCCTTACCGGACTTAATAATTTTATCCCAGTCATACATATCCAAAAATTCAGTAAAACAGAACGATTTGGACGGCGTGATGCGTCTCATTTCAATCATTTTGACGTTATTACAGTCTTTTTGCTGGGTATAGTGCTTCAAGCAACGCAGGGAGGGGAGTCGGCATACATACGTACCATTTCCGTTATCATTATTTATATGTATCTATCTATTATATATATCGTCGTCTAGTATCCACAACACAAGCTTTATTGAGCTTACCGTGGGACTAGGTCGATTTGTGTAAGATTGTCCCACAATATTTATTTATTTATTATTTATTTATTTCCGTACAGTACAAGCAGAAATGGGCATACGCGGCTCTGTGTTGTCATTGTCACCAGTCCGTGTACTAAAATATATCGAAGTGTTCAAGGTTTTGTTGAATCATTTTCTATGTGTTAGTCGCATTATTATAGTGTTCGTAGTGTGTTAAAAGGGCGTCTTTGTGCACGTTATTTCCCCCCGCAAAAGGTGATAGAATAATTTGTACGATAACATGTCGCTTTGCCGTCTCCCTTTGGAAGGCTGTATTGCTCGAAGGTACCCTTTAGTTACCCTTGGTAGGCCTTTAGTTGCTTGACTAAAACCGTGGCCAGGGCTAATACTTGGTCCATCTCTGTCACACTCGCATAGAGTGACAAATAGGTTTTTCCGTCAATGCCAATTTCCGATGTTCGTGGTAGGCATGCAGAAGTGCAGGAAGTGACGGATAGAAAAAATGATCTTAAATATAGTTTGACCTGGATCACTGTTCGTTCGTGTACGCTTGTAGGTATTTGCTTCTGTGAAAAAAGGTAAGCAGTATAGAGTAGTAAGTAATATAGAGTTTCTTTTATTCCACTGCGCCATTTGGTTCGTCAGATTATATCTTTGCAACATTAAAGAAATATGTAAATTAAAGTACACGCTTTATAAACAATGACACTTATACATACTAAAACTATGTCACGATGGGCAATAGCCGCATGATAAAATATACCTATACAACTATATAATAAAATAAAAAATAAGCAAAGAACATAGTTTTTCAAGAGAGCCGTATCGGCTATAGTAGAAGCTTGCATACCTACCACGAACTTCGAAAATTGGCATTAACGGAAAACCTCTTTGTCACTCTAACTTGCAAGTGTGACAGAGATGGGGATACAAATCCGCAAACGTTCGATTATTTTTTGCACTTTTAAAAGGACCACGTTCTTTATGCCGCAGCGCGCCGCAAAAAAAAACTTCCTCTGTTACCAAACTGGCTCGGCAAAGATACTTCCCGGGAGCATTCTCATTTTCCAGTGCTTTCGATAAAATGCTTCTTTGAGAATAAGCCTTTGTTTCATTCCTTTACTTTGTGATGTTGAAAAATGGTCATGTTTATTGCTCATGTTTAAATTAAATTTAGTTAGTTCATAATCATGTTTAAAATCATACATGACAAGAAGAATGTTGTCGTTGAAAATCACATATTCTAAGTCACTTCTTTATCCGCACAGAATTTGTTTGCAAAAATTAAATGCTAGTTTAACTTTTCCATTCTTAAAACATAACAAACACGATAATAAAATCGAAAATTACAGTTGATAATTAATTAGCAGCGATGTATGCAGAGTAAATTTAATAATCAATACCGTGAAAAACAGTCGAGTTTTCCAAACATTTTTTGTAAAACAAGTAAAAATATTTAAAATAAATAATTTTTGATTTGTTATTAAAGTTTTTTACACTACTATTATATAAATTACAAATTGAAAACAGATGTCATATTTAAAGAAAAAGACCTAGTCCATCGGAGGCCAAGCCAGGGATCGAACCCGGGTCCTTATGCGGCTGACTCCATAAACACTAGGCTAACTACTATATGACATTTATTTTCAATTTATATTTCTAATATAACACAAAATGAAATAATTTATTAAAAAAACAAATTAAATATAGAACAAGAAATAAACTAATAAAAAGGTTTAATATTAAAATGATTCTAAACTACCTCTACTTAATTTTAATTACTAATCCCCGGAGCAAATGTGCCAAATATGCTGACGGCGTTGCCTCGCTGTACCGCTAGCGATATTTGCTGGACCAGGTGCGAGCCAGACCGGGGATCGCCACCTCTCTCTCTGGCGCGTTTACCTAAAGTATTTATAAAACGTTTGGCCTCGGAGCACCAGGGTCCACTCGTTTCCACTGCAACCGGAACAAAGTCGTACACTGGTTTTAAGTTCAAAATATTTGTTTGCTTTAGCTTTGCTGCGTTTTCAGCAGCAACTCCAGCTTTCCGAACTGTGTGGCCAAGGTGTGAGGGTGCGAATGTGCTTACGCACGTCACGTCCCAGATTAAACTCCTACCCTTCCCTTGCCCATGGAACTAGTGTCAACCACGGTCTGTTGGCATCCGTTCTGTATGCTGCCCTTGGGCTCCAGCATACTGGGCAGGTTGGATGAAATACGTACTTGACTGCTTCTACGCCATGATACAACAAAACAAGGTATGGCCATCACGACTTCATCGAAGACACCAGTATTTTGTTGGAGTAAAAGAAATATACATGTTGGCATGTGCGAATTTGGCAGGCACCACGAGACGGTCTCACCTTATTATTTTCCATTACGTTCTACGTAATGTTTTTTCTAAAAGTTTAAGTTAAATTGCGACAAACGATGTATCGGAGGGGATTATACCTATACATTTATAAGTAGGCTGTTTTCCAAGAGCTTTCAGAACAAATATGTTTTTAATATAATTTTGATCTTACTAGTGATGTGTCTGTAGCATCCGAGAGTTTTCGCAAGACGGGTAATTTCCTGAGGACGTATCACGAACATTGGCATTGACTGGAAAACCTCTTTATCCCTCTAATAAGCAAGTGTGATAGATACGGAGATACAAAATTCGTGGTCAGTGAAAGCTTGGGTAGTAAATATAAATTGTAGGGTGTATTTTTAAATGTAAATTCCGGTAATGTTTATTGATTTTCTGTAGGCACCTTAGTAAAAAAAAAAACATTTATTTCGGAAGACCACGTTCCATAGAAATATTATTATCATTAATCTACCTATTACTACAGTTAAAATTACAATTAAAATTATAAAATTAAAATTAAAATTAAAATTGATTACATACTATTAAAATTTAAATGTCATGAGAATTAAAATTTGAAAATTTAAAACATAAAATAGAATACCAAAATAAATTAAATTAACAATTAAATTATTAAAATTTTAAATAAAATATTATTACAAAGTTACAAATATTTACATTTTATTAAAAATAGAATTGGGACTTACATGTAGGGAGGACCAGCGCCGTAGTAGGCCGCTGTTCCCCACGACGGCCAGGAGGCTGTTGGGGCTGCCACGCACTCTGCAGAGCGCCGCGGCGCAAGGCGCAACGTTTGCGGAGCGTGGCATGGAAACCGTCCACGCCAGCGTCCGCAAACATCCCAGACGCACTGCAGTACCGCGGCAGTCCCAACAGCACCCTGAATGCGTCATTGTATTGGACTCGCAGGGCATTTAGCGATCGCTGCGTGAAAGAAGTCCATAGGCTGCAAGTATACAGCGATGTACAGTACGCTCTGAACAGAGTTATTTTAACTTGGGCTGTACACCGCCTAAACCTGCGCGCTATCATGTTAGCCCTTATCGCCAATGCCCTGCGTTCCCTCTCTATATCCGCGTCGTCGCGCAGATCGTCAGTCACTATGTGCCCTAGGTATTTAAAACGGGTTACCCTTTTTAGCTCTTGACCGCTAAGGTGTATGGGAGGTATATAAGATGGGCACTTGCTTCCCGCTTTAAATGCATATTAGTGTGAGTACATATTTTCAATTAGCTTTAGAGCCAGTAAATTTTACTCTTCAAACTGAAGCTCTAGCCTGTTTCATGGGATCAACCACGAGATAACAAAAAAAATGTTGGCTGATCCTATAGTACCCCATACAAAATGTTATCATTTGATTTG
This sequence comes from Lathronympha strigana, assembly GCA_949128165.1. Classification (NCBI taxonomy): domain Eukaryota; kingdom Metazoa; phylum Arthropoda; class Insecta; order Lepidoptera; family Tortricidae; genus Lathronympha; species Lathronympha strigana. Next base: position 7,416,290 of record OX421911.1, read on the forward strand.
CCGAAATGTATGAACAAAAAAGCAATTGTAGCTCTTTCAGTTGGTCCCATAGTAAAAAATGCTCTTTTTAGTGAGTAAAATCAAACCTTGGATTTAAAGCCCCTACGTCGGAGACACCGTGTAAATTCCCGGAATTAAGTCTAGAGCCAAAGTATAGCACTGAATAAGGGACAAACTAAGGCTTTTACAAAATAGCAATTATTTCTACAGGGCAAAATAATTATTATTCTACATCTATTTTACAAGACACATCTCCAAAATAAAACATTATATAATGCACATACTTGGAGAACGTGAGAAATGGGTTACCATTTAAAAGGTTACTTTTTCATAGTCCCGGAATTATTCTCACTGAGTAAGAATAATTCCGGGAACGGTAACTGTCACAGGATTTAATGCTTTCCACTCTGATAATTTTGCCAACTTTTTAATTGGAATTCCGGAAATTACATACAGACTGCATCGAAGCGCGCCAAACACAGTTTGCATTTACAAATCGACACGTGATTGATATTTGCAATATGTCCCGCAGTGTTCCGGCGTGCGGCCTTGCTACCGACACTATTAACACCAAAGACATGTCTATAATAAGGAATGTAAACTAATAGAGATCTAGCCACTACTCCGAACACGGCAAACTTTCTGGGCACTCTGACCAATCCGGACCATTTTTTTATCTAGAGGTGTATATAATCGCCGTCAATGAAACCTCCTAACTATGTAAATAAAAGGCTTCACATTGTTTTGTCACTGTTTCTCCTTGAATTTTTACACTACCTTGTTATCATCGAACACGACCACTGAAGCCACACACTTTACTACTGAAACGGTCGTATTACCGTAACATGCACAACCATACGATAAAAACCTTAATTTTGGAGATTTCATTAAAACCTTGAAATAGTTTAAAATTTAGATTATTACAATCAATGTGGCGGTTGTTTTACAATGTTAGGAAGTTCCATTGACGGCGTTTTTAAGAACTTAGTTTTTTTTAATAGTAGCTAAGTGTACTGTGTTTATGTGCTTTTACCTTCTTTTAAGAAATAAATCAAGCTGTAAACTTGATATTTATCACAGATGTTGGTTATACATAACAGATTTTATTTATAGATGCCACTCTACGTGACTTTAAGGACCACGGGGAGCTTTAAAGTCACTAAGTATATGTAACCTGTTTAAAGTTCCATATAGCGAGTAAAGTTGTCAGAGACACGTAAACTAAGTGTGTCTATATATAAGGTGCTAACAATTTAGTCACGGATATTTTTACCGCTGATAGTACTCGGTTCTCGGAGTTACATTTAGGTATGAAACATCATAAGTTTTGTTATGTTTTTTTGGAGAAAACTAGGAAACAAATTTGCAACGTTAAAACACCCTGTTAGTGTGATTATTAAATGAGTACTCATTGAACATATTTTAGGTACCTCTTTTACCTAACACCTAACTGGCCACTTAACGTCAAATCAAATACTCGATTGTCAACGTCATGCTAAACATCTTGTCAGTTAAATTTGCACATGGTGATTATTTTTAGACGGAATTATAATTATTATTTTTGTTCGGTAAATGAAAACAAAAAAATTATATACAAAGGTTCCTTAGTTATAGTATAAAGTTAATTGTTTTAATACAATGTATTATCTCTTAAAATATCCGTGACTAATTTGTTAGCACCTTATATATAACGCAATTTTATTAAAACTTAAGTTAAAATACTATCGCGCTTTTTGTTATAATGCCATTTAATACTAGGTTTAACTGAAATATAATAACAATAGAACTACTATCGCTTTTTTAGCATTTTTAAAAGTAGTTTCGAAAGAGTAGCGTTCGGTTAAAAAAAAATCACTTTCACGGTCCCAGTTCCATGTAAGCACTAATCAAGCAGGAATCTTACCCCCAATAAAATATTACTCCAACTCACTTTTTTTTTGTCGTAGGTGTGGTCCATAGAGCATGTCATAACAGGAGTACGCTTAGCTGATATTTACTATATAAAAATATTCTGCCAATTTTTGCGGGCGTTGTATGTGTGTATGCTATTCGTACGGTTTCGTAGTAATATACTTGTCAGCCCTTACAATGATATGATTTTTATGCATTTTATTTTGGCAGAACATTCATGAGCTACCAACGAAACAAACTTTTATAATAATATCAGATGAACGCAACCTTGAAAATGGACCACTTAACACAAGTCTACACAACTTCCTCATCTCTGACTTTCAGTTTGCACATGTGTGCCGTATACATATTCGTGGCGGACCTGTCACACTCGTCCTCTGGAATTAACCCCTGCATTATTAAAGGTCAGGGAACAAACGACTCATCTGCAATACCGGCTGAAATAAACATTGAGCCGCGGGACCGCAGTACACTCGCTGCCACAAAAGTTTCCAGGTAAAGGATAAATAAAGGAAAGGACATTTTTACTAGCAGTCCATAAGGCTAGTGTAGTATGTCCGCGCCTGTACAATGTAAAGCTGTATTAAGAGCAAGACAGGATAATCCATGAGCGAGGAATGTTTGTAAGTATCCCAGTCAGTGTAATCATCAAACGTTATTGTTTCGGCTCTACGAAGCATTTTATTGGCTAGTTCAAAAACTGCCACAAAGGTAATTCATAATTCATATAAGACGTCTCTCAATTGTTTGAATGCCCACAGCTCATGTGAGCTGACAGGATGTGATGGATATCGGAATCCCTGAATTTTTTAATCCTATTTTTGCATTCCTTAATCCTGTTTGACATAATGATCATTTGTCCTAATATTGTTTACCTTAACACCATTTTAACCTACTTTTCTAGCAGTGATTCGACTGTGTGTTAAGTAGTTTTTGGGCAATAATCGTTACGACAATTGATCGTAAGAGATTATGATCATTAGGAGAAAACAGTTAGGGCAAGTGACTTTAGGACAAACGATATTAGGGATGTCAAAGGAAACCCGAGCTGGCTGACTGTTCCGAGTAGTCTGAACGGCAATCAAGAGTCCATGATTTTCTTGTGAATCCTGCTAAAATTTCCACAGATTTTTCAAACATTCCGTTGCGCTACCGCCATACTAAAACTGAATTAATGATGGCGAAATGGAAAACAAATTTGAGACACTTATTTTCTTGTACTAGGATTGAAAGAGCTCGCGATTCTGAATAGAAAACACGTTAAAATTTCCAATTTTGCAAAAAAATATTTTTCTACAACAAAAAATAAAAACGCCCTGTGTGGCTTCTTCCGAAGAAGCCCGACTTGAACACCTGGGCCAAATACGCCATCTTCGGAAGACTCGCCATAACCATAAACCTTCCTACGTTTATACTTTGAAAGACCAGGGACAGCTTTTCTGTACTTGTGTGACCGGACATTTAAAACTAAGCTTGGCTTTGCGAGCCACATGTATACGGGCTCATCCAGATAGTATGAGGGTCGCCATTGTCGAATATGACAATGAGTGGTATTACTAACTACAATAATTATTTGTAACTATAAAAAATTACAGCGATAATAACCTACTGCATAACTGTACTAATCTACGATACTCTCTTTATTCACATTGTTTATATTATTGATCGATTTTTTTACATACAGAAAGTGTAACTTGCCTAACTACCTACCTCTACCTACCTTAAATCTAAAATAGGTCCTTGAGGCACTTAGGATGCTGGCGGCAAATTGGTCGAATTGACTTGTTTCATTACAATTCTGTTTCTAATATCCGTATTCTGTAGACACGGAACGTTTCTTGGTAATATTGAAAACGTGTTCCATTTAGAAAATGAAATGGCGCGAGTGGTTTTAGGTATGCACGAATGCCCTACTTCCCAATGGGATTAATTTATGTTAAGTTACAGTGAACTGAAGAGCAGTAGGTCTGTTCTCGAAGTCAATCACAGGTTTCGGTTTTTTGAGAGTATTTTCATTAGTGGCGGAACTCATAATCGTTTGATTTGAAATACTTTATGTGATTTAAATTCTGAGAAGCACGAGCTTTTTCGATCCTAGCAGGAGAATAAAAGTGACCTATTTTTTTTTACATTTTTTAACCATTTGTTACCGTCATTAAAAGCCATGAAAAAATTACCATTCGGGGTGAACACACGACCCATTTCGGCAACCCCTCGACCGATTTTGCTCATATTCGAACAATTTTTTTTATTTGATCTCATCTAACCACCTGCCAAATTTCACGACGATACAAACGACGATACTTAAGTTATCGTCGAACATACATACAAATACACATGCAAACGTACAAACAAACATACATACATACATACAAACAACGGAGTGTCCAAGTAGATTGAGAGTACAGTATTGATCACGGAATTTTACTCTTAAAGCCTAACTGGCTCTTGTTTCTTCACTCCATTACCTTCCCACTCGCAATTAATCAAGTTTTCTCGTTATTTTGTTCCAAACCGTTTTAAAATTAAGCAAAGTTAGACAAAATAATATGTTATTAATTAGAAGGTCGTCGAAGTTTGCTTATGTTTATAACGAGTATTTAGGGGTAAACTCGGACTATATCTAATAATAAATAAAAAATGTTATTAAATATACACCAAAATTACAGTATATATAGATACTTACAGTATATTTATTTTAGATTTTTAGTAGGTAGTTGGTTTATGTAAGTATTATAATGATGATGACTATAGCCTGACAACAATATGACGCACCCGATTTTTTTTTAAATAACGTGAGTCCCATTTTTCCGAGTGAATCAAATAGAAGGCATATAAATAAAATAAAAGAACTACTGCGGCCTGAGCTTGTCAGACTATAGGTATTTAATAAATGGATAATCTGCAAACTACAGCATTTCTTTAGTTTCTAATTTCAATATCATTAGCTTAAGTCCGTAAATTTGAATCTCTTAACAAATTTTGCTTATTAAACACTTTAGATCGGATTAATCCATTCTAAAGTGTTTAATTTCAATGAACAACAATCGCGGTAACAGAAGACAAGTTTTGCTTACCATTTGCATTTGCTTGCTTGCTTACTTTGTTTTGCCATAAGGCAAACTGAGGACACTCATAAACTTTCACTTGGGCGTATATTTTTATTATTATCATAAAACCATAACTGTACGCTGTAAGTGGTGAAAAGTTTACGAATTTGATTCCGCGCCATTTAATGTACCTAATAGTTTGGCCAACATCTCTTTTAATTCGTGCATAATCACAGTGAATCATACTGTCTTTTTCTTATGCTATTAACACTACTCCGAAAAGAGGGATGACTATAATCTTTTTTTTCTACGGCTACTAACAAGATGGCCACAGATTATAGACTAGTGGTTCGCCTCGACCTGGAACTCGCGATCCCTATATCTCGGCAAGCCCTTGGCCGATTAGGCTCATATTCAAACCTAAACATTATATATATCTCATCTAACCGCCTGCCAAATTTCATGACTATCCGATTAACGATACTCGAGTTATCTTCGAACAAACATATATACATACAAACATACCTACAAACATACCTACAAACATACCTACAAACATACTTACAAACATACATACAAACATACATACTTACATACAAATTACGTAGTTTGGGAGAACTTCGCTCGCTTCGCTCGCTCGTTCAATAACATTTAGAGACCGTCTATGTTTAGTTTGCATAGATTTTGATAGCGCAGTCTCTGAGACTTTGAGATAGAAGTTTGACGTTTGAAATAAATATTACTGAAATATCCATGTTTACCCTATTGTGTGAGCAACAATAAAGTATATTGCACAAATTAATTTCTACTTTATAATTCTTTCTCTCAATTTCGAAATATGACGTTAAATGGACATTGGATACCTTAGAAAAGATACAAAGTTACCTCCGTCAGAAATGTTTTAGCGCAAGTCGTAAAAGTTGACCAAAATGTTAGCCTGTTTGATCACGTGCCATGCAGGTAAGTACTTATGAGGGGTACGTATTTTTAACCCGACTGAGAAACGCTAAGGAGGATAATGTGTTAAATATCATGTGTATTTCTGTATGTTTGTTCTTTGTGGTAAGTGCTTTTAAAGTCACGCGTACGAAAATCTAAAGTAAAACTAAATGTTTATTTTCATTCTTTATGTTGAAAGGTCATTTTTTACGGAGATGAGGAGTTTAACGGCTAAATTTCCTTAATTCGACATGTGCATAAAATACCTTGTACGGTCAGCCACATAGCTATGAATACAGCTATAGTGCCAAAAATATGTATACACGACCTTAATGCTCAGGCAATAAAGTCGTATATTTTTGGAACTTTGGCTGTATTCATAGCTATGTCGCTGACTGTACTTAAAATACACGTAAATAACAAACCAATAATATGGATATTTGATGTAGGTAACAATAAAGGTCAACAAAATTGAATAACGAAGTGATTGTGACCATTTCGAGGAGCTGATGCCCGAATCAGCTGCAGCGACCTTCGTATACGGGTCGAGGTCAGGCCTCGACAGCGTTACTAGCACAATAGTTGTAATGCGGTTATTATACGAAAAGTCCCACCGGATTCGATGTCCTTGATGACAACAAGTTCAAAATAAATAAAAACATATTTATTATATTTTATTATCTTAGAAATAAAGTTAATGATTTATATTTTTTTTATCCTCAAACTATGATTTATCGGTAACCAGTCTTCTTCTTCCTGCCCTTCCTAAATCGAGTGCTGCTAGCTAGTAGCTTTCGATCACCGGGCCAATTACGTTAAGTTTCTTCCCTTTAGAGTGACAAAAATATTATGTTTTTAAATTTTACAAATAGCCTCGTGTCTGAAGCCAGAATTTAACTTGAGTAATAAATGAGCAGGTGCGAATAATGTTTTATAATTATTAATAATAGCTAACATATTGAGTGCCGGGAACCCGCTAGGGGACTTCTCTGTGGGTCGCTTTCCGCTACAAAGCAGGAAAACGACGAAATCGGCTACGAACAGTCACAATAGAGTGGATGGTTGGGGATGAACGAACGGAAAATGATCGAGTGAACGATTGAATGACTTAAATAATGATCAAATTCAATTACTTATTAATTTGTTATTTTATTGTATTTTAAGGGGCTACCCGGCATATTTCACTGTTTTTAAAGTGAATAGGCTTTGCTGAGCTCCAAGCACAACGCTTGAAAAAAATATATAATGTAGCTAGGTATTTGGTCTACATTTTGTTCCACTAAATTGTTGAAAAACATAATACATCAAGAGAAAAAAAAAATAACCGTAAACCCTTTTTTGTACCTTAAATCTGTATCTACTCCCTTATTATGCGTCGTAAGTACAAGAAACGAAGACAAGCATTTTATATTTATGTTTACTTTAAACGCATCCACTGATTTTTGGATAGGTTTTGTACTTTTCGAGAAAAAAGCTATTACACGCATTTTTCCGAAAACGCCGGCTCGAGATGCCTGCGCGGGCGACGGGGGCCAGTCGTATAAGATGGCACTAGTAGTTTATAGGGTTGCGTCCTAGTACAAGCAGCTCTTCCTAGGTGACGACTTATGCTTATAACCGGTATTGTATAACCGGTGAGGAAAGGAAGCGGTAGGGGAAGAAAGCTCAAATCGCCGAGGTCATTGGGATAGGGGACGGCCTTAAATAGAAAACTCCCGTGAGTATTAGACATATTAATATACTTAGACCGGGATTGAAATATACCAATGTCGGCAGAACTTAAAATAACAACATACAATAAAATATTAATATACTTAGACCGGGTTACTCACGTCTATAAAGTCGAAAATAGCTCGACATGTTTCGGGACGGTCCGCGCCCCATAATCATGAGTGAGAAGCGCTTGCCTTATGGGGCGCGGACCGTCCCGAAACATGTCGGGCTATTTTCGACTTTATAGACGTGAGTAACCCGGTCTAAGTATATTAATATTTTATTGTATGTTGTTATTTTAAGTTCTGCCGACATTGGTATATTTCAATTTCAATTTTATTCTTTATATTTTGACATGTTTACTAGAATTAAGTGTTACTTTTGTATATTATTTTTATATTTAATCAATCTGACTTTGAATAGTGCTGAATTTTGGCCTACTTAAATAAATGCTTTTGAGTTTGAACTAAGCGCGTATAGCACTCGCTGGCACTCAATCGATCTATATCCAAATAATAAAACAGAGTAGGGTCAAAAATATGTACATTGAAGATATTTAAAAAAAAATGGGTTAGGAGCTCATATAATTGATAACAGAACACATTTCAATGATTTTTAAATTTTGGTCTGTTTGCCTGTCTGCCTATATATATATTAGTTCGAGCATCACGTGGAAACGGCTGAATGGATTAAGGTGCAACCTTCACTGTGAGATGGCAACTCAATTCCACATACGAGAGAGGTGTAATTAAGCAGCGCATCCAAAATTTACTCGCTATTTTCAAAAGCACCAAGACAAAGAGTGTTAAAATTGAAGGAAACAAATATTTTAAGGATTGTACAAAGGTAACAATTAAACAAAAGAGCGTTAAAATAAGTTTGAGCTTATTTTCTGTTTAGGGCCAGTTATTAAGAAATGGTATCGTAAATCTACAGTAGTTTAGAAAGTAAAAAAGACAAATTAACTTGGCTAGCGCACAAAACATTTGTTAACTGAACTTGGACCTTATTCTTCAGGCTTGAAAAGCCACTATAAAACAAAGAGACTGCTTTCTGTTGTTGTAAAATTCCAGAAAGCTGACACAGTTGCAGACCACATGTTGCACCTCAAGCGTCCTTCATTGCGTCTGGCTATGGACGCTACGATGACCCTTCGGGAGAGAGAGAGAGGGCAACAGCAGCTAGCAGATCCTGTCGTGCATAGGAGGGAGATAGCCTCACGACATCCACCGCATCGGCTTGGAGCAGGGATGGAAATTGACAACACGAACGCAACGCGCGGCCTGATAAAATGTTCTTTATAATTATTGTAATAAAGTATATATTAGCTTTAAGTAAAAATAAAATGCAGTTATATGAAGGTTTGAGGAGTAGCGACGGTAAAGCGAAACACTTGGTTCGAGGACGGGGAAGGCGGCGCAACGACGGGAAGATTACGATTGTCAGTTTGCATTTTATTGTTAAACTAAATAAAGAATATACTAGAGTCAGTGCCAGAGTCAAGCAGCTTAATCCAGCTAAGTACTTTGTTATTAAATGTAGAACACGGGTTCGACTCCCGTGCCCTGAATAAACCCCATAATCAGGTAATATTAAGTTTGTGAAGAATATTACGAGTGCTGTTAATTCTTGTGCCCCTCATTAATGAAATTTAAATATTTCGCTATCCCTCTTTAGTTGAACTCTCATGTTGTAATGCATTGTGTTGACGAGTTCTGTTATTTTTGACGACGCTTGTAAATAGTGTTTCACTGTGTGAAATCTGTCTTGTAATTGTTGGATTAAACTACAATTAAACACATGTTTAATTGTAGAATAACTTAAACGAGTTCGACTCTCGTTGTATTTAACAGAAGTGAAACCTTGCTTGTTGTTATGGGTTCGATTCCCAGATTTATGAAATAAGAATAAAAACAAATCATTTAATTTAATATGGACAATGTATTGCTCATAACATGACATCTGCTAATACATTTATTTTAGATTGTGTGTTCCCCACAACATCTGTATATTGTCTTGAAATTCTATTAATTAAGTTGTATTGACTAATAATGGTTATCGTATCTTAGAAGCTAGCTTAGTTCAAGAGATTCAAGCTAGGCCCGGTTCGATCTAGGTTTTGAGGTTTGTCCTAGATCCTAAAGCTACCTTTGGACGGAATCGTGAACTCGTAGTTAGGCCTCTTATTGCGATAATAAATCAAATTCTATAAATCGCCGTGCGACTTTTCCTGTATACACCCTAATCAACCCCGACTCAAATAAATTAATATTGAGTGTAATGTCTCATTTTTCACCCTTATACATCAAGGTGGTAGCTAGGCTCATACATACGCAGCCCAGATGCCACTCCACGTGGCGCCGCGTGACCAGGATCTAGTCTTTGTGTCTGTATTATATGACAAAAATAAATAAGACACTGCTAGAATAAGGACCTAATTTTGTAATTCAAAAAAATAAACACAACGTAGGAATATTATATTAAATTTGACGATCACGACTATATGTTATACTTGAGAAAAGGAGAATTACTTTGATGTTTACTTATACATTTTGATAAAGTTTACATTTCTATGCTGAGTCGAAAAGTCTGAGAGGGGTATTTTACTACTGACAAAAATAGAGATTACATTTTTGTAATCCTAAGCCAAGGTTTAGATACCAATGCTTAATTTAAGAGTCTGAGAGGGGTGTTTATACACTTTAGTTAATCAACTGAACGATGATACCTTTAAATATTATTCGATATGTAGAAATTCCAGGACAGTGTACGTACTCTTTTTGATTGATTTTATTGTGTGCATGTGTGTGCGTTGGCCAAGTATAATTTGTGTTTTGTTATTCAGACTAGTACATATTTTTCGATTTTAAAATCTTATATAATATCGGATTGACGGAAGCATTTTTTTAGCATCTTAATTGTAGAGATTTCTTTAAAAATATTAATATCACGATATAGTGGGTTATAATAATTACTAGTGACGTTTGAATTGTATTAAACGTGGTAAATACTTACTCTTACTTGTTTTACGCTGTCAAGTGTTCAGTAAGATGGATATTTAGTTGTATTAAACATGTCACCACAACCTAACGTGACACGGTCGAATGAATTTATCGAAATAAAAAGGCGAAATTATCATAGAACTAGATAAATTGGGGAGCTTACGGCGTCAGTGGGACTATATGAGTGAACTAGCGGTCAATCGTATAAGCCCTGTCCAAAACCCATCATAATTTCGAATGAAGGCTATCCAAGTACATAATTATATATGTGTTGAATGTAAAGGTAATTAATTAAACAGCGGGTAGATTTGAGTACACGAGTACTATAAATTAAATTAAATACTGAAGTATCAATCACGATATAATTTTTAAATAGCGTTGGTCTATTGCATTGAATAATATGCCTGTCGGTCAAATCAGAGTATTGTACATGGCAGTAAAATACTTATGAAAGTAAAAGTAAAGTAAAGGTCTCTTAATCATTTATAGTGTGTCACTTAGATATCATAAAAAGGGAAGTGAAGTGATGAATGAGTTTTATGTGAGTTGTATGAATTTAAGGGATGTAATGAATGACAGTCTGGCCAGACTATTGAATGGATCATGATGAGGTGATGAATGAATTTTGAACTTTAGAATGTGCACGATACGTGTTATAAGAAGGACTAATGATCAAGAGACTTGGTTGCGTTTAAGAAAAAAAAAAGACATATTTATTCCATAAAGTAATTGACTATGTCCTGAAATGTGAGAAGGGTTAAGACTATTTGCTAATAAAATTACTAAACATAATTCTTACTGTTATACAAACTCTTGATACTTCGTTAATTAAGCAATTTTATGGTAGGTATTATTGCTTTACGCAAAACATATAATATTCACTTATCAATCAAGACCGGCTGTAGCGCTGTGCGTCAGAATTGATTTAATCTATTATTTTATCAGGTTGAAGCCCGGTTATTTACCTAACTGTGCGGCAGTACTAATTTAAAGCCCGGCCAGAGCTGTGCGGCGTATCAATCAAGACCGGCTGTAGCGCTGTGCGTCAGAATTGATTTAATCTATTATTTTATCAGGTTGAAGCCCGGTTATTTACCTAACTGTGCGGCAGTACTTATTTAAAGCCCGGCCAGAGCTGTGCGGCGTATCAATCAAGACCGGCTGTAGCGCTGTGCGTCAGAATTGATTTAATCTATTATTTTATCAGGTTGAAGCCCGGTTATTTACCTAACTGTGCGGCAGTACTTATTTAAAGCCCGGCCAGAGCTGTGCGGCGTATCAATCAAGACCGGCTGTAGCGCTGTGCGTCAGAATTGATCTAAATTATTATATCAGGTTGAAGCCCGGTTATTTACCTAACTGTGCGGCAGTACTTATTTAAAACCCGGCGAGAGCTGTGCGGTAATACCCAACCACATAAGACCGGCTGTTATGCTGTGCGTCACTAATATTTACCTCTACTTTTGTTAAGCCCGGTGAAAACTGTGCGGCGAAATTACATAAGACCGGCTGTTATGCTGTGCGTCACTAATATTTATCTCTACCTTTGTTAATAAGCCCGGTGAAAACTGTGCGGCGAAATCACATAAGACCGGCTGTTATGCTGTGCGTCACTAATAGTTATCACTACCTTTGTTATTAAGCCCGGTGAAAACTGTGCGACGAAATCACATAAGACCGGCTATTATGCTGTGCGTCACAAATTATTCAAATTACTTTTTCATACAACTATGTGCCATTACTTATCTAGACCAATATTATCCCGATGTCAAATCGTAATTATGCTTAGGTTAAAATAATAAATAAATAAATAAATATTATGGGACAATCTTACACAAATCGACCTAGTCCCACGGTAAGCTCTAAGGCTTGTGTTGTGGGTACTAGGCGATGACATATATAATAGATAGATACATATAAATACTTAAATACATAGAAAACATCCATAACTCAGGAACAAATATTCATGATAAACACACAAATAAATAGGTATATTAGGTTGACGAGAGTTATCTACTTATTTCGTTGCGAGTGTGTTCCGGAGCACTTTCGTTGCGAATGAAAGTTGATATGATGAAGGAGTACCTATTGCTATATTTAACAATCTTGTAATACTGATTACAAATAAATAAATAAATTTACATTTTTGCTCGAGGAACATCTGTTTGTCAGTAACAGTGAGATAATTCCCACGACGGGGAAGTGCCTGCAATAAAATTGCATTAGTTTATGGCCCACTTCGGATTGACAAAAGGCGCTTGAGTCCAAGTGAGGTTTAGTCTTGTTTTTATAGAAATTTTGTCAATGGAGCATCGGCATACAAATAAATAGACTGTTAACGCCGAATAAAAGTCGTTTAAAAAGTGTTCCACCTTTTATGCCAATTAAATAATATTTTCTTCTAGTTAATCAGTCAAATATACACACATTGCTTATTTAAACCATAGTTACTGAGTTATACAATCTAATACCATAGTAAAGTGGATCGACACCACTAACCAGCAGCAATTTTTTTGGTACACGTTTTGAGCGGAGATATAATTGCGCCATACTTATTGTTCTTCACAGTAAAAAAAAAAAAAAGAACAATATACAAGTTCCTGAAAGTTTCGATGTCCCTAGAGTGTGTAGAGAGCTAAAATATAGGTTACATTTTAACTATCTACAGAGAGGGGGGTGAGATGGCAACTCAATTCCACATACGAGAGAGGTGTAATTAAGCAGCGCATCCAAAATTTACTCGCTATTTTCAAAAGCACCAAGACAAAGAGTGTTAAAATTGAAGGAAACAAATATTTTAAGGATTGTACAAAGGTAACAATTAAACAAAAGAGCGTTAAAATAAGTTTGAGCTTATTTTCTGTTTAGGGCCAGTTATTAAGAAATGGTATCGTAAATCTACAGTAGTTTAGAAAGTAAAAAAGACAAATTAACTTGGCTAGCGCACAAAACATTTGTTAACTGAACTTGGACCTTATTCTTCAGGCTTGAAAAGCCACTATAAAACAAAGAGACTGCTTTCTGTTGTTGTAAAATTCCAGAAAGCTGACACAGTTGCAGACCACATGTTGCACCTCAAGCGTCCTTCATTGCGTCTGGCTATGGACGCTACGATGACCCTTCGGGAGAGAGAGAGAGGGCAACAGCAGCTAGCAGATCCTGTCGTGCATAGGAGGGAGATAGCCTCACGACATCCACCGCATCGGCTTGGAGCAGGGATGGAAATTGACAACACGAACGCAACGCGCGGCCTGATAAAATGTTCTTTATAATTATTGTAATAAAGTATATATTAGCTTTAAGTAAAAATAAAATGCAGTTATATGAAGGTTTGAGGAGTAGCGACGGTAAAGCGAAACACTTGGTTCGAGGACGGGGAAGGCGGCGCAACGACGGGAAGATTACGATTGTCAGTTTGCATTTTATTGTTAAACTAAATAAAGAATATACTAGAGTCAGTGCCAGAGTCAAGCAGCTTAATCCAGCTAAGTACTTTGTTATTAAATGTAGAACACGGGTTCGACTCCCGTGCCCTGAATAAACCCCATAATCAGGTAATATTAAGTTTGTGAAGAATATTACGAGTGCTGTTAATTCTTGTGCCCCTCATTAATGAAATTTAAATATTTCGCTATCCCTCTTTAGTTGAACTCTCATGTTGTAATGCATTGTGTTGACGAGTTCTGTTATTTTTGACGACGCTTGTAAATAGTGTTTCACTGTGTGAAATCTGTCTTGTAATTGTTGGATTAAACTACAATTAAACACATGTTTAATTGTAGAATAACTTAAACGAGTTCGACTCTCGTTGTATTTAACAGAAGTGAAACCTTGCTTGTTGTTATGGGTTCGATTCCCAGATTTATGAAATAAGAATAAAAACAAATCATTTAATTTAATATGGACAATGTATTGCTCATAACATGACATCTGCTAATACATTTATTTTAGATTGTGTGTTCCCCACAACATCTGTATATTGTCTTGAAATTCTATTAATTAAGTTGTATTGACTAATAATGGTTATCGTATCTTAGAAGCTAGCTTAGTTCAAGAGATTCAAGCTAGGCCCGGTTCGATCTAGGTTTTGAGGTTTGTCCTAGATCCTAAAGCTACCTTTGGACGGAATCGTGAACTCGTAGTTAGGCCTCTTATTGCGATAATAAATCAAATTCTATAAATCGCCGTGCGACTTTTCCTGTATACACCCTAATCAACCCCGACTCAAATAAATTAATATTGAGTGTAATGTCTCATTTTTCACCCTTATACATCAAGGTGGTAGCTAGGCTCATACATACGCAGCCCAGATGCCACTCCAACTGGCACGTTAAATGAATCTCCTGTCAGGTGTTATCCTAAAAAAAAACAATATCCGCGGACGAAGTCGCGAGCATCAGCTAGTGTGTTAATAAATTTGGCAACACTTCGCCCAAGGCTATCGCGCTTCGACACATCATGGTCATCGAAAATCCGGTGGGAATTTTCGTGGAACAACTACTTGAAACGGGAAGTTGTTAAAATATATCTTTGTATTTCTTTCTTCAACTTGTTGCTTTTGGCGTAGCTGTTGACATAAAGTGCTACGGCGTAGCCGATAATAAACAAATCTTGCGTAGCGAAAAATTGCTAACCGTACTAATATCGCTACGAGATACGCTTGTAGCCAATCTATGCGGGAAACAGCTAGAAGTATGGAACGCTCATTTGTGACCTTTTTTTGTAAATTGAGTACCATCGAGTGCTACGCGCTGCGCTCGTAGCCGGTTCCGTCGTTTTCCCGCTTTGTAGCGGAAAGCGACCATCCACAGAGAACTCCTCTAAATCGCAAGAAAGTACTTCTCAATCGGCAAGTGGAGTCCAAAATTACATTGAGAATTCAACACTAATAATGCGCTACCCCATACAAAATTATTATTTCGAGTCGTGAGTTTTTTCCAATTATCCTTTGTTTTAATCAAAATTCTTAAATAAAGCTACAAATGCTCTAGATCTGCCGTTGGAAATACGGTGATTGTGAAATACCTGTACATTTCCGGCCTTAGTCGAGGACGGCTGGTTACAGCGCTCGCCACATTGCGACCCCCAGCGGAGTGCAACATATTTTATCTCGCCTCACCGAAGGCCAACCCACAGACATTTATCTGATTCTAAATACTCGTATAAGTCGCATGTATTGAAAATATAATTTAAAAAACCGGCTAAGTGCGAGTCGGACTCACGCGTGAATGGTTTCGTACCATTTAAAAAAAAACACTTATGTTGTATGGTAATTAAATAAAACAAACATTTGAGGAGGGCTCCTTGAATTAATAAGAGGGGTAATTTAGTTATAAATTTTTAAATTGAATATATAATACTCTGTGATTTCTGTTGCCGATATAAATATCGAACAATAAAATCATGTTTGTTGTATGGGAGCCCGCTTAAATATTTATTTTATTCTGCTTTTTAGTATTTGTTGTGATAACGGCAACAGAAATACATCATCTGTGAAAATTTCAATTGTGAAACTAAAACGGGTCATGAGATACAACCTGGTGACAGATAGTCAGACAGACAAACGGATGGACAGTGGCCGGAGTCTTAGTAAAAGGGTCCCGTTTTATCCTTTGGGTACGAACCCTAAAAAGACATTTGATAGCAATTGATGTTATATGAAAATCTATAATAATTTCTTTAAATATTAAAATTCTCATAGCGGGTTACTCACGTCAATAAAGTCGAAAATAGCTCGACATGTTTCGGAACAGTCCGTGTCCCTTATTCATGAGTCATGCGTGTAGCCGCGGCGACTGCTCTACGCACACTGCGAGCCCCAGCGCGGTCAGCTCTCGACTGAGGCAACGACGCGGAGGGAGCGGGCGGCGCAGGCGCGGAGGGTGCGGGCGGCGCAAGCGCCGGCAAAGTTAGAAGCGAGACACTACCATCTCTTTCACACCCATTGTCAACTGCACGATTACACACAACACTCACTACGTCACACTGTACGGCATCGCGGAAAGTACGGGAGGCTATCGAGATAAGTCGTCACCCGAATTTTAATCGCGATGGGGGTTGGTCGGTGCCCCCTAGTTGGAAAACGGTTTTGAGTGCTGCGCCGGTGCTTCGTGTGGACGATGCCGTACAGTGTGACGTAGTGAGTGTTGTGTGTAATCGTGCAGTTGACAATGGGTGTGAAAGAGATGGTAGTGTCTCGCTTCTAACTTTGCCGGCGCTTGCGCCGCCCGCACCCTCCGCGCCTGCGCCGCCCGCTCCCTCCGCGTCGTTGCCTCAGTCGAGAGCTGACCGCGCTGGGGCTCGCAGTGTGCGTAGAGCAGTCGCCGCGGCTACACGCATGACTCATGAATAAGGGACACGGACTGTTCCGAAACATGTCGAGCTATTTTCGACTTTATTGACGTGAGTAACCCGCTATGAGAATTTTAATATGTCTGATACTCACGGGAGTTTTCTAATTAAAATTTCTTTAAAGCTCATTGATAATAAATAATTATACAATATACACCCATACGGAAACATAGGCTGCTAATCTAACGTCTACATATAATATAATAATTGTGTTGTGTAGAATAATAAGTCACAATTAAAATTACGCAATTTTCCGGCAATATACTGTACGTCATAGATCATACAAATACAAATGCGTTTATTTCATTACATGTAGTAGTAGTAGTAGTATTAGGTATGTGTAATGAAAAAGGTACAGCTTGCTGGATTTAAACCCACCCTTGGTATGATTTCAGGAAAGAGGTATTTAGTATTCATAACATTTACATTTCAAACCTATACATAATTATACTTGAACTTATATAAAACAATGTCAAAAATCACAGGACGCAATAGATACTTTTATGAACGCATTCCTTACAGGGCTAGTCACATGTACCTATATTAATCATAGGCCTCTCTTCTTGTGCACCACCTGGTCTCGGTTCTGACTGTTCTGAGCTAACTAAATCCAAAAGTGACTCGCAATTTTTCGATATCGTAGACCCATCCAGCCAACGGATGTCAAGCCGCTTCCATCTGAAAGCGGCGAATAATCCGTAAACATTTTGGTTCACCTGCCATCACCCTGCCTAGCAATATGTGCCGCGCAATATATATATACGTTCGGGCAATCCGTCGGTATGACCGCCGGACATCCGCCACACAAATGTCACACATGTCTACCATCTCCAGTTCTCCTTTAATTGCTCAAAGGTTAACTGGAAGAGATCCCTAAATGGGATAAGTTCGCCTTTGTACAAATATTTGTGTTATTTATCTTGTTTTTTTTCCCCTGTTTTTGTGCAATAAAGTGTTTTACTACTACTACTACTACAAATTTCCCATACATTGATTGGCAGATCCGGCGGATATGCCTCAACTGGCGGATATGGCCGGCAATTTACATAACAATTTTAAATTGAAAACTCCCACGGATATTAGACATATTAAAATACTTATATACTTATACTTACTCGGGTGACTTTATTGACGTTAGGAACCCGATATAAGTACCTATTTCGACAAAGAGAATATAACACTACGTTAAGATATTTCAATAGATTCTGAGTGAAATTCTGTAGCCAAAATTTGAAATAAATAAAAGTAGCTAGTAGGTAAATCCGGCTAAAAATTTAAGAGCGCTTGCGTGCGCTATTCACGTAACATATACATATCTGTGCTCACCTCATATAAGGCCCACATTAAACCATAAACGAGAAAACATTGCAAAACTTCGCTCGTTAAAAATTTAATATTGTTTAGCCCAAAGGCTGAACTGCAGACATTAACATACTTTTATTTAAATGACAGAATTTACTTAATCACAGAATTAAGTAAGGAAAGTGTTAGTGATCATTATCCAGAGGTAAGTGAGCACACGTTTACATAACCCTATAATGATTTACAGAACCTGGTATACTCCTAGCTATACTCCGGAAAGTCATTCCATGTACATATGCGTTCAAAATTGCATGGACAATTTTATTTATGAAGTAATTAATTCATAAACTGCAATTTTTAACGCGATAGTACAGTCACCAGCATAAATATATGACGGTGAACAGCCGTGCAAAAATATCTCACGCTCTATTGGGCTCTATCTGACGACACTACTCGTACCTCTTAAAAAATATGTGATGCTTTGTGGCCGGCAAAAACATCGTTACTCCGTATCCGCAAAAATATCGGATCGAGGAGCTTATAAACATGTGATTACTTATAAAAATCTAAATTATGTGATCACTCTCATAGGCAGAAATATCTAACCCCTGTAAAAGCAAAAACACCGGCTGACTGATAGGTCGGCTGTTCACCGTCATATATTTATGCTGGTGACTCTGCATTAGCATCAAAATATATATTCCTTTAAAATAAATTCTGTAAACGTGCTCAGCTATCATCTCTTAAAGCGAACTGCCGAAAAGTTCCTAGAGAGTTGGAGCAGTAATGAAAAAATTGTCGAGACGCAAATTTCTTGAGTATCTCTTTCATTAAAAAAGTTTTACATCTTTCTCTGAAGTATTCTGCTTTATTTAATCGTATTTGGCAATTATGCCGTATCTTAACTTACGGTTGAAATTACTTGAAATGGGCCTTTCCATTCATAACGGTATAACAAAGCAACGGTATTCATTGTGTTTGTTAACAAAATAATCTGTTTTACAAGCAATTCTGTGATCTAATTTGAATTGATGGAAACCTTAGGTACGTATAGTATTATATTTTATTTCATCTCATCAAAGTTTATTTGTCTGGCGAATACACTGTCTAATTCATATTTGGTTGGAATCATTGGCGCCTAATTTGTTTTAAACTAAAATTCCAAATCTTTTACCACGTTGTCGACGTGAAATGATGTACGTACCAACGGGATGTCTGAAATGGGCTGAGATACAGACTATACGAGTACTCTAGCCTCACTTTTATATAGACGTGCAAAGGTGGATACGTACGGTCATTAATCTCACTTCTGTATTTAAAGAGACAGTTCCATTAAGGTGTAGTAGCACAGCAGTGGAGTAAAGTAACCAGAACAACTAATGCATACGGCTGTCCTCGGTGGGGAGTAGCTACTACTTTGCTGTGGTAACTTAATTTGTAAAAATATTTCATTAGCTTATTCAAAAAACTCAACACACAGTTGATGTAATCAGTAGCAACCAGTAAGGGCAACTATCACCAACCGGAGTTAGGGAAAACTTCTTTGTCACTCCAATATGCAAGTGGGACAGAGACGGAGATACAAAATCCGCCATCATTCGAGTCACATAACCCGGAGTTAAGCGTAATTTATATGGTATTTTGCAACTTACCTCCGGGTTACCGGCTTACCCTGGGTGGTGTAATTGGATCTAAGCGAGCTACCGGCGCAAGACTAATAAATAACAAATCATGTGATCTGCTTTTATCAACCGATTTCACAATTTCAAAAGGAGGAGGTTCTCAATTCGTGTGTTTTCTTATTATTATTTTTAATGTTTGTTACCTCAGAACTCCGTCATTACTGAACCGATTTTAAAAATTCTTTTATTATCTGAAAGTAGATGGCTCCAGATTGGTCCCATTTTCTTCCCCAGATGATGGGATCTATGAGGAATTGAGGGAACTCCTCAAATTTTAACAGCACATGCATTGTGATTTGAGAGTTTCCATAAGTAACTTAAACATTGTTTTAGGGGAACCAACATTTCGGTGAAGTGGACCTGATGATGAAGACCAGGGATAGCAAAGTGGAAAAGGTCGATAAACCTAGCTCTACGTATTATCCTAGTTGTGACATTCATTTTTTTGATTTGATTTCTACTCTGATGATCGAGTTCTTAAGGAATTCAGAACCCCTCAAATTTTAATGGCATTGTAATTACAGGGTATTTCTAATTAGCTGGAGCATTTTCTTACTGAAGCCATCATTTTGCTGGGGTGGACCTGATGTTGAAGATCAGGGATGGCATAGTGGAACTGCTCGATAATTTACAGTCTGATGTCATCCAATTTAACACATTGTTATTTTGTTTGCGACCTTGGAGGTCTACAAGGTAGTTCCGTTTGAATTTACTTCAGATATAATGATGTAAGCCCTGAGACATTAAGAGAGCTCCTCAATTTGCAAAGGTACACGTGTGGTGAATTGGATATTTTTGAAGTAAACTGGCTAACTCAAATTAATTCTAAATTTCACTTTTACCGGGAAGGTCAAATAAAGTCCGTTTATTAAAAAAAAAGGGCCACTACCCTCCTTTTATACTATTATACTACTACTATACTACTACCCTATTATATTTGTGCTGTTTTTTTAAACTTTTTAGTGGCACGAAAACGCAATTTATTTCATAATTTTTACCAGATTTTCTTCATAAATATATATACTTTCAGGCCAAAAGAAATCGCTGTCAGTTACAATTTTATATACAGAATATACATAGTATTCTACTCTGTCCGAGTTATATCAGTCCAAGCAGCAGCTGAAAAAGAACCGCCACTAACAAGCTGGTTTAATGTTACTTTCTATAACAAGCGACTAGGGGACAAAAGAAATTCAATAGCAGGTACAGGAATAGAACGGTGTTTGTCTTTGTACTGCGATTGGGGGCATTGCACAGAATCGTCGTCGGGAGCAGGGTCACTTGATGTTGTTGCCGTGTTCGTGATTTTAGTTCTACCAGTATAGGCGTCGGCAATGAATGGGTTAACCATTCATTGCCGACGCCTCATATTTCTAATCATCACGCAGTGCCGCCGCCTTCTACGCGACGACGCGAATTCGCGTCCACGGCATCACGTTAACATTATAACGGACGCGAATTTCTCTTCCGCGGCATTAGGTTATATATCACACTTGAAGGACGCGAATTCGCGTCTGCGGCATTAGGTTATTTCACACTTGAAGGACGCTAATTCGCGTTTTCGGCATCGTAAGTGATGTTTTTGCGCCTAAAAACAGTTTTTGTCGAAAACGTATTCAGTATAGACGTGACAGCCGTAGACTGAGCCGCATATATGTTTTTTTTATTGTATAGTTAGATTATAATAAAGAAAGTGTTTAGATAATGGACAAAAATGGTAAGTATTTTGATATTTTTTTGTGAAGTAGTTATCAGTTCAGTTATTAATAGGGCCATTTTATATTGTTTTTTTTTTCCTATTTCAGAAATCGCATGTGTTATACAGAATCGCGAGCACGTTCGATCCCAATAATGAAAAAAAAAGTGTCTCATAATTTTCATACCTTTATTGCTACTTCCAACTTCGTAACTAAGTGGAAAAAAGATGAGAGGACTTTTTTTTCTTATTGGGATCGAAAGAGCTCGCAATCTATATATATAAAAGAAGAAGCTGACTGACTGACTGACTGACTGACATATCAACGCACAGCCCAAACGGCTGGTCCTATAGACTTCAAATTTGGCACGTAAAATGCTTACATTGGGTTACTCACGTGACGTTTTCGTGTATTAATAATAAAATTGACTTCACGTTCACGTCACAGAACACAGTAACGATTCCAATTAGTAAATATCGTCATAATTTATAATTTCTACCTATTTAGCTAACTGATACAGAGATATAGTCTGAGTGTAATGAAAACTTACCGGTTTGTATGAGAACCAATACATTCTGCGTCACTTTTCATAATATAATACAATAATGCGAAAAATACATTGCATTTTACACGTAATATATATACTTCAACTTGCGAGAGATTCAATCGAAGATCCGCAAGGAAAGATACTGTATTTTATTGAAAGATACTTGTATGTTTCATGTCATTTTCATCGCTATTCTAGAGATTCCAAATTTGGTAAGTACGTAGGTTTCTTATAAGGTGAAGGGGTGCACAAAGATAGGATTTTTCAAAGTAGGGGTAAAATGATGGTCCAAAGTTTGTAAAGGGGAAACAAGAACAGTTACAACTATTTTATTTGATATGGGTGTCGTTATCGGGTCGCTGATTTCGAAAACAACAATGATTTTCATATCGAATTTAGCGCACGTGAAAAAAATAAAAAAACCTCATTTTTTGTATGCCGGTTGTAAATTACGTTTAGTACGCGGGCGAAGCCGCGGGTTAAAGCTAGTTCTGTATAAAATTCTCATTCAAGTTTTCGAAATTGAAAAATAAAGTAAAATCGAAAAAAAGCATCTAAAATGGCCCAATAACAGATAGAGATAGGTAATAGGTAAATTTATTGTTAGTAATTATACACTTATTTTATTAGACTAATAAAATGACATGTTTTTGCAAATCAGTATCAATATTTAAAAAAAACAGTGATTCGCAACCTTTTGTATATATATATATATAGTTATTCATTTATAATACGTGCATATATTTTTAGGGTTCCGTAGCCAAATGGCAAAATACGGAACCCTTATAAATTCGTCATGTACTCGTATGTCTGTCTGTCTGTCCGTCCGTATGTTACAGCCTTTTTATTCCTAAACTATAAGGCCTGAACTGTTGAAATTTGGTAAGTAGGTGTATTCTGTGAACCGCATTAAGATTTTCATACAATCTCAATCCCTTGTAATGTAATATATAACACATGATTAAATTACTTACGATAATAGGTAAAAGCATTTATTTACCTATAAACATAATGGGACGGGAATCCGCCTCCGGTTCACCCGAAATGAAAATGTTGAGTATTACAAATGTGTCTGTTTTAATAACCGGTAACAGTATACAATTTGTCTTAAAAATCACCTCGGGAAAAGCTTTTTAAATAATTGTTTTTCTAGCAACATCGCGACTTCGTGTCTTCTGCACCCGAGACAAAAATTTAAAAATAATTCAATTTCATTAAATCCAGAAACCAGCAACAGTATAGGTAATATTATCCTTCATAAATAACATTTTGGTATCCGATTTTAAGTACAGTTGTTTTCTACAAAAAAAAAACAAATAACTCGAGGACGCGAAACCGCGTCCTCGGCATCACGTTTACGCATACACAGGACGCGAATTCGCGTCTTCGGCATCCGAGATAAGAATTATGTAAATTACAAATGCACTGAATCCAGAAACCAGCGACGGTATAATATTATCCTTCATAAATAAAATAACATTTTCTTATCAGCTTTTAAGTACAGTTGATTTCTAGCAAAAAAAAAACAAATAACTCGTGGACGCGAATTTGCGTCCTCGGCATCACGTTTACGCATACACAGGACGCGAATTCGCGTCTTCGGCATCCGAGATAAGAATTATGAAAATTACAAATGCACTGAATTCAGAAACCAGCGACGGTATAATATTGTCCTTCATAAATAAAATGACATTTTCGTATCAGCTTTTAAGTACAGTTGATTTCTAGCAAAAAAAAAAAAACAAATAACTCGTGGACGCGAATTTGCGTCCTCGGCATCACGTTTACGCATACACAGGACGCGAATTCGCGTCTTCAGCATTGAATGGGTTAACAGTTAATTTACACAATATAAAAGAAAAAAATGTGTAAAATGAAATAATAAACGTTGTTTACAAAATTTGATCAGAATGAAATTTGCTTTGACACCTGACAGTTTTTCTTCTTCTTTTTTCTTTTTGTTTTTGTAGATAATCCATATGTTTAAATGTAGGTCATATAATATTTGCTAGCAATAAATATAAATTGGCAGCGATACACGAGGCCTCGCGCTGAAAATATCCAGCCTTTTTAAAAGCTAAGTTAGTCTGCTTCGGAAAGTTTGGGCTCCTAACGAAATCATGTTCTATGTATGTTCCGTCGTTGAGCCTCGTTCATTCACATAGACGAGTGCTGAATATATTTACCATGCTAGCTTACATAATATCTATCCAAAGTTTCATGTGGCTGATATTTGGGTTCGTGGTAACGTAACGTTTGGCTTGAAGTACCTACCTGTGATATTTAACGTTAGCGATGTAGAATAAAAGTCAATGTACCAAGCACGCAGAAACTGTACGGTCGATGCCAAAAATATGTTTACGATATTCGCCTTATTAACGGCCTCCTAGCCTAGTTGGTAAGTGGAGGAGCATTGCGAGGGCTACACTATCCACAGTCGCCCCGCCATCATAAAACCACGACCACTCTGTCAAGAGTGAACGACTAAGGAGGGGGAGCCTAGTTGGTATTGGTAGTGACTCTGCCTACGAAGCAGGAGGTCCCGGGTTCGAATCCTGGTCAGGGCATTTATTTGTGTGTTTATCACGAATATATGTTCCTGAGTTATGGATGTTTTCTATGTATCTAAGTATTTATATGTATCTGTATATTATATATATCGTCGCCTAGTACCCACAACACAAGCCTTATTGAGCATACCGTGGGACTAGGTCGATTTGTGTAAGAATGTCCCATAATATTTATTATTATTATTATTTATTACAAAGGTATATTTTTCGACTGTAAATTAAGGCTTCTTACAACGTCTTTGACTATTTAATCAACCAGATTGACAATATCTGTTATTTTCAATACAAAATAATCTGCCGATTTTTGCGAGGGAGGGGCACGTCAAATGTATGGCTATTCGTACGTAGCGTATAAACGTCAGTCCATACAATGAGTATCATTGTTTGTTATATCCTTTCGGCAGAGGGGTAGGCCTGGGAATTGCTACTCCGTCTGGTTTAATACTCAAAGGCGCCGATCGACGCTCGCCGCTGAGGCCGTACGCTTGTGTTACTAGGAAAACTGTTAAAAGTCCATGGTCTAAAATTTTGTATTCCCAAAGTAAAACAATTTATATTAGCTAAGCAAGAGGCTGAGAGAGGCTATAGGCGACCCTCGCACTGGCAGCTTCCTCGCGTAAATAATTGCAATCGCTATTCAGCGCCGGAATGCTGGCTGCGTGATGGGCACCCTGCCGGGAGGACCGGGCCTTTTTTAGTTAATATTTAATTTTATTTATTTATTTTAAGATTAAGTTTTAATTATTCTAATTTAATAGTAGTTGTTTTTTTAAGTATGTTCTTTTTTTTATAGTTTTTACTCAAGGAAGTTCCTTGAGTATTTTCGAGTAATATTCTAGGTATATAGACAAATAAATAGAAAGACGTGTAAAGTTAGCGTTAGTTTCTATACAATTGTAAAGCACGAATCAAATCATTTATTAAATGTAATAAATGTTTATACTCCTGTTATTTTTTTAAATAGACACACTACTATATATAAATAATAAATTGAAAGAGATGTTATATACTACAGATAAAGTGATCAAGGCCCCCGGTGAGCAGGGCTGGAATCGAACCAGCGACCTCCTGCTTTCGCGGCAGACTGTTTTTATGTTGTACTACTTTACTCGCTTTATTGTTTATTTGTCTATGATTTTTTTATTTTGTAGCTAGTTAGTGTACATTCACACATGTGAAATTTGGCAGAGGGATATGCGTGTAAATTGCTTCTCCGGCTGGAATAATAAGCAAAGTACGTGGTTGGCAATATTCGTAAGGTAAATTTCGTCAAATCAGGCCCTACACTAGTATAATTTTGAAAGGTTCTGTCAATGGACAGACCATCAAAGAGGTCGCGGTCTCCTCTTGCCTTTATCAAAAGGCTTCTCTGATGTTTAAGAAATTAATTGTAAGTGACTGTATCAAACATTGGCGACGATACATTTATTTATATCTTTCTTACCGAGTATTGACATAAACAGTACCTAACGTATTTCCGCGAAGTATTTACGAGTATGAAAGTAAAGTTATTGCCTTGGGAATTAGATATCACGTGATTTATTTTCGGTTGCATTTTATTTACTTGTAAAATTGGTTACAAGTAAATTCTACCTACCGCCATTTTATTAAAATTTTAAATATTTAAAGATTGAGACGGTGATTATACTAAATCAAATTAACGTTAAATTATTCATATTTATCTCGGGGCATTGATGGGATAAGTATCAATCGCATAAAGTGAAAATAATCCATTATCAAGTTGGAGAATATTTATCGACCATAGTTAGGAACATTTATTAAAAGTTTATCAAAACCGAATTGTGAAAATCTGATATGTGTTTATTTCATTTTCATTTCATTTATTCAAATTGCATAGTCATGGTACATAATAAGGTGTTAAATTAAGGAAGTTTAACTTGTTAGTTGCTGTACCCTGCGTGCCGTATTATCCGTATTATTTTATGCAGCAACATTATTTTTATGTTATGATACTTTGTATACTAAACAACAAACAAAACATAATATCATAACAGTCAGTGCACTGGTTATGAAGAAATTAACAAATTACTTTTTGTTACTTTGGAGCATGCTGTATGCAACTAAAACTCATGAGGTAATAAATCTTCATAGATTGGTATGAGACTTTCTTTTCCTTTTTCGATAATTGTATTTATACATGTCACTAGTAACATTTTGATAAAATAATATTATTTAATAAGCTAACTGTTTCGGTTATTATTATTGATTTTGTCGGGTTATGATCTTAGTACAAGGCCTGGACGTGACTACGTCGGTAAAGTATAGGGACTTGATTAATTGTCAGTACAGACTGGGGTTATACGGCTTGCGAGGAGCACCTTTACTGAGGCGCCGAGGGTTGACACAAAAGTGGCCACTTACGAACATATTAAGATACCCTAACATCACAACTCAACATCATACCATCCATTTCAACTCTTCTGCACATGTCAATCCCACGCGCTAGGCAGGATTTGACCGCTACGTAGCTTTCGCATTTATTGGACACAGATTCCTCGTGGGTGGTGCAAACGAGATCAATCTTAGAAGTTTTACGGTCTGTACAGTAATCACTTACACGTAAGAAAGACTGCACCGCCTCCGTCTGTGCTGGCCGCAGTATAGGCCGAGAATTAATCGCCTTCATCCCTGATGAACACAGATTAATAGTAGTCCAGGCCTTTTCTGCGAGGGAGTGCCTTTGAGGTGTATAGTTAAGGATATTGTCTGTTCAAACTCCTTAGATAAGGACCCTCAATTCCACTGCATAACTTAAATCTAAAAGAGGCCGTTGACTTGAGGCATTGTACCTAGGATGCTGCCGGCATTTCGCAATCCTTATACGTTGTGCGAGGAAGCCGCCAGCTCTTCGGTCACCAGTTACATCAACTAGACGTTTCGCGATTTCTACAAAAAACTTGCGTGCGTGCGCTGGGACCCCATGGACCTAGAGTTTCGACCCCTGATTATTGTTAAATGTCAATAACAAAAATCAATATTGAGAATGTCAAATAAAATAAAATAAAATGTCCATCAATAAATAAAATAAAAATCAATAATATGCTATTGTAAAAAACTCTGCCAATGATAAATACAGTGTTTCTTTTTGTTGTCGATTATTGAAAATAAGTTTTGATGGAATTTTTTAATTTTACCTATTTTTTGTTTTAAGCTGAGATGTAGCCCAATGTGGGATTTCACGGTTTGTCTAATGACAATGACTGAGGTCAACCTGTATAGATATATTTACATAACCTTGCTAAGCACAACATATTTAGGTTATATGCTAACCATTATTTAAATATTCACCCGTATAGAATTTAAACACTATTATATGTATATCACGTTAACTCCCGTTATTAGGCGGTTACTTGATCATCTGTAAAAAAATTGGGCTATGGTAAATAAAGAACATTAAATAAACTTTGTTGTTTTATTAAAAATACAAACACAATAATTCGAAATATATTCACACGTAAAACTAACAACTTTGTCAATTGCTCTCGAAGTTAAATGCCTGTAGTCATCCAAATGGCTTTCGCTGGATGACAAGATTCTTTCACGCTCTATGTAACATCAACATTTTACTTATAAAAACAGAGACGAGTACAGCCATGAGCTTCAATATAGGAAATGGAAAACTGAATATAATATGTATGATAAATAATAATAAAAATGATACCTATAAAAAACACACGAATTAAGAACTTCCTTCTTTAGAAATTATGAAGTCGTTTTAAAATAACCGGTTTTGCATTCCCTATTTCAAGAAGGTTCTTCTTAACGTTCACAGGTTGTTACACTTTGACACTCTGATACAACTAAAACAGACTTCACTCAAACCTTTGACAGGTAATAAAGAACAAATAAAAATTAAATACGGAAATTTTAAACATTTTAAAACATTTTTGATTAGAAAACTCTTAATCTACTTGTATCGGGTTGCTCACGTCAATAAAGTCCGACCCGAAACATGTCGAGCTATTTTCGACTTTATTTTCGTGAGTAACCTTACATGTAGATTAATTTAAAACATATTTTATGACTAACAAGTATTTATTAGGCACCAGGTTCTGAATTAATACAGCTTTAATGTAAGTACGTTGTATACCTATTAAAACAAGTCGTTCACCGTCAAATGTAACGAAGTGATTCAACGTCAACGTATTAATATATGTAGCTACATTTGGAAGCAAACCTAATTCCACTACGTTACATATAAATAATGATATATTATACACGATGCCCAATATGTTAGTCATATACAAGGTGTAACAAAAATGTTGATGATTTAAGAGCGTAATCAGTATCATGGACTGATTACAAAAAAAATTGAAGGATTTTTTGTATGGAGCAGGTCGTTTAAATAGGCCAACCCTCCTTAGAAAAAAGATTCGTGAAAATTGTTTTTTTTAGGCCACAATACTGATTACACCATTAAAAGGACCACCAGCATTTTTTTACATCTTGAAGAAAATGGAGCCTGACATTTATGATAAATATTTATATCAAAGTTTAAAAAGTACCTAACGAACAGTATTTTACTATTGATTTTAGTTTTTTAGTTGCCGTGGGGCCTTATTTATAATAATTGTATTCGAACACAAAACATGCTAATGAGACTATACAAACAATAAATAAGTAAGCTGCTTTTAAATAATAAATATTGTGGGACAATCTTACACAAATCGACCTAGTCCCACGGTAAGCTCAATAAGGCTTGTGTTGTGGGTACTAGGCGACGATATATATAATAGACAGATACATATAAATACTTAAATACATAGAAAACATCCATAACTCAGGAACAAATATTCGTGATAAACACACAAATAAATGCCCTGACCAGGATTCGAACCCGGGACCTCCTGCTTCGTAGGCAGGGTTACTACCAACTAGGCTAGGAGGCCGTTCAATTAAATTAATTAAACTAATTATTGGTTTATTTGTGCATTTCATTTTATATAGCATGATAACAAATGCAACATCTATAATCAAGAATAATTAAAACAGTCGTGTAGTCTGTATAGACCCATCGTACAAGTTGCACTAGTTTTCATTATTCATAAGTGTAGATTACTCGCTAAGCCGTTATTCTAAAATTTAAAACATAAACAAGAAATATCAATCAACAAACAATGACATAAAATTTGATGGACACGTAAAATTGAACATATAACGAAATTGGTTTGAACGTGCTCCGCGAGTTGTAGGCGGGGGTCACTATGTTCGTAAAAAGGTCAATTTACATAAATTCAATATCTGGTATTTACGTTGGTGTTTTATATACGCTCTGTTATTCTGGATACATGAATAATATTAGCGCCGGTTACAATATGCAAGGTCAACACAACCTCGCCAAAAGCGGGTACAAAAATGTACATAACTTTATCTACATGTAGATTTTTAAATTAACAGTGACACCGGCCACAACGGAAGTTAATTACATTTTGAATTTCTAATTCGCTGCTTTCTATTATATATGTAGGTCTGTACATTTTGCTAAGTAAAATAGTTCGTTACTATCTTGAAAGCTCCGTTATGGCTTAGGTATTTACAAAGAAAACAAGATAAATTATTTATACTAATATACAGTACGTTTTACCACAAAGAAGTTTGAAAACTATCTTTCATTATGAAGGTGGCGCATCTGCGACGCAAGTAAGTGGTCTAAAACGCGCCAGCCAGTTGTTTTATGAAGTGCTCATAATAAAAAAAGTAGTGTTCTTACTGTTCGTCGTTTATTTAGAAGCGTAATACGCAAATAAAGGACGCAAAAATAAAATTTAGTGCTTTTAAGCGCAATATTCAACGAAACACATGCCGCTGACAGGTTTGATTGAGAGCTAATTATTAAAGCAAAAATGAAACGCCAGCTGTAGCTTGTAGTTCAGAATTAATCATCACATTTCAGTTAGCTTGCACGAAAAAACGCTATCAACGTATGCTCCAGTCATATAAGACAAAAATAGTTACGGAAAATAAAAGTAAGTACAATAAACTACAATTTGCCATAATCACCGAGCGTGAATAAAGCGTTCTTTCAAATACTTGTAAGTTGGAAAAGGAAGCAATCATTTAGCGTCGAGCTCTGCGGTGAAATACGTTTATTAAACAGAAATTACTTCGCAACTGTAATGGATATTCATAGCTAGATATATTCATTACTTGCGGAAGATAACAACGTTAGGTCGTGAAGTAACTTCTACCACGTCTGCAGACTCTGGAGACTAACATTTTGTTTCCAAGAATATATAATAGTAAATTCTAGTTTATACCCAGATACACGCTAAAATACATACATCTAACGCTTTGCCCTTGTCATACTTTGAGTGGTATATGTAGGTATGAAAACTTTGTTTTAGGGGGATTACTTTCCGATACCGGTATTATGACTGACATGACAGCACCATTATGCTTTAGTTATTGACATGTCTATTTTGGGACCAGCGAATACGACTGTATTTTTTTCCGGAGTAAATATCGTTAAGTATGTGAAAGTAAGGTACTCTTATTACCAAAAATATTATAACGATCTGCAATTAGAAGCTGCCATCCACAGTCAGCTTGTCATCTGATATACTTGATGAGGGTCTTTTATACAAAATGATTTAGGCACTGACTGAAAAAGATTATGCTGTCCGCAATTCAAGCGTAAAGTAAGTAAATAAGGTTTAAATTATTTTATTTTTAACTGAGCAACGTTAAAAGGTACTTCAAAACTATAGAAGTAGTTGAGTTCAAAAGGAGTCTACAAACTTTTTATCAGATCGGAATGGAAATTTTCGAATTCGGTTAAATAGAAAACTCGTTTCAGTTAGCGCCGGAGTTCCGCGAACGTGTTTAAGTGGGTAGTAGATGCAGGCTAAATGACCAACGAAGTTCTCCAACTTTGTAGCTTATGCAAGCCCGAGCCGACGTAGTGTGGCCTCATTTTGGAAGAGCAACTTCGCCTAACTCAATTATCAGGGCTAATGGATTTGATATTAATTTCCTTATTAGGTTATTTGCATCTTATGTAGACACAACGACATTATAACGATGAACGCTGTCCCTGACATTGTGTTTGTTAAGGGGATTTGAGGGATAATATTTTATAATTTCGCTCGTTCAGAGTACAGTGATATTGGAATACAAGAGATACATAATATACCTATTATAGTTTAATTTGACTGTTTCTTTTGAACATTAAAGTTTGACTTATTACGATCACGGAACTATCGAGGTTGAGTAGGCAATAACGATAAAAAGGGAAAAGAAAAAGATTGTTAATTATGTTAGCATAAAGTGCAGATTGCCCACATTTTAAATTGGTTATGCCACCAATTACATTGATGGCTACAAATCTCTTGTATTTAAATATCTACTGTAGTGTTTAGTAGAATGGACACAACTCTTAGGGCAAAGTGCGAGGTAGTTCCATGGTGATCCCTTAGTCGCTGTAGAGACCTTCGTAGAGGGAGCGCGGCATGTGCTCGGCCAGGATGGACTTGAGCTTCTCGCGAGGGGAGACCGGGGTGTAGCGGGTCAGCGGGAAGGTACGGGTCACACCGTCGGTCAGGGAGCGGGTTACCGCCGTCAAGTCAGCATCCTGGAACAAATGGGGTATTTAAAACATACTGAAGACAGTGAAAAAAACCTACCATCATTTTCTAAGATCAAAGTACAGTCCGGGAGCTTCAAGAGGAACCTTCGGGTTTTAGAATGCTACTTAGGGTATCGGCGGTAACACGCAAAGGTAATTAATATCTTTGCGTGTTTCCGCGTACACCCTCAAAAAAACCTTGCAGGTGAGCTAGAAATTCCGTACATGCCAAAAGATTCAAACCCGCCTAAAGTACCCCAACTTCGACCGTTTGAAGATTTTTTGGTCGATTGGAAAAGACGCGTACCTATACGCTACTATCCTTCCACCCAAAACCATCGAAAGTTTAAAAAGAAAAATGGCGGCCATGAAGAAAGTGCCAGAAAACTGCTGTAAGGCAGCCCGGATGGGCCTTTATTTCTTGTTAATTTGAATGAATGAATGAATGAATGAATGAATGAATGAATGAATGAATGATGATTTATTTGAAACACACAACACAACGATGTTACAACTTGCTTAAAACTAGCTCATTGATTGAGCTCAAATTTGTACATATTTTGTTATAATAATGCAATGAAATAGCTTATTGAACTTTGTTCAGGTTTCATTCCGCATAAGTTTTGTAAAAAAGCAAATGCTACTAACTAACAGGATTGAAATAAAATAACGATAAAAATTACGTTAAGAAATAGAGCTTCTACTGATAATATTTACCGATTTCGTCCCTTCTTACGTATCAAACTGAACAGTAACGATATTCTAATTAAATTTGTTAAGTCGGGTATAATTATATCGACCCCCGGTCATAATATTTGCGGCGTGATTTGGATCATACACCGAATATATCGTTAAAAATTAATGAATGGTCAAATTCTATTAAATTATTATTATATAGATTAAGTTGCATTTTATAACTTCCTTAATTCGACGAAATGCAAATCGTGACATGCCTGTTAACATTTTCTTAAAATATTACGTACGTATAATGTTGTTAAATTTTTAAACAAATATTTTTAATCATTAATGCACGAAAACCAAAAACGCATCTACCCAAGAAAGTAATACATATATTCCTCATACCACAGGTACCACAAAGTGTTAAGCATTTTAAATTTATTCCTCAAATAGAGTGCACTGAATAAAAGATGTTTAATGTAGTTTGAGAGTTCATCATAATATCGTTGCAGTGTAAGAAATCGGTTCAACAAAGACCTTCAAAGACGAGTGGGGAGACAAGCCGTCGTCTGGGACGATCACCTGCGCCCGGTAAGAGCACTGATAGACTAGCACAGACGTTGATAATCTATGTGCTTACCATGACTTTTACCTTACCACGAGTCAAAAGTATTTCCAACTCGCTGCCACCAGTTCAGAACGAGCAATATGCAAATACTTTCGAATTGCGACTCTTGGTACCGATACCTACAAGTAATGCGTTTATTTATAATCTCGGAGCAGCGCGAGCTGTGTAATGCTTGTTATCGGTTCGAGCGAACACCTCCCGGAAAATGGTTGACTATGTATATTCCCTCTAAAAGTAAGACAACTTTGGCACTTTTATCGCAATTTTGGCATTCCTTTTTTCGAAATAGAATGTTTTTCTGGCCTGTTTTTCTGACCTGCACTGATGAATTGCTGTCAGACTCTTGAATCTAGTAATAAGAAATAACCAACGTTTTCGGACTTTTCCCTTGCAGAACAACTCAGAAACGGTGAAAAAGCCTCGAAAACACGTTATTTGTTTTCGTTAATTTCATGCTGTTACACCAATTTTAAATGAGTGTGAGCACGTATGCAGAACCAAATGATTTAAATTAAAAAAACATTAAACCGCAATGTTGGTTCACAATCATGACAATATGAAAGAGTTCTAAAATATGCTAGTCTGAATGGGCCCTAAGGCGATAGAAATACCCGACCCTTACGCCCTAATGAACTATGTCTAGACAGGGTCCACAGCTAAGGGTAACTTCACCACATACACATTTTTCGTAGATTAACGTACATAACTATAATCTATAATATCATTATATAACCTAGGAACTAACATGCTAACTAACTTTTGAATTTAGTAAGGATTAAAGGTTCTTCTATATAGGTTTGTCCTTCCTGTGATTCGAATCAGAATCTAAAGTATCTAGCTGAACTACATGTTCACCTACCCAAGAGATTTATTAATAATAAAATAATAATAAATATTACAGGACATTCTTACACAAATTGACTAAGTCCCGCAGTAAGCTCAATAAGGCTGGTGTTACGGGTACTCAGACAACGATATATATAATATACAAATACATAAATACATAGAAAACATCCATGACTCAGGAACAAATATCTGTGCTCATCACACAAATAAATGCCCTTACCGGGATTCGAACCCAGGACCATCGGCTTAGCAGGCAGGGTCACTACCAACTACGCCAACCGGTCGTCCAAATTTTATTGAATAAAACAAAACAATAAAACACTATCTAAACCTACCTTAAAAACTATAAACTACCCATGTAAAAATGTAAGAAATCAAAAATAAGTTGGCTCCTCTATTTTCCTAAAGACCTGTATATTGTGGCGCCGTCTTATTCAAGTCAAGTCGGAGAGTTCTATTTCAGAAACATAAAACCTTCCTAGTATACTTATTTTATATGGAAAGGATGAAACAAACCATCTTGGCACGGTCGCTCTTCACTGAACTGTCTTGAGCTTGAAATTGGATCATTGATGCTTGTGCCCGACGAAACAGAAAAGTCTGATAGGTATAGCTTGATCTTCAAAGACTTCAAAGGATCGAGACAAAAAAATATGATTACATGGTGAAAACTATATTAAATCCCCATTTTACCCATTACTTACTTTTTTAAACCATCATATCAATTATAACTTAACCAAGTAATTAAACTGGGTTGAAATAATATAACTTTCACGCAAAGCAGTTTAAAAGTGTAATATTTTTCACAGCCTTTGATATTTAATCTCCTGCTGGAACGTCGTAAAATCCTGCGCGAGCCACCGATCTACGTTTTAATTAACTACCCGTAGTAAAATCCTCTACGCTATTGCGTACATACAACACGTTTTTATACAGTCACCACATAATACTTATGGATATTAACAACTTTTTTCTACTTCAGTACTTCTAGCTGTCAATTAGATGACTGGCAGCGATATTAAAAATATCTATAATATTCCATATAACACTGGATTTTCATACAATATATTAGTTTTATTGTTTTTTTTCTTCAATCTTCAGCCACCTTTTGAGATTATACATTTTTTTGCTATTTTAGCTGTTGTAGAAACTAGCGTATGCAATAGCTCATAATTGGTTCTTAAAACTCCCGGGTATAGACCCGAATTATAGCATTACACACGGCGACCGTCAAGTTTAAAGAACTCTTATCATATCACTGTTGTGTTTAAACTACTATAGTATCTGCCCGCAATTGCTCTTGAAGGCCTGTTGAAATATTAAACTTTTGATTTGGTATTGATTATTAGGTAATTACACGCTTATTTTAACTTCACTTTCAGCTAAAGAAATAAGTTGGTAAAGGTCTATCTTAATTTTTGCCTACTTTTAATTCCTATTAAGTAGTTATATTGACATGAACTTTGCTGATCTTTAATAGATGAAAACATCAAAATATTTTTCTCCCGAGTATCATCGGTCTCATAGCGACAGTAGATCCTTTGCGATTGTGTGAACATGATTCATTTTGACGAGTGCTAGTCTTTGAGGGGTATAAATAAGTATACCCTTGTATATTTTTCCTCAAGGTTCCCGAAATAGTTACTGCTTAGGTTTCTTTTATTCAACCCAGGAGACCATGGTAACCCAGGAGTTAAAATTTGTTCAAACGGCTGTTGTGCCTTTTGTGATTTGTGTGGTTTAGGAATAAATTTAGTACTTAAATAGCTATCGCAAAATTTGGAGTAAATGTACTTTTAAGTATTGTTTGCTAACCTATCCTCTTTTTTAGGTGGATAAAATACTATATTTACATGAAAATAGAGCACCAAATTTAAAATCTGAAGCGTGCCTGAAACATAGTTTAGAAACAGGAAATTTTCATCGCCAATATTCTACGTTGCTCATAATTCCATTACCAAGTATTTTACTACAAAGCTGTGCAAAGGCGAAAGACAACAAACAGCTCTGGAGTTTAACCTCAAAATACTTTAGGCTTTCCCGTCGAATAATGATTTGTTATTCAAAATTATGGAATGTCATTAGCACAGTAAGTTTACCTACACAAATTTAATACAATGTTTTGTCTTTTCGTTACGAAGCGGTTTTGCGACGTTCCAGCATTTGCTTGCAATGTTTTAAAAGTTTCATATATTTCATGAAACAGGCTAAAAAAAACATGGGTTAGGCATGAGGCGGCATAAGGGTTAGGCATGTGCGTTGCAAATAAATTCCGACTAAAACTTAGTGCCCATGTAAATGATTGACTGAGATGATGCTTGCCACCGACGATTATTAATATAGGACTAATAGAAATTTGATAAGCGTTGGTGACCTA
Source organism: Lathronympha strigana (assembly GCA_949128165.1). NCBI lineage: Eukaryota > Metazoa > Arthropoda > Insecta > Lepidoptera > Tortricidae > Lathronympha > Lathronympha strigana. The sequence goes on from OX421911.1 coordinate 7,453,168, forward strand.
GCAGTAAGGCGTGCGAGTTTTAATTCATAGATTACCTATGGGTTCTAACCCTCGCTCGTGCCAGTGAGCTTATCGGAATGTATGTAGGTGCAAAGATTTAACATGATACGAGTACGATGTTTTTCCAATCGCGTTACGGATAAAGAAAAAGGCAAAGGAAATCGGACTAATCCCAACGAGACCTAGTTTCCCCCGTAGATAGGAAGATCTGATGACACTTGCTTGCGTAAAAACTAACGCCTGCGCCAAATCTTGGGATATAATGTATATACTAGCTTTAACCCGCGGCTTCGCCGCGTACTAAACGTAATTTTCAACCGTCATACAAAAAAGGAGGTTTATTTATTTATTTCACGTCCGTTAAGTTGGATTTGAAAATCGTTGTTGTATTTGAAAATCGTTGTTGTTTTCGAAATCAGCGACCCGATAACGACACCCATATCAAATAAAATAGTCGTAACTATTATTTTTTCCCATTAACAAACTTTGGACCAGCATTTTACCCCTACTTTGAAAAATCCTATCTTTGTGCACCCCTTCACCTTATAAGATACGTATAACCTATGTACGTACTAAATTTGGAATCTTTAGAACCAGAAATAAACATAAAAACGACACCCATATTGATATTTTGAGATTTCAACTCCATCGCACCCCATCAGGGAAGATGGTATCTCACGTCCGCCCCAAATTGTTATTGTTTTCGAAATCAGCGACCCAAAAAACCAGAAATAGATACCCATGTTGTTTTTTTACTATATTATCCCTTTTCCCGCTTTTGGGGGTTGATTTCTCAAAAGGCCTGAAACACATCTTTACTCATTTGTCTTAAGGAAAATTCCTGTGAAGTTTCGAATAAAATAATCGAACTAATCTTGTTTCCCCATACAAACTATGTACCCCCATTTCAACCCCTTTGGAGATGAATGTTAAAAACGCCTTTCTTTGGCACCCCTACGCTTTATAAGGAACCTAAGTACTAAATTTGGAATCTCTAGAACCAGAAATAAACATATAACGACACCCGTACTGATATTTTTAGATTTCGACCCCATCGCGTCCCAACAGGGGAGATGGTATTTCACAATCGCCACGTTGGATTTTTAAATTGTCGTTATTTTCGTAATCAGCGACCCGATAAACCATACGATACCCAAGTTGTTTTTTTAACTTTTTCACCCCTTTGCCCTATTTTAAGGGTTGAATTCTGAAAAACCTGAAACAGGTGTTAACTCATTTATATTTATGAATACTCCTGTAAAGTTTCAAGTAGAATAATTATTTTATTTTATTTTACTTTTTTTTATCTTATTTTCTTTTATTTTATTTTATTTTATTTTAATTTATTTTATTTTATTTTATTTTATTTTATTTTGTTACATTTTGTTTTATTTTATTTTATTTTATTTTATTTTATTTTATTTTGCTTTGCTTTGCTTTGCTTTGCTTTGCTTTGCTTTGCTTTGCTTTGCTTTGCTTGGCTTTGCTTTGCTTTGCTTGGCTTCGCTTCACTTCACTTCACTTCACTTCACTTCACTTTACTTTATTTTAATACTTTACTTTACTTTATTTTAATAAAAAACGACACTCAAATTTATATTTTGGCATTTCAACCCCATCGCATACCAACAGGGGAGATGGTATTCCACATTCGCCACATTAGATCTTCAAGTCGTTGCTTTTTTCATGATCAGCGACCCGAAAAACCATATAAACGATACCCATGTTAATTTTTTCAACTTTTCACCCCTTTTACCCCTTTCAGGGGTTAAATTCTCAAAAAACCTGAAACACGTGTTTACTCATTTACCTTAAAGAATACTCCTGTGAAGTTTCAGATAAAATAGTGTAACTAAGCTTGTTTACCCATACAAACTTTGGACCCCCGTTTCAACTCCTTAGGAGGTGAATTTTGAAAAATCCTTCCTTAGTGCTCGCCTACACCATAAAAGGAACCTACGTGCCAAATTTGAAGTCTATAGGACCAGCCGTTTGGGCTGTGCGTTAATATGTCAGTCAGTCAGTCAGCTTCTTCTTTTATACTCGTATATTTAGATTGAGCACTGCCTGGATATTGAGTACTTTGAAATATGAGAGGTCATTTTGCCACAAGATTCGCCTATTTTAAGAATATAATTGGTTGTTGATTTCATTTTAATATTTAAAGGGATTGGACTTGTCAAAAGTGACGTTTAATGAATTTAGATCGCCATTTTCCAACCTGACAGCATTATTTTTCATACTACGTTATTTAGGCATACTATTATCTGAAAACGCTCGCTTACCAAGTTCGGGTTAAATAGTTACCACATTAAGGGGCTATCCGGCATATTTCACTGTTTTTAAAGTGAATAGGCTTTGTTCAGCTCCAAGCACAACGTTTGAAAAAAATATATAATGTAGCTACTCGTAGGTATTTGGTCTACATTTTGTTCCACTAAATTGTCGAAAAACATAATACATCAAGAGAAAAAAAAAACCGTAAACCCTTTTTTCTACCTTAAATCTGTATCTACTCCCTTATTATGCGTCGTAAGTACAAGAAACTAAGACAAACATTTTATATTTATGTTTAATTTAAACGCATCCACTGATTTTTGGATAGGTTTTGTACTTTTCGAGAAAAAAGCTATTACACGCATTTTTCCGAAAACGCCGGCTCGAGATGCCTGCGCGGGCGACGGGGGCCAGTCGTATAAGATGGCACTAGTAGTTTATAGGGTTGCGTCCTAGTACAAGCAGCTCTTCCTAGGTGACGACTTATGCTTATAACCGGTATTGTATAACCGGTGAGGAAAGGAAGCGGTAGGGGAAGAAAGCTCAAATCGCCGAGGTCATTGGAATAGGGGACGGCCTTAACTATCTAAATCACAAAAACAAATCAAGATTTTAAAGTTCGAACGCTGAATGCTGATGAATATTAAGAGCTTCCTTATATATTTACATTACAGCACCTTTTGAGCGTTAGCGTCAATTTAAATCTATTTCTAAAAACTTTGTGCCGCCGTTGCGTCGACGTTATGTCAATAACGAACGACACAGTGACACAGCATCACCATATGGCTGAACGACCCCCGCAGCATATATAATTATAGTTATAATTTAATCAGAATTAATTATATTAAGGAACTATCTATAAATTATTTTCGACTTTTCAGTTTGTTTTTACCAGGCAGTCGTGTTTTTTTTAATTTTTAATTATTTTATTTATTTACGTACCTAAAACGATTCGTTTCTCTGAAAGAAAATTACTGGTAAACAAATAAAATAATTAAAAATTAAAAAAAACACGACTGCCTGGTAAAAACAAACTGAAAAGTCGAAAATAATTTATAGATAGTTCCTTAATGTAATTAATTCTGATTAAATTATAACTATAATTATATATGCTGCGGGGGTCGTTCAGCCATATGGTGATGCTGTGTCACTGTGTCGTTCGTTATTGACATAACGTCGACGCAACGGCGGCACAAAGTTTTTAGAAATAGATTTAAATTGACGCTAACGCTCAAAAGGTGCTGTAATGTAAATATATAAGGAAGCTCTTAATATTCATATTTAATTCCTATATGTACAGTTGGTGTATTACTTACAGCGCCCTTGGTGTACTTCTCCAGGCTGCGAAGCGCGGTCTCGAAGTAGTCCTCGCCGTAAGCTCCCTTCTGTTCGTCGCTGAGCCGCTTCCACATGTCCCGGGCCTGTTCCAGCAGTTTCTCCTCCGATAACCAGGCGCTGCCAGTTGTGTATTCGCCAGCGGCTACCACCACCTGTCAAAAATATTGTCATTAAAACTCAACTTGAAATATCAAAATTACTTAACTAATTACTGAGACCAGACTTGTGGACTAAATTAGACTTGTAGAGAATATGCCGACAAACACCCATTGACATAGAGATCGCGACAAGAAAATGCAGATGGATAGGTCACACCATTCGTCGATGAGAAGCGAATAACGCAAGCATTGCTTTCGGTTGGAAACTCCCAGAGGGTAGTTCTAGTTCCGGACGGCCTATATACTCTTGGCGACCGCCCGTCGAGAGCGAGCTACACGCGGTTGGACTATGCTGGAACGAGGCTAGGAGGGTCGCTGAAGACAGAAAGGGATGGCGCGAGCTTGTGAAGGCTCTCTGCATGGTGGGTGGCATAGGACAACAACAATTACTGTGACTACGGCATAGCTGGTCGGAGATAGATACTAGGACGTAGTAAATCGACTTCTGTGAATTTAGCCGTCCTTATACGTTCGGGCATATCATATCCGCCGGGTCTGCCTATCAATAAACTTGCTGTGCGCTGCGTACGACTCGCTAAAGCTCGGAAATCTTTTATTTGTCAAACTATACAGTTTTACAACAAAATTCCTAACCATATTATAGACCTGTCAGATCATAAATTTAAAAAAATTGTTAAAGAAATTTATAATGTTTCGGATTATTAATCAGATAAATATATATAGGAAAATTGTAATTATATGAATATGACAAATAGTTAAAGCACTGTATCTTTGTTACACGGGAAGTAAACTAAATAAACTGAATAAACAATGTATGGTAATTGTCTAGCGGTTGCCCGGCGGAAATACCCACTATGGAGAACCAACGGATTTCCCGTAAGTACATGGCCGGCTATTTTAACATCCTGTTAGTGTAGTTCATCCTGAACGCCCCGTTTGTACTCGTAAATATAAATTTAACATTCCGTATTCCACGACAAATTATTCGAAAATGTCGACGGTAACGCTGTCGTCGGCTATATGCACTTGAAACAGATAAGGGTTATATTTATTCTCGGAAACGATGTCGGTTCAGCTTTATATCTTTATGGATATCTCTTAATTTTATTTCTGTTTTACTGAGTAAATAATTATTGAAAAGTGATCGATCCCATTATCAGATCAGCACCACATTTCTATGGGAGCAAATTGGAGGTAACTCCTTTCGACCAAAAAAATCACCTTAAGCGGACAACGGAGCTCGGAGTAATCTGTGAACATACTCGTACATTAATAAAATACAAACAGACAAATATGTAACCGCCTCCGTAGAATACTCGAAGTCGGTTAAAAACCAGTGGCACCACTTAAATTACCTATCCACGCTTAGAGTGCGACCACGCTAACATTGCACTGATTTGGCACATATGGCAGTGACATTGTATGAAAATGCCATACTTCATACAATTTAAGATTTTTACGTGCGTGTGCGCACGTGATTACCTTAAGGCACCAGCTGTCCAGATGTCATGTAATTAACTCAATTACGATTGCGGAGTTTCTAACGATATTAGACATTGGCTCTCGTCTCGAGGGTCTTGTTAAAGACCTTTGCCATTTAATCAAAGGCAGCTTTATTTAGCCGCCTCCCGATTTAGGCAACCCTACTCGCCTAGCCGGCGGAGTCACGTTTCATCTTTAGGTTCATTGTTATAATGTAATAAGGGTTAATAAATTTCATGGCCGCAACGTTCTTTGTTATTATTTATTATAAGTAATTTTGTCTGGTAGCATTGTTAGGTATTTATATACCTATAAGTTACTTCGTTATATCCTTTGTAGTTGAGTTATTTTACCTATTTTAACACTTTGACTGTCCGTGTATTACATGTATGACGCAGACGTATGGCAAGTATACTGTGTATCAGACGTCCATGCATTACATAAAATGCACTTTCGTTGATATGGTGGACATTCAAAGTGTTAACTCTTAATTAGGTGCTAGGTGTATGTTTCTCTTCCTATTTTGAACTTTAACTTTATTTGACAAAAATGACAAAATTGTTACATTCCCTAATTTCCATGCCCTAATAAGGGTTAACCTTACAATATTAAGAAACTCTCAGTTCTTTCTTAGTCTCAGATCTCAATTTTTATCGGGCATGTGTATTTTTGTTACATTATTAAAACGCATCTAAAATAATGTTTTTCTTGATCGATATATAACTATTGGTATAACACTAATACCCGGTTAGACGCCGAATTTCAAACTGGTAAGTCTCGAATTAAGTCTTTAAAAATTAGAGATCAGTCATTAAAATGCCAAAGTTTGAGTTGTACCTGTTTCATAGACTTACCTATTTCTTGTTAAAGCTCTAGCGAATGTATTTAAGACTTCTAACTTCAAATGAGCCTTTAAGCTAAGTAAATACATATTTACGTAATAAATGTTAGGTCTACAAGTATCTATAGCTTGACCAACCAAATTCTCAGTAACAGTAGAATAAACAAACTATATTTATCCCTCCCTTGAGGTGGTGGTATTAGCGAAAGATAAGCTTAGTATTATTCTTTTTGACTATGCATGAATTAGAAGTGATACTGGCTAAACCATATCTCTTACTAACAAATTCGTTTAATATTTGCACACGGCTGCCGCTTCGCTGTACTTTATCTTCAACTCGGCGGCTTTAAAATGTCGGTAACAAAGAGTATTTTTTTATTTTTTGCTGACTATGAAGCGTTACTTTCCTGATGTTTCGTATTCTAATCATGTTTAAAATGATAATGGTAGTTTTTTTTGGCTGGTAGTAGATAGTTCGATAAGTAATTTTCTTTTGGTTCTAGAAAATACAGTGATAAAGTGGCCTTTTTCAGTGGAGACGGCCTTTTAACTGTCCATTCTGCACTGATAAAATAAACAAAAATCTGTGGCATTTACCGCCTATAAGAACATGATAATAATTTTCTGTGCGAATACAGATCAGTGTCTCTAAAAAGAAGAAAGCTTCATTTAATAACATAATTAAAACGATATTATTAACCCACATTGCAAGCAAACCCAATAATGTGATAATACTCGTATTAGCTGCCGCTTTATAATTTAATTTGTGTCGTGGTTTACGTTTCACCAAACAATGCCTCTAATTTGACCTAAATCGTTGAATTGGTTTCCGAACATTCCTAATTGATTGTCGAACATAGATCTAATGTAGGTCATGGTACGTTTCTAGCAATATCATAGGCATTAGCTGTTGGTATATAATTATAAGGAAACCTTTCGCATAAGAAAGGTACATAACTATATGTGTTGGTAAGTACTGGTATTACCTACTCGTTATGTGGTCTTATATTTACACACGTTCCACTCGTAGTATAAAATACCCCATAAACTGATTCTATAACTGCTCTGTTATTAATGTTTAGTATGGAGGATTTAAAATAACTATATAGGTACCTACACAAAACTAAAAATTCGTTAGAATACCTACTACTATATCTACTCGATAACCTATATTATATGTATTTCTTAATGAGTTGACATAACCTTTCGAACGTTTATTTCATCCCTCATTTAATTTCAATAATTGACATCACGCGTAGGTATTATTTGGGCCATTATGATGTGATAAAATAAAACGAATGTTAGATGTCGTTAAATTTCAATAAAGTTACTTAGGATAATGAAATAACACGCTAGTTCGTTGCCATTCGTTTTTATGAATAACTCGTATATTTAATTTTAACGTGCAGCTGTAGATATATTAAATTATACATAAACTTTTCAACAAAAAGTAAAGCCGACTTCACAATGTAGAAATAAAATGTACTTATTCATTTTTATTTGCTGTAAGGTTAGGGAAGGATGAGTACTTAATCAATCAAATGGAGGTGACGCTACATACGGTAGAGCTACCAACTGATACGTTTGCAGTCGGTGCCAAGCCAATTAAACACATCACCGGTCAATAAAATTATTACACCACGTGGTGTCACCTTCATTTGTTTGATTACTCATCCTTTCCGAACCTTACAGCAAATAAAAATTATACATTTTATTTTCACTTTTTGAAGTCGGTTCTACTTTTCTATTTGAGTTAGTATAAGTATTAGTGTAAGTAACGTAAGTTAGTCAAATCAGACGGCGGAGATTTTTGTCAAATCAGTTGTAAGTGAAGTTCCTGCATCTGGTTTTCATCATCAGGTTTACTTCACCAAATTTTAGACGGAGCTCGGAATTATCGGCTTACGTATCTGAAGTTTATGGGTTTCGAGCACTTTACATGTGCCTTTGAAAATTGAAGAGTTCCCTTAATTCCTCATGGACCCCATCATTAGATCAGCGTCAAATTTCTATTGGACTAAATTGGAGCTCTCACCTTTCGAACAAAAAAATCAGCCAAATCGGACCACGGAGCTCGGAGTCATCGGTGAACATACATAATAATAAAAGACGAACATATAACAGCCTCCGTTGAATTCTCGAAGTAGGTTAAAAATACTACATACATATAACCAGTAGGTTGATACTTAACATAATAATCATGTCTACGTGGAAATATGTTAAAAAACAATTGTTATTGATTTGATTTTGTTATGATATTGAAAAGAAAAGAATCAAATGAAATAAAGGAAAGCCAAATTACATTTACACTTCGCTTATTCAGATCGATCTTTAATCAACCACAACCTGTTATCAACTTCCGTTACAAAGAAAACCCACTGTGATATCTCTTTCTTATCAACACTGCCTGGCTGTTTTTTTAAAGAGGAGCAAAACGCAAAAAAGTTTGGAAACTCCTGTTTTAAAGCCTTTGCATTACATAGCAGGAGCTGCTGTATACGCTCTCCTTTTTTATTCACAACTGTGTTGGCCATCCCAAGGGAAACATTTCAGAATACAACGTGCAATTTTCACTACCGGTGTCTCAAGTTGCATACAAAGCTCTACCTATTTAAAAAAACCTTTTAGAATGTGTATGCACCTTAGAAATTAGACTTGTTTTAAATCATGCGGTTCAGTGACGTTGCAGTGATGCCGATATTGTCAAGTAACAGTACTTATAGGATACTTTATACTGGCGATGATAGTGTAACAGAAAAGAGTGCATCTGTCGCCGTTTTACCCAAAGGACGTTACTCGTATGAGACTCGCTTTGAAAGGCTATTTTCACATCACATAGAAAAGTGTTGACTGGAGGGAGCGAAGTTCCGCAGTTTCCGAGAACTAACACCACGCACGAAGTTGCGTAACCTCCCAGCATTGTTTGTATGTGTTTGTTTGTTACAATTTTATTATAGAAAATTACGTAGGGTCCGTACCTTTAATTATTGAAATACAGAATATTGTCTTCCGTTAGCGCGATTATTATTCATTGAAATTAAACACTTTAAAAAAAAGGCGATAAAACCTATCGCGTCCTTTGACACCATAACCCAACGCTTCTAGCCCTTTGCAACACTCGTTTTCACTCAGGAAGTTTTCAGAAGGAGTTTTCGTTTTCGCTGTTATTTGATCACTGATCGTCTTAACGTTGGTGATAATAAACGCTATAAGTCCGTTTTAAAGTGTTTTTATTAAAATACATTTAAATAAAAATATTCGAGCCTCCAATGTGCCGAAAATATGTTGAGATGCTGGCAACTCCACATGCGTAAGGATCAACGATACCCGAGCCAGCTGGAGCATATAAATCGCATGTCCCGTTATAGTCTTGTAGTAGTTGTTCATACTGACCACGTCCACGCCGCGGGGTTTGAGCTCGCGGCGGAGGCAGGCAGCCAGCGCGTCAAGAGCCGCGAGCGAGGCAGCATGCACGCCGCGCACCGGCGCCGCCACGTGCGTCAGGATCGACGAGGCCAGCACCACACGGCCACGCGCGCGGCGGACGAGAGGCAGCATCACTTGCACCAGTCGAGATGGGCCTGGAACGCATTGCAATTTGGTTAGAATCGGCCAGTAAGCAGCGATACATGATTTTTTTATTCGAATCTTCTAACGATTATTAAATGCCCTTTCGCTATAAAATATTCATACAAGTGTCGTCGTACTCTCTTACTGTGAAATGCTATGTGCACGTATCAATCAATTTTAAAGATTTGCCAAAGTGTCTTTGGCTTTGACAGATTGAGATTGAGAGGTAGATAATCAATCCTTCAACGTTCGGTCGACAGTCCGCATAAAAACGGGCGAAATAATAAGTTAATAATTCGACGGCGCCTCATATTACTATTAGTGAAAAAAAACATTTATTTTCGAAATATATACAGTAAGTGTAACTTACCTAGGTAGTTAGGTAAGTTACACTTACTATTAGTTATACTTATTTATTTGATGACATGAAACTCGTTAAAATAATACATTTAATGCACGCTGTCATAAAAATTAAGTAGCCATTTTGGAGAATGAAAACCGACCGTGACCGATATCATTAGATCTGACCAGGCAGGCACTGGCCCAATATAATCTAATTTTACACGCCACATCAAACAGCAGTCAACCGTATTGTTTTAAAATAAAAACCAGCCATCATTATCATAAATCAACATTTTCATTTTTTTTTTAATTGCAACGGTTAACACTCACGTATTTTTATCACAATAGGCGTGACATGTTTCGTCTGCATCGGGTAGACATGTCATTATTATTATTATTTAATGTTTTAATGTCAGTATGACTCACGAAAGTTTAAATTATATGAATATTTTCATTTTTATAATTTTATGAAACCAACACTCAATTTCACTTTTTATACTGTGTAAAACTTAGATATTAGTTATTAGGCGTTACTATTGCATTGATATCAGGTAATGATAGTTAGAAGTAGTATACCTATTGATAATTGAGAATAAAATAAAACCTGCTAAGATAGAAAAATCACTACTTGTTAACGAATTATAACATAAACAATAACGTTTTAAATATTAATTCGTGCTCGTAGCATGCTGAAATTGACACGATACTATGTATTTTAATTCTTGGCTGCGATTACAAAATCTCGTGTGCGGTGTCGACACCGTCACCGGCGCCTGGAAAATTACGAGGAAAATTATATTAGGTAGATTGATGATGACGTCCCGACGAGAAGACGAGCTGTGTCGAGTGGTTTCTTTTGTCGTCACGCGGTTGTGTATTGATTTTTCAATTTACCTTTTCGCACATTATTTTAAGGAGCTGGGTCCATAGCCAAGATGCCAATCGCTCACGCTCGATCGCTAACGAAACGCAACTGTCATTGTCACACTAATAAGGAAGAGTGATAGAGAGAGGTAGCTACGGTACGTTATTCAAGCGTGAGCGATTGGCATCTTGGCTACGCACGCTGGTACCTTACCTTATACCAGAACGTTAACGGGAAAATCCATCCACGCCTATCGCGGGTTTTAAAACACCAGAGACTCCGTTTTGTTAAAAAATTCTTTTGTTTATAAATTATACAACTTTAAAAGTATACCGGACTCTTAAGGCTTATGTGACTACTACTTATTGTGACGTCATTAGACGTTTGCGTTATTAACTTGAAAAGGTTAATATTGTATACGTAAAACAGTAGTAACTAGCGCCATCTCTCCGCACCGAACCAAAACAGCAACCTAGCGCGCTAACTCACCCAGCAAGTTGACCTCCATCGCGCGCCGAATGACTGAGAACGGCACCCACTCAAGCTCGCCGAGAGCGCACCAAGACTCGCAGTTGACGATCGCCCACAGCCCCTGCGCGCCCTCTGGCAGGTGGTCGACGATGTACAGTGACGCGGACAGGATCTGAGGAACAGTATAGCGTTCATAGGGTGCGTTACGGCTAAACACTCAACGACATCATATTCCCTCAACTTTACAAATTAGCGGTGCAATTAATCGAATCTAACTCGTAGTAAAATGACGCTACCTGAATCAATATCGCATTATTTAAAAGCTATTAAATAACCTTAGAATGAATGATTCCAAATTCGGTAAGGCAAAATAATTTCACTAAGAGCTAGAGTCACTTAACGTCACTGCTGATTTTAAAGCGTGTGCAATTTCTGTGACAATTGTACACGGTTACATACGGCCTTTTTTTAAGACAACGAAAACTATTTAAAACTTATTATCTATTTTAACAGGTGTGTGCGTTTACCTTTTTTAGGCAAAGACTTTTGATACTGTTGTCCAGCAGGTACCTGTCATCTTCAGCTCATATCATTTTGGGTCTACCAACGAGTATATATACCTTTTCCATGTTTCTTGTATGTTAGAATATGATAATTTTGGACCATATCCAATTTAATTAATATACCAACTGCCTGAACTTACAAAAATGGTACCTACTTAACTAGAAGTAAGTAGTGACTGATTTATTATTTGAATCTATTTTTACACAAATTAAATCCAATTTGCAATGGTTCCATAATTAGAAGTAAGGTACCTACTCCGAATAGGTATACTATTCGGAGTAGGTGCACATCAAATATTAAAGAAAATATTGTGTGCAATGGTTCCATAATTAGAAGTAAGGTACCTACTCCGAATAGGTATACTATTCGGAGTAGGTGCACATCAAATATTAAAGAAAATATTGTGTGCAATGGTTCCATATTTAGAAGTAAGGTACCTACTCCGAATAGGTATACTATTCGGAGTAGGTGCACATCAAATATTAAAGAAAATATTGTGTGTAATGGTTCCATAATTAGAAGTAAGGTACCTACTCCGAATAGGTATACTATTCGGAGTAGGTGCACATCAAATATTAAAGAAAATATTGTGTGCAATGGTTCCATAATTAGAAGTAAGGTACCTACTCCGAATAGGTATACTATTCGGAGTAGGTGCACATCAAATATTAAAGAAAATATTGTGTGAGAAAATACAATCGAGCTTAAAAATAATAATGTTTTAATAACTGTTATTTTTAAGCAGAAACGTTGCGAACGATACCATATTTCTCAGAAAGAGAAACTCATGACGAACTTGATACTTGATACGTAGGTACTTTCTTACGGTAGATGTTGCTAAGCGCGTCCCTAAGGCGCATACGAGGGATAGATTGGAGAAATTCGGGGCCACGGGTGTGGTCTCGGAGCGATGACCTGGTCTCTCCGAGTCGCTGGTTCGAGACCCACCGGAAATCATGAATTATTCCACTTTCCTTTAATTCTGACAAATGCGAAAAAAGTACGCTATCGCCAAAAATGTAGTATATGTTTAATGGGTGCTCCCTTATTTTTTTCTTTCCTTAATTTTGTTTTATCTTAACGGAGTGCCGTTAAGATACACTATGCAGAACACTCTGAGCCAATTCTGTCTACTTATTACGGTTCTTGAGATGCATTTCGCTGACAGGCGTGGAAACAGCGGAGCTTAGCAATAGGGTTCCGATTGTCTCCTTTAAGCTGGGATTTTTTCCATGACGTCGTAATCTTATTATTCGCGATGTGATGAATAATACTTTACGCATCTCAAGTACTATGTTCCTACTGTTAAATTAATTTTCTTTGTAATAAAAAATCTGTCGAGGCTTTGCTTCTTTAAATTATATGACTAAACTTTGTAATTGTTATTATACTCGTATTAAAATAAAATAAACCTATTGTTAGATGTATTGAAGCATGTTAAAATGATGTGTCTTTTTTGCATATACTACATGTTTACACTTAGAACCAATACTAACTTTGGAATGCATTATTTTCGCATGCAACCCACATTTTCGGTAAATATTTAACCTTATACCAACAAACATCTTTGTTTTTTTTTTTGTGTTTCTTGTTTTATGTATTACACAATTATAGAACAATTTAAATTATTTTTAATAATACTTTAATTAGTGTTCTCTTTATAATTAGCCGTACTTACTTACCTACATATTTAGAATATAGACTTACATTAATGGTATCGGCTAAACAAAATTCAAAATTCAATTATAAATTATAGTGGATAGCGAAACCTGTTTCACCGTGATACAGTCTTGTACTAGTACGGGGAACAGATGATGCTTACTCACCTTCTTCTAAGTTTCTACATATACTTACCGGTTATAATAGATCAACTGTAGGCTGTACCTCAATGGCGTAGGGCCTACAATTGGTCAGCATGACTTATTATATAGTTTGACATTAATAGTAACCTGCAAATGTAAGCATATTGTGTCATAAGCATTGAATAAAGTTATTTTTATTTATTTATTTATAAATAAAATTGCAAATAAAAATCATATAAAAATATTGTGGTTTTCTGTGAGAGACTTTCTCTGACCGTTTATCTGAAGTCCATTTCTAAAAATATTTAATCATATTACGGAGTATGATAGAATTTCGCTACAACAGAAACGTAAAAGTGGTATAAAATGCTAAAATAACTAAAGCTATTTTCTGTACGTACATTGACATTTGAGTAAACTAAGTTATTTCACAGAAGTTCAAAGCGGAGGATAAATTGCTTTAATGTCTATATATTATAATAAAGAACCAAGGACACAAAGATGGAAGGTTTCAAATGTGCGCAAGTAAATGAAATAAAATTGTGCGGCGCTCTCGGCAGTATTATGATGATCAAAGCTTCTGTTTTATTATACAAAATTACAGATTACACTAAGTCAAATGGTAAATTCGCCACCGTATAACAAAAGTAAAAATTACGGTGCCGGAATAGGCTAGACGACTAAAACATGTATTTATTCCGTCTGTTAGACTATTAAATCTACATATAATCTATATAATCTATAGGATAATCTAACTTATAAATAAAATTATAGTTTTTCAATCTAGTCATCATCCCTATTGTTAAGAATCCCACGTATACCGAAATATCGGGAATCCATCTAACGCGACTCCGGATTCCTGGCATTACGAAGTTGTACGTAGAAAAGCAGCATTAAAAAAAATTGGAATCGTTAAGGAAAGATTTATTATTTTCTGTATTTAATTTAAATTTCCATTTCTCTTAAATAAAAGTTTGGTTGGAAATTTACAATAATGATGAATTATATTCCCACCTGTTCCGTAATTTCACAAATCGATATCTAATATAACATTCTGCTAAATAGTCAGTTATTTTAGATATCTATTTGTGCCAACAAGTTTTTAAGAATTGAATCTCTGCTCTCATTAAATCCGTGGCAATATGATAAACTGTGTACCTTTTATGCATAATAAAATAAATCAGATAAGTATTGGGCTTCTGTAGCCGACGTCTGCAGAAAGCCAATTCTTGCATAATATTTTGACGTCCTTAAATAATATTGGAAGAGTATTTATTGGTTATTGGCAGACGCTAATCATAATATTTGCGAGATGAGAACTTGCTTAAGATAGAATAAATAAGAAAGATCAATAAAATTGCAACCATAGGGCAAATGCATCGCGTGACCGGCCACCGCACTTGTGGAGCTAGAGATTCAGTAGTGCTAGTCTAATTTGGTCGGGTTAACACCGAGGCTGTCTCGTTCTAACAAGTGGTTAAATGCGAAAGTGACGCATAGATTAATAGCCGATAAAATGGGTTGCCATTTTATCGGCTATTAATCTATGCGTGACTTAATACCATTTATTAGTAGGAATATTTTCAGAAGAGCTAGATGGTTGCATCTAGCTCTTCTGAAAATATTTCTACTAATAAATGGTATCAAGTCAAAATATAAAAGAGTGCAGTGGAGCGGACTCTAGGTAAAAATAGATTCTTTAGTCTTAAAACTGCGTGGGGTTTACACGAATTAAGTCTTTGTGCTTGTACAGATAACCTTTTGCATATGAACGTTTTCTTAATTTGTAGGTATTCTATATTAAGTATCGGTTCAATTAGTTCTCTAAAAATAGTATAGGTATGTCTAAAGATCATGTTATTGTTACTTTATGGTAGAATTAATTTGATTCTAAATGTATAAAACTGTCATAGACATTCCGCGCCAGCTTTCGTGAATCGATCTGTACAATGGATTTGAATTTTTAAATACATAGAATCGTAGAAATTTATATGATTGATTTTCATATTAACATAATTAACATGTTATAATTGGCTTTCTTAAGTTGGCTTCTGGCTGTATCTTGAATGCGTGTGTGATGCGGTCTGTTAGTACAAAGTACCATATCCCGGGATAAGACAACTAAGCGATTATTTTTCTTTTTGGGATGTCGTTGACTTTGGACAAAAGCGACATCAATCAAGCGTCAAGCGAAAAACTCTAATTTTGTAGCGTCCATTTTTGCTTACAAGAGCGCTAAAATCTTTTTATTTTCAACCATTCTGCAATAAGTGTCCTTTTTCCTAACATCCAAGGAGCCTCCCATGCAGATTAACTCTCTTGGTTGCAAACGTTGCTTCCTTTTCAGAAAACGCTTGTCTGACTTTTTATTGTACATAATATGAATAAATGTGAATAAATATTGAAATTAAACACTTTATAACGGATTAATCGCGTTTATTAACACCATGGCCTTACGTTACGTCATCATCTTAACCCTGTGAAAACGGGTGCTGTAAAGGGCTAGAAACGTAAGGTCATGGTGTTAATAAACGCGATTAATCCGTTCTAAAGTGTTTAATTTCAATGAATAACAATCGCGGTAACAGAAGACAGTATTATGAATAAATATCTTACACATTGTTTTACAAACGAAATGTTTTTGCTAAATAGGAAATTTTTAGGTCAATCCTAATAGAAGAAAAAAAGTGGTGCATTTTTTTTCCATTCCGACACCATTTTTCCACAGATTTATAGGATGACTACGCAATGGAAAGTTTGAAAAATTTATGGAAATTTCTGGTCCATTTTTTTGGCCTACTAGGATAGAAAGAGCTCGCGATTCAGAGTTGAAAACAAAAAACATTTCCAATTTAGAAAATAAAAAAAAAAATTTCGACAACAGAAAATAGTAACGCCCTTAACACACTTTGGGATGTATTTCCACCAAATATCAGTTTGATTATCCGGCTACGGGCACTATCTAGTATAATACGTTATAGTTTGATTATTTTATTCATTTGGTTTATTTTCTGGACGGCTGTATAAAATATAATTTTATGCTGTTTTTTTTTCATAAGCCAATACCCGCTATATAGGATCCGCCTGCGTGTAGTACTAGTTAGGTAAGTTAGTGAGCTATAAAAATTGAAGAATTTAAGCACAACCCACACAATAAAAGGTGAAGTGCAAAACTTGAACATAAATACCCATTTTACCTTGACTTTTATGGCCCTTTTACTTTTACATCGAATCGATAAATTATCTCGAATAAAATAGGTCGTACTCGTTTCATGCTTTCGTTGTACAATCTCCTGTATGAGTGTGACTGTTATTATGTTGATCGGTGAAATTTATTAACAGATTACCGAAACCAATTCCGCCAGTTTCACCCGACTAACTAGATAAAAATTTAAATCGGAAGTAGGTAATTAAAATGAACCCAGAATCACTAACGCATAATAGGCAATTACTTTTGGACGGGTCACAGCATTTTCACAATCATTGGAAATGCCAGTACTTTTATACTGTCACTTTTTTTGTAGGTTGTTAATTATAATTTAAAGGAAAGGTTCCGGCAAATTGTCAAAACATTTTTGTTTCGTAGGCGGCTGAAATTTCTAAAAGTGTCACCTGCGTCAGCGTTTATTTTCATTTTATTTTCTTTATTGAAAAATAAAACAAAAAAACAGAAATAAATAACACAATACAGGTAAATTTAACATAATGCGTTCCATCTACGTCCTAAAACAATTCCCACCGAGACTTGTATTCAGAGTACAGTCAACCAATTGGAACCATGTCGTAATGACAAGCAGTAAGAGATACCTTACAATCTGATTTATAGCGCCACTATGACATAGCCCTAGGGTTCCAATTGGTTGACTGTATATATGGTTGACATTGTTTTGTCGTAAGACGGTACTTATTACGATTACTATTACTTAGCTAGTGACAATAACATAACATGTAGTAACTAATAAGCTATTAAACATGCAAAATTTAATAAAAAACTACAAATTAGCTATTCAGCAGAACTATCCTAATACCATGTTAACTTTAATGCAATCCCACACTTTAACTAATCCCACGTATCTCACTTCCGACTAATATTATAAGCGAATAATGATTTTAGGGTTGTTTGGGAGTAACAATATAAAGTATTAAGTATGTTGGAAGTTATTAAGTTAAGTCTTATGCAAATGGATTAAAAAACTTCGATACCGCGTTGTATAACAGTTGTACTTTATGCAAATTATATACGGTTAAAATGCTGAAAACATGTGCTACCACATGGATTTACTGTTAGGAAGCATAAAGGATGACTCACACTAGAACGGGACGGGACGGGGCGGGACGGGAAAATCTGTCAATTTCTATGGAAAGCGTCACGTGACATCCGAGGGCTCCGAGCTATCACGTGATTCTTTCTATAGAAATTGACAGATTTTTCCGTCCCGCCCCGTCCCGTCCCGTTCCGTGTTAGTGTGAGTCATGCTTAATTCAATACGCTGAATTTAATTGTATTACATTGAACAACATAATTATCTCAGCACAAAAATGTGGTCAATGTTTTTAATTAAGTACAATTGAGCCATCTGCAATGCATCTGCGTGAAGAGTTATTTTGGCACAGCAAAGCTAGCCTAATTATGTTGCGATATTTTGCAAATCGGCTAATCGCATCTTAATAAATTTTGAACACATATAATAACATATAATAATGTTTTTTATATGAGGCAATGAGTTGAGATATTTAAAAATATTTTGCTCCCGGTAGCATTTGGTTTATTATAACCCCATCTATGTGCTGAATATCAAACCACCTAACTATTTGATTAAATTAAATTAACTGATTAAATTAAAGTCAACTTTAAGCACGTATTAATTATCAGGTTGAACAACACATTTAAGTCAATGGAGCAGGTTTCAAAAATGGGAATAACACAGTAATTTGTCGGGAACATGGTATTTCTCGAAAAAAAACCTACTTTTTTAAATACGTAGTGATATGCAGGTCACTCAACCGATCACTCAAGTTATAAAAACACACAAACAAGTTATAAAAAAGTTAAAAATACGATCGAAACGTTTTGACGCTATTTTGGAATGGAATTGGAATTCGTAGCTAAGTAGGTAAGTAACTGGAGACGCCTTATCTGACATTTTCCATGCAAATATTCTGCCAGTTTTTGCGGGGGAGAGGTGTGTATAGACAAACTTTTTGCAAATTGCAAAAAGTTTCAATATTGATGGAAAAGTTTTCAGGAATGTCATGAAAGTTTTTGAAAAATTAAAGAAACATTTTAAATTACGGAAAGTTTCAATTTCCATGCAATAATTAATGAAGTTTCTGAAAATTTCCTGTGTCAAATTTCGCAATTTCGGAAACATTCCAACGGTGCATCAGTAGGTGTATGTCTAATCGTACGATTTGTAGTGTACATACATGTCAGATAAACGTCAGCCCAGACAAAAGTTTACACATTAGTGTAAGTTTTTCAGCAGAGGGAAAACAGTATTGGAAGGCGTGTCCTGTTCTAAATTCTCTAAGACACATATAAACTTAAAAACCACCCAGTGTTAAGAAATCTTTCCATTTCTCTATAATCGATGATATCACCGATGTAGTCATACTAATTCCACAACATTTGGTCTATGACACATAATTTCGATAAACTTATTTTACTGCGAGCCCGGCTTCGCAAGGTTCATAAAATATAAGCATATATATGTGACGGTTTTAGGTTAAACCTACTACATTGTCGGTTTTGCCGGTGAGGGTATTTTCCGAAATAATTGTATGGCAGTAGCGCCTTATCGACATCCGGCAATGCTGTAACCTTTAGCCTTTAGCAACATGCGTGTCGGATGTTTATGCGCCCAACATCCTGCCACGGGCTGATGCGATAGTTTGCCATTCAGTCACTCACAAGAGAGACTGACTTTATTCTACTAGTATTTCCAAATTTACAAAAAAGTATAAACTGTCAAGAGTCGTATGCAAAAGCGCAGTGATGTCAAAGTACTGTGTAGGAAAATTAGTTGATAAAAACAACTACCAGATATTTGATTCGGTTAACAAAGGAATCAAAAATATATACGTCTTTAGGACACCTTTGTGCAATAATGACAGCGTTATATCGCGTAGAACTCTTGGATATAACAAGAATATTGGAAATACCTAACAGGCAAGCCTTCACATAGGAGCTTAAGATTGGCGGCTTAGTTCTGCTTCGTTTGCTGATGCGCAATCTTGATGCACCGAAATTATCTAACGACCAGGAACTGGAAAAAACATAAAGGCGGTGTTTCTTAATGGGACATCCTGTGTTAATTTCTCTAGATTGAATCATCCCAAAGAAATTACGTCTAAAACGGGAAAAGCGTTATGCTGACGGGGATTTTAATTTAGAGCAAAGGTCGACTTTAAGACAGTTTGATGTTTTGAATTTCCTCAGGTCAAAGAATGTTCTGATTTCTGACTCACAAAATCATTGTCATTTTTTTGGTTGTAAAAGTGGACTACGATTTTCGTACCGGGCTTTAGGAAAGACTTCCGTGAGTGACTTAAACATTATTGAACCTAAGGCTCATTGACGGAGTGAGTCGAATAATGAACACAAGTTTGTTAAAAACCTGCATAGTGCTTCGCCAAAATTCGGCCTCAAAGATATCTGTGTAAATCCCACAGGAAGATAAAAAGATTTAAGGAGTGTTACTACCGCCTGGAAGTGAAGCTGAAGTTTGAATCGAACGTCTTGCTGCCATTTGGCGTCACTTAACACGCTCTTAAACAGATATACGAGTAGTATCATCAATACCTGGGTCTCGGAAGTGATATCCAGTTGCAGAGTATGCAACCGCCCGGAGCAGTCTTCCTTGAGCATGTCCGCGTCGATGTTGCCAGCTTTGCTCTGGAAGCCGGCGAACACGTGGTAGCCAAGGTCATCCAGTCTTCTCGCCACGGCGTTGCCGAGGACATTGTCGCAGCCAGTCACCAGCACCGCTTTCCCGGCAGCTGTCACCTGCGCAACAGATAAGGAGAAAAAGTTTGAATGCTGTAACGTAAGTGTTACTCGTAGGTTTTAAAAGTTGTGTGATAATAGAATATGTTTGTTTTAATTATGTAGGGTTTGATAAATTATATTTTATTAATATGCATATGTACCTATTATACGTATATAACTGATAAGTACAGTCGAAGCATAACTAAAACTGAAATCTGGTATATAAAACTGAGTTCAAGTATATATCGTAATAATATAAGCATATCTAATGCAATCTTAAAATTCGTTAGCTTCTATTAACCACTAGTATCCCACTTATACTGACTAATAAATAAATTCGTACAGTTTAGTGCTTAAATTCGTTAATAGTAGCGTACAGTAATTAGAACGCCAAAAAGAGTACGAGTTAGAATTTAAGCTTCGGGTCTAATAGTAGTTGCCAATTAGCACTAGATTCTGCTTTTAAACATCTTTTAATTTTAATACTGTCTTCTGTTACCGCGATTGTTGTTAAATTAAATAGTTAAATTAAATACTTTAGAACGGATTAAGAGATAGATTTTTGTTTGACTCAGTTAAAATAAATAAAATATATTGTTCTGCCGATTTTAAGTGAAATCTTAATCATACAAAAATGTTGAAAAGTACAACTTCTTCTTCCTAGCGTTTTCCTGACTTATGCCACGGCTTAACGAGTCTGGAGCCCGCTTTGGCAACTCATCCTAAAATTTGCCGTAGGCGCTAGTTTTACGAAAGTGACTGCCACCTGACCTTCTAACCCAGAGGGTAAACTAGGACTTATTCGGTTTGCCTTATGTCCGGTTTCCTCCCGATGTTTTCCTTCATCAAAAAGCGATTGGTATAAATATCAAATGATCAAATGTTGAAAAATACACCATGTCAATTTTTGTATTAAAAAATATCAAGGTTATTTTTGCGACAAAACAATGTCACATTCAATCTGAATAAACTGTTATAGCGAATAAAAAAACCTAATCGTTCAAAATAGACGGTGACGGGGTTGATGGATGTCGGTTCCGGGCCTGCATTCGGCCTCGCCTAATCTCATTCTATTTCAATCTGATAATCAGCGTATCATGCTTGAACATATTTAGCTTTGAGTTACGCCTACAGGTTTAAGGGCATAATCCAATTGTGAATGCAGGAGGATTGACATTTTGAGATTGCCTCTGCTGCGACCGGAATACAACCTAAGCTAGATATCATACAAAATGGCATAAACTCAACACAGATTCAGTGACAAGACTGCTGCTTTCACTTTCATACATAAAACAGTGCAATAATATTCGAAATGTATATTCTTTCGACTGTATATCGCGGGTACCCCGGTACAGTGAATACAATAGATCCATGGGACATAAAGTTCAAGTAACAGTTAAGTACTGTAAAACGGTGCTAATTTGTCTTCATGGATTGCTCCAATTTTTGAAATCACTAAACTACTTATTTTATAGAAAACAGCAGGTTGATAAATAAATAGGTACACGTACATGTTCAATAAAATTATTCTGTTTTGAGACAAATATATAGTAAGTTTGAACTTAGGAGCAATCTCAACCCAGTCTTTGTCTAACTTTGCCCCTAAATAAAATTTGTTAGGTGGAGCAATTTCACCCTTTTGTCTATAATTTAACAAATTACTTACTTTTATGCGGGTAAAATTATACTATTAAAGATATAAGAACAAAATAACCCTGCATAACTTTAGCGCCCGATTATTTTGTATCTAAACAATGGAGATATTTTCTATGTAATCAACTAACAAGACAATGAGATGAAAAAAAAAACAGTTGTAGCATTGTTACCCAGTGGGGAGCAAAGTAGCATCATTTGACGGTTACAAATACGACTTTGATATCTCTGAACCGGTAAGGAGTTCATATTCATAACTCGTTAGTCCCACATGCACAACACAACCCTGTTGGGCTGGGTAGTCTAAGTGCCAGTGTTGTTTTTTAACACTGTTATTGTCCCGAAAGCTGAACACGCTGGTTTTAATACAGCCCCAGCCATCGCAAGATTATTTTGTTTTAGTACATGTCTCAATTTGTAATTTCTAAAGTACGAGTAATAACGTTTCTACCTTATAAATATATATAACCAAATTTATAACCAAAACTTCCAATTTGATACCAATTCAGCAATGGTATTCACGAATTAAGCCGTTAGCTAACTGTTGAATGAATATTTTATACTTACAGCATTTGATGTAATGCGTGACGCGGGGACGTTAGAGGTTAAGCTATTTCAAGCCCAGGTCGTTAATTCTTAATTTGCTATGCATTTGCTTCCAATCATAGATTACCCATTATTGTAGATGTCGCATTACGTCATATATAGCATATTAGTATATTAGGACCGCTTCAAATCGAAACGACAAAGGTCACTTTTTAAATATTAAATAAACTTAATTAAAATATTATTTAAGAGATTTGAATGGCAGTAGGCATTTTGACTAGGTTTTTTATACTATCAATATTTCCTATTTTATGTGAGAATCAAATATCTTTATGGGGAAAATTGCATAAAATTAATACTTAAGTCAGAAATTCAAGTCAAAGTCAGACGTACGTTCGAAACTCCTAACTAATTCAGTATCAGGCAGCAAATGTATGTATATTTAAATAAGTCAATTGTGATCTTTAAATCGTGAAAAATTGCTTCTGGTGTTTTATTATTATTTGTTTCTCCTTTGCGGATCACGGGCCTGTACATCCCGGTCTTTTGATATAGGCTTGCGTGGGGATACAGATCCAACACATAGAGGCCTTTTGGGGAGATACGAGTATGCTGTGTTGTACACCGGCTAGAACCCATTCACGGGTGCATCAATAGATACCCGTGAACCGGTCCCAGCAGGCGTTGGAGCTATTGTAAAGTGTTTGAAAAGTGGAAAGAAGGCTATGGCGTTGAGGTTTGGGTGGATCAGAAGAATGGACTATTGCAAGAGTTCTGGACACCTGCCATAACAATCATGCCATTATCGAGGCAGGCGTTGACTTGCCGCCGACTAGATGGGCTTTGAAACTGCCGTCGCAAGGATGGCCAGGAGTAACATCGGTGTGAACGGCTCAGGGGTGTCGAGAGGTGTGCGCCGCTTTCTACCCAGTGGCTGTTGCCAGCCTCTGTGCTTACTCGCGTGTTATGCATATTTCACTTCCACCAACTGTAGGTTAGGTTATATGAGTACAAATAATTATAAAAGATGAAGATGGTCATCATCTTAACCCTGTGAAAACGAGTGCTGTAAAGGGCTCGAAACGTAGGGTCATGGTGTTAATAAACGCGATTAATCCGTTCTAAAGTGTTAAATTTAAATATAAAAAACAAGATTATTAGTCATCTAATTCTTTAAAACAACCTTATATAAATTAATCAAAATTTAGAAATGATTTTATGAATACAAATATTCGAACTACACATAATTATGAACAATAATAGTAGTAGTAAAAATATCTACGAAAAAGCAATATGTCTAATAAAATTATGACCAATGACCATTATAATCAGAAATCGGTATAATAATAAAAAAATGAAAAACATTTATTTTCGAAATATATACAGTAAGTGTAACTTACTTAACTACCTACCTCTACCTACCTTAAATCTAAAGTAGGTCCTTGAGGCATTATACCTAGGATGCTGGCGGCATTTCCTCGTTGTATCGCAATGCTGATACGTTGTGCGAGGAAGCCACCAGCTCTTCGGTCACCAGTAAAAAAAAATACGAATAACTTTATATATTTAGTAATTTGATTGTGTTTATTTAATAGTTAATTATTGATTTATGCATGTAATAATATAATATTAAATATGTGTTTTAACGGTTATACTTTATGCCAGTCAGTGAATGACTACATAATAAGAAAGACGACACGAGGAGATACCTTCTATAGAGGTATATAATATAATACATCTAGTGAATAAATAAGTGGTTTCCCATCGTTTGTTTGTCTAAAATAGCTGAACTTAATCGTTCTATTTCAATAAGCTTTAGTATGTACCTACTACCGTAAGTGAATTAAGAAACAACATAATTTTCCTTATCTGTTCATCAATTTTCAATGTTCGCGGCAGGCCCGTAGGGTATTCACAAATGAATGTCCATATTGGGATTTGAACATCGATCGATAAACCTAGCAGACAGGTTAATTGCCAGTAGTGGAACGGCCAAAGAACTCTATTTCCACCAGCTTGTCCTAATATAGGCAATTAAATATTTTAACTACGACTTACGAAGAAGGGAAAGTTAACGATTTTAAGCTAACATGGTCATTTACATTATAATTAATATTTAAAACGGGATAATTGTTATCCCGCGGGGTTATTGGGTTGTTTACTCCGTGAACATGACGCTTGCAATAGTCGAAATATCGGGTGCTCAATAAAACAAACATACATGGTAATTATCCTGTTTTAAATATTAATGATAAGGGAAAGTTAAATTTTACCGTTTACGATGAATGATGGTCCTTATGATAAGGACTGGCAGGATATAAGTTTGTGATGTAACTTTCACATAAACTTTAAAATATAGGCATCGCTTGGACCTGCACGGTATAGGCATCGCTTGTCGATGTATGTGAAAATATGACATTAAAACAATAATACTACGAAACGAATAAGTATTGTACGTATTTAACGTAACGTTATCTGACGTAAGCTCAACCGCACTAATGTTATGCTAAACGTACCTCGTTAGGAAGAATACGCAAATGTGTGCGCCGGAGTGTCAGATGTCCTAATGTAATGGCATTCAAGCAAAGCAATTAAGTAAGCCCTAAGTGGAATTATGTACGTACCTCCTTACACATCCAAGCTCCAATCAAAGCTCAAATCTTGAATGCGCTTTAAAAGGCTCTGTCGAGTGATATAAAGTAGTGATCTGTGCTTTCAAGTAATAAACTAATCACACCATGTTAGCATATTCACAGCTATGTTTACAAAGTTTCCGAGCTTTGCTTTGGAGCTTCATAATTAACACTTATTTGCATTGATTAGCGGCGTCTCTAACCAACGTTGTATATGGTGGGTTATACGTGCTACTCGTACCTGCTAGGTAAAGGCGTCATCTAAGAGACAAGATGGGTAATAGCTCATAGCGTTTCTACATTTGTCGTGCCCATGTGTTTATTCATGTTATACCTAATTCGACTAAAGGAAATTACACGACCGAGTCAAATGAAATGTTCAGAGCATTGATCATTTACCTGTGACATATTTGTGCAGTGAGTCAGT
Organism: Lathronympha strigana; assembly: GCA_949128165.1. Lineage (NCBI taxonomy): Eukaryota > Metazoa > Arthropoda > Insecta > Lepidoptera > Tortricidae > Lathronympha > Lathronympha strigana. Next base: position 7,479,086 of record OX421911.1, read on the forward strand.
ATTTTTATTTAAGAGCGACCGCAGTGTAAACAGAACCGTTAACCTATTTTAAATCGGGCTTTTGAAAGGAATTGACACGTAAGTCAATGTTGCATCGTTCATCCAGGGGTCTTAAAAGAAAGGATAACTACAGTCACGTCTATAAATATCTTTACACTTTGGAACTTATTACAGTGGAAGAAGGGTCAAAATTGAATACAGATGCATATATATATATGAAACCGACCGTATAAATGGAGTGAAATGAATAATACCATACCATCGAGTAAACTTAGATACGGTCGTATATGTCAAGCACTTTATAGGGAAACTGCTGGACCTTGGACATAGTGTTACCTCGGACAGTTGGCAATTTTTATATGTTGCTACGGTAAATAAAATATTTAATTAATATTATTTGTAACGTTATTCAATAACTAATAAAATAGATTATCAACGAAACTTACGGGTGGGCGGTATCTCGAGAAAAAATATTAAATAAGAATTGTGTCTTGAAAACTTTACATCAAGGATGATCATTTCATGTTTTGCTACTAGACAATAAAACTTTTATATAATTAGTAAAACTCAAGATAATTAGCTACTCGATGGTAGGAGCATTGTGTATTAAGGGCGGTAAACAAGAAATTACGAACGAGTGTGATTTTAAGCCCGAATCGAAGACGAGGGCTTAATTTTAGCACGATCTTGTACCGCCCGGCATGCGTATTTTAGGTCGAACATAAAATATAGGCCTAGTCCTTTTAATATTATAAATGCGAAAGTTTGTTACTCTTTCACATAAAAACTACTGAATCGATTTTAATGAAACTTTACAATAATATAGCTTATACATCCAGAATAACACATAGGCTACAATTTATAAAGAGTGGTTAATAAAATTACGTGACCTGTTGTTTATTGTCGAACATCACTCAGCTGGATTGGACAAAATTTCCCAATCAATTAGTGCTGAAACGGCTGGCTGAGTCACAATTTTGATGATATACACTTACCTACTTAAAGTTAAATAGTTTTCTAAAGCGTGTCATTATGAAGGGATGTTATAGAAATGTTCATCAAATTTGAACAGGATTCAATTATTTATTTAGAGAGAGAGAGAAACTAGGCCGGCAAACTCAGTTTACTCCGTGAACATGGCGCTTGCAACAGTGTCGAAATATCGGGTGCTCAATAAAATAAACAACACCACAAACGGGATAGTTACCATGTAGGTAATCATCCGGTTTTAAATATAAGTTAAAATAATGCAAATGATGCATGTTAGCTTAACATCGTATATTTAACACATTTCGTTTGTTCGTAGGCGCATATCGACATATGCATTTCACCGATAACGTGGGGAAATTGAAAGTGTAATTATAGTACCTACTTTGTTTTGTAATTCTTTACAACTTGATATTGCACCGCCTACATATTCTCTGCTTTGCCCGAAGGTTGACTGGTAGAGAATGCTTCATAGCATTAAGTCCGTCAGTTTCTATAGAAAACTTCACGTGACATCCGAGGGCTCCGAGCTATCACGTGATACTTTCCATAGAAATTGACAGATCGTCCCATCCCGTCCCGTCCCGTCCCATCCCATCCCATCCCATCCCATCCCGTCCCATCCCGTCCCATCCCGTCCCGTCCCGCCCCGTCCCATCCCGTTCTTGTCTCTGCCATCTGTTACGGCAAGTACTTGCACGGACATAATCTCGTAGCCAACATTATACCTCAGGAGCTTGCTCTCATGTTCAATAGTGTAGACCACGACGAAGTACCCCGATCCCGATAACATAATTCTTCCAAATTTGGACTTGGTTGGGCTCATTCTACTCAGAATTACGAGCTGATTCGAGCCTGGTGATAAAATACCCCAAGAATTTCCTTTCCATCACGTTTTAGTATGAACCATGTCCTCCCAACCCGTACTCAATATAATTAATGTTAAATCGATGCCATAGATGGCGCTATAAGTCTCGATTTACCATTACGAAATCTTTACCCTTAAAGATTACGTGATATTTATAGTGTAATAAATTAAAGATGTCGTATAATAAAAAAATATATCATAATAACTCAAATTCAATGCATTATTGTACATTATTGTAAATTTCACCTATATTGCAGCCGCTTAGTTCGCGAGCAGCAGCCCGTAGGAGTTAACGAGCTGTCTAAGTAATATTTTGTATTATCACTAGATGGTGCCACCGCTGGAATGCTTTGCGCAGAGGCGTGTATGGAAGGAAACTGACCCGTTTGCATTGCCTTTGAGTGTAAAACACAGCGGGGAAATCCTGCAGGTTTATGTCTGCGTTTCGTTTTTGTCCACCTTTAAAAAAAGGAGGTTCTCAGTTTGACCCGTACCCATAAATCTATTTAGGTATGTTTGTTCCCGATTATCTCGTGTTTGACTGAACCGATTTTTATGCGGATTTCTGAAAGGCATTTGTTATATTTAGGCTCAACTCCATACATTAAAATACGACCGCCTAAAACGTCAGCGATACCAGGCGGCGCAATAATTATTCTAAAATCATTCATTAAACAAATCTTTAGTCAATGCAAACACAAACTAAATGTTACCACATTTAAAAATATCAACAACAGTGCTATCTTACTTGACTTGTGAAAAAATTAATAACACAAACGTTACCCATTACGAAATCTAGATGGCGTTGCACGAGAAATAAGTCAATATTCGCCCAAACATAATAAACATAAATCAATACAGAAGAACATCCTACATAATGAATGAAGTATTGTGTAAATAACGCATTATTGCAAGATTTGATGTTTAAATACGCGTCAAAACTTTTCATTTTGTACTGCTGTGACCTTGCGCCCGAGACACAAGTGTCTACTTGTCCTATTTCACCACAGTATAACAATAAAACAGTAATATAACTTAGTAGAGTATTGTAACTTATATATGTTCTGGAATATCTAATTTGTAACACTAAGAGCGAGTATTAACGTATTATTTGCATTAAAATAAAATTCACAAAAAGTTTATGTTTAAGTCTTGACGCTATAAACTGCCTGCCTGCCTGCTGTGTGCCTGATCATTTTTACGTGTATCCGCGTACGTATGTGTTTATACCTATTGCTTTCTTGTAGAGTCAAACCAAGCTAAGTTTGCAATGATTTTGATAGCACATACTGCGCATGTGTTATTGTACGTATACGTCAAACTTCTATGAAATTATGACGTTTACTTAATACTTTTACAGTCTGTGCTATCAAAATCGATGCAAGCTCAGCTTAGTCGAACTCTATTGAGATGTGTACTAGATAATATAATATCTTTTACAGATATCGTAATAAACCGCTATTTTGACGTACCTAACTCTAAATATAAAATAAGAGATATCCTTATAATAAATAACATAACAAATAGGCTGTAAAAATGCTGATCAGCTTTTTAAGAGCTTACTTACTAGGTATCGTGTGTTCTGGTAAAAGAGGAAAAAAATATATAAGCGGGAAGAACATATTTTTTGGGATAAGTACCATTTTTTTTTACTACAACGGGGCTTAATCGCGTAAAACATTGAAAACTAACCTCCGACGTTTCCAGAGCGACATTATCCCCGTAGTCCCGGAGAAAGACGTTCTTCTCCGGGACTAATTGATTATCATTATTTTATTTTTTTACAAATAAACGGAAATGTAAAAAACATATAACATTCCCACGGCTTGTACCTATCTCCGAAGTTTATGTAGAAATATCTTTTTTTATATTCAAAAAACTTTTCCGAACTAAGTAAATTTGAAAATCAACCGCAATACTAACCACTGTTTGCCCCGATCGTTAACTCGCGACCCCAATATCCCGGCAACCCCTTGATCAATTTAGCTGATATCATATTCAAACTTAAAAAATATATATTTATCTCATCTAATGATCTGCCTAATTTCACAATGATCCAATCAATGGTACTCGAATTATCGTCGAACAAACATATACATACATACAAACGATGGACTATCCAAGTAGAATCGGGAAAACTCACGCGCTTCATTCTCTCGTCGAATAATATCGATTAGCGTGATAAAGATTTATCAATGAAAAACAAACTCAGCCTAACTCTATGCCGTGCATTCGAGTGACCCCAATCTTTCTATAGATAAATAAATAAATATTTAATAATATATAAATAATAAATATTTTTCTCCGTCATGTTTATGGATGAATGCGATAACTAGAGTTTGTACGGAACTCTCGGTGCACTCGGATGTGTTTTTTCCTAATCAGTAATATACCATAATGATAACGCCCTTAAAGGGATCACCAACATTTTTGCTACACTCAATTTGCAGTTCCCATGTTGCTGTCCACCTGAGATAACTTACTTAATATTTTACTCTATTGTGTTAGTCAGCCGTACCGTGTTCTAAACGTGCGCGGTGACGCGGTGAGTCGAACATTTGTCAATATTACGAGACCTCGGGAGCCACAAGTATCATGCGGTTTGAAAACTTTCTTACTTTGGAACGTCAGAATGTTTGACTCGCTTATGCTTGATGTGTGATTGGAATATTTGGAACGTCGGGCTCGGGCTTGCGGTGGGCCCCCGCGGGTGGGCACGGGCAGTATGGTATTGTTGCAAGCGCACGTCAGCCTAGTATAACTTGACCTACAGATCTGCAATATTTATGCATGATGGGGTACCGCGTTTATACGGAATTACTGCCCTCAAACACCCGATCTCGGCAAGGGAATGGAATGTGATAAGTACACGATTTTTGTCAAAAGAAGTGTTTTATTTTAAAGCAAATCTTTACATGTGAAAAAATCGGTCAAGTTCTTCAAGATTCTGATTTACTTTTAAGCATTGATCTAAGTAAAAGTAGAAGATATGGTACCTACCAGGCGCACGTTCGTGTGCCATCAAATACAGGTTTTGGGACCTAACTTGAATTAGCCGTGTCGTGTGATGGCGACCAATGAGTCAACAACGTGATCATTTGGGACCAGCGGGCCTACCACGAACATCGAAAATTGGCATTGACGGAAAAACCTCTTTGTCACTCGAATATGCAAGTGTGACAGAGATAGAGATACAAATCCGCAATCGTTCGATTTTCGTGGTACAAGCCCAGAGGCCTAGTATAAAAGTTGTATGACACTTACTTCTCGATCGCGTTAGCGTATCGAGAGTTCAAATTATGTTTGCCGTTTATTTAAATCATCCCGCAACTTTCATATTTTGACCCCTCGATACGCTAACGCGGTCGAGAAGTTAATGTCGTACTATTTTTATACCTACTAGGCCTTCAGTATCACGAAATAATGCCGCGTGCGCATGACTGATGATTAGTAGGAAACACCTTTTTTGTAAGGGACTAGGGAATGAGTTAGAGGGGCGGGGCGGGACGTTATCGGTTCGCAGCAAGGTCATTGTCGCTTTTGCAAGCCTTTTGTTTAGGTAAGTACTCTGATGCACCGCCGCGCGCTCGGTATCGATGATTTATGAAAATTTAGGGTAAAATTAAGGCACACTATTTTATTTATTTGGGTTCTGCATCAGCTATACAGCGTGTATTTTTGATATTACCGCATATGTAAAGGGTTATTAGTCCAAGCCCTAAAGAATCTATTTTCATATGTTTCAATTAAATATGACTACTTTAATTTTTTTATACAAAATAATTTAGCACGCAATGTATTGCTACTTTACTTTTGTTCAATACGTCGTACTTAGTTTAGCCACAGCGTATGGATGTATTCCATACAGTGAGGTAACTTCATACACGGCCAGCGGCTCGGCTCGGTGGTCGTGCTGAGGCTCAGGGTTGTCAAAAACTATGCGAAAGATATTACAGTCTGATTGGCAAACTAATTTCCATTTTACACCCCTTAAAATAGACCGCCAAATTTTCATAGAAATCCGGCGGCATTTCCTCCCCGCGCGCCCCCCATCGATGACCCAGAAATCGACGGAGTTAACCCACTGTATAGAATACATCCTTACGCTGTGGTTTAGCTGACTTGACGTAAGAACTGTCACAAACAAGCGATAACTTACGGATTGATCGTGCAATACATTGCTGCTCAATTATTATTTTTTAAATAATCTCGCTCTGTTAGTTAGGACCAAACTTATAATTACTTGTTGTATGGGTTCTTAGCACTAAAACCTTGGCCTGGTTAAAGTTTGTGGTAATATACAGAATACACACTGTATAATAACCTTCTTAAATATTGCCGGTTGCAAAAGATACACACTGTATACACGACAATGTGACAGTATTAATTAGATCATAATTGGTATGGTAATAAGTTTGTTTACCATATTGCCTTTACGTATACGTAATAAGGCTGAAATTTTTAAAGGAATAGAACAAAAGTCTCGTGATTTTTTATTGTTCATTTACATGAACTTGTAGATCTGACTTTATAATATCCCATGATTTTGAACGTGTACCTACTTGATGTCATTTTCCTCGCGTTTGTGTGATGAAAAACGTTGTACTTCACTCAGCAGAAAAGTGATTGAGTTTTGATTTTGATATTGTTATTAAAATGTTAATAGCAGTGGTGAACAATTATTTCATTGCTTCCATTTATTGACAGTCATATTGAACTCTATTTCATAAAACGTAACTGAAATTTCTCACATTTAAAACTTAAAAAAAACTGGTATCTACTGTTTCAGTTAGGTTTATTAAAATCATTAACATAGAATAAAATAAAATAAGGATACTCAATCAGCCAAAAATATTAAGCAATAAAAGTGCTGCAGTTGCGGCACTATGCGGGCTATATGAAAACTAGTTTTATTTGAAACGAGACGATTTATTAAGTGCGAACAGCCTAATAAAGATTTAACAGTGTTGGTAGTTCTGTGTATAAATTTGACACTTAATGCTTGCGACAATAAGCTCCTTTTCGACTTGACTTTTTTGTTCTGCTTTGTGTGTCTATTAAGTCTATTTCTTTTAATAAGTTAATAATTGAAATGGACTTATATTGGATACACATCGAAACAAACATATTATGTATTTAACATTGTCTTCTGTTACCGCGATTGTTATTCATTGAAATTAAACACTTTAGAACGGATTAATCGCGTTTACGAGTATTAACACCATGACCCTACCGTTCTTAACAACAAAGTTGTTGATTGACGGGGAGAATTCGAATTCTCTCAGTCATCATCTTAACCCTGTAAAAACGATTGCTGTGAAGGGCTCGAAACGTAGGGTCATGGTGTTAATAAACGCGATTAATACGTTCTAAAGTGTTTAATTTCAATATTATTTAACATTATTTATATGTTTAATTATTTGTAGAGCATGTACATTTCAATAATAGCAAAGAAGATTTCAACTTATAATACCATATTTTATTTTATTCTGTTTCATTATGAAGTTAGTATATTGTTTAATTATTGACTTTGTTTGCTGACGCTATCTAGATTAGACTCAAGACGCGAATACCCATGATTCACCACCTGTTCAGTATAAGTGAGACCTATATGACCGTTGTAGATATTGGCAATAGGAGGTCACATAGTTAAATTGATCGTATCTTATCCTGCACCAGGTAAGCGAGGGATATAACTAGGTACCAGGAGTAAAACGATGGCACTTTTTGATTTGATATTGAGATCAGTCCATTACGCTTTCTTTCATGTTCGTGCGTGAGGAATGGAATGGACTGAGATTATTATCAAATCGAAATCTACTTTTTTCAATCGCAATGACACGGCCTCTTATTTACAGACGTGATTGTAAGATATAAGGATATCTCGCTTGCACACATGTATGAATGTTTTTGTTTATTTCTGTCGCTCCGTGTGTAATGCGCGCTCGTTTACACAACCATGTAAATCGTATTATTTTATTTTATTTCTATTATGCACTGTGTACATACACATTACCGCAGTGTGCAAGAATTTGCAAGTGTATGTGGGGTTTGGCCTAACTTTCCGTGATGACAATTATGAGCATCAGTCATCTTCCGTTTATACTTAAATTAATGCTTTTAAGAGATGCGAAATATACCTAAACATTTTTTAGTTATGTAGGTAGGGAGGTACTTGGGTACAATCTTCCGTAGGTACCTATGTGACTTATCATGCCTTAAAAGCATTTTAAGCAGGCTGAATAGTGATTTCAGGCCATTCCAGAGGTGGCACTTTCGCACACCAGACGATTCACAATTTACCGTTGCTTTCAGGCGCCTCAAACACGTTTTCAGCTCGTTTCAGGCAACCCCTTACCAGATAGCACAGTTTACGTCGTAGGTGAGATCAAAACTTTATATGTGATTTTTAATGTTTTAGAAGCGTTTTCAGCAGGCTGAGAAGTGATTTCGGGCCGTTCCAGAGGTGCCTCTTTCACATGCCAGAAGATTTAAAATTGACCCCGGTTGCCGTTGTTTTCAGGCACCAGAGACAAGTCTTCAGTGCGTTTCAGACCAGCCTGTACCAGATGGCACAATAACCTGAAAACCTGTTATCGGGCATTTTCAGGACCCCTTATGGGCCCCTGAAGTATAATTCAGTATATGGCGTAATTTCTCTAAGGAGTGAAAGAGACAGCACTATTAGAAAGAGAAAGCTATACGGAAGTTACGGAATGTTCGAGAAGTATGTGAAAGAGAAGACTCGAAAAGGAAAACAACCGCAAAGATGTTCTGAATCATTCGCGGACATACCTAACTACCAGCCGCGTCTGGAATCATTGCGAGTACTTACGGTTCAGCCAGACGTGAGATAATCGCGGCCACACACATAATCAAACGGAGAAACTCCTTTTTTGAAGTCAGTTAAAGTACTGAAACCGTCTCCTAAATGTAACAAATCCTTGTCCGAAAACCGCATTAAAATCGGTTTAGCCAAACATGAAATAATCGGAAACAAACAAACAAACATACATACATACATTCATACTGGTCAAACTTAGAACCTCCTTTTGTTGAAGTCAGTTATATTTTTTTATTATGTTTAAACACTTAATAAACATAAACCTCCTTGGTCAATTCATTCATGTAGGTACATTTAACTTATTATTAATTTACCTATAAACATATTTATTATTATTTGAAATAACATTTATTTGCGCGATCACTAAAGCATTAGTTGTTTCAGTAAGATAAAATACGATACGAATACGACACAAGCAACCTAGTGCAGGGCCTCTCAAGGTCGCCTGCGCTGCAGACGTAGTGCGATGTGCGATAGTACCTACCTTACAACTTTGAGCGCTGAGGGCGGTGCAACGCCATCTAGTGACACATTGCAACGTATAATAGGCATTGGGTGGATTGAGTGTGTCCTAGCTACAATAGATGTCGCTGAAAACCGACATTGTAGCATCAATTTTATGGCGCCATCTATTAGCATATTTTGACTTTACTTTATGCTACTCCGGAATAATACTTAGGACGGCTCGCGTTTTTACTATGGGATTGGGTATCTGTAGTATATTTGATCTGTGTATGAACTTACAATGATCGTGACGTAGTGGAAACTTAAATACTTATTGTATGGACATTTTGGGACAATTATAAAACATATATGTAAGTTTATTTTGGATCTCCAAAATTAGAAGCAATTATGGTTGACAAAGGGCCTTTTAGCAGCGGTTTGAAAAGGCTTCAAGGTTTTCTTTTGTGTAATTAAGATCATAAATAAAAGGACGCTTAAATAAATAATAATCGTCAGAATTTAATTGTAGTACTAAATTGGAAGTGGTGTAAAGGAGTCAAGGATAAACAGGTTGTTTATCCACATTCGAATTTAAACGTAATTAAATAATTCACCGCAAGAATTTTCGAATGAAATGTATTAGCTGGTTTACGTGGGAGGGATGAAATTGTATCTTCGCGGTAGGCTTCGGGGAATGCCTTACATATCCCGCGGTGTTCTGAATAATACACGCATCTGTACCGCAATAAAACATTAACTTCAGAATAGTTTACACATTACCAGGAAGTAAATTATAATATAAAAATTCGATTAACATAATGATTAAGAGTATTTGAATTTATTTACACTAAATTTTATCCGCTCATCTGTTGTAATGTTTTTTTTAAACGACGGTAGAAAACACTTTTTTTAGTTCTAATGTATGAGAGCATTACCTTGACTTGCATGTTTTTCTAATTATTGGCGTAGCTTAGTCGGAATCTAAGTGCGATCCACCTACAGTTGCCGGGAATTAATCTTTTAAAACTGGACTTGGCGTTTGAAAGGAGGAAGTTTTTATCTAAAAAACCGGACATAATTTTGTCAGGAAAAACAGATTTCGAACTTAGAGCATGAAAGGTCGATACTTAGAGTGGTCTTATATTAGGTATAAAATAATACTTTAACATAAAAATCGAAGCCTTCGAGATATGGTGTGGGAAACGAATACGTGTACTGCGCATACCGTGGACTGCAAAAAGAAACAGTAAATTGATTCTCGACCATCTGAAGATCCAAGCCAGACTGTCCACTATCTGTTACCATCGAGTACTTACTAGAGTACTTTGGACATATCGCCCGGAGGCAACCCGACAAGGTAGCTGTAGTGGGCAAGATTTATAGGAAAAGACGAAGGGATCATTAACTTATTCGTTGATCAGACCAAAAAAAAAAACTGATCCGGGTCACCACGACAGCCCGGCAGCCCTGAAACAACCGAAGATAGAGCAAGATGGAAAGACTTTGTCACCTCTCAGAAAAGAGGTTTCAAGAAAGGTATGACATTCAGAAATGAAAAGTACTAGTAAGAAGAGCGTTCGATCACTTTAAGGATTAAGAAGCGCCTTGTAAAAAATTATGCCATTGTAAGAGAGTTGTATCGCATTTCGTTAGCTAATAAAAACGCAAATTTCATGACAGGTGTTTCTTTAATATTTGAAAAGTAGGTAAGGGTATTTGTTGACAATAGCTCTTACTGTAAAGTAGTATACGGTGGAACGTCAATAACTCTAACCTCGATAAGACAAAAAGGCCTTCCCTTCAAAGCCCATAACTTTTTAAAACTTGAAATATTAAATTAATTAAACATTCAGGTTACAATTTGAACCTCCTTAACTCGGAAACTGTAATTCGACATCTGTAACTTAAAAAACCTGATTATAAGGCTGTACAATTACCTCTCTAATACCTATGATTATTTTGTTTAAATTGTCCTCTGTCAATTGAAACCTCTTTAGGACAAACAGACACTTATAAAAACCTCTGTAAGTCGAAACCCTAGACGAAAGCTCGATAACTCGAACTGTTTAGCGTTTCTCTTGAGATTTGTACTATCGACGTTCCACTGTAATTATATAATTGAGATAGTTAATTAAGTAGGCACAAGCGCTAGTCGTGCCCACAATGTACATTATATTAACATTTCATACCCTCTTAATTCGATTAACGAAAACATTTGTTAAGTTAACTGAATTTTCTTTAACAACATTTTCAACAACAGAATAAAATTGCCACCGATTTCGTTCCCAAAGGTTTAATTATTTTTTAATTTAATACACCACATTCGTTCATGACGCGCGTTGGATCGAACGAATCTCAATAAAAAAATCGGTTAAGTGCGAGTCGGACTCGACAAACTTTGAGTTGCCAATGTACCTGCACCTGCACCTAGAAGTCGAAATTTGATCTCAGCCCCAAGTATCGATAGATTGTGTCACTCGTTTGCACGGTATAGAGTAAGTATGCGAGTTTGTAGTTCCTTGAATTTTTTTAATTCCTTAAACCGTTTTTTAAACTATATAAAGGTCGGTACTTACAGCACGATATCACATAAATTTCAAGAAAAAAAAAACAACCTAGGTGGTTTAATTTAAAATAAAATTTTGTTTAGAAAATATTGAAAAAAAACCATTTCGGCCGGAGCGAGGTGTGCGACAAAGTTGTATTCTGCCTTCGGTACTGTTTAACTTGTATGGCGAATACATTATGAGAAAAGCACTTAAGAACATAGAGCTCGGCATCACGGTGGGCGGCCATAATATTACCAACCTAAGATATGCAGACGACATTACTATGGTAGCTTCGAGTGAAAAGTCGGCTACTGTGCTGAAGAAAGTTGAAGCAGAGAGTGCTAAAACCACAGCAAGACCTCATTCTAATATCCTGAAGCTTAACAACCCAAGATGGGAAGAAAATCGATGCTTTTGAGATGTGGTGCTGGAGAAGGATGCTCAGAATCCCATGGACTGCATTTAAAATGAACGAGTCCATACTACGAAAACTGAATATCACCAAGCGGCTCTTAACTATCCGCCAAGAGAGAATACTCCGGTTCTTCGGGCATATAATGCGTTCTAACCTTCACACTCTCGAAAGATACATTATTCTCGGCAAAGTTGAAGGCCAACACTCCAGGGGTGGAATACAGATTAGGTGGGCTGACACTATAAAGAAAGCTAGTGGTTCCATGCAGAGGGCAGTCCATGTGGCCCTAAGACCAAGCAAGAAACTCGGCGGGTCTTATTTTTTCAATACAAATTACAAAAGTTGTAAAAATATTTACAACATGTGGTTCTACAAGAAACCATATCAAAAGAAAATAGTGAAACTGAAAGACCACAAATAAAAAATAAAAAAAAATAACGGTTTAACACGATACACACAAACATTTCATATGACTTATTTCGTGAACTGTATCCTCCATTCTGTAAGCAGTAGTACAGGGAATTTAACTTTTTGTTGGTTTAGTTACAGTTTCTGGTATGGCCCATGCATGTTTGTCTGTTAAATGGTCCTCTACTTTGTAATAAGCCTTCGGCATAAAAGATTTTTCAAATAATTCTTAAGAGCGGGAAAGGGCAATTGCAATGCTTCATCTGGTAACAATATAAAATTAAGTAAATAATTCGTGCCAAAAATACGTACACGCGCGAATGATGTTGATCAATTAAAAAAAGGCTTTATTATAGTAATATTCGGCGGCCGGATACCGGGTATTAGGTGGACACCAAAGCCGGATTTCCGTTATCCGCTATCCGACCAAACGACTATCCGTTGCGTGATAACATAAAACCGGGTTACTAGTGGAACGTTAAGCTTGAAGTACCTATACGAATATTTATCCTTTATGTTACCTGGGAGCCTACCACGATCGCCTAACGCGTTTCAGTTTAGGAGCTATACTGAGTCGCTGCCATACAACTGAGCACAGTTAACGTTAAGTGAATCGCGGTAGGCGATCGTGGTCCCTGTAATCAATAATTAGTTAATTAAGAGATGTGAACTATTGTCCCCAAAGCATCCTGCTTAGCCAAATAATTAGTCATCTTTGCAGTGAGAATCCGAGAATCGTAGGTACTTTATTAATTTACTTCACTTACACAAATGCTTCAATCTACCAAAAGAAATTAAAACTGCATTTATTTATACGTATAGTTACACCAAGTAACCGCAAAGTATTGATCAAAAAATAATTTTAACATTAAAGTTGAAATATACAGAAAAATAATCATAGTAGCCAGTACGCAAAGTATTACAACACTATCCAAAATATTCGTAAGCTTGAGAACTAAAAACAACTAAAAGCCTGTTTAATTTAAAAAACCTACTATTCTATAGAAGAATTCCTTATTGAAAAATAGAATAAATGATATTTCAATGCAAAAATTATGTAACCCTTCAATTATATTGTAATATTTAATAATCCGCAATTAAGATCAATTTATAATTACACTGACATTTTTTTTATTTTTTTTTCATTCTATGAGAATTTTATGTTAATTTTATGAATTTTATTGTTTTTATGATATAATGTGAATATTGTGATACTTTATAATTTTAGTTTTAATCAAATTGCTATGCTCAACAGGGCTCATGTTCGAACTGTATGTTCTGTATGTATGTTGGCCTTAAGGCCGTCCCCTATCCCAATGACCTCGGCGATTTGAGCTTTCTTCCCCTCCCGCTTCCTTTCCTCACCGGTTATACAATACGTCAATAAGCATAAGTCGTCACCTAGGAAGAGCTGCTTGTACTAGGACGCAACCCTATAAACTACTAGTGCCATCTTACACGACTGGCCCCCGTCGCCCGCGCAGGCATCTTGAGCCGGCGTTTTCGAAAAAATGCGTGTAATAGCTTTTTCTCGAAAAGTACAAAACCTATCCAAAAATCAGTAGATGCGTTTAAAGTAAACATAAAAATATACTGCTTGTTTTAGTTTCTTGTACTTACGACGCATAATAAGGGAGTAGATACAGATTTAAGGTAGAAAAAAGGGTTTACGGTTATTTTTTTTTCTCTTGATGTATTATATTTTTCGACAATTTAGTAAAACCAAATGAAGAACAAATACCTAGCTACATTATATTTTTTTTTCGAGCGTTGTGCTTGGAGCTGAACAAAGCCTATTCACTTTAAAAACAGTGAAATATGCCGGGTAGCCCCTTAAGACCATATTGTACAACATGAAACGCAATAAAAATAATTGACCTATCATATCATAACCAAGAACAAAGTTACTTCGTGATAAAGATCTTCTTCTTCTTCTTAGGCGTAAGCTCTTGACAGAGCTGTCGTGATCACCCATGCGGTTTGGTGGTGGCACGTTGCACAATTCTTCTCCAATTCCCCCTGGCCTGAGCTTTGTGAGCACATTCGTTGATTGGGGCACTTGTTAGTGCCTTAATCTGATCCGTCCATCGCATTGGCGAACGGCCTCGCGATCTAGAACCATTGACTCGGCCCTGCACGACCAGTCTTTCCACCGAGTCTGGACCTCTGCGAGAAACATGTCCGAAGTAGGTGAGGATTTTCCTCTGTACGACGGCAGACAGCCTTTCCTTAATCTCTAGTTCATTAAGAATTGAAACGTTGGTACGACGTTGAGTCCATGATATTCGAAGCATTCGTCTCCAACACCACATTTCCAATGCATCTATCCGTTGTCGTTCTCTTTCCTTCACTGTCCATGTTTCTGCTGCATAAAGGAATATTGGAAATATAAGCGATCTCACTAATCTTACTTTGGTGGTACGAGTGATGTTATGGTTCTTCCAGACTTTCTTCATGCACTCCATGGCCGACCTTGTAACGACGATCCGACGCTTGATCTCGTCTTCTGAACCTCCAGTGTTGACTACTAGTGACCCTAAGTAATTATAAGATTGGACAATTTCACAGTTCTCTATCTGAGCTTGGCTTCCTTGGTCAAGTGATTTGTCTACAATCATTATTTTGGTCTTCTGGCGATTCAGTTTCAACCCAAAGCGTAGGCTCAAGTTTTCAACACGTCGAATCAGATCGGCGATGTTTTCCGCACTAGTAGCGAGTAGGGTCGTGTCGTCAGCATATCGAAGGTTGGATATGTTCTTTCCTCCGATCTGCACACCATCTGTCCAACCGTCTAGAGCTATCCTCATGAGCATCTCAGTATAGATATTGAATAGGAGCGGAGACAGTATGCAACCCTGTCTAACACCTGCGCTTGGATGGAACGGGGCAGACTTAACGTTGTCCATTCTGACAGAGGCAGTATTGTTCTCATAGAGACTCCTAATAAGATGAACTAAATGTGTCGGGGCACCCATTTCCAAGAGGGTCTTCCATAATTGCGGCCATTTAACAGAGTCGAACGCCTTTTGAAAGTCAACGAAGCAAATGTATGTTGGCCTGTTGAACTCTCTGGCCTTTTCTATCAACTGTCTGACAATCAGGATCTGTTCTCTGGTACTCTTCCCCCGCACAAAGCCTGCCTGCTCCGGCGCAATTTCCCTCTTCATGAAAGCTTTCAGTCGCTCATTCAGAATATGTAGTAATATCTTGCTTGAGTGGGATATTAGCGAAATTAGTCGGTAGTTACTACATTTCTTAGTCGATCCTTTCTTATGAAGTGGAATGAACACGGAAGATATCCATTCCGCTGGCCATCTTCCACTTTTCCAAACTGTATTGCACAGTGTGTGAAACATGGCAACACCATTTTCTCCGCAGAGCTTAACAGTCTCTATCGGAATGTCATCGCATCCAACGGCCTTACCCGTTTTCAAATGGTTTATTGCTGCCCTTACTTCTTCCCTGAGTATGTCTGGCTCTAAACACTGGCTATTCGGAATAGTTGACGGGAAGTCCTGCGAGTCATTGTCCATAAAAAGCGATTGGCAGTAGTCCCTCCATCTACATAAAATATTGTCCAGATCGCTAATTAGTACACCGTTGCTCCCTTCAATAGCCCATGATCTAGAGGTCAACTTTTTGGTGACTAGACGAATTTTATTATGAAGGTCTCTGGTCTCATATTTTTCGGCATGCTTTTCCACCTCCAGGCAGATGTTTTGCAGATAGTTGTTCATATCTTTGCGGCAAGCTGCCTGTATGTCTCTTGTGAGCTTGTTTTGGGCGTAAACATCCGCTCCGGTGGCTTTCAAGTAGCGTCGTTGCTCGACAAGCTTTAGCGTTTCGTCCGTCATCCAGTGCTGTCTCTTGGTCACATTTACTGCAGCAGTCTCTGATGCTTTGGCCGCGGTTGTTATGATAGCCTTAGTATCTGACCACAGTTTCTCCACACAGTCAGTCCTCAATCCACGCGAAGACCACTCACTCCAATTCTTCTCAACTGATTTTCGGAATTCTACCGCATCCTTGACTAAAATTTTTCGGCTTTTATTGGGCTTCCTAGCGGCTCGTAACCTTATCCGAAGTTTAGTAATAAGCAGCTGATGATCCGATCCACAGTCGGCTCCAGGAAGAGTGTGAGCATTCGTAATTGATGACTTCCATCGCAATCGAACCAAGGTATAATCGATCTGGTTCCTATACAATCCTCCTGGTGAAGTCCATGTGTAAATCCTGCGGGGGTGATGGCTGAAAAAAAAACTGTTGGTAATAACAAGACTGTTGTCAGCCGCAAACTGTACAAGACGTTCACCTCTATCATTGCGCTTGCCCAATCCAAACTTGCCCACCACTTTATTCGTGTCGCCATTATCGCAGTTGCTCGTAGCACCAATCTTTGCGTTAAAGTCACCGGTAACTAAGAGCATTTCTCTGTTAGGAATTATTCGAATAGCGTCTTCAAGTGAAGAGTAGAACTGTTCGATGTCTTCATCGCTGGCATCTGACGTCGGTGCATATCCATGTACAATGTGAAGATTTACCGGAGAAGCTTTTATCTTGATCTTAATTAAACGATCATTAATTGCTTCATAGCCCATAATACAGTTGCTAAGGGGTCTAGATATTATAAAAGCAACACCGTTCACACTGCGACTTTAAATATGCCCGCCGGAAATACGCTATTCTTCGGTTGGCGCGTGCCACTCTCGGAAGGCATATTCAGAATGGAAAAATATGACACAAATTAACGGGCTCCCTAACCTAGTTGGTAGTGACCCTGCCTACGACACTGGAGGTCTCAGTTGGTATATATATATATACATTATTTTAAAATAAAAACAATATATATTGTTTTTATTTTATTTTACACGCTAGAAAATAGGCACGTCATCAAGAGGGCTTTTAAGCTGCATCTTTAATCAGCAGCGAGGTTATTGCTTTCAAAATTAACCTGAAGCCCTTATGGAATCTGGAGCTCTTTGGACATCTTAAAAGAGCTGCAGGCATAACTATGCAGTATTCGGTTCTTGAACTAAATAGTTTAACCGAGTAACCCAGTATGAAGAAAAAATAATTTTCTAAAAACATAACTCTTCAGCTATTTTAGATGTATAAGTTATTCGGTTATCACCTGTGTTTTAGGATATCTGAAAATTGTATGTCAAACGTTTTTTCTATTCGCACCGAAGATTTTTAGTGCTTAGTATAAAACTTTGTTTTCGGAACTCTTATGGGATCAGTCCGGCACTTCAAATCGGTTAAACACGTTTATATCAAAGGCCAGTTGATGTAGAAAGCTGAAATTTGGAATAAGTATAGCAAACACCGGGTTTGACAAAGTTCTTAGATCCTTAATGAATAAATGCCTTAGCAGTAACGTATCAGCATTGCTTTACAACGTGGAAAGAAGTTCTAAAAATAGTTTTACGAAGATAGATTCTTATATCTGTTCCCAGAGGGTGCTTACATAGCTTCGAAGATCGCGTGGAATTCGTATAAGGAACTTTCAGTAGGAGCATATTCATAAACGTTAAATATGGTACCTATGCATGATATTTGAAATTAGAAGCTTATTTGTAGCGTGTTAAGTCAAAACACCATTAGATAATATAGATACACCCGCAATGTTCCCAACACAAGCAATTCTTTGCTTACCGGGCGGCTCCATCCCCTGTATCAAAAACATGTATCTATTTGCTGAAATAAAGAATTTGTATTTGTAAGAATTTGTAATGTTGAAAGTCCCTGAAATGACCCACTTAGAGATCATGCCGTTTTTGCGTCAGAAAACCGCGGTTTCGGTTAATAACCGAGTTTTTTCATACAAAAAATAACCGATTGCATTCCGTATGCAGTATGAAGAATAATTAATTTTCTGAAAACATAACCCTTTAGCTATTTTCAGATGTATAAGTTATTCGGTTATCACCTGTGTTTTAGGATATCTGAAAATTGTATGTCAAACGTTTTTTATATATTCGCGCTGAAGCTTTTTAGTGCTTCGTATAAAACTTTGTTTTCGGAGCTCTTATTTTTCTCAGTTTTTGGCCCACTCGATACGCTCGTGGTTCAATTATGCTTGCTCTTAGTAAAAGGTACCACTTTATCGGCTGGCGATAAGGCGCTTACTCCATAAATATTCGTTTACAAACAAATCTGATCAAACAGCGACTTAGTGGTACCTTTTATTAAAAACAAGCACAATAATGGAATCTTTCGCTTGATCAATGATAAGGCACAAAAGGTAAACAAAAACTTTGCCCCCTAGTATGATATACATATAACTAGGTATACGTATATTACACTGGGCTCCCCTCACACATTGTCAATTATTTCTTGTCACATTTCTCAATAAATTCTAATTTTGTCAAAAAGTTGGGTTAGTAGATTTCTGTCTACATAATATCTAGATAGGATTTTTTTCAAAATGATTTATCTCTGCGTCACTATAGTCATAGGAAAGCTAAGGACCGAGTAACACTCTAATCTTAACCTTTGGTATGCTTAGTAGCAAATCTGCTCTCTAATACTTGAACCTTGATTTAAAGTGTCAAGGTCAATTATTTAATAGCAAATATTTGACAGGCGCATTCTAAAGGTTAAAAAATTTAATAATATAATAAGCGTAGCTATTCTGGAAAGGTTTCTATGCTCGAGAGATCCGCCATTCGACGCGGTGTGGGCGATTGGATGTCTTCCAAAGCCGTAGGTAGGCTGTACCCATTGACTACTACCCATAAATGCCGCTTTATAAATATTAATCTCGTCCCTCATTGGGTAAAGCTGTCCATCTTTAAGCAAATTCTGAAGTAAAGTCCCTCATTAAGCAATGGCTACTACTCGTAGGCAACTTATATTTATACATATTATAGAAAATATCATTAGGAAATTCATGCACATCGCACTAATGAATGCCATTACCAGAATTCGAACTCAAGATTTCCAATTTATACCAACTACCTACTAGGCTACGGAAGCCATTCTTAAGATGTGTTACAGAAGATGCTTAGGAAATAGGCTACGCTAAGATCCCCCTATCCCCTATCCCCCTAAAATAGACCTATTTTGATATCTCTGTTAGAGGTTTATTTCAATCAGCCAACTGTAAACCTTCGTAGTTTTAATCCTGGCCGACTCCACAATGACACTGTCGTTTGACATAAAAATAAATAAATAAATAAATATTGCAGGACATTCTTACACAAATTGACTAAGTCCCGCAGTAAGCCCAAGAAGGCTTGTGTTACGGGTACTCAGACAACGATATATATAATATACAAATACATAGAAAACATCAATGACTCAGGAACAAATATCTGTGTTTATCACACAAATAAATGCCCATACCGGGATTCGAACCCAGGACCATCGGCTCAGGAGGCAGGGTCACTACCAACTACGCCAACCGGTCGTCAACCGCCGGTTGACATGGTTGTTTACATTCTATTCTTGTATTTCTTGTGCTGTAAATTGATCTCCTTTATATATGTTTTATCTTAAATATATGTGTTTAATTAGTCCACATATAATAGGTTATGGTCCAGCGTAAATAGTTTTACCGTTATAGTAAATATGTCGGAGAGTTCAAGTAATAATTTCTATATATTTTATCTTAAATATGTGTGTTTTAATTAGTCCACATAATTATAATAATCTCGATTTGTTGTTTTGTACCTATATTAAAACACGAAAAATTATTCAAAACATTTTAACAAATTACTCTTTATTTTCATATATTTACTTTAACAAAAATAAATAAATTTACAGCTTATAATATAAATACAAATTACTTGATTTGTTATTGACATCATATAAATTCAACACGACAAGCAAAGAGGTTTTGTAAGTTCTAAAATACTTTCTGGTAGTAAGTACCTAAAAGTGAAAACAACAAAAGCGCTCAAGTGCCTAGCCTACACCGTAATTTCTTTAAGTGTTTAAGTTTATTTATAGGAAGTGCATCATAAAGAGGGATACGAATATTATTGTTTTCAATGTTAGCATTTGGCGGCCTACGTACCAAAACGCCCCATCTAGTAAGCAGGTGGTGTATGATTCTACCTCTATAACTCAGTAAACGTGTACCTACTAAATGTTTTGGCTATAATGAAGCAATTAATCACCTCCCAGCGTTCGTTAATACATCAAAGTGTTGTTGTTATCTACGCGCTCAATTCCGTTTTATTTGGACGGTGATTGGTGCCGTAATAGCCTCACGCGTTGATTAAAAGAATGTTTGGCTGGTTTATTATTGTAAATTCGTAGATATGTGATATTTCAGGACTTTTCTCAGTACTATGGGGTCCTAAGCAATATAAAAATGGTTAAATCTGTAAATACTGTGTATGTATAAAGATAGTTACTTCATAGTGCTCACAGCTTTATAAATACGTTATCAAGTTATGTTCTCACAGCTTTATACATAAGTTATCACGTTAGGTACGCGATATGTTAGAGAAAGTGATGCAATGTTTTTACACCAAGCACTTTAAAGATATGTTAGACATCCAATGAAGTACAAACACATTTCAGATTTTCTACGAAATAGCTATGAATTTTATACTCGTGCAGATAGTACCAAATCACGACGTGGACAGAAACATTTTCAGAGCATGTACAAATATAAAGTTTTTCACTTTATACTTAAAAATATAATACAATACAGTTATATAGATTGACACAAAACGCACATGTATTGAAGAGAAGTTTAGAGGAGAAAAGAGTTTCGTGAAAAGAACAGCTGCCAAATTGAAAACCAAATGGGGAAAATCGTAGGAACTTCGTACGTACAAATAATCTTTTGGCTAAAAATGAAAGTACTAAGTTCAGTTATACGAGCAGTCTCCGTGAGGGTGAGAGGCAGCAGAAGACACATGAAGGGGTTTGAATGTGAAGACGGAGCAGGAATGCTTTACGAAAATATAATCTGCATCGCCCCTCCCCCATCGTACCTCAATCTCCATCCACTCGGTTTCTTGAATATTTTGTTACATTGTATTTTATTTTTTATTTATATTTTTTTTAGTCGAATAAATCATATTATTAATGCTCAGCCCGTTAAAGGTTCTTTCAACACCGTAAGAAGGTATTTATAAAAAAATTACGCCATCTAATTCTTCCGGGCATTAAAAAGACGGTAAAAGGTTATCGTTAACGATTTCTACGGGCATGAAAAAAAGTTACAGGTACCTTCATTTGTAAAGTGGCAATTATGTAGGAACTATGATGTAGTGATACTAATGCAACGTTCTATAAAAGTACTATAAACTATACTTTTATAATAAGAAAAGTACTAGATAATCAAATTGGGCGTTAATATCTGGCCTAACAGCACGAAAATCTAACGATTGAAAATTTGTATCTTTCTCCCTGTCACACTTGCAAATTCGAGAGATAAAGAGATTATTCCGTCAATACCAATTGTCGATATTCGCGGTAGGCCCTCTGGTTTTTCGTTCAAGTAGATACCATAACTGAGTTTAGGTTACAATTTGAATCAACATACAATAACACAGATACGGAGTAAAACTAAATAGAAATGTATTTGAACAGCGTGAGTCACACACGAGTATTTTTATTGTTAAAAAAACAACTGAATATGGAAAGGAATCTGCAGGGTAACACCCACATTTGAAACATTATGAAGAATTTCGCTTGACATAGTTCCACAATGGGTTAGTCAGCGTATCTACCCACGCACCGCTGGAACGTTGCCGAACCATCCACCGAAAATTATGCGGAACATTGTTTGATCGACTCCGATTTCGTGTCGTCATCAGAGCGAAAGAAAACAAATATGGGCAAAAATATATTCCTGACAAAACTTGTCGTTCAACAGTGATCTGTTACACCTCTAGTAAATAATATATCTTTTCATTTCTCATGCTCTGAAAGTGGGTTGTTGTTTATCTATGAAGCGAGTGGAAAACGATGCATGGCGGCCCTAGGGTCGCAAACTAATATATTCCTCTTGGTTCTCGACTTGTATGCACCAAGGAGAACAAAGTGTCGACAATATTCTTATTTACTCACCCCAAAAACAAATCCACGGGTATAGTTCTTTCGCTAAAAATATTGGAATTTATAGTAACGATTATCATACGTAAAGATGTGAATTCGTGAATTGATTTTAATTTTTCGGATCAAATGTAAGTGTCTCATTTGGTTCTATTTAGCGGTGACAAGAAGAAATAAGCCTAAAAAGTTTTTTGTTAACTTTAATATGTTCAGGTAAGCAATGGCAATAATTTATACAGCCACACATTAATTGGTTATACTAACATATATATGCAAAATACAAAATATTAGTCATTCAATTAGAACAACCCAACTATGTTTGTAGAAATGAGCGGCAAATTTAAAATATCGTGATTAGCAACACTATATTTGAATAAGTTATTCGAAAATTGTGTATAATTAGGTATAATAATAGGTATATCCAATATATGTTTTAAGTATGTGTGGCACGTAAGTTAAAAAGTTTGCTTGTTGTTGTTGTTTACAAATTTTAGTTTTCGATTTCTAAAGTAATATCTGATATCCACATTCAACAATGTAATTAGTTCAAGGAATATAGCAGCCAATACTTAATACAATACTTGGTATAACATTATTTGATGATAATGATGATATGTGATGTTTGTTTTGGGATATTTTGAGGTTAGGTTTTAGGTTTTCAAAGTTTTGTACTGCAAACATTGATATATCAATATCAAATGAAGTTCTTTCTTTATTTCAGTATTAAATTACATGAAAAACTCGGAAACAGGTACTGAATGGAGTCCAACCGATTGTGAGTTTATCACCCGCTCAAGGCAATTGCTGTAGAATTTTTTGAATTTATTCTGACCGCTCTTCAAGTAGATAAAATAGAAAGTTAACCTTAATAAATGATAGATAAGAAGAAGAAATTATAGTAAACAGTGAAACAAGTTACTTATGTTTGTTTTCAATAAAACAAAATACGTATATTATGCGGTTGTTGTGTTAAATATTCTACACTTTTGTAATGCTTCCTTCAAGATTTTCTTTAAGAAGTTAAAAGAGTAGTTTTAGCTTTTTAGTTGTTTTTTTTCTTTCCTCGCATTTGAAATGAAAACTAGAGTGTTTAACTCAGGTAAAAGAAACCCATTTCTGACTCGCAATATTGGCGCTCGAACGAAGTGAACTACCTCGTCGGAAATGGGTGCCTTTCAGCCCTTGGTTAACAATCTACTATTAATGCTTCTTTGCTTAACTCAGTAATTAAGTCATTGTGTGCGTAGTTGCATCTATAAAGGCGACTGCAGCAACCCTTCTGTAGGGTTATTACGGGCGCAACCCTTTCACTTCCCTTGACAAATAGAATAAAGGAAAGTAATTTTCATCGGATTTGGAAACCACCTTAGTTAATAGTAGATTACTACTACTACTACTACTACTACTACTACTACTACTACTACTACTACTACTACTACTACTACTACTACTACTACTACTACTACTACTACTACTACTACTACTACTACTACTACTACTATACTACTACTACTACCTATACTACTACTACTACTACTACTAATACTACTACTACTACTACTACTACTACTACTAGCCTACTACTACTAGCCTACTACTATTACTACTACTACTATAATACTACTACTACTACTACTACTACCCGACTACTACTACTATACTACTACTACTATACTAATTTTCTACCCGACGGAGCCGGCAGGCGGCAATTTAGTTTTGCGTAAAGTGGCGCTTACCGGCCGGAGGACTGAAAAAATATAAATACAACATTTCTCGCTAAATCATATATATTTATCTAGTGTATCATACAGCCTATAGACCACGATAGTGTCATTTATTTCCGACTGATACCTTTAAGTTTATACTACTTATATTCCGATTAAACTACAACCTGCAGCGTTTTTCCTTGATAAATTGAGTTACCGTCATTACTGCATTCCTGTTGCAAATGGAATGGTCAAACCCGTCATCTATTCTATCAAGGATATATACCGTGCAGCAAAACTTTCGCCAATTATTTTCAATGTTATAACCTTGTATAAATAAGGAGCGGAGAAATTAATGACTTTATTCAATATACCTACAGTCCTACAGGTCGGAACAAAATACTGACTGATGATCCGTTTAAGGCCCTACTGCATTCCGTAATACCTATTCATAAGCCACTCCCACAGGGTCACACCCTCTCAAATCGCACGCACACATGCACGCAAGCGGGTCGACCTTGAACGACCCGCTGCCAGAGCGCTCCGCGATACCGCTCCATCTAGCGTGATAGTTGTTAACTACTACAACTAAGCGATAAGCTCCACATAAGCATTCAGGAAAATATACTACAGATGGCGTTTTAGCTAATATTACCAATATTTAAAAATACATATAAAAATTATAAATACAAAATAAAAATGAATTAGGCTTCGTAGTCCTTTTATGGGCATTTAATATTTAAGTGATTGCTGTTCTACTGGTACATTCCAAAAACATGTTAACTACATGTTAATTTGAACCTTAATTCCATTACGATACAGTTGCTTTTTATCTATATTGTTACCCTGGCTAACAGGGACAGGATTGGCACGAAGCGTAAATCTTACCTCAAAAGATCCGTAGGGACTGTATCAACATTCATTATCAGGGTTCCGTAGTCAACTAGGAACCCTTATAGTTTCGCTTTGTCTGTCTGTCTGTCCGTCCGTCCGCGGATAATCTCAGTGACTGTAAGTACTAGAAAGCTGTAATTTTGTACGAATATGTATATTGGTCACAAAGTCGTAAAATAAAAAGTGGTTTATATTTTTTTTAGGGTAGGTCTAGGTACCTACCTACTACCTCTCGTACACGTAAGATTTTTTTTCGTTTCAATAGTACGGTACGTAAAGGAAATAAAATTATATAACTCCCAAGAGCGATATTATTTGTCGACGGTTAGAATACTCTTAGAACAAAGCGTAAAAAAAAAGATAACAGATTTTGATATTGCTTTAGGAATTAAAAAAAAATTCGTTACCAACCTTTTAAATCTAAGGAAAAAATATACAAGAGGAAAATTTTTTCTTCAGATAATCGTATTTAACTATTTGAACGTCGCCTATCATTTAATAACATATTTGACCAGAGCTTATTTCAATATAATATGAAAACTTAAAAAAAATATTACTCTTCGAAAACATTACGCAAGTGCTTTATGGTAACTGAAATGCATTTAATATTATTAAAGATAACTATTAGAGCCCATTTCTAACACATTCATCAATAGCTTAAATTTATGTAGGCACTAGAATTTTAAAAAAAATCTCCTAGCCATAATATAAATCTCATAATTTTCAAGTCAAGGTCATTAGTTCAAAATCATTTAAATAGTATGTATACGGAAACTCTAAGGATTTCATCGAAAGATTCAACTTTTATTATCTTATCAATTCTAGGCGTAATTCAAATGCTCGAAGCTACGCGCGGGAATTAATATCGCGTGTGTTTCGCGCGGAACGGGGGCGGTTTGACCAATCAAATCACAGCCGGCGCGCCAGGCGCCTTTGCCTCTCGGTGAATCGGTACGTACATCGGTAGGTCGTTGTATTTGCACCTTGTCTCACTTGTCTGTCAATAACAACAAAATAACATAACAATGATGTCGATAATATGACTACAACTGAGTGTTTACGCAAGATAGTTATATCAAAATGTCAATGTCGTGTGATAAAGTCTGGGTCGATGTCAGTGAAAAAGACTTAATGTTTTTTTGCCGAAAGTGCAAAAAACATGGAGTTGTAAAAGACTTAAAATTTTGTGACGAAAAGTGCGATATTCAATACATAGGTAAATTTAACAAAAACTTAGTTTTTTTACCAGAATTAGTGCGCTGGACTTAGTCAAATTTTCGATGGTTGTTGTGCTATGATGACACCTACTTTTTATGTTAGTATCGTGTAGAGCACGCTAAAATAAGCATGTTTTGTATGGACAGTTTTTTTCTAAAATAAAAAATGGCCGACTTATTTGACCCCAAAGATGAACAATTTTAGATCTTAGTTAAATTCTCGATGGTTGGTGTGCTATGATAACACCTATTTTTTATGTTAGTATCGTGTAGAGCACGCTAAAATAAGCATGTTTTGTATGGACAGTTTTTTTCTAAAATAAAAAATGGCCGACTTATTTGACCCCAAAGATGAACAATTTTAGATCTTAGTAAAATTTTCGATGGTTGTTGTGCTATGATGACACCTACTTTTTATGTTAGTATCGCGTAGAGCATGCTAAAATAAGCATGTTTTGTATGGACAGTTTTTTTTTTTCTAAAATAAAAAATGGCCGGCTTATTTGACCCCAAAGATGAACAATTTTAGATCTTAGTTAAATTTTCGATGGTTGGTTTGCTATGATAAAACCTACTTTTTATGTTAGTATCGTGTAGAACACGCTAAAATAAGCATGTTTTGTTTGAAGTTTTTTTTTTAAATCAAAAATGGCCGATTTAGGGTAGAAAGGGGACAATTGAAACACGTTATAATTGAAACTATTCAAATTTTTCAGCAGGACACAAAAACAGGCTATTACAAAAAAAAACAACGATGGGTATCGTGCTATGATAACACCTACATTTTATGGTAGAATCTTGTAGAACACGCTAAAATAAGCATGTTTTGTAAGGACAGTTTTTTTCTAAAATAAAAATTTGCGATGGTTGTTGTGCTATGTTGTGATATAGTATAGTTATTATGGCGGATAGCTTTGATGCTTTAAATGAAAAGGCTCATACGTGCTGGTCAGATCTTAATGGTTGGTTTTCAAACAATGGGTTAGTAATTAACTGTGATAAAAGCTTTTCCATGTTGTTTCGTCGGAGTGTTCATAGTAGTGACTTTGAATTAGATATACCTATTCAAAAATCCGACTGTGTGCGGTTTTTAGGCGTTCAACTTGACCCATACCTTAGATGGGACAGTCAAATAGACAAAATTATCAAACGTCTGGCAACAGCTTGCTACACAATGAGAGCACTTAAGAAAACAAGTGATAGGAAAACTTTATTGTTAGTATATTACTCTTACTTCGAAAGCACAATTCGCTACTGTGTTGAGGTTTGGGGTAACGCAGGTAACATTAACGACATACTGCTTATGCAAAAAAAAGCTATCAGAATAATCGAAGGCTGTAAGCATGTACCAGAAACCCATAGACAAATGTTTATTGATAATAAGATACTCACGATTGTGTCATTGTATTTATATCGAATCTGCTTGTATGTTCATAAAAATATTAACGAATTCACAAAAGCTCGACAATATGATAACCATAACCTAAGAAAAACTACAAATTTAGCTCTAGTCAGGCCTCGCTTTACACACTTTGATAAAAGCATAATTAATAATGCTACTAAGGTTTATAATAAATTAAACGACAAGTTAAAGGAGTGTAATGATATACATACATTTGACATACAATTGAAGCAATATTTTTTAAGTAGACCATATTATAATATTAATGAATATTTTTCAAGTGCACTGGATTAGAGACTAATTAATCTTGACCAAAATCTCATTATAAACTCTTAAAATTTAATATACATTTGACATTAAATATCTAACGTTCTCATCTTATTTAGTTTTCCATTTTATTTTGATTTTGTTTAAATATTAGCCAAGTATGTCAATAAATTTACCAATAATTTTAATGTAAACAAATCTGTATATATTATTTTAACTGTATATTTGCATGTATATTTGTATACTTATGGCAAATAAATGATTTTGATTTGATTTGATTTGATTTGATTTGATAAAAAAAAATATTAACTGGAAGGACGAGTACATACGCTGCGATAAAATTTTAATTCAATAAACGTATTTTTCGTTAAATCTATCAAAAAAATAAAAGCTTGCAATAATAGAGTTTTGTCCGTCGTGCACGCAGCTTTACCGTTTTTTGTTACGTAACACACTGTAACACAGAATTGTGTGTAACAGCAACGTTACACCGAACATTCAAATTTCGCGGTATCAACATAACCTTCGCCAAATTACAGAGACATTGTACGACATTTTATGATTACTGCCATTTGTATTACATCGTTAATAATATGACTATGCGATTCACAAACGTTTTTATGTTATTTATGTGTACTTACCTCTTAAATTCACGTTACACTTATAAAAAACAGAAAGAAAAATCACGTGTGCGACCTGTTTGCACCGTTCTCAAACTAAAACAATATGGCGACGCTGTCATTCGTCGATTGGTAGAAGCCTACAATGTTGCTAGACCAAAATAAATTAACGATGCGTTGAAATTACTTCAAAATTTCGAATTATTGGCTCGCGTTACACACGTTACACAGAAGACGAAAAACGCGGGACATGTAGTTAAATTTGATTTTCTCCTGGTTTGTTATTGTTTCGTTGTTAATAACATTATTAAAATAAAGTACCATCGATGCTGATATGGATAGTGGTAAATATATGTATGCTTACATAGAAAAATAATTTTTTATTGATATTTTTACATGTAAAAATGGAAGTGGGACATCGCTCTTTTGTATGGAACGCCAAAAAAGTAGTATTTTTATTTAATTATTTTGAGTACAAAATAAAATATATCTCAATTAAAACCTATTCCAACCTGTAGGTAAATGTGTTAATAATATAATTAACACTTAACATCTACGATACTGTAATACGTAGTTTTTTTTTTTAATCTTTTCGAGTTGGGACAAGAAAAAATAACCAAATGGTAACCTAAAATGAAAATGACCCAACTACAACCGAACTGAACTCAATCCGGAGCGAGCGCACGCGGCGACGATTGGCGCGAGCGAGATAGGTAATAATAATAGTCTGACTCGGCTATGAACATTCCACACGCACTGTGACACTGTCATATTAGCTCAAAAGACCAGTATAGGTAGGCGCTCCGGTTATGAATAGATCTTTCGGATTCGTGGGTCACATTAAACTGGACTACCAGTTTAGCGAGTCTGTAAGTATTTTGGATTTATTGAAATTCAATAACATAACTACTTCTGTAAGTTATATTTTATTGAAATTAAATATGTATAGGCAGCTGTAAGTACCTACTTATTTCGTCAAACTAACGCATACATAAAAAAAATATGGTTGGTTCCCAATCCCAACGTTGCGAGTTGCTGGCCCGGCGCCCCCAGCGGTGAGCGGTAAGAGCGTGCGACTTTCAATCCGAAGGTCGGGGGTTCAAACCCCGGCTCATATCAATGATTTTCGGAACTTATATACGAAAACACGAAATATCATTTGATATTTATTTACCAATCGCATTGCGGTGAAGGAAAACATCGTGAGGAAACCGGACTAATACCAAAGAAGGCCTAGTTTACCCTCTGGGTTGAAAGGTCAGATGGCAGTCGCTTTCGTAAAACTAGCGACTACGCCAAATCTTGGGATTAGTTGCCAAAGCGGACCCCAAGCTCTCCCTGAGCCATGGCATATGCCGCGAAACGGCTAGGAAGAAGAAAAACACATCAATAAAAAATGGAGCAAACTGTTTTTTTTGCCTCCAGCTTATTTTGAACTATGTAAGTATGTAAGTACTATGTGTTTTTAAACTAAGTAGGTTATATGCGGTAGTGAGATAACATAAAAATGCATAATAATAATTAAAATTTGTTTTCATAACTGTTGTCAGTTTTTCATTATGTTGTTACGTAATAGGTACATGCCAGTTCCATGAATATACAAAAATAAATTATTCATATTTCAGTAAAAAACAATGAAATGCTTAGATGTGGATGATGATGATGTTGATGTGCCTAATTTTTTAATTATTTATGAAATATTTTAAAATATAAATAAAATAAAATATTTCGTATAAAAAAAACAAAAACTTTTTTTCACAAAGTTATATCGATAATAAATATAAAATAAAAATAAAAAACATTTCTAAAAACACCGAGATTTGAACCATGGACATCTTACGAACAACTTATACGATTAAAACCGATGTTCAGTACCACACAGCTAGCGGAACACTGTAAGAACGCGTGAAATTGTAAATCTGTTCATAAACGTCGATAGGGTACTGGCTTCCGAAAATACTCACACAAGCATCTCGTGTAAGCGTGTAAGAATCATACCAGTTTTAGTAGACCTCTGGTTTGGTAAATAATAAATGGAATCGTAGGTCAACTATTATTGGACCTTCCTTTTTTACGTAAATCGAATGGCTGTCGGAGCGCTGTGCGAGCGACATGCGTCCGACCTGTTCAAAGGCCGAGGCCCGTATGGCAATGGTTCGAGTAGGGGACGCACTTATAGCTGTGACGTAGGAGAGAGAGGGAAGCGACATCATTATGAAGTGGGCGTTTTGACTTGATTTCACGAAACCACAAATGCTGATAAATTTGTAGTTTTTATTATGAATACGATATTGTTTAGTTCATTGAAGTTTTAGTTTAGATGAAAACTCATACTTTTAAGCAGATTTGGCTACTTAAAGATGTGTAATTTAGACAAACTGAGGTAATTAAGATAAATGAAGACGTAACTTTGGATTTAAGAACTATCGAGAAAATTTTACGCATTCATGTGTCGGCTGGTGTCAACGTTCAGATCATATAGTCAAGAAACACATATCTGAAAATTATAGGTATTTGTTACCTGGGCTACCGACGACAACGTTCGAAAGAACCCGCTCTTCTCCAATTCCCCCCCTTAAGGGAATTATGAGTAGGTATAGTGGTCTGATTAGGAAAAGTATTAAAACTATTCGGACATTTCGAAAAACCTGACTCATACATTAAAAATGCACCAGCATTTTTGTTACACTCCACTAAACATGACTACATCAATTCACGTTTTGTGTATTATTTTACTTTGAAGTGCAATCAAGAATACAGTGCATGTTAAATTTAAATCGAATCGCGATCGAGGTCAGCTCCCAAGAATAATCGCATTATATAATGCCCAAATTGAAGAATGAAACAACACTATAGAGCCGAATGATGTTGAAACTCTCACCCTTGGAATACTGATATTGGCGACCGACCGTCCAAGTTATAATAACTTCGCTAAAGTTACCAATTACCATACACTTTAAAGCTATCCCCGACTCAATGAGTAGGTACTACATTCGATAGCGGTAACTACCAGGAGTATAAATTATTTGTTACCAAAAACAGAAAATTGCTATGTTGTTTAATTCTTATAATAAATATCATAAAATTTATTTTGCAATTATTGGATAGCTTTTAATACTGTATCAGGCATGAAAATCATTTTTTTTAGGCTAAAATGATTTTTAATTGTGCAAGCAGCGCCAGTAGTCGACGGTTCAACTCAATAGCCGGCCATATACATTCGGGCAATCCGTATACATATATAGATAGTTGGATCTCCATAATGGGTATGTCCGCCGGGCATCCGCCAGACAAATTTACGGATATGCTCGAACATACATGTTCAGCTATTAGCTCAACGTCTGGTATTATTACAGTGGGGTTCCATTAAAATGGGTAAAAATGTAAATAAACCGATTTACATTCATTTCTTCGTAATCAAGCACTTTTTCCCCTCACTAGCTCGGAAAGCGCTGTTTTGTCCTTTAAAACTAGCATGGAAAAACGCATTTTATCCACATGTGGGGCAAAGTAATGTAATTCCTATCACTTACCACCAGTCCAGTATAAGTGAGTCCTATATGCCCATAGTAAATATGCGCAATCGGAGGTCACACCATTGGTTATGTGATCATGTCTTATCCCGCACTTGGTAAGCTGTTGGCAATATCTAAGTACCAGGAGCGTACCTACTCTATGACAAATTTTGAAATTGATTTTTGATGGTTTCTTCAAGATAACTTACATGTGGATAAGATTTATAATCGTATGTAGTCTGTATTTTCCTCGCAATAGTGAGGGGAAAAATGTTGTATTACACTCGGCGGCAAAGTTTGTTCAACTCTCGTGCCTTGAGACCCTCGTAAAGCTCAAGATTCCAGTTATTGAACCACTCGCTACGCTCGTTGCTCAATTTTGGAATCTTTTGCTTGCTCGGGTCTCAAAATATACCCGAGAGTTAAACAACATTTAAACACTATTTCACGCTAGTTGCTTCAATTTACAAAAAAAATAAAATAATAAGAGGTATTTATTCATATTTTACACAAAAAAATCATAATAATATGTGTTTAATGCTACCCGAGATTTTTTACTCGTCGGAATCTAAGCTGTCTTTGACATCATATTTTTTTGTGATGGGAATTGTAATCCATTATACCGGTATTTGCCTTTAGGCGAAGTACATCATTTTGTTTAAAAGTCACTTTCGAGATAGGTCATATTCTGAAGATACCACTATCTCAGGACGACACATTCCGAGATAAATACAAATAAAAACAAAATGTATATTCTTAAAATAAAATACATGTAAAAATAAATTGTCCCCCCGCGGCATAGTACCGTAGCCGCGGGCAGCGTTTTCTCGCCTTTTATTTAGTAGTACTAATGGTTAACTAGTGAATAATATTTACGCCTAGTGTCAAATGTCACATGAATTGATTCTATTCAACAAATGGGTAATTATAAAAATGATCTATCACTATTTCACAATAAGTAAATTAGTTATCAGAGAGTAAATGCAAGTTTCAATTACTTATAATTGTTCACCTTTTTCCATTTTGAATTGAGTCCCATTGTAATTATTTCTTTTGGAGTTCATAAAAACCAACATACTTGTGTCGTTACCCTATTTAATAATTTATATTTTGATATTATAATTATCTATATTTCGCCTAGTAATAAGTTAATTATATTATTTAATTGTAGAAATAGGTAAACGTACTCTAAGGAAGCGAGTCTGATAAATGAATATTTAAAGTTACCAGTTTTCAAAAAATATAAGAGCACTTTTATATTAAGAAATCAAATTACTAACAAAATTCATTAAATGTACCTAAATGTAAACATTAACTCAATTACGTTGAGCAAAACGACTTAAAACGAATAAGCAGCGTTCTTTTATCTTAGCAGAGTTAATTTAAAATCCGAGCCTATTTTAATTTTTCGTATAAGAGATTTCATACGCGATGAACTTGGTGGTAATATGGGACCGCAGAATGTAATCCTGTAATCTCCTGTTTGAAGTAGATTGAGTCCCTTGCCGTGTGCTGCCGCTAATCAACTGCAAATGTGGCATTCAGACTTTCAAAATTGAACTCGATATTAATTTTAATATTATTCGCAGCTATTTTCGCTTATACTTGTGTGGTGGGCTACACCAGGGCTACACTCACTGATGGGTGACGTCACGAGGTGTGTCGGCTGCATACAGGTCTCATTGAATATTCATGGCATGCATGAGATTTTAACTTAGAAAGGCACATGAATAGACAATTTGAAGTATTTACTTTTAATAACCCATTTATTTACCCAAGTCAGTTCATTACTTAATATTCAAGAATTAATTTATTTCGGCATTTTCGCTTGCCTACTAGATACATTTAAAATATTACGATGTACTCGCAACAGCTTGTAACAGGGAAAATTCGTTGATCATTTTAATGTGAATTTACAAACATGTGCTTCATACGCATTTAAGCTTTGTTTAATCGTACAGTCAACCAATCGGAACCCTAGGCTACTCTAGAGCCATGTCTAAATGACCAGCAGTAAGAGATTTCTTGCATTCTGATTTATAGCGTCACTATGACATAGTTCTACAGTGGCCTAGGGTTCCTATTGGTTCACTGTACATTACGTGAACCAGATCTGTTGGGAGCTAATTGGCTTAGTAGTGCTTTTATGACACTTTTAAGTTTATTGAAATTTCATTCGATATTTACCAATCGCTTGGAAAACACCGTGAGCAAACTGGACTAATCCCGCCTAAGGCCTAGTTTACCCTCTGGGTTCGAAGGCTAGATGGCAGTCGCTCTCGTACAACTAGCGCCTACGCCAAATCTTGGGATTAGTTGTCAAAGCGCGGACTTGAGGCTCCCCGAGCCGGGGCATAAGTCGAGAAACCCCTAGGAAGAAGAAGAATATTTACCTGTAGATTGTGGTAGAACCAGAGCGAGCCAACGACCGAGATGGCGAACCAGAGGAACAGCGTGAACACGGAAATGCTGCTGAGGTGCAGCGCATTGAGCACCGTGGACAGCACCACGGCCAGTGCATGGCACAACACGATGGGCAGCGCGCAGCGGTCGATGATGTCCCATGGCACCTCCTGTAACCACAGACACGTTATCCCCACGACATACCACAAAAAATAACTCCACTGACGCTTGTAAAAACGTAACGTGAAGTTAATTTATTGCCCATTTAATTAATCACCATGTCCTTAGAAAGACTCTTAAATATGTATAATCTAATATATCTATGGACTCTTGTTTTATATTTAAGCTATATCAATTTCTATCTCGGTCGGGTCTTTGAGACCGTCGATAACAATCATCTTCTTAACCAACAATCAAGAATGTGCATAAAGGCAATTTGTTTAATTTGTTTGAATGTCTGTGACTTAACCAGTTCAACTTGATGATATATTAAAATATATAACATAACATTGAGTGTGCGTAGAGCAGCCGCCGCGGCTAGACGCATGACTCATGAATAAGGGACACGGACTGTTCCGAAACATGTCGAGCTATTTTCGACTTTATTGACGTGAGTAACCCGATATAAGTATTTTTTAATATGTCTGATACTCACGGGAGTTTTCTAATTAAAATTATATAACATTGCATCGTAATTAAAATGATTTGAAACAACATTACAATTTAAAACGCTAAGAAATAAATATATTTGTAGGATACTTTGATCTTAAAGTTAATTACCCTGAAATCCTAGCAAAGAGCTTTCTATGAGAAATTAAATACAAAATAAAAATCTGGTATAGGTACATTTTTAAAAGTCGACTAAATGTTGTTTTGAGTACGAAACATTTTAGTATATAGACTTATATAATTGCCAGAAGTCACCTGCGTCAAAGTAAAGAGCCCTAACAAAATCTTCGAGAGATGGAAACTCCGTCCTAGCACTCCTAAAACAATAATGCTACTCCCACACAACACAATTATGCGACATAGATTTCATTTTCAGTTCTTGAAGCTTTAGGTACAACAGCCCTTTGATCCCTACGTATAATAGAGAACCAAAAATATTTCACAACGACCCGTTTTTGCTGCTCTGAGCGTTTTCACACGATCCAGTCCGAGATCGGATGTAAGATCCTACACAGATATTTAAAATGATGCATCCAATAATATCGCTCCGACATCGATGTTTTTCATGTTTTAATACTTAATTATCTAGTTATGTAAATACCCAAGTGATATTAATCATATTATTTTTTACTAAATTACTTAGATTTTACTGAATTAGCTGAATAGGATTACTTTCTAGTGCCATTGCCAAGTTGCCTGTGAGAAACAACAAAAAAATAAAAAATAAAAATGCAACACGGCTTTTTCATTCATAATTTATCTGACAGTAAATAATTAACTTACAATTTAACTTTATTTAATTTAATTTTGTATGTAAAATTTGTTTTATTTAATTTTGTTGACGGTCACAGTGCTATATGTCGACAAATACTGAGTGGTCTCCTTTTTGGGACATCAAAACATGCAATATAACACTATTATACTCCTCTCCTTGTCCGAGACGGGTTTAACAGTGTAGTCACGCCGCTGTACAGCGCCTTAGTCACTATTTCAAAGCTAAAAAAAAAAAACAAAAAACAAAACGCCTTCGCTTTGACAGGTCTGTGGTAAATCATTGCGTTTCTAGTGCATGCGCCGGTCACTGTGTTTCTTTAGATTATCCTTGAAAGAAGTAGTTTTTACGTCATATATGTGTGTAATTTAATGAGATTTGTACATCAGAAAGATATCATAATATGTGTGATAACTGTGCGTTATTTTTCGTCTTACTTTCTGGAAGTTACGACTCGCGTCGGTGTTTGTTTACGTTCCGAAGTATTTTGTTCAACAAGGTTTGTTTTTGATAATGACGACTTCGAGACACTTAAGGTATGTAAGAAATGTTTACTTTAATACTGCCGACGATAATATCCTTCAGTAAATGATTCGTCAAATGTATTGTCTCAAAAAGGTTAAGTTGTTTTGGTTGTGTTTTATGGTCACAGACAAGACAAATAAAATCTTAAAGTAGACACCTAGAGTAATAGTGACGTTTATTTCCCGCTAAAGCGGCGTCATTCGTTTCGTTATGTTGGTACAACATCGTAGGATTTGGTTTGCGCAAACTTGCTTTGCTTAATCTGTTAAAACTTTAAATAAAAAACGATTTCTCGCGAAAAGTTTTCACTGCGTTGGGTGTGTCGTGATTAGTTTGTTGCGTTATTATATTACCCATCAAAATGTCGAAACGAAAGACTGAGGAAAGTGAAGAAGATTACCTAAAGAGAAAAATGAAGCGATACAAGAAGAAATTGGATAAACTTTCTGCGAATCTACAAGATGCTGCCGTGGAACCACAAAATGACGCCGAGATAGAACTGGGCACAGGTATGCTATTGGACATTACCTATATACAAAAATATTATTTCACTTTAAACATTTGGGTTAAGATTTAGCTAGCTACTATACTAATCTCCATAATTTAATTACATTTCAAGTTAGCGCTACCACATAGCGGGTAGACCTTGCATATTCTTTTTCTTAAAAAAGTTGTGTGTATGCATAGTGCTATCACTTGGCGGATAGACTGCTATACATATTAAGCTACATATTAATATCATGAAGTGCTATCATAAAACGGATAGACATATATCTTAAACAGATATCATTATAACAATAATAAGCGCTATCACTCAGCGGATAGACAGTTTTAGGTTTACCCTTTTGTGGTAAGAGTAGCCTGACCTGACAGAGCTCTATAAATTTCAGACAAGAATACAAGACCACCAGAGGACAACGAGCTACTAGAGAATGATGTACTGCTAGAAGACAACGAGTTACCTGAGGAATACCTTCAAGCCCTTGGTAGTGAAGGGGAAGAGAAAGAGGAGCGAGGACAAGACATACGGCCAGAGCTAGCCAACCGGTGGACAAAATTGATGTGTGCTGGACTGGGAAAGGAAGCATTAGACAGTATTTTTAAGAAATACCCAATTCCATCCAACTTTGATAGTGCTGTAGCCCCGAAGATCAATCCAGAGATCTTCGCATCTCTCTCAGACATCACAATTAAGAGAGATAAAAGGATAATACAACGTCAAAATTTGACAGGTAAAGTAATGTGTGCTCTGGGGAAGACCCTGACAAGTGTTATGAAGGGTGAGATTAATGCAAAGATCATTATAGAGCAGGTAAATGATGCAGCTAAATTATGTGCTGAGATATTTTTCCAAGATTCCTCCTCAAGAAAATTCTTTTCCCTCGCTGGAGCAAACCAAACAATTAAGGATGCCGTTCGCGACTCAAAGACAGATGCATTCCTGTTTGGAACAGACTGTGCAGAAAACATTAAAGCAGCTCAGGCCATTAAGAAAACTGGGTCTCAAATTAAAGCTTCTGACCCCCCGCCTCAACATAGTACTGCACCAAGTGTCCACTCAAAACCCGGCAAACAACAGGCTAACACCAAGAAGCAGGGAAACTGGCGGGGCCCGCCACAACAATATCATCAGCGGGCTCGTGGCGGGCATCGTGCACCTCCGGCACGGAAACACCATCCACAGCAACGGGATCTGAAGCGGGGTCACCGGTCCCGTCACACATACCGCCGTTAGAACAGCAGGTACATGCGGGTAGGCTGAAACAATTTTTTAGTAATTGGCTTGAGCTCACTGGAGACCAAGTTATATTAGACTGGGTCCAGGGTTATGAAATCCCATTTAGTCAGACACCTCCTCCATATCTATCAGCTCATCAAGAGTGGTCTAAGAAAGAGACCTTGCTAATAAATAAAGAAATAAGTAAACTTAAAGCTCTTGGTGCAATTTCACTATGCTCTTATAGTGAAGATCAATTTACATCTCCAATATTTTTAGTTCCAAAAAGCAATGGTTCATACAGATTTATTTTAAATTTAAAACATTTAAATGAATACATCACTACAGAGCACTTTAAATTAGAAGATATAAGAACAGCAACCAAACTAATGACTAAGGATTGTTACATGTCAACTGTGGATCTCAAGGAAGCTTATTTTTCTGTGCCCATCTCAGAAAAGTCAAAAAAATATCTGCGATTTGTATTTAGAGGACAATTGTACCAATTTAATGCACTACCCTATGGGCTGTGCACCGCCCCGTTTGTATTTACAAAGTTGATGAGACCCTTGACTACTTATTTGAGACAAAATAATATCATACTAACCTGCTACTTAGATGATATTTTAATTATCGGTGAGTCGGAATTAATATGTAAAGCCAGTATTACATTAACTTGTAAATTATTACAAGATTTGGGTTTTGTGATAAATTCTGAGAAAAGTGTACTTTTACCACAAAAAACCTGTAAGTTCTTAGGGTTTACTTTAAATTCAACCGATTTATCAATAGCAGTTCCTGAACAAAAACAGCTGTCAATAATAGAAAAAATTGAGAATTTTCACAAAAAGAAACATTGCAGTATTCGAGATTTCTCCCAACTCTTGGGGTCTCTTAGCTCCATTGCCCCAGCTGTTCCTTACGGTTGGGTTTATACTAAGTTACTGGAAAGAGAAAAATATTTAGCATTACTACAAAATAATGAAGATTATGACGCAGTCATAACAATCCCCCACTCTGTAACCCCAGAACTCAATTGGTGGTGTAAGAATATTGACAATCCTAACTTAATTAAACAACATATTTTTTCTCTAGAAATACATACAGATGCCTCCCTTACGGGTTGGGGCGCAGTGTGTCAAGGACAAAAAGCGTCAGGATCCTGGTCACACTTAGAAAAAGAAAATCATATAAATTTTTTAGAGTTAAAGGCAGCATTTTTAGGTATAAAATGTTTTACAAAAAGTTTAAGTAATTGTGAGATACTGTTAAGAATTGACAATACTACAGCTGTAGCTTATATTAACAAATGCGGAGGGATTCAGTTTCCTCATCTTAACAATATAACCAGAGAGATATGGCAATACTGTGAAAGGAAAAACATCTGGATTTATTCATCATACATTAACACCAAAGATAACTTTGAAGCTGATAGAGAGTCTAGGAAAGTTAACATAGAGTGGGAACTTTGTAATAAAGCATATTCAAAAATTGTTAGCAAATATGGTACACCAGAAATTGATTTATTTGCTTCTAGAATTAACTCTAAATGTGAGAAGTTTATATCCTGGAAGTGTGACCCTGAAGCATTTGCAATAGATGCTTTCACCCTTAATTGGAACAAATATTTCTTTTATGCCTTTCCTCCCTTCTCACTAGTACTTAAATGTATTCATAAAATCCAGACTGACAAAGCCACTGGCATTCTTGTGTTTCCGTACTGGCCATCCCAACCATGGTTTCCACTAATTAAAACGCTTATTGTGGGCAACCTCCTGAAGTTCAACCCTAACAAAAATCTGTTATCGTCTCCTTTCAGACAAATTCATCCACTGCACCGTCAGCTTACCCTGGCTGCAGGACTGCTATCAGGCAGGCGTACGTGAGACGCGGAGCCCCAGCGTCAGCGCTCCAAATAATGTTGAACTCTCTGTCATCTAACACTATAAGACAGTATGACTCACCATTAAAACTGTGGTGGAATTTTTGTATGAATCATAATTTAAATACCTATGAGGCATCAGTCCCATACATTCTTAAATTCCTAAGTGAATGCTTTGAAAGAGGAGCATCTTATGGAACCTTAAATTCAACTAGGTCAGCTCTGTCCTTAATAATGGGCCCTAAAGTTGGGTCTGACGATAGAGTAAAGAGATTTATGAAGGGTGTATTTAGATCGAAACCATCTAAACCTAAATACGATGTAACCTGGGACCCAGAAATAGTTTTAAATTACTTAACCAGTTTACCTACGGCAGAAATCTGTTTAGAGAAACTGACTAAAAAGTTAGTTACACTTTTAGCATTAACTACAGGACATAGGGTACAAACTCTATCAGCAATTTCGTTAGATAAAATAGTTTTTTCTGATAACATGGTTAACATTTTCATACCAGACATTATAAAAACCACTAGAAGGGGTGCCACACAACCACTGTTTCAATTGAAATCATACATAAATAATTTAGAAATCTGCCCAGTTAGAACCTTAAGGACTTACATAGAAGCGACAGATACTCTACGAACAAGTCATAATAAATTAATACTTACCTTTAAGAGACCGCATCATCCGGCGTCTACGCAAAGCTTAAGTCGCTGGATAAAAAGTACCTTACATGAGGCAGGGATTGATGTGAATATATTTACAGCTCACTCTACAAGGCATGCTTCCACTTCTGCCGCTCTCAGATCAGGTGTATCCATTGATCAAATACGAAAAACTGCAGGATGGTCTGGGAATTCCGCTACCTTTGCAAGGCATTATAATAGACCAACGGAACGCTCCTTAGTGTCGTTTAGCCATGCAGTTTTAAATACGACCTTATTGTAATTACACTAAGGTCGCTTAGTTAAGTCCTAATGTAAAAAGTACAATGCATGCATGCATAAAGTACAATGTGCCATATTGTCTCGTAAGTAATATTAGTATGAATGTAAGCAGACTGATTAATACATAATTTGAATTTGTTAAAGAGTTATTTTAGAAGTCTATTTTCTGTTAATTATTCAAGAAGAATAAACGTTTATGTTATCTGACCCTAAACTGTTTGTTCATTCACAACCCTCACTTTAAACATCTACACTGTTAAACCCGTCTCGGACAAGGAGAGGAGTATAATTATATGATTAAACGAACTTACCTTAAGTGAAGTTCTATCATAATTATACGATGCTCCTTGTCCGAGACGGCAGTCCCATACCCTCCCAAAAGCGCTTGCGACTTTATTCCCTGATAAGGGTTGTTCATGTAATAGCTTTAAACGAAATGATTTACCACAGACCTGTCAAAGCGAAGGCGTTTTGTTTTTTGTTTTTTTTTTTTAGCTTTGAAATAGTGACTAAGGCGCTGTACAGCGGCGTGACTACACTGTTAAACCCGTCTCGGACAAGGAGCATCGTATAATTATGATAGAACTTCACTTAAGGTAAGTTCGTTTAATCATATAATAATCTTCAGTTATAAGATAATGTTATTACAAATGAAGCAACTTTAATTTCATTTCATTAAAGTAACTACTAATTAGTGCCTTACCACCAAGCCCACTTTTTTGCGTTAACATTTACTTCTGAGCACTATAGATTAGCTAGGTAAGTAAATAAATACTAAAAGTGCATATTTTCCACCTAGTAATCCTACATCCGATGTCAGGCTTCATAATGTGAAAACGCTCTAACAAAGGAAACCCAATGAAAGGATTTTTGCATAAAAAGAGTTTCAATGATGCAGATCGGATTGCGACTTAAAAAACCTTTTGAGAAAGCTCCTTCATCGGAGATTGAAGTTGCAATAATGATTTCTAACTAGCATGTAATTAAAATATCATAGTTACATTTAAACTTATTTTTCCAATATGACCATTAATAATTTGTTCAAAGGCCACCAATAGGCTAAGAAAATTAGATAATATTTTCCAGGAATCAATAACAGTTTTAATACCTTAATTTGGTCTTAAATGCGTGTATCCCGAGTTTGCACAATCCCAGGAGGTGTGTTACCTTTGGAGAGCCAAGTACAGTAGAATCCGATTAGTACGACTCCGCATAAAACGACCAACCGGTTTTAGCGACTTAGATATAGGCAGATGGTTGGTTTACATGCAAGCCACTATGAAAGTGCATCCGTTTAGTACGACTGCTTATATCGACATACCGCTTTTAACGACGGGATTTCACACGTATATGTTCGGTTACAACGGTGACAGTTCATTGTAACCAAACAATATATACAAGATAGAATATTTGTTCGAAGCGAATGTTCTAAAACTTAAGCACGTAAGGGTTTCATCTGGTGTAAAAGAATCTCCGCAATTTACAATGGCTTAAGTTGCAATGTAGTCGGGAAGTACGAGTAAATAGGTCAATGTTTCAACAATTTCTTTCACTAAAGAACAAAATATTATTAATTTCAATTATTCTGTGAGTTACATTAAACCATTATGAATTATAATGCACGTGTGGCTATTAAAATCGATAAACAACTTTAAAATTGACAGTTTGTTTAGTACGACATCCGGTTAGTACTACGTAATATTGTCGGTCCCTTCGGCGTCGTTATAACCGGATCCTACTGTCAAATTACACAAATTGTTACTTATTATGTCTTTATTTATTTTTTAAGGTAGTGTTGTGACCGAGTCTGCTGTTTCGATTAATATGACATACATTTCCGTAAGTTGATAAAAAGATTCTGACGCTTTATGTCAGGAAAGCACAATGTCAGATTAGCAGGATGCCAGATTCGCAAAAAGACAGATTCTCAGAATGTCAGATTCGCAGAATGCCAGATTCGCAAAATGTTAGTTTCTCATAATGTCAGATGTGCATAATACCAGATTCGCAGGCTGCCAGATTCGCTGAACGCCAGATGGTTACTGTGGGTATCAGGCGACGAAATACTTACATAAATAGAATAGGTCTTAATTCTCCCATTGCATTGTGATGTTAGTTTTCGTATTATAACTAAGAGTTGTTGACTTGGTTTAAGATCCATTCTTTAACTGAAATAATTAAAATTTATAAGGAAAGATTACCCAATTTGTTTTATCGAATAATCGAAAATTTGTCTCTCCCTCTCTATAGCATTTGAATTTTCGCGAGAAAGACGTACAGACGTACATTTCGAATCTTAAAGTGGCTGTCTATTCTCGTTCGAGAGCCCGAGAACGAGAGTCTAAATGCTGTTCTCGTGATGAATCGCCATTGTTTGTCTCCCCGCCCTTTCGTCTCCACCGTTCTCGTTTTCGGGCTCTCGAACGAGAATAGACACTAGTCTATGGATTTTTGGAGATTGTGTAAGTTGTTTCCGGATATTTGCAAGCCCTAATCACTCCGGTACTTTTTTAAAAGTTTTTACAAATACATAATATGAAACGTTTTCAATGCCATTTTACGTAAGTCCATGGTTAGTTTACTTGTTACAGTTAAGTAGTAGCTGAATATTTTGTTTATTCTTTGC
The DNA here is from genome assembly GCA_949128165.1 of Lathronympha strigana. Classification (NCBI taxonomy): domain Eukaryota; kingdom Metazoa; phylum Arthropoda; class Insecta; order Lepidoptera; family Tortricidae; genus Lathronympha; species Lathronympha strigana. The sequence goes on from OX421911.1 coordinate 7,522,780, forward strand.
ATTTTATAATTCTGGTGTTTAGTGAATATCACATAACATTCTCTGGAGGTGTTTTATTATTTAAACAAATCAAAATTAATTATCATGGACCACTTCTCGTTATTTATTAAAGAACAGTAACTTTTTCCTATTGACGACGTAAAAGCTATACAAAATCTCAATTATACAAACAAATTTGTACAAACTAGACGGGTTATGTATGTTGGGTTTTCGGGGGTAACTTTTGATGGTGTGAATCGATTTGAATCATTCTTTTTTTATTAGAAGGAAGATACGTGCGGGATGATAAATTAAGTACTCAAGATATAAGAAGTGTTTGCATATACAGTTAAATTACAAACTTAATTCAGAAATTATTTTGTAATTTTTTTTCAAAAACCGTTCAACCAATCAAGTTCAAAATGTTTTTTCAAGAAAGTTCTTATTATGTTCTAGGTTTTTTTTTTCATATTTTTTTAACTTATAGTTCAAAAGTTAGAGGGGGGGACACACATTTTTTTAAACTTATGGAGCGATTATTTCCGAAAATATTAACTTTATCAAAAACTGTTCTTTGTTAACCCTCATTATTTTACAAATACCTATCCAATGATATGCCACACTCTAGGGTTGAAACGAAAAAAAAAATCACCCCCCACTTTACGTGTATGGAGTACTATGAAAGTACTCTAAAAAAGAAATTATAACCACTTTTAATTTTACCACTTTGTTGGCGTGACCGATATTCATATTCGTACAAAATTACAGCTTTCTAGTACTTACAGTCACTGAGATTATCCGCGCACGGACGGACGGACAGAGCGAACCTATGAGGGTTCCTAGTTGACTACGGAACCCTAAAAAACATACTTTTAAAAGCTGATTAAAATGAAAATAAAATGAAACCCGATGTAAAAAAAGGTAATTTAATTAATAATATAAACCAACAAACCATGTAAACCTTTTAAGTGATGAGGAGTACTATTCGAACGTGTTTAAGTGACATTTCGATGCGAACTTCCGTGGAAAAGTGATCAATATCTTGATAACATGAAATAAAAAGTTACTTTAAAAAAAGGCTAAGTGTGCGTTTTTAATCAGCGTGGAACCTAACCCTACATCACATGTCGAGTACCCGAGTCGGGGCACAATAATCATATTGTTTTTATATAAAACGTCATCAACATATGTGTGCGCTGTATGTACCGATTTTCAGTATGACACCTAATCAATGTCAAAAAGATGTCAACCGTAGTCATAGAGAAACAATCTAGCGACGAGCGGTCACTGGTAAGAATATCGCAGATTTTTACGGACACATGATACCTACGTATAATAATTATCATGATGCTAGAGTTTTTTGTTTCTGGAAGACGAGTACCTATATTTTGTTATAGGCTGGGAGCTGGAGAGAGAAAATATGCGTGATACCATGCCCTTTGACACTTTAAACTCTCGCGTTTTGTACACATTATTATAAACATAGAACGGGTCTATGGCGAATTCATGACACATGGAACTATGTCGGAACGTCGGTTTATTAAGGTAAATTAATTAAATTCGCGATAGACCCGTAATTTGTTTATAACTATGCATTTTTTTGAGAAAATCTCCACCAAGTAGGTCATTACTTATCAAATTTATAAAATAAACATGTCAAGCCATATTCAATTCAGTATTCGGTAGTTTGCCTGTAGGTAAAAGAGGTATTTATTTGCAAGGCAAAATTGTATTATTGTAGGTATTTGTTAAATTAAAAACGGTTGTATGTGTTATTTTCATGGAATATAAAACGAATAAATCTTATTTTCAGAGAGATACATTTTCCACACACATGTCATTCTAGATTGACTATTTATCTTACCATTTGTTATTTACCAATTTCCATGCAGTAAAAACAATAACTTATTAAAAGAAATAGACACACAAAGCAGAACAAAAACGTCAAATTATATGGGTCAGAATGACATTAGCGAACAATTTTGCATTGATGATGATACAAACTATAAATGCTTCAAACGCACACGAGCTTACTGACGTAAGCATTAAGTGTCAAATTCATACACATAACTACCAACACTATTAAAACTTTCATAGGCTATTGGCACTTAACAAAACGTCACGTTCCAAACAAGACTACATATATTAAAATGTACCGCAATTGCGGTACTCTTATGGACACATTTTTTACTGCTGATTGGGTATCCAGTCCTTTTATTCTATATCTATGAGTAAAAAAGAAAGCAGTATAAGTTTTTAAGAAAACTTCCTTATTGAACGTCGCAACGCGTTGGATCATTTTTCTTCCGTATTTCCAAGTTCGTACTACTACTACTACTAATATTGAAACAAATTACTCCATAATCTTGCGTTGAAGGTCACTCACACTTCCTGTTTGCAAGTGCTTTAATTACTTCCAAACTCCGTGGCACTTAGGCATCGGCCAAGTTCGCGAGATTGGACGAATGTGTGTTGAAGTTACAGCGCGGCAAATCTTACCGAATATACTCGAATGAACTTTGCTCGAGTTGGGAGAAGAGTTGATCACGTCACAATTACATTACTTAGGTTGTGTACGTAAAGGTTTATGCTTTAAGTTTTTCCAAAGTTTTTGATGGTTTAAAAATATAGTTTAGAGTATTTTTTTTGAGTAAATGTCGTTGATGACTCCTGCTCCGGTTTTATTAACACATTGACTGCTAGCGAGTGCTACGCGCTACGCTCGTAGCCGATTACGTCGTTTTTCCGCTTTGTAGCGGAAAGCGACCATCCACAGAGAACTCCCCTAGCGGGTTCTAATAACCACTGTTAACTAATAACTTAAAGTTTATTTGCAAGACTGAGTATTTATTGGCCGACTGGCAATAGACGTTATTCCACCATCTTCGTAACTAAAGCTGCGAGTCACCGATGAGCTATCTGTGGCCTATCACATTTCCACCACGATGCTGCTAGGTCTACGACGTTATACTAAGCAAGCCGTGACGCACCTAGGGCCAGCGGTGCATAGACTGCGCTGTGAGCGCTGTGCGCAGTCTTCATGTCACCAACTACCATGCTTCTGGTTCTGCCACGTTACTCTGCAAGTTTAGTGAAACTTTCCAACCTGAGACTGCCAGCCCTTGATGAGCGAGCCGCGACGCACCTACGGCCGGCGGTGCATAGACGTCGCCGTCAGCGATGCGCACCTTGTAACTTCACCTACCACCATGCTGATCTACCACGTCTCACAACAAACTGCTGTACCTGTGATTGAGATTGCGAGCCTTTGATGAGCGAGCCGCGGCGCACCGAGGGCCGGCGGTGCATAGACGGCGCCGTCAGCGACGCGCGCCTCGTCACGTCACCAGCCACCATGCTGCTGGCACCACGTCACTCTGCAAGTAAAACTTACATGTTTACCAATTTTTTTACAGCTTACATATTTGATTTTAAGCTAACATGGTAATTTACAATATAATTACAATTGAAATCAGTTCTGTGCATTACGTGTGTGTGTATATCACGGTTCACGGTGTATCAGTTACACGTCACACGTTGTGTTCCACTGCGTTCTCAGAGGAAGAAGTGGACTCCATTAAAACCGATGAGCGGAATATAGTGTGAAGAGAGCAGAAGTTGAATGGAAATGTCCAGGATATGGTTAGTCTGATTAGACGTTTACACCCAGAGCAGATGCCTATATTTGTGGCTAGAGATCTACAGAGACTTCCACCAGTGAAGTTTGATCATGACGACTGTACTAGGTTGTTAAAAGACTTCATTATTCTACAGCGGGAGGTTGATACAAGCTGAAAAGAGTATGCGACTAAGGTATGTGTATGGACCCGGGTATGTCCTAAAACTAAAAACGGCGGAGCGTCCCTGAAAACGGTGGAGACACTGCGATCGCCAATCCGCATGCCAAGCGTGGCGATTACGGCAAAATCCCCCCACATAATGATCCAAAGATCCGGCTACCACCACCGACGACTCCTGGCCCTAGCAACATACATCACGCTTACACTGTGGACCGACGAAAAGTTAGCGGAACTGGATGGTGACGAGCTGAGAGCGGGGCAATTTGGGGTTGGACGTCGAAACCACCGGGGCATCTACTGGCTGGTTTCTTGGAGACGGAGGGACTCTATATGATGAACTCTTTCTTTAAGAAACGCAAGCACAGAAAATGGACCTGGATGAGTCCCGATGGTGCAACTAAAAACGAGATTGACTTCATCATGTCGACGAAGAGACATATATTCAATTATGTTTCTGTGGTCAAAACCGGAAGCGATCACCGCCTGACAAGAGGCACATTGAATATATGTCCTAAGCTAGGACGCTCTCGACTGATGAAGTCTACGCTCCGTCCTGCACTCCAAACTCAAAACCCCGAGAGCTTTCAGCTGAAACTTGAAAACCGTTTCGATTGCCTAGGCGATGATGTGGAAGAATTCAACGACGGGTTTGTGGAAGCTGTCCATAGCGCTGGGTCTAAATGTTTTAAGGCCCAACGGACAAATAAGACCAAAAGGCTCTCAGACTCCACTCAGAGACTCATTGATAAAAGGAGTAAAATTTGATTGCACGAGAGTTGAACAAACTTTGCCGTGTAATACAACGTTTTTCCCCTTACTATCCATACGATTACAAATCTTATCCCCATGTAAGTTATCTTGAAGAAACCATTTAAAATAAAATTTTAGAATTTGTCATAGAGTACCTACGCACTTGGTACTTAGATATTGCCAACAGTTTACCAAGTGCGGGATACTCCGGGGCTTTCCGAGCTAGTGAGGGGAAGAAGTAACATTATTTTCGTTGGAAAATATAGTTTGGAAAGCCAACCCTGTTTTTCAACTGACTTCAATATTTCTAAAGGAGGAGGTTCTCAATTCGTCTGTTTTTTTTTTTTTTTTTTTTTTTTAATGGATGTTACCTCAGAACTCCGTCATTACTGAACCGATTTAAATTTTTTTTTTGGTTTCTTAAAGTAGATGGTTCCAGGTTGGTCCCGTTTTTTTCAAAATCTATTTCTGATGATGGGATCCATGAGGAACTGAGGGAACTCCTCAAATTTGAAAAGCACATGCATGCTGATTTGGGTGATTTCTTAAGAAAATCGAGCATTTCTTTGCGAAAATTATCAATTTGGTGGAGAGGATCTGATAATAAAGACCAGGGATGGCAAAGTGGAACAGCTTGGTAATTCCCAGGACTATCATCCGATTAAAAAAAAAATGTCTGAAAATAGATGGTTCCAGGTTTGTCCCGTTTTTTTCAAAATCTATTTCTGATGATGGGATCCATGAGGAACTGAGGGAACTCCTCAAATTTGAAAAGCACATGCATGCTGATTTGGGTGATTTCTTAAGAAAATCGAGCATTTCTTTGCGAAAATTATCAATTTGGTGGAGAGGATCTGATAATAAAGACCAGGGATGGCAAAGTGGAACAGCTTGGTAATTCCCAGGACTATCATCCGATTAAAAAAAAATGTCTGAAAATAGATGGTTCCAGGTTTGTCCCGTTTTTTTCAAAATCAATTTCTGATGATGGAATCCATGAGGAACTGAGGGAACTCCTCAAATTTGAAAGGCCCATGCATGATGATTTGGGTAGTTTCTTAAGACACTCGAGCATTTCTTTACTAACATCATCAATTTGGTGGAGTGGACAAGATGATGAAGACCAGGGATGGCAAAGTGGAACTGCTTGGTGGGAATTACCAAGCAGCTCGATCATCCGATTTGAGACATTCATCTTATCTTTGTAAGGAAATACCTTCAAGATAGTCCTGTTTGATTATAGTTCTATTTTGATTATGGAATTTGAGGGAATGAGAGAACTCCTCAAATTTTAACGGCACATGCATTCTGATTTGAGGGTTTCATTAAGTAACTAAAACATTGTTTTGGGGGAGCCAACATTTGGATGAAGTGGACCTGATGATGAAGACCAGGGATGGCAAAGTGGAACTGGTCGATAAACCTAGCTCTACTTATTATCCTAGTTGTGACATTCATGTTTTTGATTTGATTTCTATTCTGATGATGAAGTTCTTGAATAATTAAGAGAACTCCTCAAATTTGAACGGCACGTTCATTGTGATTAGAGGGTGTTCATAATTAGCTTACTCATTTTCTTACTGTGGCCATCATTTTGCTGGAGTGGACCTGATGTTGATAATCAGGGATGGCATAATGAAACTGCTCGATAATTTACAGTCTGTCATCCAATTTAACACATTGTTATTTTGTTTGTTGTAAAGGTCTCCAAGGGAGTTCCGTTTGATTATACTTCACATGTAATGATGGAAGCCCTGGGACATTAAGAAAGCTCCTCAATTTTCGATCGTACACGTGCGGTGTATTGGATATTTGTAAAGTAAACTAGCTAACTCAAAAAAAATCAAAATTTCACTTTAACCGGGAACCAAATGAAGTCGGTTTTTTTTTCTTAAAAATTATTTTTAGTATAATTTTGTTATATTTTTGTTTTTGTAATTTAATTGTGTTTCTTGGATCGTAAATTAGTGGTTTATGTGGATAATAATATAATATTAAATATGTGTCAACATCCCTGTTATTAACACTTTGAATGCCGGGAACCCACCAGGTGGGTTCTCTGTTTGTAGCAACGTTCATAGCACCAAAGCGCCTCCATAAAGCGGTAAAAAGTTGTCACAAAAGGAATGGCGCCAAAATTTGAAAAAAACCCGGCCAAGTGCGAGATGGACTCGCGCACGAATGGTTCCGTGCCATTATTTTTAAAACTGCAAAAAATCTCGTTTGTTGTATGGGAGTTCCCTTAAATATTTATTTTATTCCGTTGTTAGTATTCGTTGTTATAGCGAATATAGCGGCAATAGAAATACATAATCTGTGAAAATTTCAACTATCACGGTTCTTTAGATACAGCCTGGCATGACATACGGACGGACGGACAGAAGGACGGACGGAAAGACGGACGGCGGAGCCTTAGTAATAGGGTCCCGTTTTACCTTTTGGGCACGGAACGCAATTTGGTACCATAGGTGATAGGTATTATTATTTTGGTATTTTATTCGTTTCGTTTCGTTTATCCCCTTCCTCAGAGATATACGTAACCCAAAACGTATTTGCCCCACTATTAAAATGAAGTTGCTTTTGGTCTAAAAACTTTTCACTGGTTAAAATTGTTTCCCTAATGTCAAACCACATGCGCGAAAACTCGTTGTCAAAACCTTAGAAAGTTATGCGTGATCAAACTGTCAAATCACTTGAGACACTGTGACTGCATGTGATAAATTACTAATTACAATAGCAGACGTCTTTGAATAGAACAAAGTGTGCAGATTGTTTTAAATCAATTTAGCTACTAGTTTCATAAATTCCTAATATTTGTCTAATACGTCAAATTGATCAAGCCCATATTGTTTTTACACGCCATTATACAGGTAATTCATTGACTCATACTGTATAGAATAGCGTGAGTGCCCTAAGTATCTTTGGGTCAGATATACCTACTTAACAAAAAGTGATTAAGTATTTTACTTAAAAACGAACCTAAAAATCACGATTTTAACTTAAATTTCCTACGTATTGCGGCGTACAATTTTCAAAATATTTAGTGCTATGTGATGTGCAGTTGATGACCAATAATTTGCAAAAGATTTTGTTAGTGGACAACGACATTTGTTAGGGTACGGCTTTCATACATGAAACAGTCTCAATCAATCTCCTTTAATACATTTTAAAAATTTGATACAAGACAAAGAAATCAAGCGAATCAAGAGCTGAAAAAATGAGATTCTTGTGGACCTTAGTAAAACACTGGTACAAAGTTAGTTTGAGGTTTTTAAGTCCGGGAATTTTATATCAAAAATGCAGCTCTATGGACGTATAGAATTTTCACAGAACATAAATGCGAAAAGACTTTTTCCCTACCTAATATTTTAAAAATAGAACGTGGGTTTGAATTGTACTACTTATTTGCTACGTAAGTAGCAAGAGTCAGCTGCAGATATAAAAGGCCCTGCATAAAAACTTGCTATGTAGGAAATCCATATTATCTCTTCAGTTAAGTATTTTTAATGCTTATGAGATTATTTAAATCGTAAAGCTAAAGAACCGAAAAGTCCATTGAAGAGTACAAGCGTATCATGTAACTCTCTCTGCGGGTTGCCCTGAGCCGCCTTTTGGAGGCCGCGGTGTAATCTCTTTAATATCCAACACAGTGCTGTTCCCATAGCTTACTGAGCGGAAACGTTATCGCCTCGGGCTTCAGATAAAAGTGTGTTCTGTATTTAAACTAATTAGAGCCAAACACGTCAATCTGTCGAAAGTAGGGTATTATCGTAAGAGTCAGAATGGCGGGTATCTAAACAAATATAAGAAAGTAATATACCACTATTTTGTACCTAATTGTTACTATTTAGTAACTCTAATATAAAAATTAGTACCTTCACATAGTTAAAGTTATTACGAAAATCAGTTACACTCGCCCACCTGACAGTCAGGTTGGCAGGTGTATTTTATTTAGTTTGCAATGATCACATGGGTTTTTAGTAAATGTTATCAATTTAAAAATTTGTCCCTAATTGTACCTTCATAATCAACTAGAATTTCTGCGTTTTCATTTGTGTTTCCCGAGGTTTTTACATTTTGTTCCTAGAGACGACATGTAACTTCTACAGACGCTCTACGGTGAACAGCCATAAACACACGATCGAACGTGCGTTTTACCAGACCAAAGTCACGTTTCGTTACGGGCGCCTGTTGCGATTACAGGTTTTCTCTTGAGACAAAGTGTAAAAAACTCTCAGACCTATAATCCGTAAATAGAAAGAGATGTCATATACTAAAGAAAAAGTGACCAAGGTCCCCGGTGAGCAGGGCTGGGATCGAACCAGCGACCTCCTGCTTTCGCGGCAGATAGTGGTGTGATTACTTACGTATTTTCTATAGAAGGCTAAACGTAAGCTATTTTCAAAATGCATTATTTTTGACCAACACTTCATGGGTTTGATGAGACAAGAGCAATTAAAATTGTCCAGGAAAATGCAATTATGTACACTCAAATAATGGATTTAAAAAAATGGTTCCGGACATATATTATTAAATCATAACTATTTCTTTGAGCACGAATCAAATCATTCATTATTTATAATAAAATGTTTTAATTACTGTTTTAAGTAGTCACAAATAGTAGTATTTATAAAAAATAAATTGAAAGGGATCCCAAACCTGGGCACTCGGTCACTTTTTTGTAGTATATGGCATCTCTTTCAATTAATACTTTATTAAGTCATGTTTAAATAAAGCGTCAAGACTTTAAGTCTTTAAATCTAAAAACTTGGGTACCAAGTTTTATAAATCTAAATCTAGGTCATCTGATAGTTCCATAAGTCTCGAATTCTTAACAACTCCCATGATACAAACAGTCTCTAGCGCTCGGCAATAACTGGAATAACAATAAAGCTCTGTAACTCATGACCTCGAGTTACACTGAGTGAGATTTAGGACAATCGAATATTTTTTGACTTAGCTACAGCAAAGTTAAAACAAGAGTTGTGATTTTCGCAGTCTTAGTACGAGTGTGAGGTTTGTTTGTACATTTTGATAAACGAAATGTGAATAAATGTTCACTGATTCCAGCTGTGTGTGTCCGGGCAAAAGCGTAATGAAAATTTTTGTAGCCATTTATTTACAATTCACATTTTTACATCATTCTCCCATACCCATTCCCCAGAGGTTATTTTATTGTAATTTAATACGTACGTATGTACCTACTTGAATTTAAATTTGGCAAATGATATAGCCGAATAAATATGATCATGTATACACTAGCAACACTTCACAGTGTCCATATTCTAACACTATCAAATACTATTAATATTTTATTTTTATTTTTTTATTAAGTACAGATAAGTATTTATTCGTCAAATATTACAACCATATTAAATACAATCACCTAAGATAAAACTAAATCTTAATAAAACCTAAATCTAAACACACACAACACTTTCCTACCTATTCAAAGAGCCCACCCCGTAACGCTCCCGACGCAAAGGTGCCCATCACACTCGCAGCGTTCCCGCGTTGAACTGCAATGGACAACCTCTGCGCCAGGAACGAACCGGAGCGGGAGTCATGACCCCTCTCTTGCAGCATTAATATTGTGATATACTTAGGTTCACACATAACCGCATATGTTATAAAGGCTGTAATAAAAATTCACGAGTTTATGAATAACGATGAGCGCACATCGAAAGGTTAAATTTTGATAGTTTTGTTTAATAACAAGCAATAAATACTGATAGCATGGAAGCATAGAACCTTTTTGCTGCCATTAAGTAGTAGCAGAAATGTTTAAATGCGTAATAATTATTTTGTGTTGATGACAAAGGATGATGTTCCATTCCCATTTTGTGTCAATAGCCTTGACACGGAATGTAACAATTTGTTTTCCTTTAAAACTATCGGGGAAAAACGTTTTTTATCTGCTAGTGGGGATAGTGACCTTGCGCTAATTCCTATGACTTACCACCTGTCCAGTATAAGTGAGACTTGGATGACCGTAGTAAGTGCCCACATATGCGCAATTAGAGGTCACATTTTTAAATTGGTCAAGACTTATACCGCCCTTCGTAAGCTATTGGCAATATCTAACTACGACGAGGAACTCTATGATACTTTTTGACCTTGAGTTTCGAATAGTAAGATAACTTACATATGGATAAGATTTGTAATCGTATGTAGTTTTTATTTTCCTCGCGATAGTGAGGTGAAAAATGTTTTATTATATTCGGCAGCAAAGTTTGTTCAACTCTCGTGAACGTCGTCTCTCTCTCTCTCTCAACTCTCGTTCTCGAGAACCTCGTAAAGCTCAACATTTGAATCTTTGAATCTTTTGCTTGATCGGGTCTTAATAAAAGCCTGAGAGATAAACAATACCTTTGCCCCTTGCATAAAAAATATTGTACTTACACGTAAGTTTTATTTTGTTCCTTAAATAAATAATGAAGACAATACAGTGCATTCAATTTTCGCGTGACGTGACGTCACAAGCCCCCACTCCGGAACTTTGATGCTCTTTATCTTCGTAAATTTTAGTTAACTTAAAAAAAAGAAAACAATAATTTGAATAATCTAACTGTCGGACTAATTAGAATGATAGTTTTTCAACCAAGTCTTCGTCATCTCTTATAAAAGTGTAATTAAATTACCGTAACTCATTCTATATCAAAATATAAGGAAATAACACCATCAAATAAGCTCATCTCAGCGTGGTGCTATTGTTGTACCTGATGTATACAAATTGTGTTTACATGGCAAATTTTCCTGTTCTTCAATGTTTTATCATTTCCATATAAATGAAAAACATTTCCTAGAATAGCACAATAATAGTGTACAAACAACCCTACACCCATCGATATCACGTCATTTATCATAGCAGTGAATCCCTTAGAACAGTGCTGTCCACAAACAAAACCAGTGACAGAGCATCAGTGGGTTAATACAAAACTTTATATTATGTTTTCTTACTTTTCTATTATGTAGATAATTCCTAAAACGTCATATTAACTAGTATCAAAAATGTCACCGCCATAACTCATTCACTTTCACATGTACCGCTTGAGCAATACAGACCTGTGTACTTACCATGAGTTGTAAGTAACCGTAGGCGTTAGTAGGCGTCACTCCGCGTTTTACGTTGACACAAAATGTTCCGCCTACAGGTGGCATAAACTTTCAGAGTTCGTGCAACGCGCATTACCTCACGGGTGCGTTCAGATATAATTATATTTCAAACACCACATATTAATTTATACTTAGACCAATTCATATCAATACTAATAAATAATAAATAAAAACGTGTTCTTATAATACAAATAGGCTCCGATGCATATTTTGTTTTTATTTATATGTTTATTCCAATTTTTGCACCACCATTCACACCGGACAGCATGGTGACAACCTTAATGTTAATGTCATCTTGAAATTTGCATGCTTGACAAGCTAACCGTCAAATGTAGGATACAGAAGCTTCTGTACTTTAAATTAGGACTATTAGTTGTTCTGTGGCGTTAGCGACTGCGCGTTTCTATAGCATGTCCGTCTCGCTCCTACCACTACTCTGGCAGGAGCGAGACGGACATACTTTAGAAACTCGCAGTCGCTAACGCCTACGGTTACGTACAACTCATGGTAAGCGCACAGGTAGAGGAGAGCGGCAGGAGAGTGAGACATGTGACACACTAACTGATATTTTCTCCCCGGCTTGGTACGCCCCATAGCAAACATTCGTAAACCTAGCGAGTTGTCACTTGGTTTTACCGCAAATCTGCTATTTTTTATTCGAAGTTGGACTACTGGATAAAGAAACATCTTCCTTTCCTATAGTGTGATAACTCTATTGCCCAAACTGAAATGTAGACGCTCTTTACACTTTGCGTTCACTTACACAGTAAAAAAATACAAAAAAAAAACCTTCATCGGGCGATATGACTTAATTTATTATTACAGCGCATTCCTAACAGGCCAAAACGGTTCATAGTTCATGCCACCCACGCTCGAGTAGGTAAATATCACAGCCCTGGTTGAGACTTACCAAGTTAGTTACGATAATTTGTTAGATTAAGAAATGACTCATTTAACCTTGAACATGTTCCTACATGTTTATTTTTTTCCAATATTTTTATTTTTTATTTAAGTAACAATATACGTCCGCCGCGCCCCATGTTTTGCTAATACCTACTTTGACATGAACTAGAATACCTAAACGACTTACTGCACAAGTGATCCTTTTCTGTTAAAGTAACTAGTTAAATACCAAGATGACGCAACTTCAGCACACAAATTAAACTGAATATATGGATAACCTTTCACGTGGTGATATGGTTATTTATTATTGTAGTGGATCCCTGGGAGAACGGTCTGGATCGCAAATAGAAAGTGCACAGCGCGATGTAAATGTCGCGCGGTGACCGCCCGGCCGTGGTTATTTCTGGAAGACACGCTGCGACCGACTTAAAAATATTATTATCAGCCGTTTATGAATTGATTGATGTTATTAAAAAAGGCATGTGCATGTATTTTGTGAATATAACATTTCATTATTAAACTTGCTAGGAATGTTTTGTTTTATATACTTACGTAATTATACTTTAAGAAATGAAAAAAAAAATTCAAATGATGAATAGTCCTAAGTTCCAAAAGTGCAATTTTACAATTTTACGAACAAAAACCTCTCGAAACCGATAGCAAAAAAAATGTTTTTAATTTAGTGCCTATATTTACTGAAATATTCTTATTACCTATCTTTAGAGTGGTAAAAAGAGACAACGAATATAATACAAACAAAACACAATACAATTATCAGAAGAAAAATAACAATAATATAATAAAAGATGTGCCACGAAATGGTGCACATTACCTTTATTATCTTTGTTGTTGCTTGGGCTAATGAAGTTGCCGCGTCGACCAGTTGTGATCTATTTGGCAGCCCTTTATAAATCATTACTGATTCCCGTTGAGTCCAAAAAGTTCCAGGTTCTTTGGGCTGTAATGTTTCTCATAAGGTTGCAGTTCGTGCCTACCTAACTGGACTGCTTTTGTGCACTAGTGGTGCATGCGCAGAGGATGTGCATCGCAGTTTCCTCTGCTTCCTGGCTGAACCAATATCCTGCGTCTTGTTTCTTACCCATTAGAAACATGTGCTTATTCAATTTGCAGTGCCCAGTCAGAATTCTGACCACCACACAGGCTTAGTACCTCTTGAGCCCTAGGAGCTCTTTAGTGTTTTTGTTGTTGAAGCCTACGAGTATTATTAGAGCTTTCGTGTGTGTATTTCCTTTACGGACTTCCACTCTGCGATTGCTCTTATCTTTTCTAGATAGCCTTTTATCTTACGTGTTTTATCGGATTTTACAACAAGCGTGGTTGATGACAACATTTTGCTTAAATACGACACCTCTTCTCGAAATAACGGCAAAATCAGTGTAATATTCCACCGTGGGCGCGGCTTATTATTCGAGGGATATAGAATGTCAGTCTGACAGGGTCGTTATTTAAAACCTTTTTCGTGCTTACCTAAGGCGGTTTCTATTTTAATTTGCTTTAAATCTGTTGGAAGTAACTTTAAATTACTCGTACCTACTGTACATTTAACCGACCTTGAAAAAGAGTTTTCAATTTGTGAAAGTGTAAAATAATGATAGTTAGCACTTAAGTGTTCCACACTCCAGAACCGCAAATTAAAAAAAAATACTTAGTCTAAGTTGGATTGGTTATATTTGTATCTGCGTATTTCTCGTTCGAATAAGTGGCATATCTGCCAGATCTGCCGATAAATGTATGGGAAATTTGTCTGGCGGATGCCCGGCGGACATACCCACTATGGAAATCTGACGGATTGCCCGAACGTATATGACCGGCAATACAGCCTGGATGAGAACGATGAACTCTTACGAAAACAGTTCATTTTATCTTTTTTTACCGATTTTTTTTTTGGGAAGTAAAACACTTTAAATATTATTTTAATAATTTGATTAAAAATTAATTAAATAGCACTACCATTTTAGGAAAACTCCCGGTGCACCGGCGGGCGCGGTATGTCCAGCATAGTCCATGAGTCGGTACCGACCCAAGACAAAGGACGATCGATCGTAATATACACGTTGTTTCACATAACACTAAAAACCTGAAAACCGATTGAACTGAAGTATAGATTGAGCCATATCTTGATGGGGGTATTTTTATTTTGTTTTTTTTTTTGTATTATTAGTTATATTTTGCGTGCCCATTTATTGTGTATATCGCATTGCTAGAGGTTGTGTACCTTTTTCAGTATTTAGGGGTATTTTGGTAATAATGGCTGGTTACTTGGACGGTTATTTTTTCCGCTACGAGTTGTTGTTTGTCAGTTTAATTTTAATGTTTCTTGCGTTCATTTTTCATGGCATTAATATATACGAATGTGCAATATTGTGAAATGTAAGAACGCTAGCACGCTGCAATGATAATGTCAACGTAGCGGTAAGGCGTTATCATGAGGAGTTTAGTGTCGCCATGTCAAATGCTACCATGGCCGGAGCTACTCAACGGTTTCAGGACTATGGTTCTTTACGACCACCTATGGCCAGAGAAAGGCATGTTGAAGTGAACCCTGCTTTCGAGGAGGCCGTCTTAGAGTACTTTTGCGTTAATCACACGGCTAGCACAGTTGGTCGTCGGTTTAACTGCAATCATAAGGTTATTTGAAAAAAAAAACAATTTTCTTTTCAAAAAATCTACCATATTACAACATTCCTGAGAAAGAACTCTACTCGGGATCTCAGCCAATTTCCAGAGGGTAGAGACACGTTGTATGCATCTTGCTCGTTCATAACTAGTCGGAGTGGGTGCCAATTACTTTCGTCGCTATTGATTCGTGGCTACGTATAACTCATGGTAAGCACAGCGCTATGCACGTATATTTATTTTTTATTTCAAAAAACAGTATATAGTACCTAATGTCCCGCTTGCACACTGGAGCGGCATCCGATACTTCGTCGAATGTGAAAACCACCCTTGCCCGCGATTCATTCTTTTCTAACACTACACAATGCGCTAGAATCGTCACACCCACTACTCCACTGGGCATTCGAGGACTACATATATCACTAGTTTCTTCTCAGCTACATCAATACAAATGGAATAAACTCAGATATTCGTTTACTTACAACAAACAGAAAAGGGTTTATTGATTGAGAGCACAATGTGATTGAAAGTATGTATTTTTCTCAAACATGATCGGAAGGAAATGTTTTCATTATTGTCACGATATTTACTTCTTGGCCCTATGTATGGCGTAAGTATGAACGAAACATTATTGCGCTGCTCTATTTAAATTTGCGTAGGTACTAAAACTAAACTGACAAAGGAAAAGAAAAAAATACATACAGTCAATGACCACTAGCTACTAGCGACATTAAAAAAAAACAAATTCTATGGTTCTATGTATATTTATGTGCGGTTAAACATGGTGTTTAAATAGCTCATTCAAATGGCATCTTTAAAAAATAAAAAAACTGGCAAATTAAACTATTTTTTCCTTATTAACTATTTACCTAGTAGTTATTTTAATTTTAATATTTCCTCACAGTGTTTGAGATTTATTTAACGTATTTGAAATGTTTTAATATAGGTACCTAAGTAACATTCGACTATCATATAAATTAAAAGATAAACTAATTAAAAAAACAGTTATAAAACCTTATTAATATGGGATTTAATTAGGAAGCCTTACGCCTTTGAAAAATACTTCACCTTAATTGTGACGGAAGTATGGGTCGTTTGGTTCAACTGTTAAATGTCGGTTTATGGTACCTATGACCTGCAACATGCACTTTTGACGTGTGTACTTACTAAAAGAGCCAAAACTTGAATTAATTTCGTGTATTAATATATACTTAGAAAAAACGGATTTTTTGCTAAAATGTGGTCAATTTACAGTTATTTTTAAAGTGAGATTTTCACTATTTACATATAAAATGTATGCTATTAGACAATAATAGCCCTGTAATAGTAAAAAGAAGATAGGTAGGGGATACCTGCTATTATTTACGACATTTACGTTAAATTATACCGAATAGTGTGCTTACCATGAGTTGTACGTGGCCCTATTCGATAGCGACTGCAGCGTTCGGGGACATTTCCGTCTCGAGCGAGACGGACATACTTTCGAGCACCGCCGTCGCTATCGAATATAGTTGCGTGCAACTCATGGTAAGCACCTAGGTACTAAATTCATGAAAGTTTTTAATGGAATACGGACTCTTCGCCGAGTAAACATAAACTTAATGTCAACTACGAAGTAGTCCATCAGTATTTTGGTTCCGGTTTGAGGTAATATTAAAAATAGAGGCTGTATACTCGAATAGTACTGAAAGAACCACTATCCACACGATTTGACCCATAAACAACGCATTAAACGCACACGCGTTAAGACTTTATACTTAATCCAAAAATTAAATGAAGGTGAACGAGAACAGTGTAGTAAATAATGATTTCTCGTCGAATTTTGTTGGAATTCTCGTTTTTATCTAGCTTTCTCAATAACCAGCGGATACTAAATCTTATTGGGACAGAAATACATATCGACCATTGCCCCCAAAATACGACGGAAAAACATTGTTCACTACGTCTGTACATAAACAAAAATACGTCTGTACATAAAACTACTTACCTTGCCGTGTATCTACATACTTGAGGCTGGATTATTTGTAAGGAAACACATATCTGGTTTTCACTATGTTAAAAGCGCGCGTCGAAATAATCAATTAGCTCTTCCAGAACCTAAATTAAACTTATATAAAAACCGACCTTATTATCAATCCATAACAATATACAATAAAATCCCTGATTCAATCAAAAAAGCTGAAACCTTTAATATTTTTCGCAACAAATTAAAGTCTTGGCTACTTAATAAATCATTTTACTCTTTTCAAGAATTTATGGCACATGATGTGAGATAATCATAATTGATAAATTTCCAATTTATTAAAATTAAAATAAAATAAATTTTACTGACATTATTATTAATTCTCATTATATTTTTGACATACAATGTACCTACCTATATTTTATATATTTTGTCGAAAATCATTAATTTAATCAATATTGTAAAATGTATTATCATAAAATTGGTTTAACCTAGACATTAAGCGAATTAGTACTAACATTAAGATAATTCTAGGATTCTAGGATTATACATATAAGTAGGTATTAAGAAAATTGCTATACCCTACACGGGGTCCATGTGGTTCCGATAATTTGTTAACAGCTGTTGTACCATGGATTGCAATAAATAAATGAAATGAAATACTTAAATGAAATAAAATATTAAATAAATGACAATGACATAGTTACCAATAATATATTCAATATTATAAAAGGTTAAAAAGCAGATTAACAACTAGATAAAATGACTTGAACATTTCTTGTGCAGCGTGGGGTGTATGTAAATATTTACGTATTTATTAACTTTGTAGTACTTACGCTCTTATCCTTTTTACCGTTAACCACGACACATTCTTGTCACGCCTCTAAGCAATATTTCGCGACGACGGAGCTCTACGAGCAGTGAATCAGTTCAAGTTTAACGTAGTTAGGAACCGAGTTGACTTATGTGAGTTCGTTTTGAGATATTTGTGACCAGCTTTATGTTTTCTATAAAGGCTTAAATAGTACATTACGATACCAGCGCGAAAAAGAGGAAATTCGAAACGAGTGGCGATAAATTAAAACACGACCGTATGGAGTGTTTTAAATCGACACGAGTTGCGAATCACGACATATTACGGTACATATGGCCCTTGAAATTTTCAACGCAGGCACGTATAATGCTCATTAGCTCTGCTTTCAGAGATAGAGTAGTATTGTAGAGTATTTTTAGATTTTAAGGTACCTTAAGTAAAAGGTTAAAAGTCAGCTACTGAACATAAGCCGGGTTGCTATTTCCATTGTTTAGCAAACAAACGTTTCACGTGCCACTAGTTTGAGAAAGTACGCACTTTCGTTCATTTGATTCATACCAATCAGAGGGACTTCGAAAAATCTGAATTCGGAGGATCTCAGTTTTCGATCTTTCCATGTTCGCTGCAGTAAGCCAGATTAAAAATCTGTCATAAGTTTGATTGAAATGTGCAGTGCTTTTCGCTCGCAAAATTTTACATTTACCTACCATAATTATATTATCGTGACTAGGCGAATCCATATAACATAGGTGGTCTATAGTCTTCCGTAAATCTTGGTGGTTCTTCAATTGTTGTGTCTAATAGAGACGTCTATTGTCTAACCTAATAATAATGGTGCAAGCGGTTTAACAGTACACATGGTACTATTTTACTACCCTAGAGCGATAATGAGCACTTTACGTATCTGCGTTAATAGTACATTACGCTACAAAAAGAGGAAAGTCGCATCGAGTGACGGTAAATTAAAAACACGACCACGGGCAGTAAAATAGCACCATGTGTAGGTACTGTAATAGTAAGTACATTGTCTATTAAGGGCGGTAAACAAGAACTGGTGCTAAAGTTAAACCCTCGTCTTCGACTCGGGCTTAAATTCACACTCGGTGTATTATTAGCGGTAGTGTAGTAGCACAGTCCACAGTACTCCGGAGTGAGCGGCGACTAAGTGCGGCGAACGCGTGGGGGGCAGGTCCTCGGGGAGCTCCGGGCGGGCGGGTAAAGTAGTATGAGAATCCTTTAAGACCATGGGCTTAATACAGGTCATTAAGTCTAAGTTTGCTTGCATATAATATCACCATTTACCAGCAGGCGTGATGAAAAAATTTAATGGGCCATATGTCCTGTTAAACTTCGTGCAATGCACGTGCGAATAGGCAAATAGCGTTTCATCACACTTGCTCGCAATAGATGACGCAGGCGATGCGGGATGTAAATCTTAAATTTCGACGTAGAGTTGTAAGTAGATGACGCGGGCGTTAAATAGATTTACCACCCGCGTCCCACTTACTGGAGAACGTTGTTCATATTTTACGCTACTTTTTATGCCTAAATTAAAGTAAGATGATGAAAAACATTGTGTTAAAATTAAGTAAAAATTACGAACTCGTGTTAAATATTTGTGATTACTTGTTTACCGCTCATAATGCTCAATGTTCTATTCTACACATGTATACGTAACTACCCTACTAATATTTTCTTCGGCTACCTCGAACACTATTCATGGAAATTATACGTTTTTTTAAATCAGTTGGGTCTTTACAGGATGATGGATACACACTTTACAGGATAAATTTTCACAGCATAGAATGGAGACTGTGAAATGCTGTAAAGGATTAGAAACATGGCGATTTAGATAATTTACGCTATGTAGGTAATAATCATAAATCACTTGTTGTCACATTCTGCAATCTACCTTGTTCCAAGTGTGTGCTCCAAACCTCGGAATGCAGTTTGTATATTTCAATCATGAAGATATTATATTATATAATACGTTACGTATACGTTTGTATTATGTTGCTATGCCCTTGCAGGTTTTCTATCGAAACTGTAGGTACCTAGCCATAAGATCACGCAATTTGGAGACATGAAATGCAATAAAAGATATGACTATACGCTTAGATAAATGAAGGAATATATAATAACTACACGCCATTTGCTCCGTTTTAAGGTGTTTCCCACATTCACTAGTTACTTGAAAGCGAATGTACTGTATGCGGCAGGAACACAGTCCCTGTAATTGTAATTTATCCCAGGGCGTTTCGTGGCCTTGTCAGGGGCTCCCACTCCCTTAACGAGCTCCATGATGTTTAGCTCTATGTACCTAGTTGTGTAATTATTCAGTGTAATCCCTAACAATGCCTATTTCTTCTGTGTTCAACATTTTTCTGAACTTGCGTAGGTACAAACTGTTACGTAGATGTATATTATCGTATACATCTACGTATCGTAGATGGTCATTTCTAATAACCATCTTCCATCTGGTAATGAAATATGGTTTTCGTTGCTGGCTTATGTCTTCAATTAATCCAAAAATGTTCAGTTAATGAAGCAAAGAAAAAACTACTAAAGAGCATTATGCACCTATCCTACCAAGAGTCAGAGAACCTTGTAAAGATCATGTATTAATACAGCCTTGCATACTCTCAGGTACAGTCACACACACACACACACACACACACACAAATACACAAATACACACACAACGTCCACTAGAACACCTATTTTGCTTTTATTTTTGTTGTTTTGATTTTATTTTTGTTTAAGTTTATTGAAGTTCAAAAATGCTTGATTTGATTTGTTTTCTTCTTCAACATTAATTTCCATTTTATGATCTCAAATTTTTTTAGATTTTTTTTTTTAGTTTATTAAATGTGACAAATTGTGTACTCATGTTTAATAATTAGTAACTACTAACTTTTCCTCCACGGGACAGGCATTGCCTAGTGTGGAGGACAGGATAATCTGTAAAACTGTATATTTTCTCCGAAATAAACAATTTTCATTTCCATTTTAATTTTTTCATTTTCAATTAAAAAATAAAATTGATGACCTAAAGTAACAAAACCTAAATTTACGAATTTACGAGTATAAACGTCAATTCAATCTTAAATGCCGTTCATCATGTTTTGTCCCTATCCGCCATTTTGAATTTTGTGCGTGTTAGAAAAATGCACACGTTTTCAGGATTGTTCGTCAGAACAAACGTGACACACACACACACAATGTACCTATAAATGTAAGTAGTTTAATATTCGTGGCGTTATATTTTTCACTCGTTCGTATTTTTATTTAGTTTAATGTAAAGCACTCCTGTTAATGTGTTTTGACATAGGTTTTAGATGTTGCGACTAAAAATAGTGTAGAATATAATTTATGATTAATTTTAGGAGTGTATTTAAATTATTCACAAACTGGACATTTGGTGAAACGGCTCGGTGAAGATTTTATGACTGAAGATATTTTTACGATTCTAAAGATAACATAGACGTCACATGTTTAATCTCAACCTAACTAACTACGAGTAAACCATTTCATATAATTACCTATAAGTAGGTACTTTAAAAAAATCGCGGAATGTAAGTACTACTAAATTTATCATGTAGGTAAAACACTGGTAGGAGTTCTCTCATACTAGACACAGTACTAACATCAAGGTTAAAACGGTGCGGGTATACAATAGAAGATATAATATATCTAAATATGTGTATCTTTGTAGCTATATAAAGAAAGTTTAGTGTGTAATAATCTAAATTCATTTTGCTATCCTACCTAGTAAAAACACAGAGAATACAAATTTCCCAATCCACCCAAGTAATCGAGTTTTTTTCCCGGGACACTCTAATTTATGCTTCCATGGAGATGAACCTGATTGGATCCAACTTCCAATTCAGAAACAACATTGAAACACGCGATTGATATCTCTTCAGCATACCGTAGAGCAAGAGGGTTTTCCTGACGTATGGATCGATACTAATTCTATCGATGTTCGTAAATAAACGTGTTTGATGGGTTTCCGTTCCGATTTACATTATGTGCTTCACATGTCTTGTCGGTGAGTCGAGAACAATTTCATGATGTTAACGGTGGATTGATTTCATGCATAAATAAAATATACGTTAAAAGTAAAATAAAACGTTAAGAAGTGAACTCTTAAATTGAGTAAGTAACCAATTTCTCCCTCTAATCTTTTTTCAGCGCTGTGTGCAATTCTACGTTTTACCAATTTATTTTTTCAGTTGAGTAATCAATCAAAAAGGCTCCTCACATCAGGTAACTTGGATTAGACTATTTTGTAACGATGACAAATGAAAGATATACATGATTTTTTCACTGCGCATTAAAAAATTGTAGAAAGAACATATGAAGACATATGATGGGTCGTTGCGAGAGTGTTGTAAATGGCACAAACATGACTTTCTGGTTTTTGTATTGATCTGATACTGGTAGGGATTTTCATCAAGTTTTTGATACAAGAAAGTTTAGTCATCATTTATAAATAATTTTAAATTGTTATATTTTTACTTTATATGATTTAGGTAAGTTATAATACATATACCTATATAGTAAAAAATATTTCGGATACGATTGTTCGGTGTTCGTTATTTGGCATCCTTAAAATTTATAACCGCACTTACGTCTGTAGAGTGGGTAAACTATACATCCAATAAACGCACATTTCAAACATTATCTATTCACACATACATCACGATATAAATAAACACGTAAAATGATATTTGACAGAAGTGGCTAAAACGGTACGCAAAATTTTTTTTTTTCTTAAGTGCTTTTTGTATATAACCGTGTTGGTTATATTTTAACCGTGACTAAATTTTAACATCCATCTAGTGTACGAGTATACGTAGTCAGACAACGGCATACGACATATACTAGTCGCCTTATTATGTTTTTATTTTTTCATTTAATAATTTGCTTCTTTCCATTTCACAGCTTACAAGTAGAATCCAGCAACTTAAATGAAAGGTGTTATTTAATGTCGTAGAGGAAGAAGCCTATAAACAATTTAAAATATGGTAAATTTGTAAAAATTCAAAAAAGTATAATTTTAATAATATATTGCCAATCTGTTTAATAACCACATATGCAATTTTGTATAGTGTTTGCAATTTCACACACACTATCACAATATTGTTTAAAAAAAACTTCACTTGATAAAAAAGGTGTGTGTACATTTTTGGCCACTTCTACTAAACTCCATTTGAGGGTTGTGCACGTACATTTTATGAATGCAGAATTCGTCACCGCGGCGACGGCGACGGCGTTGGGTGCGCGGGAGTGGGTCGACGTACACGCGTGTCGAGGCGGGCGCTCACTGTCGGCGCGGGAGCCGGCGCGCGCGTCGCTCCAAATATAAACGCCAACGCATTATTATTTATTACCACATTTTCGCTTAGATTGTAAAATCAGATAGTCAAGAGTGCCAGACTGGAATGTTTTTGGCAAAACATCGGGGTTTTGAATCAATGTCATCGGTACCAAAATACCTATTTTTAAAAAAAGAATTGTATTTTTCGTCGTTTTGAAATATGAAAGCATTGTTTTGAATTTGATAAAGAAAAAGTCACCGCAAAACAGTTACAACTTGGAAATATAACTTGATCATTATGAACGAAAGTACGACTGTACTTCCTGTTATTAGTATAATATTTTGGGGTTCCGTACCAAAATGTCAAAAACCCGCCCATAGTTTCGACCCATGCCGTAGCTCAAAGCTATTCCCAAGAATTGATACTTCATAGAGGAAAGGATTTGGGCACGTATTAAGACGTGGAGCTTTAGCCATTAAGCGCTTGGTAGTTCAGGGTAGAGTAAAGGGTAACAGATCGCGCAGAAGGCCTCCAACGACCTGACTGACCAAATCAAGTCTGCTTACAAAGAATCTCCTGCAGGTCAAGCAGCTGCAGGTAAGGTCAGTGTATTTGTTATTATTTCTTGTCAAAAATAAGCGTGATGCTAATCTATTCTAACATTATTATATTACAGCAATTTAACGCCAGGTATACTTACATAAATATTCGTGTATTTCCTGGATTTCTTTGTTAAAACTGCAACAGTAATCAAACAATCTGTTGATGGAATAATATTACCTATTTTCAATATACCTAGGTTCATTTTTCATTCAAGTTTTGTGACAATGTAATAGTATTCACGTCTTACATTTAGGTATATTTTGACATAATAATATACCTTTACTTTATCAATATTTTGCCCAAAGTTTAGTTTACTTACTCCTCTGGCGCAGCGACCCAAAGTGTGTCTTGGCCTCCAATACGAGTTTAGTTTAGTTTAGTTTTATTTTTTTAGTATTGAAAATTAACATTCTGTTTTACATGTTAAAATAAAATAAAATGCATTCACAAAAAGACCGTCACATATAAAAAAAACCAGAACAATAATAATAATAACCCTTGGGTCCCATGTCCCCGAGAGTCGGTCAGGCCCCTTTCTCCGGCTTGCCTAAGTGGCCGGCTGGAGTGGACCCCAGTAGGGGCCGCAGGACTCTCACCTCTGGCTTGCCTTAACCGGCCGGTCAGAGTGACATGTCAGAGCTATATGCTCGCAGAGTGGAAGTGACAGATACATAAGACGCGAGTTGGCACAGTGGCTGCTTACAGCCACTGGGTAGAAAGCGGCGCACACCTCTCGACACCCTGAGCCACTCACGCAATGTTGCCCCCGTGTCGCTCCGTGCGAGCGACACCGTTTTCGGGGGCCCATTTTAGTGAGTTGGCGAGTCACCACCTGCCTCTTTTTTCGTCTTTTTCATGACTGACCAAGGCAGGTGCCATAGTCCTTTCCATAGTCCCGGTTCCCCATTCCACTAGCACCTTAACCCAATAGCCCGGTTTCTTTTGTTTCTGTTTTCTGCAATAGTCTTTTACAAGGGGCCTCTGCGCTGTTGGCTTCGGCTCCACGCACGCCGTCCAAAAGTCCGGGACGAAATACCCCTTGGTTCCGAGATTATGTAACAGACAAATAATAAATAATGGCTACGTACAAAATAAAAGGACTTTCTATAAATAAAATAGAAAGTATGTGGCATGTCAAATAAAATTTACCTTTTAAATAATCTATTTACAAATAAATAAATGAAATGAAATAATATAATACACAGCTAGGACAACCTAGGAAATGTCAAAAAGTCAAATAAAAATATTATATATTAAAAGACGCAAAATGTCCAAAAAAAATTACAAATAAAAATAGAAATGTTAAGAATTTTAGTTAAGTATATGAAATTGGGTCAGTGTATTCTTTTAGATAATAAATTGTTTTGTGTAATAATAAGTCCTTCAGTCGGCGCCCAAATACATCATCTGATCTGGTTTTTATCGAGAAGCGCGAGGCGCCGCGGCACGGGCTGTAGTCGGCCGGTCTGGCGGGTTATTCTGCCAGGCATATTCACACGTTTAAATAAATGGATATTATTATTACGGCGTGTGAACATTATTATTTCGTAAATATAGAGAGAATAGTGCGTGAAGATCTTGTATTTCTTAAAGAGCTGCCGACATGAGTGTCTGGGATGTACACCTGCTATTACACGTAAGGCTTTTTTTTGTAGTTTGAACAGCCTCTCTGATTCCGTGCAGTTACCCCATAAAATAATACCGTAGGCGTAGGACACGAGTGATTGAATATATGAATGAAAGATTTGTAACAGTGTATTATTTATAACAATTGGCTTTAGTTTGCGCAGCGCAAATACAGCACTACTAAGTCTATTGCATAAATTGTTTACGTGTTTTTCCATTTTAGTTTGGCGTCAACGGTAAATCCCAGGAACCTGCACGAATCACAGCTTGGTATTGGAATCTGTAGTTTTGGGATATTTACCGAAGAACTGGCCGAAAATAGGATTATATTTGACTTTGTGATGTTAAGAATGAGTCCGTTTGCCGAAAACCACCCGTGAAGTTGGTTACATGTATTTGTTATGTTTTCTTCGAGTTGCGAGTACGTATGCGCTTTGACCGCCAAGGTGGTGTCATCGGCGAACAATACCATTGTGCCATCAGCGACAGAAGAAGAAAGATCATTTATGAATATCAGAAATAGCGTATTTCCGAGCGCGAAACCTTGAGATATTCCTTGTTCCAGTGTACCTGCTTCGGATTTAATATTTTTGCCATTCATATTGACCTCAACCGTCTGCCGTCTATTTTTAAGGAAGGATTTAAATAATTTGTAGGTATTATTTACGATGCCATAGTGTCCTACTTTCTCTAACAGTAACTCATGATTTATTATGTCAAAAACTTTGGACAAGTCGCAAAATACGCCTGCTGGTTTGACATATTGAAACGAGACATTCTTTTCCAAAAAAGTGACGTGTCACAGACCGTATCAATGTTTGACCCTGGGTATTTTTAATACCCAGCAAAAATACAGCCTCTTAAAAAAAACTCTTATTACTACTACTAGGTAATTGAATTACCTATCTTATAAGTGATATTAAATAAATAAATATGATGGGACAATCTTACACTAATCGACCTAGTCCCACGGTAAGCCCAATAAGGCTAGTGATGTGAAACTAGGCGACGATATATATAATAGATAGTTACGAATACTTAAATACATAGAAAACATCCATAACTCAGGAACAAATGTTCGTGATAAACACACAAATAAATGCCTTGACCAGGATTCGAACCCGGGACCTCCTGCTTCGTAGGCAGGGTCACTACACCGACTAGGCTAGGAGGCCGTTAAATTACAATAGTATCCAATAATATCGGTAAAATTCCATAATTGCATAAGACAAAAAGCCTACCGAGCATATTCTGACAGCAAGACGACGTAATGAAATAATTTATAAACGCATTAATCACGTAAATTAACCTTTCCATGGTCTCTAGTTTTTTTCACGTTTGGCCAGTCGGTGGCTATTTTGCATAGGCCATCTGACTATCATTTGTTCGTATTGAGGTGTAAAACTGACGTTTACGAAGCCAACGTTGTACTTTAACATCAAAGTGACTTAAGTGACCACAATATAACGTTAAAATTCATTGTAAAAAATAGGTAGGTACAAAAAATACTGGCTTTTTAATTTAGCATAAGCAATGGTTGTTTGTCTCATAAACTTGGTGATTTAACGAGTAGCAGCTGCATTTACTGACTCGAGTAGTTGGTAAATATTGTGATTAAAAACATAAACGGAACACAAGTTTAGTGATCTTTATGTGGCACGGACGGTGGTGCTGAATCTGTACTCTATTCTGCTAAGACTAAGACCGCGCACTCCATTTTTACGTTTTAGCGATATTACCATACAGAACAAATCTGGAGTGAACTCGCTAATTTATTGATGAATTGAAATTTATAGTAAAGCATAAATATCACAAGCAAGTGAAGTGATATAGAAGATTATATAAAGTCTTTTCAATCATTCACTTTGATACTTACTGCACTTTGTTACTCGCACCTTTAATAACTCACACGACCAACTTCTCTAGGTCAAAAAATCTATTTATACTTTACACCATCAATAAATCGTAAGTATGAGTAATCGATATCAATGACACGACTAACTAGCGATTGCTGCTCAGCAAATGATACGAGTAAATAGTCGGAAAATGATAATGATGTTATAAATATTTGTATTATAATCAAAAAATCCAAAGACATTAAGTACCTACCGTTTAAGTTTTGATACTTACAGTATCGAACTCACTCAGCACAAGTATATTACAAAAACACAGGGTTAATATGAAATTAATTATTTTTATATAATTTCAATGAATAACAATCGCGGTAACAGAAGACAATACAGGGTTAATATGTTTACAAAACTGCACACACACCTTTGATCAGCAGCTGAACAAAAAATACAGATTTTGTATGATACATGTAAGTAAACATTTAAAGGAAACAATGTACCTACCTTTTTAGGGTTCCGTAGCCAAAATGGCAAAAACGGAACCCTTATAGTTTCGTCATGTCCGTCTGTCCGTCTGTCCGTCTGTCCGTCTGTCCGTCTGTCACAGCCGATTTACTCGGAAACTATAAGTACTACAGTGATGAAATTTGATGGGAATATGTGTTGTATGAACCGCTACAAAATTATGACACTAAATAGTAAAAAAAAGAATTGGGGGTGGGGCCCCCCATACATGTAACTGAGGGATGAAAATTTTTTTTTCGATGTACATACCCGTGTGGGGTATCAATGGAAAGGTCTTTTAAAATGATATAAAGTTTTCTAAAAAACATTTTTCTTAAAGTGAACGGTTTTTGAGATATCAGCTCTCAAAGTCGTAAAAAGTATGTCCCCCCCCCTCTATTTTTATAACTACGGGGTATAAAATTCTAAAAAAAATAGAGGTGATGCATGCTAATTAACTCTTTCAACGATTTTTGGTTTGATCAAAGTATCTCTTATAGTTTTTGAGATAGGTTGATTTAACTGTAATTTTGGTTAAGTTATTGTGCTTACACTGAAAACGATGGCTGAACCTTATAAGTTTAGGCTCCATTCACCAGGTGTATAAATTGACATAATAAGTTTATTATATTTGCTGCTACGGAACCCTTTGTGCGCGAGCCCGACTCGCACTTGGCCGGTTTTTAAATGTGATTTTAGAAGTGTACCTGCATTTAATTATTTACATACCTATTTCATCAAATGTATTCTAAGACATCTAAAAGAATAAAACTATGTCTTTCATACTAATTTGTTTTGTGGCAGTGGCCCAAACATCAGTGTTTGTCAACTCTTGAAGATTAGATACAAATAAACCTTGACGCTCTTGAGGAATGATTTTTATAATGGCATGTAGGCATATTAATTAGTATGAACACGTATGTTATGTAGGCACTGACTTGAATTTTGTGATGCTAAGATATTTTACCCCGGAATTCGTATTAACTGAGAAGGCAGACATGAAAGAAGAACAAGTTTGAAAAATTGACTACATCTACATCTACGGAGTCGCGAATGAGAATAATAAGAGTTCCTTCTTTATTATTTTGGTACAGAGCAAAAACTAGCAAAACACTGTTTAGAGCGTCTATATCATGAATTCTAAAACCAATACTTAGTACAGTCATCTACAATAGTATCGTTCGCTATGAATACCGTAAAATACGAGTATCTGACACAATCTTATTTGTGCCGCCATAACAGTATGTAGTATGAATGTTATTTTTACGGCCTTTATAGAGGAATAATACTACTATTGCATGTAACTGTACGTACGTAACGCACTTATCAGAATTAATTAAAAGTTTGAGATGTCAGGTAATTATTGTACCTAACAACTCAAACTTTTCAGTCCTCATTATACACAAGCTACACGCCTCAGCGCGTATAAAATTTTTGGAAATGTCCCAAATCTATTAGTGAGATTGATACCACGGTAGTATCATACATATATGTATTTATGAAATATGATGCCTACTCGTATCACGCTACGATAATGGATCTACAACTACATTTTGAGCAGCTTGTCATGCTACGAACGAGCTAGAGCGCGTAGAACGCGTAGGTTAGGTACCTAATCTACGACTGCCCTCAGACCGGGAACCTTTCCTGCATCTCCAGAGGATGCCTTGTAGAGTGGCGAAACACGTGTATTGTAATATTATAACTAATATTTAAAACGGGATAATTACCATGTAAGTTTGTTTTATTGAGCAACCGATATTTCGACACTGTTGCAAGCGCCATGTTCACGGAGTAAACTGACTAGCTGCGAGTTTTTAGTTGTGATCTACCCACACGCCATAGCGATCTACCCTCTATAAATACGGAGAGAGGGTAGGAAACTTAGTTACATGCAAAATGGCACTGGCACTAAACTAGCACGTTTGGTGGAATAGCAAAGTAAAATAATTGTCATAGGTAATCAGTTCGAGAAATTTATCGACATCGATATCAAGACGACAACGTGAAAGCGATTTCAAAACGTGGGGATACTACAACAGGGATGACAAATAGGTTGAAAAAACTATTATTTCAATTATTCCGTCAGTTAAATAGTCCAAAATTACACGAGACAAAACCCTAACGCGTTTGGATTTTAAAACATTCACTTAAAACAATGGTTATATCTTGTGTGTATTGTTCGGTTGCAACGCTCGTCATCGTTGTAATCGAACAATTTCGTGTGGAATCCCGTCGTTAAAACCGGTCCGTCGATATAAGCGAGTCGATATAGTCGTAATAAACGGATGCACTTTCATAGTGGCTTGTATGAAAACCAACAATTTGCATATATTTACGTCGCTAAAAGTGGTTGGTTGTTTTATGCGGAGCCGTACGTATATAACGTAAGTTATATAAAAAAATAAATATCTTAACAGTTCATGAAAAGGTAAAATTCCTGATATCTGAAGCACTTGATGAAACGTAGCAAGGTAGTGTTAAAAACAGGTTAAAACTATATTGCTAGATAAATTTCATGGTGGAAAATAGTAAAAAAGTATCACTCACTGGTGGGTAGATTGTTATGTTGTGCTAACATTTTTTATTCTTATGCCATCCAGTACACGTTGATCTTCAGAGAAAATAATATAGTGTAACCGGAGGTCTAATGAGTTGTACCTAGTCATAAGTATTAGTGTTTTCATCACACCCTCGTAAAATGGTGATATTATAATATGCAAGCATACTTAGACTTAATAAGCTGTATTAAGCCCATGGTCTTAAAGGATTCTCATACTACTTTACCGCCCGCCCGGAGCTCCCGGAGCACCAGAAGGCCTAGTATAAAAATTTTACGACATTAACTCCTCGACCGCGTTAGCGTATCGGGAGTTCAAATTATGTTTGCCGTTTATTTAAATCATCCGGCAACTTTCATATTTTGACCCCTCGATACGCTAACGCGGTCGAGGAGTTAATGTCGTACAACTTTTATACTAGGCCTTCTGCCCCCCACGCGTAGTCACCGCTCACTCTGGAGTATTGTGGACTGTGCTAGTACACTACCGCTAATAATTATTGTTTCTATATCTGCCCTGCAGAAAGTTTATTTATTTCCTCGCAAATTTTATGAAAAACATTGTATGTATCACGGGCGGTGCAAGTCTTGTCTTCAACTCGGGCTTAAATTCACACTCGTTCGTAATTTCATGTTTACCGCCCTTAATACACAATGTACTATTAACTCCACAACCTGTGTTGATTTAAGGAGCGCACTATTCGCCAAAAAACTGCTTTGCAGTTTGATGAAAACTTTTATAACTTAGGTACTTTAATTTTTGTTTTGGAATAAATAAATAAAAAACAATTATCACTGTATTTTCGTCATTTTTCAACTGATGAACAAAAGAAAAAATACCTGTCCAATATTTTATAATAATCTAACAGGCGGAATAATTCAGCTTTTTCTTGTAGTCTAGCCTATTCCGTCTATAAAAAGCTCAATATTTTTATCATACGCTAAACTGACTTGACCTTTTGAACAATAATTATAGTGATGCAACGTATTCGCACTTATGTAATAGCACGTATTTATAACCATAGCATCTTCAGTGTCAGGCAGTGAACTAGATGTCTGCCATCCAATTCATGATTGAAAAAATTAAGTTACATCGTCGAGGTATACAAAAAAGGAATCTGCCACATGCTTCGTCAACGTACCATTAGACATAAACAATCCGCACAAGCTTTCGCGGAGTATCACATAAATTTTAAAATTCTAACAAAATATTATTTTTATTATGACTTGTGCGTTTAAAGGTTGTTTGTCCCGTACAGAAGGCCTAGTATAAAAGTTGTACGACACTTACTTCTCGATCGCGTTAGCGTATCTAGAGTTCAAATTATATTTGCCGTTTATTTAAATCATCCGGCAACTTTCATATTTTGACCCCTCGATACGCTAACGCGGTCGAGAAGTTAATGTCGTACAATTTTTATACTAGGCCTTCTGGAAAGAAAGAAAATTCGGACGAGGCCGTTTCCTTTCGTCGGTAAGTTTTGATCAATTTTGATGATTTTCATGTAAGGATCTAGTCTAAATATGATAATAAATATTAGTGTAAGCATTTTTACTAAAGTTCCTTAAATTAAGTCAGCTGACGTTATATGCGGCAGTTGCAGGTATTTTCTTTCATATTTTGGGTCATATATGGGAATATTATCTTGCAACTACAAACTTTACTGTGATTCATAACAAGCCGATTTATATGTACGTATTTTTATATACACACTCATTCAAAATCGGCTTTGAACTAATCACCGCGCGATATTTTGTGGGTCAGATCATTCATGTAAAACGGATTAGTTAACAGTTTGAATGAGTTTGCATTTCAAACTGTAGTTTACATGGACAACAATACAATGGGTCGTTTGCTCCCGCCCTGCCATTCAAATTCACGAGGTTCATTTGTACGCGTACGCCTACAACCTGTTTTCAGGTTAACAAAATAAGATCTTTTGAGACACGTGTCGTGAACGTGGGCTTTTATGCAAACTCGGATATTCAATTCAAATACATTTCAAGTTTAACATATAAAATAAAAGCACTGGTTACATATACGAGGCTTATCCAGAAACATTTAATATTCAGAGTCGATGATGGAATCATTCCAGATTTATATAATTAGCTTTTTCGGATAATTTACGTTGAGTTCCGTTAAATACAATCGTATAAACTGATCCTTAGCGCTATGTTTTTAACTTTTTTGCTCTATTATTTAGTCAAAACCTACTATTATCTAGTTTAACTACTTATATCTTATATCTAGTTAAAACCTACGGGGGTACGATTCGACGTACCAAAACTGACACATCCATGTGAATTTCACCGATATGAGATTTTATGACACACATCACTTTTTTTTTTTCTTTATTTAAAGAGTTTTGTCAAGATGACAATGTCACTATGACATATCACTAGTGAACAATTTTCCATTACTCAAACGTAGAGGAAAATATGTGGTTAGTTGGATACTTCCTTCAGTCAAATTAGTGGTTCGGATAAGTCCAGTGTTTCCAGTGTTTCACTGCCGGCATTTCATTCGTTTGTTCACTGCTCTGGTGATCTCATAGGAAAAATACTGAGGGCTTCGCCCACAAACTGTGAGATCTCAGGCTTGGATGACGCTAAAAATGCCTGGCTGTCAGCCTGTCCGGGGCAAAATATTCCTTATCACCCGAAATCCCAAAGGGGCTGTGATAATGTTTTATCAAAATATCAATATCCATCTCTTTTAAATAATAGTTACGGACCTGAACGCGCTCGGCTAATGGCCGTCGCATGCAGAAAAGCTGGCCACTGGTTGTTTGGTTAGACGCTCATACTCTCAGATTGGCGGTTGGGCTGCGTATAGGGGTCCCAGTGTGCGCGCCACATAAATGCCTCTGTGGGAGTGATGTCCACCGACTGGGGCACCACGGACTTTCTTGTCAACGCAGCGCGGGCAGCATTCAGACTTAATCCGTCGGTCTCTTGCCACCTTCAATGTGCCGGCACGGCAGTACTTGAGCCGATCGGTATAGCCAAGCACGGTGGTAAGAGACCTGACGGGATGTCGCTGATTCCGTGGAGGATGGGACGAGTGCTAGTCTGGGACGCTACCTGCGTACTACACGGTACTACACAAAAGGCCGGTGCGGCGGCGGAGGCGGCAAAAACGCTCAAAAGGCGAAAATACAGTGGTCTCTCTGCCGTGGGGCCCAGCGGCACAACAAACCCTGTACCGGCAAATGGCCAAACGGCTGGTCGACGCAACCGGGGACAAAAGAGCAGGTATCTACCTCGCTCAACGCATAAGCATTATGATTCAGCGAGGAAGCGCTGCCAGCGTCCTCGGCAGTCGGCACTATGCCACAGGGGTCAAACCGCGTATGCCCACACCCACAACGCAAATTGCCCGCGCGCGCCTCTCGTGGTCGCCTTCCCGAGCCCTGTATAATTTCACCACCCCTGAGAATACCCTCTCATAATTAAGAATTATAGTTATAGTTCAGTTTTGTTATATTTTAATACAGTACATTTTTAGTTGATTTAAGGCTTTTTAGTTAAGTTTTAGCTTATTAAGTTTTTGTATGTACCTTTTTAGTACCGAATAAAATATAACCTATATACAGTAATGGACATAAACTCGAAAAAAAATAGTTCTGTAAATGTACGCATGACAACACAAAGTGCCTACTAACTAAACGTGTTAGGTGGTCCCAGTTGATCCTCGTCCAAATAAACTCCTACGTGCCTCCTGTGAAATACAAAATTATCCCCATACGATGTTTGCACAAAAAGGATGCGTAGGTTCAGCTTTCCTTCGTTTATTCTATCGACTTTCTCCGATAGACTTCGTGCTATGAAGCTTATTTAAGCAATGGGCAGTATGGGCACGCATATCGACATTACCAATAGGCGCTGTAAAATTCATAAAAAGCAGCAATACTCTGTTGCAACTTGCAATACTTCACACTAAGTAGATATAGGTAGTTATAAATGCTAAAATGCAGATCCGCCAGATCTGCCAGTAAATGTATGGGGAATTTGTCTGGCGGATGCCCGGCGGACATTCTCGCTATGGAAATCTGACGGATTGCCCTAACGTATAT
This sequence comes from Lathronympha strigana, assembly GCA_949128165.1. Taxonomy (NCBI): domain Eukaryota; kingdom Metazoa; phylum Arthropoda; class Insecta; order Lepidoptera; family Tortricidae; genus Lathronympha; species Lathronympha strigana. The sequence continues at coordinate 7,557,285 of OX421911.1, forward strand.
GGCCGGCAAAAGAACAGTTCCCTTAACTAAAATTTAAAAAAAATGACAGCTGTCTTTGCACGTCTCCCTTTGTAGCTGCAACGTCGCAACAACAAGTTAATACATGCTCGCGGCATTTTACCTTCATACGCTCAATCTAGCAGGTAAGATAAGACATCTGCGGTTTATTTCGAGGGCGGCACCGTTATCATTCTCAGGAGGAGATTGAATAATGATGGACACGATAATATTTTCTTGTAACTAACTATATTGTGGGTACGCGAGGTTATTTATGATCCAATCGGAGAAGAATGAGTGTGGCAAATCTACGCTGTTATGCAACTGTTCACGATTGATGTATAGTAGTTGTCCACCTACGTCGGCGAATCGATATACAATATAACTTACGTACCATGCAAGCGCCTGACAAAGGGACGGTGCAATTGGGTTGGTAACAGCTAGAGACGTGCAAATAATAGTCTCCATTCGGGTTGACAACTTTTCACGAGCTTTTATTTAAGTTACCCTGCTTGTAGTCACCATTTAACCTGTGTATTGTAAAGGACTCGAAAGGTAAGCGAAATATGATTTATTTGTTATTCATTCGTTTTAAACTGTTTCATTTTAATAAGTTTTCTTATTTAGATTAGAAGGATGATAAAATTATGAATTGTTAAATATTTATTCCGATCAAGTGAAGTTGATAAGGATGATGGTTGATGGCACGTATTTAAACAAAAAATGGGTTATATTGTGTCGTACACAGATGACGTGAATGAATGTGGACCAAAATGAAACATCGCATGAAATAACATTAATATCGTTTGTCAATTGATATAGAAACACAGACATGACATGAGAAATATCGAAAAATTCACACACACAGGAAGGATATTAATCCCAATTCCCATACCAATTATTTTGGATCAATAGAATTAGGCATGCGATAATTATTTTTCATTTCTCATGCTCTGAAAGTGAGTTGTTGAAGCGGGTGGAAAACGATACATGGCGGCCCTAGGGTCGCAAACTAATATATTCCTCTTGGTTTTCGACCAGAACAAAGTGTCAGCAATATTCTTATTTACTCACCCCAGAAATAAATCCACGGGTACAGTTATTTCTCTCAAAATATTGGAATTAATTGTGGCGATTATTATACGTAAAGATATGAATTAGTTAAATTATTTTGATTTTTCAGATCAAATGTAAGCGTACGTCGCCAATGATCAGTGTCTCATTGGCGACGAGAAGAATTAAAGTTAAAAAGTTTTTTTTAATACTTTAATATGTGCAGGTAAGCAATGGCAAAAAGTTATGCAGCCACATATTAATTCAAACTAACTTATTTATGCAATATGCAAAATATTAGTCATACTCTCATACTATTAGAACAACCCAAATGTTTGTAGAAAAGTGCGGCTAATTTAAAATATCGTGGTTAGCAACACTGTATTTGAATAAGTAATTCGATAATTGTGTAGGTATATGTTTTATCTGTGGCATGTAAATTTAACAATAATTTTGCTTGTGGTTGTTTACAAATTTTAGCTTACGATTTCTAAAGTAATATCTGCTATCAAGATTCAACAATGTACTTAATTCAAGGAAAATAGCAGCTAATACTGAGTATTCGCTGCTATTTTCCTTGAATTAAATACAAATACTTGGTGTAACATTATTTGGCGATATGTGATGTGTGTTTTGGGATATTTTGAGGTTAGGTATTAAGTAGGTCAAAGTTTTCTGTGGCAATATACCAATATCGAACGAAGATCTTTCTTTATAAGAAATAACATTTATTTTAGAAATATATACAGTAAGTGTAACTTACCTAACTACCTACCTTAAATCTAAAATAGGTCCGTGAGGCATTGTACCCAGGATGCTGGTGGCATTTCCTCGTTGTATCGCAATGCTGATACGTTGTGCAAGGAAGCCACCAGCTCTTAGGTCACCACCAGTAACATATACTTCACACATTTCTTTATTATAGTATTACATTACGTGATTAACTCGAAAAAGGGTACTGAAGACTCGACGACGTACGGTTCGGATCAGCATTTTTTTGTGTGTTCACCATCTTTTCTGTGATGTAATTCGCCTCGAAACTCTTGTGATGTCACTGATGTCCCATGTTAATAGCTGATTCGATTTGTTATAATAAAAACGAATAAATTACATTAAATTTCTAAATATAATTAGGCCACAGCGCCGGAAAACCGTGTGTACCTGCTGCTCGCAGATTGAAAATGGCCAAGCTGCTGGCGTGGGAATACAAGAGAGTGGATGGATGGGAATGATCGAAAGGAAATGAACGAGTGAACGAATGAATGACTTATATTATAATGATCCAATTGACTAACTTTAAATTTTTTATTTTACTGTATGTTGTTATTTTTATTTTATTTTTAAATTTTTGCTGACATTGTTATATTTCAATTTCAATTTTAGTCTTTAGGTATATTTTGACATGTTTATTAGAATTAAGTGTTACTTTTGTATATTATTTTTGTATTTAATCAATCTGACGTTGAAAATTGCTGAATTTTGGCCTACTTCAAATAAATGCGTTTTGAGTTTTTTTTTGAGTTTTGAATGGAGTCCAAGAAAACCGATTATGAGTTTATCACCCGCTCAAGGCAATTGCTGTAAAATGTTGTTGAGTTTTTCTTACCACTTTTCAAGTACAATAGAAAGTTAACCTGAATAAATGATAGAGAGAAGAAGAAATGATAGTAAACAGTGGAACAAAGTTACCTATGTTTATTTTTAACAAAACCAAATATATTATGCCGTAGTTATGTTAAATATTCTACGCTTTTGTAATGCTTGCTTCAAGATTTTGTTCAAGTAGGTTTAGCTGTTTTTTTTTTACTTTCCCCGCATTCGAAATGAAAAGTAGAATGTTTAACTCAGGTAAAAGCACCCATTTCCGACTCGCACTATTGGCGTTCTCACTTCGTTCGAGCGCCAAACGATCTCGTCGGAAATGCGTGCCTTTCAGCCCTTGGCTAACAGTCTACTATTCTCCGTCAACCACAAAACGGCTACCGTTAATTAATTACAAATACGATACTTGAGGATGGATGAAGATATCCCGTTATTAAATGGTTACGTCTTACTTGAGCTAGTTTTACTTATATGAGTTTTGGGCGTATGGGTATAATTCGTATGTAGAAACGTGCTGATATAGAAAAAAATATCCTAATCTTGGTATCATCCACAAATAATGCCTCACACCTCTTGGAGAACAAAAAACTATTTGGACTAAAAATTTGATTTACTGGACCACAAGTAATTTTTTTAACATACGTTTATATAAAAAATGGTACTAGTCATCATTTTCAGAAGGGAAAAGAAGCAGTGTAGCGTAGGATAAATTAAATTATTTTTATTTAATTTACAGGAACAGTTTGTTCTGTTCTCGAAATATACAATGCAGGCCTCATAAACATAAAGAGTTCATTACAAGACACATGTCAAAACTTTATGATTAAAATCTTTACTTTTACTTTTAATAAACGTGATGGTCGTGATTGAATTAAAGTGACAAGAAGTCGACAAGTGTGGAAAAGCGCGTATAACAAGCGTAGGCGCCGCGACACGGCGTGCGCCATTCTAAATCCACCAAAGCTGCTCCTCTCTTTGCCCATCAACCGCAAACGCGCGTTCGTCGGTAGAATTCTAATGGCAAATTAATCAAAGCTATATCGGATCTTGAAGTCTTAGTTACACTGGCTGACCTGAGTAGAGTGCTGGGTTAGCATCGGTAATGTAGGGCCGGCGGCCGATTGAATCCGTGCCAGACGACGCCCTACCAAAATAATTTCACTCAAACGTTCGCGGATTGTTCTCATTCTCATACCGATGGCGGTTTGACACGGTTGTATTATACTCGCACCTTTCCGGATGCGTATTATCAAACCGCGATCAGTCTGCATAAATAAGTGTATGGATGGAACTTGATACACATCGTTTTCCTTTTAAGATGAGAAGATGTGGTCTGAGACAGATTAAAGGATGACTCACACTAGCACGGGACGGGAGGGGCGGGACGGTAAAATCTGTCAATTTCTATAGAAAGAATCACGTGATAGCTCGGAGCACTTTTATCGATGTTGTATTTTGATACGCATGCTGTAACAAATCAAAAACGTAAACAAATCTTACAGGGTGTTAGAAAGACCATTTTCTGACCGCAAAAAAAGGTAGGTACTCGACAAATTAATTTAATGATTTCAAGCCATCAAACATGTTTTTAAGCACATAAAATGCACGTTATTACAATGTAGTTCCCCATCAGTAAGTTTTCAAGGATGCTTTTAATTTGTTTATATACTGTATACCTAGGTTACAACGACTGCAACTTGCAACTGTGTAACAAAGCAATTAAACTAACTTTGTACAGTCGGTGGTAAAACATGTCACTACTTATTAAAACGGCAGGTATAACAGATAGATAGAGATCTCGTGTCGGAAAATGGTCGACTATGTGGAGAGCAATAAAACTAGATAATTAGTTTGCTACCTCTTGAATCCAATGTGCTGAGTATGTCTATGTCTACTATTCATCCGTATGAGTTAGTCCCAGTTTCGTTGTTCTCCAAATTGATCACAATTTTCCGCGGCTGGCTCTTAGTCTAAAACTTAAATACATATTCCACATTTAGCTATAGTATCGGACGATATTACAGTTATACAACTAGTAACTGGTTTTAAAATTAGTTGAATTTGCCGCCTGATTGTGTTTCCACGACAAATCAATTTGACTAGTTATCGCCCCGTGTGTTCACTCTACGCACAATGACTGATCATTCACCCACTAGATGGGCTAAACATGTATTCGCTATATACGTTTAGATCAGACAGGCAAGTCGTAAATACTTAAGTACAATAACAAAATTAACAACCGATACAAAAAAGGTAAAAATATTTGAAAATAAAAAATCATATAAGTACCTATATATATATTCATAAAATTAACATTATATATAAATAAAATAAAAATTCAAATACCATCAACGTTATCAGTTGACTCGCATTTGCCATAATAATTGAATATCTGTCTACTTCTTTGTAAAAAGGGAATCGATTGTTTTTGCACTTAAAAATTAAAACGCTTACTCAAAACTTTAACTCATGACCTCTACTGTATATCTCAGCAACCCCTTAATCGGTGTGGCTCATATTCAAAATTTAAAATAATATCATTACAATTCGATTAACGATAGGTACTCGAGTTCTCGTTCAACCAACATACATATAAACGCTGGCTTGTTCCATTAGACGCGGAGAACTTGCTCATTTTTCTCGCTTGGTCAATTTCGTAATGTAATGTTATTTATTTGGTTAGTTGTTTAGCGAAATCTCTTTTTTTAAGTCATATTCAACGTTACAAGGAACAGATAAAAAGGGGTGGGTATACACTAAGCGGCTTGCGAAGAAATATTTTACGAGGAAAAGGAGCTTAGCGACTTCTGACTTCGGTTCGAAACAATGAGTCTTTCGGCATTTATGTATTTACAAAATATAATTTTAATTCTACCAGTCGCTGACAAATTCGCTGAACGGTGGAGACAAATTGTGGGAAAATCCGCGTACTGGTACATACATAAAGAAATGCTGACGTTAGGTGTGAAGGTCCCAATGCCTCGGGCTGGCATCATCGACATGAATAGTAGTTTATGCCACAATGATATTATAAGGGTTCTGTCTTCTAAATCTAGAAAAGTGGCTGGATGTGCAAGATGGCTTTATACAACGTTATAATGTATACTTTTTTAATATCGCTGTCAGTCATTTAATTGACAGATAGAAGTGCTGGAGTAGAATAAATATTATTACTTTCATTTCAAGGCTAGCGTGGGTATAATAATACCCAAGATATATGACCTGCTATTATGGTCGGGTGTTATTGGCTATCACCGAGGCTGTCACGTTCTACAAGTATATAAATGCGAAAGTGACGCATGGCGTGATAGTCGATAAAATGGCAACCATACTAGCCCTTCTGGGGGCCAACCAACTAACAATCGCTTTACCATAACGATAAATATAACCCAACTAGCAAAAATGTCTTGGACACTGTCACATATAAGAGCAAAAGCATTATAAAAGTTATTGAAGGGTGTTGGTTAAGAATGGACCCCTTAGAAAGGCAAGCACACAGACGTTTTAGACTATAGGAACTTATAAACTTATAAGGTTGTCCTAAAGATGTATACAAGACCTACTCGTAAAACATGTATAAGGTCAATATCTTACAGATGCACTTTGTAAGACTGGATACTCTTAAAAAAGATCCATTCTTTTAAAGGCTTCTTACAAGAGCATTTGTTCTTTATAGTATCTTCAGTAAAGACAGGATAAGGGTACTGCTCTTACTGAAGCATGTTATATGGCTGCAGAAAAGCAACACGAAGGTAAGTGTATTTGTTCTTGACTAAATTATATTAAAGAGTAGAAGCTCTATAGTGGACTTCCCTAAGAATGAATGAGCTTATAAATGCTCTGATGCAGAATACTGTGAGACTGAAGGCTTAAATTGCAAAAATGGCGAAATTTAATCGGTTTTATAACCTTATTTTATTAATTAATATTATTTTCCCCTCACTAGCTCGGAAAGTGCTGTTTTGTCCTTTAAAACTAGCGTGGAAAAACGCATTTTATCCACATGTGGGGCAAAGTAATCTAATTCCTATCACTTACCACCAGTCCAGTAAGTGAGTCCTATATGCCCATAGTAAATATGCGCAATCGGAGGTCACACCTTAAAATGGTCATGTGATCATGTCTTATCCCGCACTTGGTAAGCTGTTGGCAATATCTAAGTACCAGGAGTGTACCTACTCTATGACAAATTTTGAAATTGATTTTTGATGGTTTCTTCAAGATAACTTACATGTGTATAAGATTTATAATCGTATGTAGTCTGTAGACTCTGTAGTTTCCTCGCAATAGTGAGGGGAAAAATGTTGTATTACACTCGGCGGCAAAGTTTGTTCAACTCTCGTGCCTTGAGACCCTCGTAAAGCTCAAGATTCCAGTTATTGAACCACTCGCTCCGCTCGTGGCTCAATTTTGGAATCTTTCGCTTGCTCGGGTCTCAATATAAGCCCGAGAGTTAAACAACAACTTTGCCCCCTTGTATAATAAATAACTATTCCAAATGCATCGCAGAAATGGCCCGAGAACGCAATGTTACTTTTATTACAATTCATTCGAATAAATGTATTCCGCACTTGCTTTAACAATTACTATAGTAAGACACGAGTAACATATGATATATAAATTATCGTAAATAAAGCACAAAACAATAATACATTTCGATACTTAAATTTTTAAAACGTTTTTTTACCCTTCAGCCCTGTAGCGAAACACTGGCTGCGTTAGCACGCGCCAGTGCCCTACATAACGGGCCATAGACTGGATTGAGTTGGATTCTTCTTTTTTAATCTTAAATTTTCAAAATAGTTTTGTTGTACCTATGTTTTAATTTATGTTTTTAGTGTATAATTTTGCTAACAATTATTTTAAAGTATGTATTTTACTAAACTGGATGAACACACTTTTTGTCTGAAATAAATGAATTTAATTTAAAATTTAATTTACCACAACGCACAACAAGATTTCTTAAAATTTTCGACGACATGATATACTCTTACACTGGTATCACAAAGAGGCAAATAAGGCGATACGCTCTTAATGCGGCACTACTGAGGCTACACAAAAAGCTTTTCCCCTTTACACCATGCCAGTGTAAGATACTTGTAAGGCTATTTGGATTTAAAACAGCAATTGAAAGAGTACTGTAAGATTAAAATTGATCTTCATAAGACCGTACTACAGTAACAGTAAAAGCTATCGCTCTTATAAACTGCGCCCAATTCGACACTTACCAACGTATACAAGTGTACTAAGAATATCGAAAACACCGTCTTAGGATACTTCAAAGATCAAATTTTGCTAGTTAGGAATGTACTTATGGAAATTTTAGCGTTACTTTTCGGTCTGTCTTCCCGAATGATACATTTATTTATTTTTAGAATAGCGTTTTCTCCAGACGGTTGTGATCTTGGCTACGGCTACTGCGCTCATTGGTGCGACCATATATAAGGTACACTACTAGCACCCGCCCCGGCTTCGCACGGGTTATTATATATATATATATATATATATATATATATATATATATATATATATATATATATATAAACCTTGTCAAACAACGTTATCACTTCCGAGCAAATGAACTGTCAAACTTGAAGGTGTTATTTTAAACGTCAAACTTCTATGACATTATGACGTTTACTTAACACTTGCACAGTCTCTGCTATCAACATCTAGGGAACTTAGAATATACGAACTCTAGTAAATTGGCCGACGCGCAGTCTGTGGGAAGCAGTCTATGTGCATATAACGCATTGAATATATTATTCATGAGGAATTGCGTGGGTAGATGTAGTCGTGATTAGATGTGTGTAGCTGCTTGCTCGAGAATCCCTGGGTACGCCGGAAGAACATGGTAATGTGCTTAATAAGTAACTTGTGGATTACTAAATTAATACAGATTCTATTACGTATACATGTGTTTATTATTACTAACGGATTGGGATCAAAGGTTAAGCTGGGATTGTGTACACGTATTATGTTCTATGCAAAATCAATACGTTATGTACTACATATGTATAACTCTCTATTTTTGATGAAGCACCAACGAGAGAGTTGAATGTTTTCTGTTTTTTTGTCGATTTCATTCCCATGACGAAACGGACGCGCATAATATTAGGTTTGTAAAAGACTTAAATATGTAAGTGAATAAATGTTTTATTTTTTATATGGAGTATTTGGCTTATTCAAGCAACCTGATCCATACAGAAAAAAAGCATCATAAACATACTTTTTCCTCCGAATTCCTAGTCAGACCACAATAATGATTACGGTTCTTCAGTTTGCTTTGGCAACTAATTCCAAGATTTGGCGTACCCCCTTAAGTGGATTACCAGCATTAAGTGCAATGCTACGATGACTCATTTTTTTAAATAGCAATAAGGTTCACTTATGTGAAAGCCTGACCACAAGTACAAAATCGCTAGAAGCAGTCTTCATAAAATACCAGGACATTGGCTGCATGCTGGCGGTTTTGAATATGCCAAGGCCGAGTTAGGCGACGACACAGAAGACAAACACATTTATTTATGCCTATCTTCAAACGAGCCATCAACATTTAAACGAAAAGAATCTAAAGACTGTACCGGTGGCAGACAGAAGCAGGAAGGCGGCGCATTTGCCTTCTCTAGAAATTCCAGTTTTCGACGGTCGGGACGTAACCCTTTAAAAACCGTTAATAGAGATGTCCGAGGCCGTCGTACATCGAGACAGGCAGGTTCACAAACATTGAACCACAGGTAAACAAAATTTGTACAGCTACTTTGTTTATAACTATATCTTGACACTAGAAATAAGGGTCCACTGAGTCCTAGCAAAATGTACGGGTACAAACTCTCTGAAGGGCTACTTTTTAAAAATGCACATTGTACGAACTACGCAAGCAAGTTATCAATTTCTATGTAATTTTGTGTGTTGAATCGAATGAAATCATACGTATACTTATAGGATTAATATTTTGCGACATAGGGATAGGATTAGGAAGAAGTACAATTATTCATTGTACTGAATGATATCTGTCTAGTGTGCCTAATAAATTAAATAAAATGATTGGTCCTTTAAGGTGAACCTTTACTTTCAACATTTTTCCTTCCAAAATAAGGTGCGAAATACCTTGAAAGTTTGAATGAATCACAACCATAAAAATAAATAAATAAAAATACATATTGTGGGACAATCTTACACAAATCGACCTAGTCCCACGGTAAGCTCAATAAGGCTTGTGGCGTGGGTACTAGACGACGATATATATAATATATAGATACATATAAATACTTAAATACATAGAAAACATCCATAACTCAGAAACAAATATTCGTGATAAACACACAAATAAATGCCCTGACCAGGATTCGAACCCGGGACCTCCTGCTTCGTAGGCAGGATCACTACCAACTAGGCTAGGAGGCCGTTAAATATATAAATATATTATTTACAACCAATTGTGAACTTTAATGCAACGACCCGACTAAGAAACCGTTGAAGTGCAAGCCAGACTCGGGCATGAACGGTTCCGTACCCTTATCCATAAAACGAGCAAAAAAAACACGTTTGTTTTATAGGAGCCCCCTTAAATATTTATTTAATTCTGTTTTTTAGTATTTGTTGTTATGGCCGCAACAGAAATACACCATCTGTGCAAATTTCAACTGTCTTACTATCACGGTTGAGATACAGCCTGGTGACAAACAGACAGACAGACGGACAGCGGAGTCTTAGTAATAGGGTCCCGTTTTTACCCTTTGGGTACGGAACCCTAAAAAGGGGACGAAAGTATAATCATTACCCATAGATTCGATTACCAAAAGTACCTTTAATGATTTAAAAGCCAATCATTATGTATATTTTGGATACCTGGTTATTGGACACCCGGCCCTTCACTGGGCCCTTAGTGCGGTAGGTGCGGCAGTTGGGTGCGGTGGTTAAATGTAATTTAATTACAATGACGTAAACCACAGCCTCCCACCGTTTCATCCGAACGACACAAAGCTCAAAGGAGTTGACCTTATCAGGCTCGACAATAAACACGATACGATACCTACTGACATTAATTAAGGACCGTAATGATATTGTTTATGAGTTAAGGACGGTATTTAATAAGCCTGACGATGTTTTAATACAATATTTAAAGGTCATCTGTATAATTGAATACCTACTTACCGTTTTAACGTTAGATTAAAAATGTCATAACATATGAGGATATTTAGATGCCACGCCATCAACGAACTGGGATTCGATGCACTACTCGTATACGTATTAGCCAAAGTGGCAGAAGCTAATACTTATGACCAAAACTTAAGCACGTTGGAGTGTATTCTAGCGTATGTCTAATCGATATTGTCCTTTGGCTTTTTGTGGTTCTTTTGATGAGTCACCATATGTTGGAGATAAAATTGCATATGTTCATAGCACGTCTTGCTAGTCAGGCTTCCGATTTTACATCCAATGGTTAGCCTATCAGTTTGTTCTTTCAATAGTCTGTAAACCATAGCGTGAGCTGAACTTACACACGAGTATACCTCGTGTACCTTCCTACCTTAAATGTCATTTAATAGTCTAAAAGGACTCTCCGTATTGGCTTCTGCAATACATGTGCCTCCCAAAAGTCCGAAACACTATTGTTCCATGTGATGGAAAAAACAAACACATAATAAACTCTAATGGTACATATATATCTAGGTACAAGGCTCTTTGGTGTCTGGAATATGGGATGAAGCCAGGCTTATTATTATAAAAGTAGTATCCCAGACGAGAAGGCAACCCATACTCCAAGGCACCAACGTCATTCCGTCGGGCCTCTTGCCATTATCCTTGGCCAGTCCATTGGGCTCGAGGACTGCCAGTACCTAAGCGCGAACGAGGATCCTCCGGATCACGTCGTTGATGCTGCAATGGCGAGGAACTCTCCCAGCACTCCGGCCACATGAGAGGCCGTGGTGGCCCAAATCATCGACGGTGGCTCTGCATACGCAACAGAAACGTTTTATTAATTATGAATTCCTAGATATTTTCAAAAGGTGCTCACGAGTACCTATAAATAAACACGAAAAAACAGTATGTTAATTTAATACGGGTATGTGGACGGGTATGTGGGGTTAAAAAATTGAGAAACCCTGTAACTCTGTACTAAGCAATGTCATTAGCATCTATTTTTGTAGTTGTTACAATTAAAATTATATCTCAGTCCTATAATAATAATGTTCTTCTCACAAACTCCGAATTCCTTTTGATCTAAGTTAAATTTAAGTCGAGTTGGAATTTCGTGTTTTTCTTTTCGCTTTGAATGGTGAATGGAGATGGAGCACTTAATCCACGTATTATGTAGATTTAACATGAACCAACTTTTGCTTACTTTTCAGAGTGGCTTACGAGTTGCCGTCATGTTATTGACCGACTATGGGGTCGTCGGTCTCTGCCATGCGTTAATAAAATTGAAAATTGTAATAATTTTGACGTCTTCTGATAATAATTTGTATTATCGTTCTTTTTCTTATTAAGTTATTAGGAAAATAATTTTAATAAACATTTAAAGCAAATTAGGATCGGTTTGATGGTTCCGTGCGATTAGAATTGCAACATTGTTTTTAGGGTTCCGTACCAAAATTGTAAAAGAGGAACACTTATGGTGTCAATCAGTCTGTCTGTCTGTCTGTCTGTCACATCGTTAAATATCTCGAGAACTACTAATGCTACCTATTTGCACATTCTAAAACAATGTTTAATATTATTTTGTTACGGTACAATTTTTTTTTTATAAACGAGAAGTAAATAAAAGTACCATTCCCTATCTCCCCCCCCCCCCCTTTTATCTCCGAAGTTTACGAAGGAAAACATACTACATTTTGACACAACGTTAACATTATTATAAAGTAGCGAACCACCCCGGCTTTGTACGGGTTATTATTATACATATAAACCTTCCACTTGAATCACTCTATCTATTTAAAAAAACCTCATCAAAATTTGTTGCATAGTTTTAAAGATTTTACATACATACAGACAGCGGGAAGTGACTATGTTTTATACTATGTAGTGATATAACAAGAAAAATATTATATTATGTAATATTGACCCTACCACTAGACGCGTAATGGAAAATAACAGAATTTTATTGGATTTGATTTCCTACGTGCGAGTACCACCAACACTCATGACGTCAATGTTCGCAATTTAAAATTGGAAACCTATATTTATTACAGGTTACAACTCGTTAAGTGTGGGAGTTTAATCAAATAACTTAATAATCTTCCTATTTTACCGAGCGAGGAAATCGTCTCCGTTTGGGCAAAATTGCTTTCGTGTGTCTGTCCATTTGTTCTCCTCTACAGGTCGCATTTATTAACCAATTAGCAATAATTTGATAAATGTGACCTGTAGAGGAGATTATTAAGCAAGTTCGTTAATTACATTTAAAAAACATTGTCGATTAAGTTTTTGGAAATTTTCCAAATTGCGCTTAGGACCTTTGTGCCAATACCTCACAGAGCCACTAGACTTATTTTACGTAGATATGTACCAACACATTTAATGTTTCTAAGCCTTCCAAAATACACAACATGAACATCGTTTTGCCTTATTTTTTACAATAAAAAGCAACTGGAGCTGTGGCCTTGCCCCAGGGTAATCCTTTTTATAAAGGAATGAAAACGAGGTCGCGTAAATAGGGAACAATAAATGAAATATTTTTCAATTACTATAATTTGACGCCCACCTGTGACCAGTCGCTGCAACGCGAGGCCCGAGTCGAGGCCGGGAAAATACAACATTTTACCTTAATTAAGTCTTGGTTTTTCCTAAAAGGTAATTGTTTGAAACGGAATCTTTTTAATCTTGTACTTATACACAAAGTGTTTATGTTGAGAAAATAGTAAAGCGTTGCTCGCAGCGGGAGCCGCAAGATTTTCTTCTGTTAATTATATTCCAGTAGGTAGCACAAGAGAAATGACGTGACTTTTAATTTATAAGAATGCCCGTCGAGTCTACCATTGTTTTAACCCTTAATTGAACATAATGGGCATAAGGTGTTATACTTCACGCTGATTAAAACGGTTCGCTGAGTAAGTCGACAAATACTGGCCATATACGTTCGGGCATATCCGCTGGATTTGCCAATCAATTTGTGGGAAATTTGTCTGGCGGATGCCCGACGGACATACCCACAATGGATATCCGACGGATTGCCGAACATATATGGGCATTTTCAGAAAAAAGTGTACTAATTCCTTTCTTTGGGTAGTTTAGGGTTTTTTATAACTAGAATCACAAGTACTATTGATTGAAAAAAAGAAAAAGAGTGCTTTTTTAGTCAGGTTTGTAACGAATTTTTCCTACATTTTGTATGAGCCGTTATGAACCTGGTATTTTTTATGTATGGTAAATTGAGGACTTATTTTCTTCAAAAATGTATTTTTTTTTCTGAAAACGCTAAAACGGCCGGCAAATTGTCTCTGGATTATATGCATCCAAATTTCCAAATAGAACAAAGCTTATGTCTCCGTAAATAAAAACCAAAATGTTATCTGACTACGTATGCGAGCTTGTTTTCCCCACAGCGCTGAGACGGTGGCCTAAATGTCAGCCTCGTTAACAATTGTTTTACCAATTCCAAGGTAAACAGCAAAGCGTCTAGTTGGCCGAAATTGAAATTGAGAAGTCAGGTTGAATTGGCAAGGGACGCTCATTAAGCCGTGTTCAGAAAGTATGAAATAAAATTAGGATTTCAGTTTATAACTCCCTTAAGGACTACCGAGTTCACAATCAAAGAACTGATTGTTTGTTGTAGGATTTTACTCTTCTCTGCGTAACATTGTTTGATACCTTAAAACATATTGATATTTTTATGCATATGTATGCCTATCTTAAGCTTACTGAATAAAATTTTATGTGCATGTACTGTATTAATGAAATGGTAAATGTCGTATAAAAGATGATTTACAGTATATTTTTCAAATATTTTTATGGAGAACTTCGAATTGGAGGTTGAGGGAGTAGGTGGTCACTGGAGTGTTGTCCTTATAAATATGTTGATGAAGTGTTTGCTGTGGTGATAAATAGAGTCATGAACGCGCTATTCAGTTACATCAATGAGTTGCATTCCAGAATAAAGTTCACAACAGAGAGGGCATATAATGGAGCGCTCCCGTTTCTGATGTTGCAGCGGGATCAGAGAGGACGTCTTTATCACAAAGTTTTTGAAAAAGCAGATGAAATACGGACAGATACTTACAAGCTGACTTACACCATCATCCCGCTCACCTGTCGTCGGTTCCACGTGTCTTGATTAATAGAGCTCTGCGGCTCTGTGATCCGCAATATGTGCACAACGAGCAGCAGCATGTTAGGTAGGAGATTAATGGGTATAATTGGAAGCAAAGTCAGCATGCAGCGTTTTCCGAGTCGTCACGTAGTCAGTACACAGCGGAGAGGGCACCAGTGTATCTGCCTTATATTAAGGGACTGACGGACGAAATCGGATGCCTATTATGCCGCAGATATAGCATTAGGACGATTTACCAACCTCGCATGAAAATAAGGCAAATGTTACGCTCTCGAGACAGGGACCCGTTAGGCAACCCGGGCGTATACGAGGTTCCATGTGAGAGCGGCAAGTCATAAATAGAAGAAACTGGACGAAACGTTTCCACGAGACTGTTAGAGCACATACGCAGTGTACAGAAGATGGACTATGGCAAGTCCGCCGTGGCAGCGCATGCCTGCGATACTAGCGCGCTGCTTTTTTTCCGTTTCCGGTGCGGAAAAAATGCTTTTTCTACTCGCCGAAAAGTATGAGCTTATAGTTTTATCTATGTACTCGTAATTGGCAGATTAAAGTCGGCGAGTAGAAAAAATACTATTATACTACGCAAAATACGCGAAGCTATCGAAATAGGGTGGCGCTCTATTTTGACGTTTAAAATAACTGTTTTAAGTTTGTTGACTCTACCTACGCAAAAGTAAAATTTTCCCCTAAAACAAAATGGCGAAAAAATTGATATAATTTCAAATAGTCAGCTCTGTACTATTCCAAGTATTGTTCACCCAACTACTCCATGAAAGATGAATAACACAGCTCAAACAATTGATAAACTAAAGTACCTAAGTACAGTTTGATCTGGATACTTTTAGAGGTTAATATCGCAATCAATTATGTGCAATCAGTGAATCACCGTGAACTCAGCGCCAGATAGCGTGTCAATCCTGATTAACCGTGTTAGTACCCAGATTAACCCATTCGTAATTTAATCCAGTTATTTTACTGATAGCTTGTATGGAAATTATGATTATTTGGGAAATCATTTATAATAGGTAGCTGGTTTTTAGTGTAACGGATATATACAGAATCCAATCATTACATGCCAATCTTCTCAAATATGTACACATGTTACAACGTTTTTCTTGTAATTTTTTTATGTATAGGTGTATATAATTATACATATAGTAAGGTAAGTTTTTTTTTTAACATTTATTCTCGAAATATATACAGTAAGTGTAACTTACCTAACTATCTACCTCTACCTACCTTAAATCTAAAGTAGGTCCTTGCGGCATTGTACCTAGGATGCTGGCGGCATTTCCTCGTTGTATCGCAATGCTGATACGGAAGCCACCAGCTCTTCGGTCACCAGTAACATCAACCAGAAGTATTATTTTTATTCTTTTTTTATTTACCTACTTTCGGAAAAAAGTTTGTAGGATTTTTGCATAAATTATCCATATAGAGATATCCCATTTTAACGTGATTACAGAAAAAAGTGGGCTATTATAATTTAATATCTGTCAAAACCATATCTTTCGTGGGTTAATTATCCTGTGTAACAATCGGAGTGTAAGGTTTCCATCACGCGTCTATTATTATGTCTCGCACGTATATGCAGTGTGAGCCCGTAACAAATAAGCCGGCTTTCAAACGGATTTAATGAAACGCTTCAAGAACTTCCTATCATTATGTGATATGTAGTATGAAGTTAAAATACATTTAAAATATTCTCAAACCTCTATAAAGGGGTATATAATTGTACATATTTAAGCATCGTTAGAGTCTGAGCACATAATAGATAGAGCAAATTATACAGGCTGGTTCAGGAGACGTGAGCAGGACTTACCCTAACAAACTGTTAATGACATAATTATAACAAGGAAAAAATAATAAATAATTAATTTTAATAAGGTAAACAAATTAATTCGCGTTAGACCCGTTTAATAATTATGTTTAAATATGTGTTTAAATCGCGAAAGTTTTAAATGTTAAACTGTTAATGAATCAGAATGTTAATAAATCGTTCACCATAGGATTTAATTTAAATAACTCTCTCGTTCGTCTTTTTTTAAACTTTTTGTTAAGTACAGTTTTGATTGTCTGCAATAATGGTCACCCTACAACAGCCAATTAATAATGATAAAATCTCTTTAACTATAACGACAACACCTTGATTATGAAGAAAATGAATTGTCACATTATGATGATGTCAAGTGAGATAGGTACGATGTTTCAAAAGCTACCACTGTTGGTGTTGACGTAGGTAAGTATTTTATTTCTGAGTGACCATGCAATCGATAATATAATTAAAACTTGATTGATTTCCTTATTTTCAATAAATAACGTTTATCTTCTTACGTCTAGTATGCAACAGTAGGTAGTTTATTATTTACTCAGACCGTAGGGTTATTCCTGCATATGTTTTATGAATCATCCTGTACATATAACAAATAAATCATATATACCGCCTCTTTTGGGGAATATATATAGGTACCTTTTAGCGCCACTCGCAGCATTCGGGGTTAGCCAACTAAACCGGAGTTAAGGGTCTTTAAGAATGGAATTTGACTTGACTTCGGTTGACCCTATTAATTTAATGTTACAACTGCTTGATACAGTCAATTTCATACATTTTCAACCTTATTGCAGGTGGATAAGGTGCAAAACTTTTCAGACATTAACTACCGTAGTGTAGTGTAGTTAACTGATTGTCTAGCAAGCAGGCGGGCTCACCGGCAGCCGCCGGGGCTCGTGACGACCGGTAACTGCCTGCTTCCGGTACTCTGTCACGCTGTAATTTCTCTTACGCCTTTGTTAAACGTAGTCAACTTTAACACTGTCGTGGTAACGCGACTTATTTGTAGTTTAGGGGAGGTAAAATGCGTAGTTATAACTTTTTTTGTACGCGGTATAAAACTTACCACCACCTTACCAGAACCTATTACCACACTAAGCTATTTATATAATACATGTAATTGGTAGATTCCACATTGAATGACGATTTCGAAAGTTACAAAGTCACAAACAAGGTCATCTGTTTTTGTCTAATTGCTAAACAATAATCAAAAAATACTAAACTGAAATGTAAACATTAGTTACTTAGTAATAACAAAAAGATTTTGTAAAATTATACCGTTCTGATTAAAATATATACCTACTTACACGTATGTACCATAATAACCTTGGTTATACAAAGCTAAACCAACTCAGCGAGTACTTTTTCACCCCCCTGTTAGCTACGCTCATATCATAATTCAAAGGATGTTTCGACTACATTTCCAAGAACTTAACGGCTACGGTGATCGACTTCTAAGAAAACGTTCCTATTGAATAAATAATTATAAATGTACATTTATGTACCTATATGTTTTTGATAAAACAGGACTCCTATGTTATAGTCATTCGTTACACAATGTGGGTAGTATGTATAAAATAAAAACATAAAAGGCGTTTCAGTAAGTTCCTAACAAAGAGCTTTTCCCTTCCCAGACCCGCTCGGCGACCCGTAAAATGTGATCTTCCTGAACACCTCGCGATGTTCAAATTACTTCAATGCTTGTATTGAAGTTACTACATCCAAGGAAAGAAGCTTTTTACACTGAAAAAAGGGTCAGTCCTTTAAACTGACTTAGTTTCGAAGAAAGAGGCTCAGAATTAGTGCTTTTTGTGGTGTTCACCAGAGGAAAATTTAAATTATATGATTTATTATGAAAATTATGTGTTGTAAAAAAAAAAGTACCGTATCCTATAATAATATCTAGTAAGGCAAACCTTGGCTAATCGGTGACACAAAGTTGCTCGGTGATAGTTATTTGTCGTCTAATAACAGAATTACTCGATATTTTTAAGGCTTGGATGGAACATTAGATGACGGCGCCTTCATTCAACATGATCACGTCCAACAATTATTCAAACACACCCTAAAAACTTTGGAAAAAAAAAACAATGTCATGTCAACAGGTTTAACGTCTAATTTTCTTGCCATCTTGGGAACAAGGAAACCTTAGGTACTCGTACTGTCGTGGAATATCACATTTTCATGAAAAAAAATCCTGTGTTATATTTATTTAGTAGCCCATAGTAGCAAAACAATTTATTTTTTAATGATTAAATTTAACATTTGATATTAGGTGTATAATGTTTACTCTAAAATGCTATTTAAAAACATATAATTAGGGTGTATTCCAATCATACATTTCGAACTTCTCAAAACTTTCCTAGTGACTTTAGTATCAGGTGGTCATTAGTTCTCTGGGATGTTGGGATCCCAGAGAACTCAAGACAGCTCTTCAAATACCTAACCAGCACACTTTTAGAAACTCGGACACGTTTCATAGAAACTTGTGCATTTCCAATCGACAACCGATAATTGGCTCACAAACTTCAGTGTAACAATTATTATTAGTGATAGTGAGTCAGAAATATCTTAACTGTAAGTTACCCACCCACAAAAGGAAACTATTCTCTGGGTACAATTATATCTTTAATTCAAACCAAGTTTTACAACAATAACAAGAAATGTTCAAAGCGCTACAGCTTCGATCCGATACTTCATTATTTAATTATAGACTAAGAGCCAACCCTGTAAAGTGCTTGGCCATTTAGACATTTACGAAACCTATTTAGTAAGTTTTCTATTTGCTAAAAAAACTGGGAGGAATAGCCTTGCTAGCTCCGGGGATCTGGCAGCTATTCGCCGGTGGAGGCCATTTACAAAAAAAATCTTTCAGGAAAATCGAATACAAAATAATGTGAAAAGGCCGAGAAGAAGTCTAACTTCTTCCTCGCGTTTTTCCGGCTTATGCCACAACTCGGGGAGCCTGGGATCCGCTTTGGCAACTAATCTCAAGATTTGGTGTAGTAACTGGTTCTACGAAACCAACTGCCATCTGATCTTGTTGGGAATAATTCGGTTTCCTCGCGATGTTTCCCTTCACCGAAAAGTATTTTTTTTTTGTAAGTATTAAATGATATATCATACGTAAGTTCCGAAAAACTCACAGGTACGAGACAGCAGGATTGGAACCCACAACTATTGGATTGAAAGTCGCATGCCTTACCGCTGGGCCACCAACACTTATGAAAGCCAAGAAGATCAAAAATTGTATTATAATCTTAAAACGTTACCTATTTTACCGCCAATGGAAATGCAAATTAACTAGACACATTTCGTTGTTCTCCAAATACTTCACAATACAATAGGCTATATGCACTTGAAATAGATAAGGCTTATATTTTTTTCTCAGAAACTATGTTGGTTCAGCATTATATCCCTATCAAAATTTCTTAATTTTATTTCATTTTAGCTGTGAAAATAATTATTGAAAAGTGCAAAAAAATATGTGAAATTACAAACGGTTAAAACGCTGTGACGTCGAGTGTGACGTCATTGGATAGTGGTGTCTGTACACCAAGCCAAGAACGCGAATGAACAGAGAGCCGCTGTATGTAATCTCGCGTCTCGGTTTCTCAAATGTTTGGTGTACAGCCGGCACAGAAGCACTAGTATCCAGATCATTAAAAAAAAAGCATGCGAATCGTGAATCGTCTGTGTCAAATTGTATACATGTTTCTCGTTCTGCTACTCATATTTTTGCATTTTGGCACAATCCAATACATATCCCATCTTTAAAGCGGTTTTATGACTTGTATGTCGTTTTCCATTGTAAATGTAAACACAATCGGCTGAACAATACAAGACTAATTAAATAATAAACATTTTTTAGGTTATGTTGGGCCGATCAAACACGTTCATAAATCATAATCTTAATTCACATCAATTGATCTGAGAAATTTATTATATCTGAAAAAATCAGGTTACGTGTGAGCAATATCTAAATTGTACGTAATTTTATGCATTATTAATTCACAATATAATTGTAATTATGCATCGTAATCTGCATGCCTACCACGAACATCGAAAATTGGCATTGACGGGAAACCTCTTTGTCACTCTAATATGCAAGTGTGACAGAGACGGAGGTATAAATTCGCAATCGTTCGATTTTCGTGGTATAGGCCCTAATTCAGACTGTGTGCCGGCCTTAGATGAGAAATGACGTCACGGCTCAGCTTGTCGGAATGGCGGGCGTTTCAAACGCCCGTTTTTATTTGGAGTTTTTGAAAGAAGATTTATCTACTAAATTTTAGTTATTATGCGCTCAAATTTATTTTACCGTATTTTTATGATAAAAGCTATCATCCAACAGTATTTAAAAAAATTGTGAATATTCCCTATTATGATATACGCAGTTTAAACATTTCCCAGTAGTAGCTCTCTGTCTACCAAGAGAAAGGCTCATTGTCTAATTAACTTACGTCTTATTAATTATAACTGCACTCATAACATTATTACTAAATACCCATTAACTCTTTAATATGTTTAAATTTGCAGATACAATGGACTTTTGAACTTGGCAATGGCCTTAATTTAATTAATTAAAATATGATTATTACCGGCAGTTTAATGTTCGTTTGAAGTGTTTCATGGAGCATTGTGTTCTTTTTTGTATTCCGATAACTAAAGATAAGATGATATGTCTTAGTATAGCGTATATTCGTAATAACGACTAATATAAATCTAGGCCACGTATGAATGAAGCGATCCCATCTTCATAGATCGTCAATATACAGGTTCGAAGTCGATACTGGATAAAAAATTAAAGATGATTCTAATGATGTTGGACATGATTTGTTTATCACACATATTGATGATGAATTGATTATTTTTCAGATGTTATTGATAAGTATAAAGACGATTTTGCATGCAATTTGGCAACCCTACTCAATGTGACGTCTTATCGCTCCCCATGTGACCATGATTTACGTACTTAGTCGGTCCATATGTTATGTTACAAAAGTTTTGTCGGGTAAAGTATGAATAGGCAGTGATTCCAAGTTATTCATATATTTCGTTGAAAGCTTATTTTATAGTGATAAACTTACAGTATCATTGTAAGGGTATGATTATTTTGGTTTCTTTTACTCCATATCATTCATAAAAATATGAGCTTCCTGTTTATCTCACGATGTTCAAATTACTTTATGGCTTGTATTGAAGTTAATACTTTTTTAGGAGGTAATAATAATCCATAACGCGATAGCCTTTTAATCATTATTTAAAGGTATGGTAAATGTACTTTCGAATACTATGATACTACTACTACTAGGCCAAGAAAATTAAATTGTTTTCTTTATTAAGTCCTAAATACGTGTAAAACCAGTTGGCACAATTTCAGGAGTTGAGTTTAACTTTTGAGAGCCAAAACACAGGATCAAGAATCAAGATTTTGAAACGATACCCAGCTTGCTGGGAGTTAATTCCTGGAAATACTTTTTATTGATTTAATTTTCCTGACCTATTAAGTTAAATTTGCGTATTTTCTGCGCCAACCTAAAAAATACGCTCGCTTTTGGAGAGCAGAATTGTCACAAAAATTAAACCTGGCTACAGAGAGTACGCCTCACAATATATTTTTCATTAAAAAAATCAAACTCAACTCCTTGACAACTAAAACGTTAAAAACCAGCGTTCAATCAGCTTTTTGATAGTATACTTTTAATACTTTATTTGTAATGGTCGAAGTTGTTTTAAAATGACTAAGTTTACAAGAATTACATAAATTGCAATCTAAATTTTCGGTGACATTACGAGTATTGGACACTCTACTTACCTACACTATAAGTGCATCAACTGAGCCGGCAGCTGCGTATTGTGCAGACGAGCATTAGACAGAAGAATCCCTATGACTGAATTAGCGACATTGAACCTACCTGAAATTGGTTTTCATGGCGTGGTTTTTTTGATTGGAAGGCATGGATAATATTATAATTAATGAAAACCTTGTGAGTATATTTATGAGCTGACCAATAATTTACAAGTTTAAGATAAATTTCACTTGAAAAATAAGAAACAATATTCTGATTTGATCATAATATATACTATAAACCATATAACGTTGATCAACTACAAAGTCACCAACGGTGGTTCTGGAACACGGCCCTGAAATCGTCCTATATTGAAAATTTTAATGACTTCAGCGCAGACGTTGTCGCGGGCTGAAGCTAGATTTAAGTAGGTACATACTCGTAAATGTGATTGTTATGTTAATTTCCGAACGAATATTTATGGCATTAGCGCCTTATCGGCAATTGGGCAACCGGTACCTTATACTAAAAACAATCACAAATTATAACCTTTATCTAAAGCGGAATATTTACCACGTAATTATGTGCACGTAACATACCTACATGGTGAATATCCTGTTTTAGATTGTAGTTATAATGCAAAAGATCATGTTAGCTTTAAAACCCAAATTAGCCTCGTTCTGCCCAATGTTCTCAATTAACAACAGTTTTGATTTAGTAGTAGTAGTAGTACCCGACTGTTTTTCAAAAAGGTTCTGCCAAATGTGCTCTAATATTCACATATTAAAATTTGACGACCGCTTGACCGTCACTTAAAATGTTATACCGGGTGTTTCCTGTAACAGGAGCAATAAATTTAATCGTAGGCAGTACTCCTCAAACCTAACAACTTTTGTTCAACGACTTAAAAAAATTATGTATTCTGTAGGTTTTCACTTTTTCATACAAACTAAATAGTATTTTCAATGTACGTTAACATCAGCCTAATTGACGTCTCTTGTCATAGTTCAAAATTAACAAAATTCGCAGTACATTGCGTCTTCTAACAAACTTTAAAGTGTAATAAAAATCAAATAAAACGTTATTTTTAAAAGTCGCTGAACAAACGTTGTTCACTTTAGGGAGTACTGCCTATGATTAAATTAATTGCTCCTATCCTATTACAGGAAACACCTGGCATATATATATATTTATTTTATATACGTAGTTTATATAAAACATAGTCCTTATAGCCTAATTATTAGTAGATTACGTACCGAGGCCTGTAAAGTAAGAAATGTCGCAGATTTCGTGTAATTGTCGGCCGAAGCGAAGCTGAGGTCGACAAACATGTGATCTGAGGCTTTCTTATTTACTGGCCAAGGTCAGTATACTATTTTTCGCGTAGCTTTTTTTAGCGTAGCGGCCTGCAATAGGCTACTTGCCGGCCGGAGAGCAGAAAAATATATTCAATAATCCTAATTTACTTTAATATATTTATTTGCACAAAAATTGTCTTGGGCAGGAACGCAAGAAGCACTAAAATAAAGTGTGCTTAAAGGATGACTCACAGTAGTAGTCCGTTCCGTTCCGATCCGATACGGGACGATCTGTCAGTTTCTATAGAAAGTATCACGTGATAGCTCGGAGCCCTCGGACATCACGTGACTTTTTGTATAGAAACTGACAGATGGTCACGTATCGGATCGGAACGGAACGGACTACTGTGAGTCATCCTTAATTGAGAACATTAGGCAGAATCATAATGTTTGTTAAAAATGCTTAGGCAGGAGGAGGTTCAATTAATGATGTAAGCAACATTACTATGAGCCCCGAATACAAAACTTTATGAAATTATTCAGATAAACGCATTTTAAAATACTTATTATTTTCATAAACCTCAATAAAATAATTTCCTGACGAACTACCTATTCACGTATTTAAACTCAGAGTTTTATTAGCCGGCCATAACTGCCGGATCTGAATCTGACAAACATGGTTTATGGTTACTGAATAAAACCGCTATGACATAAGGACTTCCAATCCCAGAGAGAATCCTTAAATGAATCCTTTACATTCACTCTTAAAATGAGGAAATAAGGTTCATGCATTTATTTTGTGTCAATAAATTAACAAACATAATTTATGATATTTGGATTAAGAATGAAGTGCCCATCACTGGTGCCTGTCAACTTACTGTTAAAAATTGGTTCCATCACTTTATGATAAATTTGTCCGACGGATGGCCGGCGGACATACCCGCTATACATACTATCCGTTGGATTGCCCGAACGGACATGACCGGCTATTCACGCTGTGGCTTTAAAACAATCAGTTTATTTTCGTCCAAGCGTTAAAATTTAGTGAAGTAATAATCTCTCGTGGCTTGCCAATAGTCGCATTGGTCACGGTACGATCTGTTCCGAAATTACGAAACTAAATTGTAACACTTGATTACATTTTTATTGAATGGTATCTTACATGGAAAGGTACCCAACTGCCCGACTTCAATTTGATCTATTTATATATATATATGTTATAGTGTAGTCTAAAATAACGGCCGCGTGCTTTTTTTTAGCTGCCCAAACAACCTGCTGGGAGATTTATAAATTGAAAGAAATGTCATATTTTATTACAGAAAAAGTGAGCAAGGCCCCCAGTCAAGTGCTCAAACGATGAAAAATTAGAAATTTGGATTTGGTGCTTTTTTATAGAAAATATGAGTTTGATATGCAATACGTAACAAAACACGTCTCCATTATTTTTTTATGTTTTCCAACATACATATATTAAGCCAGTTAATTATGAATTTGCTTGAAAAAATCTCTCAACAGAAATTAGAGGATTTGGTCACGTTTAAGTAATTACTTTGAAGGACAATTTCCCCCAACAAGTTGAGTTTGAGCACCTAAACAAAACACGAGTCTGTTATTTTTGACTACTTTATAACGTTTATAAAAATAAATCAAATAGGAGCCGGACAGTTGGATACCTTTCCTTGTAAGCATTAAGTACCTTTATTTGTTACTACTAAAGCCAATATTCTTGTTTTGATTCCGAATATGTATAACATGGTAATTTATTGCGAGCGAATGAAAATAAATCAATGTGCAAGTAACTAAATATAGTAGGTATTTATGCTGATAAAAGACCAAGGGTGAATTATCCAATATGACAACTAGCTTTATTCATTTAGCCATTAAGAAAACAAACCTTTAACATGTATTTCTATAATTAATAACGTTTAAAAACAATATGGCAACAATATACAGCGATAATTTGAAACGAAAACTATGTTAGATTTAAACTTGTTAACCATTTATCATCCTTTACTTTAACATTTTTAGCTCCACCCATACCGAGTCCGAATGGAGCGCTAGCGGAGGTTCGCAAGTAGTATAACCCGCGAGTTATGGACGACGACCCATAACCTAACACTGCAAAATCGTCATCGTCACATTTGTTGGCTATAAAAGATTGCCAGTTCACACATTTCACTCCAACTATAGACTTTGGATTCCTAACACTTTCCGTGTATAGTTGAGCTGCGCGCAAATGGCTACACGAGGGTGACATACAGCCCGGCTGGTTCGGGCCGCCGCCGTTAACATAAAAGTCTGCGTGGCCGAGTGGTTCGATCACACCTTGCACTAGTCTATTTGAATGCACTACGTCAACATAGTTTGCGTCCAATTTATCCAGCCTCTGGTCAGCATAGGCGAATGAGAAGCACGGGCCGGCTGGATCCAATCCGGTAATGCGGCCCAAATTGCGGCCTTTGTAACGTCGAAAATACTTCCCGGCCCATCCGGCGATGTGCGCTCCCAGACTGATTCCGAGCAGATGAAAATCCTCCGCATTAGCTCCGAACTTTTCTAAATTGGCCAAAAGATTAGCGAGCCGTTTACCAACTAAACGAGAGTTGTGTACGGAAAATATATAACCCTTATTAATCAATTCTTCTGCGTCGACCATTATAACATTAAACATAGCTTTCTCATTGTATGCTTTAGCCATCTCCAACGGAACTTGTGATTGAGCGCTGTCTCTATACCCGTGGACAATAACCTTGGTTTGTTTGGTAATATCAAACATTAAACCTCTTGTCAAGGCTTTGAACGCGTCATCGATAGGATATGTCTTCATTTCGTTTCCGTTGAGCCAAACGATTTTCATTGTTTTAACTAGTTCATTATCCACATTCATCGAGCTGTATCGAAGATCCATAATTGCTCGACCTGAAAAAAATCAGGTGTTATGAAGGACATGAAACATAATAAACTTAACTTTTTTATGATTAACACTCACATGCACCGGATAGTTTGACATAGATGTTTTCGGCAAACGAAAGGTTGGCGGGAACGGTTTGCGCTTGCGACGCCGGTATCAGACACAACACAGCCAGTAGCGGCCCGACACTGTGATGGGGCATGGCATAGGCCCTGCGGTAACACGGTCACTGTGTCACTGGCTGGCTAGCGGAGAAAGGTCTCTCTCGCGGCCGGCAGGGGGAGGGGGCTATCTGGGCTACGCTACGCACCGCCACACTCGCTCTCGGACACTCGTTTCTCCATTACGTAAACGAATCACAATATACCCGTGCTGCACATTTTTATTGCGAATTGCATATTGCTCAATTAATGAGCTTTGTGAAATTGTGAACGAGACTCACATAACAATATTGTAACAACAAATTGGTACCTAAGTACAGTCAAGTTCAAAAATATGGTTCGACATAATCGACTCCTAAATATGGTACTACGCTCTTATTACACCGGCATAAGGTGCTATGGGACATATTCATGAGTAAGACGTGCACCACCATATTTTTACACTTGACTGTACCTATAGGAAGTAAGTTTCAGTTAAGTCAGGAGTAAGCGTAACCGCTGACTGGTTGACTTAGATTAATACACTCTTAATCTACGTAACATCAACTATGATTAGTGCGTGTTCTACGTTCTATCTGGGTATCACACGCACGCAAATAACATTTGTACTGACCGGCACACTGCTTTTTGTGTCCCTTTCTTCCTAGCGTTTTAACGGCTTTTGTTTTGTGTACTTAACCCTTAGGTACTCGTATATATATAGCCTATTAGTGCATTTATGTAACATATAAGCGAAGCAAGTAACTAAATGTTGCAAATTATTATTATTTAATAATAAAGACAAAGTCAACTATAAATGACGTGGGTGTAAATAACCAAACTTATCTCATTATCCAGCTCGTCAGTGAAAGCTTTACGCAAATTGTTATTTGCAGCCCAACTAATTAACTAGTTAAGTTACAAGCGTTGTACGCAATCCAAGTTATCCAAAGATTAGTCAGTTATACTGAGCAAGCACCATTAGCAAATAGACCCCTAAGAACTTAATAATAGACCCGAGATGGAGTAGGTAAGCAGGTATAAACTAACTACATGTTTAGTAGGAATCATTATTGTTGGCGCCGCTTTCGCCAGCAGTAATAATTATTCCGACCAGCAGCGGTTATCAGGTTATCACGTGCTACCCGACCGTGTACACCGTGTCCAGTAAGTCCGAATACAATACAAATATTGAATAAAATAAATGTACGAATAGTTGTACGAGTAGTACGAATGGTACGAGTGGTTTTGTAGCATAGGCTCATGTAGGGAGCCTGGGGTCCGCTTTGGCAACTAGTCCTAAGATTTGGCGTAAGCACTTTACGAAAGTGACTGCCATCTGAGTCCCAGAGGGTAAACTAGGCCTAATTGGGATTAGTCCCGTCGCCTCACGATGTTTTCCTTCACCGAAAAGCTATTGGTATGTATCAAATGATATTTCGTATGTAAGTACGTAATTTCCCAAAAAGTCATTGGCACGAGCTGCCAGGATTTTAACTAACGACCTTCGTATTGAAAGTCGCATGCTCTTACCGCTGGGCCACCAACGCTCTAGTTGTTATTTTAGACTCCGGAATTTAAAGAGAGGCTTCGGATAGGTACCCCAGGAACACTCATTTTTCGAGTTATGTCGCTATGTTGAGACGTACTAAATGGATGTAACTCTGTTGTTACATCTATTTGAAGGGATGTTTTATAAAAAGAACATAACTACACTGAGCATACTCGTAATTCTAAAGGAGAGCGATAAAACTAATTTTCTCTTTGAATACAAACGATTCATCATCATCATATCTTATGGCTTAAAGTTCACTGCTTTATTTGTAATTTGAGTCGAAATCAAACATCAAACATCAATTTTTAGGTTTCTCAGCCAGTCTTCTGCTGCCGGGGAAAGCTGGTGGAGTTCCTCGAGACCGCCAGGAAAACTGTAGAGTGGGCACTCTTCCACGATATGAAGTAGGGTTTGGTCCACGTAGCCACAATCGCACGCCGGAGAGTCTTTATATCCCCATTTGAACAGATTGTGGTTGGACCGCCCGTGTCCCGTGCGGAACCTATTAAGCTTCACCCAAACGGAGCGTGAAGCCTCGAATCCTGCGTGGGTCTTTGTTGGGTCCGGGATTAAGTTCTTTTGTAGGTGGTCATACATTCCCCAGGACTGACACCATGCTTCTTGTATGTCAAAAGTTGCGAGGCAACGATCGGACCAGATTGGGAGTCTTGATGGTAGGCGGTGTTGGGGCAGCTGGTCCAGTGTTTTGCGGATTGGCATGTTTTGCCTTGTTGATTTTTGCCATTCGGCGGCCGCCGCAGCACGTCTGCGCATCTCCGGGGGCTGAATATGGGCCAGTGTAGGTAACCAGGGGAGTGGGGTGGATTTAATTAGTCCTGTGATTATTCGCATCACCTCATTAAGTTGGGTATCAACTTTGTTAGTGTGTGCGCTTCGGTACCAAACAGGGGCACAATATTCTGCGGTGGAGTACACCAGGGCCAGTGCAGAGGTACGCAAGACTGAAGCGGAGGCTCCCCAGCTAGTGCCCGAGAGGCTTCTTAGGATATTTACTCTACTTTTTAGCTTCTGTGCCACGTTTTCCAGGTGCTGTTTATACGTCAGGGATCGGTCCAAGGTGACGCCAAGGTACTTGGGATAAAAATTGTGTTTCACACTCTGGCCGCAGAAAGTGACGTTCAGTTTGCGTTTGGCGAGACAGTTCGTGAGATGAAAGACTGCTACTTCTGTTTTGGAGGGGTTTGGGCATAGCCGCCACTTTTGGTAGTATTTTCCCATAACTTCCAGATCCGCGGCTAACGCTGCTTCCCCTTCCTCAAAAGATTTGGCCTGATAAGCAAGTGCTAGGTCGTCGGCATATGCGAACTTTCTGCTCTCAGTGTCGGGCATATCATCAGGGCAGCGACACGAACCCTGATCTATGTTTTGCAACACAGGATGAGCAGGGTAACAGACTGTCAATATCGAGACGCTTACTAAATAACTTCCCGCGCAGTCAACATAGACCGGCTCTGATCACGATTGGCATCCAGATTCCTCTTATAAGATCCGCTCCGCGTCCACGCTGGAACTTTGGTAAGGCAAACTGGGACGCATACTCCAAGAGCTTGGATGCTACCTTACGTTTCATCAAGCCTGAAGTTGGCAACTACACACGTTTCTCCAAAGCCGCCATATCTGCAGCCAAACGTTTTATACCTCGAGGCTTCCGTGCAGAATATACGCCAGGATGGTCAAGTGAGACTGAAGAGGCATACGAGGAATTTAAGTCCACAAATAACGCCGAATCCGCCCAAAGACTCCTAGACTCCCTTGATGCTGCTAGAAAAGCGAAATGGGAAACCAGTGTTCAGAGCATGGACTTTACCCATTCGAGCAAGAAAAGTTGGGCTCTCTTACGAAAATTGGGAGGCGCTCCGCTCCACGAAGCCAAAACACCGCCTATACATCCAAATGACGTAGCAAAGCGTATGCAGTCCCTTACAAAAAGTGGCACGAACGATAATTTTTTTGCCAAATACCTCCGCAACAAAAACAGGGCCCATAGCACCACAATTGGAGAAATCGAAAGCTACAGCCAACCTTTTTCGGTGCCCGAACTCAAACTGGCGCTGAACGGTATAAAACCAAATAAGGCCGCAGGTTTAGATGATATGTACCCTGAATTCTTAATACACCTAGGGAAAGCCGGACAAAATTGGTTGGTTAATTTTTTCAATAACATTATGAGAACCTGCATAGTCCCAGAAGCCTTTAAAAAGGCAAAAGTCATTGCAATACTGAAACCTGGAAAACCACCAGAAGAGGCATCAAGCTACAGGCCCATAACTCTGCTTTCTGTGACATATAAACTGCTGGAACGTCTTATATACAACCGCATAAAGGGCGAAATAAATACCGCAATTCGCCCAGAACAAGCCGGGTTCAGAGAGGGTAGAAGCTGTGCCGACCAAGTCCTAGCACTAACGTCCTTCATAGAAGCCGGATTCCAACGAGGGCTTAAGACTTTTGTGGCCTTCGTGGATCTCAGCGCCGCATATGACACCGTATGGACAGAAGCACTCCTACATAAACTTGGCAACATAATCTCATGCCGAAAAACGACAAGACTTGTAAAAGCAATCCTGGGCCCCCGTCTTATCAAAGTACATTTAGGAGAAAAAACCAGCAACTACAAGCTCGTAAAAAACGGCCTCCCACAGGGGTCGGTCTTGGCGCCACTTCTATTCAACGTCTACACAAATGATATGCCCGACACTGAGAATACAAACGATTGAAGCTTGATTTTCACAAAGTTAGAAATATCTCTTTACTTGTTTTGAGACTTTCTATTTTGCGGAAAAGAGATGCAATATACTTTGTTGCTTATGCAGTTATTGTAAAATTTTTAGTTATGTTGTTTTTGTGCAAAGAAGAGTAACGTTTTTTCCAAAAAAAATAAAAGTTTTTATTACATTTACTAAGTTTCTCTAAATTAAAGCAAATAACTATATCATTTATTTTAGTGTTGCTCTTAATTCAGTGTTTTATGTCAATTTTTAAGTACATAGTAGTATGTAGGATATTTTAATTGCATATTTTGATAAACATAATAGTTTATAGACTAACATTTTTTCACCTTTCGTAAATCCTTTGGACCCGAACAAGATGACATCAAAAACACAAATCCGAAAAAAATGTTAGTTATGTTGTTTTTGTAAACATCCCTTCATTTGTACCAGATTACTTACCTGTTCTGTAGGTAAGTAACTAACTTAATAAACGAAATAGTAATACAGGTGTAGTGCATATGACTTTCCCTCGTATTTTCTCGGAAACGCTCGTATTTGTCATGCTACTTCAAACATCTTCGGTACTTTTGGTACTGACATTTATTGAAATAGCATGACACGTTCGGGCGTTTCCGTGAAAATACGACGGAAAATCATTACGTACTCCATCAGCAACATATTTTTTTTAACGAGTATAAACATTTATTTTCGAAATAATATACAGTGAGTGTAACTTACCTAACTAATTACCCCTACCTACCTTAAATCTAAAGTAGGTCCTTAAGGCATTGTACCTAGGATGCTGGCGGCATTTTCTCGTTGTATCGCTACTTTAGATTTAAGGTTGGTAGAGGTAGTTAGTTAGGTAAGTTACACTCACTGTAACATCATTTTATATTTACCAATTCGATGAAGGAAAACATTGTGAGTAAACTGAGCTAACCCGAATAAGGCTTAGGTTTGATCATATATAATGTAAGGTTAGATTGCAGTCGTTCACGTAAAAACTAGCGTCTATGCCATGAGGTATCAACAGCCGTAAATGCCAGCAAATGCCGGTAATATGATGAATACACACTACAGGAAATTATCAACTTCTCTAAAGTATTAACAAAACGTATGCAGTAATGTTACAATCGCCGATTATTATCAGAATAGCCAACAGCTTGTTTACCGCTTGCCGTTATCGCGGTATAAAAAGTTGACATATAATAATTCGCTGCCGTACCTACGTCGTAATAAGGAAAATATTTTGTTGTAGGAGAATGTCGATAAGGACTTATTGGTGATCGCTATCGCGGTACATATTAATGTTCCAAGTTTTCTGCTATTCGCGCCATCTGAGCGCCCACACAATGAGCAATCGAATACAATCAAAGCATTGACAACAGTATTTTCACAAGAGGGTTTGTTTTGAACTTCTTCGTCCATGAAAGGGAGCTGGCGTCCCTTAACTAGTTCAGGTTCTTCAGAAGTGCGTCACTTACTATTAAACCGTAGTTTGACTTCTGTTATGCGTAGTTCGTACACTTGATAAAACCCGACGTTCATAGACTGAGCAGTGGTACCGTTATCCCGACGCCATAAATAATAATTAAGATGTGAGATGTTTTTCCTGTTTCCAAATAGGTATCTAAGAAGGAGGGAAGTATGATGACGGATAGAGCATAATGGCATTGTTTTTATACGGACCAACACAACGTCGGAAGAACTGCACGTGCACGTCGTTATACTAACCTTACAGCAAAATAATCAGTTTCAAGGCAACCGACCACAATGCAACATCAGAGTACGTATTTAAGTGTATATTTGTATTGCGAGACATGTCTTGTAAG
Source organism: Lathronympha strigana (assembly GCA_949128165.1). Lineage (NCBI taxonomy): Eukaryota > Metazoa > Arthropoda > Insecta > Lepidoptera > Tortricidae > Lathronympha > Lathronympha strigana. The sequence continues at coordinate 7,590,308 of OX421911.1, forward strand.
TCACGAACCTGACGAATTTGCTGGAGATAAAACTCCCAAACTACTCTCGCTAAGTTTGTATAGTTGTTGCTCAGAGAGACCCACACAAGTTTGTATAGTTGTTGCTCAGAGAGACCCACACAAGTTTGTATAGTTGTTGCTCAGAGAGACCCACACAAGTTTGTATAGTTGTTGCTCAGAGAGACCCACACAAGTTTGTATAGTTGTTGCTCAGAGAGACCCACACAAGTTTGTATAGTTGTTGCTCAGAGAGACCCACACAAGTTTGTATAGTTGTTGCTCAGAGAGACCCACACAAGTGAAAAGCCATTTATATAAAACTTTTTCTCTCTAATGTGTGAAAATAAGTTGTATTTTGTAATGTATTGTGTTATGTATTTTATTGTGAACTGTTAAAAACCTATATAAAATATATTTGTCTAAAATAAAGTTTTATAAAATGCCCGAATATCATACTCTAAAATATCCGCAAGTTTTGATAAATGTCGGAACACAAATAAAAACAACATACAGAGATTATTCTAAAAAAATATCCCTTATTTCAGCAGGTAATATTAAAACCAATACGATATGATTAAATTTAATAAAAATTATGTTTCTAAAAAAGTCCCACCATTTCATTCATCAGGTATGACATTCGGGCAACTCGCTTGTTCACTTCTAAACAACTTATTTCTTAAATTTCAACACGCTATCAGAATTTTTATCATATTTGGTGGGGCAACATATTTATTTGTGGTGTGAACTTCTAAGATCTATAGTAACCGCAAAGTTAGTTTTACTTCTTTTACTTCGCGCTTAACTCGCATTACATTCCTAACTCTAATGAGAACCCTCCCGCCATATATCTGTTCTGCAAGGCAATAGATAGTAAATACTAGCTGGTGCCCGCGACTTCGTTTGCTTCACACATTATCTTTATAAATTGTAGTCTATGTGTTATTCTGATGTATAAGCTATATTATATTATCGTAAAATACGTAGTTTTTACGTGAAAGATTAACAAACATCCATACCCATACTTACAAACGTTCGCGTTTATAATATTAGTAGGATAATTCAATTAATTGTAATCTTATAATAACTTAGGATTTTAAGCGCAGGTTGTACTACTCAAACCTAACTTTAGTTTAAATAAAAAAAACAGGCGAATTAAGAACCTCCTCTTTTAGAAATATTGAAGTCGGTGGAAAAAGTGAAAAATAATGTACTCGGTAGTTTTTCACTTTTTCATACAAACGTCTATTCTCATAGTACAAAAATTTCAAAATTCGCAGTACATTGCGTCCTTAAACAAACTGTAAAGTGAAATAAACACTTTGTTTGTGTGTGTTGTTGCTTTGCCATATGTTCATCTTTATGCACGTGTTTCACACAATATTTTACTATGCATTGTGCGAGTAAATAAACAATAATTATTAGCGGTAGTGTAGTAAGTAACACAGTCCACACCGGGGTAAGTGGTGGCTCAGCGCAGCGTGCAGCGAGTCGGGTTCCTCCGGGGGGGCATTCCATTACTGGAACTAGTGCGGAAGAGTACTACTTTCCGCACAATTTGTCTGCATTAGAAAAAGCACTTTTCGAGAACCTGTTTTGTAACATAACTTATTCGCTCTATAACTTGCTTCTATTCTGTTGGTTTTCATAATAACAAATGTATCATGAAATCTAAACAACGATGTGGAGGTTTTATACACAAATTATATTGTCTATTTATTTTGATGTCTAATTTTTGATACATTTTGTTTATTTCAGTTGTCAATATATTGCTCTGAAACGGTCAGCTTTTTCCTTTATTAGATCTAACCGCAGCTTAGCTATCGAAGTAATCCTATACATACGATATAAAAGCGTTGTGTAATTTATTCTATTATAGGCATTTAGAATTGGAGATACCTTAGATATGCCTTTACTATAAAGGTTTAATTTGAGTAAACAATGACCAATAGTAAATCGATAAGTAACGTAAGTGAGTGGTCTTCGACTATTGTTAGTAATATTTTTATATCATATATGCATACTTATCTCATATTACAAATTAAATACATATTAAATGATTCACCTTAATTCATAAAAATCCGGCAAAGAGCACATCGTGTCACGCTCGGTGTAGGGTTCCGTAGTTAACTGTTCGTCACAATAAACCAACCAAAAAGGTGTTTTAGTTTTAGTAGATGATCATGGGTTCATAACTAGCAAAAAGAAGTATCTTCGCAGCACTTACGACTCATGTATTATGCTGAGATGAGTCCATTTCGTGGAAGTTCTCTGATCATAATGTGTTTTGCCTGATAATTGTATTGTGTTTTGTGTGTGTCTGAATAAATGATATCTATCCTATTCTTTTTTGCAAAACAAGTGGCTTATGGCAACATGTTAAAAATAATTTCCCTTGTAAGTCTTTATAAAGCTTCCACGTATTTTTCCATATTTTTTTAACAAAAAATGTTTTTAACAAACCCCTCGTCTTTCTTAAACACCTATCCAATGATACTTTAGACTTTAGGGTTGAAAAGAAGAACAAAACATCCCTCACCTTACGTGTAAGGGAGGTTACCCTAAAAAAAAAATATTTTGCCACTTTTTATTTAATACCTATTTTTTATTTTTTTTTATTAATATTAATATATACACGGTGAAATTTTAGTGGTTGTTTTCCCGCAACGAAATGATTTTGCCATGGATCGATGTGTTATCTTTTTTTATTATTTATAAGCGTCGAAGCGACCTAACACCATTAGTAGCACTGCATTAGTAACTACTTATTTTGAGTGATTTAAACAAAGTAACCTAAAAAGTAGTTCCATTCATTTTTCTTCACATATTTTACGTGCAGTTTACAGATCTTTATTTTTTAGTTTGTCTATTAAAATTCGAAAGTAATACCGATAGCAGATCGCCCTGCCGCGGGTAAACAACCACTAAAATTTCACCGTGTATTATTAAGGTAGGTAGAGGTAGGTAGTTAGGTAAGTTATTTATTAACACCTAGAAGGAGACATTTGTCGTCCACCACATGTATTGGGGCATTCTCAGAAAAAAAGTGCACCATTTTAATGAAAAGGGTCCTCGATTTTCCATACAAAAAAAATTGACAGTTTTGTAACGGCCCAGATAGTTACAACAAAATGTATGAAAAAATGCGTTACGAAACTGACCAAAAAAAAGGGGGACACTCTATTTCTTTTTTTAATTCAATAGTACTCGTGATTCTGGTTATAAAAAACCCAAAACTAGTGCCCAATTTTGAAAATGCTCGTCGACAGATTGGGTCACTCGTTTGTACGGCATGGAGTTAGTATAAGAGTTTATTTTTCCTTGATAGTTTTTATCACGTTAACCATTTTTTTACTTTGTTTATAAGTCAGTACTTTCGGCATGATATTACATAAATTTTAATATTACTTACATAGCTTTTTACTTAAAAAAAAAAGTTAGTAAAAAAATATAACATTGACCTTATATTTTTCCGGTAATGTTTATGATTAAATTAAGGTTGTGTAAAAAATGTTTCTTTTTGTTTATTTATTACTATTCCAAATTTCAAATCGGTAGCTTAAGATGTTCTCAAGATATTTAATGATGTGACAGAGGGCCAGACAGACAGACCGAGTCGCACCATAAGGGTTCCTTTTTTACCATTTTGGTACGAAACACAAAAAATGGAAACGTTTGGATGCGTAAGTGCACCGAATGACACAAAAAGAGATTTTTTTTTTATGTTTTAAGAAATTTTAAGAAATGTAATGCCATTAGCACGTAAGGTTGATTCGTTAGTGATAATTGTAGGTATACAATAAATAAACATATAACCGCCGCGTCGCTTGTGCAAACCCGGTTTAGACCTAATGAAGGTATTAAAACGATATCCAGCTTGCTGGTTATGAATGGACATGCTCTTTACTTATCTTATTTTATTGGCCTATACCACATTATAAATAATGTAAATAAATAAGCTTGTCTTCTGGTAGAAAATTGAAAGCTATTAAAACATAATAATATGACAATGTTGTCCCTTCATCGTGACTAATTTTTTTCTAATACCGTGGGCTATTATTCGTATGCATTTTTTGTCTACAGTGCACTTCGGACATATGTAGCCAATACATAATCTGCCTGTTAATAACTTTGAGCGTATGCGTTTAATTGACCACACAATGCTGCATTTATGCATAAATTGACCACATAGTCGATTCAATGGGGATTATTCGATTACCGCGACACAATTCACTGCTAAGGGCGCTAGTGGAACGTGGGTCTGTCGGGCGCTGCTTTTTACTCGTATTAGGGTTCCGTAGTCAACTTAGGAACCCTTATAGTTTCGCTTTGTCTGTCTGTTTGTCCGTTCGTCCGCGGATAATCTGTGACTTTAAGTACTAGAAAGCTGTAATTTTGTACAAATATGTATATCGGTCACACCAACAAAGTGGTTAAATAAAAAATTGTAAAAAAAAAATGTTTTAGGGTAAGTACCTCTCATACAGAGTGTGTAGTGTTTTTTTTTTATTTCAACCCTAGTGTGTGACATATTATTGGATAGGTATTTGAAAAAAAATTAGGGTTTTCTACAAACAGTTTTTGATAAAGTTAATATTTTCGGAAATAATCGCTCTAGAAGTTTAAAAAAATGTGTCCCCCCCTCTAACTTTTGAACTACGCGTTCAAAAAATATGAAAAAAATTACTAAAGTAGAACTTAATAAGAACTTTATTGAAAAATTATTTTGAACTTGATTGGTTGTTCGGTTTTTCAAAAATTGTACAAAATAATTTCTGAATTATGATTGGACGGATTGAACGGAATATGCAAACATTTTTTTTTATCTTGAGTAGGTACTTAATTTATCATCCCGCACGCATCTTCCTTCTAATAAAAAATAGTAGGTACATTTCGATGCTAGTGCGGAAAGTATGTCATTAGGGAAAAATGACATATCCGCACGTGTATCGAACGAGGTTTTCAATACAGATGCGACAAATATTTAAATATATGAGAACGAATTTGAAAGATTTTTTGTTACTTCCGTAACACTATTGTATTACAGTTGGACTTATTAAAATCATCTTGAAAATGTTTATCTTATCTTCTTTTTTGATTTTCAATGTCATAATCATTAAATAAATAAATCTTTATTGCAACTTAAGGTATTACATAAATAATTGGTACCTGACTCTCAAACTAGGTTACCATGTGTCTCAAGAGCCAGCTCCTTCCCATTGAAAGGCGTTACATAAGTATACAATGTTAGACATTTGTTTTATACCATTTTTTTTTTTACATATATATTAGACTGACTTATTATTAATTTGACTGTGTAAAATCAGTAATCCGCTATCATCATTTCGCTTAATTAGTTTGTATTTGTATATATGTATTTATATATTTATGTATTTTGGTATGAACATATAATATGTATGTATATGTAATTGTGTGTGTGTTTGTTTTCTTTTTTTTGTAGATTTGTTTTTTCTGTTTATGTCATATATTTTGGTTCTCACATAATACTTTTTCCAGTTTTGCACCACCTACTGTATGTATACTTTTCTTAGTGTAGTGTCTCCTCTACCCAAAGGTTGTCTGGAAGAGATCGCTCTTTAGCGATAAGACCGCCTGTTGTTTGCCTCTTTTTCATGTGTAATCTATACCAGTTTGTGTTATTTTTGTTGTTTTGAGGTGCAATAAAGAGTTATTGTATTGTATTGTATTGTAAACTAGAACATGCAAGTTAGAATGTGTGCGTTTGTGTCTTCTGTATGTAATTCGGTGTGTGTGTGTGTGTGTGTGTGTGTGTGTGTGTGTGTGTGTGAGTGAGTATGCGTGATGTGTTAGTTTAAGATAATATTTGTAAAAGGTCTTCAGCTTCTGTGTAGTTTAAGGACTTTAACCATACTTTTATAATCTTTTTGACTTGGAAATTACTTAATTTTGACATATTGAGGATTTTATTCACTTTGTTATACAAGAATGGAGCCAAAAATGAAAAATGCCTTCTGGCCCATGCACTGTAACAACGGGGTACTGGGTAGTGAGCTATACGTTTATTATCAATTGTTAAAGTAGGTGCTGTTACTCTGTGAAATCTTCGTAGTATTTGGTAAATAAACAGTTTACGTACACTTAGTACTTCAGCTATGTCATAAAGCAGCTCAGTAGGGTATCGATATGGGAGATAAAACATAACCTTTAACACAGCGCGCTGTGCGCGCTCCAGCTCAAGAAGGTATGTTTTAGGAGCACCGCCCCATGAGCATATGCAGTAGTTCAAAACTCCTTGACAGAGCGCGTCGTATGTTTGCATAAGAAGTTTATAATCCGATACCTGCCGAAGGTTTTTAAAGACATATATTAATTTACGGATTCTATTAGCTGTGGTGGAAATATGGGGACCTCATTGTAATTTATCATCGATAGTAACGCCAAGATATTTGATTTTTGTGACTCTAGATAATGTACCACAGTTACAGTCAGTAATAACTCCATCATTAACGTTATGAATATTCCTATTGCAGGGATAAGTATGAATTTTTATAGTATCAAACGCTGAGTCAGGTCCCCCTCGAGAAGTTTTGCTAAAACATAGGTATTTAGTTTTACTTGTATTTAAATTAAGAAGACTGTCTTCTAGCCAACATGTGACACTACTTAAACCCGATTCAACTATCGTTTTAACCTCTTCCCAACTTTTACCATGAAACACCAACACTGTGTCATCCGCAAACATAAATAGCTCAGCTTGCTTGATCTTAGCTTTGCAAAGGTCGTTTATGTAGGCTAAAAACAAGGATGGACCTAAAGTGCTGCCCTGAGGGACACCATAGTTACAAATTAATTCATTGCTGGTGTGCGTTGAGATACGGACTCTTTGGGTGCGGTTTTTTAAATAACTTTGGAACCAAGCTAGAGGCGATCCCCTGATTCCCATATTCTGTAGTCTAGCTAGTAAAATTGGTATTGAAACGGTGTCGAACGCCTTTTGCAAATCCAAAAAGACCGCTACGCATTTGTCACCGTTATCTACGTAGGAATTTACAGTTGAGGTAAAAGCCAAGACCGCATCCTCTGTGGAGCGACCTGCTCTAAACCCGAATTGATTATTTTGAAGCATATGATGCGATTCTAGGTACTGTACAAGGCGTTTATTAACTATTTTTTCTAGTAATTTAGAAAAACCTGTCAGTAAAGTAATAGGTCTGTAGTTAGAAGGAAGTGACTTGTCACCAGATTTGAAAATGGGAGATATAATAGAAGTTTTGAAAATTGTAGGGAAAATTCCAGACGAGAGGCTCAGATTGAACAGGTGTGTTAGGGGGGGTTAACTAAGTAATCACAGGCCGTTTTGATTAGTTTATTAGTAATAATATCACATCCGGGTGCACTGTTATTTTTAAGATTCATAATTAAATTTCGAATCTCAACCGAGTCCGTTGGGAGTAGAACCAAAGACATTACGGGAGTATCGGCCGAGTAAGCTAAGTTTGCTAGATCGCTGGCTTTTTTTTCCATTTTGTCCAAAATGTTGTCAGCTAGAATACGTCCCACAGATGAAAAGTACCCATTTACGTCATTTAGTGCATTAATTGGGTCATCATTTATTTTCAGTAATTCAGTATTTGTATTTTTTGTTTGGTTTAGGCTGCATAGTTCCTTTATTGTTTTCCAAGTCTCTTTAGAATTATTCTTACACTGTAATAATTTAGATCGGTAATAATTCTTTTTAAGTGTTTTTATTAGTTTATTACACCAGTTACGGTACGACAAATATTGTAGTCGGAGATCATTATCATTAGGTTTTTTTTTAACTTTTTTATGTAGCCTATCTCTTTTTCGAATGGATTTTACAATGCCTATTGTAAGCCATGGTTTAAGTGGTCTCTGTTTTTTAGGAATACTATTTGGTTTGGTGTTGGAAAGAACGATTTCTTGTACTTTGGTAGTAAATGTTTCGGCTGCGGTTTTAACGTCACTAATAGTGTATAAATGATTCCAAGACAGAAGTTTCAGCTGCTCAACGGTTCCGCGGATGTCTATACAATTACAAACATTATTATGAGACGTAGCATTAACAGGTTTCTTGATATTGCGAAGGTGGAGCAAAATTGGGCTATGGTCAGTTAGGGGTTCGAAAACTAACGATAGGACATCACTATCTGTTTTAACCATAAAATGATCGATACATGTTTTCATTCTTGTCGGCAGGGTAGTAGCTTTACGCAAGCCGTAGGTGGCCAATAATAGTAAATAATCTACCGCGTGGCTAGCATTATTGCCCGGCATTACATCTATATTAATGTCACCCGTAAATACTATATGCCTATTATTGATACTTTGTAATATATTGTCAAGAGAATTAAGATAGCTTACTGGGTTGTTGCAAGGGGGCCTATAGGAACAAATTATCGATACATTGTTAAACAAGGAGACAACTAGGCAGTTACCGTCAGCTATAAACAGTTCATTACACGAGGACTCCAAAGTTTCTCTGACGTATGCTATGACACCATCATTCTGATTTATTGAATATGTAGTATTATATGATACGTAGTTATTTATTTGTGGTATTAATGAGTTGCCATCTGTCCAGCATTCCGTCAACACAATGACGTCTAATTCGTGATTTAAACTAGTAATAAATACCACCAATTGGTCCAAATTACAGGCAACGCTCCGAATATTTACAGTTAAAATGCTAATAGTGTTTGTGTTGTCATTGAGGTTAAGCAATTTAGAACAAAATGATGGGTCGTCCACGTGTAGGCATTGTATATCCCCGGACATGTCAATTTCTTCCAATAATTCTGAGTCCATAATTAAAAAACTAATAAAATAAAGAGGTGGTATTTAATTTCACGCTTCATATTAACACTATCGTAACAGGCATAATTAATTGTCCTAAACCGGAACTGAGACAAGAGCGTCATTGATACAGCGGTCAAGTAAGCAGTAGTTTCACTTCTATAGTATAGATACTTAAAAAACATTTGAAGCTCGGGTGTGTGGGTGTGTTTCAATTCATAAAGAAATCTATAAGGGAAAATTGTACGTGTCTGGTTTACAGTGTAAGATATAATTTGTATGTGTAAAATGTTAGAAATATAGTGAAGGCAACATAAAACTACGTATTTATTTAAACTTAACATGCAAGTGCAGATTAGAACACTATTATATAATACATAAACAGTAGGTACTAAGCATTCCGTTAGTCACTTTTTGATTGTTTCCAGCTGTTTCTCGGAGTCAATCAGTATGCTACGCGTACCCTCGGCCTTACGTAAATAAACACGGCCATTGTCCGTCCAACAGAATTTATATTGCTGCGTATTCGCGACACCACGGGCCAAAAAATGAAGTCTCCTTCCACGGGGCGTCAGGTGTTCCGCAACATAGACAGGCACGCGAGTCCCTGGCAGCAAAAGTGTTTCCGAATTAAGCTTGTTATCTTTGTGGGTGACGTTATAATGTTTGACCGCAGCTAGAAGTTCCTTTTTTTTAATGCGACTTGAGAGATCCGCTACTATGGGACGTGCACTGTCGTCACCAAGTTTCCCGCGGGTGCGATATATTTCACGTATACCCGATGGGTCATAGGTCATGTCCACAGCATTTCTCATCAACAAAATAATAATTCGCATGTGACATATCGTATCATCATGTCTAATATTTAGACCCTTCGACGTGTTAACCTGATTGAAAAACGCCTCTACTTTGACAGACGTTTCGTAGGCTCTGTTCCGTTTCATACACAGCGATTTATAAGAACTCTTTTCAATGTTTAATATTTAATGAATGAACATTATTATGACGAAGAGGTAAATAGTGAAATATGAAATATCAATATATTTAATATTTTTGCGTTAATAGTAGGTACCTATTTAGTTTTATTACGTCTCGGTAAAGTTAACGAACAATAATACTCTTCGGTAAGCAATCATAAATTGGAACAAAACTAAATTTAAAAACATTGGAAAAGTAAAAAGCAAAAACAAACTTTGCGCACGCAAAACACCCAAAAAAGGGCACTTTTTGAGCAACTGTATTGAAAAGAATGATTCAAATCGATTCACGCCATCAAAAGTTACTCCCGAAAACCAAACATACATAACCCGTCTAGTTTGTATAAATTAGTAACCCAATTTCCCGAGAGATGGCGCTGTACCGTGGTTTACTTTGCGTTGTTAAGATTTTTCCGGAGTTGATGGGGTCAGGACGGGTGTGATCGAAAGTATCATCGAATTGTTAATTATTATAAGCATATTGATCATGTTGTCTATTAAAACACTTTTTAGGGTTGCCTGTTGTGACGGACTGTAAACTACGGAACCCTCCACTGAACATGGCCCGACATGCTCTTGGCCGGTTTTTTTTTTAATTGAGCTCCCGTTCCCTGATCATCATGGCTATCCTTAAGTGTCACCCTACCTGCAGACTTTCAGTTTTCTCGTGAATATGGCGGTTGCAGCATTGCCGAAATACCAGGAGCTTAATTTAAATAAAAAACCGTGGTATGAACCCGTGTTATTAGTTGGAATATTTGAAACCAGCGATTTGCGGAAAAAGCACAGGAAAACTAACTAAATATCTAGTTTAAAAAAGTTTTAATTTGACAATTCTTTCATATTGACACAAGACAAGAGCCACGTCTAAGTAGCGCCACCTGGTAAGCGACAAAATGGTAGCCCTATTTACAAGTATACAACATTTACTACCTCAAGGCAATTGCTGTAGAATTTTTTGAATTCATTCTGACCATTTTTCAAGTTCAGTCGATGTTAACCTGAATAAATGATAGATAAGAAGAAGAAATGATAGTAAACAATGAAACAAAGTTACCTATGCTTGTTTTCAATAAAACAAAATACCTATATTATGCCGTTGTTTTGTTAAATATTCTACACTTTTGTAATGCTTCCTTCAAGATTTTCTTTAAGAAGTTACAGGAGTAGTTTTAGCTTTATAGTTGTTTTTTTTTTTTTACTTTCTTCGCATCCGAAATGAAAAGTAGAGTGCTTAACTCGGGTAAAAGGCACCTATTTCTGACTCGCACTATTGGCGTTCTCACTTCGTTCGAGCGCCAAACTACGAGTACCTCATCGGAAATGCGTGCCTTTCAGCCCTTGGTTAACAATCTACTATTAATACAACAGCATGCAGGCAAAACGTGCTTATTTTCTTTCACCTCTTAAACATTATCTCTTTATTTTTGACATGGTGTTAATAAACGCGATTAATCCGTTCCAAAATGTTTAATTTTAATGAGCAATAAATATGACCGAATGGTCTCATCGGAAGATCAGCGCTGGCATACGCTAGCGATACGCTGAGATGAGACCATTTTTGTGACACATGTGTTGTTTGTTATATCTGTTTTTTATTTGTATTTTTATTTTATTTATGTGTCATGAATAAATAAATTGAGTATTTGAGTATAAATATATTTAATAATCTTCCTTACGAGATCAAAAGCCTAAAAGGTAATATTTACAAAAAAACTTTAAAAAAGTTTTAGATGGACCATGTCTTCTACAACACAAAAGAGATCTACAACCATGTCAATATAAACTAAATCAAATGTTTTGTAATGTATATGTATACACGATGATATGATATGATATTACGATGTAAGAGATTGTTTGCTCGAAAGGGTAAAACTGTTGTTACTTTCATAAACATACCTACCTAGTTGTAACTCCTTGTACCTACATAGGTTATGCAATAAACATTTAATTTTGTGATTCTGATTCTGATTCGGATTCTGGTTCTGATAAAATTAGTTTACTTAATACATAAACGAAATACATTCTTCAGTACAAAATTTCAGTAACATTTTCTCTTTGTCTATAATCATTCTAATGTAGATATTTTCTTTGGCATCGTAAAATGAATATCATGTCGAGAATAAAAGGTGTAAAATTTCAAATCATTTGATAAGTAGGTAATTTTTGTATGCATAATTGCATATTACAGTACCTGCAGATGAATATATCTATTCAGTTAAGTAAATATGGAATTTAGATATCAAAAATGACAGCAGAATATAAAACATCCTCTATCGGCATATTGTTTAATAATAATAATAACGTTTTATATTGGCTGAGTGGACCATGAAAAAGGCACCATTGAATATTACATGTTGAGTAACAAAGTACTGACATCGTAAAGAAAGGGACGAAACCGGGCTTAATTAATTTAGAGGAATATTGCTCACTTGACAGACTTTGAAAGTTGCTAAGATTTGATTTGCTCTGCCATTGTCAGGTTTGATTTGATTTATTTTAACGAGACTGATCTAAGCTCAGGTAAATTGAAGTTTAATACGACGTTCATGTACTTGGAATCAACATCACATGGCTGCCTTTTGTTTGGCAAAAATACACCGTGTATTTTACATACCTAACTTTAAGGGTTCTGCCCTTTTGAAGGTCAAACCGGAATCCTTATGATGTGACTCTATGTTTAACCGTCTAACAAAAATGTCTGCGTTATTTCAGTTACTCTGTAGGTAATTGCCTTATAACCTTAATAGTACGTTATTTTGGGATCATATTTGGGCAATAAGACGTAAAGGTGATGAGAGGTGACCACATATTAAATTGGTGCCCACATTTGGTATGGAATAGTAAATGTGATAGTTCGAAAAAAATTTGTATTTTTAACCACCAAATCAAGCTGGTATACAGGTTTGACGTTTGTATCATTGATTTAACTGGTGACCGAAGAGCTGGTGGCTTCCTCGTACAATGTATCAGCGTTGCGATACAACGAGGAAATGCCGCTAGAGTCATAGGTACAATGCCTCAAGGGCTTATTTTAGATTTAAGCTAGCTTATAATTTACTGCATGTATTTTATTAGTTATATTTCTGAATAAGAACAACATAAACACAAAACACACTCAACGAAATCATTATATAGGGCGCATTGGGGTAAGGTGAAAATTTTTAAGGCATACGAAGAGCAATTGACACTGAGGATGATCCAACATAATATTAGGCAGTTTTTAGGGTTCCGTGTGTGGTATTTACACAGTAGAAAAATGCACGTGTGTTAATAATGTATCCTTATGAGGTTTCCTGTATGTAGTTGCACTTTTATTTGTTGTAATATTGATACTATATACATTGGTTAGTTGTTAGGCCATAGGCTGTAGGAGAAGGTGAAATTAATAGAGGAGGAAGTGATAAAGAGACGCCTAAGAGGGGAGAGGTTTATGCTGGGTAGAGGTACAGCAGACGCCATAAAATATAGACATGAAACATAAGAACCTGCATATGGTGTTTGTTGACCTTAAAAAGGCATACGACCGAGTACCCTGAGAGGTTTTGTGGTGGGCTTTGAAATAGAAATAACCCAGGAAATAAGACGGTTTTGACAGACATTAAATAACAAAAGCTTGATTTACTCAAATTACGTTCGAATGGGATATTTATAGATAATGTATGCAAAAATCCTACAAACTTTTCTTCCGGAAGTAGGTAGAAAGTAAAAAATAAAACTTAACTAAGTCGATTTTTGAGATTTACTGTAATAAATATTTATCTTGTTTGTGAACATGACGACATATTTGTCTTCTATGTGTTAAAAGCAAAACCGAAGAAAACTTATTCACGTAAAACGGTAAAACTTACAAAATGTACGGCGTGGGTGATAGATGTGTTATTTCGCTAGAAACAAATGGTAATAAGTGAAAAATGGTCCTGACCCATTTTAAACAACTAAACTTACAAGAAAAACGATAGGAACATGTGTGTACATATTTGTGACGATTTGCATGAAACGATATTTTGTTGGATTATGGTGCCGACATGATACTAGACTCACAAATTATCCGTTACGCTACAACTACAAAAAACAGCTATTATTAATTATTTCCCAAATAATCAAAATTTCCATACAAGCTGTCAGTTCATTGACTGGAACAAAAGGTGTTCGATTTTTTTTATCTTTATCTTGAAGGAGTTTTATTTATTTATTAAAACTTTGAAACTTTGATGATGATGAAAACTTTATGGCACAATGAAATGAATGTATAAAAGGCGGACTTAACGCCTTTAGGCATTCTCTACCAGTCAACCATCGGGCTAAACTGAAACTGTTAGTTTGGTGCAGAATAGTAGAAAAAAGATATGATAACTAAAAACATGTCAAACTAAATTAATAATAAAATGTATATACTTACACATATACAAATATAAATATATCTACATATACAAATACATACGAGTATATACCTAGTATAAGTGTACCTATAGCGAATAATCACGCAGACCCTTAATGACGAATATTTTGGAATCTCAAATATCGTGTTGCTACCTACCTACCTAACATATCGTGTTTGCTCAAAATAGTGAACTATGTACCCTCGTTTGATTAAATAGGGAAATTATGAATCGCCTAGCAAAATTGACTCACTTGCACAGCAAAAAATAATAAAGACACATCAAAACATTGCTCTGATGTGTATTCAGATTTTTTTGTTGTCCAATTCAGTACATTTTGCTAGGTGATTAATAATTTCCCTTTTTACTCGTAATTAAACGAGGGTAAATATTAGAACTAATATGTAAAACGGGATATTTACCATGTATGTTTGTTTTATTCAGCACACGATATTTCGACACTGTTGCAAGCGCCCCATGTTCACGAAGCAAACTCAACATAAAACAAACATACATGGTAACTATCCCGTTTTAATTATACTTCGTATCCAAATCGAAGATTACATATATTTACTAGCAGCAGCACACGGTTATGTGCTGTCCTTGTCACACATTTAGAGTTATAATATTATTCAAAAAAAAAAAAAACTGTTCTCGCTCTCGCCCGCCGGGTAGGTTACGGCAGCGCTCCCCGCAACGTGGTTTATCATTACATGTTTTTGTGTTAGTCCGAGTCACACGTATTTTCTCGCAAAAATAGTGTTTTAGTGTATATCTATTTCAGATTGAAGGTTCAGGGTGAGTGATTTTACACATCTTCAGAACGATGAATTCAAATTACAGAATAAAACCGCGGCCTAGTTGCCGTTTAACGAATCTTCTTTCGGAAAGTGATTTTGTCCAAATGTTTGATTTTGCCTCCAATATATGTGTGGTAGATTACAATTTAAAAACGAATGTTAGTGTGGTGTATTAATCATATAATAACTAAAAGAATAGATCAAGGAATCTTTACTTTGTTCGAAATAATGCTTTTACATCTACCTTCTTTTTTCTAAGTAATATAAGTAAGGTACATGTTAAAGGCACGGGTTGTTACTCGTAGATTAACATACAAATTTAAACCTAATTAAGAGAACTTTAAGTTTCGTTATGTATTTACGCGTTATAGTACCAGGTTATAGTATAGTATAGTAGTAGTAGGTTTGTGTACCAGACCGTATACTAAAGATTGCGCGACACGCTATACTCGAGGGTTAGATACTTACTTCTAACCCTGGTATTTAACGAAAACAAATGTAATCTCATCTACGCAATGATTTCATCTACCTTTCCAGAGTTCTGAGATAATTATAGTAATAAGTATTGAAGTATGCAATGCTAAAAAATTATGAATGTCGACATGAATTTCACAAATTGTAGTAAATTCGGTTAATAAAATGGCATCTAAAAGTAATTTAAAGTAAAATAGCCATAGAGGTTCCCTCATTTATCTATAGTTTTTTTAATAAAAGCTAGCGTATGATCCGGATGTTGCCGTTTCGACTATCGTCGAGCCTCCGGGACAATATAGGTATTTTAGAGGTTCCCCATTTTATCCCTAAAAGGGAAGTATGACCTCTTCAATTCTTCATGTTTGTCTTGTATTATTCGTGAAAGACAGCCCCGATTAGTCAGCTAAGAAGTACACATACTTATAGCGCTTCTTGTACGTCGTCCTACCTACTTCATTTATATGAACTGTCATAAAGATATACTCGCTTATAAAGAATCATGAGCTCGCTGAAATAAGTAACAATGACTACAATCAATTACTATCATCATAATGTTGTTGCAGAGAAAAATTGTAAAACAAAAATAAGATAGGTTTCGTATAAACTACGTTCCTATTTACGAGTAAGCCTATTTCAGGTTCTATCAAGGAAATACGACTTTAATGAGTCGGAATATATAATCTTGATCATGTTTTAATGAAGTCAAAATACTATGATATTGCTATTTTGAGTCAGTTAAGGCTCTAAACTAAAGGGAAGTGTAACCGCAGCGGCAGTGCCGTATTACCCTGTTCCGCCAAATAGCGCGAATGCTTGCTGTAGCCGCTGCAGGGGTTTAATTTGCGACCTAGTGTCTATACGATTAAAGAAGGATAATTTATGTTCAGAGTTGTATTCTTTGAGTATAGGTAAGTTAGTTAAGGTAAAGAATAAGTTTTTTGTTTTGTTCAAAGACTCGAAAGAGGTTATTTTAATTTTCCTCATATTTTAGATAACGTAAACCGTTCAATAAACAACGATATAATCAGGTCAAAAATATGATATTTTGGTTTATGTAAAAATTTACAAAATACAATACCTACATAATATGCGGACATTACAGGTTAGTATATTATGATTGGTGGTTCGTTAACAAATTGCACACCTAAAAGGTGTTCAATCGCTTTCCTGCATGCTCAGAGCGAATATCGAGAAAACTGGTTAAAGACACAAAATAGTTAAAGTTTTTTGTGTTTTTTTGTATAACAATAATACCTATACTTACTGATTTTCTTTATCAACTTTACGTATCCCCATCACGAAACAAGGATAGTCTGGTTCCGGAATTTGAACCAATATCTGATGGCGCAGTCTTGCGAATTGTTGCGTTTAGTAAAATTAAACGAATTACAATGCAATGCAATGCATGAAATTATATAAATCATATGATTTTTACTTATACATATTATAATAGATGTATTGTAATTTGTATATGTAGGTAGTGAATGTTGTGGATCACATTTTTATGCTACCTACATATAAAATTGTAGATGATACCTTTACGATACTTAATAGGACTCAACACTACTTAATGAAAATTAAGTCGGATATTAATATTGTCGTACGTACCTACTATTAAAACCTCACTGTTTAGGAGGGTGGTAACCAAAAAGGAATAATTTTACGAAGCTGAGTGAGTTTGCTAACAAAAACCTCATTGGAGAGTAAATGGTTTTAACCCAATTGAATTATCACGAAACTAATATTCCTGTTTATTGAAAGGATAAACCAACATACTGAATATACTGAAGTAATACAAACAACGACTTAAATTTTGATTTATAGTTTCCTAGAGAAACTTCATAATATATATATATAAAATATATATATTTTCGTAAGCTATATCGATGAAATAGGCTTAATCTTATTAAATACCCTACGCTGCTCCGCTTTAACAGCGCCGAGTTACGTGACATTAATCGCGTGTAAATTTGTATAATTTTGCTCCGTTTCAACAATGATGCCACAAAAATTGTGTCAAATAAGCTTGCTTTAACAGCGTTGAGCTTTAACACATTAATGATGTCAAGGATCGTCCGCTTTAGCAGCGTTGAGGTACTCCACATTAATTGTGTCGAGGGTTGTAGAACTTTGCTCCGCTTTAACAGCGTTGAGTTTCTCCACATTAATTGTGTCGAGGATTGTAGAACTTGCTCCGCTTTAACAGCGTTGAGGTACTCCACATTAATTGTGTCGAGGATTCTAGAACTTTGCTCCGCTTTAACAGCGTTGAGGTACTCCACATTAATTGTGTCGAGGATTCTAGAACTTTGCTCCGCTTTAACAGCGTTGAGGTACTCCACATTAATTGTGTCGAGGATTCTAGAACTTTGCTCCGCTTTAACAGCGTTGAGGTACTCCACATTAATTGTGTCGAGGATTCTAGAACTTTGCTCCGCTTTAACAGTGTTGAGGTACTCCACATTAATTGTGTCGAGGATTCTAGAACTTTGCCCCGCTTTAACAGCGTTGAGGTACTCCACATTAATTGTGTCGAGGATTCTAGAACTTTGCTCCGTTTTAACAGCGTTGAGGTACTCCACATTAATTGTGTCGAGGATTCTAGAACTTTGCTCCGCTTTAACAGCGTTGAGGTACTCCACATTAATTGTGTCGAGGATTCTAGAACTTTGCTCCGCTTTAACAGCGTTGAGGTACTCCACATTAATTGTGTCGAGGATTCTAGAACTTTGCTCCGCTTTAACAGCGTTGAGGTACTCCACATTAATTGTGTCGAGGATTCTAGAACTTTGCTCCGCTTTAACAGCGTTGAGGTACTCCACATTAATTGTGTCGAGGGTTGTAGAACTTCGCTCCGCTTTAACAGCGTTGAGGTACTCCACATTAATTGTGTCGAGGATTGTAGAACTTGCTCCGCTTTAACAGCGTTGAGTGTCTCCATTGCTCCGCTTTAACAGCGTTGAGTTACTCCACATTAATTGTGTCGAGGATTGTAGAACTTTGCTCCGCTTTAACAGCGTTGAGTTTCTCCACATTAATTGTGTCGAGGATTGTAGATCTTTGCTCCGCTTCAACAGCGTTGAGTTACTCTACATCAATTTTGTTGATGATTGTACAAAATTGCTCCGCATTAACAGCGTTGAGTTTCTTCACATTAATAAAATCGTGTTGAGGATCGTACAACTTAGTGTTAATTGTATACAATAAATAAACAATAAATAAACTTTGCTCCGCATTAACGGCGTCTCGTGTTACATATTCTACAGGAATTGTGTAGAATGTAATAAAATTTTACTCCATCAGGTTGTTTTTACCATGATGAGACTTCTTTTCAATAGTAGCATTCCGATTATCAAGATATAAAAATACTCCACGTGTCAGTTCTTTATTATAACAATTATTTACAAAAATAGTAATTCTCTTGCTGCTGTAGCGTACTGGTCAATATTTCGTTATCCTACAGTAGAATCGAAGGCACCTGCCACTTAAGTTTTTTATTACAACGTTCTACTCAAAAAGGAAAAACTTAACGTTTTAACCATTACCCACCACTTGAATTATTGTTTGGTCTCAGTATAAATCTGTATTTATAACAAGATTTCTTTAGTACTAATCTTGCAATGAAGAAACTACTGATAGCTTGTTTTACTAATCACACAACTGGTTTTTGTCTTCCTTTTTTACTTCGACATGAAATACAGGCATATCTAAAGTATACAATCACTATGCAGGGATTCGTCAGTAGAGGTCAATTTAATGAACGAAGTATAATTTAAAACAGGTATATTCAAGTAATGTTAAAATTATATCGACGATAATACACACTTCAGTGTTTTGCTTCACCTAAAAGGTTATTGAAAGCAATTTCATTCTTTATTAATGTCGTTCCTCACTTGGACACGCACAGCATGTCATGCATAAGTCCAATCTAATAAAAATATTCATATAATATTTACATAATAGTACCGTTTTATTTTATTAGGCACTCATGTATGAAGCTAATTATCAGGAACCCATAGGAGCGTACGGATTTGACTTCGATATTTTATTTTATTTTTCCTACTTATATGTAGTATTACAATTCTCTAAACATCTGCTAGTAAATATATGTAATCTTCGATTTGGATACGAAGTATAATTAATAATCAAACGAACTTACCTGTGAAGTTTGATTGGAATTATACGAGTATCCAAATCGAAGATTACATACTCCCACCCTCCCAGACCCTAAAAATTAAAATAAAATAGTCTCTGGTCCTAACACAAAAATATCTATATGCTCTAAAATAATGATAAACCACGTTGCGGGGAGCGCTGCCGTAACCTACCCGGCGGGCGAGAGCGAGAACAGTTTTTTTTTTTTTTGAATAATATTATAACTCTAAATGTGTGACAAGGACAGCACATAACCGTGTGCTGCTGCTAGTAAATATATGTAATCTTCGATTTGGATACTCGTATAATTCCAATCAAACTTCACAGGTAAGTTCGTTTGATTATTAAATATTAGTGACCATGTTAAACAGGGTACATAGTTCACTATTTTGAGCAAACACGATATGTTAAGTAAGGTACTTTCGTTTGGTTTAGAACTTTTAGAAGTAAAAAAATATCGCAACAAACAAAGCCTTGTTTTATTCATGTTGAGACTCCGTAATCCAGCATTTCACCTGGAACAATGTGTCGATGTGGTTGCGAATGGCGCACGCTTGGCTACTAAATCTACTTGTTCCATTTTCGAGATGACATTCGTGCGATGTTCATACGATACCTTTTGTTTTAGAAAAATAACAAATATCTACCTACTAGAAAGCGCTTTGTCGGTAAAATACCGGCGTTATATTGCAATAGTACATTGTGCATCTAGGGCGGTAAGAAGGGCATTACTTACGAGGGTCTATTGAAGGCCGACGCCGTAGGCGGGCTTTAAATGACCCGAGTTAGTAATCCCCTTACTGCCCGTGGTACACATAATGTTTTTCATCACATTTGCGAGGAAATATATTTGCTGCAGAAGCTAAGGTTTGAAATCAGAAGATACTTAACGTAAACATCACTACTATTAATACATACCTAATCAAATTTGGTATTTTATTTTATTACCATCACTGCCATTAAATAAATTACAATTCATTTTCTAAATAGTTTTTCCACTTAGCAGACAGCCGTAGGTAATATTTATTAATCAGTTTGAAAACCTACTATTTGATACAAAAATAAACAATTCGTTTACGCAGATAGAACGACGTAAAGATGCGGCGGCGCCAAGCTTACTGGAGGGTAGTGTGATGAATTTGATAAAAAGAACATTGTTCGATGTGTAAGATTATGGGGGTTGGAGCGGTGACGCGGTACGGCGGCGACGGTGGCGGCGGCGGCGACGGTGCCGCTGGCGGCGCGCGCTCGCAGGCGCCCGCCGCCCGCCCGCCTCCAGTACCTGCCCGCCGCCGGCCCGAGCGCACGTCCCGGCAGCACCCCCGTCGCCGCTCCGCTAAAGCCTCCTCCACCTTCAACGCCGCCGGCACAACAAACTCTCGGTGCCCTTGTGATACTGTGTGCTTCTGATCACGCCAACAGCGATCGACGGCTCTAAGCGCGACCGGTAAGTTTCGTACCTATACGATAATTATATGGTTAATGACACCACATGCGGGAATTAAAAAAAAAACTACTATTTTTAATGTCCTACCATACCGGAAGGTGAAATCTGGCTTTAATAATACTAGACCTCATTTTCTAATCCTGTATCCTGCCTCTATGTTTTTCTTAGCTTTTTAAGAAAAAATGTTTTTTTTATATCAAAAAAATAACCCTACCTATCTTTTACTTAAGTCGAATACAACAGTTTGAAACCAGCGCCAAAAATTCGGCCTTTATTTTTCTTTAAGCACACTCCTACCCTCTCGTACCTTCACTCCTCGACTTTATTGACGTCATACAAACTCAGCATCTCAATTTTATTGTGTACTTACTCCAAAAACAAACATTTAGGCTTTCTATTCTAATTAATTAATTGCTGTAATGTGTATAAGGCAGTATAATAAAATTATAAAACGTGTTCTATTTAAACTCTGTTGTTTCAAACTCGCTTATTACAAATGCACGGTTTAAGAGATCTTTAGGTGCACTGTAAGTACCAAGAAACTGAACCAAAATAGTTTAATCTACAGTTTGTTTGCCTAGGCGTTAACATTTAATTAATAATTTTCCTTTTTTTCCTAACCGTTATAATAAATTGTTCATATAAGTAATCCTGGGTCCGTCAATCACACAGTAAGGTGCCCAAAAGGCTGGTTAGCCTCGCTTATCAGTTATCCGTTATGTATGAGACCCGTCAGCCCTCACACCGCCCGTCTTTTCACACATCTATTGGACAATTTCGGATATTTCCCACAGCAAATGGGATTAACTCAAGCTAAAATGGATGAAAATCTACCGTTTACAAAAAGTAACTGATTTTTGGTTTTCACTATTACCTAATTACAGTGTCGTGAAGTTTCATTGTTTTAATGTTTTTTGAATTTCAGGAGGTATTTAAGATTCTGTTTTTAATGTATTTTATATTGGTTCTAGTTGAATCCTCAGTAGGTATTCAAAAAAAAGAAAAGAGTAGCGACGACATTAATCTTCACGAAATAGGCGCGATTTAATCAAACAACACTGATTATCGCTCATCAATCGTTTAGGAATATCTTAAGCAAAAGTTGGCAATACAACGCAACGGACATTTAATACTCAGAAGTTGTAAACGTCAAGCTATGTTAACTGAAAACCTATAATAAACTTTTGAAACCAATAAAAAAGCAGTGTTACACAAAGAAAACAATTAAGTAGGAGAAACTGATTAAGAAAACAATTAAGTACAAACATGAGAAGAACTGATTGAAAAAACAACCGCTAATAACTATGTCAACCCCTACTTTGGGATATTATAATGAAGAGACAGCAACAGTCTTATTTTTTTGGTTAGAGTGTCTTTGCGAGTGTGTGTGCAAAAACTAATGTTTATAAATAGGTACTGAATTGAAGATTCGCTTGTTAGATTTGATGAATTTGTTACATATCGGCGGTAATTTGGTTCGGTTCTAACTCGCACAAGGCGCGGAAATACTTTTGTCGGGAGATTTAAAATTTAAAATAACAATTCGTCATCACATGAATACGTCCTTAAGTAGAATTTTTTTAATCTCCTTGTTGTAGTCAACTTTGCACTCCTACCTTCCTACCTTCTTAGTAACTAAGCTATATTCGTAAGAGTGCAAAGTTGACTGCAACCAAGGAAATTTAAAAATTTCTACTTAAAGACGTATGCATGTGATGACGAGCCAGTTAAATGCCAATGGCCGATGGCGGCTGCACGCAACGCACACAACGGTACAATACAATACATGGCATACAAAGAACATTGTAAAATAATGATTATTTTAGCTGTACTGTATTTGCTATATTGAGATGTGCAATAAACAACTAATAAATGTTTTCATTTTCCGTGAATTTGTAGACTGATTTTTTTGAGGTTTGATTTTTGCAAACACCCTTCTTAATTAATGATAGGTATTTCACAGTTCAAGTTTTTATATTAGGTAGTTTCAGTTTTGCTGCATACATTTATAAAGACATGCGTCTCTTAATGACATAATCCGTCGGTCTCTTGCCACCATCAACGTGCCTGCTCTCCTTGAGCCGACTGGCATTTTCAGGGATGATGGCAAGAGACCTGATGGGGTGTCCTTGGTTCCTTGGAGTTTGGGACGGATGCTAGTGTGGGATGCTACCTCTGTAGACACGCTGGCACCGTCCCATCTCCAACGAACTAATGTAAAAGCGACTCAAGGACCTACTTTAGATTTAAGGTAGGTAGAGGTAGGTAGTTAGGTAAGTTACACTTACTGTATATATTTCGAAAATAAATGTTTTTTCATTTATAAAGATAGCAGATACATACATCAATCATGTGCTGCTTGCCAATTGTTTCCTTGCTGAGTACGGTCAGCTCTAAAAACATGTTAACGATTTTGTTCCTTATCTATCCGACATACCTGTGTACCTATACTATACATATGTGTTTTTAGAGTTCCGTAGTCAACCAGGAACCCTTATAGTTTCGCCAAGTCTGTCTGTCTGTCCGTCCGTCCGCGGATAATCTCAGTGACTTTAAGTACCAGAAAGCTGTAATTTTGTACGAATATGTAATATCGGTCATGGATTACACAAACTACCTTGGTTAAAGAAAAATGTGCGCGTATTGAAACACATCCCGAAGGGTGCAAGAAATCTTGCCGCAAGAAAATTGTCTTCTCTGGTTGAGGCTTGTTTACGTTCTAACGAGGTTGAAGATTGGTTTTTGTTGCTTTCGTTCTCTTATACAGCACTTAAAGTTCCTGAGAATACCGCAGGCCGATCTTTAACCTCGAAAGTCAAGGAAAACGTTGGCATTGATGACGTCAACATATACTTTCCCTCTGAACTGCCTCAAAAGCCTCGTTCCCTTTGCCGTACAATTGAGGCCAAAGTCCATGATGGGGACTTGAGGGGAGCAGTCCGCATATTGCTTTCTGATGCATCCCTTGCTCCGTCCAATGCGGAGACTTTGAAAGCATTGTCGGAAAAACATCCTTCGCCATCCAGACAACTTACTTACCCACCAGAACCTAATCTTGCAAGTAAATTTCTTACCGTCTCAGTTTCAGATGTGGCCTCTGCTATTGACTCCTTCTATAGTAGTTCCGCGTCAGGCTTAGACGGACTTCGTCCCCAACACTTAAAAGAACTTGTCTCTCCGACTGCAGGCGATAATGGAACAAAACTACTTGAATCACTGACCAAGTTATGCAACTTTCTTTTGCGTGGTATGTTAAATCCCCTTGTTTGTCCTTATCTCTACGGAGCGTCTCTTTGTGCATTGACAAAGAAGGACGGGGGAATAAGACCAATTGCTATTGGTACTACCCTAAGACGCCTTGTTGCCAAATTGGGATGCCGCTCTGTTAGGGATGAGATGGCAGCCTTCCTTCAGCCTTTTCAGATAGGATTCGGCACACCATTAGGGTGTGAGGCGGCAATCCACGCTACTAGACATTTTTCAATGGCTCATGAAAATACTGATTCTGTGATTTTAAAACTCGATTTAAAAAATGCATTTAATTCCGTTGAAAGAGATGTCCTTTTACAGGAAGTGAAAGACTGCACCCCCACACTGTATCCATTTCTCTACCAATGCTACTCGTCTCCGAGTAACCTTTTCTACGATGAAAGTGCAATCTCCTCACAGGTCGGCGCTCAGCAGGGCGATCCTTTGGGCCCCCTTGTTTTTTGCCTAGCTGTGCAAAGTTCAATAGCAAATTTAGACTCACCACTAAACATCTGGTACTTAGACGATGGCACTTTAGGAGGTCCTTCTGATACTGTGCTCAGTGACGTTGTCAGACTTTTGCCAGCACTGCGATCTATTGGTCTAGAAGTAAATTCCGCCAAGTGCGAGTTATACGCCTGCAGCCCCGCCGCTTTGAATACCATACCTAAGTTTGAACCTTTGTTGCCAGGTATCAAGATCCTAAATAAGTCGTCTTTTTGCCTCCTCGGAGCGCCTATTTTCTCTGAAGGGGTTAGTTCGGTGCTTCGGGCAAAGACATTGACCTTAGGATCTTCATACGAGCGGTTAAAACATTTATCGGCGCACGTGTCCCTCGTATTGTTGCGCAATTGCTTCACAATACCGCGTTTAACTTACACCCTACGAACGGCACCAACCTGGATGTTTAAGCAGGAAATAAAAGATTACGACACCATTCTCAGACAAGGTCTAGAAAATGTCCTTAATGTGCAATTTAGTGAAGCGCAGTGGAGCCAGGCAACACTTCCTATTCGCTACGGAGGTTTAGGAATCCGTAGCATGAATGATGTCGGGATCATTGCTTTCCTTGCCTCTTCTCATGCGTCGACAGATCTTGTCACTAAGATACTTTCTTTTAATGGTGGCAATATTTGTCTTCCATTTGTGGAGGAGGCCCTACATGAATGGTCAGCTCGCTGTCCCGGAGGGGTGCGCCCTGACAACCCCGCTCTGCAAAGACCATGGGACAACACCATATGTGAGCGCACATACACATCGTTATTAAACAGTGCTCATACATCAGAAGATGTGGCCAGATTAAAAGCAGTTAGGCAACCCGAGTCAGGTGCCTGGTTACACGCTTTGCCATCACCTCATTTAGGAACGTTACTTGACAACGACACTTTAAGAGTTGGAGTTGCCCTAAGACTAGGTTGCAAGGTATGCGAACCTCATCTTTGCATCTGTGGGAAGATAGTCGAGGCCAACGGGCACCACGGCTTAAGCTGCTTGCGCTGTGCAGGGCGAATACCGAGACATTACGCCATTAACGATTTAATTCGCCGTGCCATGGTCTCGGCTAGTGTGCCCTGCATCCTAGAGCCGCAAGGGTTAAGCCGCACTGATGGCAAGCGCCCGGACGGTCTTACGTTGGTACCATGGGCAAAAGGCCGCAGTCTTGTTTGGGACGCCACTTGTGTGAGTACTTTCGCCCCGTCCCATCTTTATCACACTACTAAGACTGCAGGCGCGGCAGCAGAAAATGCCGCCAAAAGCAAGCGTGCAAAGTACGCGAACCTTATACCGGCGTACGATTTTGTCCCCGTCGCTATCGAAACGGCCGGACCTTGGTGCGCTGAGGCCAAGTCCTTAGTCCGAGCTTTGGGGCGGCGTTTGAGGGATAGGGGCTGTAACCCCCTTTCTGGTTCTTATTTGGTCCAACAAATTTCACTTGCCGTGCAGCGCGGCAATGCTGCAAGTATATTCGGCACTTTTGGACCAGAGTACCGTAATGGGGCACAGCTTAGTAATTAGTAAGCTTTTTATATATACATTTTTTTTTTTAATTTGTTTTTTTTAACTAACGTGTTACCTATGACTATTTCTTGTTTACTAAATAAAGAACTTTACTTATATCGGTCACGCCATCAAAGTGGTAAAATAAAAAGTGGTTATTTTTTTTAGGGTACCTCTCGTACACTTAAAGTGGGGGGTGATTTTATTTTTCGTTTCAACCCTAGAGTGTGACATATCATTGGATAGGTAGGTATTTGACAAATAATTTGGGTTCTCTAAAACCGGTTTTTGATAAAGTTAATATTTTCAGAAATAATCGCTCCAGAAGTTTAAAAAAATTGCCCCCCCCCCCTCTAACTTTTTAAACTATGAGTTCAAAAAATATGAAAAAATTACAAAAGTAGAACGTAATAAGAACATTATTGAAAAATTGTTTCGAACTCGAATGGTTGGGTTTTTTAAAAGTTTTACAAAATAATTTCTCAATTAAGTTTGTAATTTAACCGTATATGCAAACATTTATTGTTTTATCTTGAGTACTTAATTTATCATCCCGCACTTATCTTCCTTCTAATAAAATAAGGATGATTTAAATCGATTTATGCGATCAAAAGTTACCCGCGAAAACCCAACATACATAACCCGTCTAGTTTGTATAAATTACTAACCCAATTTCCCGAGAGATGGCGCTGTACCGTGGTCTACTTCGCACTGTTAAGATTTTTCCGGAGTTTATGAGATCGGGACGGGTGTGATCGAAAGTATCATCGAATTGTTAGTTACTATAAGCATATTGAGCTTACCGTGGGACTAGGTCGATTTGTGTAAGATTGTCCCATAAAATATATATTTATTTATTTTTTATTGAGCATCGTATCTATTAAAACACTTTTTAAGGTTGCCTATTGTGACGGACGGTAAACTACGGAACCCTACACTGAGCATGGTCCGACATGCTCTTGGCCGGTTTTTTTTAAATTTACTTTACATTACAAATTATTTTTAGTAACTAACTTAAAGTCTTGTCTTTTAAATTAATCAATTGTTTATATTAATTTAAATGGAACTATTGTAACCTTACCTGACCTGGTGAAGGTCGCAGGAGTCCGCTGGATGCGGGTGGCGCAGGACCGGTCATTGTGGAAATCTTTGGGGGAGGCCTATGTCCAGCAGTGGACGTCTTTCGGCTGAAATGATGATGATGATGATGATTGTAAACTTTATACTATTTTACGCTATTATGATCATTTACAATTATAATCACTATTTAATACGATGTATTTACCATGTATTGTTTCATTCAAGTTCATTCGTTCGTAAACCGTTCGTTACAAAACTGTTACATTTGATAAATACATTTTTACAACACAATATTTTCTCCTTAAGGCCGTCCCCTATCCCAATGACCTCGGCGATTTGAGCTTTCTTCCCCTACCGCTTCCTTTCCTCACCGGTTATACAATACCGGTTATAAGCATAAGTCGTCACCTAGGAAGAGCTGCTTGTACTAGGACGCAACCCTATAAACTACTAGTGTCATCTTATACGACTGGTCCCCGTCGCCCGCGCAGGCATCTCGAGCCGGCGTTTTCGGAAAAATGC
Source organism: Lathronympha strigana (assembly GCA_949128165.1). Taxonomy (NCBI): domain Eukaryota; kingdom Metazoa; phylum Arthropoda; class Insecta; order Lepidoptera; family Tortricidae; genus Lathronympha; species Lathronympha strigana. Next base: position 7,618,185 of record OX421911.1, read on the forward strand.
GTGTAATAGCTTTTTTCTCGAAAAGTACAAAACCTATCCAAAAATCAGTGGATGCGTTTAAAGTAAACATAAATATAAAATGCTTGTCTTAGTTTCTTGTACTTACGACGCATAATAAGGGAGTAGATACAGATTTAAGGTAGAAAAAAGGGTTTACGGTTATTTTTTTTTCTCTTGATGTATTATGTTTTTCGACAATTTAGTGGAACAAAATGTAGACCAAATACCTAGCTACATTATATATTTTTTTCAAGCGTTGTGCTTGGAGCTGAACAAAGCCTATTCACTTTAAAAACAGTGAAATATGCCGGGTAGCCCCTTAACGAAGGCCATATTTTCAAAACTTAAAAATATACCCCTGTTAAAATTTGATTTTCGTAAATATCAACATGACAGATAAGGATAAACGATTATCACAAGCATTTTTTGACAGACGAGCATTTTAGTTTTTTATGAATAATGATAAAAGGGTTTAATGCTAAAAGGTTTTAAGGCGGGCATTTAGAAACAAAATAGTTTGGCATTGGCATTCCACATTTTACTGGACATATGAGAAAGTTTTAATGGCTACCAGTCTCAATCTACTCTAGACTACCCAAACATCAGATATGTCTCAACTGTCGGCTTATAATCACAATGTGCAAGCGTATTAGTAGAGAGCATAGGTAAAATAGCATTCCCTTAATGACTAAACATCCAAATCAAATCAAATCAAATCAAATCAAATTATTTATTTTTCAGGTAGGCATGTTACAGTGCACTTTTGAACGTCGAATTAAAAATAAATAAAGCAACACACCGGCTCTAACATGCATTAATTTGAAAAAAAAAATACAGTTCAGTTCAATTTTAAATAGAATCTTTAACAAATTATAAATGATTACTTAGAGCAATTTATTGATGCTGCACACACAGATATCAAAATTAAAAATAATAATTTCACAATAGGATCGTCATCTTAAAAGTAAAAGTTGTATAAAAAAAAATACTTGTCTAGAAGTTTCTAGAATGAAATCTAAATGTCATAAAAAATATATAATTAGTTAAGACTAAAATTAAAATTACAGTTAATAACTAACTTTTTTAAACAAAAATAATAATAATCCTTAATCCCATGGTGCTGTATCATTCATGTAGTCTTGTGTACTGTAATAAGCTTTAGATATTAGTTTACGCTTTACAAAAGTCTTAAATTTATTAATAGAGAGTGCAATTATTTCTACTGGGAGTTTATTATAATACCTTACACAATTGCCCATGAATGAGTTTTTTATTTTATGGAGCCGAGTGGTGGGTACTGCGAGCTTATCCTTATTTCTAGTATTAATACTATGTATATCACAATTTTTCCTAAAACATGCATTGTTTTTATGTACATACATAATGTTTTTATAAATATATTGACAGTGCAGTGTCATAATATTAATCTCTTTAAACTTATCTCTAAGCGAGTCTCTACGGTTCATCTTATAAATCGATCGAATAGCCCACTTCTGCAGAACAAAAATTGTATTAATCTCTGAAGCACTGCCCCACAGTAGAATACCATAGGACATAATACTATGAAAGTAACTAAAATAAACTAATCGAGCTGTCTCCACGTCTGTTAACTGACGGATCTTGCTCACGGCAAAAACTGCAGAGCTCAGTCTATTCGAGAGATTAGCAATATGGGGACCCCATTGGAGTTTAGAATCTAATGTTATACCAAGAAAAGTCGTACTGTCAACTAGTTCCAATTCCTCATCTTTCACAAAGACACTCGCCAGCTCGTGCTTAACGTGATTCGTGACAAACTTAATACCTTTAGTCTTTTTCTCATTCAATAATAAATTATTAACATTAAACCAATTTACTACTTTAGAAATAGCATTGTTTACATTATTACAAGCTTGTTGCTGTCGGTTGACTTTGAAGATAAGTGACGTATCGTCTGCAAACAATACTATATCATGGTGGGTCTTTACGAGGTATGGCAAGTCGTTTATGTAGATAAGGAAGAGAAAAGGGCCCAATATTGATCCTTGCGGTACACCCACAGAGACCAGTGACCCGGGTGATCGCTGCCCATTAATGTCGACCCTTTGCATTCTTCCTTGCAAGTACGACTTAAGTAAATTCAGTGCCGAATCTCTGACTCCATAATAGTGGAGCTTCCTGATCAGTGTTTCATGACAGACGCAGTCAAACGCCTTGGACAAATCACAGAAAATACCTAAAGCATCTCGTGACTTCTCCCAGGCATCAAAAATATGTTTGACTAGCTCAACACTGGCTTCGGTTGTTGAGCGACCCCGGGTGAATCCAAACTGCTTATGGTGCATTAAATTGTTAGAATTGAAATGTCTTACTAATTGTGACAAAACTAATTTCTCAAAAATTTTGCTGAAAGTTGGTAGCACAGATATTGGTCTAAAGTTGGTGGGGTCAGCAGTGCTACCTGATTTGAATAAAGGAGTTATTTTACTATACTTCATAAGATCAGGAAACTCACCGCAGTCGACACTGTTGTTAAATATAACTACCAATTCAGGCGCTATAATTTCTATAAGGGATTTAACAGCATGGACAGAGACTCCCCAAAGGTCACAAGTTTTTTTGATATTTATTGATTTAAACGCCTTTACTACATCTGAGGTACTAACATGTTCAAAATGAAGGCCTCTATTACATTCTGGAGCGTTATCTTTTAACAATGTGATGGCAGACGAAGGTGACGAATTTAAATGCATTGTTGTAGATACTGGTATCTCAGTGAAAAATTTTTCAAATTCTGTTGCTACTTCTAAATTGGATTCAATTATTCTATCATCAATTTTTAGTTTAATATTATTAATTGCGTGCTTCGATCTACCAGTCTCCACATTAATGACTTTCCAGGTAGCTTTAATAACATCCGGGCTATTTTTTATTTTCTGGCTTAAATAATCGCGTTTATGACAATCTATTTTAAATCGTTTAGAATACTGCTTGACATGTTCTTTAAATTCATCACTCGTATTAAACCGACGTTCCTCATACAGAGCATACAGTGCTTCTCTACGTTTATGTAAGTCCACAGTAGCCCACTCACTAAAAACTGGTGCACCACCAACCACGACCGTTTTTGCAGTAAATATCGCATTATAATGTCTCATAAACGTGTGAAAGAACGAATTGTACATGTTATTTGGACTCATGTCAGAAGGCAGAAATGGAAGCGCCTGAACTAGACTGATTTTCATTCTTTCCACACGATCCATGGTTACCGGTACAAAAGTTATTTGTTTTCTCAGAGTATTTTTCTTTAACGTCTCAAATACAATTAATTGGCCCAGGTGATCTGACTCTAATTTACTGATTACACTTTTGTTACTAGGAAAAATATCCGTGAAAATGTTATCTATACATGTGGCACTAGAAGCCGTCACTCTAGTTGGCTCCATAAATATGTGACTAAGATTACTAGATTTGAAAAGATTCAACAATCTGCAACTTATTGTTGAATCTTCCAAAATATTTACATTGAAGTCACCGCATACAAGTAATTTTTTACTAGAAGTAGCAACTATTTTTAATAGCACAGATTTCATTACACTTTCAAAGAGTTCAAAATCACTTGAAGGCGGTCTGTATACACAGACAACAATAAATTGCTCTAATTCTACTGCACTTAGTTCTATGGTCCGTTCAACAGACAAGGATACAATGTCCTTACGTTCCTTAAATTTTAATTGACTATTTAAAATAATTAATGACCCACCATGTATGGAACTTAGTCTGGTGAACGAACTACCCACCTGGTGATTATTAAACTGTGGCATCAATTCATTATTTGTTAACCAATGTTCAGTTACACACAAAATATCAATATTTAAATCGTTTAAAAAAAGTTGTATCTGCAAGTCTTTTCCTCTAATACACTGAATGTTTTGATGAACCAGGTGGATGTAATGTTTATTATCATAGCATTTTTCATTAGATTTATTAAAAGTTAAGTTGCCAGAGACAGGGCACTCCATTGTCTTAACACCTAGTTTAAATTATTGGTTTTAATTGGAACCAACTCCATGTTATAATTGGCCTGCTCAATAGGAGCAGATTTATGTGCCAAATTTTTGGCAGAAATGTCTAATAAATAGGATAGCGATAGGGCTATTTGTCTCTTATAATACATAGAAAGGTAAAACTTACCTTCAGTCACAAATAAACTAGGTAAATAATACTCACTAACATATTTGTTGATGTCAATTATGCTAAACTTATTACTATATGTACAAATATTATACAGAGATTTATTTAAATTATATCTGATGTCATTTTCTGCATCTGATGATTGGTCACAATAGGGCAATGTAAACATAATAATCTCTTTCACAGTAATAGAATTTAATTTTTCAAATAATTTAATCAGATTACTTTTGTTTAAATTACCCCTGTTTCCCATAAGAATAAGCAGTGTTGTATGTGAATTAATATTTTTGTCATTTAGAATTCGATCTATGATAATGTCAGGGCTACTGTAAGGCAGACAATTGCTGATTGCGCTAAGTCCCTTTAAGTACTGGTTTAGAAGTGAGCCCATATTCCTTCCAAACTCATCCTGCAAAGTTTTGTGTGCACAGACGCATATCTGAAAAAATAATAAGGCACGATATCGCAGTATTGTGTACGGACATAAGAGATATATATACACAGAGAAGAGATACAGCAAAGGCGAAGTTATTACAGAAATTAACCAAATCAAAGTCAAAGCCAAGATATAATTTGTTCAAGTTGGCCCAGCAACAAGCACTCTCGAATCACGAAAAACGCTTAGGGGAATTCTGCGGATGAACGCTATTTCATTTTCAATTTATTTATTCAAGATAACAATATACATTGTGTTTGAATTCTTAACCTACTTATATGTAAAAGTTAGCCTAATTAAATTAAATACTAGATAATATTTCAATTCGTAATTAAATACATTGCAATCAAATAAAACATTACATCATAATACAATTAGAAACTAGTGGCTCTGTGAGCTGTAGACCTCGCGACCATCTGCTCTTAATCGCCACAGGCCTGGGCGGCGCTTAATCTATTTGTGCCAATTTCCATCAATTTTAATATTTTCCAAAAAACGAAATGACAAAAAGATCCTACAAAGAGAGAATTGGTAGATAAGACCGACCTGTAGAGGAGAACAGCTGGACATATGTATAAAGGCATTTTTGACTAAGCTGAAACGTAGGCCTTCGCTTACGCTCGGTCAATCAATAGTCATAAAAGCATGTCACAATGTCATATTTAGCAATTAGGTATTTAGTTACCAGACATACATCTAAGTTCTTCTTTATGAATCCTCAAAACGACTTGGTAGGCAGGCACTATCAAATAATTTATTTATTTTATATATTAAAGTCCTTGGTCCAAGCCCGTTGGTCCAAGTCCTTCCGCTAAGGGGTTAAACTCTTTTTTTTTCTTTTTCCTTATCTAAATACCAAAAAAGTGATTTTTACGGTGTGGAAAATCCACCCCTTACCCTTTAAAAGATAAAGACACTCTAAAATTTTACTTTTTTGAAAATCATGCGAACATGTAAATATGCTGTATCATGAAAACGTCTTGTCTATCGTAATCATAGTAATCATGAATGTGTTTTGCAACTAAATGAATATAATATGGTTACTATAGACAAGATAGTTTTCATGATACAGCATATTTACCTGTTAGCATGATTTTTAAAAATGTAAAATTTTAGTCTCTTTCTCTTTTTAAGCGGGTTAGGGGTGGATTTTTCCACACCGTATAAAACACACTTTTTGGTATTCTGATAAGGAAAAGGAAAAAAAAGAGTTTAACCCCCTTAGCAGAAGGATTTATCAAAACGCCTAACTCCTTTTTTTGTATTCTATAATAAGTAATGTTTTTACAAAGTTTCAAGACTCTATAACAAAAAAAAACCTAATGTAACGGATCGTCACGTGTAAACTACGCATGTACACGTGAGTTATAAAAAAATAACAATACTAGCAAAATATGGTTGTTCAATTAATTGAAAGGCGTTCTCGCTCTTTCTTAAAACAGTTTTGAGGATTCTTATTTACGGGAGTTTCTTTGTGTAACTTTTTACCAAAGAAGTCTGAAAAAATGTTTATTTTGAAATGTTTATTATTTTACTTATTTGAATGAAAAGCCTTTTTTTTCAACCGCGCAAGTTCAAAGGCTCAGAACAAATCGAGCACAATCTGAAAGCAAGACAATGATTGAGCCATGTAGTTATGTAGGGACAGCTCTGATATAGGTTGGTCGTCAGATTCGGCTAGCTAATGTTCTGCTTTCTACCGAAGGCCTGTCTGCAACCGCATCTGTTCCTAATTCCTGCCACCAATAATAGACCTGACGGGCAAATCTGTAGATTCCTGCTAACTCGTTTGAACACTTTTCGGTATGTTTGTGATTTGGGTATTTCATAATTTTGATATGTAGGTATATTTTTGCCAGTGGCAGGGCGTTTATAGAACTCGATTCCTGCCGCCTTCCTGCGTGAGCCAATCTAGCACATTTTTTCTTAACGACTCAAAGAAAAAGCAGGTCCAATCAGCTCCGGCTTACCCAATGAATAATTTGACGCTCCGCCACTGGTAGGTACAGTCACCTGCAATAGTATATAACGCTATGAAGGCCGCAAAAATATGTGACACGCTCTTATGGCGGTATAAACAAGGATGTGTCAGATTATTTTGCAGCGTTCATATATTCCTATACTATTGCAGGTGACTGTACATACAGTGTTTATTTTATACGTCCTAGTTTTTGTAGGAGGAGGAAGCTAATAGGAGAGGAAAAGCCACTATCCGGACCACAGAGCACGGACCTCTTTAGTGTGACAACCTTACATATAGAGGAGCCTTTGGCTTTGATTCTCATAGGAATCGACCGTGCCAGGTAATTTTGACATGTTATTGTCAAAACTGCCATACGTGCTATTCATAGGGTTGTGATATGGGTCGAATTAAAAGATTATTTTATAAATAGACCTTATTATTGTATTGATGAATATTTTGCTGATGCGTTAAATTAGTTTGATTATTATTTCTAACATATCTGATTTGAATTTTTGTATAATATATATATTAAAACATATTGTTAAATGTGGTAAATTTGTAAATATTTTGATGTATATTGTATTTGCATGCATGTCAATGTGTTAAAAGCAAATAAAAATAATTTGATTTGATTTGATTTGATTTGATTTGAGATATTGTATATCGATAGATTAGGAGCAGTTATTAACATTTCACTAAAAATTACATGAAATAAAGTTATTGAACACCCAATTATTGAGCAATGTGGCATTTTTGAAGTATTTTTATTTTATTATTACTCCATGACGGCCCAAGGGCTATTGACTGCTACTGACTGTCACGTGTGCGCCGTGCGCATAAGCGACACACGAGTTTTGGCTCTCAAGCCGTCTCTCTATAGGCGCGTCGCCCTACGACTTCCAATCTCTTTGATCCGGACATACGAAATTCTTTTCCCAAGCTGAAACTGATACATTATCGCATTTCCATAGCCGGCAGTACCAAACCTATTAATCCTAAATTAATAGTATATTTGCAAACACTGTTTAAAAAAAAACATTGATTTCGGATGAATCAATCCATAGTTGTTAGTTAGTAGTAACATCACAATACAAAATAATTAAATTACTATGTTAGTACTTAAACTAAGATGCTGGGAAGTCCAGTATTTAATTAGGGCACTGTCCCATCTCCCAGCCACAACGGCCGGGTGACTGTGGCGACTGCCGCGCACCCTGCAGAGCGTGTTGTTTAGGGACAGGCAAACAGTCCAGTATGTTGGTATTTATTTATTTATTACAATCGTAGGTTACATATATTGTGTTATTTATATGCTCCACAAAACTAAACATTTAATTTGACTGTGGAGTCAGGGTTCAGTCTTACATTATGAACATTATTATGCATATACTCGTATACTATTAGACTTAACAGTAACTTGTCAGTGTGTCTGTTGTAATTTACTGTCAGTAGTAACTTGTGTATACATGACACAAGTAATCGCTCATGATATCATATTTAATTTAATTTTCAGTAAACAAACTAATCAAAGTAGTTATTATTCCCATTTTCAATATTTGAGCCTTATAGGTATAACATTTTGAACCGTTTAGCAACCATCCTCGGAGAATATACATTATATAGGCTGGACCAGAGAGTGAGAGAAAAATAAGATTGTACAGTCACCGGCAATAATATAGAAGCACGCATAAATATTTGAAACAATCTTATTTGTAACACATGTACATTTTGTACAGCCATAAGAGCATGTCATATATTTAAACTCTAAGTAAAGTTTACAAAAAAAACTATTGATCGAAATATATGTTCAGATGATTTAATAATGCATTGATCTGAAGGACTAGAGCAGAGAGGGCAAATAATGCAACCTTAATTATATCAGTTTGTTAGAATCGACACGAGCGAGTCGTAGATATTTGGTAAAGGAATGTATAGTCATCGACAAAAGCTGATACAAGAAAAAAGAAAAAATAACTTTTTTACCTTTAAAATAAACAAGCTACAAACGACAGGCTACAAGCGCAATAACTCCAATAACCTAATTAGACCGCCGAGATTCAAAGCGCGCGCCACTCAGCCCGAGCATCTCGCAGAACCTAAGTTCAACAGGATTGCTGCGCATTCTGCAATCCACTCAATGTTGTATTCAGAAAGGTTACATTTACTTACGTAGAGTCTACTTTGTTACTGTTTTTTAAATATACAATTATAGAGAGCTTTTATTTCTTTATTAAAATATAATATTGGTCGTACAATATAGATGTTGATCACATTTTATTAATTGATAATGAACTGAAAATTCATTAGTAACGGCTAAGAGCTGAGCTCAGAGCTGCAATTGTACGCTTTAATTGACATTGGATCGTTAGCGGAAGCTTCTGCTTTCATATTGTCGTCGTGTGGGATCGGTCTTTGGCACAATTTTATTAATTGTTGCAATTTCCAGGAAATATTATTATTGATTATAAATATATCCTTCTAGATCCTTCTATATTGCTGCACTGCCTAAATAATGGGGTAAAACGTCAGAGGTACTTTTTGGGGTATTTAACAAATGTGATCTTGATTTGATATTATGTACCTATATTACTCTTATTTTCACTTCGTACTAATTATTTACAGTGCTCTTGGCTGTATATTTTATTCATTGAATTTTAGGTTAGTAAAATACGAATTACTTATAATTCTGTTTCCAAATATTCAGTTAAAAATAAATTACGAACGCAAATCATGCTTAATTTGAAATTGTAGTTTTTCGTAGTAAAACACACTAACGCCGATAAGGCACGCTCCTAAGAAAACCTGTAAGCTTTACGTGTTAACAACTACTTAAAGCCATGTCGCACATTATATCATTAGTTAGTAGAAAACATTTCTTAAAATAACACCTATAAAATTTTAACGCTCAGAGCAAATGTCCCCATACGTTAGCGGAATTATGAAGAGTTCGTTAGGGGTTCATTCATCGCAGCACAATGAATGGGCAGTAAATGCGGTCGTGCGGGCTACATATTAATATGTAATGTTACGTACAACCGACTATACAAAGCAACTGTGCCGTAATATCAGGTAGATGCCCCGGGAAAATAATTATCTACCTGTTGTGTTCTTGGTTAATCATTTTTACTCGAACGAAAAAGAAAAGAGGGTACTGACGACGGTACATTATGTTTATGCACATTTTGCATACCTATGTATTTGGCACCGAGCACCCTAACAGATCCAGATCCTAACATGATGCTGACACATCAATATCACTAGGTAAACTCTAGAAAAGCAAAGCCACTGAGTATTTTGACAACATTGCTCCCGACATATCCATTAATTTTATTGCAAACAACCAACTAACTAATTTACAGAGTTATGGACAATATTGAAAGCACAAAACCCAAAGGTCCTTCCTTTCCTAGGCGGTGTGCCCAGAGGACAAGCGGTAGGCATCTGTTCTTGATGACTTCATGAACAGAAGGATATGTTGCTACGATTCTCGATTATTTCGGGCACGACATATTATAATTTAGTTATAATTTGTCTAATTATAATTACCTACCTCTACCTACCTTAAATCTAAAATAGGTCCTTGGGGCATTGTACCTAGGATGCTAGCGGCATTTCCTCGTTGTATGGCAATGCTGATACGTTGTCTGAGGAAGCCACCAGCTCTTCGGTCACCAGTAAAATCAACCGACTTGCGTGCGCTGGGACCCCATGGACCAAGAGTTTCGACCCAGAATGGTACAAAAAGGTACCCAGCCCAGGCCCAGGCTCTTATATTTATTACGTTTTAAAATTTCGGCACATTCAGCCGGTCTGCCCGCTTTTACATTAGTTCGTTGGAGATGGGATGGGATCTACGCAGGTAGCATCCCACACTAGCATCCGTCCCAAAAACCCAAGAAACCAAGAACACCCCATCGGGTCTCTCGCCATCATCCCTGAAAATGATGCCAGTCGGCTCAAGGAGAGCAGGCACGTCGATGGTGGCAAGAGACCGACGGATTATGTATGTCATTAAGAGACGCATGTCTCGAAAAACGGCCTGCACTTTTTTACAACACAATCCATGGTGTCCCAGTCGGTTCACGTCCGTGCCACAAGGATATGAGTGTGGTACACACACCGAAACCCCCAGTCGCAAACCAGTCGCCAGTCTAAGGGAGGCCGGATCCAAGAAAGTACCAGTATTAAGCGAAGGATGGGCATGAAGCCAGCTCCCCGGGATCCGACCGCCAAAAGCCTCGCGTGATCTGGACCTGTAGAGTTATTTAGAAGAGTATTTTAAGTTAAATCGCAGTAAACATTATCCCAACTCCTTTGTGATTTTGTGTTGTCTGGAAAGTCTTTGCCCGGGCAGGCAATTTTAAAAGCATTTTTAGCATCCTCAAAGCTTGTGATCTCACAGTTTGTGGGCAAAGCCCTTAACATATTTCCTATGAGACCGGCTGTGCTATGAGTGGATACTTAAAAGGCTGGGGAAGCCAAATTGGAAATTTTGCTAAACCCCCGAACCGAATAGGGAGGGACGCCTTAGACCAGGAAGGCTCATTCAGCTGAATGTTTAGAATCGTCTCTAAACTAATTTTGATCAAATCATCTATAGGTGATAGTAAATTTGGATATTTCCAAAAAGGGCAGCATCGGAGCAGATAGGTGGGACAAAAAGATTCACAAGAAGAAGAATCACAAGAGCATAATTCCGAGTAAACGATTCGTGTGACTTAAGAATTTTGATGTCGAGTTAGAACTATAGCCGGGAAAAGATTCTTTGAATATAGGGGAGCCCAAGAGGCAAAGATAACGTTTGTCTACTGACTTGATATTAGGAGCCAGATCGTCAAATACCTATGTGTTTTAAGTCGGCAAAAATACAAGATAAATTTTGAATGAAGAGTTAGCATTTTGCGAAATTCAGTTCTAAACCAATATTTTTGAAACTACCCTTAATAAAAGACAAGTCAGAAGGCACAGTATTCACGTTGCCTCCTAGGGTCTTTTTGGTCCAAGGTTATTTTTTTTTTATAGCCAAACTAAAAATTTGTCGCAGTTTCTAACCTAACCTAACCTCAGTCAGTCAGTTTTGATGACAGTTCGAGTCTTCGAGGGTCACAGTTTCTAATTTAACCTAACCTACAGTCCCGGTGGCAGTTCGATTCTTCGGGGGTCGCAGTTTCTAACCTAACCTAACCTACAGTTCTGGTCGCAGTTCGGTTCTTTGAGGGTCGCAGTTTTTAACCTACCCTAACCTACAGTTCTGAAGGCAGTTCGATTCTTCGAGAGTCGCGGTTTCTAACCTAACCTACAGTTCTGGTGGCAGTTCGATTCTTCGAGGTCGCGGTTTCTAACCTAACCTACAGTTCCAGTGGCAGTTCGGTTCTTCGAGGGTCGCAGTTTCTAACCTAACCTAACCTACAGTTTTGGTGGCAGTTCGGTTCTTCGAGTCACATATAATTGGCCATGGGAAAAACATGGATGTTCGAGATTAAAACCACAAACTTTCAACGATTGGCCTTGTGACTTATTTACAGTCATGGCGAATGCAAGACGGATCGGAAATTGAAGCCGTTTAAACTCGAATGGCATGTTGGTTGGGATCATCGGGATCCTCAGAATGAGAACTTCCTCACCTTTGAATTTATCTTTTAGTATTGTGGCGTAAATCAAATTGTTCATCAATTTACTTACCACCAAACGTGTTCCGTTGCACAGTTTTGGTTGGTTTAAGTTCCGAAGCATGATTACTACGAAACCAATCTTTAGTCGTAAATTGTGCGGTGGTAAGCCAGGTCCAAGGACTTTAAAAATTCAATTGGATAGTTGGTGGAATCATCTTCATTACACTGTCAATAGATTTGAATTATGTAGTTTAACTCATCTACATCTTTATTCTTAGCTGCCAAAATTGCTCGTTCACTCAACCATTCATTATTTTTCTGGTTAGTAATGATGTTTGGGAATACTTTGTTGGTGAGTTCGTCTTTCGATGAGACAAAGTTACAAAAATTCGGAGGAAATGAAATCAGTCCGCTCGATTCGTCGACAGGTACTCGACCATTACCGATAGTCAGCAATTGCTCAGAGAAATCTTCAGCAGATGTATCGTTCAGTAATGCAACTCTCATGTTTGTTGTCAGCTGAAGTTTCTTAACATAGCGCCATAGATTCGATGATTTGAGGCAAGCGTTTATTTCGTCTGCAGCAGTCGATCTGGGAATAACTGGCAATGTTTAACGGAAATCGCCAGACAGTAAAATCATTGCGCCCCCAAAACATCTCGAGTCATTACGTAGATCTTGCAATGTTCGGTTAAGTGCTTCCAATGCACGTTTATGCGCAATTGTGTATTCGTCCCAGATGATGATCTTCGATTCGGATAAAACTTTGGCCATGTTGGTCCTTCAATAGATTGAAGATTTAACGGCAATTTTAATGCAGAATCTGCCGTACGACATCCTTCTTGCAATGTGGCTGCTATTCCAGAAGAAGCAGCTGCAACTGCAATGTTGGATCTTGAACGAACAGCGGCTAAAACTACTCCGCTCGATTCGTCGACAGGTACTCGACCATTACCGATAGTCAGCAATTGCTCAGAGAAATCTTCAGCAGATGTATCGTTCAGTAATGCAACTCTCATGTTTGTTGTCAGCTGAAGTTTCTTAACATAGCGCCATAGATTCGATGATTTGAGGCAAGCGTTTATTTCGTCTGCAGCAGTCGATCTGGGAATAACTGGCAATGTTTAACGGAAATCGCCAGACAGTAAAATCATTGCGCCCCCAAAACATCTCGAGTCATTACGTAGATCTTGCAATGTTCGGTTAAGTGCTTCCAATGCACGTTTATGCGCAATAGGCTATATGCACTTGAAATAGATAAGGCTTATATTTTTTTCTCAGAAACTATGTTGGTTCAGCATTATATCCCTATCAAAATTTCTTAATTTTATTTTATTTTAGCTGTGAAAATAATTATTGAAAAGTGCAAAAAAATGTGTGAAATTACAAACGGTTAAAACGCTGTGACGTCGAGTGTGACGTCATTGGATAGTGGTGCCTGTACACCAAGCCAAGAACGCGAATGAACAAAGCCGCTGTATGTAATCTCGCGTCTCGGTTTCTCAAATGTTTGGTGTACAGCCGGCACAGAAGCACTAGTATCCAGATCATTAAAAAAAAAGCATGCGAATCGTGAATCGTCTGTGTCAAATTGTATACATGTTCTCGTATGGAATTTCCTTCATAAGATATCTAGTGTTTCTCGTTCTGCTACTCATATTTTTGCATTTTGGCACAATCCAATACATATCCCATCTTTAAAGCGGTTTTATGACTTGTATGTCGTTTTACATTGTAAATGTAAACACAATCGGCTGAACAATACAAGACTAATTAAATAATAAACATTTTTTAGGTTATGTTGGGCCGATCAAACACGTTCATAAATCATAATCTTAATTCACATCAATTGATCTGAGAAATTTATTATATCTGAAAAAATCAGGATACGTGTGAGCAATATCTAAATTGTACGTACTTTTATGCATTATTAATTCACAATATAATTGTAATTATGCATCGTAATCTGCATGCCTACCGCGAACATCGAAAATTGGCATTGACGGGAAACCTCTTTGTCACTCTAATATGCAAGTGTGACAGAGACGGAGGCACAAATTCGCAATCGTTCGATTTTCGTGGTATAGGCCCTGATTCAGACTGTGTGCCGGCCTTAGATGAGAAATGACGTCACGGCTCAGCTTGTCGGAATGGCGGGCGTTTCAAACGCCCGTTTTTATTTGGAGTTTTTGAAAGAAGATTTATCTACTAAATTTTAGTTATTATGCGCTGAAATTTATTTTACAGTATTTTTATGATAAAAGCTATCATCCAACAGTATTTAAAAAAATAGTGAATATTCCCTATTGTGTATTCGTCCCAGATGATGATCTTCGATTCGGATAAAACTTTGGCCATGTTGGTCCTTCAATAGATTGAAGATTTAACGGCAATTTTAATGCAGAATCTGCCGTACGACATCCTTCTTGCAATGTGGCTGCTATTCCAGAAGAAGCAGCTGCAACTGCAATGTTGGATCTTGAACGAACAGCGGCTAAAACTACTGACATGAGGAATGTCTTATCATACATTCTTATATTTTGACTGAGTTGTTTTGTTTTGTTATATCACGCTTTATGTCACGTCACACGGGAACGACGGGAACGGGATAAAAAGTATCCTATGTCCTTCTCCCAGTTCTTAGCTACCTCCCTACCAATTTTCAGCCAAATCGGTTCAGCCGTTCTTGAGTTATAAATAGTGTAACTAACACGACTTTCTTTTATATATATAGATAAAATGTTAATTGCAATCTTATTTTAGTATTAGTGCAATGATCGAATTACTCGTAAAATAAGAACCTAAATATCCTAATTTGTGCATTTATACGCTTATTTATTTTTAATTATCATGACCAGCTTAGGTATAAAAAGTTGTATAGTTAAAAATAAATATGATAATAAACTATATCACTTGAAATCGTTATACAGAGAAAGCATATATACAATAATATTAGTATTAGAGATATTTATTTTGATTGACATTATGAACTTAAATGATTTGAAATTCCGATAGTTGTGAAAAAATAATAGTTACCTATAAATAATAACCGTTATAATGAAAGATTGTATAAGAAACATTTTCGGACTTCCAATAATCTAAGCTACAACTTTATGTGAACTTTGGCGCACCCTTTAATTAGACATAATTCAAACGAAATCTGTTATCATTGTACGTCAGCCCTCAATAAATTGATGAACCCTAAGCTCTCATTAAAGGTACCTACGCCGCAATAGCCTTTTGTTTAAGGGGCCGCAGAGCGTTCAGTGGCGCCCTCATTAGGGGATTGTGTTTTCTTGTAAACCTTTTCATTTCCCTATAATCCATGGTATCGCCGTTGTAGTCATACTCATTCCCCAACTTTTGGTCTATGACGCATGATTTCGATTTACTTATATTTTGCTTTATCACGTTTAGCGAAAAGTGGACACTATTTTCCGTTTAGGTGATAAAGCCAAAACTAAGTAATATAAATCCATATCATATAAACGAAAAGTTGGAAAATTATTATAACTACAACGATGATACCATGGATTATAGGGAACTGGAAAGGTTTATTAGAAAACACAATCCCCCCAATAAGTGGACTCTCTGCGGCCTCTTAATACATCGTGTGAACCGTGTGAAGCTTCACATCTGTCGTAGCATCTTAATCCAAGAAGTATACGGTCTCTAAGCGTATTCAGGTTTAAATTATATGATACCAATTGCGTTTTCTAAAAAGCAATGAGATCGGTGGTTGTGAATATATGTATATATAAAGTGAACTGAGCTCTTCAAAACTCCATATAACATTTTAATATTATAGGGTACATTCTCAGACAAAATTGACTAAGTCCCGCAATAAGCTCAAGAAGGCTTGTGTTACGGGTACTCAGACAACGATAAACATAATATACAAATACATAAATACAGGAACAAATATATACACATCACACAAATAAATGCCCTTACAGGGATTCGAACCCAGAACCATCGGCTTAGGAGGCAGGGTCACTACCAACTACGCCAACCGGTTGTCCAAATCCATCCATCCATTCCATCCATCCATCCATTTTCATTGTCACAATTGCTTCATGGAGACCGTAGAGTGATGAATCAATCTTTTAACTAGTCTTTTAGAAGTCGGCTCTCTTTTGTACAAAGTTACCTATTTGAAAACTGCAAGACTTCAGATCCTCGAGGCAACCATTGGCAGGCAGTTCATTCAAGTGAAATACGTATCATACTCGTATTTCTAGATTCTGAATATAACGCCTAGGTTGGCGTACCTTTGCGACGGGGTGTTGTCTGTCGTGTTTATTTAACTCGGGGCTATTTATATGTGAGGAGGGTGAGGGTAAAGCCTTAGCGGAGTGCAGTGTCTGATGACGCGCACCCCGATACCCGACTCTCAGTCTCATATCACTCGCCGACAAAGTTTGCCAATTTAATAAATACTAGAAATAGTTTGTTCTTTTATTTGATACCCTCATGGTGGGCAGATACAGACACTGAGATTCAACGATATTATACCGCAAGGAGTGCTTAGTAAATAGTCATGTTCAGAGCTATCAGCGCTATTTTAACATTTTTATTTCTTCTTAATTTCACTTGCGGTGGCTTGTGATGACGGTTTAAGAACATCGTCCCGTGGGTGTCATAGAAGTCGACTGTGGGATATGGGTTCATGTGTGTTGTGGGCTATACAACCTGTCACTGTAAGGGCCACTTGCACGACCCGGGGTTAGCCACATAAACCGGAGTTAAGCGTTTTTTTGTATGGAATTTGACAGTTCAACTCCTGGTTAGCCTAACCGTGGGTGGTGCAAGTGGGCCTAAGTGTACTCATCTTACACTTACACGTACTGTATCACATTTTTTTATCTTCAAACCTCTTAATTGCTAAAACTGGCAGTGAAACTTGGGCAGTCCTCTTGTGTTATTTTTACCCCTTTTGGGAAATAATACGCGCATTAGTTTATGTACGTGTGTAATTCATTATTTTATTCTATTTTAAAAACCTGAGCTGCAGAGAGGACCTCAAAATTGGCCTCAAAGAAGCTCGGTGTGCTCAATAGATCGAGGCAGTATTTCACGCCGGCCCATCGCCTACAGCTTTATAAGGCGCAGGTTCGCCCGCATATGGAATACTGCTCTCATCTTTGGGCAGGGGCACCAAAGTACCAGCTTCTTCCTCTAGACCGCATCCAACGGAGAGCAGCTCGACTTGTCAACTGCCAACGTATTTCTGATCGGCTTGATCCCTTGGCGCTGCGTAGAGATGTGGCCTCACTCTGCATTTTCTATCGCATGTATTATGGGGAGTGTTCCGAGGAATTGTTCGGATTAATCCCTGCCGCTTCTTTCCGCCATCGCCCTACGCGACAATATTTCCACTCTCACCATTTAGATGGTTGGCAGTCCTCAACTGTGCGCTTTTCCCGAAACTTCCTGCCTCGCACAGCTAAACTGTGGAACGAACTGTCGCCAGCGGTGTTTCCGGACCGATACGACCTTCAAAACTTCAAGAAAAGAGCGTACTCCCACCTTAAAGGCCGGCAACGCACTTGCGACACCTCTGGTGTTGCGGGTGTCCATGGACGACGTTAATTGCTTACCATCAGGCGATTCGTTTGCTCGTTTGCCACGTATAGCATTAAAAAAAATATTAACCTAGCGTGTAAAATACATGATCAGAACAATACTTTTCAAAGGGTATTTAATTTTGTTCCTTGAGAAAGTATTTCCAAAGAGTATTTACAAACCCAAAGGTTTGCTTATTTGTGGATATACGAGTATATGTACGTACGAATAGCTACTATAATAATTGACCCAGCAGGTTGCTCCTAGATACCGTAGCCCAGCAAGGTAGGCAGATTAAGTCCGTTGCACCCTGGACGTGCAACTACACGTCGTGCTTCACTATGCCAAAGACAGACAAAGATGGCGGAACACCGTCAGAGGAAAGTTGCTGTCACGGGATCTTCATAACCCTCAGCAACTAGGAGAGAAAATATTCACAATACGTGCTCGTCACGTACTCAGACTGAAAAGTCTGAGTGAATGTCGAAAGTGTAGGCAGTAGGCGTTGTATTGAGCGTTATATGGAGTGTAATATAAAGCGTTTTAAGAGTTAAAATGTGTGTATACAATACACACAAATGTACTCGTATGTATTCCAGACCGTTTTCGGCTACGGCAACTGCTTCAACTCCTTTGCTGGTTTTCATGCGCCCTCGTGTTGCTAACGTAGTAGATCTTGTTCCGAAAGACCTTGCGTAAAACGGGCGCGAGAGAACACTACCAACATACTTATAACTGATCACCGCCGGTTGTCGGGCTTTCAGCTCATCCCTCTTTTCGTCAAGTTCTCGACTACAACGGGATTCAAAATTATTTACCTGTTTCCTGATCAAAAATCACCATGACGGGCGGCAAGTGGCCTGCTTTTCCCACTGTAGTGGCTCAATGTCGCAATTCTTCATGTGGAGTTTAAGCACATCGTTGTGCCCTGAACCTGAGGAGTTACCCGCCTTGCTTTTGCTTGCCTTCCTCCAACTCAAAGTAGAGGATGCGCATAGCCAGATCCGACCCTCCGCCATCCTTAAAACGTGGCCGCTCCAACGTAACTGTCGTCGCATAAGATGGGCTTCGATTCCACCCACGTTGGTTCTCCACATAATTTCGATGTTCCGCACTCGATTGCACCAGCTTATTTTTAAGATCTTACGGAGGCATTTAAAGTGAAATCAGTTTAGTGTGCGGATGTGACGACCATATACGGTCCAAGTTTCAGTGGAGTACAGTAGGTATGCTAGGTAACACCACCGCCATGTATATGGAGATCTTTGTAGCTAGCTTCAGGTCATTGAGGCATCCAGCTTACCGAAAGCTGCAGCAGCAGCTCCGATTCTGCTGTTGATCTCCGCATCAAGGTCAAACGTAGATGTTACTGTGCTACCCTACCCAGGTAACGGAACTTGTCTACCTGCTTAAGAAAATCTTCGCCAAGTCTGAATGTCAGTGTTTCCTGACCATTAATGTCTAGCGACATAATTTCTGTCTTCATCACACTGACTTTTAGGCCAAACCTGCAGCAAGATTTGCGGTAGTCAGTGACAAGCTGTTGAAGCTCACCTAGAGACTCCGAAAGAAAGCATAAGTCGTCCGCATACATGATCTCGGAGACCACAGGTACGAGACTTTAGTGCATGTCTTGAACTTAGATAGTTTGAAGAGATTGCCGTCGATTGCCGATATACTTAGTAATATTAACACGTTCATTGCGGTATCAGGTCTATAAGATCCGATGATGAACTATCCCGCGGGGCGGTAACTTAAAGTACTGTTCCTACCACTGGTACGGGACAGGTAGCTTCTATTTTCAAAGGAGTAGGAACGAGACAAATATATATTTAGAATTGTCTCTCTGGATATTTTAACTCGGTATAATAAAAGCCTATCGGGTCATTAGTATTTCATACCGCCAGCGAAGGAATTTTTTTCACCTAGTGCGGGTATAAGATCTTTTCGACCTGATACCCGATGACCTGATAGCCGCACTAGACTTATGATTAGTTTATCTAGTGCAGCCCTGAAGTGCAGTCTGTGTAAACAACATTCGATAGACTATTTACTGTATGTGCGCGCGCGTGAATAAAGTACAAAATTTGTTTTGTGGTTTAACTGTGATTGTGTTACATCATGAAGCGGTCCAGACGAATTTTTTAATGTCCACTGGGGATGTTGAAAATAACGTCATACGTCGAAGAAATAATTAAGATACTGATACTAGACCACCGAGTAACGAAAGTATGCCTTTTTTATATCGACTGCGTAACATTGATTTGTTTTTTAAAATAACTCTTTATGTCTTAAATAAAATACCTATAAAGTTCATCGATATTTTGTTTTCACAACCCTAGTCATTTATCGATAAGTTAATCATTGAGAACGAACATGGGGTCGAAAGGATCTGACAGATTATTTATCACATTTACACAATAGTCTTCCGATATCTTGATTTAGAAACGGCTTAAGTATTATGTTAAGACTTTCGTCGAAAGTATGTTACGTTAAAAAAACAGACACATATGATTACTACTAGCCAGTTGATTGCACTACAAGACATGCATCTCGAACAGGTCTTTACGACTCTATGACGCTACAATGAATAGTTAAGAAACAGGTCTAATGTACGTGATACAGCATCAACGTAAAGTGAACGAAATGGACTGCCGCAATGAACGTGTTAATCCAGTCATTGAACTGACAGTTTATATGGAGATCTAAGAAATAATTTATAATAAGTATCTGTTTTTTTAGCGTAATGGATATGTCATGCCTCATGAGCCTAGTATTATGAATGCAAGTATGTAAACATATTAAGAGCGTTTTTCTTATAAGGTTTTAATATATTTTTTTAGTTGGGAATAACAAGTTGGGGATAATGTTAAATAACACAGCAGTGCCACAAGTCGATAGCGTAAAATATTTAGGATTTGTAATAGATGCGGGATTAACGTGGTCACCACATATTGATCAAACGTGCGACAAGCTTTCTTCAGCGTCTTATGCATTGTCTAGGTTGGCTCCCAGTCTTTCTACAGAGAATATAAAGAAGGCATACTATGGCTACTTTCACTCTGTCATGGTCTATGGAGTTGACTTGTGGGCCACAGCAGCTGAACGTGACAAGGTTTTTAAAATCCAAAAGCAAGCCATCCGTGCTATAGCTGGAAAGCCTTTTGATTATCCAGCACGGGAACTATTTAGGCAGCTGAAGATTCTAACTTTGCATAGTGTTTACATTTTGGAGGCTTGCAAACACGTTCGACAAAATATGAACTCGTACATGACGCATGCGCAGCGCCTCGGTGTTGACGGGCGCCGGCCGCACCGGCTGCTGGTCCCATGGGCGCGCCGTGCCTCGCAAAACGCTCAACGTGCTGGGTGTTAAAATTTATAATGCCCTCCCAACTGATCTTAAAAATTTGCCAAACGATGCAATCTTCCTAAAACGGATAAGAAAATATCTCCTTGACATGGCCTTCTATAGTACTGACGAATATTTTGAAAAAATACCATCCCCAACCCGTACAAACAGATAATGTGTTGCGCAGTAATGTATTATATTTTGACTTACTTAATTAATAACGAGAAAATTGAATCCTATTGTAATCTTTAGAAATAATTGAACTGTAATTGCTAATATACCTGTGTTCTTACTAAATGTAATTGTGTGACGTGTAAATTATATTGACATTTACCAATAAAATATCTGAATCTGAATCTGAGAACAATTCTTTATTTATTGTCATAAATTTTCAGCGAAATATCACACTTATCATCTAGAGATATGTAGTGTATACATTTATTCGAAAAAAATATATGAAAGTGTAAAAAAGTGTTTAATTTATTCCTTAAACGGCTCATTTTCCAACACATATGTATAAGTAACATACCGGTTTGATATCACTTTGATTATCAGAAAACCTCAAACATTTAAGTACCTCTAAAAGTGCGAGTGCGACTCGCACTTTTCCGGTTTTTTAGTAAATGTTATTAAAACTAAAGGCAATTACAAACATAATATATTAATCTACCAACACACGTTTAGTAGTGTTCATAATTCTGAAATATTTGAGACTTCTGTGGAAGATTGTTTTTGAGCCAAACCTCTACGTCAACGCAATCGAAAGATACGGCCGCTTATGCTACATTCCCCATATACAATTGGAATCAAAATAAGGTAGGTACTTCTAGTTCAACTTTGACAAAAAATCACGAGCTTGTAGCGCAAACAGGAAAAAAACGTTATAATTATGGGTGTGGGGAAGCATCCTTTATGAGGAACCGTCGCTGGGAGAGTCCCACGCGGACTTGGCCGGTTTTTTTACATACCAATTTATCAGCAGGTACTTCCACTCGAATAGGTACGAGTAGAAGATATAGAGCTACAGAGCCGGTGCCTAGCGAATGAACGACCTAATAGGAGTTTCCGTAACAAACTTGTCCCTAGCGGCCGCGCGATGCGAGTGAATGTGCTAAACATTTACCTACTTGCGCCTTACATATTATTACGGTGGTTTCCAACTTCGTAGGTACATAAAGCTAATCAAGTTCACGGACATTAATGTATCGTCAGTAACTTTAACTGTAATGATATTTCATTATTATAGAGATTATGGAAGGTTAAAAAATAGTAGGTACATTTCGATGCCCATGTCTATAGAGCCTTCGAACAAGTTTTCCTAATTGAAAAACGGCTCGACTTTGACAGACATTTCATAGGTTCTGTTCCGTTTCATACACACGGATTAATAAACTGTTTTCAATATTTCTGATTTTTAATAACATATCATTAGTATCGTGAACAGGTAAATAGTGTAATATGTAATATCAATATCTGTAATATTTTTGTGTTAATAGTAAGTTTTAATTGATAAAACACTTTAGAATGGATTCAATCGCGTTTATTAACACAATGACCCTACGTTTTTAAAGTGTTTAATGAACACAACATAACAGAGGATAACAGAAGACAATAGTAGGTTTTAAGTTTGATAACGTCCCAGTAAAGTTAACTAACAACAAAACTCTTCGGTAAGCATTCATCAACTTGAACAAAACTAAATATGTAAAGAAAACCGTATCATTCATTCTGTTGTCGCTTTTCTTAACGACCTACTTATTTGAACTGGCAATCTAAACCATAGAGCCAGCATGACAAGTGTAACATTGACATTGACAGTTGTTGAAAATATACGAGATTGTGAGAAAATAAATTAATAAACTTCCTGTAAAAGAAATAACAAAACCCTGAAGTAAAGGCTTTAAATGTTGTTTCTCTTGTCTTTACAGGTAAGTGATCAATTGTTAACGTGTTTTATCAAAGGATAAGTTATTGTAAGCTTAATTTATAAATAAAACTCTTGTCTTTACAGAGAAACGCAATTACGTCTTTATTTTATTCCTCAAAGAGAAATATTATTATAAAACAACATTTTGTGCAAATATTTCAAGAAACATGGATAAGTTAAGGTTTGATTTTGTTGTAAAACCTGCGGCAGATGGAAAATCAAACGTTCTCTGCATAACCTCAATAGCTACGCCGACTGGACAGTTTTTTGGGATGCCACCCGAATATCAGCCTGTGCATATACATGAAGCGATTACAAAAACTTCAAATTACTCTAAAATAAGGAAATCGTTAACCAAAAGGCATCAAACAAGGAAAATATGGATAACATTGACAGATGAGATATCAAAAATTTACTTGGATGATGAGCAAAACTTGCAGTTTAATGATATTTACCTGGAAGAAATTTCTGAAAACGCTAATAGTGCTGAATCAATACCTAGTAGCTCAAATGAAAAATTGGAAAAGTTATTGGAAAAATTACTGGCAGAGAAAGAAAAAAAATCTGAAACACAAAATTTGGGGAAAATTGCGAAAGATTTCATGATTAATAAGTTTACGGGCAGAAATACAAATGCTTACCAGTGGATTATGGAGTTTAATAAAGAATGTGAACGTTTCCAAATCACTGCGGATAGGAAGAAAATTGAAATTTTAAAAAACTTTCTAGAATATTCTAGTCTAGATTGGTACAGCTGCATGCTGATGAAATGAAATGAAATGAAATGAAATTTTTTATTGGTAACATTTAGGTACAAGTCACAGTACAATTTTGTAGTAGGTTATTGTAACATAATAATAAACATGTCACTCTTATATAAAATCTTATACAGTAGGTAATAAATTATTCTTAACAATTAATATGGTTATCCTTTTTTTTTACATAGTTAGTGGCAGTTGAAAAAATTCATTATAATTATAGAAATTGTTTGCGAGTAACCACGATTCCAGCTTACATTTAAAAGACTGGTGAGATGGTGCATTTCTTATGCTGTCTGGGAGGCGGTTGTATATCGCAGGGCCGGTGACGTACACTGATTGCTTCGACCGAGTAAGCTTGTGAAAAGGTGTGACCAGGCGGTCTCGGTGAGCATTGCTTCGGAGATCGTGTGACTCTGCCATGCCCTTTCGCTTAAACTTGCTGATATTGGTGTGGGTGAACATTGCAAGCTGTAAGATCACCATGCATGGTAGAGTTAGGATGCGTAATTTTACGAAGTGCTCATGAACCGGTTGGTCGCTGGGGATACCTACGATGCCTCGCACTGCACGCCTTTGCATTCGGAATGCGCGCTCAAAGTCTGATGCTCGACCCCACAGCTCAGAACCGTACAATAATATCGAGTGGATTGTGGCGAAGTAGCACGATCTTACCGTGTCCGTACCAGCTGTGGACGCCAGACGCCGAATGGCGTAGCATGCTTGGCCCAGTCTCGCACAAACCGAGTCGATATGCTCCCTCCAGGATAGTGAGGAGTCGAGCACAAAGCCGAGAAGTTTGGTGGTCACAGCTTTTCCGATTCTTGTACTCCCTGCATGGATGTCGAGGTCAGCAGTAGTGTGACCGTTTAGGTTAATGCGAAGAAAGCTGGTTTTTTCTGTGTTCAGTGCCAGACCGTTTTGCGTAAACCACTGGTGAAGGCGACTCATTGTATCGTTGAGGGATGTTTCGAGCATTTTTTCATCTGGCGCTGTCACCACTACAGTTACATCATCGGCATACATAAATACTTCTGCTTCTTCGATGGCCTCTGGTAAGTCGTTGAGCAGTATCGTGAACAGGGAGTTTGACAAACAGGAGCCTTGCGGAACTCCCATTACACTCTTTTGTTCTGTTGATCGTATCTTTCCTCGTTCTCCTACCACGATTTGAGTTCTGTCGCTCATGAAGGACACAAGTATATTGAGGGCAGGTCCACGAAGGCCGTAGTGGTCAAGCTTTGCCGCGACTAGACTGTGATCTGCGGTGTCGAAGGCGCGCGACAGGTCGCAACAGAGCACGGCCACCTGCTGGTCGGCCTCGCGGGCCCTCAGCACCGCCCACACGACCTCGCGAACCAAATCTGTTGTGCTCCGCCCTCGTTGGTAAGCGTACTGCCGATTCGACATCACATTTTGGGACAGCCAGAAGGACAGGATTCGCTGGTTAAGACCGACTTCAATAATTTTGCTGAGTGCGGGTACTAGAGAAATGGGCCGGTACGACTTACTATTATTTCTCTGTCCTTTTCCTTTGTACAAGGGTGATATTTTGACTTTTTTTAGTGTTTCTGGAAAAATGCCTTGTTTTACGCATATGTTAAAGAGATGGGACAATGGATGGCAAATTATCGGACTAACAAACTTAAGTATGCTAGGCGACAACTCATATACAGGGCGTCCCAAACTTATGGGACATGAAGGGGAAGTACCTTAAATATCGTAGATAGTGAATTTTGCTCAAAGAAGACTTTATGTTATTTTTAAAAGTTAGTAATTCTGCATTCATAGATTTTCTAAAAATTACTTGCTTCGTCTGGGAATCGAACCGACTAAAATGTGAAAAAAAAAATCACCCTTTTTTTATGATGCCAATCGAAAGAACAGCTAAAAAATAATAACTCTGCTTAAGTAACATAGTATTTTAAAAGAAAGGAACAACGTGAAATTAATCATTTTAATCAAATAAAAAACATACATGAAACTGCCGTAGTCAATTAGTTAAGTAGGTATTTTTTTGTAAATTAATTAATTAAATGCTCAAAATGTGATCCCTCTTGTCTTACGCAAATCGCCAATCTTGTAATAAGCCCGCTGCCTGTTGATTTTCTTATCATTTTATGGTGAACACTCGATGTGATATGGCACAATTCTGTTTGCAACTCGCCTACGTTCTCGTATCGCTTTTTGTATAGCATATCTTTCACGTATCCCCAAAAGAAGAAATCTAATGGTGTGAGGTCCGGGGATCTGGCCGGCCATCTAATCGGTCCATTTGTACCAATCCATGTAGGAAAACATTCATTTAGAAAATCTGCTGCTCTCCGACTATTATGAGCCGGAGCTCCATCTTGTTGGAAAATTAAGTTTTCTTGCTCCGCCGCGGAAAGGTTTCTTATCTTATCCCTTAAAATTTGAAGTATTCCTAAATACTTTTCTGTGTTCAAGGTTCCTTGGTAAAAATGGATTAAGAAAACCCGGTTTTTTAAAAGTCCGCACCAACAGTTAAGTGAAAAACGCACTTGGTTATTAGTTTCAGTGACTCGTAGGGGATTTTCTTTAGACCAAATACGATTATTGTTGCGGTTATACATACCGTTATTGCTAAAGTTAGATTCGTCTGTCCAAATAATATTATCCAAAAAATTTGGATCTTCGAGCAAGCGTGCCTGGATATCAAGACAGAAATTTTTTCTCCTTTCTGTATCGCCCGGAAGTAACTTTTGAACCAATCGTCCTTCAACATAACTCTTAAAACCGTGTTTTTTTAATACACGGTGTATTTTACTTTTTGAAACTCCAATTTCCTGTTCTCCTTCTCTCACCGATGCTTTCGGAAAAGCCGAAAAGTAAATTAAAATACCAAGTTCTTCGTCGTTGATCGTATGGTTTTCTTGCTGTGGTTCTCTTGGGCGTTTATCGAAACGTCCCAGAGTTTTCAAATTGTTCACAAGCCTTTTCAAAACTTTACGAGACGGTATTTGTCTATCAGGATATTTTACGCCATACCACCGCAAACTTCTAGAGATATCTTTATCGTTCAAAAAATATGCTTCTATTAGATCAAAACTTACTTGATATGCCATGTTCGCAATAAATTAACACAATAACACTTGTGTAAGTGAATTAAGACTAAACAGATCAATATCCGAAAAACTAACGCTTGCACAGACTGTTCCATTTTCAAATTTAAGAACAACATTTAAAAATATCACTTCTTTTTAAAATATCTTAAAAAGTATGCATTCAAACAAACGCTGTCATAAACTGTTCCATTTTCAAATTTAACAATTATTTATTTTTGTTTTAAATTTGCCTTCTGTCTAGCTTACAGAGGACGTATTGAAATACTAAGTTTTATCAAATTATCATTTTATCCACACGTGCACTTATAATAAGGAAAACTTATGCCAGTACCTATTTTATGAAGTGGGTACTTATTTACGAATAATCAATGCTATCTTTAGAATGATAATATCGCTACTTTTCGAACGTCGTCTTCGGCAATAAATAACTTTCTTGAAATTTGACTCAATCATTTTATGGTGTTCCTTTCTTTTAAAATACTATGTTACTTAAGCAGAGTTACTATTTTTTAGCTGTTCTTTCGATTGGCATCATAAAAAAAGGATGATTTTTTTTCACATTTTAGTCGGTTCGATTCCCAGACGAAGCAAGTAATTTTTAGAAAATCTATGAATGCAGAATTACTAACTTTTAAAAATAACATAAAGTCTTCTTTGAGCAAAATTCACTATCTACGATATTTAAGGTACTTCCCCTTCATGTCCCATAAGTTTGGGACGCCCTGTATATCCTGGCTTTCCTTTGGTGCTATTTTTGCCTGCATTATTTTGCACACTTCCTGCGGAGTAAACGGTTCGAGCCACATCGAACGGTCCAGAGGCGGCGTGCGGTGCGCTAGTGCGGTCAAGGCGGCGCGCACGTCGGCGCGGGGCGCGCCGCACGCCGCCGCCGCGCCCACGAACTCCGCGTTTAGCGCACTAGCCACTTCCTGCCTGGTCGACACCGGAACCCCGTTACATACTTTAATTATTTCCGTGAAATCCATGTGTTCCTTGGGTTTTCTCGCTAATTCTTTATTGATGACGCCCCACATACACTTACTCTTGTTTTTATTGTTTTTAATTATTTTGTCATAGTACTGGGTGCGTTTTAGTTTGAGTTTCTTATTGTAAGCTACTGACAGGTTTTCAGCAAAGCAAGATATGCTATCGGAATCTGGGAACTTGTTTTTTAGATTTATGACGTCGAAAAGAAAGCTTTTGGTATTTATAATGTCGGAGTCAACCCACGAATTACCTTTTTTATTATTTTTACGACACTGCTTCTTAGGGAAACAAATATCAAACTTGTTAACAATTGAGTCTAATATTGATTTAGCCAGTTTATTACCATCATTATCGCATCTCTTTATGATTTCTACCCAATCTATCGACTCGAGATGGTGGCCAAAGTTAACTTTATTGCTGACGGTGTAGGTACGTTGAGGAGGCGGCTGGCGTACACACGGAGTCGGCCTAGTGATACCTGTTATCTGCGCGCAATGGTCGCTAAGGTGCGTTATCGCTCGACGTACGGACACACGGTCGCGGTGGATATTAGAGTACGCGTGATCCAAGAGTGTTGATGATGTATTGGTTTCGCGTGTTGGAAAATCTACGTGTTGTATTATGTTATAAGAGTTTATAATATCTAATAATGATTGTCTATTCGTTGATTCATTTAACATATCGATGTTAATGTCCCCGACTATAAGCACATCGCAATTATTGTCGTACACCCGCTCCAGAAGGTTTTCGAACAGCTTGAGATATTCCAAGTGACTGGTTTTGTTTGAGTGATAAATGGCGATAACTAGCAATTTCTCATCTACTAGACTCACAGCACACACGTCAAACAATTGCTCACGCGATAGGTCGGAATATTCTGGCATATTGACAGCCCGAATGCCCTGTCTAACGAATATACAACTGCCTCCGTGGTCAATTGTGGGTCTACAGTAATAGGAGATTAAATCGTAATTACTTAAACTAACAGATTTTATTTCGTGATCGTGAAGCCAATGTTCGGTAATTACTAACACGTCGCTTTTTAATTCGTCGAGTAAAAGCACCTCTAATTTCTTTGTTTTATTCCCGAGGCTCATTATATTTTGATGACAAACGGTTAGTGCGGGCATTTTTATCCTTGACGTCGGTATGTCTCGAGCCAGAGGCGCGGCGGCGCGGGGCGCGGGGGCCGCGGCCTGAGATGGACGGGCGCTTCGCTCGTCCGGCGCCGCGCCGAAACCACTCGCTAACTTCAACGCCTGCCGGCCAGTTCTCAGCGGTCATAAAATAATCAAAACAACTCGCGGGGACGGTTACGGCGAATGATGCATAGTGGTTATGTTTTAAAGGTAGTTTCTGCACATCGTAGTTTAGGCCGCTTTTTTTCTTAGACATATATGAATTAACTGCTTCCGGAGTGGTGTTCGTTTTGAAGAAGCATGTGTGGATTTTTTTGCTCCTCTCAGCAGTTTGAAGTTCGTCGTCTACTGGTCCCGTGCCCGTTACTGCAGTTCTTCTTACCGGTGGTTTGCTGCGTTTATGGTGATTCCCTCGCGTCTGCAGTTCGTTAGGTGTATCAGAGAGTGATTCATCCGTGCTCGAGTGATTGTTTGGTGCCGGATTATCCGGCTGCCCGTGGTCATGATCATTGTTAATGACATCTGCGCGATTTTCAACAGCTGTAGGGGAGACATCATTTGCCGCAGGGATATGAAGAGCGCGTACAGTGTTATCGTTTTCCGGTGGGGAGGCGGGGGGACTCACCTTTGCGCCTGAGCGTGTAGCTGCGCTGTACGTCACCGCTGTTGGCAGAGATACCCTCTTCGACGGGTGCGATACATTTGATTTTGAAACCTTTGCTACGGTATTTTTTACCTGCATCCGCGACGAGTCCCGTACATTAGGTCGAAAATCCGGTGGGGCCGGTGCGGGGGTCTTGCGTCCGTTATTTTGTTCGGTTGCTGGTTGCGTTTTCGTTTGTGATTCCAACGAAGATATTTTTGCTTCTAGCTTGTTGACCACAGCCAGGATGTTGTTAATTTTGAGTTCTAGTGGAGTGATGAACTTCGCTAAAGTTTTTTCGAGCGCTTCTATAGTGGATTTAGCCATATTTTCTTGATAAACGTATTAAATACGGGGACCGGTTTTAAGTGCGCCGCGGGGTGTTTAATTCGGTCGATGAAATTAACTGTGGAATCAGATTGGAATAAGTGGGAAAAAAATTTTTGTGAGACATTTGCGAACAAGGGATGGTCACCAATAAGATATGCTCACGCCTTTAAATACCAGACAGGGACATTACTTGAATATGCTTTAAAGAAAGAAAAATTGTTCTTGGAAGTGAGGAAATCTATTGATACGGGAACACTTAAACACAAAGAACACTACGGGAACACTTATAACAAAAAGTAAATGAAAACGCATAACCGCCAAAAAAGGGTACTTTTTTTAAGTTCCTGTATTGATAATACTATTATAGAGGACAGATAAGCAACAATTTTACCTACTGGTGAGCTATGAATTTAAGGCATAAATAAATGAATAACGTAATTGGTTTCCTGGCTCGCGTGTAAGTCACTAAAAGTTGTTTATGGATCAGCTCCGATTCTTCGTGGGCGAAAAATATAGAATAGTAGTCAACTGTCAGATAACTCAATGCGAACGGAACGGTACCTACGCATTGTTAGCAGAATTTGTTTGTCAAATGTAAGAGTATATATAACTACGTCCTACGCGTTTAGTAGTTCGCCGAAAGTGCTCAGCCCTAACTTTAACTAGCTAAACCCATAGCGTGTAACACGCTGCGTGTTAACTGTAAAGTTGATATGGTACGAATTACCCATCTGCCTAAGAAAAGAAGGTACCAGTTATTTAAAGATCGGAAATGCGCAATCGACATTCCTAGAATTATACTCGTCCATAAGCTACAGTGACCACGTCGCATAAGGCTAACCATATGCTTGTTTAGCACCGTCGTAGTAATTAATATAGGAAATTCGCCACTGAAGGAAAAGGGCTCACATGCATTCAGTTTCTGTTTTGAGTGCGGGCTGAACCTAAATAGTGTTGAATTTGATGAGTCACGAATCGGATCAAAAGAAACGAATACCCATACCTTGCTAACCGTCGCAATAGCAGCTTTGTTTTGGCCGGAACAGGCAACTTAAAATGGCACCTGTCAATTTCCCTGTTTAATTAGCTAAGTGACGGTCCTACAATAATAATATCGGTGGCTTTCACAACATCCACAGCGTGGCGGTTAGCATTGTCACGCAGTTTCTCTACCAAATGGACATTTCTCGCATAATGTAGTAGTCAATACGGCCACGACTACTACTATCAATATGTAGGTAACACATTACCACGCATTAACACGAACTCGAGACGGCACAACTACACTTAAAAGATGATCATTTTATCTATCTCTTTAGTTACATATTGTTTATTGAAATTAAACACTTTAGAACGGATTAATCGCGTTTATTAACACCATGATCCTACGTTAAACGCGATTAATAAACGCGATTAATCCGTTCTAAAGTGTTTAATTTCAATGAATAACAATCGCGGTAACAGAAGACAATATTACATATTATTTATTACAAAAATGCAACGCACAATTTCCACTCAGGGTTATTGTATTACTTAAGTAGTATATTAAGTTAGTTTAATATAATACACCTTAGTTACTTTAGAGTTGCTATATATTATTCTTAAGATTTATGTGTCAAAATGAAAGATAGAAGTGCTTTTGTTTTCTAAATTATTCTGTCTAAGTATAAGAGTGCTATTTTATGCCGTTTGTACTGTTTGATATTAATGTATGCTGTTAGAGATCTTACACACTGATTACATTCAAATATGATGAATTTCGACGTAAAAATTCTTGTAGAAAGACCAAAGTCAAGATCTTACAAACAAAAACATTTCGGTTACCAATGCAAAATAGAACCACTATGTTGCACCGTCAATATTTATTGTTTAGTTCCAATGCTCTTGAACCTCGAACAGAAATATTTACACTTATTTATTTTATTTTCTGCCCTCCGGCCGGTAAGCAGCCAATTGCTGGCCACTACGTTAATAGTACATTGTGCATTAAGGGCGGTAAACAAGAAATTACAAACGAGTGTGAATTTAAGCCAAAGTCGAAGATGAGGGCTTAATTTTAGCACGAGTTCGTAATTCTTATACCACCCGTGATACATACAATGTTTTTCATCACATTTCCGAGGAAATAAATAAACTTTCTAGGCAGATAAGGAAACAATAATTATTAGCGGTAGTGTAGTACTGTGCTACTGTAGCACAGTACTCTGGAGTGAGCGGCGACTGCGTGTGGCGAACGCGTGGGGGGCTGGTCCTTCGTGAGCTCCGGGCGGGGCGGGCGGTAAAGTAGTATGAGAATCCTTTAAGATCATGGGCTTAATTCAAATCAAGAAGTCTAAGTATGCTTGCATATAATATCACCATTTACGAGCAGGTGTGATGAAAACAAATTTACCGCATGCCGACAGCGTCGAGCAGAAAAATTTGTTGACAAGAGGGCGTTGACCTTGGCCGCCTTTGTCAGCAATTACACGAGATCTCATATCTTACTTTACATTTACAGGCCTCTGGACGTAATCTACTTTTTTTTTTAATCCTTCATCATATTCAATTCTGTCTCAAAGTAAATAAAACAATGTTAATATGCGGAATTAAAAGGAAATTGAATAAGAGTCTAGGCATAAATAAATTTAGTGAATCAATACTGCGAAACAGGTTTTGAGTCGCTGGTAAAAAAGGAAATTTACCAGACTCTATAAACCAACATGAAAAGGAAATGTCAAACTGCGATAGAAAATTAAATTTCGTTGCTGAAATCCCTTACCAAGTTAAAATTGCTCGGGAAAAAAGATTTCGTTCAGGTGTTTTTCGCACGAGAAAATAATTCGGCCAAGTCAGAATCTGACATTTGGAAGTTATGCAACCAGTGACATCACAAATTTATATGAACCATGGAGGTGTGATTTTACGCTAACGCTTAAGAGTTGTTACTGTGACGCTTAAGAGTGAGCAAAAGCGAATATGAATATATTACGAGTGTGAAAGAGACACACAACAATTAAAAAACGTCACCAACGCATCAATCCCGCTATACGAGTATATAAGGATATCGGTCTTGAAAATATGGAAAGTTATGTTTAAGAGATGTGGTGTATGGATACGTCTTGGATAATAATATTACAGAACAAAATAATTTACGTAATCATATATTCATTTCGATTTCAATTTTATCAATGCCAGTTGACATCTTGCGTTTTTGGTCTCGCTTTCAATATTTGACAAGCATTCTTGTCATATTCGTTCTGTGATATGAACGTAGGTATGTAATCCGGCTTATAGTCACCAGTCACCTTTATTGATTATTCAAGTTTAACATAATTCGTTTTTGTATACAGATTCAAAATGAGAATTTGTATACCTGACTTTCGTTTTTTTATTAGTAGTAGTTGCATTTGAGCTGTTTGATATAGGGTCATCTTTTTATTTATGCCAAAATACTTCCATCATGAACATGCATGTTTGCTGTTTGTTAACTGACATGCCAGATTCAAATCCTGGTCAGGGCATTTATTTGTGTGTTTATCACGAATAGTTGTTTCTGAGTCATGGATGTTTTCTATGTATTTAAGTTTTTGTTTGTATTTATGTATTATATATATATTCGCCTAGTACCCACACCACAAGCCTTATTGAGCTTACCTAGGGACTTAGTCAATTTGTGAAAAAAATTCCTGTAATATTTATGTATATATTTATATATATATATAGGTATATATAGTATATAATAAATTTTTTTGATATTATTTATTTATTAGTATATACAATGTAACAATTTCCAAAAGAACTTAGCCTAAAACATGTCAAAAGGTAATTAAAATAACAACAAAATTAAAATTAGACTTAAACTACATATAAATTTAAATTCCTAAGCTAATAATAAATTATATCTTGATAAATATGGTTTGTAAGTGCGAGAGTGATCTATAAGTCGAAATAAACGATAAAAGTGGGAAATTAATTAAATTTTAATAGGCGACGTAAATAGAAAATTATTAAAGTAGGAAAAAGTGTATTTTTTATTTCAATGCTTTCAACTCGGTTAATAGGGACACTTTGCTGACAGAAATTAGGGACAAAATTCCTGAACTGTACAATTAACTTTTCTTTTGCTATTCGGACTCTTCTAAATTAATGTACAAGTCCAATGAATTATCTTCTGAGGTTGGATGTCAGCAGGGTGACCCCCTCAGCCCAGCAATTTTTAGTTTGGCTATAAATCCAATCATCCAAAAATTGAAATCAACATTCAATGTCTGGTACCTAGATGACGGGACCCTAGGAGGCACCGTAAATACTGTGCTCTCTGACTTGTCTCTAATTAAGGCTCCCCTATATTTGAAGAATCTTTTCCCGACTATATTTCTAACTCGATATCAAAATTCAAAAGTCACACGAATCGTTTACTCGAAATTAGCCCTCATTATGCTCTTGTGATTCTTAAGTTCTGTCTTTTTGTCCCTAAATTTACGTATGTGCTCTGATGCTGTCCTTTTTGGAAATATCTAAATTTACTATCACCTATATAGATGATTTGATCAAAATTAGTTTAGAGATGATTCTAAACATTCAGCTGAATGAGCCTTCCTGGTCTCAGGCGTCCCTCCCTATTCGGTTCGGGGGTTTAGGAATTCGCAAAATTTCCAGTGTGGCATCCCCAGCCTTTTTAGCATCCAGTCATAGCACAGCCGGTCTCATAGGAAATATTTTAAGGGCTTGAGATCACAAGCTTTGAGGATGCTAAAAATGCTTTTAAAATTGCCTGCCCGGGCAAAGACTTTCCAGACAACCCAAAATCACTAAAAAAAGTGCAGGCCGTTTTTCGAGACATGCATCTCTTAATGACATAATCCGTCGGTCTCTTGCCACCATCAACGTGCCTGCTCTCCTTGAGCCGACTGGCATTTTCAGGGATGATGGCAAGAGACCTGATGGGGTGTCCTTGGTTCCTTGGAGTTTGGGACGGATGCTAGTGTGGGATGCTACCTGTGTAGACACGCTGGCACCGTCCCATCTCCAACGAACTAATGTAAAAGCGGGCGGAGCGGCTGAATGCGCCGAAATTTTAAAATGTAGTAAATATAAGAGCCTGGGCAGAGAGTACCTTTTTGTACCATTCGGGGTCGAAACTCTTGGTCCATGGGGTCCCAGCGCACGCAAATTTTTCGTAGAAATCGCGAAACGTCTGGTTGATGTTACTGGTGACCGAAGAGCGGGTGGCTTCCTCGCACAACGTATCAGCATTGCGATACAACGAGGAAATGCCGCCAGCATCCTAGGTACAATGCCTCAAGGACCTACTTTAGATTTAAGGTAGGTAGAGGTAGGTAGTTAGGTAAGTTACACTTACTGTATATATTTCGAAAATAAATATTTAATTATTTCAATAAACGTTTCGCAACGGTTAGCTGCAGCTTTACTAAACACCGCCCGTCCTTGTAATATCACATAATGTAATTGACCAAAATATAATCTCAATTATTTATAATTAAATAGTCGCAATTAACTCTTTCGAATAATCGTTAATTGCTATCTTACATTTGTATGCATATACTCGTAAATTGTCACTAAATAAAGTTATTTCAAACATTTAATGCCACAGCCACAACCTCCAACTAAGTAAATGTTACGAAGAAGGGTAAATGTTGTTGTTGATCCTAGGGCACCACAGGCAGAAGGGTAAATACCAATCAAATATTATCTCGGTGAGCGTAAAATACGCGTTACTCAGTACGCCTAAAATGAAAAATCTAACTTTTTTTTCTTTCTACAGCAGCGTCGTTTCATGTTGCTATGTTGTTACGACATAGTTAGTGTGTTTCTACTGAGTTTTATCACAAAAGCATAAGATACCTGCCATGTATGTTTATATCGAGAGCTAACTTTTGGCTCACTGAAGCGTAGGTTATTCACATATTAGTATGATTTATTCAAGTAGGCTTAGCAAGACGCACGGAGCCTAGTGGTGGGCACTGCGAGCTTATCCTTATTTCTAGTATTAATACTGTGTACATAACAGTTTTTCCTAAGATTTATATTGTGTTTATGTAGATTCTATAAAAACTATTATATTTTAAAATTTAGATATTAAGTTATAATAAGAAATATAATATTTTCATAAATATATTGACAATTTAGTGTCATAACATTTATCTCTAAACAAGTGTCTACTTTCATCGAGCGATTAATTTATGTAAATAGAAATGAAGCAAATATTTGTAATCAGCGAAACATCACCTTCATCGCTTAATAAGTGCAAAGGGTTTGATTATTGATGCTTATTAAAAATAAATTGAGCGTTAATTTAGATATAATTAAGTTAAGATATATAATATAGATACTAGCAAGTACAATAACGTCATCTAAACTTGATGTTCATCTACCTAATTCAATCAAGGCATAAACTTTTGGTGTGGTGTTATAGGTGACTATTTAATTTA
The DNA here is from genome assembly GCA_949128165.1 of Lathronympha strigana. Taxonomy (NCBI): domain Eukaryota; kingdom Metazoa; phylum Arthropoda; class Insecta; order Lepidoptera; family Tortricidae; genus Lathronympha; species Lathronympha strigana. The sequence continues at coordinate 7,654,590 of OX421911.1, forward strand.
ATAGGTAGCTAGTTTATTTAATAGGTAACTAGTGTAATTATCAGTACGTGGAAACTTGAGTTGGTTTTTTTAGAGTTCAAATCTTTTTGAATGTGTGCCTTAACCAATGCAAAACTATGCGCACTGCACAGGTCTGGTATCTAGCATTTACCGTATATCGAGCATACTTGCTACTAAGCAACTAAGCATACCAAAGGTTAAAGCTAAAAAAAAGGTTAAGCTTAGTCTAACAATCGGATCTCCAAAACACGTAATTTTTTGGGTTTTCTTATTTTAATATAAGCGGCTGGCTTGACTCACTTACTCCCTCGCGGTTTCGAAACAGCTACTGCAAATCAGACTATTCTTATTAATTTAAATAAGAACGAATTAAAATATAGGCCTTAAAATAAAACTTAACTAAATAAAAATTAAAACCTGAACTTTAAAATAAAAGTAAGAATAAAGTACCTATAAATAAAAAAATATGGCCTCCAATCGCTGCCTAGTGGAAGCGTGCCCAGAAATCAGGCTTAATTCTGCATAAAGCGCTAAGTTTTCAACACCTAAACAACTTGGACAAATCAAATTATAAAAATTTAACCGTTAAGACTTGGAAATCTTTAATGCCTAAGACACGCCTTCTCATGAATTTACCTGCCTACTCGTTAGTTCATCGACATCGGGGCCTAATTTGATTTGATATATAAAGGGGGCATTGTTATCTAAGTTGCCCCTCAACATGGGCATTTTTTATGTGTTTTCTACTCAGGATCGCAAGCTCTATCGATTCTAAAAGGAGAAAAAAATTGTCCCAAAAATTTGCATACATTTTAACGGGATTAAAAAAATGTTAACGGGATGGAATTTCCATATCATAAAACCCCTTCACCCAGCGACAACTTCATCTAAAAGATGTATGCGGTTTTGTTTTGTTGTTTTTTTTTTTACTATTATTATTGACTTTGTATTTATGTGTTATAAGTATATCTATGTATGTATGTATATGGCTGTATATATTTATTTTATTTTCTTATATTATGGTGTGTAGTATATGTCTTGTAAGTAGCGATAATTTAGCAATAGGAAGTTTTTGGTTTTCTTTTTTGCCGCGTTGTACTGTACGTGTGTCTGCCATCTCAAATTCTCCCTTAATTACTCAAAGGTTAACTGGAAGAGGTCCCTTAAAGGGATAAGTTCGCCTTTGTACAAACTTTGTATTTCTTTTTTATCCAGTTTTTGTTTATCTTGCATTTGTACAATAAAGTGTTCTACTACTACTACTACAACTTTGAAAAACATGACCCTTAATTTTTCGATGGTACAGTCAAGTGCAAAAATACGTATCGACAAAATCGTCTCATAAATAGGGTACAACGCTCTTATTACAATGGAATAAAATGCTATGGGTCATATTTTTGAGTAAGATGTGTCCACCCATATTTTTATACTTGGTTGCACGATGCACGATGGAAGGGGGTGCCTTTCAGAACTCCGACAACTAATACTTACTTATCCTGACTACAAATACTACTGTTCCTCTGAGACTACAACACTTTTTCAATCTCGCTCGATATTCGACAACTCAATTTTGAAAGGACCCCATGCAAGGCGCTTTTTCTATTCCACAAAATATATTGAATTTGCCGATTCGCCGACAATATCCATACTTACCATCTCCTTAGGTTTGAATTGTGGAATAGCTACAGAATAACAATACTATTGTTGGTTTCTGAATAGCATTTGAGGTGTGAAATCCTGTTACATTCGAGTATGCTATTTGCGGATTATGATTGATGAATTGATGATACTAGACAAATAGTTGCGCGTTTTTACAGACTTTTATAAAGTTTTTTTTCGTATCTCAGGCTCTGAAAGTGAGTTATTATTAACCTTATGAAACAAATGAAAAACGATACGTTTCCCGCCCTAGGACGTTTTACTTTCCAAATGCATTTTTTTCTTAAGTTCTACCATTTGCAGTAATAAATTAATTTAAAGTGGATGCATTGTACGATTTTCATTATGTTTAGATATATTATCTTTTTTTTAATAATAAACTGACCGGTGATTGACTCTAGTCAATCCTGTGGTAGTGATATGATAGTGATGGATAGTGAAGACTTAGTCTAAGATGGAGCTCACTGGTTCAGTAATAGCCTATTCACTCGTGGTTTAAAGAGACCGAGGTCGTTCTTATCAGGGTTATACAGGGAATGACGAAGCACATCGTAAAAATACACGTGTAGTTTTCTTTCCTCATATTTGATATGAAAAGTAAAGTGTTTAATTCAGGTGAAAGGCACATTTCATGCCTTGGTTAACAATCTACTATTTTATTCGCGTTCCATTTTGTTAATGTCACCAAAGACATTACAATAATTTGTCTACACGCGGCGTCTAAAGGCGGGCATGACCCCGTAGAGTGTAAAGCTCCGTGATGTCTAAAATAGACCATAATTGCTAAGTACTCTTGAGTTCTTGTAATTGCTATACTTATTTTAAACATGACGCTTCTAAACAAAAAATTAAGACTGAACGAAGATTTTAAATAGGTACTAACAATAATCTTTGGCAACCTAATCTTTGACATTACTTCAATGCGTATTTCGATTTTGTAAGTCTGTATATATTTTATTATAGTAAGTACTTAGTTGGTAAATAGTTACAAAATAACCTTAAAAATGCTTTTCTATTTAATGTATGTATTAAATATATCCTTGTGGGGCTTTGTTTATACTGTACAAAAAAAAACGCTTTGAATCTGATTGCAAAAGAAGGTTCCTTTACAAATTTAAACAATGTGTAAAAGTTATTAGCAAGTTCTCGCAACTTTGTTATTTTTATTATATTTTTTCCTAGTTATAAAACACCTGATTTGTCAGCTAACAACGAAACCATTTTTACTCAGTTTAGAACAAATTTTTATTTCTGCGGCCTTAAGACTTGTCGTAACAATTTTCCTCAATGGCGTTTCTACGCCCTTAATAACATTCATTTTCAGTCGAAGTCTGGCGTGATCAAAGGCTGTACAGACCGAAATGGGCGGGATTTAAGCTATGAAACTATGTGATCGTTCAACAAAAGTTCAGCGTTGTAACAGGGCAATTACGCTAGGTAGCAATAATAATAGAGATCAAATTCATTAAGCTACCAAACTACGAGTTTGTGTCCGATACCACTCAATGCCCGGCCATGAGAAAGAAAAGTAGGTGCGCATAATTTTCTTACACCCAAGACCGCTGCTCGTCGCTGCTGCTCCCTTCGTGATCTTTTAAACGAGGTATCTAAGCAGTGAGCGAGACAGAAGTTAAGCTAAGCTACGAAACTATGACCGTTTCAACTAATGTCAATGATACGGTTGAGGCTAAATCTTGACCAAGGTTAGGTTGGCCAACTTACAAAACCATTTAATTGTAACCGTTTCTACCAAAGCCAAGCATGGCAGAGCGGACGCAAAAGATAGCTTAATGTTAAGCAAAGTCGAAGCTAAGTCACTACTTTAGAGCTCAGTGGTCTAGCGAAGCGAGTAAGAATGATTACCATAGCTCCCATCCTCGCATATTTAAAACGTCGCTCAGTTTTCTTTCATAAATTTTACTCTAAAGCGTTATAAGTTACACAGTCGGTCATTAAAAATGTGGTCCCTTAATTAAAACTTTTTTCTAAAGAGACTACTGATAAAATGTTTCATCGTGTGTGAATTTCAGTTTTATTGCTTCTAAAATGTGTTGTTAAAAGTAAAGTACATTACATACCAAGGCCGTTTAAGTAGGAAATGCCTCGGATTCCATGTAATTGTCGGCCGAGGCGAAGCCGAGGTCGACTAACATGTGATCCGAGGCTTTCCCATTTACCGGCCGAGGTTTGTATACTATTTTTCTGTCCGACGGAGCCGGCAGGCGGCAATTTAGTTTTGCGTAAAGTGGCGCTTACCGGCCGGAGGACTGAAAATAATATTACCAGTAGGTAATTTAATGAATTAGAGCAAGTGGTGTAATATTCGCCGAAGTAATTCTTCCGACCATCGGGCTCTTGTGTAGTTATTGTATAAATGTTAACCTTTATAATTGGATTGGGAGGGTTGTCCTGATCCAACATGGAATCTGTATGCAAAAATAAAAGGCGCGGTGCGGTCGGTGTCAGTGGCGAGTATTCATAGACCATGTACTATAGAGTTAACACATTATCAAGACCTGGGGTATTAAGTACTACGCCCATACCCAACCCATAAAGTTGTGCCTTCCAGCATTTTATACTTATTACCAAAATTAAACGTCAATATTTTAATTGTCGATGTCGGCCATATACGTTCGGGCAATCCGTCAGATATCCATAGCGGGTGTGTCCGCCGGGCATCCGCCAGACAAATTTCCCATACATAATTGACAAATCCGGCAGGTATGCCCGAACGCATATGGTCAGCTATGTGAAGTGCTTGCGTAGTGACCACAAGTGGTTGCTTCATCTAGTGCGTTAGTATTCTGTGTTTGCCCGTAATTGAAGGCTAGGTTGGCTCGATGTAGGGGTTCAAACTGTAAACGAGGCACTTGGCTCGACCAAGCCGGCTCTTTGTAGCTTTGTACGGTGGCCGCTGTAACCACTATAATCTGCTAAGGACTAAAGACCCGATAGATTTTACTGTACGTGAATTAGACACTTTTTAAACTATCGCGGTTTTTAAACATTGTAACTAATAAAGGCACCAGACCTAGAGGAAGATCTCCAATGAGGTGGACCGACCAGATCAAATCGAGCATGTCGGCGACTATAAACGAATGCAATGTAAAGCTGCCCTGCGGGAGGAATGGCGGCGTGTTGTGAAGCGGGTCACTCAAAAACCTGCATAATGGCCACGACCACTCTGCCAAGAGTGTAGCAATGAAGAAGAACTAATAAACTACTAACACGGGTTCTTACCAAGGTTTTTTATTTCAATTGAACACGGTGAACATGGCGGTTGCGACGTCGCCGAAATATCAGCGAAATATCTCAATTTAAATAAAACCGATGTAAGAACCAGTGTTAGTAGTTAGAACGTTTACGTGAATTGTATGGAAAGCTTTATACCTAAGCCTTCTGCTACCTTATCCGACCGACATACAAGCTATTGTGGCGTGTTTTTTTAACTTCTTTTTTGTAGTCAATAGTGAACCTTCGAAGCTAGGCGTTCCGACTTTGCATTAGAGTATGTATCTTTACGTTTATAATCCTTAGTTATAGTTGAGTGCAATCATAGATTTCGATTTGAGATCAATGCATAGATTGAAATTAAAAATAACTGTTTCTATGTATGTTTCTCTATCACAAAAAAAATTGAATTAAGTAATTGAACATCGAAACATCTAAACGTCCAAACATATGTTCATACCTATAACATTAGTAGTGTGACTAGGGGTCTTCATTCGCTTTTCGTATACCATATCTAGATCGAGCCTTAAAATAACAATGCCTATCTATAGCTAAATCCTACAAAAAGGGTCAATATATATATATATATATATATACTCCAATTAAGATTCCATCTTTCTAAAAAATCTCTAAAATTTCGACACTTTTGAATTTTTTTTACTCACCAAAGTCTCAAAGCGACAATAGACAGACATTACTTTAGTCGTAAAATTTGCATTTTGCGAGAAATCGTCGCCAATTAGGTTAGCGGCACCAAGTCTACGCAGCCGTCGGCCCACTCCTTCTGTCGGCCACTTCTTGGCTGCATTAATGTATAGATATTATACATCACACCCGACTCCCAACTGACTGCTCGCCGGAGCCCAGCTTGAATATCAGGCAATTATTTTTTAATACAACAGCATGCAGGCGTACGTGCTTATTTTCATTCACCTCTTAAACATTATCTCTGTATTTTTGATACACGAACAGAATCTCTAGGTTTGTACTTAGCTGGTCTCAATTGGTCGGTTATTGTCTTGGTTTGAGATTGTGATTAAAGCATTCTAAATACAATTTGAACACTGAGTGTCCTTGAGGGTGCTCCGTTGTTAATGGTAATTTAATGAATAAGCGAGTTTAGAATTAATGATGATGCTACCTTCGTAAAGCTTTGAAACGTGCGTAACATTTCAATAATTTCATGATTAAATTTTAGTTACAATAAGTACCAATATTTATAAACATTTTTGCTAGGAAGAGATACACGCAGTAGTGTCATTGACATTTTCATGATATTTCGATTATACATTAATGAACGTAATTCATTCAATAATGAATTTTCGTTAACTTTGTACATACAATACATTAATTATGTATCGCCTATATGCATATTAGGTTCAAATAGTTTTATATCAATTCATTTGAGGAGAAGACTTTTCCCGTAATGCTTAATAAAAAATACTTTCATTAATAGTAGTTTATGCAACAGTGATATAATAAGGGTTCTTAAAACTTGAGGGTCGCCGTTACAAAACGAGGCGAAGCCGAGTTTTGTAATAATAGACCCGAGAGTTTAAGAACCAATTATGAGCTGTTGCATACCCTAGTTTTTCTACGACAGCTAAAATAGCGTAAAAAGCAAAATATAGAAACGTGGCAGAATAGGGAAGATGTTGTGCCCGTGGTATGGAAATTAAAAAAAAACAACAACAGTGCTAATATAAATGTATGAAAATTCATAGGAGCAGTGTTCTTATGGAATACCACAGACAACGTTATAATGGTTACTTTTTAAATATCGCTGTCAGTCATCTAATTGACACATAGAAGTGCTGGAGTAGAAAAAAATGAAAAGAGATTCAGGAAAAGTTGCATAACGTTACTTTCTTGCATGTTTGCATAAAGTAAAGATTTAGCGCCAAGTAGGTTGGGAGCACAATGTAGTGGCGCGGCCAGCGGCGCCTCGCCTCGTTTGTATTCAGAGAGGCGACCTACGTATTGTATTTCATCTGGAGCTCACTGGTTATAAACTTTAACCTCTTCTTTAAATGAGGCTAAAGTTAACTTTACAATTTTATTTATTAACGCGAATAAAGTCCATCTACTAAAAAATACTATACGTCATTTATTTAATTTGTTTGATCATATCCGATTGATTATTCTGTTGACTTATGTACAGATACGTTTACTCGTACCTACCTACCAATATATAAAGTCATTGTTCACGTACTTCGTTTAAATCTTGCATTGAACGCATCTTTTCTACTTTAATTTATTTAGCAATGGTAGAAAGTGTTTCGGGTTTGGCGACAAGATAGAGCGTCAAACACGGTTTATGGCTCACACCCTCTTCTAGAAATAACTCTGCCCTTCTTTGAGCCTTTTAAATGTTTGGTGTAGATAAGAGTAAAATTTATTTAACTCCCGTTTCTGACAAAACTCAATAAATCTAGTAAATCCTCTAAGCTACTAGCGTTCTGCGCAAATGTCTTACATCCAAAAACGAATAGGCCTAGAAAATTAGATAAGATTAGATTAGATTGCATATATTTATTTCTTATTGAAAATAACATGTTATTAATTGTTCTAAATATCAGAAATTTACAAAAAAATATAGATTAATAATAACAAATAGGTTGTAATAAAACAATTTCTAAGAACCAATGTACAAATTAATCTATTTATTAAAGTTGCATGTAATAGTACAATTGCTATTGTTAGTAAAATTTAATGACATGTTTTTTCCTGGATATTTAATAGATTGTATTGAGTTGTTCATATTTTGACTAGCCTGATCCAGTTCTTGGTCCAAAGGTTGACTCTGGGTTTATATCAAGAGTATTATTACTTGATATAATTAAAATAATTAATTATTCGAACTTGCTAAGTCACGCTGCCAGATTGTACCGATATTCAAAACTAAATATCTTGAAATAATTGAAATAATCTGGGAAATAATAGTAAAATATTAAATATAATGCAGATAAATATGTCCTTGTAGTTAATACACAGTAAAGTTGGTTTATATCCAAGTTTGAAGAATTGAAATAAGCCTTAGCCGATACAAAACCTCCTTAGTCTGAAGTGAAATGACGTACGATATTTTAAAATTAAACTCAAAACTCACTCGGGAGTTATATTGTACTAAAATCCATAACTCCTGAGGGGGCTAAATTGGCTCTAACCGCTCTATACGCCTGCGCGTTATAACACCATTACCGAGCAAGTGTGATAAAAATATTATTATATATTTATCTAAATGTGATGGCGAAGTAGATTAAACTAAACCATAACGCCTACTATTAATTATTTAATCCAGCAAATGAACTTCATGGTGCTCTTTTTTAAGACTGATTAAATATGCAAATGGTCGGGTTTTAGGATTGATATTAAAAACAATAAAAAAGTTTTACAAAGGCCTTATTAATTTACGTAAACTGAGGAAAAGTAAAACACTCACTTCGCAATATTCATCCCAGCGTCATCGTTCGAAGGTTTTGTTTAACTTTAGGATGACAAAGAATTTAATAAACAAAATTCTTGATTACAAACATGTCGTATGTTTGAAAGCATTTAGCAGAAATTTATATTTGGTACACAGCCACTTTATATAAATTATAATTTTCCATGTGGTCAAACATTGTTCCACAATTTAGCACTTTCGCAACCATCGTTTGCTACGGGCTACGCTCGTAGCCGATCCCAGCGCGTTTCTCGTTTGTAGAGGCAAGCGAACGCGAACAGAGACCCCGCCTGTGAAATTTTGTGAGCAGGTTCTACTCGTATATTATATTTGTAGATTTTTTTCGTATTTTCGTTTTTTTTTTTTAATGTTTGGAATTGTGGAAATTGGCACAAAAGACAGCACAGTCTACAGCTCACAAAGCTACTAGCTATTATGATTAATTATTATGATATATGTATATTTATTATGCGACGTGGTATATGATATATGTACATATATATCATATTATCTTAAGTAGGTATCTTTAGCAAAAGTAATTAAATGCTCTCGACTTTTTGATACTACCTATATTGGAGTAACTAACCAGAATCCTGTTAGTTTTTTTAGCATACTTATATGATTTCGTATTTTGTTTTTTAATAATGAAGGTACCTCAATCAAAGGGTTTTGCTATATTTGCTCAAATTGGTACGAATAAATACTTGAGGCTTCTTCATAATCAAAATGATATCAAACCGATATGTAGGTTGTATGTATGTGTTGGAAAAAGAGTCATTTAAGGAAAAAAAAAATTAAACCTTTTCAAATAAATGGATGTTTAGCTAGAGCACATTTAAGAAGTATTGCCAAAGTTTAGCAGACATATTTGGGTACGTATAAAATATATTTCATAAAAATATAGATACAAAAATAAACTTACTAATCTAATAGTACAAAAGTTTTTATCAAAACTACTCATTTGCATTACTTATGTATACTTCATACTATTTTAACAATTGTCATATTTACGTTTTTTAAATATTAACGATGTTCACACACCTCTTACAGTCGTCAAACACACCTCTTACAAACGGGCTTCTTAAGTTCTAGTGTTGAACTTAGTTATTTTTGAGCATTTATGTTACAACTCTCAAACACCAGTATGTTATTAATGTGCTCATGATTGTATTATATTATTTAAATAACATAACACTGTCCATAACATAAACTTTGAATTATTATAAGATAATACAGTGTAATCAAGTGTTTGTTTATGATTATCACCTGGAGTTGTCGTATTACATTGCGATTTCAGATCAAATTTCGGAGGCAAATCACCGATAAAAGTATAAAATCATACTTGAAAAGTAAGTTAACGCCTAATTTTCCCGAAAACTCTTGGACGAAGACGTGAAATGATTTGACGTCTGTATTTTTAAAAAGTTGTTTTCATAATACTCGGCAATATCAAGTATAGTATATTTTACCAGGTCGTTTGGCGTACAGTTAACTGCCATTTAGTGAGTCGTTTGGCGTATAGTTAGCTATTAAGCTGGCATAAATCCGAGCGGTGTTGATTGAAGCGCGCTGCGCGTGGGCGACGTTTAAGCTCGGCTTCAGCGACCGTAAGATAACGTGCCACGAAAGGTTGCGGATTACCCTGTCCGCCTCTTTTCATCTACCCGGCACCTGATCGACCTTATTAATTTAATTAACAGTTTTGTATATGAAGCGACACTGTGAGACAAAAGTTTGTATCTTGTGAAAATTAGGAATATTTAAGTCTGGGTCTTATTTTGATTCAATTTATCTAGATTTAATTTCATTTACTTAAAGGTTCTGGAAAATTACAAATCTTTCTTTTACTTGGTTCATTCAGATGTAGTGGTAGTAACTGTATATGAACTAAGTGAAAAAGGCCAGACACCAAGGGTTTACAAACAGTATTCTGTTAATATTATAGTTATGATTTGGTAAATAATGAAAACAAAATATAAAATTAAAATACAAAAGCGAGCTATTATACTATACTACTATAACATGCCTGTCATGGTAAGTAATAGGTGAATGGTTGGAATTTATTCAAATGAAACAATTTAAAACGGGTCAATCGCATAAATATTGAACTCATTTATCTACGTTTCGAGCCCTTTACAGCACTCATTATTACAGGGTTGAATGATGGTTGGAATTGATTCAAAACGTGTGTAATTAGCATACATATGTTCTGAATACCAACAATAATAAGAATAAACGGACACAAAAAAAATACCGACGTCTACCAAACTTTTAATAATAATTGTGGTAAAAAATATATATATATATTTTTGTAAATTATATGTGGTAAATTAAAATATGTTGAGCAGTCATAACATACGAGCACCATAGAAAAAAGCATAATTCATAGATAGACATTATGCCCGAAAAATAATGCATCTTCCGTCTTCGTCTGTCGGTAAAACAGTTAATTAAGGACGTCATGTCAAAAGTTGTAGTTATAATAAAGTGGAATTGACGCCCAGTCGTCAAGTTCTTTGCGTAAGCACCAGGCTACCATTGCGATTAGGTAGGTGGTCGTTTGCGTGATAAGTATAATTGAATTGAAACCCACATCAAGTGGAATTATTTTGTTGACACGGAACAAAATGATTATTACGGCGGTACACACGCACACTACCCCTTGGTTCTGAATTCGTAGGAACTACATTCAAATTGTACCTACTTGGCGACATGTTATAATTTGTTAAAGGCATACATTTACATGCGATACTCTTAATTTTATTTTAATAGCTTAATTGGTCAAAACAGGAGCAAACAACATTCGTCGTGGGTAATATGTTTATAATAACAGGCCAAAATTACGCCCAATTATAGACAAATAATTGAAAGAATTTGTGGTTCGACAAAACAACTGTATTCTGAAACACTAAATAGTTCTCTCTCTCTCATAAGTTATTACTAAAAAGAAACCATAAGTTACTCGTATATAAATGGCAGTCTTATATTTACGTCCTTCGCCTTTATACACGTCTGTTATGGTTTTAAGGTTCCATAGTCAACAAGAAATCCTTCTAGTTTCGCCAATGTCCGTCAGTCTGTCTATCTGTCTGTCAGTCCACGGGTTAGCTTAGTGATCGTTAGTTTAAACTGCAATTTGGCACTCATAACCCGTTGATTGTGACAACGAAGTTGTCAAACCAGATATGTACAATTTGCTTCAATTAAATTAAATTATTTCGAGTCCATCAACAATTTTTATGATATTATATTTTTGGAAATAATCCCTTCAAAAATAAAAATCAAAAACACTTGGTTAAATTGTAAGTCCAAAAGACCGGAGGGAAAATAGTCCTTTTAAGTCCGATTTTTGGGAAGGAACTCGAAACGTTTTTTTAAATCTAATTTATAAGCGGGATGGCTCATACCTGTCTCATATATTTTTTAAAGCAAAGCTAAAATCATATTTCCACCGCATTAGCTAAGTGTATAATTTACATGAGTTTTTTTTTTATTGAAGCTCATTACTAAAATTCATGCGAACGCTTAAGACAACCGCGCGCGGCATCTATCCGGTGGACCGCTTACCGCACGAAACACGTATTTTACATACACGGCGGCGCAATAGCCGTGTCAAAATGATAAATTATGACAGAACCACTTAAAGAAGGCGTTTGGTGTTCAGGTCAGGCTTGTGTAAATTCAGTGCTCGACAGAGGATAATTTAATTCGTCCATTCATGGAGGTGCGAATTTGCGAGTGCGTATCGGAGGGCGCGCCTGCCCCCGCTCCCGGCCTCTCCCTCTGCGGGCGCCCGCGATGACGTCAACCGCCCACCGAGCACCGCCACCCGATTATAAATAGCCATGCCGATAACACGCCACAGGTTTCGGCCCGTTTACTTCACAGTGTTACATTTTGAACTTAGTTTTTAAAGACTTTACTAATGCTACACCCAATGTATATCTTGGTTACATGAAACGTCGCAGTGAAACATTGTTTTGACGTCACCTTGGATCGTATAATTTGCCTTTTTTTCTGTTTTGGCTGAGACGTCGAAACCCCACTTTTTGCCTCCACCCTGTTCGCGACATCAATCTGAATCAAATTCAAACAGAATAAGATTATCAAAATTTGTCCCAGTCTTACACGTTTGGCTTGGCTCTATCTAAAACGAACAAGGCGTGAAACCAATACGTTTTCAATTTAATCTCAATACGTCGTTAAAATAACTTCTCATATATCAGTGACGGATTTAACCTAAATGACGCTTACACGATCGTATTTATTACGTGCGATAATGAGTCCTGAGATCGCGTGTATACAAGATGCTCGGAAGGAAACCAAAAGATTTTATCATACATTAGGGCCTGGCCACATGTCCACGGTGCGGCGCCGCCACCGTAAAACGGCACGGCGACGTGCCGCGGCACGATGCAAGTGGAAAAAAAACTCTTTGTATTTTTGATCATCTGTTCCATACAAAGTAAAAACAATTTTTTTTCGCTTTTTGAAAATTTTATATATAAATTATAGATTGAAAGAGCTAAATATGCATTTTTTTAAAAGAGTAGTCTTCCTATAATTTTTCAACGGTAAATGATACATATATTATGCATATGTAGGTAAAGGTATACTGTAAAAATAAATAAATTTTAAGTAGTCTAAATTTATTATGTGCGTCCCTTTTTTCGGTATGAAAAAATAGGGAGGCATATGAATAAATAAAAATCGACTGCAGCATTGGCTTGTCAGACTATATCTAAAAGTTTTCTACAAAGAGCTATTTTCTTAGATAAAGAGTTTCCAAGATGTATAGAGCAAAGTATGAAAAGAAAAGATTTTATCAAAATCGAGCATTTTTCGGAGCTTATATATATCTAGACACCATTTAAAATTATAGTTTGTCAAAGTTTAGAGAATTTTATAAACTTTGAATATGTAGGTAACCGAAATTTTGTATGACGCATCGTTTGTGAATAAAAATACCAAAAAACGGGACCTTTTCAGCCCCTACTCCCCTCCGGGCCAGGACCGAGGGGCAAGGACTTTTAGCATGTATGTCTCCTAACAACTATTCTTAACAACATCCTACAACATCCCATAGTTATCATTCTGCTTTTTACCATTCCAACTAGATTGCATTCCTTTTGAGCACTCATTGACCAAGCTACGAGTATGTTGCTTAGTTCGCACGTGGTAATTAATGGATAAAAATTTAGAATATGTCGATTGATTCACCCAATGTTTTCGTTTCTGTTTTTTCTTCTTTCGTTGTCTTAATCGTAGCAGCCGGAGCAGAAGAATTACGTCATCGGCAGTGTACGTAGTGCGGTCCAAAAGTTTCCGACCTTACAAAGAAAATAAGTAAAATACATTTACAATTTTATTTTTATTTTTTAATATAGTCTTCGTCTATTTCAATACACTTTTCAGATCTATGAATTAGCATTTCAATCCCTCTATAAAAATACTCCGAAGTGTTGTCCTCAAAGTGGGCGTATACTGCACGGATCACTTCATCATCGGAAGAAAATCTTCTTCCTCTTATGTCTGCCTTAAATTTAGAAAACAAATAGTAGTCACTCGGGGCTAGATCTGGGCTATAGCTATAGCTAGCAGGGCTATAGGGTTGGTGACGAATTTCATCGAAGCCACACTTGGCAACAGCAGCCTTGGTTATTGAAGCGCGAAGCGGTATGAACGGGAGCATTGTCGTGGAGTAGCCGCACACCTCGGCTAAGTTTAACTCGACGTTTTGCCTTGATTGCCTCTCGTAATTGTTCAATAAGGGTAGCATAATATCTGCCGTTCACAGGGGTATTACGTTTTTTTATGTCTATCAACTTTCCGTGACAATCCCAGAATATGGTAGCCATTATCTTTTTGGTGGATTGCGTAACCCTGGCCTTCCTAGGTGGCTTTTCGCCAAATCGACGCCACTCCGATTCCTTTTTGGAAAGGGGATCATAGTATAAAACCATTGTTTCGTTCCCATTAACAATTGACTCCAAAAAAGTCTCTCCGTATTTCTATAAGCATCTAACTTCCTGAGAGCATGCTTTTCGCTCACTTCGTTGCAAGCTCGAAAGAAGTTTGGGCACCCACCTGGCACTAACTTTATTCATGTAAAGATGTTCATGAAGAATCCTAAGAATTGAAGTTTTCGAAAGCCCTGTTCTTGCCGCTATTTCCTTGGTCTTTAATCTTCGGTCACTCAGAACTTCCCCTTACACTAACTTGACGCAGTCGTCGGTGACTGCCTCCACAGGCCGACCGGAGTGAGGTTTGTCGTGGATGGTCTCCCGTCCTAAACGAAATTGCTTACTCCATTCTTTCATGGTAAAAAATAAAGGAGACAAGTCCCCGTAAACAGCATCTAATTTTTTTTTATATCGGTGGAACTGACCTTTATAAGGAACTTGATGACGGAACGATATTCCAAGTTATCAATTTCCAAAAATTTCAGACTTCCCGTCGTTTTAAACGCCGTAAAATTAAAACCGCAAGCGATAGAAATCTAAAAACTATAAACGAAAGAGCAGAATAAATGACGATCACAATGAAATTTTTTTTTTCGTACCGCCAGATTTCTCCAGCCAGTAACTTTTGGACCGCACTACGTATGTTTAAAACCTTTTAGTTTTCTCCCGAGCACCTTATAAATAGCCGTCAATCTCGACTTGCTTGGAAGTACTTTTGGCACCTATAATAACTTAATAACATATTCTAGACCATAAGGTACATATTCTAGACCATAAGGTACCTAGTGCAGTATTATTTGTTTGTCTTTGTACATCGCGAATTCACTACTAAGAGAACCGGCATAATGATTAGGCCACTTCGCCTGCGTCTTCGCATGCAGCTGCTACAAAATCGAGACCAGCGTAAACACGCGTGTATGCGAGCGTCTCATTTTATAGTACTTTGGCTTTAAATCCATGGATAAGCCTGGGACTTAGCCGTATTGTGAAACCTGCTTATAGATACTTGTTACAAATACTGAGGACATTTTCTAGGGTTGAGCTAGACAAAACGTTGAATGAATGGGCGACTAAGGTACCTAGGTGGAAGTGACTCGTGAAAGCGCGAACCCTACCGCCGAGGCGAGTTCACGCGGCTAATGATCTTTGATCATGTTCACCCTCTAACACCTTACTCCTAAATGCTGCTATTCAAATGCTATTTTTGTTTTCTATGGCAGTATATATAGGTAAAACATGTATGTACTATATGAATTCATTCATAAACTGTCCATGCAATTCTGAACGCGTGTGTACATATAGTTTGGCAAAACAATTTCGTCAATAGCAGTGAAAGAAAAACACTAATGCCGTTATTCGTAAACGCTCATCAAACCTTCGGTAACTAATTTGATGCTTGTCCTTATCTGTCAGTTTGACATTTGCGTTTGTTAAAAAGGGACAAAACATATTAAGTTTTTATGAATAAGGCGGTAAGTATAGTAAGATTCTCTATCTCATGCGCAGTAACAAAAACCCTGGTTAAACTATATGTACAGTAGGTGCCCTCACATAAGTATCCACCCCACATATGCAAGCGCGTAGCGCGGGTGGATACTTATGTGAGGGCACCGGACTGTACTATTTATTAGGGCTCAGTACCAAAAAGGTTAAAAAGGAAATCTTATTTTTTTATGGGTGTGTTTAATTATCATCCCAAAATCAATTTATTCCCCGTTTATTTTTTTTATAAGATGACTTAACCAAAAGAGTGGTTTTACTTAATTAATTATGTGTCATATATATAATTTAATTCAAAATTTCAATTTAATTAAGAAATAACTATGACTGACTATTTTTTAGTCTTTTTTTATTATCTGACAGTGGTTATAAGCAATAACGTGTAGTTATTATGCTTACAAACGTTGTTCGTTGCGAATTCTAGTCATCCGCTAAATGATCTCTCCGTAAACAACAAATAAGATTAAGAACAAACTCACTAGGTAAGTATTTAAAGTCTCGGAGAAGGTAGCTGACACTTACTTTACGAAAACTTGTTTTTATTGTAAAACTTTGTACATTTACCTTAATATATAGTCAACACTACGTTCGTTTCACATACCCAAAGGATTTTGATGCTTAACTAAGTTGCAAAAACAAATCTTTACCTTTAGTTAAATTAATGGTTTAAAAATTAGTGACAGATATTTTCGTTGATAACTTTTTTACTGGATGAAATACCAAGTAAAGTTATAATCTTATACATTATATTAACATGTTAAAAATTAATCACTTCAATGTACAAAAATGTAGTTGATTGCATAAATTCCGACAGCCCGGCTATTTCGCTTATTTTGGTAACTGAACTGTGCGGTGGGTGAATACTCCTACCATCAGAATTAAATATTTTGCGAACGCTTAGGACTTTTGATTCTGCGAACAAACTCTCGGTAGGATATCTAAAAGGTTTCTTAAGCATTAACAATTATTTGTTAGCAGAAACGTCTGCGAACGATACCAAATTTCTCAGAAAGTTAGGAAAAGTGACATAATTCATAACCTCGGGCGTGACTCGAACCCGCGACTCGAGCATTCCTAAGCATTGTTTTCAAGACTGCTCGTTGCGTTCGTTCCCGAATAAACAACATACTGGTTGCGCAATGCGCGTGCTCCCCGAACAGGGATGCAGTAACTGGTTACTGACTGGCACATTACAATATTCAAGATCTCTACGTCGTTTCATAATAAAAACCATTTTTCGGGCTCAATCTGCCAATGCAAGTATGTGGTATTAAAAATATGTTCTCATCAAGAACTACCTCAAAATATTTGACGAATCTAGTTTTAGGGAAAGAGTTACATAAACATAGCAGCTGTGATTGCAGTTATGACATAATTATTTGTATTAATTATTTATTTTATTACATTTTATGTTATTAATGTTATTATAGGTATGTGTTTCCCATCAAGGAACAATGTTGTTTCGCATATTTGGCAGGTGTTCGGGGAGCCAGAGCCGACACGAAGATGCCCTTACGACAATTTATAATCATAAATGACCTATAAAACCGCATATTGCCAAATAGTTTGTCTTTTTTTAAATATATATTATATTTCGTGTAGTTTTTGAAAAATCTGAATAAACTCTAGTTGTCTAAAAACTATTTTTGATACTAAACGTGCTTATATTATATTCAAAGTAATTTTTTTTATAGCCTATTAAGTGTCCCACTGCTGGGCAAAGGCCTCCCCTCGTCTCTTCCATTCGGTCCTATTCTTAGCAGTTTCCCACCAATCTGCGCAGAATGCCTCCAGATCGTCTCGCCATCTTCTTTTCGGTCTGCCTCTTCCTCGGCCTACGCCGGTTGCGTAGTCCCGTGGGTCCCATTCCGTAGCCAGCTTGGCCCACCTCTCCGGGTGCATATTAAAGTATTTTATTACTCTAAAATACTCTACCACAGTATTCATAAATAGTGCCTTACGAAGTAATTAAATATAGGTACCTAGGTGTTTAGAATAATATTTACAAGACCATAGTTATATTTTATAATAGACACTTACATAACATTTTGCCAAAAGCAAGAATATCAATAAATTTTGATATTTATTAAATCTGCTTTTCTGTTTTGTTTCAGGTCTACCAACGATAATTACAAGTCGTTAAGCGAATCAGACAATAGCATATCCGGCCCGGACCTGCGATAAAAGTCTATAATGTGGTCGGGCGTGCGCCCACGGGGTGTGCGTAGATTGTGTACTTAGTACGCGCGAGTGGTGGGAGGTGGGTGACAGCATGCGGGTGTACTGCATGGTGTTGGCGGCGCTGACGCTGCGCTCGGCGGCCGAGCCCGCGCCGCGCCGATACGCGGGGGAGTGGCGCGGCGCGCGCGACCGCGAGCTGGCACACGCGCGGCCCCTGCACGAGCTGTTCGACGCGGAGCCCGAGCCGGCGCTCGCGCCCGCGCCCGTGCCGGCGCCGGCGCACGCCGCGTCGCCGCCGCTGCCCGCTGGCGCTCTCCACAAAGAACGACGTCGCAACCGAGCTTGGTCTAAGCGTGCTCCACGCCTTCCTTCGGAGATCGCGAATCAGATGATGCTACGAGCTTCGCGGTCCAGTCGACCTTACGATGTACCCCAAATAGGTAAGTCTTTTAGGAACTTTATTTGTTGGTGTAAGGTTGCTAGCTAGATCAACGATTTAATATTATACAACAAAGTATTCAAGAAAAATTATCATAATATGATACGAGTACGTGGGCTTACCAATAAAGTATCGGCCTCACGTGTGTGGGTGTAGGACGTTCATTTTTATTATCAGTCGACTAGACTCAAAGTAACAAGACGCGGTCCTTCCCATAGCGAAATTAGACTAATCTTAAACGTGCTCGATCGCACGTCTTTATCGTGGGAAGTGCATCGCCTGTGACGGTAAACAAAATTAAATTGTATTTAAGAGCTATAAAAAACTAGATGAATTATTACATTTATATCATACAATACAACTATTACATTCATATAATAAAGTAGAATTGAATAAATATAGTAAGGTATTTAACGTAGCTATTGGGTATATTTGCGGTTAGATGGGAATTAATTCCTTCTGAGCATGGAAATAAATATTAATATTATATCAATGTAATACCTAAAAGTCTAAAATACAATCGGAAATGTAGAGCTCGCAATCGGTCTATTTTGAATCGATGCACACTGCAGAACAGAACTGTCCTACTGCAATATTCACACGGACTTCCCTATGAAACGTGTTGCAGTTATAACAGACTCCGAACGAGTAGGATGTTAAGTGAGCATGTCGAGTACAGTCGGCAAATGCCAAAAGCGAACAGTCCCACGTTAAAGGTGGCGTCACCGCAACCTGTGATCTGTTTAATATGTACGACATGGTTGCCATGCCCGTTTCGAGCTGCCTTTGTGCTGAACGCATAACGCCCTCATTTGCTGATTAGACAGTCACAGAGAGGTCAGAGAGTAACTGGGTAATAGCCCAGTAAATTTGGCATTACATTACCATTGATTACAAGTAATTTATTACGTCGTATTATTACGAATGAATAATACTAATATTCAATCACTGTCTAAATTAGTCAATCAGTTACCTAGTCCAGGAGTCGGCAAACCACTTGTTTGCGGCTTTTTGCGGAAGGTACTTAATTTTGATCCGTTTTAACCCTAAAATCACCGTCAATGGAACTTCTTAACAATGTAAACAAAAGGCGTCACATGTTTTGTCACTGTTTCTCCTTGTATTTTCACACTACCTCATCAAACACCACTGAAACCATCTACTATTGAAACGGTCATAGTATCGTAACATACAAAACTAAGATAAATAAGTTAATCTTGAATATTTCATTAAAACTTAAAAGTTAGGTTATTCCGCTGAGTTATATGGCAGTTTGTTTACATTGTTAGGAAGTTTCATTGACGGCGATCTTACAAAGACACAGGTTTGCGCGTTTACCGCAAAAAAGCTTCCGTTCCCATCGCCTACAGCTCCAAAGGCGCAGGTTCGCCTACATATGGAATACTGTTCTCATCTTTGGGCAGAGGCACCACAGACCGGATCTAACAGAGAGCGGCTTGACCTTTTGGCGCTGCGTAGAGATGTAGCCTCGCTCTGCATTTCTATCGCAGGTATAACGAGTGCTCTGAGTAATTGTTTGGATTAAGTAATCCTTACCGCTTCTTTCTGCCATCGATCTACGCGACAACATTTCCATCCTCATCATTTAGATGGTTGGCATTTCTCAACTGTGCGTTTCTCCCGAAACTTCCTGCCTCGCACAGCTAATCTATGGGATGAACTGTCGCCACCGGTATTTACGGACCGATACGACCTTCAAACCTTCAAGAAAAGATCGTACTCCCACCTTAAAGGCCGACAACGCACTTGCGACACCTCTGGTGTTGTGAGTGTCCATGGATAGCGTTAATCGCTTACCATCAGGCGAACGGTGTATTTTTACTATGTATTTTATTGGGATTCATGGGCTGCCGATATTTCTCCATTTGTTACAATACCATCTTCAAAGCAATACCAAACACTCACTAACATAGTATTACGTGTAGTGGCGTATTATAACTTCTACACTTATTTGGATAATGAGAGGCAAGGTGAGTACGTCTGCGTCTATTTAAACATACAAGGAGGCACACGTGTTCGGGCACATGATGAGAGACAAATTGCTCGATTTGTGGTGTAAGGGAAGATACCTACCACGCATTGGTGGAGTGTGCTCGGATAGGAGCCGAACGCAAAGAATTCGAAAAACAAGCCAAGATTAAGTTATCTGATGTTAGCTCATGTAATATTTTGTTATCGAATCCAACATCTGAACGAGCTATACAAATGTATTACTTAATAAGTAAATTAGTTAATCTTCGAAAATAGATAAATGTAATTAGCTATAGGGCCGACATCATCGCTCAGCGATGAAGGCCTTTTTCTTTAATAAAGATTTAAAAAAAAAAGATTCATGTGAGTTTTACCGTAAATAACCTAGCTGAAACGTGTACCACGAAGGAGCTGCATACAACTTTGTTTTGTATTTCTAGAAACGCATTAGTCCCTAGAGCCCACTTGACCTGATAGTCTCAGTTAAAGGATGCTCTTGGCCTTGCAAGACGTAATGAAAACTTAAAAATAAGAAATGAGGCTCAAATTCTAAACCCGAGGCAAACATTTTACCCGCCTTAATATCTCGCTTATATTTCGGCTTAATTAACCTTGCTCTTCAGTCAAACAAGCCGTTTTCGTCGGCTTATTCACTTAATAAAAAGACCTTTACCATAAGACGGGTATTCATGGGGGCTGGCTTCGGTCATGGCCCTTAATGATTATTATAATTCTACTTTGTTGTTACTAATTAGTGGTTTCGGCAATTCAAATTATGCTACCTAACAGACAGTAAATATGAAACGTTAATTAAATTATTTAATCTTTATTAAACTATACAAATTGTGAACTTAATGCCTTATGCCAGTTATAGCATAGTCTGCTAGGCAAGCATGGGGCTCATCACGCTTCACGTGCCACAATATAAAGTGCTTCGTTTGTTACTAACGCGATGTGTCAGAAATTGAGGAGTGCCGTGTGTGGCATGTGTAGTCAGGGTCTAAAATATCGATCCAAAAATTAGGACACAACAACGAAGAAAACTTATTGGCAAGTATATACCTAAGGTAAAGTATAAACCTATATGTATGACCTTGAATACAAATCTGGCAAGCGCTAAATAAAAGCTAAATATAATCTGAAATTGAATTCAAATTATCATTAGAAAGGCTTGATAGGTATCCAAGTACAAGGAGCAGTACCAAATATTTGAACGTCTATTGTCCCGGGCTAAATCTAATTATACAAATCACTCACCATTTAGCCATTTGTAATGAATCGTTAAATGAAAATAGAACCTCTTCCGTTCGCATTGTTAGACATTTTCTTTGCCTAGAGATCGCTCAAGGCTCTAGGCTAGCTCTAAATATCGATTTAGCCTTAAGGATCTTTCGTCGTCATTATTATGATTGTGTTATGACAGAATAACAACTATTCTTTGTTGTTATCCTGTCAGCCTGCAGCCTGTGAGCAGCTGTGTGTTAGTCAGCTAGGCTACAAATTTAGCACAGTTTGTTACAAGAAACGTTGTAATATGTTCCACTAACATCCTTGATACATGACCCATCATGAAAAACGAATCATAACTACCACAACTAAAATATATATTGTGGATTCAATGCCATAAAACCGTGATTATAAAAATGACCCAGGGGACAGTAACTATGGTAACCAGTGACAACAAATAGCTGTTGAACCGCTATAAAACACAGGTTCAAATTAGAAAGTTAAAATTGACCTCCTAATTTAGGTGGTAGATAAGTTTGTACAAAAAACCCTGGCTTAAAAGGAAGGGTTTAACCTCTAACTTGACAAACACATACAGATTTGACGCATGCTTGTGCATGCTTTTGGTTATTTATTTCGATGTAAAACATGCCTAAAATTTGTTCGAATCAGAGCTCGTTTGATATTTGCATATTGTGTATTGTTTGTTTAATAATAAATAATAAAGGACAATGGAACAATCAATCATAGCTAGCAATATAACAGTCATGTTTTTGTACAATGCCGAATTTAAATTCAAATTTGACGGTTTTGCATTAAATGAGATATACATAGGATACAGGTATTTACAAAATATTGGGTTCAACACCAACACACACATAAAGTTCAACTTCAGTTTAGTCGTGGCGCCTGAGTGTCAGCTTTTGTATTTGATACGGCATCAAAAAGGTTAATACTGATAGTTTTGATTTTAGATTAGCATGAAAATTTAAGTAAACAAACCGAAATATTTTTCGCAAACATTTATATATAATTGCTGCCATTTAAGGTTTTACATTAGCCTCTCTACATTCGTTTCTCAGTTTATAAGGCCTATATAGCCATGGCATAAACCTTCATGAGTTACAACGTTCGGGTTACAGGTCCCGGGTAAACCGATCAGCCGTGCTTGCATTCCAAACAGAATCACCCAGACCCAATTATAAATAACTACGTTATTCGCAATATTCGCTTTAATTATGCAAGAAACAGTTAATGTTAGAAGTCGCATAGTTTTTACAGGAAATATGATATACCCGTATACCAAGATGAAAATTAAATTACTGTACGATACAAAAAGATTGTAAAACGAAATATTTGAAAATACTATTTTGGTACTATTATACTGCTGCTCCCTCACTAGCTGTTATAAATGTTATCAAAAGTTAAAAACACTATTATAACACTTTATGTCACAAATTAAGTAAACAGTTATAATAATAGTTATAAGTTTACTGTGTGTAACAAAAATGCTGGTGATCCGTGTTATCAGTATCGTGGTCTAACTAGTATTAAATTGCAAATATAATTATGTCTTTCAGGCTGTCTGTCTGTCACACCGTTAAATATCCCGAGGACTACATAAGCTATCGATGTGAAATTTGAAATAGTTACAAAGAAGGCTAACCCAAACGCATAGAAATTATAGGAAATACTAATCATACTCGCACTTGACCGCTTTTTTCCTTGTTAGACCACGGTAGGTACAGCCCTCAAACAGATCACCAGCATTTTTGTTAGGTACACCTTTTATAACATGTGTAACAGCTAGTATGAGAAACATAACATATACTTTTTTGTTATGTGTAGAGAAGCAATCAAACTAGATTTTTTGTAATGTTTAGGCTTAGAATTAATATAGATATGTCACTACCCTTGCGTCATTCCCTTTTAACCTTGCGAATGCGCCTGTCAATATTTGCTATTAAATAATTGACCTTGACACTTTAAATTAAGGTTCAAGTATTAGGGAGCAGATCTACTCCTAAGCATACCAAAGGTGAAAATTTTAAATTGGTGTGCCACATTTTGCATGATCAAAGTAATATGTTAACCGAGTTGTAATACGAGGAGGTTTTCAATACGTCGGTACTTTGTTTCCTTGTAAGAACACCAACATTCAGTTTGGTTAGTTGAACCGTGTTATGATACACCAAAAAAATGGGTGTCCTTTATTTTATTTTTTGTATATTTCTTATCTGATAGCTTGCCGCCGACATCTTCCTTCGAAACACCGAAGAACTTCTTCTGAAAACATCCATAATGACTATCATTACTGGACAATGATTTTAACTTTCATGGTTATTTCAATTCATCATTGATCAAAACGTGCTTCATCGTGTTAATATATTTTAAACTATAGCTCCGGCGTTCAAGGGTGAAAAATTATTAATAATCATAGACCTATGGCAATTCCTTTTTAATTATTATTTGTTATTGCAGCAGTAATTTAAACTGCTGGACTTATGAGTGGAGGATTTTTATTTGTCACCATTCCTACGGAACCCTTAAAAGGAATCGGTCGGTATATCAATTCCAACAGTAACGCACCACGTACAGCCCTTGTACGTGCGACACTTACCAATGACTTATCCGTACGTATTTCCGTTATTTGGCGGTTACTTGTCTAAATATAGTCACGCTGTTGTCGCTGTTAGATAAAAATACTCTCATCAAAATTTTACGTGCCTAGTTTTAACAACCAAAAAAATCAGACCGTTTAAGAAAGTTCTATATACATCTAGCGTATATTACGCTGCGAACTATCTTTATTTTTCGAAGACCCCATAACTACTTTCAGTAGATACTTATGTGTATATTGCAGTCATTGTTTATATTTGAATTGTCAGTAAGAAGCGAAGAAACTCTACAAGAATTGGAAACCAATTCTAAATTTCAAGTTGATGTTAAAAATATTGCCTGTGTGTCTCACTTGCGTCGATACATGACAAAACGCACGCGTTAGTTTTCGTTATTTCTAAATGATAAAACTATCACACCAAAATATACCTGCAGGAATTTTAAAATGGGAAACTAATAGCAAGTGCACGAACCACCACCTAAATTCAACTGCGTAGCCAAGATGTCATTCGCTAGCGCTCAGTAGCGTAGCGTAGTTTTCTCTCTCTCTTAGTAGTGTGACAAAGACAGTTGCGTTTCGTTCGCAACTGAGCGTTAGCGATTGGCATCTTGGCTACGCACCCACGCTACGTGCTACGTGTACTACGCCGTAGCTCGTAGCAGTGTGTCGTAAGTGCACACGTCGTCGTAGCACCCACGAGGCATTCATTCATAGATTCCCCTTGTCATAGTCTTGCCTATGTGGAGACAATTAATTATTAAATCGAGGTCCCAAATTAGAAACTTTCCGAAACTGGTTACTGTCGTTCATTATAAATATAAGTACGTGTTGCTTTCTAAGATTTACCTGCTTATTGATTAATGATTGATAACTCTTTATAATAATTTGGAAATGGAAATTTGAAGTCTTGATTATCCTGGCTGCTCATTAGAATTTGTTTTTTATTTTTCAATTTTTACAGAAATAAAGTACAATATTGCTTACTTTTGCTTACATTAGGAGACTCACATTATTATAATAATATATCATTCGAATTTCTCCATGAAGGAGCAATTCTGTATTTGTGTGTTTTGTGTTTGTGTGTTTTTATTACGTTGCCAAATTCTCAATAAAAAAAGCATTATTTACATTTAAGTTAATGTATATTAAGGGGCTAACAATTGCCAAATCAGCGCACACTCTATATTTGTATCAGAGTAAACGAATTAATGATGAATTTAAAACAATTTTTTGCAATTATTTTCTATCCAGCCAATTTCGTTAAAATAATAATCGGCTCCGTCTACATTTTCTGAAATTTGACGAATATTAACATACATATTTTTTTCAACATTAAAAAAGTTTTTTAAAGTAGTTTTCTTTAAGATTCGTAAAGTGTATCTTAAAAAACACGAATTAAAAAACATGAATTAAGTATTGTCAGCCCTTTAAGTACTAATTTATTAGCCATTTACAAGGACGCAGTGTTACAAGTATAAAGATCGGTAGTGAATATGAACATGGAATGATCATTGCACTTATCCTTTTATTGTAACTATTTTATACTTCATCTCTAATTTTATCGTGAAATCTGCCATATTATCCATTTTATACTTTTTATTTTACGGCTTATCCGTCCGGCTAACTCAAGCCCCCCCTCGAGCGGAGTCCGAGCATTAACTCTGTTTTAAAAGCGCGAGCGCATATGATTTTGAGCGAGCCAGTGTAAATAGGACCTCAGATGCGTTACAACTATGCTCGATCGGAGAGCGTACGTATACTACTCGTTTCCTGAAAGATTCGATCGCAGGCTTAAGCTATCGGAATACAATGATGAATCCGAATAAAGCCTGTATAAACGAAAATCGGTTTGGAGAAAAACGTTTACTAAATACAATTTACTTTAGTATATTTTAGACTAAATATCCACACTTAGATTAAAGCTTATTTGTTATTAAGATTTAATTCATATCTTTGTTTATTCTCAAAAGAAGAATCTGCAAAAAAGACACTTAAGTGTGACCCACCCCTTACCTACTCGAATATGTTTTTTTTAAATATTCGGTCTGAAAGACTAAAAAAGTGTGATAGTTTTGTTTTATTTTGGCGGAACCACTAAACCAAAGTTTTAGATTAGTTATAGAACCATTTGTCGTAGACTTTAGTCTTCTTTAATACCTACCTTAATGATTTTTCCGTCCAACCTGCCATTTTTGAGCTAGACGCATAAAACTAAAAAATTACCCAAAATTTAACAGTTCTCTCAAAATTCAAGCTTTTGGAATTGTGCAAACTTAGACGTTTAGGTTTAGATGTTTTTAAAACCTAATGGAAGTATTAAAACGATATACCCACAACTTGCTGAGAATGAGTTCCTGGAAACTATCAAATTTACTTGGCCTATCAACATGATGCTCGACATCGTTTTTAAGATTCCGAGACAAGACCTACGCCAATACTCTGACAATTGCAATATGATTCAATTGCATCAAAATGCATTAAAAAAGCTTTATTGAATAAAAATTATGTTTGATTCTGCCATTATATGTGGTTTTTACTAAGTATTTACTTAAGGTTGATGTTTAAATAAAAAATAAAGTTACAAGTGTATTAATGATGAAATAATGATGTAAAATTTATCGAGAATAAGAACGATATCGAATCAACTTTTATCAGATAAACTTGTTGTTTTTGCATTTACGGCTCGATCGACTGTCAGTCAAATTGTGTTTACGTGAAGTTCGAGAACTGTTAAGCCGAAGGGTGTTCGTATTGCGTCTTAATAATTCAATATCGTTGGTAAAAAAATATTATTATTATGAATTGATAAGATCTAATATTCAGACACATTTAGACGTAGAGCGTTGCTGGCAAAGCGGTAAGAGCGTGCGATTTTCAATACGAAGGTAGCGGGTTCATTAAATCCCCGGCTCGTACCAATGAGTTTTTCGAAACTTACGTGCGAAATAGCATTTGATATTTACCGATCGCTTTACCGTGAAGGAAAACATAGTGAGTAAACCGGACTAATCCCAATATAGTCTAGTTTACCCTTTGGGTGGGAAGGGCAGATGGCAGTCGCTTTCGTAAAACTAGCGCCTAATCTTGGGATTAGTTTCCAAATCGGATCCCAGGCTTCCTGAGCCGTTGTATAAGCCGGGAATATGCTAGAAAGAAGAAAGTAGGATCTAATTTTTCAACCGTTAAAATAAACAAGAGATACAATCGCATTAGCAGCATATCCAAAACAAACTGGCTATACAGGCACAAGTTAAGACGTGTACATATCTTCTGGGAGTTATATTTATAAGCGTGTATCAATAAGTAAATTTACAAAAATAATAACCGTGAATTCTGTAAAGAAATTGTTGTTCTCTTCGGGACTAAATAACATTTTTGACGAACAACAGCTTCATTTTTTGGATTGAAAGAAAGGTACTCGTAATTATTTTAAAGATAGTCCTCAAAAGTAGACTTACACAGTTTTAACAATTTTTTTAAATAACCAATTAAAAGTTGATCAGAATATTTGATAATAAGAAAAAAATTACAATACACCACGCCTGTAAGGTCATAACTAAGATAAAATCTTATGATAGCTTATACAAACCGAGATTATAATTTGTCAAACCCCCTTTTGAGTTTTAAATAGCAATCTTGATATGATTTTATAAAAAAATGTTGAATACTTTGATAAGTCTTGGAAACCATTAGTTTTTATATATTGTTGTCCAAAAATCATTTTTCGCTAAATTGAAAAATCTCATGTGTTTTCTACTCAGAATCGCGAGTTTTTTAAATCCCAGTAGGAGAAAAAAAGTGTCCTAAAATAATATTTTAAACGGGATAATTACCATGTATGTTTGCACACACAACACAAATATACATGGTAATTATCCCGTTTTAAATATTAGTTATAATGCAAATGACCATGTTAGCTAAAAATCGTATTAAGCGTCTTACAATTTCCATACATTTTCAAACTTTCCATTGCGCTACCGCCATACTAAATCTGTGAATAAATGGAAATGGGAAATGAGAAATTATCTTAGGACACTTTTTCTCTCTGACTACAATTGAAAGAGATTGCGATTCTGGGTAGAAAACATATGGAAATTTCCAATTTAGCAATAAACGATTATATATTTGGACAACTAAAAATAAAAACGCCCTCGTACAAAAAAGGTGTAGGTACTTTTGTTTTGGGTTATGCTTAAAGAAATAGTAAGCACTACAATCATACTAAATTTCACACAAATAACATTGTGACTTTAATCGGGTAAAAACATCATGCTTAACGGTCATGGTACGGAACGAAAATATTGGTACTAAACGTAAAAATGCAAAACTTTGCATACATTCAATAAAAGTAATTGAATACGCCGGTCATAAACGGATTACTTTTAAATTAATGCTATTCTTGCTTCTAAAGCCGATGCCCTCGTTTGTGGTTTGATGTTGAACGAAAATAATAATAGGTATATACAAGCACTCAGCGAATACCTTTACCTCATATTTAATCCATAGCTGTATGATCGAATTACTATAGACTTACACTCAACTGTTTATTAATATTTAAAGCTCACGAATTTTTATAAAATATTCATAGAAACAATATTATTTTCAGCTTACGCAATTTACGTGCTTATATTTAAATAAATCGACAATTATATGAATTGATATCATTTATTTTCAAGATATATACAGTAAGTGTAACTTACCTAACTACCTACGTCTGCCTACCTTAAATCTAAAATAGGACCTTGAGGCATTGTACCTAGGATGCTGGCGGCATTTCCTCGTTGTATCGCAATGCTGATACGTTCTGCGAGGAAGCCACCAGCTCTTCGGTCACCAGTAACATCAACCAGCCATTTCGCGGTTTTTACGAAAAACTTGCGTGCTGAGGACCCCATGGACCAAGAGTTTCGACCCCGAATGGTACAAAAAAATAAATTAAAAGTAAGAGTCAATTATATTTTAGAAGAAAAAAATTACATACTAATCAATTATGGTACTATTATCACAGCGTTCAGTTATAAGAGTTATAAATAACTGTTATTAGAATGCGGTATAAAACTACAACATTCAAAATTACTAAACGAGAACGGAAAATTTGTTTAACTATTTATTGATGGCAAACTTGTAAATATTGTGCACTTTTGCAGTTGGTCTATTTTAATATATGGAGACAATGGGAAAGTTCGTATACATAGTTTGTACTTTCATAGTTTATGCATTTAAGTAGTGCATTTGGCCGGATTTTTTGCATGCCGTTAATTTTCCCGGTTTGACTTACCAATGTTGGCCAGATTATTTATCTGATACCTACTTAACCTTATTTTAAATTAATGGGACTGTTCTGAGATCGAAAGATGGTTTTGATATTAGTAGGACCTAAGTAAGGATCTATAGGTACCTGTCCTACATTATATATCTGATAGTTTACATTCCAAATACAATTTATGTGGTTTAAAAAACCAAATTTTGTGGCTCCTATATGAGCATGAATAAACTAGATGTGTTTAGAGGGTAGCGTAATGCTTGCGTACGTGTGGGGTCGCGTCGGTCGACATCAAAGATATGTTTAAACTTTTGCACTTTATACCGTTGTAATACAGTCTCAAAACGTATACATATATTTGACGTCGGCAAGTAATGTGAACGAATGGCCGTCGACCCGCGTGTTCGGTCTGTCCGCACTTATTCACTCAGTCTTTATTAAATCTCATACTCGCCCAGACACTACACATTAAGTTATTGCACACACGGGGGTTGGGATTGCCAGCTGATATTTATGTTAGATGAATTAACCTTTTCGTGATTAGAATTTTAAATTGGAATTATTTCGAAAACACATAGAGCGATTAAATTTAAAATACAAACAAATACACATGTGGTAGTTTTATAGGTCCACTTAATACAAAACGTACCTACACGTTTTTATTTTACAAATAGGGACGCTTGTAATAGGTTGCAACTTGTATATTCCGCGCTTCCGTTTACATCATACCATTAAAATTAGCAATAAATAGATCTTTTTGGCTTGTTTTAGTTTTTTAAAACACACACAAACAAAGGAAAGGGAGCAAGTGAGGTTAGTTTTTTGGAAAGCGCGTTTATGAATTCTTACAGACATAGGGTGAAGTCTGTTATGAAATGTTGGGAGCCAAAATAGGAAATTATAATTTTAACCCTTGATTCTTTGATCATAATGGTTGAATTAAAATCAGACAGGCATTTGAAGGCTTGAATTAAGGAGGGTTCGGGCGTGTCCGGCCGTGAGCAAGAATTCCAAGACGTCGCCTGTCCATCACTCACGCAACAGGTTCATTAGAACTTCCGACAGCCCACTAACACCTTAACAGCCCGACAACCGAACCATAAATAACAACTATCAAGCCTAGTGCATCTGCCACTTTATCAGGTTGCGAATGAAGCTCGAAAGCGCCTCATCGACGCTTTATGTAACGTTAATGTGGTTATTGGTGCGTTGAATCGTGCATCATTACGTTGATACGCTTATAAACTAGAGTAAGCGCCAGCGTCAAATGATTTCCGAGCTAGTACACCATTACAAGTTAAGGATTGTGCGCAAATGCAGCGTATTTATAGTTGATAAAATTGCAATCTAACCCTTTCGACGCCGATGACGGATATATATCCGCATCATAGGTCCTGCGCCAGAGACTAATTAATGCGCCACAAAGCAACTTCAGTTTTGACACTAAAGTGACGTGGCGTCTGGTGTTTGTGTTTGACACGGTATCGAAAAGGTGCAAATTAGTCGTTTGTGAATAAAATGCTATCAAAAAATCAATTAGATCAAACCAAAGTCTAAAACATAAATAGGCAACCGTTTTATGGTTCACATGCTTGAGCAAAAGAGAGTGGGATAGATCTAATTGCAAGAGGACGCGAAAAATGAAAAGGCGATAGTAGGCGGCGCGTCAAAATAAACCGCGTAATCAGATAATTGCTAAATATAATTGATAATTGATAATTGCGTTCTTCGTAAAGAACGAAACATGTCGAGCGAAAATCGACTAAATTACGTGAGTGACCCGTTTTAAATATTATTTAATACAGATAATTGCTGTTTACAGCTTAACTACAATTTTTGTAGATAAAAGCTTTTAACAGATTTAAGAACAAGTTATATCCCAACTCTCAATTCAACTTCAATCTGACCAAAAACATGTCCAAAAGACCTATGTTTGAAAAATTAAAGTATTGAGGCTTTTATTATTAATCGTGTTTTCACGTTTACTAGTTTGAAGGAAATATATATGTATGGGAATGTCAGGTTGTTATCAATATTGAGATCTAGACGTCTAAATGTTAACAATCTGACTACTGTAGCCTCTTAAACTTGTGATATTAGAAATAATAAATAATAGTATCAGAAACATTTTAGAACACCAACTACCAAATGCTATCTGAATTTAAATCAAAAGTCACGTAACGCGCCGTAACCCGCTATACATTTTTTAGATTCTGAAATACCCAAGCGAGGATTGCTTTGGTAATTCGATTACAAAATGCCAAATACATTTTTCATCAGACTTGTTCATGAAAAGCGTTGTATGTAGGCATTGTGGTCCCTAAATCCTCAATTTCAGTATCACTTGGAGTTCTGACATATTTTTAAATTTCAAAAACGTTATTTATATTTGCGAAGTCATTGTGAATTACAGAAAATATTGTGCGATGCCACGGGCCGTGTTAATTAATTTCCCTCCTTCGGAATTTTCGCTTCATTTCACACTCGTTCGTAAATTCTTGTTTACCGTCCTTAATACAAAATGCACTTTGTGTTAAAAAACTGTGCATGCCTTAATTTTTATTTGTCATTTATAGCCAGCAACAACTAAAATGATATGAGATACCTGTCAAGTAAAATTTGTAGAAGACTTGACACTGAGACCGAGACCAAAGCGATGCCTTACGGATGTGTGTTACTGTTTGGCTATTTTGAACACAGGACCAGCGTCCTTACCATCAACAAAGATCTAAAATTAGAACTAAACGAATCACATCATCGGCACTAAAATAACCTCACTTTTATCTAAAATAATGTAGTTAGTAAATGTAAGCCTCATATGAGCCTACTTGGCACCAAAAGTAAAAATAAAACCGTAAAATGTATCACAAATTGCAACCAATTGTGAACTAAGAGTAGTAACTTTACTTCCGTCTAAAAACAAGTAATAAAATCAAAGAAATGTGTTCGAATATAATTCCCAAGACTGTCCCCTAAAATAGGTGAGATTAAAAAAAAAGGAAAACTATTAGGAAATGCCTAAGCACTAATTATAACCACATTGCCCGATCCCATCCGATCCGGGACGATCGGTCAGTTCCTATAGAAAACGTCACGTGACCTCCGAGGGCTCCGAGCTATCACGTGATTCTTTCTATAGAATCAGATCATCCCGGATCTGATGGGATCGGTGTGAGTCATCCTTTGTTTCATTGAAAGTAATAAAACCAAAATGAATGTGACCCAATTTGGTTATGATAATTGAGCCACCAATAATAAAAACGAAACCTAAAAAATGTATCAGAAATTATTACAACGTCTAGGTAATAAAAACAGATACGTTTAAAGGAATGTCTCAAAGCTACGTTACACGTTTTAAGAGCTCTCGTAAAAGCAACTGGATGTCATAAGGAATAAGCTCGTTTATTAAATTTATTTTTCTAAATGATAATGGGCTCTCTCGTTTACCTGCGGAGTGCAAGACTCGGGAGGCTCTTAGATATATTGCCCGCGGAATGGATGCCTCCGAACCATAAAATTACATATGACTATGATGAATGTATCTCGTAGGCTATAAAATACATACCTCCTTGTCCATGGCCGCTATTTACACGAGTACCTGTATAACTATATTTAAAGAAAACATATAAGACTTCAAGCCCGTTTTTGTAACCCAATGGTTTTATAATGCGCTGATACAAAAAACCTTAAATTATACAATACAATACAACTGTACAATACAACTGTACAAATGGTGGACTTAATGCCTTAATTAATATAATCTACAAGTCACGAAACTTTCCAAATAACTGCTCACTCAATTTACTTTTAAACTAATATAAATTTTTCACTTCTGTTGCTCGAAAAGTTCGACTTTAAGTCGTGGCTAGGCGACATAAAATCACTTTACATGCTCTAAGGCATAAAGTAACATCGCAGACGGCGCGCGCTCGCCGCCGCTCGCTCCCGGCCGCCTGCGAGCATGGATGTTTCATTTTCAACGATTTAAAGTGAAATATATTAGTCCTCGTTGCTCTCGGACCAATAAATAGCCTCATCTAGGATGGGTTACTTTATGCCCTTGATATACAATCTAACTTTATTCCGAGTTAATACATGGTCGGCCAGTGATAAATTCATTGTTCGTCTCGAGCTCTTTCTTTAGATTTAAAAAGAGAAAACCGCCATTTAAAATTTAAAACGCGATTCTTTTATACAAAATAGTGCTCTACAACAAATTTTGGAAACTATTTTTGAAAACAATCGATGTGTCTATTCGCGGGTGCTTCCGACTTAAGTTGGGATTTACGCAATATCCGTGAATGTTCAAGCACAAGTTTATTAGTTATTAAATATAGGATTGACAAATTTAAGGGCTCTGTTTATCAAAATCTTGTAACTTGTAAAACAAGCGGAGGTCTCTGTTTTACTCTTTTCATTAGACAGAGACTTCCACTTGTTTTACAAGTTACAAGTTTTTGATAAATGAGCCCAAGGACGTCCACGGTCTGCTAATACCAATGTTAACATCGAACGGGCGAGAGCATCTGTGAAAGCAGATGCAAGGAACTCTACGCGTGAACGTGCTACACGGCTTTGCTTTGTAGCACGTTTTCATCTTTAAAACGTAAAATTTATTAAATTCTTTAAAATTCTAAATATACAAACTTTATTTAAAAACACAGAAATTTATGGATTGTTTAAAAAAACATTTATCACTGGCCACCTATATTTTGAGATTAATATTTATCTACGTGTCCATAATAAAACAACATACTTACTGAATTCATTTTTATAATCTACCTGCCTACGAAACAGGAGGTCCCGGGTTGCAACCCTGGTCAGGGCATTTATTAATGTGTTCTTGAGTTATAGCTATTTTCTTTGTATTTACACAAGTGTTTATGTGTATCTATTTATTACATGTATTGTCATCCCCACCCCTACCCACAACACAAGCCCTTAATGGGCTTACTGAGGGACTGGTCGATTTCTATTGATTAGATTCGATTCGATTTATTAATATACTTAAACCGGGTTACTCACGTCTATAAAGTCGAAAATAGCTCGACATGTTTCGGGACGGTCCGCGCCCCATAATCATCATCGATTCGATTTATTCGATTGTCCCTTAATTCTTATTATTTCTTTACTTTTAATCTCATTAAATTTTACTAGGTTTGTTTAATAAGTGGAATAATTTAATCTTAGTTTATTAATTAATTTGTTGTGTTTTATAATTTCATTTGTGTTTTTGTTCTGTTTTCTATTATTGGTTTATTTGCCTGAAATAAATGATTTTTATTTTATTTTTTATTTTTAATAAGCTTTGTAATGATTCAGCCCATTTTCAAATTTCCTTTACATAATTATCATGTCGTATAGCGAAATTTTCATAGAGATGTTCGACAAGAAAACTTTTCGAGCCGATGGGAAGACAATGTATTATTCTGAGGCGAGTGCAGTAACTCCCACGGCTAAACGCGTCATAGAAATGAATTTCCTTATACTGTACTACACAATTTGACTCATCATTTATAAGTCCCTTCAGCGCTAATTGCAAGAGGTCAAGGATCTTGTACCGTGTTTAGTAACAATTAGTCAGGTAAGGACTGCCATCAAAAAGTAAACTAAAATAAATTTTATTTAGAAAGTAAAAAAAGCAATAAGTACTTACATTACAGCAAAAATAATGATCACTTACATAATTGGTAAAGTACACCTTTAAAGTTATAGGCAATTTATCAGACATTAGCATATCTCGTAACTTGTGAGTAATTAATAGGACAATATCCCTCGTGCTACAAGCAAAACCGTACGCTCCTAGATACTGCTCTACAAGTTATGGATTTTGCCCTTACGTGACTAACATCCATACACGCTACTTAATCATTTTCCTGTGAAATTGCATTGCTATTGAAACTCGTCACACACATTTTAGTTTAAACCTAATGAAAAGAGTTACTAGAATGAAGTTATTGTTATAATTGTTTCTTAACAGTTAAGCTAAAGGTTATTCAGATACCATACCAGTTGCGAGTCAATCACATTTCCTAAAATCAGGAATGAAAAAAGACAATTTTTCTATTTTCTATCTCTATAAGATTTTGACGAGCCTCTATTGAACGGCATTTACCTACTTGATGCTTAAGCATGAATTTTCTACCCATGTGCCTGTTAAATACTTACTTGACACAACGGGCCGTAACATTAATAATTTTGCATCGGAATCGTTTCTATAAAACAGTCGATCACATTTTGTGCTGAACATAGACAGGATTTCTATTTTATTACTCACTTATGCAGCACATTACGAGGTCCCTGCCCAAAATAAACTATAATCCAAAGATACGAATTCACATGGTTCAATAACCCAATTTTATGGCACTGTTATACCTAATTCCCAAAGCATTCAAACCTAATACCCTTTAAGATGGCCTTTTTGGCCAATTTTGAGAAAGAGGTTAATCGTCGAATCCGACTCGGTTGGGCAGCGTTCGGGAAGCTGCGACACATCTTTTCGTCCAATATGCCGCAGTGCCTGAAGACGAAAGTCTTCGATCAGTGTGTGTTGCCACTGATGACATACGGTACTGAAACGTGGTCGCTTACAATGGGCCTCATAAGAAGGCTCAAAGTCACCCAAAGGGCAATGGAGAGAGCCATGCTAGGAGTCTCTCGGCGAGATCGTATCAGAAATGAGACCATCCGCAGCAGAACCAAAGTAACCGATATAGCTCTCCGAATCGCTAAACTTAAGTGGCAGTGGGCGGGGCACATTGCACGTAGAACCGATGGCCGTTGGGGCGGAAAGGTTCTCGAGTGGCGACCGCGTACCGGAAGGCGCAGCGTGGGTAGGCCCCCCGCAAGGTGGACTGATGACCTGGTGAAGGTCGCAGGAGTCCGCTGGCTGGCGCAGGACCGGTCATTGTGGAAATCTTTGGGGGAGGCCTATGTCCAGCAGTGGACGTCTTTCGGCTGAATGATGATGATGATAAGGAGTGTTTGCTACTTTTCACATTTGGAAAGTTTAATAATAGTTGACAAACTTAAAATTCATATAAGTTGTTGAGAACTTCATTGAGTTTTGTTCAACTTAGCATTTGTTTTCTGAATAAATAAAGTACGCGGTAGACAAATTGGAAAGTTGGGCTAAGCCGACAGTTTTGTCCACCGCGCCGCCGGGATTTGAATACCAGGGCAAAAGTCGCCACGGCACGTAATTGGGAGCGGAAACAAGTCGGCGTCGGCCCCGCCGGGACCGGCGATCGTCCACTGCGCTCCCAGCCCCGGATAACTTAGTGGTAACCCTTAATGTATATTGAAATAGAACACTTTAAAACGGATTAGTCTCGTATATTAGTGTTAATATACTTTCAGTTTCAGTTTTAAAGTGTGCAATTACAATAGAATTTGTTGACTATGACCCTTACAGTACTCGTTATTAATATAGGGTTAAATTATCATTCAATGGGTTCTAGTGTTAATATGCGATTAATCCGTTTTAACGTGTTTCATGTCAATCAATACTAATCGCGGTAATGAAAGACAATATTGCTATCATTTATTTTCATAATACCTACATACTGTTTAGCAAATTAGTACGTCATTCTTGTCCTCTTTATAAAATAAAACAAACATTGTGCACAGTGAAAGGTTATTTTTCATTAAAACTTACACTGTTACAATATTGTCAAAATAAGGAGATGTAAAGTGCCTATGTAGCAGAAAGCCAATAAATACGATATAATAAAGGAGATGTAATACCTACTTATACAAGTGAATGAGGAAATATCTTAATCGTCAGCTTCGATCAGCCGGTGACATCCGCCTTAATATACGATATGATCTATTCATACAACTGAAATCCTAAATGCTTAAATTTGAAATATTTTTTTTTATATTGGTGTGGTCTAAAATGGTGACTGCAAAACCTGCATTTTAATACAACGATTGGTATGTCTACGTAAGAAACCGCCTGATATTCGCCATTTCTTTCCAATTTTCGTGTCTTTTCTCAAAAATTGTTCAACATTCTTTAAAATAATTACATAAGCATAAATCCACTAAGCTCGGCCAGATACTGAGCGACAACAATTAAGAAGCTTAAACACAAAATGACAACGGCAACAGAAGCTCCTTAAATTACAGATGGGAAGAAGGAGAGAAGTGTAGCGTTATGACTTAGTATCAAAAACTTTGCTTTTCCGTATCAGGTGTCCGCCTTAATTTGAAAGAGTATCTTTCCACGGCCTCGCGGCAACAGGTGAGTTGCGGGCGCAGGCGCGCCGCGCGCGTCGATACCCGTCCCTCCGCAACCCTCGCCATTCACACCCGCACACTAGCACAACCGCCGACACACGATTATACAACTAACAGTAAATACCACCCTTCAAACTGATAGTCAGCTGTTTTACTGTCATACCGTTTGATTACTGTTATTATCTCTCATTTGGAATCGATTTGTCTATTATAAGCACAATTGTCAAGTGTAAGCGTATTATTTTCGATACTGTTAGGGAATATTTTTTCAGCATTGAGTCCGCCTTCTCTACTATGAGTTTTCTTTTAAATAATAAATTAATTAATCTATAGACTAAAACCGTAACCACAAAAAACAGTTCAAACCTTTTTACTCTTTCCGAGAAAAACATTTTATTACTCGCGCTGCGTATAAAAAATACCTTGAGGAGCTTCGTAAATAAATTTTGCTTATCATAAATATCCGCGACAGTAATCTAGGCAAACTTACCAAAAATAAAACGACTGCAATTAACCCGAGACAAATGGGGAGGCAGTTTAAAAATATCAAAGCATAACCTCTGTATTGTGCTCAGGTGACGCACTTTCATAGTCGTTACATCCCACAATAGCAGACAGGGCTCCACTTAAACCGAGTAATGATTACGCCGCCCTGAAACACGTAGACTGAACGAGATCGAAATAGACTTTAATGGGTGCTTTTGTAAAAAGACGGTTTAATCCGAAAACGACTCGCAGGTTGTTCCATCGCTCCCAAATCGACTATTCTAATCCAGTTAGTAGGGGATTCACGCTTTTTTCCTCTTTTTGTAAGGGAGGTTGAGGATTAAGATATATCAATGGCAGCTTGCTACCCGGCGATAATACTTCTTTCTTACTTTTAACGGTGTATAATTTATTTAATCTCCTCCATATCACAACTTCCCTATAATATGTTCGGAAACGATAATTTAATCAGCTATATTACGAAACCTGTATCTGTGGATATATCATAGCATTATGTTTAAGTTACATTAAAATACAGTGTTTTTTAATATACATACTGTACTGCTTTCATTGTTTCTTAGATATCGTCGTTAAAACCCCACATTTCGATTATCCGAACTAGTCACGGTCCCAAGTGTAATCGAGGTTCTACTGTACGTATTTTGTACGTAATTACAAATTATTCCCCGCCTACCGAAGGGGTCGAAATTGTCGGCTACTTTGAATACGAGTTTAGAGTCTTATATTATTTCTTTAAGTTTCCTTAATTAAATGAATGTTCTTTAATTATCATTATTTTTCGGCGAACTATTTACTGGACAACGGCAAAGTTAGGTTAATAAATAGCAACTGATTATTCGTGTAGGAACCGTTTATTACCACCCTACTCCAAATCGCACTTGACAATTAAAATTAATTGGGCAAGAGGGAGTCAGATTTTTTATTATTTGTGGATCTATCAATGGGAGGCAAGGTTCAAAAATAAAGGACGAGTTATAATAAAATTGCCCAATTTAGGGATCAATTCACTCCAAACTAAATAAACAAACCTTAAACTTTATTAACAAAATATACGTCTTAGCAAAGCTTTGCTAAAGCGTAATTATCTATCTGCCTGTTGAAGAGGTGAGGTATCAGTCACAGGCTATATGAAGTGATTTTCGTATCAAAAGGGCAAACAGGCGGCTTTTGTTTCTTGTAGTATTATACATACCGATGCAGATCCGCACACTGTTGCGATAGATGAGCGGGACAGTGCTATGGATGTATATAGCGATATATCGTTCGGACGCCAGCGCGTGCGGGTATATTGCCGTCTAAAGCATGCCATACACGTTAGGGTATGCCTGCGCAGTTTTGGGTGTACAGAAAACTGCATAGTCCAATGCCGTTGAACGTTTGCAGTTGAACTGTACAGTCAAAACTGCGCAACCATAACCAAACGTGTAGCCTTTAGTAACCGCCTACGCTCGGCTTGAAGCCGCAGACTCTTTACTCGCTAATTCGGATAACCTAAACCGGGTAATTAATTCATTTTACCCAGTTAATTTTATCATCATAGAATACTGTTGAAATTTCGTTAAGGGTTCTAATAACTGTCGGCTGTGGCTGTGGAAATATTGTTAACGACTTTATTGCTTTATTTCAAAGGCAGACTAATGATAATCATAAAGCTCATGTTGACATGACATTGTAAAGCGTGAATGTATACGTATTAGAGATGTTTATAAAACTATCAACTGAAATTAAATTTTATTCTCGATAAGGCATGTAGACGTAGCTGTGGTATGTGATTCTATATTATAATATCTAACTGTTTTGGTGCCTCAATTTTTTTTAATTTCTCTTTTTTGAAGCAGAACTATTGGCCGAACGGTAAGGCGTCAAGACTTTTAATCCGAAGGTCTCGGGTTCAAACCCGGCGACTCGTAATAATCAGTTTTTCGGATCAAATATCATTTGATATTTACCCAGTTGCTTTCGGTGAAGCAGTCTGTATACACGGGCAAAAACTTCAAAAGATGTACGTTAAGCCTCCAACCCAGTTTGGGGGCCAGCGTGTGAACTATAGACCAATCCCAGCCCATGTGCCCAGCAGTGGGACGTGGGTTGGCTGGATTATTATTATTTTATTCAGGTACAAACAGTCTTTACAAATTATTAAATAGAAGAAATATTTAATATAAGTACAAGATGTAACAGTTAAAGAGCATAATTGCATTGCATTTGTTACAGCGGACCGGATAAAATAAATAATAATTAATGAATCAAATATTTTATTATTTATTTTATGTTGGGAGTTTATAAACTACTTACACATTTTTATAAAGCTGGAACTCAAAAAGAAAGTTTATGAAACGTAATCTAGACGATAGCCTTGAAATGGTCTTCGGAAAGCAACTTTCATAATTATCCAGACTTAAAAAACTTGAGAGTTCAAAGATAATCGTATTTTATCTTAACATTAATTGGATGTATGAACTTTGCCAATTACATGATAGCAAAAATGATTCGATATAACTTTTCTGCCGCCTACGTAAAGAATTGGACTTTTCCCTAGATACTTATCAAATATAGTACCTACCTACAAGGAAGTATTCCAATGGCAGCTAATATTTTACTGAATATAAATATGTGTTTCGCAGTACTTATACTATGTATAGTGCTACAGGCACGAGTAGTTTATTTAAATTATCGATTTGCTTAGTAATAATTTTGTAGATTGCTTACCTATTACCTCTGGGGTTGCGAGTGTCCAAGGAAGATGGTAATCGCTTACCATTACGCTATTCATCTGCTCGGTTGACTTTTGTGTACTAAAAAAGTCTTAGGTATATTTCATAACCCAATGTAACCGCATACATGATGCGAAAGCAAAATGTATTAACGAGTGTATTATGTTCAGGGATCGGAAATTCGAATGCTTTTATACGTAAAGGCTCAGCAATTATGGTGTCGATGTCGGCTTCTTATAAATGTTATTTAATTATTTAAGTTAAGGGATTCCGGCATTGTACAAACCATCAAAAATATTGATAACTGTCAAAATATTCAGGTTATTCAATTCAATTCAATTCAATTATTTATTTCAAATCCATATAGATCCATAATTGTTAGTAGTTACATCAAATCTTAAAATTAATTAAGGTTAGTGACACACAAAATAATAATAATAAAATCTAATTAAACAATTTAACACATACTAAAAATAAAATAAAATACAATATAACTAGGCAACCTAGATGCACCACTTCTCAGATCTGTGGCTGCCACATGCAGTCCATTCCAGTGCACGAGCAGTGGTGCATCTATCTTACCTGCCAACGTTTTCAGGATGCTATTGGTACTGCCACACAGTCTCTGCATAAGTGACGCCGATCTGTTGCGTATAATTGCAAAAAAGTCATCCGTGTGCGCCTCCGCGAACATTCCCGACGCACTACAGTGACGTGGCAGCCCGTGGCAGGAAAACGTTGTTATATTGTATTCGTAGAGCATTGTACGCTCGCTGAGTATAGCTGGCCCACAGGCTGCAGGTGTAAAACGATATGACTAGATATATATATATATATGACATGTTTATGACTATTTTCAGAAATTTCGTTAACATACCTTTATGTTAACGGCCTCCTAGCCTAGTCGGTAGTGACCCTGCCTACGAAGCAGGAGGTCCCGGGTTCGAATCCTGGTCAGGGCATTTATTTGTGGGTTTATCACGAATATTTGTTCCTGAGTTATGGATGTTTTCTATGTATTTAAGTATTTATATGTATCTATCTATTATATATATCGTCGTCTAGTACCCACATCACAAGCCTTATTGAGCTTACCGTGGGACTAGGTCGATTTGTGTAAAATTGTCCCACAATATTTATTTATATTTATTTATTTATGTTGGTAAACAGTTTTAACAAAAAAAAATGAGACCGCGTCCATATTACCCTACAGCAACACGGTGTAGGTACTGACGCCGAAGTTTAGATATAAAAGCATCCGAATTTCCGATATGTTCTACGAAACGAAAACGTAGCCCAGATTTTAAAAAACGGAACAAACGAGATCAAGGGGAGAGGCCTTTGCTCAGCATTGGGACACACAAAGAGGCAAATAAAAATAAATACCAACCAAAATAGATTACACCTATTTTGATGATTACACTCAATAATTTTGATAACACAAGAGATTCCCGGGATGTAATTATTTTTTAGTTTTTTTATGCAATAGGAGGCAAACGAGTGTTTGTGGCCCAACGGACAGAGCGTGTGACTTTTAATACGAAGGTCGCGGGTTCGAACCTATGAGTTTTTCGTATCTGATTTACCAGATATTATATGATATTTACTAGTCGCTTTTCGATGAAGAAAATCATGTGAGGAAACCGGACTAATCCAATAAGGCCTAGATTACCCTCTGGGTTGGCAGGTCTGATATGGCAGTCGCTTTTGTAAAGCTAGCGCCAATCTTGAAATTAGTTGGCAAAGCGGACCCCAGGGTCCCTGAGCCATGGCATAAGCCGGAAAACGCTACGAAGAAAGAAGAAGGCAAACGAGAAGACGTATTGCCTGATAGTAAGCGATTCTCACCGGGATCTATATAGGAATTCCTAAACTGTTTACTCCTATTTTTGCATTCCCTAAAACTGTTCGTCAGAATGATCGTTTGCTCTAAACTCACACTCCCTAATATTGTTTTCCCTAACATTGTTTTAAACTACTTTTCTAGCAGCATTTCGGATCAGAGTGAGATAACAGTTATAACCTAACCTTACCTAACCGACTTTTCTAACAGCGATTTGATTCTGTGCAAGCCGTTTTGGTCAACCATTGAATTATGTTAAATAATTATTTGGCAATTGATTGTTAGGCAAAACAGATAGGGCAAGTGATTTTAGGACAAAAGGTATTAGGGATTTCGAGGGAGACCCTTTTCGCCGCCCATGGACACTTGGAATACCCGCCGGATTCTGCTACTTTGATTCTC
The DNA here is from genome assembly GCA_949128165.1 of Lathronympha strigana. Lineage (NCBI taxonomy): Eukaryota > Metazoa > Arthropoda > Insecta > Lepidoptera > Tortricidae > Lathronympha > Lathronympha strigana. The sequence goes on from OX421911.1 coordinate 7,697,817, forward strand.
GGATCAACACAAACCTGGGCCCTGGTGAGGTTCTTTTTAGTTTTACCTACAAGAACACTAGAATACACAACTACGTTAAACCATACGAATACGTAAAAGTCATTATTAAACTACTCGTAGCTCCAATACCTACACGTAAATTTTAGTTTTAGTGATGGACGTACGTGAATACTATAAATGCGAAACTAAGTCTCATAGCGGACATTTATTTGATTAAAATAACGCCTAAAATTATACAACATGAATAATTCCAGGTAAGTTTATAGTAAATGTAATTATATGTATCTTCGTATAATAACTAACATTGTACATTGTAGTGATTGTACATATGTTAATGTAATATAATAACATTCACTTCATATTTACCTATACATATATAACTAGAAATATTCTAAAACAGAAACTATTCATTAAATTTAAAAATAAGTATACCGTTAGTGTCAATCACGTCAGCGTTATGTTTAATTAAATTACAGTAATTATCATTACATAGCATTATTCATAGGTGGCCGTTGGATTTACACGGAAGTGTTTAATCTTTAATAAATTAATTCCCTGACATTTCACGGAATATAAATTATATTTCCGAGAAATTAATTTACATTAAGAATGCTGTTTCACTGCGTGTTGTTAAACGTAATACAATACCGCTAAGAACCTCTGGTGTGGTCACGTGAGTCAAGTCTTGCAACTTCAAAGGTAAGCAAGTAGACTACAATGAGTCTTGGTTTTGTTTCATTGCACAATGCTGCAGAACCTATGGACTATTGGAGTGTTCGCAGACCACTCAACTTTCCGTGCGCCAACCACGCTGAGAATGCTCGAACGTTCAAGACGTTTGGTTTAAGCCGCGACGTGTGGCTTATCTGAGCTCCAGGAAGCTAAGCAGTCGCGGTATTTACTAAAGTCACTTTTGTTCTCCTTTATTTGAAACTTCATCAATAGTTTTTGAGTTAGCGTCTCTTTTTAAGTATGTATTTAATAATACGAGTAGTCATTTAAGGTAGTTTAGCTGCTACATAATAACAAGACTTAACCCTTTTCTTGACAGATTAATAAAAAGTCGCTTTATAGTGCTTTAAAATGGGTTCAGGAAGTCGCCGGATTATGACTCGTGTCAATACCGATGGCGCCATTACAACATCTGCCATTTTTATAATGTAGATAAATGAGCGAATAAACGAACGGAACGAATGAAGTCCTAAGTCTCACTCGAGTTCAAATGATCTAAGATTTATAAAAAAACATTCCGAAGTAACGCTTGTATCGACAGCAATCTATGATGTTTAAGGATTATAGAATGGAGACCGAATTCAATTTTGTTGGTTTTGACAGCTGTTCCAAGTTTGAAACTCATTATAGTACTGAAATTGATGAGGTTATAACATTCCAGCACCGGTTCATACTAGAGGTAGGCGCCGCGCCAGCGCTCCAGGGCCCGCCGGGTGTCCTGCTGCTATCACAGTACGTGTAATATTGGTTGTAGAATGCTGGTAAATTCCTACGGTTTCTGCATGCATTTTAGCAGATACTGTAATGATAGTTCGATTTCGCAATACAAAAACCTTTTCTTACTGTACTTTTTGTACAATAGTAGATAGCTTGGGCAAAATATGTAAGCCATAAATTCTAAATGTTTGTAGCTTGGTAGTGTGTGCTTGATCTATTCCTTTTACTCTTCTTAAAATACAATACATAGGTGTTTCACTGAATAACACTTATAACTTATAACTTCTAAGTAAAACACGGCTTAACGTTGCCGAGACAACGCATTCCCACTATTATTTGATTTTATTCATATTAAATAATAAGACTTATTTTCCCGCAAATGACAAAGAAAATAAACATTCAAGTTACGAGCTCCGAGTCATAAAACCAATGTCACAGCGACAATTTCTGCCCACGCAAACTATTCCAGCGCTCCTATTGAGAAATACGGTTTGTTCGCGGAATCGCTGCACAATTTACGCTGTTTTCCGCCACATTTCCCCGTGTGAAGTATTACGTACCGCTAACTTACTGTTGTCTCAAGCAAACTAGTGTTGTAATATTTATGTTACAGTTCACATTGTGCTCACTAGTGTGAAAATGAGCACTTTATTTGCCTATGTTAAACATTCAAACGGCCATAGGTATGTACAGTAATAGTAGATTACATACCTAGGCCGTTAAAGTGGGAAATGTCTCGGATGACATGTAATTGGCGGCCGAGGCGAAGCCGAGTTCGACTAACATGTTATTCGAGGCTTTCCCATTTACCGACCGAGGTTTGTATATTATTTTTCTGCTCGACAGAACCGGCAGGCGGCAATTTAGTTTTGCGTAAAGTGGCGTTTGCCGACCAGAGGGCAGAAAATTCATTTTACAAACATTTTACATTTTACATATTTTATTAAACGATGTGTATTTTTTCAAACAATAATTAAACAAACTGTGTCGAATAGTACATTTGATACGAGGGCGGAAACTGTCGTTACAATAAAACGAATGTTGATTACATATAAGTGCTACACTAACAGTAACGATTTTTTCTTGAACTTACACCGCTGATTATTATTTTGAAGCTGGAACCATAATTAATGTTCTCCCCTTTCACCACCTGCGAGAAATCCAACATTTGGGACGTTAAATCCCATTCTTTAATTTTCTATCTTTGAATTCCTTAGAAGACAGTTTTCTTAAAAGAGAAGAAATATAAGAGCGATATATTCGCCAAGGACGAGCCCACTAGCCTAGAAAGCATTTTAGAATAATGTTTCTGTTGCCCATTTAGTTTTTCCTTATTTCATTAAGCGTCAGCACACTCCCACCACTAGGTTCCCAGCACATAACTCGGAGTAAAGTATTACCGCTTAGATTACAGGGTTATCTTTAAAGCTCATTTCAGGGAAGAGATGTATCCGCGCTGCATGCGCTAACCGGCGAACCGCACGCGACCACTTGTTACAAACTGCAGGATTGTGGGTGTTACCGCTTAGCTGGCCGTAGACTGTCTTCCGCAGACTGCCCATTATGCATTTAAGAACCTTTTGTTAAAAGTTCCAGCATTATTTATTCAAACAGATATTCAGTTACAAAAATCGTTTCAGCTAATAATTCAAAACGATTTATTGGCCTGATTATTATTACCCCCAAAAGGGCACTTTTCTATTTGTACAATAAACACTCCGCCTGTTGAATGAGTACTATTTACAATATTGGATTCACAGAATATGTTAGGTTTTCAAAGGCTCGATTACGCGCATTATGTAGAAACGCAACAAACCGAAACAGTTGCAAGACTTGCAAGTGTTTATAATTATACTCTATACACGTAGCCTGCGGTAACAGCTTACCATCACCTAAGTCATACTTTTATTTGAGTTAAATGTATAGAAAATATTACCACGCCACTCTCATACAAAATTCAGACCGCAGAGAACGTGGTGACCTAATAGAGACCTACAAAATACTGTCTGGGCACTACGACGTGAAGAATTTCCGAGATATGTTCATGCGCAATAACAACACCCGTCTAAGAGGACATCACTTAAAGCTTGAAAAGCAGAGGTCTCACAGTAACCCCTACAAGCACTTTTTGAGCAATCGAGTGGTGAGGGCTTGGAATAAACTCCCAGAAGACGTGGTTTCAGCGCAAAATGTCAACCAATTCAAAAATAAATTAGACAAGCATACTCAATGAACTAAACTAGACAATGATAACTGTGTCGATGATTACTGGATACAGGCAATATCAGTTGTCACAACTGCCTGCCTGCTTATCAATAATAATAATAATAATAATAAAATTAGTATTTCATACGTATGTGGCGACTGTGAGTTGCCTTAAATACTCATCTAGCAGTAAGTAATCTGCGGTTCTGGGAAACCCTGTAAATAAATGTGGTTGGGTTCAACACATTGCACACGGCTGCTCTTTATTGTGCCGCATTGCGATTAGGACGATCCAACACGTGTACAAACACAAACTACGCGACACAATTTCAAACGGCTTTCATATAGTCACTGCATTTGTCGAAACAGATAGTACATACAGTAATTTTATATGAAGATTAATACCTATCATTATAAATATATTAACTGGAAATTATTAACTTCCTCTGAAAAAATATAATCGATATATCAGCTAAATGTCACCCAAACTACGAGTAGGTATTTCCAGAGGCTTACCCTAGTCAGTAAAATTATGTACTTATTAGTAATAAATAATAATAAGTATTGCACACGGTACTGCTGGAAGTCAGGCAAGAATGATATTTTATTGATTTAGCTATATTGTTTTCTTATACTATCAGATATCTGCATGCTCTTCCCGCAGGTATGTAATAAAGTATTCAATCCAATTTTCCAGTCTATAGTAAACATAGAATATACGTAATGTTAACTATAAAACTATCGTGAGACTCGGAACATATTAAATAATACTTAAAGCGGGTCACTCACGTAATTTAGTATTTAATATACGTAATTAATGACATATTATAATCACTTACTCCCTTATTCACAAAAAGGTTACCAGACGTTTTAGTTAAATTTAGTTTTTCCCTTTCTAACAAAGGCAAATGTCAAACTGACAGATAAGGAGAAACAATCATTTAGTTAAACTGTGCTTGATGTGAGCTTACGTCATTAGTAATTAATCGATACACAAGCGCTTGTTGTTAGCCGGATTTTGTAAGTTTTTTAAAAATATATAGCTTATAAACCTGGGACAAACGTCCAAACGCCGAGAAAAAAGTAATTGTTATAAAATATAATGGAATCAATGTGATTTACGGTGCCCAGCGTGCGATTCGCATAGGCAAAAGAGCACATTTTCTCCAGCGATCCAACATAAGTAAATTCATTAAATTGCAACGGTTCAAACTCACGTATTTTTATCACAATAGGCGTGCCTATTTAAAAACATGCTTCGATGCATGCGTGCACCTGCGGAGATAACTGGCCATATGCGTTCGGGCATATTTCCCGGATATGGCCATAAAGTGTGGGACATTTTGCGGATGCCCGGAATGGTGGAACCTACTACTGGAGATCTGATGGATTGCCCGAACGTATATGGCAGGCAAATATCATCCTTCACTCCTCACAAGAAAGGCACCTAAAAATAGCACATTACTCTCTGCACTGTATTTTTCTTCTATACGCTATTCAAGATAACTAAAATGTCGCGGTTCCAGCATTATAATAATAACCACGGACCTTCTGGTTTGGCTGTTTACGACAACTTTTTAATAAGTTTGGAGATCGACAAATAATGAAATTTGTGTGCAACATTTCTGTCGCGAAATCGAGCCTGCAAATTCTGTAAATTTTTGATTGACTATAAACAAAGCACTTGCCGACCTAATTTGTAACCGAAAACACCCGAAAAAGTTGACTTTGCATAGCATTTTGGAGAAAAATAACATACCTACTATCCGCCCGTGAATCAAAATGTATGATTTTTATGCGAAACGTTTAGCGTAATCTTACAAAAGCGCGTAGCACAGTCCTTTACGCGATTGGAACATCAGTGGACGCGTCAAGGCGTGGAATTTTGATCGCACAAGGTATTGTCGCGAGCTGGAGCAGGCACCTTTGTCACCAATGAATGCCTACAATTATCTTATTATCTGACGATGAATAGGTAGATCCTGTGAGAAATGCCTCTTTTGACTAAAAAAAGTTATTTGAAGTAATGGAACAAATAAATAAAAAATATTTTCGTGGAAATTCTCGAAACGATTGTAAATTAATTACTCAGTTACTTCGTAGAATATTGTGTTTGAAAAATAAATTATGACATAGTAATGAGATGTGGGCCAATTTGGCTAGACCGTATTTTAACTGTGTCATGTTTTGTACTCGTCGGCATAGATGTTGAAGGTGTTTTTTATTGCTATGCACGCTTAGTAAAATACCTAATATTATATTTTATGGCGATATATGTACCATCACACTTGCATGGGTTTAAGTTAGGAACGAGACAACTTAAATATTAAATGATTCTATATTTGATTGTGCGATTTGTGCGTCTCGTTTCCTTGCTATCTTACAGGTAGACCGAATGCGACACACTAACTGTTAGATTGGGTTTATCTAGTTTAACGCTGAATGTAGGCTTGAGAGGTCGACACTCCAACTCAACTAAATGTCATGGTTTAACCTTAAGCACGTGTATGACTTTATATAACCTTTATAATATAAAATACCTATCAATGTGAATGTCGGGGCGTGTGAAATATGAGATCTTTGAGAACCTGTGAGCACATCAGCACGTATGATGCAAAATTATATGATATATTTGCCGTTACAAGTTTTTATTATAATTCACATGCACTCACGACTAAATTAAATACGCTGCAGACCGGTTTTCTTTTTTGTGTATGTGCACACTTCGAAAGATGTATTGGCTTGTGGTTATTGAACACTATTCAATAACCACCAACACTTACCGGCTTGCCTAATTTTATGCATTATTGCGTGATTAGATTTTTTTCTATTTATTCAGAATATACAGATTTTTCCGGTTTTCTTATCAATATGTCTGACGCGCTGCCGCTACGAGATAACTGGAGCCTAAATAGCCACCGATTAACTAAAAGTAAAGAAAACTCGCAAGATGTTTTATTTTCCTTCGATCCGAAAGTACACCAACTACATACACGCAGCCAAAAACAGGTCTATAAACCACACGTCTTGAAAGAAGGTAAAAATAAAATTTATGTTTTTGTTTGGCTTATACGGAATGTTTGCAACAATGTTATTAGGCAAACGGTTTTAAATGTGGGTAGTGGGCACATACAATACCTGTCGCATGCAACTGTTTGCAACTTTTGTAGGTGTATAAGAATGTACTGCTACAGACGAGAATAACCGGTTTAAGATTAAGTAACGAAAGTTCAATTTAAATAATATTTTACAATATTTTACATGCAACACATTGCTTGCATAGAAATGGTAGTTGTTTCTCGTTATATATCTAATTAGATGAGATATATTTTCCTCAAAATAAATATTAATACTTACAGTAAAAAGAAAATATATATTTACAGCTCGCGCCTGCCGCTCCCGGTGCAAAAGTGCCCATAATGCTGGCGGCATTGCCGCGTTGTATAATTATGGACAGCCTTTGCACGAGGAACGACTCTGAGCGCGGGTCTACACCCTTCTGCCTGAGTCAGCGGCCCATGTCGCTCATAAAGTATTTCGCATACGCCCTCCAGAAAATAATAATAGCTTGTAATTCGACTGCCGCTCCGGCTGCACGCGAGGTTTGACCGATGTGACATGCGGAGAAGGTGCTGACGCATGTAGCGTCCCATATCAAACACCTCCCATGGTACTAAAGTCAAGCCATCAGGCCTGTTGCTATCCGTGCGGCTAAGACCTGGCGGATCCGATGGGGCATCGATGGGGCACCAGCTGACCTAAGGGCCCTCTGGAGAGTGTCGTTAAGGGCATGGTGACGCGGGTACCTGCCGGCACATCGGTGACAAGCACCCACACACACACACAAACACTGCAGCCTAGTTGGGGCGAAGACAACACGTACATCCACGTCCCAAGCATGCTGAACTTTGGGATTCTCTGACACAGGCGCTCCTGGGTTGGAGCCAACCATTCCCTCAGAGCGTCGGCCACAGTAGGTATGTTTGATCTCTCACCATTTAAAAAAACAATATTAGTGACAAGATCAACTACCCCATGCGCCGACGCCAAGGCTTATGGTGGACTGGCAGAGAAGCTTGTGTCCACTGATCATAATTCAGGGAGACGTTCACTATAGTCTCGAACATAGACTTAAAGGCCGCGTCAAGGGAGCTGATGTCATCAGGGTAGAACTAAACTGGAGCCGTACGGAGCAGGTAGGTTAACTTTGGGATGGCGAAGCAATTTTGCATTAAGACTAAAGCTACGTGAGGATTAATGCCTTTAAGGCGTTCATTGGCTAAAAACAGTAGTACTTTGCGGGTTTTGAGGGTCTCGGGAACTGCGGATTGGAATATGGGTGCTCTATGGGTCTTAATCAATACCGAAAATCTACGGTTATTAGCCGAATAAGTTTTAATAAATCATTTAATACCAGTACATTAATCAATTTTTTTTGTATTCTACTACAAAACATAAATTTGTACATTAAACTAGGTTTTGACGGATAAAAAGTCAACGACCAAATAATCGTTTTGATCCACTGTTCTATTCAGAAAATGGAACAGTGGAACAGTTAAGTGCACATATTTGAGCAAAAGAGGGCAGGATAGATCTAATTGCAAGAGCACGCGAAACATGAAAAGGCGAGCGCCTCAAAATAAACCGCGTAATAAGATAATTGCTGTTTACAACTAAACTACAATTTTTGTAGATAAAAGCATTTATCAGATTTAAAAACTAGTTATTAACTTATTACTCAACTATTTAACTAAGAATCATGTTTGTAAATTCAATGGTTTCGACGTTCTAACCAGGGGCTACAAAATAAAAGTATCGAGGCTTTTGTTATAAATCGTGTTTTCACGGTTATCAGTTTGAAGGAAATATGTTGAAATTATATATATGAATATCTAGTTGTAATCAATATTGATACCTAGACGTCTAAATGATAACAACCTGGCCACAGTGGCCTCTTTAGTTAAAGGCTTGCTATTATTATGTAGGTATATAGATTTTTTTCCAAATTAAAAATGTTCTTGCCGCTCTAACAGACTTGAATCATATTGTTGTGAGAGAGGTAAATAAGCAAACAAAGAAAACATTGAAACAGAATTAAATTTAATAAAAAAACTAATCTGCTGGGACTTTCGGAGTGTACAACAAAATTGGAAACACAATCACTAGAGCTTTCAGAATCTATTTTGACTGTAGATAAAACAGAAAGCGAGATATCGAAATTAAGTCTGCACGAAAGAGGCCGAAGAATGTATGAAAAGTTGAGATTCGTATTTAAAATCGTATTGTAACATTTTAATTAACAATTGATTTATAGGAATGTGTAAAGTCCGCAGTAATATACCAAAACATAATTAGTAAAGTAGATTGCCGTTTCATGTATGGAAGCCCGTACTAAAACGAAAATCGTACACAGATGCAATCTTTTGTAAATCATTGGCCGTCGACTGCACATCACATACTCTAATATATTGTGGAAATCGTACGCCGGAATACGTAGAAAATTTAGATTGAAATTGTGATTTTAGTTTCGTTTTTAAGTAAAATAATCACATTTTGGTAAGTACATCTGATCCAAAGAGATTTAGGGCACAATTTGCACAATTATTCAAGACAAATATTAGACATTTATGAAACTAGCAGCTATATAAATTGACTTAAAATAACCTGCACACTTTGTCTGCTATTGTAATTAGAATATAATCGCATACAGTGTCTCAAATAAATTGACAGTTATATCACGCATGACCTTCTAACTTTTGCCAACAAAGAGTTTTCGCGCATGTGGGTTGACATTAAAGAAATTATTTTGATCAAGGAAAAGTTTTTAGACCAATTATTGGTACCCGTTATTTAAATGAAGCTGCTATAATAGCTTCATTTCAATAACGGGGCAAATACCTATTGGTTTACGTATATTTCTGAGGGGGATAATTGTTAATGAATTGAGAAAAATATCAGAATAATATGTTCAATTTCATCAAAAATATCTTACATTTCCCACATAGGATTTTTATTATAAAAAGTAATAGAACAGTTTTCGGAAATGAACGCTATTGACACCTATGGTACCAAATCTCGGCAATCTTCTTTTTCGTATTAATAAAAAAAAAATTAAACAATTTATTCGATCAACAGTGGTTAACAGTTTATATTAGTTATTGGTACCTCTTTTTAAGTTATATATATAAATAAACACCACTCAATTTACTCCCTATTGTGTCGCGTATACTACTCTATGGTGTCGTCAATGTCGTCAATGTCGTCATTGCGACAAATTTCCGAGGTCTACTAATCACGATTAGCGACATATTACGGGCCTCTCAGATCCATCTTTAGGCTGACCACATGGTGAAGTGTATCTAAAGATACGTGAATGGAGCTGTACTGCTATAAATTTTACCCGGCAAAGGCCCGTTAAGTATATTTTAGTTCAGTCTTATTATAGACCGATGTGGCTTAACATATTGAGGTAGCTTTAAAAATTAAACTTCATGTATAATTAGCTTTCCGCCCGCATATAATATGGTTCCGCATACAGAATTTCATGCCCTATTTTATGTTTTTAAAATGGGATATCGTAAATTAAATTTGTACACGTTATATCAATGTAACGTGTACAAATTTAATTTACGATACAAATAATCTTTATTGCACTCCTTAAAAAGTATACAATACAGATAACGTAGTATAAATATTAAGTCGATGTTGGTAGCAGGTGGTCTTAACGCTAAAACGCGACACGTCTCTTCCAGACAACCTTCTAATTTGGTAGGAGAAATTATCAATTGAATATATGGTTTGGTAGCCGAAACCTCAGTATATTTAAGATATCCATGTCACTGGATGTAGCTCAAACTCTGGTAGAGCACCACAAAACAGTAGAGCACCGAGCACAAAAAATATTTATTCTCAAAAATGCTATGCAAGGTCGACTTTTCCGGTTACAAATACGAGTAAGGTCTGAAGTGCTTTGTTTATGATCGAAATTAAACAAATTGCAGTCTCGATTTCGCTACAGAAAAGTTGCATACTTACAAATTTCATTATTTGTCGAGCTTCAAACTTTTCAAAAAGTTTAAACTGTCATATAAAATAATCCGTGGCAGCATAAATTAGCTGTAGTAGATTGTATGATAAGGGCATAAAGTAACCCATTTTAGTCGAGGATAAAATGGGTATGCCTATATATATATATATATATATATATACTCTGGTATATATACTGGTATATATACTCTGCTTTTCACGTCGATTGTGAGGAAAATATTAGGTTTTATTTCACTTCAAATCGTTGATAATTAAACATCTGTGCTTGGTTGCGGTTGTTGTCACCCGCCCCTCACATTATTCAATATTTAACATAATGACAGGCATAGCCCTTGTTATTACAGCATTCAAGCAAGCATTCAATATTCTCCACCATAATATTTAATTATTACCCCAAAAGGTAGCACAGATTTCTGAAAGCTTATTCCTGCTTATTTATTCGCTAGTTAATTGAATCCAAATTGATCCCGTTGCTTGAGACAGCGGGCCTTGTTTGGTCCTCTCATTTAATTTTCCTGACGAACATCGGGTAAATAAGGTTACTTATAAAGTTGCTGAAGATTAAAATTGAAATAGTATTATAATGGACGCTATCTTTGTCATTAACGCGGTAATGAACGACTTATTTTTGCGAAGAGCGAGTAAAAGTCAAAGTTTATGTTGCAATAGGCTAGACGACTGAAAAAATCTATTTAGTCCGTCTTTTAGAGTATAAAAAAATATTGTACACGTATTTTTTCTTTTGTTCGTCAAATCAAAAATGAGAAAAATACAGTGCGTTCAAGTTTCGCGTAATGTCACTCCTAGGTACAATTCTTACCTAGGCGTGACGTCACAAGCCCCCACCCCGGAACTTTGATGCTCTTTATCTTCGTCAATTTTAGTTAAATTGAAAAAGGAAAAAATACGTGTCTAATCATTTTAGATAATCTAACTGACGGACTAATTAGAATAATAGTTTTTCTACCTAGTCGTCATCCCTATAATAGCATGAGTATTATTATATTATAGCCGGGAGGTGACCGGACCGAACCGATCTGTCAGCTTCTATAGCAAACGTCACTTGACCTCCGAGGGCTCCTAGCTCGGACGTGATATTTTCTATAGAAATTGCCAGATCGTCCCGTCCCGCCCCTTCCCGTCCCGTTCTAGTGTGAGTCATCCTTTAGTATTGTCAAACATCAATGTATTATGAATTACTAAGACTAGCGTAACAAATATACACATTGTACAATTGTTCCTAAACTTATTGAGTAACTAAAGCCTCCTTTTCATTGACCATTATAGCCCGCGGTGCATTGAAAATTGACCCTTTAATTTGCGTAGTGGAAAACCCCCGCCCTCCGCACGCGGTCCATATATCGACCAGTAAAATTGATAGATCTCAGGAACACGCAACACCGCAATTCCGTAATAAAAATATCACTACAATCGTTCTGTTAAATAGATTTTTATCTGTTCAGAAAACCAACAGTCACCGCTCAGATGATATCGCCAACATTGCAACAAGAGATTTGTTTGAATAGCCGCCACAAACACATTCCTGATAGAAATCGTTGCGCGGATGAAAGTTTTGATTCAATCCTTTTGTTAGTCTCGTTATTGTAGTCAAGCTCCGCGCGGTTCATAATGCGGACATTATCATTAAAATTGTGATAAGCTGACGTTTGTTCAGAAAATGCACGTATGCCTTGACATCTTGACATTTTTCAGGATACTAGGCTTTTAACTAAATAAAATAGCTCGAGCTTCACACTTCATAAAATTTATAAATGTCATTTGTTGGTGCACTTTGTCACGAAATTAAAAACTATCATATGTATTATATATAAATAGGAATAAAATTCTTTAAGCACAGTAAAATGATTATAAAATGTTCTTTACCGATACCTAAGTATGGAAAGTATGCGAATACTTGAATTCCGTTCTGCCGCATTCAATCGGCATTCTCGCACCTTCGCAAACTCCTTGACTGGCAGCGAAATCACATTTTATGAATAATGTAAACATGAGATGGAAAAAGGCATTTTGTTGATTTTAAATCAGATATTTGCCTATTCCTGTCGGGATAAATAAAACTTTGTTTTGACATTTTCGTTATCAAAATCGTTACCCGATTAGTCGCGTTTAACGGCAATAGTCGCCCATAATTATACATACAGAGTTGTCCGCCAGATGTGTCCGGCAAACATCCGGCGGGCATGAATCCGTCAATGTTCGGTAGGAATATGCCACGGATTCATGTCCGCCAGACAAATTGTCGACGGACAAATATGTAATAATAATAATTTTAAGACGAGGTGGGGGTTAAAAACGGGCTATGGCAAAAGTGTTTTGTATTGCTTTTCTTTAAATTTTGGTATTAATTTTCGCCTTATTTATTTGAAAGCATTTATTTTCAATTTGTAATGATGTCGTGACACCATCCATTGCGGCTTATATTTGATGCATTACTAAAGGCATTTTATTTGTAGGCCTGCGGCATTTGTAGGTATGGACAGCAAACAAGCGATACTTTCGTTAATCGTTTAGTGGTATGGTATAGAAGGAATTTTCTCATGTTCTGTCGATGTCAAGGGACTTGTGTTGTACACTGCAGTTTCATGCAATATCACTGTGCAATTCAATTTATAATTGATTTATTTGACAACGACTGATCATTTTGTTACGTTTCTGTAAATTATAAAGTGAAAAAGACTAAAGAATTAGTATTTCGTTTCGAAGTCATTCATACCAGAGATTGATTCAGAGAGGCAACCCTCTAAGGAATATACGCAGGATATTGTGGAAGAATTTTCAAACAACGGGTAAGTCTCGCTAGCTAAGTTAAGAGCCCGGTATATAAATTTGGCCAATTCAGCTGAACTTTTTGCCATGAGTTTTCATAGTTACAAAAATATTTTTACATATTTTAATACAAAAACTCAAAGATAATTTTAATTTGAATGGAATAAATAAAAAAGTTTTTCAAAATTGTTGTATTAAATCATAATAAATTATTTTTTCTTGTTTAGTATATAGTCTTTTACGGAATAAATGAAACGCTTAAAAAAATTCACACAAAATTATTTAGTTTTTTTTTTCAATTTGTTTTTTTTTTTGTAGAAATACACGAACATTCGCCAAGTTTTCTGGCTAAACAGTAACTTTTTTTACATAAATGAATATGCAATTCTAAAGTTTAGGTCCATACTCTATCCAAAAACTATAAATAGTGTATACTTATCTCTAGTGTTTTTTTAGACAGCAGTTCAAATTGCTCTGAATATCGCTATAAAATATACGACGTAATAAATGTACCGACAGTCCAGCTCGAGAGCTCGTAGAGAGAGGTCATGTCGCTCCGCGCTTTGACAATATTAACAAAGATGAGAAACCGAGAGTACAGAGGAACGTGTAAGTTATGGATATCGAGATATTGGGTGGCTGTTTTTAGCTAGATATTTTTTCGCGCGTTATTGTGCAAAAGTCGTATCTCGCGCGTATTTGAACATATACCGGACTCTTAATAAATCACGAGTTTGAATCTCTTCCAACGCCCTGCTTCATTTTTTTTAGTTAATATTAATATTCATTTGAGTTAATAATAAAACAAAACAGCAGAATCTCGTTCTGTTGTTAATGCAGTTATCTGAAGTACCTATATTTCTCAAATCTAGAGATCTACTGAAATCGCTTTTAATTTTTTGTCCACTACTTATATTCGCTAAAAGACTCAATAGAAAATCAATCATAAAAACGTCGATTCATTATTACTTACGCCTTTGAATCGGATCAACATGGCGGTAGCGTTGTACATAACTAAATCGCTTGCGTGACGTCAAAGTGGGCATCATAAAACTGACACGCTCGGTTACCATTCTTTCGAGAATGTTTGCGGCGTCTAGCCTAGCTGGACTGTGATCTAAACAGAAATCTGCACAGAATACGGAGCATCAATCTTCTAAGAGTTCATCTAATAATCAATAACTTCACTCGGTGACTCACGATCAGGTCGATTCATAGGGTCTGTCAAGGGATGTGTCAATATTTTCATAGACATTTGGCGCCAACAAGTGGGCAAGTTACTGGCGCCCGCTAAAATCACTCGGGACATTAAGCGGCTTAGTATAACTATCGAATACTTTGACAATAAAACGTACTCCTACGCCTCCAATAAATTTCAAAACTCAACCACAGGATAGCAAGGCATTCAGATAAAATTCCAACTTTTTTTGGTTTGGCTCAAAACGTTTTACGAGAAATACTTAAATCGGTAGTTTCAGTGCGTCACCCACGCATCTTAGAGGTCAGCCAAGGACTGGAATCCCTCACATTTACAATTGCTCTACTTTCTCAGAGAAAACAACCTGCGTCATGTGTTTGTTTACTTGTGGTATAAACGGATAAATATTAGAAATAGCGTTCAGGCAAGTGCTTTAAATAAGTCCCACTTGAATATAAATGTTCAAGGTGATGTACATTGTGTTTATTTGATACGGGCGTATAATTAATTAAACTTAATTATCCAATCATACGACTTATAAATTTTTATCAACTAATCAATTAGGAATGTTGTTTCTTTAAGTTCGACAAAGCATCAACGTACGCAGTACTTAGTAATTCAAACTACTTACCAGTTTACCATTAATTAAACTTCAGTAAGAGTTGTGATAGTAAAGTCGTTTTCCGATACATTTTCGTCCCTACTTAGCTTTATTTACATTGAAATCCGCATTCCGCGTCCGCAATTTGCATACACGACTGACGTTGCCTGTCACACTTTTTTTTGATATCTGATGATCTGTTTTGATATCATCACGACTCTTATTATATAATATCAAGCTATGATTAGAATAAAACTACAACGGACAACAGCGAAGAAGTTCAATAATTAACTTTTTGAATTTGATTCAGTAGCCATACCTATACCCATAACATACATGTTGAGAAATAAAAACTTAGATTTTAGTTTAGTTTTCTTGACATAATTTGTCATAAATACTGTCGTCAGTGATGAAAATTATTGTAAGTAACTGTCCGAGTGTCTACTTAACTCGAGTGTTTACATTGCTGGTAGAATTATTTTGTATGGAAATAAAGTTAATTGCAATTCTTATTAAACGTTATCTAAATATACTTTTATGGCTTAGGTATACTTTTATGGCTTATGCTAACCTTAAGAGACACGCCCTTATTAAATTTACACACTTTATAACAGCATAAAATATACCAATTTCCCTCTAACATACAATGTACAGTCAACCAATTGGAACCCTAGGCCACTGTCGCACTATGTCATAGTAACGCTATAAGTACATCTGATTGTAAGAAATCTCTTACTACTTGTCATTTGGACTTGGCTCTAGAGTTCCAGTTGGTTGACTGTACGTAATCGAAATAAAATTAAAACTACAGAAACTAATACCATTAACTCTCACTGAGGGCCTCTTCCACCACCCGGGGTTAGCCACATAACCCGAAGTTAAACGTATTTTGCATGGAATTTGACAGCTTAATTCCGGGTTAACGGCTAATCTGTATTAAATACGAAAAAGGTTAGTCCACGTATTACGTAGGTTACTACCCGTCACGCACGCTTTGGATTAAAGGATCACAGTTCATAATAAAGGGTAATTCATAACCTTTAATAAAATTGCCTCACCTTGGGGAGGAAAATACTGCGCGGAAAGATACGCGCGATGCTAGTGACAGTACCTTGATAAACTTCCGACACGATTGATGATAAAATCGCCAAGCAATTTTAACCTTTAATTGCTTTCTTAATGACCTTTCTACGATATGTTGCTAAATATGTTCGCCATTCAACCAACCACTGCAATAAACAGAAATTGTCTCCCTTTTTCAGTGTTAGTAAATAAAATCACTGTTTGACTTTAGCCAACTTGGTACATGTTTATGGTTAGATATTTAGACAAAAGTAATAACATGATTCATCGCAAAATGGAAAGGAAATTAAATTACGGCCGCGGGTGAGCTTAGAGGGATTATAGTTCCAATAATACATATATATCTCAATAATGTATAAATGTTAATAAATAATCCATTTTATAGTTTGAATGAATCTACGAGGGTAAATAGATTCATTATTTGGGCCGAGCACTAAAATAAACACAGATCGATAACAGTAGGTACATATCAATAAGATCTGTTTTTCACTAGAATGATTTCTCGGGACTATAATTTTCCTCCTCATTTCATGTAAAAAGCGAAATGGGCGCTTTTATTGTTTGGAACGGTAAGGCGATGTTAAAGACAAAAGAGAGAGGTTTCTCTCTTCCGGGCACCGCTCATTAATGGCTACTAATGAGCTGTGCCCGGATCAGTCACGGAAGTTAAAGCCTTTGAACATGAGTATCGTATACCAACCGCTTCCCAGCCCAATCAACAACTCAGTCGAATTAAAGAGGATTCCCTACACTTCTTCATTATTAATTAAGAGTGAATTCTTGTTGGTTATTCAGTTCAGAGCCGCCTCTCCTCCTTATATGACATGACTGATACCAAGGATAAGCTAAATCAAACAAATAAAGAAGGATAAATTTGTTTGATGTGGCTTATCCTTGTTGGTTTCCTTCTTCCTCGCCTGCTTTCAATAGTTCCGTCCATGTGGTTTTTTATCGTATTTATGAAGACCCTAAATTTTAAGAAGCCATATTTGTGTAACAGCGCGCTGCAAAAGCGATAGAGAATATAGAGATAGAGACAGAAGATCTTCAAATGTCAGTGTTAGTGTGTTCCCTATTTACGCATAACCTTCGTGGATATCTATACCACACTCGGTTAACTAGGCGAACCGAAGTTTGCGCCAAGGAGTTGGTTTCTCGGGCAAACCATACTGGGTTTGCCCAAGAAACCGACTCGCTCGCGCAAACAAAACGATTATTATCCGCCGGCACACCTACGCAGCGGTTAAAAGATTGGACATTACCTCTGCATGATTTTCCAAATGGAATACAGGTCATGCGTGAACGCTTAAATTAAAGTCCCTCGTTGTATGTACGGATTGTACGGTCGGCTTCATAAATACATATGCGCCTGTAATCAACTTCGAACCTTCTTCCCCTGTAATAAATTCCGAAGAGTATAGATATTTAAAGACGTGACTGTATAACCTTAAACAAGACATTTTTATGCAATAGTTATGCCTTTCTTAAATTTATAAATTAGAAGTTGCATTTGTTTTCAATTTCAAGAAATTTTATTCACGTTTATAATATGGTAATTGTACCTGGCATTTTGGCTGTTGAACAGCCCCTAAATTAATACGTCGTATTCTATTGGGTTAGGTTAAACCCGCGAAAAGGAGGAAACATTATATTTAAATATTTATTTTCAATGAGATCCCCTTTTCACCGGAATTCAATTGGTTAAGAAGTCTTAATAGAGGTACTTATATAATACTTGTTTATTTATTTATTTTATTTATTTTATCCTTAAGGCCTCTGCTTAAGGATAAAATAAATAAAATAAATAAATAAATAAATATTATAGGACATTCTTACACAAATTGACTAAGTCCCGCAGTAAGGATACGACAAAATCAAGCGAAGTACTGTATAGGTACGAGTAAATGGTGGTTCCAAAAATTGTTTTCCAAAAGAATACGGAGTATTGACAGGAAATTAAAAAAAAAATAGTATCAGGTACCTATGTAAGTAGTGTTTAATAACCTACACTCAATACACATACAAGAAAATAAATCATAGTGGGTATTATATTTTATTCCGTCCGATGTCCTTCTGATTACTTATCACTATAGTATTTCCAGTGTCTCAAATCACGGTTTCATTTTTGAAATTCCCTATATCTCTAAAACTAAAAAGTTCAGATTGTGTCAATTTAATCATTGACAGTTACGTGGGTCAGTCATTTTTATCCACTGCTATTAATTACGAATCGGATGAAACAGTGTAGTGTTTTTGAAACGGGATACGCACTCCAATAACAAATTATCAATCAAAGTTGAAAACAAGAGCAGGCGTGGGCGGGGGTGCGCGGGGGCGCGGGCGGCGGTGCAGGCGCCAGACTGACTGGCGCGACGAATGCAAGCTGCATCTCGCAGGTGTTCCCCTCCCACCCGCCAGTCACGGCTTCCACGTACGATCATGACCTGCCTTCACTTACAAATACTTACCCAAAATCGATTATTTATAAATAATACTTACTTTCTATAAGTACACTGACATTTAGGAGACACGCCTTTCAGTTTCACTTCAATATTTATGCATTGGTTGCAATGTACGCATGATGTAATAAGACGGGGATTGCGATGAAATGTTTTCCGAATAATCGTTTGTGGGAACGCCCAACAATTACCTACTTACAACTGCTGACGTTCACCATCGGCAAGCCCTTCATTATGAACTAAAAATAAAAAGAAAATGACGAATAGACTACTAATATTACTGAACCAGTTAGCTTTATGCCTGTCCCGGTCATCACTTCTCAGTTGTTGTTACCTCATTGCTCATTGTATAGGATTATTTGCTAGTCAACTAAGTGCATGTTGGATGTTGGGCCACGCTCAGTCTATTTGTACCGTTGTTACCCGTCCAACAGAATAGGCGAACTTAAAAGAGGATTTAGAAGCTACCATGATCATAACAAGCAAAAAGAAATATCTTCGTTGCACGTACGCCCTTTCACTAAGAGGATATTGCAAAAAATCAAAACTAGCATAATGGACCATGTTCAAAATATTATTCCTTGAGAGTGAGTCTCTCACTTTCTACAGAGCTCTACTTTCATGTTTTTTTTTTTAATTTTGTACGACGTGCTGTTCAAAAGTTAGAGGGGGGGGGGCACATATACGTATTTTAATTGCCGGAGCGATTACTTCCATAAATAGCCCTGTTACTATTTATGGAAGTAATCGCTCCGGCCATTTTCGCGAAAGGGATCCAATTTTTTTAAGGTATGTATATTTAATGTTTGTCCTACTCAGAACAACGAGCTCTTTCAATCTAGGAGAAAAAAAAGGTCTTAAAAATGTCAAACGTTTTACGTACGTACTCTCCAGTTTGTAACCGCTGTACAAAGTGTTTGAACAATGGTAACGGAATGGAAAAATTTAATTGGGACACTTTTTTCTTCTAAGTAGTAGGATCGAAAGAGCTCGTGATTCTGAAAAACATTAAATTTACCTGTTTAGCTGTTTTAGCACTAACTTACTTACTTAGCAGCAGGGTTAAGACGTTGACGTCTTAACCCTGTGAAAACGAGTGCTGTAAAGGGCTCAAAACGTAGGGTCATGGTGCTAATAAACGCGATTAATCCGTTCTAAAGTGTTTAATTTCAATGAATAACAATCGCGGTAATAGAAGACAATATTACCTGTTTTAGAAAAAAAGTTTTTGGATCTCTTCTCGTGAAAATGCCCTACATTATCGAGAAATGTTTTTAGAAACCCCTATTTTCTTTATAATACCTATCTAACGATACCTCACGGTCCACAGTGTGTATTTTTGATATTACCGCATATTTAAAGGGTTATTATTACAAGTCCTAAGGAATCTATTTTCATATGTTTTAATTAAATATGACTACTTTTATTTTTTCATACTTACAAAATTTTCAGCACGCAATGTAATTGCTACTTTACTTTTGTTCACTACGTCGTACTTAGCTGAATTGACGTAAGAACTGTCACAAGTGATAACTTACGGATTGATCGCGTGATTTAACCGCGTATAGACAGATAGACGGACATAACAAAACTATAAGGGTTCCTAGTTGACTACGAAACCCTAAAAAACCAGAAGATTATATAATGATATCACTGTTTCGACTTAGACCATGATGAGTCGGAAGCATCTCCTCTCCTGAGAATTTTGACTTAAGACACTCTAAAGAAATATACAATCCAACAACACAAAGAACATTATCCCGGCTTGTTTACTTGTCGGGGCAGAAAGAGTATTTCAGAACGACTTTGACGTAGGTATAAATAGTAAGGATCTAACTAAAATGCTCTACGTCTACATATCCCATTACAATCAATGCATATTTAATGACCTTGAAGCTTACCCAAAGACCTTCAGTTAATATGTTTTTGTTGAGTTGTTTATTCAGTCTGGGGTGCAGACAGCCCGACGGCGGGACGGAAGACGAGGAGTTACTTAACGACTACAATCAAACCGCTATTTCCCTATTGTCTACTTAAGATGGGCTAACCGGTGATTTTACCTCATTATTTTTAAATGCCAACCTAAAAGGTGTTTCCAAATACTACTTTTTTCTCGCGTGAATATATATAACTACCACTTTTTTCGATTTGAACTAAATCATAGAGTTAATAAATAAACAGAGTGATGGCACAAAGGCACTCACTTATTAAGTTTGAGTTATAATTCGGCTTTCGTGGTGTGAAAATATACGTGTCGCTCTTAAACACAAGGCAATCGGTGTCTAATGAAATCATAGTTTAATTTTAATCTTTTCCACTAATATATCAAATCTGTCAACTGAACATGGTCACTTACATAATTGTAAGTGTCTCGAATAAATTACAGCAAGTTTATGTAAATTAGTTCTGATGCGTTTTCTTATACACCGGTCTTTTAAAAGCGCCATTTAGAAAGCCTTCGTTCCACCCAGACAACCAAGTTTGATAACTGGTTAACTAGACGCTCTATTTCTTCCGCGGAGATAACCAGTTATGTGAGTGGAAGTCTTGTTCCATTTTCTTAATTTATATTTTTTTAAACACTGAGCGCCGGGAACCCGCTAGGGGAACTCTCTGTGGGTGGTCGCTTTCCGCTACAAAGCGGAAAAATCGCGGAATCGGCTACGAGCGTAGCGCAGTGCTACGCTGGCACTCAATGTGTTAAAAACATTCTTAGCGTAGACTTTTCTACAACCGACCTACGGGTACGTAATTGTTTGGTTTCTGTCGTTGGAAAGTACGAACAACTATTTTCGTCTGAGCGGTCGTTACACTTAGCAAATATAGGTATAGATCAAGTAAACAACATTATGTAAAGGCGAAACCAGTGTCATGGATTATGAGAGATATGTTAATATTAATCTATAATTTAGCTTTAAATTTGTCAATTAATGTTTTTTGTTTGTCATTCATTTCATCTTTTTGTTTTTATACTGGCTTCTCTCTTTATGTTTAAAGTGTTAATTAAACTTTGATTGTGTAGTCACAAAATGTAAAGCGTGTGATATGTGTAAGTTGTGTTTGCCTATAATTGGGTGAATACTCTGGAATGATTTTGTACCTTTAATTAAAGTATTTTAGTAATAGTATTGCACCTGTTGGCAAACCTGTATCAATAAATAAATAAATAAATATTTGTTGTCTGTCAAGCAACGTTGTTTTCCTGCTTCCTAATCATTGCTATGATAAATCATTAGTGAAATTTGGACGCATTCACCTTTATTAGCTCGCGTGAATACATATTACCTATAGATTTCCTAATAAATCATTTAGACATACCTTAGGTAGGTATGTCTAAATGATCTATTAGTAAATCTTACAATAAGTACTTACAACTAGTAGCTCGGACAAAATAGTGTCAATATAATATTTGTGTTCAATCAGGCGTCCAGAAATCGTATTCAAACTTTCATAACACTAGCAGTGAATCTTGCATGAACTTATAGTCGAACACGCCATATACGCTACGACTAATAACAAGAAATATCGGATCAAATTATTAAAACTTCGATACTGTCATCGAACTTTCCAGTGTTACGGATTTGAATATGAGACGTATTTAAAAAAAAATTATACCTAGATGTTCGAAAATCAACAATGATCAGGAATGTGAGGTGTGTGAGCTATTATGAATCTTCATTATTGGCATGTCCGTGGTATCATTATCTGTCGTTGTATACTTCATATAGCCTGGTGTCGTAAAGCCCGCCTACTATGAGAATTTTATGGTGTAGTCAAAAAGTAATGAAGTTCTCAGGGAAATCTAATTTAATAAACTTGGGGGAGAGTTACGGTCACAAGTCTGTGTCAGCGATGTCAACAATATATATACGGGTCACGACTGGTTTTATTTTATTGACCTCGTCTCATAAAAGTAGCGTTGGATCTAAACATGTAATACTGACAATATTATTAGGGCTTCTGTAAAAGACTTATAAAATTGTTCTCAAATATACAAAACATGTATTAGAATCGGATCAAAGGTGTATTCGTATCGAGGGAACATGCACACCACATTTCAATTCAGGTAATTAAATCAAGTAGCGTACTTGAGGTACACTTAACTGAGGTAACTGAATTATGTACAATCTACGAAGATGTATAAATTCTTAGTCGCAATTGATTTTTAGGGTTCCGTACCAAAATGGTAAAAAAGGAACCCTTATGGTCAATCTGTCTCATCGTTACATATCGCAAGAACTTCCTAACCTTTCGACGTAAAATTTGTAATTTTATTGTTACAAAGAAGGCTAGCTAACCCAGACGCATGCGAAGTAAAAATTAAGGGGCAAAAATTAAGTTAGTAACTAGATCATGTGGAGTATCATTTGGAAGGGCTTGATTTGCACATTCTGAAATACATTTTTATAATTTTTACATAGTAGAAAAATATCGATTTATGAACGAAAATGTAAAAAATACCACGTTTTCACCGATGTTAACGAAGGAAAAAAAGGAACTTTTACATAGCGTTAATATTAACGTAAATATTACGGTAAAATCATAACTCATAACTATGTGTGTTCTTTTAAAAAATCAGAACTAAGTTTGAAAATTAATCACCTTAAAATGTATTCATATTCATATTCATATTCATTTATTCATAAATGTATTGTTGTATTTACTTTCTTTCAATTTATATAATATCATGCTGTAAAATACCTCCGTTTAAATAAAGTTACAAAATTAATATCGATTTACAGCTACCTCTATGCCGTACAAATACGTAAGTGGCCCAATATGTCGATACGAAATGCATGTTTATAGAGTTTTTTCCTATAGTCACAGCGATTTACCTCTGCAGTATATATGTAGGTAATATGTTATTTATTGCCACAAAGTCCGGAATATCGGTACTTAATAATTTTACGTATTTCTAACACACCTTCAAGATCATTCTTCAGGGACCTATAAATATTAACCTTTTTACAAGATTTTATTTAATGCAAAATGAATTTGACTAACTTATGCCTATGAAGTCGAATGACAATACAATGTTATGATACCAATACGTGTAAAAATTGTTTTTAACAGAAAATAATGTGATTTAGGCGAACGTCTACGAGTAATGTCCACTCATAGACCTCAAAATATGATGTTGGTACTATATACTCGTATAATTAATTATTTAAATATGTACGAAACTTTCGTTGCTCCGCACTAGCCAAGCTTTTCCTTTCTATTATTGAATTATTCAAGCGGCCAGCCCGGTCCGGAAATTTGCCCATTGATGTAAAAGTCCTCCAGGAAAATAAAACATGGTTGCTACGCGACACAGAAAGGGGTTAAACTGGGAGTTATTTGGGTAACTGATTATAAAACAAGTGCCTTGTTGAAAATAGTTATTTATTATACAAGGGGGTTAAGTTGTTGTTTGACAATCGACCCGATCAAGCGAAGGATCCCAAAATTGAGCCACGAGCATAGCGAGTGGTTGACAACAGGAATCTTGAGCTTTACGAGAGTCCCAAGGCACGAGAGTTGAAAATACTTTACATATTGTTGGTTGTTGTTTTGTTGTAAGTACTTCCTTGTTGTTTTGTACATTATTGTATTTGTTGTTTGTCTATCTAGAACTCGAAGATTCTCCTCTCAATTACTCAAAGGTTAGCTGGAAGAGATCCCTTATAGGGATAAGCTCGCCTTTGTACCTTTGTTGTATATTTGTGTACAATAAAGTGCTTACAAACAAACAAACAAACAAACAAACTTTCTCTAAATGGATAAAATGGTTTTTCCTCGCTAGTTGCAAAGAATATAAGAGCTTTCTGCGAGTGTAGTCAGGTACAAAATAATTTAATTCCTCGAGGACGTATTTGAGAAGGTAGCAATAAGGCTTCACTAACAATCGATAGGAAAACTTGTTTACATAAATAACTTCCGAGTAACCTAGTTTAGAAGCAAAAATAAAATCCAACACAAATAGCGTCGAAAGGGAAATGACCTCAATCGACGCGGTCATTCCGGTTAGCTATTCGAAACCTTCTCACGCACGCATCTATAAAGTTTATTTTTAGTACAACTTACAAGTATCTGGCAATCGGCGATTAAAGTTCAAGCTCTAATTAAGGTTTAACCCTATTTTACGATAGGTTACCCCGGTATCGAGACATTTTTGCTATTCCAAATAAACCATACTTCCACATACACTCTACTCGGTCTAACTCGTAATTTAATGCCCCAGAATAGCTCGAAATTGGCGCAATTTGGTCGGAAGTACATTAACTAAGCGCCATGGTCGTCATTTTGTCTATTCCTATCGTTTACCGGAGCGCATCGTTATGGTTCACAATAAGTGTGTCTTCTATCGAGCATTGTTGTAACGAACCTGCATCCTAAATTCAACTGGTTTTGCCGAATGAATTCTTTTGGAATAACAAACCTGAGCGAGTGACCGGTGCTTGTTTGACAAATTAAAACCGATCGCTATTAGCCGCCAAACAAGCGTTGCTGCCTTTGTTCAATTTCGGTAGTTTTACACGAGGTAGCTATAAAACAAAAATAAAACTTTCAAGGAACTGCGATATTTTTAGTTACTGCGATATATAACTTTATATTATAAAAGAAAGTAGTAGACATTTATTTACATAACAAGGAAAGTTTAATCTTGGGTTAGGTTGCCCACGATACGCCCTTGTGGACATCGTTGGGAAAGTCATGAACTGTGTTTACATTATTTTTTACTGGATTACAACTAGAAAAGATTGCAATAAAATACGTGACTTACGTACAAATAAAGCCACAAAGATTTGATGCAAATGCACTTAAATAACCTTACAACCATTAGTCGTATAAATTCGTAGCTATTTAGTAAACGTTGACCACCACATGTTTGCTCTTAGCCCACTTATACAGAATCAAAAGAGATAGAATTTCAATGGATCCAGTTTGTGTAACGAGTTGTGCTCCAGATTTTAAAGCAAATGTAAACAAGTGGATTACGCGGTCTCCGAAAGACAGCAAAGTTATTAGATCGCGGGGCAACCCGCTAACGAGTATGTCGGCGGACTAGCCATGGATTACTGTTACTTACTAAACGAAGGTGAACCAGTGTAATTCTTGTCTCTAGATAATATTTCTAAAGACATCTAGACCATATATACACTGGTCCACCTTAGCTATAAACCTGGTAAGGCTTATGAATACGAACGCTGGACGCGTGCCAGTCGAGCTGGACATAAATTGTGTTGGAGTACTCCACCACTCGCCACTGCGTGTCCTCTACAATCTTATGCTAAAATGGACAAATGTGAAAGACGAAACAAGGTCAAGCTGTTGTTAAAAACTATGTTTATTGTACGCTCGGGAAAACAGTATGGGGTTCTTCAAAAAGGACTGTGCGTTATGTATAGTTTTTTTAAAACCGCATCGCGCAAGTAACACCGTGTAGTTACAAGCGCGGATAAACTACGTAACATCTAACCATCACGCGAATTACAATTTTATGATTACATTTATAAAATGATGAAGTTGCCATTTATTTTATGACTTCGCAATGCTTAAAATATTGGCAAAATGAATACTTCGCGACAAAATTGTCGCAAAATGACCTTGTTGCGTTACACCAAAATAACCGAGATAATAATTAAAGAGGATAATAATTAAGGTTAATACAGTGCGTAAGTCTAATACGGGCGATAATTTTTAACAAACATAGAATTCATTAGTGTTATCAATAAATAAAACATATTTTTAAGTTACACTTAATAATGACCCCATAATTAATTTTTTAATAAAATTTTCAGCAGCAATGTAGGTACTATAAAAAAATTGACGCTAACAGTTGTCAACGAATGTTTAACGCGAGTGTGTTTGCATTACATAGCGGGCCGAATTATTTTCTATGGATAAAATCTCAATTGCAATTCCATTTAAACGTTACCTAATTACATTTCTTATGTCCTATACTAACCACCGTTAAGAGGTTCGCCCGTATTCGATTTACACACTGTATACAGTGATGGCCAACCAATTAGGGACACGATTTCTTTCCTCATACAATTGCCTACTAATAATGACGGTTTTCTTCTTCCGAACGTTTTCCCGGATTAAGCCAACCACGGCACGTGCATCTTACAACAGGCACAACGCGATGAATATTATGGAGTTCCATACCTACACTGTTTCTATCTGACCAGACCTGACCTGACCTATATCTTATATACAACACGATGTTATTAGGAGATTTCATACCTAGATTGTTTCTATCAAACCAGCGTGCGTAGCAAAGATGCCAATTGTCATTATCGCACTCTTGGAAGAGTGATAGAGAGAGATAGTTATCTCCGATACAATACGGAGCGTGAGCGATTGGTATCTGATCTGACTACATCTGATCTGATCGAATAAATAGTCAAGTTTCTATCCAAATTATTAATCACATAGCCCAGTAAAACAAGAAATAATAACCGTACGTAAAGCAGCGCGCAGTGACCGCACCGCACACGCACAGTTGAGCGCCTCTAGTTAGTCACAACTCACACTGTAACTCTCACACTGCCATACACTTTCACATCACTAGTCAGACATAGGTCTAAATACAGCTTGAGCTTGTTATTTATAGAGACTCTGTAATTATCTACATTATAATTTTAGACGCCATTGACAGGATGGATCTGACCTTGGGGCTTTAAATGCGTCGTCGATACGCCTGGAACGAAAGAGTTAACAATGTGAATGTTTAACCACCTAGATGGATCACTTTCAGGTCTGACATGAGTGCGAGATGGATTATTGTCGGACGTAATCGCAATCGCGTTATCTAGTCTCGTGAGTATTTTAATGTGTCCAACCAATAATGTGTGACAATACAAAGGCAGCTATTTTACCTTGTAAAGAATTAGCAATGTCGTTAATTAATGTTGATTACAAAAGGATGATGATGTCGTTAATTGTTGTTGATGATGAATATCTAATCAAATCTTACCAAGTATTTCACCTAAGCCCTTAACAAGGCCGATAGTTCAAGAACCGGCCAAGTGCGAGTTAGATTCGCGCACGAAGGGTTCCGGGCCATTATAAAAAAAACGGCAAAAAAATCACGTTTGTTGTATGGGATCCCCTCAAATATTTATTTTATTCTGTTTTTTGGTATTCGTTGTTATAGCGGCAATAGAAATACAGACGGATGGACGGACGGACAGATAGCGGCGTCTTAGTAATAGGGTCCCGTTTCACCCTTTGGGTACAGAACCCTTAAAATGATAGTTTTACTCATTGAAAGTAGAATACATGTGATCTCGGTTACCAGAGCGATGCTTGTGCTTGTATAGCAGCGCTCTCACCGATGAGTTTTTCCCATTTTTACTAATTTCTAAGCGCAATGTAAATACATACTGTATGAGTTACATTGTGATTAGAACACCTGTATAATATCATTAACCTATTCCGTTTTTCAGCATAACCCTACTACCGACCTGTCGTTTCTGGTATAAATATCCCGAACGTCGTCGTAAGGAGGGCTACATAATTTAGTAGGTACGACGCGCACCGATCGATGGGGAATCGGATACTTGGTCTATCTCGTATTAGGATTTTCAACCTGTTCTATAATGGTATGCCATTGGTAGTGTTTAAAATAGAAAAACCTGATTTGCTTTAATTCAAGGACTGATTTATGTTTTATGGCGACCTGAAAAGTGAATTCTACACCGGAAAGGATGGCGCAACAAAAAAATGAACTCGTCGACAAAGTGTTCATTTTGTTAAATATTGATAACTTATACTATATGTTAGTCTTAAAAAGTACTTGTCGATAGGCATATGTTGCCTCAAAATAAATGTCTGATAGTAGTTTATGTGACTGTATATAATGAAAGGCATTAAAATTCGAGTCTGGGTTTATGAGACGCGGCGTCAGCTGAGTCTACAATGCCCAACGTTCGATATCAAATAACGTGCGACTTGCGTTAGAATACTTAGAATAGAGACTACTGATATTAGAATAAAGGTCAAATAAAATTTCCTATTTTTCAGAGATATTCGAAATTTTAACCTCCTGACGACCGGGTATCAAAATTTGCCAATTAAAATGTAACTTTGTCAAATTGACAAAGAGTCAAAATTCCATTGGGGCTTATGTACTACATATAGGACGCGGGAAGTCAGGAGGTTAAAATAATAATATTATCGGAGTCGACGTTATTATTTTGCAATAATAACATTTCCACAGCTAAGAAATTTGTTGCAGGACTTGCAGGTAACAAAAAAGTAGGGTAAGCAGATAGGGTAACCACCTGAAGTGCATAAAGCGTTTTTTTTTTTATAAACCTTATTTTGCAATCTTATTTATCTGTACAATAGTTGTAAGTACATTAAGTACTAAGTAGCTTCCATAGAAATATTTGAAAACGATCGTCAAAATTACGTATCTGTTGCTTACCCAGCTTGGTCTATCTGCCAATTTTGCTTACAAAAACTGTGGATAAAAATACTATGATTTAATAGACATGCGTTCAAACTATTTATTGGATAATAGCTTCGCAAACCTTTCAAGCTATTGTAACTAAATTGGAAACGATTAATCAAATGTAGACGTTTAATGTTAGTTCAAAAGTTACGTTTTAATATTCATACGTTATGGCGGTAAAGCAGTAAAACTGACAGTGCCGTTCGGTCTATGTTTAAGGTTCGATGCCAAGAGTTGGAGATGCCAAACAATAGGCAATATGCCGCCGCGGCTCCGTCGTTGTGTTATAGTTCCGCCTATTGCCCGTCGAACTCTCGGCCCGGAAGCCATTCACATAGCGGGCCGCGCGAGCTCAGACCTACCAATCAGGGCTCTCATTTCAATCGCTTGCTGAGCACTAGTAGCCCATTTGACTAGTTAGGAAGGTAGCCAATTATAGTATCAGTCATTTGATATTTAACTTAGTTTATTTATAGCTCACTTTGTGACTAGGTAATTTGTAAAGATCAAACAGAGCCGTCTCTTGTTAATGATATATGAGGCTATCATACATTTTACCCTATTAGATTCGTCCATGATGATCCAAAATGATGACCATGGGGCTAGTATATTTTCACCTCAACAGCACAAAAGAGTTGCTGAAGTGAAACGGTTTTTTTTCTGTTTTTTTTTCATTGGGTTTTTTTTTTAATCAGTTGGATATACTATAAGCCAGTAACTTACTACCTCGACAAAAAAATTTAAAACTCCTACAAGTATGAACTCGTAAATATTACTGCTTCAAAATGATTATTAATATTTTTAAAATTAGTACACTTGGAGTTTTTTGCAAAATAATAAAATAACAGTAATAATACTGTGTTATATTATTACAACTTTTGATGATCGTTACAATTGTTAGCTAATAGTACCTAGGTAATAAGTATCCCCACGAACTTTGCTCTCTTGTACAAATAACTATTTTTACTGGTTATTCTGATTCAAACAGTGTTAACGTGCACAATAAATATAAATGTTAAATCCATATCCATTAACCGATGACATTGTTATTTTTTTTATACGAGTAGAAAAGCCACGATATGTCAGATTGGAAATAAATCAAGTTGAATTAGTTACCTGCATATGTTTCGCTATATTGCTACTTGTCATTGTATATTGGTGTCAGGGTGCGTAGCCAAGATGCCAATCGCTCACGCTCAGTCGCTAACGAAACGCAACTGTCATTGTCACACTAATAAGGAAGAGTGATAGAGAGAGGTAGCTAAGATACGTTATTAAACGTGAGCGATTGGCATCTTGGCTATGCACGCAGTTACGTGGACTTTCTCTTATTCTTTTGATTCTATTTAAGAAATGAGATTTATAACAATAGTGTTTTTCAAGTCTTTATATTATGTTAGGGTTATTAAAGTCGGGTAGTTTCTATCATACCTTTAAAAAACTTTTTAATATCGTAACAGAGAGGTACAAAAACCAAAAAAAAATGTCGTTAACACAATCTCAAACTTATGTAGATTCTTCTTATAAGTAAGCCTTCTTGTTGACAAAACATCACACGAGTGTTTTAATGCCAAATTATTTAGAGTTACATACACTGCTTTATGTACACAATTATCATGAGCGCTCAATGATGCGTTCAGTAAAACAAATATTAAGTATTCCACTTGTATGACTTTTATATTAGTTTATAGAAACGCATTTTTGTCATTACATTGGTTTAAAAAAGATATGCCGACATACCTAGTACGTGAATGTTTGCGAATTTAATAACGATGACAAAATTATCCTCGACAATAATAGAATAACTTAAAACTTAATTTGGGAGAATAAATATTTCTGCCCTCCGGCCGGCAAGCAGCCAATTGCAAGCCGCTATGCTAAACAAATTTTCCGCTTGCCGACTGTGTCGAGCAGAAAACTAGTGTCAATAGTGGCAGACCTTGGCCAGTAAATAAGAAAGCCTCATATCACATTTTTGTTGACCTCAGCTTCGCTTCGGACGACAATTACACGAGATCTGCGAGATTTCTTACTTTACAGGCCTCGATACATAATTTCATAATGTGATCATCTAAATCATAATTTCGATAATCCATGAAGTTCGGACCGTTCTATGTGTTTTGTGGTATGTCAAATGTGGTAAGTACATGATGTGGTGGTACATGACATAAATGAAACTACTGCAGATGTACAGAAGCCTAGATAGGAACCTGGTCTTCAACAAAAAGATATCCTCACCATTGAGGGACAGGATAATCAGTCTGTCTGAAGTATTAACTGTTATCACTCAACAATTTGTTTTAAGGTACCACTAAAGAGGTCGTGAGAAATTACTATGCGGCCTACCTTATTTTATTAGCGTGTCAAAGATCGGAGGCATTCTCGTAGAGCCATACGCTAACATCGCACAATATCGGCGCCCCATTCACGCAATAAAGCGCCACTAAAATGATAAATGAGCCCCACCCACACCCACGCGTTCCTTCTTCGGTGACTCACGATCAAACAGATACTTAATACACTCACAATATATATTTTGACAAACTCCTACGCCAAAATTTACGCCAATATATTGTTTTATTATGAAATATGGAATTATAAAATATGATCTTTGAATAAAGGGCAAATGGATATACGAGTATTCACTGGCTTGAGCGGAACGCTTATTCTTTCTTTTTCCAAATGGCGGTCTTTTTATTAACCTGTATGATAATACTTTTATTTTATCTGATACCGAAATTCAATTTTATTACATACAGAAGAAACACCACTTGTATTACAATTTGGTATGGCCTTTAAAGGAAAATAAATCGAAATATTTTACATGGCTTTATACGATTCAATTACTTTATTGTAAAAATACTTTGTGTCTGCTTTTGTGATCTAATTAATCTAGAAACCAAAATTACCATCATTGAAGTTTGTGTTCATAAATGTGGGCATAGATGTTTCGGCTGCCCACGTAAAACACCTACTTCACATTTAAAGAGTGAAACTTGTTAACTCAGTATTGCGTCTCTGTTTTTCAAAAATGGCCATATGATTGATCATCATGCCACGGGTTGTTAACAAGATATCAAATACTTTACGAAACTTTCAGTGAAATATGATTTTAATACCTACACTACCTGAACTACCTACACTTCATTTGTAAACGTGTTTAGGATTATATAGGTAGGTACATTTCAGCATTTAGTAAGTCACATTCAGAGCAAGTTTTATTTCTAACATTTTATAAATCTTTTCAAGAACGATAAAACACACACATATAAAGAGCCTACCTTTTATAATGAACCCGAAGTCTATCGTTTGTGATTTACGATTTTTTGGATTTGGCAGAATGATATGTTGTTTTTTATACGACTGCTGCGCCATCTGTGTCAACCTTTGCGTGTTTATCATTATTATTTCGTTATGTATGTTAATGTACGCTAATAATGGGATTAGAGGCAATGTTTGAAATCGTCATCGTCATCTTAATAGAGTTTTCTGGTTTTTGCCACGAATCAAGCCTGGAGTTCACTTGACAACTTAATCCCAAATTTGACTGATGCAATAATTTTAGCAAACACGGCTGCAGCATCAGACATTATTCATTCGGTTATTTCCTTCACTGATAAAATTATATTTTATTCATAAAAAATGGTACGACATGGGGTATGATCCCTGACCTTCGGGTTGGAAGTTGCACGCGTCACGGCTAAGCTACAAAAGATTCACTGTTTATATTATATTTTACACTGTACTTTCAAAAACCCACAATCCACTGCTTTTGGTAATTTAGAAATGTTAATGAAAAATTTCCCCTAATTTTATAAGTAAAATACGTAATTACGCGGGATGGCCCCAGGAGTCGGGGGAAAACCTGTTTACCGCTTTTATAATCATGAACAGGGATTTTATAAGTACCTAGTACGCTTTCTCGGGGAGATCTATGTGCAATTCGGCTTGACAGCTATTAAAAACGTAAGGAATAACTTAACTGTGTCAAGTGTCAATGATTTGATAAAATTTGAATGCATATTTATAGTAGTTTGGAACATTAGAATATCACGAAATTCCAAAACTTATGCACGCACAACGTCACCTGACGCTGACGAGTTACGAAGTTATATAGCTGCACTTATTAGTAGCAAGTTTACGCCCCTAATATTTTCGATTTACGGCAAATGATGACCAAGGAAATCTTTTTTGCATGGCGGCTCGACAGAGTCGCCACGCAAAAGGCTCGACGGAGTGCGGAGTGGAGACGGAGTGGAGAGCGTTCCTGAGATAAAGAGTCTTGACAGACAGACGGACGGAAAACAAAGTGATCCTATAAGGGTTCCATTTTTTCGTTTTGAGTACGGAACCCTAAAAAAGGGAAACTTGATGGCGATATTTTACTCGGATATGCGATATATGTGAGGCAAGAGCCTACGTAAACATTCCGTCGCACGGGATTGACCGCCTACGCCCTACGCCGCTACTATGCGTGGGGATTTCTTTACTTTTGATTTTTTTAATGGCTAAAAGCGTTAATTAGTGTACTTTATATGTTATTGAGTACCTGATTTAATTTACCTTAACATCGGAATAACATCTTAGTTAATGGAAGTCTAACAGCTACTGGTAATATAACTCACAGTGATTAATTACGTTCTTTGTTTTACCCGTTAAAATAACCGGCGCGTTACCATAGAAACGTATAAAAAGCTCTACAGACTCAGATCTAAGTATTCTACCTACTACCTAAATGTTAAATATATATTAATCTAACAGTTTTAAAAGTTCTTTCATGAGTTGTACTGCATTTTTATGTAGCCTCTTATGTGTCCCACTACTGGGCAAAAGCCTCCCAATTCTCCCGATTTACGGCAATTTCTGGCCTTCATGTAGGTACGCATGTGTTCAAAAGTGCATGAGCAATTTATTAATGAATTCATTAATAAACTGCCCATGCAGTTTTGAACGCAATAGTCCCTCTTATTTAAATTCATGGTTGTTAGCGGCACATATGAGAAACTAAACTCCTCACATAATACGTAACATGCCAAATAGACGTCTCGTAGTCTAAAGTACCAGTTACAGGCCACGTAGTAGTATTACGACGTTAGCTTAGTGAACGAGAACGGGGTTCACTGAGGAAAGCAACAAGCTTAAACCGGATTTGCAGAGTTACAAGCATAATGAAGGTTCGATGCAAGCGAAGCGATGCGCCTCAGTGGAGCTCAAAAGCTGCAATTCGAAATTAGTTAGTTCGTGACATAGGCAATTGTAACTGTTTACGTTATAATTTGATTGATCAGAAGACAATTAAGAGAGATGCAGAAAGACAGCAATAGTTCATTTGAGCCGTGAATTATTTACAATAGGTACGTTACAGCGCAGCGTGACGAATATGGAAGAAGGGAAGGGGGAAATAAGGAATAAAGGTAATGGATATTTACCATGTATATTTGTTTTTTCGAGCTCCCGATATTTCGGCACTGTTACAAGTGCCATGTTCACGGTGTAACTGATTTGCTGCGAGTTTTGTTATTTTATTTGTGGCCTACCCACACAAAAAATAAAATCGTATATTAAGGAATAAAGGATTTTGCAAAATCTACAAAAACGAAGTCTCAACTATTTTTCTTTCTAGTTTTTTCCCCCAACTTATGCCATGGCTCAGAGAGCCGGGGGTCGACTTCGACAACCTAATCCCAGGATTTGGCGTAGGCGCTAATCTTACGAAAGCTGGCATCTGACCTTCGAACCCAGAGGGTAAACTGGGCCTTATTGGGATCAGTCCGGTTTCCTCACGATGTTCCTTCACAGAAAAGCAATTGGTAAATATCAAATGTTTTTATATCCTTTTCTTATTTCTTATGGTAACAATCAGCATAAGCCGCCACCGGGCACGTCCGCGACGCGTCGTAAATATTTATCGAATCCCTCGCCCAGAACAACACTACGAGCTGCATTCTAACTACTCATTCTGAACAAATCCATTGACCACTTGCAACTAACCTCACTAATGTTCATTCAATTTGTCCTATTTTTCAATTAGCGGTACTCCGAGCATTCTGCAAGGATTCGGTATTTTCGGGAAATTTAGCTTTATTCGACGTTTGGCTGGCGAAGATCAGTGTTATTCCAAAGTACTTATTAATATTATGAGATAATCTTACACAAATAAATTGACCTAGTGACACAGTGAGCTCAGTAAGGTTTGGGCTGTGGCTAGGTACTAACTAAACGACGACATATATCAGATAGATACCTAAAAATGAATGATTGCTATCACATGTTCGTGGCACTGTAAAATAAATTATTAAAAACCAGGGAAACTACAAAAGTGAGCTTTATATACTAAACGATTACTAATAAAAATGCTTGTAAAAGATTCGAAATACCAAAGTGATAACTGTTTTGTGAACAAAGTTTTGTACGAAGCACTAAAAATGGACCGTTAGGTACCAATAAAATTGCTTATTTACAAGAGATTTTTAATGAAAAGCTGAAAAAAATCTTAACGTAATAATACCGCCAAATCTCGATTTGCGTGGTATAATTGTGTCACTTTAGTTTGCTACATTTAGAAAGGAGACGCTACACAAATGTTTGTGCAGATCCCGATAGCCATTCTGATTGTTATCTTGTGTTTTTACGTGTGCTAATAAATGTATTTTCTTTCTTTCTTTCTTTCTTTCCATACCTTCAAGTGATTTGGCGGTATAAAGTCTGTAGTCGTATCTCTAATACCAATTAAGGACGTTACTGAACGCACGAAAGGGTGTCCAAATTGCTATCGATCGACGTGACTGGCATGTGTAACCTGTCAAATTACCGTAATTGCATAATTCGCGGTAATTTAATTAGCTAAGAGCTTTGTGAACGAGCAGATCCGTGTTTAGGCACATAAAATGGTTAATGGTTCACTACTGAACCTATATTTTTCTGCTTTAAATTAGTCCGGTAACTGGAACTATAGAACATAACGTAAGTTCGATTTCTTTTTATGAGTAAGATGATAAATGGTAGGTATTTGTATTTATAATAACTAATTACTAGGGCTTGTTCTGAATTTTACGAATAACAACAACTTTTGGCATCTTTCATGGTTTTGTGAAAAGAGCAACGACACGAGCAAAGTTTCCGAAATTATCAAATTTTCATTAAAGCTCTAAAGTATAAAAATGTATGGAAAAATACAAAACTTAATAAGTTATTACGAAATGACAAGCTCAAAGCGAGCTCTAATTCGAGCATCTAACATAGAATATATTAAAAGTCGATTCCCCACAAAATAGCTTAGATAAAAACTTTTCTAAGAGTTTATCTAATCTGTGGGTCTCAAGAAAGTCCTGATTGCACTGAAACAAACTTTTAAATACAATAATAGAAACAAAGGAGGCACTCGCTCGAAGCCAGATGCGGAATGCAGCTTTAAGCGTTGAACAATCCGGAGAACTACATTCAATTTGTAAACAAACCAACTTCACTTCACGATTAATAGCGTTGTACTCAAACTCGAGCTTTGTTACTAAGTAAATGTTTAACGCATGGCTTAACGCAACAAAAGGACCACGTATCAAATAGTTATGCTGAGTCAGTCGTAGTCATCAAATACATACCTACCTATATCTCCTTCGTTCGTTTTCTTCGTAAACTAGGCCTTATTGGGATTAGGCCGGTTTTCTCACGATGATTTCCTTCAACGAAAAGCGATTGGTAAATATCAAATGATATTTCGTAGGTACGTAAGTTCCGAAAAACGTATTGGTACGAGCTGCCAGGATTTGAACCCGCGGCCATTGGAGGGCACACGGTCTTACCGCTGGGCCACCAACGCTCTTAAATATATAAATATAACCGTATAAAGTATTATTGAGACAAAGTATAATTAAGCAAAATGTATAATGTTATGAACGCACGAAAGCAAAAAAACTCCTATAAAAGATAGATAAAGTGGCGCGAAAGCAATAAAACTTGATTTCCACGGGCCTATCTTTTAAAAACAAGCTAATTTAGTTAATTGTTACAACGATAAAGTTCGTCGCCCTGCCACACTGCACAGGTAGACTTCTTTTTATACCATACTGCTAGGTTTCCTTTTCCCTATTAGCATCGTGACGTACTTCGTGAATAAACAGCCGTCACGTCGACGTCACTCTGATGTGTCGTATTTTCAATTAGACCACAGTAAATAATGCACTCGTGGCGCAATATCGTAGCGTCCAATCATCGACGTAGGGCGGTGTTCGATTTGTACTACCGTTTATTTACTCGTTGCTCCATGTATCACATGCAAGTGTATAATTTAACTTGATTTAAAGGAAGGCTACTTAATTTGACATTATGAAACTAATGTTAATCCTCTTCTGCCTAGCGTTCTCCTGGCTTATGCCACGGCTCATGGAGCCTGGGGTCCGCTTTGACAATTAATCCCAAGATTTGGCGTTTCTCGAAAGCGACTGCCATCTGACCTTCCAACCCAGAGGGTAAGCTAGGCCTTATTGGGATTAACTAATCCCAACCGGACTAGTCCGGTTTCCTCACGATGTTTTCCTTCACCGAAAAGCGAGTAGTAAATGTCAAATGATATTTCGTACATAAGTTCCGAAAAACTCATTGGGACAATTAAGTACAGAGATATGAATACAGCCAAAGTGCCAAAAATATGTATATACGACTATAATGTTCAGGTAATAAAGTCCTATTAAACATATTTTTGGCACTTTGGCTGTATTTATATCTTTGTAGTTGACTGTACGAGCCGGTAGGATTTGAACCCGAGATCTTCGGATTGAAAGTCTCACGTCATACCGCTAGGCCACCAACGCTCCTACTAACTAAAGTAAATGTAGTGAGGAATTTTATAATCTAGAAGTACCGATGCTCGACGCTGCACCAGTTTTCGACATGGGCCCTTTTGTGTCAAAGTGACAAGGTTTATATTCGACTATCGAAAAATCTTGGTAGTTCAATATTCTACTTCAGTTTTCAACCTGAAACGAACACTAGATGTTAATTTTGCGCCCTGATTTAGCGCCTCTAGCGCACGATATTGCAGAATATAAGCAAAGTATTAGGAGATTAAAACTATGATATTAGCAAACTAACAGCAATGTTTTAGCCGAAGTATTGCAGTGTGCTATTGACTATTCGCTACTGATTAAGTTGTGACACCGACCAAAATTCTCTAAACTTAAATAAGTCTTCTCGCACATTTTCCCTGCAACAGCAATGACGCAACAACATTGCTGCTACAATCACAAGTGGGAAGACCTTTATACTGGCTAGCCCAAGCATTAGGAATGACAGACTTTGGGAGTCGGCTGGCGCCGCCGCGTCTGTCTCGCACTCAACCCGTCGATTACTCCACACACATCGGATACCGCCCACGACCTTTTACTTACATTGCTCTAACCAAACTGTTATCGTATGCGACAAAGGATTTGTCAATATCTTTTGCAAATCGCGCGTTCCGAGATTTATTAGAGTTCTAACGCTTATCGTGAGTAGCCGTTACATCAGCGATGTAGAGGAACTTTCTGGAATAAAAAAACCTGATTTTCAAATTGTAATGAATGAATAGTACATTATTGCAGAGGCCGGGAAACCGAATTTCGTGGATGAGTATTTTTTGTCGGACGAAGCGAAGCTGAGTCCGACAATTACATACGAATCCACGAAATTCTATTTCCGTCCGAGGCATATATAGTGCTTTTCTCCAAACATGAAAGGAAATAAAATGTAAAAGGAAAAATAAGGTTCCCGCCTAAACTTTCTTTTAATGCACGGTTGTGTTCATAAAAAAAGTTGAAATGTCTTTAGTTTTATTAAGCCGTATCTACACGACCTTGCACAGTGAGCCGTATGCAACTCGCGATAGAACGAGACAACCAAGCATTTGATCTCCTTCTCTCTAGAACTACTACACTACTACAAAGCCAGCCCAGACGGGGCATTTTTAAGCACGATATGATCAGATTGACAATTTGATGTCAATCAGATTGTCCCGTCTGTGCAGACCGTTTGGTCGCGGCTAAAGTATATTTGGCTGTTTGCAATATTGATAGTCCAAATATTTATTTAAAAATTAAGTGATGTCAATCAGATTGTGCCGTCTGTGCAGACCGTTTGGTCGCGGCTAAAGTATATTTGGCTGTTTGCAATATTTATAGTCCAAATATTTATTTAAAAAGTAAAAAACAATACAGTAATGGATTTTAGTACAACTTCCTGGACGCTAAAACGGTAAAATAAAGAATTCGATTTTTTTTAATTTGAGTCGGTACATAAGGAGGTTCTTTTCGTACCAATTTTGCTACATTAATGTGAACATTTCCGAGCATATTGGAGAAAAAGAATTTACTCGATTAAGACGTTACAGTTACAGTACTGCTTCATACTAGAGGTGGGCGCGGCGTCGGCGCCCCGGGTCCCGCCAGGAGTCCTACTGTTATCATATTAATATTGGTTGTAGTACATAGGTACTTAATTGGTCATTCCTACGGTTTCTGGATGCATTTTAAAGCAATAACAATATGTGTGTAAATAATAGGTAGGTACATTGTGTATTAAGGGCGGTTAAAAAGAAACTGCGAACGAATGTGAATATAAGATCGTAGTGAAAGAAACGTTTTTCGTCACAGGAAATAAATAAACAAACATAGTAAACGGACAAATAAACAATTATTATTAGCGGTAGTGTAGTAGCACAGTCCACAGTACACCGGGGTGAGCGGCGGCTGTGTGCGGCGTGCGGCACGGGGCCCTCCGGGGACACCGGGTTTGCGGAGAAGAATGAAATCCTCTACGCCCATGGGCATAATACAGCTCATTACGTCTAAGTATACTTGCATATAATATAATTTACGAGCAACTATGTTGAAAACATATATGTCATAAGGCGCGAATACCAAAAAGATTCATTTAGAAATAAACTTTATCAACAACCGACAACTTGGTGCCTTTTACAAAAAACAAGCACATAACTACTAAAAACAAGCAACGCAACACCGCTAACGATATTAAAAGTCACTAACTAAATACCCTTTTCGGAGATCCCGATAATTCCTTCAAGGATACGAAGCGACCCAACTGAACTCACTTAATATTTTACGAAAGGATGTGCCCTTCAGCCACGTATCCAATTACAAGTGCCCATAAGTTGGACATACTTAAGTAAATATTCATTCTGAGCCTCAGGAATGTGGCTACAAATACTGTTACTTTCTTGTTTCGATTTGATAATTGCAATGTTTGTATGTAGTCTACATACCAAGGACAAACATTGTAATAATCAAACCCGATCTAACCAAACATACTATTTTTTTAAGTGGTTTTAATGGGACGCGTCAATACACTCATGAGTCCTGCGAGTAAACGCCTTTTGAGGACGACGTGATCGGTTTTTTCGGAAAAAAATCTAAGATAAAATTACAAAACAAAGCGGTCGATTCACAATTAAGTACAAAATAAAAGATTTGTTAAACGCTAAAATAATCAAAACAAACACCGATGAAAGAATGAAAGTCCTTACATCTCTTACGTCGCCAATGTGTATAGTTTTTGTACACGTTAGTTATCGTATATTTCAGATGATTTAATTTTTGGAAATTAACACGACTAGCGTTTACAAGTGTGTCAAGTTTATATCACTTACTCGTATATAACAAATCTAGTTGCTAGTCTATGTACATATTGAATAGGCGCTTCTATTGGCATTGGAGTAAAACCGATTTACATTTTACCCGTGTATTCTCATGCAAACGCGTAAATTTAATAGTCAATTGGATTTCAGTTGTAGCGTCCAGAAAAAAGAGCCAAATAAAACGGGCATAGTCGCTGTAAGGTTAACGAGGCCGATAAACTCAATCGAAATAATCGGGTTTTGATTTTTGAAAACATGTTTTTTTAATACACAGATTGTATTTTTCAATTAAAATTTTACAATGTGCATTTTTTAATAACCAGTCAAAATATTTTTTAAAAGTGCTTGTAAATTTTACCCGATAGAGAAAATAAACTGGAATTTATTACTTTGTGGAAAGTTTTGTTAGGAAGGTTGTATTTATGAAGGAAAGTGCCTTAAATCCTTAAGTTAGCTCAGTTTACTTAAAGAAAACATTCCTGTAGTACTGATCGGCTGTCAGAGAGTATATGCCGATTAAGAAATCCACGAAACAAAGAACTAAATAATTTTTATGAAGAAAAAACCGACTTCATTTGGTTCCCAGTAAAAGTGAAATTTTGAATTTGTTTGAGTTAGCCAGTTTACTTCACAAAATTCCAATACACCGCACGTGTACGATTGAAAATTGAGGAGCTTTCTTAATGTCCCAGGGCTTCCATCTTCCATTACATGTGAAGTATAATCAAACGGAACTCCATTGTAGACCTTTAAAACAAACAAAATAACAATGTGTTAAATTGGATGACAGACTGTAAATTATCGAGCAGTTTCATTATGCCATCCCTGATTATCAACATCAAATGATGGCCACAGTAAGAAAATGCCTAAGCTAATTATGAACACCCTCTAATCACAATGAACGTGCCGTTCAAATTTGAGGAGTTCTCTGAATTCTTCTAGAACTCCATCATCAGAATATAAATCAAATCAAAAAGATGAATGTCACAACTAGGCTAATAAGTAGAGCTAGGTTTATTGACCAGTTCCACTTT
Source organism: Lathronympha strigana (assembly GCA_949128165.1). Lineage (NCBI taxonomy): Eukaryota > Metazoa > Arthropoda > Insecta > Lepidoptera > Tortricidae > Lathronympha > Lathronympha strigana. The sequence continues at coordinate 7,739,750 of OX421911.1, forward strand.
GCCATCCCTGGTCTTAATCATCAGGTCCACTTCATCAAAATGTTGGCTCCCCCAAAACAATGTTTTAGTTTCTTAAGGAAACCCTCAAATCAGAATGCATGTGCCGTTAAAATTTGAGGAGTTCTCTCATTCCCTTACGAATTCCATCATCAAAATAAAACTATAATCAAACAGGACTATCTTGAAGGTATTTCTTTACAAAGAAAAGATGAATGTCTCAAACCGAATGGTAGAGCTGGGAATGACCAAGCAGTTCCACTTTGCCATCCCTGGTCTTCATCATCAGGTCCACTCCACCAAATTATTAATGTTCGTAAAGAAATGCTCGAGTGTCTTAAGAAACTACCCAAATCATCATGCATGTGCCTTTCAAATTTGAGGAGTTCCCTCAGTTCCTCATGGATCCCATCATCAGAAATTAATTTTGAAAAAAACGGGACAAACCTGTAACCATCCATTTTCAGACAAAAAAATATTTTTTTAAATCGGACGATAGTCCTGGGAATTACCAAGCAGTTCCACTTTGACATCCCTGGTCTTCATCATCAGATCCACTCCACCAAATTGATGACTTTCGTAAAGAAATGCTCCAGTTTCTTAAGAAATCACTCAAATCAGCATGCATGTGCCTTTCAAATTTGAGGAGTTCCCTCAGTTCCTCATGGATCCCATCATCAGAAATTGATTTAAAAAAAAACGGGACAAACCTATACAGACAAAAAAATATTTTTTTAAATCGGATGATAGTCCTGGGAATTACCAAGCAGTTCCACTTTGCCATCCCTAGTCTTCATTATCAGATCTACTCCACCAAATTGATGATTTTCGTAAAGAAATGCTCGAGTTTCCTAAGAAATCACCCAAATCAGCATGCATGTGCCTTTCAAATTTGAGGAGTTCCCTCAGTTCCTCATGGATCCCATCATCAGAAATGGATTTTGAAAAAAACGGGACCAACCTGGAACCATCTACTTTCAAAAAACAAAAATAAAATTCAAATCGGTTCAGTAATGACGGAGTTATGAGTGAACATCCATTAAAAAATAAAAAATAAATTATAAATAATTTTTAAGAAAAAAAAACCGACTTCATTTGGTTCCCGGTAAAAGTGAAATTAAGAATTTGTTTGAGTTAGCCAGTTTACTTCACAAATATCCAATACACCGCACGTGTACGATTGAAAATTGAGGAGCTTTCTTAATGTCCTAGGGCTTCCATCATTACATTTGAAGTATAATCAAACGGAACTCCCTTGTAGACCTTTAAACAAACAAAATAACAATGTGTTAAATTGGATGACAGACTGTAAATTAACGAGCATATTCATTATGCCATCCCTGATTATCAACATCAGGTCCACTCCAGCAAAATGATGGCCACAGTAAGAAAATGCCTAAGCTAATTATGAACACCCTCTAATCACAATTAACCTGCCGTTCAAATTTGAAGAGTTCTCTGAATTCTTCTAGAACTCCATCATCAGAATATAAATCAAATCAAAAAGATGAATGTCACAACTAGGATAATAAGTAGAGCTAGGTTTATTAACCAGTTCCACTTTGCGATCCCTGGTCTTCATCATCAGATCAAGTTCATCAAAATTTTGGCTCCGCCAAAACACTGTTTTAGTTACTTAAGGAAACCCTCAAATCAGAATGCATGTGCCGTTAAAATTTGAGGAGTTCTCTCAATCCCTCATGAAGCCCATCATCAAAATAGAACTATAATCAAATAGGACTATCTTGAAGGTATTTCTTTACAAAGAAAAGATGAATGTCTCAAATCGGATGATAGAGCTGGGAATTAACAAGCAGTTCCACTTTGCCATCCCTGGTCTTCATCATCAGGTCCACTCCACCAAATTGATGATGTTCGTAAATAAATGCTCGAGTGTCTTAAGAAACTACCCAAATCATCATGCATGTGCCTTTCAAATTTGAGGAGTTCCCTCAGTTCCTCATGGATCCCATCATCAGAAATTGATTTTGAAAAAAACGGAACAAATCTGGAACCATCTATTTTCAGAAAAAAAAATATTTTTTAAAATCGGATATAGTCCTGGGAATTACCAAGCAGTTCCACTTTGACATCCCTGGTCTTCATCATCAGGTCCACTCCACCAAATTGATGATGTTCGTAAAGAAATGCTCGAGTGTCTTAAGAAACTACCCAAATCATCATGCATGTGCCTTTCAAATTTGAGGAGTTCCCTCAGATCCTCATGGATCCCATCATCAGAAATTGATTTTGAAAAAAACGGGACAATCCTGAAACCATCTATATACAGACAAAAAAATATTTTTTAAAATCGGATCATAGTCCTGAGAATTACGAAGCAGTTCCACTTTGCCATCCCTGGTCTTCATCATCAGGTCCACTCCACCAAATTGATGATTTTCGTAAAGAAATGCTCGAGTTTCCTAAGAAATCACCCAAATCAGCATGCATGTGCCTTTCAAATTTGAGGAGTTCCCTCAGTTCCTCATGGATCCCATCATCAGAAATGGATTTTCAAAAAAAACGGGACCAACCAGGAACCGTCTACTTTTAGAAAACAAAAAAAAATTCAAATCTGTTCAGTAATGACGGAGTTATGAGTGAACATCCATTAAAAAAAAATAATAATAATAAAAAATTCAGTCGAATTGAGAACCTCCTCCTTTTGAAATAGAAGTCGGTTGAAAAAACAAATATCGTTTTTAGGAATTAAGCCTTCATCTTAGGATGACCTAAACTAATAAACGTTAGGCTACGCGCGTGATTATCAGGAAACGTATTAACGTAACGTAACGTAGGTGATTCATGAAACCTGTGGTTTAACGTAGACTTTTCATAAGTAATCATTTAGTAGGTATGAGGATCAGTGGAGACAGGAGACTGAGGCGTGCTGTGAGTTACTAAATAGGCGACAAATTTCTGTTGTGACCATTCAGTCTTCTGGCACGTAAATCATGATTAATGACAACTTAGTTACTTTTTTATGATGCATTAGTGTAGCCTTTAATGTACACACGCGTTCAAAAGTGCATGGGCAATTTATGAACGCGATAGTACAGAGGTCGATCTTTTAAGGCACACAGTTTTTCATTCAAGTTAGGTAAACTTTTACTCTCACCTTCATCAAAATTATAATTTTTATGATAAACAACTGACTTCGTGGTTATAATTTTTTGTCTATTTGATAATTACTGTACAGACCCTACAGAGATCGGTTGTTTAAGGCACATGCAACAATACCAAAAAATACAGAAATAATATTGGCCGCGTGGATCGTGAAATTACCCCTATTTTTATTAGTATATGAAAAAAAATTTTGGCCAAATATTGTCCATGGGAATATAGTTTTAAACAGTACAGGTCATAGCAGCTAGGCCACCTCTTTGTTTCATATTTGTCTAATGCAAAACTTATGTAGAGACCTATGTATATAAATTAAAACCATTCCTAAAGCCACTTCTTTATTTTATACTATTCTTAACTTATCTTTAGTAATTGGGTATTGTCTGAGCTCGAAGGAAATTTCCAATCAAATTGAACAGTAGTTACTAATTATAAATTTACTAAAACGGTCGCGTAAAACTTTGAAAACTAACCTACGATCTGACCTCGATGATTTATAATGTGTGTAAATCGTGAAAGTATAAATAAGTAAATATTAAAAAGCAAATCAATTCATTTTTGCTTTGAGTACTATTTTTCAAACCAAAGCAATTGAAAGATTCCATCAAATATCGCCAGCTAAAAGCAATTTCAATTCAAATGATAAATATTCATTACAAAAAATACACAATGAGAGAAGTTAAATTTCATCGCCACTGGTATTTCAACAATCAACGCGACTGGCACGCATAACAGGTAATTCCTAAACAGAACGAGCGGACGTGTACGCGTATTCGAAAATAGCTGAATTTAGGGGTTCCGAAGCAATTCCATTTATTGCAAAGTCGTATTTTACCACGATATATATCGTTTCAGCGACTTAAAAGCACGGATGCTATTTTGGAGATTAGAATATAAAATTTTCTTCAAACCTCTGAAAGAGTAAAATTCTTATGTTGCTAAAACCGCTTGATTAAATAATACTTATTCTCGCACGGTTAAATAATTCATTGCTGACTTGAAACGCTGGGAAAATTTAATCAAGCTATTTCCATTTTCAAAAGATAGCGGCCGTGATTTTCAATAGTTTTTATTTCTCTGTGGTGTGGAAATCTGGTTATGCAATCGTATTTCACACCTTTAATTCTTGGTATTTTACTGTATTTTCGAATTTTCTGAATCTACCTTTTTTCAGGCGCACAGATAGAACTTTTATTGAATTTCAAATTGTCATTTATTTTAATAGAAAAATATTGCAGAGTATATACAAACGTACGTACTTTGAGGATGAAATAGCGAAGGTATATATATATATTTAGTTTGTAAAAATGCCTACTTCTAAGTATTTAGTAGCTATTTTGGTTAAATGATATCTAATAATAATAAGACATTTATTCAAGAAGTTTGCATTACATGATAAAAAGATACATGGATACACTTGACATATACCTACAATATCTACTTGGTACACAATAATGAAAGAAAATAACTGCCAACGTCTTACTAAAAGTGATTAGATTTCATAATTACTTGTCATTATTTAGTATTTGGAGTCTAAATTAGATTCCAATTTAAAGTTGAAAATAGGTTTAATGCAAAATGTATATACCTAGATATTTAAATTTACATATTAATTTAAAAAGTATTTATATTAAAAGGCGTTTTGATCTATATACCTCGTGTAGGTCCCGGTCCGCGTCAAGTACGCGGGCACTCGCAAGGTTAAACTTTTATTACGTATAAGAACGTTCACTGAACTGATCCCAGTTTAAATCACAAACACAAAAATAAGCCCCTATTAACTGTCTCGTGTACCATCTTCAGACATCGGTGTACCTGAACAATCGCGAGTACTTATGAATGCACAGCACGCCCGCGAGTCCCCACAAAAATGAATAGATAGGTTGTATAGAGGGGCCTTATTCTAATCGCTAGCGATGTGGAGGCAACATTCAATTCAGATGCTAACCAGTATTAGAGCTGTTTGTATTTTATTTATTTATTTTATTTATTTTTTACAGCAACACTTTTATACTTCTATTTTACACTAATTCTTATTGTATAAAATTGAAAAATTGTCCAGACAAACGTTTAAAGACTTAGTGTGCAGTAACAGCCCAAAAAGACCTAGGTCTGTGCTAAGGCTAGTTACATTAGATTCATGTGACAAATACTGTTGGGACCGATCGAGAAATTGTTGGACTTTTAAATGTGATAAGTCGGTGAAATAAGTTAGAAGTTTTTATTTTACTATAAATATTTTACTTTAAGTAGATACTCCTATTTTACTTATATATGGGATCGGTGATTGTATGATAAGATTAAATGTTAAATATGTGTATTTTTATATACTATAGTTATGTTATATTTTTGAATAGGGAAATATATGTTTCACTAGGGGAACGATTTTGAGTAGAAGTTATTAAAGTCGGTTTAAGTGAAGCTCAGAAGAATTTGTTTACTTTTTTTAATTTAAATTATAAGTTTTTTGTTTTAGGTTTTGCGTCGGATTGTTTGTTTCATTTATCTCCAATAGTTCTTGAAGATCACTAGGTAGTTTATTTTATACGGGTCTCCGAAATAAAGTCACGCTGGTTGGCTCTAAAAATCGGGTCGCTCGCGCTCGTTCGATCAATGGGAGCACCTAGTAAGCAGCTCGCCCGGCCTCACTTTCCCCGGAGTCTAAAAATAGATGCTCGACAGAGTTAGCCTATGCGCGGACTGAATGAAACTTGCCGAGAACGAACTCTGCCCAAATTTTGCGCGATTGTTTTAACGTAGTCATGATGTTGACTTAGGTCTATGTGCTACAATTTGACCTTTATAATCGAACTTTCTATTAACTTTGTTACTTGGAAATATATATGATATAAGCATCTAGAACATGGATACAATTTTACTTAAAGAGATCAGTTTAAAATTTTAATTTAAAAAATATTTTCTACGTTTCGGATAGCATTACAATTTTAATTAAGAATATTGCTGAGATATTTTAAGAACAGAACTAGCTAATTCAATTACTCTTAAATTAACTTTACAACTTCATTCATAAAATCCAATCCAATAACTAAGGAGAGTTATTTGCGTCATCATGTGAAAAATAATAGTTCTGCTCTACGATCTGTGCTACGCCGTAGCACTCAGATCGTAGCAGATTTACACAGAAAACCGAATCTGAAATAACATAATATTTTGCGCCTATCTAGCATAAGAGTGTCGCGACTATATCTCGCGGTCGAGAATAACAACTGGCATTGTCTAATCCGAAGAGTTAGAAAATGACAGGTGTAATTTTCGACCGCGAGATACTGCATCCGCAGAAATCTTGTGCTATAGGGCTACTGGAAACTTCAATGCTTGTTTTTTGTGAAATTCCTCTTATATTAACCTAAAATTCTAATTTAACTAAACTTTATACTTACACTAATCAAAACTGTAACTTGTTATAGAATGCCCGCCGGCCGCAGACGGCATGGAGCGCTTCGCGTGTCCCACGCCGGACCGGCAAGGCCGCTACCGTTGCATCGACGACCATGTCCTCTGCGACGGCTTCATCGACTGCCCCAACGGCGAGGACGAGGATCGACAAGCCTGCATGTTCTACAAGACGGTATGCACTTGTTGTATTATGTTGTAGCACTTAGAATTAAGAACCGGCAAAGCTCACATATCATCAACCACAATGTCTGCCTTGATAAAGCAGTCTTTATCAACTACCCCAACAATGAGAAAGAGGATTGAGAAGCATCTGTGATCTACATAAAGCAACATACTAATTGTACCCTTTTCAGAAAACACTCTAAATACGTACCCGACCGGTTCGGCTGCTATATCGACAACCAGGTGCTCTGTTACAGCTTTTTAGAGGATTACCTCCCATTGTGATATTGTGTAGTCGGTTGAAAATAAGGTTATGCACATGGGTGCTACATACCTACGTACATGTAACTATAATATGGCAGAGTTCTTTATAATTATTAATTAATTTCGTATTGGTTTTGTTCTAGACCAAGGCGCACCTGGACGTGCTCGCGGACGCACTACTGCGGTGGGCGCGCGGCCGCTAAGCCCCCTCCCGGACCCCGATCCTAGTGCTCCACACACCACATCTCCGACCTCATCATTATTACCCTAGATCAAAAAGCCAGTGTGCTCTTATGAATAGCGGACGCTGCGATTTACTATCCGAAGTTCCGGACGCGACCAGCTGATTACTCGTAGACGAGTTGAAATGAACGTAATGAAACATATCAAGTAGTGGTTCAGCCTATGCCAAAAACATGACCACTTAAAGTGTAGTGTGTAAGGACTCCGAGCGTGAACGGATAAGACGATTATGTAGGAGATGCGCGAGAGTGCGTCGGTTGGAACGAGGAAGTGTTGCTCTGGTTTCGTCCCAAGTAACCTCTCCGCAGCTATTTTATTTCCCATTGATATTTCGTACCTTCTAGCATTTATTAAACTAAAATGTGAGACTGGTAGTCGACATTGTTAGTCGGTAGATCATTAAATTATTAAATATAGAATAGTTCTTCATCTGACGAAACATTTTTTGTCGATTTGTTGATGTATTTACCTTTTTACTCTGTTATTAGTTACTGCATTCCACACTTTACGATGGTTGTAATATAGATAAAAGCTCTAAAATGTATATAATACGAATACTATAAATTATTTGTGTATTGAATTGGTTTACTCTCGCGGCCTACACGTAACGAAGGGAGCTGCGAGCCGCTGCCGCTGCGTGCGGCTCGTGATACTTCTGCACATTCCATGTTTTGTCAAAACGCTTATGATATGATAATGTCTCAGTAAACTTAAATAAACTTCATCTCGAATAAGGCAGCTACTGTATATTATTATGTAAAACATTAGTTATTAAGATGGCGTTTTATTCATTATTTTTAAATACACATAAAAAACCGGACTTACTAATAAATTCCGTGTTATTTTTTAATTATTTTTTCTTTGGTTTATAAAGCACAAGAGTTTCGACTGAATACTTGTCTTATCTGATTAATTTTACGGTTAATAATTATTAGACTTAAGATGATTTTAATAGCAGCAACACTATCTAGTCAAATGAGTTCCTAATAAAATCATAATTTTAAATAGTTATATAATCTTCATAACTTTCCTTTGAATATAATTCCCGTAACTTAGTCAATGTTTCATATTCAAACGTAGGTACGAGATTGTTCGATGCCTGATTGATTCTTCCACTGTTGAATTCGTTGTCACAAAAGATTTTTAAAATCAATTCCCATGTATATTTATTTCTCTCGACGACCGTTCCTTTTATAATTACTGAATGAAAGTATCCATTTCAATAAAGATAGTCTCCGATATTTTTACGCTGTAGTTCACATCCACTTTGTATTAATAATTATAATACACATAATATTATTTAAATACATATTAATAATTAACTCGTTGTTATAAGATACAGTACATCATTGTGTCTTTATTTTGGGGTTTATTAAATATAAGAAAATAAACATTATAAAGTCATATAGTGGGCTGGAAATATAGTTTAAATGTCTGGAAATTAGTAAAGTTAGGGCTTGTAGGACATATTCCTAATGAAATATAATTAGATAAACTGTAGAGGCTCTGTCTACATTTATGGATAGTTAAGACGTATTTAATGGAATCGAATGCACCAATACAAGTAGCAGGTAGTATATTTTTAAGAATAAGCACCGTAAATTTTTAAAGTTATGTAAGTTAATGGTTAGTATTCTAGTTATGACAAAACTTCAACTGTCGTATATTAAAATAAAATGTCTTCAATGCACATCATAAAAAATACGTGCAAAACATCTTTAAAATGATACAATAACATATGAAAAATATCCAACACACCGCCCCAGGAAAATTGTAGTAAGAAGGCCTTGTTTATCTGACCGCCCGCAAACTACGCCGCTGACATAAGGTGCACGGAATAAGAAATAATAGGCTTTTCTCGAATCAGAAAGCGTGTGAAGTAATTACTTATGTAGAACATTACTGTTTAATAGGTTAATGTCAGTAGTTTTTAGATATTAAAGAATAGGGATAGAATAGCAATTATTTTTAGAACAGGATGTGAACTTAAGTGTCCCACGATAAAGTTTTTGAAATTATAGAGGCACATCAAAGCAATGCAAATGTATTAGATACTATAGTTTACACGATTGTACCTCTACAATAGCATAAGAGCTTTTCCAAATTTTTGACCTTAATAAACAACGTTACAGTCTGTTAGAACACGTGTTCTTGAGCCAGCAGACTCGGCGGTGTTTATACATATTTTTTTATTGTTTGCATGTAAAGTTCGTTTCATACACGCTAGACACCATAGAAATTTAAAAAGTTTTTTACTTAAAAATGTTATTGCTTTGATGTTATAGTTTCATATATACTTTATCGTATATTATTCATAAATAAGCCTTTTTCAAGGTATTTATATTAAATTACAATTTAAAGTACGTTGTGAGATTTCGTTGTAGGGTTTCCTTTAACGAAATTTGATGGGTCAGGTTTCCAATTAATTAAATTAGATTACGATACAGTTGAGCGTGATAATTCTAAATCTTTGTGACAATGAATTAAAACAATCAATTATATAATAAATCAAAATGCTGCAGTATGACAGAGACACGGGCGTAAAACTCTAGCTAGAGTTCCATTCATATGATGTGAATACCCACCACTACTAACAGAGAGATATCATCATCTACATCTGTATTGTAATACAATGGCAACTCACACTCTTAAGTCATTCCTTAACCTCGAGACAATTATTATTATTAAAGGGTTGAAAATCCCTCGGCCAAGACGCTTATAAAATGTTTACTGGAAAGACATGGACAGAGGAAATTACCTAAATGGAATATCCGAGTATTAAAAAAATTATGTTTATATAGAATTATTTGTGCTGTACTTATATTCGTGTTTAGAAAATTAATTTCATGAATATTTAAGGCGAGAACATTTTTCAAATTATACACTTCTGTGATTTTGAGTTTAGTTTGTCTGTCTCTAAATCATCATTGTTCTTTAATATTTTTTCGTCAAGAAGTGTGATTGTACATATTTTATTAGACTGTATGTTACCCATAATGGATATATTATTAATGTAATTGCACCGACATTTGCCTGTTTTGTATGTGCACAGCAATTTATTGTGATATTTTAAATACTATAGGATAAGTGCAAATCATGATCTCGCGAGTAGACTATGTACCTATCAATGTGATTATAATTTAAATTACATATAAATTAAATTGAATATGTATTATGTCAAATTAGTCTCTATTGAATATGGACGCGTCTTATTTATATACCTTCCTAGTTTAGGCCGGCTAGACCATTCACTAATTTAGCCTCGTGTAACTTTGCTAGAGCCTATTTGTGCTTGCGTTGTGCGGCATCCTCTCTAGAAAGACTGTTAGACGGCCGGGTCAAACTATTCAAAATTAGTCAAATGTCGTCAAAAGCTCATAGCACCTACAATGTTTATTTTGAACTAGAGTGGACGCCGCATCACAGAACTGTCACTGTCTCTATTTTATTCGGAATCTTTAGCAATTTTCGTCAATTTTATGAATACTTGTGTATGTAGAAATAAATAAAATACGAAGTGCTAATCGTTGTCCACAGTCGTCCTAAGCTGTAGCCCTTGCGGGACCGCGGCGCGCGCGCCGCTCGTCCCGCCTGCGTCGCGGATCGCCCCATTATTTCATTGCACCTCACCACTATGATATTTATCTAGTTATTGTTATAAAATTATTTAAATAACTATGTAAGCACACGACTACGAGCACAATTTTTCTACACATTTATTAAGTACCTTTAACCTGTAAGAAGGTAAATTAAATGTTGATCAAGGTTTCTAGTCACTTTTATATTTCGCAAATTACATGCGATAAATACAGATATTCAAGAAGTAACAACGTATGCTCATGGAATCTTCCGAACTCAGTTCAAAGTACATATTTGTAATACCAACCTATTTCTCAGACATGATATATTACAATAATCGCTCAAATGGGAAAACTACTTCGACGATATTTATTGTTGAAGTAAACTATTTTTAGATGTCACCCTTGTTAGTTATCATAAACTACATTAAATGCTTTTAATTTAGTCAATTACTAGATGCACTGATAAAACGCTACAGAGATTTTCCGCAAGAAACATGCAAGTTAAGTGACGAAAAATTATTAAAAAAATGATTTTTTTGATAGTAGTTGTTACTTTAAAAATACAACTATTTTTGTAGATACATATTATCTATTTGATTACCACTAGATAGAGATTTACATACTAAATATTTTATCATACTGTTACGTTTGGCTATGTAAAGACAAACGTACCTATATTTATTTATGCACTATCGAAATCACTGATACCGTAGCTGCTTGGTGAACAATGATCGGATTATGTAAACATGATATCTATCTATCTAAGGGCGTTTTTATCGCACTTATATATCAGTGCGAGCAAGACGCAGCACATTTGTAATTGTTATGGTGTCGTATTTTTTACATTGAAATGTCCCTTAATGAGGCTCCATTTTTTTTGCCTATTTAATCAATTATTATGTCCTTGAACTGCCTCTTTTTTAAACATCTTCCAGGAATAAGTAGTAGTAACTTGATATTAAAGCTTCAAGGGCAAGCCTATAAAAATATTTATTTATCTAACGAAATATAGTGAAACATATGTTTAGATTCCCAACTCTGTTGCGCTTGACATATCCGCCGTGTATGCATTTAAATACGTAAGTTCATTTGAATGTGAACAAAGTTTCACGTATTATATTGCATGATAAATCAGAAAGCTTGAAAGTCTAATTTTCAAGCGCATACGGTAGAAATACCAAAAACGGTCCTAGATTTACCATTTTGAGAATCTCGTAATGGCAAACTACGTCTGCCTACGTCATCAGCTACAGTCTCAGTGGTGTACGGTATGATCAACCAAATGGAACACTGGGTCAACATGGAACTATAACACTAGTTACAAACGAAATCTTCGTCTTACAATTCAATACAACCAGATAGCATAATCCAGAGTACCGTTTCGCTGATCCCTTGGCGTCGTACAGAGCTCTCCCAAGTGAAGCGACCCTCACACTTGCACGTCAAGATTAAAGGGCCGTCACCAAGCACAAAGAACTTTTACACATTCTATAAATTCTTCGTTCTTTTCGACGGCCCTTTAACCCCATCAACTAAGTTGATAGTTTTCTCGTTCTCTCTGAGACTCTTGCGTTTAGCCGTGTCATGCACGAGTTCACTTGACTTGTCATTTCGCAGAATATGTATGCAACTCATATGGCGATAATCTTAATAAGTCAGGTGTAGTATTACCGAGTCGACCCTGTGTCTTGGCGTATATAAGTATATATAGCGTGTTAAATGTTATTTACCGGTATATTTTTGCAGTATGGAACATTTATTGACGTTTTTCATATATGGACGGATCTACTTTTCTTGTCCATTCTTAGGTTTCCCGGGTAGCTCCAAATCTCTCTCCAAACTATGATCATAGTTGTCTCTTGGGTTGACATAAACACAAAGAAGTAGTTGATTCAGTCCAGTCGTAAGTTGTTCGCTCCATTAAATATGCTTGTCATTGATGAAACACCTTTAATTTGTAATGTATATGTTTATCGAATTAAATAGGCCAGGTCTAACCAGTATAGGAGTCTTCTTAGATTACCTACATTTGTTACGGATGTCGAGTTCCAGCTATACTGAACTTGACGAAATATTTGGGAAACAAATAACAGTTGATTTGTACAGGCTTCGATTCAGGGTTGACTTCGCAATGTAAACGTGGCTTCATAACGACTACGCTATTTTGTAGGCGTAATATACTTTTGGACTATTTATTATGTATTGTTAATTACTATGTATGTTGTATTAAGATAAAAAATGAAAACAAAAAATAAATGTTAATAAATGCCTCAGCCAGATGAGATAGGAGTTTTATTTCGATACTTCCCACATCTTGCCCAAGGAAATCGTAGCGCATAAATACGTAGAAAAACGTCCAATTACGTAGGATAACACGAGTAAAATTTATAGGTTAGTCTTTTCACCATCGATATTGAAAACAAATATAATTATGCATCTAAAATACGCCTTCCTTTTAAAGAACGCCTCACTCCTCGTCTTTGCTATAGTGACGTTAACCGACGACGCAAATAAATCTCGTATGTAGTGATGGTAGCGTTAACATTTTCGACGCTATGTTACATACAAACACTTTCACGCACGTCACTGAAGTGTCAAAACTGAAGTTGAACTTTATATATATGAACGGTACCATGTCTATGAACGGTACCTACATATAAAGCAACATTGCTTTGTGGTCTGTAACCTTAATTTAATCCATCTTTGGCGTTGAAACTGCTTCGCCGAACGTCTTTGACGTGTATTCGTCAAACACATTAATGCGATCATCTATTAGGGCCACTTGACCAAGTGGGTTAGCAAAGCCCGGGGTTAGCAAAAAGCCCGGTTAAGCGTTTTTATTATTTTTACCCGTACTACGGTAAAGCCAACGGGAAGGGTAATGATTTTAACAATCAATGTATGTATATATTTGTTAAGAATGGGATTTGACAGCTAACTCCGGGTTAATTGACTAACCCTCGTGGCTGTGAAAGATTATTGTATGAATTTGAGTTTAAATGTTTCAAACAATTTTGAACCGAGCTTTATATAAAGATAAGGCAGACATTAAAAGAAAGAAACGGTTAAACACACAACACCGTTTTTTCAATATGAATGTCAGTATGACACGAAAGTTTGAATTGTACAAGACAAACATCTCAATGCTGCAATGATTAACAATAAAAAGGATTGATACCACCTTTTTAGTTGAAAAGGTCACTCTAAAATAAGGTTGCATGCCCACCACTGGCGGCGGGGCTGACACCGGTACCTACATCACACTCTTCGCTCTTTTGCTATGAAAGTTATTGTACACGTGCCACGCACTTGAACAGCTTTTATGTATTATCAAGAGCAGGTTATCTCCTTTATAGGTTAACCAACGTTACGTAATGATTACTTAAATGCAGCAACGCTAGTACGAGTATCCTTTTATTACCGACGCATTTTAAAGCATATGCCCGTATCTATGTGTGTGTGGTTATCTTATTGCAGATAAAAATGCTGTGCCAGCGTGCCACTGGGGCAGTTGACGGTAAGCACTAAACGTAAATAGAAAGATTATTTGCGTCGTAATAGTACATTTCGATGCTAGTGCGGAAAGCATGTCATTACTTCGCGAGCCCCGAGGTATCTTGCCACGAGCCGTAGGCGAGTGGCAATACTCGGGACAAGTGAAAAATGACATATCTGCACGTTAATCGAACGACGTTTTTCAATACAGATGCGAAAGAATTAAAATACATAAGAACGAATTTGAAAGAGCAATAGCTACAAGGCTTGACATGAAATAGTGTTTGCTGTGAGTTATCTTTCACAATTTAACTATAGTTACGGAGCGGAACACTTCAAGAGTGCAAAGCGTATACTAAGATATCTCAACGGCACCTCCGACGTCGGAATTCTCAGAAAACCGGACTGGGAAGCCTGCAAGTTAGACCGAAAATCATTTTCAGGCTACTGTTTTATATATGCAGGAGGGTGCATCAGTTGGTCGTCGTGAAAACAAAGAAGCGTGGCGCTTTCCACGGCCGAGGCGGAATACTGTGCGATCACTAAAGGATCGAAAGAAGCTATTTAATGACCTGGGAAATCGTATAGAAAGTGTGCTAATTTTAAATGACAACTTTAGCTTTAAAGTTAAGTCATAACCCCATCGTTTCATCAAAATCCAAGTATATCGACCTGAAGATGCATTACATTAGACATTGCATCCAGAACAAACAGGTTTGTTTAAAATATTTAGAAACAAAGAAGATGGCGGCTAATTTGTTGATGAAGGGCTTAGCGATGAAAGAGCTGATGGTACATCTTGGATTGGGATAGAGCTGCGAGGAGGCGGACGACACGGCCCAGCACACACTGGAGGAGTGTCCCCGCTGGGCCGTGCAGAGGGCTCAAATGGTGGCGGATTTGGGGTTGGGTGATCTCTCGCTTGGCAGTGTCGTGGCGGCCATGCTGCAAAGCGAGAGATCCTGGGATGCGGTTGCCTCCTTCTGTGAAACCGTCATTTCTCAGAAGGAGGCCTCGGAGAGGGAGCGCGAGGATAGCGAAGAGGCGCTTCCTCTTCGGCGGAGGCGTAGGGGTCGAAGACGCGCGCGGTATGCCACGATATACCGCGTTCTCCCCCAGTAGGGCCGAGGGTAGGGGACCCTCAAGCTTGGCCCTACATGCCTGGGAGGGGGTTCCGAGCGTTGCGGTTCCCCCTCTCCTTTGATGCAGGAGCCCCGGCTCAAGACGAGCCGGTACAGTCGGGGGGCGTCGCGGATGATATGACATTCCCACGGCGTCCCCATGCAACGACAAGTGGTGGCAACGCCGCAGAGGTTTTAGTGGGTAGGCTCCTCCCCTCCCTCCGACTAGCGGAGGGGTTGCTGGAGGAGAGAGTCCCACATACCCCCCACTAATGGGCCATCCCCAGGTCCCGGGGGGATGCGTAATGCATTTCCTCTGCGACAAAAAAAAAAAAAAAAAAAAAAGAGCTGCGAGGAGGAGTGTTGGTACGCCGCTGCCCTATGGCCAACTTTTAATCATCTACGTGAAAGTCATGTCTAAATTGTAAAACTTAGAAAAAGACGTTTTCTTTAAATACATTGTTCGTATTTAGTTAACCCGGTATATTAATCATCCACATCCCCAACATAGGTGACACTAAATGACAAAGTGTACTCGAAACCAGTACACTCAAGAGAGGAAATGTTATTAATAATTACAGCAGCCTCCGAACAAATTAAAGCAAATTTTGTGAACCTTCATAATGAAATACGTTTAAGACTTAATGTTTGTGTTCAAAACGGTGGTTCACACTTCGAAAACCTTATTCATTAAAAACATGTTATCTTATGTCTTGTTTATTTTCCTACTCATAGTATTGTGACAACAAGATGGATGTGAACATTGTGAATTGTATGATTTTGGTTATGAAACTGAAATTGCTAAAATAATGAAAATTATAAAATAGTGCTAGAAATATGGATATTTATTTTAATTGATATGTTTAAATTGTTAGCAAGTTCATTTGACAACCATTTTACCTACCTTGACATTTCTTGTCATAAACTAGTAAACACTCCATGACACATACTAACATTTCACTTGCTGAGCAACGTGTGGTGTCGGAGTGATTCGTGAAGTGCCGTATTTGCTTACTCTGTTTCTCGATCTCGATCAGGGATTACATTTTCTTATTCACACTCTCAATTAAAGATTTGTTCATAATTAAGTGCAAAGCTTAAATAAATGATTTATTTTGTTTCAAAAATTAATGCGTATAATATTGTCTTCTGTTACCGCGATTGTTATTCATTAAAATTAAACACTTTAGAACGGATTAATCGCGTATATTAACACCATGACCCTACGTTTCGAGCCCTTTACAGCACTCGTTTTCACACAAAATTCACCAATTACTGTTCGTAGAAGTCAATGAATGTATAGTCAGCGCATACGTATGCATAGTTGGTGCCTGCAATCTGGAGACCGATTTGGATTTTGAAATCTCAACAGATTTATGGTTATGGCACATACGACCGATCGAACTTAATCGAATCGATCGAATTAGCTCGCGGGCCATTCGCGAACTTATTAGCGCAGTACAGCTGGTACTTACGTATTAGCGCACACGAAATGCGCAGAAAGTGGAAAATTGAGAGTAAGAATAAGTAGAACATGTAAGATTTCACACTCCAAACAAATTCTTAATGATATTTCGTTCAAATATAACAAATGTACCTACCTACCTACAAAGCAACGTGACTAGAAAGGTCCAAAAAAATATAGTTAAAAATATTCCGTCTCCACAAGGTCCTTTTTTGTCCAAATTACATATTACCTAAATATGCCCATTTTTAGAGTAATTAAAAATCATTTTCCCCTCAATAGCTCGGAAAGCGCTGTTTTGTCCTTTAAAACTATCGCGGAAAAACGCATTTTATCCACATGTGGGGCAAAGTAATCTAATTCCTATCACTTACCACCAGTCCAGTATAAGTGAGTCCTATATGCCCATAGTAAATATGCGCAATCGGAGGTCACACCTTAAATTGGTCATGTGATCATGTCTTATCCCGCACTTGGTAAGCTGTTGGCAATATCTAAGTATCAGGAGCGTACTTACTCTCTGCCAAATTTTGAAATTGATTTTTGATGGTTTCTTCAAGATAACTTACATGTGGATAAGATTTATAATCGTATGTAGTCTGTATTTTCCTCGCAATAGTGAGGGGAAAAATGTTGTATTACACTCGGCGGCAAAGTTTGTTCAACTCTCGTGCCTTGAGACCCTCGTAAAGCTCAAGATTCCAGTTATTGAACCACTTGCTACGCTCGTGGCTCAATTTTGGAATCTTTCGATTGCTCGGGTCTCAATATAAGCCCGAGAGTTAAACAACAACTTTGCCCCCCTTGTATAATAAAAAACTATTAAAGGTCGCTCAAAGGGAAGCAATTTTCCAGTATAAACATGTATGAAAATAAATTAAGGCATTAATAAATCTAATATGAAAACGTTTTTAATGGGTTTTGAAACAAATGTCAATTCAAATTTAGATTTTTGGGTCAGTTAGGTATTTTTTTTTGTATTTGGTTAATTGCAAAACAACAATCTGAGCGACCTCTAAACCAGAAACAAATGAGTTCAAATTAGGCACATTTTATAATATAATAAATGGAACCTTGTGGAGGTAAAACATATCATACTTTTTTACCTCCATACAAAGTTGGACCACACTAATGGTGACATTAAAGGAATCCAATAAATCACGACGCGTAATTGTGTTATTTATTGTAGCAAGGACCATTTACCATGTATATTTAGAACGTTAAATTCGCAGCTTTCCACCCACGGTGACAATTCCATTTAACAAACCGTTCAACCATGTTTACTGTTTAGTTTGATTCGATTTCCTTATTCCATTAAAGGAAGGAAAACTACAAATGATTTACAAAAACCTACTTACTATAATATAATTCTTAAGAAAAATGACAGACTTCCGGGGGCCGAGGAGTATTTCAAAATATTTTTGTTTTTTTATTGTTTTATTTACGTTTCGGGTGGATACCGTTCCTCGACCCGAGCATATTTACAAAGCAGCTGACGTTGACGAAGCTTCATTATACTTCTCCCTTAATCACTCTACGAAATATCACAGTTAAAGTAATGAATCGATGATCCAAGAAATTAGCAACTCACCCGAGGTGTATTAGGCCCCGTTCTCGACACATGTTATAAGTAGGTACCCACATATTATTTGCCTGCGCTCTGCAGCGTCGAGTTCGCGACCTTACTAATTGCCTTGCAATAGGAGTACTTATAAATCAACATCTATAAGCTGTATAACTTACCCAGAACTGATCTTCCCCTTTAAGTCATGGTTGCCGGCAATGTCAGCAATGAAAAATGCTGCTGACTTCGCATCGCATGAGTGATGACGACTCCCGCCTTCATTGTATGTGATAGGTAGTTGACGAATTGCTTGGCTACAGAGACGATGAGTTTAGGTACCTAAAAGTAAAGAAGTTATTTGTAAGTACATATTCTAAGGACACAAACCCATTCCCAAAAATCGGTTGTATAGGAACATAGGTAAGGGTTTTTGCGATTTAGGTAGGTACCATGAGTTAGGTAGTCATTTTGAATATTAACAGTTTTAAGGTACATTACAACTGTTGCTGCTGTTAGATATTTACCATGATACGATCCTCGTAGGTACTTTATATAAATACAAAAAGGCTGCGAAATTTTTTTCGTGATTTTCACTTATTCTTCTGAGGAAATTTTACTTTTTGTCTATGGTAAGTATAAAAAATACTAGCAGCCAGTATACCACAGGTTAGTTAGCTTTTTGACCATATTACATTATCAAATAAGTAGGTGACTTTGATCATAGATTTCTAAGTCAAAGAAATAGGACGAACCTTTGCCATTGTAATATCTAGGTACAGTCACGTCTGTTAATATTTATACACTTCGGAACTTATTACATCGGAATATGGTTCAAAATTGAATACAGGTGCATATATATTTATGAAGCCGACCGTACATGTGAGTCAAATCTTCTATGATCATCATAGATGTGGAATCCTATATCACCTTAGGTGTAATATCGAGATTTTTTTTCGTCTAGAATGGCTTTCACATCTTGCGCTTTTATGGTGCTTTTACATGCTCGGGTTCTCGGCCGAATGATTCGGCCCACCCTAGTACACGCTCATTCGAGACAGACTATATAGATAAAATTTAAGCCAGACCATAGACAATTTAAGCTTTTTCAGGTAGTTTCGGTGAGTTAAACGGTGTTTTAAATAGCTTTGGTTATTGAAACTATTTAAGACGCTTTTTAAATAGCTTTACCCGAAGTGAAATTATTTAAGACACCTTTTAACTCAACCAAACTACCTGAAAAAGTACTTAAATTGTCTCTGGTCTGGCTTAAGTTTTCTCTATATAGTCTGTCTCGAATCATCGTGTACTAATATGGCCGAAACATTCGGCCGAGAGCCCGAGCATGTAAACGCACGGTTATATAGCAAGATGTATTTTGTCAATGTCAGAGTCGTAGACTTCCGTTTCCGTCACTTCGAGCAACACGTCATGGTGCCTCTACATGCTCGGGCTCTCGGCCGAATGATTCGGCCGCGGGCGAATACACCCTAGTCACTCTTATTCGAGACAGACTATATAGATAAAATTTAAGCCAGACCATAGACAATTTAAGCTTTTTTAGGTAGTTTCGGTGAGTTAAACGGTGTGTTAAATAGCTTTGGTTATTGAAACTATTTAAGACACTTTTTAAATAGCTTCACCCGAAGTGAAATTATTTAAGACACCTTTTAACTCAACCAAACTACCTGGAAAAGTACTTAAATTGTCTCTGGTCTGGCTTAAATTTTCTCTATATAGTCTGTTAGTCTGTCTCGAATCATCGTGTACTAACATGGCCGAAACATTCGGCCGAGAGCCCGAGCATGTAAACGCACGGTCATTCACGGCAGTCCGCCGGCACTGTCAAACTACAGTGGGACGGTGGTGTGACGTTTCTTTGTTTTCATACATTTGCTTTGTTTAGAAACGAATACAGTTTATAAATTTAATGTGAACCATTGCTTTGTTTAATCTCTTGCAACTTGCCAAATCATGTCGGGTTGTGATTCCCAGAAAGCTGAAACTTCCAAGGATAATATATCCACCAATTCCATCGACGAAGGGCTGCCTCGAGAGCTTAGTCAGTTAAGTTTATCGAGTGCATCAAGCCAAGACGAATTTTACTGTGATAAAGGACATTCCGAAACAGCATTGAAAAATATATACGGATATTATCAAGCCCAGAAGCTATGCGATGTAGTCTTAATAGCAAGTGGTACTAGGTATGTATTTATAATTTTCTGATTAAACTGTTTTTATTTTTTGCTGCCTTGAGTTCATACATACGGAAGTATATGATGTTGTTGTCGTCCTATGGCACCCCAGAGGTGCAGAGGGCCTTCACAAGCTCGTGGCATCCGCTCCTATCTTCCACGACCCTTCTAGCCTCGTTCCAGCTCAGTCCAACTGCATATAGCTCATCCTCGACAGACCGTCGCCAAGAGTTTCTAGGTCGTATATAGTTTTATGTAATTACTATGAAACTTTCTCTAAAATGATCAGAATTAATAGTGCATGTAAAAACCCTTAGCCTACAATACAACTCACAAACTATTCTTATTTTAAATAATTTATATAGAGTTTTGACACTACATGAGCGACTCGCGAGCGATATCGAACCCTTAAGTCTAAGGAGAGACTTCGCCTCCTTATGTGTATTCTATCGCTTGTACAATGGATTGTGCTCTGAGGAATTGTTTGATATGATGCCAACGGCTGCATTCTACCACCGCACCGCTCGCCGTCGGCAGGGTGTTCACCCGCATACCCTGGAGCCTAAATGGTCTCGTACCGTGCGGTTTATGAGGAACTTCCTCCCGCGGACGCTCCGGCTGTGGAATGAGCTCCCTGCCACTGTTTTCCCAAAGGACTACAATATGGGGTTCTTCAAAAAAGGAGTGTTAAAGTTTTTAAAGGGTCGGCAACGCGCATGTAACACCCCTGGAGTTGCAGGCGTCCATAGGCTACGGTGACCGCTTACCATCAGGCGGGCCGTATGCTTGTTTGTCACCGTCGTAGTATAAAAAAAAAAAAAACATGACTGGATAATTCACTGTGTATAAGCATTTTTATTTTTCCATACAGGATATCAGCACACAAAATAGTATTAACATCATGTAGTGAGTACTTTGCTGCTATGTTCACGGGGTCACTGCGAGAGGCACAGTTGGCTGAAATCACACTGGAGCGGATGGACTCCCAGGCCCTGCAGGCACTAGTTCAATACTGCTACACAGGCACCATTGGTAAATATATCTTCATTGACCAAACTCAGATTGTTTGACGCACCACATGATGTGCCACATGGTGATCAGACAATGGTGCCCATGGGTACATAATTACAGATACTTTCTCTAGGGGGTATAGAAACCAAATCATGTTGGGCCATTGCTTTTCAATATTTTCATTCACTTTTGCGTTCAATTTGCTGTAGTTCAGAAGGTAAGCCTCATTTGACATAGACACAGTGGCGTAACTAGGTGGGGGCAAAGGGGGCACGTGCCCCGGGCGCAACTTTTAAGGGGGCGCCAAATTCACCTGGCCCATATATCCCACAAAGCTGACAACTGTGATAATTTCTAACATTTATTTAAACGTTCACAATTTTCACACATTATCAATTTTCTAAAACGGGACTTAATCGTGTCGACGTGGTCTGTCTCCGGGGCCACGGGGAAAATGTCGCCCTTGAAACCCAGAGTTTAATTCCAAAGTTTTACACTTAACTCCCTTTTAGTAAATTTATAATTTCTAACATTACTTAATTATCAGGTGGGCTGTGTTATTACAGTTTGCCATCAACGTTATACTTTAATGAAAACTTTGTATGGATCGTCAATTAATTCGAATTTTAGAGAAGAGTAAATGACAATTGTTAAACAAAAGATGGCGGACTTGACTGACTGAATTTCATTGTCCCCTCTCTACGGGCCCTGAGACTAGTTCTATGTAGTGGCCACGATAAAAATCTGCTATTTAAGGCATGATGAGCAAGGTAATCCCTTTCGCAGTTTCATATACTGAGACCATTTGACTCTCAGATTAATTTAAGAAGGGGAGCCAATAATATTTAAGATTGTGCGCCCCAAAAGTTTTTCAGCAAAAAAAAGGTATTTCTGCAGTTTAATATAAATAAATTAACTAAAGTTCTTTATCACATAAAAATTGCTAAAATTGTACGTAATATTTATTTTTCTTTTTTTTCTTTATCTTTAATGTTTTATGCCGATATTTATACTGAATCATATATGTTTTGTAATTACTGCAATATGATCTTGCACCGCCTACTTATTATCTGCCATATACTAAGGTTAACTGGTAGAGAATGCCTTATAGCTTAAGTTCGCCTTTTGTACGATTGTATTTACTTTATGTGCAATAAAGATTAAATAAAGAAATAAATAAACTTGTACGTACGTATTAAAATGCCATACTTCACGTAAAACTTAGCTGGAAGACATAGCGCGGTCCAACTATAATAACCTCCCTAGCCTGGTAGTAACGAAGCTGGAGGTCCCAGGTTCGAATCCTGGTATGGGCATTTATTTGTGTTTACCCGAATATTTGCTCCTAAGTTATGAGTGTTTTCTATGTATATAATTCTGTATTTGTATATTTAAGTGTGTATAATAGTCCCCTTATATTGTACCTATAGTACAAGCTTTGCTTATTGTGGGACTAGATTGATTTGTGTACGAATGTGCCGAAATATTTATAATCCGATTCCTTGTTCATAATTTGTTGTATACCTATTAGTTACCTAAGTGTATAATTAAAGTCACGACAAGAAGAGTCAAGAGTAGTTTATAGTGATAACTAATTTTTTTTTAAATTATTGTGTTGGTGGCAAACAGTAATCTAGCGCCCGCCCAACTCGATAGCGGTGTCGGTAGCCTATGGACGCCCGCACCACAAGTAGCAGGAGTTGAAGGCGTCCAGAGGCTACGGTGACCGCTTTCCATCAGGCGGGCCGTATGCTTGTTTGCTAACTTCGTGGCATAAAAAAAAGTTACAGTAATATTTAGTTGACAATTGTCACACTCTTCCGCGTGGTAAAATAGGGGCCGGGCCACAGTAGACCACGTAACATAATCTGGGGGCGCAAACTGGATGCTAGCCCCGGGCGCCAATTTCTCTAGTTACGCCCCTGCATAGACATTGTTCATCTGAGAGGGTTGATGATATAGGGTAAGTGCATCATCAATTCTAGACTTCTTTGTTTTGCAAACAACATGAAGATCTTAGGATAGATGAAATCAAGCTTTACCTCGCTGCTTATTCAATCTGATCTGATGCTACACTTGATCAATATTGTCATAATAACAAGTTAGATTTGAATCCATTGAAATGTTTTTCTCTAATATTTTCCTGTAAACATAACAATATTTCCACCACCTACAAACTTAAAGGCCAACTGCTGAATAAGGCCCAATCTATGAGAAATCTGGGGGTGTTGCATGACTCCAAACAGCTTTATTCAAAAATCATATAGACAGCATTGTCGGTAGTACTCTGCAAATGCTAGGTTTGATAATGTGTTTGATGATTTTCTGTTTATATTCTGGCTTTAACACTTAAAATATTTTTTTGGTGATTAGTATGTAGGAAACTGGTTCCCTAAAACTTTATGTTTTTTATTAATATGTATTATAAATAATAATACAGGGTATCTTTTACAACCGGTAACACTTTCTGGTTATTACACTCATTATATAAAAATAACATAAAACATCAAATGTCATATGTTGTTCAAAACCTAGACTTTACCCCATTCATTTTCTTCTTCTTCTTCTTCTCAGCATATTTGCGTCCACTACTGGACACATGCCTCTTTCATGGATTTCCATGCTGATCTTGATGCGGCGATTCTGTGCCAGGTCGGCCCTGCCGTCTTTTTAATGTCGTCCGACCATCTAGCTCGTGGCTTCCCCTCGTTCCGGCTTCCAAGTCAAGGTCTCCAGAGTAGTACCCGCTGGCTCCAGCGGTCATCATCCCTGCGGCAGATATGGCCTGCCCATTCCCACTTCAGTTGCGCAACTCTCCTGGCGATATCGATCACTTTAGTCCGTCGACGAATATCTTCGTTCCTCATTCTGTCTCGCAAGGAGATCCCGAGCATTGCGCGCTCCTTATATAGCTCTTTGAGCCACTTTGCCATTCATTTTGTCTCAAGAAAACTCAAACGCGTGCGCACTGCGCATCACGCCGCCGCACAGCGGGGCGAGTTGATCGGGACATCGGGAGATTCGGGCGCCACATTCGTAACAAACCACCGGATTTAAATCTGAATCTAATTTTTCATTCATACTTCTCGGCCTGAGGACCGACACAAAAACCGATTATTACGTTATTCAGAAGAAGGAAATAAACTTTTTTGCCTCTGTGAAGCATGTACATTTCAATTGACCAACCGTCCAATATTTATTTATTTATTAAAAGTATACATCTGTAACTTACAGCTAACATGCCAAAGCGTTACAAATATAAGTAAGTGAGACCTATATGACCGTTGTAGATATTGGCAATCGGAGGTCACATTGTTAAATTGATCATATCTTATCCCGCACTAGGTAAGCGATGGATATAACTAAGTACCAGGAGTAAAACGATGGCACTCTCTAATTTGATATTGATATCAGTCCATTTCGCTTGCTTTCATATTCGTGCGTGAGGAACGGACTGAGATTATTTTCTTTGTTCCAATCGAAATGACACGGCCTCTTATTTATAGACATGATTGTAAGAAATAAGGATGTCTCGCTTGGACACATGTATGACTGTTTTTGTTTATCTCTGCCGCTCCGCGTGTAATGCGTAAAATAGGGGGGTCTCCTTCGCACAACCATGTAAATCGTACTATTTTATCTCTATTGCGCACTGTGCACATACGCGTTGTGTAAGAATTTGCAAGTATTGGGTTTTGACCTAGCTTTCCGTGTTGACAACTATGAGCGTCATACTGGTCATACATCCTCCTCTTTTGCTTATATCAATGACCACGGTGGTCTTGGCACAACAACACACGACGTCTTTAATTGTCTTTCAGTGTTAATAAGACGTATTCGTTTGGTCGGACTGGTATGAATGTTGAATGCAGCGATTATTGAGACTCGTAATTCCTGAATATTGTTTATTTCGTTGTCCCGGTTTGTGGACACTAAACGTTTCACTTCACCGCACAATAAAAAGTCTAATGGAGTAAGATCACACACAAAATACACTTTTTTTTATTGATTTGGGTTCTGTATCAGCTATATAATCATCTTAAATATTGCCGGTTGCAAAAGATACTTACATTCTGTATTACACTACTAAGATTAGCATATAAGGTTTATCTGTTAGTGCTGATTTGTATATCAAAAAACAATATTCTTTCAGAATTAAGAGAAGATACTGTAGAAGTCCTGCTGTCCACAGCAAGTTTACTGCAACTCAACACAGTCACAGCCGCATGCTGTGCCTTCTTGAAGAAACAGTTAGACCCGTGCAACTGTCTGGGGATTGGGCTGTTTGCCGAGCAGCAATCTTGTATGGCTCTCCATCGCAATGCCTTGGAGTACACTTATCAACATTTTATGCAAGTAGGTACATGTTAAATGTGCAGTTAGCGCAGTTAGGATTTTGTGTTTTTCGTTTACGCATTAGGCAAAATATATGAAAATTAAACAGCATCTGTATGCTATTGACTCTTTCTATTTCTAATGTGAGGCAGTAGTGCCACAGAGAAGTCTCGAAATGTCCGTTAAGTACACTGACGTGTTATTGTATTCAGGTAGTAAAACATCAAGAGTTCCTTTCACTACAAGCGGACCAGTTAGCCAGCCTGCTCAAATCTGATGATCTCAACGTGGTCACTGAAGAGAATGTGTTCGAAAGCCTCATGACGTGGGTGCAACATGACAACGTCAAACGGGAGCAACACCTGCCGATGCTGCTTAAGTTGATCAAGCTACCGCTACTGTCCTCTGAGGTAAAATAGCTGTCATCTCAATATAGTCACTGAAGATAATAGATTCGAAAGCTCGATGACGTTGGTGCAGTAGTCAAATGCTTACCTATTCCTCAATAAAAATAAAAAACAAAAAAAAACACGAAAGCAACACCCTTTTTTTTCTCGATGTGGAAATGCTTTGCGCATACCCCCCGGCTAGGGAAGCCATGATGGGGGGTTATGTGGGACTCTCCCCTCATAGGGAGGGGCCTACCCACTAAAACCACACCGGCGTATCTCCGCACTGCCGTTATGGGGGGTGTCATGGGGTCGATAACATTCTTCCATAACACCCCCCGAAACGAAAGCAACACCTGCCGATGCTGCTCAAGTTGATAAGTTGGTAAGTAAGCACACAAAGTGAAACTGAAGAGAACGTGAGACAAATCATGTACAAGCTAAAACACTTCCACTTCCAGATAAAAACTGTACGGCTGGGATATTTACCATGGCTGACTCGGCGTAGATACGTCTAACTTAGCTTGAAGTTTATTTAGTTGGTCGATATTTTTTCGGGTGTTTTTCGGTAAGGGGTTGCTACGTTTCTTGCCGAGTGGCCGTCAGTTTTTTGCTGTAAACATAGGTTCTCCTCTTTTTTGTTTCTTTTTAGTAGAGATATTCTGCCCATGGCAGTTCCAAAGGACAATCCTTTAAATGACTGAGCCTGCTTATGAAACCGATTGCACCCGCCGACGCCTCTTTTACTTTGTGATCACTGTCAACATACTGGTTAAATCATAGTCTTAAGATGATTATGAGTGTTTCACACGTATTGAATTTTCACAGTATTTAATCGACAAAGTGGAGCAAGCGTGTGGCAACGTGGCCGAATGCCAGCCGCTCATCATGGAGGCCGTGAAATGGCATCTCCTGCCCGAGCGGCGGTCTCTGCTGTTCTCTCACAGAACCAGGCCAAGAACTTCCACTATCGGGCGACTGCTAGCCATAGGTGGCATGGATGGCTACAAGGTACCAGTGACTATACAATTAATTAACCAATGATGAACCTTATCGACCCCGCAAATTGCGATTATTAAAAATAATAAGTAATTGTTCTATACAGGGAGCCAGCAGCATGGAGATGTACGATCCCCGAACAAATTCGTGGACGTCCTTCATGCGAATGGGCGCACGTAGGTTGCAGTTTGGGGTCGCTGTGATGCTAAACAAGCTTATCGTGGTGGGCGGCAGGGATGGTTTGAAGACTTTAAACACGGTATGTTTAATTATTGCATTCATTTTCCTGAATTTTTAAGCAAACAACATATATGTATATTCAGTTCCGACAAAAAAAAGTGTAGACCCACTGTGTCGCTCACTCGTTGATGTCTTTTGGATAATTTTCCTCCTCAAATAAATATTAGATCAACTTGTTTATAGTTTACTATAAACTTTATTACGGACCCATTGCAGTTGATTTGAGAGAAAAGAGAATAGCGAGGGCTGAGCGGTCAAATCCGTTAAGGCAAGCCAACCGATTTTTGAAATTCGAACTATGTGCAATTTACGCAACGTTGTTTTTTCAATGAGAAATTATCTCGACATATCGGGTTTGACCGCTTACCCCTCGAATTAGGTATTAATTAAACGGATAAGTAGAAATATATATGTATATGGCTTGCAGGTGGAGTGTTTCGACCTGACATCGCTCACGTGGAGCACCATAGCGCCGATGAACACGCACCGCCACGGGCTCGGCGTCGCGGTGCTGGGCGACGGGCCCAACTCGCCCGTCTACGCCGTCGGCGGGCACGACGGCTGGATCTATCTCAACTCGGTCGAGCGGTGAGCGAGCTTTTGTTTTTTTTTTACTTGTAGGGTAAGCAGTACAATCATTGGCCCTTTAAGGTTAACCTTCAGTTTCAACATTTTTCCTTCCCAAATAAGATGCTTAATAGTAAAACTTTTGATGACATGTTATCCCTAGAAATGTTGAGAATTTGAATAAATCACAACCATAAACATATTTACAACCAATTGTGAAATATAATGCAAAAACCAAAAAATGGGACAAAAGTACAATCATTGGCCCCCAGGGTAGAAATATTGACATACCAAGAGTAAAATGATTGGCATGCCAATAATTGTACTTTGTGTTTATATGATTATACCATGGTAGGCCGCCAATCACTAGATTTGTTTATTTTTATTGACGATAGTGAATAGAAACTATAACTAATATAAAACAACACAAATATTACATTTTGAATACCAATAAAAAGCGTATAATAATTTAAAAGTACTAAATTCTTATGATTTGCTTAATAAAACACACTTTTAGCTTCGATCGTTGCAAAATGTTTTTTTTACGTGTGTTCCAGCTATTATGCTGGAAAACTATCAATAGGGATGACGACTACGGTGAAAACTATTATTCTAATTAGTGCGTCAGTTAGATTATCTAAAATTATTAGACACGTATTTTTCCCTTTCTTAGTTTAACTAAAATTGACGAAGATAAAGAGCATCAAAGTTCCGGGGTGGGGGCTTGTGACGTCACTCCTAGGTATGAATTGTACCTAGGAGTGACATTACGCGAAACTTGAACGCACTGTAGTTTTGTCATTTTTTATTTGACGAACAAAAGAAAAAATACGTGTACAATATTTTTTTATAATCTAAAAGACGGACTAAATAGATTTTTCAGTCGTCTAGCCTATTACACTATACGAGTATACTGTTGTTAACAAAGAAAAATGTAAAAAAATTTTTCTACATTCTACTCAAACGTATATCTTGATAAATCGATTTTAAGTTCAGGGGGCCAATGATTGGGGGGGTAAGATAACTACCGCTTACCCTAAGTGGCTTTCACGTAATAGCATGAGCATGACACGTTTCACGTGTGCAGATGGGACGCGTGTTCGCGCACGTGGACGATGGTGTCGCCGATGTCGGGCGCGCGCAGCACGTGCGGCGTGGCGGCGCTGCGCGGCCGCCTGTACGCGGCCGGCGGGCGCGACGGCGGCGCCTGCCTGCGCTCCGTCGAGTGCTACGACCCCGCCACCAACCACTGGACCAACTGCGCGCCCATGACGCGCCGCCGGGGGGGAGTCAGCGTGAGTGCCGCCCCTGCTGGCCTAGTACAGTTACACTGACCACTGAGTTCTTATAATTACACCCCGTTATCTAACGCTCACTTTGGGGGCAAACTAATAGTAGTTTATGTGACTGTACATAATAAGGGGCATTAAAACTGGAGCATGGGTTTATGAAACGAGCCGAAGGCGAGTTTCATAATAACATCACACGAGTGTTTTAATGCCTAATTATGTACAGTTGCATACACTACTTTATCTACCCACATATCATAAGCCTCCATGGTGCGTTCAGGAGCCGCAGATTATGACCGGCATCGCGGTATTGTTTAGGGCCACAAACAGTATTAACAAATAGTAAAATAAAACAGAAAACAAATGCGAAAACGAAGAAATTTATTTAGAATAATAATAATTATTTACAGTTTTGATTGCAACTTTTTGGGGTGTGCATTGACCACCCATATATTTGATTAAAAAAAACCTGTCTCTGTGCATTCATTTGGGCGAAGTTGCATATATTTCTGAACCACCTGGCAATAATTGCCTGTAATGGTAAAAGTCCGGTTGGTTTTGGTTTTAGTGTTCCGAATAGTGACAATTATGGTGTAATTAAAGCCTTGCACATCATTGAACATAACATTGTATAACTCTTGTCTCCAGCAAGCCCCCATAACTCCGAATATTAAATGCGACCTGACACACAAACATTAAATCACGTTAAATACTAACAGTCAAACAAAAAGGATTTCTGAGTGATACGAGTATAAAATTGCTATAGAGTATAGAAAACATGTTACCTTTGTCACGGATATCGGGTGGCGTCGCCGAAATATCAATATCATCTTGATCGCTCATTTTATATCCCTAATGGTTTAAATTCAACAAAGCGAACTATTTTTTCATGCAACAAATTTAACCGGTAGTGGCGAAATGGCGACAATGAAAAGTTTTCTTTTTTCATAGTTTTTTTTTAATTCAGAGACAAACTAGAGTTGGCCTCAACTATCATATCGTTCGATATCTTACTTACAGTGCGACATTTGACTAATTTGTTTGCAATTGACACTTCATTTCGAACGAAACGTCATTTCGACTGATATTAGAATAGTGGTCAAATCAAATTTCTTTGTTTTTCAGAGATGTTCGAAATTTGAATGCATATTATTTCAAAGAAAACTATAATATAATGAATTAATAATAACATATTCACAGATAAGAAATCTGTCCTAACAAAACGGTTTACTTTTATGGTGGTCATAATGTGCGGTATTTGAACGCATTATGGAGGGTTTATGATATTTGGGTAGATAAAATAGTGATGTTGCTTAGTCGATTCATATTTATTAATCAGTCAAAATAAAATTCTTTTTTTATGAATAATCTTGAGATAATTAATTCATTGTAGATGCAAGTAATGAGTTATATTTGATGTCATTAGATGTTCTGTATCTATTTGATCGGATAGGAGGACGACAATTATTGAACAGCACAGAGACGACTTACTAGGTAATTTAGTACAAGCAGTTTAATGTCGGGGGTAAATTGGAATTATTTAGTACACTATCAGGTCCCGTTTTGTTAATAATAACGAGCAGTTTAAGTTTTTATAGTCAACTTCATAATTTTTATTAATTCAGATTATCGTAACTGCCCCATCCCTTGCCCCGAAAGTGAGCGTTAGATAACGGGGTGTACTTTTATAATATACTCTTTTTTCTACTCCAGCACTTCTATCTGTCAATTGACAGCGATTTTTTTAAAATATACATCATGACGCTGTCTATGGTATTCTATAAGAAGACTGCTCCTATGGATTTTCATAAAATATACAGTGTTAATTAAACATTCGTTGACAACTGTCAGCGTCAAATTTTTTATAGTGCATTGCTGCTGATAATTGCATTAAAAAATTAATTGTGGGGTCATAATTAAGTGTAACTTAAAAATATGTTATAATTATTGATAACACTAATGAATTCTATGTTTGGCTAAATTTATCGCCCGTATTAGACTTACACACTGTATGAGAACTGTCATTGTTGTTTTTTTAATTTCTATAGTGGGCACACCATTTTCCCTATTCTGCCACGTTTCTAGATTTTGCTTTTAACGCTTTTTTAGCCGTCGTAGAAAAACTAGGGTATGCAACAGCTCATAATTATATCACTGTTGCATAAACTACTATATTAGGCTCCAAAATAAAACCAACACTATAAAACTCACGAATTAGTAAACTAGTGGATGTGAAATGATAGCTTGTTAGTATGAAAACCAGTGTCGCCAAACTCACACAATCAAATTTACGTAATCACAAGGCACACAATTACAAATATGCGTTTGATTGGTGGCAACATTGAACCAATGTGGTGTAACCGGATGGCATTTCTAGAATGAAAATCAACTGTACATAGCATCAAGCACGGCCTAAATAATGTCGAGGTAATGAGACATAAACTTATTTGGTAATTTCGCAAATAACACAAAACTACATACTTGAATAATGGCAAAGAAATATAATTTTTATTTATTACATTTTAATGATAAAATAATACTTAAAGGCGATACGAATTTTTTATTCTGCTGTTACTTTTGCAGCATCCCACAGCCCAATACGCCATTTTTCATATATTCCACATGAGCGTCAAACCGACTGATCATAGTCTGCAAAAGTGTGCTCGCTGCACTCATCATCGGTTACACGGGAACGCCAACTCACCACCTCCGTCCTACTCCGTGATAAAACTTATTGATAGAGTGAGCCAAGGGAGTGATGAGTGAGTTACTTGTCTACATTTCTAACCATGTTATCATCTGTACTGGGATTCAGGTGTGCGCTGCAGGCGGCTATCTTTACGCACTTGGTGGTCACGAGGCTCCAGCCAACGCCGCGGGCGGCCGACTGGCGTGCGTGGAACGCTACGACCCAACCACCGATACATGGGTGCTGCTCGCTCGCCTGAGCTACGGCCGCGATGCCATCGGTTCGTGCCTGCTCGGGGATCGCATCGTTGCCGTGGGTGAGTCCCCATACTATTCAATTCTACGCCCTGCTAGTCACATGTAGCCTGTAGGACGTCCTACACTACGCTTGCCAAGGCATGCCTATTCGAACTTTGGTATTGTGCCGAATAGTCTCGTTCCGGACTCCTCTTAACGAGATACCCAGCATTGCTTTTTCTATTGCTCGTGTAGTTAATGAGCCAGCCCGACCGTTATGTTCCACGTCTCGGCTCCGCGTGTCATCCCAGATGTGTGTAGGTACTTGTCTTTCAACAATTAGGTAAGGTACTCACTGAGACGATTGTACTCGTAAGTAATTTGTAACAACCCGTAACTCAATAAGATTGCATTGTTTCATCACAAAGTTTCGTATTCGTTCTCCATCGTCTGATTAGCGATTATAAATATATTTTGACAGTAGTTTTCTTTTTTTTTAATTTATATGCCTCCTTATTTTTGGGAGTGAAGAAAAGGGTCAGCCTCCCTAAGCATATAGTTTTTTTAAACTACTGCCCATACTTGGTTTGTTAAACCACAGCGTAGGGATGTATTCCATACAGTGAGGTAACTTCATACACGGCCAGCGGCTCGGCTCGGTGGTCGTGCTGAGGCTCAGGGGTGTCAAAAACTATGCGAAAGACATTACAGTCTGATTGGTAAACTAATTTCCATTTTACACCCCTTAAAATAGACCGCCGAATTTGTATGAAAATTCGGCGGCGTCTCCTCCCCGCCTCCTTCCCCGCGCGCCCCCCACCGATGACCCAGAAATCGGCGGAGTTAACCCACTGTATGGAGTACATCCGTACGCTGTGATGGTTAAACTATATGTTTGTGTGTGAGCAGGTGGTTACGACGGCGTCCAGTACCTGTGCGTGGTGGAGGTGTACGACGCGGAGGCCGACTGCTGGCACAAGCTGGCGCCGCTGGGCGCGGGCCGCGCGGGCGCCGCCGTGGTGGCCGTGCCGCCGCCGCGGCTGTTCTGATCGTCGCCGCTCACCATCGTTATCAGCATGCGGCGTGCGGCCGGACCGCCGGTGGCACTCACCTCTTAACCTTTTCGACGCCATGTCAAACGCACAAGCTATCACTCGGACGCCACGTCATCGAAATGTCAAAACTGAAGTTGAACTGTATGCTTTAGGGCTCATTCAAAAATCATGTGATCGTTTTTGGCCTTATTTTGACCCCCCCCCCTCTCCCTTGGTGATAGTTGGTGATCTTAACGCTACCCCCTCCCCCTCCCCATCAAAATCACGTGGAGTTTTCGACTGATTTTTGAGTCGACATTTTCATGTGCGCCGATGCGAGATTTTTATGTTGGTTAAATAGATTGATATGAAATTTCGTTGTTCTGTGTTATTATGCTGTGTAAAAAAAAGTAAACGTGATGTGGTTTGGACTCCCCCCTCCCCCATCGTGATCAATCGTGATATTTCTTTGACCCCCTCCCCCCCAAAAACGATCACATGATTTTTGAATGAGCCCTATGATCATTTGGATTTAATATTTTGACTTTTAACACTTACCATGCTGTGTATCGCTACATGCGTAGCCGACCCCAGTATGTTCCCGCTTTGAGGGAAGCGACTACGAACAGGAATCCCTTGGGTACTGAGTTTCTCCGCTACAAGGAATATATCTGGTAAATATTAAGAAATGCCAATGCTGAGGCTTTTCACCATTGATCATTGTCATTGTCAGAAATTCGTACGTAGTCGGGTAAAAGCATTAACGAAAAGTTGTAAATTGTATTGCTTTTCGGACAATTCTAAGCTAAAATATATGTATTGTTCAAAATGCACTGCCTATTTGCAGCTATATCGAATTTATTTAGGTTTATTTTGTAACTCACTTTTATTTACTTACTTAGAATTAAGTTTTTTTTCTCTATTTAAGGACAAAAGAAGACTATTTTTATTATTATTATATTTTGTTTTATCTCAAAATCGCCAGGAATTTACTTGCATTTTATGCTCATAATTAATAAAGGAATACACAATTCCAAAATATCAAAACGTTCCTCCCTTATTGGATTTGATCTCAGTTTCAATACTTGTATTTAAGAAAGCTGCTTATTGCATTAAATATAGAATACCTTATCATAAAGACTACACATCTGGCCACAAATCCCATGCGATTTCGATACATTGCACGCTTATGTGGAAGCTACGAATTCAATGAGGATTACCGCGAGTCGATTTTCCGCTAAGGGCCCTAGTGGAACGTGGGTCCTGCGGGAGCATTTCAAACGTCACTTTGACATTCTCTCATATTGACACAGGACCCACGCATGAGTGGCGCCGCCTGGTGAGCGCCTGGTAGCTCCTATTGCGCGATCAAAAGCCGCAATGTTTGGAAAACCGCAAGCTATTTGTTACAAGATGTATGGAGCTTATTAGTAGTTATTAGTTAATGGGACTTACTTATTACTTACTTTAATTCTTTTTCGTTTTTTGTACATTTTATTAATAAGTTTATATTTGTGTTCTGTGATTACGCTCGAGAGTATAGTTAGAGGAATCTATATCTACAAGATTACTGTGGAAGGTTTTTCAGCTAGAACAATAAACTACTAATTTGGAACGTTAATACGATTTCATACCACTTCCATGTGTCTGTACTCTGTAGTTTATATCTTAATTTTTAAGTAAATTTAAAATACTAGGACAGCGAATGGAAGTAGTACATAAAGTACAAACTATTTAAAGAAACTATTAGACTTCCAACGTTTTTGCCTAAAAAAAGTTTAGAATTCACTTTTAGAATGTCCTTGGTATTACTTATACTATAGTGCTATTTTGTATGATAAATGCATAACAGTAGGTATGAATAAGAAATGAAAATGGTTTTGTGAGTAATGGGGTAAGCATTTAGTTAGTGGTCCCCTAAATTGTCCATAAATCGAGGCTTCGACACTTGCCATTATAAAGTTTTATGTACGATTCACATCAAACGGCGGAATGAAGTCTGGTGTACTAGTTTGGCCAGGATCTGTTCTCATTCGGGCATAGTTAAAGATAATCATAGTCTTTTTCTTACTACTACCCCAAGAAAAGATGAATATAGTTTTTTTTTTCTACTGTTACCTACTGCTAAATTTGGCCATCTAGACTATATAGAGACAACGTAATTTGAACCTTATCTACAGTGGTTACGTTCCATATTTAAACAGCCTAATCAATTTACGTACACAGTCGTGGCGACGTGTCGCGCTGTCACTTAATGGAATGGAATATAAATAAGTACAGTCGCCATCAGTCATCATCTTATCTAAGAGCGGCCAATGTAAGGTGCTAAAAAATATCTGAACACGACTCTAACGCCTTGACAATAAAAGCGTGTTCAGATATTTGCACGTGCAGCTTGGCCGCGCCGTTATAACAGATGGCAACTGTAGGTACAGTACAGAAAGTTTGAAACCCTTTAACTTTGGTAAGGCGCGTCCTAACTCAAGTCCGTATGTCTGATGTGAATAACATAAAAGGGGTCTACAAATGTAGCAATTCTCGATGCGACTAATACAAACGCAGATATGACGTACAAATGTAAGAACAGGGTATAATTTCGTTACATTTGGTAACGATAGAGGTTTTTTGCGATACCAATCTCGAGTGAGTAATTCAACAACTTCCAATGACAAGTGTTTAGAGAAATGGTTACATCTGTAGCCGCCTTTACTATCATCCATAGCTCAATATATTATATGCTTTATAAAAACAGTATTATTTTAATTTTAGATTTGGTTAAATGCTTTTCGTGACGAATTTAGGTAGGTTTTTATTTTATAGGGGACCTTTCCTGTGATGTTAGAGATAGTAAAGCTAGAAAAAAGGTTTAAAGTGATAAATTATAATCTTACGATTTAGATTTGTGTCGGTGCGTAAATTGGAGGTACCTATGTGACAATATTTTTATATAACATCTTCATATAAAAATATCATTATAATCTCTAAATTGTAACTCGTCTTACCACAATCGTGTCAATGATAAAAGCTAGTTTATTTTTAAGAATCACAAACTCAGTCGGTGATTATTGGTCATTGCTTTTATTAACACGTCTCTGGTAAGATACCTACATTATTGAATCCAGGTTTGTACTTTAAAAGTTCTTATATTAAATTACCTTTCTAACAATATTTTTCTGATAGACCTTTACAACATATGGGATATTTTCTCTCAAACCAGAATATTGTGCCAAAGCTTTTGTGCTACAGATTTGTTAGGTTAAGTTCACTATATTATGAATTCATAACGCCGGCCACATGCAGTTGGAATCAAATCAATCTGAGAAATTCATAAACTGACAAAATCGGAATATCTGTTCAATAGCTACATTATATGAAAATCCGTGAGTAAAATGTGTAAGCGCACCCGTATGCCCTATATCATTTATGGGCAATTTCAAAAATAGGGTACCATTTCCTTTTTTTTTAATATAGGATGTTTTGGGTTTTTTATAACCAGAATCACGAGTACTATTGATTTTAAAAAAGAAAAAGAGTGTCCCGTTTTTTTTTGGTCAGCTTTGTAACGCATTTTTTGTATGGGCCGCTACAAAACTGTAACTGTACTGTTTTTGTATGAGGACCCATTTTCATTAAAATGGTGCATTTTTTTCTGAAAATGCCCTTATTTCTTATTATTATTTGTCAGTTTCAATGCATAGCGTAATTTTTCTGGAGAAATGTCAAGTTCTGAAAATTGTATATAATATAATATGATATATATTATACACATAGAACGGGTCTAAAAATTCGCGATAGACCCCTTCTATGTCTATAATAAAATATAATATGATGCTACAAACATTGTTATGTTGCATATCTTTGTGCATTCATCAAACTAAGTACTAAATGTGTTTTTTGTACGATGCTGCTCGATGCTTAGTTTTTGTTTATCATAATAATAAAATAACAAGTGCTGTTTCATGCATTTTTTTGTAAACATGTCACAGCAACCAGAAAATACGATAGTAACATGTAACTTAACTAGTTGAAAATTATACAATGCAATGGAAAAGTATCTCTATTCTTTGGTACTAATTAATTCCTACTTAATCACAGACTTATTTTTAGTGATATAGTAATCGACTGTTAGAGTAATACCTGAATGTATGGTATATTTTTATGAATAAATAGTTTGATACATCAAATGTGTCTTTTCAATAATATACTACTACGAAAATCGAACAAACGAAAATTTGTATCTGTCTCACTTGCATATTCGAGCGATAAAGAGGTTATTCCCTCAATGTCAATTTTCGATGTTCATATTCATAGCACAGTAGGCCTTCTGTTTTATAATAACTTTCATTGAACCAAAAAGAAATCCTCATGTTGAGTTACTTAGTGTTCAGATTTCTAATCTATTGTTACGTTTAAGGGGTGGGTACTTTATAAAAAATGCACTAATTAACCACTAATTAAAACAGAGGCTTTATTGCTACTTACAAGACACTAAACACAGTACTTGAACACAACTATCACACACTAGTTTATCGCACTTGTCACTTTTACTTCGATTCGCTCTTGATCCGCACTGTATCGCATTCAGAATTGAACTACCACGTGGGTTTTTTTTTTTTTTTTTTTTTTTTTTTTTTTTTTTTTTTTTTTTTTTTTTTTTTTTTTTTTTTTTTTTTTTTTTGAACCTGGCAGGGGCTCCATGCACTGAGCTTTGGAGCGTACGGACTGTGAAGTGGGATGGTAGCCTGGGGAAAATCCAGGACCCTTCCACGACTTCACACGATATTTACTACTCTGGAATACTCCTTCTGAGTTTGCGCTCCAGAGAGATCGGTTGGACCGGGTCCAACCAAATCTGAGGTGTGTGTAAGAAAACTAGCTACTGGGAGTTTTATTGCTGGTTCGCTACCCCTAACCTAGCCTACCACGTGGCTGCAGGCTGCCGCTATATATACCCGTCGGCGGTACTCCTGATGGTTCCAGAATGTTCCAGCCAAATCTCGCCTCGACAGGTCGGCTTCAATTCTAGTAAGTTCGCGAGTAGGTACCTAAGTACTTCTCGCGATGCTTCTAGACGCGGCTGGGTACTAGGCAGGTGTGTCCGCGAGTATTCGAGAACATTCTCGACTCTTGCCGTCTCTTTCTATACTTCTCTTTCACACCCTTCTCGAATGTTCCGTATAGCTATCCTTTTCTAAGAGTGGTCTCTTTCACACACTTCTCGAATGTTCCGTATAGCTACTAGGCAGGTGTGTTCGCGAGTACTCCAGAACATTCTCGATTGTTGCCATCTCTTTCTATCCTTCTCTTTCACACACTTCTGGAATGTTCCGTATAGCTAGCTCTTTCTAAGAGTGCTATCTCTTTCACTCCTTCGAGAAATTTCGCCATATACTGAATTGTACTTCAGGGGCCCATAAGGGGTCCTGAAAACGCCTGAAAACGGGTTTTCAGGTTATTGTGCCATCTGGTAGAGGGTGGCCTGAAACGAACTGAAAACATGTTTCAGGCGCCTGAAAACAACGGTAACTGGGGTAAATTTTGAATCTTCTAGTATGTGAAAGAGGCATCTCTAAAACGGCCTGAAATCACATTTCAGCCTGCTGAAAACGCTTCTAAGGCATGAAAAATCACATTTAAAGTTTTTGTTCACATGACCGGCGTAACACTACCCCCTCCTAAGACATGCTCGTCCCGAGCATCATCATTATTGCCGTGGTATCTTGCCAGCCGATCAACGTGAACAATCTTACATGGGCTTCGTGAATTTCGCTGTATCCGATACGTGACGTCGTTGATTTTTGTGACCACTTTATATGGCCCTTCCCAATTCGGAGACAGTTTCGGGGACTTCCCTTTCCTTCGCATCGGGTTATGTAGCCACACCAACGAACCTTCCTCGTACCCCATTTGGTTAGACTTCCTGTCATATCGAGTCTTCATTTTTGTGCTCGATTGAAGCCCCTGTTCACGAACTAGACTGTGAACCTCATCAATCCGATCCCTTAACTTGCACGCATATCGAGTATCTGTGGGTCGCCTAGTTGGGACGTCAGCAGGTAAACGAATCTCTCTTCCGCTGTTTCCGCTGCTCTTCTTTGGGCAACTAGACTGTATGTGACCACGTTCTCCACACCGGTAACACCGCGGCCTAAACTCACGACGGGTATCAATCGGCGCTCTAGTTGACACTTCACGCATACTGTAAAGCCTTGATGGTTCCTGGCGCGCAGCTTCCACTTCCAAAGCGTGGGCTATAGCATCCTTTAGCCTTTCGTGGTGCCCTAATCGAACTGCCGCCCGTACTTCTAAATCTCGTATTCCATCAACAAATGCCTGTACAAGCATGGTGTCCACGAAAGATCCCGATGTACGTTGGTACGCCTTTCTAACCAACTTCTCAATTTCCAGGGCCCACTGTTGCAAGGTCTCATTACGTTCCTGTGTCCTATTCTTTAACTGAGCTCGGTAAACGTGCTCCAAGTGGCTGTCACCATAACGGGCTTCCAGCGCTTCTAGAAGTCGTTCATAAGATTTGTCTTCTCCTAAGGCTTCTAGTATTGCAAGGGCGTCGCCTCGGAGCGCTAAGATTAGAGCTGTCCTAGCTTGCTCCTTACTCCAGCCGTTCGCCTCAGACACGGACTCGAGCTGTAGCTTATACGCTGCCCAAGAAGATTTACCATCAAATGGAGGTACCTTAAATCTTCTACTTTCCAGTACGGATGCATCAGATACGCAGGTAATCGTACCACTGGCCATTTTTTCTTCCAACTTCTGGAGGCGGTTCTCATAGTTTTCAACTTTCTTCTTGAAGTCATCAACCGTGTCCTTGACGTCGTGCAGTTGAGTTTCTTGCTGAGAAACTTTCATTTCCAAGTCCGCTAGTCTTCTCCGGACTTCAAACATCTCTCGCTTCCATTCTGTCATGGTCTCATGTACCTCCCGAAGCATACTTGCCTGTTCTTCTTGTTTCGCGAGTTGACCACGTAGCTCCTCCTTTAGCTCTCTCCGTAGAATTTCAGATTGTTTTCTCGCTTGCTCCTCCTGTTTTCTCGCTTGTTCATCCTGTTTCGCGAGTTGACCACGTAGCTCCTCCTTCAGCTCTCTCGCTTGTTGCTCTTGTCTTATTGCTTGTTGCTTCAAGAGCAGAAATATCGCGTTGATGTCTACGTCTTGCTTGGCGGAGGCGGTTGAGTCCGATGAACCGGCTTCTGGTGCAGGATTCTGACTTGCTGCAGCTTGGCTCCGGGTCTGAACTCCCGTTGGCACATCCTCACTCGCTGCATCATGACTGCGGGTCTTGTCTCCCGTAGGCACGTCCTCACGTGGCGTAAATGGCATTTTAAATCCCACTTCTGACACCAAATGTTACGTTTAAGGGGTGGGTACTTTATAAAAAATGCACTAATTAACCACTAATTAAAACAGAGGCTTTATTGCTACTTACAAGACACTAAACACAGTACTTGAACACAACTATCACACACTAGTTTATCGCACTTGTCACTTTTACTTCGATTCGCTCTTGATCCGCACTGTATCGCATTCAGAATTGAACTACCACGTGGCTGCAGGCTGCCGCTATATATACCCGTCGGCGGTACTCCTGATGGTTCCAGAATGTTCCAGCCAAATCTCGCCTCGACAGGTCGGCTTCAATTTATTTATTTATTTATTTATTTTAAACTTTATTGCACATTAACAGAAGTACAAAAGGCGGACTTAATGCCTTAAGGCATTCTCTACCAGTCGACCATAGGGCCAAACAGAGATTTTCAAAAGTGGGTGCAGTTAGAAATTTAGACAGAGAGAGCAGAGCTAGTAAAATACCTTATTTACAACATTACATTTCTAACATATTTAATACTAAATTATAATAAATAATACCAGTTAAACATATATAATAGCAATACATACATACAAATATACATATATATATATATATATATAATAATAATAATAATGCATATGCGCAGACGAAAACTAACTATCCTACTTATGCTTATTCAATTCTAGTAAGTTCGCGAGTAGGTACCTAAGTACTTCTCGCGATGCTTCTAGACGCGGCTGGGTACTAGGCAGGTGTGTCCGCGAGTATTCGAGAACATTCTCGACTCTTGCCGTCTCTTTCTATACTTCTCTTTCACACCCTTCTCGAATGTTCCGTATAGCTATCCTTTTCTAAGAGTGGTCTCTTTCACACACTTCTCGAATGTTCCGTATAGCTACTAGGCAGGTGTGTTCGCGAGTACTCCAGAACATTCTCGATTGTTGCCATCTCTTTCTATCCTTCTCTTTCACACACTTCTGGAATGTTCCGTATAGCTAGCTCTTTCTAAGAGTGCTATCTCTTTCACTCCTTCGAGAAATTTCGCCATATACTGAATTGTACTTCAGGGGCCCATAAGGGGTCCTGAAAACGCCTGAAAACGGGTTTTCAGGTTATTGTGCCATCTGGTAGAGGGTGGCCTGAAACGAACTGAAAACATGTTTCAGGCGCCTGAAAACAACGGTAACTGGGGTAAATTTTGAATCTTCTAGTATGTGAAAGAGGCATCTCTAAAACGGCCTGAAATCACATTTCAGCCTGCTGAAAACGCTTCTAAGGCATGAAAAATCACATTTAAAGTTTTTGTTCACATGACCGGCGTAACACTATGTTCATGCTGTTAGAAACTACGAAGAAAGAGAAGTGTTGGCTTAAGTACCAGGGCTGCTATTTATGTATGCGGAAAACAAACTAGTATAGAGATGATGTGGAATCCGGGATTCTATCATTTTTAAACGGTATATATGACCTCCACGGTAAAGTACGAACTTTTTTTTAATACTGACCGTTGTTCTGTTTTTTTTCATGTACCTACGCTACTCTTGTTTTTGGCGGGTTTAAATTGTCATCTCGCCGCAAGAATGTTTTTTTTTAACCTGGCAGGGTCTCCATGCACTGCGCTTTGGAGCGTACGGACTGTGAAGTGGGACGGTAGCCTGTGGAAAATCCAGGACCCTTCCGCGACATCACACGATATTTACTACTCTGGAATACTCCTGAGCTGCGCTCCAGAGATCGGTTGGACCGAGTCAAACCAAATCTGAGGTGTCGCAAGAATGGAACACACTCAGTATATATGAGTTACTCTATAGAACACACAACACAATGGATCACGCGTGAAAATATTCGTGCTATGATTTATTACGATTTTCGGCATGGTTTAACGCAACAACAGTGCATAGATCAATTAACTTCGACTTTTAGTGATGAAGCTCCGTCGAAAACCACTGAATCACTGGTTTAGTTTAGTGAGTTCAATCGTGGTCGTAGTATGCTCACGAACGAAGTTAAGGAAGGTCGCCCAAAATCGGTGTTCTTCCACAAAATATTGAAGCTGTGCGCAAACTCATAATGCATGATCGTCATGTTACGTATCGCGAGATGGAGGCGACTCTATACATATGTATGACGAGTATTAATAAAATATTACATAAAAACTGTTCGCGTTGGATACCACATAATTTAACTAAGAATCAAAAAGATGCCCACGTCGAATGGTGCAAGAAAATGCTGCAAAAATATAACGGTGGTGACTCATAGGCTGTTTATAATATCTATATGTACCTATGCGTATGATCCCGAAACTAAACAACAGTCAACAGTGTGGGTGTTTCAAAATAAGCCACACCCTACGAAAGCAACTCGTGCAAAAAGCACCTAGAAGCAAATGGTCGCCTGATTTTTTGGTATTAATGGCCATGTGGCTACCGTAAACCGTAAAACGGTTAATTCGGAGTGGTACACGACCATTTTCTTGCCGGAAGTATTTGAAAAAATACTTTAAAAAAAAGTGCATTGATTATCACGGAGAATATTTTGAAAAACAATAAAATCATATTTATCTCCATATGTTTGTATTTTTTTTCTATTCCGGATATATAAGTAGCAGCCCTTGTATAAGAACTAATGAAAACGAATGCTCTTTCTTTCCGCACACACTGTACCTACCTACTAATCTGATGTCAAACAGGTAATTATAAATGCTACGTTCGCACTTAGCACATTTCTAATGTTGGTTTCAAAGTGGTTTTTGAAAATCAATGCTTGAGATACTTGAGAATGCCAAGAATTTAACTGATTGGACTGAGAAGTAACTTCTCAGAAGTTCCTAATATTTCCACGGATCCCACATATATATTTATAAATTATATCAAGAACTTAAATTTAATTAGCGCCAGTTCCTTTCAAACAAAAAAGTATCTAAACTTTTGACTGAGTAATCCAGTAATAAACATAAAGAAACACAGTTGAAATTGAGAACCTCCTTTTACTTTGAAAGTCGGTTGACAACAAGCAATTTTATGGGTTGGTGTTACTGCGTTTATCCACGAGAGTTTGAAACCAGTGCTACCACCATATCATATATCATTTCATATTTGAATTTTGACCGTATCTGTGGTTCATGTCGGTGTCGGTCTTGGTCGTGTGATTCATTTTGTTCGCTATCTTTTTGTTCATACCTGAAATTAAATACCGTTGCTGGTTTTGAACTTGACTTTATTTCAATAATCCACAAAAATGGCTTTACACGTCCCAAGAGCCCCGGGTGTACCCTCAATGATGAAAGATGGAGCACGGGTAAATTATAACCTTACTTCTCTCATGTCATGTGTATCGGAAATTATGGTTTTATTTTTCTTGTTATCTCGCCATATAGACAATTTACTGTTCTAATTCTTATGAGTAACAGTTTACTATTATGTAAATTCTCTAAAACACTAATGGAACTCTTAATTGTATTATTATTTTTCAAAACAAATGCCTTCTCTTAGACTCTTTGTTTGACCACTTTTTTTTATTAAAAACTGAACTTAAATAATGTCTGTTTAGGCAATTACTATGGGAACATCTAGTATGTATACCCTATACCATTTAATTGAAAAAGACTGAATTAAACTTTTGAACAGCCAAGTATTTTTAGAACTGTATACTAATTCCGATTTTCAGATGTTCTCTGGTTTAGAAGAAGCTGTATACCGCAACATAACTGCATGCAAACAGTTTGCCCAGAGTGTGCGCTCTGCGTATGGACCAAATGGCATGAACAAAATGATCATCAACCACATTGACAAGCAGTTTGTCACAAGTGATGCTGGCACCATTATCAGAGAACTTGATGTTGAGCATCCTGCAGCCAAGCTTATGGTGTTGGGAAGTCAGATGCAAGATGCTGAAGTTGGAGATGGTACCTATTTTCTCAAAATGCTTTGAAACAATAGATATTCCAAGACAT
Organism: Lathronympha strigana; assembly: GCA_949128165.1. Lineage (NCBI taxonomy): Eukaryota > Metazoa > Arthropoda > Insecta > Lepidoptera > Tortricidae > Lathronympha > Lathronympha strigana. The sequence continues at coordinate 7,784,442 of OX421911.1, forward strand.
GACTTAATGCCTGTGTCAGTGATTCTATTAAAGGCATCCATAAAAGAAAATCAAATACACATTATTGTGGATATTCTATGTCCGGTATTATGGGCTTATAATAAATTTGAAATAATATTTATACTATTCACACAAACAATTTTTTTTTTCATACCATAAAATTTGAAATGTAATGAAATTTTTTGTCACATGTAAAGTAGACTTGTGTAAAGATGTCTATTTTGCAAAAGATCTTCTAATAATATTGATTGTTATTGTATTTTTGTGACAATCCTTCTGGTTTTTAGGTACCAACTTTGTCATAGTATTATCCGGAGCTCTCCTGGAAGCTGCTGAAGAACTGCTTCGTCTCGGTGTAACCACCAGTGAGATTGCTGAGGGTTATGAAAATGCTCTTGAAAAGTGCCTTGAAATTTTACCTGGTCTTGTCTGCCATGAGATTAAGGACATCAAAAACACAGAAGCTGTTATTAAGAGTATCAGGCCGTCTATTATGGCAAAACAATATGGCAATGAGGATTTCATTGCTGGATTGGTTGCTAAGGCATGCATTGCTATCCTGCCAGAGAAAACTACATTCAATGTAGACAATGTCAGAATTTGCAAGGTGAGCTTTTTGTTTTTTGATAGATTAAAGAAAAAAACATCTATTTATTGTAAGTAAACCAATTAGTGGGTAAGTAAAAATATTTATAAGCATAGTTAACAGTTAGGCAGCATAGGTAACACACAACATCATTTTTATGTATTCTCAATTCCAGATTCTTGGAGCTGGTCTCCTGCAGTCTGATGTCCTGTCAGGAATGGTATTCAAGCGTGAAGTTGAAGGAGATGTCACATCTGCCATGAAAGCCAAGATAGCTGTATACTCCTGCCCCATTGATATTACCCAAACAGAGACCAAAGGCACAGTCCTCATCAAATCAGCCGATGAACTTCTAAACTTCAGCCGAGGAGAGGAATCTCTCTTGGAGAAACAGATCAAAGACATTTCAGATACTGGTGTGAAGGTTATTGTGGCAGGCGCGAAGTTCGGTGACATGGCTCTGCACTTACTGAATAAATATGGAATTATGGCTGTGCGTCTCCCGTCAAAGTTCGATCTCAGACGTGTCGCCAAGACTGTTAATGCTACTGTAAGTATTAGTTAGTGGGATAAATAAGAATATCCCTTGCTAAGATCATTGAGGCAAATAAAACATGTAAACCTTTTTAACTATAAAACTCTCGTGAGACTCGAACATATTACACTCACGTAATTTAGCGCGATAAAAAGGTTTATTTAAAGCGATAATGAGAGCTCGGGTAGATCGTCCGCCGTGTCGCCCCCGCGCCGCTACCACCGCCAGCTGCAAGAAGCAGGACTGATAGGGCATTAGCCCGCAGTGTACGACTTGCCTCTGTCGCGGGTGGTCGCTCCTGATGGCGTTCTTCGTAAAGAACGAAACATGTCGAGCGAAAATCGACTAAATTACGTGAGTGACCCGTTTTAAATATTATTTAATGTAAATATTAAACATTTTACAACACATAAAATTTTTAACATATTACATTTTTGTGTGTACATTGTTTAGGATAGAATTTACAATATGCCAAGTCTGCAAAGGATTTCGACTTGTTAGTTCTGTATCCTCCCGCACTAAGAGTGATAACTTCATTTGGTGGGTCCAAACAAAGCGAGTTGCGTCGACAGGTAATCTCCGTGCGAAGCAGCTCGACCTGCGTGGACGTGCTTCAGCCGGGGCATTTAGGTCGCGCGTACATTTGACCCAGGCAATACAGGCAATTTTCTCGTGAGGCAGTTCGCTTGGTGTGGACAAGCCTAATAAAATACCTGTTGCTTCAGGCTAGGGCTGCCATCTCGTACATTGCAGAAACCGGGCAAAAAAGTTATAAAAACTGGGACGTTTAATTAAAATCGTGGTCTATTCCCGGACACTAAAGAAATCAATTTGTAATCTAAAAATTAAGCTTTTGCTAGGGTTTGACCTGAACCCAAAAATGTCTGGGTTTAGGCCAAACCCAAAAATGACCGGTATTACCCCGGACAGTGTAAAAAATCCGGGCCGCCCGCTCCCCAACTAAGCTGACTCCAAACTGGGACAAATCTGGGAAACCCGGACGGATGGCGGCCCTACCTCAGGCAGACTTAAACATAGTAATGTGTATTTTCCAGGTGTTACCTAGATTAACCACCCCCACGGCGCAAGAGCTCGGCTACTGCGACGCGGTGGCCGTGGACGAGGTGGGCGACACGCGCGTCGTCATCTTCCGCATGCTCAGCGCCGAGGCGCGCGTCGCCACCGTGCTCGTCCGCGGCTCCACCGACAACTACATGGACGACATCGAGCGCGCCATCGACGACGGCGTCAACACGTTCAAGAACAGTGCGAGGGATGCCCGGTTAGTTAGTTAGTTATGCTGGGCGTTTTCCGCAACTCGACATCTATTGTGCCTTTTTTGCGTGATAACGAGGTAGCCCTATTCTAACCATCCTAGCTCCTCCACGAAACCTAGCTTCTTTTTTAGGTTGCTAATTGCTTCGTTTATTGTTGTTGGAGTTCCTAAGTACTTACTCCTGTATAATTCAACCTGTCCGCATTCTAGCAGAATATGTTTTGTCGTGGGGTGGGATGGCCGGTATGTATACTCGTACGTCTGGCGTAACCGCCTATGCTGCCCTAGATATCGGCTACTGCGATGTGGTCGCCGTAGAAGAGGTGGAACACCATTTAAGAACAGTTCTCGAGATGGACTGTATGTACAGCTGGTGCACACACAGTATCCACGCGCGCTACGCGGTTATGTCAGGGCAGTAGGGCACCGACTGTACACGAATGATCTTTTGCATTTATTATATTAATTGTTATGAATGAATTCATTTGTAAACTGCCCAATGCAATTTTGAACACGATGGTTCATACCCGCGTCTGCGTAGCAGTCGGCTTACAAGGAAAAGTCTAATCCCATCAAAAACATTACAATAATACACACATCTCGCTCCGCAATTGTTATGTAAACAAAATGCAGAAATGTAATGTTAAAACAAAATGCAGAGATGTAATGTTAAAACAAGTTGGTTATTTTAATCGGTACTGTACCGGAAAGTGTCCATAGAACGCGACTACATCCGACTTCCCTATTTTTATTTTAACTCTGTAGGTAGTTCTGTACGATTTGAAAATAGGAAAGTTAGCGGAAGTCGAGTTCTATGGACACGTCCCGGTACCGGCTAAATAACCGTCTTATTTTAACATTACAACTTAAAAAATTTTTTTCAGCATAAGAACTGCAGAGCGATATTGTGTATTTTTACATGTAATGTTTTTGATGGGATCACATCTCTTTTTTGTATGCAGTCCTTCTTTTTATACATGCATCCCATAGACTCATACGGATACTGTAGTGTATTGTAATGTACCTACCTGTATAGGTAGGTATAATATTTGAATGAACTACATAAGTTTGTAATCGCATGTATTTATATGGAATACAAGATTACTTATGCAGTTAGTATTCCTTTTTCAAAAAAAAATAATTTTCTTGTGATATGGCTATTAACTACTTAAGTTTACAATTTGGAGCTTCTAGGACTGCTAGAAGCACCTTAGACTTGATCAGTGAGTGAGTGAGTGAGTCAGTGACTAAACTATGGAACTTAGACGTTCGACAGTTCTTAAACTACAAGTTCAAATCCTGAAAAAATTCAAATGTTGATCAGAATATATCGAAGTTATATTATAGCCAACATGCCATTGAAAATTCAGTGTTCTAGCTTTAACCAGCGCGAAATTACAGAAGGTTGATGAAAATGGCCTGAATGGCTTCGAGAAAAGGATGTTACGGCCGTGTTTTTGTTTTGCTCGACTTGTTGGTTGCACTGGGGGGCACTGCCGTGCCCGTGCCCCCCAATAGGAATGCGCGCACTAACATTTCTGCTACTGTTATTATCACCTGGCAAAGGTTCTCAGAATGTAAAAAAAAAAAACATTTTATTTTTGTTCTGTTTTCTTGTGACTTAGGCTTGTAACTGCAGGAGGTTGTTCACCAATGCGTATGATTTACTCTATAAATAAATTCGTCACTTTGCAGATTCGTGCCCGGCGCTGGTGCGACTGAGATCGAGCTGGCGCAGCGCCTCCTCCAGTACGCCGACACGCTGCCCGGCCTAGAACAGTACGCCGTGCGCAAGTTTGCCGTCGCCCTGGAAAGCGTACCCCGTGCGCTGGCTGAGAACACTGGCGCTAACGCCACTGAAGTTATTAACAACATCTACAAGGCTCACAAGGTACTAACACAAATAGCTCATTCTGCCAGGTTTGGAGCAGTACGCCGTGCGCAGTTTGCCGTCGCTCTCGAAAGCGTTCCTGAACACTGGCGTCTACGCCACTGGAGTTGTGAACAAGATCTACAAGGCTCACAAGTTTCTTTCAATACCCAAATACTCTACCATTACTGGGGCAAGATCCTGCGCGGTACTTAACTATTAGCGGCCCACTCAATACATCCTATTAAAATACATGATAAGACATTTTACTATATTCGCTATTGAATCCTATAATTATCTTGCTACTTTTGAATAAACCGTTTAGTGTAAATGAAAAATTAGACTTAATTAGTTAAGTATTTTAAAGTGAGACTGGAGGAAAACTGATGGAGCTTAACTTTTTTTTAATCAAAGGTTTTTATTTACAGGAAGGAAACAAGAACGCCGGTTACGACATCGAATCGGAAAACAATGGCGTATGCGACGCCAACGAAAAAGGCATATTCGACGCCTTCGTACTTAAGCAGTGGGGCCTCAAGTACGCCGTCGGCGCCGCCACCACCATCCTCAAGGTCGACCAGATCATCATGGCCAAGCGCGCCGGCGGGCCAAAGGCCCGGCAACCTCAAGGCAGCGACGATGAATCTTAAATTTAATATGCTATTTTATGCTTTAAGGCACATTTACATTAGGCTCATAGTCTAGGGCAATCACACGCAAAATGTACCAGTGAAGGCTCTAACTATTCCATATTATATTGAAGCACTTATAATCCACCTTGAGCCGTGAACTAAGGGTGTAGTGTGAATGTGGCCTTATACTCTATGTAACACAAAAGTATTTTACTTTAGCAATGCAACTTGCATTTTATTTTCACAACTTAACATTAACAGTAATTCCCTAATTTACATTTTATTAGCTTTGAATGTAGTAATTTAATAATTAAATTACGAAAAATAATATTTTTGCACCTTAATTTCGTGACCTATGTTACTGAAATGTTATTTTATTACATAAGTTATGATACCGAACTAATATGTTAATTATTTCAAGAGCTTAAAAGTATTTGTCTATATGTCACAATAATGTGTTTGTGTCATTACAAAAATACATTTTTACACAAGTGGTCTGTGTTTTTCTTGATAAGCCTGTCTGTGCTGGCTTCGGTAAGAGTTCTTTCCGCCCCTTCCTTTCCTTCCTTGAGATTGAATTGAAAACCCGACCGGTGTGAGAGTACTCAGACGGTGACCGAACCTTATTCAAAGACGGGAAAACAAGTTTTAGATTAGTTGACCTTTTCTCGTATAGAAACCACGTTTTTGGCAATCACGACCACCAGATCACAACAATCAAAACCTTCAAACATAAAAATGAATTGCTTTACTTATTCCACAAAAACTGTTAAGCAGTATTGACAGTGGGACGAATTACAGCTAGGTAACAACTAGTAAAATTTTCTCCGATATTTTAGCAGTTATTTCCACTGGTAAAAAATACAGGTAATCCCGCACATTATTAGTTCCCACTGCTAGTTTAAACTGCTAAAAAAGTAATCTGTATAAATAAATTTTGCTAAGCTCGTGTAGGTAGACCACCAGCCCTGTATAATGAGAGCTACCGTATGATACATGTCGCTCACCAGGCAGCGCCACTCATAGGGGTCCTGTGTCAATATGGACGTTTGAAATGTTCCCGCAGGACCCACGTTCCACTAGCGCCCCCGGTGGAAAATCGACTCGTGGTAATCCTCATACCTCGTCGGTGTAATTATAGTAGTTTATATGATTGTATATAATGAAAGGCATTAAAATTCGTGTGTGGGTTTATGAATCGAGGCGTCAGCCGAGTTTCATAATAACATCACACGAGTGTTTTAATGACGAATTATATACACACATTTCATGAAGCTCTCCATGCCGCATGGCACGGACCAATCAATCACATCGGCCCGTGTATAAGCCGAAAAGGAATCTCGGAAGGGTACCCTCGAAAATCGCGCCGTGCAATACTAGCATTAATCATGGCAGAATAGATCGATTCAGGTTAGCTCGAGTCATGAATAAGTAATATTAATTTTAAAAAAATATTTAGTTTTGATGAAAATATTTAATAAAAAGACCTTGATTTGTTACAATAAAAAGTGAAATTGAGTTTTATTGGACACATTTTATGTTATTCATTTGTTTGAAACGCCGCCATTTTCCAAACCGGAAGTTATATTGGCATAGACAACTTACGTCACTTCACTTTCGCTTTGAAAATATTGACTATTTTGTTGTGTTGTGGGAGCTTGGGATTTCAGTAAATTGAAGGAATATTCGAATATTTATTTTGCAGAACACAATCTTGGGTCTAACGTGTAACAATTTCGACAGTTTTGTTCTCAGAAACTGACATAGAATTTTAGAATGTCGTCTTATAAGGTAAGCTATTGTATTATTACTTAATTTCATACATTTCGCCTCTAATAAGATAACAACAAACCATTACGTTTAATTATACAACAACGTATAACTTATACAAGTATATATTTCTTCTATTAGATCTGAAATTATAAGTTTATATTGTTTGGGTATAGGGCTGCCATCCGTCCGGGTTTCCCCGGATTTGTCCTAGTTTGGAGGCCGTCCGGGGAGCGTCCGGCCCGGATTTTTAAAACTGTCCGGGGTAAACCCGGACATTTTTGGGTTCAGGTCAATCCCTAGCAAAAGCAAAATTTCTAAATTAAAGATAGATTTCTTTAGTGTCCGGGGAGAGACCGCGATTTTAATGAAATGTCCGGGTTTTTCAACTTTTTTGTCCGGTTTCAGCAATGTACGAGATGGCAGCCCTATTTGGGTAAAACGATCAACCTACCTTCTTTTTCATATTTACGTTTTGGAGATTACTCATAATATGATCAATGTTTTATTGCAGCCTATTGATTCTAAACGCGAAGAGTTCAGAAGATATTTAGAAAGGGCAGGAGTGATGGATGCCCTTACTAAAGTCTTAGTCAGTCTTTATGAAGAGCCAGACAAGCCTGAAGATGCCTTAGAGTATATGCGGAAACATCTAGGCACTGATGGTGGTGAGGACGAATTGGAGGCAGCTAGAGCCCGTATAGCTGAACTCGAAGCCGAAAATGCGCTTCTAAAAGGAGACGCAGCTCCAACAGAAGGATAAAAACCTTATCTAATTGTAGTAAATGATCTCACAGAACCTGATTGTACAATGATCTCAGAAGAAAATATTGTTGTTGATCCTGAAGAAATATAACTTGTGTTATAAGAAGAGTATTATTTTTGTTATGTTTAAGTTTGTTTAAATGTGCTGGTAGCACAATAAAATTTTCAGTTTCTTTTATAAGTGGTTGCTTTTTATTTCTGTTCCTAAAAATCCCTACAGCAAGAGTAGTAACAGTATAAAAGAGCACTATTCCCATCAGAAAATGTACCTAATTTGGTTTTATTATTGATCATGGTCTGTAGGAGACTTGCACAGGAATAGATGAGAGTAAAGATGGCAATGTAAGTAGGTACAACCACTAAGGCTGGATTTGACCAAACTTTTTAAGCAAGAGTAATGTCAAAATCCCATAGTAATTTGACATTACCTGAGAGTAAGTATTCTCGGAATAAAAATTTGGTAAAACTCAGCCTAAGGCTGGGTTAAAAAGTTTGGACAAATCCAGCCTAAAAAGGGTAGGGCATGTATTCTCAATGATTAACCCGTTAATGTCCTACAAGATATTCAATTTTTTTATCCTGTTTCCTGTTGTTTTTTAGTACATCATAGTTTTGCTGTTTTTAGCATAATGGGGGATTAAAACTTAGTTTAGGCTATTTCATGCACTTAAAAAAGTACCACACTGTCTCTGTGTTTTCATATTACATTGCATTTTATAGTTATATCACCATTATATACTATGAAATGAAATGAAATAATTTATTGCACAAACATGTATACAAAAGATGGTACATTATAATTATGTGACAATGCATGTTTAGCCACTAATGGCATGCAAATGAAGACCTATATCTAAATTGTTTCTGTGCAAAAACTTGTCTAATGACAATGGCATGCAATACGATTAGAAAACTCTATTTACACTTATAATTACATTTTCATATGTTAGGTAGGATGTTAAAACAAACAAATGATTTACAATTGATTTAATTTAAAGTATGCTTCACTAGGTTATATCTTGACAACTATTCTTTACACCATTTAAACAGGGATGCTGATGAGCTCTGTGTATTTCTTGACTTTGCTGGCAACACTCATGTCCACATATTTGTCGCCGATGGAGACTACCATTCCTCCAATGAGGGAGGGATCAACTTTGGCTGTTAGCTGTATGGTCTCATTGCCCTTAAGGAATTTCTGGAATTTCATAAACAATATATTTTAGTATAAAAAGCAACATCAATTTTTAAAATTATATCATTTTGTCAATCTATTTTGTACATACATACAAAGCCTGATACATGATTAGATTGAAATGATTATATTGCCAACCATAGATCCAATTTGGGTAAGGCCAAGGAAGATGCAATGCCCTGTCAATTACCCTAATTGACAATATAAGTAAGTAACCCTTTATTATACAGAAACACTGTTGAAAAAATACAGTCTAATACAGACATAATATCAGTCTTGGCACAAGCTTACTTGCTTGCCTCTAAACTAACTGATTTTCTCAGTTTCAAAGAGGAACTTTCCATACCTTGAGTGCCGCCTCCAAGTTCTGTTTCTGTCCAGCATCCAGGGGCTTGGCAGTGACAACCTCGCATGTGACCTCTCCACGGTGGGCAGCCATCATGATCTTGAAGGCATTCATGACAGCCTCCAACTTGTTGAGGCGGCCATTCTCTGCCAGCAGGCACAGCAAGTTACCAGTGGCGGGGGACAGGTTGATCTGTAGATTGAATGATAAAACAATAATGAGTAGGTATGAAGGTAATTATCTAAATTCTATTTACACAACAATTGTATTACAGGTGTTGGAAGATCCATACAGCAAGCTAAATTTAGCTTAGGAAAACCTAGCCCCCAAGGATATTGCCCAGACATGACATGACGCATATCTTTTACCTCCTTACAAGTGCTTATTTATTAACCTGTGGTTTATCTCATCCTCAGGATGATCTTGAAAGTAAATGTAACTTATATTTGCCTGAAAGTAGCAGTTGACATACTTTTAAGAAAAATCCGCAGAAACAGACAAGGCAGATGGTTACTACAATCTGATATTACTAAATGGCTCATTTTCATAAAAACTCAAGATACGAGAACCAAATATCTGCTGGTCTGATAAATAAATAAATATTGTGGGACAATCTTACAGTAAGCTCGATAAGGCTTGCAAAGTGGGTAGGAGATAATGTAGGGTCGGGTCGGGAGCAATGACTGGATTTTTTCGGACTCATATTTTTACGTAAATGTTGTGCTAGCAAGCTGTAATTCACACCCAACATTCTAAAGTTATGAAGTTTTCACCCGCATTCCCAGTTTTTCGATCAAGATAATAAGAAAATACCCAACAATGTTTAAAAAAAAGGAATTGAGCCAGAACAACATCCATAACTCAGGATCAAGTATTTGTGTTAATCACACACAAATAAATGCCCTGACCAGGATTTGAACCCAGAACCTCCTGCTTTGTAGACAGGGTCACCGACTAGGCTAAGAGTCTGTTAATATGTATACTGTTGTCTATGTAATGAACAATTAAATTTTCTGATTTAAAACCAATTTGATTCTAGTTAAAATAGTAACAAGAAAACTTAATGATGCTAAATACCTTAGTGGAAACATGTTTAAGGGCTTCCACCTTGAGAGCCCTCTTCAAGGTCGGGTTAATAATGAACTCCTTGAGTTTCGCGTCGGTCTTCATGCTTTGCTGGAACGAGAAAAGTTCCTTCTCAACGGCATCCAAGCACTTTTTCTTTGAGGCTGCCGAGTACAAAGCCGACGCATATCTACCCTCCAAACCAAATACTTGTATAGGAGGTTTCACCATCTGAGCAGCCGTGGACGAGGTGCTCAGGGATCGCACCTAGAGGAACATTACGTAATTTAATCATTGTCATAAAGGTTATAAACCTTATTTATAGTAGTTTAAAATAAAGATAGATATCATACCAGCATATTAGTCTTAATCAAAGACATGGTTTCTGATTGGAATTCGGTGTAATTTGATTTATAAATTCACCAAATGCACGATGATCGAAGGAAAACCTGTCCGTTCCGTTGGCTGTCAGTGGGATACGTTCGGGTCGTTCATTTGGATTTTGACATTTATACATAGTTTAACTCAACGTCATAATCAGTGTCTCAAACAGTGTCAGCCTAATTTCAAATAAATTAAATTACATATTGAACGTACATAAACTAAAAAAATGGTTTTTATTAATAGTCATATTGATTTTGCATTTTTAAGGGAATGTTTTTTTAATACTATTTTTTTTGTGCCACACCTCGCATAGCCGTATCTTGTGGAATGTGGTCCATTGGTGGTCCATTGCCTGCGGGATGCCTTGCCCTTGTCGATCAAACGAAACGTCATTTGGAAACTGAACGACTATGACGTAAACACAAAAGTGTGCGAAATATTTCTGTTTAAATTCCTAAAACACGCTAATGGATATTTAAATTACCTAAATAGAACCTGTGAATCCAGTTAGTCTCTCTTGACCAGTGAAATATTTTGTTAAGTACGCTGTACTATTTTAAATTTGAAAGTGGGTAAATATGTCGCGCCAAGTTGATACAAACGTTGCTCGGTTACTCGAGGGCTTAGGATTGGAAGGCGAAGACTTTTGTGACTTTACAATTGCTGATCAAAATTCTGTTGCTGAGTCCCAAGGGATTACACCGACGACTCCTTCTAACTTCAAACCGGTACTTGGAGAAAATGTAACTTACGTTGTTGCGTGTGTTATTATCAACGAGCAAAATGAAATACTAATGATGCAGGAAGCGAAGGAAAGTTGTGCTGGCAAGTGGTACCTTCCCGCAGGACGCATGGAGAAGGGTGAGACTATAGTTCAGGCCACTATGAGAGAAGTGCTTGAAGAAACGGGGCTACACTGCAACCCCACGACGCTGTTAGTAGTGGAGACTGCCGGCGGCATGTGGTACAGATTTGTACTCACGGCTGATGTCACGGGAGGCGAACTCAAGACACCGGCCAAAGCTGACAAGGAATCATTACAAGCAAAGTGGATTTCAAATTTACAAGAGATAACTTTGAGATCCAATGATATCTTGCACTTGATTGAAAAGACCCAATTGTACAAACAACGTCAACCTGGAAAAGGATGGCACAAAGACTTATTACCTGCTGCTACTCCACATATCAAAGATCTACTGAGGTTGATTGTAGTTATCAAAAGGAGAAGTACAAATAGGCTTCATGTGTTATTGAGCGAAAAAACTGCTATTCATTTTCCAGTTTGTGAAATAAATCCGGCTAAGAGTCTGCATTCAACTTTGAGGAGGTTTATGGTAGAGATGTTTGGAGCTGATGTGGGCCAACACAGGCCTCTGGGCTTGTTAAATGTGGAGGCAGATCCTTCAAGTGATGGTTGTTGTCTGACACTGTTGGTGGCGTTTAGGCCTCCTTTGGAAGAGGTACCTCTGATTGGGAAATGTGCATGGCATGAGTTGTCACAAGAATCTGAAACCCAATTGCTCTCTAAAATAACTACAAAAAATTCTACTGTGGAGCTGCATGTAGTTCGTTGATCCAAGATAATATGAGAAAATATATGCATAGATTATGTTTATTATCAAGAATACTCAAGTTACTGTATTGGTTCTGTTAGATCTATGTTAACCAACTGTATTATAAGAATAGACTAACATACTAATTTGTCATCAACAATAATATAAAGTACTTTAATAACATTTAATGGCAGAGGGATTCTAAGATATTTAAGAAAAGAAACAAAAGTATTGATTTTAATAATTCTATACTGATACTGACACATTCCATTTTAAATTGCCTTTTATTCATTATGTGATTGTTTATTACTTTATTGTATAATCTGTATAAATAAATGATAAAACATGGCCCATATTGCCTTGGTTATAAATTAAATGTAAATTTTAGACAATGACAAGGCATGATAATTTTAGACTGTTATTGCAGTACCTGAATGACAATACATATATATAATATATATAAGACATAACTTATTAAATTGCAACGGTTAACACTCACGTATTTTTATCACAATAGGCGTGACATGTTTCGTCTGCGTCGGGCAGACCTCGTCGGACAGACAGAGTGGTGTTATCACCTTCGATGATGATGGTGATGTCCTAGCCGCGAAGGTGATAACACCACTCTGTCTGTCCGACGAGGTCTGCCCGACGCAGACGAAACATGTCACGCCTATTGTGATAAAAATACGTGAGTGTTAACCGTTGCAATTTAATATCAATATGTCTCACGAAAGTTTAAATTATAAGACATAACTTGCATCAAGAGCATCACAACATGATATTTATTTGCTTTAAACTTTAACCAAGTATTTTTATTTCTATTTAGTGTAAGTTTTTTTATGTGCTGGGTACTTGTTAATTTTATTTTATATACATCTCTATATTTTTACACCATATAATAAAATGTTAAAATAAGTGCTTGTTTCAATATTAACCAATATGTAGAGCAGTGGTGGGCAAAGTACGGCCCGAGGGCCAACTCCGGGCCGCGAAAGGATTTAATTTAATACATAGCATGCAAAATGAAGAAACGATTTAAGGCCCTCAACTGAGATTTCCTAAGTTTCTGGCCTACCATGCAAAAAGTTTGCCCACCCCTGATGTAGAGCATAGTTATTAAAAATTTACGAGAAACGCTAGCAATTATAAGCAAACAGTAATTACCAATCTTCTTGCGAGGTAGCATGCCTCTAAAATAAGAAGCTTCCTTTAGATTTCATCATAATAAGGTGCACATTGCACATCTGGATAGTGAACGCACTGAGAAATTTCAACAGTTTATTTCATTTCATCAGTTCATTATTGGAACTGGAGGCATTATCATTAGCAAACTCGTTGCCATTTCATTTGAAACTATTCGACACCTAATACGCTCATTCAGGATCCATGCATTCCAGATCCACTGCGTAGGTAGTCTGCGCCTTTCCGCAGCCCCTAAGGGAGTTAATAGATTTAATTTGTTCATTTCTATTTTTCGTTACAATATTTCAAGATCCACGCCCCCGGATTGAAATGTAGCAGGACTTGCAGGCGGGCCGTATACTTATTTGCAACAAACGTAACATGCTATAAAAAAAGTTGAATTTACCTAAAGATCAACACAGGTAAATAAACTCTTCAAGTTAATAAAGGAGATGCAATATCCATGCCATATCCTGGGGTCAATTGCATTAATCATTTATTACTTGTAATATTAGCGGAACACTCTTTTCTAATAAAAGGGATTGAAAAGGGACTTCTGCTAATATTACAAGCTACAAGTACCTAATTATGCAATGGGCCTCTGATTCCGTAATCCGTCTGATCCGTAATTGCAAAGATATAATTACTTTCTGGTCGGATTCAAATTACATTCCGCGTGTAGTACCTATACCTACTTATGGTTTATTGCTGGTACCTAAGTGTAAGTAATATACCTACTTGAGCATTCAACTTGTGATGAGCATATTGTAGCGAATGATACAATACTTATAGGTAATATGCTCCGAATTCGGTTGCGAGCTTGTGAGTGAATGCTTAAAGTTTAGAAGCAATTACAGATCCTTTGTTGTATCTATCTCTCTCTCTTAAATGGGCCCCTCATTACGGAGGATCGTGATCACGAGGTGATTTTGACTTAATGATCTGTCTCCCTCGGTCCCGGTCCATCGCAGCTCTCACCGCCTGGTGGAATTTGCTTCGTTGTATACCGATATACCTATACAGTTAGGGTGTCACATAAATTGTGTCGCAACGGGGTATGATCTTCCTAGCGATTTCCCGGCTGACTTATGCCACGGCCCAGAGAGCCTGGGCTTCGCTTTGGCAACTAATCCCAAGATTTGGCGTATGCGCTGGTTTTACGAAAGCGACTGCCATAATATCTGACCTCCCCAGTCCCGGCCCGGAGGGTAAACTAGGCCTTATAGGCATTAGTCAGTGTTCCTCACGATGTTTTCCATCACCGAAAAGCGATTGGTAAATATCAAATGATATTTCGTAGGACTCGTAGGTAGGTACTATCGCGTTCAGAATTGCGTAGGCATTTTATGAATGAACTCATTCATCAATTGCCCATGCACTTTTGAACGCGTTTGTACATACTACATAAGTTCCGAAAAAATCATTGGTATGAGCAGAGGTTTGAACCCGCGACGCGACCATCGGATTTTAAATCGCACGGTCTTAGTTCGAATCTCGAAAGCTCTCAAGGGAGTACGATGAATTGATGATAAATTTAATATTCAAATAATTTAACCCAATCCTAAAAGAAGCCACGTACATACCTAATAGGTACTCTACAAGTTCAATGTAAGTACCTACTCAAATAAGAATCTTGAGTCTTCTGTTACCGCGATTGTTATTGAAATTAAAAACCTTAGAATGGATTAATCGCGTTTATTAACACCATGATCCTACCTTTCGACTTCGAGCCCTTTATAGTACTCGTTTTCACAGGGTTAAGATGATGGCTGAGAGAATGCGAATTCTCCCCGTCAATTAAGTGTGTCAGTTAATAGGTAAGAAATGCAAAATGTAATAGGTACATACCTACTTTAACTGGTTTCATTGCGAAATATAGGCTAGGTTCAACTAAAATAACTATGCAGTGTCACTTTTTTTACCAACCGCCGCGCCGTAGTTGAACGGTAGGCCTATTTTTATGCAATAACACTATTGTTGGAAATCATGAGCAAAAGAAACAAGCAGTCTTGCAATAGTTGCAATGTGCAAAATTACGTACACCTTCAGTACAAAAATCACGGTTTGAATTGAAGTACAAGGTAGTGTAGTGCTCTAGCGCCATCTATGGCGTCACTAACTTAAATTAGCTAAATTATTGATTGTAATGTATGTAAGTATGTCGTTATCTGTCAATTTGACATTTGCCCTTGCTAGAAAGGGAGAAACGTAGGTAATTTAACTAAAACGTTTGTTAAAAATGTTCATGAATAAGGGGGTAAGTATTTAAAAGGATGGAACTGAGATCTGCTGCGTAAAGCCTCCCCCATACATAGACAGACGCGTCCGCAGACGTCGGCAGGCGCTGTTTTGTGGGCAGGCGCGTCCGCGGACGGAGGCAGATGTGTGGGCAGGAACACGGACGCTCGTGCCAAATTCCTTTGATCTTTGTTACAAAACCGACAACTAACGGATTAAGACAGATACATCTGCAGACGTCAAATACCTACCACAGATTATTTAGCGAATCCCCCACACACACACATCCGCGGATGGCCACCTGCCGATGAATCCGTCTATACATATGTAGTGGAGCCATTGGAAAGTTATTCGGACCTAGCTGAGTTTCTTGCTGGAATCTTCTCGGCTAGGTTAGGGGTAGCGAACCAGCAATAAAACTCCCAGTAGCTAGTTTTCTTACACACACCTCAGATTTGGTTGGACTCGGTCCAACCGATCTCTCTGGAGCGCAAACTCAGAAGGAGTATTCCAGAGTAGTAAATATCGTGTGATGTCGTGGAAGGGTCCTGGATTTTCCCCAGGCTACTATCCCACTTCACAGTCCGTACGCTCCAAAGCTCAGTGCATGGAGCCCCTGCCAAGTTAAAAAAAAAAAGGAAAGTTATTCTGAATTGAATGGAATTATCGAAGGCTCCTTCTTCTACCACGCCCGCGAATTACCGGGTTATCATGTAGTTAGGTTAGATACACAATAAGTAAGTACTTATACTTCCGTCACCCTCCCTACATTAGAGCCCGCGAATTACCGGGCTTGGTAACGAAGTGTTTAAATTTTCCACTTTCGTGTGTATGTCAACGGGTAGTCCATAAATAAAACAATATATTTCATGTCATCCTAACTGATTTATTAAAGCAATACAAAAAACTTTCACTGACTAGAAAATTGAATATACCTATCCGATCGAAAATGCATACCTAACATAAAATTTTGTTTATATCTATAATTTGCTCTATATTATATAAAATGCATTTCATAAGCAAAATGTATATATATACACATGGTCAATGTTTTAAACATACTTAATTTCATGAAATATCGAAATATCTTAAAAGCAATCAAAATTTTTCAAAATTTTACTAGTTGTACAGTAATCTATATAGGTAGTTATATATGTTCATGATAGTATAGTTTAAATAATCTACTATTAGAGAATAAAATATCATTAAAAAAATCTACTCTCAAAACAAAACATTAGATTAAGACCGGCAAACCTAAATAACACTAAATATTTTCATTCGTTCAACAAATGAAAATTATTGCAATCGAGCCCAAACCTGGGCCCTTACCATGACGTCTTAACGCGATTCAATTTAGGTTCTTAATTGTACTTAGTTGTATGGCAGCGACTCGGTTTAGGTCGTCAAATAAATCGCGTTAAGACGTCATGGTAAGGCCCCTTGAACTTAGATCATAAATATAACTGTGCGGTTAGCACGACCACATGTCAGTTAGCAGTCAGTCATGAGACAGTTCTACCTAATAAGTAGTTTCGCAAACTACTTTTTAGGTAGAGTTGGGCAGTTGACAGGCTATCCTGAAATTAGCAGCAGAGACAAGATTTAGATTCCATCTCTTGATTCGCTTACTAAGTGACACTTGCACCACCCGGGGTTAGTCACACAACCCCGAGTTAACCATTTTTTCATTTTTTGTATGGAATTTGTCAACTTAACTCCGGGTTCGCGACTAACCCTGGGTGGTGCAAGTGGGCCGAAAGAGCTAATTATCACGAAGTTCTTAACTTTATTAAGATCTATAAGATTTTGAGAAAACCCGTGCCTCGAATTGGATAGCTTGATTAAATGGCGCTTTTACGGCCTCATAATGGTGCCGGCATTCGGGGTGCGGAACATTAAGTTCAATAAGTACATGGAGCGGCCCTGACCCCACCCCGCAAAAATCAGCGGAATATTTTTTAAATAGAAAACTTGAAAGAAGCATACTCCTGTCATTATAGCTTAATGCGGAAGCTTTCTATAAGGCATGCCATAGAGCACACTTTCAATGCGATGCGGATTCTATGATATGCGGGATGGAAACCTCCTACACCCCGCCTGCGGGCCCTATCGACCAATGAAACGGAAGCCTTTACGCGATAACTTTGTTGTTAAAGGTAAAAATTGACTATCGGGTTTCGGGCATCTAGTCGAGCTGTCAAATTCGGAGCACATAAATATTTTTAGAACTTTACGCCTTTATTTCATACAATAAACTTCAAGATTAAGTGGGCGAACAGCTTAAGTTGGTACCGAGATCAGAGGGACTTTCTTTATTTTAACTTGTCTCTGCTATTATGAAAATAAAGCAAGCGGTTACATACTTCGTCTGCGCAATATCTTTATAAATGGTAGCCCTGTGTGTTATTCTGATGTATAAGCTATATTATTGTAAAGTTTCATTTAAATCCATTCAATAGTTTTTACGTGAAAGAGTAACAAACATCCATACAAACTTTCGAGTTTATAATATTAGTAGGATACCTAAGTGATAGAACACTTCGGCGGCAAATTGAAAAAAAAAAAACTCCAAAATATCTGGATGTACAGTCACCTGCAATAGTATATGACGCTATGAAGGCCGCAAAAATATGTGACACGCTCTTATGGCGGTACAAACAAGAATGCGTCAGATTTTTTTGCAGCCTTCATATAGTCCTATACTATTGCAGGTGACTGTACAGGTTTTGGGAATTCATAAACTCAATGCAGGAACATTATAAAAGCAGCCGAATTACGCATTAAGAATCTTTTTAAGGTAAAAGCAAAAGGATTTACATTTAATATCAAACCATTTTGTACCTAGCCTAGATGCGGGTCTATCTCAGGAAAGCTTGTAACATGCAATACCGGCGGAAGTCTCTTTCTAATAAGTAGGCAGACTGACTAATAATGAGATATGACTGTATTATATTATATAAAGTTTTGAACTTTCAAGAAATGGACTCCAAAATTATTGAGTACCTACATTGAGAATAGGAATATGTAAGTAACTAAAATACTGTATTTGTAACATGCATTCGCCATAAATTGAAACTGTATAGAGCAACAAACATGACTAATCTGAATTACAATATTAAGAATCCCGTCAAGTATTTCATTCTTTTTTGTCCGTAACATTTAATTATTTTTTATATGATTGGTAATATAATTACATATTTTGTATAAATATCAGCTGTCTTTTGCATTTTTTGAGACAGAGCCCAGTCACAGACAGACAGATCAACGTACGGGCGGCACTACAATGCTCAGTCAGACACTCGAAGGCAATTTACAAAACGACATCGACACATGTTTTATGAACAAACTGCGGTGCTCACATATATTGTAAGTTGCCATAGATCTGGTATAAATTGTGCTTATCGAAGTAGAAAGCTAAATATACAATATATGTAATCCACAGTATACAGCATACAATTTATAAAGTTCAGCAGCAAAACAACACATATGGAATGGGTTCTAGGTGGGATGTCTAGTTATGACGAAGTAGCAAATTTACATACGATGACGAGTACCTCCAAATAAAATAATTATCACCATACAAAATTTGTCGTCAGATTAAAGACTGTACACGATACAATCTGGGCATGCACGATCCGGTCTATTTCCAAAACCACCGCTGATTGAAAACCCGTAATTTTTACACTAATAAACTGAATAATAATACTAAAGGAAAACTAAAGAACCGTAGTAATATCTCAAGGGGTGAGTAAGTTTTCACAATGTATATTTCATCACACCTAAATTATTTTGTCCATTGTATTTTCCAACAATTTTCTTAGTCTTTATTTTAAAATTAGTATTTTTTTTAATGTGATATACCATGTCGTACCCTAATGAATTGTGTTTGCAAAAAGGCCAATATTTATTTAGTGAGTATGAATTTCCGGAAATTGAAAGGTATTATAACTTTGGCCAATTTGACTTTTTGACAGAAAGTGGCCTCCCATATAAAAATGTTTTCAGTGCTTGGAGTAAAGCATCATACTGACTATGCTAAATGGAAAACGGGTATAAATGGTAATATTTTAGTTGGAGGATATCCTGCTAAGAATAAAACATCCTTTAATATTGTAAATATTGTTGTGCATTTGTCAAAGAAAACCGTTGAATATTTTCAAAAATGGTTGGACAAAAAATCATAGGCACTGTAAACTGTTTGATTTATAAGTCGAAAACGTATCCACACCCTGAGGTTTTACTACGGTGTTATTGTTTTTCTTTAGTATTATGTATTCCTTTAATTGGTGTAAAGTTATGGCTTGAAAATCTGCAGTGGTTTTAGAAATAGACCGGATCGTGCAATTCGTGCATGCCCAGATTTTATGGTGTACAGAGTCTTTACACCTACGGATTAAGGATTTTATTTTTAGGATGATACAATTTTGTATGAAATTAAGCAGTTTTTATAAAAATTTGATTTAAGCTTGTCGCTATTAGTCCATCTACTGTATTGTATTGTAAGACTACGGTGTCGGATAGTAGATTTGTAATAATAAAAATGTAACAGCAACAGACACAGACACTATATTAAGAAATGCGAGATAAAGCTACTACGAGACTTGGCTGTCACAATGATTAGATTAAAGAGAGCCAACTACTTTATGCTATAAGTAGGTACCTAGTTTAAATTTATTTGATTCATAAAATCATATTTTGCATCATTTTAATCGTTTCACATAAATTTTAAGTCAAGTAGTGATATTTAGTTAAAAGTTATAATTAGGTATGATAACAGAAGCATTAAAAGTAAGACGCCAAATCGGTTCATAATGATATTGATATTTTACAATAACGTATCATAATTATCTAAAACGTACTGTTGACGTGCATTCACCTGATTTAGGGCGATTAAATTATTTATTCGGCAATAAGGCGTCAGTTTACTACCTACTATTTGGTAGAAATAGCGTAATGTTTTATGCTCTGTTGCTACTTATTCCTACATTCATAATTAAAATAAATATTATGTATACAACCTGTCTAACCGCACCATTTTCATATTTAACATTACTTACTGAGAATTTCCTTACAAGGCGCAGGTAACTTCATTGTATCATTTTAAAAAAGGTTACTGGTGCGTTTTAATACCTTTTTTAATCTTCTGCAGGGTCTTAACTTCACCTAGTATTTTTAACTATTTTTATTATTTTTCACTCAAAAGTTTTACACAAATGATTATAAGCCTCTTAAATCACTTTATAGAGTTGAGTACCATCTAATTCATTGATTTGTACAGTCTTCAACAATGCTAGGCATAGATAAAAAACTAAAAGTAGCAGACATGGTTAAAGATTAAAGACTTCAAATTTTTCAAAGTCGCATTCCCTCGAAAGTACTTCTTTATATATACAATTTTGTAAAACAATTGAATATCGTTTATAAACGAACTCGGCACAGTCCACTACATGGCGTTATAAAATAAACATTACAACGCCATCTAGTAGAGAATTCGAAGGCTATTAATTTCGGTGGAATGAACTTTGTATTGCGATTAGTCGTCTTTATTCACTCGTCTCCTCTAGGAACAATTATTCTAATGTCATATAATAAATAGGCATAAAGCCTGTGTCATTTATACATACATGGAAGTTTCTTGTTCAGTTATCCTTCTAGTTGTATACCCTCTATCCAGGCGGTGAGATCAGCTGAGCGGGCGCCATCGAGAAAGTTCGCAGATTGCGGCGGGTGTTCGGCCGCGGACAGGCGCCTGGCCGCCGCCAGCCCCGACAGGTGCGCGCCGTGCGCCGTGGAGTAGTAGCTGCTGTGCGTGTGCTCGCCGGCAAACAGCACTGTGGGCTGAAATTACATAAGATTCTGTCAAAAAACTACACGGGTTGTACCCTTGGGTCAGTGTGGAACAAACGGATGTTGCAACTTAAAAATCTTAAAAATCAAAAATCAGCTTATTTAAGTTTAATTTTTTTACTTTTTACCCACTTCCGGAAGAAAATTTGTAGGATTTTTGCATATAAGTAGGTACTGGTAGGTTGGGTAGGTACCCAATATCTATAAATATCCCATCTAAACGTAATTTGAGAAATCACGCTATTATAATTTAATGTTTGGCAAAACCATATCTTTCCTGGGTATTCACATGTGCTAGTGGGCGCAACTATGGTCTGACAACCACAGGCTGTAGTTTTTTTTAAACGTATATGCCTCCCTATTTTTAGGGTTCCGTACGTTGAAAGAAAAAAACGAAACCCTTATTATAGGATCACTTTGTTGTCCGTCCATCTGTCTGTCAAGACCCTTTATCTCGGGTACGCGTAGATGTAGCAAGTTCAAATTAATATCACAAATATTCAAGTCTGCAGTCCCCTGAAGCTGTGAAAAATCCTAACCTCTACGTCAACGCAATCAAAAGATACGGCCGTTTATGTCGCATTTCCCACATATTTGCAATGGGAATCAACAAGTTTTATTTTTGCATTGTGTTCTAAATTCTAATACTCCTTAATAAAAAAAGATTAGCTTTGAATTATGAACATATGAGACATGAATGAAGTACCTTTTTATCGTGAACATTCCTAAACAGAGGTTGCGCTAAACTCTCAATATCACTCTGGCTGGATCCTACAGCTAGGGCCGTGTAGGAGCCCCGCGTGTAAGGCTGTTTGTTCCAACTTGTACTGAAAAATACATTAACATAATAAATTTTAGTTACAAATTGAATAGTATACTAAACCTAACCTGCCTGGTTCTATTAGGTACTTCTTATCTGAGAGCATGGTAGTGTTACACACTACAGTGCCCCCAATAAGTCGAGCAAAACAAAGGCGAGGGCGTACCTACCATCCTTTTCTCAAAGCAGTTTAGGCCATTTTCAACCTTCTGTAATTTCGCACTGGTTAAAGCTAGAACCCTGAATTTTCAAGAACCTATTGGCTATAACAGGACATACATAGATATACTCTAAATAACGTTTAATTTTGAACTTGTTGTTTAATAAATATTCTGACTTAGGTACTTACTCACCATTAAGGTAATTAAACTTCTAGCAGGCTTAGAAGCTCCAAATTTTAAACTTAAGTTGTTTATAGCCTACCAAGTCATAGAAAATTCAAATTTTTTAGAAAAGGCATACCATCTAGGGAATTGTGGAGTGACACTTGTGTCTTTTTACATGTTTAAAATTTTTGATGGGATATATATTGAGAGCCTGCCCTGAGAAATGAAAAGTTTAAAAAGTCAAAGATATGTTTACAACAGCAGACATTCAAAATACCAAAAACATAGCCAAACACAGTACAACAGCAGGGCAGAGCATCTAGGGTAGTTTCCTCTGCAGGAGAGAACACAGACGCGAGAATGCCCCTACTAGGTAGATTGCGTAAATTTATCCCTTAATATTTCTTTGCCTGAATCACAAAATACTTATTACTCAAATAAAATTGAATGTTACTCAATTTTACAAAAATGAGTGCTAGCTAATCTTTTAACAGAAAAGCCAGGTTATGGTTTGTTATGCTGATTAAGTTTTACTTTAAAATTATACTGACATACTAACCATACACATTTTTGTGGCTCTGGTACAAAGGGATCATTCAAAAATTTCCTTAAAATATTTGTGCAAGCCGAAGCAACTTGATCCATATTTAATGTCTCCACATATTCAGCCTCTTTTCCAGACACCCAACCCAGCAACAAGGTCTCTGTAACTTTACTAAATGAGTAAATTTTCTTGTACCAACACTCTGCAATGTCTTCAGGAGTTGTTGAACTGTCCCATAGCAACATGATTTCAGTAATATCAGGATTTAAGAATGGCCTCTCATATTCCAAAAATATTTTATTCACAGTGCCAAATAGCAGTCTTTCTATGGATTCCATTTTGTAATGAGGCAATGCAGGCTGGAAGAGATCCTTGGCGGACTCTTTGAGCACACCAAGAGGTATTGTACATATCACATGATTACAATAAAAATTCTCTCCATTCTCACAGGTAACTTCAACATGATTTCCATTTTTTTTCTTTGGTTTGTGCACATTTTCAGACATTAAACTTCCTTCACTAGGGTTAACCAAAGACTCAGAAGCAGGGGTCTTTGATAAATCTTCTATCACTGTTTGATCAGAGTCTTCTGACTCCTCTCCCAAATCATCAGGCCGTGAACTGTGCTGGTTAGAATCCCACACAATTTTGGTAACTGGGTGGTTAGACATAATTTTTTCAGGAGGAATATTTTTTAACATTGGTTGTAAAATAGAACTGTAGCCTTTAGGGATCATAATGTTCCCACCTTGAAGTTCTGTGTAGCTGCCTAATTCTAAAAGATCTATTTCATCCATGCTGTTGCAGCCTGATATACATGTTTCCCGTTTTAACAAACAGTCGAATATGAGTCGGCGGAGTTTTTTTTCTTCAGAGTCGGGGAGCCGCTCCAAGTATATGGTGGCTTCCAGGTTTATGTGCTCTCCCACACTATGGATATCTGGTGGGGGCAGGTACTGACACAGAAAGTACTCCTCGCAGCGCCGCAGGAACACCACGTACGCTTCATGGATCTCGTGGAGCACCCCAAACGGCACCTGTTTACCATCCTCAGTCGCCGCTATCACTTTGTGTGGCTTAGGAATATTTATTATATTCACTAAACCATTAGCCATAGCTATATCAAATATCGGGTTACCCAGAACCCCATGAATCCAGTTCGCCCCTAACTCCACTTCGTGGTTTTTTAGGGGAATGGAAATAATCCTACCACCGATCCGTTTTCTCGCCTCTAATATTCTAAAGTCGTCCATACCATTTTTTATAAGCTCATTGGCGGCAGCCAGACCGGCCATGCCACCACCAATAATTAAAACATTACACTTATTTGTATCACATTTTTTACTGGAATTTGAATTATCGTCACCCATAATAATATTAAAATTAAATAATATTATTTATAGCTACGCTTTTGATTTGACGTTCAGCTGGTTGGTTACGACATCTATGAAAATATTTTTTTTAAATCATGAAATTAAAAAGTTTGTATAGGGTAGTTGTACATCGAAGAACTAGCAGGGCTTCAATTTACAAAGAACCTTTAAATAGTAGTGAAGCAATGTAGAAGGTATTGCCAAAGAAGAGCAATCAATTACAAAAAAATAAGGTAATTATGTACTAAAGTAATTCAATCATTATGAAATATATATGTAATTTAATTTCTCATTTTCTGTAACTGCCTTTAGAAATACCGGAAAAACGTCATTTTTCATATACATCTGTATATCACACCATTCTCCCCACCACATTTTCTATCTCTATCTGTCTATTGATTGTTTCATATGCGGTATCTCTTTTTAATGACCTTTGGGTATGCTAAATATATACTTATATTATAGGTAGTTACTTTGTTTACTCCTCGACAGTAACACGGGCGAGTGTTTTTGTTATTGTCGTGATAAAAATATTTTCAATCAAAGTGAATCCTAATTCCAGTTAGAAATCTGTTGTTCCGTCATTGTTTTCGGCTCGAATTCAACGTATAAAAGTGTAATTAAAGTTGCAAGTGATTGTGAAACTATTTTTTGCCCCACTGAATTCGATATCAAAAGTCATTGTGAATAATCGCGTCTATGGAATAACCAAGTGCTTACGAATTAATGTGGTCCGATATAGTTATGTAACTGATGGATATGATGTTCAATTCCGCTAACTATTCTAAAATACTGGTAAATGCAAATATAGTGTCTGCATAAACAATCGGATGGAATAAATAAACACAAACAGGGACACGTGGGTCTCGCAGCGAATCGATCGATAAAGACGGAAGCGCGCGCCAGTCTCTATCAACGAGACGATTTTAAGTCAAGGTCGCGCTACGCAAACACGTGCAATGTCTGATTCTATTTACACACATGACTTTTTATTAGATGGAGTGGAGATCAAACAGGAGTCTCCTTTCGAGCTGGGGTCGATGTCGGCCTCCGTGCCCATCCCGCAGCGTCGCACGGACCTAGGGGACTTCGGAACAGACCTAGACCTGTGCCTGCAGGACAGCCTCACAGGCCCCTTCGCCCCCACAATGACATACAGCAAAATGACATTTGACACAGACAATTCTGCCAGAACTGACAATTTTAAAATGGATGATGATGATATTTTTCAAGTAGACAAAGCTGATTTAATCCTAGGGCCGACCCTTGCCGAATTAAATGCTAACCCAGATACATTGCTAGATGACCTAAATTTTGACGATTTACTTCTGCCTGAGGAGAGTGGCTATTGTATTCAAATAGGTGGAGTGATGAGTGGGTCACGCCACACTCCTCACTCCCTTCAAGCATCGAATGTGCATACTTCAGAGAGTCCATGCAGCCCTTACAGCCAAGCTCAACTGGCATTTTCTCCGTCTAGTCAACACAGTTCGGCATCCTCTAGTTTTGCTCAGCCTATGAACCAGTTGCCAGAGATAGCACTGGGCCAGTCTGTGCCAGCCTCCACTGTGCTGCCTCCATTCACACCCAGCATGCAGACGCAGCACACACAACTATCATCATCAGCACCTACTCACCTGACTATGGAACAGGTTTGTTATAAATCTTTAGATAAAAGTAATAATCTAAGTCTGTCAAATAAAATCAAAGTATCCCAAAAAAAATGTCCTCAGATTCTTGATAAACCCATTTTTTGTACAAAACCATGAAAATAAAATTGATTCATCCATTTGGTACTGGTAATTTGATACCAAGTATTTTTATTATTACTTACATATAGGTACATTATACTTGTAACATAACATTCTTAAAAAAATATTGTGTAAATAGGTAGAGGTAATTATATAATTTATGGATAGGATATGAAAGTGAACAAAACAACCTGTTTTTCTCAATTGAATATTTTAAGGCTTGTTTGTAAACAACTTTGTTTTTGTTCTTCTGATTCATAGAAATAATATAAGGTTGATGTTTATGATCAGATAAATGGATAAACAATAGTCCACTATGCTATTATATGTATGCTTTCCATATGCTTTCACTTAATTTAGTCAAATATAACTTTCCTACTATATAGTAATTTTAATTTTATAATAAACAAAACAATACTATAATGTATTGAGATATTTGAGATGCATATTATTATTCTTGTTTGCATACAAAGTGTGTACTTAGTAATTTGACACTGGCACTGGCAGATGGTTTTAAAACTTCCTCCTGTTATCCAAGATAACATTAGCAATAGGTGTCTTAGTTTTATGTCTGTCTGTAATAACCTAATTAGTTTACTATAGTAATAATATATGTGTTATTTACAAATAATTAAGCAAGATTGGGAACCTTTTTTAAAAATAAATATAAAGTTAGGTGATTTGGGTGATGAAAAAAAGAAAAATATTTTAAACAGATGATAAATTCTTAAGACTCCCAATCTCAATAGAAGTTTTATTTCATTGCTTGTCTACTTTTGGACCACACACATAGGTACTTTTCTTGATGAAGTTCCAGCCAGACTCAATTCAATGAATTAATTAATCAACACTAATGAATTATAATCAATTTGATCTGTAATAATAGGGTAGGCATACTTTTGAACCTACTTGAAATCAAAACTTTACATGTTGAATAAATAAATAAAAACCGGTCAAGTGCGAGTCAGACTCGCCCACCGAGGGTTCCGTACATCATAAAAATAATTAAAAATCCCCCCTACCCCCTTTTTTATCCATTAGGGGATGAATTTCGGAAAACGCGGAATACCGTTTTTTTATATATTATTTTTTATTTAGTCTATAAGCGAAGTTTCCAGGTCTGCAACCTGAAAAAATATTTAAACCTTTTTTATCCCTTAGGGGATGAATTTCGAAAAACGCTAAATATACTTTTCTTGTATAGTATCAAAGAGTCTATAAACAAAGTTTTAGGTCTGTAACTTAAAAAAATATTCACATCTCATACAAACTTTCAACGGATAAAAAGGGGTTTTTATCCCTTAGGGGATGAATTTCGGAAAATGCGGAATACGGTTTCAAGGGACCGTAGGACTTAGTAGGTATATAGTTTAAATTTCAACTCGATAAAACACACTCCCGAGATAAAGGGTCTTGACGGACGGACAACAAAGTGATCCTATAAGGGTTCCGTTTTTTCCTTTTGTGGTACGGAACCCTAAAAAGAAACATGATAGGTGAAGCCAATAGTTTCTGCAAAAATCTTTATTTGTACAAGGACATGCTGCGAAAATGCGTTCTTTGAAGCCCTATTTTTAATGACGGATTTATTGCTTGTGTATTTAATTGCGGATTATGTACCATGGAATGGCATGAATGGGCAGTGAAAGTGAGGAAACATAAACTGGTTATTCAAAATGCATTTTTTAATTCAATGTTTCCCGTACCAGATATGGCAAAGGCGCGAACCACGCAAGCATCTTTTGTCAACAAGTTCCTTAGTTGAAGCAGGCTCTGTTTCCTCATTGTCCGGAGGACTTTTGAGCCCCAGCACGGCTGACTTCTCACAGGACGAAGACGACAGGGACGAAACGGATGAAGATAGTGACAGATATGAGGATTTATCATCAGACGGTAAGTTTTAATTTCTTAGAAAAAGAGTAGGTATGTTGAAGCTTTGGAAGGCACCAAATAATACAACGTTGGAAGATCGCAAATTATGATCTGGGGGAAAGTGGGTAGGATTCGTACACCGGGAGGTTTCGTACAGTGGTCATATACTACCCTATATGCTAAAGGGTTGATATTTGTATACGAGACGGGCACTTTTACGCATCGCATAGCAGCCTACCCTCCAAAAATGATTGTAGTGTGGCAGTAAATGTCGGAAAGAATCCACATGTGTTTTGGCAACTCTAGTAATTTTTTGTCTTGTTTCAATGCATCTTTCTTCAATTAGTTTTAATAGTATTGGCAAAAATAATTTAATCTTGTTTGTAAATACACGCTTAAGGTTCTTATGTAGGTAAACAATCGTTTTGGGATATTTTTTTATTTTGGCTGTTTTGCCTTTGAGTCTATTGGGTTGCCTTATTACACTCAGATTGTATGTTTTTTTTTCTTTACGAATGCACCCCATGGAACTAAAATCAAGAATATAATAATTAGACAGTTATTAGCGGTAAGATATGCCTAAAAAGTGATTATAACAGGTAAAAGAACTCATCAAATGATGAATCCCAGGTAGAGTAGAGACGAATGGTGTACGAAACCTCCCTACTCCCTACGTGTGGGATAGATTCGTACAATTCCCACTTTTGAGGAAAGTCGTTATATCTTGTTGTTATAGACAGATAACTGGACGATGAAGTGGCATTAATTTACTTTTTAAATAACTGTTACTTTTTATTTTACAAGGTTCAGAGTAAAAAGGGTACAAAGCCTACCCACTTTTCCCTAATTATGAAAATTAGTTCCATTACTAGGAAAGCGGACCCTGGCAGGGGCCAGGATAACGCTAGGTAGAAGAAGAAGAGTTCCATTACAACACTTCTATGAATTTGAATTATCTTGTACTTCTTCTTTTCTTCTGTTATAGATACATACTTGAATTATTATAACTATCTAAATGTATCACAAAATGTGTAATAAATCACAATATTATTATTATCACTTGAGTTTATCGTACATATCGATTTCTGCGATTCTATAAGATTAAGGTCACAAGTTGTAAAACGGAAATAGGTACATTATCTAGAATATATCTAGATATTATTGTTAGATATGTTCAAGATTATGCGTTTATCATGTATTATTTAATAAATCCATACCTACCAGATGTCCGTCCTGTATGTGTTCAAGTATGTAACAAGTGTATGCATTTATTGAATCTCGCAGGTATAGGTACCTACTCTAATATTAATACAGAGTTCAACAATGTATGAAACACACACTGAAAGGCAAATCCTCTCATGTGTCGTTTCGTTTATATGGTCGTCACTGCTCAAGTTTGCCTGTATCACAATTAACAATTAATTTTCAGAATCGAACGACGAGTCCGAGAGTAAACAATCACGACAAAACTCTAAAAAGGAGAGATTTTTCTGGCAGTACAATGTACAAGCTAAAGGCCCTAAAGGCCAGCGGCTGGTCTTGAAAAAGAAATCTGAAGACCCTCATGTGTTGAACAGCGTCACGGATCCCGTATTTAGTCCACAGTGCAGCGTCAGAGGAATAAAGCATAGGTAAGTTTTTATAAATATTTTGGTCTAACATTGGTCCCTGAAAGTGGCAGTGGAAACCCAGTAATAAGTCGTCAGTGGATAGCCCTATACTTATACTATAAGAACAGTCAGAAGAAGTCGCTGTGAGTAATGAGACCATAAGTTGTCTTTATTATCAACTAGCTGATGCCCGCGACTTCGTTTGCGGATAATTTTGTTTTGGTGAGAATTATTTAAGAAATTTTCAGTTTTTACAGTAGGTTTTACTCAAAATATACTGCTTCAGTTTCTTAATACTATAAAAGCAAAATGTTATCTTGTACTTTAAAACTAAAACTTTTTCCATTCTCAAATAAAAATGACGAACCTAAGGTTCGGGATCCTCCTTACTGACCCTTGATTATTTTCATACTGTACATAAGGTTACGAAACAAACGAAATTGAAATAAGAAGTTATGCTGTTATTGTTTTCTTTTAAGTAAGTAAGTAAACACTTTATTGCACAAAACAGGATATCAATTTACAAAATGAAATAAGTAAATAGAAAAGTACAAAGGCGAACTTATACCTATGAGGGATCTCTTCCTGTTAACCTAGGTAACTAATAATATATTAGTATGCCTAATCTATGAATATATGTATAATAGAACAGATATTAATAAAAAAATACGAAAAACAACTTATTAGGTTAGATACTATGTTTCTGACCAATTTTTTTAAAATTTAGCCCTTTAGCAATGCCACTGTCTATTTTAGACCGAGGGCTCCGCCCCAGCACTCACCCTTCATTACTTTTATACTCTACAAAAGGTCACGAATTAACCTACACAAGTGAAATAGAAAATCAAGCTGTTTTAATTTTATTTTAGTACTTACCCCCTTCTTTTACTACGAACCCCCCATACTGCCCCTGCCCCTTCATTACTTTTTCACTCTATAAAAGGTTACGAATGATTCCAAACAACTGAACAAAAAAAACGGCCAAGTGCGAGTCTGACTCGCGCACCGAGGGTTCCGAAATTTGACATATATCAGTTATTTTTTTATCACGTAAACCAATTTAGATAACTTTATTTATAAGACGGTACTTACAGCATATTATCATATAAGTTTAAAGAAAAAAAAACAATCCAAGTTGGTTAAATTACAAATTTACTTAGTTCAGAAAAGTTTTTATTTATAAAAAAATATATAATGAAGTGAGTGTCAATGTTATATTTTTCCTGTAATATTTAAAATAATATTACCGTTGTGTAAAAAAATCATATATTTTCCTTAATAAACTTTGGAGATAAAGGGGAGAATTATATTTTTGATTACATTTTCATTTATAAATAAAATAAAATCATTATTAAATATAATAAAAAATTGTTTTAGAATGTGCAAATCTAGCCCTTTCAAATTATACCCCACATTGCCCCCTCTTTTATCGGGCATTTTTCATTGATAATAAATTAAAATATATAAAAAGTCCTCTCTCTACGTGTCTGAATTAACTTTGTTTATAACTATTCCAAATTTCAAATAAGTAGCTTAAGTAGTTCTCGAGATATTTAACAATGTGACAGACAGACAGACATACTGAGTCGCACCATAAGGCATCCTTTTTTACCATTTTGGTACGGAACTCTAAAAATAAGTCATAGACGCACCCTAAACAATATTATATACTGTTACTTACATACAATATCTAAATTCAGCAGCACAAGATTTATCTTAAACACGGAAGTGACATTATGTTTCAAATTGTTTATTTAGTTTATTTAGTTGCTTAGATCAACTGACTTAGACAGTCGTTAGCACCATGGCCGACCTACCCTCGGGACCAGTCTGAAAATCAGCGCTGGATAGGTACAGTCTGTGTATTTATCTAGCACAAGCTGAGACTGGGACCCATTGCCGAGACGAGGGAATCTCAAAATTATAACTTTTTTTTTTCTTCTTTATCTTCTGTTTTTTTATTCTAATGTAATGTTTTTTTTTTTGCTGCTTGTTTGTTTTTTAATAATGTAGAAGATGTTATTTAAGTTATTTTTTTTCTGTAATGTTTATCTTTTTAAGGATTATCCCCAGTTGTGGCAATAAATGTTTTTTTTTTTTTTTTTTTTTTTAATTCATAAATATGGAATTTGAAAAAGTCATGCTACATTCGCCATCAAGCTTGAAACGTGCTACAGGCAACGTGATTTCCAGTCAGCAATATTACAGCGAGTGTCAGTGATAGTTTAAAGATACATATACAGACATGTTGTTTTTTTCTTTTAGTGAAGGGGCTTCGCGTAAATGTAGTAAACGTACTGACTGAAATACTCTAACTTTGCGAATACTTTACTTCCAGTATTTAACACAGTACAGTTAGTATTCTATTCGCACGTTTAGTTTTTCTGTGTACTGTTTTATTATTATCCTTTTATTATGCAACTGGCGCACCATACGTAACGTGTGCCTGTGGAACGACCTTTACTATGCTGACTATAGAATTTTTGTGTTATATTCCAGTGGAAAAGCTAGGAAAGGAGATGGTAACGACTTGACGCCGAACCCTAGAAAATTATACGTAATTGGTAAAGAGCTTGATAATCTGGGCAAAGTAATAAATGACATGATACCCGTTAGCGAGCTACCGTTCAATATCAGACCGAAGACTAGGAAAGAGAAGAACAAACTCGCTTCTCGCGCCTGTCGGTTAAAAAAGAAGGCGCAGCATGAGGCCAATAAACTGAAGTTGTATGGTTTACAGCAAGAACACAGTAAGTACTTAATTGTAATACATATCAGATCTTAATACTAAGTTGTACCACAGAATAAGTTATAGTACTAAAGTACAGAAGGTTCTCTTTCTACATTTGACGTTTAGCTTGTTAAGCATGCAAATGTCATGGTGAAATTAATAAGGGTTGTCACCATGTTGTCAGGTGCGTGTGGTGGTACAACAATTTGTATACCTAAACGTATAAATAGGATCAAAATTTGTACCTATATAAGAACACGTTTTTATTGATTATTTATAAGTCAATCTTCTTCCTATAGTTTTCCCGGCTTATGCCACTACTCAGGTCAGGGAGCGTGGGGTCCGCTTTTGGCGACTAATCCCAAGACTTAACTTAGGCGCTTGTTTTACGAAAGCCACTGCCATCTGACCTTCCAGCCCAGACGGTAAATTTCGTACATAAATTTCGAAAACCTGATTGGTACAAGCCGGCAGAATTTGCACCCGAGACTTTCGGGTTGAAAGTCTCATGTCGCGTTTTGAGCGAACCCAGACAGTTTATGCCGCCTTAAGGCGGAATATTTTGTGTCAACGTAAAACGCATAGTGACCTCCTGGTTGTAGTCCAAAAAGCATTTATTTTCTAAATTTCATTTATTTGTACTCATTCAGATAGTTTGATAGTTTCACAATACATGGCGAGTTGGCGAGCGAACTTCGACCTAAATTACCTGAATAAGTTCTTTTGAAAAGACACTCCTCAATTGATCTCCAATCCCTCGGTTGGAGGCAATGCATGCAGCTAACGAAAATCTGATACTTAGGTATGCAATATTGTGATAATGTTGCATCATTAATAAGTACACCAACATGTTTCCCTACTAAATTTGCAATTATTATGAATACTGAATATGCAGATGGTAATTAATAATGAATATATAACGTTAATGTAGTTTATGCAGATGGTTAGATTTAATTTAACAACATGAAGGGTACCAAACGCAACATTATAACTAAGCAGCCTCTGTCATGTAAAAACTATAATATTTATTTATGTTCATGTACCTATTATAATGTTTCAGGACGACTGCTGAATGGCATAAGTCAATTAAAGCAAGTGCTGGCGAACAGGGCCACGAATGCCCAGACCAATGTCGACTGGAATGCTCATGTTAAAAGTTTAGTGAACACAGCAACAGGTAATATTCTGATGTCTATAATTCATAAAAAACAAATTACAAGGGTCGATTTGAGTAAGATTGTCCAAAATGCTTTATTTAAAAAATATATATATAAAGAAGGCCATTATAGAAAGTCAGAGCTGAGTGCCATTTGGTTCCCCTTAAGATTTCACTCATTTGTGTGCTGATTGGATCAAATCGAATTTATTTGTTTTCGAAATGCCGAAACAATATTTTGTAATATCTAACAACATACCGTTTCCCTTTTTTCAGAATTAAAAATTGCTGGAAAAACATCAGAGTATGTAAACAAAATTCTGGACAATGTCAGAAGTGGGCAGTCTAATGGTGGACTTAAAGACATATAAGGTAAAATCTGTGTGAACTGTAAAACGAAAGGCTGTTTATTGTACCTCCAAAGTTAATTTAGCAAAAAAAATGTATGTATATCATATTAAGGCTTAATTGTCCAAGACAATTTTATTTTTGTATGGTAACAGAATTATAGAAATAGTCATTAAAAGCTTCTAAAGGCAACTAAGAAGTAGAATTTATTTTTATTCATGTATATAATATAAACTCATGCCATAACGTAGGTGTCATGTTGGAATATGTAAGCGTAACTGCAATTCTGGACTCAGTTACTACCCAGCTTTAGACACTATAGGCTGGTTGTCCATGTTTGTTCTTTCGATTCTTTTGCTATGGAACTCTAATGATTCAATCAATTACTCCTGTATTCTATTTTGTTAGGAACGAGATGATATATAGATTTCATAAAAATGTGCAGATA
This sequence comes from Lathronympha strigana, assembly GCA_949128165.1. Classification (NCBI taxonomy): domain Eukaryota; kingdom Metazoa; phylum Arthropoda; class Insecta; order Lepidoptera; family Tortricidae; genus Lathronympha; species Lathronympha strigana. The sequence goes on from OX421911.1 coordinate 7,818,668, forward strand.
CAAATCAATTATGCATTTTAATTATATTTCTAATTAATTATTGGCTACTATAATCTAGATCCTAAGGTACAGTAAAACTGGAAGTGATATAATTTTAAAACGATTAAGATTTCTTATTTTATACTAATTTACGCAAGAAACATTAAAAATCGGGTACCGATGTTTTTATTTTTTATTTAGTCAAATATCAAACGTGTTTTGTAATTCATTGGATTATTTACACCCTAATTGATGCTATCATGTAATCAGATGATTGGTTTTCAGAACACCAACGTTATTGTCTGTATGGTAACAAAATTAAATGATAGGCATTAAAATATTTTCCGATAAGAAAGCTTGAAGATGTTACACACTAATTATTATCGATATTGGTTTCTTTTACTCTCAGCTTAATCATGACTGAAACTGCCGTATAAACTAACTCCTCTGCTGGTATAGACGCACCCTAAACAATATTATATACAGTTACTTACATACATATCTAAATTCAGCAGCACAACATTTATCTTAAACACGGAAGTGACATTATGTTTCATATTCATAAATATGGAATTTGAAAAAGTCATGATCCATTCGCCATCAAACTTGAAACGTGCTACAGGCAACGTGATTTCCAGTCAGCAATATTACAGGGAGTGTCAGTGATAGTTTAAAGATATTGTAAATATTTGTTATCTTTCACTACGAGGCGGAAGCAATAGGTTTATTTGTGGTAAAACGTTGAAAAGAGCCATATATTCGTATCATGTCATAATGAAACTATAAAAATCGTGCAGGCTTGTCATGCAAAAGTTTATGGACAGTACCTAAGTTGTTTCAAAAGAATCAACTATCTGTAGAAGCCAACAACGAGAAAGAAAAATTGGTACATACCTACATATTTAATTAGATTCATAACCGTAAGTTTATGTAATTGCCTACATAACGCACGGTTATAACTTTATAAGTTAGATCAGCGGCGTACACGAAAATATGTTTTGAAACCCATTGAATATTCGTACTAAATCCAGCTCTTCTCTAATATGCTCACAATAGTGAATAAATACCTGCGTGATTGGCCTGCTTTAGAGTTTAATCTAAATAATATACATTTAAGAAATATATTTTAAAGTCAATTTAAGATAGGTGTAGGTTGTACAATGTACAAGTCACTTCCATACAATGGGCGAGTTATTAGTTATTTATATACCCCTATTTCTCTCTTGCTAGGGAAACATATCTAACTGCGTGGGAATATATTATAACGATATTTAAAAATCATACTGAGTCAAAAATTAGTTTATAACATAGACAAAGGATTACTAAGAAGCTAAATGTAGTGAAAAATATTGTAGCCGAAAGTATGGCAACTGTAATACATTACATGTGACTGTGCACTTTTTGTGGTAACTGCATTTTCCAGCATTAGCGATTAAGGTTTATTTTTCAGGTTTGCGGTTGCAATTAATACCCTTAACTACTTTAAACATCTTAGTATTCCTTGTATCTGGTCTAATATTAAGAGCATTTGGGCTAATTTAAAAGAACCCATTAAAGGTATAATTCCACCATTGATTGTTATTTTAATAACCCATCTTTTGAAATTAGCCCAAAGCACTTAAGTTTAGTCATAGCGATATAAGGAAGCGGGTATGGAAGTGCTTTATTAATTAATAGTAATATGGTATCTAAGTAATTATAAAATTTATAAATAATATAGGTAATTATGAATGTAATGTAATTATAAACTGATCTGCAATGTTAATTAACATAACATGTTATTTTTAAGGACCATTTTGGTTACGTAACAGGTAGCCAAATGTAATTTTAATATGGGTTGAGCTGTTTTTTTATTAAATGCCTTTTATATTTTTTATTCATAGACTCGTGAAATTACTTGATTTTATTCTTTGGTGATATGCTATTCAAATGACAATAGCTCTGTCCTTTCATGCTGTCCCTTTTTCGGAATATTAACTAATGGGACGACAGTGTATCTATGTTATTTGAATAACAAAGTGTACTCATTCTGAAGTTGGTTAAATTGTTGCTAAATTGAAAATTAAAATTGTGACGAGTTGAAAACAGAGCTTCTTACCAATTAAATTATATATTTAGTGCACACCCATAAAGTGACCTTTATTAAACCGTAGCATATGCGATAATGACTGCTAATGTCTAAACCAGGCATAACCCGTGTGTTGTACAGTCGCCATATCGGAGCACCCGACGTGTTCAAAAACATCTGAACTAGCACATTAACACCGCACCATTAATAATAAATAAATATTTGAGGACAATCTCACACAGATCGACCTATTCCTAAACTAAGCAAAGCTTGTACTACGGGCACTAGGCGACGATATATACATAAATATTTAGGTACATAGAAAACATCCATAACTGAGGAACAAATATTCGTGATAAACACACAAATAAATGCCCTTGCCAGGATTAGAACCCTTGATTAGACCTCCAGCTTCGTAGCCAGTGTCACTACCAACTAGGCCAAGGAGGTTTAGATGTTCATGTTCATGAGTACCACCTTGGTTGCTCCGATGCCTCCGATATATCTTATGGAGTTATGGCGAACATAAGAAAGATTGTAAGTACCTTGATACATCATAGATCATGCATTGCGGTTCTTATTAGAAAAAAAAGGGTTAAAACGGTTAAAATTCAAGTATTTTTATTTTATCACAATAGGCATGTTTCCACTGCATTGGGCATGGGCAGTCGTCATCGAACAGTGATGTTGTCACCTTCGCTTCGCGGCTCGGACAGAAGGCCTAGTATAAAAATTTTACGACACTAACTCCTCGACCGCGTTAGCGTATCGGGAGTTCAAATTATGTTTGCCGTTTATTTAAATCATCCGGCAACTTTCATATTTTGAGTATTTTGACCCCTCGATACGCTAACGCGGTCGAGGAGTTAATGTCGTACAACTTTTATACTAGGCCTTCAGTGTTGTCACTGGTGTCACTGCTGTCAGTCGAAACGCTTAGTATGATAAAAATGCGTGAGTTTTAACCGCTTTTTCATTGACGTGAGTATGACTCACGAAAGTTTTAATTGTAAAAAAGGGTTGATTATCCCTCGTCCAAACGAACACGTCTCTGGTGCGAACATAATGTAAATCACACTTACCTTTTTAATTTTGTTTGAGCCTAGCTATATTAACCTAAGCAAGGGGTTCACTGCTGCGTTGAGTTGCACTGCATTCCATCGTGCTATGCCATAGAAACGACGGGGCGTCAACGAATGTCACGTATTTTCTTTCTATGACTAAACGCGACGCAGCACGGCGCAACGCAACGGTGGAGCCTGGCGCCCGGAAGATAATTGATAAATTTGTAAATGCATGGAATTACTCATATCATATCACATAAAATTGTGAATTTATTGTTTTAGTTCCGTCTAATGATTGAACTTATTTTGAATATTTTGATTGAAATATAAGAATAAAATGTGAATAGCTATTTTTTTATTAAATATGAGTTCATGGAATCTGAAATGATTTCTTTACAAAGATATATATTTATGTTTACAAAGGTTCAGCTGTAAATACATTATAAGCATCATTCGTTAATAATTCTACATTATACAAAGTTTTAAGAAAATTATTGAGAAAATGAATATAATCCTATTTCAAGTATTTCTGATTACTTTTTGTTTAGGGAGTAAACGTTGGTACAATAATAAACCTTAATGATATTAAATTTTGGTTGCTACATAATCACATGCTACTAGAATTTAATTGCAACTGCGACAGCATAACATTAAGGTTCATTATTCTTTGTCACCATCGAAGCCGAGGTCTCAGAGTTAATGCATAGTCAATTTATTGCCATATTTGTCAAAATATTAAAACAGTAACGGTTTTAACATGTTACTTACCAAGAGAGCATGAATATTCAAATACTCGTTTAAAAATGCCAGAGCGAGATCATAGCTTGAAGGCATAAATTTGTATTTCATGTTTGCTCTTGAAACCAAACTCAAAACTGGTCTGCGATCCAATAGGCTGTGCTTACTTATACTTATAGGATTCTGTTATTTTATTTTCTTTATAAATTGTATTTTTTATCATTGTAATATTATTGTGTTGTGTAATTGATGTCTAATAAACCAATTTAAGGTAAAAATGTATTTTACTTATTGCTGTATAATACTGATTAATTATATTTATATTTTTATATTTTATGTGACAATCTTACACAAATCGACCTAGTCCCACGGTAAGCTCAATAAGGCTTGTATTGTGGGTACTAGGCGACGATATATATAATAGGCATATACATATAACTACTTAAATACATAGAAAACATCCATAACTCAGGAACAAATATTTGTGATAGATAAACACACAAATAAATGCCCTGACCAGGATTCGAACCCGGGACCTCCTGCTTCATAGGCAGGGTCACTACCAACTAGGCTAGGAGGCCGTTAATACTGATTAATTGACAATGTTGTTTGGGAAATCGAGCAACAAACACTTGCCCAAGGAATAATAGACATTTGAAAGAGGAACTAAAGCAGTGATACACAGTTTCTATGTACTTATAGGTATACTACTTAAACTGGAAACTTGATTTTGACAGACTTATGATGTTCGTAGTTTGCCTGTGTGCAACGGATTTACTCACTAAACCTAAAGAATTTAGATTATGAATTGAAAAAGATGTCATATACTACAGAAACAGTGACCAAGGCCCTCAGTGCCCAGGGCAGGGACAGGGAAATTAACCAGCAACCTCCTGCTTTCGTGGCAGAAGGTTTAGAAGTTAAGAGTGTGTAAATTAAGTTTTCATTTACCTACCATAACCACAGAAATAAGTAATAAATAGTACTTAACTCATTCCACAACTACTCACAAAACAATCTCAATTAAGTAATAGTTACATAAAATGGTTAAGGCTTATGAGGCTTATATACCAATGCAAAACCCAGTTTAGTAGTGACTTCCAAGTGACTTCTTGACTTTACAGAACTAAACGGCAGATATTGTCAATAACACACAGTAACATATATTTTCTCGAAATCTTTTTATTTTAAAATTATATGTACAAATTGGAATTCAAAAGAGTTCCAGGCATTGATTTATCATTTTGGTACAAGTTGAATTTTTCCAAAAGTTTCTGAACCTTCTCTATTTGATAGTCTTCAGGATGTTCAATGTAACACACTAGCGCTGTTCCAGTCAAGTCCATGTGCTCTCTCAATGAAATTGCTGCAAAATAATAAAATCAACTTTAAAAATATGATGTGAAAGGAGGTAAAGGTGGTTAATTAGCAGTGGGTTGCAGGGTTTGCGAACCTAATTGTATTTACATCTATCTCCCTGGTATACCTATGTGGCTCAGGGCCTGTTATAATTTCAAGTAGGCTTTGACAGTGTTATTCACAAAGATTTGTCAAATTTAAAATATAGATTTTTATTAGATTATTTTGTAAAAAGCTAAGTTTTATAGTAAAATTACCTCCTGCTGCAACTCCAGAAATAATGTTTGGCTGTTCCAGTTTATGATATGTAAATCTCGAGTTGTTAGGAAGCTTTGATGTGGACACACTTCTGACGACGCAGTCCAGTACTGGCTCTGTAGTATTGTAGTCAGACAATGGTTTGGTTTGCACAGCAATTACTTCTCGGCTGTGCAACAAATAATCCTTCAGCAACTCTATTATCTTGCTACTTTGAACTATGCTGTAGTCTCTTATTGTACAAATGTATCCATTGCAATTGTTCAGTTTGTACAAATTAATGCTAGCTCCAGACACTGTGTTTATTAAAGTGCATTGGGTTTGATGTTTTATGTAGTCTGATAGATATCGCCCTTCAAAAATGATCACATCATCAATTTCTTTTGGTACTTCTAATGTATTTTTCCATTCTAATCTGCAAGAAACAACAAATATTAGCTATAATATGACTAGTCGCACTAAAAAAGTAAAGAAACAAATATCACACAGACTTACTTGACGAGATCCTGACAGGAATCATCCCAGTCTTCCCAAAGATTACGGCTACCCGGTTCTGCTATTTCACCAAATGTGGTCATATTTATATGAATACTTGCAATATTTTAACATCAAACCATGTGCAAGAATTAAAATGATTCGCCAAAATTGAAGTTTTTGACACAACTCAACTAGTTGTTTTTAAATTTGACAAGTATTTTTTTTATTTAAACGATGCTTACACTGTTGACCATAGCACCATAACATCGTTGAGCTCAGACCAATGATCATTGGTCTGAGTCGCTGAGTGTATTTCTTTGATTTCTATCAAAGAAATCTCTATATAGTTTGTGGTGTATACTCACCTTATAACATATAAACGCTTGTATGGCTGTATGGATCTACATTTATGCGTGCCATCGCCATCGCCAAATTCACGGTCATTCGATAAAAAAAAACTAATTTGACGATTAGTGATTTAGTGAACTTTCGTATGGAAAATAAAGACTATTTCTATGAAATAAACAATCATGTTAAAGGTAAGTTATGTACTATTCTTTGTATGAATTACTGCCGATACCGAATTAATATGTAAAATAATATCTTACGTTTACTTTTCCCACAGGAAAAAGGACAAGTCACCTTTGAGGATAAATGGGTTTCGATGCGTCCCATAGTCTTGAAGTTATTGAAGCAGGAGACGGTGACCCAACCTGAATGGCAAGACCTTTTTGGCGCTGTTCATTCTGTGTGCTTGTGGGACGACCGGGGGCCGTACAAGTTAAGAGATGCGTTGCAGCAAGATATAATGATGTACATAAAGCAAGCTCAAGCAAGGGTTTTGGCTCAAAGGGAAGACCAAGCGCTGTTGAAAGCGTATATAGCAGAGTGGGGCAAGTTTTTTACACAGTGTAATTATCTGCCAACACCATTTAGGCAGTTGGAAAATACAATCAATAATATGAGTAAAATGTCTACTTCTAATACATCTAATCAACAGAAGAAAAATAACAATAATAACAATGAAGATAGTCTTGTGCGGAAGTTGATGCTTGACTCGTGGAACCAGAGCATCTTTGTGGATATTAAGCAGCGGTTGCAGGACTCTGCCATGAAACTTGTGCAGGCTGAGCGGAATGGAGAGTCATTTGATTCTCAGCTAGTAATAGGAGTAAGAGAATCTTATGGTAAGTGACTTCATTGATTCATATTAAATTTGTACAAAAGTGGGTATACAAGAATGAACTGCTTAGTGAATTCTGTGTAAACAATGTTTATGGCTGAGACATTTCAAATTCATGATAAAGATTAGGCCTTACAAGATTAGTTGGAATAACTAAACTACTATATAATAGGAAAAAACAATAGAAATAATTAATGATGTTAAAGTCTGAAGTGAAATGTCAAGTCATTTAGGAACCTCCAACTAATGAGAATATTGATCTGATGCTTAAACTTCAATGGCTTAATTTAATTCTATAAAGAAATTATTAGAAAAAGCCTGTATGCATCTTCTTCTTCCTAGCGTTTCCCCGGCTTATGCCATGGCTCACGGAGCCTGGGGTCCACTTTGGCAACTAATACTAAGATTTGACCTAGGCACTAGTTTTACGTAAGCGACTGCCATTTGATCTTCCAACCCAGATGGTAAAACTATGCGTTATCGGGATTAGTCTGGTTTCCTCACAATATTTTTCTTCACCGAAAAGCGATCGGTAAATATCAAATGATATTTCGTATATAAGTTCCAATAAACTCATTGATACAAACCAGCAGGATTTGTACCCTTGACCATCGGATTGAAAGTTGCACACCTTCCCGCTGAGCCACCAATGCTTATGGCAATAGCATGTATACAATAATATAGCTTATACTTCAGAATAACACAGACTACAATTTATTAAGATATTCTGGGCACCAGCTAGTTAATCATATTTTTGCTTTGATAAATTTCCCATTTTCCTTTGTATCAGAGGTAAATTATTGTTTTATTAATGAATATTATTTTTTACAGTCAATTTGTGTTCCAACTCTGTTGACAAGTTACAAATATACAGAGATAATTTTGAAGCTGCCTATATGCAAGCAACTGAAGAATTTTATAAACTTAAAGCCAGTGAGCATTTATCAGCAAATGGAGTGCAATCTTACATGAGATATGCTGACCAGAGACTGAAGGAGGAGGAATCTAGGGCTCACAGATACCTGGAGCCAGGCAGTGGCAGTGTGGCTGCACTTACCCAGTGCTGTGAGAAAGTGCTCATCGGAGAACATTTACCCACCTTACTGGCAGAGAGTGCCCCTCTTATCAAGGCTGGAGAGATGGACAAGCTTCAACTGATGTTTCGACTCCTTGACAGAGTGCCAGATGGTGTAACACCAATACTAAGGGACTTAGAAGCCCACATTGTATCAGCTGGCCTAGCCGATATGGTTGCTTCTGCTGATATTATAACTTCAGATTCAGAAAAATATGTAGAAAGGTTATTAGACTTATTTAAGAAATTCAGTACTTTAGCTAAGGATGCTTTCATGGATGACCCCAGATTTTTAACTGCCAGGGATAAGGCATACAAGTGTGTTGTGAATGATACTACAGTCTTTAAACTTGAACTTCCATCCTCTGCTCTTCTTCGAGGGACAAAAGGCACTGCTCCAGAGAGCAAGTGCCCTGAACTGCTGGCTAATTATTGTGATATGCTTTTACGAAAGACGCCGTTAAGTAAACGTTTAACTACTGAGCAGATAGAGTCAAGACTAAAGGATGTGTTGTTAGTTTTGAAATACATTGAAAACAAAGATGTGTTTATGAGGTATCACAAAGCCCATTTAACTAGACGGTTAATATTAGATTCTAGCGCCGATTCAGAGAGGGAGGAGGACATGGTGGAGTGGTTGAGGGAGGTTGGTATGCCTGCTGACTACGTGAACAAACTGGCGCGGATGTTCCAAGACATCAAGGTTAGTGAAGATCTCAATACGCAGTTCAGAGCGGACACGACGCGCCATGACGCTATTAATATTAAAATACTTAACGCAGGAGCTTGGGCTCGCGGCTCTGAAAGGGTAACGGTCAGTCTTCCTTTAGAATTGGAAGATTATATACCAGAAGTTGAAGACTTTTATAAGAAGAAACATTCTGGTAGGAAACTGCAATGGTACCACCACATGAGCAACGGAACGATAACGTTTGCGAATGCCGTGGGAAGATTCGATCTCGACGTCACAACGTTCCAAATGGCCGTTTTGTTCGCGTGGAATCAACGGCCGATGGAGAAAATAAGTTACGAAAATTTGCGCCTGGCGACTGAGCTACCAGACCCAGAGTTGAGAAGAACTCTGTGGTCCCTAGTGGCTTTCCCAAAACTAAAGCGACAACTGTTGTGTTACGCCCCGGCCGTGCAGAACCCTAAAGATTTTGCTGAAAACACGACATTTTGGGTGAACCAAGAGTTTGCTCTGATCAAAAACGGGAAGCCCCAGAGGCGCGGCAAAATAAACTTGATTGGTAGATTGCAGCTGAGCACAGAGCGCTCACAGATGGAAGACAATCACTCGATCGTGCAGCTACGCATCTTGCGGACACAAGAAGCCATCATAAAGATCTTGAAGATGAGGAAACGCATCACGAACACTGCTCTACAGGTAAGACTATGAAATGACACACAAAACAGACTTCTAATTTGCTAATCCGTGCAATTTTTTTTTGTTATACGTATTGTATAACGAAAACCAAAAAACTCCTATGAAATAAAATAAAAACTTTTGAATGAAGACTAGAGTCTGTCTATGCTAAGTTTCCTAGAATTCCTAGATTTTGATAGCACAGGCTGTGAAAGTGCTAAGTAAACGTCATAATTTCATAGAAGTTTGACGCACTTATGCTAGGAAGATATACGTGGTTTGACTCTAGACCGAATTTTATCAGATACTTTTTTTTATGGAGCTTCTGACTCAATAGTTGCGTCTGTCATTATAATTAATCATGGAATGCTTCCGTTAGCTTACACACATTTTACTAGTAATGTGGCTGTATTGTAGATAATTAAGAGCCATAAAATCAAGCTTATCAAATCTTGTATCTTGGGAATGATTCATTGCATAAACACAACACTGAAGAAAAACTGTCTTTACTAGTTTGTTACCTGAATCAACTTCATTGAAAGAGTTGCTGGGTTTGTTTGGGTCCCCAAAAAATAATAGTAAAAAAAATTGTAATTAAATAGTTGTTAATAATTATTTTTGTTACAGAGCGAGCTCGTAGAAATATTGAAAAATATGTTCTTGCCTTCGAAAAAGATGATAAAGGAGCAATTGGAATGGCTGATCGAACACAAATACATGCGCCGGGACGATGAGGACATCAACACTTTTATATACATGGCCTAAATCACCTTATACATTGTAAAACACGAAATGAAATAAAATCTTAATGAAATGTACAATATCTACTTTTTATTTGTATAGTTGCTTGAATAATAATAGTGGTTTGTCATATATTTTTTTATTAAATATAATGATAGCATAATATAAAAGTTTAACTTGACAACAGTTAATTCTTTGCGGGTTCGATCGTCTCGCCTCCTTGAATTTGTCCCCATCCGATTAACCTGTAAAAAGAAAACATTTGCATCATAACCTATTGCTAAAAATGTTTGTCAATCAGGGAAAAATACTAATAGGAATTATTTTTGACGAAGAGTGAAATCTCCTGCATGTAATGTAGACTACTCTACATTACGTGCTCTCTTGTGCTTCCTGAAATATTTGACCACTTAGTACAATCGTAATGTGCATGTGGGGTCATTATGTGCAATAGAGTCAGAACGAGTTGCCTCGCGCGCACCATCTAAGTCTGCGTAGATAGCGTAGCGTGGCAATTTCCTCCCGCCTATTTGCTTTTGACGTTTAGATCAAAAGTTTAACCTAATAACAGTCCCTTAAAAATATAGCCCGATAACCTTTTCGACGCCATGTCCAACGCACAAGCTATCACTCGGACGCCACGTCATCGAAATGTCAAAACTGAAGTTGAACTTTATGCTTTATCAGTGTAGGTTTATTTTACTCTGTGGTCTGTGACCGATATATCGGTCATTGGCGTTGAACCTGCGGTGCCAATATATACGTCTTTGGCGTGGAAAAGGTTAAAAACGCATACCTCCAGTGGTTCTCGACTCTCCTACTGAGGGCAACCTTCTCGCCGATCTCGGTGCACACGGGGTTGGTGAGCGTGATCTTGGCCAGATCGGCCTTGGTCGCGATCACTCTGCCGCCGGTACTCAGGGATCCGATGTTCACTAGTAACACCTGCAATTAATATGTTATCAATATCTTGAACGTAGTAAAAAAAAAAAAAGCAATAAGTGGCTTAATAGCCACTTATGGCGTAATTTATTTTTTATTTAACATAAGAATTACAAAATCAATTAAAGAAACTACAAAACTCAATTAATATTCAATTAAAACTAAAGCCTAAAAAAACGTGTAAATTGAAAGAGATGTCATATACTACAGAAAAAGTGACCAGGGATCTCAGTGCCCAGGGCTGGGATCGCACCAGTGATCTCCCGTAACCCTATTAAAACGACATACAACCAACATTCCCGCTATAAAAGAAACAACCCATCAAGCAGCTTGTGGCAAGGATCCCACAACGCTGGCGGCTTTACACCTCTGTATTGCCAGCGAGATTCTGAGAGGTTAGCGTCAGTTCTATGGTCTCCCGAAGCGTTGACCAGCCGCGCCGACAGGGCCCTCATAAAGGTCTTCATGTCGCCTGACCAGGAGCCCATGATCTCCATTGCAAGCGCGGCAAACTTGTAATTCTTGACAAAGGACGAGTATTTGGAGCAGCGCCAGCCTGTGTGCGGGCCGCCTGGATGTGGGACTGCACAAATGAGTTTACGCATGTTGCGTCCCACACCAGGGCCCTGACAAATTTCGAGGGTAGCAACGTGACCCTGTACGGTCGCCTGACGTCATCTCTCGCTATGTCTACGGTTTCTAGGATTGCAGGCACAGAGATGGTAGCAAGCGCACGAAGGACCAGGTCATTTGTGGTACAGTCAAGTGCAAAAATATGGTTCGACGTAATCGACTCATAAATATGGTACTACGCTCTTATTACACCGGCATAAGGTGCTATGGGACATATTTTTGAGTAAGATGTGCACCACCATATTTTTACACTTGACTGTACTGTGGCGGTAATAGCGGCCGGCACTTTTAACACAGGAGAGGACATGGCGAGCCAGCCGGTCGACACTTTTGCCGCAGGCGCATTTGTGGGGAATACAGATTATGGATCCAAGCCAGCACATTGCTATCGTCAAGGTGCAGAACAGTACCTACAAATGTAATGCAAAATGTTTTGCTCTCGTATTTTCACGGAAACGCCCGAACGTGTCGAGCTATTTCAGTGTCAGTATTAAAAGTACCGAGGTCGATTGAAGTAGCAAGACAAATACGAGCGTGTCCGAGAAAATACGAAGGCAAAATATTATGCACAACATCTGTGATTGCCTAGAGGCAGAGGGCTGTAATCGGTGACTCAACTCAGGGTTTGAAAAATAAAATTCAGTGGGTACTATTAGTAGACTGTATGTTGCAGTAATTTGGCAACACTCTATAACGATTCCTGTCGTTAGTCACTACAGAAATTACCTCATTCCTGGTCAACTTCTGTACTTTGGCGGCCTTCTTGTCGCCCTCCGTACGCACGCCGAGCAGTCGCTTCAGCAGGTAGTACGACACCTCCAGCTTGACGAAGATGCCGGGCAGCGCGCCCACGGCTCCCAGGACCTGAGGATTAACAGTTTATTTAACGAGCAATATTTCGTAGTGGTATAAAACCACGGGTGTGGTTAAAAAACCGGCCCAGTGCGAGTCGGACTCGCGCACCGAGGGTTCCGTATAAACTTTATGTTGCAACTACAGTTAGAAGTAGAAATTTGACGTCAACGACATGTATCGACAGATTGGGTCAGTCGTTTGTACGGCATGTAGTTAGTATGCGAGTTTGTTTTCCCTTGATATTTTTGACGTAAACTAATTTTTTAAACTTTAGTTATAAGACAGTACTTTCAGCATGATATCACATAGAAAGAGAAACGATCTAAGCTGGTTAAATTTCAACTTTCGTTCCAAATTTTTTATTTATTTATAAAAAGTTAATGAAATTAGGGTCTATAGTTATATGAAGGTTGTGTAAAGAAATATAAAAATTACCTTCATTAAACTTCGGAGATAAAAGGGGGAAATGGTATTATCTTTTCATTTTCGTTCGTAAATAAAAAATGTTTCAAAATAGTGTTTTAGAATGTGTAAATCTAGCTCTTCGAAATAATACCCCACATGACCCAGTAGGTAACTAAAGTTTAAATTTTTGGGGGGCAAAAATTAAAACTTTAACATCGGGCATTATTCATTCAAAATAAATTAAAATATGTGATAAATTTGCGCTCAATGTGTCTGCGCTAACTTTGTTTATAACTATTTCAAATCGGTAGCTTAAGTAGTTCTCGATATCTAATTCTTCGAGATAGTTGGATGATCAAGTGGTAGCACTGTTGTAAAAAAATAGTGCCAGGGCTAAGTACCACGAAAATAGAACGATTGCGGATTTGTATCGCCATCTCTGTCACACTTGCATATTAGAGTGACGAAGAGGTTTTCCCGTCAATGCCAATTTTAGATGTTCGTGGTAGGCGTGCTGGATTCCAGGCTCTGTGAATGAGCAGTGGTGAAACGTTGGCAAAATGGTTAGTGCAAGTGTGTTAAATTCAGTTCAAAAAAGAGAAATTTGTAATTTGAACACCTTTGGAATATAAGAGACCTGTAGTTGTTCTGTTTGCTCTCTACGGAAGCGAAACGTGGACAATGACACAAAAAGACAGGAAGAGATTGGAAGTATTTGAGATGTGGGTCTGGAGACGTATGGAAGGCATAAGTTGGAGAGAAAGAGTAACGAATGAGGAAGTGTTGCGTAGAGTAGACGAGAGGAGAACGATTCTGAATACCATTGAAGTGAGACGCGGAAAAATGATTGGACATTTTATACGACATGACCACTTTTTCACAGCTATTCTGGAGGGAAAGATAGAAGGCAAGAGAGGTAGAGGCAAACCAAGACGAAGCTACATGGACCAAGTGAAGGAAAAAGGGGCCATGTCGTATCAAAGCGCTGGCGCAGGACAGAGAGAGCTGGAAGATACTCCACCGACAAGAGTGAAAAACTCTTAAGTTAATAAAATAATAGGTTCACTTGTATTTATAAGGTTTTGTCACTCAAACTTTTTGTTTCTTTTCCAGTTAACTGTTACAATTGCTACTTTCTTTTTCCTATTACCTTATTCTATATATATTTCTTTTTCATATTTAAATATCTTGCACAGCTCAAGTCACAAGTCTATCCCTAGATGATATTTTTGTATAAATTCTAGGGAGTTCTGTTGGCTATGCTTATAAGTATATATGTTTATTGTATGTCATTCACTGTAAACGCTGTTGAACTTCTTAAAAAAAAAATGATGATGATGATGAGTTGTTCTGTAGGTCTGCGTCATACCTGCCCGACGAGTCGGTCGGCGCGGCACAGCGTGGGCTCGATCCTCGTGCCCACGCCGATGAGGCCGCCCGGCACCGCGTACTGCAGCTCGTTCTGCTCCGTGTACAGCGTTAATGATGATGATGAGTTGTTCTGTAGGTCTGCGTCATACCTGCCCGACGAGTCGGTCGGCGCGGCACAGCGTGGGCTCGATCCTCGTGCCCACGCCGATGAGGCCGCCCGGCACCGCGTACTGCAGCTCGTTCTGCTCCGTGTACAGCGTTAATGATGATGATGAGTTGTTCTGTAGGTCTGCGTCATACCTGCCCGACGAGTCGGTCGGCGCGGCACAGCGTGGGCTCGATCCTCGTGCCCACGCCGATGAGGCCGCCCGGCACCGCGTACTGCAGCTCGTTCTGCTCCGTGTACAGCGTTAATGATGATGATGAGTTGTTCTGTAGGTCTGCGTCATACCTGCCCGACGAGTCGGTCGGCGCGGCACAGCGTGGGCTCGATCCTCGTGCCCACGCCGATGAGGCCGCCCGGCACCGCGTACTGCAGCTCGTTCTGCTCCGTGTACAGCGTTAATGATGATGATGAGTTGTTCTGTAGGTCTGCGTCATACCTGCCCGACGAGTCGGTCGGCGCGGCACAGCGTGGGCTCGATCCTCGTGCCCACGCCGATGAGGCCGCCCGGCACCGCGTACTGCAGCTCGTTCTGCTCCGTGTACAGCGTTAATGATGATGATGAGTTGTTCTGTAGGTCTGCGTCATACCTGCCCGACGAGTCGGTCGGCGCGGCACAGCGTGGGCTCGATCCTCGTGCCCACGCCGATGAGGCCGCCCGGCACCGCGTACTGCAGCTCGTTCTGCTCCGTGTACAGCGTTAATGATGATGATGAGTTGTTCTGTAGGTCTGCGTCATACCTGCCCGACGAGTCGGTCGGCGCGGCACAGCGTGGGCTCGATCCTCGTGCCCACGCCGATGAGGCCGCCGGGCACCGCGTACTGCAGCTCGTTCTGCTCCGTGTACAGCGTTAATGATGATGATGAGTTGTTCTGTAGGTCTGCGTCATACCTGCCCGACGAGTCGGTCGGCGCGGCACAGCGTGGGCTCGATCCTCGTGCCCACGCCGATGAGGCCGCCGGGCACCGCGTACTGCAGCTCGTTCTGCTCCGTGTACAGCGACACGATGCGGGAGAAGATCGGCTGGCACGTCAGCTTGCCGTCGGCGTCCTTCGACACCAGGCCCGGTCGCACCTGTGTATTAATCATGGAAAGGTTCAATCGGGCCTACTTGTTCAAAAATTTTTCGAAAATTTTAAACGACCGGTTGGCGTAGTTGGTAGTGACCCTTCCTGCTAAGCCGATGGTTCTGGGTTCGAATCCCGGTAAGGGCATTTATTTGTGTGATGAACACAGATATTTGTTCCTGAGTCATGGATGTTTTCTATGTAGTTATTTATGTATTTGTATATTATATATATCGTTGTCTAAGTACCCGTAACACAAGCCTTCTTGAGCTTACTGCGGGACTTAAGTCATTTGTGTAAGAATGTCCAATAATATTTATTTATTTATAATGTTTGTCTTCCTCTCTGTCACAGTTGCATATTCGAGCGAACAGGAGGTTATTCCGTCGTTGCCAATTTTCGATGTTCGTGGTAGGCCCTCAGGTTAGTGATAAACTTATAAAGTTGGTGACTGGTGACGCTCGAAGTTGGTTGATATGGAACGCGAACCTTAGTGCGATTAGGTACAATATCATTCGGTTTTTTTCACACCAAATGGAACACGATTATGCTTGAAAGAGAGAAAAATATATGAGCCAGAATGAGACGACGGTTGGTAGTGGGAAGTGAAACAGTACCTCAATCTCCATGCCGACGGTGAGCACTCCCTGCAGGATGGATCCGCCGGCGACGCCTCCGCGCAGGTCGTCGACCTCGCAACCAGGCTTGTTCACGTCGAACGAACGGATCACTATCATGCGCGGCGGGGAGGTGAAGTCTCGCAGGGGAACTGGGATCTTCTTTGTGACATACTCGCAAAGTACCTGGGAGGAGCCCAAAGAGTTCAATATATAGAGACGCCCATAGCATACTTCGACCGCGCGGAAATGTGTCAAATCCTGAAATGAGCGACTTCGTTCAATCCAGATCCAATCGTCCTTATGGTGTCCAAAAGCGTCCTAAGTTCCTAACAAATGTTTCAAAATCTTGCTACACTTTTTCCCTTTAAAGCGTCTCTGTCTAGGTACTTCTATCTCGGAGTAGGAGCCCCTTTACTGACAAAGGATGAGGAATGTAAAAACGGAACTTACTTCAATATTGTACTTGAGTTGAGCCGAAATGGGGATAATAGGGGCCCCCTCCGCCACAGTGCCTTGGACGAACTTGACAATCTGCTCATGCTGCTCCTTCGCCTGGCCTTCCTTCACCAGGTCGATCTTGTTCTGCAGGATGAGGATGTGCTTCAGCTTCATGATTTCAATGGCCGCCAAGTGTTCGCTGGTCTGCGGTTGGGGGCACGATTCGTTGCCTAGTGGAGAAAACACAGTATGTACATGTATGTAAATAATGTAAAGTATATAATGAAAACCATAAAGTAAATAATAAATATTTAACTATAAAACTCTCGTGAGACTCGAACATATTAAATAATATTTAAAACGGGTCACTCACGTAATTTAGTCGATTTTCGCTCGACATGTTTCGTTCTTTACGAAGAACGTCATCTGAAGGCCTAGTATAAAAATTGTACGACATTAACTCCTCGACCGCGTTAGCGTATCGGGAGTTCAAATTATGTTTGCCGTTTATTTAAATCATCCGGCAACTTTCATATCTTGACCCCTCGATACGCTAACGCGGTCGAAGAGTTAATGTCGTACAACTTTTATACTAGGCCTTCAGGAGGGCCCACTCGCGACAGAGGCAAGTCGTACACTGCGGGCTAATGCCCTATCTGCTCTGGTACTTGCAACTGGCGGTGGGAGCGGCGCGGGGGGCGACACGGCGGACGATCTACCCTCGTTCTCATTATCATCGCTTTTGCCAACCGGGTTGCAAACAACACTCACTACGTCACTCGCTAAGGGCACGTTCACACAGTCCACTGACGCGGTACCCAAAACCGTTTTCCAACTGGGAGGCACTGACCAACCACAATCACGGTTGAAGTTCGGATGACGACTTATTTCAATAGCCTCCCGTATTTTCCGCTGAACTACGAATTTTTCTCTAGCCAACACGGTTACCCTGTCAAACCTAATATAGTGCGTCGAATCCGAGACGTGACGACGAGACGTTCTTCGTAAAGAACGAAACATGTCGAGCGAAAATCGACTAAATTACGTGAGTGACCCGTTTTAAATATTATTTAATAAATAATAAATAGTGATAAGTGATCCCCATTCAGCGATCTATCTTAATCTAGACTGGACAGTGGCCATGTTTCACTTCATGTTTAATAGGTATTTGAAAGGGTTATCTGACGAGGTGGAAGCCCTGTTCATTCTGTAGAAACTTACCAGCAATGATCTGAAAGCCGCCGCGTCCATGACCGCGGCGCCGTTAAGCATGGTTGCCATGAGGATATCGTGCCAGGGGCAATCCATGAAGCTGAGGTGTCTGATGAGTTGGAAGTCCTATCCATGTTGTAGAATCTTACCAGCAATTAGCAGTAAAGCCGCGTCCATGA
The DNA here is from genome assembly GCA_949128165.1 of Lathronympha strigana. Lineage (NCBI taxonomy): Eukaryota > Metazoa > Arthropoda > Insecta > Lepidoptera > Tortricidae > Lathronympha > Lathronympha strigana. The sequence goes on from OX421911.1 coordinate 7,836,862, forward strand.
CCGCGGCACCGTTAAGCATGGTTGACATGAGGATTTCGTGCCAGGGCAGTTCACGAAGCTGAGGTGTCTGATGAGTTGGAAGTCCTATCCATGCTGTAGAATCTTACCAGCAATTAGCAGTAAAGCCGCGTCCATGACCGCGGCACCGTTAAGCATGGTTGACATGAGGATTTCGTGCCAGGGCAGTTCACGAAGCTGAGGTGTCTGATGAGTTGGAAGTCCTATCCATGCTGTAGAATCTTACCAGCAATTAGCAGTACAGCCGCGTCCATGACCGCGGCACCGTTAAGCATGGTTGCCATGAGGATGTCGTGCCCGGGGCAGTCCACGAAGATGACATGTCTGACGAGTTGGAAGTCCTATCCATGATGTAGAATCTTACCAGCAATTAGCAGTAAAGCCGCGTCCATGACCGCGGCACCGTTAAGCATGGTTGACATGAGGATTTCGTGCCAGGGCAGTTCACGAAGCTGAGGGGTCTGATGAGTTGGAAGTCCTATCCATGCTGTAGAATCTTACCAGCAATGAGCAGTAAAGCCGCGTCCATGACCGCGGCACCGTTAAGCATGGTTGCCATGAGGATGTCGTGCCCGGGGCAGTCCACGAAGCTGACATGTCTGACGAGTTGGAAGTCCTATCCATGATGTAGAATCTTACCAGCAATTAGCAGTAAAGCCGCGTCCATGACCGCGGCACCGTTAAGCATGGTTGACATGAGGATTTCGTGCCAGGGCAGTTCACGAAGCTGAGGTGTCTGATGAGTTGGAAGTCCTATCCATGCTGTAGAATCTTACCAGCAATGAGCAGTAAAGCCGCGTCCATGACCGCGGCACCGTTAAGCATGGTTGCCATGAGGATGTCGTGCCCGGGGCAGTCCACGAAGATGACATGTCTGACGAGTTGGAAGTCCTATCCATGATGTAGAATCTTACCAGCAATTAGCAGTAAAGCCGCGTCCATGACCGCGGCACCGTTAAGCATGGTTGCCATGAGGATGTCGTGCCCGGGGCAGTCTACGAAGCTGAGGTGTCTGATGAGTTGGAAGTCCTATCCATGCTGTAGAATCTTACCAGCAATGAGCAGTAAAGCCGCGTCCATGACCGCGGCACCGTTAAGCATGGTTGCCATGAGGATGTCGTGCCCGGGGCAGTCCACGAAGCTGACATGTCTGACGAGTTGGAAGCGGCCGGAGCACGCGGCGCGGAGACACGGGAAGCTGTCGTCTTTCGACGAGCCGCCGGAGATGAAGGAGGTGGGTCGGGGGCACTTCGGGTTGTCGCATTTGTAGATCTTCGCGTTTGCGTAACCTAGATTATAAGGCAATGCTGTATTCGTTTTTAGAGGCAATAGGTTACGCATGATATGCTTTAAGTTTTTTTTAGCTAATATAAGTCTTACTGGTGACTATTATGGAACTCTCCGCGCGAAATCCAATCTATTATCTTGTGTAGATAACGACACATGTTATCCACGGGCTGGCTCCACAACCCGAGCGCGATCACCTAATTAGCGCTATTTCTAATCGTAGACAACCCAATTTTTGGCGGTGTTTAAAACGGTTTGTATTCGCTTTTTCTGGATATACGAGTAAGTTGGTAAGAACTATTCTTTAACATGATATTGTGTGACGACCATTGTTAATTTAATTTATTTTATGAGTCTTTTGTAAAAAGTGACATATAATATACACCTAGTTACTGATGGTACTCGCATTTTTGTAAATAATATAATTTCTGCTCAAATTCAAATACCACCGAAGAGCCGATGGAAATTAATAATTCTTGATAGATAATACAAAACTGTTTATTAAAGAATAATATAAACCCTGGTTTATACATAAAGGAACCCATTTGTGAATATATGCGGTACAATATATCTTTCAATGAAAATTAGTAATCTAGTTATTCAACTGTTAGTGAATAAAACAACAATGGATATCGATAAATTTATTACTATAATACTCAATATACCTACAATCCATAACATTAAAAGCTGTCCCATGCACAACAGAGCTCTGCACCAAATCTATATCCTTAATTTCTGTAATCACAATCGTCCTGCCTTTTTTAAACACATTTCTAAAACAAACATCTAGGGAAGAACTCAAAGATATTTCAGACTGTATATAACTAAAACTCCACAGTCAATTGTATTACTTAATAATCAACTATAATTACCTAATAGGCCTATCTATCATGTCAATGTTATAACATTTATAACAAATGCTTGTTACACATATATTTGTTCAGTTATTCATTGTGAAAATGAACATTCTAATTCTATCTTACACAGAATACATCTCCTTTAAAACTAGATATAATAACGAGAGTTGTAAAATTTTAGAATCAGCAATAGTTTTATAAAAAAGTCAATAAATATTTCATAAAAATATACAATACATCTCACAATGATTGTTATTTCATAAAGATCAAGGACACTTAGACTAAGGCACTAATTAAATTCAAGATTTAAAGAGATTCAGTGCACAGGCACTTGTGATACTGTAAGTACCTAAAATAAGCGCTCGAAAATGACATCCATTTTGTATAACTGATCAATTTGTATGTCTTAAAATAAGTACTTTCTGCATTTCATGGTTCCACATTTGCATTCTGTTCTGTTTCTTAGCATGCTCATATTTTGCTGTTGGATTTCAAACCTGGACTTGGCAGGTGAGGCAGGAGAGTCGGCGGTGGTGGCTTCATCACCATTTGGAATATTAACATCATCTCCTTCTAGCACCTGCATCCGAGGAGTGTGGCTTCCAGGTTCTTCATCATTATCATTTGCTTTCTGCAAATAATCAAAGCTAACCTCTTCTCCAGCTTCAATATCCCGTGTCGCAAATAATGCCAGCATTGGAAGATTAGGATCGAGGCAGTCTGCCCAGACAGCCCACACACCCAAGTTCGGGTCACAGGAATGGTTAATAAAATGAGACACATTCCCAAGGTGTGCGGCATCAACTACGTAAGGATTTTCTACAGAGTTAAAATCAAGATCAAACAAGTAGGTCAAGCCATTAGCATCATATTCCCTTCCTCTTTTCTCAGCCTCTTCAAAAGTAATCACTTCCCCTACATACTGACAGAGGAACTGTCCTTGTTTTATCTTCTGTTCGGTCCTGACGCCCCACCCACAGCCATTGGCTGTTCTGTAAATACATAACTTGATATTTCGTCCACCTTGGACTACTCTGTTGTTGCAGTCTGCTGAGCACTTGCAAGCTTTGTTGCATTCATAAATTGGTGTCCCAGGTGCAACACGTAATCTCTTGTTGACAGTGTATGCAAACAGACCTGCTTGCATGCCACAGCAGGTCTTAGAGCGGCAGTTGCAGGCAGAACACTCGCAGCCTATCGGAGGATCATCAGGAATGGTCACACCAGCACCAGGGATAGACTGGTTTATATAAGTGAAGTTCTCAGGTGGACCAGCCAAATCAACTTCATTTTCTATAGTTAGTTTTTTGGATTTATCCACTTGATTTATATGATCTTCCCATTGTTTTATGGACATCATCTGTCTGCATCTGTTTCTACACAACACATAAAGTTGATATATATTTCTACTATCTTGAACCAGTTCTGGGGCAAATTGTTCCTCTTCTGCAGGTAAAATTATCATTGATAGTAACTTAATTATTAATGCTTCCTTAAGTTTGTATATTTCAGTCTCATCTACTTCATCAATTCTAGCAACTAAGTTTTCTTCTCCAAGTAAATCTCCAAATGAAATTTCCTTTTTTAGTTTATCAATACTTTTACAGTGTGTTACTTCTTGTTCAGTTAGAAATTCCCGCAGCAGTTCTGGGCAGTTGTCAAGATGTGCTAGTGGTTCCCAAGTGTTGTCATCATCATCATAACCTTTCCATTTTATATAAAAATATTCTTTGCCATTTTCAAATTTTATGTCTAGAATTTTTTCTATTATGTAATCTTCTTCTTGCTTCAACTTGCCCTTCTTTTGTTTCTTGGCAACAGGCATATCTTCTTCACCAGGATCTAGTGAATGGTTTCTTTTCCGGGATTTTCTCAACTTCTCGACATACACATTTTCATCTTTCTCATCAGCTCTTTCACGAAACAACCTCAACACTGAGTCCGACAGGCGCTCTGCAACATACCATGTGAATAAGTTTAGTAAATGCTAGATTAACTTTAGGTACAAATTCAGAGTATAAACATGTTCACATTTACTTTATTCATAGACCTATTCACATGGTACATTGTATAACTACTGCACATTTTCCGCAAGAATCAAAAGTAGCTTTAAAGCCGATTTTCAATCTCAGAGTAAGTGTGAGTACATAATAAACATTTTCTATGCATATCATCAACCTGAGATTAAATTATTAATATGGTTGAGAATATGTAAATGTCTATAAACTCACTCTTACTAAAATAATTAACCTCTAACAAAATTATGAAGATAAAATGGCTAAGCAAAAGTTTCCACATCTAACAATTCTATTAAAAGGAAAATAAAATGATCTACATTATAAATATTATGTAATTAGTAGATAATTTGATGAATGATTGTTAGATTCCTTAAATAAGTACGATTTATGTAATTATTTTAATTTAAGTGACATTAGTGAGCTAAGTACAAAATTGAAAATCCTTAAGTCATATTTAATAGCAATTGAATGCAGTAAAATTATATTCTGTATATCATAAAAAAACATTAATGAAAATATAGGATATCAAAGGTATTTTAAAAATACCACATGAAAAGACCGGAAGAATCAGAGACCGGAATTTTGGTGGCACTTTTGAGCTGTCATAGGGACTTCTCACTTATCGACTTTAGATATAAACATATATCCATACATTGTAGGGCGCATATTACTGATCCTACAATGTATGGATATAAAAGTAAAGTTAAACAACAGGTGCTCTTAACGCTAAAGAGATCTCTTTCAAATAACTTTTGAGTACTAAGTATATTCCCTATGTTACAAAATATAAACCACACAATCTCTTGTTTAATTTTTCAACAGGTGGTCTTAACGCTAAGGAGATCTCTTTCAGATAACTTTTGAGTACTAAGTATATTCCACTACCTACTATACTTACACTACTACTACTACACTTATAGTACTTATAGTACACTTGTAGTACTTACTTACTATACTTATAGTATACTTTTGAGTAGTAAGTATATAAGTATAATTTGTGAATTTGTTCTGTCTTTTGTCTCATATGTGGTGCAATAAAGCATATTTTACTTTTACTTTACTTTATATTCCCTATGTTACAAAATATAAACCACACAATCTCTTGTTTAATTTTTTCCTATGTGTAATTTTCAAGAATCTGGTTGGTACCTGTAGGTTTTCTTAAAGACATTGATCTATCAGCAATATGAGCAACTATTGTTTACCTCTCCTTTTAATCTTATTTATTACAATTTTTGTATGATGCATTCTGTAATGTATTGATAAATATCAGAAGTCGATAAACAAGAAGTCCCTATGACAGCTCAAAAGTGCCACGAAAATTCTGGCCTCTGGTCATAATATTGTATACATACCTAATTTGATAGTAATATTCCTTTCCAGTTCATTCTTGAATCTGACAGTTTGCACTCCAGAGATGGCTTTCACAACTGTTGATTTTCCATGGGCTACATGACCAATGGTACCAATGTTAATTGTGGCTTGTCTGGAGATCACTTCAGGAGACAGAGCCGACAACTTTGTGATATCCTAGAATAGTAGGTAAAAACAATGATTAAACTATTATAAAGACAGTGTGATGAAAATAATGAAGTCTCTAGAACCTTAATAATTTTGATCATTTGCATAGAATAGTATCACAAGTACACCATGGTAAATTATAGTATTTAACAAAGTCGAAGCATCGTGTAACATAGGAAAACCAAATGCAAATTAAAATATGTTAGATTACAAATAATGTATCACGGTAACGTAATTGCACATTAGGACTTTCAGCTTCATTCACAAATAAATCGCTCAGACTCGAGCAAAGTGATGTTTCATCTTTTTAATACTTACTAGTTTGGTTAAGTCTTGCTGATGCAAGTTTGACTTGGCAGTCTGTCCTTCGTTCGATGCCATTTTTCAGCCGCAGATATTAACTCTTTTTGTGCCGTCTACAAATAATTGCAATGATGAAAACTTTTATTTAACTCCAGGAACACTAATGCCCATACATTTAGATTATTTCACCTCACAAAATTTGTAGATTTCGTGGCGGGGTGGCGCGGCTAGTGGCATGGATGTATAGTATAGGCATAAACTACTTTTTTTTTTTACCTAATTGACATGTTCCATAGACATAGACAATTAGATCATAGATCCGCGGAGAGCGGTAAATCAAGGTGCTTGAATAGCTTGAAAAATAATGTTGCATGTAAAAAAAATGTGTAAATTGTGTGTAATCAGCCTAATAATCTTTAACTTTAAAGCGGATTTACATGGTGCTATTTCTCGAGCCCTCTTTCAAATCAGCCTATCGTGCTGTATATTACAAGTTAGACACTTTAGACACTTACCACTTAGAACGTTGAGGGAGGGAGTAAAAAACACGAAAATGCACATAAAATAAAACAAATATTCACCTCAAAATATTTATAGTTCTATCGCTTTACCAACACTGCTTTTTGATTTTCCGCTCTTATTAGCTGACGTTCGGACCCGATAAATAGAGTTGTCTAATTCTGGCATATTCGGTGTCATGCCTGTCAATCTGTCATATTCACATTCTGTCACCGACAGTCTGGACGGAATCATTTACTATTTGTATTTATAAAGTTCACAATACCACTAGAATACTGTTTATATTTGTGCTTTCCGACAAATGTGTTTATGTTTATTAGCTACTCAAGTTCGACATCATAATGGTCGTGACAAGTGAGGAATCAGAAGGGCTTACTAAGAAGTTACGTTTCAAACCTGTGTCCAATGTGCAACCTTTTTCAGCTGATAATAACTTTGAATCTAAAGGCGCGAAAGAAGTAAAGAGCAAAGGTAAGTACTCTGACTACTCCTGTACAATTCCTGATAGTATTAGAATAACTTTGCGTGTTTATACATGTTTAAACCGGTTTTTACAGATGGGCGCAAATCGGCTTCTTTATTTGCTTTTCTACATGTTGAGTTGACAAGGGGCTATATGCTCGAGCATGACGAGGAGCGGTTCTCGGCGCGGCGCGAGAAAGTCTACTCGTTTATCAAAATTCCTCAGGAACTGGAGAAGTTTATGGCTTATGGGTTCTTCCAATGTGCAGACTCCCTTTTATTTGTGTACACTTTTCTTCCATTAAGATTTGTAATGGCTTTTTGGTCATTCATAAGCAGATTATTTAGAAAATGTGTTGGGTAAGTTATTTTACAATCCTTTGGTTCAAATAAAAGTAAATTTTTATTACCCTCAAACTCAAAAGCATTTATTTGAAGTAGGCCAAAATTCAGCACTTTTCAATCTCAGATTGATTAATTATAAAAATAATATACAAAAGTAACACTTAATTCTAGTAAACATGTCAAAATATAAAGATTAAAATTGAAATTGAAATATAACAATATCAGCAAAAATTAAAAAATAAAATAAAATAACAACATACAGTAAACATAATAACAAAATAAGTTAGTCAATTGGATCATTATAATATAAGTCATTCATTCGTTCATTATTATAAAGACAATATATATAATGGATAGATACATAATTACTTAAATATATAGAAAATATCCATAACACAGGAACAAATATTTGTGATAAACACACAAATAAATGCTCTGACCAGGGGTCAAACCCGGGACCTGCTGCTTCGTAGGCACGGTCACTACTGACTAGGATAGGAGGCTTTGGTCAAACAACGGGCAGTAACAATAGCCAGTGCTATGCTACTATGTTAACTCATTATTTAATTGGTTTCAGCATCCATCCTCATCCATGGAAGAGCATCTTAAAGCCGGCAGAGACATGTGATGTACTGAAAGGTTTCATCCTACTCATCTGTAGCATTTTAATGTGTTATATTGACACGAACATGATGTATCATTTAGTAAAAAGTCAAAGTGTAATGAAGTTGTATATATTTTTCAATATGCTGGAGGTTGGAGACCGGTTGTTTTCGGCATTCGGGCAGGATACAATAGATGCTCTTTTCTGGACTGCCACAGAACCTAGAGACAGAAGAAGAGAACATTTGGGGGTCATACCCCATTTATTATTTGCTATGATTTATGTGTGTATCCTTTTTAAAACACTAAAATAGTTTATAAATGAAAATGTTTAATCAGAGTTAATAGGCATCACTGGAAAGCAAACTTGAGTTAACCCACAGTACACTTAGTGGTGGGTTACCACATGTTATCTTTCCGGCATTGATATGAACTTGTAGAGATGGGATTTAATTCAAGCATTTTTAAAATTATAACCTTTCACTATAGAGTTTAGGACCAGTATATTACTTTTAAAAGTGGCTAAATGCACTCCAAGAGTTTGGGAACACATCAAAATGATTTTTCATGTCATCATCATTTTTTGTGCATCTTATATTTATATTTATTAATTATTTATTATATCAAAAAGTGATTGATATAATATTATACAATATTTCACACATACCTTAGGATTTAAAGTTGCACTGCTGCTGCCTTACATAAACTGCATGAGGGTTCATCCATGTGTAAAATAAAAGCTTAAATTGGAATAAGATTTAACATTTAATAATATTATTCTATTCGTAAATTTCTTTAATACATGCATTTTCAGTCCTCCACAGCTTATTGGTGTTGTTCCAAGCAACAACTCTAAATGTAGCATTCAATTCAAACAACAAAAGCCTTCTCATTATAATGATGACCAATAATGTGAGTATCTACCTCTACATAATCTTTTTAATGTCTTTTAAGCAGCATGCCAATATAAACTTAATGATGTGGTTAGCAAGGTTCAAAATCCAAGGATTAATGGTCTAGTATTGTGATAATTTTTACTGCCCGTGTAAAACTGGTCTTTTCAGTAATTCATACTTGCATGCATATTTATTACACGAAACCAAATACTTGTGTTGGTGATGAATGGTGGTTTATTGCCATTTGTTTAAGTAACTATTATGATTAATAATATTGTTTTCTGTTTCCGCGATTGTTAGTCGTCAAAATTAAACACTTTAGAATTGATTAATCGCGTTTATTAATACCATGACATACTTGGGGATAGTTTTCTTGTCGCTTCTTTCTGCCTCATAAGCCAGTTAGGGAAGAGTCGTAAGTAATGTGTACTTACTGGTTAATGTATGTACACCTGAAAAGGTAAAGATTTAGTGAGACAAATGTATAGGTACGTATATTTCACCATCAAATGTAACCTAATTCTTCCATACAATACTTTGATACTTTGGTAATGAATGTCATGTATGTTCATTCTCACAGGTTTTTATATTTTTTTAATTTTAATTTTAACTGTAGAATGCCCTTTAGGCAATGTATCATTAGCTTTATAAGCCCCTCTGGGCATTGTAGACCAACCTTTGTTTTTATTTTTATATTTTGTATGTAGGTACATACTTTGCACAAGTAACTTTTGATTTTGATTGACCCCTGGCTGAAAAAGGCTCGAAACGTAGGGTTATGGTGTTAATAAATGCGATGAATCCATTCTAAAGTGCTTAATTTCTATTATAATCTTACAATTTGTGAAATTGGATATTATGTATATAGTTTCGTCGCGTAAAATATATCATACAAAAGTGGGCTCTCATCACACTAATCACAATTTTTGAAATTGATTTTTGATGGTTTCTTCAAGATAACTTACATGTGGATAAGATTTAATATCGTATGTAGTCTGTATTTTCCTCGCAATAGTGAGGGGAAAAATGTTGTATTACACTCGGCGGCAAAGTTTGTTCAACTCTCGTGACTTGAGACCCTCGTAAAGCTCAAGATTCCGGTTATTGAACCAATTCTGGAATCTTTCGCTTGCTCGGGTCTCAATATAAGCCCTAGAGTTAAACAACAACTTTGCTCCCTTGTTGAATAACTATCTCAAGGGACCACCGTGCTAAATATGTTGTTTTCTCAATTAGTTCATATTGAATCTTATTGCTATAGCTATAGAGTCGTAACCTAAAAAACGGTCCGAACCTTTTTTATAATATAACTAGCGATCCGCCCCGGCTTCGCAATGGTTATTATTATACATATAAACCTTCCTCTTGGATCACTATCTCTTATAAAAACCGCATTAAAATCTGTTACGTAGTTTATAGATTTAAGCATACATACATACAGACAGCGGGAAGCGACTTTGTTTTATACTATGTAGTGATATAAAAAAAGTATAAGTAAAGTATAAAATAAGTATATTATAAATTTACTAAAACGGGGCTTAATTGTGTATAAACTTTGAAAACAAACCTCCGACGTTTCAAGGGCGACATTGCCCCCGTGGTCCCGGAGAAAGACTGGCTGAGGTTGACATCAACATCTTCTAGCTGCGCGGGTTTTACGAACTACCCGCACTTGGTCTTGATTATCAACTTGAACATTTTGTGCACTAGGGATGTGACAATAAGTATAATAGGGAAATCCTGTAGGTACTAGTTAAAGAGTCCTTACGCTACATACCGTTGTTATGTTACGGCGTGATTTAGGTACCTCATAAGTCATAACATAACATAACACGTGTTTGCAGTTCGTCGAGCTAAAAGGCAGTGTCTTCAAGAAGTTTGACAAAAACAACCTATTCCAAGTATCATGCAGCGACGTCAGAGAGCGACTGCACCTGTCAGTGCTGCTTTTCATCGTCGTGCTGCAGACGATGAAGGAATACATGTGGAAAGAGGAGAGGTTTTGGATACTGGCGCCGGACTGCGTGCTCGTACTGATTTTTGAAGTTATAATTGACTGGGTGAAGCATGCCTTCATTACTAGGTAAATAGCAATAAAACTACTTATTGTAAATTATTGTAGATTACGGAAGATATTTACCCAAACAAAACATCACATGTATTTGAAAACTGGGTCTCCTAAATACCCACACGAAGCCAATGGTCCTATTGCAATGCATGTATTGTTCAGTTCGGTCATTATCAATTTTTTAAGTTGCTATCTGTGACTGTGGCTAGCTAGACATTTACTATTGTATCATATATTATATCCTGTATCGCTGTGTTCTTTTTCTTTTTCATCTTGTGAAATAAGGATTATATGATTAATGATACTGAGCAGGTTCAACGAGATACCGTTTGGCGTGTACCGCGAGTATACAGTCAGCTTAGCGTACGACGTAGCACAAACAAGACAGAAACACGCATTCAGTGACCACTCGGACCTGGTGGCGCGTAGGATGGGCTTCATCCCACTACCGCTGGGCGTCGTCATAACGAGGGTGCTGGTTCACGCCGTTAAAGTCGACGGGTCAGTCCAAACTCACTATTCATTATTTATTTTGCGTTAGTGCGCGGATTTCTTACTTTTAACCTGAAGATATCAGACTTTGATTTTGCTAATGGGTGATCCTAGGATTACATTATTAAGTAAGTTTAAGTAGATGCGATGACAGAAACGACAATGACCTAAATAATAGGGGCGCGCATAATTCGTTATATCAAATTGATAGCTATAAGTGCCGCTACATGCAGCTACTATTACAGTTGAAAAGGTCAAATGAGGTCCCTCCTAACAAATCTTGAGTCAAATATTTGATGAACAGATATCGCGCTCGATATTCAGATTTTAAAACTAAAATAACACGGTAAAGTGGAAGTTTTATGACCCACATATTTTTGCATGAAATGAAATATACATGAAAAACATTTTTATAGCTGAATATCTTCTTTTACTCTTCATATTTATGTGTTTGTATTATAACTTTTTTACTGTCCTTTTTATTGCAGATTTGCGGCGGTTTTCTTGATATTAATAGCGTATTTGTCCTTGATATCAATAAGGGTGCTTGTGTCCATCGTCATATTGGGCAAAGCGTGCGATTTGATCTCGCAGCATCAGACGGATAAAAACGATAGCCACCATACGACGCCTAAAAAGTAAGTATTTCTACTTTTTTTGTGGTCTTTAATATGTAATGTGGTTACACTGTAAAATTAAAGCAAGTTGTCTCGATAATGCGGCCAAGAATATTCTATGAATAAATTGTGTCGGTTTAATATAAATGCTGATTATAACAATTCTTGGTATTGTTACTTTCTATTTTATCACTTCATCTGCAAGTTTTGCAATCGAATAATTACGTAGCGTATTGCGTTTATCTACTGAGCTATGTGGGGTTGATATTTGAACAATCGTGTGCATAATTGATGGACCGTCGTTCGATGTGTGAGTACTACCTACTTTGTCTGGAGCGGCGTACGTGTTTCAAGATGGCGATATAAACGCAATGGCATTATTTTTAAGGTATTATTTTTAATAATTGTAAATTTTTCAGGGAACCTAAAGACTTCATTCAGAAAGAAACTCCATGCACTTACAATTTTAAAACCCCAGAGAAAGAAGTGCCACCCGTGAAGAAAACAGTACAATTGAAGTTCGAAGAACCTGAGGAAATTATTGTGAGAGTTTTACGTTTCTTTCTGTTTTAATCTGTGACATACTGAGGCAAAAAATTCTATATTGTCACTTGTCTATAAAAGCGTAAGCGGGAATAATCATTATGCTAATTTAAGTTATTTACATATAACAAACCTTATCTATTCACTTTTATAAATCTTGACCTAATTATAACAACGTATTATTATTTTAGAAAACGGAGGCGCTAGTGGACGTGTCAGTAGGAGCAGCGGCCATATTTTCGAATAGCGCCATCGACATTAACGGCGTGTGCTACCTCAACGACAAGATGAGTCCGCAACCCAAGCAGGAGCCTGGGGACTTGCTTGATCCCGACTTGGTGAGACACTTACTTCTAGAACATTCTGTATTATTGTCGAATAGCCATCGACATCCATGACGTGTGCTACTTCAACGACAAGATGAGTCCGCAACCCAAGCAGGAGCCCGGGGACTTGCTCGATCCCGACTTGGTGAGACACTTACTTCTAGAACATTGTATTATTCTCGAATAGCCATCGGCATCAATGGCGTGTGCTACTTCAACGACAAGATGAGTCCGCAACCCAAGCAGGAGCCCGGGGACTTGCTCGATCCCGACTTGGTGAGACACTTACTTCTAGAACATGCTGTATTATTCTCGAATAGCCATCGACATCAATGGCGTGTGCTACTTCAACGACAAGATGAGTCCGCAACCCAAGCAGGAGCCCGGGGACTTGCTCGACTCGGACTTGGTGAGACACTTCTAGAACATTCTGTATTATTTAGTATGTAAAGGTCATTAGTTGACGTATAAGAGGGAGCAGATGCCATTATGTCGAACAAAGCCAATGACATCAACGGCGCGCAACAGAACCACTGGTTGATGTTAGTGGTGCGGTAACGAGCGCGCGCCAGGCCGCTTCGAGTTCGACCCCATTCGCGCCAGATATCGACGACTCCACCAGCTTGTAGCCTGTATAGCTTGTAGCCTGTATAGCTTGTAGCCTGTATAGCTTGTAGCCTCTATAGCTTGTAGCCTGTATAGCTTGTAGCACGCCTATAAAACTCTCCGCGTAAACTCAAATCGATCGTCTTTCACGAGCTGCCCAGGCATCCTGCGCCCGCCGGTGCACGTCAGTATTATAGTAAATAAATAAATATTATAGGACATTCTTACACAAATTGACTAGGTTCCGCAGTAAGCTCAAGAAGGCTTGTGTTACGGGTACTTAGACAACGATATATTTTATATACAAATACATAAATACCTACCTACATCGAAAACATCCATGACTCGGGAACAAATATTTGTGTTCATCACACAAATAAATGTCCTTACTGGGATTCGAACCAAGAACCATCGGCTTAGCAGGAACACTACCAACTACGCCAACCGGTCGTCAAAACCAGTACATATTATATAATATAAAACAACATAAATATTACATTTTGAATACCAATAAAAATGGTATAATAGTTTAAAAGTACTAAATTCTTATGATTTGCTTAATAAAACCCACTTTTAGCTTCGATCGTTGCAAAATGTTTTTTTTTTACGTGTGTTCCAGCTATTATGCTGGAAAACTATCAATTACACTATATCCTGCTGTCAACAAAGAAAAATATAAATATTTTTTTCTACATTCTACTCAAACGTATATCTTAATAAATCGATTTCAAGTTCAGGGGGTCAATGATTTTTGCAAGATTAATACCGGTTACCCTATCTAATCGTAGGCAATCCTGACGTTGTGAATCGAGCGTGAATTGTGTTTTGCGTGGCGTTGAAAACTATTTGTATTCGATTTTTTCTATGAGAGATCTGTTGTATAATCTGGACTTGTAGTCTCTTTATTTAAAGACACTGTTTGCAGGGCGACATGAGCCGCTCAGCACCGGACGTGGCGGCGGCGCCTGCGCACGCGCGCGCGCCGGACGCCGAGCGCGCGCCGCGCCGCTCCGAGTCCGAGCCCAACCTCGCCACCGTGGACGACGTCGACGAGCCTGCCTAGCACTGGTATCAGCTTCTTTTGTTTTTAAATGGGTGTGGAATATTTTGCTGAATTCGACTGTGGACTTCTGAGAGTTCGGCTTTTGAATTCTGAATCTTTGCAGAGTTCGGTTGTGGAGTTTAGCAAGGTTTTCCGACCGCAAAAGGCTGGCCTAAGTTTTTAATTAATCTCTATAGACTCTGGCGGAATTAGGAGGCTCTGGTTTGTGATATTTAGGATGATCAAGATCTTTCTTTCGATTTTTACCGGAAATTTAAGAAAAAAATATCGTACCTATTTGATTTTGCCGACAGAAAGGGACGCTATCAGCGCCCAAATATGAATTCCAGGGTGACATCACATAATACCTGTACAGTGTACACGTAAATTATTGTATGTAGTGTTGATTTAACAAATACGTTTGACACTTTTTCCTGTTAATTGAACTGAAATAGTAGTTTATGCTACTGTACATAATGGAGGGCATTACAACACGAGTGTGGGTTGATAATAACACCACACGAGTGTTTTAATGCCTAATTATGTATAGTTGCATACACTACTTTATCTACACACATCATAAGTGCTCTAAGATGAGTTTTGGAACCGTAGAGAAATTACTACGAGTGCTACTTGTAAAATATCTATAGATTATAGTTATTAAAATAATGCAATCAAAATGAATTGAACACATAAAGAAATTAAAAAACATACTGGATTAGCGTTTCGTATCGATAACTGTTGTCATATATATAAATATATACTTATACTAGAATAGACACCCACTTGAATTTGATTGTTGTTCCAAATTTAAACGCATAACCTAGTGTTTTCAGGAGGTAATGTTAAAATTACAGTTCCGTTAATTCCTGCTGGTTTCTGAACGCATTTTAGAGCACTAATGATATGTGCGTATGCCTCCCTATATTTAATTTTGAAATCGGATAATCTATTGTGTATATCTTCGAGCCAACGCTCAGTCCAAAGAGATGAATTAAAAGTACCAGAATAAACTATTTATTTTTAATCCGATTCGGTCTAGTCTTTACTTGTGCTCTGTACGTGATACGATTTAGAAATTATTCGTTGCAAAATTCTGAAGATGTAATATATTACTATAGACTCCATTATCAGATTTGTTTAAATACAATTGGCGCTCTACGTTCTCTGGAAGGGTGATATACCGTTGACGTTTTATATTTTAGTCCATTTTTTGACGGATTGATTATTTATGTATAAATATTTTGCGGGATTAACTGATTTAAGTATTCATAAATAGTAAAATAGATAAGTAAACTAATATATTTTGACTTTAGATCAGAGGTTGTAATATGTACTCAAGTATATACTGTTAATAAATATTTATTAACAACCATCATATCCGATGATCCTTACTAAACATGACACACACTATAATATTTTAGGGTCTCGTACCAATATGGTAAAAAAAAGAACCCTTATATTAATTTGCAAGGCCCAATGGTTTTTGTCAATAGAGCATAGATGGAGATCAACTATTTTTTTTATGGTGGTCATAGACACCAAGCAGGAAAGTTAGTTGTTTAATTCTTAAAACAAAAATGTTTCCCTAGCATACACGGTGCTCGTGAGCATTGCGAGAGATTTTAACAGCATATTCCTGAGGCCAAAGCAAACAAAAATGTCATATTAAGTGCATTGGATTAGGGCTAGTTTCTGAAATAATTGCAATTTTTATTTAAACATAATTTTACCGCCACTCGAATGTGTTAATGCTGTAGGTCGATTCACTAAAGCTGGCACGAATGGAATGAATGAGTGAATGATAATATTTATGTGTGCGTCACAAAATGATTACATACAGGTTGATACAATAAGTGATTATTGAAAACGTATTTGTAGACAAATTAGATGTATAACCGCCCAACATAACTAGATCCATAACTAGGCCTTATTGGGATTAGGTCAGGTTTCCTCACGATGTTTACCTTCACCGAAAAGCGACTGGTGAATATCAAATGATATTTCGTACATAAGTTCCGAAAAACTCAGTGCTACGAGCCGGGGTTCGAACCCGCGACCTTCGGATTGAAAGTTGCACGCTCTTACCGCTAGGCCACCAACGCTCTGATATCTGCATAAAACACCATGATTGTAAAATATTTTTGTATCAAACGGTTAAATATACCTTTCTGACATATATATTACCTATTTAGTCTAAATATTGTGCAGATTATGCTTATATTATAATATTTTTTTATTTTTCTTGGATAACAAAAACCCATTTTGTTGTTGTTTACAAAATAATAAGAGGCCCCTGTATAAGAACGGCACTCACACTAACACTCGAAGTGACATAAATTTCATTCGTTCCATTCGTGCCAGCTTTAGTGAATCGACCTATACTATGTGGTCTAGTCTAGACATGATTTTTGAGAAACTTCAAAGTGAACTGTGATGTCTTTGCAAAACTCGGCTCTGCCAAAAAAAACATTTTTTGTATTTTAAGTGGGCCTTTTCTAAATGAAATTACCCGAAATTACCAAAAATCATATTATGAAATTTTTTGTTTCTTTTAGCCTCAGGAATACGCTGTTAAAATCTCTCGCAATGCTCACGGGCACCGTGTATATATAAAAAATCGCACTAACTAAATACACTTATAAATATTTGTATGTTGTATATTTATCAATAACATATCTCGATCTATCTCTCACCTATTTATTTAAGTATAAATACTTACCTATCAAACCTGTACATCGGTACTTGCGGAACTGTGTGTGTGTGTGTGTGTGTGTGTGTGTGTGTCTGTTTGATTACAAAGTATGAACTTAAGGAGTTATATGTATATGAGATATATTAAAGCATGAACTACCTACAACAGTAGGTGTTTGATTTAGCTTAAAATTTAAGACTGATGTCACGTGGGTGCTTAGAAAAAAGGTTTTTTCCTGTGGTTTTTTTTCATTGATTAGAGTTATTGTGTTCCTAAGGTCACCAAGTAATTGTACCATTCCTTTTGCACTATTTTAAACCACATTGGGGTTTTCTAAGCTGCATAATATGTATGGCTTCATTAATTTTCCAAGGATAAACTTATTTTGTAAATAAGGTATTGTTTTTACGTTCTATTTATTTACATTTTGTCCATCAATCGTCAATGCTGTATCGTTTGAGCCAATGCAGTGATGGATTTATATTTTAAACCTAATTGTATGAAGAATATGGATAGTTATATAGTATGATTTTGTTGAAGTGGAGTTTTCTATGAAATAAATTATTATTTGTTTATTAATAAATTTTTTTCGTCACCCAAATTATGTAAGTAGACCATTAAGGGGCCGGTCAAGGCTGTACTAAAAAAAAAGATACTAAATTGGAGACATTAATATTAGTAAACAATATTACGGAAGATAATTTAAATTCACCTGCAATATATGGGCCACTTATCTGTTTTCCTTTTTCGTTTTGTAATAATGTAAGTACCTAAATCTGAGGCCTGTTTCGCGATTTTAGCTCCAAGAGGTAAATATGCTTTTTAGACTTTAGACGTTTACAAACGAAAGCATACAAATATTAACAAATAGTAGTAGGAATTACAATATCCAGACCTGGGGGACCTTTTACATCTCCAAACTTAATTTATTATTAACTATAAGTAGAGACTAAACATCTCTTGCCATATTACTTAGTACATTTATTTTAATATATTGTTTACCCGGAGATTGTCTGTTGAATGATCAGTATTTATACTATACTTTTATTGCCACTATACAGTATGTATCACAACGAAGAGCAAACCTTAAAACTGGTTGACGGGGAACTCGAGTACAATGTAATGACGTGCATTTCACGTGCCAAAATACATGTTTTATGGCATAAAATTACCTACTAAATGGACTCGAGAAGCTTCTTTTTGCAGTCGGTTAATGGTTTTTGTGACATCCTATAGGGTTTTGATTTTTGACAGTGCATGCGTATTGCGTACTGTTGATATGTAGCTAGGGGCAACTAATAAACATTGACGTTGTTATGTCAACGCACATGCGCTTTGAATTCTGTTTATAAGTAACCTAGGTAATCATTTAAATAATGGCTGTAGTCATAGGCAACGCGCAAGCGCTTTGTTAACTGTTTATTTGTAACTAGGTAAAAATCCAAACTTCAACAAAGTTTGACGCCTGTCTGTCAGTTGGTAATTTAAGAAATGTCATTAATAAGATTGTAAACAAATTATACAGGGGAGGTGCAAAACAATAATAATTAATGTATATTTTTATACCTCACGTAAAAACTGTCGTATTTTTGATGAATTAGGTACCATGCTCATATTTATGATCTAAACATTAACGGGTTTCTTTCTTTGCCTTTCGTTCTGATACATACTGTATATTGTAAATTTTTGTACATGCAAATGCTTTAATTTAATGTAATGATAATTGACTTGTAAAAGTGCCATTGAGGCCTACTAGTAGAAAAAATTATGTTTGAGAATATGTTTCGGCCTCAAACTAGGCACAGCCTGTATCTTGGGAACCGGAAAATGTATTAATGTTTTTGAATTTTTTGATAATCAAAATGATGTCAAACCGGTATGTAAGTTTTAGGTGTATATAATTATGCTGGATAATGAGGCAAATGCGTGTTATGCCCCTCATCAGACCAGGACCTATATTACGAAAATAGAACGATTACGGATTTGTATCTCCATCTCTGTCACACTTGCATATCAAATATATAATATCTCCATGTACTCATGCAAAATAGTAGATCAATTAGAGGGCAGGCAGTAGCTAAAAATAATTAAAATATACTCATAAACATAGGCCACGTTCTTATGTATGAAAAACAGCAGTAGTATATTATGAAAACGTGCCGAGGTTCAATCTTTTTAGAAGCGATCGTGAAGCGCCATCTTTTGAAATTTCACCGTACTGTTATACACAACAGCTTACTACCCTACACCGCACTCCCCATGTATTACCTAGTTTATAGCTCTCCGGCTGAGTTAGTGATTCGCTCGTTACCGATAGATGTCGCTGACTACCTTATTTAAGGCTTGTACAGTTGTCCGCATAATATGTGTATTGAATTGATCCTTTCTCTTCTTCCTAGCGTTTTCCCGGCTTATGCCACGGCTCCTGGGGTCCACTCTGGCAACTAATCTCAAGATTTGACGTAGGCGCTAGTTTTACGAAAGCGACTGCCACCTGACCTTCCATCCCAGAAACCTACGAAGGGGGGAACTAGGCCTTATTGGGATTAGTCAGGTTTCTTCACGATGTTTTCCTTCACCGAAAATCTAATGATATTTCGTACATAAGGCCTGAATATCTCATTGGTATGACCTAATTATGAGAACGGATGATAATTTTTTGGAGAACTTTAGAACATCCTTATTTTTGCAGCTGATAACAATTATGCTTTAGTTTGAAAATTATACTTTTTAAGGGTATATTTTAAAGTTATAATAACTTTAAAATTTTACACTGGCCTGTAATTTAAAAGACAGAAAAAATTAAAACGTAGGTATTGAGTTGGAGTATTTTTGCTTGTACCTGTTCTGTATTCTGAGATATTATTTTCTATAACATTACAAGTAGGTTAGGTAAATATAGCACGGCACTTTAGCGAGTTTCCACGAGTTAGATTTTTGTTACAAATGTTAAAAATACTGCCACTCATCGAAGTGTGCCAATATTCTGTTGTTGCTAATTTTAACTAACGTCCCACCTTCGTGCCAAGTGTTACTTTAACAAAGAATTTACCGTAAAATAGTTTTTGCTTCTTTGACATTTTCTTCTAATGAATGTTCTGATGATTTTCTGGTGTCCTGAAGTCAAATGCCATGACTGATTTATTTATCCTTCATTATTTATTTCGTAGACTAAGGTTTTATTATTTAAATAGCAAACGATACCTAGTTCTTTTTCTTATTGTTTTTTAAAGCGGGGGATAGGTTCAAAAACATAAAAATCCAAGTTCAAGTTTTCAACAATTTGTATTTTCTCACCTTAGGTGGTTTCATATTAAATAAAAAATTTCTTTTTCTCTTATATACACATTAAATCCAAATTTAGTCAGAGTGTATTTACAAATATATTAAATAGAATTTAGTAAAAATTAGTGAGATTTAACAATACCTATATACTTAAAACTATCTTAGAACATCAACAACTTTCACACCGGTGAAATATATATAAGATAGCTTAAATTATAAACATAGGTACACAAAATTCGTAAAGAATTCGTTCTCATTCACCATCGAGTGAACACCACAATGTAGTCAATATTCTCTTTGAGTCGGTTCGGTAGTTAGCAATAGCAACATGAATGTAGGACATAGCCGCAACCAGTGCCTCCGAGTGTTGTCGCCGGGTCGCTGCGACCCAACGGCGACCAACTCTTATTTCATACAAACTCCGTATAATAACTTTAACGCGATGCAACATTACGTAAAATGTGTAAGAATTTAGTCTTCTCCGTTTCAATTGTCACTCATTTGACTAACATGATTACACTTTATTAATATCTATCTACTCTAGCCTTCTCTATCGGAGACGTGGTCTCGCCTACAACAGTAAAAACTTTAGATATAACTCGAACACCTCGTATGGTCGCCGATCGCGTCGGTCGACTAGGTTCAACAACGGACTTGACAATTCGGAACAATCTTTACCTTTGCGTGAATATTAAATTAACCGCTTTCCAAAATTGTGTAGGCTCGAGATTAGCAATATTATTGTCAGTTATCCTAAATTCATACAGACCGACGACTGAGTCCACCCTGTTTACTATTATCACTGTGGTGACGTTCGGCCTCTGATTCAGTATAATTGCACTACATTGTTATATATGTGCTTTTTAGTTTAATAGACGCGCGATGACTAATATAGTAATGATGACTTTGTGACAACTAGTGATTTAACAGTAGGTATATGGTATTGAAGGCAATTTCATAAACTCTCGTTCTCACGTTATACGATATCTAAAGGCTATTTGTGCTTAATTTTGTACTATAAAGGAAATCTAAGAATGCAGTTACAGCTATGACTCGAGAAAACTGCAGATGCCACATTGCACGGAAGAAGTTGCAACAATCAACATAATCACAGTTACTGAAGCCTACATTGTACAAATTACCTATCTACACGTAATGTTAACTATACAAAAACCTATGAGTATTATAAATAAGGAGCACTCGCTGTATTTGAAATTAATTAATATTGATTAAGAGATCATAATTTAAACGCTAACACTATCTTCTTCACTATATTAGTTTATAATACGAACATTAAAAACATAGGTATATGCCACTGGGAAAACACAGAAGATAACAAGAAATTAGCGAAATGCGTTAAACGATGTAGCGAGACAGAAGTGCAGAAGAAAGGGTAGTTGCGGTGGTTAGTTCAGAAGGCTTGCTACCTACCGAGAAGCGGATTGAGCAAATGTTGCTAAAACACGTTTGAGCAAGAGAAGACTCGACAGCAGCTCTCTAATGCACTGTGAGAAATAGTAAAAGGTACCAAATATACATATGTAAAAACAGCGCAAGATATTGTAGACGACACTCTCATGCCATATCTTCGACTAGAAAATATAAAATAAAATAATATTTATCACGTATTCAGCAGTCGTGTTACACTTAGTATTAAAGAATAAGTGCAGTGGCACGTTGTAAAGTTAAATTAATGGCACAGTTTCACGTTAGTTTCGTCAAGTACAAGAATATTAAACATACAATACTTAAGTTAGGTCGTCGCGGCCAGAGAAGGTTCACCACCTCGTTCCTTTGACACACAACTTTACTTCCTACCTTAATGCCCTTAATGTAGGACTTTAAACCTGTAATGGAATTTTGGCAATTTTTAATATTTAGTTGTGTGAGGCTAGTAAACTTTATCTAACCTTGGTCGAACCTGCGGATAGGCTCGTTACGTATCACTTTCTCATGCTACAGTTTTGACGTACTTCGACAAGTATGCAAGAGACATTTTAGCTTAGTGACGACTTGTCGGCGACAGAAGATATGTTCCAGCCTCGCGGGGCGAGTCGAGTACCCATGGTTGCGTGAAGCGCTACTAGGACACTTTAGGCCACATCGCTTCGTACCTTGTTCCCAGTCGATTTCATTCAATTAGCCTATCTAAATTAAAAATAAATACATCGAGCTGATCATCTCCTATCGTATTAATTACAAATATGTATAAAAAGATATATAAATTTCAATGAATTTACATATGTAGAGTTAATAAAGCTTCGTTAAAGACAATTCTTACGGCTAGGCGATGAAATTATTTCATAACTTCAACGTGAAAGTAAAAGTTCAGTTGTCCACCTCGTCCTCGGTGGAGGGCTCACTGTCACTGGAATGTGGGGACGCGGAGCCGGGCGCCGCCTGCTAGAGGTGCGGCGGATGGTCGTGCGCGCCGCCGCGCTCGCGCTTCATCCGCTGCTTGAGGTGCACCTTGGCGTGCCGCTTCTTCTCGTCGGAGCGCGCGAACTTGCGCCCGCACACGTCGCACGCGAACGGCTTCTCGCCCGTGTGCGTGCGCACGTGCGTCGTCAGGTGGTCTGACCGGCTGAAGGAGCGCATGCAGATGCGGCACTGGAACGGCTTCTGGCCCGTGTGGATCCTGATGTGCCTCGTCAGCTCGTCCGACCGCGAGAAGCGGCGGTCGCAGCCGTCCACGGGGCAGGCGTACGGCCGCTCGTGCACCGGCGTCTTGCTAGGCCGGTTGGGGTACTTGCGCGGCTTGACCGCCACGAGCCGCAGCGGCTGCGCGCTCTGCTGGTACACTTGGGACAGGATCTCGTGGCCCTTGCTCGTGGACGGGTTGTACTCGGCCAGCTGCACGGGCCGGTCGGAGGGCGGCGCCGGGTAGGGCTCGCGCTTGGGCAGGCCGGAGGGGCCGGGCGCCGGCTGCGGCGCGGGCTGGTACTCCTGCTCCCAGTGCTGAGGCGGCGCGCGGTACTCGCACGGGACGGGGCAGGAGGCCTGCGGCTGCGCGCAGTAGGTCGGCTGACAGTCAGGGGGAGGGAGAAGGTCGACGCGCTCCTCGTACTCCTGGTAGTACTTGTCGCCGGGGCCGGGGCCGGGGGGCAGCAGCCACTGCAGCGGCGGCGAGGGCGCGTGCTTGCCGACGGGCGGCTGCGCGGGCCCGTACAGGGACGCGCTAGCGCTGGACGCGTTGCTGGCGTCCTCAGCGCGCGCCCCCGGTGACAGCGACGCCTCGTGCTTGTGGCGTCGCGGGGAACAGCCCAGTGATAACTCGTCGCCCGGTAGGCTACCTGCAACAAACAGACAATGCAACGTTATTGATCAAATTCAATCGAGTAGGTACCCCGTATCTCATTTGAGAATCGATTTAAATAACGACATAAGAACGATTTCAAGACGTAATTACATAAATTACCGAGAAATTTGTTCTAAAACAACACGACGAATACAAAACGAGCGATACGGTCGGGTCAAATTCATAATAAGCGTATAATATCAAAACTAAATAAAAGGGCGACTAATCAATTTAAAGATGGAACGCGAACCGAGCACTACGCAGGCGCGTACGTATCTACTAACTACTGATATTTAGCTAAAGCAACGATAACAGTTAAAATACCTATGACGTTAATTTTATTTAACACGTTTTTTTTTCGCATTAGATTTTACAGCTACACTACTTATTACTTATAACCTACTTCCCTATTTATTTTACTTGTAAGGATTAAAATATCCGTGTTAAGTACCTTATTTTGTGTCAGTATTACTCTTAAACCTACTGTTATATTAAAATAATGTCCTACCTATTTTTAAATTATACATAAGGGTTATGTTACCTTTGTATGTATTTACTTCGATTCTAGGTATATTTAATTCGATAAACGCTCCGTCGGGAAACATTTTTACTAATGGGTTAGAATAGATAGAGCTCATGTTTAATTCTAAGTTTAATACTTATTTTTTTTAAATTTTTGTGTACCTAATTACAAGTTTTATTTGTGATAATAAAATTGATTTCTCTTTTTTAGTAAAATACCTACTCATTATCGACCTACGCAATAAAACTACACATTAGCCTTATTCGATTTTTTTAAATTTAAATTAACAATTTAAACAGTTTTTAAGGACTCAATATTTTTGTCACGTCCCAGCAAAATATTGCATTCCAGACAGCGTGAAATCATTTGAAAAACACGTTACTATACAAACGTTGTTTCAACGTACAACTGTTGTTATTTTACACACGACACATTTTATTTTTTAAACTCGTACTCTGGATTGCGAACGGAAGGGCTGATAGCGATAACGCAGGAAGCTGCGTATCTGCGCGTATCGGCATCTGTACCTAGTACATTGTCCAAGCGAACGGGTTACGCAGCAAACTGTCAGATTTCACATCCTAATCAGACATTTCTTAACGCAGTAAACATGGTACTGCGGCGTTTGCCACTGTCAATACACTAAGTATTAAACACTAACGAGGCCAAGTTATGACTAAACGGTTTTTAGAATCTGAGTTACCATATGATTATTTTGTAAAATATAAAAAATATCTTTAATAAATCGGTTTTATGTATTTAGCATGACTTAGTTAGTTTAAGTGTTTAGTGTATAAGTTTCTATAGTTTGGTGCTGTATATAGTATCGTATAATGCAATAAATATTTTTCTTTTTCTTTCTTTCTAAAATAAACTTGTAATGAACTCTGAGAAACTGACAGTTATAATTTCTGAAATAACGATTATTCATACTTTTTAAGTTAAAAAAAAACTTTTCTGCTTAAAATAAATAAATAAAAAGCTAAACATTTTTAGGTTTAAAATAGTTTAAAACATCATTTAAATGCTGCCTCTTAAGATCAAAATATTCTAAAGATAAGTTTATTTTTTTAAGGAAATCTGAATTTTAGAAATATGAAAGTGTTTTTCAAAACGCGTTGAAGTCTAATAAGTGTAATTCAATAAAATCTTTGCATATTCACCCGATTGCCCAAAAGGGACTTATATAATTCACCAAGAATTGTGATTATTCACAACACTGACACAAAACGCACATTTTATCACAAGACGTTTTATAGACCCGTGTCTATATGTCGGATTTTATGAAGGGAGGCAGGCAGGCGATTCACAAACTCGAGCTCCATTCAACGTCGCGCATCGATTCGACCGGCACGGAACCTGACTTTCCATTTCACACTAACATTGTAACACACAACCTTTTAATACGCGCAACTATTCTTTAAACGAGGCGATGCAAAACAACTGAATAAAGGTGAAGGACAGTGAAGGACACGCAACGGGAAGAAAATCGCATTGTTTATTTACAACGTTATCGGTTGCGGGGGCGCGGGCCGCCTACGATCCCGGCGCGTACGAGTGAACACCGCACCTGATATCGGCGGCGGCTCCAGCAGACTCGGGAAGAACGCCGGCAGGTCCGAGGTGGACACCGGCGTGTTGAGGTCCGCCGGCATGTGGCCCAGCGCGGGCGCCGGCATCGACTTGATCGGGCAGTCGAAGCCCAGGCCCATGTCGGCCAGAGACAGCAGGTGCGCCCCGATCGGGGGCTCCGCGTCCGTGCCCATGCCGTCGGGCACCACCTGCTCCTCGGCCCACTGGCCGAGTGGAATTACGAACAACGCCAGCGTGAAGACGGCCTCTCGCGTGGCCGGTGCGAAGGGGACTGGCTCCGCGCGACCCCGCGGCGCAGTTTTATCAATGGAGAAGCGGTCCCATATTCGGTAGCGGCGCGCGCCGCTCCGCCAATCGCGCGGCGCTGCGCCCCCCCGCGCTGACGTCACCGCCCGGCCCGCCCACCGCCCGCGCCACCCCGGGCGCCCGCCCGCCGCCGCCGCCGCCGCCGCCGCACGCCGCACGCCGCACGCCGCGCCGGCACGAGCCCAAAAGCCTCCGATTCCGCGGCGTATGCTACCGACCGCAACTTCATTCAACTTCGACTTGGACCGTTAGGTAGAGCTGTCTCGATACAGATTTTTGGTACGCTGGCTTTTACGTTCATGTAAATATATTTTTTACGTTTCAGTAAGCGTCCCTTAATAAATAATGATATCACAATATTACCGCACCTAAACTTTTTGTTCCTATTTGTTTCGCCTGCTAGAGAATGGCTTTGATTGACTGGTAGATAGAGTTGCGTAGAGATGGTAGGTAGACTAGTATATTTATTGTGCAATAATAAGTGTTTAAATAAATAATTCAATATTGATGTTGTGAATAAAATTGTTGGAACAATTTTCCATACTCTGTAGGTACTAATATAATACCTAAATGAGGAAGTATCTCTGTCTGTTTGTCTGTTTCATCTTCACGCAAAAACCGCTGAACGGATGAAGATGAAATTTTGTAATGAGAAAAATTTGACTCCAAGGAAAGGTCGTAGGATAGCCTTTGTTCTAATTCTAACTTGGCAGACAAAGTCACGGGGAAAAGCTAGTACATAGGTACATTAGGTACTAGCTTTTTCCCGCGACTTTGTAACGACTAAATAGCACCGCTGAAAAGGTGTTTTACGTTTCGACTTGTGGTTGAATTAACCTTAGAATCTCAGTAACTTTCGATGTGATTAATTAAAATATTTGATTTGATTAAGAAATTAATGATTGCATATTTGAAATATTATTGGAATATTAATTGTACGTCATATTTTAATTGCAAATATATTATGTAGAGCATATTAAAACCCATATTTGTTTATTTTATTAAAATATTTTTTTTTTGGTTTGGTACCTAAGTAGGTAATTGCAATACAATTGCTCCGTGACTAATTTCTTGAAACTCAACGTAAAGTAACAGAATGACTAATTCGTTATTATATACTTTGTTTTTTAAAGGCAACGTTAGTTAAAGGCAAAGTAAAACAATAATACCTACTCGTAGGTACCTGTTAAGCAGATTTCAATCAGGTGTACCTAATGGATATGCCCTAAGTAAGAAGGGACCTAAGGGATAAAAATTCTAATAAGTAAAACATTTATGGCAACAGTTGCCATTTGGTCATTCCCGGGATTTTATGCTTAATAAATGACGTAGTCTGCTTCAGATGTTTTCCACAAGTATGCAAATATGTTGAACAATTCATGTTAGCAAGTTTTCTAGATATTGCCTAGTGTGGAACTTCATGAAAGTTGTTAAAAATAACAATATTTTAAGGCCTTGATTTACATACCTCCTCTTTAAAAAAAAATTAAATTTTTTTACTGTTAAAAATTTATGATTTATAAAGGAAAATGTAAACCCCCCCCCCCTTATCTCTGAAGTTTACAAAAAAATCTGTAATTTTTACACAAAGAACAAACATTTTTATAAATATTACAGGAAAAAAATAGGTAATATTGATGATCTTTGTTTTTTTTTATAAAATAAATCTTTTCTGTACTAATGATGAGATTTAACCGCCTCAGACAGTTTTTTTACTTTAGATTTTATATAATATCATGCTGTAAGTTCTGACTTTTAAATGAAGTTACAAAAACGGTTTACGTAATAAAAAATATCAAGAAACAACAAACTCGCATACTAACTTTCTGCTAACGAGTGACCCAATATTCAAATAGTCAAATATTCTACTTCTAGGTGCAGTTGCAACTCAAAGTTTGCACAGAACCCTCGGTGCGCGAGTTCCACTCGCACTTGGCCGGTTTTTTTCCTAGGCATTGATATTTGATTTAAATTGTATTGGTATGCGTATGCGTGGTTGGCGTATGACTTCAATGTGAATAAAAAACGCATCATAGATAGAGACTTTAGTTTTAGTAACTTTATTTCATATTAACCCGGTACTTAACTATTTCTTCTTCGTAGCGTTTTTCCCTGGCTAATGCCACGGTTCAGGGAGCCAGGGGTCTTTGGCAACTAATCCCAAGATTCGACGTAGGCGCTAGTTTTGCGAAAGCGATTGTCGTCTGATCTGGGTGCGTAGCCAAGATGCCAATCGCTCACGCTCAGTCGCTAACGAAACGCAACCGTCATTGTCACACTAATAAGGAAGAGTGATAGAGAGAGGTAGCTACGATACGTTAGTAAGCGTGAGCGATTGGCACCTTGGCTATGCACGCTGACCTTCCAACCCAGAGGGTAAACTAGCCCTTATATAAGTCCGGTTCCCTCACGATGTTTTCCTTCACCGAAAAGCGATTGGTAAATTTTAAATGATATTTCGTACATAAGTTCCGAAAAACTCATTGGTACGAGCCGGCAGGATTTGAACCCGACACCTTCGGATTGAAAGTCTCACGTCATACCGCTGGGCCACCAATGCTCCGTAACTTAACTATCATTAAAGTATATTATGCATCTAACTCATTTGTAACAACCTACAAAACTACTCTGGTCTGATGAGACACAACATCGGGAGTCTTGGAGATCGAAGGCAAAGGCTTTTGCCCAGCAGTGCCCCTAGTCTGTGTCTTTTCGAGAATCGTTTACAATAACTTGCGCTGCGCACCCCTCGGGGGTTCACGTAGGTACCTACCTACAACCGTACACCATTTTGTGAAGCTCTGTCCTATTGCATATTAAATACATAGGTAGGTACCTACCTACTTACATACTACTACTACCCTGTCATACGTACTTAAATAAATAGTTTAAAATATCTGACACTACCTTATTTGTACCTAGGTAGAGCTTTTCAATTGTGCCTTAGGTATAGGTATTTTATTTAATTTTGCATGTTTTTGTGCGATCGATTTGCAATAACTATTGCAGTGACTATAGACGTAGTGTACCTACACAGGGCATATAGGTATTCAAATTCCCGTCAGCTTATGTAATAGATAATATTATTGAAGTGGCTTGGGACTGCGGCTGAGAGATAGAGGTTGTGACCCTGGTGATTGAATCCGGTGCAACAGATCTCCCTTGCGATTCCGCGGAATAATGCTGCCAGCGTTACGTTTGGAACAGCTTCGGTTACATTCGGAACGGTTTCTTCAGTTAGATTAAATTTTGTATGTGAATAATGATGAGGCCTGCCCACCTGGGGACATAATTTAATAAACTGTTAAATGGAAAAATAGATACGTAGTAGATAAGTATTGTTTACCGTGTGAATATGCCTGGTACCAATTAATAGTGTTATCCTTTCAACTGTTTGGCATGGATCGCCTTGATCTTGTTCGGTCAGGTCGCCCACACGATACCTACCTACACCTCCATGACCGCAAACCGTTGACACTGGCTGGTAAACATTGTAAAAACTAACGGAATCTGGCCATCAGCTGCAGGAAACAATATTTGTAGGTACCTATTCCTAGTCCTACTACAAATCGTACTTAGGTACATGCCCGGACTGGTATTGGGATAACATGATACTGGTGCTAAACTATTATTCATTTTGTTGAAATGCTTTGGGTGGCGTACATTTAGGTATGGGTGGAAATATATGACACATGTAAACAGTTATAAAGTATGA
This sequence comes from Lathronympha strigana, assembly GCA_949128165.1. Lineage (NCBI taxonomy): Eukaryota > Metazoa > Arthropoda > Insecta > Lepidoptera > Tortricidae > Lathronympha > Lathronympha strigana. The sequence goes on from OX421911.1 coordinate 7,866,800, forward strand.
TTATACTTTACATTAAATTTGTTTTAGGACACTTTACTGTCAATATTACGGTAGGAACCTACGCAGAAGATCGCAACGTGTGCATGATGGCTGACTTCGGGGTGGTCTCTGTCTTTTAAATGTATAGGTATATGTCGCCGGGACACGATTAAGCAATGAGATGAGTAGCTGGCGTGGCAGGTATGCGGTGGCGGTGGCGGGCGGCGAGGGCCGCTCGGTGGTGGGTGCCCGGGCTGCCCCGGCCGGCGCACGAGACACGCCGACGCCTCAGGCCCACATGCAGCCGCTAACCCAATTATCGCGTAACGGAGACGATAAAGAAAAATAACAAACCCACGATTTCACTGCGGTCTAATTATAGCGTGCTATTTGTGGGTGCGCGCGCGCAGCGGCATAGCGTGGCCGCGATGTCAGGGCTATTCCTGGCCGTCAGCTGACGCTCCCGGCTCGTAAACACCACGCAACCAATTGACGTACAATGCGGACAATCGAGCTTTCAGCAGGTGAATCACTAGATGAAACCGTTCCTGTGGGAATCACTCTAAATTTAGCTTGACTGCTTTTGGTCCGGAGGCGGGGTGCTATTTCCACGGCTTCAATGACCGTTGTCTATTTCGAACGCGTTTATTCATATCGACTTGGCTTGTTATGAATGTTTAATTGCGTAAACAACCCTGCTATTGTTGTGAAGTGAGCAACCGAGTTTGTAGCTGTTTCTGGCTTGGCAGGATAACTTAATAGTTCTCGCAGACTGCGTAAATACCTTCGGAAAGTTGTTTTCCTCGCCAGTACTTTATAGTCTTGTTTTTGCTACATTTCGTTTATTTTGGACGTGGCTGTATAAGTGGGCTAAGAAATAATACATAAAGATGGGACTCTCTAGTTTCACAACAGTAGGTCTCACTCAAATAGGTAACCTCCTAGAGGTTATCTAAAAATGTTTTGGACTTATGTACCTCTACCTACACATATATGCACACATTCAATTGTTTAGATTTAGTTAACCATTTTAAAAGATAGGTAAACTAAATATGTCATACATATAGGTGCCATAGATATATCGCTCCATAACTACGCAGCTTGACCGTAAGGTTAATTGATGAAGCGACAGTAACAGTACTAAAAGACAACTCTAGCTATTATTACTGACGCTTGTTCTACCAATTCTCATAATAGTGTCATGTAAATTTGTATATATATGTACATTATATATTATACCTACCTATGCAAAAACTTTGCTTTTGAAAGATCGTGGATGGCATTGACTCGCCTAGTGTAAAGTCGCTTTTAGCGCTCAACTACAACAGGTCAGAGAAAGGGAGATAATTTCGGAAGCTAGTTCAGTGAGTCATAGTTGTCACCCAGTATGTTCAATGAGTTTACAAACAGTAAAGCTGTGGGCACTCGGGCGCTTCCCACGGCCCAGGCGCCGGCGGTGGGTGGACGGTCGGGTCAATCGAGGACGTAGTGTAGTAGTAATGATTTGACAATAGTTCATGTGAACAACTTTGGACGCGTTTACATGGCTGCTTATTAGCTTGTTGCTCATTGTTGTCACGTTAGTTCACGGGCAGGGTCGATGAGTGGACGCCGTGAACGACTGGGTCTATCGAGGACTAGCGATGTGACTTTTTTGATCTTTAACTTTAGGATGCTGCACATTAATGTTTAGCTGAATAAATCGGGAAATCAAAATAGTAATATCTACTGTGTAGGCTTGATAAAAGATGGTGATTGAAATTTCAAACTATTGGTACTCGTACGAAAACACGAACCGAAACTGGAATTGAGTTTGTCGATCAATTGCCACTTTGTCCCGATAGTGGCAAACAAGCTCTCACTAATACTGTAAATTTAATAGTCGCCTGATCTCGTATTCGACTAACCGTCCAATTTACATAGATCAAAATAGGGATCTTAAACGTCAAACAATCAGCAGCTATCGTAAAAGTAACCTGAGTAGGCGAAGCGTGAGACCAGCAGTCTGGCCAAAGTCTTCAGCCGTACTTATACTGATCATATGAATCATTCTCCTGTCGCGTGTGCAACTCATTTTTATCACCGGCTACTAAAGTCGTTCGTGCAGCGAGCGCAAATAGTGCCGTGTGTTATTTTCCCACCAGTTACGACAGCAGCATGGGCAAGTCGATTCTCTGAGGAACCAGTGTATCGTGATTTTGGTTTAAAGATCTCCCTCCCTTAAAGTGTTTATCTCAGTTACACTAACAGCTGCTGCTTAGGTCAGGATACGCCACACATTGTGGGGTGAATTTGGCTATTAGGAAAAGGTAGTTGGGAGTGTAATTCGAGTAGATCAGTTTTGTCATTAACATGGCCAGTAAGTATTTGGGTGAGAAAGGAAGTGACAGTGGTTTTATTTCTAATCCTTCAAAGAAACAATTGTTTTGGATCTTTAGGTCAATTTTACACTGGTTTCCTTCTGCTGTCAAAGGGAATATCAGCGCTAACAATACCTCTCCTTTTGCAAGCGGTCACGATGCCAATAGCGCACTGAAATAGAAGCACTGCCTTCGTTTATATTTAAGCGGTTCTATTCATAGAATGCAATATCGGTTATCGATTCTTTGTCTATTGATTTACAATGGTAGGAAGTTTTTGGTGCGGCCAAATTGAGAAGAAAAGTACAAATTGAAATGACGGAGTTGGTATCTGCAAACCAATTTTCGTCATCTCTTATGATATGGATATTCAATTCATAAGAACGCTCAGCGTAGGTACTTCTCACGTGGCTGACAAATTAGCCTATTTTTGCAATAAATGCGCTATCAAACTCATTATAGGCTAGCATTTCTTTGGCGTCCTAAAATTGGGCACGTCCCTTAGAGTCAAACCACTTTCTCTTCCAAGCAAACGAACTGCGAAACTTTAAAGTGTTATTTTAAACGTCAAACTTCTACGAAATTATGACGTATCTAAGTCTAAGAATGTTAGCATAGTCGGACTCTAGAAGACTTAAACTTCATCGTTCGATGTAGGTTCCTAATTCCTGTTTATCCACTTCGGCCAGTATTGGGCAAAGTTGGCCGCCCTGTTTCCGCTTGCCATTCCTATGCCGCTCTATGTAGCAGATGTCTATTCCGTCGTCAAACATATTTTTGTAATTCAACCACTGAGAGTCCAAAAACGCCGAAGACCTAGAAACTTTCAACTGCACGGACGAAGGCGTGAGCGGAGTCTATTCTGACAAAAAATTGGGCTACTGACGTCTTGTTAGAATCGTAAAGTTGTATCTATTGTGGTTAATCATCACATGTTGTGCAAAATCCATATGTCCCTTGGGACTTTGATAAACGACCGCCCAGGGCGCCCAGCGTTGACCGATAACGCGCGCCGAAATAACGCGGTGATGCAAACACGCTAAATAGCTTGCGCTCATCGGACAATAATGCTGGCAACACATCGGCCGCGCGTCATAGGGACTGTCGTTTGGAACGCTTACCTAGCACGGGCGGTTTGGTCGCTTAAGCGAACTAGTGAATAGATTGCAATCTTTTATCGGGCATTTTTAATACAAAATAAATTAAAATATATGATAAATCCTTTCTCAATGTGTCTGGGTTAACTTTGTTTATTACTATTTCAAATTTTAAATCGGTAGTCTAAGTAGTTTTCGAGATATTTAACGACGTGACAGACAGACGAGTCGCACCATAAGGGTTCCTTGTTTACCATTTTGGAACGGAACCCTAAAAACAGACTTGTTAACGTTATTCGAGTAACGATAGACAGTTCGAATCGCCCAGCGCTCGCGAACGCATAACCAACGATACGGCGGTTATAATTACGACAACACTCGAAAGCTAATCTCCTATCTTATGACGTACGCGATACCTGAAATGTTCGTTTCATTTAAACTGTGAGTAATCGCGCGTAATCACGCCTACGCCACATACGTAGTCTGTGACTGAGCTATCTGGACACCGTCCACGGGATTGCCGTGTTAGGAATTTGGATACTGTCCATTGGACTGCTATGTTGCTTCCGGGTTCTGGTCATATGGTCATAAAACTGGGCCCTTACCATGATGTCTTAACGCGATTTAGTTTAGGACCGAAACTGAGTCGCGTTAAGACGTCATGGTAAGGCCCCTGATGTGTCTCTAAGTAGTTGTCACATAGCTGTAATTAGTCAAATCGTATGAAAATCTGGTCACTTTAAAGTTATTATTTTTTAAGTAGACACGTCTGCTAATAAACGATACCAAATTTGTTAGAAAGAAGGAAAAGTGGAAATATTCAGTTTTTTTTTAATTATATATAGGAAGTTTTGGGTATTTTATAACCAGAATCACGAGTACTGTTGATTTAAAAAAAGAAAAAGAGTGTCCCTGTTTTTTTGGTCAGTTTCGTAACGCATTTTTTCATACATCTTAAGTGGGCCGTTACAAAACTGTCAATTTTTTTTGTATGGAAAATCTAGGACCCATTTTCATTAAAATTGTGCACTATTTTCTGAAAATGCCCATCCCTGAGTCGCGGGGACGAGTCCCGCCCGAGGTCATGAATTTTTCCACTTTTCCTTTATTTATACCTAAGGCAATTTAAAGTTTTTCTCATACCGTGCACGCTACGACAAGTTGTAGCTTGTCTATCCCCACCACGCATTGTATATTGTTTGCACATAAACTCTATTGGTATTTTAACGCAAAAAATCCGGCAGTGACGGTAAATGACTGAGTAACGTGACTGAAAAATTAAAAGTCTTACTAGTGTGCTTACCATGCGTTTCACGTAGCCTCGAGTCGATAGCGACTGTGCGTTTCGAAAGTATTTGCAACCCGTTCCAACCTGTGTGCGTACCATGAGTTGCATTCGATTGCGACTGCGGAATTCGAAAGTATGTCCGTCTCGCTCCTACCACTGTGTCTCTACCATGAGTTGGAAACACGGTTAAGAATGAGCAAGATACATATACTTTCGCGCAGTCGCTATCGATTGTCATTCTACAGCAACTTATGGTACCGGTACTATTGATCGAGCACCATATTCACTTTCGATTCCGTGACGTCAAGCTGCAGGTGCTTTTGTGACTTATTTAGTAGACTATTTATAATGTAGCATAATTACATCGAGTGAAGCGAAATTACGGGGAGCCCTGACGTCACACGGGCCCGCCGCCCCTTGAGAGGGCGTGACGCACAACCCCATACTACTATCCCTAGATAAGAATCAACTTGTCGAACGCAGCGGAATGTCGATGGCTTATTTAAGATTTACCTCTAACAATAGTAGCGAGAAGGACATGAGAGTCCAGATGTTCCAAGAGCTGCGTGACGCAAAACCTCATCACTATTACTAAATTGGCAAATTGCAAATTCCATCGACTTATCGAGCTCTTGGGACTCAAGTCAATAGGGTGTTTTTATGTCACGCGGGCTGCTAGTGCTGCCACCCCCATCAAAAGAGCCGTGGCCGTGACGCAAACCCCTATATCACTTAATCATTAGATTGCGAATTCCGAACGACTTATCGACCTCATGGAAATATCGATCATAAACCCTAGTTTACCCTCCGGGTTGGAACTTGGAACGTCAGATGGCAGTAGGTTTCATGAAACTAGTGCCTACGCCAAATTTTGGGATTAGTTGCCAAAGCGGACCCCAAGCTCCCTGAGCCGTGGCATAAACCGGAAAAACGCTAGTAAGAAGGAAAAAAAATATCGATTAATTATAAGAATTATTTAGAATCATAACTTATGAATTACTACGAGAAGGGAGTCGTGACATCACGCGGCCCACTGCAGCCCCCCCTCCCCAAAAGGGGTGTGTAATGATCGGTATAATAACTTGAGATATATTTTCACTAAATAGAAACAGTTTTCATCTTAACGTGCGACTGTGAAATGAACGCGAGACGAAAGTAACGCGGGACGTTCGCGTATCGCAGCTCCGGACGGAGATGCGGAAAAAACTCGGACGTTGGTGCGTTGTCTCCGCATGCGAGTGCGTTGCTCCGCGTCTCGCCGGTCGCCGTCTCGCGTCGAGACGCGGCGGCAGTGTGACAATCGCCTTATATTTTATCAGAATATACCAAATATTGTTATACCAAAAGTGCATTATATCACTTAATCGTTATATTGACCAATAATATTTAAAAAAAAATGTTTTTATAGCGACCGTTATGGACCGGGGGGTGACGCCAAAAGCGCCGTGACGCCAAACCTCATCACTAGATAAGGGATTGCGATCGAAGAATCGATCCCAGGTGAATACCATTATAAGAATTATATACTTAGTTAGGATCGTAATTCGTAACATATGAATTTCCTCGAATAACAGTTGCGAGTCGGCTATCATGACGTGACGCGGGCTCGACACCCCCCCAAAAACACCGTGACGCAGAACCCGAGCCCGATGCAATCGTCGTGTAGACCCCAGGAGAATATCCATCATAAAAAATATTTAGGATCATGGGGCATGAATTACCGCAAGTACCTACCTAGTAATCGCGAGACGGAGTGTTTTTACGTCACGCGGGCTGCCGCCCCCCCAAAAACGCCGTGACGCGAAACTCCACATCACAATCACTAGATAAGCTACTATCGCTACATCGAGTACCTATTTAAATAAGATAATAAAGCAAGAATTTTGAAGGTTTATATTATAATGTTTGGTAAATAATCAATTAAGTACTACCTAGTATAGGGGATGATAAAGACATATTGGTTTTATAGCAAAAGAAAATGAGTAATAAATAAATAAATAAATAAATATTATGGGACATTCTTACACAAATTGACTAAGTCCCGCAGTAAGCTCAAGAAGGCTTGTGTTACGGGTACTCAGACAACGATATACATATATATAATATACAAATACATAAATACATAGAAAACATCCATGACTCAGGAACGAATATCTGTGTTCATCACACAAATAAATGCCCATACCGGGATTCGAACCCAGGACCATCGGCTTAGCAGGCAGGGTCACTACCAACTACGCCAACCAAAATAAATAAAATAAATAAATAATAAATGAGTAACCCGAAGAAATGACATGCCTATAATATTCTATACCGAACAAGTGTTTGGTAGGAACGAGAGATTCAGTGGGAGTTGTTTTAGGGCCAACGCTAGCTGGCGCGGGTGCACGGGAGCGGGTGCACGCGGCGGGTGGATGTATGGCGCACCCGCTCGGTGGGCCCGCTTCACTTTATTTAAAGCGCTGTTCATACAATTTCTTATCAGACGGGCGTCCGTTCCGGGTAATCCGTGTCAGCTAGCAGAGGCCCTTAAATGTTCCGCCTGTGATTTAGAACTTCTGAGATCTAGTATTTATTTTTTTGCATTTTATGGCGAGACCGCTTTTTTTAGTGTTCTAATATAAACATAGAATTTTACAAATTTTAACAGCATGTGCTCTTTGTACATTCTTTACATGTATTTTAGGAGTGGGATTCCACGTACCAAAACTGAGACATGGATGTGAATTGTGATTTCACAAATGTCGTAATTCTAGCCTAATAACGTGCCTCTTACGACATTTGAAAAATCCACTATCAAAATATGCGACTAAGTTAAGTTGTAATGCATTGATACCGACTACCAAATTACAACGATGTATTTAATTTGGCTGCTTGGACGAATTGGTATCAAAAGAGATCAGCAATACTGTTTGTTGTCAACCTACAGAATCGAAGAAATAAAAATATATATACATCTCTTTTTGACACGTCCTTGGTGAGGAAGTGAAGGACGGGTTTATGACTTTGATGTTCTTAGTTTTGACGGGCGGCTTGGTACCCACTGACGCTGACTGAAATAGCATGACACGTTCGTCGGGCGTTTCCGTGAAAGTGCGAGGGAAAGTCATTATGCACTACTTACATCTGTACTTAATTTATTAATTGAATTTTCAAATCTACCAAGCACACTAAGTACGTTAAGTTACGTTCTGGGACCTAGAAAGTTTACATTTTACACATTTATTTGGGGTAAAATGGAGTTCTCAAATTGAAATTTACGAATACCTAGCTGTTTACTGAGGCAAGCAGTTTTCTTGATAAACAAAAAAAGCACGACGTAGCCGTAATGTAAATGATTCATTAATTATATTGGCTTGTGTTTTCTGTTGAACGATTAAGCTTTTTCCAATCTTTACATTCTTCCACCGCAACCATAGAGGTACGATTTCAACCACAATGTGAGCAAGAGAGAAACCATTTTATATGAATATTTCACGAGAGACACTACAATGAAAAAATGTGACCATTTTTGAGCTCCCAAGTGTACGAATATACCAGCTTTCAATGTTTGTCAAGCATTCTTGTCATATTAGTTCTGTGACCGCAACAAGATTACATGTAAAGCAGAGATGTAGTAAATAATCTGTTCCTATCGTAAAAATTTGTAACCCACGAATACCAATAAAATCATGTTTATTGCTACCTACCGTTTTCTTATTAATAAATGCTAATCTTTGATAGCGTTTACCAGATACTTTTCACAAAAGGAAAATACCATACGGAAACTGCACTAATCAGAAAAAAAAACAATTTAAAAGAATAGTGCCCTTGGAATTTGGTTGCAAAGCGGACCTCAGGCTCCCTGCAGGCCTACCACGAACATCGAAAATTGGCATTGACGGGAAAACCTCTTTGTCACACCAATATGCAAGTGCGACAGAGATGGAGATACAAATCCGCAATCGTTCGATTTTCGTGGTATAGGCCCTGAATCGTGCCAAAAGCCGAGAACTACGCTAGGAAGATGATGATGACGAATTCTGTGAATTCTGTTTACGAACAAAATAAATCTAAAATTCTAAAACAGACTGCCTGAGCAGCTTGTTTATGTTGAAACTTTAAATCAACGGACTCAAATATAACACAGGGTGGTAAAACAACAGTTACGTAGGCTCTGTTTATTTTTATGAAATTCGTTGTATAATAAATGCCCTAACAAGCTCATTATACGAAGGCCGTGTTTATCAGTGTATGACGTCATATGACAAAAGTGATGAATGCGAGTCGCGGAAGGTACAGCGTGCGTCAGCAGCCACCTGTTGCTCTGTCCCCAACATTGCCCTTGCGTGGCAACCTTACCCTCCGCGCGAATCGATACCAATGACGTACGGCCTCATTCATGAAACAGGGGGGCCTCACCCTTACTCCACTGAAGGGGGGTCGTCTCACACTACTCCCTAGTTCCTGTAACGGGTGGAAATTCATGAATGGCGCCGCACACTATTACACTTTACATGTCTGTTACGGTCAGAATAGGTGGTAAATAATAGCGAAGATAATTTCAATGCCTTTTTAAATATGTTGATTACATAAGTAGGTACTTAAGTTAATTCATCGTCCACAATGGTCCTATCTGCGTACTGATTACGTTACTAGGCCGTTATGAATATCTAAGATTTAGAGCAAGTAAGTATATAATTATGTAGGAGTAATTATATGGCTGGGGAATTGCTCATTGAATTTCCCCCAAAACACAGCGGTAGCTGAATGGCTAGAATTGTGGCTTCCTAAGCGGGGGTCGTAACTTCGGATCCTCGCTTAATTTTTGAATGAAATATAAAAAGAATTAATTGCGGGAAAACGTCGTAAACAATGCTTTGCAAGGAATTAATTGTTGTGTAAGAATTTAACAATCCGTTTTGGGCCGGATGTCTTCGCATATACCAATTTAGGTAAAAAACGTGCCTTTCATTAAAGAGCCACAAATTCCTTTTTTATTTGTCTATGTAGAAGGGATATGATGTGGGTTGACTACAACTTTGTTTATAATAATTATGAATAGTAGGCGTAGGTATCTACATTACGCAACGTGCGTGGGTTTTTATGTCCCCATTGTTTCTAATCCACAACATTCTCAAATCTCTACTCTTAAAATTTGCCTTTAATCTAGGACTCCTCATTACTTATTAATTTCCTCGTGTCACTCAGTTTAACAAAGATGAAGTACCTACAGCTATTCTGCATAGTTTGCACTAGATAAAATGTAACGAGTTGTGTACAAGTTAAGTCCTGCACGTTTTAGGCACACTTTTTTATTGTTGGCTTCACTTTCTGTGCTTTGCACATGGGCACATCTATTCCGAGTAACTTCTTACCTTATTCAAAATCATTCTCATATACGCAACATGGAATAGATGTCGTAGCGTTGTGAATAAAATATGATCACAGCCCGTAATTATTGTGTTTCAGTTGGAGTCTTTGCTTAAGAAACAGATTAAATTAACTGTTAAGTAGGTAGAAAACCTTAACAGACTAATCGTCTACCGTAAGCCTCTATTGGATCACACGCAATCGTAATTAAAGAAACGTCGTTGATGTCTCGTGTTTTCTATTTATGCTAAGCAGGTTAGACTGTCCAAAGAAACCTAAATGCTTAAGAGATTTAACGAGACGCAGTCTTTTCAAAAGACACCAATAACGCAGGCAAAGTCGTATGTGTTTAACAAGTTGAAGATGATATAGGTCGTTTTGAAAAGTAGGGTAGCGTGGCGAATCTCGACAGCGGGATGCGCCGCGTGGGCGCTGAGCGATTTGACACGCACTCGCGACACTTGCATTCGCAATCACTGCATGCGAACACTGAAATACCGTGTGTGTATGTTGAATTATTTGCTAGTTATTTCCAAATCTGTTTATGCTGTTTTATAGTAGCTGTTGTTTTATGGATGTTCAAACCAAACAAACGTTTAACAGAAAAATTCTAGTAAACTTGGCGTAAACCTCGAGGAGCTTATTACAAATGAAATGTATGGCAGTTATGCAGAATGTTGCAGACTGTTATTTGAGCCCTATGCTGGTATGCTCCTTAAAAAAAGACAGCAAACTGAGAGTTTCCCAATTTTAGGTGCTACACCCTAGATGTTTCCTCTTTGCTGCCATTTTAGCACATCTAATAAGGCCAGGTTAACCAATCAGTTTATTTTATATATGTTTGTGTTCGCTCCAATAACTATTTTCCGCAGTTTATTCAGTTGGTGTTCAGTTGCTTATTGTGCCCATTTTCCCTTCTCGAGCGTAGTAGCCTTGTCACTTACATCCGTTCTAACAGGAATGCGGTTCTCGATTTGATATTTCTGATCGATAATGTGAAGTCCACGTAGCGCCTCTTTGCTTGTTTGCAAGCTTTGATTTCGTAATTCTAGCATGTACCTGCAGCTTTCTTCGAATCTTGTCTTGTCCCGCACTTGACATTACTTTTGATTGGAAAGATTTACATATCTACCTATTTTGGTGAAAATTAGTTTTTAATCAAATATTGAAGAGTAGGTAATATTGATCCACTTTGACTAAGCTGAAATCTTGCACGTACTTACTTATTGCACATTACGTAATGCCTCCTAATCCTGTGGTATTCTGTAGACCGAGAATTCTAGGGACTGTAATAAGACAGTATTTATATCATGAATTTGAGAAGCTTACCTATAAGTAAGTAAGTAACTGAATGAAGAACAGAACAGGTTTGGATATAATAATAATAATAGAGTATATCACTCCGGCGGGTGCTGTCCCATGATGTCCCATGGTCCCATAACTCGGGCAGGTATGGTGCAACATCCGCTAGAAAACAATTAACACCTTACATTTCATTAAATTGTATCACTGCGTATTGGCTTCAGCTCCGCGTCCGCCTTCTAAAGGTCCGAAGCACCGTGAGGGGAAAGACATACATACTTAATAGAGTATATTATTCAATTATTTTTAAAATATTTTTGTTTTCTTTAAAATTCGACTCTCGGCATCCCTGTGCGTGAGTCTGGGTATAATCAGTTGCGCACGCGCCTCTTATTTACGGCGGATTATGCGCGCGCAATCAGCTCGCCCCTACAAAAATACAAACCATGCGAGTGACACTGCGCACAATGTGTCGTTACCCTTTTGATCTGTGAATTCATCCGCGAACTTTGGTGTGCCCACCATTTTATGTTCTGGATACCGTGAATTAGAGAGTCTTCTCCTTCTTCCTGGTGTTTTCCCGACTTATGCTACGGCTCACCTAATCCCGAGATTTGTATTCTTGTGTGTATTCGTACGGCTACGTATTTAGTAATAGGCTTGTCAGCCCATACAATGATATGATTTTTCTGCATATTCTTTTGGCAGAGCAGAAGGGAAACAGTACAATGTCATCTCCTTGTATTGAACTTAATGGGCGTGGGTGGCCGTATGGGGTATCGGTAAATGTCAAAGTTTAGAAAATCCAACTTTTATACGTACCTACTTTAAAATACGTTCCATTTTGTTAAGCAAATTGCTAAATAGTCAGAAAGTAGCGCTGTGCCCGAATCACGTCAGCCAGTACGAATAATTGTCTACTTGTTTGCTAATCCAAAATCGATAGTCCCTAATGACATAGGTATAAGGACGTCGCGTGATTGGAGCATTTAAATGAAAATACTTTCGGCTTATTTATAGCAATTTTAGAATTTAAGAATTCTCTAATTATAGAATTCTGGTACAATGAGCTTTTCAGAGTTTTACAACGGCACAGCAATAATAATACTGATTATGGTTACTTATTATTGGTAGCTATCGTTCCGGGGAAAGTGCCTCAACACAACACGTATTACTGGCACTTTCTTTATTATTAGGTAAGTTTGTTTATTAGACTTTTAAGACCACCGTTTGATGACAGCTATAACTATACTGTTATCGAGATTACCGTGGAATCAAGTTTTAGTAGCGGTGCATAAAAATTGGTTATGATGTTTCATATCATCTAGAGATTTTATTATCTTCAATTCTGAGAATCCGACCCTGCATTCGAATCTCTTATTACATAACTTGGGTGGGAACAAATATCAGATTTGTTGATTTTTCTATGAACAGGGTAGGTAGGTATGCCTTTGCAGTTATTAACAGAGTAAAACTGTCTGGCTGCAACTGTGTCTGCTCTACCAGGGTTTCTTAACCTGCTAATGAACTTTTGCATGGAGCGTTAGTGGTTCAGCGGTTAGAGCTTTCAATCCGAATGTCGCCGGTTCAAGACCCGGTTCATATCAATCCTTTTTTTGGAACGTAAATACGTACGAAATATCATTTGATATTTACCAATCGCTTTTCGGTGAAGGAAAATATGGCGAGGAAACGGGACTAATCCCAATATGACCTAGTTTTTAGGGTTCCGTACCTCATAAGAAAATAACGGAACCCTTATAGGATCACTTTGTTGTCCGTCCGTCCGTCCGTTTGTCTGTCAAGACCCTTATCTCGGGAACGCGTAGAGGTAGCAAGTTGAAATTAATACCACAAACACAAGTCTGCGATCCCTTAAAGTTGTGAAAAAAACCAAACCGCAATCAAAAGATACGGCCGTTTATGTCACATTTCCCATACAGTTGCAATGGAAATCAAAATCGGGTACTTCCCGTTGACCCAGAATCAAGAAATTTGGCAAAAAGCAATAGCTTGTAGCATTAGTACCTACAGGAAAAAATCCAAAAACCGTATAATTGCTCCGCACTGAGAGTTTCGTGGCACCAGTGAGCTGTCAAATTCCATATTAGTTCGCTAACGCCGGAAGTTGCGAGGGGCGCTTAGGTTTAAGGTTAGGTGTTTTAAAATTAACATAAGTTAAGTAAAGACGCCACGCAATCCAAAGCTCTGACTTTTAAGTGTTCTGACAGTAATTCGGTTCTATTAAAGTTATATGCAATCAGATCATCATGTTTCTGAGGAAGGAAGATAGTTGCAAGTCCAGTGGTCTGTTTGTGTTAGTGTGGATGGCGACAGCGGCATCGATCTGTCGCGGAGCGGCGTCCGGCCGTGGCCCCGAGCAACCCGCCACTAAGTGCGATCGATGCGCCGTCCTTGAACCCCGGCGCGAGCGCGCACGCGCCGCTGAATGTCAGACGTCATCCCGTGGCCATGGCCACCAAACGCGTGCCGGCCCCCCACACCCAACCACTCGAGGAGAATACCCATCCTTCGAGCCCCATTCATCGGACCCCACCCTCGTACCCGCCTAGCATCATACCCAAACGAGACAAATCTCCACATTTTCCTTTCCATCCACACGCCTTAGGGGGTGACCGCACCGATCATGCTAGCCATTTGCGGTGATGCTCGCTGCTCCACCGCTGCCGGCCGGCAAACGTTTCACTTAATTCATCGCGAACTTTGACATTTATGTCATATAGATTTTGACCTTTACGAGGCGACCAGTTGAATGGTAAATGTGTTGTTCAAATTATAAAAAAAACTTTTCATCGTATTGTATCATCCAGAAAGCTTTGACATTTAAAGTCGAGCGAATGTTCTACATAAATAGCTAGAGTGTGACGCTAAGTTTCCTAGATTTTGATGGCACAGACTGTGAAAGTGTTGAGTACCTAAACGTCATAATTTCATAGAAGTTTGACATTTAAAATAACACTTTCAAGTTTGGCCGTTCATTTGCTGAGAAAAGATAACGTGGTTTGACTCTATGGGTAACGCTCGCGGGCGCTCGTCGCGTTAGTCCTGCCTCATCCTGAGTGGGCTTCAGTTGTCAGTCGTTAGCGTTGCGCTAAGAGAATGGTGAATTAGTAGATTACGAAATGTCAGATTGAGATGTGGCACCACGTGTTTCGTGTAGTGTGTCGTGCGACAGCGGTGCGGTGTGCGGTGCTCGAGCGGCATTGAGCGCGACCACGCAGGGCTAAGTATGAATGAACTAACTCGTGGGCGGCGGCAAGCGTGGCCCATTCATTAGCTTCGAGGCCATTCCTTATAAATAATAGCATAACAAAACTTGACGATAACACTTAAGTTAAAACGCAGTTGATACAATTTATAGTTCTTTTATCAGAGATAAGAGTGGGACAAAATTGTATTGTCTATGGAACGACTATAAAAGTTTGGATAACATTGTTTTGTCTTAAAGTAATTTTACAGTGATCTCGTAACTATCAGGGCCACGCATAATTGCATTACTGATCTTGCAGCTTTTATTGCTCATTTTCCTTTAGGAAGGATTATAATGAAATTACTAGGTAATGTTATGTTTCACAATTACGTTACCTGTCGCTTAAATTTACCCGTATATCTGTTCTAGGAAAATTGCGAGGCTTAATGAAAATCTGAGCACGTATGTGCACGAATCGCATATGAAATTCACCTAACTGTCATAAGGATATTCGCAATTAATTTCGTATTAAATTGAACTATCCGAATACAGCCTTGGATTAAGTTAATAGTGCGTAATCTAAGCGCTTGCAGACAAGGTTCGGTCGACCGGTAAAAGGATTGGGCGTAGGAGTCAAGGTAAGGCCTGCAGGTTCCACACAGATTAGAGCATTGTCTCCGCCAACACATGTATTACCATCTGCCCGGAAACCGTTCATGTCAGTGGCATTAACCTAGAAATTTTACTGCTGGGTAGAAATTAAGTGCTCAAATCAATCGAAGATTGCAAGCAATGGAGATGGAACATGGAACTCTTATATCAACATAGGATAATAAACAAGATAGACCGACGATCTGGTCAAGGTCGCGAGTATGCAGGATCGTATGAGAGAGGCAAGGTCCCGTTACCCCGCTGCGTTGTAAAATATTAGGAAGGCCTCTGCTACGGTACCGGTAGGACTTATTAAACAAAAACCGGTCAAGAGCAAGTCGGCATCGCATGCAAAGGGTTCGGTCTAACCAAGTAACACTATTGAAGCCCATAAAAGAAAATCAAAGTATCACGAAATATGATTTTTGAGGTACAAATTTGTCTTTGCTGTTTTCCCAACATATGTGCCATTAACTGCACATGTAAGTAATGTTATCGAAGTTTTTTCTGGACTAACAAGAATTTCCCATTATTTTATATATTATATTATTATATCGAAATCGCTCGTAAATCTTATAGAATCTAAAAGATAGATCTGCAGATCTGAAATATGGTATGAGTTCAAGGCCCAACCCTTGGTTTAATTCGATAGATAGGTACTTTTACGCGTACAAAGAAAACTGAACTTGAAGGATGTGCAAATAAGTAATCCTAGTTATAAGGAATCCTCTTATCCTTTCGGGAGTCCTAATTGGTAACGGAAATTCCGATTTACACTGTTACTTAAGTATTATTTCTACGAGTCTACTTCGTAATGGTACTCAGTTCTATGCAGAAATGATTCGCTTAGTCTCCAGATAAGCTCACTTGGTGTTAGACGACCTCAACATTGTTATAAATGGGCCCAGTTCTAGATCATTGTCATTAATGCTGGCTGAAGGCAATGTAGATGTATCATGTAACCTGTGGATAGGTATTATACTGTTGTTCTTTACTTAAGTAAGTTGTTTTGCTATAACATATAAATAAATAGACAGGAAAAAATATTCGATTTGAATTTTGGTATTGGTTAGATAGTTGGATGACAGAAATGTGGTGGTGCTTCCTATAGTAGGATTAGTACCTAGGTTAAATGCTGTACTGTCGATTTGTCAATATAAATAATATCAGAGTGCGATGTAATAATTTCAGTTCGAGATTTCGCGTATAAGAGACTCAGGTTCCGGATGAAAAAGTGGACTCATTTCTTGTTTCTGGTGTAAGTATACATTGTTTGAGTAGAGCGGAAGATTCATCATAGACTACCAAAGAAGCTACATAAAACAAAAGACAATTAGGAACTTGATATAACAGAAAAATACAATTTTGCTGAGTTGAATCCTCTTATCATAACTTTTACAAATTGCAATATAGTTGCGTCGGCCCGGCAAGTTGTCGGGAAACTTGTCGGGATTCTCTACAGCTAGTAGAATAAGCAGACGTGTCGGTAGACTCGCCCGCTGTCGCTAATTAGATAAACGAGCCGTAAGCCGGGGTCGGGACCGCAATTACGACACGACAGCCGCGGCCCGTACATCAGCGATATAGGACACTGACTCACATTCATATCATGGCACAGTCCTGCCATCTAATTCACAATACATTTTTCATTATCATTGCTCGTGTTGTGTTTTTCCACGGAAAAAAACCTGGGTGTTTCATTCATATATGTTGGCTGTTTACACATTTGTACATAATTCGTTTTTCAAAGTGACAAACATTGTACGCATATTAAGAGGCCGATCATGCCATGCCATACTAAATAAACGTGTTAATGTAATCTTCTTTTCTCCCGGTACGCAAGAAATCTGCGTGTCACTACTGACGCAAGGAACGTGACTTAACTGAGATTTCTTGAAAGGCTAAGCTTACTTTTGTAGGTACCTGTCTATGTGAATTTTGTAATTTTAGCTGTAGTGTCTTTATGTCTAGTAAAGTATAAATTCGTGTACTCGTAAAGTTTGATATACACCCTGGATACATGTTCATCTTACATGTCTTAGCGTCATTTTAACATTCGCAACATTATGCAAGTACTTGATAAATGAGATTTGCAAAACTACGCATGGAGCTCTAACCCCGAGCATATTTCGCGTCCATGACATTTCACACTTTGTCACATTGTAACTTGTTTACGTTCACAATAATTAATCTGTATTGTTTGAAATTAGTCCGTAGCACTTACGAAATACTAGGAAGTCTCGACGGTCAGCGTAACAGTGTGACTGATGACATGTCACCTCGGAGTATAAACAAGTCATTTCTCTTCAGCCATTATCTATTTGACAAGGCGACGTTTCAAATGGAGCTTACATTGTGCTTTAGTTTTTCTGACTTTAAGGTTAGTTATTTGCACAGACATACATATCTGTAGATAATGCAAACAAACTCTGCATGCCAACGATTTGTACCTACTCAAACATTGCATAAATATCTGCCCGAACCTAAATCCTTCTTCCTACCTACCTACCCTCATCTTCTTAAAACAACGTATGGTTATCGAATCGATTAAGAGTTTTAGGTTAGGTACCTACTGTTAAAGGCTTAGCAAAATCGTGCAATAATTTTTTCCTCGATAAATGAGTCTTTCGGGAGTATTTTTCGAACTAGAGTTTAATTGCAATTAACAATACATTGAAATCATCGCTATGTAAAATAGGCACGCTTTGTCTCACCCGAATAGATGTAAAGTCTATTCAGACAAGTACGTCGTCTTGTCTGTGGTCGTCGGGCCTTGCGCTTGCCCATCAATTAGAGTATCCGCTTTTTTTCTATTAGGCCGTTTATTACATTAGTGCTCCTCGAGGACGCGTGTGACTGGTGAGTCAAAGGCGAGGGCACGCGACAAACGATAATTAGTTTAACGCTGTAACTGACCGAGTTCGTTGGTTACGCGAGAGTGAGCATTCGAAACTTAAAAACCGGCCAAGTGCGACTCGTTCTAGTCCCGGGCCTTCACACATTTTTAAGTGTTTTATACCCTCTTTTTGTAGTATTTTACTTTATCTAGCGCATCCTAGGCTTGAACTCAAGATTTTTTTAATGTTTATTTTTATTTTATTTTATTTATTTATTTGTTAAGGTAAAAAGGTTAAGACATACTTAGTGCTGCAATTGACTATTATTTTTTATTAACTTTGGTACTTATATATCTTCACAACATATTATTAAATTAAAGTGGCTTTCTCTGTCCCTATATCCCTATGTATGCTTAAATCTATAAAACTACGCAACGGATTTTGATGCGTGTTTTTTAAATAGATAGAGTGATTCAAGAGGAAAGTTTATGTGTATAATAATAACCCGTGCAAAGCCGGGGCGGGTCGCTAGTTATTTTATATATATAACACAAAGTTTACGTTAAACCGTTACAGATACAAGCTCACTTATAGTCGGACTGATAGCGGAGCCTTAATAATAGGATCGGTTTGATTATTTATGTAGTTAACCAGTTTGTCCTCTGATTTCCAGTGATCGTAAAATTTTCAGCGATTTCGGTGCAGCGTAGTAGAAAAAAGGAATCTCTACAAACATTTTCTAGGGAGAGGATATACATATTACTGTTATTTTATTTACTCTAATTAATTAGCTATTCTAGCTACAATAGGGCATACGTATGCTTTTAACGCGATAAAACTGCACCGAAATTGCTATGTCTGCTGATCATTTCACATACTCGTAGCTACTAAATATATTAACAGACGTGGTTATGTTAGACAATAAACTGAGAAGAATTATTTTATTAAAGTTAGTAGCTGTTGCAAAGTCAGCGAAAGAATGGTTGTGTTAGGCTTGTTTTGAATGAACTTTTAAAAGTATATGAATATTTAACGTACCATGAAGCCCTGCTTAAAAGGGTAAACCTAAGTAAACACTTTCATTAAACACAGAATTTATCAAAGCTAACGTAATTCAATGTAAAAATATGGTTACAGTAAACGCTAGTTAGAAACCTGATTTCAAATGATAAATCAACAATTTTATTATGCATGTAATGTAAAACGCGACTGTTTAAGTTCGCAAGACAAGCGTTGTGGGTGGTAAACGCTACTTAATATCCATAAACAATTTAAAATGATTTTATTTGTATGGTTTTCACTAAGTGTTTTAAATATTCGTATTGATTTGCGCGTACTCGATTGATAAACATACTGATCTAAAATTAAATTCAACGCTGAATGTTAACTTTTTTCAACAATTCTACTACATGCGTAGTATCCACAGAATCTAATAATAAAATAATAAGAGGAATAATGAGTGTTTAAAGTTAACAATGCGCGTGTTGCGAGCGTTACGTTTAGGTTGCATTAGCACTTTAGCATACAATAGCAACCATCTTTTTTTTTTAAGTGACATACATAACTGCATTATCATCGTGTTTGCAAGTCGCTACGGTATTGTGGTCGGCGTCGACAATCTATATTTTCTCAATAAAATTTACAGGAGGTAAGTACACAAGTTTCCCTGTGAAGTTACAGCGTTGCTAAGCGCTACCTCATGAGTTGCTTTCAAAAGTGCGTGTCGTGTAGACAATTTAGGTACTTACATTAAATTAACTGTCTTAGTCGTATTTGACTATTCCACTATCGACTATTTTTTTTTTTTTTTTAATACTACGAAGGCGACAAACAAGCATACGGCCCGCCTGATGGTAAGCGGTCACCGTAGCCTATGGACGCCTGCAACTCCAGGGGTGTCACATGCGCGTTGCCGACCCTTTAAAAACTTTAACACTCCTTTTTTGAAGAACCCCATATTGTAGTCCTTTGGGAAAACAGTGGCAGGGAGCTCATTCCACAGCCGGAGCGTCCGCGGGAGGAAGTTCCTCTTAAACCGCACGGTACGAGACCATTTAGGCTCCAGGGTATGCGGGTGAACACCCTGCCGACGGCGAGCGGTGCGGTGGTAGAATGCAGCCGTTGGCATCATATCAAACAATTCCTCAGAGCACAATCCATTGTACAAGCGATAGAACACACATAAGGAGGCGAAGTCTCTCCTTAGACTTAAGGGTTCGATATCGCTCGTGAGTTTGGGATCGTTGTCGTCTTTGGACTATGCAAGATGATTTCGTTTTCAAACGAAACATTCATGAACGAAACATTTTTTCGATCATGAACGCAGTGCCACGTAACGGAGATATTTATTTAATCGTATGGCATAGTTACACGTCCAATACAATTTACAAATCAATTTTCAGACCCATTAGCCATTTGATGGCATCGTTGTTGAGGAATGATACGCTAAAACAAAACAGATGTGACACAGTTTTTAGTGTAAGTTGTAAAATGTAACACTCACCCGTGTAAAGGAAAGTGGGACCCATTTCGTGGACACCGTGTCGCGTGCAACCGTTCGTTCGGTTTAGAAAAATAGGGCGATTGCACAAAACCGCTTGGCGGCCGGCCAGGCTCGCACTGATAATACTAAATTGTCCTCATCTCGTTTGTGCAGACGAGAAATAGCACAGGAAATCAAGGAGAACAGAAGTTTTTTATTTGCTACGAAAATTGCTGTCAGTTAAGTAATAAAAAATAAAATATCGACCGATCTATGCAGGTCATACATATTGGGAATGAGGTGTTTTATCAGATTAATCAAATGGCATAAATTAATTACATGGGTAAACATAATTGCCTAGTTAACTGGGTTTTCAAAGTCAGACATTTATTCGACATAATTATTTATTTAAAAAAATAGAAGTAGGTACGAGTAGGTTTAATATTCGTAAGTAAGTTTAGCCAGTTTAGATTAGGTTAAGTTTGTTCTTTGTACCTATAAATGTTGCAAATTTAGAGACAGGTCTTTTATTGGCTATCTCTTAGCTTACCTAATTTTGCTCATTATTCGACAATGTACCTACTAAAATGGTAAGTACGTCTAATAAAGTTTCTAGTGCGTTCCCGTAATTAGGTACCGAATACCGATATAAGTTTCTCAGATTGTAAAGCTCGGATTACAATTCGTTGTGTTGTATTATTTAAGGAAAAA
Organism: Lathronympha strigana; assembly: GCA_949128165.1. Classification (NCBI taxonomy): domain Eukaryota; kingdom Metazoa; phylum Arthropoda; class Insecta; order Lepidoptera; family Tortricidae; genus Lathronympha; species Lathronympha strigana. The sequence goes on from OX421911.1 coordinate 7,888,070, forward strand.
GAAAGGAATGTAAAGATAACAGTAATATTTTGGTAAACAGGAGTGAAGTGTTTCCGGCATAAAGACTGAGGATTTTTTGTAGCTGAATGGGTACGTGGTGAATGGTATGATCCAGATAGTCACGTCGCATTCAGTTCTCGCACTTAAAGGAATTCTTGCCAGATTATCTTTCATCTTCCTGGTTGTTACGGAGCATGTCTGTCCATTCTCTTGACCGTTACATATTAAAGTAAGTGTTTTATTCAATGGAATACCTTAGTAAGGGAGGAGAGAACTCTAGGTTTATTGCCATCTTTGATTTTATTAGTAGCGCTTATGTACGTGTACTACTCAAGTAATTTGTGTATGACTACCCTTTTATTAATGAAACTTTAGTATTTTAACCTTTGTCTCATTCTAACAAACGCAAATCAATAAAAATGTTTAAATGTTAATTTATTCTCTTAAATACGTTTAATGCACTCATATTATAAACAATAGGAACCCTGTAAGTGCACAGCAAAGCATTACAAACAAGTCTTATTAACTAAACAAGTAAGTGTTACTTATACTCGGAGCTAATTATATAACATATAATATATACTTGTAACAAATCTTTTGGAACTTATAGAACCCTGTTTCGAATAGTAAAGTCCGGCTTACATACGTAGACTGTGATAGATGAATATGTGTTGTCTACACGTTGTTGTGTTTATTTATATGCTTCTAATGTAATGTCATGATTCTGTGCAACAATTTACCATATAAATAAATGACATCCGGCGATCGTAAGGATAACAAAATAACTTGACTCATCCGGATTTTGACACACAGACTTTATATAACGCTACGTTTTCTGAATAAAATAAAGCGTGACTCACCAGACAAAAGACTCGGCCAGTAAAAGGCTTATTTTGGATTCAAAAGGAGGATCGTGAACGTAGAAGGCTAATCTTGGTAGACTAATTACAGCTACTAAAAAGTATGTTTTATAGCGCAGTCAATCGGTTCAATCGGCTTGAGTCAGTGTAATCGATACAGTGTAATTGCGGGGCATGTATCGAGAGACAATGACGTCGCAGTCGAGCGCGGGACATGAGTTGACTTCGCATATTGAATCGAACGGACATGTCAACCAGTGTATCTGGGATCTGTGAGAGAAGGATAATGATAGTGAAGTTCACAAGTCATCAACTCTCCCCTAAAGGTATCTGCCTAATTCCAAAATGAGTGACGGTACTGCTTTTCTTTTAAATTGCCTAGGTGTTGCAGTAAGCGTCATAACTTTGTTTCTCAAGGAAACTTCTTGCTATAATGTAGCAGAATAACGCAGCACGAAAATTTTGTTAGTTTTCCAATGTCACCTTTACAGAGTTTGTTTTGGGGATCTAACGGCGTCGGATATAGTGTCAGATGAGTGTAGTAAATCATAACATTCATAACCCCGCTCGGTGCGAACAACTGGTGTTTCAAAAATTCACGAAAATAATTGGGTCTATCTAAAATTCTGATTTTTTTGGAAAACGAATGACTCGCATACTACTAAGGCACATGGTATGCTTCAAACCACGTCATCTCTTCCAAGCCGATTAACTGTCAAACTTAAAAGGGTCATTTTATGAAATTATGACGTTTACTTAACCCTTTCGTAGTCTGTGCATAGACTGACTCTAACAACGAAGTGTTCGACTCACCTGCACTCTGCAAGCCACGGAAACACACGCCCAGATCGTATCGTACGCAGTTACACGCGTTTAAGTAATTGCGGGAACTACTATTGTTAACCGGTCGACGCAAATTGGGCATTAGCGATAATTTATTGGGTTTGGAATAAACTCGCATTGTAGTTGGCATTATTTAAATATGTAACTAGTGTGTGGGCTCGCAGGGCGATGGGCCCTAATGATAGCAATTGTTCTCCATCATTGGCCGCGCAGGTGCGCCTCAGACGAGAGGGAAACATGGAAAATGTACGTCAACTTTGAAGTTTACGCTTCTTAGTTATTCATACATTTCTGAAGGCCTACTATAAAAGTTGTACGACACTTACTCCTCGATCGCGTTAGCGTATCGAGAGTTCAAATTATGTTTGCCGTTTATTTAAATCGTCCGGCAACTTTCATATTTTGACCCCTCGATACGCTAACGCGGTCGAGAAGTTAATGCCGTACAATTTTTATACTAGGCCTTCTGATAGGCCGGTGAATGTAACGTTCACGACTGTTGCGTACACCTATGTTGTCCGGTTTCTGTTAAATTACAATGAACCATACGGTGCATACGACTCCCGTCGGTATCTATTTCAGATTTTACGGAGGATTTGAATCCAGATCCGGGCAGTTTCATCCAAGTTGGATTCGGATGGCGATACCTAGCCACCACTATATGGACACACTTTACTGTCAGCCTAAAACATTGGAAAACTGTCGTGCATTTAAAGATCGGTAGAAACAGAATATGTCTTACATAACGAGAGGTTTCCCTTAGGTATTACAAGTTTTACAAGTCTATTTTTTTTGCAACGCCTACAGACTTGTTTTTTTTATTAGTTTCCGCTACCTAAAGGTTGTCTGGAAGAGATCGCTTTTTAGCGATAAGACCGCCTGTTGTTTGCCTCTTCTTTTATTCGCTGTATTCTCTGTATTTGCTTCATTTGAGGTGTGCAATAAAGAGTATTTGTATTGTATTGTTTTCAACCAACTTGAAAAGTTTTGAACTGCAGAGAGTTAAAGTAAGTAATTAGTGTGAACATTGGATAATACTTTGAATATTTTCGATTAAGAACTATACGTAACGATTTCCAGAACGTTCCCTGATACTTTGACAAAAGCATTACTTCCAAGTGGAAAAGTCAAAAGTTGAATGAAGTTACGCAAAGGTCATTGTTTTTGCTCACTTGAAACGCTAAATACCTAGTCGAATTTAGGCAAGGAAATTTTTATTAATGATGTATGTGGGTGACCGATAACAAACCGATAAAACATATATGTAGTTTATACATACACTATTGAGTTATTTTCTAGACTTTTAAGTCTCGGAAATTTCCGTATTCCCGAATACTGTGTGAGTTCACAGATCGATTCACGAAAGCTAGCGCGGAAAATGTATGAAACTGTCATAATTTCATAGACATTACGCGCCAGCTTTCGTGAGTCCGATTATACATTAGTTAAATTATTAAATTACAGAATTTTTCGAGGGTCATTAAGAAAATAGAAGCAATTGACAGATCGTCTCGTCTCGCCCCGTCCCGTCTCGTTCTAGTGTGAGTCATCCTTTAATCGACAAAATCTGAGACACGATGAATCTAAAACTTTTAGGACATGTACCTAAACTTCACATCTAAAATAATCTATATGTTAGATGTTAATTCACCTTCATGTCACGCCGTAGAAGCTCTAAGCAGCACTTCTAAGTGGTTTCGGAAGTCTTGCAATTCACAAGATCGTACGTATGATTTCGTATATTCGGTAGCGCGGGAACTTGCTGCTATTCGTCTGGTGAAGGCTAGATTGTCAATTTATGTGCGGTGACGCGAGGCGGCATGCTCCGCCACAAAGGCACGTGCGTGGCCCCGTGGTAACCGCGGGCCACTCAAAGAGAGCGCCTATCAAGCATCTAGGAACGTCCAGAACCAACAGACCTACTTAAAAGATCACATGTGTGTATAAATCTAAACACACTTGCTTCTTTTACGAGAGTCACTTAAAGGTGTAATGGTCTGGCATGTGGGCACCTCTGACAAGCCGCTTTTCTGTGGTTCCGACGCGTGGGATGCCACCTTTGTGACAGTATCAGCGGTTAACCAGAAGCTTTTTGACAAATCGACATCAGAGGCGCCACGTCTTAGTTTAGATGATCAGATCTACGGCATTTGTTTTAGATCTTGGCGCGGTGTGCGTTGACTGCAGTACAAACAAACACGCCTTTTATCAGTTACATGCCTATGTCAGATTGTTAGTCAATGTGTCTAATCATGCCAAATAATAGAAGCGGTGTTCTGGTAAGACAAGGTAGACTCTGATCAAGGGTATTTTGATATTGGTTATTCTAAGTCAATAGTTAGGGAGATAAGTGATTGCGTGCGGGGATGTTTATGTTAGGAAAGGTCAATGTGGCTAATTCTGTCATAGGGACAATGTGCATGTGAATATAAGCAAAATTAATATGAGCCTACGACGCAGGCCCTATGACGGAATTAGCTAGATTGACCTTATCTATTACAATAGTCATTGAGATTACATTTGTGCTTTCAGAAATGTTTACACCGGTGTGTGTTTAGAACTTTTTTATTTATCAGACTAGAACTTTCTTATGAAACTTATCTATGTAGGTAACGTGTAACGTAAAAATATTGGAGTTCCTCACTCGCTACCATATATTTTACGGTTATTGTACCTACCTACCCTAGTAGATAGCAAAATAAATAAATAAAAACTGAAATTCGCTAGTACAAAAAATTCTTCAAAGAATCTTGGTGATTATGTCGACTTATTGGGTTGTTAGAAAGTTAAAAACTATGTATTTTTTGCCTCAAGGTTCTGAAAATATACTTATTAATTATTGTTAATTTACCACCATTAAGTAGGTTGTAAATAAAACGAGTTTACATTTGAACGTTTTTATACGATTTGTTAAATTATTTATTTAATATATAATAAAAAACCCTGTATACATATGTTATGAAAATAATATTACGTATATGAATGAACTAATTCCTGTACTATAATTAATACTAACTACAGATACCTATAGGCAAAATAAGTGGCTATTAAATGATATTTGATTGTAGCGGTTCGAAACAACTGTGTTCGTTGATTTTATGTCTACAGTGAGTAGGTAGAAATTAAAATGTTCACTGAATTTTCAGAAAGAAATACCTAACGCCTATTCTGCTCTACATAGCTCATGACCAATCGACAAACGAGAAATGTACAGACTCCGCCCATCTGTATATTAAAAGTTAACGTTATACATTTTATGCCTGACGAGTCATAATAATGGCGTAGGGATGTGACGACCCCATCGCCCACTGGTTTCGACCGGTGCAATCAGTCAACGCAGGGCAGCTTGTGGCGAGCTGTTGGGGAGTAGCGACCCCACGTACCTGAGCGCTCCTGGGGGACTCCGTCGTCCGACCAAGTCCTCCGCCTCTGGCTTGCCTTAACCGGCCGTCCAGAGTGGGGTCGCGAGAGCTGTGTTCTGGAGGGTAGATGTGGAAACCTAAGTGGCGAGTTGGCTATATGTTTAAAGTCCAGTGACACCTCTCTACCCCCAGCCCTCATACCGGTGTTGCCCTCGAGCCATCTTAGATGTCGCTTTTTGTGGGGGCCCATCTTATGTGGGCGAGTCAACGTCTGCCGGAAATAAAATTGATTACCATTTTGTTAGGCAGACGTCCGATTTTATTCTCCATAACCCAGTATTTAGTCCAGCACTTTCACCTAATAGTCCAGTATATTTTAGATTCCATTAAATCTCAATAGTCTTTACACCTTCGCGGGTGCTGCCTCTGCGTGCGTCCCATGACTCGGGCAGGTGCAACATCCGCTCGGTGTACCCCTTACATTTCATTAAATTGTCGAAAGGGCCTCTGCGTGTTGGCTTCGGCTCCGCGTACGCCTCCCAAAGGTCCGGAACACCATTGTTCCGTGATGGGAAAGACATACAAATAATAATAATATTCTTTATTGCACCAATAACAGTAACAGTATCAGAAGGAAACAAAGAATCAATAGCATTGGGTAACAACAGGGTCAACAATTGGGTCATATTTGACTATTGTCATTTAATTTTATGACATATGGCTGGGATGAGGAAAAGCACGTTTATAATGTGCAGCCTCATATTTCCTAGTCATATTAAGAGGGGTGTTAGGATAGCAATTCTACCACAACCAGCTTATCACAGCCCGGGTAGCTTTTTCACTATCATAAGTATTTCATTAAAATTTATGGAATTATTGTAATTTGCATATAGGTAGGTAACCTCAAAATGAAAAATCACTATCTTTTAATTTCATAATATTCGAATACTGAATGAATAAAGAACTTTGATGTCTAGGGGGTTAAGTTAAAACGTCTTATATATTTAATACCTTATTTATCTATTCGTTGTTTATTGTTGCTCAAGATATTTTCAAACACGTCTAATTTTTATTAATTCAGTAATGGAATAAGTAATTGTAAGTAATTGTAAAGTGCTGTTACAAACAAGCCATACGTAATATTTTATGCAGCAGGGGTCAAAACATGCGAGTAGGGATAATTAAGGAAAACGACACAACATTTTTTTAACCTGCTACATATATAACGTTGCATTTTTTTTCTGCTAACACATATGTAGGTACTTTCTTTTACACAAAATACTTGATTGAATTTGATTGAAGGAACAAACCAATTGCAAGATATTTGTATTAATTCTGTTAAGCTTAATTCTTAAAGTGATATCTCTTTGTAATTTTATCATAACACTTGGACGATATACTTCTTCCGATTATTTTAAACTATGTAAGAAACATCACTTGATACCGTTAGCTAAGCGCCGCGAAATTGCTGACAAGCTGACATAACCTACTTGTTAAATATTATTAAAGGCAATGTTGATTGTCCCAACTTACTTAGCAAAATTTCTTTTAGCACTCCTATAAGAAGGTTTAGGCACTTTCGTCCTATTAGTGTTTGCCAGGCTTCTACTAGATATAGAAGGAACAGTTTTCTAGTCAGGGTAGGCATAACTTTAAATAAAGCTTTAGCAGACTTGGACTTAGACATGTTCAATGACAGTATATCTGTAATAAAGAAGAAATTAATACAATATTATATGGGTGACTGACACCTCTTGCGCAGGTGCGGGTTCGGGTTCGGTTTACTTTAGTTTAGTTAATATAAATCTTCCCTTTTGTTCCTTTTCCGTAAAGTATATAAGTGATATATAAGTGACTTGTAGGTACCCAGTGGCCCTAAGCCCAAATGGACTTGCATGCGTGTAATTGAGCAAAACCTGTATTTGTTTTAGGTATATCTTGTTTCTATAAGTGAGAACCTGTAATTGGCTATGTATTTTTATTTAGCTATTAGTCATGTTTTCATGCTGTTGGTTTTCCATGTATGTAATACAAAATAAAATAAAATAATACATTCAAAATCATACATGTTTGCTATATCGTACATTGCCGAAACCGGGCAAAAAGCAAAAAATCCCGGACGTTTCATTAAAATCGCGTTTTCTTACTGGACACTAAAAAAAAACAATTTTTAATTACGTCTGGTTGATATAACTGGTGAGAGGTGACTGAAGAGCTGGTGGATTTTTCGCACACCGTATCAGCATTGCGATACAACGAGGAAATGCCTTTTCCCGGATAGTTTTCTGGCCTGGACGCTCCCCAGACGGGGTCCTAACCAGGACAAATTCAGACGGATGGCAGCCATACATAGATGAGGCCAAGTTAGATCGATTTTTTGTCTCCAAAACCCCTACCAATTTTTGTCGAAATCGTTTCCGAGATCGTCGAACTATACCTATTATATATCCAGGGTCCAATTTGCGTCGTGATCCAGATTCACTTTTACTGACTCTGTAACTGATCAATATTATCATATGGTAGTATTTAAGTATTCAAAACAAAAATTAGGGCAAATAAAAAAGCTAATGTAGGAACAAAACAAACGCATCGACTCCATGATTTTTTGAAAATATTAATTGAATTTTGTTCAAAAATACTGCAGCAAAAGAGAGTGGGACAGATCTAATTGCAAGAGTACGCAAAAAAATAATAAAGGCGATAAGTTGGCGGGCGCGTCAAATAAACCGCGTTATCAGATAATTGCTGTTTACAACTAAACTACAATTTTTGTTGATAAAAGCTTTTACCAGATTTAAGAACTGGTTATCACTCAACTAAGAGACTTAACTAAGAATCATGTTTATAAATTCAAGGGTTTCATAGTTCTGACCAAAAACATATAAAAATAGACTTATTTCTGAAAAAAAAGTATGAGGCTTTTGTTAAAAATCACGTCACGTCAGTGTCACGTGATCTCCGAGCTTGCCGAGCCGAGCCGATCACATTAGGTTTTCTATATAAATAGTAAACAACCTAAGGTTCGCAGACGATGTGATAATTGTTACCGAAAAACCTAAAGCACTAGAAGAAATGATTCTAGAATTCGACTCGGCATGCAAGGAAGCGGGATTAGCAATGAACATGAAGAAATGCAAAATCATTACAAATGGAGCTAAAATACCAATAAAGCATGGAAGAGATGTAATGGAATACGTTGAAGACTTCACATACCTGGGACAACTAGTTTCTTTCAAAAACAGACTTGACGAAGAAATAGGTTATCGTATAAGTAGAGCATGGCGAAAATACTGGTCGCTAAAACTAATCCTCAAGAGCGACATGTCAATGGATATAAAGAAAAAGGTATTTAATACTGCAGTCCTACCTACACTAACTTACGGTGCACAAACCTGGAGCCCTAACAAAAGACATACAGAAAAATTAAAAATATGCCAAAGAGCTACGGAACGCTCCATGCTAAAAATTAACATCTATATTAATAAAAGAAAGTTGTGTTAGTTCAGGCGTCTTTAACTCGAGAACGGCTGGACCGATTTAGACGATTTTTGGTTCGTTGTGATCGTCTTGGCCACGAATAGCATAATATGCATAAAAAAGGGAAAAGATTCACAAAAAAAACCGAAATCGCGATTTACAAATTACGTATTGAATAGTCAGCCATTGACGCCATTGTTCAATGCGGCCAACATAAAAAAAAAATGACATTTACGTATTGAATAGTCAGCCATTGTTCAATATTGACATGACGAGTCTGTTCAAGATCAATACATAAACGCCGGCAGCAGATTTAAATAAACCAAAATCATGTACCATAATTTTGAACTGTGAAAATTTGGGACGTTTGTATGAGATACAAATAATGAACCGTCTAAGAAGTACCATAATTTTTTGCTAAATTGTACCATAATTTTAGAGTTGGAATCTAACATCACGTTGTGAAAACTGTCTCTGAGTGTCAATCGAACTGTCAGAATCCGAATGGACGAAGAATTCAAAATAATAATTATAGTTTTCATCGTGGTATAATGCCGAAAATCGTAAGTATTGATTGAGACTGATTGTAGTAAATAACTGACTGTGATTTAATTTTAATTTTTTTAATTAAGTACCTTATTTGATACCGTAAATCAATTCTAACTAAGTTAAAGCTATCTACATTTATCAACTTTCAGGCGGTACAAAGTACGCCGGGTCAGCTAGTTAAAGATAAAATAAGAAATGAGAGTATAAGAAAGAAAACTGGACTGAAGGATGTGATAGTGTCCATAAGAAAGAGCAAGTGGGCCTGGGCTGGCCATATATCCCGTACAACAGATGAACGTTGGACCAAACTTGTCACGGAATGGACACCAATGGGCGTAAAAAGAAGGCAAGGTAGACCAAATTGCAGATGGAGAGATGAGCTGGGAAGGTTCGACAGACACTGGTGGAGAATAGCGCGCAGTAGAAAGGAATGGGAAAAATTGGGGGAGGCCTTTTCCGCATAAAGGAAGTGCAAAAAAAAATAATAATATATTAAGCATAAATAAATTGTAAAATTTTGCATGAAATAAAGGCTACTATTACTATATAAATTGTCAGATCGGTCACGGTCCAGTCCGTCTCGGCCCGGTCTGCCGTGAGTCATCCCTTATCCGTTCAGTCCATCCCTGTACGGTAACGTTAAAAGAAGATGATACATAACTGCCATAAAAACTTACAAAAATGAAATAATTTGCGGAAATTCGATTGAAAAAGGAGTATTCATAATGGCTTAGGAAGACATTTTTTATATATATTAGGTATTCTTGTAGAAAGACAAGTTAGGTTAGTGTCACGGTGTTATTTCCTAAGGGTAAGGTGTAAAAAGTGCCAAAGCACCTAAATAATCATTTTGTTTACTTACACCATTATTTTGTTTATTTCATTAATGTAATAATGATCCTTTTTGGTTGAACAATAAAATATTCTATTATATTCTATTATTTAAGGAATACTCTGTAAGAAAATAACATTGGCATAAATACCTCTATAGTGTTCATAATATACTAAAGCCATGGTCTTTCGCTTTCTTTCGATAACTTAAGTTGGTTTGATTGAGTCTTAGATTACCTAGTTCGCTTCGGGTACAGTCCGAAAACTTTAACCTTGTATCTTGACACAAACAAGACAACAAGAGACTTATCTTTACGTTAATTGGCTGTATTCAAAATCACCGACCCTAAACGGGAAATTGGGCGATTGCCATACAAGTAGGTACCATTTAGACCTTGGACGTTGTTCTTACTGCTTGCCGAGGGTAGGTCACCTTTTGACCACCGAAGAACAAAAGGTTGATTCCTCTGTTAGTAATTACTTATTTATCTCTTTGAAATGAAACACTTTAAAACGGATTTATCGCGTATTACCTACCAGCCTTTTCTTTCGAGTTTTCGAGCCCTTTACGGCATCCGTTGTCACATGGTTACTCTACCGGGGGTAATACTAACCGCGATAATAGAAGGCAATATTAATCATGTACCTCATTTATAAGCTATATATGATATAGATAATTATAATCCGGACAATGTTCGAGCAAGCGCAAAGAGTAGGTATCTGCTTCGTGTGTGTAGTCTCGCGTCTCGCGTTGGCCTGCTGTCGAACTGTTCGGCTCTTTACTTACACTTCTTATCAGATTCTCGTGAAATATCTGAGCAGCAAGGCTAAGGTGCCAAGCAGATAGTGTTATATTTGCTGGATAAGACAGCGGTTTCTCAGCATTGTATAACAATTTCTGATAATTTTAAACAGTTATCCACATTTGACAGCAATCACCGTCGCGCTATCCCTGCAACTTGTTTGTTTATCAACTTATAGCATTGGTGACATTCGTGGATAACTATCTTAGGCCTGCTGGTCCGGTCATAGGCCCCGGGGATACTACATTCAAATTTTGGGGAAACCTTTACGGTAGTGAATGAAAACATGCCACAGCATGATAGACCGATACTCCTCTTTTTGTCGATGTTTAATGGACTTTAATTTGTCCCATTCGCTAGCCATATATGTACGTTCGGGGCTTGGGCATATCTGCCGGATCTGCCAATTTAAATGGGAAATTTGTCTGGCGGATGCCCGGCGGATATACCCACTATAGAGATCTGACTGATCGGATTGCTCGAACGTATATGGTCGGCAATAGTCTTCAAGTCAGGATCTAATGTTGAGGTATTGAAGAAATCTTCGGGTCTTCGAATATTAGACACTTCTTTAATGAGTTTGGGGTATTGAAGAAATCTTCGGGTCTTCGAATATCATTGACACTTTTTTAATGAGTTGGGTATTTTTAGGGTTCCGTACCAAAATGGTATAAAGGAACCCTTATGGTGTGACTTAGTCTGTCTATCTGTCTGTCTGTCACATATCTCAAGAACTACTAAAGCTACCGATTCGATATTTGGAATGTTATAAACAAGGGTAATCCAGACACATTGAGAGAGAGTTTATGATATATTTTAATTTATTTTCAATGAAAAATGTCCGATAAAATAGGGGGCAAAAAATACAAGTTTTGTTACTGGGTTATGTGGGGTATCGTTTGAAAGGGCTTGATTTGCACATTCTAAAACATTTTTCTACATTACAAAATTTTTGATTTACCTATAAATGAAAATGTATTAAAAAAAATACTATTCCTCGCCCGGAAGTTTACGTAGGAAAAAATATGAAATTTTTATACGACGTTAACATATTACAGAAAAAATATACCATTCTTCTACCTATCTTCATTATTTAAAAAAAACTTTTCTAAACTAAATTGAATTTATAATTACATAATTGAATAAATATATAAAATTTTGATACGTCATTATAAATATTACAGAAAAAAATATAATAAAATCTTCATTCATTAAAAAAACTTATGAACTAAATTTGAATATTAACCGTCTTAGATTGTTGTTTTTTTCATTAAATTTATGTTACATCATGGTGTAGATATCGTATTTTAAAAAGAGTTAAAAAAAATCGGTTTACGTGAGAAAAAAATATCAAAGAAAAACCAACTCGCATTACTGTAACTACCCATACTAACTAACTCTATGCCGTGAAAACGACTGATACCTACAGTCTACAACATGGGGCAGATGTAAAATTTCTAATTCGAAACGCAGTTGCAACTAAAACTTTGTACGGAACTCTCAGTGTTGCAGTCCGACTCGCACTTGGCCGGTTTTTTAAAGTAGCTGTTGCACTTCCTTTCAGAAAGCGACATTAAAATTGGGTGAAGTGGTGTTTGGTGGTGGTGGTGGTGCTAATAATGGTCGAAATAGTAGATTACATACCAAGGCCGTTTTAGTGGGAAATGTCTCGGATCTCATGTAATTGTCGGCCGAGGCGAAGCCGAGGTCGACTAACATGTGATCCGAGGCTTTCCCATTTAACGGCCGAGGTTTGTATACAATTTTTCAGCCCGACGGAGCCGGCAGGCGGTAATTTAGTTTTGCGTAAAGTGGCGCTTACCGGCCGTAGGACTGAAATAGTACATTACGATACAAGGGCCAAAAAGAGGAAATTCGAAACAAGTGGCGATAAATTGAAACACGACCGTAGGGAGTGTTTTAAATCGAAACGAGTTGCGAATTACCTCTTTGCACGTGTATTGTACGACGTTTTACAGTGCATATGGCCCTTTGAATATTCGACGCCGGCACGTTAAGTGCTCATTATCGCCCTAGGGCGGTAAAGTAGCACCATGTACACTGTAAAATTACTTACTGATTTGTGAAGTCGGTGCCTATAGTGATTATATACGTAAAGGTAAATTTTCTGTGTGTATGAAATCATTCAGGTTACTTATTGTTATACATATTTATGCTATGTGAACTCTCCCAGGAAGGATATCTGTTCGAGGGACTGCTAATCTAATTGCGATCTTGTCCAAATTCGTAAATTGTCAGCTGAGGATGTGCATCAGCCTTTAGGCTTCGGGTTTTGGTTGATGCCTTACGTTGGTTCCTATGCAAGCTCTGTAAAGGCATCATTTTATATAGAAATGTGTATTAACATCGTCATAGAACAGAAGAATTTTGAATTAATTCGAAGTAATTCGAACTACTAATATGACAAGCAGATTTCCACATGATAGAAATACACATTTATGTGTCACTTTTGGTTCGTCGAATGACAGTACTACGCTTTAGGCAATGGGAATCCAGAATGATGCGACAATTTGGCTCCTAAACAATGGCAGGCTCAACGCTTCACCGACCCCGAGAACACATACCATTTGTTAAAGCCTGACAATTAAATTAAACCTCACTTGCATCACAATATCAGAGTAGTTTTTTATAATGTGTATTTATTAAAGCAACCATGCAAATAAATTGGATATCAATATTGAAGTTCGGGTATTCCGGGGTTTTTTATTTTTTTAACATTAGGGTCGTAGGAGGAATTTGGTACCGGTGAGGACCTGATGAGTAGCAAAATTGTCGTGACAGTTTTACATCTGCTACATTATGACAAGCAAATTTGAAATGATATTGAACTAAGATAATGCAGTTCTGTGGCTCAATTTAGCCATACCAGTGTGATTGTCCGTTTCACGCTGCAGCAACGACAACGTTGCGGTAAACCGTTACTTACTCTCGCTATAAAAAATAAAATATAATAAAATTCATTTATTTTAGACCTTTATATAGATAGATGGTCTATATACATTTGTTAGAGGTACTAGTATTACTTACTTATATTTTATTTTAATTTAGAATTATATTTCAACTTAAAACTTATGTATACTGGAAAACTAGAATCAGCGTTGTTCTAGTCCAGTGTATGAGGAGCTATGTGGTGATCCACACTTGTAAAACACTAGGGGTAGGTAAGGTGCGCCCCGTAGCCCGGGCATTAGAATACGGCTACGGTATCCTGCCTGTCGTAAGAGGCGACTAAAAGGAGTCCTCGGGGTCGTAGACGATGGCAGCTAGGGACTGCCATCATCCTAAAACAAGGGAACCCTCAGAGGCGTGACGCAAAGGTGGCACTGGCGAGTTCTATCGAGATCCCAGAGCCACCTTAATTGCGGCGAAGAGGAAACGCTTTGCCTCCAGCTTTGTTACGCGAACAGCTAAGGAGTGGAATTCTTTACCTGCGAATATATTCCCTGCCCACTATAACCTAGATCTTTTTAAATCGCGAGTGAATAGACATCTTCTAGGCAAGCATGCTCCATCCTAGACTACATCGGCACTTACCATCAGGTGAGATTGTAGTCAAATGCTTACCTATTCCTCGATAAAAAAAGGGGGTTTTTTAGTCGGCGAGACTCCGACATAACTTCTGCACTGTCCCTGCGGTGCAGAATCTACTTTACCGCCCTAGGGCGATAATGAGCACTTTACGTGCCTGCGTCGAATATTCAAAGGGCCATATGCACTGTAAAACGTCGTACGATACACGTGCAAAGAGGTAATTCGCAACTCGTGTCGAGATAATAATGTTAACTGACGTATCAAAATTTTATATATTTATTCAATTATGTAATTATAAATTCAATTTAGTTTAGAAAAGTTTTTTTTAAATAATGAAGATAGGTAGAAGAATGGTATATTTTTTCTGTAATATGTTAACGTCGTATAAAAATTTCATATTTTTTCCTACGTAAACTTCCGGGCGAGGAATAGTATTTTTTTTAATACATTTTCATTTATAGGTAAATCAAAAATTTTGTAATGTAGAAAAATGTTTTAGAATGTGCAAATCAAGCCCTTTCAAACGATACCCCACATGACCCAGTAACAAAACTTGTATTTTTGGCCCCCTATTTTATCGGACATTTTTCATTGAAAATAAATTAAAATATATCATAAACTCTCTCTCAATGTGTCTGGATTACCCTTGTTTATAACATTCCAAATATCGAATCGGTAGCTTTAGTAGTTTTCTTTCCTCGATAAAAAAAGGGGGGTTTTTTAGTCGGCGAGACTCCGACATAACTTCTGCACTGTCCCTGCGGTGCAGAAGTATCCATGACGGATTTTTCCTCCCCATAAAAAAAGGTGTATTTAAGGTATCGCTTATTTAATTTATACCTATATTTAAGTAACTATCTTATTTTTTTTGCTAGACGAGTGCCAGTTATGAAAAAAATCGATCAAGGAACTTTCCATGATTTTTTTATTAAGCTAAAGCTATATAAAAAATAAGTGTAAGTAGTGGATAAGTTGACATGCAGAATTAAATCGATATTAAGTATGTGTAGGTACGAAAGTGATGCGTTTTCATATATTGTTTATACTTTAGTTAAGAAAAATTGTCAACAAATTAGAAGTTTTAACGGCCTGTTAAGCCTATGTCACATCGAACATTTAAGGTTTATGGGGCAAAGTCAAATATAAAATGTCCAACGTTCCGAAAACATGCTTCAGGTCTGTATGCGGCTTATCTCAAACGAAAACTACGCATATTGAGTCTTTAAATTATTTCATAGCCTTGGGTGGTAGCTAACAATAGGGGTGTGATTATTAACGAACAGTTGAATGTCGCATCATCACCGTTATTACGAATATTTGCATGGCACTAATTGCCTAGCACGTTTGGCGGAATAGCAAAGTAGCATTAATTTCGTTGTTAATATGGAATTCCGCAAAGTAACGCCTGATTCAATAAATTACTTAAGTAGACTTAAAAAAACCGTATGTACCTCCCTTTTTACAGCCTCCTAGCCTAGTTGGTAGTGACTTTGCCTACGAAACAGGAGGTCCCGGGTTCGAATCTTTTTTTTTGTATTGTGATTTAATAGCAATAAGGTCGAAAACCAGAAAGTTCGAAGCTCGCTCATCAAGAAATGGTAAGACAGCTGTTAGAAAATAGTAAATTTTTCTAAAACTGAAATTATTTTTTGTATTAAAACATGTAACAATATTCTCATAACTACGAAAAGTCATGGCAAAAAGTTGATCTGAATCGGCCAAATTTATATACCGGCCCCTTAACCGCTATCTTTACATAAGGTGTTTAAACGTTTCTCCGTGTCTTGGTCTTGTAACGCTGCAGCTTGTGCCCGACCGAGTTGCGGTATTGCTTCCTAATATGCAGAGCATCAGCAATGCAGTGCGCAGAGAGGCAGCAACCAACCTTCCTTTACCATTTATTGCCATGAATTGATTGACTATTTTAATTCGAACTTACCGTATCATCATTATCATATCACAGCCATAACACATCCACTGCTGGACATAGGCCTCCCCTTTGGACCTCCATATATACCGGTTGGAAGCGACCTGCACCCAGCGTCTCCCAGCGACCTTCATAAGGTCATCTGTCCATCTTGTGGGTGGACATTGTGGACAACCTACGCTGCGTTTACAAGCCGTGGTCTCCTCTCCACCCGAGCACTTTTCTGACTTTCGGCGCCGAAACGTGGTCCTTCACTATCGGCCTCATCTCAAAACTCGCAAAACGAGCTATGGAGAGGGCTATGCTCGGAGTTTCTCAACTTGCAGCATAATAAGAGAAAATTAAAATAATCTTAAGCTAATAAAGACAATACCATTCTCACTATAGCTTGGATAATATTTCTCTGTGATGTGAAACAAAACATCTTGTTGATTTTCAACCATGCAAACGTGCCTACTGTGGGACGCTACGTACGTCAGCACTTTTGCTGCCTCGCACCTTGCCGTACTACCAGGCTTGCAGGGGCGGCTGCAGAGGCGGCTGCTGTCGGAAGCGGGACAAGTACTCGGCACTTGGCAACTACATGTTTGTCCGGCTTGCTGTGGAGACGACTGGGTGTTGGGGGTCTGAAGCCAAGGCTTTCATCGCAGAGATTGGGCGGCGGTTACGAGAGGGAGTTCTTGACTTGACCCTCGCTCCGAATCATTTCTGGTTCAAAGGATATCCATCGCGATTCAACGCGGTAATGCCGCAAGCGTGATGGGAACCTTTGCGCCGGGAATGACTCGGGGCGGTTTATTTGACTAATATATATGGTATGTTTAAATTTACAAAAAGAAATGAGCGAAATACTTGTATTTTATATAAAACCATGCAAAGAGTTTCGTTAGATATCGGAAATGCAATTATTAAGTTTATTTATATATATTAAGACATTTCTCACGCACGTTTTAAACCAAAATAATTTTACATAAACATAAAAAAAACCTGCTCATGTAAGGCACAGTTTTAATTTATTCGAAAACAATTTTGTGAATATGTCAAACCTTTTTATTATTCTAAGTAAATAGGTGTTTATAATGAAAGAGGTTACAATATTTTAGTGTTTACGACGATTGAGTACTTTTGAGTGACTGTCAAATGTCATCATTTTCTTATAGTGGTTAGAATTATCTAATATTGAGAAATTACATACATATAAACTGTCAAATTTCATCCAAAAAGTAGCGGCATATAAAACACACCTCTGGATACAATTTCATTAAGTACGCTTTGTAGTTATTGAGTAAAATGGTTTTGAGTTGTGACCTACGGACAGACGGACATAAGAAAAGTTTAAGGGGTCCGAGTTTTCCATTTTGGCTACGGAACCCTAAAATTGGAAGCCGGCTAGCTAAAAACAGTGGGGTACTGCACGTGCTGCGTCCAGAGACGCTGGAAATGCTGTTGGATGATTACCTTATGTAAGTTAAGGAGTTCGTTAAGTATGCACGCGTGTTTGAAATACTTTATCTACTTTATTTATTTTAGACTTTACCTTACTTTAATAGAGATACAAATAGCTTTCCCAATAGTATCCATGTTATATAACATTTAAAACTTTCGCGATTTAAACACAGTATCCATGTTGCTGTTCGCAACATTACCAACTCATTGCCTACAATACTAACCATTCCAAAACCTTAATAGGTTGCAATAAAAACTACAATAGGTCAGTAGTTATGTAGCTCTTTACACAAGGGGAAGCTTTCGAGCTGGCTGTAAACAAAGCGATAATAATGTGTCTAAGTTGATAACGCTATACGCTGAAGCCGATTAGCGCTGCGCGCCGTCCGGTTCAGATAACGTTATGCGGAACGCTGATCCGAAATATTTCATTATACGAATGTACTTTGATTCATGCAGTGCTGGATTAAGGGTCCACATGCTCGAGCAAAAGAGAGCAGGATAGATCTAATTGCAAGAGTTCGCGAAAAATTCAAAGACAATGGTAGGCGGCCGCGTCAAAATAAACCGCGTAATCAGATAATTGCTGTTTACAATTAAACTACAACATTTATAGAAAAAAGATTTTACCAGATTGAAAAACTTGTTATTACTCAACTTAGACTCGTACTACTATATACCTCTATAACTTAGAATCATGTTTAAAATTCAAATGGTTTCGACGTTCTGACTTCTTACCAAAAACATGTAAAAAAGGACCTATGTTTAAAAAATAAATGTATCGACGCTTTTGTTAAAAATCATACTTTAATGTTTACCAGTTTGAAGGAAATATGTTAAAGTTTTATGTATATGAATATTATGAATATCTGGTACTTATTTATTTGTTATCAATATTGAGATCTAGACATCTGAATGATAACAATATGACCACTGTGGTGCTAGGTATATGATTGATGGATTGTGTACATATTGCTATTGACATTTGTCTTTAGAAATTGTTTTGCTATTATCTATTTGTTATTATTAAACTATTATACACTTGACGATCTTTTTGTGAATTTGTGATGTTTAGAACACTAAATGACAGTATGTAATTTTCAATAAGAAATAAAGATATCTAATCTAATCTAATCTATGGAGGAAAAAACTAAGTACCTACATAATTACTTTAAAACTCTTGGTCCATAGGGTTCCAGCGCACGCAAGATTTTCGTAGAAATCGCGAAACGTCTGGTTGATGTTACTGGTGACCGAAGAGCTGGTGGCTTCCTCGCACAACGTATCAGCATTGCGATACAATGAGGAAATACCGCCAGCATCCTAAGCAATACAATGCCTCAAGGAACTATTTTAGATTTAGGGTAGGTAGAGGTAGGTAACTAGGTAAGTTACACTTACTGTACATATTTTGAAAATAAATGTTCGTTACTTTGCTACTTACGTACGTAGTTACATACTTGTATACGTAGGTACCCTACGCTATGGCTGTTCGGAAGAAATTCCTCAAATTAATTTAATGCAATTCATATGTTTTTTCGATATAGTAGAAGCGTGTTGGGACTAGACGTGTGCGCCGCCGCCGCCGGCACTATGCCTAAGCTGCTGCTATATGCTGCTGTTCTCAAGCGAAGTCTTCGAGGCATTTACGCGTTACACCAGTGTTCCTCTACTCGCATCCGCCAGCGCCATATCATCCGAGTACCTGAGCAGCCATGGTGCCACGTGACCGCTTGTGATGTTATTTGATACTTCATCTAGTATCGCGCTGAACAGGAAAAGGCTAAGGATAGAACCCTGGTCTTCTTTAACGGTGACGGGGGAAGGGTGCTGTGTGACCAACGGTAGTCCTAACTACACAAGAGGATTCGCGGTCTATGTCCCGCATAATGTTATTATAGGCTTCTAGGAGTTCTAGGATACTTCCCAATCTAAGGGCCTACCAGATGATGGGAACACAGTCAAAGGCCTGCAAATCTAGGAACAGGAAATGTAGAGGCGTATTTCACGATTCACCCTCGATCACCCTCGATCAGGTAACACTTCAGTCTGTCGATCATTTCTGCTACCTTGGGTCCACTACGACATCAAAACTCTGCAATGACAAGGAGATAGACACTCGGATTGGAAGGGCTGCAACAACTTTTGGTAAACTCTCTAAACGTGTTTGGGTGAACAACAAGCTCACGTTATCCACCAAGGTCCACGTTTACCAAGTCTGCGTCCTTAGTGTCCTGCTATATGCTTCAGAAACGTGGACTACCTACTTCAAGCAAGAGCGTCGCCTAAATACATTTCACATGCGCTGTCTTCGGAATCTTCGGATCATACTTGGTGTAACTTGGAAGGATCGGGTAACCAATGAAGCTGTTCTTTCAAAAACCAAATGCAGCAGCATAACGGCTATGCTAAAACAGAGACGACTCCGCTGGTTCATAGAATGGACCCTGACCGATTGCCAAATGAAGTCATGCTCGGACAGATTGGCGAAGCTAAAAGACCGGTTGGACGACCCGTGCTCCGTTTCAAGGATTGCTGTAAACGCGACATGAATGCCTTCAGTATTCCAGTTGACAGTTGGGAGGAACGCGCAGAAATGAGACCGGAGTGGCGTCGTGACCTGCGGGTGGGCATGGCAAAGCACGATGAGCTCTGGTTTGACCACCTTAAACAAAAGTGGATTCGCAGGGCTGCTGGACCACCTCAAACAAAAGTGGATTCGCAGGGCTGCTGGACCACCTCAGGAGTCGGGACATGTTTGTGATCGGTGCGGAAGGAAGTGCCGATCGGCCATCGGTCTCTATAGTCATCGTAATCGATGCAGGCGGTAGATCTCTTCAAAATACCTCCCTAGTCGCTGCAACTATCATTTGCAAAGATGCTGTGGCCAATGATGATTTCACGATTCTTAGGGCAAAAACAGGATCCGTTCGCCTCGGCCAGAGCAAAACCCATATTGACATTCCGACAGAGTACATTCCTCTAGGATCCGGGAGTTTAATACCCGCTCGAAGAGCTTCATGGTGTGGGACATGACCTTTATACCGCGGTAGTCTCCGTCCTCATGAACCGACCCCATACCTTTAAAGAGTCCCCATTGGTTAGGATGCCACACTACTTGGTCGCATCGCTTTCCAGGCTTCGGTGGGACTTCCATCGGATGCCACAGCTTTCCGATTATGTATGTGGCGAAGAGTTGTGTGGAGTTCTTCAGCTGAAATTACCATTTTGGGTTATGCCCGTTAACCCAAAATTAATATGTGAGCTGGCTCCAATTTCACCACGCTGACAAGTGTGTCAATTCCTAAAATGACTATATAATTTCTTGGTGAACTTTTTGACATTTGTAACGAGATCTAATAGTGTTTTAAAGAATTTTCGGTAGTTTTTGACATAAGATTGATCCTGTGTTGGAATTTCGTGACATACATATGTCTTGTGACAAGTGTCAAGAGCTCTTCACAAAAGTATGTAGGTAGTAGTATTAATGGTAATACTGATGTTTTGATTTATAAACGACACGTTGGCGGCAAACAAGCCCCTTTGGAACAGATGAAAAAAATCCCTCGGCAAGATAGGATCTCATGCCGTATTTACGGTCGATTAATGGCAAGATTATATGTTGCCAGCAGTTGTTTTAGCGTTAATTAAATAGTTCTACTGCATTCAAACTATTAGTACTGATATCTTATCTTGAAACAAACTAGATTCTAACAAATAATACGAATTAGTTCATCTTTCCATTTACGTGACCTTCACGCCGAAATCATGCCGACGCCGCCGCCGATTTTTTGGCAAACGCCGCCGCCGATCAGTTTTTAATCCCGCGTTTAAGGCCGTGTTATCCTACATATAGGTAGGTAATACGCGTTATAATACATATAGGTAAGTACTAAATATAATTAGGTATATTAAGCAAATAAAAACACATACCTACATACCTCTACAGGAAAAGCCGTAAGGGTGAAGACAGATGGCAAAGATATTGACGCGTGACATTTAAGTCGCTTCAACCGGCCAGATATACAGCAAGGAGTATGTATTCTACGGTGACATATACACTCTTTCAACAATGTTACTATCTATTAGGTAATAGTTATACCTATAGGTTCGTTTAATTTATAAAGAGGAAACCTTTGATTTTTCTCGATAACGTTTATTTCTCAATTTTTCCTTATTAGTACGAGTACCAACAGGTTCTAGTAAAAACTTTAAATATATAGGTATTTAGAATTCTGTAATTTCTGTCTGGAAGTCAGCCATGAATAACATGATGCAACATTTCATCTAACAAACTGTGATACTGTTGTCTCCTATAGGACAAAATAACCATAAAATTAGTTGGTTTACCCTATTTATCAGTTGAGTAAATCGGTACCTATTTCAGTCTCTAATGTAGTGTTAATGTAAACTTGTAAGTTACGCTGTTTCCTGCTCCAGTGAAGGCAGTTTGTAAGTACCTACTTATTCAATTTACTACTGTCTTTTCCATTGCTTATAATAGGTAATATAGGTGCGTTGTGAATCATCACTATGCATTTTAGTTAAAATAGGTTGTGTAAAATATGTGGTTAATTCCGTCTGATGCTCGCCTGCGTTGAATTGAATATAAGCAAAGTACGCAGATGCAAGGCAATAAGCAGCAGGCTATCCTGAGTTCATAGACTGAGTCAGCAGCGGTGTAGGTACTGGGCTTTGCTTATATTCAGCGCAGTCAAACAATAAACGGAATAGTCACTATGACTGAATAAGCCACATTGACCTTATCCGTTTGTAATGTGCCTAAACTCAATGAGTAAGTAGATACACGCCTTTATGACCTTTTCAGATTTTTCTCGAAAGATAATGTCTGCTGTACCTAGTTGTTGTACTACATCATCTTGAATTGAATTTTCAATTATCATAATGTTCATAATCTTGGCACTAAATATAAGTCTACTTTATCATAATAATTTAGCCATTAGATTATTATATTTTCTTAAATCGAGTAGGTTGACGGAGGTAGATCCTCAATAAATATCGTTTGGAATGCGACCACATAAAAGTAATAATCGTAAAATGTATGCAAAACTGCCATTGTCAAAGTCTGTCCAATAAGTCGATGATATTATTAGTACAATGATAAATTCTTCCTATCGCCAAACGAGTTCCGTTTGCACACATGTAGTTCAAGAGATATATTGTAACCTAACCTTAATATAACCGGTTTACACAGATGGTGTCATGGCGGGAAAATTTGTGTTAGTGAAGTTTCGGCTTACCATGCTGCGCCGGGGTGAAGTATAGGGCGAAGAGATCATCGACAGAGGAAGAGGAGGTGACGGGCGCGGGGTGCGGGGGCTGCGCGTAGGGCTGCGGCTGCGCCAGCGGCGGCGCGGGCCCGCCGTAGTGCAGCCCGCTCGGGCCCGCCTCCACCAGCAGCTGCATCTGCGAGATGTCCACGAACTCGTCGCCGTCGCCGCGCCCCAGCTCCTCGTCCTCGGGCCGACGCATCGCGATCACCGAGAGCATCGCACGCGCGCATCCCCGCTCGCCTTACAACACAACATGCACTCGCGCGCACTCACTCACCACCGGCTCCAACCGGCATCGACTCACAACACACTTCACTTATTTTATTTCTACCTACGTCCTAACGAAATTGACGTGATCACAGAACATTTAGGAAATAACGAATATACGGCACGATAATCACACAGTCAAAATCTACTGGTAAATGAACACAGATTTCGCAGAGAGAGAGTCGTCGTCAACGCCACATCCTCGACTGAGGCGTGATCGCGGCGAGGGCGTGCTGCCGCCCCCGGAGCGCCGGCCGGTCGTCGGCCGCGAGCCCTGTTCAATGGACAGCCACCCGGTCGAGGTCGGCGTTCATTCACGACGGCTGCGTTAATGGCGAGCGGGCCAGGCGCCCTCGCTCAGCCGTCGTCGCCCACGTGCGCGAGAAATGGCGCGGCGTCGCGACGACGAAGGGAGGCGCGCGAAAAGCGCGCGGCGCACAAGTGTAGTGATGGTTGAGCACCGGCGGCGGCGCGTGGGAGCCGGCACGTGGGCGCGGAGGCTCGCCGCGTCGGCTGATCGTGCGCGTGACGTAGCGCCATGCTGTCCGCAGCTGACGCCGCTGCTTCACACTACACCCGACTTCACTACTGAAAAAGTTTCTTACAAACTTTATTATTATAGTTTTAATCCCCCTTTTCCCCTGGAGTGAATCATAGTCCGCATTCGCGCGCTAGGCGGCCGGCGCGCGGTTGTTTTTGGTCACGCCGTAATTAGACGAGCCCGTGACGTCGAGCTCTGCGGTCTAAATATTTGCAGCATTACGTAGAGCGAACGGATAAATCATCTAAAAATACTCACCTGGTCATAGCTACGTAACGATTCTCTATTACCCCATAATATATATTTAGTATTTATTGACGCACATAGTCACCCACGTTTCTTTTATTCGAGAACACTTACGATTTAGCATGTACATAAATATTCACTACTAAAAATATTTAAATCCTCTAATTAGGCACATCCCATTAGTGTACAGGTACCTACTTGGTTGCTACTTAGCAACATTGCGTTACAATGTGATCCAAGCTACTAGACTAAACATAGGTAAAGTTCAGACTAAGTAAGTACCTAAACAATTCGTTAATTTCTAGAAGCAAAGTTTAAGTAATTCCGTTGAATCATAAATTAACTGGATGTCGACACAAACGTTAAATTGTACACTTTTGCGCCTTGTCCATTGAAATTTGAAACAGGGCGAAACTACATTATCCTGTGACCGTACTTTGTACGTAGGTAGACGCGCGGGTTCCCCGGGGAAAAACATTCCCGGCGGAGAGGTGACTGATACGCGATATTCCCGAACGAGGAAAGGTCGCGCCGTCGCCATGGCGATCACCTGTTGATCCGCGCCCTAATGTCAGAGTGCACGGGCCGGACAGTGGGCGGCACTTAAAGGTCCCTAAATTGTATCCCCGCGAACTAGTTATGGATTTATTCTTTACATTTGTGTTCATCACTACAAAGGTCACGGGAACATGCAGACGGTTGTAGGTGTAAGCCGTGTAAGGACACTAAGGACCGCCTTCAGAGTTTACATACGAAATGGATTATCATAATATGTTAAGTAAGCTCGCCATTTCATAAATATTTCAGCTCCACGATTATGAGTTGGCCTTTAGGATGGTAGGTTGTTTATGAATGAAAGATCTTCTGAAAAAACAGACACGGTTGAACTTTATATGCCCTTTAAGCTTTGAACTTAACATTGAGCTTACAGATAAAAACGCGTTGTTTCAATAACAATAATAAATTAATTACCTTTCAAAACCATTAGAGAAGCTAACAGCAAATATATATCATTATTGCGCTATATTGTTATATGAATATAGAGATATACAGATATGTACTGCAGCTTTGAAAACGTCGCATTAATTATTTGTTTATTTGTTTATTTATTTCACAAAATTAGCACTAACAGATAAACCTTACATGCTAACTGTTTTGACATTTATTAAATAACATAAAAATTATTACATTATAAAAAAGTAATTAGATTATTTTAGTTGCTATACACATCAATTCATTTAATATCCAATTATAGTTTAAATAATTATGTAGTAAAATAAGAGTATAAAAATAAAAGTTTAAAATAAGAGTTTGAAATAAGAGTTTGGTGGGTAGACTAGGTCATTATCACATATCACAGTACCAACTTAAAGCAATTACGAAGTAATAGAACTTTTTGTACATATTGTTTCCAAGTATCGGCTTGATGCCATCAAAAGTTTGGACATAGGGGTAAAAAAAACATCCAGCGAGCCGTCACTGTTCAGGGTATTATTAATAAGGTTCAGAGCTTGGTGCAGAGGGGAGGACGACATAGCGCGCGTCCGCGTTGGAGGGACGGCAAACATGCCTCTTTGACGGGCGCGCAATGGCATGCTGGTCACTTGAGGGACCCTCAGTGTAACCAGTGCCAGTAATTCCGGATTCATTGATAGCCCACGGATCAGTTGCAAGAAATACTTAACCAATTACCATGCAATGTAGATTATTAAGAGTCCACATGGTCGAGCAAAAGAGAGCGGCATAGATCTAATTTCAAGAGCACGCGAAAAAAGGAAAAGTTCGTAGGGTAAGACAGTTTATGAACACTTAAGCATTTTTTTAATTTAGAAAAATTGTTTCTCAGTATTTATGATTTATTTTATAATTTTATGCTTTTTAATCAATCGTAATTTAATAAACAAGAACGTAATTTCTGCGATTTCCTATTATTTTTATACTTTTAGAGTAGGCGCTGACTAAAAAAATCTATTTAGTCCGTCTTTTACATTATAAAAAAATATTGTACACGTATTTTTTCTTTTCCTCGTCAAATCAAAAATGACGTAACGTCACTATTAGGTACAATTCTTACCTAGTAGTGACGTCACCAGCCCCTACCCCAGAACTTAGATGCTCTTCTTTAGACGACCGGTTGGCGTAGTTGGTAGTGACCCTGCCTGCTAAGCCGATGGTCCTGGGTTCGAATCCCGGTATGGGCATTTATTTGTGTGATGAACACAGATATTTGTTCCTGAGTCATGGATGTTTTCTATGTATTTGTATAATATATATATATATATATCGTTGTCTGAGTACCCGTAACACAAGCCTTCTTGAGCTTACTGCGGGGCTTAGTCAATTTGTGTAAGAATGTCCTATAATATTTATTTATTATTTATTCTTTGAGAATAATCTTTGAGAATAATTAATAAGATAATTGAGATTAATCTTCTTTGAGAAGATTATCTTCGTCAATTTTAGTTAAATTGAAAAAGGAAAAAATACATGTCTAATAATTTTGGATAATCTAACTGACGGACTAATTAGAATGATAGTTTTTCAACCTATTCGTCACTCGTCATCCCTGTTATAGGATATTTTATCAAAAAGTACCGAAAAACCTAATGATTGGACAGAAAAACCAATGAATGAACAGTGTGAAACCCAGTGAATGAACATTATTTAGCTGTATTAAATCAGTTTTTTTTTTTTTAAACAAAGTGAATATTTTTTTAGTTATCATTACCTACGTAAAACATTTAGGCACCATCTAAAATAGAGTAAAATAGAATAAAATGAACATTATTCATCATTATGATAAAGACACATTAGCCACAAAAATAAAAATAAATCGTTTAACAAGAAACAACGTGCGAAAGAAAAAACGAGTCCAAACGTTGGTGGTAAAATAATACACTTTTTATTAATATTTGTACACATGTAGGTATATTGTGTATTTGTGTATCTTCATACATATAATTAGAAGAAATTTAGTCAATGAACAATCCACATATCTATATTTTCATACAAAGGCATGAGAAATCCAGTAAATGGACTATAGTAATATGGATTTTTCATTTATGTTTGTTTTTCATTTATAAATTCAAGAGTTACGACGTTCTGACCAAAAACATGTAAAAAAGGACCAATATTTGATAAATAAAAGTATTGTTAAAATTATTTTTTTACGTTTAACAGTTTGAAGGAAATATGTTGCAGTTTTCTGTATGTGAATATCAGATACCTTAGATTGTTATCAATATTGAGATCTAGACGTCTGAATGATAACAATTTGACCACTGTGGCCTCTTAACCTAAAAGAGTATCCCATCAAAACTTACGTATGCAGCTGGTATGACTTTTCCAAATTTTTTGTATTTTCTATGACTTGGTAGGCTATAAACTACTCATGTTTAAGATTTGGAGCTTCTGGGCCTGCTAGAAGTACCATAGAGTTTTGATGATCAGTAAGGGAGTGAGTGAATGAGTGAACTTTGACGTTCGATAGTTTTTAAACTACAAGTTCAAATTGAATGTTATTTAGAATATATCTATATCCTGTTATAGCCAACAGAGCCCTGAAAATTAAGCTTTAATAAGCGCGAAATTACAGGGGCTTTCAAATCTCCTGAACTACTTCGAGAAAAGGATGGAGGATTAGTTCCTTTATTTATTATTTTTGTTATCTAATTATGTTATTATGATTATTGTGTTCATATGGATCATCATGTTAATTGAAATAAAAAATAAATTATATCTAGGCTCTTTTTCTCAAATTGACAGAAAACCGTTTTTATGCAACAGTGATATAATAAGGGGTTTTAAGAACCTATTATGAGCTGTTGCATACGCTAGTTTTTCTACCACAACTAAAATAGCGAAAAAAGCAAAATTTCAAAATGTGACAGAATGTGGAAAATGTTGTATGCCCACTAAAAAAAAAACAACAACAGTGCTCATATATTGTATGAAAATCCACAGGAGCATCCTTTAACAGTGTTATTATGGAATACCATAGACAACGTTATAATGTATACTTTTTAGGGTTCCGTAGTCAACTAGGAACCCTTATAGTTTCGCCTAGTCTGTCTGTCTGTCTGTCTGTCTGTCTGTCCGTCCGTCCGTCCGTCCGCGGATAATCTCAGTGACTGTAAGTATGAGAAGCTGTAATTTTTTACGATATGTATATCATATCGGTCACGCCAACAAAGTGGTCAAATAAAAAGTGGTTATAATTTTTTTTAGGGTACCTCCCGTATATGTAAAGTGGGGGGTGACTTTTTTCGTTTCAAACCTAGAGTGTGACATATCATTGGATAATATATAATAATAATATAAGCCTTTATTTCCAAAATAGATTTTTTACAAAAGTTACATATTCATTATTTTTTTTAGAATTTTCCTTAATTTTATTTGGATGCCCATTGTTGAGCAAAGGCCTCCTCCATCGTGCTCCATACACCCCGTTCAGCAGCAAATCTTGTCCATGTAGAGCCTGCACATAGGACGATGTCGTGATTCCATCGTCGTCGAGGCCGGCCCTGTGGCCGTTTCTCTCCACGAGGCCACCAGTGGAGTACACGCTCGCTCCACATTGGATAGGTATTTGAAAAATAATGAGGGTTTTGTAAAAACAGTTTTTCATAAAGTTAATACTTTCGGAAATAATCGTTCCAGAAGTTTAAAAAAATGTGTCCCCCTCCTCTAACTTTTGAACTATGAGTTCAAAAAATATGACAATAGATCTTAATACGAAATTTATTGGTAAATTATTTTGAACTTGATTGGTTGAACGGTTTTTGAAAAATTGTACAAAATAATTTCTAAATTAAGTTTGTAATTTAACCGCATATGCAAACAATTTTTGTTATCTTGAGTACTTAATTTATCATCCCGCACTTACCTACCTTTTAATAAAATAATGATCCAAATCGATTCACTCGATCAAAAGTTACCCCCGAAAACCCAACACACATAATCCGTCTAGTTTGTATAAATTAGTAACCCAATTTACTTCGCGCTGTTAAGATTTTTCCGGAGTTGATAGGGTCGGGTCGGGTGTATTAATTAAAACACTTTTTAAGGTTGCCTATTGTGACGGACGGTAAACTACGGAACCCTACACTGAGCATGGCCCGACATGCTCTTGGCCGATTTTTTTATTTAATATCGCTGTCAGTCATCTAATTGACAGTTAGAAGTGCTGGAGTAGAAACACTACTATTATTCACTATGGGATAAACAACGTAACATTTTAAATAGAAATACAACCCTTACATTTCTATATTGGGTATCTTTTGTGAGCCTGACTGTAGGTATTACCAATTTTAGCGTCTCTTCAGATTTACTCCATTTTCTTGGACTGCAACTTTGTACACTAAAAATATTTACGTTGTACTTGATTGATTTACTGAAACTTTAACAACTTAATTAATATTATATATTTCAGTGTTTTTTTGGGCATTTTAAGTACCTTACGCATGATTATCAACTATTACCTATTAATTTTGCTAAGAATGAAACATCCCACGTACATATCGGTAAAATCCCTTAATTAATTCATCGATAGGTACGATAACAAAAAAAAAAGTGTAACATTTCTACCATGCCCATCCTGTCCACTGCATGTTATGATTAGAAATTCGATTCAATATTAATTACACAAAAGTATGGGCGGATATCAATAACGTTACTATGGATTGCAAAAGCAAATAAATGCGAAGTGGAAATAGTGAAAATGTGACGGCCTACGCTATCCGGTCCGGCACCCACGTTGCCGAATTGCGCCAGTTATGGCACCATGGGTACGTGCATTCTTTATGCCAGCGGATATCCTGCGTGGGCTTCCCCTTTTAACGTTACTTTGGTAATAGTAGGTGGCCATCTTATGTTGTTATAAATATTGGGACCGTGCAAAGCGGGTGGAAAAGGAGTAGCCGAATCGATCACTGCGCTCGCTGCGGATAAAATTGAAACTGTTTATACTGACATGAGCTGTCAGAGGTATGGTTTTGTAAAGGTTTTGCAGTAAAAAATTATCCTAGTATTGAAATCTGTTGTCGTATTTCCAAAAATAGATACAATGGATCAGGAGCAAATAAATAAGTGGAGGTGTTTTAGTAAATCTTCCATCTCCAATATTTAATTGGTAAATATATGACAAAAAAAAAAATTGTGGGACAATCTTACACAAATCGACCTAGTCCCACGGTAAGCTCAATAAGACTTGTGTCGTGGGTACTAGACGACGATATATATAATAGATAGATACATATAAATAGTTAAATACATAAAAAACGTCCATAACTCAGGAACAAATAAATGCCCTGACTAGGATTGGACCTCCTGCTTCGTAGGCAGGGTGACTGCCAACTAGGCTAGGAGGCCGTAACAAGCTTTTATAATGTATATATTACTTATATTATTGAAAGTAAACAAGTTGAGTTATCAGACACTGAATAAGCTTTTGTTGAACGGCAAGAATAATAATAATCTGCTTACAATCACGGTTGTCCTTACGTACGCCGTCGCTGTCACATGGGTTTAGCAAACCACTCAGGCTTTGATAATATAGGTCATGCCACCTTGGAGGATTTCTTTAACCACAAGCACATGCACAGCAAACCCCAATTTATTTCCTTTATTTGTTACCACCGTTTGGAAAGTTATTTCATGAGTGATG
Source organism: Lathronympha strigana (assembly GCA_949128165.1). Taxonomy (NCBI): domain Eukaryota; kingdom Metazoa; phylum Arthropoda; class Insecta; order Lepidoptera; family Tortricidae; genus Lathronympha; species Lathronympha strigana. Next base: position 7,918,732 of record OX421911.1, read on the forward strand.
GCACGAAACCGAGAGTGTTAATGTTAATGGCAATACTACCATAGTCTTGTATTGTCTAATATAGTATAATATTATAAGAGTTCATTGCAACTATTACAATTACTTGACTTCTTGTATGACAGTTGTGTCAAAAATACGGATTTTGCCTATAGTTGCCACTGCCGTGTGGCGCTGTCATCGCGCACGGTCCCGATAGCTTAATAGGTACAAAGTTACAAACGTTTACCCCCTCAGAGTAAATTTTCCTCATGTTCTGAACCGATTTCGTCGATAGAGTCTTGGGGCTCCTGGGTGTTCATTAGACATTAGAAAGCGTGCAACATAAAAAAATACTCACCCTAAAGAATATTATACGAGTATAAATACATTTACAAATGTAATCTAAACGTAATAAAATTAAATAATATTTAAAACGGGTCACTCACGTAATTTAGTCGATTTTCGCTCGACATGTTTCGTTCTTTACGAAGAACGTCATCAGGACCCGAGTGACCCGTTTTAAATATTATTTAATATGTTCGAGTCTCACGAGAGTTTTATAGTAATAAAATTACTTACAAAAGTGAAAATGTGACAACTGAAAGGCCTACGCGCATCCACAGTATCCGCACGTTTACCTCCTCGCAGGATGTCTTAAGTTCAAATACATTTTCAGACTAGAGTTCTTGCAGTATCTTCTTCTTGACGAGGACTTGACGAGGACTTGAGGGGGGACGTGAGGAGCTGGAACACTTTTCACCCATGCTCTCCAAGCCAACCGGTTTTAGGCTTGGTGTATGCTGGCCTATAACGTTGCTTCGGTCGCCGACGTAATTCTGTCTGCCCAACACATAACCCTCCTCTTCTTCCTTCCCATGTCCTGTGAGTATACGCATTCTTTTATTATGCGTGATTGGATATTTCTACGTAAGTAGACTCTCTAACTTTGGTTTAGCATCCAGAGACGCCCGTTCAGCGAAGACACCAGTAGAAAATTATTTTACACTTACACCAGCAAGAGTAGGCCTATAGGTATATCCCACTGCTGGGGCTGGGCACATGCATAAGAGGAATTGGGCCATAAGCTCCAATTTAATCCAAAAGTGTAGGAATTTATTTGAGGATGTATGCATTTTTCCTAATGAAGTATTTCGTCGAGGGAGAAAATAAAATTATGTACAGTCGCCATCAGATATATCGGAGCGTCCGAGGCGTTCAAAATATTTGAACAAGCACTCTAACGCCTTGACAATAGAGGCGTGTTCAGATATTTGTGAACACCTCTGACGCTCCGATATATCTAATGGCGACTGTACTTAACGCGTTCGGTGACAGTACGAGTACGTCGACAGGCGGGGTAGATGTAGGCTTAACGATCCTTAACTGTGTCACTGTCAGCAAACGTGTTAACTCATTCACGGCCAACGATTTCTTGTAGCGCTACGCCGTAGCCGATAACATGCATTTCCCGCTTTGTAGCGTCGTCATGGGCTCTGAATGGGTTAAGTGAAGTTACCAATTCAAAACAGAGGAAACGTAAATACGTAGGTTATGTTAGCGTTGCGTAAGATGCGTGCTTATAGTAGGCTCCATCCCGCAGGCCAAAAGTTTTCAATATAATCTAACCAGAATATATTTGATCTCAGATTACCCATATTTCATACAGATATCAAGACCATTGTAATACTGGTCTTTGTGAAAGGATAGGAATTCAGGGTAGATGCGTTGGGCGTCAGGGATGTGACGCACCTTTGCCGTAAGCCGCGTATTGGTGACGTCTTTCGTTAAATAACCCCCATACTTACATAAGGGCTGACAAATAAATAAACCGGACCGAAATAAACGTGACATTTTCTTCGATAATGGCAATCGATCCGTGTTTGTGACGGCTGATGACGACTGGTTTATTTTAAGTTGAATTGTCCGGTTGGTAACCGTTTTCACATTATTACAGCGGTGTTATCTTTCAAGGGAAGTTAAACTTACACCGAAATAATACGAATAAATCGATTGAAATAACTTCCGCCCCAATTTTTATTGGAAATAGTTATAGATATTTATGAAGTCTACGTTATAACTCGCATATCAACGTTAGTTATTTATGATACAAGTCTTGTGTGGCTTTTTTCGAACGAGTGTCGGCGATCTTAAAACACGAACGAAATCAGTCCCTCCAGAGAGACCGCTTGTGCGGAAAAATACTATGAAAACCCATTGTCACACGTGTGCGGAAAAGAGCCATTGTCTATGCATAACATTACCGTTAAATAGAGCACTTTGTGCGAATATGCACTGTAAAAAGGTTTTTTCTATTTGGATTAGTAACAATCGTTATTCGTCGTATATTTTATGCTCATATTGCTGCTGGGTCAATCCTCGGTGACTCGCGTTACTTCATACGTAGTTACTATACGTGACAATTTTTCTTTGATCGCCGTTTTTAATAGTACATTTTGATGCTAGTGCGGAAAGTATGTCATTACTCCAAGAGACCCGAGGTATCTTGCCACGAGCCGTAGGCGAGTGGCAATACTCGGGACAAGTGAAAAATGACATATCCGCACGTGAATCGAACGACGTTTTTCAATACAGATGCGAAAAAAATTAAAATACATATAAGAACGAATTGAAAGTTTTTTATTATTTCCGTGACACGATTGTAATACAGTTGATATATTAAGAACATCTTCAAAATGTTTATCTTATCTTCTTTTCTTTCTCATTTTCAATCGAAATATGAAACAGAACGGAGCCTACGAAACGTCAGTCAAAGTAGAGGCGTTTTTCAATCAGGTAAACATGTTCGAAGGGCCTATAAGACATGACGATACGATTTGTCACACGCGATTTATTATTTTGTTTATTATAGATTGAAAATGAGAAAGAAAAGAAGATAAGATACACACTTTGAAGATGTTCTTAATATATCAACTGTATTACAATCGTGTCACGGAAATAATAAAAAAAACTTTTAAGTTCGTTCTTATAGATTTAAATTTTTTTCGCATCTGTATTGAAAAACGTCCTTCGATTCACGTGCAGATATGTCATTTATGCCACACCTGGGCATAAATTGCCTTTTTCCGCACGCTACGCGTACGGAAAAGCCGATTTCTGCCCAAGTGTTGGCATAAAATGATGTACCTAACACGTGAGGTAATAAATAAAGCCCTTGATAGCATATTTACGTCCCTCGCTTGCAGCTCGGGTCGCAGACATAAATACCTACTATTAATGCAATAATATTAAAGATATTGATATTTCATATTTCAATAATTACTTCTTCATCATACTAATGATCATTCATTAAAAATATTAACATTGAAAACACTTCTTATAAATCTGTGTGTATGAAACGGAACAGAGCCTACGAAATGTCAGTCAAAATAGAGGCGTTTTTCAATCAGGTAAACATGTTCGAAGGGCCTTTAAGACATGACGATACGATTTGTCACATGCAATTTATTATTTTGTTTATGAGAAATAATTATTATGCGATTGAGAATGAGAAAGTAAAGTAGATAAGATTAACATTTTGAAGATTTTCTTAATATACGAGTAGTACTGTATTACAATCGTGTCACGGAAATAATAAAAAAAACTTTCAATTCGTTCTTATGTATTTTAATTTTTTTCGCATCTGTATTGAAAAACTTCGTTCGATTCACGTGCGGATATGTCATTTGTGCCGTGTCCCGAGTATTGCCGTAGAACTTTCCGCACTAGCATCGAAATGTACAATTTCTGGGTTTCTCTATTCCGAACCTTTTTTTCGAGGATACTCATCTAGCCTAGGACGCATCTTCTCTTGCCTGCGTCTCTTCTCATAATTATTATACGTTTAGAAAATCTCGCAATTCGAAACATAATTTTTTCGTTGTCGTGTCAGAGTTACGTTTATTGACCCTGCTGATCAATTCGTACAGGTAAAATCGCTGTCAATGGCTCTCAAAGTAAACAAAACGCCATATTGATCGTAATATCCTAACTTTTAAGTATTTAATGAAACCTCCAAGATCAACTTATTTATCTTATGTCACGATGATACGTCCGTTTCAGTAGTGAATGGTGTCAGTGGTGTTTGATGAGGTAGTGTTTGTACAAGGAGAAACAGTGACAAAACATGTGACGCCTTTTGTTTACATTGTTAGGAAGTTTCATTGACAGCGATCTTAGATAGGTAATTTTTTTGTTTGAAAACTGGAATCTAAACATAGGTAGGGGAGCGGGAACTAAAACGATTTTAGGGACTTTTGCGTTTTAATTTGTTTTTCAAGATCTCACACGGCTTTTATGTAGTGGGGCAAATTTGCCGCCGTCCTTGTGAAATCATCACTTTTCGCAAATGTGATAATGGTCATGACATTAATACCTAATACTCAAATTCACTTCGTGTTAGTATTTTTTGTTATCATTTCAGATCAATTTTCCGCTTGCGTACGGCTATTTTATTTAGATATAATTACTAATCAGATAAGTATCCATTTTTTTCTTAACTCTGAAAAGGCAAACAACACAAGAATCGTTTCTGCGTGATTGCGATCTATCTGTTTAAAAAAATATATAAGTTAAGTGTTAGGAAGCAGTCTATAGTTTCGATATGGTCCATTTATAAAATTAAAATATTGTAATTAGCATATCGTTAAGGTTGGTGGCGGAAAAACGTTCGGCGCCTGCGGTTCCGTCAGCAACCAATGCGGGGGCGAATAGGAAGATCGACGTATAAGGCATGGACGCGCGCCGCTATAGTATAATAGCGTCACCGCCGCAAACATCGACAACCTGCCACTTCATTCATAACACATTATCGGAACTAGAAGAACCTTGTATAAGAGGACCTATAGACTCGTGGCAACGACACGAAATTGCAGATCAGAATTATACAAGACTATTGAACGCGAAGAGTTTTGGGCTTTTTGAATGACGAGTGTGGTCTTACATTTGGAGAAAAAAATCAAACTCGATTAGCTGTACTTTTAAGGACATATTATCGAGATCTGACCGAAACCCACGCGGCCTAATAAGGCCAAGAGACGGAACAAACGTGCAATTAATAAGCTTTTATAATAATTTATTCATTTAATGTTTTACATCTCAGATTAATTAGACGGGGCAGGCTGAGGCCGAGTGCGGTAGATGGCTGGCATAGCGGGGTTATGCGGTCGGTTAATATTGTGTGAGGGTAATTAACCACGTCGCGGTTATGATTATTCAAGCGGGTACCCGCAAATCCGACTATCAATATCCGAGACGGCTACATGACCTGTAGGTCTGCGTTCAGCTCCAATAATTCAATTGGAATTTAATTGCGAAATAAATAATTGTTATTTTAGGTAGTCACAATCACAATACTATACATAAATTATTAATTGAAAGAGATGAAAAATAAACATGAATTAAAATATTTATTACAAATAATAAATGATTTAATTCGTTGTTCTACAATTGTATAGTATGTTGGTCCCGCCTTCACTTCTAGTTGAAAATAATATGTGAAAAAAATATCTAGAAGGCGAAACACACCTTAAGCGTTTAAAATAAGAAGGGATTGCATATACTTATGAAATTTCGGACTCTGGCCGCCGTGGTCGGATGGCCTAGTGCTAAGGGCGTCTGCCGCGAAAGCAGGAGGTCGCTGGTTCGACCCCAGCCCTGGGCACTGGAGGCATTGGTCACTTTTTCTGTAGCATATGTCATCTCTTTCAATTTTTATAATTTATATATAGTAGTGTGACTACTTAAAAAAATGAATCATAACATTTATTACAAATAATAAATGATAATTATCATGTCTTTCAATTTGTGTACAACGTCGTTTTTTTAGCAGTTTCAGTGCAGCATTGTTGCGTTGAAAGCATCTTTACGCCGTATTCTAGCTAGAATAGCTAGGCAATTAGAGTTATTAACAGTAATATGAACTCATTTATCTTCTTCCTAGAAAATATTTGTAGAAATTCCTTTTGTTCCAATATGTTGCTAATGATACACATAGTACATACATACATGGGTTTCCCTGAATTTCAGACGAATAATTGAATATTAACTTTTTATGTTGTTGGTACTTATGCCAAAATATTTTCAAGACCCTGGTACAATGTTTTATCTTCTATCATCCTCATTTTCCATGGAATTCCATGGAAATCTCCCCGTTGTGGTTTCACAAAGACATTTCTGTAAGGAAATTCAAAGATCAACACATATTGTTCTCTCTAAAGCTCATGCAAAATGCGCTCAGTCAGCTTAGAGTTCTATCCAGTTTTCTACCGATTTGTTTTGCTATTGAGTATCTTTGGAGACGAATAACATTTGTATGCATTAGTTTTATGGGCGTGTCTAGAGAAATCGATAATATTGATATTTGTTGTGATTGGCTTGGACCCGCCTCTCGTCGCGCTTTTTCAAAAGTAGGCGTTGCTTCACATTAAAGACTTGCGAAATTGTATGTGTATGTACACAGTATTAAAGTATTTCTTTTTATTAAAGAATCAAAATAAGAACTTGCTGGAACTACCTACGCCTGATGGTTTGAATAAAATCAATTAGGTAATTAGACTTTTCAATGACTTCATACATAATGATCGAAGGAAGTTGGCAATTCCCCGGAATTTTAATGTGCCCACCTATGTAAAAAAACCGGCCAAGTGCGAGTCGGACTCGCGCACCGCGGGTTCCGTACAAACTTTATCTTGCAACTTTACCTAGAAATATAAATTTGACGTCAGCCACATGTATCGACAGATCGGGTCACTCGTTTGCACGACATGGTGTTAGTATGCGAGTTTGTTTTTCCTTTAATTTTTTTTTTCACGTAAACCAATTTTTTTACTTTTTTTACAGTACATACAGCATGATATCACATAAATTTAAAGAAAAAAGAAACAATCTAAAAAACCTTCTTGAAAAATCTTATTAACATTTTCATTTATAAACCAAACACATTTCATTATGTATATTTTTTTTGTTGTTAAAGAATGTGCGAATCTAGTCCTTTCAAATGATATCCCACATGACACAGTAACTAAATTTTTAGTTTTTGCCCTTTAAAGATGACTCACGCCAATCCCATCCGATCCGATTCGGGACGATCTGTCAGTTTCTATAGAAAGGATCATGTGATACCTAGCTTGGAGCTCTCGTAAATCACGTCGTGACGTTTTCTATAGATACCTACTGACAGATAGGCCCGTCCCGTCTCGTTTTAGTGTGAGTCATCCCAAATACTGAACTGAACAGTTTAAAATTACTTATTATGACCTTTATTTTGGCAGTTCGACTTCTAATATTACCTATTAAGTATTCATAAATATCAATAAAAGTTAAGGTATAATTAATGTAGATACATAATAAATATACGTATCATTAGATCCTGTAGTTATAAAAGTGGGACCAGATTGAAAATTACCCTTTAAAACAAAAGAAGAATTACCAAAATCAGTTAACTATTAGGGAATGTTCCCGGTACTGGAGTACCGTAGGTACTTAGACGGCTGGCGCACTTCGCCTCTCTCACCTTCCTGTTTTTCAAAAGGGGGTTTTCAGAAAAAAAGTATACTTACCATTTTGTAGAAAATGGGTCCTCAATTTTCCATACAAAAAATAAGTCAGGCTCGTAACGGCAAGCAAAATGTATGAAGAAATGCGTTAATAAAATCTGAAAAAATGGAGCTTCTTTTTTTAAATACCACGAGACTGCTTATAAAAATTCCAAAACTTAAAAAAAATGAAAATTGTAGAAAAGCAGTACCGGGAACATTCCCTAATAGTAAACTGATTTGGGTAGTTCTTTTTTTGTTTCAAAGGGTATTTTCAAACTGGTTCCACTTTTATAACGACAGGATCTAATGATATGTTTTCTAGATTAATTACCTTAACTTCTATTGATATTTATGAATAATTCAAAGGTAAGTTTTGCTCAATGAAAAAGCCATTTGGAGAAGTCGAACAGCTAAAATGAAGTACCTAATTTCAAACTTCAGTTCAGTCTTATTGTCAAATGTTATGGTTACGTATGTTATTGATGTATTTTAGTAAATCTGCTGCATATTAAGACATATAAATAACCTATCATTAACCTAGATATTTGAACAGTTATGTTTGTTCCATAAACTACATAAAACAAATCCAACCTCCTCACTTTACACTTGTATAAAATAACAGAAAACGTGTTTATGTAATGGTTTGCTTTCAATTCCTGCATGTCCAAACACTGGACTAAAACGTATGCCACAAAGCTAGAACAAAGCAATAATAGGACAATCTACATTCCTGGCCGTTTGCAGAAGCAATTTGGTGTCGAGCTACAGGAAATACACGCACCAATTGCAAGGTTGGGGTTCGATTCTCGGCCAAGATAAATCGTCGGCTGTCTGTGTCGCGCTCCGTATTAGAGCATGCGTATTGAATACAAATGGAGACGGTACGCGTGTATGCCGGATACTCTTGCGATAAATTGACTTGGTTTTACAGGGAAACTTATATAGGTAGATACTTTATTTTTACTATTTATAGGTACCTAAGTAAGTATTTTTCCGGGAATGTACAGAAAAAAGTTGTGGAATTGATGTATTACATCGAGAGACTAGAGTAAAACCACGTTATCTTTTCTCAGCAAATGAACTGTAAAACTTGAAAGTGTTATTTTAAACGTCAAACTTCTATGAAATTATGACGTTTACTTTCACAGTCTCTGCTATTAAAATCTAGGAAACTTAGAATAGACTGACTCTATTACCTAGATCTGCCTCTTTAAGGACGACTCACACCGTCACACCAATCCGATCTGATCCGGGACGATCTGTCAGTTTGTATTTGATAATGATTTGATAATGATATGTCACTTTTTTTATTGTAACCTGTAACCTGTTTGCGTGCAATAAAGTTTACTTACAAAAGTTGCTGAATTCATAAAGTACGCATAAATTTTGACCAGTAGTACTGCTTTGACTTATCTCTCATTCTGTGACTATGTTAAGCTTTCTATGGAACGTCTACAATAGTTGTTTTATCAGTTTACACATGCATAGATCGTGATTAATAAGGCTGTTTGTAGTCATTCTGTTATCGCATACGTTGTATAAACATTGCCAACCCTGATTCAATGCGTACGGCCAGGAGGCTCACAATACCTAGGTAAAATAGCAGAACAATCTATTGGTTATTCATAGAATCTCTGCCTATTACTTCTCAATCTGTGCTTGCAGGGTTGCCAAAATTTTAAATATTCTATATAAAAAAAAAGTAAAGTAGGTATGTATGTATGTATACACCTACTTAATAAAGAAGATAGGTTCGCGGTAGACCCTCGGACCATCTCGTCACGGATAGGTTTTTTTATTGCAGTAAAGGGTTATCCTAATAAGACCTAGTTTATCCTCAGGGTTGGAAGGTCAGATGGAAGTCGCTCGAAATATAGTGCCTACGCCAAATCTTGTCTCAAGGAAGAAGAAGAGGTAAAATATTAGGTAGAGTTATAGTTTTAAAGCATTTGAAATATTCACAATTTGAAAACATCAAGCAAATTTATTATTGGCATAATAGTTAAGTGGAATGTTATTTATAATAATATTTTGTGTAAGAGATAGGTATATGTACCCTGATTTTTTCTTGTACCTTTTAATTTGAGCCGTGTACATGGTAGATATTTCGCCATAAATGAAAACGATAAAATGTGATTTTCTTATGATAGAGGTATTTGCATTTTTTTTAATAGCCATTCTAGTTTCAAGTAAGTATGCCAGTCGCCAGCCCTAAGTGCTTCCGTGCAAAGCGCCTTTGCCACGAGCTAGAAGCTCGTACCATCTCATCTTGTAATTAAGTGCTTCCTCTTAAAAATTACCTTTTAAGTAATAAATAATAAAGTAAAGCATCGCGGCTACCGACGGTCGATGACGTAGATTTATAGCCACAAATTGTGTATTTTTCGTCGTCAATAACGAAAGAGGAATTCGGATTTAAAAAAAAAGTTTTTGTTATGATATTGCTCGCAGTACATCTCGTACGCTCTCATAAATTGATACGAGAATCATAATATAGACAGCAAAATCAAATCAATCATGGATTTCTAAATCGGAATGTGGCTCCCGCTCGCCGATTCGGCGTCGATAAGTGCCGTTTAACACTTGATATAGTGTCGGTAATTTGTGACCGGGTTCCGCTTTTCCTTTTTCAATTAGTCCAAAATTGGACTTTATGATGCAATAACGGTCGGTTAACCGCCCATCAACGGATTCTTCTTTCTAAGGGGTAAATTTGATTACGCATGCGTAAGAACTAGCGGCTTGAGATCAGTCAATGTAATAAAAAACGCACAGCACAGGTACGACCTGTATAAAATAATTAAAATTGTTTGAAGTGTAGGTATAATTTTTGACATATTCAACGTCATACATTTATAGTATTATCTGGAAGACGTCTACAACTACAAAGGTCTCCCCCAAGGATGACCACTGCAACAGGCGTGTGACTCAACTGAAGGTTTGCTGCAAGATTGACCATACAGTCTGTCTATCTTGTTGGGTGCCTGCCAAAAGTTGCCGAAAAATCCTCATTATGAAATAGGCCGTCGCAGTTTCAGAATTCTATTTTATCATGAAGTTGACGTTTAGAATTCCAATTGCAACATTGTGATAATATTCCTTGAGGTGGATAACATTACATACACACGCGTTCAGAAATGCATGGACTGTTTATGAATGAATTCATTCATAAACTGCCCATGCAATTCTGAACGCGATAGTACATACCTACATAACATACCTAACATTGGATTTTATTAGAAGACGGGAAATATAAATTTTACATTTAAGATTGCGAATTAAATCCGAGTTATTTACTACATGACTTCTCCAAGCCACAACGAAGGCTCCGCTAAATAATAATACAAAGATGTAGAACATGTACCTACAACTGTTTTTCAAATTTTTCTATAATAATTAAAATAGAAAAACAAATATTGACTAAATTTTTCAAAGATATAATGATAAATGAACTGTTATTAACACTTTAAATAATCATGTTCACTTTAACTATGTGGTGTTGTTCAACGTGTATTTAGGTATCTTTATCAAACAGCCTTTTACCAGCTTTCCGAATATCGTTCTCTTTTCTTTTCTTTTAATTAAATAGGTATTTTTTTATAAAATGGGTCATGAGAATTTGTTTACTTAATTTATTATGTTCTGTTTTTGATGAGCGTTAAGTAGCAGTTTGCATAATAAATTAATTGGTCACTAACTAAAGTTACGACTCAGATAAACTTACAGAATATTCATTGTCTGTAAATAACTAACCAAAGGCCAATTAAATACATTTATGACCTGTAAATAACTTTGACACTTACGTACAGTCGAGTACATAGATATATGTATATTTCTTCACGTTAATCACAAGTCGCCGCGGAGCCGGCCGAGCACCTCAAACGGCGCTAATATTGTCGTAGAAAGGGTGAAGTAGAGTTCGGAGAAGGAAAGGCAGAAACCAGGGCAACGATCTTTATTAGGGTTCCGTAGTCAACTAGGAACCCTTATAGTGTCGCCATGTCTGTGTGTCCGTCCGTCCGTCTGCTGCGTAGCTCGGTGACCATTAGTACTACAAAGCTGTAATTTGGTATGAAATATGAATATACATATCAATCATAAAAATGCTCGGGCACCTGTTACGGCACGACGATTTCATTAGAACGATTATAGAAGGAAAGATAAACGGAAAGATGGAGAGGAAGACCTAGGGAAAGTTATATATCTAAGCCAGATAAAGAAGTATGTAAACGTCGTGTCGTACCAGGACATCAGAAAGCTGGCCTCGGACCGACAAAGGTGGAGACAACTACATCAAGCTACACCGACAAGAGCTTAGCTCTCAAGATATATATATATATATATATATATACATATCTACTTAACAGCTAAAAAATATATAAGCGTCTTAATAATTTTAACAACACGAAACAGTATTCACTTTACGGTGTTGACTCTGCAAGGTCATAGTTTGAACTGAAGAAATGGAAGGGCTATGTAACGTCAAGGATGATTCGAAAAGGATTCAAACTTTAAATTTAGAATTTGGAGGGTAGGTACGAATGGCAGCGAGCCATAGAAAAGTAGTGTAACGTTTCGTTTCACGTACGCACTGTTCCACATATGTTAGCCAGCATCAATCAAACATATTTATTTATTTATTTAAGTTTGATCTATATAATTTTAATACCTATACCTAGGTGCAAAAGTGTACACATGTCAATGAACTCGACTGTACCTGCAGGATGCTACACCATGCTGTTTGATTAGACTAGTTATTTTGCTGTATATATCGTTTCGAAATTGCTGTGCTTTCATTTTCTTAATGTCCCTCGGCAATCTTCGTATTTCCATGCCTATCAATGATTAGATTTATCGTGTAGCTAATTATTCAGAAATAAGTACCTACTCGTACGTCATTATCGTTTTTTAAGAGTAAATTACGATACGAGTCCGATGTGGAGGAAATTCGCAATGAGTGGCGATAAAGTAAATTAAATTAATTAGACTCGACTGGCGAATTACCTATTCTCACGTGTATCGTACAACGTTTTGCAGTACATATGGCACTTTGAATTTTTGGCATACTAGTGCGGTAATGTAACATCGTATTTACCTACTGTAAAGGATATTAATAAACCGGTAAACCGAAAAACTAAACGTGCGACTAAAATACTAATTGTGCGATTTACTCGCAATGGAACAGTCGGAAAGTTAGTATTTCAGTCAGTTCGATTTAGTTTTTTGTAGGTTAGGTTAGGTTAGTAAGTTAGTCGGAAGGTTTATTACTACGCTTTTTTAATAACAACACGTAAAGTGCTTCGTTCTGAATTAAAATTCTTAGATTCCTATTTCTTAATCTATAAATTGGTGGGCATGGAAATTTACATTCGATTTATTTGGAAATGCGAGGATTGCCGAAGGACATTATAGAAGCACTGTGGGTATTTTTCTATGTGGTATAGAAAACAGTTTTACTTTTAACCAATCTTTTTACTTTACTTTACTTTACTACTTTTTGAGACCATTTCTTCAGGGATGAGTGCCTTTCATTCCCAGTTTAACAATCTACTATTAATTATTTTATGTATGTATCTTATACATTATCTCGGAATCACCAACGGGAATGGTGGACAGTCTAAATATGAGTATTACTTAGAATTAAAGGGTATTAGCATACATGTCACTACTAGACCTATAATTACAGACAATACGCAAAGGAAGTGAGCTATGTTATTGTACAAAATTACGATAGTAACTATACTATCAGCAGCATATAAACCTAGGATAGTGGTGCTTACCTACTTCTGATGGCGCCGCATTGCCGTTTGGTATATTGCCTCGTTTATTTAAAAGCCGTAAGTGATGTAAGGACATTGGGTAGTTGTGCCTTTTTGGAATCGAGTGGGCTGAAGGCACCACGCGTTTGCCTGCGGGCACCTTATAATTGTGCCGAAGGAGCGAGCTCTCTTACCATTACTTTTACTCGCGGTTCACAATATTGCACACGCAATTACTGACGGTTTTGATCAACAGCTATCGCTGCGTAGACTTCTTAGGGGGCTATACATAAAATAATGTTAAATAAGATACATTTTTTGTGTCTTGACGAAGTGAACGATTCTTTAAAGGAATAACGTTAGGTTTCAGATCATAATATTTTATATTTTATACGGTTGACAGTAGGAAACTGTCAGATAACGAATGCCCATACAAATTTGTGGCATCACACACGCCGGAATGTATGAAACAGCATTTTTTTTGCGGATTTGGCATTGGCCCTATACCTACATACATTTACGACCTATTCATTTACTACTTAAAGTTTGGTCAGTGCCTAAAGAATCTGCCTGTATATTAATAATTAAGAATCAAAAATACCTATTATTTATACTGGTACATACGAATACGAATAATCTCTTTCAAGACGGACGCTTTTAACTAAAAGTGAACAAGTGTCATCGCCCTAAACATCTTAGATGCTCCTGACCATCATAAAAATTTGTTATATTTGTAAGCAGTTAAATCTAATGTAAAATTCCTTAAGGTTAATGCAGTTCTGATCGTTAGACGCATCGGCGCAGCATGGGTAGATTACTCACGCATCCGAAATGGAGGTTACTCTCATTGGGCGCGCGAGCGCTGGTGAATCGTATTCTCAAAGGAACTTCAGCCCAGTTCTTGTTGATAAAAATCAGAATACATTTAAAATAACTACTTTTGACACTGGACAATTCATTCATATTTATGTTAGTGACGCCTTTAGATTCAATCAAGTTGATATAGAGCTTCCAAATTAGCCCAAACTTTATCTCGCCGTTAGCTGGGTTAGATATGTACCTGTTTCCTCACGCCCTTTATGAAGTTGGTGACAAATGTCGGCTGAGAATCGTAGTTCATAGAAAAATTGGGACATTTGCAATTTCAACGCGCTGAAACAGGGGCCGGAGCTTTTAGTGAAGCGCCGGGCGACCAGAGTCGCAAATAATGTCAGTGAACTCATTGCGCGCTACTCAAATCCTTTGACAGCTCAGCACCACGCTCGCTTCAGTGCTCGTTGCACTGAATGTTGGCCAGATACTCGTACCTTCCTTACACCTTATTGATCGATTCGAGGCTACGGCTCTTGCGCTCTCACAAGCAATCGGAATGCCCCATGTAAACGATATTCCAAGGTGTTTTTTAACGTGTTAGTTTTCTGGCGTTGATGGGCTACAAGCACCATAATACCCATAACAGACTGTCACTTGTCACATCTTATTTGTTTTCCACATTCATTGGTAAAATCCAATGAATAATTTATGCAGTTTTGATTATGAGAATTTAATATAATGTGTAAACAGGGTGTCGTAAAATAATATTCATTGGATTTATAAACACATATTAGTAGGATTTAGTAATAAAATTGTGAGTTTTGATTTTCTCACGCTAGAACGACAATTTATTAATATAAAAGGTTATTTCAGGCTAGACACTCATAAGTTGTACGGTACCATTCTATGTATACGTGTATAAATATCAGAATCCTATGCCGTCTGTGTTTATACCACATATGTTGGAGTTGTCTTGAAAGAGGTCTACTTACATAAATAGTCGGTTAATGTTAAGGTCGAATGCAAACTCAATATTTAAGGCGCATTATTGACTACCGAGAATAAGTACATAAGTAGTACATAAGTTCTAAGAAGATTTTATTATAGCTAGTTTTAAGGTTATACCTACAACGGATCTTAATCACGTAAAACATTGAAAACTAACCTCCGAGGTTTCAAGACGAGTCTTTCTCCGGGACCACGGGGGCAATGTCGCCGTTGAACGGAAAAGGAGGTTGGTTTTAAATTTTTTACGCGATTAAGACCTATTGTAGTAAATTTTATAATGTGTGAGAATCGTGATGGTCAATATATATAAGCAGTTTTAGGGTTCCGCAGTACAACGACAAAAATAACCCGAATAGTCACATCCGTCTCTTCCCATGTCACGGTTATTTAATCACGCGAATATAGCACCTATAAATGATGAGTTTAGTGCTACATTCGTACGATGTACCAGACATATAACTCACATGTCCAAGGTGGAAACCAATGCAAATGCAACACGGGATTCGCGAGGTGACTCGTAGCTTATCGCCGCTGTCCGCGCAGCTTGACTTTGTTGCAACGACCACTTTTGTTATAGGCGTAGACAACGCATTTTCAAGCATTTGCGAAGACTTGAAACAGGCACCACATCTTAGGCAATTCTACTAAACTGGACTGACAGGGTTTGATAGCTAGGAAAAGACAGGTGAGGACTGACAGCTGCAGCTCCTGATATCAGGTCTCGGACCCAGGGTTCATGGTTGTTTGTAGTAGGTATAAGGTTCTGTTCAAAAGCTAAAAGATTTTACCATGACAGGGGTTAGGCTGTAATATCATTGTGAGTAAATTGCCGTTGTCGTGGTCCCCGTGCTTGAATTAAATCGCGATATAATGATAGTTTTTGAATGTCACCAATATATGTATAGGTTGTGCACAGGTTGTCTTCGAGGTTGAGTCATGACGTAGCGAATATCGTGTGTGAATTTAGTGGTGGTTGTATCTTAATCCTGTGCGTGGTAACACAGGCGTCTATGTTCCATCTAGTAGTTAAGTAATCTGTGCTTTGTTTTTACGACACCATAACCCTCACTATTTATTGGGTGTATTTAGCATGAGCCTTCGCTATTTCCTTCCGAGCACAATACTTGTAAATGTTGGGCATTGGGCGCTCATCTCTTATTGTGTTCGCGCCGCGTGGGACGGTCTACTGGTTATCGAACACTGTATCAATAAATTGCACTTGCGTCTGTCGTGTCGCACAAATAAAAGAGCCGAGTACTGCGTGTTATCGACGAAAGGTCTAAATAAATTCGAATATGTACTTATTTGTTGCGCTGTTGATATCATCATCTACCCGAGCGGCGTAGAAAAGAATCGGCCATTTTCATTACTTCTATATGATAGTTACTGTACAAGCTTTATGAGTATGCATCGCCATACAAAGATATGTTTTTAAATGCAAAATAATAACAGCCCGCCGTTGGATCGTTTGTCAGGTTTCCTTTAAGATACTTCTCACAGTCGTGATTGTTTTTATTTTCATAATCAAGAAACAATCGCGAATCGGGCCTTAACGAGCAATTACGTTTTGTCCATACGTGCAGAGTTGCAGACAACAGTGCATGGTCGGGTATCAATTAAATCGGGGCCCGCGATATGAATATTCACATGGCCGAGACGAAGGCACGCCCTCTTCGCCAGAAATAAAAGGTGGCGGATTCAATAGCCCCCCATTAGAAGCCATTACATGCCGATAAATAACGCGGGAGACAGTCCGCCGAGCAGTTTCGCTCTAACTCATGTCGCTGTAATGATCACTAATATAAATGACGGTAAATACACACATGATTAGCCATAAACGTTTTGAAAATTACCAATATTTAAATAGCCATTCAAAATAATTGCGTAAACTAATATCATATTCAAATTAATTAACTGTGAAAAGGTTACTTTTACGCGTCCGAGTAAAGCAACACCAAATAATTCAAAAACGAGGGAAATAAAAATGGACCATAATCATAAATAGTCAATTGAAAGCTGATGCCATCGACGAATTAATTATCACCGTTAAGCGTTATGATGGACGCACAGACAGGTCATTTCGGGTGAGGATGAGATTATTATATCACGATGGCATCGTTAATATTATGTTTCCTTAAGCGGGCATGGAGGAGATCCCACGAGGTGAGGTTGGTGTCAATTTCCATTAATGCGGCCATTATCGTGGTCGGTGCATAAATTGTTTGCAGCGCCGACCAGCGGATAAAAGAGCACGTTGATCGTGAGCATCTATCATAAGCATTCATTTACGATCCTACATATGCTACACAAGGCATCGGAATAAGCAATATACATACGCAGTAATGCTACTTCCAAAGAACAAACAAATATACATGTCGTATTTCAAAGTAGGTAGTAGGAGTAGCGATGTGCGTGTATCCCAAAGTCGAGTTCGAGTCTCACCCAAGGCCATGAGATTTTCCACTTTTTTCTTTTATTTTAGAAATATGGTATTGTTCGCAGATGTTTCTGCTTAAAAATTAAAAATAAATTGAAAGGATGTTTACAAAAAGAATATAACTACACTGAGCATAATTTTACAGGGGAACGATAAAACTAATTTCCGCTTTTATAATAATTGAAGCTTGATTTTCAGGGAGGTTATAGACAGAGGTCACAAAGTTAGAAATATCTCTTTATTTGTTTTAAGGCTTTTTATTTTGCGGAAAAGATATGAAATGAACCTTGTCAATTATGCGGTTTTTGTAAAATTTAGGTTTTTTCTAACTTAAACGTTTTTCATAATTTTAAAGCATGAATTAAATCATTTATTAAATATAATAAATGTTTTGATTCATGTTTTCAAGTCCACCCCTGCCCTCACCCCCACCCCTGCTCACCCTGCCCCCCCTGCACCCCTTCACCCCTGCTGCTGGGGTGGTCAGCCCTGCTCACCGGGGACCTTGGTCACTTTTTCTGTAGTATATGACATCTCTTTCAATTTATAATTTAAACGTTTTTACTAAAATATTTTTATTTTATAAAATGTTCTTATTACATCAACTAAGTTTCTCTAAACTCAAGTACCTAAATATATTATTGCCTTGGGGGAGTCTACACCCCTAGAGACGCCCCCAGGTGGCGGATAGGGGATCCTTGTCCAGCTGGGCACACGTGCAGCTGGAAGGGCTGGAGGGAAATAAATTTCCTCCCGCGGACCAAACAGGCCGGAGAGTACACTTCGTAAACAAAACTCCTTAGGCTGGCTTCTCTGACATACTTGGAGCAGAGGCAGCAGGTGGGCTGGGCGCTTAGGCTGGAGCGTTGACAAGAGGCGGCAGCGGAAGAACCTTGAGTAGGTCAACGGTGGCGTTCACGGTTCTTCAGAAGGATCACAGTCTTGGCGTCAGGTGGCAACCGGCCGTAAAACTCCACAGCCACAAAACTTCTCCTACTCTTTACCATGAAAGTACAACAAAAGAATAGAGATATAGAAATGAATGCGCATAGGAATTTGGAACATTATTATTATTTAAGTAATATTGTTTAGATCCTCTATTTATTTTATCATTCATGTTTCAAAAATATCATTTCATAGTTTCCGGCGGGGATTCAAGCGACCGATCAAAAAAACACTCGAATTTAACAAAAAGGCCCCTTAGCACGAGTTTACAAACATACATGTGCATGTTTACATTCGTTTAAGAGTGTTCATGCATAAGTGTCGCTATACTTCGCGATCTCTTAATGCTAACAAATTGTTATTAATTTGTTAGCGGCTAATTTGCTTTGGGCGGGTGCCAGCGGTCGGCTGTTTTTAGAATGTTATCAAAATTCTTTAGTAACAATGTTGCAGCGTGCGAAATACAACATGTTGCTCAGGATTTTGCAATCGTCGTAATTTTGAAATACTGAGGTAAGTAGTTGCAGATAAAAAACTTTTCACCACGTTTTCTCTTTAGCTGCTTCGACGAAAGATTTAGCTGATATCATGATATCAATAAATTAGGAAACAAAATATTGAATTTATTTTGTGTTATATAAACTTGCTGACAGATCACGGAATTTTCCCAGGGAAGTTATTATTTATTATCGGTCTTTGAGTTTTAATCCAGACGGAGTAGCAATTGACAGGCCTACCCCTCTGCCGAACGGGCATGTCATAGTTATAGTATCATATTCATTGTGTGGACTAACGTTTATCTGAGATAGCTATTTGTACGCTACGTACGAATAGCTGTACATTTGACGCGCCCCTCCCCGCAAAAATGGGCAGACGTTTTTGTATAGAAAATGACAGACGCGGCTGATGAAAAAATCAAAGTTATCGCTAGTTAAAGTTTTAAACTAACCATGTCTCTTTTACATATTCGAATAAATTGGTAAAAAACAATACCTGATTCCATGTGACACTTAATCCTGATCAATCGATTGACATTAGATATATCTAATCAACTCTTCGGCACTACTTAGACAAAATGTAGAGCAGCAAGGAACAAGCGACATGTGCTATTATAACCAGCGGACACAAGTCAAGTCTAAAGCTCGAGTTATAAAAGTGTCTTTATTCGAGCATAGTTGTTTCACATGTCGATGTTACGTTATACTGGTTTGTCCAAGAACTCAATGAACCCCCACTCGTGAACCGAAGGGACGGTTGGGTTGGGATTGGGACATGGACAGTTGATGGATCACTGGTCGGCTAAGTGTGCGCAATGTGAGCGGCGACGTTCGGCCAGATTGATAGTCCACTCCGGACATGCACGTACGTTAGAAAATTAAGGCCTATTTGACATAATTAAAGTAACGAATAAAAAAAGCGCTCACATTTTTTATATATGTAATTTTGATTTAGAGGACTAGAGTCAAGTTTTGACATTCGACACTTGAATCTTTCAATTAGAAAAATTCTCTGAAAAACGACGAAAAAGCATTTCTAGAAACAATTACATATCTTATTCGTGTTTAATTTATTAATTTTATGTGAAACTGGTGACAACTTCTGTGTGCCATTATTTTCGACATTTAATTTTTGGATTTCAAGCGCTCGAATGTCAGATATCGCCCCTCTAGCCTTTTTTACTTTTTTACATTAGATACCTACACTACATTGCTAAAAATATAGCAAACAACAGAGATACCAACTTTGTGTTTTTTACACTTTAATAGGAGCAACCTACACAAATATTTTTAAGTTTAAATATGTATATAAAAAGGAACTAAAAAAATTAGTAAAATTAGCTTTTAATTGCCACAAACGCCATCAAGAAGGTGAGATCTATATCGCGTAATAGTCGTAAAGCTGTGATCGGTTTGTTTGAGACCCGTCAGTCTCCCGTCCGATCCCAATTAAAATATAGTAACACATCAAACCCGTTTATATCGAGGATCCGACATACAGATTAGGTAACAGAAGAAAGTACGTCTCATCAACTCTTGGCGAGATACTAAAGTACCTAAGATGCAACCTGCGAAGCAGTAAGAGAAAGAGACGGAGACTGGGTGATAGTTAAGTGTAAAACAGCTTGAGATGATGAAATCGACTAAATTACGTGAGTGAGCCGTTTTAAATATTATTTAATATCTTGAGATGATTAGTTGGCTATACGAACTCTGTGTGACCACAACTCAGTTCTCGGCTAAGGGTTAAGTTCCAAGGCCTCGGTTCTTGGTTATTTGGTGTAACGTGAAACTTTAAAGGAAAATGCCTATATTTCTATAGAACTTGACGCAGAAGATACGCAGAACTCTGCAGCAACCGAAAAACCTTTGTCACGATTAATCACCGGACTTTCTGTTTAGATATGCTCTACGCTTGATGCGCCAACGCAGCGAGCTAATCGCGCGCATTCATTTGAATCTATTTAGGTAAACGGCGCGACGCTCGCGAGATTGCGCGGGCAATTACGCACTCCCGCGTTACCTGTTTTTAAAGTATTTCGTTGTGTAAAGTGTAGTCCTCTATCCATATTATTCTATGTTTATCGGCAATCCGCTATCGCAATCCAAACTACTCTATCAAGAATTAACGTAATCTTCGTTATGGTTTATTTTTACATATGTTGTTTACTGCTACATGTTCAATAATGTTATGGGAAGTAAGTTTATATTATCTCTTTGTTCTTTTGTTATAGCTGCAAAAACTAACTACTCACGCTGGCTTATACATAATGTCTCTTGGTCTTTGGTATAAAAACACACTCCAGTGTTAAAGCAGCAAGTTTTTCCATTATTTGCCTGCTTCAATATACACCATACACCGCCGGACAAATCTACCATTCATTGATTGGCAGATCCGGTGGATATGACCGAACGTATATGGCTGGCTATAGAGCGATGTTAAGAACAGGTGGATCAGCAATCAAAGTAGGTTAGGTCACCTCAAACCAAATTTAATTATTTTCGTACCTCCTAGTACTTATATAATTGAATTTTTTGGTAAATCGATCAAAAGTAATAACATAAATAAATGTAAAATGCAAGTGTAGCGATCGTATACCTCTAAGTATATAAATCGACATCTAATTCAAACTAGGGTTTCGCAGAGTGACAGGTACTTAAGTATGCGCATATGCCAATTTTGTAAGACATTCCCCATCACCTCGCGAATGTTCCACGTCGTTTGCATTAGAATTATGCTTATTCATACCATATCGTGGATTCTCTGTTTCCAATACTTAGAATGTTGCTTTAACAAAACTCTAAAACAACTGTGTACCTACCGTATTCAATTTCACAAATAAAATGCTCCGATGTCCTTTCATTCATTTAACGAAGCAATCGTGGCTATAGCTATCTCTGATTTTGTGTGTCTGTTGTGTCATATTCTGTGTGAGTGCCAGTACATATAAAGGTGTATTATTTCATTGATGCAGTAATTGACTTCTCAGAGTTGGATTTGAGCAAAAGAGGGCAACTATGACATTAAACACCAATAAAGCATTTTTCTTGTTACTTTAGACTCCTACTTTATCTTTTGATTGACTTGTATATACAAGTCAACCCTAGAAAGTAACCTTCAGCTTCATCCTTAATTACATGTATAAAAGCATATTGACGGGAAGTACCTAATAGCATGAAAAGAAAAACATAATTATAGGGTTGTTTTACAATTTAGAATTTCCAAGTTTCGCAACTCAACTGTTTTTGCTTTTGTTTTTGTCCTATCATAAATCTATTTATAAGACGTGTCGCAAATATTCACAAAATAAAATAAAAAATCTTATACTTATGTAAATTTTTGGCTTGCAAGCAAAAGGACGCCGTGTTTACTCTATCGTTATATACACAATAAATAAACTATCAGCGTGCGTAGTCAAGATGCCAATCGCTCACGCTTAATAACGTATCGTAGCTACCTATCTCTATCACTTTTCCTTATTAGTGTGACAATGACAGTTGCGTTTCGTTAGCGACTGAGCGTGAGCGATTGGCATCTTGGCTACGCACCCAGTAGTACATGTATTTTATTTGAGTAATATTAAACTGTCTATAAAGTTCACTTTGTTCTAATCTATTCGTCTATTCGTTTCCAAGTTATTAAAAAGAATTTGTGATCCGAAACTTTGGCTCTCGAGTGTACATCGTGCATCGATATGAATATATAAATATTATAGGACAATCTTCCACAAATCGACCTAGTCCCACAGTAAGCTCAATAAGGCTTGTGTTGTGGGCACTAGACGACGCGACGATATATAAACATAATAGATAGATACATAAGTATAAATACTTAAATTACATCCATAACTCAGGAAAAATATTTGTGATAAACACACAAATAAAAGCCCTGACCAGGATTCGAACCCGAGACCTTCTTCATAGGCAGGCTCACTACCGACTAGGCTGGGAGGCATGATATACATATGCTTAAATGTATATAAACAATATAAATATGAGCTACTTAGTTGGGAATTTAATATTACCTATTCCTCTTCATAAAACAATGAAACAATAATCGAATATCCATCTTACCTAGATAGCTAGCTTAGCGCGATATATCTAACTGAAACCGCCCACCATATTTAAAATACAAAAGCTTAACATGCTGTTGTTAAAGGTTTTTGTAACTCTCGCATCTCAGTGTTACACGCAATGAGATTACCCACATATCTGCTTACTTGTATTAATATTTGCCTTCTTATAGTTTAAGCACACAAGACCTACACTCCTCAGGCTAAACTCTCACTTATCGAGAAAGTATTTAATTAAAGTTCATAATGAGATTAATGAGACTAATCAAGAGCATAAATAAGAAATCCCTCTCGGTAAGAAATCTTTTGGTGCTGATGCTGTCTAAAGTTTCTTAGCAGCGCTAAGAATATGTAACCTATAATTCTTTTGAAAGATTATAGATACACAATTGTCATTTTACCATTTCTTAATCATTTTCTAATGATTGTCTCGGAATTTTGTAAGGTCACTGAGAGGAATCTGCATGGCAGTGTTTTTAAAGTAAAAAAACTCTTAGCCTGGTTCAGAATATATTTAAAATCTGAAAGCTCTTCTTCCAAACCTTACTCTTTTCGTTTCTAATACTGCCTTCCTCCTTAGCAATCCTGAGCAAATTGACCTTAACAGAATTAACAAAAAACTTATTGCATCGTTAAGTAAATGGGTAAAATAAAATCAGCGATAACATTGCACATATTAAATAAGCTTTATTGCCCTCTCGGGCACAATCGCATGATTAGCTGGAGTACTTATCCCGAATCGAGGCTATTGCGACGCTATAAATTGGACGCGACGCGATATTGTGTTTCACGTCCGGCGTCGGACACGGGCGCGGATATCTCCGTGAAAAGGTAGAAATATTGCGCGGACCTCAAATGCGACAGTCTCGCGTTCGATTCGTCGCGGTGTCTGGTTTCATTGCACCGCCCGCGAGGGTCGCTCGGGCTGTCAATTCCCATTTCTTACCAAGCATCGGCGAGTCTACTGCTCAGTTATCTGTGGACTCAAGATGCACAGCGTAGGTGCCTATAAGGAGAATATATATACTGGTTTATCTCACCTTGGTAAGCGGCTGGAATTAAATATCAAAGCGATGCAATCCAAGCATCGTCATCTTGCAAATTCCCTGCGTTTACACCGTCGCGGAGATGCTATTCTGGATGCCATAAACACATGCCATTTAAATCATGTCTCTATCTATGAACCCTAAACGGAAATTGCAATGTGATAAAAAATTAACTGCAACACTTATGGTGCGCCACAAAAGTTGATGATTTAAAGAAAGCTTTCGAATTATATCCATAACGAGCCATGATAGAGTTCTACTAACCCCATATTCTTTTGCAATGTTATCCTGATCATCGGACCTAGCTTGCTACAGCTGGACGTCCTAGTTTTTATAAAAAAAGTAAATTTGGATAGGAACAAACTGTAAGAAGTCTATGTCTGCGTCTATCAATCAATTAAGCCTCAGTAATTGATAGACGTCGACTTCTTAATGTTTACTCCTAACCCCGGTGTTCTATTTACCAGATATATTTAACCATCATGGCGAAATTTGGTACGAGTGTCGTATCTGATCCACTGTTTTGTAATCTGAGACAAACCCATGTGTCTTCGCGACATGCTCTTTCTTGCAGGGACGTTTATTGATAGCAATGTCTCGAGAAAATTGTGTTTATTAAAATTAGATCCAATTTCGTACTTGTCGGTTTACGGTGCGGCATATCACATATTAAAACCGCTGCAAGACTGCATTCTAGATTATAGGCAATCGTTTGGTTTAAATGGAGACTTAGTTATTAAACTGCATGCTTAGGTAATTTTAATTTGACTGCACAATAACGGTGGCAGTTTCGGATTACGTTTGTTTATTCCTGTAATCGGGTATAAAACACGGTCAAAAAAACTTAATTTTTATTTATACGTATTTTACGACTTCATTATACACTCGCTTATACATACTATAAATTTTGGCTTTTGACGACTATGAGTCATATAATTTAATTTAAAGAAGAAACGTTGCAATTTTATGACTATGAGTCAGTTAATTAACGTGACAGTGTTCAAAAAGATTAAAGATGCCTCATGCTAGACCGGGCCGGGGCCGGGACGACGACGTGTCAATCTAAATACGAGGCCACAACTGCCAAGTTGTTATCATCCAGACGTCTAGATCTCAATATTGATGACAACTACTTGCCTGATATTCATATAAATAAAATTTCTACATATTTCCTTCAAACTGTCAAACGTGACGATTAGTACCAGAGGCTCCATATTTTTATTTTCCAAACATACCTAGACACTTTTTTTACATGTTTTTGGATAGAACGTAGAAACCGTCGAGATGTTTAAAATGTTTCTTAGTTGAATAGTCGCCACTATGCCTGATGCTTTCAAGATGATCCGCCATTAGTTACTAGACTCCACAGTGAATGGGTTTAAGAAAACAAATCTCAAGTAGGTATTTGTTTTTAGTAAACATTTAATGAAATTCAATAAAAATAGTCCAGCAGCGTAAACTCGGAAGCATGCCTAGTTTACTCCAGTATCGGGCGGCCAGCATCGCCCGGAGATGGTATCCGTACTATTGTTAATCCGGTAATTTGAATTTATTGCACCATGAATAAATGGTGTCTGCGAGCGTATCGGAGAACATATCGAGACAGTGCAGCTCCCAATAGTCTACCAATGCTCGGACACCCGGCCCATTCAATATGTGACACGGCAATGCACGTAACGGGCTAGGGCACTCCGTGACCGCTACCGCCAACTAATGGAGTCGCAATTTTATGTGCACAGGCTGAATTTGGTGCGACCGTGCGCAGGTGAGTTCATTGCTTAAACTTCTCAGACCCGTGTGTATCTACTGTGACCGAGTTGATTAGATCTTACTGTCAGTTTAAACGTAGGTATTGTCATTAGAGTCATTAGACTTCATTTTCTGCATTACATTTGTAGAGGTATCTATGAGGATATTATCGGGTCATCCAATCGGTCAGCTTTTGGTAAATACAGTTCAGTTTAAAGGTAGTTCAGTTAATCGTTTATTTCATACGGAATTTGAAAGATAACGTTGGGCTAGCCAACTAACCCGGAGTTAGGTGGCTGGTGCAAGTGGCGTTGGCGCGCGTATTTAAGGCACTACGCGCGACATGTTGCGGAAATCTTTGGATCCTTTTATCAAGCGTTGAGTAGCGTGCAGGACAACACAGGCGTGCGTTTATTATAAACCCTCATACTTAAAATTTATTGCATATAACAATATTTCATAACGCTGACATACAATAAGTAATAAATATGTACTATAATAGTACACCTACTTACTGGAATTACACTGAATGACGTCGCCAATTAATTGGACAGACATTTTAATTCATATTTTTGATGTAGGGCCAATACCATATTATAAAATGAAATATGTAGGTGTGTAGGTGAAAAGTGGAGGGGAAAAGACCAAGAGGACGCAGCCCAACACGATGGAGCGATCAGATCCGCTCCACTCTGGACAGCAAATTCTGCGAAGCCATACATGCCGCCGAAAATAGACTGGACTGGCGAAATACAATCAAAGAGAAAGTGACAAGGGGTCACGACCCTCAGCATTGAGGATACCGACATATGGAGGGGGGGAGGGGGTAGGTGTCATAAATAAAAGTGACCAAGGACTCGGCCGGAGCAGAAATCGAACCTGCATCCTCGTACTCACGGCAGACGCCATAATCGCGGAAGGCTTTCTGTAGGTAGTAATTTTCTCTATTCTATCTGAATTTGGTTCGAACAAGGGTTTATATTTAGTTCACCTAACACAAACTAGTTAATGTCGTACCTAAGGGCACCAGTATAAGCGTGTTTTCCGGTTGAGCTACTTGTTACAGATATTCTGCATTGGTTCGCCGACTCGCCAACACTAGTGTTGTGGTTGTGACTGTAAAAGCAATGGCCACATGAGTAGAACAACTAACCTTGTAAAGATATACCATATAGGAGAAGTGATTGTTTCTCCTTAACGGACGCAGCTCTAATCGGAACATCCTCGCCATGTCCGAGAGTTAATTAGGCTGAGATTGCATTGGAGGCAAAATAACATGAGCTGAGGTCAGATCTTGTTTGCGTCGACAATAGATAGCGCGTTCCTTTATTGAAAGGTTTTTTCTGATTAAATATCAGCAAAGTCCTAAGATGTAGTAGCGGTTTACTATGTATAGTGTGTGTAGTTAAATCCTATGTATTTCTGATGTTTTTACCCCTAAAACACTCCACACTGGCTCGACAATGCTCACGTAAGGTAATCGGCCCAGTAGATGACACTTTAAGGAGGGAATTCACACATTTTCACAAATAACTTGTGAACTATAAAATATACCGAATGCATGCTTGTGAAAATATGTAAACCAATTCTTTCTGCATGCTATGCGGACCATAATAGGTATGTATATATTATATCCTTACCATTGTCTAACTATTTCAGGTTTCTGCTACCTCTGAAATTTTACCAGTGAATAAAAATAAATAAAATGAAAATAGTAATTTAATCAAAATAATTAGATACAAACATGTAATATCAATAGTTTAATAAATTTTCTAACAGTTTCAATAATCAATTATTTTGCTAAAAACACACATAATTGTGGTTATGATCTTGACTTTCACGGTACAAGTTCTTAACAGATTCGCTAAAAACGCCTAGACACGGAAACTGTCTCTAAAATAGTAAATTATTTATTGAATCGATGGAAGTTTTTGAACACAATTCGCAAATATCAGAAGCTGTCTATTTTTGGTTTTGTTAATAGCGATATCTTTATTTTTTCAAATAAACTGCAAAAAGTCATCCACTGGGTCAGTGTCATACACTGGGCCGTCTACGTTATTGGTAATCACTTCACTTCCCGATACATGCCCATTGCCCGTGGCCATCATCCCATAGACAGTGACAGTGACTTTTTCTCGGCTTTCCCCCCAACATACGAGACAGCGTATGCCATGTATTACATAATATACATGCATACTGACATTATAACACTGATATCACTTCCTAAAAGAAGCGTAAGTTTACCTGAACACAAACCTAACAAAACGACTACTTACGGTATAATCTGGAGAAGTTTTTGTTCGTCCAAATAATTCAAAGGCATGATTTAGTTCAACCAAGTTTTGCGAGAATAAATAGGCTAGACTTCAACTGTTCGAATCTATCAGTAGCGGTATACATTAATTTAGATTATAAATCCTCAAATTTATAGCGGATTTATCATCATTTAGTCTCAAAATGGTTTGTTAGATGGGCATTTTAATGCCAGGGTTACGTCACGAGGATATTTCCGCGGCGCGATGAGGTGTGGACCGGCAATCAGGCATCATTATTTACGTACTGCTATTATCACCTCATGGCTTTTCTGGTTTATTATCGGCATTGCTCGTTATGTTGTCCTGCGACGGATAAATTATGCTATTAAGTTAGCAGATTGACAAAGTTATTTATGACATTAAGTGAGAGCGGGCTGAGTGGCGAGGGGGACCGCTACGGCCCGGACGAGTTCTGCGGCAGATAACACCAGCATTCTGATACGATAGGTTTGCAATGGTGTCTTATAACAGACGAGAAAAAGTAAGAATGTAATGTTAGCAAACAAATTTTGTCAGTAGATAGCATCTATATTTTAGGCGCGATACTACTAGCCTTAAAGAAGTTATTATTATTCTCTATTTACGATATAAAATAGTGAAGTGTGTATTGCCGCTATAGACAGAAGATTCATAAGTTGTGCCCCAGGTTGTACTTACTATCTCAGTGATACAAAAATCATCTTGAACGTCTTTCAACGGTTTTGAATACGTTGGGTGCTAGATCTTCAGTGCGGTGGCGTGTTTGACATTCGCCCAGCAGTAAGACTCGTGTCAAACTCGTTTCCTAACGATAACAAAACTAGCATGCATTTTAAATTTAGAATCTGTCTCGTCCAGTAATCTTGTAACACATAATCGTTAAAGTACGTACTCGTACGAGATATAACGAGTCCTAAAGATGCGCAGTTGACAATTTCAATTAGCCGTTAAATTAGTAAAGTGCACGTAAAATGTTTAAGATCGTTATCAACGGCCGAGCTGCGCCAGAGTCCTTCTGGCACGCGAGGGCTCCGATTATAACACCGATTGCGATCATATCCATCAATCAAGCCTACTCGTAGTACCACGAAAATTGAACGTTCGAAATTTTTTATCTGCCTCTCCGTCACACTTGCTTATTAGAGTAATAAAGAGGATTTTCCGTCAATGCCAATTTTCGATGTTCGTGGTAGGCATGCAGGTTATCCATTAAATATTCCGACCAGACTGTTTTAAATACAAACGACTGTACCTATCTCTTTAATTTTGCAGTTGCTTTTACTTGGTTGCCAATTAACGTAGAATGAATTCAATCAACTTCACTGATATTGTATGAAGACATTTTTATTATTTTTACTTCTAAGATAGTGAAGAATTTTCCAAATTAGTTATAAAATAATATTTAAAAAGTGCCAGATTAATAAATGATAAAATAGCCGAGATATTTCTGATTAAAATATGCAAAGACACACTTTTTTAAACTAGGTATATTGTAGGCAAAAAATTACAGCTTGCCGTTAAATACTAACTACGCTGGTCTAGAGCTTTGCTATTTTATTAAAAGTAACAATAAATTCCTCTCTTTTGGGCCCTATCCACCGGCTGTCTGGGCCCTTCCCCGCTTTGAGGCGGTGGTACACCCTAGGTTTGTTTTTGTATGCATTTTATACACGTACAACAATAAAATCATTATTCTTGAACAGGTGATCGGTATTTGCCGCGCAATATTTCCATGAACATAAAAGGGGCAGTCTCAATGGAATAAATGTTGAGTACGTTCGCAAGCACATTACAGGTTTGCAGTCCCATTTTTCCCGGAATACCCACTGTCAACTAATACGGAATAATATGAATTAATGTATAATGTCTGAACAGTGAACATCCACTATGGGATGATTTGAACCTTTTGTGATGCTAGGTATGATTGAAAATACTTTGCTCATCAACTAACCATGAGAGCAGTAGACGCTCAGTAATTCATACTATTATACCTAAGTAATAACGTAATAATTGTGATCGGGCAAGTTTTTATAATAATAATTATAATATTACAGACCTACCTACGACTTTGTTCGTTCGATATCTGAGCTTTGTTTACCATCTGTAGGTATTCAAAGCTCAGTAGTGCATAATGACTTTCCTTCTTGACCTCGGTACTTTAAGTACTGAAACTGACTGAAATAGCATGACACATTCGGGCGTTTCCGTGAAAATACTAAGGAAAATAATCATGAACGAAGTCTGTAAAGTAGTTGAATGGGGTTTTTTTTAATATGTGCTTGTTTTTATTAAAAGTTACCACTTTATCGCTTGTTGATAGTATTATTTTATAATAATACATACAACTTCAAAATATACATAAAATCACTTAACTAAATTAATTAAAAAGTTAAGTTAAGTTCACTTATAATTTGGGGTTATGGGTTATGGGCAACTTACAAAGTGGTACCTTTTACTATAAACGAGCATATCATTAAAGGCAAATACTTGATCTCCTTATGTGTGTACTCACTAAATGTGCTCCAGATTATTAAGTATTAAGGTATACCTATATAACACTGATGTCGCTCAGATTCGCTCCGGCTTGTTTCCAAATACGGTCCGGATGTCGAAGACGCCAGTATTAATGTCATTGATTATTTACGTGGAAGTTTTATTTACTCATGTCACAATATAATCTCGCAGTTATTAGCGTTCATCGAAGATGAGTAACTTAACGGAAAACTTTGCTGACTTTGCAAGAAATACTTTATATCACAGCTTGATTGGAGCTGAAATTATTTTATAAAGAAAACGACAAACTTCAAGGCATTGATTAGAGGTCAAGGAGGATCAAGCGACGGAGCTAAGCATTAAAATCGAAAGAACAATCTGGGATAATTAGCAACTTAATTTATTTTGTCTAACACTAGTTGTAATGATAGCTGAGACTATCAAATGGTCACTTTAGTAAATCTCAAGTTATAATCCAGTCAGTGAACTGACAGCTTGTATGAAAATTTTGACTATTTGGGAAATAATTTATAGGTATACACAATAGCAGATTTTTTAGTGTAACAAATGTATTGTGAGGAGATGGGTAACTACCCGGGTAAATACCCAAGGGCGGGTATTTACCCGGTAAATACCCGATATTTACCTACCCACGGGTAGATACGCGGGTATTTATTTTTACTTACAAATTTTATGTCTGATTTTTTTTGTTATAACTTTTTGTATTAAATCTGTCATATTACTTATGTTTTAATAGTATTAGTGCACATACAAATTATTTGTTTCTTATTATTAATGTCGTTTGGGATAGTTTGAATGTAGATAGTCAATTAAAATGATCAAACACGAAAAGCAGTATGCGGAAGTGATTCTACCAAACGTTACCTGCCATAAATTATTCTGCGAATTGAATTTATGACAAATACAATTCTACAAGTCAATAGTGAACCTATTTTTATTGTTGATTGAAAATTTATCTGTAATAGAAAAGCATCTTAGTTTATAATAATATAAAAAAAGTGTATTTGAAATAACTTTAAAGTCCAGGAAAGGTTTAATGAAACGGGTAGAGCGATCTGAAATTCATCCTCTAAGATCCTTTTGGATCACCCGAGGTTAGCCAACTAAACTGGAGCTAAGCGTTTTTTTACTATGGAATTTGACAGGTAAATCCGGGTCAGTCAACTAACCCTGGGTGGTGCATGTGGCGCTTAGAGGGTTAAAAAGGGGTTGAAAGTTTGTTTTTAGATGGTGTAATTTTTAGTAAGGGACTTACAATACGGTCAAAGACTAGAGTCAAACCACGTTATCTCTAAGTATTTTAAGTATCTTACGTACCTATTTAAAAAGTCAAACTTCTTATGACGTTTACTTAACACTTTTGCAGTATGTGCTGTCAAAAACTAGGGAACATAGCATAGTCAGACTCTAGTCGTTGTAAAGCCAAAAAATAATTTCAACGTTTTTTATATTCCTCTCCTGAAGGGATGAAAGGATGTTGAAAGTTTGTAGTAACGCTGGGTCAAAATTTAATACTGAATCTACAAAATTGGCATTTGCACAGCGGGTTACCTTATAACAAGCGGCTTAAATACTTCAACCCTGAATGGGTTTAAAAAGGGGTTGAAAATTTTGTACGGACGGAATACTAGCCATTCAAATCTTTGTGTGATTACTTTAAAAAACAATTTTAGCATTAGTATGGATTTTGTTGTATTTTTTTAAATGAGACTTTAAAAAGTAATAGATATATGTAGGCGAAGTCTTTTATTATGTGTTGTGTGTGATCGTCACGAATAAATGTTTCTTATTCTTATTCTTATATAAGTTTACCGGATCATCTAGCAAATCATTATATCGTTGTCAGTATTGTCTTTTTTTCATTGTTTGTTGTAAATATTATTAATTTACGCTGTTATAAAAACCATCAAACAGTTAATACTATTCATTTGTAACTGGTGTTTATTTGAATAATTTACTAAATTATTTTTATTAACTGAATAAACTCGCTTTTTTTAAAACAATTCCGAATGTACAAACGAACTTTCAAGATTCTCACTTTAAAAATCACACAGCCTCATACAATCATTCAACCCACTTTAACCCCTGTAGGGGGTGAACTTCGAAGAACTTTGAAATAGCTTAACTTGTATTTTAATAAAAATACACGAAGTTTCAAACCCCTCACTTAATATTTTGCAGTATCCCCATACATACTAACTTTCAATTCTTCTTTTAACCCTTTAGGGGTTAAAAATCAAACTTGTTTCATAGTATTTGTACTCGTTTTATAAGTAGCCCACCACGAAAATGTCAATTTCTAGCATCATTAGGTTTGACCCTGCGTTAATACAAACTTTCAATCCCTTTTTCTTCCCTTTGGGGAATCTCACTTGAAAAATCATACAGCCTCCGTACATTGTTTCAACCCTTTTTCAAGTCCGGTAAGTTCGTTTATTTTAATAAGAAATCTATACACAAAGATTCAAGTTTCTCACTTAAAAATTTACGTCATATCCATACAAACTTTCAAAACCCTTATTATCCCTTTAGGGGTTGATTTTTTCAAAATTGCTTTGGACCACTTGTATACATTATAAATGAAACCTGATGTGCATGTTACCGTTTTCTAACTACAGTAGTATGGGCACGGCGTTGATTAGTCAGTCAGTCTGTCAGGGCACTCACATTTATATATATACAAGCTTTAACCCGCGGCTTCGCCCGCGTACTAAACGTAATTTTCAACCTTCATACAAAAAAGGAGGTTTTTTTTTATTTATTTCACGTCCGCTAAGTTGTATTTGAAAATCGTTGTTGGATTTGAAAAATCAGCGACCCATGCCCCATGTTGTTTTTTTACTATATTACCCCTTTTCCCCCTTTTGGGGGCTGATTTCTCAAAAAGTCTGAAACACTTCTTTACAAATTTATCTTTAGGAAAATTCCTGTGAAGTTTCGAATAAAATAATCGAACTAATCTTGTTTCCCCATACCAAATTTGTAACCCCATTTCACCCCCTTTGGAGATGAATTTTGAAAACTTCTTTCTTTGTGCACCCCTACGCTTCATAAGAAACCTAGTTGCTAAATTTGGAATATCTAGAAACAGAAATAAACATATAACGATACCCATATTGATATTTTAAGATTTCAACCCCATCGCACCCCAATAGGGAAGACATCTTACGTCCACCTCGTTGGATTGTGAAAGGATTGTTGTTAATTAAATCAGCGACCCGATAAACCATAAAAACGATACCCATGTTGTTTTTTTACTTTTTCACCCCTTTTCCCTTTTTTTCTTTGTGCACCCCTACACTTTATAAGGAACCTAAGTGCTAAACTTGGAATCTCTAGAACCAGAAATAAACAACAAAATGACACTCATATTGATATTTTAAGATTTGGACCCCATCGCGCCCCAACAGGGGAGATGGTATTTCACAATCGCCACGTTGGATTTTAAAATCATCGTTATTTTCGTAATCAGTGACCCGATAAACCATAAAAACGATACCCATGTTGTTTTTTTACTTTTCTACCCCTTTACCCCCTTTTAGGGGTTGAATTCTCAAAAATCCTGAAATAAGTTAACTCATGTATATTTATGAATACTCCTGTAAAGTTTCAAATATAATAGTCCAACTAATCTTGTGTTCCCATACAAACTTTGGACTCCCAAATCACCCCCTGAGGGGTTGAATTTTGAAAAATCCTTTCTTAGTGCATCGTTAGACTTTATAAGAAACCTACCTGCCAAATTTGGAATCTCTAGGACTAGCGGTTTGGGCTATGCATTGATATGTCAGCCAGTCATCAAGTCACTCAGTCAATCAGTTTCTTTTATATTGTTTTTAATTAATTTCAACCGCCACATTCATAATTTAGTTTTTTGCTAAAATTATACTCGTAAATTCGTAATAATAGATGCACCGCGTTACATTTCTATGACCTAAAACCATAATATCTACTATAAAGAGTATCTACCCTTCGATTTGGGTAGATACGGGTAAATACCGGGTAGATAGGTATATACCGGGTATTTACCTGGGTGGGTAAATTGGGTAATTACCCGCGACCCATCTCTAATTGTGAGTCAAGTATTATGAAGGCAACAAAATATCATTACATGCAAATCGTCACAAATATGTACACATGTTACAAATGTTTTTCTTGTAAGATTTTTATGTATATATGTTTTTTTAGTCGTTTAAAATGGCTCAAGACCAGTTTCTACCTATTAATATTTGTTTCTAGCGAAATAACACATACCTAGGTAGGCTAGGTATATCACCCGTGCCGTGCATTTTGTAGATTTAATGGTTTTACGTGATTAAGTTTTCTTCGGTTTCGCTTTTTAACACATACAAGATAAATATGTCGTCATGTTCACAAAAAAAAACAAATTGCCGTAAAATAAAAAAATGGACTTAATTTTTTTTTTATTAATTACTTCCGGAAAAAAAGTTTGTAAGATTTGTGCATATACGTATAATATATCTATGAATATAATTTAATGTCTATCAAAACCGTATCTTTCCTGGGTTATTAGGTACAAGTAGTTAGTATAAGAATAAAATAAAATAGTGCTATTCGAAATGCGATGTAAAGACATAAAAATTTAAAATAGATGTGTTAGTGATTTTTGGATGCGGATATGTTATACATATGTATTGCCAAATAAAGTTCAGCGTACCAGATTTTGCAGTGAAAGAATGTGGGATTTCAACTGAAGCTGTGGTAAACGTACCTATAGGTATAAAATAAATAATTAATAAATATTGTGGGACAACTTACACAAATCGCCCAGTCCTAGGCTCAATAATGCTTGTGTCGTG
Organism: Lathronympha strigana; assembly: GCA_949128165.1. NCBI lineage: Eukaryota > Metazoa > Arthropoda > Insecta > Lepidoptera > Tortricidae > Lathronympha > Lathronympha strigana. Next base: position 7,954,204 of record OX421911.1, read on the forward strand.
GGTACTAGACGACGATATATGTAATAGATAGATGAGTATAAATACTTAAATATATAGAAAACATCCATAATTAAGGAACAAATATTCGTAATAAACACACAAATAAATACCCTGACCAGGATTCGACACCGGGACCTCCTGCTTCGTAGGCAGGGTCACTACCAACAAAGTTAGGAGGCCGTTAAAGGTATACTTACTTAACTGAACTTTTAACCTAAGTTTTAGCACAGTATTTATCAGTAATCTTCAAATTAATAAATTATGCAATTTAATTTATCATTATCCACTAATTGATCCATTAGACACAAACACTGAAAACAAACATAATCGTGGCGGGTAGTAACGAGTTGGTCATTAGATTTATTTAGTCAGTGCCAGCGTCCTATGCTAATTCTGTTCATTAGCCTATGGCGCCGCGTGCTTTAACTGCAGTTAATTGTTGGCAATCGCTGTAAAACTCGCTCGACAACCATCCTCATTAGAAAAACGCCTTAATCTTCCTTTGTGGCTTCTTTGAAAAGCAAACAGGAAATCCAATTTACTAGTGAAGCTATACAAATAACTGTCTATTAGAGTGTTATCTGAAAATGATGTTATATCACGAATATTTAAATTTATCGCTACAGCGGCAGTAACTTAACGCCTAAAACAAATTAGTCGAAAAGTTCGGAGGCGATTTTGTCACAGAGCACGTGTCATCACATCTGATAAATGCATCTAGATATGTAAATAATTATTAAATATTATCGAGTAGATAGGGCCGCTTACGTGCCCGTTACGTTATCTATGTTATTTGTCGTTAACAGTTCTACGGGCTTGTTGTTATCTGGCTGAGTTATGGCAAGAGATTGGAGGTTCGGTGAAGAGATTCTCGGAGGGCTCCGGTTTCAAGAGGCCCGTCCGTCATGCGCGGAGATAACGCTTCCCGCTGGTGCGGGGGGATCACGCGCGTAATGCGCACGATACCATCTCCAGCCACTCCTGCGCTGCTGTCAGAGCGCTCAGGATTCTAATTATTCAACTAAAGTTCCACAGTTGAAATATGGGACTAACTTTTCTACAGTTGAGGTAATATTGGGTGAACTTTGTTCACTCTACTGGTCAAAGTCTAAAAGTGCACTTGATATTTAGCTGTAATTCAGGCGATTTTTACGTAATTTGCGTTTGTATTTTAAATGTAGCCTTGTTTTGTTTTATAGGAAAATTTTACAACGGGCGCTTCAATAAGGTGCTAGCAGATATTTTTACATTGAAATCGGACTTACATGACACGGATTTACATGTTTATACTTAAAATGGTTACTGATATTTTATGCTTGTGCCAACACAATTTCATAGTCAAAGGAATCTAGGTGTGTTCTATAAATTGTTAGGGCATTAGAACGAAATTAATGACAGGTAACAAGTTAAAACCTAGTTTTACTTAAAGGAAGTAGTTTTTACATCACCAAACACAGATATCAGACATACTGAAAGTATTTAAATATGTCTGACACTCACGGGAGTTTTTTATAAAAACTGCACCAAAAGTGACTTGTTTGAGATTCTATTTACACTATGGTTAGTGCTCACTCTTGTAATAATATCTAACTGAAATGTCAATTGTCGATAGAATCGATTTGATTTGAAGTCCCCGCGAGAGACAGTATAATTAAGTCCCTTTGAGCTGGTTTTCTTTATTACCCTGTCTAATAAACGAACCAGCCTGACGAAATAAATCATTACACTTTAGATAATCATTTTACTATGCCCACGTAAAACTGAAATCAAGTTGGGTATTTTGTATTCGAGTGGACGAATCAAAATACCCATATTTCCATGAAGGCCTCTGTTTTTTTGCGTACCTAATTAATTACTTCGACTGCCTTCTTGAAATTAAATCAAATGAAGCATCCAAAATTATACGTCTGATTATTTTGATCTAAAACTTTCCAGAAACGTTAACAGTGGAACCTCGACAACATTGATTTAAGAGCCCGGTATATAAATTTGACCGATTCAGCTAAACTTTTTTCCATGAGTTTTCATAGTTACAAAAACATTTTTGCATGTTTTAATACAAAAATTGAAAGATCATTTCAATTGGAATTACCTACTCATATGGATCCTTTGTTGTCCGAAATAAATGTTTTTTTTAATGTCTATGTCTAGTGTTTTTTTCTTAAGCTGCTTCAAATCGCTCTGTTTAGCGCTATAAAATATACGACGTTATGACATTGGCTTTACATGCCCTCGGGGGCTCGCAGAGAGAGACCATGTCGCTCCGCGCTCTGACAATATTTACAAAAATGAGAGATTGAGGGTATTGAGGAACGTGTAAGTAGTGGATACCGAAAAATTGGGCGGCTGAGTAGCTCCTTGTATTGTTGTAATCCTTTAGTATGCCTATTTATGAAGATAACGTGTAAATGTTGTATTTTTGCGCGTTATTTTGCAAAAGTCGTATCTCGCGCAAACATACACCGGGCTCTTAAGAAACGCCCACAAATTTCATCATATGACAGTTATCGACAGAGAACTCACGGAAGGTTTGTAGGATTTTCTTTGAATCAATGGCATCGCGATTTGTTGAAAATATGTCCGAATTTCAGAAGTAACACCAACTTAACATTATACCTCTTATGCATATGCAGGTAAATAATTTTCGTTGCAGAATTATACCATAGAAAGGTGACAAATCAGTACCTGAGGGCTACTTGCGTCAACCAGGGTTATCAACAAATCCGGAATTAACTCTCATTTTTCATACTTAAAAACGCTTAATTCCCGGTTAGTTGTCTAACCCCGGATGATGCAGGTATCTCCGTGATGTCTTTTATAAAGCCATTCAGGTAATAATTGTACTGGATTAGCTACTATGAAGGAAAGGAAAAGAGATTAAATATTTCGTGTTGGAAGATTTTGATGAGTCCGCAATATTGCGGAACGTTATATTTCGAACATTACCTATATATCATGGTAATACCTAAGGATTTCGCGTTATTGAAGCTCAAGTTATCGAGGTCTTACTGTATCATAATTTTGACATTTTAATTCTATCGTTGATATGGTAAATGGGAGGTGTAGAATCCATACAGATGTCTTGTCTCTGTTTCTGTTAAAATTAAACTTACCTACAGCTACCTGCAACATAGGCTTAGGCAATTGCGCGTAGTGAAATAAATAGTGTTTTAAATAGAGCACGATAGTAGTTCAATTTGTAACCGCAGTCAATATCCCGGTGGGGTGTTATTAGCCGCTGCCCGCGGCCTGCCGATCCGCAGCCGATTTCTTTCAATGCAAGCTGTAATTGCAACAGCCACTGTTGGCCACGAGCTTGCAAAACGCTAGATTTAGTGATAGATTATCAGCTTTAACGCCATGACAATAACTGGTAGAGAGTCGTGTTTCAGCGGTTATGGGGTAACCTACCGTAGCATACACGGGATAAGATTATTGAACACGGCTGTGTCCTTGCGTCGCTTGTTTTTTATTTTATTTTTTATTACATACTAGCGACCCGCCCCGGCTTCGCACGGGTTATTATTATACATATAAACCTTCCTCTTGAATCACATATCTATAAAAACCGCATCATAATCCGTTGCGTAGTTTTAAAGATTTAAGCATACATAGGGATATAGGGACAGAGAAAGCGACTTTTTTTTATACTATGTAGTGATTATTTAGTAACGATTACCACGATCCTATTGTGCAAAACGTTCAAGTTGATAAAAGACCAAGTGTGGGTAGTTCGCAAAACCCGCGCGGATAGAAGACGTTGACATCAACTTTAGCCAGTCTTTCTCCGGGAGCACGGGGACAATGTCGCCCCTAAACGTCGGCGATAATTATTTTTATGCCACACCTGGCCATAAAACGCCTTTTTCCGCACGCTACGCGTACGGAAAAAGCCGATTTCTGCCCAAGTGTAGGCATAAAATGATGTACCTGACACGTGAGGTAATAAATAAAGCCCTTGATCGCATATTTACGTCCCTCGCTTGCAGCTCGGGTCGCAAACATCTGCGATCTCGGCCTTTCATTGTTTTACCGCACTAGTTAGGTAATGTACTATTATGCCACACCTGGCCATAAAGTGCCTTTTTCAAACCTTTTGCAAACATCTGCGATCTCGGCCTTTCTTTATTTTACCGCACTAGTTAGGTAATGTACTATTATTGTTTAATATGTGACTAAGCCCCGCTTTGTTTACTTTTTAAACTATTTTCGACGTCCAACGTCAAGTACACAATCCCGCAATTAGAATAGGAAAAAGACTATTTTATCCAGCAGTAGGTATTCATTAGTAATTTCCCAGTTGGTGTGTTCTCATCAGCGGCTTTAAGTACAATTCACTAACATGCATGCCTACATTGAAAATAGATTATCTATAATTATTTTGAAATTATTCAGTTTTTGTTGCGAAAAAATAGATTCATTCACCTACAATAATTGTAATACCTCGTACATAAAATTATTTATATAGGGAGGTAGATTTACGTACCCTAAAATTGTAAAGACTTTATTTATGACTTTGTGTCTTGAATACATTGATACAAATTAAAGCTTAACACAGAACACAGGGAAGAACGGACATGACGTATCTTTAAGGGCAAGGTACCTTGGTGTGGGCATGGAACCCTAAAAATACACAACATCTATGCATCAAAGGCAGCTAGTTAACGATTACCTATGCGAGCGCTCCGATAGTAATAAGTTTCTTGTCCAAGCACAATCGGTTGTCTCGCCGCGCGCCCGCCGGCTGTCACTCCGACAAAGTTATCACTCCTATAACGTCTCCGATATGGCACTTTTAGTGCTGCAACAAATGAAGCGGTTGCATTAAAACTTGTCCGGTGCATATCTGAGCGTAATTAATACGGGAGATAAGTCGCGGAGCCTCGCTCGTAATCGACTCGGGAGCTTCGCCACCGGGCCCGCTCAGCGGATGCCTCAGCCCTATATTAATAACAGTCCACCGATATCGGAGGTGGCCGCACCAAATGGGAAATTAAAAGGCTTTCATGGGATCCGCTCATTAGACTGATTTGTAGTTGTGCAGCCAGCGGCGCCGCACAAGGAGATATTAATGAGCATTGTAATCGCTTGTCCCTGACATGGGAATCATTTGTGCGCTCATTTATCGGGGGCCGTTAGTTTGACATTTTCTAATTTACATGAAACGCCGCTGGTCAGTCATCGGGCTCGTCAGAACAGAAGGTTATTTATGGGACGACTAGGTTGCGATAAAGTTGCTTTTATGATATAAAGCTTCATAAACTTATCAACGTTGTGTTTTTTTTTTGTTTTGGTATGTACGGTTTATCGGTTGCAAAAATGTGCCATAATGCATTTAATATTATTGTTTTAACCACAGGTCATCGAATTTCTGAGAAATATTGCTCAGACCTATGCGTCGATCCAGTCCTATCTTACTTATCTTTGGATAAGGTCAAGACATGTGGCTGTCGAGAATTTAATCAAAAATTATCGAGCGGTTTTGGCGGAATGACGGTAGGTAGACTTACTCTACCCAATCTACATACTATTCTTTAGGGTAGTCCTTATAAGGGAATGCAATCTTGACTTGAACCGAGATTGACGATTCGAGATCTCGTGCGAATATTTTTTTCGAGATCGAGTGTTTCGAGATCTCGTCTGTTTGACAGTCGAAATCGAGATTTCATAATATTTGCTTAAAATTGCCTTGTTATTTCATAAATTAATTGTCTATATTTATAAAATACCTGCTTAGGATACCCAAGTATGTAGGTATATCAGCAGAGTATAGGTTTATAGAATGTACATTGAGAAGAGAAAATATCGACACATATTAGCGTTTGTAAAGACTCACTTTCATTTTGATTTGAATAAGCGTTGGTAAGTTGTTTTTAATCATTTTATAAAATTGGTGCTGCTACTGCTGCTAGGCTTCCAATAATCGCAGCGCAAGTTGCAAAGAAAGTAGTGGAGATGAGAAAAAAAAACTCGACACAAGGTGAATCTCAACCTCTTTCAAAAATGAAGTGTGATGTCGACCGAGATTACTAGAATCGAGATTCCTCGATGAGATTGAATCTCGAATTTTTTTTCGGGATCTCTCGGTTTCAAGATATTGCGAGATCGAGATTGCATTCCCTAGCCCATTTGACAGATAAGTTGTGAATGTAAAATAATCATGCAATTTAGGTGGAATGTCGGGCACTTCTACCTCTGGCTTGTATGGAGCGACAGTGGTGTACTAGTAATCTCGCAATTGTCCCAGTCATTGTTCTAAAGTAGCCACGGCCGTATATCAGTGCGGCAGACGGGACCAATTGATACAAACGAGCGCGTGTCACGTCTAAATATAATATTAGGAATCTCGGCGCGAGCCAGGATATATTAATTTGGAGTCATTGTGTTAAGCTCACTAGACTTAATGTCTTCACGCTCCAGATTGATCTGGCTCTGGCATTCTCTATGCATCACCTCATATCGTGACATACTTTACTCGATTAACGAGTTAAAGTAAGTACACCTAAGTATATTTTGGTATCCATTTGTATGGTGAAATATAGATATATGTGTGCCTATACGATATGTTAATGAGCTAGTCACTAGCTTTTTTAATTGGAAGAGTGATGCAATAAACTTGATTACCTATCATCGTTCAAATAAAGCCAGTATTTTTTTCCACTTCTTAATTCATGTATAAATCATACATTGAAAGAGATGTCAAATACTACAGAAATCCTTTAATACATTTGTTTTCACTGACACCTGGCACAGTGAAATAGCTTATTTACCTTGTACGCTGGAATTAATATGTGTTTTCACTTAATTATTTTACCTCTTAATTATTAAATCAATATGTAAATTTGAACACTGCAATAAATATTTAAGTTTTAATTGATATTTAATTACTAATATGAGCGAATGGCTGTAATAAAACCCAATCAAAACAAGTTATTGGTACAAGTGTGGAAGTTATAATGATTGGGCAGTCTTTTTTTTATGGTGTCACCACGTCCGTCCAGCTACTTATTGGCGGATAACATAATTCGAGATGATCCGTAATTTATGTGGCGTGGACCCTTGCTCTTTGGAATGAGTTTAAATGACGATTTATGAATGAGGTCGGAGTGGTATTCTATTCGCTTACATGACGAACGTGAACGCGAACCACTTTGATATGAAAGGAGACTTTCTGTACAAACGCTGAAAAAAGGTCAAACCCTTAAAAAAATTGTTCCCTTTTTGAGCCAACTATGAGTCAAAATGTCCCGAAAAACTTTCCTGTAAACATTTTCCCATAGGCTAAATAATCACAATTTAAAACTCTAAGCAAAAGTCTTTAAAATAAAGATTATTCTTTCTCTTTATTCTTTCTTTATAATTAAGATTAGAAATTAAGACCCATATTAGTAACTGTGTTCTTCTGTTTTGACATTTTAAAGTTTGCCATTTTGCTTAGGAATTATCATTATTATTATTTTTCAAACCTACTTATACCGTTTATACTTATTGTATGAATTCTTATAATTTCGTTAGACGAAACCAATGCTGTGCTATATGACTTTTGTATTTGTTGTTTGGTTTTACTGTGAAATAAATAGGCCAAAAAAACATATTTTATTTATTTTTATACTTTAGTCACTACGTTTGCATCGTGCGTTGTTACAAGTTTCTAGAGGTCTTGGTTACACTGGATCTCGGTTTGGGACAAGCATCAAGAAGAGTTGCGCGAGAGCGGGCCGCGTCGGTCAGGAGCGGCACGCGCCGCGCCACACGACGGCTTTTGCCTGCTCTAACACTTAACTCTTGCCCGAGAGGCCACTTCCTCTTTCTAATGCATCGTTACTAGTTATTCTCGAATAAAATTTGGATAATCGTAGAAGCTGCGATTTTCTTTGAGCTTCCCCTTCTAATTTTATATCGCAGATGATTGACAAGACATACTCAATTCATTTTATTTTATGCAAAAATGGGACTCCCAAAGAGATTATCAGAAAAACAGACAAATAAAAAACAAAGAATATGTAAATCTATAAAATGGTGTTAGTTTTCGTTTGTGTAATCCCTATTAAATAAACTCTTCTTTTATTATATTTTCGTAATATATGATGTAGGCACCGGAGCCCTGGGGCTCCTAGGACTAACAATATATTTAATGTGACTCAGTTGGAAATGAAAAGTACAATAGTAACGCCACCTATTGTCTCTAATTTTGGCGCGATTTACGGCTACGTCTTGTTAGCCTGCTAATATTATTTGAGGTCATTGTTAAGAATAAATATCCGGAATAAAAAGCTAACTAAAAGTTAATTCGGCGTCAATCGTAAATAGCATCAATAGGCCCAGGCCCAGGGCTGGGCACTAAGCGCCTTGGTCACTTTTTCTGTTGTATATGACATCTTTTTCCATTTATAAATTATCAGTGTTTCATTCAATACCTTTGCCTTAAAAATCCTTATGGAATACACTATAACTTCCTCATTATTTATTGTGCAAAGCTTTTAGAGTGGGTTTATATACCTAGATACTAGTATTTATCAAAATAACTTACGAAAGAGAAGTTTTGCTAATGTTTACATTAAAATAGGTACTGCTTCAGGTGAGGTACTTATGTATATCCAAACCGCTTTAACTTCGCGAAATCTTTCGCGATTCACTTTGCGAATTTGATCGCTTTATTTAGGTATCTGGTCGTACATACGTAAGATTTTTTTTTTTATAAGCGATACACAGCTACAGGTTTCGTACCCGTACATGCACAGTCCACTCGATAGGTACCTACTGGTAAAATATAGAATCAACAATACCATAAAGGTTGAATAGTTATTTATTATACAAGGGGGCAAAGTTGTTGTTGAACTCTCGGGCTTATATTGAGACCCGAGCAAGCGAGAGATTCCAAAATTGAGCCACGAGCGTAGCGAGTGGTTCAATAACTGGAATCTTGAGCTTTACGAGGGTCTCAAGGCACGAGAGTTGAACAAACTTTGCTGCCGAGTGTAATACAACATTTTTCCCCTCACTATTGCGAGGAAAATATAGACTAAATACGATTATAAATCTTATCCACATGTAAGATATCTTGGAGAAACCATCAAAAATCACTTTCAAAATTTGTCATAGGGTAGGTACGCTCCTGGTACTTAGATATTGCCAGAGCTGGGCACCGTTAATCAAATAGTTAACTTCGTTAATCGCTAATCCGTTACAAAAAAAGTTAACTTCGTTAATCGTTAAAGCGCTACTTTTCGGAAGACTTAACGGAAGTTAACGTTAATCGTTAATCCGTTAACACGTGGTTTAAAGGGCATCTTTGAGTTAGTGATCTACAACTAATATTTAATCAGTTTCCTTCAAAAATATCCAATTTACCATCTGAGTACCTTTGAAAATTCAGGAGTTTTCTTAATGTCTCATGGCTTCCATCATTTGATCTGAAGTAAAATCCAATGCAACTATCTTGTAGACCTCCGAGGTCACAGACAAAATAACAATATCTCAAGTTGGAGGACAGGGCTAGAAATTATCGAACAGTTTCAATATGCCATCCCTAGTGTTCAAAATCAGGTCCACTGCAGCAAATTGATGGCTTGATTAAGAAAATACCCCAACTAATTATGAAAACCCTCCAATCACGTTGGACGTGCCGTTCAAATTTGAAGGTTGTCTGAATTTCTCAAGAACTCCATCATCAGAATATAAATCAAACCAAAAAGATGAATGTCTGTGTTTACCAACCAATTCCACTTTGACATCCCTGGTCTTCATCATCAGGTACACTCAACCAAATTGATGGTTTTTGTAAAGCAAAATGCTCGAGTTTCTTAAGAAAACGCCCAAATTAAGCCTATTAAATTTGAAGTGTTCCCTCAATATCACATGGATCCCATCATCAGAAATGAATTTTGAAAAAAATGGAACCAATCTGCAACCATCATGGATAATTTAAAATCGGTTCAGTATTGAAGGATTTCTGATGTAACAAACATAAAAATAAAATAAAAATAAAGAATAATAATAAAAAATCACATAATAAATAAATATTACAGGACATTCTTACACAAATTGACTAAGTCCCGCAGTAAGCTCAATAAGGCTTGTGTTACGGGTACTCAGACAACGATATATATAATATACAAATACATAAATTCATAGAAAACATCCATGACTCAGGAACAATTTTTTTTTTTTTATACTAAGACGGTGACAAACAAGCATACGGCCCGCCTGATGGTAAGCGGTCACCGTAGCCTATGGACGCCTGCAACTCCAGGGGTGTTACATGCGCGTTGCCGACCCTTTAAATCTGTGTTCCCCTAAATAAAGTTCCCCTAAATGTGTGACCCTAAATATCTGTGTTCATCACACAAATAAATGCCCTTACTGGGATTCGAACCCAGGACCATCGGCTTAGCAGGCAGGGTCACTACCAACTACGTCAACCGGTCGTCAAAATGAATGAATTGAGAAATTCTTCTTTTTTGAAAATTTGTAGTCGGGTGGAAACAGGATTTTTGCCGCGTGGCGTGGTATGTGCGGTATCTTTTTGGTAAGTATTTTGGAACTGGATTAACGATTAACGGACTTGGGAAAACTTAACGGAAGTTAATGATTCCGTTAACATATTCTGAAGTTAACTTAAAAGTTAATCCGTTAATGAAAATGTTAACTTCGTTAATTAACGATTAACGGATTAACGAGTTAATGCCCAGCTATGGATATTGCCAACAGCTTACCAAGTGCGGGATAAGACATGATCACATGTCCAATTTAAGGTGTGACCTCCGATTGCGGATATTTACTATGGGCATATAAGACTCACTTATACTGGACTGGTGGTAAGTGATAGGAATTAGATTACTTTGCCCCACATGTGGATAAAATGCGTTTTTCCACGCTAGTTTTAAAGGACAAAACAGCGCTTTCCGAGCTAGTGTGAGGGGAAAAGAATTTTGTTGTAAGGTTTAACTCGAGAGCAACGACATTTTCTTAGCGAATAGTTTGCTGCCTTATCGAGAGCCATGCTCTGGACTGCCATTTCTCGTCATACTGTTGCAGTATGTATATGGCCACGGCAGTGTCGTTAGCTTTCAAAAGTAACCTTTAATTAGAAGCTTAGATTTAAGGCGACTTACTCTATTTGTAAATTATAGACAAAGCAAGGTTACCAATTGGTATAAACCGTATTGATCATTGCTAATGTCAGCTAACAATAAATCAGAAAACCAGGTTTGACACCTTGTAAGAACAAGTTGTTCAGGACTCAAGCTTTTGTCCGAGCACTGCCATATTTTCTAAGTTACTTAGTGTGTCAACGGTATATTAGAGTGCGCTGGCAGTAAAACTTGGAATTGAGATATTTCTTGACAAACGGTATTTTGGAACGGCGACTATTTTTGCATATCTTATCGATCTTTAGCAAAGGTTAGAGTTAAATTGGTGTCTGGAGACAGCTAAGGTAGTAATACCTACAGAGCCCAACTAGGAGGCCAAACTAAGTTATTGAACACTTTGAGCGTCAAGAATCCAGCGAAAGTAAAGTGGCTGAACGGTATGCGCAATGTATTTAGATATCAGAATGTTTTCTATGAATAGTTTAATTAAAATATTCTTTACAATTGTATAGACCCGTAACTGCCTCTAGTCTTTCCCATCATGGAACATTGTGTTCCGAACCTTTGGGAGGCGTACGCGGAGCCGAAGCCAACACGCAGAGTCCCTTTCGACAATTTAATGAAATGTGATGTAATGTATTTTATTAGTTATATTATTAAAGGAATATACCTGACATACCTACTCCTACAGGCACTCCTCAGTGTCCGCAGAGTACTTTATGATGTTTGGCATATTGCGCGTTTTGGTTAAAGTACCTACATATTCTTTGTGCTCTTCACTTGTCTTGTTGTGGTAATTTGTTTGAATAAGTAATTTTTCAGTCCTCCGGCCGGTAAGCGCCACTTTACGCAAAACTAAATTGCCGCCTGCCGGCTCCGTCGGGCTGAAAAATAGTATACAAACCTCGGCCGGTAAATGGGAAAGCCTCGGATCACATGTTAGTCGACCTCGGCTTCGCCTCGGCCGACAATTACATGCAATCCGAGGCATTTCCCACTTAAACGGCCTTGGTATGTAATGTACTATGAATGGCAAGTGCTGCAAGTGTATGTCGGCCGGCGCTACCGTCCGCGTCTAATCGCTGCGCTCATTTCATTCCGTACATAGCTCGCATAGCTTCATTACGCACTCGATTGAATAAACGGTGATAGGAATGAGGCGCTCTGCAAGTTGATTGCTCAAATTTCCTCTTCAACTATCACAAAGATATGGTGAATTTCTAATTGGATAAACGTGTCGCTTCCTATTTAAAGGCGACGGCGAGCGTAACATATCCATTTAAGTGTGAGCTCCGATGGTTTGTTGTGCGACTGTGCGTGCGGAGGCCCGAGGGACCCTCATACGCCGGTGCCCGGCACGCGCCGTCATCCCCGGTAATGGCCGGCCAGCGCGTGCGTGCTCAATGACCATCTAATGAATTATGATAAATTTGTTTTAAAACCGCTTCCTGGGTGAGTATTCTTTTTGATATATTTGAGCCGCGGATATGATCTTTAAGGTTGCGTAGGTGGTAATTTGCTCTTTGATTTCAACCATTGTTTATTCAATATGTGTAAATTCAGAATAGGTAATTCATTATTCTGCGAATTTCAAGTCTTTGTCCTGTACCTTGGTAGGTACCAAGGTATGGTTTGCATTAGATATGAACGAAATTAAAAATCGAACGAGAAGGATTTGAGTTATTATCATTCGATTTGGCCGCTTTTGAAAAAATGGTTGTGACAGTTTTAACTTTCGGTTGAAGTGACATAGATTCCGTCCATGCTTAAGTTTCATAGATTTTGATAGCACAGACTTTGAAAGAGTTAAGTAAACGTCATAACTCATAACGTTTTGTAGAAGTTTAACGTTTAAAATAGCACTTTGAAGTTGACAGTTCACTTGCATGGAAAATATAACGTGTTTTGACTCCATCGACAACGACATTGTAGTATATAACAAATATCTTGACATAACGGCTTTAACAGGAGTCATACGCCACACTGAGTTATCAAAATCAAAGTGAGATGGTATGGTAGTTATGGTACATACTTGCAACCCTTTATTGGATTTTTGTAACGTTGTCACCAATTACATTATAAGTACCTACCTATAATAGTAAAATAAATCGACGTAGAAGAATCATAAAAGTAACTCTGGGAAATCCAATTCAGCGCTTCGCTGTTCAATTTGATCAGACCCTTCCCCGAGAGGAGGCAGGTTTGGATATATCGCGATAGGTAGCACTTGAGTGACAAGCAGTTGGTGATTAGTTAGGCTTTTATATTGCAGTGTGTCATGTCTCGCGCGCCGTAAATCTCCGATGAGCGGCGATAGCTCCTGCGCACCCGCGCTCGCGCCGCTGCGCGCGCAGCCTGCAGAGTGCACACACGTCTTCATATATATCTACACAATCTTCTTCTTCCATGCCTTATCCCGTTATTTGGGGTCGGCCCTCCTCGTTTTAAGGCGCCAAGCAACTCGATCTTGGGTTGTCTCATTGTCCATCTGTGCCCGCTCCATATCCTTGGCAACGGTTGTCCACCACGTGGTTTTCGGTCGTCCTCTACCTCTCTTCTGATCCGGGATAGCCAGAGCCTTTCTTACAATATGGTCTTCGTCTCGCCTCATCACATGTCCATACCATCGTAATCGACTCTCCACCATTTTGTCTACAATGGGTGCAACTTTAAAGGAACCGCGAATGTACTCATTCCGTACTCTGTCCATTCTCGTGACACCCGCTGCCCACCGCAACATTCGCATTTCACTCGTATGGAGCCTCTGTTCATGTTGCTGTTTGGAAGCCCAGCACTCGGATCCATACATCATGGCCGGCCTCACGGCAGTTTTGTACACTTTGCCCTTCAGCTGTATGGGCATTTTCGGATCGCATAGTACTCCCGATAGGGTTCTCCATTTGAGCCACGCTGCGTTAATTCTATGCGTCACATCAGAATCGATTGCGGCATCATCAGAAAGTACCGATCCCAGATATTTGAACTGGCGGGCTTTGGGCAGAGGTTGTCCATCCAGGAATAAGGCAGTGTTGGGTATTGGTTTCTCACAAAATCTACAATGCAGGTATTCAGTCTTCTTTCTGCTTATGCGGAGCCCATTGTTTTCAAGTGCTTCCTTCCATTGAATTAGTGAGGTCTGGAGCTTCTCTGCACACTTATCTAACAGAACAATGTCGTCCGCATATAGCATGCACCAAGGGACACAAGGCTGAATATGTCTAGTAAGATTGATATATATCTACACAATGACGCTCAAAAATATATTCACGTAGTCCGAATGTAATGGTTGACAGTCGATTTAATTGAGTCCAAGTTAACAATCTGAATATTTTACAAAACAAATTTGCATAAGTGTTAGGTACGTTGATCTTCACAGAACGTCGCGATTATTTCAAGAAATTATCAATAACCGATGTCAGCATTCTTTAGCCACTTTTTAGTAACTTTTCTCGTAACAGTTTTTTAAGATAGCATAGGTACTAAAAGATGATTTACACGTACGAGCAATAAAACGGAAATGTCACTACAGTGATCAATAATGGTTCATTCTCAATAATTAAATATTTATTTTCGAAATATATACAGTAAGTGTAACTTACCTAACTACCTACCTCTACCTACCTTAAATCTAAAGTAGGTCCTTGAGGCATTGTACCTAGGATATTCTCAATTAAATGTGTATGAAATATAACAACTGTTAAATACAGTAGTAAAAGTACTAGTGGAATATATTAAATACATAGCTATACAGACATAATTTAACGACGAATTTTATTATACAAAGGTACTGGCCCAAGTCTTTAATTTTAACTTCATAGTCGTTATCATTATTAATCATCCGAGCTTAACTCAACGAACGCTATTATTAAAGTAAATATTGACTAAATCTGACATTTGATTAAGAGACGACTCTGCGTTATTACCTCTCTTAATTGTATGTTTTTGTGAAATACACATAAATTACATGGAAAGTGACTCGTACACAATATGACAAGTTATCCGCCGGAGTAAACGCGGTGGCCGCGCCGGCTAACGGTTCTCCTATAACCGTTTAAAGCGATTCCGATCCAGCTTTGAAAAGTTTACTTAATTTGATACGCCACTAAAATTGGGCTCGAGACGGTATCCGCCTGTAAGGAGGAAGTTTAAATTAATTTGGAGCTTAGTTTATGTATAATTTGCGCGTCATTCCCTTTTAATGCGTTTTAATTCGATCTCTACTTTAAATGCGCATATTTAAACAGAAACTTGGATCTTATTCTCGTATGTACTTTTAACGTATCTAACTAGCACCGAAAAAGTTTTGGTTAGTATGTATTTTTTTGCTAAAAGAAAATTAAAAGATTATTTTTACTTTTGATCACGGAATGGATGCGCATACCAGTAGGACCCATCCCTGAATCTTAAATCTACCTATTCAACCTTGATGTGGTGACTGTGTTAAAAATAACCCGATTTAAAAATAACGCCCTACATAATTATCGGAAAAGGTCGCAGTTATTTTCGGACACGATTTCTATTGAAATAATCGAAAAAGAATATGGAGGCTGTTTGACGATGACGTCACATGCCTGGCTAATGATTTTGACAGTTGGAAAAAAGAAAAGCGATCCGGTTGGACTGAAATTAAATTGTTGTTTCTGAATATAGACCTATAGTATCGAAATCGATTAGTTCTCGCTATTAAAATCGTTAGGAATAGTTCCGTGTTCCGTGGAAATGTTGCAATGGCCCTTAGATGAGGCCTGTCGAATTATTGGACGCTTACAACACCAAGTGCTGGTGGTCTCGCTTTGTGTATATTTTTAATACTATTTGAGTTTATCGGTTTTTATTCTACTTATTTGGACATACAAAATAAATTTCATTCGAATGACCCAAGTTTCTCAAATCTTTTTATTATCAGACAAGTAATATTCGATCGATTTGATATATATTTCAGTTTATAATATTCGTTGTTGTTGGGATGTGCGATAGCACCGCACCTGTCAATTTTCTTCATGAATGCAATGACAAAATCAACAAACATTAATGTTTCTTTTTGTTTTTTTTTCTTATGAATTTATATATTACGCAATTGGAAAACAATTCAAATTATTTATTATAAACACTTTGATTAGTGTTCTCTTTATAATTAGCCGTACTTACATATTTAGAATAATATAGGCTTACATTAATAGTATAGGCTAAATAAAAAGTGACAAGTCCTTTCAAAATTCAATTATAAATTATAGTGGATAGCGAAACCTGTTCCAACGTGATACAGTCTTGTACTAGTACGGGGAGCAGATGATGCTTACTCACCTTTTTTAAAGTTTCTACATAACGCTTTCAATTCATCAACTGTAGGCTGTACCTCAATGGCGTGGGGCCTACAATTGGTCAGCATGACTTATTATATAGTTCAACATTAATAGTAACCTGTAAAAGTAAGTATATTGTGTCATAAGCATTGAATAAAGTTATTTTTATTTATTTATTTTAAAATAAATTAGGTACTTATTGTAGAACTTTATAACAATTATAATATAACTTATCTATCATTTTGGAAATATTTAAAATATTAAAAAGACTTCAATTTCCTTTATGGGTTTTTAATGGCTCGGCAACGCGCAGGTGACACCCCTTGAGATTCAGGCGTCCATAAGCTCCATAAGAAGAGCATATAACAAAATATTTGGCCGCATCTTTCATATTTTAACCCATCGAAATCCTTAATCGTAATATCGTATGATCCGATAGCTTATAAACTCATTGCTGATTAAGGGTATGAATTATCGATCTCGATAGAGGATCATATCGATAGCCTATCGAGACCGGTCTGTCGTCGCTGATTAAAAAGCAAATTGAAATGCTTCGTGTCAAGCACTATTAATTTTTATGACTTGGACCGGCGCTTCATTTATGTATGAATTGCTTTTATCTTGGCTACTGATATCGATTGTTAATTTGAAGTTGTGATGTTATTGTGAAATAGTTGTCATTACAAAACATTAATAGGTAAATTACGCAATGTGCATGTAAAATGGCTTTATTCTGTGGTAAATTTTATTTGTATGTGCGTTTATTACAAGTTACTACGTTTTATATATGTAAGTTTATATGGCATGGATGTTGTACTAATTATATTTCTCAACCCTTCTCCACCTCTTCTGTCTCTAGAAATTAAAAAAATCTCAGGTAGAAAAGATCAAATGTTGCCCATAAAATATGACACAGTATGTATTTACAGTATTCAAAAAAATTACAAATAAGTCAATAATAACACTTAGTTTATTTCGGCACAAAAATTTTGATCAGAGAATTGAGATGAATGTGCTGACCTAATTTAAATGTAAGCTCCCGACCGTTCAGTTATTTACGACGCCATGTACTAAAAAGCTTTTCAATGTGTTTTAATTATATTGTAGTTATTTATATTGGCGTAGTACCATAAAGTGATAAAGTAAACTTGTTCGCTAACAAATTAATTGTAAAGTAAGGTCGTAAAGCTGTTCTTAAGTCAACCGCGCATCAGTGGTAGCATTCAGAATGCTTGCGCACGGGCAAATTGTTCACTTGACCGATCAGTATAAGAGCGTTATATGATCCCACATATTTTTTACAGATCTTTGGATCTCGATAGACTGGTTGCCATGAAAACTTAAGTAATTTCAATAAGAATATTTGGCTTGAACGTGGCTGGAACGACTCGCAATGGCGGACCACCGGCCGCGGTGCTTTAGTTGCGGGGATTTATTGTTATAAAAATAATGTATCATCGGCGTGAGACGCCGGCGCCGCACAATGGTCGTAACAAGCGGGCCACCAGCGCCGCCCAACCGGTGGACACTTCTGCCCTACTTTAGTTGATACACACAATAGTACGTACATTGTGTATTAAGGGCGGTAAACAAGAAATTTCGAACGAGTGTGAATTTAAGACGCCCGAGTCGAAGACGAGGGCTTAATTTTAGCACGAGTTCTTAATTCTTGTACTGGCCGTAATACATACAATGTTTTTCATCACATTTGTGAGGAACTAACTTTCTAGGCAGATAAAGAAAGGAAAGAACGAATCAATAATTATTAGCGGTAGTGTAGTAGCACAGTCCACAGTACTCTGGAGTGAGCGCGACAACGTGCGGCGCGCGCATGGGGGGCAGGTCCTCCGGGAGCTCCGGGCGGGCGGTAAAGTAGTATGAGAATCCATTAAGGCCATGGGCTTAATACAGCTCATTAAGTCTAAGGCCCGCTTGCACCAACCAGCAGAGTTAACCGCTAACCCGGAGTTTGGCTGTCAAATGCCATACAAAAAATCATCCGGGTTATGTGGATCCGGGTTACACTACCCTGGGTAGTGCAAGCGACCCTAAGTATGCTTGCCAATTAATATCACCATTTACTAGAAGATGTGATAAAAAAGTATAATAAGTCTCATTTGACTTTACTTTTGATCGAGCGACAGTCTCTTTCTGTTCTGACGGGCTAGCAGTACCGGAGCAATGTGTTAGATTGGTTCACGCAAAGGAAACCCACTGCGAGGTACTAAAAGGTGACTTTACTATAAAACTGCAAAGCAAAAAGTCACCGTTTAGTATTGTATACATATTATAACGCCATAAGAACGCGCGTTTGCGCCCACTGCTTACAAGTGGTCAACTTTTTGCAACAATAAAGCTACAATTGCTACAATGCATACAACTGGATCACAACTAAATATGGCAAGTCAATCAGAAGTCCTACCACAAGAGTGCTGCCACAGTAAGTATCTTGCGGGCGAGAAAGGCACCTGTAACTTTCTGACTGTTCGGTTTTGACAATGACCGTTGTCTCTTTCTAGTGTGCTAGGGTTGCAGGAGTCAAATGCTATGCTGCTGCTATATGCAATTTCTAAATAAGATAACTCTGAAAACACTGCATAGTGCGTTCGCATCTATACACACATGCTATTCTGAATTTGAACATGGTACTATTATTTACGTTTTGCATTATATTTATATCTGTAACTCCAATCAAAAAGTTAATTAATGGTTGTTTTTATATATTGTGTGACGGTTAATATTTACACAGAAATGTAATAAATACGAAATAATTGGTATAATAGATGGAATATAATTTTCAATAGGTACACAATTATTGAATGATTTACACCACTAATAAGAAACTTCTAAAATAATTAACATAATAATATGAATAAAACAATCAAGCACTATCTAGACCCGTTTATTAATTTATCACATTTCAATCAATTAATTGGATCTGCGGCCGTCGTAAACGAATATCAAAGTTTGAATAATTTCGTTATTAATAACTGTTTGTAAACAACTAGTTCTGTAACCGGTACTAGTTGGGCCTACAATTAAATTCTATTAACGCGACAACCCTAATAATACTAGGAGTAATATGTAATTAGGCGACAGTGAATGTGACAACGCAGCGCTTGAAATATCTCTCATTCTTATTTGATGGGGCCGCGGGCCAAAATTAGGGTTGTTACCGGTCGGAATTCCCGGTCGGGTTCTGATCCGTATCGCACTTCGCACGCTGCCCAGTAGCAATTAAATTAAACTGTTGTGGAGCTCGAATGGACGCAGCTTAGTGGTAGTTCGTGATATGGCGATTTATGATCAATTTAACACTAAATAGAAAATTGATGAAAGTTCTAGCTCTAGTCGGCAGGTATGGGTAGATATTTTAAATCTTAGGGCGGTAAAATAAAAATAAAAGATTTTTGATTTTGTTTGAAAACCAATTTAAATGGCGAACTGTAGTTTTTACTATTCAAAACATCTCACAGCCCAAATTAATATTTACATATCGATTTTGGTTAACATGTATATAGAAATGTTTGAAAGATGGGCAATGTCACCAGGCATCCAAAACAATTTCGAAAAGTACGTCGCTGCATCAATGCTTGCTAACAACATGTTATCACTTACCACAATGTAGCCATATAAATCCTTACGACTGTAGTAGGGGCAGTTGAAATAATCCTCTTATGGGGAAAACGAAATACTTATAAAATTATTTTCTCCTAATATTAATAATACCATTAATTAATTGAATTCTACAGGGTGTTCTTGGGCATTTGCTTTAATTTGGTCATGTGGCTTGGTATAATTAAGGAAACAGAATGGCATAGTTAGTTTTATTAAACCCGTTAATTTTAATTTTTTTAATTTTTCATACAAAATAATTACATGTTGCACCAAACGCTAATGGGCATTAGAATTTACTTTACTAAGTAAGTGACAACTATGACATATCATTGTCATGTCGAATACTCATACTCCGTTTACACACATGCAAATCCCATATAAGATAAAATAAAATTAGTAGTTATTTTCTAAATGGAGCTAATTAGAATACCAGTGTCTTTGAGAAATTAACTTAATTTAAGCTAAAGAATGCACCCTTGAATTTAAAGCAATTGCTCAAAAACACGTTGTATAATATTGTGTAACATAAGTTTATTTAATAGCATAATAAAAATTACAAACAGGGATTTGTTGAGATGAGATAGCCTGTAAGAACAAGACTGTCTCTGCCTCTTGAATGATTGCAATTGAAATAATTTCATTTTTACATAAATTGGCTCAGTAGGTCCAAGACTTACCCTGCTATTAACTTCAGCATGACGAAACTATTAAAACTAACATGTCAGTCTGTCATCTAGCAACCCTAGTGCGGTTATGAAAGTTTTGTTGCAATAATTATATGGCACAAACGCTGAGAAGTGGCCGGGCGGCTACACGGTCATTGTTAGTTCTAAATGACGTAAGTGCCACGCTATTTATAACGATGTACGTCCTTTTTCAACGATATTGTAGCTCGCGACACTATTAATACAGGCACGACAAGCGTTTGATTGCAAGTCCTCGTCCCGGCACCACACGTTGTCACATTCTTACTACGACAATGTCTTAACTACCTTCCAGCTTCATACTCACATGGAACTTTGTAAGATTAACCCTACAATGTTATTACAGGTTCCAGCGATACATACTAATATTAATTACATTTAAACTGCACTTTGTAAAAAATCCACTTTGCTTGATTAGAGCGCTTCTGTACTTAATTACATAAACATAACTGGTTTTAGGAAATAAAATCGCAGTAAAAGTGCGGGAACTTGTCTGTCATCGTCGCTTACGGGACATATTCTCGAGGACACTGTTAACTAATGATAGCCGGTTCACTGTTTATGTATAACATTCTCGGTAGACTGGAATTTAGATGTATCAATCGTGGGATTCGTTGGTAAAGGGGTGCCGTAGGAAATTTTCCCACTTCGGAAATGATTTCAAATAGGTAAGTAAAGTTATCGGAAATGTTTTTCCAGTAATGAGCCAGAAAAGTTAACATTTCCAGTATGTGCTAAAGTTTTCGGTAACAAGCGGATATTTACGATTGATTAGAGCATTAGAGTACGAGAGTGTAGCTACGTAATGACTTAATTAAAATCAAAAATTGCATTGACAACAAAGATGTAAAATTATTATTAGGAACCGTAAATTACTGACATTTTGGGGATGCTGACGGTGACATTACTGGGAATTTATTTACCCATAAGAATCTTTACTTTGACCGGCACGCGTCAGCGTCACTAATCCTGGGTGACGCAACGGTATGAAAAAGTGAGAACGATAGGAGGATAACTGAACAGACAACACTAGTTTCATGGAGAGCTGAAGGGGTTTGAAAAATTTACTTTGCTCAGCAAACGGACGAGTCTCTTCAATGACCTATCGAAGAGACTCAGAGAGGCCACAGGAGACCCAAGAACTAGTAGCTTCCTCGGTCTACGTATCAGTCTGGCAATCTAGCGAGGAAATGCTGGCAGCGTCCTCGGTACCATGCCGCAGGGGCCTGTTTTAGATTTATAAAATAAATTTTATCTAGTTTTATATGGTATAGTTAAACTTCTAGATTGAAATTTGTATTATACACCATGGGCGTTAATAACCGCGTATTCCTGACCGCATTAAGACTATAAATAATTTCATATCTAATTATGTGGATTTGGCTTAGTTTCAGAGATAATAACATCTTTCTCTCAAACAAAATAAAATAAAATAAAATAAACTGTTTTTATCATAACTCATGCAAAAAGCATTTTTTGCTGCAGGTTTACCACTATGAGGTAGTTAGATAGTTTTGATATAGGTACTTATCATTGACTGATATTAGAAAAAAATAAGAAAAAAATACGCGAAAACCTTTACCTCTAAAACTGAATTTAAAAATCTTTCGAACTCTTTTTTCGGTTATGACTTATTACAGGCCAGGCCATGTACCTACCTATAAATGTATTATAAAAAATACCACAAATATCACAAAAGTGATATTACATTTTTTGCTTTTCTTAAAGTCAAGAATACATGGTTAAACTCTTTATTTTTGTTATTAACAGCCACGGTGTATGTTTTAGTGTATTTTATTAGAATACAAGTCATAACTAATAATTATTATTACTAGCAACTGTGTATTTATTTAGTATCCATGACTCCATGACTCCCGATTTGTGCTTATTTTGTTCAGTTGTTGAGAAGGGTGTCTAGATCATTGCTTTTGTGGGAATGATCCCGAATTTTTGTGGGACTCGAGAAAAAAACGATAATTTTTAACGAGAAATTTTGCCTGTGGATATTTGGGTGCTGGCTAAGTAATTCTTCCTGTTAGGTATATGTTATTTTATTAACTACTGACAGTTACTTGTTATTGTAAAAGACAATAAAATCGGTCTTCCGTTTTATGTACTTACTTCCATTGGCTTACTAAATCAGCTTACTTCAAGCGATTACGCCTTATGAACAGCGCTGATGGCACGGTCCGGAGCGATTACACGAACGCTTAATCAACGCTACTGCGACGAGGTTTGATTGCGAATGATAAATAGATGTCTATGGAACGGTCCTGCGAGCCATGTGTTCCGATCGCTTGTCATGTGCAGGTGAGTCGAAGGCAGATAAATGAGTTCCAGCATAGGCAGAGATTACAGACAGTATGGGCATTAGGCTGAAATGACAGTCGTCCTCACGGTTAACGATTGTATACGTAAGCTAATCTTGTTTTAAATCCGACGTCGACGTTGGAGAATGTGTAAAAATCGAGAAAAATCAGCGTTCGAATAATTTCCACCTCCGATTCTATCTGAGTGATTCGATTCTGTCTTAGTTGCTGCTTAGGAATTGAATTTCAAAAATTATTTTTATAGTCGAATCGAACTTCAAGTAAGCATTCGTCTGGTTTAGGGTATTCTACCATTGGCGTTTCATACTAAAAATTCCGAACGTACCGAAAATCGGAGTACAGAAAACCAGTCCTGGGACTAGTAAACCAGACCCTACTCTGGTTCGCACCTATCTTACTAAAAAACGTAGCACAAAGGAATATATCTTTCCCCTTTTGTCAAAAACTGAGGCTAGTAAGTTGCAAGTACATTGCAGCAGATTTTTTTTAATACTACGATAGTGACAAACAAGCATACGGCCCGCCTGATGGTAAGCGGTCACCGTAGCCTATGGACGCCTGCAACACCAGCGGGGCTAAGATGCCAAGCTGATATCCTGATAATTGCTGGATAAGACGATAGTTTGTCGGCATGTTCTGACAATTTCTGATAATTTTAAACAGTCTGTCAAATGTCTTTGCATTTGGCAGCTGTTACCGTCGCGCTATTCTTGCAATTTGTCAGATTATCAACTTACAGCATTATCTTATGATATTCGTAGATAACCATCTTAGGCCCGCAGGGGTCGTGTTACATACATGCGCGTTGCCGACCCTTTAAAAAAAAGGAGGATTCGCTGTGTTGACAGCTAAACGGGCCAAGGGCTTTGCTCCGTGGGTCCTCAGCTGTCAACACAGCGAATCCTCTTGGAGCTCTGGCGACCTTTACGAATTCCTACGATCTCACCCAAAGCATTGAAAGACACATTTATCCAGCAGACATATTCCGGCTAATAATAGAGAATAAGTGGCGGTAAAAGTAAAGTAATAGGTAAAAGTACCTATGCTGCTGTTAGTACTGTACGTACAGTCGCCATCAGCGGAGCGGCCAGAGTGCTCAAAAATATATGACCGACAATAGAAGCGTTCTCTCATGTTTGTGACCAGTTTGGCCGGTACGATATATCTGATGGTGACTGTACGTACAAACAGTAATACCCTTACCTGATCTTTGGCAGATCTTATGCCGTTGCAACAGGTATTACAAATTGTTAGTTAACAGTGTTGGCGATGGTACATCGACTCGCTGGTGTAGATGAATTTCACGACAATTTCGCTTACGTGACGCTTTCGCCTTGTATTGCAGCTACTTCAATAAAATCTGTAAATCTCGAGAATACCAAATTGTCAGCCAAGTCATGAAATATCATCAGCGTTTCTAGAAATAATGGAAGAATCGCATTCCGTAAGCGATATTCTCGAGGAATGCTCCTGAACCTGATTCGCCTGGTTTAGTAAGCAGTTGGACTGTTCAACCAGTTCGTTGCGAGCTTATAGCTCTATAACCTCGCTTGTCACTTGTCAATCGCTGATCTAATACTGATAAACACGTGGGTTAGGTCTTGGTGTTCGCACAAAGAAACAAAGTGTAGGTATATATCGAGATAATACAGACAGTATAATAAAACGGTTGTAGGTAAGCGAGCACAATATATTTAAAAAAAAAATCTGCTTTCGTTAGTGTACCTGTTGGAGAGGATTTGGTTTTGGTGTTTGTGGTCTGTCATTTTAAATCATTGGTGGAGTGTGTGTTTAATCTACTAACCTGAATCATAGAATACCTTCTCGAATACCAGGCCGATAACACAAATATTTTATGGCAAGCTGATTTGATCGTGTGAATTGGTACCTGAAGGGTTAGCATGGTTGCCATTTTATCGACTATCACGCTGTGCGTCACTTTCGCACTTACATATTTGTTAGAACGTGACAGCCTCGGAGATAAACGATAAAAACCCGACCATCATAGACCAGCAGCAGAAAGATCATGTTCACCTATTTTACGCGTATATGGTTATATACAAGGTGTAACATTTAAATGCTAGGGCGTACTGAATCAGTATCGTGGCCTTATAAGGAAAACAAAATTTTGACGCGAAAAAAAATGTATGGAGGATGGTTCTATTTGGACGACGATATTCTCCATACAAAAAAAATATATTGCGTCCATCATTATTTATTCCTAATCAATCCTGATATTTTACGTCCTTAAACAGATCATCAGCATTTCAATCGCTGTGTAGGTTCATGGGTCTTTAGAATTTTGAAGTTAATTCCTACCTAGAACGCCACAGGCTGAATACAGCCGACGTTGATGTAAAAATAAACGATTACCCGTCTTTTTGTACCGTCGAATTTTTTGCGACTTCGTTTTATTTACTGGCGTAATCGATTGATTTTTTACGGTAGCTTTAAGAAGTTTGCAATTCAATAAGTGTCAGGTATCATTAATAAATTTTGTAACACGATATTAATATCATTTAGCTCCGCCAGGAACTTTTTGTTAAGTAATTAAGCCAAATCGATGACGTTTAAAAATAAATATCAATCGCAGACGCAATGACTCATCGATATATGCAGGTTCTATTTCAGAGTCAATATTATGGACAATGTGTATGAATTACGTCATCGACACATTTACAGCTCAAAGAAAGGTTGTTGGGGTCGCCGATTACGTACGTAAGCACCGGACTATACGACCTACATAAATATCTAACTAACAATAGAATTCAGGGCTAAGTATTCATGAAACGGACAGGATAAAATAGTTTACGAATACCTACTCATAATCTCATAAATCGTAGATTATTGTCAAAATGTTGCTAGATGGAATTTGATCAGTCTTTTTTTATTTATACTACGACGGTGACAAACAAGCATACGGCCCGCCTGATGGTAAGCGGTCACCGTAGCCTATGGACGCCTGCAACTCCAGGGGTGTTACATGCGCGTTGCAAACCCTTTAAAAACTTTAACACTCCTTTTTTCAAAACAAAATAATTTCCTTAGTTAAATAGCTTTTATCTTTCAAATGAAATGGGAGGTAGGTACCACTCATTTCCTTACATTGCACTGCAACGGAAATATTATGCCATCTATAAAATTTATAGCGAAGAAAATAG
The DNA here is from genome assembly GCA_949128165.1 of Lathronympha strigana. Lineage (NCBI taxonomy): Eukaryota > Metazoa > Arthropoda > Insecta > Lepidoptera > Tortricidae > Lathronympha > Lathronympha strigana. The sequence goes on from OX421911.1 coordinate 7,980,413, forward strand.
TTATTTCATGCCTATCCCTCGCCCAACACGAGTACCTTAATCGACCCAAGTACCCTACGCATTGCCGTCGGCCACCGCCTTGGGGTCGGAATCTGCGCGGACCACAATTGCTTCTCTTGTGGGGCTTCGGTTGATCGACTTGGGTACCACGGTTTCTCGTGCTCCTCGGGTGCAGGACGCCTGCCTCGCCACTCCGTTCTCAATGACATCCTCAGAAGGGCTCTCTTCAGTGCCAAACGTCCCCACTTTTTTGGAACCATAGATCGTACGGGACGATGGCAAGCGCCCCGATGGGATGTCTTTGATTCCGTGGAGGATGCCACGCGCTGGTCTGGGACGCCACTTGTGGCTGACACACTGGCGGCGTCCTACCTTTTAGTGACCACCAGATAGGCCGGGGCGGCGGCGGACGCGCGAGAGCGCCCTAAGGGTAATAAATACAGCTGTCTCGGCGCCAGCTACGAATTCGTAGCTTTTGGCGTTGACCGTCGAGACACTCGGCCTGTGGGGCAAGGGTGCTCGCAGGCTCCATAAAGAGATCGCCAAACGGTTGAGGGAAACAAAAGGGGACTCTCGAGCAGACAGCTTTCTCGCGCAAAGGATTGCCATCGCGATCCAGCGCGGGAATGCTGCCTGTGTGATGATCACCTTGCCACCAGGCGAAAGTTTGGAGGATTCGGAGATATAGTTTTTTAAGGTAGTTTTATTTTTAAGTTAGTTTTAATCGTCGTATTTTATAGTTAGTTTTAGATTTATTTAAGATTAGTTTATTTTTAAATACCTATATCTAGTTTTACTTTTATTGTATTATACTTAGTTATTTATTATAAATAATAAAAACTTCTCACTTCTGTTATTTACTTGTTTTACATCTAATGTAAAGTCTTATGTTTCGTTACAATGTCATGTGTTTGTTGTGAGACAAGTTAGGAACTAACTTTTTGGTTTTAATGCAATGATATTTTTGCATTACACACTTGGGTGCGTGTAATGCGAAAAAAGTGACTTGGCCATTATGCCGGAATTTAGAGATGTGTCTACATAATTTTTGAAGTAAAATTGCGTTATAATTGCGTTTGTCGAATAGAGGTGTGCGCCAGAAAACATGCTAACGACGACGTCTGAAAGAGGCCACAATAGTACATCTCTACAGTGAGTATTGTGACAAAGCGTACGGCGTGACGCTGAAAGCAATCGATGGCATAGGAGATCCCACGTCGCACTTAGTTTCATGATTTTTTTCCGCAATTTTACTTTACGGGGGGATTTTTAAATGCGCGGCCGTGGCGTCTCTTCGTCTAAGCCAATACCACAAATTCAGTGCAAGCAAATGAACTTTTGATACCGATCTCCTTATCCAAAACGATACATATACTTGCTAGTTACAGATACAACCCTACAAGGAATAATAAGACTAATAAGATTACGAACAGTTGGCCATTAAGCCGGCATTTAGAGATGTGTCTACATAATTGTTTGAAGTAATATTGTTTTATGATTGCGCTCGTGATCGCGGGCCCCTTGAAGGCACTAATTAATTGAGAGCATGCCATGTGTTCTTCTTGTTCACCGAGCGACTCGAACTGTCAAGCCAACCAGTGTATAGGTAAGTACTATTACTATTCCAACGAAGAAATGATTGACACACTAGAAACACTTTAACGCACGTTGTATTATCCCGAGTGCCAGCTAGAATGCATCTAATCTGGCCAAATAGAATGTCAGTCAGTAAAAAAGTAAACATATAAGTATATATCCATCTCTCTTTTGGGGGTGATAGTATTATGGAAAGGCAAATACAGTGATTTTCTCCGACTGCACGAATTAGGAGGGATCCTGTCGATGGCCAAATAAGGGGATACCCAAGTTTTGGATGGGAAACCGAGTCTATTTCATTCAGTCTCATTGCGCGATTGGAATGCTTGGCCAGCACCGCGCGTGTCGGCATATCGGCTGATTTACAGCGGGCCAAATGTTCCCCGAGTGAACCCGGCTCCTTTCATTAATATCCGTTAATTGTTGTCTGAGCTAAGTCATATCGTTCGATGTTGCAACTTGAGATCTGTGTGATTTATTGATATTTGGCCAGTAAAGCTAAAGTAATGGAATATAGGCCGTACCATAACGTCTTAACGCGATTCAGTTGACGACCTAAACTGAGTCGCTTCCATACAACTGAACCTAAACTAAATCGCGTTAAGACGTTATGGTAAGGCCTCCTTGATAATTTATATTTTCGTGAAGAATCGTCGCATCGTTCTGTAGACAAATGGCACCGTACGAATTGCTAATTTTAAATTTAAACGAAACATATATGACCCAGTACTGCACCAAAAGTGCGATATGTCAAACACTGGGAGGTTTGCCTCACGAGAGATAGCTAAGAATTCTAAGAAATGCAAATGGCTAAGGTAAACTGAACTGTTGTTTTGAAGGATAAATAACCCGAATGGAAACTTTGCGGGTTGTTATTCGTGAGAGATGAACTTCTAAATGATGTCAACAGGAATTTCAGTATTATAATATGAACCAAACGAATTAAAATTTTAGAATTCACACACAATACTTTATTACTTATATCGGGTTACTAGTATCAATAAGGTCGAAAATAGCTATTAATATGACTGTCTGATACTCATGAGTGTTTTCTAATTAAATTACGTTATTAGGGACTTATTGTATACATACGTCCAATAGCTTAGCTTATTGTTGATAATTTTAGTCCAAAACGCGTATGCATGACGTCAATATAACTTGGTTTATGTATAACTCGCAGGTTTTTCTTTGACGCTGTCCAGCAAAAGTGTCTATCTTTATTTATGTGCTTCGATTACGGCAACCTCAGCTTTCTTCCATCCTACCCTGACATCGCCGTGTTTACATTGTTGTAGGTAGACCATAAATTACTGCACTATCGGAAAACGATGTGTTATGCCCAGTTTAGCCTACATAAATACAAAATACTGTTACATAATGCATTGACGGCTGCATTTTATTGTAGAATTTGGAGAATAAATATTTTCTTTATATCAGTAGGGCATTGTTGCGCGACAGTTAACGGTGGCCACACGCGCGCTCGCGCAGAGTTGCGCACACTTGCCCCACATTCATTTCGAGCACACCAATTAAACTGTGATCTCGAGGTACGTATTGACGCTATGTTTCTTGAGTGATCATGTGTGCTGGTTTGGGACTGAGTTTGAGCTTGAAGTGATTGGAATATGAACCCTGTGCCTCACTTTATGGCGCAGTCACTGGGGTCATCATTTATATCGTACGACTACTTTACGATTTATTTGAAGAGTGCTATACAATTATTTGAAAATCGCCTATAATTCAGAAAGCAAGAATAATGAAACCTAATCTTTAGCATTACAAAAAAAATGGGGGTTTGATGCTCTAAGCTATCTAAATCAGGGATATTAAAATTTTAGCTTAAATCTGGATGTTACATTGATGGAAAATTTGGTGGTGGTCATAAAACATTTATTAATATAATAAATACCCATATTTACAAAATTATATCATTTTCGGATACGTACACAGGACTTGAATATAATAATCACACGAATTGAGGACCTTCGATGTCGGTCTTTTGAAAATTTGATGTTAGTACAAAAGATAGGTATTGTATGTACCTCCTTTTGAAATGTTGAAGTCTGTAGAAAAGACAGGTATTGTAGTCGTACCGTATAAACGGGATTCGGAAATGATCGACCACCGGTAATGACGCGGTACCTACAGCGCGTCATTGTTCTCTCCTCTGCATCTGTTGTGATAAGAGCTACTTCAACTAAAACTTGTACTACCAAATGTATAAATCCGACCACATCATTTATTTCTTTTTGTTCACGCCTGACGCCTGTACTTTGTGAAAATATTCCATAGTTTCGAACAACAACGCCTTTTGTACTTGCAGTTCTACATCCACTTAGGGCGTTTATGATTGCAGTTGCCTTAGCAATTGTTTCAATATATGAAACTTGAAACCTGCATTGTTTTGGTCAAATCTGTTTCGTGGCTGCCAAGCCCATAGGTGATCTAGGGCAATGGTTTACTAAAATGGAACCACCATTATAGCACTATAGGATGACGTAAGCCAATTCCTAGTAAATTGCATTGGCCACTGGCATTACTTCATCTAACAGTGGGATACCTCTTAAGGACATTTTAATGATCGATAGATTAATTTTCTTGATGTGTTGGATAAATAAGCTCCTTTAGACGCTCAATCTGACCCAACAGGCTTGAGCTGCGATTACTTAGAGCGTTTTGTGAAACCATGTGAATCTATATTATTGAATGATTGCGTATTGATGGTGTGATACGTGTTTGAACCTAAACCAAATGCGTCATGTTATCCATGGAAAGGTTAGCGAGCGTTGAGTGGGTTAACAATTAATCAAGGCGATGTAATTTAGCAGTTGAGTATGATTGTTGTTATTAGGGCATGCTGGAGGTAATCGGCGCGGTCACGACGTTACACGGGTCGCCGGCAGGGTTGTCACTTGTCAGTCACTTCCTTGTAAGTTTGCTTAATTTTGCAGTTGACTTATTGTAGCATAGGTGAATACATGGCGTTGGCGACAGCCAACTAGTTCTTTATTTACATAATTTAGTGTGAATATATGAATTTACTAATTTCTCGGGCCTACCCTAATCTATCTAATCTCCCTATTCTACCCTAATTGATCTAATTTTTCGGGTATACCTAGCTTTTTATACAGTACAATCAGGGAAGGGTCGTAGCCGGCAGGGTTATCAAAAATCTCCACACCGGTTTTCTCTCTTGAACGCACGCAACGCTTTATTTTAGTTTAAAAGTTTATTCTTTTATGATTTCTGTTACATATATTTTTTATATTTAGAACATTAACAGCAATACAGTAAAAATCATCAAAAGAATACCTACAAAGAATACCTATATACAGGTATAAGTTAATATAAAGCAGTGATAGTCCTTAGGAAAAAGAACTTGACAATAGTTTAAGAAGGTTAGCGGTATGCAGTCCTCTGCAGCATTTGCGAAATGTTGTCCATCCCCGTCTTGATTTTGTAGGAGTCGTAGACGGTGACGTGCTGCATACGCAAGCGGTGTGGCCTAACCCTATAAAGCCTTTTCCAAGTTAGTTTTCACAGCCTTATTACAATTAAGCATCAAAGAGATATTCAAGTATGTACCTATATGTGGTGCGTATCTAGGTAATGTAGTTACAGTAAGTAGTATTAGTTTTAATAAAACATTATATTAGAAAGAATACCTTCCAGTTCGTGCGCCACTCACGGCCCGTTTGCGCGCGCCGCCGACATTACCCAATAAAATTAATTTCACTTAATACTCATCGATTATTGAATGTAATAATTGCGCGGCGTTTCGGCGCTCCGTGATAGATCTCCGCCGCGGACCCCCCGTGTCTGCTATCAACGACCTACTGATTAAATTCTGTAGCCATTTTGCAACTGAAAACCATAAAGTAAGCGGCGTTTTACTTCATAGTGTAGTCAATATTTTGCAAGCGCAAATCATCAGGTACCTAATAAGGATTTACTAGATATTTTTATTATAACATGCAATACTTAGTTTAATTTTATTCAAGGATAACTATTGCTTACAAACTGTATCTGTACATTCATACACAAATTGTATTTGAAAATCGGTTTAATATTGCGGCTGCAAAATTTACTCCAAATAATGATCGAGTACCTAGAAGAGCTGAGCATCTGCATGCCTCATGGAAATCGCCACATCGCGGCGTTGTGGTTGACGTTGACATTTCTCGCGAAAATGTAGCAGGCTAATACAGCCACGTTGATGTTGTTACCTTTTAAATTTAACCTCTAGCCTTTTCTCTTGCTCATCCCAAATTCACCCCGCGAAATATGAACTCGCCCCAATTTCACTACGGCGACAGGTGCGACTTTGTATTTCTTTTTTATCCAGTTTTTGTTTATCTTGCATTTGTACAATAAAGTGTTCTACTACTACTACTACTACTACAATTGTCAACATCATTATTACTGATATTTCAAGCGTCTGTGGGCTACGAGCGCCGCTCATAATTGTAAGGGCTATATGCTTGTTTGCTGCAAAAATGCCATTTATAAATAAAATCACCATTATTATTCATTACCATTTAAAACGAATACTTTGACAAGAGCTCTTGACACTTGTCACCAGAAACACGACATACTATGTCACGAAATTCCGACACAGGATCATTCTCATGTCAAAAACTACCGCAAATTCTTTAAAACACTATTAGATCTCGTTACAATTGTTAAAAAGTCTTCACCAAGAAATTATCTTTTAATTGACGATAAGTACCTACATTACGATTTTATTTAAATTATAGAAATGGTGGCGAACAAGCACACAGCCCGCGTGATGGCGAACGGTTTCCGTAACCTATGGACACCTGAAACTGGGGCCTGATATCGAGCTTAAAACGGTTTAAAGTAGGTACCTATCCCATGTTTTGTTCCAGCTCTACCGTGTGCCACATCACACGCAGAGGGGAGGTATCCTGGTTAGAGAGATGAAAAATGATACTGGAAAGGTGGGGAGAAAAGATCTGGAGAATGCTGACAAGGGGTCACGACCCTAGTCGAGTAAAGCGACTCGAGGAAGTGGATAGGTACAAATATCACTCGTTTACTAGCAAGATTGCCACTGACAGCCTTAACAGTAACATTGACAGTGAGACTAATGAGCAACGAACTGCCGAGATACAGGTACACGGCTAGCTGGCGAGTTCTACTTGTTTAAGGTATAATTAGTGACATGACATCAATATCGTTACATTTGTTAACTCGTCCACTGAGAGTTTAAGGTGTTGAGAATATTTGCAAGATGATTGAGTTCTTATAAATCATGTTTTGGCAGAATTAAGTAACAAAACACACCGCCAAACAATTGTACGAACTTTGCTGAAACATAATAAAGGGCATATATAATTACATTCAATCGTAACCAACCCGGTTACGTCTTATTCAGTTTGCGGTAATAATAAAAGATACCTATTGAAATGGTTAAATTTGTGAAATATCGAATGCTGTTATGAACATGCAAATCCAGTCATAAACATTATAAGCTTTCGTGAGTTATAATCGTACTGACATTAAAATTTTAAAAGAAACGGTTAAATAGTACTCACGTATTTTTTGTCACAATAAGCGTGACATGTTTCGACTGCGTCGGGCAATCATCGTCGTACAGACAGAGTGGTGTTGTCACCTCCGCGGCCCGGACATGTCACGCCTATTGTGATAAAAAATCGTGAGTGTTTAACCGTTTATACAATGTCAAGTCGAGTCCTATGCGATATATAAACGATGCAACGTCCTTTCAAAACCGTCGTGTGTTTATATTGGCATTTCACTAGCTATAAGAAGCTATTACGAATAGCGCTAGTACATATGACGCCAGGAGGCACTGGTAGCGGCGCATCGCAGTAATAGCCGGCCGTGTAACCCATCCATAACGAATTTCTTATTCATCGATATTAATACTCCGACATGACAACCGCGGTACAAATGAGCAACCAGCCGCTCAAGACAGATCTTATTTATGTGAACATCTACTGATCTGCAATTAGTAGCGATACGATATAACACTATGTAGTTCGTCTTGAATCTTGTTTTGCGTGATATTTCAAATGTTGAGAGCTGCAGGGCAATGATGACAAGTTGATAGCGTGATATTAGCTGGATAAGACGACAGTTTGTCCGCATTTTCGCATAATTTGACAAAATTGACAGTAGTAGCCGGTGGGATGAGAATCACTATCGTTTTGGTTATTTGATCGAACTCTGCCTAGGCAATAGGGATGATGGCTGGTAAAATATTGTGGATAACTTGACATATTATCAGTAATTACAGTGATAAATCCATCTTATCCCTGCTGGGTGTGATATAAAAAAGCGGCCACGTGCGAGTCGGACTCTTCACCGAGGGTTACGCACAAAGAATGCTCCCCCCATTTATGACCTTTACATTACTGGTGGCACGTAACTCTCAGTGTGCGGCAATATGGCCAAATTTCGTGATTCTAGATCAACGGGAAGTACCCTATACATTTTGATTCCCATTGCAAATGTATGTGAAATGCGACATAGACGGCCGTATACTATGTGTTTTTGAGCGATTGCTTTAAATTCAAGGGTGCAATTCTTTAGCTTAAATGAAGTTAATTTCTCAAACACACTGGTATTCTAATTAGCTCCATTTAGAAAATAACTACTAATTTAATTTTATCCAATATGGCATTTGCACGTGTGTAAACGGAATATTGAGTACCTATTCGACATGACATTGATATGTCATATTTGTCACTTACTTAGTAAAGTCAATCCTAATGCCCGTTTTACATTAGCGGTTGATGCAACATGTAATTATTTAGAATGCGAAAAAAAAACGAATTTAATTAAACTAACTATGCATTCTGTTTCCATAATTAAACCGAGCCATATGACGATGTTAAAGCAAATGCTCAAGACACCCTGTATTTTGATTGCGTTGACGAGAGGTTTGATTTCATAGATTTTATAGTTTCAGGGGACCGCAGACTTGTATAGCCATCTACCCTCTTACGGGTTCGCTTCTTTTGCGCGGTGGTGTTGCTGTTGCTGGTGAAATAGCGGGAGCTCGCAAAAACAAATGTACCTACATGGTATTTATACTTCGTTTTGAATAGTGATTAGATGTATAATGCATATGCCCATGTTAACTTAAAAAAATAATTCAATTATGTGTCCTGCCGGAGCCCATATTTATAGTACCTACTCATAAAAGTATTTCCCGATAAATAAAATATCGAAGCACATTTGGCTCTCGCTTACCTAAACCTACAAGATGGCCGTGGGATTTATTTGTGGGATGATGGGCAAAAATATATAAGTCATATTTTAATTGAACCACCCTTATTAACAATTACCATTTCAGTCTAGAAGTTTCACTGAGTACACTGTAAGTACTGTACTCTGAAAGTTCTGGACTGAAATTAACAATTATCATAATTATAATGATAACAGAGCTCCGGTTTAGTTAAAGTATTGAAGTTCAGGGATTCTTACGATACATTTAGCACTATGACAAATGTATACACTTAAATAACACTATCAGTATAAGATATGACGTGATAGGCCGCGGCGTTTTGTCACGGAAACGGTTTACGTGTTACGTGGAGGGGTGATTACCACAATCTTGTCGCTCGTTTGTCATTGCAGCATGCCTATAGACATGCAGCTGTGGAAGGTATTCCAAAAAAAGCTTGAGATATTTTGAATCTTGTAAGGTATTCTTCTCAGGTAAATTGTAGGTTTTTTAGTAATTACGAGTAAGCTTACATATTATACCTAACATACATCTTAACAGTGCACTGCACCTAATTAGTGACACCGAACTTTAGCTGTTAGTTAAGCCACTAATTGGCTTTAGCAGTTAAATATATGGAACTCTGCGATCAATAATTATTTTGGAACTTTATTAAAAAAAGGTATTTAATTTTGGATCCCGAAAACATCAGGGAATGATTTAGCTTAAATATATAATTTTAAATGATTCGCAACATTATAAGCTATTTATGGGGTATTTATTTGCGGTTCCTTTAAGTAACATACGCCCAATACGATACCTAACAATAATCTACTCCCATCACACAATTTATAAATACCTAAGTATACAAATACATTAACTTTTCCAGTTAAAATATAGTAGACTAAATATAGCCACGACAATGTGGCTAACTTCGAGTGTGATTTTTGAGAGGAAAAATTGACGTCCTTTTTATCTGTCCCTACTATTTCCCTTCTCTAATTAATTACATTTCTGTACGTTTAACGCATATTTCAAAAGAATTCTTAAAAGAATACGGTTCAAGTATAGTTATTACGTAGTCAAAATTTAATTAACGAAAGAAAAGAAAATATCCTAACCCAGTTTAATTGACTTTGCTTGTAAATTAACTATTCAATGGTTCTGACCCTTGGTTTGATCTCATAATGCACCACGACACCCACCTCATTATGCCTGTAACCGTTTCACTTAAAGCTCATGTTTTCGGTGAAAATAAGATAAATCTCTTTTAAGTAGCTGAATTAATTCTATTGCAATTAGTAAGTTGTGATGTTGTCTCGTGATATACTAAGATAAAAAACAAGTTGAAGAAACGGTCATTGGATGAATCACAAATTTTCTAATTAAATTTAGTGGTATTGGTGGTGAAATGGCTTTCATCAGCGTATAATGAGGCGGTTGCTTATCGCTGGCACGCGGCGTGTACGCAGGTAGCGAGTGGATGCCATTATCAATGTGTTGAGAAGTGTTCACGTTTCGTCAGTGTTAAAATTCTATTGGTCACTAACCATATTAATATAAATATAAATATTATTGGACAATCTTACACAAATTGACCTAGTCCCACGGTAAGCTCAATAAGGCTTGTGATGTGGGTACTAGACGACGATATATATACCCAATGCTATTGATTCTTTGTTTCCTTCTGATACTGTTACTGTTATTGGTGCAATAAAGAATATTATTATTTTTGTATGTCTTTCCCTTCACGGAGCAATGGTGTTCCGGACCTTTGGGAGGCGTACGCGGAGCCGAAGCCAACACGCAGAGGCCCTTTCGACAATTTAATGAAATGTAAGGGGTACACCGAGCGGATGTTGCACCTGCCCGAGTCATGGGACGCACGCAGAGGCAGCACCCGCCAGGGTGTATAGACTATTGAGATTTAATGGAATCTAAAATATACTGGACTATTAGGTGAAAGTGGTGGACTAAATACTGGGTTATGGAGAGAAGAAAAAAAAATCGGACGTCTGTCTAACAAAATGGTAATCAATTTTATTTCCGGCAGACGGTGACTCGCCCACATAAGATGGGCCCCCACAAAAAGCGACATCTAGGATGGCTCGAGGGCAACACCGGTATGAGGGCTGGGGGTAGAGAGGTGTCACTGGACTTTAAACATATAGCCAACTCGCCACTTAGGTTTCCACATCTACCCTCGAGAACACAGCTCTCGCGACCCCACTCTGGACGGCCGGTTAAGGCAAGCCAGAGGCGGAGGACTTGGTCGGACGACGGAGTCCCCCAGGAGCGCTCAGGTACGTGGGGTCGCTACTCCCCAACAGCTCGCCACAAGCTGCCCTGCGTTGACTGATTGCACCGGTCGAAACCAGTGGGCGATGGGGTCGTCACATCCCTACGCCAATATATATTATTATTATACTCTTTATTCATTTTTAATCTTAGGTTAGGTTGTTATAATATGATTATAAAAGTAAAATACAAAAACACATACAAAAACAATACAAAATACATATAAACATATTATAAAAACCTAACCTAGAGTGCCGCCGGCAACGGGGCAGGGCCCAGGCTGCCGGTGGTTAGGGCCGCAGAGAAAGGAACCGCCGGACTATACGCGCCGTGTCCAGGATTACTGCCTTCTGCATCTGACCCTTGATCCATCCACCTAGCGAGAGTCTCTCAAGATGTTGGTCGAGACTCTTCGCTATGAGACCGTTCGCTGAAACGACTATCGGAACAATGATCGTCGAGTCAACATCCCACATGGCGGTTATTTCGTGAGCCAAGTCTAGGTACTTACTGGACTTGTCCTTCTCGGCTTTCACGAGATTCTCGTCATGGGGGATGGTGACGTCGACGAGCACGGCCCGGCGCTGCGATCGATCTACCAGCACGATGTCAGGCTTATTGGCTACAATAGTCCTGTCCGTGATGATAGATCGATCCCAATAGAGCGTGGCACATTATTATTATTATTATAGATATAAACGTATAAATAGTAATAAATACTTCAATACATAGACAACATCCATAACTCAGGAACAAATATTCGTGATAAACACAAATAAATGCCCTGGCCAGGATTCGAACCCAGGACCTCCTGCTTCGACTAGAAATACGTATTTGTACTTCAGCGCAAAACTTACTCTAGGCGGCGTTATTATTTTGCGATAAGTACATAGTTCCTAGTGCTGTCACTACTACTATGTTTGAGTAGGAAATTGATAGTCTATTGAAAATGAATTGCTCGGTAGTCAATTAATTTTCGATAGACTATCGATCGCCTCCTGAAAATTATGCGCAGGTCATCTTCAAAGCCAATATAATGAAATCGCGTTTTTTGTTTACAGGGCTCTTCAGATCAACTTGCGACCTGTGTAGTTAGATCACCGTGTGGCGAATAATTTACGACTCCATTTTGAAGTGAATCTTGATAATTTTAGAAACTATATAGTTGTATGTAATATCTACTAACTAGCACTTAGATATAAAGAAAATAACAATTTTTATTAAAGTGCATACAATTTGAAGATAAACATACAATTACTCAACTAAATTAATTAATAATAATAAAAAATGTATATATCTACTTATGTACAACTATTTAATAATAAAAAATGAGAGCTAGATAGCTGGTAGCGACGATAGGGTGCCCCGAAGGCTGGTGGCATTGCCCCGCTGAATAGCGATGCCGATTCGCTGGGCAATAGGAGCCAGCCCTCTGGTCACCCGAGGCTTCCACGAGGCGCTCCCTGAAAATATTATGAGCTCCAAGTCCCCAGGGTTAAAAAAATGTCTACCCCAAATAAAAATTGGAATTGGTTTTACCCGTTCTTGTTAAATAAATAAATTGAATGCAGCTAATATAACATTTTCAGTTACTTGCTCATTTACAATTTCAATCCTCTCATTCCTAAAGAATTCGATATTCTTTCATGCGAGAAATAACCCTCTCTCTTTAATAGCTCTCAATACAATGCCCTGTAAAAAGTATATAGGCTTATTATGAGTCCGGTATACTTTTTTACGATTTTGCTCAACTTTTTGATGCTATATTGGAGTAACTTTTTGATAGTATATTATGGAAGATAATATCAATTCAAAAGGAATGTATTGTTTTTGTTTTTAAATTTTTAATCCTAAATTTGAGGACTGTTTCACGATTTTTGCTCGAAGAGGTCAATCCTTGGGGCTTTCTGATAACCAAAATGATGTCAAACCGGTATGTAAGTTATGTTATACTTACATATGTTTTGGAAAATGAGTCGTCTAAGGAATAAATGAAACACTTTTTTCCTCTTTCATATATTTTTTTCGAATAAGTAAATGTACGTTTAACTAGAGCAAATTTAAGAAAAATTGTCAATTTGATGAAACTAAAGATGCAAAAATAATAGTAGATTACATACCAAGGCCGTTTTAGTGGGAAATGTCTCGGATCCCATGTAATTGTTGGCCGAGGCGAAGCCGAGGTCGACTAACATGTGATCCGAGGCTTTCCCATCTAACGGCCGAGGGTTGTATACTATTTTTCTGCCCGACGGAGCCGGCAGGCGGCAATTTAGTTTTGCGTAAAGTGGCGCTTACCGGCCGGAGGACTGAAAAGTTAATTCCCTAGCCTGATTCATGTGTAAATATACAAATAAATTAGGTGGTAGGTATGAAAAAAAAAACAATATTGTATGGATCAGCCACCTCGCAAAACAAGTTCAGTAAGAATTGTGTTTTTGTATACTAAATAATAATATATATTTATCAAGCATTTTTTTTGCAATATCAATACTTGATCCTACTATCTTAGCAATTGCAATTTATATGCGTTATTTCATTATTAACGATCTTCACTTTAAAAAGTATACCGGACTCTTAAGAAAACAATTCTGTAAATGCTCCACGGTAGCATACTCGTACAGCTAAGATGCTTTTAATCTGGTATTCCTGCCCCTTAACTTGCATCCTACTAGTAATGAACCTCATAACTTTCACCAGATCAATATCTAAATATTTAAAACACGATAAAACATACTTTTAACGACTACCCTAAAAGTATTTTATCGGCCCAGACTTTGGGTTCGTCCCCACCTGATACAGGTTACAAAAATTACACATACGTTTTATTTTATGGCCTTTAAACATTTTTATTTCAGATTTAAATTAATTGAGCGCAAACAAGATGCAGTTTATGATTCAAAAGTATGGCGTCTTATTAATCTTAAGTTATGGAAGCTAATGGAGATTGGATGGTATTTTCAGCATATTTTAAGATACTTATACCATTTGACGCTATTTTTCATTAATTTTATTATAATTAGACGTCGTAAATATTTTGTAATAACCGACTGGGCAGTCCGGACCAGATCCAAGTTTCAACTATGTGAATAAATCAAAATCATTTATTTGAATTTAAGTGTAATAAAAATCGAAATCCACGTTATTTTTAAAAGTAGCTGAACAAATGTTGTTCAGTATGATGAGTACAACCTACGATTAAATTTATTGCTCCTATTGTAGGCCACACCCGCTATAAAGATTCCGGGAGCACAACGAAAACCAGGGTCCAAGAATATTACTTAAGAATGACTTAAGCACACCTTATAACAGAACAGTCTTTACTCTTGTAAATACTGTTCTGTTAATCAGGACATTGCTTAATCAGGTAATTCACCGAAAGATGCCTTCTGCCTATTTTGTCCTTTTGACAAATTTCCCGCCTCCCTCACTTTAAGAGGCAACGGGACAGTATCATTTTGAAAGAAGTGAAAAAATACTCTAGCTTCAAAAACCAATAAGGACACAGTCGAGTACGATTGTATGGAGAAATGGCTTGTCCCTTTGCCTCTTAAGAAGCTCATTGGTACGGGTTGGGGTTAGAGCCCAATGTCTGGATTATACGATTTCCACTGCTGAACTACTCGACTACCGTCGAACTGTTCACACTTTTTTTTAATTTCCGAAACTGTTTATCTCACATGTGCAGAATACTGCGGTAAGTAGTACGGATCCTCGTACTTTTTACGTATGTCTTTTTTATAATAGTTGGGTTGTCATTTATTTATACTTGGACCAGATCAGTTTCGAATCTAAATAGGTCGGTGTGAAGTCCCAGTTTGAGTTCATTATTGACTTAATATGATCTGATAAATTATTCCTCGCCCGCGGAGCGAGACACGCATTTGGAGTCTTCCCGAAGCCGTTAACAGCATCCCTAATGCGCTTATTAGACCGCCCGTCTCATTTTATTTACCCAAAAGTAAAATAATTACACATGTAATGTCCGATATTAATGCTCTTCATGATATATTTATAGCTTTAATGTACGTGAAGAGAAGACGATAATATTAAAATATATATTTTTTGATAAATATTCATGAGTGATAGAGGCATTGCGATACATTACAAGGGCTATAAGTCAACGAAACGCCGCGCGGCGGTGCGCCGGCGCCGATCGGCTGGTCGCTGGTCGCGCGTCACCGTCTCCGGAACTATAAGGGTTGCCAACAGTACTAAAGAACAATGAGTTTTAATTTGAATAATGACCAGGTACTTATCTAAACTTTCCACCGTCACCAATTTGCTGTCACTGTTGTGAACTTTGACAGCAATACATGGTTTAGGCGTTGCCTACATCCGAGCAAAGAGATGGGGAGATTCTGGCTTTCGTAGTTGTAAATTAATATCAATGGCCCCCTTAGAAGCTTTAATCCTATAACTGACTTAATATATGCCCTACATTTCTGCACATAAAAAGCGCATGTGAAAGATCCAGTCTCTGAGTTTAAGTTTAAGCTATAATATATGTTTCTGCAAACAATCTGGTAACATTCGACAACGAACTTTAAGCCTAGGTAGGTACTGTTTATAAAACTAAAATAGTACTTACTTAGTTAAGTTTCTTTTTTTTATCTGTTCTATTAACAACATAGCATAGAGTAGGTACATATATTCCTGTATCAAATGAGGAATGGGCTGAATTAAGAGAAATGGTGAACAAAGGTAACCCTAGTCATGTAACACATCATTTATGGCCATTCGACTTTGTCTAGCGACATGTCCGCGCAGTGAGACTTCATATTTTTATGGCGCTATCACGTATTTTACAATTCTACCTGTCTACACATAATTTAAGTGCCGGTATTATGAAAGTATTGCTTTGTTTGATTGCGGCTATTAACTTTCCGATACGTCCTAGCTTTGTTGGTTTAATTCAGAATTTTTCAGATTTGAACCTTATTACACTCAAATTGAAAAGATTGAGTGTCTTTTATTTTGCGAAAATATGCCTACGACAAATGCACGTGTAGCCACATAATCTCGTAAAATAGTACGAAAAAGATAACTAATATTAATGCTTTTTGGCTGAATAAAAAACATTCCACTTTCCAGCAAAGAGTAATTTATCAAACATTGTCATAAATGTAAGTTTTAATTAAAATTGACCCATACATTACACACATCCATCTAATTAAATTTTGCGTTATTGCCTTACATTCAGAGGGAAAAGATTACAATAAAAGCTCACATACAAGAAATTTTTTACCACCGTTTCCCCAATTTCCCGTTTCCTACCAAAGCGGAAAGGTCAGCGGGCACGCGCGCGCGCAGCCCACGCCTCCCATTTGTAACGCCGCCTCATTTGCTACCGGTGCCATGATCAAAATCATTTTCCATATTTTATTAATTTGGAACCAATTCTCATTTTATTTTTTTATAAGATTTTCGGAAAGGTTATTATGTTTTCAGCAGTCTATGTAATGCGGCCGCATTTGTATATACCCACCGGTGCCGTGATCAAAATAATTTTCCATATTTTATTAATTTGAAAATATTTCTTAACTTTATCTGAACCGACTATGGGAATAGTTATATTTTAGGCTAAAACATAACCATTCCCATAGTCGGTTAATTAAATAGTCGGACTGCTAAAACTTTTAGCAGTCTATGTATGTAACGCTGCCTCGCTCGTTGCTACCGGAGCGGAGCCACGATCAAAATAATTTTCTGTTTTATTAATTTGAAAACAATTTTTATTTTCTTATCGACTGTGGGAAGCGTTAAGTTTTTAGCAGTCTATGTGCGAGTATTTACGTGAGTTTGTGTAATTGAGTGACGTACAGATCTATTCACGAAAGCTGGCGTGGAAAACATATGAAACTGTCAATAATTTCATATGAATTCAATCGATATGTTGTTTTATCGTCAACTAAATCGTCATGGTAAGGCCCCTGACTTATATGAATCTAGAAGTTTTTATCGGTTTTTATATTAGAGACTGTGCGCAAGTGTTATTTTAAACGACAAAAATGAATGAATGAATTAAATGATATTATGACGTTCACTCAACACTCATAGTCCGTGCTATCAAAATCAATGCAAACTTAGGAGAAACATTTTTTGTTGAATATCACATTTTATTTCGTTGTCTATCTTCACCATCATAATGGCGTTTTTATTTGTGACGCCATTAACTATAACTACGTTTCGGATTTCATTGGATTTTAATGATCTCAATAAAATTGTAATGTATTCAAACATATAGAGCATGTAATTTTAAACTTACGACCTGATGAAATTCTGTGAATTTAAATACTCCCATACTTAGTTTAAAAAATGAATTGCCTCACCTCGATACCCTCCGGTTTATTCGGAAATTATGAAGTTTGTGCCGACGAATTTAATTTATTTTATTTGAACTGCTGGCAGTTTAATTTGCGACCAAAATGTAATTACATTTATTACTTAAATTATTACAAATCGACAATCAGCAACTCAATGCAAGCAAATAAAATCAATAGCGTGGAGTAGCATTCATTTCACAGTTTCTCATATTTATTTTGAGACGTATTTTATTTTAAAAGACTAGTAAGAATTATCGTAATTTTCTTATGATTTGGATGTTGGTGCTGACAGATACATTTTAGTGTAATGTTTGCCAGCTCTGAAAATAGCGCTGGATGAAAACTGTTGTGTTAGAATTCTGATGACATTCTCGTAGACGAAACATTCAAAAAGTGAAAAAGGGAACACAAGTCGAAGTCCAGTCAAGTGTAAAAATATGGTGGTGCACATCTTACTCAAAAATATGTCCCATAGCACCTTATGCCGGTGTAATAAGAGCGTATAGTACCATATTTATGAGTCGATTATGTCGAACCATATTTTTGCACTTGACTGTCCCTTATTTGACAATGACAGTGGAAAGAAAACAAGATGAAACTGTCTAATGGGCTATTATATATTTATTTCTTAGTCCAACCAAAAGTTCTGTCTTCGATGTCTTCCGTTTGAAACAAATAAATACCTATATTTCTACCGATTATCAGATATATTTAGTAAGTACGATGTATGTATGTGAAGAGTTAATGTCTCACTCGATTTAAATAATTACCAGATTATTTTTTTACACGATTTTTATCTTGCGCATAAGGGGAGGAGTTGTAAATTTGGCATGTGTGCGTATGTAACGTAAAACCAGGGGGACTGAGTCTCGCCTATAGGTGGCATAAACTGCCAGGGTTCGCACAACGCGCATTAGGTACCTCACGTCACGGGTGCGTTCATATATTTATATTTCAAACACCGCATTAAATTTATACTTAGACAAATTAATACCAATAATAATAAATAATCAATAAACACACGTGTTCTTATAATATAAATAATAATATTTTGTTCTTATTTATATGTTTATACAAATGTTGTACCACCATACGCGCCTGACAGCATGGTGAGAACCCTAATGTTAATGTCATCTTGACATTTGCGTGCTTCACAACTTAAACGTCAAATGTAGAAAAGAGAAGCTTCTGTACTTTAGTATACTAGCACTTATTCTGTGGTAAAACCTGCACGGATAATACGCGGAATTGGAATACGGTTTTCGGTAAAGGATTTGTGTTAACACCTATGATAACTGTTATATACGTTTTAACTCGCTAAACAAGCGCTGCGTTTTGTAAAGGGTTCTTAAAAACCTAAGAACTACCTATATAAACTGAACGACGCTAAATTGCTGTTAGGATGCTTTGTTTTTTCCCATTCTATCCTGTATGTATATTTTGTACTCATACTCATTATTTATTGATAATTATAAATTACATGTCAACTTAACTTAAACACTTGCAAACGATTTCCTCTGCCAAAGCAATGCTTGTCAGAGGAAATCATTTTATACAACACATATTATATACAACATTATATACAACATATTGATGTTTGATGGAATCTCCACCGACACCGTTGTGCGCCGCGAGTCGCGACACAGCCGAAACTTGTCCCGTTAAGTCAGTTATGATAATTACGTGCATCTCCTTAATAAATACGAGTGCGGTTGAGTTCGGGCTCTTATAAAAACGAATGTTTGACCCGTGCTCTCGCCTCATGAATATTTAATATTTACAAATTATTAATCCAACACTTATCCCGTTTGCCCTACGGACGCATTCCTATTTGATAGGGCCGATCGGCATGCGACTGTATTATAATGATATCGGGCTGTCAGGCCGCGTGAAGGCTTTATGAAGATTAGAAAATAGAGTGCCCCCGCCGCGGCTCCAGTCGGTTCATTTGCTCTAACATTTGATCCCTACCGGACTGTTGCAACTGCAGATATAAATTAGAAGGCCATTTATAATTATCTGTCTTTGTCGCTGAAACTACTTTAGATTTGATGAATTTATGATTGTGTCGTGAGTAGGTCGACAAACATTTCATGAAAAGTTTCTGAAATGTTTTCTTGCCGTAATGACAGAGAAGGACTTTCATTTTGCAACTTGATGGCCTAAGAGTTAACAACTTGCACATGACACAGAAACTGTACACTCTGAACATTTTTTTTATGGTTGATGGTTAGACATTTTTTTATTCTTCTCTCTATTCGAATAGACTTGAAAAAATATAGATTTAACAAATCTTTCAGGGAATTAAAGATCAATTTCGATAAGGGACATGGCATTTTGTTATAAAATGCATACAAACCAGTTAGTTCGAAAGAAAATCCTAAGTGTCATCCTAATTCAAAATCATCCAAAGAACGCATTTAGAAGCTGCTACTAAAAGGGTGTTAAACTTATATAACATAACTCTTTTCCATCGAGGATTAATACAACATTTGTTTTAAACAGTTATTAAACCTTTTCACGATCAAATGGAGTTGAAGGTTCTAAACACGATCACAAGCCATAATGCATTATCTGCACGGTTTCAGCTATTTGACCGATAGCAACCACTCGCGCGACCATTCCCTAATGAGCACAGTCACGCGTACATAACATTTTAATACAACCGGCTACTGTATTAAAATATTGATAACGTTTAAAGAGATGTCTTCATAATTCAATCCTATGCATTTCAGATAAGGTAAGTCGGGTCGGGTGTTTTAAAACCGAATGCCTTAATTGCCACGGCTTTAATCAGAAAGATGGATATATCAAGAGAATATATGCCTGGCATTGCTGACGTTGGCACGTGGCTCTTATTGATAGTTCGTTTATATTTCATGGTTAATACAAGCAATTATAATATTTATTGTAAGAAACTAAACTAAAGTTACAATAAAATAAACTAATAATAAAATTTAATATATACAGTAAAAATAAAAATAAAATCCTAAAACTATCTATAAATAAAAAATGCCCTCCAGATCGCTGCCAATGGTTAATAGGATAATAGGTGCTATATCTTACTCCACGGCTGTTGCAATTATACAGTATATCCATATTATTTGACAACCCGACGTAAACCCGACAAGGACAGTTCCCCTTACGAGTTGAATAGTCTGACTACAGACAGTGTCTTAAAAACTAGTATCTACGTCAATCAACGGAATTCTGTAGCTATGTGGACTTTTGGCTATAAGATTCAACCGGGAACACAACTGTAGCATTAAGATCCATGAGGTGAACTGATACGGATTTACAATATTAAAGCACCATCGATAAACTCCGCAGATATTAACCGGCCATATACGCTCGAGCAATCCTTCAAATCTGCATAGCGGGTATTTCCGCCGGGTATATGCCGGACAAATTCACCATACATTGATTGTCAGACCCGGCGAATATACCCGAACGTTAATGTCCGGCTATTAAATTCCTAGTTCAAAAGGAGGAAACGACGTACATACTACGTACTTGGCTCCAAGTATTTTGTGCCCCCTCTTAGACTTACAATTCATCTTAATCGCCTATTCTTAGTAATATTCACTATATACCTACAAACGATCATTAGTCTGTTGACAGGTAAGCCGTGAAAGCGGAAATATTTGCGGACTTTAATGATGGTGCTTTGATATTGTAAACCCTTGGCTATGAGTGCACCACGTGGACCTCACGGTACAGTTGCCACACGTGTCCACTATTATCATTACGTTAAGTGAATTGGTACGAGTAGACTAGCATGATACGTAGTTTTTATGAACCCCTAACACATGTAGCCGTCTTCTTTTTCCATTTTTAAGACGAATAAAAAACGTAACATGGCTTACATGACAGATTATGATTTCTATGCCTTAATAGACGTAAGAGAATGGAGTTGGTCTTATTATGTAAAAGTTTTTCATTGTGTCGGCTAAAATAAGTCGTCAGATAGTGGCGCGGGCGCGGGCCGGGCCTTTTGACCGCGGAGACGCTCCGAAGCTATCTTCCGGCGAGACGGGCCGATTGTTCCGACGACTTAACATATCAATTATGTCGAACACAAAGCCAGATAAGAGGTTGAGCGACTTGAATAAAATAATTAACTGATTGGTGTTTGTATAATTCATCAAGTGGACGTTCGTGAGCGCTCGACCACTTAGTGCCGTTTTATCAGATAGCTCTCGTTACTATCTCGCAGCGAGGTAGCACAATGGAACTGTAAATGCAGGGCGCCATTGTATGAGGCTTTTGAGCGCTTTTATCTGGTCACGCCGATTTAGGGTATTATGACGGACGGAAGATACCGTCGGCTGCGCTCCGTCGGCCCGGTAGCGGCCACTAAAGTAAACTGTCAAAATGTCCATTGTGCGTTGACAGTTCGATTGTCATAAAACTAAACGAACCGTCTTCTTGTACGGCTCATTATATAAAGTTACTCATGTGTAGCAGCTTTAAAGCGGCTTTAAGACAGGTTTGCGACTTAGGTTCGGGAATATCACGAATATGCGACACTAATGATTTTATGATTGCATCATTTCAGCCCGGGATTAGGCAACGTTGCGCGTAGATAATATATAACCGATAGACGCGACGGTCAAGCGTTCAGATCCCGTAATTTTGTGTAAATTATACCCGTACCGGGGCACAGATACAGTATTATTATTCATGTTTATGGGGAGTAGAGGTCGTATCTAATTATAATTATTTTAATATGTCCAGTGGGTATATTAGGAGAGCGGCATCGCCAATCGAGAGCACAGCAACAACGTTATTAATAAAACACACAAGCTGACCCGCGACCGCGGCGACCCCGCGGCGCTGTGGCCCTACTAGCGCCATCATTTATGTCCACTGACGGAAATTAAAGAGAAAGGAATAAAAATGTCCCGCCTAATGACGGGCCGGACCTCTCGCGGCGAATGTGTAATAATCCGCCTGGGGGACACGCCGCGCCCGACATCGACTAAATAATTTTAATTACATGTTATTGATATATTCTCTCCCGAAGCGGTCGATCTGTCGATAACGCCGCGCAATTAGCCCGTGAACTTTGACTCGACGATTTGTTGTGGGAACGGCGAAATTGGAGCCCCGAGGCGGAGCCCTGCCGCGTTGTATCACTATATAGCTTTGAGTTTCTGCAAGCAAACGCGAACAACCTAATCGATGGCACACAAATAAATCCGTTCTGCATAAATCAGCTTACCTCTGTAGTTGCCTGTCGTATAAAAGTTTCTATACGAGAAAGCATTTCTATTTTAATCTAGCAACTAAAAGTGGTTTACCATTTTAAGTTGTTTGCTTAAGTGGCGCAGTGCCATGTCGCCCTACAAGTTCGCTGTTAATGGAGGGGACAGTCATGAATATCGGCTTCGGAGCGGACGCTGTCGCATAATAATCATGACTCGCGCAGCACGACGCTTAAGTTATTACGCGAAAGATTGAAAGAAAATTAGCTGTCTCAGAATAAAGCCGTAAAAATTGCCTTCATAATGGAGCACGATTAAAAGGTTGGTGCTCCGCTGGCAGGCTCGGGCCTAACTTAAACAGGGGGATATATGAAGGCGCGTCAGCTCCGGTACTGCGAGCCATAACTCGCACGTCGGGTGGCCTCTCCAACGCCGATGAAAAGCGTTTTGTCGCCAGCTGCGGCTATGAATATTTACGAGTCCTGCCCATTCCCGGGAAGCCCATCCTCAACACACCCTGAATCTGAATCTCAAATCATACGCGACGCGACATTCAGAACCAGCTGATGAATCTCGAAGACAGTGCGACTGCGTATAAATTAGCATTTATGGCGATTGGAAGCATTTCAGCTCTAATATCATTTATCGCTTAACAATTGCCTAAGCATATTCAACTTGTATGACGACATAATCGAGCCACGTATAAGTATGCCTTCATGCAACATGATCCAGTAATGATAATTGATTAAAACAGATCATAACGTTATTATAATTGATGAGGGCTTGGTGGCTTAAAATGTCATGGTCCACCTATCCAATATTAAAGTTCATCACCCCGTGTTCATTATAGAAAGTAATAACGACGCAGATGACTATTATCATTCTCCCGACTGCGTGTCCATTCTTCGCCGGGATCATTTTGTGAATTAAGTGTTTAAAAGTAAATACTTAGTTTGTTATAATATTAGCTATCTCGCGCTCTACTTTTGTAATTATATGAAAATTTTGTTTTGGATAACTTAATTAACTCTCAATGTCTTTAACGCTTCAGAATCATAAACAAATTCATTCTCATATTTAAAGAAATTACGATGCAATGTAATAATGATTAAAAACATAAAAAAATATAAATTATTAATTAAAAGTACCTACCTAATTAAAAAACCTAAAACTATTAAAATAATTAAAAGTAAACCTTAAATATAAATTATTTAAATTTATATTTATTTTCTATTTTATGAGGTGTGCAATAAAGAGTTATTGTATTATATTGTATTGTATAAATGAATAAAAAAATAACTAAAAAGTTTAGGTCCTTCCGGCAGGGTGGGATTGCAATTATCTGCGCGAGAAAGCTGCCAGCGCGAGGGTCGCCAGTTGCCTCTTTCAGTCGCTTGCTGAGCTCTCTGTGGGTGGACTCCCTGCACACTCGTATCCCAAGGACCTAGTGTCTCGATGTCAACCAAACGCCAATTTAAAAGTCTAAGTTTCTGCCATGATCATTACGAGTACCTTAAGTACCTAACTAATTAGGATAAAATATAATTGTGTCTTCTTACGATGCTATTGGTAGTTGACATTTCCTTTTACCTACCTACCTACTTTATCATGCAACGCTGGTTCTAAACAAAGATTGTGCGCTCATCCTAAACCCTTCTAAATTATCTAAGTACTCGTATTCATAATTGGTAAACGTATATGGTCACTGTCAATGCTGGCAGTGTAGTGGAGATGCGCACACGACGGCATTTGCTAGCCGGGTGTCCAATCAAAACGTTATTTGTCATGCATCCGAGTCATTGTAAAGTGTTTGGCGGTGGCGTGCACAGAATTAAAGCCACATCGGCTTCTGAATGTCGATTTAATTGCCAGATAAGTCGGGCGCTCGCGCAACACTATTGAAAGATAATGGCTTAAGATGTTATGTAGCTTATTTGAGATCCCAGATTGCGTGCGCCAGCGCCGAGCACTCATATAAAAACATCATGTTGGTTTTATTAAATGTACGTTAGCGCGGATTGATTCGCTCTTGTATGACGCAGCAGATTTATGCGGCGTTATCTTTGCATATTTAAGATAACCGTTGTTGAAACTGCAATAAGCAATAATCCACAGCAGTGATAATTTCAAATGGTAGTCGGTGGTGATCTCGAGTGGGCGCCTAAACACTACGAGCCCTCATAAACCGACGGGTATGGTAATGTCGGAGGCACACTATCCGCTCCGTATATTATTCTCGAGCTGAACTGACAGATGGTACGAGCTTGCTGAAAGCGATCTATAAAAGTGTCTCTTGTGTCAGAACAGAATAGCCGGCGCTTTCAATGATTTAGATACCTATTTGATTGATAAATTACACAAGAACGCAAGAGTTATTTTTGTTTTAACTACCTACACGTGTATTTTCTTTCGATTTTGTAAACAATAAACAAAACACTCATTTAACAAGAAGAATAAGATGCAGATTACGTGTTTTGTTGGGTTTTCTGGTCTATTCCCTACAATTGTAAAGCATGAACCAAATCATTTATTATTTGTAATAAATGTTTTGATTCATGTTTCTTTTTTGTTTTTTAAGTAGTCACACTACTATTTATAAATTATAAATTGAATGAGATGTCATATACCTACTACAGAAAAAGTGCCCAAGGCCCGACTGCTTTTCTGCCGCGAATGTAGGAGGTCGCTGATTCGATCCCAGCCCTGTTCACTGGGGGCCTTGATTACTTTTTCTGTAGTATATGACATCTCTTTCAATGAGGATTATTACCGTGAGTCGATTTTCCGCTAGAGGCGCTAGTGGAACGTGGGTCCTGCGGGAACATTTCAAACGTCACTTTGACCATTCTCTCAAACTAACACAAGACCCACGCATGAGTGGCGCCGCCTGGTGGGCGACAATACGGTAGCTCCCATTTATTTATTCCTTTTACACTTTTGTCGCAATTCATAAAATTATTACAATAATGATTTTGAAGTTTAGCATTTTGTATATAGGTTTAAGAACCGCTATATTTTGGCTAGTGACGCCCACGCTGCATGATTTATCAAACGAGTTGGACTTGTCTTTGATTCCTGACAAATCAGCTCGAAGCTTACACGATAGAACGGAGGTATATTTCGTCACGGATCTGCTGATATTTCACCAGGGCAGTAAATCGCCACGAGGCGCGGGTCCGCGGATAAATCACGAGAGTGGGCGGCGCTCCCGGCGCTGCCCGGCTAAATAACTGCTACCGTTTACCTGCCTCTGATCATCTGATACTTGATTTAATATTGCTGCAGGAAACCCTATATTGAATCAATTTTGCAAATACCGAGGTTTAAGTGTACTGGGAACAGGGCCTATACCACGAAAATCGAACGAATGCGGATTTATATGTCCACCTCTGTCACACTTGCGTATTGGAGTGACAAAGAGGTTTTCCCGCGCGTCAATGCCAATTTTCGATGTTCGTGGTAGGCATACAGGTCCCTTCGAATGATGAAAATTTTACTGCAGGATTCTTGTGGGTTCATTTTCTTTTCATTAAAAATTTGCTACAATTAAGTTGCTTGCAAGTAATTTCAATTGGCATACTTAACTTTACTTACTTTCTGATATGTAGATAGACAAATTTGCCCTCGGAGGTGTTTAGTAGTAAATGTTTTATGCTCTTCCTGAGCTCGGGTCTAGGTGGACCATATTATCTGTCTCTTGAGTAATGAAATGCTGGACAGGATCATGTATTTCGTTCTGTCCATTGCATCGAAAGAGTTGGTCCCGATATCAAACGTCGATGAACCATGGTCAGAAACGAAATGGCACGTAAATGGAGAATCGAAGTATATGAAAGGCGAAAATTACTTACGCAAAACATGGACGGCCAGACGCACTATTGTATCGACTGTTGTTCAACCTCACACTAGGAATCGCATGGCATCTATCTACCACCACCGTCTTCTGTTTTACTTTCGTCTCAAACTTGGATATAACAGCTTACATACGATACGACGGACAAGGCAGAAGCCAAAGGAAATGCAAATGCAAACCTCTGGTACAGTCGGTGCCCTCACATAAGTATCCACCCGCGCTATACACACTTGCAATCTTGCATACTGACTTTGCAGACTGTACGATGGACTGATCACGTCACGCAGGAGAACAATAGATTTTATGCTATGAATATAGTCGATGAAAGTGACCAGATTTGCGTCCATTTTTTTTTCAGTATTTAAGCTAAACGCAGTCGCGTTTAGTATAATTTAAAACTCTCAACCTCGAGCAATAAGTTCTTTACATTTAATTTATATCCTATAAAATATATTTTTACCATTAAAATAACATAATGGTGATGTAAGACGGCGGTGATGTAATGGAATATTTCAAAGGATTTTAAACTCAGGCTTTTCATTTAATTTGTTCCTTAAAAATTGTTTAGAGACAATGCACCATTAGTCATTGCAATTAAATGGTAATTGACCTAATAAATCCATCAAACTCCAAAGTTTCGATTCTACATATTTTGCTATGTAAATCATGAGTCTCCGCCCTCAGGCACACAATGGTTTCCAGTCCACATTTTCTTACCAATAGTACAGTTTGCTTCTTTATTGGGAAAGTACCAAGGGAATTTCATATTTTTGGATATCTCGTTGTGAGAAAATAAACATACGATGGCAAAAATTGATTGTTTTGGATTCATATGTTGTTTGGATTCAAAATATGTTGTAATTAAAGGCTTATCAGGAAAAGAGTCCCGTGACACTAATAAGAGATTCCGATCCTAATTTGTCTTTTCTTCACTAAAAAGCTATAGTCCGTATAGGATTGTTTGCGGTTTAGAAGTGCTTTTTTTAAATATTTTATTTAGTTTTATGATTTTAACCAGAGCACAAATCACACAATGCTTCGACGTGAATGAAAGGTCATTCCCGTTCAATATGGCAGTGACTGAATTTGAGTGTTAACCTTCAGCCTTATATTCTAAGCCTCCCTTGTGTACGTCCCAAATGTAAGCCAGTTGAAGAGTCCTACCACGAACATCGAACATTGGCATTGACGGGATAACCTTTATCGCTCGAATATTCAAGTGTGGCAAAGAGGAAGATACAAATTTCCGATCGTTCGATTTTCATGGTACTAGACCAGAGTGCGTACCACGCACGAACCTTGAAAATTGGCATTTGAGGGAAAACATCTTTATCTCCAATAAGCAAGTATGCTGGAGATGAAGATACAAATTTTCGAACGTTTGATTTTCGTGGTACTAGGCCAGCAGGCCTACCACGACCATCGAAAATTGGCATTGACGGAAAACCCTCTTTATCACTCCAATATGCAAGAGTGACGGAGAGGAAGGTACAAATTTTCAATCATTCGATTTTCGGGCCAGGATGGCACAGTGAGCGCAGGCGCAGCTCGGCGCGCTTATAAATCAACCGGCCTGCGCTCGCGCCGCGCGCCGATTAATCGCACCGAGCTCTACACAAATCAAAATGTAAATGGATATAGTATGTTAAGTGCACCAAGCCTAGTAATAATGATGTTAGCATTAGGCATATTAATTGGCTGGATAGGCGCTATCTCTTCGACGGCCAACCGCGCACGCCATTACGTACGAACGATTGAGTAAGGTGCGGTTTTAGTTTGACGATAGCTAATAAGGAAATTGTTGTGACATAGTCGATAGTTTCAAATGCTTTCGTTATTTACGGCTTAATTACTTATATAAATTGTAACAATTATTTTAAAATAACGAATTAGAGTAGATGATTTTTAAAGAACCCAGAGAGCGCAGGGTTACATTAAATGAGGACGCTTTTGAACCCTTAGGATGCTTTTTCCTAAAAGTGAACGCTTTACGCATAAAAGTTGTTTTAAATTATTTCTTTGGAGATAGGTATGATACAATTACTTATACAAATACCCATATAAATACCTATCTGTCAAACTAAGAATTTGAATCCTTGTACTTCCACAAATATTTTTAGGACCAATAATATACTTTATTACAAACTGATGAGCAATAGATTCAAATCTCACCTATGTGCTTACCGTGCGACTGCGTCACTCGAAAGTATTTGCAACTCGCTCCCACTAGTGTGCTTACCATGATCGCACGCAATTGTATTCGATAGCGACTGCGGCGCTCGAAAGTATATCCGTTTCGCTCCTACCATTATTCTGGCAGGAGCGAGACGGACATACCCCGAACGCCGCAGTCGCAATCGAATACGGCCAAGTACAACTCATGGTAAGCACACGGTGCAATTATTTTCTAATCGCGCAGTCACTAGTGATTGTCATTCTACAGCAACTCATGGTAGCGGTACTTATGTGTAAGAAATGACTAAAAAGTCAAAAAAGGGACAGTTGTAAAAATAAAGCTATATACGGTGACTCGGTCGGGGACACGGACTCACATCCAGATTTTGTACATAGACCAGCAATATGAATCCGTCTCCATCATTAGTTTGGAGCAAAATAGACCCAAATGTGTTTAAAACAGTCAGCTGCCAGGTCCGATGCCATTTACGAGTCTTTTTGTGTGTTTTTGTTGAAGAAAAAGCTTTTAAAGACAAGTTCTTCTTGTTTTCATTGATTGCGATTTGCTAGCACAACATTTACGTGACAATTTGAGTGTCCGTAAAAATCCTAGTCACTGTTCCCGACCCGACCCTATAGGTACATGTAAGTAGATGCAATGCAAATTTGAATTGCATTAGGATTGGATTGGATGAAGTGACAGCAGAGGTTAAGATAACGTAAAAATATGTAATTGTGTTATAAAATAATCTTATACGTTTTAAAGATGAGCATCACAATTTTGATCAAACAGTAGGTACTTACCTATATAAAGTCAACATTAACGACAAAGACAAAACTGAACAAATCGAAGCTAAAATAACGTCGGCCAGACTCTGTACCGAGTTCAAAAGGCCCGCTTCCTAAATACGGCATTAAACAGAGTAACATGGGTGTACAGCGGAATCATTATGGCTAAAGGCTCATTGAATGAAGAACCGGATTCCTAATGAAGGCAAAATCAAATCTGTATCGATTACAGTGAATGCAACGTTTATAGTCACCGCTACACGCTCAATCTTGATCGTGATCGTGATCCAAACTCCAATTCCAAAAGTATAGCTTTATTTTTAACAACTGTCGCTTATTTGATATTTTCGTAATTGGTCACACATTTAATAAGAATAATAATAAAAAGGTTAAACAGAAATTTGCTAAAAAAGAAAGTGAAAAAATTGCCCTAATATTCTGTGAATTGCAAATTTGCGCCTCAACAGAAAAATTATAAGGACGGTGGTCTCACACTAGCTGTTACCTATAATACTATACGTTGTAAAACACCTAACTACTAATATAACATTAAGCAAAATTTTCACTATTGTATGCATAATTTGTGATATTAAGTTAATAAACAGTTAAAACCTACCTACTCTACGAAAGTTATATGGGTTCAAACTCTTAACGTGGACATTAATATTTTGCGTAGTTTTAAAGATTTAACCTGTATGCTTACACATACTGTACACATATGTATCTACATACCTACAGACAGCGGGAAGCGACTTTCTTTTATACTAGTAGTGATGTTGCAAACCCATACTGACCGTGTAGTGAGGGGCATAATATTTATGTGTATTAGTACCGGCGCGGGACAGGCGGCGCGCGCCCTCGTGAGCCTAACGAACCTCACCGTCTAGTTAATTGACTCCGCGGTTGGCTACCAATGAACCCATGTCATCATTAATGTTTAAATCTTCTTTATCGCAAATATGAGGACCATAGTAAAGACGACCATATAAAGGATGACTCACAATAGAATGGGCCTGGACGTGACCGCTGGGCCGATCTATCAGTTTTTATAGCAATCGTCACGTGAGCTCGGGCTTACACGTGATTATTTCTATAGTATCTCATTGACAGATTGTCCCGTCCCGTCCCGTTGTAGTGTAAGTCATCCTTAATATGGATCAGCGGAGATAGAGAGCAAATGCCGAGCCTAGTTTTTGACCTTTCCAAGCAATAATATTTACAAGTTATACAGGGAAATTTTTCAGAAAAATTGGCCTGTTTCATACATTCCGGCCGGTGTGATGCAGCTAATTTGTATGAAACAGGCAAATTTTTTTCGCGATTTCGACTTCGATCACATAATAAAAGTTGGTCAGTAAGACCTACACATTCCCTATGTAGATTTTGGCTGGTGAAACAATTATCACCCTGTATTTTTATAAGCTTTTAATTAACAAATTGGTTGATATATGAATTATTCTTATGGTATTTGTTATAACTCACTGTATTGTAGATATTCTACTTTGTGTAAACGGATCAAGTTAATTAGCATATTCATACTCGTAGCATACGTATCTTTACATACAGTTCCATATCAAGCGCCGAGTACCGTATGCGACTACGCAAGCGGGCGGGTGTCGCGCATAGTGACTAAAAGTGCGTGAGTCCGTAAGTATCCGTTATTTTATTACGAAATAAACGAAGCATATTTTCGCTCACTCTTAAATTATCTTATTTATATATGCTTGTGTGCCTTAAGATTACTCGTCTTTGATCAAACAAAACATTGTCGTAATATTCCAAATAGGTAATTATAGTAACTAAGTCCCACTTTAGCATAAAACTAATAGGCGATCTCAAGCTGGCTTAAGCCAGTTAAGATGTAATACTTAATCATACTGTTTAAGTGATGCGGATGAGAACAGCTGGTATAATAAAGCCGATCGCTAATAATTCATGGGAAATATTTTTGGTTCAATTATTATCGTACCTACATAACGAGGGGTATCGATATACAACTCTATTATTGATATAATTACTTCGCTGACCGATGTATGTCTTCTCAAGTAATAAATGTGAGGTTACGGACCGTTTATTTATGCAG
The DNA here is from genome assembly GCA_949128165.1 of Lathronympha strigana. Taxonomy (NCBI): domain Eukaryota; kingdom Metazoa; phylum Arthropoda; class Insecta; order Lepidoptera; family Tortricidae; genus Lathronympha; species Lathronympha strigana. The sequence goes on from OX421911.1 coordinate 8,011,956, forward strand.
CCTCTATTTAACGTTTACTGGTATTTATAGAGCAACTGTAATAATATCTTCATGTTAATTTCATTGTAGCTGTAGTTGGTAGGCGTTTTTCGTGGGAATATATTTTCAACATTTCAATGTTAAGCCCGTCATTCACGGCAGTCCGCCGGCACTCCGGCATGGCTGGATGTAGCGGACACACGGTGTGCAAGTGGCCCAGCCTGGCAGTCCAATTCGCACTTATTCGTTGAAAGATGCGCAGCGCTGCGTTGTAGCGCATACACTGTACTTGAATTAAAAAAATGCCGCCATCTCTTATGTCATTTTTAATAATGAATAATTAATATAATTTTGCATTGCCGCATTTCTCAATTGTTTATTAGCGTAATTTAGTGCAATTCGGACTGCAAAGAGGTGGGCGGAGCTAGCAGGATGTTGCCGTACGGCACGCATCCGGCAACGACATTCACGATGCTATATTACGTGCCGGAGGTGCCGGCGGACTGCCGTGAATGAGGGGCTTTAGACGTAGGTAGTTATGATCGAAGATACTCTTATTACGCATTTACTGAAAAAAAAAAGTTTGTTAATTAAAACTGCTCTTTCGCCTGCCTGTAAGACTGTAACTTAAACAAAGTGACTACATAACTAGGGCAATATTTTACCAAAACTTAATTTTGTTATAAGTACACAAATCAAATTGTTAAATCAAACGAACTTTCTCTCTCTTTCTCAAAAAAAAAGGAAAACTGGAAAAAATATGACCTCGGGCGGGACTCGAACCCGCGACCTTGGGATACCAGCCCACCGCTCACCTTCTTTATTTCTAAGAAATTTGATATAGTTCGCAGCCGTTTCTGCTTAAAAATAAGAACTTTAAAGGATGACTAACACTAACATGGGACGGGCCGGCACGGGGCGGAACGGGACGATCTGTCAGTTACTATAGAAAACGTCATGTGATTCTTTCTATAGAAATTGGCAGATCGTTCCGTCCCGTCCCGCCCCGCCCCGTCTCGTCCCGCCCGTCCCGTCCTGTCCCGTCTCGTCCCGTCTCATCCCGTCCCATCCTTGTGTGAGTCATCCTTAATAATGCCTTATGAAATTATGGTTGTTGATGAACTAAGGCTGCGTTTTACCAAATTTTTATTCCGAGTATAACGCTTACTCTCAGGTAGTAACGTCAAATTACTATGGGATTTTGACATTAGTATCCAAGAGTAAGCGTTACTCTTGCTTAAAAAGTTTGGTCAAATCCAGCTTAAGCGAAGTATTTTGGTAAAATTTTTTTTTCAGTAAATCCATGTAAAAAGGATTATGATGATATGGCATGGGTCATTCTTAAGACCCCTCGAGACAAGGTCACTTCTCCATACTAAATTTTGTACTGGTCTTTTTCCTCCTTGATTTTGGAAACTAGAGCAATGATTTTTCCATACAGAATTAATGTTATTATACTTCGTATCCAAATCGAAGATTACATATATTTACTAGCAGCAGTACACGGTTATGTGCTGTCCTTGTCACACATTTAGAGTTATAATATTATTCAAAAAAACTGTTCTCGCTCTCGCCCGCCGGGTAATTAGGAACGGCAGCGCTCCCAGCGGCGTGGTTGATCATTACATGTTTTTGTGTCTGTCCGAGTCACACGTATTTTCTCGCAAAAATAGTGTTTTAGTGTATATCTATTTCAGATTGAAGGATTAGGGTGAGTGATTTTACACATCTTCAGAACGATGAATTCAAATTACAGAATAAAACCGCGGCCTAGTTGCCGTTTAACGAATCTTCTTTCGGAAAGTGATTTTGTCCAAATGTTTGATTTTGCTTTCAATATATGTGTGGTAGATTACAATTTAAAACCGAATGTTAGTGTGGTGTATTAATCATATAATAACTAAAAGAATAGATCAAGGAATATTTACTTTGTTCGAAATAATGCTTTTACATCTACCTTCTTTTTTCTAAGTAATATAAGTAAAGTACATGTTAAAGGCACGGGTTGTTGTTCGTAGATTAACATACAAATTTAAACCTAATTAAGAGAACTTTAAGGTTCGTTATGTATTTACGCGTTATAGTATTTACGCGTTATAATTCGTATCAGGTTTGTGTACCAGACCGTATACTAAAAATTGCGCCACACGCCATACTCGAGGGTTAGCCACTTACTTCTAACCCTGGTATTTAACGAAAACAAATGTAATCTCATCTACGCAATGATTTCATCTACCTTTCCAGAGTTCTGAGATAATTATAGTAATAAGTATTGAAGTATGCAATGCTAAAAAATTATGAAAGTCGACATGAATTTCACAAATTGTAGTAAATTCGGTTAACAAAATGGCATCTAAAAGTAATTTAAAGTAAAATAGCCATAGAGGTTCCCTCATTTATCTATAGTTTTGTTAATAAAAGCTAGCTTATGATCCGGATGTTGCCGTTTCGAATATCGTCGAGCCTTCGGGACAATATAGGTATTTTAGAGGTTCCCCATTTTATCCCTAAAAGGGAGGCATGACCTCTTCAATTCTTCATGTTTGTCTTGTATTATTCGTGAAAGACAGCCTCGATTTGTCAGCTAAGAAGTACACATACTTATAGCGCTTCTTGTACGTCGTCTACCTACTTCATTTATATGAACTGTCATAAAAATATACTCGCTTATAAAGAATCATGAGCTCGCTGAAATAAGTAACAATGACTACAATCAATAATTATCATCATAATGTTGCAGAGAAAAATTGTAAAATAAAAATAAGATAGGTTTCGTATAAACTACGTTCCTATTTACGAGTAAGCCTATTTCAGGTTCTATCAAGGAAATACTACTTTAATGAGTCGGAATATGTATAATCTTGATCATGTTTTAATGAAGTCAAAATACTATGACATTGCGATTTTGAGTCAGTTAAGGCTCTAAACTAAAGGGAAGTGTAACCGCAGCGGCAGTGCCGTATTACCCTGTTCCGCTAAATAGCGCGAATGCTTGCTGTAGCCGCTGCAGGGGTTTAATTTGCGACCTAGTGTCTATACGATTAAAGAAGGATAATTTATGTTCAGAGGTGTATTCTTTGAGTATAGGTAAGTTATTTAAGGTAAAGAATAACTTTTTTGTTTTGTTCAGACTCGAAAGAGGTTATTATTTTTTTCCCTCATATTTTAGATACCGTAAACCGTTCAATATACAACGATATAACCAGGTCAAAAATATGATATTTTGGTTTATGTAAAAATTTACAAAATACAATACCTACATAATATGCGGAAATTACAGGTATATTATGATTGGTGGTTCTTTAACAAATTGCACACCTAAAAGGTGTTCAATCGCTTTCCTGCATGCTCGGAGCGAATAACGAGAAAACTGGTTAAAGACACAAAATAGTTAAAGTTTTTTGTGGTTTTTTGCATAACAATAATACCTATACTTACTGATTTTCTTTATCAACTTTACGTATCCCCATCACGAAACAAGGATAGTTTGGTTCGGGAATTTGAACCAATATCTGACGGCGCAGTCTTGCGAATTGTTGCGGTTAGTAAAAACGAATTACAATGCAATGCAATGCATGAAATTATATAAATCATATGATTTTTACATATACATATTATAATAGAAGTATTGTAATTTGTACATGTAGGTAGTGAATGTTGTGGATCACATTTTTATGATACCTACATATAAAATTGTAGATGATATCTTTACGATAATAGGACTCAACACGACTTAATTAAAATTAAGTCGGATATTAATATGGTCGTACGTACCTACTATTAAAACCTCACCGTTTAGGAAGGTGGTAACCAAAACGGAATAATTTTACGAAGCTGAGTGAGTTTGCTAACAAAAACCTCATTGGAGAGTAAATGGTTTTAACCCAATTGAATTATCACGAAACTAATATTCCTGTTTATTGAAAGCATGAACCGATATATACTGAAGTAATACAAACAACGACTTAAATTTTGATTTATAGTTTCCTAGAGAAACTTCATATCATATATATATACACATATATATATACGAAACGAAAATATATTTTTTTTCGTAGGCTATATCGATGAAATAGGCTTAATCTTATTAAATACCCTACGCTGCTCCGCTTTAACAGCGCCGAGTTACGTAACATAAATCGCGTGTAAATTTGTATAATTTTGCTCCGTTTCAACAATTATGCCACAAAAATTGTGTCAAATAAGCTTGCTTTAACAGCGTTGAGCTTTAACACGTTAATTATGTCAAGGATCGTCCGCTTTAGCAGCGTTGAGGTACTCCACATTAATTGTGTCGAGGATTCCAGAACTTTGCTCCGCTTTAACAGCGTTGAGGTACTCCACATTAATTGTGTCGAGGATTCTAGAACTTTGCTCCGCTTTAACAGCGTTGAGGTACTCCACATTAATTGTGTCGAGGATTCTAGAACTTTGCTCCGCTTTAACAGCGTTGAGGTACTCCACATTAATTGTGTCGAGGATTCTAGAACTTTGCTCCGCTTTAACAGCGTTGAGGTGCTCCACATTAATTGTGTCGAGGATTCTAGAACTTTGCTCCGCTTTAACAGCGTTGAGGTACTCCACATTAATTGTGTCGAGGATTCTAGAACTTTGCTCCGCTTTAACAGCGTTGAGGTGCTCCACATTAATTGTGTCGAGGATTCTAGAACTTTGCTCCGCTTTAACAGCGTTGAGGTACTCCACATTAATTGTGTAGAGGATTCTAGAACTTTGCTCCGCTTTAACAGCGTTGAGGTGCTCCACATTAATTGTGTCGAGGATTCTAGAACTTTGCTCCGCTTTAACAGCGTTGAGGTACTCCACATTAATTGTGTCGAGGATTCTAGAACATTGCTCCGCTTTAACAGCGTTGAGGTACTCCACATTAATTGTGTCGAGGATTCTAGAACTTTGCTCCGCTTTAACAGCGTTGAGGTACTCCACATTAATTGTGTCGAGGATTCTAGAACTTTGCTCCGCTTTAACAGCGTTGAGGTACTCCACATTAATTGTGTCGAGGATTCTAGAAGTTTGCTCCGCTTTAACAGCGTTGAGGTACTCCACATTAATTGTGTCGAGGATTCTAGAACTTTGCTCCGCTTTAACAGCGTTGAGGTACTCCACATTAATTGTGTCGAGGATTGTAGAACTTGCTCCGCTTTAACAGCGTTGAGTCTCTCCACATTCATTGTGTCGAGGATTGTAGAACTTTGTTCCGTTTTAACAGCGTTGAGTTTCTCCACATTAATTGTGTCGAGGATTGTAGATCTTTGCTCCGCTTCAACAGCGTTGAGTTACTCTACGTCAATTTTGTTGATGATTGTACAACATTGCTTCGCATTAACAGCGTTGAGTTTTTTCACATTAATAAAATCGTGTTGAGGATCGTACAACTTTGCTCCGCATTAACGGCGTCTCCTATTACATATTCTACAGGAATTGTGTAGAATGTAATAAAATTTTACTCCATCAGGTTGTTTTTACCATGATGAGACTTCTCTTCAATAGTAGCATTCCGATTATCAAGATATAAAACACTCCACGTGTCTGTTCTTTATTATAACAATTATTTACAAAAATAGTAATTCTCTTGCTGCTGTAGCGTACTGGTCAATATTTCGTTATCCTACAGTAGAATCGAAGACACCTGCCACTTTTTTATTACAACGTTCTACTCAAAAAGGAAAAACTTACCGTATTAACCATTACCAACCACTTGAATTATTGTTTGGTCTCAGTATAAATCTGTATGTATATTTTATAACAAGATTTCTTTAGTACTAATCTTGCAATGAAGAAACTACTGATAGCTTGTTTTACTAATTATACAACTTGTTTTTGTCTTCCTTTTTTACTTCGATATGAAATACAGGCATATCTATAGTATACAATCACTATGCAGGGATTCGTCAGTAGAGTTCAATTAAATGAACGAAGTATAATTTAAAGCAGGTATATTCAAGTAATGTTAAAATTATATCGACGATAATACACACTCCAGTGTTTTGTTTCACCTAAAAGGTTATTGAAAGTAATTTCATTCTTTATTAATGTCGTTCCTCACTTGGACACGCACAGCATGTCATGCATAAGTCCAATCTAATAAAAATATTCATATAATATTTACATAATAGTACCGTTTTATTTTATTAGGCACTCATGTATGAAGCTAATTATCAGGAACCCATAGGAGCGTACGGATTTGACTTCGATATTTTATTTTATTTTTCCTACTTATATGTAGTATTACAATTCTCTAAACATCTGCTAGTAAATATATGTAATCTTCGATTTGGATACGAAGTATAATTAATAATCAAACGAACTTACCTGTGAAGTTTGATTGGAATTATACGAGTATCCAAATCGAAGATTACATACTCCCACCCTCCCAGACCCTAAAAATTAAAATAAAATCGTCTCTGGTCCTAACACAAAAAAATATCTATGTGCTCTAAAATAATGATCAACCACGCCGCTGGGAGCGCTGCCGTTCCTAATTACCCGGCGGGCGAGAGCGAGAACAGTTTTTTTGAATAATATTATAACTCTAAATGTGTGACAAGGACAGCACATAACCGTGTACTGCTGCTAGTAAATATATGTAATCTTCGATTTGGATACTCGTATAATTCCAATCAAACTTCACAGGTAAGTTCGTTTGATTATTAATTATCTGTCTCCTGTTTACTTAATTTTTTATATTATTTTTGTTTTAAAAAAAATTTAGGAAGGTATATGTATGAATATCAAAAATCCGACACAGATATTGGTCCGATGTAGATTGAAAACATCATGGCTCTATAGTGCAACAGAAAAAAGAAAGAAATTAAAAAGTAGCAACATCGTAAATCATAGTGTCGTCCCTTTCAAATCAATATATGTATAGCTATATTATTATTTCTACCTTTTTCTGTCGCACTATGGCATGAAAAACCAAGGATGAAACAGTTGAGGACGTTTGTATACAGAAATAACCTGTCCTCTTGGCTCTTAAGAGCGTTTATACCACAAAAGCGCGAAATCAATGATTTACGCGGTTTTCGGGCTCGATGTACTATGTGATTGTTAGACTTTTAGATCAAAATATTTATATGTACATAATAAACAACTCATAAGCCAAATTTTGTATTGTCTACATTTACAAGTTTTAGATAATTATATGCAATTCTAGCCAATTCTTTCGCGGCCGTTGTTGAAATTTGCCGAAACATGTTGTCTTATACGTCACTCTATTCCTACACTGTAATGATCTTATACAAAACAAAACTGGTTTACGAAAGAACATTACACTATCTAACTTTTGTATTGTGCAAAACTAGTAAATTTCAGATTCTGTTTAACTAAACTTACTGATGAAAACTACGCAATTTTTGCAAAATTCACGGCGTGTTTTAGTATTATACTTTCGCAGTAAATGGTTCAGATTGTCATTTTTATGAGACTATAACTCGTTGGTTACTCCATTTAATAAAAAAAAGTGTCAAAAACAACGAAATAATATTTATTTAGATTTTTTATCAAAACCCCGTTTATAAGATTGCGCGCGGCGCGTGCTCGTCAGTCTGGCCCCATGCCTTCTAGAGAGTGGACGTATCGCTTTGCTCCGCGGGCCTTCTTTTTACGAGTGAAGTTTGCGAGAAAGAGAAAGAGATGATTAAAAAGAGAAAGACATATCTAAAAAGATAAGATAGACCGTGATACCGCGACCAACCGATCAAGATACTTGATAAGTTCGATTTCTATTTGTGTTGATGATTTAATTGTTGTTTATATATTAGCTATAGTAATTTTTTTTAATAATCATCAGCTGGTGACCAGGACGTGATGTTTTCGTAGTAAGTTGTTGGTAAGACCTGGAAACCGCCTTTAAAAACAGCTAGTAATTGCTGATTAGGACTAGGTGATGTAATCAGAAGACAGTGCTGATTCTGTAACCGTTCACATAAGACTTGTCGCGGCACTTGAAGACCAGGTGTCAAAGACCTGGATACGTAACCAGAAGGCTAGGTCAGGAACTATGTAACGGCTTACACAATACGCACCGTGTTTTAGCTTAAATGCATTGTCTTGCTGAGCACAAGTAGACCAGCTGGTAATTAAGACCTGCAAACGTAACCAGAATATTGGGTCAGGAACTATGTAACGGTTTACCTTAGATGCATCGTGTTTGAGCTCAAATGCATTGTCTTGGTGAGCACTCGTAGACCGGCTGGTGACAAAGATCTGGAGACGTAACCAGAAGTTTGGGCCAGGAACTATGTAACAGCTTACAATATACGTACCGTGTTTGAGCTTAAATGCATTGTCTTGCTGAGCACAAGTAGACCAGCTGGTAATTAAGACCTGGAAACGTAACCAGAATATTGGGTCAGGAACTATTTACCTTAGATGCATCGTGTGTGAGCTCAAATGCATTGTCTTGGTGAGCACTCGTAGACCGGCGGGTGACAAAGATCTGGAGACGTAATCAGAAGTTTGGCACAGCAACTATGTAACAGCTTACACTATACGTACCGTGTTTGAGCTTAAATGCATTGTCTTGCTGAGCACAAGTAGACCAGCTGGTAATTAAGACCTGGAAACGTAACCAGAATATTGGGTCAGGAACTATGTAACGGCTTACCTTAGATGCACCGTGTTTGAGCTCAAATGCATTGTCTTGGTGAGCACTCGTAGACCGGGTGGTGACAAAGACCTGGATACGTAACTAGATGGCTAGGCCAGGAACTATGTAACGGCCTACACTATACGTACCATGTTTGAAATCAAATGCATTGTCTGGTTGAACACAAGAAGACTAGCTGGTAATTAAAACCTGGAGACTAAGTACCGGTTTACACTATACTTACCGTGTTTGAGAACTTGGCAAAAGCTTGGGAAGCTTAAAAGTAATGTTACGCATTTATAATGTTGAAGTAAGTATTGGTATGAGTAGTGATGTACCATAGTAGGTTCGGAACCACTATGTTATTATTACGAAATATATGGGTAAAAAAAAACATGGCACGTTGATTTGCTGTATTTTTTGTAGGTTGAAGCCAGTTTGCTAATCATGGTTTGTCATTGTCTACGTGGGTGGTGACAACTATGGATTAACAACGACCATAAACATATTGTCATGTTATAAATTGAAATAGATGTCATAAAACTAAAGAAAAAAATCAACAACATCGGAAGCTTAAGCTGAGGATCGAACTCTGATCCACAGCTTACGCGGGAACAAGGCCGCCTGGCCCCATCGAATGCTGGCGAGTTTTTTTTCTGATTTCCATAACTCCGAATCTCCAAAATTACGAAGTTACCGAACCACCGTAATTCCGAAAGAATATTATGTTTTCGGAATTTTGAATTCGGATAAATTATTTTCGGAATATAAAAAATTGGATTTTTTTGTATTCGTTCAAGTCGCTATCGGATTTTTAATATTGAGAATGTGAAATACGGAAATTTGATGTATAGGATTTATAAAAATTCAGAATTATAAAAATTGGGATTATGAAAATCGGAATAAAATATTTCGGAATATTTAAGTGTTTTGTTCTATATGCACTTATAATATAAAAATAAAAAGAAATAGAAATTAACTTGGAAATAACGATCATTAACAATTTCCTGACTAATGTGATGAGAAATGTTGTGTTTCACTTCGCAGTAAAGTTTGTCTAACTCTCATACCTTAAAACCAAGATTCTCAAGATTTAAATTTTTAAAGCTTTCGCTTGGTCGGGTCGGGTCTCAATTCTCAATATTAACACGAGAGCTTGACAACAACTTTGCGCATTTGTACAGTCAAATCTATAAAAATGTACTACCAGAAATATATTATTATATACGTACACAATCTTATTTTCTCAATATTAAGGTAGTGTATACATCTTTTTGGCGCTTCATTAGAATTGATACCATCGAACGTTAACGTGAAATGAAAACTATTATTAATAGAAACTCAGTACTAAAATAGCAACAAAATAAGTAGGTATTATTAAGGAAAGTTGATTATTATTATCAAAGGAAATAAGTACATAGGAAAATAATTTTAATTACATAGTTAGTACTAAATTCAATTAGTACAAGACTACAAGTATCAAAGTTATAAACTGCAAACTCAATTTTACGCAAAATACTGTAAACAATGATTACTAATCAAAGTAACGTAAGTTTATCTGATTTAAGTATCAAGGTAAAATGCACAGCTTGAGCGCGCTATAGTATACCCGTCGCACGCGCGGCGCTCGTCGATGTCTAGCATTGCGCGCGTCTGGCCACGTGGTCGATGCGGAGAAATACCTAAACTTGGGAAGCGCGCTAGGGCGAGAACGCTCTTAAATTATATGACTGCTGTCAACTCAGTACAATTTTTCAAACATTTAGAATGAGTTCATGAAATAATGACAATAGAGTTAAAAAACCGTTGCAACGAAGATCAGAAAGTTGAAGGAAAGTTGTAGACTTAATAGAAACAAGTGCCGGTGCATCGGCTGAGCGTCGGCGCCGATTAAACTAATAGTTTAAATAACTCACGCGGTCGTGTCTTACACGCAGAGTAATTTCAGCCATTCAAGACCATGGGTGGCGAACGTCTCTTTTGATGTCTGTATTAAGACTCGATATTTATCAGTTGATTAACATCAAAATCTCTCGTGATAAACATCGCATATTCATTCGTATTTGTTTTGAGTGTTAATTAGACCCACGGGGTATGTGGAAATTAGTGGGCAAGTGCGTGGAAGGAGTCGTCAATCATTGGCTATTACTGCGTAAACATCCAGTGGGCACGCAACGGTGGGGTAATTCCGATTACTCTCTGAGTGGGGACGAGTCTAAAGCACAGGTGAACCCTCTATGTAGTTTAAAGTGCCTTATTGCGCATAGTTGTAATGGAGCCGAAGGTCTTGTTGGACTGGTTCTGTAGAGCACCTTAACATGTCAGCTCTTGCGTTAGCTTTGGGAATACACGGCCAGGCCTACTGCATGGCGCGTAGGAACGTGACACTATACGGGCAAAGAGTTGAAACCCCAGAATGATTTAAATTATAAAATAATATTACCTATGTTCGAAATAAGTTATCATAGAATTTACTATGCCAAGTGATTGAGTTTAATTGCTCTACATAGTCTTGGAGGGCAAGTATCTGACAGATTTAAGATGAGATTTTTATTGTGATTTGTATCTGTGTCATTGAAGGTTAAAGTTAAGGGGTATGGTACTTAACTATGTATATTACAACCCTAATCTTCATGCGATAGAAAAAAAATGCTGTCTCAGAATATTTTTTATCGGTAATAACGTGACCAATGTCTACCTTAGGTACTGTTTGTTTCAGATACTTCGGACCTCAGTATCTGCTTTTTATATCTTTTCTTCATCCTTGATAGGAACTTTACAAGATTATACAGATCACTTATACATATACTGCATATGCCTGCATATACTGGTTATGCCTTTACCTTCGACAGGGATATGGCGGAAATAGTACCTATTATCAGTTTTCAACATACATTGTGACCTACCTATCTATAATTATATCTTGACAGAATTAAGTTATATTACCTACCAGTTAAAATATTGTCTTATCAGATATTAGTTAACGCATTAAAATTTAATACCACCCTACCCTGTAGGCAAAGTATGCGCACTGCAGGGACTAGACGTACCGCGTACTCTTTGCCAGCGTTGTAGATGCGAGTAGATAAGAGTGCCGCTGGATATACATCGTCGTGTACGGTTAATTGATCACTTAATTATTTTGCATGTCCGCCTAAAAGTTTCCAATTAAATCTTACTATTATTTTAATAGATAATTAAGAAATGCTCGTTTAATTAATTGCAGGCAACTTTTTAGAATCGGAATGTAATTTACTTTATTCAAATGAGATGTGTCGGTAAAGTGGCTTTAGTTGTGTGCTATTATTATTTCTCGTGCTTTATTGGAGTTTCGTGTTCATTAGGACGGGGTGTGGTGTTGATAGCTTATTTAAATGAAGTTTAAAGAGGTTTGGTGGCGTTGATTTATATCTGGATAGTTGTCGTGGACATAAAGGTTCGATGGTATCGGGGGTTAGCCGCCAGGAAACGATCGCGCCGCGCCTGCGCTCTTGTTCTAGCGCCGAGCCCGATGCGCGCGATCCCCACCGCGCCGCGCACGCTTCACCTTAGAAACGCGATATTTTAGCGACAGCCTACATGATTAATTTATGGCTTCGAAGCTATATTTCTGAACAAAGTCCGAGTTAAATCCGATTTAATGCGAAGATAAGATGATTTATAATCGCATATGTACGTAGAGTAGATAAACCTATTATTAAATACATAGAATGGGTCTCAAATTTAGTTAATTTACCTTAATATACCGACATTTCGACACAGTTTCATGTGTCATGGTTGTGTTTTGATTGATGTATCGGCGAAGTGTCAACGGCAATCCTAGCCTACCCGGCGGGAAATCACTTTAATTTAAACGTATGGGTAGATAAAAAAGTTAGGTCTACCCTTTTACTAAATGTTGTCGGTTACTATGTTTATAATAATGTGTAAAAAACGCGAAAGTTTAAAGTGTTATAGATAAAGCTATTTTATAACCTGAAGGCCTAGTATAAAATTGTACGACACTTACTTACGATATGCTAACGCGATCGAGAGTTCTAATTATGTTTGCCGTTTTTTTCATATTTTGCCGTTTCATAGTTTGACCCCTCGATACGCTAACGCGGTCGAGAAGTTAATGTCGTATAATTTTATACTAGGCCTTCAGCTAGCTTGTTCTTATTGTTCAAATCGGTGTACATATATGCATGTTTCTCTAGACTCCAGAGAAAGACGCAGGAAACAAATGCTTAAAGTACCTACTAATAAGGGATTGCATTGCATTGCACAATCAGAGTTAATAACAGTAATAGTTATGTTAGTACCTTTGTACCTAAATTGATCATCGCTATAGTTTATTTTTTTGTAGAATTTCCTTTATTTCTATTATGCTGCACCGAATTTACTACAAATTTTACGATCACTGATTATTACGAGCACCTCCACGCAAACAAAATTGACATTTCTCGATACGATGGTTATTTCAATATGAAAGTTTACCCATATCATAAGGAGTTAAGCGCTTCTGTACAGAAACGAGTATTACCTGGTAGACATTAATAGCTATTTAACGTCCAATAAACGTTTGTAATTTAAACATACGGTACGTTAATTATTAGCATTGTGTAACCTCTACGTCGGGTCAGCGGACGGACCATTAATTTTTAGTTAATTTGTAATTTTCCCAACCAAGTCCTGCATCGTCTGTTTCATGCAAATGAACCTATTCTCGATCATTAGTTTGTACACGTTCTACTAACGTTACTTTTTGTTAATTAATCCCGAGATCTAACACTATAGCGGCCACTAAATGGTTAATTATTATTCACACGCCGTCGAATAAAAAGCATTTAAAATAAAAACATAGGAAAGCAATCGAGGGAATGAGTACCAGTAGCGTCGACTGTGGGATAAAGAATGCTCTTCGTTGCAGCACTTACAAATCAGCTTACTACCGGTTGGCGTAGTTGGTAGTGACCCTGCCTGCTCAGCCGATGGTCCTGGGTTCGAATCCCGGTAAGGGCATTTATTTCAATTCAAATATTTTAATTCAGACTCGTGAGTCCATATATTGTTAGTTACATTTTTTTTACTTATGAGCTATGTTAGGATACCTACAATAAAAATTTATTTATTTATTTGTGTGATCAACACAGATATTTGTTCCAGAGTCATGGATGTTTTCTATGTATTTATATATTTTTATATTATATATATGGTTGTCTGAGTACCCGTAACACAAGTCTTCCTGAGCTTACTGTGGGACTTAGTCAATTTGTGTCAGAATGTCCTATAATATTTATTTATTTATTTATATTGGTCGTGAGAGCGACTGCCTAGCATGAAATCAGGCTTGGCTTTGGCATTGGCTGATGGCTGGGGCTGATGTCAAAACTTTGCTCTGCAGAAGTTCATACCACGACCTCTACTCGCAATCGTCTAACGTTTAGGCACACGCGCAGCACAAGGAATGTCAACGTCACCACATTTTTTTCTATTAAACTTACTAAAGCTTTTGAGGTGCAATAAAGAGTTATTGTATTGTATTGTATTGTTAAGCATAATTGTCATTCTTTATGCTGAGTAAAGCTAGATCGGTCCGGACCCTTATGAGAAGTCGTGATTAAAGAACAGCCATTAGAAATGTGACTAATATGAGTAGTACCTACGACTACTTACTCATACATATTAGTCACATTTCTAAGGGCTGTTTTTTCACTGTAGTGAATGTATAATAATGGTTTTGGCAATGGCCCATTATAAATGTTGGTCATTATGACCAATGCCAAAACCGCAAAAAAACAATTTGCTGGTTCATAAATTCCGGCGTGTGTTATGCCGTCAATTTGTATCCATCCTATGCATCCTGTCGTGTTCAGTATACTTAGACTATACATTCACTACCTACTTAAGAGGTTATTCAGTGACCAAAAATCACCAAGTATATTTTAAATACTTTTATCATTATTGTCATTACATCCGACTAAAGATTTCCTGTATTGAACAGAGACAGGTGACACGCTGTCCTTATTCAACGTCTCCTTATATCCTTGATTGACTAACAGTCAGCCAGTCTAGCTTTGTAGATACTATAAAGCTATCTATAAAGGCACCTCAAATAAAACAAATAAAACTGTTCCTTGACTTTCTAAGATGCTATACATGTACAGGAGCAGGAACCTCAACTCATAGCAACTCTTTAGCATACCTATCTGAGTTCTTAGCTGACACCCGTGCAACCAGTGCCACGGGACAGGAATCCAACATATTAAGACGGCATCCATTAATTATCCAAATAATCGATCGCACTCGTTAGGTGATTTATCTAGCGTCGATAAGATTTTAATGAAGTACTTTGATTGGGCACACATGGACAGCCAGACGTGGTTATCGCGCCGATAGCGTGCGCACCACTGCCTTCCTATACCTATTCATGTATTAAGTTATTAAATTAAAAATAAATGTCATGCACGCAGCAAGCGAATCGCAACCTTATCACATAATAATAGAATGCATTTTTAAAATTCTTGCCTAATTAACAAGGTGGATCATTCAGATTAGAAATTGGAAGTTATCGGCACGTCGTTCATTGTGGAAACTACTCCCGATACTACCATGTGATAAGATAAATTGAGTTGGAACTTTTATTGATAATGTTGAGGCGGCGGGTGGCGTGCACGAGCTGGACTGGAGCACTAGAGAATCAGGAAATAGAAATCTTTTCTCTTACTTCTTTGGCACACCTCTAAATGTAATACTGACCTCTGTGAATCAGATGCCTAGCTTTTGCAGACAATTGGAAAATCTCTTCTTCTTAACCGTATACTATTTGGCAGAGTCATTGTGGTTATATAGAGATCGTTGAATAGCCTTTTTTGCCTGGGCATTTTGCACGCACAGGTTTAGGGGTGCTTCTGTGAGGGCTTGGTCCGTCCATCGCAATGAGGAACTGGAAAATACCAAAACATAAACACTGATTTACTTTAAATCGGACTTTAAGTAGGTACATTAGTAATTTACTTACTAAAATAATGCCTCGGAGCTCGTTCAATAATCATGTGATTCATTAAGGGTGGGTCGGGAAAACATCACGAACGATCAAAATCAGACCAAACAAGTACAAAAAAAGATCAATATGGCGGGTCAAAAACAGCTAAATATGATAATATGACTTTTGAACGAGTTCTAGGTACCCAGAAGCTATGATTAGTTCACCAAGAAGAACGCACGTTCCTTGACTTAGTATGCAACAAGGAACGTTGTATCTAATTCTAACAAAGATAGCATCAACTAAGCAAATACAAGGATTTACAAACTGAATAACTTTTGTGTATAAGTAGAACATGGCAGCTCCATTAGCCTGCGCTATAAACTCGCGCAGGCTATGGACGGCGGACAAACAGCATGTGTTAGCAAACGCGAATAAGATAGTCACAAGCCTGCGAAACAGTTTCTTAAACAATTCTGTTATTAGCTCGATACAATATGTGCTTGTTTTTACTAAAATGTACCAATTTGTTGCTTGCCGATAAGGTATTAATGCTATGAAGATTTGTTTACAAATGTACCTAATCAACAAGCGACAAAGAAAACAAGTACATACTCGTATAAGCACACTTTGTTAAATTGGTCACAGGAATCCGTACATATAAGTATACTGAGGTAGGTATGAGTGGTATGACTAATGATTATAAAGCCTATTTTTTTTATGGGGTGGAAAAGTCCGTTATGGATACTTCTGCACCGCAGGGACAGTGCAGAAGTTATGTCGGAGTCTCACCGACTAAAAGGAAAAAGGGGGGTTTTTTCCTCTTCGACGCAATTAGGGTGGCTCTAGGATCTCGGTAGAACTCGCCAGTGCGATTATCTATATAATTTTAAGATCTGTAAAATATTTTACCAATAAAGTACTGAAGCTGAAGCTATGGCAGTAGTATAGTAGGCTATGCCTACTCACCAAATGAATGTACATTGTGCAATTCTGCAGCTGAAAGAACAATAGTTGTGTAGCTATTACAATTTATGAAGTAGTCTAATAAGTGTCTATAAAGCACCGGCACAAAAACTTTACAAACTTGATTTAACTGATTCCAAGAATGACTTCCCTGAAGTTCTTGCGACATAAAGAGCAAGTGCTTCTTAAGTGGCATTTAAAGGAGTGTTTTAAGTAAGTAAGCGTGCGTTCGGGTCGCGTGCAGTGGCCGGCCGAGTCACAGATCCACATCAGTCCCGGAATAAATGGTATCCAACGATGCTATCGTCGGCGCCCGTACCACCCCATTAATCTACATCAGCACGCGCTCACTATGAGATTAATGAACCAGATAAACCATTAAATACGACTACAGATGTCCGCTCCTCTAACAGCAGCCGAACAAACTGTATACGCGTTTCAAAGACAATAATTGATGAATTAAACGGATTCGACGCTATTATGAATCTTAATGATAACGGTTGATAATGGATCGATAATTAGAATGGATGACGATTCTCCGGTGAAATTGATTCCGTCTTGGGTGGAATCCACGTTAAGTAGATGATGGGTGGTTAATGCGCACTGCGGCCGCCTCCAGTGACTGATGCCGCAACACATCTCCACATTAGTATTCATTTGTTAACAGCTACTTATCTACTTTCTAAATTAAAGATCAGATTTAACAAAGTACATTATAACTAATTTGCATTAAAGCCAGATACTCTTTCATATATTTAATGTGTGGTGATTTATCCAAACACCGATTGATGCTATCTGTTGTATACTTAGTATTGACTGCGTAACAGTTTTCGTAAAATTTAATTGATTATCTGATAACGTGTTGTTTATTACAAGTACATATGAGTATGTTGGCGTTTCTCTACGACTCACTAATTGTGAATAAGTTTACCTCTCTTATGGTGTAATAATTAGCCAGTATTAACAGCTATGGCTATTTGATCGAACTGACGATTTGGATTTTAGAGTGTAACGGTCGATGCATACCAGGGGTCTTACCATTACGTCTTAACGCGATTTAGTCTAAGTTCTTAACTGTGTTCAGTTGTATGGCAGCGACCCAGTATAGGGCCTACACTGAATCGCGTTAAGACGTTATGGTAAGGCCCTAGAGCACAGTTAAGAACCTAAGCTGAATCGCGTTAAGACGTCATCATGGTAAGGCCCCTGGTAGGTGAAATTTCTCAGACTGACTTTAACATATTGTTATGGGGTGTCTCATGTTTTATATTAGCACGAATTACATAGTTTTATTCGAACATATTATAAAAATGTGTTTGTTTTTAGTAACAGGGACCACTTTGTCCGTTGTTGATAAGGTCCATTAAAAAAAATCTGAACGGCATTAGCGTCTCATCGGCTAGCGACAGAATAATACCATTTACTATCACAAATATTGCAAAATTCTAGGCTGTACTTATGTAAGTACCTACTATTGCGTTTAAAATTGCATGGACAGATTATGAATGAATTCATTCATAAATTGTCCATGCAAATTGTGAACGCTTGTGTACATGTGTCCTATCGCATCGTTTGTGGTGATTGTCAAACCTGAAGTTAATTCAGGTTTTTATTCAATTTATTGATATTTTCTTATAGTTTTTATAGTTGTAGGTAGTAACCACGTGTACGTTCACCTAACTTACACATAAATTCGCGTTAGCGAAAGCAGGTGGGAAGAGACATAATATATAATTCCAACCTGATACCATTACCAAAGCAATACGTCAATATTTCAATCGAGAATTGACCTCCTTCTTTATCCCATCCCAATTAAACCTTCACAAGTAACAAAGACTTGGTTCGAGTGACCCTAATTGCTTTTAATTGAATAAAGACATGTTGTTACTTTTTACGCATTGGCAGAATTGTTCCCATCAGAAAGCGACTGTAGGTAAACATTCCAGTAAAATAAATATGACCTAAAAGTTCATAAGAGAACTCTGATTTATAAGTACCTACCTATCTTATACTCGTTTTTACGTAAAAAAGCTTGCTTGTTATCAGTAAGGAATAAGAATAATCTCATACTCGCTCTTATTTAGGACGCTACGTTCTCATTGATCAAACTGATTCGTTATTTTATTTCGTAAGAAGTAGCCTTTTGGGACGTTCGTCGATTTGTTCGATTGTCATTTGATTTTATGGGGCAAATCTAGATAAATATTGCACTCTTGTTTAAAGGCATAGTGCGCGTCGATCAATTTATGTGTCAATTGCGTCGAACTTCACTTAAGAGTGAAAAGACAGACCATACGTTGGTCGACCAATTGGACGTCGTTTGGTCGAAGGTGGATCTGCGTAAGCTTGGAGCACAGACTAGCGAATAATTTCTGAGCGGTTGTGCCAAGTATCAGCTGGCAGCTCTGGTCTCGATAAAACGCCGGGCTTTCAGGCTCTTCGGCGACGACCCTGCTGTCAGCCACGCGTCTATCGGTGTTTCGGACACATTCTGGGCAGCGCGCGCAAGGGCAGCATGACCTGATCCCACCTTCCCCTTCTATCATCGGACTTCCTGGCTCGGGGAGCAAATGCACTCGTTCGTAGTAAGCATTCCATTTGTCCGCACAAAACGATTTGCCTCGTCTTTTTTACAATGGACTGCAACGGAATAGAATGCGCTCCTTCTGTATTCCCTGATAAGTACGACCTCGGTCTCTTTGAATAACGAGTGAATAGGCTATTACGAAACTGGTGAGCTCCATCTTAGACTCTGTCTTCACTCTCCATCAGGTGTGACTAGAGTCAAAAGTGCATGTTCAGCTGAACTGTAGAGCCAATCTTGTGTACATGTAGTCATGTTTTTTTTTAATCTTACAATTCAATAGAATACGTACTTTTAATGTGTAAGAAAATCAACCCTGATAGCCCTTAACCTTTAAAAATCCACCGGAAAGATTCCGAACAACGATGTTCTGTGTTTGACCCAAATTCCCCTATTGAAATCCTATATTTCCTTAAAAAATAATTAATTTAATCAGGCTCTAGACGCAATAGCGTCTTAAGTTCTAGCAAAAGCCATAACAAAAAGAACCTCGTTAATATGCCACTTGAAAGTTTCCCAGAGCAGGTAATTTCTACATCGAATACGTCCAGTGAAGTTTATTTATCCTCTCGAAAATCGATCGATAAAGTTTATCGTGTGAGTAATTAAGGCAATGTCGCCCGCGAGCCGTTAATCTTGTAGATCGCAATCGAGATGATCGCGTGTTCGCTCGCGCCCGGCCGCGTCGCTGCGCCTGCTCATATGCGCCGATTCTCCAGTGCTGCACATATTTTTATGAGATTGGAATTGTATTAAAGTAATTTCTTAAGAAGTCTCTCTTACGGCATATATTGCTGTGCACCTGAAATTGGTATAGTGTTAGAATTCGCGGGCAAAGGGTAAGTCTTAGGAGCACTTGCACCACCCGGGGTTAGCCACATAACCCGGAGTTACGCCTATTTGTATGGAATTTGACAGTTTAACTCTGGTTTAACTCTAGGCTTCCAGACAACCTTTATACAGTGACACGGCTAATAGAGATACAATTATTAAATCATTTATAAATAATTATAATAAATGTTTTAATGATTCATGTTTTTAAGTAGTCTTCGTAAGTAGTCGCGCGCGTAGATAATGATGATGGAATTTAACTGTTCTATTTCCTTCCTCGGGTCTTAAACTATAATATTAATCTGGTCGTAGTTAAGAACGTAAAATAATACCTAAACTATTCAAAAATACATTTCTGTCACGACTTACTGTCGTAAAATAACATGCATTAAATGATTAGGTACCTACCCACAGTTGGCGGATTCTAAACTTGAATGAAGCAAAAAAAAAAACCTTCTGCATTGGTCCTTGATTATCGCTACCTCACACTTACTTACTTTTACTTTGTTTTACTTATTTATATGTTATTTTTCTAAGATACCTTATAAGTGCAACTTCCTATAAGAACCCATTTGTTTTGTACATGTATTAAGCAGTTAAGACACACGTTGTAAACTCTAAAAATAAGTTTCTCATGTAAGTGACAATATGTTTTAAATGAGAAATAAAAAATATCTTTAAACCGAAGTAGTCACATTACTGTATATAAATTATAAATTGAAAGAGATGTCATATACTACAGAAAAAGTGACCAAGGCCCCCTGCTTTAGCGGCAGACGGCCTAATCACTGGTAGCCCAGTGGCAGTGATCGGGTAGCCCAGTGGTTAGGGCGTCTGCCGCTAAAGCAGGAGGTGCCTGGTTCGATTCCAGCCCTGCTCACCTGGGGCTTTGGTTACTTTTTCTGTAGTATATGACATCTCTTTAATTTATAATGAAATCTAAGCGATTAATAAAATCTTTAATTTTAAATTTCGAAGACATAGATCTTAATTTCGCAAGAGGTGAGCTGAAAGGACAGCCATAATATTTATACTTATAGGTACAGTAGATAAATCGATGCTCAATGGGGCAATGGAAAAAAGTACGAGCGAGAGACACTGACAATAAGATCGAATTTAAATTATATTAAAGCAAACGGAATGTTGTCCTTACATAACATTAATAATGGCATCCTTGCACAATGTCATATTGAACAGTGTAACGCACCTTATAATGGAACTTTCTTGTAAACATTTTTTGCCCATAACTCAAATGTTTTGAATTTGAATCACTTGGTTGAATAAAATGGGTATTAGATTTTTTATATTATTTTTAATTGTAATGAGTCGAATGTCCCATAAAAACCGGCCAACAGCATGTCGAGCCATGCTCAGTCTTTTTTAACTTCCGGAGCGATTATTTCCGTAAATATTCACTTTATCAAAAAATGTTTTTAGAAAACCCCTGTTCGCAGATGGACGAACGGACGGACAGACAGACATGGCGAAACTATAAGGGTTCTTAGGTAACTACGGAACCTCAAAAAAAGAAAGACATAGTATATATACTTACTGAAATTAAAGACAACATTAATTTCTAGATGTCTTTGTTAAGGTAGACTCACACTAGAATGGGACAAGACGGGGCGGGGCGGGACGAATGCTGTTTTAGTTTGAGTCATCCTCATAAATTCTTAAGAGTTATTTATGATACGAGGGATTAAAATTTTAGAAGATGTTGCTTAAATATAAAGATGCAAGTGAAAGAGCAAAGAGCAATTTATAGATCAAAATTGAATAACGAATACAGCTATTGTTTTAAAAAGTGGTTGGTGCTTGAGTGTGGGGAGTTAGCTGGTTTGAAGGCATGGGAGGCAAATAAACATTCCTGCAATTTGTAAAACCGCGAGGAAAATACAAGCTATGAAACATTATAAATCAAATCTAAATTAATGTTATTAAAAGTCATCAATTAATAACCCATCCAACTGATTCAATTAGTTATCTTAAAACAATGACTCAAAAGTATCAAATTATATTGTAAGTACCTGCTCTAGCGAATAACATCATACCTACAATTTGCGCCGTAATTTCAAATATCCTACATTTATTTATAATAATTAAAAATAAGCGCAAAATGAACAAGAAGTAAAATAAAATAGTGTGATGAAATATATATTCATACATTAACTGTATTTCGAAAACCGGAGGGAAAGTAATTCATGATAATTATTACTTCTTAACAATAACATTATGACTTGTCATTTATAGGAGACATAATGCCTCCTATAAAATTGCTTGCTTGGGTCAATAGATCCCGAGAGAAAATTATTAAATACGATTTACACGTGTATAAAACAAGTTAAATTAATCCTAGGTACGTATATAAAATATCTAACATATACTAGCATGTTGACCTTATAAAACGTAATCAAATGTCATTAAATTACAATAGATGGGGATATAACCGCATAAAGTCCACATGCAAAATTGCATTTTCTTGTAGTCTTCTTAAGCCGCAGTATTTACTTTCCAACCGCACTCACAGATAAAAGTGTCATAATATTTATAACATAACTTGGCTTTCTTATGGCCACACTGTCATAAACTCAAGCGCGCTTTCTAGATCCTACTGTTCCATTTGAATTTATAACTTATCATAATAATCTTAAGGATGTAAATTGAAAGCTGTAAGAGGTCAAGATGTGCATTGGTATCCAGAGCAGAGCACCGCGGTCGTTCAATAATGTTTCTAGTTAGTTCGCAATAAATATGAGAGTCCAAGCGTCGGTGATGTTCGCCCCGGTGACGGTATGGACTATCTAATTTTATTAGCAATATATTGTCATTAAGTCGATACTGATCTTGTTATACGCACAATGAGAGGTAGAGCGCGCGCCCGCCGAGCGCCGCGCGCGCCGACCCGGCCGCGCTTCATACAATTTACATTCAAATGACATTCGCTTACGGCCTGAGGAAATTTCTCACTCATAGGATTTTCAGGTAATCTTAAGTTTATGTTGTCAATTGTTAGGTTGTTATTCTAAAACGTTCGTGGGCTGAGATAGCTTCACGGTTTGTAATATCAGTTGTGCTCAACTTATCGTAGAATTTAGAATAAGTGCACCAAATGGATCTCTAGAACTTCAATTGTTAAGGTTATCACCGCCGTAACATTTATGGCTTCCGTTGGGCCGAGAAATCATTTTATATCTTGCAATGCATATATTTATTTTCTTACTTCTCCCTTCTTCTTTCTTTTATACATATGCAATGTTTAGATGGCTTCCGTAAATGGCTGATGATTATCATCAATGTAATTTAATTAACAATTAAAAGTTTCGTGGCATCTAAGTGCGCTTCTATGCTTCTGGAAATCTTAATATGGTATATTTGTTATGACAGCATTGTCACAGCGCATGTTACAACATGACATGTGTTAACTAGCTGTTAATCTGAGCAATGTGCTGATTGGTCTCGATAGAACGAGCGGTGTCATTCAAGATTACGCCGCGCGTCCCAGGGCGCGTTGGGAGGCGCGCCTTCTCACGGGTCTTTGAGCCAGCACACACAAATAAAAAATTACCTTGTGTACAGTTCACGCGCTGTTCACCGGTCACATAAACTGCCCGTATTTACCGTGGCCGCTCATCCTCCATTTAACGCTGAGCTACTTTGGGAACGTCTAAATTAGTGAAGTGAGAAAAGCTAACGCTCGTAACCGTCTTCGATAGGCGGTAAATCGAGGAGATAACATCTTTTTTGGTTGGTCGTTGACTCTCATCAGTTATTGTGTGTCGATCGTAGAGCCGTTCCGTATAGGGAAACTTGTAACTATCCATTTTATTAGTTCCTAATTTTGTCAACTCCTAATACGACTTTATTTGTCCGTCATCGTGATGAGGTCTTACTTTTATGTGCTTTGAGGCTGGTGCATAGGTGGACAGGTTTTAGGATATTACGCAATGATGGGAAAGAAAAAAGATACTTACGTACACACATATTTGGTTTGACCTGTGAATTCATCAAATAACATAGAATTATTAAATACACTTACTTAAACTTTCACGACGTGACTTTGGAGGGTATTTTGCAAAGAATTACGCTCCATTATTGTAAATTGAAAATAATTTAATGTTTGTCATAAAAGATATTTTTGGGTTTTTGACATAGGTAAGCGCGTATAAAGATTGTTTAATGATTAAACATGACGACATTGTTGGAATAAGGAATACCTTCATAATTATTACAGATGAGTCAGTAGGTAAAGTAATGTAGCATTTAATCAAAATATGAATCTAATAACTCCTACAAATTAAGTTAGCACGATAAAATTGTAAAACATGAATTAAATATACCTACCAATTAAATATCTTGATTCATGTTTTTAAGTAGTCACACCAATATATACAAATCATAAATTAAAAGAGAAGTAGCTGGTTCAAAATTCAAAAAAAAATCTAAATTCTTTATTTTCATGAAATACACATAAAATATAAACCAGGGGATGGAGCCGCCCCATTAAGCAAAAAATTGCTTGTGTTGGGAGACACCGCTTCGGTTGCATATAATATAAACTAACAATAATTTATAATTGCTACAACTATCATGCATAAAACAATTAAATATTAAATATTATTACAGTTGGGAAAACTAATGATTTGAGACTAACACTATTAAAGTAACTAACTTAACTAAACGAACAATTTTAGCAATATACAAGAAATATTCTGTGTGTGTGTGTGTGTGTGTGTTTGATGTGTGCGTGCGCGCGCACGTTTGTTTGTATTGTCATCGGATCAAGTTCTCTGTTTCATTATAGGTTTTTGGCATTAACCAATTTACTAGGACCTTTTTACATTCGTGATACGGTTTTGAGTGAATGTCCAGTAATTTATTTAGGTATTTTGTTATACAGTTGGGCAGATTTTACAAAGTATTGTGAGCTTGCAAACATGGTTCTAGTTTTAGTTGTTTTAACTGTGTTCACTATATGTCTTTTCTTTTTATATTCAGGGTTGTATGGCAGTGTTTTATGTTTATTTAGAACGGTTTGCAGAGCATATAGTTAACGGACAATAGGCCACTTAGTTGGTATACGAGTAAGAGTTCAGTCCAAAATTGTTTCTTTTTGTAGTACATCACCTTTATTAGTGCACGTTGTGCCCGTTCAAGGTCTATAAAGCGACTTTTTGCAGGTCTAAAAAGGACTTTTTGGTTCGATTCCAGCCCTGCTCACCGGGGGCCATGGTCAGTTTTTCCGTAGTATATGACATCTCTTTCAAATTTTCTTCTTTATAATTTAATTCTTCTCTATAATTTATATATAGTAGAGTGACTACTTAAAAACATGAATCAATACATTTCTTATATTTAATTCATGCTTTAATTAATGCTTAACAATTGTACAGTATGGTGGCGCCATCTCTCGCTTCTAGCTGATAATAATCTGTAAAGATTATCTAGAAGGTAAGTACTAGACGTAAGTCTGAACCGTAGGTAGGATTTCGGACTCTGGCTGCCGTGATTGGGTGGCCCAGTGGTTAGGGCGTCTGCCGCGAAAACAGGAGATCGCTGGTTTGATTCCAGCCCTGCTCACCGGGGCCTTATTTTCTGTAGTATATGACATCTCTTTCAATTTATAATTTAGCACGATTAATTTAGTTTGTTTTTATTAGAAACCATTTTGATATTATAACCCAAGTTCTAATACGGTTGTATAACAACACTATGGGAATTACAAAAGTCAATCACTGTTAATGTTTCCCAACATACGATTCACTTCACTAGCCATGGATTATCCAAATAAGAGCGCGTTAATCCCTCCTCACGCGAAACGTAATGAAAAGTCTTGAGGGCAATTAACGCTATATGTTGATAGCATTACATTACGGAGGCTGGACCGAGTCATAGTATAAAGTTAATAAAGTAATCTACTGCCGACAATTTAAGAAAATATCTTAAAATCTGCGACACTGCTGTTGTTTACCCCTTAGGCCCACTTGCCCAACCCAGAGTTAGCCGCTAACCTGGGGTTAAGCTGTTAAATCCATTACCAAAAAACGCTTAACTCTAGGTTATGTGGCTAACCCTGGATGATGCAAATGGCTTTTAGAAAATTAGCCAAGTGGTGCTTTTGCATCAGAACTTCGTTTGTTTTTTTCGCGCGGCACTCGTATCGTAAGTACCTACGAGCACGTATGTTTGTTTTAAGTGGACTACTGTATATGCCTATGTATCTACTCTGAGCTCTGTCCAAGTGGAACTGGGTACTCCGCCGCGGTGGTCCGGCCCCCAGCACCATCCTCGACGAAAGTCTTCACTTCATCAACATTATTAATAGTCGTTCGCGGACCCACTTGGCTTACGCGCTCCCAGATAAAGGGCCTCATTACTGCTTTTCTCTAGGCTAAATAATAATTGAGACATTTCGAACCACTGTCAAGTCCAAATTGATATGGCGAAATAAATGAAAGTCGATAACATATTGCCTATACACAGTGGTTTGATTGCTTTGACGATTAAGGCCGTCATTATTTAGTTGTTGTATTTTGGGTAAATCCGCAATCAGTTGGACCTTTGTTAATCGCGTTATAAATTGACGGGGCGGTCAATGCTCCATCCTTTGTCGGTATTGTAACGTATGAGTTTGAGACATCCTCTAAATATGAACTCAGTCAATTGAGATTATTATGCGAAACCGCTTTATTTTTGAGGCATCAATATTTTGAAACATGTTTTATAATTTTCTTTTGAAATGAAATCGTCGTATCATATCGTCGACCGTAAGTTCAATTAGGGTATACATGTAATTCGTAACATCGCATTGTCGTCCCGCTTTCTTACATAATATATTGATATTATTGATTTGAAAGGAATTATTTTGCCAAGCTGTACTTCCCAACTCTTTCTCGACGATGTCTCTTTACTCATTAAAATTTCTCTTGCAAGATCCTGTGTGTGTACTATGACGCATTCTATCAATTTGAAATCAGATAAGTATTTATATACTTAAAATCTTTGGAGCTTCAGACATCTGAGCGAGATACGCCAAATTTTTTTATAATATTAGCAGCGCACACATGGAACACACACAGTATTGTTGTAGCGCTTAATGTTTCGCTGGGGCTTAAATTACGCGTAAAGGGTGACTCACACCAGTCCGATCCGATCCGATCCGATCCGGGACGATCTGTCAGTTTCTGTAGAAAGAATCACGTGATAGCTCGGACTCCCGGAGGTCGCATGTCGTTTTGTAT
Organism: Lathronympha strigana; assembly: GCA_949128165.1. Taxonomy (NCBI): domain Eukaryota; kingdom Metazoa; phylum Arthropoda; class Insecta; order Lepidoptera; family Tortricidae; genus Lathronympha; species Lathronympha strigana. Next base: position 8,039,129 of record OX421911.1, read on the forward strand.
AGAAACTGATAGATCCTCCTGTATCGGACTGGTGTGAGTCATCCTTAAGTAATTATCTTTAGAAGCAGGAATTCTACGAGTAATAGGTAATTACCTGGTAAAATCAAGAGCTACAATAAACTCTTTACTTAAGCAACATTTAGAACCAACAACGAAAATCGAACGAATGAAAATATGTATCCACCTCTCTATCGTACTTATATATTCATGTGAAAGAGATGCAGAAATTTGGATGTTCGCGGTAGGCCGTCTGGACTCAGGACCTCAGGACAATAATGCGTCTCTCCACGCGAGCCCTTCGTGTGCTCGTCGCATTACTCAAAGCTCATTTAAAACTAACTACGTTGCATTGAAAGGAGTCATTTTATTGTACTCTATTGATTCTGTTGACAGCTGGAGAGGAATGCGCCCCTTGGTAACTGGTTTGTTTCTGTCCCGTATCTCATTATCATAAATGGATAAACATAATAGATCTCTTTGTGTTTTTGTTGTATTAAGCGTAATGTTAAAGAACTTCCTGTGATCAAGTATTGAGCAGGAAATTATTGGTACAGTTATCAAACATTATGCAGAGACATTGCCCTTAAGGTAACATTCCGGTCGTAACTTCTGTAATTTTGAGGTTGTAGTTGTGGATGCAGCAGGAAACATGGGGCAGAACCTTACTGTGCATTTCTGTTGCTATTGTAAAAAATATTTAAACAACGGAACGGAAGGAAACATATGTTAGTTCTGCTTGATGGGTAGCAAAAAAAAAAGGGTCAATTAATTGCGGCGCCTGATTATCGAGTTTACCAAGTTTCGCTCAGTCACACTGGTGTAAGTGAGGTACCTTGAATATACCCTCATAAACAATGTGCAAAAATATCTTCACTATATCAGTTTAAATGCACAGCAACATATCACAGGCTTCGTGGTTGCATTCCTCTTCATTCAGGTCTCATTTGCGGACTTTATTCAAATGTCATCATTAAGGCAGACTCCACTTTAAGCGCGGCAGCTGGGTTCAGGATTACTCCCAGTGTACACCGAGCTATACCTACCATGTAGTCCATTTTCGAACCAAAAATTTGAGCGGATCTCGGAAAAAAACAAGTGACGACGCGACAGATTTCAGCTGGTTTCAACATAGTACCTACGCTAAGGGGTGATATAAGTTATTGATATTTTTATAACTGAAAACATTTTTATGATTTTTTTTTGAAGACTCAGCAGGTGGCGCTACAGTCGGGTTTTTAATAAAACATATTCTGTTATTTAAGTACCATGGACCTAATTGGGCATACTGAATATATGAAAAACAAAGTCAGTATATATTTTGTCAGACAAATACCACGTTTAGATATGTAAGTAGTTGGGAAATAAAATAATTAAATTTTTATGTTCATTTATTTTCAGTTTGCAACATGATTTGAAAAATTAAAAAAAAACCTTTTATGATATAACGCAAAAAAATGCATGGAAAGTTTGTTTATTTTTCTTTGTCGGTATTAAACTCTATAATTATATGTAATGGTTTTTAGGGCTCTACGATAAGGGTAAAACCGGACTCAGAACAGAATAAAATTAATATTTATGGTGACCATACAACAAACGTGATTTTTTTGTCATTTTTTAAAACAATGAAAATTTGTCTGGCGGATGCCCGGCGGACATATCCAATATGGAGATCTGACGGATTGCCCGAACGAATATGGCCAACAATATACGTATGAAGGGCTAGCAACGTGCATGTGGCGCCCCTGACATTGCTTCGGTTTCTTCATCTGGTGAGCCGGTCACACGTTGGTTTGCCAATGTCTTGGTATAATTACCTCATTTTATTAAGCATATTGTAAGTGTAAGTAATGTTTATTTGCGCATATTTTATGGTCGTGTTTCGTAATGCTCGTAACACGAAATAATCTATGAAAGGATAGTTAAAGTGCTCCTTCAAAAGATTAAGCTTACGTCTGCTTGCCCTGCCCGGAGGAACAAATAAGTTCAGTTCGTTTGGTTTATTTAGTCCGAGTAACAATACCGTGCCATGTTCTAATAATCCACTAAATGCGTTTTATAATAGGCTCTAAATTTGAAGTATTAGAGTTCTAATTACATCCACAAAACCGGGCTCTTCATTCATAGTAAGTTGAAAAAGGCATGAGTTACGGCGAGGGTTATTTATAGCGTCCAGTTTGTGCAGTAGGTACATAGTTCTGGACTTCATTGGACTCACGAATGATCTTAATTAGAAGTATTGTGGGAGAGGTAAATTATGCCCTTTGCGGCTTTTGTGGCATGGCGGCAGGCAGAGCACGGCTCTCCTCGGCTCCTCGCTCTATAGACAAAGAGATAGGCTCAAAAACAGGTTTACAATTTTGATGAATGAAACCCCTTTATTATCTAAAAGTGTAAGTAAAACAGTATAGCGTACGTCGTCTGTTGTTTGCCTCTACTGTTTTTCTATGCCATGTATTTATTATGTTTGTAAACTTAATGAGAAACAATTGTTTTCGCAATATAATATAACTCTCTATTAGGTACTCAAATGACAAGTCAAAATGTTAAATAAAAGTTGAGTGCTTTCAGAATGTGAACATGGAGAAGGATGGAAGTTATAAACTGGAGAGAGAGAAGAACAAAAGAATAAGTGTTGAATGTAATAAACGAAAACGATTGATGGGGCAACGTGTTGGGGCACCTGATAGGTACGTCATGAGTCATGACGATTACATAAAAATCACAATTGAAGATAAATATAGAACATAAGAAGAGAGAGAGAAAAATAACATGAGGGGATTTTTTAGATCAAGCCAAAGAGAGATAATAAAGCTTCACAAAGAAAGTTCATCAAACACTCCTAAAGTACAAACGTGCTTGAAAATTCAATGATTTTTTGCGGATCTTAATAACTTTACTTAAATTATAACATTTAAAACTTTCGCGATTTGAACACATATTTAAACATAAACTTAACATAACTTAAATTAACTTAATAACAGAAAAAGCTTCATTCATTCTCACGATAAAACAAATCGACAAACATTAAATTCATAAAAATATAAACTCGGTAATTTCAACAGCACGTTTGAACACGCGACGCAAACTACGTTGCTGACTTGCTACTATCATCAACCAAAAACGAGCCATTAGACGCCCAACTCTAGCTAAAGGAGTATTTCGTTGATCAAGAATACTTTTCTGGTGCTAACTCTCAGTATAAATCAAGCCCCTATCCATTGTAAATCAAGTACCTATTCGATACAAGGAAGCCCCTGAGCGAAGATTAAGAAATTAATGAGTCCCTAATGGAAGTGATTCTAACGTCATTTAATTTTATGTCTCGATAGTGGTTACATGAATTTTAATGCGCAAAAGCAAATAAATTATACCTAGGGGCTTTCATTAAGTAGATTAAGGTCGATGGTATTAAGATTAATTATCAAACATTTTAACATTTGAAGCTACTTAGATTTAAGATAACCTCACTTCCAGCCATGATCGCGATACAAACAACGGCACATATAATTATTTGACAACTAATTAGTATTTACACTTCGAAACTTGATATTTTATATGTAATTGTAAAAGTAAGTACACATTTTGAGCTCCAACTTGAACCATCGCATCCGTGGCATGAATGTGATTTCTGTAGAATGACAAGACGCTGGATAAACTTTTAATAAATACAATGTAAAGTTCGCCTGAGTTCATTATACTTATAACTTACCTATAACCAACCTAACAACGTAAGTAAGCGGCGCCGGCAACTTAAGTAGCAGGACGAGAATTTCTGTATTTGTACTTATTATGCTCATAATCATATGTAATACGTTTCTATATGTACTTTAATGCGTCCGGATTTCCTTAACTCGTAAATAGCCTGTCTTCCTTACTTCTCAGGCGGCATCTTTATTGCTGAAGGTCGTGTCTAGCTTGAAAGATTTGCTGCTTTATGGACCCTGTTCTTCCAAGTGTTTCTATCCTCGGCGGTCTTAATAGCTTGGGATATAGGCAAGCCGGTGATTGTTTTAATCAGGTCTGACTATCGGGTAGGCGAGTCTGGCCATCGGAGGTTCTTCCTACTTTTTCGCAAAAACAATAAATTACGTCAATAATGTGTCCATTACGCCAAACGTGCTAGTAGATTAGTTTATTTATCGTAAGGCATATATACAAAACTGTTCTTATACTAGTAATTACATTATATTCTAAATTTACATTTAGCCAAGTACCTACTTTGCAGTTTCACGTCACTTTCAGTCGATTAGTTCCAACGCGTAATACTTTGCGTATTTTTTGCATGCAATTAATTTGCCCACCCTCCCGCTCCAAAATAATAAACACGCAAATAAATATAATAAACCACCTCCAATAATACAAAACTCGAGACGTCTTTCGCCTCTCTACGAGGCATCCTCAGGAGATGCGGAAGATTTTGTCGTTCTGGCGGTTCTGACGGCAGCTCGTTTGGCGGAATAGCAAAGCAGGTATTCAAAATGCGAGTATATACTCGTAACTGGGGTTACTTTGATTCCTGGGATAACATTGGTCAAAGGCATTTGAGCTATAAAAACTTCATTTTTGAATACAAGTTTGAGAATTGTATGATATTCTTGGCAATCTTAACAGAAATACATAATAAATGTATTACCAAATAAATGGCTAACATATTAAAAATCGATGAACAATGTTACCCCATGAATCAAAGTAACCCCAGTTTACTGGTACTTAATAAATGGTGTCTCCGTACTGCTTCAAGAGAGTATCTAACCCGGAGTATTCCTAACGATAACATATTTAGAACCTGATTAGAGGCAGTTGCATCATTTCGCATACGGCTAATGTTTGTTATGTTAATGCGGGTTTATTTTTCACGCAAATATACGGTTTATCGGTAGAATGCGGCCGGGCAGGCGCGCGCACGCTATTTAGTAATTTAGCGCTGTAATGAACGTCGTCCTTACTTATATCGACAGTAGCTCGACGTTTACCATCTCACATCGCGTATTGATTGCAATAAGTTGCGGGTAGACTTGTTTTAACGATTCATTTAAAGTGAACAGCGGCGTGTTTATTTTACAAATATGGAAATACATGCACTTTATAATGGAAATACATGTAGGATTGATCGGCATAGCTTGTATTACTCTCCACCCTAGTGGTTCAAGTGGTTAGAAAAAGGGTCAAATAATCAATTTGATCGCTTACCTAATGTTATTATAAGATCCACCGTTATGAATATAATGAGATGAAATTTATAAATCTAAATATTTGGACCTGCATCATAGATAAATATCAGTTATGATTTACAATAACGAAGGTCGATGAAGATGTAGATTAAGGTGACACTATTAAAGTGAGAGCTGAGCGCGGCGGTTAAAAAGCGAGTAACGTGAAGTGAGAATTAATTGCCTCTGCGATGTTTGATGCCATATCGGCACGCAACTTGACGAGCCGTTCTCACATTGGCGTATCTACCTTCCACCCATCAATGACATCCACTACCTTCTAAGCAAATGGTATACTACTTAACTTTAGATATTTAAGACGAGACAGTAAACTTATTTGTGACGACTTTCTTTAAATACATGGCTTTATTTCACCAGAGTCTTTTTTGTTGTAATTCCGGTTTTTTGTGCTACCATTATATTATGAACGACGTTCTCTTAACCGTTTTAGACATTCCCGAATTTCCATAAAGCTTATTTCAAAGTAATTCTTAATACCTCCGGCAGTGTTTATCTCGTTTTCGGTAATAGAATACCTGGAATATTTTATCAACGCACGACCGAGTAATTTAATATAAAGCGTATCACTAAATGATCTCGCGGTCGCGATGACTATCGGCGGGTTAATAACGGTGTTGGAGGTTCTTCTACGAGAGACACGCGTCCGCGATATTATCGTCCTCGAAGCATTATTGATGAGTGCGCGCCATAACCAAATAGCCCGAGGATCACGTTTGTTTGCTTATCTTTGGCTTTGTTAAAACGTTCCATTTTGTGGTTAATTGAAAGTTTCAGGGCGTTGAACCTGCGCGTTTATGACAGGTGCAGCTCTAAATGGGCTTTTCGTGAGATTGCGCGGCGATTGTCAACTGCCGTGTGCCGAAGCCGATACGGGCATCGCCGTGTCGTGCTCTGCACGGGCTAATTGCCGAACAGAAGCCGCCTGCCGCTTTATGACCACTCCAATGACTACGACGTTTATGGAGATATGTGATATAAATAACGTCGCTGCGGATATATGTCTGGCCATTGAGAAGCGCTGTCCCCAGTGAACAAGAGCCGTGTACGCGCCCATGTCCGTGGCTGTGTACAAGTCGCAGGCTTCATCTTTATTCTTTTGACTTTAGGATTTATTTACGAACGGAACTTGCGAATATTATTTTGCACCGGTTTGGACTCTTGTAGGATCCGTTATGTCCTATTACCCACTTTCCAATTTTAACTAAAATACATCGCATAACCGTTTGTTGCCTTCGTTACCGTAATGCCTTTGCGTTTTCCTGGTTAACGCTACTAATTCATTGCGAACCCGCGCCCAGCGACTACTAAGTTCGTTTTATCTAATGGTGCATGGGCAAGACACATTGCTACAGATACCCGTATCCATAATACTTGAAAGGCAAGCACTTGGTTTTAATACTCCATTTAAGGACTCTTATGTAAGATTACTGTTTCCAGTTATTTGATCCTAAAACCGACTTGCTTGATTAATGTTCTTGTAGAGCAAACAAGTTTTGGCCAGATTCGTTATCGAAGTGTTACCTGGTTTTGTCAGCGTCATATCTAGTGTTGAATGAGTATCACTAATGTCTGGTTCTAATCTGCTATTGCCTACTCAGAGTTGCATGGATTAGTTACGGCTTATTGTCGTTATGAAATTTGAACGATTGGTTACTTAAGTAAGTAAGTAAACAATTTATACAAAATGGAATAAATAGAAAAGTACAAAGGCGAACTTTTCCCTATGAGGGATCTCTTCCAGTTAACCTAGTTACTGCATAAACGCTCTCTGCTATAATGTGTTTCGTATTCGTAATGCATAACAATAATATGAGAGATATAAGTTTTTAGACCTAAATACTTTGCATTATTCAAAACATATTACAAAACTTAGTTTGGATATTACTTCAAAACGCCTGAGAAGCCTTATCAAACAATTCATTATACTTAGGTACTGCATAAAAAATCAGGCATAAATACAGTTTCAGCGTTTCAGTTGCTGCTTATATCATATTGAGATTAAAAAGAGATAAAAGCTTTAAATGTACAAATGTAAAAGAAATAGAAACAACTTTAAATACACTGATGAAGCCGCAAGCTTAAATCTATAAAGAAAATGACAAACTATCTGTCTATCATATTCGCTTAACTAGGAACAGTCGTGATAGTCGTGAGCTCCCTATTACGCACTATTGTTGATTTAAGTTACTGTTTTCGTTACGTACCAATAGATTAGTGTCGATATGTGATCACACTGATCACGAGCACTTGGCCATCAGATTAGGTTTCTCGGACCTTGACTGTCCTGCTTATTAAGCTCATCGCCTCGATGCACCAGCGTATCTCTGGTCTCAGTTAAATATTGTGGAAAATTGAACTGAAGGTTTAATCAGTCTGGAGACTCCAGGCGATGCGCTCAATGAGCGAAAGGAATAAAAAGCCTTGACATTTTGGCGTGCGGGGCTCTGACCCGCTCCGTCTCACATTTGGGACATCTTTGCTTTATTATTACTAGCTCAAGAAGATCGATCGCATTGACAAACCAATATAAATAATATACGCTTCGATGTAACAGCTTTTGAAGACACAGTAACGCTGGTTAGACTGATCGCGCGACTTGCATGTGAGTTTTAAGCAAGGAATACACAGCTTGGCCAGCATTACTGTCTGGCACACAATACACCATTATTCCTCTGTTTATATTCCAATCATGATATTGAAATTTTGTTTCGTCTGATTGACATTAAGTGATCAGTAGATAGGTGATTAGATTTCGAGTGTACTGCATGTATCGTATTGTGTTCGTCTTCGGTTAAGTAACAATATATAAATAAAAAAACATACAATTTGGCGTAATACAGTTATGGCGGCGTTTAAAAAAAATGCATCTGTTGTATTCATAGTAATCTCCACTAAATCAATGGCTAAAGCTAAATAGCACTTACAATTTATAAAAATATTCTCTTTAGATGAATCCAAAGCAGGTGGTGCAGGAATGCTAATAATATGTTAACAGAATGTATTGGTTCCTATAGAGATGCAAATGCGGACAGCTACTTCTATAAAATTCGAAACGTTATTGCTTCGTAGTACCGCGTGAAGCATTCGGCATCGGTGTTTTTATTTTTATCGAAGGGATCGATTGTGAAGATAAGTTGGTCGTAAGACGAGTAGCGGCCACCCAGCGGCTGGGCCATGCAGCGCGGCCGTCTCCCGCACAGACCCACTTGCATTTTATTACATCTTGATATCGACTAATTCGCACATACGTCAAATAACTGAAACGCCACGGAGATAAGCATACTTCGGGAGAAACTCGGGACTCGGAATGCCAGCGGAACATTTTAATGCTATTCTTTTTCATGTGATACGGCAGAGAATGTGTCTATTAAAAACGTTTTAAGATAATGATCGCGCACTTTAATACGATTATTGTAAGTAATTTAGTATTTTTCTGCTCGCAGTTCATTTATATTAATATATATAAATATAATAGAGAATATATATAAATATTAACATTTATATCATTATATTACAGTATAGATTTAACATTTTATATATCACATTTTAACGGCCTCTTAGCCTAGTCGGTACTTCGGTAGTGACCCTGCTTATGAAGCAGGAGATCCCAGGTTCGAATTCGGCGTCTAGTATCTACCCACAACACAAGCCTTATTGAGGACCAGGTCGGTTTATGTAAGATTGTCCTATAAGATTTATTTATTATTTTATATTAAGTATACAAAATTGTACATATTAAAGTAAACCATCTTGAATTTTTATAAGTTTATTTAACCGTTGGGTTTTTTTAAATAAGTATTACAACGTAATGTTGTAACATGAGTATAATTATACAGTTTAATTTTTTTTTAATAAGGCTATATAAGAAAGCTATAAGCCAGGATGGTATTCAATCGGTCCGTAATAAATCTTATATCACATCTTACCTATAAAATATAAATCAAAGGTGACGTAAAATCCTTTTATATTGTTTTCACATTGGAATAGCTATAAAATACTTAAATTCATGAGTGATTTAATGTGTAGGTACCTACTCGATATGAAGTAACAACACGAAAGAGCTCAAGTTTGACAGTAAACTCGAACATTTTATTATTACCGAGTGTATTTTAGTGAGCAATAAAAGTATTGTTAAACCTTTTTAATCGTGTCAATATTTTGGATATGAAATTTGGACCATTTGGTATTGACTAAGGTATCTTTATGCGACCATCTTAAAGGATGACTCACACTAGAACGGGCCGGGACGTGACGGGCGGGACGATGTGTCAGTTTCTATAGAAAACGTCACGTGACCTCCGAGGGCTCCGAGATATCACGTGATTCTTTCTATAGATATTGACAGATCGCCCTTCCGTTTTTCATACAAAATAAATGAATTACATTTTAAAGGGTCCTTTAGACAATTGTAAAGCACGAATCATATTTAGCATAGAAGGCAGCACTACGTAAGTCTGAGCTGTAGAATTGGCGGAACGTACCTTAAACGTTTAAATTAAGAAGGGATTGCATATACTCAGGAAATTTGGGACTCTGGCTGCCGTGATTGGGTAGCCTAGTGGTTAGGACGTCTGCCGCGAAAGCAGGAGGTCGCTGGTTCGATCCCAGCCCTGCTCACCGGGGACCTTGGTCAGTTTTTCTATAGTATACCTATGACATCTCTTACAATTTATAAGGTCCTTTAGAGCTACACAAAAGTAAGCTGAAACTTTAGACAACACAATGTCAAAATACAGCTTAGTAGTAGATGGTTTAGTAACCTTTTACACTGCTTCAGATTATAAATACAATTATTGAATATCTCAAAAACTGTAATAATTAAACTATTATTTTTAAGAAGTCGTACAAGACCAACATCTAAACAAACACACAAAAATTACTTAAGACTAAGACTAAGACTAAGACTAAGTACTTATTTTTAAGCAGAAACGTCTGCGAACGATACCAAATTTCTCAGAAATAAAGAAAAGTGGGAAAAATCACGACCTCGGACGGGACTCGAACCCGCGACCTGTGTATCCCAGAGTCGCGGGATTGAGTCCAGCCCGAGGTCATGAATTTGTCCACTTTTCCTTTCTATCTGAAGAATTTGTAATGATTAAGACACAAGTTCATTATATTTCCTATTATATATTCTAAGATCAAAAACTATCCAAACGTAATACAGTAAACGTATCAGTATTAGTTAGAGACCGAGTTTAGACGATATTTTTCGGAGTAGATAATCATTAAGCATGTAACATGGCAGGGACACGAGCCGAATTGGATCGGAGAGTTATGCAGCCTTACGTGTCGTAAGTATGTCCACCTCAAAGTGTTTCGTTGCCTCGAAATCTCTCAATGGTTGACGTCATCTTGATTTACGCACTTTATTAACATCTTAATACTAAAACAAGCAAGGTGTTTTACTTAGATAGTGGCCCTTACCATGACGTCTTAACGCGATTTAGTTTAGGTTATTAACTGTGCCCAGGTTCTAAACTGAATCGCGTTAAGACGTTATGGTAAGAGTCAGTGTCTGTCTTTTACTCAATGCGCTAATGATAATTTGAATGTGTAAGATTATCCCCAAATATTTATTTCTATCACCGAACCCTAAGTATTTAGTAAATTAGGTCTCTGTGTGTTTTTTTGGTATTCAGCAGAAATAAAAATGTTAATAACTAATATTACCAGCTTAATTCAAGTTCAATAAATTTGATTGTCTCATAAGTTAACATTAGAATGCGTCTACAATAAACAGGCTTTAGAAAACACTGTCTATAAAAATAATATTTCAAACATGATCTCCCAAGTTATGCTGTGTTTTGAACGTAGAAAATTGTATCTTTATATACTTTAAAAGGATTATCTAGATTAATTTCTAAATATAGGCGACATTACAAACAGTAAATAAGTTATTAAAATCAAATTGAAATTTACGATAATAATAAAGTAAAGATTAGGCCGGCCTGATATATCTCCATATGTGATTTAGGAATCCCGTAAGCGTGAACCCATACGGAACATTCCGTCGATATTTATGTCCCGAGATCTATGGCGCAGCCCACAAAAATTGTGACATACACACGAGAATAAAAAGTCAACAATGAATGGAGAGGCTCACGCGACAGGACCCCCCATAACCCGACCTCCGCCTCTAAATAAAAACGCGTTTATGATCTATGATCTGAAACTGATACTTATAATGGCTTCTGTGTGTAAAGAAGCTGCACCAGAACCGACGCGCGCGCACTCAGCATGATAAATAACCTCAAATTGCTTGTAAAAGGTGAAACCTTCCCGCCTTCCGCTTGTACACATGTAAATATTTGTGTTGGATCCGACTTATTACTTCTCGCTACAATCGCACGGTAACCAGATATTACGATATCTTGAATACAATTTGGAGTGGCTGGCGTAACGGTCGTATTTAATAATTATCTCGATCGCTATCGCGACTGGTTAATTAACTATGATTTTAATTTGGAGCAGACTAGACGAGTATTTATCGTGTTGTTTTTTTATATTTAAGACCCCGAATTAAGTTGCAAAACTTAATTGGAGTGCGTTATCGCGTTAAAAATTAATCACATTTGTTTCCTTTATAATTCTCATCTAGGCTAAAGACAATATACCTATGTACTTACGTTTAACGTTAAGTAGAATTGTTGTGATAAGCTGTATACTTTATTGTAAATATAGGCACATTTGCGTTTCACAATTAAGCATAAGTCATAAATCGGTAGCTACCGTGCATAGTTCAGTAGCAAATAGCGGCAATAAGGCGGCGAGCGGAGTGACGTGTCGCGATCGCATGTCGCGGGCGAATATATCAATCGCGCGGCAGAGTAATGGGCCTCGCCGACCGGCTCAAGCGCTAAATGAGCCACAAACCGCACTCTACTATATTTGCTTAGCAAGCAATTGGCACACGCCAGATAGCTGTGGCAGGGACCTCCGTAAGAACTATATTTAATGTAATCATTATATCAGCAGAGCCACGACCACTGCTGGATAAATGCTGTAAGGATCTTCACAAGATCTGGCCGAGCGCTGTCCTCATTCAATGATACAATATATTCTATAATCACTCACATTCACAGTCACACTCACATTCACAGTCCTAAACCTACAGTACTTAAACTAAACCTACTCCTTTTTCAGCATTTGGTAAACACTCAGATTTGTTTAGCTTACAGCGACCGTCGATCTTATGAGAAGCAATAGTCTTGTCCACGGTCATTTATTTTTACAGTTTAAAAATTGCCTAACGGTTGTCGACGAGATAAGTTTTCTTCGTTTATTATAAGAAATTCTTAACGCACGATTCCTTAAAGTGAACTGGGAGCCTAGAGGGTTAATCAAAACATGACTAAGTTATGCTCCAAAATCTGAAATATACCTAAACTGGTTTTTCTCCGGTGCTCGCTCTCTTGCATTTGATACGCAATGAGAATAAAATCCTGGCTACTGTAGGTACGTATTTTCAGCTTGAATGTTAAGTAGTTTTAATTATTTTGCAAGAGCCCCCGGGTTAAGACTTCGTCGAGACATTTATCAAAGTGGGCCGTTGAGTTCCTTTTCTGCAGAACACGCTACAGACCGATATTTCCATGTTTGCTGAGATGAAGATAGCGCTGATGAAGCGCGGGCATATCATTTGCAAAATGACGTCTGTGGCTATTTAAAGTCTCCGTGGCACTATAATGGTATTGTTTACCCATAAAACCTGTGCAAAACCCTATACCAGGGTAAACCTAGTAGGGTCCATGCTTCTACTGCATGGTTTACACAAATGAAAAGCATGTAAATACCATGGTTGCAAGAAATAAATGAATTGAATTGAATTGAACTTTAGCGCGCCCTTATTCCAATGTGTAACTTCCTGCCTTTATTTTAACTAACATAGATTATTGAAATTAAGTTATTTTTTCTGGTAAGCGCCATCGTATCCTAAACAACCGGTTTCATTGTAAAGGAGGATCAACTACTTAATCGATTTGTTTTAGAAAAAAAAAATCGACTTTCTGTTTTCTACGCTTAGCTTTTCTATAAATAAATTACTGTTTATGAACCAATTTACTTTGGTAATTCTCAATTTTGCAGAACTGTTGAGTTGAGTGATGCTTTGTGTGAAGACGCTGCGTTATCCTGTGCTGGGCCCGGGGCCCGGGGCGCGCTGTAATGAGTACCATCGGTTATAAACTGCTTAACGTTTGTTCGAGCGTGGTTTGCTTAGACAATGGGATCAGGAACAAATGCAGATTGGTTTTACCATTTTAATTTGACCCGATACATCATTAACTGAAGTAAAGAGGAAGGATTATGTCAAAATTTAATTTAAAATATTAATTGATGTAAGGTACTAGTGCTGCACGCTGCACTAGTATTTGACAACGTTTAATTTCAAATATATCGTTGTTCAAAATTTGACCTATATGACTTTGACATAAAGTGCCTATGTCAAATACTAGTTCTGCGTGGAGCACTACTTCTTCTACTTTAAATGATGCCATTGGTAGGTGGTATATAACGCTTACCTAATACCACTTTTTCTTTCTACTGTATATTATGTATTTATGTCAGAGTACTATACTTGCAGCTTGGCCATATTAATTAAATATTTTTTGAGTATCATCATAATTATGTACCTATGCATTATCTTAGTGTTATGTTTGTTTTATAACAACAAATACAAATGTAATATTTATTATTTGTATTACCATCAACCTGCCTCTCAAATCTGGCTTATAAAAATGATGTTAATAGTAGTTTATGTGACTGTACATGTATAATGAAGGGCATTACAATAGGTACAACTCGAGTTTGGGTTTCTCGCCATCGGCTCGTAACATAATAATATAACACAAGTGTTTTAATCCCTAATTATGTACAGTTGCATACACTACTTTATCTACACACATATCATTAGTGCTATAAGATTGGGGTGCGATTTTTGAATCTCACCGAGTGACTAATTCTCACAAAAATGAGTGATTTCCGAAAATTCGTATTTTTGAATCTCATCGGTGACTTCTGATTCTCACGCATGTGAGTTCAATTCGAATGCCCATACCCACTCGTATTTGAAATCATCGGTGAGTATTTTTGACAGTTGACTTATATAATCTGCCAAAGTGTGTTGGAATTGGAAAACAGTATGTTGGAGATTTAACTGAATTAGCAGCGGGGCTCGCTGTAATTTCGTGAATTTCGCATATTTGTGAAAAGAATAAGAAATGGCAAGCCTGGAAGATTACATTAAGATGAAGATAACGGATAGCGAATATGGCAAAGCAGCAATAGAATAGAACGAGGCCTTTGAAGAAGCGCGTGCTGCGATAGAAAGGTGTACCTAATGGCATATTAAAAGGCCGATTCCGCTGTTTATTAAAGCATAGAGTAGGTACTGCACTATGCACCGGAGAAAGCGTCGAAAATAATAAACAGCTGCGGGGTGGTCTACAACATCTGCATTCAAAACAATGTCGATCTTGGTCATGCATGACAATGAAGATGATGTTTTGGATTTTGGCCTGTACTTACCTGATTTGTTGGCAAGAGAAGCTCTACGAGCATCGATAGTGCGATATTATTATTTGGAAGATTAAGCCACCTAGCGAGTAGGTGTTCGGTCTATTTTGTCACTTGCTGAAGTTTTTGTTCATGTTTTGTTATTATAGTGCACAATAAAGCATGTTATGAATATCTCTTATACATTGTTTTTAATTCCTTGTACGTCCAAGTAAATTACTTATATCAACCAAACTTCCATACCTCCAGTTAATCATAAGTTAATGTTAATCATAGTTCAGTTTTTGTCTACATGAGTAGGGTAAGGTTAATGTAGCTAATTCCATCGTAGGGACTAATCAATCTAATGCTTGCCTGCATTGAATATAAATAAACACAGTATGCATCGCTATAGACAAGAGTCAATAAGCAGCAGGCTCTCCGGAGTTCATAAACTGAGTCGTCAGCTGCATATTGTGCTTATATTCAACGGAGGCGAGCATTAGATTGAATAGTCAAAATGACAGAATTAGCCACATTAACCTTATAAGTATAACATGGATAGGTTTTGCACAGACACTGCACCTGTGCAGTTGTAAGGTATGCGGGCTGAGAATTGTTGTGAACATGTTGCTCTTCAATTAAAAAGAGGATGTAAATTAGTTCTCAAATGTATCAGTAAGGTACACTTACAATGATAGGGCAATATGGAACAGGCAGGAGGCAGGCATTAGGTAGCTGTAGAAACTGAATGAAACAAGGGGAGTTTGTGTAGGCTTTATATATTATTTCTTGTAATTTAGGTATAGTCTACCTACATAGGCTCATTTTAAACAATTTAATACCTCAAGTCTGTTTAGTTTAGTGTAAGCAACTTAATTAGATTAGGTAGTAGTCAATAGTTGCAATGTGCTTAAGCAACTCTGTGACTTCTATTTTATAGAAAGTCAAAGTGTTATAAGTTACAGTTATGGAGAACACTAGTCCTTTGCTCCTAACATAATTAACATGTTAATAAGACCGCCAATAGCCTTAATGTTAGTGAATGTACATTAAACATCAAAAATATCTATACAACTCTCCTCTTATTACAAAAGAAATAAAGCGAGAGTTGTGTAGGTATTGCTGACGCTGACCGTACAGTCTGTAGCAGATGTAGTTAAGCATGCGGGGTGTCCAATATGATCTTGATGCACCCTTCTTTTGAAAACAATAAGATTGTGCTCAGACCATTTTGAACACCTTGCCTGCTCTACTACTTCTGCTGCTAGCCATATGATTACTTATACATTGACAAAATCAATCAGTTTGAATTTCTCAACTAAATAATAGGCAAATTAAATAAAGCCTTACAAGATACCTATTAATAAAACATCAGTCTAAAGCTTCGAATTTTACATTACCTCTTTATTATCAAGAAGTGCATTATAAGTATATTAAAAACATCAGCCTAAATATCTGAACTAAATAATAATCATCTTATAATCTAACATCATACATAGAATTTTTGTATCAAATCACAGCACAAGTAGGTAGCACAAATTGGCAGGTTTCACAACTTGCCACTTTCATTTAGAAAGATTGAGAGATATACTGTATGAGTTATCACTTTAAATGAGAGAGGTAGACAATCCAGTCAATTCAGCCATTCTACTTTTTCATCATTAATAAATTTCCTTTATTGACAGGTATGATCCAAATCAGATTGCAAATGGTAGTTAAAGTAAAAATACAAAAAATAAAAGGAACATAAATAAATAAGTTAAAATTAATAACTTAATTTTAATTTGGTATAGGTAATTAGGCTTTTATCTGTTGGTCTACAAAAACTTATTTTTTGTTCCACTCATGGTGTACAAAAAACCAATATGCATACATTGTATTGTCTGCATACTTAGACAAGCCATGGAGAATGCTGTTTTCCAATGTTTGTAAGAAACTACAAAAAAGTAGAGAAGTTGCATTGTCTTCTTGCCGCTTACCTGAAAGTACAAAAAAACATTCAATCATAACAGAGTTCTATTATCAGCTATAAATTAGATTTTCAATGTATCCTGATCCTTTAATAATTATGTAACAGTTTGAGAAAACATCTGGAGTTACAGATGTATGTGTATCAAAGATGGTGAAATTTAATTTGAATATGTTGCAGTCAACTACACAGAGGTGCACAACAAGTAATGTAACTGATTGTAATTTGATCAGTAGCCCTGTTGTGTAATATATTTATATCCTGGTCACAGCTAATAATCAACCTGGCAAAATGCAACAAAGCCTTCCTACAAGATATTAAAAAGGTAAACAGTCAGACCAATATAGTAGTTCATTTTTGCCTTTGGTTTGTATAAATTACTAATTTTTATATGCTGGGAATTGGTGTGTAAGTTAGTTAGTTGGTCTTGGCATTTTCTGCAAGTTGACAACCATTGTGCACTCAGCAGCAGAAATTGCTAAGTTGGTAAGGTGACCAAAATGATTTTGGCACTGCCTAATTATTAAGACAATAAAAGTGTATTAGGATCATTGTGAACACCTTGCACGCTGTTATACCATTGGGAAATTTCTCTGATATGATTTTAGTTATAAATTTAACCTGAATGAAAGAATAACAATGAAAAGATCCTACCTTTCTCCACGCCTTCTAGTCCTGGAATAGCATTTAATTCGGCCGCTATATCCTGCCAAACTTTCAAAGTTGCTCATTGAGCTCATTCTCCCGCACAAGTGCTGGCAGTAGAGTTTTCTGTTATATTCCAACTTTCCTCTTTTGTGGGACTGGGACCGACGACGAGCATCTATAAAAGGGACAATAAACAATTATCAGGTGAAACAACACTATATATTACGATAATAGAACATATGCCACTAACAAATGTACATACCTTTTTTTAATACAACTGTCGCTTTCTTTTAGTAAATTTCAAGCAATCCTTGTAGTTCTGATAATAAAATGTTTCCAAAACTAAGTTTTCTTTTAAATTACACTGACACTGACTGAGACTGACTGACAGGTAGGTACACCACGTTCTACGTTTGACCGATTTCATTGAACCTATTTTAAGTTATAGTATGAGAAATAAAAACCGGTATCTGCTTAAAAAGGAACGTCATGGGACGATTGTCTATGACTGAAGTTGTAAAATGTCTGCATGTTGGTAACCTGCGAGTGAGTTTCAAAAATACGACATTTAGTAATCGGTGATATCAAAGTCACCGGTGAGAATTTTAGTCACCAGGCGAGCTCAACTCACGAGTGAGATTCAAAAATCGCACCCCAGTTCCGAATTTAAACTTATAACCATTTATTTTCAGGAGATAATGTTAAAATTACAGTTCTGTTAATTCTTGCTGGTTGGTAATGCTGGTCATTGCCTATGGTTTCTGAACGTATTTTAGAGCACTAGTGATATATGCGTAGATAAATTATTTTTGATTGATTGCGTGTTCCCGTTCTTATGTCCTGTGTCTATTGCTATTATATATATCGTCGTCTGGTACCCACAACACAAGCCTTATTGAGCTTACTGTGGGACTAGGTCGATTTGTGTAAGATTGTTAATAAACGCGATTAATCCGTTCTAAAGTGTTTAATTTCAATAAATAACAATCGCGGTAACAGAAGACAATATAATATTATCCAAGTTTTTTTTAATTGCAGCAGCTAAGGTTCAACTGTTCAGTATTGACATATTACAAACATATATTATGTACATCGGTAGGTAATAGATTCATATCAAAGTTAAATTCTGCATAATGGCTCGGGTATCCTGCCTGTGTAATGCACTACCTATATAGTGTTATCAATTTCCAAGCGGAAAGTGTAAATAAAGTACGCAATCAAGTAAGTAGTCTACTACAATGTAATTTATGCTCGGTGTATAATTAAGTGAAGTCATAACTACCAACGACACATTAAGTTTATGGCAACGATCAAAGTATGTAAAACATGAAGATATTTAAAATTAAAATATATTTTAGAGTTACGATGATTAATCATCATGGCGTTATTAATTTTATCGAGCCTGTTGGTCCTGTAAGTACAGTAAAGTAACTATGTTTTATGAGGCCTTTACTATATTTTATGGTTCCTATATGTCGGGCTTATTGACGCGATAGCGCGATAATGAAATGGACTGATTATTACAACCGCAAGATTTAAAAAAGAGACGTTTGCTGTTATATGCATAACTACATTCATCATACACCCGTAAATTCTGAATTCTACTAAGTATGTAGCTATTTTCTCGTAAAAGTAAAAAAAAACACAAAGCTGCAAAAATTGCATCGGACTACGACCATCATCAACAAAATTTTTGGTGGTAAAAAAGTGCTCCTAAAGCCTATACTTACTAATAAAATATTGCTCTGCGGTGTAACCGTGCATAATGTAAGTGTAATTGTTCGAGTTGCAAAGTTAGTTATTACAGGTTAGCACAAAGCGGTGCTTAAGATAAGGCTAGTTGTTTCTATGGCGGAGAACACACGACGCGTTGCTCTACCACGCCCCGCAGCGTTGAAATGGTCTAGCGCTTTCTTTCATCGCCGTTCCCAAAATTACGAAGCAGCTTACTCGTGTGAAAGATCGAAGATGGACTAAAACAGTTACGGCATGGAAAGGCCCAGATGGCAAACGTCGTGTAGGAAAGCCATGTGTCTGGTCCAAATTGGCAAAAAACTGCTCAGGATCGGGACAAATGGCAGTCTTTGATTGAAGTGCATATATATGCTAAATGTATGAAAGATACAGGAAATAAAGGGCTTTTTTATTTTTATTTTATTTATGCGGGACAAACTACGGATAAACTTGTGTGGACCAAGCTACATTTGTTGCAGAGTCGAGAAGCGTTTAAGCTACAAAAGCAAAAATATAGAAAAGAGCGCTCGTACTCTAAAGTTTTGAGTTGCAAACGATAACCAACTAGACGTAAACTTTATTGATGCTCATTGTGCTCCTTAGGTGCCACGCTCCAAGTATGAAGACATGCTGAAAAGGGAAAACGTGAATAACCAGTATTCACCAAGACAGTCCGACGACTGTCGCTTCAAAAGGGTAGATTATTGCTATAAGCAAGATCTAGAAATAACTTAAGGGCAAAGAGTGATAGGGATGCAATACAAAAGCATTTATTTCAGGGATAAGAGAATGTATTTTATTCCTGAGGCAAAGTAAATTGATACCAAGTTTTAGTTGAAATTGATACCAAGTATGAGTAACCTAGTTAGTAGTAGTAAATAGTAATATTTTTGCATGTCTCGATATTTTTATTCATTTCATCTTGCTACAGGTATGTGTTTACCCTAAATATAATATTGCATTCTTGCGGTGACAAAAATCTAATTAAATGCATGTAATTATGTAATAACTATGTTCTCATGGAAGTGATGTATATCTTATATGAGAATAAATGTCTTTAAACCTAAACCTAGTTGCGTTTCATGGCAGAGCACGGCGAAGCATCGCTCCGTGTTCTCCCGCCTATGTCCGGGCAGCGGCGCGCGCCACTAGCTGCGGGGCCTGTCCAGCTTGAAAAATTACTACCCTCGTAAATATTTCGCTGAAATGCAATATTTAACAACAACTACCATAGACGGCTACATTTCATTGAAAATTAAGAAAAATATTCTCATATTTATCTACTCCTTGTCCTAGCCTGAATGCCGAAGGCGACATGGCGCAACGCTATCTTTATATTTTTGCAAGTTATTATTTAAATATGTTTTACAGTGTACTCCTGCAATCTCAGTGTTAGAAGAATATTCTCACTGTACCCATGTCGCATTGCGTATATGTCTGTTCCCGCAATCATCATTTTGCATGTCAGATTATTCACACGCAGTATTTTAAGAGAGGTATGGGCACAGCGGATGCATATCGTTTAGTGTGGTAGGGCACAGCACAACGAATGTCGTTTCGCTCAAATCTGGAGCAGAGCCCATCTGGGGAAGTACCTCCACCTTACAGAAAACCGCAGTTAAATAACACTAGACCCTACTCATAGTGTTGTGTTTCTGTCGGTGAGTAAGGTTGCCAGAGCTCCAAGAGGATTCGCTGTGTTGACAGCTGGGGAGTGGGGTATACCCACCCACGGAGCTAAGCTTGCCCCTTTAGCTGTCAACACAGCGAATCCTCCTTTTTTTAAGGGTCGACAACGCGCGTGTAACTCCCCTGGAGTTGCAGGCGTCCATAGGCTACGGTGACCGCTTACCATCAGGCGGGCCGTATGCTTGTTTGTCACCGTCGTTGTATAAAAAAAAAAAAAATTTTAATAAGATCCGTCAAATCCCACTTTATGGACGGAAAGTATCTCCTTTAATAGATTCCAATACGTCGTGATATCAAGTGAGAGCGTCATAAAAATTGACACTGACAAGCCAAAGTACTCGTATTACCGTATAGGGCATTAATTTTACGATCGCCACAAGTAATTTACTTTCTCGGAATGGTGCAAGTATGAAGGGCAATAAAGTGTTAACGGTGCCCGATAGTAGATCATGCGGTGCCATGCAATATACTGGCGCGGTCTTTGATTTATTCAACATTTTTATGCGTCTACTAATAAAGCTTACATGATCATCAATTTCAATTTTACTAACCTGGACACGGGCCCCGCGGCTGCCGGGAACCGCGCGCGGTAAATCAGAATGTTTGCTTTTCGTATTTTACTATGGCGCGGGAAACGAGGTTTGTCGATTTGTGCCAATCAGTTTGTGAGATTAGTCGGATTGTCTAGCAGAACGGGGTTTAGGTGATGAAGTTATTTGGTCACAAGCCTGTGTCCTCCAATTAGTAAGCTTGTGCTATTTCTTCTTGATCTGCCTCTTAACCATTTTTCAATTGAGTTTTTAAATCGTGTTGTGTTTCTTGAACACATTCATCAAACATTTTAGATGTACCGATATGTCAATTATTATTCTTGTTTCTTAAAAAAATATTGACTACAGCATTGCTTCTTACACTGTAGTGTATGCAGATATTCTCTAAAACTAAACCTTGAAATGCGTATTGCTTACACAATTATGATATACTAGAAAATCGTGGCAAAATTCCGTATCGCTCTCCATATCTAGTAGGCATATATCACAAAAAATGACAATGTAATGATTTACACATTATCTATTCACTAAATAAATTCTTACTCATGAGATAAAAATCACAAATGAATGTTAATTTCAATATTTAAGTTGTGTGCAGTCAACAAATCATCGCGATCGTATCTCGTGCGATCCAAAAAAGAACCTTCTATTATCGACGGAGCCGAGTGACCTCTAACACTAGGCCGTTTATTGCAGTTGCTTACCGCGCTCAGACGAGTCGAACTCGAAAAAAATCAGTGTAACCGCGAAATTCGTAACTTCGTGTAGCCTTACCTTTTGCGGGTTTCCCAAGACCCAAGTTGCGCTAGGGTATCTATTTATCAGAATAGACACCAGTGTATGACTGCAGGACTTCGAAGACTTCTGTCTGACCTTAGCCCGTTGAGCAGAGAAAAATAAGGGAATTAGAGAGGAATTTCTCACGATGCTTTCCTACACTGAAAATCTGGTACTGAAACTGCAGCAATAATGTTTATGTAGTTAATGATAAACTTCATGATGCAAGGATAAGATTCAAACTATATTGGACGATGGAAAGTTTCATGTTTAGTCTACTATGTTACCGTCACGCCACTTACGTCCAAGAATAGATGTAGAAACCACTACTGCGACGTGTGATCTAAAGGGGTATTATATTGGGCGATTCGTCGGGGCCGATCATCGGGGTACCCTGCCCCAAACTCGACTCCCTAGGTTCCCATTCGTCGATAACACAGTCCGAAGCGACCGATTGGTTCCGAAAAATCGCGCCGTATAATACTAGTATTATACTGGTTCGCTTTCAAGATTAACTCACCTACGCTCAGCTAGTTATTAGAATGCTCATAAAACTCTAGGCTTATATTTAGTGGGTACCAGTCATTGTTCCGTATGATAATTGTAGGTGGTGGCTAGAGTAAGAGTTTGTTTAAAATTGATTTCGGCGGTGATCGGCCGATAGCGTCGTCGAGCGGTTATTATAGCGGCCGAGCGCTCCGGGCGGCCGTCCTAGAAGCCTAACACTATTAAACCTCCAAAAGCTTTTATTTGGATTTCGTCGTATCTAAAACTACAATACTCGTTGCACAAGTTAAGCAATATTAAGACAGCTAGGAAGCGAGTCAGACGCAATTTAAACTAGCCTTTTCCTAATGGGAAAGCTGTAATTATTTAACTTGACCATTAAATAAAAATAAATAAATAAAAAAATAAAAAAATAAATATAAATTGGAAGAGATGTCATGCATACACCAAAAGAAAAAGGTGACCAAGGCCCTCAGTGCCCGGGGCTGGGATCGAACCAGTGATCTCCTGCTTTCGTGGCAGACACACTAACCACTAGGCTACCCGACCAAGGAAGCCAGGAACCGAAATTTTCTAAGTATATGCAATCCTTTCTTATTTTAAACGCTTAAGCAGCATTCCGCTAATCCTACAGTTCAGACTTACGTCGAGCGCTGCCCTCTAGATAATCTGTACAGATTATTTTCAACTTGAAGCGAAAGTGGCGCCACTACCTATACGTACAATTTTTAGAGCAACAATGAAATAATTTATAAATATAAATAAAAATTGACTATTTCAAATTCGATAGAAATCACAATATAGAATTTTTTAAATTCGCCTAGGGATTCTGTATATCCTGTATTCTGTATTATGTGGGCTGAAATGTACCCTATCTAGAGTTGGTCATTCACGAAGTCGGGAATATCCACACTGTTAAAAATAGTAGTCAACGACTGATCGAAGGTGTACCTAAACCTACATATAGAATTCTCTGTGATCGTCTTCTCATAAATTTGCATATGCGTATATCCGACGTAATGATGTACAAATAATGGGCGAGATAGGATCGCGACAAAAGCGCGCCTCGCCACACCTCGGTATAAATCCGTCTTAGCTACTAAGTATAGATATTCTCTGTATTTAAAGAAAATGCGGTTTTGTAGTGAATACCAGCAAATACTTTTTAGCTGAGCTAAGCTAAGATTGTATTGTTTACGAGTATTTATAGAAATATATTTGCCCCTATGATATCCGACTTCTTCATCTCCAATTGCGCATATCCATAGGTAACTCTACTCTACTATTTAGGGATGCGTGGGTTAGTGTCACTTATGGAAATATATATTACCTGGGGCCTTACCATGACCTTTTAACGCGATTCAGTTTAGGACCTAAACTGAGTCACTGCCATACAACTGGGGGGTTACCATGACGTCTTAACGTGAATCAGTTTACATTCTTAACTGCGCTCAGTTGTATGGCAGCGATTCAGTTTAGGTCCTAAACTGAATCGCGTTAAGACGCCATGGTAAGTCCCTAGAGCACAGTTAAGAACCTAAACTGAATCGTGTTAAGACGTTCCGATCCGATACGGGACGATCTGTCAGTTTCTATAGAAAGTATCACGTGATAGCTCGGAGCCCTCGGACGTCACGTGACTTTTTGTATAGAAACTGACAGATCGTCCCGTATCGGATCGGAACGAAACGGACTACTGTGAGTCATCCTTTAGGCCCCTGAACCTTAGGAGACATTGCCTAATTATGGTTATTTTACCGATTTCAATAAGGTTCAGGATGAGGAGATAGTTTATTATATAAGTATTATCACACAATCATACCTAAACGTTTTAAAAAATTCATTAACATGCGAAACAATTTCATGTAATCCGCTACAAGTAATATAATTAAAAAATACTTTATAAAAAAATACTACTTACAAATTATACTCTCCATTCATAAAACCACACACGGCTTATTTAAAGCTATAATTACCAACATTACCCTTCAAATAAAAACAAAAGTACTAGATCACACGTATCGATATCATTCCTTTAGAGGCTGCAGTACAATATTTCACTGGGAGCGTACCCCACGCAGTGCCACTAGACAAAAATCGCATCGTTTTCCCATATATTTCAGTTGTCAGTGTGGAGACAATACGTGCGGTAAGGGATTGTAGAAAAGTGAGCATAAAACAGCGCGCACGCGCATCGGGTAGCGTTGATCGAGCCGTTGGTGCACTTCACTCGGATCCGTCAAATTGGTTACCTAATTATACATACAACTGCTAAAAAGGTTACTATGGCAGCTTATAAGAATACCCACTAGCTGTTGCTGTGGGAAACGTAGGGCACCTGTAAATTTCCTTGATTAACTGAGTGAAAACACTAACCAAAACAACTTGGCATTTTCGTAAACCGACTAAAATGCAGTTCTGTCGCTTAACTGCAGCTGCAACATTAGCGTTACAGTCACCAGTGGACTGTTACCTTAATAATAGTGCAAGGGTCAAAATACCTCATGACAAATCAACTTAAATCCTTTTCATATGTCTGAGGCAAAACGATCTGATTTGTGTTATAAAAAAGTTCAGGCCGATTTTCGAGACATGGGTCTCTTAATGACATAATCCGTCGGTCTCCTGCTACCATCAACGTGCCTGCCCTCCTTAACCCGACCAGCTCACGCAATTTTTTTGTAGAAACGTCTAGTTGATGTAACTGGTGACAGAAGAGCTGGTGGCTTCCTCGCACAACGTATCAGCATTGCAATACAACGAGGAAATGCCGCCAGCATCCTAGGTACAACGTTTCAAGGACCTATTTTAGATTTATGGTAGGTAGAAAATGTAGTATACAGCATACGACTTCTGCAGGTATATATTTTGGAAATAAATGTTTTACTCTGATTTTAGCATTTTATTATTGTAAGTAGGTACCTTAAAGCCCCAACCAGATCGAGTAATTTATATTAGCTGCTGGATCGAGTTATCTATATATAAACGATGTTTAACACTGAATTTTATTCAACTGGTGTCACCGAACTTTACTAGTTTGATCTTGGGTCTGGTCATCATTTTGTCAGATGTGACATTTGTGACCTACAGGGTAAAATCCTTCCATAAAAACTTTATAATAGCTCCATAAACGCTGGATAATAGTAACTCCAAAAAGCGTAGGCTGCCAATATTAGCTTACAAGATCCTGAAGATTACAATTTAAGTGTCACAACCACAACCAGAGGTCGGCGGGGCTGATCTATTCTCCCTATAATATGACGTAAAGTAAGGTGGGGGAAGATGAAAAAGGGAAAAAAAAGAAAAACAATGTATTAGCATTGGCGTAGCCGAGTTTTACCGGCAGAATACAAAAATATAGTCCTTGCCTATGCCTTCTACTTAAGACAACCGAAAGGAATCGAATAGCTTATTTTATTTTACTAGGGTTTCAAGTTTCAACACAACACTGTCTATCTGTAATTTAAAAAAAAACAATTAAATTTTCCCCCACCTTATGTCAAATCATAAGGTAAATAGTTCACCCTCGCCAATATCTGGTCACAATCACAACACATAATATATTTTGAACGTTATTTTGCAAAGTGGCACAACGCAAAACCCGCGGGTCCGTAAAGGAACCAGCCAAGCAGTAGGTCCTCTGGCGCGGACCGCACGACGCGATTTGTCGTTATTTGCCGACGCGACGCGCCGACTTATGACGGCCCTTATCCGCAATCGGCGTCCGCGCTTCGCCACTCGCTGCCAGTGTTTCTCGTAACAATGAGTATTTAAGGATATTATGACTACATGCGTCTTAACGTCTTAGCGGTTCATTTAAGTTCTTGTCTAGGGATTGGCAGTACTCGTATCTCAATGCTGCAGGCTTCAATATTGCTGAAAACTGGCAATGGCGGGTACAATCGCAAGTAGCCGTAGATGCATTGAGTCAAAGAAAGTTGAAATGTGCAGGTCTAATTTCGTTGTCGTAAGGTGTCAAGAAGCAAATTTGAGGGTATCTGCAGAAATTGCAGAAATCGCAGACTTGATTTCACGACAGAAAAGTAGCATACACATTCCATTATTTGTTGAGTTATAAGCTTTAAAAAAATTAAAATATATAAATGAAGGCATTGACCCAAAACACCCAAAAACCGGTGATAATAATTTATTTATAATGTTAGTACCTACTGCAGCATTTCAGTTATCTTGAATAGCTCAGACACGGCTGGAAAGGCATTTTCAGGTTTTTATATTAATTTAAACGAACTGCTAAAGTCGTCCGTTTAAACTTAATATCCAAAAACCTGTAAATCGCCTTGTTCCATGCCTGGACACTAATGTACTATTAACGGCATGTAATTTCTAAACAGCCGTTTCAATAGCGTATTTGTCCAACAATGTGTTTGCTTTCTTGGGCAAATGATCTCGTGCAACCAACACGTTCGTCAAATCCACATGCGAAGGCCCCTGGATAGTTAAAGATACGTTGGTTTCCTAAAACGGAAGAGATCGAATTCGCGGGCGCTGGCCATAACTCAAGGCAACAATACGGCGCACGCGTTCAATTCCATCAAACGTAACAGTTTGGCGAGAATATAAATGTATAATACTTAAGATGTAATCTATACTTATATAAATAAAAAAATAAAAAAAATTACACCGTTCGCTGGTGACGATGACAAATCGCGGCCGAGGGACAAGCATTGTGCAGATCTCCCGGCGAGTAAGAGATGACTTTCAGATAGATAAACTATTTTAAAAAAACCTAACAAGTGCCTACTTCACGCCCATCGCTCTGCTACGGAGACCCCACCCGTGGCTACGAATACCTAATACCGAGGGATATGGTAAAGAAATTCGGGGCTACAGGTGTGGTCTCTGTAGCTCAGTTAGCAGTGCTATGGGCGTGTATCGCCGAGTCGCGGGTTCGAGTTCCGCCCGAGGTCATGAATTTTTCCAATTTTCCTTTCTTTCTAAGATATTTGGTATCGTTTGGAGACGTTTCTGCTTAAAAATAAGTTTAGGTCTCTAACTACTCTATTACCAAAAGTTAATGAAAGTTGTAGTATTCCTATATAATATATAATTGTTTTCTAATTGTTTTCTAATTGTACCGTAAAACGGGGTCACAAGATATAACGGAGTGTATAGACAAAATTTGAGGACTTTTCAACATATATTATAAAGTTTATTATATGCCCAGTTATTTTGCCGTATGCTAATAATAAAATATTTAACCTTTATTCCCTATATAAAGAAGACACTGAATGAAGAATTATGATAGTTGTTGTAAGTAATAAATGTTTTTCAAGAAAAAATACCAACTTTAAAATGACGTGGTCAGTCTCATGTCTATACTACAGTCTACAACTGTCCAGCTGTAGTCGTGTGCGTACTCTTTAAATCGTGAGATCTATACGTATCCGCATCTAAATTCTAAAGTGAATTGGAAATGGATGTCATTAGCATGCTAAAGTTAAAGTGAGTTGTCATTACCTTTGCTCTCGTTCCCACCAGAACGTTCGATGTTTAATGCACACCGGAATGGGTGGATGTACGTAAATGAGTCTAGTTGATAAGTGGGTACTCCATATGTCGAATAATAAGTGAGGAAAATGTTTGGGCACATTGTTCTAGGACCGGTTGAGACGGAAACGCCGCGGTGGGCTGAACCATTACTTATTCATGCGTTAACGCACTTTAGCAATCATCATTAATCAACAATATGCTCGTATGCCTCCCGCCATGTCACTGTGATTTGTTTATTTTCACCCTCAACTGAAAATATGGTTTGACACTTTGTTATAAGCTCGCGATGGCTAGACAAGTTAAATAGGCCACACCATTATTTGCGCGCGCATAAGTGATATTTTAAACAAATGACGGCACAAATGACAATTTATTACCGAACCTGCTTCGGGGCTCAGTATTTTAGCAGCTTATTTGAATTTGGACTCGTGTGATTCACTGGCGTGCCGTATTTCAATTTGTGTGCGAGAATTTTGAGTGGCTCAAGTAGGGTGAGCAGGGTTCAGGCTGGAAGAGAGAAAGTGTGTGCGTTTCTTCATTGTCCGCGTGTCGACATGACCCGCACGATGTCTTATCTCCAAAACTCGAGGGCCATGTAAAGCCCGCGTCACAAGGCGATGGCGCTCGGAACATGCTGTATCTCGTGTAAACCCGCCATGTTTTATTCTCTTGCATTCAGCGCCGATACCTTAATAAAACCCAACAAGATTGAGCAATAAAAAGTAATTTATTTGATTGTAATTTCAAAACACAAAGTGGGTCTCATTTTGTAATATATTTTTGTTTTCGTGGTTTTGTGTTTCTCGTCGGCGCACGTCCTGGCCGGCCCGCCCGCGGATCATTCGTTGTGTGCATCCAATAAATTACAAGATGCGACTTTGATTCAATTTTCGTTATCTCGATCTCCAATTTTGGTAAAACAAGACATTATAATATATCTTTACCACAAAAAGGCCTTTGCTCATTATTTCAATACGTGTTATGATAATTTACACGCGGTGTCGATATCTGTAATAAGAGTTCAATGCTTCATCGACCGGCTCAAAGCGGATCAATAATCTCGCACCGTTTCTCGCATTAAAATGTGCATATCTATTACATGCTACTAGTATCGGTCGCATCTTTAAATTACACGTCTTAAGAGGTGTGAGAAGTTAAGCCGCATAATCGATGGGCACGGAAGCCGTGCGGTACCGACCAGGCGCGGGAGCGCGCACAATGCGCGACGTCGATATTATCAACGAACCAATCAATTTGATCCCTCATAAAAAGTTCTCGGTAGGCAGCGGGCATAATGCGGGGCAGTATCGGGCCGTCGATCCGAGCCTTGGTAGCTGGACTTTTCATATAATTTTATGTGAAAAGGATACGGGTATTGTTGGAGGACGCCCTGCTGCGCGCGCAGGGTAAACACTTGAAATTACAAGTCAGCTCGGACAGCCTGCGCCGGTCCGAGGAAAAATGCGCTTCCAATCTTACGCCTCGGTATAAAAATATTGTTAGGTATCGGTATAAAGGGCCACAATGTAATGCCTACTCGGTTGCCACCAGGGCCAGTACCACGAAAATCGAACGATTGCGGATTTGTTTTTTTTTTTACACACTTGCATATTAGAGTGATAAAGAGGTTTTTCCGTCAATGCCAATTTTAGGTGTTCGTGGTAGGGGAGCGAGGAAGGCAATCCCCGTATTCTTTCAATAGCGACAAAGCTGCAGTTGCCAGCGAAATATTATTTTTTCAATTAATGTTTTTTTTAAACATCCGATATTTAATTTTTGGATCCGATACTACAAAAGTACTTCTATAAGTACTTAATTCTTCGTAATTAAAATTAAGAAATTATAAAGCTATATTTGAGTATACTAAATTATAATTTATGTCAAACATTCGTGGTTAAATTATATACAATTTTAATCCGGCGATAAGAAAATAAACAGTCATGCATAAAATCGCAACATCACATTGTATTGCGCTCAGAAAATAAACGAAGGTCTTGTGAAATATTTCGGAGGTCATTTTAAATTGTAAGATTTACCTAACAAGATATATTCAAGGGTCTTTATTCCCCAATATTCTCCTAAGGATCGAATTTTATTAACGGTAATCAGCAACCAAAGCAAAGGTTTCAGCAGCAAATGTAGCCAGCAATCGGCGTTTACCTCTCTTTATAACCATCATTTATTAGATAGCCTAATGGGGATTAGGGGGGAGATAGACGAGAATTAGATAGAATGAAAAGATAGATAAATGAACACTCAAGAGGTTTCAGTACCACACTTTGAAAATTTCTCGATTTGTTTATTTCTTAAAGCAAAACTGACATAATAACTCTAACCTTTCAACAAAAATGACGAAGTCTTGCTTAGGTACCTATGCAAGAATGTGTTTTTGAAGCACTTTAGTCAAGCACGGGTCCGGGTGAGGCGCGAGGCCCGACCGGTATAAATAAAAGGTCCTTCGAACGGCCCATAACGAGTGTTGTGCGCCACACTGCACCTTGAAATTAGGACCTGATACTGAATAAGAAGTTTAAAAAATAATTTGAATCAAGACGAGAACTAATTATTATAAGTATTAAGACAAATAAATATTCAACAACACTTTAAAAATCATCAAAACATTAACAAAATTTAAAAAAAAGGAGAAAAAGTGAGACATTAATCTAGCTTTTTCCGCCTAAAAAAAAAGAAATTAATGATGAAGAATTAAAGTCGTAGTAGTTTTTTTCAACAATAAAATGCGCCGCCTTAGGGACGACTCACACTAGATCGGGATGGGACGGGGCGGGATGGGACGATTTGTCAGTTTCTATAGAAAACGTCACGTGACATCCCAGGCCTCCGAGCTATCACGTGATTCTTTCTATATAAATTGACAGATCATCCCGGCCCACCCCTTCGCGTCCCATCCTAGTGTGAGTCATCCTTAAAAAGGATTTTATAGCACACTATAACACTACTACACACCATGTGAATTTGCTACTAATATAATGGTTTTACCACCAACCATTCACGTGTAGATAATATTACTTGTGTGTGCTAAAGTTTAGTCCCTGCTACTAAGATAAATATTACCCGTTAACTGTTTAATCAACATTTATTTCATTTAAGGATGACATTCATCAATTTATTTTGATTTTGATTTATTCTGACCTCAGAGATGTATTTTGAAAATAGATCAAAATACATCTCTGAGGATTTTTTTAAAATATTGCACTCGAACTTCCCAATTAAGGGAACGATGAATTTAAAATGTATATATATTTTTTATTTAAGCTTTATTGCACGTAAAAAGAGTAGAAAAGACGGACTTTATGCCCTACTACTTTATCACAAACTTTTTTGCAAAACCTCAATTTGAAGTCGTAAAAAGAACACGACTCCCCCCGCCACACGCGTCTCCAATAAAAGTGCTGCGTTGTCGCGCGAGCCGATCGTCTTTTGTTGTTCCTTTTTTAATTCAATTTTACGATAACGTCGCATTGAGTGATGCGCGCGACTTCATAAAATTTAATGTTTAGATACAACTTAAAATGATCCAACTAATAAGAATGGTTTTTGGAATGTTGGCAGTAATTTATATGCAAATCGACGCTTTCTCTAAGAATAGTCAAAAGATTTTGTGTGATGTATCATTGTGATTGACTGTCCACAGCCATATTTTTAATGAGATAAAGTTATTGACAAATGTTGGAGTGCCGTTAATATTTCATAGTAAAAAAAACCTATACGACTTCGCTTTGAAAACACTTAGGTACTTTGTAGTAGATGGGCGAAAACAAATTCTCACCTACCAATGTTTCCAGGGGCCTTAACATGACGTCTTAGTCTTAAAGCGATTTAGTTGATGAGTTGATGACCTAAACTGAGTCGCTTTCATACAACTGAGCCTAAACTGAATCGCGTTAAGACATGGTAAGGCCCCAGATCTAACTATATTGCCGATCACTGTATGCTGCATTATTGTGGGTTTTTTATTGTACGGAATTTGACAGCTTAACTCTGGGTTAGCGGCTAACCTTGTGGTGCAAGTAGGCCTTAGGGCCACTTGCGCCAACCAGGGTTAACCAACTGGCCAATGTTGCTTTATTAATGGACAGTTAGGCATAAACACGGTTGACAGTTGTGATCAAGTACATACTTGATCACAACTGTCACACAATTTATAGATGACTTAGACATAGACATTTCTGCAAACCCAACGTGGAATAATAATCTACAGTCAACCAATTGGAAACCTAGGCCACTGTAGGACTATGTCATAGTGACGCTTTAAATCAGATTGCAAGAAATCTCTTACTACTTGTCATTTTGACATGGTTCTACAAATCTACAGTGGCTAGGGTTCCAATTTGTTGACTGTAAGTTTGTTCTGGAATTTGCCTGAAAGATAAGATTTGTAAGAAAGATATAGACATAAACAAAAATACATACGTATTAAAAAACACTAACCTCTCTTATGCAGCAAACAGTCGAGAAAAAAGTTGTCTTGTCGCCACACACGCCGTCATTTACTTTACCATTACGATATCGTTTCCCTGGTTGGTGCACATGAGTCACATAAAACTTAATGTTGTAATGGAACTTGGAATAATCTTACTAATAACGATATATTTAAACATAAGCATAAAATGTTTTGGCATCAAAAGATTAAACTTAAATTATCTGTTTGAGATAAATAACAGCTTATGTTTTTGTCAATCATTTATGCTGAACTTGAAATGATTTCCATAATAATATTAAATCACAATAGACTCGAATGTTTGCTGGCAACAAAAGATTTCAAATGCAAATCGTTGCTAGTCTTTTGAGTAGGAGATTAGTAAAATCCTGAACAAGTAAGTAGCATAATAATTTTATTATACTTGTACATAAATATTAAATATTTTAAGTTTTATAGGAGAATATTACACAAATCGACCTACACAGTAAGTTTAATAAGGCTTGTGTTATGGGGATTAGATATGTATATGTACATAGAAAGATAGGTAGGTACATATAAATATTTAAAAACATAGAAAGCCTCCATAACTCACGAAGTAATGTAGTTTACTTTACTAGTGAGACACAAATCAATATTTTATAATGCTTAATTTTAATTTTGGTTTGATTTCAGAGAGAAGACCACGCGTGTCCTTATCGTCGTTTTAAAACAGCTAGGATAACAGCACAAAAACAAATGCAAAACATATAGTCAATACGTGGTAAATACCTATATTGAATTATAATAAAAATAATTCAATGGAATTAGAATAACAAAACAAGTCCACCGGAAATCGAAGTATAAGTATTTCAAAAACATTGTCGACACAATGGATCCGACAGGCGGGAAAAAATCATTAACGAGTGGATGCGAAAAAACGGCCTCAACGATTTATGATGATACCAACCCGCAGCCATTGTAAAAATAATTCCAACGGCCATTGATATTTTAATATCGTACACGTATTCCAATATATTATTATGATATCTATATTTGGGTTATATTTATTGCTCTTATTTTTCATGTTAAAAGGTCTCGCAGAATCTCCAAAAGTCATCAAGAAGACCCTATTAGGTAGATTTCCGTTGTCCAACTTTCGGTCTGTCTGCTTGTCTGTGCCTGTTGGCACAACTTCACGAGTTGATAACTTGACAATACAGAAAGTAACGTCACATCTCTACGTCTCATATAAAACCTTAAAGTGACTATCGTTTTGACAATTGACTTATCGAATTTAAACTGTCGGGAGACATCTGCATGTTATAGTAAAATTACGGATAACACTCACCCTGACCCTCAATCCTGAACCGGTTTTGTCATCGAGAGCGCTACGGGCGGCGAGGCGAAATGCTTTAGTACGCCGTATGCCCTATGGCGTCGTCCCGCACGGTAATCGGCGCTTGATAATGGCATCATAGGATGTCCGAAACATGGTGCGCATGGTGACTAAAAATACGCAAGTGGTATCCGTAATTTTATTATAATACTAATTTGACTTCCCAGGTATCCCTATTATAAATATAACGTGGTTTTCGTGAACCAAAAAGGCTACACGCGCAACAAAACGCCTTCCCGCTATCAGGGAGGAATTCCGCCGTCCCCACCTCATTTGCATACAAGCTACGATTTGTGTATTGTTAATTAGAGCAAACAGGTTCCAATAATGCAGCCACACTGAGCCTTTCTTGTTTCATCTGTTATTTAAATAGCAATAGATTACGCTCAGCGATCCATTATGTTCTTACAATCCAACATAAGTAAGTCTGTATGTAAATCTTGTTTATACTAATTTTATTATTATCTTTATATTTGTGGCCATTGGCGTTTCTGTCTCGCTTAATGACAGGTCATATTCAGATATCAGAATCTTGTGTTTTACGTGCGCGCCCTATCGAAGACTTCAACGGGATTCCAAGCTTACTAGCACAACATGCATACACTTCGCTATAAAGTGTTTTTATGACCAATATCTTTATCGTTTACTGTTTGCATAACTCCTAACCGTAATTTAGAGCTTTAAGTATTGTACTTCTCTGAATTGGATCTTCTGTTATTTTTGAGGACATTAAAGGTCATTGGAAACGTTTTCTAACTTCGCACGGCGTCTCTTTGGCGCTGTTGGTTTTATTTTTATCAATATGAGTCTTACGAGTATATATACTTCTTGTTCTTCTTCCTCCTAGCGTTTTCCCGGCTCATTGTGCCACGGCTCATGCTGAGAGCCTGGGGTCCGCTTTGGCAACTAATCCTAAGATTTATATGAATAAATATTATCAGTATAGAATATAAGTAAGATTTTTTTTTGTCCAACTTTCGTCGTAAAAGGAAGTATTTCTAAGTAAAAATACTCAATTAGTTATATAACTACTTAGCTTATAAAAATGTGTAAACAAGTCACTAGATAACCTACAGAGAACAAGCCGCTGAAGCTGCAGGAAGTCACAAAGAATGTGTTACTAATAACTAAATCAGACAGATATTAAGTGTTACCTCAGAACTGGCCGATTTATGAGTCTAGGCTGTTATACGCGTAAATAACAGTTCGACGCGTCGAGGCCCGCGTCGCGCCCGGCCCGCCGTCACCCGCGGGAGATAACCCGGGTCCAGACAATGCCAACCACCATAAATTCGTCCCACCCCGCCCGGCCCCTCACTCCACGCTGCATTTTATTGTCAAAACCCATACCAACCTGCCTCCCCTGATAACTTTATTGTTATTTACATCACAGAATTATCATTCGGATAGTCGTTGTTTTACATTCGTATAACGCCATGTTAGCCCGAGTCGTATCTAAATTGCTTAATTGGAAAGCCGCGGAAAGAGCACGGCCGAGAGCCGTATCTCTAAGAGTGCGTGTACGAGCTTCGAGTGACCTTTCAATTGAGTCCCCACAAATTACGACCACCTTTGGCTATTATATGGCTTTATCTTTAATGCCGGAAAGCCAAATAAATAACGCTATTTACAGGTTCTTCTTTACATTGCAAAGTGAATCGGTAAAATGGACACTTTAAATGTCACCGTTATGTTTCGGTCTAATCTCGAGTTGTGGAATTACAAATAAAATCTTTACTGTGTAATAAATCACAGCGTAATTACGAACAGATGGTGGTTTACTTTCGGTAAAATGTATTAAGAATACAATTAAGGGTGTTGTGTAAGGAAGGGCATAAGACGCGCAAATAATGCGTTCGGTGCGTGGGCCGTTATTCGCGCTCGTATGATTAAATAAATGGTTTTAACACATCGCGGACGCGCGC
Source organism: Lathronympha strigana (assembly GCA_949128165.1). Classification (NCBI taxonomy): domain Eukaryota; kingdom Metazoa; phylum Arthropoda; class Insecta; order Lepidoptera; family Tortricidae; genus Lathronympha; species Lathronympha strigana. Next base: position 8,074,988 of record OX421911.1, read on the forward strand.
GCACGTGCCACATTCAAGTGGATGCACTCACAAAGGCAATGCGCAGGCATTCATGTAACAAGATAAAGTATTCGTCAGTCATAACTGTATAATATGAGAAATATCACGGAAACATTTCTGAGCCTTTCATTCTCAGAATAACAAACTGAATACATATTCAAATGCGTATCAAATCAAAATTTACATTTAGATATGTTGGTGGGATTAGTGGATTATTCCTTTTAGATGACTTTTTTTTTGTTCTTAATGTCACACTTTATGCCCGGGCTGGATGGTGTCGCACAAGGAGATATGTTGGGTCGTGTTTACTTTTCGCGAACATTCCCATTTACGTCTCATTTCAGTGCGACGCGACAGTAATTTTATCATTTTAAAACTCCGGAACTCCGACCGAGCCCGACCCGTCGCTGAATAAGACTTTACGAATTTTTAAAGGCGAATAAAGTCTTAATAAACACTTTTTATGGTAGCCTTGTAATTTTATTTGCATGCAAAATAGGCTTGTGGCGCGTGTTAGGCTAATAAGGAACGGATGGCCGCTCTTTAACGGTCGTATTTCAATAATATTTGCCGTGATGTGGCAAAATGAAATCACGTTTTATTATGCAGGGCTTAAAAAAGTAAGTTAGTGTGGTTGCACGCGACGCGGAATGTGCTGGCTCTTATGTACCTACAATGCATTAAGATATCACTGATCTTAATATGGATCGGACGGATAAAAAACAGATTCTATCTTGATTGCGGAGTTAAAATCAATTTGAGTTTTCCCGAAAAGGGAATGTAGCATTCTAAAGTTGAATCAACTGAAATCGATGACACATAAAATGATATCGGCCAGTATATCTGCGTCGTTAATAAAATTCTGCAGTTACTGTAGATACTCAGAAAATGGCTATTTAGTTGGGTATGGTTGGAGAATAATGCCGTCTCGGCGCACCTCGGTGTCACTCGCAAGGGCGTGTCAAAGATAAGTTTACATATTCCGTATGCATTATGCAGATTGAAGTTTTATGTTAAGCTGGAGCGGACGGCTAGGAGCGACGCACGTGCGACTTGCGACTGTGGCACGGAGATTTGAGTCGCAGCGACATGCGACACGTTAGCTTTAAAGTTCATTCATCGTTAAACACTGAGGGGTGCTATTTGTGTTTCAGCTATTATTTGTGCTATTCGACATGGGATTCCCTTAAAAATACCTTTGAAGTGATGTAAAAAGCAATATAAAAAGACTGTAGCATTTCCCTTGGATGGTAAGTAGGCATATTAGAGAAGCCAAATATCTATAAAACTTTGCGCTTCTACTAACTTTATATTGTTAGGTTATTTACCCAACGATACTTGATGCTCTTATTGAAATCTAATGTAATCGGGTGATCCGAGTGCAGGGTCCATTATTTTTATGACATCTCTTTCAATTTATAATTAATTATAATAGCAAGCTGTATTTTATTAATTAACAATTTGGAATTATTTCTGTAGTAAAAACTTATTCATTCACTCATTCATTCTTATATACCTACTGGATAAAGCTTTTAACACTCGACACCTTCAACTCACTAATCACATCCTAATATGCTCCTCCATTGGTAGCAATCGTCTTGAATTGATATCTTCGACATAATAAACCACGACTACTGCATGTGCATACAACTAAGTATTTAAAGTCTAAGAGTTAGCCCCGACATGTGGTCAACGATTCAGAGACCGTGGAAGAGAGGTCGTGGATTCGAATCCTGCTCGCCGCGAGGAATTTTTAAATTTTTGTATCAAATTATAAAATTGATTTGGAGAACAACTAAACTTGGGAACTGTGTTTGTTATAGGTCGGAGGAGACAGCTCAGTAAAACTTTACAGTTTGGAATAAGATATAACAAATTACGTAAAAAATGCAAATGCTCTCTAATTTAGATCCTATATATTTTATCATTAGAATTAAGGAATGCAAACCGTTTTAATAGAAATTAAGTTCATCCTAAATATTTACCGGATGCATTCCCTAACTAGAATTAACAGCATTGAGCATTAGTGCGAAACCAAAAACACCACAGGCGACGACTTTGAACAACGTTGGTCAACGTTGTTTACCGGGCTATTGTTTTCGCCCAACAAAAACATCTGGCACTATTACATTCATATTCAATACACTGTTATCCTTAATGCCACCTACACCAAACATAGTTCTAAAGCTTATATCCATGAATGGCAGTGCCTATCACGAAAAATAGCCGCACAATATGACATCGAATTGCAGAAAACTAGCTCGTGCATACCTTTATATCCTCCAACGGCCTGCATTCTTAGAACTTCACGATGAAAACCTCTAGACGCTTGGATCCAGTAACAAATATTGCACAGCTTTTCGTTCCTATCTAAACCATTGACCATTATCCGCGCCTGGCTCTCTGTCTATCAAAACTTATGCGAATGCCAAATGGCGATAATTCAGTAACAAGTCGGCCATTTGAATTGTAATAAACCGTACCAGGTGTCAAATGTAATGTTATAGCTGCGGGCTGGGCAGCCTTAACGCCGGCGAGTGCTCTAAGCTATGACCTAAGGTCATGGATTATATATAGAATAGATGAATGGGGCATTCCAGAATGTCCCTTACAAAACGCCAATTTTCTAATTCTTCTATACTAAAAATGCGGGGAAAGCGATATTCGATCTAGTAATATTTCAAGACTTTGTTAAAAAAATTGCAGTTAAGAACTATTTTAGAAATCGGATAAAAATGCATATCAAGAATTATTATTTAATTTAGTCTAGCAAATTTTTTGTAACCGCCTCGGAACAATATTTACTTACTGTGTACATGTCATATGTGTGTATCATTCACTCGGTGAATTCATTAAGGCAAGGCTGGCCATAAAATACGGTATAAATGAGAGCCTCCACTCATTCAGAAACGGCCGTTCATGAACTCTGGAAACGTAGGTGTATTCGGGTCAAACAATCTAATACATAATAATTTTAAATTAATATCTGTGACTGCTGCGACTACTAAAATGACCTATCTATTAATTAGTAGTACACGCGGTTTTTATACTACGTTTTAAGCTTAGCGTTAGCAGCGAATCCTCCTTTTTTTTTAAGGGTCGGCAACGCGCATGTAACACCCCTAGAGTTGCAGGCGTCCATAGGCTACGGTGACCGCTTACCATCAGGCGGGCCGTAAGCTTGTTTGTCACAGTCGTAGTATAAAAAAAAGCTTTTCGGTGACGTATAATACCTACGTATAACCATCAGTCCCTTCTGTTTAGAATGAAAAAAGGAAAGATAAAGTTTTAAAAATTAACTTTTAGACGTCTAGAAAAGAGTTAGCGCATTCAAACAATCATTATTTAAAGTTGTTGCTCCAAAAGTTGATAAACAACATTTATCTAATGCATAAACCTAGAGTTGGCAGGCTAACCAAAGAACAATGACAAATGAATGAACCAAAGAAAGTTTACCAGTCTACTCCAGACCACTAGTAGCTAAGTATGAGGGCGGCATCCGGTGTGGGCCACGCTCCTAACAGAGATGTGGCACTCCCAACCCGCCGGATGTTATTAAATATATGTATGTGTACATATCTAAGTATCTTTATTATAACTAATATAACTGCCCTCCTACACCAATCTAAGGTGTTCACCGTGCCGAGAGATGCATGGCTGGTGGTGAGATCAGTCGCGAACGGTGGCCTCGGGTATTGGGCAACTACCCGTTGTACACTTGCCTTATCCACGCAAGCGGGGCTCTGCGGGGATGGACTTTTATTTCCCTAGCTACTCGTGGGAACCAAATGGATACGACTAGCAAAAAAAATAATAATAATAAAAACCAAACAAAACCAACGACTCTCTTGGATGAGACGGCATCTGCTGAAGCACCGAGAGAGGCGACTGAACAGAAGCAAGGGACGGTCAAGGGGGAAACATCGAAGCTGGAGAAGCCACTGGAAGTCAGGGTACCATCTGGAACCCCGGCCAAGGCGGCTAAGCCAGAGACGATGGGACCTCCGACAGCTGGACCCTCAAGAGACATGGCGATGGCTGCAAAGAGTGGGACGACACCCGTTGAACCCTCTAAGCAGGTCATAGATCCCGGCTGGGAGATCAGGTGCAAACCTAAGGGGAAGCCTGCCCAGACCGATCAACACGAACCGCGGAAGAAGCTTTCGCAGAGAAAGAGACAGTGGCTTCAAAAGCGAAGAGAAGCAGAAAGCCGCTTCTCTGAAAACCAACGGAAGGTTGACGCTAAACAGGGAGAAGGAGCGACAACCTCTGTGGAACAAACCCAGGCGAAGAAACCAGACGGGAAAGCCAAAAGGGCACGCCTGGATGAAACAATATCCCCCAGAGGCGAATACAAAAAACTACGCACTGAAGCCCTGGGGACTAAACCTCAGCCCTCCACATACGCAACGGCGGCGGCGGCAGACCTGACGGTGGCGATTACCAACAGTCGCACGGGCAGGCTGTCGCAGCAGGATGCTGAGGAAGTGGAGAGAAACATAGGGAACGCCATCTTCCAGGCGGCCATCGAAACGGACCTTGAAACCGAAGCGGAGGCCCCAGCGTTCGCGGGTAAGCCTAGTCTGGTAGACGGGTACCTGAAGCTGTGGTGCCAGGACGCAAAAACCAAAGAGTGGCTGACGAAGTGGTTGGAGACGGCCACCCTCCAAAACGGCGACCATCTAGTCGGGAGAAGGGAGGACGAGATGGTACGGAACATAAGGTGCGGAATTTTGATCCCGACCATTGAAAACGACCTCATCAAGGTAGGAAGGGTCCTGAACTTCCAGAACTCTTGGGCCATGGTGAGGAAATGGACGCTGCACCAAGCAATCCCCCTCCGGAAGAAGGGCTGCACTCTACTCCTGGTGGAAATACCTGAGGATGCCGTGCCGAAAGTGCTGGAAAAGGGGCGTAGGCTGAACTACTTATGTGGGACGGTCTACGTGCGTTTCCAGCACAGTGGAGGGCGCTTTAGAGATTCTCCGCCGGAGAAAAACGAAGCTAGAGGGGAGGATAAACCCGCAGAGGGCGCGCAAAAAACCAGCACACCCACCCCCTCTACCATGGACATAGACAGCGCAGGAACAAACACCTCGGACGTAGAGGAAGGCATTTTGCTGGAATCGGAGGACGAGGATGGACTACCAAAGGGGATCAGTCTCCTGAACCTAAAGGGAAGGGCGGATGGGACACCCTCCGATGGCGCCTTCCCTATGTAAGGTCCTGCAGGTTAACCTCCAACATAGCGAATCGGCGACGGCTCAGCTACGAGGATGGCTGGAGGTTAACCCAACAGCAATAGCCCTGATCCAAGAGCCGTGGATCAGGAACACACGCATAAACGGCCTCAATAACACCGGAGGTAATTTATTTTACAATACTCAATGCAAACCTAGAACTTGTATATACACATCATGTAACATAATGGCACAACCACTAACGCAATTCTGTTCCAGAGACGTGTGTGCCATAAAACTCCTCAGAACACAAAACTCAAGCCTGCCGGAAATTATCCTGGCATCCACCTACATGGCGGCAGAGGATGATCCACCTCCAACGGAGATGAACAACCTCATACGCTACTGTGAACGAGAAAGGCTCGAGCTTGTCATATCTGCAGACTGCAACGGCCACCACAACCTATGGGGAATGGAAACCAACAACAAAAGAGGTAACGACATAATTGAATACCTTATGACTACTAACCTAGACATATTGAACACAGGATCCAAACCTACTTTTGTCACTCGTAGATGTAACACTATAATTGACATTACCCTAAGCACAGGCCTGGCAGCGCAACACGTATCCAACTGGCATGTATCGGATGACCTATCCTGCTCCGATCACAGATGGATACGATACGACCTGACAGCCGACACCCGCACACCAACACCCAGGAGAAACCCGAGACGCACGGACATACCGGCATACATGACACTTCTGGCAGGTAAACTAGATAATAATACACATTTACACCGACCAAACACTACGAAGGAGTTGGAGGAACAGGTAAACTCACTCACCACAAACATAATCGACAGTTACGATAGCACATGTCCACTATCGATACCGCTGGCCAGTAGAAACGATAAGAAGAACGGCTGGTGGGGACCGGAGTTGGAAAGATTGAGAACAAAAATGAGAAAACTACTCAACAGAGCAATGAACACAAGAGCCGAAGAAGACTGGGACGCATACAAAACAGTCAAATCAAACTACAAAAAGAAACTACGATACAGAAAATCATCCTCATGGAGGAATTTTTGTGACAGCATAACCACTGTAACTCAGGCAAACAGAACAAGGAAGGTCCTTACAGACCAACCAAGACAACTATAGTTGCCGATTTCTAAGTCTGAACTTTTGACACATCGAAATACCCGTAGAACGTAAACGCGCAAGACACTTTGGAATTATAAACAAAATCCCATAAAGATATTACAGCTAGTCATGTACATAAACACAATATTTCACTTTTCATAAACATAATGTGATGAATGTTACATTTTTTCATACATTAGTTATTGAATATTTTACGATAACAATTTAGCACGCCAACAGTTACGGTCTACGTCGTTTTTTTTTTAAATTTAGTGTTGTGACCATGTCTGCTGTTCCGATTCATACAACTGTCTGTTAATCGATAAAAATCGATCTTGTTATCAATAGGCAATACAGTAAAAAATCAAAACAAAACGATTAAAACGAAAATAAAACTAAGTACGATGTGGAAAAAAATGTTATTTAAAATAAGACAAATTAACTATGAAGGTTTTATCTTACATTTTAAGAATTCAACAGTATTGATTTCTGAACGAAACTAAGATGGCTTTGGAAAAAATCGTATGACAAATGCGCAGTTTGTCGAAGTTTCTCGGTCTTATCAAATACAAATCCGTAGTAGTAAAATCGAATCAAACAATTCATCGCTAAAATCAATAATCGCTGAATTTGACAAACGATTTGTCTTAGCCTCATCACTAAGTACGTCAATACTCAAGTGTCAAAAGTTCAGACTTAGAAATCGGCAACTATACTAGGCACCCTAAGAGGACTAGACAACAGCACCACCAGCACCCCAGCTGAAACAGAAAGAGTGCTGGTGGAGACCCATTTCCCGGGATGCAAAATAATACATATAGAAAAACTCGAACCACATAAGACAGACTATCATCCCACTGAGAGTGAATGGAAAACAGCAGAACGCATAACAGAACTTAACAAAACAACCTGGGCGGTAAATAGTTTTGACAACTTCAAATCACCAGGAACAGACGGAATCTACCCAGCCCTACTAAAATGGGGAGGGAATAAACTATTGAGACACCTATCGAACCTGCTGTGCAGTTGCATAGCTTTCAGATACATACCACACAAATGGAGGGAAGTGAAAGTAATCTTCCTACCAAAACCGGGCAAAGCCGACTACTCAGACCCCAAGTCCTTCAGACCGATAAGCCTCACATCATTCCTACTAAAAACTCTAGAAAGACTATGTGACAGGGAACTGAAGGATACGGCTCTAAAGAACATAAAAATGCATCCAAACCAACACGCTTACAGTCAAGGAAAGTCAACGGACTCAGCGCTACACGCTGTAGTGAGCAACATAGAAAATGCGCTAGTGAGTAAAAACTCCTGCCTAGGCACCTTCATCGACATAGAAGGGGCTTTTGACAAGACCAACTATAGCAGTATTGAACTAGCATTACAAAGACATGGAACTAATCCACTCATAACAGAATGGATAATGAACATGTTGAAGCAGAGAGTAGTGATACTGTCTGAGAACCAGGACCACCAGGCAATAGTCATGAGGGGGTGCCCCCAGGGAGGAGTATTATCACCACTACTCTGGAACCTGGTAGTAAACGATTTGATAACAAAACTAAACAACAAGCACTTTACGACTATAGGATATGCAGATGACCTAGTGATATTAATCTGCGGCCTAGTAATTAGCACACTATGTGATCTTACACAAGCTGCACTCAATATAGTAGAGAGATGGTGCAAGGAGAATGACCTATCGGTAAACCCAAAAAAGACCGACACAATTCTCTTCACACATAAACGAAAGTTGGGTAAATACGAAATGCCAAAGCTCTTCGGAGCGAGACTAACACTTTCTAAAGAAGTGAAATACTTAGGTATAATCCTAGACGACAAACTAAATTGGGGAAAACATCTTGAAAATAAACTAAACAAAGCAACAGTAACCTTCTGGCAATGCCGGAGGATGGTGGGTAAAAGATGGGGGCTTGCCCCAAACATCATACTGTGGCTATACAAAATGGTAATAATGCCAATGATCAGCTATGGCGCCGTCGTGTGGTGGCCTCGCACACAACTAAAAACAACCATAGACAAACTAAGTAAAACGCAGAGACTAGCATGTGTAGCAGCCACAGGCTGCATGAGAACTACACCGACTGCGGCACTAGAAATAATGCTAGGACTCCTACCACTACACATACACATACAGAAAGAGGCAGCCGCCACAGCTTTACGGCTGAAAAATCTCAACCTATGGTCAACACTTAGATCGATACACAAGAAGATCTATGAAAATATGATCTCTGATATGCCAATACTGGAAGCACCGATTGATAAAATACCAAAAACTATGATCTTCCGGAAGGACTATGCTATATCACTGACAGAAGATCCAAAGGAAGGACTAAATCAGACAAACCTTAGAATATTTACAGATGGCTCAAAAACAAACGAAGGGACAGGATGTGGTGTCTTCTCAGAAGATCTCAACATACACATCTCAAAACCCCTAGGGGTACACAACACAGTATTCCAAACGGAATGTGTGGGAATAATAGAAGCCTGCAATGCAGCAAAAAGACGACAAACACAAAATGAAAACATACTAATACTGTCAGACAGCAAATCGGTACTGCAAGCGCTACGCAGCGACAAACTTAAATCACAACTTATACTCGAATGTCATAATGGCCTCACAAAGATGAGCGAGGAAGGAAACAAAGTAACTATACAATGGATAAAAGGACATAGTGGCTCAAGGGGAAACGATGCAGCGGATGAACTGGCAAGAAGAGGGTCAGAGACACCGGCATACGGACCAGAACCCATCGTTCCACTACCTTTATCATACATTCAAAACCTTCTAAACCAACATCACAGACAACTACACAACAAATACTGGGATGATCTTGATACATGTAGACAAACCAAGGAAGTCCTGCCAGAGCTAAACTACAAGCTCACAAAAACTCTACTGAGGACGCCCCGAGAACAACTACGGAAAATAGTAGGACTACTAACAGGACACAACACACTAAACAAACACTTACACAGAATGGGCATCACGGACAGCCCGATGTGCAGAGCATGTATGGATAAGGAAGAAACAACAAAACATGTTCTCCTAGAATGTAAACAGATAGAAGTATACAGGAGCAAATACTTAGGAACTCCCAGCACACTAAAGGAGGCAACTTGCAACCTTAAAACGATGATAGGTTTCACAGACGAACTAGGGTGGTTAGAGTAGTGCTACCTCGCTATCACGCAAAATAGGCACAATGGATGTCGATTTGCGGAAAAAGCCCAGGAAAACTAACTAACTAACTAACTATCCTCCAACGGCCTGCATTCTTAGAACTTCACGATGAAAACCTCTAGACGCTTGGATCCAGTAACAAATATTGCACAGCTTTTCGTTCCTATCTAAACCATTGACCATTATCCGCGCCTGGCTCTCTGTCTATCAAAACTTATGCGAATGCCAAATGGCGATAATTCAGTAACAAGTCGGCCATTTGAATTGTAATAAACCGTACCAGGTGTCAAATGTAATGTTATAGCTGCGGGCTGGGCAGCCTTAACGCCGGCGAGTGCTCTAAGCTATGACCTAAGGTCATGGATTATATATAGAATAGATGAATGGGGCATTCCAGAATGTCCCTTACAAAACGCCAATTTTCTAATTCTTCTATACTAAAAATGCGGGGAAAGCGATATTCGATCTAGTAATATTTCAAGACTTTGTTAAAAAAATTGCAGTTAAGAACTATTTTAGAAATCGGATAAAAATGCATATCAAGAATTATTATTTAATTTAGTCTAGCAAATTTTTTGTAACCGCCTCGGAACAATATTTACTTACTGTGTACATGTCATATGTGTGTATCATTCACTCGGTGAATTCATTAAGGCAAGGCTGGCCATAAAATACGGTATAAATGAGAGCCTCCACTCATTCAGAAACGGCCGTTCATGAACTCTGGAAACGTAGGTGTATTCGGGTCAAACAATCTAATACATAATAATTTTAAATTAATATCTGTGACTGCTGCGACTACTAAAATGACCTATCTATTAATTAGTAGTACACGCGGTTTTTATACTACGTTTTAAGCTTAGCGTTAGCAGCGAATCCTCCTTTTTTTTTAAGGGTCGGCAACGCGCATGTAACACCCCTAGAGTTGCAGGCGTCCATAGGCTACGGTGACCGCTTACCATCAGGCGGGCCGTAAGCTTGTTTGTCACAGTCGTAGTATAAAAAAAAGCTTTTCGGTGACGTATAATACCTACGTATAACCATCAGTCCCTTCTGTTTAGAATGAAAAAAGGAAAGATAAAGTTTTAAAAATTAACTTTTAGACGTCTAGAAAAGAGTTAGCGCATTCAAACAATCATTATTTAAAGTTGTTGCTCCAAAAGTTGATAAACAACATTTATCTAATGCATAAACCTAGAGTTGGCAGGCTAACCAAAGAACAATGACAAATGAATGAACCAAAGAAAGACAATGACACACAGATCTCTCTAGCCCCAAACTAAGCAAAGATTGTAGGTACTATGGGTACTAAACGATGATATATACACTTTTATAGATAAATACATACATATATACCTACATAGAAATCATCCATAACTCATTATTTGGACAACTTTCAAGATTTCGTCAACTTTTAAGTAACAAAACTTAAAAGTTGACGAAATCTTTATTTCCAACTTTTTAACAAAACTAATACAATTTCGATACAATCTAGTGTTCAGAATCCATATTCTGAACACTGGATTGTATAGAAATCGATCGAGAGCCCATGCTCTTGTTAGTGTAAGGTGTTTATTTTAAACACTGAATAATAACTAGTCATTTCCTATCTCACAGCACCAAGTACTCAATATTGTGAGGTGGTAGCCGCTGTTTAATCAGATTACTTAGGGTTAGTCCATTATTGCAGAAATGCGCATATTTAACTTTAGTAATGAATAACTTTTACAAATGGTTGATAATACATTGGTGAATCATTATAAGAAAACATTTCATACAATTTAAACTCTCGTGAGTCATACTGAACATTAAATTTCAAAAGCACAGAAAAATACTAGGTAGATGATGATGATTCTCAATTCTATGAAGGTTTACCACGTGTATGTGATTTCGCTGGGATTGCAAGCGGTCGTATACTACGATGTCTGCTTACATAGACACACAAGACGGGCCCTACTCTTGTTAACACCACGGTAATATAAAAACATAACACATAATTATTAACATGATACGCATCTATAATATTACATTACTACCAATCTACCCACTTACAGAAAAACATTAACGAAACATTGTTTTCAACCTTCATTCAGCTACTAAGACAATTTCCTCCGCTCAATGGCAGTTGGACGAGGGGGGGAGGTAGAGAGGCGAGGTGAGGGGCGAGGTTCATTCATCAAACTCCATAAGGTTCTAAACCTAATTCGACACGAGCAACCTCGCAACATCCGCTCTTGCAAAACGCTATTTCATTCATAACTTTATGTAAGGCTTAATCCACAATGGAGTGGAAATTTTACGAAAATCTTTTGTTTTGTTTTTTTATTATGAAAGGTTTCGGTGTAGGTACATTATTTAAGGAAAAGTTAAATTACATTTCCTTAAATAATGTTTACGTAACTCTAGATCTTACACCCACGCGCCTAGAAGGATAATACAATACCAAGGAGTATAACCTGATGTGTTAAAAAACTAGTCGGATTATATGATTGTTCCCCTTCAATATTCAGCAAAACAGCTGGCGAATTATACAAGGTGAAAGTACCTACTAGTGCTCGACGCTGCCATAGTAGGTATTCGACATGGGCAATATATGTCAAAGTTATATAGGTCAAATTTGAACAAAGAAGATTTTTCTATATTCAAATTTAAACCTTGTCACTTTGACATTAAGTGTCCATGTCGAATAATAGTGCAGCGTCGGGCACTAATACTGAATATTATGTTAATACGGACAACTTTAAGAGTCCGTTTTAATTAATATGAAGCCTGCAAATGCCTTTCCGGCCGAGTCAAGTATAGTGCTTTTCTCAAAAATGGTGTAAATAAACCAAAAACTTATAAAATCGAAACATTTCATTTGATACTTTCGGTAGAAGTTGCGTCGGGCGTTTTGGCATGCCGCCCGTATATATTTTTAATAAAAAAATTGAACTGTATCTTTCCTCTATACGCTATTCAAGATAACTAAAATGTCGCTGTACCAACATTATAATAATAACCACCGACCTTCTGTGTTGGCTTGTTTTGGCCAATGCCTTCATTTTATATGATAGTTGCATGTTTTTAAAAAGATTGGAGCTCGACAAATAAAGGAATTTGTATACAACTTGTCTGTTGCGAAATCGAGACTGCAATTCTTGTAACTTTAAATTTTTTGATTGACCATAAACAAAGCTTTACGACCTAATTGTAACCGGTAAAGTGTGTAACCTTTCTTGTGGACTAACCAAAGGTTAAGTTTGTAATTTTCGTATCAGGTAAGTTTCGTGTTCCTCTACATATTTGCCTATTTGGTAAATATAATAGGTAGTACAAATACATTTAGACATAAAATAACTCTGTTCTTAGCCCTGCCGGTTTTATCTTTACCTAAGTACCTACCTAGTTATAAATTGAAAGAGATGTCATATACTAAAGAAAAAGTGACCAAGGTCCCCGGTGAGCAGGGCAGGGACCGGGGAACTTGGTCACTTTTTCTTTAGTATATGACATCTCATTCAATTTATAATTTATATATACGTGTGACTACTTAAAAAAAAACCACAAAAAAACATGAATCAAAACATTTATTACATTTAATAAATGATTTGATTGGTGCTTTAAAAAAATATTGTACCTACCTAGTTCTTTTAATATTTAGATTACAAAAACCCTGCCTTCGCAAGCCATGAAAAAGGGAAAAAGCTAAGAAGACGATGATTCAGAAAGGTCTCCCTCGAAATCCCTAATAATATTTATCCTAACCGTTTTGTCCTAATTTTCATAATCCCTAACGATCAGTTGTCATAACGATTTTTTTCCATAATTTAATAACCTAAAGCTCTCAGTAGAGTGCTCAGAAAAGTAAGTTAAAACGATGTTAGGGAAATGAATACGGACAATAATAGGTCATGTGAGGTGATCAAGATCATTATGACAAACAGTAGTAGGTTATGTAAAACTGGGATAAAAAAATGTAGGAATTCCGATACAGATCCGATTGAGAAATGTCTCTATATATTTCCTTGTATCAAACTAGTTGTGTCTTAATTTTTGGCAGTAGAAACTCAAAGACGAACATAAAACTGTGTATAAAAAGAGCCCAGTATGAGCACAGCCTGTGGTCGTTGGCACACCCACGCCCGCGACGCGAAACATTAAGCTGAGCCGATGACATCAGCGCCGAGCCTGCTACTGCACCGTGCAGGACTCAAGCCGTGCTGTAAACAAATCATATCACAATAACTTCCGCCAAGACTTCGTCCGCCAAGACAAAAACTTGGGTCAAAAACATTCCGATGTTCGGGTCTTTCTTGTGAACTAACCAAAGTTAAAGGTTGTAATTAGATTTTCTTAAACCTTCTTCTTCTTCTTTTTCCTATCGTTTTCCTGGCTTATGCCACGACTAAGGGAGCCTGAGGTTTGCTTTGACAACGAATCCCAAGATTTGGCGTAGGCGCTAGTTTTACGAAAGCGACCGCTATCTGACTTAGGTGCGTAGCCAATCGCTCACGCGTTTCGCGTTTCGTTTGTGACTGAGCGTAAGCGATTCCGATTCCGTCACGCTTTCACCCCAGAGGGTAAATTAGGCTTTACTGGGATTAGTCCGGTTTCCTCGCGATGTTTTCCTTCACCGAAAAGCGATTGGTAAATGTCAAACACGAAAAACTCATTTTATTTATTTCTTTATTTTTATATCAAAATTTAGATAAAAAATCAGGTCTCGTCTATCATCTCACAGTATATCGCAGACACATTTGACACACTATCACCCATCGACTTTCAACAAATCACTTTCTGGTTGCCCATGACAGAAGCGAGTTCATAAGTGTTACAATCTTACAATGTTACAAAAAACCTTTGAGTATTTTTCTAAAAAATAATCAAATTTAAAAAGGTACTGATTATTTATACAAGCATATATTTTTTATTAAAGAGCATGGGCAATTCGCGTAGACATACCTAATTGTGTCGTTCACAAATATTCAAATCCCGACGAAGTTAATTTTAGACACAACCATTTGTAACGCATTAATCGCGCACGTGAGGATTATGTTGCTACACAAAATGAAAACTAATACATAAAATCAGTAACTCCAGTGATATTGCCTTAGATTTATTTATGTCACACGCAATATATTAGAACATTATAATACGGCTTTGGACACGGCCAGGAAAGACAAACGCCTCGCCAGAGATTAAACAATTAATAAAAGATACTCCACTACCATGTCATACACGAATGCAAACACATGTTATCACTGCGTGTCTTTGAAATACTGCACGAATGCAAGTTGAGTGACTTATCAGTCCGATTTTACAGCAGCCCTCAACATCATCAACAATGGGACGTAGATATGCAAAAATGTTCCAATCCACATGAATCTGCCATTTTAATTACTGTCTTTTACTTGTCATTATATGGTATTAATTAGAATGAAAAATTCATATGGGTTGGAACGTTTTTGCGTATCTACGTCTATTATTTATGTATATTTATAATTTTAAAGGCGCCACTGTTGCGCATTGAGCATTACATCCTGTAACGGCGAAGGGAGTAACTATTATAATAAAACTAATACGCGAACGATAAGAACGAGGTACTTAAGGAAATGTTATTTTCCATGTGAAGCTACGTCTCAATACATGTCGTTAAAGAGAGGATGCCGGTCGTTATCAGTGTGCCGATAATTGCCGATGATAATTAATGGCAATTAAGATCTTACTTAAGGTCTCACTAACGATGCCAATAGTTGTTGCGTTTCATAGCAGCAATTCAGATCATAATAAATGGCTCTAAGCGTACATATCCCCTATAGATTGCTTTACTTCCAGAAGTGCCAGATAATTAATATCTTTTATTTTATTTTTATGAGACATGAACAGGAAAGATCTATATTTGGGCGACACGTAGTTCCACCATAATAACCTAGCTAACTTGTCGCCGAAGGTACGGGCTCGTCTGCGTCAAATCAGGCATTAGGCAAATATGATGTTTTGCAGGCTTGTTTATAATGTTGGCCCAATTAATACTCCAAGTTTGTAACCTCGAGCGCCGTACGCAACTTGTCGTTCAGTAATAAAAAAACCGGAACATGTTGGATATTTATCTGATTTTGCCTATTATAACTCTTAAGGACTATCGGAGTGTTTTCTCAGGTGGTTTTCTATAATATAATATTAAAAATTTCTCTGTACCTAGACCCAATATTTTTTTAGATAAAGCCTTTCAATGTTTTGACGAACACGGTGAATGTATTTAAAGTAACTGGATTATAAATAGTGGTGTGTCTGCTAAGTGATTATTTCATCCATACTAGCGAGTTTGGGAAGACGAAGTGTCTCGCCGTCCCGACGTAAGACAATCCCGGCGATGAAAGACTTCACTCCCTAAATCAACGTCAAATTACCACCTCGTAATCTTCTATAGCGATTCGGTTACACACGTGTTCTCACAGCTAAATAGTCGCTTACACTAAAATACTGACGGTTTAGACCGAGATTGCTCTATAAATCTGACGTTTAGGTAATTTTATATACTTTCCAATGCAGGGTGACACATACTCGTAAGAGCTACGAAATTTGACACGCACCTTATAAGGGGAAGACAAAAGACGGGAAACAAATCACTGTTGCCGATTTAGGGGACAGTGAACGGTGTAAAAAGAAATTAGTAAATTAATCTTGTCAAAATATTGTTTTCTTCGGTAGGTAATTCATGAATTATTAAAACATGTTTTGCTTTCACAAAATAAACTTAGCATTGCGTTGAGTTACTGCCAAAACTTTACTATAACAAGCTCGGGTCGGCTAGATCAGCATTCAAAAATTTACTTTTATCAGCTTATAAAAACCGGTGGAAACACTAATTTCGTAATACATAATTACTTTTTGGCGTCAATCTAGGTTGTAGGAGCGATTATCTACAACCAGTTTATCTTAACCAAATGAAAATAATTAATTTTGTTGTTGGTATTAACATCTTTTGCCTAATGAATCCCGATCTAATATAATTAAGGCTGATTTATTAAACCGTTCATTTAAAAAATTGCCGTCATCAGCTTTGCATCAGCTAATGATGACCCGAGACTACTTGTCAAATGTCACAAACGTAAAATACAAGTAGATAAGCCGTTCCTGTTCTGCTTCTAATATATATTTCATCTGGTCTACAAATACAGATGCACCTACAAAATTGCGGTAAAAGTAACTACGTTAAGTAATCATCACTTAATCAAATCATGCAACTGGTTTTCGCTCACTTCTTTTGCAGAGGTGGCAATATTCAGCTGAGGTTTGCTTAGACTTTATATACTTACGTACGAACAAAAAGACGTGGTTTTTGTATGAAGATTTTATGCAAAACGGCCTGTATCTCTGATGAGTGTAGTAATACGCAATACTTAAAATAAAGTTTACTTTAAGATGAAATCCCACAAAGTGATAAATTCGCCCTTGTTCTTGCTTTTTCTTATTGTAAATTTATATTAACTTGTGTAGTGTAGTTAGAATATAGAGTATATACATACATACATTGAAACATAATGTGAATATAACAATTTAACGTCTATAACGTAGGTAGTGATGGGCAAGCGGAAAGTTTCCTATTTGGGAAACTTTCCATAATGAAATTTACAGAGAATATTACCGTAATATTCTCGTGATGTGAAAGATAGAGAAATTTATATTTTATTGCGGTCTTATGTCATGTCATTTAGGTAAAATAGAGGCACAAGGACGTCGTTAATTGTATTGCAAAAGGATAATATCGTTACTGAGCAAAATAAAAAGTTACATGTAAATTACGGTAAATTTCCATAAATTCTCGTAAGTTACCGTAAGTTACCGTGAAAAATTACCGTGCAATTTTAAACGAAACCTAGAAATTTATTACAAATACGAGGGATTTAATAAATACTAGCTCAAATTTAATGAAAGTGATACAAAAATACAATTGAGTGTAAAACTCGCATCAATTAGGCCACGCTCGGGTCGAGCGAACGCTCAGGCCAAGTATGTAGTAAAAAACTACCATGCACAGTGCACACTGCCTACGCGGAAAAGACAGTAGTAGTCGACTTAATTGTAATTTTGTACTGTTTTAACAGTCGTGGCAAAACCATCTACAGTAGAATCCGGTTATAACGACGCCGAAGGGACCGACAATATTACGTCGTACTAACCGGAAGTCGTACTAAACAAACTGTCAATTTTAAAGTTGTTTCTCGATTTTAATAGTCACACATGCATTATATTTCACAATGGTTCAATGTTACTCAGAGAATAATTGAAATTAAGAATATTTTGCTCTTTAGTGAAAGAAACTGTTGAACCATTGACCTATTTACTCGTACTTCCTGACTACATTGCAATTTAAGCCATTGTAAATTGCGGAGATTTTTTTTACACGAGATGAAGCCCTTACGCGCTTAAGTTTCAGAACATTCGCTTCGAACAAAGATTCTATCTTGTATGTATTGTTTGGTTATAATGCACCGTCACCGTTGTAACCGAACATATGCGTGTGAAATCCCGTCGTTAAAAGCGGTATGTCGATATAAGCAGTCGTACTAAACGGATGCACAAATAGTGACTTGTATGAAAACCAACCATCTGCCTATACCTACGTCGCTAAAACCGGTTGGTCGTTTTATGCGGATTCAGAGTCGTAAATTTGTGATTTGTGTTAGTGAAAAACGAATGGTTTGCCATGAAGCCAAAGTTGTTAAGTTCATGACTATTTCCGAAAAAAAAATTATAAAATAAGATGTCAGCGAGTGTAAATTTAGTCACTTTACAACCTTATTTCATTAAGCTAGGCTCAAAAGTGTGAATATATATTTTTAATCGACTTTACAAGTATTCAATATCTCACGAAATTGTTGTATTACTACAAAATTTATATGCAGGGTTATAGACTATGCAAAAAAAAATATAAAGAATTACAGGCACTTTTCATGCTATAGGATAAAATAATTAAGTGATTCATATCATTCCATATTGTGCCGCTCTATCTTTGCCGTTAAAATATATACTTATATTAAAAACTGAACTAAAGAAACATTTTGTTTACTTTTTTAACTACTACAATTTGAAAGTCCCTTGACTTGACTATACATATATTTAAATAAATAATAATAGCATAGAATATGGGTACGCCGAGAACAAGAGAACAATGCAAACTTGGAAAGTATTTCTTGATTATTTTTAACTGGCACCCGCCCCGGCTTTGCACGGGTTATTATTATACATATAAACCTTCCTCTTAAATCACACTATCTATTAAACTGCGTCCAAATCCATTGCGTAGTTTTAAAGATTTGAGCATACATAGGGATATAGGGACAGAGAAAGCGACTTTGTTTTATACTATGTAGTGATTAATAATTATTCTTATTTGAAATGCAACAAAATGCAATGAAGTAATATTGCAATGTTCTTTAATTTTTCCATAGTAACCACTATATTTCGTTAACAAAAAATATATTTCCTAAGAAATTTCCATGAAATTTAAGAGAACTTATGGTAATTTACGGTAACTTACGGTAATATACCATTCTAACAAGTTTTAAGTAATGTATTTGACCGCGAGCATGAAGCACATGAAAATATGCAAATATTTCGTTATTACAAAAAGTTGGATTTTCATACCGAAAAAAAAAGTTACAAAGTAAATTGCTACTTTTGGTAATATTACCGTAATCTTTCCGAGAACATTCTCGCAGTCGGAAATATTCTCTGCAATGTCCCATCACTAAACGTAGGTACCTAAATCCCCCATTCTACTGTTCAAAGTATTTTATAAGGTGTCACTTTTAACTGACTGTATCTTGGACCGAGAATAGTCGTTAGGTTCATTAGTTCCCATATTATCTTCGATTCTTTATTATCCCTTTCTAAATGTGATATTCGAAGCTAACGAAATCGTTGGCCGTAGTTGGTCGGCTACTTTATATACTAAAATATCAATATGCCCGGAGAATTGAGTGACGATGCCAACCGCTATAAATTGCAGGTCCGTCACTCAGAAATTGACGTGCCGTCGCAGGTTTGACGCTGCAATAAGCAATGTTGCTTCAGTCGTCAACGGAGGCTTACCTTATTAAAACATCCATATTCGCGTTTCTGTCTACGCGACCAAGAACTTACGTAACTGGTCGCCAGGGATCATCGACACCTTAGCGTTTATGGCCGATAAAGACGGCCAGTATAATGGGATCCTACGTGCCGCCCGCCGGTGGGGAGGTCGGAGGTCGCCGTTAGGACTCAAACGGTCTCGACCCATTCCGAGTCGACTCGAATGGAGTGATTGCACCATTTACATCGATTAATATTGAGAGTAATATAAGGAAGCTAGAATATAAATCTTTCAGTAATTTTGAACTAAATGAATTATGCAGAACGTTTTTCCACTAGGCTTCCGATCTTGTCCACTTTTAAGCACTGATACTAATTATCTATATAGGAAGTGTTGGCTGTCAAGCGGCAACGCGTGCGACTTTAACTTTAAATCCGCAGCTCGCGGGTTCTACGGAACTTATGTTCGAAATATCATTTGATACTCGTATCAATCGCTATTTGGTGAATGAAAACATTGAGAGGAAACCGGACTAATCCCGATAAGGTCTGGTTTGGGTTGGAAAGCTTCAGATAGCAGTCGCTTTCGTAAGGCTTTCAGAGCCGTGGCATAAGCCGGGAAGACGCTAGGACTAGGGAGAAACCCTAATAAGTAGGTATTAAAAATATTAAAAATTAAAATTGTTAAGGAAAAAAGAAAATTGACGACCGCCAACTTAAATTTTAATAAGCAACCGGCTTTTAGACGACCGGTTGGCGTAGTTGGTAGTGACCCTGCCTGCTAAGCCGATGGTCTTGGGTTCGAATCCCGGTAAGGGCATTTATTTGTGTGATGAAGATATTTGTTCCTGAGTCATGGATGTTTTCTATGTATTTATGTATATTAAATATATATATATATATATATATATAAAATATATATATAAATGAAATAAAAACATATAACTATATATATATATATATATATATATATATATATATAGTTATATATTTTTATTTTATTTTATTTATTCAATAAGTTAACACGACATTACAGCATATGCCAATGCGTCATGAAACTAAGACTAATACAAACATAAAAACAAATGAACACATCGTCATGAAAAACAAATTTTAAAACATAATTAACTAACTCATATTTAGGCGACGTAACAGCGTGGCTCCGTTGCGTCGTCTGAACCGGGCGTAGGATTCGACAGGTTTCCCCGGAACCGCTGAAACACGACGCCCTTGGGCCAGAAGTCCGCACTCGCGATGGTGTCCTGCAGCGGCCGCGGCACGCGCACCACAAACGAGCTGAAGTGCACGTAGTGACTCGACCGCAGCTGTTGAACCTTCAGCGAGTAGGCAGTCTTCCGGCGGACGTAATCCACCACCTCGTCGGCTGTGGCGGAGTAATGAAGGCGCGACACGTAGAGCGCCTTACTCGGTGTAGCGACACGTAGGCCTGAATTCACCGGCTCGGCTGTACCACACTGAGTTTTACGAGGCGCCCTGTGCGCCTTCCTCTTCCTCTCCACTAGCGTGAATCCCTCCTCATCCTCCTTGGTGCGGGAGTTCTTCACCTTGTGGGGAACCTTTACTTCACCGGCCTTCGAGGATGAGTTGACCCGGTTAGCTGCGACAGGCTTTCCGGCGACGTCAGCGTAAGCACGCTGACGTAAATTCGAGGAGGATTATATATATATCGTTGTCTAAGTACCCGTAACACAAGCCTTCTTGAGCTTACTGCGGGACTTAGTCCATTTGTGTAGGAATGTCCTATAATATTTATTTATTTATTTTAAGCAAGCATTGTCACATCGGTCATTCCGGTGCATTATTTAATAAATTTTTGGTACCGGAACTTGTTAAACGATTGTCATCTTGGCTGCGGTCTCTTGTGGGTTGGGGGAGAATTAAACGGCTAGGGGAACAGTGGTTGAATAAGAGGGAAACACCATGAAGGGGGTAGGTTCTTTATTGTCTGAAAGACAATATGGGTCACAAAATAATGAGTGTCACATCCTTTTCTCAACGACGGTATACTTAAGGATGGCTCACGCTACACCGGGCCGGGCCGGAGCTATGTGTCAAATTTTAAAGCGCCGTTATGATCTTCGAGCTATCACGTGACGCTTTTTATATTAGAAACATTTACACATCGTCGCGGTGCGGTCTAGTGTGGGTCCTTTAGTATAGTTTTCTTTTCTTTGCATTCAGACTTTGTAAGTTTTCGGTAAATACTGCTTCACACTGGAATGTATGCCCAATTAATAAAAAAAATGTTTAGATACGGTTTTATCTCTCTAAAACTAACGTCCTTCCAGTATTAGCTGTACAAAATGTCGACGTGGTCCCACAATGGAACCTCTATCTTGATGTAATCCAACACATTGGGGAACTGGCTCAATACCCAATCCACATCTCTCGTGTCAGCTAAATTGTCTACCTAGCCGTGAAGAATAACAGCCGGCGTCTTTGTCATTCCTATATGGAATTCCGGTGGTTTAGATACCCCGTAAACTTTTAAATTTGCTTCAGATCTATAATTGAATTTGACAAACTTTAAAATATCAAGGGCCTGCGCGTATTTGGCTACATTTTGGACGGACGTTCCGGCAGGTTCGTATATGTTCGTATAGTTTTTGAAAAGTATCTAAGGTGATGGAGCCAGGATGATGCGAATCTAGTAGAGACAGTATCCTGATCACAAACTGTCGCTGTCAATAACTTTACTTGGCATAATGATTGAGATATAATCTCTCCAATTCCAATAGCTTCGAGAGGGCAATTTATGAATGAATTCATCCATAAACTGCCCATGCAATTTTGAACGCGATGGTGGGTACATGTACAAAAGTCCAAGTAATGTTCTTAACAAAACAGTAATGTATATTGAACTTCATAAAGCTAAACGAATTAATGACTACCTAATTATTAGACTAAATTTACATTATGAAAATAATGTCTTTGTAGGTAATAAACTGAAATATATGTCATATACCTACAAAAGAAAAAGACCAACTCCATCTGAGGCCAATTCGGGGATTGAACCCGGGTCTTCAGCTTACGCGGCTAACGACATAATAATTTGGTTTGTTTCAACCGACAAGTTGTAATGTCTATGTATCTATATTAAATCTGATAACCCTTTGGTCCCAGGTTACATAGCTGCCTTGACGATCTCATTATGTGTGCATATTTTTGTTAGTGTGTATTAATGAAAAATTGCTAGTGAGAAATAAAGTAATCTGTGTCTGAAACATAATTTCATTAAATGGTGCACGCGAGTCGTCACATCCATCTAGTAGGTAAGTGATCTACGATGGGAATACGCAGCTAGGCCAGGAAACGTCCGGTTAATGGGGCTTAGTACCGCCGGCGACAATCCGCGCGATTCCATGAACTTGAATTAGATAGGAACCCCCTTTTGTCAGCTGCACTTACAAGCAACTGTGTAGGTACGTAACGTCAGTCATTCTTAGAAAATATAATTTCTTTGAATTAAATAAGTACGAGGTGTTTAATCCAGTAAGCGAAGGTTGCTACAGTGCGACAAAAAAGGTAAAAATTAAAAAAAAAGGAACATTAGTAGTGTCGTCCCGTTTTCTTACATTTATTGATTGAAAAGGGACGACACTACGATGTTGCCACTCTTTAATTTCTACGTTTTTCTTCCGCACTGTACATTCTTCTTTTTATTTCTATTCTTTTTATCAAACGAATTCAAAACGAGGAGGTTTCTCAATTCATGTGAATTCGTGTTTTCTTTTTTATTATGTTTATTACTCGTACCTCTGAACTCCGCTATTCTGCCGTCTTTAGGAAAAAAGACGTATCTAAATTACCTTGTAAACGGAGATAAAAATTAATTTGTTGTCAGAAAATAAAAAAAATTGCTGCTTGACGACAAACCGCAAATTCAATATTTTTAATTTGCAGAAATGTGTAGTAACACCTATTTTTTCAAAATGTTAGTTTGAAAATCAAGTTTATTTAATTTAATTTACAAAAAGTCGAAAATTCCTTTTCTTCTTAGTAAAAAAATCCGATAAAAATCCTCAATACTACAATGAAAAGACGTTTCTAGCTAGTTACATTTTTACAACGTAGTACTTCTTACTTACTACGTCTTTTCTACTTAGGAAAAATACGAGGAACGGGGTAAAGTTAACTAAATAACAAGGACGTTTCCAGCTACTTACTGCTTTTCAACGTTGTATGACAGTTTAGATACCGATAACCTTTTAGAGATAAGTACGTAAATTTTATGCATTATCTAGTAATTTATTCCCGTTTTGTATGAAATAAAAAATACCTTTTTTTTTAAATCATGTTTATTTTTTTAAACAATCAGCTAAAGTTACTAATTTTTTGTAGAATAATTAGGTAGGGAACTTAGTATATTAGTTTTCCTTATAAAACAAAATCACAGCTTCAGTGATAACAATCAAAACTAAAGATTGACTTAGGTATAATCAGTTCAAACTTATCAAATTTTTTTTTGGCACTAAAATCACCGCTTTACAGTTTTAGTGAAAAGCATAGAAATAAAAAATAAATACCTACTTGTGTATTCTTCCTTCTCACTTATTAATTTTACTTAGGAACTTAAATCACAACATTGGTAGTAAACAATGTGAACTTAATAACCTCTTATGCATAATGTGTTAGAAAATCTCAGTGTGTACTTTAAACAAAAATCACAGCCTACATAGGTATAGCCTTTTCTGAACTTTATTATCAACATTTACTTGTAAGTTAAATTAAAATCACAGCTTCAGTTAGTAAGTAGTCAGTCAAAACTGAAAGAGCCCTTAGAGCGTTCTCACACTGTGCGATCTGATATCGGATGTAGGATCCTACAAAAGGCAAGGTCAATATTTTATTTCCAAATTCGACTCTTTTTTCATAATTTTTCTCTGCTTTGGTGTCTCGTCATACCTTTTACGTTTTCAAGACCCCCTTTATGTGTAATTTGGTCAGAGTTTTCTTTGCCTGAGTCAGAGACTTCTGGTGACTCAGGAATAATAACGTTAACAGGCTGTGAGTTAGGTATCGTATTTGAGGAACTGTTTGAATCTTCTGAACTTTCTGCGGGCTTTGAACGCGGAGGTACATAATCTTTATCTAAAAGCGAGTCATCTGAATCAAAATCTAGGGCAGGGTTGATATTACAATTAAGGTCTAGGGCATCCTTGCTATCTAAAAATTCGTTTAAATCTGTAGAAGTACATGAAGGCACCTGCTCATCGTAATAACTTTTCGATGTAGACGGTTGCGAATGACATGGTTTGCTTGAAGGAACCATAGAAAGTATTTTATAGAAATAGACATAGAAAAATATTTATTTATGGCAAATTACAGAGGGTAAGTTATAATACAGACATGTGTTATTCCGAATCCGAAACAAAAACGATTACTGCCACAAAATGGTCCCGACTCAGCATCGAGCAAGCCTGGGTGGCCAGCGCTGGTCTTCCGCCGGGGCCGTCTGTGAGTGGTGTCACGGATTGTGTCACAGCAGATAACACACAAAATTATGATAGTACAAGCAAAAAAATATTTTTTTTTAGTGCAACGTGTTAACATCGCTCGATGAGACTGTAACAAATCATTAATAACTAAGTGTAATAATATAATGAAAAAGCACTAGGATTATGAGCCTAAAAGCGATACAAATAAGATCCACGTTATGAGCAAGTGTGTCGATTTTTTTTAGTGCTATCAATATTTAAATCTCAATGCAACACTTCCCAATAAAGCGGTTTTTAACAATGCCGTTCACAATTTATATATATTATTGTTATCAAAAAATGAACACAAACAGACTGACATAATGGTGTAGTAAACAATGGCATATTTTCTTACCATTGTCGTTTCTTGTCGCACGGAAAACCGCGCGCGTGCTTGTGGTAACACGTCGGTGGCGCGGGCGCAACTGACTCAACCGCCATACTACCGCGCTCCCCCTTCACCTCAGCAAACCTAGCAACACTACGTAGAAAAGACGCTTCTGGCACTTACGTCTGCATTGATCTTTAAAATACTAGAATGAAGGGGCGTATGTGTGTTAGAAACTTCTTTTCTTCTTAGTACAATGTAGAAGCGCCATTTCACCGTACGATCCTGCATGCGTTTTATAAATCAAATAAGACGCATCTACCTAGATGCGCCTTTTCTTTGTAGTACGGCAAAGAAACGCCTTTTCAATCTAGTAGCATAGGCAGGTTTTCTGCAGATGTGCCCTTTTTGGTAGTCGATAAAATCGACTTCAGATCGTTTTTGAGCAATATAAAAAATACTGGCAGATGCGCCTTTTTTAGCCGATTCCAAATATGTGTATAACTCAATTTCGCAAAAAATGTTAGATACGTCTTTTTCTCTTAGGACGGCAGTATTACTAAACCGATTTTTCTTTTACTTTTTCAATATTTGTTCCTGAGTTATGGATGGTATTTGTATGTATATATTATAGGTAGATCGCGACCCGCCCCGGCTTCGCACGGGTTATTATTATACATATAAACCTTCCTTTTAAATCACTCTATCTATAAAAAAACCGCATTTAAATCCGTTACGTAGTTTAAAAAAATTAAGCATACATACATCTGTATGTCTCTCTCTCTCTCTCTTCCTAGCTATTAATCCCATATGGTAGTAAGGTCAGCTTTCTTTGTCAGGCTTTTCCACTTCGCTCTATCCTTGACATCGTCTACGGAAATCTTGCACTCAGCCATGTCCCTTCGCACTACATCCTTCCATCTTGTCTTTGGTTTTCCTCTAGACATACATACCTACATACATCTGTATGTATGTATGCTTAATTTTTTACGGCGGGAAGCGAATTTGTTTTATACTAGGTAGTGATGATTATATCATCGTCTCGTACCCACAACACTAGCCTTATTGAGCTTACCCTGGGACTAAGTCGATTTGTTTAAAATTATTATAGACTTCGGATGCGCCGACACGGGTATTGTTGCAATTTACCGGCGAATCGAAATATTTTGTGTTTAGAGTAATCTTTGATAGCTTAGCTGATCATATAGAACAGCTGTGCTAGTATCCCAGACTGGCTTGTTAGTGCAAAATCAGTACAGATCATTCATCAATTTTATATAACGAGCTTAGGCCGCTTTACACCAATTAAACTTTAACACAATGAAAAGGACGTAAAAATGGTTAGCATTTACCACGCATTTCTTGGTAGTTAGAGATACTATTTAACAGCATGCAAAATTTAGCCAACTTCAAACCAGCTTTAAATCGCACAGCTCGTAGTAAATAGGCTTCGGATGCGCCGACACGGGTATTGTTGCTCGCAATTTACCGCCGTCTCAATGGCTGAAATATTTCGTGCAACGGGCATGTCCAATTGCTAACGAGCCTGCGACGCACAAATGAATAAGCACCTCATACATAGAATAGTGGCTAGCTGCAGATGGTCCACAGGCTAACAGGAGTTTTGTGCCATGCCGACTTACTTCAGCTATGCGGTTTACTCGGTAAAGCACAAGTGATACCTACAACTACATACTTAAAGCTCCACGTCGCTTAAATCCAACATGTATATATACTCAGTTAAATTTTATGGAAAAAAAAACCTTATGTCTTCAGAGTTTCATTTCAATTTTAAAATTGAGCACATAACGGAATTTACAAGCGAAACGACGTCGTGTAATTGGGCCATTTTTTTCAAAGTTGTCTCCCCAGTTTTTTTATGTGGAATTTTTTATGTGATTTTAACTTAGAATAGCGAGATCTTTCGATCCTAGTAGGAGATAAAAAGTGTCCCAAGGTTTTTTTTCCATTCCGTTACCTACCATTCTATAGACTTTGTATGGCGGTAACAGAATGGATAGTTTGGAAAGTGTATGGGAATTTTGAGATATTTTTTTTTATCCTATTAGAATCGAAAGAGCTCGCGATTTTGAGTAGAACACACATAAAAATACCCATGCAAAAAAGTGGGGGGGTACAACTTTGTAAAGAAAATCCTAAATTTACACCTACTACAAGTGTGCATCTTTTGCACAAGTATGTTTGGCCCGCCATTGGTTTTTTATATTCGTGCAATCAATTTAAAATAAATATCTAATTAAATCACACAAATGCAAAGTACCTATTTAGATGCAGAAACTGCTGACTGCGATGCGCAGCATACGCTAGCGGTACACTGCCTATACTACACCGACCCGCACCTTAAGGTGCACCCAGATTTGGCACATGCTCTGGTAATATACCGAAAAAAATGCGAAAGTAACTTTATTTCTACTACTATCTGCTGCGTATAAGCTAATGTAACAATCGTTATAAGATATCGACGCTCAAGCACAGGTCTTTAGTTGCGTTCCATTGCATCTGTATAATATGTTTGCATTCTAAACGAAATTTTGTGTATAATATAATAGTGAAATGTGGGGAAATATAGCAAATATCCGTAAGTAGGTATCTACAATAACTTTTATCTAAGAATACAGCAGTAACTAACCTGCCTAATCTCCCACCTGCGTGCGTTCTTCTACTGCCCAACGCAGCTTGAAGTGCGCGAATTAGCCGCACTTATCCCATCTAATAGAACTGCGTGTGTGTGCGCACTATAGAACTATTCCCATTGACATTTACCTTAGAAGTACCTGCGTAACTATGATATCTGCTCACGTACAGTCGTTATGGACCTCGATTACAGACTTATAAGTAGTTCTTCATAGTCAAAAGTTCGCATACGATTGATGTGCATTGGAATCACAGCACAGGTCGCGGACACCCCTGCATCTTACATTTTTACGACACAAAAAAATAAAATTAAACGACCCAGTGAAAAATTTAGTGTCAATATATAAGGAACAAAAGCGACGATGTTATGACAGATACGTAAGTCGTAAAGGACTAGATAAAGCGGTTATTGTAAAATAATTAATGCCAGAGTTTATCTTTAGTCACGTCACGCGTTGGTATAAAGACAATAATCGTTGCGATTTGTTAGAATTATTCGTTTTAGAGTGGTAAGTCATAAAATATAGTAAAATGAGTGGCGGCGGTGGATGGGAGCGGTGTGTACGGTGATTTAGCTTTAAATACAAAAATATATAAGTAAATGATTTTTGTGATTTTTTTTTACTCTGCGTGGCAGTCTAGTGGTGGACCGTCCCGTAGATTTCAAGTCCATAATTTTCAGTCAGTTCAGTTCTCGTATACTGATTCGTATTGGTACTCACATGCACTGACTCAGAGGTATTACTCGTATAATCGTAGTTTTTGAGGCTTCGGATGGTACATTTGAATTGAGCCTCTGGTGCTTTGATGCACTTCTCACAGGACCGCCGGACGTTCTATGTATTTCACTCAAAATCTATACACAGAACATCGTAATTACAACCTACTAAAAAACCGAGTAGCAACCTATCTGTGAACTATCTCATCTTAAAGTTATTGTTCAAAGGCGATGCGTACGTTAAGGGTTCCCATACGAGCCCGTCGCCCGCGGCCCGTCCCGTCACTCCCTCAACATGTGCTTTGTTTAGCCAGAATTATCTCCATGTAATTATTTTCAAAGCAATCTGCGTTTCTAGATCTGAGTGATATAGCTGATATGTAGGTATGTCTGATAAATGAGGTTTACCTTTATAGCACATTTATAAATATCATTTACAGTACACATGGCACTACTTTACCACCCTAGAGCGATAATGAGCATTTTCCGTGCATGCGTTGAAAATTTTGCGCATTACGCTGCACGGGCGATTAGGTAATTCGCATTATTTCGCACTTTATTTAATAGTACAAAACGTAATGTACGCGGGTTTTTGAAAATTTGTCCCATTGAACCTGGATGGAATCAGAAGTGTATCTTTTTTATAAATGCAGTTTATATGTAATTCAGCATCATTTTTATATTTTGTAAGTATCTCTAATTCGCCTGTAATTGTATGTATCCATCGCGTTAGGATTAATTCTGCTAAAAAGTAATAGTCGAATGAAGCCCAATGCATTTTCAGAGCCTAAAACACAAACAAACACTACCAATGGGTTAGGAGCTATAGCGGTATTTGACTGATGACTTATTTAAGGTGGGAGAACTAATTTTTATTTTAACCTTTTCAAAATATAAAGCAACATACAATTATTTTGTATTATATCCTACTAAGACTATCCAGAGTATCCAGGCTATCCAAATAGAATTTTATAAATATATTAGACAAAACCTGCTATATTAGACACGTTTTGATAATGACCTAGAAATTTCTTGACCCAGCCAGCTAAGCCTCACAAATAACTAGCCGTTGACAGAACACTATTCGGTATTACCTTACGAAGTGGAAAACGACGGCGAGTGACAGCCATTCCCATTGGCCAGGGAATGAGCGTATTAATTACAAACCTGGTGTTCCCAACGGCGGCGAATACTCGCCTCAGTTGAGCCAGTTAAGAGGCCACAGTGATCAAATTGTTATGATTCAGACGTCTAGATTTCAATATTGATAACAACTAGGTACACACGCGTTCAGAATTGCATGGGCAGTTTATGAATTAATTCATTCATAAATTGTCCATGCAATTCTGAACGCTATAGTACCTGATATTTATATATATACCGGGTGTGGCCTACAATAGGAGTATTTAATCGTAGGTTCTCCTCAAACGGAACAACTTTAATTCGACTACTTTAAAAAATTGTGTAATTAGTAGTTATTTACCTTTTCTTACAAATTAAATAGTATTTTCAATGTACTATCGCGTTCATAATTGCATGGGCAGTTTATGAATGAATTCATTCATAAATTGCCCATGCGCTTTTGAACGCCCGTGTACGTTAACATCAATCTAATTGGCGTCTCTTGTCATAGTTCAAACTTTGCGGTACATTGCGTCTTTAAAAAAAACTTTAAAGTGTAATAAAAATCTAAGTCCACGTTATTGTTAAAAGTCGCTGAACAAATGTTGTTCAGTATGAGGAGTACAACCTACGATTAACTTTGTTGCTCCTATTGGAGGTCACACCCGGTATACACCCTGTTTTTATTGATTTCCGTTAACTTTAAGGGGAAATTCTTCAGGTTAACTCGAGCTAATATGTACGTTTTTCAGATATTCGATAAATCAATTTATTAGCTGAACCAGTGTAAAAGGTTACTAAACTATTTACTACTAACCTGTGTTTTGGCATGTGCTGTCATGACTAAAGTTAGGCTTGGCCGTTAATAGCAGTTACGTGGTACGAGTATATCGCTATCGCTATTAACGTCCAAAGCAACGTGTCGAATTTAACGGAAATCAAGAAGAACACGGTGTATACATATATAAAACTTGAAAAGATGATTAAGGCTTCGGTACTTTTATTTTTCAAACATAGTTCCTTTTTTACATATTTTTGGTCAGAACGTCGAAACCCTTGAATTTATAAATATGATTGTTAGTTAAATAGTTGAACTAACTAATTCTTGAATCTGTTAAAAGCTTTTATCTCTTACAAAATTGTAGTTTGATTGTAAACAGCAATTATCTAACTTACTTACATGGTTTTCTGACTCGCCCGCCTACTATCGCCTTTTCGATTTTCGCGTGCTCTTGCAAATCTTGCAATAAGATTAGTCCCGCTCTCTTTTGCATGTGGACTCTAAAAGTGAGACTCGAGATTTGTAACAAGTATATTACTCCACTTTTGAGTAGAAGTAGAATCAGTGAATTGCCATCTCGCTTACAATTAGGTAGGTGAATAGGTAAATTGTTTATCTTCGTTCGAAAAATCACACTCATATAATTAACTATTAAAACACCAGAGACAGAAAGATTTCAACTTTAAGTATTTTAATTGATGAACAACTTACCCTATATGTATTATACGCAGATCAACTGGAAATACACGGAAGACAATAAGCACCAGCTTTTAGCGCCGCTGTGTATCATCGAGTAATTTCTCAGTTGGCCACCTTAGTTGCAAGTATTCTATTATTTAGACGAGAAGAGCCGGTAGTAGGGGAAACTATAAAAGCTGTAAGTACCAAGCAAAACTTATTGATACTAGTCAACCGGAGAAGTGCTCGGTTCTCTTGACATTACAGAGCAAGATTTGTAAAGACTCAAACTGATACCTACCTTATATG
Organism: Lathronympha strigana; assembly: GCA_949128165.1. Classification (NCBI taxonomy): domain Eukaryota; kingdom Metazoa; phylum Arthropoda; class Insecta; order Lepidoptera; family Tortricidae; genus Lathronympha; species Lathronympha strigana. Next base: position 8,106,677 of record OX421911.1, read on the forward strand.
ATCTCTGGTAGTAGTGGTAGTAGTCCGGTAGGAGTGGTGTGTACAGTAGGTACGTACAGTGGTATACAATAGAAATGGTAAATAGAGGAAACAAATATGTTTGAATTTGACACATGACCTGTTAATATTAACGAAAGTTACTTTAGTGAAATAGGGAATAAATAACACATATTTTAACGAGGTATAATTAATGTACGAATGCACCGTAGCGTGAAGGTTGTATGAAAATTACTGATATACCTACTATGTTTGTTGACTTTGTTCTTGAAAGAAAAGTGCATTATAACAAAATAATGAAAGTAAATCGGTTTGTTTACATTATTTCCCATTTCTTTTGAACCACTATATGGTGTCAGGTATACATTTCCGGTTAATAACATAGTCTGGTAGAGTGTTAACCTTCATGTACTATCGCGTTCAAAATTGCATGGGCATTTTATGAATGAATTCATTTATAAATTGCCCATGCACTTTTGAACGCGTGTTTACCTTTTTCATTTGCGTTTTCGTTAGTAGTAGAAATGATGGGCCAGCCTATAATTGAGGTCATAGTCACACAGGTTTACTTGAAGTAACTTCTAGGTAAGCTTATAGAATAGAGAGTAAGCGATGATCCGAGCGGGCTGCGCGCGCGCATCCATCACCGCTCCAGATAGCGCGTTATTAACGACCAACAGATTTGTACTCGTAATTTGTACCACTGTCATCACATTTCAAAGACAAATATAAAGGATTGAGGACCGGAATGACAAGTGTCAAGATCATCGGGCTGGTATTTTAAAAGACGTTTTTATTTAACACGAGCAACAAGAGGATTGATCGAGACAGGTTTCAAGTGGAGCCAGGTACGACGTTCTTTAGTTCCCTTCTCAGAAATGTCCTTATAGTCTTGTACATCTTGACTATTCTCACGGCAACGTTTTTCTTAGGCGTTCGTAAATTATTTTTAAGCAAGGTCAAACATGTAGGTATTATCTCCTCATACAACGTGCGAGCACTTGCACTTTTCTAAAGATGTTACATTATGTGTTCCCGATGCTATTACAGACCCTTTAATATTTGCGTACTTGCTTCTTGCGGGTTCTTGCCAAACTTAAATCAATGGCCTATAAAGAATGAACTTAACGATAGCTAGAGCAAATTTAAGAAAAATTGCCAAAGTTTAGCGGGTATACGTATTTGGTTATGTATAAAATATATGTCATAAAACTAAAGATGCAAAAACAAACTTAATTGTATGCCTAATTCACGTGTATACAAATAAACTAGGTGTTATAAAAAGAAAAAAAAAAATACTATATTGTATGAATCGACCACCTCGCAAAACAAACTCCATAAGAATTGTATTTTTGTATAGGTAATAATATACGTAATATATATTTATCAAACTTTATTTCTCTACTAACGATTTTCACTTTAAAAAGTAAGTATTCCGGACTCTTAACGCTCGTTGTTTAGGTAATCATGAACTGTTTATTAACACAGACTGAAATTACATGTATGTACTTAAAACAAGATTTCGTCACCATATAACCAAAATTTGTGTTATATAAGTACACGTGCAATTTCCAGTACCAATAACTTTAGAACAGTATTGTGTTATTTTCCAGGGGGACTTCCTTACCCAATCCCTTGTTCACGCTTGGGGTGTTCAGACGGCCGAGGGACCTGCCTGGCACTTTTTCGCAAAGTGCATAGTTTGATACATTTCACTGGTTTTCTGAATCCACGACTCTACCAATGAGAACATGCGGTATATGCTGTCGGCTGTCGGCTTACAATTACACGCGTCGATGGTATCGGCGCGCGCGTCCAAATTTAATTACCCGAGAATTCGCCACTCCCGCGCACCGCTGACTGATGATGCGCGATCTCGCTGCTACAGATAACATCATTGGAAGCCGAAACTTAGTATACATGCTACACATATTTGTCATATACGTACACCTTGTTTATTGAAAGTTGATTAGTACAGTCACCTGCAATAGTATATGACGCTGTGAAGGCCGCAAAAATATGTGACACAGTCTTGTTTGTACCGCCATAAGAGCGTGTCACATATTTTTGCGGCCTTCACAGCGTCATATACTATTGCAGGTGACTGTACAAGCGAAGACGCGTGGCCGCGTGTCTATCTACGTGTATTTATGCACACGGTACAAAAATATTAAATTATGGTAGAAATTCTCAGTTTGAACTAGGGGAACGAAATAAGTTATACTAAGTGACACTTGCAGCACCCGAGGTTAGCTATATATCCCGGAGATTCACGTTTTTTACGGAATTTTACAGTTTAACTCCGGGTTACCGGCTAACCTTGGGCGGTGCAAGTGGGCCTTAAAGTTCTTGAAACTCACTAATAATATACTATTCACAAGATAGTCAAGGGAGAACTTCAACAAGGAATATTACTGAATGTATTGAATATTTTAACTCTGATCATCCTGATCATCATCACACCTTCAGAATGAATTAAGTACTTTATTCCGTCATTACCTTACATTCCATCCACAGGAAACAATTCATAACAATCGATTCGAATTAGCGGTCTATGATAGTTCATTACCTGCAACTTAGCAATTTGCCTAGTCACTGGATATTAATTAAGAATCCATATGATCCCATCCCTGTAGCTCGTGCCCAGATGACCAGTGATAATAATATTTAGTGTTTAAATACGAGATCTCTTGCATTGTCTGCTCTGTGAAGTTGATTGTCATTGTTGTTTTGCAAAGCTACATGGCGCGAGATTAAGATTGAAATCTCCAGTACGATTGAGTTGTCAGCTGTATATGATTCACGTAATTTTCTTAGAAGAAAACAATACGTGTTTTGATTTAGAATAAATAATGCCTATTCTTAAAAGTTTTAATTGACACGCTTTTGGTGATTCATTGAACCAATGCGGACGCACTGTAATTTGTTAGTTGTCGATGATTGAGTTTTTAATTATACGTAACTAAAGTTGTGTTATTAGAGGGGCGGGGCGCGACGTGCCCGTCACGGTCATCTCGCGGCTAACGGACTCTATCCTTCTTTTTTGGTTTCACCCTCCTATCTCTGCCTCCTAACCGACTCTGACAATTTGAAGTACCACTTTTTGCTGTCGCTCTCGGCATTGATTTACAACAGATTACTAATTTTGAGACATAAAAACGGAAAGTGTTGAGATTATTCAATAAAAGCCGAGGGCATAAATAAATATTAAATTAACGGGTGACGTTACGACACCTCATCAATCACCGCGCATGTCCGACACGAGCGACATATTCGTAATCTTGTAGCGCATTCCGGGACAGTTCGATAAATTAAAGGCACGCTTGTAGAAACTCAAGGAATTATGAACTACTTGCCTATGAAATAGTGACGTAAGTATACCTAATTTGGCAAGATTATTTCATCACAGAGTATTAGACGAAAGCATGATCATGTATTTTTTGGGTTCCGTAGTCAACTAGAAACACTTTCTTATAGTTTCGCCATGTATGTCTGTCTGTCCGCGGTGTACGCGCTGTAATTTGGTGTGAATATAAATATTAATTACGGCGAAATAGTAATAAAAAAATGAAAAAAATATTTTTGGAAATTACCGCACCGGAAGTAAAAAAATGTTTCCTATCCAAACACAAAATTGTTTTGCAGTTTATTCTTGAATGTATTTGTCGTTTTAAAAATATGTAGTAAGGAATTAGTCGGTGTATTAAAATTGTATAGGTAATTTTTTACTTACAAATTCAGTAAGTACATCAACGTAGGTATGCCTATGTCAGGAATACATTTTAATATTTAATGTGCTACACATAAAGTATAGTGAGTTCCTAGCAATAGTGCTCATGTCCTGGCATCGCGTGTCCCGCTGCGCAGTGACATGTCAGCTGCACCGACCTAAGACAAAAGACAAATTAATTTTGTACACAAGGCATTTAATTTGAATGTGAATAGCATGAAGTGCGACGAATGCCCACGGAGAACAATGGCCGGCGCCGACGAACCCGCCTTTTGTTTTATGCCCAATAAAACTAAAAAGTACAAAATCTAAGCGCTCAACAGACAATTCCGTATTATGATATGGACACAGTAATGGAGGCTCGCCGACGCCTAATAGCTTATAATATTAAACGTACGTGATAGCCCGGCCGGCCGGCGGGCGATGTGGCCGGAAATAATCGGTAAGTGTTAATGTTATAATCGTAATCATCCACATAATTAAACATAGCCTTAAACTATACGATTACAAGCTGTTTAACACTTGCTAATGATGAATTGAGTGACTGGTTATTAAATGAAACCATTAATTACACAGTTCGCCGTTCGCATGTAGCGTCATTCATTTGGTTTTCCATTTCATAACACTCCGAAAGTATCTTCTGATTTGATACAGGTATAACCTATAACAATTTAGTGGTAAATAACAATCCATCTAGTTTGAAATATGAGGCATTGGTTAAAGTATTGTTGTGTTGTCTGCAGGGCGCGAGTGATGGACAGCAGTCGGCCTGCGGCGAGCACCAGGCACACCTACTGACAAAACCTCGTGTTTACTTTATTTATATCATTAGTCCATCAATCAACAGCCAATTTAGTTAAGAATTAAACACCAAAATCGGGTACTCCGCAACGCCTATCAATCAGAAAATACGCCGTCGGCTCAGCTCCTGAGTGCATAGCACCTCTATGATGATTGCCGTCAATAACCATGAACGAATTAAATGGTTTAGTTATTTCACAGTTTTGACTTATAGTTATAACGGAACGATCTGCTATCACCATAAACTTTAAGCCCTGTGTAAACGTTCAATCTGCGTAACGCTTTTATGGACCATTGAGTAATCTAATTTCTATATTGACGACTGAATCACGATCAAGAGACTGAACATATTTTAAGGTAACATTCCACTGGCCACTGCTGCAGCAGCGCTGACGTTAAGAGTCAAAGTGACCTCAGGTGCTGTGTATGTATTTATAAACATTATTTTGGTAGTAGATACTCGTTAGAGGTTACATGAAGTTCTATATTCACATTCACAGTTTGTTTTTTTTTCATATTCATTTATTTGCAACCATGGTAATACATTGATGTTCTTACATATTAATTGATCACATGGGCCCTGTTAGGGCATTGCAATAACTATTACAACAACAGTATTTAAAACTAAAACTAATTAACAATTAGGTACAGTATCAATCTAACATCAAGACTAATCAAGAGTATTTAAAATTTATATTTATATTTAGGATGCATGCATATTACATATATAAGTTAGGGTCACTAGACAGATAGATCATTAAGGAAGTCTTCTGTGGTATAGTAGCATTTATCGTTTTGTTATATTTTTCGGCTTTTATGGTGTCGTCTATTTTGTTATATATTTTAGTTGCCATGGCAAGTGGACTTGAGCTGTACAGTTTCAGTTTTGCGCCCGTTATAGGTGCTAGGTTGTTTTGATGTCTGGATTTGTACCGCCGCTGCTGATCATGGACATATGTAAATATGGATGGGTTTTCCCTGACAAATTTGCATATTTCAATAATGTACAAGGATGCGAGCCTTAATATCTTATATTTTCTAAAATATGGTGTGCAGCTTGTTGGCCAACGAATATTTGCCAATATCCTGACACAGTTTTTTTGAACTATGAATAAGTCTTCCGCGTCAGTGCTGTTTCCCCATAGAATTATACCATATTTAAGCCAAGAGTAAGCGTAGGCATAATATGCGGTAAGTGCGGTTGACAGGTCTGTCGATCTCTTGAGCTCTCTTAATGCATAGACGAATGCTGACAGTTTGGTTTTAATTTTTGCGACATGTATTTTCCAGTTTATGTTTGTATCAATATCAAATCCTAATAATGTTGCAGTCTCCACGCACTCCAGGCACATATCTAATGGGTTTTTTGATGCGGTCTAAATTGAATAATTTTTGTTTTTGTAATGTTTAATTTTAGGTTGTGGTCCTCCATCCATTCGATCAGGGAATTTAATTCTAGGTTTGTTTCTTTATTTAATTCAGTGCCCTCTTTACATGAAGTGAAGAGAGAAATGTCGTCTGCGAAGAGAACGCAGGAGTAACCGTTGTTAATTGTTTTGGGAATGTCGTTTTTAATCAGAGTAAGTGTTTATTTTCGCCCAGTATCAATAAATAAAGATGGACAGATCAAATCACTGGTTATGGTTACTGACACCAAGGCTTATTTGAAGTACCTGGTAATTTCATTAATAACTGAAATTATGCAAAATATGTCAAGACAAATCGTTAGAAATCTTAAAAATATACCGGGCGTTGCCTGTAACAGGAGCAATTATGCTTTGGTTAGGTACTACATTGGGATTGGTAACTAGAGTAAAATTTACCATTAGTTAACACGATTTATTCGAGACTGGTTAGAAAATATATATTTTTTGTTATCATGAGTTATTTGGTATCTGATAAACCTACCCCGACCGGCACAGCCAATTCACATGTTAAATGGAATTCCCTTTGCGCCTCGAAATTACGTCCGTCCGCGTTATTGAAGTGTTTGTTTCTTCGCCGTTTTTTGTCGAGACGTTTTATCCAATTAGTGCTACCGTGTCGAAAGTATAATGTTGTGATGAACGTATAAAGGCGTACAAAGCGGGCCCTTGTCGGCGGATTCAAAGTATACCTAACCATCATTGATTTAGTAATCTAAATCTGGTTCTAGATTACTAAGTAATTGAACTACCTTAGTAATTTAATACACACAAACAATTATGTTTGCAAAACACTGATTATAACTTTCACGATTTTCACACATTTATTTTTACGCGATCCCGTTGTTTAGTAAATTATAAATTTTAGGTAGTTTCGCGTCTTTCCAGTGAACATTGCTACAATTAAGGGTTTTAAAGGCTTATTCATAATTATTGGTGTCATTTTTGTATCCTCTTGTTAAATTTAATACGTTATTTAGTACGAATAATCTCCACTAGCTACAAGCTACAAGCTAGTGGAGATTATATTAAGTTAGTCTTGTCTTAGTTATTTAAGAACTTTCTTCTAAACTTCTCATTCAAAATGATGACATTTATTGAACTGGATTTCTAAATTCGAAATGACAACTTGCTCAACATTTATTCTGGGTGACGCGAGTGTGTGATGGGTATAAACATGATCGTTAACATGTACCCATCGAGCATTTCATTGGCCCCATCATTTATTTGAAAAGTTCGACTGAATTAATTCAATACCAGAAACGATAACCATTTTAATAATTTCTCCCATTGACAATTGACAGTCGGTGCTGAACGCCCAATTATTTATTATTGAGATGAGACAACACGCATAATGAGCAGTCGAGACCTTTGACAGCTCAACTTTTACAATCTGAACAGTATGTGATCCGTCCTCATTGACTGTAGACCACAAGTTTGAAATCTACTGTAGAAATCTATAGTCGCTAGGGTCTACGTCAACCCACTGTCAGTGTATCTTGCTCACACTTGCGGGTGGAAGATAACGTGTCGAAATCTATCATTCGAAATGGACAATTCCGTACCTACGCAGAGAATTGAGCATTTTCTATATTGTCTTCTGTTACCGCGATTGTTATTCATTGAAATTAAACACTTTAGAACGGATTAATCGCGTTTATTAACACCATGATCCTACGTTTCTAGCCCTTTACAGCACTCGTTTTCACAGGGTTAAGATGATGACATTTTCTATAGTTATGAAAAACACTCAGTTTTCATATATTTTTCGTGTATTACATGTTTAATTTTTTCATTATTTTAAGTTTAACTTATATTCAATATGTTCTTTGTTTTTATTTAGGCAGTATTTTCATATTTAGTTGTAAAGCAACTTCGTCGATATAGAGAGTCGCGAACTTCTGAACATGATGTTCAAGTTTTAGTAATTTCGTGAAATACTTCTTGATTTCCTAGCAGTAACCGCTACTGATATGAATAATCTTAGATATAAAATGAAATAAATATTTGAGAACAACATTGCACAGGAACAAATGTTCGCGATAAACAGAAACATACGTGGCTTTATTATGGAGCTCCAACTTCGTAGACAGGGTCACTACCGACTAGGCTAGTAAGACTGTTAGGATTATCGGAAGTAATAACTACTAGATACAAATAAATAACACAGTTGTTCCGACGTTTATCTGTTCCATAGATCCATTTCATTCATCCATAGAAAATAAATTACTCCATTTACGGCAAAGCGAGGATAACAAGAGTTTATCACCACTCCAAATCACGGCAGGTCGACGTCACGTCACCTTGCAGGGCAATAGCAGAACTTATTCGTAATTACATACAGAGTGAAAATTCCAAATGGTCCGTGAGGCAATAAAAAGGATTGTAGAAATATAAGAAAATTTGATTTAAGGCATTGGCCACAATTTTAAAGGTTAGGTAATTAAGATAACGCTTGTTGGTTTTTAAAGTCAGTTTTGCGGATCTGTTTCGCTTTCTGGTCTATAGAACAAAATGTATGCATTTGAGTAAAACATACATAACTAACAGTAGATACAGGACGGGCAACACGCCGCAGTTATTCTTATAATAAAATCCATTATTTATTAGAATATCATATGTCCGTCATAAAAGGCTTGCATTTATTACGCCTGCTGGGTACCGACTGGCTGGGTATGATTGTATATCAGAAAAGTTTTTTAAAATGACTTTAAATTATTACCTTTTAGAAACAATGATGGTGACTTCCCAGCATTGTTTCTAACAAAAAATATTCTTATTGTTAACACTATTACACATCTCCCTACTAAATAATAGGAGTTACCCATTTGTATTGTTCACCCTGTGTAGACGGCATCATCAAACACCGCTCTATTTGTCGATAAATCTACCATAAATCGAGACAATCATACAAATACAAATTACATGGTAATAAATAACGTGCGTATGGGAAAATCTTGTATCTGGTCCGAGGGCGCTATCGTCGATGGTCCGTTTTAATTTAATTGACTGAAGTACGCGTCGATGATAAATGTAAGAGAGGTTAAGCATATGCGAAGCTCATGAATAAATCGCTCGAAGAGCTGATTGGCGATAAGCGGGTATTTATTGGTGTATTTGTGCGCCACCTGACGGCGAGTAGCGGCCCTGCAGGAGGCTCTATTGCTTCTTCCAGGGAACATGCGCGGGCAAGCCCATCACCACATAAATCACAAGTAGTGATGGGACTGGGTTTGCGGATATTCCACGAGGATCCCCCGAGATTTCTAAAGCGGAAGTTTTAGCACTAGTTAAGAAACAGAAAAGTGCATGATACGTTTTTGTTTTTTTAGTTGACGTTTACAGTAGAGTTGATAGGCGATATTTTTTGGTGTAATTATGCGTCACGTGACGTGATGAGTGGCGGAGCCGAGGAGGGGTCTATTTCTCCTACCAGGGAACATGCGCGAGCATGCCTATCACCACATGCATAAATCACAAGTAGTGATACTCGTAGAACAGGGTTTGCGGATATTCCTTATGGTATATGCCCGGGATATATGGCGGATGCGGAATTTCTTGCTTTGAATGTTTTGAAACATTAAAAGCAGCATATTTCAAGAAACAAAGAAAGGTGACTTACAGTTAAATTTTAATAAAAAAATATACAATAGGTACATTTTATTATTATTGTAGTTTTGGGCTAATAAAGATGCCGCGTCGACCAGTTGTGATCTATTGTGGCAGCCCTTTATAATTCATTACTGATTCCCGTTGAGTCCAGAAAGTTCCAGATTCTTTGGGCTGTAATGTTGTGTATCTCATGAGGTTGCAGTTCGATAGGTACATATGTATAGGAGGGCAGGGGTGAGGGAGTGGTGGCGGTGTCCCTGGACATCGCCAATGCTTTTGGCTCCCTCCCCTACACGGTGATAGGGGAGGCACTCCGGTTCCATGGAGTGCCCCCATATTTAAGGAGGGTTGTGGAGCACTACCTGACGGGGCGGGTAGTGCTCTACGAACAGGGCGGTGTTCGGAAAGAGAGGGCCATGGAGTGCGGGGTTCCACAGGGATCCGTTTTGGGTCCCCTCCTGTGGAACCTCGGATACGATTGAGTGATCCGAGGAGTACAGCTCCCGCGAATGGTCACCGTGTGTTATGCGGACGACACACTGGTGGCCGTACGAGGGCGGGAGCTGGAGGAGGTGCTCAGGAGGGCTGAGGTGGCGACCGAACTAACGGTCCACCGCATAGGTCTCCTGGGCCTACGGGTCGCCCTCCAGAAAACGGAGGCCATGGTCCTCGGGGGAGGGAGGGGGTGGAGAATGGGGGGGAACACCGCCCTCAGAGTGGGTGGGGAGCGGGTCCAGGTCAAGGCCCACATTAAGTATCTGGGCCTTGTCCTGGACAGGAGGTGGACCTTCGAGGAGCACTTCACGAGACTGGCTCCCCGTCTCGTGGGTGCTGCCTCTGCGCTGGGCCGGTTGTTGCCCAACTTGGGAGGGCCAAATGCCCCTTGTAGGAGGCTATATGCGGGCGTGGTGCGGAGTATGGCGCTCTACGGAGCGCCAATCTGGGCCGAGAGGCTGGGCGACCGCACCACTGCGCTCCTCCGGCGACCGCAGAGGGTGGTGGCCCAACGAATGGCGAGGGCATACCGGACCACTTCACATGCGGCGGCGTGCCTCCTCTCCAGCACCCCGCCCTGGGAGCTAGACGCAGGGGTGCTGGCCGAAAGGCACCACCGGAGGGCCGAGGCAAGGAGAGGAGGAGAGCCGCCGGACCCGGAGGAGACGGAAAGGGCGGCTCGCGCGGCGCAAGAGAGGCTGAGGCGCCTCTGGAGGGAGTCGCTGGAGGACAGCCCGTATGGAGTGTACCATAGGGGCTATCCTCCCAAAACTAAATGAGTGGGTGGACCGGAGGGAAGGGGCCCTGACCTTCCGGTTGACGCAGGTGGTGTCCGGACACGGCTGTTTCGGGCACTACCTGCATAGAATAGGGAGGGAGCCGACGCCACGGTGTTGGGAGTGCGGGGGAGCGGACGACACGGCCCAGCATACTCTGTCAGAGTGTGCCCGCTGGGCCGTGGAAAGGGCGGGCCTAATGGGCATCACGGGGATGGCAGATCCCTCGCTGCACAGCGTCATCGCTTCGATGCTGGGCAGCGAGAGGAATTGGGATGCGGTGGCCTCCTTCTGCGAAGAGGTTATGTCGCAGAAGGAGGCAGCGGAAAGGGAGCGGGAAGACGCGGCAGACGCTCTCCCGCTCCGTCGCAGGCGGCGGGGTCGAAGGCGTATGGCCTTCATTCGCCAAGACCCTTAATGGGGCCAGCGGGATCGGGTCCCGCATTGCAGGGCCCCACGCCGTCGGGGGGGAGGTCAAAGCGTTTCTGAACTCCCCCTCCTTGTGCGGGTGCCCCGGTACAAAGCCGGGGCCGCCAGAGGGCACCATGGTGCAGTAATATTGATCCCATGGTGCCCTCATTAACGGCCAGGAGGGAAACGCCGGAGCGGAGTTTAGTGGGTAGGGCCGCTCTGCTTCTTTCTCGCTAGGAGAAGGAGCACGGAGCGGCGAGTCCCACACACCCCCCAAATGACCTACCCGAGGTCGGGGGACGGTGCGTAAATGCATTCTCCACTCCGTCAAAAAAAAAAAAAAAAAAAGTACATATGTATAAAAGGAACGCAGCCGAAACTACTAAACGTGAGGATCCTGAATGTTTCACACTGTATCATGTTAAGTGGTTAACCAAGGTAAGGAGTAAGACGAGATTTTGAAAAATTCTACTTCTAAGGGGGTAAAAACGGGGTTGAAAATTGAAGTTTTATTGCTTTCCCTGTCTCTTTTGTGTTTTCGTACACACGCAAGTAGTTACTGCAGACAATCACTATTTCGTTCGTAGTTCGCGGTATGCCCTCTGAGAAGGAGAACATTCAGCACATCACTAATCACAATTTACATAACAACATTAACTCTTGATGGATTCCGCTCATTGAACGATGCGGTTTGATATTGGCCGACGTCTTCCGAAAGGATTTCGTCGAATCTCTTGCAACTATCAATCGTTTTCAACAACTTACAGTAAATGCAGATAGGACGTTCTAACACACGTTCTCATAGTGACCCTACCTATGAAGCAAGAGGTTTCGTGTTTGAATCCTGGTCTGAAGTCCGTATTGAAAAAAAAAATATAAATCTATATTATTTATAAGTATTGTAAAATGAATTCCCGACAGTTGAAATGTAATTCAAAACTTGTAATGCACTGAAAACCAGCGCTGAGGTTGCTAGCCTGTCACAGCTAACGCTGAGTGTTAATTAATGAATGATTCAAAGCTACCGATACGAAGGTTATGTGTAAATGAGGATTTAATATATGCATCTTGGTAAAAATATCACAGCTGGAATTAATCTGTTCTATTTAATTCATTGGAACTACAAAACTTGTCAAAATATAAACACTAATACATAGGTATTACATACCTACATACGTGTGCGAGCGATTGTTGACAAAAATCCACAAAATTAGTCTAATTGCCCGAGTGCCGGACCTACCCATTTTTCACGCGCTTTCAACGCCTTTATTGCAGGTGGCAAGTTCACGCCTCACTAATTATGATAAATATCTTCACATTATAAAGTTAAACAAGCAATATGATATAATTTAAATATGCTACTTGTAATGAAGCATTGCAATTGCATTGCATTGTAATGAAGTTCTTAAGAGCGGGTCTTAAGAACTATTTGAAAAAAATCTTTGATGTCGAAGGCTTATTACACAATAGAGGACTATTTAACAGACAAACTTGCATGGCCCATACCAGAAACTGTAACGAAACCAAAAAGAAATTAAATTGAAGAGAAAGAAATCATATCAAATGTTTGTGTATATCGTGTAAAATCGTAAAATTTTGTTCATTCTTTTTTATTTTTCATTTGTGGTTTTTCCGTTTCACTGTTTTTTTTAAATATATTTTTACTACTTTTGTAATTTGTTTTGAAAGATAAGTCCCGCCGAATTTCTTGCCCGTAGTAATCTTCTCGAGCTATGGTGTAGTGTTAGATTAGAACCGGTAGTAGTTTTTTTATGACGTTCATAAGTGCATTGTAATGTGCCTAAATTGAAAAATAAAAATATTTATCATTTATCAGTAATAATCATGGTTCGAAATTATCAAGTTAGTCTGATGATTATGGGATAGTTATCTGAAAACCATTAACTAAGTATATTTTATTTTTTAACCCAAAATTTAAGGAGTTATTACGACACGTAAATAAGGTATATTAACATACAATATTACTTTAGTGAAAGATATTATAGTAAGCTAATTTAACTTACTCGGAAGTTTTATGAACGTTAATTCTTTACCTTTAAATTTGTATATTTCTGTTATGATTTTAGATAAAATTCAAAACATGTTTAATAACGATAATGATCGCTAATTTTAAGATAGTTATCATTAATAATTATCCTCTGGAACTCTGTCAGATAAACTAATTAACGTGTTTCATTACCACGAATGCAAATTAGAATAAAAAACATCTCGTAATATCAAGCGCGAATGGGAGCAGGTCTTGACTCAGTGACATTTAGTTCTGGCAACCTAATTATATTAATATGAAATGTTGTGCAACGCTTGCCTCGTAATGTGTAGGTTGTCTAGTTAGGGGACGAATATAATTGTCATGGACATTTTTTTTTGTGCGATGGGCTACAGTATGTTTTACGACACTGGGCCCTTACCGTGAGGTCTAAACGCGATTCAGTTTAGGACCTAAACTGAGTCGCTGGCATACAAGTGAGCACAGTTAAGAACCTAAACTGAATCGCGTTAAGACGTCATGATCATTGCTTAGGTCTCTGGATATAAGTACATGTATGGCAATACATATGTAAAATGGATTGAGGCGAGTCTTCGCCGCTAGGAGCGCTAGTGGAACTTGGCCCTGGCGGGAATATTTCAAATGTCGCATTGACAATTTTTTCATATGGACACCAGACCCACTCATGAGTGGCGCCGCCTAGTGACGGTAGCCCCCATTGCTTGAGATGACTGCTTTTACCCACATCATCGTCGTGGCTACGTTCCCTGTGGCTACGTGGCCTGTTACGTTCTAAGTAATAAGAATGTTAGCATCAAAATAGACGCATGAAACGATAGACGATAAGCACATGCGGCACATAGATAAAAAATGCGACTTTCTTACAATTTAATAAATAAATAATTAATATTATGGGACAATCTTACACAAATCGACCTAGTCTCACGGTAAGCTCAATAAAGATTGTGGTGTGGGTACTACACGACGATATATATAATATATAGATACATATAAATAATTAAAAACATAGAAAATATCCATACCTCAGCAACAAATATTCGTGATAAACACACAAATAAATGCCTTGACCAGGATTCGAACTCGGGACCTCCTGCTTCCCGCAATAGTGTCTTCCATTATAAAGGCCGCAAAAATACCTGACATAGTCCTATTTTTACGGCCAGCGTGACACATTTTTCCCAGCCTTCATGGCGGAAGATACTCTTGCACGTGACTGTACTTTAACTACTAACATACTTGTAAGAAGGTAAGAGCTACGATGACTGGCGGTAAAAAAGTGACAATCGCCAGAGAATGTTAGCAAAATTAATGACACGCTGGCAATACAAACAAGACACCGCTATTTTTGGACGCCACCGCCGTATAGGTAAGACCATAAACGGAAATTGGCAATATTTATATACATACTTAAAATAAGTTAAAACGTCCTACATGATTATTACTATATTAGGTAAATGTTGTCCCTGTGAGAACGATTTAATCAAGCCTAGACCACTTCTTTTGCAGTATTATAATGAACTGCACATTTTTATGCATTTTAACAGCTCTATGATATTAATGGTAATATTATACATGACAACCTGTGTTTATTAAAAACATTACTTCTAATCATGCAAATGCGACAATAACAATGAAAATAAACCAATAACTGTTTTAATTAAACTTGGTTTCAATACGCAAAGCAAACAAGCATAACTTACTGTGGATACGTCGAAAATAAATTTATAACCATGTAATGATATTCCGAAAGCAACAGTCGGTACACGCCAACGGGTACAAAGTACCCAGGGCACGTACCCGCAGGCGCCGATACACGTCGCGAACTAAAAATGTGTATAAATTATGAAGATTACATGAAAAAGAGAAATGTGTTACATTTAATTTTATTACATACGATAACTTATGGACTAGCTCCGGCACTCGCTTGAAAAACATGCTGCTAGGGTGCCCCAAAATAATAACGGCTCAACCTGTTTTTTTAACCAAGCTATTTTAGCACTAACCGCTTGTGAAATAAACGCTAAAATTGATTGAAAGCTGGCATTAATAAAGTCATTTATTAATTGAAGTAGTCATAGTTACATACAGATCATTTGTGACATTAAAATATCAATTATTTATAGGGCTAAGATAGGAATACTGTTTCGAGAAGACCGCTTTATCTGAGCCAAGGCAGTATATTGAGTATAAAATGATGACAGCAATGCAGAGCATGCAGCAGGTGTTTACTCGCGTGAGCAGGTCCTCGGATAAAAAATGTGGAACAATTGGCTGGGCAGTTATTGTTAGAAGTGCCTTATTCTCGATATATCATTTGGCGTCTATCAAATACTTTTCCCGCCAATGGAACTATCAAAAGCAGCGGTAGCTTAGCTACCCGCCAAGATTGTCGCAATAATAGGGCGTTATCCCACTTGCGATTTGCGAGCGAGCTTTGTATAATGACGAAACGTCGCGAGTTCTCCGCGTTCGGGTTTTGTATAAAAAATCGCTTTCAAATCGCCCAAGTGTGATAAGGCTCTAAGGTTATGCCAAAATAATATTGAACACCTTCCTGATTTAAGCTAGGTACTTCTGTTTCTGACTGTATATCATATCGGTTTCTACATCCACATACATATTATAAATTGTTGTAAACAATTGTATTACCTAATATACATTTATTTAATTCATTAGTTAGTGCAATAAACGTACTCAACCGGGTCGGTCGCTTCTTTTCACTGAACATTCCCGCCCCTAACATAACAACCCTAACATAACTTAACTTTCTTACATGTAGGGTGTGATAAACTATCGCAACCTACAATAAATATTAATAAAAACACGATGACTATGACTATCTAGATGACTACTTGTGCTATAAGACATTCACAACAATTGCAATTTAAGTTTTGAAATTATGTGTTGGCCTGTACCACTATCAAGTATCAAGAAACTTAACTAAATTAACTATTAGGTAACTGAAGCTACCACGGACAACCACCGCTGGATAGTTGCGATTTTGCCGTCTATCAGACCGTCTGGTACATCGGACCGGATCAGTCATGTACTTGTAAAAATGACACACCGAGGGTGACAGAGGATAAAAAGTACGACCATTTTAGGCCCTGTACGTTTGCTGATTGCTAAATTACAGTACGATTAAAATCAGTTAACGATTCGGCTCTCACATAGAGTTATCAATTTACAGATATGACCTTTAATTATGTTACTCCTTGTCTCATTGAATACAATACAAGAACGATATGAGCAACAAACCTCCTGTGTAGCTCAAAACTAACACAACCTTTATATTGAAATAAGAAAAATAATTGACTAGTTTGGCAGTCTGTCTTCTTAGTGTCAATAAAAACAGTTTGACTTATATGATACATTTATGTTTATGAACGCTAATTTCATTCATGAATATTCGATTCTATCAATTTTTATAAAAATTAACTTACAATAGTTATGTATCATGGCTTCAACAAATTTAAAGCGTGGTAAAAAAAATTTTACTTAATCTCGTGAAATTGTAAATATTGTATCATAATTGTAAAACCAATTTATACTCGAAAACTATGTTTCTTATTTTTAACCGACTTAAAACAGGAGGAGGTTCTCAATTCGACGTAAATGTTTTTTTGTATGTATGTTTTAAGATTTCTAGAAGACACGTGAACCGATTTACAAAATTCTTTTTGTATTTGATAGGGTACACTTCCGAGATGGTCCCATGTAAATTTTATCAAAATCGGTCAAACAGTTTATGAAATATCAACAAAAATCGTTTCAAGTCGGTTTTTAAACATTTTAATTTGGTGCTTATTATCAATTATTAATCCAACGTAATATCGTACTGTTACTTACATCAAACAGTAAAATATTGACATATATAAAATATGTATTATTTTTACATATTGTATTGGTATACTGGTGTATAGCTTCAATAAATAATGTATGTTCAAATTCATGTCGCTTCTGAATAATAAGTTTCTTAGGTCTACCGGTTAGTAATGTCATCTTGGCAGGTGCTATTAATTGCGTTTCCGATACTTCAAATTGAATGCTAACTAAAAGAAATCGCGGTAATGTATTTCGTGTCATTTCCGTCTCCGGATTACCCGACGGATACCCGAGAAAAGCCGAATGGTTAACTAATTTTAATTGTACTTAGGTATTGTATATCACTTCACTCGAGTTGTCGCGTTTCATACACCTTGCGGTTCGTTATTATTGCTTTACATAGTTGCTTCCATTGAAAAAACAGATACAAGTAGCGAATCTCGCTAAGAAACCGCAAAGTTAGAGCGCAAACGCATTTTTTTAGGGTTCAATAGTCAATTTATAGCTTCGCCATATCTGTCTGTCCGCCTATTCTTCCGTCTGTAGCTAAGCTCAGTGATTGTGAGTTCTAGAAAGCTGTAATTTGGTATGAATATACATAATAATATACTTCGTGGGCAACATTTTTTTCCTCCCTTACCGTAAAGTGTAAGGTATTATTAGGATACATATTTGAAAAATAATAGGGGTTCACTAAAAACATTGTTTGATAAAGTACTTAAATATTCTTGGAAACCGCATGTCCAAAAATTATGAAAAAAAAACATGAAAGTAGAGCGTTATACGTATAAAGACTTTCAAGGGAAACCATTTTGAACACTATCTATTTGCTTTTGGGCTGTTGCATCTGCCACATTAAATCTCAACTGATTTTCAAAATGATCAGTTTTTTTTTTTTTGCTTAAACTCGTATCCTCTTAGTAAACGGGCGTATATACGTCGTAAGTGCTGCTAAGATATTCCTTTATGCTAGTTATGGTCGTGGTAATATCTTGTAATTATGACGGGCAGTTAACTACAGAATCCTACACTGAGCGTGGCCCTATATGCTCTTGGCCGTTTTTTTTAAGTGGGAATACGCTCCCAAGCTATTGAGTTAATGTTTAACTTATTTTATTTTTAGAATATAGCCAAAGGCGTTCAAAAGAAATCCAATTCATTTGGAAATAGTAGGTAAGTATTGTTAGAAGGTAAATATAAATAATGAATTTTAATTTCAAAACAAAATATTACAGTTAACTGGTCCTAAAATACATACAACTCCCACTTTTAAAGGGCTTTCATTTCTTGAGCCTCTTATTGATTGGCAAATTTTGGGTACCTACTTGGTTTCTGGGTATACTTAATTCACAAATATCTACCGATTTAACTCTTAATTTTATTGGCACTAAAAGCAACTATTAGATATAGAGTTTTAATAAATTTAAGAGTTTTTCGATCTAACTTTCGTGTCCACCCAAACTGTAGAAGTAGAGCATTATCCCAAAATTTTCAAATTCTGTTTAATACCTAGGAATGATAATTAATCATTGATTATCATTCCTAGGTTTTTATGTAAAAACCTAAAAACAAAAAATGTAAAAACCTGATTGAAATATATCTGTACCTATTCCAACCGAAACGACCAAGTTATCAGAAACACATTTCGCAAAGGTGTTTAACGTAGACCACTTATCGCGTAGACGAGTTTTATCACAACTGTAAGTAAGTAAGTAGGTATCATTTTATCGAGGCGACATTAACTAGGCAGATACAAACCAGTTCTATCATCCTAATACTTTAGCTTTTATTGCAATTCGACGATATTGAAAATGTATGAACGTGCTTTGTCTAGGTGACAAATTCGAAAACGATATCTTCGTTAAACTAAGCAGATACAACCCAGTTTTATTATCCTAATATTTTAACTTTTATATTGCAATAGACGATATTGAAAATTTATAAACGTATTTTCCCTAGATCACAAATTCGTATTCAATATCTTAGTTAGGTTTTCTAACGGTGCTGGATTAGCCATATACGAGTTGCAAGAGGTAGCAAATGCTACGGCCCCCGCGCGCTAGCGTATTCTGCCGGTAAAGTTCGTAAACGTACCTATCTAGTTAATAGGTATTTACCTAGATCATAGTGTCAAAATTTTAGAATGATAGAATTTGTTTCCCTCCTGCGTTTTCTTAATCCGCCACTGTTTTCTTACAAACACGATATCTATAGAGATAGCATCAAAACTAACAACCAGAACAACTGACAGCTATGTACATAGGTGTGGCTTGTTGTACATTAGCTTGGATACTCAAACAATTAAAGAATAATCGTGTCATTCGACTATGGAACCACCTAACTTTGTGTCTTTCCACATTGGCCCATCCCCCTAAATGATGAAATGAAATGAATGAATGAAAAAAACTATCATCATCTTAAAAAGACATCTATCTACTCCTAGACAAAGGCCAGGATTTCCACAATATTAATCCACAAGATCAACAATGCTGTGCTGGTTTAATAATCTACATTTACAATTAAAGCGAAATTCTTATGAGGCATTTTAAAAACTTAAGAATTAATTAATTAACAGTTAAGCTTTATTGCCTTTAAATTTTTGATTAAATTATCCATCTGTCATAAGCGCATAGCTATAATTTAAACCGCTGAACACGCCACGTGAGTCTTGTGATTGGTTTATAACATTTGAAAGCATATTCTCCTTAAGTTAACTAGCCGCCGATGGTATATCTGGCTGATGGTATCAAGTGTAATTCTTAGCGGACAATCCAATCAAAATGTTTGTAAATCGGCGGCACTATCAATGATCGTAAAGCCACCGTGTCGGCTGATAGCTTATCTCAGAGGCTGTGCCGTTGGGTAATGCTGTAGCAGATATGCTACTTGCGGATAAAACCGAAATTTGCAACGGGCAGAACTGCGTTGGGTTATGGGGCCTCGCGTGTAAAGGCAACATGTTTATGATATTACCTTTATAACTGCAGGATTTTACATAGTAGACATCAGATATATGGGATCAGCCAATATACTTAAAAATATCTGAACAAGGACTTAACACCTTGACAATAAAGCCGGGCTGACTTTAAAATTACCATCAAAAGAAACCACTAATTGGTAAGAAGAAAAAGAAATACGAATTTTTAAATTCAATTATGCTATCATGCTATGTCGATTTTGCCTTGTATTATTTGTATTTAATCATAATGATCTCTAATCACTCTGAGAAAGCAATGATAAGTGCTTTAGAGTCATCGAACCGAAAACGTCCACACGGTCAGTTTAAACAACAAATACTCGCATGTCAACCGCGAGCTTCGTACCTAATGGTGATCATGGGGGAACAAAAAATATTTGTCCGAGTCTGCGCTAATGTGTAACCAAGCAAGAGTGACATGGAAACTCTCTTCACACACGCCTGACCTCCAACAAAGGAGTTCTGTTTGTTCTGTGTCGCTACTAAAATATTGAAACGAACATCGAGTGCGTGCTTCTCCGCGGTGATGCTTGACTTTGTGGGACCCAGTGGTAGCTAATTTCGGAGTTACAGCTAGCAGTGTACCTCAGCCCAATTTTCATAGTAAATTTAACGACATAAAGCATATGAATTATATGGCTTTAGTTGACACTCCGTCACTGGAAGGAGAGAAGAGGATGGACAAAGTTTGATTGCTGTTCATTTTCACCAAGAGTAGAATTAGAGAAAATTTGCTGTCTACAATTTGATTGCCTGCACCATTTGATATTCTCACTTTGGTTATCGCTAGTACGGCGTAACACTTGTGGTGCCTAAATGTTTGAGCCGAGCCGTTTGGTGATGGAGTGTTTAGGATGCAAGGACTAAGATTTCAAAAATAAAAAAGCTGGATAATCGCTACTTCTATAAAAAAGAAAACAGAAGTTTGCCGTTCCTTAATCAAGTAATTTGACATTGGTACCAAATGCAATAAATAATGTGAAATTGTATACTTATTCTGTTTTACAATAGTGTACACACTCAGAATCAAAGCTTACGGTATGCACAATCCTGTGCTAGGCTAACGAATGTCTCACACGCATGTTTGTTCTACGGCCTGGACGGCCCGGTTCACCGCTTCGGGTCCCTGCGAAACGCCGGTCCGACCAGTTTCTGTGGACAGACCACTCTGACGTAGTCAACTTCGGAAGTGAATGACGTGACAAGCAAACATCCTTCCCTTTATGACTAAGAAATTCAATTAGTAGAACTGCTCGTTTGGATTTTCAACGTTTTACTAGCTGACAAACAGTGTTCGACTGTCTGAATAAATAACGCTTTCATTGTTCACCTGATATATTTCCCGGAGTATTAAACTAGTTGGTGCGAGCAGCAGGTAGTATAGCAGCACCTATTTTCAATCTAATAGCGGCGAGTCGCACACTCAAGAAAACCAGTATAACAGAGTCTTTCGAAATCCGCATTAAGAGCGTAATCTATGCGCGCAATTTTATTGGAATGACTTTAGCTTTCGTGTTCCCTGAGTTCTGGAATACCACCCCTGATTAGCGTAACGAAGTCGCGAAGTGTGCAAGGCGTGTTGCAGTCAATATTGGACGATTTTGTCTCAATAATTCTAGCATAGAGCCGTGTCACGCGAGCGTTCGCCATGACCAATTAGCCGGCGCCCTGCTCCGGCCGCTGCACAATAAATCAATAATTAAACCGTCCATCTACCGGCAAAATGCTGATTTATTTGCGCCTTCTGGCCAGCGCATGCACAGGGGTAGCATTCCAATCGCTTGCTGAAAATGAACACGAAAGTCCAGCAAATTATTATAAACTAGTACGCTCTCCCATCACACATACTTATTATGGATTTTGGAGTCACGTATCATTGGTTGGTACATAAACTTGATAACTCTGCGCTCGTGCAACCGATTAGAATATACGGCCAGAGACTGGGGTCGGTCGGCGCGGCTGCGCCCTGTCGCGCACCTAGACTTGTTATTGCTGCTGATTGCACCATAAAGTAATATAAGATGCGCGGCTCATATATATGGTAGGATATCGAATAGGCAAGATTAAATTGTCCGATGTTTGTGTTAGCATACCGGTTTATTTGTGCATGTCGTATTGTGAGATGGGACAATTTAGAAGTGTGAGAATCTGCTGACATTTAGGACTGTATTCAACTAACAGAGCCAATATTCTCATGAGAAATTGACACAGATTAAGCACTCAAAAGACCTATTTCCCGCAATCAGCCAAAGCTCGCTAATATACCGAGTGTTTCGTGTTAGCTTAGCATTTCTTCGTTAATTTATATTTAAGCGGTACAAAGTGAAAGATTAAGCGTAGTTTACACTATGCATTAACGAGCACGGAGCTCGGAGGTATGTACGATCTGAACTGGCCTGAGTTTCACACGCAAACAGTCCCCGTGTTTGTTTAGGGTATTAGTGGCAAGCGGTAACTGTCGCGAACCGAGGTTTTACTGCAGGTAACTCAACAGCACTCGACGGATGACTAACGTGTTCCGCGTTTTGTTACTTCATCGTATTTGATTTTGAATGGCGACTACCGCTCTTGAGACGCATAAACAACGCCAGGCCCGTTGACTAGCAATCTGGGCTCGATGGTTCTCGAACTCGCGTCTGTAATCTCGAGTGTTAAAATTAAAGTAAATTAAATACATTGAACAACTATCTTACGCGCAGCCTGGGCTTCTAGTGGCGTCGGCGACGGCCCTCCGTCAGCACGAGGGCCCTCGGCGCGCCGCGGAGTGTTTTCCTATACACAAAGCGCGGACGTGTTAATTCGTAGACACTATTGGTTTTTTCCGCGGTGATCGACGACTGTGGGAACGTTGCTGTGCCTTCGTTAGGAGCACCTACTCCACGGTAACGAGCAAACAGCACCGGGTCCCAATATCGCTCCCGCGTTAAGTGGCTGTCCGCTTGGAATTTACGACAGTTCTTCACTTAATAGGCGATCGCGATTGAGCCGTTGCCTCACAATTGTTACACGTCTAGCGGCGAGTTATAAAAATGATTTTGGTTTCCAATTTGAGTATCATTGTCTGCGAGAGAAAGTTGTCTGTGGCGCCGAAACCAATAAAACCGTCGGAAATTGTGGGCACGCGCGGCGCGAAGTGGCGATGGCGAGGTGCCGTCGATAACTCAGGCAGATATTCATTCAGTCACACGTGCCGTTATCGTTTTGTGGTGGATGATACTCGGAGGCGATAACATCGGCGCGCACTGCCCATCTATTACGCTGACAGTGTAACAATAAAGCTGGATAGCTGGGAGCAGTCGCGAACTTCGAAAATCGAAATTCTTGTATCTCCAACTCTGTCACTCCAATGTTGTAAGAGCGGCCAAGATGGTGATCGATCTTCGAATGTTGATGTTCGCAGGGGGTCTCCCCTGTTAGCACCACGCTGTAGAACAAATGGAAGCCTTTCGCGAACCCTGACCTGGGTATGGATCGGGACTATACTTCTTGCAAGCGCGATGCAATTTTTAATAATCCATAAATCAGAAAAATAAAAATCAAAATACTGATGTATTTTAAGACAGCAATTATAATTAAATACAAATACAAATCATTTATCATTTATTCGTGGTAAATATAAAATACAATACAATATAAAATATAATTAGACCTTAATTCGCTTTTATATGTAGGAGGAATTTGCTTTTCTGTTATAGAAATACATATCTACTTTGTAGCTTAATTAAGAAGCAAGTATACAGGGTGTTAGCGGGGTCGTGTAGCAAGAAAGAGAAAATAGACTTGGCACTTAATTAGGAATACAACGCTGTAGATTGGAGTGCATAAATTAGCACTTTTTTCACAGGTAAAAAAATAAATAAAAATGATTCCCTATTTAAATTATTATGGTCACCCTGCGCACTTGACAAGACTAAAAACCGTATCTTGTGAAGAACGCATTAGGTACAGTCGCCATCACATACATCGCAACGGACAAGCTGCTCCAAAATATCTGAACACGACCTTATTGTCAAGGCGTGAGAGTACATGTTCATTGAGCACCCTGTAATGTACAGATGTATCTGATGGCGACTGTACTTACGGTTATTATTACACCTACTTGATAAATGATAATCTTTTAATTAAATGTTTAGTGTAAAAGAAATTAAAATAATTGACGAAAATTAAACGAATTTATTGAAGTAATAAAATCCCTAAGACACTACACAAGTTTTAAAACAATTAGGATCACACCTAAACATACTTCAGGAGTTGTTCAAAGTGTGAGCCTTCTTGCTGTCGACATAATTCTGCTCGTCGTCTGAGGCTGTCTTTCAACCTGCCAAGAGCAAAGCGATTTTGCTTTACAGTTTTAAACGCTGCAACTACTCGCTCACGGAGTTCATCAACAGTGTTGGACTCATGCTCATAGACCAATCTTTTCATTTCACCCCAGAGAAAAAAATCTAAAGGCGGCAAGTCGGGACTGCGAGCAGGCCATGCCACAGGTCCGCCGCGGCCGATCCAACGTCTCGGGAACTGTTCATCGAGGTAATCGCGTACTTGGTGTTGAAAGTGAGCGGGAGCACCATCGTGTTGATAGTGTAGGTTGTGCAAGTAATTTTCCGGTACTTCTCGCAGTAATTCAGGCGCCACTTGTCTCAACATATCAAGGTACTTAGCACCATTTAATCTGCCTTCTATGAAGTAGGGGCCGATAACAATGTCGTTCACTATTCCTGCCCACACATTTAGACTGAATCTCACTTGATATGCATTCCTTCTAGTTAAATGAGGGTTTTCAGCACTCCAGTAATGTTCGTTATGCATGTTGAATAGGCCAATTCGTGTAAAAGTGCTTTCATCTGTCCAGAGGATATTGGTTTCTTGGTTTTCTAATATCCAATCACACATAATCATTCTTGAAGGACAATCTAACGGTGAAAGATCCTGTACAGGTGTGAAATGAAACGGGTGCAACCCGGTTGCGTTGAGAAGTTTCCACACAAAAACATGGCTTACATTAAAACGTCTTGCGGCTTGCCGGGTGCTTCTTCGCGGAACCTGGTAAAAGTACCTTAAAATTTGATGGTCGAGATTGTCCGCGTATCGACGTCGTCGTGGCCTGTCACCGCCTCGTGCTTAGGCGTGATTTGGCACAGAGAACTGTCCGTAATCTCGCAGATTTTGAACCATCGTGTTGATTAATCTTCGGCTTGGGATAGGCAAATCAGGATAACGTTGGTGGAACAAATCTTGAGCGGTGGTCGCACGACGTACTTGGTAATAAAACATCACCATGTCAGACCGCTCCACATTTGAAAACGGATATGCCGCAGGCATTGTTTGTTCAACAGAAAAACCAGTTAATTAGCTAAACCAATCCTTAAAAGTTTTCTTTATTTTGATATTTGACTTTCTTATGACGTGACGGTTGACAATTACCTACTACTTACTCATCTAATCATTTGTGTATTAAAAAGGTTTTATCATGAATTAATAGGGTAACCATAATCTAAGTTATTAACTGGGATAAATAAATTGTTGATTAGTTTAAAAAAGGCTGTAATTTAAAAAAAAATTGCTCTCTACTTGAAATCGCATTAATTCTTCGAGTTAGGACCGATAGGTTTGAATCATGACCCCGTTAACACCCTGTATAATTATACTTTGGTAATAGAACAGTCACTTCTAATGATAAATAGTATCCTTACCAACAACCTACACTTAGTTATTACCTACTTCAAAACCAATAAGTCGTGAAAACCTACATATATCACTTAAAAATAATTATAAAAGAAACCGTAAGTACTTAGCTCAGAGACAACGAAATATTAAAGACTACCTACACCTAAGTACTTTACGTTTGCCGAGTCAAAAAGCCGAAAGAAAGCCGAGTTATAGCTACTTAATTTAGCAAAAATGGAAATTGTACAGTTGGCTCAAATGAAATCACAATGAATAAAACAAACACACAAAGAATCTTAAATAGTAAGTAATAAAAAATCACGCCAAGATAAGACAAGCCAGCATTTTGTCACGCTGTTGCGACATTAGCACCAATGATAACTAATATCTGAATAACTACATACATTGTATTAGACAAATTGAATTCTCAGATGGATTAACATAAATAGTGTGCAATGGTATAATGGTATAACGTGTTGTAAGACAATAGGCGAGCAGGGCCCTCCTACCTCCCACGTGAGCTGGCGTTCGCGCATGCTAATCGAGCCTAATCACGATCGAAGCTGATTCATCTTCTGATCCTTTATTTACCAAGTATCCTTAATAGGCACTACCAGTTCGCGACCATAAAAGGCGATATATTTGTGTATCGCGTGATTAGTGCGCGGTAACGTGTTATATATATGGTGTTACCAGTCTTTTTTGTGTACACAAATCGCTTAAAAAACTGAAGAATTCTTACCAATGTTCTTTATATTTTCTATTCTACATATGTTTTAAAGCATTATTGTGACTAAATTTAAACTCATTGAAATTAAATACTTTAGAACGGATTCATCGCGTTTATTAAAACCATGACCCTATACGTTTCGAGCCCTTTACAGCACTCGTTTTCACAGAGCTTAACCCTGAATGAGAGAATGGGAATTCTCCCCGTCAATCAAAAAAGTTACTTGTGCTACCTACATACAAAAATAATTAAAAATAAAAACAAAGGTTGATCTACAATGCCTAGAGGGGTTTATAAAGCTAGTACTTAATACATTGCCTGAAGGGCATTCTATAATTAATATGATAAATTGTAAAAACCCTTGTGAGGATTAATCCGTTCTAATGTGTTTAATTTCAATGAATAACAATCGCGGTAAAAGAAAACAATAATGCATAGGTAATGCTATACTGACAAGTTTACGTGAGTTTTCACCCTCCCGTCCGGTCGATTAGTATTGGCTTCCAAATATGGCTGTAGCCTAATTACCTGCCTACACATTCCCGCTTGGGTACTCCTAACGACCCGTAGGTAGGTATAGCCTTTGATATCAATAAGTACTCAACGGAACAAATAAGCAGTTCGGATTTCATTCTTAAATATATTTTTTCTCATTAATGAAACACCAAATACAAACTAATTTGTGAGTAGGTAGTTATGCAATAATTAATTAGGCGTTCGTCTAGACATCAAACCCTTAGAACGTAAGTTTCCAAATCACAAAAACAAGGTCAGATAAAAAAGGCATGTAGAAATCTTGTGCAAGTTAGGCCATTTTGGAAACGTATGGCGCCAAGCTTTTTTACCAGTTGCCCAACCGGCGCCAGCTTCGTAACATTGGTGGTTGCGAAAATGCGGGTGCGCAGGTGTAGGGGAGGGAGGGGAGGGAGGGGAGGGAGGCGGCGCCCGGTGGCAGGTCCGCCCAATTCTTTGTTTACGTAACGCCCCCGCTCATTACGCGATCAGCTGTTTCATAACTGGGGCCGTGTTCGGAAATGAGAATGAAATACAAATGTTGCAACAATATGGATATGAGTAACAATACTAACAATGTGTCGCACTCGCACAAATTTGTTTGTGTTAAAAATATCTCATATAATATAGGTAACAATTATTTTTTTACATCATTCATATCGGGGGATTATGGGTGGTCCAAAAATAAGGCTGATCAATGATAATAATAAATAATAAATAAATAAATAAATATTGTGGGACAATTTTACACAAATCGACCTAGTCCCACGGTAAGCTCAATAAGGCTTGTGATGTGGGTACTAGACGACGATATATATAATGGATAGATACATATAAATACTTAAATACATAGAAAACATCCATAACTCAGGAACAAATATTCGTGATAAACACACAAATAAATGCCCTGACCAGGATTCGAACCCGGGACCTCCTGCTTCGTAGGCAGGGTCACTACCGACTAGGCTAGGAGGCCGTTTAAAATAAGATAATGTTTTGCAACTTACTGAACTAGTCTACCAAAGGACGGACCCTGTAAACACAAAAAAGTATTTGCAAGTTTCATACATTACAATCGGTAATCTGATGTCAAAAATATCAATGGCACAAGATGTTCAATACAGCCTACACAAATCTTGCAAAGTTTGGCCAGACATAACCAAATCACCTTTATACTTGCTTACTTGCAAATAAATTGCATTACAGTTAACGTAACTAAGCAAGGCACGTATAACTGCAATGAAGCAAAATTTACAGGATTGTTATATTCGCACATGTCTCTCTTGCGAAAGCCTAGCTTTTGAAAGTAACTAGTGTACAAATTATGATTAAACCAGATAGTGTTCTGATGCGTGCGATGATGAAATTAATCGTTATCCAACGATAGCTAATAACACGGCAATAACGTGTTAGTTGAATATTAATGGCACCATACTTACAACTATCTTAGTGAATATAAATTTACTTGGATACGAGATGTTGATGTATCTCGGGAGGCGGCATATGTTACATAAAATGTTATTGTGATGATCATGCAGTAAGAGACTTAAGTATTAACCCCGAATGTAATTGTAATTTTGCTACCGTGTGAGAAAAACAAAAAAAACACTAATCTTAAATACATACTTATGCATCTACTCCACCAGCACGCTTAGCACAACTAGCACACCCGCGCCCGACTCCATTTTTCAAGTCGCATTTGTTGTACGTAGGGAAAATTCAATGTTTTGTTTTATGATTTACTTAATGGAATTTTTGTTTTTTCCTAATAATTCGGATTTTTGTGGGAATAAATAATGTCACTCTTTTAATCTGTTTCAATTGTTTCTCCCTCGATGTCATCGATGTTAGCCCCTGACTGGATGGTGTAACTAACAAAATTTATATTCGGTACTAAAAAGGTCCACAAAAAGACTTAAATAAATTAAAAAAAATATGTAAATTTGACTTAATATACGTGTGGAGGTTTTATACAGAAACTATATTGTCTATTTATTTTGATGTCTAGTTTTTTTGATACATTTTTGTTTTACCAGTTGTCAATATATTTTGCTCTGAAACGGTCAGCTATTTTGTATTTATTATAATTATAACCCAGCAGCTATCGAATTCCCGTACATTTTGGTCCTTCGAACCGGATAATTATGATAACGCGTAGTAAAACTACAAAACGGCTGACCACGCCAGCAAAAATAGCTGGGAAGGCGAACTCGGACTCTGCCGCAGCCGCTGCGGGAGGGCCCGGTCGGCCCACAAAGTCGGGCACTGTTACGACCGCGGCCCCCGATACTCCCGCACCGCCTACCTCTAAGGGTTCCGGAACGCCTCGCCAGCTCAATATCAACATCGAGCAGATTTCTCCCAGTATCAGGTCACGTACGTCGTCTTCGCGGTCGTCTGCCACAATTAAGGCACTGAGACTGACCGCGGAGGCCCAATTGGCGCGACGCAGCCTGGAACGAGAACAGCAGCTGTTCGAACGCGAGCAGGAACTCGCACAACTACAAATCCAACGCGAGCAGGAGCTCGCGCGACTCCAACGCGAACAAGAAGTTGCACGTCAGCGACTCAATTTCGAACGTAAGCTTTTAGAACAGGCAAAGCAAGTGGAAGAGCTCGAGATGGAAGCAAATTTAGTGGCTCAAGAAGCTGACAGGCGATCTACGACTCGAACGGTTAGTCAATCGTATTCACGCACTGCATCGTGGGTTCACGACGTGAACCATAGCAGCCGTCGTCCGATCGACAACCATTCCGCTTTAGCTTCAAACAGTATTCCGCCTGCGAACGTAGAGGCTACTATGGTTCCCGTTCAAGAACAAAATTTAGGCCTAAAACCCAGTATTATTCAACCTAACACCATAAATAAACCTATTAGCCCATATTTCGCACCGGAACAAATTACCACACGCCATGATTTTCACTCGAATGATGTGATTGCACCGCATCGCAATCATGAAAATCATGTGGTACATCACTATCCTAAAAATCATCAAACTCAATCTGATTTATATAAGAAACCCGTGACGTTTCAAATACCAATAAATGACAATTCGCAAGCATTACAAAACTCCGCAGCTTATAGATGATTGTCATTTATGCAGTCGACTGACAATGTCAACTCAAACAATAAAGAGTGTCAGTTGCCGTCAAAACAACTCGAGTCAAATTATTTCTCGCGATGCGCTCACAAATTACAACTCACTCCTTTCAGCGGTAAGACAACAGAGTGGTTAATGTTTAAGCGCATTTATCGCGATACTCAACATCTGTTCACGCCTACAGAGAACCTAGTGCGCCTGAGCGGCGCGCTGCGCGGGCCGGCGCTGGAGAGCGTGTCCGCGCTGCTGTACACGGCGGAGCGGCCGGAGCAGGTGCTCGACGTGCTCGAGCAGACGTTCGCGCTACCCGAGATGATCGTGCTACACGAGATCGCTCTCGTGCGCGATCTCCCAAAGATAAGCTACGATCAAAAAGATCTTACCAACTTTGCTTGTAGATTGCGCAATTGTATAGCAGTAATTAGAAATTTAGATCAGACAGAGCATATTTATTCGGTAGAATTATTTCATTCAGTGTTAAGTAAGCTCACGCCGATATTGTACAGTCAGTGGAAGGATTTTGCGTACAAAAGCGACAGATCTGTACCTAAAATACAATTATTATCGGAGTTTCTTGATATCGAGGCGATCAAACACAATCGTTTCGGTCTTATACTTGATTACACTAAACGGCCTGGCACATTTATGCCCGATATAGGTAGACGGTTTGGCACGTTTATGCCAGAGTCAGGTAGGCAAACTGGTGCGTTTACTTCTGGTTTAGGTAGGCGCCCTGGTACAGTCGGCAATAATAATTCTACACATAAAGCTACACGAAGTGAACATATTCATATGACATCTTTACGTAACACAAATGAATTATGTTGTTATTGTAATAAAAAACACAAACTAACTGATTGTGAGGACTTCAAATCATTATCACTAGATGATAAGTGGGTTTGGTTGCGTGAGGCTAAAATATGTTATAAGTGTCTTAAATCTAAATCACATCGTTGGAAGACATGTAGAGTCGATCGATGCGGCATCGACGGGTGCGTGCGTTTCCATCACCCGCTGCTGCATTCAGCTGTGACGCCTTTTGCTAGCTCTACTGAACAATCTCCGTCTTCCCACAATACGACGGAACATAATTGTGATAAACCTGTTACAATTTCTAACGTTACCGAGTCTCAATTTAACAACGTAATACCAAGTGCACAATCTCAGATACTCTTAAAGGTTATTTCAGTGGTAGTGAGTGGACCCCAAGGTACATATGACACATACGCCTTACTTGACGACGGATCCATGCCAACTATGATTGACTGGGAGGTAGCTCGCCGCATTGGTGCGACTGGCCCTATGCAGACAATCAAAGTTGACGGTGCTTGTGGAATGTCAACTTATCAATCTGTCCAATATGTCAACTTTTCGATCAAGGGTAAACGAGGTTCTGAGACGTTCACAGTACACAATGCTAAGGCTGTTGAATCACTGTCACTATTTACACAAACCATCGACCGAAAGGATATTGAGAAATATGCACACCTAACTGATTTAATTGATATTCTTACAATGTCTGATGCTACACCTAAAGTTTTACTCGGCTCAAAAGACTGGTATTTGACCATCGCCCGTGAGCTTAGGGAAGGTACTAGAACTGAACCCGTTGCCACACGCACCGCTTTAGGTTGGGTTTTAAATGGAGAATCCACCAGTTGGACTAAACCTGTCTACTTTACTCATACTCATACTCATACTCATTTATTTATAATAGTATTACATATTACACGTCAAACTGGAAAAATACAAAATCGATTACTACAATACCACATGATTCATTAAATACAATATTAAATTAAAGAAGAGATAATAAAATAAAATTAGAATTAGAATTATATAATGTATACTAAATCATTTTTTTATGTCAAACAGTTCGTCAATATTATAGAAAGCATTTCTAACAAGCCATTTTTTTAATTTATTATAAAATAGGTCATCATTCGATTCATTAATAATACAATCAGGGATTGCATTGTATAATTTAGGACCTATGGTGTAGATCATTTTGGCAGATTTGGTTAGCCTGCATCTGGGTATCATGAGTATTCCTCTGTTTCTGTCCCTTAGATTTCTGAGGTTACTCGGTCTGTAGGGAAAAGAGTCAATATTGTTTCTGACAAATTTTACTATATTAAAAATGTATTGCGATGGTAATGTCATAATTTGCAGAAATTGGAATAGGTGTCGAGCGGGTGTGCCGGGAGGGACGCCGGCTACTGTTCTGACAGCTCGTTTCTGCAGTACGAAAGCACGGTGCCAGTCAGCGGCTACTCCCCAAAATTCTAGACTGTAGTTTAGCACCGAGTGAAAGAGGGCAAAGTAACTGTTTCGCACTTGGGCTTGTGGAAGTACGAGCGATAGCCGTTTCAGTGCAAAGCAGGTTCCCGCCAATTTCGTGCAAACTTGGTCAATTTGGGTATCCCATTTTAGTGCGGAGTCGATTGTTACACCTAAGAATTTGGCAGATGTTGTTTGTGGTAGGGTTGTGTCATTTATTACGATAGCAAGCGGTCTTGGTGGTCTACCACCTAGGTTAAAATGCAGAATTTGTGTCTTTGCTACATTGAGAACTAGTCCGTTCACAGAAAACCAGTAAAGTAATTTGTGAACAAATCACATTTATACCAAAAACGGTGGAGACTGTACTATGGACGAACTTGTCAAAGATTATTTCCGCCTTGATGCCATAGGTATTTCTAAGACTGAAAATGTATGCTCTAAGGAGGATAAACACGCTCTAGAGATTTTAAACACTACGGCCAAGCGCTTGCCCGCAGGTAGGTTTGAAGTTGGTTTGCTATGGCGCAAAGACATTCCACACATACCTGACAGTTATCCTCACGCGCTTTCGAGATTCCTTGGTTTAGAAAAGCGCATGGTTCGTGATCCAGATTTAAAAAAGAAATACTGTGATTTTATAAATAACATGATGTCAAAAGGTTACGCAGAGGAGTGTCCGAAAGAATCCTACCATAATATGCATAACACAAGCTTTACACACCAACCTTTACGTTGGTATTTACCTCATTTTCCTGTCATACACCCTCAAAAACAAAAATTACGTGTTGTACATGACGCGGCTGCCAAAAGTTCAGGAGTCAGTTTAAAGCAGTCTTCTGCAGTCACTGTTACACATATTGTTCCGTTTTCGTGAAGGTTACGTCGCAATGACAGCTGATGTAAAAGAAATGTTTCCTCAAATTAGGATTAGGCAGGAGGACCGCGATGCTCTGCGGTACATTTGGAGGGAAGACCCTCGCTGTGAATTAAAAGAATACAGAATGACTTCCGTTATTTTCGGCGCTGCATGCAGCCCCTGCACGGCCTTATTTATTAAAAATCTTAACGCTCAAGAACTGCAAAACTCATACCCTGTCGCTGCAAAAGCTATAGTTCGTGACCATTATATGGATGATTTTTTAGGTAGTCTTGACAATGTTCACCAAGCTGTGCAACTGGCAAGCGATATAGTCACAGTACACAAAGCAGCAGGCATGGAGATGCGTGGCTGGGTTTCCAACGTACCTGCCGCACTCTCTGCCGTGCCGGAGGACTTGCGCGCTCCTCCACCTGAAAATGTTCACGTAGGACCTGAGGCCTTCGTCAGAACTTTAGGGCTTATTTGGCATCCTAAAAGTGACACATTTAGCTTTCGAAGCGGTTCACCAATTCCTGAAAATTATAAACTAACAAAGCGCAAAGTACTGTCCTACTTAATGTGCGTATACGACCCCCTCGGTCTCTTGACTCCACTGGTTATTCAAGGACGTATTTTATTCCAGCAAACATGGCGAACTGGTATTGACTGGGACACTGAGCTACAGCCGGATGTCATCCAAAAGTGGCATACTTGGTCTCGACAACTGGCTATAGTTACAGACGTCAAAATACCTCGTTGGTACAGATGTGGGTTTCAAGGCGAGGCCATCATCGACAGGCAGCTTCATACATTCGCGGATGCAAGCGAAGAGGCATACGCATGTGTTGCATATTGGCGCTTTACATTTACGAACGGCTCCGTGAAGCTGTCTCTCATTGGTGGAAAAGCACGCCTTAGCCCTCTTAAACCGACATCTATACCACGGCTCGAGCTACAAGCAAGCTTGATTGCTGCCCGATTTGCTAACACGGTGTGTACTGGTCATGATATTCAACCTGATTCAATTTACTTTTGGTCTGATTCCACCACTGTTTTAAGTTGGATTCGCAGTGATGCACGAACATTCAAGCCATTTGTTGCAAACCGTATAGGCGAGATTACTGAAATCACTAATATCGACAGTTGGAAGTTCGTGCCAAGTGGTTCGAATGTTGCAGATGACGCAACAAGATTAAACTATCGCGTTCACGACATCAATCTATCACGTTGGTTCTCTGGACCCGATTTTTTATTACGACCATTCGACGAATGGCCCAAAGAACCATCGTTACCTGAAACTGCATCCACCTTGCAAGAATTAAAACCCTCCAAGGTGCATGTGGGACTAATTAATCTGGACAAACCTTCATCGGTTATTCCAGATCCCTCACATTTTAGTGAATGGTTACGCCTGGTTCGGGCAACTGCACGTATATTTCAGTGCGTCAATAAGTTTCGGTCTCTTTTGGCACATAATTCAAATTCCAAAAACAAAACTGCTAATAATTCTTTACCCAAGCTTCCACCGCTGTCCGCCGTAGAAATGCAGAAGGCTGAAATCGCCATTTTTCGACAAGCGCAGACCGAATCATTCAGTGAAGAATTCGGCTTACTTCAAGATGCCAAGCCATTACCCAAGTCTAGCAAACTGAACCCTCTCTGCCCAAAAATTGATAAAGATGGCCTTCTCAGACTGGACAGCCGCATTAAGCACATAAAGAACATCGATTTCTTTACTACGTCACCTATTATCCTGGATGGTCGTCACCCTAGCGTTCGACTTCTTATTCGACACTACCACGTCCAAGCCGCACATGCCTTCAACGAGCTGGTGATCAATGAGCTTAAACAAAAATACTGGATATTTCGATGTCGCAGCGAGGTGAAAATGGTTGCAAGACGCTGTGCCTACTGTATCAAACGAAAAGCGATCCCTCAAATCCCTCCAACAGGTGACCTGCCGGATGTCCGTTTAGAACACCACAAACGGCCGTTTACGAACACGGGCCTTGATTATTTCGGTCCAGTGGATGTTACGATCGGTCGCCGACGAGAAAAGCGTTGGATAGCCCTCTTCACATGCATGACGACGCGAGCAGTCCATCTAGAGATAGTTGCAAGCCTCTCAGCAGATTCCGCTATCATGAGCCTACGTCGCTTTGCTGCAAGACGAGGACTGCCAAATCAAATCCTCTCAGATAACGGCACTTCA
Organism: Lathronympha strigana; assembly: GCA_949128165.1. Classification (NCBI taxonomy): domain Eukaryota; kingdom Metazoa; phylum Arthropoda; class Insecta; order Lepidoptera; family Tortricidae; genus Lathronympha; species Lathronympha strigana. Next base: position 8,142,119 of record OX421911.1, read on the forward strand.
TTCGTCGGAGCTAATAGACAACTCTGCGAGTTCTACAATGACAAATTACAAGATTTTGCTGCTAGCAAGGGGATAAAATGGACCTTTATTCCCCCGGCATCACCATTTATGGGAGGCTGCTGGGAAAGATTGGTGAAAACAGTAAAAGCTGCACTTCTTACAATATTAAAGGAAAAGTCACCAAAAGAGGAACTACTCCATACCTTTCTTTTAGAGGCCGAGGCCCTAGTCAACTCGCGGCCCCTAACTTACGTCACAGAAAATGGAGAGTGCGAGAGCCTTACACCATCTCACTTCCTAATAGGCACTTCGTCACCCCAACAGCTACCAACTCGTCTCGATGATGATGTATTTATAACTCGAAAAGAATGGCAAAAGGCTTTACGTTTATCTGAACACTTATGGACAAGATGGCTCAAAGAATACCTGCCTAATTTAAAACCAAGACGAAACTTTGGATCGAATTTTACAAATTTGAAAGTCGATGATATTGTTATCGTTGTTGACCCTGATCTACCAAGAGGTGTGTGGCCTATAGGTCGAGTGGTAGAGGTTTTCCCGGGCAGAGACGGGGTTGTCAGAGTGGCCGATGTGGCCACCAAAGGGGGCGTACTGAGGAGGCCCACAAGAAAGCTAGCCAGACTAGAACACGAACTTGTGTAGCTTCGCTACACGGGGGGGACGATGTGGATGGATGTTTTATACAGAAACTATATTGTCTACTTATTTTGATGTCTAGTTTTTTGATACATTTTTGTTTTACCAGTTGTCAATATATTTTGCTCTGAAACGGTCAGCTATTTTGTATTTATTATAATTATAACCCAGCAGCTATCGAATTCCCGTACAATACGAGTAGGTACATTAATTTAAAGTTCAAAATTAGAGCGAAAACTTTCATGGACTTTTTCCAAAAGAATTCGTAAAATCGAGTCGTCTGAGAAAAAAGCGGACTTTTCCAGACTTTTTCAACTCTACATAAAATTTAAATTTTGTATACCTTCCAACAGGGAAAAAACCTATTTTCAGATAAGCCGTGAGAAAAATAAGTGAGTAACTTTTAGAGCACGTAGGAGTGTCAGTAATTTACAGAAACATCTTCATGTCTATATTGAGAACTAGCCTACCTGTACATAGGTACTTGAATCTATTTCTTAATTCTTCTTAATGAATAAAAAATAAAATAAAATAAAATTTACTCTTCCTTAACAAGTATACAATGAGATCAAGTGGTTTAATGATTTTATGTAAAAATAAATGAAGTATCTAAGTAGGTACTTAAAGTTATTTACTTTCATCATCAATGAGCTTAAGTTCTGCATTCAACTTGTATTGATTAATTGTCATTAACTATTCTTAAAGGCATTTATTTATTAAACATCGTAAATTACTTGTTTTACAATGACTTAATTTATGTTGGTACCTTATATTGTTCATAATACGTGAAGCCTACCCAGGTTTTAAGCCGGCATTATATAAATTCCTTCCCTGGCTAATTTCGGACATCTTTTTCTAGTGCCACTTTGGGGATTGGGATTTTTAGTGACACCATGCAAATTAGATGATGTACGCAGTCAAAAAGAATATTAAACTTTTGTGGTCTATGTATACATTTAGAAGTAGGTAAGTACCTACCTATCTAATTTTAGCTGCCTACCCGTAGCTTTACGTATTATTTTTGTGAAAAAACTTTTGTCTTTTGGTATTTTTTCAGGATTTACCGCCTGCAAAAGCTCACAAAAGCCTCAGAAGTCTTTGTATGATATAAATAACATGTGACCCATATCCATAATCACCCATTAAGCGTAGTTAGTATGCAGACATTGTGTGACGAGCTCGTCCAAGGGATGTGGGCGCCAGCAATAACTCAGTTATATTCCAAAAGCCTAATCATTCACAATCTCAGTCTAACCAGTATAATATTTACCTAGACTTGCAAAATCTGGGACGACCTACCTCCATAAGTGAACTCTTTGTGATAAGACATGGGACTTTTCAAGAAGCGAATGTTCGAGTCGAGACTCCACAACGTATAAGTAAAGCTGTTCTAATGTTGCATATTTCCATGGGTGACGGTGGGAGCTATCCATCAGGTGGCTCGTTTGTTACATATTACATAAAAAAGAGTCCATGCATACTTAAGTTGTACGGATCTAGAGGTCACTTGATACATTGATGTCTTAGAATTGAGTAGGCTGTGGGAATACATGAGTAGTGGTGAAACCGCGAACAGATGTTCCTCTACAACCTACAGAACTAAACAAAGGCCTGTAAAACTTTCGATTTTTCAAACGGTCCGTAGCCATATAAACCTTTTTTTGAGTTGAATGGAAGTCATTAGAATATAGTACATGGAAAATTTACGTAAAGGTAAAGACAAAAGACACAACTTCATTCCCGCTTCATTTCCACAAGCTTTCAGACTTAAATAAGTATTTTTTTCTTACAAATATAAAGCACGAATCAAATCATTTATTAAATGTAATAAATGTTTTGATTAATTTTTTTGTGTTTTTAAGTAGTCACACTACTATATATAAATTATAAATTGAAAAAGATGTCATATACTAAAGAAAAAGTGACCAAGGTCCCCGGCCCTGCTCACCGGGGACCTTGGTCACTTTTTCTTTAGTATATAACATCTCTTTCAATTTATTTTTTTCTTGTTGTAGAAAAATCATTTTTTGCTAAATTGTACCTAAATTGTTATCTCTATTCTACACAGAATCGCTAGGCTCTTTCAATCATAGTAAGAGAAAAAAAGTGTCCTAAATTTTCCATAACTTTTTCAAACTTTCCATTGCGCTACCGCCATACTAAATCTATGAAATGATGGTGGTGAAATGGAAAACAAATCTTCAGATACTTTTTCTCCTACTAGGATTAAAAGAGCTCGCGATTCTGAATAGAAAACAAATAATAAATTTCTAATTTTCTAAAAATTACTTTTCTACTACAAAAAATAACAACGCCCAAATACTAAATACACAAAACGAATCACTTCTCACTTTCTTATCCCCCAACCGACATATCTTGCCTTATCGAACAAATTCAGAATTACTGTTATGCTTTCGAAAACAAAATCATCAACTGTTTCAAGTTCCAAGTGCATGATACGTTGATTTCACCTTATGCTTAACAAGACAAATGCCCTAAGCCACTTGACATCCTAAAACCGACACCTCTAATTGTGAGACGATGCTTCAGCAAAGTTTTAACAAAAAAAGAGCCTTATAATCATATTAATGTTGTCGTATTTCGGACCTTTTGGATGTAGAGTGATTTGCAGAGCGATATTGCACCGCAAGCGCATAGTTGTAATTCCAATTGACACTAAACGTAGACTAGTTAATTACTTGGGTCAAACCAGTGTAAGATTAAATAAAGATTACGTACAGTTGTTATAAATCTTGAGGTCAATTCATACTAGTTTTCCCTATAACTCTTCTCCGACACGCTCGAGCTTCAAATGAGAACTCGGCCTGCGCTGGCGCCGCTGTCCCGTTACCCGCCTACAGCGCCCGATGAGCTTCATTCAACTGCGAAGCTTATACTTAATCATTTACCTAGATCCACCATAAAAAGATGGCGCCAAAATTCTGGTTCAGAAGCTATAAAATCGATAATTTGAAAGTTATATTCATGCTAATGAATCGGAAGTTTTATTTGCTTTCATAATTTGAGCCAAACGCTATCACACTTAACACCCGGGTCACCTACCTACTTCGGCATATAATAAAAATGAGCCGGTTGTATTTGTATATTACCGGCAAACCTTGTAGTTATAATTATAAATGTGGTAATTTACTTTTCATCACACCTGCTCGTAATTCAATTTAATTAAATTCATACTCGTTCGTAACTTCTTATTTACCGCCCTTAATAGACAATGTACTATTACAGTGCATTGAGTGCATATGGTGCTACTTTACCGGTCTAGGGCGATAATGACCACTTTACGTGCCTGCGTCGAATATTCAAAGGACCATAATATATGTACTGTAAAACATCGTACGATACACGTGCGAAGAGGTAATTCGCAACTCGTGTCGATTTAAAACACTCCATCGTGGTCGTGTTTTAATTTATCGCCACTCGATGCGAATTTCCCCTTTTTTGCTCTTGTATCGTAATGTACTATCTCCCTACATTCATTGGCGGAATAAATAATGCCAACCTAAATAGAAACATCCCAAGAATAGATTTTAGGCATACTATCAATAAGTAAAGTACCTACAACAGCAACTAAATAAGTAGACAGGTACCACCGTTATTTTGATAACTGTCATTACTTAGAAACAGCCGAGCTAAATAAGAAAAGAAAGGGATAGATAAATCACAAAATGTGAAAGATTCCTAAAATCCCTAACGCCTAATCCCTATTCCTAAAATCAAGTGAAAAAGAGAGAGGCGTAGAAATTAATTCAAAACACATGTATTGTAATCGTGACTTACGGTGACAGAGCCTCTAGGCATAACACATTAACCTAGATATTTTTTACTTAATTCGAAACTAATAAAGTAGTTAACTTAAGATAAAGGTTTTTTCATAACTCCAATAATACGCCAGAATATACATACAAGTTCAATCGAGTATGTTGGAGTTATTCCGATATAGACTGATTAACTTGTAGGAGGTACCTACACAAGGTCATAATCGTCATTTATAACGCAATTTATGGGTCTAACTAATAATCTCATATGAATAAACCACTACAATTTATTACAGTACATATTTAAGACATTTAAGACATTTATTTATATTCACAATGTAAATTTTACAAAAATCATAAAGCATTAGTCCCCGCACTAGGCGACGCCTGTTTCGCATATATATATATACATTCGTCGCAGTAAAACCTTTCAAAACAACAACAAATATTTACCTAGTTTATTTTACAAGTATAACCCCAATTTTGAATTGATTTCACATCGGCTTGCTCCATAAATAGTTCTATTTCAGATGTATCGTAGACAACAAGACAGCAATTGAAGTATTGTTTAGCTGTCAGGCGCATAATGGCGCTTATGTACGGGCACATAAGCTGAATAGATGGGATCGCGTGCGCAGGCGCAGGCTGTCGAGTGAGCAAGCCAAGAGTCATTTCCGGTGGGCTGTGGGGCTGGAGACAAAGATTAGATAGTCGCAGACTGTTTAGGTCCGTGTGCGGAATTTATATTAAGTAATTATTTTACAAATAGGCCTTAACAATTTTCTATATCTAGTACTGAATCAGCCCGGTTTTGAAAATATTTACGATAATTGCGAAAAAAGGGTTAGTAAGTACGTAAAAAAAGACATTCAATCCCACGAACCATTTATTCTGTTTTAACCTATCATTTTATTTTCGATATTTAATTTAAGATTTACCTACATTAACTTGAAACCTAGAACGAAAGTTCACTTCAAACCTTAAGGAAGAAAGCAAAAGTTTGTTGTCACATACAAGGCACAAAAAGAGAACATGTGTACTACAGATATAAACATATAAAACAAAAAATCCCACACATGTGAGTAACTGTGTATACTCGTACCTACGTCTACCTAAAACAATTGTATCATATATAGGTAGGTATACTTAAAGGCATAGAGACTGACAAACTTCGCTAAGCCTTTCGGCTAAGTCACTGCCATTGCATATTTGAAATTAATATTTGTCAAATACGTAAAGCTCGGTTAAGGGAGGGAGGGAGGGGAAATAAGTATTTAAAATAGTTAGGATCTATAAGTCTAACAATTTGCTGTAAGAACAGACTAACTGCCACAAAGCTGTTAGTGGGCATTTTTATATTTTGTAGTTTCCAAAAATTGTTTTATTGGAATTTTTTATGTGATTTCAACTCAGCATCGAGAGCTCTTTCTCGTGGTCAAGCTTGAAAAGACGTGTCCCAAAATTTCCATACATTTTCAAACTTTCCATTGCACTATCGCCATACAAAATCAGTGAAAATATGGTAACGCACTGGAAAAATATTTTAGGACAGCTTTTTCTCCTACTAGGATCGAAAGAACTTGCGGTCCTGAGTAGAAATCACTTAAAAAATGGAATTTAAATTTTAAAAAAGGTTTGGGGGACAATAAAAAATAAAAACTCCCACTAGTACCCCAGTACAGTTAATCTGTGTCAGATCTGTTCTATTCCGTCATCTGTGGCTGCAGTCGACCGTCAGCAACGGCGACGCGTGTCGCAACGGAGAAGAATCGCTGCTAATTTATAATCGTCACTTTCATAAAAGCTGACTCAGAAACAAGGCTGCGTGTAGGATAAAAATTAACGTAATGCACGAATTTGCGCAAGTTTTCGTCGGATAAATGATGTATAGCGATAATTAAATGGCGCCTACATTATTTCTGGTGTTGATTTGTATGTTGGATTGGAGTGGGTCGGGTTAGGTTTGTCAGGTCAAGGTCTACCAAGTCTGCAGCGTATGGTTGCTTCTCGCAACGAGCAACAATGTTGGTACTAAATGTTTTCTGCCAACTAACTGTTCTGCAGTTTGACAAATAAGTGAATGTGTAGGTACCACTCTTAACCGTCAAATAAATAAAAATGGAGTAGATATTATTAGGTATATCCAAGTCTGGGATCCCGTAACAAAACGAGTAAATTCCTAAAGTCCTAAATTCTATACGCTTTTCTAATATAGGTAAAAAAGAGCTAATAAATGACGCTAACCGTACGTCGCTAAAACCCCATTGTGCAGCCAAGGTTATAAATGTAAAATGTACATACGCTGAAAAGGCAGGCTAGGTAAGTACCTAATAACATACCTAGGTACAAGGTACTGTACAGGTATGTACGTAGGTCCATGGTACTAGATAAATTAATGTTATGTCTGTTCCCAACTACTTAATCTACTTACAAGATTAATTTCTAGTTAGATGAGGCACATATTACGCAGCTAATTTTTCAAAGCTAGCTCTCATTACCTGTTCTTCATTAGCTACTTACATAATTCCGCTATTTATCTACCCTCTAAGCCATTCATAAATTATTATTATATGCTGCACAGTTACGCGTTATCGAGTATCGATAGTGTATATCATTCATTAGCTATAAATCATGCTAACAAGGTATTCTTGTCGGCAATGCCATGTTCGTCCTTTTGTGCAGAATACAGATTGCCTCTCATAAGATGAAGCACATATAAGATATTTAGATTTTAAGATAACCACTGGATCAATCCGCCATTTCCCTTTTTTTTTGTTTTTGTGCAAAAATATTTGAAATATCTGCGAACAAATCTCGGTACACTCAAATAGATCTAGTCAAATAGATTTAGAACTAGATCGATTATTCGCCTTCAAAACCCCCATACTTAGAACAATTAACGTCAAAATTTTTAGACACGTTTCCGAGATCGCAGATATTTAATTATAAGATTGCTTTTTCAGAAGTATTAGACAATTACATAAATAAGTTGACTGCACTCCTTAACTCCTATTAGGCTAGCCTGTGTTAGTAAGTAACAAGCAAATTTTAAAAACAATTAAAAAAAAAACCGGTCAAGAGCATATCAAGTCATGCTCAGTGTAGGGTTTTGTAGTTTACCGTCCGTCACAACAGGCGAACTTAAAAAAGTTTTTATTTATACCATGCTTATAACAATAAAAAAAGGAAAAAAATGTTTTTATCAAACCCCTATTCTTTTTTAAACACCTATCCAACGAAACCTCACACTTTAGGGTTTAAACAAAATAAAATTCAGTCCTTTGACTTTTTATTTTACCACTTTGTCGGCCTGTTTGATGTGTATATTACAGCTTACAAATCCAAATTACAGCTTTCTACTTAAGGTCACTAAGCTAAAGCGCAGATGGACTAACGGACAGACAGACATGGCGATATTGGCGAAATTATAAGGGTCCGTTTGTTACAAGAAATGTTACCATCTTTCTATTATTATGCTCAATAGCGCAATCTAAAGTTGACTCCGGAAGTTACGGAACTCTAAAAAGATAATATTGGAATAGAAAATGCTACTTAAATTAACACATATACAGTCAACCAATTGGAACCCTAGGCCACTCTAGAACCATGTCATAATGACAACGACTAAGAGATTTCCTACAACCTGATTTATAACGTCACTGTGACATGGTTCTAGAGTGGCCTAGGGTTCCAATTGGTTGACTGTACCTATCCTACTTAATGAAAATTGATGGGGTTCAGCTTCAATAATAGTTAAAATTATGTGAAAACACTAAAGCTGTTCAATCTTTGGGATGACTGCTATTTTTGTTTATCCTTAAAACTATTTATCAAGATTTAAGTCAAACCATGTTATCTCTTCCAAGCAAATTAACTGTTACACACAAACATACTCTAAAGTGTTATTTTAAAAGCCAAACTTCTAAAAAAATATTATTTGTATCTACTTCCAGCTCTGCTGAATTCTATTCCGCACATAATTGTAACTACGTGATCTAGTGGGGGCTAATGTATGTTAGTGTAAAACTTGCACAATATACTCGCGATCAGACTAATGACTTGTATGACTAAACGAACTATTAAAGGAAGTTTTAGATGTTACCGGATATCTCAGTTCGTTTGCTCGCTTTTTGCTCATTCATGACTCTACAAAGTCCTAACAGTACCAAACACAAACACCATATTTCATTGACATAAGATTTATCAATGATCAGTATGATCACCATTGATAACGATGGTATACTTGATGGTTGCTTGCTAGAATATCAAAACATACGATATTTTCCTGCCTTTTGTCAAGATCAAATTATAAATTTACGATTTTCACACATTATAAATTTACTAAAACGGAGCTTAATCGTGTAGAAATTTTGTAAACAACCTCCGACGTTTCAAGGGCAACATGGCAATTTCTACACGATTAAGCCCCGTTTTAGTAAATTAATGACATCATAACATTTTGAGTAAAGCGTGACTTATAAAAATGTTTTGTTTATCTACTTATGTGTATTATACTGGCAGAATCTTTAAAAATGTTGGTAACTAGAATATTCCATTGATGTAGCCTGCCGGCTACCTACTTCACCTACTTGCCTTAAGAACTGTAAATCTGGCAAATATTTGAAAATACCAAATTTGAATCTCATCAGTCACAGTCACAGTCAATTAAATCGACACTTTATGTCTTAGTTTGAGTACCTGAAAATCCCGATACATAATTTAATTTTAAAATGGTTTATAATAATTTTGAGAATGATTTCAATTATGAAAGACACTATAAATTACATATTATACTTACAATCCATTTGAGTTTAGGTTAATAAAATTGAATATTCAAACTGCATTGTTGTGAATAGCTACTACGATAAACTTTTTGAAAATAAACTTTTAAAGCCGCGAATAAATTAACTGTTCATCGAAAAATGTACAAATCGTTTAGCACTTATGTTATTGACGTAACGTATATTGCTCATCCGTAATGTTTGTTAACAGATCAATCGATATAATAGGAAATGCTAATAGTTAAGTAAAATGAAATTCCTATTATTACGATAAACACTGTGCAATATGCTTTTATGTTCAAACGGAAATAATTAGAAATAAGTTAGTGTATATCCTTTGAATTAGTTTACTAATATGAAATATGTAAAACAAAGTAAACAAATATCATATTGGTTACCAGGTGGTCAAGTAAAACTATTTCATATCTGTAAAGTACAAATTTATTGTTTATCATAAATAAAGATCATTTAATACTTTAAATTCACTGTATTGCAATAAAAACGTAATCATATATTTTCAATTTAGCTGCTAAACTATATTTTAAACATGCAACATTATAGTATAATATAATATAATCAAAGTTTTACAAAATCAAATTAAGGTAAGTACTTAACTCTGTTCACAGCGCCGGTAGCACAAGAAGTGTCCGCTCGTCGACGAGCGGTCACCTTTATACCTGCCTCTGGTAGGAGGGACAGGGCAGGGCAGGTGGCGAACCTGCTCAGCCCGGTTACTCGCTTACCCACATTTTATCTTTTTTTTTAACGTTAAGTGTTTTATACCTTAAAATGTCACAATAATCAACTGTAATACTTTTAAATCCAACACGGCCATACTGACTAGTACTTCGATCTCGAAGTACAAAGTTACAAATTTACATTACAAAAAAAAGATGAATTAGCTTAGATTTACTTATACTACATTATTTATATTTTGTTTAATCATATAGCCAATTGCCCTGCCATCTAAGCCCCTTCACCTGTTGCGCGTGAAGTTTTAAGGCAGAGATCAGACAATTGACCGACCAACAGATAGCCAAAGGCCCTGACATGTATGCCCCGACACCTGCTGCCCGTGAAGACAGGCAAACATCAGACCAGTGACCGACCAGCATAGATTCATACTTAATTTAATTAAATAACCTTATTTGTAGCTATATGCCCTGACATGAATGCTCCAACACCTGCTGCCAGTGAAGTCAAGCAGACATCAGACATATAACCGACCAGCAGAGTAACTTTTGTAATATGGTAATTTGTTTAAATGTTATAAAATTTATTTATAATAAAAAAAACATCTTATACTTTCTCTTATTTAGACATATCCAACACGGCAAATCCACGCATTTCCTTAATTAATCTTAAGGTAAAAATAAAACATAAAATTTAAATTTACAAATAAAAAGTTTGCACTAAATTTTAAGAAGGGTCATCTACGGATTCGTTTTGATCATTCCATTCACCAGGCCAATATCGCAGTTTTTCTTTGGCTACTGTTATTTTTCTCAAGTTTCCTGTCCCGTTTAATATAAATCGATCGTGATCTAAAATTTCAATTATGCGATATGGACCTCTGAATTTAGGGCTTAATTTATCATTTCGCCTATGTTCTTGGCTGACGTAAACCATGTCGTTAATATTAAATACTTTATTGTTTCGCCTCATTGAATCAAAACGCTCCTTAGACTTCTGTGCTATTAAAGATAACCGTTGAAATGCAAGTTGTCTATCTGCTTGTAAGTCACTATTTGTAGCAGTAGTAGTATTATCTCCGAGAACATCAACTAATCGAGCCTGTATACAAGGAATATTTACACTACGACCAGTTAAAAGATATTCTGGTGAAAATCCGGTAGATTTTTGAACAGTTGTGTTTAGAGACTGTTGAACCTTCCATAAAGAGCTCGGCCAGTCTGACCTATCATCACAAGAGGTTCTTAACATATTAACTATAGTTGAAACGTAACGCTCTACTTGGCCATTCCCTCTCGGTGTACCCGTGGCAATCATGTGGTGATCTATGTGTAATTCTTCAAAGAGCGATTTTACTAGGTTGGCGCTGAAATTAGTTCCTCTATCGGTAATTATTAATTGTGGAACAAACAAAGTAAGTGTTTCACGAATGGCAAATATAAATTCTTGCGAGTTTAGAGTTTTAAGAGGTTTTAAGATACAAAATTTAGTGAAACCGTCAACTAATATTAATATGTGCTTATAGCCATCATCTGACAGTGGAAACGGCCCAGTGCAGTCTAGATGCACTGTGTGAAATGGCATAGGTGTTTTGAGAATTGGATGCAAGTAACCTTGCTTAGGACCCGAAGAACTTTTCCTTTCTATGCAAACTAAACAGTGGGACAAATATTTTTTTACATAAGCCGCCATTCCCGGAAACCAAAAATTTTCACGTAATTTAGAAATTACTTTATCATAACCGAGGTGACAATTTTGGTCATGATATAATTGCAACGTGCTAAATCTGCTCCCTTTAGGTAAATACAATTTGGCTTCCTGGTTTTGGTCAATTTTATACCGTAATAAATTATTTATCATCACATATCGGTTATAGTCCAGTTCTCCCCTTTGCAATTGTTCAATAAGAGATTGAGTTTGTGGATCGTTATCTTGTGCTATTTCCAACCATGATCGAGCTTCATTAGTTTGGCTTTCATTTATAAAATTAATAGTGGGTGATGGAGGCTCAACAGGATTGCGGCTTAAAAAATCAACATGTGAAATGTATTTGCCCTTTTTATAGATAACTTCAAAACGAAAATCTTGTAGGAAAGTCCACCATCTAGCAACGCGCGGTGACAAGTCTTTTTTACTGACCGTAGATTTTATGGCGTTGCAGTCTGTTATAATTTTAAAATCAATACCTAATAAATATACACGGAAATGTTTAAGAGCGTTGTAAATAGCTAGAGTTTCTAAATCGTATGAACTATATTTAGATTCAGCAGGAGTCGTCCTTTTACTGTAGTATGCAACTACTCTGCTTAAATTATTATGCTTTTGAAGCAAAATAGCGCCATAGCCTAAGGCACTGGCATCAGTATGAATTTCTGTAGGTAATGTCGGGTCATAAATTGCTAATAATGGTTTAGATACTAATCGTTCTATGATGTAACTGCGAGCCGCATCCTGTTCGGGACCCCACTCCCATTTTTGGTTATTTTTTAACAATTTCGTTATACTGGCGGTACGAGAGGCAAATTCGGGTATAAATTTACGAAAGTAGCTGGCTAATCCCATCAGCTGTCGTACTTGTTTAATGTTACTGGGTACAGGGGAATTAACTAGTGCTGAAACCTTTGAGTCACTGGGTCTAACACCCTCACTTGAAATATGCCTGCCTAGGTACTGAATACTTTCAGTGAAAAACTGACACTTTTCAGGGTTTATCATAAAACCGGCTTTGCTCAACGCTTGAAGAGTTTGTTCCAAATACGAAAGACCTTCGTCAATTGATAAACAGGGGATTAATAAGTCATCTAGATAAACTAATAGGAATTTCAGGTGATGTACTGCTCTATTGATTGCCCTCTGGAACACTGACGGTCCGTTACAGATTCCAAAAGGCATCTTTAAAAATTCATAATGGCCATCAGGGGTAATAAAAGCCGTAAATTTTATAGATTCTTTTGCTACCGGGATTTGATAAAAACCATTTTTCATATCTATTGATATATAAAATTTAGCCTTTCCTAATTTGTCGATTTGATCCTCGATGAGAGGGAGAGGGTACCTGTCTTTTTCAATATTTTTGTTTAATGCTCTGTAATCGACACACATTCGGTCACTCCCATCCTTTTTTTTTACCAAAAGGACGGGGCTTGCAAATTGGGAATCACTTTCTCTAATAATGTTTTTACTCAATAAATCATTTACAATTTCATTCACCTTCTCTCTCTCAACTGGGGCCAAACGATAGGGACGATAATTAACAGTTTCTTCACGTTTGAGCCTAATTTCTAGTTCTCCAGTCTGAACAGTACTTAATGATTCGGTAGTTGGGATGACCGAGGAATATTTTTGAAACATATTTAAAAGTTTGTTTTGTAAATCTTGGTCTAAATGTTCAATGACTGGCTTAATTTGGATCGCAACATTATTATCGGGGTAGGAAGAAATATGGTTGATTTCCATAATGGGCTTTGTTTGTTTACGCTTTATTGTGCAACCAGATGAATCGGCAATTATTGTCACATTATGATCTTCAACCACATTTCTACCTATAAGTAAATCATAATGGAAGTCTTTATCCTTTACTACATGCATTTCTACCTCCAAACAAATGTCAGAAAATCTAACTGGGACAATAACAGTAGCAAAAACATGCAATCTTCCGTTTCCTGCGCCATTAAGGAACAGGGAACACGGTGAAAAAGGGCAGTTTAATTGCATTGCTATCGATTCCTTCACAATATTATACCCTGAACCTGTGTCGATAAGACAGTTGACAGACATGTCATAAATATTTACTTTAGTCAGTCATAATTTATTCTTAGGTGTTTCAGAACTTTGAGAGCTAGTGACAGTAAATGCTTGCGGCTTACGGTCTTTATACCAACAAGAAGATTCCTCATGACAAATTTTTTTACAAACGCCACATTGTTTTTTGTTAGACGTGCTAGTAGATGGTTCTGGCTTGACATCTTTTGTCGAGTCTAATTGTAATTTAAAGCATTGAGATTTTAAATGCCCCGATTTACCACAAAAGAAACACCTTTTTTTCTCTTGGGAGTTATCAAACTTAAACCGTTTAGTACTGGAAGTATTTTCCTCTTTGTCATTTCCACCCTGTTCAAGCGATCGTTTCTTAGACTTGGTATAAACTGTAAAAAGAGTCATCAGTTCGGCAGTTGTTTTCGCATTACTGTTAAAGGAAGCCATTTTGACGTTTACATCACGTATACTACCACAAACAAGCTCGATTAATTGTGCCTCTGTGAAACTAACTTTAGTGTTTCTCAGAAGCCTGAGTTTTTCCCTGGCATATTCGCAATATGAGTCGGCAGCGTCCGAGTTATATAAAACAGCTTTACTCAATTTATCAGCAAGGTTCTTCTTAGGTGGGTACAAATCTATCAGCTCAGAGCAAAAATTTTCCCACGTCCTACCCTCTTCTGGATCCCAGGAGTCGAACCATAATAATGCAGAGCCCTTGAGGGCCTTACCGGCCTTGGCAACCATAACAACACCATTCCATCCAAGCTCCTTGCCGAGGGTCTCAATGTTGCTACACCATGGCTCAGCTCCGTTGTCACTCGTGGCAGGGTCAAACGTCGGAAGCGCAACGTCATCTTGCCGGCGGTTTGAAGTAACTGCATCTCGGATGGCAGTGAGCAGATTAGCTAGAAGATCGTGGTTCATTCTCCCTGAAATTGTTCATTGCCACAGTTAAAACGCATCTAGGTAACGTATCTCCACTTCTGAATTTAATTTTAAAATGGTTTATAATAATTTTGAGAATGATTTCAATTATGAAAGACACTATAAATTACATATTATACTTACAATCCATTTGAGTTTAGGTTAATAAAATTGAATATTCAAACTGCATTGTTGTGAATAGCTACTACGATAAACTTTTTGAAAATAAACTTTTAAAGCCGCGAATAAATTAACTGTTCATCGAAAAATGTACAAATCGTTTAGCACTTATGTTATTGACGTAACGTATATTGCTCATCCGTAATGTTTGTTAACAGATCAATCGATATAATAGGAAATGCTAATAGTTAAGTAAAATGAAATTCCTATTATTACGATAAACACTGTGCAATATGCTTTTATGTTCAAACGGAAATAATTAGAAATAAGTTAGTGTATATCCTTTGAATTAGTTTACTAATATGAAATATGTAAAACAAAGTAAACAAATATCATATTGGTTACCAGGTGGTCAAGTAAAACTATTTCATATCTGTAAAGTACAAATTTATTGTTTATCATAAATAAAGATCATTTAATACTTTAAATTCACTGTATTGCAATAAAAACGTAATCATATATTTTCAATTTAGCTGCTAAACTATATTTTAAACATGCAACATTATAGTATAATATAATATAATCAAAGTTTTACAAAATCAAATTAAGGTAAGTACTTAACTCTGTTCACAGCGCCGGTAGCACAAGAAGTGTCCGCTCGTCGACGAGCGGTCACCTTTATACCTGCCTCTGGTAGGAGGGACAGGGCAGGGCAGGTGGCGAACCTGCTCAGCCCGGTTACTCGCTTACCCACATTTTATCTTTTTTTTTAACGTTAAGTGTTTTATACCTTAAAATGTCACAATAATCAACTGTAATACTTTTAAATCCAACACATAATACGCTAAAAACCAATTTTAAAAATTGTTTTATAGCTCTTACATAAATAAGTTAACATTTCTGTCCACCAAAGCGATCATATTACCAAATCTCTTCCGACAATTTTAGATACACAAGCTCTTAACGATGTGTCAATATTGAAGCATTGACAGTAAATTAAAACTTAAAATTTTTAATATTTATGAGGTAACTGTGCTGCAAACGAAGGCACGTGGCGCGCCTTTGCCAGTCAGTATGCAAATATGAGTGTGCATGTGTGAATATGCATGAGGCCACTAGAGCGGCACGCACACAGCTGCAACAGTTTCCATTCATAAAACCAGCACTATCTAGCCATGAATTAATCGCAACCTTTGAATATGTTTACTCTCACAAAGGAAGCGGCCATTCAGAAAAACTCGCCCAAACAGGTTTGGCACGTGTCAATGAACGACTGGAGTATTTTGGACGGCGAGCCCGACCGGCCCGGCTCCGTGATTGAAACGGTTTAATAGACGCTCGTTTGAATACTTACTTTGTGTCAATTATAATTTGAAATATTCTTCAAACTTTCAATTCCCTATCATTAAGCTTTTGAGTTTTGAAACAAAGATAATGAACTTGTTTGCGTTGATATCGCTCAATTTATTCGTTACATTGATTTTTAATGTGCTCTCAAATGGTTTGATATGACTATAGTATAATTATGGGTCGAGTAATATTACCTGTATTGTGGCCCACAGACATCGTTCCATTCATTATACATTTTGTATTAAATGCCTGCCTTCGTGTCGAAGACTCATTATGTTTACAAAATAATGTTAAACAATGTCCGGCGAAGTGCTAAGATGTTCATGTTATTGATGCCAACTTGTTAGCACTGTTTTGATGGTCGCACTGTCTGTTTAAATAGTCGTTGTTATCACAGAAAAACTAACGTGAGATTTGTTACACACAGCTCACTATATGTTTATGAGTAAGTATCTACTTTAAACATTTTAATAGCAATGCTTTTATAGAAAAAAATATCACATTTTGTCGCCCCTGACTTGATTTGAACCCTGAAGTTTTGTACACTAAAGTTTTCTTTTCTACTTTAGATATTTAAGATAAAACATAGACAAACAAACATCATCGTTATTTTCGATCTACTCCACACCAATATTGAAAGAGAATAATTAAAACAAAACACTGTGAATACTAAAGGTGACTGCTACTAACATCTTTTTTATATCATTTTAAATTTAAGATTGCTGCATTTAGTACAAAGTACTTACCTTTAGGTTACTAGCGTAAATTAATCATTAAAATCACAATATAATTGACCTAAGCTCGACAGTAATTACATAGTTTGCTATGCGCAGGTTAATAAATTCTAAATTACTTATTTATTGGGAATATTGCAACTATATACCAACAGTTAAGTCCTTCTCAGAATTCTACTGCACTAGACAGCCAGACTTCCCAACCCGGAGCAATTTAGACTAAATTATGCATTGACTGTTTAGTTTACCAGTTGTATTGCTTATTGAAGCAGATGTATGTAGAATTAATTTCCATTGGCTGTTTTTCGTATGAATGAAAGTTGGCGGCCTCCAGGTGACTACGTAGGCGAACTGTTGCAAGCAATAATGTGGGGCGAAAGAGGCCCATGCGCCTTATATTGCAGAGGTTGTAAGCCCTTATGACTTGGTTAGGTTGGGCGCGTCGCAGTCAAATCAGTGGATCGTGCTCCATTCACAAACGCTTGTTGATACCGTTTGCACTTTACACTGTCAAGTCTGCTACGGATAATCTAATTAGCCGTAACATGACGACCAGATAATACTTATTAGACAAAATGACAAAGATAGTCAACTATTCAAATTCCCGTTGTTCCGTTATATGTATCTACTAGCTTTTGCCCGCGGCTTCGCTCGTGTTAGAAAGAGACAAAAAGTAGCCTATGTCACTCCCTATCCCTTCAACTATCTCCACTTAAAAAATCACGTCAATTCGTCGCTCCGATTTGCCGTGAAAGACGGACAAACAAACAGAACAGACACACACACTTTCCCGTTTATAATATTAGTATGGATACTCATCATATTAACCTTACAAAATATTATATGGGTAACAATGGATAACAAATACTTGTTTCAATTACATTTGTCAAAGATATATTTTTTTATAGCTATTAACTTTTTTTTTCTGTAGTTATAGGTAAAGATACCTACTTAACTGTACGTCACCGATACCCAATTATCTACAGCTTCATGTAATCCCAAATAACTAGCATCAGGTGAAGTGTCCAATTTTCTGCCTGATCGATTCCAAAACAGCCAACTCAAGAAATGATTAAAACCTGGGATGACATTAACATGTGGAATGGAAAACCGTAAAAGGTAACGGAAACAGACTGTCACTCGAGAACACAGCGGCGTGCGACTCGCAGCTAGTTAGCCGATAACATCACAGGCACAGCCCTGTGCCTTCTTTATGAAGCCCACTTTCATAATTCCCCACGATATATGACTTAAACTAATTTAGCTAAGATTGCAATTTTAGGTAAGACACGGAAAACGATAATGTAAGGAAATTATGGACCAAGTTTATTGCCTTGCTAGCCTTCGATGGGCATCGCGTTGCGAATCTTGGTCATCGTCTATAAAATGCGTTGTTTATATTTCCTTGGAATAAAGTCGCCAAAACTTGTTTTCCTCGTATATTTGAGTCATCATTTTCTGAACTCTGCTAATTGAAGCAGGTACACAATATAATCATAATCTATCATCACTCAACTTAAAGGAATGGACAGGTTGATAGATAACCAAATAACACACTATATGGTCTTGTAAATTAACCAGTAAATAACGTCTAATGCACTCGAAGCTGTTGTATTAGTGTCTAACCGTCGAAAAATATAGCGGTGCTTTATTTATATTCCCACTGCTTACGAAACTAATAGTCATACTGACAATATTGGTTTACATTCAAACGAAATTGATAGGTGTTAAGTTTTAAAAGCACAATTGAAAAAAAATTATCATTTTTAAACGAAATGTCAACATGTCCCCTGAGGAGAGATGGAGCTAAAAGATGATACGGACAGCACAATTCCTAGAATGAAATATGAATATTAGAGCATTTCTTCAACAGGTGTTGGTTAATAAATAAGGCGGGATTATCCGCGGACGGATCTAATCGCATCATGTTTACACTACGAGATGTTCAGCAGCTGCCGCGATTATCGGCCCTATTTAAACTGCAAACATATTGGACCGACTTGCCGCTATTTATTGTTAACCTCCCCTATCGCTTATCTAACTCGCCTTTTATATACGACTGTCCTTGTTAGGCTGATTTCTGCAGAATATCTTCAATTTGCGCAACCTGTGATTGTTTTTGAATGCAAATGGCCAGTTGTAAATATATCGCCGCTTGTCCGATTAGGTATCTCGTACTATTTCCATTTATCGCTTGTAACTACGTGAACGAATATGGAATCAGTTTTAATGTGGTTTACACGGTTCTTTGTCCGGCACATAAAGCTGAGGTATGTTAATGTTCATTGAAAATATAATTCATAGTTAGAGAGACAACAAGCCCAAACAAGCCAAGGTTTTATTTATATTTATTACGTAGAACAACTAAAAAGGTCGATATGAATGGACCAGCTCACGAACAAACAAAACGAGTCGTGTTTTATGCCGAGCATTTAAAACTTCTCAATAGCATCTCGTATCGGGGCATGTTACAATAATTTCGTTAGGTAAGTACTTAACTTAAATGTGGACTTAAACCCATTATATAAAATTAATAGCCGGTTCTCCAAACAATTACCCGTCCAGTTAAATGCTATCAGCGAATCTATGGGTTGAAATCTCATAACCTTTTGCCTCGAGTCGAGCCAACCGTATTGAGGCGGAGGACTGACCGCTACAGAGACCGTTTACACTTAGCGATGTGTTTGCAAAATTTACACCGCTCTCACAAATTTCAACATGTTTTATTGTGCAAATACGCCTTTTAGTTTGTAGTGACCCTGCCTAAAAAGCAGCAGACTCGATTCCTGGTAAGATAATGTGTGTGTTTATGACGTGAGTTATTTATGTTTTCTATGGGTATATCTAAGTGTTTGTCAGTGTCTTAGTACCTACCCACAACACAAGCTTCACTGTGCATTGACCAGTTTATTTTTAATAGAAGTCACTATGAGAGGTAGAAGAAACTATATACGAAAACGCTTCATTTTAAAAGCTTTCCTAGTTAACAAAAGGCAAATTGTAGTTTTCTATAAATCAGGCATTCCTTGACAAAATGTGTATTTCAAAAGCGAAATTATTTAAAATTATTATCAAAAACCTTAGACAGGTACGTACAAGAGATATACAAAGCCGCTGATCGGCAGAAACTGACAAAAGTTTACGCACATCAATCACTTCACATCAATATCACAATATCAATCAAGTCAGCCTACGTCCTCCCACTTCCATTTAAAGGATCCTCATTTCTACATGTCATTGCATTTAGGAAATGAAGTACCTATTACTAGTGGCAGGAAATTGACTTTGCAGTACTGTGGTCCTACATCGTACCGCAAACATAAAAATCTAAATTTTAAATATTTGTCTGTACCGCTTCTACATATCTAAGCGACAAAGAGGGAAATAGATGAGAAACGAATGAAGTGGATGGAAGTTATGGGCCTGATTGGCACACAGATTTGGTGGAAAATTATGAAAAGGAAAAAATATAATGCGGAGAAGAGTTTCACAAATGTTACCTAAAGATTTTAGGTAAAGTAAAACATGCTGAAAATATAAAGCGACTTGCTGTCTTCGGAGCTATAGATAAACAAAGCAAGCTGGATGGAGCGCCCGGTTGTTTTGTGCGGCAATCGCAGCGTTTAGACGCATGCGATTAACGGAATGCGTTTGCCCCGTATGTTTCACCTGCGTCAACCGCGTAAAACAATAGTAGATTACATACCAAGGCCGTTTTAGTGGGAAATGCCTCGGATCCCATGTAATATGTACTAACATGTGATCCGAGGCTTTCCCATTTAACGGCCGAGGTTTGTATACTATTTTTCTGCCCGACGGAGCCGGCAGGCGGCAATTTAGTTTTGCGTAAAGTGGCGCTTACCGGCCGGAGGACTGAAAAGGTCTATTATTATATTACCTGATTTGAAATGATCTGCGTCTAACGCATTGCGTGTAACGCAGCGTTTATCGCATAAAACAACCGCGCGCTTAATTACTAAAAACTTATGACTGTTTTCTTTTGCCGTTTGTATTATTGATGAGTTACTTTTTAGTAGTTTCTAGTTTAATAACAATAATATTTTTGAGAAAGAGAACCGTTTTTGTATAAATTTACTGTAATTTACGGCCGTGTTATTTTACATTTTCAATTTAAAGCTTGTTTTATAGCCAAATATTTTTTTTTTTCAATATTTAATATATTTTTATGTAATAATTCCTCTGAAAGTGCATATTTTTCGACATAAAACGACTTAAATTAATAACTAATGAGAAATGTACTGAAAATGACATATCTTCGGAGGACCCACGATCCACTAGCGCCCCTAGCGGCGAATTCACATGCGGTAGTCCTCATTATGAATGAATTGATTCATATTATCATCCATGCATTTTTGAACCTGATGGTACCTTCGACAACCAGATGAACAAAAAGGGTTTTCTCAAATGGGTTATACTAGAGAAATAGATGCGCGCGCAGCGCAGGCTGTGAATGGGCTCAAGTGAATCACGCGTCCATTCATGAACGCCCCCGCTGCGCACGCGTCGGGCAAACGCATTATTTGCCAATACAGTATTGTTTGATCGCAGATCTGCTGCCTCTCACTTCCTGCCTACGATGCTCAATGATTTCCTTTAGTTAATGTCTCATGCAGTATGATCTATTTGTAAATTAAAAAAAAATGATTTCTAAAATGTTTTTAATTAAAGTAGATAAGTACGTAATTTAAAACTTTCTTAATTTACGAATGAGAATATAAATTAAGTTATTATCATTTTATAGCAGTATCTGGGTGCATATACCTACCGCATTTAGCTTGTTTCTGTTTAAATAATCGTAAGCATTTCACTTTTCGAAAAAAAATATTAGGAAAGTAATATTTTTATTTTTAAAAATCTTTCACAATCATTATTTTTACTGAATGTGCGCTGTAAGTTTCATTGAATTCGTTAAAGGCGAAGCAATCAATGATTAACAAATATATCAAAATAATTAGCTAGGTAATTTAGTTACCTTTGTATTTTAATAAATAGTAGGTACGAGCATAGGCCAATATTCGATTTACATTTTCGGATGTTTAGTTTTGTTTAACTAGCAATTTTTTATTACCAAATAATAATTGTATTTAATAAGCGGTTTTCCGCGCGTCGACAGCCGGTGTGATAAAAGCCTTATGGGTCTTATTATATGTTATTAAACATTGAGCTTTGCTAGTTTCCGGCTCAAATCGTGAAATTATAAATAAACTGTTAGTAGTGACTTTAAATATGACTTAGTGACTTTTAATATCGGTTTATGGCAGTAATATGATGTTATATTTACGACTACTATACACTTCTACTGACAGACAAACGGTTCAACCCTGGCTTATGCTTAAACAATCTATTCGTATTAAATTAAACTAGTATTGCTGATTACTGGATTGCATCGATTTTCAGCACAGAAATTGTATTTATATTTAAACTAGTGACCCGCCCCGTCTTCGCACGGGTGCAATGTATTATAGGTACATATAAACCTTCCTCTTGAAACGCTCTATCTATTAAAAAAATATATACAGACAGCGGGAAGCGACTTTGTTTTATACTACATATGTAGTGAAATATATAAATACAACTAATAAGGAAATACGTTACCACTATTGCGTCGAGATTGTCTGTTTTTGGTCCGCTGGTTGGCTGGTAGCGAATGCAAAGCCGCGCCAAGTACCTAAGTTTAAATAAATAAATAAACATTTAAACGAAACTTAGCAGAAAATCAAAGTAACGCGTATCCATCATGGTAAAGTCATGATTGATGTGGATTCAAGCATTATTTATTAGTAGGTAGTTTATGTGATTGTATATGATGAAATAGTAATTATTTACAATTACATGAATATAAATGTGAAAAATGTAATGTCAGAAAAGTTTTCGATATACCTACTCGTATAATATGCGGTTTGAACGCATCATGGAGAGCGTATGATATGTGTGTAAGTATATAAAGATATAGGATATGTTATCTAAGTACCTGTTGTTATTTTTTTCTGATCTCACGCTTTATTGAGTTTAGGTATATATATATATATATATTATTGGCTTAAGATAATTTGTGTAAAAATGTTCCTCTATTTAAAAAACTAGGTACTGGTTACTCTTAAAAAAACGGGAGGACTCAGCAACTTTTAAATGTTAATGGCGGTCAATAAATATTTGAAGATGGCGCCTTCCGCACACTTGAGTTAGCTGACTGTAGCCTTGACACTTAAGCGCGACATCGAGCCTTAATGAATCATCCATCAGATGTACAAAAAAATGTAATCAAGGCTTTTAAGTTTCGTGATTTTTGCCGTCCAGTATGAGGATGGATTATTTAGGGTTCCGTACCCGAAGGGTTCTTAAAGAACTAGAGATTAAGGAAAGGCTATCTGCCGTCGTACAGAGGAAAATCCTCACCTACTTCGGACATGTTTCTCGCAGAGGTCCAGACTCGGTGGAAAGACTGGCCGTGCAAGGCCGAGTCAATGGTTCTAGATCGCGAGGCCGTTCGCCAATGCGATGGACGGATCAGATTAGGGCACTAACAAGTGCCCCCGTCAACGAATGTGCTCACAAAGCTCAGACCAGGGGGAATTGGAGAAGAATTGTGCAACGTGCCACCACCAAACCGCATGGGTGATCACGACAGCTCTGTCAAGAGCTTACGCCTAAGAAGAACCCAAAGGGTAAAAACGGGCCCTATTACTAATACGTTCAATACGTTCATCGTAACAATCAATGTATGGGAAACTTGTCTGGCGGATGCCCGGCGGACATACCCACTGACGGATTGCCCGAACGTATATGGCCGGCATAAGACTCCGCTGTCAGTCCGTCTGACACCAGGCTGTGACTTATAAACCACGACAGCTAGACAGTTGAAATTATCACAAATGATGAATTTTGGTTGCCGCATGGTTGCCGCTATAACAACAAATACTATAAAACAGAATAAAATTAATGTAAGGGCTCCCTTACAACGATCGTGATTTATTTGGCATTTTTATAAATAATGGTACGGAACCCTTTGTGCGCGAGTCGACTCGCACTTGGCCGTTTTCTTTATGAAAACCGGGTCCTTACCATGTGAGCTATATGGCCTTGTGTGTAGGTAACACACTAAGCCATATAGCTCACGGCCACGCGAAATGATTTTGAATAGAAAGGCATTGTGTTATATATACACATACACATAAACATTAATGTATGCAATCAAATTGATTGAGCTGTGCTAGATTTTTGTAGCAGGTGTAGTTTAAAAAGACCTTTAAACCTACACGAAATTGTGTCTATCAAAATTATCAAGTAATTATATCAATTATATGTAATCAATATTGAGTCTCATGTTGTTACTCATTTAAACACGAGGAAGCATGGAATGAGTAATACTTGTACTAGAAAAAATATAATGTAAGCACGGAAGTATTTTATACTAAGAATAATAAATAGGTACTTAAGTAGTTAAACTCTGAAGGCAATAGCTTTAGCAATTGCTTTTGAAAAGGATTATTTGTGGCTAAACCTTCACTAATGCGAACTAGATTTGAAAAGGGCAGGTCATGTCGAACGTGGGTGGATACAAATTCGATTGGATAACGACATTTTGATCGAAATTTAACTAAGATTGACACTATCTTAACCTATTTTGCTGGACTGGTTAAGTGCCGCGTTAAAGGTCAATATTAAAATTACCAACAAATTTATTGTCAATGTCATTTATACAATAATGTTACGTTATTTCACATCTGAAGGAAATTTTACTGCTCTGTAATATGTAAGTATAGATAGTACAAATAAACAAGAAAACAAGTAAATTAAAAAAAGAACAAGGATTTTGTAACTACCGTCTTGCAAGCAACTTTAGGATAACACAAGTCAGTTGATAAGTGACTATAAGGCTGGATTTGACCAAACTTTTTAACCAAGAGTAACGCTTACTCTTGGATACTACTCGTAATGTCAAAATCCCATAGTAATTTGACGTTACTATCTGAGAGTAAGCGTTATTCTCAGAATCAAAATTTGGTAAAACGCAGCCTAAGACGATTCTAATGATATTCCATCTGCATACATTGTAATCCGTCTACTATTAGACCGTGTGATCAAAAAATATACCGCTTCATCAACAGTCCAGTAAAAACAAAATTGCCGGAGTTAATTTTCATAACAAGCAACTACATACTAACGTCATGTACTTACCAATAGTACCTACATAACGGTAGTTCTTGGTGCGATATACATTTGCAGTGACTAAAAGATGGGCTGCGTACTCATTATCACAAATCTTATCCTGTCACAAACAAAAACCTTCTCTCAAATAGGAACAGTTCTCTAGAAACTCCGTATTTCAAAATACACATTTCGAGAAAACAGTTTAATTTGATTTCATAGAATACAATCTATTTTAAGAGCAAATAAATACCAGTAAACTGGATTTAGTACTTGGCAATTCACTTTATGTCATACATTTGTAATATGAATAGTGCAGAAAATTGGATTAAATTTGTGTTCGGAAACGTTTGAAGCACAAATTTGAGAGCAGGTACTGGCTTACACGTTACACATAATTCATGCTTTGAAACAGTTTTATAACAACAACTATTTGGTTAGTTTATTTTAATAGTTTTCGTGAATTTTCCTTTTTAAACCAAGCCGGCCCGATGATAGCGTGATCTCGTTTACTCCGATACAAATAGACAGTGTGCGGTGATTCCGCTGTTTACAGTCTCATAATAACTGATCAGTAGTCCTTATGCCGCTGCAATAGGGACTACAAATGGTCCGTTGACAGCGTTCGCGGTGGTATATTTGTACTACAAAGTACTTACTCTAGTGTGCTTACCATGAGTTGCACGCAACTGTATTCGATTAGCGACTGCGGCACTCGAAAGTATGTCCGACTCGCTCCCACCATTACTCTGGCAGGACCGAGACGGACATATATAACGCAGCAGTCGCTATCGAATACGGCCACTTACAACTCATGTGTGCTTACCATGAGTTGTACGTAGGTATCCGTAGGCGTTAGCGACTACGCGTTTCACGTACGCGTAGTAAGAGCGAGACGGACATACTATAGAAACGCAAAGTCGTTAACGCCTTAGGTTATAAACAACTCATGGTAAGCACACTCAACTTGTGTCGCCACTTACGCGCGGCCGCCGCGGCCCGACGAAAGTTTGAACGTTTTTTAATGAATTTAAATGTGTTCTTAATTCTAAACTGGTTCAGGTGCGTTTAAGTGCACCTCCATTTACACCGGCGATTATACACGTTAATTAACTTAAGTAGCCAACCGAAAGCGAATAAAAACGAACACGCATTCTTAATTTGCATTTCTTTTTCATTAAAATGGACTCTGCTTACTGGTAGCGAGCGGATGAGAAATTGCTGGACATAAGACGATTTTTGTAAATGATTTAATAATTGATAAAATTTTATAATATTTTAATTATATATCTGTGGGGTTTGCAATAGTAATTAAGTGACAAATCACAAGTCCGTATAAAAGGCAGCCAAATAATCGGCAGCCCAATAATTCGTGTCCATTTTTTTGGTTGCGGATTATTGGGTTGCTGATTATTGTACTGCAAAAACTGTGGCTTCGGATTATTGGCCCGCTACCGAGCTTGTCCGACCCGATAAAAGGCAGCCCAATAATCGGCGACCCAATAATTGGCGACCACGATGTACATGGATTATTTGGCTGCCGATTATTGGCCTGCTTCGAGATTGCTCGACCCAAGAAAAGGCAACCCAATAATCGGCGACCCAATAATTGGCGACCACGATGTACATGGATTATTGGGCTGCCGATTATTGGCCTGCTTCGAGATTGCTCGACCCAAGAAAAGGCAGCCCAATAATCGGCGACCCAATAATCCATGTACATCGTGGTCGCCAATTATTGGGTCGCCGATTATTGGGCTGCCTTTTCGCGGGATGCGGATTAGTGGCACCCCAAATCACTGCGTGCAAACTTCATTCACGTTTTTTTTCTACTCAGTTTTCAGAGTACAGAGAGGGGATTTTTTCAATCTAAAAGTGATTTTCTATTGGTGATACCAATATTACCAATTCGAAGTATTCGAACAGTATAAATGAAGGAAGGGCGAAAATAAAGACTTCCTTATTATTCAATGTAAATACCAATAAAATCTCTGAGAATAGAGCTCATCTGTTTAGCGTTTTTTCGGCATTTTCCATGGCACGAGCAATGGAGGCCCTTGGCAAAAAATAAATGAATTGAGGTAATTTTAATGGCTCAGCTAATCTTATGAAAGGCATACAAATCGACGCCAATCAAACTTCCTGAAAATTTAAACAAACCGTCATAGTGATTGTAATAACCTAAGTTTTATGGTTTTAATTAAATCTCCAAGAATAAGTTATTTACCTTTTGTTTTTATGGAATATATGGCATATTTGTATGGAATAGACAATGTGGAGGAGCTTACTAAATGCCTCCAGGAAGTTATGAGCAAAGAAGAATATACATATAAGATAGTGTCAAGGAATGAATTAATAATCTCCACTAAAACTGTGCCAATTTATAAAAAACTGATTGATCATATTCGCGCCAAAGGACTGATTGGCCATACCTTTAAACCGAAAGAGGAGAGGTGGCAAAAAATAGTCATCAAGAACCTTCATCATACCACTCCAAAAGAGGCTATTGTAGAAGCTATAGAAAATACTGGAAATAAAGTAATGGGAGAAATTGTCAATGCACGCAAGAAAAATACAAAAGATCCATACAATGTATTTTTTGTGAACCTAGAGCCGCATCAAAATAATAAACTTGCTAAAGAAATACAATACATATACAACCAACGGGTCAAAATAGAAGACCCAAGGAGAGTAACAAGTTTAGTTCAATGTACACGCTGCCAAGAACTTGGCCATACAAAAAACTACTGCATGCGCCCCTATGTGTGTGTCAAATGTGCTGGCTCCCACATTACTTCTGCATGTAAAAAAGACAAAAATACTCCGGCAACCTGTCATCTCTGCGGAGGATCCCATCCAGCAAGTTACAGAGGGTGTAAAGTATATCTTTCAGTATTAAGTAGAACAATGAAATCTAAACGCAGTACTACATTTGTCAATCAGAATAAGAAACCAGAAATGACTGACAAACATGCTAACTCCATATCACAGCAAACCATAGCAGGCCTGGAATCTGACATATACATTAATGAACCATATCATGAACCAACAATACAGGAGACTACTAATATAGCACCAAGAACGACACAACGTATGTATAGTGAAACTGTAAAACAGCAGACACAGGTGAGACCTAACACTGACTTTAGGAAGTCACAGCCAAACCAACTCAATGAATTAGAACCAACTACTTACTCAAACCATAATGATTATCAAAAATTGTTATTTGATACATTAAACAAACAAGCAGAGAAAGTTGACCAACTTCTGACACAAGTAGGGGCTCTCGTCTCTTTAATAACAACGCTCATTAATAAGTTACCGTGACTGATCTCAGAATAGCTTTATGGAACATTAACGGTTTACAACCAAATAAAAAAGAAATAGAAACCATACTTGTCACAAATAAAATAGATATAATGTTGGTGTCAGAGACCCACTTAAACAATACAAAACAATTCAAATTACAAAACTACAATGTATTCAATACAAATCACCCTGATGGAACCTCCCATGGTGGGACAGCAATATTAATTAAGAATAATATCAAGCACTATCTACATAGTCAATATGAAGAAAACTTTCTACAAGGCACCACTATTACTGTGCAGGACAGGATTGGAGAAATAAATATAAGTGCCGTATACTGCCCGCCAAGATACTCTATCAAAGAAGCAGAGTTTAAAAAGTACTTTATGAGTCTTGGAAACAGATTTATCAGCGGAGGTGACTGGAACAGCAAGCATACACACTGGGGCTCCCGACTAATAACAACCCGGGGCCGTGAACTAAAAAAGTGCATTGACAGCCTGAAACTGATGACCCTATCAACTGGAGAACCTACATATTGGCCTACTGATACAAATAAAATTCCTGACCTCCTGGACTTCTTCGTTGTTAAGGGGTTCTCTGATACGTATTTTAATATTGAAGGCTGCTTTGATAGTTCTTCTGATCACTCACCAGTCATAGGGACATTTAGTACAACCATTATACAACAAGAACATCCATTAGGGTTGTGCAATCATAAAACAGACTGGGCTGCTTTTACAGAACATCTTGAAAACCAAATTGATTTAAGAGTCAAGCTCAAGACTGAAGAGGACATTGACGAAGCAACCTTCTACATAACAAACAAAATTCAAGAAGCGGCATGGCTTACAACACCATTTACCAAAACAAAAAATAATATAAAAAATATTCCTTTGGAAATACGAAACAAGCTGAGGGAAAAAAGACAACTGAGAAGAAGATGGCAAACAAGTAGATTTAGAGAAGATAAAACAGCATTTAACAGGGCTGCTAGAGAACTTAAAGAAATGATAAAAGAAAACGAAAATGAAACATTTCAGCAGAAACTGACTTCTCTGTCTTCCTCAAAACATGACAACTATTCCCTGTGGAAGATTACTAAACAATTTAAAAGGCCAAAACAAACAGTCCCACCTTTAAGATCATATGATGGACACTGGGCGAAGAAGCCTGAAGAAAAAGCTGAATTGTTTGCACAGCATCTTAGTCTAGTTTTCACACCAAATACATCCACATTACAAGATTTTGAGAAAGAGGTTGATGCTACAATAAATAGTGATCAACAATTATCACTACCATTGAAACTAGTCACACCCAGGGAACTCTGTCGAGTGATAAGAGATTTGGGCATGAAGAAGGCTCCAGGATTCGACTTGATCACGGCTGAGATTCTTAGAAACCTTACAAAAAAGCCTGTAGTATACCTCACTATGCTATTCAATGCTATCCTAAGAATACAATATTACCCTAAGTTATGGAAAGTCTCCCAGATATGCATGATACCGAAGCCAGGAAAACCTCCCACAGAACCTAGCTCTTACAGGCCAATCAGTTTGCTACCAATTTTATCCAAGACTTTTGAGAAAATTTTACTGTGCAGGCTAAAACCAGTACTAGAAGAGAACAACATAATCCCTGATCACCAGTTTGGATTCCGTCAAAATCACTGCACAGTTGAGCAGGTACACCGCGTAGTAACTAAAATAAGACAATCCTTAGAGCGCAAAGAATACTGTGCAGCAGCATTTCTTGACATACAACAAGCCTTCGACCGCGTCTGGCACAAAGGGCTACTATACAAGCTGAAAAATCTACTACCGAATTCATTCTATATGGTTTTGAAGTCCTACATACTTGAGAGAAAATTCCAAGTAAAATATAATGATGAATACTCTGAACTATATGATATCCGGGCCTCAGTTCCTCAAGGCTCTGTTCTTGGGCCAGTGCTGTACTCAATATATACCGCAGATCTTCCAAATACAGATGGCGTCGTCACAGCGACATACGCTGATGACACTGCGTGCCTTGCCGCCGACAAGGATCCTGCCGTGGCATCTCAAATATTACAGTCCCACCTTAAAAAAATAGATGAGTGGCTTGAAAAATGGAGAATTAAGGCCAGTACAACAAAGTCGCTCCAAATAACATTTACACTAAGAAAGGGAGACTGCCCCCCTGTGAGTCTACGCGGAGAGACACTACCAAGTGAATCTTGTGTAAAATACCTAGGCCTTCACCTGGATAGGAGGCTCACATGGGCCAACCACATAAAAGCAAAGAAAACTGCGGCTAACCTACAATTCAAGCGCTTGCTATGGCTAATAGGAAGACAATCCCCCCTGACGCTTAGCAACAAACTCTTGGTTTATAAATGCATCATAAAACCTATCTGGACATATGGTATACAACTCTGGGGATCGGCCAGCAATTCCAACATCGAAATTCTCCAAAGGTTCCAGAATATCGCCCTCAGAACAATAGCATGTGCACCCTGGTTTGCCCGAAACAAAGAGATACATGAATACCTAAATATCCCGACCATCAAAGAAGAAGTAAACAGATTCTCAAAGTTATACAAAGAAAGACTTGCAAATCATAAAAATGAACTTGCAAGAAATTTATTAAATGCCAGTAACACTGTAAGACTCAAAAGATGGCAAATCTTGCAACTAGACCAGAGAGAATAACCCACACCCTCTCTTCATATGAAAGGAATGGCGGTTAATGGACCACCACCTGTAAACAAGAAAAAAAAACGAAACCAGACAATCTGATTATGGCTAAAAAGCCGATTGCAGATGGAAAAATTAAAAAAAAAAAAAAAACCTTTTGTTTTGTATATTACGATAATACAAACGTTACAGTAGCGAATGGTATCAGTGGTGTTTGATGACTTAGTGTGAAAATATAAGGAGACAGACACAGTGACAAAACATGTGATGCCTTTTGTTTACGTTGTTTGTAAGTTCGATTGACGGCGATTTTAGAAATTACGTACTCTATTACTAATTTTACTCTGCAGTGTTGTTGGAATTGGAAGTTGTAAGTATTCAAGCTAACCTTTAAGTGTAGTGCGCTATTAGTTTTATTCAGACCCTGTATAAATTCCACATCAATTTATTCTATCACTACTAAGTCAACGTATCCTAATGCTTTTACATAATACGATAGTAAAGTGAGTTTATTTCTAACTTATAAGGCATATTTACGCTGAGACAGAAAACCTCATAAGAATACACTATTAACACACTTGCATTTTCCTACTCAGTAAATACCACACACTCACACACACATTCACACATACAGTCACACATACATTCTCACATAAAATTACACACACAATTCATTGTTAAATTATATGATACTTTTTCCATTGACTTTAGTTTGTATTACCATTTTAATTTAGTTTTTATTTAAAAATGTTTAACTTACTTGTATCTATTAGTACTTATTGCAACTACTCGTATGTCGAATTTAAATGCAATGCTAGTATTTTTGTAATTTTCCATCCACGTCACAGGCATTGCCTAGTCCACACTAAATTTGTAATTTTGTTAAAATTTATTTCTGGAAATAAACAATTTTTTTTATTTTATTTTTTTATATATAAACTAAATATTCGAATATATATTTGTATTTGAATACTAAATGATATTTCCCAAATTCCTTAAAAATACTGTTCTGGCATAGTATATGAAGCATATCTGGCCGAGTAATGGTATTTTATAAGTGTACATTAAGTCGAGATAAGCCGCTGTTATTACAAATAAACAAGTTGTATTCGACGCATTCATATTTTTATGCTCGTTATTTATCCCTTTTATAATTTTATAATCGACTATGTAAATGTGTACACGGCATAAAAAAATATGTTCGTGTAGATAATGAAAAAAAAATACAATTCACGAAATTGATAAAATAAATCAGCTGTTTCAATGGTTACTTTATACAGGCACATCAATTTTGTTTGTAGTAGGATAGGAAGAAAATAAAACTTTACGAGTATCATCTAGTTTTTTAGAGAAACTTACGTAAACATACAGTATAATTCTGTCATGTTCCACTGAAAAGTAGTGTGCTTATTAGTGTACCAAATAGGCAGGGAAGCCCGGGAAGGCACTAAGTACTATACTACCTCTATATTATTAACTCATTACCTTTGAAACGGTCTGGCCATTTGGACACACTGTTTATCTGTTAACGGCTATTTTTAAAATCGTTCCATAAAATTGGAGAGCTAAAGTTTCCGGTCGTTATTGACCTATCTATAACAATGAGGCTTTTAGAACAAATACGATGCCGAGTGCCATACTAAAGGTTAAACCTGACAAGTGACATAGGAAGGTCCGCCGAAGGTCTAGCGGGGCTTTTGCGCAAGTTAGTGAATGGGCCCAGCCTCCGTGGGTGTATTTATGAATGGACGCGAATTCGAGTCGTACGCACAGCCATGTTGACTATGCTGGGAGAGCGCGGGTGCGTCGAAGAATTGTTCACAGTCAGTGTTACTGTGAGCTTGAGGTCTGTAACTTTTAAGCGTAACTTGTATGCTCTCTTATACTGGTTTGCATGAGCACTTGCCTCGCGCGCACATTTGTAATGCTAACTTTTTACTGGCGTTCCAAGTCAAAATGTCGTATGTAACATAAAACTTGTACGGAAACTGGACTTTTTGGTTATGCACGGTAGTTATGTCACGGCCGCGCTGCTGCGCTACGCTTTATTCTTCATTGTGCTAATGGCAGCTGTCAATATCGACACACATGTAGCGTTGCGTAAGTTTCGTTCATAAAATACGCCCGATGTTTGTATTTGAGTAAATTATCAATGACAAAATATGACACAGTAGCGCCTCGCCTGTTTGTTGTTGTTAGTAACAGTCGTGCAAATGCTAATCATATTTGTTCAATGCAAGGTACAAACACTCACATTATCTTTAGTTTTTTAGGAAACGGAAATAAAAGCAATATTTTAAGCCAATAGTTTAGACTCTTAAGAAAGAGTTGGTAAAGAATTTTGTGACAAGATTTTAGATTACCTATAAAGTTTGAGAGCGTTGACCAGCGGTATGACGTGAGACTTTCAATCCAAAGGTCTTGGGTTCAAATCCTGCCCACTCGTAGGTAGTTTTTCGGAACTTATGTACGAAATATCATTTGATATTTACCAAGCGCTTTTCGGTGAAGGAAAACATCGTGAGGAAACCGGACTAATCCCAATAAGGCCTAATTTACCCTCTGGGTTGGAAAGTCAGATGGCAGTCGCTTTCTTAAAATTAGCGCCTACATCAAATCTTGGGATTAGTTGCCAAAGCGAATCGCAGTCTCCCTGAGCCGTGGCGTGGAAAACGCCAAGAAGAACAAGATTACGTATAAATGTAAGAACCCATTCTGTATTTCAGTCTTAAGTTTTTTTACTTAGCCGCGTCTATTTGTTATCGTAAGCCGATAAGGCGATATTGCTATAAAGATTCAATTAGAAGCGAAACTTATAAACAATCGACAGAGTGGCAACTTTATCTACAATCATGCACTTATATGGCTATCTGAGGTAGACTTAAGTGGCGACCGGAAAAGAAGCTCCCTATCAAGGGCAACTAAAATTCTAGTCAAGATCGCATGGAATCTTTGGACGAGGGCAACAGACAACCGGTCTTCGTAAAGAATCCGGGGATTACTTAAGTCTACGTCCAGTGGTGATATTATGATGCTGACAATATGTTATTGGATACCGCTACCACCTTGCACTCGCTCTTGCACGCACTAACTTTGGATACAATTTTCTATTACTTTATTTTTTCTTAAAGATGTGACATCAATGCGATTGGTGAAAATATTTATTGAATTTAATAAATCAATTCTATAGACAAAATCAAATCCGCAACGTAGGCTTCGTCAGAGTAGAGTCAAAATACGCTATCTCTTCCAAGCAAATTAACTGTCAAACTTCAATTTTAAACGTCAAAATTCTATGTAGTTATGGCGTTTATTTAGCACCTTCACAGTCTGTATTATCAAAATCTAGAAAACTTAGGTACAGACATAAATAAGATTTAATATAGAAGTATGTGTTTATAAGTCTAAACATGCCTCTAATCTAATTCAAAGAACTCTGAGGACCTGAAATTAACTAAGAGTTCTTGCTCAGAATAATTTAAGCATCGTTCCTGCTCAATATACCCAATGGCGACACTACATACAAAAATAAGGACCCAGCTTCGCCTTCATCTTGCAGTATCCAATATCTGCATTCAAATCTAAGTAAATTCGAAAGGATTACCATTAATTGCACGCCCCCGGTCAGCCTTCGTTCAGATTTAAGCATGACGTAGCCCGGGCATTGACAAACGACGCGCCGTATTAGGCGGTGACTGCATTAGAAACTCTCTCAATGGAGGCTGTGTATTCCTGCCAGTCTCAGTTGATGTCTCGCCAAGACCAATGTTATTTGACCTGTCTTTATATGTGCTTGTTTTAAATGAAAGGTAAACCACTTTGTTACTTGTTGATAAGCTTCAAGTTCAAAATCCTTAATGTCATAAAATGTCAAAAAATTAAATTACAATGAAAAATTACACTAAGTATACATATGTATACACAATAAAAATATGTCAGGTACAAATTAAATCATTAATAGTAAAATTGGATAAAAAAATCACATAATTAGAATTAAACACACACAGAAATAAATTAGCTATTTGAAAACTCGTCAACACTGTACAAAGAGTTTTCGATTATAAAATCCTTCAGCTCCATTCCTAAATTAATCTTTATTAATGACATTTGCGGCTTATCGGCAAGCGACAAAGTAAAACGTGCAAACTTTTGTAGACGTTCTACAATTATCGAATTTAAACTATTGTGAGACATATTTATATTATAATAAAATTAAGGATAGCACTCACGACTCCAGGACCTTAGTCCGGTCTTAAACGAATCATCCTCAACCGGTTCTGTCATCAAGGGCGCTGCGCGCGGCGAGAAAGAAGTAGCTCAGTCCGCCTGCACGCGTCGTCGCGCACGGTCGTTGACGCTTGATAATGGCATCCTAAGATGTCCGAAAAAATACGTGAGTGCTATGCGTAATTTTATTATGACGTCCTACAAGTTTGAAAGCATTGGTGAAGTATTCTCCAAACCATCTTTTCAAAAAAACATTACTTAGGGGCAGTATTCCTTGCCTATTTATTTTTTTCCAAAGCAAAACATATAAAATAACTAAGAGAACAGTCGCTATGAAGATCGCAAAAATATCTGACACAATCTTATTTGTACAGCTATAAGAGCGTGTCACATATTTTTGCGGCTTTCATAGATAGAAGATACTATATTGCAGGTTACATGTTCATGCCATGCACAGAAAAAAATGTCAACCACACCACACCGAATTTTCCATATACATTGAACGTGTATGGAACGGAATGTCTATGAGATTAATGCCAGTTTATAACACTTAACATTCATATTATAAGATAGAAATTAAGAAATTGGAACTAGAGCAAAAAAATCCACAAGTAAGGCCTCTTTGGTAAGGTTCGTTGGACTCTGACTGACCCGTGCGCGGTAAGCTACTAGAACGCTGCGCGTGCGCACCTGACCTCACATCGAATTACTCGATCCTGGCAAATTGCAACAACATGTTATTAGTTTTACTGTGTGGCTGGTTATTGTTATAAGCTTTTGTTTGACTTAGAACACGTAATGTCATAAACATATTCTTGTATCTAAGTACTCGTGTAGGTACTACAAGAATACCGAGGGCTGGGCTGTCAAACCCGACAAGTTGACCGTAGGTATTAGGTATTAGGGTAAGGGACTTGGAAATCCCCGTCCGTTAGCCTAATCTTATTGAGCCTACGGTCGGCGATATGCAACTTACGCTAAGTTGTTATTTCAATAAACAACTGGCCAAGTGCGAGTGGGGCTCACCCAACGAGGGTTCCGCACAAAGGATTCAGCTTCAAGGGACCGCAGCCCTGAGTATATGGTATTAATTTCAACTTGCTGGTGGCCATATTTCTGTTCCATCATCAGACCTTGGCCACCACTTACGGTCCAAGTGCTCGCCAAAACAAAACTAACGAGTCCAAACACAAGGGTATTATTACATCAACTACTTCTTGAGTTCCGGTGGCCACCTTTCTGCTCCACCATCCCACCTTGGACATTACCTATACGAGTAGTCCAACTGCTCAGTGCTCACCAAAACAAAACAAACGAGTCCAAACACGAAGGGAAATAAGGGTTCCGTTTTTTCCTTTTCAGGTACGGAAACCTAAAAATTATCTTGACTTATCGGATTCTACTTCCAACCCGTTATAAATATATGACATCCACGTATAGACATATGTACGTACTATCGTGTTCAAAATTGCATGGGCAGTTTATAAATGAATTCATTCATAATTGCCCATGCAATTTTGAACGCTGAACGCCGAACTTCCAAGTCATCAGATTTCATGAATGTTGTGCGTAAGCCACTTGGCCTCACTTTGCCCTTGGCAACTTCTCTTAGGATCACTTGACAACCCTAATTAAGACTTGTATGGTATATGGTGTTTTGTATGGTGGCGAACCCGTCTCGAGTTCACCGCGTACCAATTTTGTATAGAAATCGCTTTCAAATCGCCCAAGTATGATAAGGCCCTGATCCCGGTTTGCCGGCCACACAGCCGGAATCAGTTCAATCTTAGAAATTCATATTCTGAAAAAATCAGGATGGCTAAATAGTATCTAATTCCGTGCGTTATGAATTTATAATATGAATTAAACTGAACTCCGTCTCTAATTCCGGATGTGTGTGGCGACCCTTAGAAGCTTACTGCTTTAGAAATAACCGCAAATAGGTTATTCTTGCCTCCAAGACAATACATATTATGCTTCGATCGTTTTAGTCGAGGATGAGGATGATTTACACTTGGTACAGTTAAGGGTCCACGTACAGATAAATAAGCAATGTACAGTCAGCTGCAGAGATGATGGACCCAAACTTTATATTCAGGTGCGTTATCTCTCCAGTTGACAGTACCGTGACCGTTTAAAGTCATGTACAGAAAGTTCTGACCATGGCGACCAGGTCAGTTTGCAGGCGTTAAGCCTGCAAAATAGAGTCGCAATCGAAAATTCGGTACAAATATTAGTACCAATTATAATCTTCTGGCGGTTCAAGGGACCTTTAATTTACATTGCCATTTCGCCTGTTCGGGCTTTATTATAATTGAAAACTATTAACGACACATTTACCGCTAGCCGCATTATCGCTAGTTTATGTTTACGACAGACAATTCAAAAAGAACAAAGCCCAATCAGCCGTCAGTATTTTAGTCCTTAATTGTCCTCACAGACAAATACGACGCTTAGACAAACACTTGTATGTCATCATATTCTTCGCATGCCAATAATAACAAATATAATAATCATTATAGCGGATTTAGTCACTAACTCATGATTTTCCACCTCAATTGAGATTCAGGTATTAAGTTTGATTACATTTAAATAGTTTGTTTTAGAACGGAATAGAGACGGCATTTTATTTACGTGTATTTACTTACTGTCTTACTAGACTCGAATAATATTGACAACACAAATAGTTATGAAAATGAATACCAAAATAGCGAATGTATTAATAATAAAATCAGTTAATAGTTCCATAAACTATGCTCATATCGATCATAAAATTCCTGAATTATGTAAACAGGTAACGGCACGCGATTAATGCAAATCGTAAGGGAATCAGTTTCTTAAAAACATTCGCATTTTTTCGGTTGTTTTGTGAAATATGGTACCTCGTAAAAAAACGCTTCTCACATAAATAAAAAAGCATTCAGTAGGTATTTCTATTTACATACACACTTTCAATAAAATATAAATGGCATTTTTATAAACTGTCTTTGCCCTAACCTAAATGTGAAATCTAATTGGATATACGTCTATGACTTAACTGTACCGTTTTGCCTAACTTAACGCGAATTAATGGTGTCGACGAAGCACCATGGTCATTATGGTTATTATCATAGGAATGGTTTTCGTTTAATTCAATGATTCGGATACGGCGCGAGGGCGTGCGCGGGCGTCGAGTGGGCGACCGGAAGGAAATCTATTCCGCCCTTAATTGCACAAGGTTCTAACAACGTAGAATCGGTAATAAGTTAAGCCCTTGTGTAATTAAGGTGGTATTCGCTTTCCAAGTTTCCACTGGCGCCTGCGCAGCGCTCGTAAACATGTTTGACATTGGATTAGCTAGCGTAACTTTTATAAGGCCAAATATTGTTTGGAATAACATCTTGACTTGACACATCGTAAAGGTACTTTTGGAAATAAACCATATTTATTTTTTACTAAGTAGGATTGAAAAATGTAGATTAAAATGAAAAATGACGGCTGGCGCTAAAAAAGGCTTACCCACCTAAGGTATTTATTTGACATGTATCATTATTTATATAAGTATTATATTAATGAAAAAGACGCGATATTACTAGCTTAGACTAACAAATATTTTCATTATATCATTAACAATGAATTACACCTTTGAAGTCTAAATTCTGATCACAAAAAAAAGGATAAAAGAAACCTGGAATCAGATTAACTTAAATAGTCGGAGAGTTAGGTCCGGAAAACGGTTAACGATTAGTAAAGCAACGAAATCTATGTAGTAGTTTGCTATAATTGTTATTGCTATACTAACCTTATTACTAAATCCAGCCGCCTGGAAGTAGGTCATCCGTGGTGTGCAGACTATATACCTAGGTCATCTGAAAGGTCAGAAATATATGGTCAAAATACGAGATTCATGATAATCTTACTCGAATATATCAGTGTACACAGGTACTTAAATTTCATTATAAATATCCATGTCATTCCGTATCTCATTACTGTAAATGCTCCGCTACGAGGGCACTAAATTCCAGAATCCTTTTATGCTTTTAATGGTCCAATAAGGAACTTGTGACACTGTTGAAGTTACAAACAGTATGTGCTTACCATACTGGTTTGTATGCCAACGTCAAGTCATAGCTAGTCAACACTGTATCTAACTTGGGACTTCCGGTTGATACTCAAGATGGCGAAGGCGTCTCTGGAATTACTTTTTGTTTTTGTGTGCTAAATGTTGTTTAATGTGTAATAAATATTCATAGGTAATTGTGCAGTAAACTAACGAAGAAGTGTTCACCTAATGAAGAATTATTCATCTTGAAACATAGGTACTTATATTATTATATTGATAATACATTGGCAAAATTGTCCAACTCTCGCACAGACGCCATTACTTAAAAAAAGGAAGAAATAGTATCATAAAATTGCCGTCAATAGAACTTAAAAACGACGTAAACAAAAGGTATCACATGTTTTGTCACTGTTTCTCCTTATATTTTCACACTGATATGGTCGTATTATTGTAAATATGTAGAAAACTTAAGATAAATAACTTAATGTTGTTGATTTCATTAATACATAAAAGTTAGGTCATAAGGCTTAATACGGCGGTTTGTTTACATTGTTAGGAAGTTGGATTGAGGGCGATTTTACTTGGGCAACCATCGTATACATAGCACAACCGCGAATGAAATCTTGACATACATATTTTTCAATCAGCTGCAGTGCCTCCGATAAAGAACCTCCTGGATAAAGAATGAAGAAGAAGAAGAGGAGGTAGGAGAGGATCTCCTCTTATATTTATAGGGACACTTTCCGCTTGCAGCCTGACTACAATTTACAACACACTGAACCAAAATTTTAATAAAGATTAAATTAAGACAAGCAGAAGCGGTTCAGCCTCTAGTGACTCTGCGTTAGCATTTCCGGCCGCTCGGGCCGCGCACACGCCAAACCGGTCCCATAATTTGGTTTCTGGATGGCCATGTCGATTAATTTACGATAGATGGGCTTCCTGTCAAAAAGCTAAATGGATAGACTAGTGTAGATATCGATTTCAAACCTTGGACAACTTTCCTAAAATTCCCTATGTACGAGTTCCTAATGTGAAGAAGTATTATTGTAGGTAGTGTTGTAAGTTGTAAGAATTTCCATGGCTCAACATGAGCTACAACTGACTTAAAAATAGTCAGCCTATGAATCGTAACATAAAACAATTGTACCTACCTATAAATGAAAAGTAATTCCAGTATCAAAACATGTAAGCCTTTTTCAGGGGCCCTATTCGAACCGCTAATTTGATAGATTTGCATATCCACTTCACATCCCATAGGTAATGTATGTAATGTATGACCGTGGCGTGACCATATCCCTAGACTTTTTTGTTTTCTATGCTTTAAGAGTAATAGTTCGGGAGCCCACCATGCTAATATTGAAGTTTATTTTGCACCGTGATGATACCTACATCATCTTAAAGATTAGATTACAAGAGAAATTAAGTTTAAATTGTCATCAATAGGGAGAACCGCTACAAACTTTCAAAAAAAAAATGGGTACATGGACTCTTTCTTGTTATATATTGAAACTGTAAACTCCCCATGAGTCACTGATAGCGAGGTATGTATGTTAATCTGACAATGACGATAGTCCACCCTGTACACGGTATTTGCCTGCACGGATAGCTGTAATCTCATACAATACCTATAAAAGTTGAAGTTGAAGTTAAAGTTGAAAACATGGCTGAAATTGCGTTAAATATGTTCTGATTTATATTTGAATATTAGACTTTTTGGAATTAGGTAGGATTCAGCTCATGTAGTTTAATTATTTTATATTATCCCTTCACGTTACCATGGTTGTTCAGAAAATTAATATGTCATCAATATACATAGCAAATATACAACTGAAGTAACGTATAAAATAATATTTAAAACGGGTCACTATCCCGCTACTACTACCTTGCTACTAGCCCGCAGTGCTCGACTTGCCTCTGTCGCGGGTGGTCGCTCCTGGATGACCATCTTCGTAAAGATCGAAAAAATACTAAATTGCGTGAGTATTTATATATTTTCGAGTCTCAGGAGAGTTTTACACTGAAGGAACGTGTTTATTATATAACAAGGCTAACCTGTTATGTATTTAAAAAAATTACTAACATTATGGATATGTTGTTAAGGTATCCGGGTATCCCACATACTTTAATTTGACAAGTTCGAATTTATCCGATTATTTCCTCTTAGGCTCCCAGCCTATAGCAAGAGATAGGTACTAGATTGATTGGGAGTTTTTAATTTTTTGTTGCAGAAAACCCATTTTTTGCAAAATTTTAAGTTTTTATATTTTTTGCTAAAATAATAAATAAAAATGCCCGATTCTCTTTACGTTGTTGACGCCTATACGATGGTTTCCATAAGCAAGGCGTTCTATTGAGGTGATACGTTACATGTCCCCATCAAAATCTGCGATAATCTGATGTGATTCTTCATCTCCCTGTTCTCTCTATGACTATCGCTGATACATTCATCATATTCACTTTAAACTTCGCGTTTTGTCCACATTATTTTAAACGTTTTAGAACGGGTCTATGGCGAATTTAGTTAATTTACCTTAATATATCGACATTTCGACACAGTTTCATGTGTCACCATTACATTAGATATCATCATGAAAATCGATACACCGCATTACATGTAGGTATACGTTTATCGCATTTGTATACAAACAATACGATAATCGTACCCCGAATCGGGTATCCGATATGTGAGGTCGGCCTTAGGTTCCACCAAAAAACAGAGAGACTTCCACGCATATTAAAAATGCACATTTAACCTATTTTAAAAGGAACTTTTTATCCCATCGTGAATTGATAATATCCACGAAAGTTCACATCCAAATAAGCATGATTGAAGACATATAAGCATGTTCGAATAGGGCCCTAGATCATATTTACATATATGACAATTTAGATCATTATCTAACATTCGATTGTAAATTCACATTAATTAGTTTAATTGACATTCTAATTAAACTAATTACTGTGGCGACGACGGCGTCGTCACAGTCATATTATAACGGTATATTTCACTATACAGCGATATATACAGAAAGTTTTCACGATAATGTATGGTCGTATCTGCTGATATTCTGATGCCGTAAAAATTACAATTTGGAAACTCATGGACCATTAATTTGATGATTTTTATATAATTTTTAATTTCGTTGTAACCATTTTTACACAATTTTGTGATGTTTGCCAGCCACATCTTTGCATTTGTGGTTCCATGGTGGAGAGCAACGGTCATCACGCCTTGAGCTGTTGTAGGTGCGCAGGCAGGTTCCCACGGCACTATGCTTTGAATGATATCGTTCGGAGGGCATTGGTGTCGGCGAACATTCCTTGCGTCCTGGAGCCGCCCGGTCTTAGCCGGTCAGACGGCAAAAGGCCGGACGGCTTGACGCTGGTGCCGTGGGAGAAGGGAAAATGCCTGTGGTAGTACATTTGCTGCTTCACACCTTGGGCGCACTGTGCGTTCGGCGGGTGCTGCGGCTGAGCAGGCGGCATCGCTCAAGAGAGTGAAATATTCGGGGCTGACCAATTATTTGTTTATTCCCCTTGCGGTTGAGACGGCTGGTTGTTGGTGCGCGGAGGCAAAAACCTTTCTTGGGGAGCTAGGTCGTCGCCTGCAAGAGAGGGGTCATGACTCCCGCTCCGGTTCGTTCCTGGCGCAGAGGTTGTCTATTGCAGTTCAACGCGGGAACGCTGCGAGTGTGATGGGCACCTTTGCGTCGGGAGCGTTACGGGGTGGGCTCTTTGAATAGGTAGGAAAGTGTTGTGTGTGTTTAGATTTAGGTTTTATTAAGATTTAGTTTTATCTTAGGTATATTGTTTGTGATTGTATTTAATATGGTTGTAATATTTGACGAATAAATTAATATGTTTTTACACAAATCAATTTTAGAAGGCAAAACCGCAGGAAATAATTTAAGTATCTATGTGAGTACCTAAGCAAGAACTTGTTAATAAGATTCATAATATCCACATAACATACTTCTTATTCACTGAAAGAACTTATTTTTATTTTATTACGAAGATAAAAATATGCTTTTCATTTCATTCTCCAAATAGGAAAAAGAAACTAGGTGACCAGAATATTTATGAGATTGCAAGAGATATCGGCGTCGACTCCTCAAATATACATAATAGGCATGTATTACAATATCCTTTCCTGGAAAAAAACTACGACCGGTTATTAAAGACGAAATAAAAAACTAAAAGAAGACGTGAATTAATTTGCGGTTTGTAACCACAAAGCATCAGGTCCATCAGCGAATGATCCATGCCTCGGCGCTAAGAGTGACATCATGATATCATCATTACTCATAGTCACTCTTAGAAAAACAAAGTCTCAAGTCTATGACCAATTTTGTCGTTTAGTATATTTTTCTACCGATCATTTGGGCCCCTGCAGTTATGTACTTAAATTGTGGTTTCTTATTTCGTTTATTTAATACCTAATAAACACCTGCTTTAGTAAACAAGTATGTAAAGGTATTTTTAAATTATTGCCTCTGTAATGTTACTGTATTTTTAACATGTTAAGCCTCTAATTATGCTCAAGACGGTTAAGACCCATGCTGGTTTCAGATATTTCTGATTTCGATTAATGAAGTCATTTAATTACGTAGAGAGATTTCGTGGAAATTGGTGAAAATAAAGTTTTCTAACAGTCATGTTCTTGAACTAAGAATTGTAATGGTATAACCATTTTTTTTTAATTAATTGGGTACTTACCTAAATGCTTACTTTTTGAATAAAAATAAATGACTTTATTTTAAGTGAATTACTAGAGCGTTCATCTAATTACCTACATTTATAGATAACGATTGTTTCTGAAGCCAGTTCGTCTTTAGTATCGAAATTCAGGTGTGATGTACAGCCTGAGATATATAGCCTGAATAAGGTTGTTGGTTTTAAACTAGACTACAATGCAGTATAAATTATAATATAAAAAATAACCTTAGTGAAAATTGGTTATAAGTAAGTACGAGTATTACTGAAAAATAATACCTAAGTTAAGACAGTCGCTTAATCTTTCATTTAAATACAAAAGCTGGTACGAGAGATGTTTAGGTACGTTTAGCTAAATACCTAGTTATTTTTAAATAGTTCACGTGTTTTCGTAGTTTAAGGATCCTTGTGTCTGGAGCATATTCATTACAATAATTACCCACTGACAT
Organism: Lathronympha strigana; assembly: GCA_949128165.1. NCBI lineage: Eukaryota > Metazoa > Arthropoda > Insecta > Lepidoptera > Tortricidae > Lathronympha > Lathronympha strigana. The sequence goes on from OX421911.1 coordinate 8,186,503, forward strand.
AAAAACCATGTTTATTTTTTACGTTGAAAAAAGCCTGTGTATAAGTAGTTTATTGTTGCCCGCTGTCAAAATTCATTTGCCAGATTACGAATAGATATTATCTTCTCGTATACCCTGTATGCTTAGCACAACTTACACTGTCGCCTGTCACTTCATACATTAAGTCGCGGCCGATGTATGGACTCGCGCGCGAGAACGTAACATATGCTAGCCCGCCTGTAGTGGACAGTCTATAAAAAATCGGTATAATGTAGGTACAAGATATAATCAACCTTTCCACAGCAGCCCCACCAACTGTCCACGTAGGTAAGTACTTGGGTGGGTATCATACTTTAATGCACTCGATATTTCCGAGCTTTTCGTAATATGTCGTAATACTTTAAAAGCAAGCACCTATAAAACGGAGGACCACCCGAGCATCGCTTTCCGAGAAGTGTACCATGTGAGACGCATATTATTTTTGGCAAATCCATATAGGTGCATGAAAGTATGATTTACTGAAAGCGGCAAACGGTTAAGCGGTTCTGTTGTGTGTGTCAGTCAAGCATAAATCACGTGATAAAACCAGTAGTTGGGATGAGATGAGAAAATAATTTGTTTATATAAATTAGGAAAGGTTGCGCGCGTGGGACGGAGGTGAGAGGCTGCGTCGCGTGCGCGTGAGCAAGGGCCGGTGTTATCGTCGCTTAGCGAGCCATTTGTGCCAACCATGAGTTTTACTTAAGCCACGAGTCGATAGCGAGTGCGCTATTCGAAAGTATTTGCAAGTCCCTATTACCAGTTAAGAAAAAGCAAGATGCAAATACTGTTTGATCGCGTCGCCATTCTACATAACGATTGCTATTGTACAGCAAGTCATGGTACCGATAATTGGCTGTTTGTACTTTTGTTACAGCCTGTAAATAAACCAGCGTAACCCTAACCGTCTACAGACGCACGACTTATACCGTAGGTACGCATAGTTCATAATCAACCTAAGTTAGTCCACTGCTGGACGTAGGTCTCTCCTCTAACACGCCACTGAGCTCGATCTTGGGCCTCCCGCATCCAGCCGCGACCTGCCACCCTAGAAAGATCGTCACTCCACCTTGTCGCAGAACGTCCTACACTGCGTTTGCCGAGCCGCGGGAACCGTATGGCAGGCAGGAAGCATTGGTCGAAAACTTTCGACTTCAGGCATTGCGGAATTGGTGACATAAGCACTCGACGTAATTTTCCAAATGCTGCCCAGCCCAGCCGTATCCTTCTGTTTGCCTTCGTATTGCCATGCACAGCAATCGGCTCCGGCAGAACATGTTCATTAGCCGCGAACATGTTCATTAAACGTCCGAGGCAGGCTCGGACGTTTGCCGCGCGCCATTTGCCGCGCGAGTTATGCTCGGTCGTAGGATTTGCATTTAGAATGCTTCGCGCGGCAAATTGCCGACCCGCGGTGAGGCTGAGCATGCGCTCAGTTCATTTCCTGGCTTATATTTCTCCACGCATCGTCTCTTAGTCCTTTATTAGTATAATCGGGACATCGTCTATATCCACCATATAACTGTATTAATTTGAGGCACTGTTCTTTATCCATGAAGCTAACGCGCGACGAACGAGCGAGGCAAAACACAACCGTCTTGAGTGAGCGCGGCAAGCGGGCTGAGGCGCCTTTGAGCATGGACAAAAACGCGCTCGGCCGCGGCCGTGCACGCGCTCGCCTCAGGCGAGGCACGCTTTGACTGACCGAGGATTTTCCTCGCGAGGCTGCCTCGCGAGGATCCTCGCTCAGTGAGTACGCGGCTATTGAACATGATCTTGGTTATAAATTTACTAAAACGGGGCTTAATCGTGTATAAACTTTGAAAAGAAACCTCCGACGTTTCAAGGGCGACATTGTCCCCGTGGTCCCGGAGAAAGACATCTTGGTTTTATCCAAGTTCATCCGGAGACCGACGTGTCCAGATGAATCAGCTAGGCTGTTCAGCATATGTTGTAAATCCTGCAACGATTCGGCCATGATTACAATGTCATCCGCGAATCTCAAATGCGAGAGGAACTGCCCATTGACGTTGATGCCATATCCTTTCCAGTTTAAAGTTTTGAAGACGTCTTCTAGTGCGTTCGAGAATAATTTGGGGGAAATAACGTCCCCTTGTCTCACGCCCCAACACAAAGGAATATGCCTAGACTGTTGGTTTTATACTTGGACTGACATGATCGCAGCATCGTAAAGAACCCTCAGCACTTGGATGTAAACGCCAATCGACTTGGCATCGTTGCAAGGATTCCAGAACAGATCAGATTTCAATAGAGTCAAATGCCTTCTCATAGTCCACATCCACAAACGCTAAGCACAGTGGCTGGTTATACTCCTGACACTTTTGTATAGCCTGTCGCACTGTGTGAATGTGGTCTATGGTACTGAATCAAAATTCAAGAGGGGCGCATAGTTAGTTGCCGTTATTGCTATAGACTGAGTAAACTCAGTTAAATTGCATCTACCTACTGAGTGTGACTGGTTAGTGCGAGTGAAATGTATTAACAGTGAATTCATGCCGGCACTGGCGATTTACAGCCGCGTCACCTTCATAGTAAAGATGCTGTGTTTATTTAAGTGCGATACTTAGTTACGACCCTCAAGCATCAGGGGCCTACCCTGTTATTTCGCTCTATAGCGAGGCAGATAAAGAAACTTCTGTTTTCGATAAATAGAAGTCTTTCGACACGGTGAAAACTACTACAGATGTTCATGCAGTGACTATGAGATATAAGAACGTAATATAACAACAAGAGCACACAAAACGACCGACCATTAAAGTTGAATTTTTAGTGGTCGTTTACCAGGAACATTATTGTAACTGAGATGCATGAAAACTATAACTGATGTTGATACAAATTCCTAATTATTCGTATTACCTTAGGTAGTCAGTTAGGGTAGATAGGGTCAGAAGAGCAAGTAGCGGAGCGGTCACTTTAGACAAAAAATGCCAAGGGGCATCCAATTCCCTATCCACCACCACCTACCACCTACGCCAATGTAACCGATTGAGGTATTTTTTAGTTTTAGAATAAAACGGCTGATAACAAATAACAAAAAAACTTATATTACAAAAAATTATACAACAAAAACTAAGTAGGGGGTAGAAAAATATTGAAGCTAAAACTCAGGGTGTAGGTCCTTAATAACAATTTGGAATTGAGCCCGTATGCACTTGTGATAGCCTTATTCGAGATAGCCACTTCCCTGCCGCACGCGCTTGGTGCCGTGGTGATGGTGTAGGCGGGGGCGATGACGTCACCAGGTCTGCAGGTCTTCGGCAGGCAGCATAGAAGCACGTGGACTCCGGAGCCGGTGTAGGTAGCGTAGGTGGTAGAACCCCTGGAAATTTCCATTTTGGACGTTTAGTGAAATGTCCGATTTTGCGTTACTGCCTGCAACATTCCGCCGTTTGAAGAAAAGCGCCAGGTGAAGGTGCGGATAGCAGGTAGGCAAGCTCAAAGCATTAAATAGTGATCAGTGATGTGGTTTTTAGCATTCAAAATCAGCACGGATCAGTAAATAATCACGTCTATCACAGATTTTCATTTTAGAGTCACTCCTACAAAAGTTTCACTGAGTCGAAAGCTCGCTTACACTGCTTTGGTATCAGAATAGAACTCCAGCCTACGCCGCTCGTGCCCGTATTTTACGACGACCAAAGAAAAGAAACAAAAGATACGTGTTTTGACATGAGCCCCGTAAGTGTTGGTTTAATTACCCATTCAGATATTTCAATATGTTAAGTAACTTCAGCTATCGAGTGTTCGACTGGCGCCTAACAAATTGAGTGTGGCATCGGGCTTTGACGGTGGGTATCAGAAAGGTTGCTCTTTTGATTTTCCTTTCTTGATACCAGAAAGGAAAATCAAAAGAGCAATTGATTGCATAGGTATATTATAAATTGAAAGAGATGTCATAGCCTCCAGAAAAAGTAAGCAAGGCCCCCAGGTGCCCAGGGCTGAAATCGAACCTTCTACTTTCGTGGCAGACGCCCTGACCACTCGGCAACCCGACCACGGCAGCCAGGATCCCAATTTTGATGAGGTTCGAGGCCAACCCCCCTCTCACACATAATCTCACGTGTATTTTTTTCCCTAGACTTATTTTTTTGAAATAAATATGATTGTATCCGTAAATCTTATTTAATTAATAATCTCTACTACTCTATAGAGCCACACATTTCAAAATTTTGTAAAATAGACTCACTATTTTGAAGTGGGAAAGTGATGATGTTTAGGTCAAACCCAAAATTTTTTCTTGGTTTAGGTCAATGAAGAAAAGTACACGTGAGGTGAGGTCTTCTTGGACATCCCGCCATCCCAACGTGATCTTTCGTGACTTTTTCGTGACCCCCCTTAGAACCTCGCGTGATTTATGCACAAGCCTAAATGGACTATCAGTAATTAATAATAATACCAAAGAAAATTTAAATATTTTACTTAATCACTCAAGTTAATTGCGCCGGTTAGCCAGTGGACTGTCGTTTCTTATTCCTGAAACATTATGATTCAACTATTAAAATAATTGTTTTAGTACAAGTTGTGGTTTAGGAGCACAGAGCAGTTGTAGCGTTGATTGAATGGTAGAGATGGAAATACCAGTACAGTAAGAGTTCGCTCCAAAATGTTTCGAGCTGACAAGAGGGGCTTACATCCTCGGGCTCCTCCTACCAGTGAACCTTCGGACAAAGCAGATAAGTGGTTGACAATAAAAAAAACAACATACATATTTTCCTGTTGTATGCTTTGCGTCTTAGACAGATACTTACTTACCTATATCAAGAATGAATTCATTACAGTATTACAAAAAACAACACACCTATGCAGTAGGCCCAATTTTTAAAGCACGAATCATTTCTTATTTATAATAAATGTTTTAAGTAGTCACACTACTATATGTACTTTAGGTACTATATTATTGTTTATATACCCACATATCATAAGCCCTCTATACTGCGTCAAAAACCGCATAATAATATAAAGACCCCCCATAATAATGAACTTTTTGTTACAACAAATTTCTTAAAAATAGCCGAAAAAAGCTCACGTGATTTGTGCACGAGCCATTTTTAAAAAGCTCTTCATTGTATTTTGTGAATGTTTGTAACTATTATATGTAAGTATATTAATCATACCTACGTCAACCTAACTAGACAACAATAACCATAATTATAGTTATACAAAGTAGGTATTCATAGGGTTTATATCCTGCGAGAATCCATACTTTATCCTGCATCCTGCGTGTATAAATGCCATTCATTAATTGATCGTTACATTTGCATTTTACTAAAATTTTGAAACCTGTTATATTTTGTATGCAGTACATATATCTCGTGGTTATATGTATGTAGATCAATTAGCCCGAGGTGCAGACCTGACGAGTCGATTACGTCACCGACACGTCGATTATACAGGATGGTCAATTTATGTCCACTCCACACTAATAACTCGAGATTATGGCTCCCCGAGGGGTCCCAAGATCACCAATTTATTTTTATAACGTCTATTTAAACCTCAGGTCAAACGATTAGTTTTATTTTATGTGAATAGATGGAGCAGAATTAGATCATAAATATATTACTAGTGGTAAAAGTGAACTAATAAAAACGCAGTAATTTCATTTCATTTCATTCATTCCATAGCCTCGGGAGAGTGAATCTTTCGTAATATATGTCAGACCCCTAAACCCGATTAGCGTAGAACCCTGTGCCACCAGTAAAAGTAATAGAACTATAAGTGGGTAGGTATGGTATGTATAATTCATAATTATTTTTTATTATAGTTAATCATCATACTTACATAATTAATCATATAGTGATGTTATAAATCGCAGGTAATGCAGGTACTACTGTTATTGACTTGTCGAAGTCACCTGTAATGTTATCTTACATAACAGCGGATGCAAAAAAAATATGAAGTGAAAAAGTTATGTAAAGAATATAGGTTATTATAATTTGTCTATAATGATTATAATGTATCTTACCTACGTATACATTTTAACACTTTTTGCTTCGGTCACGGTTTCTCTTCTTGCTTTAGTAGCATCTTTCCTTCATGAACCGTCCCACCAGCGCACAGATTTTCGCCGCGAGTTACTGTTTCTGTCTATATGGTCGAGAACTTTATGTTCAATGTACCAAATATCATCCCATTTAGGCCGTTCTGTAGTAAGGTAATCAACAATACTTTTACCTCTATAGTGAGCAAAAACACTCTTACAATTTGGTCGTAATCGTTTCGGGTGACGTCGAGGATACTTCGACTTGTAAATTTCCAACAGGATTGACAATTCGAATCTTTGGAGTCTTTTATTATTGCGGCTGTCTAACGTCCATAGTTCACAGCCATGAGTGAGGATTGGTCGGACGAATGATTTGTAGAGCTGGTACTTGGCTTTTCTGCACAGCATGGGATCACGTAACAGGTTCAAGTGGTCGTGGCACCAGTTACGGGCGCAGCGAATTCGCATAGATATCTCTGAAGATGTATGTCTACTTGATAGCGAACGGTTAGTGTTCATCCTTATATAAAATGTATTTTTTGATGCTATGAATAGTCAAAAAACAATAAGTTGATGCGCTTTGTTTGAACCCAATTTTAGGTGTCAGAATGACATTTGTATCAAACCTGCATATCAATCGTCACCACGTCTAAACATACCAAAGATCCGATAGCACCTGGATAATACTTTTTGTATAATCCTGAAAACAGGTGGCACGCTCCGTTCGTTGAATGAAAGGGTTGGTTGACCTATGATCAAGCTGAGCATTTTAGGTATTTTCGATATCAAATTCAATAGAGAACTTTTTTAAATCGTAAATACCTATTTGACGAACTGAAAGTATCAGTGTGGTACTTTGTAGACACTTTTTTCATACATATAGATAAACAGCTCTCCGGGTCCATGTAATTAGGTACTATATCGATATTTTCGAAAGAAAATATCTTATCAATTGTCGAAAAAACACACTCCATTTACTTACATAATTAGGTAGGTACTTCATATCGATATAAGGTAAATGTGCCTAATTCCGTCATAGGGACTATTCCATCTAATGGTCCCCTGTATTTAATATAAGGACTGTATGCAGTGCTGCCGACTCTATAAGTGGTAGCTCGTATTACTAGAGCGATGGTGCCCCAGCGGTATGACCTGAGACTTTCAATCCGAAGGTCTCGGATTCAAATCCTGCCGGCTCGGCTCGTACCAATGAGTTTTTAGGAACATATGTACGAAATATCATTTGATATTTACCAGTCGCCTTTCAGTGAAGGAAAACATCGTGAGGAAACCGGACTAATCACAACAAGGCCTAGTTTACCCTCTGGGTTGTAAGATTAGATGGCAGTCGCTTTCGTAAAACTAGTGCCTGCGTCAAATTTTGGGATTCGTTGCCAAAAAGCGGACCCCAGACTCTGAGTCGTCGCATAAGCTGGAAAAAAGGCTCAAAAAATAGGAAGAAGGAAGAAGAAGTCATATTAGGTACCTCTCCCGTGACAGTTAGGCTACTGAGAGTTTTATGATGATCGAGGGTTCCACTACTAGGACTGTAGGTACCCTAATACAAACGTTGTTGGAATAACAAGGATTGTTTGACCACCCTTATCACAAACCTAACAGCTTAGTTGTCGTAAGTTTTCATAACAACACGGAAACCGATTGAGTATACTAACATTGCTGCACCAAAATCGTCCAATTTATGTTCTGGCTTACAACCCACTATGAATTTTAATTTATGTTTATTACTAATTTTCTCTGTTCCCGGATTGTCGTATCAATGTTTCTTGACGGAAGTGAAGAGTCTGTTAGAAGGATGTGAGCGTTTGACTGGTCTGAATATTACCAGTGTTGGGGGGACTATAGTCGACGATCACAACTGTGATGTCCTTCTGCCGAAGCAAGTGTTTATAGAGGAGCCACTGTTCCAGTATGATCTTGCTGACTCGGTAAGGAGCTTAGAATTTATAAGTCTTCATTTCCCTGGAAGAAACCCGAGGGTCGTCCGGCTAAACGGATCTTTGTAGGTCCTACATATTAACTTTTCCTCAAAATAAAACGAAGTCGGTTCATGTGTTTAGGAATATTAATGTGCCAACCACAATTATTAATGTTATTACACAGGTACCCCGAAAAACTTACAGGTAACACATTCTCTTGGGGTAGGTATCTAAGTCTCGAAAAGGCGGGCGGCCGGCGGACTCTCCTGCCGGATACCGGCCCATAGTCCTGCTCGATGAGGTGGGCAAGCTCTTCGAGCGGATAATTGCAGCTCGCCTCATCGAGCACATGGAGCGCGCAGGGCCGAATCTGGATGACAAGCAGTTCGGCTTTCGGGAGGGGCGGTCGACAGTGGATGCGATACTCCGGGTGAAGGCAATAGCGAAGGAGGCCGTTTCCCAGGGTGAGGTCGTCTTGGCGGTGTCACTGGACATCTCCAACGCCTTCAACACCTTGCCCTGGGAAGTCATCAACGAGGCTCTGCGCTTCCACGGAGTACCTCTCCACCTGTCGCGCATAGTAGCCGCCTACCTGGAGGGACGGGCGATAGTCTGGCCGGGGCGACGGGACTGGGGTCGGAGGCACATGTCGTGCGGAGTTCCGCAGGGGTCGGTGCTGGGACCACTCCTGTGGAACATAGGCTATGACTGGGTCCTACGGGGGGAAAACTTGCGTGGAGTCGGGGTCACTTGTTACGCCGACGACACGCTCGTGACGGCCAGAGGACCCAGCTACCGCGACGCTGCCATTCTGGCGACGGCAGGAGCCGCCCACTGCGTGGCCCGCATTCGCCGTTTATGGCTGGAGGTGGCACTCGCAAAGTGCGAGGCCATCTGTTTTTACGGCCCGCGGAAAGCGCCCTCAGCTGGCGCCCAAATCATTGTGGGAGGAGTTCCAATTGCTGTCAAGCCGACACTGCTGTACCTCGGTGTCGTGCTTGATAGCAAGTGGAACTTTAAGGCACATTTCGAGCGCCTCGCACCGAAATTACTCCGTGCCGCGGCGGCATTTGGGCGTATATTGCCCAACCTGGGGGGGCCCAACTCAACGTGCCGCCGCCTTTACACTGGCGTGGTGCGCTCGATGGCGCTCTACGCTGCCCCTGTATGGGCGGATGCCCTCAGCAGCCACAACATTGCTCAACTGCGGAGACCGCAGAGAGCAATGGCGCTGAGGGTAATCCGAGGGTACCGCACGGTGGGCGCGGATGCCGCATGTGCTCTGGCCGGGTGTCTGCCCTGGGATCTCGACGCGCGAGCCCACGCAGCGTTGTTCCGTTGGCGTGCGGAGGCACGAGCCCGGAACAATCCACCGGCGCCACTGGAGGTCGTAAAGCGGCGCGAAGAGCTTCAGGGCGAGGCGAGGCAAATGTGGGTGCACCGGCTGGAACGGCCGAGGGCCGGCTCCCGCACCATTGAGGCAGTTCGCCCAGTCCTCCACGACTGGGTCGAAAGGCGCTCCGGGGTTCTCTCTTTCCGACTGACGCAGGTACTGTCCGGGCATGGCTGCTTCGGCAGCTACCTGCACAAGGTCGCGCAGAGAGAACCGACACCGGAGTGCCACGCGTGCGGAGCTGGCGTAGACTCGGCCCAGCACACACTGGCCGAGTGTCCGGCATGGGAGGCGGAGCGGCAGGAGGTGATAGCCCAGGTGGGGCCAGACCTCTCGCTGCCGGCGGTGGCGCGGGCCATGGTGGCCAGCGAGGAAGGGTGGAAGGCTCTGCTCTCATTTAGTGAGCACGTCCTCAAACAGAAGGAGGCGGCGGAGCGCGAACGGGAAGCCCAGGCCGAGGCAGACCCGATGCGCCGCCGCCGCACAGGACGCAGGCGTGCCGCTCACGAGCGGAACCTGCCACCCTAACGACAGCTGGCGGGCGAGGGACACGAGAGCGCCCTCGCCCATGACGCCGGCTCTCAAGTAGGAGAGCGCGACTCTGTATCCGGGAAGCGCTCCCACGGCGAGGATCGGTCGGCCCGAAGCCCGACCTTGCGACGGATCCCGCTCCGGGATGGCCGCTGCGGGGCTGCGGACGGATCGCGCGAGCTTCCCCGGGACCCCGCATTTGCAGCGGTGAGAGGACACCATGGGGTTTAGTGGGTAGGGGGGCCTCTTTACAGCCTCGAGTCCCACATAACCGACCAGGTTGCACACCACCTTAAACCCGGCGGTATGCGTAAATGCATTCCCCATGTAAAAAAAAAAAAAAAAAGGTATCTAAGTCTAAACTAAATTTAAGTATCCCTTTAAATTCCTTTGGGTCCACAGTGTCCACTGTATCAAAATGCCAACTGTGTCAAAGTGTCCACTGTCTCAGGACGTCCACTGTATCAAAATGTCTACTGTGCCAGAGTGCCCACTGTATCAGAACGTCCACCGTGTCAGAATGTTTACTATGTCAAAATGTCCACTGTTTCAGAATGTTCACTGTATTAGAATGTCTGCTGTGTCAGAACGTAGGTCAGACAAACCAAGTCTGACATTTGAATTTTACCTCCCTTTTATTCACTCCTTAAAAAATTAGGCATATAATAGAATAAATTTACAAAACATAGTACTTACAGACTATACTTCTAACGTAAGAATTAATTTTTCAAATACCTAGACATGGCAACCAAAATAACCTGTGTTTGTGTTGTTAAAAAAGTACACTTTTTACTTCAAAACCGGTGACCAAGCTCAAAATATTTAGGCTTTAGAGTTTAAAGTCTTAAAAATTTAATTACCTACTGTTTTCCATTTACAGAAAAAATACTACACACTTTTTATTGTGGACCCAGATGCTCCGCCACAACTGGACGGGGAGTTTTACCTTCACATGTTAAAGTTCAACGTTCCAGTAAGTGTTACCTCCAGTCTTTATCTAAGTATTAAGTTGTTTATATTTGGTTTCGATTCAAACGAAATATTATTTTTGGCAGGGATCTGCTTTGAAAGCTAAAGAGACCAGTAAAACCAATGGAGTTGATTACCGTCGTAAGTATCTTATACTCACCTAACAACATTAGGGCATTTTCATAGAAATTTGGCATCGTATTTAGTAAAAGGTATTAGGTACTTTTATGCTGGCCGATAAGACGCTAATGCCATAAAGATTTATTTAGAAATTAACCTTATCAACAAGTGACAAAGAGACTAGGTACCTTTTACTAAAAACAAGCATATTTTGTTAAGTTACCTAAGTACTTCGTTACTTACTGTGTAGGAACAGAAAAAGAAAAATAATTTCATTTTCATAATCTTATATTTATTGCATAGACTGTTTTTTGCCACATAGTCGCAATTAGTCCCTTTGTTATGTCAAATATTTTTGTAGCTTACAAACTGCCAGCGCCACCCGCCGGCACGGGCGCGCACCGCTACATGACGCTGCTGTACGAGCAAGCAGACGGAAACAACTTCCTGCCGCACGCCGGGCTCAGCCGTCACCGTTTCTCCATCTCGGATTGGATGCGCGGCAAGAACCTCTGCGGCCCGATCGCTGGGACGCAGTTCCGTGTGCAGTTCTAGATGGCGCTGTATAATACTTACATCAAATCTTGTTTAGCTCCAGATGGCTCCACATGCTAACAAACTATCTTTTTAATTTTCATCATAAAATTCATAAATCATAGCACAAAAGAAGGAGGTTCACGAGCGCGAATTTTTGTATTTGTTATCTCTTGTAGGATTTAGGTTAGGTTACCTACAGGTTATCAGCCATATAGAGAATTCTGGAGACTTATCGAAACCGAAAAAAGTTTGATTTTTTAAATTTAAACTGGGTTTGTGGAAGTTTACTCGACACGACACGGCCACCTTGTGATACATTTTACTATAGGATATATAAATATGTATCTGTTACCCATCCAGATTCTTTTCTAACACGCAACGACGCGTCGTATGTAATATAATAAATAAAAAATATAAAAGTTATGAAATCTAACGAATCTGATTTTTTCTTACAACTTAAGCAGTAGGTATCCAATGAAATATACTATTACTATTATTAGGTACCTACTCGTACTTTGTAAAAGCTTAAAAGTCTTATATCTCCAAATCCGAAGGAATAGTAAACATCGTCAAGCTTTGGGTCATCCATCGGTCACTTCCACATCATTTCATCAACTAATTATATTTTCTCAAACCCCCATATCAACCTGAAGATTCTTCACTGGACCCTGTAATAAACACACTGGAACTGCCGGAAGAATACTGGATACCATATGTTGATACATTCCGCTTTCGATTTCTTCTTCTAGATGTACTTGCTTCTGGTTTTTCCAAATAAGAACTACCGCACTCAAGATTAATACCTCTGAAATTTAAATTAGTTTCTTCTACACTTTTGACTCTGGATGTGCCAGCTTTGGGTTGTGAACAGCAACATTTGCTTTTACCTTGTTTTCTTACGGTTGAGCTTATATAATTAGATACCTGTCCCGTAGTTTTAAAATACCGTGTCGGATTTCTGGAGAAAGTTTTCAGCATTTCACGCACATGCCCTGGTGCCCCTGCCGTACCTTTCTTCCACCTGATTCGTTCAACATTTACTAAAGTCATTATATCACAATCGGTAAACTTTTTATATAAACTTTTTACACTCATATCACCGAAAATATCCTGGATAGCTTCAACTTCTAAGGCTTTTAGGTTACTATTTTCAAGCCAACTATACACAAGTAGCGGTCTCAAAAACAATTTGTATGCAAGAACCTTTTCCGCTAAGGACATTTGAGGAGGTCTAAAAGTTTTGACTTTTAATCTAGTCCATTGTTTAATGAATTCAGAATTGGACATATCAGGTTCTTCTTCGTATCATAATTATATTTGCCGGTAAAGTAATCCGCAGAATCAGTGTCGTCTAAATTTATACAACGTTCCAAAGGACTAAATTGAAAATACCGAAATTCTCTAAATAATGACACCAATGACTCTAATGACAGCCACACAGATAACCATGCACCATGGACTAAAAATATATCTATGAACCTCGAATGTGGAACCTAGAATTCGGCCACGGGCCGAGCTAAGTAAAGTAGCCCACCAGGTTTCACGTGAAACATGGCGCGGCGCGGCCGTGGCCGTTTCTCGGAAGCTGGTAACTTGTAATATAGTATAAGTTAAACAGACACTAGGTACCACTTGTTTTACGAGTTACAAGCTATCGAGACCCCAGAGATTGTAGGTACTCTGCCAATATTAGGATACGTCGTCCAACTCCCAATAAAATAAAAATAAATAAATAAAATAAAATAAGTCTAAACCTTTGGTTGGACTTTAGTAGGTCTTGTCCTAAAATAAAAAGTACAACGAATTTTTAAATTAAATTTAATATTTTATATAATATTTACACAAATTGTATGTCAGTGAGCTAACAAGTTCTGAATATAGGTAATGCATATATAATCCACGCCATTGCTATTAGCACCACAAACTCACCGGATACATTATTGTTGAGACAACTAATTACTTTTAGGAATAAACAGATGTCCTACAACAACCATCAAAAATAAATTACACAGTAGGCTCTGTCAATGGATAAGAGGCGCCTCTTTTGTAGTCAGTTTCATCAGTAGCTATAATAAGTTTGTGGTGTAAGCTAACAACAGATTTTAAATAAAAATTATTATGAAATAAAATTAAGCACAATGTTGATAGGTACAATAAAATGGGGTGATTATGAAAGACAGAAGTTAATTAATTTAATATATTTTCTATACTATGTAAGAGAGGTCTCTTATTTCGGAAATATTCAATTGTTTAGAGAAGAATTTTTGAATAAAAATAGTATAAACTTTATATAACATAAATAATGTAGCTAGTAAGAAGAAGAAAGAAAGAAGAAACCTTCTTACCTTCTAGGTAAGAAGGTTTCCGAAAACTCATCAGAAATTGAAGTTATACAGAGTAGGCCCTTTTGTACATTAGATCACCCAATTTTATGAACCGTAATTACAACCTTTTAAATATTAAATACATCAGTAACAAGGCCTGCGGCCACGGTAACGCCGGCGACGCGCAGCATCACGCGCCCAAGCTCCTTCACGTCTTTATAGCGCTCTATGCCAATTGGTTTGCTTACTTCAATATCCACTATTGCTACCGAGTTGTTCCCCAAACAACGAGGTTTCTTCTTCAATACTTCTCCTGTACTTTTACTCAAAAGGGCTTTCAATTTTACAATATGTGCAGACTCTACTAAAGACTGGTGGTGTAAGAGCACTGGGTATCCTTTTGTGATTGGAGCTTTCACATTGAAAACTACAAGTCTCGCCTCAAAACGGGAAGCAATTGGTACTTGCTGGATTGGATCACTTAATATATAACCAACTGCAACATTTTGAATATCTATCCCAGATAAAGTGACACTAACTTGGTCACCAGCAAATGCCAAATTGTTTGGTAAGTCATTGATGGCCAGACTCTTTACTTCTGCAATTTCTTTTGTTGGACAGATCATTACTTTATCACCCTTATTGAGTAAGCCATTTTCAATCCGGCCAGCTACACAAAATCCTGAGCCAGTCCCTTTAAATATATCATTGATGGACATACGCAGCGGTTTAGACACAGGCCTGTCTGGAACATTAAATTTGTCGATTACATCTAAAAGACATGGTCCTGTGTACCATTTCAGCAGCTCAGGTTCAGTTGGTGGCTTAATTAAGTTTTCACCAGTGAGTCCTGAGCATGGGACATATGTCACATCGGAATCCTTAAATCCAGCCTGTTTTAAAAATGCTTTAAGTTTCTTTGAAATTTCTTCAAACCTGTCCTGTGACCAGTTAGCAGTGTCAAGTTTATTAACAGCAACAGCAAGTTGACTGACACCTAGGGACCTAACAAGTAATGCATGCTCACGAGTTTGGCCTCCAAGGTCAAACCCAGACTCAAACTCGCCCCGAGTTGCATCAACAACCAACATGGCAACATCAGCTTGACCAGCACCAGTAATCATGTTAGGGATGAAATCTGCATGACCTGGAGCATCCAGGATAACAATTCTCTTAGTTTTAGTTTCAAATTGTGCCCGTCCCACATCCATTGTAATACCTCTATTTCTTTCTTCACCAGTTTCATCAAGCACCCAAGCATACATGAAACTTTGTTTCCCTATCTTTTTACTCTCTTGTTCATATTTGTGTAAGGTCCTTTGACTGACTTCTCCCAAGTCACAGAGCAAGCGTCCCATGAGCGTTGATTTTCCAGCATCAACATGTCCAATGACTACTATATAAAGATGATCTTTATCAGAACCTCTTTCGTTAGAATACAAGACATTCGGATCAACTTTATTCTCCTTTAACTTTGTAAAACTTTTATTTTCATCAGCTGTGTCACTTTTTAATATCCTTTCAGTAGCAGGTGATTGATCTCTAGGAGTTTGGGGTTGGCTTGTACTTTTCTCTTGTTCTACTTTGAATCCTTTTATGGCACTAGTAGCTTTAGGTTCCAGTTTTGTAGTAATAACTTTTGGTGCATCTTTTGTGGAAATGACAGCAACCTTTGGAATATTGACAGTTATTACTGGTTTAGGAGTATCCTTTACTTTGGGTGGTTCACTCTTTTTTGCATTCAAAATACTGTCAAGAGCTAAACTGCAATCAAATTTGTGCTTCATTGCAGCTTCCATGAGAATGTTTTCTGGTACTGTATCAGCTAGGACATTTCGTAGCTCATCTAAGCATGACATGAGTTTGGCTTCGTCGAGTTCAGTGAGATTTAGCGAGCGAATGTCGAGAGACTCACGGCGCTCGAGTGACGGCCGCGAAGTCTCCGCCTCACCTTCAGTCTCCTCCTCAATGTTAGCATGACTCTCTAGGAAGCTGGATATAGCTTGCTGATTACGGGAGCGATCGTATAAGAATTGAGCAGAATCATTCGGTGACAAACAGCTATCTTCCTCCACTGAATGGCCATAAAATTCATCGTCGTCATAGTCGTATGAATAACTCCTATTTCTGATGTTTCTGTGGCGCGCCATTTCGTTTATTTAACTGTGCAATATTTTGTTAACGACACCACATGTCATGTTTTAATCTTCTCTCCTTTCGTTCCCTAAAAACACAAACATATTTTTATTATCGACCTGAAATATTAAAGAATTAAAATTGTAGATATAGTAACTAACTCATTCCCGATTGTGTATTTGAAGTGATGTACTTACCGGAGAGTTTCATTCAGGTTACACGCTTATGTAGTTGGAAACATCTTTAGATATTTCTTGATACCTTTTGCCAATTGTGACCACATTTAGTCATTTACTGACATTTCCACAATGCACGCAATACTCTTTGACAAGACAATATTCATCAATTTGACATTGACACTTCGGCTTGACAATTATTCTAAAGGTAGTTTCATACGTATTGCCAATGTCACACATCGGGTGTTTGCGTTTTGTCTCTCGCTCGCACCGAGCCAAATTTAACTGGTGCGTGCGAGAGGCAAAACGCAAGTACCCCGCAGTGTAGAGCGTCTATATGATATGTTTTTTCGCTGGTACCTGGTAGCCGGACATTTTCCAAATTTAAACAAATTATTTTAAATAACTAGATCAGATAGATAACTAAAAATATATATACAGTAAGTTACAAGCTACCTTACCTTCCTTATATCTAAAATAAACCTACAACTTGGCAAAATAGAGTAGAATGAAAAAATGGCAACGTCGTATTGTCGTTTATGGCCTGGTAACTAGACCTTTAAAGCCCCTCATTCACGGCAGTCCGCCGGCACCTCCGGCACGTAATATAGCATCGTGAATGTCGTTGCCGGATGCGTGCCGTACGGCAACATCCTGCTAGCTCCGCCCACCTCCTTGCAGTCCGAATTGCATTAAATTACGCTAATAAACAATTGAGAAATGCGGCAATGCAAAATTATATTAATTATTCATTATTAAAAATGACATAAGAGATGGCGGCATTTTTTTAATTCAAGTACAGTGTATGCGCTACAACGCAGCGCTGCGCATCTTTCAACGAATAAGTGCGAATTGGACTGCCAGGCTGGGCCACTTGCACACCGTGTGTCCGCTACATCCAGCCATGCCGGAGTGCCGGCGGACTGCCGTGAATGACGGGCTTAAGCCAGGAAAAAAAAAATCTACTGTAGCCTTGGCTTGTCAGACTATAGTGTGACTAGCGAGCGAGCGCAGTAACAGTAGGACAAAATAACTATATCCATCCCTTTTTTCAGGGTGGTAATACTAGCGTAAGAAAAAGACAGTATGATGCTCTCTATCCTACTGTTACTGCGCTCGCTGGGTTGTCAGACTATATATCTGATATTATTGATACGTTGTGCGAGTAATATTTAAAATTTATTTGGAAAACTCAATTTTATTTTTTATTTTTGTTAAAGCAATAATTATTCTCTTCTAAAATCAAAAGAACATGATGAACACTGTTGCTAAGTTTGGAACCAATATTGGCAATATTTGACATTGACAATATTGACATACGAAACATACGAAAGAATGGAAACTTGGAAAGTGACACGAGACGACGTCAAATCAATCATTGTTGTGTTGTGGAAAAATGTCTGTATAAACTACGTACCTAAACGTTAATAATTAACTTGTGAAATGTTGATCACGAACAGAATCAATTAATTTCACATCGGACGACTGAACAATGGAGTCTCATCCACTTAATTTGGTAACTACGCTTACAGCAATACTTTTTATATTTTCATGGTCGACTTTTTCTAAAAGTAGTGATTTATTTTAGGCACATCAACAACATCGTCGTGCTGAAGCTCATCTTATAAACAACCGATATGACGAAGCAATGCAGTGCCACCACAACGCTGCCGAATTGTTGCTAGACGCTATGAAATCCACGACCTCATCAGTAGCCTTGGAGTCCATAACACTTCAACACAGCTACCATCTTAAACAAAAAGACCTCATCAAAAGCAAGAAAGACCAGTACGCACGCGTTAAAAAGGCGATGGATAACATTAGATGCCTCGGCAAAGATCCTTTTGCAAATCTTCAGGGACATGAATATGCTAAACTCCAAGTCGCAATTTTCAGAGCTATAAATGAGACGGACTCTCTGTTACACTTCTTATCTAATACAAATGATAGTATTGATATCCTTGCTGAAAATAGACTCTTGAGAGACAAAATACTCACACAGGATGTTACAGATGGATTCAAGACGGAGAAAACCGAACAAACTGTTATAGAAGAATTAAGAATACTGAGTCAAAATCTCCACTCTCTAGTTGAACAGTTAGTACTGCAAGTAGAAGTTCTCAAAGATGAGAATGTAACATTGAAAGAAAGGGTAAATTATTTAGAAAAGGAGAGAGTGAGGTACCTAAACCTCCCATCAAATGACTTTCATCAAAACTTCTCCACTCTAAGCCTGGGGACAGAAAGTTTGCCAATGGAGTCTGCTCAAAGAGTACCTGTTACACCCATCCCTACCACATCTGCAGGCACAGTTGACCCTAACTTTGACTTGACAGCTTTGCGGGAATAGTACTTAAAAATATTATAGACATTAAATTTAGATAATATCCTCTTGCTAGACCAAGCTATTTGGAACTTGTTCCAACAGGTTTCCTTAACTTCCTAATCCCAAGAAATGGTATGGGCACTAATTTTAATGATAGGCTTACTTTCCCATCCAGAGAGTATGAGTATATGTAATAGTGATTGTTAATAATAATTTTCTAATTATTTATTTGTTTTCATTGTACATCTTTATTGATGTAGTTATATTATCAGAAATAAAACTCCAGTTTCTTACATAGATATGTATTATTGCATATTGGTCTTACACAAAAATAAAATCGTACTCTGTAAAAATAAACTTCCCAATTTGTCAATCAGGAATAACTATATCTTACACCTAAAAGAAATCTATACATACATTAACAATTAATTAAACTAACAACAATTTTATATTTTTGGTAACATGGAATATTAGATCAAACACTATCAGCTCTACAATATTACACAGTGTGTTATTTTATTTGAATTACTGTTATATTATAACAGGCTATGGTCATTTAATTATGGTTATACACTACTACTAAATGAGAAAGCTAAGAGTGCTCACACCATACAAGATTAAAGCTTACTAAGTATTCATTTAAATCTATTTTATATATCCACATATCATTAGCCCTCAATAATGCGTTCAAAAACCTCATATAAAGGCCCCCA
Organism: Lathronympha strigana; assembly: GCA_949128165.1. NCBI lineage: Eukaryota > Metazoa > Arthropoda > Insecta > Lepidoptera > Tortricidae > Lathronympha > Lathronympha strigana. Next base: position 8,205,684 of record OX421911.1, read on the forward strand.
TAATACTTTTTTGTTACAACAAACTTCTTATCTGTGAAAATGTTATTATAGCTAAATAATATTAGAGTTCATCTATGCTAAGTTTCCTAGATTTTAATAGCACAGAATGTGAAAGTGTTAAGTAAAAGAAGTAATTTCATAGAAGTTTGACGTTTAAAATAACACTTTAAAGTTTGACAGTTCATTTGCTCGGCAGAGATAACGTGGTTTGACTCTCAATTTCGATCTTTTTACAAATCTCGAACACATCTGACACAAGGAAATTTGATTTGACCTCTACTCTCATATCAGTCGAGATGACGTTTAGTTTGAAACGAATTGTCAATTGCATACAATTCAAACGTTATTTTGATATTGAACGATATGATAATTGGGGCCAACTCTAGTTTGTCTCTGAATTTTAAAAATATAAATGTCATAACTTGAAAACATATAATTCCTCAGTCATAATGGCGGTCGATATATATGCGCTTTGAACGCATCATGGAGGTGTGTATATATAAAGCAGTGTATGTAATTGTAAATAATTAGGCACACACACAAATAATTACACTTACTGTAGTTACTGTATATATTTCTTACTGTATATATTTTGAAAATAAATGTTATCAAAAATTAGGCATTAAAACAATCGTGTGATGGTATTTTGAAACTCGGCTGACGCCTCGTTTCAAACCCACACTTGACCTTTGATGCCTTTCATTATATACAATCACATAAACTACTATTATGGGAGGTACTACCCATACAAGTTTTACAAGGTAAGGTATGTAAATTGAGTGAGCACTCTCCTTCCTTATTTGTCAAAGCTATTAAGAATTTTAAAAAATTACTTACATAAAAAGCTAACCATAGGTTGTGAACATAAAATGTTTTAAAAATTACATTATTTTATAGTATTATAACAGTTTTTTCAATGAATTGAGATTACAAGTCTCAAAGCTTACACTACAAGCTCTTTGATAAAGACAACTTTGATCTAGGTAGTAAAATTCACCCTATGGTAATGCTGATATCAAAAAATAAGTTAAAAAACATAATTCATATGATAGAGTTAAAGTAAGCTCAAAGACTCTGATACCTACTTACGTATTTAGTAAAATACAAAACTTTATAAGTTTTAAGCAAGCGGTTAAAGGGTTGATAACAACTTTTAGCAGACTAAAACTAGTTATTAACCCTTTGACCGTCATTGTCGGCTGTGGCCGTCGGCGGAAAGTCTTCAAGGACGCTAACGACGGCTACTGCCGACAGCTTCGCTAATGCAACAGAATAGGAGAATCCGTAAAGTTAAATTTCGCTTAAATAATTGCGGTCGGCGTCCAGGGTACGGCGTATTCCTTCGTCGTATGCAGTTCAAAAGTGGTTTACATTTTAGGTTAACTTAAAACTAACCAAACGCAAGTTTCCCATACCTCTTGTTATGTTTCAAGTGAGCACTCTAAGCTTACTTATTCCTCTATGCCCATGAATAAACTCCTAGAAATCGTAGCAGCAGAAAATCCTAAGAGATGATACTATCATTTAAATTGTTTTATTTAAATACTTTTAGACATAAGTATAACTTACAGTGTTATGGTTTTATCATTTTATATACCCACATATCATTAGCCCTCAATAATGCGTTCAAAAACCGCATATAAAGGCCCCCATAATTATAAACTTTTTTGTTAAGTACATCAAATTTCTTATCTGTGAAAATGTTAATATACTTAGCTAAATAATATTATCGGTTTCGATGATTATTTCTTTTTCAAATTTCGAACACACCTGACAAGGAAAATTGATTTGACCTCTATTCTAATATCAGTCGAGATGACTTTTAGTTAGAAACGAATTTTCAATTGCATACAATGACGCACGCAAGTCGCACGTTATTTTGATGTTGAACGATATGAAAATTGGGGCCAACTCTAGATTGTCTCTGAATTTTAAAAATATGAATTTTAAAACTTGAATGTCAGAAAAGTCGTAATGGCGGTCGATATATTATTATATAATATGAGCTTTGAACGCATCAGGGAGAGCTCATGATATGTGTGTATATAAAGCAGTGTATGTAATTGTAAATAATTAGGCATTATAAAACTCGTGTGATGTTATTATGAACCCACACTCGAGTTTTGATCCCTTTCATTATACATATACAATCACATAAAATACTGTAATGCAAGTGTCAAGTCAAAAACTACTAATCTGATTATGGTGAATGAGATGTCAAATTATTCGTTTTAATGACGTGTATTAATATTAGGCTGAAACGGTTAAAACTCACGTATTTTTATTACAATAAGTAGGCGTAACATGTTTCGTTCGACTGCATCGGGCAGTGATGTGGTGGCAACAAAACTCTGTCGGTCCGAAGACGACTGCCCGATGCAGTCGGATCATGTCACCCTTATTTTGATAAAAATACGCGAATTTTAACCGTTCAAGTTGAATGTCAGTATGACTCACGAATGTTTAAATTATACGTATATTAATATTAAACGAGAAAGTAATTTTTACGCAAAAAAACTATATTTGGCGTAAAGTTTCTAACGTTTGCTTTATTTTTACATATAGGTACATGGTATAATTGTGAAGGAGGATAATGTCGCTCCCTGGACTGAGATTGTCAAAATGACGACATTTCACACGTTAAGGCACCTGCCTGATCCGTAGCGATCGGGCTACGACCATTCCATAATGGTTTCATAATGGTGGTGGCGCCCCTGAATGTGCCAAAGCAAATGCACAAAAATACATGGAAAGTGCTTGAAAGAGGCACACGCGGTGAAGGTTAGAGACAAGAGCAAAGAACAAAAAGCCATGTCATTTGTCTGTAAAAAGTATGAAAAATGTGTAAGCAGAGAGCTAGAGTCTAGTAGGTATGAATCCATGATTTTTTTCCGTAGGTTTTCTCTGCAGCCGACTTGTTTCTGACCTGACTTTGTGTGTTTTACATAAAAAAGTTGGAGTGATTTACTTATTTAAATACTATTCTATTTGACACGTTCAGTATAAAAAAAATACTTTTCAACAAACCAAAATAATGTTTTTTTTTTTTACATCCGTAACTCGATTTTTACTTTACCGCACCAAAACAGTGAGATTGAATAATGCTGCGAGCACTAGGAATGAACACTTAATTACGACAATATTTAGTTTTCAAAGTTTTACACGTTTAAACCCTATTTTAGTAAATTTACAACGAGAAATAAAGTCGAGTATTTTCGAATAGTTTTTGTGCTTACCAGTTGCTTTAGTAAATGATTGCTGGCTATCTATAGTTAACCGTAAACTCTTTCCTCTAGATTTTTTTTTGTTATTTATTTACAGGCAATTCCTACAGGCATGTATGGATTATTTCATATAATTAGTTCCTGATTAAGGCGACAACGCAATAGGTACTCTTTTTAGCACTAGTGTGATTTATATTATGTATTTCATACTTCAGGCCACTGGGCATTGTAATGTTAAGATTTAGTACTTAATAAAAATAATGTACTTAAATAAATATCGCGAAAATATACTAACATAATCAATACTTATTCAATATGGGTATACTTAATTCATATTATTTTAAGAAAAATGCTTTTTGTCTCGTCCATGACTTACACTAATAAAATACTATTCATTGGGTTAAACTATATTCCTATATGTACATAACAAAACGAATTTGTATTATTTTTAAATATCATTTTAAAGCATTTTGAGAAGTACGACATGAATAGGCACTAAAATGGCAAATCACATATTTTGAAAGTGAACAGTTAATAAACTCACAACCACATATACAGAAGAGAACATTTCGCTTTCTACACGTAAATAACAATTACTCGCATATAATAATTTCACGCTTCAATATTTAATAACCTACAAGTTATATATGTCGTGAGTAGCCCATTTAGTTGTTAATATTTGAAGAGACTCACATATTCGAGATCGTAACACAAAATTACTCATTGTATAGTTATTATGGAACTGATAAAAATATTAAAGTAATTGAATATAAGTATTATTCTAAATGTATGTCTAACTAAACTGAGACTAAATGATAATGGGTCTGATCACGATCAGTAACTAAATAAAAGAAAAATGAATCAAGATATAATTGGGGTCAAGCTTTGTTATCAAATTTATATGCCTAGTGTAGATCTTTCACTTCCACTCTTACCGTCGATAGCATTAAAATCTGTAAACGCCGTTGCCGATTAATTTTCCGTTTGCTATGGGCGGGAAATATATCTTTTAGAGTGGTCGGTCTCAGGCAGCCACCACCAGCGCAGTGGAGCGAAAGCGTCTAGGTAGGTATATAGCTATCGTGAGTCGTACAAATTGTTACGACTTCACTTCTGTAATTCCCGTCAATCTAAATATATCGTACTTTAACCTTAAGCTTGACCAAAAGCAAACTAAAATGGTCGAAAACCAAGACCAACTACCATTACCCTATTTCAAAGTAAGATAACATAAATACTGCGTGTAAACCGTTAACATGCTGCATTATACTAAGAATAATTAGGTATAACTGCACATAAACCAGGGTAGGACAAGAGTCAAACTCCGTCAATTTAGTTAAAGGCATTGCCCTGGTTCTAAAAGATGCAAAATTTAATTCAGAGTCATTTTTAGTTAGCATATGACATCTTCATCTTTATCAGTTTATTATTATTTAATGGTATTTTCTACTTAATGAATACGAATCAAAACTACAAACAAAATAATTAGATTCGCATTATAGTAAGGTAAATAGGACAAGAATGTAACCTTAGGGGGTATAAGGCGGAGGTGGCGGCAGTATAGACAGATCGTCGAAGGGGAAGTACTGCTGCGTGCCCAGCACGGGCGGCGCGTACACCGGCAGCGCCGACGGCGCGTAGTCGGCGCTCGGCGTGTACGGCGGCAGCGCCGGCACGGCGGGCGTGGGGCCCACGCTGGAAACATTTAATGCTAATCAGTATCAAACTTTTAAATCATTTGGAACAAGTAGATATATTTCAAAGATTTCAAAGATTTTATTGAACATAAAAACAAATATGTATAAACAATATGATCGCAAGCAGCTGCATTAGTATAAACTGTGTCGCAGCTCTTACGCCCACCTCGGGACAAAAAGTAAAATATAGTCAAGTAGATATACATACACACAACAGTAGCACTATGAGGACTGACGAAAAGATTCACGAGCTGGAAGAGGAACTGAGCAGGTTGCACTAGGACATTGTAGGGTTGTGCGAAGTCCATACAGAAGAGGACACTGTAACCCTGAAGTCCGGTAACTTGCTCTACCACCGGGAAGGCGACCAACGGCCAAGGTGGTGTCGGGTTTCTCGTTCACAAGTCCCTCATAAACTACATAATAACCATCAACAGTGTGTCGAGCAGGGTGGTATACCTGATACTCAGAATATCCAAATGATATTCGCTGAAGGTGATTCATGTATGAAGACATAATCAGAGCCATACATACTTCTAAAACCTACTTCACTGTTGTTATAGGGGACTTCAACGCAAAGTTGGGCAAGAAAGACGGTGATGAGTTGAGAGTGGGGCAATTTGGGTATGGGCAACGGAACCCTAGGGGACAGGACTTGGGGGCTGGCCGACTTTCTGGAGAGAGAGAAACTCTTTATGATGAACTCTTTCTTCCAGAAGTCGCCCCACAGGAAATGGACCTGGATGAGTCCCGATGGTTCCACGAGAAGCGAGATAGACTTCATCATGACCGACAAGAAACGTAATAGGTATATTCAGTGATGTTTCTGTGATCAACAGGATAAAAACCGGTAGTAATCACATAATCGTCAGGGGCTCACTGAATATAAATGTTAATTCTGAATATAACTTGAGAGGTCCAGCCTGATGAAGTCTACGCTCCGACCCACTCGAGCCCATATTCAAAATCCCGAAAGCTTTAAACTCGAGCTCTCTAACCGCTTTTCTTGCCTAGAGAACTTGGTTTCAGTGGACGAGATTAACAAAGGGCTAGGTCTATGTTTTTTAGGCCCCGTCGTTAAGATAGACCTCAGAAATTGACCGAGCAAACCTTAAAACTTATGTCTAAACGATGCTCACTACAGCTGTAGTCTCCGGATGACGCTAAGTCATATAGGCCAGCTCACAAAGTTCAAACGGAAAGACAGACGGCAGCATAGCATCAACAAAATCAGAGGTTTTAGGTGAGATCGAGAGGTTCAATGAACAGTTATACACTTCGGCCGCAAAGCCCGTTGACAGCTTGGTAGAAGATCCAAGAGCCAGGCTGTTGACATTACACATTACACCGAAGATATCCCGGACATCAGTTTGTACGAGAGTAGGATGGCCCTACAGTATGATGACCGTACGTAAGTAAACACTATATTTTTTTGGAATGGTAATACTGGTAATAGTAGCGTTAGAAAAATATAGTATATAATAGTAGCGTAAGAAAAATATAGTAAATAACGCTCTCTAACCTACTGTCACTTCATTCGTTCAATGGTCAGACTTTAGTCTTACAACAATTCGTTTATAAGTAGTCAGAGAGTCATTCTGTCTTTTTCTTACGCTTGTATTGCCACTCCGAAAAAAGGGAGGTATATAGTTTTTTTAAATCTACCTACTGTCAGATTTGGTATGTAAGACTATGGATACCAATTTTCACAGCGACTTAACTAAGTGTATACGTCCTCTTTTGTGCTGTTCAATAACGCGGATCTGTGTGGATTCGGACAATGTGATTAGCGTCACTGTTGAATAAACACAACAGAATTAAAATCTGCAGAATGTAATTTGTACGATTTTTCACAGCTCGGACACTGGACAGGCAGCGTTATACGTGATTTGTAAATCAATAAATCAATTTAGAATATATTTGTTACTCTACCTGTTGCTAACCCACTATTTTGCGCACTCGTCGTTTAAAAATCTGTGTCATTGGTTGTAGCGAGTTACCTGTGGGCCTCGTAGCCGTCCCAGTCCTCCATGAGGTTCCGCCGCTGGATGTCCTCGTCACTGGACAGTGGCGCTCCCCACAGGTTAGCGGCGGATGCCAACAATGCTAAAGCACCTGGAAATTTTAACACAAATAAGTTTTCAAAAGCACCACAATTATGGGTGCAAACTTTTCTTACAATTAATTTCTTCCAGCCAGTTGTGTTATTTTTCTAGACAGTTTTAAGGCCTAGGTAAAACACCGTTGTACTCATGTACAAAAAAATTATAAATTTCACCATATAGGTGCGAAATAAAGTCTTGTTCTTGAATAAGTACATGTATAGTCTGACAACCCAGCGAGCGCAGTAACAGTAGGATAGAGAGCATCATACTGTCTTTTTCTTACGTTAGTATTACCACCCTGAAAAAAGGGATGGATATAGTTATTTTGGCGCTCGCTCGCTTGTCAGACTATATGTATGTAATTATTTAACACTCTAATATTGGTATTAAAACGTAAACCCTGACAAAATATTTACTCAGGAAAAATGTTTGAAGATACAAACCAATCCTATAATTTATAATTACATTTTAATAAATGACTCACCAGCACCAGTTATCGTGTAGAACCCATACTCATAATCCACCTGTATTGTGTTGGGATCATAGTTGTTCGCGTTCCCCAACACTACCGTAGTGTAATAACAAACGCCGACTATAGCGATGACCCAGAACACACACATGATGCTTGGGATAGCATTCCTTCGGAGCATCTTGATAGCTTTGCTGTTTAAGCTAGTAATGTTGATGAGGATCCCGATACAGGAACAGAGTAGCACCATGAAGCATAGTAGGATCAGTACTCTCATGAGAGTTATGGTTTCTGGTGTTGTACATGGTGGGAGACCTAGAAAAAATTCAAAAATATATTGTTTTATTTTTTATTAATCCTGTTTTTATTGATTTCCGTCAACTTTAAGGGGAGATTATTCAGGTTAACTCGATTTAATTTCTCTTAGAATCTAGTGTCTCAACTATTACAGTTTTTGAGATATTCAAGATACTAAACCATCTAAGGTCAATGAGGAAGATTCCGTCATATTTTTGCATAAGTTGACTTTGGTCGGTCATATCTGTGCTAATATTTTATTTTTAGTAAATTTCATGCAAGTATAAGGTTCAACATTTAATTGACTTCTTAAAGGTATTTGAGCAAAATTGCTAGAGTTCCGGGTTATTTAACTATGTTTTTTTTTTCAAAACATGTCACTAGACGGATTTTCCCTGAGGTTTGGGACTTTTCCGTCTACCAGCTACTTTTCTAGTAAAGGGATGTATTACAAGTCTAAGGCGTCAAGTGAGCAAATACTAGTGCTCGCGAGCATTAGGTAGGGTTGGGTTGGGAACAATGAATAGGATTTTTTCGGACACTCAAATTGTAACGTAAATGGTGTGACAGCAGGCTGTTATCTACACCCAACATTCTTTAGTTATTAAACCCAGCATTCTCAGTTTTTCGATCAAAATAACATCAAGATGCTCAGACGTTTAAAAAAAAAAGGGAATTGAGCCACTGTGTACCGGTACTGGGGTACCAGCGTACAATAAACAGCGGCTCGACTATATAATATTTTATTATAACATTTATAACTACAATTTATATTAAGTCTCGTTTATCTGTTTTTAGTAAATAACTATATGCTGTAAGCTTTAATCATATAATTTAAACTTTCGTAAGTCATATGACATTAAATTGTAACAGTTAACACTCACGTATTTTTATCACAATAGGCGTGACATGTTGCGAAGGTGACAACACCACTCTGTCTGTCCGACGATGACTGCCCACAGTGTGAGATATGGCCTTACTTGCGGACATCCTCTTTTTATGTTTGAAATTAGTGCATCTAAGGTCAACGAAGAGGGTTATGAAACACCTATGTCGATAACTTACTTTAAAACGGAGATATAATTTATTTTATGAAAGGTCATTGACCTCTTGGAAAAATGTTTTTGTCTATTAATTACAAACGAGTCAAAATTATCCATATTAACCTAGTGTATATGATACGGTATTCAATAATATACTACGAGTTAAACCCACATGACTGTAATTGCGTTGGAATTGAAAAAAAATCGTAATTTGTATAATTAAATAAAATGTATATAAAAAATTAACTATTTTACGGTCGCATTTATTTCCACTTGTAAAATTTGCTACATAGTTTTACCTTTAACCTGTAAAAATCCTGAATCTATATCTTGCGAGACTTTGGAGATATCCCATTTCTATGTTTTTTCTGGATTTCTATGGAAATAGGGTTGTCACAAAATGGAATTAAGACAGTAATATTATTTTGTGTGAATTATTCTATCAATTTATAAGCAACGTGGAAAGTCAGTTTAAATGATCAGTCTTGGATAACTTGTTCGTCTGTAGTCAAAATTATTTTATCAGCTTCAGTGTAATCGGGCTCTGAATTATGTTCTGTGACTTTGATGAGATAAGGACACTCTTGGGTAAAGGCTTTTTTTCTTTTTGACGGGTTTGTTGTGTTAACAAAGATAAATACGGGTCTGAACATTCTAAAGCTCGGTAATAAGTCCAACATTGTGGTTTTGCGATCAAATTTTTGGGTATGGTGTTGTCTATCATAACGCCAATACTTATTTCTCGATTCCCCTGCCTGTTCGGAAAGCATTCCTATAGGTATTTCGCTGGATTCTATAATTCGACCACCATGCATTAAAATTTTATGTAATGTTACCGACATATACATAGAACCAAGAATACGTGTGTAAATATTTGATAGCAACAGATTTACAAAATTCTTCAAATTTTGCACAATCAATCGACAGCCCACATGAAAGCGCTACCAAAATAGTATAGAGTTCGTCCACCAGCCATTCGTCCAAGTACGAGCAGGGCGCCTCGTAAGACTCTGCAAGGCACGGCCGAGCCGGTTAATTCAGGTCTACGGGTCGCCACGCCTTGTAGAGCGCTCTACGTGTCGCGCTTGCACTACTCCGCCGTGGCTAAAGACGTGGTGGAGTATGTCCACCGGAAGACTGGCTATACGCTGAGAGTGCAGCAGCTGCAGTCGCGCCACTACGTGCACTTCAGCTCGTTTGTGGTGCGCGTACTGCTGCCGCTGCAGGACACCATCGCGAGCGCAGACTTCTGGCCGAAGGGCGTCGTGTTTCGGCGGTTCCGGAGTAACTTGACGAATCCCACGCCACTGGTTCAGACGACGCAACGGAGCCACGCTATTGCGTCGCCTAGTACTAATTGATTTTTGTTTGTTATTGTCTCTCTTTTGTGTTATATATATATTTTTATGTATAATTTCTGATTTTCACAGTGCATTGGTATTAAACTGTAAAGCTGTGTTAATTTTTTTAATAAAAAAAAAACAAATTAATAAAAGAATAATTGAAAACTCAAGGAATATGGGTAGAAATATTACTACATTCTAAGTAGGTGTACCCGAGAGATGAAGACTTATTTTATAATGCATACGCTCGGAAAGTACATGATTTAGTGACTACCGCAAATAATTATAGGCGTAAAGGACATGCAGCGTGCATTATAATGCGTTATAAAATGTTGTATGACATACGTGTTGGAATGTAGTTTTTTTATACTTTCAACACATAAATAACTATCACACATAAATAATATGAAATCGTACCTAAGATATGAACCGTAATAAGAAGACATTAAGATCGACTTAGGAAATAGTGACAACCCTCCCTATATAACATTTTGAAAATTCATATCTCCGAAGTCTTGATGTTGTTGCGTTTGATTTTTTTTGTAGTAGTAGTTGTTACTGTAATAAACAAATTAACATTGAAAAAAAATGCGACCATGCCCAGATTAACGAGAAAAAAATATGTGATGAAAACATATAAAATTAAGTTTAGTGAGCAAACTGACCGTAATTATGCTAATTTATATAGATGAACGGGTACTTTTAGTGTATAGTTATGATATGATATCGTTCTTTTTTAGTAGAAGTAATAAGACTTTGAGTAAAGACGTTTCTATGGTTTTCATAGAATTTTCTCGATTTCTCATATAACTCCGAAACTATTACAGATATCAACATGAGAGTTTTTAAATGTGTTTAATATTCGTATTATCCTTCTTTTAAACACATAAAAACAGGATGTCCGCAAATAAGATCATATTTCACACTGTGCTGCCCGATGCAGTCGAAACATGTCACGCCTATTGTGATAAAAATACGTGAGTGTTAACCGTTGCAATTTAATCTAAGCTTTAATATTTATTGATATCAATGACAATAATTGTACTTTACACATACACGGTGCCTGAAGAAAATACACTGAGACTCATGAGTGTACTTTTTAAATTTGAGTCACTGACCACGCTGTCGTCATTTTGAATTTAACGGCGTACCAGTCTAATTTTTTTCGTTGAAAGACATTCATATGTATGTCATTTTCTAGCATGTTAATTGCACTTTCCACTAAAATAACAGAAAATGTCTAAATACTCAAATTTCAATCAATGGAAACATGTACAACTTGGCTCCAAAAGTTTTTTGAACACTGTTACTGACACTGTTAAATGGCGTCGGGGCTGGCAGCTGACTGGTTTAAACATGTTAGGTTGTCTTTTGCTCCTAACCAACAACGGAGACAGATAGATATAACTGGTCTATGTAGAAAATGTACATGTGACTCAGTGTACCTGTGTCAATCGAAACCTTAAGACAATTTATTCGTCCCGAATGTAACGTGGGTCGAAATTCTCGAAAAGTATAGGTACATACTATGCCTATTCGCACTTTAAGGGTATTTAAACATTACATCATACTGTAAATATCATGGCATATTTCCTCGATTTAAGGAAACAAGTGTTGTACTTCTAATAGCCTGATTAAGGAAAACAATTAAAATATTATTTATTGACCGAGTGAGCAAAGCGTGCGAAGTCTCTGTTTCAACTTTGGCAAAAAAAATTCAAAATGGTGGGATATGGTACAAAAGTCTAAGCGCCGTAGACTCCAAAGGCGCTTACGACCTTTCTAACAATACCATCTCGCGTGGTCTACAGCTCACAGAGCCACTGGGCATTTTCGCGGGCAGAGATCCAAAAAAAATTTTTTTTAAGGTAGGTTAATTTTATGTTTTGCTACTCAGAATAACGAGCAATCCATTCTTTCAATCAATGTAAGAGAAAAAAACTACGAAAATAAATAAGGTCTCAACATTTTCAAACGTTTAACGTACTTACTCTCCATTTTGTAACCGCTGACAGTGTTTGAACAATGGTAACTTTTTTTTTTTAATCTTTATAAAATGAAAAAAATGGTTGGACTCTTTTTAGGAAAAACATGAAATTCACCTGTTTTACAAAAAAAAGTTTTTGGATCGATTCTCGCGAAAATGCCCCACTATTAAATATTAGGAGAAACCCCAAAAAAACATTAGTTTTACTAAAACACCCACCCGGAAATTGTAACGATCAGAGCTCGCCCAGAACAACTGAACTATTAGAAAAATATTATAGTACATATTTATTTATAGTACAGTATTAATGGGTATAGTTAGTTATAGGTACTTCTAGGTACAGATAGCGTTATATATACATTTTATGCCTATCAAATATACATTTGTTGCAGTAGAAAAAAGGCTAATTGTGACATACTTGGCCACTGGCCAGCATTAACTATTTGTGGCCTTCTCAGTCAAATTATAAGCTGAACTCCAGGCCAAAGTCTGAATGTATATATTCTATTCTATTAACATATTATTTTTTGGGGTAGGTACAGTCAAGGGCATAAATATCTATCCACTTTGTGTCTTTTCAGCCATATGATTCCATATAAAGTAATGAAAAAGTTGTACATATATTTATGCCCTTGACTGTACACTACATAATTCCGAAAAACTATATGCCGAATTTTTAAGGACAAAGTTTTGTTTTAGATTTTCCTCTTTCAATACACCTTCAAATAGAAATAACATTTCTTAACTTACCAGGGTAATCCCTCTTCACCGGATCAAAGTCTCTTCCCTGATCTATATTAATCTGGTCATCATAGTCATCATCTTCATCAAATGAGAAGAACTGAGACAGTGACAAGCTCTGAGTGCAGTGGAGTCCTTTTATCCTGAACCAACTGGGCTGAACTAATGCAGCGCAGGTCAGTAAGAAGGTTGTCACATTGAAAAATGCTGCTATCTTGTTCAATTCTTTGTCTTTGAATGGAAGGGATATTTTTAGGCCTGGAAATGAAGAAATATGATGTAAATTTTATGGTACCTACAAATCTACATGATGGTACTTGATAATGACAAGGTGCAAGCATTTTAATGCTGTTTTCTTTTGATTTATAAATTCTAGATCATAATACTGTATTACAGCAGTGTCAATTAAAATGGCATTGGTTTGAGAAATTGAGGCAGTTTAGTATAACATTTACAGTAAATTGAGGAAATTAATAGAATGTATATTTAATAAAACTTTAAAAGAGCAAAGATTATTTTAGGGGTACTAACTGCCTAATGTAATTAATCAAACCTTGCAAGTAGGTTTACAAAGTCTTACGAAGTTGGCTCAATTTATGTTTGATAAGTAAAAAAAATATAGGCTACTTAAATAAAATCCTACACTTTTCAACCTCATTTTATATGATACCTCCTACTTAAATAGCCTCCATATATGCAAATTAAAATAGTTAGCACTAACCAGTTCAGAATACGAGAACAATGGTGGATGCAAACAAATTAATTAGAACTTATTATGGTAACATCCACCTAAAAATAGGCGTATGTAGGGGGTGTTTCTATGAGGGAGGTCAGACTGAGCGTCATGTAAACAAAAATATATGTAGCTTGAATAGCGTAGATGTCACTAGGAAGGAAGCCATAAAACATATGAAGTGTTAGGGTATTATGACCACATAACCATTTATTCTTACTTTAACAGGGAATTAATTCACAGACAATGCCATTTCGTACTCAAGTTAACCTTACATTGTAACAGAAAGCATTCGAAAAAATTCCAACTTTTTACAAGTTTACAATAATGTTATAGGTTTGGAAACACATAAAGTTAGTAATTGCGTATATCCAAGCACAATAAGTGTCCAAGGTTGGACGTGATGTATTAAATACCTCTAATCCAAGCTAAACAGCCCATGTTGATGCTCCAGCTCCCATAAAACGTCAGGATTATTATTGAAATAACTTATTACAACAGTTATAAACTAGGTGTGATTAACTCTTACATAAATAAACATGATTTTGTATGCTGTCGTCGATAAGAAAATGAAACGACACAAGTTATAATCACGTAAACTACACTACACTTCACGTTTGACGTTTAGCTACGTCAGTTATGTTGGCTAGACTGGCGAGACAGATTAGAAATTGTACTGTGGTATAATAATTTCATTTTGTTCAATTAAGGCATGTGACACACGTTACATGCCGACATAATTTTACGTACAATGTTTTTCTATTTGGAGCTTGTGATTTTCAATGGTTCTATAGGAGTTAAATAGTATTTGCTATAGTTTCAAAAAACCGAGGATGAAAATTTGTACCTCCCTCTCTGTAACACTTGCTTTAAATATTGGAGTGACGACTAAGTGATTTTTTCATCACTGCCAATTTTCGATGTTCGTGATATGCTGCAATATCCTAATTAAAAAATATACTCGATAAACCATAGACATATTAAAAACTACAGACCGAGTTACACGTTTTATCAGGAAATAATTCATGTCCTACTATAGTCCGAATGGCTATCATTCTATCCCTCCTTCCCTTTCCCTTTAGACATAATATATCTTCGTGGCACCTAGGCTTTAGAGCGTATTTTAATAATTACAAAACAGTTGACCTTTATTAATTTGGCAATGGGAATCCCATCCAAATGTTATTCAGGTCATCCTAGGCTTTTCGTGCGGGCCGTTAATTTATAACGAAAAGGTTTCTGCACAATTTGCTGAAACTAATATTCTAGTATAACATGACTTCTAAGTCCGTGACAACTATTTGTAATCAGGGATCCACTTTTACTGGTTTGGTTTAACTGTAGGTAGACTGGCCATGGATTTACCCCGCTTTGATGTTCTCATTGCATACCGCAGGCGAGGTGAAGGTGACCTGAAGTGGCCCAATTAAATTTTAACAAGAAGGTCCGCAGTAACTTTGTGATACCGGAGACCATTTAATTATAGGTATCTACTGGTTCATATTCATACGGAGCGATGGGAACAGTGTAACCCTGAACTTGATGGTCGATGCTATCTATCTACGACTAGACTACCACACCTTTTGCAATGGGCGCACCTAACATTGGGTATATTTAATTGAGCAACTACCTAATGTTTATGTTTATGTTAGGCTGAGAATTAGGTTCAAAGATCTTTATTTCCTCATAAGAATACATACATATTCACTTATATGAGAAATTTTACTTAAGCATGCATTATTATTATTTTTATTTTTATCGGTGAGCGGATACTTAAACTTAACTTTTAAGCATTTCAATACAATATCCTGTATCTTAAAAGCATAAAGGTAGATTATACATTTTTTATTTTGGTGGGTATACAAAAAATTAGGTACCGAAGCTGTAGATAGTAGCTTAAGTACCTAATTCTCATAAAACGGAATCATAACAGTAATAGTGTAGGGATTGGACACCCTTATTGTCCAGATTGTCCACTATTAATTTATGAAGACAGCAATTAGTGGTTGTTACTGGTTCTGGGGAGAGACAGACCTCCTGGTATGGGGGAGTCCTGTTGTGTGGGTGGGGTAGCGCACTTCTTTGACTTAAACTATAGTCTAACAAGCCAAGGCTGCAGTAGAATATTTTTTAAACTTATATACGTACCTACTTTTTTCATACCGAAAAAATAGAGACGCACATAATTGAAAAATCCTTGGTTTATCAGACTATAGTATTTATATGATGCGTTTAACAGGGCCTCGTAATTTTCATCGGGCAGTGCTGTGCATTACACATAAGGGAACTAAGGGAAGAAAAGCACCATGTTATATACCGCTTTACCCTAACTAGGCTATGGCTTACCGTACCTGCATCCAACAAATAGGTACCACCCATTCCGCCAACATTGCTCACGTTTTTTCGAATAATCTCGATTTTTTACATATTAATACTTTTTTGGCTACTGATTACATTGTGATCAAGTGCGTATTAAAATTCATTCGTCCTTCCAAAACCCATTCTATATATAAAACCCTGAGATATAAAAACATGAGATAAAATCTGTTGAAAGAAATCTTCAATTCACTAGTAGGTACCTACCCTGAAATCCCTGCTATTAAAAAGGGAATATTATTCCATTCAAGAGTTTATCGAGGATAATATCTTATAAAAATGTATATATTTATAAATATTATAAACGATAATACAACTCTTAACTAGCCGCTATTTGTGTAATTATATAGTATTCAATTATTAAGACATACTTATGTCTAAATAATTGAAATCCATCTTATGTGTCTATCTAGTGTTAATTTATAAATAATGTGTATTTATTGTCTAAGATATCACGTGCACATGTGCACAACTATAGGTAAGCATAAAAAAACTGGCCAAGTGCGAGTCGAACTCGCGCACGTAGAGTTCCGTGGGTACGTAACACTTCGTTTGGCCATTATCTATAAAAATGACAAAATAATGACGTTTGTTCTAAATATTTATTTTTCCCCTCACTAGCTCGGAAAGCGCTGTTTTGTCCTTTAAAACTAGCGTGGAAAAACGCATTTTATCCACATGTGGGGCAAAGTAATCTAATTCCTATCACTTACCACCAGTCCAGTATAAGTGAGTCCTATATGCCCATAGTAAATATGCGCAATCGGAGGTTACACCTTAAATTGGTCATGTGATCATGTCTTATCCCGCACTTGGTAAGCTGTTGGCAATATCTAAGTACCAGTAGCGAACCTACTCTATGACAAATTTTGAAATTGATTTTTGATGATTTCTTCAAGATTACTTACATGTGGATAAGATTTATAATCGTATTTAGTCTGTATTTTCCTCGCAATAGTGAGGAGAAAAATGTTGTATTACACTCGGCGGCAAAGTTTGTTCAACTCTCGTGCCTTGAGACCCTCGTAAAGCTCAAGATTCCAGTTATTTTAACCACTCGCTACGTTCGTGGCTCAATTTTGGAATCATTCGCTTGCTCGGGTCTCAATATAAGCACTTTGCCCCCTTGTATAATAAATAACTATTGTTCTAATTTAATTCCAAATTATTTTCATGTCACTAAATATTCTGTGTTTATTAGATACGTAACCCTAAACAACACCCCACCAGGGTGCCATATGATTATGTTTTACATCTTATTGAACCATGGTTTGCAATGGTTTGCAATAATATAAACGATTATACCTTATACCTACTATACTATATGAAACTTATGAAAAGCATCTTCCAGAGTCGCGTGGTACCGTGTGTGCCAATTCCCCCTCCTAGCTACAATCGCATATTATAGAATACTTTAGCAGATACATAACTGAGATAACCCACTTCTTCATACTTACCATTAAGGACTTACAATTCATCGCAGAGATTGGGCGGCGGTTACGAGAGAGAGGTCTTGACCCTCGCTCCGGATCATTTCTGGTTCAAAGGATACCCATCGCGATACCCATCAGGGTACCTTTGCGCCGGGAATGACTCGGGTGGCTTATTTGACTAATATCTGTGGTATGTTTAAATGTTTAAATTTAATTTCATAGAAATATATACAGACTAAAAATTTATTAAAAGAAACAAACATTAAATAAAAACAAGAAGAAAAAATACAATCAAAACTAAAATTAAAACTAAACCTACAAATAAAAAACTGGCTCCAACTCGGTGCCTTCTGGCAGGGTGCCAAGAAGGCTGGCGGCATTGCCGCGCTGGACGGCAAGTCCAATGCGTTGCGCAAGGTACGAGCCAGCTCTCCTGTCACCCGTAGCTTCTATGAGACGCTTCGCCAAGTCCTTAAAAATAATGTGGGCGCCAGGGCCCCATGGTCCAAGAGTTTCCACCCCAAACGGCTCAAACATGTAACCGGAATCGATTACTGCGTATTTGCGCCGCTTGAGGTGTTCAGCACGATTAGCGGCAGCGCCAGCCCTGATTGAAGTCCCTGGAAGATGGGACGGCGCAAGGGTATCCACGCATGTGGCATCCCAGACTAAAGGCCGTCCAAGCTTCCAGGGGACAAGGGTCATTCCGTCCGGCCTTTTACCGTCGTCGCGTGCTAAGCCAGACGGCTCCAGAACCGCCGGTGTCCCAGCCGTCACGAAAGCCCGACGAAGAGTATCGTTCAGGCTTGCGTGACGTGATTGACGTCCTACGCTCCTGGAGCACGACAGGCCGTGAAGACCGAGACGCGTGACGTTAGTCCCACACTGGCATCGATGTGGAGCCACACATGTCACCCCCAAGCGCAAACACAAAGATATCCTGAAAGTATTGGTAGACAGGAGTGTGCCGAGGTTCTTAGATGGAAGAGCCTGCAACCATGCACCAGATTCCCATCTTGTTGCAGCAAGGAGACGAGCGCGTTCTGTGGTGCTGGTAGACGTTTGGTACAGATTATCCCGTACCAGCAGACAGAGCGGCTCGTCCCATATAGACTATACAATTTGGATATTGGATGTAATGTAATGTGTACATGGTATTATGTCATTTTATTATTTGTATTATTTCAAGTTATAATTTTATATGAATAAAAAATGAAGAAGAGTTGCATATAATATAATAATATATAATCTTTTGCCTGAAATAAAATTGATTACCATTAAGGACGTAGTTTAAGGAAAAGGATTTAATCCACAAAAATTAGGTAGTAAAATTTTAACTTTATATCAAAAACAAAAGTCATCTATTTCAATGCCATTGTTTTGAGGATGGATCCTTTTGGATAAACTAGGTACGTCGTAAAACATGTTTCACCTACCTATATTTTACCTAAGTAGCAGTGGCCGAGTGTTAAAATGTTCTTTGGGCAAGCCGGAGCTGATTTTGCCTGCTTTTTCTTTGAGTCGTCAAGGAAAAATGTGCTAGATTGGCTCACGCTAGGGAAGCCGACAGGAATCGAGTTCTATGAACATCCTGCCACTGCTAAGTAGGTACATATATATTTCAAGCGCAGGTCACCATATCGTAGATCGTAGTTTCAATTAGGGTCGAAAACCTATGGTCGACGATATAATTAAATACCATTGCGCATTGTTTGTACTTGCGTTTTATTAAAAGCAACTTATTATAGTTTCATAACGCGAACGCAATATGACAAGGTTCATAATAATTAAAAAAAAAAACCGACTTCAATTGGCCTTCCCGGTAAAAGTTATTATTTGAGCTAGTACCTATGAGTTAACTAGTTTACTTCAAATATATCCAAATCACCATGCGTGTACCTTTGAAAATTGTGGATCTTTCTTATTTTTTTAAGGAAGTTATGGATTCTTATGGATTGGAAGTAAACAAAATAAGAATTTCTCTAATCGGACGATAGAGCTGGAAATTATCGGGCAGTTCCACGTTCCACACACGCCATCCCTGGTCCACTTCAGCAAAACAATGGCTTCAGTAAGAAAACGACCAAGCTCATTATTAAAACTCTTCAATCCCAATGCACGTGCCTTTCACATTTGAGGAGTTCTCGGAGTTCCTCAAAAATTGAATCGTCAGAATAGAAATCCAATCAAAAAGATGACTGTCACAAATATCGGATGATACCTAGAGCTAGGTTTACCGAACAGTTCCACTTTGCCATCCCTGGTCTACATCGTGAGGTTAACTCCACCAAAATTATGGTTTCCGTAAGAAAATGTTCAAGTTATTTAAGGATACTCTCAAATCACAATGTATGTGCCGTTAAAATTTGAGGAGTTCCCTCAATTCTTTATGAATTCCATCATCCGAATAGAATTATAATCAAATAGGACTTTCTTGAAGATATTTCCTCACAAACAAAAGACGAATGTCTTAAATCGGATGATAGACCTGGGAATTAATAAGCAGTTCCTCTATGCCATCCCTGGTCTTCATCATCGGGACTACTCCATCAAAATGACAACTTCAGTAAGAAAATGTTCAAGTTACTTAAGGAAACCCTCAAATCACACTGCATATGTGCCGTTAAAATTTGAGGAGTTCTCTCAATCCCTTATGAATTCCATGATCAGAATAGAACTATAATCAAATAGGACTACCTTGAAGGTGTTTCCTTACAAGCAAAACATGAATGTCTCAAATTGGATGATAGAGCTGGGAATTGCCAAGCAGTTCCACTTTGCCATCCCTGGTCTTCATCATACCTCTCTCACTCCACCAAATTGATGATTTTCGTAAAGAAATGCTCAAGTATCTTAAGAAATCACCCAAATAACCATGCATGTACCTTTCAAATTTGAAGAGCTCCCTCAATCCCTCATGGGTCTCATAATCAAAAATGGATTTTGAAAAAAATGGGACCAATCTGAAACCATATACTTTCAGATAAAAAAATATTTATTTAATCGGTTCGGTAATGACGGAGTTCTGAGGTAACAAACATCAAAAAAAAAAATCATCAAAATAAGCCCGCAGGGCAGCTTGTAGTGAGCTGTTGGGGTGTAACTACCTCACGGACCCGAGTGCTCCAAAGAGTCGGCCAGGGTCTCCGTCTCCGGCGTGTCTTCGTTGGTCGGAGTGGACCCCAAGGGGACCCGTAGGACTCTCAGCTCTGGCTTGCCTTGATTGGCCGTCCAGAAAGGAGTCGTCAGAGCTATATGCTCCAGGGGTGGAAGTGTTAAAGGGCCGCAACTAACTTCGAGAAAGCGCAGCACCACCTCTCGACACCCCTGAGCCGCTCACGCCGGTGTTGCGCCTGGTCGGCCGTACGAAGCCTCAACAGGTGCCCATCTTGCGAGTGGCGAGTCACCGCTTGTCTAGATAACACTGTGTATCGCAATGTTATGGCAGGTGTCCGGACCTCTTTACAATAGCCCAGTTATGTTAACCATCCAAACTCCATCCAGAACCAGAACCAGAACTTTTTCCATTTCATTTACAATAGCTCCAATGCCTGCTGAAACCGGTTCGCGGGTATCTATTGCTGTAAGTACTTACCCGTGAATGGGTTCCAATAGGCGTTCCATATGAAATCAAAGCTCTCCAAACGGCCTCTTCGTGTTGGATCTGTATCCCCACGTATCTACGCTCTAAAAATGACCGGGCTTGAAAAACCCGAGAGTTTGAAACGGAGACAAAATAATGATAAAAAAAAACATTGACACGAATTGAGAACCTCCTCCTTTTGAAATGATGTATGAAGTCGGTTGAAAATACCACGTCGCTTGCATTAAACACCGCGAACGGTCTAGAACGCAAAATTACCACATTTTTATATCACTAGAAGGTTAGCCTCGTTAGTTATCTTTAAATGGCCGAAGTCATTGCTGAGGAAAAGATAAACGAAAAAAAGTGGGCATTTTGCGTTCTAGACCGTTTTCAAAGTGGTCTAAAATTAATGTAGGCAAAATATTACACTAGGTAGTTGTTTTGCGCTCTAGACCTTCCGCGAATAAGTAACACATCCCTACACTGTGGAGTGGCCGAGCACCAGTGTCGCGTTTGATAAACTTACGAGACGATCGCGTTTGCGTTAAGTCTGACCTTCTAATAGAACAGCGCGCCAAGCGGGACGTATTGGAACCTTCTAAATCCTATACAAATTAAGATTAGACGCACACACGATCGTCATCGCGATCGAGTTTCTTACACATAGGTACTCGAATATTAGAATTGCTTAAAAATCTATATTTTGTCAAAGATCCCAATCGCATTGCAGTCTCTATGACGATGAGGTCAATCCTGAGATTTGGTCCCATTCCTGGGACTTAATTTTTTAAGAATTTCACCTTTCCACAAAAACACCACAGACCTCAACGTGGGACAGGCAAACGTTAGATCAAGAACATTCCAAAGGCGTATCTTCTGTAGTGTGTGATCTATGATATATACTAGATACTTTGTTTCTTCACTACAGTGACTTGGCTTGGCTAAATATAGCTTAAGGGTTGCACGGACCGAGTCTTTGCAGATTGTTTCCGCAGTCCGCGGTAAAAGCTCGGAAAGAGTGAATCTTCTGTAAGTTTTGTGGAAAATCGTGTAAATGGACTTTAAAAAAATTCATTTAAGATGCGCGGGTAAGTTAAGTGTCTGAATTACTTTGATTACCTTTCTGTGTTATACATATCTATCTATTTTTCATGAATAAGTAAATCTTATTTTTGGAATTGTAATTACTCAGAATCTAACTGATTATTCGATTTCTTCGAAAATAAACCTAATTAGGGTATGATTTACTGAAATCAAAATTTCCCATAAAAATCTAAAACATTTCATTTTATTGGAATTCCTCAATTTTCCAAGACACGTGTATGGCGACTTTAAAGGTAGCGCAGACAAAAAGGAACTTTTTATTTTTCAATTTTTGAAGTCGGTTTTCTTTTTTCTTAAAAAGTTTATATTTTTCCATTTTTATCAACCGACTTCAATATTTCTAAAGGAGGAGGTTCTCAATTCGTCTGAATTTTTTTTATTTTTATTATTTTTTTTAATGTATGTTACCTCAGAACTCCGTCATTGCTGAACCGATTTGAATTTTTTTTTTGGTTTCTTTAAGTAGACGGTTCCAGGTTGGTCCCGTTTTTTTCAAAATCCATTTCTGATGATGGGATCCATGAGGAACTGAGGGAACTCCTCAAATTTGAAAGGCACATGCATAGTAATTTGGGTATTTTCATGAGAAACTTGAGCATTTCTTTACAAAACCCACCAGTTTGGTGGAGCAGACCTGATGATGACGACCAGGGATGTCAAAGAGGAACTGCTCTATAATTCGTGGGCCCCAGCTGTATCTTCTGATTTGAGACATTCATCTTTTGTTTGTTACGAAATGCCTTCGAGGTAGTCCTATTTGATTTTAATTAAATTATGATGATGGATATCATGAGGAATTAATGGAGCTGATGCTGAACCCTGGCAGTACCTTATGGAACTCAGGTTTGGTAAGAATTACGAGAGTTCTGTTTTCGTCATTCAACTCGTGTTAACGAGCAATTAGAGGAACAGTTCTCAAGATGGAGCTGATGCTGAACTCTGGCAGTAACTAGTGGAACTCAAGTTTGGTCCAACATACGCGACTTCTGTTTACGTCATTCGACTCGTGTTAACGAGCAATTATAGGAGCGAAATTCACAAGATCGAGCTGGTGCTGAACCCTGGCAGTACCCAGTGTTGGCAAAAAATCAATCCGGATTGACGATTGAGGATTGAGGATTGACCGATCAATTAGGATTGAGGATTGAAGATTGACGAAACTAATTCTAAATCCACGGATTGAAGATTGACGATTACTAATCCTTAATTCGGATTGATCGGTCAATCCTCAGTCCTCAATCTTCAATTCGGATTGACGATTACTTTGTATGTACTTACCTACCTACTGTAGCGTAGGGATGTATTCTATACAGTGGGTTAACTTCATACAACCTACACGGTCAGCGGCCCGGCTCGGTAATCGCGCTCGAGGCTCAGGGTTGTCAAAAACTATGCGGAAGATATTTACTACTTTTTTAATAATTTGGTGATTTGACACGGGGTCACAAAAGGAAACGTGGGAACTGATTTAAACATAATTATGTATATTTACTGTTTATGTTAGAAAAGGCCGCCATCTTGAATTTCTTCATTTTTGATCCGACCCTAACAAAAATCGATATCTGGGGATCCAAGAGGTTCTTTATAACGAATCCGAGGTCATAATTGCGTAAAATGGCCGCCATCTTGAATTTCTTCAGTTTTCATCCTATCATGATAAAAATTGATATCTGAGGGTCCGAGAGGTACATTATAACAAATATGAGGTGAAAATTGCAAGAAATGGCCGCCATCTTTAATTTCTTCATTTTTGATCAGATCCTAACAAAAATCGATATCTGGGGATCCAAGAGGTTCTTTATAACAAATCTGAGGTAATAATTGCGTAAAATGGCCGCCATCTTGAATTTCTTCAGTTTTCATCCTATCTTGATAAAAATTGATATCTGAGGGTCCGAGAGGTTCAATATAACAAATATGAGATGAAAATTACGAGAAATGGCCGCCATCTTGAATTTCTTCATTTTTGATCCGATCCTAACAAAAATCGATATCTGGGGACCCAAGGGGTTCTTTATAACGAATCTGAGGTCATAATTGCGTAAAATGGCCGCCATCTTGAATTTCTTCAGTTTTCATCCTATCTTGATAAAAATTGATATCTGAGGGTCCGAGAGGTTCATTATAACAAATATGAGGTGGAAATTGCAAGAAATGGCCGCCATCTTTAATTTCTTCATTTTTGATCCGATCCTAACAAAAATCGATATCTGGGGACCCAAGGGGTTCTTTATAACGAATCTGAGGTCATAATTGCGTAAAATGGCCGCCATCTTAAATTTCTTCAGTTTTCATCCTATCATGATAAAAATTGATAATTGAGGGTCCGAGAGGTTCATTATAACAAATATGAGGTGAAAATTGCAAAAAATGGCCGCCATCTTTAATTTCTTCATTTATGATCAGATTCTAACAAAAATCGATATCTGGGGATCCAAGAGGTTCTTTATAATAAATCTGAGGTAAAAATTGCGTAAAATGGCCGCCATATTGAATTTCTCCAGTTTTCATCCTATCCTTATAAAAATTGATATCTGAGGGTCCGAGAGGTTAATTATAACAAATATGAGGTGAAAATGGCGAGAAATGGCCACCATCTTGAATTTCTTCATTTTTGGTCCTATCCTAACAAATATCGATATCATGGGGATCTAAGAGGTTCGATATAACGAATCTGAGGTCATAATTGCGTTAAATGAATATCAAATTGATTGTTTTGATTTCCGTTTTTGTCATTCAACTCGTTTTAACGAGCTATTATGAGAGCGGTTCTCAAGATGGAGCTGATGCTGAACCCTGGCAGTAACTAGTGAAACTCAAGTTCGGTCCAACATACGCGACTTCTATTTACGTCATTCGACTCGTGTTAACGAGCAATTAGGAGAGAAATTCACAAGATCGAGCTGGTGCTGAACCCTGGCAGTACCTAGTGGAACTCAGGTTTGGTGAAACATACGCGTGTGCTGTTTTCGTTAATCGACTCATGTTAACGAGCAATTAGGAGAGCAGTTGACAAGATGGAGCTGATGCTGAACCCTGGTAGTAATATGTATGTACCTAAGTTTTAAATACGACGTAAGGAAAATTAACAAAATAAAAACATAAATTAGCAATAATTCGCTTACTTTAACTTATACCGGAAAGTCCAATTGAAGTCGGTTTTTTTTTCTTTAAAATTAGTTTCTGAATATTTTCACAAAATAGATAGTTTTCGGATGTAAATGCTTAAGTTATTTGAGAGAAGACCAAAATTACCATACACGTGTTTGAAAATTGAGGAGTTCCCTAGATTCCTCATGGATTACATCTTCAGATCAGGACTAACTTGCTATGGGACCAATTTGAAAGTAACTCCTTCCGAAAAAGAAAAGGATTACCTACTCAGATTAGATTTACCATGAGCTGTACGTAGCCGTAGGTGTTAGCGACTGCGGGTTTCTAAAGTAGGCATGTCCGTCTCGCTCCTGAGTCGTTGAGTGATGCGCAGATACCTAAGTCAATGAGGGCTTTTTCATCATATTTTATAAGTTGACTTTGGTGGGTCATGCATGACTGTGCTAATATTATCCAATAAAATTGATTTCTTAAACGCATTTGACGAACATTGCTGGAGTTCCAGATTATATATCTATCTATTTATCTTCTATCTTCTATCTATATCTATCTATCTATACATTATGATAAAGCAAAGTAAGGTCGAAAATTTGTACATTAAAGATATTTGAAAAAAAAATGAGTTAGGATTAGGACCTCTTAGAATTGATAACAGAACACATTTCAATGATTTTTAGTATTTTTGTCTGTTCTGTCAGTCTGCCCGTTTATTTGTTCGGGCATCAAGTGGAAATGGCAAAATTGGTTTACATGCAACCTTCACTCGCACGTTAACGGGATCTCTTGTCAGGTTATATTATAGGCTAAAAAAATACCAAATTTTCATTGTTAAGGGCCTGAAAAGAGGGGTCAAACTTTATATGGGAAATGCAAACATAGTAAACGCTTATAGAACAAAAATGCGTTCCCATCGGCGCATCGAGAGTTATACTGAGCGTTCGTACTGCTCCAGTCTAGCCATCAGAGATGTGAGAATTTCTACGTGGGTATCCGAGATCACTGGATTTTCAACTACCTACCCATATTATGACTTTGCTAATTGAACCAAAGACATGTCGCGCTACTCTCACAAGCCAAGTAGTGACAATCTTTGCGGAAGGGTAATCTTATATTTCTATTGGTATGATCAAATACATCTCATAGCCTGATTTTTTACGAAGGGTGATCCTAGGTAAACCTAGATTAAGCATTTTCTTAGTATATATATTTTTATGTTTTATAAAACCATAAAAAGTATATAAGGCAGCAGATGCATTTAATAAACGTTTATTAGTTTATTGGTGTAAGTAAGCCTGTTTAATTGAGGTGTCTCTCCCTAGGTAGGTTTGCGGGTTACCTTCTACTTAATAAATAGATTTTGAGTTCAGGGGGCTAATGATTGTGGGGGGCCAAGATTACTGTCGCTTACCCTATATTTTAACATTTTTGGCTAAATGTATTTTTGGGGTCTCCCGGCATGGGTACTTTGAAAATAAGAGGCAATAAACCTATTGCAAATTTTATAAATATTTTTTAAACTTTCATTGTAGGAATCATTGAAGTTATTTTTGGCATTTAATCTCATAAAACGTCATGTATACCTATACGTTTCATTATTTTGCCTTTGCTATGAATTAACACGTTCAGTGCTAGACAAAAATGGCGCACTAATCCAGAAACTCCTTTTTTTACTAATTTCATCTTGTTTTGCAATAATGTGATGCATTTATCTTGCTATTTGTGTCCTAGTTCAAGCACACAATAAACCTTGATTACCTACAGGACGTGACGCCTCGTCTTTCAATAATAAGTTACGGTGATAATTGATTGGATTTCGTTCCGGAAACGAACTGATTTATTTTATTGCTGAGACTTCACCTTGCATTTGTGTCCCACGTGGTGGGAGCGGCAGTTTTCCCCAGATAAGCTATATTTATAGGTAGTTCGTTTTATACATGCCACTGTGGTGCCAGTGTGGTCAACGCAGGCGTCCACGGCCTTTCCTGCAACGTTGGCCGAATCCGAACAACACGCGTTTCTAAATGATATCTTGCGGTGAGCTCTTAATAGTGCCGGCAACCCCGCCATCTTGGAGCCTACAGGTTTATCTAGGGATGACGGCAAGCGGCCTGACGGTATGACCCTCGTTCCTTGGAGGTTAGGTCGGCCATTGGTCTGGGACGCCACGTGTGTAGATACCCTTGCACCGTCCCACCTTCCAGGAACGTGGGCCAGAGCTGGAGCAGCTGCTGAAGCTGCCGAGTGCCTCAAGCGGTGCATATATGCAGTCATAGATTTTGGCTGCATATTCGAACATTTTGGGTTGAGAACCAGGGCCCTGGGGACCCGCAGCTCATTCTATTTTTATGAAGCTAGCCAAGCGCCTCATGGACGCTATGGGTGACCAGAAGGCTGGTGTGGAATCGCTATTCAGCGTGGTAATGCCATCTCCAGCCTTCGGGGCACCCTACCATGTGGCGCCAAGCTAGCTCCTATTTGTTACTTGTCAATATTTATAAAACAGTTTTATTATTTATAGTTAAGTAATTTAGTAATTTACTGGCTTCATGCCCATCCTTCGCCCAATACTGGTACTTTCTTGGATCCGGCCTCCCTTAGACTGGCGACTGGTTTGCTACTGGGGGTTTCGGTGTGTGCGCCACACTCATGTCCTTGTGGCACAGACGTGGACCGACTGGGACACCATGTTTTTCGAGACATGCATCTCTGAATGACATAATCCGTCGATCTCTTGCCACCATCAACGTGCCTGCTCTCCTTGAGCCGACTGGCATTTTTAGGGATGACGGCAAGAGACCTGATGGGGTGTCCTTGGTTCCTTGGAGTTTGGGACGGATGCTAGTGTGGGATGCTACCTGTGTAGACACGCTGGCACCGTCCCATTCCAACGAACTAATGTAAAAGCGGGCGGAGCGGCTGAATGCGCCGAAATTTTAAAACGTAATAAATATAAGAGCCTGGGCAGAGAGTACCTTTTTGTACCATTCGGGGTCGAAACTCTTGGTCCATGGGGTCCCAGCGCACGCAAATTTTTCGTAGAAATCGCGAAACGTCTGGTTGATGTTACTGGTGACCGAAGAGCTGGTGGCTTCCTCGCACAACGTATCAGCATTGCGATACAACGAGGAAATGCCGCCAGCATCCTAGGTACAATGCCTCAAGGACCTACTTTAGATTTAAGGTAGGTAGAGGTAGGTAGTTAGGTAAGTTACACTTACTGTATATATTTCGAAAATAAATGTTTATTTAAATGTAAAAAAAATAAAAATAGGTTTTATTGTTTTTTTATATTGTTATTTGTTTTTGTTGAAATAAATTTTTTATAGTTTGGTTTACTACTCTTGGGAAGGGTACATGCCACAGCTTTTTTATGCAAGTATAATTTCTTCATTGATTTTATCATCATTTCATATTTTTTAACTGCCAGTGTTAATTGTATTGCTCGAAAAAATTAACAAGCCATTTATATGTTGAGAATTATGACGTCGTAGCGCTAACTAATTTTAAGGATTTTTAGTAAAATACTGTGAAAAAAGTAATATATAGGCGTTTAACTAGAAATGGTTTTCGATTTAAGCATGATTCACACAAGAACGGGCCGGGACGTGACCGGACCGAGCCGATCTGTCTGTTTCGATAGAAAACGTCACGTGACCTCCGAGGGCTCCGCGCTCGGACGTGATTCTTTCTATAGAAATAGATCAGTCAATTGACAGATCGTCCCACTCGTCCCGTTCTAGTGTGCGTCCTTAAAGGGTATTCAACATTTTGAAATGTTGTCAATTGCTTTCCTTTCTTAGTCGACACCGACAATTGTTAAATAGTAAGAAAGTGTTGTGTTCTTATAAATTTATATTTCTCCCTTGCTGAGCGCTATTGCAGCTTCGATTTCTCTCACCAGGCACGTTGCTCAATAGTCAACCTATTCCATTGTGGCATTCATTCAAAATGAATATTGAGATTTAAAAAATATGGTTTGTTTTTCATATGACACGAACTTGAAACGTGCTTATTGGTGCGCGAAAGATAAACAGTCAATCATGCCAAGTTCGTATTACTCGTATATCAATACAAAATCAAGGTGCGATTTCGAAAGTTCAAATGCGTAGGACGTAGGTATCCGAACAAAGTTTTTTCTGCTAGTTCCGTGCCAAATCACTATATAGGTACTGAACCAAATTAAAATGTACATTTTATCCTGTAACAATATTATATTTCTTAATGAAGTTCTGTTCATTTTCTTGTTTCAGATCGGGCTCTCCGTTTGGAAACATTTACAATGTTATTAATGACGAGCGGCTGAAGAAACCGAAAGAGCATTAATTAAAATGAATAACGGAATGATTGCTCTTCAATACTTCGTTTACAACGTTTCCGTGGAACAGGCGAATAATTTCACATTCCTCTTCAACTCGAGTTACTTCGAAGAGAGTGTCTGCGACGCGACCCAAACTTTTCTCTTTAACACTAGTTTGGGAATCGAAACTGCCGTCGCAGAATGGGAAGCGATTACTACTATCGTCGTATTGTCAGCTGTGATTCTAGGAACCATCTTCGGGAACGTTTTAGTTATCCTCGGAGTGTTCACTCACAAGCCGTTGAGGATAGTGCCAAACTTTTTTATAGTGTCACTGGCCGTGGCAGATTTGGGTGTCGCTGTGCTGGTGATGCCTTTGAATATGGCGTACTCGACGCTAGGCCGATGGCTTTGGGGCAAACACTTGTGCAAGATGTGGCTCACTTGTGACATTATGAGCTGCACTTCGTCCATACTAAACTTATGCGCCATAGCACTAGATAGGTACTGGGCGATTACGGACCCCATCAATTATGCGAACAAAAGAACATTAAGGAGAGTACTCTCACAAATAGCTGGGGTGTGGATGTTGTCGCTTATCATAAGCTCACCACCTCTGCTTGGATGGAATGACTGGCCAGATGAATTCACACAAGATACGCCCTGTCAATTGACGTCAGAGCCCGGTTACGTAGTTTACTCCGCGCTTGGCTCATTTTTCATTCCATTAGTAATAATGACTATGGTGTATATACAAATTTACATTGCTGCAAGGCAACGGTTTAGAAGGCGCACGTTAGCCACAAGAATATATAAAAAACGACCAGTAATTCACGCTGAAAATAAAGAAGAAAGCCAGGAAACTAAAGAGGAATCGGAGAATGATTCAGACAGCGGAGAGAGTCTTCATAAAAATCAGAGGAAAGCCTTCAATGATATTAAAAGAAACTTTTTCGTGCCACTTCTAATGTTTCACGATCCGCTTACCAGACAAAAGCTTGAGGCTGACATCAACGGTCAACAGCCAACACTATCGCCTTCTGGAAGCGTAAAGAAGAGTCCATCGTTTAAAAACACAAGTCAGAAAAAGAGAAGACAAGAAAAACCTTTGCTAGCAAGCGTAAGTAACAGCGGAGACGTGGTCCACCAGTTCATTGAGCAGAAACAAAAGATTTCATTATCAAAGGAGCGCAGGGCGGCACGGACACTGGGCATTATAATGGGTGTATTTGTAATTTGTTGGCTTCCTTTTTTCCTTATGTACGTGATTTTACCTTTTTGTCGTTTCTGTTGCCCGAGCAACAAGTTAATCAACTTTATTACATGGCTCGGGTACGTGAATTCTACAGTTAATCCTATAATCTACACCATATTTAATTTAGATTTCAGAAAAGCCTTCAAAAAGTTGTTGGGCATGAATGCATAATCAAGTAGAGACCTAAAGCGAAGGTTCATAGCCATTTTGAACATTGTGCAGTGGTTTTTACACTTTCTGACTTTTAAATTGCAGTCGTGCTGCAGTTTTTTTCCGGTTTGTTCTCGTCTTTTGATATTAACTTAGCAAGTCAAATTTATGCAAGAGCGCGGTTATTTATCCTTTGACACTAACTGCTGATGTAATTTTTTTGTGGCGCCCGAAACTTAAGTTCTGATACCTACGAGTAACTATAAATATATATTAATATAATATAATACTGTACCGTATGTATATTTTAAGATTACAACCTTCAATTGGTAATTATGGATCGATGAATAATAAAGTATCTATAGAGCTGTTAGAAATTAATTATCGTTGACATTTTTTTTATAAACCTATCCCAGGAACAAATACCTAAACGTGCTTGTAGGGATGACGACAAGGTAGAACAACTATTATTCTATACTCGTATAGTCCGTCAGTTAGAAAATTATTAGACGCGTATTTTTTCCTTTTCAGCCGACTTCAATATTTCTAAAGGAGGAGGTTCTCAATTCGTCTGAAGTTTTTTTTGACGTGACAACGTCTTAAATTAGGTTGCGGCTGGGAGTCACTTATGAAAAAGTGTAACGCTCGGTAACGTTACGATGAGTCACCGAACGAGAGAGAGGCCCGCCGAATGCCTTGCGTCTCTCTCCCACTCAACTATGATCGGTCTGCCGCGCGCGCAGCACTAGAGAATTAGGCGCATTGAATCGGCGCATGCTTGTGTCTCTGTCTTTGTCTTTCTCGAACGTTGATAGTGTTAAGTAAGTTCCTATTGTGCAATTTAATTATATTCATATCAATAAATATTCTACCGAGAAAAAGACGTTGTCACGTAAAATCTTCGCCCGTAAAACCGACTTTTTATTTAATTTTTTTAATGGATTTTCACTCATAACTCCGTCATTACTGAACCGATTTGTTTTTTTTTGTTTTGATGAAAGTAGGTAGTTCCAGGTAGGTCCCGTTTTTTTCAAAATCCATTTCTGATGATGGGATCCATGAGGAGCTGAGGGAACTCCTCAAATTTGAAAGGCACATGCATAGTAATTTGGGTATTTTCTTGAGAAACTCGAGCATTTCTATACAAAACCTACCAGTTGGGTGGAGTAGACCTGATGATGACGACCAGGCATGTCAAAGAGGAACTGCTCTATAATTCGCGGGCCCCAGCTGTATTTTCTGATTTGAGACATTCATCTTTTGTTTGTTACGAAATGCCTTCGAGGTAGTCCTATTTGATTTAAATTATATTTTGATGATGGATATCATGGGGAATTAATGGAGCTGATGCTGAAACCTGGCAGTACCGAAAGGAACTCAGGTTTGGTGCAACATAGGCAAGTGCTGTTTTCATCATTCGATTCGTGTTAACGAGCAATTAGGAGAGCAGTTCACAAGATGGAGCCGGTGCTGAACCCTGGCAGTACCTAATGGAACTCAGGTTTGGTGCAACTTAGGCGAGTGCTGTTTTCATAATTCAATTTGTATTAACGAGCAATTAGGAGAGCAGTTCACAAGATGGAGCGGATGCTGAACCCTGGCAGTACCTAGTGGAACTCAGGTTTGGTGCAACATAGGCGAGTGCTGTTTTCATGATTCGATTCATGTTAACGAGCAATTAGGAGAGCAGTTCACAAGATGGAGCTGATGCTGAACCCTGGCAGTAACTAGTGGAACTCAAGTTTGGTCTAAAATACGCGATTTCTATTTACGTCATTCGACTCGTGTTAACGAGCATATAGGAGATAAATTCACAAGATCGAGCTAGCGATTATAGACATTCTTATTTTTTACATAAAACTCCATTGAGTATTTACTCTCGTCAATATTGTCGAAAATAGCTCATGTTTTGGATCTTCAGATACCCTTTTTCAAGAGCGTGCTTTCGCGATGGCTGTTTTTTTCACACTGCGCGCAGCAGCTCGCTCGCATTCTTCTTTTGCTTGTGAGAAGGTACCTCGCAGGTGGTCCCATTTAATTTTAGCTGTGATCTTATGATGCAAGTGGAAAAGGTTAATATGTTTGAAGTTAACTGCAATAATTCGTTTAGTTTAACTTTTACCGGGAAGTCCAATTGAAGTCGGGTTTTATTCTTTACATTTATTCAAGATTAAAAACTAAAATTGACGAAGATGAAGAGCATCAAAGTTCCGGTGTGGGGGCAGGTGATGTTACGGTAAGGATTGTACCTAATCGTGACATCACGCGAAATTTTAATGCACTGTATTTCCGTCATTTTTCATTTGATGAACAAAAGAAAAAAACCTAATAGGGTAGACGACAAAAATGTAATCAGTCGGTCTGTACGATTATTAAAAAGTATTCGACACGTACCTACATATATCAAATAATAATAAATAAGCAAAACTCTCCAAAGGGCCAATATCCCCACTTATGCCTACCAAAAGTAACAGGTACGAGACTTTCAAAAGGATATAGAAACATAGATTATATATGTAAGTATGTTGGAAATTTGAAGTAATAGATATATTATATTTTTTTAGCCACTGGAGGTCCCTTTTGTCGGCATAATCAATATGTAGTAAGTATAATATATCTAAAACATCAGTTCACTTCATATTTGGTTTTGGGTATATCTGTTCAATTTGCTGTAGCTGCGTTAGTAGAATTATTTTCATCACACCTGCTCGTAAATGGTGATATTACATGTAAACATACTTAGACTTAATGAGCTGTATTAAGCCCATGGTCTTTAAGGATTATTATACTACTGTATCGCCCGCCCGGAGCTCGCGGAGGAACTGCCCCCCTCGCGTTCGCCACGCGTAGTCGTCGCTCATTCTGAAGGCCTAGTTTAAAAGTTGTACGACATTAAGTCCTCGACCGCGTTAGCGTATCGAGGGGTCAAAATATGAAAGTTGCCGGATGATTTAAATAAACGGCAAACATAATTTGAACTCCCGATACGCTAACGCGGTCGAGGAGTTAATGTCGTAAAATTTTTATACTAGGCCTTCCGGAGTATAGTGGACTGTGCTACTACACTACCGCTAATAATTATTGTTTCTTTATGCAAATGTGATGAAAAACATTGTATGTATCACGCGCGGTACAAGAATTACGAACTCGTGCTAAAAATAACTAATTCACACTCGTTCGTAATTTCTTGTTTACCGCCCTTAATACACAATGTACTAAACAACATACTTAACAATAACTCAGGTAAGTATTAGGTTTACAGGATTATGGCTTCAGGCTGATTGCAGATAGATGGAAGAAGGGAAAAAAAAAAGTAGATTTACAGTGCTATAGACGCAGAGAGACAGACATATACCTACACAAACAGAGAGACAGACGGGATGGGACGGGACGGGGCGGGACGGGACTATCTGGCAATTTCTACAGAAAGAGGCACGCAATAGCTCGGAGTCATCGGATGTCACGTGACGTTTTCTATAGAAACTGACAAATCGTCCCGCCCCGTCCCGTCCCGTTCTAGCGTGGATCATCCCTAAAACGTAGTCTAGCCTGACTTTAAAATAACCTAAACATTTATGAAGTAAAAAGTACTGAGAGCTAGTACGATACGTACTAGAACAGAATACTTAATGATGTTATTTTCAACTTGCATACAAACCAAACATTTAAACTTCTTTAAGAACTTCACCACATTCGAGCTTAGTTTGTTCTTCTACGAGTAAAGTGCACTCAAGCGATGCATTCCCCTAATTGTGGCTAAACAAAACCCTTAAGAGCCGGGGTCGGAACTGTCGGAAGCTTCAAGAGTGTCGAGAGGCTCGCCTTGTTAGTACTGGCGCGATGCCCTAGGTTGTTGCCATCGTTTCTCGTGCCAGCGAGTATTTATGTGCATACTATGAGTTGCATTGCACGTAACTGTATTAGCTAGCGACTGCGGTGCTCGAAAGTATGTCTGTTCCGCTCCTACCATTACTCTGGCAGGAGCGAGATGGACTTCTCCCCGAACGCCGCAGTACAAAAAAAAAAAAATAACAAGGCCCCCGGGGAGCAGTGCTGGAATAGAACCAGCGACCTTCTGCTTTCGCGGCAGACGCTACGAAATAAATAAATAACTATTAACACCTCTAAATCTCTAGGGTCCTCTTGCACCACCCAAGGTTAGCCGTCAAATTCCAAACAGAAAAATTATTAACTCCGGTTTATGCGGCTAACCCTTGCTGGTGCAAGTGGCCCTAAACTGTCAACTAGGTAACCCTCTCCTGTTTTAACTCACACTCGCTTGTGCTCAGTGACCAATAGGAATAAATCTGCTCTCAGTTTGCAACAACACTTATGGCGGATTATGATGCAATCATTTTCCTGTTATTCTATTTTGTAGTGCTTTGGAGTTGTATAATACGCCATAGGATACGTACTAGTAAAGCTTTGAAGTGGGTAAAAACATAGATATTTATTGCTCATATAAAAAGCGAATACAAACCGTTTGAATACTAGCGTGCTTAGCTAAGATGCCAATCGCTCACGCTTAATAACGTATCGTAGCTACCTCTCTCTATCACTCTTCCTTATTGGTGTGACAATGACAGTTGGGTTTCGTTAGCGACTGAGCGTGAGCGATCGGCATCTTGGCTAAGCACCTAGGTACGCAAAAAATTGCACCGTCGGAAAGACCTTTTTGTGACTCCAATAATCAAGTGCGACAGAGAGGAAGATACAAATTTTCGATCGTTCTATTTTCGTGGTACTGAGCTAGACAATGAGTACAATGACTAATTTAGCAAGTTCACTTTTGTTTAGCGAATTAAAATATTAAATGTTGCCATTCATACCTTTCCATTATGAAAATTGGTTGTGTATCGTCAGGTATTGCACCATGTTCATCATTGTTTTATTTAATTTATAAGTAATGTATTTTTTCTAAGGTAATTTAGATTTCATGATCTCGTAAATATCTTGTGTTTAAATTGTTAGTAGTTTTTGGCGATCTCATACGATTATTACGATTGTTAAATAATTATGTTGTCATTACTATAATTTTTTCAAAAATGAATTTTGCTGTTTTATCTTAGACTTTAAAAAAAGGTTGACGATCCCTCTCTTCACCCTTATGCCGATCTTGCCTTAAAAACAGAAAAATATGGATAAAATTAAATTGCAACTATTGCCCAGACTTCTAAACATATTTTGCAATGGCATAAAATAACGACTCCAATAGTTGACATGCCTTTTGGGTTACAAATGAGTACCAAACGGCGTTACCTTATTCAACACGGGAAGACCGTTTCCTTGCTGAGTTATATAAAACTCGTTATTTACAAAAGTATTGCTTTTTTTACCAATATGTTTTCGCGACACTGTAAAATATAATATTTTTCCTGTCTACCCTGTAACAAATGATGACCGTATATAATCCGATCAAACTTTATTTTAAGTAAGGTCCGGACTTGCCCACATTGACCTTATATAAAACTGGCGTCGGCAGACGCGTTGACGCGCGCGGGTTGTGTGTGTGGCTGCCCGTTTATAATTGCAATGTCTCGGAGACACAAGACAAAATATAATCGATTCAAGTTCGAGAGCTCCATAGGCCTGGTAAAATCTAGACATGTACAAACAAACAAAAATACTTGAAAATAAAACAGGTACCTACACTCATCGTCGAAGATAACGTGTTTACTTCTACATCTTATCAGAAATGAGCAAAGCTAGTCATTGATGTAAACTGTACTAACGAACATTTATTTTCAAAATATATACAGTAAGTGTAACTTACCTAGCTACCTACCTCTACCTACCTTAAATCTAAAATAGTTCCTTGAGGTATTGTGTCTAGGATGCTGGCGGCATTTCCTCGTTGTATCGCAATGCTGATACGTTGTGCGAGGAAGCCACCAGCTCTTCGGTCACCCGTAACATCAACCTGACGTTTCGCGATTTCTACGAAAAACTTGCGTGCGCTGGGACCCCATGGACCAAGAGTTTCAACCCCGAAAGGTACAAAAGGTACTCTCTGCCCAGGCTCTCTATATTACGTTCTAAAATTTCGGCGCTTTCAGCCGCTCAGCCGCTTTTATATTAGTTAGTTCGTTGGAAATGGGACGGTGCCAGCGTGTCTACGCAGGTAGCATCCCACACTAGCATCCGTCCCAAACCAAGAACCCCGTCGGGTCTCTTGACATCATTCCTGAAAATGCCAGTCGGCTCAAGGAGAGCAGGCACGTTGATGGTGGCAAGAGATTGACGGATTATGTCATTAAGAGACGCATGTCTCGAAAAACGACCTGCACTTTTTTTACAACACAACCCATGGTGTCCCAGTCGGTCCACGTCTGTGCCACAAGGACAATAAGTGTGGCGCACACACCGAACTATACTTAGTATTCAAATCTAAATTAAAATCAGTTTCAAAAAGAAAAACTAATTTTGCAAGCATATTACAAGTTAAGTAATTTTAAAACCCACATAAAATGGATCCTTCCGGTTTAATTAAGAAAAATATGTATTTGGTAGGTAATATATACAATTTAAGGACTTACCTACGTAGTAACTTACCTAAGTAGGTAATTTAATATAAAAATATGTTTTGTAACGATGAATCTTGTTTATCGGGGTGGTTATTAGCGACGTTTAATCATTAATAGATATAACAACAGTTCTCTTTAAGATATTTAATTGGAACTAGTCATGCTTAGGATCTCAATCACTATTTAAACTGAATCCCCTAAATTTTGGTTTTAGTAGCATTTGACTGTTGTTGGGGGATATGTTTTAAGTAGGTACAGTCAACTAATTGGAACCCTAGGCCACTCTAGAACCATGTCAAAATGAAAAGCAGTAAGAAATTTCATACAAACTGATATATAGCGTCACCATGGCATAGTCCTACAGTGGCTTAGGGTTCCAATTGGTCGAGTGTAGCTACATATTATTTATATCTACTTGTTCTCCAAAATGCTCAGTTCCCACCCTGAATACAACTAACAGATTTCTGGATATATTGCAATGTTAAAGGTTGCATTGATGGTGTAGGACGGTTTCTGTTGGGGGAATGGACTTGCTTCACACACGGGGCGGCGCTGGCGGGTCCGTGTGCAGACACGTGATTGATCAGTAGATACGAGTATACCTAATTATTCTAGAGTTGTGCCCGCTCAGTCTTTGAAGGGAGCGCTCCCATCTCGTTCAATCTGTCAAAGGACTAGTTCGGTCTTATAGGTGTTTAGTTCGTTTAGTTCAGTGTGAATTTTGTCGTCTGGTAATGAGTATCCAGGTTTAGGTCTAGGTTTAGGTGTCTACACCGTGTGTGATTCATGTGTGAACCTGAACACCGTGAAAGTTCAAACAAGTGCAGTGGATCAATATTTCTCTTCTCCCAAAAATATAATAGGTCTTATGAGGGTGGCATTTAACTGATCCAAACTGAAATTGAGTGCCCTTAGCCATACTTCGCATTGTAAATAATAGTGTGATATCAAGATAATTATCGCTATCCATCATCGCGTCTATTTCGGCACATTTGTCGTGGACGGCGGCGCGTGATGGATGACCTCGGTCGGCATTGTTGTAATTATTTGCGAATACCAAATTTAATTTACCTATTTAATAATCAGACAAAACATGCCGCGATGACTTTGCCAAATGGGGCTAATTGTAATTTCGCTAATAAAGCTTTTTAGTATTTATGTTTCAGTATTGTCTCTACGGTCTATGAAACATAGATGTAAAAAAGAACGTTTTGAAAAAAAGATATAATTTCAGGGTTTTGAGAAATTGATCCCTCAAAGAGGGTTAAAACGGGTTGCAATGTTGTATGGATTCTGTATGATTTTTCAAGTGAGAGCCTTGAAAGTTGATCTATTGACTGCTTATTGTGTAACAAGAAAACTAATTTCAGCGTTTATGATATTCATCCCCAAAGGTGATAAAAACGGGTTGATAGTTAGTATTAACGTAGAGTTAAAACAAGTGATGCTAGAAAGTTGATATTTGCACAGCGGACTAAGTAGTATGGTAAAATAACGAGCACGCTTTAATAAGAAACAATTTTAGAAAATTAAACCCATACAGAGTCAAAACGTGGTTGAAAGTATGTATAGGGATGGCATAAAATCTTTATTGAGGGACGTGAAACTTTGTATTTAGATTTCCTATATCCGAAATTCATCCTCTAACAAAGTTAAAAATGTGTTTGAAATATTGTATGGAGGCTGTATAATTTTTCTAGTAAAAAAACTTAAAAGTATGTGTATTGACTGCTTATTGTGTAAATTTCATTCCCTAAAGGTTAATAAGACGGTTGACATTTGTATGGGGTTGGCGTACCTACTTAATTTTTCCAGTGAGAGACTTGAAACTTTGTGATTAGATTTCTTATCAATCAATCATCAATGTACCTGATATAATTTTTCATACAAGAAAAATAATATCAGCATTTAAAAAAAAACATCCACTAAGGAGGTTAAAAATGGGCTAAAACATTGTATAGAGGCTGTATCATTTTTCAAGTGAGGGTATTGAAAATTCGTCTTTTGATTGCATATTTTGTAGTAAGAAAACTAATTTCAGCGTTTATTCATATACATGTCATTTAAAAGGAATAAAGAGGGGTTAAAAGTTTGTATTAAACCAAAGTCAAGAATGTGTAATGTTCGTATGGGGATGGCGTAAAATTGACTTGAAACTTTGTATTTAAATTTCTTATTAAAAGACATAAAAAGTGATTGCATGGTGTTACGAAATGCATCCCTTAAAGGGGTTAAAACGGGATGAAAGATTGTCGGAGGTTGTGTGTTGTTTTAAGTTAGAATCTTGAAAGTGTTTTTTATTGACGGCTGTACGGGTGTAATAAGAAAACGAATTTCAGAGTTAATTGATTTTCCTGCCTAAAGGGGCTAAAAAAGTTGTAACGTTTAACGAACACAATATAAAAAGCAACGGGATTTTGTATAGTACTCTAAATATGTATTTTAACGTTGTTAAAATAATTGCAAACAAAATTAAATTCTATGCGCACAAAGTCGCGGGTAACAGCTAGTATTACTTGAAAAACTAGAAAGAATCACGTGATAGCTCGGAGCCGTTGGATGTCACGTGACGTTTTCACACATCTGATCACATCTGATCCGATGCGATCCCGGACGATCTGTCAGTTTCTATAGATAGAATCACGTGATAGCTCGGAGTCCTCGGAGGTCGCGTGACATTTTCTATAGAAACTGACAGATCGTCCCAAATCGCATAAGATCATATTGATGTGAGTCATCCTTTATTATGATTCAATAGCAATAAGGTCGAAAACCAGATAGATGTTTGAAGCTCGCTCATGAAAAAATGGTAAAACAGCTGTTAGAACATGGTGGATTTTTCAAAAACCGACAATAATTAAAAATAAAACTTTTTCATTTATTCCATTAAAATTTAATTTCCATTTGGTGCTAATTTGATTGCACTTACTAAAAAAGACGGGAGAGTGAGGCCAATCGCTGTTGGTTTAACGTTTCGCCGCTTGGCTTCTAAAATTGCAGTTCGATATATTTTGCCAAAATTGCAAGAGACTTTTGAACCTATTCAATTAGGTTTCGGGGTTAAAGGGGGTTGTGAGGCCGCTGTGCATGCGCTGCGGTCTTATCTAGAGATTGGTCAGTGTGAGGTTTTGTTGAAGATAGATGTCAGGAATGCGTTCAACTCCTTAAACAGAGATATTTTGCTCTCTGAGGTTAAATCTCACGTTCCTGAAATTTACAATTATCTTCTACATTGTTATGCGGATCCAACAAAGCTCATGTATCAGTCTAATGAGTTGTCGTCTGAAGTCGGTTGCCAGCAGGGGGATCCCCTGGGGCCAGCTATTTTCAGTCT
Organism: Lathronympha strigana; assembly: GCA_949128165.1. Classification (NCBI taxonomy): domain Eukaryota; kingdom Metazoa; phylum Arthropoda; class Insecta; order Lepidoptera; family Tortricidae; genus Lathronympha; species Lathronympha strigana. The sequence goes on from OX421911.1 coordinate 8,246,496, forward strand.
GGCGATAAACCAGATAATTAAAGATTTGTCTCCAAAGTTCAATGTATGGTATTTGGATGATGGGACCATAGGGGGTGATGTGAACTCAGTATCATCGGATTTTTCTTTAATTATTGACAAATTTATTTTAATTATATACCAAGTTTTTGCGGTAACGTGAATGATCTGATTCAAAGTTTCAACCGACTGGCACCCAATATTAAAATTCTGGATAAAAGTACGCTTTGCCTTCTTGGATCTCCCATTTTCGAGGAAAGTTTTTCGGGGTATGTCCAAAATTCAATTTCAAAATTCCAACTACATTCACATCAATTACTTGAAATTAGTCCCCACTATGCACTCTCCATAATTAAATGTTGTCTTTTCATCCCAAAGTTGACCTACGTGCTTCGCTGCTGCCCTCTGTGGAAGGTTCGGGATCTTTTATCTCATGTGGATGACTTAATTAAGATTAATTTAGAGTCAGTCCTTAATATTAAATTCTGTGAGCGGTCTTGGTGTCAGGGGTCCCTTCCCATTCGGCATGGGGGTTTAGGTATACGTAGGATGTCTGATGTGGCTTTGCCAGCATTTTTGTCGTCAGTACATAGCTCTGTTGGTCTCGTAGAGAAAATCCTTCGTAAAAACTGTGAGATCTCAGGTTTGGCAGACGCTAGGAATGTTTGGTTGAGTAGGTGTCCCGGTCAAGATATTCCTGATTTCCCAGAGTCACAAAGAAATTGGGACGACCCGGTATGCGAATCAGTTTTGGCTACGCTTCTTAGCCAATGCAGCGTAGTGGATAGAGCCAGGCTTTTGGCCGTAGTTACTAAGGAGGCAGGGCACTGGCTCCATGCGCACCCTTCTCCTAAAGTTGGAACTTTTTTAGACCCCAACTCCCTCCGGCTTTCGGTTGGTCTTCGTTTAGGGATCCCTGTTTGTGTCCCTGTTTGTGGTGCCACCGTAGACTCGTTGGGGCATCACGGTCTTTCGTGTCAGAGAAGTGCAGGCCGCTTCTCTAGGCATGCTGCTCTTAATGATATTATCCGTCGGTCTCTTGCATCGGTCAATGTGCCTGCTCTTCTGGAGCCGACCGGCGTTTCGAGGAGTGACGGCAAAAAACCGGATGGGATGTCCTTTATTCCGTGGAGTATGGGGCGGGTGTTGGTGTGGGATGCAACCTGTGTGGATACGCTGGCCCCGTCCCATCTCCACCGAACATCGGTGAGGGCAGCAGCTGCGGCGGAGGCAGCTGAAAATGCAAAGGTGGGGAAATACAGTGGACTCGGTGCCCAATATACTTTCATTCCTTTTGGCGTCGAGACACTGGGTTCATGGGGCCCGGGAGCGTTGTCTCTTTTTGGGGTTTTATCTAAGAGACTGAGGGAGGTAACAGGTGACCGGAGAGCTGGCAGTTACCTCGCTCAACGTATTAGTATTGCTATTCAGCGGGGAAATGCAGCCAGCATTTTCGGTACCATGCCTCAGGGGCCGTTTTTAGATTTAGGATAGTATGTTTTAGGCGATGTTTTTTTTTTCCTGTGTTTTATTTTTTTGTTCTAAGTATCGCAGGGTTTAGCATTTAGGTTAAGAGTACTTTTAAGTTGACTTTTGTGTATTATTTTTGACATTTGTGTATTTAATAAAATGAGTAATAGCCGAATGTAATAACGTAGGCTTAATAGGGACGCATCTGATGATTATTTTATGTAAAAAAGGCTAAAATAATGTAAAACTAAGATTACTGCGTTATTAAAATATTTTTAGTTGAGCTGAATCGGTCAAATTTATATACCGGCCTCTTAACACTTTCACAGTTAGTGCTATTAAAATATATGCAAACTTAGCATAGTTAGTCTATTTCGTTATTATTATAATATTATATTGTTTATTTCGTAATTACAACCTCCCCTTCGTTAAAAAAATATTTTAATTGGAGGGTACCGTAATAGGTAATATTATTATAAAGAAACCGTCTCCAACGCTCCTTTAATTTGAAGACTTATTAGGTTGATGTACCTAACAAGTTTGATGTTTGGTAAATTAAGGTTTCTGATATCTTTTTCCTTGTTGTTCTCATGCTCAATTTCTTCTAGCGAGGACATTTACTTCAGAAATCGACGGCTGTATTATTTTAAAATCGGCTTGTTACTATAGTAACCTTGAAATACCTATTAAAATGGGTTGAAATATTGTATAGAGTCTGTATGTTTTTCCAAGTTAGCCTTGAAAGTTGAGCTATTGAATTGACTGCTTATTGTGGGTTCTTTTTCTTAATCATCACTTCACATTGCTCACTTTGGTATCCCTTTTTATTAAGATAAGGTTTAAATGTTGTATTTTCGCGCGTTATTATGCAAAACGTCGTACCTCGTGCATATTTGATTATATATCGGACTCTTAAGTAAACGTCATGATTTCATAAAAGTTCAAAAAAGACTCTATCTGCTAGCGAAAACAATAATTAAAACGATTTTTTTACATATGTAGGCGGGTTTTCTGTGTGTACTTTGTAGTCGCTTTCCTCTACAATTTGTAACAAAGTATAAACACGCTAGGATCGGCTACGGGCGTAGCGCGTAGCATCGCTGGCACTCAATGAATTAAATGGACGAACAAACTTTTTCAATACAGTTGCTCAAAAAGTGCCCTTTTTTGGCTGTTTTGCGAAGTTAGTTTTTGCGAACTCGGGTGTTTCAATTAGGTAAACATGTTGAAGGGTCTATTATTATGTTGTAGATGAGAAATAATTATTATGAGATTGAAAATGAGAAAAGAAGATAAGATAAACATTTTCAAGATGATTTTAATAAGTTCAACTGTACCTACAATACAAACACAACAATACAATACAATACAATACACTACAATAGTGTTACGTAACACAATACAATACAATACAATACAATACAACAATACAATACTGTAGTACAATAGTGTTACGGAAATAATAAAAAACTTTCAAATTGAAAATATATATGTATTGAAAAACGTCGTTCGATACACGTGCGGATATGTCATTTTTTACTCATCCCGAGTATTGCCACTCACTTACGACTCGTGTCAAGGGACTCGTGAAGTAATGACATACTATCCGCACTAGCATCGAAATGTACTATTTTACACCACCTATTCAAAAAAGGGCTTTTTCTTCCCTGCTAGGAAGGATCAAAGTGACACTTCTCTCTCGGAAGGAACAAGCTCGCAGTCTTCTGTTCAAGGACCACACAGTTTATTCGGGTTTCATTCGGGATTCAATGTACGCCCTCACCGAAAATATATAATTTTGATCCCGTGTGACACAATCATCTATAAGTAAAATAATGTGGTGCGCATTGTTATTGGTGTAAAACACATGGTAAGTAGATGTCGCTACGCGTCTGCAACAAAATCTCGACTGATGGAAACAATTACCGCGAGACTCGGGGAAGCTTCTATCACTCAATTAGCAGAGCGATCGTACCGTATTTTTATAATTATTAATTTATCTTTGGCTTGGGCTTTTAAGGATTTTTTTTAGAGTAAAATATAATAAAACACATCAAAACGTAGAAAATATGTACAAAGTTAATTAGGATAAAAAAAAATATGTTTATTTCCAGAAATAAATTTTAACAAATTTACAAATTTAGCGGTCCTCCACACTAGGCAATGGCTGTCACGTGGATGGAAAATTACAAAAATACTAGCATTACCTAAATTCGACGTACGAGTAGTTGCAATAAGTACTAATAGATACAAGTAAGTTAAACATTTTTAAATAAAAACTAAATTAAAATGGTAATGCAAACTAAAGTCAATGGAAAAAGTATCATATAATTTAACAATGAATAATTGTGTGTGTAATTTTATGTGAGAATGTATGTCTGAATGTATGTGTGAATGTGTGTGTGAGTGTGTGGTATTTACTGAGTAGGAAAATGCAAGTGTGTTTATAGTGTATTCTTATAAGGTTTTCTGTCTCAGCGTAGGATAAGTGTAACATAACATGCCTTTTAACAATAGTCTTTTTGCTTCGAGGACTGAGTGTTTTTGAAAATGGTAAAGTTTAACTAGTTGGTTGTAGATGCGGGGATACGAGAAAATCAAATCGGCGTGAGAAGGAAGTTTTGACTGAAGTGATTGGTATTTTAAATATTCGGTTATTAAGCAAGGTATTATATTCAGCTGAGTTTATAATTGATTTGTGTACATGTAGAGCTACCCTCGTCAAATACTTTAAGTTACTTATAAATAAACACCTCTTTCTACCTATGTTTATAAATAAATACTTTCTAATGCATCTAACCCTTAATGCCTGTTATTGCTGATCGCACATCTTTGTATTGTAATTCATTCGATGTAAATACTACGTAGTTATAGGTAATTTTTCCTCGGGATCCATACTCTCCATTAGGTAGAGGATGCAATTTAACTAACTCAAGTCAGTAGCGCTGCTTACCTACGCTATAGCATTTCACAAATTTTATTGAACTTTTCTAGCTCACCATAAACTTTCTGCGTAGTTTACCAAATAAAGTAGGTATTTGAGAGTGTTTTTGGCAACATAACGATAGCAGACAGCTACACAAAGTAAACAAATTGACAAGAAGATGGATGTGTTTACTGTCTTGGCTCAGTGATCCGCCAGCGGGTTGTATGTGATGTCCCGCTTGCATAATTTAACGCTTAATTACGGCAGTGAGACGCCAATTGTTCTAGTATCGGTGGATCTTATGAGTTTGAAGGGATCTGACGCGTAATGAGGGTAGTATTTTATTTTGTGTTAAAATATGTGGTTTATGATGTGGAGTTTGTAACTTTGTACCTACTAAATTACACTGTGAAAGTGAAATTAATCAAAATTGGTTGATGTTACTGGTGACCGAAGAGCTTTGGCTTCCTCGCACAACGTATCAGCATTGCGATACAACGAGGAAATGCTGCCAGCATCCTAGGAACAATGCCTCAAGGACCTATTTTAGATTTAAGGTAGGTAGAGGTTAGGTAGTTAGGTAAGTTACACTTACTGTATATATTTTGAAACAAATGTATTTATTCACTATCAAAATTTCCATACAAGCTTTCATACCGATGACTGGATTAGAAAGGGTGAGTAAGGGATACGATCCACTTATTTAGGTAAGCCGACGGTTCTCACAAACAGCACGAATGGTGTGATGGTGATGAAGCAAATAGTTGCCATTGCATTACGATGTTGATACGATACGAGCAAACATTGGAAATCAATAACAAATACAGTACGTAACTATCGGGTTTTAGAATGAAACTTCGTATATAAATACTTTTGTCATATAGCTGACTCTACTTTATCGAACGAGCGAGCGAAGCGAGTGAAGCGAGAGAGGTATCTCAATCTACTCGGTCACTCCGTCGTTTGTATGTATTTTTGTATGTATGTTTTTATGTATGTTTTATTTATTTATTGGTAATGGGAAACAAACAGCATAATAACGCATATAACAATTACAATGAAAACATACATAAGCCATAACAGTTTCCACTACTGGATTTAAATAATTATGGTTGCTCAGACAAGATTTATTTATACAATTCAATTAACTATCGTCTCGCATCAAACAGAACTGCACCAATCCCCATGATGTCTCCGACTTGTCAAGATCCGCTTTTAAGCACAATTATTCACTAAGGCGATGCGTTAAAAATAAAATAGGGGAAGGTAATATTAAAGGAGCTGCTCACCTTCTTTTCTCCAGCGACGATATGGCTCCTGATTTGAAATTTCATTCCTCATAAACCCATCATCAAAAATAAATTTTGAAAAAAATGGGACCAATCTGAAACCATCTACTTTCAAATTAAGAAAGAATTTTTATAATCGGTTCAGTTATGACGGAGTCGGAAAAACATTGTTGGCTGAAAAAAAAATACACGAATTGAGAGAGTAGAAACTTGGGACAATATTACACTGTAATTTGATTGCAAACTTATATTGCAGGTATGAACAGTGGGTTAGTTTATGCAGGATGAGCATGTAAAGGCGATACACAAAAAAACAGCAAAGTTCGAGTCCGACTCGCGCGCCGAGGGTTCCGTACAAACGTTCAAAGTCATCTACAGTATTTCTAGTGATCATTTACAATGTTTTTTGTCCAATCAACTAGGGGTCAAAAATCTGGTGTTCGAGTTATTCCAGACACATTCACCTTCCATTTCCGTTAGAAAACGACTTCCGTTTTCCTACAGATTTGAGCGAAATCAATTTCCTGTTAGAGCATTAAGAATGCAGCCCACAAAGATTCCGACATAAAGAATACATTCTCATTGTATTTGGTAAAAACAATATTTTTGATATCGACCCAGTTTTAAACCTGTATATTTTCTACCTTGCATTGTTATTACTATTACGAATGAGTTGCGGAATTATAATACCACCGCTGCAATCTGCAGCTCATCTACAATCCAGATGAGATAGCGATGCAATTCAGCTGGTGCATATTTGACTAAATATATGAGGCAATCATTTGTAGTTATAGTTTGATAAACAAATAGAGCAGTAGACTACTCAATTGGTTTACCTCTAAAAAAACTATAGTTCAAGTTCAAAAATTTTAATGTAAATAAAAACATGTCCAAATAATAATAAGATTAATTAAATTATATTAATTAAGTTTAATTCGTCAATTCGTGGTCAATTGACGGGGAGAATTCACATTCTCTCAGTCATTATTCTTACCCTGTGAAAACGAGTGCTGTAAAGTGCTCAAAACGTAGGGTCCTGGTGTTAATAAACGCGATTAATCCGTCCTAAAGTGTTTAATTTCAATAAATAACAATCCCGGTAACAGAAGACTTATTGTATTAAATAAAATTATTCAGCTCAAACAATTAATTAAGGTATTGAAAATTAATTGAATAGTTCGCCAATATTTTAATAAGCTTTCTCAGTTAAAAAGTCCTTCAATATTCTTTCAGCTCATAAGAAGGAGCCTCCTTGATTTCCAGTGCCCCCAACAAATTGAGGAAAACAAGGGCGCGGCCGAAACATCCTTTTCTCAAAAGGCCATTTTCAACTTCTGGTTAAAGCTAGCATCCTGAATTTTGGCTATAGCATGACATCGATATAATCTCAAAAACATTTAATTTGAACTATCGAACGTCAAAGTTCCTTAGTTTGGTCACTCACTCACAGATCATCAACATTGTAAGGTACTTCTAGCAAGCCATGAAGCTCCAAAGTAGTAGGTAGTAGGGACCAAGTCACAAAAAATAATTTAAAAGTCATACCTACCAATCGAATAAGTAAGTTTGTAATTCCATATAAATACATATGATTACTTATGTAGTTCCTGAGTTCATGCAAATATTATATCTACATGTAGGTACAATATACTACGATGTCAGTATAAATATCGGATGCATGTATAAAAAAATGTCTGCCTACAAAAAGAGATGAAATCAAGTCTCGCTCGGCAGTTCTTAGGCTGCAAAAAAGTAGGACACCCCGGTCCCGACTACCGTTTTTACATTTAATTATTTTGAGGGGATATATTTTTACGCCAACTACCCTCAGTGAGTTCGAAGATTTCGCAAGCCGGACTAGGATCGGATTCAGATCACGCCCCGTTTTTCGCTGATCGGGTCGACGCATTTTAAATTCACTTAAGTGACTCTACGTATACTTATTCAGCAATCTCAAGAATGGATACGCATAGGACTGACAGAATTTTTAATTTGGTGAAATGTTCTTTTGCTGGGGTTAATGGCGGTACCCCAGCCAATATTCTTACGGCCCTGTAATATAAACACTCAACCCATTTATACCCCTCCCTTTTTATCGAAGTGACAATTCAAGCGTAAGAAAAAGTCAGTATGACTCTCTTTGGCTATGTGCGAATGAGAACACATCGTGGCTATCTATCTTTAGTTGCAATTAAAACAGAATTGAGTTAAAAGGACAGGATAGTTTGATTAGAAATCGACATTGTTGTTTTACCTGAAATCGTGCAGAATAAATATCACTTATCGTACATCAGTCAGTCTCTTTAAGGTTTAAAGTGTGCAAGGAATAAACTACTAAAATTTTACGCTATTTTGTCCATTTGAGCCTACGGTCGACGGTAATTTTGTGATCTAATCTCCTGATAATCCCAGTTAAGTATATTTATTTAATCTTAGTCTAAGGTGGGTATAACAAAAAATCGCCTTAAAATTGTATTATTTCATATCACAACCAAGTAAATACTTAGACATTCATTAGCCCGCTATTAAAGGATTAGGTACCTGTCAAATATAACTGGGTCGAGATTTCGGGCCACAACTCCTGAAATAGCACGGCGGACAACACGAAATACGTTCAAAGCCACTTAATATTTTAATATAGTCAACGATATTAAGTCTCGCATTTGTCCTTATCATGTCCTCCCAGTTATAATGTTGAATTTAGGAAAATTAGGGGCAATTTGAGTAAATAAGCTTCTAAAATATGTGTACCCGAGCATAAGAGGGAATTAGAATGCAGAATGTGTATGGGTTCTTTAATTATTTTATGATTTATTGTAGACCAACTGCATTGTTTTATATTTTAAACTTAAACCGGGTCGGGACGGGCCGGGCCGTGTTCGATGTGTCAATTTCTATAGAAAAAGTCACGTGACCTCCGAGGGTTCCGAGCTATCAGGTGACGCTTTCTATAGGAATTGACACATCCCGGCCCGGTCTAACATGAGTCATCAACTCAACTTTTAATGGGCCAGCATAGATTTGCACAATCCTTCTTGAATCAATGTACGAGGCCTGTGTTCAACAGTAGAACCTATACGGGCGAATGATGAAGATTATACAAATATGATGCATAACACTGATCAAACAGTGATATACCTCCTACTTACCTAACCAGACCTACTTACCTAAGTAACTGAAAAATAATTATCCTTCCCTTACATATTTTGACATAAAACACGGTTATCGCTTTCCAGTATCATAATAGCAAAAACTTCTCTCGGAGGAGTCGGAGGGGCGCCAACACAGTTTCCAGTGAATTACGTTGCCCCAAGGCCATGTAGATGTAGGTATTCTCACTGTAGCCATTGTAGTAATCCGGGTACATGTAGGTTAAAGTTTTTGAGCAATCATGACCAATGTGTCAATTTCTACAGATTCTATAAAAAAGCATGACATTACAGCTCGGATATCAGTACATTTTCTATTAAAACTTACACATGACTCCTGAGTCCATTCATCGGATTGACCACGGAGCAGGATGGAGGATGGAGGTGGTGAGTAGGCGTTCCTGTGTAACCGATAGTGAGTGCAGCGACCACACTTTTCCACAGACTATGATCAGTCGGTTTGACGCTCATGTGGCAGGACGGTCGTGTCCGAAAACATTAGTAAATGAAATTAAATGAAAAAATGCCTTATTACGCTGCAAAATTAACAGCGGAATAAAGAATCTATCACGCTGTGGCGTTTCGTATCGCCTGTAAGTATTATTTTATTAAAATGTAATTAACAAAAACTCTATTTCTTCCCATTATTCACGTACTTAAGCTAGCATCATTAGGTACACTTTATTTCTTAAAAGTTAGAGTTCATAATCTTTTTTCACTTTCTTTTACGTTCATCTAGAACATTCTCTTTTCTGAACGCCAAACAAGCTTTACTAATCAAATGCTGCGCAAAGTCGATATTTATATCGATAAAATATAAAACCTATGACCTATAGGATATGATATTGATATTGATAGTTATAAATATGTGTTTAACCAAGACGATTACATTTAAATGAATATTAGATGAGTATTTTTAATGCTCTAAAAGAAAACATTAATCGCGGTTAAGCTTTCCTAACGATCCTGATATAAAACACAATGGATAAATGCTTCTGGCAAACAGTTGAAAACGAATTTAACGCGTATATTAAACATATTTCCCTACGTTTTGAGCCCTTTACGGCCCTCGTTATTACAGGGTTGATGGACAATTTTTATAAGCCCTGTGAGCATTGTGTAGGTACTAACATTTGTTTTTGTTTTTTATTGACAAAAATAATCTCCGAGCCATCATTCCACCCTGTGCCGAATGCGGCCAAGGGCTCGAAACGTGGAGAAATTTAGTCAATACCTACGCGATTATTCCGTTTTAAAGGCTTTCATTTTAATGTCAACACTAATCGCGGTAATAGAAGTCAATATTATGCGACTGGCAAACGTTATTGTCCAATTACTTGACGCAATTCGATTAGATTATTTTATTGAGAAATATATCTAGATTTCAGAAAAAGATAAAATCCCTGCGCAAAATTTGGCGACACTGGTTTTCATACTAACAAGCTCTGACAGCTTCACATCTACTAGTTTATTAATTCGTTGGACGAGTGCAAATCTGTACTGAAGTTTAATAGTGCGAGGACACATAGAACTAATTTTATTAGTTGATATCGATAAAAATGGCGTACACCGCTTGTGTAACTATAATACAATAAAATACACTTTTTGAAGAATAAATAAGTTCTTTAATATTTTACATAATTTTCATAATATTTTCAGACTTAAGTAAATCTTCGTTGACTAGCTGACAATATCCATTTTAGCCGTCAAAATTATTTTTCTAGGTCAACTGTAGTAATTCGAGCGAAATTTAAGGTAGCTAACAATTAAGGTAGGTAGTAGTAGGTAAGTTACACTTACTGTATTTATTTTAAAAACTTGTGACTTTGTGAGCTGTAAGTTGGTACTGAACTGATATGGCACAAAGATCCTAAGCGCGTTTGGGGTCTATGGCACATGTGTGATTGTGCCACTTCCCGCATTTTTGAAAATTTCCAAAACTTGAATCAACATTTTTTTTTAATGTAATTGACGAACTCGCTTACAAAACTTCACAAATTAAATCAAATCAATTATTTATTTCGTCATCATAGGTAATAGGTATAAGGTGACAACTTAAATTATAGGTACAGCTATGGTGAGCCTTTCGGCGTACGAAACGTACATCCTAAATACTTAAAACGAATTACATAATCAGATAATGTGCAAAATTAATTTATAAACCAACAATAATGATAAAAATTAATATAGTAAAAAAATAAAAAAGAATAAGAATAAAATAACATGTCAAATCAGCATTATACTAAATACAGATTAAAATCAATTCAATTAATACCTTGCCTAAGAGGAAAAAATAATTACAATAAACAGAATAATTCCAGACTTAAAACAAATGCCACAATTAAAACAACAATAAAAAAATAAAAATTACTAAAAAAAATCTATTATCACAAAAAACAAATCAAAAATCATTAGCCTTGGTTGCAAATACAAACAACACCGATGTCAATATAATTGCTTATCATTGCGCTCATCCAAAAATTCACCGACCGAATAGTAAGCTTTCTTTGCTAAGTACCTACTTAAAGCTTGCTTAAATTCGTTAATTAACAAGAATTGGAATAAATGCGACCTGTAGAGGAGAACAAGGATAGACACACGAAAGCATTTTTGCCCAAGCTGAAACGGAGACGCTTCGCTCGCTCGGTCAATAAATGATTTCTGACAATAATTAATTTATTTATTTATTTAAACTTTATTGCACATAAAACAAAGTACAAAAGGCGGACTTAATGCCAGAAGGCATTCTCTACCAGTCAACCATCAGGCCAAACAGATACAAATATTTAGGTGCGGCGTAATTTATAGTGTTGATACTGAATATACTGATACATTTCATCTGTACGATTCAGATTCCGATTTTTAAAAGTTGTAATGAAAAACTTAGTCATTAGTCATTAGTTATGATAATGATGTTAAAAAATTGCTATTTATCGATATCGATAAACATTTTCGATTTTTAATGAATTACTAGAACTGGTACATTTTTGCACCCGCCAATCCGCAGTTTGATCACGGCACACTGCTCGGCCCGATGCAGTGAATCATCCCTTAATCACTAGATAGCGGTTTGCTTGAGCAATTAATTCGCTAGCGGCTATCAATGTACTACACCTATTAGGTCAGCTGCAGAGATAATTGCCCCCCGTGCGCACACAATTTCTATGCAGGAGAGGTTCAGTATGGTTGCTGACTGTAGTTAGCAACTACTAGTTATCAAGCGCAATTATTTAATCCCTCACATCATGAGTAGTGACTAATCCCGATAAGTCTAATTAGTTTAGGGTTGGAAGGTCAGATGGCAGTCGCTTTGGTAAAACTAGTGCATACGCCAAATCTTGGGATTAGTTGCCAAAGCTCCCTGGGCCGTGGCATAATCGCTAGGAGGAAGAAGATCTATGGCGAGGAAGCGCTCTTATTCGCCTGAACTTTGTTGGCTATAAGAATAAAACTCCAGGTCTATTAGCGCCAACTTTTCACATTTATCCCAACCGTGGCTACGCCTTCTTTGCGAAACCAAAAACTAAGCAATTTATTACACTTATTACACCCTTTTATCTTGAGATTAACACAGTTGGCTGTTGTTGCCAATTAGAGAACACCTGGTAACTTTTGCATTGGGAACTTTAATACTGACCGTTTGGTGTGCCAAGACTGACAAGTGAGTTGAAAGTTTTTGACAGAAAAGCGTGACCAAATAAGTCACATAATATAATCTAATCATATAAATATAACAATATATAATAATATATAATCTAAATATAACATAATCTAAATTTTTAAAACTGAGTTAACTTACAAAGGCATTGTATTAAGACAATAGTATTTTCTACTTCTGTTTTCGTAAGCGCCAACTAAACAGGTGTGCCGGCTAGGCTCGGGTCGGGTTGTTACAATTGATAAGACATTTTTTTTGTTATTTAATTAACAAGGGATAAAGTTAAAAATGCAATATTCATGCAATGTACTTCTAACCTTTTAGTTGCGCTTACGAAAACCAAAGTAGGTAGTATTATCTACATTTGTCATATATTGTATATTGTTGTTGTTGTCTATTGTATTAATCAAATGCATTTGTAATAATACAGTGCTTTTGTAAGTAAACGAGCTCTCGCAATCAAACGCTCCGCCTTACACTCACTACTGAGGCCGTAGTCGTACAGGCTTTCTTTGTAAAACAAGTCTTCTCATCGTAGACAGGTAAGATAATTGACTTAAATAATTTTCCATAACAATATTTGAAAAGTTCTCAGGCTTCTCGTCTACTTTTAATTTGATTTATAGCTTTTACGGGTAGTCTGTTCCCGTCGTCTTCAATTGTGTGTAGAGTGAAAGGAATAACTTTAAAGTAAAAGAAGAAGAAAAATTGTAGACCAGTCACTAAAATGTACCAAGATAAAGAAAATTTTACTTAACTAAGTAAGACAACCTAGAGTTTGTCTGCAATGTCGGCTGTAAAGTATTAGCCTCAGTGTCCTTTTATATTCTAACTTCGTAAATTTTATTAAATACTTTTATACTTATCCTAAGAGATTCATGTTGTAAATGAGCTCCAAAAACAGACAAAATGATTTATCTGACTATACAAAGGACCGGAAGAAAAATATAGTATTCGTCATACCTGTTTGGCATGCGGAAATGGTAGATTGTAGGTATAGGGTAATAATGGTAGATTATAGGCATATATTAATCCATTTTAGACGAGGCTATTTATTTACGATTATACGATTTCAATTTATGTCCTATATAAAATATAAAAGCGATTTTATATCGCCTAGCCACGACTTAAAGGCGAGCTTTTCGAAAATTCAATTAACGCACTAGATTTAAAGGAAAATAGTAGATAATGAGTTGCTGAGAATAGTTTATACCTCTATAAAGGATGACTCACACTAGAACGGGACGGGACGGGACGGGAAATCTGTCTATTTCTATAGAAAGCGTCACGTGACATCCGAGGGCTCAATAGGGCTTAACCATAAAATTTTAGATATAATAAATGTTCAATATTTGAAATTGGTATAAATAGGTTCATGGAAAGATCTTAATTGTCGGTTCAGTAAAGCAAGTCTGCAAAATTAGGAGGTAGTGCATCTCTTTAACAAAATAATGCACAAGAATAACATTGTATGTAGGTAGGTATGTACCTAAACCTAGTTTTATTGGTTACGTCTGAATACGGCTGATACTAAAGACTTTAGTGCAGACGTTTCCATCCGTACCATCCCAGTTACGTTTGCGGACTTTTATATATTTCTCACAAAAAAAACCGGTCAAGTACGAGTCGGACCCGCGCTCGATGATTTACGTGCTATTATTTATAAACACGGCAAAAAAACGAATTTGTTATTTGCCCTTAAATAAAATTAAATAAATATTATGGGACAATCTTACACAAATCGAACTAGTCCCACGCGCGGTAAGCTCAATAAGACTTGTGGTGTGGGTACTAGACGACGATAAATATAATAGATAGATACATATAAATACTTAAATACATAGAAAATATTCATAACTCAGGAACAAATAAATGCCCTGACCAGGGATTCGAACCTGGGAAATCCTGCTTCGTAGGCACAGGCAGGGTCACTTATACCAGCTAGGCTAGGAGCCGTTGAATATTTTTTTTTTCTACTTGTTAGTATTTGTTGGTATACTTAGCGGCAACATAAATACCTCATTTGTAAAAATGTCAACTGTCTAACTATAACGGTCAGGAGATACCCGGTGACAGACGGACGGACGGATAGCCGAGTCTTAGTAGTAGGGTCTCGTTTTTACCCTTTGGGTACGGAACCCTATTAATCAAGTTTGTTGAATGGGAACCCCTTAAATTGTTGTTATAGCGCAACAGTTTTTTTTTTTGTAAAAATTTCAACTGTCCAACAGCATGAGATAAAGCTTGGTGACAGAAAGACAGATGGACAAAGGAGTCCTAGTAATAGGGTCCCATTTTTATTTACTCTTTGGGTACGGAACCCCAAAAAGGACAATATGTCTGTGTTTTAGAACAAGGCACCGTATTTTACAGCATACCGGCACTTTATTTACCGCCCTCTTTTTGCAGGCGATATTGGATGGATACAAAAATATACTTTCGCGGTTATTGAAAACTGGATTGTTTATACGATATGGCTACGGTTTATTGCACAAAGTTTTACTGTTGAAAGTATAGGCTTTTTCCGACCATCCATTATTATTCACAAACTTCCGAAAGGCTGGTGTATGCATGGATCCGTCATGAAGTTTTAAGGCGGATACAAAATTGAATTTCTAGCCAATAATCGGTTACCTTACCCTCGTCAAAGCGGATCAAACTATCATCTGTTAAAATGGATGTCGGGAAAAATATCAAACTTCTGCAAAAGTCAATAATTTCAGATATGGCATTATAATTTTTGCTTTACAGTTCACCCTGACGTGGAATATTAAATCGTTGTTCAAAATAAAACACGTATTAAGAAACGGTGAAGGTTATAATATAGTACTAAATTGAATACGTACACAAAATTGCTTTTACCTCTAATGCGTTCAGACAATAAGACGTAAGTACGTGATTCTCATTTCAATCACAATTTTGCAAAGCGAACGTTTAGCATAAGTGCCTAGAGTGAACTTTTATGACTGCCTTGACTAAAATTAAGGTCGCATGTGACAGTAGGAGTACGTTTGTACGAGACTCGGCGATTATAGAATAATTATACAATATACGAGTAGCATTGTAATGTAATATTTTGCACATCTACATGGAGGGGCAATTGAATACCTAAATACTCTTGAAGTAAGTCCATTAAGTTTCCAAATTTGGCACGTAGGTTCCTTATGAAGTCTAGAGGTGCATTAAGAAAGGATTTTTCAAAATTTAACCCCTAAGGGCGTGATGTGGGAGTCCAAAGTTTGTATGGGGAAACAAGATTAGTTGGACTATTCTGGTTGAAACTTTACATGAGTGTTTATAAAGATAAATGAGTGAGCACGTGTTTCAGGTTTTTTGAGAAATCAATCCCTAAAAGGGGTAAAAGGGATGAAAAAGTAAAAAAAAACAACATATGTATCGTTTTTATGGTTTATCGGGTCGCTAATTACGAAAACAACGACGATTTTAAAATCCAATATGGCGAACGTGAAATACCATCTCCCTGTTAGGGTGCGATGGGATCGAAATCTAAAAATATGAATATGGTTGTCGTTTTATGTTTATTTGAAATTCCAAATTTAGCACTTAGATTCCTTATAAGGCGTAGGGGTTGCACAAAGAAAGGAGTTTTCTAAATTCACCTCCAAAGGCTATTATATTTTAAACTATTTCATTCAAAACTACTTACCTACTCAAAAGTATTTCTAAAGATAAATGAGTTAAGACGTGTATTAGATTTTTTGAGGATTCAACCCCTAAGAGGGGAAACAGGGGTGACAAAGTCAGAAAACAACATGGTTATCGTTTTTATGGTTTATCGGGTCGCTGATTTCAAAACAACAACCATTTTGAAATCCAACGAGATGGATGTAAGATACCATCTTCGCTGTCGGGGTGCGATATAATTTCAGAATAAATTTCAAATTTGGCACGTAGGTTTCTAATTGTGGTTAAAGAAGTTTTTTATTTTCTCCAAAGAAATTACATTTCACTTATAAAGAGAAAATACTTAAATACGAAGTAAAATTAGAGTGAGCATGCAAGTATTTAACAATTTATCATAATAGTAATAACAAAAATAACATTAATACAACCTATTTCATGTACACGCTAATTAGTTTAAAACATGAGCATATGAATATATTTTACCCGTGGGTAGGTATATATTATCTACGTTAAACAGAAGTTGCCTTATTATTAAATAACTAGCTAAACTGCAACTTTGTTGCTAAGTCTAATCTTTCGCAGTTTAGGTGAATTGCACCTTGAACTCTAAACACATGCAGTTTGGGTCGAACAGCACTGTTTATTTATAATGCGTTATCTTTTGTTCCCATGAGGACGCTTGCCAGGGCCGGATTCAGACATTATGTATTACGTACTCCAATAGTTTGCGTTTGTAAACATTGTCATTTTTGCACTCTTTGATTTCTCTAGGCAGTCTGTTGTAAAACTGTGCCCCTTCATAGCTAATGTTTTTGTTGCCGCCTTTGGTTCTAGTTGGTTGGAGACAAAGATCGTTAGAATTCCGTAGAGGACGTAAACCTTTTTGTAATTTCGTTTTAAAAGTTAGTTGTGAATGGATTTTGTTATCTATTATTTTTCGAATCAGTATACAGGTATTATTAAAATAAAGTTGATTTAGATTTAAGATTTTAGTTTCTGAATAAATTTTGTGACTTGATGTTAAGTAGTCATACCTAAAAAGCGTTTTAATTATTTTATTTTGAGAAATTTGGAGATTTTTAAGAGTACTTTTGTTAGCACTGCCCCACACCTCTATAAGATAGTTCAAATGGGATTTTACAAGTGAATTATAAATCGTATATCGTACCCGGCGAGGAAAGCAGTTTGCCGTATTATAGAGGCAACCCCTCAAAGATGAAATTTTAGACCGTATTTTATTTACATGTTGCTTCCATGATAGGTCACAATCCAATATCAGGCCTAGATATTTTTCCTCAGTTGATTGTTTTAATTCTACATTATCAATTTTTAGTTCGAAATTTTCATCTATCCTTTTATTTTTGGACTTAAATATTATGTAACTTGTCTTAGCAATATTAATAGTAAGTAAATTAAATCGAAACCATTCTTGAAGGTTATTCAGGTCTTCTTGTGCCAATTTTATAATATCCTTAATTGACTGTCCAAAGTAAAATATACAAGTATCATCTGCGTATAGGCTAGTAATTAAGGTTCAGGGGTGCATTAAGAAAGGATTTTTCAGAAATCAACTTGTTATCGAGATATGAAAGACGATCCGAGAGGTTCTTTACAACGATCCTGGAGTCAAAACTGCGAGAAACGGCTGCCATCTTAAATTTCTTCAGTTACGATCTGATCTTGGTGAAAATCAATATCTGAGAACCCGAAAGTTTATTTCTAAGGAATCAGAAGTCAAAATTCTGAGAAACGGCCGCCAACTTGAATTTCTAGGGTTTTGATCGTAATAAAACTCGGTAGGTATAGTATCGCAGAGTTCAATAAATCAATAGGTTCTTTATAACGAATCAGAAGTCAAAATAGTGATAAAAAACCGCCAACTTGAATTTCTAGAGTCCTAATCGTAATAAACCTCGGTTGTAACATATCAAAGGGTTGAAGAGGTTCTTTATAACGAATCAAAGCCGCCAATTTGATTTTTAAATAAAATACGTTAGGTACGGTTGAAAATATTTTGCACGCGGGCGAAGCCGCGGGAAGAAGCTAGTTTGTAATAAATGTTTTGATTAATATTAATATTTATTTCTATTTTTAAGTAGTATACTACTAAATATAAATTAATACTATATATAAATTAAAATAATCAGGAGGCCTCTGCGCGAAAGTTAGAGGTCGCTGGTTCGATCACAGCCCTGCTGGGCGCCTTGGCCACTTTTTTCTGTAGTACATGACATCTCTTTCAAGTTATAACATTCTTGTTCCTAGCATAATCCCGGCTTATGCCACGGCTCAGGGAGCCTGGGGTCGGCTTTGGTAACTAATCCCAAGATTTGGCGTAGGCGCTAGTTTTACGAAAGCGATTGCCATCTGACATTTCATCCCAGAAGTTAAATCAGGCCTTCATGAGATTAGTCCCTTTTCCTCACGATGGTTCCCTTCACAGAAAAGTGATTGGTAAATATCAAATGACATTTTGTACTTAAATAAATCCCTAAAAACTCAATGGTACTAGCCGGCAGGAGTTTAAATACTTTTAACCCGCGACCGTCGGATTAAAAGTCTCACCGCCGATCTGTGTAAAATACTTATACTTACTTAATGGCATGCGCTTTGATTGTCAATTATTTTAATAATTGAATCATGTGTCGTTGTGATTTGTGTGATATTAAGTCAATTTATTTTGTGAGCGGGTAGTTGATCAACCCGAATGTCCCGAATGAAGTTCCAAGTGTGGCGCAGGACGTCATTCGTTGACAGCGGCTGGCTTTTTGTTGATGGTTGCACTGGCTCCGTGATTTATTATTGCTATCTTCAAATATTTCCATTGTTTGCTAACGCATGATATTGCTATTCAAATCTGTAATACTCATTTAGTGATTAATGTGTGTTTTATGACTTTCATTTCGTAAATTTCTGCACTTGCACACCCGCGCAGTCTAAATATAGAGGTCCGATCCATCCTCAAAGCCACTTGTTCGGTTTCCCGACGCTCCAATATGCATATATAACATTATTTCCAAGAAATATTAAAGAAATTTTAAGTCTTAGGGTCTAGGACTCTTAATATCCCCCGACTTTTAATTTCAAGTCTATGAGTAGCTAAGGTGAGGGGGGCGAAGTGCGCCTATTACTACTATTACTAGTAAGTATCGTTCCATGAAAATCAAAATTGTATTAAATAGAATTCACTTAAGACGGCTGGCGCACTTCGCGCCCCTCACCTTAGTTACAAATAACACTATATACAGATATGTACTTATGCTGTTCTACTTCTGTCACAATAAAGTGAAATAATGCCAACTGTTCCTCTCGAAAATAACCCGTACACAATTTCAGTTGAATTTCGTGTCACTCGACACTCCCGACAGGCTCTTTGCAATAAATTCGGCTCAGCTCGTCGTGCAAATTGGTACACTCAGCATTCCTTGTCGTGATTGCGGCGTGTTAAAAAATTTCAGGTGTATTGAATCTACAGGAAATTGTATTCAGTGCCAAAAATATGATTCCATTTAAACTTTAAGTGAACAAACTTCTAGAAATAAATAAAAATATACCAACCTATTTGTTATTTTTACCCGACTGCGAAACGCAAAGGGTAATGTGTTTAACAGTCTATATTGTATGTATGTTTGTTCCTTTGTGGCAAACTACAGATCAAACGCGTGGACCGATCTTGATGATTCACACGTCAATCGATTCGTCATCTTTGTGCGAATGTCACTAAAGACATGGCAATAATCAAAATTTCAAATCGCGATCATGAGACGCCATTTTGTAAAAAAATTAAAATTAAAATCGATGGATGGATATCAAGTGGGGTATCATTGAATAGGGATTTGAAAATCATTGTTAGGTTTCTTTAATCATTTTAAAGTTTAAAAGGCCATTTAGGAACTGTAACGATTTAACGTTGCTTAGAGAGTACTTAAAATACTGTTACACATGCTCATTAGTCATTACTATCATGCTTATTAGCAAGCGGGGAAGTAGGAGGCGGCCCGCTCCCTTCCCCTCTTGCTATTAAGCATGCTTTTTAGCATGCTAATAAGCACGAAGCATGCTAGTAACGAAAACGAAAATTCGTGATCTGGAATCGGCAATAGCACAATCTCAGAGATTGTGTGCGGTAGATCTATCAGTCGAAACAAAAACATATGGTCAAAAACCTAAAGCTGCGTATGTTTCTGATGATCATAACAAAACTGGGGGTATCGTAAAATATTTGACCATCGGCTTAGGGTCGAAACGAAACGTTCGGACGAAAAAAAGTAAATGTAAATCACGGTCTTGTTAATGGTGCAACGGGGGTAATAAAAAAAACCGACCAATTGCGAGTCAGACTCGCCCACCGAGGGTTCCGTACATCACAAAAATTATTTAAGATAACTATCAATTCCTTTTTTATCCCGTAGAAGATAAATTTCGAAAAACGCTAAATATACTTTTCTTGTGTAGTATCAAAGAGTCTAAAACGAAGTTTTAAATCTGCAACCTGAATTAATTATTCACATCTCATACAAAACTTCAAACCCCTTTTTTATCCCTTAGGGGATGAATTTCGGAAAACGCGGAATACGGTTTCAAGGGACCGTAGACCTTAGTACATAGTTTAAATTTCAACTCTATACCTCCACGCACTTCCGGGATAAAGGGTCTTGACGGACACACGGACGGACGGACGGACAACAAAATGATCCTATAAGGGTTCCGTTTTTTCTTTTGAGGTACGGAACCCTAAAAATTGAGTGGCCAGCACTACGAAAAGAACAGTTGGAACCTGGTGAATTACCACAGGCCGTTTATATACAATTCGACAACAAGGCTATCAAAAATAAAATCAGTGGAGTAGGGGTCAGAATTGAACCATCGAGTACTGAATTCGATGCCATTCGTGGACGGGGCAAAATAGAACAAAAAATGTTACTACTTTATATTATTTTATTACGTGAATTGCTGGCTATATACGTTATGCAATCCGTCGGTTCTCGTGCTCAAACTTAAATTGACACTATGAAAGTAACCCCACTTTGATACCCTATTTTTTTAAGGCTAATACAATATAACCCCTAACGGAGACATTTTATCTCAAGAAAAGAAAAAAATACAGTAATGGTATACCATAGTATGTCCAGAAGTATGTTTGGGTATACCTAAACATACTTTTGGAAAGCTAATATTCACTGTGAACCTTTAACACTAACTTTAATACCCACTTCTTAGCCAAAAACTAATAACTAATCCAGGCGCCTGGCAGCTGTTCAGCGGTGGGTGTGAGAGTGGCTGGGCAACAAAGGGGTCGTAAAATCAAATAAACGTCTGCAATTTATGGAGGTCTGAGTTTGGTGTGATATGATAGTTCATTTTTAGGTTCTTAACAGAAGGCCTAGTATAAAAGTTGTACGACATTAACTCCTCGACCGCGTTAGCGTATCGAGGGGTCAAAATATGAAAGTTGCCGGATGATTTAAATAAACGGCAAACATAATTTGAACTCCCGATACGCTAACGCGGTCGAGGAGTTAATGTCGTAAAATTTTTATACTAGGCCTTCTGTAACTGTGCTCTGTTGTATGTATGGCAGCGACTAAGTTTAGTTCCTGAACTGAATCGCGATAAGATGTCATGGTAAGGCCCCCGGTACCTAGTTGTTATCAATATTGAGATCTAGACATCTGAATGATAACAATTTGGCCACTGTAGCCTCTTAAACGTCAAACTTCTATCAAATTATGACGTTTACTTAGCATTTTCACAGTCTATGGTATGGAAATCTAGGAAATTCAGCATAGACGGACTCAATAGTACACATCATCCCAGCGTGCGTAGCCAAGATGCCAATCGCTCACGCTTAATAACGTATCGTAGCTACCTCTCTCTATCACTCTTCCTTATTAGTGTGACAATGACAGTTGCGTTTCGTTAGCGACTGAGGGTGAGCGATTGGCATCTTGGCTACGCACCCAGGTCAGCTCAGCCCGGCCGCGGCCAGTGTAGGGTGAGTCATCCTTGACGTGTACTTTTATCGATACGAGAGTTTTATTCTGAACCAGGAAATACATTGAAATCTCTGACATTCAGAAGCGTGATATACCGCCCGGAGAATTTATCGTGATATATGTCACCTTTGTGTTTGATTTTGATGAATCATAGTATCAAAAATTGTTAATAATGATTTAGTACCTATGAATTTATTTTTGGTCCAACTGTTGTAAAAAAGGAGAGTTGTGTCAATTCGTAATGTCAATGGCCCATAATTTTATTGCTGCAGTAATCTTGATTCCTACGATACATGCTATGTCTAAGTGTGGGTATCACGGTATTGTTCCTTTTCTGTATTGTTTTTTACACGTAAGTTTGATTTTGATTTCATTATTTTTTTTCGATAGGTATAGGGTTTATTATTCCATTTCAAAGACCGGCAACGCATATTTCCCGCAAGTTTTAAGTGTCCATGGGCGGCAATAATCGCTTACCATGAAACGATGCGTCAGTCAGTGGAGGTAAACTCAAACCTCGTGGTGACATGTTCGCGATCCCATGGCGCCTTCGTTAACGGCACAGTAGGAGAAACGCTGGCTTGGGGTTTAGTGGGTAGGGCCAGCTCTCCTCCTCTAGGTAGGAGAAAGGTAAAGAGCGGATGAGTCCCACATACCTCTAAACTAACTATGGCCTTCCCGCGGCCGGAGGGACGATGCGTAAATACATTCCCCACTGCGTTAAAAATAAAGGTATTGGTAAACTCAAACTTTCACGCAAGCTGATATTAGTTTTATCTCTCTGTATAATTATTAGTTATGTTATAAGTATAAAGGATGACTCACACCAGTCCGATCCGATCCGATCTATAGAAAGAATCACGCGATAGATCGGAGCCCTCGGGAGGTCACGTGACGTTTTCTATAGAAACTGACAGACTGTCCCGGATCGGATCGGATCGGATCGGTGTGAATCATCCTTAATTTTAACGGTGTCGCATTCTCAATAGTCAATAACCTTTTTTACAGTAAGATCTATTTTAACGTAATTGGAATCAGCCGTTTCTTTAAACTTTTAACGATTCTAGTTTCTTGTTTCCAATCGCACGGGTAGATAAACGAGCAAGGTAAAGGCTTTAAATACAAGAAAAACGATTCCAGTAAAACTATTTGAGGAATATGCGAACTTTAAAAATCCTAACTTGATATAGTACTTAATGTACTTAAGGATTACTCACACTAGAACGGGACGGGCTTTGCACTAAATATACACTGTGCTTTTATAAAATGCTTTAATTTTAAGGGTACATTCCTTAGCTTAAATTAAGTTAATTTCTTAAAGACAATGGTATTCTAATTAGTTCCATTTTTAAGATAATCACAAATTTAATTTTATCTGATAAGGTATTTGCAAGTGTGTAAACGGAGTAAAAGTATTCGACGTGACATTAATATGTCTTAGTCGTCACTTAGTAAAGTTAAGTGTAATGCCCATTTTAAATTAGCGTGTGATGCAACATGGTATTAATATTTTGTATAAAAATAAAAAAAATCGATTTTTATAAAACT
Organism: Lathronympha strigana; assembly: GCA_949128165.1. Lineage (NCBI taxonomy): Eukaryota > Metazoa > Arthropoda > Insecta > Lepidoptera > Tortricidae > Lathronympha > Lathronympha strigana. The sequence goes on from OX421911.1 coordinate 8,270,174, forward strand.
TTGCCATTGTGTTCCTTTAAATGTAAGTACTCAGCTATATTCCGAAGTTAAAGTAGTTAAAAAAAAGCACGGCGTATAGTATACTGCACTGTGCCTGTCTAGTGTCTATAAATACTGTTTGATTCTGACTAAGATAAGGGAGAAACCTTTTATAATGTTAAGTATCTCCACCGCATATGAGACCATAAGCACAGGCACGCGCGTCCAGGAGATCCCTTCTATATAGAATCGATAGTCAAAAAAACGCACGCATCAGATTAAGCAATAAGTAGTACTCGTAGATATAAGGTTCTAGTTGAAAAGCTTCCATTTCAGAAATTGGACGATTTGAGCGATACGTTGTTAGGGAGTGGCAGTGCAGGGTACAAAGTTGCAGTAATAAAAACGTTACCTGGACTTACTCGAGCGCGGTAGCTTTTTTTTACTTTGTAGAAAACGTTATGTGACTTATATGTAATAGCTACACGCTCGAGTATTTTCAAGTAGTGATTGTAATGTAAGTAATGATTATTTTACGTTTAAAAGTCTGTAGACGCTTTGCCCACCACTGAAAAAGATCATATAACCTTTTATTCTTCCTAATCGTTTCTATGAACTAATCTTTCAATTTTAATAGGTCCCCATGACGCTCGAGTTACCACAAAGTTAGCCTCGTGGCCCAATAGCTGGTGGTTATCATCATGGTCATCATACTCATAATGCACTGCGGTTCACGTAAACTTCGTATCATATCAACAATAAATAGGTTTAGCAGGAATAGGTTTCTTGAAGTAGAGTTTTCATCAAGTTTAAAAGCGCTTTCCTGTATTCACTAGGCGTGACGACTCGAACGTGCTCATAAATTTAACTGTTCAAGTAGTGCCGTGCCGTGAACCAATGGGTGTAAAATCTCACCTCCTACTCCTACAAGCAGTAAAAGATTGCATCCTTTTTTGCACCTTTAATTTATGTATTTTATAAGGTTGGTATTTTATTCAAGTAGGTAAATATCATGTGCAATGAAATGTAAAACAATTTGATTTTTGATAATAGAGTCAAACCACGCTATTTCTTCCAAGCAAATTAAGTGTCAAACTTTAAAATGTTATTTTAAAATAAATATATTTAAATATTATATATTATTATTTATTTATATATTTAAATTCAATATTTAAACTTTAATGAAATTTGGGCGTTTACTTAACACTATCACAGTCGGTGTTATCAATACTACGGAATCTTAGCAGAGACGGACTTGAAGATCTTTATAAAATTTGACAGGTTCATACGGTGCAGCAGTATATGTAATTTATCCAACAAATAGTGCTGAGACAACATACCGAATTATGCTCTCCTTCAGTAGTAACAGATATATCAAACAGGAGATATTGACGTGTTAATGTTGCTAGTAGTAGTATTATTTGCAAAACAGCGTCTGTCTAGTAAAAGATTTTATTACTTTCAGGGAAATTTTCTATATAACAGGGTGAATAAAGCGATAGCTATTGCAAAAAAGAACAAATATCAATGTAAAAATGATGTTAAAACTTGGGTACTAACCTTAAATTACATACACACACACAGAAATTCACACACAATCACAGTGTACACTCACACACTTAATTGATTACTGTAATAACTAGTTATTTTATATCTTTTACTTTACTTTTAAATTTCTTCTTTTTGTTTAACAGTTTGCTTGACAACTTGTTAAAGTTCTCATTTATTTATAAAGTAGTGTGGTCCAACTTTGTATTGAGAAAAAAAAAGTATGATATTTTTTACCTCCACAAGGCTCCATTCTATTATGAAACAGTATTCTGTGCGCCTAATTTGAACTCATTTGTTCCTGATTTAGAGGTCGCTCAGATTGTTGTGTTTTAAAATTAACAAATACAAAAAAAAAGTTACTAACTGCCCCAAATATCAAAATTTTAAGTGACATTTGTTTTAATTACTTATAACTAATATTGTCTTCTGTTACCGCGATTGTTATTCATTGAAATTAAACACTTTAGAACGGATTAATCGCGTTTATTAACACCATGATCCTACGTTTCGAGCCCTTTACAGTAGGACCACGTAGGATAATGTATAATGTAGGATCATGGTGTTAATAAACGCGATTAATCCGTTCTAAAGTGTTTACTTATAACTAGTAAAAAAACTGTATAAAAAGCCATTAAAAATATCTCCATACCAGATTTATGAATGCCTTAATTTATTTTTCCCCTCACTAGCTCGGAAAGCGCTGTTTTGTCCTTTAAAACTAGCGTGGAAAAACTTGTATATTATTATTATTTTTTCTGTATTATTAATTATTATTTGTTATTAACCATTACTTTAAGTTTAAGCTTGTTTACTAACAATTATGGGCCATTGTTGTCTTAATAAAATAAATTGAAAATTGAAATTGAAATTGAAAAACGCATTTTATCCACATGTGGGGCAAAGTAATCTAATTCCTATCACTTACCACCAGTCCAGTATAAGTGAGTCCTATATATGCCCATAGTAAATATGCGTAATCGGAGGTCACACCTTAAATTGCTCATGTGATCATGTGTTATCCCGCACTTGGTAAGCTGTTGGCAATATCTAAGTACCAGGAGCGTACCTACTCTATGACAAATTTTGAAATTGATTTTTGATGGTTTCTTCAAGATAACTTACATGTGGATAAGATTTATAATCGTATGTAGTCTGTATTTTCCTCGCAATAGTGAGGGGGAAAATGTTGTATTACACTCGGCGGCAAAGTTTGTCCAACTCTCGTGCCTTGAGACCCTCGTAAAGCTCAAGATTCCAGTTATTGAACCACTCGCTACGCTCGATCGTGGCTCAGTTTTGGAATCTTTCGCTTGCTCGGGTCTCAATATAAGCCCGAGAGTTAAACAACAACTTTGCCCCCTTGTATAATAAATAACTATTCATACATGTTGGTACTGAAAAATTACTTCCCTTTGAGCGACCATTAAATGATGTTTAATTACTCTAAAAACGGGCATTACTAGTTTATATGTATTTTGAACAAAAAAGAACCTTGTGGAGACGGAATATTTTCAACTTTAGGTTGGATAGCATAATACTGTATTTTTGCTACGCTAGTATTATCACCCCGAAAAAAGAGATGGATATAGTTTTTTTGTCCTACTGTTACTGCGATCGTTGGCTTGTCAGACTATAGTGAACTGACCAGGATATCGGGTAGGAGACGTGCCACGTGGAATCGCTTTTCATCCACATTCCCAACAACTACAAGTTTATTCAAGTTGTCAGGTTTATGGCGAGCTATGTGATTAGCCAAGATTTATGGAAAGGGTATTAATATGGTCATTTGCTATTTATCTTGTACAACTGACCGGGAGAAAAAACCTCATACGATTAACACAACCTTATATATATATATATATATTATATATATATATATATATAAGATTGTGTTCAGGCAACTTTACAAGAGTTTCGCCTAAGACTGGTGAAACCTTAGCTATGAAAACTAATGTTTCCCCAAAATAATGACGATAGTTCGACGGACGGACGGACGATCAGCATAAAAAGAATGACTCACACTAGAACGGGCCGGGACATGACCGGACCCGGCCGATCTACCAGTCTCTATACAAAACGTTACGTGACCTCCCGAGGGCTCCGGGCTATCACGTGATTCTTTCCATAGAAACTAACAGACCGTCAAGAAACAATAATACATTAGCATTCACGTCTATACTCACGTATTTAACGTTAGCATATCCCACGTGAACTGAAAGCGAACCAATTATTCAACACGATGGTTCTATTGCATCCATTTGCAGTCTTTATTTCGAGTTACCTCACGTTTACGGGTGGAACGTGCCGCGACCTCTTAAAACGTCAAAGAGTTCTTGGGGTGTGATATTCACGTTATTCAATATTAATATAAATTAAATCGTGAGAACTGATATTTCAGTTTCAGTAGAGTTTGTTCTGGCATTTTTCCAAGGACGCGTCATGATTTAGCTATTATGAATAAAAAATCCGTCCAAAACGGTTGCCAAGACTCGCGGTTGCAAGAAAGTCGTCGCTTTTGTGGTACAAAGTTATCAGATACTTACTGTACTTACTGTATACCTAACGTAAAGTTGAAGACTTTATTTTACTCTTATGGTATAAGTTATACGCGATTTCGATCTTACCTAAGCATATTTTGAGCCTCGTCTGCCAACAAACCACATTGTGGTTTGGCAGAAGAATATGTAAGTATCTAATATAGTTCTGTTGGGAATACATACCTTTTTTTTTCATTTATATTCATGAAGAAGATTCAAGATCGTATGACATGCGAACGTTTGTAAATTTAACAAAAAAACAGATTGGGCAAATGGCTTTTGCGTCTGTCCATTTGTTCTCCTCTACATGCCTCTATTCAGTTTTTTAACATTTTCAAAATGGCGGGAATTGGCACAAAGGTCGTAAGCGCCATAGATCCTAAAGGTGCTTAGAACCTTTATGCCAATACCACTACCATCTCACCAGGTCTATGGCTCACAGACAGTATATTTTTCTATGTAAGTAGTATGCAAGAGTATTTTTTTTTATTCACTGGGGGAATTCGCATTATCTCAGTCATAATCTTAGCCCAGTGAATACGAGTGTTGTAAAGGGCTCGAAACGTAGAGTCATAGTATTAATAAACGCGATTAATTCGTCAGTTTCTTAACTCAGATGACAACATAATATTTTGGATCCATCAAACTGGTTTGAATATAAGCTCTCAGTATTTAATTAACGTGTGTCGTGTGATAAAGCTGTGTAATACCCATGGATAATAGGAATAATGCTACTTCCAAGTTTGCTATGTTTGGTTCAGCATATCACACTCGTTATGAGATTACCATGTGTTGTAGATTGAACGTTAGTTACAATATTAATTATCTGTTTAATATTATTATCTAGACTTAGAATGTAGCAAAAACACTCATTACAGTGCCCACAATTGTAAAGTACGAATCGAATCATTTATTATTTCTACCAAATATTTTCATTATTGCTTTTTTGTTTTTTTAAGCAGTCGCACTACTATATGTATATAAATTATAAATTGAAAGAGATGTCATATACTACAGAAAAAGTGACCAAGGCCCCCGGTGAGCAGGGCTGGGATCGGACCAGCGACCTCCTGTTTTCGCGGCAGACGCCCTAACCACTGGGCTAGCCGATCACGGTAGCCAGACTCCCAAATTAAATAAGAAAGGATTGCATATACATATGAAATTTGGGACTCTATCTGCCGCGAAAGCAGGGGGTCGCTGGTTCGATTCCAGCCCTGCTATCTCTTTCAATTTAAGACAGTCATTACAGTTTACAGTATTTTTAAACAATGTGTTTTACAATTCAGACTCTCGTGAGTTATACTAATATTTACATTTAAACAACGGTAAAAACTCACGTATTTTATTACAACGGTGTGACATGTTTCAACAGCATTTGGCCATCACCATCGGACAGAGTTTGCTACTCTCGCGTCGACTGCGACGCAAGAGTAGCAAATACTCTGTCCGCTTAATTTATCTATTTTATTGTGGTTTTAGTAAAAATTTAGCGTTAGTTTAACGAAAGTTGAGACTGGAAGTTAAAAAGATTTGAAATAACAGCATATAGAAGTTAAAAAGTATAGCATTTTGTACATACTTTTCATGTGAATCATGAAAATATTTATTAAAAGTGGCGTAAATTATAATTGATAATCACCGTCCTTATAAGAGTTTGCATTGTACAACATGAAGTAGTAAGCATTTTTGAAATACTTCAGTATTTATTGAATTATTTTTTTCTATACCTAGGTATTTATAGTAATGATTTTGCAATTTGTCGATTTATATGGACTTGGGGTTCTTGGGGGTTAAAAAGTGTAAGCCTTTTCACTGCGTTTATACAATCTTGTTTATTTTCATGTGAAGCACCTACTTACTTACAAATGAATGTAAGCAGGTACTTAATATGAAAATGACTGGTTTTTTTCGCAATTATCCTGGACATGTTATGACATAGCACCTCGCAGGTCCATTATTGCCTCACCTTTGATGTTAGAATATTTCCGAGTAAAGAAAGATTTACTGGTGGTATGTGTTGAGGCAATAAATTGTTCGGCGACTTCGATAATTGCCTGGCAATGACAGAGTAACCAAAAATGTAGCTTTTAAAAATCAGTCTGTTAAATATTGAAGCCAAATATATATCCGATTCTTCACCTCCACCACCCATATTCACCTTTCTTCTCGCTATTACAATATATAAATTAAAGAGCTGTACTGAAACTATTGTAAAAGTATGTCACGGTTAAAATGGCTTCCATACGTTTCACATGACCAAGTAAGTACGTCATGTGAAACGTGACGTGAAGTTAAACTGGCAATTATCGGACAAAATACTCAAAGCAAATCTCTCCTCTTATCTTTAATCATCTTATCTTCACTTAATTTTAATCATCAAAGGCAACCTTCTACGTGGAATTTCCTTATAATCGGTATAAACCGCTAAAGTTAGGCTTAGCCATAAGCTTGAAAGCATTATAAGCAGAAATACAGATTACGTAAGCTCTGAGAGCTAAATATTTAAATCATAAACTACGTTTGATATGGGTCTGAGGTAGCGTGTAGGTAGGTTAGCGTGTGGAGTTATTCCTTAAAAGATCATCGCCATGTGATTCGAAGGGATCTTCTGAGCAAATGAACTATCAAACTTTAAAGTGTTATTTTAAACGTCAAACTTCTATGAAATTATGACGTTTGCTCAACACTTTCACTATCTGTGCTATTAATAATATAATAATAATAATAAGAATATTTATTTCAGACCAGGTCCATATACATTTTACACATTTTAACTATAATAATAATAACATTAATTTTTTTTTGGCGTAGGGATGTGACGACCCCATCGCCCACTGGTTTCGACCGGTGCAATCAGTCAACGCAGGGCAGCTTGTGGCGAGCTGTTGGGGAGTAGCGACCCCACGTACCTGAGCGCTCCTGGGGGACTCCGTCGTCCGACCAAGTCCTCCGCCTCTGGCTTGCCTTAACCGGCCGTCCAGAGTGGGGTCGCGAGAGCTGTGTTCTCGAGGGTAGATGTGGAAACCTAAGTGGCGAGTTGGCTATATGTTTAAAGTCCAGTGACACCTCTCTACCCCCAGCCCTCATACCGGTGTTGCCCTCGAGCCATCCTAGATGTCGCTTTTTGTGGGGGCCCATCTTATGTGGGCGAGTCACCGTCTGCCGGAAATAAAATTGATTACCATTTTGTTAGGCAGACGTCCGATTTTTTTTCTTCTCTCCATAACCCATTATTTAGTCCACCACTTTCACCTAATAGTCCAGTATATTTTAGATTCCATTAAATCTCAATAGTTTATACACCCTGGCGGGTGCTGCATCTGCGTGCGTCCCATGACTCGGGCAGGTGCAACATCCGCTCGGTGTACCCCTTACATTTCATTAAATTGTCGAAAGGGCCTCTGCGTGTTGGCTTCGGCTCCGCGTACGCCTCCCAAAGGTCCGGAACACCATTGCTCCGTGAAGGGAAAGACATTAATTTAACAATCATAAATAATCAATAATAAAATAAAATTCACAAACAATTTGGAAAAAAAAAGAAAAATTAAAAATAATAAGTTAGGTACATAAATTAAATTTAAAATTAAAAACATGTCAACAATTATTTTTCAAAGTTTGCACGTGAAGAGTGCGATTTCGCCCACTGGCTGAAAATCGGACTGTCACATGCTTCAGCGACCGCACTCAGCAGACTGTTGGCGCTGCCACGCACATTATTATTAAAATCTAAGAAACTTAGCATAGACATAGATGGACTCTTACAAGGTTTATTAACTTCTATATTATGATGGAAGGCCTTTTTCAAATTGTCTATGTGTGGCTTGGGAAATTTCAAATAGTTACCAGCGGTCGCAATATATATTTTTACGTACAGCAACATTGCCCTAAACTGTCTTTATCTATTCTGACAAAATCGAACGATTGCGGATTTGTATGTCCATCTCTGTCACAAAATGAAGTTGTAATTTACAAGGTTTGATTTTGGAACGTCGTTTGCTCTGAAATGTTGACTTTGAAATGTTTTTGTACATCAAATTAGAAAAAACGGAACCCATAATAGGATCACTGCAAAGACCCTTTACCTCGGGAATGCGTAAAGTTAGCAAGTTGAAATTATTACTATGTACATACAAAGGTGTGTGGGATCTTTAAGTTGTTAAATTCAAACCTCTACGTCAACGCAATCAAAAGATAGGGCCGTTTGTCACGAAATATAGAGCTTGTATCACAAGTACAGGCAATTAACCGAAAACCATTTAATTGCTGCGCACAGAGAGTTTCATGCCTGTATGGGTGTGGCGGGAGCATCTTTTGTACACTTGTAAGCGAGCTCGACTCGCACTAAGCCGGATTTTAAATGTAAATACCTACTACTTATACTATTAGTCTGTTAAAATGTCGCTTTGTCGTTGCCATTCAGACCGTGTCCTGTCTAAGACATTGCAACTATTGAAAGTAACTTTGCATATTTATGTGAATTGTTTCACCCTATTCCTATATTCTATTACGGGAATGTGTTCCCCGTGCATTAGGGCGCTGCATTGCAGATGCCACTGCAACCCATTTATTCTCGGCTCGCTTTCGCTGACATAAAAATTTATGTCGTAATTTGCAAGTTATGACTTTTGAGGATGGTTTGGTTAAAAGCCTTGCTGGATTTTTAAAGCTTTTTACAGTTCTGATGAAGTAGAAATGTTTTCAGTGCTGTACAATGTGGAAGAAGCAAATACCGGGTGTTGCCTGTAACTGTACTAAACTGTACCTGTAATAAAGCAAATATACTCGTAAATAACCAAGTTCGCTAGTGAAGTTCATTTTGATAATATTCAATATTTTAATTTAACTGTCTTATTTCAATAGGACATTCAATTTTAATGCTAAGTCACATAATTACCTCGACGTACTGAATCTTGTACAGTCACCATCGGATATTTCGAAGCCTCCAGAGTGATCAACTGATCACAAATATCGGAACAAGGCCCTCTAACGTCTTGACAATAGAGGTATACTCAGATATCGGTGATCACCGTGGCCTCTCTGATATACCTACTTGATGGTGGCAGTACGAAATGATATCGTACTGAAGTATGTAGAATGCCCATCGACACTTAAAGGATGACTCACACTAGGACGGGACGGGACGGGACGGGGCGGGACGGGACGATCTGTCAATTTCTATAGAAAGAATCACGTGATAGCTCTGAGCCTTCGGATGTCACGTGACGTTTTCTGTAGAAACTGATAGATCGTCCCTTCCTGCCCCGTCCCGTCCCGTTCTAGTGTGAGTCATCCTTAATTCCTGTAGTCTTCTATTTATCTATGTTAATCAATCAATAAAGGAATAATTTTATTCATAATTCAAATATATTAAAAATTACAAAGTATCAAGAATTTAATAAGTACGAGTAATAAGTCAAAACGAATGTGGCAGGTCGTCAACGCCGAGTTGGGTCGTAAGAGCCGCGATCGTGTCGACTATACCGACCGCATAAAGGACTCCGATGGGAACTCATTTCCAAGCAAACAGGAATTAGTTAACGCACTGAACGTTGAGTTTATAACCGCGGCCAGCAGGTGCGGCGCCCCTCCGGCCAACCGGCCGCGCGCCGGCGCCGCGCTCGCGGCCGGTGCGGGAGCCAGTGACGTATCACTACGATCACCGCCGTTTACGCCTTCGGAAATTGTCACTATATTAAAATGTCACATCGCGTCCAAAACTAGCACCGATCTGTACCATTTAGGCGAAGGACGTCACTTTCTTAGGACGCCACTTTCTGAGTATGTCACTTTCTGAGGATGCCACTTTCGATTCAGGTCACTTTCTTAGGACGTCACTTTCGATGTACGTCACGTTCTGAGTACGCCACTTTCGATGTACGTCACGTTCTGAGTACGCCACTTTCGAGGTAGGTCACTTTCTGACTACGCCACTTTTTACGTATGCCACTTTCTGTGTATGCCACTTTCTGAGTACTCCACTTTCTGACTACGCCACTTTCTTACTGTGTAGCGTTGATTGTTCATAGTATCTTGTTAAATAAATAAACAATTTAAGTAAATAGAATGAGTTTTCATTTATTTTTATATATTTTTTTCTGAGTTATGAATATTTTCTATGTATTTAAGTGTGCCTTAGAAGCGTTTTCAAAAGACTGAAAACTGATTTCAGGCCGTTGCAGAAGTGGCTCTTTCACATACTAGAAGATTAAAAATGCACCCTGTTGCCGTTGTTTTCAGGCATCTGAAACATATTTTCATTGCGTTTCAGGCCATTCTACCAGATGGCACAATAATCTAAAAACCCGTTTTTAGACAATTTAGTATTTTCTCGAAGGAGTGAAAAAGACAGCACTACTAAAAAGAGATACGGAACATAACTCAGAAAAAAATATATAAAAATAAATGAAAACTCATTCTATTAACTTAAACCGCTCGTTCGTCGGGGGGAGCGCACCCGGACAACCCCGCCTTGCAGAGGCTCTGGGACGACGCTTTGTGTGAGCGCATATACTCCCGTATGTTAGAGGGGGCTGATGTGGAGGATGTGGCACGAATAAAAGCAGGAAGGCAGCCCGAGTCCGGAGCCTGGTTGCACGCACTTCCGTCGCCTCATCTGGGAACCCTGCTGGACAATGACACCTTGAGAGTGGGGGTCGCTCTGAGGCTGGGGTCCAAGGTGTGTGAGCCGCATCGCTGTATATGTGGGTCGCCGGTGGATGCGAATGGGCACCACGGCCTGAGCTGCTCCTGCTCTGCGGGGCGTTTTCCGAGACACTATGCGATCAATGACTTGATACGTCAAGCCATGGTCTCGGCGAATGTGCCTTGCGTGTTGGAGCCTCAGGGCTTAAGCCGTTCGGATGGAAAGCGGCCGGATGGCCTGACGCTGGTTCCTTGGGCCAAGGGTCGCTGCCTGCTCTGGGACGCTACCTGCGTGAGCACCTTTGCTCCATCTCACCTCCCTTATACAGGCAGGCAGGCAGGGTGGCAGGGGCGGCCTCGGAGAAGGCGGCCGCTCTTAAACATTCAAAGTACGCCGTTTTGGAACCGGCATACGATTTTGTTCCGGTCGCCGTGGAAACTGCTGGGCCATGGTGTGCGGAAGCCAAGAGGCTTGTTAAAGACCTGGGGTGGCGGTTGCGCGACAGAGGTGGTGATCCCTGATCCGGCTCCTACCTTGTTCAACAAATATCGCTTGCCATCCAGCGCGGCAATGCCGCGAGCATATTTGGCACGTTTGCGCAAGGTGAGAGCCGGACCGAGGTATAGTTAGTTTAAGTTTAAGTTAACTGTTATTTAGTGTACTGTAGTTTAAGTTTTATTATTAGGCTTAGAATTTATTTGTAATTTTTATTAAGAATTTTGTTAAGTATCGTTGAACAATAAAGTGAGTAACTTACACAAAAAAAATTAAATTAAATTGTTTATTTATTTAATAAGATACTATGAACAATCAACGCTACACAGTAAGAAAGTGGCGTAGTCAGAAAGTGGCGTAGTCAGAAAGTGGCGTAGTCAGAAAGTGGAGTACTCAGAAAGTGGCATACACAGAAAGTGGCATACGTAGAAAGTGGCGTAGTCAGAAAGTGACCTACCTCGAAAGTGGCGTACTCAGAACGTGACGTACATCGAAAGTGACGTCCTAAGAAAGTGACCTGCATCGAAAGTGGCATCCTCAGAAAGTGACATACTCAGAAAGTGGCGTCCTAAGAAAGTGACGTCCTTCGCCTAAATGATCTGTACGGGCTGTCCGCCAATTTATTAAAGATAGTCGGAACACCACTCTCATCAATTATTTCGTGTATTTGTAACGCTAGCGTCCGCCAAGGGACCTATCCCTCTGCACTTAAAAGGGTAAAAATTTGCCCACTATATAAAGGTAAAGGGAAACCGTCTGACACTAAATCGTACCGACCGATCTCCCTTGTTCCAGCAATAAGCAAAATACTAGAGGTAGGGATAAATAACAGAATAATAAAATTTGTATTGGATCGCAATATATTATCGGATCGTCAATACGCATACCGAGCGGGCCGCGCGACCACGGATCTGGTGCGGGAAGTGGTGTGGCGCGTTTTGAGCGCGCGCGAGGCGGGTTTGCGCGTGGCGCTGCTGTGCTGTGACCTCTCGCGCGCGTTCGATACCGCTGACCACGCTCTCATCGCAGACAAACTCCAGTTTCACGGAATCCGAGGCCCGTTGCTCTCATTACTCATCTCCTTTATGTCCAAAAGGACACAAGTGGTGGTGGGTGAGGCGGGTCGCATCGCGTCCACGGAGCTGGAAAACGTCCTCGGGGTTCCGCAGGGTTCGTGTCTGTCGAACACGTTATTCAGCCTCCTCCTGAACGACCTTCCCGGTTCGATAAGGGAAGCTGAAATATACATGTACGCGGATGATGTAGCTGCGGTTATAGTTGCACCCTCAGAAGCCCTGCTCGAGCAAAAACTGAATGATGTGTCCCAAAAACTCGAAATGTGGTTCTCGTCAAACGGCCTCGCATTAAACAAAGATAAGACCTGCTTCTTGACCTTCAATCTAAACGGTAAAGCCCAAAATCCGCTTAAGGTTATGGTTGGTGATACCACATTGCAGCAGGTCCGATCGACAAAACTGCTTGGCTTCCTGATCGACCACTCTCTCACCTGGGATGGTCATATCGATGAGCTAAGTGCAAAACTGGGGCGCGCGTGTTTTGCTTTGGGTAGGCTAGCTGACACCGCCTCACGTGCCGTTGTGCGCACCTGCTACTTCGCGACAGTTCACAGTCTCATTACATATGGAGCGGAGGTATGGGCCCGCGCCGCTGACTCACAACGCGCATTTATATTGCAAAAGAAAGCCCTGCGGAGTATCAAGCGACACCTCGTGCAAGACCATCTTCGGGGAGTTGGGAATACTGACGTTGCCTAGCGAACACATATACCAGGTGGCGCTGTACACCCACAATAACATACACCTATTCGTAAAGCGCGGTACGAACGAAAATCACGCGCTTCGTAGCAATAAGCATAGTTATCGCCTGGTCACTCCTAAGCACAAACTATCGAAGTCTGAGCGATCGCCATACATTATGGGCCCGTCTGTCTACAATAGACTGCCCTTAGTAGTCAGAAATGCAGCTTCTACTTATAGTTTTAAAAGCAGACTACGAAAATGGCTATTGCAGCTAACTCTGTACAGTACTGAGGAGTTTTTTGATTTGCCGTGCATATAGTTTTTTTTTTATAGTTGTACAATGTATCCATTTTGACATGTAACTTTGGAGTTATCAATAAAATTTTGTATGTTGTATTTGTATTTGTACAATGAATCAATCAATCATATTTACTAATAGAGTTCTTTAACCTAATTGTTTAATTCTTTACTCTTACTAAGAGTAATCATGAAAATGAAATGAAACATTTAAAATTTAGAGAACATGATTACCTATGTTACACGTATATTCTTAATAAAGTTAAGTATCATAGCTAGAATGATAAAAATATAATAACTACTTATGTGGTGAAAATTATTGTATGTCTCTAGCGTTCCTTATAAATCTAATAACGAACGCAGAAACGCGTAATACGAAATTTATTATATAAATAAGCGAACCTAATTTATTTACATTTTTAATATTCTGACTTGTAAATTCAAGGTTACAATTAAAACGAAAAATGATATTACTTAATAAAGTTGTTTACTGGTACTTTGCTCTTAGGTGCACATAATTAATTTTAGTATTAACGAGGCCAATTATTAAAACGTAGCCAGTAATTGACGACTTATACTAAAATTAATTATATTTATAGGTACATAGAATTATATTTAATATAAGTTATTGGAAAGTAACCAGCAACTGATGAATTGTGGCTTAAATGGTCAAATTACTGTCTACGATTTTATGCTAAAATAGTCATTTTAATTATAACCAAACTCCGGATTGACGGGGGCAAAATTGTACCAGTGCTAGTGTAATTTTATCGACATCTATAAAAAGCAATTTATAACATCATTATAGGGATGACGGATAGGTTGAAAAACTATTATTCTATTTTTACTATACTCCAGCATTTCTATCTGAAAATTAGATGACTGACAGCGATATTTAAAAAGTATACATTATAACGTCTATGGTATTCCATAAGAACACTGCTTCTATGGATTTTCATACAATATATGAGTACTGTTGTTTTTTTTTCTATTGTGGGCATACATCTTCCACATTCTGCCACCTTTCTAAATTTTGCTTTTTTCGCTATTTTAGCTGTCGTAGAAAAACTAGCGTACGCAACAGCTCATAATTGGTTCTTAAAACTTGAGGATCACCGTTACAAAACGAGATGTAGTCGAGTTAAAAAAAAGAATGTCCAGGTTAGCTCGAGTGAATTTCTCTAAAAAACTAGTGTCTTAACTATAACTTGAACCGGTGTAAAAAGTTACTAAACAATCAAATGCTGTCATGACTAAACTTAGGCAGTCAGATCCGGCAGACTTTCCCATACATTTATTGGCAGATCTGGCGGATATGCCCGATTGTATATGGCCAGCATTTTGTGTAACTCTAAAGGAACTATTACAATGTCATATTCATTTATTTTGTGTGAAAAATGAAAAAAAAAACTTCGTATTCGACAAAAAGCGATATAGGTACCAAGTAGCTGCTTAGCAACGTGGTATGTGTCGAATTTAACGGAAATAAAAAAAACACGGAGATTATGTGACGCTTTTTATAAAAGTTCCGGCCCTACCCCGGTTTGGCCCAGCCCAGCGTAATAATTACTAAAAAGCATCCTAAGCTCATAATTGTTACAATGAAAAAGATTATAACAATGAACTAGGAGATAGCAATACAACGCATAATACATGTGTAGTTATTAAACAGGCTTAACAACTATGCAGGTAAAGTTTGGTCAGAACAGGGGCGGCCACACGGAAATTGCTCGCCGTATGATTTATGGCCATTAGTTCTAGTGGCTTACCTAACTAGGCCGCCTACATCTGGCCGGGTGGCTATTGTATATAAAGTACGCGAGCGTGAGCGAGTTGCGATCTTGCGTTAGGAAATTTAACTTGACCACGAGAATCGAGAACTAGCACAGAAAACATTCGACTCAGTATCGGACTTACAGTATCCACACACGTCCGGAATCAAAGACGGAATTCATATATATGAATCTATAACGAATGGAATTACATACAAAATACGCCTCTGACTCCATTTTAAATAATTTCTTTCATAAAAATCATAAAAACATCTATAATCTTTGACACATACCTATAGGTAATCAGTTCCATATAATTATGTACCATCGAATTTACTTAATGGTCGGGCTCATTAGAAACGTATATAGATTGCTTTGCTGATCATACGATGTAGGCTTTATAACGAACGATATCAAAAAAATACATATTCCACGAAAAATTTTACGGTGTCAAGCGACTTTCATTACAGTGTATTAAAAACACCTAGGTTTTTATTTTATAGCTGCATTTTTTAGGTTTCACCGTCCCTTTGTAACGATACACACAATATACAAATGTAATTGTTAATTTATGTACTTGTATTTGTTTTTTTTTGGTTGAAAATTAAAAATTATAAATTATGGAATGCCCTTCAGGCAGTGTATTACCTTTGTTTTTTTTTAAATTATTTTTATATTATTGTACCTATGTAGGTAGTTTGCACAAGTAACTTTGTTGATTTACGGGGAGAATTCTCATTCTCTCAGTCATCATCTTAACCCTGTGAAAACGAGTGCTGTAAAGGGCTCGAAACGTAGGGTCATGGTGTTAATAAACGCGATTAATCCGTTCTAAAGTGTTTAATTTCAATGAATAACAATCGCGGTAACAGAAGACAATATTATTATTAATAATATTAAAAATATAATACTACTTGCAACTCTTCTCTATCCAGTCAGTTCCTGAGCCACTTCTTTGATTTCAACTCAGTCAGAAGAGAAGCGTTAATAATAATTACCTACCTATGGATAGATGTACTTGTACATTGCTTTATGTGTGGTTATAGTAAATAAACCGCAATTAATTTGATCGATGGCATACAGTTTACTGAACAATCATATAGGTACCTAATCCCAATATAAAAGGTCCTGGTTGTGAATGGCCTTCTTATTTCTTCGGGTCCGCAAAAGTTCCGGATCACTAGGATTTACTTGCATATAATCTTGAACACGAATGGATGAGAATTTAACTGTCCTAAATTACACGTATAAAAACTAATTGATAGAAGACGTGAGAACACGTGAAGTAATGGAATGAAAAACAATTTATATATATTATAGGGGTTCACTATATTTAGCTTTCGGTTTGCAAGCAAAAGGACGCAGTTTTTACTTTATCGTTTTATACAAAACAAATAAACTATTAATAGGTAGTATAGGTGCTATAGCGTTCAGAATTGCATGGGCAATTTATGAAGGAATTCATTCATAAACTGCCCATGCAATTCTGAACGCGTGTGTACATACAATGTATAGGTATTTTTTTCCTATAAAGTTTGTTAAACATTTATTTTCAAAATAAATACGGTAAGTGTAACTTACCTAGCTACCTTAAATCTAAAATAAGTCCTTGAGGCATTGTACATAGGATGCTGGCAGCATTTCCTCGTTGTATCGCAATTATCAGCATTGCGATTGTGCGAGGAAGCCACCAGTAACATCAACCAGACGTTTCGC
Source organism: Lathronympha strigana (assembly GCA_949128165.1). Taxonomy (NCBI): domain Eukaryota; kingdom Metazoa; phylum Arthropoda; class Insecta; order Lepidoptera; family Tortricidae; genus Lathronympha; species Lathronympha strigana. The sequence goes on from OX421911.1 coordinate 8,286,927, forward strand.
TATTTCTATGAAAAACTTGCGTGCGCTGGAACCCCATGGACCAAGATTTTCGACCCTGAATGGTACAAAAAGGTACTCTCTGCCCTGGCTCTTACATTTATTACGTGTTAAAATTTCGGCGCTTTCAGCCGCTCCACCCGCTTTTACATTAGTTCGTTGGAGATGGGACGGTGCCAGCGTGTCTACGCAGGTAGCATCCCACACTAGCATCCGTCCCAAACTCCAAGGAACCAAGGACACCCCATCGGGTCTCTTGCCATCATCCCTGAAAATGCCAGTCGGCTCAAAGGAGAGCAGGCACGTTGATGGTGGCAAGAGACTGACGGATTATGTCATTAAAAGACGCATGTCTCGAAAAACGGCCTGCACTTTTTTTACAACACAATCCATGGTGTCCCAGTCGGTCCACGTCTGTGCCACAAGGACATGAGTGTGGCGCACACACCAAAATCCCCAGTCGCAAATCAGTCGCCAGTCTAAGGCAGGCCGGATCCAAGAAAGTACCATTATTTGGCGAAGGATGGGCATGAAGCCAGTAACCAGCTTCCCGGGATTCGACCATTAAAAGCCTCGCGTGATCTGGGTGCGTAGCCAAGATGCCAATCGCTCAAGCTCAGTCGCTAACGAAACGCAACTGTCATTGTCACACTAATAAGGAAGAGTGATAGAGAGAGGTAGCTACGATACGTTATTAAGCGTGAGCGATTGGCATCTTGGCTACGCACGCAGGAACTGTAGAGTTATTTAGAAGAGTATTGTAAGTTAAATCGCAGTAAACATTATCCCAACTCTTTTGTGATTTTGGGTTGTCTGGAAAGTCTTTGCCTGGGCAGGCAATGTTAATAGTTATTTTATTTGAGTAATATAGTAATTGTTTTAATACGCTAGTTCTATTCGTTTCCGAGCTATTCAAAAAAATGTTAGTGACCCGAAACTTTTGCTCTCGAGTGTAGTACACCTTGGTGCAAAGAGCACAAATCCATTTAAGGGCACTTCATGTATGAGGTCGCATGATTTTAACTAATGTGCATAGAAATGGAAAGATCATGAAAATAATTTTCTCTCTTGGAATGTGAAAACCGAAAGAAAATTCGGCTGGCGAAATATTCGACATGTGGCCATAGCGGCCCGTGACATGGCTAAAATATGGACGATTTTTCAGATGAAAATATAACGGCGCCCTATTCATGGCTTTCTATCTCAGATTAAATCGGATTGTTTTTCACCCAGTCAATGTCAATACCTAGACCACCTTTACCTAGTTTTAAAAGTTTTTTTCCGTTTTCTCAATGAATATATATAATGAGTGCGCTATATACCTGAATACTGATAAAACAACGCGCAACCGGTAAATCAGGAAAAGATTTAAGTAATTCTTCAGTTTGGTAGTTATAATGACTTGAAGCCCTGAGCCGAGGCATGTTGCTGCAAATATTCCTAAAATTTTCGTATATCTAATGGTTATTTTAATGCTTTATTTCGTAGGTGTACAAGTACAAGGTGTAAAAAAAATTCAACAAAATTGAAGTCTAGATTCCTATTGTCAATACTTGCTAAACTTAAGTCAAATCAAGTATCACTACAACCATATTTTTGTTTTCATGTTTACACCTTTTAAAAGATAATATGGAAGTGTGTATATCTCCACGTATATCCATTCATTACATTACGGCTGACAGAACTGAAAGTATGTAAAGGATTTCGGGACCCAGACTCTCGACTCGGCACTTCAGTCCGCAGACACGAACCGCGCGTGACGGACGCGTTATCGGGAACCTTCACTCAACTCTTACGTGAAAAGTACGGAAATAAAACATACGAAAACAAAAAAGCATAAGGCTTAACTACTAAAACTCCCCTTAATGATGTCATTACAACTCTTTTGTAACTTGTTAAAAGTTTCAAAGTCATGAGTGCGGACTTTGTGTCATAAAGTGTGTCCCAGAAGTAATAGGAGATTCTTAAGTGCAGAAGTTGCTACTGAGTCCTTAATTAAATACTCGTAGAAGTTTTATCCCTTAATTTTGATCGATGTCTAATTAATGGCGTCGATCAAAGTAACGGCGACACTTAATTTAATAAGTAACTTACCGGCTAACTTTGGAACTTATTTAAGTATGATTCACACCACTAATTTAAAATATAGAAAAATAGTCGCTTAAATATTAAAAATAACCTTTTTTAGTAAAGAAAAACTTGTAAAACAGTAATTTACCGGTTATAAGTTAGATTTCATCTATCCAAAACTAGTACAATGCTGTAACTGCAGATGATAAGGCGCCCGCCATTACAGCCTACTTATATACCGACTTTCCACTGTTGGGCACACTGGTCTCCTTTCATGCACGAGATAATAATGCTATACGTTAATTGAATAAACACAATTTATTACAATCCGTACACTAAAAACATGTTACTAAAAACATGTTATTTTTAGGTCTACGACTCAACAAGTGAAAGAAGTACCATTTGACATTAATAGAAGTTCAAAGTGGTCAATAGTGCCAATATGTGGTTGATAGTGCTAAGTGCGGTGTTTATTGCCAGTGAGTATTTTGAATTATTTAAGTATATCTCCAATACCAGGATTGGTATCGAACCTGCTATTCCTGTCTTACACCCCTAAGCTTAGGCTTGTGTTATGGATTAAAACAAATAGTTTAGTATTACATCAAGATAAGCCCTTTTCTAAATTGATTCAGAGTGATTTAGTAGGGTAGAACTCCCGGGTACAATACCTAATGCACCGTTAAGGGTCTTCGTGCAACACGGGCTCTCAACACGTTGGAAAGGCGACGGCAAAGCGACACGATATCTTACTGTACACATATTCTGTCACTTTTTGCGGAAGGTAACGTGCACACAGACGCACTTCTTACACATATTATACAAAAAACCGGCCAAGTTTCTATTATTATTAAAAACGGCAAAACAATTATATATTTGTATTTTAGTATTGTTGTTATAGCTGCAATAAAAAACATAATTACCTAGTGAAAATTTCAACTGTCTAACTATCACGGGTCTTGAGATACAGACTGGTGACGGACGGCGGAGCCTTAGTAATAGGGTCCCTTATAACCCTTTGGGTACGGAACCCTAAAAACTATCTTTGATGACGACTGAAAATGACAACTACACTTACAAATCTTGCACACTTCGATACATTTTTGTGTAGGTACGCACTGTATTGATACTAAGGAGAAAATATAGGTAACATCTCACCGGCGTCTCGTCGTATGTAGCCGCAACCTTGCGATATTTTTTCTTACTACGTCAAGTTTTGGCTTTTTAATATGCAATTATATGCTTAAATTGCTTAGTTTAAACCTAGGTGCATAAATTATTCAACTTATAAAAAATACGGTTATTCTTTGACTTTTCACCAAAACTGATGTATAGATTTTATGTTTGTTACTCGGCTTTTAAAGCTCGTTGCAATAACAACAAAAAACGCAAATACAATTCAAACGACAGGGAAATAATTTAACTTGTGGTAACGTGAATTGTGCGATGGCACCTGTAAATCTTCTAAATTGGGACCATCCGACGCATCTCGTTGCAGCTTCCACGTCAGGTCAAGAGGGCGATGTACCTCTACTTAAATGAAATGATTTTTTGGGATAAAGGAAGTACCTAAATGTAGGCATTTCCGTCGCGATTTTATTGAGGGTTGGCCTGTTCGGACCTCCGGTTCTATTTACATAGGTATTTCTGCTTCGACATTTAATATCCTTTTTTCTTGATCATGATACGAAACTGATAACACTCTTTCCACATAACCACTTAATTATATATTTATTCTAACATGTAAAGATTTAATCGGCATAATTACTGAACGCCAATAAATCAGCGAAACGCCATCTTGAAGTGTGTTTCAATCAAACCCTATTTCAAGGTGTTGAAGAAGATGCCTCAATTCTTGAGACCTGTAAAGTGTAACACAAGATGTAGGAATTTACAGGTTTTACTGTGAATGTGGCCTCTGTGGCGATATCAGGCATTGTCACCAAAAGTCTGTAGTCTGGGAAACCCTACAGGTACCTACATTGTTGTTGCTAGTCGTTAAAGGGAGAGTTCTCATTTTCTCAGTCCTTATTCTATCATAACTAATCGCGGTATCCGAAGACAATATTATCTTCATGACCACAAGAACCTGCTTATATTAAAAATATTATTTGTAAAAGTCCACAGTAAAATTCACCTTAGTTTTAAGGAACTCGGTTTTACATATAGGGACATATAAGTAAGTAGACATTATCAGTTTTGAGGTTAAGTGTCTTATAAATAAATACTAAAACATTTATTTTAAAGATATATACAGTACGTGTAACTTTAACTAGCTACCTACCTCTACCTACCTTAAATCTAAAATAGGTTCTTGAGGCATTGTACCTAGGATGCTGGAGGCATTTCCTCGTTGTATCGCAATGCTGATACGTTGTGCGAGGAAGCCAATAAAACATAAAACATTCGCAATATAACTTCAGACTTTCAGACAAAACTGAACTCATCGGTGTGGAATATTTCTCAGGCGCCATCAATACTGTTTATAAGTTGGCACGAAACATGAAATAAATGGGTCCTGTCTGTGCATATTTTTATTACTTACGCATCGTAAAACTATTTATTAAACGATTCGCATATACACTAAAAACAAGATTTCGTTTTGAGAAATTTTAAACAAAACCGTTAACAATTCTAAGTGTCAAACGTCAGTTCCAACACTGTTACGTTTGTCAAGTATCACAGATACCGTATACTTTTCATTCAGATTGATAGACTTTTAAATAGCCAAAAAATGGGGGTTCTACTCAAAATAAAATGAAAAGAAAAAATACGTTTCCTAATCTTTTTAGTACTATTGAATACTTGAATAAAAATAAGGGGTTTGAAAAATGAAATGTCATTTTTGGAATATTTGTAAACAACAGAAAAGTAGTTGCTCTATCATAATAGGAACTCCGTCTCAAAGTTCAGACTCGTACCTGTACATTTACGACAATAGCCTGGTGATTATTGCCTACGATAATCGTAGACGATTTTTGTAACAAAGGTAGGAATAAAAATAATTAAGTATGTGTAGCTACTGTCGCTAGGATTTTGTTATGTCTGAAATAAGATAATTATTGAAGAGTCATTGCCACGTGCAATACTCGCGACTTCGGTATACCGGCTTTATTAACTGAGCTACAAAGACTTAGGTACCATGTCAAAATGGTGCATAAGCGAATTTTTTGAATGGGTATTAAAAACTTGAAACTTGAGTATCACGTGTGAAGGGCTTATACTGGCTTTTCTCCTAACTGACAAAGCCGCAACATACCATATTTCAAAAAGATTTATATTTCAATAAATGCTTTGTTTCAAAAGCGTGAATCTCCTTTTTTTAAGGGATGAGTTAACACGGCTTTACGTCGAAACAACTGCCACTGAAAAAAAACAGCCACGGCGCGAATAAAATTGTTAAAATATATTTAAAAATAATGGTCACATTCATATTGTGATAGTATTTCCGAGCCGCAGTAAGTGAAAAGCGTAACTACACGCACTGACAAAACCTGCATTATCATATTTCGTAACCAAGCTATCAAATATACTATACTACATATTAATATCTTAAGGACGTTTTAAGGTTTTTTTACACCATACCTATTTATGTTGTTATTTTTATCTGGATGGTTATCAATTTAAGAGGCTTAATTTTCCTTTGAAATTAGCATTTTCTATGATCATTTATAAGTGCCAGGGTGAAACACTAAAAGTCGGAGAAATTAATTTAGGAAAATAATTGAAATTTCACGCAGAGGAAGTCGCGGGCAAAAGCTAGTGAAAATAGTACAGTCAAGGGCATAAATATATTATGTACAACTTTTTCATTACTTTATATGGAATCATATGGCTGAAAAGACAAAAAGTGTATAGATATTTATGCCCTTGACTGTACATTGTGCATTCAACGCGGTAAACATACGAGGGCTTAATTTTAACAAAAGTTCTTAATTCTTGTACTGCCCGTGATACATGCAATGTTTTTTACCACATTTGCGAGGAAATAAATAAATTTATTAGGCAAATAAACAAACAATACTTATTAGCAGTAGTGTAGTAGCACAGTCCACAGTATATCGTGGGGCGCGGGTCCTCCGGGAGGCTCGGGCGGGCGGTAAAGTAGTATGACAATCTATTTTGGCCATGGGCTTATTACAGCTCATTAAGTCTAAGTATGCTGGCATAATTATAATATCACCATTTACGAGCAAGTGTGATGATAATATTTATTAAGAGTCTTATGGAATTTCTAATTGAATGTCTTTGTGTATTTCTCCAATATAGAATAAATCCACTATAATATTTTCTTTAGCTCCTTGACCGGCTTATGTTTCAAAAGAAATTGAATTGGATATTATATTCTTTGAAGCTCATTGCTACAAAAGATTTATGTAAGCTTTAACGAAAATAATCGGTTTAAATGTTTGGTTAAATTGGTTCATTTATTTTATTTATTTAATATGAGACGCACAGACTACAAAATAATGAATAAAACAGTAGGACAGACGACGTCGATTTCGACAAATCCCGTTTTTATTAAATTAGAAAATGTGTCATAAAACTAGTATAGTCAACATTTTCCAATAATATTCTAGTGATTTATTTAATACACGTTGTAAAATAAAATAAATAAAATTTGATGCATCCTTTATACTTACTCAAATATGGTTAGTACCATGTTATGAAGGGTCGCTGTAACCTGTTACTTAAAATAGTAGTTTATGCAACAGTCATATTCATATTCATACTACGTCTCGTTTTGTAACAACGATCCTTGAATTTTAAGAACCAATTATCAGCAGAAAAACTAGTGTATGCAACACACTAGTTTTTCTACGACAGCAAAAATAGCCAAGAAAGCGAAATCTTGAATGGTGGCAGAATGTCGAAGATGTCGTATGCCCACTATAGAAATAAATTAAAAATCAAATCAAATATTATGGAATACATAGCGTTATTATATATACTTTTCTCAAACATGATCGTAAATGTATGCATTTATGCCACGAAATGAAGACATGAAGTTTCTTGTTTACGGCTCCCCCCATTTACTTCTTGGCCGGCGGCCGTGAAGTAATGTATGGCGTAAGTATATGAACGAAACATTATTGTCCGCTGCTCTAACTTTTTAATTTGCGTACTAACACTAAACTGACAAAGGAAAAATTACATACAGCCAACGACCACTAGATACTTGCGACATTAATAAATAAATAGTAAAAAAATATTATAGGACATTCTTACACAAATTGACTAAGTCCCGCAGTAAGCTCAAGAAGGCTTGTGTTACGGGTACTCAGACAACGATATATATAATATACAACTACATAAATACATAGAAAACATCCATGACTCAGGAACAAATATCTGTGTTAATCACACAAATAAATGCCTATACTGGGATTCGAACCCAGGACCATCGGCTTAGCAGGCAGGGTCACTACCAACTGCGCCAACCGGTCGTCGAAAAAAACAAATTCTATGTTTCTATGTATATTTATGTGCGGTTAAACATGGTGCTCGAATAGCTCATTTAAATGGCATCTTTAAAAAATAATAGAGTGGCAAATGAAACAATTTTTTCCTTATTAACTATTTACCTACCTAGTAGTTATTTTAATTTTAATATTTCCTCACAATGTTTCAGAAAAGCACTATACAAGCCTTGGCCGGAAGAGAGATTGCAGGACTTGTTTAATCCAGCCTCGTCTACGACTCGGCCGTCTACCACAAACTCGTCCTGCAATCTCTTACGTCACGGCCTCTGCAGTAATGTACTATTTTATAATATCGCTGTCAATCATCTAATTGACAGATAGAAAAAGTATATATATTATACAGTGTGTAAGTCTAATACGGGCGATAAATTTAACCAAACATAGAATTCATTATTGTTATCAATAATTAAAACATATTTTTAATTTACACTTAATTATGACCCCATAATTATTTTTTTTATAAAATTTTCGGCAGCAATGTACTTTAAAAAATTTGACGCTGACAGTTGTCAACGGATGTTTAAGAGCGTTCTCGCCCTAGCGCGCTTCCCAAGTTTAGGTATTTCTCCGCATCGACCACGTGACCAGACGCGCGCAATGCTAGACATCGACGAGCGCCGCGCGTGCGACGGGTATACTATAGCGCGCTCAAGCTGTGCATTTTACCTTGATACTTAAATCAGATAAACTTACGTTACTTTGATTAGTAATCATTGTTTACAGTATTTTGCGTAAAATTGAGTTTGCAGTTTATAACTTTGATACTTGTAGTCTTGTACTAACTGAATTTAGTACTAACTATGTAATTAAAATTATTTTCCTATGTACTTATTTTGCAAGGCTTATTTTGCTTTTTTTTTATTTTTTTTTGCAAGGTTGACTGATGACCTGGTGAAGGTCGCAGGAGTCCGCTGGATGCGGGTGGCGCAGGACCGGTCATTGTGGAAATCTTTGGGGGAGGCCTATGTCCAGCAGTGGACGTCTTTCGGCTGAAATGATGATGATGATGATGATGTACTTATTTCCTTTGATAATAATAATCAACTTTCCTTAATAATATCTACTTATTTTGTTGCTATTTTAGTACTGAGTTTCTATTAATAATAGTTTTCATTTCACGTTAACGTTCGATGGTATCAATTCTAATGAAGCGCCAAAAATATGTATACATTACCTTAATATTGAGAAAATAAGATTGTGTACGTATATAATAATATATTTCTGGTAGTACATTTTTATAGATGTTATTAGATTTGACTGTACAAATGCGCAAAGTTGTTGTCAAGCTCTCGTGTTAATATTGAGAATTGAGACCCGACCCGACCAAGCGAAAGCTTTAAAAATTTAAATCTTGAGAATCTTGGTTTTAAGGTATGAGAGTTAGACAAACTTTACTGCGAAGTGAAACACAACATTTCTCATCACATTAGTCAGGAAATTGTTAATGATCGTTATTTCCAAGTTAATTTCTATTTCTTTTTATTTTTATATTATAAGTGCATATAGAACAAAACACTTAAATATTCCGAAATATTTTTTTCCGATTTTCATAATCCCAATTTTTATAATTCTGAATTTTTATAAATCCTATACATCAAATTTCTGTATTTCACATTCTCAATATTAAAAATCCGATAGCGACTTGAACGAATACAAAAAAAATCCAATTTTTTATATTCCGAAAATAATTTATCCGAATTCAAAATTCCGAAAACATAATATTCTTTCGGAATTACGGTGGTTCGGTAACTTCGTAATTTTGGAGATTCGGAGTTATGGAAATCAGAAAAAAAAACTCGCCAGCATTCGATGGGGCCAGGCGGCCTTGTTCCCGCGTAAGCTGTGGATCAGAGTTCGATCCTCGGCTTAAGCTTCCGATTTTGTTGATTTTTTTCTTTAGTTTTATGACATCTATTTCAATTTATAACATGACAAAATGTTTATGGTCGTTGTTAATCCATAGTTGTCACCACCCACGTAGACAATGACAAACCATGATTAGCAAACTGGCTTCAACCTACAAAAAATACAGCAAATCAACGTGCCATGATTTTTTTTTTACCCATATAGAGGGATTTCGTAATAATAACATAGTGGTTCCGAACCTACTATGGTACATCACTACTCATAGCAATACTTACTTCAACATTATAAATGCGTTACATTACTTTTAAGCTTCCCAAGCTTTTGCCAAGTTCTCAAACACGGTAAGTATAGTGTAAACCGGTACTTAGTCTCCAGGTTTTAATTACCAGCTAGTCTACTTGTGTTCAACCAGACAATGCATTTGATTTCAAACACGGTGCATCTAAGGTAAACGTATAGTGTAGGCCGTTACATAGTTCCTGGCCTAGCCATCTAGTTACGTATCCAGGTCTTTGTCACCACCCGGTCTACGAGTGCTCACCAAGACAATGCATTTGAGCTCAAACACGGTGCATCTAAGGTAAGCCGTTACCTAGTTCCTGACCCAATATTCTGGTTACGTTTCCAGGTCTTAATTACCAGCTGGTCTACTTGTGCTCAGCAAGACAATGCATTTAAGCTAAAACACGGTGCGTATTGTGTAAGCCGTTACATAGTTCCTGACCTAGCCTTCTGGTTACGTATCCAGGTCTTTGACACCTGGTCTTCAAGTGCCGCGACAAGTCTTATGTGAACGGTTACAGAATCAGCACTGTCTTCTGATTACATCACCTAGTCCTAATCAGCAATTACTAGCTGTTTTTAACGGCGGTTTCCAGGTCTTACCAACAACTTACTACGAAAACATCACGTCCTGGTCACCAGCTGATGATTATTAAAAAAAATTACTATAGCTAATATATAAACAACAATTAAATCATCAACACAAATAGAAATCGAACTTATCAAGTATCTTGATCGGTTGGTCGCGGTATCACGGTCTATCTTATCTTTTTAGATATGTCTTTCTCTTTTTAATCATCTCTTTCTCTTTCTCGCAAACTTCACTCGTAAAAAGAAGGCCCGCGGAGCAAAGCGATACGTCCACTCTCTAGAAGGCATGGGGCCAGACTGACGAGCACGCGCCGCGCGCAATCTTATAAACGGGGTTTTGATAAAAATTCTAAATAAATATTATTTCGTTGTTTTTGACACTTTTTTTTATTAAATGGAGTAACCAACGAGTTATAGTCTCATAAAAATGACAATCTGAACCATTTACTGCGAAAGTATAATACTAAAACACGCCGTGAATTTTGCAAAAATTGCGTAGTTTTCATCAGTAAGTTTAGTTAAACAGAATCTGAAATTTACTAGTTTTACACAATACAAAAGTTAGATAGTGTAATGTTCTTTCGTAAACCAGTTTTGTTTTGTATAAGATCATTACAGTGTAGGAATAGAGTGACGTATAAGACAACATGTTTCGGCAAATTTCAACAACGGCCGCGAAAGAATTGGCTAGAATTGCATATAATTATCTAAAACTTGTAAATGTAGACAATACAAAATTTGGCTTATGAGTTGTTTATTATGTACATATAAATATTTTGATCTAAAAGTCTAACAATCACATAGTACATCGAGCCCGAAAACCGCGTAAATCATTGATTTCGCGCTTTTGTGGTATAAACGCTCTTTGCGTTACATTGCGGGCCGAATTATTTTGTATGGATAAAATTTTAATTGCAATTCCATTTAAAAGTTACCTAATTACATTTCTTATGTCCTTTACTAACCACCGTTAAGAGGTTCGCCCGTATTAGATTTACACACTGTATAGGCATGTAGGAAAATATCGTTACAAGCTAATCGTCACATGTTGCAATCGTTTTTCTTGTAAGATTTTTGTGTAAGTATATAATTATGTTTTTATTAGTTGTTTAAAATGGGTCAGGACCGTTTTTTATACCAGCATTTGTTTCTAGTGAAATAACACATCGAATCACCAGCGCCGTAAATTTTTTAAGTTTTACCGTTTTACGTGAATAAGTTTTCTTCTGTTTCGCTTTTAACACCTATGTGTTAAAAGCGAGTTTGTGAACCTGACGACATATTTTACAAGGAGACATTGATTGAGGATACGTTACAAGGAGACATTGACTTGGTGCTTCGGTGGGGCATAGAAAACAAACTTCTTTTTAACCCAGCCAAATGTTGTGTGTGTACATTTAGCCGCTCTCATAACACCATACAGGCTCAATATACACTAGGGTCTGAGCCAATAAAGCGGGTTTTCTCCGTCAAAGATCTGGGCGTAGAGTTCGATACGCGGCTTACTTTTCACGACCATATTTATTCTCTTGCCAGGAGCTGTTTCCAAAGACTGGGTTTTGTAATCCGAAACCTACGCAATTTTCATGACCCTGTGGCAATGAAAATGGTTTACAATGCGTTAGTAAGAAGTAAGCTCGAGAGTTCGTCTATCGTATGGAATCCCTACGAATCGACATATGCCTTGCTTCTTGAGAAGGTTCAGAAGGCATTTTAAAGATTCCTTTATAAAAAATCTTTCGGATATTACCCGTACCTGTACCCTACCCAGTATCTTCTCGGCGCGCTTGGGTACAATTCCTTGGAGGTCAGGCGGAATCATCAACTCATGATCACGGCATGTCGAACACTTCGAGGCGAGTCAGATTGCCCCGAACTTGTACAAAGTCTTGTGCGATTGTCTGTCCCTGATGTCCCAAAGATGGTCCTCAGGCCACGGCAACGCGACCTGCTGGCGGTGCCGCCGGCGCGCACCGTGTCGCGCAGTAACTCGCCGCTCCTCCGCGCCCTCTCACAGCTCAATGCGCTCCTGACATCGACACCTGAATGCGACTTGTTTGCGTGGCGATGGACGGTTTTGTATAGAGAATGCTTGAGATTCTGGGAAGCGATGGATGCCAGGTGCTCAACTGTGCCTTTATAAATTGTTTAACACTTATGTTTGTTAAAAAAATATATATATATATATAATTATATATATATTTTTGTTAGTTTAAGATACTTGACGCATTGGTTGTATATACTGTAATGTCATGTAAACGTTTTTATCAATAAATAAATAAATATTTGTCTTCTATAAGACAAATATGTCGTCTTATGTTATGTATAAGAAAAATATTTACTACCGTAAATTAAAAAAAATCGACTGACTTATATAAGTTGAACTTTTTACCTACTTCCGGAAGAAAAGTTTGTAGGATTTATGTACCTATTACGTTATCTATAAATAACCAATTCGAACGTAATTTGAGAAAATTTGCCTATTATAATTTAATGTGTGTCACAACCGTAAGTTTAAGTGATTTTATATGATGATGTGAGATGATAATATGTAAATCTCTTAATTGCGATTATTATTCGCTTTAGGTATCAGGCAACATTGTGACGACCAGTTGGCGTAGTTGGCCCTGCCTGCTAAGCCGATGGTCCTGGGTTCGAATCCCGGTATGGGCATTTATTTGTGTGATTAACACAGATATTTGTTCCTGAGTCATGGATGTTTTCTATGTATTTATGTATTTGTATATTATATATATATCGTTGTCTGAGTACCCGTAACACAAGCCTTCTTGAGCTTACTGCGGGACTTAGTCAATTTGTGTAAGAATGTCCTATAATATTTATTTATTTTATTATTTATTTATTTTTATATTGTTTATCTCAAAAAAAATGACATTTTACAAGAGAACGTGTTGCCTTTGTATTTGAGTTTAGTTCCACTTTATTACAACTTTTTATTTAACTTGCAATGTATGTTTGTTTGTTCGGGTTCGAGGGATATCTTGCAAGCCGAATTTGACTAAGTTCCCGTTATTCGAATAAGCTGAAATTTCGCATGCTTATGTAGGTTGGATGACAATTATGTAGGTATATTGACAATTATCAAAGTACAAAAAAAGCTCGTATCAAAAAACCATTTTAATTTGATCCTTTAATTATTGGAGTGTAATTTAAGAGATTCAATTGCAAGTCAACGTATCTTTCCTACTACCACCAACTCTTAATACATTATTTATATTATTTCAGCATGTTATATGTCTAAATACCCACAATCTAATTTATTATCCATATGTGTGAGCTACGTTAGAAACGGATAATCAGCCCGGGGATGTGCATTCAATATGCAAATGATATTGCGTCCTGTGATTTGTGATGTGATTTATCTAGTACAGTCAGGATATCAAACGCATAAGTTCAAGACTGTCTACAATTTAGTAAAAAAACGAATTACTAAGTCATAGTGATATATATTATCGCACATGCACCCTGCAAGGGTATAGCAATATACTCTTCTTTATGTAAGTAATAAATTTCGTAAGTAATAGTAGCACAGCTCAAATAATACTACAGATAACCAACCCCATGGTAAAAATACGAGCCGCCCTAAGTAGGATTCCGGCGTAACATTCGCTAAAGCCAAAATCTGACAATAGATAGCGACAATAGATGACAATAAATGTAAGAGCCAGGGCAGAGAGTACCTTTTTGTACCATTCTGCGAAACATCGACTCCCTGCGAAACCTGGACACAGCAAAACAATAATAGCTGAGTTTTCCTCAGTGCAAACTAAAGATCGCTTACTACAATCGGCCCGCAACTTTAATAAGAGCAAAGCTCCAGCAGAAAAACTGAATTCCCAGCAATTGGACATGGAGGGTGCGCCTACCCCCATCTACATAAGCGACTATCTCCCCCCTAATAAGAGAAGACTATATTTGAAGGCCCGGCAATTTAAGAAAACCCACCAATACGAGTTCTGTTGGACAAAATTTTCTCGTTTGATTTTCGATTTGTGTAAATTAAAGTAGGTACCTAAATATTTTTAACGAACTGCCGATTAATTATCAATTTTGCATGGGAGACTAATTACTTCGGGAAACGAATAAATATATAGGTAATTACTAAATACAATATAAATACCTGTCTGTGACTTTTTGGAATTCTACGAGTATATTGGTGCTCGATGCTCTGTTCTGCCTGTTCCCGCTGACAGAACCGAATGATATTAATTTAATTTTCCCAGCACAACTATTTATGTAGAATTTGACCCCGTTTCAGCATCATTTTATTCATAAACCTTGCGGATATCCCACTAATAGACTAATATTATAAGCGAAGAAATTTTACAGAGTTTTTGAAGGTTGCAATAGTGCATTAAATTTAGTAAGATGGTAGTTGCATTTATGCAATGTGATTTAAAAATTTCGATATCGTGGTGTAGAAAATTTGTAATTTATGCACACTCTATGTGCTTTAAATACTTTAAACGTGTACTACTACGTCAAACTACCCTTTTAAGAAGCAAATTACGGTACATTTTATTTTACTATTTCCAACAATATTTAATTAAAAATATTCAAAAATCCAAGTAATACTGCCACCGACCACTGAAATATTAAAATGTGGTAGTTACAAAGATACATACAGACGTAACAAAAACGCTGGCGATTCGTATTTTTTCCAAATCAGATTACACTATTGATCACCAGCATTTTTTGGTCTTACATCCTGAATTATTAGCGAGAAAAAAAACCGGTTACTGTAGTTGCAAGTAAGTTGTTTATTTTATACGGTCCCGGAATACGGTTCAAGTCATTTTGGCCTTTGATACTTATGCTAATAAAAATACACTACCAAAAATTCTAATGCCACACAGACGAAGTCGCGGGTAAACAAATACACTATGACATAAAATTACAAGTTTAGTTTTTATAAGACGAAGTAAGGGTCGTTGTGTACGTCAAATTCATAATACTAGAGTATATTTGATCTGTGATGTTAGTTCCAGTTTCTACAAATACTCTTTACACAGCCTGTCGTCGTTGTTTCAGAAAAATAGTTTATAATTTCCGAACGCACCCATCCCGTCACTGTCAACCAACAAACGTAATATGTCACAAATAGGTCCTGGGTCTTCCGGTTGATACTCAAGATGGCGAATGCGTCTCTTGAATAGTTTTTTGTTTTTTGTTATTAACCGTTATTGAGTAATTACTTGGTTGTCCCGGGATCTCGGGAAACTATTTTGTACGTCTTATAGCTATAAACTTAATAAACATAGTATGACAACCCAAGGCTGCAGTCGATTTTTTCGGTATGAAAAAATAGGGAGGCAAATAAATAAATAAAAATCTACTGCAGCCTTGGCTTGTCAGACTATAGATAGGCCAAATACCGAACAACGTCGCCCAAGTGGCAATATAATATTTATGTAATATATGATATTATACTGATATATTGATAATACGTGACACTGGCTAAATTGTACAACTCGGACATAAGCCATTATTTATAGAAGAATAAGAAGAAGGTATCCACCTATTGTCACAATTTTGTCAACAAATTAACACTTTTAAATGTAAAATACGACAATCAGAATATTGCCAATATAAGTTGTCGACTCAAAACTCTTACTTTTTTACGCTCTTTCATTTTAGTATAGTTTCATTTGGGTCTACCGTACCCGCACGGAATTATTAAAATAGATAGATATTAATAAATAAATTAAGAAGATTTTCTTTTTAATTTATTGGTACTTAAGTAAAAACAAAAACGGCACTATTTATATGGATACATTATTCTTATAATTGGTATCTAAGTAGGTCGAGCCCCGGGAACATCTAGCTAAAAGTTGGTTTAAACAAAGAGCCTTAGTACAAAGTGATTTATGGCTACTGCTTAATGTTTTGGTTTAATTGCAAAGCCAAAATAATGACTATTGTACAAGTACTCTGTAAAATCTTACAATAGGTATTCTAGGAAAATAATATTATATAGAAAACTTAATTGTTTAGTTTAATGTATCCATATCAAAACCGTACAAATCTGAGGGCAAGCCAGAGTTTATGATTTTAATAATGATGAAATAGTATTAAGTACTTATCCAAATAAATCATTTCATTGCCGACGTGGAGTTATGTCGAGAAACAACGCATTCTAACAAATAAATTAGACCTAAATTGTTTCAAATCAACGGCTCAACTGGGCAAGATAGCTGTTAGTGGTTGGATGAGGGTCACAAATGATAGTACTTTGTGGCGTACCCTTGGGGAGGCCAACGGTCCGCAGTGAACTACAATTGACTTACGATTTTATCTATTCCATGTAATTCCAGAAACGTGTTCAAGATATATTTAAGGAAGAATCAATCTTATTTGTTTGCAGCGGTGAAGAAATACAGGAGCCCTATTCGAACGTGCGTATCTGTCATTTGGATGTGAACTTTCGTGGATATTATCAAAATCACTTCACATGATGGGATGAAGTTCCTTTGTAAAATAGGTTAAATGTGCGTTTTTAATAAGCGTGGAAGCTAAGGCCCACCTCACATGTCAGGTACCTGATTCGGTGAGAATCATATTGTGTGTCCCATAATGTCCTTATACAAATTTCATAAACGTATTTATGCGGTGTACCAATTTTCAGAATGACACCTAATGCCCGTGTGTAATTTGTATGAAACAGAATTATTTTAGGTTTGGGGGGCATTATTACTTGCAACATGATAGTTTGGCTATGGGTTCGCCCCTGAGTCCTTTAGTGGCGGATGTTTTTATGGACTACTTTGAAAACCAGCATATTTTGGGTTATCAAGATATTTTATATTATTTTAGATAGTTACGTAGATGATTTGATTATTTGTTGGACGCGGAGTATGAGCCAGTTGGACGCATTCGTTGCAGATATTAATAACAAGCATCCAAAAATCAAGTTCAAGAAAGAACTAGAGCAAGACAGTGCACTCAATTTCCTGGATTTAACTATCACTAGAGTCAATAATAAGCATTAGTTCCGAATTTATCTTAAGCCTACACATAAGTACTGAACTGACACAGTAATCTCGGCGTCTTCCACGCATCCGTGGCAGCATAAATTACCTGCGTTTCATTGTTACGTGCATAGGTTGTTGACCGTGCCTCTGATGATACGGATACGGATGCGGATGCTGATGTAAGATTAGGTTTATATTGAAAGTTTGTACCTTTTATCCGAAAACAGGAAACAAGCTCGTTATTGTTTCCGCTATCCATCAAAGACGTAAGAGCTTTCTCGACGAATCTCGATATTCCTATTGGGTAATGGTGAAATTACCTACTTTACCTAGCACGTGCGCCGTCGCCGAAACGTTCCTGTACCGACTTGTTTCACATCCGCATCCGCATAAGCTCCGCATCGATTTGATGCGGTTGCAGATTTTGAAAATGATGCGGAAGATCCGCGGTTGCGGATACGGATGTTCGGTTCGAATAGGGGCCCAGTTGACATCCCCAAGCTCTATTTACCTTACTCAAGTAAAACCACAAAAATATCGAATAACTTAGTCAGCGATAGAAAAACAGTAAACTGGTACTATATATAGAATATATATATATAATTATATAAAAAAGCAGTAAGTTGATGATCCAATACGTTATAAGTATACATTAGGTATATGACAAACAGCTATCCCTGAAATTGGACAAATTCCGCCGCTGAACATCAAACGAGCATAAAAACGTCAATTGAATTTGTTGTTTCGTCTTCCCGTCGCTGCCTACAACACGTCAACCCTTTTATCTGCGCGACATTCAGGAAACTGAGATCGGATTCAGACACAAATATTTTGTTGCAATAGGTATCAATCAATTACAATACTTTTTAGGCTGTGTGCAAAAACAGAGTTACACAGTGAATCTTACAACTCTATTGGAGACTCTACTGCGAAACTGACATTTGATATACCTCTCACATATCTCATATACGTTACCACGTGACCATGTCGCGAGACTTTATTTGTCTTTGGTTGGGATCACGTTTGACTATTATGTTGTCACTTAGACCGAGTCGTTGGGGATTCCATGGCAGAGAGTAAGAAAAAGAGCGTTATTTTCTTTATTATGCGAATTTATTGGTCAGTCTGAGACGATGGGTAATTTTGCCAATACAGTGACATCTTTTATGCGATAGGAAAAATAATTTGTGGTCGCTGCGGGGGCGAGTAGTAGAACTAATAGAATCACCACAGTCTTAACTGTCAATAAAGGCGATAACAATTATTTTATGATAGTTACGTCTTATTGACAATTGACTAAACCTTGAAACCCACATAAAGGTCACGTAGAATCAATCTGGCTCCACATTTGCCTGTAACCGCTCAAAAATCTTAATTTGTGCGTTACTTCGGGAATGTAAAAACAACAGCACAGTCAGTTACATTACATACGAAATTATGCAAATGGTTAAAAAACCTACCAGGAAAACATACGAATGGTTAAAAAATATATCGGTAAAACGCGAATGGTTAAAAATACTTTCGGGAGGGGAAGCTAATCAGAAAAGATAAAGTGATAAAAATTGCGAATGGCAATAATCGCGTCTTGGAAAAAACTATTTCCGGAAAGTACAGTACGTACACGCTCAACGTGATAGCACTTGCCAGAAAACATGCTTTCTAGTAGTGACAGATTGCTCGTTGTTTCCTACCAATTATTTTTAAATACCGTATCAATACGTACATTTTTTTGATGCAAGTTCTATTTCCGTAAGACATGTAACTGCTAGAAAGTATGACACGAAATGGAAACAAAAACTTGGGAAACCTTATTTCTTCTACCAGGATTAAAAGAGCTCACGATTCTGAATCAAATAAAACAAATCATTTATTTCACATCCATGATTGGGTTAGTGTCTGATACAAAAAAATACAATTAAAACTAAAAACCTGGGGCTAACTTATGCTAACTTGTAATATAATAACGAGGGACCGACACAAAAAATAAAAACGACTAACTGCAGTATAGAGCCTAATTAATTTTATTTTATTTCTTTTATTTAGTTTTTGTATAATAAGTAAATGCTTGAGTTATCTACTTGTGTAGATAAGAAAACAAACAGCAATAACTATTGAAGTTTCACTCTGATCTCTGCTAAACCCTCTCAATTTTGGTTATAAATACGTATGTTTGCAGTAGGATTCTACCAAACCATTAAAAATCATTAACCATTTGGTCACCTTGAAGAGGAATTTTGAGGTTTAATTTTAAGACATAAATATTGAACGCGTTTATTAACTACATTTCTGACATTTTTAGTCTTTTACACCACTTGTTCTCACAGGTTTGAGGAAAATATCATGTTTAATGGAAAAGAAAAGAAAAAAAAAAGACGAAAGTATAGGTATTTTTAACCAACTGTTCAATTTATATGATAATCTGATCTTAATTTTAGGAAAAAACCATTTGATTGCTAAAACAAAGAAAAATATAATGATTTACATTAAATCAGACTAAAAAAGTACTAAATTTATGCACGATTCATTTTTAAAGGATTATTAAATGAAACCATCCGACAGACCATCCGCAGCAGAAACAAAGTAACCGATATAGCTCTCCGAATCGCTAAACTTAAGTGGCAGTGGGCGGGGCACATTGCACGTAGAACCGATGGCCGTTGGGGCGGAAAGGTTCTCGAGTGGCGACCGCGTACCGGGAGGCGCAGCGTGGGTAGGCCCCCCGCAAGGTGGACTGATGACCTGGTGAAGGTCGCAGGAGTCCGCTGGATGCGGGTGGCGCAGGACCGGTCATTGTGGAAATCTTTGGGGGACGCCTATGTCCAGCAGTGGACGTCTTTCGGCTGAAATGATGATGATGATGATGATGATTAATTTATACTTTTACATCGTGACACAGAATCGTGGTACAGAATGAAGCCATAGTAAAAAGGCTGGAGGCCTTTATTGTTATGCTCAAAGGCAACCATTATCGTCAGAGTTTCGTACTTCCTGCACTTAATAAAACGCGAACTCAAACAAAGAATTAAATCGGAACGGAAATTAAATTTCTGCTTCCGCTATGCAAAGTCAATTTTCAATCTACTATGAATAGTTCAAAACTTTTAAAGATTTGAATCCAAGATAGCAGCTGTTTTGAAAGTAGAACAACGATCGCTTACAGCGCCTTTGTCTGTGGGCATGATTGTGGCGCCGCCTATCGGAACAGGCACATTAATACATTAATCAGCCGGTCAGAATGGTATGTCAGAGCTATATGCTCGCAGGGTGGAAGTGAAAGATGTATAAGACGCGATTTGGCAAAGAAAGCGGCGCACACCTCCCCACATCCTGAGCCGCTCACGCAATGTTGCCCCCGTGTCGCTCCGTGCGACCGATCGTTTTTCAGGGGCCCATCATAGTGAGTAGTTAGCGAGTCACCACCTGCCTCTTTTTTTCGCCTCTTTCACGATAGACCAAAGCAGCTGCCATAGTCTCAGTTGCTTAATCCACTAACTATATACTTTTTTTTCAATATACCTACACTAACCGGGGGCTAGGCTATCCTTGGGTGCATTACTATAGTGCATACAGGGATAATCATCGGCGGGTGTCACATCACACTTAAAGCAAATTTATACTTACAAGGGGCGTCTGCGCTGTTGGCTTCGGCCCCACGAATGCCTTACAAAAGTCCGGGACCCCACTGTCCCGAGATGATGGTGATGTCATACAAATAATAATAGTAAAATACTTTATTGCACTCTACAAAAGACACATTACAATAACACAGTATGGTATAGAGTCTCATGCGCTAGATACCGATCTCTTCCAGACAACCTTCAGATAGCGAAACGGCGATCTAATTTAAGTTACTTTTCTACATGGCAACCTCTAGGGCCTAACCAACAAATTAGTTATGTAAGTAAGTAAGTAAATATTCTTTATTGCAGATGAAGCCAAATACAGAACATTAAAAAAAAACAAGCAAAAATTTATTCGCAGAAAAAGGGTAAATTACATATTTACAATACAAATAAAGGTAGCAACAGGCGGTTATGTTGACATGATCAAAGTATTGAACTTAACTTATTAAACATAGCCGTGTTTGGCGTGTTTGTTAATCACTTCAGTAAAGATCGATGTTGTAACTCACGATATAGTATTCGCTAACACGGTCACAACAATGCCGTTAGTTTTCGAATAGCTAGTTATCAGCTAGTGACCCTAGATATAGAATGAAAGAACACTTCTTATTTTTTTATTCATCATTGACTTAATAAAACAGGTTTTTAGATTAGGTGACTTATTGAGATTTTAATAAGTCAATGATATTAGTGACATGTGATTTTATAGACTGTAATTTACTATGAAGTTGAGATTCGAACGAGCGAGCAAAACAAGTGAGTTCTCAGCTCAAGGTTTAAGTACTAGAACAATCCGGCGCGTAATGTCAGACAGTCAACCAATTGGAACCCTAGGCCAATGTAGAACCATGCCAAATGACAAGTAGGTAAAAGATTTCTTGCAATCGGATTTATAGCGTGACTAAGATAATTATTGTTCCACAGTGGCCTAGGGTTCCAATTTGTTGGACATGTTTGTAGGTATTTAGGGATTGCCGAGACATAGGTGTCGCGAGTTCCCATTCAGGGCGAACCACTAGTATTCGCTGCCGAACCTGACAATAAATATTTCGCCAGCTGATAAGATTTTATCATTTTCCTATTTTATTGATACTCAAATCTAAGAATCCCCGTCGATACTTGTGTTTGAGATCTACGTTTTACGTTGTTTTCACTTTCGGGACAAGGCGATAAAATGCTATAAGTCATTTAAATGATCTAAATGGCTCCTTTAAAAATCCGAACAACAAAAGGAAATAATTACGAGGAAAATAAAGATTGCGTTAATTTATATAAAAGAAACTTTTAAATGTATTATTTGATATCTCCCTTTGTTTATCAATACCTGCCAGTTATACATAACACGAAGCTATAGGTACTGTCAATCAAATGGAACCCTAGGACTATGTCATAGTGACGCTATAAATCAGATTGTAAGAAATATCTTACTGCTTGTCATTTAAACATAGTTCTAGAGTGGCCTAGGGTTCCAATTAGTTAACTGTAGGTACATAAATTTAGTGGTCGTTCATTTATCAAAAAGTGTAATCACATGAGAAATCAAGCTAAAGTCTTGCGTCTCGTTGACGTCGCTGCGTCGCCTGCGTCGTTGAGCTTATTTACTATTCCTTCCGAGAAACACATTATTTGTGTCGTTACAGCGCAGCAATCAAATGGTAAACAGACGTGATTGTTTATTTGTTTACGGGAAACGGCCCCCTTACTGACCTCCTCCTGTAATTTGAACGACTAGCGCGTAAATTGAATGGCCGGAAAATAAATCATTTTGTTTATTTTAGAGGGGTAACAAAATAGGATTTCGGTATTTTTCGTCTCGGCTCGGATAACAGCGCTATATAATTTAATTTCCAAAACCATGCGTTATGTTAATGTACAATGTAAATGTTTTATAAAAAGTAACCATGGTCAATCCATTACCGGCTGGTAACAAAATGCACCACGCAGAGATGTCAAAATTTGAACAACTATATGGAGGCGTCACAAAAATGCCTACATTCGACAACTTAATAGATTTTTTACAAAACGAATGTCAACTTGTTGACACTGCTAATACATCGAAAATTCTCACCCATAATAAAACGGTAAAATGTGTAAATATAATTGAGCAACGTGTAAACCAAGATCACTCGTCTCCTAATTCACGGTGCGCGTTTTGTTCTAGGACCAATGACAGCTAATAATATTGACGCTGACCAATTATGTTTTAAGCTATTTTATAATAGAAAACCGACTGATATTTTGACGAATTTGATTGGCAGCGTAGCGTACATGCGTATATCGAGTTTTTGCCTAGGTTTATGTAAGTAGACGATTTGTTTGAAGGTACTTTTCCACGTTAATTTCCGTTCACTGCACAATATAGAAAATGTCCTATAAAACTAGCTTTACTGAGATTAGTCTATTCATATACGGCCTGTGTAAGGAGATAAACTACATCGGCGGCCGACAACAGCTACGTCGTAAAATATAACGAGCTGAGTTCTATGGTCCGTGAATGCCCGTAGAGACTTTGGAGAGTATGGAGTTAGGTATGATACCGCGCTAGCGCTTAACCATTTACTTTAACGAAAAAATATCAAATAGGTAACGTACGAGTATGTTATAAAGAGGGAGCTGAAATTTCTTTGGAGTGTGGTAAAGGTTATCGAATTAAGGGTTAAAAAGTTATGAAGGGAGAAAAAAATGCCAACCTGCAACTTATATGAGCCTTTCACGAGTTAGGTTACTTTTAAATAGCCAAAAGTTGCTAACATACTGCAGCTTATATTTATGAAGCGTTTTTTAACATTCGCATATTTTAACAGTAGTTTTTTACCACTCGCAAATATTGATAGTCTTAGTTTTTTTGAATCGCGAATTTTCATAGCAGCGTATTTTTATCTGTGTACAGTCGAGTTCATAAATATATAAGCATTTCCAAGTCTTCCAAAATATCTGTACACCCTCAGGACATTGACAATAACGTGTAAGTGTTTACATATTATGCATTCAGCTGCACAGATATTTATGAACTCTACTGTACAGCGTGCGTAGCCAAGATGCCACAATGCGGGACGGAACGATCTGTCAGTTTCTATAGAAAACGCCACAGGTTTAGGGCTTCGAACTCGGACGTGATTCTTTCTATAGATATTGACAGATGGGCCCGGCCCAGTCACCTCCCGGCCCGTTGTAGTGTGACTGATCCTTAATTCTGTATTGGATTTGAAATAATGACACTGTTAATTATATAAATACACAGGTATCCCACTTTCACCTTGGATAAATTTGATTGTATTCCAAGGTAAGATAATTTCAAGATAACAACGGAGTGCTAATAATGATCTTCATGTATTTTGTTAAACTCAAAAATATTTATTTATTATTTATTTAATCTTTATTGCACAAAAGTAAAACTTATCGTACAAAAGGCGGACTTAATGCCATAAGGCATTCTCTACAAATTACCAATACCAATCTAAATATAATTATTTAAAGGCAGTTTCTTTGAAAATAATTTAATTAACATTCCCTGACTAGAATGCCGAAAAAAATAGCACCTGCTAAGAAATAATTAAAATGTTTGTAGCTAATCAGCAGTTTTCGGAATTTCAGTAACAAATAAATATTTGTTGTGACAGAACAAAGGCAACTAAATACAATATTTGTATCAAGTGCGGTTTTTGAACACATTATAGAGGGCTAATGATATTGATATGTGGCTATATAAAAAAGTATAGATTATAACGTTATCTGTATTCTATTAGAACATCGCTAAGCGATGCTCTTATGGACTTTCATGCAATATAATAAAACTGTTGATTTTTTAAATTTCTTTAGTTGGCATAAGACATCTTCCATTCGAGATTTCGCTTTTTTTGTTTTTTTTTTTGTCTTGGAATAACTTAGTGTATGTAACAGCTCATAAATTAATAAAGTTTATTGGTAACAAACTACTATTAACACATTCGATAGTGATGTTAAAATTTAATTGGCGGTTTATTTAGAGTTGCGTACACATTCCAAACGACAATCGGTGAAAAATTGTTCACTGGAAACAATGGAAAACTGAATATCCTATTCCATATTTGATTTCTCGGTATCCCCGGGCTGATATTCAACAATGTAACAGAAAATCTGTACAGGAACACGAGCGACGTATTGCAATAAATGGATATCAATTAAATTTAATACACCATTTAACTAATTTAGTTTTGCTGTCTGATTTAACGAAATGATTAAGAACTAATGAAGGGCGTGTAATAACTATTGATCATATTATATACCGTAAAATGGGGTGAGTTGGGGTTGCAAGGGTACTTAGGTCATGAATTGGGAGAAGAGTGACGGTAGAGGTGTTCACGATAGTATTGTGAATAATTGTATTTTAAGTAAAGAAAAAACGTGTTTTTATTACAACATGACTTTAATGAGAGACGTTTATATGTCATTCTGAAACCAAAGAGTACTCGGCATAAATTAAAATCGAAAAAAGGTAATCAAGAGGGATAAATTGGTATTTAAAGACCAATTTCTCATATTGTTACAAAAACACTTAAATCTGTAGGCAAGTCAACCTATGTTATATTAAATATGTGATTCTAGCAATTGTCCATCGCACTAAGCTCCTATCCCTCCTAAATCTATGAAATAAAATAACTGATTATCATACAACCGCAACACATTTTCAGTATACAGGGCGTCCCAAACTTATGGGACATGAAGGGGAAGTACCTTAAATATCGTAGATAGTGAATTTTGCTCAAAGAAGACTTTATGTTATTTTTAAAAGTTAGTAATTCTGCATTCATAGATTTTCTAAAAATTACTTGCTTCGTCTGGGAATCGAACCGACTAAAATGTGAAAAAAAAAATCACCCTTTTTTTATGATGCCAATCGAAAGAACAGCTAAAAAATAATAACTCTGCTTAAGTAACATAGTATTTTAAAAGAAAGGAACAACGTGAAATTAATCATTTTAATCAAATAAAAAACATACATGAAACTGCCGTAGTCAATTAGTTAAGTAGGTATTTTTTTGTAAATTAATTAATTAAATGCTCAAAATGTGATCCCTCTTGTCTTACGCAAATCGCCAATCTTGTAATAAGCCCGCTGCCTGTTGATTTTCTTATCATTTTATGGTGAACACTCGATGTGATATGGCACAATTCTGTTTGCAACTCGCCTACGTTCTCGTATCGCTTTTTGTATAGCATATCTTTCACGTATCCCCAAAAGAAGAAATCTAATGGTGTGAGGTCCGGGGATCTGGCCGGCCATCTAATCGGTCCATTTGTACCAATCCATGTAGGAAAACATTCATTTAGAAAATCTGCTGCTCTCCGACTATTATGAGCCGGAGCTCCATCTTGTTGGAAAATTAAGTTTTCTTGCTCCGCCGCGGAAAGGTTTCTTATCTTATCCCTTAAAATTTGAAGTATTCCTAAATACTTTTCTGTGTTCAAGGTTCCTTGGTAAAAATGGATTAAGAAAACCCGGTTTTTTAAAAGTCCGCACCAACAGTTAAGTGAAAAACGCACTTGGTTATTAGTTTCAGTGAAACTAAACTGTTCCATTTTCAAATTTAACAATTATTTATTTTTGTTTTAAATTTGCCTTCTGTCTAGCTTACAGAGGACGTATTGAAATACTAAGTTTTATCAAATTATCATTTTATCCACACGTGCACTTATAATAAGGAAAACTTATGCCAGTACCTATTTTATGAAGTGGGTACTTATTTACGAATAATCAATGCTATCTTTAGAATGATAATATCGCTACTTTTCGAACGTCGTCTTCGGCAATAAATAACTTTCTTGAAATTTGACTCAATCATTTTATGGTGTTCCTTTCTTTTAAAATACTATGTTACTTAAGCAGAGTTACTATTTTTTAGCTGTTCTTTCGATTGGCATCATAAAAAAAGGGTGATTTTTTTTCACATTTTAGTCGGTTCGATTCCCAGACGAAGCAAGTAATTTTTAGAAAATCTATGAATGCAGAATTACTAACTTTTAAAAATAACATAAAGTCTTCTTTGAGCAAAATTCACTATCTACGATATTTAAGGTACTTCCCCTTCATGTCCCATAAGTTTGGGACGCCCTGTATACGTACATACATTCCGCACATAAATATCGACTTTTATCTTTTCAACCGACTTCAATATTTCTAAAGGAGGAGGTTCTCAATTCGTCTGATTTTTTTTTATTTAACTTCAAATTCGTCCCAACGCACCCCGTTTTATGGTACAAAGGTAAAAAAATAAGTGGCCAGCGTAGCTAAAACGAAGGCAGGTTGGTTAGTTCATGCGTGAATTAACTTTTTCTTATTATTATTTTGTCCCAATAGCCGATAGAATGTTGTGTTCTGTTTTAATAAGTAAAATAATGCATGTTTTCGGAGTTTCAATGCAATATTTTGCAGTATGAGGTTCGTTAAAAAAGGAGTGTATGTGTACAAGTTTTTAATGCATCAGCAATGCGCATGTGACACCACTAGAAATGCAAGCGCCCATAGGCTACGGTGACCGCTTTCAATTAGATGGGCCGTACCTATGCTTGTTGCCACCGACGTAATAAAAAAAAGGTCATGGTTGCAAAAAATCACCCATGAGACTTAACCATGACAACGAGTGATAAGAAATAGTTGATTAAGCCGAATATTTTTGCGTGTTCAGTCAATAATACTATACCTGTAGGTATTAGATTGGTATATGAGAATATCAACTGAGAACTCGTCAAATATCGATTATTACCGCCGAGAACCCTCAAATGTACATTTTAGACCTGTTGTAATATTATAACTTATACCGCTATAAACGTGTTCATTTGATGATATCGCTGTACCTTCATCACCATTTCGCGCGCCGGCGTGCTATTTATGAGAATATGGTCGAGAATAACGCTTAATGCGAGAGATAAGTCTCCAAATTATCCGGTCCACAAAAACTGGTTTACGGCACCGTTATTACCTGAACGTAAAGTCTGCGGCGACTCTTTAAAGGATACTTGTGTAAAAATATGATTCGTCATTGGTAGTCATATTGATAACTCTACGTTTTATACAGGATGTAACAAAAGTGACGAACGATACTTCAACAGCTGATAAGGTCAATGACCCTGAGTGCGATACAAGTGTTTTTTTTAAATGCGAAAATAATTTTATTCACTTTGTATGGATATAGGTGCATTTTCAATCAGCTGTTCCATACATAGTCAATTTTTCTTTTTCGAAATTTTTTTTTTACCACTTGCATCGTACTCAGGGTCATTGACCTTAACAGCTGTTGCAGTATCGTTCGGCAATTTTGTTACACACTGTATAAAGTGCCGGCTGTGCCAGCGAGGTCTACGCGCTACGCTCGTAGCCGATTCCGTCGTTTCCCCGCTTTGTAGCGGAAAGCGACCACCCACAGAGAACTCCCTTAGCGGGTTCTCGGCACTCAATATGTTAACACGTTCACGAACCCGCCAGTCGGACTCTCTAGCCCTACGAGCGTACATCATCATCGGTGAATGAGTTAACTCTTGAAAAAATACCGGGTACGAAATCTCCAAAAATGCCATATTTAATTTAATTAGTCGTTTCTCCTTTTGTACTCGTAGCTGCTATCCTACACAAAGTAGGAAAACCGAATCGGTTACGGTCGTAGCGCGTAGCAAGCTACGGGCTAAAAGGGAGAAAGGGCTATATTTTTAGTTCAGAAATGTTTTTACAGTTTGGATGACTTTTTTGACGATAAATATGAATAAAATGTTGATGATAAATAATTCTAAAAATAAAAATAAATCTAAACTATAGTATGCCTAAAATAGGCTAATAATGATGTAAATCCTGCATGCTAGTTTTTAAGTATGTTGCTGTGCCCTTGCAGGGCGTCACATGTAGAACACTTAAGTTCCACCTAAACATTTATAAGTAATGTGATACGCAATAAAAATCTTAATTCTTGAATTGGGTCTATTTTGATGAGAGTATAAGGAACTCTTCCTACCTACCAAATTTCATTGAAATCTGTCGCGAAAAATAATAATAATATGCCGTCACGAAGTAGGTAAAATTAAACTTGCTAAGACTCAAGAAATTCGCCGGATTTAATTGAGGTGGCCTTGGAATTATGGCGTTAGCCGCGTAAGCTGAAGACCCGGGTTCGATCTAGGACCAGCCAGCCTCGGATGGAGTTGGTCTTTTTCTTTAGTGCAGTTAACCAATTGGAAATTAGGCCACTCTAGAACCATGTCAAAATGACAAGCAGGTAGAGATATCTTAAAATCTGATTTATAGCGTCACAATGGCATAGTCCTAGAGTAGCCTAGTGTTCAAATTGGTTGACTGTCAAATCATTTATTTGTGGCAAATTTTAAAATACAATTACAGATAAGAGAGACAAATACTCGTGTACCTATATAACATCTATTTTAGTTTGCAAGATTTGGTTACAGATAACGGAACAGGTGCCAAATCGCTAAATCATTATTTAAGCTTTCAAAAGACGGTCGTGTATCACAACTCAAGGTGTGAAGTAAAATCTTTGAAGCAAGAGTCGCGAAAATTGGAACTTTGACTTGACACGTCGTAAAGGATTACTTTCCTTAGTTATTCAACCCCCAAGGACAAAATCGCTTGTTATTTTATAAGGAAAAATATAAGTCGTTATTTTTTACTTACTTCTTTCGTGCCTCTGAACAAACCCATTAGGGTACAAGTTTTCTTCATATCAACATTTCTTCATATCAACTTCATAACAAACGCTGTTTTTATCTACAATCACGATAAATGCATGACATGTCGGTCGTCGACAAAAATATCTATACAATTAAGACCTTATAACATTGTAAATTTCATTAATCGATGTGACTCTAAATATGCTTATTGAGATTATTCGTACAAAAGAAAGTGTTTACATATTTTAAACGTCGATAGTACATGAAAAAAATACTCGTATACCTACCTGAAGTAATTTAGGTAAGTCCTTTTTTCAGAGTTCATCTGCGTAAGGAATTCCGTTATACAAAAACAGTAAACAAATCACACCGCTCCCCCGAAACACGGCAGTTTTATTATGTTTCTGACACTGATTTGTGTTGAGTCTCATTTCAAAAATATTGAATAGTACATTGTGTATGGAGGGCGGTAAACAAGACATCACGACCGAGTGTGAATTTAAGCCCGAGGCAGAAGAGGTCGAAGGCAGATAAATAAACAATAATAATTAGCGGTAATGTAGTAGTAGTAGCACAGTTCCCAGTACTCCGCGGTGAGGGGCGGTTACAAGCGGCGAGCGCGTAGCGCTCCACGTGGTGGTCCGGGAGCTCCTATTTTAATTAATGAATTTACTGAAGAGATTGATAATGCAAAATATTATTGATGTAAATTGCTTTTTAATAAAGTTAAGTAACAAGGCTCTACCAGTTCCTAGTAACAAAGCATAGGCATGGCTTTCCCAGGGTTTGTTTTCCTGTAGGTATAATGAAAACAAACACAGGAAACACTATCTTTATTATGGTATCTCTTCTCATCGTTTTCAGGCCCGAACAAAAAAATATCGTGTCATAGGGTTATCGTGTCTATATGGGCTTTTGTCTCTGAAAACGTATTTTCCAAATGATAGAGCCCTTTTGAGTGCGTACTGTGATACTGATAAAGCAACGACTAGAGTCAAATCACGTTATCTCTTCCAAGCAAATAAACTGTCAAACTCTTAAAAGGTTACTTGGAAATAATCAACATCTTTACAGGGTTGGGCAGCACTTAAAATGTAAATGTTAAAAATGAGTATGTTGTTGTTGTTCTGTAAAATAGTGTATTCAACACAACAAAAAAAACTCCTTTTAATAAGGAGACTGGTTGAGCGAAGTCCAAGAAAACACACTGTGTATTTTTTATTCTACCTACACTTTATATAGTAACACTCGCTATTATTTGACTTTTGGTTTTGGATTGACAAACAAAATTTTCACTAGACCCTATATCAAATGGAGAAAAATCTTAAGGCGCTACCCGGCATATTTTACTGTTTTTAAAGTGAATAGGCTTTGTTCAAAATATATAATGTAGCTAGGTATTTGGTCTACATTTGGTTCCACTAAATTGTCGAAAAACATAATACATCAAGAGAAAAAAAATAACCGTAAACCCTTTTTTCTACCTTAAATCTGTATCTACTCCCTTATTATGCGTCGTAAGTACAAGAAACTAAGACAAGCAGTATATATTTATGTTTACTTTAAACGCATCTACTGATTTTTGGATAGGTTTTGTACTTTTCGAGAAAAAGCTATTACACGCATTTTTCCGAAAACGCCGGCTCGAGATGCCTGCGCGGGCGACGGGGGCCAGTCGTGTAAGATGGCACTAGTAGTTTATAGGGTTGCGTCCTAGTACAAGCAGCTCTTCCTAGGTGGCGACTTATGCTTATTGACTTATTGTATAACCGGTGAGGAAAGGAAGCGGGAGGGGAATAAAGCTCAAATCACCGAGGTTATTGGGGTAGGGGACGGCCTTAACAGCGCGAAGTAGGATATTACGAGAGCAAAGTGACATATTTTGTATAATTAGTCTACTAATTATATTAATTAAGAAATAGCGACTATGAATGTAAGATATTATACACACGTTATTCCCAATATTTGTAAGGTTATTGTAGGATTGTTTGAAAATCAAAATGAGCAAAATATTACATTGCAACATTTAACACTCACGTATTTTTATCACAATAGGCGTGACATGATTACTCGAATCGGCCTGCTTCGACGCGCGCGACCCGTCACCTACGTCAGTCTCGGGCAGTGATGCCCGAGCCGTGAAGGTGACATCACCACTCTGACTGTCCGATGATGACTGCCCGATTTAGTCGAAACATGTCACGCCTATTGTGATAAAAATACGTGAGTGTTAACCGTTGCAATTTAACGAAATATATTACAAAAATCGCAACTACTAACGCCACCGCCAAACGAAAACTAGATTGGTTGAACGGTTTTTGAAAATTTGTACAAAATAATTTCTGAATTATGTACTTAATATAACCGTATATGCAAACATTTTTTTTATCTTGAGTACTTAATTTATCATCTCGCACGTATCTTCCTTCTAATTAAAAAAGAATGATTCAAATCGATTCACGCGATCAAAAGTTACCTCCGAAAACCCAACATACATAACCCGTCTAGTTTGTATAAATTAGTAACCCAATTTCCCGAGAGATGTCACTGTACCGTGGTCTACTTCGCGCTGTTAAGATTTTTCCGGAGTTGATGGGGTCGGGACGGGTGTGATCGAAAGTATCATCGAATTGTTAATTATAAGATTGCCTACTGTGACGGACGGTAAACTACGGAACCCTACACTGAGCATGGCCCGACATGCTCTTGGCCGTTTTTTTTTTACATTTCGCGTAGGTAATATAGTCTGACAAGCACTCGAGCGCAGTAACAGTAGATTAGAGAGCTGATCATACTGTATTTTTCTTACGGTAGTATTATCACCCCGAAAAAAAAGATGGATATAGTTTTTTTGTCCTACTGTTACTGCGATCGTTGGCTTGTCAGACTATACTGCTAACCACGGAAATTAATTTGTTCAAATATAAATCATCAACAAACCCAACCATTGGATAATAATCAAAGTATCTCTTACAATTTCATCCCGTCTCAAGTTATTGTTATTCCAAAGTTTCTAAGTTGAAGTTTTGTTTAATCAGGCGGAGAGGGCGCGACCCTGGAGCCCGAGCACTGCGACCCCGCTGAGCTGGATATATGCGTAAAGAAGATTCCTAAGTCGCCCCTTGGCTTGCCGAGGAATAAAGAAGAGTTGGATGCGCATTGCCGGTGAGTAGTGTACGACGCACCCTAAATGCCTGTCGGGAGAAAGAAGCGACAAGAAACCTACACCCATCCTGTAGAGGCATGTTACTCTTCACAGGCCTCAGGAATTGTGATCTTCGACGGCTTGGCTTGGGTCTTGAAAAGCGCTTCAAAATATTATATTTGTAACTCCTCTGACAATTTCAATCTGATTTGGTACCTTTTAGATTTTGCTCTTATCATAGGCTTTCCAAGAAAGAAGTTAAAAATGTATTTCATGTGAATAAAGTTTTGATTGCGAATCTAAGCCATAATAAAATACAGTATGGAATCACAAACGCGGCGGCTCGAGGCGAGGCAGTCTCATTATTAACCCGCTCTCATTATTAACTCGCGAGAATACTTATTGTATCAAACAAACTGTAAACAAGCAATACTTGCGAAATTTTAACTATAAAACTCTCGTGAGACTCGAACATATTAAAAAATTTTGCCCCTACACCATGTCGAATACCTACTGAGGTGATGGTTACGAGTGTAGAGGGTACAATTATGCGGAACAGAATTCCTGCCGTTGACGCCGAGTGTATCAGACAAGATGTGGCATCCATGCTTCGTAGGTCCCGATTGCCAAAGTGTAACGTACCGCGAGGTGAGCTGAGTGCGTTGAAGGAGCTACGGGACAATTTAGACGTGTTAGTTTTGCCGGCTGATAAGGGTAACGCGACCGTTATTGTTAACACTTACGCCTATGAAAATAAAATAACCACCCTTCTGAGCGACGAAACAACATATAAAAAAGTCAATTATAACCCCACGTCGAGAGTGACTGCAAAAGTAAACAAGTGGTTGCAGGGTGTACCGGATGTAAGTTTAGCAGCACGATTACGCCCGCACAACCCAACGTCACCTAAAATTTATGGTTTGCCGAAAATCCATAAGCCTGATTGGCCATTGAGACCAATAGTCAGTCAGATTGACTCGCCGACCTACAAGCTTGCCCGGCACTTGTCGTCAATTTTACAGAACTTCACGGGCAAGACTGCGAGTTACATAAAGGATTCCAGGCACTTCATCAACCTGTTAAAAGATATCCAACTACATGAAGATGAACTCATGGTGAGCTTTGATGTGACGTCATTGTTCACTAATGTACCGGTAGATGATACTATTAAGATAATATCGAACCTAGTAGGTACCACTGATTTACCTGCCGAGTATATGGAAGCGTTCGAGTTATGTCTGAAGTCTGGATATCTGATGTGGAGGGGAGATTTCTACCTTCAGGTTGACGGTGTGGCCATGGGTTCACCAATAGCTCCTGTTACTGCCAATATCTTTATGGAGTGGCTAGAAGAGAACGCTTTAAAAAGCACGCCTGTGGTACCTAGATATTGGTGGCGGTATGTGGACGATATTTTTGCTGTCATCTCTAAAAATGGTCTGCGGGAATTCACGGAACATCTTAACACCTTGCATCCGAAAATCAGGTTCACTGTGGAGGAGGAGAAAGAAGGAGAATTGCCGTTTTTGGACGTCCTGGTTATGCGTAAACCGTGTGCTCGAGTGCATACTACAGTTTACCGCAAGCCGACGCATACGGACCGGTATCTAAGGGCAGATTCACACCATCATCCTTCGCAATTGTCCTCAGTACCGAGAACTTTGATTAATCGTGCCTTGAGTCTGTGCGATCCGCAGCACTTAGACCGTGAGCTGAACCACGTGAAATGTGTGTTGGAAAACAACGGGTACAATTGGAGGCAAAGTAAACGTGTTGCGAACACATCGGCGCGTCGTCGATCGGCTGCAGTGGAAAGGTTGCCCTTATACCTGCCGTACATTAAGGGCGTGACGGATAAAATCGGACACTTGTTACGCCGTAGATATTGCATCAAGACGATTTTCCGTCCAAACACTCAGCTGAGACAATGGTAGCGTTCGCCGAAGGACAAGGAGCCCTTAAATGGTCCTGGGGTATATATGATTCCGTGTTCTTGTGGAAAGAATTATATTGGAGAGACCGGCCGGAATATTTCTACGAGACTCACAGAACACATACGTAGTATGAAAAACCGAGATGGCCGTGGTTCTGCGGTAACGGAACACGTATTGGACTCGGATTCGACGCACTATATTAGGTTTGATAGGGTAACCGTGTTGGCTAGAGAAAAATTCGTAGTTCAGCGGAAAATACGGGAGGCTATTGAAATAAGTCGTCATCCGAACTTCAACCGTGATTGTGGTTGGTCAGTGCCTCCCAGTTGGAAAACGGTTTTGGGTACCGCGTCAGTGGACTGTGTGAACGTGCCCTTAGCGAGTGACGTAGTGAGTGTTGTTTGCAACCCGGTTGGCAAAAGCGATGATAATGAGAACGAGGGTAGATCGTCCGCCGTGTCGCCCCCCGCGCCGTTCCCACCGCCAGCTGCAAGTACCAGAGCAGATAGGGCATTAGCCCGCAGTGTACGACTTGCCTCTGTCGCGAGTGGGCGCTCCTGATGACGTTCTTCGTAAAGAACGAAACATGTCGAGCGAAAATCGACTAAATTACGTGAGTGACCCGTTTTAAATATTATTTAATAAATACTTGCGAAAATCTATGTTGACATATCGGAACAATCCGCCGCTTTAATTGTTTATTATATATAGTACAGATGCCCATAATATCGAGGTATTTATATAATACGTCTTTTCTGAAAGTGCCTCGGCACAGAAACTGACAGGTTTGCTTTATCCCAATTTCCGTTTATTTAAGAACAAAGAAATACAAATGCGCAGAAATAACAGGAAGAAGTAAATGTGCTTGTTTTTGGTAAAAGGTATCACTTTGTCGCTTGTTGATAAGGTTCATTTCTTAACATTTTTATGGCATTAGCGTTTTATCGGCAACCGACAAAGTAACACCTTTTACAGTAAAAAAAGTTAAGAAATGTACTGTGTGTAAATCCAAGTAATTTAGTCGATGTATCGATCGATCAATGTAATGTAAAGTGTTATTAAAAACGTCAAAATTAAATTATGACGTTTATTTAGCTAATACTTTCACAGTCTGTGCTATCAAATCTATGGAAACTTAGACGGACTCTACTGGGGCCTCAGCATGACGTCTTAACGCGATTCAGTTTAGGTTCTTAACTGTGTTCATGTATGGCAGCGACTCGGTTTAAGTCCTAAACTGAATCGCGTTAAGACGTCATGGTAAAGGGGCAGGTATCAGGATGAACCAAGAGAAAAACAACACGCAAAAAAGGTCTTGAAATCATGAAATACAGGATTGTTTGGAACGACGCTATAGTGCGAAAGCCCTGTTGGTCCCGGATTAGCTTAATAAAGTCCACACACAGATAATGGTTAATGCAAATGCGACCGGGACTATCGGGATTTTCGGAGCTGAGCAACGTTTGAGCACACAACACGACCCTGGCATGAAACACACCTGTTACTTGAAAGTTCGTACGTAGCTTGGCTAATAACGCAACACGTTATTGGAAGCCTCGTTGCTTTGACCATTTAACCAGCCGGACTGGAAATTAACGACAAAAATGTTACTTTGCTATTTCGTCATACGTGCCGCCCGCCGCATTAAATAAATAGTTACGCAAATATACAGAATGCCTTTTAAGTCGTGAACCGTAACAAAGCTCCATTTAGCTCCATAAACACAGGGTCGCAATAAAAACAGGTAATATGTTTTCTGTTTTTTAAACATTTTATTGTCATTCATTTTACTTTTACCTGTGGTTTTAGGATATTAATAAGATTTGTTAAGAAATTAATATTAAATTGAATTGCCGGAACTGTCGCATTTTTTTTTTGCATTTATCCTAGTTAGAACTTGCTAATTCTTTAATTAAATAAAAAAATGTATAACGGTTCACATCTTAAATGGCACCCTTTATGTAACAAACTACCACCAATAATACAAAACTCGACACGTGTTTCGTCTCTCTACGAGGCATTATCCGAAGAAGTTGCCGGTCTAAGCTCAGAGACCCAAAGAAAATCATGGCACAAGAGAACATCACTTCGCCTTATTCTAGGCTACATCACTCGGAATAGAGCTAAACATATTCTGGGCTGTGTTTTCCAAATAGACTCGTCTAAAATCTTTTGTTTAGTATTTCCGGGTGCACTTTCAACCCAGTGTGCTTAACACGAGTTTGAAATCTAATGTAGATATCTATAGTCGTTAACGTCTACATCAATGAACTGTCAGAGCAATTTGCTCGCACTTGCGGGATGCAACTGCAGATAACTTGTCGAATTCTATCCTTTGAAATCTATAGCAAATAGTAGAGCTTCATCAATTCACAGCTTGTGTTTTCGAGTCAAAGCTCCATACAAATATTTTACAGTAAACTTTAATTAAGCAGATAAATGTTTTCCGGTTTATCTGCGCGCTATTTTGTTAAACGAATGCGATAATAGACATGCATTCTTCAGTACCCTTAACAAAGTGTGTTTGATAGGGGAGCTCTCATTTAAAGGCATTGACAAATATCTCTCTGGTGCCGTTTTAAGGGTAGATTTCCCAATTGAATAATAATCCAACTTACGG
This sequence comes from Lathronympha strigana, assembly GCA_949128165.1. Classification (NCBI taxonomy): domain Eukaryota; kingdom Metazoa; phylum Arthropoda; class Insecta; order Lepidoptera; family Tortricidae; genus Lathronympha; species Lathronympha strigana. The sequence continues at coordinate 8,324,182 of OX421911.1, forward strand.
TCCGACAAGAAAAAGTGGGAATTAAATTAAATGGAAATTAAAACATCGCATTAGGATGGGACGGGACGGGACGATCTGTCAATTTTTATAGAAATAATCACGTGATAGCTTAGAGCCCTCGGGTGTCAAGTGACGTTTTCTATAAAAACTGACAGATCGTCCCGTCCCATCCCATTCTAGTGTGTGTCATCCTTATAGTTTTAATATTTTTATACAAGATACGTTCGGGCATATAGTAAATTTGTCCAGCAGATGGGCATCTGATGTTTTTTTTTGTATCCCTATGAGCTACATTCATGGCAAGTTTCATGCTTTCTGCGACGTGGTACCATACTTCATGCTAGGAACCCGTACTAAAAGTCATCCTTTAATTTAATAATATTTATGTAATTATGTTGTGCACAGGGCGTTCAACATCGGAATGAGCTGCATGGACGTGTGGATCCGTCGGTGCTTACCGACGGACGGGCAGAAGTTCATCAATCAACAGATAGGCGGCGCTCGCGCCATCATGCGTTTTCTCTGCGCTAACGAGACCACAGCGCTTCGCCGAGGTAGGTCTTCATAACGAGGGAATTGACATTGAGCCGCCCATACCATAGTTCGACCGCGGAAATGGGTCAACTCTGAAATGAGTGACTTCGCACAATCTATAACCAGTGCTTATCTGAACGCCGCGCCGCGCCGTGTTTCACTGCCAGTTTTAACAATTAAGGGGCTTAACAATACCTAACGAAATTGTGATAATGTAGCGACATGTCCCCATATCCATTGAACAGCTTCCCACAAAGCATACGGCCTATTCAGGTTACTATTGTCTACAGCTAGATTAACATGCATAGTCAGCAGGGAAATTCCTCCTAACAAGGTGGTATGAATGGTTCGGACGTGCATTATCGACGCCTATTACTAGTTTTTGGGCCACGGGTAGCTTAAGTTGTTAAATTGTCATTGTCCTGACCGCTTCTTGTGCTTAGAAAAAAACTGGCCAAGTGCCAGTCGGACTCGCGCACCAAGGGTTCTGTACAAACTTTTAGTTGTAACTGTATCTCAAAGTAGAAGTTAAATGACAGCCCCAAGTACCGACAGTTTGTATCACTCGTTTGCACGGCATAGAGTTAGTACCTATGCAAGTTTGTTTTTCCTTGATATTTTTTATTAAGATAACCGTTTTTGTTTCTTTATTTACAAGACGGTACTTACAGCATGTTATATCACATACAAGAAGACAGGCAGATAGAGTCAAACCAATGAACTGCTAAACTTGAAAGTGTTATTTTAAATGTCAAACTTCTATGAAATTATGACATTTACAACACTTTCACAGTCTGTGCCATCAAAATCTAGGAAACTTAGCGTAGACACTCTAGAGTTACATTCGCATTTATACTCGATACTCGAAATACTAGTGGTTCGCTCCGAATTTGAACTAGCAATCCGATCCGTATATTTCGGCAATTCGTAGACCGATTTGACTCATATTCAAATTTAACAATTACATTTATCCCATCTAACAGCCTGCTAAAATTCACGATGATCCGACTATCAATATTCGAGTTATCGTCGAACAAACAAACATTCCAACAAATGACGGATTGTCCAAGTAGACTGGGAGAATTCAGTTGCTCGCTCGCTCGTTCAATTATTTATCTCTTAATGTATTGACTGTTTTTCGCACCTTGCATTTTGTTCAACAAGACCTTTGTTATCTTCGAGGCGAACTCCCAAACATAACTAAACCAACCGGTTCGGAAAATGACAATTTTAACTACCCTCGATCCGTTACAACGCAGACTAGTAATCTGACATTATGTACGTGACTGTCCGGCGCTGCCTTTCGGTCGCAGACAATAGGTAGCTCGTTAATCAAACGTTTGGAAGTTAAAATATCAATGTTTTGAATATGTCTTTAGAGCCACTTGCACCACCCGGGTTTAGCCATATAACCCGGAACTAAGCATTTTGTATGGAATTTGACAGCTTTACTCCGAGTTTGCGGCCAACCCAGGGTGGTGGAAGAGGAGCGTATTGTCTGAAAATGTTTTGGTGTATTCCTCAATACACCAAAACATTTTCAATTTCAATCAAACAAGGTAACAATTAGTAACTACAGATACGCATACGAGTGTTGTCTTGCCCTATGTGTGACCTCTCTCTCCACGTGCAAGACGTATGTTACGTTGGAGATACATCTCAATCCTTATATCAGCCTTACCTGGGGACCAACCTCGAACCTGCGAATGAGGTTTTGTCTCTCTGTCGTGCTCATTATTTTGCACGTAAGTGCGAGAGTGTTGGTAGAATATCAAGAATAAACATAGGCTAAAATACGAAAACGGGTGCCTTCTGACCTTATAATTCAGAAGGGAAAATAGGTCGTACGTATAGGTATTAAGCAGTGAACGGAAATAGACAAGGAAGAGTACCTTGGAACAAAGAGTCTTCATAAAGCCAAGCAAAAACTCGATATGCGCATGAACGCTACGCTGCCAATCAAATTCGTCAAAATATCAGTCGGTTTTCTATCATAAAATAGCCCACAACATAATTCGGCAGCGTCAATATTGTCAGCTGTCATTGGCCCTAACGCTGACACTTAAAAGATCCAAGAAAAATAGTTTCATTGGAAACGCATTTTCAGTAGGCGGTTCGATACAATAAAAAACAATTTTCATATGCCACAATTTTCTTGTAATAATTGAAAAAAAAAGAAAAAGAAAATAATTAACAGTAACATTATTGTTATCCTGATGCATTCCCTGCACGGTTATTAACTTATATACGCCTTCAAATAAAATAATTGTATTCATTATAATACGATATGCTATTATCTGCGAATAAAACTCAAATATGTGTAGTCAGAATTTCTAATGAATGAATGAATAACTTTATTTCAGAGTACATCAATATTTTAAAAACACATAATTAAAATTGGTTATTGGTGAATTGGTCAATAAAGGAACAATATAAAGACATTTATTACCCAATAATAATTAAAAGTATACAGTGTAATTGATAAATCTAATCTAAACCTTAAAAATAGAAAAACAATACCTACAAACTTAAAGCCGGACCGCTCGGCAGTGTGCCCATCACGCAAGCGGCATTCCCGCGCTGAATCGCAATAGAGATTCTTTGTGCGAGAAAGCCGCCGGCGCGATGGTCACCTGTTGCCTCTCTCAATCTTTTGCTCACTTCTTTGTGGAGCTCCAGCGCAGCCCTACCCCAAGGCCCTAGCGTCTCGACCCCAAATGGAAAGAACTGGTATTGGGGGCCGAGACAGCTGTATTTAGAGACCTTGTGGCGCTCCCGAGTGTCCGCCGCCGCTCCCGCACGTTTGGAGGTGGCGGGGAGATAGGACGCCGCCAAGGTGTCTGTGCAAGTGGCGTCCCATACCAGCGCCCGACCCATCTTCCAGGGTATCAACGACATTCCGTCAGGGCGCTTACCGTCACTCCGCGAGATCTGGGGCTCCAGAACAGCGGGAACGTTGGCACTAACGAGCGCCCTTCTGATAATATAACAATATTATACTTATAAAAATAAATATACAAACATACAAACAATTGGCAGTCAATCATAGGGATATTTTAGGAGTGATGCAAATTCAAAATGTATGTATTTTCACCGAGATAAATAAGATAGGATTGTGCCATCTTTCCGCAATTACTAATATAGGAACAATACTTCTTTCTACAATCCAATAGTCAGAATGTGCCGTCAGTACAATGACCTGGTATCTAGCAATAGACAAATTGACATTTTTAACTCACGGACTGCGGTATTCAGGAGGCAGATGGTTGAAGTTCTTGACCATCACACATAATTTAGTTACCTACATACCTAAATTTAAAAATGTATTCTGTTTATTCACAACATGTTTAACTGCTTGGTTTTTTTTAATTTGATGTTTTTGATGTTTTTAGTAATAGTTATTCTTTGTTAGTAATTTTAGTTTGTAATGGCTTTATTATATATAGTCTTAGGATAGTTTTTCGTGCATTGTCAATAATTACTCTTGCTGTGCATACTTATTTTGGACAACATTTTTGTATAAATTTTACCACTTTATTAATATATCAATGTACTGAATGTTATCTGTCTAGTATGCCTAATAAATAAAATAAAATTACTACCAGGAAGGTGTTCCCCATCCTGTGCATCAGAGAAGCGACTCGTGTTCGAGCCTTAACCTAACTTCTTTTAAGTATATTACGGTTATATTGTACGGCATGAGGGGAAAGATCCCATGTGAGCGAATCGGCAAGCCAGCGTTAACCGCTGCACCACTACTTAACCCCAATAGACCATCTTCTAAGCATCTTATTTACCATATAATTTGATCTCACTATAAGGAATCTGTTAGTTGATAGTCCGTATAATAAAAAAATGGTTTATTAGGTTTATTCAAAAAATCTTATCCATTTATACAATTTACACATTTTCATCTTTGAAGCATGGGCACAGACTATTGATGTCTCATTAGGCTTCCAATCTGTTTCGGTTTATGCCTCTCCAATTGTACAGCTTCTTTCCATAGTTTACGATGGCTAAGATCTCGTGAGAATCTGAATTATTATACATATATTTTTCTTCAGTGAAGCGTAATAACTGTGATGAGATGAAACGATTTAAAAAGCCATGCGTTATTTGACAATCCGTATACAGGTTGTTCTTGAGCATTTGCTTTAAATTCGTCATGCGACTTGGTATAATTAAAGAACCAGAATGGCATAGTTAGATTTATTAAATTCGTTAGTTTTTATTTTATTAATTTCTCATACAAAATAATTACATGTTGCAGCAACCGCTGACATATCAATGACCTGTCGAATAGGTAATCATACTCCGTTTACACACATGCAAATCTCGTTTGAGATAAAATTAAATTAGTAGTTATTTTCTAAATGGAGCTAATTAGATTACCAGTGTCTTTGAGAAATTAACTTAATTTAAGCTAAAGAATACACCCTTGAATTTAAAGCAATTGCTCAAAAACACGTTGTATAACGCGACTGTTTTATACTTAGATTTGTGCCCAAGCCTATCATACCCGGCACCGGTGTGAGCATCGCTTATTATTTATCATCGTCGAAACTAGAATTTGAATAAATAAATTTGAGCTGTGTAGCTTTGCTACTAAATAGGATATTCCGGGTTATATTAAGCTGCCTGGCATTACCAGCAAGCTCTTGATAAACACGACGCGGCGTCCAGTTAATGGACATTAAAGGAATGGACTGTTTAATCACTTTAATCCCAACCCAGGCGTACCTAATGCAGTCAGGATCTGTAATGATAAAATCCTATTACCATTACAGATTATTATCCTTTTAATACCTTAGCAAAGCACCCTCGATATAAAAAGGTCTCCATTTCTCTTAATTCCTGAATATAAGTAATTATCATATATATTTCCACAACTTGTTGCCATTAAGTTGTGGAAATATTTATGATAATTACTTATATTCAGAAATTCGCCTCGGTGACCGTAAAAACTATAGGTGCTCGTAAAGGTACACTTACAATATCAGGTCTGGATCCAGTAGTGGTATAGACTCAAAATGATCATAAGAGATGGGTCCGGAATAAACTAAAATTCATGTATACCTAATAAATACCCAAATAATGTGTATTGTGTGTCTGTTAAAGTTGACGTTTGTTGGTACTTAGAATTCCTGAAAGAGCAAACCTGCTGGGCGCGCGTGTCTGCGGAATGGTCCAGCTGTGTCAACGAGCTACAGGGCGCAGCGAGGGACATCGGTGAACGCGCTCAACTATACACGTACTTCAACAGGAACAAGGAGCTGTGCTGGTAATAATATATTGTGGCTGGAATTTTTGAAAGAGCAGAGCACTTGTGCTCCACCTGTAACCGAAATAGTTTGGTTGTGTCGACGAGCTACAAAGTGCCGTGACAGCGCAGCAACCACAAGCAACGTTCAACCTTCTTTTTCAAGAGGAACAAAATTTTTTCAGGTATACAATATGTTGTAGCCGGAATTCGAGAACAGGTGTCCGAAATGATCTGAGTGGGTGCACGGGATATCCACATAGCTCCATGAGATCGAAACTACCGGGCATAAAGCTGGGTCCACATTTTGTATCATTTTGCTGTATTTATATCTCCGTCGCGTAGAACAGACGATGCGTATCATGATTGTTAGCGTGGACGCAAAAAGATCGCTATCATACTACGCACTGTATCTGTAAAAAATATGCAAATTAATTATTCCTTAAAGATTTCGGTACCAGTTTTTATTTCTCTAAAGTGTGTAATCACCTGATTGTATTTTTCCTGTTATGCGTTCCGCTTGCGATCCGTGTTGATTCGCGGTTATGAAATAAGCATTTAAAAAAAAGTGTACCTACAATTTCCTTTTTTTTATATAGAAAGTTTTGGTTTTTTATAACCAGAATCACGAGTACCTACCATTGATTTAGAAAAAAAGTGTGTCCCTTTTGTTTGGTCAGTTTCCAACGCACTTTTTCATACATTTTGTATGGACCGTTACGTAACCGACAATTTTTTTTGTATGGAAAATCGAGGACCCATTTGTTTAAAATGGTGCACTTTTTCAATGGTACTTCATTATTCGAGACGTCCGAGTGCTCCAAGCTATCGCGTAATTCTTTATATAGAAATTGAGAGATCTTCTCGTCTCATCCTAGTGTGAGTCATCCTTTATCACAACACGAAACAATTTAAATTTTAGAATAAAAATGTTTATTCGGGTCAAACACAAAACGATGTATGGAGTCTTTCCGATGGACTTTGCAAAAGTTAAGGGCTATGAAGATTGATTTTCTTATTGAACTTTTATCCACATTAAAAGGTACTCCTTTTCTATTTACTTGTATGATAAAAATCATGGCTACATGACTACACGCTGTTAACTATTGGCCACAGGAAAAATTGGCTCTCCAGTTCAGCTAAACACACACTTTTTTTTCCTGTGATCAATAGTTAAGAGCTTGTGGACATGTAGTAATTATTTTTATCATACGATGCAATAGAAACAGAGTACCCCTTAATGTTAATAGGGCCTAAATAAGAAAATCAAGCTTTATAGCCTTTAACATTTGAATAGTCCACTGGAAAGACTCCGGACATCGTTTTATGTTTGTCCCATTTGCGTAAACTAATCCGATATTTACATATGCATAAGTATTTAAATTAAAGAATGCTGGTGCGTAATGCAGTAACATTTATTAATATCATCGCTATCATAATATTTTCTTCAAAAGTTCTCGCTCCTGTCTTGCTCGCTCTTGGTGAGCGCAATGAAAATGATATTATTCATCTACCTATTGCAAAACCATTCACGTGTGGTATTAATTTTAGTGCTGGAGCACCAATACAATACCGTCTGAAACGCTGTGGAAGTCTTTGTTCCATCTATCAAAGCGAGAACTGAATCTATTTTGGTTCATATAAGCCGTAGCTACCTTCACATTCACATTCGAACTTAATACATTTGCGGTGGCATCTGCAACTTTCTGAACAAAATGGGTGACAGATCTGCAATGTCGTGCCTTACTTTCACACCACTCAAAATGCATCTTTACTCTTATTTATTGATGTTATTGAGTGACATTCTTATGAAATTAAACTGATTTGAGATCAAAAGTAAAATTTGAGTGTCACGAACAATAAAGGAAAAATTTGTAAGGAGTCTTATGAATCTCACTTCGCGCTAAAAATGCAAGTATTCGTAGGTATCATTGATATTCTTGGCAATAGAACTGTCCTACCACACCATTTGTCCTAGCCATTAGTAAACGCATGAAAGTATGCACCGTATTCTCGCGCTATAAGTTCGAAATTCAAACCAGTCTTCTACTGGTTCTTATGGTTGTTATGTGTGGTGACTGGTGAGACTGAGTGGTTACTTGGTTAGCCTTTGTTACTTCAAATGACACTCTTATCCGTCCGTCCGTCCCAAAACAAATTACAGACCAAGAATAGTTTTGTTCCAAAAGTAGTACTTACCTTAACTCAGCCTGATGCATATTGACAAATAAAAAACAACTTTCGGCTACGGGTTTTATTCGGATTCCTCCATTCTGAAAGACGGCGTAGAAATAAAATCTATAATATGTTACTAAAATAGTTACAATTACGGGCTTTTATAATCCCACAGTAGGTACCTACAAGCTGTGCTTAGTTTGGGGCTAGGTTGATCCGTGTTTGCCCTGTAGCCCGGGCATTAGAATACGGCTACGGTATCTCCTGCCTGTCGTAAGAGGCGACTAAAAGGAGTCCTCGGGGTCGTAGACGATGGCAGCTAGGGACTGCCATCGTCCTAAAACAAGGGGGAACCCTCAGCGGCGTGACGCAAGGGTGGCACTGGCGAGTTCTATCGAGATCCCAGAGCCACCCTAATTGCGTCGAAGAGGAAAAAGGGGGTTTTTTTAGTCGGTGAGACTCCGACATAACTTCTGCACTGTCCCTGCGGTGCGTATCCATAACGGATTTTTCCTCCCCATTAAAAAAAAAAAAAAAAAAGGTTGATCCGTGTTAGCTTGTCCCGAAAAATGTCAGTGAAAATGAAAACCAACCAAACTTTGAACGGACGCCTCCATAAAATATTAAGACAAGTTAGTTAATATATAATTTCTAGCTAACCAAGACGCGTGCTCCATGAGGGCGGTTAAATAATGCATAGTGCGCACCCTGAGGGGTCCCGAAATCTCGCGCTGTACTGCTCGGGATACATTCATCACATTTTGCGAGGAAATAAATAAACTTACTAGGCAGATAAATTAACAATAATTATTAGCGCACATTCCACAGTACAACGGGGTGAGCGGCGGCTGCATGCGGCGTGCGGCGCGGGTCATCGGGGGTCGGATGTGCCGAAACGTACTATGAAAATCCATTACGCCGATGGGTATAATACAGCTTATTAGGTCTAAGTAGATTTTATATAATATCCTACCACTACTCTGGCAGGAGCGATACGGAGATACCTACTTTAGAAACGCGCAGTCGCTAACGCTTACGGTTGCGTTCAACTCATGGTACCGATACATGTAGGTACATCATGCTCCTTGTTCCGGGATAATACAACTAGTTATCGGTGTGGTTTCAAACTTCGAAACCCGAACAAGGATTATATTATAGGTACCTACATGTATCGGTACCATGAGTTGAACGCAACCGTAGGCGTTAGCGACTTCGCGTTTCTAAAGTAGGTATCTCCGTCTCGCTCCTGCCAGAGTAGTGGTAGGATATTATATAAAAGCATACTTAGACCTAATAAGCTGTATTATACCCATCGGCGTAATGGATTTTCATAGTACTTTTCGGCACATCCGACCCCCGCTGACCCGCGCCGCACGCCGCACGCAGCCGCCGCTAACCCCGTTGTACTGTGGAATGTGCGCTAATAATTATTGTTAATTTATCTGCCTAGTAAGTTTATTTATTTCCTCGCAAAATGTGATGAAAAACATTGCATGTATCCCGAGCAGTACAGTAGGTACAGCACACTTGTTCGCAGTTTCTTGTTTACCGCCCTTAATAAGCTCGCCATCAATCGAACTTCCAATCGATGTAAACAAACCGTCATATTGATCGTAATAACCTAACTTTTAAGTTTTTAATGAAAATTAAGTCCAAAATTAACTTATTTATCGTATGTTTTGTATGTTACGATAATACGAGCGTTTCAGTAGTAAATGGTTTCAGTGGTATTTGATGACAAAACATGTGACGCTTTTTGTTTACATTGTTAGGAAGTTCCATTGACGGCGATATTACAAAATGTATTATTTTCCAGCGCACGAGACGACTTCATGGTCTGCGTAACGGACGCGGGTCGCCTGTGCAACGCGGTTGCCGCTAACCTGCTCAAGCGGGTCGCTTGGGTACTCGCGCAAGACGTCGTCCCCAACTGCTATCAACAACAGGTCGCCTACTGCTCCGCTCCACCTAATGCGGTCACCGCGCCATTGCTCACCGCGTTGTCAACAGTTTTACTCTACCCACCAAGGTTCTAAGTTCAATATAGGCTGGAATCCATTTTGTAAGTGGATCGCTTTTCTTTTTTACCGACAACAAACCGTCCATCAAACGGTCAATGTTTATAATTTCAATATGTTAGTAGGGGTAAATACGATAACCTAGCGTTATTGCAGTCTTTACCAGAATTTGTTTTCCTACTTATTCTCTTCCACTTTGCGCGATGGTGAGCGTCTTCTCTTGTGAGCCCATTTACGCTTTTGAAATCTAGCTATCACTTATTTTGGTTTGCCTAGGTTTAAATAATATAATCATTTTTGTATGGCAAATGGGTCTACGAGACCAAATAGGAATATTATGAATTCGCAATAGAGACGACTTCCTGATCAGTGTTGCCTGTTGGCTGACTCTGTCATCAACTAGCGGCAACTTACTCAAGTGATTTTCTTGCGTGCTCGCGCAAGATGTGACCTAATACGTCAGTGACGCCAATTGGTGAGTAAGACATCGTAAAATATTTGTGTCGCCCTAAATAAGAAAATAAATCAGTTTGTTGGAGGTAAAAGGAAATGAGTTCGGACAAGAAACACTGCGATCAAGAAAGTGAAATATAAATTCAATATAATATTCATTAAATGAAAATCTGAATACGCCCGGAGTATACTCTAAGTTCAGTATGTACCTATAGCATAAGTTTAATATTAGATAATCTAAAGTTTAGAGTGTAAACTATCAACTACTTTGAGCGGAACTTTGTTACAGATGTAGTGAATAATGTTTTCCCGCTAGTACTGTTCGTAACTTCCTTCGTATCTGTTAGTGTGCTTACCATGAGTTGTATTCGAATGCCGCCGTCGCAATCGAATACAACTCATGGCGATTTTCTCGGTCATAGCTTTCACGATTGTGTCGTCACGATACTGTGGGGGAGCAAAATGTATGGAGTTGTATGCAGACGCTGTTATATTTATCGTGATCGTTTCAATTCAAAATCGTTTCAAAGTGTCGTGTAATTGAGATAGAAATATGAATTTGGGCATTACCGTCAAAATACGATGAGAAACCATTACTTACACATCTGTAACAGGTGATTGTCAGTGAGGTTTAGCGTTAAAATTGATGTGATGTTAATGTTATTAAATTTAGTAGGTACCTAAAGTAAGCTAAATTGTTAATGAAACAGTTAGTAATGAGCTTGAATAAAACATAATAAACCAGCATTAAAAGAATATGGAAGATTACCGCGGTGTTATAATGTTATGTCTGTAATCTCGCAACCTCACCGAAAGTATACAGAAAATCAATGAAAAAGATATGTTATAATATGAACTTGTTTGTAGGTAGGTAAATAAAGATTGTGATTGTGAAAATCAGGTAGGTTTACGGTCTATGTAGGTTAAGCGGGATTTACACATATTTCGGATTTTTATCGGAAGATCGTGCAGCATGAAATGCATTACGAAAGTATACCATTACACGTAAAAAATTTAGTATAACTATATTTCGTAAGGTAAAGCCCGCTTTAAATATAAATATTTTGTTAACTCCAGAGAGAAGGAAATTAATTCCCATGGTTAAATAGTTCATAGATTTACCTACCTTGTATTTATCTACCTATAATATATAAGGCCGGCATTACACTGTTAAGTTTTACTTATACGTAGGTAGGGACACAGCTATATGCAAGAATAGGACATGCATATCACTATCTTATTCTTGCATATAGCTGCATCCGTAGGGATGCAATTTACGGCCGTGGGTAAACGCAGATAAATAAACAATAATTATTAGCGATAGTGTAGTAGCACACTCCACACTACTACGCGGGGAGCGGAGGCTACGGGCGGCGTGAGGCGCGTCGCGCGAGGCCCTCCGGGAGCTCCGGACGGGCCGTAAAATGCATGAAATTCCATTACGGGCATAGGTTTAATATAGTTCATTCAGTCCAAGAATAGGCTCATTTCGATACAAGGTCGTGGTGTTTTAATTTATCGCAACCAGTGGCGATAAATTAAAACACGACCGTAGAGGGAGTGTTTTAAATCGACACGAGTTGCGAATTACCTCTTCGCACGTGTATTGTACGAAGTTTTACATTACATATGGCCTTTGAATATTCGTACGTAAAGTGCACATTATCACCCTAGGGCGGTAAAGTAGTACCAGTGTACTGTAAAATTGGTTATCATCACACTTGCTCGTAAATGGTGATATTATATGGCAAGCATACCTACTTAAAATTAATGAGTTGTCATCATCATCATCATTTCAGCCGAAAGACGTCCACTGCTGGACATAGGCCTCCCCCAAAGATTTCCACAATGAGCGGTCCTGCGCCACCCGCATCCAGCGGACTCCTGCGACCTTCACCAGGTCATCAGTCCACCTTGCGGGGGGCCTACCCACGCTGCGCCTTCCGGTACGCGGTCGCCACTCGAGAACCTTTCCGCCCCAACGGCCATCGGTTCTACGTGCAATGTGCCCCGCCCACTGCCACTTAAGTTTAGCGATTCGGAGAGCTATATCGGTTACTTTGGTTCTGCTGCGGATGGTCTCATTTCTGATACGATCTCGCAGAGAGACTCCTAGCATAGCTCTCTCCATTGCCCTTTGAGTGACTTTGAGCCTTCTTATGAGGCCCATTGTAAGCGACCACGTTTCAGTACCGTATGTCATCACTGGCAACACACACTGATCGAAGACTTTCGTCTTCAGACACTGCGGAATATTGGACGAAAAGATGTGTCGCAGCTTCCCGAACGCTGCCCAACCGAGTCGGATTCGACGATTAACCTCTTTCTCGAAATTGGACCTACCTAACTGGACAGTTTGTCCTAGGTATATATAATCGTCTACAACTTCGAGTGTAAAGTCTCCGATTGTCACTGGAGTTGGTGCTACATGGATATTCGACATGATTTTCGTCTTATCCATGTTCATCTTAAGACCAACTCGCCCGGAGGCTCTACTGAGGCTAACAAGCATCGTACTTAAATCCTCCATGGTCTCAGCCAAGACTACTATATCGTCAGCAAATCGAAGGAGTTCGAAATCGAATGAGTTGTATAAAGGTTTAATACGTTTCTTATCATTATTTCATATTCATCTGCGACTTGCCAAGAGAAATAAGTAATTTCGTAACAATATGGCAAATCTGTTCTGAAAATACAAACACTATTCGCAATTCCTTCTCACCCCATTTACGGAACTACCAATAATAGGCAAAAACGTCAAAAAACTAGAGATATGTAAGTAAAGTCATGGTTGTGTGACGATTCTTCATCTTAAAGATGTATGCGGTTTTGTTTTGTTGTTTTTTAACTATTATTATTGACTTTGTATTTATGTATGTATGTATATGGTTGTATATATTTATTGTATTTTCTTATATTATGGTGTGTAGTATATGTCTTGTAAGTAGGGATAATTTAGCAATAGGAAGTTTTTGGTTTTCTTTTTTGCCGCGTTGTACAGTACGTGTGTCTGCCATCTCAAATTCTCCCTCAATTACTCAAAGGTTAACTGGAAGAGATACCTTAAAGGGATAAGTTCGCCTTTGTACAAACTTTGTATTTCTTTTTTATCCAGTTTTTGTTTATCTTGCATTTGTACAATAAAGTGTTCTACTACTACACTACTACTACTAAAGTCTTAAGAATAGTCGCTTTGGTACATCTGTACAAGGAATATAATTAGGTACTTTTCATCACATTTGCTCGTGAATGGTGATATTGTATGAAAGCATTCTTAGACTAGGATTTTTATATTTTACCGCCCGCCCGGAGCTCCCGGAGGACCGCGTGGAGCGCGCCACTCGTTCACCGCTTGTAGACGCCGCTTACCGCAGAGTACCGTGAAATGTGTTACTACTACTTACTACACTACCGCTTATCATTATTGTTTATTTATTTGCCTAGTAAGTTTATTTATTTTCTTGCTTAAATTCACACTCGGTCGTAATTCCTTGTTTACCGCCCTAAATACAGAATTTACTATTTTTTCCGAATAGGTGGTGTACAGTTAAGTATATAGTAATTTATTCAATAGACACTTTTCAAAGTAGGTACTTTTCTATAATAATACACACTACACTCTTCTATACTAATTAATTGTATGAAAGCATGACAATGTTAGAGATTAATTTATCAATAGAACAAGATAAACAATAAGTACTTAGGTAAAATAAAACATTGGGCCATTAAGTTAATCCGAAAGATTACTTGAATCAAAAAATATCTGTATTTAAGCTAAGTGTCTGAAAATAATGAATAAATGTTTGGAGTGAAGTACTTTTTTCATTGCCTTTGTTACAGAATGTTTAAAAAGTTCGAGAAAGAATCTCTCTGGCATTTCGAGAGCTTTTTATCTAAGTATATAGATCACAATTGCCATTTGAGAATTTTTTTATCTGATACGCTCTTCAAGCACCACAGAGCGGCGAGTCGGCTAACGTCCATTTCCTCGAGATTGAAGTGTGCAAGATTTGTTATAAATAAATAAATAAATATTATGGGACAATCTTACACAAATCGACCTAGTCCCACGGTAAGCTCAACAAGGCTTGTGTTATGGGTACTAGGCGACGATATATATAATTGACAGATACATATAAATACTTAAATACATAGAAAACATCCATAACTCACGAACAAATATTCGTGATAAACACACAAATAAATGCCCTGACCAGGATTCGAACCCGGGACCTCCTTCTTCGTAGGCAGGGCCACTACCAACTAGGCTAGGAGGCCGTTATGTAGTTGTATCATTTTCTATGTGGTGTGGTGTGGTTTCTATGCTAGATTGTTTTTTATATGAAATGTGTGAGATGTACGTCTGTGTGCACGTTGCCCCCCGAAAAATATGACAAAAACATGTACGGTTAGATGTCGCTTGAATGATGAACGTGGTGAGCGCGTGTTGTTCGAGGGATAGCTACCGCGAACCGCGAAGAAGATTTTCTCTTTGTCGTACAGAATTTACAAAAAAAAAATAGGCTTTCAAATAATAACATGGACAAGTATTGAATATTGGAATAATTTCAAAGAAAATATATTTACAAGTAGAATCTGAATAATTGCTTGAAGAACAAAATTACATAGTACATTACGTATAGTACTACCCTACATAATTGAATTTTATTGCCTGTCACTCGCCAGTTAGGGTGAAACTTTTTATTTGAAGTTAGTAAATTGGCACCATCTGTTGAGCTCCGAGAGTGGTTAAACTCGGATTACGTAAGTGCCTTTTATAATTAACTAGACATTTTAAGCGTTTTATCGTATCTTTTAGCAAAATGGGCCGTTAAAACCAACTAAAACGTGTATTTTGCCATTTGGAAGTAATTCTTGAAATCTGCAAGCAGTTTAAACGGGCTCCGAGCCTAGTCGGAAGGAAGTAGGGGATTCGAATCCTGATACAATTTTGGTTTATTGCGGTAACTCTTCAAGACACCTTGCAACTTAAACGGTCGCGCACTGTGCTGTTTCAGAGGAATTTCCCTCCCGCAGACACTCCGGATGGGGAATGAGCTTCCCCTGTCGAGGTTTTACCGAAGGACTACTGTATGGGGTTCTTCAAAAATGGAGCGGACAAGGCTTTAAATGGGTCGGTAACGCGCATGTGACACCCCAAGAGTTACTGCCGTCCATAGACGGTGACCGCTTTCCATCAGACGGGCAGTATGCTTGTTTGGTATAAAAAAGAACATTGAGTACTACCGAGTGCTACTTTATCTATCTCTCTTTCAACAGCATTTCACCCACTGTAGGGTACTCGTTGGTCTCCTCATAAGTGCTTCTCACTCGTAACTGAATCCGTACTTTTGTAGCATCCCCCTATGTAGCGAATAGTGCTTCTTTTCGGAGGCACTAATAAGACACATACTTGTGTCGCATTTGATAAACTTACGTGACGATCGCGTTTGCGATAATCTTTAACTTCTAAGGCACTCTTGCACCTGGTCCTAAGGAATTTAAAACAGCGAACCAAGCGGGACATATTGAAAATTTATCGAATTAGAGGACTATCGAATACAGTTGCATGCAACTCATGGTAAGCACATAGAGCTTCTGTAAACCCGATAGTAGGATTGTTGGCGCTCAATGTGTAAAGTGGATTTTTTGCAATGTGGACTTTTCCATATTGCAAAGGTTTCTTCCGCATCGTACCTCCCCTCTCTAATTCGTCACCCAATTTTCTCAGCGTTTTGCCGGCTGCCATTTAACTTTTCAATACACAAAATAAATAATGTTCTGTGATTGATATAGTTTCCTTACGTAGTAAATTTTACTCGTAAAACATAAATTATATTTGTGCAAACTGGGTTTCAAATCGATAGTATAAATTGTGGATTGATAAATAAATAAATCTTATCAAACAGTTTTCCACAAATTAACCTAGATCCACAGCGCACTCAATAAGGCTAGGTATTGTAGGTACTATCGGCCCAATTAAATCCTGACCCACCATGGAACTGTGTCATATTGACATCTAAAGTGAAATGCTAAGTAAAATCATACATGACGTTACTGTGATACAGTTCTATGGTGGGTGAGGATTCAATTGGGCCGATAGTACTAAACTATCGTAAAAGCTCGATAAAAGTTGATATTTTTGTGTGGCACATTCATTTAAAAAAAGTGTTTTTAGTAACTACCTATATAAATTAACGTGTGTTGTATGAACTTTAGTTTTTTAATGATAAAATATTGATAATCACAAAATAGTATGAAAATATTTATTTATTACATTGGTTGACTTGCCAAGAGAATAAAGTAGTTATAGTTCTTCTTACTTAGGTACTTACTGCACTGGCTCAACGACCCAAAATGGATCTTGGCCTCCGCCACCAGAGAGCGCCACTGTCCTCTGTCTATAGTTCTTCTAGTCTCTAAAAATATCACCTTACCCCTCTACCACCCCTCTTCTGCCAATTCATGTCCCAACTAGGTACCCTTGCAATTCCTAGTGACCCCCATTTTCAGTACTATGTATATAATAGATATATACTTAAATACATACGAAACGATCATAACCCAATTACCCATTAAAAGATCTTCGGGAAAAACAATAACTTGAGCAAGCTTATTGGAAAATTATTTTTCTACTCGCCGACTTTAATCTGCCAATTACGAGTACATAGACAAAACTATAAGCTCATACTTTTCGATATTAGACAGTCCAACTCATCTATAATATCTCATTTCGATACGCTGTAGGTAGGGCTGCCATCCGTCCGGGTTTCCCCGGATTTGTCCTAGTTTGGAGCCCGTCCGGGGAGCGTCCGGCCCGGATTTTTGGGTTCAAGTCAAGCCCTACCAAAAGCTAAATTTTTAAATTTAAAATTGATATCTTTAGTGTCCGGGGAGCTACCGCGATTTTAATGTTATGTCCGGGTTTTTTTACTTTTTTGCCCGGTTTCGGCAATGTACAAGATGGCAGCCCTAGCTGTAGGCAACTATAATAGAATTTCATACAAATTTTATACTTATTTGCGATGCCGCCTGGGACTTTGCCGAGCGCGCGCCTCACGCCTGCGCCGACCGCGCCGGCCTGCCGGCCATCTTTTTGTGTTACTATCCTTGTTAAGTCAATGAAATTGAATGATGAAATTGTTCCTCCATAGATGATGATGATGATGACTCGTAGAAAAAGTATTGTATACAATCGTTATATAATTAAGTTTTTCAATCTCGTACCTTACTTAGGCCACTCAGCAAGCTTCGTGGCCTAAACACGGTACTCGACTGAAAAACCCTTCATTATATCACGATTGTATAAAATACTATTTTAGACATAATCCCTATAATTATTTATTTTCTCGCAAAGCTTAAACGGGTAATGAAACAGAAAACAACTCGTACTTATATCTAACAACCGTGTTTCTTTTTTATTACTTACAAGCTTCAATAATATTTCATATGAGATAATTGGCTTTGTCGTTAAACCTTGCCACTAGATAATATAGACTTGGATTTAGGTATCTTATATGTATTTGGCATAAACTGAATAAAACAACGTCCTTTCGACAGCAAGTTTAATCCGAGACAACAAAAAGTAAATCTACCCTAAATACACTCCTGAAAGCATTTGTTAGCTATTAGGGGTCACAGACATATAATTATATACAATTACAGTAGGAATATCAAGAACGATTCAATGTAAGAATACGTACCTACCTAAAGTGATGCCGAGTTTAAAACATTCGTAGGCAAGCTGGCGCTTATTTTGCTGTCCACTATTTCATGAGTTGTGAAAAACTCTTAGATTATCTGAAACTGGGCATGCCGTTGGCAATCGAGTTCTGCGGACGCCAAGCCACTAGTAGTAAGTAAGTAATTAATGTACGTACTCGTAACCGTTATCACTATCCTCATGATGAGGATCATATCATGAACAAAGTATACATGGGCATGGGTACATTGGGTACGTAAACCGATAAACTTAATATCTAATTAAATTCAAATATGAAAATGTTATCAGATAGAAAATGATAATGCTCGTTGTCGCTAAAAAAGAAGAATGGACCAGTAGTGGCGCGTGGAGTTGTTGTGATCTATGCCATACATATGTCTATGCCCGAGACCGCAATTCGTAAATAACAAAAACACGTCACGAATTTATTTACGAAGCGAAGGTATGTAACGATTACTCGCGAAATTGAAACATTCGTGCAGGTACGTGGCTCACGTCTCATATGAGATATTTATGAGAATTGGGTTAAAAACAAATAAGCTCATTCTTCAGGCAAATAAATAACCTGTTGGGAATATCGGCTCAAACGGATACTCAAGGATATTTATTCAGACATAGGAATCCGTGGGGCAAATTTCTTGTCAGGTAGGGACTTCCTATGTCGATAAACTAAATTGTCGATGCTCGTTCTGTTTATGCTGGTGATTGCCAACGTTGTGTGTTTTTGTAACTAACGATTGACATAGCATATTGCATTACATGACAGTGCCCCCAACAAGTCGAGCAAAACAAAGGCACGGCCTTGCTTTTTACGAAGCAGTCCAGGTCCATTTATATTTCCTGTAATTTTGCGTTGGTCGAAGCAACCCTGCATTTTGTGTGACATGTTGGCTATAACATTACATATGTAGATATATTCTAATTAACATTTAATTTGAACTTGTAGTTTGACAACTATCAAACGTCAAAGTTAGGAACTTACCGATCATTCAAACTCTAAGGTACTTGAGTACTCCTAGCAGGCTCAGAAGCTCCAAATTTTAAACATAGATAGATAGATAGAAGATAGAATACTCTTTATTGCACACCTCAAGTTTAAGTTAGATACAAGAAAAGATAGTTAAATACAAGAAAAGCTTAACTAACAAAAAAAGAAAAAGAAAATACAACCAGTCGATTTAAGATTGAGGCCAAACAATAGGCGGTCTTATCGCTAAAAAGCGATCTCTTCCAGACAACCATAATTACATAATTAGTTTATAACCTACCAAGTCACAGAAAATTCTAAAAATAGGAAAAGTTTACAATGACGAAAAAGGTTTTCAGATGTAATGTTAAAACAAGTTGGTTATTTTAGTCGGTACCGGCGGATGACCATAGAAATCGACTTACCTATTTTCAAATCGGAGAGGAACACAGAGTTTAAATAAAGTAGGCAAGTCGGTGGAAGTCGCGTTCTGTAGACACCCCGACTAAAACATAAATTACCGACTTGTTTTAATATTAAGCACAGCACAAAACTTTTTTGCAGCATTAGAACTGCTGAGCGAGACTTGTGTCTTTTATATGTAATTTTTTGATGGGATTTTCGATTACATTAAGTACAATGGGATATTCCAGACGAAAAACTTGTGACGAGTAAAATTTTTAAATCTATTTGAAAAAAAAGAAGAGTTGTTGAGATTGTAACATGTATTTATATAGCTACAACACAATCTGAGACATACGCTCCTTATTGGGTTATATAGAGCCGACTGGCGTTATCAGGGACGATGGCAAGAGACCCGATGGGGTGTCCTTGGTTCCTTGGAGTTTGGTTCGGATGCTACTTGCGTAGACACGCTGGTTCTCCAACGAACTAATGTAAAAGCGGGCGCAGCGGCTGAAAGCGCCGACATTTTAAAATGTAACAAAGATAAGAGCCTGGGTAGAGAGTATTAGTTTTTACGCCCAGCGTACGAATGTTTTGTGTATAAATCGCGAAACGTCTGGTTGGTGTTACTGGTGAACAAAGAGCTGGTAGCTTCCTCACACAAGCTCAGCATTGCGATACAACGAGGAAATGCCGCCAGTATCCTAGGTACAATGCCTCAAGGGCCTATTATTTTAGTTTTCAGGTAGCTTGTAACTTACTACATATATTTTGTTAGTTCTTTATATTTGTGAATAAACGATGGGAATAGTTATTATTTAATCAGATTTTTACATTTTTAATTACTTACTAGTATATAGAATTAGCATCGATAATTTAGTTTATCGATATAGGAACTAATACTGCGTGGTAAATAAAATTTACCCCGCAGATTCCTGTCTGGATCATATCAGTTTGAATAATCATATTGAACTTTGTTTATCTTACGCCGAGAAGCTGGTATTGGTGTAACCTATTCTTACCTAACTGACAGTGGCATAATGAACAGCTGTATATATGTAATAAATAATGAAGCTAAGTCTCGAAGCAGTACTGGTTGAATATATAGAACTGTAGGCAAACACGGAGGCAATCACGGAGGCTGAGATAGCTAGACAGGCCCCAGCTTCGCCTGCTAATCGGTTCCATAACAGGACATGCCTCATTCAAGAAATACTTGTTCTGTGTTGGGCCCTATGTTGGGCGCCATTTGTTATGTGTTGTCGAGGCAGTGAAAAAAACGGAACGCTAAGGAATACGAGCCAAGGTTTTATTTACAATTCATTCTAATATAAATAAATCTAACTAAATATATGTTCAGGTGTGCAATAAAGAGTTATTGTATTGTATTGTATATGTTTGTGCCAGGAGATATTTCGTCTGATATTGGACCGGGGTTTATCTTCCTACCCGCTGCCTGCTTCTCTAGAGCTCAAATTTGCCTTCTATCCTTATATGATCGACCAAAAAGGGCATGTCTGATGATGGCTAAAATATAATAAAAGTAGTATTACTAGATCTTACCATTATTATCACTATTGTTTCCTATTTTTCTTAACAAATATCACTTAATTAATTTTATATTAAGCAGAGACGTCTGCAAATAAAATTTACAATTTTATAATTGAAAGAAAAATGGAAAAAAATCCCGCGTCCAGCAGGATTCGAACACGCAACCTCTCTGATCACCGGTCAGATTACGCTGCCAATTGAGCCATCCCTAAGGCGTGTACCAAATGAAAGAAATACTGAAAATATTCGCCCGGGCCGGTCAGGCGTCGATTACCTACTCAATTGACAGAGCGATCTAACCGGTGATCAGAGAGATTGCGGGTATAAATCCTGCTCGACGCGGGAAATTTTCATTTTTTTCTTTCAATTATAATACACTATGACTTAGCCCTTTGGTGACCAGACTCTGCACTTAAAACATAAAAATCTCAAAATTACGTAATTTAAACTACGATGGTTACCATGTCAATAAAAAATTAATTCTGAAAATTTAAAACTAAATATGGAAAAGTTCACTGTCACCGACATTAGAATCGGGAACCATCCGCTCCGCAGTCCTACTCATTACCGCTAGGTTACGATAACATTTAGCGAGACGGCGTTAATCAATGACCAGTTATTAATGTTACAACTATATGTCACACTAATATTACGACCTTAGCCCAAAGACATAAGGCTCTTTATTAAATAACTACAAAGGAATAAAAATAACTACTTATACATAATATACCTCCAAAGTCGGCATGTTATACATATAATAGCCCCCTCTGCAGGGTCTTCATGAAGGCAGGTGAAAAAACCGCGCACGTCATTCTCGAATGCACCGGGATGGCAAATTACCGGGCACAGTGACTAGGGTTATCGAGGTCTCTCTCGGAAGTCGTCGGCAATATCAAGGGTCTGCTAAGCGTCCTGAGACAGTTAGGATGACAAGAATAGGCAGTACCCATCACGTAAAATAGGCACAACCTATAGGTAAGTTAATCTTACTAACCCCTTAACTGTTGACATTCGCTGTATGGGAAGCAACAAACCACATACATGTGTCACATTGAGTAGGGTGACCAAATTGTATGCAAATATGTATTTTGCTACCTCGTCTAGTAATGATGTATTAAGAATGACATTAAAATATATTCCTATTCTATACCTATTATTATTCCTATTCTATACCTATTATTATTCCTATTCTATACCTATTATTATTTCAGCTTATACCACGGCTCAGGTAGCCTAGGGTCCGCTTTGGCAGCTAATCCCAAGATTTGGCGTAGGCACCAGCTTTACGAAAGCGACCTGCCATCTGACCTTCCACCCCGAGGGTAAACTAGGCCTTATTGGGATTAGTTCAGTTACCTCATTTCTGTTTAGTCTGGCTTCCAGTTTTTGAAAAAAAATAGTTACCGCTGTAGGTACTAAAAGCAAACAAGCAAAATCTCCCCTAACAATGCATGCTCTGCTCGTTAACGGCGTTTGATGGTAATTCGTAGCCATATTAAAAAAAATGTTCAACAGACAGAAATGCTGCTTTTTTAATAATAAGGAAAGGGTCAGGAAATATCACTATTAATTTGATCTTTGTAACAAATACAATATATGGAAAATTACTCTGAATTCAGAGGAAACGAGGGAATCGAACATGATATATTAAATTTCTTTCACTCGGACCGGGTTTCCTTTCGTCTCAATAGCCCAGATTAAATTACTATATTTATGAGATACATCACTCGAACTTAATTTTTTTCTGTTGTATCATTTAGAGGTACAATAATTGGCATATTTAAACTACGCCCGGTTAACTAAATGATATGGTGTGATGGTGGTGGTAGTAGATTTAAAATATTTAAATAGATGGTGGCTATGTATATCGGAATCGGTTTATATATCAGAAAATGTCTGTCAAAAAACTAAACCATTTTAGAATGCTGCCACTAGTTTCACATGTAAGTAAGTACCTGATACATATGTGGCAACGTTATTTTCGAGATTGATATATCAAGGTACTCTCTTTCTCAGCATTAATTTTGATTGCATCGGCAATTGCATGGGGCCTTACCATAACGTCTTAACGCGATTCAGTTGACGACCTAAACTGAGTCGCTTCCATACAACTGAACCTAAACTGAATAGCGTTAAGACATCATGGTAAGGCCCCAGGACTAATTGCGTCATTTTTTCATCAAATTATCAAGAGAATGGCGTAAAGTATCTACTAGTCATCTGTAATCTGTGACAATAACCAAATGCCAGGATGAATAAGCTTGCTTATATTAAAACTTATTCCTAATGAAGGTAAACGGAATCCAATAGGAAATTGTATAAATATAATGTAGGAAGGACATTCCTAGTTCAGGGATAATGCTACGACCGAACTTGGCCCAAGATAAAACGCTCAAAACGAATAATGATGAATGAGATAAAGTTATATTGAAAGATCAAGATGATAAAAATTTCAACTGTCCTTTGTATTGCTTGAGCCAGCTGACAGGCGGACATTACAGATAGCATATGTAGGCTGTCTGTTCGTAACTTCGTATATTATACTCACACCTGTATCCCATTGAGGTACATTGTCAGAGCTACTACTACGATCCTTACATACTTATTTCGCTTCACTAACATCCATATACATTTTCGTACATACATGCTCGTCAATTTGAAAAAAAGGTTTATTAAATGAAATCACTTTTTCGACTACCTACCTGTAACGTAAACAAAGTACTACTACTTACCAAAATCAGATGTTCTTATAAACCAACCAAATAGTTAAATCAAAATCCAATTATGGTTGTTGATGAACTAAGCGAAGTATAAATAGTTTGTCAAATATTTTTTCAGTGTACCTATTCTCTTTAGCCGGTCATATACGTTTGGGCATATCCGCGGGATCTGCCAATCAGTGTGGTAAATTTCAACACTGGTACATACTAGTAGGTAATAATGTAGGTAATAGGTCTTACAATAAAAATTACAAATGAATTATAAGCCTAATAATAAAATTTAAACTACAATACACTAAATAACAGATAACTTTAACTTAAACTAACTATACCTCGTTCCGGCTCTCACCCTGCCCAAACGTGCGAAATATGCTCGCGGTATTACCGCGCTGGATGGCGAGCGATATTTGTTGAACAAGGTAGGAGCCGGGTCGGGGATCACCACCTCAGGAGCCGGATCGGATATCACCACTTCGTTTAGAGTTCACCACCTTTCCTGACGCGGGTGACATGGATTTAAGTGTGAATAGTGTGATCTGGGCGCAACTAGCAACCTGTCACTGCAATATCGTTACCTTTATCTTTAAGCCCCTTAATTGCTAGAAGTGGCACTGAAACTTAAGCATTTTCATGTTCCGTTTTTGTGAATACAAGCATGCATTTATGTATGTATTAATTATTATACTACAAGCAGAGAAGGCGCTAATAAAACCTTTGTGGATCTTCCATCTCGAGCTACACAATAGGCATAGGCACTATGTTGAAAAACTATTATTCAAATTAGTCCGTCAGTTAGGTTTTGTCTAAAATGATTAGATGAGAATTGTACCTAATAGTGACGTTACGCGAAACTTGAATGCACTGTATTTTCGTCATTTTTGATTTGACGAACAAACGAAAAAACACGTGTACAATATTTTGTAATAATCTAAAAGACGCCGCGGTATAGTATATGATGATAATTATAGTAAACCATCCTAAACAGAGAGCGTCGCTGGCCCAGCGGTAAGAGCTTGCGACTTTAAATCCGAAGGTCGCGGCTTCAAACACCGGCTCGTACCAATGAGTTTTTCGAAACGTATATAAGAAATATAATTTAATAATTACCAATCGCTTTTCGGTTAATGAAAACATCGTGAGGAAACCGGATCCTAGTTTACTCTCTGGGTGCCTACGTCATATCTTGGGATTATTTTCCAAAGCGGATCCTAGGCTCCCTGACTCGTGGCTTAAGCCAGAAAAACGCTAGGAAGAAAAATTAGACTAACTGGCTTGGATGCTCTGCTGGTGGCATCCAATATTTAGTGACTGCTCTCTGTCTATTATTGGCCCTTAAAATCACCATTAAATGAAACTGACAACTCTCTTGCTTCTCCTATATGTAACATCACTAGGAGCCATTTGGAGCCGTAGGATAAATCTGATTAAAGGTAAAATTGACAAACCGTATTATCGATATTCTGGAGCTTTTAGATACCTTCTCTTGAATTGTAGATAATTCAGCATGTAAGCACGTATTCGGCACTTTTCAGCAGATTTGCAAATAAAGGTGGCGTTTCGCAATTCCACTGTAATACAAATTGTCTACGTTTTAATACACCCCTATTTATTTTTTAATGTAAATGGATCGGGCGGAGTTTTAAAAAACAAAATATTTTGTTTTATTCGCTCCGCGATGTTGGACACAGAGGCGTTTATCAGTGAAATTTTAAATAGGCCTGCCTTGTGTATGGCACAGCACACAGGTTTGGGTTTGCGCAAATGCGGATCCAAATGTTGAAGTACATAATCGAATGTATCTACACTCATTCGAGTGTACTCATAAAATTTTTGGGTATAGTTATTCATTAAACAAAGTACTGAATTCACTCAAGGTATATTACTCGCGCGTCTATTTACTTCGTGCACACCTTCTCTCCTATTTAAAATGTCTGTAATAAAATACGAGCTATTTTCGAGACACACTGAAGGGCCACTTTTGATTGTGCCAGCGTCGTTTGGAATTCGCAGGCCTAACCAACTGGTATCAGCAATAGTGCATGCATGAACATCATGTACATAGACTTTACTCGTGACGTAACTTTAAGCATAATAATATATTGGCGCAAGAGATTGCGGTAGTTTGGGCAAATTCCAAAAATATTATGATTCAAATATTTGGGCGAAATTTGGCGTTTTATAATTACATCGTATATTAAAATCGACAAATTTTATGGACATCGGATAAAAAGCAATTTTTAACCAGTTAGTTTAAGGTGTCAAAGGTTGTCTGGAAGAGATCGCTCTTTAGCGATAAGACCGCCTGTTGTTACCCCTTACTGTTACTGTTCTGTATTATTATTTTCTCTTGTAACTGTATTTCATCTGTGTGAGGTGTGCAATAAAGAGTATTGTATTGTATTGTATTGTGTCGCACTATTAAACGCCAGCACAGATTTGTACCCGTCAATCCGATGTTTGATCATGAGGAAAAAAATTATCTCCTGTGTGGAATTAAGAAATTGTAGGTAGGTATAGAGTCCACTCATGTTATATCTTCCAAGCAAATTAACTGTCAAATATTACAGTGCTCTTTTAAACGTCAAACTTCAATGAAATTACGTTTTTAACATTTACTTAACACACTCAGAGTAGTAGTAATATTTTTAGTAATATTAATATCTTTAGTTTTACGCGCTTTCAAATCATACGTCGGAAAATTTAAATAAAACGAATCTTATTAAGTAATTGTAAGAACTCCACACGTAAATTGATAATGTTATTTCTTGAAAACTAGAAGCGACAAATTGAATCAAAAATTAAATATATTAAATATAGCACACATATCGAAATTATCTTGCAGTACCCTAAGATCTTTAAGAGCGTAACGTATTGGCACGTAGCGCCAAACTATAAGCACTAAATTGGTGTAAAATAGCTTTTAACATTTGGTTACAGACAGTTATTTATTACTTATTATAGAGCTTACCCTTGCTTATCTACCTTACACTTCAAAACATAACACAGAGATCAAATTAGTTTGACATAATTCGTTTGATTGGTCACATTCAGGAATTTCACGCAGTTAGTTCAATTTGTTTTGGGAAAAAACAAATTGAACAAACTCCTATCACGTGTGAGTGTGACGTCATTTAGGAGAAGAAGTAAGCCGCAAAGTTACAAAAACTTTGGACAAAATAGATCACTTTAGCGCAGAAAATTATTCAGTCAGATTTACACGCTTCTGGATCTAAGCCAATGTCAATTAATAAAATCATTTGTGACCAAGAGTCTGTGGTCGATGCAAACAGCTGTCGCGTAATTTGAACGTATGCAAGTCGAGTTCTTACCGGAACCAGTGTAAAGTGGACCCTAGGAGCATTTACAAAAATTTCTAGACTCTTCGAAGGCTGAATGAAGGCCAAGCTCATCGTAGGGTCAAATATATGGATGGAACACACCATAAGCGATGTGTGCTTTAGGGGCAATTTCCAGGAAAAGATAAAGTTTGAGGAAAAGTTAAATTATAATAGACTGATATTCTTAACCCTTCAAAATTCAAAATTTCAATGCATATACCGGGTGTTGCCTACATGTATGATACCAAAACGAAACATGTATGATACAAAAACGAAACAAGTTACAATCATGTTCTCTTGAAATGTAGAGTTTCTTAGGGGAAGTTTGGCAACATTCGTACAGATTTTACTCTAATCTCTAAAAAAAACTGTAACTCAAATAAAATAAATGAAACACACTTAAATAGTCCACCTATTTCATATTGATAATAGTGGAGTATAAGCTTAATACTAAGCGACAAAGACAAGCTATGACGATTTTTGCGGTTAGTCGCGGACGGTCTAGAACGCAAAATGACTAGTGCAATATGTTACCTATATCGCAGTTAGTCTACATTGCAAAACGGACTAGAACGCAAAATGACCACTTTTTTTATATAGGTAGGTTAGGTTCGTTAGGTATCTTCAAATGGCCGAAGGCCAAACAGCACAGAATAGGAGCCCCGCGGTAGCGGGGCTCCGTCGACATCGCTTTAAAGTTAAGATAAAACGGAAAAAATAATGTGGGCATTTTGCGTTCTAGACCGTTTTGCAATGTAGACTAACTGCGATATAGGTAAAATATTGCACTAGTCATTTTGCGTTCTAGACTTTTCGCGAATAACCCGATTTTTGTAAAAAGTGTAAATTGTATGAATGTACCCCACGTCCGGAGTAGCTGCATACAGTACATTTCTAATCGCAAGATATTTATCTATGTATACTTTCTCTTAAAATGTATACTTTTATATAAAATACAATTCGCCATTTGTACTTTTATTTTTGTGCAATAAAGTTTTAAATAAATAAATAAATTCGTTACAATAATATTTACCTCATGTCAAACGTATTTAAGCTCACGTGGGGTACAGTCGTACAACCTGAGTCTATTTACATTTGTATGACTGTGTGAAGGTAGGTACCCCACACGATATAATTATGAAATTAAAATAAAATAAATAATTCTAAAGAATATCCAAAGACGGATGTTTGTTTCATAGTCTATGGAATTTGGTAATATACAACACAAAAAAAAACTTTGCAATTTTAGCAAACATTAGAACAGATAAATGTATTTAAAGATACATCACAAAATTACTTTGACAGAACAAAAACACAGAAACGCTCTTTTTAAGGTAACCAGAAGACTTACTGTCACCATTCTTCTTGAGTATCCTAAACGTATTGGAAGGAGTCTTCCATGCAAAACTAATTTTTCAGCGAGTTTTCACAATCGAGATATAGAAGAGTCGAGTGTACGAATCGTGCCAAACTACCCCTATATCGTCGTCAGTTCTAAATTTAAAATGAATTTGGTTTTTACCTAGGATGTTTTAGGTTTAGGATCTATATTGATAATTCATGCATTTAACGGTTAAATTACTCACACTCAGATGTTTATAGATGTCACCGTTAAATTGTGAACTCCTGACAGATTACAATTTGACAAGGGATATTATAAACTAACCTAACCTATCCGTTTGTTTACAATCTCGCGCGTTAGTTTATAAACTAACGGTACTCACAATTCTACGGTGACATAGATAATAAATGCAAAAGTCCTATAAACTTTATCTGGAAGTAGGTAAATAGGTTAAAAAAATAGGTCGGTAAAATCCAACAGGAAAAACGTTTGTGTTTGTTTGGAAATGTTTGTATTTGTGGCAATTAATGTGAAACGATATTTTGTTGGATTTTATAGCGTCCGCGATATATCAGTTACGATAAAAATAGCTATTATAAATGATTATCAAAATATTACTACTAGATTATTACTTGTATATTATGCAATACTTAATTTACTCATTTTAATAACAAAATATATACAGTAAGTTGCAAGCTTAAAACTAAACTAGGCACTTGAGGCATCGTGCAGTTAGAACCCTTGTATGTTTTTGCGAATAGAACATAAATGCAGCAAAAAAAAGAAACAAGACTGTGTTTTTATGTATGAGTTTCGTCGGAGAAAGCTCTTAAACAACTTAGCTCTGTCCAACAGTAAAACCGCTGTTCGACTAAAGATTGAAACTTAATCAGTTATACAAGCAGCTGTCTCCGGCGAGAAAACCGGCTTAACCATTAATCGAAATCGAATAGTTTCTACTCGTAAATTATTTAGATTCAAATCCCTTATATATTGAGATGAAAAAATATTATTTACCTATAAATTAATTACAAAGTCAAAGCTTTCTATGAGTTTCGAGACGAATGGAATTTTCATATATTTTTTTGTTTAGCAATACAAAACAACCGCGTAACTCCGAGTTATGAGGCTAACCCCGGGCGGTGCAAGTGGCCTTTAGTCAATTGAGAGTAATAAATTGTGTATGGGATTGAAAAAAGTTAAAATACACATCACACCGTGTGCGTTAGCCAAGATCGCTAACGCTCATTCGCGAACGGAACGCAACCGTCATTGTCACACTAATAAGGTAGAGTGATAGAGAGAGATAACTACCTACTACGCTTCTGAGCGTGATAGATTGGCATCTTGGTGACGCACGCTGAAGTGTTCTGTTAACTTACTACTGGCGCCATAGCGACAGCGTGTGGCCTACGCGTGTCACGGCGGCATCGGCAGACTCTGCATTGTTCACGCCGAAAATCATTGCACCGAATATCACTTTCCAACCAACGTATCGCAGAATTTCATTTCATCGAAAGATCAGTTGCCATTTGTTTCGCGGACGTCTCTTTCGCTTATTATCATAATCGAACCTAACCTAACCTAGTTGACAAATGAAAATTCGGCCAAATTAAAGTTGGCAAATAATAATTTGGTAAATGTTGGTATGCCAAGTGAATAATCTGGGAAAAGTTGGTTGGCAAGTGATATTCGGCAAAATTATTTTCGGAGAAAAGGCAGGATACCCCCTTGAACATGTTAAGTTTGGTTTCCACTAGAGACAAACTCGGGTCGAACAGCCTCGACTAAAATAAACAAACAACATTCTCTCCACTCCTTTGAGCATAGTTAAAAAAACGACATACAATGGCTCAGCTCGCGGCATTGAATTAGCCCTGTGTCGCGGCCGGCTTCACGTTGACGTTGAGGCAGCGTCTCCACTTGCGCGGCCTCAGGGCGAGGCAGCAGCTTGACCCGAGGCTGCCTCCAGTGGACACCCGGCTTTACTCTTTAGGTCATAATAAAGATTTGATAACAAAACATTCCATACAAATGCCAACTTAATACAAATAACTTTGAAGGCACCAATTCAAACAAGTTTTTGAAATATTCCCTACTTTAAGTAGTTCAATATTTGTAAGTTGGTATTACACTTGTTCATTTTCCTCGTTCCGAATATATATTTCTCCGCGAGTATCGCTATATTTTGTCGCTTCGCAGTTGCAAACAAGTTATTCACAAAAATATCAGGGTCTCAGCGCCAAGTATAATTTTATGGCTTTTGGTGTTGAGACCCTTGAAACCCCTCAGCCCGAGCGCTAGGGTCCTATTTAATAACCTCACGAAGCGTCTGGTCGAAACCACCAGCCACCCAAAGACCGTGTCCCGTGAAAGTTGTATTGACTCGCTCATACAACTTCACACCACTACTTCTACGCGTTCGCCAACAGGAAGTGGCCCCAGCGGTTCTCAACCGGACCTACGCCGCGCGCCCACTCCGAAGCTATCCCCCAACACTAAGGACGATCAGAAAAGGTAATTTTGCAGAGTAGTAAAAAAATTATATTGATAATAATAATACCGCCATGGCAAACAAATATACTCCTAGCGCCCTATCAACTGTTAATTAAATGGCTGAAATCAGCACGCAGCTGGCAGAAATGAATGCAATGGTGCTTACTGCTTATGAAGTCTTCATATGTAACCACTGAGAAGCAATGAAGATAGTATCAGCAAAATTTCCAACGACATAAAATCGACTATGAATCCACTTTTATCGGCAGAAGAGCGACAGGCAAGTGATTTGGACGAAAGCTTCAAGATAATAAGAAAGATATTACCTGCATGTCCTGCTCCCCTACTAGCTTACAAATTAGGTAAGCTTAAGAATAATTTAAAACAGAATGTTGAAAGTGTGTCTCCCCTCTAAGAAAGATGTACTTGGCCGATTTTTTATTTAATATTTGTACCTAATACAGTACAAGTAAAACAAATGTAAGTACTTACACTTGTTTATTGCCTTCCTCCTAAATATTAGTTTTATAAACATTACTAAGTTTCTTCCGAGATCAAAATTAACTCACTAAGGCTCGCTGGCCTCGCTGCTACTATTTATAGCCGTACTTGCACAGACATTCTCGTATATTTACCTACAAGGTACATACCTACTAGGCTGGTCCTTATTTATTCGAAGTTAAAAATGTTAATGGGGACAATCTTAATGTGTTCTTTGGCTTTAGAAAATATACCAGATGTGATCCGAAAGTTCACAAATCTAAAAGAGACTGTTCCGGTAAGAAATGCAAGGGTTGATACTGTAAGTGTGGTGTGTCGTGAACGTGATCGAGTTTCAAGTGAGAAAGCGGAGGGTAGTAGTGCCAGTGACAGACAACACACAAAATAAGCGAATCTGTAAGAGTACACAACACAACTAAAAACTCACAGCTCGTCAGTTTAATTCGTGAGCATGGCGCTTGCAACAGGTCGAAATATCGGGTGCTCATTAAAACAATTTTAAATATTGGTTACAATTTATAGATGCTGTACACACAGATATCCGAATCAAGAATAAAAATATCACAAGTCCCAGTGCGATGGATCGATATTACCTACAACACGGCATGCGCCACATCTTTATAACGAATGAATTGGCCACCTTGCTTTCTGTTGTTCTATTCGGAAAAAGACAAATCATACACTTTTATTAGCGGTTATATTCAAAGTCGCAAATTTTACAACTATTATTTTGAATGCCCATTCAAATGAATCACACGAATATCTACACAATGGCGGCTTTGTTACAATGTCGGTCTTAAATCTTTACATAAAAGGTGGTTACGCTAGGGATCTCTTTTGTTATCCAGATAACATCGTAAACACGACAAATATTATATAAATATATTACTGTCTCTCATTTTGTACCAGAATCCTATACAGGTTGCTCCGGTCCCGAAAACAGGGAATCAATATGAATTGGCTTGGAGTGAAAGTCATTTCAGGCATAATTCAATTTCTAAATACATTACTTTGTTTTATATCTAGTTTCATGTTTTTGTTATATGAAAATCTGGTGGCACTGTCTAAACTTTATCAACGTCTGTTAGAATATAAGAGATTGAGTGATATACTCGAATTATATCAAACATGTAACAGAAAGAACCGCTTTCCAAGGATACGCTGTATACATTTAAATAAAAACACAGGATTAAGTTTGGACAACTTGCCATGAAATATTGGCATTCTGATTTCAATTTTAGATAGCCTCGATTTTCGATCGAGCCTTTTTTTATGGTACCTAACATGAAATATACAGCAGCCTCTGAAAAAATGCTGGTACGAGTAACTGTTGTGATTATAGTAGGGGAGGCCAAGAGGCTTTTGTAGTAACTCCGGCGCGGCAGACTAACATATATACCTTGTAACCTGTTAAGTTAAGTACCTCCGCTTCGCCGCATATAAAACTTTGATATAAAATCGATCTTGTTAAAAAAGATATGGTCAAAAATACTCGTATGCATCAGGTTAAGGAATAGTGAAAGAATTACTTATTAAAAAGTGACCATTTCAAAAATCTGACGATTACAGCGAAACTTTAAGAACTGGCAGGTCACAAAGTTGCAAAAAAAAACCTTATCTTGACTTACTGCAATGCGGTAGATTTTTTTTTAGATAAGGTTGCGCGACCTTTTTATTATCTGACACGCTCGAGTATTTCCATGTAATCTATATATTTTTTACATTAAAAAAAGTTTGTAGTGCTTTCCCCACCACTAAAAAAGAAAACATCATATAACCTTTTATTCTTCTAATAAACTAATCTTAAAATTCCAATAGGTCCCCGTCCCCACCCGACGCTCGACGCTCGAGTTACAACAAATTTGCCGAAGTAATCCCGTCACCCCCGCCTCTGTTCTGCCACCTTGCAACTAGGCACGAACTTGCGTCACCTTGCGTTCCACACTTATGTTGTCACTGTCATTGATTCACACCAATGCCTGAGCCTGACTACTTAAAGCCTCCTCCTCACGCCTACATGCCTCACGGCTTAGTGAATTTTTAATGGAAATATCTTATCAGCAAATTACAGGAGAAAACAAAAATATTATTTCTTCTGACGCTTTCAATACTTCGTTTTTTGTTTTGTTATTTACATTGATACTATTATGATATAATATACTTTCTTCTAAAATCTTTCGAAAATGGACTAAAGGTCAGGCAAGGTATGCCTCGCGATCGTAAACAATCTCATTTTCCTGGAAATATGTTACGAGCAGGTTGAAATGGAGCCAAATAGAAATAAAAACACTGAAAACGAAAGCTGCAACTATAAAACCCGAACGTAATATACTTGACATTTATTTCACTGTGATTTTCAAGAGGAATAACGTCCATGCAACGTACCTTATTATTATTGGAGATACTATTGTTTTTGGGGGGAAATGAAGAACCGGGGGAAGGTAAGTAACCATACTTATGTCAAAGGAAATGAAATTTATTGAAAAAAAAATTAGGTACTTAACCAAATATTTTTTCAAAGATAAAACTAAACAGTTTTCATATATTTAAAGCTGGTATTTATACTTCTCTGACCTTTTTAACTTAGTAACATTTTGTGTGAAAATGTTCAAGTATTTCATTTATTCTGTAGAAGACTATGCTGAACAAGAATACAAATGTTTTGTTAAGATTCAATAGGGGCGAAAACCAGATAGATGTTTGAAGCTCGCTCACCAAAAAATGGTAAAAACAGACAAAAAAATTTTTTTCTCATTCGTACCTAAGTGGGACCTTCAGAGCCTTATAAAATAAATTAAGGTTAACTTAATCTCTTAGCTTGAACAACTTGTATTTGAGATGATGATATTTGTACTTTGTCTAAAAGTTTTTCATTTAGGTATTCCACATAAGTAATTCAATTAAATTTAAATGATGTTTAAATTTTTGTATTAAAACATGTACTTAAAAATGTTTTTGTAACTATGAAAACTCATGGCAAAAATATAGCTGAATCGGCCAAATTTATATACCGTCCGTCCTCTTACAGTTAGGTCCGATATAAACTTGAATTAATTATTGAAACAAATATGACGGACCTGGGGCCTTACCATGACGTCATAACGCGATTCAGTTGACAACCTAAACTGAGTCACTTCCGTACAACTGAAGGCCTAGTATAAAAATTGTACGACATTAACTCCTCGACCGCGTTAGCGTATCGAGGGGTCAAAATATGAAAGTTGCCGGATGATTTAAATAAACGGCAAACATAATTAGAGCTCCCGATACGCTAACGCGGTCGAGGAGTTAATGTCGTACAACTTTTATACTAGGCCTTCTGGGCACAGCTAAGGATGACTCGCACTAGAGCGGGGCGGGTCGGGACGATCCGTCAGTTTCTATAGAAAACGGCACGTGACACCCGAGGGCTACGACCTATCACGTGATTCTTTCTATAGAAATTGAGAAACCGGTCAAGTGCGAGTCGGACTCTCGCACGAAGAGTTCCATACCATTATACAGTCTGTTACCAGTACTCAGGCATTTTTTAAAACTACTTATAATATATATGTTCAGTAGGCTATATGCACTTGAAATAGATAAGGCTTATATTTTTTTCTCAGAAACTATGTTGGTTCAGCATTATATCCCTATCAAAATTTCTTAATTTTATTTTATTTTAGCTGTGAAAATAATTATTGAAAAGACCAAAAAAATTTGTGAAATTACAAACGGTTAAAACGCTGTCACGTCGAGTGTGACGTCATTGGATAGGTGCGTCTGTACACCAAACATTCGAGAAGCCAAGAACGCGAATGAACAGAGCGCTGCTCTGTAATCTCGCGTCTCGGTTTCTCAAATGTTTGGTGTACAGCCGGCACAGAAGCACTAGTATCCAGATCATTATAAAAAAGCGTGCGAATCGTGAATCGTCTGTGTCAAATTGTATACATGTCGTCGTATGGAATTTCCTTCATAAGAAATCTAGTGTTTCTCGTTCTGCAACTCATATTTTTGCATTTTGGCACAATCCAATACATATCCCATCTTTAAAGCGGTTTTATGACTTGTAGTTGTATGTCGTTTTCCACTGTAAATGTAAACACAATTGGCTGAACAATACAAGACTAATTAAATAATAAACAATTTTTAGGTTATGTTGGCCGGTCAAACACGTTCATAAATCATAATGTTAATTCACATCAATTGATCTGAGAAATGTATTATATCTGAAAAAATCAGGATACGTGTAAGCAATATCTAAATTGTACGTAATTTTATGCATTATTAATTCACAATATGAATTACAATTATGCATCGTAATCTGATTCAGACTGTGTACCGGCCTTAGATGAACAATGACGTCACAGCTCAGCTTGTCGGAATGGCGGGCGTTTCAAACGCCCGTTTTTATTTGGAGTTTTTGAAAGAAGATTTATCTATTAAATTTTAGTTATTATGCGCTGAAAATTATTTTACAGTATTTTTATGATAAAAGCTATCCACCAACAATAAATTTAAAAAAATAGTGAATATTCCCTATTAGCAATAGTTTGCACGTATTAGCAAATCATAATTATGTTAATTAACTGCACAATTTGTTTTTCTTAACTCGTACTTAACATGTGATAGGTGTACCTACTGCGTAATTGTCGTAATTCATATCATTGATGCCTTGGGTCGCGCCGTAGTATACGGGGTAAACAGATGGGACAACCGAGCCCAGAATTATTGTTGTTGTCTTTATCATTATGTTCATGAATAAATTATTTGAGAAGTTTTTATATGAACTTAGTCATAACAATTTCAAAATCTGTTGACGTCCACACGTTTCAAATAAGTAAATAAACGAAATATTACTAAAACAGATTTTCGTTTTTCCATGAAGATTGAAGTGAAGAAAGGGTGAAATCGCTTACGATGCACGAAATCTATCAGATTTGATTTTATTATACGGCGAGACACATGGATAATGCAGTTCATGCCTTATCAAGAACGCTTCCCAAATCGACGGCATCCACACATTCCCGATTCATAAAACGGCTCTCCAGTGAGTTCGGGAGAATAGGCCAATCGTATTTGGTCAGCCTGAACGGACCATGAAAGAAATCGTGACCGTTAAATTGAAGAAAGGGTTCCCGAAAGTATGTGCAAACAAGGTTAACCAACAGTAATATTGTAGAGAGTTATTATGAAAAACAACATTGTAACAGCTGTTTGTAGTTCGTAAGCTGGATAATGCGAATTTTGTGCGTTGCGGGAGACGGCCGATAAATTATATTAAGGGTTAGTAATTAATTGTGTTTCTTCCTGAAAAATGCATTTAATTTGCCATAGTTCTCTTGACGTTCAAAGATTTACTAAACATAAAAATAGGTAGACAATAGACATCGGTATGTGTGTAACTGTAAAAATAGAGTTAGGTTATATTAGGTACCTACGTACATACCTAAACGCAAACGTTTATTTCGATGACGTATCGTACGTAGTAAATAAAGTTGTTGTCATTTATATACACTTACTGTGTATTGCTGGCAATTAAAGTCTTGTTAGAAAATTAGTCATGTCGGAATTTAAGTAGATTGATTAAATTAAAGTCACAGTTAAGTTAAGCAAGTACTTTATCCTCCTTTATTAAAAGCCCAGGTGCTGGTAACATACTGTATATTATAGAGGTACAAACACACCAAAAATCACGTTTGTGTATGGGGGCCCCTCTAAAATATATGTTATATTTTAATTACTTATTTTAAAGTGACTACTATCACGGTTCATGCGATACAGTTTGGTGACAGTCGAACGGACGGACAGACAGACGAACAGACAGCGGAGTTTTAGTAATAAATAGAAACCCTAGAAATATTGGTCTAACCCTAGAGATAGCGGTTGGCACCCGGTGCATACAAAGGATGCAGCCAAAAGGTAAAGACAAAGAGTCAATACCGCAACTGGTAGAGCGCGTAACCTAGAGTCACGACTTCTGTCTTACCACAGGCAGTGAATTTAAGTACTAGTTTTTCTTTATTTCTAAGCTCTTACGCAAGTTCTAACGATCAAATTACCCGCTTTTGGTAGATTAGGCCTTTCATATTCTGTTACTTATCTTAGAACTCGACTCTCGACCGCTAAGCTTAGCCAGGCAAGCTGCATCCTGTCTCATTGGCAGGCACCCGAAGCTAATTTTTTAGTTGTCTTGTATAACTATCAGCATAACTTAACACACATCTGAAATGAGCGCTTACACACTAAGCGCTTGCTCACAGCCCGTGAAAAAGATCTTTCGGATTTTCTTGATCTATAGTTATGAGATGGAGTCCCGACGGCCGGACAGATAGATTCGAAATATGCCGAACTATTTTCGATTTTATCAACATAACCCTGCACAGGTATTTTAATAAGCGAAAGTGATACTTCTCTACTTCTTTGCCAGACCCATTACCGCTAATACCCTATTTTTTCTCGAAAGTTCTTCTTGAAGCACACGGACTGTACTTAATAAATACGAGCACATGGACGCCAATAACATATTACGAGATGTCCACTTGTAGTTTATCTAATAGTTTAGTAATCTGTCCTTTGACTAAATGACAATCAAATTAGTTCCAAGCTAAATACTGGCTGCTTATGTGATTGGGTTAGTTAATTGCGAACATTGTACAAGTGCCAACATATTATACTAATTAAATAGTCGCTCTAATTTACACAGACGTTTCAATTTATGCTAAACGTTCTCCGTAATGAAGCTTTGCAAATGACAAGTCAATTTAAAAAGATAAAATTCCGACTGCTGCTTTGTTTTGGGGCCAAAATTTGATATTTTATTTATTTTTGCTTAGCCAATAATACTCCCCTAAAATTTGATGTACATCTATGATCATATCATGATCATATGTATGTAGGTATTACATGTCATATGATCGTCCTATTTCAGTCCTATCTGTGAGTCTCATGTGTAATATCGGTCTAAGACGAATTAACCTATAATGACACCTCACAGGTTGAAATATAGGCTGTGGGTCGTACAAATAAATGTTGTGATTAAGAAATCAGTATTAGGTAATTATAGAAAAAAAATCGTTTACAAACCAAGCAACATTTTGACAGTTATAGTAGAATAAGAACAAGAGAAAAAGACAGGAGATATGATTCATTTGACTATTAATGAAATATCTTGGCCAAACTATGGTTGCGGCAGCGTGCGGTAAAATATATATTATGGCAGATATCAACAGGTCATTTTTTACCACAAATTTAAACCGATGCACATGTTGCATTCATATTAAGGTATTCATCTCACTGAGTAAGATATTAAGTGCAAGACGAGTTTTATCTCACCATGAACTTCTAGCGTGCCAGGGTATTATCCAGGTAGTATTGTAAGATATCAGAGTATCCGCATCGCATCAACTCACCGCCTGCCAAACCTCACCAGATTTTATAAATTCTTATTGATTCACCTGCATTGAATCAACCAAGTACCAAAGTCTCGTCTTATGTTTTGTATCTACATTCATTACTATAACCAGTCATTTACAGCCACAAGTGATGTGGCGGGCAAGTGATGTGATATACATTTTTGGAACAACACCCGTCTAGGACCATTTACATAAATGCTCGTATCCACTGATAACAAGCCATTGATTGCCTCTAAGACCTGGCGTATGTGCTATAGCGCAACAGCTATGAAACACCCGTTCATAGCACTGCACTCGTCTACACTACACCTGAGTTAGCCGCTACCTCCAGAGGGTTTATATTGTCCAAGCGAGGACATTTTTTGCTATATGTAAGTATGTCTCTACTGGTTTACTTGATGGTTACGATCACGAAACATCAGATTGAGCCGGCTAAGTATCCAAGCACAAACATATTTGATATCAGAATATATAAAGACAACAATTTCAGACACTTGGCTTTCATTCCAGACATGAGCCGCGACCTCCAGGAGATGTATGATATGTCTCACTGACTCTAATACTATCTTAACTTAAAGAATATATAAAAGTAAAGCTCAGAGCAGAAAGTTCACTTGTTTCAGAAGAATCACATTTACGGAAGTCGCGCTATTTTACGAGCATAGACAATCATATAGAATAGAAAATATTCTAACCAATCAGTTTCAGTGTTGCTATGTACAATATATACATATCGCAAGACGTCGCGACAATGGTCAAATACATGGTAAGTATCTATACACTACTGTATAGATACTTACCATTGGAATTGTAAACCACTGCCTCGTGATCCCAACCCTGGGCACTTGGCGGTCTTGGTCACTTTTTCCTTAGTATGTGACATCTATTTGTTTTGAACGAACCTTAAACGCATATTTAAACATAATTATTAAACGGGTCTAACGCGAATTAATTTGTTTACCTTATTTACCGACGTTTCGACACAGGTTTCACTGGTCATGGTCGCGGCTGACTGATGTCCCAGCAAAATGTCAAAACAGAGATTTGTGTAACTACCCAACGAAAAGTCTATGTAGAAATTTGGGGTAAACACACAATTTTTAAACTACCCACAAAACATATGTTAATTATTGTCAATAGTCCGACACACGACACTCACAATATCCCCGCGTACATCCGAAGATATATCCCGTGGCTGCAACTTCTGGATCACTGGTCCCCAAGTTGGTGATAAGTTAAAACCATCCTCCCTATTAAAATTTCTGGGGTGTTTCTTGATTTCAATTGCCTCTCGAACTACTCGAGGATAATAATGGCGTTCAGTGGAGACAATTTTTGGTTTATGGAGTTCAATCCAGTGATTTACGCCAGATGTAAGAAGATGTTCGGCGACCGCGGATTTGTGTACTTGGCGGTTTTTAACTGCCGCTATGTGCTCCTTCACCCTCTCTTGCACGCTCCGTTTAGTTTGGCCAATGTACACACTTCCGCAACTGCATTCTATTTTGTACACGCCCGGGTTTTGGTATGGAATGACATCTTTTGAACCTTAAACGTTTAAAATATGAAAGGATTGCAAATACTTATGAAATTTCGGACTCTGGCTGCCGTGAACGGGGAGCCCAGTGGTTAGGGCGTCTGCCGCGAAAGCAGGAGGTCGCTGGTTTGATCCCAGCCCTGCTCACCGGGGGCCTTGGTCACTTTTTCCGTAGTATATGACATCTCTTTCAATTTATAAATAATAAATGATTTGATTCGTGGTTAACAATTGTAAAGTATGGGGGCGACCCTCAATTCTCGTTGAAAATATCCTGTAAAGATTATCTAGAAGGCAGCATGAGATTTTGTACCATTGTTGTTACATACCAACATATGTACATACGACGGATTGTCCATGTAGATTTGGGAGAATTCGCTCGTCGTCGTTCAATAATATGTTAAACATAGAGTTCGTATTAGGTCTCTGTAGTAGTTGAATTCGTAACTCGGCATGCTGCATCAATTTAAGCAGCAGCATGCCGAGTAATTGCTTGCTGGAATAATATCTTCAAATCGGACTGACACTTTAAGGGTGAAGACAGACGAGCGTTGTGTTGTGCTTGTGAGTAATTGTAATGTAATTTCTGCTGTGCATTCGGCTTTATACATGGGGCTGA
The DNA here is from genome assembly GCA_949128165.1 of Lathronympha strigana. Classification (NCBI taxonomy): domain Eukaryota; kingdom Metazoa; phylum Arthropoda; class Insecta; order Lepidoptera; family Tortricidae; genus Lathronympha; species Lathronympha strigana. Next base: position 8,365,218 of record OX421911.1, read on the forward strand.
CGTAAAATTTCTTACCCTAACACTGGGCTACCCGATCACGACCGCCAGTGTCCGCCAAGGGGGACCACAAACAAAACTGGTTGGCAACATCTGTTAATTGGATGTCTGGGATCTGTACAATATCTATGAGCACTCAGATTGAGGTGCGCTGTTTTTGCAAACGAACATCCCATTGGAGCCCGCTCTGAGTTACTTTCGTGCCACAACTAGCACTCGCAGCTACTTTGATATAGTTACGTATATTAATGCATGTCAAGATGTATTTTAATTTAGCAAATAATTATTTTATGTAAATGCTTACTTGGTTACAAATCGTATTCACTGCGAAAAACTGTTTGCTGAAAGCGGCAATCGGCATTTATATGTTCAATAGAAATAACTCCGAATACTAAAGGAATCTATTTTTAATCTTCTTTTACAAGGATTAGGCGGGCAGACGAAAGTGCCGACGAACTCACTAATCTCGCAACTTTCTTGTTACATATGTATGTTCACAAGAAATCCAATATACTTACCTTACATTAATTAAGTACGGTCAGCTGTAGAGATAATGAACCCGTATAGAAAGTTTGTTTGGTCTTTTATCTCTGTAAGTGACTGTAATATGGGTATTTGTGGGTAGAAAATTACAGAATAAAACTGACACTTTATTGTGCAAACGACGTAGCTAATGAGTATGTAGGTATTATGCTCCTGCGGACCACTAATGCACAAAAGAAGTATCCACCTCGGTAGCCACGAACTGGAACCATATGAGATACACAACATTACAGCCCAAAGAATCTGGAACTTTCTGGACTCAACGGGAATCAGTAATGATTTATAAAGGGCTGCCACAATAGATCACAACAACAATAATAATAATGTAGGTATTAGACAGACTGTTAAAACTTGCTAAGTGATAATTATATTCGTACTGAAATATATTCGTTAGCTTTGGAACTGAGCCTCAAGGTAATCCCCTTTGTCTATTGTTAGCAAACCGCAAGTACCGCATTAAAAATGCATATAAATGCCTGAAAAATGACAAAATTCACGGTAGTGCCCTGGCCTACGGACGTTTAGAGCGCAAAATAAAATAAAAAGCATACATAATACATATAATACATAATACTAATAAATAATGTAGAAAATAAATAATATAGGGTCGATATTAAGGAAGGAGGAGAGAAGGAAGGAGAGGAAATAGGGGACTACGGCAACCAAATATCCAGATTTTTGTCTAGAATTAGTGCAATTGAGGTCGTGCTATTGTCCATGCAAGTTGTAAGTAAGAGGACAGATCCCTGGGCAAACATTATATTGTGCGATATGACGGTTATTCCCAGAGTATTGAGTAAATAGCTAATTTTTATACTATGTTAAAACCAGAAAACCTTTTTTTTTCAAAATATATACAGTAAGTGTTACTTACCTAGCTACCTAACTCTACCTTAAATATATATTTTATTTGAAGTAATCAGTATATTATGTCTTAATTTTCCTTATTACGAGTAGGCTTCTAAGTATAGCGACTGTATTGTATACTAGATAAGTTACACATACAATAACGCATAATAATATCACATCATAATTAAGGAAAGTAAACGTTTTAAGTAAGACTTATTTCAAGCCTTTTGTAGAATATTTCTTAACATAACTTTTCATATTTTAAAGACCGATATCCTTATATTCTGGTACATATAGCGATGTTGATGCGAAAAACTTTGAGTCGCGAGTTCAAGTCCCGCCTGAAGTCAATAATTTAGTTCAGTGAGAGATTTCTTACAATCTGATTTATAGCGTCACTATGACATAGTCCTACAGTCGCCTAAGGTTCCAATTGGTTGACTGTACCTATATATAACCTTTTTGCAGCATTCGTAATATAAAGGTGTGCGGCTCACAACTATTCTGTAAATTTGTAGGTATTTGAATAAATTTTGTTCTATATTCAGACATCTAGAAGTTCTGGTGGCAATAACGTCAATTAACTAAGGACTTCCTTCCGATATTTAAATGTCTCGAGAACACAATACCGATTTATTTCGAAATGAAATTTCATATTAGCCATTAGAAATAGAAATTAACTAAAATATACTGACTAAATAACTAATACCCATCAATCTTACTTATTTAATTGAAATAACAATCACTTTAAACAACTAAATATTTTTTATTATTAAGGATTTTCTTGTACAAGACTTATTTTAATGATATTCAATCTATTTCCATATGAAAAGTAAACTGAAGTACCTTGCAACTAAGGCCAATTTAGGTAAAATTTTATTACTGTCAATGCAAGAACAATTGAATCGTGTGAAACACTTAAAATCCTTTTTTTACACCCGAGCTGATATGAGACGATTCGTTATAGTAGGGGAGGCCAAGAGGGGATTTCAGTAGTTAGAGTTACTCCGGCGTGGCAGACTAACATATCGGGGACAACTTTTACCTTGTTAAGTACCTTCCTTCGCCGAATAAGAGTCCTTAATAAGTACAGCGCGTCCGGGACATTATGTCAAAAAAAAAATTGTCAAAAATACTCGTACGCTTCATATTAAGGAATAGTAGATTAATTACTAGTTAAAATAGTAGATCAGGGAGGGTGGGGCGCCCGAGTTACTACAGATTTAGCATCTTAGCCTCCTCTACATACTTTTCAGTTTTCTTTGTAACTATTTCTGCCCTAATCATTAGCGAGTTTCCGTGTATATAGTGGTCGCCACGTTCGACTAAAAGTTGTGTCGCCAGTCGCCACTACGTAGTGCAGGTAAACGCCTAAACTATAAACACGATTTCATTCCGTAAGTTCTCTTTTAAACTCAATTTCACTGGTTTCAAAACTAGTCTGCTTCATTTCCCGTTTCGTGACTTTATCCTATTATTAATGTATGAAGGGCCACGTCTCAGGGCAACCTATTTATTTTAGATTTTGATAGTTACTTAACTGTCGAATTTTCTTCTTTTATGATAAAAAACGCTTATGAAAATATTATATAATTAAGTAAAATACACAATTCGTTACATTATTTAATAACACCAGTATTTTGTTTGAGATCGTCAAAAGTACAATTTTATTTGCATTAACATATCAGTAATAATGATGTTGACAATTGACACACCTGTCGCCGAGGTGAAATTAAGGCCTGGCATTTCGTTGAACACACGTGCCCTGATGACAGAGTACATCTTTGATAAGAGCTATTCCTATAACAGTTCAAAGGAAACTCTGAGTGCTCATACCGTTTGCGGTATTGAGTTATCTACCTCAACTACTAGGTATATGCACACAAACATGTTTGATATTGCCGTAAAGCCGTAGTATGTATCTATAAGCAATTTAAAATTTAGTTTCATTACAAGTCAGCAGTGTTAATACCACTAATAACAATCCTGCACAGGGACCGGAAAACCCCTCTTTAGGCTTAAGCCTATCGAGTTGGTTACCTAATCATATCTGTTACCCAATGATACTGTAACAGCAACATTCAGTAACCGAATACAAACGGTAAGCGAAATGTTGCTGTAACAGTAACCATAACCCGGTTAACTGCAAAACCCCATCCCGATAGGGTTTTTGTTTGGGGTTTTCTTTAGGTTACTGTTAACCTTATTATAACAAACGATTATACTCTTTACGTGTAAGTAAATTAGATTCAATATCTAATAACAGTAGAGGCTGGCATCGGCAAAGACAATTCCGTGTCAACAGTGAACGATAGAAATGTCGTAAAGGACATATAAAAACCTCGTACTTAGGACATTTGTATCTTGCACTGTTTTTTGGGTCCAACAGGTAGAATAACCCAGGTTTGTTTCATAGTTGTCACTTCAATCAATTTTGAACTATAAGCCGTTACACTAGAGTTGTATTAATAATAACAAGCGGTTTCTACGTCTTACACTTTCAAATTAAAGCGAAGACGGCAACGCGACGGCACGTGTTAATAATTTCTTATTTTTCTTCAAATACACAACAACCCGTTAGATTGAACTAGCTTATTTCATCAAATAAAATGTCATACCTTACAACTTCAATTCACGTTATAATAAATAAATATACTTCTATTAATTACGTGAATTTCTTAAGCTTTCGAAAATTAAAAGTGTAGTACTAAACAAAATTGCAATTAATGAAACTGCAACATCATTACGTTTGCTTGCATGTTGTGATTTAAAGTTATTCGTAGTGTTTATTTTGACGGATTTAACTTGTTCAACGAATTTAGTGAATATCTCTTACGAGTCTTACGACTAACGTCGGTTATTTTTTGTTAAGTTATTTAATCAAAACATTCAAAACCATTGTAGTAGGAACGAATAGGTCTAATACTGCACGTGCAATGATAATTAAACAACTTAGGTAGCCAAGTTTACAAGTCGGGCTCGCGTGTAATTTAGATCCGAGTATCCGTGGTACTCGTAGAAACAGATCTTAAATACACGCGGACCTAACCCATCCTTATCCGTTACCATAACGTTTTAGGGCATTTTCAAAAATAGGGTACCATTTTCATTTCTTTTTGAATATAGGAAGTTTTGGGTTTTTTGTAACCAGAATCACGATTACTATTGGAAACAAGAAAAATAGTGTCCCGTTTTTTTTGTCAGCTTTGTAACGCATTTTTTTCATACATTTCGTATGGGCCGTTACAAACCTGACAAAAAAATTTTTTTATGGAAAATTGAGGACCCATTTTCATTAAAAGGGTGCACTTTTTTCTGAAAATGCCCTTTAACGCATTTCAGTTAAGGTTCAGGTTCAGGTAAGGAACCTGTGTTGAGTTGTATGGCAGCGACTCAGTTTAGGCCCTAAACTGAATCTCGTTAAGACGTCATGGTAAGGCCCCTTGGCGTGTAAAGTAACAGTGCATGATAATTAAAATAAAAAGTAGGGATACAAACAAAAAATTAGATATACTCGTAGTACATATTATGATCAATGTGAACAACAATCAAAATACAAAATATTCAGCAAAAACAATTCTACAACGATAGTAAAAAATAATATCGCACTTTTGTCTTAAATCTTCATAATAGGTAGGTCTTCCCAACAACGGAACAATTGTGTTCCGGATCTTTGGGAGGCGTACGCGGAGCCGAAGCCAACACGCTGAGACCCTTTCGACAATTTAATGAAATGTAAGGGGTACACCGAGCGAATGATGCACCTGCCCGAGTTATGGGATGCAGAGGCAGCACCGCCAGGGTGTATAGACTATTGAGATTTAATGGAAACTAAAATATACTGGTCTATTAGGTGAAGGTGGTTGACTAAATACTGTATTATAGAGAATAAAATCAGACGTCTGCCTAACAAAATGGTAATAAATTTAATTTACGGCAAACGGTGACTCGCCCACATAAGATGGGCCCCCACAAAAAGCGACATCTAAGAGAGCTCGAGAGCAACACCAGTATGAGGGCTGGGGGTAGAGAGGTGTCACTAAACTTTGGACATATAGCCAACTCGCCACTTAAGTTTCCACATCTAGTAGTTAGGTAATTATTAGGATTAGCTTTTGGAGCCGACGTGCTCATATTAACAAAGGCTCGTTTATAAAACAAAAAAATGGCCTTGCACGTGCAGACTACGGACGGTATCGTTATAAAAATTATGGCAATTTAAAATGATAATATTGAAAGCAGCTCTAGAAATTCCTGCTTCAAAAACTTTACTTGCATTGTTTTTACTAATTACTCTCATGAGACAGTGACATTTAAGTGCACAAAGATGAATACCGACCGAGTGCAGGCTTATTGTTATTGCCCTTATCGGTTCCACATAAACAATGAATCTCGGCAATGTCTAAGCCGCGATGCGTTATATTATCTTGGTCTGGTATTTTACATTAATATTCTTACAATTTACGTAATCCAGTCAAATTATTATTACACATATTTTGAGTTGATACTTTGTATCCCGATACCTATACCTACTAATTGGTGTCACGGTAAACACTTCCGCTTTTCTATGTTTTCTGTGTGTATGTACACGAATGCATAGAATGAGCAGAAATCTAGATCCTGGATGGCTTTATGGATCTAGGGTGCCATGAAACATTGCTATTAAAGTAATATAAATAGTTAAATACGGTATAAGAGGGCAAGCGTACTGTTGGCTAAAAAGCTATCTCAATGGACAGCGACAATGTGTAGAAGTTACAAAAATAGTTAAAAACCTTAACAAAACGTATAATTCGCCGTTCATCATTAACACATGCGGCGTGCCATCGGGTAGTATACTAGGGCCGTATTTGTTTTTACTTTACATCACCGATTTACCTGGCGCCACACAAAATGACACTATACTATTTGCAGATGACACAACCATAGTAATTAAAGAAAATACAGATGGTTCTCTATGAAATATTATTACATGTACCTACATTAACAAATGTAACAAATTGGTTAGAAAATAATAATCTCAAAGTTAACTTAACCAAAACACAACTGGTTTAATTTCAAACTTATAATAGCAAATCAATTAGATTATCTGCCGATTTTAATGGTGTAAGTACAACTTAATGAAACGGAAAGTGCAGTTTTTCTAGGAATTAAGAATGATAAGTTTTGTAATTGGAAAGCCCATATTAATACCCTTTGTACCCAGTAGATTATATTTTGTATCGTCTGCGAGCAACCGTCTCTGAGGCGGCAGCAACGGCAGCCTATAACGGTTATGTATCGTCGCAAATCTGTTACGGAATAATAATATGGGGCAACTCATCAGATGCTGATAAGGTTTTCTTAGCCCAAAGAAAGTGTTTAAGATCTTTGTGTGGAGCATATTACCTAGATAGTTGCAAGCCATTATTTAAAAAAGTATACTACCCTTGCCATCCTTATATGTATTTGTTATGTGTATATTCGTAAAACATAATATAGAATTGTTTAAAATGAAAGGAAGGGAAAAACGATATAAACACGATCTAAATACCGACACATCAGACATTAAAACTATTTCAAAAAATACGTGTGGCACTCGGGGACTGCCGCGGTAAAGCTATTGCATATCATTTTGTATCAACTTATGCAATTATAATTATTTATTTATTTTATTCATGCAGTATTTCTTTTTCTTTGATATTAATTCAAGTTACACTTTTTGAGCGTGGTGACCGATAAGAAATAGTACATTTCGATACTAGTGTGGAAAGTATGTCATTACTTCACGAGTCCCGAGGTATCTTGCCACGAGCCGTAGGCGAGTGGCAATACTCGGGACAAGTGAAAAATGACATATCCACACGTGAATCGAACGACGTTTTTCAATACAGATGCGAAAAAATTAAAATACATAAGAACGAATTTAAAGTTTTTTTATTATTTCCGTGACACGATTGTAATACAGTTGATATAGTAAGAACATCTTCAAAATGTTTATCTTATCTTCTTTACTTCCTCATTTTCAATCTCATAATAATTATTTCTCGCATGTGACAAATCGTATCGTCATGTCTTAGAGGCCCTTCGAACATGTTTACCTGATTGAAAAACGCTTCTACTTTGACTGACGTTCGCTTAAAGGACTAGTATCCAGGCCATAACCTTTTAAAAAATAAAAAAATTGACTGACGTTTCGTAGGCTCTGTTCCGTTTCATACACACAGATTTATAAGAACTGTTTTCAATGTTAATATTTTTACTGAATGATCATTAGTATGATGAAGAAATAATTATTGAAATATAAAATATCAATATCTTTAATATTATTGCGTTAATAGTAGGTATTTAGTTTTATTACGGCTCGGTAAAGTTAAAGGAACAATAATACTCTTCGGTAAGCAGTCATGAATTGGAACACAACTAAATTTAAAAAGATTGGAAAAGTAAAAAGCACTAGTTCGCAAAAACAAACTTTGCGCACGCAAAACAGCCAAAAAAAAGGCACTTTTTGAGCAACTGTATTGAAAACAAATTTTTCTATTATTTAACAAATAAAAAGTTAATATTGTTTAAAATGTTTTTATTATTTTACAATACATGTGGGTTTTATTATCTTACAGTAGCTGTTGGTTATTCAGGAATATTTATCATTGAAACTTATGATAACTGAAATAAGAAACATAAGTTTGCGACTTAATATCCTCTAAATACCTAGAAAATACCGCGTCAATGGTGGTCCCATATTTTGTTGTAGACTCTTGTGGATCATTATTCATTTTCAAATTCAATGTTTTTGATAGAAAAGTTGTCAACATTATTTTACAATATATGTGGGTTTTATTATCTTACAATAGCTGTTGGTTATTCAGGAATATTTATCATTGAAACTATAGGTTTATGATAACTGAAATAAGAAACATAAGTTTGCGACTAACATATTTGATTTTGGCGGGACTATAATAATAGTGTTTATTTTGACGTTTGACATCGCCGTATCTCTGGTAATAAGAGCTACTGTCCTCAATATTTTGTATAGAATATGACACTTAGCGACATTCGTTTGGAGATATATCCTTTCCTCGATAAAGAACTTTGTAACAAAGTGAATAAAGTCGATTTCGGTCCGTCGGAGTGGGGAGCGTCAGGTTTTTTTTCGTTACGGAATTTCTGGATTCGGTCCCCGCGCTCAAGGCCCGCGATAGAAGCTATGCAATAGCTTAAAAAAAATTGTAACTCTATGGCCATCAAATTATATTATAATTATTCTTCCTGTACATATGAGAGTTCTTAAAGGAAATAAAATCAGTAGAAAACTCTTGTTCATTGTTAGATTTTGTATATAATTAGATATTGTTATTATAATTTTAGTATTATAAATTTACGAAAACGGGGCTTAATCGTGTATAAACTTTGAAAACAAACCTCCGACGTTTCAAGGGCGACATTGCCCCCGTGGTCCCGGAGAAAGACTGTAATTTTAGTAGTATTTCCGTGAATATACCTACTTAAAAAAGTTATACCCAGAGTATCTCGAGATGCGATATTGTAATGTAATAAAATAAATTATAGATGTTTAATTACTCATTTATTGTCGGTACATTTTCAAATTAATTTAAACACATTACAGAAGCGTCTTGTAAATGTCGTTGTCACACACGATACCGGTTTTCTGCCCTGTTTGGAACATGCCATTAGGCCACGTGTAATTAAGACACGACTCGTGTACACGGAGCCACGTGTCAGCGTGTACTCTTGTAATCGGGAGCCCTAATCTCAAACTCGTACGATTATACAAATTTTGCTCATTACTACGATAATACGAGATACGAAAAAATAATATAATAATAAGTATCCAATATCAAAGTATGTCATAATCATTTGGAGCACCGCTTGCTGCACTTGCTTACAATTAACTCAAATACATACTTTTGTTTTGCCAATGGTAGCAAATAGCGGTCTCAAGTGAAAACACGTCAGACGTCAGCGTGCGTAGCCAAGATGCCAATCGCTCACGCTTAATAATGTATCGTAGCTACCTCTCTCTATCTCTCTTTCTTATTAGCGTGACAATGACAGTTGCATTTCATTAGCGAGTGAGCGTGAGCGGTTGGCATCTTGGCTACGCACCCAGGTAAGAAAAGAAAGTAATTGCCGGCAAAATCGTATTAAGATTGGTAATAAACAAGACTTTTATTGTCGCATTATCACTCTTGACGCATATGTGAGAAATTAAGGAAAGATAAAAACTATTCACCGTTTTATAATGTAAACATTTTAAAATCACGATTTCCACTTGAAACTTATCTGCTATGAATAGTATTGTAGTGTCTTTTGTTAAACCCAATCGCTAATTACCTGCAGAAAATGAAATGCAGTAATACAAAAACCTGAAATATAAATTACAAATTTACTGTCTTAAGAATAAGGGTCAAATTGGAATAGGACGCATTTCACATAAAACCTTTTAGAAATGAAATATGATCTGACCACCTGGATACAATTGTATAATTTATTTTGTAACTTAAAATATTAGCGGAACTCTCTTTCTAATAAAAGGGATTGAAAAGAGACTTCCGCTAATATTACAAGCTACAACTGATTATGCAATAGGCCTCCGGTAGCGTGTTTTGCAAGTCTTAGTTAGAGGGTGGTATTTATTATATTATTTTTGCTGTAGTTGAGTAGTGTATGAACTAGGGCTCCTGATATCCGTGATGTACGCCGATCCGTAGCTACGTGTTCTTAAGCCCGGCGGTACTAAGATCACGAATTTCACGAACACGCCAAGGTACGTACCTCGTACGTACGTACGTACGTTCGCGTACGGATTCACGTGACACGCCGTGACACGCCATGATACGTAGCCCGTACCTGCGTTCGTGCGCGGAGCTTCGGGCTCGGTTCCGTTGGGTACTTATCGCACGTCTCGTAGGTTCGACACGCCCGGGAGAAAAATAAATAAGGACTAAGGTATTATTGAATTGAGTTACCACGTAGTATATTGAATACGGGACGAACGGACAAACATTTACTTGTGAATTAAACTTCGATTTTATTTTTTGCATGAATATAATAGTTATATCTAAGTAATTTATGGGGATATTCTGTTTTATGTATAACCAGCTATTGATTTTAGTCAAAACTAGCGACCTGCCCGTTGAATTGCACTTATATAAATATAAGGTGTAAAACTCCCTAGTAGGTATCATTATAATTATAAACTTAACCAACACTGTGCTACTGGTTGTTATTATTAAATCTAGAGACTTTTTTTCTATTAAGTATTAATGTAATGAATGAAACGTACTAGTAAAACCTTTGTACTATCAAATAATACAACGAAGCCTAAATATAAAGAAGGCAACCCTAATCCTAAGAAACAAAAGGGTAAAATTCTGCAAATCATCGGTAGGTATGATAAAGGTAATACAGGTAAACAAATTCAACAAAAACATGTACGGGGCCACAGAAAAAAAAGTACGCAGCTGCAGTTCTTATCAGTTTCGGACTTTTAGTCCGACAGCGATAACTTTTCAAGTTTTTAAGAATATTCATGTTGCTTATTTAACATATAGTTTCCAGACCATTTCTCAGTCCTAATAACAATAATTTGTGTCATGTTAGGTATTTAGTGGTAATTTTGGTATTCTTTTTAACTCGAATAATCTTTTCACCACACTTGCTCGTAACGAGGTTCTTATCGTACCACTTTTAGGCTCATAAGTCATAGTGTGGTAATGAGATAAACCCATCAAATTCAGTTTGTACCCTACAAGACTAAGTTACGTACGCAAACAATACATTCAAATTATGTCGGATTAAAAAGGATTTTTTTCAAACGAGTACTTACACTATTTTTAGTCGCATAATAGCTTATGCGCTAAAAAGCAATATCTCCGTATTTAGTTAAATACATGGATTAAAACTTTCAGAATTAAATATGTACAATTTTATTAAATTATTCATTATTTACAATAATTAGTGCTTTAAACATAAATTACAACATTTTTTATTTTGGCTGTTTGGCGGGCCTTTCCTTCAAATATGCGCGCGTAACGCGATTCGAAAAAAATGCGCTCCAATGGCGCGCCGCGGTAAATTGATTACATAAAACATTTGTGACCGTCTTCTCGCTTAATTATTATGATAAAATGCAACAAAAAGAGAATTAGAAGTAAAACTATAACAATATGTGGATGAAATCTCTGGAACCGCAAAACGCGAGTGTTACCATGAAAATCTAGTTGATGTAGTGATAAATATACCTACTTATTTGCGATGTTTGGGCCTTAAGTGGATCTATTAGTTTAAAATATAAAGTATTGTTATCAACCGACGTCGAAAAGGCATCGCAAGAAGCTTCATGTAGTCTATAAAGGTCAGTCAAACTCATATGCCATTTATAATTAAAGCATTCTGACGTAATTCTGACAATTAAGTTAACGTATTTAACAAAAGTTAATAAACACGAATAAAATTTTGATTTTTACTTACAAGTGTGTTGAAAAATGTCGTATGAAACGTGTGTGCATGGTGTACACATCGGCTTCCTTATTGCGCACTCGCTTTTAGCTCGCGCGCACAATATCGACTCGTGTATAATGACCATCATAGCACACGTGTATCACAATGTACTATTTGAGTGATTTGGAATACCATGACATTGCATAGGATTACAGAGGACGGAAGTGACACAAACAACGTTTCCACACCAAAAATACTATCCTAAATACAACACAGTTACGCGTTTAGTCTCGAATATTCTTTTCTTCAAAACAATCCAAAATGAAAATATTTACCACAAATTATCTAATTACTCAAAAAGCAAATTATATCTGTGACACAAAACAAAATGTCAGATTTACATGTTAACCAAGTATTCATAGGCGAAAAAGAATTAACATGAATATTCGTTAAGCTTAGGGCTTCTATAGCCAGGGCTCATATAGCCAGCGCTGCAGAAGGCCTAGTATAAAAGTTGAACGACACTTACTTCTCGATCGCGTTAGCGTATCGAGAGTTCAAATTATGTTTGTTGTTTATTTAAATCATCCGACAACTTTCATATTTTGACCCCTCGATACGCTAACGCGGTCGAGAAGTTAATGTCGTTCAATTTTTATACTAGGCTTTCTGGACTATTTCGGCACATTAAAGAGTACTATTTATTTCTAGATTGAACTATTATTAGAGTGTTTTATTGTATGACTAACAAGCTAAGCCAACCTACCGGGGTTTTTTTGTAGATAAAAAGTGCAGTTGCACGTGCAGACAAAGATAATAAGATTTGCAAGCGACTTATTACAATGAAACAAACAATATGCATAAGTAGCTTTGGGCTTTACCCTTTGTTCGTGAAGTTGAAAGAAGTGACCGCGATGTTTTGTTTTACAAATTCGTGGTATTTTTTTATTTAATCTGGAGTTTAGAATTTTGCTTTCGCATTCATTGTCATTAGTTACTCCTGACATCACAAATCTTCAATTTATAATTCAGCTGTGAATTTAAAGTTATTTTTGTTGATGTTTCGTTATTTTTTGTTTTGTTATTGTTAATGTATGATTAGTGTTACTATTTAACAATGAAGAGAAGTTGGGTTATTTTAGCAACCCGTTTATTACAGTAGCTATTCAATGTATTTATTATTTGGTTCTTTTCATTTATTACTTACTTAATATTTAAAAGGCCTTACTATTAGAAATAAATTTTAATTCAAAAGTAATGAAACGGAATTAGAGCTATGAATAAAAAACACACGATACATTTTTATTCGTAGCTCTTAGAGACCGCATCGTATCCTCACTCAAGGTCGCGGGCGGACCGAACGGGCGTGTTCTTAAAGTACGTGAAGCCGTGATCACGCCTACACGCATCTACACGGATTCACGTACCCTAATTTCACGTAGCCGAACGTCACGTGCGGAACGGACCAGAAAACCGTAGCAGTGAATCACGAACACGGGCGTACGGCTACGGGTTCACGAATCACGGACACGACCGCGAGCCCTAGTATGAACTAAGCATGGATTAAAAATTCAAGAATCCAAATGCATTAAAAATCCAAAAAGTAGGCCAGTTGTCGATTGTAAGAAATATCGGGAATAGAATACAGTGTAGCTAACGTTGCCGGTACTTGGTAGCATAGCGACTGAAGCTTGCACAATATCCTCAAATCGATAAGAAATCTGTTCCCACTTTTTTTAATATCTACCTACGTAAGTTGCAAAATTTAACACAAGCTACAATAATCAAATCAACTTTTAATTATGAAAAATAAACAGACACCTGGTTGACCACGCCTCGGTTCTTAATTTCAAAAGGTTATACGTTGAGTGCATGCTATAACAATTTGAACTTTATTGCCAAAGGAATACTGTTGTTATTAATAAAATATCTCTTGTTCTTTATGGTACTATTTCGTGCAGGTAATTAGCTGTTGGTTTTACAAAGGATAACAATGTCGAGATTTTAAAAAGTTTTAACTTTACCGACAGCCGTCACAAGATGTACTCACAAAATAGCACTATTTGCTGAATTTTATCGCTTCGTAATCTGAGACTAATAGTTATGTTTTGTTTTTAAATAATATCAGAATAATTGCGCTAAGTTACCCATGTATGATGATTATTTACGACTACCTATATTTGACTGATTAACTACAAGAAAAATAAATAAACTTGAGCGTAGTAGAAACAAACGCTCACGCCGCTTTAATTTCTATGTATGATAATAAAAATGTTAGGCTAGCCTAAATATAGTAAGGAAATAAAGAAACGATGCCACACTAAGAGCAAAACAAACCTGGTTCCACAGCGAGCGACAACGTCCTAACTCCTAGCCATGGTCATTCAATATTAAGTCTAATTCCTGGGCGTATAAAGATTACTTTCGTTTGAACTGTTCAAAACAGATTAAAACACTAACAGAATTCATTGCGGTTAGTTACTGGTTAGAGGTTAATTGGGGTTAACTGGACCGATAAGGTTTCCGAATGATTAAGGTTTCCGTATCATGAGTTAACCATATTGGAGGTGTTTTGAAAACAACCTTTAAAATAACCTTATGAAAAACCCGGGTTATGGTAACCGGTTCCGGTCCCTGATCCTGCAACAACCACCATCAATAACAATACCTTCATGTGCATGTTTGTGAAGACGAAATAAGCAAAAACAATTGTACAACGTAAATTAATTCTACAAGCAGACACGCGTTCCATAATAAATGGCGTATATAAATATATCCTTTATAATTGTGCTGTATTGGCCTAATACGTGACATTTTAACCACTGACAAAATTAAATAAACTGAGAGGGAAATACATGTAAATAGATATGTCAGCAGGCCTGGGCCTGTACCACGAAAATCGAGCAATTACGGATGTGTACCTCCATGTCTGTCACACTTGCATATTGGAGTGACACACGGGTTTTCTCGTCATGCCGATTTTCAATGTTCGTGGTAGGCAGTAGGCATGCTGGTTCGTTTTATTTGTAGGTAACATTACTATTGTATCATTTAGGTTCTTAATATGGTTGTTTATATATTTTATTGAAAATGGCACATAACATAATGTTTCTCATCATCAAATTAGATTTTAGCTTTTTTGGGTTTTTAGTCGTAGGAATGTGTCATAAAAGAATGTATTGTCTCTTAAGCTAAAGAAGGGTTCTTTAGCTTAAGACACATTCTTTGGTGTAAACGCATAATTCTTTGGATACAGGTAGGTCAAAATCTTTTGCGATGTTCAGGGTCTTTTCTGTGGACTACCCAAAAGTTCAGAGCTATAAACGTATTTGTATAAGGCGCGCAACCAATCAAAACATGAATAAAAAAATGTTCGAAGTCGGACTACTGGCTAAAGTAAAGAAACATCTTCCTTATACTGCGGCCTTAGTACCTATACGTAAAGCCGGGAGGATGTGTACATTTCTACAGGAAGTGTCCCATGATCTCCAAGCTGTCAACCGTATGAGTGCTAGCTTCTGTATAAAACTGCGTTCCCGTACCCTGTCTAGCCCTTAACATGGCAGGACATGAATGGATGGAGCTATTTAACGCTTATGGTGTTTTTGGTGGTAGTTCTAGATTGAAACTTATTATAAAGAAGAAAAAATAGACAACAATATACTGAAAATAGGTTTTTCTGACTGTCCGTTAAAACGGACTTTGTCGTTAAATCGACTTGCAAGTAGCTCACTTGGTAGTCCTAAAAAACGGACAATGCTGTCTTACGGTTTTAAACCACAACACAAAACACAAGAAATAAAAGCAGGAATAAAACATTATTACAGTGAATAAAACACAAGATAATACCTTTTTATAACATTTTTATTCATTTAAATTGTAACACATAATTATTGAGAGACTATTATTATGTCCAAAATCAAAACTCCTGAATCTTCTCAGTCAAAAGTATATAAAAATAAACTTTTAAATCATAATATAACTGTATCCTCTCAGTAAAAACAAAGTACACGGTTGTCATGGGTTTATCTTGAATTGTGCTGCATAGTTTCACCACAGTTTTGCCACCTATCCCCAGAAAATTATGCTCTCACTCGGTGAACTCGTGTCCATCAAAAGTATTGGCTCCTTCATATGCAAAAAAGTCATACACTACACCCGAATTGCCTGCCCTAACAAAGAATTCGAACCCCCATTTAGTAGGTTTTTTGGGCATGTACTGTCGCCTGGAACCAGCCTTTTTTCCCTTGAAAGGTGTGAAAACCTTTTGGCCCCGACTAGTATAGTGAAACACAGTAATCAAACAATAACACAGTATAATAAAACATTATGAAAATATAACAGCCTCCGCTGACAACTTAATTTTATTGACAAAGATAAAGAACGCTGACATCCTATTCAAAACATTCGTCACGATTCATACCAGCCAGTCATCAACAATTGCTCAACCTGTTTGCTCTAACACTCCTCCTCAATTGTTGCCCTCTGACATACAATCCTCATTCAAGAACTCTCCTGGTTTCTTTCACTCCAAATTGCTCTCACTACAGCGAACAACTTTCAACATACACCCATCTCTCTACGACAAAAATCATGCTTCTCTCTTACAACTGCTTTCGTCAAGACATCAGCAACCATTAGCTTCGTTTCTAAATACTTCAGTGATATGGCACCATTTTCAATAGTCTCTCTTATAAAATGGTAGCGCACATCAACATGTTTAGTTTGCTGATGTTGCACTGGGTTTTGTGCAATTGCCATAGCGGATTGGCTATCTGTATATATTATTATGGATGGCTCCTCTTTACCCATAATTTCTCTGAGAAACCTTTTAAGAAATATAGCTTCTTTTGCAGCCTCTGATAAGCTCATATATTCAGCTTCAGCGGTGGACAAAGCTATACTCCTTTGCTTTGTGCTTTGCCATGAGATGGCTCCGTTCGCCATCTTGAAAACATTTCCTGAGTACGATTTCCTATCAACAAGATTTCCTGCGTGATCTGCATCAGCAAATCCTTGTATATATCCGTAAGTATCCTTTGAATACTTGAGACCCATACTTTTTGTACCTTTGAGATACCTCAATATTCTTTTGGTAGCGGTCCAATGTATATCCTCATAGCAGTTTGAAAACTGACTCATAAAGTTAACTGAGTGTGCTATGTCAGGTCTGGAACACACAGCTATATACATTAGCGATCCTATCAATTCTCTATATGGTATCCTTTCATCGCAAGTATATGGTTCTTGTGGTTTTTGTAGATGTTGACCTGTAACTGCTGGTGTACTTACTGGTTTACAGTCTTGCATTTGAAATCTCCGTAAGACTTTATCAATATATTCTTCTTGGTCGATTTCAATAAAACCATTCTCTTGTTTAATCCTCATTCCTAAAAATAGCTCGACTTTTCCTAAATCCTTCATTTCGAATTTCTTCTTCAGTTCTTCTTTAACCATTTTTACCTCTTTCTCATTATTGTAGAATATGAGTATATCGTCTACATATACAGCAAGAATGAGTATATCCTTTTCTGTTCTTCTTATGTACACACAAGATTCGTTCTTGCACCTTTTGAAGTTAAGGCTCTCCAGCTCAGCATGTAACTTCAAATTCCACGATCTCGGTGCTTGTTTGAGTCCATATAAGGATTTCTTAATCAAACATACATAGTCTTCTTTTCCTTTCTCCACAAAGTGCGGTGGCTGACGCATAAAAACTCTCTCATTAAGATTTCCATTAAGGAAGGCAGTTTTGACATCTATATGGTCAATTTTCAAACAGAGATTAGCTGCAAGGGCAAAAAGTAGTCTCATTGAGCTATGCCGCACCACCGGTGAAAAAGTTTCATCGTAGTCAATTCCCTTTCTCTGACTAAAACCGCGTGCAACTAAGCGAGCTTTGTATCGAGTTTTATTCCCCGCCTCCTTTTTGATTCTAAAAATCCATTTGGAATCAACAATGTTGCTCGCTTGTTCAGGCTCTACTAGTATCCACGTTCCATTATTATGCAGTGCGTCGAGCTCCTCCTTAATAGCGTCTCTCCACTGCTGAGAATCCTTCCTTGAGAGCGCCTCTTGCACTGTCAATGGATCATTCTCTTCTGATATTGCTTGGTACGTTATGTAGTCAGGTCGCTGAACAGGTTTTCTTTCTCTAAGTGGATATCTTCGGTCTTCCGTTAAAGATTCAGCTGGTATTTCCCTATTTTCTTCTACCGGTGTCTCTTCTAATAGTATTTCCCTATTTTCTTCATCCGGTGTCTCTTCGAAAGAAGCCCAGTTTTCTTCTTCTCCATCAGCATTTTCAGATAAACCGTCTCGGTCTATTTGATGTCAGATTCTCATATTGAACTCTTTGATCTCCATCATGTAAATCTAGGTTGTCTTCCAGAACTCTATGAACTCCATCATTGGATTCGGTTCTCTTTTCCTGAATTATATGATCTCCATCTTTTGATAGCAGGTTCTCTTCCTGAATGTTCTCTTTTTGCTGAGTGGATACTGGTTGTTGTGTATTATCTTTTAGGTTGATAGTCACTAGCTGCCTTTTCTCATTGTCTTGAGCCCTGCTTACTTCTTTATATTTTTGGTTCTCAAAAAATACGACGTCTCGGGCTTTATGCAGCTTACCATTTGATGGATCTATCAGCCTGTATCCTTTCGAGTCTTCGCAGTATCCGACGAATATAAGTTCTTTACTTTTAGGATCCCATTTGGTTCTCTTTTGGTCTGGTATATGCATGTAAGCTTTACATCCGAAAACTCTAAGGTGACGTAAGTCTACCTTTATCCCTGTCCAAACTTCTTCGGGTGTCTTGTCCTTTACAGCTAGTGTCGGACTACGATTTTTCAAGTAAACGGCTGCATTCACCGCTTCCGCCCAAAAACTAGCTGACAAACCCGCTTCTTGAAGCATTGACCTTGCTTTGTCGGCTATAGACCTGTTGGCGCGCTCAGCTACGCCGTTTTGCTCTGGTGTATAAGCTATAGTAAGTTGGTGCTTTATGCCATGCTCTCTAAGGTAAGTCTCAACTCTCTTGCTTACATATTCACCTCCATTGTCAGTCCTCAGCACTTTCATTTTTTTTTCTGTCTGCGTCTCTGCAAAACTTTTAAACTCGATGATTTTCTCATACGCTTCACTCTTAGCTTGTAGGAAATATACAAAGGTTTTACGTGAAAAATCATCAATAAAAGTGATATAGTATGTATGACCTCCAATTGACTTACCACTCATTGGTCCGCTAATGTCTGAGTGAACCAGCTCCAAGAGCTCTCTAGCTCGGGTAGCTTTGTTCCGCTCAAATGGTTGTCTGGTCTGTTTTCCCATTAAACAGGCTACGCAGTCCGGTTTAGAGTTAGTATTGTTTAAAAAACTTACCCCTGTTGCCAGTTTATCCCTTAATAAAGTGAGGTTGCGTATACCCAAGTGTGCCATCCTGCGATGCCAAAGCTCCATCTCGTTTCCAACAGTGGACGCAAGAGCAGTTGCCTGTGAAGAACTTTTTAATTTGTAAATGCCCCTATCAAGCTCTCCAGTCACACATGGATTCCCTGTAATTGAACACTCATCATAATTAAAAATTTCACAACCTTTTTTGCTAAAAACCACAACCTTGTTTTTAGTATTGACCATACTGCTTACACTCAGTAGATTCGAAGTCAAGTCTGGGACATACATCACATTGTTTATGCTAATATCAAGTGAATCATCGTTTACAATGCCAAAACCTTCTCCAGAAATCTTACCTCCATTCGCGCAATTCACATCTACCTTTTTGTCTAACTTTACAAAGTTATCCATCCAGTCATTCTTGAAACTCATATGTCCTGACGCTCCAGAATCTATAATCCATTCGTCTTCATGGGTCTTCTCTTGATTCGTGCTTGTCAATGCTGTTGCCATATGATTGGTCTTCGACTGACGTGGATTGTGGGGACAGTCACAGGCTTTATGTGGTCCCTCGCAGATGAAGCACTTCACAGCTTTCTTCTGTTGGTTCCTCTGAACAAACTTCTTATTCGGTTTCGAAAACTTCGATGTAGTAAGCGCCGAACTCGAACCGGGCTTACTTTGGCCTGCGCCAGCTCTGTTGTCATCTAACTGTAGCAGTTTTGTTTTGACGTAATCCGATGTCAATTTAATGTTGGTATTCTCTAATGCCAACCTCATAGGCGCATACTCCTCCGGTAGCCCTTGTAACATCAGTGCAGCCAGCAACTCGTCGTCAATTTCTTTTCCTAAATCTGCTAGTTGGTTATTAACTTGCATCAGTTCAGTTATGTATTCAGTTATCGAATTGAACATGTTAAGTTTTAGGCTCACCAGCCTTGACAACAACCTGCATCTATTATTTAGACCTTTATCTTCATAAGCGACTTTCAGGTTTTCCCACGTCTCATACGCAGTAGTAGCCTTACGAACGTGCACTTTGCACTGACTCTCAATCAGCAAACAGATTTTGGTTCGCGCTTTCTGGTCATTTCTCTTTGCAACGACATCTTCCACAGCTGGGGTTTTCTCTACATATTGCCATAAATCATCGTGCACTAATATACATTCCATGTCAAATTTCCAGGTATTATAGTTATTATTACCTTGCAGTTTCTCAATAGCCAGAAGTCCTGACCCCGCATTTGACATTATGCTAGTTTTACTCACTGTGTTGTTCGTGCTAGTAGGATCTTGTAAGTTCTCATTCTCACCAATCTCCTCTCGATTTGACATAAGTGTTTCACTTTAATTTACACTCTCTAGTATGCGGCCAAGATCACGATCAATTTCTCGGAAACTCGTGCTTGCCATAACCTGTGAAAACCTTTTGGCCCCGACTAGTATAGTGAAACACAGTAATCAAACAATAACACAGTATAATAAAACATTATGAAAATATAACAGCCTCCGCTGACAACTTAATTTTATTGACAAAGATAAAGAACGCTGACATCCTATTCAAAACATTCGTCACGATTCATACCAGCCAGTCATCAACAATTGCTCAACCTGTTTGCTCTAACAAAAGGAACCATCATCTCATGGATAGAATACGACTTTTCCTCTTCTATTACTATACAGTTTTCAACCGACTTCAATATTTCAAAAGGAGGAGGTTCTCAATTCGACTGATTTTTTTTTTTTTTAATGGATGTTCACTCATAACTCCGTCATTACTGAACCGATTTGAATTTTTTTTTTGTTTTCTAAAAGTAGACGGTTCCTGGTTGGTCCCGTTTTTTTCAAAATCCATTTCTGATGATGGGATCCATGAGGAACTGAGGGAACTCCTCAAATTTGAAAGGCACATGCATGCTGATTTGGGTGATTTCTTAAGAAACTCGAGCATTTCTTTACGAAAATCATCAATTTGGTGGAGTGGACCTGATGATGAAGACCAGGGATGGCAAAGTGGAACTGCTTCGTAATTCTCAGGACTATGATCCGATTTTAAAAAATATTTTTTTGTCTGTATATAGATGGTTTCAGAATTGTCCCGTTTTTTTCAAAATCAATTTCTGATGATGGGATCCATGAGGATCTGAGGGAACTCCTCAAATTTGAAAGGCACATGCATGATGATTTGGGTAGTTTCTTAAGACACTCGAGCATTTCTTTACGAAAATCATCAATTTGGTGGAGTGGACCTGATGATGAAGACCAGGGATGTCAAAGTGGAACTGCTTGGTAATTCCCGGGACTATCGTCCGATTTTAAAAAATATTTTTTTTTCTGAAAATAGATGGTTCCAGATTTGTTCCGTTTTTTTCAAAATCAATTTCTGATGATGGGATCCATGAGGAACTGAGGGAACTCCTCAAATTTGAAAGGCACATGCATGATGATTTGGGTAGTTTCTTAAGACACTCGAGCATTTCTTTACGAACATCATCAATTTGGTGGAGTGGACCTGATGATGAAGACCAGGGATGGCAAAGTGGAACTGCTTGTTAATTCCCAGCTCTATCATCCGATTTGAGACATTCATCTTTTCTTTGTAAAGAAATACCTTCAAGATAGTCCTATTTGATTATAGTTCTATTTTGATGATGGGCTTCATGAGGGATTGAGAGAACTCCTCAAATTTTAACGGCACATGCATTCTGATTTGAGGGTTTCCTTAAGTAACTAAAACAGTGTTTTGGCGGAGCCAAAATTTTGATGAACTTGATCTGATGATGAAGACCAGGGATCGCAAAGTGGAACTGGTTAATAAACCTAGCTCTACTTATTATCCTAGTTGTGACATTCATCTTTTTGATTTGATTTATATTCTGATGATGGAGTTCTAGAAGAATTCAGAGAACTCTTCAAATTTGAACGGCAGGTTAATTGTGATTAGAGGGTGTTCATAATTAGCTTAGGCATTTTCTTACTGTGGCCATCATTTTGCTGGAGTGGACCTGATGTTGATAATCAGGGATGGCATAATGAATATGCTCGTTAATTTACAGTCTGTCATCCAATTTAACACATTGTTATTTTGTTTGTTTAAAGGTCTACAAGGGAGTTCCGTTTGATTATACTTCAAATGTAATGATGGAAGCCCTAGGACATTAAGAAAGCTCCTCAATTTTCAATCGTACACGTGCGGTGTATTGGATATTTGTGAAGTAAACTGGCTAACTCAAACAAATTCTTAATTTCACTTTTACCGGGAACCAAATGAAGTCGGTTTTTTTTTCTTAAAAATTATATCGCAAGTGGTCCATTATTGGACGAATCTTTTAGTACCGGTCTCCATCTAATTGTGTATTATCAGCAAAATGTATATTGGACTTTATCTGTTCGTATTTTTCCAGTGGCATAGTATCAGCTACGAGTGGATATCAGTATACACTGGCATTGTGACGATTCCCATGATTATTTCCATACCTATATACTGTTCAACATCCTTTTTTGTAATATTTATAGATCTGCCTTTCTTTTGAACCGAATACAAGTTGGTCTGTTCAGCTATATATTCAAAGACCGTTCTGAAAGAGTCGTCCTTAAACAGAAGTTTGAAATAGTCGTAGGGTGTTCGTTCACTAATAAAATCAACTGTCGAACGTCTATTACGCCACCAGTTAGCGCCATCCTCTATTGTGACTTCACCGGTAAACTCTTGGCGCTTGAATTGAAATATCATTTGCTGCAACTTTCGTTTTCGGGATAGTGGCGTAACCAGATTGGATGGAGTGCTCGTAGCTGCAGGGTTTGTTTTCGCATGGATCCTAGCCCTCCGCGTCACCATGGTTGAAGGTGTACTCGGTGCTAATACAGACCGCACTAAAGAAGGGTTTCGCATGGATGGGCCAGGACTAGAATTTAAATCGGTATTGCTGTGGACACTTGATTCGGCTTCAGGTCTATTATTTATTGATTGGACAAGGTTTTGTATTGACGGACTAGGCTCAAATTCAATATCGTTTTCAGAAATATCCATCATATCCGACATTCCAGGAGACAGTGATCTGGCTGAAGAACTTTCGGATTGTGGCATGGCAGACGAACAATTATTTTTCGTGAACAGATCATCTTCGATGTCATTTTCACAATCCGACTCCTCAGAATCAGATGGCGGGAGCATGGCCATATTTTTTTGTGCGCGCCATGATTTTTTATGTGCCATTGTGATCCTAAAAAATTAAAAAAAATTAGGTAGTTTGATAACTCAAGAAGGGCAATGCTTAAAAAATTATAAACAATGTATAGGAACTTATTTTAATGTAACAACGGTACTGTCCGTTTTTTATCACAACATAAAACGAACCTTGTATTTAAATTATTCGGCAGTGTCCGTTTTTTAGTACGGGTTCAAAACAACTCAATAGCCTACATGATCGACAATGTCTCAAAAAAGTGACACCGTTTATTACGAGCTGTTTGAATTAAAATTAACTAACAAAGTAATAAAGTTTAATGATAAAATGATGATTTAACTTACCTTCTTTTAAAATGTATCCAAGTTGTACATAATAAGCACTCCACTTCGATTTTATGACGAAATCAACTGACGCCGACGCAAGTATCACAAATGCCTAACTTCAACTGTCGATTGCGCAAAAATTTTGAAGGTCACTATCTGCGGCCTTGGCATGAAAGTGACAACGATATTTTCGCACTTCTTTCGGCGTACTTCATTTTTTAGCCAGTAGCCATTTTAAAACTTCGCGCCACAATAAGAGACTGTACTAAAAAACGGTAAGAAACGCTTTAAGGGCTAGGCAGAGGGCCTATTTATGATGGCCGCGAAAATCGCGCAGGCAACCTGAGGGGATGGAACCCGGGGTTTTCCCATCTCACTTTTGGCGTGGAGGTTGTCATGAGGGATCAGCGTGTGGTGTCGCCCTGCACGCTACCTTAGGGCGGGGGAGCTTCGGCTCCGGGGGCTTCGGATCCAAAGAGGGGATAACCTCGGCTGTCGCAGCAGGAGGTGTCCGCGGTTGCATGCCTAGAGCGATCCTATGTTCACCGTCACCATCGCTGCGAGATGCACGTTGCATCGCTGCTGTGGATGGTTTAGTGGGTAGTGCCGGTAGTGCCGCCCTCGCCTGCGAGTCCCACATACCCGTCCTAGTTACTCGGCGAAACATGATGCCAAATGCATTCTTCAACGTTAAAAAAAAGGTAAGTATGCCCAATATGCGAGACGTTGTATGCCTTTTAATGATTCGAGCAAATAAAAATATGGGAACTGCTGTTACGGAAGTGATAATTTCTCATAGAACTTTCGGCGATATATTATTAGGTAAACCATTTTAACTATTTTATTGTTTAGTTTCGAAATAGTGAATAGTTATTTTTCTCCTTAAATGTTTGTACCTATAGATACTGAGATATAGGTGTGTTTTGCAGACACTCAACGAAACAATTTAGGATTGTCCTCTTGGATAAAGGAAACAAATGTTTGAACGAATTTCGATGTGTCGGAAAACAAACAAAGGTCGTGTAGGCCGACACGTGTATACATTTACATTAACACGCGAGCACCGATAATTTCAGTTTTTAGATTAGCCTATAAAGAATTCGATTGCTCTAGCTGGTAAAAGAATACGGTATGAATATGATAGTTTAATGACAACTGGATAACTCTGCAAGCGATTACAATAGGGGTAAAAGAGCTATGGACGACGAAACTCATTATGAATGAACGAGCTTGGAATGTAACAGTTTTTCCCGATTTAATACATGATGATGATTTTTTTTGCTATAAAAGATTAGTCGCCGTTATATCGAACCGAGGCGGAACGAAGTGAAAGATATAGAAAGTGTCACGTGATAGCTCGGAGTGATCTCCGACTAACGTTAAATCGGGCCATGGTAGGACGATCCCTACCATGGCCCGATCTAACGTTAGTCATCGACGTCATCGTTCAAGCAAATGTTCTTAATATACAACATATTTGAGTCCATGATACTGATTACTCTCGTAAACGGATCCCCAGCAGTTTTGTTTTGTTACATCCTGTTTGTGTAACGCTAATTAATGTGATTTCAACCTATTAGAATTAGATACCTACCGGATACTCAATAGACAGCGTAATAAGGTTACGTAAAAATAATTATAAGAACAAAGGGCAGTAAGCTACGTATGTACAGTCAAGTGTAAAATAGGGGTTGTACACAACTTACTCAGAAATATGTCCCACTAGCTTTTGCCCGCGGCTTCGCTCGCGTTAGAAAGAGACAAGAAGTAGCCTATGTCACTCTCCATCCTTTTAACTATCTCCACTTAAAAAATCACGTCAATTCGTCGCTCCGCTTTGGCGTGAAAGACGGACAAACAAACAGACACACACACTGTCTTATCAATAATATTAAGCATGGATAATCCAAAAAAAACTAAATTAGAAATATGGTATTCTGTGTATAGACAGATACTGACATGCGACGTAATTTGTCGAAAGTATTAATTGTATGTATGTATGTATAAGCTTTATTGTACAATAACACAAGAAATACAAGAAACACAGTAACATAGACAATTTGATACAACAAAGGCGAACTTATCCCTATGAGGGATCTCTTCCAGTTAACCTTTGAGGAAAATCGATAAAAACAGGCAACGATGAAAGACAAACTAAGAGCAAAAATTGTACAGTAACAAAACTTCAAATAAAAAGTAAATTTTGAATACACATTGCATACGCAAAAAAATATATATATATAAATATACACTAATCATCAATACATATATACAAATATTAAATAATAAATATAAAGTATTAAACAGAGCATAAAGGACAAACTCCAATCAAGGGTCGGAAAGCCACAACTTCTTTAGCCTCTCCTTGAGCGATGCTGCAGATTGCGATTGCCTCACAGACACCGGCAACTCATTCCACAACTTTACGGCATGGACAGTGAAAGATCTTTTTTAAATACGCGTCTTGTTGGACGGAAAAGTGAGAGAAAGGTTGGTGCTAGAACGTAAACGGTGACCACTACCGGAAGCCAGGAAACTGAATTTCTCAGATAGATATGAAGGGGAAGCAGGATTGAATAACGCATTGAAAAGCAATGACAGGACATGCACATCTCTACGACGACGAATCGGAAGCCAGCCAAGTTGTTTTCGGAACTGGGATATATGATCATACTTACGCAGACCAAAGCAAGCAATGCAAGCGTTCGAGTTTGTCAAGTAGCTCCTCTCTAAGATCTACAAAAACAATGTCACCGTAGTCTAATAAAGGAAGCAGAAGGGACTGACTAAGAGTGATTTTAGTATGAAGAGGAAGGAAATTTTGGAGACGTCTTAGTGAGTGCATAGATGCGAAAAGCTTTTTACTGATATCCGCAATATGGGGAGTCCAACTTAAGGTTTGGTCCATGGTGATACCCAAGTTCTTGACTGTACAGGAGAAAGGGATTGTTAATTGTGATTTAATAATTTCTGTCTACATGTTAATGATGTTTACTTGAAAAACAAATATGGCACATATCGAATATAAACTCTCGTGAAACATATTAATATACAAATTACTTTATTCACAAATATAACTAACAAAATACAGGTGTAGGTACTATAAGTTACAAGTTAACTATAACATTTAAAACTTTCGCGATTTGAACACATATTTAAACATAATTATTAAACGGGTCTAACGCGAATTAACTTGTTTACCTTATTTACCGACGTTTCGACACAGGTTTCACTGGTCATGGTCGCGGCTGACTGATGTCCCAGCAAAACGCCAAACGCGGGCGTGTTTACCCCAAATTTCTACATAGACTTTTCGTTGGGTAGTTACACAAATCTCTGTTTTGACATTTTGCTGGGACATCAGTCAGCCGCGACCATGACCAGTGAAACCTGTGTCGAAACGTCGGTAAATAAGGTAAACAAGTTAATTCGCGTTAGACCCGTTTAATAATTATGTTTAAATACAAGTTAACTACCTTAAAACTAATATAGGCCCTTAAGACAAGGATGTCACGCGTAGTGACTAAAATACGTGAATGTTATCCGTTATTTATTATAATATATACACTTGCCACAATTTTATAATTGAAAGAAAAATGGATCTCCGCGTCTAGCGGGATTCGAACCCACGACCTCTCTGAACACCGGTCAGATCGCTCTGCGCCTCTGCCAATTGAGCTATCGACGCCCGATTTTCCATTTTTCTTTCAATTATAAAGTTGTAAATTTCGTTCGCAGACGTCTGTGCTTTGTACAAAATAATTTAGTTGGCACAAGTTTCTCGACAGAGAAGATTTTAAAAATTCCGAATAACAATGCGTCGATTTTTTATGAGTCGGAATTTTGATCAGTCAGGATAAAATTAGTATAAAATTCAGGATAAAAATCAGGGTATTCAATAAAAGGGCAAATGTCGAATGTACATAGTGCTAATTGTATATAAGTAATATAGTAATAACTGACTTGTAAAATGTGTTTTTACCAATAAATATCTGTATCTGTATTTGTATCTGTATCTGATCTTGATAGATAGCATTTATGAAAATTCGGGATTAAGTATAAAAATCGGAATTTTGAAAAGTGGAAAATGATATTTCGGAACATTAGGTTGCGGCTCCATCACCCACAACTCAAGAACCCATATCCCAAAGCCGACTTCTACAACACTCACGGGAGGAAAGGGGGTGGCGAAATTCTTAACCCATCACGGGGTAAATAATCAATAATTCGACATAAACTTAGGATCGCTAATCAGGCCCAACTCTTCTCATTACCAAGTTATCATTCCACCAATTGGACAGAGCAATTTCAACTTCGGGATTGTCTGAAGTAACTGTAATTTTGGACCCTTGTTTAACAAGTTGAAAGTCGATCGTATTCGTTTTTGACTGATATTTTGTTGGAGTTGGGTGAACTTCAATACACCAGTCGAAAAGTGTTCAAATACGCAAATGGGGTAATTCCGAAATTTAAAAAATACACTGTTAATATAAGTCTAGGACCTCATAATTTTCAGACTTGGCGCTGTATATCTCTTCGTATATGGGGATTAGCTGTATGTAAGCTAATTATTACAGCCTATTCTTTTTTATACTTGCCTCTTCCCAGTACATACGTTTTTTTTTTAAATATGTATTTAAAAATTCGGGATTGTAAAAATCGGAATTAAGATTTAAAAAGGAATAGTCAAGCTAACATATTTTTTTAAATTCTTCTGATTCCTCCGCATGTTCAATGCGCTGCTAGGTAAATGTCTGCTTTTCTGCTATTATTTTGAATTACCATGTTAAAATACTCGTGGTTTTGTTATGACTGTGTTGTTCCCGTTAGTTGGACTGATGACCTGGTGAAGGTCGCAGGAGTCCGCTGGATGCGGGTGGCGCAGGACCGGTCATTGTGGAAATCTTTGGGGGAGGCCTATGTCCAGCAGTGGACGTCTTTCGGCTGAAATGATGATGATGATGATGATGTGTTGTTCCCTGCTGTTTTGTTACACGGTCATAACAAAACCACGAGTATTTTTAAATAAAGTGAGATTTTTACCTTAAGGCGTTTTCATATATATATATATATATATATATATATATATATTTAGGCTTTTACGTAAATGAAGAGTTTTAAATCCAAAATACGAATAAAAAGAGACCAATAATTTCACTACCATGAATCGGAATCGAACCTGCGTCTTCTACGATCGCTACACATGCCATGCGTGATACATGTATTTATGAGCGTGTGGTCATAATACCTTGGCCACACGTACCGTTAACCTATTTAGACTCGTCGTGAGTGGTTTTCAGATTCTTTGGCACTGAAGAGAGTAGGAAGAATATCTAATGGACAGCTGTTTGCACGACATACAAAGTAAATAAAATTCCTACTTACAAAAAAATAGACCAGAATTGAGTTACATATATCCATGGAAAGAGCTATTTTCTGCTTCGTCTGAGGTTATTTTGTGATGACTATGACGTCGTTTAAGGTATCATAGACTCCAATTTAGAAACACCCTTTATGCGACGCAATACTTGACTTACATTCACACTGTTTCATTTATGTGTACACATATTCATTATCTTATAGTAAGTAGTCTATGCAACATATATATAACGCTAGTTTTTCTATGACAGCTAAAATAGCAAAAAAATAAAAATCTAAAAAGGTGGCAGAATGTGGAAGAAATCGGCCCACTATAGAAAAAAGTGCTAATATATTGTATGAAAATCCATAAGAGCAGTGTTCTTATGGAATATCATAGACAACGTTATAATGTATACACATAGGCACTTTAAAAAAAACGATGTCCGTCATCTAATTTAAAGATAGAGAGATTTGTTGCTGATTTATGATTGCACCCCCTTGACGAAGCCTACGTAGCGGATATTGATTGTACATTTGTAATTTTTTGTAAATTGATATTGTGAAAATAAATAAAAATAGTTTTTATTTAAAGATAGAAGTGCTGGAGTAGAAAAAGTGTTTAAGAAAAATGCACTGCTCTCGGTAAATATAATGTTATAAAAATCTTACCTATAAATTGCAATGTTGCTTAAAGACTTATTCCTAGAGTTTTCTTAGGTCAAATTAAATTGTTTTCAATTGCTTATTTCAGAAGATTCTAAGTTTTTTTTCTACTCCAGCACTTCTATCTGTCAATTAGATGACTGACAGCTATATTAAAAAAGTATACATTAATATAACGTTGTCTATGGTAATCCATAAGAACACTGCTCCTATGGATTTTCATACAATATAGGAGCACTGTTTTTTTTTTACGACCACTTCCACGTTCTGCTACCTTTTGAGATTTTGCTTTTTTCGCTATTTTAGCTGTCGTAGAAAAACTTCGTCTCGTTTTGTAACGGCGACCCTCAAGTTTAAAGAACCCATATTATGTCACTGTTGCATAAACTACTATTTAAATATCATTATTGTTGTCGTCCGTCGATATAATATGTCCTGTTCTTAGTACTGAATGTAAAACATACATCATTAAAACATTTAACTTTGTCATCAAAGCGTCCTACGGACTTCGTTATTTAAGGATTTAAAGTTAAGGACCCTTAACGGCGTCGGGAAACCCTGTTGAAATACTTCAAAAGTTATTTTTTTAATACCGCTCTTAGTATGTTTGCCAAAAGCAAAAATATCTAAAAAATAATTTCGGATTAGGTTTCTTAATTGTACGTATTTCATTAAATGGGAATGCCTTCTCATTCTCGTAACTAAAATGTCATTTCGTAATTCATATAAGTCAAACCACATTATTTATTTATCTCTACCAAGCAAATTAACTGTAAAGTTTTAAAGTGTTATTTTATGAAGTTATAAAAATATATATATATATATATATATATATATATATTTATTGAGTAAATTAAAATTGTAACGTTGCTTACATTTTGTTAATGTGGCTACTTAGGTATACGTAATGATTACATTTTTGAGTTAATAATGTGTAGGTATAACTTACCTACACACAATAGGAAAAACATCCAACCGACGCTCGTGGACCCTATGTACATGATATAAGGTCCACGAGTTACGGCTGGTTCTGTTGTCATCGTAATGTAGATACTTATTCTATTAAATTAAATTAAAATTAAATTAGCGTGCGTGAGTAAGTGATTTCTGCTCCCCGTACTAGTATAAAACTGTATCACGGTGGAAACAGGTTTCACCATCCTCCTATTTTATATTTACTTACTAACCCACACAATCAGATTACAATACGTAATGATACAGTTGAAATTGTTAATATGTATACAGTTGCTTACTTATTGATAAGGACCAAGGTACAAATTCGTATAGATATTTACGATAATTGGTTGAAAGTTAATATACAAATGTCACCGATCGTGTGGGTCGGCTGAGAAAAAAGTGCATTCCTTTGTTACTATTCCAGTTAAAGTGTAAACATGTAGTATGTGCAAAGTAAACAGATGAATCTTTAGTTAAGTAAGCTAATGCCAATGCCAATTACTTAAAACTTTCACAGTCTGTGCTATCAACATCTGTGAAACTTAGCATGTATAGACTTTAAGATTACTATTATAATGTAATGGTAACCTCCTCCAACAGCATTTTTTAAAATCTAATAGCGTATTGTATTTCTATAAACATGTTTATGGGTTTAATATTGTCTTCTGTTAGGTACCGCGATTGTTATTCATTGAAATTGAGAGAACTCAGTCATCATCTTAACCCTGTAAAACGAGTGCTGTAAAGGTCTCGCAACGTAGGGTCATGGTGTTAATAAACGCGATTAATACAATACAATACAATACAATACAATACAATAACTCTTTATTGCACCTCAAAACAACAAAAAAAACACAAACTGGTATAGATTACACATGAAAAAGAGGCAAACAACAGGCGGTCTTATCGCTAAAGAGCGATTAATCCGTCCTATAGTGTTTAATTTCAATGTTTAAGGGTTTTTGTTGTTATTCCTGAGCTGAAAAAAATATACCAATACGCTGTCAGTCACAACAAACCCGAACATTGACGTTTAGTTTCGTTATGACTGACGGCGTAATATGTTTGAATGATGGCAGAAAAAATATTTTTGGGGGAGCATAATTTCACGGTTCAAAAGCAATAAAATAATGAACACGACGTCAGTAACCGAGATGTTAATGGTTAAGGTTGAAGGAATGAAATTGTATTCTTTAAAATTATTAATATAAAATGTATGAAATCTAAATAAATTGCACTTAGGCATTGGCCGTGAAAAATAAGTAGGTACTTTATAGTTTATGGATAAAAAACCGTGAAGATTTTTTGGTACCGACGGCTGTTTTAGGGTTCCTTACCAAAACGGTAAAAAAAGGACCCTATTTTGGTGTGACTCAGTCTGTCGGTCTCATCGTTAAATATCTCGAGAGCTACTATAAAGCTTCCGATTTTAATAAATTCCACAATAGAATCCTGAGCGTACCTAATGAGGGATTCAAGCGTTAACGACCACGGACGAAAATAGTTTTGACACCGTGTGACACATACTGCTTTTCATACCACTAAGACGAAATAAACAAAAACCGAAAACAGCATCATATGAACACCTCGATGTCACTAGTTAATGCCCAAAAACGTAAAAATGTGTATGAGCATGTGAGACGGCATTACTGTCTTACATATCTGTTAAAATGAAAAGCAGACGACTGATATCAACGATGACGCACGTTTAAAAACACTCTTGAGCAGTTTTGATCTAACAAGCAAGCGAAGCGATGGTTGTGGGCGATGGGCTAAAAAACTGTCACTACAATATCAAATTGTCTTATTTGTTAAAAGTGGCATTGAAACTTTAGTAGTTTCATGTGCTCCTTTTGGGTGAGTATGACTTCATGTAAGAATGTACGAATTTTCTTTTTATGAAGTATCTTGTGGGATATAGTCCATATATATCTGAATCATACTGCCAGTAGCTCACAAAGGAATGGCGAAGCGAGTACAATGAAATTATGGGTATCATATTGTGTGTGAGAATTATGGACGAATGTGTTTATAGTAATAGCAGTACATTACAATAAGAGCGGAGAGCGGGATATTGCCGGCTGAGTGTGAGTAATGTGACATTACATTTTTTATTTTATGTAGTTACAAGTCCTTATTGCCAATGGGGAAGCTAAGAAATTTAAACTTTATAAGTAAGTACATATACATGTCTATATTTTTTATTTATATTAGGTATTTACATATGGTTAGACCAGGGGGTCTAAATAGCAAAAAACAGACGTAGGGTAGGTAACATATTAATTTAAAAAAATACTTGCGCTAGAATTACTATTAAAGAATAATGGGACGATCATCTGTCAATTTCTATTTCATTTCACGTGATAGCTCAAAGCCCTTGGATGTCACGTCACATTTCTATAGAAACTGACGGATCGTCCCGCCCCGTCCCGTCTAGTTCTAGTGTGACTCATCCCTTAAACCATCGTAAATACAAAATAATTCAAACAAACCAACCAAAAGATTAAAAAAAACTATTGAATCTTCATCCGGCGCGTGCTTTCAAAGGGCGCGTGCTACATTTTAACAGTTATATTTTTATCTACTTGTTAGCTGAGGATCAAGGTAGATAGCAGTAAGGCACGTGCCACCGGTTACTTATAACCATAATATACCGACCGACAATGGCTTGATATACCTAACCATAATCCGTAAAAACTCATGTTTAAATCTATTTGGATTACAGTAGAGGAGTAGGTTTAAATGAATCTTTGGGGGAGGCCTATGTCCAGCAGTGGACGTCTTTCGGCTGAAATGATGATGATGATGATGAGAGGAGTAGGTTTCGTATCATTGGCGATAAAATTGATCAAGCACTTTTAAAACTATAATCAAATGGAGAAAAAACCGTGTCCCTCATTAGTTGGCACCGCTGTACTCGTGTAAGGTAAACTATGGATATTTATTTAATTTATTTAACCATCATAAAAAAACATGTCAAAAATAATACAATCAAGTCAAAATACAAAAATCATGGACATATTATTTATTTTCGACACGATTGGCCATCTAGCGGAATTTATGTAACTGTCCTTTATAATTTGAATATGGAACATTAAAGTTATTGGAAATCACACGGGGACTTTAGAAAATCGAATTGCAAATATAACAAGGCCCCCTGGGTATACCTTGTTTAAGGAAAAAGCAATTTTCGAATGGAAAATCCAAGTTAACAACACTAATTGCAAAGTTTTCTCATTTTCAAATATGTAAGTAAAGTAACGTTTGAGCATTTCCATGATATTTGTTTTTCTATTCACATCAAAGTACTTAATAATATTCTCAAAGTTTCTCGTTTACACACCTTCCGTAGGTGTTTAAGCACCTTCGCGGACGGAACAACCTGTAAGTATACAGGTCCATTTGAAGTTAGTTATTCTGTGTTTATGGCGGCTGAATAACTACTCGTACTAATATTATGGTTCTCAAGTAGGTATGTAGTTATGAAATATTAATTTATATCAAATAATATATTTTATGATTATGGTAAGTAATTGCCATTTTTTGCGGCTACGACAGTTTTTGGTAGGATTTCTGAAAATTACTTTACAGGGTGTAAAGAAAATCGGCCAAGTGCGAGTCAGACTCGCCCACCGAGGGTTCCGCACAGAGGATGCTCCCTCCCCCCATTTATGACCTTAGGTACTTAAGAATACTGGTGGCACGGAACTCGCAGCGTGCGGCAATTATACGGATTTCGGATTTTCTCCTGTACTTGTGTTACAAGCTCTTGCTTTTTCTTCTCATGCCAGCGAGCAAGGGGGAGTGCGCTATTCACGCCCTTAGCGTTACCTCACTCAGAAACCGGAGTGCGGTGCGAATCGCACTCAGTTTGACATCCGCCTTAGGTACAATTTCTACATTGGATAGCTCTGGGCATCAATATTACCAATCTCGAAGAGTGACTAGGTACCCTAAGCCACAGCGCCGGAAAACCGTATGTTCCTGCTACACGCAGATTTAAAATGGCCGAGCTAGCCGTCGGATTACGAGAGAGTGGACGGATAGGAATGAACGAACGGAAAATGAACGCGTGAACGGATGAATGACCTATATTACAATGATCCATTTGACTTACTTATTAAATTGTTGTTTTACTATATGTTGTTATTTTAATTTCTGCTGACATTGTAATATTTCAATTTCAATTTTATTCTTTATTTTTTGACATGTTTACTAGAATTACTGTTTATTATTTTTATTTTTAATCAATCTGACATTGAAAACTGCTAGATTTTGGCCTACTTCAATAAATGCTTTTGAGTTTGAGCTTGAGTGGGGTTGGCAAAAAGTAGAAGACCAATTACAGCCCAAATATGAAAATTTTGCCCTGCGCCAGAGGTATAATTAAACATGATTAAATTTAATGGACCTGCAAACCGAACGCAAAACGGAATTTACTAACCCTGAATCATATTAACCCTGTGAAAACGTGTGCTGTAAAGGGCTCGAAACGTAGGGTCATGGTGTTAGTAAACGCGATTAATCCGTTCTAAACAGGGACCGGAAAACCCCTCTTTAGGCTTAAGCCTATCGAGTTGGTTACCTAATCATATCTGTTACACAATGATACTGTAACAGCAACATTCAGTAACCGAATACAAACGGTAAGCGAAATGTTGCTGTAACAGTAACCATAACCCGGTTAACTGCAAAACCCAATCCCGATAGGGTTTTTGTTTGGGGTTTTCTTTAGGTTACTGTTAACCTTATTATAACAAACGAGTATACTCTTTACGTGTAAGTAAATTAGATTCAATATCTAATAACAGTAGAGGCTGGCATCGGCAAAGACAATTCCGTGTCAACAGTGAACGATAGAAATGTCGTAAAGGACATATAAAAACCTCGTACTTAGGACATTTGTATCTTGCACTGTTTTTTGGGTCCAACAGGTAGAATAACCCAGGTTTGTTTCATAGTTGTCACTTCAATCAATTTTGAACTATAAGCCGTTACACTAGAGTTGTATTAATAATAACAAGCGGTTTCTACGTCTTACACTTTCAAATTAAAGCGAAGACGGCAACGCGACGGCACGTGTTAATAATTTCTTATTTTTCTTCAAATACACAACAACCCGTTAGATTGAACTAGCTTATTTCATCAAATAAAATGTCATACCTTACAACTTCAATTCACGTTATAATAAATAAAAATACTTAAATAAAATAAATAAAATAAAATTTATTACCGAAACACACAGGAAGTACACAGACAATTAAATGCAGAAACTTATATAATAACCTATGACTAAATAGGAAGGTACCGTATCACGGTCTTCAATCTGTGAACCATTTCTCAAACCTTTCCTCAAAAAAAACTATCAACCAGTGGGTCACAAATTGAAGTCCTTGAGTGTACACCATTATTACTACTTCTATTAATTACGTGAATTTCTTAAGCTTTCGAAAATTAAAAGTGTAGTACTAAACAAAATTGCAATTAATGAAACTGACAACAACATTACGTTTGCTTGCATGTTGTGATTTAAAGTTATTGGTAGTGTTTATTTTGACGGATTTAACTTGTTCAACGAATTTAGTGAATATCTCTTACGAGTCTTACGACTAACGTCGGTAGGTGATATTTTGTTAAGTTATTTAATCAAAACATTCAAAACCATTGTAGTAGGAACGAATAGGAATAAATCGTCTAATACTGCACGTGCAATGATAATCAAACAACTTAGGTAGCCAAGTTTACAAGTCGGGCTCGCGTGTAATTTAGATCCGAGTATCCGTGGTACTCGTAGAAACAGATCTTAAATACACGCGGACCTAACCCATCCTTATCCGTTACCATAACGTTTTAGGGCATTTTCAAAAATAGGGTACCATTTTCATTTCTTTTTGAATATAGGAAGTTTTGGGTTTTTTGTAACCAGGATCACGAGTACTATTGGAAACAAGAAAAATAGTGTCCCGTTTTTTTTGTCAGCTTTGTAACGCATTTTTTTCATACATTTCGTATGGGCCGTTACAAACCTGACAAAAAATTTTTTTTATGGAAAATTGAGGACCCATTTTCATTAAAAGGGTGCACTTTTTTCTGAAAATGCCCTTTAACGCAATTCAGTTAAGGTTCAGGTTCAGGTAAGGGACCTGTGCTCAGTTGTATGGCAGCGACTCAGTTTAGGCCCTAAACTGAATCACGTTAAGACGTCATGGTAAGGCCCCTTGGCGTGTAAAGTAACAGTGCATGATAATTAAAATATAAAAAGTAGGGATACAAACAAAAAATTAGACATACTCGTAGTACATATTATGATCAATGTGAACAAAAATCAAAATACAAAATATTCAGCAAAAACAATTCTACAACGATAGTAAAAAATAATATCGCACTTTTGTCTTAAATCTTCATAATAGGTAGGTCTTCCCATCACGGAACAATTGTGTTCCGGACCTTTGGGAGGCGTACGCGGAGCCGAAGCCAACACGCTGAGACCCTTTCGACAATTTAATGAAATGTAAGGGGTACACCGAGCGAATGATGCACCTGCCCGAGTTATGGGATGCACGCAGAGGCAGCACCGCCAGGGTGTATAGACTATTGAGATTTAATGGAAACTAAAATATACTGGTCTATTAGGTGAAGGTGGTTGACTAAATACTGTATTATAGAGAATAAAATCAGACGTCTGCCTAACAAAATGGTAATAAATTTAATTTACGGCAAACGGTGACTCGCCCACATAAGATGGGCCCCCACAAAAAGCGACATCTAAGAGAGCTCGAGAGCAACACCAGTATGAGGGCTGGGGGTAGAGAGGTGTCACTAAACTTTGAACATATAGCCAACTCGCCACTTAAGTTTCCACATCTAGTAGGTAGGTAATTATTAGGATTAGCTTTTGGAGCCGACGTGCTCATATTAACAAAGGCTCGTTTATAAAACAAAAAAATGGCCTTGCACGTGCAGACTACGGATAGGTATGAGTTGTTGGTAAGGGTATCGTTATAAAAATTATGGCAATTTAAAATGATAATATTGAAAGCAGCTCTAGAAATTCCTGCTTCAAAAACTTTACTTGCATTGTTTTTACTAATTACTCTCATGAGACAATGACATTTAAGTGCACAAAGATGAATACCGACCGAGTGCAGGCTTATTGTTATTGCCCTTATCGGTTCCACATAAACAATGAATCTCGGCAATGTCTAAGCCGCGATGCGTTATATTATCTTGGTCTGGTATTTTACATTAATATTCTTACAATTTACGTAATCCAGTCAAATTATTATTACACATATTTTGAGTTGATACTTTGTATCCCGATACCTATACCTACTAATTGGTGTCACGGTAAACACTTCCGCTTTTCTATGTTTTCTGTGTGTATGTACACGAATGCATAGAATGAGCAGAAATCTAGATCCTGGATGGCTTTATGGATCTAGGGTGCCATGAAACATTGCTATTAAAGTAATATAAATAGTTAAATACGGTATAAGAGGGCAAGCGTACTGTTGGCTAAAAAGCTATCTCAATGGGCAGCGACAATGTGTAGAAGTTACAAAAATAGTTAAAAACCTTAACAAAACGTATAATTCGCCGTTCATCATTAACACATGCGGCGTGCCATCGGGTAGTATACTAGGGCCGTATTTGTTTTTACTTTACATCACCGATTTACCTGGCGCCACACAAAATGACACTATACTATTTGCAGATGACACAACCATAGTAATTAAAGAAAATACAGATGGTTCTCTAAGAAATATTATTACATGTACCTACATTAACAAATTGGTTAGAAAATAATAATCTCAAAGTTAACTTAACCAAAACACAACTGGTTTAATTTCAAACTTATAATAGCAAATCAATTAGATTATCTGCCGATTTTAATGGCGTAAGTACAACTTAATGAAACGGAAAGTGCAGTTTTTCTAGGAATTAAGAATGATAAGTTTTGTAATTGGAAAGCCCATATTAATACCCTTTGTAATAAGCTACATCGATTTAATTATATTTTGTATCGTCTGCGAGCAACCGTCTCTGAGGCGGCAGCAACGGCAGCCTATAACGGTTATGTATCGTCGCAAATCTGTTACGGAATAATAATATGGGGCAACTCATCAGATGCTGATAAGGTTTTCTTAGCCCAAAGAAAGTGTTTACGAGTAAGATCTTTGTGTGGAGCATATTACCTAGATAGTTGCAAGCCATTATTTAAAAAAGTATACTACCCTTGCCATCCTTATATGTATTTGTTATGTGTATATTCGTAAAACATAATATAGAATTGTTTAAAATGAAAGGAAGGGAAAAACGATATAAATACGATCTAAATACCGACACATCAGACATTAAAACTATTTCAAAAAATACGTGTGGCACTCGGGGACTGCCGCGGTAAAGCTATTGCATATCATTTTGTATCAACTTATGCAATTATAATTATTTATTTATTTTGTTCATGCAGTATTTCTTTTTCTTTGATATTAATTCAAGTTACACTTTTTGAGCGTGGTGACCGATAAGAAAACAATTTTTTCTATTATTTAATAAATAAAAAGTTAATATTGTTTAAAATGTTTTTATTATTTTACAATACATGTGGGTTTTATTATCTTACAGTAGCTGTTGGTTATTCAGGAATATTTATCATTAAAACTATAGGTTTATGATAACTGAAATAAGAAACATAAGTTTGCGACTTAATATCCTCTAAATACCTAGAAAATACCGCGTCAATGGTGGTCCCATATTTTGTTGTAGACTCTTGTGGATCATTATTCATTTTCAAATTCAATGTTTTTGATAGAAAAGTTGTCAACATTATTTTACAATACATGTGGGTTTTATTATCTTACAGTAGCTGTTGGTTATTCAGGAATATTTATCATTGAAACTATAGGTTTATGATAACTGAAATAAGAAACATAAGTTTGCGACTAACATATTTGATTTTGGCGGGACTAAAATAATAGTGTTTATTTTGACGTTTGACATCGCCGTATCTCTGGTAATAAAAGCTACTGTCCTCAATATTTTGTATAGAATATGACACTTAGCGACATTCGTTTGGAGATATATCCTTTCCCCGATAAAGAACTTTGTAACAAAGTGAATAAAGTCGGTTTCGGTCCGTCGGAGTGGGGAGCGTCAGGTTTTTTTTCGTTACGGAATTTCTGGATTCGGTCCCCGCGCTCAAGGCCCGCGATAGAAGCTATGCAATAGCTTAAAAAAAATTGTAACTCTATGGCCATCAAATTATATTATAATTATTCTTCCTGTTACATATGAGAGTTTTTAAAGGAAATAAAATCAGTAGAAAACTCTTGTTCATTGTTAGATTTTGTATATAATTAGATATTGTTATTATAATTTTAGTATTATAAATTTACGAAAACGGGGCTTAATCGTGTATAAACTTTGAAAACAAACCTCCGACGTTTCAAGGGCGACATTGCCCCCGTGGTCCCGGAGAAAGACTGTAATTTTAGTAGTATTTCCGTGAATATACCTACTTAAAAAAGTTATACCCAGAGTATCTCGAGATGCGATATTGTAATGTAATAAAATAAATTATAGATGTTTAATTACTCATTTAGTGTCGGTACATTTTCACACATTACAGAAGCGTCTTGTAAATGTCGTTGTCACACACGATACCGGTTTTCTGCTCTGTTTGGAACATGCCATTAGGCCACGTATAATTAAGACACGACTCGTGTACACGGAGCCACGTGTCAGCGTGTACTCTTGTAATCGGGAGCCCTAATCTCAAACTCGTACGATTATACAAATTTTGCTCATTACTACGATAATACGAGATACGAAAAAATAATATAATAATAAGTATCCAATATCAAAGTATGTCATAATCATTTGGAGCACCGCTTGCTGCACTTGCTTACAATTAACTCAAATACATACTTTTGTTTTGCCAATGGTAGCAAATAGCGGTCTCAAGTGAAAACACGTCAGACGTCAGAGTGCGTAGCCAAGATGCCAATCGCTCACGCTTAATAATGTATCGTAGCTACCTCTCTCTATCTCTCTTTCTTATTAGCGTGACAATGACAGTTGCATTTCATTAGCGAGTGAGCGTGAGCGGTTGGCATCTTGGCTACGCACCCAGGTAAGAAAAGAAAGTAATTGCCGGCAAAATCGTATTAAGATTGGTAATAAACTAGTGCTCCTGGTCGTGACCGTGTTTCGTGAACCCGTAGCCGAATCTCCGTTGCTGTGTTACTCGGAGCTCCGCTCCGTTTGCTCCGTGTGATTCGGCTACGTGTAATTAAGATACGTAGCTACGTGTACACGGAGATACGTATCTTATTTATACGTAGATCGGATCCAGTCGTGACCGTGACGTTAAGTGTAGATTTTATGCGTGTTATTAAACCCCCCGAATGTAATGCAAGGGGCGAGTTTTTAATTTCAGTTTCCATACTTTTGCATTTTAAATAAAAATTTAAGAGATCAAAAATAATTAGATGCAAATATTATGTTGGAGGCAAAAATAATAGGCTAGTACAAATTGTAAAAGATGTGTATTAAAAGAAGCCGAGCGGAGCCGAAGCCGAGATTCGCAGGAACGTAGCCGAATCCAGAAACGGATACGTATCTTTGACGTGACCGTGTAGTACGGGATCTTAGCACCGCCGGTGCTAAGGCTACGTAGCTACGGTTCCGCGTGTAACACGTATATCACAAGCCCTATAATAAACAAGACTTTTATTGTCGCATTATCACTCTTGACGCATATGTGAGAAATTAAGGAAAGATAAAAACTATTCACCGTTTTATAATGTAAACAGTTTAAAATCACGATTTCCACTTGAAACTTATCTGCTATGAATAGCATTGTAGTGTCTTTTGTTAAACCCAATCGCTAATTACCTGCAGAAAATAAAATGCAGTAATACAAAAACCTGTAATATAAATTACAAATTTACTGTCTTAAGAATAAGGGTCAAATTGGAATAGGACGCATTTCACATAAAACCTTTTAGAAATAAAATATGATCTGACCACCTGGGGACAATTGTATAATTTATTTTGTAACTTAAAATATTAGCGGAACTCTCTTTCTAATAAAAGGGATTGAAAAGAGACTTCCGCTAATATTACAAGCTATAACTGATTATGCAATAGGCCTCCGGTAGCGTGTTTTGCAAGTCTTAGTTAGAGGGTGGTATTTATTATATTATTTTTGCTCTAGTTGAGTAGTGTATGAACTAAGCATGGATTAAAAATTCAAGAATCCAAATGCATTAAAAATCCAAAAAGTAGGCCAGTTGTCGATTGTAAGAAATATCGGGAATAGAATACAGCGTAGCTAACGTTGCCGGTACTTGGAAGCGACTGAAGCTTGCACAATATCCTCAAATCGATAAGAAATCTGTCCCCACTTTTTTTAATATCTACCTACGTAAGTTGCAAAATTTAACACAAGCTACAATAATCAAATCAACTTTTAATTATGAAAAATAAACAGACACCCGGTTGACCACGCCTCGGTTCTTAATTTCAAAAGGTTATACGTTGAGTGCATGCTATGACAATTTAAACTTTATTGCCAAAGGAATACTGTTGTTATTAATAAAATATCTCTTGTTCTTTATGGTACTTATTTCGTGCAGGTAATTAGCTGTTGGTTTTACAAAGGATAACAATGTCGAGATTTTAAAAAGTTTTAACTTTACCGACAGTCGTCACAAGATGTACTCACAACAATAGCACTATTTGCTGAAGTTTATCGCTTCGTAATCTGAGACTAATAGTTATGTTTTGTTTTTAAATAATATCAGAATAATTGCGCTAAGTTGCCCATGTATGATGATTATTTACGACTCTACCTATATTTGACTGATTAACTACAAGAAAAATAAATAAACTTGAGCATAGTAGAAACAAATGCTCACGCCGCTTTCATTTCTATGTATGATAATAAAAATGTTAGGCTAGCCTAAATATAGTAAGGAAATAAAGAAACGATGCCACACTAAGAGCAAAACAAACCTGGTTCCACAGCGAGCGACAACGTCCTAACTCCTAGCCATGGTCATTCAATATTAAGTCTAATTCCTGGGCGTATAAAGATTACTTTCGTTTGAACTGTTCAAAACAGAATAAAACACTAACAGAATTCATTGCGGTTAGTTACTGGTTAGAGGTTAATTGGGGTTAACTGGACCGATAAGGTTTCCGAATGATTAAGGTTTCCGTATCATGAGTTAACCGAATTGGAGGTGTTTTGAAAACAACCTTTAAAATAACCTTATGAAAAACCCGGGTTATGGTAACCGGTTCCGGTCCCTGGTTCTAAAGTGTTTAATTTCAATGAAAACAATCGCGGTAACAGAAGAAAATATTATGGAATCTACTAAATTATATTTAAATTGTTCTGGTAGAGATTGCTCAATTAGTGCAGTGCATATCAAGGAATTTATTAATAAGTAACTAAGGATTACTAGAGTTAGCTTCTGTAAGGTATATTATGATAATGCTGAAATATCTATGCATTTTGGTCTTTTTGGTTATAGAATTCAATTGATTTCATTTGAATAACGTATTTTCCGTTAGTAGATTTTGAAAGACTTTTAGTATGTCAATGAGATACAAAAACACAAACTCCGCCTCTGTGCGAATCATTGTGACCTTCGGGTAGAATTTTTAGTACTTACCACTAAAAAAGTTGTTAACCCCTATAATATAATGTAATGCTAAGCAATAATTGAAAATTCCAGAGTAAATATTATAAGATTTCAAATTAATTCACTGACGTAAAAGTAGCTGAAAGCTGAAAAATTACTTCTGATATACGCCAAAAAATAAGCTGGAAGATTTTCCATTTAGAGAAACTCCATTGGAGATTGTGATTTAGAGTAGGTGTAGCACCACCTACGGGCTGCTCACGGTGACTCCTGCTTGAAATCTACTTATATTATACATTACTATTGCGTTTTTCGCAATTTTTAATAGACTTTAATCCAAAATATACAGTTTAATCAAAGTGTTCCGTTAATCAGCAGGTGGCTGTGGTGTTTCTGTTGTCGTATGCGGACGTTTTAATCTGAGCTCGTGGTGACATTTTCTTCGATATTTTATTTATTTATTTATTTAAACTTTATTGCACAAAATACAAAAACAAATGTACAAATGGCGGACTTAATGCTCAATGGCATTCTCTACCAGTCAACCATAGGGCCAAACAGAGACTTGAATAAAATGGTGCAAAGGGAGAATCAAGGTAATAATATCGAAATAATTGCAAAGCAAACTGAAGAACATTATATATATTATTATATATAATACACAGATAAAATAATATAATATACTACTACATATTTCCAACATGCACACTATACAATAATGATGGACACTATGGAAACTCTTCTTTCAGCAGGTGCTTACGCAGCATCCGCTTAATCGCACTCTTACTTGAGGCTTGTCTTATATAAAGAGGAAGCAAATTCCAATGACGACTTGCCTGGATGGCGTAGGAATTACCCATGAAACCAGTACGGTGAGCAGGAATCTTAAGTTTGAGAATACGGGAGGTACGCAGCTCACAACCTGGCCGAGGGGTTTCAAACACTAACATACTTCTCTCTCTCTCTCTCTCTCTCTCTCTCCGGCGACGGATGGAAAGCCAGTTAAGTTGACGCCGGTAAAAGGAAACGTGATCGTATTTCCGGAGCCCGAAGATGAATCTTATGCCATTGTTGAGCAGACGTTCGAGTTTATTAAGACTCTCTTGAGTGACATTAGTCGTGCACACATCACCATAATCAATAATTGGCAGGACCAGAGCCTGGACTAACATTTTTTTTTTTGCGTATATTTTCACGTATATTTTCGTATGTTTATCCGTTTTACAGTCAATTATCTGAATAAAATAAAGGTAGCATTCCGAGTGTTGCGACTAAGAACCTTGTTAGCCTGCAAGGACCTGTAACAGCATAGTTGCTCTTACTGTCTACCGGAAAACGAGTGACAGCACCGGTCAACTTTCTCACAAACCAGATCAAACATTACTTCAGGCGGTTTTTGATCCTCGAATTTGTGAATTAACACTATTTCGAAAACGATGACTGAGCATTTTAGACTCGAATTATTAATTACCTACGTATAAAAATGACGGTGTCAATCTTTTGTGTGCAATAATTTTCGACCTCATCTTTTATTATTTCAAGCGCTTGAA
This sequence comes from Lathronympha strigana, assembly GCA_949128165.1. NCBI lineage: Eukaryota > Metazoa > Arthropoda > Insecta > Lepidoptera > Tortricidae > Lathronympha > Lathronympha strigana. The sequence goes on from OX421911.1 coordinate 8,410,143, forward strand.
TAATAGTTGTCCATATATACGTTCGGGCAAATCTGCCGGATCTGTCGATAAATGTATGGGAAATTTATCTGGAGGATGCCCAGCGGACATACCCACTATGGATATCTGACGGATTGCCCGAAAGTACTCGTATGTATATGGCCGGCAAATAATCAGTCTACAGTTCCGGCACTCAAGTTGTCACTCGGCATTAGGGAATGCAAACCGATTTCGTATGAAAAAAACCGCGACCGAGTTTTTCATTACAATTTTAGAATGTTCTATACATATATTAATATACTGTTATTCATAAACTAAATCATCAACCAAGAATAAGAAGAGCAACTATTGGGTAGTCCACAGGAACGAGGTGTAACATCGTTTGGTGTTTGACCCTAAGGCTTAAAAGTCCATTTTACCCTCGTACCTTTACCCTTAGTCTGTAAAGTAATCATTAATTTTATGTCGTTGGTCACTTGAAGGCGAGTTTGTTAACACATCGGGGAATTTCATAAAGTCATACGGGTTATGCTTTGTGAGTGAACGCATAAATGTTTGGTGGCTTACCCGACAATGATTAAAATAGGTATAAAGGGCTACTAGCGCAACTTAGGTTAAATTGTGCTCGACGTGGAGAGGAGTATGAACTCGGCTGCAGCAACTGTGCAGCGATCGGTGAATTATTTTTGACATCTTTAATTGATATCCGCTAAAGCATGTAGCAGTAAATTACGCATGTGTGCATAGTGCCTATGCATACATGCGTAATTTGAACGCCATTTTCATTTGTCATTTTGTTTTCGATGCTATTCGAGGCGAGAGACCTTGTTGTCGATGCTATTCGAGGCGAGACCTTACATAAAACGATCGTTTCCGTCAAAAAAAGCGAGTAACTATTTGTATGCTTGATTTTTACTACAAAAACAAAAAAAAATAGTTTATATGTACGGTTATAGCTGCAGAGTTAAGTGAAAAGCGAAGAAGTAAAATAATCATGTAAAGTAATAAATAAATTAAATTAAAGCAACCCTCACTAGACCGGGTCGGCGCCTTTAGGCGGAGTACGTCATTTTCTTAGAAAGTCAGTCATGTCAAGTCAAGCATCTTCAGAAAATTACGTACTCCGCCTTAAGACGGGCCGGGCCGGGCCGATGTGTCATTCAATAAAAAATGTCACGTGATCGCTGGAAGAGATCAAATATAACTAAAGGGAGAAGGGACAGGTCTAGGAGACCTAGTCAACAACATAATCATGCAAATTTTCGTTCTATTATATCTTTCCGTAAGCGGTAAAGCATCAACATAGGTCAAGCACACTGTGCCACGTTAGCTGTTTCATATTCCCGGTTCCAACTCGGAAGCAAACTATCGCAGTTTTCCGACATTCAAATTGGATTACAATAACAGAGTTTGTTACTCTGTCTGAACTATAACGTCCAATGATATTTGACATAAGCCAAGCGATCTTTGGCGATTTTTCAACCACTCAAGTCTCCTCAAGGATTTCCATAACGATCGTGCGCCATTATCATCCAACGGTTCTCCACGATCTAGACCAGATCGTTGGTCCTCGTTGTTGGATGCCTTTAAATGGATGGTTGGTTGACTTGCACCTTTGATGCATTATCTTTTATCAATTTAGTAGAAATAACTATTGCAGATATAACTAACAAAATATTACGATACAAGGGCAAAAATAGGAAATTCGCAACGAGTGGCGATAAATTAAAACACGGCCGCAGGGAGTGTATTAGATCGACACGCCCTTTACGCACGTGTAGTGTATTGTACGACGTTTTACAGTAGATATGGCCCTCTGAATATTCGACGCAAGCACGTAAAGTGCTCATTATCGCCCTAGGGCGATAAAGTAGCACCATGTGTACTGTAAAGTTACATGCTACCTAGGTACCTTAGATCTAAAATAGGCCCTTAGTACGGCTTTGTACCTAGGATGCTGGCGGCAATACCTCGTTGTATCGCAATACGTTGTGCGAGGAAGCCACCAGCTCTTCGGTCACCAGTTACATCAACCAGCCGTTTCGCGATTTCTACAAAAAACTTTCGTGCGCTAGGACCACATGGACTTAGAGTTTCGACCCTACTTTTCACTGAAGTGTATTTTATGAGTGTTTGGGGCAGTTATCAGCCAAACAGGAATAATATACCACTAGCTCTAGCAAAGAGCTGATACATTATATGTTTATATGTTAGGTTTCCTGGTAAAAAGAACACGTGTCGAAATATATTTAAGGTAAGTACTTAGTTTCATCCAATTCCATCCAGATTTTTTTTTGGCATCGCAATATTAACTGTGTTCGAAAGATTAGCACGTGTATGATATTTTGTTGCAGTTAAGACGAATTCTAAACCATTGAAATTTTTATCTTAATACGTTAAAAAATCATTGTTAATAACCATTTCGGTGTTATGAATCTCCACTAACTTATGAGAATTTCTACGTAATAAAACAGATAATGAACTAAAAGGTGTCTCTCAAAAGCCACTGTCGAATGAGTGCCACCTTCATGTTAACTACGGAGTTAGCTTGACTAGCATTTCATAGGTAAAGCTAGAAACTCTGTGTCTACTCAATTGTAAAGCACGAATCAAATCATTCATTATATGTAATAAATGTTTTGATTCATGTTGAAAGCAGGAGGTCGCTGGTTCGATTTCAGACCTGTTCACCGGAGGCCTTGGTCTTATTTTATGTAGCTCTAGTATATGAAATATCTTTTAATTTATAATTTATATATAGTTCTGTGTCTACCCTTGCTTACTTAAGCGACTTGATAAGTTTTCAGTGTCAATCATTGCTTCCTTTCTTGGAAACGGTCTTCATAATTTTAGGTTTTGCATTATTATATAGTACTTACATAATTATGCAATGTGTATAATAATATTGGCTGTCGTTACATCTATGTCAAATAGTTCGTAAACCCACAAGTGAAAAAAAAGGTATGGGTAGTATTTAAAGGCACACCAAAAAAATAACCATAACCTTACTGAAATAATGACTTGCACAGCAAAAAAATACACATCAAAACATTGTTCTGATGTGTATTTATTTGCCGTGCAATTCAGTAAATTTTGCTAGGCGATTAAAAATTTGCAAAAGGAATTAAAAATAGAATTTACAATGGTAAGCTGGAGCTTAGAATATGACTTGTTATGTCAGCGATCTATGGCGTGTATAAACAATATTCACAAAACCTTGTTAGTATGTGGAAATATAGACGTATATCTTCAAGGAAACACAAATTAATTATATCCAACGACGTACAATATTTCGAGGCGGTGGTTTTTCACTGTAATAACCAGTACGGTGAAAACCACCGCGTGCAAAAGCAAAAGACGGAGCAACCCAACCCTCTAGTTACTGTGACTAATACTGCCTTTAGCTTTAAACTGACGAAATCCAAAAATTTCAATGGGGGTCCGGCACTCATCTGCATTCAAAAAAATGCATGCGGCACTATTTCCGGAAAATTGGTTGACCACAGACTAAATAATCCTACGTATTTCAAATCAAGTTGTAAACAATTTTAGAATTCATATTGCCACTGAAATATCCTGCTCAGCAGCGCAGACAGCTAAATAATGTAAATTCTCTTGTGAGTGTAGCGGAATGACAGGAAACAAGTCAGCGGGAGCCACGTATCTCGCTACAGAAGCGTCTGGTATAACTACTTAACCGCGTCAAGTTGCTACACTGACTGATATATTGTCCACGGGTTTTTATACCTTAAGGCCGTTTTACACGACCCGACACGAACAGGATTATACAATTTAAATGATTTACTTACAACAACATTATTTATGTTGAGCTTGTCCTTAAGTATATGTTTTCGTAAATGTATTTTTATTATCTATGGTTGTATTTTTGAAGGTTTTGAAATGTTAATATATTAAGTAATACTAATCGCGGATTAATGGATTAGTTAAACGGATCACCAACATTTTTTTATGGAGCCTGTGTAGACTCTCGGCCGAATATCTCGGGCACTGTGCACACTCATTTGAGAACCTTGGTCGAGGCTCAAACCAGATAAAACAACTTAACCTTTTTCAGGTAGTTTGGGTGAATTAAAATGTGTCTTAAATAGTTTCGGTAAGGTGACAAGTGTCGTCTCAATACAATTTATAAAGTATGAAACTAAGCATTCAGTCTTTCAGTTTTTCATCATTCAAAACGAGAATGTAAATGGTTTTACGAGACATTCAGCCGACCGCCCGAGAGTCTACACGCGCCATTACACCTTGTTGTGGGGGTGAAAAATCGATAAAGCCTGGTCTAATCTCTAAGAAAACGTAGAATTTTCGAGTTTTTAGGACTTTACCGAGTTTTGCTCACTCACCCAGGTGCCAACTTTACATTTAAACGAGCAGTTCTTTACATGTAGGTATACAGTTAGTTCGGGGATTTGGAAACACTAACGATTTCAATTAAAGGATGATTCATGCTAGCCCGGGACGGGACGGGACGGGCCGGTCCGGTCCGTGCCCGATCTGTCAATTTCTATAGAAAGTGTCACGTGATCTCCGAGGATTCCAAGTTCACGACTCGGTTTCTATAGAAATTGACAGATCAGGCCCGGACCAGCCCGTCCCGGCCCGATCTAGCATAGCCGCTACGTTTGCAACTAAAGAGTTATTAGGGTTCTCTCTTACGCAGCTCAGTCTTAGAGGTATCGGGAGTCAGACAATGTGAAAAGCCTTGAAAATTATAAACAAAAAAAAATCGCTGAACCATAACACATTTTCCTATGCTCATGGTGCTTTCTGCGCAACTGTGTAACTTATTTATACTGTAATCATGACATCTAGTGGAATGAAAAAGAAAGGGATTTAAAAACATTTCACACAACTAGCTACAAAATATTTCTTGTAGTTGTGGAATAGATCGCGAGCCTGAAATAGATGGCTTCCCGAGTAAAAAAGTTGAGATAAATCTATATATATAAAAGAGGTTGTCCTCATCTACGATCAACGCACAGCCGAAACGGCTAAGACTAGAAACTTGAAATTTTTACCAAAGCTTTCTTTTAGTACGTAGGCAAGAGATAAGAACGGATTTTTGGAAATTCTATCCCTAAGGGGGTGAAAAGGGGGTTGAAAGTTTGTATAGAAATGGAATTTTTTTTTGAGCTAGAGACTTGAAACTTTGTGTAAAGACTTTTAATTACAATCGAAGAAAACTATTTTCATGGTTTTTGGTAATTCCACCTCTAAATGGGTAAAAAGGGGGTTGAAAGTTTGTAATGGAATAGAATTTTGTTTTGAGCTAGAGACTTGAAACTTTGTTTTAAAACTCTGTATTACAATTGAAGAAAAGTGTTTTCAAGGTTTTTGGAAATTTCGCCTCTAAAGGGGTAAAAAGGGGGTTGAAAGTTTGTATAAGAATGGAATTTTGTTTTGAGCTAGAGACTTGAAACTTTGTGTCAAGACTCCTTATTATAATTAAAGAAAAGTGTTTTCATGGTTTTTGGAAATTCAACCCAGTAATTGATATGATACCTATAATCTATCTATAATCAAAGTTTTGCCAAACTGTAACGCAGTTCGTTGGCGGTGCACTCAAACTAAACTAATATTATAACAAATAGTATTTTATTAGGACATGCAAATACTTAAGTGAACTGATTACAAGATTATATAAAACTAAAATTCTAAATCTACTCGTACCATATCAATTTTTATGTCCACTGATTTAAATAAAATTGTATTCGAAAAGTATCACTATAATTAGGTATTGTTCTTGCTGAGCAGAAAAGTCTTAGACTATAGCGTGCGTAGCCAATATGCCAATAGCTAACGCTGAGTCGCGAACGACACGCAACTGTCATTGTCGCACTAATAAGGAAGAGTGATAGAGAGAGATAAATATAATACGCTACGTAGCGTAAGCGATTGGCATCTTGGCTACGCACGCTGGTCTTACCTATAAGTTTATCGGAGCACATTTATTACATCCAAACTTTTGTTTAACGATGCTTTAACTTTTGTATAAGCTTACTAAACAAGTATTGGTTGTTAATTCTCCAAGGAAATTACTTTCTAAGTTGGAACTTTGAAATATAAATGTACACTGATTAATGAAGCTAAGATTGTAAATTTACGCGTACATTTTATTGCCTTACTTGGGCGAGAAATTAAGAGAGAGGAAGTCATATTTTCCACGTCCATCTATTAGAAAGTTGACAGTTTCAGGAAAGAAAAATGTTACTACATTATTTTAACTTAGATATTTTGGCCGGCAGCCATCTTTATGTTTGCGTCAAGAAATTGTATTTTATTTATTTAAGAAGTTCCGTTAGTATTGTTTTCTGGATGTTTAAATTTAGAACTTTACTATCAATCATTCAATCACTCAGAAATGGGATACGTTTCTGTACGAATGAGCCAGTGCTACTATGCATATGCACATGTACATATAGCGATATTAGCGATGTCACGTTCATACTTCAGAAACCCATCCGATGTGAAGACTTCCACCCGCTAATAATGTTCAATTAATATTATTGCCTACGTAATAAAGGTGATAACTGGTAGTTAGAGATACAAAAAGAAGTGAGTAGGTCGTGAGTTGAGCAAAAACAAACACGAATATTATAAGAAGCCTCTTACAATATTCAAAGCTCGTATAATGTTCTACGAAAGGCCCATAGATCCGCTTAAGAGCTTAGCGCAACGTAGGGCAGCTTAGCGTCGGTCGAGGTCTTCAATTGCTAAGCTAGTGGAGGATCCAGCCATTATGATGTTCAATATATCCTATGCCAATGCCAAGTACCATCAGGTGAATACAATATTACTTTCCTATAGTGAAACCTTGGAATTTATAAATAGTTCTGAACGCTGTTGTTTTGTCCATATTGGGTATAAGAAAAATGTTAACAAAAAGTTTAGACGAAATTATTTTTGTATGGAGGATGACTTATTGGGACGAAAAAATCCGGCCAAGTGCTAGTCGGAGTCGCCCACCGAGGGTTCCGCAGAAAGGATGCTGGGTTGCCTGGGCCATTTATGACCTACTTAAAAATACTGGTGGCACGGAACTCTCAGTGGGCGGCATTCAAACGGTTTTCGGATTTTTTCCTGTACTCTTGCTACAAGCTCTTGCCTTTTGTCAAATTTCGTGATTCTAGGTCAACGGGAAGTATCCTCATTTTTGATTTCCATTACAAATGTATGAGAAATGCGACATAAAAGGCGGCCGTACCTTTTGATTGCGTTGACGTAAAGATTTGGGTTTGGAAAAGAACCGCAGATTTGTGTATATGGTATTAATTTTATCTTGCTACCTCTACGCGTTTCTGAAATAAAGGGTCTTGACAGACAGACGGACGAACGGACAGCGAAGTGATCCTATTACGGTTCCGTTGTTTCTTTTTGAGGTACGGAACCCTAAAAACATTTTTTTTCGTGTGAAAAACTTTATTTGTTATTTTTTCTTAATCAGCCCGCGATACTAATCACGTAAACGGATTACTTAAATCTGACAAAGATATACAACTTTGAATTTCAAAATTAATCAATGTCTCCGTTTTAAGGTATTAGACAAAAATGTGTGAGGCATTCGAACAATAAAATTCCATCGTAATTTGAAACTCATTCCTCAACCCTCATTAGTCATTGATCCCACGTTTCTCTAACCAGAATCTATAGGTATGATCGGATTCTGATGAGAAGTCATTATTGAAACCACGGAAGAATAACAGACTAAAGCATGGAAGTAGTACAAAAACTGTCCAATGACAACAGTTTGGAGCGGCCTTTAAATAGGCAGTGGATTTCGCAAATGTCGTAAGTCTAACCTAATAACGTGCCTCTTATGACATTTGAAAAATCCACTATCAAAATATGCCACTAAGTTAAACTAAAATTGTAATGCATTAATACCGACTACCAAATTACAACGATCTATTTAATTTGGCTGCTTGGACGAATTGCATCAAAACTTAAACTTAATGTTTGGCGAATTCATGATTATGTGTAATTGTACAAAACTTTTTTTGAGAAAAAAAAAGAGATCAGCAAAACTGTTGTCAACATACAGAATCGGAGAAATAAGAAACATATATATACATCTCTTTTTAACACTTTCTTTGCTTGGTGAGGAAGTGAAGGACGGGTTTATGGCTTTGATGTTCTTAGTTTTGACGGGGGGCTTGATTGAAACTAAGGTAGATATCGATAGCGTTGGTGGCCCAGCGGTAAGGCGGGCGACTTTCAATCCGAAAGTCGACTCGTACCAATGAGTCTTTCGAAACTTATGTACGAAATGTCATTTGATATTTACCAATCGCTTTTCGGTGAAGGAAAACATCGTGAGGAAACCGGAGCAATCCCGATAAGGCCTAGTTTACCCTCTGGATTGTAAGGTCAGATGGCAGAACGTAGAATTATTTCCTAAAGTGGACCCCAGGCTCCCTGAGTCGTGGCATAAGCCTGGAAACGCTAGGAAGATGGAGGAGGAGATGTTCAATTGAATCCCGTGTCAAATACGTATTAAACAAACATTAGGGGTCTAAGCGGCATTAGAACAATAAAATTATATTGTAATTTGAAATTCATTCCTCAACCTTAATTAGTCGCTGATCAGTGATCACGTTTCTCTGTCATCTACTCTCTAACTGGAATCTATAAGTATGATTGGATTTTGATGAGAAAATTTAGTATAAACTAAGGCAGACATGTATAGTTACATTTTACATTTGTCCCGGTGGTCCTCGTAAAGGCGCACCGGAATTTATAACCGGAATTTGATGAATGAAGTGATTTATTTTGACTTCTGATCGATAGATTCCGGTAAACTCGCTGACATTGAAGAAGCATTACGAGTAACTTATAGGCAATAAATACCATTATACTCATTATCTGTCTTATTAAGTTATTATGCATTAATGTCAAACTTTTTGTAACGCATAGTTCAATATCATCATCATTATTTCAGCCGAAAGACGTCCACTGCTGGACATAGGCCTACCCCAAAGATTTCCACAATGACCGGTCCTGCGCCACCCGCATCCAGCGGACTCCTGCGACCTTCACCAGGTCATCAGTCCACCTTGCGGGGGGCCTACCCACGCTGCGCCTTCCGGTACGCGGTCGCCACTCGAGAACCTTTCCGCCCCAACGGCCATCGGTTCTACGTGCAATGTGCCCCGCCCACTGCCACTTAAGCGTTTCGGAGAGCTATATCGGTTACTTTGGTTCTGCTGCGGATGGTCTCATTCCATTGCCCTTTGGGTGACTTTGAGCCTTCTTATGAGGCCCATTGTAAGCGACCACGTTTCAGTACCGTATGTCATCACTGGCAACACACACTGATCGAAGACTTTCGTCTTCAGGCACTGCGGAATATTGGACGAAAAGATGTGTCGCAGCTTCCCGAACGCTGCCCAACCGAGTCGGATTCGACGATTAACCTCTTTCTCGAAATTGGACCTACCTAACTGGACAGTTTGTCCTAGGTATATATAATCGTCTACAACTTCGAGTGTAAAGTCTCCGATAGTCACTGGAGTTGGTGCTACATGGATATTCGACATAATTTTCGTCTTATGACCACAATATAGCCACCTGTTAAATTTTATAATAAGTTAAGGCATTTCTTGAAAATATGTCTTTTTTTTATGCTATAGGGGGCAAACGAGCAAACGAATCGCCTGATGGTAAGCGATTAACGTCGTCCATGGACACCCGCAACACCAGTGGTGTCGCAAGTGCGTTGCCGGCCTTTAAGGTGTAATTTTTCTAATACAGTATACAATTTCTTAAATTAATTTATGTATTAAAATACAATGAATTCACCAAACAGTAACTTAATGTAAACGTACTCTAACTGCTAACTGTAACAGCGATCGCCAGTAAATGGCATTTAAAATTTTAACAGTGTTTTCAACCGACTTCAATATTTCTAAATGTATGTTAGCTCAAGACTCCGTCATTACTGAACCGATTTAACTTTTTTTTTTCTTTTCTGAAAGTAGATGGTTCCAGATTGGTCCCGTTTTTTTCAAAATCGATTTTTGATCATGGGATCCATGAGGAACTGGAGGGAACTCGAGCATTCCTTTACGAACATCATCAATTTGGTGGAGTGAACCTGATGATGAAGACCAGGGATGGCAAAGTGGAACTGCTTGGTAATTCCCAGCTCTATCATCCGATTTGAGACATTCATCTTTTCTTTGTAAGGAAATACCTTCAAGCTATTTGAATATAGTTCTATTTTGATGCTGGAATTCATGAGGAATTGAGAGAACTCAAATTTAAACGGCACATGCATTCTGATTTGAGGGTTTCCTTAAGTAACTAAAACATTGTTTTGGGGGAGCCAACATTCGATGAAGTGGACCTGATGATGAAGACCAGGGGTGGACTAAGAGGAACTGGTCGATAAACCTAGCTCTACTTATTATCCTAGTTGTGACATTCATCTTTTTGATTTGATGATGGAGTTCTTGAAGAATTCAGAAAACTCCTCAAATTTGAACGGCACGTGCATTGTGATTAGAGGGTGTTCATAATTAGCTTGGGCATTTTCTTACTGTGGCCATCATTTTTCTGGAGTGGACCCGATGTTGATGATCAGGGATGGCATAATAAAACTGCTCGATAATTTCCAGTCTGTCATCCAATTTAACACATTGTTATTTTGTTTGCAACCTTAAAGGTCTACAAGGGAGTTCCGTTTGATTTTACTTCAGATGTAATGGTGGAAGCCCTGAGACATTAAGAAAGCTCCTCAATTTTAAATGTACACGTGCGGTGAATTGGATATTTGTGAAGTAAACTTAACGGCCTCCTAGCCTAGTCGGTAGTGACCCTGCCTACGAAGCAGAAGGTCCCGGGTTCGAATTCTGGTCAGGGCATTTATTTGTGTGTTTATCACGAATATTTTGTTCCTGAGTTATGGATGTTTTCTATATATTTAAGTTTTTATATGTATCTATCAATTATATATATCGTCGTCTAATACCCACAACACAAGCCTTACTGAGCTTACCGTGGGACTAGGTCGATTTGTGTAAAATAGTCCCGTAATATTTATTTATTATTTATTTATAAACTGGCTAACTCAAACAAATTCAAAGTTTCACATTTGCCGGTAACCAAATGAAGGCGGTTTTTTTTTCTAAAAAATTATTAAGTCTTATCTCAGATAATATAGGTATTTTGTTTTCTTACTTATTTGTAAGAAAAGAAAATCGTTTTTCTCGTGAACATGGCGCATGCAGGGCGGTTGCAACATCGCCAAAATATCGGGAACTCAATTTAAAAAAAAGCCGTGGTAAAACCCGTTTTTATTTATGGAATATCTAAAAATCGCGATAGTTTAAAAAAAGTCTATATTTCGTTTTGTTTCATGAACTTGACCTAATGAATGTGACATTAATTAAATGTGGTTTTCACGAGAGCAAAATAGCAAGGAGAAGTTAAATCAACAAAGCCAACCCGAAGTGCTCAAAGGGATTTAACCACGACCCATTAATTTAAGTCAGCTCTAGCCAAAGGTTTCAGGGATTAAAGTACCTACTCATATAAATAATAATTAGGTGCTCAGATAATTTAAACTTTCGTGAGTCATACTGATATTAAATTGCAACGGTTAACACTCACGTATTTTTATCATAATAGGCGTGACATGTTTCGACTGCATCGGGCAGTCATCGTCGGACAGACAGAGTGGTGTTGTCACCTTCAGTGACGCCCGAGCCGCGAAGGTGACAACACCACTTTGTCTGTCCGACGATGACTGCCCGATACAGTCGAAATATGTCACGGCTATTGTGATAAGAATACATGAGTGTTAACTGTTGCAATTGAATAATTAGGTAGGTACTCGTAAGGGAAGTTTGTGCGATTACCCAAACGGAAATATAGTTCTTTTGTTGAAAGGTGCTATTAAGAGGTAAGAAAACTTTATTTAAATTTAAATAAAACTAAGTATAAATAAGGCCCCTTGGGCAAGGTGCCCAGCCCGCAAGCGGCATTCCCGCGCTGGATTGCGATAGCAAGATTCTGATCTGATTAACATTTGACACGTTTCGTAATTATAAACTTCAATAGATCCCAGGTTTTAGTACCTAGATGCCTATAACAAGTAGGTAGAACCACTACCTCTAGTGCCTACAACACCTGTGGTAACTGATTGTCTAGAAAGACAAAGGCTACTTCGGTGGTTGTCTAAGCTTCTAGATATAGTCTACCAAAATACCCCTTGTAGCTTTTAATGTTACCAGTGTGCGCAAATGCAATTATGGACTGATATCTCTGCTAAAAGGTTAAATATAGTGATAATATTTAGTTACCTACAAGGAATCAATTGTATTTTGTTCTTTTTGTATTCAATTGTTAATAGGTAAGCTATATTTATATCGTAAAGAAATACCAAATTACAAAATATAATCAGCGTCTTAAGTGCATGTTGTCAAATTTTCCAAAACTCCGAAATATTTAAAGGATGACTCACACTAGAACGGGACGGGACGTGACCGAGTCGGGCCGATCTGTCAGTTTCCATAGAAAATGTTAGGTACGTGATCTCCGTGGGCTCCGAGCTATCGCGGGATTCTTTCTATAGAAATTGAAAACTCGTCACGTCCCGTCACGTGCCGCCCCGTCCCGTTCTAATGAGAGTCAACCTTTACTGTAACTATAATTTGGCGCAGTCGGTTAGGGATCGTTACTGGTATTAGGTACTAAAAATCAAAATATTTTTCTCAAATTTCGAACACTGAGATACAAAAGACATATGCATATCCCACACTCCGATTTTCTTACCTTTCATTTTATACAATTAAAATGAAAGGCAATAAAACCTGTATCATAATGTACTATTATGTACATTATGATACACGGGCGAAAAAGAGGTCGGTCAGACTATAACTATGCTTTCACTAATATAAATATTTTAATGTTACCTTGCTCTGTGAGTATTTATTCAGACAGAGTAGTAATTGACATGCCTACCCCTTTGCCGAAAGCATATTATGTACAAACAATATGTCCATTGTATGGACTGACGTTAGCTATATGTACATTAAGTACGAATAGCCATGTATTTGACGTGGCACTCTCCCGCAAAAATCAGAAGACTTTTTTGTATACAAAATGATAGACAATGCAAGTCCTGTTGATTAAATAGTCAAAGCGTTATCTAATTAACTCTGTGAGAAGGGTTAAACAATAACGAAAATAATATAGCTTTGCAATTTCGTTAAATACCGCAAAGTATCGCCTTTTATTAAAACCCACTTTTAGTTAGAGCCACTGTCACCACCTGGGGTTAACCAAATAACGCAGAGTTAAGCACTTCTTGTATGGAATTTGACAGCTTAACTCCGAGTTAGCGGCATTTGTAAGGTTAAATAATGAAGTTACAAGTTAATACAAGTCAACATAATGCTTAAAATCCTTTTTCATCACACCTGCTCGTAAATGGTGATATTATATGCAAGCATACTTAGACTTAATGAGCTGTACTCGTAATGGTCATGCTCATGGCCATAATTTATTTATTTATTTTATTCAAAAGACAGTATACAGCATTACAGTAAAAACCAAAGCACTGCAACCATGATATATAAAACCAAACCTTTGATGTATAAAACACAAAAGAGACAAAAAACAAACAAAATCACTTAGAACTAGGCGACGTAATAGCGTGGCTCCGTTGCGTCGTCTGAACCAATGGATGAAATGACTAATGGATTCTCATACTACTGTACTGCCCGTCCGGAGCTTCCGCAGGACTCGAGCCCCACGCGCTCGCCGCACTTGGTCGCCGCTCACTCTGGAGTACTGTGGACTGTGCATAATTAATAAAAATATTTTTTTTTGCTGTGAGTAATTATTAGCGGTAGTGTAGAATACCGCCAATAATGATTGTTTCTTTACCTGCCTAGAAAGCTTATTTATTTCCTCGAAAATGTAATGAAAAACATTGTATGTATTACGGGCGGTACAAGAATCATGAACTCGTGCTAAAATTTAGGCCTCGTCTTCGACTCGTGATTTCTTGTTTACCGCCCTTAACACACAATGTACCTATTGTTATTGTACTTTCATACCTGTAATAGTTATAAGCACTTAAGGCCTCTTGCACCAATCAGGATTAGCCAACAAACCTGGGGCAGTTTTTAGTATGCACTTGACAGCTAACTCCGGGTTGGCTGGTTGGCGCAAACTGGCCTTCGGGACATGCTTTTTGAAGTTAAAAATAGAAATACCGTGACACTATTCACGCACAAAGCTACAGTGCAAAGCAATAACGCAGCACTGTGTGGAGCTCAACCTTTTTGAAAATCAAAGTGATATTGTTTTTTTGTTTTTATTTTGCCCCATTTCATTTTGCTCGTGCTCGTAACGTGTTTCCAGCAAAAACTCACCGTTTGGACCGTTATAACTTTTTTTATAAAGATATAAATACTTACATAGTTTGGGTGAATTTAACAGAAAATGCACGCAATGAATAAGGCATTACAGTACTTGCCACCCCCCAAGGTACCATAGGTCATAGGTAGGCTCGCAACACAGGTGGTAACTCGGGCATATACGACATCAAATATATCAAAGCGGCTAAGTGTTCACAAACATGAAATCGAAATACAAGCACTCTATCGCATCAACAACGGGGATAATCGCGAGTCAGTTCACCGCTAGGAGTGCTAGTGAAACGTGGGTCTGGTGGGAAGCTTACAAAAGTCACTTTGACTGTTTTTTTAAATAAAACTGACTGAAAATGGACTCTAGTCACACCTGATGGAAAGTGAAGACAGAGTCTAAGGTGGAGCTCACCGGTTCGGTAATAGCTTATTCACACGTGATTTAAAGAGACCGAGGTCGTATTTATGAGAAGGCCTAGTATAAAAGTTGTACGACATCAACTCCTCGACCGCGTTAGCGTATCGAGGGGTCAAAATATGAAAGTTTCCGGATGATTTAAATAAACGGCAAACATAATTTGAACTCCCGATACGCTAACGCGGTCGAGGAGTTAATGTCGTACAATGTTTATACTAGGCCTTCAGTTCTTTCATATTGACACAAGACTCACGCATGCGTCAATACCAATGAGTGTTTAGATATTTGTGAGTACTTTGCCCTCTCTTGATATATCTGGGTACCGATTTAAGGAATGTCATTACTTCGATTTCAAAGTATTTGCATCTTGCTCTTTCTCATTGGTTGGAGCAAGTTGCAAATACTTTCGAATGGCAATTCCATCCCGAATTCCAACTTATGGTAGAGACACTAGTGATTGTTCTCGGTACGAAATTGCCGTGGTAGGTTAATAATATCGACCAAAAATTCCCACGTCCTAAAGTGACATTCTCTAGTGCCGAGCTGTCTATAAAAGTAAAACCATAGGAATGCGGACACTCACCGAACATTCCAGAAATGTAATAGCCTGAGCAGTTTCCAACATTCTTTCAGAGGCATATTTCATGTTACCGACAGAAAAAAGATTGATACGCCACAGACGCGTGCAATCGAGCCAATCTTAAATTGAAATCTAAATGCCAATATTTAATTTCACCTTCGATAGATCCATTTCAAATATAATTGGGAAATAACTCCATCTCCTCATTTATAAGATATTGAATTGGGACAGTGCAGTCAGATTTTTAAAGTCAAAATATATAAAAAAGCAGAGTATTTAGTAAATTATGAATTTAAATACGCCCGCATGGGCGCGAATTAAGTGCGACCACGCTACTTTGCACTAATTTGCCACACTTGGCAGTGACATTGTATGAAAATGCCAAAACTTGGCAGGAAGGCTAAGCGTGGTCCAACTATAGCAAAATTACATTTTCACCTAGCCAGGTCATATAGGAATGTTATTGTAAAAAAGCCGATCATAATGTAGTTGTTCTTGATTCATTTGTATGGACGTTCTCTTAAATTACAAAATTTGTCAATTGCCTTGAACCTAGAACAAGACGGTTGAAAAAAACTGTATAATGTACTCATTCAAATAGTCTAAAAGTAATACCTAAGGCCATTAGTTGATTAAGTAGGGTAGACTGGGTACGAATGTGACAATTTTGGTTTGATCGCTTGTAATTTTGTTATTTTGCCAGTTAGCTAGAATAAAAGAAACATAAATCATAAGCTGTCCATTTTTCTACGTAAAACTACTAAAATAATCTCCTTATGTGCGCTGTATTAGTCATAGGATTAAATTAAAAACAGGAAGGGAAAGTGTCACAACCGGCTACATCCCCAGGACGGTTGTTTTTGAGGTCAGTAGTGACAGGCATTACCATATATTATTAACATGGTTTGTAATTACTTTTATTGTTATAAATATGTACCATAACACACCAGCATGATCACTTATGTATAAGTTTAACATCTGTATAGCAAGTGAACTAAAATAAGCGTTCACTTTTATTCTTACTATAACAGTCTACATTAAAATCAGTAAAACTGTAAACTAAGTTAAATTACCGTAATTATGGCAACATTACATGCAAACAAATATTCATAAATTATAACATCTAATGTTATTTTAACAGTCTTCTCATGTCGACGTTTTTATGTCTTAGTTAAATGTATGTCACCACCGTACCCACAAATTTTGTCACAACCGTACCCAACGGACACTTTTGAAAATAAAAAATCGCCGTGACTGAGCCAAGTAATCTACGCAAAATGTACCCGTAGTTAACTGGTAATATTGAACTTAAAACAAAAAATATATACACATTCTGAAATTTTTAATTTTTAGTTTTTTTAGTTACTTTTTTATTTTTTATATTTATTTTTAAACATTGATTTGTGGTACTCCTTCACCTAAGGCCAATAGTGACATACCTGATTTAAACTGAGTTTCCCCATTGTCGTCCACATATTAAAGAGCACGACCAAATTCAAGAGCACGACCAACTTAAAGAGCACGGAGCGATAAGAATATGACACTAACTCGTTACGTAATCATAAGGTACTGGCAGAATACCAGCGATGTGGCTTGCCGCATCACCATGCTGAGCCGGCACCTTTTCTCTGCCACGACACATGGCTTAAATATAAATGTGCAAATTGTTGTAATGGTTTTTAGTTTTTAAGTTATATGCTTTTTGTAAAGTTCTTCTAGTTTTGTTTTCTGTTGATGCCATGTATGTTGTGGGAATGAATAAAGTAATTATCTATCTATCTATCTATCATGGTCAGGGACCGGAAAACCCCTCTTTAGGCTTAAGCCTATCGAGTTGGTTACCTAATCATATCTGTTACCCAATGATACTGTAACAGCAACATTCAGTAACCAAATACAAACGGTAAGCGAAATGTTGCTGTAACAGTAACCATAACCCGGTTAACTGCAAAACCCAATCCCGATAGGGTTTTTGTTTGGGGTTTTCTTTAGGTTACTGTTAACCTTATTATAACAAACGATTATACTCTTTACGTGTAAGTAAATTAGATTCAATATCTAATAACAGTAGAGGCTGGCATCGGCAAAGACAATTCCGTGTCAACAGTGAACGATAGAAATGTCGTAAAGGACATATAAAAACCTCGTACTTAGGACATTTGTATCTTGCACTGTTTTTTGGGTCCAACAGGTAGAATAACCCAGGTTTGTTTCATAGTTGTCACTTCAATCAATTTTGAACTATAAGCCGTTACACTAGAGTTGTATTAATAATAACAAGCGGTTTCTACGTCTTACACTTTCAAATTAAAGCGAAGACGGCAACGCGACGGCACGTGTTAATAATTTCTTATTTTTCTTCAAATACACAACAACCCGTTAGATTGAACTAGCTTATTTCATCAAATAAAATGTCATACCTTACAACTTCAATTCACGTTATAATAAATAAAAATACTTCTATTAATTACGTGAATTTCTTAAGCTTTCGAAAATTAAAAGTGTAGTACTAAACAAAATTGCAATTAATGAAACTGCAACATCATTACGTTTGCTTGCATGTTGTGATTTAAAGTTATTCGTAGTGTTTATTTTGACGGATTTAACTTGTTCAACGAATTTAGTGAATATCTCTTACGAGTCTTACGACTAACGTCGGTAGGTGATATTTTGTTAAGTTATTTAATCAAAACATTCAAAACCATTGTAGTAGGAACGAATAGGAATAAATCGTCTAATACCGCACGTGCAATGATAATTAAACAACTTAGGTAGCCAAGTT
This sequence comes from Lathronympha strigana, assembly GCA_949128165.1. Lineage (NCBI taxonomy): Eukaryota > Metazoa > Arthropoda > Insecta > Lepidoptera > Tortricidae > Lathronympha > Lathronympha strigana. The sequence continues at coordinate 8,428,298 of OX421911.1, forward strand.
TACAAGTCGGGCTCGCGTGTAATTTAGATCCGAGTATCCGTGGTACTCGTAGAAACAGATCTTAAATACACGCGGACCTAACCCATCCTTATCCGTTACCATAACGTTTTAGGGCATTTTCAAAAATAGGGTACCATTTTCATTTCTTTTTGAATATAGGAAGTTTTGGGTTTTTTGTAACCAGAATCACGAGTACTATTGGAAACAAGAAAAATAGTGTCCCGTTTTTTTTGTCAGCTTTGTAACGCATTTTTTTCATACATTTCGTATCGGCCGTTACAAACCTGACAAAAAAATTTTTTTATGGATAATTGAGGACCCATTTTCATTAAAAGGATGCACTTTTTTCTGAAAATGCCCTTTAACGCAATTCAGTTAAGGTTCAGGTTCAGGTAAGGAACCTGTATTGAGTTGTATGGCAGCGACTCAGTTTAGGCCCTAAACTGAATCACGTTAAGACGTCATGGTAAGGCCCCTTGGCGTGTAAAGTAACAGTGCATGATAATTAAAATAAAAAGTAGGGATACAAACAAAAAATTAGACATACTCGTAGTACATATTATGATCAATGTGAACAACAATCAAAATACAAAATATTCAGCAAAAACAATTCTACAACGATAGTAAAAAATAATATCACACTTTTGTCTTAAATCTTCATAATAGGTAGGTCTTCCCATCACGGAACAATTGTGTTCCGGACCTTTGGGAGGCGTACGCGGAGCCGAAGCCAACACGCTGAGCCCTTTCGACAATTTAATGAAATGTAAGGGGTACACCGAGCGAATGATGCACCTGCCCGAGTTATGGGATGCAGAGGCAGCACCGCCAGGGTGTATAGACTATTGAGATTTAATGGAAACTAAAATATACTGGTCTATTAGGTGAAGGTGGTTGACTAAATACTGTATTATAGAGAATAAAATCAGACGTCTGCCTAACAAAATGGTAATAAATTTAATTTACGGCAAACGGTGACTCGCCCACATAAGATGGGCCCCCACAAAAAGCGACATCTAAGAGAGCTCGAGAGCAACACCAGTATGAGGGCTGGGGGTAGAGAGGTGTCACTAAACTTTGAACATATAGCCAACTCGCCACTTAAGTTTCCACTAGGGCTCGCGGTCGTGTCCGTGATTCGTGAACCCGTAGCCGTACGCCCGTGTTCGTGATTCACTGCTACGGTTTTCTGGTCCGTTCCGCACGTGACGTTCGGCTACGTGAAATTAGGGTACGTGAATCCGTGTAGATGCGTGTAGGCGTGATCACGGCTTCACGTTCTTTAAGAACACGCCCGTTCGGTCCGCCCGCGACCTTGAGTGAAGATACGATGCGGTCTCTAAGAGCTACGAATAAAAATGTATCGTGTGTTTTTTATTCATAGCTCTAATTCCGTTTCATTACTTTTGAATTAAAATTTATTTCTAATAGTAAGGCCTTTTAAATATTAAGTAAGTAATAAATGAAAAGAACCAAATAATAAATACATTGAATAGCTACTTTAATAAACGGGTTGCTAAAATAACCCAACTTCTCTTCATTGTTAAATAGTAACACTAATCATACATTAACAATAACAAACAAAAAATAACGAAACATCAACAAAAATAACTTTAAATTCACAGCTGAATTATAAATTGAAGATTTGTGATGTCAGGAGTAACTAATGACAATGAATGCGAAAGCAAAATTCTAAACTCCAGATTAAATAAAAAAATACCACGAATTTGTGAAACAAAACATCGCGGTCACTTCTTTCAACTTCACGAACAAAGGGTAAAGCCCAAAGCTACTTATGCATATTGTTTGTTTCATTGTAATAAGTCGCTTGCAAATCTTATTATCTTTGTCTGCACGTGCAACTGCACTTTTTATCTACAAAAAAAACCCGGTAGGTTGGCTTAGCTTGTTAGTCATACAATAAAACACTCTAATAATAGTACCTATGCCATTATTACCTTCAATCTAGAAATAAATAGTACTCTTTAATGTGCCGAAATAGTCCAGAAGGCCTAGTATAAAAGTTGTACGACATTAACTCCTCGACCGCGTTAGCGTATCGAGGGGTCAAAATATGAAAGTTGCCGGATGATTTAAATAAACGACAAACATAATTTGAACTCTCGATACGCTAACGCGATCGAGAAGTAAGTGTCGTACAACTTTTATACTAGGCCTTCTGCAGCGCTGGCTATATGAGCCCTGGCTATAGGAGCCCTAAGCTTAACGAATATTCATGTTAATTCTTTTTCGCCTATGAATACTTGGTTAACATGTAAATCTGACATTTTGTTTTGTGTCACAGATATAATTTGCTTTTTGAGTAATTAGATAATTTGTGGTAAATATTTTCATTTTGGATTGTTTTGAAGAAAAGAATATTCGAGACTAAACGCATAACTGTGTTGTATTTAGAATAGTATTTTTGGTGTGGAAACGTTGTTTGTGTCACTTCCGTCCTCTGTAATCCTATGCAATGTCATAGTATTCCAAATCACTCAAATAGTACATTGTGATACACGTGTGCTATGATGGTCATTATACACGAGTCGATATTGTGCGCGCGAGCTAAAAGCGAGTGCGCAATAAGGAAGCCGATGTGTACACCATGCACACACGTTTCATACGACATTTTTCAACACACTTGTAAGTAAAAATCAAAATTTTATTCGTGTTTATTAACTTTTGTTAAATACGTTAACTTAATTGTCAGAATTACGTCAGAATTATAAATAGCATATGAGTTTGACTGACCTTTATAGACTACATGAAGCTTCTTGCGATGCCTTTTCGACGTCGGTTGATGACAATACTTTATATTTTCAACCAATAGATCCACTTAAGGCCCAAACATCGCAAATAAGTAGGTATATTTATCACTACATCAACTAGATTTTCATGGTAACACTCGCGTTTTGCGGTTCCAGAGATTTCATCCACATATTGTTATAGTTTTACTTCTAATTCTCTTTTTGTTGCATTTTATCATAATAATTAAGCGAGAAGACGGTCACAAATGTTTTATGTAAACAATTTACCGCGGCGCGCCATTGGAGCGCATTTTTTTCGAATCGCGTTACGCGCGCATATTTGAAGGAAAGGCCCGCCAAACAGCCAAAATAAAAAATGTTGTAATTTATGTTTAAAGCACTAATTATTGTAAATAATGAATAATTTAATAAAATTGTACATATATCAAATAATTCTGAAAGTTTTAATCCATGTATTCAACTAAATACGGAGATATTGCTTTTTAGCGCATAAGCTATTATGCGACTAAAAATAGTGTAAGTACTTGTTTGAAAAAAAACCTTTTTAATCCGACATAATTTGAATGTATTGTTTGCGTACGTAACTTAGTCTTGTAGGGTACAAACTGAATTTGATGGGTTTATCTCATTACCACACTAGTTCAATAATTATAATGAGAAAGTACGCGTGTTTAATATCTTGGATTATGAGCCTAAAAGTGGTACGATAAGAACCTCGTTACGAGCAAGTGTGTTGAAAAGATTATTCGAGTTAAAAAGAATACCTAAATTACCACTAAATACCTAACATGACACAAATTATTGTTATTAGGACTGAGAAATGGTTTAGAAACTATATGTTAAATAAGCAACATGAATATTCTTAAAAACTTGAAAAGTTATCGCTGTGACTAAAAGTCCGAAACTGATAAGAACTGCAGCTGTGTACTTTTTTTTCTGTGGCCCCGTACATGTTTTTGTTGAATTTGTTTACCTGTATTACCTTTATCATACCTACCGATGATTTGCAGAATTTTACCCTTTTGTTTCTTAGGATTAGGGTTGCCTTCTTTATATTTAGGCTTCGTTATATTATTTGATAGTACAAAGGTTTTACTAGTACGTTTCATTCATTACATTAATACTTAACAGAAAAAAAGTCTCTTGATTTAATAATAACAACCAGTAGCACAGTGTTGCTTAAGTTCATAATTATAATGATACGTACTAGGGAGTTTTACACCTTATATTTATATAAGTGCAATTCAACGGGCAGGTCGCTAGTTTTGACGAAAATCAATAGCTGGTTATACATAAAACAGAATATCCCCATAAATTACTTAGATATAACTATTATATTCATGCAAAAAATAAAATCTAAGTTTAATTCACAAGTAAATGTTTGTCCGTTCGTCCCGTATTCAATATACTACGTGGTAACTCAATTCAATAATACCTTAGTCCTTATTTATATTTCTCCCGGGCGTGTCGAACCTACGAGACGTGCGATAAGTAAGTTCCCAATGGAACCGAGCCCGAAGCTCTGCGCACGAACGCAGGTACGGGCTACGTATCATGGCGTGTCACGGCGTGTCACGTGAATCCGTACGCGAACGCAGGTACGAGGTACGTACCTTGGCGTGTTCGTGAAATTCGTGATCTTAGTACCGCCGGGCTTAAGAACACGTAGCTACGGATCGGCGTACATCACGGATATCAGGAGCCCTAGTTTCCACATCTAGTAGGTAGGTAATTATTAGGATTAGCTTTTGGAGCCGACGTGCTCATATTAACAAAGGCTCGTTTATAAAACAAAAAAATGGCCTTGCACGTGCAGACTACGGATAGGTATGAGTTGTTGGTAAGGGTATCGTTATAAAAATTATGGCAATTTAAAATGATAATATTGAAAGCAGCTCTAGAAATTCCTGCTTCAAAAACTTTACTTGCATTGTTTTTACTAATTACTCTCATGAGACAATGACATTTAAGTGCACAAAGATGAATACCGACCGAGTGCAGGCTTATTGTTATTGCCCTTATCGGTTCCACATAAACAATGAATCTCGGCAATGTCTAAGCCGCGATGCGTTATATTATCTTGGTCTGGTATTTTACATTAATATTCTTACAATTTACGTAATCCAGTCAAATTATTATTACACATATTTTGAGTTGATACTTTGTATCCCGATACCTATACCTACTAATTGGTGTCACGGTAAACACTTCCGCTTTTCTATGTTTTCTGTGTGTATGTACACGAATGCATAGAATGAGCAGAAATCTAGATCCTGGATGGCTTTATGGATCTAGGGTGCCATGAAACATTGCTATTAAAGTAATATAAATAGTTAAATACAGTATAAGAGGGCAAGCGTACTGTTGGCTAAAAAGCTATCTCAATGGGCAGCGACAATGTGTAGAAGTTACAAAAATAGTTAAAAACCTTAACAAAACGTATAATTCGCCGTTCATCATTAACACATGCGGCGTGCCATCGGGTAGTATACTAGGGCCGTATTTGTTTTTACTTTACATCACCGATTTACCTGGCGCCACACAAAATGACACTATACTATTTGCAGATGACACAACCATAGTAATTAAAGAAAATACAGATGGTTCTCTAAGAAATATTATTACATGTACCTACATTAACAAATGTAACAAATTGGTTAGAAAATAATAATCTCAAAGTTAACTTAACCAAAACACAACTGGTTTAATTTCAAACTTATAATAGCAAAACCAATTAGATTATCTGCCGATTTTAATGGCGTAAGTACAACTTAATGAAACGGAAAGTGCAGTTTTTCTAGGAATTAAGAATGATAAGTTTTGTAATTGGAAAGCCCATATTAATACCCTTTGTAATAAGCTACATCGATTTAATTATATTTTGTATCGTCTGCGAGCAACCGTCTCTGAGGCGGCAGCAACGGCAGCCTATAACGGTTATGTATCGTCGCAAATCTGTTACGGAATAATAATATGGGGCAACTCATCAGATGCTGATAAGGTTTTCTTAGCCCAAAGAAAGTGTTTACGAGTAAGATCTTTGTGTGGAGCATATTACCTAGATAGTTGCAAGCCATTATTTAAAAAAGTATACTACCCTTGCCATCCTTATATGTATTTGTTATGTGTATATTCGTAAAACATAATATAGAATTGTTTAAAATGAAAGGAAGGGAAAAACGATATAAATACGATCTAAATACCGACACATCAGACATTAAAACTATTTCAAAAAATACGTGTGGCACTCGGGGACTGCCGCGGTAAAGCTATTGCATATCATTTTGTATCAACTTATGCAATTATAATTATTTATTTATTTTATTTATGCAGTATTTCTTTTTCTTTGATATTAATTCAAGTTACACTTTTTGAGCGTGGTGACCGATAAGAAAACAAATTTTTCTATTATTTAATAAATAAAAAGTTAATATTGTTTAAAATGTTTTTATTATTTTACAATACATGTGGGTTTTATTATCTTACAGTAGCTGTTGGTTATTCAGGAATATTTATCATTAAAACTATAGGTTTATGATAACTGAAATAAGAAACATAAGTTTGCGACTTAATATCCTCTAAATACCTAGAAAATACCGCGTCAATGGTGGTCCCATATTTTGTTGTAGACTCTTGTGGATCATTATTCATTTTCAAATTCAATGTTTTTGATAGAAAAGTTGTCAACATTATTTTACAATACATGTGGGTTTTATTATCTTACAGTAGCTGTTGGTTATTCAGGAATATTTATCATTGAAACTATAGGTTTATGATAACTGAAATAAGAAACATAAGTTTGCGACTAACATATTTGATTTTGGCGGGACTAAAATAATAGTGTTTATTTTGACGTTTGACATCGCCGTATCTCTGTGTAGCATATATGCAAATGTAGGTAGGGTTGAAACACATGTGAATTGTCAGTTTTGTCGTAAAATATAGAACCGTTACGTTGCTATCCACGTGTTTTAATTGCAAACAAATCCCAAACATAACATTTGGCGACGATTCGTAGCTTACGCGTGTGAAATAATCATAAACAAGTGGAATAATTTGTGAAACGCGATGGCGACCAGCGCTAACGTGATTTATGGCGGCAACCTCACGTTCGACCACAACGCGCAAGAATGGAGGATTTTTAAGGAGCGGTTTGAAGCGATGTGTTTTGCAAACGATTTGACGGATACCACCGACAAAGCTGGCACAAAGCGGCGTTCTATACTCCTTACAACGTTTGTGGAAGAGACCTACCGCGTTGCGAAAGATTTGGTGTATCCGAAAACGTTGAACACCATTGAGTATGATACCCTATTTGAGAAACTAGATGCTCATTTTGAGTCACCGAAGTGTTCGTTTGCTGAACGATACAAATTTTATAAAGCGGAACAACGACCCGGCGAAGATCTAGGCGATTGGGCAGCGCGAGTGCGAAGTTTGGCACAATTCTGTGGGTTTACGACGGAGCTGGATACAGCGCTCCGGGATCGTTTCGTTCTCGGACTCGAGAACGCTAAAGAACGAGAGAAGTTGTTTGCGGAAAGCGTCAATACGTTGACTTTTAGCAAAGCGTTGCATTTAGCGCAAGCAACTCGCAGCGCCCGGCAGGCGCTGCAAGCGACCGCTCCGTCCAGGCCGTCCACGGCGGCGGGGGTCAGCGGCGGCGGTGAGGTGTTCGCGATGCGTCGCGAAGCGGGCGCCGCGCCCGGCAATTCAATCAACTCCAATAACTCGCGGAAATCATGTGCAGTGTGCGGATATAAAAATCATACCAAGGACAAGTGTCGTTATGTTAATTATTCGTGCAAAAAGTGCAACACAAAAGGACACCTAAGTAGGGTGTGTAAAGTGAGTGATAAGTTCAACTTCATTACTCAGGAAGCCGATGACATCCATGAAGGTATTGTAGATGTATATTTATACAGTATCAGCTGTGATAACGGGGAACCTATGCAGCAGGTGGTGTCGATGGCTAACGAGCGCGTTTTATGTGAGGTAGATAGCGGAAGCGCGGTTTCGGTTCTACCTGAAAATGTTTTTAACGCGTTATTTAAAGGAAAATATGCCGTATTGAAGTCCAATTTAAGGCTCAACTGTTACAATGGTAGCAAGATATTGCCTTTAGGTCGAGTATTATTACCGATTACGTACGAAAATCAAACAAGGGACATTGAGATGTCAATTATCGAGGATTCAGTAGGTAAACCGGTTTTGTTAGGAAGAGACTTCATCAGTAAGTTCGGTTTACATTTTTGTAACTCAAATTGTAACCATTTGAATAGCGAGGATGATGTTGTAAGTGCATTAAAGGTAAAATACTCGAAAGTGTTTTCTAATGAGTTAGGCAGGTTCAATCAATACAAAATTCATCTAAAACTTAAAGAGGACGCACAATTTAAATTTTTCAAACCTCGGCCCGTGCCGTTGTCTTTGAAACCTAAAGTCGAGGAGGAACTGAATAGGTTAGTCGATTTAGGTATATTAGAAAAGGTCAGTCACTCCGAAATGGCTACACCCATTGTCCCTGTTTTACGTCCCGACGGCAATATACGAATTTGCGGTGACTATTCGGTGACCTTGAATAAATCGTTGTTTATCGATAACTACCCATTGCCGCGTATCGAAGACCTATTTTCAAAGTTGCACGGTGGGGAGGAATTTACCAAACTGGATTTATCTAGGGCTTATAACCAGTGTGAGTTGGATGAGTCTTCTAAGAATTTAACCTGTATTAACACACATAAAGGGCTATATCGCTATACTAGGCTCGTGTTTGGCCTTTCCTCAGCACCGTGTATTTTTCAGCAAACTATAGAAAGGCTGTTGTCGGGTATCGAAGGAATTTGCATTTTTCTCGATGATGTACTTATAACTGGACCGACACGAAAAATACACGTCGAGAGGCTTGAGCAGGTTCTTAGACGGCTCGGTGACGCCGGCCTGTGTTTAAAACAGGACAAATGCGAGTTATTTAAAAGTTCCGTGGAATACCTGGGATTTGTAATCGATAAACATGGGCTCCACAAGTCCAAAAATAAAGTTGATGCTATTCTTAAAGCTAAGAGTCCGAAAAATGTGTCTGAACTTCAGTCCTTTCTAGGCATGCTAAATTATTATAGGGCATTCGTACCTAATGCTTCCGGTATTTTAAATCCGCTGTACGCTTTGCTAAAAAAAGATTGTAAGTGGTATTGGGGCGCGGAGCAAGAGGAGTCGTTTATAAAAATAAAGGAGGAGTTAGCGAGTGAGCGAGTTTTAGCGCATTACAACCCTGACTACGTCACGATTCTGACCACTGATGCTGGACCGTCGGCCTTGGGAGCGATCTTGGCTCAGAAGCAGCCGGACGGCTCCGAACGTGTTGTAGCGTATGCCTCTCGCTCACTCACGCCCAGTGAAAAAAACTATGCACAGATACAAAAAGAAGCGGCATCACTGATATTCGGAGTAAAAAAGTTCCATTATTATTTGTACGGCAGATCGGTTCCTTTTGTTTTGAGAACTGACCACAAACCCCTAGTATCGATTTTTGGGTGCAAAAAAGGTGTTCCCGAGTTAGCAGCAAACCGTTTGCAGCGTTATGCTATATTCTTGTCGGCATATAATTACCAGATCGAATACGTGAAAAGTGAACATAACGTTGCAGATTATTTATCTAGGGCCACAATTGACGACTCGCAGGGGTGTCCCGAGGGAGACTTAGTCGATCGAGCGACTTACATAAATTTTATATCGGATTCATTAAAACCGGTTACCGCGAAAGATATTTGTTTAGCGACAAATAATGATAGGGTATTGTTGCGCGTAAAATTGTATATAGAACGGGGGTGGCCACGAAAAATGACGGAAAGTGAATTGAAGGTATTTTTTAACTGTCGTGCAGAATTGTCCCTAGAAGAAGGGTGTATTTTGCGCGGCCACAAAGTGGTTATACCTTCAATATTCCGGGAGCAACTTTTAAATGAGCTGCATGACTCGCATCTTGGGGTGGTCAAAACGAAATCAGAAGCTAGAAGAAGAATGTGGTGGCCAAATATAGACCAGCACATCGAACAAAAAATTGGATCATGTAGCGTGTGTATTACATTAAGAAACGCCCCGGGGCGATCTCCGCTGGTCCCGTGGCCATACCCGGGGCGCTGGGAGCGCGTGCACCTGGACATGTGCGCGGTGCAGGGTCGGCAGTTTCTTATCGCTGTCGATGCGCACTCCAAGTGGGTGGAGTGTTATGTAATGACACAAACGGACACCGCTGCTGTAATTATGAAGTTAGCAGACATGTTTAGTAGGTTTGGACTCGTACGTACCTTAGTTACGGACAATGCATCAAACTTTTGTTCTGCGTTGTTTGAAGAGTTCTGTATGTTAAATGAAATAAAACATATAACCATTGCACCTTATCACCCAAATTCAAACGGCCAAGCCGAAAATAGTGTGAAATTCGTAAAGAAAGGCATAAAGGTAATACTTGCGCAAAATCCGTCTCAATCAACATTTAACATCAAATTGAGCAAGCTATTATTTGATTATAGAAATGCAATTCATTGCACTACTGGGTTCTCGCCTGCTCAGTTGTTGTTAGGACGCTCGTTGCGGTCTCGACACGACTTGCTCCGTGCGGCGCGCGGCGCCGACGCCGACACCGGCGCGGGTGCTCGCGCCGGCGCCGACGTCGATGCCCAACTTCCGCGCCTTCCACTGTCATTGGCTTCCTCAGCAAATCAGAACGTTATTTCTAAACAGATCTCACAATGTAAACACTACGGCGGACATAGGAAATGTAATTTTAAACGAGGTGATGATGTGTTAGTAAAATCATTTTTTAAAAATGTTACCATACAAAGGTGGGGACGTCATCGCCGACTCCGATTGCGAAAGCGATATCCCGACATTGCACACCAACGACTCCCCTAGCGACGACGTCGACAGCAGGAGTGTGCACCGTGACATGCCCTTGGCCGAAGAGCAAGAAACCTTGGAGTCACTGGAGCGGGGCGCGTCGATTCCCCAAGACACGTCTCCAGACATATCTTTTGAGAGTGTGGTTTCATCAGCCAGCTCCCCACGCAGCCAACTAATAGAAGAGGAAGCTGATGGAACACAATCGGCAGAGAGTCCGACAGAAACTATGGAGGTCGCAGAGGGTGTTGAAACGGCTAAGCCACATGGCCCGGCCGACGAGCACGGCGGCCTCAACGACCTTGATAATAGGCGACAACGGCCGATAAGAAGTACCAGGAACAAAGACGTCAAATATAAAATTTGATAACCATCAGTAGTTCTGATATTCACTTTACCAATTAATTTATGTACCTACCGGTATGTAAATACCTTAGCAATACTAGTAAATAAATATACATTGATGTTGTATCTATGTAGTAGGGTTACTCCTAAATTAACTACTTATGTAATTGATGTAAAAAAAAAATACTATATGTACCATTTTGTGTTTGTAACCTGATAGCCGAAACTAAACTGTATCCCCACAATCACATGACCGAAAATCTCATTAGAAATTAAAAATACCTAACGACACAATTGTTGGGGGAGGGGTCTAGAAAGCTATTCACAAACCTTTTCTTGATGTGCCTAGATTACGTTGACAGGCATTTTGGTTATTGATGTCATCCTTATTTTTAATATTAATTACCGTTTAGTTAAATATTGGTGGAGGGATTGTAGCATATATGCAAATGTAGGTAGGGTTGAAACACATGTGAATTGTCAGTTTTGTCGTAAAATATAGAACCGTTACGTTGCTATCCACGTGTTTTAATTGCAAACAAATCCCAAACATAACACTCTGGTAATAAAAGCTACTGTCCTCAATATTTTGTATAGAATATGACACTTAGCGACATTCGTTTGGAGATATATCCTTTCCCCGATAAAGAACTTTGTAACAAAGTGAATAAAGTCGGTTTCGGTCCGTCGGAGGTCGGAGTGGGGAGCGTCAGGTTTTTTTTCGTTACGGAATTTCTGGATTCAGTCCCCGCGCTCAAGGCCCGCGATAGAAGCTATGCAATAGCTTAAAAAAAAATTCTAACTCTATGGCCATCAAATTATATTATAATTATTCTTCCTGTTACATATGAGAGTTCTTAAAGGAAATAAAATCAGTAGAAAACTCTTTTTCATTGTTAGATTTTGTATATAATTAGATATTGTTATTATAATTTTAGTATTATAAATTTACGAAAACGGGGCTTAATCGTGTATAAACTTTGAAAACAAACCTCCGACGTTTCAAGGGCGACATTGCCCCCGTGGTCCCGGAGAAAGACTGTAATTTTAGTAGTATTTCCGTGAATATACCTACTTAAAAAAGTTATACCCAGAGTATCTCGAGATGCGATATTGTAATGTAATAAAATAAATTATAGATGTTTAATTACTCATTTATTGTCGGTACATTTTCAAATTAATTTAAACACATTACAGAAGCGTCTTGCCACACACGATACCGGTTTTCTGCTCTGTTTGGAACATGCCATTAGGCCACGTGTAATTAAGACACGACTCGTGTACACGGAGCCACGTGTCAGCGTGTACTCTTGTAATCGGGAGCCCTAATCTCAAACTCGTACGATCATACAAATTTTGCTCATTACTACGATAATACGAGATACGAAAAAATAATATAATAATAAGTATCCAATATCAAAGTATGTCATAATCATTTGGAGCACCGCTTGCTGCACTTGCTTACAATTAACTCAAATACATACTTTTGTTTTGCCAATGGTAGCAAATAGCGGTCTCAAGTGAAAACACGTCAGACGTCAGCGTGCGTAGCCAAGATGCCAATCGCTCACGCTTAATAATGTATCGTAGCTACCTCTCTCTATCTCTCTTTCTTATTAGCGTGACAATGACAGTTGCATTTCATTAGCGAGTGAGCGTGAGCGGTTGGCATCTTGGCTACGCACCCAGGTAATAAAAGAAAGTAATTGCCGGCAAAATCGTATTAAGATTGGTAATAAACAAGACTTTTATTGTCGCATTATCACTCTTGACGGATATATGAGAAATTAAGGAAAGACAAAAACTATTCACCGTTTTATAATGTAAACAGTTTGAAATCACGATTTCCACTTGAAACTTATCTGCTATGAATAGCATTGTAGTGTCTTTTGTTAAACCCAATCGCTAATTACCTGCAGAAAATGAAATGCAGTAATACAAAAACCTGTAATATAAATTACAAATTTATTGTCTTAAGAATAAGGGTCAAATTGGAATAGGACGCATTTCACATAAAACCTTTTAGAAATGAAATATGATCTGACCACCTGGGGACAATTGTATAATTTATTTTGTAACTTAAAATATTAGCGGAACTCTCTTTCTAATAAAAGGGATTGAAAAGAGACTTCCGCTAATATTACAAGCTACAACTGATTATGCAATAGGCCTCCGGTAGCGTGTTTTGCAAGTCTTAGTTAGAGGGTGGTATTTATTATATTATTTTTGCTGTAGTTGAGTAGTGTATGAACTAAGCATGGATTAAAAATTCAAGAATCCAAATGCATTAAAAATCCAAAAAGTAGGCCAGTTGTCGATTGTAAGAAATATCGGGAATAGAATACAGTGTAGCTAACGTTGCCGGTACTTGGTAGCGTAGCGACTGAAGCTTGCACAATATCCTCAAATCGATAAGAAATCTGTTCCCACTTTTTTTAATATCTACCTACGTAAGTTGCAAAATTTAACACAAGCTACAATAATCAAATCAACTTTTAATTATGAAAAATAAACAGACACCTGGTTGACCACGCCTCGGTTCTTAATTTCAAAAGGTTATACGTTGAGTGCATGCTATAACAATTTGAACTTTATTGCCAAAGGAATACTGTTGTTATTAATAAAATATCTCTTGTTCTTTATGGTACTATTTCGTGCAGGTAATTAGCTGTTGGTTTTACAAAGGATAACAATGTCGAGATTTTAAAAAGTTTTAACTTTACCGACAGCCGTCACAAGATGTACTCACAAAATAGCACTATTTGCTGAATTTTATCGCTTCGTAATCTGAGACTAATAGTTATGTTTTGTTTTTAAATAATATCAGAATAATTGCGCTAAGTTACCCATGTATGATGATTATTTATGACTCTACCTATATTTGACTGATTAACTACAAGAAAAATAAATAAACTTGAGCATAGTAGAAACAAACGCTCACGCCGCTTTCATTTGTATGTATGATAATAAAAATGTTAGGCCTAAAATGTTAGGTTTAGTAAGGAAATAAAGAAACGATGCCACACTAAGAGCAAAACAAACCTGGTTCCACAGCGAGCGACAACGTCCTAACTCCTAGCCATGGTCATTCAATATTAAGTCTAATTCCTGGGCGTATAAAGATTACTTTCGTTTGAACTGTTCAAAACAGAATAAAACACTAACAGAATTCATTGGGGTTAGTTACTGGTTAGAGGTTAATTGGGGTTAACTGGACCGATAAGGTTTCCGAATGATTAAGGTTTCCGTATCATGAGTTAACCGAATTGGAGGTGTTTTGAAAACAACCTTTAAAATAACCTTATGAAAAACCCGGGTTATGGTAACCGGTTCCGGTCCCTGATCATGGTATATTTTGGCTAATTAAGACGTGGTTATGTTGATTTAAGTTGTTAAGAAAAGAAAATTCTTATAATAATTGACTCTTCATAGCCGAGGACCCGATACCAATTAAATTAGCATAGACTATTGACCAGTTTATACAACTTAGATTAAAATCGCCAATAATACATTACCAGATAGTAAGTAACATTCTTCTTGTTGTTTTTTGCAGTTATAAAGTGCTCCAACATTGATCTTTTCACTGGTAACTGCAAATATATGGCACATAAGGCTATTGTGCGGCATGCTCCCGCCCCTGGCAAGTCTAATGTTATCCACAAATCCTCACAATTACTCTCCCACTTATTGATACGTCTAGAGTTCATATAATACAGTAGTACCGTATTGTACCTATAATATAGTACACACACATGCATCATTAAACAACTCACTGCTAAATATACCTTGATGTAACCAAGTTTCTGTAAGAACAATTATATAATCCACTGCAGATCCACTACCGACCTGGTACGGGAGGTGATACATTGTACACTGCGAGCCCGCGAAGCTGGACGCCATGTGGCAATTATCTGCTGCGACCTGTCACGCGCCTTCGACACTGCTGACCACGCGCTCGTCACGGACAAACTCAATCACTACGGCGTCCGCGGCCCAGCTCTAAATCTTTTGCTTTCGTTTATGACTGGTAGGGCTCAAGTGGTCGTTGGTGAACTAGGCAACGTAATCTCCTCTGAGCGAGAAAACCTAATAGGAGTGCCGCAAGGATCATGTCTCTCCAACACCCTCTTCAGCATCCTCCTGAACGACCTACCGTTGGCAATGAAGGCGCCGACATCTTTATGTATGCCGACGACGTGACGGCAGTAGTTAGTACACCGACGAAAAAAGAACTTGAAACGGCATCAAATAGCGTGGTTCAGCAGTTGTGCGACTGGTTCAAGTCCAATGGACTGGCGTTAAACAGCAATAAGACCTGCATCATGTCAATTAACCTAAACGGCCACCCCGCGGAGAGTCTGCGAGTTTGCGCAGACCATGCCCCCTTACAGCATGTGTCTTGTACACGCTTACTCGGGTTTCACATCGATAGTGCCTTAACATGGGAGGAGCACATAGACGAGATGTGTAATAGGCTAGGCAGCGCATGTTTCGCGCTGCGCCGGCTGGCTCGCACCACCGGAAGGCACGCGGTGCGTGAATGTTACTTCGCGACGGTACATTCTGAGCTAACGTATGGCGTTGAACTGTGGGCTCGGGCCGCAGACTGGCTCCGAGTTTTTTCAATGCAGAAACGAGCCCTTCGCGGTATGGCTGGAAAACCAAACGACGCCCCAGCCCGCGAGCTATTTGCCGTTTTCCAGATTTTACCCCTACCTTGCCTACTTATACAGCAGGTTGGACTGTTCGCATACGTCAATCGAGACCAATTCGATTGCAAGGGTACGAACTCCCGCTACCCACTGCGTAGCAACAAGCACGCAGATAGGCTGGTAGCGGAGCCACACAAGCTAGCGAAGTCGGCTAAGTCGATTTATTGCCTCGGACCTTTAGTATATAATCGGTTACCGGAGGTTATCAGGAACGCAACTTCCACCGCAGGATTTAAAACTAGGCTTAAGAAGTGGCTACTAAATAAATTATTTTATGATTACGACGAGTTCTTTGACCTGCCACTTACGTTATAAGTTACATGTGTACATGTCGTGTAAATGTACCTACAGGATATATATTTTGTAATACAGTATCAAGTATAGTAATGCCAAAATGACTTGTAACAATTGTTATAAATAAATATTTCATTTCATTTCATTTAATTTCATTTATAATAACAATATAACTACAACAAGGGTATCAGGTGGACGAATCGCAAAACATTACGCGGTCCACTATTATTGCAAACGAACATCTCATTGGAGCTTGATCTACCTCTCTCAGCACTCGTGCAGATATAAAAATACACTTTTCTGTCTGTCTGAGCTAAATTTAGCGACCTCCATAGAAAATAGTATAATAATAATTTATGAACCCGTAGCTCATGGCACGGCAATTTTTTCTGCAATCACTCATAAAGTACGGCACGCGTGGCGATCACAAAAGAATTCGATGGGATATTTTCATTTCACATCGTAAAATATCAGAGGGTATTTTCGTCTGGAAATGTATGAGCGAGGACTGGATAAAATTGTGTGTCTCGTAGGATGGACGGAACATTTGTAATCCATCGTTGCTTATGATACATTTACCTGCATAAATATAGAATAAAATAACCCAATCAGCCGAAACAAATTACGCCATAAGAGAGCTGCAATTGCTGCACTTTTTCATATTAGTCGTGTTTGGAACGTGACGTTTCGTTACCTAAGTGTCAACAGCCTATATATTTTATAGAGTTGGTAGTTCTGTGTATAAATTTGAAGCATACATCGTTTGTTTAATTTTATTTTGACCCACATATTTTGACGTTTTTTCTGCTTTATGTGTCTATTTAATAAGTCAATGTTTGCTTGTAACTACGTAATAAAATCTTGGAAGTTAATTTCAACTTTCTGTTAAGCCGTATCGATATGAAACTCTGGAGAAGAAGTTATAAGCTTTATAAGAGATTCCATTACTCATTTTCGTCTTACCACGCTGGAAAATTCTCAAGCATTCTAATACCTAATCATAACAAATGCCTTTCCCAGAATAACCGGAAAGCATTTAATACACTTGAGATAAGACGCTTTGCTTTATTAATGGGTTCCTTAAGTTGAAAATGAACCAAAATATAAATATATATATACACAAACATAATTAACAAAGTATGTATATACAGTAAGTAACAAGCTACACCTACCTTAAAACTAAAATAGGCGAAAGCAGGAGATCGCTGGCTCGCTGGTTCGATTCCAACCCTGGGCACTGGCTGCCTTGGTCACTTTTTCTGTAGTAAGTATACTATACTCGTATGATATATCTTTCAATTTATAATTTATATATTTATTTGTGTATACAAATAAATACACAAATACATTGATATTAAATTGCAACGGTTAACACTCACGTATTTTTATACGTTTAAAATACGTGAGTGTTAACCGTTGCAATTTAATATCAATATGTCTCACGAAAGTTTAAAGTATACAAATACATTGCTCCAAAAATGCAGTTTTTGCTGACACTGACTTGTTAAAAAATATTGTATTGTCATTGAAATACGTATGGGTAACTAATCTCAAATAGATATTATATTGGTACTTAAAAAAACCCGCCAAGTGGAAGTTGGACTTGCGCCCCGAGGGTTCTGTACAAACTTTATGTTGCAACTTCACCTAGAAGTAGAAATTTGACGTCAGCCACATGTATCGACAGATTGGGTCACTAGTTTGCACGGTATGGCATAGGGTTAGTATGCGAGGTTATTTTTCTTTGATATCGGTACTTACGAGTACAACATGATATCATATAAATTTAAAGAAAAAAAAATCTAGCTAAGTTAGTTAAATAACAAATTTAGTTCAGTAAAGTTTTTTTTATAAAAAGCTTGAAGTTGGGATTATTATTATATTTTTTATGTTATATTTAGGATATTAATGTTGTGTAAAATTTTTTTTTTTCGTCATAAACTTTGGAGATAAAGGGGGGATGGGAAGGGTTTTTTTACATTTTCATTTCAAAATATATTAAAAAATTGTTTTAGCATCTGCAAATTTAGTCATTTTAAATTATCCCCACGTGGCCAAGAAATTAAACCTTTTAATTTTTGCCGTCTTTTATCGGGCATTTTTCATTGAGAATAAATTAAAATATAAAATGAATCTACTTCATGTAGTTACTCAATATCAAGTTAGATGACGGTGTTCCAAGCTGTCAAAATCCTTAATCGCGCTATCAAGATTTTTCCTTGGATAATGACCCCAACTCCTACACATTGTTTTAGTTTACAAATTAATCGCTAGATGGCGCTGTGGCATGCAGTTAAATATCCTGAATCGCGCTATCAAGATTTTTCTTGGGATAATAACCCCAACTCCTACATATTTTTTGCAAGTTGGCTCTGTTCCAAGACGTTAAATATCCTGAATCTAAAGATAATGACCTCAGCGCCCTCATATTATATTTAGGCTTAAGGAATTAGACCAACTACCAAAAGTCTTATTGGTTCTAAATGGAATCGTTTTTTCATGGTAGAAACAAAAATTAACGCCATGTTTTTAAATCGGGAGAACAGCGCATTCCAAGCCCGTTCGTTCATAATGAGTTAAATTTCTCGTCCCTTACTGCTCTCATTCCAATCGCATGCCGAGTTCGAATAAGTTCAATGTGCACCAGTTGGTAAAATGCCGAAAGTTGAAATGAGGAAGAGAGGAGTTTGGGAAAGGAAAGAAAATGTATAAGTACTGTTGCATTTTGTAAAATCCCTTGATCCTCAGTGAGGATGGGTGTAAGGAACTAGCGGCTGATGAAGAATATATTACGTATCTAAGGATGGAATGCAAGTTTGCTATTTCCAAGATGGTGAATTTGAATTAATTGCTGCTCGCGCAGTGAATGCGAATATATATACGGTCTGGCCATTTTTACACGTCCTTTGTTTTCCAACCAATTGAGTTCCGTTCAAGTATTTTTCTTCCTGTCTTCAAGGGCGTGTTTCTAAAAAAGTTTCGTTTTGTGCCACCCACACAATGTTACGGGCACATTTTTATACATACCTATACAATTTATACGCCTTACTAAATCGTATGAGAGAAATAGTATCATTACAGGACCGCCTGTTGTTTGCTTCTTTCTTCAATCAAAAGTTTTACCTTGTAAATGTTTTCTGGTACTGAGGTGTACAATAAACAGTATTTTATCTATCTATCTATCTATAGGCAGCAATTGGTATTTTTAATCACTGGCTGTAGTAGCTCTGTCCGCCACATAATGATGTGTCATATAACAAATTTACTTTGCATAACTTAATACCACATCCAAAAATCTAAATCTTTTCGATTGTTACGACTTACACTCAGTCATTCATTTTAGCGATCATTTGCGTCCACACTAACGATCATGATACGCTACGCGTCGATGCTACGCGACGAAGATGCGATAGGGCAAAATGATACAAGTGTGGACCCAGCTTAACTAGGTAGTCCTGTTTCACAAGGCTTTTTGCTAGGTTTAAGGTACTGTTATACATGTTCATTACTAGCATGCCTCGTACTTATTAGCATGCTAATAAGCATGCTTATTAGCAATAGGATATGGGAGCGGGGCCCCGCGGGCACTTCCCCGCTTGCATAAGCATGCTAGTAATTAGCATGTGTAACAGTAGGTACCTTTATATTGCATGTGAAGACTAAGAATAATTGACAGATCTTTATCAGCACATAGAGTTTTCCTAGATTTTGATAGCACAGACATTGAAAGTGTTAAGTATACTTCATAATTTCATAGAATTTTGACGTTTAAAATAACACTTTTAAAGAACACTTTTTCTTTTTTTTAGAAGTTTTTCGTAGAAATCGCGAAACGTCTGGTTGATGTTACTGGTGACCGACCTATTTTAGATTTAAGGTAGGTAGAGGTAGTTAGTTAGGTAAGTTACACTTACTGTATGTGTATATATTTCGAAAATAAATGTTTTACCATTTTTAAAGAACACTGCTGTATTTACCAACTAAGGTTTAAATGAAATAAATCATTATTATTAAATCACTTTAAAGTTTGACAGTTCATTTCCTTCGAATAGATAACGTGGTTACGAACGAAATTTACAATTTTATAACTGAAAGAAAAATGGGAAAAATCTCCGCGTCCAGCGGGATTTGAACCCACGACCTCTCTAAACACAGGTCAGATCGCTCTGCCAATTGAGCTATCGATGCCCAATAACAACAACATTCATTCAACATTCAAAATTCGCCGGGGTCGATCGGGCGTCGATAGCTCAATTGGCAGACCGATCTGACCGGTGTTCAGAGAGGTCGTGGGTTCAAATCCCGCTCGAAGTGGAGAATTTTTCCTTTTTTCTTTCAATTATAAAATTAATTCAATGCCTAGTTTGTGAGAAAAAAAAATCCTGTGCCCGATATGGAATTCCATGCATTGAGCCCAACCGTAAAAAGTTTCTTCCATATCGTCAAAATACAATAATTACAAAATGTTACAAACTACGAGCAAAACATAAGTAACCGTTCCTATAGGTTAGACGAAGTTGAGCCTTTTGCGAACGTCATTAAGACAATATCACAAAACATATTTCAGTTAACTAGGCACTACATAGCACGTATGAATGGGCATTTTTATTTTTTGTTGTAGAAAAATCATTTTTTGCTAAATTGGAAATTATTACCTCTATTTTACTCAGAATCGCTAGCTCTTTCAATTCTAGTAGGAGAAAAAAAGTGTCCTAAATTTTCCATTGTGCTACCGCCATACTATATCTATGAAATGATGGTGGCGAAATGGAAAAGAAATCTTGGGACACTTTTTTCTCCTACTAGGATTGAAAGAGCTCGCGATTCTGAATAAAACACAATTAAAAATTTTCCAATATTCAAAAAATGACCGTTTTAAAACAAAAAATAAAAACGCCCGAATAGTGGGTGGTTGGATTCCGCTGTATTGTATAGCAGCACTGTTGCAGCCGTCGCGTTGCTGGTAAGCAGCAAGGTCGTAGTAGGCAAGTGGGGTTTGTATCCTTTCAAGTATAACAGATGTCGCGGCCTACCTCATTCTTAGCGTAACCCGCAAATATATTGGTTGTACCTAATCAGGAACTGTTTGCATTGTAGGGTTAAACGTTTGACAGTTCTTATGCTTGAAAGAGATAGATAGAGATAGATAGATAGATTAACTCAAATTGGCAGATTTTCACCAGCACATAAATATTTCCACAGAACCCTAACCCACAAATCTCTCCAGACAAGTGAGTCTGACATCGCGTCCCTTAAAATAATGTTCTCGACAGAATCTGTAATGGGCATTGAACTGAAAGGCGTCTTCCAAGTACCGATAAAAATGGGCTTTTTTGAGCTTCCAAAATGACACTTGAATAAATGTGAGATACGGCACAAATAATTGCACGTCACGTGACACAATACTATCATTCCTTTAATATTTTTTTTATATTTTGGCAAAAAGTATGTTGTACGGTGAAAATAATGTATTGTAGCTACTTAGAGAAAATAACACTTATTTACGAACAAATTTTAATTTATTTCCGATCTTTAAGGATAATGGGTTTTTAAGTTCAAAATTTTAAAGTACCTATAGGTATGGTATACTTATGTAGGTACGGTCAGCTGCAGAGTAAAGTGACCCCCCCTGCATACAAACTTTCTATGCAGGGGGGGTCACTTTACTCTGCAGCTGACCGTACCTACTAAGATTTATTTGTTTTAGTTTATTACAATAAAGAAAAAGATAAGATACCAACTCCCTCATAAATCATTAATCACAAGTTATAATGTATTTGATCAAACGTCGGTTTTAGCGTTTTAATTAAAATATGGAATATGAATTATGATTTTAAGCAACGTCAGAAAGGAAAATCAAATTTAAACATTTGCCAAGGGAAGTTATTGAAAGCCTGTCTGTCTTTAAACGACGTTCTTTGATTGCAGATGTTCACGTTTATAATTTTAATGCAAATGAATTCCTCCGAACCTAACATTTATTCTATGGCCAGAACAGTAATAAATTATAGAAGAGTCCGATTAATTTAACCATTTATCAATAATTCTCTCCTTGATTTATTAATAAAAAATGGTTTGAATTCAATAAATCTTAAATTGTTTTGGCAGAAGAAAAAAAATTACGTCTCCAACCAACTTTTCTCGAGTTAATAAACATAGTATAGTATATGTAGTCGCTAACGGGAAAAATTCTGCGCTGCGAGTTACAGTTCTGAAATTTGGACCAGAGCTAAAGGGTCTCAAAATAGCTAGGGGAGGGGGTAAAATATACTTTCGCGGAATGGTTTATTTAATATTTTTTCACTATTTATTAAAGTCTGCTAGTGTGGAGAATTCATTTTTGATTATAAATATGTGTAGTTTCGTATTAAAAAAAGAATTATCGAGACAAATGTAAAACACTCGCAGTTTTTTTTTCGTTAAAACGTATTGAAAATGTATAACCTCAACTAAAAAAAATACAGCAAGATAGGTAGCATATTTATTACAGTTTGTAAAAATATATACTTCATGGGCAATTACTGTACATAATTTACTAAAAAAAAAATTACACCTGCTGCGTACCTCAAGCGGAAAACATACTGTGTTTCTAAACCTTAACAAAATTAGGTACTGTGAGAAATTGACAATTTGCGTAAAAATATTCTGTATAATATCTGTAAAATATTTTTTTATATTGTTATATAAGTATGTAAAAAACAAACATACACAAGATATAACAAAAAAATGTTATGCAGTATTATTATTTAAAAGCCAGCAAAGTTGTTCTTCACCAACGTAAACGACAACTTTGCTCGCTGACAGGTTTAAATTGAGAATTTAACAAGCGAAAGATTCAAAAACTCCGATTTTTAGCGCCTTAAGGCATGCAAAGAAGAAGAAGAAGGCATGCCTTAAGGGATGCATGGTGAGAAGCAAAGAAACTTTACCGCCGAATATAATACACTTTACATATGTATATAAGGTAAAGGTGCCTAATACCGAGGGTACCAAATTTGGCACCTATTACCGTGGCATTCCGAAATACGCATTTTAAAAGCAAACCAATCAACTTCCTTTTAAATATATTTTATATGGACGAAGCTTATATAATTAGCTAACGGACCTGATAGTGCTAGTCTGTGTAAGTGAAACAAAGAGCGTGCAATTCGTCAGTTACCACGACGGCAGCACTGGACGAGGACTTGCCATACAAACGCGTGACGACCCAAGTATGTGTAGTCGAACTTTATAAAGCATTTACATTATAACTAAAGCAATTTTAGTAATGTTGTAGTTTTTATACGATCAAACATAGTTTTATAAACAACCTCTTAGTACTGTTTAAATATTTTTTGCCTCGAAATACGTTTAAAATGAAAAACAAAATACAGCGGTGACAGGCGCTGTTTTTAGTGTGGTTTTTAATTCCGTGGTATACCACGGAAATAGTTAAAAAGGTAGTTTTGCTTTTTATGCTTTATTTATTTTATATGTCATCTAATATGTACTTTCTTACATTTAATCCAAACTTGATCTGTTCACGCTAATAAATATCTATTTCCGTTGTATGAAAAATATCCGGCAAACCGTTAATTTTTAGCAATAACTTCAGGACTGATTTTCTAGTTTCTATAGACACCCTTAATTCGTCACGTTGTTTAAATATTGAGATATTTAACGAAATTTACCTACCAGTTATGTAATTTTGGTTCTATACAAAGATTGTAATATGTATTATTGATTTCTAATATAAAAAACACGGTGTACTAATGTTTTTATCAGTCGGAATTAGGTTTTACAATACTCTAAAGTAAACCTATTACCGATTGTACGATTACATTACCCTCGGTAATAGAATGTATGGGAATCTATTTCCGACCCATTCTATATTTGTTGAGTCGGTGATGGGTTCTCAAAGAAGTATCTTTTACCGAGTGATGTATTAATATAGGTATTTCTTAATTTCGTAGTTGCAAAGAGAAATGAATTAGTATAACAGCGGAAAAAGTAATTTGATTTTACTTTTATAAAATTTGGAATCTTAGAATGACGCATATTACGATTACGAACGACTTACAATTAGTTATCAGGTGGTAAGGTCAATGACCCTAAGTTTTTTAACCCTCGGTATTAAGTTTCGGATGTAAGGTCAATGCCCCCGAGTCGGGTTTCTAATACCGATGGTAGAAAATTGCTGTTTTCTTTACCATCGGTAATAAAAGCTCATTTCGCGGTAATAGAATCAAAACCTGCACACTACCACGGTAATAGAAGATTTGGGCATTTTGGTTTCAATAATTATTTTAACAAATAAAATACACGAAAATGAGTCCAAAAATATACTACACTGAAGAATAAGTAAACCCTCTTTAATAAAAAAAATATGTTCGGTCGCAAAAGAGCTTCGACACCCATAATTTTTTGGAGTCATTTGAAATGTTGCTATTTACCACGGTATTAGGGGCCTTGTTAAGCATTGACAGTGAATGAAACAAGAAATCAACATTTTTCCCAAAAACCTTGGTCTATTGAAGTTACACACCACCAACGAGAGCAACCGGAGAGGAAAGCGACAATAAAGCTACAGTACTGGTCCTGAAGAAATTCCATCGAAACTATGGAAAAGGCTTGAAAAAATTAAGGATTTCTTTTCTAACTTACTTGTTTAACAGTATTCTGACTAACATTCCATCCAGTAGCGTAACAAGGTGGGGGCAAGGGGGGCACGTGCCCCGGGCGCTGCCCAGAGGGGGGCGCCAAAACGGGCAAAAAAAATTCAAACATTTAAAATTCCCGCCGATGAAGACAGCGAATGAATTTTATCTCAATCGCTTACCAAGCAATGGCTAACGGAGCGGAGGCTCAAGAAAACCAGTATACAGTTGTGCATTCGAGGGCGACACTGAAAGTTCTTAGAAAATCAAAAACTGAACAATCTAGCAAGTTATTACTTTTATTATATCTTTTCAAAATAGTGTCCCTTCACATCAATACATCGCTGCATCCGATGAAACCACAAAAAAAAGCACTTCGTCCACTCTTCCTTAGGGGTCTCTTAAACGGCCTTTTGATACGCAGCCACTGCTTCTTCGGCGTCGTAGAAACGTTTTCCTGGAAGTTTTTCTTTTATTTTTGGGAATTAGGGTGCGAGGTCAGGGCTATATGGCCGGTGACCCAGTAATTCCACGTCTGACGTCGCCAAATACCCGATTGTTTGCTTGGCGGTGTGCGACGAGGCGTTGTCGTGGTGAAGGAGGATCCTACTGCGAGGTCGTTTCTCCTGAACTTTTTCCAAGACAAGTGGCAAACAATTCTTAGTGTAGCATTCTGCAGTAACTGTTTTCCGATCCACTAAACAAATTAATGCGTAATGACCTGTCCTTCTGAAGAACGAGGCTACCATCTTTTTTCCCACGCTTCGACCTCTCTTCACTTTAGTTGGCAACTCTTCGAAAGGAAACACCCACTCAGCTGACTGTCTTTTAGTTTTAGGGTCATAACAGTAAATCCAGCTTTCGTCACCCGTTAGTATGTCGAACACAGCATATGAGTCACCTCCGTTAAATCTTTGAACCATTTCTCGGCACCAATGTACAAGACGGAGTTTTTGGGCCTCTGTCAAATTCTGAGGTATCCACCGGGCAAAAAGCTTCCTGATCCCTAAATGTTCATGAAGGAGTTTGTGAACTTGACTCATACCAATGTCTAAGCTTGTCCGAATCTGTTGATAGGTCTTTTGTTAGCTAGCACTGATGTTATCTTCAGTAGTTGGGTCAATTTCAACAGTACTAGTTTTTTGTGTCATTCCAGTGTAATTCTTTATTTACGTTTCTTCGATGTTTCTTTTAATGTCAATCGACACCTCAGACTGTTCTTTGATAAGCCTCTTACAGAGCACTTGATATCTTAAGCCTTTTGAGAATTATCGGAGATTTAAAAAATTGACTCGCACGTGAATGATAAGTATACACAGGAATGATATAACACTCCACCTGAATGACATTTTTCCCAACGGAATGAAAAAAATAAACACAGGAATGATATCTATACACTAAAATGAGAAAAATGCTAAGAAGTGCCAAAAAATCAGCCAAGTTCAATAATTAACCGAAAATTTATTTCGAATGGCCATGTTCAATCTAGCATATCGAGTATTTCTTTCAAAAGTGCCACTTTTACTAAATTATAAGGACAATTTATGGTACTTCTACTCGAGATAACAAGCTCTTACAATTTAAAAACGAAAAAATTGTCTGACAAATTTAATAGGTAAACATAATTAAATAATATTTAAAACGGGTCACTCACGTAATTTAGTTGATTACGTGAATGACCCGTTTTAAATATTATTTAATATGTTCGAGTCTCACGATAGTTTTATAGTTAAAATTAATAGGTAAAATTTTAGAATTTCCATTTGAGTTACCGCAATACAAAGCCTATAGAAATAAGCAATATACAGTAGAAAAGAACTAAGGACATTTTTGTTGGAAATTAAAAAAAGCTCGTTATTTCGATTTGAAATACATAACATAAAAATTATGTGCCCAAAATGTATACCTATTGCATAAAAGTGAATTTTTATTAAGAATATATATTTAGAAGCTGTGCCTGAGCTACTCAAAGCTTAACCGTCGAGCCTGACGGACTCCACGCCCTCTAAGCATGTATTTGTAATAAAAGAATCGGAACAGAATGAAAGGAAAAAAGGGCAGGAATAAGCTTCATTAATAAACATTAAGAGGCAAAACAACCAAATAGGGCTTCTTCTCATTAAGCGTTAAAAAAAAGAGTCGATGTCTTCTTGGCTTCTTCAACCATATGGATGTACGATGCACGATGCACGATGCAACGTCGACGCAATGGCGACACAACGCTTTTTAAAGTAAGTTGAAGACCCCGAAAAGACGTCGACGATCGATCTCGAAAAACGCTAAATATGAGAGAGCCCATAGAGCCGTGACAAAAGCGAGTTGAGATAAAAAAAGGAAATTTACCAATTTAAGAACAGCATTGTATGTCCGTAACAACAAAATCAACAACGCGTACAAATAAAAATATTTTTAACTTATAAAAAATATAACTCAACAGTCACTTATTATTTTTATAATATTTACCCAATTTAAGAACAGTTAACAACAAAATCAATAACGCGTATACAAATAAAAAATATATCAAACAACTACTAACTAGTACCTACTACTAGTTATCACTTATTTACCATGTTTAAATGAAGTAACATTTGAAGGCTGGGGGAGAAAGGGTATTGACGTTGGTGGAAGGCGATTAACAAATATCCGTTTCACCGACGACATAGTCTTCTTCTCGTCCTCACCTGCGGAGCTCGGCATCATGCTACCTGAGCAGGGCAATCCTTGAGGTAGGATTAATGATGAACATGTCAAAGACCAAGCTCATGAAGTCATGACTAACTCCTCGAAAACAACAGAGTGGTAGTAGATGTAGATGGTGAAGCAATGTTATATGTCGATGAGTATATATACCTGGGCCTGGGAAAATGCCTGGAGGAGCTATTGGTCTATGAATGATCAGATGAAGGGTGACCTTCCCATATCTTTAAAAAAGAAACTCTTGGACATATGCATTCTTCCCATCATGACCTACGGAGCACAGACTTGGTCTTTGACAAAAGTTAAGAAATCCACCCTCAAGGTTTGCCAGCGAGCCATGGAGCGAAGTATTCTTGGCGTGAAGTTAACTGATCGCATCAGATGTACGGTACTACGCTCCAAGACCCGAATAGCCGACGCAGGAGAAACAGCCGCCAAACTGAAATGGGACTGGGCTGGACATGTTTGCCGTATGCCCGATGAGTTGTGGGCTAAAACAGTAACCAAGTGGGTACCACATAATAGAACACGGGACTGCGGCAAACCTCAGCGGCGATGCCGAGACGACCTGGATGCTTTTAGTAGGAACTGGTGGGAGATGGGGCAAGACAGAAATACGTGGAAGGAGAGGAGGGAGGCCTTTGCCCAGCAGTGGGACACTCTAGGCTCATATAAATAAATATAAAAACATTTGAAAAAAAAGAATGGTACTATAAACATCACTGAAGTGTTTTTCGAAAAATAGTTTTGATTAATAATTACCTACTTGGAGTAATTTTGTCAAAATTTGCTAAATACAGGAGTTTACCAGTTTACCGAGAAACACCCAATTGATGTCAATGCCTATTTTTTTACCACAAATTCAGGGGTCTAGCTTTACCCATCATAAAACGACATGAGGTTTAATGGCTTGTAGAAAAACATGATACAGCCGGAATCTTATTTTGTCGGACTTGGCGGGGGCATGGCAGTGCCCCCAAATAAAACTAAACACAAAAGTGAAGCTACTTTTGATATCATTCCGGTGTTATTTTCATTCTGGTGGGTATTAAAGCCATTTTACTACACCGAAATCACCGGAATGAAATTGGTGGAATGATAAACCGAGGTGAAATAAAATTATAAAAAAATAACTAAATCCCACATTCTCTAACTATCGCGACATTTAAACTCACAAGTACAAAATACACGATCAGTAAATATTTGAAAAATAACAAATATGAAACAAAAAACTTATAGCAAACTCCGGAATGATATTTTTTTTGTCCCCGTTAATCGAAATGACATGACTCGCGTGTGTAGCGGATCTATTCAGCATCACGTCGACATCTTCTTGCGGTGAGAGCCACGGCACAACTGACTCCTCAAAGTGCTCAGGAGACGGGGGGTATACGAAGTCAAACTTAGCCAATAAACGTCGATGAAATTTGTCCGCGGTAATAAGGATTATTTTGCCGGACAAATTTCTTTACGCATAATAAGGGGGTTTATTAAAGAGTTAGTAAGCAAGTAATATTTTAAAGGGTTCTTTATTGATATGGTATTATAATGAACTAAAAACTAATTTGATATCTTGTATAGTTTTCGAGTTATGCGGCATTAAACAAGAATAACTGGGTCCCGGACAACCCACCTGAATGAAAAAATGGGCCTTTATTATTTTTTTTCAATTATTAAATTATTTAATATTCTAATATTTGTTATTGCCCGAGGTCGATAGCTAATAGATGTTTCCAAAAAAAAATAGTATATGACTATTTTGACTTTCTGCACCAGCGTTTTCAGCCTTGCCATCAAATTTTATTGCTTGGGATATTCACCCAGTTGCCGTATACAAGGCCGTCCCTCACGCAAATCATCGGTGAGATTAGTGCGACAACGTTTAAATTCATTAAACCAGTTGTGAACAGTGGCACGAGATGGGGCTTTACCGTGAAAGGCCAATCGAAGTCTATCATAACTTTCTTGTTGACTTAAATGACATCGAAAGTCATAGAAAATCATTGCACGAAAATTTTCTTGCGTTAAATTCATGCTTACGTGATACAGACTATTTTCAATTTGCCGCCAAATCGAATAAAAATGACAATCGAATGAAATACATAGACAATAATATTGACAAAGAGTTCGATTTTCAAAATAATAGTAGACTGTATATCAAGGGCATAAAGTAAGCCATTTTAGACGAGGCTATTTATTGGTCCGAGTGTAACGAGGACCAATATAGTAGTCGAGGATAAAATGGGTACTTATGCCCGAGACATACACTCTGCTTTTCACTTCCATTGTAAAGAAAATATTAGGTTTTATATCACTTTAAATCGTTGAAAATGTAACATCCATATTCTTGCGCTTGGGTTCTCCGTCTCCCCGCCGCGCGCCGCCTGCAGGCGGCCGGGCGCATGGGGGGCGAGGCCGCGGCGAGCGCGCTCCACCTGCGATGTTACTTTATGCCCTAGTGCATGAAAAGCGATTTTGTGTCGCCTAGCCACGACACAAAGGCGAACTTTTCGAGCAAGAGAAGTGAAATAGTACATTACCTAACTAGTGCGGTAAAACAAAGAAAGGCCGAGATCGCAGATGTTTGCGACCCGAGCTGCAAGCGAGGGACGTCAATATGCGATGTAGGGCTTTATTTATTACCTCACGTGTTAAGTACATCATTTTATGCCTACACTTGGGCAGAAATCGGCTTTTTCCGTACGCGTAGCGTGCGGAAAAAGGCACTTTATGGCCAGGTGTGGCATAAACTTGTTTTTTAATATATCGCTTACAAGTGGCCAGTTCTAAAAAGTTTCAGTGTCGCCCTCGTAGTATTTGTTAGACACCTCGAGGTCACGTTAAACTGGTTAGGTTCCAACGGGAATTATTACACAGTACTAGCGCGCGCCGCTTTACGCCAGCGCGAGGTTATGGCATTCGATTCGATAAAATACCTTATTCTCTTTCCTCTCTTCGGGTAGAGGAGAGGAAAGAAAAAAAAGAATTATATATTTGGGGGGCGCAAATTTGGTGTTTGCCCCGGGCGCCGATACCTCTTGTTACGCCCCTGATTCCATCACACTCTTTCAAGATTTTAGAACGCATTATAAGCTTACACATCTGACCAATATCGGGGAAAATAAAAGTAGTTTCATCACTGGAAAATCCATTTGGTACTAATGCCCTCCACACGCTCAGGATACTCATGGAACCAAGCCAACAAAAGTAAGCTGCATATGATATTTGGATTAAATACAATACGATGTTACAGTCTTTTCTGTGGACTACTAAAAAGTTAATAGGTATAAAGGTTGATTTTTTTAACCACATGAAATATATTAGGTACTCACTTTCTATTGAGTTACATGATAAAAATCATTACATCCCCATAACCTGTTAACTATTGTCCAAAGGATGGGAAACTACAGTTTGGCGGAACACGCAAGTTTTCTCTCCTGTGGGCAAAAGTAATATCTACCTATATATCTTACAGCTCAATAGAAAACGAGTATCTTTTCATATGTATAAAGGTTAAAATGAGAAAATCTACCTTTAAAGTCCTTAACTTTTGGGTAGTTTACAGACAAGACATGTTACGTTTGTGTTTGACCCATCTATAAATCTAGAGAAAGCTTTTGACCGTGTGCCGAGAAAACTGATCTAGCGTACACTACGAGCAATAATTACTATACTATGGATACTCTCGAAACATAGTACGTTTCCATAGTAGGTAAGTACCTGATATCCATGTACTTACATAATATAGCGTTCAAATTTGTGAATGAATTCATTCACAAATTGCCCACGCACTTCTGAACGCGTGTGTACAATAACGTAAGGTCAACATTTTGATTGATCATCTCACTTCCCATATAAGGCCATATACAAATAGTCAGGGGAGAGGGACGGTACGATTTATCAAATTCTATAGAAAACGTCACGTTAGAAATAATCACGGGCTCCGAGCGATCACGTGATAATTTCTATAGAAATTGACAAATCTTACCTTCTTACCGCCTCGTCCCGTCACAGCCTGTAACAGCAGGTACAGTACAGATAGTACAGTAAGATTTACTAAGAAATATGTGCCTACTGCTGTTCTCTTTGTATACTGTAATTATCGTAGAAATGACGTCACTTCGTCGTCGACGCCGTATAAAATAAAAACCGATTTTTTTATATGAAATCGGGGTCGAATTTTAAAATAAAAATACAGTGGCTATTTATTTGACCGCATCAAAAAATAGATCAGTCAAAAAATTAAATGTTGTTAATTGTGCACTTCACACATCACATGAAGCGTCAGACTTAGTAGTTTTGACGATGTGAAATGAGAAAGAAACCAGGGTGATGACAAGATGCCAATCGCTCGCTCGCTAGCGTAGCGTAGATATCTCTATATCACTCTTCCTTACTATGGCGTTAGTCGCGTAAGCCCGGGTTCGATCCCCAGCTTAGCTTCCGATGGATTCTTTTTCTTGAGTAGTCGATCTTTAGGTACCATGCCATTATTTTGGAGAAATATTTGATTTGAAGAAAATACAACGTACTTTATGTAGAATTGAGCCAAACATGTTTTGGCCGCCTAGTGCTCAACTCTACGCTTCTGTTTTACACTATCCTGCCTGTACATAACTAGAAATCTATATAGGATTTAGTAACTGGTATATTGGATTTTTTGAGAACACACCCATAACACGAAAGTTGCGGGATCAGCGAGTTCGTCGGCACTTTCGGTTGCCCGCCTAATATTACTTGGGAAAGAAAATTGAAAGGAGATTGGTGTGGTGTTCCAAAATAATCCTGTTGAAAATATAGAGTCCGACTATGATATTCTCTGGATTTTGATAGCGCAAACTGTGAAAGTGTTAAGTAAACTTCATTATATCATAAAAGTTTGACGTTTAAAATAACACTATAAAGTTTGACAGTTCATTTGCTTGCAAGAGATAACATACAGTCTGACAAACCAAGGCTGCAGTAGAACTTTTTTTTAATTTTACGCCTCCCTATTCTTTTCATACCGAAAAAAAGGGACGCACATAATTTAAAAACGAAATCTACTGCAACATTGG
The DNA here is from genome assembly GCA_949128165.1 of Lathronympha strigana. NCBI lineage: Eukaryota > Metazoa > Arthropoda > Insecta > Lepidoptera > Tortricidae > Lathronympha > Lathronympha strigana. Next base: position 8,460,709 of record OX421911.1, read on the forward strand.
CTTGTCAGACTATAGTTTCACTCTACATGTCCACATGTGTGGCTTCTGAAAATTTTCCATGCATGCAATTAGTCATAAGTTAGCATTACAGTGTGCGTAGCCAAGATGCCAATCGCTCATGTTATGTGGCGTATCTCGGAGTTATCTCTCTCTATCAGTCTTCCTTATTAGTGCGACAATTACAGTTACGTTTCGTTTGCGACCGAGGGTTAGCGATTGGCATCTTGGCCACGCACACTGTAATGCTAACTTATGACAATAGTGTAGGAGCCGGGCGTGTCAATTTTTTGATGCGTATAGTACGATCAACTGCGACTTACCTCACTTACCTGTTACTCGAGCTACTGAGACTAACCCGTTGGCTCCCAATTCCTCCACTACTCGTATATCCTTCCTATGTTCCTTATGATAGGGGGACGCCTCGACATAGGGATTCTGCAATTTGACTTCTGTCTGCCAGACAAGGTTATCATAGGTGGTCTTAAAGACCTCGAAACAAAATATTAACTCTTAATTTATTTTATTAATGATTATGTTTCATTAATTTCCATGTTAAAAGTGGTAAATTTGTTTCTAACAATTTGTCAGTAGGTAATGCATTTTTATTGTGTGACAATATTTGATGAGTAAAAACAGTTAATTAATAAGTTGCGCTAATTTTGCAAAGAAATATATTTCATTAGTTTAACCTGCACAATAGCAAAATCGTGGTAATTGTACAGAATGAAAAAAAACCTGTTTATTTCAGCCTGTATTCAGAACTTAAATCAGAACTAAAGACGCATACGGATGCAGATGCTCACATAAAATCACAGAGATTAAACACTTTATTAGAACGGATTAATTGCGTTTATTTACACCATGACCCTACGTTTCGAGCCCTTTGCAGCACTCGTTTTCACAGGGTTAAGATGATGACACAACGTGGGGTCCTGGTGTTAATAAACACGATTAATCCGTTCTAAAGTGTTTATCTCATGTTTGTTAACCCGGCGAGTGTGGTCGGGTGTGGCATACCCGACCTATTCATTTATCGAGTCAATTTATATATTATGGGTTTCAAACGTATTGTTATTTTGAGTAGAGAATGATCATTATGTTGTAACAAAAATCGATTATGACTCGAATTGCACATGCACGTGTGAAACATCGCAGTGTTCAATTGCGAAGACTGTACCTACCACTATTTACGTATTTGCACAGTTAATTATGCAATTTAACGTCTGACAATTGGGACGGCATGAGCATCAACACCAACTTAAAAACTCGCGCAAATGTTATACTGGCGGTATCTAGTTAATTCTAAATCTGTGGTTAACTCTGATTTATTTTTTATCCATTGCACATTGGTTTGCCATCGCTATCAAATTATCAGCATAATTTACTGTAGGTAGGTACCAGATTAAAGGTAAGATATTTGTTAATACCAGCTACTAATACTATACTCAGGCTGGAAGAAACAAAGCAAAATAATTATATTATTTGTTAAATGGAGGGTATGTTTTTTAGAGTTCACAGCAGGCCCGTATAATTATTGTATTCGTAAAATTTGAATCAAGCTATACTTTGCGGTATTCCATTTTAATTACGACAACAATATTACTTTGCTATTTAGCCAAATAACAACGTGCTCATACTCATTGGCTAGCATGTTACTATTTGCAGGAATACTCGTAGTCGTAATTTGTATTCGTGATGAAGTTGAAGTAGCAGCCAATACTGCCGAGCGACAGCTTGTTGGAATAATATCTCCGCTCCGCTGGATTCAAATCAAGCTAGCGTTTTAGGTGAAATGGGCCCAATTCAGAAGTGAATATGCGTAACTTGACACAATTTAAGCGATTTTAAGGAAAGAAAGAAATTTTCGATTCGACTGTGTCAATAACGAAACAAACTTATGAAACGAAGTGATTGTGTCAGGTATTTTTAAGTGCATTGTAGTTTGAGATTTTATTTCCGGTGACTGGACTCCGTTAATAATGAATTAATTATAATATCTTATTTTCACACAAAAGCACGTGTTTGTCCTACTCTTCTACCTCAATTACCTCATTATGCATAATAGCGCGAGGACTCAAAGAAGGAAGGAATTTTTCAATGCTTGATGAAGAGTGTTCAGAAGACAGTTTTTTTTTAATAGTGGGGACACCGATTAATAAATATATTATATATACTAAATATAAAACTTTATATGTGGCCTAAGCAGTCTTTATTTAATTTGTGAACTAGATGACCCAATTCTCTTAGCTAATGAAAAATAACACAAAAAGAATGAGAATAGAAAATGTGAATAGTGTTTTTAATGCTACGAGTACCTTTATATTCGTTGCAAATAATGAAATCATGTATTAACTTTATAACAAAAATGTGGTACACAGCTAAGGTTTGTCACATCATATATCTTCAATTAAATACTTTAAGAGAACATTTCTTTGTCTTCAATGTATTCACTTTCAGCCGAAGATCTTCACAGTTTCTCGTCAGTATTTTTAGTTTCTCAGCAAGCTCCATACTTCTCCTGCAATATTGAAGATATATTGAAAATCGCCAAATGCGTGTCGAACTTGCTTTCTAATTTTTAAATATGTAACGTTAAAGATGTGGTGCATAATGTCTGGCCCGTATTTTCTATTTCAGTCAGTATCAGTACTAAAAGTAGCGAGGTCTATTGAACTAGCCTGACAAATACGAGCGCTTCCGAGAAAATACGACAGCAAAACATTATGCACTACATCTATACACAATATTTTTTTTTTCATTTTTGCTTTTAAGTGCGCTTGACAATACTGTATTATTTTATGTTATGTGAGTTTTCTATTATACAGGGTAAAACATAGGTCGTGAACAGAAATATGGTTTTCTTCCTGCTTAACTTTAGCTTAAACATGTGGACGTGATAAGGGGCAGAAATATGTAAACGTTGTTTTTTAATTCGTAAATTAAAAAAATGTTTTAAATGTAATGAGTCTCATGGTCACCCTAGTTGCTACGTTAAACTGTCATAGACTTAGATAAATTAATCATTCTAACTCTTTGTATTGGCTGGTAAGAATGTTTAAAAAATATTAAATTGACAATGACAAATTCAGCAACGAATTTAATTTGTAAATTAATAATTCACCTTTATAATGCCGCCTGCATATCCTTATACTTTTATCGAACGGTACGATATGATAAGATTTTACGGTCAAACAAATAGTACAGAGCAAACACGAGAAGCATTCCGACTATTCCGAGAACATTACCCAGAGTCACCAGTCCCGACACACAACTTGATTTGCAGCTTGATTCAGAATCTCCGGGAGTATGGACAGTTTACCGTTCCAGCTTATGCACAGGCGAGAAGAGGACAGATTATTCGTACGGAATACCTTTACAGGCGGATACGGAACTTCTTTAACAGAAATCCACAAGCGAGTACTAGACAAGCTGCTAGACGCTTTCGTGTAAGCCAGATGTAAGGGTTTATGAACAATTGAACAGGTATCCGATACAGTGGCAGAGCTTCGTATTAAGATCATAGTCGCTTTTGACGAAGTAAACGCCGACCAATTCGTACTAAGGAGAGTCAAAGACAACCACAGGAGACGGGCACAGTTGTGTGATGAATTAGAAGGCGATCATTTTGAACATTTGCTAAAGTACGTGTAAAATTTTCCTCAATTCCTCTTCGTGAACGTTTCTATTATCCACTTGACGGCCCTCACGGCCCAATGGACGGAGATAACAAATAATATGAATTGTTTCAATAACTGCACGAAAATAAAACTGTACATATACCTACACATCGACAGAAGCTTTTGAAAAGCATTCAATACTTACCTATTAAAATAAATTAGGGATTAAACATGTAGAGCGTAATGACTAAAAATACGTGCGTCGAATCCGTAATTTATCATTAGGTACTATTTTTTTATTCAGCTTTTTTTTATATATTGCTATCCAACTTTTACCGGTTTCATGGAGCAATATCAATAGAGTAGGAAGAAATTCAGGTACTACCGGTATAATTGATTGAATACCTACAATATGTATAACGTGGCGAAGTCATTCGCTTTTGTATTTTTCACTATAGGTATGTATTTCACAATATTAAGTACCCGTATTTAAAATATGTTGCGCTTTATGAAGTGGACAGTATTACTGATATTGTTTCTTTAGTTTGCAATGGGGACTATCACATTTTCTTTCACCAGGCAGCGCCACCCACGCGTGGGTACTGTATCAAAATGAAAGCTCAATTAGGCGCGAAACCAAGTGATGTTTGATAGTTTCCCGCCAGACCCTTGGTGTAGATTAAATTTATCGCCAATATTAAGAGCATTTAAGATAAAGTATATTTCTATTAATCAAAATGCGTTTTTATAACTCATGATCACTTTGATCACAAAGTCCTCGTACTTTATTACCACTGTATTACATACACAAATTATTATTTTCTTGTACTGGAAACGCTGTTAGTGATTTTGAGCTAGGAACTTAGACGATAAAAATGGAATGCTTAAAAAAATCTAGTTGATAAAAAAATACAAAATATATTCCATTGCTGGGATTCGAACCCAGAACCATGTGCTTCATATGCAAGAATATTAGGTTAAACCATTTGTCAAATTTAGTTCACTGCGTTTTCTGGATGTCGCTAGTAGTATAAACGAGCTTTTGGCTTTTTTTGTATGTTGTTGTCGTTCTTCTTTTAGAGTATTATATTCTTTGCTGGTGATCTTCTAATGTATCTCACTCACCGTTGGGCTTCGGTTATGGAGAGTCACAGTGAGGCGTCAGCCTAGATATAGCGAAGCCATTCGATCGGGTCTGGCATCGGGGTCTCTTGTCGAAGTTGCCATCTTATGGACTACCTGAGGGGTTTGGCAAATGGACCGCTAGCTTTTTGTCCAGCAGACGCATACTAGCCGTAGTAGACGGAAGCTGCTCTGATAGCATTCACATTAATGATAGAGTCCCGCAAGGCTCTGTGGTGGTGCTGGAAAGTCATGGAAAACTTGTGTCAAACATCGAAAATACTCTATCTAGAGTATCGGGTGGGGTCGGAACAATCTAGTCCGTATCAATCCCCCTAAGACGTTCACGACTTTAAAAAAAACATTGACTGTGGCTTCAGAATTTCAAGACACAGCTCTTACCATTTCAGGGAGTGTTGGGATCCTCGGGGTCGAAATTTCGAGCGACGTTTAATTCCGCTGTCGCCTGGAAGGCAAAACTGCGCGGGCATCCAAAAACTCGGGTGTGCTCAATAGAGCGAGAGGGTACTTTACTCCGAGGCAAAGACTGCTGTTATATAAGTCGCAAGTTCTGACTTGGGGTCTGCCCCATGGAGTACTGCTATCACTTTTGGGCAGGAGCACCTGGATATCGCCAAAACTAAGTACATAATATTCAAATCAAAATACAAAAAAGTTAATGCGGATGTCACACTTAAATTAAATAATGTAGTAATAGAACAATCTAAAGAGGAAAAATACCTTGGACTTACGCTAGACAACGAATTAACCTGGAAACCACACATTAGTAAAATATGTTCCAAAGTGTCGTCGTTGAGAGGCTGTCTTTACAATACTGCATACTGTTTTCCCAAACATGTTAGATACATATTAAATAATATTTAAAACGGGTCACTCACGTAATTTAGTCGTAATTACGTGAGTGACCCGTTTTAAATATTATTTAATATGTTCGAGTCTCACGAGAGTTTTATAGTTAAAATGTTAGATACACCTTATATAACTCGCTTGTGAAGTCCCACTTGAACTACCTCATAGAAATATGGGGTAGTGCAAATAAAACTACGCTTAAAACATTACAAATTGCCCAAAACAAAATTATAAAAACGATCTTTCGTTATGATTTACTGACTTCCACCAAAAAAATATACTCAGAAACCAAAATTTTGAATCTTAATCAATTATATTTTTACAACACGTGTATTCCTTTATATTAACGGCCTCCTAGCCCTGTTGGTAGTGACCCTGCCTACGAAGCAGGAGGTCCCGGGTTCTAATCCTGGTCAGGGCATTTATTTGTGTGTTTATCACGAATATTTGTTCCTGAGTTATGGATGTTTCCTATGTATTTAAGTAGTTATATGTATATGTCTATTATATATATCGTCGCCTAGTACCCACAATACAAGCCTTATTGAGCTTACCGTGGGACTAGGTCGATTTGTGTAAGATTGTCCCATAAAATATTTATATTTATTCTCATACGAAAGATAATTGAAAAAAAAATACACTCAACACTGGCCTTTCAAACAAAATCAGAAATAGGAATACGACCTTTACGGAGTGCTTGCAACTTGTCTCTTAAACCAGCACGAACACAATTTGGCAGGAAGAATATAACTTTTGAAGGGGCACAGTTTTATAATAAGTTACCAAAATATATTAAAGAAAGTGAAAGTTTCAATATATTCAAATACAAATTAAAAGAATATGTAATTAAAAATATCTAACTCCTAACTCCGGCCCTGTAAACTTTGTGAAGTACCCACTCAGACTTTAAATTGTATTCATTGCTTTTAACTAATGCTCGCTGTTTACCTTATGCATAAATGTGTAACTATATTTTCTCGTTTTAAGTGAAATGTAAATTTCTTTGAGAAAAATAAATTCTTTAACCATATAATAGCTTGGACCCTTTTACTCGGTCCAGAGGCGCACTGTACGAATTGTCGACGATCCCAAATTCACAGTCTGTATTGAACCCTTAAGTCTAAGGCGAGACTTTGCCTCATTACCCTTATACGTGTGTTTTATCGCTTATACAATGGGTTCTATTCTTAAGAATTGTGCGACATGATGCCAACGTCTACTTTTCTGTCTTCTCCGGCTGTGGATTTGTGGAATGAGCTCCCTTGCCTAGGTTTTCCCGAAAGATTACAGTATGAGGTTCTTCAAAAAATTAGTGTACAAGATTTTAATGAGTCGGCAACGTGGATGTGACACCACTGGATTTGCAGTTGTCCATAGACTACGGTGACCGCCTTCCACCAGGCGGGCCGTATGCTTGTTCGCCACCGACGTGGCATTAAAAAATCCATCTCTGTAGCGGTTTTCCCGGCTAATTGCCACTACGACTCGCATCAACGTATCAGAGTGTGTGAGAAGAACTGACAATGAATTTAGTTTCTAGGCAGATGTTAGCGAATATGGTTAAGTCAAACTCAGAGTCAGAGGGCCTAGCTCGAACATCGAAAATTCATAATTTTCTGTCTTTATCTCTTTCGCTCTTATAAATAAGTGTGATAGAGGGGGAGATACAAATGTTTGTTTCCGAAACCGGTTTAGACCCCTGACCACACTCATGATTTGGCGCGTTATGCGTTAAAATTTATAAAAATACGCCAACTAGGTAATAGCTTGCATGTAATGTTGACTTTATGTGTATAACATGGTAAAAACATCAAATGGGTTAACCATTTGTCAATGGCAAACTAAAATAATCAAATCTTATCGACTACTAGGTAGTAGGTACTACCATATAGCTATCAAATTACTTTATGCATTTATCTAATATGCCAATTCACCAAATATTCAAACAAATAAATTAAACGCTTGAAACAACAATCCACCACAAACTAGAGCATTCCGGCAATAATTAGTACTTAACATAAAATGTTATCATTGGATTCTCGTTTTACTAATAAAAGCGCATTTGTGTGATTGAATTACAATAACACAGCTGCATACATTTTCATAAATCCCAACGACAATCGTACAGTCGGCTGAAGGGAAGGAGAAATCTCTCCTTCATGCAAACTTTTTGTGCAAGGGGCTTTATTACCTCTGCAGCCGACCGTACCATACGAGCCAATTGGCCTTGAAATAGCGATAAAGAAAAAAAATAGAATACTGTCCGTATAAAGTCGCGTTCCCCCGAAATGGACCGCCTGTTCAGGCTATTCTTACTTGAGTTGCGCATTGAAAATAATCTGTATGAAAATCCGGTTATAACCGATTATGAGTATACCTACTTATGAAAATAATCGGTTATCCATTCCCTACTCGTAGTTGCGCCGGGCAAGTTGAACAATTTTACTAATACAATCTGCCCTTGATCGATGGTGACGTGCATATAAATTAGGGATATCCCGAACAAACGATCCTGGAAGGAACTCGGCTTTGTACTTACACTGTCAAGACCTTCACATTACTCTTTAATATGCACCCCGCACAAATTAGAAATATAATTAATGTAATGCATAGTGCTAATGCGTGAGTAAGCGATTCTCCATTATGTTCAGATTATCCGTAACCAATTTATTATCTCCTGGTTATTCAAACCTACTATTAATAGGCAACTAAAACAGGGCTTAATCGTATGTAAACCTCGAATATTTACCTTCGCTGTTTCGATAGCGACATTTGCTCCCGTGGTCCTGAAGAAAGCCTGTTAAAGTTCTCATCAACGTCTTCTAATCTAAATACCTACCTAAGAAATCAGTATTACTTGGGGGTACCAATTTTCATTTATACAGCAGTCAAGACTTGTTTATTAGGATGTTAAAAAACAATAATGGCCACCTCAAAGTGGTAGCTAATATAAATGGCGGCCATTCCAAGATGGCGGATGTATGACTGGCATGGGTAAATTTTGGGGGTACTGATAAGCTTATAAGAAAGTCCAAAAAACCACGATCTCCATCTGAAACTGGTGGCTAACAAAAATGGCGGCCAATCAAAGATTGCAGATATCGAATGTTGGATCGCGTTAATATACTTACCTAATGCGTGATAGAATTGAACGTTCCTAAAACGATAGATAGCAATGTGGCAACGATTCAATTTGTTAACAAAAGCTTTACAGTGAAAAAGTGTCAGTACCTAGTCTCGATCGAAAGTTGATCGAAGAGTCTGTGGGAGGATGGCCATTCATCAAACAGACATTAAGCTTTATAAGAGCCCGCGAAACATTAGGTATATACGTTTTCGCGGTATTTAGAGTTCCGTAGTCAACTAGGAACCTTTATAGTTTCGCCATGTCGGTCTGTCTGTCTATCCGTCCGTCCGTCCGTATGCGAATTAACTCAGTGGCCGTTAGTACTAGAAAGCTGTAATTTGGTATGAATATACATATCAATCATGCCAACAAAGTAGTAAAATAAAAAGTCGTAAATCTTTTATTTTTAGGGTACCTCCCCCCACACACGTAAAGTGGGCGGTGTTTTTTTTTTCGATTTAACCCTAAAGTGTGACATATCGTTGGAGAGGTATTCTAAAAAGAAAAAGGGGTTTGCTATTTTCAGAAAAACTCGCTCCGGAAGTTAAAAAGAATGTCCTCTAACTTTTGAACTGCAAGTCCAAAAAATATGAAATATTCATAAAAGCTTTATAAAAATTTTCAAGGAAAATTAAATATAGTTCTACAATGGCCTAGGATTCCAAATGTTTGATTGTACATACATACTAAGAGAAGATGGGTATGTTTGACACTTACTTAAACTTTCATGAATTTCAATAGTGACGACATTTCGAGGACGACATTGTCCCCGTGAAACGTTGAAACGCTGGAGGTTAGTTTTCAATGTTTTACACGATTAAGCCCCGTATTAGTACATTAATAATGGGTATAATTGGAAAAACAATCTGATACTATACAATTGTAAAGCACGAATCACATCATTTATTAAATGTTTTGATTCATGTTTTTTTTTTTGTAGTCACACACAAAAGTTACCAAGGTCCCCGGTGAGCAGGGCTGGGATCGAACCAGCGACCTCCTGTTTACTGCCGCGAAAGCAAGAGGTCGCTGGTTCGATCCCAGCCCTGCTCACCGGGGACCTAGGTCACTTTTTCTGTAGTATATGACATCTCTTTCAATTTATAATCTGATACTTTTATAAAGATGAAATGGGATCATGGGCTACCATACTGTCGCTCACCAGGCGGCGCTCCTCATGCTTGGGTTGGTTCTTTTGTCAATATACAAGAATTGTCAAAGTGACGTTTGTATGTTTTCCATACTATCATTGATAGTTGCTTTTAGTCTTCGCCTGGTGGGGTGATCGACTGAACATTTGCGCCTGTATTTTTGCACACATGTTTTTGAAGATCTACTCTAATGAAAAAGTACAGGCCCAGACCTCTCTAAATGGTCTACAGTCGGCTGACTTAAGCATTGTTTACCGCATCTTCGACGTCACCTGGCACTACTTTCACCCCAATTAAAACGCCTGGCAATGTGATATACGAATTAAATAGGTACATAGGTAGCTATTATATCACACCAAACTGAGAGCTCTATAAATTGCACATCTTCAATTGATAATAAAACCCGTTTGTTGCCCAACCACTGCCACACCCACCGCTGAACAGCTACCAGGCGCCCGGATTAATTAATAATGATAGTATGGCACACCAACTGGAGGAGTGTAGTGGCTCTATAGATTGTATAGGTACCTATTTCAGTGGCTAGCTTTTAAACCATTTGCACTAAATACACACACGCACACTCATTTTACACAATTTAAAATTTTATTTGTTGTGTGTGCATTGAGTAAATATAATATTTTCACACCATCTATTCATAACATTAAGTTTTTAAAGGGTCGGCAACGCGCATGTAACACCCCTGGAGTTGCAGGCGTCCATAGGCTACGGTGACCGCTTACCATCAGGCGGGCCGTATGCTTGTTTGTCACCGTCGTAGTATATTAAAAAAAAAAAAAACAGGGTTTTTTCTGTTCAAGCTAAGAGGGATCAAAGTGGCACTTTTCTTCTCTGCTGGGAGGGATCAAAGTGGCACTTTTCGGTTCAAGGACTAAACATTTTTACGTTTTCGGGCATTATCTAGTGGCATCGTGGTGTTGATATGATGCTGTTTTCGGCTTTGTTTATTTCCTCTTAGTTGGTGTGAAAAGCAGTATGTGTCACACCTCACACACGGTAATAAAATTATTGTCATATTGGGCGTTAACGCTTGAATCCCTCATTACGCTCAGGATTCTACTTTAGAATCCATCGCTTCATTCGGAATTGAATGTACGCTCTCGCCGGAAACATATCATTTTGATCCCTTGCAACACAATCTACTATTTTATGAGAAAAATAAAATATTGGAATTGAAAATTGAAAACCTTACATGACAGCTGGCAAGTTTTCAGGAACGTCCGGTGTCATAGTTTCAAGTTTCCTCGTCAACTTGCCGACGACGTGTTGCCGACGCGTCGCCTCACTCTCCAGCTCAAAGTTCACTTTATTGACCTCTTCCAATTCTCGAGTCATGTGCTCTTCATCCTACATAAAAAATTTATAATACAACATTTTTCGTACATCCTTAAAATCCACAGTCTGGCAGAATGCTGCTAGTTTTAGTTGAGAGTAAACTAAACCAGAAATACATATAATGAAATAGTCCTCATATGAAATTAAGCTACATTGAACAAACTTTTAATAACACCTGTAAATGGTACATTAAAAATCTAAAGACATTGCTGTGCCGTATTGTAGTTTTTTAAACTATAGCGGGCCTTTGTCAAAGTGGTGTTGGTGGTTTTGAACAATAGTATTTTTCTTTTTGTGCAATAACGATTTAAAAAAAGGGTAAAATCTGTGCTAGAATCGCATTATCATCGAGTTTGGAATCGCCACGGTGTTGCGGCCAGCGAATTTACTTAATTGTTCAAAGTAAATACACCGTCTTTTTTTATTTTCGGTAAATTTTATACGTCGAGAACTCGAGACGTTAAAACCTGGAGTATCGATTTTTGTCGAATTCGAAAAAAAGTTTACGTTTTTCATACAAAGTAAATAAACAGGTAGGTATTTAATTTTAAAAGGCCCTTCAGATTTACAAAATAGTAAGTGTCAAGTATGACATAGCTTAAATCAAAAACCAGCGTAGTATTAATTTGTTGAATATCTATCTCAAAAACTGTAATACGCTGTATTACTACAAAAAGGTCACCAAGGCCCCCAGTGCTCAGGGCTGGAATAGAACCAGTGACCTCCTACTTTTGCGCCAGACGCCCTAACCACTAGGCTACGACCACGGCAGCCAGGGTCCGAAATTTCTGAAGTATACGCAATCCTTTGTTATTTTAAAGGCTTAAGGTGCGTTCCACCAATCCTACAGCTCAGATTTACGTCTAAGTATACCTATATAGTAATAATTAATATAATCGTAGTGGTAGTATAATTAAACAGGACTTAAAACATTTATTAAAAATAACAAATGATTTGATTCGTGTTATAAAATTTAACCGTAATATTATAGTTAAGACCTTAGTTTCTATGAGAAACTAACTCAAGTTAACCTGGAGACTCTCCCCTTCAAATTAACGGATATCCACATACAATTTCTACGATATTCTTGCTTTTAACATAGTAAAACTAAAAATAGCAACGACAATGTCTTCATCTTTAAAATGTCACCTTCATTTAATTTCAAAATTCAGCAATAAATAATTTCAAAATTTAGATTGGGAATTCATTTTGTTTGTTGTTTTGATTACACTAGATCATTAACGTTTCATAATTACTAACTGAACTAACTAAATTTCGTTAATTTCTCGTTTGATTGTAAATAGAGTTAATTTTAATGAAATTGTTAGATAATTTCAGATAAAGCTCAAAAATAATAATTTTGTATTATTTACTTATGCATTAATTAATATCGAACATCATTTGATTAATGTTTTCAATTGCTTTTGAGTGAAAGTAAACGTCGTGTGAACAGGAGGTAACCAGAATTACTTATTCCAATTACTAATTCTAAAAAATGACAGCGTCATAAAACAAAAAGTTTTTAACAAAATATAAAAACCAACTTTAAAAAGTGAAAAATAATACGTATTCATTTTTATTTGCTGTGAGGTTCAGAAATGATGCGTAATCAAACAAATGGAGGTGACACCACACAGCGCTAACTGATGCATTTGAAGTCGGTGCTTCAGAAGAACGAGCAGTACACCGGTACCATGAGTTGCTGTTGAATGACAATCGTTAGCGACTGCGCGATTCGAAAGTATTTGCATCTTGCTTGTCGATAGCGATTTTCATTCTACTGCAACTCATGGTACCTACCGATACAGTGTCTCTATTATGAGCTTCTATAAGTTCCGAAGGATAGATTTCGACACGTTATCTACCTACAGTTGCATCCCGCTTCCAAGTGTGAGTAATGTGCTTACCATGAGTTGCATTCGATTGCGACTGCGGCAATCGACAGTATGTCCGTCTCGCTCCTGCCAGAGTCGTGGTACGAGTGAGACGGACATACTTTCGAATGCCGCAGTCGCAATGGAAAACAGCTCATGGTACGCACTGACAGTCATGACGTAGACGCTAGCGACTATAGATTTCTACAGTAGATTCAAACTCGTGGTAATCACACAGGTGCATTGGTGACCGGAATGATAGGTCTACATCTTTATACTGCGCTTAGTCCTTGTACTGTGATATAGAATTGTGTAAGTTGGCTTATGATTACTTAAGAACTTACGTAGAAACTAAAAGTCTGCCTGAATCTCTGGGCCTTGTTTCGCAGTGAGTCTTCGTAATTGCGACTGTGAATAAGATATAACAGATATGTATTGTGTACTTATTCTAAAATGTCTATAACGTTTGTGATGACTTTCTTAAATGAAGAACAGAATATTTCAACCTATTTATACTACTACTTAACAAGTCAATAATTTTTAAGAAAAAAAAACCGACTTCATTTGGTTCCCGGTAAAAGTGAAATTAAGAATTTGTTTGAGTTAGCCAGTTTACTTTTCAAATATCCAATACACCGCACGTGTACGATTGAAAATTGAGGAGCTTTCTTAATGTCCTAGGGCTTCCATCATTACATTTGAAGTATAATCAAACGGAACTCCCTTGTAGACCTTTAAACAAACAAAATAACAATGTGTTAAATTGGATGACAGACTGTAAATTAACGAGCATATTCATTATGCCATCCCTGGTTATCAACATCAGGTCCACTCCAGCAAAATGATGGCCACAGTAAGAAAATGCCTAAGCTAATTATGAACACCCTCTAATCACAATTAACCTGCCGTTCAAATTTGAAGAGTTCTCTGAATTCTTCTAGAACTCCATCATCAGAATATAAATCAAATCAAAAAGATGAATGTCACAACTAGGATAATAAGTAGAGCTAGGTTTATTAACCAGTTCCACTTTGCGATCCCTGGTCTTCATCATCAGATCAAGTTCATCAAAATTTTGGCTCCGCCAAAACACTGTTTTAGTTACTTAAGGAAACCCTCAAATCAGAATGCATGTGCCGTTAAAATTTGAGGAGTTCTCTCAATCCCTCATGAAGCCCATCATCAAAATAGAACTATAATCAAATAGGACTATCTTGAAGGTATTTCTTTACAAAGAAAAGATGAATGTCTCAAATCGGATGATAGAGCTGGGAATTAACAAGCAGTTCCACTTTGCCATCCCTGGTCTTCATCATCAGGTCCACTCCACCAAATTGATGATGTTCGTAAAGAAATGCTCGAGTGTCTTAAGAAACTACCCAAATCATCATGCATGTGCCTTTCAAATTTGAGGAGTTCCCTCAGTTCCTCATGGATCCCATCATCAGAAATTGATTTTGAAAAAAACGGAACAAATCTGGAACCATCTATTTTCAGAAAAAAAATATTTTTTAAAATCGGACTATAGTCCTGGGAATTACCAAGCAGTTCCACTTTGACATCCCTGGTCTTCATCATCAGGTCCACTCCACCAAATTGATGATGTTCGTAAAGAAATGCTCGAGTGTCTTAAGAAACTACCCAAATCATCATGCATGTGCCTTTCAAATTTGAGGAGTTCCCTCAGTTCCTCATGGATCCCATCATCAGAAATTGATTTTGAAAAAAACGGGACAATCCTGAAACCATCTATATACAGACAAAAAAATATTTTTTAAAATCGGATCATAGTCCTGAGAATTACGAAGCAGTTCCACTTTGCCATCCCTGGTCTTCATCATCAGGTCCACTCCACCAAATTGATGATTTTCGTAAAGAAATGCTCGAGTTTCTTAAGAAATCACCCAAATCAGCATGCATGTGCCTTTCAAATTTGAGGAGTTCCCTCAGTTCCTCATGGATCCCATCATCAGAAATGGATTTTGAAAAAAACGGGACCAACCAGGAACCGTCTACTTTTAGAAAACAAAAAAAAAATTCAAATCGGTTCAGTAATGACGGAGTTATGAGTGAACATCCATTAAAAAAAAAAAAAAAAAAAATAAAAAAAAAATTCAGTCGAATTGAGAACCTCCTCCTTTTGAAATATTGAAGTCGGTTGAAAAGAAACGTCGTAAAATAATGATGTAACCATATCTTTCCCATCACAGAACGGTTTTGCAACTTTGGGAGGCGTGCGCGGAGCCGGAGCTCGGAGCCAACACGAAGAGCCCTTTCGACAATTAAATTAAATGTAAGGGGTTACAGATGTTGCACCTGCCCGAGGCATGGGACGCACGCAGAGGCAGCACCCGCCACGGTGTGTGGACTAGTCAGAGTTAATGGAATCTAACATATACTGGGTCCTTACCATGACGTCTTAACGCGATTCAGTTTAGGTTCTTAACTGTGCTCAGTTCTGGACCCGGCTTTATGTTACCTCGGCGGCTCGGTGTGTTTATGTTGTCTCGGCGGCGTGTTTCCGGGCTGAACTCTCGCGCACTCCATGGAAACACCTTCTAAACCTCAGCATTAATTTATCTCTTAGTCTATACGTAAGATACGTTACATGTTAGTCTCATCGACGCGTTTTTCTTCCTTTATAGAGTCGACGAGTCGAGCTCGGCTCTCGCGGGCTACCTGGAGAGCTTCTTCCAGCCGTTCGCACTGGTATTTAAGCTGCGTACGCTTCGCTGTTAACCGACCTAATAAAAAAGTAGACAAAGTTAGGATATTGGTCTCTATTCAGACTCTAATACGCGACATACTCTCTACTTGGTTTCATATTCCAAATGTTATTGTATTGTGTTCTTACTAACTATAGGGTCGATATTGCAAAGTCTAGTGAATTTAGAAACAACCGAGGTTAAACTAACCCGGAGTTAAGGTTTATTTCATATGGAATTTGACAATTAACGCCGAGTTAGCGGCTAATGATAAAGCGATTATTTTTGGAAATAATGGCTCCAGGAGTTAAAAATTCATTAAAATAGAGCTTTATGAAGACTTTTAAGAAAATTGTTGAACTTGGTCAGTTAAGCCATTTTTTATTTTTAGTATAAACCTACTTTTTCGGTTAAAAGGGCGTATAAGTCGTAAGAGCTCCGAAGATAGATAAAATGGTAGAACTCAGGTGTGACTCAGGCTATCTGTTTGTCTGTCTGCCAGCCACATCAATAAATATCTCGAGATCTACTAAACTAACCGATTTGACATTTGGAACTGTTATATGCAAGGTTAACCCTGTCATTTTTAATTTTAACCACCTTAGATTGTTCTTCTTTTCTTTCAATTTATATGATACCATGGTGTCATATGTCGTATGATATCACCTTCTTTTAAATAAAGTAAAAAGAAACGATTTACGTGATATAAAAATTCAAGGAAAAACAAACTCGCAACTAACTCTATGCCGTGAAAACGAGTGATCCAATCTGTCAATACATGGGCCTGACGTCAAATTTATACTTCGAGGTGCAGTTGCAACTAAATGTTTGTACGGAACCCTCGGTGTTTCGAGTCCGACTCGCTATTAGCCGGTTTTTGTGGTTATGCATGGACTCATTAGTACCTATCTAAACATATTATAATATATGTCTAAAATGACTGCTAGAGTTTTGTTTTTACAGTACAGTTTGAAATACAAAAAATAGAAGAAAAAAAACATTGCCATCCCGATCTGACCTATGGAAGTTTTTATGGACACTACAATGTTCAAAATAGTCAAAAGGTAGGTATCTATTAAGCCAGAACTTAAGGCTAAGAGGATACTTATAAAAACTTGTCAAGCCTCTGTGAGCTAGCAACCCTGGGAAACACTTCTTGTCGAATCGTATGGTGAATAAATACTTATGTGAAACTCTTTATCAGAAACTGTTATTTGTTCACCATTAGTATTTTCAAAAATAGACTACTTAGAATCTTATTTTAGAACTTTAAAAAATGATTCGCACTAGAACGGGCTGGGACGTGGCCGGGTCAGGCCGATATGTCAGTTTCTAAGTCAAGTAGGATACAAAGACTCACGCATACACACACACACACATACAGACGCACACACGCACAGACTGACACATTCCCACATACACACGCATAATATATAAATACACTCACAAACTCCTTAAAAGCTATTGCATGCTATTATTATTAAGTAATTGCCATTCCTTTTTTAAGAATTTGAAAAATCAACTACTTATAATTAAAAGTACCTAACGTTAACAATGTAAATTACCTACTTGTATACCTAAAGTGTCTCAATGGTTCCCAAGATACAGGCTCGGCCTAGTTTGGGGACCGCTGTTTTTCATATCATAGTGTTATCTTTTATACCAATAAATCATTTCAGTTTTATAACAAATCTTTCAGTTTTCAGTCAGTAAAATTGTGGAATGCTTTGCCGATTGACATAAGACGTGCACAATCGCTTTCAATTTTTAAAAATCGCCTTAAAGAATATTATTTAACCCTCCCCTAGTCCTGTTATTTTCATTCATGTCAATTGTTTTATTGTTTGCGCTATCTTGCCGTTGTTTTTCTTGTTTGTATACATTTATTATTATTGTAGTTTATGTAATATTATGTAGTATTTATATGTATTTTAGTGTGTAGTTTATGTAGTGTATAGTTAGCAGTATATATTTAGTTTGTCGCTGTTTTGTTTTGTTTTGCACTGCCCAATAACTTTTATCTGTACGCTGTTTCGCTATCTGAAGGTTGTCTGGAAGAGATCGCTCTTTAGCGATAAGTCCGCCTGTTGTTGTTACTTACTATCTCATGTTCTTTTTATTTGTTTTTTTTACTATTGTATTTTGTAGTGCACAATAAAGAATGTTATTATTATTATTATTATTATCATTTCATTTCATTTCATGTTATTTCATAAAAAAATCAACATAATATATTTTTTAACCCCAAAAGTAGAAATCTTATTTCGACGAGAATTTAGCATTGTATTAAATATAATACACATGTACTTTCTAGAGTTCTTGGCATTGTATCAAATACAATACAGACAGTTCGATACTAAGTTTTTTAGTGCTTAATAATTTATAATGCAAACATTTTGTTTATGTTTTTTCAACGCAATGCAAATTACACAAAAATAGATACAGATTTAAAAAATAAGTCTAAAACTTACGGAACGAATTCACATCTGTTGTTTTCGTAGCGCCATTTTCCAGATATCTAATGAACTTGGACTAAATTTTGTGTTCATATTTTTTTGGTGGAAGAAAGAAAGAAAGAAAGCTCGATATATTCATATACTTAACAAATGATGTAATAAAATGTTTCTTTAAATTGTACGTATCGCTATCGTGGGCGTTACGCTTGCCAAGATTAGGGTCAAAGGTACCTACTTTCAGACATTGTGTCAGTTGTCAACTTTCAGATTAGGTACTTACGTACTAATGCATCCGCTACACACTACACACTAGGGAGTAGTGTAGCCCTACTCCCTCGCGCTCTTTGCATTACTGTAGCCCTAGGGCTACAGTAATGCAAAGAGCGAATACAGTAATAGAAGAAATATTAACGTCTGTCTGCAGTCCGTACACCTACACGTTGACATAAGAGAGACGGCAACGGAAACTGGAGTTAGGTATCGGACAAGCAACATATTCACAAACATTCTGTATTCGGCTTCAATGAGGGTTATGGTCGCTCACCAGGCGGCACCGCTCTTGCGTGGGTCTTGTGTCTATGTAAAAGAATTGTGAAAGTGACGTTAGAAAGTTTCCCACCAGACCCACGTTGGAACGTGGGCCTGGGGGTCCAATTACTGGATATAACTCTGGTATTCCACATAATCGGCGCAGTAATCCCCATTGAGTTGAGTTTCGAAACTGCAACAAAATTGCATTTTTATCGGCTATATTTATTTACTGATACGACAGTGTTTATATCTCACTGGCGGTTCAAAGCTAATTACGAATTTTTTTTTCTATTCAAAACATGATATCCCTTTTAATTACCGTTGCATTCTAGAGTTTATCTATAGGATGAACAATCGCAAGGATCATTTTACACTTGATAACCCTTTTCGAAACCAGCAAAAAAAAAATTTAAAAGATATCAGAACCGTTTAACCTATAATATATGGCTTGGGTTATATTTTCAACTGGTTCGCCTCCAATATTATCAAGCAAACCTTGTGAATTCCACAGCTAGGATGTCAGCGGTCTTGTGCACTTATATAATGGTCACTGAGAAAATGGACACGCTTTTATTTTATTGTGCAAGAGGTATTCTGTGATTTCAATGTTAGAACTTTAGATTCTTGCACGTGACATTGATACGTCTTTTGTATAACAGCAATACCTAACCGCTAGGTTTCAAACGTAATTCAGACCGACATTTCAGTTTCCCCGAGGGCTTTGAAGGTGCTTTAATGTTTACTGTCGATCGTCATTTTGAAGCTAATCACGGAAAATGAGAAAATAATGAAAGAAACAAAGAGGATATTGAATAATGTTAGTTGCTATCTTTAGATAAAAAAACAGGTTTCAAAATAGGCACGCTAGGTTAAGAAATAAATTCTGATAACGCACTGTCACTGCTTCCCTCGCCTATTTATACAATTTTAAATAATAGTAGTAGTTTTAAATAGTAGTTACCCACTTCAGATGAATAGTTCCCCCCTCCCCCCTCAATATAAGGAATTTTTGAAAGAAAAAAATCAGGCGCTAATAGTAACGCGCCTGTTTTTTACTACGGCTTAACAAGCCGTCGCGACCCCCCTTACAGAGGATTTGCGAACCCCTAGGAGGTCGCGTCGCGACCCACACTTTCTAAAAAACCACACCAAAGTTATGAAAATAGAGCTTTATAAAGACTGAAGGAAAATTATTTTGAACGTGGTTAGTTAATCCATTTTAGATTTTTTGCAAAAAAACGTATCTTTTCGGTTAGAAGGGCGTATAAGTCGCAAGAGCTGCGAAGATACTCCTTTTTAGGGTTCCGTACCAAAATGGTAAAAAAGGCAGTTTTAACAGTGAAAAGTTTTAGATTTATAAACGTAAATGTAACGTAAGTGAACCAACTTATATGATTTGTCGATACATATATGGGACTTCGTCGGTTCAACTCGTAGTTTGGACGAAACCCTGGGTGCGCGAGTCCGACTCTCAATTGGCTGTTTTTTTTACGAAACTATAAGGGGCCTATTTTTGTCATGTTGGCCCTATTCCTAAAAATACCGTTAGACTAAAGCAACTTTTTTTGTGACTGTTGTAATTAACCGTCTTATTATTTGTCTTATGCATATGTACTATTCAGGTCTTTAGGAAAAAACTACACTGCCATAACCGTATTTCTTATATAAATATGAATTTCCATAAGAAATTAAATGACGACCGCAATACCTTGGTAATTTCCAAATCTGACGATAATGGAGCTCCATCAGCATCAAGGAAATGTATGTTGACGTCGCACATCTGGTTGGCATCTCTGCTACTAGAACGTCGCAACAGTCTAACTGGAAGTCCCAATGGAACGTTGCCTTTATCCTTGTCATTATAGTATAGTTTAGAGTGCAGCATAAATGTTACAAATGGACTGAATTCGCGTTTTTAAATCCGCTAGTGGGGTCGAGCCGTTTCTTCGTAGTTCAAATTCAACGCTACTACGCGTTGTGTGCCGCTACTGACTTTTGACTTACTAAGGGGGTAATATTTTAATTTTTAGCATATGTGTGGGTACTTGTGTCTTAAAAAGTAACTGAGGTTTTTTGAACAAGAATTTTATTAGTCGAATATTTTCAAAAATTATCGCTCGTAGAATTTAACCCTCTTTAATACATGAATGACTTTTCCGTCCAGCGTAACATTTTAAAGCTAGACGCAGAAAACCAAAAAAAATACCCAAAAATTTACTGTTGGCTCTCATAAATCGAGCTCAACTCCTGGAATTGTGCAAACTGGGTTGCCACGTCTCTTTTTTTTTTTTAATCTTTAATTTAAAGGAGCCTTTGTCAAAATGACCAAGTCGGCTCCGTTGGGCCTCTGCAATTCATACATAAACGAACTTAAAAGAAAAACGATTAACTATACAACAACCCATACATTATAAGAGTAGAAAAAAAAACTGCTAAATTTGTATACTTATTTATAAAAAAATCGGTATACAAATTTTGCGTCTTCTGACAGTGGATCCGCCAATATAGACTGGAAGATTCCAACATCGATCAACGAACAACCTCGAATTTCCATAAGTTGCACCCTCTTGGCTCGAGTCCGGACACACTCCACGAGGAAGTGTTGCACATCTTCTACTTTACCACACTCTTCACAGTTGGGCGACTCTGCTTTCTGCATCAGATGTGCAAACTTACCCAGCGGAACGTGTCCGGACCGGAGCCTGTGTGCACGTACGATGTCCGCTCTATTTAGAGTGCCAACTTCCCACCAGGGTATACGAGGAGGTTCGCACTGCATGGTTCTGTACCAGATCCCTTTTTCTTGGGATCTTACGTTGAAATATTCTTTCCAGTGATCATGCAAAGCTCCTCTATACCGGGCGACCACCTCTGAGAATTCTGGGGCAATGTCAAATACAATTCCTTCAGAAGCAGCCACCGTAGCCAAACCGTCAGCCTCCTCGTTCCCTAGGACCTAATGAAGGTATTAAAACGATATCCAGCTTGCTGGGAATTAATTCCTGGAAATGCTTTTTATAGATCTAATTTCCAATGACACCGAAAACCCCGGCTCGTACAATGATTTTTTTGGAACATATTTATGTACTTATGAAATATAATTTGATATTTACCAATCGCTTTTCGGTGAAGGAAAACATCGTGAGGGAACCGGACTAAACCCAATAAGGCCTAGCCCTTTGCGTTGAAAGCTCAGATGGCAGTTGGTTTTATAAAACTAGCCCCTACGCCAAATCTTGAGATTATTTGCCAAAGCGGACCCCCAGTTCCCTGAGCTGTGGCATTAGCCGGGAAAACGTTAGGAAGAAGAAGAAGAATAATAATAATGTATATATATATATATATATATATATATATATATATATATATATGTAATCACAATGGCATTATATCTATGTAATGACATACCTACAATGCCATTGTGATATCCCTGTGAGTGTGACTCACCGTTTTCCTGCTTGAGCCGTTCTATCTGGTCGTTCTGCGCACGCGACACCTTCAGCGCCGTCATCGTCTCCCTGTACTGCTTCTCATTCTCCGCGTCCAACTGGGGCAGAGCCGAGCGCTGTGGAAGTTATCCATTGTTAAAATTAAAGACAGTCTCTATCTCGCTTAAGATCATGGAATTATTTGTTTGTTGATATCAACTTATAAATCTGCGGATTTTTTAGTAGGCTGCAGCATCAGGCCGCATAGGTTTTTAAATGATTAATATTTTCACTTTTTATTCTATTATTGTGTCATATTTTTTATTGTCATTCATTCGTTGCTTGAGATCAGAAGAAGCTGTGTTTAATTTATCTGTTTTTTAATGAAAATCATTCCCAAATACAACATCCAGGTAATACTCTTCATTTCATTCTCATCAGGATTATAGCCCATCTTCCTCGTATTCACGCATTTAGGTAGGTATATGTTATATAAAAAAAACTTTGCTGCTTTGTAAAAAAAGTATTACGCTTGCTTTCAATAACTCGGCTTGCTTTTAATATATTGCGCTGTGTAACTAATGAACCTTAGGACGACTCACACCAGTCCGATCCGATCCGATCCGATACGGGACGATCTGTCAGTTTCTATAAAAAACGTCACGTGACCTCCGAGGGCTCCGAGCTATTACGAGCTTTCTATAGAAACTGACAGATCGTCCCGGGTCGGATCGGATCGGATCGGACTGGTGTGGTCAGAGTGAAAGTGTTAAGTAGACGGTATCATTTCATAGAAATTTGTCATTTTTTTTATAATTAAATATTATGGGACTATCTTAGACAAATCGAACCAGTCCCACGGTAAGCTCAATAAGGCTTGTGATGTGGGTACTAGACGACGATATATATAATAGATGGATACGTATGAATACATTGAGCACATCCACACCCTGCCACGCAACATATTGTTTTGGCCGGACCGAGTCCCAGGACTCGGTCCGGCCAAAACAATATCACAATATCACTGCCATTTGAAGTGGGGGTCCGGCTTCCGGTGCCTACCACTTAGCGGTATATTATATTAAATGGCCGCGCCATTTCTCCACTAGTCAACTGGTGGAGCTGTCACCCAAAGGGTTAGCCTAGTGTACACTTTGCTTTGTATTTTTTCTATATAAAATGTCCCTACTCGATTTTATTGCTCTTTATTTCAATGAATAACAATCGCGGTAACAGAAGACAATATTTTATTGCTCTAAGTTGAGTATAAGCAAATGTATGTATTTGACATGATTGTGCAATTGACGGCTGAAATATCTCTAATACATTAAATAAGTAAATACACTCTAATATGTGCACGCTCTTATTAAGATATATTATAGGTACATATAACTTACGTAGATATCACTTCGCTATACCATAAAGTGAAATCTCAAACTCCAGTATCATTTTAACTTTCAACTTGTACACGTAACTTGTTCTGTGAACTTCGTTAACTGACCCATGGATTTGATTAATATCTAGAAGTTTCAGTTTAGCTTAACCATACGAAAGTTACCATTCCGATTCAGCAAGTTTGCGGAACCCGAGAATCGCTGTGAGTTTCAATAGCCTTTGTTATACGTAAATAACATAAACTTGAAGTACCTATAGGTACAGCACGCCTACCACGAACATCGAAAATTGGCATTGACGGGAAAACCTCTTTGTCACTCTAATATGCAAGTGTGACAGAGATGGAGATACAAATCCGCAATCGTTCTATTTTCGTGGTAGGTACTCAGGTTTATTCATTCTACTGTTACCGCATTATAAACAACACAAATAAATTGACGTCACAGGGACATGGTTTTAATTTATTATCATTAAAAATATATAACATATATAAACATTAAAAATGTGTTCAAAACGTAGCGTACGCATTTTTTTATACTAGGTATAACATTAATATTATAACTATTCATATCTTGCCTATATTCACGAGTACATTCGAATTTTCCGTTTAAAAATATGTCTGTTTGCTCACAAAACTTGTTTGAATTTTCGCAAGGACAACAAACGCAAAGCTAATAATTTTATAAAATGCTACTCTAAAACTTGTTGAAAATTGTACTAAATCCTTACCTGAATAACTAAACCACTTTCAATTTCTTCCAAATTAGATTTAAGTAAGCATATTTGAACTTGTTGATCTTCAGGTGACAACATTTTTCAAAATTAGCGTGCTTTAAAGACCTTTAAACTGCTAAATAAACTAAAGAAAGACCAACAAAAACTACGTAATATGGTTCCGTTCCGATAATTTTTTTTCTCCCGCCAATCAGGTATTAACTTTTTAATCTCTGAGGCCCCAACACACGGTCCAGCAGCAAACTACAGTGCGTCAGTATCTGAGTGACCTTGGTGGTTATTTGAAAAAAAAAAAACTTTATTAAGCACTTATACCTTTTTATAGCATGAAATGTACGATAGTTACGCGTTCTCTGTCCGACTTATTAAAAAATCTATAAAACCGTTCATACTTGGCAATATTATTGCGTGCACGTTAAGGCCCTCATTCACGCAGTCTGCCGGCGCTCCGGCATGGCTGGATTTAGCAGACACACGGTGTGCAAGTGGCCCAGCCTGGCAGTCCAATTCGCACTTATTCGTTAAAAGATGCGCAGCGCTGCGTTGTAGCGCATACCCTGTACTCGATTTTTAAAAATCACCGCCATCTCGTATGTCATTTTTAATAATGAATAATTAATATTTTATGCATTTCCGCATTTCTCAATTGTTTATTACTGTAATTTAGTGCAATTCGGACTGCAAGGAGGTGGGCGGAGCTAGCAGGATGTTGCCGTACGGCACGCTTCCGGCAACGACATTCACGGTACTTTATTACGTGCCGGATGTGCCGGCGGACTGCCGTGAATGAGGGGCTTTAGCGTTAAGATACCTACTACATAGATAAGCTACAGTTACATGTGCTCCTCACTAGCATGCTTTGTGCTTATTACGTGTAGTACTTAGCATGCTAATAAGCATGCTTATTAGCAAGAGGGACTGCAAGCGGGGCCCCCTGCCACTTCCCCTCTTGCTAATAAGCTTGCCAGTTGTGAGCATGTGTAACAGTACCTTCACCGTGCCTCTACATGCTCGGGTTCACGGCAGTCCGCCGGCACCTCCGGCACGTAATATAGTATCGTGAATGTCGTTGCCGGATGCGTGCCGTACGGCAACATCCTGCTAGCTCCGGCCACCTCCTTGCAGTCCGAATTTCACTAAATTACAGTAATAAACAATTGATAAATGCGGCAATGCATAAAATATTAATTATTCATTATTAAAAATGACATACGAGATGGCGGCGATTTTTAAAATTCCAGTACACTGTATGCGCCACAACACAGCGCTGCGCATCTTTCAACTAATAAGTGCGAATTGGACTGCCAGGCCGGGCCACTTGCACACCGTGTGTGCGCTACATCCAGCCATGCCGGAGTGCCGGCGGACTGCCGTGAATGAGGGGCTTTAGTACACGATCATTCCAGACCACGGACCTGAACATATCTGGATGGAGCAATGCGACTGCAAAAGTGTGTCCACATGAGATAGTACTACGGTACCGTTGCATCTCTTTCTAATTAGGGTGACCATAAGTCATAAGTACGTGGGATATTAGGTTGGGAGCGGTTACGCGAACGATCTGGATCGACGATATATACTTAACGATAATGACATTTTTTTAAGTCATCGGCGTATCGTATCGTTATTGTTTTTTATACGATATTCATCACGATCTAGTATCGTCGTCTTTATCGTCTTTCCAGATCGTTAGAGAGCATCATTTTGGGAGTGGTTAGGCGGACGATAATATGTAAAAATCCAAGACGATTATTGGCCAATTTCCCCCGTACTCTATGGTTCCACCTGGACGGGCCACTCATCGTCATGGATCTTTACCTAATTATCGTCCGTCTAAAACGGGTATCGCATGGGGCAATCATCGGTTCCCTATGATCGACGGTAGGTTGCCCCTCCTACCTTCTCTCGATGCGCTAATTTCTCTTTTGTCTACTACACGGTGCGAGACTGATAATCGGGACCCGATTATTGCCACGTGTAATACCCATTTAACCTGGAGGGCTACCATGAACCACTTCTTCTCTCTACCGCTCTTGTATGTTCGGGATGGTGCCTCCACATGCTCGGGCTCTCGGCCGAATGTTTCGGACGCGGGCGAATGCAACCTACTAAATACACGCTCGTCCGAGAGCCTCGGGCGAGAAGCTCGAACGAGA
The DNA here is from genome assembly GCA_949128165.1 of Lathronympha strigana. Classification (NCBI taxonomy): domain Eukaryota; kingdom Metazoa; phylum Arthropoda; class Insecta; order Lepidoptera; family Tortricidae; genus Lathronympha; species Lathronympha strigana. The sequence goes on from OX421911.1 coordinate 8,487,229, forward strand.
GGCTATTTGAGGCTGTCATGTAGTTTGGGTGAGTAAAAAGGTATCTTAAAATGTCTTAACCCTAAACTTGGCAGCGTATCTAATTATGCACATTTTATTTGAAAAAATATTGCTAGTAATATCCTTTGTTTTCAACTTTCTATTTAGTTTGAAAGGATAGTATAGTGTATAAACTTTCTACCAAAAAATATATTTTAGCACTCTGGCAACACTATTTGATAGTAGCTCGCAAGATAGCGGACCATGCGCGTGCGGCTACACGACTCCAGGTAATAAATTGTAATAAATCCTTAAATTACTTTTATGGCACTTAGATAGTATACATAATTATATAGTTGAATAATTGAACTATTGATTTGAATTTATATTGGATCGTAAAAAACATATTTTGTCAGTCAAATGTAAGCGTCTTTCTCGGTGTATCTAAAAATGCACATTGCCAGGTTACGCATATAGTGACGGTACTTTGGTCATGTGCACTTTTAGATACATTGCCAGGTTATGCATATTATTACTTATTATTATCGTGTACATTAATGTTAACATTGCCAAGGGCTCGACAAAATATACAAAATACTTTATCTACTATAATTTAAATTAAAACCATGTTTTAATAAAAGCTTTTTAATTTCATCTTTTTTATATGAAATTGCTTGGTTGGATTAAGGATCTGTAGCCGATGTTTCAGCCAACTCAGTTAGGGGTTGGCTCTAGGGGTGGCTGTGAGGCGGCTGTCAACGCGTGCCGTACGTTCTTGCAAAGCGATAAGGAGCATATACTGGTTAAGGTGGACATTAAAAATGCGTCTAACTCTGTCAGTCGCGGTGTTTTGTTAAGAGAAACACATAAAAACATTCCCGATTTATATCCCTATTTGTAGCACTGTTATAGCCGCCCTTCAGATCTAATGTACGCAGAACACAACATACTTTCTGCAATAGGTTGTCAACAGGAAGACCCACTCGGACCCGCCATTTTTAGCCTTGCGGTCGACCCTAATATTTATTATCTCGACACTTAGCAGTAAATTTAACATGTGGTACCTGGACGACGACAGCCTCTGAGGCGAGGTGAGCTCGGTTCTTAACGATCTGGTCTCCTTAACTTCTAGGTTCAGAGAAATAGGTCTTGAGCTGAATATGGGCAAGTGCGAGCTGTATGTGGATTCGGACAGTGCAGCGGAAACAGGTCCCAAATCATTAATGACTGTCTGTCCTCCTGGTATTAAAGTGCTGAATGCAAATACCCTACATCTGCTTGGAGCCCCTATATTTGAAGAGTTAATGCCTAATTTTGTTGACTGCCAAATTCAGCGTTTCTCACAGCACTTAGACAACCTGCTCAAAGTCTGCTCATACATAGCTTTTTTCATTCTCCGATTCTGTCTCCTGGTTCCAAAGTTAACGTATGCGATGCGATGCAGTCCTCTTTGGAAGTTTCCGCAGTTGTGTGAGAGGATGGATAATTTAATATATGTTAACATCCAAAAAAAAATGAACATTAGACTTGAGGCACAGGTCGGGTTGCTAAACTCCGCCACCTCCGCAGCCGAAAAAGCCTGCTACGTCGGAGAGGGAATCTTGGTTTTGGCTGCATGCATTTCCTTCTAAGAATTGTGCCACGCTTTTGGATGACACGATCGCTGAAGTTGGCTGTTGGGCTTCGTTTGGGTGCGGATATAGTTGTCCCCCACCATTACTCTTGAGGTATTCAGGTGGACTCCCGGGGTAGCCACGGGCTCTCCTGTCGGAGGAGCGCTGGTCGTATATTCCGCCACGCTAGTCTTACTGATGTGATCCGTTGGGCTTTTGCTAGCGTGGGCGTGCCAGCCGAATTGCAGCCTCCTGGTTTAGCTCGGGACGATAGCAAGAGACCCGATGGGATGACGCTCATTCCGTGGCAGTTGGGTAGGCCGCTAATTTGGGATGCCACGTGCGTGGATACCCTTGCACCGTCGCATTTGGCTTCTACTTCGGCCAGGGCGAGCGGGGCGGCTTTGGCTGTCCTGTTACTAATGACTAATACAAAAGATATGTAATTAAAAAGTTTCCTTACCAACACATTAAGTATGTTTTTTTATCTCTCACCAGCAGGCAATGTATCCTTAAAGATACGTAATTATATTTAACTAAAATATGGAACTCTTGGCAATGTATCTGATAAGATACATGCTATAAATCCAAAAATGTACATAAAATATTTTTTTTTGTATTTTTTTTATGTACAATTATCACTAATGAGCAAAATGAACTAAACAAAATAATTAATATTGAACACTTTTTACGCTGCCAAGTTAAGGGTTAAATAGCTTGGGTAGGCCCTATGGCCCATATTACATTATCATATAACTAGGACCATAGGTATATACAGACATAATCTGGTAGCCAGAAGTATTCATACACTTAACCTAGGAAGAATACGGTTTCGACAGACATTTAATTATAATAGCCTGATTTTCTCAATATTTATATTTATTTATTATTATTTATTTATTAAAGTCTTACAAACTTTTCTTCCGGAAGTAGGTAAAAAGTAAAAAAACTGAACTCACTCGATTTTTTAAATTTACGGTTATTTGTCTTCTATCTGTTAAAAGGGAAACCGAAGAAAACTTATTCACGTAAAACCGTTAAGTCTACGAATTGTAAGGCACTGCATGAGTGATAAATGTGTCATTTTATTTCGTAGAAACAAATTGTAGTAGGTATAAACTGGTCTTGACCTATTTTAAACGACTAAAAAAACATAAAACCATAAAAATCTTACAAGAAAAACGTTTGTACTTAACATGTGTACATATTTGTGACGATTAGCATGTAACGATATTTTGTTGCCAACACAATACTAGATTTTCGATATATCCGTTACGTTAAAAAAACCGGCTATTATAAATTATTTACCAAATAATCAAAAATGTTATACAAGGTGTCCATTCCAGTTCAATGACTGGATTATTATTATACGGTCTTGTGGAATACGAAGAGTCGTAATACAAATATTACAAATACTTACCTGCGAATAATCTCGAAAATAATCGTGCCACGTTATATATTGGGAACGACCTATATACAATACTATGTTTAAATATGAGTCTGTAATTTACCTCCTTAAATATATTTCAGCAAGCATCTTTCTACGTGATACAAGTAAGTGAAACAATAAACATGTGAATATAAATATTCAGAATAATTTACCCTTACTTTCCCTAACTAATAAGAATCCTGTAAAATCGACTCACAACGTGCCGACATCATAGTCACTCTACTGAGCTTGTTTTGTCATTTTATCGGAAAATGTGCATAAAATTGTATAATTTTGGCTTACCTGTGAAACGATATTCCACAACCAGGATAGCTTTCGCTCCGACAATCCTTTACGCAACACGTTTTCACCATTTTAGCTGATTATCAAAATAATTTGTATAAATAATAAACGGCGCCATTTATGTTGGTATTTTGAAAGTTTAAAAAGTCAAAGTTGGGGATACCAGTTAATATTCAAAAAGTTACTAATGTCTACCATATTTATTGAAATGTTTTTTTTTCTTATACACATCTTTGATTTAAAGGGTTATTAATATGAAAATCACAATTATTTACAATTTACTAAAAAGATAATAAAATCCTTATTTGTATATACTACTAAAATAAAATAAGAAGATATTTATTTTTGGTAGTAAACTGTTATAAACACTCCCAAAATAGTATCTTATTAACATTGGCAACATGTGCGAGTGGGACAAAGCACCACTTGGAAGTGGTTTCATGTGGACCGTTTTCTCTCGTTCATTTAGTATGGCGAAAAGCGAGATAGAACCGTCCCCTATATACACGTTCCTGTTCCAGACAGACTATATAGAGAAAATTTAAGCCAGACCAGAGACAATTTAAGTACTTTTTCAGGTAGTTTTGTTGAGTTAAAAGGTGTCGTAGAGGCACCATTATATTTATGGTATTTTTTTTTATTGTTTGAAGCTAGGAAAAACTTATCCATTCAGCCAAGTAACTTTATTTATTTGATAACATACTATAGAACTTGCATGTATTATTTATTACTATTATTAGACAGCAGAAAAAGGCAGCAAATTAAGAAGAAAAACAATTTGCTATTTTTTACCGGAAAATTGTGTTGCCAGATTGTCAGAGCAACAAGAATAATGAATGATGAACGGTAGCTCCCATTGACAATTTGATTGCGTCGTATGGACGATTTGACAATGAGGACTACCGTATTTTTGCTCACCAGGCGGCGCCACTCATGCGTAGGTCCTTGTCAAGCGCCATTAGTATGAGTTTGTATGGCGTGAAACCAATATTAGAATTAATAATTTTTCATTAATTTCCATGTTAAAAGAGGTTAATTGGTGTTTTCCATGTTAAAAGAGGTAAAGTTGCTGCTAGAAGTGCATTATGGCATAAAGTCCGCCGTTTACGTTAGCGATTACTTTTGAGCACAGTAGATTAGTTAAATGAGTAAATAAATACTAAAGAGTTCATATTTTACACTCTGTATAAAGATACAGGCTGAGACTCGAATATGAAAGCGCTCTAAGGCGTGCCTCTTTTAAACACCGAGATAGAAGTAGATAGAGACGCCTTCAAGAAAAAAAGTGTAGCAAGATTTTAAAATGTTTATTTGTTCTCCGTTGCCATGGCGATCGTAAGGACGCCTTTGGACACCATAAGGACGATTGGTTCTAGATCGAGCGAAGACGCTCATTTCAGGATTGACAGACACACTTCCGCGCAGTATTGATCTCTTTGGTTTTAACTAGGTTATTTTAACATGTATGGTTGAAGCTGCCAACCATTTGTGGCGTCGAAAATTTTAGTTCCCACTGTTAGCCGTTTTCATAAATGTAGGTATGGTTTGCTACGCGCAACTTTCCTCTCTCGGCTAGGAGGACAATTGTTAAGGAAGATATATGAAACCACGCTATTTCCATTTGGCAGCTCTGCAAGTTTTGTGCGATTCCGTAGCGGCTTGCGGGCGGATGCGGGACGTATCTTTAACGCTGGAAGTTTGCTGAACAATGGATGCGGGGCTCATGTTCAAAATCCTCTTTTTTTAATGATAGCTAGTGACAAGGAGGTTATATGGCGACTAGTTGACGGTTTATGCAATCAATACATAGTATAAAACAAAGTCGCTTCCCTTAAATCTTTATAACTACTCAACGGATTTTGATGCGGTTTTTTTTATAGATAGAGTGATTCAAGAGTAAGGTTTATATCCAATACATGCATAATATAGTAGTGAAATACTGATAATTTTAGAAGTTTCTAAGTGAAGTCGTCACGGCAAAGTCGATGGAGGAACTCAGCACGATGCTCGATGACCTCAGCCAAGTTTCTCAACGGGTAGGCTTGAAAATGAACATGGACAAGACAAAACTTATGTCAAATGCCATGTTTTATGATACCAATGTTATGCCCATCCCAGTCTCCGTTGAAAGCTCGGTACTCGAAGTTGACTCGTATATCTACCTAAGACAAGTAATCCAATTAGGTAGGTCCAACTTCGAGAAAGAGGTCGACCGCCGAATTCAACTCGGATGGGCAGCGTTCGGGAAACTACGCAATGTCTTTTCGTCCGACATACCTCAGTGTCTCAAGAGGAAAGTTTTCTATTAATTTGTGTTACCAGTGATGGATATAATTTATAAAAAAATCTGATTATCTAGAAAACTTGACAACAATTATTGTTAGAAAACTCCCGTGAGTATCAGACATATTAAAATTCTCATAGCGGGTTACTCACGTCAATAAAGTCGAAAATAGCTCGACATGTTTCGGAACAGTCCGTGTCCCTTATTCATGAGTCATGCGTGTAGCCGCGGCGACTGCTCTACGCACACTGCGAGCCCCAGCGCGGTCAGCTCTCGACTCAGTCGACTAAGTGTGGAAGTCAAAAAAATATTTTGTGTTGTACTTTTTTTTATCTACTAGCCAATTATACAATGTCCTTTTGAATCTATTTATGTTACATATTTCCTTAATATCTAATGGTAAATGATTAAACACTTTTATAGCCATTATGTGACAGTTATTTTGACATAATGCACTTTTACATTTTTTTTTTATACTACGACGGTGACAAACAAGCATACGGCCCGCCTGATGGTAAGCGGTCACCGTAGCCTATGGACGCCTGCAACTCCAGGGGTGTTACATGCGCGTTGCCGACCCTTTAAAAACTTTAACACTCCTTTTTTGAAGAACCCCATATTGTAGTCCTTTGGGAAAACAGTGGCAGGGAGCTCATTCCTCAGCCGGAGCGTCCGCGGGAGGAAGTTCCTCATAAACCGCACGGTACGAGACCATTTAGGCTCCAGGGTATGCGGGTGAACACCCTGCCGACGGCGAGCGGTGCGGTGGTAGAATGCAGCCGTTGGTATCATATCAAACAATTCCTCAGAGCACAATCCATTGTACAAGCGATAGAATACACATAAGGAGGCGAAGTCTCTCCTTAGACTTAAGGGTTCGATATCGCTCGTGAGTTTGGGATCGTTGACAATTCGGACAGCACGTCTTTGGATCGAGTCAAAGGGGCCCAGCTGGTATCCAGGTGCTCCCGCCCAAAGATGGCAGCAATACTCCATATGGGGCCTGACTTGGGACTTGTATAATAACAGTCTTTGCCCCGGAGAGAAGTATTGCTTAGCTCTATTGAGCACACCGAGCTGTTTGGATGCCAGCTTGGCCTTCCCTTCCAGGTAGCTACGGAATTGGACGTCACTGGAAATGTCAACACCCAGGATCCCAATACTCTCTGACATGGTAAGGACTGTGTCTTGGAATTGTGGGACCACAGTAAATGGGGTCATATTGGTCTTATTAACTTTGTAGGATCTCAGGGGCGCAGCTTTGAATTTGAAATTAGTTTTTGAAATAAGTTAGGGTTAGACTTAACAAAAATGCTTATTTCTAAAATGTACATACTAGTTATGGTCAGCAATCTAAGTTTTTTAAATAGGTACCTATCGTAATAAAAGCTATTGGTTTAAAACAAGCATTCGTGGCCCAGCGGAAGCGGTGGTCGCGGGTTCAAATCTCAACTCGTACCAATGAGTCATGAGTATTTCGGAACTTATGTCCGAAAAGCGATTGGGAAATATTTACCTCTGGTTTGGTGGGTCAGATGGCAGTCGCTTTCGTAAAACTAGCCCCTACGCCTGTAGGCCCCATTTAGTAAGTCCTTTTAAAGTAAAATAATAATATTCCATACAGTTGTTGTTGGACCACAAAATGAGTAGGTAGTTCCGTAACAAAAAACTATGTTTTATAAGGAGACCACATCAATAACACGTTCATAAGGGGACCAAGTCACCAAAAACGTTAAATATCATTAGGATTAGTTGCCAAAGCGGACACCATACTCTCGCTGTGGCATAAGCCGGGAAAACGATAGAAAGAAGAAGAAACGCCACTGTTAAAAAAAAATCGCTTTATCTTATAGGTTGGAGCCGAAAAAGTACGTAGGTAAGTAATACACGGAAGTGATTATAATAAACAGCCGTAGAAATCGTTGGGGCAAATTTTCTTGAAAGGTAGGGACTTCCTATATCGATAAACTCAATTATCGATGCCAGTTGTATACACTAGTGCTCACTCAAGGGTTTGCTTGTAAAAATAGTTTTTATCAAAACTGTAAAAATCTAATTAAATAATCTTCTTTTTTAAAACAATTTTTGAAATTTTACTCGTAGCAATATATTTCTTCATAAATGTCCCATCTGGTATTGTTAAAGTAAACGACCAAAATTTGTTGCATATTTTTGGGCATTAAGCGTCTCCGTCTTGGCTGATAAATCGTATTTTAAAATGCAATAGGTATTACGCCCTACCTTTATATAACCTAGTGATTATTTAAAATATGCTACGTTGAACAATAGTTACAAAAAACACACACAATGTTGGGGGCGATCACTATAAAGGAACATCGATAATTGAGTTTATCGATATAGGAAGTCCCTACCTGTCAAGAAAATTTTCCCCACCGATTCCTACGTCTGATAATAACGTTTTGCGAAGAACAGAACTGTGGCTGACAGTTGGCAGAGGTCTGAATGTTGCGGTAAACACTGTTTTCCGCGTAGTCAGATCAAACTACAGTTGAAATTGAAGTCGATTCCTGGAACTGAGAACAGCTACAAAGCGAATAAACTCCAACCCGTGTTGAAGTCAGTTTCCAATACTCGTGTCCGGAATTGTGGGAAGGTACCTATATTTGTTTAAATTTCCGTTTTGCTATTTATTGTAGATTCGCTTATAATATTAGTGGGATAAATATTTAAAGCTTGGAAACAGATACCTACTTACGTACTGGTTCTTTTTTTTTTCACTTTATGTTTCGTAAGTATTTTTCTTTGATCATTCAAGATCATTTTAACACGTCATGTCGTAGCTGCCTTAACTGATGTAAGTATTTTAAAATCCTCTTTGTCAAATGCTGGAATTATGTGTTTTTTATGAATGAATAGTTATTTATTATACAAGGGAGCAAAGTTGTGGTTTACCTCTCGTGCATATGTTAAGACCAGTGCAAGCGAAAGATTCCTAAATTGAGACGAGAGAGCGTCGCGAATAGTTCATAAACTGGAATCTTGAGCTTGACGAGGTTCTCAAGGCACGAGAGTGGAATAAACTTTACCGCCGTGTGTAATACAACATTTACAGAAAATAAAAACTACATATATAGTTACCTACGATTACGAATCACATTGAAATCTAAGCTATCCGATATTTATTACTCAAAACTATCGTTAAAAAGTCAATGCTACCAGTTAACTTAAAAACTCAAGGTCAAATTGCTTTCCACAGTTTTCCCACTTGTGGATAAAATGCGTTTTCCCCCGCTACCTTTAAAAGATAAAAGAGCGTTTTACAAGCTATTAAGGTGAAAATTAACTTTTATTATTTAGGTACTATATTTTTTCGTAACTTAAATAATAACTACCTACATTTCTCCCTTCAAATGCCTCTTAACGTCTACTTAAGCTTCCATGGCTGTCGGTGACAAATGAGGAAACTTCTTGGTAAGTAACAGAATATGAAAGGCTCAGATGTCATTCCGGCAGCTTGCCAAACGCGGGAAGTTAATCATTTCAGTAAACTAGTATAAGAGCTTATAAATGCTGGAAAAGTGGAAAAGAAACTGTTTTCGGCGCGGTGCGACTAAAACATGCGATTTTGGACTATGCGGAAAAGCTTGAACTCTGTACCGACTGTGCTACTGGATTTTATCCGTTGGCTGCGAATTCTACTAAGTATTTTTCGCCTCTTGGGCATTTTTTTTTCACTTTTCCTTCGACGAAACGTAGTAAAATACGTTTTTACCTAATTAACTTTAAGAGATGTTCGAAATTCAAAATTTCACTTTTACCGGGAAAAAAATGAAGTCGGTTTTTTTTCTTAAAAATTATCTTAGTAAATATTGAATTATAGCAACATTAATGTTGCTATAATTCAATATTTTTTGACCAGATTATTTTGACCAGAACACGAATCCGCAACATTAATTTAAGGCCGTCCCCTATCCCAATGACCTCGGCGATTTGAGCTTTCTTCCCCTAACGCTTTCTTTCCTCACCGGTTATACAATACGTCAATAAGCATAAGTCGTCACCTAGGAAGAGCTGCTTGTACTAAGACGCAACCCTATAAACTACAAGTGCCATCTTACACGACTGGCCCCCGTCGCCTGCGCAGGCATCTCGAGCCGGCGTTTTCGGAAAAATGCGTATAATAGCTTTTTTCTCGAAAAGTACAAAACCTATCCAAAAATTAGTAGATGCGTTTAAAGTAAATATAAATATATACTGCTTGTCTTAGTTTCTTGTACTTACGACGCATAATAAGGGAGTAGATACAGATTTAAGGTAGAAAAAAGGGTTTACGGTTTTTTTTTCTCTTGATGTATTATGTTTTTCGACAATTTAGTAGAACCAAATGTAGACCAAATACCTAGCTACATTATATATTTTTTTCAAGCGTTGTGCTTTAAAAACAGTGAAATATGGCGGGTAGCCCCTTAAACAATATGCTCCTCTAGTTATATTAATTTACCAGAATAAGGCGGATGTTTACACTGGATACGATTCGCACTGCTGCCGCAAAGGGGACAGCGCTATACGCGCGCATAGCGTTATCTCACTCAGAAACCGGACTGCGGTGCGATTCTCATCCAGTGTGTGTGATATCTGCCGAACTTGTAATATCTTCGCGAATCGACTATTGTATTACATAATTCTTCGCACAATTCAGACTCCGGTAATTAGTGTAAACATTATGTAAATCGATGACGTAGGCTTTCCTGTAAATAATGATATCACACGTATTTCACATGTTACTTATTATTCTTTACTTAGGTACTTATTGTTCTTTCGAACAAGTAACTGGATCGCTGGAAGGCATTGTGGTTTTTATTGATGTACAGTCGCTATCAGATATATCAGAACGCTCGAGGTGTTCAAAAATATCTGAACAACTACCTTCAACAAAGCGACTGTACCTACTTATTACCAGAAGCGTATACTACGGTATATCACCATCATATCAGCCTATGGAAATCCACTGTTGGACAAAGGCCTCCCCGAAAGGTCACCAAAACGACCTGTTTTGTCGGCATTCAGCGATTTCCCGCGACCTTTACGAGATTGTCGGTCCATCTTGCTGGCGGCCTCCCAACGGTGCGTCTTCCGGTACGCGGTCGCCACTCGAGAACCTTACTGCCCCTTTGGCCATCACGCTCTACGAGCTATATACCCCGCCTTCTGCCACTTAACACATTGACCGCTAGCGAGTGCTACGCGCTACGCTCGTAGCCGATTCCGTCATTTTTCCGCTTTGAAGCAGATAGCGACCACCCACAAAGAACTCCCAGAACTCAATGTGTTAATTCTAGCGACTATCAGTGACGTTGGTTCTTCTGCGGATCTCATCACCTCTGATTTGATCTCGCAGAGAAACTCCAAACAACCTCTTTCCATCGGCTCTTTCGTAGTTTATACATGTAATAAAACTGTAGGTAAGGTAGAATCGTACATTGAAGATAGCAAAGGTGCATAAATCCTCAGCGATGGCTTATGCCCGATATTCACGCATCAGTTCAAGTATTTACACTTATGCGCCTTCGAATACCATTTTTTTTAAAAGAGTGTGCTTACCATGAATTGTACGTGGCCGTATTCGTTAGCTACTGCGGCGGTCGGGGATATGTCCGCGTTGCTTCTGCCAGATACTCCTATCCTCCTCCTTTCGAGCGCCGCAGTCGCTCTCGAATCCAGTTGCGTGCACCTCATGGTAAGCACACAAGGCTCTTGTCGCACTGCCGGCGAGTAGGTACTTTTGCTTACAGAATCACTTGCTCGCGTAGAAAAATCGCTGATCGCCGATCGCCGCTGTTGGGATCGAACCTAAGAGTTTGATAAAGCCTACTACCGCGAATATCGAACGTTCAAAAATGTAGGTAGGTCTCCCTCTCTTCCGCACTTGCTAGAGCGAGAACGAGCTACATACATACGAAATATTACATTTTAGATGTCCACGGTAGGTCCTCTGGTATATTGAATGTGTTAAGTTTTTTTAATATAAAGTTGTAAAGAGTGAGCTAACTTCAGCTGTTGTGGGCGCAAACTCCGCAATTCAGTCATAGTTCGCAACTTGTGTGCTCGGTTATTACACGTGTACCGTACCGGGTGCTTGTATAAAAGTTTGTTAAAGTATAGTAAAGAAAACGGACCAAGAGCATGTGGCCATGGGCCATGCTCAGTGTAGGGTTCCATAGTTTACCGTCCATCACAATAGGCTTAAAAAGGGTTCTAATGGATAGGTACCATGCTTATAACAAAAATGGGATTATCCTCGCAGCTCTTACGACTTATTACGCCATTTTAACCAAGAAAAAGGTTTTTTCCAAAAAATCAAACATGGCTAAATTAACCATGTTCAAAATTAAAACTACTATAGCAAACCCCTATTCTGTTTCTAATACCTATCCAACAATACCTCACACTTTAGGGTTGAAACGAATAAAAATACCCCACTTTACTTACATGTAGGTTTCATGTTTCTATTAAGGTATCTTAAAAATAAGAGTTTTTGATTTTGATATTCATACCAAAATTTTTCATAAAAACAGCAAAAAATCATGTCTGTTGTATGAGAGCAACCTTAAATATTAATATTTTAATTGCAACTTTTAAGTTCACTTTTACTTAACGTTTTCACAGTCTGTGCTATCAAAATCTAGGAAACATAGCATAGTCGGTTTTTTTTTAATATGCTATAGGGGGCAAACGAGCAAACGAATCGCCTGATGGTAAGCGATTAACGTCGTCCATGGACACCCGCAACACCAGTGGTGTCGCAAGTGCGTTGCCGGCCTTTAAGGTGGGAGTACGCTCTTTTCTTGAAGGTTTGAAGGTCGTATCGGTCCGGAAACACCGCTGGCGACAGTTCGTTCCACAGTTTAGCTGTGCGAGGCAGGAAGTAGGACTCTAGCGTTATTATTCAAACCCACTCGGCACTTTTAATGGTACTTTGATTCCTAACCGATTTGAATACTTGCTATTCAAATCGGTTGGGATTAATGTTACTTCAACTCAACTTCAACTTGAGGAAATAAGTCGTAAGATTTTGGCACAACACAACACAATGCGTGCGCCATATGATTTATGAATACGCACAATGAAAAGTTTTGGCATCCTGATGTTAGGTTGTGTATTCTCATAGCTTTTTAAATGCGAGCTGAAGCGCAGCCACATTGTAAGGTCAACGAGATCCGTAAATCAGCGAGTTGCAATGAGTTAATTTATGAATTGCCCATGCACTTTTGAACGCACTGTACCTACATCGAACGGAGAATGTTCTTATGATAAGTTCTTGTTAAGAATGACTCACACCAGTCCGATCCGATCCGGGACGAGCTGTCAGTTTCTATATAAAGTATCACGTGATAGCTCGGAGCCCTCGGAGGTCACGTGACGTTTTCTATAGAAACTGACAGATCGTCCCGGATCGGATCGGATCGGATAGCTAGGATTGGTGTGAGTCATTCTTAACAAGAACTTATCATAAGAACATTCTCCGTTCGATGTAGGTACAGTGCGTTCAAAAGTGCATGGGCAATTCATAAATTAACTCATTGCAACTCGCTGATTTACGGATCTCGTTGACCTTACAATGTGGCTGCGCTTCAGCTCGCATTTAAAAAGCTATGAGAATACACAACCTAACATCAGGATGCCAAAACTTTTCATTGTGCGTATTCATAAATCATATGGCGCACGCATTGTGTTGTGTTGTGCCAAAATCTTACGACTTATTTCCTCAAGTTGAAGTTGAGTTGAAGTAACATTAATCCCAACCGATTTGAATAGCAAGTATTCAAATCGGTTAGGAATCAAAGTACCATTAAAAGTGCCGAGTGGGTTTGAATAATAACGCTAGAGTCCTACTTCCTGCCTCGCACAGCTAAACTGTGGAACGAACTGTCGCCAGCGGTGTTTCCGGACCGATACGACCTTCAAACCTTCAAGAAAAGAGCGTACTCCCACCTTAAAGGCCGGCAACGCACTTGCGACACCACTGGTGTTGCGGGTGTCCATGGACGACGTTAATCGCTTACCATCAGGCGATTCGTTTGCTCGTTTGCCCCCTATAGCATATTAAAAAAAAACCGACTATGCTATGTTTCCTAGATTTTGATAGCACAGACTGTGAAAACGTTAAGTAAAAGTGAACTTAAAAGTTGCAATTAAAATATTAATATTTAAGGTTGCTCTCATACAACAGACATGATTTTTTGCTGTTTTTATGAAAAAATTTGGTATGAATATCAAAATCAAAAACTCTTATTTTTAAGATACCTTAATAGAAACATGAAACCTACATGTAAGTAAAGTGGGGTATTTTTATTCGTTTCAACCCTAAAGTGTGAGGTATTGTTGGATAGGTATTAGAAACAGAATAGGGGTTTGCTATAGTAGTTTTAATTTTGAACATGGTTAATTTAGCCATGTTTGATTTTTTGGAAAAAACCTTTTTCTTGGTTAAAATGGCGTAATAAGTCGTAAGAGCTGCGAGGATAATCCCATTTTTGTTATAAGCATGGTACCTATCCATTAGAACCCTTTTTAAGCCTATTGTGATGGACGGTAAACTATGGAACCCTACACTGAGCATGGCCCATGGCCACATGCTCTTGGTCCGTTTTCTTTACTATACTTTAACAAACTTTTATACAAGCACCCGGTACGGTACACGTGTAATAACCGAGCACACAAGTTGCGAACTATGACTGAATTGCGGAGTTTGCGCCCACAACAGCTGAAGTTAGCTCACTCTTTACAACTTTATATTAAAAAAACTTAACACATTCAATATACCAGAGGACCTACCGTGGACATCTAAAATGTAATATTTCGTATGTATGTAGCTCGTTCTCGCTCTAGCAAGTGCGGAAGAGAGGGAGACCTACCTACATTTTTGAACGTTCGATATTCGCGGTAGTAGGCTTTATCAAACTCTTAGGTTCGATCCCAACAGCGGCGATCGGCGATCAGCGATTTTTCTACGCGAGCAAGTGATTCTGTAAGCAAAAGTACCTACTCGCCGGCAGTGCGACAAGAGCCTTGTGTGCTTACCATGAGGTGCACGCAACTGGATTCGAGAGCGACTGCGGCGCTCGAAAGGAGGAGGATAGGAGTATCTGGCAGAAGCAACGCGGACATATCCCCGACCGCCGCAGTAGCTAACGAATACGGCCACGTACAATTCATGGTAAGCACACTCTTTTAAAAAAAATGGTATTCGAAGGCGCATAAGTGTAAATACTTGAACTGATGCGTGAATATCGGGCATAAGCCATCGCTGAGGATTTATGCACCTTTGCTATCTTCAATGTACGATTCTACCTTACCTACAGTTTTATTACATGTATAAACTACGAAAGAGCCGATGGAAAGAGGTTGTTTGGAGTTTCTCTGCGAGATCAAATCAGAGGTGATGAGATCCGCAGAAGAACCAACGTCACTGATAGTCGCTAGAATTAACACATTGAGTTCTGGGAGTTCTTTGTGGGTGGTCGCTATCTGCTTCAAAGCGGAAAAATGACGGAATCGGCTACGAGCGTAGCGCGTAGCACTCGCTAGCGGTCAATGTGTTAAGTGGCAGAAGGCGGGGTATATAGCTCGTAGAGCGTGATGGCCAAAGGGGCAGTAAGGTTCTCGAGTGGCGACCGCGTACCGGAAGACGCACCGTTGGGAGGCCGCCAGCAAGATGGACCGACAATCTCGTAAAGGTCGCGGGAAATCGCTGAATGCCGACAAAACAGGTCGTTTTGGTGACCTTTCGGGGAGGCCTTTGTCCAACAGTGGATTTCCATAGGCTGATATGATGGTGATATACCGTAGTATACGCTTCTGGTAATAAGTAGGTACAGTCGCTTTGTTGAAGGTAGTTGTTCAGATATTTTTGAACACCTCGAGCGTTCTGATATATCTGATAGCGACTGTACATCAATAAAAACCACAATGCCTTCCAGCGATCCAGTTACTTGTTCGAAAGAACAATAAGTACCTAAGTAAAGAATAATAAGTAACATGTGAAATACGTGTGATATCATTATTTACAGGAAAGCCTACGTCATCGATTTACATAATGTTTACACTAATTACCGGAGTCTGAATTGTGCGAAGAATTATGTAATACAATAGTCGATTCGCGAAGATATTACAAGTTCGGCAGATATCACACACACTGGATGAGAATCGCACCGCAGTCCGGTTTCTGAGTGAGATAACGCTATGCGCGCGTATAGCGCTGTCCCCTTTGCGGCAGCAGTGCGAATCGTATCCAGTGTAAACATCCGCCTTATTCTGGTAAATTAATATAACTAGAGGAGCATATTGTTTAAGGGGCTACCCGCCATATTTCACTGTTTTTAAAGCACAACGCTTGAAAAAAATATATAATGTAGCTAGGTATTTGGTTCTACTAAATTGTCGAAAAACATAATACATCAAGAGAAAAAAAAACCGTAAACCCTTTTTTCTACCTTAAATCTGTATCTACTCCCTTATTATGCGTCGTAAGTACAAGAAACTAAGACAAGCAGTATATATTTATATTTACTTTAAACGCATCTACTAATTTTTGGATAGGTTTTGTACTTTTCGAGAAAAAAGCTATTATACGCATTTTTCCGAAAACGCCGGCTCGAGATGCCTGCGCAGGCGACGGGGGCCAGTCGTGTAAGATGGCACTTGTAGTTTATAGGGTTGCGTCTTAGTACAAGCAGCTCTTCCTAGGTGACGACTTATGCTTATTGACGTATTGTATAACCGGTGAGGAAAGAAAGCGTTAGGGGAAGAAAGCTCAAATCGCCGAGGTCATTGGGATAGGGGACGGCCTTAAATTAATGTTGCGGATTCGTGTTCTGGTCAAAATAATCTGGTCAAAAAATATTGAATTATAGCAACATTAATGTTGCTATAATTCAATATTTACTAAGATAATTTTTAAGAAAAAAAACCGACTTCATTTGGTTCCCGGTAAAAGTGAAATTTTGAATTTGTTTGAGTTAGCCAGTTTACTTCACAAAAATCCAATACACCGCACGTGTACGATTGAAAATTGAGGAGCTTTCTTAATGTCCCAGGGCTTCCATCATTACATGTGAAAAAAAAATTAAAAAAAATATAACGAATTGACAACCTCCTCCTTTAGAAATATAGAAGTCGGTTGAAAATAGTACACTAGTCACTATCACGGTCACCTTCACATTAATAGTGCTCTAATTTAATCCCGCATAAGTGAGTATGCTTTGGCGTGGCCGTTAATTAAATCCCTGTGATATGTTAAGACACCAGTAATTACGCTTGCACGTTCAAAACTACATAACGGCTTTCACACATTCCTAATTAACAAAGACAATAGGTAAAGTTAATTTCATACTTGTACCTTGTACGGTACAACTATGAATATGAAACATTAAGTATTTCATATTTATATAATTATACGTATCAACTTATTTATTATGACATTTGATAGTGGGATGACCTGGATGCAATTTCTCAACAACTGGCCAGGAATTGCTTTAACCCGACCCGCCCCGGCTTCGCACGGGTTATTAATATTACCTATACATATAAACCTTCCTCTTGAATCACTCTATCTATAAAAAACGTATAAAAATCAATTGCGTCGTTTTAAAGATTTAAGCAGACATAAAACATACAGACAGCGGGAAGCGACTTTGTTTTATACTATGTAGGTGAAGATTGGAAAAAATCGTCAATTCACGTTGATCTCTAAAGGCTTAAATCGGGAGGTTTGGAGTTTTAGGAGGGCATCGTTTACCCAACTTTAAAAAAAAATACAGTAATTTTTCATCATATTTAGTTTACAACATTTGTGTAACTTTTAAAAAGTATAAAATATACTGCCCAAGCAATCCTGATCATTTTGTTGGGTTCCGTACCAAAATGGTAAAAAGGAACCCTTACAGTGCGAATCAGTCTGTCTGTCTGTCTGTCACATGGTTAAATACCTCGAGAACTGCTTAAGCTATCGCTTTTAAATTTGGAATAATTATAAACCAGGTTAACACAGACACATAGAGAGAGGATTTATCATAAAATTTAATTTATTTTCAATGACTGATAAAAGAGTGGTACTTAATAAAATTGATTAGTGAGTCATGTGGAGATCATATTTTTTTTTTAATAAAAAAAACTTTTTGGCACAAAAGTTCAAATTTAACCAACATAGATTGTTTTTTTTTCTTTAAATTTATGTGATATTGTGCTGAAAGTACTGTCTTATAACTAAAGTTAAATAAATTGGTTTACGTCATTTAACAATATAAAGGAAAAACAAACTCGCATACTAACGCTATATGCCGTGCAAACGACTGACCCAGTCTGTCTATACATGTGGCTGACGCCAAACTTCTACTTCTAGGTGTAGTTGCAACATAAAGTTTATACGGAACCCTCGTTCCGACTGGCACTTGACCGGTTTTTTTATTGTTATTTAATAACAATGCGAATGCGACCGTCAATGAGTTCCTCGATCGTCATCATGTTTATTAGATATATTTTTTCACACGACCTGTTCATAAAAGGGCGTTTTTCTGTTTAAGCTAGGGGGGATCAAAGTGGCACTTTTCTCCACTGCTGGGACGGATCAAAGTAGCATTTTTCTGTTCAAGGACTACACAATTTTACGTTTTCGAGCATTAACTTGTGGCATCGTGGTGTTGGTATGATGCTGTACTCGGTTTCGTTTATTTCCTCTTAGTTGGTGTGAAAATTAGTATATGTCACACGGTATCAAAGTCATTTTAGTATTTGGCGTTAACGCTTGAATCCTTCATTACGCCAAGAATTCTACTTTAGAATCCCTCACTACGATCGTGATCATATTGTAGAATCCATCGCTTCATTCGGAATTCAATGTAGGTACGCCCTCGCCGGAAAGATATCATATTGATCCCATGTAACACTACTATTTCACATTGTGTTGCGATTCGGGGAGGTTTTTAGTGTGAGGTATTTCCGTATTTTCCTCTTATTTAGGTACTTATATTACATTTCCTTTCCTTCTTCATTATGGTGCGTTGCTCTGCTAGTCCAACTTCTGCATGTACTATCGTGTGTACCTGAACATGCCTCATACCACAGCGTAAGTACCTAATAGAGTCCGACTATGCTAAGTTTTTTAAATTTTGAGAGCACAGACTGTGGAGTGTGGAGGTGTTAAGTAAACGTCATAATTTCATAGAAGTTTGACGTTTGAAATAACATTTCAAAGTTTGACAGTTGCAAAGAGATAACGTGGTTTGACTCTAATCTAGGATATTAAACATTAAGTACCTACCGATAACGAATATCCATTGTCATCTTGAAAAAACAGTTTATTCACCTATGCTTTGCTTCATTTCATAGTTTCGTTTTAAAATAGCTGAAACGTATATTTTTCAGGAGGACGATGGTGACTATAATATATAGCAAACAAGACGTGCAACTTTCAATGCGAAGGTCACGGGTTTACACCCTGACTCAAACAAGAGAAACCGAGACCTGCTGCGTTACTTTATTGACGTCAAAGAAGAGAGCGCTAGAGTAATAGAATAGATTAATTTAATACCATTTTGTATTAACATTGCATGTCCTTATTTTATTAGTCCACGGCGAATGCCAACACGGCTTCTTGAATTTCATCGAACAATTAATCAATGGAACGAATAATTTGATTTCGTTTTAATAATAATAGAAACGGTAATTATTTTCTCTGAACCAATAAAGGTTCAATGAAAGTACTCTTGGCTCCCATTTTGTTCGTATTTACTTTTCAATTTCCAGTCCGTTCTTTAATTCATTAAGAAAGCCAATAAGGACGTATTGTAGATAGTGTTTTGCTTGACTTCTTAATACAAATTAAAATGCAATGAGAGCGAGAGACATAAGATGAATGGTTATTAAATTTGTATAGAAACCTGTACATTCAGTTCAGATGCACCTTCGGCTTAAGATGGATGCATGTTTTTCGTAGAAAAATAAACCGATTAAACCGAAATTAAAGCGAAAAAAATTCCTAGATATTTTATTCTACTCCAGCACTTCTATCTGTCGATTACATAACTGACAGCGATATTTAAAAAGTATACATTCTAACGTTATTGTAAGTATTCCATAAGAAGGCTGGTAAACGATGTTCCTATGGATTTTTATACCATATATGATCACTGTTGTTTTTTTTTTTCTATAGTGGGCATACGACATCTTCCACATTCTGCCACTTTTCGAGATTTCGCTATTTTAGCTGTCGTACAAAAACTAGCGTACATAGGTATGAAACAGATCATATAGAAATAGATATATAATTGGTTTTTAAAACTCTAGGGTCTATTATTACAAAACTCGAACTTGTGTCGTTTTGTAACGGCGACCCTCAAGTTTTAAGAACCCTTAATATATCACTGTTGCAGTAACTACTATTTTGTTATTATTGTTTAATTTAGTCGATCATATTAAGTTATTTGCGCGAAGTTATATGATTTTATTTTGGCATTTTACAGGTAAAATTAAAACTAACAATACTAGGGCAGCTGACCCCACGGACCCGAGTGCTCCAGAGAGTCGGTCAGGGTCTCCGTCTCCGGCGTGTCTTCGCCGGTCGGAGTGGACCCCAAGGGGACCCGTAGGATACTCAGCTCTGGCTGGCGTTCATTGGCCGTCCAGAGAGGAGTCGTCATCGTCAGGGCTATATGCTCCAGGGGTGGAAGTGAAATATGCATAAGACGCGCGTGGGCAGAGTGGCTGACAACAGCCACTGGGTAGAAAGCGGCTGCTTTCGCGGCAGACGCCCTTGTCACTAGGCTACCGATCACAGCAGACAGAGTCCGAAATTTCCTGAGTAATATATGTGTAAGTACTGAGGGCCTGAATGACTAAGGGGATATATGCGTACCTGAAAGCTCAAAAAGCTCGTTAAGTTTATCAATTGTTGTCTGTCTCTTTCGCATTCGTGAAATATTCATATAAAGATGGCTTCCCTTTTGCTCACTTTGTTACTCTTTAAGCGTTAGCTCGCAATCATACCTCTATGGTTAGTCCCTATACTCTGGGACTATACCACGAAAATCGAACTATTTCGGATTTGTATCTCCATCTCTGTCACACTTGTGTATTGGAGTGACAAAGAGGTTTTCCCGAAAATGCCAATTTTCGTGGTAGGCATGCAGGAACGAAGGTCCGAGTAAGGAAAAGAAATAAAAGTAATGTATTCTGTTGTGTCCTCGGCCATTAACGTAAAAGCTTGGACCTTAAGGGTACTGTTTCCCTTATATTTGTTGTTTAATGTTGTTGTTCCGGTGTCCTAGCGATCCCCACACATTAGCATTTATTGCCTACATACCCAATCCCGAAATCCCGGTATCTGCATCTCTTTCGCTCGAATTTAATACAAGTGCGATTAGGAAATGCAAACTGGAGACCTATTCGAACGAACGTGCTAAAATAACATTTGACATATCCACTTCATATTCCCTACGTCTTCAGCATGTCATATAGATCTTTTCCACGGAAGTTCGCATCAAAATGTCGCTTAAACACGTTCGAATAGGTCTCCTGGTAAAAAAATGTGTAGGGATTCCCGGTAAATTGGTAAATAACTGGTAATTTTCATAC
Source organism: Lathronympha strigana (assembly GCA_949128165.1). Lineage (NCBI taxonomy): Eukaryota > Metazoa > Arthropoda > Insecta > Lepidoptera > Tortricidae > Lathronympha > Lathronympha strigana. Next base: position 8,508,428 of record OX421911.1, read on the forward strand.
AAAATATTTACCGGTTACGTTCAGTTGCTATACAGTGCTAAATTGTGAGTCGAGTACCTACTCCGTACCGTACAACATTTTGTGACACCGTCTATATACTGTATTCCGGCAAATAAATATTTTGTAGGTAAGCATTTGTAGTTGTAGTTGCCAATAAATATAATTTCACGGTCTAAAGTTTACTAATCTGAGCTGGTAAGTTTAATTAATATTCAATTAGGCACCCTGGCTTGGATATTAAAACAGACACGTTTACCGTTATTTATACTACCCGCCAGAGTTTTTCCATTGCTAACAGAGCTGTGGCGAGTTTTTCAACCATTTTTACTAGATACTTAAGTTATAAGTGCTAAGCAAGATTTGAAGCCGTAACGTAAAATTGCCATGTGGCAACTTTTTATACGACTATTTATTGACATAAAATAAACAGGTCGGATTTTCCATTTGGGTCCCAAAAAAAATTCCAACTTGTATAATTTAAGTCAAAATCTCTTACTAGACTAGTGAATACGTGATTTCCTGGTTATAAAACTAGTTTCGAGTAGGTAGGTATATCAAATAAGGTGGTTATCACACAAGCGCCGGCGCCGCATCCGGAAGCGGCATCAGTGTGATAACAGCCAAAAGATCGGATTTCTTCCAATGCTAATCTTGGTTCTTGTGAGCATTCAACTTGCCCTTGTTTTTAGGGTTCCGTAGTCAACCAAACTAGAAACTCTTATAGTTTCGCCATATCTGACTGTACGTCCGTCCGCGGCTTAGCTCGAAAGCTGTAATTTTGTATATTTAAAGACACATCAATCATGTCGACAAAGTGGTAAAATAAAAAGTGGGGGAAAAAATATTTAGGGTAGGGTGTTTTTTTTTTTCGTTCCAACCCCCCCGTTGTGCCCCCCCCCCCCCCTTTCTAACTTTAACTGCAGGTCCAAAAAAATGAAAAAAGATTTATAAAGACTTCCAAGGAAAATTATTTTGAACATGGTCAATACCTACCATTATCATCAATCATCATCATGTCATGGCCATCTTAGTTTTTTTAGAAAAAGTCATATTTTCTTTGTAAAAGAGTGTAGGTGTCCTAGTGCTGCGGAGATGCAAACACTATCGAATCGCGCATTCATTATCGACTACGGTTACGTACAACTCATGATAAGCCCAATGGAAGTATGTAGTTAAGGGACAAATACAGCCACTGCACTGCTCAGTCCGCAGTCCTCACCCGGTAAGCAATTTGAATAGCATTTATGCGCTGAACATTATCTCCATAACGGATGTACCAATTTGCATAGTGGTCCACGCTTCTGTGGCATAAAACAAAGACCCCTGTGGTGGTTGGCCATCGGACTTTCCAAACTTCCCAGACTATCCTCACATTTCACAGTAAAATCAACCTAAGGAACAGGCGTATAAAGTCTAGTTTAAATTTCACTCTTCAGCCAAAAGTGAGCTTAGGGAAATAATTACGAAATTGAAATTGCATTCGATTTCCCGATCAATTCTAAGTAATCTCTATCTGTGTAGTTGAGAATGTGAGATTTAGTGCAACTGCCGTGGAATACGTCGCTTCGGATAAAAATAGACCGAGCGACCAGAGCTTATGGTTTCAGAGCTGGTCATCTCATAATGTACACTTGTCAATATTTCAGCGATGGAGCTCAGATCAGAGTGTAGTCACTAAAGGTTTTAATGTATTAGGTACTGTATCCTGCCGTCGTCCGCCGCCACTCGCCCAATGGGACAATCTTACACAAATCGACCTAGTCCCACGGTAAGCTCAATAAGGCTTGTGTTGTAGGTACTAGACGACGATATATATAATATATAGATACATATAAATACTTAAATACATAGAAAATATCCATAACTCAGGAACAAATATTCGTTATAAACACACAAATAAATGCCCTGACCAGGATTCGAACCCGGGACCTCCTGCTTTGTAGGCAGGGTCACTACCAACTAAGCTAGGAGGCCGTTTCTAATGTTAAACACGTGTTGTATAATATACTAATGAATAGAAAAACAAAATGGAACTAGAGCCGTTATTTGCACGTGCGGCGAGGCGAGCCAGGGCAGATACGTAGGCGCCATTACAGATAGGTACGGTTTTAAGTCTGGCAAAATAGGGGTGCTTGTTAGAAACAGCGAAGCAAAGAAAATCTATACCTACCTACTTAGTTTGCAACCCGGCGCAATTTAAAACTTTTTAACACTGCGACAATTTGAAGCTACATTTTGAGTTGCTTTCATGTTTATGTACCTACGTAATTATTAAGTATATAGTTTTATGCCACACCTGGCCATAAAGTGCATTTTTCGCGTGAGGTAATAAATAAAGCCCTTGATCGCATATCTACGTCCCTCGCTTGCAGCTCGGGTCGCAAACATCTGCGATCTCGGCCTTTCTTTGTTTTACCGCACTAGTTAGGTAATGTTCTATTTTAAACCCCCGACGGAAAAAAAATAGTCAAACCACGCTATACAGGCGATGCCACATGGAGGGAAAGTACCTTAAATATCATAGATAGGATATTTTACTGAAAGAAGACTTTATTTTTCAGACTTAGTATAACTGCATTTAAAGTTTTTTTTAATTTAGCTTGTCTTGCCCGGAAACCCAACCAGATAAATAATAAATAAATAAACTTTTTTTTTTCCTTTTCCACTAATCGATACCTACTGTTAATACCTGTTTTAAAAATTCTCAAAGAAACACTAGGTCTTACACTCGTATATCCGACAAAAATCCATAAAATTGAATATTTAGAATGCAAATAAATATTGACCCTATAAAATTTAAAAAAATATATTTTTATTTATGCAATTTTACTAAATTTTAAAAATAAAATAAAGTTTTCTTTCAGCATAATATCCTATCTTCGATATTTAAGGTACTTGCCCTCGATGTGGCATCGCCGTGGGACACCCTGTATCTTCTAATCAAATGAACTGTCAAACTTCAATGTGTTATTTTAAACGTAAAACTTCTATGAAATATCACGTTTACTTAACACTTTCAGTTTGTCCTATCAGAATCTAGGAAACTTCGCATAGATGGGCTCTATGCGTAGAAACATAGACATAAATATACTTCTGATAACGCCAAACAAATGTCGAAACGTGCACCATAATTAATTTCTTCTATAGTTAACCAGTCAAATACACACACTTTACCTATTTCTAGAGCATAGGTAGGTACTAATTTAGTACTAATTTATACCTACACACTTTACCTGTTTCTAGAGCATAGGTAGGTACTAATTTAGTTCCTAAAACGCTAGTTTTTTTTAATTTATTTGTTTTGAATAGTTAAAATAAGTCGGCACCACCAGCTAGCACCATTTTTTGGGTAAGTACAAGTTTGGAGCGGTAATTAAAAACGCTTGCATTCTTACATTGTAATCGTGCATCTGTCAGGAGCTACCTATACAGATGAACCGATTTTAGTACATCTGGTAGGCATCTTGTTTGTTGGAGCAGTCGTAAAATATTTTGAGTCAACCGAAGAGACTTAAAGAAACTATCATAGGTTCGTCGAATATACGGTTAAGAAGAACAAACGGTATAAGCACAGAGTTCGTATCAATAAATACAAGGCCTTATAAGGATCACAATATATGTGGAAGTACGGATGAAAGAAAACAAATACATTTGGGATTCATGGAAGGATTGGAAAGGTTATATTATATCCGCGCCCACCATGTATGTAAGTACCTATGTTTACAAATGCCAGGGACCATATTCAGAAACGAGGGAATAAATATTTTATTGACACTTGTTACTTTATGAGTACTTTATGATTGGATTTAGGTTCCTGTCGTATAGTCAGTATTTAATTCTGCCTTAGAGCAGGGCAGGTCACCTTGTTGCGAACCAATCACTTACGAGTTTCGACCTACTTAGTTAGTTAGTTAGTTATACTGGGCCTTTTCCGTAACTCGACATCTATTGTGCCCTTTTTGTGTGAAAGTTTCGACCAAATTTCAGTATCTTTATGAGCACATGCGAAAATAAACCCACAGGAAAAGACCCCCACGGACGTCCTAAAAAAATAGCCAACGACAGTATATTTACCCACATCTTAATTAAAATTAGATAAATTGTTCGGAAATTCAATTTTCCCAAACTTCCTGGGATTTGCCCCACATTTTGTTCGTAAATGGAAAACTCTCTTATTCTAAAACGTTTAATTATACGGAAATCTATTAAAATATAAATTATTTTTGTACTTATACCTGTTAGTTTGACGGTTGCCATGTATGTGGGCATTTTCAGAAAAAAGTGCACCCTTTTAATGAAAATGGGTCTTCAATTTTCCATACTTTTTTTTTGTCAGGTTTGTAACGGCCCATACGAAATGTATGAAAAAATGCGTTACAAAGTTGACCAAAAAAAAGGGACACTATTTTTCTTTTCAAAACTTCCTATATTTTAAAAAAAAATTAAAATGGTACCCTATTTTTGAAAATGCCCACGTAACCGAAATACTCGTATAACTAGGAAAATATTTTTTGCGCTAAAAGCACTATACAGTACAGGTAAGTTTAGGACCTACTTAAACTGAATCGCGTTAAGAAAGACGTCATGGCAAGCCCCCTGAGCACAGTTAAGAACCTATGCCAGTGAACAATAATTAACAATCCAAATTCTGATCTAGGTACCTATGCCTCTTACGCTGGAATAAGCAAGTGTGATAGATAGGGCCCGGAATTTTGCGTGCGGTTTTTGAAAAGTCATAGGGAGAGTACACCAATGTTTATAGAAATATCGGTAATTCACTCATAGAGTTGTTGAGATTAATTATTTATCCGTAATTAAATAACACTTGCATTCTTGCAAGCAAATACCTACTCAGGTTATCAACTCTTTATTGATACCGATACCGATATCCGATATCCAACACTACCTGTTACAAATGTTATTAGGTATATATCTTTCTCTAACATGATAATGTCACGTAACACTATCCTTGTCACACCGTGTTATATAACATGGGAGCACCATAATATCTATAGGCACTGTCATAGGGGTGTTCAAACCTTAATCGGTTGGCATTTCATTTATACATAGGTATAAATTTTTCATCATTGACCGTTGACCGTAGTTTGAGGTATAATTTTTTAAAGACACTAATAAAAGACTCTATTTTTCGATATATCGATCAAAATTGGCGTTCTCTCCCTATGGCTTTTCGAAAACCGCACGCAAAATTCCGGACCCTAGTGATAGAAAGGCAGGCATACTCTCTCGTTCTCTATCTCTCTTCTTACCTTATCGAGGGTTATATATATTTTTTAATTAATCAATAAGCTCTATGAGCACGAGGTAGGTATTATGAGGGCGGATCAATGGTGTAGCTAACATAGGCATGAGCACTGGTACGTTGCGTTGCGTTGCGTCGCAGAAAATTACTTATTTTCACACAACGCACACAGTGCGACGATAGGTCGTAAAGTGCTCAATCAAAAATAAAAAGTTACAGAAATTGCAGCCTCGATTTCGCGACAGAAAAGTTCCATACAATTTTCAATATTTATCGATTTCCAAACGTGAAAAACACACAAATGACTTTCTTTTTTTAATTTTGAATTCGGTTAAAAAGTTGAAACTGTCATAAAAATAAAGGTATTAGCCCTAAACAGCCCATACAGAAGGTCGGTGGTTATTATTATAATGTTGGTATGGTACTCGTAGGTACCGAGATATTTTATAGTTTGTTTTTTTTAGCATTAGAGAGAACATAAAAGCAGGAAGCACGAGGTCTTTTATTTACGACATTTTATGTGTCAACAGTCAAACTATCTTAAACAGCCATTAAAAAATACTAACACTGTTATTTTCGTTACTAAAATTATAAAAGTGTTTTCAATATTTATATTTAAATAATACTTACAGTAATATATTTATTTTAAAACGATTTATTTTAATCCGTGTTATTTTAAATTTCTTAATTCAGTTCCGGGAAATGTTGCATAATAAAAAACCTAAAGAAGAAGACATTCGGAACTATCGGCCCGTTTTTTTAGCTGTCAACATTGTCAATCGTATTACGCTATTTTTTCGTGTTTTGTGATCAACGTTTTCGTAATTGAACCAATACATTACAATGTCTTCGTACTTTGTTTTGTGATAACTGTGAATACTAAATACAATGGACCAGCCAGATCCAGAGGCAGGCCCAAGTGTCTCGCGAGAAAGACGGTCTCGTAATACTCTGAATGTTTTGCCTTCAGCTTCACCAAAGGCAAAACGACAGAAACAGAGCCCGTTAACTACTAATGAAAAACGTGTGGTGCTAACATCACATATTTTGTCCTACAAAGAAAGGTTGTCGACGACTGCTTCTTTGTTTACCAAATTTCTAATCCTAAAAAAACGGACTATAGTTACGAGTATCTTGACTAGCGTAGGTATTGAAGGAAAATACAGTTAAATTTTTCTATTAATGTGTTGTTATTGCATGTCAAAACTTATAACGCCCGCCGCAACTGCCGCAAGTATGAAATTGAAGGTTTCGATTTTATCTGGTTTTGGTTTATTTGCACCATTTTTGAGAAAAGCAATATACTTGACTCGGCTGGAAAGGCATTTGCAGGCTTCATATTAATTTAAACATGATATTCAGCCTGCAAATCGCCATTTTCCATGCCAGTAATGTATTGTTATTATTATCGCGTATTAATTAGCCTTTTGAAGCCGTATCTGACGTCAAATGTATCTGCCGGTAATCTGACGGACATGAATTGCCGGCCATACTCGTATACATACGTACAAGCAATCCGTCAGATCTCCATATGGTCTAAGAGCTTTGGCACACTAACTAGAAGGGTTTCGTGGCTCTATAAATTGTACACCTATTTCTGTGGCTACCTCTCCGTCTAATGGTGGGTCTGTCCGCCGGGTATCCGCAATACAAATTTCCCATCCATTTATCGGCAGATCCGGCAGATATGCCCAGCTTTACATTGTAATTACTATTTACAACGAGATATTTACCATGTATATTTGTTTTTCAACCGACTTCAATATTTCTAAAGGAGGTTCTCAATTCGTCTGAATTTTTATTTTTATTATTTTTTTAATGGATGTTACCTCAGAACTCCATTACTGAACCGATTCGATTTTTTTTTGGTTTATTTTCAAAATCCATTTCTGATGATGGGATCCATGAGGAACTGAGGGAACTCCTCAAATTTGAAAGGCACATGCATAGTAATTTGGGTATTTTCTTGAGAAACTCGAGCATTTCTTTACAAAACTTACCAGTTTGATGGGGCAGACCTGATGATGACGACCAGGAACATGTCAAAGAGGAACTGCTTCATAATTCGCGGGCCCCAGCTGTATCCTTCATCTTTTGTTTGTTACGAAATGCCTTCGAGGTAGTCCTATTTGATTTTAATTATATTTTGATGATACATCATCATGCGGAATTAATGGAGCTGATGCTGAACCCTGGCCCGGCCAGTACCTTATGGAACTCAGGTTTGGTAGAACTTAGGGGAGCTACAACGGGAAACCTCCTCGAGTGCCAGGGCTCTTCTCATTCTCCTTGATCCGGTTGATCCGGGACAAAGGGAAGGGTTTCTGGACGGTGCTTCCTGGGGGCAACGGTTAGCGATCTCTTGGAAGATTCCGACGATTTCTTACTGGTGCTGCAAATATCCTGTCAGGGGGGGTTGGGGGGTTCCGCACAGGGAGTACTCTCATTGAGGGAGAGAACTTCTGAGTGTTGGCGTGAGGGGCCTTCGGGTCTGCCGACAGGAACACCGCTGTCCTGTATAAAACTGCGGTCCCGTACCCTGTCTAGGCAGAGGGCCTATGATGACGGACCGGGGGTTGCCACTGCTGGCCGGCGCCGGCGTGGTGGCTGCGAGGATGACCACCTCTATAAAAAATCGCTAAGGCAACCTGAGGGGGTGGAACCCGGGGTTTTTCCATCTCGCTCCCGGCGTGGAGGTTGTCATGAGGGACCAGCGTGTGGTGTCGCCCTGCACGCTACCTTCGGGCGGGGGAGCTTCGGCTCCAGGGGCTTCAGCCTCAAGGAGGGGACAGCTTCGGCTGTCGCAGCAGGCGGTGTTCGCGGTTGTGTGCTCGATCCCGTGTCACCGTCACAAACGCTGCAAGATGGGCATACCGTGGATGGTTTAGTGGGTAGTGCGGGTCCGGACCTGCGAGTCCCACATACCCGTCCTAGTTCCCCGGCTAGGCGGGATGCCTAAATGCATTCCTCCACGTAAAAAAAAAAGGTTTGGTAGAACTTACGAGAGTTCTGTTTTCGTCATTCAACTCGTGTTAACGATCAATTAGATGAACAGTTCTCAAGATTGAGCTGATGCTGCACCCTGGCAGTACCTAGTGGAACTCAGGTTTGGTGCAACATAGGCGAGTGCTATTTTCATGACTCGATTCATATAAACGAGCAATTAAGAGAGCAGTTCACAAGATGCAGCTGATGCTGAACCCTGGCAGTACCTAGTGGAAGTCAGGTTTGGTGCAACATAGGCGAGTGCTGTTCTCATGATTTGATTCGTGTTAACGAGCAATTAGGAGAGCAGTTCACAAGATGGAGCTGATGCTAAACCCTGGCAGTACCTAATGGAACTCAGGTTTGGTGAAACATACGTACGCGTGTGCTGATTTCGTTAATCGACTCATGTTAACGAGCAATTAGGAGAGCAGTTCACAAGATGGAGCTGATGCTGAACCCTGGTGGTAATATGTATGTAAGTTTTAAATACGATGTGAGGAAAATTAACAAAATAAAAACATAAATTAGCAATAATTCTCTTCCTTTAACTTATACCGGGAAGTCCAATTGAAGTCGGTTTTTTTTTCTTTAAAATTATTCGAGCTCCCGATATTTCGGCACTGTTCCAAGTGCCATGTTCACGGTGTAACTGAATATCGGGAGCTCGAAAACACAAATATACATGGTAAATATCTCGTTTTAAATAGTAATTACAATGTAAATGACCATATTAGCTTAAAATCAGCTATATATATACATTTATTGTCAGATCTGGTCGGCACGTTACACGTAGCATACATTGACGGATTCATGTCCGCTGGATGTACAGCGGACATGTATATCAGACGGACAAGGTGCGTATATTTGCGGCTATTCAAAATAATTACCTAGTTGAAATGGCGGACATAATGCCTTAAGGCCGACCAGTGAACCAATGGGCTAAACCAGAAATACCTTACAATTAAATTATATCTTCCCTACGGTGGACTCTCACACCGAAATCATGTATAAAGAAAACTCCCGTGTTCTTGAACAATTGTTTCATAACTATTAATTTGAAATTAGAATACAACGATAAGTTGAAAGAATATTTAACCGAAGCAGTGTTAATACTTAATTATGATCATTTGCCACGACCTAACGCTAACCCGTTACAAGTAATTTTTTTTAAATATTTTTTTATCAACCCCCGTAAACACCCCTTAAATTTCGCTTGGTTTGCTTTCTTAACTAAACTACGGGAAAAACCAGCGGTGGTACTGTTTTCCTTTTTTAGCGCGGGGCCCCGGTGGTGATGCTATTGTTCTTTTTTTATGCGAGCCCCCTTCCTTTCTCGTGATTATTGCTTCCTTAATTCACTTAATGTTACTTACGACTTTTCTCGGGAAAAGCCAGCGGTGATGCTATTGTTCTTTTTTATGCGAGAGCCCCCTTCCTTTCTCGTGATTATTGCTTCCTTAATTCACTAAATGTTACTTACAACTTAAAATAAATAATAAATAAATATTATAGGACATTCTTACACAAATTGACTAAGTCCCGCAGTAAGCTCAAGAAGGCTTGTGTTACGGGTACTCAGACAACATAGGTATATATATAATATACAAATACTTAAATACATAGAAAACAGCCATGACTCACGAACAAATATCTGTATTCATCACACAAATAAATGCCCATACCGGGATTCGAACCCAGGACCATCGGATTAGCAGGCAGGGTCACTACCAATAACGCCAACCGGTCGTCTAAACTTTTCTCGGTTAAAGCCAGCGGTGGTCCTGTAATCCTTTGTTATGGAGCCCCCTTCTTATATCGTGATTTTTGCTTTTTTAATGTATAAAATGTCACTTACGACCCTTTTCGACTGAACCAGCGAGTAAAATGTACTCATTTTTCATCATTCACCAAATCAGCATTAAATATAGTGGCTTCAAAGAAACGGAGCTCAAATAAATAGGTACTTAGTTTACACGAACCAAACATGCCTAGGTACCTATAGGTACTAATATGGCCTGCAAAAATAACCCCTCCGATATTTGGATAAAAATTAGGGTAAACCTGTACAAGTTGATCCTTAGAGGTAAGATGACCCCTATTAATTGCAAGCACTCCACAAGCGCCATCTAGTTCAAATTTTCATCCATTTCGTGGCTCATCACACTCCAGTTCGCCAATCAAAGTGTCATGCCGACGTGTGCGCTGCGTCGGATTTAACATAAAAAGAAATCTGACCGGTTGATTTAGTGTAAGGTAGAATTGGAACTTGTGTCACTTTTATCATAAATGGAATTGCAATACTTGTTATTTGTGTGGCTTCCTAATACGTTTGTTTTTGATGTTTTAGGCATGAAAAGCTAGCGGCGTCCCTATAGTTTATGTCAGAAAATGTTGAGTGAAAATAGTATATTAATACTTGGGGTAAGATGATTCCCTACTGCGTGTTCTTTGATTTTATTAATATTTACATATATTTTTAAACGGTTTTAGCAACAGATTATGCCGCGTAATAAAATTAGAAAAACTGTACGAGGCGACAGTGGGAGCCGCTCTTAATTCATAAATAATAGAGGACAGTCTAACATAGAGATCAACTAAGCCCCAAATTAAGCAATGCACATACTTACATAGATAAATACATACGTATATACATAGAAAACGTTCATAGAGTCAAACCACGTTATCTTTTCTCAGCAAATGAACGGCCAAACTTGAAAGTGTTATTTTAAATGTCAAACTTCTATGAAATTATGACGTTTACTTAACACTTTCACAGTCTGTGCCATCAAAATCTAGGAAACTTAGCGTAGACACACTAAAAAACGGAAAAAAACGTTCGTGATAAGTAGGTACCATACCAAATCATAATAGTTTTTGAACTAAATTATTTTCATTTTCGTAGATCCCTTGGACCCAAACAAGATGACATCAAAAACACAAATCCGAAAAAATTTTTAGTTATGTAGTTTTTGTAAACATCCCTTCAATTGTGCTCCTTAATATTTCAAATACTAGGACATAACGAGACTTAACTTTATCCTTTTTTTGTTTTAAAACGTTATAGTCATAATATTACCATAACTTTTCCATAAAAAAATTAAAATTACTCGAAAGGGGGATTGATCACTGGGATTGATCACCGCCAAAGCCAAAAAATCCGTTGGTGTGTTGGGTGTCAGACTATACAACACATTGCCTTCCGAAATAAGAGCTGCCCCCAGTGATGCCATATTCTCAAATAAAATTAAAAAAATATTATTAGAATTAGCCTGTTACACTGTAGACGAATTTTTCGAAAAGGTGTCATTGATTCACACATGAAAATATAAATTAGCTTATAACTTTTATATTTACGTGTAAGTAGAGTATTTTAATTGTATAATTTTATGTTGCTTTAATTTATTTAATTGTTTCAACGGGGTTTTAATTGTAAATTGACATTGTGTTTCCTTTTTATAAGTATTGTGACATGTTTTTAATAGTTTTAAATGACTAACTTATGCAATTTATTATTACACATAAATGTAAATCTATTTTATGTACCTGATGCTTGACTTGTAATTAATTTTATCAATAAATATATGAATATGAATATGAATATGATCATCTTACCCATACGACAGGGATCTACTTGGACACCGAGGTGTACAAGATGATCACTTTATAGGGTATGGGGAAAAACAAAATATTATAATGAATCCTAATTAATTTTAATATTAGTTTCACAATAGAAACTTAAATAAATCTAACCGCCTTCACTTTTGCACTGCACGAAAAAAATTTTGATTTTACGGCTAATGCTGCTTAAGGGGATCATCTCGTACAGGTTTCCCCTCTGTACAGGTTTCGATAGCTACGCCAGAAATTAACACAAAATCGTAGGGAATTGAACTTTAACGTGAAAGACACAGGCGTATTGCAAACGTAATATCGCTAAAACCGGCCCGACATTTATTTCCAAGTTTTTCAACAACACATGCGCAGTCAACACATACAATACGATGATGCAATACGACTCATTATGGCAGAATAAATACAACCCGGCTAAATTCAATATAGTTCGGCTAATCACCTGTCTCTTTCCATCACACGACATCTTAAATCTCTCTCTCTCATCAAATTAAACCAACCGTGACCTTCACATTTCTGAACTAGTAATTTCTCACCTCAGCACGCCTACCACGAACATCGAAAATTGGCATTGACGGGAAAACCTCTTTGTCACTCCAATATGCAAGTGTGACAAAGATGGAGATACAAATCCGCAATCGTTCGATCTTCGTAGTACAGGCCCAGATCCAGACACAGTGTCTGTCAAGTAAAGAGTGCCCAAACGCAAAATCCTATTTTATGGGCATAGATTTACGGTTCAGAATACTAATTGCATTTTATTTTTAACACGTGGGACCACGACATTGCCGGCCGGCTAAAATTAAACACTGCATTATATCACTGTGTTATTGTCTCGTTTCTTTCGCTAGGTTATGAAAAGGACGGAGTTAAAATTTAATCGCTCACTGTGAAGGTTTAATCATTACAGTGTGACAGCGCGCAGCGGGAAAACGATTCCACGTCTAGTTTTCGTTGACGTGCCCAACCCGGCGGCCGCTGTTATAATAACGAAGTGTTTTATTGAAAAAGCCCCCGAGTTCTAGTTAACTACAAGTAAGTAGGTATTTTCTGCACTAATTTTGTTATAATTAAGTGTATATTCTCATTTATGGGAAATCTTAGTACCTTATTCATATACAAAATAATATTCTGTACCTTATTGTATACTGACCGGAATAAGCTAACGCAAGTGTTTTAGTTATTTAATTGTTATAAATGAATTTAATTTCCCTACAACCCTGTGTTCAAAAAATTCAGGTTAAATTTTTTTAAATCAATAATTTTAATTTAGCCAGAAAATAACAGAAGCACTTAGGGTAAATGTACATATAAATAGCATATGTAACGAAGAAATATAAACCTGTGTTTTAATTACATTTGAGAACTAGGGTCAACGACCCTTATTGCCAACCAAAACAGATATTTGTGAGCACCTTTGCTGTTCCTGTATATGAGTATATCTGATGGCGACTGTACTATTTTGTAGGGCCAAAGGAACGTTGTTGCATAAGTACCTACATACTTTCTTGAGATTCGTGAATAGTAGGTAGGCTGTATAAGCCTACCTACTTACCCTTACTAAATGTTGTAAGATGTGGTTTAAAATAAATAAATAAAATGATTGCTTAGTTTATGGATCCGATTTTAACACATTTTTATTGTGTTACCATTATATATTTGTTACCTATAAGTATCATAAGTCATTACTTACGTGCCCATTTGACAATAAGTGTAATTATGCCATGAATTTATTTTATTGGTTTCAGTTTAAGGATGTGTGGTATTTGGGCAATATTCGGAGCTAAAGATGGGGTGAACCTAAGGTGCATCAAGTGCTTCGCCGCGATCACGCATCGCGGGCCGGACGCATGGCGCGTCGAGCAGGACGCCCGCGAGCCTGGCGCTCTGCTGGGCTTCAGCCGCATCTCCATCGTCGACGGCCTGCACGGTATGCAGCCCATGAAACTCCATCGTTACCCCCGCACCACACTCATCTGCAATGGCGAAATATTTAACTGCGAACTCCTCCGAACCGAACACGGTTTCCCCTACGAAACGAACTGCGACGTCGAGGCCATCATCCACTTATACCACAACTTCGGCATCGCTGAGACCGTCAGGAAGCTCGACGCCGAATTCGTCTTCTGCCTTGTCGATGGCGAGCAAAGGAAAATTTACTTAGCTCGAGACCCATACGGCGTTCGTCCGTTGTTCCGTTTTCATGACCCTGAGAGCGGCAGCATGGGCATATGCTCGGAAGCTAAGGGATTAGTTGGAATTAAAGAATCTGCAAGCGAAACGGCGATATTAGAACCATTCCCACCCGGCCATTTCCAAGTTTGGAGCATGCTTGATGACGGCAAGGTGAAATTGGATCACACGGAGCAGTTTTTCAAGCCGGGAGTGTCCCTAAGTTACAAACCATTTGTTCCAGAAAGCGTTTTGGAAAAAATGAATATTTACGAGAAAACGGCACATTTATTAGAAGCCGCTTGCCGCAAGAGATTGATGTCGGATCGACGAATTGGATGCTTCCTTAGTGGTGGGCTGGATTCATCGCTAGTCACCGCCTTGGTGGTTAAACTCGCGAAAGAGCACAAACTGCCATACAAAATACAAACATTTGCGATAGGAATGGGAGATTCCCCAGATTTAGCTGCAGCTCGAATCGTAGCGGATCACTTAGGCACAGAACACCATGAAGTCCAATTTGATGAAAATGACGTAAGGGAAGCCTTAGACAACGTTATTTACCACCTGGAAACGTTTGACATTACCACGATCCGCGCGAGCATCCCTATGTATATTTTGTCAAAATATATAAAAGAGAAAACTGACACTACGGTAGTGTTTAGCGGGGAAGGTGCGGATGAGGTGGCTCAGGGCTACATATATTTTAGAGACGCGCCATCTGCAGAGGCAGGACATGAGGAAAGCTTACGTTTGCTGTCTGATATCTACTTGTACGACGGCTTGAGAGCAGACCGAACAACGAGCGCGTTCAGCTTAGAACTCAGGGTACCATTCTTAGATATTGAATTCACACATCATTACTTAGGCACGGACCCGAAATTGCGCCAGCCACAAGATGGAGTAGAGAAACATTTACTGCGAAGTAGTTTGGCAAAAAGCGATCTGTTACCAGATTCGATATTGTGGAGACATAAAGAGGCGTTTTCAGATGGTGTGGCTTCGGTGAAGAAGTCCCTATTCACAACTATAGGTGAAATCATAGCGGACAGGTACAAAGATGAGCCCACTCAGTACAAGGGTGTCCAGCCTACTACAACTGAATCTAAATATTATCGTCACGTTTTTGAAAAATCATTCCCAGGCCAATTTAACTTCACGCCCTACTACTGGATGCCTAAATGGGTCGAAGTTTCAGACCCTTCTGCTCGGTTTATAAAGCATTATGCTGCTAAATAATAAGGTCCCAAAAATAGGTATAAAATTATTTATTAAAATAAAAATACCTATAACGCTGTTATTTATCGTTTCTATATTTCCCTATAAAATATTTGTTTTAGAAAGAACTTGTTCCATGATTAGTTAGAAAAAAATACCACACGTAGTTTCTTAAAATTAAATTGCTCCATAGTGCAACTATTACAAAATATAAGTATTTAAGACCTAATTTGATTGTGCCCTTTGTCTACTGACTGCTGATATTACTAAAGGTGCATTTACCCTATGGTTGCAAATAAGTATAAAATTTTCAATGTAAAGTTACTCTCGGTCTAATAGAATCAATTAAATTCTCTATGTGCGGGCAATCTACATTATGAACACGGAAATTTCGCAAATGATATTTCGGGTCACCTGCAAGGGAGAACCTAACTCGACTGCTGTTATTGGATTGATACCACGTTCCACTCGAAACACCGGAACATTGGCTTACATCTGGTGATACAGAAAGTAGTCTACTGGTCATGGACGTGGATTTCTGCACGTTACACGCTATGCGAGACAGAGATTTATCAATTCTGGTCATATTCTTGTCAGTTTCAACTTCTTGGTCTTTAAAAATTTTGTTGAGTCCGTTACGAAGAAAACTGAATGCGATTAGGCAGGTTGGACATAAAATATTATCATCGTACAGTTTCAATGCACCGCTGTGTGTCGATTGAGTTTCAGTCGAAGCATGTTGAGGATGAACTTGCACGCGTTTATCGACTGAATTCTTTGTTTGATCAGTTGGGAGTGTCGTGGTAGCGGTTTTTAACGCACATTCCGCTCTATTCTGTTTACTGACCCGGTTGCTCGTTGCACAAGTGTTGCATTTACATTTTATGTGCGCCAGCTGGTACTTGAGTTGCTGGAGTTCGTACGGGTCTAGGTTTTTGTCACAGCCAAGCGAAGGTTGGAGATGCACTGGTTTATAAAATGTTGATATTCTCTGCATTGTCGTGGAATGAATTACCTGACTACGACGAGAAACTGGTAGTAGAGAAGTGACGTGGGTTTTATAAAGGCGTAGACGGTAATTCACACACAGCTGGATTTATTTCATTTTAATGTTTATAATATGATTCGATGTTTATACATTTTGAATTATTTATTAAGCTGTGTTAGGTTTCATTGTATGGTTCAATTTGATAAAATGCCTAAGGTAAAGAATATAAAACATGACACGAAACACACTCACATTTTACCGTGATTCAACTTAATGTCTAACACATGTCTAACAAAACGTCACATTTTTTTGGTGTGTCCACAGCCAGATAACAGTTTGAAGTACTTGTATCATTCTAAAAACTAGCTGTCATTTTGGTGACCTTTAGAACCAGACGATTAGATCAGTTTGGACGCAACAGAATAATGGTTGAGATGACTTTTCGGCGTTCAGCAAAAATGACTGAAATGAGCAGTAAATAAACCAACCATTTAGAATTCTCTTCACGCATTTCAATATAATTAGTTCAGGTACCATGTGATTTACTATCGTAAAGGCACTGCAAATTTTGCAATAGGTAGAAAAAAAATCCGATTTCTAACAAGATCAGAACACAACGCAATGTCAAAACCATGTAAGGTAAGATCTCAAACATAGGAACCTAGCTGAGTATAATCCCGTTGACTAAAGTTCAGTAGGTAGTACCTGGCTAAACCTTGCATAGGACGAGAAGTAGATAACCTGTCTTACCTTATTTTAGTATGATTTAAATAGGTACCTAGTTTATTTGGTAACAACCTACCACTACTATGTGAATACCCAAGTGACTATAGGTATAACAGAATAAACTTCACCAACGCAAACTGTGATTTTATGACGTGCCAATTTCACACGCTCACACGGCTCACATAGGGTTTGAACACTCAAAAGTAATGAATCAAATGCGTGCGTGACGACCGTAAAAACTAAGAATTGGCACATCATGAAATACCAGTTTCGTCTACCATATTTCAGCCATTCTGCGACTGCCGAGGTTGCGAATGCTCGACCTGCCCAAATGCTTTCTCTAAGCTCGCTATAAAAGAATCGAGCGACTACATCTGCGATCACGGATCGCGGCCGGAGTGCGGGTGCACCAGAAATAGGCCAAAAAAGGGGAATTTGGTCAGCCAGACGTGCATTTTGGACGAACCCGAGCCGATACTAGACCCGAAGCGCACGGAAAGCATTATGAAAGTTTTGAAATACGATAAGAGTTGCAATTGCAAGGTAAGTAGGTCATCAACGGTGAACAACACTATACACTCATCCCTTTTTTGGGAAGATAGACTAGATAAATGACAAAGAATCATTCTGCCTTACGATTCTAATTTCTACGAGTTTATGCATTAGTAACAGCGACTCTAGCTAAAATAGACCAATTTGTTCCTGAATAGTATAGGTACCTTAAACGGTCCCAGGGCTCCTTGAGCCGTGGCATACTCGTAAGTCTGGAAAACGCTGGGAAGAAGGAGAGTAGAGTCAAAACACTTTATCTCTTCCAACTGCCAAGCAAATTAACTGTCAAACATTTAACACTTTCACAGCCTGTGCTATCAAAATCAGGTCTACCGATTTTCACAGTATTTAGGAAGCCTTTCTTTACATTGTACGGCGCCTTTTAGAGAGGTCATCCCAATTAAATTGGATATTTACTTACTTAAACAAACTCTCCACAGCCTCATTAACTAAAGAGATTTATATTATAAGTACATTTCAGCCTAAAGACGCCCATTGCTGGGCATAGGCCTCCCCCAAAGATCGCCATGACCATTGCTCCTGTGCTACCTGTTGGTCCTGATCTCTTCTAATTCGTGTATACTTAGAGAAAATCATACTGTTTTTGTCTATCGCTAGTACAATCAACTACAAAGATATGAATACAGTCAAAATGCCAAAAATATGTATACGGGACTTTATTGCTTGAACACTTTGGCTGTATTCATATCTTTGTAGTTGACTATACCTACTACCACTCCTAAAAGAGTGATGGATATAGGTAGTATATTTTCTCTAGTTACTGAAATACAGTCTGGTCAAATAGGACCAAGTTGAACAAAATCGCCGTCAATAGAACTTACAAACGATGTAAACAAAAGGTGTCTCTTTATATTTTCACACTACCTCATCAAACACCATTCAAGCTGTTCACTGCTGAAACGGTCCTATTATCGTATCGTAACAGTATAGAAAACGTAAGATACATAACTTAACCTTGGAGATTTAATTAAAAACATAAAAGTTAGGTTAGGTTAGTCCAGGAAGTTGGATTGACGGCGAGTTTAGACTGTAGTCGCCCTCTATTTATCTACTATTATAATTATTTTATTGATAAAGGTGGTAACCCGCGCCCTACGCGCCGACGTTCACCGCTACTTGGGTTTGCTGGACAGAAATCGAGAGTACCCGCAATCACATCCGCCTGAAGACCCCGAAGAAAACGAAGACTCAAGAGCATAGACTACCTCCAAACGAGATTAGACTTTAGGTAATAAATATCTCTACAAGTATGTTTCATACTTTTTGACTTTATAATTTCAAAGGAAAATTCATCGTGATGATTTTATACGGTTCTTCTCTTTTTCCATTCAAAATTAACTATAATACCTACTTACTTGAGGGTAGGTAACAGAAAAAAATATTGTGATGTCAATGTCTAGTAAGTATATGATGGCTTGCATTAAAAAGCTAAAAAACTTTCGTTTAATACATTTTTATTGAACAGAGATAAATAGTATATGAAATACAAGACATGCAAAAAAAGGAATATACAAAGTTAAATCGCAGCAGGTTCAAAAATAAGTAAGGTCAACGTGGCTATTTCCGTCTTACGGCGTAGTCCGCCTAAATCTCCCCTGCGTTGACTACCTATATGAATTGTACGCAGCGCTGCCAACTCAAGTCGACAATCAGGATAGCCTTGAGTTATCGATTGAGTCGACAGCACTAGACGATATTAGCCACATAATTTTTTTTTGCATTTGGACAATATTTTAATAGTTGGTAAAAAATATACGCGACGTTAAATTTAGATTCGGCTATCTATGAATCAACAATCAAAACGATCAAAGCCTAAATAATTAAAACTATTCGGCCAAGAATAAATGCACAATATTATCATTCCGGTATTTAAATGGTTCAGGTAAGGTAAGGGTTTCAATTCCCACAATTTTATAGTTTGCTAGAGAAAGCATTGTTAATTAAATTAAATCGTCCGTTCGATTTTGTCGCCATCTTCATTTTTAGCAGCTAGCTCATCTCTCGCTTTCCTAAACTTTTCAGACATATAGTTCCAATACTTGCCCCTAATTTTATCATACTTGTTCGCCAGATCTTCGCATAACGCCACACCCCTAGTGGGATTATGTAGACAACCTATTTCATCTTTCTTTATAGCTTCGTCACAGATATCTAGAATGAAAGCGAGAAGGAACGGCGATCGGCACTTGTTTTTATATAATTCCTCGCAAAAACCTGTTACCACGCAATTCCCGCTTAGCCCTCTCTTATCGTGTAGTAATAAGCCTCGTAAATAGTTCCAAGCGCTCTCGTTGTTCTTGACGTATTTGATTTTGTCCATGGTGTAGCATATTTCTTTTTGTACGTTCATGTCGGACCAGCCGAGGTGGTTGTTCATGATGAAGTAGCGCTGGTTCCACGCGGAGTTGTTCCGCACGTCCTGGGTGAGAAGGTTGTCCACGAAATCCATTTCACGATCGTACAGACTGGAATGAGATAAATATTGAATGTTTACTTTTCAAAGTCATAAGTCATATACAAACACGTCAGTCAAACGCAGGGAGACTTCATGGGTTCTGCATAAAAGTGCATAAGTTTTGAAATGGTGGAAACTGATAGGTACAGTTCCCCCGTGAATATGGTGCTTGCAACAGAGCCGAAATATCGGGTGCTCATTGAAACAAACATAGGTACATGGTAAATACTTATCCCGCTTTAGACTGTAGTTATAAGTTAGAAACTGAGTTTTTTCACGTTTGTCTTAAAATTCGTAACGTCCGTCCCAGACCCATGATATTCGGTGACCTTTAGAACGCCAAAATGAAGATTATGAGGAATTTCTAACTTATTAATAACACTCATTTCGAAGTGGAGTTTTTTAAGCCAAGTCAACTGTATCATCGCAGTACCTACCCTTTTCGACAATCAGGTAATGCTTGTTACTGCACAGGACGGCCGAAGGTGTTTTGCTTAACCTTACTGACCGAATCAGCATGCTTACCACGAACATCAAAAATTGGCATTGACGGAAAAACCTCTTTGTCACTCTAATATGCAAGTGTAACAGAGATGGAGATACAAATCCGCCATCGTTCGATTTTGGTGGTACTAGCCCAGGTAAAAACGTATTTAAAGTACTTAATAATAAGCATTTTAGTGAGTCCACTATAACTTCCGTGTAACTTACATAAAGGTATTTATCGCCTATTCCCTGTGTTGTCACGCGTGGTAGTTCTTGGGGCCCTGTAGTAAGACGTCACTTGTCAGGACCAACTTCTTTAGCCCTAGCACAAGAGTAGTAAATTACCTACCATTGTTTAATCCGAAGAAAAGTTCTGTAACTTACTCAAAGGTCTTTATAGCCCATTGCCTGTGTTGTCACGCATGGTAGTTTTCGGGGCCCTGTGCTAATGCGTCACTCATCAGGGCCAGCTCCAGCGACTGGTTCCACAAGAACTGTCCTGTAACTTACCCAAAGGTCTTTATAGCCCATTGCCTGTGTTGCCACGCGTGGTAGTTCTTTGGGTCCTGTACTAAGGCGTCACCCGTCAGGGCTAACTCCTGCGACGGGTCTTGCAGCCATTCCACTAGAACTTTCCTGTGATGCCACACCTGGAAATTGGTAATAGTCTTTATTAAACCTCGACGGAAAAGGTGAGATGTTGTAAGTAAGTTAAATATGTAGGTCTGTATCGTGAATCCCGAAAGGGTGAACCGATTTAAGTGCGGATTTTCAAAAATCGACAGTTTGTTTGTCTGACTGACTCTTAGCCATGTTTGATGCAAATTTTGTATGTGTGATGTATTGAAAGTTGTCAAACGACATTAAACTCAAATTGGAACGAGTCATTGAACCTCAAATGTTGGTTTAGGAGTAAGGAGAATTCACATTAATGCCCGCAATCTAAAACTGGTTCACAAACTGGTTCATAGATATGTATCAAGATATTTGTCATATGCTGCTGTGAAGCGTGTAAATGTTTACTGAGGTATGAACATAATTATTACCCTTGAAAGGGTAAATAACGATTGATATAATAAAGATCACAGCTTTCAACTTAAACTACTAAACATCATTAAAGGCTTTTATATGGACTGCACGCCAAATGTGCTGATCATAATCCGTACATAATAAAATAAATACATAAAATAATAAAGCCTTTATTTTTCTGTTAGCATGAACATTATAGAGTTTGACATAAGTAGTCGTAGTTTATTAATTGTTAGATGCGCATGCCAACTGGACCCCTCTTCGGGTGAAGGCCTCCTCTAGAGATTGCCACTCTTTTCTCTTTTCTGCTCGATTTGGCCAATTTTTTGTACCAATTTTGTCTATTTCACCCCTCCATCTTGCCTTTGGATGACCTACATTTCTATGTCCATAGGGTCTACATGGTCACAGCCTTTGTCCACCTGCTGTCAGTGTAGCGTACTAAATGGCCCGCCCATCTCCATTTCAGGCAGCGTGCAAAGGTTAGTGCATCTATTACGCCAGTCTGCTTACTTATTGCCCTATGGCAGACTCTGTCTTGGAGTTTTATTTTTAATGAGCTGCGTTGTAAGGCTCTTTGACACGATGTTAGTGTTCTGTTGGTTGTTGAGTCGAATATCCATATCTGACAGCCATATGTGAGACAGGGGAGGAGGCATGAGTCTATTACCCTTTTTTTTTAATTTAAAGTCCATGTTAGATGTCATAACTTCCTTGTAGCTCCAGAACTTTTTCAAGTGGTTGATATGCGCCTGTCAATTTAATCAACAGATTTTTGATAGGCAGAGATGAAAGGATATTTAGTTTGATAAATTGTTTTACTACTTACTTGATAATTTTTAGGTGAATGTGTGATAACAGATTCAACATAATCTAGTTCAGGTCTCAAGTCTGTCCCCAGAGCTTTCAACAAATCTCTCCTGAAACATAAAGTTCCAAATATTTATATCACATTAGAGCTGAGAAAGATACATTTAACATCACTATCACCACTACTACTGCTATCTATCATTGTGCTTTCTACAGCAGAGTAGGTACCATGGACAAGAGGTTTGGGCCCCCATACTCTGTAAAAAAATGGGACGACACTATGATGTTGCCTCTTTTTAATTTATATCTTCTTCTGTAATACTGTATATACTTTTTGTACAATAGCAACTATAACACTGTTTAACTTTTGGATTGATTAAATCACTTGTCAGTGATATTGTTACCAGTACTAGTTGTACAGTACATTCCAAATGCTTGAATGAGATATAGGTACATATATTGCCAGCTAAAAATATGGCCCATCTAGACTAGAACACTCATCACTTCTATCTTTTATGGTAAAAACTGTGTTGGTATCTACAGAATGCAAGTTTTAATTCATATATTTAGAAGCAGAAATAATCCAACTGTTAGATGACTTTGAAAGATGGAAGAGGCATTTTCCTTTAGGCAAATGCCATGCCTTGTATGATATCTATGTAGATTTCATACAAGAAAATCATCAGATAAAGATTATGTTCAGATAAAAAGGGCTTTTTAAGTTAATAAATAAATTTCTATAAGATAAATTATTAAATATTAAAATTTCATCCAGCTGTAGTTATTCAAGAATTATCCATCAAAGAACAAAACAGTCAAAACAGACTACATTAGTTATTATTTATTTATTTATGGTACCAATAAGTTTTTCGGAAGTTATGTATGAAATATCATTTGATATTTACTGTTCCCATTTCGGTGAAGGAAAACATCATTGAGGAAACTGGACTTATCCCAATACCCACTGGGTTGGAAGGTGATTACTAGTTTTCAGTGAAACCTTCACTGGAAACTAGTGCCTACACCAATTCTTGGGATTAGTTTCCAAAGCGGACCTCAGACTCCCTAAGCTGTGGCATAAGTTGGGAATAAGAAGAAGAAGACATAAGTTACCGGTATTGCCACACTGTATAATTAGCTGCATTAAGTACCACTGCATCTTTTGTCAGTTTCAAGGCCCGCTCCGACTTTTCATTGTTCTGCAATACAGCCCTGAAGTAGCCGTACACATCTTCGACTGAAAATTGATAGTTTAAAGTAATAATTTACAAAAATTATAAAGTTTGGGTAGTTATTGCTTCTACCACTCTGCTGTCAAGAAGGCTTAGGTAGACTTACAAATGCAACATTAAAATCAGGAGAAATAGATGGTAAACAGACTTATCCAATAGATGGTCTTATCCACATTGACTTAATCAAATTTCATTCTCAAAAAAGCCAATACCATCCTTAATGTAGTTTGGGCATATATTTTTTTAGATTGTTTAACATTGCAACCTAAGTTTATACTAATTCCACACATGTATTTGGAAACATGGAGATAATTCAAACTTTATAATAAAGCTTTTCAGCAACCCCAATACCATGCAATAGTGTGCAAGGCTGGATGTTACTAATAGCAAATAAATCGCATTTGATAAGATCAGTCTTATCACTGTTATCAAACATACACAACATAACAATTTACATAAGGAAAAAATGCAACACATTGTACCAATGCAGTAACCTATTAACATAAATAGATCATAACTGATTACTATTTTTATAGCTCTAACCTCTAAGCTCTACCTGTGTGATTACATTTGAGCTCGAGCTATAATGTAATTACATTAGAAAGTAATCATGATACATACATTTCTCGGAATGGGCAATGACTACCACAGGTCTGGGTCCATCGTTTTCAGGCACCGGAGTCACGTCTTTCCACTCCGGCCGATCCCGGTAAGGCACCCAGGCAGCATCCCCGTCAAACTCATTATCAGACATGCTCACTGAACACTTCGAAAGCTAATACACTAATTCAACACTTCTACAGGTAAGTTAAACGCTCTTATCAATAAAGTACATAGACGTGATCAAACAGTAGTTAAGTCAAGGGTTCTTTCAATTTAAGTCACCAGTTTATGTATATTTGAATGCGGATTTAACACAAGTAATTTTATTTAAACAGGGCCTTGGCAATGAAAGTGGAAGTCGACGTTTTACAGCCTATCCAACGAGCAACCTCTACTCTCATTGACAATTTAAATATTTTTAATTTGACACTGACTGATAGTGATGTCGTGATGTGACGTGTGTTCGAGAACGTTCAGATACCACGAATCAAAATCAGCTACTAGCTTAAGCTAATATTACATGACATGATTTTTCGCGGCCAATCGGTCGCATCGGCCTGTGAAATCCTAAGCATAGCCTAAGCAGGAATGAGGATTACCGCGAGTCAATTTTCTGCTAGGGGCGCTAGATCTCAGCTATCATCAGTATCATCTAATCAGTACCTATTGGCCCTGTGCATACATACCTACATAATCCATGTAGTGGGTTCTGTTTCATGTAAGTAAGTATATTTCGAGTTGCAGTGAACAGGGAGGCTGTAAATAAACTTATTTTACAATTAGACCCCTCTAAGTCGGCAGGACCAGATAAACTACCTGGTCAGTTTATTAATTATAAAGTGCGCATATACTATTGCCGCGCTAATCTCGCTTCTATTTAAACGTTTACTTGATGAATTATCTGTGCCGTCTATATGGAAATTAGCTTTTATTAAACTAGGTACACCTGTTAATAAAAAGGGTCCAAAAACGGATGTTGCCAATTATAGACCTAACTCTAAACTTTGTATTATTTCTAAGGTATTTTAGAAGTTGGTCTCTACTCAGGTTTACGATGCAATACACAGCCATGCTATTTCAGCCCCAATCAGTGAGGTTTTCTTCAACGAAGATCTACCGTTTCTAATTTATCCCTTCTTAATGATTATGTGACAGAGGCCATGGGCAAAGGCCGGCTGTAAGCCAAACATTCGAGAAGCCGAGAACTCGAATGGACAGTCACCTGCAATAGTATACGACGCAATGAAGGCCGCAAAAATATGTGACACGCTCTTATGGCAGTACAAACAAGAATGTGTCAGATTATTTTGCAGCCTTCATAGAGTCCTATACGTGTACTATTGCAGGTGACTGGACAAGGGAGCTCTGTCTGTACACTCGTGTCTCAGCTTCTCGAGTGTTTGGTGTACAGCGGGCAGCGGGAAAGGCGCCGAGTTAAATACCCTTAACAAACTATCCGCTCGTATACAGGCTGCCTGTAGGAAGGATCAAAATACTCACCTTCGACGAGTATGTGAAGAGATCGAAGTACATGCAGACAGACACGAATCCAGGGACTTATTTCATAAAATCCGGTGTATCACTAAATCTCTCTCTTCAAAGACCTGGGCGATAGAGAATAGTCAGGGTGAGGTGGTTACTGCACTGCAAGACATATCCGAAGTGTGGAAAACTTATTGTCAATTACTTTTCCAGGATCCTTTTTCGGAAAGCTTTCCTGAAATACTGCTAAACACAAAGGAGATGGAACCTGATATTTTCAAATCAGAAATCAGGGCTGCAATTAAGCATCTAAAAAGTGGTAAAGCCGTAGGTGGAGATGCTATCCCAATCGACACTATAAAAGTCATGGGGGAACAGGGAGTGTCGATATTCCATTCCTTATGTAATAGGATTTGGCTAACGGGTGAATGGCCTAAGGAATGGGCGAACACGATCTTTGCCCCCCTGCATAAAAAAGGCTCGATAAAAGTATGCAGCAATTATCGCCTTATTGCTCTCATATCACACGCAAGTAAGATCTTATTGCACATCCTAAATGAGAGACTAAAGACCTTTCTTTCTAAAGAGATCGCTCCAGAGCAAGCATCAGGTTTTGTAAAAGGGAAGGGCACCCGCGAGCAGATTCTCATAGTGCGTCAAATAGTCGAAAAAACTAGAGAGTTTAACAAACTAACATACATCTGCTTCGTTGACTTCTCAAAAGCATTCGACTCCGTAAAATGGCCGACACTGTGGAAAACTCTCTTGGATATGGGAGCGCCAAAACACCTTATCTACATCTTACGACGTTTGTACGAAGAGGGAACAGAACATCAGTACAGAGCATGAATATTCTGGATTTTCTAATTTACTCAACTTTTGAAATTACCCCACACACCCTATAACTATAGGAACTATTTTTCTTTTCCCGTATTCGATATGAAAAGAGTGTTAAACTCGGGTGAAGGTACATTTCGGTCTCAAGTATAGGCGCTCTCATTACGTTCTAGCGCCAACATGCCTCGACTGAAATGGGTGCCTTCCCTTGGTTAAAAATCCACTAGCCTAAAGGACAACAGACGGTGACAGAAACGGCAGAAATTCATTAAAGTTTTTAATTTGTTACAACTATTAGGTAATAAATTAAGAGGAATCTTTCTGCTCACTTAAATCTAATGTTTAACATTGAAGTATCAGCGTTTGAATATTTACAAAGCATGGGTCTACCATGCGTAAGTCAGGCCAAGTCCGTTGCTGTAGGTCATATGGGAGACGGCAGGAGCAGCTGAATATGCTACTCCGAGAAGCCCGCCAGCTGTTGCCACCTGAAAATTTTAATAGATAATTACTATTTAATAAGCTGATACAGGCATTAAAACACAGTCATAAACAGACACAGAAACAGAAGAGACACATTCCCAAATATTCTTTTAGCGCAGGGGGCTCCGCCACCCAAACCGCCATTCTGACCCTAGATTGCTTTCATACTCTACAAAAGGTTACGATTGAACGTACGCAAGTGAAATAAGAAGACAAGCTGGATTAATTTTCTTTTAGTGCAAGATTGGTTTTCACCGCAAAGAGTTTGTATTTATATTTTTATATCACGTAAATCGTTTTTTTTAGCAATAATAAAAAATCGTTTGCAAAATGTGCAAATCAAGCCCTTTCAAATGGTTCCCCACATGACTCAATAACTAAACTTTTAATTTTTGGCCCTCTGTTATCGGACATTTGTCGTTAAAAAATATAAATATATGATAAATCCTCTCTCAATGTGCAACCTAAGTGGCCTGAAAACAAATTGCACATCTCGTTATGGCCTAGGTGCTCAGAATGGCCAAGATACGAGTAGGTCAACAATAAACTT
Source organism: Lathronympha strigana (assembly GCA_949128165.1). Classification (NCBI taxonomy): domain Eukaryota; kingdom Metazoa; phylum Arthropoda; class Insecta; order Lepidoptera; family Tortricidae; genus Lathronympha; species Lathronympha strigana. Next base: position 8,535,953 of record OX421911.1, read on the forward strand.
ACTTTAGCAACAGGGGCAGCATACGGTGACACGCCGACATGAGACACCAAAGGCGCACCCACGGCTCCATGGTACGCCGTGGTCACTGGATATGACGCTAGACCAGGAATACCCGGTGCGGCCAGGCCATGGTACGCGGGTAGACCATGATACGGCGCCAAGCCGAGACCACCGACCGCTAGTCCGGGGTTGCTAACACGAACGTCGGATTTGCGCACGCTTGAGAAGGGTGTGTCGATTGCCTTAGAATAAGTCGATATCTGAAAAAGATAAGACTTATGGTCAACTATCAACAATGCATAAATAAATCATCATAGGGACGATTTTTGGAACTTTAAACTATATTTTAAGGTGTATAAAACGGTAAAATATTCAGTTTACGATTACTTTTCAACCTTCATTTCATTGATTTCGAGCGCTCGAATGTTGAAAATCCAAGGAGCTGTGTGCTTGTGCCACGAGTTTGAAATCTACCTACTGTAGAAGTAGAAATCTATAGTTGCTAGTATCTACGTCAACGCTCTGTCAGTGCATCTTGCTTGCACATGCGGGTGGAAGCGGGATGCAACTGTAGATAACGTTGCGAAATCCATCTTTCGAAATCTATAGCAACTAATGGTAGAGGCAATGTATTGTGTATCGCCTATCGGTACCACGAGCTGCCCTCGCGTTCGAACCGCTACATAAAACTGAAGGTTGATCCAATTCTTGCAGACCGAGTCTAACCGACTAAAATTAGAGTCATCAACAAAAGCCACAGCATCAGCCAGCCATTATATCTATCTATCCAAGGTTGAAAGCGAGTATTTTCGATTAGTGCGAGGCGACGCCAGGTTGTGTTGTACAGGGTAGTTGTTGTAGATGTAGGGGCAAGTAGCAGCCATACGTAAGCCACCGGTGCCAGGGCCCAGGATGCCCGCAGCCTGGCACACTGAGGCCACGCAGTCGAAAAGCACGATGTCACAGCATCAGCTATATTTCGGGTACTTGTCCAAGGTTGAAAGGCGACCTCAGTATGTTAAGTTGGTGCGAGGTGATGTCGGGTTGTGCATGGTAGTTGTTGTAGAGGTAGCCGGAGTAGGCCACCGCGGCCAAGATGTCTGCAGCCTGGTAGACAGGCCACGCAGGCGAAGAGCACGATGTCACAGCATTAGCTATATTTCGGGTACCTGTCCAAGGTTGAAAGGCGACCTCAGTATGTTTGACTGGTGTGTGGCGATGGCGGGTTGGGCCGGGTAGTTGTTGTAAGGGTAGCCGCCGTAGGCCACCGGGGCCAAGATGCCTGCAGCCTGGTAGACTGAGGCCACACAGGCGAAGAGCACGATCTGAAAGGACAGGTCCCGTTTAAAACATACCAGGTTTCCCGAAGGACTACAGTTCTTCAAAAAAGGAGAGCACAAGTTTTTAATAGGTCGGCAACGCGCATGTGACAACTCTACTTACAGCCAGTCTGTTACAGGCGTCCATAGACTACGGTGACTGCTCATCAGGCGAGCTGTATGCTTGTTTGCCACCGACGAGATATAAAAAAATATCTATTCTGCCTTCATGATTCTTTTCTTTTTTTTTGACTTACAGTTCAAAAGTTAGAAGGGGGACACATTTTTTGATAAAGTTAATATTTTAGGAAATTAACGCTCCGGAAGTTAAAAAAACTCTGCAACGTTTGAACCGCAAGTTCAAGAAATATGAAAAAATCATGAAAATAGAGCTTTATGAAAATTTTTAAGGAATATTACTTTGAACTTAGCCATTTTCAATTTTTAGCAAAAAAACGTAGGTATCTTCTCAGTTAAAAGGGCGTATATGTCGTAATAGCTGCGAATATATTTTTAGGGTTCCGTAATCAAAACCCCCCCTAGCCCTAGGAACCCTTTATAGTTTCGCCATGTCCGTCCGTCCGCCCGTCCATCCGTCTGCGTCTGCGTCTTAGTGACCGTTAGTACTAGAAAGCTGTAGTTTGGTATGAATATACATAGTTATAAATCATGCTGACAAATGGTATCTTTTTTACATTTTCGTTTATAAATCAAGAAATTTCCACTGTAAAAAATTCTTTCTGAAAGGCCTTTCAGATGATATCTCACATGACCCTGTAACTACGTTTAGTTTTTGTCCCTCTTTTATTGGGCATTTTACATTGAAAATAAATTAAAATACTCATATGATAAATAAATCCTCTTGCAATGTTTTTGGATTCCCCTTGTTTATAAAGAAATATTCCAAATTTCCATGAGAGTTCCTTTTTTAACATTTTTGTACGGTAACCTAAAAATCGTCCCAAAATCCAGCCGTTTGCAATAAGTCGGTAAACGTACATATCTACCTACACAAAAATTTCAAAATGGATGAAAAAAGTCTCGAACACAACGGAACCTAATAAAAGACATCTTGAATGGCTTTTGTTAAAAAACTTTAGATTTAAGTATTAGGTACCTACTACCTATTAAGTATACAAGTTTTCAATGATAATTTTCCCAGACCTACATTAAATTAAACTTTTTTTAAATTAAAATATTTAACGTACTCACTTTGAAAGACATATTTGTTGACGTCGGACCCTTGAAGGCTCGGGTTCGAATATGTAGCACCTTTGGGCGCACTAAAGCTTATATACTATCCCATTAACAACTTGTATTGTACCTAACTAGTGTCTATTCTGAGACCTACGCCACGTGTGATAATGATAATGCTCACGTATCTGTTTAGTTCAATATGTAACCTACCTACTTTGGGATAATATCGATATATTGCGTAATTTCATTTTAGTAAGTAAGTAAGTAATCGTAATTAGGGAATGTAACGGTTAAAACCGTTTTTGTAAAATAAAACACAGTATCGGTAAAAAAAAGAGTTTTCTCATACATAAAATAACCGATTGCATTAGTCACAATATATCTCCGTGTGAAAATACTGTTTAAAATAATAATAAATAAATAGTTGGGGACATTCTCACACAGATCGACCTAGCCCCAAGTCCCAAACTAAGCAAAGCCTGTACTATGGGTACTAGGTGACGATATACATAATTATATAAATAAATACATATATACATGGAAAACGTCCATAACTCCGGAACAAATATTCGTGATAAACACAGGATTCGAACCCGGGACCTCCTGCTTCGTAAGCAGGGTCACTAATACCGACTAAGCTGAATTTAGAATGTAAATGTAACACTTTATGCCAGCCCGATGTTTCGAGTATTTTACTGTACCCGTTCTCACGGGGTAGAATAGAGAATGTCTTCACGGATCGCACGGTTCGGGCCAAACAGCCCTCACCTCCCTGCCGAGGATTTCCCGAAGGACTATAGTATTGGATTCTTCAAAAAAGGAGTTTACAAGTTTTCAATTAGTCGGGAACGCATGTGCCACCCCTGGACTTGCAGGCGTCTTTAGGCTAGGGCTAGGGTGACCGTTTTCCATCAGGCGGGGCGTATGGTTGTTTGCACCGACGTTACGAGTATAATTATAAAAAATAAACAGGTAACCTATTTATGATAATGCACTCATACATGACAAATGCACAACGTACCTACCCCAATCAATCTTAGTTGCATATATTCCTATATCAATTGAGATTTGATATCATATGTAGGTAGGCTATTTTATTTTTTGCTGTCCAATAATCAGTTTTTGCTAAATTGGAAATGTGTATCTGTTTTATACTCAGATACGCGAGCTCTTTCAATCCTAGTACGAGTAGGAGAAAAAAAGTGTTCTAAATTTTCCATAAATTTTTCAAACTTTCCATTGCGCTACCGCCATACTAATACTGTGAAAAAATGGTGGCGAAATGAAAAAAAATCTTGGGACACTTTTTTCTCCCACTAGGATTGAACGAGCTCGCGATTCTGAATGGAAAACATGAAAATTTCCAATTTAGCAAAAAATATTAGTGGACTAGGTACAAAAAATAAAAGACCCCAGGTACATGTACACGCGTTCAAAAGTGTTGTTCAATTTTTAACGCGATAGTACGTACCTAATTGCTCACAAATTGCAAAAACTTACGCAGCAGTATTTAGTAGACATTACAGCACCAATTACTGGTGAGATAAATTAGTGTTCTAGATTTTATATGAGACAATTAAGTGTTAGACCTATTTATGTATGCACTTATGCACTCATTTGCATGTTTAGTATCTACTAGACATGAATTAGCCTATGCAAAAGTAGGACACATCTCTTTTTGTAAGCGGATGCGAATGGGTAAAGTTGATAAAATTAAAAATTGTGTGAGGAACCAAACCATCTTGTCATTCAAGGGAAAATTGCAACGAAGTCATCCTCGTATCTACATGCTCTATACGCCTGTTGAAGTCGTAAGAAAATGACATACGAATAGGTAGGTACTTTATGAGTGCAAATAATTTTATTGTAGCCACCGACGCCACTTACCTAGCATTGTTCTAAAATTCTTATGGCCGCTCCACGCAATGGGCCATTATACGGGACGTAGCTATACAGTAGAGCGGGACGGCAGTATTGCGTAACCCCTCTCACTCATAACTGCGTCCCTTATCATCGCCCATCCTGGCCCATTGAGGAGCGGCCATTATGGCACTGTTACACAGGCTCATTACTAGCATGATTCGCGTTTATTAGCATGCTAGTAATGAGCATGACATGCGTAACAGGACCTTTAGGTACTATCAAATTTTGCTTTTCAACTTGTTTTAAGCCAAAGAGTTTGCTATGCTTGAATTTCTTCTTCTTCTTTGGTACACTCTTTACAGAGTGATCGTGGCCATTATAGAGATGTAGTTTTTTGAGAGACTTGCTTTATTAATTATATATCTACGTCGGTCGTCGCCATTCCTCCTGTAAAGCTGTTCTTCGTGACCACTCGTTTATTGTGGCAGTCACACTGGCTTTGATTTGGTCTGTCCATATCATTGGCTATCTTCCTCTTGTCAAATCAGATCAGAATCTTGTTTTTAGACGTTCGATTTTAAGCTCTTTTGGGCATAGGTACCTATACAAAATGTATGTTTCTAGCTGATAAATACAAACATGGAATTTGTCCCCCTAGTAGATATCCGTTATCCGTTGTAAAGTGGCACAAGTTCGCCTAGTTTTTGTACTCAAGTTTATGTACTCGTAATCTGTTATCTTATCATTCATGTGCAACTTATTATGTCGTGGGCTGTGATTGTGAGTGCGTTTGTCCTCGATTTGCAATGTCAATTTTATGAATCTGGTGCGCCATATATTTTTAGCTCACTGTCGGCGTCTATGTAGTATGTAGGTGTAGAGATATAAAAAATATAGGTACTTAAATAAAAACGTAATCGGCTAATGGACGGAGTGAAACGATTAGAATAAAAAAAGACTCGCGCTAGACTTGGTTATCCACATTATATACTCTAAGTTTGACAAATGGGAAAGTGACAAATCCGCAGAAATTCATATCCATATAGCCGGCCATATGCTTACGTTAGGCATATAGTTACGTTAGGCAACCCAACGGATCTCCATTAGTGGGTATGTCCGTATCTGTCAGACAAATTTACTATAGATTGATTGGGAGGGTCGTATTAGCCAAGATGCCAATCGCTCAGGCTACATAGCGTATCGTAGTTATCTCTCTTTTTATAATTTTTCTATATTAGTGTGACAATGACAGTTGCGTTAGCAAGGCATCATTGCTACGCTCGCAGATCCGACGAATATGCCCTAAAGTGTATGGCCGGGTTATGTGAGTTTTTCTACGTCGAATAGCACTCCTGAATAATGCGCGGCATGCATTGCATTATATTTGGGTATTTCGTGTCTGTCGTAGAGACACGTGTGTGATTGGCACTTTAGGCGGCCGCCTTGTTCTCTGGCGTTATTATTGCATTATTGCCTGAACCCAGACATATATCTAAGGGTTGGTACAGACAGATTTACCAAAAACCTAGTACCGGCGACTTTTTCGCCTAACAAACGAACAAAAGATAATCGCTCGTGTGTAAATAAAAAACAGGGATATATATTTATAGCTCATCGCTGATCGCTGCTGGCTAATCACACTGCCGGCGGGTAGCTACTTTTTCTTAGAGAGTCACTCACCCGCGTAGAAAAACCGCTAGTGGGATCAGGTCCTTATAGTGCATAATTTCCATGCTAAAATAATCTGTCCTACCGTTTATATACAGACATCGGTATCTATTCAAGTAAATGTCTGTGCCTCGAGTATGTGACCTAAACCCGTCACTACATTAGACAACATGTACCTATGCCAGCTCAGTAAAATGACACGCAGCTGTTGTGTACCTACTGAGGTCCCATTCTCATTGCTTACTCGGCCTGTAGCAGCAGCTAATGTACCTATACTTATATAGACTAGCCGCCTTATTAATTAAAACCTAACAGACCTGTATTAGTTAATTTATGTTTTGTCACTGCTTAACAAACGAAAATGTTAAACTGACAGATAAGGACAAGCGATAAATTAGTTACCTAACATAGCCGGCCAAATACGTTCAGTCAATCCGCTGGACCTGTACCTATAGCGGGTATGACGTATGAGGTATACAAATACAATACAAAATTACAATACAAAATAATTATTTTAATAAAAACAGATTTTCGTGATACATGTGATGGGGCCTTCCGGTAGGTAAAATTGCCTATGTTGGAAGACACCGCTCTCCCTAGGTTAGGTACTTGAGGTATTTACATTAAATTTAAATTAAGGTATGACAAAATTTACACACATTGATCGGCAGGCGGCGGATATGCCCGAACATAATGACCCCATCAAAAATTATCCTTATTAGCGGTAACATCAATCTATTCCCTCTGTGTAAGATCATATGACAAAGAAAAGTAGGTACTTAAGCATTCCAAATAGAATCCAAATGAAGGATATTTCCAATTATCCATAGATAAGTAACGAATCGCAGGAGATTAGCCAACGCTTATTAAGAGAGACCACGGCCAACTTACAGTGGTCTCTGTGGTCTATCTCAACGAACGCTCGGTAAGCGACGGATATAATCGCCCTAGCTGGGTGCCCGACGACAGCACCTATTTCTGTCTGCCAACGATCGTTTTTACCTGCTGACCTTTACTTGTACACAGTCACCTGGACTAATTAGGTAGACATATTTACGCTTATGTCGCCTAATTGATTGGGTACGTAGTTATGTAAGTAACATACTTATCCCTATCTAGGTGCTCCTACAAGTGCAATCAATCTTGTAAGCACCATTTGACTGTAATGTGTTGTAGGGTGCTCTTATATACGACAAATGGTGCGCGGTTCTATTATTAGAAGGAGCCAAATAACATGTTGCATTTGTGAAAAATTGGCATATGAAAAGTCATATTGGCAGAGTTTTGCTCACGTTTGCTGGAGTCAAAAATTCAAGACCAATCCACTGGAATGGTCCATTCTAAAATCGGACATCTTGAGTGATATTCAAGACTTGGTGCAGGTACAAGTTAGAATAACTTGCATAGAGAAGATGTTCATGTCAACACCCATAGCTAGATGTTGAACTGCATAAACATAAAGCAACTAGCGATTGATCAATGATCACATGCCCAGTCACATCCGATAAAAATGAACTCACCGGCTAAGTAAGAAAGAACCCATTTATCAAACTGACTAAGATCGCGGGAATTTATCAAAGCAGCTGCATGAAAAGAAAGCAAATTCCTGATTTAAAATGTCGAGACAAATTGTACAAATGAATACCTACCTCTGTCATGAATAGCAGCATTGTTTACGGAACCGACTATGATCCGACACTCCAAGAAATTCTTAGTCCCGATTAAGTAGTTATCTCTTAACTGTAGTCTTTAAAGAGTCGGAATCTCGAGTGAAGTGAGTGTAGCAGCGATCGCCTTGTTCAACGCCTACAATTGGGTGATGATGCAAATAATGTATTGAATCAGGCGTAACTTTGCGGGATTCCATATTAACAAACGAAAATAATGTTACTTTGCTATTCCGATAAACATGCTAGTCAATTAGTAGAGAGGCGAAACACGTGTCGAGTTTTATATTATTGGTGGTGGTTTGTTATATCTATTTGCGTATTTATTTTTTGCGGCGGGATGGTGGGAAAATTAATTGCATACAAAAAATACGCAAGTAGGTATAACGGGTGGGCACTAATTGACTAGGTTTGGCGGAATAGCAAAGTAACATTATTTTCGTTTGATGATGCAAATTTTGTGTTGTTGCCTCGCCAATACCCCTCCTAGCTCCTGCTGAATTGAGATAAGTGAGTAGGAAAATCAGCGTCATTTAAAATCACATGTTCTCTAACCAACGGTTCCCTCTGCCAATCCATCAACTCTGTGGCTTAAACCAAATGACTGATGTGACAAGTAAGTATATACGGTCAGCGGATATGTGGAACGAATTAACGAACCAAGGCATTTTCTAAACATTTAATTACATACATTAATTACTTCCACCACACTGTCCCCACGGAATCCCTCAAGTGCATCACAAAGTGCAGTTAGCCTTGCACTTGCACTGTACGTGCGTACCTTTCAACGGAAACGGAAGTGTGAATTTTAGCGATCGAAACAGAGGTGTTGACAGTTTTAATCATTTAAATCTGTCTATAGCATCTTTAGACTCTAACAGTCCATAACGCCCTCCATATCGCCGAAGACAGAAGTTCGAGAAAGTGATGCAGAAGGGAGGTCACGACCCTCAGTAATAAGGTAACACGATGCAAGGAGAAATCTTTATCATTAAAGCTTCTAAATTGATTAACAGATTTCATTCAGTTCTTTCTATTTATCGAAAGGTAACTTTTATCAAGCGTTAGTTAAAACTATTTTGTCTAAGAATTTATTTCAAAAATGGGTCACCAACTTAATCCACTGATTCTTATTTGCATAATTACAACATTAAATGGAGAAAGATGGTATCCAGTGACGATATTCGAAAACCGCTCAAACGGAGTTCTGGAAACAGGAAATACTAGTAACTACAGGAGTAACTACATCCAGGATTCTGAACACCAATATATGCCCTCATCGACTTTTAACGGGACCAATGAATGGAGAGGTATTACCAATTTAAACGTTACCGATGGACCTCCGATATACGCTTATCGAAAGGGCGAAGTATTGCCCCAAATCCAAGAACCGACGACAGAAAATCCAAAACCGTTAAGAACCTTTCAATATAACAATACTATACACAACGTACACCAGTTTAAACTCATTCCACGTAAGAGGAAAATTGTCCGTAAAAGGTGTCCAGCGCTACGGCCAAGACAGAAGAAACAAATGAATGAGAAGACCAAGAAATTTCTAGAAGTGTTTGAAGTGGTAGAGTTCGATCATGTCGCTTGTACGTCGAGCAGTGGGCTGGAAGGGACGTGCCTTCATGAATATGACTGTGCGAATACTGGAGGGCAGGCGATGGGAAGCTGTGCTGATGGCTATGGGATATGTTGCGTGAGTGAGTATTGATTAGCCACTAAGTTTGACAAAATTGGGGTTCAGCATGAGGCCCAAGTGCTGTTAAGCCTCGGGTGCACTTGGAAGACTAGTGTAGCCCAGAGCCCAGTGCAGTAGCCGGAGTTGAATTTAAGATAGGGCATTGGTATTTACTTCTAGGGCGCAACATGCGTTTCAGGGTATATCATCAGACACACACATGTCGAGCTATTTTCGACTTTATAGACGTGAGTAACCCGGTCTAAGTATATTAATATATCATCAGAGTTTATGGTATTTCTCAAGGTAGGGCAACTTTTATTTTAAGGTAGGGCATTACCCCATAATGCCCCCCTAGCTACGGCCCTGATGTAGCCTTGGTTACAAAGCTAAGAGGCTGTCATTCTAGTTGCTTTACGAGCACAAGCGAGTCAAAAAGTAATTTGAACCACTATACTTACGATTGTTTGTGATTTTATTAATTTAATTTCATATCCTACTGATAAGAATCCGGAAGTAATAGTTTGACCTGAAGGTTCTCTTCGCCTGCACTTGTTATCTTTTTATTGTAAGTAATCAAAAATACCCAAATTTCAGTTCAATTGTCTTGTGATGACACCACTGCCGCTCCTGCAGGGTGGTTTGTGAACCCGGGCTTTCCCGACCCCAGCACTGAGAGACTAGCCTGTGCAGTCACGGTCAACAAAGCTTCTGATGACATCAAACAAATTCGGCTGGATTTCTTGAATTTTGAGGTACTGTTAATATTTTCGCCTTTGGGTCCTCAGCGTCTAAACTCTAATCTATCTAATACGAGGGCAAAACATTATGCAATACATCTGTAGATACAGTCAAGGAATTTAATTTGTGACCCACAAGATTGACAGTCCTATCAAACTGTATTGATATACAAAGGAAAAGTTTGAGAAATGGGTCGCATATAAAATTCCTTGACTGTACCTACCTATACCTAACTACAAAGCTTGCTCTATTGAGTCAAAATTGTATGATATCGTGTATCATCTAAAAGTCTTCAGTCGAAAGTTAATCCAAGAATTTGTGGGAATATTTCAGCTGTTACCTCCCACAGCAGGGACATGTGAGCAGGACCAGTTCGTAGTATCCGGACAGAACGTGAACAGCGTGATGCCCATATTGTGTGGCGTAAACTCTGGCCTTCACGGTATGTTTTGTGAAAGATTTTGAATTAAAAACCGGCCAAGAGCATATCGGGCCATGCAGAGTGTAGAGTTCGACACAATAGGCGAACTTAAAAAGGGTTTTAATAGATACCATGCTTATAACAATAAATAAAAAAGGAGGAAAGGACAGGAAAAAAGGACTTATACGCCCTTTTAACCGAGAAGATAGGTTTTAAAAAAAAAATTAAAAACCGCTAAACTATTATAATTGTATCTTAACTTATATGGGGTTAATCACGTCAATAAAGTCGCGCCGTTGCCGCAGTCGAGATCAGAGCGCGCTGGTGCTCGCGTGTGCCTAGAGCAGCCGCCGCGGCTAGACGCATGACTCATAAACAAGGGACACGGAGTGATCCGAAACATGTCGAGCTATTTTCTACTTTATTGACGTGAGTAACCCGATATAAGTATTTTAATATGTCTGATACTCCCCCATTTTAAGTGTAGATAGATAGATAGATAGATCATTTATTTGTATTATTTGTACATCGTCATATTAGGGGGGGGGGTCGTTATTGTAGGGGAGGTACCCTAAAAAAATATTTTACCACCACATTGTTGACGTGATCGATATGTATATTCGTACTAAATTTCAGCACTCTAGCACTAACGGTCACTGAGCTTACCCGCGGACAGACAGACGGACAGACATGGCGAAACTATAAGGGTTCTTAGCTGACTACGTAACCCTAAAAAGAATAAAAAAGTTTTTTTTTGGTAGCGTTAATCTCATTCTACTTAGAAATAAGACATAATATTAGGTCCTGTAAGTCCTGTTAGTAAAAATTATATCTCCGTTTCCAGCTTACGTCGAAGTTGGTGACGTGAGTGGACCAATCACCTTATCCATCCAAACTGCCTCGTCAGACAGCCGATTATTTTCCATTAAGGTAAGAAAAAGTTATTTTAGCAGTTAAATGCTAAGCACTTAAAACTTAAGTAGGAACTATTTAACTGAACATGCCTCATCGATCGGTCGTGTCATCATCATTATTTCAGCGGAAAAATGTTCCGTTGGTCTTGTCCTCTCCTCAAGTCTTGATTAGATCATCGATCGACCTGGATGGAGGCCTTCCCACGCTGAGATTATGTGTCACATTATTTCCTGCAGGTCTCACAGCTATCCGCTAGCGACGACTTAGCAGCACCCACAGGATGTCTCCAGTACTTCAAAGGACCAATCGGATACTTAGAATCGTTCAACTACCGTGACAAGTCGGACACATCCATCCCTAAAGCTCCATCTTATCTGGTACTGGTTTCCTTTTTTATGACTATGTTTTGTATTTTTATATCTATATTTTGTATTTTTTGCCTTAAGGTTGGGTGGAAGTCACTTTTTCACTTGATAAAACTTAGTGTTAACGCCCAATAAGAGAGTGGAAGAGACTAACCCGATGGACGACATCATGTTTGATATTACATCTTCATATCGCTGTTATAAGTAGGTATTCTAACAGCAAGCTGAGAAATTATTGGGTCCGCTCGGCAATCTTGAACTCAACTGAATAAATAAAGCTTAAGGCTGTGATAGGAAAATTATCTATTTCATTTCCGTTTACTTACAGAACAATCTTAATTATGCAATGTGCATAGCACGCGAGCCTGGGTCTTGCAGCATCACGTACACAAGTGCGGGCATCATGCAGATCGTCAATTATGATTCAGGTAACTAATAGACAAAAGAGTTTCTGCCCCTCTTAAAAATATTTGTCATTGGACCAACTAAGATTAAGCAAGACATACTCTTCTTCTTCAGCGTGTGTTCGTCCACCGTTGGGCATACGACTTTCCAATCTCCCTCCATTTTGAGCGGTTTTTAGTGTCTCGCATCCAGACTGGCCCTGCTGTCTTCTTTATGTTATCGGTCCTGGTTCGATCCGTAGGTCTGTCTAGCCGGGGGTCTTTCTTAAGGGGAGGGGGGGGGGGTTCAAGAACGCGCCTACTCCACCGCTCGTCGTGACACATGCTCGGCCCAGGCCCATTTTAGCCTGACGACCCTGTGTCCCACGTCAATCACTTCAGTGCGTTTTCAGATGAGCTCGTTCCGGATGCGGCCACGTAATGTTATTCGGAGCATGGCTCGCTCCATGTTACGCTGCGTCACCTTGAGGTCGTGGATCATACCAGCAGCCAACGCCCATGTCTCACAAGCATATGTCAGGGTCGGTAGCACGCATTGGTTCAAACTTTTGTTTTAAGCGACTGGGGGATTTTAGATTTTAGCATGCAACTCAGCTTCCCGAAGGCTGCCATTCCCAATTGTTTTCGTCACGTTATCTCTGCCATCATTGAACGTTATCACATGCCTCCACACATTGCTCCAGCGTGTAGCCAAACGGACTAATTAACCCCGTTAACAATTTCATACCTGAGTAGCTACAAGAAAAAAATTGAAATGCCTTACTTAATTCGATCTCGCGGTTCAGTTATGCCAGTAAAAAGTGTATGTTTTTCACAGACGGCTTACCAGTAATACCTCCGGGCCAAGCCGGAGTGGAGATCTTCAACTGCCCCAGCGACTGGTTGCTGATATCCGCCGCGCGGCTCTGCGGGGATCGGCTAAACGACGGCTCTGTTCTACAGGACTTTTCTCTTGATGCTCCTATTACAGGTATTTAAGGGCATTAAAAAAAAATACCATATTTTCGAGTACCTGTACTCGTACCAAGTTTTGGGTTAGTTAACAGGACATTATAACTAACATAACTATAAGGGTTCTTACCACGGTTTTTATCTACTACTTATGTCTCTTGTTATTTATTTACAATGTCTCTACTAACAGCGATAGTTTAAAACGTGTACTTATTATACGGGAATCTCGAATACATAAAGTGTATGTATGCTCCAGTTCTTGATGGTACCTAATCATAGATTACTGTCACATAAATAACTACTGGCAGAATTATTTAACACATTCACTGTCACATAAATAACTATCTGCTCCAGAAGTATAGCGCCCGCCGTATAGCGACAACACGTTGTGCTGGCATCGGAGCAAAGTTCACAAGCGCCCGCCAGGCGAGTTCCTGGCACTGAATGTGTTAAAAGAAACGGAGTGTCTGACGAGGTAGTTGCTGCTACTACTAACATAAGATCGTGCGCTACACGCGTCCAACGGTTTCTCGCGATGACTAGATCACCGGACCACAGCGAACTTAAAAAACATGGATGACTAATAAGCTCTAAATAATGACCCCACAAAACGCACGCCACGCGAGGCGGGACTTACACAGCCACGCCAGCGTGCCGTTTAGTATACAAATGGCCGTCAGCGATGTGGTCAGTTTGACAGATAGCGTAAAATTTAATAATATATAATAAAATTGCCCTATTGCGCTGTGAAATGGTGTCGAAGTCGCACGGAAAAACACCACAAATAAGATGGCATTACTTTTCATCTGTAAATAGTTATTTTACATATTATTTTAAATTTCTTTGATCCGGGACAATTTTATATGGGGATGGTGTTATGCCAACTTTTGGACAACCATTGAAATTATAATATAGGGATATATTTTTTATTATAATTAAATTAGTTACAATCCCGACGTATCAAATGAACGTGTAATCAGAATTTATATTTTTATGATTAAATATTAACATAGGTATTTTTCCAGATTTCCGACCAACCCTTATATAAGGGAAATGTGGACCAATGCCGTTAGATTAGAAAGGCATGATCGAACATGGCAACCGACCAAATCCACAAATATTTGTTCTATGCATTTCGACGAGGACGATATGTACTTAACAAATAAAGGATTAACAAATTAAAAAAGGGTTCAATCCCAATTTGTACGGTATTTAAAAAAAAACTTATTATACAACAATACGGAATACCTTAATGGCTCAGCTAGGGCTTTAAATAACCGGACTCCAAGTTTAAGATTTAGGTATAGATAGTGTAGTGAAAGTCTTAGATAATTTTATAACATCCATTTTATAAATATGTGAAAATGTTAATGGCACGTATTTTTTCATACTTTTTTTAGAATGAAATATTTGCGTAATCATAGTTATTATTTTCTTTGGTTTACGCGTTTATTTTCATTCATATATTGCTTATGTCAATTGAATTATGCTGTTCAAGGCTTAACATATTTAACGACAGCAAGGGGCATTACCATATTCCTAAAATACGTGTCTAAGGGTTCTTATAATTGCCTGTAACTTAATGGACAAACAAAATCTCTTTTTTTATCTGATATATTTATGTGACTAAACACACTCACTCATGAATTTACCATACGTTTGACCATATACCAGGTTATGAAAATGAGATCGCGAATAATTAACACGGTTGCGGTATTATGGACGTTACAATATTATACATATTAATTACATATATTAATAATCCTACAGCAAACCAACGAGATCAATAAAGTAAGTTATCTTTCGAATTCGCGTTAGACCCGTTTGATAATTATGTTTAAATATGTGTTCACATCGCGAAAGTTTTAAATGTTATAAGTTATCTTTGTTTATTGAAAATTTGATTAAAATTTATCACAACAAAAATATATCATGTTAAACTTGCTCTTTATTGCATAACACCGTCTACTAACAATACGTTTCCAATGTCACAGTTGTTGTGTCATCAATAAGTGTCAGCGCTCAGACCAATCCCACCGCACCATATTGACGTTGACCAATGATATTTTGGGATATTTGAGTTATTAAAACCGACTGAAAATTTTGACGAGTTTGATTGGCAGCGTAGCGTGCATGCGCATATCGAGTGTTTACCCCGTTTTATGTTGTCAATTTGTTTGAAGCTCCTCTTCCATGTTTTTTAAGTTCGCTGCCAGACCACCTTGTTGGAGACATTCCCTGTCGGCTGCGTTTTACAGTAGGCGGTCACCGGTCACCGCTTAAGAACCTTTCTTATTGTGTTTTTGTCCAGCAGTGGACGTCTTTCGACTGGATGGTGCTTGCAATTTTACTACATCCTACAGCTAAAAGAGGCAAAACTCATTTATAAATCTACCAAGTCAAATAGGCCACATGAAGCAATTTAAAGAATTACGTAATTGTTACATGTATTGAAGAATGAACCACTTGTTGTTAATTAATAAGTATCGCATATTAAATACTTGTATTTACACACATATAAAGTCTAAAATTGCTTCTACGTCTGAGCTATTTTCGACTTTATAAAGGTACAAGTGAGTAACCCTATACAGTCGACTTCATAAATATATGAGCATTTCAAAGGCTTCAAAAATATCTGTACAGCCTTAGCATATTGACAATAAGGTGTAAGTGTTTACATATTATGCATTCAGCTGCTCAGATATTTACGAGCTCGACTGTACAAGTGTACAAGTGTCTTAATATGTCTCATGACTCTCATGAGTATCACTCATGGGAGTTTTCTATTTAAAATAAGTATCGCAATTTTGTTTCAGATAATGGTGCAGGACCCATCGTTTTATGGTTTCGATCAGATGAAGGCTATGTTGCTCGGGGATTTAGATTACAATATCAACAGAATTCATGTACTCCTTAAGTTAATCAATGTATGTAGGTAGTGTAAAATATATATTACTTAGGTTCTAATCAATGGATGTATTCCCACACTGGCAATTATATTATTATTACATTATGGCGCCTGTACACCAAACATTCCAGAAGCCGAGAACGCGAATGGACAGGATGTTCTCCTCTCGTCGCGCAAGAGCCGGCTGTACACTAGCGTCTCGGCTTCTCGAATGTTTGGTGTACAGGAGCCAATAGAACTAGATTTTTGCAAGATTGGTTTCAATACTTTCAATGCATGAACATAAAAATCTTGACAGGAAGGACCCGCGTTTCCATAAAAAAACCGTTTGCTAAGAATATCCTAAAGGCCGACTAGAAATATATGATAGTGCGCCATGTTGCGGAATTTCATTGAACTAATTACACTGGTATGACTGGCAATATAATAATTTATTTAAACTTTCACGATTTTCACACATTATATATTTACTAAAACGGGGCTTGACCGTCTCCGGGAGTCTTTCTCGGGGACCACGAGGGCAATGTCGCCCTTAAAACGTCCTAGGTTTGTTTTCAAAGTTTTACACGATTAAACCCCGTTTTAGTAATTTATAAGTATAATAATTGTATGCCTGTGACTCTCATATTAAAGAGGATTACCGCGAGTCGATTTTCCGCTAGGGGCGCTAGTGGAACGTGGATCCTGCAGGAACATTTCAAATGTCACTTTGAGAATTCTCTCATATTATATTAACACAGCATGCCTACCACGAATATCGAAAATTTGCATTGACCGGAAAACCTCTTTGTCACTCCATTATGCCAGTGTGACAGAGATGGATACAAATCCGCGATCGTTCGATTTTCGTTTTATAGGCCAAGCATGCCTACTACGAACATCGAAAATTGGCATTGACGGGAAAACGTCTTTGTCACTCCAATATGCAAGTGTGATAGAGATGGAGATACAAATCCGCAATCGTTCGATTTTCGTGGTATAGGCCCTGATGGATTTTCGTTCGTTCGATTCCACATCCGCAGATTGCCATATGAGACTAATAAACTCTTGACAATTATCATATTATATTGATCATGGTCTGACGTTGGTTGAAATCAGGATATCCTGGGCCGCCATGTAACCCCTTTACGTCTCTAATAGTACATTACATACCAAGGCCGTTTAAGTGGGAAATGCCTCCGATTGCATGTAATTGTCGGCCGAGGCGAAGCCGAGGTCGACTAACATGTGATCCGAGGCTTTCCCATTTACCGGCCGAGGTTTGTATACTATTTTTCAGCCCGACGGAGCCGGCAGGCGGCAATTTAGTTTTGCGTAAAGTGGCGCTTACCGGCCGGAGGACTGAAAAATAATTTAACTTGTCTTCAATAGATGACGCTGCGCTACGATACTTTGTGCTGACATTGTCAGTTTCCTTTTTTGACCATACATAGGTATGTTGATAAATGATAATGGATGAGTTTACCCCACAACAATAAATACAATGTATTAAAGCGGAAACGATTTTATTTTAATAATATTATTAAATAAATATTGTACTTGAGTTTCTTATGAAATGTTTTAAGACTACATTCTTGTTTAAATTAACTTTATACACATACGAGTACCAGTGTTACCATACCCAAAATATTTTTTAAACTAGTCTATAAAATTTTTGAGGGTGTCAGGCATTCACCTTCAGTATTATTCGCAAGCATTGCTAACTCTGTGATGAAGCTAACCGTTAACAGTTTTATTGATTTAATTATTTATTTTCTAATCCAAATCTTTAAATGTATCATGTTTATCACTGTAACTAAATATCTCTACATTGATATAATCTATACATTTAATAATTTTATCAAAAAATAGTAATGTAGTATTTTTATTTTTTAAATATCAAACAAAAGGAATGTGTAATTTTGTGCTAAGCACTTTTGATTATGAATTAGAGTAATTTGATTACATTTAATATAAAACCCCAATACTTACTGTTTCATAGAATGACTGTATAAATAGTATAACAGAACTATAAGATTAAATGCTAATATTGTAAATTATCTTATTTGTTCTTTGGAGTTTCTTTTTTTTCTTTCAAGCCGTCCCATACAATTTTGTGGAATGACAGCATTACTCCAACCATGATGGTACGTAGAATTCCCATGCAACATATTTGGACCAAAACTTGGCTTAAGTTGTCTATGGATCCGCAGAAGAGAAGTGACATAAGATTACCGCTGAATCCGAATACTGAATATTTTCTTCCAGTCTGCAAAACAATTTAACCATCATAAAAATCATATTTAATATGAAAATTTGTATCAAATAATAGTAAGGTAATAATAATAATAGTAAGGTTTACTCTGGATAGTTTTAAAAGTCCGGACCAGACGCTTCCCGGACGGGCTCCAAACTAGGACAAATCCAGGGAGAGTCGGACGGATGGCAGCCCTAATCTGACATAACTCTTTGTATGTTACTCGTACATACAAATAGCCATACACTTGACGTGCGTGCGTTTTTATTTATTTTTTATTCATTATGTGTGGTGTGTGATTGTTAAATATATGCTTATAAATGCTACTTTCAAAAACTCAGTGTCCTGGCATTTTTAGATAAAGCATAAATTTCAACTTCAGTTTTGACATTTTGATGATGTGGCGACTGAGTGATAGTTTTTCTATTTGACATGGTGTCGAAAAGGTTAAGCAGAATGGTCATATGAAATAATCAGAAGCATACCAGAGCATCATGCACCATCTTCTTGCCGACCATCTCCGCTGACTGCAGCCCCCCACTTCCAGATATAAGCATAGTTTCTCTAGGCTTTGTCAAGTTCTCGTTCTTAAGCCCAGGGGTATCTGTGTCTGGAGGAAAGGCTAGTGTTAGGCGTACTCCGGTGCCTAAAAGTTCCATAAATAGAGTTTCAGCTAGTCCCCGGACTGCCCATTTGCCACCACTGTAGGCACTGTAGCCATAAATTCCTGAAATATATTTATGTAAAAATGAATTAACCCAAAAAAAAGTTCACCCAAGTGTATAGAAAACATGTATAATGTCAAATCATTTAACTTTAAATTGAAATGGTAACTTGAGAAAGTTACTAAGAAAAAATTACTAAGTAAAAGACCAAGATCCAAATTTTATAAATGGTTAATTAAACACATACAGCATGTTTGTAAGGTTCCTTACGCACTTAGTCAATGTTATGATGGTTAAGTAGATGATAAGTGCTGAATACATTTGTTGCATCAGCAAAATTCAGTCAGATTTATTTAACGTAACAGGTTTCTTTTGTTAAGCTCAGATAAAGTAAAAAACAGCTATGATACTAACCAAGCAAAGCAGCTTCTGATGCTACAAAGACTACAATCCCTTCATGTCTCTGTTTCATTCCGGGTAAAACGTATCTTGTAGGATATGCCGTGCCGAAGTAGTTCAAATCAATCATTTGTTTAATATCCTCCACCTTCATTTCAGCGAATTCCCCACAAATGCACATCCCAGCAGAGTTAATTAACATGAATATTGGTCCCACTGTAGTTTCTAATTCGGACAAACACTTAGATATCGCTTTGAAGTCTGAGGTTACATCTAAGGAAGCGAATTGTATCTTTTGCTCTTTGTCTGTACATTTGGCGACAATTTCACCGACTGCTGAGGTCAGCTTGCTGACGTCTCGACCAATAATTGTGACGTGGGCTCCCAACCTGGCTGCTTCAACTGCTGCAGCTTTACCAATGCCACTAGATCCGCCGGTCACAACTACATGTTTACCTTTCAAATCGGTGTAAATTGTTTGCTTCTCTGAGGAGTAATATACTGCAAAAGCTAAACAAACTATGATAAGTAATATTAAAAGGCCTAGTATAATATACATGATTTATTGTGTACTTTTTCCCGTCTAGCTCAAAAAATAGGTTAATATTAAAATCTGTTGCACATCTGTTGGGTAGCGCTAGGGCAGAGTTAATTTCATTTTGTCAAATTTGACAGATTTGACTATTGTTATTTTCGTTTTCCGCTTGGCAGTATGGGAGCACAGTGCTAAAGAAGCCCCTAACTATTGTAAAGCTTGCTGAAGCTCTATACTTGCATTTATTATCTGTTTGATAATATTGTTGATATTAAAGAAATAAAAATAACTATTTAGATTACTTAACTATCTACGATAATAAGGCCTGACTACATTATCAAATGACCTTGATCATAGATCTATATGTCTCCCTTTTTCTCTAACGTGAAGAAAAAGGACGGCATGTAACCTATGGTCAGAGATATGATCTTACTCAGTATAGTGTAATACGGGCCTAACATTAATAACCGACGCCTGTCGCAAAAAAGCTGTGTGCAACGAAACGTCAAGAGCATCGTAGTCTATGGGCAAAGGGCATGAGTCCGTATAAAAGGCAGCCAAATAATCGGCAGCCCAATAATTCGTGTCCATTTTTTTGGTTGCGGATTATTGGGTTGCTGATTATTGTACTGCAAAAACTGTGGCTTCGGATTATTGGCCCGCTACCGAGCTTGTCCGACCCGATAAAAGGCAGCCCAATAATCGGCGACCCAATAATTGGCGACCACGATGTACATGGATTATTGGGCTGCCGATTATTGGCCTGCTGCGAGATTGCTCGACCCAAGAAAAGGCAACCCAATAATCGGCGACCCAATAATCCATGTACATCGTGGTCGCCAAATATTGGGGCGCCGATTATTGGGCTGCCTTTTCGCGGGATGCGAAAAAAGTCGGTTCTTGCTGTTAGGTCGCAGTTCTACCTAACACTCCTCCTCGCTTCGCTCGTCGTCGTACCTAAACCGACCTGCCTTAACATTCGATCTAAGGAGTCTGTATAAAAAGCAGACAAATAATCGGCAGCCCAATAATTCGTGTCCATTTTTTTGGTTGCGGATTATTGGGTTGCCGATTATTGTATTGCAAAAACTGTGGCTTCGGATTATTGGCCCGCTACCGAGCTTGTCCGACCCGATAAAAGGCAGCCCAATAATCGGCGACCCAATAATTGGCGACCACGATGTACATGGATTATTGGGCTGCCGATTATTGGCCCGCTTCGAGATTGCTCGACCCAAGAAAAGGCAGCCCAATAATCGGCGACCCAATAATCCATGTACATCGTGGTCGCCAATTATTGGGTCGCCGATTATTGGGCTGCCTTTTCGCGGGATGCGGATTAGTGGCACCCTCTAGTATGTGATATGTCATATTATTATGTCAAACTTTACTTTCGTCATTCGTAACTTAAGTTTATGTATTGCAATCTAATTAATTCGTTCCTAGTACATTGTTTATGTGATTACATGTTTATAAACAGAGTAGGTGACTATAAAACAATTCAATTCGATGCTACACTTTTTTGAATAAACACATTGTAAACAGTGCAATAAGTGCTATCTAGAATTTAGTCAGAGTTTTTGTTTTATTTTTGAAAAAAATGAATTTAGAGATTAATAGATTGAATACGTTTTCGAACTGGCCCATGGGGGCTCCGGTGGATCCTATTCGAATAGCGAAAGGGGGATTTTTTTACACTGGGCAAGGTACAGAGGTGGAGTGTTTTAGCTGTGGTGGAAAAATATCCCAATGGAACTATGGTGATCAGGTGATGCTGCGACATCGGCAGATGGATCCGAACTGTCCCTTTGTCGTTAACCCGCAGATGGCGGGTAACGAGCCACTGATTTTGGATCGCGCATTCACGGCCCAATCAGCCAGAGTGCCTGTGCCTGCTCCTCTCCCTGAAGAGCTTGTGACGACCTCGCAAGACGCAGGGCCTACTGATGAGGACGAAATGTACAAAAGTGATGCCCTCAGGCTGCTATCTTTTATTAATTGGCAGGTATGTTTTTAGTTTGTTATTTATAAACAACTCGAGTTGGTTTATAAATATTTATATCTTCATAAAGAGATACAACATGATTCTAGTTAGTATTCTTAATTGAAAACTATTCAAATATCATAAAACACATTTCATGCAGAACTTCCAACAACTTTCTTAAATAACCTATTACATATTCACAATGACATATCACTCATCTTTAAAATATGTATTTGTGTTACTATTATTATTAAAGTATATTTGCTATTGTTTGATAGGTTTTAAATCTAATCATATAGCTAGTTGCTCTGACCTCAGAACTTGATGCAGGCAAGCTTCAAGAAATTAACAAACACTACACAAAAGCTTTGCATTGAAGCATTCCTCAAGCTATCTTTTACTAACACAATGGCAAGGCTTTTATGTTCATTATTCCATATATTCGGCTTCATAAATATATATGCACCTGTATTCAATTTTAAACCTTCTGCTGTAATAAGTTCCGACGTGTATAGATATCTATAGATGTGACTGTACATAAGAATCTCAAGGAAATTGGAATTTCTATGCAAATATGTGATAGACATTACCATTGAATGCTTCTAATTTTATATTATTGATTGAAAATGTTAGTGTTTCTCAATACTTGATAAAGGAATTTGCTTGTATCCAAGGCTATGGTTTGTGTAAGTTATTTATTATTGAGACTGTACATAAGAATCTCAAGGAAATTGGAATTTCTATGCAAACAAATGATAGACATTACCATTGAATGCTTCGATTTTATACTATTGATTGAAAATGTTAGTGTTTCTCAATACTTGATAATTGAATTTGCTTGTATCCAAGGCTATGGTTTGTGTAAGCTATTTATTATTGAATAGCCTAATTCATGTTCATTGAATGACACATACAAATGCATAGGGTTTATTAATGGCATTTGTTTTTTTAGTGTATGCAGTTGGCAAGAACATTACTTCCTAGTAAATGTATAATAGGATGTACATTAAGAGTCATTTATCTAGATAGTTATGAAACATAGTAACATTCCTTATCATAAATGAATGCTAATTGGATCTTGTATGCCTTTGAATGCCAATTGAGGCAAAATCCAATTATCTTCAGTTCCTTATTGAAATAATAATTTGGTATAAATATTTTTGTAATTGTTACTTTAATTCTTTTTGTAATGGCTTTATAGAACATAAAAGGTACAAATATTATGTTGGTATGTGATTTTGATTGTCATATTTCAAGGTCAATACTGTTCCTTGAGTCATGGTCACTGGGCCTATTAGCATGGCCATTTGTCAAGCTGTTGAACTTCTAACAAATAGTTTTCCTTATAAACATGATTCGCTTGGACTCTGACTGATCACTTCCTCACATCCATCACTTGGGTGCAACATCCATATAGAAATTGCTTACAACTATTATACTGCCTAAATTGAATTAAAAAATAATATTTTAGTGGAGATTTAAGTCATTTGCAGAATTTTTTATCTAGTCTATTTGAGTGTCCCACTGCTGGGCAAAGGCCTATCCGAGGATCTCCATAACTCCCGATTTTGCGTTCATTTCGGCGTCAAGCAAGTTGTCAAGGTCATCCCGCCAATTACACTTGGGCCTGCCCCGCCCATGCCTCGTTCCCATTCCCAGCATCCATTTGTTTTGATTTTTAAGGCTTCCTACTGTGGTCTACTGGAAGAGTTTGGGCTTCACATTGTCTGTAAGCTCTATTCCAATCACAAACTACACAGACACCGCATTATGAAGAGATTACAAAGAGAGAAAGTTACCGCACATATGCCTAGTTTTACTTGTAAAGGTCTACGATTCTATGAGCACGCCCGAGTTGTATCCTATACCCTTTTTTTGCTAGAACAACTCAGATTCACATTTCCAACCAAACATTTGTGAATATATTTAGTCAACACGTTGCCATGGTGGCGACCGTAAGGACGCCTTTGGACACCATAAGGACGATTGGTTCTAGATTGAGGGAAGTCGCTCATTTCAGGATTTCAACATTTCCGCGCGGTCAAAGTACGGTATGGGCGTCTAGTATTCGCCTCTTTAATCATGAATGTTTTATTGAATGAGTAAGCCAAGTAGGTACAATCCAGCATTTGTATGTCTTTTTCTTTGAGTTGTTAAGGAAAAGGCGCCGGATTGGCTCATGCAAGACAAGCCGAGAGGAATCGAGTTCTGAACGCCGCGTGCCACAAATACTTAAAACACACATGTATTTTATTCACCGCCATCATACATATTTGAGCCTCAAGTCACACCTTGGTCTTCCACTGCCTGCTCTTCCTTTAATTTTGCTTCCTATCTACCTACCTAGGTAGGGTATCTATGTAGCCTAAAAATACCTCGAATTGTATTGTGGCACGGACATGTTGCTGCAAATAACCTACCTCATACTTGGTATTTTATTGTGACTTCCAGGATGACTCAATATCCAGAGAAGCACTGGTTAGTGCCGGGTTCTACCACGCCGGCGAAGGGCGGTTGCGCTGCGCCTGGTGTGGGGGGGAGATGGCTGCTTTCAGAAATCTCGGCTCTTTAGGAGCGCCTGTAGATATACATCGAAGGTAAGCTGTCTTTGGTTTTTATGACTGAATATCCAGAGAAGCACTGGTCAGCGCCGGGTTCTACCACGCCTGGGAGGGGCGGTTGGGGTGGGCGGCTCACAAACCTCGGCTCTTTAGGAGCGCCTGTAGATATACATCGAAGGTAAGCTGTCTTTGGTTCTTATGACTGAATATCCAGAGAAGCACTGGTCAGCGCCGGTTTCTACCACGCCTGGGAGGGGCGGTTGGGGTGGGCGGCTCACAAACCTCGGCTCTTTAGGAGCGCCTGTAGATATACATCGAAGGTAAGCTGTTCGTGGTCCTTTGGGTTTTGGTAAATACTTCTGTGAACCTTTAAATATATTTAAAAAAATCATAGTATTGAGAGTAGGTGTGTGAAAATATTTTCATTTTTGTTGTGAACTAAAAATAAAAATATATTTATTTTTCATAATAAAATGCTATTAATTTATTATGAAAACTTATAATAAATATATATAAATTTATATATTATTTTATTATTTTTCATAATAAAAAGTGTACATTGTGAAACATTGTAATTTTAAGTAAATTATTTAAGTATAATAATATTAACATTGCATTACGAGTAAGTATAGGAAGTCAAAAAAAGTCGAGATCCAACAACTAGTTAAACAACAGTAGAACATAAATAGAGATACAGAACCAATTACAGGAACTCACTAATAGATGTGGTATAAAAAACAGTCACTTAACGCATATATACTGAACGACGCGAAGCCTACACATGCAGAATATAAAGAAACTAGCAGCCCTCGCTTACTCTCAACACTACACTTAGTTTAGTTCAAAGCGGATTTAAGGGGAAACCCCTATTGCTGAAAGAATTTTACTGTACGAGTGTACTAGGAATATGATGTGTCAGTAATAAGGTGTGTCTATTTACTCATGTGTTACAATGCCTTTCATTATAAATCGAGGTCATTGGCCAATCGATTTATTGCCTTTATGGGAGCACAATTACCAGTTAGATTTACTGCTCATCTCGCAGTCATATTTAATTTACAAAAGAAAATACTTACGGAGGAAAATTACAAACGTTGTTGGAGTTGTTTTAATCTTCTACTGAGATAGTGTTTAAAATAAGAAATTGCTAAACTTGATTGTGGTTACATTTTGCACAAGGATGTTAACGCTCGTATATATCATGCTACTTCATTCGACCTCGGTACTTTTAGTACTGACACTGAGTGACATAGCATGACACGTTCGGGCGTTTCCGAGAAAATACCAAAGCAAAACATTATGCACTACATCTGTACTGTACCACCAACTCCGAAATCGTGAAAAATGTTTTCACTGTCCCAAACAAAACATCGACATCTTAGTTGTCGAAATTTATGAAAGCCAGCTAATAGCAGCAGCTGGTCATGGGACCAACTGCTGCTACTGGCTGGCTTTAGTAAAAGTTATACAGTCACCTCGCACAAAATCGCTAACGGTTGAAAAACACTCTGTATAAAGATGAACAGTCAGCATTAAAAATATCAATACGACTTTATCACAATGGATTAAGGTTTAATTGTAAAGATATTTTTGACGCTGACTGGACATGTGCGTTATCCATAGATCACAGTTTGATATGGGTACCTACACTACCTACACTAAAGTAAGTGTTATTTCACAGGTACTTCCCTCGGTGCGATTACGCTCTCCGGCTAGATAATGCATATCGAGCGTCGAATATATCGCCGCCATTATCGCCGCCTCGGACCCCCCAGATGGAGTCGCCGCGCAACTCTGTTATGTCGTAAGTATTATTTATACTTAACGTTTGGTATGCTTCGGAGCAGATCTGCTCCCTAATATTTGAACCTCGATTTAAAGTGTCAAGGTCAATTATTTAATAGCAAATATTTGACAGGCGCATTCGAAAGGTTAATGATAGTTTGAATAAGCTTCTTTTTCTTTAAGATATCAGAACATTCTACCTATAATTTAGACAGCTTGAAAAAAAAAACCATTGGTGTTTCTCTTTCAAAATCCAAAATCATGCAACTTTTCTACGGATTTAGTAATTAATTGAATATATTTTTTTTAATGAATAAAACTGTTGCGAATGAACATTGTTAGAACTGTAGTATGATAATCTCATTAAACGCCGACGCACACTACAAAATCCTACAAGTGAGTCTTTATTTGTAAATACTGCATACGCAAGCGTTGTTGCTTGGGTTTAAAGTAGTTATGCGCCCGAACTTGGCTCACGACCTTATATCTCGGTAACCCCTTAGCCGATTTGGCTCATATTCGAACTTATTTTTTTATTTATCTCATCTAACCACCTGCCTAATTTCACGACAATCCGATCAACGTTACTCGAGTTATCGTTAAACAAACATACATACTAACAAATATAAATACAATGACGGATTGTCCAAGTAGACCGGACTTACTTGCTTCGCTCACTCGTTCTATGAATTCACACACATTAGCATATGAACTTTATTTAATAAAGCTACTGCTTTTGCGCCTGAATCTAAGTTGAAGTTTACACCGTTGTACATCGTACAGACGTAAAATCAAAGGCTGCAACTTACCACCACACTTGGTCTGAGGCCAGACAAATTTGTGTATGATGATGGTATCACTGTATGTATCTGATCTGACATATGGAACTGAAACGTAGTCGCTCACTGTATGCCTCATAAAAAGGCTCCAGGTCACGCAAATGGCGAGTGAAAGAGCTATCTTCGGAGTTTCTCTGCGAGATCGAATCAAAAAATGAGATCCGCAGAGGTACCAAAGTCACTGACATCGACATAGCTTGGAGATAGTGGCAGTGGGCGAGGCGTATTGTTTGTAGAGTGGATGGCTGATGGGACAGTAAGGTTGGGACGTGGGAAGGCCCCCAGCAAGGTATGCCGACGACCTGGCGAAAGAAGCCCAAAACCGGTCGTTGTGGAGATCCTTGGGGATCCAGTGGACTTCTAAAGGCTGATATCATGATTTTATTTAATTTTAAAACTTTATTATGGTTCGACATAATCGACTCATAAATATGGTACTACGCTCTTATTACACGGCATAAGGTGCTATGGGACATATTTTTGAGTAAGGTGTGCACCACCATATTTTTACACTTGTCTGTACAGTCAACTACAAAGATGCCAAAGTGCCAAAATATGTATGCAGGACTTTATTGCTTGAACATTAAGGTCGGGTATACATATTTTTGGCACTTTGGCAGTATTCTGTAGTTGACTGTACAAAAAGGCGCAGGTACTTAATTGCCTAAGCCATTTTCTACCAGTTTACCATAGGGGCGAACAGAGATTTTCAAAAATGGGTGCACTGAGAATTTGAGATGCGAGAGAGCAGAGCCAGTAAATTGTGATGCTGATGTCATCATCATCATCATTTCAGCCGAAAGACGTCCACTGCTGGACAATTGGACATAGGCCTCCCCCAAAGATTTCCACAATGACCGGTCCTGCGCCACCCGCATCCAGCGGACTCCTGCGACCTTCACCAGGTCATCAGTCCACCTTGTGGGGGGCCTACCCACGCTGCGCCTTCCGGTACGCGGTCGCCACTCGAGAACCTTTCCGCCCCAACGGCCGTCGGTTCTACGTGCAATGTGCCCCGCCCACTGCCACTTAAGTTTAGCGATTCGGAGAGCTATATCGGTTACTTTGGTTCTGCTGCGGATGGTCTCATTCCTGATACGATCTCGCAGAGAGACTCCTAGCATAGCTCTCTCCATTGCCCTTTGGGTGACTTTGAGCCTTCTTATAAGGCCCATTGTAAGCGACCACGTTTCAGAACCGTATGTCAACACTGGCAACACACACTGATCGAAGACTTTCGTCTTCAGGCGATGCTGATGCCTAGGCCTAGGGTTCCAATTGGTTGACTGTACAGTGAGGGATAGACATGTGTATAAGTAATGCGAGTAATATCACAAATGTAATGTCACTCGACCGCGTGACGTCACATTACGCATCACTCCGAGAAAACAAGCATCACACCAAACATCACTCGATGCAACATTACCCGAGCATAGCTGTTTCGCTCGAGCAATGCGAAGAGCGGGCGACCGATACCTACCATCCCGCTCGTACTCGCTGTGCGCTGCGTGCCGAACGAGCTACCACCGACCGGGGTGATGTTTCGAGTGATGTCTGATGTGACACGTGCACTTCAGCTCGTTTGTGGTGCGCGTGCCGCGGCCGCTGATGGATACCATCGCGAGCCCAGACTTCTGGCCGAAGGGTGTCGTGTTCCGGCGGTTCCGGGGCAACCTGCCGAATCCTACGCCTGATCAGACGACGCAACGAAGCCACGTAGTTACTTCGCCTAAATTATAAGTAGTGTTAAGTTTTATACGTTATGGTTTTATTTGTGTTTTTTGTATGTACTTATTATATGTTTTGCTTTTTTATTTGGTGGTTGCAGTACTTTGGTTTTGACTGTTATGCTGTAAACTGTTGTGATATCTCACTGTGATGGTACGTTTTCGAAGACGTGATGTAATGTTGCATAAATTTTCGAAGCACTGTTTCGCGCATTTCTAGTGAGGGAGCAGTCCACAACTGGCGGCTGCTGGCGCGCGGCGGGGCGAACTGCAGCCAACTGGGCGTGGTGTGCGCGGCGGGGCGCGGGGTGCAGCACGCGGCGCTGGCCAGCCTGGCCGCGCGGCTCGCCACCTTCGCGCGGTGGCCCGGCGGCCGCGCGCAGGCGCCCGCCACCCTGGCTGAAGCGGGCTTCTTCTACACCGGCCAGGACGACCAGGCAAGCTCACTGATCTCACAGCGTAGGGATGTATTCCATACAGTGAGGTAACTTCATACACGGCCAGCGGCGAGGCTCGGTGGTCTTGCTGAGGCTCAGGGTTGTCAAAAACTATGCGAAAGATATTACAGTCTGATTGGCAAACTAATTTCCATTTTACACCCCTTAAAATAGACCGCCGAATTTTCACAGAAATTCGGCGGCATCTCCTCCCCGCGCGCCCCCCATCGATGACCCAGAAATCGGCGGAGTTAACCCACATCCTTACGCTGTGCTGATCTCATCAATTACAGACTCCAAAATGACTGATTTCGTGTTTGTAGTGGCAACCACGCTATTTTCTAGAAGTCATGGTACCTCCTCGTAGTAATTTTTAAGTTTCGGGAGTGAAGAATCAATACAATTAAGTTTTCAGAATGCCATACATTGGTAATTTGATAAATAAATGTAGGTAGGACATTGTGTGGACTGACGTTTATCTGACATAGCTATTTGTGCGCCTCGTACGAATAGCTGTACATTTGACGTACCCCTCCCCCGCAAAAATGGGCAGACATTTTTTTTGTATAGAACATGACAGACGTTGCCAGTCCGGCTGATTAAAAAGTCAAAGCCTATGACAGAATTAGCCACATTGTGTAGTTAAAGTGTACTTTACGGACAGTTCTGTGTAGTTTTGATCCTCTACAGGAAGTTTAATATGCAGTTGGCCTTATAAAATTAAAGGAAAAGTTAATTGATAGCGCTTCCTAGATACTCTGCCATAGAAGGCAACCCGTTTATTCCTATTGGGCGTTGGCACGCATATTGCATGTGGATATGTTTTAGTTTTTGTATGCTCCTTGGGGTATTGATTAATTAAGTCTTTATTGAACCTGAAAAAATACGTGCTGAATATGTCTAGGGTTATCTTTACAACAGAGTACGCGCAGTTTTTATTGCATAGGTACTATCGCGTTTAAAATTTCATGGGCAGTTTATAAATGAATTCATTCATAAACTGCCCATGCAATTTGTAACGCGTGTGTACCTCACATTTAATGTAGAATAATAAAAACAAGACAGCCTAAAGTCGCTGACATAGCCCGTAGGATTAGCAAGCTGAAGTGTCAATGGGCCGGCCACATAGCGCGAAGATCGGATGGGGCAAAAAGTCCTCGAATGGAGACCACGTACTAGCAAGCGAAGTGTGGGACGGCTACCTACGAGATGGAACGACGACCTGGTGAGGATCGCTGGGTCTCATTGGATGCAGGTGGCTGTAGACCGGTCGCGCTGGAGTTCGATTGGAGAGGCATATGTTTAGCAGTGGACGTTTTTAGGCTGAAATGATGATGATGAGACAGCCTTATCTTTAAAGAAAGACACACATGTCTTCCAATAAAACCTTTGACTAGCGAAATTTTGTGATTAGGATAGGTATATTTTTTATACAAAATTTCGGCGTCTTTTGTAGTTTTTTAACCCGAAATAAAGAACAGAAACTACTATCATTGCTTCCTCATTAGTTCCCCAGCAACATCTATAGTAAACTGCTCTTGTTTGGCCTACTATAGATATACAGTGTCTCCCACAGTTTAGATCAATTTCTTTGTGAGAGACTCATGGGCCATTGATGTCTTGGCAGTCGCAGTGTAGGACTCCCCCCTGCCAGGTGGACCGATGACCTGATAAAGGTAGCTGGTAGTGGCTGAACAAGGGCCGCGAGGTGAGGCTGATTGATTGAGAACTTTTTCTTCTTCCCACGCCACGGCTCAGAGCCTGGGGCTCGCATTGGCAATTAATCCCAAGATTTGGCGTAGGCGAAGTTTCACGAAAGCGACTGCCGTCTGACCTTCCAACCCAGAGGGTAAACTAGGCCTTATCGGGATTAGTCCGGTTTCCTCACGATGTTTTCCTTCACCGAAGAGCGATTGGTAAATATCAAATGATATCTCGTACATAAGTTCCGAAAAACTCATTGGTACGTGCCGGGGTTTGAACCTGCGTACTTCGTATTGCAAGTCGCACGCTCTTACCGCTGGGGCACTAAAGCTCCGCAATCAACCCCATTGACTATAAGATTAATTGAATAACAATATATGTATTGCATTTAAACGGCCTCCTAGCCTAGTCGGTAGTGACCCTGCCTACGAAGCAGGAGGTCCCGGGTTCGAATCCTGGTCAGGGCATTTATTTGTGTGTTTATCACGAATATTTGTTCCTGAGTTATGGATGTTTTCTATGTATTTAAGTATTGATATGTATCTATCTATTATATATATCGTCGCCTAGTACCCACAACACAAGCCTTATTGAGCTCACCGTGGGACTAGGTCGATTTGTGTAAGATTGTCCCATAATATTTATTTATTTATTTATTTAGGTGTGCTGTTTCTACTGCGACGGCGGGCTGGGCAAGTGGGAGGCGAGCGACGAGCCGTGGGCGGAGCACGCGCGCTGGTTCCCGGGCTGCGGGTTCGTGCAGCTCGTGAAGGGCGCCGACTTCGTGGCGCAGCACCGCGGCAACCCGCCGCCCCCGCGCTCGGTACCTGTTATGTTATGTAACAGTAGGATAGAGAGCATCATACTGTCTTTTTCTTACGCTACTATTACCACAGTTAGTAGTGTGGTAGGGCACAGCACAACGAATGTCGTCTCGCTCAAATCTGGAGCAGAGCCCACCTGGGGGAGTACCTCCACCTTACAGAAAACCGCAGTTAAATAACAGGGTCTAGACCCTACTCATAGTGTTGTGTTCCTGTTGGTGAGTAGGGTCGCCAGAGCTCCAAGAGGATTCGCTGTGTTGAGAGCTGAGGACCCACGGAGCAAAGCCCTTGGCCCGTTTGGCTGTCAACACAGCGAATCCTCCTTTTTTTTAAGGGTCGGCAACGCGCATGTGACACCCCTGGTGTTGCAGGCGTCCATAGGCTACCGTGACCGCTTACCATCAGGCGGGCCGTATGCTTGTTTGTCACCGCCGTAGTATATAAAAAAAAACCACCCTGAAAAAAGGGATGGATATAGTTATTTTGTCCTACTGTTACTGCGCTCGCTCGCTTGTCAGACTATATGTTATGTTTAGGGAGGGACGCTCGGTCGGAATCGAGCGGGCTATCGAGCACTTGATATGCTCATTCACCCCATTTCCCTGTTGCTGGAGCTGCTGGTTATTATCCCGGCGAATTTCCCCCCTTACTTCCTTCTAGCCTACCTATACTGCGCTCGGTACCTATACTGTTGCTGTTGTTGTATAGAGGCACACAGTGAGGCAGGGATGTAACGGATGTGGATTTTTCGGGACCGAAAGCGGGACCAGATGTATTAGATTTAGTTTATATATAAACGGAACCGGAACCAGAGACGGCGCCCAAGTGAGAGGTAGACGAGATGTTACAACGTCCGCTCCGTCACCTCTCTGCAGTGTAGGAACGGTGAACACGGGGAAATAGAATTCGACGCAAAACGCAGTTTCGTCGGTGGGGTGCTGACATGCAGTAAGTGTGCTGTGCCTGCAGACCTTGCAGACCAGAGTCGCACTGATGTACAGGCCAGAGTTAGGGCTGACCGAAAAGGAGACGATGGGACGACATAAATGTGTTTAAAAATTTATAAATTATGGTTGGAAAGTACAAAATGAAGAGGAGGTCTTTGCCCAGCAAAGGGACTACCAAACAGACGAAAAAAAACAAAGTTTCTACCCTAAAAGTTTAGGCTGTTGGGTGTCTGTATAATTTGACTATTTAATTTATTTACATTATTATAGTACAATTATTTTTCTTGCAGACTTCTGACGATAGATCTCTAAATACAAGGCAACGAAATCCTTCAGTAAATTTTCCAATCACAGAAAGTCAGGTAAATATTATTGTAAAAAATGTTTTGTTTAATTTCATTTATGTATAATTAAAAAAAAAGCATGAATCAAATCTTTCATTATTTAAGTATAATACATGTTTTGATTCATGTTTGAAGTAGTCTATATATAAATGATTGATTGAATGAGATTTTACAAGATGTGTTGATGTGTCAAGACGTTAAGTCCTGAGCTGTAGGATTGGCAGAACGCACCTTAAGCGTGGATTGCATGTACTTAGAAAATTTCGAACTCTGACGCCGTAGTCGGGTAGCCTCCCGCGACTATGGGATGCCACCACTCTGCCAACCCACCAGCCAGCCCACCACTCTGCCAACTTAGTTACTGAGACCAGATCAGAGCTTCTGAGAAAGGACCATGTGCAAATTATGCCACAACTCTGCCAACCCACCAGCCATGTGCAAATTGGCCCAACACCCAACAGAGCTCAGAGTTATCTCATTTGATAGGTATTTTTATTCACTTATTTTATTTATACGGTCACCAAGTTAAAGTCCATTGCAGAACTGAGATATTTAGACTTTTGTCAGTCAATAATTGGTACATAAATGCACCCGAGTGGTATGCGTAACACATTCCCCCCCAACAAAACAAAAGGCTGTGTGGATCCGCCATCATCGCCGAGCGGTTGTGAATATTTTTACTTACATATACTCGCGTTTCAATACGACTATCTCAGATCTGCAATAGAATTCTACTTGTTGCCCATATAACGAAATGAAGCAGACAATAAGACCTGTTTATAGACATAAGTCTCATCTCTGTTGGTTTTTGGGCCAGCCTCCACGCAAATTCCCATGGTCCTTTGGCATCGTTCGTAGACATTTCTGCTTAAAAATAATAGACAAGTAAATAGAGTATTTTTTTCTTTAGCACCCATTCTTTCCCTTGGTTAACAATCTAATGTTGTTTTCTCAAACATAATCGTAAATGTACCTATGCATTTATGTCACGAAATTAAGACATGAAGTTTCTTGTTTACGGCTCCCCCCATTTACTTCTTGGCCGGCGGCCGTGAAGTAATGTATTGTCCGCTGCTGTAACTTTTTAATTTGCGTACTAACACTAAACTGACAAAGGAAAAATTACATACAGCCAACGACCATTAGATACTTGCGACATTAAAAAAAAACAAATTCTATGTTTCTATGTATATTTATGTGCGGTTAAACATGGTGCTCGAATAGCTCATTTAAATGGCATCTTTAAAAAATAATAAGGTGGCAAATTAAACAGTTTTTTCCTTACTAACCTATTTACCTAGTAGTTGTTTTAAATTTTATATTTCCTCACAATGTTTGAGAAAAGCACTATACAAGCCTCGGCCGGAAGAGAGATTGCAGGACTTGTTTAATCCGGCCGAGGCGCCTGCAATCTCTTACTTCACGGCCTCTGCAGTAATGTACTATTATCAGGTGGAGGAACAGATGGACTCGCAGCAGGCGCTGGTGGCGCTGGGCGCCGGCCTGGACGCGGCGCGCGTGCGCCGGGCCATCCGCCGCCGCCTCGTGGCCACGGGTACGTCACTACTGAAGACTACCGCGAGTCGGTTTTCCTCTACGGGCGCTAATGGAACGTGGGTCCTGCGGGAACATTTCAAACGTCACTTTGACATTTCTTTCATACTGACGCGGGACCCACGCGGTTTATTCTATTGTTTTTGCATACCACTTATGGTTAAACATAAAACTTGCCACTCATTGTACTAACACCTATTATGTACCCGGTAATGTTTAATGCAAATAAAAAATCATTCTGATTCTGATTCACGCATGAGTGGCGCCGCCTGGTGCGCGACAATACGGTAGCTCCCATTACTTCTGTTGTCATGCATCAGTGTGTTCAGATCCAGCCCATTCACTGCGATTGCGCCTGATTTTTAAATGATCGCTGAACCCCTCGGGTGGAAGCCATATGTGTGAAATGTGCAAGCGATGTAGAAATGGTACGCTATCTGAACGGTGTATAATTTACGTACGTATCATACGTTGAATAGGTGAATTTACTATTTCTTGTTGGTATTCTGTCCCGTCAACCAGGTGACTAATGGAACACAGTTTGTTAGAAGAAACGTTGTAGTATGTTCTACTGATATGCTTGGTAGATGGCCCATCATGGAAAGGGAGTATAACTACCAAGAATCATGTTTTGTGAATTTTTATGCCATAAAACCGTGATTGTAAAAGTGACCCAGGAGACGGTAACCAACTTTATTACTTCAGCTTAACTATTTCTTATCACTAGTTGTCAACTAGTGACAAGAAATAGTTGATTAACCCAAATATGAGGGCGCAAGGCGCAACCGTCATCCAAACCTCCTTGCGTTGTGATCCTCAGGATTGAGGGTCATTCTGCATTACTTTCTCACTGACGATCTTTCTCAAACTTTTTCTGTCTCCGGCGTTATAAAGGGTCTTGTGGACTAAATAATAAACCACGCGCGGAGCGGGTCTGATCAGACCAATATATAGGGCTGTACTTTCATCTTATTCAAAACTGTAAAACTTTTCATACAAAAATAAATAACAATGATGTCCAGAACTTGACGTTAGCGGATGGTTTGGTGCAAGCGGTTGGCCGTTACAAGTATGACAAAACATAAAACCAGTTATTAACACTCGTAACACACGATCAAAGATTATCATTTAGTTTTATACCACAAATAATAGTACATTGTGCATCTAGGGCGGTAAGAAGGGCATCCCTTTACTGCCCGTGGTACACACAATGTTTTTCATCACATTTGCGAGGAAATAAATAAACTTTCTAGACAGGTAAAGAAACAATAATGATTAGCGGTAGTGTAGTTGCACAGTCCACAGTACTCCGGAGTGACTACGTGCTGCAAGCGCGTGGGGGGCAGGTGCTCCGGGAGCTCCGGGCGGGCGGTAAAGTAGTATGAGAATCTTTTAAAACCATGGGATTAATGCAGCTCTTTAAGTCTAAGTATGCTTGCATATAATATCACCATTTACGAGCAGGTGTGATGAAAAAATAATTGGTTTCAGGACTGCCATTCACGTCGTCCGAGGCGCTGATCGACGCCGTGCTGGACGAGCAGCTGAACGAGGAGAGTTGGGGCGTCACCACCAACCAGCGCTTCGCCAGGGACATCCTCGCCGAGGCGCTGCGGGAGTTCGCTCCTGCTGCCGGGTAAATATTACTGCTTACAGTACGTACAGCTGGACGAGGAGAGTTGGGGCGTCACCACCAACCAGCGCTTCGCCAGGGACATCCTCGCCGAGGCGCTGCGGGAGTTCGCTCCTGCTGCCGGGTAAATATTACTGCTTACAGTACGTACAGCTGGACGAGGAGAGTTGGGGCGTCACCACCAACCAGCGCTTCGCCAGGGACATCCTCGCCGAGGCGCTGCGGGAGTTCGCTCCTGCTGCCGGGTAAATATTACTGCTTACAGTACGTACAGCTGGACGAGGAGAGTTGGGGCGTCACCACCAACCAGCGCTTCGCCAGGGACATCCTCGCCGAGGCGCTGCGGGAGTTCGCTCCTGCTGCCGGGTAAATATTACTGCTTACAGTACGTACAGCTGAACGAGGAGAGTTGGGGCGTCACCACCAACCAGCGCTTCGCCAGGGACATCCTCGCCGAGGCGCTGCGGGAGTTCGCTCCTGCTGCCGGGTAAATATTACTGCTTACAGTACGTACAGCTGGACGAGGAGAGTTGGGGCGTCACCACCAACCAGCGCTTCGCCAGGGACATCCTCGCCGAGGCGCTGCGGGAGTTCGCTCCTGCTGCCGGGTAAATATTACTGCTTACAGTACGTACAGCTGAACGAGCAGAGTTGGGGCGTCACCACCAACCAGCGCTTCGCCAGGGACATCCTCGCCGAGGCGCTGCGGGAGTTCGCTCCTGCTGCCGGGTAAATATTACTGCTTACAGTACGTACAGCTGGACGAGGAGAGTTGGGGCGTCACCACCAACCAGCGCTTCGCCAGGGACATCCTCGCCGAGGCGCTGCGGGAGTTCGCTCCTGCTGCCGGGTAAATATTACTGCTTACAGTACGTACAGCTGGACGAGGAGAGTTGGGGCGTCACCACCAACCAGCGCTTCGCCAGGGACATCCTCGCCGAGGCGCTGCGGGAGTTCGCTCCTGCTGCCGGGTAAATATTAATGCTTACAGTACGTACAGCTGAACGAGGAGAGTTGGGGCGTCACCACCAACCAGCGCTTCGCCAGGGACATCCTCGCCGAGGCGCTGCGGGAGTTCGCTCCTGCTGCCGGGTAAATATTACTGCTTACAGTACGTACAGCTGAACGAGGAGAGTTGGGGCGTCACCACCAACCAGCGCTTCGCCAGGGACATCCTCGCCGAGGCGCTGCGGGAGTTCGCTCCTGCTGCCGGGTAAATATTACTGCTTACAGTACGTACAGCTGGACGAGGAGAGTTGGGGCGTCACCACCAACCAGCGCTTCGCCAGGGACATCCTCGCCGAGGCGCTGCGGGAGTTCGCTCCTGCTGCCGGGTAAATATTACTGCTTACAGTACGTACAACCTATTAATCAGCCCAAGCCCAGCCCATCTTATTTTGTGCCCAAAAAAGATGTTGGCAATAGACGTGTGCGCTGCGCCGGCCTTTTGATCGCGCCAGCTAAAAGAATCAGTGACGACGCCTACCTGACAAACCTTACCGTTATGCTATTTCCGTTACCCAATTTATCAAGAAAACAGATGAATGTAATCGATAAGTCTTACGGTTTTGGTAGTCACGCGGGTATTTCATGGGACCAAAACAGTTGACTCTATTTGTTATAAGTTGACTTACACTTATACAATTTAAACTTTCGTGCGAACTTATTGACAATAGTGTTGAAAAAACGCTAAAACTCACATTTATTATCACAATTTTGTATATGTGTATTTTTATCAGAATAGGCGGGACAGGTTTAAGTAGTGACCCCTAAATTTTCTTTTTACCTTACTAGTTCGGAAAACGCTCTTTTAAAACTTACTATATTATAGCGGGGAAAATCGCATTTTATCCACTAGTCGGAAAAGTAATTTGATCGTGCACTAATTCCGCACTTGGTAAGCTAATGGCAATATCTAAGTACCGGGAATAACGGTGTTTGGAAATGGTTTCTTCAAGTTAACTTATATTTGGATAAGATTTGTAATCGTAATATTTACTTACTTACTTACTTACTATTTTGGCTCAGTGACCCAAAAAGAATCTTGGCCTCCGAGACGAGAGCATGCCACCTGACCCGATCCAGCGCGGTTTCCTGCCACGAATTGGCATAGAGCTGGCGCAGATCCGCCTCCACGACATCACCCCAGCGGTACCTGGGGCGCCCCACCGGTCGACGCCCGGTTGGTCGCCCCACGTACGCTCCTCTAACTGCCCGATCCTCCCCCATTCTAAGTAAGTGACCGAGCCAGCGAAGTCTGTGAGATTTCGTTTCGCCGATGATATTGGGCTCAGCCACTAACTCTTCAATCTCGGCGTTCTTCCGGATCCTCCAGGTGCCATCGTCTCTTCTAACAGGTCCCAGGATCTTTCTAAACACTTTCCTTCCGCTATCAGGAGTTGGTTTTCTTCTTTTATTGTTAGAGTCCAGGCTTCACAGCCGTACATAAGGATAGGCCTAATGACGGTTTTATATATCCTTAGTTTCGTACTTTTGCTGAGAAGCCTGGACACTAAAACTTTGTGGAGGGCTGCGCTGCATCGTAGTGCGTTTTGAATGCGTATCGCAATCTCCTCATCCCGAGTGTTTGTATCGGTGACTGTGCACCCGAGATACCGAAACTTGTCAACACCCTGATAGACGGTACCTTCCACATGAAGACTATCACGACGGACTCGCGTGTTTAATATTTAGTTTTTATTTTTCTCGCGATAGTGAGGTGAAATATTTTTTTTGTTCTAACGAACAAAAATGTCAATACTACGAATTGAAACAAACGGTATTTTAGACTTTACAAACGTTTATAACAATTGCAGCGTTGAAAACACTCTTTTCCTTTTACTTTTACGCAGTTTACAGCCCTATATAAATAATTTACCATACTATCACAATTCCAGATTAATACCATCACCAGACTGCGACCGATCTCAATCAGAAAGTTCCTCACGATCCCGCACTCCAAACGAACCACAACCAAGCCAAGAAGTCACAGTAGCTCACGCCGACACCAGCCAATCCACAAGAGTCAATTCTAATAGAGCCACCGAAAGAGGCAGCACTGACGGGACTGACAGACCCAGCACTAATGGAACTGACAGAGTTGACAGTGAGAAGGAAAACAGTCCAGTGAAGAAGAAATTGTCTTTGGAGGAGGAGAATAGACAGCTAAAAGAGGCTAGATTGTGCAAAGTGTGTATGGATAGCGAGGTGAGTACCATCGTCGATACTGTTAAGTGTCCATTTGTAATGTTATTGCAACGGCATTAGGTCCACTAACGGTCAGTTAAGAGGCCTTGCGCCTTTGAAAAATACTTCAACTCAAATTATGACTAAACTATAGATAATTTTAACCAACTGTTGAACGTAGGTATATGATAATCATCATTTTAGGTAGTAAAAGCGTCGAAACTTGAATATTAAGTATCTTATTTTTAGGTTAAAAAAGCGTATTTTTCGTAAAAATTTATCGATTTCGAATGATTTTTGAAGATTTGTCTTAAAATTCACTAAAATACATTTAAATTGACAAGGCCCACAATAACCCGATTTAATATAGTAAAAGAAAGAAAATATTACGATTAAAAGTATTAATCACACCCAAAAAGTTCTAAAATTACTAAATTTATGTTTGTTTCTAAAGGAATAAGGACTCTAAATGACGTCAATTCAATTGTCATTGTAGATTGATTATGAATATTATGATACAACAACAAGTATACATTTCATAATAAATATGACAATGTAAATTATCCAACGACTTTTTCGTGACGGCTAACCATGCTTGTTTGTTGCCTGCGGTTCGCGAACACATAATAAACAAATTAAAATCGCCGTCAATCGAACTTACAAACAATGTAAACAACAGGCATCACATGTTTTGTCACTGTTTCTCCTTATATTTTCACACTACCTCATCAAGCACCACTGAAACCGTTTACTATTGAAACGGTTGTAAAATGATAGCCAATTGCTTGGCTAATTGGACTGATTGCCTGCCGGACGACGTCGCA
Source organism: Lathronympha strigana (assembly GCA_949128165.1). NCBI lineage: Eukaryota > Metazoa > Arthropoda > Insecta > Lepidoptera > Tortricidae > Lathronympha > Lathronympha strigana. The sequence goes on from OX421911.1 coordinate 8,576,243, forward strand.
CCCTTAATGATAAGATAGCACTTGCTGAGAAACTATAACTTCTCCAAAGGTAATTTCTTCTAAAATGGCCCTCCAGACCACCTTACTTCAATGGAATAGCCACAGTGTAATTCCCAAGAAACCTGACTTAATCCAGCTAATCAACAAGCATTCTGTGTCAGTTGCGGCCATCTCGGAGACTTGGTTGATACCTGGCGCTCGATTTCGAGTCCCGAGCTCCGCATGCATCCGGGAGGACCGAGATGACGGACGAAATGCCGCACGTCCTGGGCAGATTGACCAACACTCGTAAACCGGCTATGCCTTCCAAAGGAATATGCGGTGCCCCGGATTGAAACGAAATTGAACTTTACGGAATCCCCCGTGAGTCCTTATTGCATGGCGTAGCCGTTGGCTGTAGCCGCCATTGGCAAGACTTCCCGATGACGGCCACAGCCGAATCGATCGTCATTTGTCTTGGGTCGGTACCGAATCACGGGCTGTCCACGCAAACCGAGCCCGCCGCCGCCAGTGTTGCCTACGATTAGAAATATTATATATTTCTAATCGTAGGCAACCCTAGCGTTGTTTTCAAAACGGGTTGTATTCGCTTTTTGTATGAGAAATAAATATCCGTTCTTAACTATTATATAATCTGTGCTATGGCGTTCGATTAAAGCTGTCTGCTACTGCGTATTTCGGCCGTGTTTTGTTTCCAACCGCTACGCCTATGAGTTTGTAGGGTTTAAGACACTGCCTTCACTCACGACACGTATCTACTGTGCAGGTGAGCGTGGTGTTCCTGCCGTGCGGGCACCTGGTGTCGTGCGCGCGCTGCGGCGCGGCGCTGGCGTCGTGCCCGCTGTGCCGCTCGCCCGTGCGCGCGCTGGTGCGCGCCTACCTCGCGTGACAAGTGACGACACGTACTGTGCAGGTGAGCGTGGTGTTCCTGCCGTGCGGGCACCTGGTGTCGTGCGCGCGCTGCGGCGCGGCGCTGGCGTCGTGCCCGCTGTGCCGCTCGCCCGTGCGCGCGCTGGTGCGCGCCTACCTCGCGTGACAAGTGACGACACGTACTGTGCAGGTGAGCGTGGTGTTCCTGCCGTGCGGGCACCTGGTGTCGTGCGCGCGCTGCGGCGCGGCGCTGGCGTCGTGCCCGCTGTGCCGCTCGCCCGTGCGCGCGCTGGTGCGCGCCTACCTCGCGTGACAACTGACGACACGTACTGTGCAGGTGAGCGTGGTGTTCCTGCCGTGCGGGCACCTGGTGTCGTGCGCGCGCTGCGGCGCGGCGCTGGCGTCGTGCCCGCTGTGCCGCTCGCCCGTGCGCGCGCTGGTGCGCGCCTACCTCGCGTGACAAGTGACGACACGTACTGTGCAGGTGAGCGTGGTGTTCCTGCCGTGCGGGCACCTGGTGTCGTGCGCGCGCTGCGGCGCGGCGCTGGCGTCGTGCCCGCTGTGCCGCTCGCCCGTGCGCGCGCTGGTGTGCGCCTACCTCGCGTGACAAGTGACGACACGTACTGTGCAGGTGAGCGTGGTGTTCCTGCCGTGCGGGCACCTGGTGTCGTGCGCGCGCTGCGGCGCGGCGCTGGCGTCGTGCCCGCTGTGCCGCTCGCCCGTGCGCGCGCTGGTGCGCGCCTACCTCGCGTGACAAGTGACGACACGTACTGTGCAGGTGAGCGTGGTGTTCCTGCCGTGCGGGCACCTGGTGTCGTGCGCGCGCTGCGGCGCGGCGCTGGCGTCGTTCCCGCTGTGCCGCTCGCCCGTGCGCGCGCTGGTGCGCGCCTACCTCGCGTGACAACTGACGACACGTACTGTGCAGGTGAGCGTGGTGTTCCTGCCGTGCGGGCACCTGGTGTCGTGCGCGCGCTGCGGCGCGGCGCTGGCGTCGTGCCCGCTGTGCCGCTCGCCCGTGCGCGCGCTGGTGCGCGCCTACCTCGCGTGACAAGTGACGACACGTACTGTGCAGGTGAGCGTGGTGTTCCTGCCGTGCGGGCACCTGGTGTCGTGCGCGCGCTGCGGCGCGGCGCTGGCGTCGTGCCCGCTGTGCCGCTCGCCCGTGCGCGCGCTGGTGCGCGCCTACCTCGCGTGACAACTGACGACACGTACTGTGCAGGTGAGCGTGGTGTTCCTGCCGTGCGGGCACCTGGTGTCGTGCGCGCGCTGCGGCGCGGCGCTGGCGTCGTGCCCGCTGTGCCGCTCGCCCGTGCGCGCGCTGGTGCGCGCCTACCTCGCGTGACAACTGACGACACGTACTGTGCAGGTGAGCGTGGTGTTCCTGCCGTGCGGGCACCTGGTGTCGTGCGCGCGCTGCGGCGCGGCGCTGGCGTCGTGCCCGCTGTGCCGCTCGCCCGTGCGCGCGCTGGTGCGCGCCTACCTCGCGTGACAAGTGACGACACGTACTGTGCAGGTGAGCGTGGTGTTCCTGCCGTGCGGGCACCTGGTGTCGTGCGCGCGCTGCGGCGCGGCGCTGGCGTCGTTCCCGCTGTGCCGCTCGCCCGTGCGCGCGCTGGTGCGCGCCTACCTCGCGTGACAACTGACGACACGTACTGTGCAGGTGAGCGTGGTGTTCCTGCCGTGCGGGCACCTGGTGTCGTGCGCGCGCTGCGGCGCGGCGCTGGCGTCGTGCCCGCTGTGCCGCTCGCCCGTGCGCGCGCTGGTGCGCGCCTACCTCGCGTGACAACTGACGACACGTACTGTGCAGGTGAGCGTGGTGTTCCTGCCGTGCGGGCACCTGGTGTCGTGCGCGCGCTGCGGCGCGGCGCTGGCGTCGTGCCCGCTGTGCCGCTCGCCCGTGCGCGCGCTGGTGCGCGCCTACCTCGCGTGACAACTGACGACACGTACTGTGCAGGTGAGCGTGGTGTTCCTGCCGTGCGGGCACCTGGTGTCGTGCGCGCGCTGCGGCGCGGCGCTGGCGTCGTGCCCGCTGTGCCGCTCGCCCGTGCGCGCGCTGGTGCGCGCCTACCTCGCGTGACAAGTGACGACACGTACTGTGCAGGTGAGCGTGGTGTTCCTGCCGTGCGGGCACCTGGTGTCGTGCGCGCGCTGCGGCGCGGCGCTGGCGTCGTGCCCGCTGTGCCGCTCGCCCGTGCGCGCGCTGGTGCGCGCCTACCTCGCGTGACAAGTGACGACACGTACTGTGCAGGTGAGCGTGGTGTTCCTGCCGTGCGGGCACCTGGTGTCGTGCGCGCGCTGCGGCGCGGCGCTGGCGTCGTGCCCGCTGTGCCGCTCGCCCGTGCGCGCGCTGGTGCGCGCCTACCTCGCGTGACAAGTGACGACACGTACTGTGCAGGTGAGCGTGGTGTTCCTGCCGTGCGGGCACCTGGTGTCGTGCGCGCGCTGCGGCGCGGCGCTGGCGTCGTGCCCGCTGTGCCGCTCGCCCGTGCGCGCGCTGGTGCGCGCCTACCTCGCGTGACAACTGACGACACGTACTGTGCAGGTGAGCGTGGTGTTCCTGCCGTGCGGGCACCTGGTGTCGTGCGCGCGCTGCGGCGCGGCGCTGGCGTCGTGCCCGCTGTGCCGCTCGCCCGTGCGCGCGCTGGTGCGCGCCTACCTCGCGTGACAACTGACGACACGTACTGTGCAGGTGAGCGTGGTGTTCCTGCCGTGCGGGCACCTGGTGTCGTGCGCGCGCTGCGGCGCGGCGCTGGCGTCGTGCCCGCTGTGCCGCTCGCCCGTGCGCGCGCTGGTGCGCGCCTACCTCGCGTGACAAGTGACGACACGTACTGTGCAGGTGAGCGTGGTGTTCCTGCCGTGCGGGCACCTGGTGTCGTGCGCGCGCTGCGGCGCGGCGCTGGCGTCGTGCCCGCTGTGCCGCTCGCCCGTGCGCGCGCTGGTGCGCGCCTACCTCGCGTGACAAGTGACGACACGTACTGTGCAGGTGAGCGTGGTGTTCCTGCCGTGCGGGCACCTGGTGTCGTGCGCGCGCTGCGGCGCGGCGCTGGCGTCGTGCCCGCTGTGCCGCTCGCCCGTGCGCGCGCTGGTGCGCGCCTACCTCGCGTGACAACTGACGACACGTACTGTGCAGGTGAGCGTGGTGTTCCTGCCGTGCGGGCACCTGGTGTCGTGCGCGCGCTGCGGCGCGGCGCTGGCGTCGTGCCCGCTGTGCCGCTCGCCCGTGCGCGCGCTGGTGCGCGCCTACCTCGCGTGACAACTGACGACACGTAATGTGCAGGTGAGCGTGGTGTTCCTGCCGTGCGGGCACCTAGTGTCGTGCGCGCGCTGGTTCGCGCCTACCTCGCGTGACAACACACGGTAAGTGCTTACTTTTCTCATCTCTTTCCCGCTTCCCCTCTTTTACTATATTTGTTCGAGCCTTAATCCATTAAACAATGGCCTTTGTATCATTTTTTGAAACCGCTACCGCCACGCGCCAATGTTTTAAAATAGACAAACTAATTTTAATGCCAATGTTTTAAAGCAACAATACAGTTTAAAAGCAACATGAACGGTTTTAAAATTAGTACTTTAAGGTGCTAAGGTTCAAGTTGGTGTAATAGACATTGGTTAACACGTGTTTGGAATGTAGGCTGACAACCACACAAATACCCAAAAACCGTCTTATCTAGTGATTTGAACCTTAATACCACTGCGATACAGTTGCTTTTTTACCTATATTGTTACTCTGGCGCGTGGTGGTACCTACCGGTTGCAAAAAGTGATACAAAGGCCATTGTTTAAGTGCTTAAGTCTCCGTAGGTACCGTAAGATTAATCTCAGAAGATTCAAACTTCAGTTAAGTCGCGTCTTCACTGCTGCGGTGCGTTGCACGTCACGTTTAGTCATGGAAAATCAACGCAGCGTCAACGCGCCTTTAAAACACGACGCGCAACGTAACGCAGTAGCGGGGCCCCTCACTTTAGTGTTTTCGTAAAACCTACCGATTCCATACGCGCGCTGCGGCGTGGCTATCTTATGGAACGCGATGGAATTTCAGTGGCGGATTTATCTTGTGATAATGATGTGCGCACGATTCGATCAAACGACTGCGTTGAGGCAGTCAGATCTGAATAAATAATTAAAGACATGCCTGTGCTATTTACAAATATAATATATCTATAATTATAAGGTGCATAAATATAGCAAATTGAAAACACTCCCGACACTCGCAAACAACCTAATCAAAATATGGGAACTTTATTAAGTATGAAAAAGGACTTGCAAATCTTATATTACGTGTGCGTTTTTAATGAAAAGTACCACTATGTCGCTTGTTGATAAGGTTCATTTATTAGTGAATTTTTATGGCATTAAAGCCTTATCGGCAACCGACAACGTGGTACCTTTTACTAAAAACAATCACATTTTATGAACCTTTAGAACTGCTGTTTAGCATTACTAATATAATGTGTGCATGACTTACACAGCCAATGCTAATGTGATAGCTGCGACTGTATGATTCTTCGCTTTGCACATTTTAACATTTAAACAAATCAGTAAATATTTATGTAAGTATGTTAAAACGTCCATCAAACCTCCATTACTTACCTAGCTAATTTATTGTTAGTCCTATCTCTCAGTTTGACATGTGCGTTTGTTAGAAGGTTAAACATGAATTAACTAATATACACTTGTTAAGTTTTTGTGAAAAATAGGGTAAATATATACTTACGTTATATTAGCTGTATTCCGTATATTTCATACGCGTTTCATTAGTTCAAGTCTTCACATTAAAAGATGTCTTCACTTCAAATAATGTAATATTGCTAAAAATATTCCTCAAACTCTATAAAATCGCTCCTGGGTAGCCATAAGTAGATTGTCTTTTGCACCAGTTATTTTTCATACAGTTATTGTATTGTAAACATTTACTTTCTTGTCTCCTCTAACCAAAGTTGTTTGATCACTCTTTAGCGATAAGGCCGTATTATATACCTCTTTTTTTAAGTGTAACCTTTACTGTTTGTTTTCTATTTTGATGTGCAATAAAGAGTTATTGTATTGAATTGATCTTCTTGATTCCAGATGAAACTCACTGCTTGCCTACAAAACACACAAAGCATCACAAATACGATATCAATAAATCATACACGGGGAATGTTTGCAGAGATCCTTCCTCTAGTATTGTAAATTCGTTACTTATAATATGATTTAAAAACATCTTCCAAAGACATGTTGCATGTTCGTTATAATATAACTAACAATATTATATGTTCTCGACGGATCGACTCGATTTACTCGTAGACTTAAATATTTAAACGATCAAATGATTACGAGTAAATTTCGACTTTCATCACTGCGGAAAACCGCCGTGAGCGATGGTTATCACGTTATCAGTATAAAAAATTGTCCCATAGTTGTAACTTACTATATTTAGATTATTATAGATTTATAATAAATAATCATACATGTAATACATATTGGGCAGAGGACTGAATTGTGAAATATTAAGTTTATTGAAATATCTATATTTATGTGAATGTCTTCGCTCGGCTACTTAAGTGTAACTAAGGAGGTATTTATAACAATTATTAAAAAATCTCTACTTATAAAAACAAATTCAAGAATAGGTTGAGCTTAGTAATCACTAACTAACTAACTAACTTGAAACTCAAAACAAAAAAAATATCTACTCAGTCCAAATAGTCACATATGAGCGGTAACATTTTATATTTACAGAGAACATTATTTTTCTGTGACTACATCATCATCAAACATTTTGTTCGCATCTATAATTTTCTTTTACAACCAACTTATCGAACATCGTGGCCATGTTCATAGGTTATGAAGTTGATGAAGATGAAGTTCATAGTTAGGTTATGAATGAAGTTATGTCAAAATGCTTGTCTTTACACTCATTTCATAAGTGATAATATGCGATGTGAAATGTTATTATGCCGTTAAATGTTTCGGCCCAATAATGTGGGAAAAATTGTTTGGGAAATGACAATATGCTAGTACAGGTCCTTTGCATGAAGAATAGCACCATGTGGCAGAAAGCATGAAACTTGCCATGAATGTAGCTCATAAAAATACGGGAAAAAATCACGTGACGAAATGTTTTCACTTCCGGATTTTTATATTCCTATTATGCTACATTCATGCCAAGTGTCATGTTTTCTGCCATATAATGTCATACTTTTGAGATTTGTTAGAGCTGGGAGCCCTACATCTAACGATTTTTTGATGACACATCACTAAACCCTAGTTTAGTTTGTAAAAGTATATTGTTGTATGTACACTTAACTTCTTAGAAACAACAATAATGTCCTATATTCAGTACAGTTATAAATAATAACATAGTTACTATTTATAAACCTAATAATGAACAACATTACAAAACAAACGATAACTTTTTCCTGTATTACATTTACATTATTTAAACGCTCTGAATAGTTAATTGTAGATTCGTTTTAAACACGAATAACACTTGTGATTTAATAGCCAAAGATGTGTATTTGAAAATGTGACCGTTTTTAGTAAAAGGTACTTTGTCGCTAATCAATAAGGCGCAAATGACATAAATATTAATTTGAAAATGAACCTAATCAGCGATCTACAAAGTGGTGGGCACCTTTTACTAAAACCGATCACAAATGGTCATTGTATCAAATATAATAGGCCAGTTTCAATAATTCTTATAATTAAAAACATACTCTACGAAATGGAACGAAATTTTAATCCCAATCAATTTAGAATATAACATGTAAGAATATACAATTGCAGCTGTACAAAGCCTGGTAGTGTATTTAGTTTGCTATTAACAATTAAAATAATATTTTAAAGAGTTAAAATTCTATATTTTGTGGGTTTATTGGAGTTATACTCGCAAGCTTAATAATATTTAAGAGTTGGTCTATAATATACTAATACTCGTATCCTACACCAAGTCTTAAATAATATATTATAAATTTATGTAAGCAGTATAATATTAGCTCACCAAGACTAATTTGCGGAATAAGAATATACTTAATATACATATAATCATATATAAAAATGAGAGCAACGAGTTTTATGACGCACTACTCACAATACTTGTTTGACGTACTGATGTATATAAGAACTAACATATCGGAATTTAATCGCGTGTACCATCCGGACATACAACTTTGAGCAGCTGGTCGTCTTAGAACAGTTCCACGTCGCATGGCGCTTTCAAGGAAAAACCCACGCGTTATAGGACCTACCTATTATGAGCACTTGCCCGCTAACTTAAGAAACGAGCAATGTGACGCAGTCTTTAGGCGTCACTTAAGAAACCTTTTGTTGGATAACCCTCTGTACTCTGTAAACCAGTACATGGAATTGAAATTGTAATTGACTGTTTTATTTTTCGTGATTATTTATTATTATTATTAGCGTGACTTCAAATAGTGTTTTGACCATTTTTTGTTATTTAATTATGACATCTTGCTTTGTACCTATTTATATTTTCTGTTCTGTTTGACGATCATGATGAGAATTTGTATACTTTGACATTAACACTAAATTGTATATGTAATTTTCTTCGTGAAATAAATGAACTAAACTAAACTATTATAAATACTATTAAAAACGGGTTAAAGCAATAACTCCTAGCTAGAAAAAAGCCCCTGTAATAGTGCTCGTAGAAACATAAACACCCTGTTTTTTATAGTAGCTATAAATTAAAAGACCATGTTAATGTTAGCATAAAATCGTTAGTGTTATTATGGTTAATTATATTATACCTTATAAATATATGTCGTACTAAGTAGCATTATGTGTGATAGTATTGGTAGTAACCGTGTGTGTTTACCTAGTACATGTAGGTTATAATTGATCCAAACGATCTGATGCAATGTAATATTGTGGTGTTCATACCGTATATTTGTAGCGGTTCTGAATAAAGCTGTAGTCATGTATCTAATTTTCAAGAATTCAATCTTACAAGTCTATGGCTCCTTTTAAATCTTAACAAATTAATCGTAAATATTTGATGTCTAAAAACTGTTTGTAATCAGTTTCACTCTTACACCGTAAGGTTGAAAGAGATAGTACTGAAACGGATTACATCCGATTCAATCCATTTGTATTAATAACACACTAGACCCAGAGCTCAATTAGCCTACACTCTTTGACATCCACCGCAAAACAGCTGCCAGGTACCCAGATCAATCTGGTTAGTATAGCCAACTAACTCATCATCATCATCATGTCGGATACATTAGCCACACACGAGCACACCAACGACGAACTGAAAGGAGCTGAAGGGGTCGCCGTGGCCGAAATCGGTCGAGGAGGATATATATATATATATATATATACATGTCGTCCACACCGTATCCGGTGACGGCGTCTCCAAAACAATATTTAAACCGGCTTTCTTCAACTGTGATGGGCTCTGATATGGCTCGCAAAACCGAATTTGGTTTTAAAAGAACGGTCGCAGGGGGCACAAAAGAGTTTCCCAGAGGAGTTGTACGTATAGTTGTAGCAGGGTTTCGGTCTAGTCTTCCGTACATGGCGTTTGATGTCAAGATCTTCAAGACGCTTAGTTTCAAAAAGATCCACGTTGGTGTGGATGATGTGACGCCATTCCGGTCTAAGACGGGCTTGCTCCTCCCAATCATCGGTCGAGATATTACATGACACGAGCCAACTAACTAGAGCAGTTTCGTTACTCTCAAAATGTATACCCATTTTCGGGTTTAGATCTTTTTCCATCAAAACTATGGCCCTTGCCTACTTCAAACATTAATGAATATGCATACAATTGCATGTACAGTAAGATAATCCAATTTATCCCAATGTGTAGCCAGCATAACTATAAGTACTAACCAAGTTAAAAGCTGTGAAAAGTTATTTATAACGCTTTGTTATATTAGTCGTAGGGAATGAATGAACTAGATCGTTCTAATCTGTTTCAATACTTTAATGTAGAAATATATTGGTTTTAAACCTAAGATTTTTATACTCTGTGGTTTTATTTCGCGTCCCCGCCCCTAGTTTAAAAATAATGTTTTATTACGATTGTGAATTTGCTGGTTGTTTGCTGGTGTTTCGTTCGCTATGGTTCATTTGTAACTTTTGTAAGTTATCAAAAACCTAAAAAAAAACTGTAATAATAATAAGGTTTTAAGAAAATTTTGCTGTAACTGATAATCTAGGTATCTATTCTATCTTTGAAATTCCTCGATTTACTGAAATGCATGATTGACTTGTGCCCACTCTTGATGGTTTCATACATCTGCTGTACTTAATGCTTTATTTGCCAAAGTACCTATGCTTCGCTTCTGTAAAAAAAAAGAAATTAGTAGGTCTAGGTACTTTAAGAACTTGCATCACATTTTTACGGAAATGCTCGTCCACATTTCGTGCGGTAGCGAAAACACTTCCCGCGCGCTTTTACCGTGAATGTAAACACGTACCTATGTTCTACACGAGCAGCCTGTGGATCTCTTACACGCAGAAACAGTACAACGCCCTCCGCGTTATGACAACAGAGAAGCCGTCGTGGGAACTAAGGTACTAAGAATTCGTAATGTGCTGTTTTTGCAATGGACCCTTAACACGTTGATGACACTAACAAGTGAATACGTAGGATTGGTCAGTGTACTTTTAACACGAGCAATATTGTAGACTCCGAGCCGTGACATCGGTTTCGCCCTCACAAGCCCTTACAACCGCCTGGTCGCACATTCACGCTGATTATATTGATGTGAGATCAAAGTGAGTTTTTTTAGTACAAAGGTGAAGTGCTCCGAATTCGCTATGCCGGCGGCGCCGCCGTCTGGCCTGAATTAGACGCTCGGAAATAGCGCAGACGGCTGCGAACACCGGCTTAGCAGACAGTATGGATGTTATGGAATTGTAATAAATATGATGTTAAGCGGTGCAACTTTGTTGATTGGCTTAATCCTTGTACTTAACTTGAATTTTATTAGTCTTCCTGGTGTGGCGTCTACTCGCTCATCGTTGGAATATTTGGAATGTGGATAAAGGCGGAAAGAACTATGTGGCAGCTACGGTATTGCGATAGTTTCAGTTCCATCATCCGCGTGTTTATGGTAAAAATTAAATAGGTTGATAATTTTCTTGTTTATGAAGTATGAATTGATTGGCAATTGAGCGGAACCGAAGATCTGGCACGGCCTTGAACCTTGGAACCTTAAAGGTAGGTTGTTCGGAGGGGTTCCACCCTCATTGCATACCCATTCTTCTAGTGTGCTTACAGCGAGTTTGAAATTTCTACGTCAAGTCTACGTCAATGCACTGTCAGTGCATCTTAATTTCTCCTTCTTTACTGGTGGCAGTGAGATGCAAACACTATCGAATCGACACAGACGCTATTGAGTACGGATACGTAGAACTCATTATAAGTATCATATGCCATCTGGGGTTCTGCGCTAGAGATCATGTTTACTTGCCAAATTGTAATTAGGAGTTTGGGCTTGGGATTCTATGAACAAAATCTAAACGGCAAAAACGGCCGATCTTCATTTTACTCTACTGGAAAAATGTACACCCATATGCTGTGTTGCCTGTCACTAAAACGGATATTAATATAATGGTTAAGTTAAGTGTAGTTGCCGACAAAATCCTGAACGACTAGTCGTGTCGGATGAATCATTTAGAAATTGCCGAGATATAACGTTAGGCGAAACTTTATTCTTGGTTGTGTAAGAGACCTCGGCAAAGATAAAATGGGAAATTATGCACAAATGAATTACCTATAAATGCGTGTAACTTGACCACCACGATTGTACCCATGATATCACTGTAGGGCTGTGTATCATCAGGGAAAATGTCAGTGAACTAATGTAAAGTCCCTTATTGGTTAACCGACATGACCTTTTGGCCATGAATGTCAGTTACACAATGCACTGAATGATGTGGTAATTGATTGCCACAGAAAATATCAATTTATTATCAACTACGGTTTCCGCACATGAGGTGCAGCGAAAATTATTATAACCACATTAATTAATTTCAATTAATTTCATAAAAAAAAAACATAAAAGAGTCCGACGAATTAAGAACCTCCTCCTTTTGGTTTTAAAAGTCGGCTAAAAATACATGAACACAATTTAATTGAGGACTGTTCTGAAAGTTTCTTACAACCGTTTTTTTAAACATGGTAAACATGTGAAAGACCGGCGACGTAATATTGCGTAGGTATAGGTACCTTATATTATAATGTCATCGAGCTAATCTGATGATGGAGACACCTCTCTCTTTCTCTATTTCTCTCCTGGGCATTTATTATTCCCATCTGATGGGAAAACGAGTAAGGCAGACCATCATAGTCGGGTCTGCCTGCCTCGTTTTCGACTTCCACTTTGCCCTGTCTGACGGGGCCATTCAGAAACATTGCAGCACTCCAGATCCGTATTGAGTCCGTCCACCTCTTTTTTGGCTTTCCTCTCTTTCTGACTCCGGGGATGGGAGATGTGGGATGTGATATTCAGAGTGTGACAATGTAGAAATATTAAATAAATAGCTTTGTATTTTCGTTCGTATCAATAATTATAATTTTGACAAAAAACTTAATTATTTTCCTTGATTAAGTGTATATGATACTCGGTTATCGATTGCGGTTGCCAACATAATCAAATGGCTTTAACATAAAATTTATTTTTATTTTACAGAGTTAAGCCAAGGTTTCATTCATATCACTTAAAAAAGCTTTTAATCTCTCAAAAAAAGCGTTCGACGAATTTGGCTGTATTTAATCAAATTCAGGGAACTATAAATGTTTAATTGGCGATTAATATACCTACTCAAATTACCTTGATTTTTTAAACATTCAGGACGATCAAACCGTATGAGTAGGTATTACCAACTGTAATTTATAGGGGAGGTCCCTGACATGAGTTGTAGGCTACAATAGTTATAACTAGCCAATTAGGGCAGCGTCTTTAAAACATGGCGACCGAATCCACCAATAGGGTCACAGTCTTGAGGAAAATCGTTGAGTTTCCTTGTTTCGTGTTTTAACACTTTTAACTTTACAGCCAGATTCATTCCTAAATTGATAAGTCTTCTTCTTCCTAGCGTTTCCCGGGTTATGCCATGGCTCAGAGAAACTGTGGTGCGCTTGGGTAACTAATCCCAAAATTTGCCTCAGGCAAAATCTGACCTTTCATTCAACCCAGATTGTATATAGATACCTAAACTAGGCCTTATTGGGATTAGTCCTGTTGCCTCACGATGTTTTCCCACATTAATAAGTACGATAATTATATTAATGACTTTAATTAACTATGCAGTCATACACAGTGCGACAGAAAAAGGTAGAAATTAAAAAGTGGCAACACCGTAGTGTTGTCCCTTTCAAATTAATATACATATGTAAGAAAACAGGACGACACTACGATGTTCCCACTTTTAAATTTCTATTTTTTTCAGTCGCAGTGTACCTACGTACCTAAATGCTTTTTTATCTGTCAACTACACGTACCTAATAAGTATTTCTTATCCCACCTATCGAAATCCACCAAAAATGTGGGAAATTCAAAACGCTTAAAACGCAATGTTATTGGTCAAATTATTTGACTAATCGTCAAAGTCGTCGAGGGCGACGTCAAAATGTAAGGCCGGCTGTAAGTACACCAAACAGTCAAGAAGCCGAGAACGCGAATGAACACGAAGCTCTGTACACTCACGTTTTGGCTTTTCGAATTATTTCTTTTCGAACGGTCAAGCTTGCCAAGTTGTTAGAATGGCGTGCGTGTGAAAACGCCCGAATCTGTTAGAAGTTTTTGCAAGGACATTATAACTACATTTTAGTTTTTCGTGCTGGAAATTATCATACAACAGTTTAAAAACCTAACCTATTGTACCTAGGTATTCAGATTATTTATACATGTACTATCTAAATAGGTACGTTCTAAGGCCTAACGGCCTAACGGCCTGTAAGTCACGTCGGAATTCCAACTGTCTGTTTCATTTATTTATTTAGTAGAAGTACCGGTCAGTCGTCGCCATTGAAAACCATTTCATACAACACTTCGCGAAGGGAATACTCAAGTGCCCGGGCTGAGTGCAATGCGACTGACAAGCACTTTGGAACTTGCCACAGCTGTTTTATTTAACCATGACTCACTTCTTGGAACATCATTGATGACATGAATGTTTAATTTTCCTCATGACTGTACAATAGTCCAAGAATTCATTTCATAAGAAACCATGCTGTCACATTATTCATTTTATTGCTATAAAATTGGACATGACAGGCAATAGATGTCGCTAGCGTGTCTAAATAATCGATTTATCGAAACAAACAAACGAAACCATGCAACAGCAACCATCGCCCATTCGTATAAGATTGAAATTCGCATGAGTCATTTTTCACTTCCGCATTTAACTTTTTGATTAAAAGAGTAGAAAACGACTTGCAGTCGTAAAAACTGCTTCTCTTTCAATCAAGTAAGTGCGATCTAAAAGTGACCCCTTTTTAAATCATTGCCATTCCAATATAGCTCTTAGTGCGTTAACTTAAGATTTCCATGATTAATCATCGGGCATTTAACAAGGCATAATGCGTTGAGCGGTGAGTCAGCGAAGGTGGGATTTAATTAACGACCGCATAGACGCCGCGGCCTTGCAAGGCTGCGTTTGCGCCGGTCGAACAGTAAATGCAGGCGTTAGACCACTTGACTGACAGGTCAACCTGGCTAATTTTTAGTTACACCTTAGTAGGAACCTATAAAATATTGTTTTATCGTATTTACTTATATTGTCATCGAAAAATTAAAAAACATGGAATTTTCTTTACGTTAGTATTAGGTATTCCTTTGTTTCTGCGTGTAGGTACGCGGGTACTATGGTTTGGCCAGTCAAAGCTATAACATCAAATTGTACCTACTGTTAGCAGCAGTAAACTCACCGTCAATGTAAACAAACCGCCATATTGATCGTAATAACCTAACTTTTATGTTTTTAATGAAATCTCCAAGATTAAGTTATTTATGTTACATTTTGTGTTACAATAATACGACCATATATATCATTACTGAACGTCTTCAGTGGTGTTTGATGAGGTAGTGTTATAATATAAAGAGAAATCGTGACAAAACATGTGATAAGTACCTTTTGTTTACATTGGTTTAAGTTCTATTGACGGCGATTTTACGTAACGATTACATGTTACCTACCACGACTAGCAATGAATAGTTCTACCTAACTCAGAGATCAGACTGTTCAGACCCTTATTTTAAGTTTTAATTTTAGGGTTCGTATTAAAATTAAATTAAGTACTAAAGAACAGAGTCATGTTTTTTTTTCCACTTTTCCATTTTTTCTGAGACAACGCTGGCTCCGTTCTCCCTTTGGAAGGCTATGCCGATGACGACTAACGAGCCAGCTACGGTCCCCAGTGACCTCGAACAATTTATCCCACATTTCAACTACCAGTTTCCGGAGCATCACGGACCCAGACCGTTTTATCTTTGTGACAAAACATAAATTAAAAGCACTGCGGGTTTTCCCTTACTAGACGTACCATACCTACAGTCCTACACGTGATACTCTTGACATGAATTTTAATGATTTAGGTACCTACTTGACAGTTTGTAGGTGCTAGTTTTTCATCATCAAAAATAGAATATCTACCACTATTCTTCAGTATTCGGTCTATTCGGCCACTTATCAGATATTTGATATTAATATTTATCGAACATTCTCGCTGTAGGTATTGGGTGTGCCATAAGCTGTTTGACCAAAATTATTAGAGTCCGTCTATTCTATACTAAGTTTCCTAGATTTTTTTTAATCTTTCGTGTGTCATACTGATATCTCGGACTGTCAGTGTCACTCAGTCAATCACTGGACTGAGTGATGCCCGAGCCGCGAAGGTGACAACACCACTCTGTCTGTCCGACGATGACTGCCCGATGCAGTCGAAATATGTCAAGCCTATTGTGATAAAAAAACGTGAGTATTAACCGTTGCAATTTAATTTCCTAGATTTTGATAGCACATATTGTGAAAGTGTTAAGGTAACGTCATTATATTTCATAGGTATAAGTTTGACGTTTAATATAACACTTTAAATTTTACAGTTCCTTTGCTTGTAGAGATACCTAACGTGGTTTGACTCTATTTGTGGCTTATCTAGTACTTATTTACGCGTAATGTACAACGCAGTACAATTTTTACGTTTGTTGTAGGGTAATTAACTAAGTGACACATCCATAACATCCACCCACTATTAGGAGCGATACTATAACATCATAACTTATAGATTTATTGATACGACTCCATTACTTTAGCATTAGTTAGGTCATCGAGGAAAACCTGAAGGTGATCTGATCTAAGATGTCAATTTATTTACGCAGACGTGGGTGTTACTACTAATAGTTACGCCCTACACACCTATGTGTTTGCATATTGTCTTGCACTTATACAGCGTGGGTATTTGATTTGATACGTGCGAATATTTTAATGACGATTACTATTGGACCTAGGGAACCTATTTACATTAATTTCTTTAGGAAATTAAGATGATTTTTTTTCATACATAAAAATTCAGCACGCAATGTATTGCATCCACATAAATTAACGTAGCTATCTAAACGTCATACGAGTATCATGTCAGTGTCATTTATCATGTCAAACAAAGTTGGACGACATACATTGCAGCTCTGTCGCACCTTAGAAAAATCATTACACCTAATTAATATTATTATACCATACGATTCATATGAACAGGTACAGTCAGCCACACAGCTAACAATACACCCAAAGTGCCAAAAATATGTATAAGGACTTTATTGTCTGAGCATTAAGGTCGTGTATACATATTTTTGGCACTTTGGGTGTATTGTTAGCTGTGTGGCTGACTGTACTATAGCTGGATTAATTATTCGCCCGTATCAAATACCCACGCTGTATATAAAAGAATCATTTAACAAATATATTACGTTATGATGAAATATAACATATTATATCTATAAAAAATCCGCTTAAGCTACATATTTGTCAAAGAAAAGTTGAATATAATAATGTCTCCCTCCTGAGTCTCCTGACTACCCTTCCCACTCTTCCCTGATGTTCTTATTTCAAGTATAGATATCGACTTATCGGGTTTTACCTTAACAGCTTTAGGTAAGAAACAGTTTACCCAAATGGATGGCATTTAAATGCTCAGACGTGAGATAATTCCTTATTAGGCATGCTTAGGCCTAAAAGCTATTTAAAGTCTAGAATTCTAGCAATTTCACGATCGGCCGACGTTCACAGACTATTTATGAAGAAATCCTTGGAAACTGGTTTCTCTTGGAAAATACTAGGGATACCTTACTTGAGTATATAATCTGAATGCCAATATTGGATTTACCGGGGTTTACGTAGATTCTTTAGTAGTTTTTGTAGGAGGACATAGGTATTCACATGCATATATTGATATTATTGATTTTTGAAAAATGCGCCTAGGTTACATTCCGATTGTAAAAGCATTTCTGCACAGCAATGCAGGAGGGAATTTTGCAGAAAACATAAAATACCCTGTAAACCTATTAAAAATGAGTGACAAAATTGATAAATCTTACCAATAGCCACAGGAATGCGGCAATCTGAACATAGCCATGAGCCTTTATTCGTTACGGACTCCACAAAAACTGGCCGAGTCTAAGCCTAAGTACATATAAACGTTAACTAGGTAGCGTAGGTATATCATTCTCACATTAGATATAAATCTTTTTCACATACTAAATAATTTGAAGAAATAAAGAATAACTAAACATGCCAATATAAAGCCTTTTTTTCCACACCGGGAAAAATTTAGTCTGTAGGTAAGTATCTTTTTCCTTCTTCTTATCTCTAAAGACGCACAATAACGCGACTTCCTGTGAATAACGATGTACACGCGCAATTAAAATATCAATGGAAACCTGAGCAAGTGCGAAGTTAATTATTCACGTGGCAGCCCTAAGATTAAGCAAATTTGCGCGCTTCGCCAGTGACTCACGCCTAAGTACACAACTACCTACATCTTGTAGAGGATATAGTCTGGGATTGGTTGGATACGGCATTTAACTGAACCACGGAAATGTAGGTGGTATGTCCTAGTCAATATTTATCGTCATAGTTTAGCGTTACGATAAAGAACTTCCTAGTTAAGAGATCTTTAGTTGAATGAGATTCACATTTCTACAAAATATAAGGCTTTTGATAGATCCCGCAGACAAGACTGCGGTGGACAAGAGTATCTGATGGGATCTTCCTAGGCTGTAGGTATTCTAGGTTTCGCCAATGAATGGTTCACCAAGCATGATTTAGGTCCGGAATTCATCAACAGGTTAATACCGATCTTTTCCATTATAACTTTTTTTTAAAGATAAACCCGGAAAAATCCAGTATCCAACCCATAAAGACGACGAAAATAAGGTTGGGCTTACTTTAGAAGTTTAGACGAAGTCTACGTCTTATAGTACAGTGCGACAGAAAAAGGTAGAAATTAAAAAGTGGCAACATCGTAGTGTCGCCCCGTTTTCTTACATATAGCTACTGTTATACATGCTCACATTTTTTCTTTAGAGTATTTCTTCTCCCGAAGGTTACGAACACTTTCAAAGGGGTGTTCTCCAGAAAGCTTCAACAGGGCATCAGTATCGTGGTAGGTCTGATTTAAAAGTTACTTATAAGATAATCTCCAACGAAGGGCGGCCGTCCACCCACTCGCTCGCGGCACGGCAATTACATACCGAGTATTCCCAGTCGTTTACCATGTAGGCTGGTTGACTGTAGCTGAACCAGTCTAATGATGAACCTGGGATCTGCTTCCTTTCTGCCGACTTATTTGAAGGTAGTATGAGGCAAAAACGAGTCCGCGCACAGGTGACTTACGAGCGTTTTGCAGCTGAGTATTCCAACACTTCCGAACAAATTATTAAATTGTATGTTATGTAACTTATGTAAGTATGAAGCGAGTGTCAATTTCTAAGGTTTTTCCCTATATAGTTAACAATCTACTATTATCAACATTATACCTACGTTTACCTTCCAGGAGCCTGAGTATTATGTAGTCCTTGTGCCTTGCCAAGCTGTTCATCTGCTATCTTGTTTACTTATTCTAAATTCACCTTTCTTATTCATGCTAGGCCTTGTTGCGCCCTGCCTTTATTTTAGTAACCGTAAGAAATTCATGTTTAGAAGAGGCCTCAGGCCTGACTAACTATACAACCTCCGCGTTTGACTCGGTAAGCGATATGAGCAAAATCACTGGCGAGTGGGCGCAGAGCGAATCCGCGGCGCCGACGCTACCATATCCGTCTTGACTTGAGAATAGCCTGCCTATGCCATTCACTAAGCAGTTTGTCCTCAGTATAACTTGGGTTTGAAGGAACTCCGAATCAAAAAAGAAAACGGGCAGTATACCTACTGGCTTTTCTTTTCTCTAGAATGTCTGGCGATTCAGGATTTAGGTAAAGAACGCTAGCATCGATGTGAGCGATTACCATCACGATGGCTCTGGGTGTCGCGAACGAAATGCAACTGTCTCTGTCGCACTAACATAGAAGAGTGATAGAGAGAGAAAACTACGCTCCCTACGCTGCTCAGCAACTTGGCTACGCACCCTGATCTGATAGAGTCGGTCACTTAGTATTCTGTAGGTAGTATAATAACTGAAATACGAACAGTAACCGAAATGTGACCAACAGAAACAAGTCGAGAAAAAACTCTTGATCATCGAGAAATTTACTGTCACTCAGTAAAAGTCATAGTCATTAAATATACTTGAACTTGAAACATTATTCTGGTTCGTGTTAGTCGATACGTTAAGAGATGTTGTCAATAATAGCCATGGATGAGTATGAGTATGCAGCAAACTATAGGTGGGAAGATGCGCTATCTAAACTAAATCTTTGCACACAATTTACGGTTGCATTTTAAGCTACCAAATCCCAGTTTATCTTGGATAGACTTATCTCCTAGAAAAATATTAGGTGGTTACCAGAGGCAGGAATTTTGGTGGCACTTGTGAAGTTTTGACCTGTCATAGGGACTTCCGATATTTATCGATACATTATAGAACACAACATACAAAATGTATTAAATAAGTAACAAGTAACATTAAAAGTAGAGGTAAAAACAGTTGACTTTATCGCTAAAGAGTCTTCGAGTTATCTCGAAGACATCGCTCTTTCGCCTATGGATACTTATTCATATTCATATTCATATATTTATTAATAATAGTTCATATTACATGTCAGACAATAGGTACATTACATTACCATACATTACATTACATTACATTTACTTACTAGCTTTTTGAAAATTAAAAATAGGAATTAAATATAATAATATCCTCTGAGATGTCGTGATTATTTCTCATTTAAATGGATCGCGTGGACCATAATATTTCGAAACGTACGGATAAAAGACTCCATTATATTTAGTACTCATAGGTTATCTGAAAAATATCTATTTAGCGATAAGACCGCCTGTTGCTTAACTTTATTTTTATTCCTCAGTAATATGCGTCCTGTAATGTACCTATCGATATGTGAATATCTGAAGTCGATAAGTGAGAAATCCATATGACAGGTCAAAAGTGCCACGAAAATTCCGGTATCTCGTGGTTACTTATTTTAATGTATAGTGATAGCCCTAAGTAAGTAGGTACCTATATATTATGTTGTATTACCTAATTGTTTCTAATGGCTACTTGATGACATCGTTGTTCATAGTCATTTTTTTTTATATAAGTAACTAACATTAGTTTCTTGTCCTGTAGTTTTGCATCGATTGTAAATGACTGGCGGAAAAATCGCATTTTTTATTGTTGATATAATACCACTAATTACCTACTTCCTTCATTAATATCAGAGTGCCGGCGGCACTGATAGTATTTGTCGTTGTATAAAAATAGTAGTTCGGGAAGGTTACATTAAATTTTAATATAACTAGCCCACACCCGCACCTTCATCTTCGTAGAGGTCGTGAAAACTTTCAACAGCCTTTAGGGTGCCTACCCACCAGAGTTATGCTGCCCTATGTTTATTTACAACTAACACATAGCTCCGTAGCATAACTTGGCCTATTTGTATGTAAACGGAGCGCAGAAAGGCACTCTAGGAGTTAAGTTTCAAAATATACTGTATTGATTAAGCTCCACGACATTTGTCATTTTTCAACCGACTTCAATATTTCTAAAGGAGGAGGTTCTCAATTCGTCTGAATTTATTTTTATTTTTATGGATGTTACCTCAGAACTCCGTCATTACTGCACCAATTTGAATTTTTTTTTGGTTTCTTAAAGTAGATGGTTCCAGGTTGTTCCCGTTTTTTTCAAAATCCATTTCTGATGATGGGATCCATGAGGAATTGAGGGAACTCCTCAAATTTGAAAGGCACATGCATGCTGATTTGGGTGATTTCTTAAGAAACTCGAGCATTTCTTTACGAACATCATCAATTTGGTGTAGTGGATCTGATAATGAAGACTAGGGATGTCAAAGTGGAACTGCTTGTTAATTCCCAGGACTATCATCCGATTTAAAAAATATATTTTTTTGTCTGAAAATAGATGGTTCCAGGTTTGTCCCGTTTTTTTCAAAATCCATTTCTGATGATGGGATCCATGAGGAACTGAGGGAACTCCTCAAATTTGAAAGGCACATGCATGATGATTTAGGTAGTTTCTTAAGACACTCGAGCATTTCTTTACGAACATCATCAATTTGGTGGAGTGGACCTGATGATGAAGACCAGGGATGGCAAAGTGGAACTGCTTGGTAATTCCCAGCTCTATCATCCGATTTGTGACATTCATCTTTTCTTTGTAAAGAAATACCTTCAAGATAGTCCTATTTGATTATAGTTCTATTTTGATGATGGACTTCATGAGGGATTGAGAGAACTCCTTAAATTTTAACGGCACATGCATTCTGATTTGAGGGTTTCCTCACTAAGAGAGTAACTAAAACATTGTTTTGGGGGAGCCAACATTTTGATGAAGTGGACCTGATGATGTGAAGACCAGGGATGGCAAAGTGGAACTGGTCAATAAACCTAGCTCTACTTATTATCCTAGTTGTGACATTCATCTTTTTGATTTGATTTATATTCTGATGATGGAGTTCTAGAAGAATTCAGAGAACTTCCCAAATTTGAACGGCACGTTAATTGTGATTAGAGGGTGTTCATAATTAGCTTAGGCATTTTCTTACTGTGGCCATCATTTTGCTGGAGTGGACCTGATGTTGATAATCAGGGATGGCATAATGAAACTGCTCGATAATTTACAGTCTGTCATCCAATTTAACACATTGTTATTTTGTTTGTTTTAAAGGTCTACAAGGGAGTTCCGTTTGATTATACTTCACATGAATTGATGGAAGCCCTGGGACATTAAGAAAGCTCCTCAATTTTCAATCGTACATGTGCGGTGTATTGGATATTTGTGAAGTAAACTGGCTAACTCAAACCAATTCAAAATTTCATTTTTACCGGGAACCAAATGAAGTCGGTTTTTTTTTCTTAAAAATTATATTCTTTTGTACTTCCATCTTCAATTTGATGTGGTTTATTATAGTTTATATAGGTACAAAATGTTTTTGAGCAATTGCTTTAAATTCAAGGGTGCATTCTTCAGCTCTAATTCTAATTAGCCCCATTTAGAAAATAGCTACTAATTTAATTTTAAACGGAGTATGAGTATTCGACATGACATTGATATGTCATAGTTGTCACTTACTTAGTAAAGTCAATTCTAATGTCCGTTTACATTAGCGGTTGATGCAACATGTAAATATTTTGTAAGAGAAATTAAAAAAATAAAAATTAACGAATTTAATAACATTAACTATGCCATTCTGTTTCCTTAATTATATAACATGACAAAGTTAAAGCAAATGCTCAAGAACATCCTGTAGGCTGTGTTTTTTGTCAGTTTCCTTTTTCCTAAAAATCATCGTCGAATTTAGGTACTTCGTAAAAATTGTTTCCTTCATGCCGTTGCACCCAGAACTCTATTCATTAAGTATAGTTTTATGAATAATGTAATGTTAGTAGTAAAGTATGATTTCACTTCCTATACCGTCATTCAGAATCCGGTCACGTTGCTCGTTTGTTTTAATAGAAATGTCATATTCTACTCTTTACTGATTGAGTCAACGGAATATCAAAGCTGACTACGAAGTCAGTTCGCTGTTTGGGCTAGTAGTTATATTGGTTCATTTTCTAACATAACCTACGATACTGTCACTGTACTGTCGATACCTTCCTACTATTTGTCAAATTAAACAACTTAAAGTTTGCATCTCTCACTCTCCCATCTCTCTGAAAAGCGTTTGTACAAGTTCTTCGTATTTCGGTGATATTTGGGATTTTGAAATCCCATTTTTCACCGTTTCCAAAGTTACCTTAACGATCTTAATTTAATAGATACCTACCCGTGTTTTCAGGAACGGAATAAGGTAAAACACACACGGTGATGCGCAGATGGCGCTGCATTTATATTGGAGTGCCATAATATATCAAATATTAAACCATATATCTAGGTACTATAATTATGTAGACAGTTAGGCGTTTCTTAATATTAAATTTGACAGCTAACTCCGCGTTAGTTGGCTAACCCTGGTTGATGCAAGTGGCCCTAAGGATCTACTTATTCTATTTATTTGTTGAACCCTAACCCTTTTTAGAATGCCAGAATAACGTTTGGAGTTCCTAAATAACGAAATAGGACTCTTTGATATGATATGTTATTTTCAAAATCGTCTAAACTTCCAAAATACACCTTACTCCAAGCCCCCCCCTACGTGTAAGAATGCGCGACTTTTGGGCGTGGGCGCTCAATGACTCATTGCTCCTTGGCCTACGCGATGTCACGACCCACTCCGTGTGTTAAGCGGTTGCGCCTTCTTTCTAACACGACAGTGGTCACACGACACTTGGATCGTACACGTTGTTTCTGTTTGGTCAAAACCGCTAATTACCATTTCAGGTAGAACGCGGTTTACCGCCTTTCCTTTAAAAAACAATCGATTCAAGAGATACCGTTAGCGTGTCGCATATCCGGTTATCAGTATTTTTTTGGAGAATAATAAACCGGTAAACAGAAAAACTATACGGGTGAGGTTTTATTACTTACCTTTTTAAGGGTCCGTAGTCAACTAGGAACCCAAATTGTTACGCCATGTCTGTCTGTTCGTCCGTCCGTCCATCTGCGGCTTAGTTCAATGACCGTTTGTAAATAGACAGTAGAAAGCTTTCTTCTCGCGCTATTAAATTATCATCCCCAGTGAGAATAGGTAGGTGCTTAAAAGTTTTACACACAACACCTAATTCTTAAGTCCTTATTCATCGTTCGCAATTAAGCCAAGGTATTATATGAGATGCGTGCCAAATGAACAAAGCGTCGTTCCTTATAAGAGATAATAGTACCTATTTAAAATGGTAATGGGGCCTGTTTAGCCGCACTCTAGGAGATAGCTAAAATCACAGATCTGTCCTGATTGAACAAACGAGACACTCTCGCATATGATGTTATCTGACAGGGACTACCGACATGTTTTCTTAAAAAACTATAGGTATATTACCACAGATTGATTTTTACCCGTGAACTAATTTTACTACAAAACTAAACCACGAAACATACGAAAAATTGTCCCCTACAAGACATTTATAATCTATATCCAACATCCTACTTCAGGAACAATCCGGCGTTTGTAAGCATTATTGTTTAACGATAACTCGTATATGGTTGGTTTAATGGAACTGAGATCTTCTTCTTTAATATCGTAGATGGCGATAGACAAATAATCTGTATTTAGAAAAAGACGCGATTTTCTCTTATGATTTCTATTGTTCACACTTCATGCTATAAATAACTGGAATCTTTTTAATTCTTGTAATTTATTGGCTAAAGTTTCTCAACATTATAAACTTTTGGTATGCACAATACACATCAGTAAGCTTGTCACACAAAACCTCTAAAAGGAATTGCTGTTAAAGTGTATATAGAACAGACACTGTTATAGCAGTCCTGACGCATCAGATGACATGTCGGCCAAAGGTAAACAGCTGTCCAGTGCCAGTAGGTAATGTGAGTTTCATTGTGCGGGGCGTATGCCGGTTATCGTGGTGACTGGGTCACTTGATAACAGCGGTATCAGCTAACATACCGTATGGTACTGTGGAATGGCATGCATTGTATTGGTAATTAGAATAAATGCCAAACATGGCGTTGCACTTGTTACAGTTTCAACTTTCGTGTTTTTGAGTTCCAGGTTTGAAAGTAAATAAAGGGCACCTATTGGAACATGTTTAGTGACATTTCGATGCGAACTTCAGTGCAAATTATCAATATGACATTATAATGACGTAAGGAATATGAAGTAAATATGTCAAATTTCAGTTTAGCACGTTTGAATAGGTCTCCTGTCTCTTGTTCAGACAGAGTCAAAAATGTCTATACAACTATTACCAACATTGTAATAAGGTTTTAGTTCCTTCTTCAGGCCAAAGAAGAACATTCTGTCTCTCAGTATTAAATAAACTGAGCGAGGTACTTACCGAGTATTTTTAAGCATTATGTACGACCAACTAAGAACTTCGCCTTGTCGCCTTACGAATATATACGTCTGTTTAACCTGTCCATAACGTTCACTAATAGTGACCCAAGACCAAGACCTGCAAAGTGCCTATTAGGTACCTACTGATTTAAATTTCAGTTATTATATCTTAAAAATATCTTGCATGAACAAATGTTTAAGCTTCAATCTCATAACATCTCTATGTTATGCTATCGTCGGCTTCCATTTGATCCAAACTCCAGTTTCTTTATAGCATTTAGAATGTTTGAAGTTAGTCATCTTCCTTCGTTATTGAAGTGGCTTTATTATAAAAGTACGATGACCGAAAGCCTAAACGGCTGTGGGCGGTGGGAGTGACCGGGTCACTGCAGGTACCGACCTCACCAATACTGAATTATCTCAATAAGGCTGAGCCATAATTTCCCGCTTATGACAAGCTTGGGGCAAAGGTAATAACTTTGAAAACCGCTTATTGATTGACCTATAAGATGCTATTCAGCAGCTGGTGCATAGCTTTGAGAACAATTTTTTATTGGCTTATTATATAGATACTAGGTTCATGTTCTTTATATTATTCACTTAGGTACTTAGATATTTTTCTCCTTTACGATTAATGTTGAATTTGTTTTTTTTGGTTTGTCTTATATTAGGTACTCTATTAATTTAATTTTGGGGACATCTTATTTTTAATTGCCAAGGTTCAAGGCTGCCGAGGTTCAGACCAAAATAGTATTTTTCAAGTCAGAGCTCTTCTCTTCTGTGGTACAAGACAATATCTTAACTGCAAAAGGCAAGGACGAAGTTCTACTAGTATGTCAGTGATACTCAAAACGGAAATAAAATTTGTCGCTCTTTCGTATTTCGCACTATACTAGGTACCTATCTATAGCCAGTGTTGTCAAATACATCTAATTTTGAGTCTTAAAGCCTCGAGACTTGATGACTCGCGAGTCTTCAAGGCTTAATAATATTTATGAACATTTTTGTGTTTTCTTCACAAGTTATGACCTGTGTTGCAGGACTTGCAAGAATTCGCGTTCACGGCCGAGTCTTCATGCCTCGAGATTTTTCTGGCTCAACATTAGCTCTTATTCACTACACTACACTATCTATATTGCCCATGTTTGGGAATAACAGCGGTGTAGCCCCCTATTTAAACCTCAATATCCATAATAGTCGTGTGTGCGACATGACACACATGCACACGCTTTGTATCCTCCGCTGTAGACACAATGGTGCAGAAGTCACGCACTGATTCACGCAGGATATTACAGTGCCTATCGACTTTCCACTAGTCACGACCACACACAACTCTATCACAGTTAATGTTGTAGAACTAGTATTAAAACAAAGACTAGTAAAAAAGTATTCAATGTCGCAGCATTTCCACCTGTATCCTAGCATTCCTCAGCAACGACCTCAATGTCTAACTTTACATTTCGTCAAAAATTCGTTTGGACACCGTAAGGACGATTGGTTCTAGATTGAATGAGGTCGCTCATTTACACATTTCCGCGCGGTCGATGTATGGTATGGATGTCTTTAGTATTGACCTCTTTGGTTCTACCATGATGAAGTATTAATGATAATAAACTGGACAGGCCGTCTGTTCTGCTGCCATGCCAAGTAACATTTTCAAGTCAAAGCTCCATTCAACTACGTACTAAACAAAGCCGTCTACCGTGCGTGCGCTCCCCACAAACTGTTCCATAAGATCTTGTCAAGATGTAGCTCCACATTGCTAAGAAAGTTCCCACGCTGCGACGACATTTTTATTTATTCTAATTGGATTTCCAACCGTAGATATAACAAACATGGCAGTGAAATATCCCAGTTTCCTAAAAAAAAGGCAAAGCTGAGTTGTAATTCCTGTTCGATCAAGTTGATCTCAAACTAGTCCTTATGCATGTTATGTGACTAGTTTTCTTCAGCTGCTCGGGCCGCGTTGTATTAGGCAGTGGATTGCTAAACTTGTTCTATTGCCCACTTAGTCTATCCTTATTAGATTTATTATGTAGGTTTTTCTGGGTGGAAAAGTTTTTTAGAGGATTCATTTTACTATGATGGGTAGATCCGTATATATCTTTCCATATATCTTTTACATGTAATCAAGTAAATATGTTATAATTACCTACACATTGGTCTAATAATGGTAATTTTTGAAGGATACCATTAATAGTAATATCATTAAGTCGCTAATCACAAAAAGTTGAAATAGGTTTTTTTTGCTGACTTCAATCAAGTCAGTACATTACGTTCCCCACACGCTACGACTTCATATCAAGTAAGAGTTTACTTACCTATGTTTATAGGAAAAGCTGGAGCTCATTCGGCTTGAATATTCCCCATGAGCCGTAGTCAAGTAGTCACTGGCTGTTAATTATTTTTGTCCTTTAAAACTAGCGTGGAAAAACGCATTTTATCCACATGTGGGGCAAAGTAATCTAATAATTCCTATCACTTACCACCAGTCCAGTATAAGTGAGTCCTATATGCCCATAGTAAATATGCGCAATCGGAGGTCACACCTTAAATTAGTCATGTGATCATGTCTTATCCCGCACTTGGTAAGCTGTTGGCAATATCTAAGTACCAGGAGACGCCTACCACGAACATCGAAAATTGGCATTGACGGGAAAACCTCTTTGTCACTCCAATATGCAAGAGTGACAGAGATGTGGATACAAATCCGCAATCGTTCTATTTTCTTGGTACAGGCCCAGGAGCGTACCTACTCTATGACAAATTTTGAAATTGATTTTTGATGGTTTCTTCAAGATAACTTACAAGTGGATAATATTTATAATCGTAACTATGTAGTCTGTATTTTCCTCGCAATAGTGAGGGGAAAAATGTTGTATAATAAATAACTATTGTCATTGAAATTAAACACTTTAGAACGGATTAATCGCGCGAAAAGCTACAGAAATTGCAGTTTCGATTAAACTACACGACAGAAAAGGTGTTGCATGCATTACTTACTTTATTTAGTTTAACTTATTTTTTGTTTACATATTTTCTGACCAGCTTAATAGATATTTTTTTTATATACATCCATATTTGTATAGATTTTGTAAATTGAATTCCCGCCAATTGAAATGTAAAACTTGTAAAGAAGGTGCACTGAAAACCAGCGCTGAGGTTGCTGCCACAGCTAACGCTGAGTGCAGTCCTTTTGTCACATAGTTGTGTTGTTTAGTGTTTAATATTTAAGAAGAATATGTGCTTGTTTTTCTTTCCTTTTTTTGTATTCTTGTGTTTGTGACAATAAATAATTTTCTATTTGCTATTTTTTTCTAAATACAAATTCCATTATTTGTCGAGCTCTAAATTGAAACTTATATAAAATGTAGGCATTGGCCCTAAACAGCCAAAACAGAAAGTCGGTGTGGTTATTATTATAATGTTGGTACACCGACCTTTTATTTATCTTGAACAGCTTATAAAAGAAAAATACAGTATCTTTTTTAATAAACGGGCGGCTTGTCAAACAAAACACCCGCCGCAACTGCCGCAAGTATGAAATTGAAGGTTTCGATTTTATCAGGTTTTGGTTTATTTGCACCATTTTTGAGAAAAGCACTATCTATACTTGACTTGGCTGGAAAGGCATTTGCAGGCTTCATAATTATTAACTTAAACGGCTCTTAAAGTCGTCTGGAAATCGTCCCGACAGTAATGTAGGTACTTCACCTCTTCTTCCTTTGACACAAAGCTTGTTATTGTATTGTGGAATAGATTACTTACTGTATTTTAGAAAATTCTACCTAGTTACAGCAACAGATAAACCTATTTCCCGTGTTGACAGTTCATAGAACCGCAGTTAAAATGGCCGCACTCAACGTCCGTTCCATTTAACGCACAGTGCATGTATGACATTGCTGTTCCAGTTAATCCTACGTGGCATTACATTTACGATCGCAGAGCAAGTTGGCTAATGCTTCCGCAATTCGCGGCTGATGTCGCAACGACCACAATGGTTGCTTTCACTGGGGACAGACGGTGGCTTTTGATTTATCTTTGTTGTATAGGATGTAACGATATTATTATAAAACTGAGACCAAAGGATTATAGACATTATATAATTATATAATATAGTTGATAATATTTAAAGTCCTAAACGATCATAGTAGTTTATGTGATTGTACCTATACTGTAATGAAAAGCATTCAAACTCGAGTGTGGGCTTATGAAACGAGGCGGCAGCCATGTTTCATAATATCATTCATAACATCACACGAATGTTTTAATGCCTAATTATTTACAATAATAACTTTATATACACGCATATCATGAGTTCTTCATTCGACTTTTTTGAATGAAAACTTTTCTAACATTAAATTTATAAAGTGTTCGCAATTAGTTTTTTTTCCGAAGTCGTAAATATAAATTAGCAAGTAATTTAATTACTTGCTAATTTATTTATTTATTTATATTGTTAATTTCTGAAATCTATGTAAGTAGGTACTACCTAGTAAGGTACTTAGAATCGTCCTGCTTCTATATCTACTTATTGGTACGGTGGAAAATAATAATATATCAAATCATACTTTAGTGTGAAATGTGAGTTTCTGTAAAAACAGGCTGTATAGTACTAGGCAGGATAGTGCAACATAATTCCTGACTATTGACTTTATAGTCATTCTTTATGAATGTGTCAGTTGGATTTAGATTTGTATTATGAAAATTAATGATTATTTGGAGAAGCTATTTCCTGCGGGATATGCTAGAAAATGTCGTAGATTTAGTACTTACTAAAACGGAAAAATTAATATTATGAATTATTTTATTTCATTTAATAAACCTGTAAAAAGTCTAAGAAGATAGGACAAGATCTGGGTAACTCTGATTCGGGATTAAAGGAGTTTCAGTGGGTTTACTAGTTTAGGGGAGGACTGCTTCTGTGTTTGGTTTTCGTTTCTTGCAGCAGCGGTTGCAGCAGTAGAAGTAACAGCAGAGGCCGATGCCACTAAGAATGACAAACAAGGTCTGGAACAAGACGTAAAAAAAGAATAAATAAACACTTTACAGAAACAAAACGGACTTCTAAATGGTAAAACTTAAAATATACCTATATTGTTCCTTTTTAAATGCCCTACCGACTACGCATGTATCAAAGTATGAAGGTGCCAGGCCTTTAAAAGTTTGGACACCTGAATAACCTGAGTGTGCGCAGAGCAATCGCCGCAAGCCCTTCTCACTCATGATTATGGGGCGCGGACCGTCCCGAAACATGTCGAGCTATTTTCGACTTTATAGACGTGAGTAACCCGGTCTAAGTATATTAATATGTCTAATACTCACGGGAGTTTTATATTTAAAACACCTGAATAATTGTAGAATCATCCAGTTTTCACCACAGAACAGATAATGAAAAAGACAATGCGCAGAACTGGCACAGTCAAATGAAGCAGATGTTTAACAGCGAAAGATCACCAATCATGTTACGCATCACACTCTCGTTCGGACCGTGCCGTAGTTATCGCTCAAAGTAGTTCAAAAAGCGCCCAAACAATCGATATATACGTACTCGTACCTACCACAGCGATTACTCACGATTGCAACTATTCCAGGCCACGGGGAGCCATGGCTCGAACCACTGGAGTGGCCTCGTCCATATGAGCGTTGCCCCATCTTCAATACAGCTTGATTGGTTTCTTTCTCGTTTCCTCCTTCAGCGATGTTTTCACTCTTGATAAAGGGCCGTCGACATCCTTCGAGGTTTAGTGCCTTCGCCCCAAAGCAACTCTACTCTTGTCTTATTTTTTTCGGCATCGAAAGTCCTTTATTCTGCACTGGGTTGTATTAATTTCAAGCTGGCACGTCCTTCATTCGCTACAGCTTCGCGAAATCTAATGTAGGCCTATTTCTATCTTTTGGCGTCACGTCACGGGCGTGGCGAACTTACGAACGCCATTATTTGATTCAAGGTGACCTTTATATCCGTATATTATACAGTTTGCTGAATTTATAAATAGTTTAGTATACAGTTTGTAAAGCAAATACGCACGAACCTCTTAACGGTGGTTAGTATAGGACATAAGAAATTTAATTAGGTTAGGTACTTTCAAAAAGAATTACAATCAAAATTTTATCCATAAAAAATAATTCGGCCCGCAATGTAATGCAAACACACTCGCGTTAAACATTCGTTGACAACTGTCAGCGTCAATTTTTTATAATACATTGCTGCTGAAAATTTTATGAAAAAAATAATTATGGGGTCATAATTAAGTGTAATTTAAAAAATATGTTTTAATTATTGATAACACTAATGAATTCTATGTTTGGTTAAATTTATCGCCCGTATTAGACTTACACAGTGTATAGCTATAATAGTGAAGATAACTGTCGAAATTATATTATTCTTAAACTAGCTTTAATTTATTGGCGGGAAGTATTTTAATTTATTTTGGCGAATATGATTTAATTTATTTTCCAGAATTTCTACGTAGGTATTGGGTATTCAGAGATGTCTGCAAAATACTAAAATTAAAAAGTTGTAAATTGGGAACGTTAGCTGTCTGCCAGGCAACATATGTAGGTAGGTACCCATATATTAGTATACAGTATATTTTTAAATGTTTACAGGCAATTATTCCGTAAATGTAAAAGTTTTCATTTTTTTGTGAGAAATTGAACCACTTAAGCAACGTCGTACTAATCGTGTGTGGTTGTTTTAATATTTTTAATATTCGTTGCATCACGACTTTCAATACAAATTAAATATTTTATTAATACGAGAAATAATCGCCTGTAAACACACTTTAGTTATAGGTAATCGCGGTATGTTGCAAAATAAACACCCACAGGAGAATATGTAAATACAGGGTGTAGGTATACGTTAAGTACTGTCTTCCATAGCATACCTACCAGAAGAGAGAAACAAAAATGATATCCTAAAAATGCAAGTTTTTTTAAACCAGAGGAACAACTGCTGAATCTTGAAGCTTTATTTTTTATAGAAGACAACTTATCACAGCGTTGATTGCCGCTTGGTTACCCCTAAGAAGCAATTATACAAAATTGAACTCCTAAAAGCTCAAACAATTACGCAAACGTCTTGTATAGCATATCATACGGGACAAACATATTCGCGCTATTTAAGTGCCAGCTATCTTATCAAGGTGCCTACTTAAACAGCATTAAGATAAGTGCCCTATTAAAACAGGGTAAACATAGTGTTTGTAAACATTGTAATTGAACTGATAATGTTTGTACCTTCACTTTACGGCGTAATTACACGTGTATTATGAACACGCCAGTTTTCTTCCATGGCTTTTCACATCTTGGAACAGTCCAAGATACACCAACTACAAAGTTGGAATAGTTTATACTTACCCTTTGACCGCCATAGCCGGGTGTGGCCGTCACTTGTCACGGACGCCAATGACAGCTACAACAGCCAACAGCTTCGGCCTTCGGCAATGCAATAAGGCCTTACGGGGAAGTCTGTAAAGTTCAATGTTGTTTAAATAATTGCGATCGCCTGGCGTTCGGGGCACAGCATATTGTCGTCTGGCGTTCAAAGGTTTGTCCTACGTCTCCCTAATCAAAACAATACAGGGACGTTTGCTACGTCAAATGACACTCGCACTCCTTGACTTCTTGAGGGCGATCGTCAAACCAAAACTGACACATGGCTGTGAATAACCGCGAATATGTCATTACCGCATTTGTCAAACGTACCTACAGGATATGATGTGGATATCCCCTTCTGTCAAATTAGTAGGACGAATAACGTAACGGATCACAAGTTTAAAAAAATAACAAATCACCGTTTGGAGCAACCTTTGTTGTTGTTTGGTCTGTATGCAACTTAAACTCATGATGTAATAAATCCTCATATAATAGTATGAAACCTTCTTGCTAAATAATTAATAGCTTTTCAATTTATAATTTATTTATAGTATTGTTCTGTGTTAATACTTTCATACTTTAAAGTCAAAATAATTAATTAAATAATTTGATGTTTAAATGTTTAACCTCCTTCGTTTATTCTGATAATGAATATGCACCTATCCTATGATTAAGACCTGTCATTTAAATTTCAGATGTCTTTTTCTTTCATTTCTGTTCAAGCATAGCCATGGCTTAGGGAGTCTGGGGTCCGCTTTGGCTGCTTCAATTAGGTTAGGCAAGGTTTTGGCTAACCTAATCCTAATATTTGGCGCAGGCGCTAGTTTTTGGGCTGCCAAGGCTCTTTTGGAGATGTACCGACCAAATCAGGAAAAATAAACCTATCTGAGCTATGTGACATTCTTGCGGAATCTTTGTCGCTTTCCACATCTTTAGTTTAGTAAATTGAGTCACGAACAGTGCAGTTGCAGCAACGTGCCTTATCCAGCGTGAGTAATAACTGCAGGAATTCAATGCATAGACATCGATGCCATACTGACCAAGTTGGGCTGGCGCCGGCGAGTCATGCTGCTGCCGCGCGAATGTTTTCATAATAAACCCCTTGTTTAGATACGGTTATGGATACTGAGACTTGTGCAATACTTTTTAATACAGTGCCGGAGACAAACGACCGGATTGGCTTCTATCCATGTCCAAGTAGATGTCACGTCTACTTCCAGTAGGAGTTTTTAACCTTGACTTGATATTTTATTAGGTGCCTACTTATGCTGCGGGCCGCATCACGTAGACGTATTCTCTTTTCTAGGGACGACTCGGGATCGGGGCAAAGACATTATATAATACGACTCGATTCTTATAATTTGCCATACGATCAATAGTAGGTACATTATTGTCGAGGGACGGAAAGTAAGGGATTGACTGAGGAAGTGGTTGCCGGGGCGAGGCTTGCAGAGGCCCGGCATAGCCAAGCTCAAGGAAGCCCTGTTTCCGCCGAGGCAGATATAGTGCTTTTCTCAAACATGCGCGGCCACCGGCGACCGGCGGCGTGTGGGGCGAGGTCCCTGGGGCCAGTAGGCCTTTTTTTTCCTAGGAGTAAAATGAACCATACAAATTCCAATATTGTCCGCTGCGTCTGCGCTCCAGCTGGCCGCGGACGCAGCGGTTAGAGAATTGGATGCTTAACGTCTTCTATTTAAGAACACAATACAACCATTTCTGAGCCTGAAATTCTTCTGAAATTGCCATCAAAGTGACCCTTTTTAGCGTTTAAGAGTCGACTGTATGCACTTCTGTATTTGTATAAAACAAGAGTGCCTTGAATTTAACAACATATGCAATAGCAATGACCTTTACCCGAAACAACAGCTTATTTAGAGCAAACAGCGGCCTGAGATCACCAGGCATGACTATTTAAAGTCTAACTTAAAGTGGTCTGCGAATTACACACTAACTACAGTGCTGTGGTGTTTATGAATTCATCTATAAATTGCCCATGCACTTTTGAACGCGATAGTACATACACTTATTTAAAAAAAATACATACATAGGTATATACATAGGAAACATTCATAAGTCAATAATATTCGTAGTGAACACACAAATAAATGCCCTTAGTAGGGTTCGAACCCGGGACCTCCAGCTTCGTAGGCAGGGTCACTACAATACAAACTAGGCTAGGAAAGGTCGTCGCTTTGGGTGGGATGGGATATCATATAAACTATTGCTCAACCCCTCTCGTGTATGAGCAGAGGCTCGTGCCCAGAAGTCAGGCATATATAGGCTAACGAAAGGTACAAATCAGCCCAATTATCCCACTAATCTTCAAGTAGAAGGAATTCTCACAGTACTAGTAACAATCCGGATGTTGTTCGCAATTTACCTAAAGACCAGTAATAACATAGGCCAGATAGGCATCAGTCGACCACGTGAAACTGCATTTAGCTCCAGAGATTAATCAATAATAAGGAGTGGCTTTGGCAGTCTACTACACTGACAGATGTCCAAAACACTGGTTTGTCAGGATTGACGAAAATTGCTCAGCTCTTGAATGCTACGGCTCACTATAAGCTTTGTGTGCTTACCATGAGTTGCACGCAACTGTATTCTATAGCGACTGAGGCGCTCGAAAGTATGTCCGTCTCGCTCATCAACTGCGATGAGGAAATGCTCAACAGAAATACTCTCGAACGCCGCAGTCGCTATCGAATACCCGACACTCTTCATGCCACTTTTGTACCGGTCGATGATAGGTGTGGGAGAATTAAAAATGCAGCGTTCATGCAGATAGGTAGTGCAAGACAATTTATTGAGGTAAACAACGATTCGCATCGATTTTAGGACCCGTAACGCCATCTGTACGCCGCAATGTCAATGACTACATAAGATTGTGAAGTTAACATGCAAAATTAAGACTTTTAAGTATACTAGGTCAATAGTAGATGGCGTAAACGTTTAAATACAGATAATTAACTTGAACATACTCCCCCGGAAAGGACGGAGTCCTTTAAACAGGGCAAAACACACAATTTAGTTATAGATCTTTGTATAACACCAGAAACAGTCCGTATTTCATAAGCACGAGTTAAGCCGTCAGGGCCTGGATGTTTTCCAATAATACGACCCATCGGCCAACTACCGGGCGGCAGTCGTTGATCTTTGACCAGTACTAGATCGCCTATGTCCAGATCTTTGGTTACTCGGTTCCACTTAGGCCGTTGTTGCAGGCGTGTTCTCTTGTGAATTATTTCTGCCAGATACAAAGGACGCAGTTGCGTACAAACTTCTTGACCTTATTGGTCACGTTGATTAGCCAGTATTTTGAGCGTAGATACGTCACCATTAGCTGTGGACCGCCATGAAGAGTGCTGCTGTGTGCTTCTGCTAAAAGAAGAGGTAACAGAGCATTTTCCTTGGTCATAATGATAGGGTGCTTCTGTTGGGTTCCTATATCAGCATGGCGTAGTCGGCCGCCTACTCTCAACACACCCTTTGTATCTAAAAAGGGGGCGAGTGACAACAATCGACTTTTTCTTTTCAGCTGTCTCTTACTCTTTAAATCTTCAATTTCCTCTGAAAATTTAATTTCCTGGGATCGTCTTAAGCAAATGGTTAGGGCTTCGTCCCTTTCTTCAGTCGTCAGGTAAGTTGGTACATGATCTTTGTTTTCTCTTTTTCTTTTCAGGAGCAGCATCCATCTACGACAGTATGCGATTATTCTCACCAGTTTCCTGAGCGACGAGTATCTGCGCATCAAGGTAAGTATCAAATCCTCTTCATTTTCTTTACTTGTAGTAACTAATGCTTTGGTAACCTTTTTGCATTCTAAATCTGTTTCCGGTACATCGGTTCCGGGCAATTCTACAGCTGGCTCTTTTAGAAATGCCGGTCCATTCCACCAGAGCGTATTCGTCAATAGTTTTCTCGGCATCACTCCACGCGATGCTGGATCCGCTGGATTGTGTTTAGTATTGACGTAATACCACCCGTTTATTTCGCTCATCTTCTTGATTTCAGTTACTCGATTTTTCACAAATGGAGTCCATCGCCCTGGGTCGCCTTTTATCCAGGAAAGTACAACTTGCGAGTCTGACCATGCAAATACTTGGTGCTTTTGTACTTTTAATATTTTCACAACATGTTTCAGAAGTCTACACAGCAGTACAGCCGCGCACATCTCCAACCTTGGCATGGACACTTGCTTCAATGGCGCTACTTTCGTTTTTGCGGTAAGTAAAGATACTTGTATTTGCCCATCTGCGTCAGTAGCTCTCACATATATTACTGCGGCGTAAGCACTCATAGACGCATCCGCGAATCCATGGACTTGAATCAAGCTTCTGTCTGCCGTGGTATGTATCCAACGGTCTATCTGTACTTCTGTCACTGCAGGGATCTCTTTTCTAAATCTCAACCACTCTTCTTTTAAATCTTCTTCTAGCTCATCATTCCAACCGACCCCTCGTGACCAAAGTTTCTGCATTAACGTCTTAGCGATAACAACAACAGGGGCCAGCCAGCCCAGAGGATCAAACAGTGACGCTATATCGGCTAAGACATTCCTCTTGGTGATCGGTTGCTCAGGTAAGTCTTTCAAATTATTCGTTATTTGTAGCTTATCTTCTGTAGTGTTCCAAATTATACCCAATGTCTTAATACGATCTCTTCCGTCTACTTCTCTTTGGGTAATTGGTGATCGTTTTACAGGATCAATCTCTTGCATGAATGATTCGCTATTTGAGCTCCACTTTTGAAGTTCAAACCCACCCTTTTGGAGAATTGCTGCGATTTCCTTCTGATTTCTTTTAGCTTCATCTTCTGAGTCGTGGCCTGACAAAACGTCGTCCATGTAGAAATCTTGTAGAATAATGCGCTGCGCCTCGGGATATTCTCGACCCTCATCTATAGCCACTTGACGTAAAGTTTTGATGGCCAAATAAGGCGCGCAAGAAGTCCCGAAAGTAACGGTAAGGAGTCTGTAATCTTCTATTGATTTTTGAGCATCAGATCTCCAGACAATCCTTTGATAATTCGTATCTGCCTCGTTTACTAGGATCTGCCGGTACATTTTAACGATATCTGCGACGTAAGCGACCTTATGAGTTCTCCATCTTAGCAGAATACCGCGTAAATCTTCTTGTAAAGTCGGGCCCACTAGTAAACCGTCGTTTAGTGTTACTCCATTCGTTCCAGCTGATGACGCATTAAATACGACCCGCACTCTTGTGGTTTCCTTGTCGTTTCTCACGACAGCGTGGAAAGGCAGGTACACGCAATTCTCGGGTATTTTTTCATTATCTACTTTCTCCATATGTTGCAAATCTAAGTATTCTTGTAAGACATCGTTGTAATCATTCTTCAACTTTGGGTCTTTGTCTAATCTTCTCTCTAACGACATCAATATCTTTACTGCTATCTCTCGTGAGTCACGTGGTAAGACAGGTGTTTCTTCTCTAAATGGCAGCCTGACCACGTAACGACCATCTTCTCTTCTTTGGTATGTATTTGTATAAATGTCTTCTGCCTTCTTCTCGTCTGAAGTTAGTGTATCGTTTTCTTCTTCTATAGTTTCTAACTCCCAGAACTTCCGCAGCATGTTGTTTAAATCGACGCTGAGATGCATGCTGACGGTGTTTTTAGTGGCAGTGTCTTCTGTCCTCGCTTTTCCCATTATTAACCACCCCAGGTGACTGCCTTGAGCTATTGGTGTTCCTGAGGGGCCATTGATGATCTCTCCAGTTTTGACAACTTGACAATAAACATCGACTCCTAATAGCAAGTCGATATGACCTGGTGTATGACATGTTGGATCAGCGAGGCACAAATTCTCGACGTGTTTCCAGTCTTCAATCTTCACTCGATTTTCCGGCATAATGTCGGTGACGCGGCGTACAACATACGCCGTGGTTTTCATCTTCATTTGACTCTCAATTCTTGATGAGAACTGTATTTCAGCAGCATACTTAAACGACGACTTCATTTCGTCGATTCCCGTTACATTTCCACTCACTGGTGTACGTCGTACTCGAAGCCTTTGGGCAGCGGCTTCAGTTATAAAGGAATCATACGAACAAGGGTCTATCAGCGCTCTCATCAAGTGTTTTTCGCCGTCTTCAGCGAATACTTGCACTAATGCTGTTGGTAACAACGCCGCGTGGGTCCCCAGAGTGAGGTGAGATACAGTATTCTTTTTATTTTTATCTTCTTTTTCTTCCTTGATATCTTCTTTATCTTCTTTCAGCGGCGCTGACGTCTCCTGAGCCGGCGCAGTGGTCTGCGACTGCGGGCTCCGCGTGGTGTGCAGCAGAGAGTGGTGCTTTCTCCCACATCGGCGGCAAGATGATCGGTGTTTACAGAACTTGACTGAATGCCCCGGTACTAAGCAATTAAAACATAGCCGCCAGCCTTGCACATATTCCACTCTCTTATCTACTTCAAGTTTGGTAAATTCTTTGCAAGTGTATAAATAATGATCTTGGTTACAAAAAATGCATTTCCGTTCACTTTTATTGACGTGGAAACTTCTTTTGTTTACAGGTGCGTTCGACAACGGGGTTTGTATCATTTCCAAAACTCGAAATCGTTTTTCTAAGAACTTGTTCAACATGTTTAAAGTTGGTAATTCACTGATATCTAGGGACCCGAGTTCGAGTTCCCATTCTTTGTGTGTTTCAGAATCCAATTTATTAACAATTAAATTAATTACCAGTATATCCCAAGCGTCAACTGGAATATCTTGATTTTTCAACTTATTTAAACATTCACTCGTAGTATCCAACAAGTCTTTTAACCCTTTTGACGTCCCTGTGGTCAATTTTCGTTGATTTACTAATCGTTGCAAAATAGTGTTTACAATGATTCGTTTGTTGTTGTATCTGTTCAATAAAATATTCCAAGCCATGTCGTAATTACTCTCACTGATAGGTATATGCTTTAGTAATTGTTCCGCTTCGCCTGATAAACAACTTTTTAAATAATGCATTTTTTGCACTTTGTTGAGTGTGGTTTTATTATGTATTAGTGATGTGTACATATCGTGAAATGACGTCCAGTCGTGGTAACTGCCAGAATACTGGGGAATATTAATTTTTGGTAAACGGACTTCATCACTGGCACTAGTGGCAGTTGACGGGTTATGTGAACTCGATGTACTTTCTCGGCTTTGTGTATTTAACTTCACTAACAAATCCATCATATCTGACCGTACTTCGATGTATTGTTCTTCGACTTCCATAAAGTAATCTTTTGTGAAATATTCATACTTTGCTCGATCTGATTTAGGCACTAATTTCAACATTTCCATGTGATTAGAGTGAAATTGACTCCAATATTCGGTCAGCATTTCCATTCGTAACTGCACATAGCCACTCGTTAATCGTTGTTTAGGAGATTTCTTGTAATTTGTAATCGTTTTCGATAACAACGCGTACACATTTTCTTGATCTTTTATATAGTCATCCATACTGAAGATTTAAACACACCAACGCTTGAGTACACTTATTAAGTCTATTTATCACTTTTTATTAAGTCTTTTCACTTTAAATTGTTCTTAAAACCATTTAAAACTCGTAAAATGTTAACAACTTTTAGGTTAAATTTGATGTCACACTAATATAGTTCTTATATCCGTTCGATAAGGACCACTTTTGTACCGGTCGATGATAGGTGTGGGAGAATTAAAAATGCAGCGTTCATGCAGATAGGTAGTGCAAGACAATTTATTGAGGTAAACAACGATTCGCATCGATTTTAGGACCCGTAACGCCATCTGTACGCCGCAATGTCAATGACTACATAAGATTGTGAAGTTAACATGCAAAATTAAGACTTTTAAGTATACTAGGTCAATAGTAGATGGCGTAAACGTTTAAATACAGATAATTAACTTGAACACCCACGTACAACTCATGGCAAGGACATTGGTGAAAAAGAGATGGCAAAATTGTTATCTAGACGGTCGCTGTTTCGGAAATATATTGCGGCAGGTAATGGGCCATACCAATCTCCAAATTATTGGTGTGGAATCCTTATCGCATTTACTATACGAAAATAAACATTGTAACAAATAATCTTATCCAAATTTAAACTGTGCAATACGAGTATGGACTTACTCAAAACATAATTTTAGACTTTCCGACCTTATGAGGTGAAAATATTATTATACTTAGTTCTGAGACCTAAATGGCGCACGGAGTCTCATATAGTTTGGCATTGGTCTTCGATCACTGAAGCTTAGACGGAGATAATTATTCTGTTATGTAATTCTAAACCTTTTTTTTTAAGTAAAATGTTCTGTTAGGTCTGTGATGTTAACGAAGCATTTCATGAAAAGGTGTGTTTAATATTTTTTCTTGAAATTGATAGTACGTACGATGTGTAAAAAGAATCAGGAACTATTGGAACTATTTTGTAGATATTCTTGTAGATCTTGATGAAAAATTATCTGCTTGGAAATGCTCTGCAAACATCACGGACATTGGCATTACCCCAAAAATAGAGTTATGTTTTTCTTCTACTGCTAAAGGTACCCGCAGTTAAACAACATTGTTTTGGATATTGGTCTTTATTATTTCCATGTCTCTAGTTAGTAGTAATTACGATATCACGACGACCGCAGTTCCAATTAGAAGCCGCCTCCGTTCATTCATGGCGACCATTCATCCCGGGCTGAGGGACTTTGTTAGCTTCCTCGTGCTAATTAGGGAGTTTTCTGAACCAGAGTTGTGGCAGATGTGTAAACCCCTGTTGTATGAAAAAACGTTGGGTCAATGATGAATGTAGCCAGGAGAACCATTCGAACGTGTTTTATGAACGTGCTTTATAAACGTGATTCATAAACTGACATTTGACATATCCACTTTACATTCCCTACGTCATTTAAATGTCATATTGATAATTTTCACGGAAGTTCGCATTGAAATGTCACTTAAACACGTTCGAATAAGTATAGTATGAAAAGCCAGCGAGCGCAGTAACAGTAGGATAGAGAGCATCATACTGTCTTTTTCATACGCTAGTATTACCACCCCGAAAAAAGGGATGGATATAGTTTTTCTCCAGGGCTAGTACCACGAAAATCGAATGTTTGCGGATTTGTATGTCCATATGTGTCAATGCCAACTATCGATGTTCGTGGTAGTCGTGTAGGTGTAACGATTGAGTATTTATTGTGTACTTAGTAATGAGGTTTAGGACCACTTGCGCCACCGCTTCCGCGGAATTTCCACTGAAATCCGCTGAATTTTTCGCGGGAATGCAGGAAGTATTTGCATTCTTTTTTTCTAATTTTTATGTCTGATTTGGAACGATATGTACCTAGAAGGTATTAAATGACATTTTGCAGTGTTAAATCGTCGCGAAAATTGCGAATGTATATTATTGTTATTTTTTTAATAAGTATTGGCTAAACTGTTAGTTAACAAAGATTTACAGATCGTTCGTCTTCGTCTGTCATCTAGACATTTATTTTTGTAAGAAAATGAATCATTTTAAGTACAGGCAAGTAACGGCATGTTAAGTTTTATGGCTGTCTATAGTTACGAACGCTAAATTGCATCTTTATTGTTTAGAAACTAGATTTTATAGCTATATATCTCACCAACTGTAGGCACGGCCGACAGGCTCTATCAAATTTTAAATGTATAGGTACTTATGTAAGTCACAAAAATATGTTTCGAAATTGCTTACACCCCTCGGCACGCCCACAGCTGAGGGATTAAGTTACTCGTATTAGTAGGTACTAATACCTACGTTACTTAAACAAAAGGAAGTTATAAAAGGTAGGGAGCTAAGTATTATAACTTCCTTTTTCCTACTCCAGCACTTCTATCTGTCAATTAGGTGACTGACAGCGATATTTAAAAAGTACAGTTGATTTTTTCGCTATTTTAGCTGTCGTAGAAAAACTAGCGTATACAGCGTAAGTACCTATAGTATGCAAGCTACCCGATCTCACTATACCTATACAAAGAAACAAAGAATAAAGCCTAGTTAGTTCGGAGCATCCTCTCATATTTGAAGTACCTAGGTTAAAAAGGCTACGTTATTTGTATACTTCGTTTCGAAATGACTTTATTACGTACAGAACTATACTACCGAAGTACTTATCACCTGTTATGTTTAAGTATCCTCCTAGCGCCTAAATATTTGTATATGTATTTTATTATTAATAAAACTACCTACCAGCACAAATACCTTCCAGTTTAGTAAAACCCTCTGTTCTGATCTCAACCAATGAAAGATAGTTAGGTATGGTCGATAACTAATCCGTGACAAGTAGGTTCTTAAATTGCATAGGTACCTATCTATTTAGCAGTAGGTACCTACTTGGCTAAGATGTCGGGAAAGTTGTGTAGGTACCTATTCAGCTTTAACTGTTTTTGTCTTTTCCAACCAGCAAGCTGTAAATATTACGTTTAACCTATTATTGCATATATAGAACAAAGATACGTAAGTTATAGCCTAGGCAGGTATGTAAATATATACCTACAGAATAATACTTTGCATCTAAACTCGATGGCGGTCAGAAAACAGCCAAATCGTGCACTTTCTTACTTAGGCAAAGTTAACAACACCAATTCGGATTACCTATAATCATTGCATCCCATTTCAATGTAGATTCGAGTCTATAAAGAAAGCCGTAGACTCAATTTGTCCAAAAACCCTTCTCTTCGCCTTTGATATTGTATAAGGTCCTTTAGATCATTAAATTTATAAAATCTATGTAGAACTGCAGGTAGACGTATTTGAAACTACCTATGATGTGGACACACTATCGGGGTGCATGTAAGTACCATAAGTTAGTGGGTAGTGCATATAAACATCTCTTATCTATTTCCGCACAGACCTAACGTGTACATCAATAACTTACTGTCAAAAATTAAATTTTTG
Organism: Lathronympha strigana; assembly: GCA_949128165.1. Lineage (NCBI taxonomy): Eukaryota > Metazoa > Arthropoda > Insecta > Lepidoptera > Tortricidae > Lathronympha > Lathronympha strigana. The sequence continues at coordinate 8,619,904 of OX421911.1, forward strand.
ATAAAAGATTTTATCGCTGACTGTACTTTGGTACTTACCATAACATTCTATTGTCATCCAACCTACATCAACCTACATAAGCATGTGAACTTTCAGCTTATTCGAATAACGGAATGTTACTCACATTCGGCTTGGAAGATTTGACCCTAACAAACAAACATACATAGCAAGTTAAATAAAAGTTTGTAAAAACCCGGCCAAGAGCGAGTCGGACTCGCGCACGAAGGGTTCCGTACCATTATTTTTAATAACGGCAAAAATATCACGTTTGTTGTATGGGAGCCCCCTTCAATATTAATTTGATTCTACATTTTAGTATTTGTTGTTATAGCGGCAAAACATTCGTATGTCTATTGCCGTCACAACAACTATATATAATTTGTGAAAAGTTCAACTAACTATCACGGCTCTTGAGATACAACCTAGAGACAGAGGGACGGACGGACAGACGGACGGCGGAGCCTTAGTAATAGGGTCCGGTTTTACCCTTTGGATACGGAACCCTAAAAAGCAACATGAGTGTATTACAACTGTTTAGATCTACCATTAGTAAATTCAACAAATTAATGCTCTAGTTTATTCTAACAACGCTGTGTTGTGTGCTGTAGGTATAATAATGTAAGTTATAGTAAGCTGGACAATGTTGACAATGTTGACATCAGAGTATTTATGCATCGCCAATAGAGGTCGCTGTCGCTGCTATTCAGGTCGTGACGGACATGCGTGTGCGTCGCGAATGAACGAAAACGGTCAGGGCTGCTTCAAATAGCCATTGTGTTGGCACGATACCGTCATAAATGACAATTTCGTTTTGTTTTTTTTCTCATAATTACGGAAACCTCTAAGGGCTACTAGCGCCAACCAGGGTTAGTCTGCTCTGTGTACTAATCCTGAGTTAAATGTAAAATTTAATACAAAAACCCTTAACTCTGGGTTAGTTGTCTAACGCCGAGTAGTGCAAGGTGGCACTAAGAGAGAAAAATTGAAATACGTACCTACCTACCTAAAGTAGGTAATAGGTACTTTTTGTTGGTACGGTCAGCTGCAGAGTTAAGTGACCCCCCCTGCATACAAACTTTGTATGCAGGGGGGGTCACTTAACTCTGCAGCTGACCGTACCTATACGACTGAACGAAAATGGTTGCGTTAGGGCTCCTTGAAGCTGAATACGTAGGCACACTAGGCACGATTATGAAGTGTCATTTTGGTATAAGTATTGTCTTTGTTAACTATTTGTCTCTTAATTACGAAAATTAACCTCTAGATTCTGATAGAGAAATATGAACAGACCTGGTACAGGTACAAGGTAAAGGTAGAGTATCAGTTCACATTCGGCTTACAAAATGACATTCTCGTTATCTTTGTTAATTATCTCTTAATTACAGAACCCTCTGGACTCTAGAGTATTTAAGTATTTATCTAGATTAGTTTCTTACTTCTAGAACATTGGAAATACCTATTAATTAAAAATATAACGGTTCCAAATGAATACATTAATGAAATTTTATTATGTCCCTCTCAGCTTTAGGTTAGGTTAATTGTGAATGTCATTATAAACTCATGATGGAGCACATAAAATCGGACTACTCGAGCACCTACACGTACTATCCTGGCAAAGTAATTAGTTATGAAATATATATATACGATAACTAATTACTATTATATAATTATGCAATACCCAATAGCGCAAAGTAGAAATGTATATACGAGGGTACAGCGACATCTATCGGCAATTTGGGGCACTATTTTGAACTATGTATATTACTATCTGAAATGGTTTTTCAGGTATAGTTCTCAATTACTAAAAATATAGTCATGTTGATTACAATTTTGTTTATAAAATATCTATTCATGTCATATTTTTGCCTTAGGAGATAAGGCGACCATATACGTTCGGGCAATCGGTCGGACCTGCATAGGGGGTGCTACTAAACATTGATTGGCAGATCCGAGGGACAGGCCCGAATGTATATGGCCTTTTTACCGACGTACGGAACGGGCTTTAGAAATTGAGCTACGTCCACAGACAATAGCGTATGTTTTTAAGTTTTTTTAACACCACAAAAACTGGCTCTAGTCTGCGGTTGCTGTCGATCAGCAGCCCTATCAAGAGGAAGCTCTACGGGCCATTACCCGACGCATTTCCGGCAAGCGGCGCGGGCGCATCCGCTCCGACGATGATAAACAAAGGGTCAAAGGGCTTCCGGTGTTCCCAGAACATTCTGTTAAGTGATTGTAAGTGGTAATAAGTTTTTTTAGCGCCTTATTCTGGTCTGACAAAGTAGTTCGTTATTTTTATTTTTATTTTTATTTTTTTGCAAAAACGTCTATTTACGAATTTATTTAATTAAAAGGTCGATTCTAGCTTCTAAACAAGCTGTTTCACCTTGCTAGCTAGCTATCATTCTAAGGCTTAGCCATATAAATAAAGCGTGTAACGTTGCCGGGTAATCTCGCGCATTGTTTGTCCGTGTGGGTGGCGATGGCAGGTGTGGTCGATACAGGAATGCGGCCCGTCAGCTGCTCCGTTCATCCCACCAACTTCATTCAAATAAGCTAGGAATGCATCTCGGTAATAGACGAGTTTAGGAAACATTATTTTTAGTTTCTTGCGAAGAAATGGGAGGATTGGGAGGCCTGTGTCGCTGTAAAGGGTAGGTATATACCTATAGGTTGAATCAAGCAGAACATGATAAGATAACTAAAGGTTAATTTATTTCAGCATTAATATTGAAAAACCAATTATTAGCCAGAGTACAACGAGTGCGGTGTGTTGACGACGTGAGGACCCGGTGTCCCTTGAGTCGTCGCACGCGCATGTGACACCCCTGGAGTAGCAGGCGTCCTTAGGCTACGGGACCGCTTTCCATCAGGTGGGCCGTATGCTTATTACTACGTATTTTTATCACAATATAAGCGTGACATAATTATATGTGCTGTCTGAGCCGCAGAGGCGACAACATCGCTGTCTGAGCCGCGGAGGCGACAACATTCACTGTCCGACGATGACTGCCCAATGCAGTCAAAACATGACACGCCTATTGTGATAAAAAAAAAATTAGTGTGAGTATGACTCACGAAAGTTTAAATTGTATTAATTGTTTGTTAATAAGAGTACCTAGGGTGATAGGAAAACGATTCTAAATGATCGGTTATGAAACGTATTGGGAAAACCCAATGAAATTGGTTTGATAAGTGGTTTGGAAATTCTTAAATGTATTTCTTCGTTTGAGTGTCATTACTAATAACCACATTTTCTAATAATTTTAAATGGACTAAAGGCCATTTAGACGCAGTACAAAAACAATCTTATAGATCACATAGATGTAAAAGTGAATAACTAATGTTTTCCGGTCGCATATTGGCAGGAATTGTCGTATTTATCTTTCTATCTAAATTTCCCCGTCCGGTGTAGCTGCATAGAGTACATTTTTCTAAGCAAAACATGTAAGGTACCTTCTTTTCAAATCTTAACTTGTACATAAACTAAAATCTCAGTAAAAACAATAACTAACTCACGCTTAACGTATTTAAGTTCATGTGCAACAAATAAAATTTTAGATTACGTTTTTAGAAATTTTCAAATTGGAAGGGATTGGCACAAAGGTCCTAAGCGCCATAGATTTTGAAAAGCGCTCAGGACCTTTGTACCAATTCCCACCATTTTGAAAATTTCCAAAAACTGAATCGCCAAATAAAATGTAGAGGAGAACAAATGGACAGACCGACAGCATTTTTGCCCAGGCTGAAACGGAGACGCTTCGCTCGCTCGGTCAATAATTGTAAAGAATATCCAAAAATAAATATAGGTACTTTCATTCTATAATTTGTGGAATTTGGTCTTATACAATCCAAAAAGCCATTGCGATTGTAGCAAATACATATTAGAACAGATAAATGCACTTAAAGATACTTAGGTAAGTACATCGAAAAATTACTTCCAGTTACCAAAAACAAAAAACGCTCTTTTTAAAGAAACATTCTTCATGGGTATCTATGCATAACGCCATAACTATTAACTTAGTCTCTGCGTGTTTTCACAATCGAGATAATATGGACAGTGTATGAATTTCCCCCGCGTAAGAAGGTGCTGAAACTGCCGAACCACGCTGTATAAGGTAATTGAGAAAGTACCTAAGTTAAAAACGACAGGTCTCTACAAAATACGTAATCTCTTCTTCCAAGCGTTTTGCTCGGCATATGCGGCCTTAGGCGCTAGGTTTACGAAAGCGACTGCCATTTGACCTTCCCGAGAGGGTAAACCAGGCCTTATTAATCCGGATGTTTTCCTTCACTGAAAAGCGATTGATAAGTTACATAAGTTTTGAAAAACTCATACCTAGATACGAGCCGGTTTGAACCCGCGACCTTCGGATTGAAATTCGCACGCTCTTACCACTTAACGCTGGGTCAGCGAGGTTCCCACCAAATAGGTACGATGGGAAAAGATTATTTAGTACCTACATCAGGGACTAGCAATATGGTTGCCATTTTATCGACTATCACGCCATACGTCACTTTCGCACTAACATACTTGTTAGAGCGTGACAGCCATCGTGGTAGTCGATAAAAACCCGACCATAATAGAGCAGCTTATGTGGTTGCTCAGACTTAATGTTGAATTCCTATTGCAGTTTCTAGAATAAGTGTACCACCAACTCCTTTGTTATTCTTTAGTATTTGATATCATCTTTCGTCAGTGCAAGTCAGTAGGTACTAAAGTTAGTAAACCGCGCAAAATCGTGCGTTTCGGCCGACATTGCATCACGCGAGTATGATCCATTATAATGAGGAGGTTCGTTGAACTGCGCCAACAATGCTCTGCTACAATCTTTGTCCTCCAACACTTAAAAATAGGGAGGCCTACGAGTAGCTAGCTTTTTATGATTGCCAATCAGCTGATCACCTGCCATTCGCCTCTTGGGTCCTTGACAAGGACCACTGCTACTAGCACCACACTACCTACGCTTCTTCTAGACCAGGAACAGACCAGGAGACTAGGAAGTTTAAATGTAGGTAGGTAGTTATTTAAGAAATTCTGATATTCACCTCCTTCCTTCTTGATTAGGCTTGGAGGACAAGTAGCTATTCAAGAGTTCTGATATGCAACTCTAAGATCTGTGATCGAGCTAGGAGGTTTTCGAGTAGCTATTGAAAAGTACGGGAAGGCGGCGGGGGGGCGTTCGGGAAGCTGCGACACATCTTTTCGTCCAATATTCCGCAGTGCCTGAAGACGAAAGTCTTCGATCAGTGTGTGTTGCCAGTGATGACATACGGTACTGAAACGTGGTCGCTTACAATGGGCCTCATAAGAAGGCTCAAAGTCACCCAAAGGGCAATGGAGAGAGCTATGCTAGGAGTCTCTCTGCGAGATCGTATCAGAAATGAGACCATCCGCACCAGAACCAAAGTAACCGATATAGCCCTCCGAATCGCTAAACTTAAGTGGCAGTGGGCGGGGCACATTGCACGTAGAACCGATGGCCGTTGGGGCGGAAAGGTTCTCGAGTGGCGACCGCGTACCGGAAGGCGCAGCGTGGGTAGGCCCCCCACAAGGTGGACTGATGACCTGGTGAAGGTCGCAGGAGTCCGCTGGATGCGGGTGGCGCAGGACCGGTCACTGTGGAAATCTTTAGGGGAGGTCTATGTCCAGCAGCGGACGTCTTTCGGCTGAATGATGATGATGATTGAAAAGTATCTACCGATATCCCGATGCCTTCATTTGATCATCTTGTGAAGTGTCTAGTGTGGGACACTAGTCCAGTCATTTAAGCTTGAATTGGGTAAGAATCTCGGAATTCGAGATACCCAGCTGTAAGTCTGTAAATACTTGTATATTGACACCCTAAAAGTTGTCTCAAAACCTACATATGGTAGGGTGTACGCAACTATTAAATTTCAAGGTCAAAGGTCACGAAAATCGGTTTTTTGCGCTTTTTTTGTAAATATCTCAATACCTATGGGTTTTTTGCTATTTGTATTTATTATCAATATTGTAGAGTATAAAATTTTCTACAACTTTTGTTTAAAACAATTTTTTATATACAGTGAACCGTTTTCGAGATAGAGGGCGGAGAGCGCGCGGTCACAGCATCACTTCGGGTCAACCGGTGCCTCCGGTCGAAAACGCGCCATATATAGTTGATGAACTATCGATAAATCAATGATCATAAATATTTGTCAATTTTTATTAACTATTATATTATATTCTTCTTGCATTCAATCTATACGAGTATCTATTCAATAATACTGATAACCGTTTCTTAAAACTAAAAATTTTCTGCAACTGCAAGAGTGGTTGTGGTTCGCGATGCGATGCAGAAAAGAGGGCTTGCAATGCTCTTTAGCTTGTGGCCAATGTAATGGGCAAGCTTGTCTCAATGCTCTATCTACCATATCAGAGCGACATTAACGAAGATGGAACCATTGACCCCGAAATCATGGAAGAACTTGAGACAAATGTCGTTGAAGACGATAATGAAGACCAGTTTGAAATTTACCAGCAGCCGGAAGACGACGATGAAGAGGAAGAAGATGATTAAAATTATAAATTGTAGTTGTTGTACCCTTTATTCCATTTTTTTACTTTTAATAAAAGTAAATGTATTGAATGATATTTTTGAATAAAAAGATTAATTCATAATTTATTTGTTTTTTTTTTCATCATGTAAGACGTTATTAATATTAATTAGACTAAAATTCAAATATAATTCCTATATTTTCATTAACAATTCTGCAATTGTATGGGCAGGTAAGTGTTGTTAAATAAATTAATACTGAATAAAAAGTGGATAGGTTAGGAAAAAAATGATAAAATATAACATAATAGTTAATAAAAATTGACAAATATTTATAATCATTGATTTATCGATAGTTCATCAACTATATATGGCGCGTTTTCGACCGGAGGCACCGGTTGACCTGAAGTGATGCTGTGACCACGCGCTCTCCATCCTCTATCTCGAAAACGGTTCACCGTATAAAAAAAAATTAAAACACAAGTTGTAGAGAATTTTGTACTCTACAATATTGATAAAAATACTAATAGCAAAAAACTCATAGGAAATGAGATATTTACAAAAAAAGTGCAAAAAACCGATTTTTGTGACCTTTGACCTTGAAATTTAATAGTTGCGCCCCCATTCCCCCCATGCCCTACCATATGTAGGTTTTGAGGCAACTTTTAGGGTGTCAATATACAAGTATTTACAGACTTACAGCTGGGTATCTCGAATTCCGAGGTGAACTTACTATAATGACTGGACCACACGGTTTTTATCCAGTATCTAAACCACATGAGCTGTAACTTAATAAGGTTTATTTAAATTTCAATGATTCTATGCTTGCAGAGCTACTCGACACGAATACTGGAAGTGAATAGAAATCAAATTCAGGTACATAAATGTGGTGACTGAACGGAAGTTATCAACGGAAATACATAAGATATGTTTACGAAAATATAGTGACTGAAAGGGTTGCGGAAGATAGAAAGGGATGTCGCGAGTTTGTGAATGTGAAGTCCTATGGCACCTCTGGGGTGCCATAGAATGCCAAGAAGAACAGAAGTTCAAGAAAAAGGTTGTAGTACCTATAAAAGTACGTCATAGGTAATGTTAATAAATATCCTAGTAACAAATGGAAGTTACACCAACTATGGGAATAATAAAGACTAAGTAAAACATTTAGGGCGTTAAACTAAAAACTCCAATAGACCATCACGCAAAACTCATCATATGGAACCGGTTCACTGAACCTTCCACAATGCTGCAATAATCTGCGGCCTTAATACAAGACCTACATTCGTAAATAAACAAGTCTGTTTAAATAGCGCGGATATATGACGCGCTTATGCGTGTTTACATGTGCTTTGTGATTTGGGTTTATCGCCATTAGGTAGGTGTATTCTTTTGAAGCAGAAACGTCTGCGAACGACACTAAATTTCTTAAAAAGAAGGAAACTGGAAAAATTCGTGACTTCGGGCGGGCCTTGAACCCGCGACTCTGGGATACACTGCCGCTCTGCCGACTGAGTCTCCCGAGTCCCGATATTTCCACTCTTCCTTTCTTTCTAGGTACACTCAACCAATTGGAACCCTAGGCCACTCTAGAACTATGTCAAAATGACAAGCAGTAAGAGATTTCTTACAATCTGATTTATAGGGTTACTTTGACATGGTCCTACAGTGGCCTAGGGTTCCAGGGTATTGGTTGACTGTACCTAAAATAGTCGTGAAATATGATTTGAACGCGAGCCTCAATACTCCGCATTGTTCAGTTTTACAATTCTAAATAATTAGTTTAAGTTAATGTTTTTAATTGGATTGTTTGATGAACGCCTAAAGCGTAAAGGATGAAAATGAGGTTATAAGGTTTTTACGCTACTATATAAGAACGTTTGAATTGAAATTTCCTTAAATAGAACTAATCAAGTAATCACTCCATTAAATCTGTCACCAAGATACTCGTGCTCAACGTGCATCCAAATTGGATGATCCAATAATAGATTGATAACAAAGTGTTCAGAATGAAAGCAGCGACTATAGGCACAGTTGTAGTCTCACTCTGTCAACAATAAACGACTGAGATTGAGACGAAACAACCAGACTAAAACTTGCGACATTGGCATGTCAGAACTCAGAATCAATAGCCAAGCAACCGACGTGATCCACTTTGATACAGCCGACCATTGTCAGTCGGTAGGGCTTAACCTTTTAACTAACAAAGGGATAAACCGATAATCGTTGTGTCCGCCAGGTCATCAGTCAGGGGAGATGAAAGTGGCCGATCTTGAAGAATGGGACGATACGAAAGCCGCCGCGAGACAAATGAGCTCGAGCTCATTGTAGTAACAGCTTTGTATTAAGTAAAACAGATCATGATGGAATGCGGTAATGATGTGCGCCACACAAAGCGACGTAAGATGTCTTGAGTGCTTAAGAGTATCTGGATATAACTTGAATATACCTATGTTGGTTTACGCTTTGGCGAGTAGACAGTCATTTTTATCAAATATTTTGACTTCTTTAAAACAGGTTTCACCTAGCACAGACACAAGAAAAAGACTTACTTGTAGATATAGTCAAAGACATTTATTTATTTATAGTATTCTAAAATGTCGAATGCAACTCAACTGAAGATACTGGGCGTAAAGACACAATACATGATACTGTTTTCCATGGTAAGTAATACCTGAGTTTAGGGACGTGAACACAAAACCTTCTGACACCGTTTAGAGATCACAATGGTCAAATTGTTATCAATCAGATGTCTAGATCTCAATATTGATAACAACTAGTACCTGATATTTATATAAAACTAATATAAATAATACTTCAACATATTCCCTTCAAACTGGTAAACGTGAAATCATCTTTCCATCCTTTTTTAAATGTTTTTGGTCAGAAAGGTTTCAAACCTTTGAATTTTAATCATGAGTCTTAGTTAAATAGTTGAGTACTAGACTAGTTCTTAAATCTGGTAAAAGCTTTTTCTACAAAAGTTTTAGTTTAGTTGTAAACAGCAATTATCTGATTAGGCGGTTAATTTTGACGCGGCCGCCTATTATCGCCTTTTCATTTTCCGTGATGTCTTGCAATTAGATATATCCCGCTCTCTTTGTCTCGAGCGACTCTTAATAACGTTTGCAAAATTGTATAGCATGGGAAATGTTAGTAGTTATTTTTTGAGTTTTTCGATTGTGTGGTGGTATGGAGCCCTCAGTGCGTGTTTCGCATATGACCGTTTTTTTCGTGATTTGAACTTCTTTAGTAAAATTTTCATTGTGAGGTATCTCCGTGAAGTCGAATCGAAAATTAAATAGTTGACTACGGAACCCTAAAAAGTCTAGGAGCGTGTGAAGTTATTCTATTTTTGGAACCTACATGTTCCCATTAAAATATAAATTTACTTCTACAGCCTTATCATAATTTATCGACATCACGTATCGTGACGTGAGACCAGTGTTGTTGTGACAACTGCTATCTTCCACAAAGAGCCCGATTTATCGATTAGACGGCGATGGATGGGTCGATTCATAATATTCATATCAAGGGTAGATAACGAGATATAGGCTAGAAAAATATGATAACCGGGATTCAGATCCATATTATCTTCTATATTATCAAAACCAAAAAATTCGCTACTTACTTCAACTATACATACATATGTAGTGAATATTGTTTTCCCGTCGGAACTGTTCGTATTTATGTTGATGTCTCAATTGACTAGCTTACTGCAGATTTTCAAGCTGATTGAGATAGACGGATGAATTCTCCCGTTTCCGTCAAAAACGACGGGAAAACTTACAGCTACATCTGTAACAGCCGCGTAACAAACATTAGAATACCAGTCTGAATTTGATATATGTAAATAATTTAATTAATAAGTTAAAAACTAAACTTAAAAATAAAAATAAACTACCTATAAATAAAAAATTTGCCCCAAATCGCTGCCTAGTTTTTAATTAAAGATAGGACTTGGTGGAGCAAAACTTTTTTATCCGTATCCATTACTATTCTACTCTACGAGTTTATGTTGCATAATTGAGCTACCAAATGAAAGAAGTATCAGTATTGGTTTCTAAAAATTTCGGTTATTTACGTAAGTAGGTACTTTTGTAGGTTCCTACTTACGTAATTTATAGTTTGTCCATTAAATTTTTACAGATTCGTTTCGCCATTTGATCGATTATTTTTGATCGAATATCAGATGTGTCTGCGATGGTCTGAAAGGTACTATGACTGGACGAGTACCATTAAAGGCGGTCAATGTAGATCGTTTGTAATCTACACAGGTATTATGTTGTTAATGCTATTCTATTGCCAGTTTTAACAACCGCTAGAAAATATCCCGGGCAGGAACGACCGTAAGATCTCTGAACCGATGTTCGATAAGATTTTACCGTTTCTGGGTTTAAGTTTATTGCTTTAATTATGATCAAATTAGATCTGCTGCGAATATAACGTTATAATTATAGCATATATCTACCTTGCCAATGATACTAAAATTTACCAGGTATTTTTAGTATATACTTACTTACTTTACTCCCATTCTTAGGTAAGGAAAAGTTGGACTTTCAATTCGAAGGTCGCGAGTTTGACACCCGTCTGGGGCATCTTTTCGTAGCATCATTATATCCGAAATGTTACTTATTTCGTCTTTACTAGCTATTTTCCCTCATTTCCTCATGGATCCCCCCCCCCCCCTTTGTTACACCCAGACAACCAAGTTTGATAACTGGTCAACTAGACGCACTATTTATTTCTTCCGCGGAGATAACCAGTTATGTGAGTGGAAGTCTTATTCCATTTTCTTAACCGAATTTAGCTGCTAGTTGTCTAGGGGAAACCTTATCTTCCCTAGAGTCAGAGAGCCTATTCATGATATACATACACAGCCTCGTATCTGCATTTAATTATTAGATGGCAAAAATACGTTCTGCAACTTGTACATTGCTAGGTAGGCAATGTAGGTATGTCTGCATTAGATTAGATCCTGTTACAGTGTTATGCGTGAGGCTAAAATTAAACCTCTAGTTAAGTAAGCAGCTGTTTACAAATCGAGTTGTTACATTAATAGGCTTTAAAATTACGAGGTACGAGTACTTAACTGTTTATTAACAGTTTTCCAATCAAACTCTAAATGGGTGCCTGTCACAGTCAGTGTGCAATACAAAGTATAGGTAAATAAACTAAGAAATATGGACACAGAGTAACATATAGGAACATTGCTGACTTTACTTGATAATCTTAAACGGAGCGAAACAGGTTCTATTTCTGTGTCACGGAAAACTAAGTTAATATATGATATCTTTTAATGCTAAATAGCATGTGTAAGCTTGCTTAAAAGGTTAAATTAATTTACCTTAAATGTATGTTCTTACGTACTAGCAGATCGAGAAAATGGCAATCGTAGAGGCAAAATTATCAATGTAAATGCATTAGTTGTCGATGTAAAATTAAATTGATTGAAATTATCGGGTTATTATTATTATTAATAAAAAAGCTTTGACCTTTGTTAGTTCATGAATTCAATTTTGTAACATGGTTCAAAACGCCTTCCCATTTTAAAATTTACCATTCCTGCCTCCATTTTTCGATTAGACTGACAATTAAGTAAGTGCAATATTCGATCTCTTCATCGGTTAATTTTTCATCTCGTTGAAGATCTAATGCTGAATTTCGGTTTAACAAACCGCTTTTGGTGCAAAAGCCTTCTTTTATTTTTCTAAATGTCATTTTATTTTTTAGGCCCCATTGCATCATCTGTTCTTCGAACAATTAACCTAGACTATGCCGACGATGGCAAAGACTGAACAGTCAATCTGGAACCACGGTTACTTCGAGCAACACAGGATACCAACACCTATGTAACGTCATCGGCGTTCCAGATTCCTACGTAGGTATCAATCTAACAAGAAGAATATTCAAAGTAATTTTGCGCCTCTTATAAATTTACTTATTTGACTTATGCAAAACGCTGTTACTCGAACGGAAGGTTAACGTCGGGTTGATTATGCGACTCCAGACGTTGGCGGCGGCATAGGAATTAAGGCCACGAGGCAAACGTCCCGATTATGCAGCTCAACCTCCCCTACACCAATATTTATCACATTAGCATGTCGTTTTTGGTCCTGTGCACACGTTGACGGATTTTTGAGAATTATCGGTGGGACATTCTTTCTTTTCTTAATATTTTAAGCAACAAACTGTGTCTGCTAACTTACTACAACGTTATTGTTATTTATTATTTATTTATTATTTATCTCGGTGGATACCATCAGCCGTCGTGTAGCTCGCTGGACTGATTACAGTAGAATTGCTAAGCTTACTTAGCAATTTTACTATAATCAGTTCAGCGAGCTTCTTCAAGATGTCTCACACTAGAACGGAACGGGACGGGGCGGGACGGGACGATCTGTACATTTCTTTAAAAAGAATCACGTCCGAGCTCAGATCCCTCGGAGGTCACGTGACGTTTTCTATAGAAACTCACGGACCGTCCCGTCTCGCCCGGTCCCGTCCCGTTCTAGTGTGAATCATCCTGAAGAAGCTCGCTGAACTGTCATCTTTTATAGGAAGATTACAAATATAATTTTTAAAAAACCTATCCTTGTCGTATCGTGCTAGTCGCCAATTCGAAGCTATGGGGCTCAATTTGCTATCAAATATGCAATTGTTATCAAGAGTAAGTTTCTAATACTTACAATTATTTAAAGGAAGATCGATGAAATGTTCAACACGTCATGATTGAAACCAAATAAATCAAAATTCTGGGAGAGAATCGAAGAAAATTCTGATGCGTTATAAATAAAATAAACGAGTATCTACATTAAATTCCCCTATACATATAATAGAACCATCAAAGTATTTATACTTTCGTAAAACAGATCCAGATCTCACATCTTAGGTAATCTTGCGTAGTATCATAAATCACAAACAGCCTCGCCCGTTAACAGATGGTTGTAAAATGTCACCTACCATGCAATGTCGGCCGCAGGCGGGCGAGGCCTTGTCCTCGGAGAGGGAGACAAGCCGGACCTCGCGGTTTCTCTCGACGTGCTAAGTGCGTGCAGGTTGCGTGTGGGTATTCCCACTGCTGGTCAGAAGGGTAAGGCCAACCAGTGTAAGTTACGCAGAGCAACGTGGCTTTTTCACCGGTGGCTGATCCCCCGAAAGCGCTCGATTGCTCTGCAAGGTTAAAGTTCCAAGCGGATAGCGTGATACTTGCTGGATAAGAAGTTTGTCAGCGCTTTATGACAATTTCAGATAATTTTAAACAAATATCCAAATTTCACAGCTGACAAAAGCACATTATAATGCGTATCATAATGAAAAAAATTTAGCGCCAAAAACAAAAAAAAAATATATGATTTATGAGTGCGTTCCACTATTTATCCGTTTTGTAGCGTCGTATCGCTGATACTGAAGACAAGAATCTTGACATCCCTTATGATCGCCGAGAAATATAGGAGAATTTTGGTTTCTAGGATATGAGAGGCTTACGTAACAAATGTAACAATTAAGAGAACTGGGTGCGTAGCCAACATACAACGATACGCTACGTAGCGTGTAGGTACTTAGCGTATCGTAGTTATCTCTCTCTATCACTCGTCTTTATCCTTATTAGTGCGAAAAAGAATTGCATTTCGTTTGCGACTAAGCGTTAGCGATTGGCACATTAGCTACGCACGCTGATGCTGGTTTGCCAGCGCAGTTAACTCGCCTGATTTTTATTCGTTGGGAATAAGTCCCAGCTTGCATTACTTGCACACGTGATATTAGCCTTACAGATAATGTTACAAATGTATTGAAATAGGCCACACACTAATTGTTTGGGGAATTTCGGGCCGGGCCGGGGCTGATGTGTCAATTTCTATTAAAAATGTCATTGGCCGTTCACTATCTAAGGAACCAGGAGATTAAAGATGAATGTTAAAAGAATACTATCGAAAACGTATCAGGAAGTCTGATTTCTGATAAAACTAGATATTGTAAAGTAAGCATATAGCTAGCAGATATAGTAAGCACATATTGTAAAGGAGCAGAAATAAATGCGGATCCCTTACAATAATACCGACACTTGGAGCCACAGGAGACGCACAGGCTTACTGAAAGTGAAATCAAGGTTTGGAGTCGCAAATTAATGTTCCTGAACATCACTGTCGTGATATTTGGAGGATTTAAGTCTGTATACGATGATAATTCTCTTGTTCTAAAAATAGCTCCATGAGTAAATTATAAATGCAGTATACGTATAGGTAAATATGTACAGTGCGACAGTAAAAACCATTACATCAGATTAAGAAGCATACAATGTTGCCAAAAAGCTCAGTGGCGCTTTAGCGGGCAACATTGAATAATATATTGTGTGGTGCATCTCGTTCTGTCGCATAAGTGCGGGCAGTAAGTTTGACAGATGTTTGTACGAAAATAATGACATATTTGACAAAAGAAATGGTGTTGCCACTCTAGTTTGCGTTTACATCCACTTTATTTATTTTCTACCTTTTTTATCGCACTGTACAGCCTTCTTACGTAGTTGCTCCCTCTTAACAGTACCTATAATCCACATTTAAGACTTAAGTAGTTACAGAACAATTGTAACTAATTTAATTGGTACTGCTTAGATTACGGGGATTACCGTGAGCATCGAATTTATTACGATTACGATTTATATATCTCTCGTTCTTACATTACTCCACCGATAGAGACGTAGACAAGACAACCTCCAAATTCCGATGCTGGCTAGTTCCTCAGCGGCTGTTTCGGTAAAACTCGTCAAGTGAGGTGCGTTAGCACGTGGGGCTATATTTAGTAGATCGTTTCCGGTTTGATCGCCTGTAAACACTTTACTGAAACTAAACAGCTAGTATATCCTGTGTTTACGATACCGTAACTTGTAACTCATACTTAAAATTTTCCCAAGAGTGGAGTTAAATAAGACGACAGTTGTCCGGTTTAATTTAATTGACCGAGCGTAAGCGAAGATCTCGGTTTCAACTTGGGCAAAAATGCATTCGTTCGTATATTCGCATTTTTAATAAAAAAAGTGTGAAATTTTGTGAGCACGTTCTACAGGTTTGTAGATTGTTTTTGTCTTTTCTTTTTTAGAAAATGTTGGAGATAGTAGAAAATGCCGCTTGCATCCTAGGTACAATGCCTCAAGGCCCAATTTTAGATCTAAGGTGATAGCTTGTAACTTAATGTAGGTATATGTTTTGTTAGATATATCTGAAATAGTCATTGGACTTATATTGTTGATCATATTGTTAAATTAGGAATAAATATAGTTTAATCAAAATACATATTTTGAAACTGGTACCAGTTTCCTTCCTATGTATATTAGAATAAGTTTTATAGTTTTATAGAAACACCTTGAAGAACAGAACAGTCAGACAAAATACCTATAGTCTGACAAGAGAGCGAGGGCAGTAACAGTAGGACAAAATTACTATATCCATCCCTTTTTTCAGGGTGGTAATACTAGCGTTAGAAAAAGACAGTATAATGCTCTCTATCCTACTGTTACTGCGCTCGTTGGGTTGTCAGACTATACCTACATTGTAGAGTCAAACCATGTCATCTCTTCCAAGCAAATTAACTGTCAAATTTTAAAGTGTTATTTTAAACGTCAAACTTCTATAAAATGATGACATTTACTTAACATTTTCACAGCATTTTAGCATAGACAGACCCTAGGCATTTTAGTGCTTGATAGTTGACTTTAAACTTGACATAAATAGGCTAGTATTGTAAAAGTCAATCTGGCAAGCCAAATGTATCTGTAACTTCTTTAAATAGGCATATACTCGGCTAAATTGGTCATTTAATAATTTTAATAGAATCATGCAATTTTGTAAGTAGAGTTAGCGGTACCTAGTACCTACAATATGTGGTTGTACTCTGACTCCTGGTTAGTCATGTGATAAGTTCGAAAATAACCCGAAGCGTAGGCAATTAATACATTACTAATGATGAGTCATCAGCAACACACATTCGTGGCGCAAGTTATAAAAATAAACTAAGTATGGGAATCCCTTGGGATAAAAAGAATAAAGGCACATTGATGATATGATGTCAAACTTGACTATAGAAAATAACTATTCTGTTCTAATTCATGTTCACAATCTCTAGATTATGATTGTCCAATTTAGGGTATGACTTATAATGTCATCCTAAAATGATTCCTTCTAGTTTGTTTTATGGTAGAGTCCGACTAAAGCTAAGTTTGCATCGATTTTGATAGGACAGACAGTGAAAGTGTAAAACTTCTATGAAATTATGTTGTTTACTGTCTTAAAATAACACTTGCGCAGTCTCTAATGCTGACATTACGATGCAAACTTAGCTTGGTTCTGACTCTAACTTTGTTATAAGTGGTGACTTCCCTACAAATCAATTTTACAGACTCTCGTTAGTAATCCTGTACTTACCTCCCTAGATGCACAATGTACTATTTCACCTTTTTCCCTTTTATATCGTTTCATATACATGCAATTGATATATGTACTTACATAAAATATATCATATGTCAGTGCGCATTTTTATTTCTTAATTTTTGTATTATTTTTTATTATAGGTTTAATAACAGTTATTACATTAATACTTCGAAGATTACATTCAATTTTTTTATTGTATGTCTACCTATTAAGTTCACGCATACTTGGATCTTGTGGCAATATTGTGGTTAATGACAATAAGTGGCGCCCAACGTGGGACTCAACTTACATACGAAAGAGTTTTTTTTTTAAATTAAAGTCATGAAAATGTTAATATATAGCGTTACTTCGATTTTTATTTATCCCAGACAAAATAAACAGCACTAGATTTTAAAAACGTAGGAATTTTCCAATGCTTTATGATTATATGGCTGCCAAAACTACACACTTTAGATTTTTAATATTTTTTGATAACAACCTTCGATCATCTTGTCGTCGTCACCTTGCCTACTAAAGATAAGCAAGCTGATACAAGAATGCATGTTTGTCAGAAATAGTTATCTCATAGATTATGTAAAGTGACGATGTTGGCGCCGTTCAGACGCTTGCTGATATCGTTTGCAGTCTACTTACACTTAAACTACTATTACAAATGCTAATTACTAGCATGTTTTTTTCTTATTAGCATGCTAATAAGCATGCTTATTAATAAGAGGAGTTGGGAGCGGGGCCCCTCCCACTTCCCCACTTGCTAATAAGCATGCTATTAATGAGCATACCTACACTTAAAAATCGCATGCAGTTAGAAAATTAAAATAAATAAAGGATCACTACACCGAGCTTTGACGGGCCGGGACGGGTCAGGCCGTCAGGCGTCAGGCGGTGACCAATATGTCAATTTTTATAGATAGCGTCACGTGATCGGCTTGGAAAGTTTGGAGATCACGTGACATTTTCCACATTAATTTTCGTCCCGGTCCGGTTTACCATGGCATGAGCCATCCTTTACGCAATGAGCTTAATTGTATTGATCTCTGTTATAATGACCCGCCGTGTACACGTATCAAGAAAAGTTACAGATTTTTCCCTTACGTGTAGGGCTTCGCAAGGATTCCGCAAGGATTAATCTGGTTGATAGGATGCTTTAAAGTAGCTAGTCTATTATGGTCGGGTTTTTATCGACTGTCACCGTAGATATCACGTTATAACAAATATGTAAGCGCGAAAGTGACGCATGGCGTGATAACCGGTAAAATGCCAACCATACTAGCCCTTCAGGTGGCAACTCAGTAGGAATACGAAACATAATTGATAAAGAGGTCGAAGAAAATTTGTTTTATTTGGACCAATCTGCTCAAAATTTCACAAAAGTCTCTACAAATTTCCGAAAGGAACGTCAGAGTGCGTAGTAGTAAACCTTCACTGTAAAATTAAACTGACCATTTCCTGATGATTTCGCCACTGTTCCTACAAGTATCGGATGCAGGGACCGGAACCGGTTACCATAACCCGGGTTTTTCATAAGGTTATTTTAAAGGTTGTTTTCAAAACACCTCCAATTCGGTTAACTCATGATACGGAAACCTTATCGGTCCAGTTAACCCCAATTAACCTCTAACCAGTAACTAACAGCAATGAATTCTGTTAGTGTTTTATTCTGTTTTGAACAGTTCAAACGAAAGTAATCTTTATACGCCCAGGAATTAGACTTAATATTGAATGACCATGGCTAGGAGTTAGGACGTTGTCGCTCGCTGTGGAACCAGGTTTGTTTTGCTCTTAGTGTGGCATCGTTTCTTTATTTCCTTACTATATTTAGGCTAGCCTAACATTTTTATTATCATACAAAGAAATGAAAGCGGCGTGAGCGTTTGTTTCTACTATGCTCAAGTCGATTTATGTTTCTTGTAGTTAATCAGTCAAATATAGGTAGAGTCGTAAATAATCATCATACATGGGTAACTTAGCGCAATTATTCTGATATTATTTAAAAACAAAACATAACTATTAGTCTCAGATTACGAAGCGATAAACTTCAGCAAATAGTGCTATTTTGTGAGTACATCTTGTGACGGCTGTCGGTAAAGTTAAAGCTTTTTAAAATCTCGACATTGTTATCCTTTGTAAAACCAACAGCTAATTACCTGCACGAAATAGTACCATAAAGAACAAGAGATATTTTATTAATAACAACAGTATTCCTTTGGCAATAAAGTTCAAATTGTCATAGCATGCACTCAACGTATAACCTTTTGAAATTAAGAACCGAGGCGCGGTCAACCAGGTGTCTGTTTATTTTTCATAATTAAAAATTTGATTTGATTATTGTGTTAAATTTTGCAACTTACGTAGGTAGATATTAAAAAAAGTGGGGACAGATTTCTTATCGATTTGAGGATATTGTGCAAGCTTCAGTCGCTACCAAGTACCGGCAACGTTAGCTACACTGTATTCTATTCCCGATATTTCTTACAATCGACAACTGGCCTACTTTTTGGATTTTTAATGCATTTGGATTCTTGAATTTTTAATCCCTGCTTAGTTCATACACTACTCAACTAGAGCAAAAATAATATAATAAATACCACCCTCTAACTAAGACTTGCAAAACACGCTACCGGAGGCCTATTGCATAATCAGTTGTAGCTTGTACTCGTAATATTAGCGGAAGTCTCTTTTCAATCCCTTTTATTAGAAAGAGAGTTCCGCTAATATTATAAGTTACAAAATAAATTATACAATTGGCCCCAGGTGGTCAGATCATATTTCATTTCTAAAAGGTTTTATGTGAAATGCGTCCTATTCCAATTTGACCCTTATTCTTAAGACAATAAATTTGTATTTTATATTACAGGTTTTTGTATTACTGCATTTCATTTTCTGCAGGTAATTAGAGATTGGGTTTAACAAAAGACACTACAATGCTATTCATAGCAGATAAGTTTCAAGTGGAAATCGTGATTTTAAAATGTTTACACTATAAAACGGTGAATAGTTTTTATCTTTCCTTAATTTCTCACATATGCGTCAAGAGTGATAATGCGACAATAAAAGTCTTGTTTATTACCAATCTTAATACGATTTTGCCGGCAATTAGTTTCTTTTCTTACCTAGGTGCGTAGCCAAGATGCCAACCGCTCACGCTCACTCGCTAATGAAATGCAACTGTCATTGTCACGCTAATAAGAAAGAGAGATAGAGAGAGGTAGCTACGATACATTATTAAGCGTGAGCGATTGGCATCTTGGCTACGCACGCTGACGTCTGACGTGTTTTCACTTGAGACCGCTATTTGCTACCATTGGCAAAACAAAAGTATGTATTTGAGTTAATTGTAAGCAAGTGCAGCAAGCGGTGCTCCAAATGATTATGACATACTTTGATATTGGACACTTATTATTATATTATTTTTTCGTATCTCGTATTATCGTAGTAATGAGCAAAATTTGTATAATCGTACGAGTTTGAGATTAGGGCTCCCGATTACAAGAGTACACGCTGACACGTGGCTCCGTGTACACGAGTCGTGTCTTAATTACACGTGGCCTAATGGCATGTTCCAAACAGAGCAGAAAACCGGTATCGTGTGTGACAACGACATTTACAAGACGCTTCTGTAATGTGTTTCAATTAATTTGAAAATTTACCGACAGTAAATGAGTAATTAAACATCTATAATTTATTTTATTACATTACAATATCGCATCTCGAGATACTCTGGGTATAACTTTTTTAAGTAGGTATATATTCACGGAAATACTACTAAAATTACAGTCTTTCTCCGGGACCACGGGGGCAATGTCGCCCTTGAAACGTCGGAGGTTTGTTTTTAAAGTTTATACACGATTAAGCCCCGTTTTCGTAAATTTATAATACTAAAATTATAATAACAATATCTAATTATATACAAAATCTAACAATGAACAAGAGTTTTCTACTGATTTTATTTCCTTTAAGAACTCTCATATGTACAGGAAGAATAATTATAATATAATTTGATGGCCATAGAGTTACAATTTTTTTGAAATAGTGTTAATGTCTGATGTGTCGGTATTTAGATCGTGTTTATATCGTTTTTCCCTTTCTTTCATTTTAAACAATTCTATATTATGTTTTACGAATAACATAACAAATACATATAAGGATGGCAAGGGTAGTACACTTTTTTAAATAATGGCTTGCAACTATCTAGGTAATATGCTCCACACAAAGATCTTAAACACTTTCTTTGGGCTAAGAAAACCTTATCAGCATCTGATGAGTTGCCCCATATTATTATTCCGTAACAGATTTGCGACGATACATAACCGTTATAGGCTGCCGTTGCTGCCGCCTCAGAGACGGTTGCTCGCAGACGGTACAAAATATAATTAAATAGATGTAGCTTATTACAAAGGGTATTAATATGGGCTTTCCAATTACAAAACTTATCATTCTTAATTCCTAGAAAAACTGTACTTTCCGTTTCATTAAGTTGTACTTACGCCATTACAATCGGCAGATAATCTAATTGATTTGCTATTATAAGTTTGAAATTAAACCAGTTGTGTTTTGGTTAAGTTAACTTTGAGATTATTCTTTTCTAACCAATTTGTTACATTTGTTAATGTACATGTAATAATATTTCTTAGAGAACCATCTGTATTTTCTTTAATTACTATGGTTGTGTCCTCTGCAAATAGTATAGTGTCATTTTGTGTGGTGCCAGGTAAATCGGTGATGTAAAGTAAAAACAAATACGGCCCTAGTATACTACCCAATGGCACGCCGCATGTGTTAATGATGAACGGCGAATTATACGTTTTGTTAAGGGTTTTGACTATTTTTGTAACTTCTACACATTGTCGCTGTCCATTGAGATAGCTTTCTAGCCAACAGTACGCTTGCCCTCTTATACCGTATTTAACTATTTATATTACTTTAATAGCAATGTTTCATGGCAGCCTAGATCCATAAAGCCATCCAGGATCTAGATTTCTGCTCATTCTATGCATTCGTGTACATACACACAGAAAACATAGAAAAGCGGAAGTGTTTACCGTGACACCAAATAGTAGGTATAGGTATCGGGATACAAAGTATCAACTCAAAATATGTGTAATAATAATTTGACTGGATTACGTAAATTGTAAGAATATTAATGTAAAATACCAGACCAAGATAATATAACACATCGCGGCTTAGACATTGCCGAGATTCATTGTTTATGTGGAACCGATAAGGGCAATAACAATAAGCCTGCACTCGGTCGGTATTCATCTTTGTGCACTTAAATGTCATTGTCTCATGAGAGTCATTAGTAAAAACAATGCAAGTAAAGTTTTTGAAGCAGGAATTTTAGAGCTGCTTGCAATATTATCATTTTAAATTGCCATAATTTTTATAACGATACCCTTACCAACAACTAATACCTATCCGTAGTCTGCACGTGCAAAGCCATTTTTTTGTTTTATAAACGAGCCTTTGTTAATATGAGCACGTCGGCTCCAAAAGCTAATCCTAATAATTACCTACCTACTAGATGTGGAAACTTAAGTGGCGAGTTGGCTATATGTTCAAAGTTTAGTGACACCTCTCTACCCCCAACCCTCATACTGGTGTTGCTCTCGAGCTCTCTTAGATGTCGCTTTTTGTGGGGGCCCATCTTATGTGGGCGAGTCACCGTTTGCCGTAAATTAAATTTATTACCATTTTGTTAGGCAGACGTCCGATTTTATTCTCTATAATACAGTATTTAGTCAACCACCTTCACCTAATAGTCCAGTATATTTTAGTTTCCATTAAATCTCAATAGTCTATACACCCTGGCGGTGCTGCCTCTGCGTGCATCCCATAACTCGGGCAGGTGCATCATTCGCTCGGTGTACCCCTTACATTTCATTAAATTGTCGAAAGGGTCTCAGCGTGTTGGCTTCGGCTCCGCGTACGCCTCCCAAAGGTCCGGAACACAATTGTTCCGTGATGGGAAGACCTACCTATTATGAAGATTTAAGATTTAAGACAAAAGTGTGATATTATTTTTTACTATCGTTGTAGAATTGTTTTTGCTGAATATTTTGTATTTTGATTGTTGTTCACATTGATCATAATATGTACGGTCTAATTTTTTGTTTGTATCCCTACTCTTTATTTTAATTATCATGCACTGTTACTTTACACGCCAAGGGGCCTTACCATGACGTCTTAACGTGATTCAGTTTAGGGCCTAAACTGAGTCGCTGCCATACAACTGAGCACAGGTCCCTTACCTGAACCTGAACCTTAACTGAATTGCGTTAAAGGGCATTTTCAGAAAAAAGTGCACCCTTTTAATGAAGATGGGTCCTCAATTTTGTTAAAATATATCCAAATAATCTGAGTATCCTATATCCGGTCGGCCGTTGCATTTCTGCTGCATTACATCTGAAATGTCGGCCGTTGCGGCTTAGGCCGGTATAATATATTTTTTATCCTCCATAAAAAAAAAATTGTCAGGTTTATAACGGCCCATACGAAATGTATGAAAAAAATGCGTTACAAAGCTGACAAAAAAAGCGGGACACTATTTTTCTTGTTTCCAATAGTACTCGTGATACTGGTTACAAAAAACCCAAAACTTCCTATATGAAAAAAAATATGAAAATGGTACCCTATTTTTGAAAATGCCCTAAAACGTTATGGTAACGGCCAAGGATGGGTTAGGTCCGCGTGTATTTAAGATCTGTTTCTACGAGTACCACGGATACTCGGATCTAAATTACACGCGAGCCCGACTTGTAAACTTGGCTACCTAAGTTGTTTAATTATCATTGCACGTGCAGTATTAGACGATTTATTCCTATTCGTTCCTACTACAATGGTTTTGAATGTTTTGATTAAATAACTTAACAAAATATCACCTACCGACGTTAGTCGTAAGACTCGTAAGAGATATTCACTAAATTCGTTGAACAAGTTAAATCCGTCAAAATAAACACTACGAATAACTTTAAATCACAACATGCAAGCAAACGTAATGATGTTGCAGTTTCATTTATTGCAATTTTGTTTGGTACTACACTTTTAATTTTCGAAATCTTAAAAAATTCACGGAATTGATAGAAGTATATTTATTTATTATTACGTGAATTGAAGTTGTAAGGTATGACATTTTATTTAATGAAATAAGCTACTCGTAGTTCAATCTAACGGGTTGTTGTGTATTTGAAGAAAAATAAGAAATTAAAAACACGTACCGTTGCGTCTTCGCTTTATTTTGAAAGTGTAAGACGTAGAAACCGCTTGTTATTATTAATACGACTCTAGCGTAACGGCTTATGGTTCAAAATTGATTGAAGTGACAACTATGAAACAAACCTGGGTTATTCTACCTGTTGGACCCAAAAAAACAGTGCAGGATACAAATGTCCTAAGTAAGAGGTTTTTATGTGTCCCTTACGACATTTCTATCGTTCACTGTTGACACGGAATTGTCTTTGCCGATGCCAGCCTCTACTGTTATTAGATATTGAATCTAATTTACTTATATGTAAAGAGTATACTCGTTTGTTATAATAAGGTTAACAGTAACCTAAAGAAAACCCCAAACAAAAACCCTATCGGGATTGGGTTTTGCAGTTAACCGGGTTAATGGTTAGTGTTACAGCAACATTTCGCTTACCGTTTGTATTCGGTTACTGAATGTTGCTGTTACAGTATCATTGTGTAACAGATATGATTAGGTAACCAACTCGATAGGCTTAAGCCTAAAGAGGGGTTTTCCGGTCCCTGATCGGATGTTGATGGATCACGTTTAGGGAGTGTGCGCATGATTGATGACTCACTTGCTCTGTTTACTACATGTGGTATCTAATCTCCGGCTTTTTATGTTCATGGACTTGTTTTTGCTGGCCGGGCATTTTATAATCTCTAGACCAGGGACCGGAAAACCCCTCTTTAGGCTTAAGCCTATCGAGTTGGTTACCTAATCATATCTGTTACACAATGATACTGTAACAGCAACATTCAGTAACCGAATACAAACGGTAAGCGAAATGTTGCTGTAACAGTAACCATAACCCGGTTAACTGCAAAACCCAATCCCGATAGGGTTTTTGTTTGGGGTTTTCTTTAGGTTACTGTTAACCTTATTATAACAAACGAGTATACTCTTTACGTGTAAGTAAATTAGATTCAATATCTAATAACAGTAGAGGCTGGCATCGGCAAAGACAATTCCGTGTCAACAGTGAACGATAGAAATGTCGTAAAGGACATATAAAAACCTCGTACTTAGGACATTTGTATCTTGCACTGTTTTTTGGGTCCAACAGGTAGAATAACCCAGGTTTGTTTCATAGTTGTCACTTCAATCAATTTTGAACTATAAGCCGTTACACTAGAGTTGTATTAATAATAACAAGCGGTTTCTACGTCTTACACTTTCAAATTAAAGCGAAGACGGCAACGCGACGGCACGTGTTAATAATTTCTTATTTTTCTTCAAATACACAACAACCCGTTAGATTGAACTAGCTTATTTCATCAAATAAAATGTCATCATACCTTACAACTTCAATTCACGTTATAATAAATAAAAATACTTCTATTAATTACGTGAATTTCTTAAGCTTTCGAAAATTAAAAGTGTAGTACTAAACAAAATTGCAATTAATGAAACTGCAACATCATTACGTTTGCTTGCATGTTGTGATTTAAAGTTATTCGTAGTGTTTATTTTGACGGATTTAACTTGTTCAACGAATTTAGTGAATATCTCTTACGAGTCTTACGACTAACGTCGGTAGGTGATATTTTGTTAAGTTATTTAATCAAAACATTCAAAACCATTGTAGTAGGAACGAATAAGAATAAATCGTCTAATACCGCACGTGCAATGATAATTAAACAACTTAGGTAGCCAAGTTTACAAGTCGGGCTCGCGTGTAATTTAGATCCGAGTATCCGTGGTACTCGTAGAAACAGATCTTAAATACACGCGGACCTAACCCATCCTTATCCGTTACCATAACGTTTTAGGGCATTTTCAAAAATAGGGTACCATTTTCATTTCTTTTTGAATATAGGAAGTTTTGGGTTTTTTGTAACCAGAATCACGAGTACTATTGGAAACAAGAAAAATAGTGTCCCGTTTTTTTTGTCAGCTTTGTAACGCATTTTTTTCATACATTTCGTATCGGCCGTTACAAACCTGACAAAAAAATTTTTTTATGGATAATTGAGGACCCATTTTCATTAAAAGGATGCACTTTTTTCTGAAAATGCCCTTTAACGCAATTCAGTTAAGGTTCAGGTTCAGGTAAGGAACCTGTATTGAGTTGTATGGCAGCGACTCAGTTTAGGCCCTAAACTGAATCACGTTAAGACGTCATGGTAAGGCCCCTTGGCGTGTAAAGTAACAGTGCATGATAATTAAAATAAAAAGTAGGGATACAAACAAAAAATTAGACATACTCGTAGTACATATTATGATCAATGTGAACAACAATCAAAATACAAAATATTCAGCAAAAACAATTCTACAACGATAGTAAAAAATAATATCACACTTTTGTCTTAAATCTTCATAATAGGTAGGTCTTCCCATCACGGAACAATTGTGTTCCGGACCTTTGGGAGGCGTACGCGGAGCCGAAGCCAACACGCTGAGACCCTTTCAACAATTTAATGAAATGTAAGGGGTACACCGAGCGAATGATGCACCTGCCCGAGTTATGGGATGCAGAGGCAGCACCGCCAGGGTGTATAGACTATTGAGATTTAATGGAAACTAAAATATACTGGTCTATTAGGTGAAGGTGGTTGACTAAATACTGTATTATAGAGAATAAAATCAGACGTCTGCCTAACAAAATGGTAATAAATTTAATTTACGGCAAACGGTGACTCGCCCACATAAGATGGGCCCCCACAAAAAGCGACATCTAAGAGAGCTCGAGAGCAACACCAGTATGAGGGCTGGGGGTAGAGAGGTGTCACTAAACTTTGAACATATAGCCAACTCGCCACTTAAGTTTCCACATCTAGTAGGTAGGTAATTATTAGGATTAGCTTTTGGAGCCGACGTGCTCATATTAACAAAGGGTCGTTTATAAAACAAAAAAATGGCCTTGCACGTGCAGACTACGGATAGGTATGAGTTGTTGGTAAGGGTATCGTTATAAAAATTATGGCAATTTAAAATGATAATATTGAAAGCAGCTCTAGAAATTCCTGCTTCAAAAACTTTACTTGCATTGTTTTTACTAATTACTCTCATGAGACAATGACATTTAAGTGCACAAAGATGAATACCGACCGAGTGCAGGCTTATTGTTATTGCCCTTATCGGTTCCACATAAACAATGAATCTCGGCAATGTCTAAGCCGCGATGCGTTATATTATCTTGGTCTGGTATTTTACATTAATATTCTTACAATTTACGTAATCCAGTCAAATTATTATTACACATATTTTGAGTTGATACTTTGTATCCCGATACCTATACCTACTAATTGGTGTCACGGTAAACACTTCCGCTTTTCTATGTTTTCTGTGTGTATGTACACGAATGCATAGAATGAGCAGAAATCTAGATCCTGGATGGCTTTATGGATCTAGGGTGCCATGAAACATTGCTATTAAAGTAATATAAATAGTTAAATACGGTATAAGAGGGCAAGCGTACTGTTGGCTAAAAAGCTATCTCAATGGGCAGCGACAATGTGTAGAAGTTACAAAAATAGTTAAAAACCTTAACAAAACGTATAATTCGCCGTTCATCATTAACACATGCGGCGTGCCATCGGGTAGTATACTAGGGCCGTATTTGTTTTTACTTTACATCACCGATTTACCTGGCGCCACACAAAATGACACTATACTATTTGCAGATGACACAACCATAGTAATTAAAGAAAATACAGATGGTTCTCTAAGAAATATTATTACATGTACCTACATTAACAAATGTAACAAATTGGTTAGAAAATAATAATCTCAAAGTTAACTTAACCAAAACACAACTGGTTTAATTTCAAACTTATAATAGCAAAACCAATTAGATTATCTGCCGATTTTAATGGCGTAAGTACAACTTAATGAAACGGAAAGTGCAGTTTTTCTAGGAATTAAGAATGATAAGTTTTGTAATTGGAAAGCCCATATTAATACCCTTTGTAATAAGCTACATCGATTTAATTATATTTTGTATCGTCTGCGAGCAACCGTCTCTGAGGCGGCAGCAACGGCAGCCTATAACGGTTATGTATCGTCGCAAATCTGTTACGGAATAATAATATGGGGCAACTCATCAGATGCTGATAAGGTTTTCTTAGCCCAAAGAAAGTGTTTACGAGTAAGATCTTTGTGTGGAGCATATTACCTAGATAGTTGCAAGCCATTATTTAAAAAAGTATACTACCCTTGCCATCCTTATATGTATTTGTTATGTGTATATTCGTAAAACATAATATAGAATTGTTTAAAATGAACGGAAGGGAAAAACTATATAAATACGATCTAAATACCGACACATCAGACATTAAAACTATTTCAAAAAATACGTGTGGCACTCGGGGACTGCCGCGGTAAAGCTATTGCATATCATTTTGTATCAACTTATGCAATTATAATTATTTATTTATTTTATTCATGCAGTATTTCTTTTTCTTTGATATTAATTCAAGTTACACTTTTTGAGCGTGGTGACCGATAAGAAAACAAATTTTTCTATTATTTAATAAATAAAAAGTTAATATTGTTTAAAATGTTTTTATTATTTTACAATACATGTGGGTTTTATTATCTTACAGTAGCTGTTGGTTATTCAGGAATATTTATCATTAAAACTATAGGTTTATGATAACTGAAATAAGAAACATAAGTTTGCGACTTAATATCCTCTAAATACCTAGAAAATACCGCGTCAATGGTGGTCCCATATTTTGTTGTAGACTCTTGTGGATCATTATTCATTTTCAAATTCAATGTTTTTGATAGAAAAGTTGTCAACATTATTTTACAATACATGTGGGTTTTATTATCTTACAGTAGCTGTTGGTTATTCAGGAATATTTATCATTGAAACTATAGGTTTATGATAACTGAAATAAGAAACATAAGTTTGCGACTAACATATTTGATTTTGGCGGGACTAAAATAATAGTGTTTATTTTGACGTTTGACATCGCCGTATCTCTGGTAATAAAAGCTACTGTCCTCAATATTTTGTATAGAATATGACACTTAGCGACATTCGTTTGGAGATATATCCTTTCCCCGATAAAGAACTTTGTAACAAAGTGAATAAAGTCGGTTTCGGTCCGTCGGAGGTCGGAGTGGGTAGCGTCAGGTTTTTTTTCGTTACGGAATTTCTGGATTCAGTCCCCGCGCTCAAGGCCCGCGATAGAAGCTATGCAATAGCTTAAAAAAAAATTCTAACTCTATGGCCATCAAATTATATTATAATTATTCTTCCTGTTACATATGAGAGTTCTTAAAGGAAATAAAATCAGTAGAAAACTCTTTTTCATTGTTAGATTTTGTATATAATTAGATATTGTTATTATAATTTTAGTATTATAAATTTACGAAAACGGGGCTTAATCGTGTATAAACTTTGAAAACAAACCTCCGACGTTTCAAGGGCGACATTGCCCCCGTGGTCCCGGAGAAATACTGTAATTTTAGTAGTATTTCCGTGAATATACCTACTTAAAAAAGTTATACCCAGAGTATCTCGAGATGCGATATTGTAATGTAATAAAATAAATTATAGATGTTTAATTACTCATTTATTGTCGGTACATTTTCAAATTAATTTAAACACATTACAGAAGCGTCTTGTCACACACGATACCGGTTTTCTGCTCTGTTTGGAACATGCCATTAGGCCACGTGTAATTAAGACACGACTCGTGTACACGGAGCCACGTGTCAGCGTGTACTCTTGTAATCGGGAGCCCTAATCTCAAACTCGTACGATTATACAAATTTTGCTCATTACTACGATAATACATAGATACGAAAAAATAATATAATAATAAGTATCCAATATCAAAGTATGTCATAATCATTTGGAGCACCGCTTGCTGCACTTGCTTACAATTAACTCAAATACATACTTTTGTTTTGCCAATGGTAGCAAATAGCGGTCTCAAGTGAAAACACGTCAGACGTCAGCGTGCGTAGCCAAGATGCCAATCGCTCACGCTTAATAATGTATCGTAGCTACCTCTCTCTATCTCTCTTTCTTATTAGCGTGACAATGACAGTTGCATTTCATTAGCGAGTGAGCGTGAGCGGTTGGCATCTTAACTACGCACCCAGGTAAGAAAATAAAGTAATTGCCGGCAAAATCGTATTAAGATTGGTAATAAACAAGACTTTTATTGTCGCATTATCACTCTTGACGCATATATGAGAAATTAAGGAAAGACAAAAACTATTCACCGTTTTATAATGTAAACAGTTTGAAATCACGATTTCCACTTGAAACTTATCTGCTATGAATAGCATTGTAGTGTCTTTTGTTAAACCCAATCGCTAATTACCTGCAGAAAATGAAATGCAGTAATACAAAAACCTGTAATATAAATTACAAATTTATTGTCTTAAGAATAAGGGTCAAATTGGAATAGGACGCATTTCACATAAAACCTTTTAGAAATGAAATATGATCTGACCACCTGGGGACAATTGTATAATTTATTTTGTAACTTAAAATATTAGCGGAACTCTCTTTCTAATAAAAGGGATTGAAAAGAGACTTCCGCTAATATTACAAGCTACAACTGATTATGCAATAGGCCTCCGGTAGCGTGTTTTGCAAGTCTTAGTTAGAGGGTGGTATTTATTATATTATTTTTGCTGTAGTTGAGTAGTGTATGAACTAATCATGGATTAAAAATTCAAGAATCCAAATGCATTAAAAATCCAAAAAGTAGGCCAGTTGTCGATTGTAAGAAATATCGGGAATAGAATACAGTGTAGCTAACGTTGCCGGTACTTGGTAGCGTAGCGACTGAAGCTTGCACAATATCCTCAAATCGATAAGAAATCTGTTCCCACTTTTTTTAATATCTACCTACGTAAGTTGCAAAATTTAACACAAGCTACAATAATCAAATCAACTTTTAATTATGAAAAATAAACAGACACCTGGTTGACCACGCCTCGGTTCTTAATTTCAAAAGGTTATACGTTGAGTGCATGCTATAACAATTTGAACTTTATTGCCAAAGGAATACTGTTGTTATTAATAAAATATCTCTTGTTCTTTATGGTACTATTTCGTGCAGGTAATTAGCTGTTGGTTTTACAAAGGATAACAATGTCGAGATTTTAAAAAGTAATGAGTTATTATGATGGGGCGCGGGCTTATCTTCATAATTAAACACTCACATTTGCCACAATACTTTATTTTATTATAAAACGTTAATAATATTACGGAGCTACATTTACACACTTCAGAGGTTATGGCGGAAGGGACCACAGATTAAGTATTATTATAGACTTTACAAAATGTCACAGAGTAAGTATTTCTAAAAGAGAGGGATATGTTTGCGTTGCATATTCCATCACTCTTCCTCAACGCAATCATTTCCCGATACGAGACCGAGTTGTTCCAAAAGATTTACAAAAACATTCTTGCCTAAAGGCTTGGTAAAAATATCGGCTAACTGTTCTTTAGTATTAATATATTCTACTTTGACAATATTCTGTTCTACTTTCTGTTTAATATAGTTATACTTTACATCTACATGCTTTAGTCTCTTCTGATCTGTATTTTTTATTGCCTTAATAGTACTCTGATTGTCTTCATAAATTGTTACATTACAAACTTTAACATTTAAATCTTTTAGCAATTTTAACATAAAAGAAGCCTCCATGATAGCTTCACACAAGGCTACAAATTCAGCTTCTGTGGTACTTAATGTGACAGTGC
Source organism: Lathronympha strigana (assembly GCA_949128165.1). Classification (NCBI taxonomy): domain Eukaryota; kingdom Metazoa; phylum Arthropoda; class Insecta; order Lepidoptera; family Tortricidae; genus Lathronympha; species Lathronympha strigana. The sequence goes on from OX421911.1 coordinate 8,651,749, forward strand.
TTTGTTTTTTAGACCTCCACACTACACTATTATTAAATACTTTAAACAAATATCCAGATGTTGATTTCCTATCGTCAGTTCTGGCAAAATCAGCATCTGCATATCCAACCAGTGCTTTGCTGGATTCATCCTTTTTATACATTAACGAAAAACTTACTGTTTTATGAACATATCTCAATAAACGTTTCAAAGCACGCCAAAGTCCTGCATTAGGCTTAGATTGAAATCTACTTAGATAATACACTGACGCTGCTAAATCAGGTCTAGACCCTACAGTTGCATACATAAGTGACCCTATTAATGATCTACATTTATGTTCATATGACATGTCAACAGGTTCATTTTCATCAAATTTAAAGTTAGCATCCATCGGTGTATCACACCCTTTACAATTTTCCATATTAAATTTCCTAAGAACATTTTTCAAGTATTTAGTCTGGTCTATTGAGATGCCTTCAGAATGTTTTTTTAATTGATATACCTAAGTACATTAAATTATCGCTTCCCATGTCTTTCATACGGAATTTAGTTTTCAAAAAATTCTTTACTAACTCTACATCATTTAGGTTATCGCTGAGGATCAATAAATCATCGACATATAAAAGTAAGTATAAATTCCCCTTGGTAAATAAACAGTAATCATTATCTGATCTTTTAAAACCATATGAACGAATTGTCTCATTAAATTTTTCATACCAGTATTTCGGCGATTTCTTCAGGCCGTATAATGATTTTTTAAGCTTTAGTACATATCCATCTTGTATGTTCATACCTTCTGGTGGTTTGAGATATACATCTTCATCTATCCTGCCATATAAAAATGCTCCTTTGACATCCATCTGGTGAATGTGATAATCTTTCCTCGCTGCTACCGATAATAACGTCCTTAGTGTCTGTAGTCTTAAAACTGGTGAGTATACATCTTCAAACTTTTCTTGTTGTTGGAAACCTCGTACTACTAGTCTAGCCTTACAAATAGTATTGCTCCCTGTATCTTTCCTTGTGAACACCCATTTTGCATCTAACAGTTTTGCTTCTGGTCTTGGTACTATTTCAAAAGTCTCACTCTCTTCCAATACCTTTAATTCTTCAGTTACCGCAGTTTCCCAATCGCTTTTATCTTCTCTTTCTTGAATATCACTATATGTCACTGGTACATCTTCATGGTAAGTGCTAAGTAGAGCAAATAATGCTTCCTCATCCTTTTCATCAAAATCAAGTACATAATCATCTTGCCATTTTGGTTTTTCACTTTTCCTTTTTTCTCTTCCTCTTTCACAGCTCTTTTCTTCCTTCTCTAATTCTTTTTCTTGCATGTCATCTACTATTTCTTTTTCTTTAATTTCTTCTGTCTTATTTTGTGTCATTATCTTTTCTTGATTATCATTTTCAGGTCCAGGTTTGTCTTCTGTCTCTTCCAAAGTGTCATAGTACGGTATATTTACTGTCTGGTCCGATTTTACTGAATTTTCATTAAAAACTACATTTCTTGCGGTCACTGCTATGCGTTTTTCTTCATCAAATAGCTTATATCCTCCTATGTTGTACCCGATCATACGCATCTTCTTACCTTTGTCATCAAGTTTCTTTCTCAGTTCTTTTGGTATATGATTATAAGCAGTACATCCAAATACTCTTAAATTTGACACATCAGGCTTCCGTCCTTCCCATAGCTCACTAGGGGTTTTCTCTCTTCCTGTAACTGGACTTCTATTTGTTACATATGTTGAGAATAAAACGGCTTCTCCCCAAAATTCCTTGTTCATACCAGAGTCTATTAATATTGTTCTTGCTTTGTCCATAAGTACATGATTCATTTTCTCAGCCAATCCGTTCATTTCTGGATTGTACGGTACTGTGTTCTGCATAATGATTCCATTCTGGTTACAAAATTCCCTAAACTCATCTGACATATATTCCCTCCCATTATCAATCCTCAGTTTTAACAAATTCAAATTAAAATGTTTTGTCGCTATATTATAGTAAGTCTGAAACTTTCTGAAAACATCTGATTTATTTTTAATTAGGTACACCATTGTAAAATGAGTGTAATCATCGATGAATGTTACAAAATATCGGTTGCCATCCCAAGTGACAGGTGAAATTGGTCCACAGACATCAGAATGCACTAATTCTAGAGGTTTTGTAGCTCTAGTACCTACTTTATTAAATGGTTGTCTACGACTCTTACCTAACACACATGGTTCACACAAACTGTCATTAACAATCTTGTTTTTCCAATTATCTAACCCGTCTACCATGTTTTTACGCACTAGTAAATTTAAATTTTGTGAACCCAAATGAGCAAATCGTTTGTGTAACAATTCTGTGTCTATTTTATTCACTAACTGACAAGAGCTGATATTATTTTGACATATGACTGTATAAATTGTGCCTGATTTATTTCCAATCATTATCATGTAATTATGTTTATATACACGTACCTTTCCTCTGAAAAATTCAACTCTCAATCCAACCTTCTCCATCTTAGATACAGACAATAAATTTTTTCTTAAATCTGGAATATAATAAACATTTTTTATGTATAATTTATTTTCTCTATTTCCAACTTTAAAATTAACTTCCATATTCCCTACACCAATTGCTTTTAAAATCACACCTTTCTTTGCTGCTGCAATGTTGGCGGGTTCCCTTAATTCAATGTACTCGGTAAAATAATCTTTAGAGTTAATTAAATGATCTGAGCAGCCCGAGTCTACACAAAATTCAATGTCTTGTCCACTTACATTTCCACAAAAGAAAGCCGTTCCATCTTCCTCTGCATAGTTCGTATTGGGTTGTCCTCTACCTTGGCTCCATCCTCTTCCTCTGTTAAATCCTCCTCGTCCACGTCCTTGTCCAAATCCAGGTCCACGACTCCATCCTGTATGTCCTCGTCCTTGATTCCATGTACCTTGTCCTCGTCCTTGGTTCCATGTTCCTTGCCCTCGTCCTGGGTTCCACGTTCCTTGTCCTCGTCCTTGGTTCCACGTTTCTTGTCCTCGTCCTTGGTTCCACGTTCCTTGTCTACATTGAAATTTTTTATGTCCCGGCTTCCCGCAGGAGTAACAATTGAATGCATTCGAATTAATTGGGTTTGTGTTAAATTCTCCAAACTTCTTCTTCTTCTCTTCTTCAGCTAATAGTCTGTCTTTTAATGTATTTAATTTTAGGTTACCTATGGTCTCTAAAGCTGTCACTACAGGTTCATATGACTTCGGCATGGATAGTAAAATATAGTTTATTTCTTCTTCTTCACTTAATTCTGATCCGGCCTCTTTTAATTGGGTACAAATTTCTTGAATTTTTGTCAAATGATCTTTCAAACATGTGGTTTCATTGTATTTCAATTGGCTCAATTGTCTCCTCAAAAATAATTTGCTTCTTACACCTTTTTCTTTGAAACAGTCTTCTAAGTTTTTAAACATTAGATATGCCGTGTCTTTTCTTACATATTCCAAGTGGCTGTCGGCCACGGCCGCAATCAAGATGGCTTGCGCCCGCGCCTCCATCTTTGATGCATCTTTATTTTCACTTTGAGAATAGTTTTCATTTACTATAGCTTCTAAGCACAGATTTTCTTTCAGTACACTTTTAATTCTGAACGACCAATTGTTAAAACTTTCGCCATCAAACTGTACAATATTGTATTTGTTAAAAGTTTCTTTGTACGCCATTTTGCTTTCCTTTCTTCTTATTGCTTTTCACTTTGCCGTACCGACGCTTTTTTTATTTTCGCAGTTTCGCATACCCTGGGCCCATAACTAATGAGTTATTATGATGGGGCGCGGGCTTATCTTCATAATTAAACACTCACATTTGCCACAATACTTTATTTTATTATAAAACGTTAATAATATTACGGAGCTACATTTACACACTTCAGAGGTTATGGCGGAAGGGACCACAGATTAAGTATTATTATAGACTTTACAAAATGTCACAGAGTAAGTATTTCTAAAAGAGAGGGATATGTTTGCGTTGCATATTCCATCAAAAAGTTTTAACTTTACCGACAGCCGTCACAAGATGTACTCACAAAATAGCACTATTTGCTGAATTTTATCGCTTCGTAATCTGAGACTAATAGTTATGTTTTGTTTTTAAATAATATCAGAATAATTGCGCTAAGTTACCCATGTATGATGATTATTTATGACTCTACCTATATTTGACTGATTAACTACAAGAAAAATAAATAAACTTGAGCATAGTAGAAACAAACGCTCACGCCGCTTTCATTTCTATGTATGATAATAAAAATGTTAGGCCTAAAATGTTAGGTTATAGTAAGGAAATAAAGAAACGATGCCACACTAAGAGCAAAACAAACCTGGTTCCACAGCGAGCGACAACGTCCTAACTCCTAGCCATGGTCATTCAATATTAAGTCTAATTCCTGGGCGTATAAAGATTACTTTCGTTTGAACTGTTCAAAACAGAATAAAACACTAACAGAATTCATTGGGGTTAGTTACTGGTTAGAGGTTAATTGGGGTTAACTGGACCGATAAGGTTTCCGAATGATTAAGGTTTCCGTATCATGAGTTAACCGAATTGGAGGTGTTTTGAAAACAACCTTTAAAATAACCTTATGAAAAACCCGGGTTATGGTAACCGGTTCCGGTCCCTGCTCTAGACACATTAAATTTCAATAAACGCAGGAGTCTTCAACCCGTTTTGGCAGGGGAGTATAGCCCAATTCTTCTCATACATAAGAGGAGGTTATGTATCTGGCAGTGGGTTGTATATAGGCTGAAGCTATGCTATGTATGTGTAATATAAGTAGGTATTTCCCATTACAGAACAATGGTGTTCAGGATATTTGATAGTGTGTGCGTAGCCGAAGCCAACTTGCAAATACCCTTTGGATAATTTAAATATAATGTCACACTCATCATGGCGTGAAGCATGTAGACTTTTGTCATAAATACTCGGCTATTAGCTGGAATTTATTGATTTTACTACCCATTATTAACTGAATTTTGTTTATGTCTCAGAACTGGTATTTATTCTAGGTAGGTAGGTAGGTTCTAGTATTTACCTATATTATTTTTGAAGTCATTTTAGGCAATATGAAGCTTTATAAATTTTTTACTTTGCATACAAAAGTCGTTGCCATATGGCACAGAGGTGATAATGGGTTATTATGGGATAAAAAGACGCATGCTTAAACTGAAATATTATTAGGGAACCACTGATAAAACTCGTGGTTCCAAACCGGAGGTCGTCGTTTGTATCAATAAGTTTCTCGGAACTTGTCGAAACTAATTTTAAATTTACCAGTGGTTCTTTCAGCTTTAGGTATCAATCATCGTTCAAATAAGCAGGAAAACGTCACGTGTCCCTCTGGTGTGGCGAGACCCAACAGTGGGACGTATACTCGTATTATCTAAGCTTATTTGACAAAATAGATCCTTTCTCATCAACTCGTAATTTCTGATATCCATGCGTGTAATTACTTGCGCCGTCTACTGCATGATACTACCGATTTCTGGGTTAACATCTATAGAGGTTTCGAAGATGAAAGGGGAGGTGATTTCGAGGCATGCACAGAAATTGTCTTTGATCACTTTTGCGAAGGATTCATCTCTGATTACGAATCCATTCCGTTCATCCGCTTCATCATCATCAATATGTAAGAGCTTTGCTCTAGTCGGTGGAGTAATCGCCACTCTTTTCTTTGCTGGGCCAGTTCATCCGCTTCATTTCATCCAAATTCTAATTTTATTTTATCTATTCTATGTTCCCCGAATTTGGTCGTTCGCAGACGTTTCGGCTTAAAAATAATATTTTAAATAGAAAACTCCCGTGAGTATTAGACATATTAATATTCTTAGACCGGGTTACTCACGTCTATAAAGTCGATAATAGCTCGACATGTTTCGGGACGGTCCGTGCCCCATAATCATGAGTGAGAAGCGCTTGCGGCGATTGCTCTGCTCACACAATAAAATAAAAATAATAGTTTATTCTAGGTTCTTCATGGCACTATGCAGTTGACATTTGTTTACTGTAGGTAACTACCTCATGTAACGTTTATTTTATTCTGCATCCTAATCTTAGGTCCTCGACACGATGATTTGCACCAAGTTATGAGGCATTACTATTCATGACTTATGCTACAGGATCCATTGGCATACTTCATGTACCATTATTTTTAAGTACGCGTATAAACAATAATCAAATAGCTGTGCCAACGACATTTATTAAGAAAACATGTTGCGTATAAAATATACAGCGAGAACGATTGGCCCTTCAGATGATTTGCAATATTGTAAGAGTGCGCCCCTAGTTATGGATGAATAAAGTAACTTCATTGAAAACAAAGTACTTAAGTATTTTATTCAATAATGAAATCCGATAATGCTTCATTCCAATTTGTAATATCGATGCACCATATAATACGTTCTTCATAAAGGTTGACTCACATTAGAACGGGACGGGACGATCTGTCTATGTATATAGAAAGGATCACGTGATAGTTCGGAGCCCTCGCCAGTCACGACGTTTTCCATAGAAACTGACAGAAACGGAAATTAATCATATAGAAATTGAATCAAATTCCTACTCCATTCAAAGTTCACTTGCAGCGGAACTCCGTCATACATTTTTGCATCAACGCCTGGCTCTGGTATGTGAGCGGTTATATCAATTAAGATCTATGTTCATTGAGCGTGAGTCAGATAGGTCTCAGTGCACTCATTGAGAGCTTGATGTACCTATCTTCATGCATATATGAAGCGAGGACGGGTCGGGGTCCAATGGGCATGATGGACAAAGGAAGACAGTGCATCGTGTTGGATATTACACTCCATGGATGATTTATATCCTTTATCGGTGTGAAAATATTGCTCCTAATTCGCTGTACACTAACTGTTGCATGCAAATTATCGCTAGTCATAGTCATAGTAATAGTGGCTATTTCGGGTCAGGCTGTCTGATCAAGCCTTACCAGCAAGTCTTACCTTACCTAACCTAACCGACTCTTCTTACAGCGATTCCGTCTTGTGTGGTGTCGCTTTTAGGTAATAATTATATTGAAAATTACATGTCATTTAGTGTTCTAAACACCACAAATTCACAAAAAGATCGTCAAGTGTATAATAGATTAAGACAAGTGAATAGGGATTTCGAGGGAGACTCGTGTTCACGACTCATCGAAACACGTGTACTTCACGTCCTTAGTGTAACATGGCCTGCTGTGGCCTTACCCACTATGCACCAGCTATTGGATGCAAATTGTCGTCATTTCATTAAACTAATGCCTTACGTCCGGCGTCGCCCGTGTCGGCTCACGACGTCGCGTCGCATCAGGACACGTCCTTTACCACGGCAATTAGTTGCATCAATTACATGTTTGCTTGGAATTCAATATTTTATTCATCGACAAATTGTTATCATTTAAATTATGGACTTGCCTATTACAATACGAGAATACTCGCGTTTTATGATCCTGTATAATGTTGGAACCTATTCTATCAGGGGGTGAGGGCGTAGTTTCGTGCGAAAATTCACGTTATCATCTAAATACCATTTAAGTTTGTAGGTACTTACTTATATTGCTTATCGATTAACGAATGTCACCTCAAATAATATACCCGCTGGTAATAAGTTTATAAGTACGCTTCCCGCAAGGTTGTTCATAACAGCCAGTCGTGCGCCATGCGCTGCCCTCGCCCAAGGACCATTTGCTTAAGCCCATATTACATTATCATATTATATTTTTGATCATAGGTCTATATGGCTCCCCTTTTCTCCAACGTGAAGAAAAAGGGCGGCATATAACGTATGATCATAGATATGATTGACTAGTTCGATCATGAAAGGTACACAAAGTATTGAATTGTAGGTAGGTATAGTCAACAGCAGAAGTACCTAAGGGAGTGGGGTGTTCAAAACAACCTTGACATACTCTGATTATCACAATACAACAATGAGGACGTGCCAAGATAATTTTGATCACCTGGCCGTGGCCCGCTAACTACTTATACTGCGTTCTGTACTTAAGCTAAACATTAAAGAAACTTGAATTTAAGGATTAAAATAGTCTCAACCTACGCTTAAAACAAATGCCTGTAAAACTACACATTCTTTGCAACTACCAATCTGCGTCTTACCCGTCCATGACATCATGGCTTCTAAACAAAGTACATCTTACAAAGGCCCCAAACTTCGGGTGTGACGCCCTCAGCTCGGCCCATGTTATGTGTGTGACATTAATTTATTTTCATGCAGAGGGTTCGTTTAAACAAAGCCGCCTGACTCAGCCGCTGCGCAAATATTTTTAATTCGGACGCGTTCCGTCTTTGTTTTGCAAGTGACTCGCCTGTTTGTTTATAAAGGAAGTTTTGAGGTGGCCCATATGTTTATAAGATTATTTGTAAGCTGTCTTAACTTTAGCAAACCATCTATTCCGTACGGATCCTGCAGAGGGTAAAAGCTTTCTCAGGGAGCTGGGTCGCCACCTGCAGGAAAGGGGCGTTGAGCCCCGCTCCGGTTCGTTCCTGGAGAAGAGACTGTCCATCGCGATTCAGCGCAGAAACGCAGCTAGCGCGATGGACACCTTTGCGTCGGGAACAAATCACGGCGGTTTACTTTAGTAGGTCTTTAATTTATTTCCTTGTAAGATTTGTAATTTTTAGGTTTCGTTTTATTTAAGTTTATATATGAATTTAGTTTTATATATGGATCCTTGGATAATGTATATCCTGACTTCAAGTGTTCAGAAAATGACATTCCATATTCCATAATACAAATTGTTGATGACCAAATTACCAAGTCACGTAGTAACTGTATAAATTTTCTAAAAATCTAAACGCAATACACAATTGTCTACTTGGTGTTCGGAAACTACGACTGCTAGTCTATGATGGTCGGGTTTTTATCGTTTACCGACGTTGCTGTCACGTTCTAACAAGTATGTATGTGCGAAAGTGACGCATAGCGTGATAACTGATAAGCGATAAAATGGCAACCATGCTAACCCTGCTGGTGGCTGCTGCTGTGTTGCTCGTGCCTAAAAACTTTAAAGCGCTGTCAATTACTTTACACAACTAATTTGGCTCCAATCCACCAGAGCGCTGCTACATTCATGCGAAAAGCAAATGGGAGCAGCACACCTACCACGAACATCGAAAATTGGCATGAAGGGTGAACCTCTTTATCACTCCAATATACAAGTATGTCAGAGATGGAGATACAATTCCGCAATCGTTCGATTTTCGTGGTATAGGGCCCGGGATAATTGAAAAGCACACTGAAAACTGTAAAGCACCCGAAATTTACGAGTAAGTGCTGAAGTAAAAGTGGGTAGGTAGGTTGGCAACAATGGATTTACATACTTACTTAAGTTAGTATAGTACATTTTTCTGTAGGTACTTAATCGTACTACCTATGTATTTATCTAAAATTATCCAGTTACAAAACTAGAAATCTACATAGCAGATTAAATTCCGTCAAAAACCTAACCAACTGAAATTATAAATTCATACTTTCACTAAACAAATATATGCATTAAAGAGCTGTAGTCACATTGTGTACCAAGTGAACAACATGTGCTTTGCATAATGATAAATGTGCAGTGAGTAAAATTACTTAAATAGAAATAATGCATTTACACTTACGACACCATTGAGTCATTCGCGGGAGAGAAGCACGCTGCGGAACATTTATTTATTGGCTGTGAACTTCAGCTTAGAATCAAAACAGAATAGTGTATTCGTACTTACCATGAGTTGTACGTGGTCGTATTCGATAGCGACTGCGGCGTTCGGGGATACATATGTCCGTCTCGCTCCTGCCAAAATAATGGTAGGAGCGAGACAGGCATAGTTTCGAGCGCCGCAATTGCTATCGAATACAGTTGCCTGCAACTCATGGAAAGCACATAGGTTACGTCACGCGAGAGCATCACGTGTATTGACAGCCCTTGACACAGCGAGAGGACCAACGTGTGGTCACGTAATCATCACTGGCCCACTGGTGACAGGTGTGAAAATTGTCAGTATCTTTGTTACTGGTGTTGCTGGCATCCGTGCGCTACGGGCCCCGCTTACTATTGGGTGGACTGTATACTTGTTTGTTAGCAACATATAATTCATAATATGAAGCAAACGCAAAGAATGAAGCAACGTGAAGAACTCTTGACAATTAATACAAACTTCCGACACTGAAAGAGTCTCACGTCAGAAACTCCCGAAAATTCTTCAAAACACGATTGTTCTTCATGACAATTGTCATAAACTTTTCACGAAAAATCTACGTGTTTATCTAAAATACATGACGATGTATTTAAATTATCAATGCGACGATGGCAAACAAGTACACATCCCACCCGATGGTAAGCGGTTTCCGTAGCCTATGGACGCCTAGAACGCCATCAATTCAATAAATTCAGGAATTGTCTCTCTTATCAGCGTGATGAAACGGGCCTGGCCGTACTAGCTGTTTTGATGAAAATTCGGCTACGGCGTAGCGCTACCCGAAATCCTTAGCGGTGAATAAGTTAAGCTAACAGTCATTGTATAACTTTTCGGGGGACCTTTTGTCCAGGAATCCTAAAAAAATACGACTCAAAACAAAATCGTAACAAAGGTAGATCATCACGTGGAACAGAAACGTGGGGTCACGGCGTCACTGGTGGCTTGTTTTGATCGTACTTGAATACGATTTAAACCGTATGAATAATTCTGACGCCCCTGACGTCTTTTCACAAAATAGAGCGCGGTTTCCATATCCAGGGTTACCAAACGTTAGGAATTTTATCAGGAATAAAAGTCAGAAAAATGAATAAAGATATACCTAGGTTATCATCATCATTTTAACCGAAAGACGTACACTGCTGACCAAAAAATTCTTCCATTGATTCTCGCCACTGAGAACCTTTCTTTCCCCACCGGTGCCGGTTCTCCGAGTCATATCCCCAGCCCACTGCCAGTTGGACTAGCAAGTCGTAAGACATAGATATAATTTCACACAATATACAACATTGTCGACGTGACATCATGTCAGGTCATTCGTGATAATGACATAACCATATAAGGCTAACATGTGATCTCATAAGCGATTGTTATATATGTATTAGCGCCACTTAATAATACTCGTACTAATGTTAGCAGGGGCCTTACCATGACGTCTTTACGCGATTCAGTTTAGATTCTTAACTGTGCTCAGTTGCATGGCAACGACTTTATTTAGGTCGTCAACTGGATCGCGTTAAGACGTCATGGTAAGGCCGCAGGGTGCGTAGCCAAAATGTCAATCGCTCACGCTACATAGCGTATCGTAGATATCTCTCTCTATCACTCGTCCTTATTCAAGCCCCCCGTCAAAACTGAGAACATAAAAGTCATAAACCCGTCCTTCACTTCCTTACCAAGTACAGAAAGTGTCAAAAAGAGATGTAGAGGTATATGTTTGTTATTTCTCCGATTCCGTAGGTTGTAAACAGTTTTGCTGATCTCTTTTGATGCAATTCGTCCAAGCAGCCAAATTAAATAAATCGTTGTAATTTGGTAGTCGGTATCAATGCATTACAACTTAACTTGGTCGCATATTTTGATAGTGGATTTTACAAATGTCGTAAGAGGCACGTAATTAGGTTAGACTTACGACATTTAAGAAATCCACTGCCAATTTCAAGGCCGCTCGAAACTGTTGACATTTGACAGTTATCGTACAACTTCTATGCCTTAGTTATTCTTCCGTGTCCTTTTATTAGTGCGAAAATTACAGTTATGTTTCGTTCGCGACTGAGCGTCAGCGATTAGCATCTTGGCTACGCACGCAGGTCTATTTTGGTAACCCTATCGGGGGGGAAAAGAAATGCATCTCATTACCCTCATCGCCAATGACTTCTAAATCAACGGTAAGACACTTCACTGGCATACCAAACAGGTGCATAATCCATACTCATTAGTGTGGTCGTGCAAAACGCGTTACTGCGTCATTATAGGGGCATTAGCACGGAAACATTGTTCGAAAATACTGATGAGATTTGAATTTGCATTCCAAGTGGAGCATTTTACATTAGCACATCGGAGAGATGACGCACTTCGCAGTGGTAAACAATTACTCCAAAGTGTAGAAACAAATGCGAACCAGCGAGGGTGGCGCCAGAGATAAGAGTTTCGAGTTTCGACATCAGAGTTTATTTTCTTAGGGTCTTCTATTATTTTTCATATATATTTCTAAATAGGTAGCAGTGTCAGTTTTGTCACCCACGTTCCTTTAGGCCGAGTACGTCTTTTTCTTAGAAAGTCACTTTCGAGATAGGTCATGTTCTGAAGATGCCATTTTCTGAAGACGTCACGTTCTGAGGACACCACTTTCTAAGAGCGTCGCGTACTGAGTACGTCATTTTCATTGATAACCACTTACTGAGTTCGTCACTTTCTGAGTTTGTCACATTCTGACTATCTTCACTTTTTGTATTTTGTGGCTTTTCTGTAAATTACCGTGAGTTGACGACTAAAAATGATTGATACAGAACAGGGATGGGATTGATTTGCATAAAAAAGGTCATGTAAACAACAACAACATATTCCTTTTCATATTAATTGTATCAGAATTTTTTTAACTCGATTTGTGGCTTTTCTAACAGGAGTTTTTTTCCGGTTTCAGGATTGTCATTCCAGTTGCTTAAGGGCTCTAAAGCTTGATTTTGTTATTTAAATATTTTTTTACATCCAGGAGCTCCTATTCTATTGATCTGTATGATAAAAATCATTACTACATGTCCAGAACTGTTAACAACTTATTGAATTGACCCACAGAACATGTAGTCATGGTTTTAGTTTTAATTATACAATCCAATAGAAAATTAGTACCTACCTTTTAATGTGGATAAGTGTTCAATAAGAAACTCAATCTTTATAGCCAATCGTCTGAAAATTGCACCGGAAAGACGTGTAACATCGTTTTGTGTTTGATCCGTCCCCAGAACGCGACGTCTTCAGACAGTGATATTATCAGAACATAATCTACCTATCTCGAAAGTGACTTTCTAAGAAAATGACGTAGGTACTCGCCTAAAGGCCCACGTTTGATAAACAATAATGTTCACAAAATATTAGTAATGAATACGTATAATGCGGTTTCTATCAGTAAATTCAGTAGAAAATGCGACTAACTTGGTAAACTTCGTGCTTTCTTTAACTTTACTCTCAAAATTGGTTTGTCAGCCTACATTTGCGCACCAAGTGGAAGTTCTCTGTGGAACATTACATTACTAAATATTTATGCTTTTGAGATCAGAGACTTCTTGAGATGACGCAGTGTTTACCACTCCCGTAGGACAATGATATTTGAAACTAAAGATAGTTCATAATACTAAATATAATGAGCACATAAACACTTGCAACTTATTTCATCTTTGCTTTGATGCAAAGTGGAAAAAATTACCACTTTGGGCATGAGTCGGTGTTGGTGAATCTTTTCCTGTAACTTTAAGTACCTATGTACTGCCTACATAGGTACTTAAAGGACCATACCTGGACCTATACCACGAAAATCGAACGATTGCGGATTTGTACCTCCATCTCTGTCACACTTGCATATTGGAGTGACAGAGAGGTTTTCCCATCAATGCCAATTTTCGATGTTCATGGTAGGCGTGCTGTGGTGTCGTTGTTCTATGTCAAAATGTTGCCAGGAATAAAATAAATAAATAAATATTTCGAGACAATCTTACACAGATCAACCTGGCCCCAAACTAAGCAAAGCTTGTACTATGGGTAATGGGTACTTGGCGGCAATATACATACTTAAATAGACAAAAACATACTCATACATAGATGAACGGTGAGTCTGTGACCTTTCTTTCCTTTCTTCTCAGTCAGTAATTCCAGATCTACCTTGCTGGATCGCGACTAAAGAGACAGTTGGCACTTCAAGCACTTCCTATTTCGACCCTGAGTCCGTGACCTTTCTTTCTTCTCTTTTCATCTTCATTGCTGAAGGTCGTGTCTAGCTTGAAAGATTGGCTGTTTGATGTACCATGCATGGTTTTTATCAGGTCTGAGTCTCACCATCGGGTTGGCGATCGACCGAGTTCTTGATCACCGTCACCTTTCCTTAGTGATAACATATCATTGGTCCAGAACAGAAATATGCATCCAGACAAAGTGAAGCTTATCGTTGCACCCGGTCATTGTACCACGCCAATCGGAATCATAAGTAAATTGCAATAATGCGTGTTGATAACGTGCTATTGTTCTTATGTTATCGCGGGATTTAATGCCGCTGTGAAACAACCACCTTTGTTTTCACAATTAACGAACAACATCGTTGGAAACTGCAATTGGAATGAAACAATCATGAATAACGACGATAAAAATAAACATTGGCAAACTGCTAACTAGATGTCTAAGCTTGTCTAAACACAAGAAGTTAAAATGTTAACAGAAGGTCGCTATGGGTTTAATTTTTTTTTTCAAAAACGGTTTACAGCTTCTCTTCTCTCTAGCGATTTCCCGGCTTATGCCACGGACGGCTCATGGAGCCTAAGGTCCGCTTTGGCAACTAATCCCAAGATTTGGCGTTGGCGCTAGTTTTACGAAAGCCATCTGACCTTCCAACCCAGAGGGTAAACTAGGCCCTATTGGGATTAGTCCGGTTCCCTCACGATGTTTTTCTTCGCCGAAAAGCGATTGGTAACTATGAAATAATATTTCGTACATAAGTTCCGAAAAAGTCATGGCAAGATTTGAACCCGAAACCTTCGGATTGAAAGTCTCACGTCATACCGCTGGGCCACCAACGCTCCGTCTCTATCTAACAAAAAGAAATACATGTAGGACTTAACCACTTGTTATAATTTAATTTAGACGACGTAGCTGCGTGGCTCTCTTGTATCGCCTGAGCAGACGTCTAGGATTCGGCAGGTTGTCCCGGAACCGCCGAAACACGAGACCTTTCGGCGTGAAGTCTGCGCTCGCGATGGTCCATGGTCCCCATCAGCGGCAGCGGCACGCGCAGCATAAACGAACCGAAGTGCACGTAGTGACGCGACCGCAGCTGGTGCACCCTCAGCTTGTAGCTAGTCTTCTGGCGGACGTCAAGACATCGTGAGGAAACCAGATTCTTAGGAGGAAAGTAGGTTTCCACAGTGGACCCTATGCTCGTAATCGTGGCATAAGCCGATAAAACGCTAGGAATAAGAAGAAGAAAGTTCTAAGTAGGCACCATCTCGTGAGACGGCAATTTCGGTTTTATACAGGCAAGTTTGCTCTCAGGTTTGATTTTATTTTTATATGGCTAAAATCGGGACATTGTGTTTCGCAAAGGCAGTAACGACCTATACTTATATGTACTGTACTGATAGGTACACTAACTGAATGTAAATACATACCAGGCAATGCATCAACACATTATTGCTAAATGTGATAAATAAGTACTTTAAAATTACTCAAAATCTGACTTATGGTACATTTCCATTACCACGATAAACATCCGGCCAAATTAACTGTGGCCTTCGAAAGTGTTAACTTTACGGCCCATTCGGTTAAACCTTCAAACAACGAAGCATTCAGCTGTGAATGAACTGCGACAAACTGAAAATTGCCAAAAGGAGCAAAAAGCAATTGAGCATAAAGCATACGCAATGTGTCACAGAGACTACGTCCCCTTACACTCCGTCCACAATTATTAAGCATACATTAATACAATTTTAACAAGAGGTCAATTTTGTGTGCCGCTTATTACCTTTTAGACTTTTAGAGCAAATTGCAAAAAAATGTGGTGCCGCTCCATACATGTAATGAAACGTCGGTTATTTTGAAAGACGTCAACGAGTGATATAATATTTCATTATGTATATAGGTAGTAGGTACATTAGTTATTAGGCTTTTAAACCCATAACCCATAACATTATTTGGTAGATATTTTCAGTAATAATCGGGCTTAAGCGATAGCGTTTTTTATTTGGTGTAGCCAACGGATGGATCCATCTATCAGGGATAAACAGTTTTTGGAAGCTGAGTGGTCTGATGTGACTTATACGATTTGCTTTAGACTTGCGAAAAGAAGTTTCGACAAAGAATCGCCCTGAACACCTGCAACACGAGAGCCAGTTTGAGGGATTACGCCTCTTGTTAAAAATTTGAAAGCTGAAAGCCCGGAAATACCGCGAGCGACAGTTTATAATGACCCGTCTAGTGGTTGTGGTCTGTGATCCCAGACCTCGGTCTGGACGGCAAATAAATTACAGTCGTTTATACGTTTAACCCTGTAAGTGCGGCCAATATAAAACGAACGAAGAAAGGAAAACTTACCAACACAATCATTTTCTTTATAAACTATAATGTTACGATGTGTCTGTTTGTCGTGTTTGTAAGCTTTACTCTAAAGAGACATCAATTAAAGCTGACTTGAAAGGAACCATGAGTTGAAGATAATCCATACTAATATTGTAAATGCGAAAGTAACTCTGTCCGTCTGTATGTTACCTCATCACGCTGAAACCACTCAACGTATTCAGATGAAATTTGGCATGGGGACAGTTTGACTGAGGACATAGGATAGTTTATTCTAATTCTATACGCGGACAAAGTCGCGGGCATAAGCTAGTTCACTATAAGTGCAGCTCGCTTGTACCAAAATAGAGTCCGACTAAGGTAAGATTGCATCGTTTTAATAGCACATACTGTGATAGTGTTAAGTAAACGTTATAATTTCAAGTTTGACATTTAAATAACACTTGCGCAGTCTCTAACCTTGTACTTTTGGCAGATTAAAAGTATGTAAACAAATAAAACCACGTGATTTGATCATTTAGCCAATGAAGTTACAGTATGTCATACTCGTATCTGTCCTCATATGGAATTATGTCAATGGCCCAAAAACTGTGGTTTCGTTTGCTTACATTCTTTTAATCTGCCAAAAGTAGAAGGTAATAACAACATCGGTGCAAAGAAAACTTGGTTCTAGTGCGAGCAAAGAGAATAGAGTAGGCAAGAGGCGTAAAGTCTTATACCTAAGTGTTAGTTCCCGAATCAGACAGTTTTACTACTTAGATCGCGGTTCATCCCAATATATTATCTGGTCACTTTGGTTGACAAATTACACAAAAAATATGGCATCTCTTAAAAACCACTCGCAAAATTATTTCTAGGTATATTCTAGGTAATTATATATAGGTATTAGAATAATTTATTCAGCTTGAATGACATTTTAAATTGTTAATTTTGTAATTTTAGTTATGTATTTATTAATTTTGATTGGATGACATGTTCATTTTGTAATTTTTGCATGCTCAATTGTGAGTCGAGTACACTGTACAAAAGATTTTGTAACACCATCTGCATACCCACTGTATTCTCGCAAATAAACATTGTGTATTTGTATTTGTATTTATATAAGTGTTAGTTCCCGAATTAGACAGTTTTACTACTTAGATCGCGGTTCATCCCAATATATTATCTGGTCACTTTGGTTGACAAATTACACAAAACATATGGCATCTCGTAAAAACCACTCGCAAAATTATTTCTTAGAGGAAAGCCAACTCACCCCTCACCAACTCACCAACTCACCCCTCTACGAGTACCATGCTTGGTACTTGTACTTGGAGTTGTCATATTGCTACAAAAATTCTTTAATCTTTTGGCAAGTCAATTTAATGTAAAATTCTGTAAATTCTAGAGTATAATAGTAGTGCTTAACTCGGGTGAAAGGCACTATTTCAGTCCCTCCCTCTCTCCCCATTGATTACCCAACTACCCTCGCAATCCGTACTGGGGTGAGTATGGATTGTAATTTATAGTATTTGTTGCCTTTTTTATGGATACTGCAGTAAACATGACATTAATTCGCTGTGACTTCACCGCTCCAAATCTCTTGTGACACCGATATGGTTATTCGGCCTCAGGATGGTAGTGATGAGTTCATTACCTCTTTGTTTTTACGGTCTGGGACGTGACTTTGTTCGAGTCGACAAGAAAATTACCGTAGTTAAAGACGGTCCAAATCCTGTAAGTTCGATCACCTTTGTAAAAAACTTCATTGTTCCAATAAAAAACTAATTTCATATAAAAACAATTATATATTTTGTAATTATATTTCAAATAAAATAGTTACATTAATTTTGTTTTCATGATTGTCTTCAAAAAGTTGATTTAAACTAGGCATGATATTTTAACAAAAACAAAGGTATTTGCTCTTTTTTTATAGTTTCTGTCAAAATAATCCTTTTTATAAATATTGGTATGTCTAGGTACTTTCTTTACTTAATTTCGTTTGGTAAATAAGTAATGCGGTTACAAAGGTATGTAAATTTACTACACTCAACAATTGAAGTTTTGCGTTTTTGCCTCCAACTTTGACCACAGACCACAGTAAGGCTTTGTTCCTTAAGGGTATCATTATACCCCACCTTCCCCTACTTTGAAAGAAAATGTATGTTTTTAAAATCAATAAACGTATCTAACTACTTCTGCAACTCGTGATCAACTCGCAATACATCTACTACTGATGATGCTGCAATTTCCGCAAAGTTTACTAAGCTCTTCAGAACTATTAAATCCATTTCAAATACGCGGACGACACTGTTATACTGGTGAGTGGTAAATCATGGGAAGACACCTATCGCGGAGCTGAGGCTGCGTTGGCGAGAGTCGTTACATGGTTAAACAATAACCTTTTAACTCTTAATGTTGACAAAACTAACTATGTGGCCTTCTCTAAAACCGCAGCCTCAGCACCACCAACGGAGAGAGCCTTGAAGCTCCATACTTGTGCGAGTGGCACGGGTACTAATCCGTGCAGTGTGAATTCGCTATGTACCTGCCATGTGCTTAAAAGACTCGTGGCAGTAAAATACCTGGGAATTCAATTCGACGAACACCTGTCCTTCGCACAGCATATCACCACTCTTACAAAGAGAGTAAGGAAACTGACGTACGTGATGAAGAGGCTTCGAGACTGCGCCACCCTAGACATACTTCTAATGGTTTACCACGCACTGGGACAGTCTATACTCCAGTATGGCGTGGGTGTGTGGGGCTGTGCTGCCAAGAGTCACCTACTACCACTGGAACGCGCACAGAGAGCAGTTCTGAAGGTCATGCTCAAAAGACCCTATAGGTACCCGACAAACATACTATACCGCGAAACAAAAGTGCTAAGAGTGAGACAACTCTTTATCTTTAAAGCGGTTACAAGGACTCACACAAATATCATTGGCTCCGAAAACCACAAGAGCATGCTACGCAATCGCACCTACAGGGTCTCGTTGCCTCCATTTAAATCTGCCCTCGCAAGAAGATCTCCCGCCTTCGCCCATTCCTGTATATATAACCATTGCTGCAATACGATAAATATCAAACAGCTCCCAGTCCATAAAATGAAAAGGGTCCTCAAAGAGTGGTTTCTGACTCTGTCTTATGAAAATACGGAAGACATTATTAAATGTATAAAGTAAAAGTAAATTGTGTAGTTTTAAGTGGACACACACACACACACACACACACACACACACACACACACAACACAAACAATACAATTTGGCATTTTTAGTTTTACCTAATAATTTTTAATTTAAGGGATAATTTAATTTAATTTACAATTTTAGTATTTGAAATTGTAGGTGACCAAATTCTGTAATTAATTATTTTAAGTTCATTTTAATGTTTAATTTTAATTCTAGCCATAGCCTTATTTTGTTAATAGTATTCTCAAATTCAATTGTAACGTTAGTTTTAATTACCTAGCTCTTAAACGCACTAACATATAATATATTATTTTGTTAAGCGCACTCGTAGAGGCCAAGATACAGGCTCAGCCTAGTTTGGTCTCTGTCGGATAACCTCGTACCATGTAGTTTTATTTTTGTTTAATAAACGAATTTGAATTTTGAATTTTTTGAAATGCAAGAGATTTCAATGATTATTACATTTGTTTCTCATATTCTACGCGAGTGGTCCTGATGGACTGATGAAAGCTCGAGATGGATGACTCAACGCATTCCGAGTACACGGAGCAGTAGAATGGCAATCATGAACTCCTATTTGAGATTGCTTGTAACAGTGCAGGGGCAACTCGGACAATATTGTGTAAATGCAAATAATGGGGGAATTTAGCATTAGGGGGAATTTTGAGTTTTGTGTGCACTAAATCAAGGAAACGATGATCAAAAGGTCGTTATTTTTGCATGAAATTAATAAATTCAGTATGGGGTTCTCCAAAAAGGCATTTCTAACGGGAATGGGACACCTCTTGAGTTGCATGTGTTAATCGGCTACGGTGACCGCTTTCCATCAGTCAGGCCGTATGCTTGTTTGCCAGAACCGTGTAAAAAAGCCTTTGGCGCCCTAGGATAAATTTAAATTTCTATTACTCGTATTCCAAAAGTAGCATTTTATTGTACCAAGAATCACAAGGACAGAGTCGCTCTAAATTCAAAAATGCTTTTCTACTACCTACTCACATTAGATAAAATTTTGGAGACACATATGTGTAACGTAAATAAATTTGATTCCACATCAAATAAACACACAAGAAACTGTGTTGTCATGACATGGTTAAATATGCCGCGTGGAAATAAATGGTAAACCGACCAGGGACATCTACTCTAGCGAACGCTTCGAAACAGGTGAATTAGCTCAGGAGTTAGGCGTTGGTTAACTGAACCTTTTGTGACGAATCATATCTTGAAAGATTCTGTTCAATATATGATTCACCACAATAAGTTAAATTAAAAAAAAGGCTAATGTCTAGTGGGACAGTTTTGCCAGTGTTAAGGTATGCCACATGGGCTATAATGCACGATGAGCTAAAAATTTGCTTTCGTCTAATTCTTCATTAGCTGCACACTTTTTCGTTAGTTCACTGCATAATACGCTATCAATATTACACATTGGACAACTAAACGAACAAAAAACAATAAACTATTCTAAAGACATTTTCGCCATCTTGAGTATCAACCGGAAGTCCCTTTTTCTTAATAAAGGATGACCGATCGAAAGTCAAAGCTCGGAGATCACGTCACGCTTTATTTCGAAATTGAGATAACGTTTCGCCCCGGTCTAGCGTGAGTCAAAGTTTAGTCTCACATGATATAACGGAATAGGCACGGGTAACACAATTGCCCGACTTCCCCCTATGTACTTCTATGTTTGCTCGTGCTAAATTTGTTTTCGATTGGCCGCATTTCGGCACGTACCGTTATTGTAAACAGTTACAGTTTAGTCTAAACGTATAAACATGGAGCGGATTTTTGCAATTTACTTACTTGCAACTCTTAACCGTCTATTAAGTTATACCTAAGAACTTAATAGTTATTCGAAATCTAGACATTAATCGAAAAATATTGCCGGGACATGTAACATTACACTGAAATTAAATATATACGAGTACCTAGAGTCTGGCTAAAATATCTTTGTCTAGCAATATTATCTGTAAATCGGTATATAAGAAAACTGAAATTACGGCATTAAAATATGCCTGCATTTTTCAGAATTAATTTAATTTTACCGCCCAAAGATTTTATGTACTTAATGTAAACATTGTACCTTTCTGCTGATTTATATTATGGCATCAAAATGATTAGTTATGCGGATTAATGATTAGTTCTTGCTTGCCTCCTTTACGTGGTTTTCCTATATAACAATTTTATTTTAAAAAAACTAATGAATATAAACAGAATTATTAGTTATGGCACATAACTTGTCAAATACAACGTGTCATACTAGTACAAAACATTGCCATACTTAGATTTTTCATGTTTGTCAGTTCATTTGCTTATAGAAGAGATATCGTGGTCCGACTTTATTATATTTTCAGGTGTTCCGACTCCCCTCCCTGTGTTGCTTGTTGCTTGAAGGTGTGAGGCTCATTTAGAGCATGTTTAACTGCTTCTGCTGCTGAAATGCTTATTGTACTAGCTAGAGCGTTCAAAATGGCATAAGCAGTTAATGAATAATTTTCTTCAATAATTGCAAATGCACTTTTGAACGCGTGTTTTGTTGTAGATGACTTCCATCCATTTAAGTCAGACTCAAGCCACATTAATTTTGTGACATCAAGCTTAATAAGGACTTGAAAATGAAAAGACTTGCAATTATGAAAATATTATGTTAAGTACCTATTTGTTTCTGTTCCTTTTTGTACGGAGAATGGTATTTTCTTTACCATTCTTGTACCTATATACATTCGTTCGTATACTAGGTATACGATGTAATTTGCTTTATCTCAGACATGCAGCCATTAAAGCAGGGAAGCCTATTAAATGGGAACTTGACAGACTATCGCCAGCTTTGAGGTTTCGTCCGCTACCCGCATTCTCATAGCGGTTAACTTTACAGAGGTACCATAGTCGTTTCCGTTCTATACACTGTTAGCAACACTTTAATCAACAGATATTACCTATTATTCTTACAAATACAATAGTTATTTGTACAACAAGAGAGCAAAGTTCGTATTTGTTCTGAGTGCCAATTTTGAGTCCTGAGCGTAGTGAAGGACTCAAAGGCACGAGATGCAAATAACTTTGGTCTCGAGTTGAACATACAACTTTTCACCTCAGCAGGAAGAAAAATAAATTAAAACCAAAATGAACGGACAGGAAGGCTTTATTAATTTAAGAATACTACACATTAGTATTGCTTATACGTGACGTTTTTCGGGTAAAGATACCACTTTGTTGATTGTTGATAAGTTGCTTATGCCATAATGATTCTAAAGTACCTTATCAACAAATTAGTGGTATCTTTTATTAAACTGAATAAGTAATTACATATTATATTAACAAAATATTACCTCTTACTAAATTTAAGAACATGAGGTTAGATTTCAAATGAATCTTTATGGCATTTGCGTCCTTATTAACAACCAACAAAGTATTACCTTTACCCGCGGTTTGGCCGGGAGGAAACTTAATTCGGCGTTTTTGACCGCTTCTTTCAATTCTTCGGGTGTTGCCGTAGCTTCATCACTATCACTACTAGTATCACTCATGTTTTCAGTTCAGATAACTTTTATCTTTAAAGCAATTCAAAAGAGAAGCTATTGAGGAAATTTTCAAATTGAGGATGACAGCCGAAACACTTTATTATTTTTAATCGCGTTCGGATACTAGATATCGTTCTCAACAACGTAAATGGTAAATTGTAGAAATTATTTTACTACAGATTTACACGTGAGGAAACGTGAATCAACAAATGGTTAATATTATACTTATAAATATAAAATACAAACCATAAAATTTTAAAGTGAGAGATATTTAAAAATGAAAACGTACGAGTTTTTGAACGTGGTTCTGGCTCTGTTTAAACATGATATTACACGGGGCGATTTATCACAAGCCGTCACTGCCATCGTCCTTCGTGCACTTCCTTCATCTCACATTGCCTATTCCTGTATTGCATAGTAGGATTAGTAGGGTACGACGGGACGGGCCCGACAAAACGCACCGTCTAGACATGTCCGTACAGACAGGTCAATCAAATTGGCTTTGATGTGATTGTATGAACGATATAATCTAATGAGGACTACCGTATTTTTGCTCACCAGGCGGCGCCACTCCTGCGTGGCGTGGGTCCTTGTCAAGCGCCATTAGTATGAGTTAGTATGGCGCGAAACCAATATTAGAATTGATTATTTTTCATTAATGTCCATGTTAAAAGAGGTACATTCAATTCTAACTATTTTATATAACTGCCGTCCACAAACTAAAAGGCCGCTAAATGCGTGAGTACTGTTTTGAGTTATAAGCGAAAAACGCGCCGAATCATGCCTCTAGATATATTTAGGCGATCAACGTATATTTTTTTGATATTACTGTAGATCATAATATACACAATTTTTTAAGTAAATTAAATTTATTTTTATTGATTATTTTATAGGTATAATCTTCAGTTTTCCTTTTTTGTTTTGTGTTGGAAGAATAAAAAATTAATAATTACATAGCTATAAAGCCGTTAAGGTATGTGTAGCTGCCTTTTAACCTAGTAGTTAAGATTAAAGTGTAATGAGTTGTACAAGTGATACAAAGTTAAATTTAAAAACAAGGCTAAAAGGCGGCTAAGTAGTTATAGCTGTTTTTTTATATGTATTTTATAACCATAATATGAATACATTCAAGTTTGAAAGGTGGTTACTTGTGTTTAGCTGCCTTTTAGTTTTTGAAAAGCTGGTATATTTGCATATTATTAGTACGTTTCATAACTTTACCTAGACAAAAAAACAGTTATTTGCAAAACATTATCCAATAACCGCTTTTTAATTTGGTATTGTGTTGATAAAATCGAAGCATTTACAATTATATTCGGAAATTACTAAAAACAATGGAAGTTTGAAAAATAAAAAGGCAAGAAATATTGAATTTTAAAGTTTAATCAAATGAGGTACGTCCGTAAGTAGTTAGTCAAAAATCAACAAAAGCTAAACAATAAAAAAAAAACAATTAAGAAGTCTTAACTGAAGACGCTTTGCGAAATTCATATTTAAATAAGTACCTACCCAATAAGCACAAACGCTGTATTATACACGACGTTTCAACCCCTTTAAAGCTTTAAGCTGTAAAAAGTATATTAGAGAGTAGTTTCTGTAGGTAAAGGCTCTGTTAGGGTATAATATTTAGTTTATTTTATAGCTTTTAGCATTATAGCTGTATTATATTGTATTATAGTTGCATTAAATAAATAATAAATAAATATTATACGACCTTCTTACACAAATTGACTAAGTCCCGCAGTAAGCTCAAGAAGGCTTGTGTTACGGGTACTCAGACAACGATATATATAATATACAAATACATAAATACATAGAAAACATCCATGACTCAGGAACAAATATCTGTGTTCATCACACAAATAAATGCCCATACCGGGATTCGAACCTAGGACCATCGGCTTAGCAGGCAGGGTCACTACCAAATACGCCAACCGGTCGTCATTTTTTGTTTGCATTGTTTGCATTGGAAGAGAAAAGCTTGTTAATTGTCTACATCAAGTCTCTTTTGCAGATTTCAGATGCATGATAGCGATTTTGAAGCCTATACGCTGATTAAAAGATTGATCGTGCGTGGTCTCTGTGTTCTGTCTTACAGCACTAACATCCTGAAACGTCTTGAACCATGAAGCCATGTTACAGTTTCATTAGAAGGTTAAAGAGTTTTAACGGTCTCCCAGGTATCTCTTTTACAGTATTTAGATGCATAATATAATGTTTTGGATCAATGAAGCTGATAAAGTGTGATCGTGTTTTGAATTACGGCTCTCGAGTCTCTTACAGTCTTAAGCGTCTTAGCTGTATAATAGTTTCATCAGAAGGTTTAGGTTTCTACAGCTTTTAGATGCATAATGGTATTTTTGAAAAAAAATGCAGTTTAAATAAAACAAGCTTAATGAAGGATATTCCGACGCTGTTATGCAGCCGAAGGTGTTTAAACTGATTGATTACTAAACTTGATTACTGCTTTTAAAACAAATACGCCATTACCGAAGCCAACTGATTTGAGTAAAATGAAAAATTTGATGTAATATAAATCACAAATATCATTATATTAATCATTATACTGGTTAAGTATACATTATTGGGAAAAATAAACATCAACATCAAAGGTTTTGGCATAAAATATCACAAAATTAATAATGAATGCGTTTTGAGACATTTTATTTTAAGCGGATTATTGCAAAAATCTTATTACGAGTATATCCATGGCTCGTGGGAAAATCAACAATAAAACTATACACATTTACAATAAACTTGCCGCCGCACATCAAATTGATATAAAAATACTTATGTTGTAATAAGTTTCTTATTTCTGAGTTCGCAATTAACATATTTAGGAAACAGTATACGTATTTCTGTGATGCTGTTGAAATACGTGCTATTTTAAAACTAAGAAAATATCCCAACATTATTTTAAGAATCACACTAAGTAGTAACTATTTTAAGAATCACAGTTATATCAAATATGACACGTGATTATGAGATTCCTATTTTAGCCTATAGGATCTTTACTTACTCAAGGACAGTGAAAGCGGGTCACATTGTACTTATAGAGATTACTGTAAAACCTACTAGTGAGTTTATGCTGCGGTATGTTGGTATTAGCAGGAAACGGCGCAGGCACTGCGCGTCACGGCTACCCTCGCTAAAATCTTTTGTGCAACAACAAATTGTGTTCCTCGAAGCGATGATAAAATAGCCGCCTTTTTAATATGCAATGTCGAGTAACCGCGATTTGACTAATGATTGGTGTAGTTTTGGTTCCGTCTTTGCCTAGTTATAAAGCCGTGACCGTCTCTAAATTATGGATTTTGATTAATTTATTTTCAGTAATACAAATTAAAAGGCGGCTTACGGACTTTAACTGTCTTTTAATTTTGTATGTAACTAGACTAGAATGCAGTTACACTACAATATCCGCCTTTTAATCGTGTAAATTAAAATTACTGCTTTTAAGACTTGTACATTACATCAGGTTTCATTAAGAAAAAAGCGGTTATAGACTTTTGACGGCCTTTTTGTTAGGTTTCTGTTTCTTAACGGCCTTTTCGCTAGTAAAAGTCTCAAAATCGTGTACTTAGCCGCTAACGAGAGTTCTGTATCTCAGCTGTTTATAAAGATATGGCCTTGAAACCTAGATAGGTCGATAGAGAATTTTTCGCTGCATCGCGCTGTGATATTAACTCCAAAACGTCGTAAGAGCCTTTAACGGCCTTTTAGTTTGTGGACGGCAGATAACCTCTAAATTTACGTTAAATTAGGCCTGTGTTATTTTACACTTTCAATTTAAAGCTTATTTTATAGCCAAAGTAATATTTTTTTAGTATTTAATATATTTATATGTAATGATTCCTCTAAAAGTGCATATTTTCGAAATAAGCACGACTTAAATTAAAAACTCATGAGAAATGTACTGAAAATGACATATAACCTCTTTACATAGGACCCACGTTCCACTAGCGCCACTAGCGGCAAATTCACTCGCGGTAGTCCTCATTGTTAGAAAATTGGCCTCATCTGGCTGAATGGGCCAGGATGCCATTTAATAAAAAAGTTGCATGTCTTGACTGAACATTGTCAATCTGACGTTTATTTTCCTCACGCTCGCAGCAAAATCGCATTTTGCTCACTGGTTTCGCATATCAAAGTAAGCCTTTTCGAACTGCTGAGGTGAAAATTTATTTATTCGTTCCTGAATCCTGGAGCAGAGACTGTCCATCGCGATTCAGCGCGGAAACGCAGCTGGCGTGATGGGCACCTTTGTGTCGGGGAACAACCGAGGTGGTTTAATTTAGTAGGTCTTAAATTTATTTTTTTGAAGTTCTTTCCCACAACCAAGGAAGTTTTGTTTGGAAGGACTTAGCACTATACACTATAGTTACAGGAACGATATATTCCGCCATTTAGCTTTTCCTTGAATGAAATCTTCCCTAGCCCCAGTAACGGTGGGATCGTGCCGGCGTGCTGTACTTAGTGCTAAATATTTGAGCGCCGAACCGTTAGTTGCGCGGGCGGCGATCCAGCGCAGTTGCTCTCGTCGCTTGTCGAGTGTTGCCTCAGGGGCTAGTGTTCATACTCATACTCATACTCATATCATTTATTTGCTTTAACGTACAAGTACATGCAAATATACATTTTAAACTAAAATCTAAACTAGAAATATCAGGTACATGTCAATTTTTTTAAAACTAAGATGAAATGGTTACATAGAATAATTAAATAAGTGCATTGGCGAAAAATTCATTTATAGTGTAATATGGCCTATTAATAAAGAAGTCTTTTACTTTTTTGTCAAATGTTCTGAAGTCATTACAATCTTTGATGTCCTGGCTTAACTTATTATAAATTTTTATTGCTATACACGGTGCTCGTGAGCATTGCGAGAGATTTTAACAGCGTATTTCTGAGGCTAAAAGAAACAAAAAAGGTCATATGATTTTTGGTCATATCGACCAAAAAAAAAAAAAAAAAAACTTTTTTTTTCTTTTTTTATACGCTTTGATACATGGTAAGTAAGTTTCATTTAGAAAAGGCCCACTTAAAATACAAAAAAATATGTTTTTTTGGTAGAGCCGAGTTTTGCAAAGACATAACAGTGTCACTTTGAAACCTGTCAAAAATCATATCTAAACTAGACCACGTAGTAGCATTATCACATTCCAAAACGCGAAATTTACCGAGTGGCGGTAAAATTATGTTTTAAAAAAAATTGCAATTATCTCAGAAACTAGCCCTAATCCAATGAACTTAATATGACATTTTTTGTTTCTTTTAGCCTCAGGAATACGCTGTTAAAATCTCGCGCAATGCTCACGAGCACCGTGTATTGTTAAAACTATTATTAAAGTGGACGAAGCTAGATTTAGTTAGAGCCAAACTATTTTTATTTCTTAGGTTGAAGTGATGACTTTCACCTGTTGTGGGATACATTTCCTTGTTTACAAATACATAGACACAGATGTTAAGTGAGATCTCCCATTACCGTCTCTTGGAAATGTGCACACTGCACATATGTACTATGGAAACAATAAGATGGAAGGAATGATTCTGCAATTGGTACAGTTGGTGGACCCCACATCCCATATACGCAACCACATAGCGCGCGTGGATACGTGGATACATTACGTCAGAGCACCAACTGTAGGTACTTAGTTAAAAAAAATACGGTAGGGTCGCATTGTGACAAGTCAATGTAAATCCAGAAAAGGCGTCAGCTCTCATGCCTTTGGATTATAGAAGACTTCTCCTCTTAGGAGCCGTAACCCGAGCAGCCTTGTAAAAAACATGATGCTCCGTAGGTGAATCGTCAGCGTAAAATGGATATGGGAAAAACAAATTAAAATGCTTACAGACAAAATGAGTTTAATAAAAATAGTCTTTTTTTAAACCTTTGTTGCGGATCTTGTCGCAATGGAGTGTCACAATGTACAAACTTACCTATGAATCGAGCGGGCTGTCGAGCTCCTACGCTCATTCACCCCATTTCCCCGTTACTAGAGCTGCAGGTTATTGTCCCGGCGGCGTTTCCCCATTACTTCCTTCTAGTCTCTCTGTTTTCTTGCAGAACCGCGGGACATCTTTAAGGTCGACATCCTTGAGCTTCTTCTACTTTAGCTTGTCCTTACAAAACACATTGTATACCGCAAACATGATGCATTCCGCCAGTACATGCTCGGTGATTTTTTTTTTGCATGCTAGTATGATATTTAATATTAATGCCCGCTAAACTGATCAGGGCCGTGCATGTCGCCGAGGATCGACATAGGTGTCGAAAGAGCGTGTGTTAACGCAAGGGGTCACGACCTAACGACCCCCAGCACTTAGGAAATCTACTCAAGGTGGTTACTGAGCATCAAGCCGAGTAATCTGGATCTTGAGCTCTTACTATTACGCTGGTCCGCTCGAGGCAGGTGCTTGTTAAAGATGCCAATAGCAACTCGCGCTCTAGATGGCTTTAGATGGTCGGCGTCTTTGTGCCGTGTCCATTGGCCCGTACAAGGCGCGACACCGAACTTCCTACTCACCTGTCGCTTGTTATGTATTGCTCACTGTTTATTGCCGCGTCCACGAATACAGGTAATTAGATACGCAAACATTGCTGGAAATACGAATGCTCAGAAATTGACGCCAGTATAATCCCTTTGGAAAGATTACTAACCTTTTGGAAAAGAGATCAGATATTAAATTTCTGCTACACTACACTAAGCGCCACTTGCACCATCCGGGGTTAGCCAACTAAGGGATGACTCACACTAGAATGGGACGGGGCGGAGCGCTATGGAATGATCTGTCAGTTTCTGTAGAAAACGTCACTTGACAAGTTGACATCCGAGGGCTCCGAGATATCACGAGATTCTTTCTATAGAAATTGAAAGATCGTCCCATCACGCCCCGTCCCGTTACTTGCCATCCCGTCGTAGTGTGAGTCATCCTTAACACGGAGTTAAGCGTTTTTAAGTACCTATGGAGTTTGACCACTAACTCTGGGTTTGTTGGTTTTCCCTGGTTGCCGCAAGTGACTCTAAGATGGTAGCAAACAGTAATTAAAGTGTTCGCAAAAAAGTTCGTAAATAAGTTCGTAAATCGCTCCTTGGCTACAGCGGAACATGCATCTAGATATCTTGATGGATAGATGGGAACGCGCGTGTGAAACCTCTGTATTTGCGCTAATAGACTGCGATAAACGTTTGCTACGTGTGGCATTAACTCTTTATTGACACCGTCGTGGTAGGTATACAAAAAATACAACGAGAAATTATCTTAAATCCTTAAAAGGTATGAGTCAATGCTCGATCCGGGACATGAGTTCCGTTAATTTTCTGAGAAAAAATATTTTGTGACTTTTAAAACATAATGACCTCCACTTACTTGATGGCATGCTCTTTTGAGTATTTTGCATAGCATTTTATACATTCATATAAAATTCTATGCAAAATGTCCAAAGAGTATGCACGCACTAATAAAGAACGCGAAGTTATATTATAAAAGACAACGTACCTACTTTGATAGGTAGGGAACGCCCAAATATTTCGAAATGTTAAATATTTAATAATAGGCGTGATAGGCTACTTTCTCTAGTTCTCTATTTTGTCACGTTCCCAGATTCCCAGAATTTACTTACTTCGCCTTTCAAAAATAATTTTGCATAAGTAGTTTGGTTTTATATTTAACTAATTGAATAGGTATAACACACACTCACTTTGAGTGAGTCTGGAACCATTTTCGAGAAAGAAGTTTATAACGACGGGTTCGGCTCTCAAGTTGCCAACGGCTTTAAAATTACTGTACACATTAAATTGATATTGAACATCGCGCACATGCGGCTCAGTGCCAAAGCCGTTGCGTTTAGCGCTGCATGCAAAGATACAATGTCATCGTCGTATTTATGGTTTTGGCGCAAGTAAAAAGAGATAGTGGAATACCGTGGCCCGGAGACTTTTCTGGTGTTTTTATCTAAGTTACCTACTCATTTGACATAAAACACATCATCACCAAGCGGCACACAGTCGAGTCATCGCTAACGCTCAGTCACGAACGAAACGCAACTGTCTTAGTCGCACTAATAAGGGAGAGTGATAGAGAGAGAAAACTAGGCTACGCTACTGAGCATTAGCGAATGGCATCTTGGCTACGCACCCCGAATTCTCCGCGACGTTTGTCACAACTGCCTCAGGAATGCGACTTTGAGGTTGCCTGGCGTGCCATATAGAAAGTGAACAAATATATTGCATAATAATCATTCGATTTTCTGACTATTTATGTGAATAACTACTTGACAAACGACGAGCGTCTAAAAGAGACATTTAAAAATACCAACATTCTAGTAGATTATATCGTATATAGATCGAACGATTGCGGATTTGTATCTCCATCTCTGTCACACTTGCATATTGGAGTGACAAAGAGGTTTTCCCGTCAATGCCAATTTTCGATGTTCGTGGTAGTGGTAGGCATGCTGTAGTCGCCAGCGAACGTAACCTCAAAAATTTCCTCCTTCCTTTTCTTTGTTAAAGGTTAACTCATACAACTTACAAACCAAGCTTGTAAAACGTCTAAACCTTTCCTCCCTTCACTCGTCACATGTGGCCAAGCCACGGCCACATTCCTTCACAATCGTCCGCACCATACACGGTGTGTGCCACAAGTGCCTTGGGAATGATGCGGTCGCCTGACACACCACGGGAATCCCTCTTTGAGTAACCCTATATCGTGCATAGAAGGCCTTGGAATCTTCATACCTTTAATCCTCTGACTAGGGCAAGCTCCCGGTATTCCCAAAATTCCTGTTTTTCACCATACAAACTCAGTACCGGGTGCATCCCCTACCTCTGAAACTATTTTTTTTCTCTTTGTCCATTTATCATGGCGCTAAACGTTAAAAGAAAATTTCGTTAAATGAATATGTCGCCCCGTAGAGACCATAGAGCACCGTAGACACTTAATTGACAGAGTTCAAATAGCCAAATCAACATTTCTCTCTTTTATTATTGTTCTGACCACAACATGGGATTAAAATCTTAGCTTCTCAAAACGTCTATTAAAACTATTTGGTACTATGAACACGTGCAAAAACTTGTTGCTTTAATTACGTTCGTCACCACATCCATGAGAAATACAAGTTTTCGTCCTACCTAGCGCCAGAAGGCAAGAAGTTTTACAAAATAGTCGCCCGAAACTCCACTCCTGCGCAGCTTTGAATTAGCATAGCTAGCATAATCTAGAAACGGATCTAGCCAAAATCCTATAAGGCTACTTTCTTAAAGATTTTTTTATTTATTTAATCTAATGAGATTAAAATTTTGATTGTTTCTTATAAGAAAAAATAAAGCTATAGGTTATTAGCTATGGACCTAGCTATTAAAAGATGCCGTCGTAACTTTTCCAAGGAATCTTGTCTTTCTTTCCTGTTATGTCTAACGCGACTGCAAAGGCGGACGGAGATCCATAAATAAAAGGCAGGAAATGGAAATTACACCGTCGACTGTGGTCTAATGTCCACCTGAGCTTACATGGAGTCTAGCCTTACTGCTCAATCGGCATTATATGTAACTACGTGATTTGTCATCAGAATGGCGGTGGGTCGCATACGGTGGTCGTTACCGTTAAGCGGTTGCAATGGGACCATCCGCTGTATACATATAGATATATTATACATATAATATATTTGTAGGCATATAAAATACTAGCTTTTACCCGCGGCTTCGCCCGCGTACTAAACGTAATTTTCAACCGTCTACAAATAAGGAGGTTCTTAGTTGGGCCCGTATATTTGTATGTACCTACATATGTATGTTTGTCCGCTATTATCTTGCGGTTGGCTGAACGGATTTAAATGGAATGGATGGTTGTCGCAAAAGTGATCAAACTGAAAAATTCAGGTTGGCGGCTGTTTCTCAATTTTGACCTCTGATTTGTTATAAAGAACCTCTCGAACCCTTAATATGTGCCTACCGAGCTTTATCACGAACTTAACTATAAATTCAAGATGGTGGCCGTTGATGGTGGCGGTGGTTCGTTAGAAAGAACCTTTCGGATCCTCGGATATCGGTTTTCATCACGATCAGATCATAACTGAAGAAATTCTAGACGATGGCCGTTTTTCTCAGTTTTAACTTCAGATTATTCATAAAGAGAACCTCACGGATCCTCGGAAATCGATTTTAACACGATCCGATCAAAATCGAAATAACTCAAGATGGCGGCCGGATCTCGCAGTTTTTACTACAGATTCGTTACTGAGGAATCTCTCGTATCCCCAAATACCGGTTATTATCAAGGTCGGATTAAAACTCAATAGGTAAATTCAAGATGGAGCCCCTTTTCGCAATTCTGATCAACCTATTTTAGATTTGAGGTAGGTAGAGGTAGGTCGTTAGGTAAGTTACACTTGCTGTACCTATATATTTCCCATGTTGACTTTTTCACCCCATTTCGTACTCCTATTTACTCATTTCTCGTTAGGAATACTCCTGTGAATACAATAGTCTAATAAATCTTGTTTCCCGATATACTTACAATCAAATCCCACTTCACCCCTTTAGGAGGAGAATTCTAAAAAATCCTAGCTATTTCCCGCAGCTTCGCCCGCGTACAAAATATGATCAACCGTAACGTAATTTCAAAATCAAGTCGGCGGCTTTGATTCGTTATAAAGAACCTCTTGAACCCTTTGATATGTACCAACCGAGTACATATTACGATCAATGTTGACTTCTGATCCTTAGAAAGAACCTTTCGGATTCCCAGATATTGATTTCCATCACGATCAGATCATAACTGAAGAAATTTCAAGTGGCGGCCTTTTCTCGCAGTTTTGGCTCCAGATTCATTGTAAAGAACCTCTCGGATCTTCTTTCTTATCTCGATTAGAGGGGGAATTCTGAAAAATCCTTTCTTAATGCACACCTACACCTTATTAAGATACCTACGTGACAAATTTGAAATCCTAGAAACAGAAATAACAACAAAACGACACTCATAATATTGATATTTTGAGATTTCAACCCCGTCGCACCCCAATAGGGATGATGGTGTATCTTACGTCCACCTCATTGGATTTTAAAATGGTTGTTTTTGATTTCAGCGACCCGATAAACCATATAAACGATAAGTAATCATGTTGTTTTTGACTTTGTTACCCCTTTTTCCCCTCTTAGGGGTTTAATTCTCAAAAAATCAAATACACGTCTTTACTCATTTATCTTTAGAAATACTCTTGTGTAGTTTTGAATAAAATAGTTTAACTAATCATGTTTCCCCATACATAGTTTGTACCCTCATTTCTCCCCCTTTGGAGGTGAATTTTGAAAACTCCTTTCTTCGTCGTTGTAAAATCGTCGTTGTTTTTGTAATCAACGACCCGATAAACCAGAAAACGATACCCATGTTGTTGTTTTACTTTTTCACCCCTTTTCCCCCTTATATGGGTTGAATTCTCAAAAAACCTGAAACACGTGCTACCTTATTTATCTTTATAAATACTCCTGTAAAATTTCAAATGGAATAGGCCAACTAATCTTGTTTCCCCATAAAAACTTTGGACTTCCAAATCACCCCCTTAGGGGGTTGAATTTTGAAAAATCCTTTCTTAGTGCACCTTTAGACTTTATAAGGAACCTACGTTTCAAATTTGGTATCTGTAGGACCAGCGGTTTGGGCTGTGCGTTGATATGTCAGTCAGTCAGTCAGTCAGTTAGCCATTCAGTCAGTCAGTTTATTTTTTATATATATTATATAGATAAAAACACCTTTTTTGTATTTTGATGAGAAACCTTTACACATAAAATAAAGTCTCTAGCTAAACAGAAAACCTTCCGCCATACAAACTTTCAACAACCTTTTCACCCTTATAAGGGTCGAATTTTCGAAATCGCTGAAATTTTTTTTTGTAAACTCTAATGAGGATTATTTTCACGAAGTTTGTAGTCTATAACTAAAAGGGAAACGCTTCCGCCATACAAACTTTTAACACACTTTTCACCCCTTTTGGGGTTGATTTTTCCAAAACGCTAAAATTACTTTTTTTGTATTTTAATAACAAACCTCTACACCAACTTTTGAGTCTCTATCTAAAAAAAAAACTTTCTTCCATACAAACTTTCAACCCCGATTTAACCCCCTTAGAAGATGATTTTTTCAAAACCCTTTCTTATTCGTTACCTTTGTTAAACACCTAACGTAATGTGAAAATTTCAGGATCATATGTTTAGTAGTTTCGGCTGTGCGTTGATCAGTGAGTCAGTCAGTCAGGACTTTTCCTTTTATATGTATAGATAGATATAGGTAGGTACTTATGTATGAAAACAAATGTATCATAATAATATACGATACGACAAGATGCTTTAAGGTCAAACAGTATCAGCATCAGCAGTCAATTATAAAGTTGCACTGAAAGTTTAGACAATATTATTTATTATGTAACATACTAAAATACTAGCATAACGTGACGTAATATTGACACTTGCAGTTTAATATTGCGGTTTTACAAGGGTCCTACCTAGTGAACATAGACAGAAATAGTCATACTTTATTATTACGTACAAATCTGATGAGTAAGTTTTCTTCTTATGCCTACTATGTTTGAATAAATCTAGGTTTGCCAGACTACATTTTACAGCGCTGATATTTATGAACCGAAGGTTCGGTATGATTGTTATTACGGCCGAAACCGAAACTTAAACTTTGATATATGTGATTAAAACGCTGAATAAAATGCCAATGAGCCGTTTTTTTTTCAAATATATGAATAACGAAATACGATTTCACTTTTCTCGAATTGAAATTTTGGCATTATCATAATTAAAATATTGCCAGCTGTGCCGAGCTCACCTGACGTCAGTCGAACGCGATCCGAAAGTAAGATATTGTATGTTTCGGCGGCGTGGCCGAAAGGTTCCGCTGGTTTTTGGCTAAAACCGAACCTTTTGCCGAAGCATGATTTTTAGGCCGAAACCGACCATAACCGACACCGAAACTTCGTTCGGACACTTATACATATATATATATATATATATATATATATATATATATATATATATATATATGGGTAGAGTGTCAAAGTACAATGTTAAAGTTACAATAAATCCACATCCAAATATTTTGTGTATGGCTTAGCTTAGCTTCTGCATGATGGCTTAATTCCTTATTGTTTGTACATATATATATCTGCGAAATTATGATTCGATATCAGCTTCCATTTTTTTTAGATTATGCCATTTTTTTACATTTAGTAAACAATAAGGAAATAAGAAAATCACGCATCTGATTGTGACGTTGAAATTTTATAGTGACAGTAACTGCATGACAATAAATTAATTTAGTGTCGATGTGTTCATTAGCCCTCGTTGAGTCACGCGTCGTAAAACAATAGGTCGCCGTATCGGAATAACAATACATCGTGCGCACGAGCTACTGTCGCAAGACGATTTGTTCCTGAGGCGAATTCGGATTTCAAAAACAAGACACCAATATTAATACGCACCGAGTGGGGACACGCAGTAGGTACGCATCGATTAAGTACATATAAAGCCGGCTATACAGGGTGTAATCGTTAAGTGTAGCCAGGCGATTATTCCGTAAATTTAAGGGATATTAGAAATTTTCAAACAGATATTGAAAGTGCGTTACCCAACGAGTAAAATTGCATTAATAACTTTTTTGAAATAAAATTATTAAAATTAAAAATATTAAGTTTAAACGCTCCAGTATGTATGGTAAATTTGTCTGGTGGATGCTCGATGGACAAGTACGTATAGTGTGACACACGATTCACACGAAGTCTGACAGTAGTTTCTTTAAATTTATTTATATGCCTCCTCCTGTTTTTTATAAATATGTAGATATAAGATTTAGATATAAGATATGAGTATTTGTACACCGCCTTGACGCTAGAATATGAAGAAACATGTATTAAATTGAATGATGAATGAATGTACCATGTTCTGACAAATAAATTTCATTTCATTTCCCCCCTTTTTTTCGGAGTCAAAAAAAATCTACTGTCAGACTTGGATTATCAGACTCATACCCGCTATGGAGATCCGACGTATATGGCCGACTTAAGGTATGATATTAGATTTGTAGTTGAAAATCTGAACTACACCACTTATGTTTTAATCGTTCAGATAATTCGGATACATCGCACGTTTAAAGTGACACGAACATGTGCAATAACAATAAAAAGACGACAAACGTTGGAAAAAATACAAATAGTTATAGTTATATGCTTTGAAGAACCCTCCATAAATTCGAGCAGAAATAATTCGACCATTTAAAATCATGAATCTCCCGTTGATAGAATTATTTAAAAACATTTCAAAAGACCCCTCGAAAGATATCGAACGCGATGAGATGACTCGCAGGGATTTCAGAACGCAGTTTACGCGTTTCTATTATTAAAATATCTCAATTCAACACGCATCTGCGACCCAGATCTTGCTCTAAAAACAGTTTCTTACAATAACTTGAATTACATATGAATAGAAACTGGATTGTATATATTAATACTTAATTTGGTATGGGCCCTACAGTTAGGGAGAGAATAATAGTGTAGCAAAAATCTGAATAATACCGGACCGGCCCCCTTTAATTCGGCACATCGTGTGTCAAACTTGTTCCAACATGAAAAGCCAGATGTTTTTTTAATCATGGTCCTCTTAGCTTTAATTTAGGGCCCGCCTTTATAAATTGCTGATTATGTCCGAGTTGAAGACGTTACAGACTTGTTTATGAAAGGGTTCCCGCGGAATAGAAGCCCCAATTGAAATATTTTAAAGTTTCAACTAAAAAAGTAACTCGGGTGAGTTAAAAATATCTTAGCATGTTTTGCAGAGTAAAAGGCAAATCTTCTGTAGCAAAAATATGTGATTGGCCCGCTTAGCCAAATTGCGATTGATATTGTCGGTCCGTTAGCGCCAACTTTTAAATATCGGCAACTGCAACACCAGTCGTGTTAATGTTCAGCTGCAAAACTTATTTAAGCGCTCGCCGGAGCCACCTCATAAACGCCGCAAATACGAAAGTATATTTTCAATAAAACGTTTTAACTGAAGCTGCGGTCCCCCGCATGGTGGCGGGTTTTATTTAACCGCCACATGGTCCTGGCATGTGGGTGCCATGCTATTCCCGACGATTCAACTTTATTAATATTAATATCTCTAATTTATAGACCGTTTACCACAATGTTATTCTTGCTTGTCCCTGCTGAGCTTCTATGTTGGGAAAGGTTAGTTGATGTCAATATAATCCTTGACTTGACTTATCTATCGTTGATGGCATAGTTGCTATTGATCAAAATTTTTCGTAAGTAAGCTATATCTAGATAATTTTTCATTCCCTTTCGTAGGTAAAGTGCTCAAGGGTCTGAAGATAAGGTCAGTGGGAATCTAATTAGCTTAACGAATGGCCCTCGCACTGCTATAAAAAAACTCAATTGAGCCTCCTATTTTATTTTTAATGTTTTGTGTAGGTACACTTCTCCTTTTTTAGATTTTTCATTTCCATACGAATTGCTAAAACATTTCATAGAAAAAAATAACATTGAACCAATTTTAGAGTCCTTGAACTAATACAGTAATCAACTGCGGCATCTAAGACACATCAGCGAGCCTACCACGAACGGCACGAACAACTTCGCTCGTTCATTCGTCTGTTTACCTCTTATTCGCTCGAATATTCGGGAGCAATAGAGAGCGAAATAGAGGGACAAACGAACAAATTGGTTCGTGGTCGACCCTCAGCAATAAAACCAGACTGGCGCCTAATGCGAATGCAACAAAGAAGCAACGTTTGATGCACTTGATGCCTATATATGTGCAGCAGAGGTGGGCGATTCTAATAGCCATTTGATCCGCCCATAACCTTATACGATTTTGGAGTTGCCATTCCTTATTTGTTGTTTAGGTAAATAGTAATTCAAGCTAGCTCAATGTAGGTGGGTACGGTTCAGTTTCATCGAACTGGGCAGTTTGGTTTCTACTGTCTTTTGATATTGCTGTTCAGATTAACACGTGACACCACAAACCTTGCATTGCGAATTTAGACCATACTTAATTAGAGCGCCAATCCATCAATCTAAGTAGAATTAACTGAACAGGTTAAATCAGGTACTTGTACTTCATTTGACATTAAATGAAGATACTTATTCCTTATTATCCTTCTACTAAAACCCTGGCTCGAAAATTCGCCTTTGATTGCAAATTTTTTGTACAAGCTTAGACTCAGTAGTTACTAGTTGTTTATGATCACAAATATAGGTCGTACGGTAAAGACTGAAGAATCACCCAAGATGCTGACAAACACAGTTCGTTTTCATTTTATTAATCGAATGCGTTTGGTCAATAAGGAGCGGGTGATCTCATGCACTCGTCATTCTCACAGTCACCCTCCACAAATAGAAGTTCCTGGAGAATGTCTTCTGGAGTGATGCAAACACTTATTTGAAGATGAACACCAATAACTATTGGCCTACTTAGAACTGAAAGCATCTGGAGATATAAACTTTGAGAATGATGCCCGTGGGATTAACTCTGAAAGATTTACTCTCATATCCTGAAATAGTCGTATGTATATATGTAAATTGGCGTAATTTCTGAGGCGGGAAACCAATCCTCAACGACAACTATATCAAAGTGCAAGTTAAATACATATTCAGTAAGTCCACACAGTTTAGATTTGCATTAGTTAGGTTATATTTCTCTATGAGATTTTGTGGTGCTAGTTCATTGATAACTAATTGTGTGTCGTGTAGTCGATTTCCATCGAATACAGTTTTAAGAGTATTATTTTTTAAGCAGAAAAAAAAACAGATACCAAATTTCTCAGAAAGACAGGAAGAGTGGAAAAATTAGAAGTACCTACTTTCTTACGGTAGATGTTGATATTTGCTAAGCCCCCCCTAAAGCGCATACGATGGATATGGTGGAGAAATTCGGGGCCACGGGTGTGGTCTCGGTAGCTCAGTTGGCAGAGCAGTGCAGTGGGCTGGTAGTGAGGCCATGAATTTTTCCACTTTATCTTTCTTACTGAGAAGTTTTGAAGAGTTTAGACAAATCAAATTAAACAAACGATTATACACTAAGCAATAGATGAACCTATATTTCAATTTTAAACTCATCTAAACTAATTAACTGAAATACCCCATCAACATTAAGGACGCGACCGGTTCACAGTCAAACTTGTCCGTTAAACAATTATCGCCTTCAGTCAACTATCTCTTCTATTAATTCGGAGAATAGACACAGTTAGGTTTTTGAGGTTATATTATGAGATGAGAGGCATGGGTACGCCGCGCCAAAACGGGTTAACGACCGATGAAGTCATGTGCAAAAGTTTTTTGGCTTGAGCGATCGATCGAGGCCAGCCGCTACATTCTCAGCTAATGCCCATCTGCGTCTAGCGCTTCTAGTAGTATTTGAAAATCCTTTAAAATAAATATATTTAAGATGCTTAAGATGTTTTTATTATATAGCGAACTATTTAGTGTGTATTACACTTATCTAACCTTTTTCGTCCGTTATAGGCTGAAAGTTCATTAAAATTTTCTCTAGGTAATCTGCCATTTGCGTAATTTTTTTGCGACATCATTCTGACGGCAATGGCTTGCCAGACTTATAATAGCTATATTTTTAAACGAATTATGTTAAGTGAACAAACAGTTTCTTTTCCGAAAGCATGTCCGGCATCGCGTATTTTCTTATTGGTACGTGTAGATGGCGCTACTGATGGTGTCTCTAAGCGGTCAATTTTTGATCTGCCGATCAGTTCAAACAATTCCTGAAAAGAACCATCCCTTAGAGACGTTAATTCCTTTTTGTAACAATGTAACTCTTATAATCTTAAGCGAATGTTGGGATATTTAAAGAGGAATATTAAAGCCACATCAGCGACTTCAGTCAGATATGTATTATGACAACGGTGAAGGTGTTGGTGGCGATAGAAAAGGTTAAAACAGTGAACTTAACCACCAGTTATCTGGCAACCGCCCGTATCACCCGCAGCAGAAGCAGCTGACTGATACGGTATGGCAGGATATGACATGACCGATGTAGGTGACGGCGGTGACAGGCCACTGACCCGGTTCACATGGAGTTTATCAATGGTTCACGAGTTTCACGACTCATACATAACTGTTAGCTTTACGACAGTATTCTCTGCCAAGTGCTGTAAAAAAACTGGTGGCCTAATAAAATTAAAACATAAAAAATAAATTAAAACAAAAAAACACACACACACACACACAGTAAATTGTAAAAACATAAAAGAATAGGTTTTTATGCAGTGATTTGACCACAATAATTATATGACGTCAACAAAATACTTAGCACATTTATGCATTAGTTGTGGACTTTAGTTGTGGTTGATTAGAAATAGTGAATAATACGCTCGGTGCCAGCAAAAAACTTTACAAAACATTATTAATTCAGAAAATGTTTTATATTAATATGGCATAATACAATGCATTACACATATTTGTTTCAATTTTGAAAACTAGTCAATTGCGAGTCTGACTCGCGCACCGAGGGTTCCGTAAAAACTTTTAGTTGCAACTGCATCTCGAAAGTAGAAATGCGACGTCACAGCCCCATGTATCAACAGATTGCCGTGAAAACGATTTCACGACTATATTTCTTATATTAATAGAGTTAGTAAGCGAGTTTGATATTTCCTAATTTTTTTTAATGACAAAAACCGTTTTTTTAGGGTTTCGTAGTGAACTACTCTTGACCGGTTATTTTTTATTTTTCTAACTTTATTTAAAATAGGGTACTTACCCCATGAAAGCATATACAAAAAAACAATCTAAGACGGTTTTTCAAATTTAGATCTAAAAACCTTTTTTTATTAAAAAAATGAACCAAGAGTTATTATTATATTTTTCCTGTACAATTTATGATAATGATAACGTTGTGTAGAAAATTCATTGGTAAGTATATTTTTCAGTCTTCCGGCCGGTAAGCGCCACTTTACGCAAAACTAAATTGCCGCCTGCCGGCTCCGTCGGGCTGAAAAATAGTATACAAACCTCGGCCGGTAAATGGGAAAGCCTCGGATCACATGTTAGTCGACCTCGGCTTCGCCTCGGCCGACAATTACATGGAATCCGAGGCATTTCCCACTTAAACGGCCTTGGTATGTAATGTACTATTACTTCGTAGGTAAACTTCGGATATAAGTGGCGTAGTTGTATTTTTTTTTTAATTTTCGTTATTAATGAAAAAAAAATTAAAAAATTCTTTAAGAATGTGCAAATTAAGGCATTTTAAATGTACCCACATGTTCCAGCAACTAAACTTTACATTTTTGCCCCTCTTTTATCGGGCATTTTTCATTGAAAATAATTTATAATGTAAATCCTCTCTCAATGTCTAGGTTAACCTTGTTTATAACAATTATAACTATTTTAAATCGGTAGCTTTATTAATCCTCGAGATATTTACGATTTGACAGACAGACAGACGACAGACTGAGTCACACTATAAGATAAGGGTTGCTTTTTACCATTTTGGTTCGGAACCCTAAAAATTGTGCCTTTCCTGAATATTAAATATTTTATTTAAATAGGTAATAATTTAATAGTTAGGAAATTCGGAAAAGGGTCGTTGTCCTTCTTTATCCTGGTCATGAATCCATAAAATCGAGAAAACGATGTTGTATTGTTGGTAAAAAAGAAGAGCTATCCAAGAACGAATTGTTTTCAAAATAAGTTTATCTCATTCAATAGAAAACCTACAAGTGCGAATAGATAAACCGCTCCAGAAAAACAAAGACGTATAAATAAGGTAAATTGCTAAAAATATTTACACTACACTACAATACAATACAACACAATAACTTTATTGCACACCTTACAAAATATTACAACATAGAAATAATTTATATTACACATAAAAACCAGAGGTAAATGAATAACAGGGCGGTGTTATCTCTAAAAAACGATCTCTTCCAGACAATTTTATTGTAGCGGAGCAAAAAAACCTTAAAGTAAATTGACCTTTGAACTTTGGCGTTATATTCCATTCGAAACGCATTCATTACACTATCATTACTCTATTGGATATCCAGTAGAGTAATGTATGATATGCTTATCGTATCCCGTATTGCATTGATATCGTGTAGGTGCGACAGTAGGGAATGGCCTGGGAACGCAGGGACCTTTGCAATCTAGCTAATTTACGAAACCGTCCACCGTGACTGTGAACACGTCCATACAATTTGAACTTGCGATCAGTAAAAACTTTGCGCATTTGTAGATCATTCGTTTACTGGCAGACTGTGTGTGTAGTGTTACGGTAGGTAGACTATGTTAATAAGACACCAGCTCAAGTACGGCCTACGCACTATGTTCCAGGCACTGAGCAAATAGGGCGACGTATGCGTTAGGGGCTTAGGGGACCACCTATTTAGAGACTTTAGAGAGCTAGGTGCGTAGACAAGATACCAAACCGCAAAGTAGCGAACGAAACGCAACTGTCTTTATTATTTATTTATTTATTTCAAAAAACAGTTTACAGCATAACAGTAAAAACCAAAGCACTGCAACCATCAAATAAAAAAGCAAAACATATAATAAGTACTTAGGTACATACAAAAAACACAAATAAAACCATAACATATAAAACTTAACACTACACTTATAATTTAGGCACTAATAAGGAAGAGTGATAGAGATATATAACTACGATACGCTACGGGACGTGAAACAGTAGAAAGCCGAGCAAAATTCCAAATTTCTATGGGCCGGTCAGCCATTCTGCTTGCTGGCTTGTCTGGGTACCTATATATACTTGTGTCGGTATTGGACAACTTTTTCTCAATACCTTTTTCGCGCTTAGGAATCGAGTAGAGGGAGGAAACAAAGTAGCAAGGTACTTACACAAGTTATAGGGCCCAAGAATAAGCGTCCTTGGTCTCATATC
Source organism: Lathronympha strigana (assembly GCA_949128165.1). NCBI lineage: Eukaryota > Metazoa > Arthropoda > Insecta > Lepidoptera > Tortricidae > Lathronympha > Lathronympha strigana. The sequence continues at coordinate 8,695,614 of OX421911.1, forward strand.
AACGGAATTAGTCCTCGCACAACAGCAGAAATGCAACAGAAAGACGATGCAATTGCATATAAACGAGTCTGCCACATGATATACGTATTTGAAGAGTATTTATGGTCACTTAGTTTATTTAGTGAAAATGATTCTATTTTTATTTTAGGAAGAAAACACTACCTAACGAAGAATACATCAATAGAATGCCGTACCTGTGTAGTGAGTTTCCACACCAGCTAGGGATAGATATCAGCTGAAAAACCTAGACAGCTGATGACAACATTAAACGACATTGTGTAACGCAGTTTTTAGAGCACTTATTAGTGTAATTCGTGCTTGAAGCTGTCATTAGCCATATCGGGGTGGCTGGAATGCGGCGGCGCGGGCGCAGCGGGCAGCGCGTTCCCGTGTGAAAGCGACCGGCGCATTACGCCCTGCACTGGGTCGTGCCAAGCACCACGCAAGCCAGTGGACACGCCATCTTGGCTTTGTACTTGACTTTCGATCTTTGACGTTCACACATGATACACAGAGTGGACATCAGTGAAGTTATATTTAAATAAATAATAAATAAATAAATATTATGGGACAATCTTACACAAATCGACCTAGTCTCACGGTAAGCTCAATAAGGCTTGTGTTGTGGGTACTAGGCGACGATATATATAATAGACAGATACATATAAATACTTAAATACATAGAAAACATCCATAACTCAGGAACAAATATTCGTGATAAACACACAAATAATTGCCCTGACCGGGATTCGAACCCGGGACCTCCTGCTTCGTAGGCAGGGTCACTACCAACTAGGCTAGGAGGCCGTTTCTGTGTGAAGTTATATTCTTCCGTGATGGCTGGCATCATAGAATATATTGCCTTTGTTGGAGATTAACAAAAGTTGACCGGCTTTTGTTAGTCTTCTTTTTGTCATTTCACTCTTCAGACACAGGGAGACATTATTTTAGCTACACCTTTAAGCTATAACAATCCTGGTGGTTAGGGAATGAAAAATTGAGGTTGGTATTTTGAGTATTGTACTAATTGGTAAATAGGGTAGCAGTGGCTAATTCAACGAATTGAATCAGAAGGGCCAGAGCTTCCGGTCATACTGGATGAGGCCCGTAGGATTTCCCAAATTTTTGAAGTAGCTGACTGACTAGCAAAGTGGACGAGATAGATGTGGAGCTCCACATCTATCTCGCCCACTTTGCTTACGCATTACGCATATTAGTAAACACTTGTCACGTTTTCAGGATATGTCGTCGTTTAGTTAAGTAAGTCACCGACACTCTACATCTAGATAACAAAGATAACAAATCACTTTGTGGCTAGATCGTGACTGTTAACTTCGTGGAAATTGTGTGTTTACTTGGGAAAAAATAGGTACACTAGGCAGATATTTATGCTAATCAGAACAACCCCTGTAAATTAAACTTGCAAAACTCATAAGTTTCAGTGCCCTTATTATTACAGAGATCGTATGTGATCACTTTATGTTTATATTATTTCAGCAGTAATGGATGATTAATAATTACTAGAGGGGACGTTAAAACAATATACTTACGTTAACTGACAACGCATAACCTTAAACTATATAGGCAGAATTAACAGCTTTTTGGAACATACATATTCTTCACATGTCGTCAAGCTCCATTAAAAAAAATATTTTTGGTGTATTGGGGTTGTAAAATTTTACTACTTCTAACTAGGCATGTAGGCGCGATGCATTTCATAAAGACAAGTTCAAAAATGGTTCATATATGGTTAGTCTTGAACATTGTAGAAAAGTAGTTTGCTTATCGGTATTCTACAGGATACATTTCGGCAAGTTTATGATTTCAATTTCATTTTCACCCTTAGGTACTTTGCCTGCCTGCCTCTGAAACGCTTTGCCTCCAGCTTTATTACGCGCACAGCCAAGGAGTGAAACTCTTCTCAGAAATTAAGGAAAAGTGGAAAAATTTGTTTTCTCTCTGAGTAATTTGGTATCGTTCACACACGTCTCTGCTTAAAATAAAAGTTTAGTGTGGAACTCTTCCTGCAATTATATTCCCAGCCCACTACAACTTAGATATATACAAGGGACCAAAGTTGTTGTTTAACTCTCGTGCCTTTGTATATGACCTGAGCAAGCGAAAGAGCACAAAAAAACCCACGAGCGTAGCGAGTGATTCAAAAACTGGAATCTTGGGCTTTCAAGGTGCTATTCACCATTTTCACCTCACTATCGTGAGGAAAATAAATACTTACTGCATACGATTACAAACAAATCTCATCCAAATGTAAACTATCCTATATTTATTACTCAAAACAATTTAAAAAAAAATCAATGCAGCAAACTTTTAAAGTTCACTCGAAGAAACCATTCGAAACTCAAGGTCAAATTACTGAGTTTTCTCGCTAGTTTCAAAGGATAAAAGAGCGCTTTCTGGCTAGTGAGGTGAAAACAAATATTCCATGGCATAGGCACGCCCTTGCTTCATGGTCGACTGCTCCGCGACTTTTCCCATTGGCGCAGCGGAGCGCGACTCGTTTCCACTCGACAATGGAATGCGCCGACTTTTTGGTCTGCGCCGACCGCTAGCCTTGTGAGATCGGGTTTTTATCCCGATCCCGGCCTGCTTCCCGCCACAGCGAACGTTCGTTTCGACCAGTATAACATTGATTTCGTATTAAGAAACCTCTGCTAGTAGTGTCTGAATGACACCCCCTTCTGTCTGTAACGATATAGAACTATCCTGCTCTAAAAGATCTATGATCCTCATCTCGTATTGGTTTGGTTGAGACGAACGCTCTCCACGCTTGCAATCGAACAGAGCTTTAATTGGACGTCCTTAACTAAAGCGGAACAAAGAATGTAATAACAATCATCGGTAAGCGTAAAAAAATCGTTACATATAATACTCGTATATACGTCGTATAAGAAATAAAAAACCAAACAAAACAACAAACATAGTATACGCCAAATTTAAATTTAAAGATATCTTATTCTTGACGACATTTAAAATTTTCTTTGAAGGTACTTGGTTTGTTTGTTGTTTTTCAGAGACGTGTAAGCATAAAGACCGGGTATATACGAGTTCGGGCTTATCACGATCCTGTCGTAAAGGAAGGCACTTAGTATACATAAGTGCAAGTTATTTTGAACATTTTAGCACTCTCAGTAACTTTAGGTAATTCACAATAGATGGCCATGCATTTTATTTTTACAACTAAACGCTACAAATTTCAATGCTTTTTTACAAGTGGTGCCATCTACAGAAACAACGATTAAACGAAGCACGCGATTTAGCATTTATGCTAACACAGAATCTTTAGTACCTATAACCATCTCTGTCAGTAGAAAACTGCGCGAAATTCATAATTTCTGTTTGACAATTGTCGGTCCGGGAAGACCTGAGTGTCAGCCTGTTTGACAATTGTCACAAAGTTTTTATGAACTGTAGACTGCAGCCGACACATGTCGCTGACATTGTCAGCGTGGTGAAACATCCGTCAGATACAAATTTTGCGTGGAGTACTGCCTTCTCTCGTGTCTCTTATTGGAAGCAATTTAATTTTTATTTAAGTTTCCTGTTTAGTTACTACTTAATTATTTTCTCGCTCTAGAAACTGCAAGTTCCACCGTGACTGGAAGGTTGCAAAAAAAGATTGCAAAGCCAGCAAAGGTCGCGAAAAAAGATCATGCATTTAGACAATATTGGCGGGACGGTATGCTGCTAGTCACGGATTGAAATACAATGTCCAAAAAAGCGAATGTATGGTCTTTAAGGCTAGACGGAAATGTCCAAGCGAAATACCACCTTTAAAATTAAATGGCAGTGTGCTCAATGTAGTGTCACAATTCAAGTATCTTGGACATATTGTGACGTCTGACCTTAAGGACGATGCAGACGTTGAGCGCGAGCGGAGAGCACTGTCAATTAGAGCTAACATGGTCGCACGCAGGTTCGCTAAATGTTCACATCCAGTAAAAGTTACCCTGTTCAGGGCGTACTGTACGTCCCTTTATACTAGCGGCCTGTGGGCGAACTATACCCAAGCACGGTACAGTGCTCTCCGAGTGCAGTTCAATAACGCTTTCAGGGTGCTGATGGGGCTGCCCCGATACTGCAGTGCGTCAGGGATGTTCGCAGAGGCGCGAGTGGACTGTTTCCACACAATTATGCGCAAGCGATGTACATCCCTGGTGCGTCGGATTCGGGCCAGCTCCAACGGGATCCTAAGAATGATCTGCGGGCGAGTGGACTGTGCGTATCTTAATCACTGCTGTATGATACACACCAATCGAAACGCGAATTATGAATCTCACTGATGCCATACAGTTCCAATTACAGTGTAAGTTAATTATAAGTGATTATTGAGGGGATAAAAATGAATGGAATTAAAATTAATTAATATTGTTATTGACATTTTAATGAACAAACAATTATTTTAATGAAAAATTATTTTAATGAACAATTATTATTATTATTTGCAAAACTCGGCTCTACCAAAAATAAACCTTTTAAGTAACAGTTTTAAGCGCAGTAACAAATAATTATGTATTATATAGGCACCTATTTACTTAGTTATAAGCATTAACACGTAGAATAGGCTAGTATTTAAGATGTATACTAACAACATGATCCTTTGTTGGTCCTAAATAAAGAAATTAATTAATTAATAATTAACAAAAATCATAGTATATATCTACTTTTTTTTAATTTTCGAAGCAGGGCTATTGGTGTAATAGCATATAATTTGTATTTGTATTTTAGTGATTTTTTATTCAGAAATCTTACTTCAAAAATCACTCGCAATTTACCAAGTTTTCTTAGGCTTCGTAGCAGAAAGCATACTCAGCAGGAGACCTATTTGAACGTGGTTAAATGACACTTCGATGCGAACTTCCGTAGAAATGATCAATATATCATGATAATGACGGGAATATGAAGTGGATATGTCAAATGTCAGTTTAGCACGTTCGAGTAGGTCTCCAGTATTACGCCTACCACGAACATCGAAAATTGGCATTGACGGGATAACCTCTTTGTCACTCCAATATGCAAGTGTACGAATCCGCAATCGTTCGATTTTCGTGGTAGGCATGCTGGTTGCTTTGTGGTCGCGCGTTTCGTGACTGATGACTCCAACACTGTTCCTAAAAACTTAATTGGTAAACTTATTAGTGATGTTCTTTGACGCACTAGTGCGGTGACATATTTCTTGAACCAGGTTTTCCTCGTTAACTAATCTAGCTTTAATGAACGCGGTATGGTAATTTAGGGCGAGTCAATGGCCCCTAATCGTTTGAAGGACGGACCCGCATTCCATCTGGGTATTCCCGTCGTATAAAAGCAATGTGCTTACCATGAGTAGTAAGTACGTATCCGTAGGCGTTAACGACTGCGCGTTTCTAAAGTATGTCCGTCTCGCTCCTGCCAGAGTAGTGGTAGGCTATAGGTATGTAACAAAACATATTCCCGGAAGTGACGTACAGTCGTACACCTACGTCGTTAAAAAAACATCTGAAATCTATGCACCCGGTTCAGGAACAATACTGATAAAAACATGCAAGAAAAAAAAACAGGCCCTTAGTTCAGGGCAATCAAAGTCCCCTCTAGGGTTTCTGATCGAGATTTCTCGAACTCGAGACAACTCGAGAATTTTGGTTTCATTCGAGACGAGAAAAAAATGTCCATGACTCGAGAATTCTCGAGTCATGCGCGGCGGGCACGCGCCTTTTCGCCCCGTACAACTAGACTTAAAGAAAATTAACTTTGTTTAATTAAGAATAATAAACACAGAACTTTTATTATTTTGTTTTTATAAGTAATACTTCTTCATTACAGTAGGCCCAGTAGGGTAAGTTGGTTCTATGTTAAAGTCGTGACAAGGGCTTCTAATCACGATTTTTTGAATTCAAGACAACTAGCTACACTTTTTAGCTACATTTTATATGAGATAAAAATTATCGGAAATCAAGAAGTATCAAGTCTTCTGATGGACGGAACATCAAAGTTAATTTCAGATGTGACAGCCTTAATGCTCAACTCGTGGTTCTACATCAAAACGACTTTTCCAGCTGTCTATTTATCAATTTTTCTTACAAAAATTATACTCATTATGGTTGAACTACCCCGAAATGTCAACTATTCAAGACTCGGATAAAGTCGGCGGTGACGATGATAATTCTATCAGAAATTGGAATCTGAAACTGCAAACAACGTGCAATATCTAAAGAATATTATATTTTTATTTATTTATTTATTTATTTATTTAGAACACAAACAGTCATAAAAAAAACATGAGATAACGTACATATAGTGTACAGATAGAAACACAACAATAAAAAAGACCTGGAGGTTCATAAAAGAATATCAAATGTTGTTAACCAAAGAAAGTATAGGTATTATATATTTTTATAACAAATATGATATCTGTTAAGAGTTCAGAAGTAGCCCACTGAAAAACATCTTACAAAAGCATGTAGGTACCTAACAGAAGATTCTGTTGATGCTGAAAGAAGCTACACTGAAACTCATTCCGTATTATTTTCTTTTATATTTTATTTATTCTAAGACAATCGACGTAACAATCTTCCAGTCCTGTACTTAACTTGATCCTCGTGTTAAATCGTAATAATGTACAGGATCCCAAGCTGGTGATACGGGAAAGATTCCTTACTATTGAAATTAGGAACCTTTTGATTTGAATAGCTACGCGTAAGAACCTAGAGAAGTATCGTTTTACCTGGCGAGAATGAGAGGATTTTCAAACTTTTGAATGGCTTATATTAATTCGATGGAGGCAGACTGCGATGTTTTTTGGCTGTGCTGGACATCGGCTATGTCATGTGTAAGGAACATATGGAATAGGTACTCCGTTTTGTTAGCCCATCGAATGGGAGATCACGTTCTGCCCAGTGACAACGAGTGCTTTAAAGGATAACTGTCTTAACTCTTTAGCGGTTAAGACTGGATAAAATGCTTAATTCAAACCTCATCGCCAATTCATAGTTATGAAAAAGTTATATATAAAGAAAACATATAAAAAGATGTCGTTATAGGTTGGTTTATTTTAAGAGGTTTTGCTTTAAAAGAGTAACAATATTTTAACAATGAATACTTACGGTAGTCATACGAAAAACATTAAAATTACTATCCTCCAAAAAAAGACTCGAGACTCGAGAAGACTCGAGAAATTGGGCTCGAGATTTCTCGAAACTCGAGAATACAAATGGGCCGAGAAATCAGAAACCCTAGTCCCCTCGTAAGACATTCTACACGCCGTTATCTAACGCTCACTTTCGGGGCAAGGGATGGGGCAGTTTCAATAATCTGAATTAATAAAATTATGAAATTGACTATAAAAACTTAAAATAATGTACTAAATAATTCAAAACCCCCGACATTAAACTGCTTGTACTAAATTACCTAGTAAATCGTCTCTGTACTGTTCAATAAATTGTCGTCCTCCTATCCGATCAAATAGATACAGAAATCATCTAATGACATCAAATATAACTCCATGACTTATCTTAAGTACTTGACTTGCATCTACAATGAATTAATTATCTCACGATTATTCATTTTTTTTTGACTCATTAATAAATATGAATCGACTAAGCAAAATCACTATTTTAGCTTGCCCCCAAAGTGAGCGTTAGATAACGGGGTGTAGACATTACATGCATTGGTCAAGAGCCCGTAGTTACGCCTTACCTCTAAGGAATTAAATCCTAATACGCCAAGCATGAACTTTGTTGGGTACAAATATGGGTAATACCCATAAATCTATTTATACAGGAACCGCAGAAAGGCTTACTGGATTTTTTCCAGAAGCAAGATGTACTTGTCTTCGTGTGGGTTCCAAACGACCGATGCTGCCTCGAGTTTTCTCCGGACTAACGCAGTGTACACTAATTTAATAGCCCTGACGTCATCGAATTTTCTGTCTTTTCATATGTTCATTCATTTTTCATTTAATTTTTCATAATTAAAGTAACTGACTGAATGCAATATTTTAAGTTTTTTATGTATATGTATCTTATCTCATATCCACGTCCGGCGGATAGCCAAATGTCTACATTCGCATCATCCCTTTTTAGGGTTCCGTAGTCAACTTGGAAACCTTATAGTTTCGCCAAGTCTGTCTGTCTGTCCGTCCGTCCGCGGATAATCTGACTGACTGTAAGTACTAAAAAGCTGTAATTTTGTACGAATATGTATATCGGTCACGCCAACAAAGTGGTAAAATAAAAAGTGGTTACCTATATTTTTTTTTAGGGTACCTCCGTACACGTAAAGTGGGGGGTGATTTTTTTTTCGTTTCAACCCTAGAGTGTGACATATCATTGGACAGGTATTTGAAAAATAATGCGGGTTTTTTAAAAACAGTTTTTGATAAAGTTAATATTTTCGGAAATAATCGCTCCAGAACTTTAAAAAAATGGGCCCCCCTCCCCCTCCTTCTAACTTTTGAACTACGAGTTCAAAAAATATGAAAAGAATAGAATTTAATAAGAACTTTATTGGAAAATTATATAATTTCTGAATTAAGTTTGTAATTTAACCATATATGCAAACATTTTTTTTACCTTGAGTACTTAATTTATCATCCTGAACGTATCTTCCTTCTAATAAAAAAAATGACTCAAATCGATTCACGCTATCAAAAATTACTTCCCAAAACCCAACATACATAACCCGTCTAGTTTGTATAAAGTAACCCAATTTACCGAGAGATGGCGCTGTACCGGGGTCTACTTCGCGCTGTGCGCATGGGGTTGGGACGGGTGTGAACGAAAGTATCATCGAATTGTCAATTATTATAATCATATTGAGCATGGTATCTATTAAAACACTTTAAGGTTGTCTATTGTGACGGACGGTAAACTACGGAATCCTACACCGAGCATGGCCCGACATGCTCTTGGCCGGTTTTTTTAATAACTTCATAACTCTCTTACTTAAAAGTATTCTTACATAACATACCTACATACCTATACTATATTCTTCAACTGTGTTGCAACTCCGGTGGATTTTCTGAAATTCATCCTCCAAAGGGGTGAAAATAGGGTTGAAAGTTTTGACTTCTATTAGAAAGAAGTCACGGGCAGACGTTTATTTTATACAATGATTATATTATTTTATAATTGGGTAGGTACTACCTAAATAAATGCATACTGTATTTAGACCTTAAAGACAAAAATAGAATGGAAATATAAAAAATATAAAAAAATATCAATATAAATAAATGACTTTCCAAATCAATGAAATATGAATTAAATTCTTCATCAACAATAAACTTAAAACAAGTTGACTCGGAACTATTAAAACACTTGCGGTTTTCTTCACACAACGGCAAAAGTCATTAAAAACTGCCGGTTGCTTTAATGACTTTCATAACGTAATAAAATATTATTTTCAATTAATAAATAAAAACGTCAAGTAACTACTCGTAGGTATTCGGCGATAACTTATTAATGATCGATTAAGTAAGTATTAGGATTTTAAAGTTTACGTTTACTTCCTACCAGTGGCGAGGCGTTAACTAATAGGACTTAATTTTTATCGGCCTGCCGATTTTTTGTAGTTAGAAAGCACTTTTATTGTATTTTTGTTTGTTACTGCTACTCGTACCTACATATAGAAGAATCTTGCCATATAAAAATTGTGACGAGATAGCCGGATATCACGAAACGTTATCTATATAAATTAAGCTCCTTCTTCTTTCTGGTTCTCTTTTCACCGATTTCAAATTGTTATTAGATTTTTAGCAATCAACAACGAAAATAATGTTACTTTGCTATTCCGCCAAACGTGCTAGTCTATTAGTGCCAACCCGTTATACCTACTTGCGTATTTTTTGCATGCAATTAATGTTCCCACCGTCCCGCCGCAAAAAATAAATACGCAAATAGACACAACACACCACCACCAATAATACAAAACTCGACACGTGTTTCGCCTCTCTACGAGGCATCCTCAGGAGATGCAGGAGATCTTGTCGTACTGGCGTCCGACAAGAACCGCAAAGTAACGCCTGGTTCAATAAATGTTTTTTTAGCAATCAAGCAAAAGAAAGTCGATGAAGCACTTACTTTTGAAGAAGCACAATAATTCCCAGAATGTTTCATCATCATTGGCAACGTTACACCGTGTGAACGCCACCGATTCCCATGGCTCGGGCTAAAAGAAAGAAGACTCCCAGCATAAGAACGGGTACAGAAAAAAACATGAATGGCTCTATTATACGCTGATTTCATTCATGTTTTGATTATCAAAATGCATTGCGGACACGTTTCAAACGTGTACTTTTACGGGTATTGAGTAATGTTCATTATTGTGATTAGAAATAAGTAGGTACCTAGATAGAATAGATACTTATGTACCTAATAAAATTACATTTTATCGGAATAGGTGGAGTTTTAAGTACTTATCAGATTAGGTAGGTAACTAAGCCTGGTTCTGCCGAGTGAGCAAATATAGGCAATTTATACATCCGTTTAAGTAAGTACCTTTTTACGATTATAAGTAGGTAGGTACCTTTAGTGTGGCCATTTTGAGTCTGGGTGCGGGAAGATTTCATTCCAACTGCTGGACAAGGTATGGCTGGTATGGAGCTTCTTACGTTGCCAAACCAAGTCCTGCAAAGTTAACATAGACTTACTTATTAGTTAATCACCAAAGTATGTGATCGCGTTTTACTATTGAGATATCCGTGGAAGTCCATGGAAGGTTTGAACGAGGTTTCACCGGGTCGGCCAGTCAACCTACCTTGAAAATATCAAAAATGAAAATTCAGAATTTGAATTTGAACTGAATTTTTGATAAGTATTTAATTTATAATTACACTCTACCCTATTCACATGTCCCTATAGAAGGTACCTACTTCCACGAGTGGAATGCGTGTCAATTATCTATCTGGTCGCAAGTCTAAAGTCAAACTAATTTAGACATTGCATGTTTATCGAAGTTATCATTGTTTACAATACAACAACGAAAAGGAAAATTTCTTCGAAATCTCGTTAAAGAGGAACAGTGTGTCTTTTATTGTGTTCTTTTTGTGCTGCCGCACACATGCCGCATCCATTGAGACCCCTCGGTCAAAGGCGACAAAAAGTAATACAAAAACCGTTATGCTCCCGAAAAAGTCCCATCACTCATGAATCGGGCTCATTGAGAAATTTGTATAACGCGGTCCATACATTACGGGATGTGGAGCGAAACTAATACGGAGTAAAATTAATAGGTACTTACTGGTTACAGGCATACCTATTTTATGAGCTACGAAATAAAAGGCGTAGTTCCCAACAGTCATTTTGATTATTTCAATTCAAGCAAAAGTTTTTCAGCAAGAAAAATTTCAAAATAGTAGGTATTACGTCATATTCATTCTAAATGTACGTAAGTAGGTATAATATACGGTTAAAATAATTTAAAAAAATGTTTTTCTTTTCTTCATATAAATTGACTATGTGCAAGGAAGCCATAATGGCAACGGCATGAGATAAATGAAAACTACAAGAGGACAAAGATTTAAATACAATTTAAGAGCTGTCAACTGTCAAATAACTACGAGTACCTAACTAATATGTCCTCTTGCACCCCGCCATCATGGCAGCGCCACAATCATGCATAGACCGATTATCTATCAATAACGCAGAAACAGTAAATAGCCAGCTTTAGCGGCTTCCCAGTAACATTTTAAAGGCGTTTTTTAGACTGATTCTACTGAAACACCCGCACTTGGCGCACATGTGGTCGTGGGATCATTCCTTGAATGGGACGCAGATATGGGATCGGGGCTTCAAAACATTCTCACGATTCACAGAAATGAATAAAAACTATGTTCGCTTTACACGACTTCAAATTGTAGACTCCGCATTGCTCAAAAGCAGAAGACTGCAACGGTTGAGGTATTGCGGCGTTTGCGACTGCAACCTGTCAATTTACGAATCTACATTACGTACCCGCGGATTCGGAAATGTCACACATTGTTGCAATTGAATTTTAGCTGTGCTCACATAGCCACTATACAGATAGTGAGACTAGTGGTAAATTGTAGTCTGCCACGATGTGACTATGACAACGCTGTCGTTAGTTTTAGAATGTCACTTTCTTGCGAGTTAGCATTTCGATAAGCGCAGTTCACCACGAGTCTATTTTTAAAATAAGGTGTTCAGAACATTAATTGTCACTAAAATTTATTCATATCTTTCCTTGTGTCAATACTCAATACAATACCTACCTACTTACAATGAGAGCATGGCCACATTTTTTTTATAATTGAAATAAACATATGCCCTGACAGATGTAGACGTTTATTAGTCCAAAATTAATTTAACATGACTGATTTCAATCGCAGTGGGATTGTACTTGTAGCATTAGCATCGCGTGGTGAGCTGGTGAGTGCGTGTGATATGCTTCATTATATGGGTAGGTAAATGATCTGTCTAAATACATAAAGTCATTGATACACTTGTCAAAGTTCAAGTTGCATGAGATAAGAATAACTTGAGTAAGCTAACTGTCTTGCCACAAACAGTATTGTGTTCTCTGACTTTTGTACCCTAAGATAAGTGTTATTTGTGATGATTACACCCTCTTTGTGAAGCAATAATATTTGCATTTACATAATTAACTATATAATATTTTAATGTGTTTCTTAGAAGCTATCAAATAATATAAAACTTCCATTAAGTAGCTTATTGAGAATACAATCCTATTACAATTTAATAGCAGTAGATAGAACAGGATAGAATCGAGAAAAAATATATCAAAATCTAATTCTGCTGACTAAAAGCTGACTGAAAAATAGACAAACCGGTGGGTCGCCTTTCATGAACTGCGACCGCTCCACCACTGATTTCCTCACTTATGGAATGGAATTCAAATATGGAATATTTGATTTGATCACAGCTGGGTTTCACAGACATATCCCTTAACAGCCTTGATCACTTAATAGAAAACTGTAACTTCAGGATTCACACTTTGTCGCGACTCTCTTTTCCTAAAAGCATGAAACCATATTTTATTACACAATTAGTGCCCAGCCGATTGACATGCCTTGAATATCTTGGAAGCTTGGTTATCTGCACAAGAATGCCGTCGTCTGTTGAAGGCATTAAGATATCATGGCATCGGCTGGCGTGGTAATGGCCGTTCACAACTCTTAGCGCGCATCAAACGAACCAGTTGAATGCTGGTTTGATTTACTTGTGCTAATATTCGGTTTATTCCAACCTGCGTTGGGCTAGCTTGATGAAAATATGGTCCATTCCCTCTCATGGGAGGAGGAATGTGAGCAGTGAGACGTATATAGGCGGAAGAAAACAATATTCATATTTCACGTCTGTGATGATAAATAACTAGGACAAGAACAAGAAGTGTGTGTCTTAAGCGACTTCTATCAGATTTGAGATGAACGTGCTTAAGTATCTACAGGATTTTCCTGTACCTATTCTGTCTACGCTTCTACAACAAAATTACGAGTATCTCTTCCTGTGGTTTATATCTCTGGTCATGAGGGCAAGACGAAAATTAAACATCTTGGAGGCTATCAGGAACATAATACGTATACATCGGCTATCGCATTAGAGTTGGAGTTGAAGACACATTTTCGAAGTTTGCGCTGGTTCCCCTGAGGCGAACGTCCTGCGGTAGGCCAAGCGATAGGAACAGGGCCTGGGTGGCATTCCCGGGCCGGTGTCCGGTGCTGGAATGTGTGCAGCCAGCAATCCGAGACGGAAGAACTGCGGCGGAAGCTCACGCGATTAACAACCTAAATGCATGTAAAGAGAATTGCTTTTGATATAGCTGAAGCGCTTCACTAAGGCGAAGACGTTGCGTTTGAAATTGTATAACCTTAAATATTATACGCGTCTCAACTCCCCGTTGCATTTATACATTTTGAATCTTCCTGTATTATTATAAGGTTGATTTTAGTATGTCGTTAGCATGCTTTAAGTCGTTTAGACGACTGTAAAGTTCCGTTCTACAGCGCGCAACCGTCTCGCTCCACTGTGCCGTGCATCCTGCCTCTGCCTTTATACAAAGTGTAATTTTCCAAGTATTTACTTTATCACTATCCTCAGCTTACAAGACAGTTACAGTAAGGCGATGCGATCTTATCGCCAACGGCATTTTTGAGCGAACGCTGCCAATGAGTCTTCAAAGTTTTTGTCGAAAGTGATTCCTAATAGTAATAAGTAAGTATTGATAATGAGTAAGTTACATTCGGTAAATAAATATCAGGTTTTATTTACTTGCGGTAAAAGAGAGAGATTTTAAATGGCAAAGCTTTTAGCACGTGTTTACGTATTATTTTCCTGTTAATATTGGGTTTGGGACCTCCCGCAGCTTTCATAATCTGCGTGAAGCAACTAGCACGGGGTCCCACAGCTAATTTCTCCACCCATCAGTTTTTTTCGTTTGACTTCAAGTCGCGATTGCTTCCAAATTGCTTCATGGGTGTGATGGGATAAAAAAAAACTAGTTATAGTTTTAGTTATAGTTACTTAGATTTCATCAAGGTTTCATTATATTTTTAATTTTTTTTTCATTTTTAGCCGTACTAAATAAAAACTACACTATATATCTGGTCATGCGTCATTCTCGCAATTACATACCTACATGTTAACAGCTACGATGACAGACGATAAATAGGTAGGTAACATAGACGTAGCGGCGGCACTATATAACAGCGGGTCGTGGAGGAGGATGTACCCTAGGACAGGACCAAATTAAGTACATGTATAAGTAACGTAGATGTACCAGTGCTGGATGCTGCACAAGTATTCGACATGGGCACTTTATATCAAACAGACAAGGTTTAAATTTGAATATATAATAAATATCCGTTGCCCAAATTTTGCCTATATAACTTTGACATAAAGTGTCCATGTGGAAAACTAGTGACCAGCGAGCACTGGTACGTCTATATTACCATTTTACCTTAGGCAATCATGCCGGTAAGTGCGCGTAGCGTAAGACATGGACTGGCCATGGCTGTATAAAAAACCGAATTATTCCACACCTAAAACAGAACTAGGTAGGTACTTAATGTGCGAGGAAATATGAAGCGGTATCTCAATCTAAAAGGGAAAATAAGCATAAAATAGTGGTATTCGATAACACTTTGCTTAGTGAGTGTTTACAGACGTCATTGTCGTCGAAGCCATTGTTTAGTTAACAACCCAACCCGCATACATTCGTCTCAATTGTCAATTTATTGGAAATCAATTGACGCCGAGCAAATTGAGTCAATGAGTGTTGTGAATGACGGACAATTGGAGATATGGAGTGACCTTATCGACCCATGTGAAGTGCACTTATTATCTCTGAAGTGTCACTTTCAAATTTAAACAATTGGTTTGGTTATATTTCATTGATTATGTAGGTACTTTGGTACTTACATCTTAGTTTATTGATAAACATGGTACTGTCGAGGTCAGTGTTTTTATCCAGATTCCAGACGCACACGAAACCTATACATAGTATTCGTGGGGGTTGAAAATCTTGTATATAAGGGTTCAATAAGGGTCGCGAAGTCTCATGACAAAAGAAAAATAAGACAGGTTACACACAGTAGAGGGATCGCGAAATATTTTTAACACAAAGGGGGTCGCACCATAAAAAAATTGAAAACGTATTAAGCGGAGCCGACCGAGTAGCGCCCTCATTGGGCCAATTGTGTTTTCTAAAAAACTACATGGCGACTGTAGAATATAACTACACGTTGAATTGAATCAACTAACACATTCGTTCTAAAATTGGAGCTCAAAAACAAAAACAAATCACCTCAATTCTCTATCATAGAACACGAATGTGTGCGAGAAGGTATACCTACTGAGTGTGAATTTGCTAAGAGGAGTGAAAGTGGCGCGCTTTCTATCCGTTTACTCACCAAGCAAGCGAGCTTGCGAAAGCGGGCCGACAAACAGATCCATTGCAGATTTTACGTAAGAACAGACTTAGCAATTTTGACTCAAATATCCTCCCTACCAAAAATTCCGATAGTCTCCTGAAAAGTATAAAAAATGGGACAATAAAAGTAAAGTAATATAATGTTACAAGTGTAATTTTATAAGACCGTTGGAGCGAGGGGCCTCGCCTCCGAGTTCACCGGATCAGCCTAACAATCCCAGCGTCTTCGGTACGATATTTGACATAAATTCCCCTCCTTTTATAAAGACCGTATTCCCGCCTTATGCCAATACCTTCCAACCTAATGGGTAAACTAGGCCTTAATGGCATTAGTCCGGTTTCCTTACGATGTTTTCCGTCACCGAAAGGAATTGATAAGTATCAAACTTTCCTCTATAAAGACAGACGCCTATTAATTACTAGTGGCTCTGTGAGCTGTAGACCTCGCGACCATCTGGTCTTAAGCGCCATAAGAGGCCGGTATATAAATTCGGCCGATTTAGCTAAAATATTTGCCATGTGTCTTCATAGTTACAACAATATTTACATATTCATACAAAAATAAAAAAATCTTTTCAATTTAAATGGAAAAAATGAAAAATGATTTTAATATTTTTGTCACATTTTAAAAAATTCACCATTTTCTAACAGCTGTTTAACTATTATTTGATCAGCGAGCTTCAAACATCGATCTGGTTTTCCACCTTATTGCTATTGAGTTATAATAAAAAAAAGATGTTCAGTAATAAGAATAAATGGAATAAGTACTTTTGAAATTTTCCCAGAATATAATTAAAAAAATGATAAATTTGGTAAACTTTGGAAAATCGCCACACGACCATTCGCCAAGTTTTCTGGCTAAACAGTCACTTTTTTACTCAAACGAATATGCATTTATAAAGTTTAGTTTATACTCTTTCCAAACTATAATAAGTGTATACCTATCTCTTGTATTTTTTTCTTAAACAGCACTTCAAATAACTTTAAATTTCGCTATGAAAAATGCGACGTGATAGTAGTTTCACTGCACCACGAGAGCTCGTAGAGAGAGGTCATGCATGTCGCTCCGCGCTTTGACAAAATTTACAACGATGAGAGACTGATAGTACAAACAAAATCATGTATTAGGTGTTGTCAGCCCCTTAATTACAAAGTACCTTTCAGCCAACTAGATTTGACGCCATACTTGAAAGTCAATTATTAAACAAATATTATACATTCGCTGTAAAGCAAAAACAGGCCAGCATGGTACTCATAAGCGCTCTTTTCCAGATGAACCACCGAGGGAACATCTTGTATATACTAATGTTCTTCTTGTTGTGCCTCGGATCCCTGGTGCCCCCTGTATATGTGACGTTCTATACGGATGCGGACTGCAGCGAGAACCCACTCAACCATTTCATTTCGAGCGACATTGAAGAGAGGACGAAGTTGCATAAAAACATTTTTTCTCCAATACCTAAAGTCACTTCGTAAAAAGTGAGATCAATAAATTTGATATGATATAAGTATAAGGATATGATTTAATTCGTTTGAAAAACGTCAGCCAAAGTCTAGTTGACCCTTGCTGACCTTTTTTTTGCTGATTACATTTTTAGCTGGAGGCCGGCCACGATTTGAAAGTGAAAATCGTTAATAATGAAATAACGCATATAAATTTGAATTTTCTTTCATAGTAGCTCCCTAAGCCGTGGCATAAGCCGGAAAAACGCTAGGAGGGGAAGATTTAATGTAAAGTATGTCAAAAAGTAACGACCTATCTAACCTAGTCGAAAATAACCATGTCTGCTAAGCTGGTAAGGGCATTTACTATTTTTATCACGAATACTTATTGATTCCTGAGTTGTCGAAGTATATATATTTGTCTTTAAAATATATAAATTTATAAATATATTATCGCATAAGAATTTTAGGTACTATCGGCCCAATTGAATCCTCACCCACCATAGAACTGTATCACAGTAACGTCATGTATGATTTTACTTAGCATTTCACTCTAGATGTCAATATGACACAGTTCCATTCCATGGTGGGTCAGGATTTAATTGGGCCGATAGTACATAGGTACCTAAAATTTATGCTAATTTTGGGGCAAGGTCGATCTGTGATGTATTCAAATGTATATTTATTGAAAAAATGCCTTTTGTACATTGAAATATATTTAATTTTCGTATGGCCATGAGCGTAATGAACCAAATCATAACATAACATGGCTTACGTCATATTACCCGGTATCTTTAGCGATACAACACAAACGTTTGATACGTTACGAAATATTCGTTATGTCACTTTAGATTGGTAATTCACTTGGTCATGTTTGCACAAATCATTCCTAAATGTTGTTGCATCTCTCTCTGTCTCTGTTGTAACTTGTACTGTACCTATTTCATTTCGTCGACAATTCATTTTGCCAGCCATGCCATTGAGGCAGTAATTTCTTTATTTTTTCATACTTTCCCCGCTAATGCCACGCCTGGGGTCCGCTTTGGCAACTAATCCCAAGATTTGGCGTAGCCGCTAGGTTTTACAAAAGCGACTGCCATCTGACCTCCCAACCAGAGGGTAAACTAGGCGTTATTGGGATTACTTCGGTTTCCTCACGATGTTTTCCTTCAGCGAAAAGCGATTGGTAAATATCAAATGATATTTCGTACGTAAGTTCCAAAAAACTCATTTGTACGGGCTGCAGGATTTGAACTCGCGACCTTCAAATCTGAGAGTCGCACGCGTTACCGCTATTGTTTCATACTATTTAACTAGTTATTTGTATGTTACAGATCGATTCACGAATGCTGCCGCGGAAAATGTATGAAACTTTCATTAATTTCATAATCATTCCGCGCCATATTTCGTGAATCGCCATATTCGTATAGTAATCAAGGATTAAGTTTCAACAGACCCGCGTTATCTAGGTATTAAGTTCCTGTTTGCATAACGCGGAATGTTGAACACATGTGATCATTCTTGTATGAGTAGACAATAGTATATGAACAGTGTTCCCGTCTCCGTCGGCAGGAGACAATGTCCATTGTGCAACGGTGAAACGAGATCCTCGCCACGGATCGCATGTTACTGCAGATACGCTACTATACCATTTATGCTTACCATGAGTTCCACCCAACTGTATTCGATAACGAATGTCCGTATGTCCGTCTCGCTCCTACCATTACTCTGGCAGGACCGAGACGGACATACTCCCGAACGCCGCATTCGCTATCAAATACGGCCACGCAACCACACCGTGGTCATGGCAACCACACAAGAGTTGTACGTAACCTTACTAGTGCGTTACTTACAACTCATGGTAAGCATATTGATTCCAATCGCTAACGCTCAGTCTTGAACGAAACACAACTCTCTCTGTCACACTAATAAGAAAGAGAGAGAGATAACTACGATATGATAATGTAGCGTATTAATGCGACAATGACAGTTGCATTTCGTTACTGCGCGTTAACGATTGGCATTTTTGTCAAAAGGCGCAACACTTCATACATCAAACGCGAGTTGACATTTGGACTCGCTGACGCTCGAAGTTATGCTAAATGTATAGTAGACCCACAGACAACTACCTAGAAGGTGCTCGCTGAGTAGACCTTTTGTAAAATTCGAAACAAGTATCTATGTTTAATTACTGCGTCCCTTTAGTTCAAATACTTAACCAATTTTGATAAGGAGGAGGTAACATTTAGATTTTTCAGAGACTAAATAATCTGACTATCGACGCAATAAAAGCGACGCACTAGTGCTTCAAAGGACGGTCATGGTTCAGATATCGCGAAAATTACATCCATAAATTAGGTATTATTACTGCACGATCATCGAACCGATGCGATTGTTTTCGCGTAACTTCACGCGCGTGTAGGCACTGTGAGTCTGTGATATTAGCACTCGATACGTGTAAAATTAAAATGTGTGGCATAAGTACATAGGATGGTGACTATTGCTTACAACCGGATGAAGAAAAGAAGTAGTAGTTGTGTGAAAAAGTCGGAAGGTGCAGCCAAGGCTCGAACCAGTACCTCCCTCTTCACCTAGCTAAGTCATAGTTATATTTATAAATCGAAGAAACTTAGCAAAGACGGACTCTATCCGGTCCGGATTCTCGGCGCCGCTTTCCTATTTACTCGAATGGATGTATCTTAATGCAATTTGGATAAGGAGATGAAAGAATAATTTGTTTATAACTTAGTTTATAATTAACATATTCATAATCAAGATGGGTCAAACTCAAAACGATATTCAGAATATTTCCGGTAGACTTTTCAAAAGTTAAGAGCTTTGAAAGGTGATACATATTCATATTGAACCCTTATCTACATTAAAAAGTACTCCCTTTCTATTGAATTGTATGATAAAAATCATCACTACATGTACACAAGCTGTTAACTATTGGTCACAAGAAGATTGACTCTACAGTTCAGCTGAACGCGCACTTTTTCTTTCCTGTGGTCAATAGTTAACAGCTTGTGGACATGTAATGATTTTTATCATACATTGCAATAGAAAGCGAACACCCCTTAATGTAGATATAAGGCTTAAATAAATAAAAAACAAGCTTTATAGCCTTGGAATAGTCCACCGGAAAGACTCGGATCATACTGTTGTGTTTGACCCAGATATATACGTAGATATAATTATCATATATATTATGGAATTAATTAAATTGTATGTAGTTATCTATCTCTACACCTTACTTTTTATACACCTCTTAAGGGGCTGACAACACCTAATTCATGTTTTTCAAGCAGTGTTTTAAGAAAAACTAGGTATTTTAATAATGCACAAAAATTATATGTTAAAATTCATCATATTTCGAAGACCCTAGACGGAGCCGATTTTTAATTTAACGAAATCGGCTCGATAGAAAATAATTGCAAAGATTGGTCTTAAATTCATCATTAAACGGTTCTATATCTTTAATGTTTTGACCTAGGCGTTTGCAATTAAAATCACAAATCTATTATACTCATATCCAAAACTTAGACGCGTCACATTTCATAAATAGTCCACGGTTTTGTTTATTTTCATAGTTTTCGTGTTTTTTCCTTCTAAAAACAGGCCGGCCGGTCATAGTGCGATCTCATTTACTCCGATACAAATAGACAGTGCGCGAAGATTTAGCTGTTGTCAGCCTCTTAAACTATATTTGCCAATAAAAATACAGGTGTTATGCACGAGAGTGGCCTATCTGACATTAGTAAGGTAATCTGAGACTTTGCCAAGCAAACGCATACCACACACAGCTACTAGCACACTGAAGTGAAACCGCTTTCAGTTGTGTAAGACAGGTTTTATTCTGCGGCTACAAAAAGTGCGTGTAATATAAGGTCAGCAGCCATAATACTCGTAAGTCATCATAAAACATTCTTATTATACCTACATCGAGAATAGGTAACATATGACACTATTTGTGAGTAGACGTAGATGCGTACCGTTAAATGAAGTTGAAGTTTATGAATGTTCATTAAGATGTTGCTCTGTGGTCTGTGACCGATTAATCGGTATTTAACGTTGAACCTGCGGTGCCAATATATACCTACGTCTTTGGCGTGGAAAAGGTTCATGACCCAACTTCCCTCACAATCCCTTCTCGCCCCATTTCACGGTATCTATCCATATCTAGTAAGTAGATTTGGTAATTAAAATAACTTAAAATAGTGCCCTATAAGTCCCACTGAACTTAGTTCAGTCAAGTTTTACAATCTCCATACCGACATTAGGACAAATGCACTGCACTATTCTTGGTTTCATATCCGTAAAATAGAGAAAGATTAATTAAGTACAGTCACCTGCAATAGTATATGACGCTGTGAAGGCCGCAAAAATATGTGACACGCTCTTATGGCGGTACAAACAAGACTGTGCTGTGTCACATATTTTTGCGGCCTTCACAGCGTCATATACTATTGCAGGTGACTGTACTACATAAATCAACTACTTACTTTACTATTTGTGAGGTAATTAAAGCAGTCGTCACATTTGACAAATAAAAGCAAATAGCCCGCATGTTTGCAAATACGAGTAAATTAGTGCCTGAGTCCGTACTGTAATGTAGGTGCTTATGTAAGTACCCACCGCTAACGATAGATCTTTATAACTTAATGAGTTTAATAACTGTCTTTACTTATTGGCGACTTAAGTACATCTGTAGGGGAAAGTGGGTAGGCTTCGTACACTTTTTGCTCTGAGCCTAGTGCCTAGAGCCTAAAATAAAAACTACTTAACAGTTATTTTAAAATTAAATTAATGTCAACTCATCGTTTAGTTATTTGTCTATAATAACAATAAAAGTGCATTTCTGATTTGATCAAAAACAATTTAGCCAAGATATAACGATTTTCCTAAAAAGTGGGAGTTGTACGAATCTATCCCACACGGAGGGAGGCTTCGTACACCATTCGTTTCTACCTGGGTTACCTTTTATGAGTTATTTTACCTGTTATAATCACTTTTTAGGCATATCTTACCGATAATAACTGTATAATGATTAAATTCTTGATTTTAGTTCCATGGGCTGCATTCGTACAGTAAAATATCATATAGGTAGGTACAGTCTGAGTGTACGAAGGCACCCCAATAGCCTCAAACGCAAAAAAATCAAAATAAAAAATATTCGTCTAGTTAATCCCAAAACTATTGTTTACATAAGAATCTTAAGCGTGTATTTACAAACTTATTGAAGACATGACATTCAAAGAAGACAAAAAAATACTTTAGAGTTGCCAAAACACATATTGACTCTTTCTGGCAAAGACTGCCACTGCACTACAATCATTTTTTGAGGGTAGGCTATGCATAAAAGTGCCCGTCCTGTATACAAATATCAGCCCATTATCATGTAGGGTAGCCGTGATATGACCACTGTACGAAACCTCCCGGTGTACGAAACCTACCCACTTTCCCCTAATATGTAAATTATATTTCCCATAAAATTTCCCCTCAAGCTTAAATGTAGGGTGATTTTCAACCCCTAGGTTTCTGCGAGGTGATAAGATATGAGATCGAGACAATAAAAATGCCTATAGAAAACATTGACACCTGACAACCCGAGGTGTATGAAATAGCCAGAGCGTGCGTAGCCAAGATACCAATCGCTAACGCTCAGTCGCGAACGAAACGCAGCTGTCATTGTCGCACTAATAAGGAAGAGTAATAGAGAGAGATAACTACGATACGCTTCGTAGCGTGACCGATTGGCATCTTAGCTATGCACCCAGTTCTGTGCTTCCGGATTAGCCCGTATAGTTGCTAGCTTACTATTAACTTACATTTAGCTCGTTAAGAATGGCAATGGGTGTATTAAAACATTTAAAAAGCCAACGTATTTTTGCAAATGTACGCAATTACAAACTGTCGCGTTTTCCGCGTAAACTAAAGGATGATTCACACTAGCACGAGACGGGACGGGACAATCTGTCAATTTCTATAAAAAGAATCACGGAATACGGAATCCACATGTTATGTTCGTTTCGGCACAAATTCGGGCGGGAAATTGAATTTCTCTTTACTCTCACGTCAAAATTAGAGAGTAGGTAAGGGCCGATTGAAAGCTGTCGAAGCGACTTTACCTACACATGTGTATAGCCAGCTTTACAACGATACATTAGCATCATTATCAAATTCGTTTTATGGCGTCGTTTATAAACAGCTTTGCCTTTTAGTTTAAATGTGTTTTTGCCAAATCCTGATTAGTCATGGACAAGAAAAACGAGAATTAGGATTAGCTTTATTTTTGACAATGACGTATTTTTTTTAAAACAAAGATGGATAATCATATACTTATGGCCTTAATTCTTCCTAGCGTAATTGGCTGTTGGCCTTTATACCTATCAGCTTCCTAGGATACCCACTCTTTTTTGGTCGTATAACTTTATGTCCGGCCGGGTATATCTGCCGGATCTGCCAATCAATGTACGGTAGATTTGTGCAGCGGATGTCCGGCGGACATACCTACCCGCTATTCAGATCCGACGGATTGTCCGAACGTACTCGTATATATGGCTTACTAATGGCTGCAAACGGAGGTAAACTAAGAAAAACTTTAGAACAGCAGAGATATAAATAAGTAATATATTTAATCTTAAATTACAGTTGACAACCGACATCGAAACGTGACTGTTTTTAACTATCCCTTACTAAATCCTAAACTTCAGATGGCTCGACAATTTTAATATTTCTACATACAATACCTCAAATGTACAGGTATTTAACACAGTCCGCTTAATAAAACCAACAATGTAACAGCAGTTTAAACAAAAAAATGGGAAGTTGCAAATACAAAATGACATCACCCCAAAATTTGGCAAGGTAAACGCTCGACCTCAAGTTTCTTGTTTAAACGATGACTAAAACTACCTACTTAAATTGCGCAGCTGAATTCTTCATGAGAACCAGTTGTAACCAACCTGACCGTTTGTAAACACCTAAAGTCAAATTAAGGACTTCCTCCTTTTTTATATCGATAAAGTATATCTGTGTAAACGATAGGTAGCTTTGTAGGTTTGCCAATGGATGGTCAAATCCTAATGGATATGCCGAAATTTAGACTGGAAACGATTACAGTCCGCGCGTCTTACTTGAGTCAAAATAAATTCAACTTTCTGCTCAGTAGTTACATTCCATTTTTAAATGGCAGCAGGTTGCGATCAGCCACCGGCACGCAACGCGGCCCAGCTAAAGTATAACTTCCTTGGTCAGCTCAGCTGGCCTACTATAAAGACATTCATGGCCTTCATGGGGACTGGGTGAAACGGCTAATCGACGTCTCGGGACCCCAGAGCTGGCGCTTACCTCTCTCAGCGTCTCAGCTCGCTGAGCGTAAGCGCCAGCACTGGGGTCGCCGACGCTATGGGGTCGATGCTTACAGGAGAGCGTTGAAAGCGTTGGAAGAGGCGTAAGTTTACATTATATAGCTAGATTTTACTTTATTGGGTATACCTAAGTATTTTAATAGGTTCCGCTTTTGTTTATTTGAATTATTATCATTAACAAAAAAAATAATTTGAAATTCGTGGACTTTGTGTAAGAATTGATGCTATTGATAGTATGCTTTAATATTTAATTATTCATTAAAATTAAAGTGGACTAAATAGTTATCAAAATTCAACCAATGAGGTCAGTCTATACGTCAAAGTGGCAAATGAGAAATTTTATTAATCACTAAAACCACAAAGTTAGTAACGTCATCACATTCCAAAGAAAACCCTACTTTTTTCCATTATCCTTCTTTATTCGGCGTAGGTCACCTTGGGGTCACAATGGGGTAGCTATCTTATATACCTAATGAGAGAGGGAGAAAAACACAGCAAATCCAACACTGAAGAGACAACTTAGTACTAACAGGGGGTTTCACTCATCGTTTTCCGTTGACACAAAATCTTCCGCCCATGGGTGGCACTGGCACTCAGGTGCCAACCGTCGAGCGTAAGACATGCTCATACCAGGGTAGTCCGCGAGCCTGTGCTATTGTGCAATGTCCGCCATTTTTTCGCAAATTTTCCGAGTCGTAGTAATTAGTGGTAAGCAGCTTCCTTTGATACTATATTGCAATTGCTTTCTTTTGAAAATAATATTAAATGGTTTACGAGCATATTTTCCTACTGTCAAGGATGTTTTTACCCACGAATGTAGTATTTTGAGACGGCCGACTATTGGGTCCTACCTTTTTATCATAAAGTCCAGTAGTCAGCCGTAGGGGCCGACCTTTGGATATTGGCTGTTTATTTTTATTTATGAATGTAATTCACAGTCTTGGATGCGTAATTTTTAATCAATCAATATTGTCAATATCTACTTGTATTACTCGAATACAACAAAAACCCAGTAGTTGGCCGCATTTAAATGTATTTTTTATTGGTGTGGCCGACTATTGGGTACTGAGGTTCCAAAGCTCGGCCGCCTGTTTTAATAATGATTTCATGCCGTTGTGACGGCTGAGCACTGGGGACCCAATGGCCGACTTAAGGTCGTTTGGGGCTGACTACTGGGCAAAAGTCCCCTTCGTTGTTTTTTGTTAATTACCTCAAAAGTAAATACTTAAATAATACAGTGTTTTTCTTTTAAATTATAAAAGTTTAATAAATGATGATTTAATGAAAAGTTGTATTTTGTCAATTAGTTCCCGCAAGCACAAATGGGAAGGGTTTGAACTCAAAACATGCGTTCAAAGGCCGACTATTGGTTCCTTTATCCTACCACCATACGCACCCGACAGCATGGTGACAATCCTAATGTTAATGTCATTTTGACATTTGCATGCTTGACAAGCGAAACGTCTAATATAGGAAAGAGAATGAAGGTTCTGTACTTTAGTACTATTACCTACTTATTCTGTGGTACTACGCTCACCTACCCTCTTATTCAATAAGTAGCATCACACCATAGGGGTGCCAGCTAACGAAACTCTTGGAAACAAGTTACCTAGTTAAAAAGCCACTTTTTTGTGGCGTCAGCGACACCGGCAATGGAAATTAAGTACTTGCTTAAAGAAGTAAAATAGGTACCTACATTATTTACAAAAATAAATCATCCTACCTTAATGAATTTGAGTAAGTAGCTTTGAATTTTGTTGTAGATTTTTGAGACAGAAAACATCTCAGTCACAAATTTTCAGTATATTATGGTACTTACTGAAAATGTGTACCACTGCTATATGTATTTCATCTGTAGGTAGTGGACTGCCTCAGAAATATCTACACAATTAAACAAAATTGTATAGATACTTTTGACGTTGACTGTATGTATTATCTACAATTCTACATATTATCCTATATTATATATCCACTATATTTTATATGAAAAAGAATAACAACGCAATTATTGACGTAGGGAATGAGGTAGATTACATAAAATTAAACCTGTGTCGGCAAGGCCCGATAATCGTTGATATTTAAAAGATAAACAACCCAGGTGACGTAACTTCCTAAAGTAATACCTGTGCACTGTTTGCAATGATTATCTAGGTACGTGGTTTCTTTAACGAGCTAGGCAGGAGGCATGACAGTAAAGGTGTTTTTATTTTGACGGCCTCGCGTTAACAATGGGTTTCTCGCGACTCGTCACGTTATTGTTGCGTTTTTTGCCCCATCTGTAGTAGTCTTCGGATTATGATGAAATATCTATGAAATCACTATGGAGTATCGGCAGTGTTAGGCAATAGGCATACTCTTCTATCGACACCCATTAATGGGACCCACTCAGCCTTTTGATGTGCAAAAGCCTATATTCCCCTCGCCAGTCCAAAGATGGCTTCTCATAGGTACAGTTGGCCACACCAATTAATACAGCCAAAGTGCCCAAAATATTATTTATTACACCTTTTAATTTCTGTGCCGAGGTTGTGTTGGTGGCCCAGCGGTAAGGCGTGCGATTTTCAATCCGAAGGTCGCGGGTTAAAATCTTGCTGAGATATCATTTGATATTTACCAACCGATTTTGGGTGAAGGAAAACATGGCAAGGAAACCGGACTAATCCAGATAAGGCGACGTTGTATCAAACTGCCCTAAACTGTCAAGGTTCGTGCAATTTACTATAAGTTACAAGTACCTACTTAATTAATCAGCTATATGTAAATTTACATTTTACTTACTTGTTTAGTTTTTAAGACTTGTTTGTAATTGTTTGCTGTGGCCTTACTGGGTTCATATTGTTTAAAATATGAGTGCAATAAACGTATCTTACATAGTGTGTCGGGAATCACGGGTGCGTTCAGATATATTTATATTTCAAACATCTTATACCAATTTATACTTAGACAATATACTACCAATACTAATAAATCATTCATAAAACGTATTCAAGTATTATTTTAACATCTTTCCAATTTTATAACAGTACCTATTGAGAGCAATTTGTACTTTGTACCACGCAGCACGCGGCAGCATGTTACATGACAACCCTAATGTCTATGGATTTTTGACAAGATAACGTCAAATACATATAATTATTGTGATTAGAGAGAATCATCTATACTTTACTACTATTTTCTTATTCTATGATAAGGCCTTAATTTACCCTAAAAGAACAGGTTATAGTAGGAAATTGGAATGTCAGATGACAGTCGCTTTCGAAAACTAGCGCCTATGCCGAATCTTGGGATTAGTGGCCAAAGCGGACCCCAGGCTCGCTTAGCTGTTGCATAAGCCGGGAAAATGCAAAGAAGAAGAAGTGCGTAAGTTTCTCACGAGGCCTTCCTTCTTCCGAAAAACATAAACATAGTACTCGCCCGCGTGGTTTCATCCCGCGAGAGCATCGGGTTGTAAGTCGGATGTCTTACCGCTTGATCACCTTCTTAGTATATTTTTGTATCATCGTGACTTAAAAGGTCATCCTTATCGCCTCCGTGATTCGTCAACAACAAAATGCCTATCTAAAAGCCTTTTTGAGGGTGGCTTTTAAGTCACTTTACTTTATTGAAATTGTCTGTGAGCGAGAGATTCTTGCTCCTTGTTGCTCGATGTTTATTGCGGTGGTCTATGCAATACCATACAAAAACTCATTAACGATGTACTCGACCTCGATGTACTGTACTTAACTTAGCGTTATTGGCAGTGACAATGTATGCACAGTGCACACACCATGTAGATATATAGATAAAATCTTTATTCACACCCACAACATACATGGCAAAAAGCACAAAAAAAATTACAAAAAAGGACATGCATGCAATTTAAACACTAAAAAACAGAAGTACTTATTAATAACAAAAATAGCCATGTGTCGTGGCAGAGAATAGGCGCTGGCTATGGCTATGTAATGTATGGTACGCCAGCGCCCCTCTACGCTTCTGTAGAAGTATATCGCCTATTAGCTTCTACCTCTAGTTTAATACTTCCTAACTAAATAGAATCGAATACTGAATATTTGTAGAAATTTATAAAACGAAATATTTTTATGTACTTATTGCAGCTTTCGATTGATATTTCCAGAGAATTGTAGTTGATATTTCCAGAAGACTCAGGAGGAAGACGTAAGTAGATACTTACCTTCATACTATAATTAGGTAAACGATTGCCTTGGCACTCCTGGTAGGTAGTTTTCGAAGTCTTACGCGGCTGAAATTATACATAAAGCTTGGTTCTTTTCCAGGCAGTATCTACATACAATTCTACATCGTTATGTATAGGTACCTGGAAACAAAGAATCCATCAGTATGTATGTAAAAACTTGCTCCACTCGATTATCTCGAAGCACAAAGGTACGTAAAGAACACTAAGTTGCCTTGCCATTCACATCCGCGTACATAGCCTCAGACTCTATCGAGTTGGGTTGCCAGGCGTCAGGACTTTTCCCGACATGTCAGAGACTATGAGTACCAGTCCTGAAACATGCGATTAACAAAATTTCCTTTAAACAGATGACATGATAACTTCAATCCACCAAACTGAACTTAACTTACATAAGCACTAACATCTTTTGAATCCATTTTTCTTTGAAAACAGCCTGGTGGGTACATTTTTTTGGGATCTTTCTTGATCCTTGGAAATATATAAACAGTGATGGGAATTAGGTGAGCTCAAATACCTATTCTTTACGAGAGGACATAGTATAACGTGGTCATAAGTTCATAACCACTAAACTAAGTACCTACTATTTGCACTCAATAATAATAAAAAAACCTCTCTACTAAATCTAACGTCCATCGAATGACAACTGCCCTCTAGTTTGCAGAATTTAGTGCAAGAATCAGGAATTAAGTCAAGAATTTACAACCGTCTATCTGGCAACTTTAATCAAGATCGAGGGAAGGGATTGGTCCGGCGTTGAGTCAGCGACTTGCCCCAAATTCCAAAGCACACCATCCGTTCAAGACTGATCGCCCAGAATAACAACCCTGTTCCAAAGCTGTACGAGCCAGATTCCATCGACAGCGCCAACTAGAGAGCCGTTGTTTCATAGTTCCAGTGATCTATGTAGTGTTTAATGTCTAGCAGATGCTTTATGGATGTTACAACAGTTAAAATCGCTTGCAAGAAGCAATCATTTTAATAGGACCGTTGCCCGAAGACTTCCAGTTTATGCTAATTGAGAAGCTGAGCTTTAGAGAGCTTGCCTGGCCATGTATAGGCATTGCTTGCCTACCTCAAGGGGACTGAACGTTGGTGACAACCAGTGTAAATATGATCCGTAAAAAGTATGCGTAATCCATGAGCGCATTCATATTGGTGTTTCTAAGCGTTCAACGTTGCAAGTGACTGGAACTACAGCTCCAGTCTTAGACCTTACCTGGAAAGCACATGAATAGAATTTTAACAAGCTGCGCAGTTATCATTTGAACAATTGGAGTCGTGTTGTCATACAAAAGGGATGCTGAGTCGCGATAAAAGGTTAGTTACTGCCAAATAGGGTACGCACGCAGGCGCAGCGAACGGGGCGCCATGCTGCCGCCACGCACAATGCCGCCATTTTTAAAGGAACAGAATGTACTCATGTTACGTATATCTAAGTCGATCATTCAATGTACTCACGCTTATATACAGTTGCTGATCCGTAAATAAATGCTGGTGATCCATGAGCCTTATTACAATGTGATAAGGTTCACGTATCACCGGCATTTTTGTTACATGCTGTATGTATTCCCAAGGAATATATGCGCTCTACTGAGCAACTATCTGTATCGATTAAGTTAGAGTTCAAACATTGTTCAAGTACTTCAAGTCGACTAAAGGAGCTTAGTGAAATGGAAATGAAACTATGGTTACGTTTATGTTTATTTAGAATTTATGTCGATCCGTTTTATTATAAGTCTTTGCCTCGTGGAAAGCGTCGTTCTGGTTGTTATCTTTTTTGCGACAGCTACCCATAGATATAGGTATATTTTTTTTCTTTTTTTCATGTCGACTGCAATTTTTTTATGGTTCATTTATTTTACATAAAAAAGGAGAGAATAATTAGGTACAGTCAAATTCCTAATATTTATTTTTCATCCGATACCAAAATCGATATACTTAAATTGTTTATCGATTGAACCCATCCATCTATTTCGCCTGGAACTTCAACATTGAATCCTATATATTTTCTAAAGTCTCTCAATGAACTCGGAAATCGGAATACTAACGATCCTTGTCATACAAATCGGAGTCGGAGCGACACCCGTTGATCGTCCATTTAATTTTAGTGTTAAGTTAAGACAAACAAAGATAGGTCCTTGGCGCAGACCCTCGTCCTTCAGGGTTGCGGGATCCCGGGAATATCGACTCAAGAGTGCCATTTTCTGAGAACCGAGCCCAAGCGTGTTTTTTACACGCGTTGCCGTAGGATTTTAAATATTTTGATCCTGGTTTTTGCTGGAATGTCACGTACGCCAACTGGGTACTCAGTTACGAGCTATTATAATCATATTTTACGGAGCTTTATCATAGTTAAAGCCATCTCAATTATTTTTAATAGTACGCTCGCAGTAAAAATTACTAGAGACCTAATAAAAAAGCGCATTTGTAATTGAGAAGAAAAGCTTGCATTTAAGAAAAGCACTGGAAATCCAACTTTTTCAGCGTAAATATGTCAACCAATCAAAAAATATAGTTTACATCGTAGCATAAAGCCGTAAAAGAAAGCAGAAAAGCTATGAATGAAAGAAGTCAAGCGAACAGATAACGTGATAATAAACGATATTGCGGCAGCGTAAATCAGAATATATTTTTTATAACTAATACTCTGGGTCCAAGTTTGTAAACTGTAGCAAGTATCAAGTAACATAGGGCGTGGTATAAATTCCATTCCCTTAGCGCCAGCGAGCCTACCTGTGGTGTAAAAAAACGTTCTGGCCGCGCCGCGTCGGCACTTTTGAGATAATTTATAAGGCTTTGCCTTTCTTGGAATTTCGAAATCTCGTCTTCGTGCCCAACTGTGGAATGTAACGGATTTCGATAGAAAAAATCGAGTATTGTAGTCGATGGCGCGGGTAAAGATGTGGAAATAGTTTTCGATTAAACGCGAACGAAAGCAATCTCGATCGCATTGGATCAAGCTAATTTAATGGGGGCTACCATGTTGCCGCTCACCAGGCGACGCCATGCGTGGGTCTTGTGTCCATGAAAGTACATATTGTTAAAGTATAGTTTATAAGTTTCCCACAGGACCCACCTTCCACTGCGCTGCGCCCCTAGCGGCGAAATGACTCGCGGTCCCCATTACGTTGCAGTCGATTTTTTTTTATTATCACATCATGTTCAATATCCGTTTAGCATTCCATTACTTTTCGATAGTAAATAAACACATACCCTTGCGACATGATCTGCGTCTCTTTAATACTAACCGTGTTAAAGAGAATATTGAGCGATCGAAACCAATAAGGCTCCAAAGTGTTCGCAAAGAACAAGTCTATTGGGCAAAGCCAGCTGGCAAAGTTGAAACAGGAAGACGGCAGCATAGCGTCAACAAAAGCAGAGGTTTTAGGTGAGATTGAGAGGTTCTATATATGGACAGTAAAGTTATACACTTCGGTCGCAAAGCCCGTTGACAGCTTGGTAGGAGATCTAAGAGCCAGGCTGTCCCGACATTACACCGAAGATATCCCGGACATCAGTTTGTACGAGATGGCCCTAATTAAAGAAGCTTAAGAACAACAAGGCGTCGGGCTATGACGGAATCCCCACAGAGCTTCTGAGAGCGGGTGGAACATCGGTATTTAAAGTCCTTCAGAAGTTATTTAATTCCGTTTTGTCCGAGGGCAAAACGCCTGAAGCATGGAACAGAAGCGAGGTGGTGATGTTCCTCAAAAAAGGTGACAACAGCCTTTTGAAGAACTAGCGTTTGTGGACTATGAGAAAGCCTTGGATTCGGTGGAAATATAGGCGTTGCTTGAGTCTCTTCAGCGTTGCCATGTTGACTATCGGTACATCAAAGTGTTTATTTAGTAACGCCACAATGTCGGTCCGAGTACAGGAGCAGAGGACCAAGGCGATTCCGTTGCAAAGAGGCGTAAGGCTGGGAGACGTTATCTCACCGAAATTGTTTACTGCAGCAATAGAAGACGCCTTCAAGCTCCTTCATGCTTCAGTCCTTGCTATTCCAGCAAGGACTGGAGCATGAAACTCAGCACCATGCTCGTCCGACATATCTCGGTGTCTCAAGGCGAAAGTTTTCAATTAATGTGTGGTACCAGTGATGACTTACGGCACCGAAACGTGGCCCTTCACTATCGGCCTCATCTCAAAACTCAAAGTCGCTCAACGAGCTATGGAGAGGGCTATGCTCGGAGTTTCTCTACGTGATCGAATCAGTAATGAGGAGATCCGTAGACGAACTAAAGTCATCGACATAGCCCTCCGGATTAGCAAGCTGAAGTGGCAATGGGCAGGCCACATTGCACGCAGAGCAGATGGCCGATGGGGTCGAGTGGAGACCACGGTTTGTGCAAACGCAGCGTAGGTTAGGACGCCCGGGAGATGCTGGATGCAGGTCGCTTCCAAACGGTACATATGGATGGAGGTCCAAAGGGGAGGCCTATGTTCAGCAGTGGACGTCTTATGGCTGATATGATGATGATGATGATGATGAATAAATAAACAATACACATTCTCATGAGGACTAATGCGTTCTATGTACTGACACATATACGATGCATACTTACTAACAGGCGGCCGGACGGACTTACAGCTGCATCCTTAAGTCCACATGAGGTCCGTATAAAATCCGGTCCAGGTAGGTAAGTACGTGTATTGATTGAAGCAAGAACTTACAGGCCTTTAGCAGAGAAGCAGGTCCTTAGGCAATAGCAGAAGGTGTAAAAAATCAACTACAAATATCTCAATAACGTCTAAATGTTTTAATGTCCCGCATGTGGTCGAGGGTAGGTAGAAAATGAGTAAACCAAGTTGTCTGTAATAATTCTAACTTCTAAGTAATTTTGCTTTCCCATTTATATACTTAATCTCCATTTATTCGTTTGTTCCACATACACAAGTGTCTGTATTAAGGTTCATTATCTATATGTATACTTCTTAATTCTTAAAGATTCCACTTTAAAGGCCACGTAGTAAAGCATCTTGTTTAAAAATCTCTTTGTGCACAAACGGCCGGCCCTGTGGCCTCGCTGGAATGAAGTAAAATAAGTCCGTTCAAGGCGTCCTGTATAAATACGTAGCTATATCCCAGTCCCGACATAGCGAGAGGAGTTCTGGGAAAGCGGGCCGCATACCACGCCGCCGTCGCCTCCAGGGCGACAAAGATAACCGAGGGCTCGCAGACGCGCAATGCATTGTCAAGTGCAACTGCAGAACCAAACAGTAACGGGGAGTGGCTATTCGTACTTTAAGTAGTAATAGATACAATGATATGATTTCCTGCATATTCTTTCAGCAAATATTAAGAAGACCCCTCTAGCTGTTGTATTGAACCCTTTGGCTATTTAATCAGCTGAACCGGCAATGTCATTTCTATACGAATCGTATCGAAATCGAAACGCGAATTATCAATCTCACTGATGCCATACAGTTCCAATTACAGTGTAAGTTAATTATAAGTGATTAGGCACCTACTTACTTAGTTATAAGCATTAACACGTAGAATAGGCTAGTATTTAAGATGTACATATACTAACAACATGATCCTTTGTTGGTCCTAAATAAAGAAATTAAATAAAATATACAAACATTTCTGCCGATTTTTGCGCGGGAGGGGTACGTCAAATGGCTATTCATACGTTAAAACAGCTATGTCTGATAATCCATACAATGAGTATCATTGTTTGTCATATGCTTTCGACAGCGGGGTAGGTAGGCCTGTCAGGTCGTCAATAGCTACTCCGTCTGGTTTAGGTAATACTAAAAGATTGAACGTACTGGGTAATGGGTTAAACCCAAACCACACAAAGTGTTCTTAGATGACACGACCTTCGTTAACGAACGTAGGTATATTGGTATATAAGAGATAGGCAACCAAATCTTTAGGATTTCAATAGGTACTTTAAATTGGTTCTGGAACCTTCTGCATCTCTTTACCCGCGGCACGCTCACATTAACTGAGCGCTGGTCGGTGATTACTGATTAGGTAGGTACAGTCGGCTACAAAATATGAATACAGCCTAAGAGCTAAAAATATGTATACCTAGTATACCTACAGACTTTTTTGCCTGAACATTAAGGTCGCGTCGTGTGTACATATTTTTGGCACTTACGCTGTATTCATATATTTTTAGCTGACTGTAACTACCACACACTCGACATGAATGCGTGCGTGCATTATGCTTCTTCGATCTATGGTTGAAGTTATTTTTTTCCTAATCAGTCCACGATACTGATTACAACCTTAAACGGATCACCAGCATTTTTGTTACAGCCTGTATAGACTGGGTATAATAATTAAACGGGTCTAACGCGAATTAATTTGTTTACCTTATTTACCTGTGTCGAAACGTCGGTAAATAAGGTAAACAAATTAATTCGCGTTAGACCCGTTTAATTATTATGTTTAAATATGTGTTTAAATCGCGAAAGTTTTAAATGTTAGACTGGGTATAGTTTTGTTTTTGGAAAATTATCAAAACTATGGTCTACCAACCACGATGCATAGATTAGTCCAATTTCCACCAATTAACGGCCTCCTAGCTGAGTTGGTAGGTAGTGAGGTAGTGACTCTGCCTACGAACAGGAGGTCCCGGTTCAAATCCTGGTACAGTCAAGTGTAAAAATATGGTGGTGCACATCTTACTCAAAAATATGCCCATAGCATAGCTTACCATAGCTTATGCCGGTGTAATAAGAGCGTAGGCCGTAGTACGATATTTATGAGTCGATTATGTCGAACCATATTTTTGCACTTGACTGTACCTACCCATAACAAAAGCTTTAAGCTTAGGGAAGCTACTGTGGGACTAGGTCGATTTGTGTAAGATTGTCCCATAATGTTTATTAATTTATTTACCTGCAGTTTCGGCTATACTCGCTAGTTCTCTATATCTATCTCTGTAGTTACTTATATTTCTACACTTTCGATATTATGATTGAAAGAGGCGACGGAATGTCCCCTAGTCCCATGAAACTCGCACGTGCCCGGTACTATTTAACTTCGGTGGGTTATTGGTACTTCCGCTTGTTACGTCATCAGGAAATTCAGGAACAATCCGAATGACGCATTACCCTATTTACCCAACGCGATATGGAGCATGCATGGCCATGACACATATTACTGATATTTCACAACATCCAGACACCCTAAGATCGTCTGTTTAGTATCTGACGCCGTGATAACTACTTAAACATCTTCATTAACGTGTCGTATGTCCGACCAATTTTAAATTATTAACTTGTATAATTTTAATACTTACGGTTGATAAAAAATGGTAGGTACTTACTTAAGTATATCGTGTAAAAAGTTAAATATTGCGTAGGTAGATACCACTACGCAACTAGACTAGTGCTTTTTGCTTACCTGTATTTAAAAAACCTACAATTTTGTGTGTGTTTTTCCACTTTTGCAGTGCGATCAACATCGCTAGATGTTGTAAATGCCAATGCAATTTGTTGTAATTTAAAACAAAAACATGTAACTGATATGTGTGAGTGCCATTTTCTCGCGAAAAATTGTAAGCGATTTGCGATTATGAGAGAGTTTGTAGACCCTTTATATATGATGGCCGCTCCACACAATGGGCCACCGTGGGCCATTACCTATACGTGACTTAGCTATACGGCAGAACGGGACGGCAGTATGGCGTAACCCCTCTTACTCATAACTGCGTCCCTTATCAGCGCCCATCACGACCCATTGTGTGGAGCGCCCATGAAAGGTCGGACGGTGCACTTGTCAGAGGGCGTGCCGCGAACCAAAAAATAATGTGAGTCATGTCAGTGACAGAGAGATAAAATTTCGTAAGTACGTGGTTTCGTGAAGGACTCTCAGGCATTAGAGTCCGACTATGCTAAGTTTCCTAGATTTTGACAGCACAGACTGTGAAAGTGCACCATAATTATAGTGCGTCATAATTTTGATAGAAGTTTGAAGTTTGATGTTTTTTTTTTTGATATTTTAAATAACACTAAAATTTAACAGTTAATTTGCTTCGAATAGATAAGGTGGTTTGACTAACAAACAGCTTAACCCGACCGCCTGGATAGCTGTCTGCCGTTATTGCCTACTCTGTGGCAGCGTTAAGTCACGAAGTATAAAGTGAACGCGAGGCAGACAGCCGCGGCCGGATTCATTCATTAAAATATGCATTTATTTTGTTACCAACCCGCCGACACTGCTTTACAATGCTCGATCATATTATTCAGACTGCACATGGAGGTTTAAACAAGAAATAGTTATTTATCATACAAGGGGGCAAAGTTGTTGTTTAACTCTCGGGCTTATATTGAGACCCGAGCAAGCGAAAGGTTCCAAAACTGGAATCTTGAGCTTTACGAGGGTCTCAAGGCACGAGAGTTCAACAAACTTTGCCGCCGAGTGCAATACAACATACGAAAAAAACTCAAACAAAACAAATCAGTAGGTATTTATTTCAAAGCAATCATCAAGTCAAGGTGGTAGAGTGCATGTTCAGATATTTTGAGCACCTTCGCAGCTCCAATATATCTGATGTATAGACAAATCATACAAAAAAGGCATATTATGTCAAACTAAGGTATCACCAATCACATCCTATATCACAGGTCTAGAAAAGTCGTCAAAACGTAAAAACGTCAAAAAGTTCATTGCATTCTCAGGCAGTATGGCTTTTTCCTTTAGTCTATACAAAATATTTATAAAAATTACTTTAAGCTCTAGAGGATAAAACACAGTTTTGTGCTCTGAAATTAATGGACAAACAGCGTGTTTGCGAGCAGTGTGGTGAAAACATGTTTTTATATACCCACATATCATTAGGCCTCAATAATGCGTTCATAAACCGGATATAAAGACCCCTATAATAATAAAAAAAAAAAATTGTTATAACAAATTTCTTATCTGTGAAAATTTTATTATACCTAGCTAAATAATTATTATTATCGATTCCGATAATATTTTTATTTTCAAATTTCGAACACTCTGACACACATAGAAATTGTAAATAAGACAGCTAACCAATGTAGCGGTGGCACGATTAGTTTACTTCGCCTACTTTAACAGTTTATTATCGTATGGTCTGACTCTGTGGGGCTCAGCTGCCGATTTGGAAACAATTTTTGTTCTGCAAAAACGAGCAATTAAGGCAATAATATACCTAATCTAAAACGACGGGAGTCATTAAGAGATTTTTTTAAGAAAATAGAGATCCTTACCTTGCCTTCACAATATATTTTTGAAATTATAATGTACGAGGAGAAACTTGTACGATTTCCCTACTAACACCGATAAACCTAAATTTACGAGGAATACGGGGAAACTTAAAGTTTCCCTTTATAGGCTTGTAAAAACCAAAACGTCGTTTCTGGGAAATTGTACAAAGTTCTACAACAAAATTCCACAAACAATTTGTCAACTCACGGACTCAAAATTTGAATCCGTTGTAAAACAAGCACTTATTGCTAGGGCTTACTATAAAGTAACGGACTATATCAATGATAAGGATATATGGAAAATGTTTTCCAATACTTTAAATAAGTGATGTCTTTGTCTGTTTATTGATTGTACATGTAATGTCCTTTAGTTTTATTTATTTTTATTGTCTTGACCTGATTATGTATTAGAAATGAGTTGAATTACCGATGTATACCTACTTAATTCCAATTATTGTGATAATTTTTATTTATGTTATTTCTTATTTTGTACAATTGTACTCTTTTTTGACATTCATAGGTGCATTACGTTAATGCCTAAATTGAAGAATAAACGAATTGAATTGAATTGTAATTGACCTCTATTCTAATATCGATGATGAGATGACGTTTAGTATGAAACGAATTGTCAATGGGAGCTAC
Source organism: Lathronympha strigana (assembly GCA_949128165.1). NCBI lineage: Eukaryota > Metazoa > Arthropoda > Insecta > Lepidoptera > Tortricidae > Lathronympha > Lathronympha strigana. The sequence continues at coordinate 8,734,359 of OX421911.1, forward strand.
CGTATTGTCGCTCACCAGTCGGCGCCACTCATGCGTGGGCCCTGTGTTAGTATGAGAGACTTGTCAAAGTGACGTTTGAAATGTTCCCGCAGGACCCACGTTCCACTAACGCCCCTAGCGGAAAATCAACTCGCGGTAGTCCTCACAGAGGAAGATCACTTTTGCAATGGACAGACAGACAGAAAAAAGCTCTTTTAACTGGTAAAGAATAGCAATAATATTGTCTGACAGTAGAATTTGTTTTTATGCAAAAAAAATTAGATTTATATGCAAAAAAATAGGGAGGTAATTGATAAGCCTCCCTATTTTTTGCATATAAATCTACTGTCCGACTGTAGTTGTCAGACGATGCCATCCATATACGTTCGGGCAATCCGTCGGATCTCCATAGTGGGCATGTCCGCCGGGCATCCGCCAGAAAAATTTCCCATACAGTGATTGGCAGATCCGGCGGATATGCCCGGACGTATATGGCCAGCACATAGCAGGTATATTGGCTTTCTACCAAATATGTATAATGAAAACATGGATAGTAAAAAGACCAACATACCTATTCACCGTCTCGGGGACTCTTTTGAGCATTCATGTCTATAGGAACAAAACGTAGGTACCATGACGTGTGGTCAAATAGCCTAAGAATGCCATTCAGATTATTTTTCAGGGAACTTTAGTGGTTAATATTTGATACTGACATTACTGACAGCTTACAATTTTATCTTGAAAAGGAAGGGACCTCGGCGAAGTTATGACTAAAATGTTCGTTGGTTTTCCCCATATGGTCAAAAGAACCCATGCCACGCCCATATTATGCACACGCCTTAACATTTATATGTTACGTGAGTTACCGAAGAGCAGGCCTTATGAAGGTATCTAGTAGAGGTAGTCAATCCTAAATGTCTATTCTATATATATATACATATACTTAACTTCTATAAATTGCTTCTTATCTCTTGCACATATAAAATGTACTTAAGCCCTAGATTACCTAAACACGAAGTGATATAGTGATATTTTGCTGTAATTGTACTTATGTGCCATATACCTATTTAGACAACGCATATGCATAAACAACTGCATAGGTACCTCAATGTGACAAGATAAGCGGTAAGTATTGGGTGGGTAGGTAAGTAAGTACCAATGAATGATTAAATGATTTTACCTTCAACAACATAATATATTGGACCAAATTCTTAATTTTGTGTCTATTCAACTAAACTGTACATTATTGTAGATTGTAAATACACGAATATGGTAGACACACTCTTTGAGATAATAATTACATGCATCTTGTATGTCTTTGCAAATAATTGAGGACGCCACAGTCTTAACCGTAACTGTCGTTTACGTTGAAAACACTCTGCCCCCTCTTAAGTAATTCATTTATTAAATAAATAATCACAACATCTCATAATATGGAAAAGAAAAAGACAAAAATTCGCAGCTGTGGCTCAGAATGGCAAAAAAAATGCCACAAAAGGGTTAGGTACCTATCCGCCCACATTTTCCAAAAATATTAACGAGAAAATGATAATTAACGACCTTCTATTGTGGCAGTTTAGGGCCAATACCTTCATTTTATATGAGAGTTTCAACTTTTTAACAAGTTTGGAGCTAATGGAACTTGTATGCAACTTTTCTGTTGGACTTTCGTACCTACTTCATGCTCAATCTCGTGCTTTGGTTGTGGATTTCCACATTCACGACGTCCCCCACAAAACACCATGATAGTCATCTGTACAATATATAGCGCCTTCCTTCAGGTTTTAAGGATAAAGTATTTGATTTGAAGAGATCTTAAACGGACGAAACGTAGGTATGTATGTACATACCAATGTACAGGATGGTTTTCATCCGCCACTCCCAAACAAACTTGTAGTGTAGATACCTAAGCCCTAAGCGGTCGCTAAACAACACAACCCCTAAAATGTAGGTAATCCAGTGAATTAACCATTTGGCAGGCGGGGGATGGACAGCTGCCGCGCACCGCGCACGTGGCTCGGCAGCTGCCCGCGCACGGGCAAGCTGCGCGCGCACCTGCCGTGAAGTTTCGGGACCAGAAGGCCTACCACGAACCACGAACGAAGTTTCACCTCTCTGTCGCACTTGAGTGAGAAATCACAAGTGCGAAAGGGAGGTATACTTTCGTTCGCGGTTCGTGGTAGGCGCTCTGGGTTCTGCGGATCAGGTAGGTAAGGTACGTCCTTTAGGAACTTGTCTAGCCCGCCTACACGGTCGGCGACAAAGCTCCAGACAAAAGTGTGCACACCGGGTAGCCGGCGGTTAGCCACCAAATTGTATAGAGTACCGGCCAAGGCGCAGTGTGGGAGCTGTGTTGGTAACCGTCTAAAAGGCATTTTAATTATGTCTATGGTCCAAGCTTCAATCCCTGCAAATTGCCAATTTGATTGGACTACCAGATTGGCGATGGCGTCTACACGGGGCGTTAGTCAGATTGTGCGTAAAATTGCTTCGTCTGGACCCTTTTAACAAGGTACTATTTTTTCGTGGGGTTCATAGGGGGCTAGTACCTAGTACTCGGGGCTCTCTTAGGTCTCCTTAAGCAGAAGGCGGCTATCTTTGAGAATGAAACTATAGTACTCGCTAATGTTACCATAATGTCATAGCTGTTCACTGTTCACATTATTATTTTAACCAAAGACGGAACCTCCGATCGGCATTTTACCGCAGCTAAGGCATTTTTTTCGAACTAAATTCTCAACAGCTGACGGTCGGCATCTGCCTCAACTTTTAATTGAATTGACACAACCCGTACCTACCTACCGATAAAATAAAAACCGAAGAATACTACCCTTCTTTGTTCGTGTATACTATGTAGTCTTGTATGAGTACAGGTACTTACCCACAATATGGAATTTACCTACGTCTAAACTAAATACAAATAGTCTGCTTACAATGAATTTTACGTAACAGAACTCTATAGTGGCTTCGCCATGGTTTGCATTTTGCTCGTTCTTAACTGGTGGATGCGAGATGCAAGCACTATCTATCTAATTTGCGTAGTCGCTATCGGGTACGGTGACGTAGAACTATTACACATAATTATGATCGGCTACCAGCTCCGAGAAAATGTACAAAAACCGTAACGTCTAATCCGTAGTGTTCATCAAACATAGCACTAACTACGTCATAGTCAACCTTTAATCTTTGCATTTATTATTGTGTAAGAAGATCACGTCATGTCTCATGTCACACCCACAACATAGTGACCAGTCGATGATACACGTGGATACACGTGAATTAGGTACTTATCTTAAAACGTACCTATGTCAAGCGCAGGTCCAACCAATAGAATCATTTCAGTCGGCGCCAGCATCTAGTGGCTGCATCAACGCGCTGCAGGTAAATAAATCTTGTCTATGCTTCGATTTATTCATATCAGCATTATCAGCTGATCTAGTGATCGCCGCACTTTAGGATTGATTTTTCCTTAGCACTTGGCACAGTCGCGGTCAGATATAGGGAACTGAACGGCAAAGGTGGCCACAAATATTTGAACGCGCATTTAATATCAAAGCGTTGAGTGGATGCTCAGATATTTTTTAATGACTATATTTATCCACTATATTTAATGGCAACTGTTGGTACATTGGTTGATTTTATAATAAAATAAGTAGTAAATTTAATACGAATCAGTGTGGCGTAAGCGTAACGTTTTATCTGATAATCGGTATTATATGTTACGAACGTGTTTAATTGGTTTTCTACCTTCATACTTAAGTAACGGTTTTGCGATACCTGCACACTGCACAATAATACTCAAGGGAAGTTACCAAAGTCCCGTTCCTAGTTTTTAATAAAAAAAATAACATGTCACAATAACGTCAAATCCTTGCATTGATTAATTTCATAATAATTTACACGAAACGAGCCGAAGTTGATTATTATTGTAAGTTTTCAGTTCCAAAGCTCGCTTTTTCTAGTTTATCACAAGAAGATCATGTTTTTATTTTCAGAACATTAATATTAGGTAAAATGAGCACCAAAACAAAAAGATGTCGAATAATGTAATTAAAGAATGGCAGAAAAAACCTCACATAAAAATGCGGGAGGTGCATCCGCTGCTGCTGCTGCCGCTGCCACCTCCTCCTCCTCCGACCCAGTGGCTTCCGGCAGCAAGGACGCATTATTATCCTCTGGTGAGTTAATAACCTAAAATACCCAAATGCTCCTAAGTAAATAAAAACAAAATCTATTTTTTTTTCTGTAAGAGGGCCTAGCCTACCACGAACCTCTTCGTTCGTCTATTGATCACTCTATTGCTCTCGAATATTCAAGCCAAAAAGAGACAAATAGACGAACGAAGTGCTTCGTGGTAGGCTCTCAAAGAACAATTGAAAAAAGTACCTAATTGTTATTTACCTTTAATTAGATACATACAAAAACATGGTAGGGTATTTAAACATTAAACTTGATGTGCCAATTTCGTCTTTATGGCCATATCACTTCGTGCGACAAATATTTACTATATACTTACTACCTATTGAGCATGAGCAGCGCCAATCCAACTCGAGCAATTACAAGACTGCGAGTGCGAGCGAGAGATAACGCTACGTGCTACTAGCGCGCGCGTACGAAGTGAAGTCACAACATAACCAACCCAACGTCAGCTAGCCGATTCTGTCCGACTTCGACGTCAAATTCAGTTGCGATGAGTTTCGCGCTCATGTAAGAAGTGTATGTTGTTATTGTTTACGTTTTCGGTGTGAAGTGTGAGTGCGGACAGAAACAGCAAAACTAATTTGCTGGTGGATACATTTAGGATTGATGCATTTCAGTGGATTCTACATTTAATTGGAATTTCTAAAATGGAAGCTGTGAGAGGTGAATAAAATGTTTTTTACTTACATAACCTTTCCATATGTGCGAAACGAAACGAAGGCAACGTCAAATTTCTTATGTACTGTACAAGCAGTCTGCCTCTTTATTGCGGAATGTTTGTACGCTACGTCAGCGGGCAACGTTGGATATTAATCAGCATTTTAACACTGGCGTTTTTAACCTTACTTTTGGGAGATTTTATTTGTATGCCTACCCCAAATAGTTGCTTACTTACGTTGCTCGCATTCCCTGGACTTATTTTTAGTTCGGCATATTGGAAGCTTCCAGTCAACACAATTAGAAAGTTTAACTAAATGATACACTCGTAACAGAGTAGTGTAGAAGATACTATACAGCAATTAATAAAAATATATGGTACCTATTGGAACAGAGGACACTGGTCTCTGAGCAGCTGTTATATGAAAGTAAAGAAACTTTATAGCAATTAATTAAAAGATATGGTACCTATTGGAACATGGGATACTGGTCTCGGAGCAGCTGTTATATGAATGTCACTTGCTGCTGCATAAACATCAGAAATTTTCTTCTTCAGGAATTTGTTAACTTACTACTTACTATAAATTATACACATCAAATTAGAATTCCTCCCTATTTTAAAGATTAGTTACTTATTTCTAAAATGAATACTGGGAATTGTTGAAGGAAAATTAGCAATCAAGTCTTGGAATAATCTACGAATTGTATAAAATAGCACTTTAGTATCAATTCGAAGAAATCTGTAGATAAATTTCCATTATCTGGAATTTTATCATTGAAGTGTTGAATATGTTGCCTATCAGTGTAATCTTTAGTGTTCATTGACAATACTCCTTTCTGTAAGCCTTGTTTTTATTTTAAACTAATTTGTACTTTAACATCACTAAAAATAATAAGTAACAACAAAAAGATAAACACAGTAATGTTGCTTCTATAATCATCCTTTAGTCATTTTTTGGTAGTGGCCTTGGGTTAGAGGCAAACCCAAAAGGGGCCTCTAGCTGTTGGATTGGTGCATGACCTCACTAATTTGGCAACTACTTGTGCGAGAACTGGCATACAAAAAGATTTTATGTATTCTAGTTATATGCATGTTAATAATTTGTATTAATAGTATAGGATTTCCATGGCAGTAGCAAACACAAAAATAAGTTTGTTAATAACAGGATAAAACATAATATCTTCCTTCCTTCCTTGAATTCTGCACTGAAAATGTACATATACATACATGAAGTTTAAAGTTAGTTGTCCATTGTTTCCTTCAATGCTCATAATTTTCAGTATTATTCCATGTAACTGATAATGGTTGGAACTACTGGTAGCGCCCTCTGTTAGTGCTTTATGACACTGCATTGTCTATACATGGACTAGTAAATACTTATCTATATATAGCTGTTTACACGATAATATCACTACCATTGTTACTATTAAGTATTTGACAAAAATTTAATTCTAAAACAATAAAAGATGGATGGAGACATTTAATTTAGACATACACTGTTTGTATATAGAAATACATAAACCTATATATGTACAAAATATCTTTAGGTAAATAGTAACCCACACTCCACATGTTCTTTCCTGAAGGATTAAAATGGGTGGTTCATTTTTTAATTTTTTTTCTCAGACAGAAATGTTTTTTAACTTTCTCTCCACTAATCTACATTTTTTGGTTTTCACAAGTGACTATGTTTATGATAAAGCATCGGAATTATTTTAGTCAGACTTTTAGGTGACTAGGTAGACTTTTAGGTAGGTGTTACTTTGCATAGTTACTCATACAATAAATTTGGAATTTGATGAGGATGATTTATTTGTATGCACAGTGGTTCTAAGATGTTTAATATGTGGACAAAAAGAAATAGGCATTCATTTAATTAACTAGTGTTTAGTTAATTAAAATTATAGATACTATTTGCCTTTATCGCTAGTTTGCTTGCTTCAGGTATATTATTACAATTTTTTTTAATCAAATAACTCGCGGCGCCTTTTTTGTCGGCGGGAGCGGCCTTTAGTTAACTCCACTGTGGAATGTAGTTACCTCGCGGCTGAACCCGAGTACTTACAATATACGAGCGGTCTGCTGTCTGGTCGGCGCTGGCGGCTTTCATTATAGAGCCCTCTTCAGAAACGCGATTATACGAAACAACTGAGAATCCCATTTTGCTCATTAAAATTTGCACACGCGCTCGTATCTCATTTCACAAGCAGTTTCGTTTTATAATGAAATCTTCCCTTTGTTTGATGAACCCGAAGATAGCTTGTCTTAGGTTTCTTTGGGTTTTATTCAGTTTGTTTTATTACGACGGCCTCTTAGTATAAACGCGCCTTGCATATGCACCATCTGGCGGATGTTCACTTCAGCTGACACCATTTCCGCTTCTATCCTTTCATTTATTTTTTCATCTTTTATGGTGCGTAAACGAAACCGGTACTGTAAAAATTCATTCATGATTTTTTCAGTTGAACCAAAAATAACTTTATAGCTCGCCCATTCTTTGTTTAAACATCCGTCATACTTTGCTTCTTTAAATCTGAGTTATGATATTCTAAACCATTTTAAAAGCCTATGAGAATGCGCCCGTAGTAACAGTAACTACATATAATACCTAGACTGCGTGCGTAGGCGCTACAGGCGAGGGAATGGAATTCGAAAGCCGAGCGCCGACCACCCATAGTCATGAGAACGCGGCCCCGTCCCCGTCCCCACGGCTTACTCTCAGGGCGCCGCCTCTCGCCGCTCTCTTAAAGCCACAATGCTGAATTTCATTTGCTCTGTGCAAGTAAATTGGACCTAGAATGCGTTTTTTTTTATACAAAGCTGATTTAGCCAGATCTGAGGAAAGTTGGAATAGGTACTAAAATGTACTAACATCCTTAACTAGCAATAACACAATATGTGAATTTAAAAATAAATTACAGATATAGATTTTATACGAATTACTGCACATAGCAACTTGTATTAGAAACACAAATTTGATCATTACAATACGTGAACCCAAATTTTCTACTTACGAAAGTACTTATACTTAAGTACTGTCCGCATTCCTGCCACTTTTTATTCGGCATTAGAGCCGCTCAGCAGTACCGCCACATTCCTCAGGCCCTTTTTTACGCGGTTTCCGCCGGAGACGGCAACGTCGCGTCTCAAATATGAATGAAACCCGGTCGCCTGTGTGCGGCCCGGCAACGTCGCTCCAGACGCCAGCCTGATTGAGAACTTTACAACTCTCCCACAGAGCGTCCCTTCACGCTCACACTTATCGTATAGCCGCTATAGACGTAGCTGGCGTACAATGAACACCAGTTCGTTTACCAAGGCATTCTTTGTCATAAACGACACTATAAGCTAGTGTCAGATTTGACCATCTAAAAATGTACGGGTCGAATGTTTCGTTTTAGTATTGCGATTTAATCTCCTATGGATAACTTAATGGATTATGGATATCCTAATGGAGGCATCATTAACATCGTATTTAACTTTTTAACGCTCCCGCTTTTCGCAAGCTTATGTCGAGCAACTTAGTTCACATTTGGCTACAGTCATGTTTGGAATTGTAACAATAAATACTTATAATTATAGTAGCCCGCACAGCTGTGCACCCCTCGTAGGCGAAATGGAACCCTCTTTAAATTTGTACGCATGCGCAGAGGGGGTCATTGCAGCACCATATCGCCCCACCAGGCACAAAGCGAGTAGCCAACGATGCTTGATTCCCGTCGTACGCCATTACCGCACACTGAAATCAAAAAAGTTTATTTTTTCCAAATTGTGAAGCAGTTTAAGGCAATGTGTTATTTGAGTATTACGTGATTAAAGTTAGAAGTACATAGTTTTTATCAAAATGCCGATTTTAGTTGACTCCAAGCACAGAAATGGTAAATATCCTCTATTGATTTTTTCGGCCATTATTTGGTTGCGTACTACGTGTCCTTACGCTACGCATTTGTTTCTACGTATTATTTTGTTACTATCTTCATTATCAAACTTAATTCGTACCGATTAAGTATAAATCATGTCGCTTCTTATACATAATAACATGGCTTCATATTTGTTCAACACATCAGTACTTGTCAATAATCAATACTGAGTATTCAAATGTTGATTGTAAACAAAGCTGTAAAATAATCATTAACATTTTGTTGATAATGTGTTCATTGTTATTACCGTACGGTATTAATTGCTAAAATAATGAGTACAGCGTTGTTATCTCGTTTTTGTTGTTGATAAGGTCACATAAGGTTATCGATCCACCATAATTTGGAACTTTGATACAGCTGTTGGTCTAATTTTTGTCCGAGAATTATTTGGTATTGAACCACTGTGCAAGCAAACGTATTTGCGAACAAAACATGTTTATATGGGTTTATCCTTCGTCATTGGAATTTTGCAAGTAGGTACCTACAATTATTCTTGTAGTAGGTACTTTACAAATTCCATACACTATGGGAATACTTAACCGGATCATATTACTAAATAATACTTAATTCAATCCGCGATATTGCAATCTGTCACTCAATCGTACTATATACCTATTAGAACTTAATTAAATCAATGATTCTTTTTCGAATGGAGTCCCCACATAAATAAATAAGTATTATGGGATGAAAAAGCATTGCCGTTTGAGAAAATTAATAAATAGTTTATTTTTCGAGTCTAGAGGTCCGTAACTCCTCCGGGGGTAAAGAATTGATTGCGTGCGTGGAGTGCATGCGCACTGAGTGCACTCGGAGGGGAGGCTGCGGCGCGGAATGCCGATGACGCAGCGAGAACTTGTTGTGGGAGAACTGTTTCTGGACGCCAGACCAACTAGTTTCTATTCGCACACTAGCGCGCCTGTGAGGCCTTTCATGCTAGAGCTGGGTATCGTTTAAATTTATATTAAAGTTTAATCAGGTCTGATGATACTGAAACATCAGAGATACCTACACTAGACATTCTTTAAATAGGTAGATAGCTTCTATAAAGGATGAATGACAAATCATTCATTTAAATATCAAATTACGTTTTTTCGTAGTTGTTACGCAAGTGTATGGGTTTTGTCATTGAGGAAACGTATTAAATATTATTTTCTTTTATTTTCAGTGTCATCAGTAGCGCCGGGCACTGCGTTGTTTAAAAATGCGCCCGCGTCCGCGAAAACTCGACCTCTCGTGGACCTGACGCGACCCACGGGCTACGAGTCCGGCGGCTCGCTAAGTAGCTCGCTGAGCTCCTCGCCCACCTCGCCGACTCTCCCCGTTCTCCCCCTCGCCGTCGACAAACCCGACAACAACCATGTGCTCGCCGCCGACATGCACCGCGAAGAGAACAGACTCAAAACCTTCGACAGTTGGCCCCTGACCTTCATCAGCCCCCAAACTCTCGCCAGCAACGGATTCTACTACCTCGGCCGGAGCGACGAGGTCCGATGCGCGTTCTGTAAAGTCGAAATCATGCGGTGGGTGGAGGGCGACGACCCCGCGCGAGATCACCAGAAGTGGGCGCCCCAGTGCCCCTTCCTGCGCAAGACGGGCGCCGGCGCCGTGGCCAGCCCGGCCACGGACGGCCAGGACGAGTGCGGCGTGCGCGCGCCGCCGCCCACGGGCGCCAGCGTGTGCATGCCGGGGCCCGCGCACCCGCGCTACGCCACCGAGGCCTCGCGCCTCCGCACCTTCAAGGACTGGCCCCGCAGCATGAAGCAGAAGCCCGAGGAGCTCGCCGAGGCCGGCTTCTACTACACCGGCCAGAGCGACAAGACGAAATGCTTCTACTGCGACGGCGGCCTCAAGGACTGGGAGGAGGACGACGTCCCGTGGGAGCAGCACGCGCGGTGGTTCGACCGGTGCGCGTACGTCCAGCTCGTCAAGGGCCGAGATTACGTCCAGAAAGTCATATCCGAGGCCTGCGTCGTACCCGAAACGAAACCCGCGCCCAAACCGGAGACCGTCGCGCCGGCGAAAAGCGAAGACGAGAAATCGGAAGTGGAGGATTCGAAACTGTGTAAAATCTGTTACGAGAACGAGCGGAACGTGTGCTTCGTGCCGTGCGGGCACGTGGTGGCGTGCGCCAAGTGCGCGCTGGCCACGGACAAGTGCCCGATGTGCCGGCGGACGTTCACGAGCGCCGTGCGCCTGTACTACTCGTGAGTGGGAGTGGAGCCCCGCGAGGCTCGCATCTAGTCACGGCCGCCAGCCGCCAGCCGACTGCCGCCAGCCGACTGCCGCCAGCCGACTGCCGCCAGCCGACTGCCGCCAGACGACTGCCGACAGCCCGCGCGGCGTCCTGAACCACGTCGCGATACGCTTCCGAGCATTCTAAGAGACTATAGAATGAGCTGTGATTTTTAATTTAAATCGAACGGCGGAAAAAACGTCTCCGGTCCGACGACAACCCGCTGGCGATCATGTAAATGTTAAACGATTTTAAATTATTTATATATGACATGTAAATTCTTTGTAAATAACAATTTTAGCTTATCATTTTGTCCCACCAGTTGAATGAAATTCTGTATGCTATAAATGATGTCGCGTGCCTTTCTTTTGTGAAAGTGTGGACTGTCTAATAATATGTTACACCGACTAGTCTCTCAAATTATATTTATACTGCCGGGACCCTGAATTACGATTAGCAATTCAAATTATAGTCAAATACCGACCCGGTAACTGGTGGTCATCAAATATATGTAAAAAAGTGACTTCATTTATTGCATTTAAAAGTGATTTTATGTATGATTAATTTGAGACCGTGATTTTTGTAAATCTGATAATATAAACCTGATTATATAGATACCTTAGTATTTTCATTTGGAGACGCTTATTAAGACTATTGTTTAATGAAAAATAGTTAACCTATTATTGTTCCTGTAAATATGCTTCTATTTTGACAATAATTTAATAATTTATGTCAAAAGAGAGTATTAGGTAGACATAATGATAAGCAAATAACTATACTTGTATGTAATTTCGTTTCAATGGATGCAACGTGACATTTTGCGTTAATTATTATAATTAGGAATCTGAGGGTTACTTTGAAACACACAATATCTTCATACAAATTATTTCTCAAGAAAAAAAAACAGATATAATGTACTATTTCGTGTTTCAAAGTGACTCTCAAAATATTGAATTTTAGGTATTTCATCAAATTAACAAAGGTATAACTAGTTAACCGCCAATACCGGATTGATTTAACATCGGCATCAATTTATATCACATAACTTACATTTGAATTACAAATCTCAATAACGTATAATTATTATTTTCAAATTCACATCCAATTGCAAATACGTTCATTAACTCTGAAAAGTTGCTGATTATTTTGTGACAAAATAAAAAAGTTCAGTATACTTGTATATCAGGCTAGATGAATATATTTGCAACTGGGCATAGTCAATAGAAGTTTGCACACTTGAGAGATTAAATTATTGAGCATTGGTCTGAACCATTAGACAGGTAAGAGTTTTTTTCGTCATAATTACTATATATGTTAATTAATGTTATAATAAAACTGTTCAATCAAATTGTTGTTTCTGTTTACCTTATAGAAAGCTACATAATCCTAACAAGGCCTAGTTTATCGCCTCATGCCTAAAAAGTCAGAGCAAAATAAGAATACGTAATTCTACATAGAAGTTCGTTTAATTAAGCAGCTGATCAGAATCGGGCTTCTAAAAACAACCTAGAAAGAATTAGGATCGAAACAAATGGACTGCATACCAACTGCAAATATTTGTAGGTATACCTAATTTGCGAGAGACTCCCCATAAAGTAGCAGTTAATATGCAGTACGTGTTTCAATCCTGAGATAGAACCTAAATGGGTGCTGCAGTTTCATGACGTTGACAATGAACAAACAAACACAAAATCGCCGTCAATGGAAGTTCCATTAACACTAACGATGTAAACAAAAGGCGTCACATGTTTTGTCACTATTTCTCCTTGTTTCTTTACACTACCTCATCAAACACCACTGAAATGATTAACATACAAAACATAAGAAAAATAACATAATCTTGGGGATTTCATTAAAAACTTAAAAGTGAGGTTATTACGATCAATATGGCGGTTTGTTTACATTATGTGCAAGTTGGATGGATGGCGATTTTATCTATCTTATTTGCACATACAGTGCGACAGAAAAAGGTAGATATTTACGGAGGGCGACACTGAGCTTTAGCCGGCAACATTTTATATTGTTCATCTCATTCTGTCGCATAAGCGAGCAGTAAGTTTATTCTTTGACAGGTATCTATAGGTGTTTGTTTACGAAAATAATGAAATATTTGACGAGAGAACTGGTATTGCCACTGTGTATTGCGTTTAGTTCCACTTCATTTAATTTTCACCTTTTTCTGTCGAATTGTAAGTGAATCCTGTCTGGATCGTGTTTTATTGAAAGTCTTGCGAAACAGTAATCACCATGGCCTGTACATTTCATGCCGATGACAGACAAATGACGTCAAACTTCATACAGCATGTTATAGGTTTTACGTGTGAATGAGTAGTGTTACTAGTGTTGTTATTTATTTTTTTTTTTTTTTATACTACGACGGTGACAAACAAGCACACGGCCCGCCTGATGGTAAGCGGTCACCGTAGCCTATGGACGCCTGCAACTCCAGGGGTGTTACATGCGCGTTGCCGACCCTTCAAAAACTTTAACACTCCTTTTTTGAAGAACCCCATATTGTAGTCCTTTGGGAAAACAGTGGCAGGGAGCTCATTCCACAGCCGGAGCGTCCGCGGGAGGAAGTTCCTCTTAAACCGCACGGTACGAGACCATTTAGGCTCCAGGGTATGCGGGTGAACACCCTGCCGACGGCGAGCGGTGCGGTGGTAGAATGCAGCCGTTGGCATCATATCGGTTGGTTGGTTATTGAATAGTGTCAAAACTGTTACGTTCGAATTACAATCGAATGTTGATAGTCTTTATCCGTCAGCAACTCATTGTCATTGTCATTACGTAGGTATTTAAAAACACTGTGTGTTTATATACGTCATTTTGACGAACCGGCATGAAAAGTACGGGTCCTGGTACTCCTGGTAATCACCGGGCTTATACTTTTTCATTAGAGTAGAACTTCACAATCGTGTGTGCAAAAATACAGTCGATCACCCCACCAGGCGACGCACCCACCGCTGAACACCTACCAGGAGCCTGGATTAATTAATAATGATAGTATGGCACACCAACTAGAGGTTTAGTGGCTCTAGAAATTGCATACCTATTTCCGTAGAGTTTAGTCTATGAGTTGGCGTATGGGGCACGCGTCCGCATCAACTTGCCAAAAGGCTCGACACTTCATGCATCAAGCGCGACTTCATGTGCCTTTCGCCTCTCGCGCGAAGTTGTGCTAGAGCGGCAAATAAGAGCGATAAGAGAAAAAAGGCGAAGTATGATGGAAAACTTTATTGAAAACAAATGAAATGATATCAGTTAGTCACAAGTGCTTGCAGGTATTTGTTATCATGTTGCATCAAGTCTTGCTTCAGAGCTGCTATTTTTTTGACCAAGACATCGTTGGACGGGTTGGAGGCTTCAAGCTGTTTGCACTTACGTAGGAACTCGAATATCAGGGCTTGCCCGGCCTCTGATTCCTTGTCCTCTATGTTGGATGCCTCGAAAAGGTTGGTCTCGAGCTGTGCTTGCTTAGTCTCCGCATACTGTAAATGAGATATTTTACTATTAGATATTAATTGCCATAATAAAGTGCAGCATCGTTAGCAGCACGTCAAAATTATTCGCCAGCGGGGCTAAGATGCCAAGCTGATATCCTGATAATTTCTGGATAAGACGATAGTTTGTCGGCACGTTCTGACAATTTCTGATAAGTTTACACAGTTCTGTCAAATGTCTTTGCATTTGGCAGCTGTCACCGTCGCGCTATTCGTGCAACTTATCAGTTTATCGACTTATAGCATTATGTTATGACATTCGTGGAAAATCTTAGACCCGCAGGAAACGATTTTTTGACTTTCCTTTTTTTATGAGTCGTAAAGTACTCGACTATCTAAAAAAGGCAAGCTATTGGGAATCGGCTCTATGAACGCTTGGCCACTCATTTTACTATAGGTGTACTACTTCCGACTTTCAGACCGTTAGTAAAAAAGTGCGGAGAATTTCACGTAGACTAGTTTTATTAATTTAGAACCAAATCAAAATTCAATATTGACCATGATAACTTCTCATCCACTGCTTCAGTTAAACTAAAAATTTATAATGTCCTACGAAGTGACAGACATAATGGAAACAACCGAAAGGTAGATGAGTTATCAACTGGCCAATAATTCCCCTTTGAGCCCTGCCCCACGGATGCCATGGCGATGTCACTAGCTACAGCAGCCACACAATCCATACTGGTATGGCAGGTCTGCTACCTGGCGACGGTTCGTGCGGGCGAGTTTAAAGCGTGTCATAAAGCCGGGTGCACATTACGCGCGGCAAAGCCTCGAACATTGGCTCGCACGGCAGTCGAGGCGAGGGGGCCGCGTCCCCCTCGAAAAAACGGCTCATGGGTCATAGGGCCACAGTCCCGGCGAGGCAAAGCTGTTAATCCAGGGGATTGGAATTCTTAGGGAGCCTTTTCCTTATAATGGGACAAATAATATCAGAACCCGCCGGCATACCTGCCGTTTGGGCTTAAGCAGGTACCTATAAAACAATCAAATAGACACTAACAAATTTATCTGCTCGATAGTAGGCTTTATCCCGTTTTACAATGGGTCATAAATAGTCAAATAGTCGCTATTCCAAATAGCCAACAAAGACTCTGAAATCTCGGAATTCTAGAATGAACAATGCTTTGCTGTTATCCTGTTATCAGTCAGCTAAGTAGGCGACGCTTATGACATCATCATTAGCAATACGGATTTCCATTACACATTTATGATTAACGATTATTTAGTTCTTTTCCTGGATGATTAACCTTTAATGCCGTGGGGAATTGTCAGCAGCAGGCCGTGGTTAACCCTTTGACCGCCATAGTCGGGTGTGGTCGTCATTGGAAAGACTTGCCACGGACGCCTATGACTTGTGGGGGAATCAGTAAAGTTCAATATCGCTTAAATGATTGCGATCGCCTGGCAAATGTTTGAAATAAGTGAATGAATTTCACTATAAAATAGGAAAACTTAACTGTATCTATTAATTTTTTTCAATTAGTTTTTGGGAATGAAGATTGTTATAAAGATCTGACAATGCTCATTGTAAGCCGGCGAAAGTAGTCTCACGAAGACAGCATGTTTGTTAATTCCCTACGGGGCGTCGAAAGCTTTTAATGACTTTTCGCGATCGCGAATTGTCACGTGTAACAAATATTGCTATACTTACCAAGTATCCGCTGTTTAGGCAACACTTACTTCTATCAGCCAGCTAACTTCGCGATATGCAGCCTTAGCGAGTGCATGGCAGGCCCTGGGACGATCATCGATGTCTCGGCGTGCGAGTTGGCAACGCCACTTAGTAACCTGGTGGATAATGTATTAGGCTACACTTACCTCTATAATGGAGTCAGGTAAATCAGCCAGCTTCGCTACATGGAGCCCTAGCGAGTGCGTGGCAGGCCCCGGGGCGATCTTATGGAGCAGTAGCAACTGCTGGTCGACCACTGATGCTTCGGCGTGCGAGTTGGTAATCACGTTGCGGTGGAGGCTGGGCAGGCGGGTGAGCTCGTGGTAGTGGGTCGCGAACAGGCAAAAGCATTTGCATTTCGTTGCTAGCTCCCTGGGAAGGGAATTATGATTTTTTTATTGTTTTGGCATTGCAACAACTAATCTGTACTAACACACATGATCCCTATCCGTCGGACAGAGTGATGTTGTCACCCCCTGGCTCAGACAGCACTAATACAGATGCTGCGGTACTGTGTGAGCCGCGGAGGCTGCCCCATGCAGTCGAAACATGTCAAGAGTGCTGATATTTAGTACGAATATACATAAAATGTAGTATGTTCTTTAGTATAATAGGGGTTTTGCTAAAACCATTTTTAGATAAAGATAAGTAAATATTTTCGGAAATAATCGCTCCGGAAGATAAAAAAATGTGGAAAATTCATGAACACAGAGCTATAAGAATGAAAGTCTTCTTATAGCTCTGTTTACATGAATTTTTATTTTTTTTATTATTAAAAACTTGGTCAGTTAAGCGATTTTTGATTTTTTGCAAAAAAAAAGTATCTAATCAGTTATCGGCTTCTCGGTCGTAAGAG
This sequence comes from Lathronympha strigana, assembly GCA_949128165.1. Taxonomy (NCBI): domain Eukaryota; kingdom Metazoa; phylum Arthropoda; class Insecta; order Lepidoptera; family Tortricidae; genus Lathronympha; species Lathronympha strigana. The sequence goes on from OX421911.1 coordinate 8,751,383, forward strand.
CTGCGACGACAATCTTTTTTTATTATTATGAGCATGGCGTCTATTAAAACTCTTGAGTTCGCCTATTGTGACGGACGGTTAACTACGGAACCCAACACTGAGCATGGCCCGACATACTCTTGGCTTGTTTTTTATTATTTCAATATTAATTTCAGTATGACTCACGGAAGTTTAAATTGTGAAATTAGAGCAGTTAAACAAGTGTCAACATTTCAAACTTCAACAAAACTTTGTCATTCCTTTGCTATTTTAATATTGTATGCCAACACTTCTTCTTCTTCTTTATGTGCCGTCTCCATCCCGGAGGTTGGCGACCTTATGTCTAAATGCCGTTCTTTCTGAAGCCATGCGAATTAGCTCTTCCGTACTGTCAACGTCCAGCCAGTCTCTTATGTTTCTTGCCCATGATATTCTTCTTCTGCCACGTCCTCGTTTGCCCTCTATCTTGCCTTCAATAATTAGTTTTAACAAATCGTATTTAGAGTTCCGGTATATATGTCCAAAATATGCTATTTTCCTTTTTTTGATAGTTATTACGACTTCCGTGTTTTTCTTCATTAATAACATGACTCGTTCATTGCTAACTCTGTCCGTCCATTTAATTTTAAGCATTCTACGATAGATCCACATTTCAAAAGCCTGCAATTTACTTATTAAATTTTTCCTTAGCGTCCAGCTTTCGGAGCCATACATCAGAATTGGAAGAATATAGCATTTAACCATTCGCCATCTTAAGTCCAAATTGATTTTCCTGTTCGTCAACAGTTTCTTCATATTCTGAAAGGCAGTCTTGGCAACACCAATTCTAGTTTTAATTTCCTGTTCTGGGTCCCACGTTTCATTAAACCAACAGCCAAGGTATTTGTATTTACTAACTCTTTCCAAAATATTTGAGCCTAGTCTTAAGGGGGGTGTTTGTGCCTTGACTTTACTAACAACCATGTGTTTTGACTTTTTAGTGTTGATTTTTAGTCCATATACTGCCATGCCAACACTGGCAAATAAAATTTAAGAAAGGAAAAAATATACCAAATAAATACAGAACATAATTGTTAAAGAAGCGCAAAAAAAACTGTTACCAACGAAACTTAAAATTGCAGGTTAAAATATACAACGAAATCGAATCCCTAATGGTGCCCAGCATAGTGGTACTTTTTGCCTTAAAACATCTAAAATAGTTGAGATTATTTACGCACGAGTCATGGTTAAAGAATGTTAATAACATGTATTACAAGTACGTGCGTCTAGCAGGCGCCTTCCATGGAAAAAATAATTGCATAGATCCATATCTTTTGTATGAATTGTGATAAATGCTTAAACGTCAACAGTGCCAGCGCTATCTTATCTTGAGTACTGTATTTTAGACTGATTTCTTCGAATCATGACGTCAAGAGATAGGCAGGGAGAAGTCCCCAAACTTTGTAATCGTAATAAAATAACAAAACGGGCACTTCTTTATAAACCAAGAGCTGCATTTTTTTTATTTTTCCTTCTTTAACATTTTTCCTTTTTTTTCCTCTATTTTCTTGGACAGGGAAGCGTTACAATTAAAATGTGCATATCTAAACTTTTGTATAAAAACTTTCATATACTACGAAAGGTAAGTGGATAATACCTATATTTAAAATAAACACAGCGAGCAGGATCCAAAAACTAGTCGGTAACACTCACCAGTCTTTTTTGTTTTATTTTAGCTTTATTCAATAGGTATTGTTGGATAGGTAATTAAAAAAAAAATAGCGATTTACTAAAAACATTTTTTGATAAAGTAAATATTTTCGGAAATGATCGCTCCAGAAGTTTAAAAAAAAAAATGTGCCGCCTCCCCTCTAATCTATTTTATAGTCTGAAAAGTGACAGCGAGTAATTTTTTTACCGTTTCAAGCTAATTGGGTAAGATCAATGAGGTTATTTCCGTCATAGGGGCTCATCTGTGTTGAATACATATAAGCACAGTCAGGATAGCCTACTGCTTATCGACTGAGTCGGAAGCTGCAAACTGTGCTTATATTCAACGCAGGCAACACGAGACGGAATAACCTTACAATATTTTCTGAAACGCCTATAGGCGCAAAGTATATATTATACTTTGATACTATACTACGTACAGTACAGAGTTCTCAATGTGACGTCACAGATCACATCTGCCTAACGCATGATAAATTATCTTTCTCACTTACACAATTATTATGGAAATAACGTGTTCGATCAGTTTTTATACAAAGGAGAAAATAAATGTCCTTTCCAAAAAGGACCCTGAAGAATACATTTGAAATTCTTTAATTTCAACTCGATATTGAGTCGACAATAGACGGCGATAATGAAAAGGTGCGCCTTTAAGGTGACATTCTAACGAGACATTAACTAGATCCAGACCAAAAGAAGGATGTGAATTTAGTCGTGGTTGATATTTGAAGGTTACTTTCTGCGATTTGTTCAAGTATGAGGACTTATCGTGAGTCAAGAACAAAGTGTTGTAAGTTAATTAGGAACAAATGTATGAATATGTTCCTAATTAAGGTAAAGTGTTCAGTAGATCATCCATAATGAGGTGCTTTACGGAACTTTGCAATATATTCGAGTGTACCTTATTTAAGCATGTTCCAAAGCAAACTTGTATTGTTATTTTAAACAATTGGTCAATTACTTTTTCAATAGTTATCAAATTTGCAAAGTCCTATTTGTAAGCATTTTCTTTATTATCTGGCCATGACTGTATATCGAGTTAGAATAGAACACAATAACTTCATCAATGTAAGGAGAGGAGGCTGAGGATGTAATATTTAACATAGGTACATTATTTTACGACTGCGAGTATAAACATGAAAGGAAATACTTTATCACATAGATATACCAAATATATAACTAGACGAGTTACTCGTCTCAGAAAAACATGAAATCTGACGTCGTCGCACGCAGTTAACGGTCGGGTCGGGAGAGGCAAAATTTCGTTTGCTATTGACGGTAAATCCTAAGATATCTCGTATGCACTCAGTCTCGTAAATACTCACTCTGCGATCGCCCACGCGATGCCGCAACCTTCGTACGTCGACGTGCCTCGTCCTAACTCGTCAATAAGCACTAGGGAGTCTGGTGTAGCAGTCTGCAAAAGAAAACATTGACTGTAAAAATAAAATATCTACATACAAATGTAGATGTTTTATTTACTGCCAAGATTAAAAAAGGTTTGGGCTATAGGTAACATGTCAAATGATGGGCATTTCATGCATTTCATTCCAATCCTAAGGAATCTATACTATTTTCGGGAATAAAAAACAAATTATAGTATGTACAGTCACGTCCATAAATATCTATACACTTCGGAATTTATTATCGTGGAAGGGACAAAATTGAATACAGATGCATATACAGTGTGTATCACAACGAAGAGCAAACCTTAAGTGGTTGACGGGGAACTCGAGTACAATGTAATGACGTGAATTTCACGTGCCTAAATACATGTTTTATAGAATACAATTATTAAATGAATTGCTCGAGGACCTTCTTTTTGCAGTCGGTTAATGGTTTTTGTAACATCCTATAGGGTTTGTTTACGTTTTTGATTTTTGACAGTGCATGCGTATTGCGTACTGTTGACGTTGTTATGTCAACGCACATGCGCTTTGAGTTCTGTTTATAAGTAACCTAGGTAATCATTTAAATAATGGCTGTAGTCATAGGCAACGCGCAAGCGCTTTGTTAACTGTTTATTTGTAACTAGGTAATAATCCAAACTTCAACAAGGTTTGACGCCTGTCTGTAAGTTGGTAATTAAAGAGATGTCATTTATAAGATTGTAAACAAATAATACAGGGGAGGTGCAAAACAATAATAATAAATGTATATTTTTATACCTCACGTAAAAACTGTCGTATTTTTGATGAATTACGTACCATGCTCATATTTATGATCTAAACATTAACGGGTTTCTTTCTTTGCCTTTCGTTCTGATACATACTGTATATTTATGAAGTCGACCGTACACTTCGATGCTAGTATGGAAAGTATGTCGTTATTTCACGAATTCCGAGATATCTTGCCACGAGTCCAAGCGGGTGAGTGGCAATACAAGGGACGAGTGAAGAATCACATTTCCGCTCGTGTATCGAGCTACGTTTTTTAATACAGTAGCGAAGAAACAAAGAACAAATTTGTTTTTTTTTTATTGATTTTCACCTTTTTTACTTTTTAATCAGCTGGACTGGGGAAAAGTCTACCCATTTTTGCGGGGGACGTCAAATGTACTATCGCGTCCAAAATTGCATTGCTTGTAGAAATTGCAAAATTCTATTCGGCGGAGGGGTAGGCCTGCCAATTGCTACTCCGTCTGGATTAAAACTCACAAGGGCTATCCGCATGTGGCACATACCTGCAGGATGGTGGCGGACTCGATCATCTCCAGCATGAAGGTGCTCTGGCCGCGCTGCTCGCGGTCGGCGGCGCCCACGCGGGCGCACAGCGCGCGCAGGCGGGGGATGGTCGCCGACGAGGCGGGCACCAGGCTGCCCGCGTGGGCCATGAGGGCTGCGGCCCCGCAGGACCGCATCCAGGTGGACTTGCCACCCATGTTGGCTCCGGTCACTATGTGCATCAGGCATGAATCTGGAACAAGGTAAAGGTAATATAACTAATTACATCCATATCTACGAGTCAGATCATAGGATTTATCACATCAAAAATGTACTAAATTATGAGCGTTTTTAGGGCTCCCTACCCAAAGGCACCATAATACTAGGGCTCCGCCGTCCATCTGTCCGTCCGTCCGTCTGTCACCAGGCTGTATCTCTAGAACCGTGATAATTAGACAGTTGAAATTTTTACAGATTATGTATTTCTATTGCCGCTATAACAACAAAGACTAAAAAGCAGAATAAAATAAATAATTGCGTCGGGGGATAAATATTTACATACAAAAAACATGATTTTTTTGCAGTTTTAAAAAATAATGGCACGGAACCCTTCGTGCGCTAATCCGATTCGCACTTGGCCGGTTTTTAAAGGAATAAGTTTCATGTTTTGAAGTTAAATACTGTTCCAAAAGAAATACATAATGTCATGGATACCCAATCAGCCGACAAAAAATTTACCCATAAGAGTACCGCAGTTGCGGCGCTTTTTGAAACGTGAAGATTCGTTAAGTGCTAACAGCCTATCGCAAATGCTCGAGGCGGTGTTTCGACAAATTAATATCATGCTTCATCGTTAATTATCACAAATTAAAGGGTAAGATAGAATAGTTCACTTGGAGCGTTGGTGGCCCAGCGGGAATAGCGTTCGACTTTCAATCGGAAGGTCGCGGGTTCAAACCCCGGCTCGTACGGCTTCAGAAATATATATGCATATGTATTCAATTTTGACCTTTCTTCCCCAGTGATAAGTTCCAAAGTGTATACATATTTATAGACGTGACTGTACCAACGAGTTTTACGGAACTTAGCTACGAAATATTATATGATATTTCGGTGAAGGAAAACATCGTGATGAAACCGAACTCTTACCGTTAACCGAATTAATAGGTCAGATGGCAGTCGTTTTTGTAAAACTAGCGCCTGCAACAAATCTTGGGATTAGTTGCCAAAGCGGACCCCAGACTCCCTGAGCCGGTAGTCGAACGCTAAGTAACCCAGGAAAGATACGATTTTGACAGACATTAAATTATAATAGCCTGATTTTTTCAAATTACGTTAAAATGGGATATTTATATATGATATATGCAAAAATCCTACTAACTTTTCTTCCGGAAGTAGGTAAATAGTAAAAAAAAAACTAAACTAAAATCGATTTTTTTAACTGAATGATAGCAAAAATAGTTTTCTTGTATGTGAACATGACGACATATTTGTCTTCTATCTGTTAAAAGAAACACCGAAGAAAACTTATTCAAGTAAAACCATTAAATCTACAAAATGTACGGCACGGGTGACAGATGTGTTATTTCGCTAGAAACAAATGTTAATAGGTAGAAACTGGTCCATTAAACGGCTTAAAAAACATAAATACATATAAATCTTACAACAAAAATGTTTGTAACATGTGTGTACATATTTGTGACGATTAGCGTGTAACGATATTTTGTTGGATTTTGTTGCCTACTTAATACTAGACTCACGATATATCCGTTACGCTTAAAAAATTACCTATTATTAATTATTTCCCAAACTGTCAAAATTTCCATACAAGCTGTCAGTTCAATGACTGGATTAAAGACGAAGATAGAATATCTCACCTCTCTTAAACACGACATCGTTGGGTATAAACGACACGCCCTCTTGAACCTCGAGGCAAGGGTGTCGCAAATCTTTCAGCACGAACTCGTTAATATCCTCAGTGACAACCGGTCTGCAGTATGGCTCGGGCGCGGAGACGGCGGCCACAGAAAACGAGACCAACACGTCGAGGCGCGAGAGCACGTGTGACAGGCAGAACAGGCATTCGGAGTAGCCCGCTGGAATGTAACACTTTGAATAAGGAACTAAACATCACAGCTTTAGATGTTAATTTGGCTTATCTATTCCCGAAAATTAATATTTGTGGTATTTTATTTGAAGTGTACCTCTGTTTGGTCGAACACAATGTCGAACATAACCAGACATCAGAGTCCAGGATGACTTTGATCCTTAACTTTCGGGAACCAATTGTGTTTACCAAAGCGTCTAAAACAATTTCTAACTTTTTCATTTTTCCCGACGCTTTCTGTCATGTCAGTTGACAATGAATTTGATTTATCGACGTGAAGTGGCCAGTTAGGATTTAGGTAATCGAGGTACTAGAATCTGTTCAATGAGTCCCCATTTAATAATCGCATTAAGAGTGCACATGTTCGAGCAAAAGAGATGTAGTTACAAGAGCACGCGACAAATTAAAAGGTGATGATAGTACCTACCTAGGCCGGCGCATCAAAATAAACCGCATAATAAGATAACTGCTGTTTACAACTAAACTAAAGATTTTGTAGATAAAAGCTTTTACCAGATTCAAGAACAAGTTATCATTCAACTATTTAACTAAAAATCAGGTTTATAAATTCATGTGTTTCGACTTTCTAACCAAAATCATGTAAAAAAGGGTTTGTGTTTGAAAAATAAAATTAACGATGCTTTTGTTAAAAATCGTGTTTTGACGTTTACCAGTTTGGAGGAAATATGATGAAGTTTTATTTATATGAATATCAGGTACACAGTTGTTATCAATAGTGAGATCCTCTCTTAAAAGAGTGTTTTTACGTGCCGTAGATTAATACTACTTACAAGCAATTCCCACAATCTCTGCGACGACCTTGTCCTGCTCTTTCTCGTAATTAATTCTAGTCTGAACATATTCTTCGGTCAGATCTCCCAGTCTGCCTGTTTTGAAGCGGACTCCACTTTTCACCGCATCTATAATGGTGTACTTCTTGTTGTTTCGGAGAGCCTGCTCTTCTTTCATCGTGACTCTGGAATATTCAATAAAACAAATGAACATTAATACAACAAATGTGTTAAAAATACGTGAGTGTTAACCGTTGCAATTTTAATGTCAGTATGACTCACGAAAGTTTAAATTATAAAACAAATGAACTATAGTCTGGCAAACCAATACTGGAAAAATGCTGTAAAAAAGACTGTGCTTCTTTCTATCTGTCATAATGAGAAGGCATTATACCTTGTTAAGCTGTGCGTCGTAAACGGTAACTAACGAACTTTAACGAGTCAAGGATGTTAGGTTGTCAAATTCCGTCCGTAGCCGTATCTGCTAGTCGAATTATATAGTAAAGTATTATATACGACCGTGACGCGATACATTAAAGTTGAAAGCGTAATTCTCTTTAGTGAATGGGATGGGAGCTACCGTATTGTCGCTCACCAGGCGGCGACACTCAATGCGTGGGTCCCGTGTCAGTATGAGAGAATTGTCAAAATTACGTTTGAAATGTTCCTGCAGGATCCAAGTTCCACTAGCGCCCCTAGCGGGAAGTCGACTAGCGGTATTCCTCATTCTGTTGGGTGCCTTATCGGCAGGCCAATGGAACTCTTTAATATTTCTAATAGTAGGCAACCCTAGCGTCGTGCCGGCACCCAACTTTCAACCTTAACTTATGACATTATAGTTGAAACCCTAACCTACCTGAAGCAGAATCCATTCGGTGTACTTTCCAACTTGATAGTTTTGCCAGCGTCGAGTCCCAAGTCGCGGCCCGCTTTGTTCAGTTCCTTGTCCGCTGAGGACTGGAGGTTATCAAGTTCGGCCCGCAACGCCTGCAGTTGCTCGTCGAATGACGGGTTCACAAGAAATTCGCCTTAAAAAACGTAATACAACGAACAAATTTATCTTCTTCCCTAGATTAATCACATTAACCTAATGTGTCAAATAGTTTGAGTCTTTTGAGTAAATGGCTACAAACGTATACGCCAAGGAAAATTCTATTCAAGAGCCTTCCTCCCACCCACCTTTATTGCACAAAATACAAAAACAAATGAAGTACTTAATATCAAATTTAATTTGTTACCAACTACCAACCTACTAATCAGGAAACAAGTTTTGATGCAAAGGGAAAAAGTAGGAATTTTGACGGAAAGGCCCGAATTTATCTTTCTGTCTCAATAATTGAGATAATTACTAGTGCCCGGCTAGTCAATGGGAGCTACCGTAATGTCTATCACCAGGCGGCGCCACTCGTGCGTGGGTCTTGTGACAATATGAAAGAAATGTCAAAGTGACGTTTGAAAGTTTCCCGTCAGACCCACGTTCCACTAGCGCCCCTAGCGGCGACTTGACTCGCGGTATTCAAGCGTTAACGCCCAAGACGAAAATAATTTTGATACCGTGTGACACATACTGCTTTTCACACCAACTAAGAGGAAATAAACAAAAGCGAAAACAGCATCATACCAACACCACGATGCCACTAGTTAATGCCCGAAAACGTAAAAATGAGTAGTCCCTTTTATGAATGGTGGTGTAAAAAAAATAACATTGGAGAAGCTGTCAGCTGTGGTCGTTGTTGACGTCGTTGGCAAGACTTTCCAATGACAGCCACAGCCGACTGTGGCGGCCAAAAGGTTAACTAATCACACTTAAACCTTATTCCGTTGTGGTAAGGTTTACGAATGGAGTCTGAAAACTGACCTCTATCAACAGCCTCCATGTCAACAGTGGTCTCGATCATTTCTTTGAACTTGTTCAGGTCGTCGTTCAGTTCTGAAATGGGTTCGGCGATGGAGGAATGTACAGTTGCGTTGTCGGCCTCGGCTAGGCATTGTAGGAGGGCCGGTAGACGTTTGATGGCCTGAAATTAAAATACTTATCATTACATTGGATCCTTTGAAACCATCATCTTGCTGGTACTCCAATGCCTTGCCTATTTTGTGCGCATTACGTATGAAGCATCATTTGGTATTTACTTTTTTCTTATACCATGTCGGTGGCAAACTAGTATACGGCCCGCCTGATGGAAAGCGGTCAACGTCGCCTATGGACGCCAGCAATTCCAAGGATGTCACATAAGCGTTGCCGACCCATTAAAAACTTGTACACTTCGTTTTTGAAGAACCAGTATGGACTGTAGGTAATCCTTCGGGAAAACCTTGGGGGCTCATTTCACAGCCGGAGCGCCGGCGGTAGGAAATTCCTTTGAAACCGCACAATGCGCGACCATTTAGGTTGCAAGGTTGCTTGTTACTTTTTGGGCAAAGAAATAAGAAGGTGTGAAGTTCCCAATACACAGGCACACAACAATCTCTCTTGTACAATGGGCCCGCAGGGTATACCTACTGCCATTACGCCGAATTTCATTTCGCTGAATATCACTTGCCAACTAACTTTTCACCGGCCGAATTTTGCATTTGCCAACTAGGTCAGGTTAGGTTGGAATATTATAATATGCTAAAGATACGTCTGCGTTATTTAACCATTTATGTAACCATTTCATCTTAGTTTAAAAAAAAATGACATGTACCTGATATTTCTAGTTTAGATTTATTTTAAAATGTATACTTGCATGTACTTGTACGTTAAAGCAAATAAATGATATGAGTATGAGTATGAAACGTTACGGTTGGCAAATGATCTTTCGGCCAAAAGAAAAGATGGAAAAAGTGGTTTGGGAAGTGATAATTTGCCATACAATTTTCGGCGATATATTAGTAAACCGCCTAAGGTCCTTCTAAACACTGACCTGATATATTCTATAGCAGTCGTGTAAGTTAGCCTTCTTCCTCGTCAGCCGCCGCGCCAATGCTCTCAGATCAGGTATCCTCCTGAGGTGGTCGTCGTGCAGTTGTAGCCGGAGCGCGGAGTTGTTCACGAAAAGCTCAACTACGTCGAGCCGCTCGTTGATGAGGTTTATATCGCGGAGCGGTTGACGCAGCCACTGGGCCAGGAGACTGGAAGTAAAAGTAATGTTTTATTTTATTTTAATTCTTGTGAAATGCGCATTCATAATAATGTGCGACATCCAGGTGGTGTAAAGTCTTGTGAAATGAGCATTCATACTAATTTGCAACATCCAGGTGGTTTAAAATCTTTGTGTAAAATATGAGTGCACAAATCTTACTGAAAAATATGTCCCACAGCGTTCTATTCCGGTGTAATAAGAGCGTACCATACTTATGATACGATTTTCCCGATACATATTTTTGCACTTGACTGTACCAGGCTTCTACTTAGCTGGAATTTGAATATTAGAATATTACAACAAATTCCTTCAAGAACAAAATATGCAACCTTTGTCGACATCTATTTTATTCATATAAAACGAAACTTGAGCGCGGCTCCCAGCTGCGGCAGCACGAGTAGGTGTAACATGGCCTGTATGGTGGACACCTAGAACGGTCCATGGCCCACCGTTTGCCCTGCTGAGTCCGGCAGCGGTCCAGCAGCCCCAGCAGACTGCGGGACGGGGACGGCGCGTCTCCCAGCTGCGGCAGCACGAGTAGGTGTAACATGTCATGTATGGTGGACACCTAGAACGGTCCATGGCCCACCGTTTGCCCTGCTGAGTCCGGCAGCGGTCCAGCAGCCCCAGCAGACTGCGGGACGGGGACGGCGCGTCTCCCAGCTGCGGCAGCACGAGTAGGTGTAACATGTCATGTATGGTGGACACCTAGAACGGTCCATGGCCCACCGTTTGCCCTGCTGAGTCCGGCAGCGGTCCAGCAGCCCCAGCAGACTGCGGGACGGGGACGGCGCGTCTCCCAGCTGCGGCAGCACGAGTAGGTGTAACATGTCATGTATGGTGGACACCTAGAACGGTCCATGGCCCACCGTTTGCCCTGCTGAGTCCGGCAGCGGTCCAGCAGGCCCAGCAGACTGCGGGACGGGGACGGCGCGTCTCCCAGCTGCGGCAGCACGAGTAGGTGTAACATGTCATGTATGGTGGACACCTAGAACGGTCCATGGCCCACCGTTTGCCCTGCTGAGTCCGGCAGCGGTCCAGCAGCCCCAGCAGACTGCGGGACGGGGACGGCGCGTCTCCCAGCTGCGGCAGCACGAGTAGGTGTAACATGTCATGTATGGTGGACACCTAGAACGGTCCATGGCCCACCGTTTGCCCTGCTGAGTCCGGCAGCGGTCCAGCAGCCCCAGCAGACTGCGGGACGGGGACGGCGCGTCTCCCAGCTGCGGCAGCACGAGTAGGTGTAACATGTCATGTATGGTGGACACCTAGAACGGTCCATGGCCCACCGTTTGCCCTGCTGAGTCCGGCAGCGGTCCAGCAGGCCCAGCAGACTGCGGGACGGGGACGGCGCGTCTCCCAGCTGCGGCAGCACGAGTAGGTGTAACATGTCATGTATGGTGGACACCTAGAACGGTCCATGGCCCACCGTTTGCCCTGCTGAGTCCGGCAGCGGTCCAGCAGCCCCAGCAGACTGCGGGACGGGGACGGCGCGTCTCCCAGCTGCGGCAGCACGTTGAGCGCGCCCAGCGCCGCCGCGTCCAGGTGTAGAAACATGTCTGCCTTTATGGTACTGAGACGGAATCTGAAACGGAAGATTATGGTGGAGAGATGATATTACAAGTCAGTTCTGGGTGCATAGCCAAGATGCCAATCGCTAACGCTCAGTAGCGTAGCGTAGTTTTCTCTTTCTATTACTCTTCCTTATTAGTGCGACAAAGATGTTAGCGATTGGCATCTTGGCTACGCTGGCGTGGCAAAGCCAATGAAGTTACAATATGTCATATCTGTCATCATATGGAATTATTTCATTGGCGCAACAACTGAGTCACATGCTTTTGTTTGTTTACCTCTTTTGAATCTGCCAAAAGTACAAACTATAGGTACTGACCTTCCAAAATTGGTGTTTTCAGTCATCAGCGACACATATTTAATGGCTGCCGCTAAGCAGCTCATAGCGACCTCCTTCCGCGTCTCTTCAAAAGCGTTGGCGTCCTGCTGCTGGTCTGGCTTGAACTTCAGCAGCCGGTTCAAGTCCTGCATCAGGCCTTCGGTGGAGAACTCGCTTCGCTTTAACTTTGTGACTGTTACACTCGCACGCTCCATTACTTTCTTTAAGGATTTGTACTGGAAACATACAAAAATAAAGTTAAACTCCTACTAAAAAGTTAAAAAAGTGTAAAAATCACAGCAATGTATTTATCTAGCCTGTATCCCACTGCTGTTGCATTACACTATTCTTCTCGATCTAATTGTATCCACCTTCCCAAAAGCAGAAGGCCTTCTACTTTCATAGACATGTCTACAACACCTTTTTAATATTTTTATTATATTTTTGTCCGTTGAATGCAGCCAGTCAAGTCCAATTTTAAGGACCAAAATGAAGACTTTCTTAACACATTTCACATAAACAGCTGACAACTCATAGTCCACACGACTAACGTTAGACTAGTCAAAATATAATACATATAACACTTATGTCTTCATTCAAATGGTTCGATGCTTATCGAAGGCGCCATCTAGATTATATTAAATAATATTTAAAACGGGTCACTCACGTAATTTAGTCGATTTTCGCTCGACATGTTTCGTTCTTTACGAAGAACGTCATCAGGAGCGCCCACTCGCGACAGAGGCAAGTCGTACACTGCGGGCTAATGCCCTATCTGCTCTGGTACTTGCAGCTGGCGGTTTGCCGGCTGAAAAGGGTAACGCGACCGTTATTGTTAACACTTACGCCTATGAAAATAAAATAACCACCCTTCTGAGCGACGAAACAACGTATAAAAAAGTCAATTATAACCCCACGTCGAGAGTGACTGCAAAAGTAAACAAGTGGTTGCAGGGGGTACCGGATGTAAGTTTAGCAGCACGATTACGCCCGCACAACCCAACGTCACCTAAAATTTATGGTTTGCCGAAAATCCATACGCCTGATTGGCCATTGAGACCAATAGTCAGTCAGATTGACTCGCCGACCTACAAGCTTGCCCGGCACTTGTCGTCAATTTTACAGAACTTCACGGGCAAGACTGCGAGTTACATAAAGGATTCCAGGCACTTCATCAACCTGTTAAAAGATATCCAACTACATGAAGATGAACTCATGGTGAGCTTTGATGTGACGTCATTGTTCACTAATGTACCGGTAGATGATACTATAAAGATAATATCGAACCTAGTAGGTACCACTGATTTACCTGCCGAGTATATGGAACCGTTCGAGTTATGTCTGAAATCTGGATATCTGATGTGGAGGGGAGATTTCTACCTTCAGGTTGACGGTGTGGCCATGGGTTCACCAATAGCTCCTGTTACTGCCAATATCTTTATGGAGTGGCTAGAAGAGAACGCTTTAAAAAGCACGCCTGTGGTACCTAGATATTGGTGGCGGTATGTGGACGATATTTTTGCTGTCATCTCTAAAAATGGTCTGCGGGAATTCACGGAACATCTTGCATCCGAAAATCAGGTTCACTGTGGAGGAGGAGAAAGAAGGAGAATTGCCGTTTTTGGACGTCCTGGTTATGCGTAAACCGTGTGGTCGAGTGCATACTACAGTTTACCGCAAGCCGACGCATACGGACCGGTATCTAAGGGCAGATTCACACCATCATCCTTCGCAATTGTCCTCAGTACCGAGAACTTTGATTAATCGTGCCTTGAGTCTGTGCGATCCGCAGCACTTAGACCGTGAGCTGAACCACGTGAAATGTGTGTTGGAAAACAACGGGTACAATTGGAGGCAAAGTAAACGTGTTGCGAACACATCGGCGCGTCGTCGATCGGCTGCAGTGGAAAGGTTGCCCTTATACCTGCCGTACATTAAGGGCGTGACGGATAAAATCGGACACTTGTTACGCCGTAGATATTGCATCAAGACGATTTTCCGTCCAAACACTCAGCTGAGACAATGGTTGCGTTCGCCGAAGGACAAGGAGCCCTTAAATGGTCCTGGGGTATATATGATTCCGTGTTCTTGTGGAAAGAATTATATTGGAGAGACCGGCCGGAATATTTCTACGAGACTCACAGAACACATACGTAGTATGAAAAACCGAGATGGCCGTGGTTCTGCGGTAACGGAACACGTATTGGACTCGGATTCGACGCACTATATTAGGTTTGATAGGGTAACCGTGTTGGCTAGAGGAAAATTCGTAGTTCAGCGGAAAATACGGGAGGCTATTGAAATAAGTCGTCATCCGAACTTCAACCGTGATTGTGGTTGGTCAGTGCCTCCCAGTTGGAAAACGGTTTTGGGTACCGCGTCAGTGGACTGTGTGAACGTGCCCTTAGCGAGTGACGTAGTGAGTGTTGTTTGCAACCCGGTTGGCAAAAGCGATGATAATGAGAGCTCGGGTAGATCGTCCGCCGTGTCGCCCCCCGCGCCGCTCCCACCGCCAGCTGCAAGTACCAGAGCAGATAGGGCATTAGCCCGCAGTGTACGACTTGCCTCTGTCGCGAGTGGGCGCTCCTGATGACGTTCTTCGTAAAGAACGAAACATGTCGAGCGAAAATCGACTAAATTACGTGAGTGACCCGTTTTAAATATTATTTAATATGTTCGAGTCTCACGAGAGTTTTATAGTTAAAATCGCCATCTAGATTGTTACGATTTCCAGCTCAGTTAGCAAACCTTCGTCGGTGAGCTCTTTCACCGACAACTCGCGGTCTTCACCAACTAGCATCCGGGCTGCCGATAGCCGATATAGTAACAAAATGAGTAACATGACCTTACATCTTCATGTTTGCACCCCAAATGACGCCTTTAAAATGTATCATCTATTCCGTTCCGAAGACGCCATTGCACCGTAATCGTCTCATGCTCCGTGAGCAAGTTATTGTCGGAAAATTCCGTCACCGAAAATTCGTAGTCTATGCCCATCAATATCTTTGCTATCGTTAGTATAACTGCACTTACATCTTCATTTTCAGCCTGAGGCACGATGCATTCCGAAGGCGCCATCTGAACTGTGATCGTCTCGAGCTCCGTGAGCAAATCGTCATCGGTAAATTCAGTCACCGATAACTCGTAGTCGCCCGCCGTGACGCACGCTACGCCGACTAGCCGGCCCTGAAAAAAAATACGGGTTTTTTTTAATGAAAAATAAAGAAGTAACCAAGAATCTCCCGACTGCGGATGAATCGGCATCATTCTCGTAGTTTGTGCATACGTACAATTATTTAGTAAATTTTACTCTGACTTTTCTAGTACTCAAAGGTATCAAAGAAGCTTTAGTTTATGCGTGCGAACTAATGCATCTAACATGTTATAGGGATGGGGTTACAGGTAAACGAAACAGACAATCCTGACAAGCGTTTGGTCGACGACATGGTTATACCCTGCACGGCTAGCACATGATGCGCGCGGGACGACAAAAGCCGCGACATAGAGCTTTCTCGATCTTTCCCGCGAATCCGTAGCATAAGATGCGCGCGGGACACCGGTGACGCGCGAGCATATGTCAAAGCGACACAAGTTTCTCGACTGACAGTTCCACGCGGGATACTTCCTCAAGTCGTAGCACAAGTGCACTTTAAGAGACAAAATACCTCGCGATTGAACGTCAGAATGCGAGAAATTGTCTTCAAGCCGGGTGGGTGGCGACAAGCATATTTCTTAGATGTTTTGTCTAATTTACTCCAATTTAACGTTCATCAAGACTATTCCAACAAGTTCAAACTAAATGATAATAAGGCTGGGCTTTTATTACACAGTTTTTTTAGGTCTTCATTATAAGACAAGCTAAATGTATCTGCCTACGAATTTGGGAATTTAGGTAATTTAAAAGTGTTATAATATTGATTGTTTCAGAATGACTTTTTTCCCTATGTCTATTATTACACGATCACAATAACCCAAACAAAGGCAGCTCATGGCATCCACGTTGACACCCCCCGGTACCTGTGAATTTTAGCAATTGTTAACCGAGGCATAAACGCACGCATACCTAATGAAATACTTATTTGAATAAGGTCCTAGGGTACTTATATGTAAATATACGTTGATCACTACCTAGTTAATCGATAATATGTAGGTACCAATTCAGGCGTTTTAATACCTACACGTAAGTAACGAGAAACTACCATTCAATTTCATATTTAATTTCCAGGCTCCCGATCCGATAGAAAAGCGCGTATCTTTGTAGAAGCTGAACCAAATAGTTGTTTCATACAGCTAACCCAAGGCAAGAGGAAGATGAGCTCGATGAGCTCCATAAACGCAACCAATATTTTTTATTTATACTACTAGCATGCACGCATATTTGCATATTTTACCGAACGCCAAGACTATAATATAATAAAACAATGCGTAAAAATAAATTCTTTATTTTTGCCTATTATGTACATTTACAAAACTTGAAACAATATTTTCCACAAAACTCGTTCAAACTCCATTATACTGTGAAATTTTGAGACTGCAGAAATAGTGTAGGTGGGCTTGGGGCTTACAAGATATAAGGTACCAATATGCTGGCGTGGTCAGCTTGCCATGCCCTACGTCTCCACTTTACCCATAACGTCGTTCTATCTTGTTTTGGGTTTACCTCTGCTTCTTTTACCAGAGATGGAAAGTTGTAGTAGGCACTTTTCCAGTGTAGTTAGGTCTCCTTCATACGAGGCAATACTATCTTAGAGCCTCCTCTCCTGCGTTTTGTCGGCCATGTCCCGCACGTCCAGACTGCCGCGCCGCACATGAAGCTCATCCCATGTTCATTTCGGCAAATTTATATCGGCCTTAGAATACTTTTATATACTTATTATCTCAGACCTTTTAGTTTGCCCGGCATTCTTTAGTGTAGGCGGAACAATATTTTGAATAATCTGTTAAAGTATAGATACACGTATACTTTTATTTTCTTTCCGAGTTTTGCTTCGTCGTCCATGTATGTACGTAGCCATTGACAGATGAAAGTTTCTATTATTTATAGGTAAATCCTTTGCAAGATAATCTCAATTATTTCCACAAATCGTGGAACATCAGTAAGACGATGTATTTTCTTCGGACAAAGAAATAAATTAATAACAACTACATATTTTGTAGATCAATAAAATAAACAAAGCGACTTCAGATTTTGACTTTTGACACATTGGCATTTCGGACTTCAAAAGTCATATTTGCTATCTCTTTAATCATTGTACTGCGAGAACGAGACAAAGTTATCGTGGTTAGTGATGTTCCATTTTTAAGGCTTACCATTCACTCATCATTGGATTTTTTAATACCGATTCAGTGTTGCCACATAATTAAAGTTTGTTCCATTTATATATAGCAACACAAGCTAAGTCGCGCGCGGGATGGCTCTCCCGCATGGAACTGCTTTCTCGCACTTGCAACTCGTGCTACCGAAATCGAGAAAATGACAGCTAAAGAGAGAAGTTTGAAAGGCGCGACTGCCTTTTGTCGCGGAGCGAGCTATCCCGCGCGTAATCATGTGCTAGCCGTGCAGAGATGGAAAGTTGTAGTAGGCACTTTTCCAGTGTAGTTAGGTCTCCTTCATACGAGGCAATACTATCGTAGAGCCTCCTCTCCTGCGTTTTGTCGGCCATGTCCCGCACGTCCAGACTGCCGCGCCGCACATGAAGCTCATCCCATGTTCATTTCGGCAAATTTATATCGGCCTTAGAATACTTTTATATACTTGTTTATTATCTCAGACCTTTTAGTTTGCCCGGCATTCTTTAGTGTAGGCGGAACAATATTTTGAATAATCTGTTAAAGTATAGATACACGTATACTTTTATTTTCTTTCCGAGTTTTGCTTCGTCGTCCATGTATGTACGTAGCCATTGACAGATGAAAGTTTCTATTATTTATAGGTAAATCCTTTGCAAGATAATCTCAATTATTTCCACAAATCGTGGAACATCAGTAAGACGATGTATTTTCTTCGGACAAAGAAATAAATTAATAACAACTACATATTTTGTAGATCAATAAAATAAACAAAGCGACTTCAGATTTTGACTTTTGACACATTGGCATTTCGGACTTCAAAAGTCATATTTGCTATCTCTTTAATAATTGTACTGCGAGAACGAGACAAAGTTATCGTGGTTAGTGATGTTCCATTTTTAAGGCTTACCATTCACTCATCATTGGATTTTTTAATACCGATTCAGTGTTGCCACAAAATTAAAGTTTGTTCCATTTATATATAGCAACACAAGCTAAGTCGCGCGCGGGATGGCTCTCCCGCATGGAACTGCTTTCTCGCACTTGCAACTCGTGCTACCGAAATCGAGAAAATGACAGCTAAAGAGAGAAGTTTGAAAGGCGCGACTGCCTTTTGTCGCGGAGCGAGCTATCCCGCGCGTAATCATGTGCTAGCCGTGCTGACGTAATCTTCTTGTTAATGTTACAAACACCATTCGCTATTCTTCACTAAGCCTTCTGCTACGATATCTTGGTGACAGATCGCGCCAAGAATTTCACGAACCATCATTTGAGCGCCACTGTTATTATGCATTGCATAATGTTAAAAACACATTACCTTGGTGACCGGATCAGTTTTAATATTAACCGCCATCAGACACGGGGTACTGTCGTCGGTGGAGCCGAGACCCTCGCCCAGCACCTCTTCCAGTTGTGACAGACAGCCCGGTGACCCCTTGTATTTGATTGCCCATTCGCTATTCTTCACTGAGCCTTCGGCTACGTATATTTCCACGCGATAACGACGTACCTGGAAACAAAACAGTTCTTTGCCCGTGTAAGAGTCATAAAGTGAGGGAACCTCTAGATTCGCTAGTTCAAACTCCCTGGTCCTTAAGAAATTCTGTCCTCTAGTCCTCTACGTTGAATGTTTCCGTAGGACCTCGTGGAGAAACACGGGGAACCGAGATATTTTGCCCTGTATGGGGCCGCTACGTATGCTGTCTATGTAACCTTTTAATTTTTAGCGAAAATTATGGATGAATCTAAATTTTTAATTTTGGCTATTCACTAAATCCAATGGCATTAACTAATTTAACGTAATGATTTGATAGTAAACGTGTAAACAATATAATTCACTACTGTTCGGTACCTACTGGTTATATTTAGTTTTTTGGTAACACCGACTTGCAGAACAAACCTAGCCAATTTTTCAAACTTTACTAGTTTATTGCCCCTTTGCTATCGTATACATATCTCTGTTACAACACGTGTAAGTATTTACGTTTTCACACACTAACCGCGAGAATCAGTGTCCATCATAATCCGTATGTATTTTAAGGTCAATAAGCCGCGGGTTATCTCTAGTCTAGTCGTCTCCTTCCGTGACAATACATAAACGGTGCCTTATACAATAGGAAGCTTAACAATGCAGTAAACTAAACCCCTGTGGGTGTCAGGGTCATATTAATACAATATGCACACCGCGGGCCCTAATAACCCAGAAGTTTTTGACGGTGTATCCCTGACCGTATTTGATACTATAATGTCATATGAAATTATCTGAATTTGGATTATTTAGAAAACATTTTATTTAGATAACATCTTCCTCTAAAACTGCTTTTCACCATAACTCGTGCAAAACCGCATTTCTGAGTACAGTGTTACCACTATGAGTTTTAGGTTTGACATAGTTTATCGACTGATATTAAAAATATTAGAAAAATCTTCGCGAAAAACCTCTACATCAAAAACATAATTTAAAAAAAAACTCTTTTTTTATAATGGCTTATTACAGTTATTACTGGCCATGTAAACAAGGATTAAAAAAATAAAAAAAAACAAGTCCATCTTGTACCTGGCTGCCGCGTAAGCCAATGTTCGAGGGTTTGCCGCGCGTAAATTGGAACCGACTATAAAAGTTCGGTAGCCTAGCCGAACTTATCTCAGTAAGGTCCCTTTAGTACCTTCTTCGTGCCATGACTTTAACCCCCCGCACATGCCCGTACCACAGTAGGCGATTGATGACCTCTTTTTATTACAAAATCAGTAAAATCTAGTTAAAGTAAACCAAAACATTAGTAGACGACAGACGGACTTATCGCAATTTTGTTATCGAAGCACATTGAAAACAAATCCGCAAAACAAGAAGAGGAAGATTTCGAGTAAACAATAAAATTCTACGTATTAACTGCAGTGAAACAATCAGTTCGGCTTAGTGTTATTGTTTTAAGATGATGCTACCAGTTAAATAACCATTTAATTACCTATAAATTCAAAATTTCCTTAAACCATTGTAGATTTTTGTCATCGAAACTGATTAGTTCATTGGTAATTTATTTAGGAGTATCTACTATGCCGTCAATTGAATATCTAGTTCTCATAATTAATACGAATTCTGATTTTTTCAGACATAAGAGCTTTTACTGTTCCGTGCGAAAATTGGTAAAAACACAGCCCTTAATGTTTGTAAGAATACACAGTTTGTGACATTTTGTACGGGAGAGTTATTTTTTTCGCGATTTCATGTTTGGTCCCGTAAAAGTTGCTCAGTATGACTTATACTTCTGGAGTGTCCGTGGTTTTCAGTGTTTACAACTTGTAAATGTCGAACTTACTAGCAGTAGTTTCTTAATGAGAATCTCGAAGTTGCCCTTGGACAGCACGAGATAATCCAGCTTGTTAGGTTCGAGCCCCATCTTCTTGATGTTCGCGATTGAGGAGAAGACCTCTCTGGAGCAAGTTGCTGCGTCCACACCGTGCACGCTGTAGTAATCATTGCGGTCGAAGATTCTAACTGTTGTAGGTGGTTTCTGAAAGCAGAGATCAGATAGATGATTGCAGATGTCATAAAAAACAATACAAATACTCGTTATTGTTCACCAACACGGAAATTAAACGATGCAAATTAAGCACAAAAAAATATAAACACCAGTAGACAACAGGCGGTTTTATCGCTAAGAAAATATTTATTTTAGACAACCTTTGGGTAGAGGAGTCAATACACATAAAAAGGAAGTCATACACATACTTATATTACAAAATATATATAAACAAATGTGTATATATAAACATGTGTTTATAGACACATAAATAATAACAAAATGTCATAATTGACGTTTAAAGTTTTTTGGATCGTACCTACCTAAAGGTACTAGAATAATGTCGACTCCATGGCTACTTGTAGTTGCGTAAGGGCACATTTACTTCACATTCTATTACGCATAAGTATTTTTTAGTCCAACAAAATGGCTTACACCATTGTATTTACAAATAATCCAGAATAGCGGTGGGAAAAAAAAATCATGTATGAATTTCTACAACTAATTCCTATACCTATCGGCTTTGTACTTAAGACAAATTGTTACCGGTGTACACGAATTACAACATTCAGTCCAATTTCGGAAAACTACGGTCCCGGGAACGATGCCGATGCCGACCAGAGGCAGGCAGATTTCATACGAAAGTAAATCTAAATATAAATACCAAAATATGAATTTCAAACGTGATCTCTAAAATGTTCGGAGATGTGTCACTGGCTGGTCTAAAACTATTATCCTTATACTGTATCGTAAATGTTCTTGTTCTTCTTGACATATCAACCGGATATAAGATATAAACCTATGACGAATAATCATAACGTCATATTTTTCTGCAGAACTCAAGTGTGTCAAGAACGCCACTTTTTCCTGTACTGTATCCTTGGACCTACATTTAAGAAATAAATAACAGTAAGTATCTTATTATGCTGACGGTAATATATTGCTTATCAAGAATATTGCGACTGCAAAAATAAGGAAAAAACAAATTATTTAAATGACATGATTAATTAGGTCGAATGGAGTGAGATCTCACTTAACGGCCTCCTAGCCTACTTGGTAGTGACCCTGCCTACGAAGCAGGAGGTCCAGGTTCGAATCCTGGTCAGGGCATTTATTTGTGTGTTTATCACGAATAATTGTCCCTGAGTCATGGATGTTTTCTATGTATTTTAGTATTTATACGTATATATCTATTATATACATATATCGTCGTCTAGTACCCACAACACAAGCCTTATTGAGCTTACTGTGGGACTAAGTCGATTTGTGTAAGATTGTCCCACAAATATTAATATTAATAATTAAATATTAATAATCTCTCTAGAGTGCGACCACGCTAGAGTCAAACCGCGTTATCTGTTTCAAGCAAATTAACTGTCAAACTTTAAAGTTAGTGTTATTTTAAACGTCAAACTTCTGTGAAATTATGTCGTTTACTTAACACTTTCACAGTCTGTGCTATCAAAATATATGAAACTTAGCAAAAACGGACTCTTGACTTTGCACTGATTTGGCACTTACCACACCATACCATAGGCACTTCACGTAAAACTTGACAGGAAGACTTAGCGTGGTCCAACTATAGACGTGTTACTAATTTGAGTAGACTGCGAGGAAACGACCATTGCGGGTAGCATAATTAGCTGATAAATTCCTGGTTGTGCGACTTACAGTCTCATTACTTTTTTTTCACAGTGCTATTCGAAAGTAGAAATATAGGTAACTATCTCGTTACTAGTGACTCGACCTGTGCACGAATTGTGACGTACTCAAACACGCTGAAAAGGGTGAATTAGAATTAATAAACTATATGTTTAAATGCGCTAATTAATAGAATACTGATTGGAATGTACTTTAAGATTTTACGGGGATGTCAAATAAATAAATATTATTCGACAATCTTACACAAATCGACCTAGTCCCATGGTAAGCTTATTAAGGTAGAGAGGTACATATAAGTACTTAAATACTAGAAAACATCCAGAACTCAGGAAATATTCATGATAAACACACAGACAAATGCCCTGACCAGGATTCGAACCCGGGATCTCCTACTTCGTAGATAGGGTCACTACCGACTAGGCTAGGAGAGGAGGTCGTTAAAAATTTCAAACCCAACAGATTATAACAAAAAAAAACATTTGTAATATTACAAATTGCTATAATAGAGAATAGTCAGTAGAAGATGCCGAAGATAATATGAGATAGAGATGGGTAAGTGGACCCTTAGCTAGTGGACTCGTTATAGTAACTCTATGAAGTTACCAGATGAAGCATTGCAATTGCCCTTTCCCGCTCTAAAGAATTATTTGTTAAAACTTTTGATGTCGAAGGCTTATTTTATTTTACAGTAGAGCACTATTCAGCAGACAAACATGCATGGCCCATACCAGAAACTGTAACTAAACTAAATAAAATGTTAATTGAATGTACAACTGTGAATGTACACAGTTCAGCGCTCGTACCACGAAAATCGAATGATTGCGAATTCGTAGGTATGTCCATCTCTGTCACACTTACTAATTGGAGTGACAAGGAAGTTTTTCCGTCAATGCCAATTTTCGATGTTCGTGGCATGCAGAGGGCCTACTGCGAACATCGAAAATTGGCAAAATTTTCGATCATTCGATTTTCGTGGTAACAGGCCAGGAAAGAAATCATATCAAATGTTGCTGTATTTTGGGAAAAAATGTGTAATTTTAAAATTTATCTACAAACATCTTTACAATTTATTTAAATTGTAAAGATGTAATTGTCTGGTTTAGCACGCGATGACGGTAAAATGCCGGACGGAATGACCCTTGTCCCCTAGAAGCTTGGACGGCCTTTAGTCTGGGATGCCACATGCGTGGATACCCTTGCGCCGTCCCATCTTCCAGGGACTTCAAACAGGGCTGGCGCTGCCGCTAATAGTGCTGAACACCTCAAGCGGCGCAAATACGCAGTAATTGATTCCGGATACATGTTTGAGCCGTTGGGGGTGGAAACTCTTGGACCATGGGGCCCTGGCGCCCACATTATTTATAAGGACTTGGCAAAGCGTCTCATAGATGCTACGGGTGACAGGAGGGCTGGCTCGTACCTTGCGCAACGCATTGGACTTGCCGTCCAGTGCGGCAATGCCGCCAGCCTTCTTGGCACCCTGCCAGAAGGCACCGAGTTGGAGGCAGTTTTTTATTTGTAGGTTTAGTATTAATGGTTTTATTTCTCGTTGTTTTTATGTAATGTTTGTTTTCATGTACATAATTTGTATTGAAAAATTCAGTCCCGCCGAGTTTCTTGTCCGTAATAATGTTATCAGGATGTGGTGTTAGGTTGAAAGTTAGAACCGGTGGTAGGTTTTTTTTAAAGTTTATAAGTGCATTTTAATGTGCTAAAATTGAAAAATAAAAATATTTGTATTTGAGGATGTAACTGGGACAAACGCCAAGATGATAGAGAGAAAAAGAGAGAGAGAGAGAGAGAGAGAGAGAGAGAGAGAGAGAGACAGAAAATAATGCAGATAAGAGCTCGAGAGAGCTCGATACAGTTTTATCCTACGATTATCACGAATCATTTGACGCAAATACATAATATGCGTACTTACATGCTACTTATTCATTCCAATCTGTTTTTATTATTCCTAGAATCAAGCTTCACTTGAACTAAAACTTGAACTCTTTCAATGTTATTATGCTTATCTGATAAAACAGATGACAGTGATGAAACAAAATAATACAAAACTATTATTAAATAATCATTAACAAGTACAAGTTAAACATATTAAAAAGGCCTGCTGCGGTATTTTGGCGCCGAAATATAGTTTTTTTTTTAATAACTCTTAAGTATTTATATACTGAGAAGATTAAGGTGGATATGCACAAGCACATTTTCCTACTAAAGTTAGTGCGGGTTTTTAGGATATTTAGGAAACTTTTAAATATTATTGACGAATAGAGATCACATCACAATGTGATCTCTTATTATGCGGGGGGCTTCGCCCGCCGAGCTACCTTTGGACCCTCTTAATGTGACCCTAGCAATTTGTTTGTTTGTTTATTTGTTTATTTTATACACACCAGCACTTACAGATAAACCTTACGTGCTAATAATGTTGTAAATGAATCTAGCGATAGTGCTGCAGTTTCTTTTGTATGCGGGCTTAGCCTCTCGAGCCCCCATTTACCAGCTTAAATTGTCCCTACTGAATCTAGCGATACTGGTGAGATTTTTTTATTATTCACGAATCACCAAACAAACCAATCGTGGTTAGAACATGTGCGCGAATATAAAACATGTGCGTTTTTGTTAGTATTTAGAATATACTGTCGTATTCTTTGTTTTGTATAGAAATCGAAACACAAAAATAAGTCACTAATCACGATAATTCTATTAATTTAATCAATTCTCATAAAAAAAATGCGTTCGCCTAGATAACATTAATAACAACAATATTTTAGCAAAATCGTAAACCGGGAAAAGCTTTTGCACGACACGTTTACACGCCGAAACCTCTTCAAATTTAGAAAACACAATGAAGGCAGCAAATAAGTCTCCTGGAAGCGTCAAAATCAAAATTTCCTTGCGTAACATGAAAATAACATTTTTTATGTTATTATTGAAACTACTACGCGATAGGTGCCGGATTCCGAGAAGACGAGTGATAATATAGGTCGTCAAACCTCAGTCATGATAAGACATAAACTTACAACGTCAGACGAATTTATAGGGTTTGTGTGCGTTTTTTTTAATACTCAAAATACAAGGCAACATTTGTTGAAACAAATCAAATTATTTAATTAAATAATTTTGATTTGTTATTCGTGCATACATATACGTTCTCGAAATATTCGCCGGTTTTCATTGAGACCAGGTGGCCTAGAGGTTATGGCCTTAGCCGCGTAAGCTGAAGACCCTGGTTTGATCCCCGGCTTGGCCTCTTATGTATTTTGTTTTTTCATTAGTACCTAACCTATCCTATGACATCTATTTCGGTTTATCCTATCTATCCATCTATCTCGGCCCGCACCCGCTTTACCTCCAGTGTCAATGTGAGAGCCCAACGTGGCCATTATGAGACCGTATGTTATGCTTATGCGAATCTCTTTCACACTTTAATAACTTAAAATAAACAAGTTCCTTTTCTTCATTCTACAATAAAATAAATACACATGCTTTGTCCTTGGCGCTAAACGTAACCGTATAGAGTAGAAAACCATATATGATCAGTTCGCTAGGTGTTTACTAACATGTTAACCGTTGCATAATTAAATACAGTAGTAGAATGTTATAAAAAAACGGCCAAGTGCGTGTCGGATTCGCGTACGAAGGGTCCCGTACCATCCCACTAATATTATAAATGCGAAAGTTTGTTGATGTTTGTTACTCTTTCACTTCAAAACTACTGAATGGATTTTAATTCAACCTTACAATAATATAGCTTATACATCAGAATAACACATAGGCTACAATTTATAATTATAAAGATATTGCGCAGACGTAGTCGCGGGCACCAGCTAGTTATCTATAAAAACGGCAAGAAAATCACGTTTGTTGTATAGGAGCCTCCCTTAATTATTTGTTTTATTTTGAATTAATTAATTATTTTGAGAGTGAAATTACTAAATATTCTGTGAATAGTTGCCGTTATCGAGCAAAAAAAACACGCAAGAAATAAATTTCAACTATCACGATTCATGAGATACAGCATGGTGACAGACGGTCAGACAGACAGACAGACAGACAGACGGAAGGACGGCAAACAACGGAGTCTTATTAATAGGGTCCCGTTTTTTACCCTTTGAGTACGGAACCCCAAAAATTATAGATGCCCACGCGATATCTTATGAATGACAATGACAACATACAGTTTAGGATGAAGTCATTACGCTGAATCACGTCGCTTTGTCGCTTACCATTAACTTGGCTAAAATCACTAATATAAATAGTGATTGGTCATCTGTCCACCGTTTGCCCGTCTTTTGTTTTTTTTTGCGTCTGCTACTAAGATGTTATTGCAATTGCTACCCAACGTGGCTTGGAATGTGATTGCTACTACTGTTGACCATCTATGAGCGTTTATGAAATTGATATTTATATGAACGAGTTAAACAAATATTTATCTGGTTAAAACCTGTCCTTTATACTATTGGAGATAAATTATTAGAAAAACAAATGTATCTTGATCTTGATAAACAAGCAGTACTACTTACATCCTCCTGAAGTAGATTTTCTTAAAAACCTATAACTTACAGATTTTATCCGTCTAATTTATTTATTTAATAACATATCACATTGCGAAGTGAATATTGCAAGCATAGCAAAATCTTTCACAATGAGACAAAAATATGCTTTTTCATACATTTCGTCTGTTCAGATGTGCACATTTTTTATCATGGATTTTAGGATTTATCCCATAGTGTGGCTCATGTCTCATATTGTCAACAGGCTCAAAAATATCTTGTACATACATATAAATCAATTTCTACGGGCCTCGAGATCTCATCACTCCCATCCGTGACGATAGTTAATGGATACTCGACAAACAATGAAAACACAGGGTTGTTCATCGCTTAAATTTCCAAACGGATTTCGCACACCGCTCCTGTGCGAGAGCGAGACAATATTATGAACATTTAAAGCTATGTTCCTAAGAGTGCGTTCAAAGGGACCTTAACATCTACTTATCTGCATCTCTTTCGCTCTAGTAACTTTACAAAGATACAAATTCTCGATGTTTCGATGATCGCTGTGCGTGTGCGCGCAGATTGCCCGTCGTTACCCCGAGGTCACGATTAACTGGTGACCAACTCGACTCACCCGCGCTCGCGACATTCAAGAATACACAGTCAGGACCAATTCGCAGAACGTCGGAGCAAGGGTTATCGAATACTTATAACACTAATTAATACGGCCATATATTGGCTGCGTTCGACCAGGCAATGTCAGTGTGCGGGCAAACGGAGACAGGAGAGGTCCAACAATATCAAGTCTTTTTTTTGAGGGAGCCGAATCTTCGTTATAAAGGTAAACAACCCTTCTACTATAATATTATTTGTAGTTTGTTTATAAATATTATAAATAATACCTATTTATGAAAGTTTAAACGTAGCAACTTTTTCCATTTTGTAGACCTTTTTAGGGTGCGCTTGGGTAAGATGAAAGGGTTTTTTTCACGGATTTTTTTCTTACCTACAGCCGTAGCACAAGAGAGCTATGACAGTATCTCGCGGTCGAGAATAGCAACTGTCATTGTCTAAATCCGAACAGTTTGAACAGCACGCCTACCATGAAAATCGAACGATTGCGGATTTGTATCTCCATCTCTGTCACACTTGCATATTGGAGTGACAAAGAGGTTTTAGGCGTGCAGGTGTCTTTTTCGACAACGAGATACTACCCCAACATTCCTGTGGTTGGGGCTACTGGTGAAAGAAACCCTTTAATTTTAGCCTAATGCACCCTATTTACACAAAGTAACGCAATATGACAATATATTGTGAATGTTATGTTGGTGCAAATATAGTAAACATCATATTGATTATGCGTCACAAGTTATCACATCGGACATCGAAATTGGTTAATAAAGGCATTAACACATTTAACGACAAAAAAAACCTAAATTATTAATTATAAGTTTTTTTGCGGTAGTTATATTTATATTCTCTTTCCATGATGGGTCATCTACCAATCTATCTATTCTATTCTATTTAGTTATTAATTTACCAGTTATCCTGGTTCATGTTTTTTTAATCTTCACACTTACAACTTTATTAGTGTAACATACATTTCGTTTTTAAATATTTTGTTATAAATTTTTGGATTAAATTGCATTTTTCTCAAAAAGCACTTAGGCAAGTTCTGAGGCCGGCAATCTATCTTGGTAGAAAATAAACAATATACAGATTGTAGATCAGGGATTTGATTCGTGCTGACAATTATATACTTAACTTATCTAGTTCTAGTATTAAATACAGTTGAAAACGTGTGATTTTTAAAGTGACCGTGCTGTTTGCGCCATGGTTTTTGGAAAATGAAAATAGTTTTTCTTTAAAGAAACTTGACAAACAACGTACCTACTATTACCTCAGCGGTCAGAGACAAATTGACCCGCATTTTGTAAATATTATTATTTGACTAGGTCTCCATGCTGATGAAATCTTGTTTTATTTCAGGAGAAGAATCTAAATATCACAATGAGGAGTTTAATCCTCGTCGTCGCCATCGCAGCGCTAGCGTGGGCCAGGCCTGAAACATACAAGGAAACCGAAGATTTCCAGTACTCCAGAAGCTCATCAGACGATGGAAACAAATCCGGGTACTACGCTGCTCAACGAGGAAACGTGGCAGGGAACTACGAAAAAGCACACAACATGGATTCTTTAGCCCAACATCAAATGAGTGGAGCAATCAATCAGGTACAAGGAGAAATCGGTGATGCAGCAAACACCAAAGCTGGGAGCGTATACACGGCTGCTAACACGAGAGGAATCTACGGATCCGGGTATCATGATCTCAGCAACCTCCAGGGAAGGCATTTTGGAGAAGGCTCATCTTCGGGCTCCCATTCTTCTATGTCATCAGCCCATAACCAGCAATTGAACTCCGACTGGAGACATCAGTCTCAACAAGCTGGCTACGGTTCATCGAGCCAGTTAGGGCAATCGTCACTGCATTTAGGAAGTTTGCAGGCCGCAGATGCCGCTGGCTATGGATCTACTCACGGAAGCACCAGTCGAAGCTCTGGTTATCATGCTGCTTCCGGGTATAACTCTCAGTCAGGATATAATTCCCAAAACAATTATGACCAAAGTAGCTTACAGTCCGGAGCCTACGGTGCCGGCGATCAATCTCGTCGCTATACCATTGTGGCACCAGTTCGAATTGTAGGAAGGCCAGGAACTCAAATAGCGATACCTGTATATGGACAAGCTGGGTATGATGCCCAAAGAGCGTCATCATCATTCGACCATAGTTCTAGCAACAGGTATGCTTCGCAAACTGCAGAATCTGCTTTCAACCAAAACGCTATAAACAGTGAAGCTGAAGTTCTTGACAACAATCAGCAGCATATCGGTTCCGTTCCAACAAACAATGGAAAACATTACTCTTCGTCGTATAACTATCAAAAAGCTTGGGAACGGCACAGTGAGACCACCGATGCTCCAATGCCAGTTGCGCCTACAGCAAATCCATTGTCTATAAACAGTGAATTGTATGATGACGCTCAAGGAGCCAGAGCATCTAACCTCCAACAAACCAACTCCTATTCTGGCAATGCTTACAATTCAGGCAATAGATACAACAGCTACTCCAAAGGATCAAGCCAATCCAGTCACCAAGCAGATTACAGATCTCAGCACAGCTCTGACTCCAACGCTAATTCAAATGCCTATACGCAAGGAACATATGGTAGCTACCCTGGACTCGCACCTCTTGTAGATGCTCAGCCCAAAAGTTACCAGTCTTCGTATTCTTATCACAAGTCGTGGGAAAAGCAAGGTGATCCCTACGTAATCGTGCCTGAGACAAATGGAGGAACATCACAAAAAATTGTTGCTGCTAACTCTAAAACAAGTGCTTCGTCTCAACATTACGGCTCCAACCAGCACTATTCTCAAGGTGGCGCTGTAGACTGTGATAGTCTGTGCAGATATCGCCGATCTACACGCTCTGCAGATTACTACCAGCAGAATCTTGGACAACAAGCTCAAACAGCTTGGGATCAAAGCCTTTCTCAGCAGACTCAAGACTCTTTTCAACAACAGAGCCAGTCTGCAAATCTTGAAGACCTAGGACAACAGACACAAGACCTTGAAGACTTAGGACAACAAACACAGCAATCGTGGGGTGACCTTCAACAGCAAAGGCAGTCTGAAAACCTTGAAGACCTAGGGCAACAAACCCAAAACCTTGAAAATTTAGGACAACAAACACAACAGTCGTGGGGTAACCTTCAACAACAAAGCAATTCGCAAAATCTTGAAGACTTTGGACAGCAAACACAGGGTAAGTGGCATGAGTCAAATCAGAAAATAGAAAGTAATTTAGATGACCTTGGTCAACAAACACAACATTCATGGAATAATATTGAACAACAAACGAGCGGTCAAAATCTTGAAAGTCTAAGTCAACAAACACAGGGTCAATGGAATAACATGGCCACTCAACAATCACAACAAAGTTTTGAAAATTTAGATAATCTCGGTCAACAAACACAACAAACGTGGAACGGCTTCGACAACATCGAACAACAAAATAGACCACAACAACCTGAAGACTTAGGACAACAAACTCATAATAACTGGGATGATTTAGATAATTTAGGACAACAGGCTCATACTCATTGGGACACCTTAAATAAAACATCTCATACAAACACAAACACAGAACAACAAACTCAGACACATTTTGAAACGGTTGATGAGGTAAACAAAGAGCATGGAGGTAACAAAGATAACCCAGTTGATAACAACCCTGACGATCTTGCGTTTTGGGGTCTTACAAATAATCAAATGCATGAAAACAGTAACTACTACAATCAACACAGTTCCAACAATCATAATAATTATTCAAATTCACAGGATCACGGCGTTAGTTGGGGACAACATGTCAATAACGATAACGCGCAAACTACACACAATAACCCTTTGCAAAGTATATGGGACAAACTAGATAATATGGAAGAGCAATCTGAGCATTTATCAAACGAAAATCAGCAGCATACTGAGTATCAGAATTCACAACACTCATATGGCCAGGAAAGCACCGATCATCATGAGAGCAATTGGGAAAGTAACAACAGTTCATACCATTGGAATCAGCATGAGACACACAATTCGGGGTTCCAACCACCTTTTATGTTCAATAGTACTATGGATAAGCCAAAGCAAGACCAGGTAACTAAAGAAATTATACCTGAAAAACCACTTCCTAAAGAAATTGCATCAGATAAGCCTAAAGATGATGAAGATGAAACACCCGAGGAACCTGAACTAGCTGAAGTTGGGCGCGGTGATATTGGTGCTGAAGAGGGCACAAAAACTACACCGAAAACGGTTCAAAATTCACAAACATACACAACCCAAGCGAAGCCTCAAAAGAGCCCAGAAGAAATCGAAACATTAAGCTTATCGAGAGGAACTGATGAAGAGGCCACTGCACCCGACTCACTTAGTGTTCTAAGCATAACCCAACAAAAATGGCTTGAAGAACAACGGCAAAAGACTACAGAAGAATTATACCAGATTAGTGGCACTAGGACATCAACTACTACACCACAGTCTGCAATAAACAAAAACGCGCCATCCTATGTTCCTACTGTATCACAAAATTCCTCACTACCGCCAACGAAAAATGATAGAACACAAAAATCAGAGGACATCCAAAATAATTATCATAATAATATACAACAAAATACAATGCAAGAAAATCAAGATTTCGATCAAAGAAACCAACAACAGTTCTACAACTCAGGCCACCAGTTCCAGAATTCCGGCAAGCACAACCAAAACATTGACCAGCATAACCAACAATTTGATCAGCATAATCAAAACTTTGATCAGCAAACAGGGCAGGAGGATCTTGGCCAGCAAACCCAAGATTTAAACCAACAAAATCTACAACAGTTTACAAATTTAGGCCAGCATAGCCAAAACTTTGACCAGCAAACAGGGCAGCAGTTGGAAGACTTTGGGCAGCGACCTCAAGATTTGAACCAACAAAATATGCATCAGCTAACAAATTTAGGCCAGCATAGCCAAAACTTTGACCAGCAAACAGGGCAGCAGTTGGAGGACTTTGGGCAGCAAACTCAAGATTTGAACCAACAAAATATGCATCAGCTCACAAATTCAGGCCAGCATAGCCAAAACTTTGACCAGCAAACAGGGCAGGAGTTGCAGGACTTTGGACAGCAAACTCAAGATTTGAATCAACAAAATCTGCATCAGTTAACAAATTTAGGCCAGCATAGCCAAAACTTTGACCAGCAAACAGGGCAGCAGTTGCAGGACTTCGGACAACAAACCCAAGATTTGAACCAACAGAATCTAGAACAATTCAGCAATTCAGAACATCACAGTCAACTATATCAACATGAAGCTAGAGAGTATGTAAGTCATCCCAACACACAGCTAGTCCAAGAACCAAAGATTAAACCTGCCAGTGACCATGGCTCTCTAACTCATCCAAAACAAGATGTAGAAATTCAACCACCCTATGTTACAACAGAGAAACCTGGATTCTGGAGTTCTGTGGGAAACAAATTCACCAATGCAAAAGATTCTGTTGCTTCATGGTTTAAAAGAAGTTAATTTGTTATTTACCGCTATGTATTAATTTGAATGAAATTAATAGTTTAAATTAAATAATTTAACTAGTCATAAAGCTTAAATTGCTAGAACATTAAATTGCTATAAATAGTTAAGTCATCTTTTTATTCTGTGATAACCAAATCAACATGACCTTACTGAACTTGAACTTGCTTTAAAATGAGATAAGTTTCTGATACTGCTACTATTCTATTCTATACTATTCTAGAAGCAATAACAAATATAACAAAGCTTAAAAACGGTTAAGTATATGTGACGTTTTCAAAGGAACTACATTATTGGTTGTTGATAAGGTGATACTGCCATAAGTAAAGATTCATTTAAATGAACCTGATCAACAATTTGATACCAATAGTCTGAAAACGACACGTAACGTAATGTAACGATGGTGCATCAGTATTCAACACTTTATGTCAAAGTGACAAGGTTTAAATTCGAATATCGAAAAGTCTTTGTTGTTGAAATTTAACTTATATGCAGCATTAAGCAGCGAGGTATTTCTACGTTATAGGTATATAAAAAAGAACACGACTTTTTGTGGTCAAAGGTTAAGTCTGAAGTGTAGAGTTTCACAAGACAAGTCCTTCAAAATGAAAAGGGGAATATTACGAAAATCATTATTAACCTCATTTTTGAGACCCCTATTAATTTTGAAGGACTTTTCTTGCGAAACTTTACACTTCAGATTTATATTTGATCAAAAAGATGTCCACGGAAAGTCATGCTCTTTTTAATTGCCTCTAATGTCCAAAAAAGTGTATCATTTTAGAGTTTTGGCAAAACTATTCCTTTATATTTAGTACTTAGTATCCTCAACTTAAACCCCCTTCTTAGTCTGCCTATTTTCATGGACATGGACAGGCAAGTATGAAACCCCTCAAAAAGCAAATAAGCCTGGCAATTTTTTTAATATATATAAGCATTTCAACCAAATAACTAAGAAAGATGATAATATAATGATACTTACTTCTGGTAGTGCATTGAAATATTTAATGAATGCTTGCTGTTGTACTGAATCTGAAAAATAAAATATTATTTTACGAAAAATAATATGATACAGCTATTTATATTTTAATGAGATATAAAGGGTGGCAAGAGGAACATGGGTCAGCTCAGCAAGGGCCAGAGAGAGGTGGGAAAGTTCGGACAAGGCCTTTGTCACTGGATGAACGGACAAACTAAAAATAAGATAAGAAGAAAGAATCAAATATAAACACAATTTGAATTAACTACAGTCTGAATAAAGGCTTAGTTATGAATATTTTAAGTTTTTTAAGAAGTTGCTGGCACTCAAGGTTTTATACAATAGTGTCAATAACTAATAATTTTTGCTAGAATTTTACCGTGAGGCTGCATTCTGACAAATTAATTTTATGGACATTCTAAGTACCATTAGTAAATTTACATTAATTATTTGTTTTACAAGTCTACATGTGACGTTTTTGGCTAAAGGTATGCTAATGCCATAAAGCTTCATTTGGAAATCAACCTTATCAAGAAGAAGAAACATTGGCTAAAGGTACCACTTTGTTGAACCAATATTAACTCTTCAAATACCAGCATTTTTAAATGCTCACACTTTGCCTGTTAACTACCTGGTGGATTCTAAGAATTTAAAAAACACTGGTATTTGAAGAGTTAAAGAACAGATATTCAAAGTGATGTTCTTGAACATTATCTAATTATAGAGTTAATAAATATAGTCTGCTTCAATAGTAGAGGCGATATAATATAGAAAGGATATTAATTAGAAAAATAAAATATATAATGGGACAATCTCACAGGAATTGGTGTGTCCCAGAATAAGTGTTGTGGGTAACAGAAAACAACCATATTCATACTTTTATTAATTATATAAACACACCTAGCCAGGCCATGTGTCACATGTACAGTGTGGCCATGAGCTAGGAAGCTGTTACAAATATGTTTTCTTCATATGGTTTTTATATGGTTTGTGTGATGTATTTAATTACAGAGGCAAAATAAAGAATGTCTACAATTTGAGGCTGCATTACATTTAAACAAGTTCCCTAACATAATTAGATCTTTTGGTTATACACAAAATACCAGTCACCACAAAGCATTGGTGGCCCAGCAGTAAGAGTGCAACTTTCAATCAGAAGGTTGCAGATTCAAATCCTGGCAGCTTTAGATTCATGACTTTTTCGGAACATACATACGAAATATCATTTGATACTTACCAATCGCTCAGTGAACGAAACCATCGTGAGGAAACTGGACTAAGCCCAATAAGGCCTAGTTTACACTGTAGGTCAATTGGCAGTAGCTTTCGCAAAACTAGTGCCTACGCCAAATCTTGGGATTAGTTGCCAAAGTGGACCCTAGGCTCCCTTCATGAGCCTTGGCCTAAACCAGGAAAACACTAGGAAGAAGACCCGCCACCAGTCTTCGGGTTGCAATTATTGGGGTTTCCCATATTTAATCTAATTAATCAGGTAAGCGTGAATGGGCGGAGAAGCAGAGGACCTGCACCCATGAGATGGGCAGATACAGTGCAAAAGGCTACTGGGACAACTCTACAGGCGACTATACAAAAGGCGCAGGATCGGAAGGCCTGGAAGGCGCTGGTCAATAAAGTCCCAACCCATATTAGTCACGTCCCTCAGACATGAGGTATCGACCAGGAAGAAGAAGAATCAGGTAAGTATGTTAAAAATGCAATAACAACGTAAACATGTCTGAACATGAAGTAAGTTGGAAAGAAAAAAGCTTCGAATAACATTCTACACTTACCTAAGTTTAGTGCATGAATTGGTTGCGTTGATGACATTATTCAGTATTACGTTTAATAGCACTTCTACTTGTGTACTTCTACTTATGTTTAGATTACAGAGTCGTATCATAAGATGCGATTTGACGTTACTGCTGTCAAAACTGGCGCGCTTAGTTTGTGTAATTGTTTTTAATTTTATCTTTAAAATTCTGGCCAATAGGAGGTCGAATTGTGAGGCGTGTTTGGAATAGAAGTAAAACTTTTTATTGACTTTAGTTAAGTAATCATCGGCTTTAAAACTACTTAAAGATCATTAATCAATTTATAAAAGAAGTTAAAAAAAATCACTTAATCAATTAGATATAATAAGGGATAATATCAAAAACATGCAATCATTTCATTGAAACGTGTTAATAAAAATAAAAAACTCCTTTACTTACCCGACTACAAGCATAAAGAGGGTTAGGAAAGTGGCAGGTTTCGTTCGGATACACTTACTTGCTCAAGTTGTTTCGACCAATGATCCATGTTTGACATCGTCTAGTCCGTTTCAGATATTTACAGGGCGTCCCAAGACCTTGGGACATGTAGAGAAAGTATCTTAAATACCTGCTGAAAGATGACTTAATATGATGATATATTTTACCTATTTTTGTATTTTAAGTTAAGCTAGTTGATAAGATCTATGGGATGTAAATGCCTGCAATAAAACATTTATTATTATTATTTGTTTCTCCTTTGCGGATCACGGGCCTGTACATCCCGGTCTTTTGGTAGGCTTGCGTGGGGATACAGATCCAACACGTAGAGGCCTTTTGGAGAATTTTGCTGTGTAGTGCACCTGCTAGAACCCATTCACGGGTGCATCAATAGATACCCGTGAACCGGTCCCAGCAGGCGTTGGAGCTATTGTAAAGAAAGTGGAAAGAATACCAGGCTATGGCGTTGAGGTTTGGGTGGATCAGAAATGGACTATTGCAAAGAGTTCCGGACACCTGCCATAACAATGTTTAAAACAAGTTATCGAGGCAGGCGGTGACTCGCCGCCGACTAGATGGGCCCCTGAAACTGCCGTCGCAAGGACGGCCAGGAGCAACATCGGTGTGAACGGCTCAGGGGTGTCGAGAGGTGTGCGCCGCTTTCTACCCAGTGGCTGTTGCCAGCCAATGTGCCCACTCGCGTCTTATGCATATTTCACTTCCACCCGTGGAGTATATCGCTCTAACGACTCCTCTCTGGACGGCCAATGAAGGCAAGCCAGAGCTGAGAGTCCTACGGGTCCCCTTGGGGTCCACTCCGACCGACGAAGACACGCCGGAGACGGAGACCCTGACCGACTCTCTGGAGCACTCGGGTCCGTGGGGTCGTTACTCCCCAACAGCTCGCCACAAGCTGCCCTGCGGGCTTATTATTATTATTATTATATTCGTTTATTTATTTTCTTCCTTAGGTTAGGATTTTTACAATACGTATATAAAAGTAAAATATATTTATATTAAATATACTTATATTTTGTAGTTTACTATACTACTTACTTAAGATGAATTATTTTATTGTCCATTCTTTCGATTGGCATCATAAAAATAAGGATGTTTTTTTCACATTTAAGTCGGTTCGCCAGACGTAGCATGTAATTTTTATAATATCTTTGAATGCTGTATTATTAACTTGTAAAAATAACATAAAGTCTTCTTTCAGCAAAATATCCTATCTACGATACTTAAGGTACTTTCCCTTCATGTTCCAGTCTTGGGACGGCCTGTATATAGTCTGACAGGCAATCGAACGCAGTAAGAGTAGGTTAGAGTGGCACTTGTTTTATTGTTTTATTAGGTATAAATTTCTTTTTATATTTTTTTGTTTTTTATTGAAATAGGCTAAAACTCAGCACTTTTCAACGTCAAATTGAATATAAAATCCAAAAAATAATGAAAAAATAATACATAATATTTCTTAATTTTCTTTAAATTTTCTGATAGTTGTATTGTGTTTTGTGTGTGTCTTTGGAAATTATTTATATTATATTCTATAAGTAATCAGACGCTCCATACCGTTAAGAGTGCCGATGCTCTAAACAGGGTGAAGTGATTCATATCAAATGTTGACAGTTTTTCGATACGACATTATCGAGCAGCACAGCTCGACTGAACTAGACGATCTGCCATAACAGTAATTCGGGTAACGTCTTTCTAACTATCTGTTATTGGTTACTTTACTCTGTTACGACAAATCGAAGGCATATAATATATTTTAAGGTTATCATTAACACTATCATCAAAAAATGTTTTTGATGATTGCAACTCAGAGGTGCCTATTATTTATTGCTCAATAGTTACAATAATGAGCCAGAGTACATTTAGCTGATATAAACTTGTGTACCGCTTATCCGAACTCACTTGGCGAATTGACATTGACAGATATTATTTTCTCAGTTCTAGTAAATATTAGTGATTCAATTCAGTTCCTTATTTTTTTGCATAATATGTTGTATTTTAGATGTGGGCTGGTAATTTTAGCTACTACATACATTGTGTCGTAAGTATAATTAATATTTTCTATAATATCAATAAATCAACTACGAAACTTAACGTTTCATGCTAAAAGTGAATGTCCGACAGTTTTTTTATTTTATTAGTCTGTAGTGGACTGCTATGTGCTTATATTTGCAAGTCTTTATGTATTCCGATTAGCAAAAAATGTTTATATAATTTACAATCACATAGATTACTAATAAATTCCAATAATGTTATGATTATGTCTTGAGAGTTTCTATACTTTCACCAGTTGTTTATTTCCTAGGTCTCTAAATGCGTGCATTTCTTTGCAGACTTTGTTCCCAGATTGCGAAAGAAACAAATTCCTTAGATGCAGGGTTTGCATTATTGTATGTAGCCAGCGGAGCAATAGGTGAGTGCCATGTATATGTGTTATATAAAAGTTGACGAAATGTTACTTAACTGTTGCATTCCATTACATCTGAGTCATTGCCGTTGCAAGAAAAACTAAGTGGGTTGGAAAGTCTGTTAACTTTTGGTAATGGTTTTGTGTATGTGTAATTGTTTTCAAGGTTCTTATTGTTACTGTTGCATATTTTATGCAAAAGTGTTAGCTAATCTTTTATTTAATATTAGTTAACATGTTCACTGGGGTAATTAGTTTAACTCACTGTTAATCATACTTAGTATTGGGTCTTTCAGCCTCATACCGCAATAACCATGTTAACATGCTATACATATTATAATAGGCCCAAAACTGTATCTTTGTTATATTTATTTGAAAGTTTATCACAATTATTTGTTCCTAAGTATGTTTTCTATGCATGCCCGGTTTTCTGTAAATAATGGGCAAACTCTCTCCGGGAAATACTTATGTATAGTAAAAGTTACATGTTTACAGCTATAAGGGAGCAAACAGATATCCCCGCTCTTTTACATGTAGGTAATAGAGGGGTTTTTACCTGCTAGTGTCATTAAATATCTTTAAGATCATAATCATAAAATTGGGTGCTGCTAAGTAACAAATCATACAAACTGCTTAATATTTTAAAACATGACTAAATTATTACAATCCGTGACTAAGATTATGCGCAGATGGATAGACAGACAGACAGACAGACAGATATGGTGAAAATATAAGGGTTCCTAGTTAACCCTAAAATCAGTTGTGAAGATAAATGGGAACATAGGAACTGCCTCAAACACGAAATGCATATAAGGTCTCCAATGTCTCCATATCATATGAGGGAAAGAAGTGGAATAAGCTATTTGTCCACTTTTCATCAACACTTTTGAATAATACTCAGCTAGAAACATGATTTTGTGTTATATATCCAAAATTGTATCAATGGGTTACAATGACAAAAACTATCATTATTAAGAGGGGGCAGAGTGTTTGCCGCGGACACGAAATAGGCATTTAGCGGCCCCACGCTGCTCGCTATCTGTGTGCGTGCGCGCACGCACACTACTACAACGGCGCGTCATCATTCGGGCGTTAAAATGTTGTAACTTAGAATTCCTCATTTTTATAATCCTTTGATACTGATATTGTATTAATTCACCTAATATTTGTTCGGTTTTTCCAAACGATTTTATTATTTGTGTTTGTATTTAGTACTAAAGAAAGGTACCATTCTGTCGGTTGTTGATAAGGTTAATTTCTCAACTAATATTTATGACATTCGCGCCTTATCGACAACCGGCAGAATGCAAAGTGCCTTTTTCTAAATACAAGCTAATTTTTTATGATTTCATATGTGGCTATTTACGGCTAAAGGTACCTTATGGCGCTTACGTCGCGTTGCAGCGCATTATTATCAGCGTCTTTGTTAACAGCGTAAGCGCCGCTCGTCCATAAGGTACCTTTCACCGCAAAACGTCACATATTATGAAATCGTTAAAAAAAATTGTCGTTTTCTTGGTAAAAGTACTACATTGTCGCTTGGAGATTAACTCCGATTTAGATAAAATTCGATATCTGAGGAGCCGGCAGGGTGATTAACATGAATCTTAAGTCAAAATTGGAAAATATGGTAAGAATCGACGCCATATTGGATTTTGTGAGATTAACTCCGATTTGGATAAAAATCGATACCTGAGGATCCGGCGGGGTGATTAACATGAATCTTGAGTCAACATTGTAAACTATTGTTAAAACCGACGCCATCTTGGATTTTGTAAGATCAACTCCGATTTGGATAAAAATCGATATCTGACTATCCGGCGGGGTCCTTACCATGAATCCAGAATCAAAATCGTAAAATATTGTAAAAAGCGACGCCATCTTGGATTTTGAGAGATTAACTCCGATTTGGATAAAAATCGATATCTGAGGATCCGGTGGGGTGATTAACATGAATCTTGAGTCAAAATTGTAAAATATTGTCAAAACCGACGCCATCTTGGATTTTGTAAGATCAACTCCGATTTGGATAAAAATCGATATCTGACGATCCAGCGGGGTCCTTAACATGAATCTAGAAACAAAATAGTAAAATATTGTAAAAAAGCGACGCCATCTTGGATTTTGTGAGCTTAACTCCGATTTGGATAAAATCGATATCTGAGGATCCGACGGAGTGATTAACAT
Source organism: Lathronympha strigana (assembly GCA_949128165.1). Lineage (NCBI taxonomy): Eukaryota > Metazoa > Arthropoda > Insecta > Lepidoptera > Tortricidae > Lathronympha > Lathronympha strigana. The sequence goes on from OX421911.1 coordinate 8,792,589, forward strand.
GAATCCAGAGTCAAAATTGTAAAATATTGTAATAACCGACGCCATCTTGGATTTTGTAAGATCAACTCCGATTTGGATAAAAATCGATATCTGACTATCAGGCGGGGTACTTAACATGAATCCAGAATCAAAATCGTAAAATATTGTAAAAAGCGAAGCCATCTTGGATTTTGTGAGCTTAACTCCGATTTGGATAAAATTCGATATCTGAGGATCCGGCGGAGTGATTAACATGAATCCAGAGTCAAAATTGTAAAATATTGTAATAACCGACGCCATCTTGGATTTTGTAAGATCAACTCCGATTTGGATAAAAATCGATATCTGACTATCAGGCGGGGTCCTTAACATGAATCCAGAATCAAAATCGTAAAATATTGTAAAAAGCGACGCCATCTTGGATTTTGTGAGCTTAACTCCGATTTGGATAAAATTCGATATCTGAGGATCCGGCGGGGTGATTAACATGAATCTTGAGTCAAAATTGTAAAATATTGGTAAAACCGACGCCATCTTGGATTTTGTAAGATCAACTCCGATTTGGATAAAAATCGATATCTGACGATCCGGCGGGGTCCTTAACATGAAAATTGTAAAATATTGTAATAACCAACGCCATCTTGGATTTTGTAAAATCAACTCCGATTTGGATAAAAATCGATATCTGACTATCCGGCGGGGTCCTTAACATGAATCCAGAAACAAAATCGTAAAATATTGTAAAAAGCGACGCCATCTTGGATTTTGTGAGCTTAACTCCGATTTGGATAAAATCGATATCTGAGGATCCGACGGAGTGATTAACATGAATCCAGAGTCAAAATTGTAAAATATTGTAATAACCGACGCCATCTTGGATTTTGTAAAATCAACTCCTATTTGGATAAAATTCGATATCTGACTATCCGGCGGGGTCCTTAATATGAATCCAGAATCAAAATCGTAAAATATTGTAAAAAGCGACGCCATATTGGATTTTGTGATCTTAACTCCGATTTGGATAAAAATCGATATCTGAGGATCCGACGGAGTGATTAACATGAATCCAGAGTCAAAATTGTTAAATATTTTTAAAACCGACGCCATCTTGGATTTTGTAAGATCAACGCCGATTTGGATAAAAATTGATATCTGACTATCCGGCGGGGTCCTTAACATGAATCCAGAATAAAAATCGTAAAATATTGTAAAAAGCGACGCCATCTTGGATTTTGTGAGATTAACTGCGATTTGGATAAAAATCTATATCTGAGAAGCCCGCAGGGTGATTAACATGAATCTTGAGTCAAAATTAGAAAATATGGTAAGAATCGACGCCGTCTTGGATTTTGGTAAGATCAACTCCGATTTGGATAAAAATCGATATATGACGACCCGGCGGAGTCCATAACATGAATCCATAGTCAAAATTGTTAAATAACGTCAACACTGACGCCATATTGGATTTTGTAGGATTGAATCCGATTTGGATAAAAATCGATATCTGACGATCCGGTGGGGTCCTTAACATGAATCCAGAATCAAAATTATAAAATACGATTTTGATTCTGGATTCATGTTAAGGACCGCGCCGGATAGTCAGATATCGATTTTTATCCAAATCGGAGTTGATTTTACAAAATCCAAGATGGCGTCGGTTTTTACAATATTTTACAATTTTGACTCTGGATTCATGTTAATCACTGTGCCGGATCCTCAGATATCGATTTTTATCCAAATCACATTTAATATCACAAAATCCAAGATGGCGTCGCTTTTTACAATATTTTACGATTTTGATTCTGGATTAAATTAAAAAATTAAAATTTTATTTATTTACACATTAACAAAAAACATGAAATGGGTTGTCCGGTGGACCCCAAACTAGGCTGAGCCTGTATCTTGGGACCCTGGAGTGCGATAGGTACATTTGTAAACTAATTGGACTTGGACATTAAACAGTGAGATAAATTATGATACAACAGTTTAGAAGTTATCTAGATAACAAGATAAACGCGAGCGATCTATTATGTGTGTGTGTGTGTGTGTGTGTGTGTGTGTGTGTGTGTGTGTGTGTGTTTGTGTGTGTGTGTGTGTTGTGTGTACACGAACATGTAGGAACATTTAACTGATTAGAAGAAGAGCCTCCGTATCCTGATATGTTAGGGGCACTAGCCATTTTCTTACAATTTTCGTCGTTTTACCGAGTGGGCAACACTGAATACCAAGTAATTTAGAGACGTTTTTATAAATGCGAAGGGGCATATAATCAGGTGAACGCCTGGCAAAAGTAGATCTGAAATTTGGAAGATTCATGGTAAGGACCCCGCCGGATAGTCAGATATCGATTTTTATCCAAATCGGATTCAATCCTACAAAATCCAAGATGGCGTCGGTTTTTAAAATATTTTACAATTTTGACTCTGGATTCATGTTAATCACTCAGTCGGATCCTCAGATATCGATTTTTATCCGAATCGGAGTTAAGCTCACAAAATCCAAGATGGCGTCGCTTTTTACAATATTTTACGATTTTGATTCTGGATTCATGTTAAGGACCCCGCCGAATAGACAGATATCGATTTTTATCCAAATCGGAGTTGATTTTACAAAATCCAAGATGGCGTCGGTTATTACAATATTTTACAATTTTGACTCTGGATTCATGTTAATCACTCCGTCGGATCCTCAGATATCGATTTTTATCCAAATCGGAGTTGATTTTACAAAATCCAAGATGGCGTCGGATTTTACAATATTTTACAATGTTGACTCTGGATTCATGTTAATCACTGCGCCGGATCCTCAGATATCGATTTTTATCCAAATCGGATTCAATCCTACAAAATCCAAGATGGCGTCGGTTTTTAAAATATTTTACAATTTTGACTCTGGATTCATGTTAATCACTCAGTCGGATCCTCAGATATCGATTTTTATCCGAATCGGAGTTAAGCTCACAAAATCTAAGATGGCGTCGCTTTTTACAATATTTTACGATTTTTATTCTGGATTCATGTTAAGGACCCCGCCGAATAGTCAGATATCGATTTTTATCCAAATCGGAGTTGATTTTACAAAATCCAAGATGGCGTCGGTTTTTACAATATTTTACAATGTTGACTCTGGATTCATGTTAATCACTGCGCCGGATCCTCAGATATCGATTTTTATCCAAATCGGATTCAATCCTACAAAATCCAAGATGGCGTCGGTTTTTAAAATATTTTACAATTTTGACTCTGGATTCATGTTAATCACTCGGTCGGATCCTCAGATATCGATTTTTATCCGAATCGGAGTTAAGCTCACAAAATCCAAGATGGCGTCGCTTTTTACAATATTTTACGATTTTGATTCTGGATTCATGTTAAGGACCCCGCCGAATAGTCAGATATCGATTTTTATCCAAATCGGAGTTGATTTTACAAAATCCAAGATGGCGTCGGTTATTACAATATTTTACAATTTTGACTCTGGATTCATGTTAATCACTCCGTCGGATCCTCAGATATCGATTTTTATCCAAATCGGAGTTGATTTTACAAAATCCAAGATGGCGTCGGTTTTTACAATATTTTACAATGTTGACTCTGGATTCATGTTAAGGACCCCGCCGGATAGTCAGATATCGATTTTTATCCAAATCGGAGTTGATTTTACAAAATCCAAGATGGCGTCGGTTTTTACAATATTTTACAATGTTGACTCTGGATTCATGTTAAGGACCCCGCCGGATAGTCAGATATCGATTTTTATCCAAATCGGAGTTGATTTTACAAAATCCAAGATGGCGTCGGTTTTAACAATATTTTACAATTTTGATTCTGGATTCATGTTAAGGACCGCGCCGGATAGTCAGATATCGATTTTTATCCAAATCGAAGTTGGGCGTCGGTTTTTACAATATTTTACAATTTTGACTCTGGATTCATGTTAATCACTGTGCCGGATCCTCAGATATCGATTTTTATCCAAATCGGAGTTAGTCTCACAAAATCTAAGATGGCGTCGCTGTTTACAATATTTTACGATTTTGATTCTGGATTCATGTTAAGGACCCCGCCGGATCCTCAGATATCTTTTTTTATCCAAATCGGAGTTTATCGCACAAAATCCAAGATGGCGTCGCTTTTTACAATATTTTACGATTTTGATTCTGGATTCATGTTAAGGACCCCGCCGGATCGTCAGATATCGATTTTTATCCAAATCGGAGTTGATCTTGCAAAATCCAAGATGGCGTCGGTTTTAACAATATGTAACAATTTTGACTCAAGATTCATGTTAATCACCCCGCCGGATCCTCAGATATCGATTTTTATCCAAATCGGAGTCAACCTTACAAAATTTATAAAAATTAATATAATAAATATAATTTATAAATTTTTAATATATTTATAAATATCTGCTCCATCATCAGACCTTGGAAACCATGCATGGCCCAAGTGCTCGTCGAATCAAAACCAACGAGTGTAAACACGAAGGTATTCTATCAACTGGTTCCTGAGTACCAGTTGACACTTTTCTGCTCCACCATCAGACCTTGGACACCATGTATAGCCCAAGTGCTCGTCAAAACAAAATCTACGAGTCTGAACACGAAGGTATTCCCACCCACTGGTTCCTGAGTACCGGTTGACACCTTTCTGCTCCTTCATCAGACCTTATCTGGGAAAAGGGACCTTATTGTTGGTGGCGCTTACGGCGTTATGAACGACATTCGTATACGGATATCGCCTTACGCGGTTCAAGTACTAGTTTAGACAATTTAGATTTAATTTGCCTTAAACAAGCAGGTAAAATATTATTCTTCAGAAGCACGTAAAAATAACAAAATAGACTTACCCGATTTTGCCACTTGTGTGGCACAGTATACGTACACAATATATCTCAAGGTGAAAACGCTCCGCAACGAGACGTGGTGTCGCTTCGAGAGGTCGGGGCAGACTGGCTATTTTGGGTTTTGATCACTTGTTATATTTCAACGTCTAGATCCCATAGTAATTTTGTATGGCGGATTTTGAGGGCATTTTAAAAAAATCACAATAAAATAACCAAAGAGTATTTTGGCATAAAATAAAATTTCCAGAGTAGCTAACATACTTGAGATTGTATTTAGTATGTTTTTAAAATTACAGTAGTATATTTTTTTTTCAGGAGACGTTAAACGCTAACACGCGTTTTCACAAGTTTAGTGAACTTTTGCGTTGATGTGTTTAGTAAAGTATACATTATTTTCGATTATTATGAAAAATCCGGTGTAAACATGCTCTTTGAGAACCTGTTAACATACATTTTGTATATCTTTGTAAAGAATTATGACCCTGAGACGTTTAACGGCAACTGCTGTTTTCGTTGATTTTACTCTGCCCCCTCTTAATTAAATCCATTGTGTGTTTGCTAATATTAGTGATGTGACATCAGCTTTATGTCTTAAAGATTCCAAACTTATTAAAGTAAGCCTTATTTTTCTAATGTAAAGTTGTTCTCGAGTCTTTACGGCCTACTGGCACCAGGGCTAGCCGCTAACCCGGAGTTAAGCTGTTAAGCTGTCGCATAAAACCGGCCAACAGAGCGTCGGACTCGCCCACCGAGGGTTCTGCACAAAGGATGCTCCCCCTGTTATGACTTTAGCTTTAGGTACTTAAAAATACTGGTGGCACGGAATTATCAAAGTGCGGCAATTATACGGTTTTCAGATTTTTTCCTGTACCTGTGCTTCAAGCTCTTGCTTTTTGCCAAATTTCGTGATTCTAGGTCATTGGGAAGTACCCTACACATTTTGATTTTCTTCGCAAATGTATGCGAAATGCGACAAAAACCGCCGTATTTGTTGATTGCGTTGACGTACAGGTTTGGTATTTTCATAGCTTCAAGGGACTTGTGTATGTGGTATTAATTTCAATTTGCTACCTCTAAGCATTCTCGAGATAAAGGATCTCGACAGACAGACGGACGGACGGACGAAATACCAACAAAGTGATCCTATAAGGGTACCGTTTTTTCCTTTTGAGGTACAAAAACCTAAAAAACGCTTAACTCCGGGTTATGAGGCTAACCCTGGATGGTGCGAGGGCCTAAGACCCCCGCGCCCATTAAACGCGCGCGCGGGGGCTAAGACGGTTAAGGCTAAATTCACAACACTAGCTAAGTTGTAAGCCCTGTAGCTCTAGCACAATAGGCAACTATAATGTCTTTGTCTAATCCGAACAATTAGAGAATGACAGGCGTCTTTCTCGACCGCGTGATACTGCCGCAGCACTTTGTGCTAGGGCTACTGACTAGCGAGCGTCCAGCAAACGTGCGGCGGGACGGGCGGCGCGGTGTGCAGCGTCTATGTGCTTTGTGCACTGAGGACACTCATGTACATATCCTTGTGTTTAACACACAGCCAAAGCATTATGAAGCGTGTCCAAAGGGAAGGTCACCACACATACGTTCTATCGCGTTCAAAATGGCATGGGCAGTTTATGAATTAATTAATTCATATACTGTCCATTCACTTTTGAACCTGATACTACCTACAGTCTTATTTTTAAATTTCTATGAGCATAACCGACTCCCACCCATGGTGTAGACCATTTTATACTACAATGTTGCAAGTTCAACCCTAAAACACTTTAGGTAATTGTAAATAATTTTAATTTTGACGAGAACAGATCGTAAAACGTGCAACTGAAGTTACTGATGTACTTACCTAAGCGGTCACGCTTCCATACTAAATTAGTACGGGACTGCATAGTATGTGCGTTTTTTTTAAAGTGGCCGGAGCCATGGCACGACGTGTTAGAGCAGTTGAACCGTGAAGTGGGATGGTAGCCTGGCGAAAATGCTCGACCTTTCTCAACTTCACGTGATTTTTACTACTCTAGAATATTCCTACCGATCGAGTTTGCGCTCCAGAGAGATCGGTCGGACCGAGTCCAACGAAATCTGCAGTGTGTGTGGGAAATCGAGCAATTGGGAGTTTTATTGCTGGTTCACTACTCCTAGCCTAGCCGAGAAGATTCCAGAGAAGAACCTCAGAAGAACTCAGCTAGGTCCATTATGTGCGGTGACCGCGAGTTGTCTACATGCTCTGTATAGTACAGTGTTATCACACTTGCGATTTGCGAGCGAGTTTTGTATGGAGGCGAATACGTCGCTAGTTCGTCTCGTAGATATGTATAGAAATCGCCCAAGTGTGATAAAGCCCGTAGTTATCTGTGGTTTGACATGAACTTCGCACGCCCCGCCCCGCCACACACCGGACCGAGCGGTCACTTAGAGTACACTCGCGCTTAAAAGTGCATTAATAGTTTATGAATGAATTCATTCATAAATTGCCCATGCGATAGTACATACATACACTAACCATCATTTTTTTCAGCTGGCAAAATCATCTATGACCGTTACCGGCAGATCTACATACTAGGCTCACTAACACCCAACCCGAATGTGACTTCCTTTGCAAATAAGATATCTTCCATCTCCGCTTCTCTCCTGTTGTTGGGCTTCCTGGTTTATCTGTTTCTGTTTTTATTGAAGGTAACTAACATTTGTGTTTAATTCATTATAACTACATATTACTCCTACTCTCAAGGGCTTAATTATGTACCTATTTTTACATACCTACACACACTTTTTATCTCATATCAATACCTACCGGCACCGGCACCTCTAGTCGCCCAGACGCTTATAAAAAGGTCTTCTCTAATTCAATGAAATGTTAATTCGGTTTCGATCGATTTTAAAACAAATGAAATTGACTTCTATTTTCTATATAATATATTCGAAATTCACTGTACATTTTTGTTGTATGGTGGGCGGAAGGTCTAGGCGAAAGAGTGTTTAGGTATATATTTATGCCATTGACTGTATTATTATGTGCTATAGCAAACGCTGGCGCAATGTAGAGCGATAATGTCTTGGCGACTTTTGAGTGCAGTGGCCCTAGGAATACAAAAATAATGGTCCCCAGCGAGTCAAAAAGTAGGCTCTTAGAGCGACGTTGTACCTACGGTAGAGGCCGAGCTTGGCAAAGAAGATAGCTCTCTTTGCGAAGCCCGAGGCGGCCTGACCCGAACTACCGACTGATGACCGAAATGTGATTACACGCGTTTCAAGGGTAATTTTCTATTTGCTGCATACTTCTTCGTTAGTTCACTGCATAATAAGCTATCAATATTAAACATTAAACAACTTTAAACGGGCAAAAAACAAAAAAATATTCCTGAGGCGTCCTCGCCATCTTGAGTATCAACCGGAAGTCCCTGTCAAACAGTAAACTTACTGCTCACGCTTATATGACATCTGTCGCACATGATGAGACGCACAATATACCCACAATGTTGCTTGCTAAAGCTCAGTGGCGCCCTCCGTGAATGTGCGTACTTTTCTCTGTCGCACTGTACAAAACATGCCCAAGCTGAAACAAAGAACTTTGCTAACGGTCGGTTTAATATCATATACGAGTATGGTTTCCGTTCATCGGAGTTTACTGTTATGCGTCTTACGATACTGATTCGAATTTCATCTACTCGTATGGGTAACTCTAAGTAAGTTGACTTTAGTGGTATAAAAGATAGATTACGGTACATACATCTTATAGATTCGAAAACATCGCGTGTTTGTAATGGCCTTCATTATCACGCCACCGATGTTATTAGCAGCATCTCAAGTATCTTGCGATAGAAAATGATACCCGAGAGTGGATAATTAACATGTTTATGGTTTATAACTTTCCTTACCTGTAATGCTAAGATGCCAAGCGGATAACGTGATACTTGCTGGATAAGACAACAGTTTGTCAGCATTTTATGTCAATTTCAACATTGACAGCAATCACCGTCGCGCTATCCGTGCAACTTGTCGGTTTATCAACTTATAGCATTATCAGATGACATTCGTAGGCCTGCTTACTAGAATAATAGTTTAAACCATCGTAAAAATGTGGAAATTAAAAAGATACGATAACGTTTTTTGGGAAAGAAATACTATTGTTTGTCGTGATCTGCGATCCTGATCCGAAACGCAATTAAGTATACATTTAGGATCCGGGATCCGCATTGCAAACCCTACTAGTACCTTTAATATTATAGATTTAAATTAACAACCGATTTTTACTTAACATGAGCACTCAATCAATTTGCCCGTCACAAATCATATCGTGGCATGTGTGAAGTATTTTCTTAATATTGGTCTGTGGTGTATCTATTCAATGTGCATGTCGATTCATAAATATTTAGGCCTAGGTAAATTAAAAACACGTGGTAACCCATACTACGTAGGGGAGGGTGGATGAAACACGGACGGCGGGTAATGCCGGACGCAAAAGCATAGGAGACATTTAGAGTAGGGCTTGTGATATACGTGTTACACGCGGAACCGTAGCTACGTAGCCTTAGCACCGGCGGTGCTAAGATCCCGTACTACACGGTCACGTCAAAGATACGTATCCGTTTCTGGATTCGGCTACGTTCCCGCGAATCTCGGCTTCGGCTCCGCTCGGCTTCTTTTAATACACATCTTTTACAATTTGTACTGGTCTATTATTTTTGCCTCCAACATAATATTTGCATCTTATTATTTTTGATCTCTTAAATTTTTATTTAAAATGCAAAAGTATGGAAACTGAAATTAAAAACTCGCCCCTTGCATTACATTCGGGGGTCTTAATAACACGCATAAAATCTACACTTAACGTCAAGGTCACGACTGGATCCGATCTACGTATAAATAAGATACGTATCTCCGTGTACACGTAGCTACGTATCTTAATTACACGTAGCCGAATCACACGGAGCAAACGGAGCGGATCTCCGTTGCTGAGTAACACGGCAACGGCGATTCTGCTACGGGTACACTAAACACGGTCACGACCAGGAGCACTAATTTAGAGACCTGCAAACGATAGTTGAGCGCGAGCCCAGTGCCAAACAGTCAAAGAGCGGGCTCGCGCGATGTTCAAAGCAAGTAAACTTGTTTTTAAATTGGAAAAATTCCAATATTTTTTTATTCAAGTCATGGTTTGCACCTTAATTAAAATATTTGTTTTGCATTTTTAGACGAGTCGGCTAATGTCGGACGATTTCAGTGGGCTAATCTCGAACGTACTTAATTATCCCTAATAATTTATTTCACATACATTTTTTTTCTTATGTACGATAGTGATAACCCCCTAAGCAGACCACCTGTATGCGCAATTAACCCACTCTCCCTTAACGTGTTCTGTGCGTTACTACGTGTTTGCTTTCCGGCGTTATTTAATTATAAATTTGCATAATTTGGCGATACACCTCGATTGACGCGAAATATATTTGCTGATTATTAGTATGATTTGGATTTACAAGTTTTACAATCGATTTCAAGGTTGACGTCGAGGTTCCATTGTAAAAAGCTTACCCCTTTTGACCAACCGGACTGATAAGTCTGTATTGTTCTATACAAAAATATCTGCCGATTTTTGCGGGGGAGGGGTTAAATGTCGGTTCAAACAAAGAACATCGTTGGTCATATGCTTTTGGCAGAGGGGAACACCTGTCTATTGCCAGTTGAGTTGGTTGAATGGTCTAAGGTAAAAATGGAACCTGAATATTTTTTGTTTGTTTGTCCATCATGGTATCATGAACTGATTTTGATGATTGTTTTTTGTTCTTATCAGATTTTATTTCTGATCTGGTGATATGATTCATGAGGAATGGTGTGGACTCATCTATTTTAAAAGGCAATTGCTGGTTTTGTTGCTTTTCTCAAGTAACTAACACGGAAACGTCGGAAACCACTTAAAAAATTATGGACACTATTATCCTGTAAATTTATTTATTTAAATGCTGTGTAAGTAAAATACATAACATTAGTAAAGTACTAGGATTATAATGTATGTATTTTGCATTTCAGGTTGATAGTTATGGCCTGACGGCGCTAAGTATTTTTGTATGCGGATTCGGCACGTTGTACATATGGATGCAGGTGAGTTAATTCTTATTTAATGTTATCTATTATATCTTAGTACCTGCGGGACCAAGCAAAGCTAGGAAAACTCAAGAACGAGTGTTTTCTCAGAGACAAGGCGAGCTAGATCAGATCCCTGATCTTTTAGCAGCTAAGGGCCACGTAATAGTTAACGAAATCGGCGCAGGCCACATTTTGTTAATAGTTTATTTAATAACCTTAACATACACTCATTTTGTTAGCTTGAACAAAATCTGACGAACAAAAACTCCATGTCACAGAAATGAAGATGCTAAGGTGGTCTGGCGGTGTAACGCTCAAAGATAGAGTCAGGAACGAGCACATAAGGGGAACTTTCAAAGTAGCGTGTATCACAGACAAACTTCAGGAAAATCGCCTATGATGGTACGGTCATATCATGAGGCGAAATAAAGAGCACATGACGAGGGTCGTCATGGAAATCGAAGAACCAAAAAGAGGCCCAGGTCGCCGACCGACGACATGGATGGGAACCATTTCCAAGGATATGAAGACGACGGACTTAAAACCCGAAATTACACAAAAACGGCCAGAATGGCGTTTTAGGACTAGGAGGGCCGACTCCAAGAGACATGAGAAATAGGCTCAGGAAAAGAAGAAGAACATACACGTTATACAAAGTAGTCAAGGAGGCTCGCGGGCCGCCTGTTGCCGACCGCTGAGCTCCATGATTGTTCGCTCCCGAAAACCTACAGCAAACTGAATCGAAATCGTCTAGACTCATTTCCGAGATATCCCGGTGTTAGTTAGCTTGAATAAAAACATGCCCAAAGACAGCGAATGTTGAATCAAGACAGCCATTCTATGAAGCAACGCACATTTATGACAAGAACAAGAGAAAACTAACTTTATTACTCATATTTATAAGGTTTAAAACTACATCGCATTATATTTTTATGGTTAAGCAAGCACTAGGCCCATGCCACCATTACTCGACTGTTATGTCACGTTTACGAATCGTAGCATAATTTTTTATCGCGTGCTAGGTAATTTGACTGGCCTATTGGCCTACTGGTAGAAACCTTATCAAAAAGGTCCGTTGACTTGCTCTTAATATACACATAACTACATAATGGGATGCTATTACAAGCTTTTGTTTAACATGCAATATTTTTAAGGCCGGTTGCATCAACTGACTGTAATCGTAATCAATAATAATTATGGTTAAAATTATCTATGGGATTTGTTAACAATGACTTATAGATTGTTTTGTTTAGGAAGCATTATAGGTAGGTAAATTTCCCAAAATTTATGGGGCAAACTCAAACTTATTCGTGATCATTAGGTACACAATAGAAGGCCATATCCGCCGGATCTGCCTGGCGACTATGCCCACCGGGCAGATACGTCAATGTAATGTAAGATAAATTCTACCATATAGCCTATATCGCCGGCTAATGTATAAACATTACGGCACGGCTAGCATATCTCGGCGCGACTGGCGTTAGTCCATAATTCAAGTCGCGCTTGATGTATAAAGCCCCGCGACTTCTAACAAGACATTCAAGGCGATGTTGGGAATGTTCGAGCTGACATTTTTGTTGAATCAGCCTTAATGCTGACGCCGGAATGTGATCGATCGAGCAGTACCTACCTGTAGACTGAAAGTTAATACTGTTTAGAAAGAGAACCCCGTGAGGTGACAGGTTACGAATTTCACCTGTCCTTCAGTGGGTGTCCTAGAAGTCGTCGTATCAATTTAGTTATAAGTATATTTAACACCTCTAATTGCTAATTCAACATGAAAACTTTGTGTGCTCTGACTGCCCCGTTTGGGAATACAGGCGTGAGTTTGCGTACCTGTATAATAGGGATATTATGGAGCTCTGGTTCCGTTTAGTCGGAACTGCCTATTAATATTATACATCCGCTACGGTCCCGGTTCCGTTACTTTTAAATCGGATGTCAAAGCTTATCGCGACGGCGGTACTACAGCATGCCTACCAAGAACATCGAAGAGTGGCATTGACGGGAAAACCTCTTTGTCACTCCAATTTGCAAGTATGACAGAGATGGAAATACAAATCCGCAATCGTTCAATTTTCGTTGTATAGTTACCTCTCACTTGCCTCGTGCTGCGCTAATTACCGGCCATATACGTCCGGGAATCCGTCAGATCTCCATAGTGAGTTGGTCCGCCAGACAAATTTTGCATACATTTATTTGCAGATCTGGCAGATATGCCCGAACGTATATGGCCAGCAAAAAAGTTGTCTTGTTTCATTTGTGTTAGTTAAGAATTTTTATTTTAACATGTCGTCGACTTGGATTTCGATTCTGATTCCTTTTTCGGATCCGACTCCGTTTATAGTTCCGATAAAATAAATTTTTAAAATAAGTTCATACGTATATAAAACCAGATCCGTTACATTACATCCCTGACTTGAGTGTGTATGTGTAATATGAGTGTGTGCGAATGCGAATAGACAAACTACAACTTACAACGGCCTCCTAGCCTAGTTGGTAGTGACTCTGACTACGAAGCAGGAGGTCCCGGGTTCGGATCCTGGTCAGGGCATTTATTTGTGTGTTTATCACGAATATTTGTTTCCTGAGTTATGGATGTTTTCTATGTATTTAAGTATTTATATGTATCTGTCTATTATATATCGTCGTCTAGTACCCACAACACAAGCCTCATTTAGCTTACCGTGGGACTAGGTCGATTTGTGTAAGATTGTTCCATAATATTTGTTATTTATTTATTTTAAACTATACCTACCTTATATTACGTTTCAGTGCCTGATAACGACGTACCTCTCAACGTTGTACTACGACAAGGGTCTGACTACTCTCCGACAATACCTCGCCAACGTGAGCTTCCTCGTTTTACTTGTTATGGCGATATTCGGCACAGTCGTCTCCGTTCTACCTAGAGGTACTGACTAGTTAAGAAATCCCTTCCCTGTCAGACAAATTTAATAATTTTCCAAACCGCCCAAGTTTTATTCGAGTAATCAGTGCATGCATAAAAAAGCAACAAACATTCCGATGAATTGAAAACCCCCATTTCCGACTTCAAGTTACAGTGAACTTGAACTCATGTATAATACGATTAACTACATACCGCAGCTGTGTTACAATAAGTTGATATACGCGATTTAATATGTTTTAGTGTTTCATTTCAATAATTTTATATTATGTTGATAAATCTTACTTGTATGTTTCAGGTGGGACGCGTGCAGTGTACGCCTGTCTTGTCGTCACTTCCATGTGTAGTTACGTGTTAACTGCAATATTTTGTGTCTTTATACTGTCTTTTGAAAAAGAATACCAATATTTTTCGGATGTAAGTATTATTTGAGTATTCTTTATTTAGATACATAAGCCCTGCGCATACAGTATAATAATGCGTTCAGGATGTTAATGGGACTACCCCGTTTTTGTAGTGCATCGGGGATGTTCGCTGAAGCAAGGGTGGACTGCTTTTACACCACCATGCGTAAAAGATGCACGTCCCTGGTGCGTAGGGTCGAGGAGAGTGCCAATGACATCCTGAGAGCATTTGCAGACAGGTTTGATTGCCAGTATCTGAATCATTGCCGTGTGATTCACTTACTGCCAAACAAACTTTCCACCATTCGTTGTAAATATACATAAAATGTAATGTCACAAATACTTACCCTTAGTTTAAACTAATTTAAGATTTAATACTGTACTACTAACCCTCTATGGACCCGGAGTCTGAAAATAAATGATTTGAATTGAATTGAATAAGCGAGTCCAGTGTATGTGGGCAAGGTAGCCTATTATAATACGGAATGTTGACTGTAAATTCATAGTTTACAACACATACGAAACAATGTTATTGGAAAAACAAAGCGACAGTATTTTTTTTACAAAGACCTAAAGAGCAGGTAATCTGATATGTCAGGCGATATTGTTCTCAATGATGTCTTATAATTTTTGAAGAAAAGGGTATATTTACCTGTGCTCTATGCTATGGTTTGTGTCGATAGTATGTTGTGTGTATATTACACGTAAAAAGACACAAGTCTCGCTCCGCGGTTCTTATGCTGCAAAAAAGTTTTGATATGTAATATTAATTAGTTGGCGCCGGGTGGTGTCCATACAACGCGACTTGCACCGACTTGCCTATTTTATTTGAACTCTGTGTTAGGTAAGTACGAGTATACTATTTGCGTGAACTACATAAGTAACTTAGCAATCGTATGTATTTATATGGACTTACTTATGCAGTTGATATGACTTTTCCAAACGTTTTGAATTTTCTATGACAAAATTTAAGACTCAATGAGGCCTCTTATACACGGCATAGGTATAAGCATTAGTAAATCGTCACTAGCATTTCAAGTCTCAGGACACCCAATACTGACTTGTATTTTTACTTCCCAGGGTTTACGTTCGGAGATGCTGCTAGACGACGCTTGTTCGTTAACAAGCGGGTCTTTCTCGGACATTAGCATATTTGGGACCCAACACTCGGACGCCGGTACCATCTTCATAAAGGGCAACCCCGGCTGCGCCAAAACCTCCTGACCCGCGGCCGTGTCTTCGGACACGACCCTGAGAACCACGGCGCCGCCTCTCATATACGGCAGCTTTGGTAAAACTAAAGTTAACTTAATTAATAGTGTTGAGAAAAATGAACTATTATCGCCCGATAGTGATGTTCATGTTGATAACGACAGCGGCATGTCCTCCGAAGAAACGGACGAGTCGCTGAAATACGACCTAATTAAGAGTGTTAGTAAAAATATAAGCAATGATGTAATAAAGTGCCTGACTGAACAGGATGCTAAATGGAATGAGATTCCATGTTGTTCAAACGTTAGTATAAGTGTCGAGGATACCTCCGGATTGGATTTAGAAGACGTAACAGATGAAACGGACAATCAGGTATCAATTGTGATAGACGTGGCATCCGATGCCAATGAGGACAAGATAGGTACAAATTGTGATAATGTAAGCATTCCTAGTGTAGCGAGCCAAAATTTAGTTCCTGTTAGCAACGAACTCATGACGACGGAGAACCAGAAGCTGGTCAGTCTGTCTCTCTCTATCCTGTTGGCGGCGCTGCTGCAAGCGATGCGCTGTTTCGCCCAGTTTCTAGAGGATATTGTTGTGCCGCAGCGGTAAGCTTTGTTCTCAGTTTCTGGATACTAAAATGACTCTGCGTCTCTTTGTAAGAGTTACATAATCATTTGTAGAGTAAAAAAAAGGTTGTGTATTTGTGAGGTAAAGTAGGCATAATGTGCATAGGTAATGCATAATGGTAATGCGTAATGGTACCTTCTATTTTCACGTAAACGCCCGAACGTGTCATGCTATTTCAGTCAGTGTCAGTAGCGTAAATACTGTACTAAAAGTACCACAGAGCACGGACCTCTGTAGTCTGACAACCTCGTCGCCCTATGACTTCCAATCTCTTTGAAAAGTACCGAGGTCGATTGAAGTGGCGTGACCAAAGAGATTGGAAGTCATAGGGCGACGCGCCTTGTCACACTAAAGAGGTTCGTGCTATGTGGGCGTGACAAATACGTGCGTTTCCGACAAAATAAATTACAAATTGATTGGACAAAGACTTTGACCCTACTAATTTTTCTTTGAATATATGGCGGCGAGTCAGTTACTTACAAATCGTTTTCCTGTGTTCGTCTCGGATCTCTGTTATAGCGGGAACGTTTTGTTTGAGCTGCCCAGTTCATTTGAAAATAACGACAATCCTATAAGACATTTTAGTATCTGGAAACTATAATAGTTAAGTAACATTGTGTTCCATTGCATTTCTTGGTGCAGCATTGATTAGTGTTTAATTGTATAATACGTAAACGTATGTCAATATATACTTGATTACCCTGTAGGTATGGTTTTGTTTATTCCAATAAAGTGATCTACTTTTAAATATTGTCTTTTGTTTTACGCACTAAATCTAATATTTAAGAACTTCAATTTACGGGAGGCGTAGAAGGGTTGTACCGTCAGCGTCAAAAATATCTATACAATTACATTGGTATAATAAATAAAATAAATGAATATTCTGGGACAATCTTATACAAATCGACCTAGTCCCAAGGTAAGTAAGGCTTGTGTTGTGGGTACTAGACGCCGATATATATAATAGATAGATACATATAAATATTATAATACTTAAATACATAGAAAACACCCATAACCCAGGAACAAATATTCGTGATAAACACACAAAAATGCCCCGACCAGGATTCGAACCTGGGAGCTCGTGCTTCGTAGGCAGGGTCACTACCAACTAGGCTAGGAGGCTGTTCCTTATACGGCTTATACCCATAATGTCTAAGTAGTATAGACATTTTTGTCGCTGACTGTACTTTCTGTATCGTCATTTATCTGTGTCGTTACAGGTACAGTACGGTTGTTAACTTGTCGACGCTACCATGTGGACAACTAAAATTAAATAGCATTAAAACACCAAATAATTAATAATAATTTAATAAATTACAGATACACAATTACATCTATTCACACACATCAAATAAATTAATGAGGTTAAATAGGTCATAACCTAGCCATTCTACTTATTGTCTGAACGTACGTCCACTAGTCTACAGCGAGGCTTCATTGATCACTGTAATGAGTCTATTGTTGGTGTTATGGCACTTTTTCTTCCACTTGAGAGAGTTGTCCTTGTGGTCGGGAGTGAGGGGACGGTCGGGGGAGGTGGACCGGTGGGGCGAGTTGGGGATGACGATGGACCAGCGCCGGTTGCGACGCTCGTTCATGTTGGGTAGCTCGGCTATGAGGTTGTTCTCGTATTCGCTTAGCATCAGGTAGTTTTCGACCTGGGGATAAGAGGCCATACTTTAGAAAACATATAACGTAGCGTCATCAGATGGCATAATATGAGACTCAAAACAATCATAGCTTGGTAAAACATATGGAACAATCAGCAGCGTCGGCGGCAGTATGTTTTAGGTACAGAATCGTTTTCGCGTTAGTAAACATGTGATGGCCCACTGCGAACCGCGAAGAAGATTTGCCTCAATACCGTATCTACTTGTGTTCGATATTTAAAGTGCGGCAGATAGGTATAATTACGTTCGTGGTTCATGGCCTTCAGAAGCCATGCATCGGAAACCGGAAAAAAAAACCTCGAAATAGCCCTATATTTGAAAGCATGCTCAGTATGCTCTTAATGTGTATGCGCTTAATGCGCGTTCACCGCTAAAAAAACCCCATTTACTGTGGTCCCACAATTCCAAGACACAGTCCTTACCATGTCAGAGAGTATTGGGATCCTGGGTGTTGACATTTCCAGTGACGTCCAATTCTGTAGCTACCTGGAAGGGAAAGCCAAGCTGGCATCCAAAAAGCTCGGTGTGCTCAATAGAGCTAAGCAATACTTCTCTCCGGGGCAAAGACTGTTATTATACAAGTCTCAAGTCAGGCCCCATATGGAGTATTGCTGCCATCTTTGGGCGGGAGCACCTGGATACCAGCTGGGCCCCTTTGACTCGATCCAAAGACGTGCTGTCCGAATTGTCAACGATCCCGAACTCACGAGCGATATCGAACCCTTAAGTCTAAGGAGAGACTTCGCCTCCTTATGTGTATTCTATCGCTTGTACAATGGATTGTGCTCTGAGGAATTGTTTGATATGATGCCAACGGCTGCATTCTACCACCGCACCGCTCGCCGTCGGTAGGGTGTTCACCCACATACCCTGGAGCCTAAATGGTCTCGTACCGTGCGGTTTATGAGGAACTTCCTCCCGCGGACGCTCCGGCTGTGGAATGAGCTCCCTGCCACTGTTTTCCCAAAGGACTACAATATGGGGCTCTTCAAAAAAGGAGTGTTAAAGTTTTTAAAGGGTCGGCAACGCGCATGTAACACCCCTGGAGTTGCAGGCGTCCATAGGCTGCGGTGACCGCTTACCATCGGGCGGGCCGTATGCTTGTTTGTCACCGTCGTAGTATAAAAAAAAAAAAATGTAAGTGTAACTAAAATGTCATGTTAAATGTTTTATGTTTTTTGTGATAGATGAATTAATAAGCCACAGATCGAAAAAATTCTGTTCTTTTTGTATGGGGAAAATACTGGTATCCAATACCTGGAACCTACAATAAGGGGTTACCGTACGTAAAATTTAATAGCCACATTTTAATCGTCTATAGGTACTTCAAGTTCAGTTTGGGACAAAGTCGAGAATTCGCGATGTAAAAAGTATGTCGCAAATCTTTGCGATAACCAATTCTATCTTCGTCAACTTTTATCATTTACATCTGAATCACACTCCATGTTGAACTTGACAGACAAACAAGGTCGACGTCCTAACCTAGTCCCTCATTCATATTTATGCTATTCATTCATGAAGTACCTTAATCTTACTAGCAAACTAAGAATAGGTATCCAAATATTTCTTTTTCGTTAATTGAAGTACCTAGGCAAGTTCTGGCGGTCCTTTGCGCGACGGGGACCCGATGCCAACACATGCGGTCAAAAACTGCATATACTTAAAGACCCTTCATAATAAACATTTTTGTAACAACAAATTTCTTATCTGTATTAATGTTACTATTATCTAGCATAATAATACTTACACAATATCATCGAATTCGATAATATATTCCATTCAAATTACGAACATCTCTGAAAAACAAGGAAATTGGATTTGGCCTCTATCTATCTGCAAATAGAAAAAACTTACCTTAATGTCAAAACTTTTATTTCAAAAAAGTTTTCATGTGAAAGCCGTAATCGCGGCCGAAATATGCCGCTTGAACGCATCGAGTAGAGCTCGTGATATGAGTGTATATAAACATGTGACTGTAATGTGGCATTAAAACACTCGTGTGATGTTATTATGAACCCACGCTCGAGTTTTAATGTATTTCATTATATACAGTCACATACACTACTGATACAAATCTAACGTACAGTTAACCAGTTGGAATACTAGGCCATTGTAGGAACGTGTCATAGTGACGCTATAAATCAGATTGTAAGAAATCTCTTACCCCTTATCATTACGACATGGTTCTAGAGAGGACTAGGGTTCCAATTGGTTAACTTTACCTACTGGTTTATACAACTTATACAAGACAAGAGCCAAGGATGCTATTATATGGCGCCTGCCAGCGGCATTAAACAGATATATTTTGATTACCTTATTACAACTAGTAATGCAATCCCCGCCGCAGTCCAAGTCCTCGAGCAGATGCTCCGGTATGTCCAAGTCGAGGTCGAGGTCTAGCCCGCCCTCCTCGCTGATGCAGGTCAGCTCCGGCGGCACGTTCGGCGGCGGGGAGCCGAGGCTGCCGGGCCCGATACTGTCGAGGAGGAAATCTCGCCCTGCGCGCCCGGGTGCGACTAATTCTGCTCCTAGAACTGAGGAAGGGTTTTTTTAATACAATTCATTCGCATCAAGCAATCGGATCATGAATTAAATTTTCTTCAATGTTCTTGTTAACAATATTTGCTGTGTAAGGTGGGATGAATTTTGATGGCATTCATACAAGGCGTAAATTCTGTTCTGGGGCGCATCGCCCGGGCACTTGCCTTCTTGCCCTTGCGCTTCGCCTCTGCGTAAATTGTCATTGTGGGCAGCGCAGTGAATAGGGCCAGATGCAAGAACGAAGTGTAAAATCTTTCTGCGAGGTTGCCGTCAGAGGCACTTTTTCGGGTGGCAGTCAAAGGACCAGTGGCTGTGTTTACTATTCTCGTATCGCTACTCGCATCCTACCACAGAAACATACGGAACCTGCTGCAGCAAGAGTATTTTTGTGTACTTTGGGCACAGGCAAGGCTTTTTGCAAGGTAACGAGTTGAACCTTGAAAAGGTCCTGACCCTGACAAGATAGAGGAAAAGGTGCCGCGAGGACAGAGTCCGATACAATGGTCCGTTCAAATATCCGTCAATTTCGACGCGATGGCGAGATATCTTTAAAACTAAAATGATGAACAGAAGTCATGATGAAGTGTTGAGAAAGTCTTCGCAAGGAGGACGCGTTCAATCATGCAGAACCATACAATCCACATTATTAACCGATTTCGAAAATTCGACGGAGGCGGTTATATGTTCGTCTGTTTGTATTTTTTTATGTATGTTTACCGATTACTCCCAAATCCGTCATTCGAAATGATTGCGTTCTCCGAAAGGAGTTATACAATATGAAGAGGATAGTGATGTTACCTAAGGCGGTAGCGGCGCCGGTGGCGGCGCGCGGCTCGCGGTCGCGGCTGCGGCTGCGGCGCGGCTGGCACGCCGACTCGCACGTCACCGTACCGCCATTTTCTCTGAAAAAGACGTGAGTATATTACTTACGATTGGTTTTATTCTTCTAGCTTACGTTACTATATGAAATAAAAAAAGAGAAAGAAGAAAGCAATTTATGATGTTCGCATCACGGCATATAATAACTCTAGTTAGTGACAGACATAAAAAGGCGTGCACAAACCTACGCATTCATATTCATATACGTACAACGCGTAGGTCCGTTATATTAAGTAGGTAATAATAAACGTGCTATTAAATAGTGCATCAGCCTAACCAAATCCGCTGAGAAGAAAAAGCAACGAAACGAGTTTGCCGTTCAAATAAGAGAGTGAATAGGTCTACCTATAATATATCACACGACTGCCCCAAGAGAAAGTTTAATGGCAACCATGAAAACCTGCTCGCGTCTAGTGAAGACGCAGCCCTATAGGCAAATACATTGGATATAGTTCTTTAAAACATTGAGTGCCGGGAACCCGCTAGGGCAGTTCTCTGTGGGTGGTCGCTTTTCGCTGGAAAGCGGGAAAACGACCGAATCGGCTACGAGCGTAGCGCGTAGCTCTCGCTGGCACTTAACGTGTTAATTCTTATCTATTGGAAATACTAAAACGATTTGAAATCTTGTTCTTGTTATACCTACGATAAAAAAAATGTGGCGTTTTCAGGCTAAAGGTACCACATTGTCGGTTATCGATGAGGTTCTACTCTCATAAATAAGCACTTAGACATCAACCTTATCAACAAAACCAACGATGTTTTTTTAGCCTGAAAACGCCACAAATCAGCTTATTTGTTCGTAAAATCAGTTGGCGCTTATACATTTTTCTCTTTACGTATACATAGGTACCTACTTACTAACTTTATGACAGTGACTTCTCTACTTTCATAAACTTGTAGATAATGCCTAAAAACCTAAATTCATAGTTGTTTTTTTTAAGTCGAATTAAGATGAACTTGTGTACTCATTAGTGTGTTCCGTTTCCTCGTTTGCTTTCAACTTTTGTTTTGATACGATATACGTGACTTACTTTGCTACCGTTTTGTTTATGTGATGTTGTGTTGTTTATCTTCGTCACGAGTAGTTTGTGTAACGCGTGATCTTTTCATAGTACAAGATTTGTACGAAAAAACAAGAGACGCTGTTTGATTATTTTAGCTTTTATTTTTGCCTCTTTTACTACCTAAAATTAATATTAGAGTATGATATCATATACATTTAACAGTTGGTTAAGAGTAGGTAGGTACCTTACTTTCGTCATAATTTAAGTTGAATTATTTTTAAAAGGCGTAAGGACAAGCATTTTAAATTGATGGAGATTGGTGTCCACAGATTTTGGGAAAAAACATACATACTGCTAACTAGTTAGTAACTACACTTGGTGTGTTTGCGTTTGGGACTACATACTTGGTGTGTTTGTGTGCAACGCTCCGGCGATGCAGGTCGATGCAGAAGAGAGACAGGGACCCGATGATGGAACACGTGGAACTGAAGTAGTACCCCGCCTTGCCGCCGCACCCGTCGTTTATGTACCCTGGAGCATGAAGTTTATAGGGTGAGTAATATTTCAGGCTGTAGAATACCAATATTTAAGTTTTTAGTGGTCCTTCTTAGTCAAATGTTTTTGCCAATTCTAGGGACAAGGTTGCCAAGCGGAGTCCAGGCTTCCTTAACGAAAGGCAGAAGGTCGCAAGTTCGGCAAAAGGGCGCGATTGTGCGAAGGAATGTGCTAATTGCCTTACCAAATATAGATACCTACATATATGGATGTCTTTGTGTACATACTGATGATAAAATCGTCTACAAAATCTAGAGATACTTCGTAATTTCGTGATCAGTCAGAATCATATAAAGCCGTAAGAATGTTTTATTAGAAGACAAGTCTTTACCATTTCTTGTCTCCAGCATAAGGAGAGTACCTATAGATTAGCATTAATTACGATCTATAAAAACTTTCGTATCAACCGAATCTTATCTGTCCTTCATCCTAAGTTTATAACCTAGAATTGAGAGGGAGTTCTACCTCAATTAGCCATAAAGAAACCATAATGGGACATTTTCTTAGAATAGAATACTTCGTATTTTATTGATAGCCTTGACCTGGCTGGACCAACAATTTGATGATCGTCTTGGGGTTTTGTTTCTTTTGTTGATATTAGGTTCGTTTTTTCTTTACTGAATTGTACATACAGCTTAATTAAAATAGAAAACAGAAATAAGACGGACTGCCCTATAGCAGATTTTAGAGATAATCGTCTTTCTGCTGAAATGATAATTGTAAGGATAACTTCTTGAAACTATCGCGTTGTAGGACCTTGTAAATGCGTTCTCCTAAATTACCAACATCTCCTAAAGTTGCAATAAAACCACAATATTTACTCTAGTTTCCGGAAGTCATAGAAAATATTTCTGATTTCTAAAATAAATAATAAAATAAGAAAGATACTCGAAAAGTATCCGGTTTTCCGTTCTTCAAACTAGGGCTTGTGATATACGTGTTACACGCGGAACCGTAGCTACGTAGCCTTAGCACCGGCGGTGCTAAGATCCCGTACTACACGGTCACGTCAAAGATACGTATCCGCTTCTGGATTCGGCTACGTTCCCGCGAATCTCGGCTTCGGCTCCGCTCGGCTTCTTTTAATACACATCTTTTACAATTTGTACTGGTCTATTATTTTTGCCTCCAACATAATATTTGCATCTAATTATTTTTGATCTCTTAAATTTTTATTTAAAATGCAAAAGTATGGAAACTGAAATTAAAAACTCGCCCCTTGCATTACATTCGGGGGTTTAATAACACGCATAAAATCTACACTTAACGTCACGGTCACGACTAGATCCGATCTACGTATAAATAAGATACGTATCTCCGTGTACACGTAGCTACGTATCTTAATTACACGTAGCCGAATCACACGGAGCAAACGGAGCGGATCTCCGTTGCCGAGTAACACAGCAATGGAGATTCGGCTACGGGTTCACGAAACACGGTCACGACCAGGAGCACTACTTCAAACTAGGACAATTCTGGGGAGACTCGGGCGGATGGTTAACTTTACCTGAGAGCGGCACGCCGATGGCGATGGGCACGGCCTGCGAACACTGCACGAAGCCCCACGTGCGCGCGAAGTTGCGCGAGCGCACGCGCTCGTACGTGTACATCTTCAGCGAGTAGTGGTAGCCACCGCAAAAAATACCTGAAACAAGTCTTTTGTATTTTGTACCCCGCATATCCGTTAGCTAACGAATTAGGTAACAATTATCACGAATATTCCTGAGTTATGGCCAAAAAAAAAAAAGCTTAGTTTCGGACTAGGTCGTTTGATCTGTGTGAGATTGTCCCAATATATTAATTATTAATTAAATTTAACTATCCAAAACTCATGGTTGTGTAACAATAGTTCCCCGCTCTACAAAGTCTACAAACTAAGCTATCAGACCTATATGAACGCCTTAAAGGATAGTCTGGTACTTTGTGACAGAAGAAAGTAGACATTTACGGACAACATTGTATAATTGTGCATCTCCTTCTGCCGCATAAGTACAGTCGCCATCAGATATATCGGAGCGTCCGAGGTGTTCACAAATATCTGAAGTATCTGAACACGCCTCTATTGTCAAGACGTTAGAGTGCTTGTTCAGATATTTTGCACGCTTCGGACGCTCCGATATATCTGATGGCGACTGTACGAGCTCGTAACTGTACTGTTTGACAGAAGTTTGTTTTTGAAATGGAGTTGCCACCATGATTTGCGTTTAGTTCCACTTTATTTAATTGATATCCTTTTCTGTCGCACTGTAGATAAACTTCGAGTCTTAATATTCGAGACACCCGAGGTACTGATTTATTGCATTTTGTCTTTAGTCCAAAAACTGTTCCATGTAATGCTACAAAACACAAATACAATAATTTTGTCGCCAAGAGCTACCTCATTTCTTTTCCACTGATATAATTTTCATCGCTTGACATTTACTCGTAGCTATGTACAAGTTGTAGGTGCACTATACTATCTGCTGAAATGACAAATTGCCGGAAGCATAAATCGAGGGCTGCATCGCACCTGCTTTACGGCAAAAATCAATTTTCATATTACAGTAAAAAGTACACTATGGTATAGTACATTACATACCAAGGCCGTTTAAGTGGGAAATGCCTCGGATTGCATGTAATTGTCGGCCGAGGCGAAGCCGAGGTCGACTAACATGTGATCCGAGGCTTTCCCATTTACCGGCCGAGGTTTGTATACTATTTTTCAGCCCGACGGAGCCGGCAGGCGGCAATTTAGTTTTGCGTAAAGTGGCGCTTACCGGCCGGAGGACTGAAAAAATACTTGTTATTCTTTTCCCTCTATTTTTTTAGATTACGTACCGAGGCCTGTAAAGTAAGAAATTACTCAGATCTCGTGTAATTGTCACACCTAGCGAAGCTGAGGTTGACAAACATGTGATCTGAGGCTTTCTTTTTTACTGGCCAAGGTCTGTCTGTACACTAACGGCAAGCGGCGAATTTGTTTAGCGTAGCGGCCTGGAATTGGCTGCTTGCCGGCCGGAGGATATAATAACATTTTTTTTGAGCCACTATTAATTTTAACATTTTTAACGCAGGTAAGGTGCTATAGAATATTCTTATAATCTCTGATCGTTCAGGATCGTATATTTTCCCAACTCTTTCACCCTAATATGACGACGTGACACTAATGGCATCCGTATTTTTTGTTGAATGTTTAGTTGGTTTAGGCTTCCGGCAGAGACATCTCGACCTAGATCTGAGATAGAACGTGCCAAAAATGTTAGACTGATTGCGTCGTAATCATATTTCATGATGCTCTGCGCTGGTACAATTTTCTACGAGTTATATTACATGTCAAGAGTGATGCCATATGAGTTTTGGCGGGTAGGTTCAGTTGTCTACATCCAAGTGTCATAAAACACTCCATTGCTTGTTTTACCAAAACGCCGAGTTTCGAAAATAAACAACATATTTTTTTTAACCATTGTATTTCATTGAAATGGGGTGCATTTGTTGTATGTATTCTCTGTGTTCTATCATTCAATAAACTATAACAAAATAAAAGACTAAGTTTAGTAAACGAGTCACTGCCAAAGATTATCTACGACATCCGAAGAATAAATGAAGTTTTATGGGCCATAAAATAACGCTTTTAGCGAATGGACAAAGAAATAAAACCAAACCAT
This sequence comes from Lathronympha strigana, assembly GCA_949128165.1. Classification (NCBI taxonomy): domain Eukaryota; kingdom Metazoa; phylum Arthropoda; class Insecta; order Lepidoptera; family Tortricidae; genus Lathronympha; species Lathronympha strigana. The sequence continues at coordinate 8,818,956 of OX421911.1, forward strand.
CTTCTCCTTTCTTTTGTGGTAAATAGCGTACACACCCTCCGGATGAGGTGTACTGTTGTAACATGGGCCACTTGCGCCAATCAGGGTTACCAAACTAACCCGGAGTTAAGCGGTTTTTTTTGTATGGAGTTTGACAGCTTAACTCCGAGCTAACTCCTGGTGGTAAAAGTGGCGCTTAGTGAACTTACCATAAACCCACGCGAACATGACGTATCCCCTATACGAGCCCTCGACAGCCGTCAAGGCCATGGTGGCCAGCGCGCAGCCGAAGACAGCAGCCTGGGTTAGGTACTGGCGTGCGATGCGGCACTCGGCAGAGTTCTGCCGAACCAGGAGGCCGAAGGCAGCGCAGCCAACGGCCCATGCGAGGCCGAGGTAGGCTTGGAGCAGCTCGGCTGTGTCACCAAGACCTGGAAATTAAATTCTTTAATCAATATCTGGGGTCTGGGGAACTGTGCATGCTAGAGAAGGAACCAAGTCCGTTATAATGAAAATAAACATAACATTTTCTGTACAATTTTCTGTGTCGATTTTATATGCTTGCAAATCCGTATATTTTTTTAACGAGAATAAGTTATGATTTCTTTACGTCACTTCTAAACGATCTTGGTACTCTTGGTAGTAAAAATGCATAAATGCATATATCTTTGGGTTTTAATCCAGACAGAGTAGCAATTGACAGGCGTACCCATCTGCCGAATGGGTATGACATAGTGTCATACTCATTGTATCGACTGACGTTTATCTGACATAGCTATTTGTACGCTACATACGAATAACTGTACATTTGACGTGCTGCTCCCCCACAAAAATGGGCAGACTTATTTGTATCGGAAATGACAGTCGTTGCCAGTCCGGCTCATTAAAATAAAGTCAAAGATATAAATAAATGATATAATTTTATGGCAGTTGTATTATGTCGACAGGAAACTATAAGTCTATTATGAAACTGTAAATTGAGGAAAGCTGTAGCATTACGTTCTTGCGACACCACTAATAAATTATAAAGCAAACTTTTGTCCTAGGGCAATAAATTTCAAAGGGCAACTCATGCCGAATGAAAAGCTAATTTCATCAGATACTTCGCAACATAAACTTTTATCCAAATCATCCGGCCTGTAGCTGAGTAAATGTTATTTGTTTTTCCTTCCTAACTATCGCGAGTCGTAAAAAATATGTGGCGTCATACTTCCTTTGCAGATAACTAGACTAACTTTATGGTTTCGATAGTTAATTGAATAGGGTTGTGTTCAAAACGATTCGAGTTGCAGTACTTAATCCATAAGGTTTATATTTTTTTAGACATCGATATTAAGTTAATTAAGTCAAAGTTTAAGGTTTTTCAACTTGTGAGAATGATAATTTTAAATAGTTTTCAAGATTCGTTAGGTACTTGTCTTTGTCACAGTCAGTCATGTTACAAACATCGGATTGATTGATGGGTGCAAATTTGTACTGACGTCTAATAAATTAGTTAACTTAGACTGCGTTTAACCAAATTTTTATTCCGAAAATAACGCTTACTCTCAGATAGTAACAAGAATAAGAATAAGAATATTTTATTTCGGACCAGGTCCATTTACATTTTATACTCGTACGTTTTAATTATAATACCTAATAATAACATTAATTAGATTATAACGATTATTAACGTCAAATTACTATTTGATTTTGAATATAATTTTCATAATATACGATCAATTTTTTTTCACATTTATATACTTTAATCTTCGTTGCCTGTACGGCTCTATCCATTTTAGCCTTTCTAAGTCAATGTAGTAATTGGAGCAAATTCGAGTTTCTTCTCTCCGATTCAGTTAAATTTTTTCCCGGATACTAAATGATTTAGGTAATATTTTTTAAGTTGAAATGAAAAACATATACATTAGTTATAAAAATTGCTTTTTATCGATGTCGATAAACTTAGTCGATTTTTAATTAATCACTAGCACTGGTACATTTTGGCTCCTGTCAATGAGGAGTAATATGTATGAATTATAGTATCTACACTTTAATTTTGTAAGTTGTTTCGAATATCCTTATTCCTAAAGAGAATGGTGATATCCAACTGAAACAAACCATCAAAATGAATTTTTGGGTCTTGCTCTTAAAATCTGAATTAAACCTCGCCTTACGACTTCCAAGGTCTAAATTCTCATATAGGTAGTAGTTAGTGGAGTTATTTCAAAATGTAGACTAATAAGAGTCATGTTTTTGCCAGCTCTAGTATCTACGGGTCAGTTACCTTCCTCCTCGGCGTGGTAAGCCAAGTAAAATATAGGTGTGTTGATCCCAAAAGCTGATATTCCCGTGGACATGAGCAGTATGCGGACGGTTTTCGACCTTAACGTCGAGAAGTCAAAGAAGGGTTGGCGGTCGTCTGCTTTGGTCCTGTCTTTCATCTTGCGTTTGATCTTATTCTGGTTCTTAAGGTGCAGAATGGCGCGGCGCTGCGGGTGGTAGAGGGAGGCGGAGCGGTAGAAGGTGCCGAGAATGAACGTCACGAAGACGACTCCTGTGACGGCCTGAAGTCCTAGTCGCCAGCCGATTGCCCTGTAAATTAAACTTATGCCGTTAAGTATTTGTAAGCATAATTATGATGAACTCCACTTAACATTAATTTATTGGTTTTACTTGTCTGTTAGCTTGACGTTTGCATTTATTAAGAATAAAACTTTAATAAAACGTAAATTAACTAATGTACAGTGCAACATAAAAAGGTAGTAATTAAATATCTACCTTTCTCTGTTGCACTATAAGCCTGTTAAGTTTTTATGGATACATATCGGAGTTAAAATGTAACGTAAGATATAAATACTTCGGTCTCCTGGTTATTAAAATATTAGCTTCATCCGCAACTTTGGCAGACGAGACTAGCTAGAAGTCATTAAAGCTTCTCACTCTCTGTTGAATTTCTAAAATTCTTGTGGAATAGAAGTTTAACATATTTGAAAAACATGTTTCATCTAGTTTAGGGTAGGGTATACTGGGGATACTTTCAATGCATGCTGTGGGTACAATCCTCCCATTGTACATTATTGTCGCTCACCAGGCGGTGCCAGTGCCACTCATGCGTGGGTCTTGTGTCAATATGATAGAATTGTCAAAGTGACGTATAAAATGTTTTCGCAGGACCCACGTTCCACTAGCGCCCCTAGCGCAAAAACAATTCACGGTAATCCTCATTGCTCCGAAATCAGTTTGAATATAATTAAAGTATTATGTCAACTCACATTTGGGTGGACTTTTATTCTGTTGTCACTACCAAGAGTACTTAATACTTACCTTATCGCACCCTTGATAAAGGTGGACATGACCGCGATGCCGAGCCCGCTGCCGCTGACTATGAATATCTCCACCAACTCCCGACGTCTCTTGAAGTACTGCGCGACCATCAGCGTCGAGCAGTCCCTTGTCAGGCCCACTCCGACGCCGACAACAGTCCCTGGAGAAACAAAAATAGATCTTTATTGCGTGGACACCTACTTAGGTTAGTACAGTTGTACTGGAGTACCCCTGAGCGCTAGGTGGTTTAGTGATAATGTGTCTCCGATATGTGGGTAAACACTGGCGGCTGCGCCAATTGATGGGATTCGATTATTATAAGCGAAATGTGGCGTTCTCTAGAAGCCTGAAAGGAGTTGCTAATATGAGGAGGAAGACTGAGTAACTCCATCAGATCCTTTCTTTTAAAGTGCTCTGAGACTATTTGTGGACCGAGTCTACGTCAGTAGATACTCCGTAAAAAACAGTTTTTGAAGAACATAACAAGGTAGTATTGCTAAGGATACTAATGATCTCAAACTGTGCAAGCAGCAAGGAGCGTGGAACGTTCCCCCATCAGTCCCCGAATATAGTCCCTGGAGGAACATAATGGCGATTTACGCATAGCGTAGCGAATTTATGAGGACACGTTGATTTGTGTGACTACGGTGTGACGAAAGGAACGAATTCGGAATACATATAGGTATGTAGGATCCGTGAGATCCGTCTACAATGTATGAAATATAATGGCAATGACAACGTATAAGCCAGTCGTAAAAATTGGCATGGTGGGATCCTAAATAGACACCGCGGACGTTCGTTATGCCTATGCCTAGGCATCAAGCCAATCCGGCAGTGACAAAATATGGGTACGCCATACTACATAGATAGGTAGGATAATATAGGTACCTACGTAGCACTTGGCATGTAACTTGTCGTAGAGGCATTACATGCCCGTTATTTGCCCATAGTTGTCTTATTTATTCCGAAGAATATTGCTACTTGGTAACGATTATAATAAATCTTTTTGTCATCAATTTGGATTTCTATAAATTAGCTGAAGACTAGCTTATCCACTATCTTCAATAAATCTACAAGCAAATGCCCCATGTCACTATTACACGGAGCTCAGCTCAGCAAAATGTATTTTACATATAATTTATGATATGATATGAAAGCTGACTATCGGAAGCTTCCATCTTTTTAGACGGTTAAAATGTACCTAGTCTATCCCGTTCTATTGATGAATAGGTACTTTTTTTATATTCTACGACGGTGACAAACAAGCATACGGCCCGCCTGATGGTAATCGGTCATTGTAGCCTATGGACGTCTGCAACTCCAGGGGTGTTACATGCGCGATGCCGACCCTTTAAAAACTTTAACACTCCTTTTTTGAAGAACCCCATATTGTAGTCCTTTACTTTTTACTTTTAATTTTTTTTTTTGTGTAATAGGTACTTATTTATAATAAATATATTATACGCGATTATTTTTAATCGGTGATCAGAAGTAGAAGAATATTAATAGCTAGATCAAATAAAACTTTTTAGGCGAGGTCTCACGCAGTAACCTCACTGTTTAATTCATTTTTTGGCCATATAATACGTTCGGGCGTATCTGCCGGATCTGCCGATAAATGTATGGGATATTTGTCTGGCGCAAACAACATGATTCACGTTTTTTATGTTTTTTTTAATGTTTCCCGAAATTCGGCTCTGTCGAGGTGTCGAGTGCACACTCCCGCCACAACGTTGCCTCAAACGGAGTTGAATGTGTTCAGACCCCTATTTCACCACTATCACAAGTGTGATAATTGTCAGCATCATTGTTACTGATATTGCAGCGACTGTGTTGCGACTTTCAATCCGAAGGTGGCGGGTTAAAATTCTGGCAGCTCGTACCAAAGACTTGTTCGGAACTTACGTACGCAACATAATTTGATATTTGCGATTCGGTTTTCGGTGAAAGAAAACATCGTGAAGAAACCGGACTAATCCCAACAAGGTTTACCATGTGGATTGAAAGGTCAGATGGCAGTCGCTTTCGTAAAACGAGTGCCTACGCCAAATCTTGGGATTAGTTACCAAAGCGGCTTATACCACAGCTCATACTCGTATAGGGAGCCTGAAAAACCGCCGTTATGAGCCGGGAAAACGCTAGGAAGAAGAGAGATGTATTTTCCAATTTTTTTGAATTTTCTATGACGTGGTAGGCTAACAACTACTTAAGTTTAAAATTTGGAGCTTGTGGGCGTTCTAGCTACCTAAGTAAGTACCTTTGATTATTGATGATCGATGAGTGACTGACCAAACTAAGGAACTTTGACGTTCGATAGTTCTTAAACTACAAGTTAAAATTAAATGTTATTAAGAATATATCGAAGTTATTTTATAGCCACCATGTCACTGAAAAATTCAGATCTCTAGCTTTAACCAACGCGAAATTACAGGAGGTTGAAAATGGTCTGAATGGCTTCGAGAAACGGATGGTACGGCCGTGCCTGTGTTTTGCTTGACTTGCTGGGGGCATTGCCGTGCCCCCAGATAAAGTCTTCACCAAGAACTTAGGTAGAACACTCCCGTGAGTATCAGACATATTAAAATTCTCATAGCGGGTTACTCACGTCAATACAGTCGAAAATAGCTCGATATGTTTCGGAACAGTCCGTGTCCCTTATTCATGAGTCATGCGTCTAGCCGCGGCGGCTGCTCTACGCACACTGCGAGCCCCAGCGCGGTCAGCTCTCGACTATAGCTATTTTCGACTGTATTGACGTGAGTAACCCGCTATGAGAATTTTAATAAGAACTTAGGTATCTATTTATTGACGATAAATTACGATATTATTTAAATTATCGAAATGGTGACAAACAAGCCTACAGCCAGCGCAATAACTGGTTTCCGTAGCTTATGGTCGCTTGAAACGCCGGTTATTCAGTAAGTAATTTTAGGAAATCGTCACACTTACTCGTATCCGCGTGATGAAATTCGGGCCAGGTCATCCCACCATATCCTTTTTGGTCTGCCTCTGCCTCGATCATGTCATGGGTCCATTCCGTAATATTTTTTGCCCAACGTTCGGGATGCATTTGGAAAATGTCTGGCATCCTCAAAATGCGTCAAAATTCCTTATGGCAGGGCATGTGCCCTTAGATCATCATTAGATGTGCCTTAGATTTATGGAACTATTTTTTTTTGGTACTATTATATACTAGGTATTAGGTCTTATGAACAAAACGAATATCAATATTCACCCCATGTGCTAACTATCAAGATAGTTTACATACATCCCTGTGAGAAAGCTCAATGCTCAATTGCTCAGATAGGTATTACTTGTTTGAGTGAGGATATTTTTGCCTTCATTACACACGTATAAGAATCGTCTATTTAAAAGAGAGAGAAAAGTGGAACGCAGAAATGCTGAGTCAGGTTAGGAATACGACGAACTCATGCACGAGTTGCATTCTCGGTTTTTCTCAAATCTACTGTACAAGATGATTCTCAAAAGTACCAATTTACGTGCCTGCAAATCGAAAAAGTAAACGTTTTTTTAATAACGCATTATTTTATATTTCGTAAGTAGCTAAGAAACATGACAATTTTGGGTACCGACTTGATATCAAGTGTCGTAATGATACCTACCTACATCTAAAATTACGTTCTGAACAATCTCCAAAGTTGGGTTGATTCTTAGACAGTAAACTGAACTTACATTTGAACTGACTTTCTCATAAATTAATCTAATGTCAAATGCGACGTCTTTAAGATTGTAGCCTACTTTGAAAGTAACTCCCCAAAAATCAAGGATTCGAAATGTTATGTAAGATCCGTCGGATCCGGAACCAGATCTGGATAATTGCATACATTTTGGCTCCGGATCGCAAACTCCGAAGTTAAAGAAAAGAAAATGATACATGTCATATTTTGCAAAATATTCCCTAGTAAACTAAACTTGCTTAGCAAATTGTATCTGTACCTACATTTTAATTTGTATCTCCTGTGCACTAGATCTGGTATCAATCTTTGCAGTACACTCAGGAAAAGTCTGGAAATGTCCTCGAGATAGTAAATATTGCATCGCCCCGAATGTATAGTAAACCTACATACTTACCTACGTTGATATCTAGATCTGTCTGTTGCCTCATCCAGGATATTACAGCTTATCAGTGAGGGGTCCAGATTGCAACAGTTTAAAAACGGTTTTAAATTGCCTGATTTATATTTCGCAGTTCGAAATTTAAACAAATGACAGTTGCAGTAGCACTGTAGGGTATATTTGTATTTACCGGCCATATACGTTCGGGCATACACGCCAGATCTGCCAATGTATGGGAAATTTATCTTACGGGTGCCCTGCGGACATGCCTAATGGAGATCCGACAGATTGTTCGACCTTATATGGCTCGCTATTGGCCTCACTGCGTGGATGTTTGACAATTTGGGGTGGAAACTAGCATGAGTACACTGTGCAAAGTAATAGTTCTAGACGTTCTAGTCACTTTGAAAATGCTATCGTTTGCAGTGGAGGGATAATTTTTATGTCTAGTGTGTTTATAAAAGTTGTACAGTGTCACTGTAGCTGGCTTAGCGTTACTATCATGACGCTTCGTTACTAATATTTTAGGGTAAAATAGGTACCTACCCTGAAGATACCACTAAACAATCCCGAAAATATAAAATCCTTACATCGAGCAGTAACAAAAACAAAAATATTGTTACTAATTTATTTAGAGGAGGTAGGTATGATATAAGATGATACCACCACCATTTCGTCAAAATACTCTTGGGGTACTGTCATTACACACTTAACTGCGTAAAATGGTACTTAATTATTCAAAGCACTGGTTTTAAAATGCTTAGACCTCTAAGGCTCTTAATGAAGGCAGACTAAGTGCCTACTCTATAAAATGGTGCTTTGTTTAAAGACTTTAAAGGGTTCGCAATGTCGTGATAAAACTAATGAAGGTGCACCATTCCGAGCACGGATGCGCCGGGATGCTCTGTATAATGCCATAGTTTGTGGATATTGTGGAAAATCTAGTCTGTGTTCGTATTCCTTAGATTTGTAAAAACAGAAAAGAAGATAGGCGACAAATGCCTGAAAGGCAAGCCAAGGCAATACGAGAGGACAAAAAGAGAAGAGCGTGCAAAGTCGCTCGGAAAGCCGATCCCAACTGAGATAGAAGGTGAGGCATCTCCAGAAGCTGATCTCATAAGTCACGTACTAAAAAGTCGACTGTGACCCTGCATGTAGGTACTCAACGTTCAAAGAAACTGCGAAACCTCCAAAGTCGAAATTTCTATAATGATCCTAAATAACAGATAATACCGTCTAAGAAAGTGACCTCAAAAATGGCTCCTGCACCCATTCGCTCCACGTCGATAATGATTTCGCAAGAATTATGTGATATGTGGACATTTATCATTAAGGTACAATGATACACGGAGAAAATAGTCTAGTTCCCTTTATCAGATTTATTGTTCGGGACTTTTGTTACACCCGGTATAGATACCGGGTGTAACAAAAGTCCCGACCGATACTTCAACAGCTGATAAGGTCAATGACCCTGATGCAAGCGGAAAAATTTCGAAATTCAGTAATTTTTTGGTGCATTTTCGATCAGCTGTTCTACACAAAGTGAAAAAAAAATTTCGAGTGAGATTTTGAGTGAGAAAAAATTGTATAGAGCACAATTTTCTTGCAACGAGTAAAAAAAATTAGTTGTCCCTAACAAAAAATCTTGCTGTCACATATTTTTCTCCGTGTAGGTACTTAGAAATCTGTATCGACGTACTCGTTATCAGAGAAACCAATAAAATTACATCACGTTAAGCCTGTTTACATCGTTTTAATGCAATGGCCGGGCTTCGGGATAAACTGCATTGAATTGCCACGAGCTTAGCCTTTCAGCAGATAAAAGTGTCTATTGTAGAGGTTTATGTTCCATGCTAGCTATAAATCTGGGGGATAACATTTAATCTCGTTTCATCTAAAATAGATGCTGGATGTATTAACTGTTGTAATAAGTAATAGTTGTCAAATCTTTTCAAAATTTGTCAGTTTATTTATATAGAGACTGATTTGACTGATGGAGAGCACAGCCTAAATCATTCAAGGTACAAACCTTTGTCTACATTTGGGGCATATCGTAGGTTCAATTAAGGTGAGGGACCTGTCCGTTATCCTAATTGAACCTACGGTCGACGGTATATTCGTCTAATGCCGCGAAGCTTCACGATTCACTTATAAATGGGGCCGACAGTTTTAAGCGTAGAAACATATGCGAACAGAAACTGTATCAAATTGGTTTAACAGTTATTCTGTGAAGGAGTAATTAATATTCAAACATACGAGTAGGTACACACTATCAAATTAGTTGAATAATTTGCTACCTTCTTTAATCAAAGCGATCGAGGCTTCGCGGCCTAGCCTACAATCTACACACATTTCCTTCACAGAATTTATATTATAATATTATTATGGGACAGTCTTACACAAATCAATCTAGTTCTACAGTAAGCTCAATAAGGCTTGTACTAGTCGATGATATATATAATACTTAAATATATGCATAGACAACAGACATACACACATACATACATAAATCTGTGTGTTATCTTTATCTAACAGAAGTAACACACAAATACATGCCCTGACGCCCCTGACCAGGATTAGTACCCGGGATCTCCTTCTTCGGAGGTAGGGTTACTTACTACTCACTACCGACTAGGCTAGGATGCCGTTTACTTATTCTTCTAAAATCCATTTTATTGTGACTTTATCTTCCTCAATTTCCGCATAGGTATGTTGCTGGTACTGGTAGTTATCGATATAGTTCGTATAGCAATAAACCCGCGCATCGGCAGTAGCAATTATTCTTGGTCGTTTGTCGGCATATTAGTATGCGAGGCGGGAGGTCCACATATGCCGTAATGGCAGCTAACAGTGCAAATGCCAACAAATGTGTCGGGTTTGCAATCTGTGTAGTACGAGTAAGTAGGTGTATCAAAATAAGTTGACTCTACTCTATCTTTTGGAACTGGAGAAAATAATTAACAACTAAAATGGTGACAACAGCTAAATCGCGCACTATCTATTTATATCGGAGTAAGCGAGATCGCACTATCAACGGTCGGCCTGGTTTTAGAAGGGATAATCTCGAAAACTATTAAAATAAACAAAACCGTGGACTATTTGTGAAATGTGGCTCGTCTAAGTTTTAGATACAAGTATATTGAAATTGTGATTTTAATTGCAGACGCCTAAGTCAAAAAGACATAGAACCGTAAAATGATAAATTTAAGAACAATATTTGTAGTTATTTTCTATCGAGCTTATCTTCGTTATTCGTTATTCTGATATTCGTTAAATTAAAAATCGGCTCCGTCTTTCAGGGTCTTTGAAATGATTTGAAAGGATAAATAGTTTATCTTAAAAAACTGCTTAAAACATGAATTAGGTAGGTGTTGTCCGCCTCTTAATGTTAACGGTTAATGTGTTTTAATTTTAATAAAATATCATTGCCAAGTGTGCCAAATCAGTGCAAAGTTAGCGTGGTCGCACTCTATGACCCTTTCCGTTTTAAATATTTAGTACCTACGGTGGAAGGAAAGAGAGGTATTTTACCGACTTTATAGCAAAAAGGATGGAATCCGGTGACCGGAAATGACATTTCTGACCCGGGTCGAACTTAGTGATGTGCTTGCCAATATTTCCATTACTGTTCTTGGTATTATTATTTTAAATAGTAAAAGGGGCCGTCACGTCATAAAACGTCATAACACGATTCAGCTTAGGTTCTTAACTGTGCTCAGTTGTATGGCAGCGACTCAGTTTAGGTCTTAAACTGAATCGCGTTAAGACGTCATGGTAAGCTTCCCGGTAAAAATAGTCAATCAAAATTTTGCTGAATGATTTTCTTTTCCTTCCTAGCGTTTTCCCGGCTTATGCTACGGCTCAGCGAGCATGAGGTCCGCTTTGGCAACAAATCCCAAGATTTAGCATAGGCGCTAGTTTTACGAAAGCAACGGCCATCTGACTGATCTGACCTTCCAACCCAGAGGGTTAACTAGGCCTTATTGGGATTAGTCCGATTTCCTCACGATGTTTTACTTCACCCAAAAGCGATTGGTAAATATCAAACGATATTTCGTACATAAGTTCCGAAATACGCTTTGGTACGAGCCGACAGGATTTAAACCCGCGACCTTGAAAGTTGTATGCCTTACCGCTGGGCCACCATGCCAACGCTTTTTTTTCTGAATGATAAACCCGTCCGTTTTTAATTATGCCATATTAATACATGCCATTCCTTACAATATTTTAGTAAAAAATATGTCGGGTCCTTAAAAATTACTCGTTTATACCTATAGAGACCCCGGCCTAAGAGAGCCCTATTCCAAGTATTTGCTGACTAACAAAAATACCAAAACTTTTTTACTGGTTTTAAAACAGTTTAAATATTTGTAAGCAGTTTGTAATGCCAAACTTGCCAAAAATTAAAACAACAATATGAACTTACTTACACTAGTGTCTTTTACTGACAAAGACACATCACTAGTGAAACCTTCCCTACATAGTTTTAAATTTTCGATAACTGGAACGGTTATTCGTCTGTTCGTCTCGCGAGAATAACTTGGAACAATTCGAACTCAACGAGATTTACTCACGTCGAAATGTAATATAAATATTTTATTTCAGACGAAAAGTACGATATCGTATCTAGATTTACGAGCTTGCTTAAAATGTTGACGGATAGCTTTAACGATTTAATTTTAAATCGTCTGTATGTATTGGGAATAAAGTTTGAAATTATCAAAATTCTTCTCCTTTTAATAGTAAGTCTTCGACGGGCTGCATGAATAAATATGACAACTGAAGGTACAATAGTACCTACAACAGTAGTAGCATCAGAGTTAACTAAGAAGAAGGAGCCAGCTATCTGCAATATGATTGACAGGTAGAGTGATAGAGAGAGATAACTGCGATACGCTTCTGACCATGAACGATTGGCATCTTGGCTACGCACGCTGGACTATCCCCAGATCAATGCCACATCAGATTGCCATACCTAGCACATTATATCACATTGCTGTTGCGTCCGAAGCAAATTAGCGGACCGAAAGGCAGTCGTCATTTGCAGTAGTCATGGCACGACAACAGTGTGAGTCACCGTTAACACAACCATCTCATTCCATATCTCAGCTTATTCCTGTCCATATCGAATATCAACTTATTTACTCAAGACGGCCAATTAAAGGCCTTTGAAGTTCCCAGACGGGTTTCGGATATTATCTGTCGAAATAAATTGAGATGTCGGATTCAGCATTTAAATTGTGCAAGTTGGGTGCGATGGTTTTGCAAAATGCATTTACGTCTTGTGTCGGTTTTGGTTATTTATTTTAAGAGGTAACGGGAACAGGCGTTTGATTTAAACAAAACGTCGGGAAGGATCAGTTCTGGTTTCTGTAAAGTTATGAAAAAATAAGAAAATTAATTGTTTGTTTCTTACAACTACCCGCCTGCCTATTGGGAGGACATAACAGTCTTCATCTAAAACACAATAAGTAACTAATGGATGGCTTGTAACTCTTCTTGCAATTAAGTTATGTCCTCCCAATAAGCAGGCAAGGTAGGCTAAGTGCTAAGTATTATTTAGCGAGTCCTCCTGCTAAAATATTTAAAATAATAGGGCCTTAAAAGCAGTTTGCAAAAATTTACGCTAGGTGCATAAGATACGAAAAACTTTTAATTCAAGTTTCATCTGTTTGGAAGGAAACAGTCAAGAACGGAACCTCGAAAAGTCGATCTTACTCATACCTCGCTAGTTTCTTTTAAGTGGATACTGAGGATATTTATTTTAACTTTATGTTAATTCAAGGAATAAGATCAGATCAGATCATACCAGTAGCGCGGGTCTTGTTTTTGCTTGTTTTTTCCTGTCCTCTTTTTGGGTAGATTGGGTTGGAACATGTTGTTTTGACTCTCATAAGTGATTCGCGATAACATCGTGACCAGAATGAGTTTCATATCAACATGTACGTATGGTTTCATTTTAATTTGCCGATTAGGTTGTGTGAAAAGATCGGTGAAATAATATTGTGGAGGAATCAAAACCCACTAAGGTAAGTTCCTATGTAGTGCCTGAAATGCAATCTATAAGTTGGATCAAGATTACAAACTCAACTAGTGTCAGGGCGCATAGTTGAACATAGCATTTCTTGTATCTAAACTTCGTGATCTTATATGGCGAGTGGCCGAGGGCCTGGAACTGCCACAGGCTTCCAGTATAGCCCAGTAACATGTTGTAACACGTAAAGCAAGTTAAAAAGCTTTCACGCCCACGACCAGAACATCGATGGGTAAACCTGTTCTCATGTTGTTCACTATGCCCTACTTGCACAATCCAGGGTTAACCAGGGTAAACGCTTACCCGGAGTTAAGCTGCCAAATGCCATATAAAAGAAAGATTCAATCCGGGTTAGTTGGTTATCCCTGGTTAGTCCAAGTGGCCCTATGTCACTCACCGTAGCTGAAGAATAGCTGATGGAACTGCGTGGCGAAGGACGTGAACAGGCAGCCGAGCGCCGCCACCAGCCCGCCTACTACCGCGGTCACACGCGTAGACTTGCGCACACATAGCGCCACCGTCACTGGGGAAAGGGCTAACGCCACGCCGGCTGACAGTGCGCCTAGGCATCCTGGAACAAGAGAAATATTTGCATAAATACTTGGATATTGTTACACATTTTAACCCCGGACGGATAAAAAGTTCGGGTCTGTGTGTTAGTAGGTAGTTTTGAAACGGAGGTTTGCAAAGCTATACATTTTTTTCACGAAAACCTCGTTTATTGGGATTGTTCTTGGTTACCATGAGTGTTACGTAGCGATTAGCGATTGCGCGATTCTAGAGTATTTTCAATTCGCTCCCGCCAGTAATAAGATGCAATTACCTAGTTACACTTACTGTATATATTTCGAGAATAAATGATTTTATATTACCTATTTTCAAATCGCGCAGTCGCTAGCGATTGTCATCCTATTGCAACTCATGATTGCGACTAGTATGGTAAAGATTAAAGAAGCAGTATAAAGTTACACTTAATTCTCAAAAGAAAACCCCTTACACATCGAAAAACATTTTGACCTTCGATTGGATTTTATGACAATCTTCGTTCGCTTACTGAACACCAGAAAGAAATCATATTACAGAGCCGACGTAAGCTCTTCTCGGGGATAAATAAAATACCGCACCCGAATAAGCGGGATGATATGTGTTAATGCGATTAGCATCGGATGTTTGTGTCGCTTAGTCCGTCTTCGGGTCAGACGCAAGCCGAGACTTTAACGGAGGTTGATCTTTTAGCTTCTGCTGTAGTGACATATTCTTATCAAGTATATAAGAAATGTAGTAAAAAATGACATTGACATTAAGTAATTGGAGTCTATAACGAGTGTGGGCTTGCCTTAAACTCCAACCTACAGGGGTCAATTTCTCAAACGGTATTAGACTAAAATTATTAGTCCGTTGCCATACGATTTGACAGTTCGCGGACTAATAATATAAGTTTAATATGGTTCGAGAAATGGGTCCCTGGTGGATCACTGAGACTAAGACTTGTATCGTAGTCTATCTAGGAGTTTTCATTTATTACTAAACTTTCATTGAGCTTGACATCTCTCGAGTACAACATATTTAATGAATGAGTAGGCTGCCCTTGAGTAGTCTTATTTTACGATCTACGACACGCCGTCTGCCGTTTGCGACGCCTACGTTTTGATCGAGCGGGTGATTTACACGCTCGCCGGTATCCGCTGTAAGTAAATCATAATCATAAACAATGTAAGGTAAAAGTACTAGTGCTCGACGCTGCCATTCGACATGGGCACTTTATGTCAAAGTGACTACGTTTAAATTCGAATATAGAAAAATCATCGTTGTTCAAATTTAACCTGTATCTCTTTGACATAAAGTGCCCATGTCGAATACTAGTACAGCGTCGGGCACTAGTACTTCTACCTTAATGTTAATATTATGTTAATAGTATACAGTGCTACGTTTATAACTACTAATTAATACTTACTACTAATAACTACTAGTTATATGAAATTGGTACACCATTATTAAGGATGACTCATACTAATATGGGACGAGACGGGACGGGGCAGGAAGAGACGGTCTGTCAATTTCTATAGAAAGATTCACTTGATAGTTCGGAGCCCTGTGATGTCACGTGACGTTTTCTATAGAAACTGAAAGATCGTCCCGTCCCGTTCTAGTGTGAATCATCCCTTAATAGTAGGTAGTTATGATGTAAAAAATAACCAAGCTAAATAGCTACTGTCGTACATAGCTCTACATTTTGTACCTACCTATATAAAACAGCAGCGTTGGTTTGTTGTACCTGCAGCGGAAAAGATGTCGATTTCTTGAAAGACCCCTCCAATTTCATTGAAAAATCGATTGATAAAGTTGGGTGTGTTTGGTTGCCGCATTGCTGTCGCTTTGTAATTTTGAACTTCGTCACGAAATTTATCATGACAATTAAATTGACAGGTTCTAACACATCTTCCGCTAAGCCTCAATGCTGCTTTTGCCGCAATCTAAACTTTTCCTTTATAGGTTTTCCGCGGTTTGTACAAAAGTCCCGTTTTACGATAATTATTAAATTTTAAGGTATTTTCTTCAACATCAATATTGCTTAATTTACCTGGTTTATTATTATAGGATAGGATAGGATTTATATTTTATAGGATAAAAATATAATAGGAAAACCGTATCCGTGAAAAATGCATGCATGGAGCACAATTCATTTTTATAACAACTACACCAATCAATTTTAATAAAAAAATAATAATTGCAAAACGTATTTTCAAATGATTACGTTTCATCGACCAGATCAGTCATTGAGGTAAAAATAAACAAACCACTTAAAAAATAAAAATGTGTAAATAGGTGAATATTAAAATTAATACACATGAAATATCAGTTAGGTTCTAAATGGATTTCCAAGTAATCGCATCACTGCAAATAAAAGTTTAAAACCAAAAAATTTGAAGTATAGTCGGAAAGGGAAACCACATCTAACGTTTGAGCCCACACTTGTTCTAAACGTAAGCCACAAAAAGATTGTGTCTTTTTATCGCCGCCGTAAAAAAATCCCTCATAAAATAACACACCGGACTGCTTTGTGATGTCACACGGCGCGTCTAATTCTTTGATATTGTCTAGAAATATAACCTTATGCAGATTTACTCGTGTCACACTGCTACAAGTACTGCACACATTACAGTTCTACCGTTGAACTGAGGCGTCTCCCTAGGTATGCGAGGAGAGGCGTGGCGGGGCCGGAGTTATAGCTACGTCATACTATTCAATCTTGACATTAACTACTGCACGTATAACAAATAAATGATGGCTCTTGTCAAGCACGACCCATCCTAGCGAGATGCCACAGTTAAACCGTTGATCTGTAGTAATTCGAGGTGTTTTAAGTTCACATAGTGTTAGAAATAAGCTTAGTAGAAATGGGCTTCGGTTTTAATACAAAAACTTATCTGAAAACAAACTTGAATACAACACGACTTATGCCACCACGGTGTTGATATTAAACTTAAATGTTTTATGCATACGAGTCGCGAACCGAACCAGGATTGTTAAGCGACTTAACTATATTTCGAACTTTGCCGTGTAATGCACATCGGTATGGCAAATTTCAACTGTCATCTATTGATAACATCGGTCATTTATTACACCGCTAAGTTACGAAAAACCGGCCAATTGCGAGTTGTTCAACTCACTCGGGTCAAATTGGGTCACTCGTTTGCACGGCACAGAGATAGTAAACGATAAAAAAAAAATTGTGTATAAATTAAAAAATTATCACTGCAAAAAAAAAATGCCCCTCTTTTATCAGGCATTTTTCATTGAAAATAGATTAAAATATATGATCAATCCTATGATGATCTCAATGTGTCTGGGTGAACCTTGTTTATAATTATAACTATCTAAATTTCAAATCGGTAGCTTTAGCAGCTATCGAGCTATATAACGATGTGGCAGACAACAGTCTTCTTTGCTTTGGTTTTTGTCTTGTCATAAAATCTATTTATAAGAAGTTTCGTAAATATTCACCACAAGAAATTCAAAAAAGTTTACTACTTATATTAAATTTTCGGTTTGCAAGCAAAAGGACGCCACTTTGACTTTGTCGTTTTATACAAAATAAATAAACTATCAAACATGCAAAGTCATATCATACATGCAAAGTATTTTATATGAGTAGGTAATATTAAATCGTCTATAAAGTTTACTTTGTACAATACGCCAGCTCTATTCGTTTCTGAGCTGCTCTTGAGTGTAGTTACCTATCCTACATTTTCCTTTGGCAACATTGAAATAATTAATAAAACTGCTTCTTTTATTAAATTAAATGGATATTAATATCCCAGCACCTTGTGTAAATTGTAACAAATCTGTGTAATTAAACCAAGAATTTGAATCACGTCACGTTTACCCAATTAGCAAACTCATGAATCTAATTCATTAAAGTTGAACTGAGCGGGAGCGTATTGCGTCCACAAGTATACAATTACTGGTGAGAGGATTGTCTGGGCGATAGTGTGTAGATAGATTGCAGAGTCCTATCAGCGGTGTAACCACTCTTCTCGAAAATGGTTTATTAAGGGGATGTAGCCGTACTAAGATTTTGAGTCACAATGCGACACGACGCATCGACTTAATCAAAAGACTTTTTATAATTGAAAGAAAAATGGAAAAAATCCTGATGACGCCTGTCCGACCCGGGTGAATATTTCTAATATTTATTTAATTTGGTTACACGCCTTAGAACAGGCGTCGATGGATCAATTGGCAAAGCAATCTGACGACCGGTATTAAGAAAAGTTGCGGGTTCGAATCCTGCTCGACGCGGGATATTTACATGTTCGACATCACGGTCATGCATAATAAAACTATCAATTCACTTGAGACACTGCATGCGATTATATTACTAATTACAAAGTGTTTTAAGTCAACTTAGCAACTAGTTTCACGAATGCCTAATATTTGTCTTGAATAAGTCAAATTGACCTTAGTATTTTTACATATTTTTTTACACGCTGGTATACAGGTAATTCATTCATTTATACGGTATACAGTGGCATGAGCATCCATGTGCCCTAAGTCTTTTTGGAACAGATATAGTACCTACTTACCAACAAGTGATTATTTTACTTATAAACGAACCTAAAAATCAGGATACTAAATTTTTTTTTACTTATTTACGCGTACAGTCACGTCTATAAATATGTATACACTTCGGAATTTAATACTGGGGAAGAAGGTTCCAAATTGAATACAGATGCATATATTTATGACGCCGACCGTACGATTTATAAAATATTTAGTGATATGTAATATGCAATTGATGACCGATGATTTGCAAAAGATCTCATCAGTGGACAACGATTTTCGTTAGGGCGCGGGAATGCATGAAACGGCAATCTCCTTTTCTAGCTAAACTATAACACAACTGCGCCTTAACTCAGCTCATAAATGAATAGGTATCCATTCCGGAGACTTCAGTTTACTCCAGCCCGTCTGACAAACATTCCTATTGAAAAACTTCTACAAGTTCGTCGACTTATTTAGTCTCCGCACATCTGGGAATAGATCGCAGATCGGTCCATACTGACAACGACACTTAACTGACCATTGTTCGACCATATTGCGTTACAATAAGATTCAAGTGGGTATAGTCAGAGTTGACCCACGCCCCGATCGCTGTGGATTGATGATTTCGTCTAAGCTTGTTTGTCTCGTCGCTCGTCGGCTCGTAAATCTTAAACGGTTGGTACTTTGAAAGCAAATAACGAACAAATCTAAGCAGAGGGCTGTCGTTCTATACGAGTATGTATGTGATTTTGATTTATTGGTAGAGAGACCGCGAAGTCCGAGCTAAGCGTTTCCATTTCAGCTTGTTCGCTGGTCTACGGCTCACAAAGGCATTAGCTTATACAGTGTGTAAGTCTAATACGAGCGATAAATTTAACCAAACATAGAATTCATTAGTGTTATCAATAATTAAAACATTTTTAAGTTACACTTAATTATGACCCCGTAATGAATTTTTTAATAATATTTTTCTACTCGCCGACTTTAATCTGCCAATTACGAGTACATAGACAAAACTATAAGCTCATACTTTTCGATATTAGACAGTCCAACTCAACTATAATATTTCATTTCGATACGCTGTAGGCAACTATAATAGAACTTCATACAAATTTTATACTTATTTGCGATAACGCCTGAGACTTTGCCGAGCGCGCGCCTCACGCCTGCGCCGACTGCGCCGGCCTGCCGGCCATCTTTTTGTGTTACATCCTTGTTAAGTCAATGAAATTGAATGATGAAATTGTTCCTCCATAGATGATGATGATGATGACTCGTAGAAAAAGTATTGTATACAATCGTAATATAATTAAGTTTTTCAATCTCGTACCTTACTTAGGCCACTCAGCAAGCTTCGTGGCCTAAACACGGTACTCGACTGAAAAACTCTTCATTATATCACGATTGTATAAAATACTATTTCAGCAGCAATGTACTGTAAAATGTTTGACGCTGACAGTTGTCAACGAATGTTTAACGCGAGTGTGTTTGCATTACATTGCGGGCCGCATTATTTTCTATGGATAACATTTTAATTGCAATTCCATTTAAAAGTTATCTAATTACATTTCTTATGTCCTATACTAGCCACCGTTAAGAGGTTCGCCCGTATTAGATTTACACACTGTATATACAATTAATTTTGTATTCAGCAGAGTCTTAAAGTCTTAAGTCTGCGAACGCGAGCTGCTAGCTTATAATATACATATAGATATGTCTACAGCAGGTTATCGCATAATGATAATATAATACCTACATAAAATGTAAAACTAATTAATTAAATAAGGATGATTAACGGGTAGGTGCTGTTGTACTATTGTTGTGTGTTTATTTATGCTAAGTATTTATCAGTCAGTATAATTAAGTAGGTATATCAATTCGACTAAAGGTAAAGACAATTGTTGGTTCACATAAATAATCCACATGAAAATTATTAAACTGATATATCACATTTTACAGTCTCATATTCGTGAAGGTATAGTTATTGTCGTCAATTAGAGATTTTGGCTTAAATGAGCACTTACCTAAATCGTTAACATTTTACATGTATTTTTATAGTGATTGCGTTTTTAAAGATTTCACATCGCTTGCAATCCGATCAACTCATAAAGTTCAGAAAGCCATATCCATAAAGTTGTTTCGAGGCGTCTACGTACCCTTAGAAAAGGGAATTTGAAAACGAAACTTTATGAAACTGGATATACGAGTAAAACCAATTCTAGGATATAAATAAGGGCTGGCTTTGGTTTTAGGACTGTAGGTACACCAACAGTTGTCATAAATGGGAGACTTTCTTTAAGTGAAAAGTCAGGTACATGTATGGCTTACCAACAAGGAATTTACCGCTTAATACCAAAATTAAGAGACTACAGGGTTGATTATAATGATGTCTATTGACATCATATATCATCATCATATATTGAAAAGTACTTGCTATTGCAAGTACTTTTTTTTAACAGTGGTAGTCTCTGAAAAAACGCTGTCAGGTTTGTTTCACAATATTTAGTAGATTATATACCTTTCTACACACTTGTACAACCCATTCCACCTTACGATAATGTCGATAATGCATGTGCAACTCGTACCAGAGGCGATTATTCTATTATTTTACTATAAATTGAATAAAAAAATGAAAGTATCAACCTTGCGTCAATCTTGAATGCAGGTGCTCGAAGTTAGAAGATAACTATAATATTACCAAAAACATTAAAGAAACGTGTCATTGTTCTGTTCCCCTAGACATTTTAATCTTTGATTGATATAATCCAATGGGTCAAAAATCATCGGCGGCATGAATCAACTAACAAAAGTAATAAAAATTCCCTGAAATCCATCCCCAACTCTGAAGCGCGGTCACCCTCGTCATTCAATTCGTACATAAATGGAAAGTTTTTATTCTCAATCGAAACGAAATAAAGAAATTGTGCTGCCTCAACACTTACTAAGTGGCAAATTGTCTGTCCTTTTATCGACTTATATCTGCCGGGGGTTAGTAAAATTCGACAAATTGGAATGGAATACGTGCTTAGGGGTTTTAATTGTGGTGTTTTGTGTAATTTTGTATGAACTTAGAATCAGATTAGGGCATTTATTTGTGTAGAATGAGGTGCTTGATAATTTATTTAATTGTAAGCTAATATCTACATGTCCGGAAATGTCCGGGTATTTTTTTATGAAGATCCTACCGTCCTACCCTATGGGTATCTACATACATATAAAGTAGTATCTATACTGTTAGTAATACAATTAGATGCCTATTTATCGTTTAAAATATAAGGAAGTAGTATAAGTATGTATGGTTCTAAAATAAGAACGCTACAATGACAATTTTGTGCAGCTGTTGAGTATAAAAATACACGGAACAACGTACAAAATATATGAAAAATGGTATATACTCGTATTTGTCAAGTGAAGTGTGTTTCTCATAGAAAAACTTTGAAAACTCTGCGGTTTCATTACCACTCTCCTAAACCTGTATGTACGATTCCCAACTATATCAAATAGCAAATTTATAGGTAATTTTTCAAAGCAGCCGTCCCTCATTCACTCTTCTGTGCTATAGGTGTGAATTGCACATAGAAGTGACGCTAATTAGATGCAACAGAAGACATACATTCTGAAAATAGCCGTTCTCACGTCACAATAACATGTTCTTTCAAGATTGACGATACAGTCCTTCTTACTTGATTCATATTATCTCGCGGCCGTATCTTATAACGTATCGCAGCGCGAAGAAACAAATTGCACGTTCCTTTGTTTACTTTGATTTCAAAAGCGAATTTACAATTTTTATGTGACAGTACTGTTTATGGGGAGAATAAAAAGTTGACAGTCGAACTTCAGCATAAAAACCCGTGTATGCAGTTATTACAACCACTTAGAGAGAACTTGCGTTAGAAAAACCAAAATTAAGGTGAAACAGACTAGACGATAAGCTGTATGGCTCCAACTTGTGAGTGTTTTCTCGACGGTTGTAATGCATGAATTTGTATGACAGGCGTCACATTGCTTGCGTTGCGTCGTGTGTCCGTAAAACGTGAGCGACACAAGCCCACTGCAGTCTCAACCATACAATTGAAAAGCGATGAAGGCTTAGAAGTCATTGTCTCTACAAAAAAAGTCTGCCGAAATTTGCAGGCGAGGGGCACCTCAAATATATTCGAACGTAACGTACAATTAGCTATGTCAGATGAACGTCAGTCAATACAATAAACATAAGTATTGCTTTCGGCAGAGGTAGGCCTGTATTGCTACTCAAACTGGATTCATACTCAAATGAAAGGAAAGGTCATGACAAAAGCTGTCTCTACCGATCCTAACAATGGCGTCGAGTTAAAGCTTTAGGAATAACATCGCAGATGGCGCTGACAACCTTTTGTTTACGGCCAGTGCTTCGTTTATTTTCCACTAGAAATATTTAGCAAAATATTGCAAAAATAAAATATCGCTATTTTCAATGGAAACGAGTATCAGAAAGTTGAAAGTTGTGAACAACATTTCTATCCACAACTCCAGTACCATGATTTTATGATACCATTCACAATAAAACAAGAGGTTTGACAAAATTCTTGTTCTTCTTAAATCCAGGGTATTTAGATGGTGTAACTAATGCAGCAGGTCTTGATATGATCCATTTTTTTAACGCCTAGGGGCCTTACCATGACGTCTTAACGCGATGCTGTTTAGGCTCAGTTTTATTGAAGCCACCCAGTTTAGGTCGTCAAGTGAATCGCGTTAAGATGTACGTTATTGGTAAGGCCCCAGATCTGTATTGCGGATCAGCAGCGCCACTAATTAAACATTGAAAATGAATTATTTAACTAAGGAACTGAGATCTGCGTTAGTAACGCCATTTGTACCTATAGTAGTAAAAGCAAATTTATCAACAACATTATATATATGGACTGTCCGCTTTATTTAAACGTACGAGTATGCGTACAACCATGGCGATACAGACATGAATAGAATTCGCAAACTTATTCTTGGTAATAAGAGTTCTTTCCAGTTTATAAGAGTTTTATAACTAGCTATTTATACATGGCTGAATTCGCTTTCCAACGTTTCCAACATCTAACGAGCTTATTACAGTTTATTTTTAAAGTCACCTTTTGGGTAAAATATCGTTAACGTAGGCTTCCAATAAATACATTTTTTTAAATTCCAGAAACCCTATAGGTACTGTCGCGTTCAAAATTGCATGGGCAGTTTTTGAATGAATTCATTCATAAATTGCCCATGCCCTTTTGAACGCGTGTGTACATATTACTGCAAGACTGAGCAAGTAAACCTTGTTGAGCATTGTAAGTTGCTACGATAGCGAAGGGGAATTTTCGACTCTTTGTAAAAAGCAAAATGCTAAATTGCAAAGAGTCGAAAATAAATAGTAAGAAAGTACATTAAAGGGTAAATAACAATACAACGCGACTGTTTGCGACGGTTATTGATTTTTTTAAATAGACAAATTTAATCGAACATCTTAACAATTTACAATTTTTTTATGTGGTAAAAAACAGACCTTAATCTCCTCCTCTCAATATTCAGCCTAACTCTTCTGCCACAGCTAGACGGGCTCATCGTTAAAGGCTTAGGCCTGGCGTTGGCAGTGCTGCCAATCATCCCAATCGTTTATTAGCCCTGGTCTGACGCCCAAACCGCACATTTATCATCCGAGAGACGTTTAATATGTTTCGCCTTGGTGACACACGTCAGGCCCGTGATAACTCGATGTCGCGCGGCGATAACATCCTTTGCAGGCCGTGGTGGTAATGCTGGAGGTTACGCAAGTTCATGTTTCGGGATAACCAGTATAATAAGACCTACGGTTTCGGAACAACGGGAATTCCCAAACTAGGGTACGCAAAACTAAGACAGGCCTACCCTGACTTGCACCCTGTAGCCCGGGCCGTCGAATATTTGCGTCGAGGACTAAAAACCCCCATTGGTCCCATTGGGGGTTTTTAGTCGGTGAGAGTCTGACATAAGTCTTGCACTGCAGAAATATCCATAAAGAATTTTCCTCCCATTAATAAATGGCTACCCTGACTCTGCGTCATCCTGTGTTAGACAGTGTCTAATCGAATAGGTCAAAACCAGTTATGACGATTAATATCTATCAGTGTTGTAATTTCATTCATAAAGCTAAATTGACTAATATCTAAACTAGCCTTAAGGGTGTGGTAAGTCTACGTGAATACATGGGTATTTTTATTTTTCACCTCGTTTTTACAACGATGTTTTATCTAAGGGATGATTTATGATGACCTCGTATTAAAATTCACCGCAATAAATTTTGTACTCGTGGAGGTTTCAATGAAGCGGAGTTAGGCTACACTTTTTAAATAATTTTGGTTGAATTTTAGTTTATGATTGATGATGAGACGGAACGACAAACAGCTTACTAATAACGTTCCTTTTCCCTTGATTCCTTACGAATAAGGAGCTTCAGCAACAAAGCAAGAATCTTTAGATTTCCTTGCGTTGGCAGTGTCAAATCGATCACAATGGACCCTCAATTATTAAGGCTTAGTGTGGAGGATTTGGGTGTATTCCAATCTCGTAATCAGATACTTGCAAAACCTTATGGATATACAAGGTTAAGGTCACATATTTAGTTTCGCAGTATGTACACATGTTTCCATTTATTTCGTTTTCTGTGCGGCACTCGATAAGCAAACGATTTGTGCTATACACACAAAACGGATGGTAGCTCACTTCGCTTATTTAGCACCTAGATGTTGTTATTTTTTTAAATATATTAACGTAAAAAAACGGTTTCAGAATCTTTTGTTTTGTTTAAGGATGACTTAGACTAGGACGGGATGGGACGATTTGTCAATTTTATAGAAAGAATCACGTGATAGCTCGGAGCCCTCGGAGGTCACGTGACGTTTTCTATAGAAACTGACAGATCGGTCCGGCCCGGTCACGTTCTGGCCCGTTCTAGGGTGAGTCATGCTTTACGTGGATAAAATTAGTAATATATTGTGTGTTGATTCTTACGTATCTATAAAATATGCGATCTTCTAGGCGCATTGCCGTACCTAACTAAACGTTCAGTTTCAACGTAATAGTAAATTCAAACACCATAATATTACAATTTCGCGTAGATTTAAGCGATTTAATATAACGCCGACACGTACTTTACTCGGTTTTGATTTACCTGGCCCGAAAGCGGCCATCCAATCTGCGATAAGCCTAACCGAGCTTGCATTTATTATTTTGGAACGTCCATTTTAGCATCCGTGGCTGATGCCGAAATTTTAAATGGAGTATCGTTTCCAATTTCATAGTTCAGTAGTTGATTGGCAATACGTGCCTCAAAGTATGAACAATAACTATTTTAGTAACAATATTTTTTAAAATAGGGATTAGGAAAATAATATTTCGGAATATTTGGGTGATCCCTTGATTTTGCGCATAGGTACTACGGGCCGCCACCAGCTCGCGCCGTTGCTCGAGTTATTTTCCACTTTATAGACATAACTCGATACAAGTATTTTAATATGCCATTAAAATTGTAAAATATTTTTCTTGTTCCTTATCATATAACCGTATATCATATATCCCCAGTAACCGTAACGTCAGCTTTTTCCCAAGACGAGATAAAGTCCATCACTCATTTCACGCCTTTGACACGCATGTCGAGGTGTCGGACCTTATTTTAAACATCAATCTTCACGCGCCATATTTGTAGCGTGGAATTATTTGGGAAAAATTAATATTGCATCACAGAGTCAACTAGATGTTGATAGATTCAATTGACACTGTGTGAATAAAAGTATTAACTTACTTTTAGAACAGAAAACATTTCCCGTATCGGCTGACAAGGTTGACTAAAATTGGGACAACGTCGGGCGGACAAATTAATGGCCTGTGTACAAAATTGAATAAACAAAAACAAAACGTAGGTACAGACAAAATATCGTCACTACGCCCTAATTTTTTCGCAATCCTAGTTATGAAAAGTAAGGTAGGTTTTGGTTGTAGGATCGCAGTTCTACCTAACACTCCTCCTCGCTTCGCCCGTCGAAGGCTTTTATTTTTTAAATAAGTAGTCGAGACCATTTTTACCAATATTTTAAAATTGAATGGAATCATCTTTCGTGAGACATACTGACAGAGTGGTGTTATCACCTTCGCGGCTCAGGCATCACTGTCCGACGATGTCTGCCCGACGCAGACGAAACATGTCACGCCTATTGTGATAAAAAAACGTGAGTGTTAACCGTTGCAATTTAATATTGAATGGAATGTCCATAATTCCATATATACTTTCTAAAAACAACTACAAGAAGCTTGTACTTTTACCAATTTTTAGAAACTTTACTCTTAAACGAATCTATCGTATACTTTGTATGTGCATCATCATCTACATGTTTCTTTATCAATCAAGCTAGAGCGTCTTAATGGTTTTATTTGAAAATAACTTAATATATAATTTATGTATTTTTACTGTTTAACGTATAATTTAGTTACAATTTTATTTCATGACGTCTTAACGCGTGATCATGGTAAGGCCCGACTGTCTTCTCAACGAGCTAGTCAGAAAATAATGTTGATAAGGGTGTAAAATATCATAATTATTATATTCATGATTATAACACGGCTACAGAATTGGTTTTGTCAATAAAAATAAATTGCAAATTACAAACAAAAAACCATCAAGCCATCATGTGTGCCAAGAAATAGTTCAGTATATTTAAACACGATTATAAACATAATTACCGTAAAGGTGCGACACGTTAATGAGTATACCAGGCATTCCGTAGTAAAGTTCACTCATTCCTAACCTTCCTAACCCCGTAATTACGCAAACGAGCGTGAGACCACATTTATTTTGTTTAATATATTTTGCAGTACACTTGCTCGTTAATTGTGATATTATGTGCAAGCATATTTGGACATGAGCTGTATTGAGCCCATGGTCGTAATGGATTTTCATAGTACTTAACCGCCGGCCGGGCCTCCCGGAGGACCCGCGCCCCACGCGCTAATGGCGGTGTATTGTGGACTGTCTTACTACACTACCGCTAATAATCATTGTTTATTTTTCAGCCTAATAAGTTTATTAATTTCCTCGCAAATGTGATGAAAAACATTGTGTGTGCCACGGGCGGTACATGAATTACGAACTCGTGTTAAAATAAATCGTAATTCTTTTGTAATTTCTTGTTTACCGCCCTTAATACACAATTTACAAATTTTCCCTATACACCGAGTTTATATTGAAGTTAACTTAAGAGAAACGTAAGGGTCCAATCATACTAATTCCTAATTTGCACAAGCAAACGTGTGCGAGACGGCACAACTTGCTTGCACAAAATGCTAATGTGGTTAGTACAAATCGCTATCGTATGGATGACATAAAGAGAAAGAATGCGACTGCCATCTGACCTTCGAACCCAGATGGCAAACTAGGGCTTATTAAGATTAGTCCGGTTTCCTCACGATATTTTCCTTTACCGAAAAGCGATTGGTAAATATTAAATGATATTTTGTACGTAAGTTCCGAAAAACTGATTGGTACGAGTACGAGCCGCCAGGATTTGACCCCGCGACCTTCGGATTGAAAGTTACACGCTCTTATCGCTGGGCCAACGCTCTTGAAAAAACATATATAATTCCTTGTTTCACATGCAGCCTTTTGTAAGCTTTTGGATTGTTAAGCATCTCAAACCTTCGATAGATTGGTTACAGCAAAAAGTCAATTCGGTCAGTCCTTTATCTAATGAACGTCCACATCTAGATCTGTAGATAAGGCTATTCCACAGGATAATCGATTCTTGACGATCATGGAACGTGTCAAGCCAATTTATCGACAGTTTTAATGACGCGACAATGGGATAAGATGGCTAGTGACGCGTTTATTGCGGGGGTACTTTGTGTTTAGATCAAGGACCTTTAGAATGCTATTTAACATTATAAGGGCCATTTGTACAGGGTTACCCAAGAAAGGCAAGAAACCCGGAGTTAAGTGAATATCTGAAATGTCACAGTTAACGCTGGGTTAGCGGCTAACCCTGGTTGGAACAAGTGCCGCTTATATGACTAACTTATTTGGCTCTGCCAGTTATTTATTTAATTGTAAAAAGTTTTGCGTCATTAATAGCAATATAGCATAATTAGCATAGACGACAAAAAAAAAAACAAATTAGATTCGTCTGTTAGATTATAAAAAAATATTCTACTCGTATTTTTATTTTGTCCGTGAAATGAAAAATGACGGAAATACAACGCATTAAAGTTTCGTGTGACGTCACCATTAGTACCTACACAATTCTTACCTAATTGTTGACGACACCAGCGACCCCGGAACATTGATGCTCTTTATTAACGTCAATTTTTGATATGTTGAAGCAGAAAAATTAAAAGAAAAAAAACTTTTTAAACAAATCTTTTATTTAAATGCTCTAAAAAGAAAAAAAAATCAGCTCAATCGGTTGAAGATATCTACTTACTTCTAAATTGAGTTCAAAGATTCCACCGTAACAAACATACATTTACAGACATACATTGCAAGTTAAATAAAAGCTTTAAAAAAATACGTGTCTAATATATTTTAATAATCTCACTGATGGACTAAATAGAATAATAGTTTACCTACCTAGTAGTCATCCCTATTGTGATGGATGCTGATGCGTTACCTTAAACTAGTCTTTATCATCAGTAAATCATTATGCAAATACGCTGCCTTAGAAAAGAATAATGATTTATTCATAAAAACCTGAATTACAAAAGACTTCACAACAATACATAGAAACTCTGCTTCATAAAATAGGTATTAGACCTGTGATTTAAGGTAAACATGTATGTTAATATGTTAATGCTTTTCTATTAATATAAGTTTGCATATTACAATGGATTTAAATACATAAATCTATTTAAAGAAAACATTAAAAAATAAGATAGATAATGTTACAAAAGTAAAATGTGTGAAAATGTGTGTGCGGGTGCGGGTGTTTATTTGCAAAAAGGTGACAGAATATAATTTAGTAAAAAATACATCGCAACGACGCCAACGCATGTCTCGTATTTTTAATGATAAAACTCCGTGCTGAGGACTATAGATGTAGGAGACATAGGTGCAGGCTGATACCTGAGCCTAATGTCCTCTACTACAGTGGGTCTGTATCATGGTGTAAAAAAAACAGGTTTTCCAATTAAACGAATGCATAATGAATCCTGCTTAATTATAAAACAAGTCTTACTATAAACTGTTCATTAAAAAGAATAAAAATTTCTCCGTCGATTGTGGCGATAAGTATACGGTTTAATTAATGTTGAATGCGTATAAAGGATTTATGGTGTGACTTTTATTATTGTAATTGTATTTAATAAGCAAAAATAAATATTCAACTTATTATTGTTTGACAATTTTATTTATAAAACACATTATTTACAAAACAGTGATCATTATTTATTAGAGTTTATATGATGTCCATTTGATGTTCCAAATATGTGTTCCCAGTACGTTTCCTAATGGACGTATTCGCTATGTGCTAACCACGAGTTTGAAATCTACTGTATAAATCTATAGTCGCTAGCGTCTACGTCAACGCACTATCGGCGCATCTTGCTCGCACTTACGGGTGGAAACGGGATGCAAGATAACGTCGATATCTATAACAACTCATGGTAGAGACACTAAAGTAATAACTGGCCATATAAGTTGGGGCATATCTGCCGGATCTGCCGATAATGTATGGGAAATTGGTCTGGCGGATGCCCGGCGGACATACCCAGTACCCACTCTGGAGATCTAACGGATTGTCCGACGGTATATGGACGGCAGTGCAACCATTGTTCAGCATATCAGTGTAAGGGCGGATTCGCACTACGTCCGATCCGAATCCGGTCCGTCGTAGCCGTAGCACTATTTCTATGGTAAGTTACGCACTAGAACCGATTTCCGTCATCCGATTTCTTGCCGTCATTCTCCATATCTCCATTTCGGATAAGATTTTTGACGGACCGAAGTAGCCTTAGTATTATTTGTATGAACGCTCGCGCACTGCGATCGGAATCCGGTCAGTCGTAGCCGTAGAACTATTTCTATGGTAAGTTACTCAGTAATTCGGTCCGAGTTTTCTACACCCGTATTTTCACGGGTTCGGATTGGACTAGTGCGTAAGCAATATCCGAATTCGGTCCGAGTTTTCTAGACCCATATTTTCACGGATTCGGATCGGACGTAATGTGAATCCGCCCTAAGTAAAATGCATTTCGAGTGAGTTTACGCAGTCCATTACGGCCATGAGAGAATCATTTTGTATCAATTACATATGTCAATATACTAACACATATGTATATATGTCAATCAAATCTTAATTTATTTCATTTTTCCTCAGCTTTAGCGTAAAATTAAAAAAGTTCCATCACTAGTGAAAACAGCGTCAATTTGTACAATTTATAAACATGTTTTTCAGTTTCCTACCTACCTATTGCGGCCCAAATATAGTACCCAAACTCAGCAGCAGTATTTTATACACAAATGTGTACTTTATATTTCCACTTCATTGATTCAATCATTTTTAAATCATGGCCCAGACAATAGCCCGGCGCGCAGAATACACGGTTTAGCAATACTTGTGCCTAAAGTTTATGAATACTTTGGCATAAACGAAGAAATTTTCCAACTTAGAAACTAAATAGTTTAGTCTTCTTCAAGCACGACTGGGTATTTATTTTTGCCTATTTTGGACGTCCCGTTGCTCTTTTGCCCTTTACAATATTTTGTCTTAGTTTAAAATAATTTAGTTTTGAATACTAAAAAGTAAATCATTACCCAGGCTAGGATACATTGTACATTTAACAATTGTTGGGTAATAGTCGGGCACACCAATTTAAATAAAATACTTTTGTTTTTGGAATGTCATTAGTTTAAAAAACAGTAGGCATATGAACGTGATTTGATTTGATGATGATTTTGATGATAATTATGCTACACTGACATGAACCATCGTCAAACTATATGTTTCGTTACACACCTATTTATTTATACAGCGTATCACAATCAGACTATATGAACTGAATTGAAGGCGATAAAGATCGTCATATTAATTTTCATCGTGAGCCCGTTTTTGGTTAGGCTTCCAGTATGGGTAAACCAAGTTGAGCCAAGCCAAGACTTGATTCGTTGCTAGCTCGAGGATTTTAATTACTCTCATATAAGAAGTTTAATTATCTTTGCACCGAGTTTGGGCCTTATTCTTGAATTTGCGTTTATGCAACAAAATTAAGTCGGAAATATATTGGTTGCGTGCGGGACTTGGGATATCACTTTCAGATGTGATTTAGATTTTACAATATACGGGGTGTGGCTCATAATAGGAGCTATACATTGAATCGTAGATCTCTACGGTTACTCCTCAAACCTAACAACTTGTTCAACAACTTACTCTGTAGGTTTTCACCTTTTCATTGTATCTTAACATCAGTTGGTGTCTCTTATGGTATTACAAAAATGTCAAAATTCGCAGTATATTGCGATTTCTAACAAACTTTAAAGTTGATTAAAAACCAAAAGACGTTATTTTTAAAACTCACAGAGCAGTGGTCAGTTTGGGGAGTACCATAATTTCCAACTTAGAAACGAAATAATTGTGAATCATAGACCACCTCAACTGTTCTGTTAGACAGAGCACATAAGACAACCCGTGGTCAGATATGCGCTGCAGTCCCGTAGGTACTAATTTAGTATAGGAGCGCCACCGTGCACCGCTTGTCTGTCTGTATGGTAAAAGATACTACTCGGGTGTGCTGATAGAATCGTAGAACTATACGACTAAAAATAGGCAGATGTGTGGTGACTTCCGTATCTTTGTAATCACTCAATAATGCGGTGTCTTTGTCTATGCGGTGTCTGCACGCCTACCACGAACATCGAAAAACCTCATTGTCACTCTAATATGCAAGTGTGACAAAGATGGTACAAAGGAGTTACAAATCCGTAACCGCTCGATTTTCGTAGTACTAGCCCTGAGTTGGGAATAGACCTTTGGTCCCCTTACACACCTAAAGGTGGATGAGGTCCGCTTGATAAGATGTTTCTAGAATTCGAACTATATTTAGTAGTTAATTCGTTTTCGTGTCTGAATGAGGCAGCTTATTAATTTGGTGTGGAAGTCATTTTCCGTCGCGTGCGTGCTTAAAGCGTTTAATTGCTTCGCCTCAACGTGTCGGCGAACTTGTTAATGACTTTTTAAATAAACATTATCAATCTCGTTTACTATGAGGCAAGAAATTCAATTACACTAATAAATAAATAGAAATAGCTGTTTATCAAACGCTACAAATT
Source organism: Lathronympha strigana (assembly GCA_949128165.1). Classification (NCBI taxonomy): domain Eukaryota; kingdom Metazoa; phylum Arthropoda; class Insecta; order Lepidoptera; family Tortricidae; genus Lathronympha; species Lathronympha strigana. The sequence continues at coordinate 8,851,694 of OX421911.1, forward strand.
AGTAAGTACGTAGTCTTTAAATTTAATTTGAGATAATGTTGATATCTGTTGAGTAACAAAACTAGTTATTTTAGAATCGCCGGAAATAAAAAATTGTTCTTGTTTTGTACTTTAAATTACCTACTATATTTAAACACCTATAGATAACCCAAACTACAAATACAGTAAAATAGTACTAAAATAAAACCTCTGACAATAATATGGCAGTGTTAACCAAACAGACTAGCCGTTTTATGCACAATTAAACGAGTCTCTAACTGTGAATACATAAGTATAATTAAGCAGAACATATCCTGGAAACCGGTATGATCCTGAGAAAGAAAAATACAACAAATCAAGCAATGTATAGGAGCCGCTATTTCTTAACCGACTTCATATTAAAAGCAATGCTAAAGCCCTACATCACGACATAAAGGCTTTAAAATGGCAGAAGTTTCTGTCTGTGCCCATTACCTTCTGCTTGAACGATTAGACACAATGGTAGTAATATATTTATTCTCTTTTCACTTTGCCCCACGGTTCGGCGCACACTGCGGCAGACGCTTTCACGATTGCCCACGTTGTGCAGTGAAACCTCGGTTTGAAAAAGTGACAAAAAAAACACTGTCAGTTGATAAAAATATAACATAAGAAAAAAAACATTAAATTATGAACCTTAAGTTTCAAGTGGAAATAAGTGTTTGCATTTATATTCCGCATATTCTTAATATCTGATACGAATGGGTTGGGTGAATGTGCACTTAATTACTCATTGTATGTACCTAATAGAGTAAGAAACATAGATTATGTATAAATAAATAAATACTACAAGTATCTGGGGAAGTATCCGCTCCAGCTTACAGAAAACCGCAGTTTAATAACACTAGATCCAACTCATAGTGTTGTGTTTCTGTTGGTGAGTAAGGTCGCCAGAGCTCCAAGAGGATTCACTGTGTTGACAGCTGGGGACCCACGGAGCAAAGCTTGCCCCTTTAGCTGTCAACACAGCGAATCCTCCTTTTTTTTAAAGGGTCGGTAACGCGCATGTAACACCAATGGAGTTGCAGGCGTCGATAGGCTACGGTGACCGCTTACCATCAAGCGGGCCGTATGCTTGTTTGTCACCGTCGTAATATAAAATAAATAAAACAAAATCGGTTGTCTGTAAAGTTGGTTTACTGACGATAGTTGAACGTGACAACGTCATAAGAAAATAATAATGAAATGGTTTCATTTTTCAAAAGAAAATTTTAATTTTATTTGTTTGATAGATATTTTGTATGGATATAGAGAAGGAGGTAAATGGAAATCACAATTGAATTAATCAAGTAACATTTACACACGGTTTCCTGATTAGAACCTATTCGGAATTTTCGATTCGGACCATTCGGACGCCCGAATGCGCATCTTTAATAGAAAATGTTTGACACACATTCTTAAATTCCGAATTCGGAAACCTAATCAGGAAACCGTGTGTCTACGGCCTACCTAAAACATGAAAATGATGAAAATAACATTAAGTATCCAACCACGGGAGTCGCCTTGTCTGACATTTTGTTTACGAAAAAGTTTGCCGATTTTTGCAGGGGAAGGGTTAAAAATGTATGTAAAACGTCAAAATAGCTATGACAGATAAACGTCAGTTCATACATTCTGCAAGATTGTCAGTCTTGCAGCTCGGCAGATGGGAAAGCCTGTCAGTGGCACCTCCAGTGGTTGGTTACTCAATGGAAAGTAATGACACTAGAGGGTCTACCGCGAAAACCGAAATTCGCAAATTGCGGGGATCTTTCTCTTTTACTCCAATGAAGGTGTAATTAGAGTGACAGAGATAGATCCCCGCAATTTGCGAATTTCGATTTTCGCGGTAGGCCCTTTGGTTGTTGAGTTGGGTGCATTCAGAACTATACTTTTAAAGATTTAAGTTTGCTTTACACGATCTGGATCCATTGTCCGCACAAATTATGTTTAAAGTCGGCTATATAAATTGTGTCGAGTATTGCCGTAAAAATAATGTGTGTGGTTAACAGATAAATTGTATTCATTGCAATCCGTGCATTCTGAATCATATACGGATTCAGATCGTGTAATTTATGAACGCACCCAAATAGATTATAGTGCTGACAAATCTGTAACAATTGGAGAAATGTCAATCATTTGTCAACATTGTACTCGTAAAGCTTTAAAATACAGCGGTGAATCTGCAGGATTATGTTGTTGTGCTGGTGGTAAAGTCAAATTGCCACAATTGGTCCCACCACCAGATCCATTACACTCATTAGTTTTTGGGAAAGAAAATGACTTTTTTTTGTTCCTTAGTCCTATTAATTCGTATTATTCGGCTCAAATTGTGACCGCACTTGATACAAAACTTGAAGGTATCAGCAGTTATTGTGAAACATTCGTCGCATCTTAACAATTTATTTGTGCAACTAGGACAGGTACACCTTTTGTTCTGCCGTTCCATCCACTTGTTACAAAAGGGACAATGCATTGTTAAATTTAATTATAAATTCTGAAAAATAGTTTTCAAATTTGAACAATATTTACTTCCTTTCAATATTTTCTGCCACATTCTATTCATAAGTCAGGACAGAGATGTCATTTTGGCAGGTGATCCATATTACTGTTTTAGATTGCTAAATGCACTCGAGGCTATTAGAACAAGCAGCAATGAATGTCGTGTCATTTGATCTTCCGATCTTGCACGATGAATGTCGAATATTGCCGAGATGGAACGCCGCAAAGCGAGCGATGCGTGCAGCCGGCTCATCGAATTATAAGACGTTGTCACGTCAAAACTTTAATACTATAAAAGTTTGGATAAGGGAGCACTCTATTGCCGTTACTTTTGGTCTATTGCTATTTAGGTACTTATATAAAGATTTTGAGTGACATTTTAATAATCAATAAACATAATAAATATTAATTTCTCATCAAGTGCTCAGTCTGTTAATAAACCATTTTTTAAAGACTGATGATATCCTCTTAATTGGAACACCTTTACATTATTTACCCAGGTTTTACTGTATCTCACTACGCATGTAAATACACTCAAGGGAGTGGATCACGTGCCTTTCAAACTTTTGACAATACGCGGGATCGTTTTACGTGGAGAAAAATTGGCGACATTTCTCACGAGTTTGTTATTGTACCTATATCGGGTAATGACACCGACAAATTGCGACTTGCAAAGTGGAGTGGATGCAAAAAACTACAGATGGCTAATGTAATAAGATGAATTCGCGACACATTTGTAAAGTCTTGAAACGTTTAGCGCACTCTCTTAATGATGACTCACGCTAGACAATATTTTACCATTTTGGTTTTATTTTGTATCTTGCATAGTTTACGTAATAGAATCAGGAGCCACTATAAGTAGGTGCGAGGGTCCTTACCCTTGGCTGTCACCATCATGGATACGTGATTTATTGTCACCTCTTGTAGGTGTTATTATTTTTTCCGCCTAACAACCTTTTTGAAGGGATAGGTATTTTTCAAAGGCAAAGACGCGGATGATACATAAATTTTTATATGTCACATAAGAACAGCCTTTTAATATATTTTTGTTCCGGATTTTGATAACATGATACCACTTAGCTTTCAATCATTCGGAAGCCTGCTAAAGTGATTTCCTATGTTCGTACCAATACCTGTTACCTGCTTGTAAAATATATTTTTTCCTTACCCGTTACGCTATTCAACGCTATACATAGGTAACTGCGATTTTACATGGGTAAATCGAGTTACGTGTAATAAAATATGACTATTCGAAAGACCCGCCATAAAGTATTTACGTACTTACCTTACATAGTTCTACAGTAAACGATCGGTGATCCAAAAAATTTCGAGTCGTCTTTGCGCTTAGTTTTCAATTCCAATAGCTGATACTAGGATCCGCCTGGTAGATCAGGAGGGCCAACATGGTTGCCATTTTTAGGCTATCACGCCATGCATCCTTTTCGCACTTTAAATCCAGGGCTTGATTTTACTCTCCAAAGTGAAGCTTTTTCAGTCTGGGACCAACCCCGAGATCGCGAATAAAACATTGGCTGACACTATAGTACTCGTACCTACCCCATACAAAATGTAACCAACTGATTTTCCGTAATTTAAGAAGAAATAAAAATTGTAGCTCTTTCAGTGTTGGTCACATAGTAAAATATGAGCGGCTTGGAAAGTAAAATCACACCTTGGATTTAAAGCCCCTATCTCGGAGCTACCATGTATAACCGTAATCATGCAAAGGTGAAGTGTCTGCCGAAGATCTGTACTTACTGTATATGTGTACAATTATCGCCTTATATAAAGGGTTATAATATACTGAAAATGTTTGAGTCTGTACAAATATTGAGGGTTTTTACCTGCTTGCATCCGCACCTCCGGCCCAAACCGGCGTCCAGCCTCGACGGCCAACACGGCGGCGGCCTGGTGCAGCCCGTGCGCCAGGATCTGCGCCAGCGTCGCCGCGGCGGCCACGCCCCAGCCCCACCCCCCCTCCGGGTAGTAGTGGCGGGTGAGCGTGAGCAGCTGCCGCGGGTCGAGCTTGGCCTGCCGCGGCGGCCCGCTCGGCTCGAGCACGAGCGGGAGCGACCGCGTGCGGAGCAGCGGCGCCCCGCCGCTCGACCATGACTCTTCCATCAATGCATCGCATCCTGGGACCGCATCACCGGGTACGACCGGGTATCATGTCCGGCACATCACTTGTCACTACACCAGGGGTTAGTTAGTGTTTTAGAGGCTTGCCGTTCTCAAATAATTTAGGTGTCGATTTTACTGCCGTCAATTTTTTTTTATTTAATACTAGTTTTTCCCCGCGACTTTGTCTACGTAGAATTAGAACCAAAAATTATTTATCCTTTCTCAGGAGTAAAACTATCCCCGTACAAAATTTCATCTCAATCGGTTAACCGGTTTTAGCGTGAAGAGGTAACAGACAGACTGAGTTATTTACGAATTCTTAATACTAGTATGGATATGGATAGAGGATAATTATCTTTATGTGTGATTCTAACTTTCCTTGGTTAATTCATTCTATATTTCGATTAGGCATCGTATCCAAAAGTTTAAGCCGGTGGCATATAATCTGATGGGATGTACCGTTATCTATTAAAATATGGAATATTATACAATTATAACAATGAGAGGGATCAGAAATAGGTACACACGCGTTCAGAATTCTGAACGCTATAGTACATAGATTGTACGCGGAACCGTCTTGAGTACGTCAATTTTAAATATAGTTGAAAGCTATTAAGCTTTTAAAACAACCATCCAGATGATCGTAATGTTCTTATTAGTCGTTTCAGTTCACTTTAAAACTACTTGAAATTAAGTGCTCAGCTAAAACCATTTGTATAGAACAAATAGAATTTTCGATTCAATTTTAAAACTTCTTCAAACCGATAAAGAAACTGAATAGAATTGACGACGGGTCCATTTTGTCCGCGTCAGATTTGTTGGGGATTTAAGTATAGCGACAAATCAAGAGACCTCTGAAACAGCCCGCCCGTCGCACTAGTTAGACGTTTGATGCCCTTGAGAAACGTCTCGATGTAAGTTACAGATGCTTGTAGACTGTAGGCGGGTCGAACGCTAGTGTTAGTAACCAGCTGGGGCTCGTTTCTAGAAAGCTTCTTACTTTCAATCCAAGTGGAAGTCTCTGTGTAACATAGACAGGAACTTCCGATTATATAATAAGTTACAAGCATTCGAGAAACGGGTCCCTGGTCATCAGCGACACTCACAAATTAAGGGTGCATTCAAAATGTTTCGACTGCATCGAACAGTAATGCTGTCACCTTCGCAGCTCAGGCAGCACACCCGGGCCCTTACCATGACGCCTTAACGCGATTCAGTTTAGGTTCAGTTGTATGGAAGCGACTCAGTTTAGGTCGTCAACTGAATCGCGTTAAGACGTCATGGTAAGGCCCCGTAGCCGCTTCCCGTGAGCGGCGAAGATGATAACAGCACTGTCCGATGATGACTGCCTGATGTTATCGATACATGCCATGCCTGCACTGCTACAGTCGTTAGAGTCAAACCACGTTATCTCTTCCAAGCAAATGAACCCTCCAACTTTAAAGTATTATTTTAAATGTCAAGCTTCTATGAAATTATGACGATTACTTAACACTTTCAAAGTCTAAATCTATGCAACTTAGCATATACGAACTCTAGTATTTTATTCACGTATTAGCTATAATATTAGGAGTCATTCGCGATCACGCAACAAACACAATCCATCCGCGCCACGGTCTGGACACAGCGCACCTTCATAAATCACTTTCAGTCCCACTGTCAGTGTCCTATTTGTACTAAATCTCCGTAAATAAGTCGGATTATTGTCCAAATGCAGCTGTCACACGACGACAGACAGTAATACATCACAAGAACGCACATATAACTAAGCGAGGAATCGTGCTCCTCTTCATATTATACATACCTACTTTTGTTACGAGTCACCTAAAATATTTGCTATCTTAAGAGCACGTGAAGCGTTTTAGCTTTTATAGGGCCAATAACCTGATATGTAAAGATTTTTCGCATTAAGGTTATCGCATACATACCACACGCACACCAAGTGTCTCGGTAAACTCTGAATTGTCTGAATGCAGCACTGAACGCATGAGTCACGACACCGCGCTTTTTTGACCTTTTTTAATGTATTATGATAAGAATAAAAAGATTCATTAGTGATAGTTACAAAACAAGAAAAGGCAGGGCAAACTAAAAATAGATGTGTATCCCGAAATGGATTAACTCAGGATAGCTTTCCGTTAGGCTAGCGTTATAGAAATAACAAATTATGATAAAAGCCAGCATTCGACATTTCTAAATGATAACTTCAATAAATATCAACCCAATATATTATAGTGGTAGCCGCGAATTGCTAACGTTTTTAACTCTAAAAAAGGAAGGACAATTAATCTGTAACATTTACGTCGTTTATACTTATGCAATCTTGTTCGATTATTTTGTTTGGGACGATCTCGTTATAATTTTCTATGTATGTATACGGCCTGTTAGAATAGGGATGACGACTAGGTTGATAAACTATTATTCTAATTAGTCCGTCAGTTAGATTATCTAAAATTATTAGACACGTATTTTTTCCTTTTTCCATTTAACTAAAATTGACGAAGATAAAGAGCATCAAAGTTCCGGGGTGTGGGCTTGTGACGTCACTCCTAGGTAAGAATTGTACCTAGGAGTGACATTACGCGAAACTTGAACGCACTGTATTTTTGTCATTTTTGATTTGACGAACAAAAGAAAAAATACGTGTAGGTACAATATTTTTTTTATAATCTAAAAGACGGACTAAATAGATTTTTTCAGTCGTCTGGCCTATTAAGTACCTACGTACTCTACAAGAAAATAACTAAGTCAAAATGAAATATGTTAGTATTGATTTATGTTAACTACCATTGGCTCCAGTACAAGGACTTAAAACATGAAGTTCCACAAAAATACACGGCCTAAATTGAGTTATTGCTATTGAAAAGGTGGCCAGTGAGCCTTAACCTTTACGTACCCAGGTTCAAACTGTTATTTGCATAAAGGGGTTGAATGTAAACGGAAAGCGTGGAACGAAATCGGATGCCTACGATCATGTTTACGAAGGACGTATTAGGTACGTGCATGTAATAACATTACCGTGACGTTTACTCGACGAAACCTAAACCTATTAGACTAAAACATGAAAAAAATAAAAAAGGACCATATTTAAGCGCAAGCAAGTTTTTTTAAGAAATCGCGAAACGGCTGGTTGATGTAACTGGTGACCGAAAAGCTGGTGGCTTCCTCGCACAACGTATCAGCGTTGCGATACAACGAAGAAATGCCGCCAGAGTCCTAGGTACTATGCCTCAAGGATCTATTTTAGATTTAAAGTAGGTAGGTAGGTAAGTTATACGTACTTAGAACCTTGCTCATTCTTAGATTTTGGAAAATTTTACTGAAGACTGCTATGAAACAATTCAACCTATCTATTCCAAACTTGAGAAATATATCAGCAAATATTAAAATCATATGTCACCGCCTAGTTTTATCTGACTGAGACCTTTTATTTTATTACACTACCTTTGAACGTGACTTGACGACGCAAAAACGTGACGAACCCTAAGATTATATTCTCAATTGGGTTTTATCATTTATAGTTTATGATCTCTTGGTACGTGAGCGTGTCTTTTTTCATTTCTATGTCTTTTTTTGGACTGGCAAAGAGTTTATAGTCCGGGTTCTTAACCTCAAAGTACCTAAGTTTCTCCCATACTCTTCCAATTCTATCATCCTGCTTTCTGCTGGATGGTAGATAGATATGCTTTCTCATGGCATACTTTTGGGACCAGTTTGGGCTCGGAGCGGAGCCATAGTATTTAGTAACAATGAATTTTACCATTTACAAAGAAAATCCCTTTTACAGAGTACGAGTACATACTCGTATGTTCTATGATGAAGAAATGAAAGAAAACTGTTCTATGACAGTTTTCTTTCATTTCTGGCTTTTTTGTACATTACCGAAAGTTGACCCCAAGGAAATATTGATACTGGATAGAAATGGAATCGACTTACATAAAAAAAAATCATGTAAAAAAACTTTTTTCATTTTCATACAAATTGTACAGGGAAAGTTTTTTCGATTTATGGCTTTTTTAGCCGGAAATTTCTTTTTGGTCCCATACAAGCTTTTGATCCTGGACAGGAATGGAATCGATTGGCATTAAAAAAAACAGTTTGTCAAAAATGGCTATTTTCTCGCATCCTGTATGTTTTGTTTTGTTCCAAAATCTGTAAACGCCAATCTTCATTAATTTAAAATCGAAGGAAGGTCTCTTAAGACCATTTTCGCCTAGCAATACGAGATCTGGTAGCTGCCCTCACTGACCCAAAATCTATTTTCACTCTGTATACCTACTCGTATTCTGCGATAAAAATATCACGATCACGTTCACGTTACGAAAAAAATCTCAGCTTTTCTTTGTTTTGATTAATTAATTGCCCGTTAGAACAAATCGTGTGTGCGGTATGTCTTTATCTCTCTCTCTCTCTCTGGACATAATTCATCTGCGTTACAAAGTTACTTATTTTCCAAATATACACACATACAAATAAGCGTTACTCTATATAAAGGACTTCATTCACGTGTGGCTCTTCTCATAAAAATACAGCTATTTGATAAAAACGACACCAAAATCTAAAAAAACAAAGTACTCGTATTATTGACTGTCATTGTAACACGGGTAAGGACCAAATAACAGGATCCTTGATATAAAATACCTTCCTGACAGCTTCTCTTGTTATAGAAATTTGAACGTTAGTCCTTTCGCATTAAGACTTGTTTTCGGTATACGTGGATGTTGAAGTTATGTTGGATATGAAGGTCTCAGAGGTTTATCATTTGAAGACGGTCGTACCACTGTCAGAATGTGTAATAAGTTGTTATTATCCTCTGGATTTGGAGGACTGAAAGGTTTTATCGGAGATGTAATGGCATTATCGAGGACACCTCAGATAATTGCGGATCAAGAAATTGTTTTGCCATCTTATGTCCCGTTTTAATCAGGACGAACGTTTAATTGGGTATGAATTGATTTAATTACTGACTGATGATTTAAAACCAGCTGATTTTCTCGTGTTAACATTTGAGCGGTGTTGAAACTGCCTGTCTAAGAATTCTAAGATTGACGAATGCTTTTAATTTGTATATAATATTGGATATTGATTTATTGCATAGAGTACACGTTTGTGTACTCTATGGATTTATTCATATACTGCCCACGCGATAGTGTATTACACGTCAATTATAAATAGGTCAATTAGGTAAAATGTTATAGCTATAACGAACAATAAGTTACTTGGAAATTAAAAACATTTGTAATACATAAGTCAATAATAATCATAATTATCAATTATACTAATAATAGTTCGACATTATAATACTATTAATCTAAAAATAGCAAATACTATTAATCAACCAAAGTGATTTGTATCAGTCGTAACGTAACAAATAATAATAACACACACGAGCCAATACCTTAATAACCCCTTTACGGGACGTAAGTAGGAACAACAACCTTCGGGAGCGTAACTTTTTGGCGCGCACCGATAATGTCCGCCCATAAATTACGGTACAACAAACAACCCACTATCTATCGCTGGCCCTAGATCGGCCAACTTGCGCCTACACGTGTAGACTACCTCCCATAGATTGACTATTTAATCAGCTGGACTAGCAAAGTCTGCCGATTTTTGCGGGGGAAGGGCACGTGAAATATATGGCTTTCGTACGTAATGAACAGTATTCTCTATTGTTAGTTGTAGTTATTTAAAATATATTGCTATTCCGTCAGGTTTAACACTCAAAGACTGTTAACCATCTAGACTACGCCTTATGAACCGGTCATAAAGGCTCGCGGTTACCAAAGATAGGCGTGCATTAAGTTTATATCCATATATATATTCTTTAAATGACAAGACATTAAAGCAAATTATTTTGGACCCTCCTATGCTGCTTCTTTAAATTGTATACGTTATCTGCGTCTCTACATAGTGAGGTTGCATGAGTAAAGTAAAGTAAAAGTAAAATATTCTTTATTGCACCACATAAGAGACAAAAGACAGAACAAATTCACAAATTATATAAAGGTAGCAACAGGCGGTCTTATCGCTATAAGCGATCTCTTCCAGACAACCTTAGGGTATGGTAACTATGGTATGGGGCATGAGGTGAGGTGACGCAAGCAAAAAAATTTTAAATTAGTTTATTAAGTAGGTTGAATGCGACCTAGTCATTAAACTAATTTATAAATTTGTTGCATATGAAATTAAAAATAAATTGTTTTCTGTATTTTACACGAGTGAGCGTCTAACAGTGACCGCGAGCCTCTTATAAGCTCTATCTACTGGGCAAGTGAATGTCTATCTACGTACGCCTATCAACCATCTTTTCACAGTTTCCACCCCATTTAACCAGTAACTCCAAAGTATACGGCGGTTATATTATCTTAACCGGGATATTTATTTGTCTGACTTTACGCGAGACAACATATTATAACTTAATACTATAATGTAGTCTGCAATACGACGACATGAACCATTTATCTTGGAAATTAAATAATAAATAGCAACTTTCATGTTCAGCCAACAATATTATAATATATTCCTACAATATAGTATCCGCCATTTTTAAGCAAAACGTAGGCTTATCAACTCGTTGTCAAAAGTCAAGAAAAGAATGCCCTTTCATAATAAAGAGGCACAATAGTGAATATGAATTATTTTGCATTTGCGGTGTAATCTTCATTCACCCTAGATGATTGACTTTAACGGCCTCCTAACCTAGTTGGTAGTGACCCTGCCTACGAAGCAGGAGGTCCCGGGTTCGAATCCTGGTCAGGGCATTTATTTGTGTGTTTATCACGAATATTTGTTCCTGAGTTATGGATGTTTTCTATGTATTTAAGTATTTATATGTATCTATCTATTATATATATCGTCGTCTAGTACCCATAACACAAGCCTTATTGAGCTTACCGTGGGACTAGGTCGATTTGTGTAAGATTGTCCCACAAAATATTTATTTATTTATTTATGATAAGATCATAAGCTTTTTCTTGGAAAGACACATTAATCTCATGCTGTGGCCTGTCGATCGTCTCCGGCGGCGATTCAGTGTACAACTTTATTGCGTCTCGAATTGAATTTTTTAATATTGAAGGTACATAATACGTCTCTTAAATGCGAATTTAAAATCCATTAATTTTTACGACGGACATTTATTACGAGTTTCGTTACTTTATTACTTTACGGTACAATTTATGCTCGATTCGGTTAAGCGATGTCCATCATGTCGCCGAAAGACGTCCACTGCAGGACAAAAGCCCTCAAGTCAATAATATATGTAAATATGTTCTCTCAGTCATCATCCTAACCCTATGAAAACGAGTGCTGTAAAGGGCTCAAAACGTAGGGTCATGGTGTTAATAAACGCGATTAATCCGTTCTACAGTGTTTCATTTCAACTAAGTATAAAATGTAATATTACTTAAATCAAATTTTCATATCAAACATTTCATATTATAAAAAACATTGTCCCAAGTAATTTTTTTCATTGATAATACTATCAATCCAGGATATCATTACATATTTTAGGACCTGCGACGTACTTAGGTCATCTTGTTAGGTAACACATTCCATTGCTCTATGAGCTACATATTTTGTTAAACGTGTTTTTGCTATAACATAGGCACAAAGTCATCAAATCATAAAGCAAAATGTTTTTAGCGTGGTATTGACAACATAATAAAAGTTTATGAAGAATATTCTCAAACAAATCAAACAGCTAATTTAACGTGTCAGACGTTTAACTTCCCTATCATCATAGATAATGGCACGTTTACATATAAACACACAATAATAAGTGGTGTCATTACACTGTGGCCTCGAACGCCGAAAGCTATCATTCGATTGATGAGATAATAGCCAGTTGATCGAGATTCAGTTTACATAGTAATGGTATCAAAACCAGTGCTTTAACTTGAGACTAACGTGTTGAATAAAGTTAAATTCGCATGCCCACAGTATATTGGTACCTAACTACAGGTCACAGGCCATAGTTAGGTACTACGGTCATTTGCACCTCATGGGAAGCTAGTCTTTTCAAGCAGGTGTAATTTGACAGATAAATAGCCGTTAGTTATACGTTTACACGCGCAGACTTAATGAAACACAGGTCAGTCACACACTCGAGGCTGGCAATGCTTGCCAGTGCTTTGTGACCAAAGGTTGATGGAGGGGACCATAACGTAGGTGAAATAAAATAGGTACATTCAAACTAACCTAAAAACAGAGGACGGTTAAAGATAAGCAATTTTTTTCTGCGTGTCTCGTTTTTAAAAATCGGATTGGCATACACGAGAAGAGTCAAGCTTACTGATGTTATTATACTGTGTATGTTTTGTGCCTGGTAGATCCGTCACGATCTGTGTAACGTGAGGTTTTTTTATCTGATTTAAAGGTGCGCGTTAGTAATACGAGCAAATTGATATTTTATGTGCTTGAACTATGATCGAAATAGTTATTGGCCCCGAGTTCTAAGTTGCAACCGGATACGATGTGAATAAACGAACATTAATGTTCTTATTAAAAAAAGTAAAAAAAGACGGAAAATTTTACACAGATCAATCTAGTCTGAAAGTAAGCAAAGTTTGTACATAAGTACAAATAACAAAGTAGTGGATAAGTACATACATATTTTAATGGTCGGGCTCAATGATACTTGCGCAAACTCCGATTTGCACAAGGACGCATGTAGGTTAAGACGGAAAACGGTAATTAGTAATTGCACAAATAGCTTGTACAAAATGATAATTTAGTACAAACTAGACACTTATTTGTAAAAATAAGCGTTTCCGTTAAGACTGCAAAACGGTATGCATAAATGGCTTGCACATGTTGCTGTAATGCGGTTTCTGACTACACGATAAAGATTTGTTAGTGTATATTTCTGGCATAAATACCCATTTTATCCTCGAATACTATATTGGTCCGAGTGCATAAAAATTGCCTCGGCTGAAATGAGTTACTTTATACCCTTGTCATACAATCTACTATTAATCTTGTATAACACTGCAGTAATAGAGTGACAAGTGCGACGAAACAAATACGAATCAGCATCCGAATTTTAAACATCTGTGCTATTCAATGTATCGTAGTTATTTAGAAGTGTAGTACTTGGAGAAAATTCTAATCAAGAACAGATTTCATAGGATCAAGATTGCTCACGGGAAAACCTAGCAGGCATTTCCCAATATAAAATAACTGCCACGGCACGGGCCACTGAAACTTCCGATAATTACATGAAAATTATTCATGTTTCTTGAAATTTGTAAATCAATTGACTACCTACTAATTTAATTTTTATAAGCCTTTTTTTCTGGATGTCATAAAAGATAGTCAACGATCTAATCTATCCATAGATATATAGAATATAAGAACTGGATACCCAATCAGCCTAAAAAATTACGCACTTTTTTAATATAGTCTTGTTTGGAACGTGACGTTTCGTTAAGTGTCAACACAACAGCCTATGAAGTTTTAACAGTTGGTAGTTCTGTGTATGGCCGAACGGCCTCCTAGCCTAGTTGGTAGTGACCCTGCCTACGAAGCAGGAGGTCCCGGGTTCGAATCCTGGTCAGGGCATTTATTTGTGTGTTTATCACGAATATTTGTTTCTGAGTTATGGATGTTTTCTATGTATTTAAGTATTTATATGTATCTATATATTATATATATAGTCGTCTAGTACCCACACCACAAGCCTTATTGAGCTTACCGTGGGACTAGGTCGATTTGTGTAAGATTGTCCCACAATATTTATTTATTTATTTTTATTTATGAATAAATAATTGGGTATGAGTATGAATTTGACACTTGACAGTTTATCGTTTACAATACAAAATGTCAATCTGATCCACATTTTTGGACGTGTTTGTTCTGCTTTAAATAAAATAAAATTCGTTTAATTCAGACAAACTGTCCATAGAATTACATTTTAACTATAAAGCAAACCAAGAAGATAAAAACTATATTAAATTACAAATAAAATTAAATTACAAATACAAATGATATAATTTCGAACTCCCCATCGGCACACAAACCTCCTCAAGGTTTTGCCTACGATGGGTCTTGCATTTATAACACTGTAAATTTTACTGTATTAAACAATAAATTAAAAAAAAAATACAAATAAAAATTAAATTACAAAAAAAAAAATTACAAATTAAATTTGTGTGTCTATTTGTTTTAATAAGTTAATGAATCTATCTGACATTTAAATTTGGCAAAAGAGGCCCCAAAACATCCTGCTTTCACGTTGTGGTTTTTACGTAGCGTTCAAAACACTTAGTGGCCCTTATTTTCTTTTGAGCGGTATATAAAAGGAAAGCAACGTTGAATATACACGGGCTATGTCTAGGGAGAGTTCCTAGTATCGGACTTGGTGCTTCATTTGATTCGCTTTCCTACGTAGATGAAATTACAGAGCTTCCCGAGGGACCAGGCCTTAGGCTCGAGATTTCCGCTTCCATTTTCCATGATCTTTTATGATACTGTTTTGCCTAGGAATAATGAATGTATAGTCAGCGATAATAATATCTTACTAAACGTAGGCGGCATATTAAAAAGCTCGTGGACGGTATAGGTCCTTATCACAATTAGAACTCAAACTACGTAGGTACTTCTCTTTATAAAAGTCATCAAACAGATTTTGATCTAGGTACACAATCATACAGGTTATGGAATGTATGCCCTTAATATTAGGGTTACGTAGCCAAAATGACAAACACAAAACCCTTATAGTTTCGTCCAGTCCGTCTGTCCGTCCGTATGTCACAGTGGAACTCAGTAGGTAACTATAAAGTATATGGTAATAATATTATAGCTAGAGCTAAAAACCTGCAATAATTTTAGTATGAGAATGTGTTTGTGCAGCTTAAGTGAAGACTGTGTAGATTTTGACGACTTCTATGCGGACAAAATCGCAAAAGCCTAGTTAAACTTGCTTTGTCGTAATGTAACGTAGCGTATGTACAAAAGTTTTACGAATACGACCTTATTGTCCCCAGAAAATATTATAGCACGCCTAGAAAATAACCAACAAAACACATTATATGCAAATAGTTAGTCCAGGGGGATACTGAGGTAATTGACCATTTACATAGTACGACCGACAATCAGGAGTTTCGTATGCATTTGTGTTACCTACATACTATGTGGACAGTTTCCCATGGGTTCTATTCTTGAAAGCTACAAGCTACGATATTTACAAGTTTTATTCTGGCAATACTGGTACGATTGACCATTTATAAGCAAGTTTGAGACAGTTTTTAATAGATTTATGAAACTGTGATTTGTAGATTTGAAAGGCTTTCGCGTTTGGCTTATTAGGGAGTTAGTTCTCGTGTTTTGGTTTGTATAGATACTTAGTATAGATGGAAAACATTTTTAGACACTGATTGTATAATTATAAGTTAACTAAAAATATGTATTTGAACTTTGAAGCAAATGTAATAAGTAGGTACCTTGCATATTTCCCCAGACTTCCCAATTTTCCCTGAAGGTGAGACTAAATAAAATAAAAAAATACCCTTAGGTACGCAGAAATCAGTCAGATAGGCTTATTACGTTACGATTGCAGAAGAATTGTAGTTTTCATGCTGTGACAGTCGCAATCGTTATATATTGTTGCCAATAAGCATAACGGCCGTTTCTCTGCCAATCATTTTCCTGAAAATAGCACATCACTAGTGCTTCAGGACATTATCTAAATTATACATATTGGCATATTTTTACGCGCAGACGATTATGACGCTGTCTCGGTTGAGGCGATATATTCCCGAGAGGATTAATTACAGTCGGCCATTAACGTCACTTTTATTGCACACATATCATTCGCACAATTACGTAACTGGACGGCCCTTAAAAATTAAAGTACTAACCCATATTTCAGTTGGTTTAAAAAAAATGAGAAGCTTTTTAATTCTTATGTTACCTGTATCACGGAATTCAGAACAAAAAATAAACAATTCTACCAATAATTAACATTATTTTTAAAACACAAACTTATTATTTGAAAATAAATGACTGAATTTAGTATTTTAATAACACGAGAACGATATCCAGCTGAAACATTTATTCATGCCGTTAATACAGATGTTTGAGTAAGAAGGCACCTTTCAATAGGTACATAGTACAGACTACAGAGTCTGTATAATCAAGCGGTTTAACACGTAAAAATTATAAGATTAAATGAATATGTGGATAATAAAGTAGTTTTCAAAACTATAAAATGTGGAATCCAATCACCGAAAGTCATTTGCTTTACGTTTAATACAGTAGTTATTATAGTCGCCAAAAACGTCATGTCTTATTTCAACGTAACTCATTTAATTGGGGGCGTATTTTATAAAAAAAACACAGTCATTACCGGGGCCAGTTAATTGACAGTTCGGTATTCAATTAAATTGCCTCGTGTGTAATTTTAGCAACAAATAAAATGTTTATTACAGAATCGCCGTCAGTTTTCCAGTCTGCCTGAAGTCGGGACATTTTAAAGCGTTTTTATTACCACTAATTTCGGTGTTTGGTTTTTTATTACGTGTTCCGTTGAGAGCCTCTTAAAGTACACGATGACATTTAATTTGGTAGCTACCAGAGACAAAGCAAATTATGAACACTGGTAGTACTTAGTTCTTTCTTGTAGAAAGCGTCACAACAATGTCTATGTTTCGGAACGTTATGTCACTGCCTCACTGGTAAATCTACTAGGAAGTTCAAACCTTATCTCCCTTATTCATATCAAAAAAGTTATCAGATGTTTTAGTTAAATAATGTTTTCTCCCTTAAACCCTTAAACTGACACATACCTAAGGACAAACAATAATTTAGCAAAACTGTGTTTTATGTGCATTTATAAATACGCTTAAATGTACACAATGTAAAAAAATACACCTCCTGTTTACGTTTAATTTCGCATAATAATTCTTGTAATTTATCTGGAGCGTTATAAAATTGATGCCCATTGCGTAACGCCATATCGGGATATCAACCGGAGAATAATCTTTCACAAAAAGTCGGTAGATAGGTACCTATTTATAAATAAGGACAATAATACGATAACAGTAACAAAATCACGTAATTTAAGCACCATTGACGGGTCCTGAGCAAGGATCGAAAATGTCTGAGATACGTATCTCACACACCGCTGAGTAACATCATCATACAACAAGAAAGAGTACCAAAACTAACTAAAAGATAA
The DNA here is from genome assembly GCA_949128165.1 of Lathronympha strigana. Lineage (NCBI taxonomy): Eukaryota > Metazoa > Arthropoda > Insecta > Lepidoptera > Tortricidae > Lathronympha > Lathronympha strigana. The sequence goes on from OX421911.1 coordinate 8,869,494, forward strand.
AATATACAGCTTTTATTCTTGACTTGTCTCTGCTGCTACTTTAAATTTGACATACCGTACCATTCAAATAAGGTATTGCATGTTTTGGCTAACAGTATGTAACATGAATACGTTTGAATATTCGGATCACTCAAACTGATTTTTATTTCGGTCGCAATGAAAATAACATTTTTAAGTTTTTAACATGATCGAGCTTTTTTCTGGTTTTTAATATACCTACAGAGCCGTACAATAACATGCAAGCTATAATGTTTTTGAATAAAAATTAAAGTGGTATTTGTCATTTCTCGCAATAATGTGCGGCACGGCAATGACGTTAGATCTGGCATTTCACCTTAAGATACTAAAATTTGGAAATCCAATATGATTTACATAGTTTTTATATTTGCAAGTAATATCATCGATCGATCGTCATCTATATGCGTTACGCGTTTATTAGGGATTGCAAGCTGCTGCTTGCAGTTTTACCCCGGTTTACATTGCGATCAAGTAGCTAAACGAGTGGCGATAAGTTGAAACACGACCGTAGGGAGTGTTTTAAATCGACACGAGTTGCGAGTTAGATTAGATAAATAGAGCTGGTGGCTTCCTCGCATAACTTATCAGCATTGCGATACAACGAGGAAATGCCGCCAGCATCCTAGATACAATGCCTCAAGGACCTACTTTAGATTTAAGGTAGGTAGAGGTAGATAGTTAGGTAAGTTACACTTACTGTATATATTTCGAGAATAAATGTTTTTACCATTTTTGATTAGATAAGATTAGATATCTTTATTTCTTATTGAAAATTACATGTCATTTAGTTTTCTAAACATCACAAATTCACAAAAAGATCGTCAAGTGTATAATAGATTAATAATAACAAATATATAGTTAGTAATAGCAAAACAATTTCTAAAGACAAATGTCAATAGCAATATGTACACAATCAGATAATAAAATAAAAAATTACCTCTTCGCACGTACACGTGCGATACACCACTCGTACGATACATCGTACGACGTTTTACAGTACATATGTCCTTTTGAATATTCGACGCAGGCACGTAAAGTGCTCATTATCGCCCTAGGGCGGTAAAGTAGCACCATGTGTACTGTAAAATCCTTTTCTCGAAGCAGTTCAGGCCCTTTTCAACCACCTGTAATTTCGCGCAGGTTAAAGCTAGAACCCTGAATTACCTATCCAACGATACCTCATAATTTAGGTACAGTCGCCATCAGATATATAGGAGCGTCCGAGGCGTTCAAAATATCTGAACAAGCACTCTAACGTCTTGACAATAGAGGCGTGTTTATATATTTTTGAGCACCTCGAGCGCTCCGATATGGCGACTGTACTAAACGAAAAAAAAAAACACCCCACTTTACGTGTATTACGGGAGGTTACTAGAAATATAAGTTTTTTCGACTTTTTATTTTACCACTCGGCATGATTGATATATTCATACCAAATTACAGCTTTCTAGTACTAATGGTCAGTGAGCTAAGCCGCAGACGGACGGATGAACGGCAGGACAGACAGACATGGCAAAATTTTAAGGGTTCCGTTCCTAGTTGACTACGGAACCCAGCAAAAGCCTTTTGCAGCAAAAGAACTGCGGAGCGAGACTTGTGTCCTTTTACATGTAATGTTTTTGATAGGAGCTCATCTCCTTTAGTAGGCAGACCTTCTGTTTAGGGTTCCGTAGTCAACTCAGTCAGGGTCAAGTCTGAGTAAAAAAAAACTATGGATAGGATTTTCCGGCCCAAAATGTATAACTATATGCGACCTTACTGATATGGAAATAAAATCGTGTACCTCCAGTCCTCCACATATGTGACCGACTGTACCATTATTATGTTTATTATCATTGAAGAAGTTCTATGGTTATATTTTTATGTGACAAGAAGTAATAATTATAACAAATATCTATAATGGTACTACTACGTAATATATATTAAACAACAGTTATGAAACAAACAGCCTATAATAATATTTTTCTGCCCAGAACTAGAAAACACTAGAAACGTAAATAATCTCGCCGATACACAAGCCATAAGTTACGGAGTTTAGGAAAAGATAAAAGAAAACTTCGCTTTGTTCTCTTGTGTCTAAAAATATATCATATATTTCACCGTAGAACTGTGAAGAGTTATATTACTTGTACAACTGACATTAATGTGTGGTCAAATGGCACTGTTAATTAACCAAATAGTTTATACAGTTGACGTTTGGGTGGAGTACAAATTAGGACGGGGACATTAAAATATTTTAATGAACCATTATATTTGAAACTGTTAGGGGCAACTAATGGGAGTTGGGAGGAAACGACAGGTTTAGAGCCTATGACGAAATAAATATAGTACTGCGCTTATATCTCGTTTTTCTTTTTAAGATTATAAAAATAGCGGTTGATTTTGCCTACGACATCAATAATTTCAGTAATTTCTAGAAAATATTAAAATAGATTACTTATTTCCATTGTTATCGTTATGCTGAAGAAAATAAGAGGCTAGTATGCCCGCTGCCAACTCGCACGATTTTTATATTCATAAAAAAATTGATTTGAACTTCTTTTGTCCATCTATACACGTACAAGTAAGTACCTATGTCAATTCCCATGTCCTTTACATGTTGTTTGTCTTAGTGGCAATTTTAAAAATACAATTTTATAAGTGTCGAAAGACAATACCTACAACTTTACTTATGATTAGGTTTGTTTAAAAAATATACATATGTATGTTAGTTTCGACGTATCTGAAATGAAACGTAGTGTATGTAATTGAGACGAATAGCACTATTTCTGACTCAAAGTATTGGCGCTTTTACTGCGTTCGAGCGCTGAAATATCTCGTCCAAAATTGGTGTCTTTCATCTCTCAATTAATATTATGTATACCATTTTGATACATATTTAAACTTGTAAGTACAAAATAGGTACTTACCCACTTAACTGTGTTTTGCGATAACGTCCTCTTAATGGCAATAGCAATTAGGAGGCTAGCATTTGACAGTTTAAGCCCGAATGGGTGCTAAAATGGCCACATTAAAGGGTAAGTGCCTGAAGTGCTGTAAACTGCACAGAAACTTCTAATTGCATTAGTATGTACTGGACAAATGACTGGCACCAGGAGCGAAATCAATGTAGTCGAGTGTAAAGCCACCTATACCTGTATATATCTATAGTTTTATGTGTAAAGCTGAATTAATATAACATGTCTACTGTATGTATGCTAAACAGCCACGCCTTCTTGCTATTTTGACAGCTCTACGATGGCACGAGTTATGTTCATAACTTGGTGGAAAGAAAACAAGGTCAGCCCGTCCCGTGGTGTCTCCCATTAACGACGACGTCACTGACAACTAGCTGTCTCATTTTCACATGCCAAAATTACACGTTTCTTTCTTAGTCCAACCAAAAGTGGTGTCGCCGATAATGTCGTGATGGCCATACTTTGGTTGCATCATGGTATGGTGGACAATGTTTGATTAGTTTTGGTCACATTTGTTTCACTTTATAATCAAATTTATATTGCAGTTGCAGGAAACAAATCTTATCAGAATTCTCGTAAAATACACATTTTAAATTCGTCTTTGCTACAAACGTACTTATCTTGACATACGTAGTTGCAATCAATCATATTATTTTAATGCAATTAATGTTAGCTTAAAACACATCATTCATAAGTGTTCTTACTAATAGCAATTAGGTTCAAGAGTGCTTCATGATGGATGCTCCACTTATACACCGAGTTTCTTTTCACGTTAAGCTCGACACGTTGCTTCGTACGTTAATAGGAGCTATTTCTTCTTCTCAGTCGTTCACTCTCGACCAGTCTGTCTCAGTCGACCATTTTGGTCGCGGTTATTGCATTGGTTCCACATTAAGGTCCTCGTCCTATTCCACGACTAGCCGCGTTGGCAAGACGTCTCCAATTCGCCCGGTTATCTGCGGAGCGTGTGCACTCTACCATAGTACTCGGCGTGGCTTTCTTTACAAGGTTGGTCCAGCGGGTCGATGAGTAACCTCGCCCCTCATTCCTTCCATCTTGCCCTGGTCTTTCCATCGAATCCGTGTTTCGGGATATGTGGCCAAAGAACCTTAGCACTCGTAGCTGCACAATTGACGAGAGTCTGCCCTTAATGTCGAGTTCTTTTAGGATTGATTTATTAGTGCGGGAAGCTGTCCATGGGATCTTTAGCAGTAGTCTCCAGCACCACAACTCTAATGCGTCGATTCTTCGTCTATCCTGCAGTCTTAGAGCCCAGGTCTCTGCGCCATAAAGAAAGATCGGAAATACCAAACATTTAATGAGACGAACTTTTATTTCTTTGTTATCCTTCGGCTCTTCCAGATCTTCTCTAGCCGACCCACTGCAGACCTAGTGATGGCGCACTTTCGTCTGATTTCGTCCTCAAACTCTCCAGCATTTGCACTACTTCGCAGTTACCTATGCTCAGCACATCCTTGCGATTTTCTTCGATTCGATTTACGATCATCATTTTGGTCTTGTCTCTGTTAAGCGCAAGTCCAAATTTAATGCTGACTGACTCAAGACGTCTCATGCTCGATATCTTCTTTATTTTGTGCAAGAAGAGTGGTATCATCAGCGTAACGGAGGTCCGCCCACCGATACACCCTTGTTTCATCCCTCAAGGACGATTCGCACAATGTACTCCGTTTAAGCATTGAAGAGTAGTGGAGAACGTATGCACCCCTGCCTTACGCCAGTCTTCAGTCTTGAATCTGTTTGAAATGACATCATTCACTCGGACTCTTGCTGTACCACTCTTCTACACAGTTCTCCCTAGATGGATCAGGTGATGAGGTATCCCCATCTGTACTTCCCAAAGTCACTCCCAAACTACCGTGTCAAATGCCTTGCTAAAGTCCACACAGCAAACAAAGAGGGGAATATTAAATTCTCTAGCTTTCTCTATTATTTGTCGGAGTTAGAGAATTCATTCCCGAGTTCCTCTCCCCTTTACGAAAGCAGCCTATTCTGGAGCAATTTGTGGTGACAGGTAGGCGTGAAGACTGGTATTAATAATATGGAGTAGAACCTTGCTAGCATGACATATGAGAGAGATCAACCGACAATATAAGACTTGGCAGACATTCACAAGGCATTTGGGTCCCAGCCACCAGATTCTGTCCGCCAGGCAGCACATTTATTTCCAACAGTTGTTGCTATAAGTTTGTGATCTGATGTTACTAATCTTCTTGCTTTTATTGTGCGTCTTGCTCTCTGTAACCTAAGACGCAGGTTGCCAACTAGAAGATGGTGGTCTGAGGCTGCGGGAAAGTCAGCTACCGGCAAGGTATGTGCGTTGATGACTGAACTTCTCCATCTGGATCTTATTAAAATATAATCGATTTGGTTTCGATAGTTGCCATCGAGGGATATCCAGGTGTAAAGGCGTCTCTTGTGGTGATTGAACACCGTGTTCATAGTTAAATTGTAGCTTGCGGCAAATTCCATTTGGCGTTCTCCTCTGGAATTGCGTGCACCCAGACCACAATTTCCCACGATATTTCGAATGCCTGTGTCCAGCATGATGGATCCCACTTTAGCATTGAAGTTTCCAAGAACAAGCCATATCTCTCTTTTTGGTATCTCGGCAATGTAAGACTCACGTTTACGGTAGAACTCTTCTATTCGTTCGTAACTGGCAGAACTTGTGGGAGCGTATACTTGAAAAATATTCAAATTACTCGGTGATGTGTGTAGTTTTTTTAGATATTATGCAATCGTTCATTAGATTATAGCCCAGTGCTGCACTCTTCCATAATTTTGGTAATGCGACTGCCACTCCGGAGAAGCAACTAGTATAATTTCCAGAGAAATATTATGGTGTGTTTTTGAGTGTCAAAGTAACCGCTGCCTCTCCAGTGTGTTTCGCTCAGTCCGGTGAATGTAAGTTGACATCTCTCCAGTTCTTTTTCTTAAATGCAGAGGTTAGCAGGAGCTACTTGGTATATCGCTTTTTGTCGAATTCAATTTATTTTTTCGTGCATAAAAGATGAATATTACATTTTAAAAGGTCCTTTAGAGTTACACAAAAGTTAATCATGACAGCACTTGCCAAAACACAGCTAATGAAGAACTTTTTACACTGTTTCAGCTATTAAATTTATGTATTGATTGAATATCTCAAAAACCGTAAGAATTAATACCCCAGTGAATTAGAAAAATTACCTTGGATTAACCTGAATAATCTCCCCTTAAAGTCAACGAAAAAAAAACATGGTGTACAGTCCCGTTTCATAAGTGATTTATGGATGTGAAAATGAAAAATTCTGCGGTCGAATAGGTTGTCCTTATGCGTGAGAAAACTGAAAAGCAGCAGAAAATTGTTTGTGCAAAAGATGGATGATACTCTGTCTCTGTCACTTAAAAATAACCAAATACCGAATCTGTAAGTAAGTAAAATATGCCTACATAATTATGTCATTATGTATAATGCATGAATTCGTTAGTAAGGCGAGCCACCCTTGGCTCGCGAGTAAAGTATTTTGCGAATGAACTTGCCTATAATTAACCTTGTTACTTATATAATAATTTACTCATACGTTTAGGTATAACTCTTTATAACATGCAATTATTTTATATTTGTCCTAGACACTCCACGCTTTTATTTTAACCTAAACATTATTCAAATCTTTGCTTACACACCATTTCTTACAAAACTTCAACAAAATATATATCACCCATTTCTCCGAAGCTAAAATAGAAAAGTTTCTTAGAAAGGGATTTTCGTAAATACATTTTTCTTGAGCGAGTGGATGAGCCAATTTATTATATCGGGCAAATATTTTTAGACTGCATATTATTAATTCAATGGACACACAAAATTTGGATAGCTGTATTACACAAATCAAAACAGAAAAGTAAAACATAAAAAATAGGACACACTTAGGGTGTCTTCACGAGAGCAATGCTGCGCTACGTTTCATACAACTAACACAACACATAGCTTCGTAGCATAGCTTGGCTGAATTGTATGTAAACGTAGCTTAACATAGCTTTGGTAAAAAAGGCACTCGTATGCGAGTATGATCAAATATAAATTAGCGAACAGCAATGGTAAAACTTGGTAAAAATAAGAGTCGTGTTCTAAGCCCTTGGATCAAGGTATCCTGAAAAGCGTGGAATACTGACGACTACATGACATTTTAATCTCATGATGTCATTAAACTATAAGTAGGTATTTTGGTGTAGCATTGAGTTAAACCACGTTATCTGATCCAAGAAAAGAACTTTAAAGCGTCATTTTAAACGATAAACTAATATTAATTATTTTATTTCTATTATAATTATAATTATTATATTATTCTTCTATTACGTTTACTCAACACCTTCACAGTAGGTGCTATCAAAATCTAGGAAACTTAGCATAGTCAAACTCTGGTAACAGATACTCAGTTTGGAGAATACCATCAAATCTTAGTTTTAAAGCCCCATGGTCAGAAATACCATGTAGATTACTTCTAAAATTCTGCACCGAGATAGCTTTAAGAAACCAAGGTGCTCAACATTGTCAGAACAAGCAATCTATCTTGACAATAAAGGCGTGTTCACATATTTGTGAGCATCTTAGCCACTCAGATATATCTGATGGCGAGTGAACTTACACATACGCATATATCTGGAATAAAACAAGTTGAATGTCTCGATAAATGCCATGTCGCGGGGATAAAATCGAGTGTCACTTGTCATTTATTGCGCTCGATGGGATGCGTTAACGCATGCATCTGGGTCGGCTTTGGCTTCGAAGCCCATTATGATCTGAATGCATGCATGAGATGCATTTTTAAAACAGACGATTTGTATGGAAAAGCTCACGTAAGTTTTGAATTATAAGTAGGTACTTATAGGTGTATGGTCTGTATTTTGTCAAAGTTTTATAATTTCTCGTTCATTTCATATGATTTTTTCGTGAGAATTGATTAAATTGCAAAAAGAATAATCAAACCAACCTGCAACATAACCAAAAAGTTTGATTGCAATGAGTCTAATAAAAAGTTACTACAGGATCTAACTGACGAAATTACACCTTTTTGTTGAAGTGGTACCTATAATAAAAAGCTAATTACCTATTTGGTTCTTGACCTCTTATGTTCGTGTATTGAATTTATACCGCGTGTAATCGGTCCGACATATTATGAGCGTCTCCCTGTAGAATTACGATCGGAACCATCCGACGAAACATTTAAGCGTAGATTGAGAAACTTCCTACTGGAAAATGCTTTATATTCAATAGATGATTTTTTTTACATTACTGTATAACTATGCTCTTAACATGGTTTCCCATTTTATATTTTATATTGATTATTTCGATTTTGGTACTGATTTTGGATAATGATTTTGATAATGATAATATTGGGATATTGGTTTTACATCTATTTGACATGTTTCTTTATTTCATAATACCTACTTATTGTTCTTAATGTTTTGACGACCCATTTCCAGGTGAATATGTTTTATGTTAATTTATAATATGTTCGATTTTATGCTTTGACGATCACAATGTAGATTCTTATAGATTGACATTAATGTACTTTATACTGTAATCATATGTTGTGAAATAAAAAAATCTAAATCTAAGATGAAATAAGGTACGTCTAAATTAAAATATGGAATATCTAATTACTATACTGAAGGTGTAGTGACACTTAATTATATGGCAAACAATAAATAAGGAAATTCCTTTTGTATAGTGGCTCCTTATGACTTACAGGTTGATTTAGGCAGGGGAGCCACTCGAAATTTGAACGTACAATTTGGACTTATGGGGTCAGGTGATTTTGGTATCAGTTTTGAGTAAATTGAACATACTTCATGCGTATCTGATATTTAATTTTTACCTTTCCATACAAAAAAATAAAGATTTAATGAAATATAAGAATTCGATGTATCAAATTTAAAAAACAACGCTTGTTTTTAATTTTAATTTATTGACAAGAAACAATATTTTATAAGAAAGCCCTCTTAGTTGTTATTGCAAAAAGTATAAGTATTAACATGTTAGGTATTATTATATTTACTTTAAAAATGTAGCTAAAATAAAATAAAGGGTTAGCTTCGACAGTAAGCTACATTGACTACAGTGTTACTTAATAGAAAAAAAATATTACTATTTTTTAGTCTACAAATAAAAAAAAAATGTTGATACATCGAATTCTTGCATTTCATTCAAACTTTTTGAAAAGTATGATTAAGCATTCTCAATTTACATGGAAATTATACCAAACAACCACACGTCTCAAGTTTTTTTCCATAATCTGGGGGCACCCCCCCCCCCATAAGTCAAACTTTTACGTCAAAATTTCGAGTGGCTCCCCTTCATAAATCAATCTGTAAGTTATAAGGAGTCACTATGCAAAATAATTTTCCTAGTTAATCGTTTGCCGTATATCGCAGATTTGGGGGCACTTAGACCACACGCTAATAATTAGAATATGCACAAGTTATTTCTATAGGTTATAATATGACACCTTCGCTGCGTACCAGGCTGAAATGGCCTGGTACAGTAATGGTTGATTGCGAAGTTATCTAATTGCCGCAGCGAAGGTGTTCAAGTGCATGGATAATTTATGAATGCATTCATTCCTAAATTGTCCATGCATTATTGAACACGTATAGTACTTTACGTAGTGTCATATGTTTACCAATTATCCTCTATCCTCTATGCCTAGTTTTAATTCTCTTATAAAAATGGCGTTCCATTTCTATTGTTATGAAAAATAAAATTTAAAGAGTTAATCAATGAATTGTGGTTGACACATACACGGATACACGTACTTATTTTACTTTAAGAACTTATGTAATACCATGGTTGCAAATAAATGATTATGATTATGATTATGATTACTAGCCATGAAAGTAATGTATTAGAACTATTTAGCTCTGACTAGTCAACTACAACCAATTGTCAAGAATAATGAATAAAACCTAATTAAATAAAATAAAAAATTCGTAACAACGAGGTGTAATTAAATTGTTCTATACTAAGTAAAAAATAAATACCACTGGTGCCTCGGAAATGGAGTACCGCCGGAATCTCGGCTATCAATCTTGGAGCTCTTCAACGTCCAAACTTTGAGGCCACTTCATTACTCTTCCGTACATTACTTTACTATGAAATGAGTAACATATTAGACAAGATTGTGATTCGTAATTATATCGGAATTTTGAAATATTTCTTCTAATTCATACTTTAAAATACATGATTACTGAATCATATCATTTTATCAGAATCACCGTCGCGGTATCCGCACAACCTGTCAGTGCATTAGTTTATACTGTTATCAAATTACTTTTATGACATTAGATAGTGCATCAAAGCCCTACTGGTCAATTATTTCATTTACTAAGTAGTATCATTTCGCAAAGTACCATTGACAAAGTACCTAAGTATTGACCATATTTTTGTATGTCGTGATGCACGCAAAAAACGAAAGGAACACGGCGCTTTTGAAAAAAATTATCGTTATTCGCATCTCAGAACAAAACTCGTACGAAAATATATCGCTTGAATCAAACGTTTTATCAAAAGGAAAGCAGAGAACACAGCATGCGTCAACCTCTCTTTTTGTGTCGCATATTTATCCCGTGTTTATAAGCTGCCAGATAAAAATGCACACGCGAGCAATTTATTTGGCGAGCCGTTGCCATTATTAAGGCGCTCCACGCATTGGCCGATCATATTTATTATGATGTTTTTGTGTCGCTCACAATAAACGTATTAAAATGTTATTGGTGTTTTAATATAGATATCCACACATTAAAGTGTGTTTCTTTCATTTTATAGGAGATCGGGACTATCTTATGGTTTAGATTAGATACTTATGTTTAATAATGTGTGTGATACACATTATTAAAGTATTGTTCAATGTAATTAGGTGTAATTAGGTTAACGTTGAAAATCAATGTGGAAGTTCACCTAAAATAATTCTGAAAATGCGTTTATTAAGGCGCTCCACGCTTTGACTGATCATATTTATTATGATGTTTTGTGTCACTCACGATGAACGTATTAAAATGGTATTGGCGTTTCAATATAAACGTTAAAGTTTTTTCTTTTATTTTTATCTGAGAAAAAAACTCCTGATTTAGATTAGATTATTGTTACTTAAAAAGAAAGGAAAAGTCGAAAAGTTCATGACCTCAGGTGGGACTCGAACCCGCTGCTCTGGTATACACGCCCATCGCTCTGCCAACTGAGCTACCGAGATCACGCCCGTGATCCCGAATTTTTCCACTATATGCCTCGTATGCGCCTTAGGGGGCCGCTTAGCAACATCTGATGTAAGAGAGTACTTTTAGTGAATTATAGCGTATCTGATTTATAGCGTCACTATGACATAGTCTTACTGTGGCCTAGGGTTCCAATAGGTTAACTGTACCTATTGACACGGAATTTAAAATTTCAAGAGTATTTTAAGTTCATTTCAAAATTAACTTCATGCAAAATCACACTTCACATTAATGGTGTGAACTCACTGCTGCTAAAACGATCGGCACTATTAAATTTAATGTCATTTATTATCGCCATAACCCGCTCGCTCCATTAACAGACCTTGACAAGGATTGGAAACTTGCGAATTTCTGAGTCCCACGGCACTTCCAACTTCAATTCCGAAGTCAATTACTCCGTTCCTATTTAAAATGTCTAAGAATTCGCAGTTTACTAATTCACAGTAATTAAACTTAAGGCGCGAAATATTTTTATTGGATTTCAAATGTGTCAAACATTTAGTAATCGCTATTTTAAAGCTGGAAAGTGGCGATGTTGCTAAGTGGATAAGCGATGAAATTGAGTGGTTGGCATTTTCAATTTTCTTCCAAGCGAGAAAATAGGGAAAGGGTACAAATTTTTATTACTTCGATTGCCCTCATTATATTGAAATGAAACACTTCAAAATTTACTTTTTTGATGACAGAGAATATTCTTTATTTTCTCAGTCCAGAGTAAGTAGAAACCCTGTCATAACAAGTGCTCATTCCAATAAAACTTGATTTTTGTCAAAACTATTGTCCTCCATATTTTATTGTGACAACTAGTGCTGTAAAGGACTCAAACGTCCGTTCGAAACTGTTTCATTTCAATTAAACTTACTTTTTATCAAAAGGATTCTCCTCCATATTTTACATTATGTCTTATTAATCCATACCGTGGCTTCATTCCGACTTACAAGAAACAAAAGACAGCGCATGACCACTTTCAATTTACAACACGCAATAATTATTGTGAACAAAATTTATTTCGCTGTAATGACGACGGGTTATTTATTGTTATGTGCAACTTTGTCATAAAGAGTCGGGGGTGAGTTATTTTTTATTGCATGTCGGCACTGCTACTATTCTTGTTGTAATGGATTCGAGGTGGGATATTCTCAGGTCCTATTTATTTTTTGGAATGACAGTATAATTATAAATCGGACCATCTATTTAGTAATTCATACCTTTAATTTTTTTTTTATAAGTATAGATATTACATCTTAAGTATTAACCGAAGCTTATTTTCTTTCTTCTTCTTCATTTAATGGATTAATCTCGTAATTTTAACACCATGATCCTACGTGCGCTCCGTAATAGAAGACAATATAACATAGTTTATCTGTAATATTCTTATAATTAGTTATACCACGACTGGAATTGATAATCTCTTGTTTTTGAAATCGGTCGACTACCTCCTATGGACTCTGCTCTATTTTGCAGTGTTACGTGTTACTAGGACTGGGTAAGCACTTATAGCTAAAAAACTACTCTTTACATACAAAATAGTACCTACTAATTGGTATGATGTTACGTAGTACGAATACACCACTTAACTCTTTAAACTCTTGTCCCTCGTCTTAAATATAGACCCCAAACTTAGTTACATTCTACTTATTTACATAGGTCGAAAGTCACCATACAACAGTACTACCAGTTACTACAACACACACAACGGTAGATGTGTGTTACAAATATTACAAAGCTATATAAGGTACCTAAATAATGAATCTGAACATTTTTCCATCCCAGTAACCAAATGTAGGTAGCATTTGGTAACTGCTGAGAATAACCCCCGCAAGCCAGCGATCGTATCATGCAACGCGTGGTATGCCGAGTTTGTTTTATCTTTATCGCCTCGTATCGCACTTAATGCTGCGTTGCCCTAAACTGGAGGTGGAGGGACGTCACATTTCACGGTAGTTTTCAAGAGATAACTTCGTATCTTATTTATTTGCCAATTCGAGGTATTTTGGTGTTTCTGACTACTTTGGAGGTAACTACACAGTTAATGTGTTTTTCCTAAACAGGAGGAGAAACATAAGCAGCTTTTCAAGTTATAATTTTAAGGTCCGTTTATATCTCCTTTAATTACCAATTCAAAAGTATTTTGGTGTTTCTGACTAATTTGGCAGTACCGATGATAGCTCCGTGCCTTAAACACGAGGGAATGTCGCATTTCGCAGTAGTTTCTCGGTAGTGATCTTCGTATTTCATGAATTTGTTTATACACAAGTATTTTGGTCTTCCTGACTTCAAATGTATATGACAAATTACAGTTTTTAGTGTTTGCATAAATTTTGTCATTGATCATCTTTTCACATTATGGGTGCCATGTAATTTACGGTATCACTTGATTAGTTACCTAAATGAAATATAATTGCGCATAAATATAAAGATACAGAAATAAATCAACAAATCCAACTAATAAAAAACCTCTCAACCATAAACTACAAACAATGTTAGAAACTCTCGCCCACAATGGCAAAAACCACTCCAACTCATTTTAAGTACGATAATACAGAAGTAATAAGTTACAAAATATCGTAGTTATACCATTAATCGACGAAATAAAAGCTAACAAAGACACTGAACGCACAAGTTTAGCTCTTAATACGCTGTTTCAAAAACTTTTCTCGTGTTTTCAATTTTTTCGCCATTCACAAAAAAAGTTTTCAGAAAAGAGCATCAAATCGAAGTTATGTGTCTCCGTTTGGCGGCGGCCCAGGGGACAGTACGTGATCTGAAATAACCAGGATTGCCTATTCATGCTTTTCCCAGATAACGAACGAATAAAACTAGAGGACAGATAAAATATATTAAAAAATCGCGTTCCTCCGAAATCTAAAGTTCATTTCGGCTATAGATGGCTTCACTAATGAAAGTCTCAGTTTCTCTCGCTTAGTTAAATCTCTTGTTAAAATAACTCGACTCGTAAGGAGAGGTCTAAGTGCTGATCAAATAGATGGAACTAAGTCTAGGGCCTAGTAAATAGTCTGAATTCTTCTGCCTTGTGAAATAGTTCTGCCTTGACTGTACTGTGCCGACGATGCTGTGAACATTGTCAGTCCTGTTATTTTATCCGTCCATGTCCACATATGCTAAAGTTTTCACTAGTTCACAAAAAAGTTTTGAGTAGCCTTTGAACGTTTCGGCTCGCGCCTTTTTGTTGCCATCGGTTCCGTTTGCGAACATTTACCTACTAGATAGAGCATTCAAAGGACCTGTGACATTTCCAACAGCAGGTACCGATTGCATGTTCCACCTGCGTTCAAATTAAAATATAAATGAGTAGAAAAAAACCGGCTAAGTGCGAGTCAGACTCACCCACCGAGGGTTCCGCACTAATGATACCCCCCCTCTCATTTATGACTTAAAGTACTTGGTATTTTCTAAGCTCTTGCTTTTTACCAAATTTCGTGATTCTAGGTCAACGGAAAGTACCCTATACATTTTAATTCCTATAGCAAACGAATAGGAAATACGACATAAACGGCCGTATCTTTTGATTGCGTTGACATAGAGGTTTGATTTTTTCACAGCTTTAGGGGACAGCGGACTTGTGTATGTGGTATTAATTTCAGCTGGCTACCTCTACGCATTCCCGAGATAAAGGGTCTTGACAGACAGACGGACGGACTGACGGACGGACCGACAACAAAGTGATCCTATAAGGGTTCCGTATTTTCGTTTTGAGGTACGGAACCCTAAAAAATTGATCTATTCGAATCGCCTACCTTAATTTCGCTTAAGTTAAATGCTCAATTGATTTGTAGAAGCATTGTATAAATTGTAGAAGTGACGGCGACACTAACGATTGTACCGATATAACGAAAGTGACGATGCAGACCTCGTTTTAATTTAGAGAACGGCGGAACGTGCAGTCACTGATTGCTGTCACAGATGTAGTGATATCTTGCGATTATTCTGGTTTATATTTAAAATATTAACTGTTTGTACCTAGCAAGCTCGAACATTTCGGTCGATCTACCATAATTGTAATTACCATACTTATATTAAAAAAAAAACTTTTTTAACACACTTAAATTATGTTGGTCAATTCACCACCAGTCAATTAAACAAACCAAGTAGGCCCTCAATATCCACTCTCTTTCTTTTGTTTTTAATTGGCAGATTATGTTGGCCAATTCATGACCAGTCAATGTGATGCACCTAATAGACCCGTAAACGAAATGTGAACTGACTATTGTTAGAAATAGTCACTGTCGACTACATGATAATGTACAATCTATACTCGGTAATCCATGGTTCGTAACTAATAGAAAATTCAGCAAACGTATTCCCAGCATTTTCCGTATGAAGTTTTCTTTCAGCTCGATTTAAATATGAACGCAGAAAATGATCTTATGTAAATGCAGGATTCAGATTCCCAGAGTTGAAGCTTTGCAGACTATTTCCTGTTCATATGAATAACAAGGGAATTAAATTATGGAGTTGAAAAAATAACAGGGGCCTTACCATGATGTCTTAACGCGATTCAGTTGACGACCTAAACTGAATCACTTCCATAGAACTGAGCCTTAACTGAATCTAAACTAAATCCCGTTAAGACGTCATGGTAATGCAGGTGTGAATAAAAGCTGTTGTGTAAGACTCTGGAAAGCCTGGAAGCAATTAGGTAGTGCATAAAATGGCAATGTCAGAACAGGGACGATTAATTAAAGCTTCAGGTACACAAAGAAATCGTTGTATTATGAAAATTGTTGTTTCTGATAAAATAATGGAAACTTAGCGACACGAATTGAAAATTGAAGATAATTATGTGAAGAAATTCAAATGTGTGTGAGTTATTATGGGATATTCTAATGATTTTCTTCGATCTTGACCAATTTTGCCCGGTTATGTGCACAAAAATGGTTACGGTTTTAGCTATCTCTGTAAGTGGTTTGGTAGGTGACGTGTCAATTGATAATTTTTTATGGCGCGGGCGACATTGGTTTCATCTTTAACGAGAGTTTTATATGCCACAAGCCGTAAACGGCTAACGTTTGCTTATTAGTTAGATAAACAATCGCAGAAAAAAACAAATTACGTTTACATTTAGTTAGGGACTTTCATTAGCTCGAAACGCAAGCATGCCTAAGGAAGTCCAGATATTTCCGTTAAAATGAAACATTCCGACTGGACAGCAGCTAATTGTAGACTCCCACATAAAAATGGACCTTTAGAGCACTGGCGTTTACGCCGTTTTTAAAACTTTTCTAGTACAAAGCGGGCTTCTGCCGACATAAGCGACAGTAATTTTATGGTTCTTTTTTTAGGAAAAGAGACAGTGTAGCAAGAATCCGTAGCAGCGGTAACAAAGCTAATTATCTTTCTCTTAATACTGCATTTCTCGTCGCTTGCCGCGGCCATCTTTCACCACGACAGATTTTCCTTGTCCTTTGTTTTGAATACGTATAAAGCTTTCATGTGTTTTAGCTACAAATGTCAAAATACTACTCCTATATAAACTGAAAAAACTTAGATTTTGTTGCGTATTGTGACTGGCCAGAATACACGCAAAATCGGAAGCCATAAAGATCTAGGGGAGAAAAAAGCCTTTGCCCAGCGGTGGTAAGAAGGAATTATGAACTTATGTTTGAAAAGATGAACCCTCATGTTACCTCAAATTTCAACCAAACGTTGGCGTTAGTGTTAAAACTGATATTGCAATTAAAACTTACTTTTGAACAATTTATTCAGCACGCAATGTATAGCTACTTTGTCTTACTGGCGTGACGTGACCACTGTCACAAGTGATAACTTTTAACTGCTGTAAAATAAATGTAATACTTACGCAATACATACATTGCCGCTCGGTAAATTTTCAAAAAATCATTACGCTTTAGTGATTCAGACTAGCTTCCCAAGTAGCACAAAACTGCATTATATAATGCCACCGAAGGTTCACGTTGGTTATCTAAGCATTATTAAAGAGTTATAAGTGATCACATGGTCTGCAGTAGCTGTATAAGAAATACCGAGACACAATATAATGCTTTATTCTGTACTATGATTCTATTAAGCGCCACACAGAGGCTACAGGTCCCCTGTTATTCAGCGCTTAGTGGTGCTGTACCCTCTGAGCTGCAAAAGTGCATTCTTGTGGACACAAATACAGCAACTTTCTGAATAAACTACTACTGGTGTACTCTTATAGCACTTGCATTTTAAGAGGGAACGAGTGACCTCCTATAATGCTAGCAATTACAAATGAACTTTATTAACAAAGATATAATGCTATATGCTGCTTAAAAGTGCACTTTTACGCTCTTACTCAGCTGATAGTGTATACTCGTATATCAGCATTAATAAAGGTCACAATTATACCTAATGTGACCCTTTATACAGTTATAAAACAGCGCATAAATACAAGTTTAGACACTCGTGTTCCTTTATTCAGACTTGGGCTGAATAATGAATTGAATGTGGGCGTTTAACCCGCTGGGTAAGTTATAATAGACCACAACCTGAGTTTTCTTTCTATTTAGTAGTAGTACGACGTCGTGGCTTAGTAAATGGTGCAAATATAAGTAACGGTCCAGTGTCAAGTTCGCATACAATTTTAGATGCGGAGGGTTCCGTATCCGACAGTTTTACTTATGACGTGAGGATGCATCGATGAGCATCCTCCATAGAGATTCAGACTATTCAGATGTCTGTGACCTTCTCAATGTCTAATGGCGTAATTAATAATCAGAATCACTTTTTTTATTAAGAATTAACAAAATTAATGTAGTCAAATTTCTAGGAATAATAAGTACCTACATTAAAATAAAACAATACCACAGGACGGTATTGGACAATTTTATTAAGACTTCCATTTAATATTCACAAAAATAAACGCACAACCAAGAAATAAAAATAAAACAATACTTAATATTTAGGTTTTCGATTAACTTTATCCGCACCCACATGTCTTTAAATAGATTTTCGTCAGGAACGTCTTCTCTTATTTTTTGAAAAATCATTTACGATTTGAGCTCATGTCATCGTCATCACTTATTCCTAAACTTTTTTTTTTATCTGAAACCAATCGGTAAATAATAAAATAAAATACACGTAATTCTATCTTAATATATATTACTGTACAAAATGACATATCATATAGTTTTCACCGTACATTATGTTACTTACCAGTTTCGTTTCTCTTCTGATTTATAATGTTTTTAATAAAATCTTGCTTTGCTTTCGGAAATTGTATAGTAGTGGCAGCGGCATTGGTAATGGTTTCTTCAGCAAACACTAAAAACAAGAATGTCATGGTTTTAGCTGAGTAACAGCAGAACCCTGATAGCTCATCTGTATAGGTGGATAATTTGGCTAACTGGGACACATGTAACCCGTTAATGCGCTATATCTCGATCCATAGCAGGTGTCTTGGTCACACGTGCATAATTATTCAACTCAATGTTGTATTATAAGCCACGCGTGGACTCTCTTATAGCATTTAGCATTATACTGAAGTTAATAATGTGCACCCGATTATTCGCCATTTTAAGTGCTTGACGGCGTAATATAGCCAAATTTTAGCCTTTATTCTGTTAGTTAAACTGAGGCAATGTTCTCAGAAATTGTATAGGATAGCAAATAAATTTTTACGTTTACGGCTGATATGTATAAATACATTGTTTAATTTTTTTTTTTTGTAAATATACATATTATTATGGAAAATTTTCATATATTTAATGACTATTAGGAGAGCGCGTTAAAATTTTGATCTAAAATGTATGGTATTTCACAGTAAAGTTACGTTCCCCATAAATATTCACACATAAGGAGTAAAAATGAAGGTTTCACTTACCTTGTAAGGAATATTTATTTATCACAATATGGCAACCGTAATCCCTTCTTTCACGCACATGAACTTAAACAAGCACATTGACGATTGGTACTGAAGTAAAAAATAATAACGCTACACAAGGCACCACAATTTCACTAAGAATGTACTACACGCTGCATTAATGCATTTAAGGTGTACACACTTCACGCAATAATGAGTATGAGTATGAGTATGGCTGCATAACAAAGATAGTACATACCACATGCCCTGTTAATCAGCCACTGTTCAGCTCTTAGGGTACATGTTACCTTTATTAAGGCTAATATAATGCTACTATATTGCAATTGTACAGCTGCGAGGACCGAAATTTGTGCCCAAATCAGAGTTATAGCAGCACTATAGCAGGCTATAATGCTACTATACAGCAGTTTCTTAAGAGTGGTAGGTCCGAGGTGTACTCTTAAAATGCGTTAATACAGAACATTAGTGCTACTTGGGTTAAAATTACCTTGCAGTATCGGTACATAGTACTAAAACCTCCGCTTCGTTATGGTATGAGGTATTATTAAAAATACGGGCTGTAGCTATACGGACTAAAGGCAGCAAGACGTAGGTAACGTGTCTGGTAATTATCAGCAGACTAATTACGTAGATTTCATTGTTCTATAAATTGTTAGCCATTTTCCGAGCCTGCCTTACTTATGTAGATAGGGTGACATGAAGAGAGACATCTACAACAAAATAAGATGTGTAAAAACATTGTTGAGTGGTAGAGTGGTAGTAAATACAGAGCTATTATTTAAATTAATAATTAAAAAAAAAAATAGACACAATACACAATAACATGACACATTAACCAAAAAAAAAACTAACAAAATCAAACCTCTCCCACCCCACCTTTCCTACCTTTTCAACCGACTTCAATATTTCTAAAGGAGGAGGTTCTCAATTCGTCTACTTTTTTTTAAATGTATCCTCAGAACTCCGTCATTACTGAACCGATTGAATTTTTTTTTTGTTTTCTGAAAGTAGATGGTTCCAGATTGGTCCCGTTTTTTTCAAAATCGAACTGAGGGTACTCCTCAAATTTGAAAGGCACATGCATGCTGATTTGGGTGTTTTCTTAAGAAACTCGAGCATTTCTTTACGAAAATCATCAATTTGGTGGAGTGGATCTGATAATGAACACCAGGGATGACAAAGTGGAACTGCTTGGTAATTCCCAGCTCTATCATCCGATTTGAGACATTCATCTTTTCTTTGTAAGGAAATACCTTCAAGGTAGTCCTATTTGATTAATATATTTCTATTTTGATGATGGAATTCATGAGGAATTGAGAGAACTCCTCAAATTTTAACGGCACATTGTTGGAAGTATAACGCATCTATACAGTTTGAATTTGAATTTGTCAAGGCCCGTAACTCTTTCTGTTGTCACTCAATGATTTTCCTTTTGTAAACATGTATGTCACAATGTACAATTTATTATAATATAATCAATATTTACATAATAATATCTCACTGCGTTATCACTCTACTCTGCCTACATTATAAAACACATGCATTCTGATTTGAGGGTTTCCTTAAGTAACTTAAACATTGTTATGGGGGAGCCAACATTTTGATGAAGTGGACCTGATGATGAAGACCAGGGATGGCAAAGTGGAACTGGTCGATAAACCTAGCTCTACTTATTATCCTAGTTGTGACATTCATCTTTTTGATTTGATTTCTATTCTGATGATGGATTTCTTGAAGAATTCAGAAAACTCCTCAAATTTGAACGGCACGTGCATTGTGGTTAGAGGATGTTCATAATTAGCTTGGGCATTTTATTACTGTGGCCATCATTTTGCTGGAGTGGACCTGATGTTGATGATCAGGGATGCCATAATGAAACTGCTCTTAAGGGAAAGATAATTTCCAGTCTGTCATCCAATTTAACATATTGTTATTTTTTTTGCGACCTTAAAGGTCTACAAGGGAGTTAGTTCCGTTTGATTTTACTTCAGATGTAATGATGGAAGCCCTGATTAAGAAAGCTCCTCAATTTTAAACGTACACGTGCGGTGAATTGGATATTTGTGAAGTAAACTGGCTAACTCAAACAAATTCAAAATTTCACTTTTACCGGGAACCAAATTTAGTCGCTTTTTTTTTCTTAAAAATTATACTGTTCAACTTACTCAAAGCAATGTGTCTAATTTTGCAAGCTATGTTCCATCCAATCAAATATCGATTGTTTTGTTACTCTAATTTAAAAGCAATCAATGTAAATGAAAGTTAAAGCTTGTTTTAAACGTACGCCCGCATGAGCTAAAGAGAAACTAGTTCCACTAACTACTTTGATCTTAAAACTCGAATTGTTTCCGTTTATTTTGCCATTAATTTGCAATGTCGGGTCGAATAATGACTTACTGCCAATAACGGTGGATACTAGATTTTTTTCCCATGGATTCGGTTTTGTTTACGAATATTTCGCGTGGACCTAGTTATTATAATAATTATATGGAACTTTTTCGAGCTTATTTATGAACAGAATTAATGTTTCAATTAAATTGAATGAACTGACGTTTACTGGTGTATATTTCACGTGTAATGTATGTTTATGTGAAACACAGTTTCTACTTGTTTCCCTTTTATAGTTACTTAAAAAACTGACTAAACATTTAATATGACTTGTCCTAACCGAATAAGTAGTAGGTACTCTCACTAACCATTTAAGTAAGTTTATATTACGTAATAATGTAAAGGTATGCGTTATAATACACGTTAGTTGGGGATAAATCCTTGGCTAAATATGTACTTGCTCGTACTTGGTAGGTTTAAGCTTGCAATGTATACAGATAAATCTTAGACGCGAATAATAATGAGACGTGTTATAAAGACGCTACATTTTAATATATGATAGTAAATCTAAAAATCCTTTACGCGTGCGGCTCACTTGAGGGTAAGCGCGCAGTCTATGGGCGCGGCTCCAGTTCTTGACAGGTAAGGGGTCAAATACATGCGTCTCAGTCAGCACAGTGTAACTTTGGGAGCTCTGATAACCTTATCACCAGGATCACATCACTCTAGATCTATACGTATACATAAACTCACGCCTATATTGCCAAAAAGGGGGGTACCAGAGCCATTTCTAGCAATTGCAGTATTTAAAGATGATGAAATTGCGACATTGCACTATATAGTTACCTACGGAGTAAGCAGCATTGTCGTTATGGATGTATTTTGAGTGAATTCCTATAGTGTTATTCAGAGTACAAAGCGCTCCGCAATGAGGACAGTTACTCCGATATCGATGTTTGACAATCAAAACTCACAAATCATTTGTGTTACTCTCTCAAACGTTGTATCATAATACTGGATCTATAGTGGGATACGAGCTTTCTTTGAGGTAGGTATTTTTTACTCAGTCCTGTTTACGCCCGTTTGTATAATTTTGCCTCACAATACTCGTACCTTGTTTTTCGGCCTTACTAATTAATTTATGTATTTTATTGTTTGGAATAAGCTAGACGAGGAAATGTTTTTATTTATTCCGTCAGACAGATTATTAAAAAATTATTTAGGTTTTTCTTTTGTTCTTCAATTAACAAATGACAAAAATGCAGTCTTTTAAAGTTTCACCAGACGTCACAATTAGGTACAATCTTACCTATACGTAACGTCCCAAGCCCTCATCCGGAACTTTGATGCTCTTTATCTACATCAGTTATAGTTGACAAGATTTTTTTTAAATACTTTCCTGATAAATTTGGATAATCTAACTGACATGATAGTTTTTCAACTTAGTCACATTTTTTAACCTATTATGGTCAGAGCTTTTATTTCTTACTGGGCAAAGTAATTAATTGATAAACTGTTTATTATATCTTGTAAAGTTCAACATTGGCAACAAAAATACGAATAATTGTACTGGAAAGGTTCAATTGTAGAAATACTAGTGACCTTTACCTACAATTAACTCTGGTAAGCGCTCGGGTAACTTTCCAAGGGCCAATTTCTCTACATGGGTATAAGGGGCGCGTATAAATCGGACCGTATTACTTAGGCCTGATTTGACCAAATTGGAGGACATAATCTAAGACACGAATCCTTTTGGGTTTTTGAAAACTAATATCGAGTCTAGAATTTTTTAGAGATGTTGGTAGCGAATATCAAAAAGATTTAAGACATAAAACAATAGGTATTTTAATTCTGCGTTTTTTGCGAAACATTGCCGGTTCGTATTTTTTCCTTTAAAACAAACACAAGTTTTTGTGTTGCATTATTACCGAAGCAAAGACGTAGCTCAAAAGTGATGTATGTGAATAATGTATAAATAATAAATATCAATAAAAAAAGTTTGACCAAAAACAGACTCGAACTTGATTGAAAGCCCAGGATCCGAGTCAGATGCACGTAACTCCTAATAGTAATATCAGAGCTATAGAGACGAAATATTTATTGTCAGATATATTGTAGTAGACTTTTATTCACATCGGTTACCCAGGTATTGGCTGTTGTATTCATTTTGCATGTAACATGTAAAAGTAGGTATTTGAATGCAAAAGTTGATATTTAAAAGAGTTCTTGAGGTTAACTTACCAAATAATTTTTAGAAATTTGTATAAAACCACTGGTTGATATTTGTGCTATGTTACCCTGCAATACAGGGTCCTGCAAAAGATAGAACTATCAATGCATAATAGTTTTCGCACATTACTTACTTACCTTCGTTAAATAACCTTCTTGTGTGTCTGTTATTTGAACTGTTATTTCTGTCACAAAAGGCGCTATTTACAAAAAGTTATATCATAATTATTTGTATTTAATACCTGAAGTTTATTTTGCATGCAAAGAACCTATAAATATGTTGTGGATTAGATTTCTGTTTCTTCCTTATTACATGGTTCGACGGTGTATCTCATGTTTCTCATGTTATCAATCATGACACGTCTTGCGAATTAGTTTTAATTGATTGATTTGTTTTTCCATTAAACATAACGTTATGTTACATAATAAGTTATGCACGATTTATTTATTAAATGCTCCAAAAATACTTAACAACATCGGTTTACAGGTTTACATTTTAACTTTGCATTTTAATAATTATTTGAGTATTAAGTGTATGTAATGAAAAGGAGTAGGTATATATTGAGTTTTGTGGACTTTAAGAAATGTCATCGTGTATAATTTGTAATTTTGAAATGTACCTAAGGACTACTCAGACTGATCAACCTATGAAGAGGCAAAAAACGCCGCAAGGGCTTACTTAGGGCCGGTGACTAATAGTAAGCCCAGCATACGACAAAATAGGTGAAGTGAACGGCAAGACTCCAAACACGTGCTCAGTCGTGATTCTGTACACGACCCGGCCGGGCCATGGCCATATGTGAACTTACACAATAACACTTTTCACGTTAAAATAACACTTGGGTTAAAAAATAGGGGTTTGAAATAGTTTGAAGTAAGTTCGGAAAGTTCGTTCAAACCCGCGCGGTGCGAGCGCGCGACCGTTTTGACTGTGGGGCTTACACTGATTTTTTGTCGGAGGCATCGCGCTGCGTGCTCCACATTCGACCGGTGTAGACCTTGCGTTACAATCGCCCAGCGCGCGCCAGCGCATCAGTATGGACCACCCTTTATCTCCTTTAAACCCACACGCCATTTAAAAGCGTAGTTACACTGGCATTTGTGAGCGTCGGACTTGGTACGCGTTTGAAATACTGTATATTCCTGAGCGTATAGCGTTCAATATAAGCTCAACTTTCAAACTAAACTCACTATGCGCAATCAGAGATCATAGTCGATGACAGTACACACCGGACTATTATCCGACTTGATATCAAGTATTAAGTTTATATGAAACACTTAACGCCTAGGTAACCACTTGAACCAACTGTGTTGGCGTAGTTACATACATGTTACACTCTTACATCGGTAATTTCGCAACGTATTGCCAATATTAGAGCTTATTGGTTCTGATATGGGGACTTGTTTAGTTTTTGTAGTTTATTAGCGTTGCCATGTAGATAACTTTTGCGATTTTTTTATTAAAAAAGTGCCATGACCTTTTATAAACAGTATTTTTTTCAAATTTGACTTGAATTCTGAATACGTTAAAAACATTTATTCTCGAAATATATACAGTAAGTGTAACTTACCTAACTACCTACCTTAAATCTAAAGTAGGTCCTTGAGGCATTGTACCTAGTATGCTGGCGGCATTTCCTCGTTGTATCGCAATGCTGATACGTTGTGCGAGGAAGCCACCAGCTCTTCGGTCACCAGTAACATCAACCAGACGTTTCGCGATTTCTACGAAAAATTTGCGTGCGCTGGGACCCCATGGACCAAGAGTTTTGACCCCGAATGGTACAAAAAGGTACTCTCTGCCCAGGCTCTTGAATACGTTTATTACGAAAATTATATACATTTGAATATAGGTTTAATCATAATTGGTGTGATTGTGGACAATTAAAGGCTTAATGTTCCTTGCCTGTATCAACATTTTTGCGTACGTATTTAAATAAAAACATATATAGGTATCGAAATATATAAATAAAAACATACTTAAATTAAATAGGTAGGCATGTTCCTATCAGCAAATCTGCGCAGAAGAAAAGCTCGTTGCTATATTCTTTACAAAAAACCGTCCATGTGCGAGTCGGACTTGCGCAACGAGGGTTCCGTAGGTACAAACTTTTGAGTTGCAACTAACTTCAAATTTCTACTTCTAGGTGCAGACCAGACGAAATTTGAAGTCAGTCCCATTAATCAACCGATTATGTCAATCGTTTGCACGGCAAGTTATTATGCAAGTTTGTTATTCCTTGATAAATGGTTAGTATATAAACTGTTTTTTAACTTTATTTAAAACTAGGTGCTTACTGTATGATATCATATAAATTAAGAGAGAAATAAAACAATCTAAGGCGGTTAAATTTCAGATTTATATCACAAAAGTTTTTTTTTATTTAACAGAAAATAATGAAAATAGAGTCAATATTATATTGTTCCTATGATATCTATGATAATGTTAGCGTTGTATAAAAAAATCGGATTTTGTCCTTGGTTAAGGAATTTGGAAGGAGGAGATGTTTTCCTTGGTTTCGGAGTTAAGGAAGGGGGGACGTTATTTTTTTTTACATTTCGTTTCTCAATCAAATATGTTTTACTGTTAAACATTATAATATTTTTTTAAGAATATGCAAATCAAGCACGTTCAAATGATATCCCACATGACACAGTAACTAAACTTTTAATTTTAGCCCGCTCTTTTATCTGGCATTTTTCGAATTAAATCAAAATATTTGATAAATCCTCTCTCATTTTTTTTACACTACGACGGTGACAAACAAGCATACGGCCCGCCTGATGGTAAGCGTTTACCGTAGCCTATGGACGCCTGCAACTCCAGGGGTGTTACATGCGCGTTGCCGACCCTTTAAAAAAAAGTATGATTCGCCGTGTTGACAGCTAAAGGGGCAAGCTTTGCTCCGTCGTTCCCCAGCCGCCAACACAGTGAATCCTCTTGGAGCTCTAGCGACCTTACTCATCCAACAGAAACACAACACTATGAGTAATGTATATATATAAGTCAATGTGTTTGGGTTACCCTTGTTTTTTTTTTAAATAGTTCTCGAGATATTCAACAATGTCACAGACAGACAGACAGACTGAGTCGCACCTTAAGGGTTCCTTATTTACCATTTTGGTACGGAGCCATAAAAACGTAACGAAAACTGCAATATTTTTCAACCTTTTTTAAGACCGGAATTCATTCCGAAATATATTGAAAAAAAATATATATTAATATATATATATATATATTAAAATATATTCCGTATTGTTTTTTACTATGTAAATCTATCAAAGGTTTGCGAACTGTCGTGACCTCCGTATAGAGACTTTTCGACCCCCGGGGGTTGCAACTCACACGTTGAAATACTTGAAATACACGGCTTATGTAATGATGAAAGCAAAGCTAGTAAAAGTTTTGCGTGAAAACATGCCGTCCTGCACTTTTTGCACGTAGTGACGTCACACCCAAACTTTGACGCGGTTTACCTTTGCAATTTTTGTTTGGCTGATAAAATTAAAAAAATAAGTTTCGAACATTATTTAAAAATGTATCCGAAAGTTCCCTATTGTTTCTTAACCTATATTATTGGAGTAGTCAGTGAGTTTGAAGCTTAATGAGTTTATTTTTTAACATCCATTTATTTAAATTTGTCTTCTTAATCATATGACAAATACGCCGCCGAGCGCACGTCACAGATTAATTAAACTATTGATGCTACCATTAATCAGAAGCCAGTTTATAATTAGTTGCATCATTAAAAATTATTTCCTCGAAGCGTGAAAAAATAAACATTCCATTTGTAAAACTCAACGAGATGAAAAAGTAACTGTCAGGAATGATAGTAACGTTATTTTTTGCGTATCGTTTTTGATATTAACAAATTTAACAACTGAATAATTCTTACCAACAAGTACGTATGCATGACTTTTGGCTAAATCTCTTAGGTCAACTTGCACCACCCAGAGTTAGCCGCTAACGCGGAATTTGGGATGACTCACACTAGAACGGGACGGGGTGGGACGGGACGGGACGGGGCGACCTGTCAATTTCTATAAAAAACGTCACGTGACATCCGAGGGTTCACAAATCGTCCCGTCCCGCCCCGCCCCGACCTAGTGTGAGTCACCCTTCAGCTGTCAGTTTCCATACAAAAAAACTCTGGGTTGTGTGGCTAAACCCGGGGAGCCAAAGTAAGCTTCTGAATTTTGTAAAAAAAAATCAAAATTAAGGCATAATCTTACTATGTAATTCACATTCTTACCGCCTTCCATCACCACGCACTTCGCTCGGACACAAAACTAGCCACTTTAAGGATCGACAAAACCGGAACTTGACGCAGCACGCTCGCAGTGACGTGTCTGGCGTTGCGTTTTTGTCATACTTTTTGCCGAGCAAGTAACGGTGTTAGCGTCTTCAGCGTCGGTGTGCCAGAGCCTTAATAGTTGAGAATTGTAGCAAACTGACTTATGTTTTGAAATGTTTAATATCGTTTGCTCATAAGTGTCAGTGATTTTATTGTGAGAGTTTGACAAACATTTAATGGAATGGAAGCTCACAAAAATAATAAAACAGTGGAACAAGCAATAACAAATTTTATGTCTATGTAATAAGTATTTAGCGGCAGCACCTATAACTTGGGCATTGGAACCGATTTGTGATGTCTCGAAGCTGTCTAGAAAAGAAAATAATAAATCTTCGGTGAATCCGATTTCAAAATAATAAATTACTACACGTTTGTTAATGTGAATTCATAATAACAAGAGTGAATAGTGAAAATAATATTTTTAGGGAACTTGGAGACAGTAAGGCATTATAAAAAAGAAATATATAGAGGCGCATGACATGATGTATAAACATAGTTTTCTCACATTTTCAGTTGATGAGAGTCGAACACTGTACTGTATGGCCAGCACTACCAACCAGCAGGAATTAACGGAACTGTAATTTTAACATTACCTCCGGAAAACAGTAGGTTATGAGTTTAAATTTAGAACAGCTGTCAAATTCGAGTAGGTGTATATTCTAGATTCAAACGCCGCCATTCTGAGCTGTCATTTGATTGTTTGCTTTCTATTGTTTACGAGTGAAAAGTTGTGCATAATTTGTTTCTGTGTTTGCTCAATTTATTTTTTATTACATTATTTTAACTGACCGAGCGAGTGGAGCGTGTCCGTTTCAGCTTGGGCAAAAATACTTTCGTGTGTCCGGCTGTCTGTCTGTCTGTCCATTTGTTCTCTTCTACAGGTCGCATTTATCGCTTTCAAACTTTTTTTATACTTTATGTCGATTTAAGGAATTAGGACATCAAAAATACATATTTTTGATGTAAGTATCACCGTTTTCAATCAAGGAATATTTAGGCATTTTCAACAATACGTATATTTGTAGTATTATTGTTGAGCAAGTTGCGACAACCCTAAAAAAATTTAGATTTAATTCGTAACGATTTCGTAATTTAAGCACTGATATGCATGATGCACTTGGCTAACAAAATAGGAGCAAAAACAGTGGCCTGTTCAGACCAAGAACAATGGAGGAAGTGATCTCAAAGTCACCTCTAGCCTGGGATGTCTACATTGTCTACTACCAAACAAACAAGACAGCTTATTTTTATGGAATAATTTTCAACTATACTTTTTACTAAACTAATGAATGACTAATGAATTAGAATAATTTTCTAAGATATATCTCTTACTTTTTGAAATGTATTAATGAAGAATTAGTTATAATTTTGAATAAATATTATTCCATAAATTATATTCTTTTTGTACAATAGCAACTCTAACATTGACATTTGTTTTGGATTGGTTAATTACTTGTCAGTGATATTGTTGCCAGTACTAGACGTTCTTACCATTTGTAAAATACCGTAGATACTCGTAATTTAGAAAACTTCAAAATAAGAATTCTAATATATTTCTACAAGACACAGTGAAACAAAAACTTAACGCCACAATTGATTCGAAACATTTTTTTTGTGTATAGCTACTCTTATTCGCGCAAGCACAACAAATTCCTAGGCCAAGGAAAATTCAGAAGTCAAGCTACAATTTATGGCTTTCAACGTCGCTTAATACATCATTTTATTTATGATTAATGCTCTAGATTAGCTCTATCTGCAAAACATCGATTTATTCAGGAAAATTTTTAGTAGACTGAAGCCAGTTTGTAGCTTGTTGAACATGATTTAGTTTGTTCTTCCACATTACATAAGTATTTCATAATTAAAAAAAAAAAACAAATTACAGTTTTGTAGTGACAGTAACAGTAACTATAATTGATCCGCTAATTTTACTCGTTCTACTCGTATGTAAGTTTGCCAGCTTGGAGTCAAAGTGATGTTGGTTGGTTTGCTTTGTAATGTTTATTTATCACTTTACCGACGTGACATTAAGTCGATGTCAAGATGATTATGGCAATGACATATAATCATCTTGCCTGCAAGTTTAGCATGATTGTAGCTTTACCATGTATAACGTCATATGACACTGTCGCTTTAACAAGCTTGTTCAAATTCAGGACAGGAGGCATGAGCATAGCCGATAAAAATCGAACCATATAAGACTAGTGGAATAGCAAACTTTAGAACGTTTACCTTACGTCCATGAAGCTATTTTAAGAACCCAAATGGAACTCTTCCCGTAGGTACTTTGTAATCTCTAGAAGTCGTCCAATTTCTTAATTGGCTCTTTTAATTGTAACCGGATAACACGAAACGTCATTCTCTCCGTAAATAGACCACTGACGGACGGACGGACGTGCCTCCAATTTCAAAGTGAAAGAATTAATTTAGCGACATCCGTGTATTATTGTTGTTGCCAAATTTTACTTGTTTTGTAAACATCTAAAAATTAACGAGCTTGTCGAGATAAAATTGAAAAAAAAAATGCTTTGGCGATGTGTGACAAACGCTGTCGAAAAGGTGATTCAACTCTTTGGATCGAACGTTTACAACGTTTCGTTGGTCAAATGGCAGTAGATTTTGTAATTTTCATTCCGACGCCAGATCATGTGATTATGTTGCCAAACCATCTTAGCTCTCCTCTTAGGTTCAACCCTATCTCTCATATTAAACAAACAGCTAACTATTCATATTAAACAATGATAGTTCTCTTTCTCGATCGCGAGATACCGCCGTCGCAGTCTTGTGATAGAGTATAGGAATTAAACCGTGATTTTAAAAGTAACCCAGGAGACCGTCATCATTGGCAACTAGTGACAAAAAATAGTCGATTAACCCTTTTAAAGGAGTAGAGTGTTCCAATCGGAACCGCCATCTCACAAAAATAACAATTCCATTCCGTTTATTGAGGAAGTTGACAAGTGTCGTTCGATTCCCTCATTGAAATAATATGACAAGAAAATGCTTGTCAAATATTGAAAACAAAAACGCAAAGATGTCAATTGTCATTAAGATAATTGAAATTAATATATGTAATTACGTGAATAATTTTCCATCAATCCAAAATGTATCCACACAACACATCTCTTAAACTTAACTTGTCATATTTTCAAGATAGATTTATATTCTCGTATCATCAAGCGGGTATATATATATATACGTTAATCGCTTACCATAAGGCGATTCGTTTGCTCGTTTGCCCCCTATAGCATAAAAAATAAAATATGCGTATACTTGAGAGCTCAAAAATGACCACGTTTTTCAATTGTTGTGCGGCTCTTTCGCACTTGTGAAATGTTCATATAAAGATGGCTTCTCTTTTGCTCACTTCGTTACTTTTTTAAGCGTTAGCGCAAAATCAAACCTCTATGATTCCCGCTGCAGCGGCAACGTTGCAACAGCAATGCGGGTGCAGGACAACGGAATGTTACTAGCTCCCGGAATGTTGTCCGAATTTATAAAATACGAAAATAATAAGCCCAGAAGTCTAATAGACCTGAATAATAGGTACCATGTAGAGAAATTTAACGAATTCCATCGGTGGCATGAGTAATTAACATTGTATTACATTAATAAGTACAAAAAAAGAAATCAAAGGAGCTAATTTAATTACGCAGTAGAGACAGAATAACAATTCGCAACCAAACGTAGCGCCGGAAGGTATGCAAATAAAAAGTTAATCTACAAAACTGTCGCGGTCGACTATTTGTAAGCAAGTTATTGCTCCCGAAGCACAGTAAACATAATCGTTACAGTATGTAGCATCATTAGAAATTCATACCTATTGTTTATGTCTCGGGAAAACTAAGACTTTAACTATAATAGTTTTTTGCGAATACTAATAACTTGCATGCGCTGGGACCCCATGGACTAAGAGTTTCGACCCCGAATGGTACAAAGAGGTACTCTCTGCCCAGGCTCTTATGTTTATTAAGTTTTAAAATTTTGGCGCATACAGCCGCACCGCCCGCTTTCACATTAGTTCGTTGAATAATGGATTTTTTGCCTACGTAAAATACGTTGCCAAAGCGGACCCCAGGCTTCCTGGACCGTGACATAAGCCGGGAAAACGCTAGGAGGAAGAGGCTGCATTGAATAATGGCTTGGAACCGACGTCAAACGTATCGGTTGGCGCACATAAAAAAGAACAATCTCTCCTTTTTTTATCAGTTTTGTTTTGTCAAAAAGTTTTTATATTTTTACATACCTATCTGTTGATAATTGTTATATATGTTCCATCGATTTGAAGAAACTGAGAATCGTTACGCTTTTTAAGCAGTCGCTGCTCTATCTCCGTCCATTGCGGTCCATTTCCTAAAGACACTGATGGCGCTGTGATCTGTGTCGTTCAACGAGTCCAGATTTTCGTTTAATATTTTCGGGCTTCAATCTCTCAATAGAGTCACACCATTGTTAGTTGCAGAGTGGCTTATAAAGCCACGCTTGTTAGAAACGCCCTACTTGACGTTGAATATGGCGTGAAAATTTAGCGTAGTGTGGTTTAATTAAATTTCGACTCTATCTCGCCTGAAGGAGAAACGAGAAAGAGGTGAAAAACAGGAAGAGGTGTAAAAGAGGAAGAGGCGAAAAAGAGGAAGTCTTTTTCGCCTCTTCCTCTTTTTCACCTCTTCCTCTTTTACGCCTCTTTCTCGTTTCTCCTGCCTCTTCCTAGTGCTTTACCGGCTAGCTTATGGCACGGCTCAGGAGCACGGGGTCCGCTTCGGGAAACAAATCTCAATACCATTTCGCTATTGTAAATAAAAAATGTGTAAATAATACTTACAACACAACCTGAAAGGTCAGCACTGTTTGCTATTAAAATAGTGTTGTACTTGTATGTCCTTATTTATTGACTGCTTCCTGAAAAAAAAATACATTTTATCAAACATGCTCAGACATGGTTCTATTTTGTTCGAAAATAGAAGACGTAAATTATCCAATTCTTTAACTGCTTCCAGCAGGGTTCGGACGCAGCGGACAATAATGAAATTTGTATGGTTCATTTTGCTCCTAGGGAAAAATGGCCTCCTGACCCCGGGGCCTCGCCCCACATGCCGGGCATTGTTGAGCGATGCAATGCATTTTAGTGATAAGACCGCCTGTTGTTTGCCTCTGTGTTAATCAAATGTTTGTACCTTGTAAATGTTATTTTTTCATGTACTGAGGTGTGCAATAAAGAGTATTCTATCTATATATCTATGCCTATGGGCGGAAACAGGAATTGCCTGAGCTCGACCGTCCCGGGTCTCGGCAAGCCTCGCCCCGGTAACCACCTCGTCAGTCAATCCCTTAGTTTCCGTCCTTTGCCAATAATATACTAAATATGATAAAAATAGGTACCTACATAAAACAAAAACAAAACAATAAATAAGACCCAAGAAACTAGCATCGGGATCAAATTGAATAATTGTTAGGATCCAATAGTTGTATCTAAATATGTATATGGAAATAGCCCATATACCTAAATTGTATTGTATTATTTTAGTACTTATATGTATTGTTATTTATATCCTAAACCTACTGTCCAGTTTCCCAAGTGCATATAAAGTGAAGGTACCTGCTCTACCTAAAAATATGAAACTTATCTCAGTGAAAATGTGAAAATACAAAATGCTCCTTCTGCTTTCCGGATCTATACATATAAATAGCTTTAACCACTTCCTATAAGATTAGGACACTTTAAATAAATCTTACTTTGAATAAAAAGAGATGGTGCCAATTGCCGGTTTCATTTCGATGGGTATTGTTTTGCTAATACCCACTGTGGCCGAAGGGTGTAAGGTGGGTGAATTACTCGGAAAACTTCGAGCCATGACGTTTGTCCGGGTGGCTCGGGCTACGAATTTCCTCTTTGACCTGATTGTGACGGTAATGTGAAGTGGATTTGAGGTGTCAGAGATGTAGTCGCTAGTTTACGTTGTTGCTACAAGTCCAGTGAGGTCAGAATTTCAATGGATGCCATTATTGAAAACCGATGTCTGAGAATTCGAAAGCCTATAAATAAGAATTTCCAGATACCTACTTACTAGACACGGGTGTGTGTGTGTGTGTAGCCAAGATACCAATCTTTAACGCTCAGTCGCGAACGAAACGCAGGTAACTGTCATTGTCATACTAATTAGATAGAGTAATAGAGAGACATAACTACGATACGTGAGCGTGAGCGAATGGCATCAATAGATATAATATTATGTAAACACGCGTTCAGAAGTGCATGGGCAATTTATCAATGAATTCATTCATAAACTGCCCATGCAATTCTGAACGCCATAGTACCTACATGGATTAGATCCTTACCCCATCCATAGCGTAGCGATTGCAGTACGTCCCGCTCTTACTAATAAGTGTGTGTAGAGAACGATGACTCGTTTACGTTTTGTTTCCTACAGTTGCATCTCACTTCCTCCAGCAAGTGCGAGCAAGATGCACTGACAGTGAATCAACGTACCAAGACGCTAGTGAGTACAGTATTATATAGTACTTAAGGCGAATTCGCGGTAAGCACACAGCTCGTGAGTTTACGCGGCTATAATAGTATAGTGAATAATTATGGTAACGGTGAATTGTGCTTATTGTTTACCTACTCTCCGTAACATAACCCGTAATAATAAAATGAATGATGAAATTGATGGATGTATATTTAAGTGTTGTGAACTAAAGGGCAGATAAAAAAGAAGCAGCCATAAATTTTGATTCAACCAAAATTTACGAGTCGCATCAGCATGATTCCACCATGTCACAGCAATGTCAGCAATTACAAACCCACGGACATTTAAAAAGCTCGTACTTCGGACCTTATTTCACTCGAAATTCAACCTTGTTTCAATGGCAAAATGTTTTGTTTTCAGGTAAATGTTGTTGAGATACGAATTTGTGACAGTTATTAAAGGCAATTATGTTGTCAAGTGAAAATCAAGAAGCCGCGGTAAGGCGCGAGGATGAAATTTGAGGCATCTGATTGTTGTGGCACTTGCTTACCGAGCTAAGTAGCTTGCATGCGAAAGCCATATAGCCAGCTTGCATGCGAAAGCATGTAACTGTGTTGTGTAGTTTTCATACGAAAGTGAAGTGCCGGACCATTCTCAGCTCAGCACAGCCAAGGTGTATAAGAACTAAAACCCTACCCCTAACCTATAACTTAAATGTGAAGTGGGTATGTGACCGTTTTTAGTAAATTGTATCACTTTGTCGCTAGCCGATATAGACGCTAACGCCATAAAGATTTATTCTGAAATGAACCTTATCAACAATCGACAAAGTGGTACCTTTAATAACAATGATCACATGTTATATAATTACTTATTTATCATATGTCATGACAATTTAATATGTCAAAAAACATATATAGCGGAAAACAGTTGACAAAATAAATAAGTATGGCTGATGGTTTACGATTTTACAACGGTACCCACTGTTTCCATATTCATTATTTCTGGACGATACCTCGTCACTAAAAATGGTCTTTGGTCCACATCTGAACTCTACAATGTCTTTTAATGGGCATGGTTGGAAGAGGATATTAGTTATCTGGTAGTTCACAATTGTAAAACGTATGAAAATGTTGTACTCTTAAGGTACATAATATTTATCTCACGCTATACACTATTCACCCACAATGCACTTCGCACTTAGCTAATAAGTAAATATTGAGGTAAGTATGATAGAATGAGAGCTAGAGAAATCAAAGGGCCCGGCCCCACGTATGCGTTGATGTGTTAGTTGGCCCCTTGCTGTTCACTTTCGCTCGGATCGCTTGTGGAATTCTCGATCCTGTTATGGCGCGGCATTGATGGTTTCAGCCTTAATGTGCTAAAGTGATCCCTCGTCGCCAATTATAGCTTAAACTTGAGCAGTCAATAACACGTAAAAGTTCCAGGTACGGTTTCCCGCGTAGCAGTTAATAATAAGTAATTGTTCCATTAAGAACAGACGACGCTTTTCGGGTTATTCCCCTCTGCCGAAAACCTTGCAGAATTGAGTAAAATATAAAGTATTGTGTGAACTGATGTTTATCTGACACAGCTATTATCACGTAACGTAACGTACGAACAGCCATACATTTGACGTGCTCCGCGCAAAAACGGGATACTGTTTTGTACAGAAATCACAGACTAGGAGTCCCCAACTCTCCAGTTACTTTCCCAACCAATTAAAAATATAAACTTGTTTTATTAAACGTCCAGTATCAAACTACAAAGGATTAGTAAAATACAAATCAGGAGATTCTTACATTTAGATTGTTACCTGCGGGTGCCTGCGGTGCGGTAGTTCGAGTTCGGAGAATATTGTGTAGGAAATGTGAGAGAAGCGTACTCCTGTCATTATGGCTTGATGCTCTAAAGGTATTCTTTGTGTAGCGTGAAACATGCGGTGCCATCCGCAAAACGTTAGTTTTAATAAGCATCACATTGACAATCCATTTCAGTAATGTAACAAAAAAGTATGAATGCATTTTTCCAACCACCGAAAACTTTACTGCCTACACCCATAAATAGAACCCAGCCACTTGTGCTTACAACAGCGAAATAATAGCGCTACCATTTCTAAAATCTCCGCCGACAGCGAATTTCAATAGCTATCCAATGCCTATAACTATATCAATAACGTAAAAGAAATTGTATGTTTCAAGGATGAGCAATATTACATCGAGTTGCAATAATCATAATAGTTTTGTGATGTGCGCATAGAATTTAAACTCGTTTTCGGTCTGAGCACGCGTCTCCCAACTTTCGAGTTACTCTCCGTACGTCATATCTGATTGGTAAATACAATTCTAAAATCACCCGTATCATTTAGTACAGAAAGCTACTTTTGCAAAGAATACAAGACATATGTACAAGAGATCGAAAAAAGAGATGGCGATTTTATTAAAGTGACGAGACACGATTCGCGCAAATCTCTTTCAAATGTTTATGTCATTTGGGATGATGCTAGCTTGAAGGCTTTTTGATACTTGTAATATTAAAGTAGCTCTGATATTAACACTAATCATTTGTTTTATATTTGGCAACTTTTTGTGTTATTATTCCCTTAGTTTAATACACATACCTACCTACAGGTTCAATTTAGAAAGTTCTTGTTCAGATTAGGGTTTATTACTAAATGTTGTTAACCAATGACCACTATTCCATTTAATATTTACGTGGTTCATTCAGAAATCGAAACTTACTGTAAGAAGGTTTGCTATTAATCGCGTAAAGATACCAAGAACATTTCGTAGGAACTTTTACAATTTTTGAAAATTTTTTTTGGTACTTCTCTACTACTCTTTACAGTACGGGATGTTTCATTTTACTTTTATATATAAGGAACAACGCAAAAAATATCAAATACCCGGTTCAAGTGAAATATTTCTTATAATTATAATTATTATATTATATCCTCTCGCGAATGGGTATTTTAGCTTACCTACTTCCGATTATTGGTCAACCAAAAACACTCCCACTTTAATAATCCACTGCCTGGATAAGTACAGTCAACCAATTGGAACCCTAGGCCACTCTACAACCATGTTAAAATGACAAGCAGTAAGAGATTTCTTATAATCTGATTTATAGCGTCACTATGACAAAGTCCTACAGTGGCCTAGGGTTCCAATTGGTTGACTATACTTACAACACATTAGGTACATTTTTAATGATGATCATCTAAATGTCATACAGTTATTTGTAAAACATCATCAAAAGAGCAAACTTTATATCAACGTCTTCGATGAAAACAGTGAAAATGTTTTCAAAAGGAATAAAAACACATTCTGTTATTTCGAAATGCACGTCACACACAGACAGTACTCGATTAATTCCGATTTTTTGTCGCCACTGTTTGTCGAGATAAACGATTTGATTCCGGCTTAGCCACGCAAGCGACTTAAACTGACTTTTATAAATGAGGTTAGTTTTAAAATGCGCGGAGTGAGGAAGAGTGCGATTAATACTCTCGGGACAATTGAAGCCATTGCGCAGATTAACGGGGAGCGGTGTCCATTGTTTGCAGGCGCCTGCACGCCGTGTGTTCAGTATAACTTAGTTACCACTAGCTCGAATTGCTTTTATTTTAAACAAAATAGGAGTTTGTTTGTTTGTGGACAGATGTTGCAGCAAAGGCACAAGCGAAAATACATAGTCTAAAATAAGATAAACAGCATAATGCAGCTTCTGAATCTCTTTTAATATAACGGTACATTTTAACAGCCTAACCTCCCCTACCTAGTTGGTAGTGACCTTGCAAAAAACTGAAGGTCCCGGGTTTGATGCATTTAACAACGAAAATAATGTTACTTTGCTATTCCGCCAAACGTCAATTAGTGACAACCCGTTATACCTACTGGCGTATTTTTTGCATGCAATTAATGAATTCCCTTTTATGAATTTTACGGTGCTTTGGTGTAGAACTGTTATGCTGTAAAATTTTTGAATATAATAAATAAATGTTAAAAAAATCAATCATCGATGCATTTATTTGTGTGTTCATCACGAATGAGTTATGGGTGTTTTCTATGTATCTACAGTGCGTAAGTCTAATACGGGCGATACATTTAACCAAACATAGAATTCATTAGTGTTATCAATAATTAAAATGTATTTTTAAGTTACACTTAATAATGACCCCATAATTAATTTTTTAATGAAATTTTCAGCAGCAATGTACTATAAATTTTTTGACGCTGAGTCAGCGTCGCTGACAGTTGTCATGTCAACGAATGTTTAACGCGAGTGTGTTTGCATTACATTGCGGGCCGAATTATTTTCTATGGATAACATTTTAATTGCAATTCCATTGAATAGTTGAAACCTAATTACATTTCTTATGTCTTATACTAACCACGGTTAAGAGGTTCGCCCGTATTAGATTTACACACTGTATATAGTAGGTAAACTAGGTACCCATGGTACGAATTTTACTTAGTTTGTTCTGTGTAATATTGTCCCCAAATTTCCGTACTTAATTATATTAAGTAAGACAAACAAACTCTGTGTGACTGTGTGTGTGTCTGAATTTATTGAGTTTTAATCCGACCGTGATTAAAATCGGTATTTTGGGGTCCAGGACTCAATAACGAATCTGAAGTAAAAACTGCAAAACTGTATTAAATCGATAAAAATCTCGAGGATCCGAGAGGTTTTTTATAAAGAATCTGAAGTCAGATCTGAGAGAAACGGTCGTCATCTAGAATTTCTTCAGTTATGATCTGATTGTGTTGAAAATCGATATCCGAGGATCCGAAAGCTTCTTTCTAACGAACCACCAACGCCACCATCCGTTGATTGTTGCCACCATCTTGAATTTCTAGAGATTTGTTCGTGATTAAACTCGGTAGACACATATAAAGGGTTCGAGAGGTTCTTTATAACAAATCAGAGGTCAGAATTGCGAAACGGCCGCCAACTTGAATTCTTCAGTTTGATCATTTTTCCGAAAACCATCCATTCCATTTAAATCGGTTCAGCCAAACGCGAGATAATAGCGGACAAACATACCTATGTACATACAAATATACGGGTTCAACTGAGAACCTCCTTATTTGTAGACGGTTGAAAATTACGTTTAGTACGCGGGCCCCGCGGGAAAAAGCTAGTTATACGAGTAGCATATGAATGCAAGCTGCAACGGCCCATACAAAATATCGATAGATAAACCCCACGGTAACAGTGCGAAGTGCATAAACGTGGTGAGACTAGATTTTTACGTGGTGAGACTATTCAAATATATTTATAGAAAAGCTCAGAGATCACCTTCTTAACTAAAGGGAAACATTGTGCCTCAATTCTAGTTGCCTTACGTACAGGCGTCGTCGCCATCCGTGAGATGTGGGTGTTAGTTTGCACTTTTCCACTTGCAATCCCATTTTCTCCGCTGTGTATGGAATGTTAAACGCGGGTTGTTACAAGCACGGAGTTTCCACAGATAAGCTATAAACGTTGTGAGATTGAACGACTATTAACGTCAATGTAATCTAAGTGAAACAAAACGGTGAGACAAACGTCGAATTTTAATCATGAATTGCATTTGCCTTGCTAAACGAAGCTCATATAAAAACATTAGGCGTAGCTGCAAACGCCTGAACAGCTGACGCATAATGCATCAATTTGTAAGGATATACTTCCAAAGTTATTTATAAGTGGAATCTATTAGGAAGAGAGAAAACTCCTCATTTTGAAAACACTATTTTTCTCAGAAAAAGAGAAAAAGTGGAAAAATTCATGACTCCGGCGGGACTCAAACTTGCGACTTTGAGATACCAGTTCATCGCTCTGCCAACTGAGCCCCCTAAGGCGCATACGAGGGAGTCGAGGGATATGGTGGAGAAATTCGGCGCCACGGATGTGGTCTCGGTAGCTCAGCCGGTTCGAGTTCCACCCGAGGTCATGATTTTTTCAAACTTTTCTTTCTTTCTGACAGGTATTTTCTCTGAAAAATAATATGCAAACATTCCTTAAAAAACATATATCCGTCACATCCTTAGTTCTTATTTTTTTATTTGTCCCTTTGTTTGATTACCCAAATTATTATTAGTACACCCAAAGGTTGTCTGCAAGAGATCGCTCTTTAGCGATAAGACCGCCTGTTGTTTACCTCTTTTCCAAGTGTAACCTTTACTTTGAGTATGCGCATAATAACCGTCGCGACCGCATCTTACTCATGATTAAGAAACACGGATTGTTCTGAAACATGTCGAGCTATTTTCGACTTTATTGACGTTATTAATTTAAAGTTTATTATTTGTTTTCGGTTTTGGTGTTTTAAGGTGCAACAAAGAGTTTTACTGTAAAACTCATTTCTATGAATTGACTTATTTTATTACGATGTGTATTTTTATTTTTATCTTTCTGTGTGTAAATAGTAGAAATATATTTATGTGTAGTGTCAAGTCGTATAATGTAAAAGGCACTCGAGTAAAAATCTTAAGATTGAACAAATTCATTAAACAAAGAAATAAAACATTCAGTTCGGAATGTTGCTTGCTGAACGCACACTTAACTTTTACAGCAACGTCTCATTCTTAATATCCCTCCTAAAACCTGCAATCAAAGTCAATAGACGAAAATTGCGCAGAGAAATGGCAAAACCAATTTATCCCTGTGACAAGAATTAGATTTCAAGAAAAAACAATGTGAATAACAAAGGTTTGCAATCACAATATCAACAGCGAAATCGCTTGATTAGAACCAACTTATTAAAGTTTGGGAGGTTTTCTTGGGAACGAAAGTTGTTTAGTATCGTCACGATTAGATTAAAAGAAAGTTTGGAAAACGGTATTTGAGATAATTGTGGCGGGTATGTGAATAGGTGCGACAAAGTACAAAGGATCAAATAAAAAACGACCTTAAGGTTAATGTGGCAAATTCCGGATCATATTCCAAATAGGGACTAATCCATTAAAGGATGACTCACACTAGAAGGGGCCGATTTGTCAGTTTCTATAGAAAACGTCAGCTCCGAGAGCTCCGAGCTCGGACGTGATTCTTTGTATAGAAATTGACAGATCGTCCCCTCCCGCTCCGTCCCGTCCCGTTCTAGTGTTAATCATTATTTACCTGGTAATGAGTCTTAACGCTGACTATACGTAATCGCTAATGTATACAACAATGGCCCTGTTTGTACTCGTAACTCAATATTTAAAAAAAATATTGTGTCGTACGTGATAAAAGTCATTCGCCTTGTGAGCGTGCAAACCGCGAATAATTCAATCGAAAAAAGGTAATTTATTTTCTACAAAAAGAATGACCCTTACTCAATGGAACTGGCGGGTAAAATAATTGAGAATTGATAAAACCTGATAAGGAGGAGTGAAACCAAAAACAGGTTTCCGTTTATTTCAAAATGAAGTTTTTAGTGAGCTCATTATTCATATTAAATAATATTTAAAACGGGTCACGGGTCAATTACGTGAGTGACCCGTTTTAAATATTATTTAATATGTTCGAGTCTCACGAGAGTTTTATAGTTAAAATAGCTCATTATTCACTTAATTAAAGGGTTGGTTGGCACCTAGTTAATTATATGTGTATATAATTAATTATTTCTTGTCATATGTTGCCATCTTTACAGTTTCCTAAGTCACTCTTAATCCCGGTTTCATGAAGTTTATAAAGTAATGCATTTTGTGGTACCAAGCATGTTAGTAGAACAAATTACACGGAATTTTCTAACAAATTGTGCTACATCATTTGTCCCCACAGTTGACAGAACAACAAAGAATTTATCACAGTACTCTAGTATGCTTAGTTACAAATAGTGTAGTATTTTTTGTTTTGCAATAATTATTTTTTAAGGTACGAAGTGCTTTAGTGTAAACTGTTAACTTAATTACATATGTGTAAATAAAATAAAATACATGCAAAAAAGTTAATTCACTCACCTAACAAGAACAAGAGTCCTACAATCTTATTTAATATAAGTAATGTTTTTTCGCGAACTTCAAAAAGGCAGAAAGTCTTGATTCCTATTATATACCAACATTATTTTTATGTAGGTACCTAATTACCTTTTCATCACACCTGCTCGTAAATGGTGATATTATATGCAAGCATACTTACACTTAAAGAGCTGTATTATTCCCATGGTTTTAAAGGATTCTCATACTACTTTACCGCCCGCGTGGAGCTCGCGGAGGACCCGCCCCGCACGCGCTCGCAGCACGTAGTCACTCCGGAGTACTGTGGACTGTGCAACTACACTACCGCTTATCATTATTGTTTCTTTACCTGTATAGAGTTTATTTATTTCCTCGCAAATGTGATGAAAAACATTGTGTGTACCACGGGCAGTAAGGGGATTACTAACTCGGGTCATTTAAAGCCCTCCGCCTACGGCGTCGGGCTTCAATAGACCCTCTTAAGTAATGCCCTTCTTACCGCCCTAGATGCACAATGTACTATTAATTGGCAACAATTAAGATTTAAAAAAGCCCATGTGTGTATTCAAAGCTATGAGTAAATTTGACTGTTAACAAAAACAAAAACATTAAAGTGATTTTGATTGCTACTACAGACAGGCGTAAGTTCAACCGTGGAGATTCAAATCGTATCAGTTTTCGAGGTTATGGTACCCAGTAGTCAGTTAGTAGCCATTTAGATGTTATCTCTGTGATAGTTGGGAGGCCGCGGCCGTATAAATAATCGAAAATATCAATGGTATAATACCAATGTTATAATATAATGTGGTACCTTGGTTCTTTCCAATAAAATCTTTAAGCATACGTGTGATAAGATAATATTAACTCGGGCAGAAAAAAAATTAACGTATATTAAATTAAGACAATACTGAGTTCGTTTATTTAAAATAATAGGTATAAAGGACGATTATCATTACTGAAAAATGTTTGATTTTGCTAAGTATAGGTACATTGCTTAAAGTTATTGATTACGAGGTATTAGTTACAATTTCAGGTCGGACATACTATAAACAAGAACGGTAAAATTATATTTAAGGGCTTTTTCCGAAAAAAAACCGAAAACTTGATTCTTCCTGATCTGGACTATCTTTGGCTCATTCAATTTATTATTGGGATAATAAATAAAATAACTAAAAAATCCATATAAAAAAGAACCAAATATTAGTGGTATAAAGTTATTATTGAACGCAAGCTACGTGGTAGTTCATTCTGCATCTTAGCGGATATTAGTCTCATAATTATCAGTGCACTGCATGTACGGCCCGGCGAAGCGGAAATATAAATAAACGGTTAACTAACGTCTAACTAAATGACATAAATGCATGTGCGGAGAAGCCCACCTGCTGTATATCGAAAAATTCGGACTGGATATCGGATTAAAAGAAAAAAATCTTGGAATTACTATCACAAAAAGCTACAGTGGACAAAAATAACTCTTGTGTTTGGGGATTTCAATATGCTAGAAATTACACAGAACACCAAAAAGTACAAGCTGCTATTTCAAGAAACTACAATATTATCATTATCAGCAAGTTAAACGAAACCCACTGTACACGCGAAACATCAAACTTCAAGGGCCATAATTGACTAATTTAATAATGTATTGAATAATGTCCGACCATATACAATTAGTTGAATATGATTCTGTAAATTATAGATAAAATAATTACAATATATTATGCCATTGATTGCCGATATAGCTCTCCGAATCGCTATACTTAAAGGGCAGTTGGCGGGGCACATTGCACATAGAACCGATGGCCGTTGGAGCAGAAAGGTTCTCGGGTGGCGACCGCGTACCGGAAGGTGCAACGTGGGTAGGCCTCCCACAAGGTGGACTGATGACCTGATGAAGATTGCAGGAGTCCGCTGGATGCGGGTGGCGCAGGACCGGTCATTGTGGAAATCTTTGGGGGAGGCCTATATCCAGCAGTGGACGTCTTTCGGCTGAAATGATCATATTGATAACTCTTAAAAGTATAAACCAAACCGCTCGAGTATTTTAAGCGATAATTAACTTTGTACAAACCGCAGTTTAACCGGACTCTAGTTGT
Organism: Lathronympha strigana; assembly: GCA_949128165.1. NCBI lineage: Eukaryota > Metazoa > Arthropoda > Insecta > Lepidoptera > Tortricidae > Lathronympha > Lathronympha strigana. The sequence goes on from OX421911.1 coordinate 8,913,965, forward strand.
TTATTGCACTGGTTAAGTTAATATTGTATGTTATCTACTTATCCCTAGTAGTTTAATGTACTACCCTCTCTTACCTATATTTAAGCAACACATTGTTTTTTTTGTAAGTGATTTATGTAAATCCTTTGAGAAATTAATAACTTAAACCATAACCATAAACAAAACATTAGGATTTTATCGAGCAGGTTGTTTAGTGTCCATTATTCCTGAATGGCCGCAGCACGCAAATAAAGTAAAACCAGTTTTATTCTTATCTGAACTGCGCTCGTGAATTAACAGCTTTATTATTCGGTTCAACATTGTTGAAATAGAAAGTACTTAAGTTAGGCAGGTACGGTTTTGTTCTGACAACTCATTTTATTTGCCACAATCTTAGAGACCATTTTATTTTGTCTGTCATTGTCTGTCATTTACTATACCTACAAAAAAGTCTGCCGATTTTTGCATGAGAGGAGCACCCCGAATGTACGAGTATGGATACGTACGTAACGTACAAATAACCATGTGAGATAAACGTCATGAGCATGATCGTTGGTTATATACTCTCGGCATAGGGGAACATCTGTCATTGTCGGTCCGGTTGTTTCAATGGTCTAAGGTCACAATCGTCAAGATAGTTGTATCTGGACGATTGTCAAGAGGAACTTCTTTACGCTAGGTTACCAATGGCAGAGCGTCAACATTTTCTTTGGGCAAACCTGAGCTGGTTTGGTCTGCTTTTTCTTTGAGTCGTTAAGGAAGGTGCTGCACTGGCTCACGCAAGGCAAGCCGGTGGGAATCGAGGCCTTTAAAGGCGAGCCGAATTTATAAGACTTTTCTTCTTTTGGCAAATTATTAAATTCCCTAACGGCACTTGTTTCTCAAAGACAATTCCAGTCTTTAAGGATATTGCCAACATAATTGAACTAGCACAAAAGCACAGCCAGTAATGCTCAGTTTACACGAGAGTAGTTAATACTAACTACTGGACATTAGAACGAATGCTTGTGTACTTAACCGTAGTTAGCTGTTTACACATTTTCATTAAACAGTGGTATTAGTTTGCGATCTGTTGCGGATATTGCAAAAGCACCCACGCTTTAAGTATAAGCTTTTTGAATCGGTGTTAAACTTTTGACTTCTAACTGGATGAAAAAAAAAAGCAACAAAAGCTCCTTGTGCCTCCTGTGCAAGGCTGGCGCGCCTGCAGAAAAATTAAAATGGTGCAAATATAGGGGTCTCGGCGGCGAATACAACTTTGTTCCGTTCAGCGTCGAGACCCTTGGCCCATGGGGTTCAAATATCTATTTCGAAGAGGCTTGTGGACGCTAACGGCGACCGTAGAGCTGGCATGGTAGCTTCCTCGCCCAACGCATAAGTATTGCAATACAGCGAGGAAACGCTGCCAGCGTCTACGGTACCATGCCGCGGGGGAAATATTTATTTTATTTTAGTTTTATGCATTTTGTTATTGAAATAAAGATAGGTAGGTAGGTGAGTTACACTTACATCTTAGAGAGTGTAAATATGGAATTGTGAATCTTTAGTCTAATCATAACACACCCTGTATTGTGATAATTTCAATGATGAGAATCTCGAGATGATGGAATTAAGGGTGATGTTCCGATGATCTTCCCAACTAAACTACTTATTTTTTATGAATTATGATATTCGAAATTACCCCATAAACCCTACAACTATTTATATACGGTAGGAATGTAACTAAGCAACGTGGATTTAGTCACTAAGTTCATGTAAACCCGGCATAATAATTGGGTCTGAAAACACATATAATCTTTACTGCTCAACTTTTCCTATTATCAGTTGGTTTAAAATCAGAGTTGGATGCAATCTCGGTTTCTTACGTCGATTGCTCTCTTCGAGTCGTCGGATTGTTATTTTATTTCAACAAACTTTCGAGTAAGTAGCAAACTGAACTGTTCAGGTTTAAAAGTTAGCGTCGAGTCTTATAAAGATTGCAGTAAGAATTGAAATTTGAAGATACAATGTATTCATATCTACCATCACCACTGTAGGCTATAACGGCCTAAATGATCCATTGCTGGCCATAATAAGGAATATGAACTCTTTGTTTTTATACAGTCGAAATTTATTTGGGGTCGAAACTCTAGGTCTATGGTGTCCCAGCGCACGCAAATTTTTCGTAGAAATCGCGAAACGTCTGGTTGATGTAAGTGGTGACCGAAGAGCTGGTGGCTTCCTCGCACAACGTTGCGATACAACGAGGAAATGCCGCCAGCATCCTAGGTACAATGCCTCAAGGACCTATTTTAGATTTAAGGTAGGTAGAGGTTGCACTTACTTTATATAGGTATTTCAAAATATATACTTTTTTATACTGTTGTATGATATCTTTTAACATTATAATACCTACTGTAAAATAATTTTCAGCGCAAAGAACTAAAATATATAAATCTTCTTTAAAAAAACTGACGTTTCAAAAGCTCGCTTGGTGCACAGCACGCACGCCGCACAAGCGATAGAAGTGTGGCGTGGCGTAGACTTTTTCACATCACACTAGGGCCTAGGCGCGAGTGGCGTAACTGCCTTGAATTTTCCAATTTTTTTTACAGTTTACAATAATTATTTTCATAATGAAAAATAATTATCGTTCAAATATTCAAATGATGTAGTATCTGTTTCAAGTCCATATTCCATATAAGGGCCTTACCATAGGCCCCAAATCAGTAGAGCCGCCATCATCAGTTAAACTATAACAGAGTGGCCAAGGTGCTCACAAAAATCTCGACACGGCTTTATCTTCAAGGCGTTCACGTTAGCGTCATGTTCAGATATTTCTGATGACCTTAGCCGCTCTGATGGCGACTGTATTTACTGGAATTTTGCATTGATGATGATATAAACGATAAATGTTTCGTACGGAAAATAGCTTACTGACGTAGGCGTTAAGTGTTAAATTCATACACAGAACTACTACTATGCAACACTGTTAAAACTTTTGGCACTTCACGAAACGTCACGTTCCAAATCCAAACAAGCTTATATGCTAAAGTTTTGCAATTGCAGCACTGATCGTGCTAATATCGTGACGTATGATACATCATTATACGATACGATTATTAATATAAGTAGATCACAGCAGAATATAATGATTCACCAAAATAATGCGTTGGCCGAGAATCGAACTCGGATCAACTGCTTGGAAGGCAACTATGCTGACCATTACACCACCAACGCATGGTATCTTCTTGTGAAAATAACAATAACTACATTTTATGTTACTAAATATTTACACAAGTGGTTTCTTGGATCACTGAAAAATATATACTTATTCAAGGAAACATAACACAATCGTGGAAATATGTGACAGCAAACGGGTAAAAACGGTCTTAATTACTTCATTCGTTTTTTTTGTATGGTTGGTATCCTAATTGAATAAGTATTAAAAAAATCTGAAGTCGTTATCACGCAAGTAATCCCGCCAAGCGAAGGCTATATTTTAAATTCGCTTGTCTGAATTTTAGGTTGATAAACACAAGAGCCTTTTAGCCCTCAAAAAGGACAATTCGGACTACTTACATCTTGAATAACTTCTATTAGCCTTCGTTAACTCTGATTGCCGAATTTCCGATCTGACAATTATATGGCAAAAATATGCGTTGGCCGAGAATCGAACTCGGATCAACTGCTTGGAAGGCAACTATGCTGACCATTACACCACCAACGCATGTTTTCGATGAACGAAAATATAAATTTGGACCAAAATTGTGTTTATTTGCACAGGTGTCTGCGACGTGTCGATCTGAAATCTTAATCTTGATAGTTCACCTATTTTTGTAAACATCATCCTCATTCCTCAGAATTGTAGACTAGTGTCTCTACCATGAGTTGCTATAGATTTCGAAGGATAGATTTCGACTTGCATCCCGCTTCCACCCGCAAGTGCGAGCAAGATGCTATGACGTGGAAGCCAGCGACTATAGGTACCTACTTCTAGTAGATTTCAGACTCGTGGCAAGCACATACACAGGTAGTCCTGTAAACTTCTGACCAATTTGGACGACAAAATATAAAAACATTGGATGCATGCGGCGCGCGATGCATGACTGAACAATCTGTGTGCTTACCATGAGTTATAAGTAACCCTGCTCGATAATAAGTGCGCGAGTCGATATTGTTTGCACCTCGCTCCTACCAGCTAAGAATGAGCAAGATGCAAACATTATCGAATCAAGAAGAATCGGATCGAGTACGGTCACGCAGAACTCACGGTAAGCACACTGGACGTTGTAAATTACCTACTCGTAGTGGACGACTTTCAGTTGATAATGATTTGATGATAATATTGACATTCTTGTAAATTTAGATTTCAATGCGTGACATCGTGTAGATGTGTCTAACATCCAGTTCTTGTAAGGACCTGTAGTTACACTATAGTTATTTCATGTTGCTGTAGCAATTAGGAAAACAATTTTAGGTACTTAAGGCCCAACACACAATTACACGATACGATGTCGTGTCGCTACCCAATAGCAACGTTATACGACGTCGTGCTGTCACACGATGTCGTATGGTGTAATTGTGTGTTGACCGTTTGTAAATTCTCGACTGTTCGTTGGTAATTTATAAACTTGACATAATTAATACCTATTTTGCCTAAGCATTCGGAAATATTATGGGTATGTAACTGTCGCATGGCTTGTTATGAAATGTTTCAAAATTACATTACAAGATAAACTTGAAATAGATTAGTGAATAGATCTTAATCAGGGACAGCTGTCCGAGTCGGTGTGAATGTTTGTACATTTCTTCAACGATTCGAAACGCTCTTATTTACTTAACAATAAAGTCTATTATTGGAAGACAAATGCGAATACAATTTGCTCATTTGTGTTAATACAACGCAAAACAGCATGCCTACCATGAACTTCGAAAATTGGCATTGACGGGAAAACCTCTTTGTCACTCCAATATGCAAGTGTAACAGAGATGAAGATACAAATCCGCAATCGTGTGATTTTCGTGGTATAGGTCCAGCTGCTTCACTTGATCATTTCGCATTGCATTGTAGGTCAGGTAATAATTAAAATTATGTGAAGTCACCTTCCGTTATAGGATTCTTGTTTCTGGGAGTTAAATGATAAATCAAAAATACCTTACTTAATAAGATGTGTATTGTCGCATACATGATCAGGGATCGCAACGCGATTCAGTTTATGTTAAGTTTAGGCTCAGTTGTATGGAAGCGATTAAGTTTAAGTCGTCAACTGGATTGCGTTAAGACGTCATGGGACGTCCCCAGGAGGGCACTAAGGAGCAAGGCACGTGTTGGGCCTTCCGTTGGAGCGCGAAATGCTGACAACGCATTATTAATATGCTGTTCCTATCACCACAAAATAAGTAATAGTACTAAAGTACAGAAGCTTCTCTTACCTACATTTGACGTTTAGCTTGTCAAGCATGAAAATGTCAAGTTGACATTAACATTAGGGTTGTCACCATGCTGTCAGGTGCGTATGGTGGTATCGGAACATTATTTGTTTATAAGAACACATTTTTATTGATTATTTATCAGTATGGTATTAATTTTAAATATAAATTAGTAATTAGTATGCGGTATTTGAAATATAAATATATCTAAACGCTCTAAACCCCCTTCTATAACCGTCTTCGAGTAACAGGTGAAAATACAGAAAAGCAGTAAAAATCTCCCGGCAATCTGAGAACTAAATGAACTTATGAACTGTTCCTTCAGCTCAGGTTGTTTACCTCAGGATTGGAAGCATGCTCTGGTAACTCCAGTCTTTAAAAGTGGTGACAAGACTGATCCATCGAAATTTAGACCACTTACAAGTATCATCTGCAAGTGTATGGAGAAGATTATATGTAAGGAGTTGAACGGATTTCTCAACAGAAAGAATTTAATATCAGTAAAACAGCATGGTTTTATTGAGAAAAGATCGACGGTTACTAATCTCTTAACCTGTGTACATGCTTGGACCAAGGAGATGGATTTCGGCCTTCCAATAGACATTATATACGTATTTGGATTTTGAGCGAGCATTTGATAAGGTTCCCCATCAGAGACTACTTTTGAAGCTAGATCATTTTGGTATCCGAGGGAAACTTCTGAAGTGGATAGAAGGGTACCTATCGGACAGGACCTTCAGTGTGAGAATCGGCGACTGTGTGTCTCACCCGCTCGACGTGCTGATTGGAGTACCTCAGGGATCTGTTCTGTCACCGGCCCTATTCGGAATATTCGTGACTGACCTAATAGCCTTAATAGAGTCAGAGTCGTGTTTCTTTGCTGATGATGGCAAGTTCTTTGCTAACCCTTTTGTCTCCTCAGGCCAGCTGCAAGTTGATTTGGATCGGCTAGTGGAGTGGACTTCGCAGTGGTTACTGAAACTGAATGTCGCTAAATGCGCAGTTTTGCACCTCGGCAAGAAAAATCCTTTGGTCCAATATAGGTAAGTCATAAGTCATAAGTCATAAGTCATTTATTCATAAAACCAATTTACACGTTAAAAAGAAAATAAACATTTAAATATGTCGTTACATTGGCATACATTTCAAGATACAATCTTATTATATAATATTTTTATCACTTAAGTGAACAATTTACGAACTCCTCATAGTCATAGAACGAGTGCTCTATAAGCCAGCGTTTGAGTCGACCTTTAAAACTGTCCAAGCTCTGGGCGCTGGTGGTGCTCTCGGGCAGCTTGTTGTAGACGGTGGGCCCCATGATATGAGTCAGCTTTGCTGCCTTGGCCATCCTGCAGCCCACACCGGCAAGCTTGAGGGCATTACGCGTATTGTAGCCATGTATCATGCCGTTTGTCTTGTAGGCTGTTAGGTTGGCCCTCACATACATCGCTATCTGAAAGATTACTATTGCTGGCAGTGTCAGTATCCCCATTTTTATGAAGTAAGGTCTTGCAGGAGTATTTACCGGTACCCGGGCGATTATCCTGACCGCGCGTTTCTGCAGACGGAACACTCTTTCCCAGTCAGCACATCGTCCCCATAGCTCCGCACCATACTGGATGAGAGAGTGCACCGTAGCAAAATAGCACGAGCGCGCCACCTCATCTGACACTAACCTGACCACTCGCCCCAAGGCAAAGCACGCACTGCCGATTCTGCCGCTGAGTCTGTCGATATGATGGTCCCACTTTAGACAGGTATCAATTTCGAAACCTAGAAACGTGCTCGTTTTCAACTGGTCCAAAGCGATCCCATTAACAGAAACAGCGAGCGGTCTTGTGCTGCGGCCTGCTAGGTTGAAGACGAGGTAGTGGGTCTTCTTCAGGTTTAACACGAGTCCATTGGCATTAAACCATTGTGCAAGCTGCTGCGCAGTCTCGTTCAGTTTCCTTTCGAGAGTGTCCTCCGATGGCGCCGTAACGATTGCGGCAACATCATCAGCATACATGCGGATCTCCGCAGTATGTATTGCATGTGGCAAATCGTTCAGCAGCAAGGAGAACAATATATTGGATACTGACGAGCCCTGCGCCACTCCCATAGTGGTTTCAAGTGGGTCAGATTTAGCCTTTCCACCATCTCCTATCACAATTTGAGATCTGTGTTGCAACAGGCTCTCAAACAGGGACAATGTTGGACCATCTATCCCATAGTGCCTTAGCTTGCCGGCAAGGACTGCGTGGTCTGCGACGTCGAATGCCTTCGATAAGTCGCAGCACAAGACAGAAGCTACCTGTAGCTTGCTCTCTCTGGCGGCGACTACGCGTCGGACCACATCACGCGTCAGCGAGATAGTTGAGGGGCCCGCACGGAAAGCGTGTTGTTGCTGAGACAGGGCGTTCGTCGCTTCTAGGAAGCTCGTAAGGCGGCGGCTCAGACCCTTCTCAAAAACTTTCGCTATCGCTGGGATAATTGCAACAGGTCTGTAGGCATCCATATCCCCCCTTTTACCCTTGCCTTTATAGATCGGAGCTATTTTGCTGACTTTAAGCGGTATAGGGTAGACGCCCTCCTTTATGCAGCGATTAAATAGCTCCGCCATCACATAGGCTAAGGGGGCCGGCGCCACTCGCAGTAGCTTCATACTTATCCCGTAGATGTCGTTAGAAGCTTTGGGCGGGATGGTCGAGTTTATTAACCTGTATACCTCATGTGCGCTAAACAGACGGAGTCTCAGGCAGCGATCGGTGGGCGGGCGCGCGTCGCACAGCTGACGTAGGGCGCGAGTGCAGTCGGCACGAGGCGCGCCGCACGCCGCCGCGGCGCTGAGAAACCTACTGTTAAGCGCGTCGACCGCATCCTTACTGCTCGCGAACTGCGACCCATCGCTGTTCACAATGACCTCTGTGACGTCCAGGCGTGGACAGTTATTTTTCCCCCTTTCCTTGTTAACTACATTCCAAAGCATTTTTGACTTATTGTTGCTACTCTGGATTATATCATTATAGAATTTAGTTTTTTTATTCCTAATTAACTAAGGTAAGGTAACTAAGGTATGATAGGGAGTTCTCCAATTGCGGCAGTTACATATCAAAAGGATCTCGGCGTGACCATTACAAGTAACTTGAAGTGGAGTGAACACATAAATAATATTGTCAAAAAGGCAAATTCATTCTTGTATGTTATAAAACGCTTATTTCAATGCATTTCATGCACTATTGAAGTTTTTGTCAAAATTTATAAAACATGTCCGACCTCTGCTTGAATATGGCTTTCAAGTATGGAATCCTTATTTCGTTAAGGACATTGACCTTTTAGAGAGCGTCCAGCGAAGAGCCACCAAGATTCCTTTCAAGCTAAAGCGCCTACCATATGAAGAGAGGCTAAAGGAACTAAAGCTGCCCACGCTTAAAGCAAGAAGAATGAGAGGAGATCTTATTGAATGTTTCAAGATCATTTCCCGCCATTACAACCTCCCCGACATACACAGCATAATCTCTATGAGAACAGTCAGCCGCGACACCCCAGGTCACAGCCTAAAAATTATTCGTACTCCCACTGCTACTAAAGCTGCATACCACTCCTTGTCCAACCGTGTTGTGGCGGCTTGGAACCGTTTACCCGATAGTATTGTAACTGCTCCTTCGGTCAACGCGTTTAAAAATAGACTGGATAAGTGGCTTTTGGACAATGATTTGCACTGATATATTTAAACAGTGACGTGAAGTGAAGTAACTCTTTAAACGTTAAACTTTTTTGTTTTTGGACACTGTGTGATATAGGCACATCAGCTTAATAGCTGCTCGCCTATAATTAAATAATAATAATGCCTATTACAATTCGAGACTGATTGTCACGGCAGGCGTCCGCTAGTCTCCTCCCATAACCCAATATCCAGACCATCCAACATTCACATCAATAGCCCAATGACCTTAGTATCCATCGCAGCTAATGTGCCGCACTTCAATAGTCTTTGCACCTGGCGGGGACCATCTCCGGGTTTATCATATTGTGCGCTCGGAGATGGAATCCGCCACGTGTATTCCTTGCCTTTTGATTAAAGCGTCTTAAAAGGCCTCTGCGCTGTTGGCTTCGGCCCCACGCACGCCTTTCAAAGGTCCGGGACCCCATGGCCCCGAGATATGCCAAAGACATACAAATAATAATAAATTACTGATTCGGAAACTTGAAGTCCGTACCTACTAAAGATTATAGCAGTCTGGATTCGTGAAAGAAACCTTCCATGTATCATACTTGCTCGACCCCTTAACAAGCTGTAAGTACTTAGTACACATACAATCCGTATCAATCATACGAATAAGAAGAATGAAAGAGACACACCCAGCGTAAACAGGATTTCAATCGCTCACGTAGCGTAGTTATCTCTCTCTCTCTCTATCACTCTTCCTTATTAGTGCGACAAAGACAATTGCGTTTCGTTCGCTACTGAGCGTTAACGATTGGCATCTTGTCTACGCACCCTGTTCAGTTAGAGTCAAGCCACGTTATCTCTTCCAAGCAAATTAACTGTCAAACTTTAAACTGATATTCTAAACGTCAAACTTCAGTAAAATAGGGATGACGATTAGGTTGAAAAACTATTATTCTAATTAGTCCGTCAGAAAGATTATCCAAAATTATTAGCCACGTATTTTTTCCTTTTTCAAGATAACTAAAATTGACGGGGGCTGGTGACGTCACCTGTGAGTAAAAATAGTAGTAATCGTACTCAATTGTGACGTCACGCGAAACTTTAAAGCGCGGTATTTCCGTCGTTTTTCATTTGACGAACAAAAGAAAAAATACGTGTCGAATATTTTTTAATAATCTAACAGACGGACTAATTAGTTTTTTTTGTCGTCTAGCCTATTATGACGTCTACAAAGTGATGCGGTTGATTCATTTCTTGACAACCATAATGGGCTCAAAAATACGATTAGTTACTAAGCCGTAAGTCAGGTCTAAACAAAAATTTCAAAAAACTGGCCAAATGCGATTCGGACTCGCGCGCGAAGAGTTCCGTGCCCTTCCCTATAAAAACGGGAAAATAATGACGGCATATTTATTTTTATTCTTTTTTTTAAATTAATTTTAACTCAGCGGAGTAGCTGATTGAAAGGGATTGCGTTACACCAAACAAGTCATTGGTACTATCAGTGGATACTTTAAAACAAAACTCCCGTGCCAAATACGAAAACCGTGGTCACAAAAAAAAACCAACGATATTAATACCTACCCTATACCCAGCGTCAATTTATGGACTACTTGTCCCACCCAGGGTTAACCGCAGGGGGTCTGGTTAGCCGCTAACCCAGAGTCAAGTCTATCCCTATACAAAAAGGTGTAAGTGGCCCCATGTAACCCGCGAAACATGATAGCCAGAGTTTTTGTTTTATCTTTGACTGATAAATAATGGATTCAGTTACAATTTAATGTTGGCAGTTGGCAAAAAAATTGTACGTGTCATTGGCTGCATTGTAAGTATCGTGTTGCATGCATTTTGCAAAAATAATTAAGTATTAGTTAGGTACAATGTTCAAGAAATATTTTCTACCATTTTTTTCCATTCCATACAAGCAAAGTTGATTATATGATGTTATGTTCTAATATACCTGGTATTATATTGCAACGGTTCAAACTTACGCATATTGTGATAAAAATACGTGAATTTGAACCGTTGCAATTTAATGTCAGTATGACTCACGATAGTTTAAATTATAGAATAGGCCAGGGTGCGTAGCCAAGATGCCAATCGCTCACGCTCAGTTGCTAACGAAACGCAACTGCCATTGTCACACTAATAAGGAAGAGTGATAGATAGAGGTAGCTACGATACGTTTGTACTCGTAAGCGTGAGTGATTGTCATCTTGGCTATGCACGCTGGTGTTCGCTAGTTTGATTTTGTTTACTTAATTCATACCTAATTAAGCCACGAAGACCAATCAACTTGTGCATCGTCCGACACGGATATGGCCGGCTTGTTAACTTTGTTACCGATCTCTACAGCCTTTTTAAACTGTAGATCGTAATCATTTAACCGCGGTGTTAAGAAGTCAAGTTTAAATCTGATAATGACTCGTTACAAATGAGAGCGATCATTCGGAATGCGAAGGCACAGCTTTTAAAATATCTCGCTACAGCTATTAGTATGATAACATCTACAATAATGATCATAAATATGTAAACATGCTTTTTACTTATGGTACTTACCTATGTCAATCACACAAAAATAATTAATGCAGGTTTGCCCTGACCATGTACTTCGTAAGCTCGAGAAATGTTGGTAAAGGGGGAGGTCAAACACAAAACAATGAAAGTAACAGTTTTTCCTGTGTCGACTACTAAAAAGAGGGGTATAAAGGTTGATTTTCTTATTTAATCGTTATCAGCATGAAAGGGTTCTACTTTTCTATTAATGTATGACAATGATACCCAAAAGCTGTTAACTATTATCACATATTCACACAGGAAGGAAAACTACAGTTTGGCGAAACACGCACGTTTTCACGTGGATAAGGATTAAATAAGAATAAACCTTTATTACGAGTAATAGCCCTTAATTTTTGGGTAGTCACAGGAAAAACGTATAACATCGTTTTACACAAGGATAATACATACGCCCACGAAAATCGAACGATTGCGGATTTGTATCTCCATCTCTGTCACACTTGCATATTATTATTGGAGTGACAAAGAGGATTTCCGTCAATGCCAATTTTCGTTGTTCATGGTAGTTGACTTACTCATCAACGCAGAGATGTTACCTGTCTACTTTTACATAACTTTGGTTACCACAATTATTAGGTATTTTGTAAAATTAACCCCTAAGGGAGTTAAATACATTTTACACAAACAAAGTCACGGGCAACAGCTAGTAATTACTATAATTGATTTGCCTGGAGACAATTATCAATATTACGGCTTGTAAAATTTTTGGCCACACACCGCGTACCGACTTGAGTAACTACTTTACTAAATTAGTTTATTTAAAGCGAGTAACACGTGTTTAACATGATTGATGTATATTTAAAAGTCAGCCTCGAACAAAATAGTATTTTTTCTACTACAGCACTTCTAACTGTTAATCAGATGACTGACAGCCATATTAAAAAAGTATACATTATAACGTTGTCTATGGTATTCCATAAGAACACTGCTTCTATGGATTTTCATACAATATATTATGAGCACTGTTGTTGTTTTTATTAAAGTTGAAAAGAGTGCCCTTATGGTATAGTATATTATATATGACATCTTAATTCAAATTCAAATTCAAATAATTTATTTCAGAACATAAAATTCCATATAACAATACCTACAATCAATAAAGTAAACACACATTATATTAGTAATACACAGATTATATTCGACTTGTAAAAAATCGTCATTTCGTAAATTATTAGAGCACTAGTTCCGTTATTTAAAATTCCGATATTAAATACACGGTGGAATAAGCTGTATTATGTCATTAGACAGGCTATCACATACATAAGCTGGCCATATACGATCGGGCATATCTGCCGTATGTGGCAATAAATGTATGGGAAATGATGGCCAGAGGACATACCCACTATGGAGATCTGACGGATTGCCTTAACGTATATGGCCAGCAATACTGAAGGCCTAGTATAAAAGTTGTACGAGATTAACTCCTCGACCGCGTTAGCGTATCGAGGGGTCAAAATATGAAAGTTGCTGGATGATTTAAATAAACGGCAAACATAATTTGAACTCCCGATACGCTAACGCGGTCGAGGAGTTAATGTCGTAAAATTTTTATACTAGGTCTTCAGAGTGTAACAAAAATGCTGGTGATCCATTTAAGGGTGTAATCAGTCTAGTAGTCTGCGACTCAGACTGAGTTAGTAAAAAAAAATACTAACCAGAACACGATCCTAATTACCCCCTTAAACCAGCGTTATTGTTATACCTTATATCGTTATCTATACGATAACTGCAACTATGAGCCGCAAGAGATGACTCGGTACTGCATGCGTAGCCAAATGGCAATCGCTAACGCTCAGTCGCGAATGAAATTATCATTGTCGTACTAATTATAAAGAGTGACAGAGAGAGATAACTACGATACGCTACGTAGCGTGAGCAATTGGGACCTTAGCTACGTACGCTGATCAGAAACCTCTCCAATAGAAAATAAACGCGCGGTTAACCGTCTCCAAAATTATAAATGTACTAAAGTCTCGTTCTCGTTCAAAAGTATTTTGCCGAAAGAAAATAACTTAGGTATTTCACTTTTTCGCCGTACTTTTACATGAAAGCAAAATTAAAATATTAGAGGTCACTCGTACATGTCGGAAGCAAACAATAACATCCGTCTTCTCTCAATACAGCGGAGCTATGAAGCCTATGAAGGTCCAAAGCCCATTCACATGAAGAGCACACGAATGTCCCAAACGTAAGGGATGAACAGGATATCCTGAGAGTAATATGTCGCTGCCTCATAATTCCTTATAGGAAAGGGTACGGAGATAACCGTTAAGAAAGCAAGTTCGGTGAACTCATTATTTTGTAGATTGCCTGACAGACCATTACTGTCATAGACATGTACCTAATAGATTACCTTAACGCACACGATTCGGGCGCCTCCGACTATATCCAGAAAACATTAAATATCTGTAGATCCGATTGAATGAACTATTCCAACCATTATCGGAAAGTAGTAGGTTCTTTTATAGTAGTAAGCTCTATAGAGCTTAATTGAAGTAGTTTTTATGTTCTGTTTTTGTGGTTTAAAAGTTTGATTAATCGTCCAGGAATTCTTCTGACTGTTTATAAAGAAAACTAAGTAAGTATAGTAATGACATATTGTTTTCTCTTACCGTGAAATGAAACACTTTAAAACGGGTTAATCGCATATATTATCACCTCATGGTGATACCCTACCCTACGTTTCGAGCCCTTTACAGCACTCGTTATCACAGGGTTAATGATGACTGGGAGAATGAGAATTCTCCCTGTCAACAAAAAAGTTACTTAATGTCATGGTGTTAATATAGTTAATATACCTACGTGATTAATCCGTTTTTTTAAGTGGTAGGTACATTAAAGTAATGTCACTGATGCCTGGTTGGAGATGAAAGGTTTGTCCCTGCAATACAAGGTGCGCAAGCCTCAAGAACTCCAACTGAGATTTGCTTAGACGTGTAGTGCAGGTAGTGACGCCACGTTGTGCATCTGCGAAGCGACACATGCGACGTCTATCCAACATTATATCTGTGTTAATTGCCTTATTGCCGATATGGTTAATACGAGTCGGGGTCAAACCCAATCGCAAAATAAATTATTTTCGACGTTGGCCCGCCCCGGTACTTCTGTATCGCCCTTCCGATTGTTCACGTGCAAAGATGTAAATGTTATAGAACATCGTGAACACATTAATTTATAAGAAGTTGTTACGGTATTGAGGATAAGCCGTTATTTGTGATCATTTCATTTTGTTCCTTAGATGTATATTTTATACAATACAATACAATACAATAACTCTTTATTGCACCTCAAAACAACAAAAATAACACAAACTGGTATAGATTACACATGAAAAAGAGGCAAACAACAGGCGGTTTTATGTGCTTAGGAAAGAAATTTTGCTTATGTAAGTAAGAAACTGTTAATTGATTTTATTGATTGTCAATACGTTGTCTTTACGTGAGTATCGTGGTTAAAGATATCAACAACTTTTGATATTTACTCATTAGCAAATATAGTTAAGATAATAAGATAAAAATAGCTAAGAGAACAATCATCTAAAAAAACTAGTCAATAGACGAAAAAAGAAGTTTAATGGATAGCTTTGAGTGAGGTACCCCAAAGAAACGCTGCATATTATGATACATAGATTTAAAAACTTTAAATTGGTTCTTAAAGTTGTATTGAATTCTTCTTTTATGTAGCAAAGCGTTTTATATCGGATGATTTCAAACTGGTTCTAAAAGTTGCATTGAATTCGTCTTCTATGGAGCAAAGGATTTTATTTGGAAGTTAATTCGAACTCTTGGCGGATTGCAAAAAACGTGGGCGAGAGGAATGAATATTATTGAATTTTCTTTGAAATATTCAATATTGTTTCGCTTTGAACGCCTACACTTTATTCATATAATGGCATATTACTTTAATACCTCTTAGCATGTTATAAAGGTATCACCAATTGGGCCTTACGGAAGACCAGCGCTGGCACTATTCTTATTTAATACTACGATGGTGACAAACAAGCATACGGCCCGCCTGATGGTAAGCGGTCACCATAGCCTATGGACGCCTGCAACTCCAGGGGTGTTACATGCACGTTACCCTTTAAAGAAAAGGGGGCTAAAGGGGCAAGCTTTGCTCCGTGGGTCCCCAGCTGTCAACACAGTGAATCCTCTTGGAGCTCTGGCGTTGTGTTTGGTAAGTAAGGTTACTTACCAAACACAACACTATGAGTAGGGTCTAGTGTTATTAAACTGCGGTTTTCTGTAAGGTGGAGGTACTTCCCATCTGGGCCTCTGCTCCAGATTTGAGCGAGACGACATTCGTTATGCTGTGCCCTACCACACTCAACGATAATGTATCCGCTGTGCCCATACCTTTCTTAAAAATATGCTGAGTATGGTCCATTTTGTGATGCTACACTATGTTTAGGGTTCCGTATTTCTGTATGTGTACCGTCAACCAATTGGCACCAATTTGTTTGGTACACGTTTTGATCTCATTTCCATACTTACTTATTATTTTTTCAAGGTGAAAAGGCTAATTTCGTACTTGAGCTAATTTAATACATATATACAGAGAGAAAACGTATATATTTTAGTCAGCCATAAATAATTGATATCTTAAAAGTAAAAAGGAGCGAATTCATTAAAACAAGATCACACACACGCGACAGCACTTCCAATGTAATTACCATACGTTTGCTTTCTTTAGTGATTTTAGGGTTCCGTACTCGATGGGTTTCTACGGGCCTCTCCCGGATCTTCCATCTATCTTATGCTATGTATGTATGTGATTTTTTTTGTTGCGATCTGAATTTGGTACTTACTTTGATTCGGATTCTTATTCTTTTTAGCGCTTTCCCGGCTTATGCCACGACTCAGGGACCCTATAGGGTCTGCTTTGGCAATTAATTCCAAAATTTGGCGTAGGCGCTAGTTTTACGAATGCGACTGCCATCTGACCTTCCAACCCAGAGTTCGGTTTTCTCACGATTCGGACTAGTTTTATTCGGATTGCAAACCCTAAACCTCTAATAAGTGTGTTTTTTTTTAATTATGTTAGCGGTTTTCCATTTTAGGCCGGATTATCAGAGGTATGCTGCTGTACGTTTACATAAAACGAAGTCATAGCCTTTGTATGTAAACGTAGCTCAGCATAGCTCTGATAGAAAGGCCCGTTTAGGTAGGGCTACTTTGGTCAAAATGAATTTTTGCTCTGTTTAGGTAACCAAGAAGTTACATAAACAGAACAAAAAAATAAAAAATATTGTCACAGAACCCGCTAACCATACGTCCCACTCGGACTTGACCGAATTATTTATAACTGTCCGGCGGCGTCTCGTTACTCCGGCGCTTCCGTTGCGTGACAGCTTTTAGCTTGAAAGATAAGCGCTTGAGCTTACAGACTGACTTTTTAGTTTAATTGAATTTATTTCAAAATAATTTAAAGAATTTTTCAACCTTTTTATTCACTTCTCAGAAGTTTTCAACTAGTACTGCAAGCTCAAAATATATATAAGAGCTGCAATAAAAAAAACCTACTAAAAAACAGAATAAAATAAATATTTAAGTGGGCTCCCGTACACCAAACAGGATTTTTTTGCTCGTTTTTGCTTGATATTGATAACAACAACATGTAGACGCTTACCAAACTAGTGTGATACATATTAATATTACTTATAATAAAATTACGGATAACACTCACACAAACACACACACAGGTAGATACATAATATTTAGTGATATATTCACTTTAAAAATGAATAATAAAATAAAATAAAACCAATATTTAAGGGAAATAAATATTACCCGCATACAATAAACGTGTTTTGACGTTTTTATGGATAATGGCACGGAACCCATCGTGCGCGAGTCCCACTTCGCACTTGACCGGTTTTTTAATGACATACTAATTAAGTAATTACCCACGTTGGAGTCAGTTTATTACGCAGATGGCTGAACACAATTATTAAAATACACAATGCAACACACCATTTCCATGTTATGTGTAAGTAGACCTAGAAATTATCATATAATGTCTCTAAGAACTAACCAAATGAAGACAATTTTTTATACGTTTTCGGAGAAGATTTATAATTTCTCGGGGTCCTGATTTGCTCATTAGGTGTTATTATTTAATCGAATTCGAAGATTATAAACGGCTAGACCCAATTTCTTCAAAACGAATTTGGTTGAGAGTTCGAATCTTCCAGTTTTTTTTTTCAAAACTAGGTGTCGGCTAACAAAATACACATTAAGGAAAATTTTTATAAACGTACGCATTATGGTAACCAACTAAAATGCCTGTGTGACATACAGTCCTGAGCCTGGCATGACAAAACTACTTGTTTTTGCCATTTTGGATACGGAACCCTAAAAAGGAGGAAGATATATAGACTTTAAAGGACGAGCATCTGTCAATTCCCCTTCCAATTTGGATACACAAAAGCATTTTTGCCCAAAAGACAACGCAGATCCTTCGCTCGTGTTTCCATATCTCGTTCAGTAATGAACTGTGTGCTTACCATGAGTTGTACGTAGTGTAGTCTGGCAGGAGCGAGACGGACATACCCCGAACGCTGCAGTCGATATAAAATACAGGCGTGTATGGTAAGCACACAGTTAATAACGAGCAATATGCAAATACTTTCGAATCGCGAAGACGCTAGCGATTGTCATTCTACACCTACAGCAACTCATGATACCGGTACTTGACATGACATGATTATTCTGTTTGAAGTGAATATTACACATTGCACTCCTATTTGTCTACCATTTTGTCTACTACAAATGCACTACAAATATTGGTCCCTGATATTACCGAAGGTATACATATATTTACAAAACGTCTGAGTTTTGATCACAATCTCACGTACCTGCCTATGTACGCTGGGCTGCATGTTAGTATATATATTTTTAGTGAATAACAATATTCATTTAAATTTTTAGTGTCAATTTATTGTCTTTTCAGCGAAACAGAAGATAAAACAATAGTTATTTATGGTATCAAATGTGGAAATTAGGCTTTTTCAGAACGAGTGTCGGTGATCTTAAACAGACAAAAGCCGGGGAAGGCCTACCTAACACGTAAGGTAACACACAATATTTTACTATACATTATATGAGGAAATACCTAAACAATACACCCGCAGACAAACTGGACATACAGTTTTGCGGGGAACTGAATTAGCTATAAGTTTTATATTGTGAATTATTAATAATAATAAAAAAAAAAATAGTTAGGTCGCGTCGAGCGGCGACTGCGTGCGTCGGGGCCCTCCAGAGGAACCGGTTTTACGGAAAAATACTATGAAAATCCATTCTCACACTAATCCGGAAAATAATCACATTCTATGTATAACTATAACTATACCCTTAAAGGAAACACTTTCTGAGCACATGCATTGTAAAAATACAAACAGTTTTAAGCCTATTCTTAACATGTAGCAAAACAATTTAAGAAAACGTCTCGAATACATTTCCAGTTTTTATTAAAAATGTTCCTGAGGGTCTGGTTGCAGCCAAGCACGGCATAATGCGAGCGTAACGACAAAAAGATTACGTTTTTACTTGTGCTGCTTAACATAATCGTATACAGGGGCAACATCGTTTGGTTTTTGGCGATCCGTACCCAAATCGGTGAAGGAACACATGTATTATGTATAAATAACGTTTTTTGTTTTAAACGAGCAAATTGATCAAGTATCCAGTTCTGTTTTAAATTTCCAGTGAAATGTTTAATTAGTAACCTAATCTAGCTCAGTAAGACTACACATATGTATGTACATATATATATAAACTCCAATTACAACAAGCCAATATTATTACCAAAACACCAGGTACCCCAAAATTGGAAAATAAAACTTTTTTGACGACCGGTTGGCGGCTGCTAAGCCGATCGTCCTGGGTTCGAATCCCGGTAAGGGCATTTATTTGTGTGAAGAACACAGAAAACAAAAAAAAAATCGTAGTTAAAAACATGAAGTTTAATGTACTTATACAATGCATGTGCTCAAAAAGTATTATTTTTAAGAGTAATGTTATTTTCAATACAGTTGCTCAAAAAGTGCCCTTTTTTGGGCTGTTTTGCGTGCGCAAAGTTTGTTTTTGCGAACTAGTGCTTTTTACTTTTCCAATCTTTTTAAATTTAGTTGTGTTCCAGTTTATGACTGCTTACCGAAGAGTATTATTGTTCGTTAACTTTACCGAGCCGTAATAAAACTAAATGCCTAACTATTAACGCAATAATGTTAAAGATATTGATATTTCATATTTCAATAATTAATTCTTCATCATACTAATGATCATTCATTAAAAATATTAACATTGAAAACAGTTCTTATAAATCTGTGTGTATGAAACGGCACAGAGCCTACGAAACGTCAGTCAAAGAAGAGGCGTTTTTCAATCAGGTAAAATGTTCGAAGGGCCTCTAAGACATGACGACACGATTTGTCACATGCGATTTATTATTTTGTTTATGAGAAATAATTATTATGAGATTGAAAATGAGAAAGCAAAGAAGATAAGATAAATATTTTGAAAATGTTCTTAATGTATCAACTGTATTACAATCGTGTCACGGAAATAATAAATAAACTTTCAATTCGTTCTTATGTAAGTATTTTAATTTTTTTCGCATCTGTATTGAAAAACGTCGTTCGATTCACGTGCGGATATGTCATTTTTCACTTGTCCCGAGTATTGCCACTCGCCTACGGCTTGTGGCAAGATACCTCGGGACTCGTGAAGTAATGACATACTTTCCGCACTAGCATCGAAATGTACTATTATGGGAGGTGCTTCTTTTCCGCACCAGTGCAAGAATGGATTTTCATAGTACTTTTCCGCACACCCGGGCCACCTGGAGGATCGCGCCCCACACCGCCGCCGTCGGCGCAGGCCGTCACTCGGCCCGGTGTATGTACTTCAGTGGTTCGCAGTGCTATATAGTTTTCCTTTATGTATTAATGTTTATTTATTACCTCACAATGTACAGTAACATGTTGTATGATACACGTGTAAGAATGAGAGCTTTTTCCAACTCGTGTTGGTTTAAATCCTCACTTCGGTCGCGTTTTATAGTAACCGACACTCATCGGGAAAAAGCATAGTTTCGACACTTGTATTGAAACAGTACATTACGGTACAACTTTAGTGTGAAATGTAGAAAATCGCACGTGTATCGTACAACTTGGTACATATGGCCATTTGAATGTTAGACATAGGCACGTAAAATGCTCATTATCGCACTAGTATGTACTGTAAATAACTATTGTCACATAAAACAGTTTTTGACGTTTATAGACATTTGTTGGCAAAACGAGTTTCCCGTATGAACGTTCAAGTCAAGAAACCTACTACGGTTTCTTGACTTGAACTTGTGTTTAGCGCTTGGCTTGTACCACAATAATTCACGACACCTTAAGGAATTTATAGAGTTCTAATATACCCTAGTCTATTAAATGGGGTCATATATCAGGTATCCCCAATTTTTACGACAATTTATCTTTTGACCAACACCACCCCGGGATGCACTGACAACAAAACACTACTCATTGTAAACCTTATACTTTTATAATAAGGTTCACGAGGAGTCAGTTAATTGTGCCAACGAAAGTACAAACAAGGAAACAATAGCAATAACGGAGCGACAGAAACTGCCATTCGGGCTTCCTGCTCTGGCTTAAACTGCTCTTGGGCTGGTCGAATAACAAGAAACATGCAGTGATAGGTCTCGCAATCTTAATAGACTGGGATAGAAATTCAGAATTGTGATTGTGAGAAGCAAATGATGTAACAAGTTGCTAAAGAGATCTTTTCCGGGGTTTTGCACATCGCTGAATCCGAAAATTGCTATTAGCACTTCGAATTATCAATAGTTTCCTCAAATTCAAGATGGCCGCCAAAAAAAATAATGCTTACCATGTGGGCTATCAAATGAAAGTGCGTCTTGAGTAGATTACAAATATATAACATGTTACCATATCAGCACTCACTGGTCAAGCATTTTTTTTAAAACAATGAAAATAATCAAGTTTTGGAGTTGACTTTGCATTCCCGTAAATTAAAAACGACTAAATGAATTTCTCTAAAATCTTTTATTAATTACTTGGGATGTCCTCTTAATTAACACGAACAAAAATTTCACCAGAAATATTTAAAAAATAACAGATTCTCAACCATTTTAACTTTTTACTCATTTGTGCAATCAATATATTGACAGTACTTCGTGCAATCCATCCTAGCACCACGACACTTACAATGGTTGAGAATCTGTTAGTTTTTAAATATTTCTGCTCAAATTTTTTTTTGTGTTAATTAAGAGGACATCCCAAGTAATTAATAAAAGATTTTAGAGAAATTCATTTAGTCGTTTTTAATTTACGGCAATGCAAAATCAACTCCAAAACTAGATTTTTTTCATTGTTTAAAAAAAAAATGCTTGATCAGTGGGTGCTGATATGGTAACATGTTATATATTTGTAATCTACTCAAGACGCACTTTAATTTGATACCCCACATGGTATGCATTTTTTTTTTGCGGCCATCTTGAATTTGAGGAAACTATTGGTAATTCGAAGTGCTAATAGCAATTTTCAGATTCAGCGATGTGCAAAACCCCGGAAAAGATCTCTTAACAACTTGTTACATCATTTGCTTCTCACCATGAAAAATAGAAGGAATTCTGAATTTCTATCTCAGTCTATAAGAGACACACACACAAGTCATGTAAAGTTTGTCTTTACAAAATTACTCTGTAGCCTGTATACTAAATCTTACCTATAGTTGTATAAGGAGTATAAGTCGCTCGCTTACCTGAAAAATAAACAAACATTACGTCAGTGCGATTCGAGAGTTGCTTAAAATACATAAGAAAATAATATGCCATTATTTAATTTTCTCAAACATGATTGGAAATGTTTGCATTCTTGTCACGAAATGAAGACATGAAGTTTCTTGTTTATGGCTCCCCACATTTACTTCTTGGCCTTAGGCCGTGAAGTAATGTATGGCGTAAGTATGAACGAAACATTATTGTCCGCTGCTCTAACTTTTTAAATTTGCGTACTAACACTAAACTGACAAAGGAAAAATTACATACAGTATTCTAATGTAATTCCATTTCTTACAAATACGTGAGTAGCGCCATCTATGTTAAATTACGAACATCGCGTCGAATACACGACAACTTGAATTTATTGAAAGCTACAACCCACAGCTTTCATGCTTTGCGTGGATGTTTTAAACGCGCGTTCTGTTATGACTATGTAATGATAGATGGCGCTGTAAACAAACTTATTTAGTAATATAATCTTTGGAAGTTCTCGAGTCTTTGTATGTATCTCTGTATGTTGACCGGATTGTCGTATAATTTAGTAAGTGGTTTTATAATATATATTTTTTCTTTAAAGTTTAAATGTGAGCCAAATCGGTCAAAGGGTTGACGAAATATAGGGTTCGCGAGTTCACATTCGGGCCGAAGCACGTTACTAGTAGTAGTAAGTAAGTAGAGCAAGGCAGCATCCCCAATGTACAGTACTGATTGCAGCATAAAGTACAGCACGTATTGAAAATAAATAGTCTTAGTATAATAAGGTACAAAGGAATTACTCGATCTCGGACATCTGTACAATGCACACATACAAATCTAGAACCGGAAATTGGATTTCCACAATTTCCTTAGATTTGATTTCATAAATAATTCCTAGAATTAAGTAGAATATATTTCCTTAAAAGCAACAATGGTCTTTCAAAAAAAGAAATTCAAGAGCTAAAATATTTTTGTTATAAAAAAGGCTGGCAACATCCGGTGAGATTTGGTCTCCACAGTAGAAATTATTAGGGTATTTTTCCTCATTTTATGTTGGTGTTTATAAATTCCTTTGAAAATAAAATAAAATCACTGATACCAGAGACTTTCTGCAAAATGTTTAGATCAATGAAAAAGAAATGAAAATGAAGGTGGAAGAAGATGAAAAGAAAAATATATTTACTTACTTATCTAGCAACGATTCGCCAGTATTCTTTAGTAATTTCATTCAGTGATTTTTAATACATACGAGGCTTTTTGACGGTACACCAAAGGGATTCTCCCGGTACTGATGTCGAGTTTGTATGGAAAAAACCGGGAATTACCGTTTTCGATGCTGGTTTTGTATAGAAAACCAGTACCTGGTAAGCACGGGTTCAAAACATTTTTTATGAAGTGATTTTTTTCAGAAAAAATCGCTTTTGTATAGACGAAGAGCTTTATATAGACCTTATTTTTTTTATATGGTCAGTTAATATGTTTTTGTTTTTCTTTTTGGAATAAATTTTATCCTTTGAGTAAAAATAACTACTTATATGAGTCGTATGTACTTCGCAGATACTCCTTTGTGGTAGTTATGGTCACGGTATCTCCTTAAACCCCTTTTAGATCAGCTTAATGTACGGTTAACTACGGAACCCTACACTGAGCGTGGCCCGACACGCTCTTTGCCGTTATTTCTGATACATCTGCGAATACTCTCGTACTTATGCCAACTCAAAGTTAGTTGTTCCATACTGCTAGAAAACTACGTAGATACCCGTCTAACTAACTTAATATATGATATCCAAATCCTGGCAGGCGTGCCAACAGAGCTCTAGCAAATTATCCCCGCTTAGCCAGATTCTATTCGGTGGCCTTAAACTAGAACGTGTTATAGTATTAAAGTGTGCAGCATAGCAACTACTTAATAATCTTAATATATGCAGCAGCATAGTGTGCTACCTATATTCATGAAAACATGATAGATATTATATGCGAAGCCCATGCGAAGATGGTAGGGTGACCTTGATACATGGACTTATTAAAAGAAATAGACACACAAATCAAAAAATTACGACATAAATGTGGGGTCAGAATGACATTAGCGAACAATTTTGCATTGATGATGAAGAACTGGGAAATTAAGGTAGGTAGGTACGAGTACCGTAAATTTCCATGAACGTAAAGTGATTTTCAACCCTAAAGTGTGAGATATCGTTGGATAGGTATTAATACCTATCCAACGATATCTCACACTTTAGGGTTTAACGAAAAAAAAAGAAGGGTAGGTACCTACCTAAATTTCCCAGTTTTAGGCATTGATATGTATATAAATACCAAATTACAGCTTTCTAGTACCAACGGTTACCGAGCTTAGCCGCAGACAGACAGACGGACATACAGACATGGCATATAAGGGTCCTTTTCTTAGTTGACTACGAAATCCTAGAAAGGAAGTGTTTTTACCTACTCATTAATACTAAAAGAATGCTTAAACATATCATTATTTATATTTATGCATTTTTTAGTAGGTATGAACATTGACAGCTGACTCCGGGTTATGGTTAACCCTGATTGGCGCAAGTATGGTTTACTTGTACAAACTTCAATAAATGTTTAACATAAATCCTCTCCTCTACCTCTGTACCTACTATTAACGATATTCATTCCTGTATTCGCGAGATGAAAAATCAACTTACTGTACTTCGGTTATTTACTTGTAAATTTTTTATTTCCATCCATGATAATATGGGACTCTCTAAAGGGCCGCAATGTGACCAAAAACCTCTTACAGCGTAAAAATGTCAATTGCCGCACTTGGTACGAAGTGAACGTGTCTAAGTGGAGCCAGCTTCGAATTTCTATTTTATATATTTCCAACTCGGAGCAGATATCAATTGTATTCCACTTTACGTCACATCATTTTAAAACGATCGGTACAGAAATAGATTTACACGATTTAAAAGTGCGGAAATTTACATCAAACCTCTCTGAATTTATTACCATAAGTTGTTGGGCTCGTTTGGAGCAGCTCTGAGACGAATCGCCCATCATCTTCAAACTGCAGCCACTTTAGACAAGACTGATACAAATGTCACTTCTTAAACACTTTTAAAACTGGGAAAAGACGATGAAAAACACTGTCTTGGCAAAGGAAATGTTGACACGCTTAATTATTTTTTTTGTCTCTCCATTCATCATATTTTGTTGACGAGGCTGCGTGAAGATTTGTGCGGTTGGTTGATAAATTGAAGAGCATATTTTTGGTTGAGTCTAAAGGAGTTTTTTTTCTATTCCGTGACGAACCCGAGCAGTGATCTTATACTAATACTGATACTTTGGCAATTATAAAAACTCACATGTACGAAACGTTGAAAAAGGTTTTTTTCTATAAACCGAAATATATGTCATATTCTAAAGAAAAAGACCAACTCCATCGGAGACCAAGCCGGGGATCGAACCCGATCTTCAGCTTACGAGGCTATGCCACCTGGTTTCAATGAAAGCCGGCGAATTTCTCGAGCATATGCAATCTATTAATGTTTCTTTCTGAAATTATATTAACTAACAATTATTTAAATTTCTGTTAAGACACTCGCATTTATTATTTTTTGTGAAATTCCCACCACCAAATGCCGTAAAATTTTGAAATTGTATTGTTCAAATATTAGTGAAGCTCGCATATTTCACCGTTGTTATATTTTAACATGATTAAGTTGAAGTTAAAGTTCATATAATTGTTATTTGAAATTAACATTTACATTTTGTCTTAAATTTTTATGACTGTAATTTCAAACGTATAGTTTAATCAGAATTCATTACATTATGGAACTATCTGAAAATTATTATTTTCGGCTTTTCAGTTTGTTTTTAAAAATAATAAACACGACTGCCGCATGTTTTTTAATTTTTAATTATTTAATTTATTTAACATTGCTTTTACAAATTTAAAAACGCTTTAATTGCAATTACTTTTGTGCCTAAGAAAGAAATATTCACGTCCAATTTTTTGTTTCTTATTTATAAAAAACAGTAATGTGACAGATTTCATATTCACACAGCTAAAATTCAAATATTATAAATAACGGCACCTACAATTTTTTCTCCAAATGATTTACATGCTGGATAAAAGCCTCCCCATATTTGCCACACCGCCTTAATGCAATGAACAAGTATCTTCTGTATTCTTTGGTGCAAGGTTACGTAATACTGCCAGTTTCTATTATTTACTAGTCTTGGCTTAGTTTGTATTAACATGAAGGTCAATATTTCATTAGTTTAGTATGGTTCATACTAGTGGACATACAGGACATGGGATGTTTTTCTCAGTACCAATAAATCTCTAAAAGGTAGTTCGCTGGCTGAGCTACATAAATGACAAAGTAGCTTAATGCGACTCCTTGATGTAGCGGCCATGGAGCAATTCAAGATAATAAAAATACAACTTGATTTAGGTATAAACTCACTCTTGTCGATGTAAGATACGAAGGACCAAGTAACCAAAAAGTGACCACAGTTATGCCTACTGGTGTCCAGGGCGCAGAGATCGAATGCGTCTTCTGCATTTGGGGCAGACAGCAAAACAACTACCAGATTTGTTACTAATAAGACACTTGACACAACTCACAGACTCACAATGATGCGTTCGAGTTGTTTCAAGCGCAACCGAGTTTTACCCGACTGCGCAACGCAAAGAAGGGTAATGTGTTTAACAGTCTATATTGTATGTATGTTTGTTCCTTTGTGGCAAACTAGAGATCAAACGCGTGGGCCGATCTTGATGATTCACACGTCAATCGATCCGTCATCTTTGCGCAAATGTCACTAAAGACATGGCAATAATAAAAATTTAAAATTGCGATCATGAGACGCCAAGAGCAAAAATATGTATTAACAGAATCGTCTCATTAATTATATATTTATGGTACTGCACTCTTATTAGGTTCAGTGACTTGCAATAGAGAAAATTAAACATGGTACATATACTGTTAAGCTCTGTTATATTTATTATACAGAACCATCGTTTAATAGTAAATACTTCTAGCTAATATGAAGAAGCAAGACAAACTTCAAGGTCAAAATAGTTTTCCCATCTGTGGATAAAGCATGTTTTTCCCACTCGTTATAAAGGCTAAATGAAGGCTTTCCGTGCTAGTGAAGTGTAAAACATATTAAGCTCTATTATGTATTTACTAAAACGGGGCTTAATCGTGTATAGATTTTGAAAACAAACCTCCGTTTTAGTAAATACATAATGTGTGAAAATCGTGAAAGTTTAAATAAGTATATTAAGCTCTAGCTTATAAGCACCATTCGTGCTTTACAATTGCAAAGAATACGATTTAAAAGTCCGAATTAGCCTCCAAGTCGTAGGGTGTATTATTGGTTGGTAAAGCCAGTGGGCATTCATGGTTGAAATACTAGCTGCCCAACGCATCTGCGGCAGGAATTTGTAACCAGGAGTCTGGAAGTAGATAATAAATATTTTAAACTTCAATCAAAGTTGTTTGTTTCAAAAAACCTTTGAACCAAATGCCACGTTTTGTATGCTAAAATTTGTCTGGATTTATAAACGTTTCATTTGCCTAAGAGATATTGTGAAATTGGATGAAAAATCTGTCGTAGGTGATGTGGGGAATTATTCAATCCATGCCGAGCGCGGGCGAGTAGATCGCTCTTGAAAACCAGTAAAAAGTGAACCCTCTTATTTACTTAATTGGTGTTCAAGCTAAGGCTGGAAAAATCAGTTCCAACCTAACCCCGTCCAAGAGCATAATGGTCCTTGTCTGGCTTCTTAATCTAGAAGCGCAGTGTTACCTCAAATATGCTTCCCAAAAGAGACTTCAGGGCCCTTACCGCGACGTCTTAACGCGATTCAGTATAAGTTCAGTTTAGGCTCAGTTGTATGGAAGCGAATCAGTTTAGGTCGTCAACTGAATCGCGTTAAGTCGTCATGGTAAGGCCCCAATGTGTTGAAAATTTCAAGCTCGTTCTTTTCATTACAGATTCCGGTTGGAGAGCACGAGATGGCCGAAGAAATTAACCCATGTACTTAAGAAATTCCGGCTGGTCTCCCACCTAAGCGCCTGCAACGCACAAAACCCTCAGGTTGCGGGTGTCCATAGGCAAAGGTAATTGCTCATCATCAGGTAATAAGTACCTACTTCGGGTTTGCCTCCTGTTTCATAAAACACGTACCGCAATGACCGGAACGTTAGTGCTCAGCTCTAAAAGTCAAATTACTCAAGCTTGCGCTACGTGTAGTTACGGGAACGCACAACTTGATCACAAAGCGAAAACGTTCCATTACTTCGTAATGTGATTGAGTATTCTTTCGCAGGTAGATTTTTATTGGATACGCGATTTAAACTTTTTCCCTGCTGATCATATTGATAGGTTATTTTTGAATAAGACGCAAAAAGAGTCTTAGGGATGACTTACACTAGAACGGGACAGGACGGGACGATCTGGCAATTTCTTGGAAAAATCACGTCATAGCTCGAAGCTCTTGAAGGTCACGTGACGTTTTTTATAGAATCTGACAGATCGGCACGGCCCGGTCACGTCCGTTCTAGTATAAAAAAATAAAAATAAAAATATTTTATTGAGCTGACAAAAGTTTCTTAATTCTTACTAGAATACTATAGTATATAGGTTTTACTATATAAAAACTATAGTAAAACCCAAAGGTAAGTAAGTGTATCTGACCCCCGTACGAGTTTAAACTGTATCACGGTGGGTCAGAAGTATGAGTCGTTATTTATACGATATTTTTTTGTGCAAAGTTTATATTTATCACCTCGATTTGTATTAATATAATAATAATAATTACTTGCGTCTTACAATGCAGGGCAGCTTGTGGCGAGCTGTTGGGGAGTAGCGACCCCACGTACCTGAGCGCTCCTGGGGGACTCCGTTGTCCGACCAAGTCCTCCGCCTCTGGCTTGCCTTAACCGGCCGTCCAGAGTGGAGTCGCGAGAGCTGTGTTCTCGAGGGTAGATGTGGAAACCTAAGTGGCGACTTGGCTATATGTTTAAAGTCCAGTCACACCTCTCTACCCCCAGCCCTCATACCGGTGTTGCCCTCGAGCCATCCTAGATGTCGCTTTTTGTGGGGGCCCATCTTATGTGGGCGAGTCACCGTTTGCCGGAAATAAAATTGATTACCATTTTGTTAGGCAGACGTCCGATTTTCTTCTTATCTCCATAACTCGGGCAGGTGCAACATCCGCTCGGTGTACCCCTTACATTTCATTAAATTGTCGAAAGGGCCTCTGCGTGTTGGCTTCGGCTCCGCGTACGCCTCCCAAAGGTCCGGAACACCATTGTTCCGTGATGGGAAAGACATATAAATAACTATAATAATTTCAAGGTGGCAGCGTGGCTCATTACAGTGCTTTCAAAACTTTAAAGCTGTGTGTTATTTATTAGTGTTTATATAAAACCGGCTGTTAAATGTACCGATACCTACATATAGATAAAAAAAGAATACAGGTGCCCATTTTCTGCCAGCCACATCGTAAATGCAGCGAGCGTAATGTAACTTTAGTTATTGTCACTGTGTCACGAAATGAACAATGTTCATAATTTTAGTTGGCCTTCCTTTCTCGTCATTGTAGTTCAAACAATTTATGGCAAGGCAAAAATGAAACAAAGCATGTCAGAGACCAAAACTTGCAAAATTAATTTAGCCCCTCTCAAAGACATTGAAGTGAATTGGGTAGAAAGAGAAATAATGGAATGTAAGCAAACTCCAGTATCCCAAAACCTAATACTTACTTGACAGGAACAAGGTTTTGGGGAAACTGTTATCGGGAACTGTGCTACTCATGACCGAGAAACCCTTCGTGCGTTCGTTTATTAATTTATTTGCTTTGGCTGTTAATCAGCTGGACTGATACTGTTAGTATCTGTCATTTTCGTTATAAAAAAAAACACCGATTTTTGCGGGAGAGGGACACGTCAAATGTATGGCTATTCGTACGTAACGTACAAATAGCTATGTCAGATAAACGTCAGTCCATACAATGAGTATGATTGTTTCTCAAATGCACTCGGCAGAGCGGTAGGCCGGCTGGATTTAATTCTCAAAGTTATTTGTTCGAATTTGCTTTGCAACGGTATTTAAATATTCAGATAACTAAATTTATTGTTTCGATGTTCGAGGTCTACAGTTGAGGTTTGTGACTAAAGTTAATTATCTACGAGTTGCTGGGTACCTATATTCTTCCTTCTGTACATGAGTGAGTGGTATGTGACTTATTTTATTCAGTAAGCCGTTAAACGAAAAAATAAATATTTTCGGACAACTCCAGTTATTTTATGAGATTATAAAATTTCAATACTGCAGAATACCCCATATTATAAAAGTATGCTTGAATTTCCAAAGACCTACCTCAAGTTTGTTATTTTAAAAAAAGGTCGACTTAAAATTAAAACGTAGCCGACAAACCATCCAAAAACATTATTTTTATATAAACGTAGTAACAGTCGTGTTATGCTATGAAAATACGCTAGTATAAGACCCTAAGTGCGCTTTTCCATCAGGTGCGTCTGAAGGTCAGACTGGCCCTCGGGAGTCCGTCCTGTGACGGAGGATTGTAAACGGTATTTATGACCTCCTAAATTTGCCGCTCAACGGACTCTGGGGTCCGAGGCTGTAAAAGCTGGTTAAATTATTAACTTTTGTCTTAGATACTCAAAAAATGTTTTTATTCACAATGATGAAAACAGTTTTTTTGCAGTTTCTTTAAATTTACTAACGAGTTATTTTATGTAGCAATTGACAGACAGTTAATTTACCGCTTCGCACTCAGGGTCATTGACCTTATCAGCTGTTGAAGTATCGTTCAGGACTTTTGTTACACCCTGTTTAGTAAGAATCACGTGATAGCTCGGAGCCCTCGGATGTCACGTGACGTTTTCTATAGAAACTGACAGATCTTCCCGTCCCACCCTGTCCCGGCACGTCCCATCCCGTTGTAGTGTGAGTCATGCTTTATCCTATTAGTGTGATTTCCACTATAGATCGTGTTGATTTTTCAAAAAAACAACACGTTCAAAAAGTATCCGCTGTCTAAATTTTAATCGTTGTGTAACTATAGGTACTTGCTTACTTTTTTACTCCAAAGCTTTTTCTAATACATGGTAATTGGTATTTAAGATTTTTATAATCGTCAAAGGAAGAATTTAAAAGGGGTAAGCCTTTTAAATTGTTCCTTTGACGATTTACTCTAGAGGGTTGGCAGCACTAATATAAATAATTAAAACGAAAAATTGGTAATGTTCTCACAAGTTCGCGTTCGGTACTTGGCGTAGCGTAACGTCATTTTAACCCTTAACCGCCTACCTTCCGTCTCACAGACTCATTCAAATTTAAAAAATGTAATAGACCTAAGTGCGAGCTTCCTAGAAACCTCTATTTCCTTGTACCTTTCCCCCTCCTGCCTCAGTGCCGCGTCACCACTCACCGGGGTCGATCGTGTACGCGTTTAGTTTTGGCGAGTATATTGCTGCCTCCGACCGTCTCTGAGACGGGTGGTAGGTGCATATGTATTTTTTCTTAGGGGTCTCGGAGACGGGTTGTAGGTGGTTAAGAATTTATGCATTACTATTTTTTTCTTTACATTGGTGTTGAAGAACGGTAGGAAGTACGAAAAACCTGCTGTACTTGTGACCCGAAGAAACGCAGAACTCATAGTACATGTGTTTAGAATGCCAAAACACCAATTTGCCTACAATGTTCGAATAAATTGTGCTTTCACTGCTGCGAAAAGTAGTAACTAGGTGGTCTGCAATTTTATCAAAATACTGCCCTTTTCACAATGATATTTTGTTAATAAGCTTTGTTGATCATTGAATAATTATAAATGATTACTTCAATCTTTATATAAAGTTATAATTTTAGTGGATCTCACCCTCCAAAGGATATATAATTCCTAGAATAAAATTAAGGATTGGCCCCAGATGTTTTAAGAAAAAATATATAAAATATTCAGGTTTTTGATGTTATTATTAGATTAATTAATAATTTAATTTGTGTATTTTGTTGTTTTTATTTTAAATTACCTATATGATCCATAACATTTAATATTTAAGGGCGATATTATTTAGCCGTCCTAGGGACGGGAGGTAGGTGCTTGTGTGATAAAAACAGTAGGTTAAAAAAGGGTAGGGTTAAAAAAAAGGTCATGAGCATGTCGGGCCATGCTCAGTGTAGGGTTCCGTAGTTTACCGTCCGTCACAATAGCTGAACTTAAAAAGGGTATTAATAGAAATCATGCTTATAACAATTAAAAAAGCATCGCAGCTCTTACGACCTCTTTTACCCTCTTTTGACCTTTTTTTTTACGAGCTCTTTTAACCGGGAAGATACGTATTTTGCAAAAAATCAAAACTTACTAAATTAAATGATATTCGTGTTGTGACACTGCTTCAAGTCTGAAATAGGCATTAAATTGAAAAATAAATGTTGAAAGTTTTCAAAGGAAATTAATAAGACTTTGTGCTTAAAACTAGAATGAATTTCAGCTGAACAATCCGAAATATAATGTACAGGTATTGAGAACTTTGTCATTATCAGAAAAAGTGACCAAGGCCCCCAGTGCGCAGAGCTGGGATCTCCTGCTTTCGCGGCAGCTGTCGTTTAACTGTTTCGTGTAATATCGCATCGATTGTTAATTAGCCAGCGCCACCTATTTGAACATTTTATTTTATTAATGCTTTACAATTGTACATCTATAATTATTTTACGTATTCAAAAACCCTTTTCATGAAAATATACACAATAAGAATGTTTGGCTGTTTGCATTATACTTGAATTGGTGCTCGCTGAAAATAAATACAATTTATACGGGCTTTTGCAGCAGGTTTTACCGAAAAAAAAAGACTTACCTACATATTTTAAATTGCCGTCAGAAAGGAATTTCGCGGGTTACCAAACAGAACAATATTAAGAGCCTTACTTTCTAAAACAAGAAGTTTCTAAGATCCCAGACTTACGTCTATCATTAAAGAAACATTTATAAGACTTTAGATTACCTCTTACAAGATGGTGCAATATTTCTCTGACTTAACCCTTAAATTGGCAAGATATAAAAGTTACAATTATTTTTGTTTTAATCGATAAGATCTGTTTAATATATTCCATAATACCCTATTAAAAAAAACCGGGGTTTTCAAATTTCCGGAAAATTTATGTACCACATGTGTCACAGTGCCAACTGAGCAATAAAATGCCTTATCTGGTGAATGTGCCTTGTGTGTAGGTACCATTGCCAAGAGCTTCGTAAAATATCGAATTATAAAAAAATGCACTTAATTGCTATAAAACCTTATTCAAAATATGATTCGTGCATGAAAACACTAAGTACTCACTTTAGGTGAAAAAAAATTAAAGCAATTTCACAGATTTTGACAGTGCATTATGTTTGATTCATCTCCAGAAGCCGATACGTCATCCAAACATGAATTACTTGCCTACTCCTTGTAAAACCAAAGCCAAGGTTTTGTGGGCTCGAGTCAGTTTTCAGCATTGTCAAAGAAACACAAACATGCTGTAAATTCATACCAAAAAGAAACAAAAACCCACAAAAATGTGTACTTAATTAAAAAAATAAACATATTTCTGACAAGTTGGAAACGGTACTCGTAGTACCCGTTATCTTGGACCCGTAATTTTCTATGTAACTTGCAACGGCACTCCTGTGGTATACACAAATGTTACGCTTGCCTAATTTTTAAATTCGGAAGGAAACAAGTGATTTCGTAATTATTATTATAGATTAATGTTTCTAAATTAAGATTCACATATGACAAATTAAAATTACCACACCAAAACCATAAAAAAATGTAATAACTTCCCAAGGGTACCAGCCTGGGTTTTATTCGCGAACGAATTTTAACATAGACCAAGCAGGAGGTCCCGTACCTTACACATAAATACGCTAAAAACGCTGAACGGATTTAGATGAAATTTTATATGGGGATAGTTTGACTTCGGAGTAATGAGAAAGGATAGTTTTGTTCTAATTCTACGCGTACGAAATACGAGCAAAAGCTATAGCTATTATAAGTGACTGCGAGCAAATTTATCAAACACTGTCTAGTGCAGAAATCTATTTACAAGAATAGCCAGTAAATAGCCCGTTTTTGTTTCAGTAGCCACAGCTTTCAAGGTAATTTATAGCGGTCTTAAGGGATACCCGGGCTATGGCGCAAATCTGACCGGTCCATTGTTTATAGAAAAATTATTCGTCCATTACATCCGGAATCAATTTCAGTTTGACGTAGGCTGTATTACGGTAAACCTCTTTTGTACAAAGTATAAAGTAATGACATGATGTTTTTCAAGCCCTTCTCGTAATTATACCTACTTTGTGATATGTTTTTATATATGCACACCATGCTTTTTTCCCGTAAACTCGACTTCCGTAAATTCAGGTGGACTCAATTCAGGTTAATTTCTTTAAGATACTATTGCATTGTTAACTATTACATTTAAATTAAACACCTTAGGACGGATAAATCGCGTTTATTAACACCATGACACTACGTTTCGAGCCCTTTTACATCAATAAACTTGTTGTATATATTTCGTTCACATAGGTAAATAAGCCTAATGTAAATTTCTGGTTCTATATTCAAATTAGGGGGTTATGGATTTTTACAGGTATAATTTTTTTTACAACAAGTAGGATTAAAATATAATTGCATTTGAATTTGTATGTCTTTCCCATCACGGAACAATGGTGTTCCGGATTCCGGACCTTTGGGAGGCGTACGCGGAGCCGAAGCCAACACGCAGAAGCACCTGCCCGAATCATGGGACGCACGCAGAAGCAGCACACGCTAGGGTGTATGGACTATCGAGATTTCATGGAATCTGAAATATACTGGACTATTAAGTGAAATAGGTGTACGACGGGGTATAGAGAATAAAACCGGACACCTGCCTAACAAAATAGTAGGCAGTAGCTACTAGTAAATGGTAGTTAGTAGTGACCCTGCCGGCTAAGCCGATGGTCCTGGGTTCGAATCCCGGTAAGGGCATTTATTTGTGTGATGAACACAGATATTTGTTCCTGAGTCATGGATGTTTTCTATGTATTTATGTATTTGTATATTATATGTATATATCGTTGGCTGAGTACCCGTAACACGCCTTATTGAGCTTACTGCGGGACTTAGTCAGTTTGTGTAAGAATGTCCCGTAATATTTATTTATTTATTTATTTATAAATTGTCGAGCAGGTTATCTTGGTTAAATCTGACACAGCATGATCAACCTTTCTCTTATTCATTTTTGTGTTCACAAGAAGTAGGTACATCGTTTAATTAAGAACTCACTTTAGCAAAAATTTATGGCACGTTTAAATCGTACTCTTTATTATGTTGTTTAGTCAGATTTAATATTAATTTATTACGTTCTTTACCTATTTTACTATTGATTTCTACAAAAACTAATTAAAACCATGTTAACTTGAAGAAGTCCAGACTTACAATAAACAAGAACATTCAAATCATAACACTCAGTCAAAATTTCTTATAGGATTGTTACGACAAAACTCTGTAAATTTAAATCCCGATAGAAGAATTGGCAAAATTTTGTTTTGTGTTCAGTCAAATCACGACCCTAGGTTTTAAGAATAACAGTGCACATTGCAATGAAGCTTTTGAATGTTTTTGATGGAGTTTGGGTCGGATGCTAGTGCGGGACGCTACCTGCGTAGACACGCTGGGACCGTCCCATCTCCCACGAACTAATGTAAAAGCTGGCGGAATGGCTGAAAGCGCCGAATTTTAAAACGTAATATTTTTTTGTTTTATTTTAGTTAATTGCACATATAACACGACTTGTTAGTCGGAGCAACAAAAACAGACTGAAGGTGGCAGCAGCATTAAATGGACATTGCGTCAGCTTGCTATCATTCAAAAAAATCCCTGCAATGGGCCCGAAATCAAATCATACGATCTTATCCGTTGTCCGATCTTAGTCGAACGCACCTTACCTAGTCATTTATTTTGTATGAAAAAAAAAATGTTTTTTACAATTGAAAAAAAAGGCGATATCTTAGACATCTCCTATTAATGTATAAGTAAAGAACCGTGTCGAATTTAACCGAAAAAAACACGGTGTTTCTCTCTCTTCTCTCTATTTCCATTGTAAACGTTTGTCCCACACATTACTCATGGTTCACAGTAGAATTTCATAGTTTAATGCATGTTTGCGCTTGGCGAGCGAAAACACTGCGAAACGTGAAACGCGTGCAATTTGATTGTACTATAGCACTGAGGGTTTGGAGTCATGAAAAACATTTAAGAATTACTTATTGTTGAATAGGCACTAAACATAAAACAGAACCTGTCGGTAGACTGTCTTTCTCCGGGACTCGGGAAGGAATCCCAAAAACACTCACTCATCATTAGGGGAGCGCGATTCGAATCTATTAGGTGTTATCTATCGCGAAGGTGCAGGAATGTAATCTCGCCGGTGATGGATGGATTCCCGTTCACTTCACGTCAATACCGCTTTTGGTGAAGGTATAAAATAATTAATTTTTAGTGCTACAGTAGAAAGTATTCAGCACACTTTTACATACGCGTTCAGAAGTGAATGGGCAGTTTATGAATGAATGTATTCATAAACTAAACTGCCCATGCAATCAAATAGGCATTGGCGTCCATAGGTATATAGGTTCTTAGTGTCTAGATATACCTATGGACTAAATAAGTCTTTAAAAAAAAAGATTATATCTGTAACCTACTAATAGCTAGCGAAACAACCGCGAGTGAAATTTGAAGATT
The DNA here is from genome assembly GCA_949128165.1 of Lathronympha strigana. NCBI lineage: Eukaryota > Metazoa > Arthropoda > Insecta > Lepidoptera > Tortricidae > Lathronympha > Lathronympha strigana. The sequence continues at coordinate 8,951,168 of OX421911.1, forward strand.
TTGATATTTCATAGTGATTATAAAAAATAGGATTTATAGATATCAAGGGAAGTATATTTTTAATAATTGATTTAAGGTCAAATTCTGGAAAGTGTCTACATATTTGCCTATATCATTTAGACGCCTAGATCTCAATATTGATAACAACTACGTTTATAAGTACCTGATATTTACATACATAAAACTTCAGCATATTTCCTTCAAACGGTTAAACGTGAAGACATGATTTTTAACAAAAGCCTCGATACTTTTATTTTTCAAACATAGGTCCTTTTTTATATAATTTTTGTCAGAATGTCGTAACGATTTTAACTTAAATAATTGAGTAATACCTAGTTCTTAAATCTGGTAAAAGCTTTTATCTACAAACAATGTAGTTTCGTTGTAAACAGCAATTATCTGATTACGTGGTTTATTTTAACGCGCCACTATCGCCTTTTCATGTTTCGTGTGCTCTTGCAACTAAATCTATCCCGCTCTCTTTTGCTGAACCATGTGGACTTTTAACATTACAATTACAATTTAATTTAACGAGTGATTTTACCATTGATCTTTGTTTTTGCGAGCTTCCGATATTTAACAGCTGTCAACTGTCAGATGACTAATGCGTCCTCCTGCTAAGGTGGCGCCGCTGGTTAACATAGCACACAAAAAAGTTTCGCGAAAATGTGTAATAAATTATTTTAGCGTGAATCATAATTCACGCTAAAATAATTTATTTAGTACAATTAAGTTAAAGTTTGTTCCACATTTAGCAATAAAATATGTACTAATTGAGTAAATTTTGAACAATCGGGAAAGCATAACGGGATTAAACCCGCCCTAAACGATTAACCCTCTACCGTAATATCTGGCCTGATTTTTCTATTGCTCACCAAATTCTTGCCGGAGATGAACCAATTAATGAGGTCTCTGATTAGGGGTAGTGTCTAATGTTATCGGAATGTAATACTTAGCTTATTCTGTGTGTGTGTGTGTGTGTGTGTATGTGTGCGTGTGTGTGTCGTCTGCATTTCACAGGGCTTTTATTATTAAATAATAAATGATAATAATATCTTTGAAATTAAACACTTTAGTACGGATTAATCGCGTTTATTAACACAATGACTATACGTTTCGAGCCCTTTACAGCACTCGTTTTCACAGGATTGAGAATTGAAGTCATCATCTTAACCCTGTGAAAACGACTGCTATAAAAGGGCTCGAAACGTAGGGTCATGGTGTTAATTAACGCGATTAATCCGTTCTAAAATGTTTAATTTCAATGAATAACAATCGATAGAAGACAATATTAATAATGTCTTTTTTTTTCAATTTAGACACATACAATGCACTTATAAACGTCCAAAAATAAAGCTACTACCGGGTTTTACCCACCCACAGCCCGAGAAGATTATTACCGGCAAGAAACTCGGCGGTATTTTTTTTTTTTAAAACAATTTACAGAAGTTGTAAAAATATTTACAATAGGTGGTTCCAAAAGAAACCATATCAAAAGAAAATCTCAATCTCAAACGCTTTTATTTTATTTTAATGGATCGCTCTAAGCGAATGCTCGTCAAGCTAGTAAAATAGCCGTTGCTATTTTTATCGTTCAGCGAACACATCGTGAAAGAGAAGGTTCCTACCGGTACAAGTTTCATCTCTGATTGCTAACACTTGCTATGGATCACGTGGTCAAGTTATAACAGAGATCAATTCAGCCGAGACAGTGTTTTCTGAATTGGAAAGGTGTAATGGATTGGCAAGTGATGCGGCAGATTGTGAATGAACGCCTATCTCTAATGATCTACGGGGGTATAGGTACCTACATTATCATTTACCGCTACGTCGTAGCGCCGATGACATGCATTTCCCCCTTTGAAGCGAAAATGGCGCGAAGAGAGGCGACGACAACGTGTCGTGATTAGCGCTGAATGACTGGATGAGGAATACTCGTAAACACATTATCTATGCATAATCCCTTACTAACATAATAGAGGGCGAGTGTTTATATGTTTGTTGTGGAAACGAACATACTTACTTGAAGTTGACAGTTGAATGTGGCAGCTCGACTAATGTAAATAATTCCAAGGTATTTATATAAGCAATACTGCAAGTTATAAGGTAAGCATACAACGGTTACATTCGACAGTCAAAATGCATGTCGCGGCGGTTAAGGTCTGCTACATTATCGAGAGAATGTACTTATCCTTCAGAAATAAAGTGACGACACCAGCGGCACCGTTGTGTCGTTTTCTAAATCCTATGATAATATAGTTTCGCCACTGAAATCAAGGAAATTGATAAAGACCACCACACGTTTGCGCTGCAACTACAACGCAACGTCGCTACAAACGGAATTTTATCATTATCCTCATTTTAAATTGTCTGCCACCGTCAGAAGTCGTTATTGTTATTGATTGTTTGACTTCTCTGGTGTTGTCACATAGCGTTTGCAAGGAAAATTGCTTTGCAGTTTCAGAGCCTTTTCTCATCATAATATTTTTTGCATCTCGATTCCATCTTAGCGTTCAGACTGTCGATAAAAAGGCAAGGAAAGATAGAGAAACTGTTATCGTGTTATATACCTATTTACTACAATGGGGTTTCATTGCATAGTCTAAGAACACTTTGAAAATCAGTCAGCCAGTGTTTCACCAAGACTACGGGAGCAATTTGTCGCCCTCGAAACGTCGGATGTAAGTTTTCAAAACTTTACGCGACTGCCCCGTTTAAGTAAATTTATAATGTTTGAAAACCGTGTAAGCGTTAAATAGGTGTATTGTCATATTCTAATGTGCGTGTTAAAAAAAAAACATTGGTCATCATTGACTCTAGTCGGTCATCTGACTGTTATGGAGAGTTTCCTCAATGAAAAACTCTCGTTTGCAAAGAAATCATTTAAAGCTTCTAGGCACTGTCGAAAGGACATCTGCCTAATGGTGCAAAGCCCAAATTTGATGGAGCAGGAGAACTAAGCCTCGTTGAAATTGGTTTGAGTTTTGGTTGTCTCTGTTGACGGAGTCTTTTGCCACATCACATTTCCAATAAAGAGTTTTGTATTGTATTGTATTATTCGATATTCATACAAGCTTATATGCGGCTTCTTTTTCGTTCAAGTGATCTAATTCTTATTCATCTACTTAGAGTTCAGTACGGCTCAGGGAGTCTGAGACTCATAATATGGCAATCTCCTTAAGTTAAATACATTTTTGAAAAGGCAGTGGTAATAATAAAAGGTTATTCCGTGCATAAGTTAAGAGAAATTCATTGGTGGTTCGAACCTCGTACTTATTTTTTAATAATAGTGCAGCGCTTTAAAAAAAGTACTTATTTCCTTTTTCATCGAAATTGTAAATAAGATAATATACATCCTTGAGAATATTCCTCGTCCATATCAATTTTGTCGTCTTATTTGAATTGTAATAAAGACATACCTTTAAATATTAAATTATTTCACAATGAAAGCAAGAAATTGATGAATTGCTTTGATTTTTAAAGAAGTAATCTATTTTTAGGCAGCACCAATATCAGAACTTACACTGTCGCCAGTCACTCCATACATCAAGTCGCGGCCGATGTATGGAGTGCATGGAACCGCGCCGGAGAACGTCATATCGAGGGTTGCCTGGTGAAACCCAATAAGTGACAAAAAGTGAGATTTTAAAGTAAAAACAGTTTGAGATGGATTCGGTATCGCTCAATCTAATGGTAATATCGGATAAGCAGATTTGACATGTATTACGGAAATATGTCGATTTGATACCCGATAAGTACTTGATTTCAAGTTTTAATTTAGAACTAAATACTACAAGTGCATTTAAGGCTTCAGTTTTTATTATTACTTAGTGCAAGAACCACACAATACACATTTATAGGTATTTAGTGCAGAGATATCTATACTAAATTAAACTAAACACACATCGTAAAACCAGATACTATTACTTATCGGGTATTACCTCAGTACGATTCGAACCTAAAAAGGATTTAAGTAAGAATTAAAATACGTTAAAACCATTTATCGGGTTTTACTTTTACGATATTATTTGTTAAATGTACAAACTACTTCAAGGTAAAACCGAATAAACAAATGTATAGTACTTATCTAAAACATTTTTTTGATGAAATATTATGTTAAGTCTAGTTATCGAATTCTAGCACGGGCCTTTAATAAATTTCTTTAAAAAAAATCCGGGGAAGAACCCAATAAATATGTTTGACGACCGCAAGGTCATGCGCTGCCTCGACAAGTAGCGGCTGGATCGCAAGCGCCCCGCCGCTGCGTCGTTGCAAATTTAATTGGAAATAGCTGTTAAAACTTGTGACGTATTGTGTTAATGATGGCTGTGTATGTGTTAAAAGTTTTGTGATGGGTGACCGAGGCAGAAAATTAGTGCATCAGCTATGCTAGAAACAGGTAAAATCTTATTTTCTAACCTAGAAATACATTTAGAATTGTCGTATAAAATAAGATTGGTACTTAATTATGTTATGACTTAATCGCCTGAACGATAGGTAGGTATACGTCGCGTTTATAGTACCTACTGTCCTTAAATACCTAACAATAAATCTAAGCTATTGTAAGATTGTAACCGTTAATATGTCGATAATTGTTGTTGTTTCGTTTAGAGCGAACTTATCGGGTTTTAGCACTATCTATTAATCAAACTACGCGACTTTGAGTGATGCTTACGGTACAAAATAACAAAACAAACAAATGACATAATCGCCTGAACGATAGGTATACATCGCGTTTATAGTACTGTCCTTAAATACCCAATAATAAATGTAAGCTATTGTAAGATTGTAACCGTTAATATGTAGATAATTGTTGTTGTTTCGTTTAAGAGCGAACTTATCGGGTTTTAGCGCAACCTATTAATCAAACTACGCGACTTTGAGGCTTACGGTACGAAATAACAAAAAGTACTTTAAATTAATACGTTTAGTTAAATTATTAAATAATATTAATAACTTTTTTGCATTCCAACTGAATGAGGCAACTCTAAAGTAATTTTTTGTCTTGTTTGAATGCATCTGTCTTTAATAAGTATAATTTTCCATAACCCAGTATTTAATCCACCACTTTCACCTAATAGTCCAGCATATTTTAGATTCCATTAAATCTCAATAGTCTATACACCCTGGCGGGTGCTGCCTCTGCGTGCGTCCCATGACTCGGGCAGGTGCAACATCCGCTCGGTGTACCCCTTACATTTCATTAAATTGTCGAAAGGGGCTCTGCGTGTTGGCTTCGGCTCCGCGTACGCCTCCTAAAGGTCCGGAACACCAGTGTTCCGTGATGGGAAAGACATATCAATAATAATACATTGCTTTAATAATTGTATAAACATACACATATAAATATAAATATACCTACATATAGGTACATACATAAATAAATAATGTACCCAAGTATAAGTATGCGGAACATCTATCAAATGAGCAATTTAGAGAGGTGTTTACGTACCTTGCACTTGAAGGAGAATTTGCTCTGTATTTGCGTGTATTTCAACCTTGTTTGTAAATACACGCTTCAGGTTCTTATGTAAACAATAGTTTTGGGATTTATTTGACGTATATTTGTTTATTTGAATTTTTTCGCGTTTGAGTCTATTGGGGTGCTTTCGTAAACTCCGATTGTATGTGATTTTTTACTGTACAAATGCACCCCATGGAACTAAAATCAAGAATATAATTATAACAGGTAAAAGAACTCATAAAATGACGAATCCCAGGTAGAAACGAATGCCTCCTTACGTGTGGGATAAATTCGTACAATTCCCACTTTTTAGGAAAATCGTTATATTGGCCAAATTGTTTTGGATCAAATCAGAAATGCACTGTTATTATAAACAGATAACTGGACCATGCAATGGCATTAATTTAATTTTTAAATAACTGTTAGTTTTTATTTTACAAGGCCCAGAGCAAAAATTGTACGAAGCCTACCCACTTTCCCCTATGGTGTTATAAGATCAATCATTATAATTATGTAGTTACATGTATGCCTTTATGTGTACTTACCCGAGTTTATAATCCCGTGACTGCCCGTACTTATATGATTTTAAGTGATTGCGTTTTTGGTACACATTCTTTAATTTATTCAATTTCAGACAATGACTCCTTCAATCTTGATGAATCGTTTTGCCGCCCAAAAGCACAATATTGTCATCGATGATAATAGTAAGGCAGACTTTTGTAAGTATTTTGAAGATTACGTACATACTGGGTGATTTTTGGGTCATGGAGCAAGAGTGAACAGGGTGCGTAGCCAAGATGCCAATCGCTCACGCTCAGTCGCTAACGAAACGCAACTGTCACTGTCACACTAATAAGGAAGAGTGGTAGAGACAGGTAACTACGATACGTTATCAAGCGTGAGCGATTGGCATCTTGGCTAAGCACACAGGGTAGGTATCGGGGAAGAACACACTACCCAACTTTCACTACGACAATCATGAAATCGTGAAAAAGAAATCTTTGATTGTTAAATATCGATCAACTAATACTTAGGAGAAACTAAATATCAATTAGCTCTTCATTAGGAGACCTTTTTTCCCGAATTCGTGGTTGTCCACAGAGAGTTGTGAAAGTTGCTCAGTGTGGCCCTCCCCAGTACTCTGTTAACTGTTGCTCCATGACCCAAAAATCATTCCGTATAAAACACCTATACGGATTACTAGGGTAGATTAACTTTTTTATAAGTGTTTTATAAGTAGGTAATAAAACCTATAAGTAACATTAACAGCTTTTTAATTTTTGCGAAAACCCAATAAGTCGACACCCCTTGGTAAAAAACGTTTTCTTACAGGAAAACTAAATTAGTTATATAGCTAAAACACAAATTAACTTAAAGTAGATAAAATTACTTTACACGGAGAACTTATAAAACTACGAATTTACTTACCAAATTAGTGTTTGATGACCATAAATCTTTAACTTCATTTTTCTCGAAACTAGGTTTCTCATACTTATTGGGTTTCACCAGGCAACCCTCGATATATGCTATATATATATATATATATATATATTTTATTAGATGATATTCCACAAGTGGTATAACATGGCAATACAATCTAGCCGTTTTAGGCTAATAAGTATTTTGATTTTAACCTAAACTACGAATACAGAATAAACTAAGAATGTGTCCATTAACACTTTTCTTATTGTCTCTATTAAGGCGAAGACACTTTGTTCATGTGATCTTTATATGTAGTACTCACTGCACTAAATTCACTATTCACTACACTAAAAGTATTAAATCAACTCAAAAGGTTTTATTCTTTTCAGTCTTCTTTTTAAATTCGTGATGTCGAGGAGCTGGATGGCATCGACGTTAACGTGATGATGAAGCCTTTGATCGTGGGCTTTGGCGTATTTTTTAATAATATCACTAACAGATTCCACTCCTAGATCCCGGTGGAGGTCATCATTTCGTATGTACCAGGGGGCGTTTACTACAGCTCTTAGTACTTTGTTCTGGAATCTTTGAATTATCTGTAGATTGCTATGTTTGGTACAGCCCCACAGCTGTATACCGTAAGTCCATATTGGCATTAGAACTTGTTTGTACAACAATAATTTGTTGTGCACTGACAGCGCAGAGTGTCTTCCAAGCAGCCAGTACATCTTTCTGTAGCGAAGGTCTAATTCTTTACGTTTCTTTTTGACATGAGCTTTCCAGCGAAGCTTAGTGTCAAGTGTCATGCCCAAGTATTTGGCTGAATTTTCGTACGGTATCACGGTTTTATTTATGTATATAGGGTGGTATGATGGTTTCTTGTTCGTAAAGTCAATGTGTACGGACTTGGACCCGTTGAGTTTGATTCGCCATTTTGTGGTCCAATCATATACAACGTACTTACAGATTAACTACGGACGTACAACGTACTTACGGACTTAAGATTGTACTTTTTCCACTGCTTCTTGGTGGTTTGCCCCCACAGCCATAATAGCGGTGTCATCCGCAAAGGTTGCAATGGTACTATTTTCTAGAACTGGAATATCACTTATGTATAGTAGGTACAGGATCGGTCCTAGAACACTTCCTTGCGGTACTCCAGCTTGAATTGGCTTACATCCTGAGTAAGCATTTTCTTGTTTTATTCGAAACATTCTGTCTGAGAGGCATGATTGAAGGATATCTGTGAACTGTTTTGGTAACATAAGTTTTAACTTATACATCAATCCGTCATGCCACACTCTGTCGAATGCTTGTGCAACGTCAAGAAATACTGTGGAACATACTTTTTTATCTTCTAGTGATTTTTCAATTATATTGGTTATTCTGTGGACTTGATCAGTAGTGGAGTGTTTTTGTCTGAAGCCGAATTGGTAATCAGGGATTATATTTTTGGCCTCTATAATGGGTCTTATATATGCTATATATGTATCAAAATTATAATGATTCAATTACAATCTTCATTTTACTAGCCTTAGCCCGTGACTGTTACCGTGTAGAAATTGTTAACACTTTTATACTCGTTGCCATCCCCTTATCTTATCCCCATTACTCACCCCATCTGTGCTTCCCACTTTCAGTAAGATCTTTGAGAGGTTAATATTTTCAAGACTTAGTAGCTTCTTTACACGTAACAACATTATTCGTCCGGAACAGTTCGGCTTCCGAAAAGGGTTTTCAACGGAAGACGCAATTGCGGCGTTTATGAAACATATTCATACTGAACTAGAAAAGAAGCTTAAGTGTATAGGAGTGTTTTGTGATCAATCAAAGGCCTTTGATATGGTAGATCACCAAATACTGCTGGAAAAGTTGAGCTTCTATGGCGTGAAAAATAACGACCTTGACTTAATTCGTTCATACTTATGCGACAGAGATCAAATGGTACAAGTAAATGGAGCGAGATCTCAAAGCCACAAAATATCAAAAGGTGTGCCACAAGGCTCTATTTTAGGTCCTTTATTGTTTATTTTATACACAAATGATCTTCCTTGTTCCATCCCAACCCACCTAAATTGTAACATAGTTGAATATGCCGATGACACATCAATAATCACATCCCGCAATAAAATTGAGGAAGCCATTTCTAATACAAAAAGTATATTTGACTTGGTGAAAATCTGGTTTGCAGCTAACAAATTAAAACTTAATACGAACAAGACCCAAGTCATGCATTATAATTTAAGATCAAACGGACAGGTTTTGCATATTGATCATGAGGGATACAACTTAGTAAATAAAAGTGATACCAAATTTTTAGGCCTAACGATAGATAGCTCACTAAAATGGGATACGCATAATATAGATAATTTATGTAAAACGCTTACAAGTGCGGCCTTTTCTGTAAGAAAAATTAAAGAGTTGTGCGGTTTCTAAGCAAGTAAGGCTGTATATTACGCTTATTTTCACTCTCTTATGTCCTACGGAGCACTTATATGGGGTCATGCAGCTACCGCCTCCAGAATTTTCATTCTTCAGAAAAGAGCACTTAAGAATATGCTTGGACTTTCCATGAGGGAGTCTTGCCGAAACGTATTCAGAGATAATGATATAATGACATTTTACTCACTGTTCGTCTACAGGAACTTGTTGTATGCCCGATAAAACCTAGGAGGTTGTATTAGAAATTGTGATATTCACAATTACCCCACAAGGAATAAACATAAGCTTCATGTTCCAAAAGTACGCTTAGCGAAAACCAAAAAAAGCTTCATACATCAGAGCATTGTATTGTATAACCATTTACCTGAGTCAATAACCAAATTAAATGACAATAAATATAAATCAAAACTCAAAAGCATTTTAACAGCAAATGAATTGTACAATCTCAGTGATTTTGACATTGTTTTCTAGTCTGGCTTATAAATGATATTTAATGTATTATACCTAGATAGTAAGAACATAGATTAAATCTGTGCTTGTAAATATTGCTTTACTTTTAAGACTTGTTCTAGTGCATATTGTATGTCTATAGAATAAATGACTATTGACTATTGACATGCCCGTTTCAAATAAAAAAAAAATGTGTCTTAAATGTCTACACCATAAAAAGAATTCTCATGTCGATTTAATAAAGCTTCTAAATTTGCTTATTTATTTATCGTATGGTTTTTACACACTGGTATTAATACTGGCAATAAGCAAGACATTTAATATTTAGGTCTGCAGACGTATGATGGACGAAACTATCGACGTGATAGAGCAACCCTAACTTATTAATACGATACGAATGAAAGGGACAGATACTGTTATTATCACGCTGTCATGTCGTAACATGCAACCATCCTATTCAACGGAATGTAGCTTGGGGTTAATTGCGATGCTTGCTTTCAGAAATATTTCATTCACGTTCAGAATGCTTTTGACTAACTTTATCGCGAAACTACCTTCAACTTTAAATTAATCTTACGATTGAATACCGTCCAACTGATACTTGATAAAATATATTTAACTAATACCGCTTCAAACGCTTATGAAATTTGGTGATAAAGTTTCGAGTAGAGTCACGTATGAAAAGTTTCGAGGAGAAGGCGACGTTTCAATATCAAGTTATGGGACAAAGTTGTTGTTTGCCTTACTTACTACCTTACTAGTGATTCATAACGCTAATTACCTAATATATTTTATCTCGCCGCCACTACGCTCCCACAGGTCCACCATTAAAAAAACTGAATTGACAAAACTTTACATAGTGGTCGATCTGGCTCACGAGAGATTATACAAGAGCGATAGTGAGGCAAACTCAACAATCTAATAATTATTGGAGACAGTAGGGTAGGATATTATGATATACAACAGCATACTTCGAGTACCTATACGTATGCTGTCGTATCGTATGTCTGTGTAAAACCTGACATAAAGATATTTTGCTCGCGATCTGCGCTCGCTCAGTCAGGCAACTTAATATCTCACAGCGTTCTCAAAAATTCAACATAAATTATGTTGCATAAATGTTCATGGAAGGTCGCAGCCAACTCGTTTTGAATTCCGAACGAGGCTGGTAATGGCGTCTAACGGCTGCCAACGGTCCAGGAATACAGTATTGCATACGCCTGATAAGAATGAGATATATTCAAGTGGTTGCATCTCGCATTAAATTACCTATAAAGTTGGCGTCGTAATATACTCAGTTTAGAATTAATTAGACGCTTTGTTAGCCGAGTTTCAATCCTGTTGCGGGTTCGAACTCCGATTTCTATCAACGAGTTTATCGGAATTGAAAAATCATTGGATATTTTCCAGTGCCTTATTGGTAATATACGTTAAGAAACCAGATCTTAATCTCATTTCAGCTTAGTTTTGCTGAGTTGGAAGGTCAGATGACCGACCGTCGTTTTCGTACAAACTAAGTGCCTGTTACGTCAATTCCTCTAAGGGTTGTATGCCGAGCAGACTTGTGATCTAACACTTATAAACTTAAATAATATACTATAAACTAACGATAAACATTCGCCAGTGTCGAACACTGGGCTGTGTTTCATTCTCTCCATCGTTGTGGTATTGACAGCAGATATGTTGATATTCGCCGGGAGCGGCATAGATGTGCGACCATGCAAGTGCGGGTGTTCGAAGTTACCAGCCCCGTGCCTTTGAAGCGGGGTGTACGCCAAGTATACCCTTTCGCCCAAGCTTTTTAAAAGTGTCTTAGAAGAAGTAATTAAGACTTTAAACTTGAGTGAAAGACGTATCGATACTATTGATGCATTTAAGGTTAGCAGATGACCATATCCTCTTGGCTGAGAACGTTGTAGACCTCCGTAATATGCTCGATGAACTTCGTATAGCATCCCTGAAGGTTGGCCTTAAGATGAACATGTCCAAGACCAAGATCATGACAAATCATCCATTCGAAACACCAAATATCACTGTTGTTAGTTCCCAGGTAGACGTGGATATCTTTGGCATTGTTTATCTTTTAAGGAATGCTAGAGGAAGATGTCACTAGACGAATTCAACTGGGATGGGCCGTATGAAAGCAACCTTGCTGACGTCCTCAAACCCAAGAATCCCTCAATGCATCAAGACAAAGGTATTTAACCAATGTGTCTTTCCAGCTCTTACTTATGGGTCAGAGACCTGGGCCCTCACCAGGGAATTGCTATATAAAATGAATGTTGCACAAAAAAACATGGAGCGAAATCCCAATATCCCTTAGAGTCAAACTACGTTATCTCATCCAAGCAAGTGAACTGTCAATCTTTTAAGTGTTATTTTAAACGTCAATCTTCTATGACATTATGAAGTTCACTTATCACTGCCACAGTGCTATCAAAATGTAGGAAACTTAGCATAGACGGACTCTAGAGTCCCTCACAGTGAAATTCGACACCCGTACGAAAGTATTGGACGTCGGTAAACGTATCACACAGCTGAAGTGGAGATGTGCGGGACACTCGGCGAGGAGAACCGATGGGAGATGGATGAGGTAGGTTACTGAACGGTGGCTGAGTTGAGCAAAAAGACCAGCGTGTCGACATGATGGTCAGATAATATACTCGGCAGTGGGTAGTACGGGCTGAATAGATAGAAAGATAGGCTTTAAATTTTCGCATTTTGTGCACATACGAGTAGGTCTCGGCTTGGCTTGATCTTTAGCAAGCCGTGGCAAATAGCCGTGATTCGCGCTGAATGCACAAAACAATGTATGATTTGATTTGATTTGTTCCTGTTATCCCTCATTAGGGACATAGGGCTCTAAGAAGATTTCTCCATTTAGCTCGATCTTCAGCGGCTTCCTCCAGCTCTTTCCAGCCGAGACCAATTGAGCTAGCCTCCTTCTCAACTGAACGCCTCCAGGTAGTGCGGGGACGTCCCGGCCGTCTACTGCCGGTAGGTTGCCAGCGTAGACTTTGCTTGGACAGGTGGTTGTCTGGCCTTCGAAGCGCATGTCCAATCCAACGCCACTTCCTCTCCCGGATTTCCTGGCTTAAGGGTTTTAGGTCAGTCAACTGCCACAGTCTAGCGTTCGAGATCGTTCGTGGCCAGTAAATCCCCAAGATGCGCCGCAGGCATTTGTTGATAAACACCTGGAGGCGATTGGTGATGTCAACCCTTACGAACCATGTCTCGCATCCATACAGTAGAACTGACTTCACGTTGGAGTTGAACATCCTGATTTTTGTGCGTCGAGTTATCGTGGTGGACGACCATACAGGCTTTAGCTGTGCGTATGCTGCGCGCGCCTTGTTGATGCGCGCCTCAACATCACCGTCCGCTCCCCCTGTCGCGTCAACCACGCTCCCCAGGTAAGTAAACTGGCTGACTTGTCCAACTGCCTCACCATTGATGTATATAGGCGCTGCATCTGAGGTATTAAGGCGCATCTCCTTCGTTTTAGAGCAGTTTATACGCAAGCCTTCTGCTGCAGCGACTTCGGCGAGATCGTTGGCTTTGGACTGAAGCTGCTCTCGTGACACCGCGAATAAGCAGAGATCATCTGCGAAGTCTATGTCCTCGAGGATCTTCCCATTTACCCACGGTACTCCTCTACTTCCTTGACTTGTCACTCTGCGCATCACTTCGTCCAAGACAATGAGGAACAACAGCGGCGACAGCAGGCATCCCTGTTTCACACCAGTCGTAACAAGTATAGGCTCCGACATCTGTCCTTGATGCATAACTCTGCAAGAGGAACCCCTATAAAGAAAATGTATACTATGTGATATTTATAATAATTGCCAAGTTCTATTTGCCTCTGTTTCTCGTAGGCTTGCCCTTTTATCTTCATTGTGTGCCTTCGTCCGATTTTGTCCCGAAAACTTCTAGTGCGATCTTCATTTCACATCTCCACGTGTGGTGCTTCAGCTCATCTTTGCACCGCAAAAGCTGCCGTTGATACACGGCCTGCTTTTTTTGCAGCTCAGATGGTCTGATCTGTGTGCTTACTTTTCTTGGTATAACATTAGATTCTAAACTCCAATGGGGTCCCCATATTGCTAATCTCTCGAATAGACTGAGCTCTGCAGTTTTTGCCAGATAACTACTAATGTTGTGACACCTTATATCGAGGCTATCGAACTGATAAAAAAAGTATTGTACTCCTGAAATAGGATTTAGAATGTTCTCCAAAATTACTTAAAATAAAGTTGCAGCACTTACAGTGCGACAAGATAGAGTAGAAACAGAATTAAATGATACTGAATGCGAACCACATGAGTGGCTACACCAGTTATCTTGTAAGCCATGACATGACGGTCTCGACAATAATTAGACTTGTAATGAAAATTGACAGTGGTATCGCCTGTAATCCGCAGCTAGAGCACGCAGTAGCGGCACACAAAACACACCTTTAGCTGTAATATAATTATCATATTCTTTATAGGTAGTTACTGAGTAAAACAGCTGTGACATATTTACGGACGGACGCACGGACAGACGGACTGGACGAAACTATAAGGGTTCTGTCTTTGCCATTTTGGCTACGGAATCCTAAAAAAATAAGTTGGGCATCGATTATCACACAGTTTTCCAAGCTAAGAACTAACTTATAAAATGCCTACGAGTATATAATATATCTCTTATGTTTTCAACGGAAGGTAAAATGATTTTGCGCACCACCGTGTCGCCTGTTAATGATAAAGTGCCCTTTACCGAGTTTATTGCCCTATATATAAAATAAAGTTCAATATTAAATTATTCTTTTAGCGACAATATCTGGTAGAACGATTCTGCTATACGAGTATGTAAACAATATTTCCGATTAAATAATATTTAAAACGGGTCACTCACGTAATTTAGTCGATTTTCGCTCGACATGTTTCGTTCTTTACGAAGAACGTCATCAGGAGCGCCCACTCGCGACAGAGGCAAGTCGTACACTGCGGGCTAATGCCCTATCTGCTCTGGTACTTGCAGCTGGCGGTGGGAGCGGCGCGGGGGGCGACACGGCGGACGATCTACCCTCGTTCTCATTATCATCGCTTTTGCCAACCGGGTTGCAAACAACACTCACTACGTCACTCGCTAAGGGCACGTTCACACAGTCCACTGACGCGGTACCCAAAACCGTTTTCCAACTGGGAGGCACTGACCAACCACAATCACGGTTGAAGTTCGGATGACGACTTATTTCAATAGCCTCCCGTATTTTCCGCTGAACTACGAATTTTTCTCTAGCCAACACGGTTACCCTATCAAACCTAATGTAGTGCGTCGAATCCGAGTCCAATACGTGTTCCGTTACCGCAGAACCACGGCCATCTCGGTTTTTCATACTACGTATGTGTTCTGTGAGTCTCGTAGAAATATTCCGGCCGGTCTCTCCAATATAATTCTTTCCACAAGAACACGGAATCATATATACCCCAGGACCATTTAAGGGCTCCTTGTCCTTCGGCGAACGCAACCATTGTCTCAGCTGAGTGTTTGGACGGAAAATCGTCTTGATGCAATATCTACGGCGTAACAAGTGTCCGATTTTATCCGTCACGCCCTTAATGTACGGCAGGTATAAGGGCAACCTTTCCACTGCAGCCGATCGACGACGCGCCGATGTGTTCGCAACACGTTTACTTTGCCTCCAATTGTACCCGTTGTTTTCCAACACACATTTCACGTGGTTCAGCTCACGGTCTAAGTGCTGCGGATCGCACAGACTCAAGGCACGATTAATCAAAGTTCTCGGTACTGAGGACAATTGCGAAGGATGATGGTGTGAATCTGCCCTTAGATACCGGTCCGTATGCGTCGGCTTGCGGTAAACTGTAGTATGCACTCGACCACACGGTTTACGCATAACCAGGACGTCCAAAAACGGCAATTCTCCTTCTTTCTCCTCCTCCACAGTGAACCTGATTTTCGGATGCAAGGTGTTAAGATGTTCCGTGAATTCCCGCAGACCATTTTTAGAGATGACAGCAAAAATATCGTCCACATACCGCCACCAATATCTAGGTACCACAGGCGTGCTTTTTAAAGCGTTCTCTTCTAGCCACTCCATAAAGATATTGGCAGTAACAGGAGCTATTGGTGAACCCATGGCCACACCGTCAACCTGAAGGTAGAAATCTCCCCTCCACATCAGATATCCAGATTTCAGACATAACTCGAACGCTTCCATATACTCGGCAGGTAAATCAGTGGTACCTACTAGGTTCGATATTATCTTAATAGTATCATCTACCGGTACATTAGTGAACAATGACGTCACATCAAAGCTCACCATGAGTTCATCTTCATGTAGTTGGATATCTTTTAACAGGTTGATGAAGTGCCTGGAATCCTTTATGTAACTCGCAGTCTTGCCCGTGAAGTTCTGTAAAATTGACGACAAGTGCCGGGCAAGCTTGTAGGTCGGCGAGTCAATCTGACTGACTATTGGTCTCAATGGCCAATCAGGCTTATGGATAGGGCTTGCATCCCGGAATTCCGGAATCTCGAAATCCCGGAATCTCGGACTATTTTTCCGAGATAACAGTTCCGGGATTGACACCCTCAATCTCGAAAATTCCGGAATTGAAAATAACCCTACTATTTGACGGAAACGTTTAATATTGACATGGTTATAAATGTTATAATATTGTCTGCTGTTACTGCGATGGTTATTCGTTGAAATTAAACACTTTAGAACGGATTAATCGCGTTTAATTTAATAATAAATAAAAAACCCTGTAAAACATACGTACAATTTACGAACGCTTCCCTAACTGGCTTATGGGGCAGAAATAAGCGGCAAGAAAACTGTAAAGGGCTCGAAACGTCGGGTCATGGTGTTAATAAACGCGATTAATCCGTTCTAGTGTTTAATTTCAATTGGCATAGTTATTTCGCAAAACTGCCACTAACTGTATTAGATTGATGAATTATATATATTCCGTGTGCAGATAAATGTTCCTTACTTTTGGACTCAGAAGGCTTAGGTACCACAAGCATCAATACTTTGAATCTGCACATGTTTCGCCCAAAGAAGCAAGTGCTTTAGAGCAGGATAAATACATTTTCGATTGTTCTCTGTTAACGGTAGTAGACGAAAAGGTTGAAGCGAAAAATATCTTACCTTTATCTTTTCAGTTGTTGCTTTTCGGTATTTAAATAAGGAGTTCTTATTGCAATACTGTTAAAAAATTGTTGAGGGTTGTGAGTTTTTAGCCTTAAATTCAGTGTTTTGCGCGCAAAATCTATGTAATTTAAAGATTTGTATTCAAAAACTTTGCCGCTGTCGCCATACCATAACATGACTACCAGCCTAATATTAATTTGTAATCGTAACGTTGTAGGTAACTAAGTTTTATTTGTATTCGACAATACATAATAGAAAATTTTGGCCTCTAATCTAACATATTTTTTTAAATGTTTTTCTTTGTGTGTTCGACAGAAGTTCCAAACAAATGGAGCGATGATTGCCTTACATTGTTTTTTTAGCCTTAGCTTGGAGTCAAATTTTATTTTGATAACCTTACTTGTTTGGCTACGCAAAAATAAGTGTTAAAAATATATTTTTTTAGCACTTTTGGGTATTAATCTGACACAAAAGAAAGAAGAACGAAGGCTGACGTTTTCCGGCAAAAAGTACCACTTAGTTAATCGATAAGGTACAAATGCCTAAATTATTGATTCGAAAATTAACTTTATTAACAACCGAGAAATTTATCAATTAAGCATAACGTTTTCTAAAGTAGGTGATTCCTGCTGCTACACCACTTTAAACTATAACCAAACTCTTCGAAATAGACAATCTTAGCTTTGTTTGTGAGATCCTTTATTGATTATTTAAAAAAAAAATATAACAACTCTGTTAAACCCTTGCTTTTGTTTCTTTAAAGTAGCGTAAGATTACACGTTTTTATTGATTAATAAATATAAATCTAACAATGTTATGTACTAATCGTAAAAACCCGGTATTTAAAAAAAATTGCCATAAAATCATATTTTTTCAAATCCCGGAACCAGTTCCGGAATTCCGGAATTGAAGGCCAATCTCGAAATTAATTCCGGAATTGGAAATCAGGTCCGATACTGCAAGCCCTACTTATGGATTTTCGGCAAACCATAAATTTTAGGTGACGTTGGGTTGTGCGGGCGTAATCGTGCTGCTAAACTTACATCCGGTACACCCTGCAACCACTTGTTTACTTTTGCAGTCACTCTCGACGTGGGGTTATAATTGACTTTTTTATACGTTGTTTCGTCGCTCAGAAGGGTGGTTATTTTATTTTCATAGGCGTAAGTGTTAACAATAACGGTCGCGTTACCCTTATCAGCCGGCAAAACTAACACGTCTAAATTGTCCCGTAGCTCCTTCAACGCACTCAGCTCACCTCGCGGTACGTTACACTTTGGCAATCGGGACCTACGAAGCATGGATGCCACATCTTGTCTGATACACTCGGCGTCAACGGCAGGAATTCTGTTCCGCATAATTGTACCCTCTACACTCGTAACTATCACCTCAGTAGGTATTCGACATGGTGTAGGGGCAAAATTTAAACCCCGTGATAACGCTTTCCTTGCCGACTCGCTTAGACTACAGGACGACAAGTTTATGACCGTATCAGTCTGTAGAACCGGAACAACATTTTGCGCGGGTAGCTCTGTTTTCTTAACTAAGCGAGACAATTTGTTGTCATGTCTGTTTTGTGACTCACCCAAAATACGCACGGCTCTATTATATGACATTCCATCCAAACAAGTCCACAAATCCACATCCAAATGGTTGCTAAGCTCCAGATGCAAAGAAAACAATTCCGATTCGACGAAAGCAATTTTACGACGGTAGTCCGATATAACGAACGTGTGAACGTGCCCTTAGCGAGTGACGTAGTGAGTGTTGTTTGCAACCCGGTTGGCAAAAGCGATGATAATGAGAACGAGGGTAGATCGTCCGCCGTGTCGCCCCCCGCGCCGCTCCCACCGCCAGCTGCAAGTACCAGAGCAGATAGGGCATTAGCCCGCAGTGTACGACTTGCCTCTGTCGCGAGTGGGCGCTCCTGATGACGTTCTTCGTAAAGAACGAAACATGTCGAGCGAAAATCGACTAAATTACGTGAGTGACCCGTTTTAAATATTATTTAATATGTTCGAGTCTCACGAGAGTTTTATAGTTAAAATATTTCCGATGATATTACATAGAGTAGTACTGCTTCTTACAGTGAAAATCAGTTTTTAGGTTTGGTGTGGGTTTTCGGTAATTATAGATTTTTTTGGAAAGTTCTGGCGCTTCAAGGATGACTCACACCAGAACGGGCCGGGACGGGACCGGGCCGGACCGATCTGTCAGTTTCTATAGAAAACGTCACGTGACCTCCGAGGTCTCCGAGCTATCACCACAGAATAAGTTATAGTACTTAACTACGGTAGCTTTTTTTTCTATATTTGACATTAAGCTTGTCAAGCATACAAATGTCAAGATGACATTAACATTAGGGTGGTCACCATTTTGTCAGGTGCGTATGGTGGTACAACAATTTGTATAAAGATATAAATAGGAACATTATTTATATTATAAGAATACGTTTTTATTGTTTATTTATTAGAATTGGTATTAATCTGTCTAAGTACCTACCTATAAATTAGTATGTGGTGTTTGAAATATAAATACATCTGCACGCACCCGCGGGGTAATGCTCGTTGCGCGAGCACTGACAGTTTATACCCCCATAGGCGGAAGATTTTTAGCCAACGTAAAACGTCAAGTGACCCCCCCCCTGCCATCACGTGATTATTTCTATAGAAATCGTCCCGTCCCATTCCGTTTTAGTGTGAGTCATCCGTCATCCTAAAACCGCTACTATATAGTAGTAGGTACATTGTGCATCTAGGCCGGTAAGAAGGGCATTACTTATGAGGGTCTATTGAAGCCCGACGCCAAAGGCGGAGGGCTTTAAATGACCCGAGTTAGTAATCCCCTTACTGCCCGTGGTACACACAATGTTTTTCATCACATTTGCGAGGAAATAAATAAACTTTCTAGACAGGTAAAGAAACAATAATGATTAGCGGTAGTGTAGTTGCACAGTAAATACGTCGTGCTGAGAGCGCGTGGGGGGCAGGTGCTCCGGGAGCTCCGGGCGGGCGGTAAAGTAGTATGAGAATCCTTTAAAACCATGGGATTAATACAGCTCTTTAAGTCTAAGTTTGCTTGCATATAATATCACCATTTACGAGCAGGTGTGATGAAAACTATTCATTTTGTCTCAGTAATGTAAATCTGATTAAGCTACTTCCAATAATCGACAAAAAACATAGTGTATAATTTATCATTGACAGTGTTTTAATGCTATTAGGATTATGGCTAGAATACGTATACCTCAGGATGCATCCTGCAGTAACTAGTTCTTGCAGTTTGAGGTCCTTACTGTTCCTTTCCTTTACATATTGGTAGTCCTAACTGACCTAATTAAGTATCTTCCGAGTATAGAAACACCAGAATGTAGGCAAAATCGTTTAGCAACAAGAAGAAAGGACCTGCCACAGACTACTCAGGCTAAACTCAACGTTGCTAGGCACTCGGCAGGTTACCAGGCAATAGCCCGATTCAATAAAGTGCCCGTTGAATTGAAGTCCCTGACAAATCTAAACTTATTTAAAAATAGATTGAGGGATTTTTTGCTGAGGATACACGGTCGATCAATTTTTGTTTAGTGAAATTGAGTATGATCAAGCATAATTATATAATTAATTTATTAAGTAATTAGATTAACTCCTAAGATAGGATTAGTGTATTGTCTGACATAGTTGTATACAAATTGACTCCAAATCATTTCATGTAATATGTCAATTTAGTTAAAATTCTTGTACATTCGGCTATGTATTATTTTAATCTGGATTTTTGTTTTTTATTTAATTTTTTATTTTCATGTACCTACTACTTTTGTATATGTGTAAATTTCAAACACTATATTGTAAATTAATAAATTAAAAATATAAATTAAAAACAATAATAACAAGATCATATTAGTGACACATCACGCCAAGACGTCACCTTCCTTCAATGATAACATTCGCCTTTGTGCTTTCAGGATGCTGGTGTGCAGAGGGTAAAAGCTTTCTCAGGGAGCTGGGTCGCCGCCTGCAGGAAAGAGGCATTGATCGCCCCTCTGGTTCGTTTCTGGAGCACAACGCAGCGAGCGTGATGGGCGCCTTTGCGTCGGAGACCAATCGGGGCGGCTTGAATTTGAATTTGAATAATTAATTTATGGAAATTTGTTTCAGCAGTAATGTACCTACTGTAGACATACATTTTAAAACACAGTGTCGTTAACAGTTGTCAACAGCACATTACATTGTGGGCCGAATTATTTTGCATGGATACAGTTTTAATTAAAATTTTAAGTTAAAGTTATCTAATTACATTTCTTATGTCCTATACTAACCACCAATACGAGATTCGCCCGTGTTTTTACATATTTTCAATTGTTTTATACATTCATATTTTTTTTACCAATTAGATCTAGAACGTCGTTGTCTATTTCTAGAGTTATTAGGTAACTATTATTATTTATAATCTGTTAGACAGCGGGAGTCGACATCCGTCACGTAGAATTACTTTTCACATTTACATACTTGTTAGACTAAAAAAATATAATGATAATTTATCACGAAAATAAAGTTAATCCTATTAATACATTAATGAGTACGACAGAGTTTATCTTTATTTTTAAATATCTTTAACTTAGCTAATAATTCAAACTATAGTTATTGCCAGCTTGTGGTTTAGCGGCATTGTCTTTATAAAATATAATTTAATTAAAATGTCTTCTAAGAATCGACGGGTTCAATTTAATGTTTGTTTCCTTGCAGACAAGTGTAATGACGTCAGATAACGTTTCTAATAATATCCCTATTTTCTTTTAAAAATAGACAACATGTCTAAAAATAAACTCCTAACAACCTTCAGGAAAACTTAAAAAGTCATTGACCTCGGCAAAATGAGACAAGGGGTGTTATTGTGGTGTTAGATCGGTCAGACGACCAGTATAAGAGCTGTGTCCGATTCGGCATAGGTGGTATAGATCTACTAGATCTTAAGATGCTGGTCTGCCCCAATATGACGTACCCAAGCTCGCGCAAGTATTACCCAGTAAGTGCAGTCGGCGACTAACTACCTACTAGCGTTTGAAATAACAGGCGACACTGATCATTTGGGATGTTGTAATCTGCTAGACAGAAATAAAATAGTTCTGAACCTCAAAACAGCATGTGAACGTTTTAGTTTCAGTGTTAGTGTACTATTTAGATGTCTGTAGAAAGCTTTGGCCAAAAGTTTTGAGCACTACAGCAAAATTTACTCATAATTTTTGAATTAAAACATATACAGGTAAATTCACGAAATTCTATGAAATTTCATACATTTTGCGCGCCAGCTTTAATTTTTTCTTACAAAAACAGATAACTACTAATGTTGTGACACCTTATATCGAGGCTATCGAACTGATAAAAAAAGTATTGTACTCCTGAAATAGGATTTAGAATGTTCTCCAAAATTACTTAAAATAAAGTTGCAGCACTTACAGTGCGACAAGATAGAGTAGAAACAGAATTAAATGATACTGAATGCGAACCACATGAGTGGCTACACCAGTTATCTTGTAAGCCATGACATGACGGTCTCGACAATAATTAGACTTGTAATGAAAATTGACAGTGGTATCGCCTGTAATCCGCAGCTAGAGCACGCAGTAGCGGCACACAAAACACACCTTTAGCTGTAATATAATTATCATATTCTTTATAGGTAGTTACTGAGTAAAACAGCTGTGACATATTTACGGACGGACGCACGGACAGACGGACTGGACGAAACTATAAGGGTTCTGTCTTTGCCATTTTGGCTACGGAATCCTAAAAAAATAAGTTGGGCATCGATTATCACACAGTTTTCCAAGCTAAGAACTAACTTATAAAATGCCTACGAGTATATAATATATCTCTTATGTTTTCAACGGAAGGTAAAATGATTTTGCGCACCACCGTGTCGCCTGTTAATGATAAAGTGCCCTTTACCGAGTTTATTGCCCTATATATAAAATAAAGTTCAATATTAAATTATTCTTTTAGCGACAATATCTGGTAGAACGATTCTGCTATACGAGTATGTAAACAATATTTCCGATGATATTACATAGAGTAGTGTGGGTTTGGTGTGGGTTTTCGGTAATTATAGATTTTTTTGGAAAGTTCTGGCGCTTCAAGGATGACTCACACCAGAACGGGCCGGGACGGGACCGGGCCGGACCGATCTGTCAGTTTCTATAGAAAACGTCACGTGACCTCCGAGGTCTCCGAGCTATCACCACAGAATAAGTTATAGTACTTAACTACGGTAGCTTTTTTTTCTATATTTGACATTAAGCTTGTCAAGCATACAAATGTCAAGATGACATTAACATTAGGGTGGTCACCATTTTGTCAGGTGCGTATGGTGGTACAACAATTTGTATAAAGATATAAATAGGAACATTATTTATATTATAAGAATACGTTTTTATTGTTTATTTATTAGAATTGGTATTAATCTGTCTAAGTACCTACCTATAAATTAGTATGTGGTGTTTGAAATATAAATACATCTGCACGCACCCGCGGGGTAATGCTCGTTGCGCGAGCACTGACAGTTTATACCCCCATAGGCGGAAGATTTTTAGCCAACGTAAAACGTCAAGTGACCCCCCCCCCTGCCATCACGTGATTATTTCTATAGAAATCGTCCCGTCCCATTCCGTTTTAGTGTGAGTCATCCGTCATCCTAAAACCGCTACTATATAGTAGTAGGTACATTGTGCATCTAGGCCGGTAAGAAGGGCATTACTTATGAGGGTCTATTGAAGCCCGACGCCAAAGGCGGAGGGCTTTAAATGACCCGAGTTAGTAATCCCCTTACTGCCCGTGGTACACACAATGTTTTTCATCACATTTGCGAGGAAATAAATAAACTTTCTAGACAGGTAAAGAAACAATAATGATTAGCGGTAGTGTAGTTGCACAGTAAATACGTCGTGCTGAGAGCGCGTGGGGGGCAGGTGCTCCGGGAGCTCCGGGCGGGCGGTAAAGTAGTATGAGAATCCTTTAAAACCATGGGATTAATACAGCTCTTTAAGTCTAAGTTTGCTTGCATATAATATCACCATTTACGAGCAGGTGTGATGAAAACTATTCATTTTGTCTCAGTAATGTAAATCTGATTAAGCTACTTCCAATAATCGACAAAAAACATAGTGTATAATTTATCATTGACAGTGTTTTAATGCTATTAGGATTATGGCTAGAATACGTATACCTCAGGATGCATCCTGCAGTAACTAGTTCTGGCAGTTTGAGGTCCTTACTGTTCCTTTCCTTTACATATTGGTAGTCCTAACTGACCTAATTAAGTATCTTCCGAGTATAGAAACACCAGAATGTAGGCAAAATCGTTTAGCAACAAGAAGAAAGGACCTGCCACAGACTACTCAGGCTAAACTCAACGTTGCTAGGCACTCGGCAGGTTACCAGGCAATAGCCCGATTCAATAAAGTGCCCGTTGAATTGAAGTCCCTGACAAATCTAAACTTATTTAAAAATAGATTGAGGGATTTTTTGCTGAGGATACACGGTCGATCAATTTTTGTTTAGTGAAATTGAGTATGATCAAGCATAATTATATAATTAATTTATTAAGTAATTAGATTAACTCCTAAGATAGGATTAGTGTATTGTCTGACATAGTTGTATACAAATTGACTCCAAATCATTTCATGTAATATGTCAATTTAGTTAAAATTCTTGTACATTCGGCTATGTATTATTTTAATCTGGATTTTTGTTTTTTATTTAATTTTTTATTTTCATGTACCTACTACTTTTGTATATGTGTAAATTTCAAACACTATATTGTAAATTAATAAATTAAAAATATAAATTAAAAACAATAATAACAAGATCATATTAGTGACACATCACGCCAAGACGTCACCTTCCTTCAATGATAACATTCGCCTTTGTGCTTTCAGGATGCTGGTGTGCAGAGGGTAAAAGCTTTCTCAGGGAGCTGGGTCGCCGCCTGCAGGAAAGAGGCATTGATCGCCCCTCTGGTTCGTTTCTGGAGCACAACGCAGCGAGCGTGATGGGCGCCTTTGCGTCGGAGACCAATCGGGGCGGCTTACTCCAGTATTATTCATTTTGGTTTAAGATTTTTCTTGTTAGGTTTAGATTTATTTAAGTGCTTATGTAGATATGATATAATTATGATTAAGTTTTAATTTATAGGTACCAATGGTGAATAATTAAACAGAGTATGCAGAGATGTATAAAATTTCTGTAGAATCCTGCTACATAATATAAACAATCTATGAAATTAAACAGCGTCTAATATTTGCTTTCATTCCACGCCGAAGGCGCCAATATTGTTAAAATGATGTCTTGTTGTTTTCTTTAAGATGTCCATCGCCTTTGTTAAAATCCAATCTCATAAAATTTAATTACTTAATATCAGTTAACTCTAATTTTAGAAAATATGGAAATACTTATTTACGAAAACAGATTAATCAACTAAATATAAATGTATCTAATAATAAGTTCTTGAAAGTTTCCATTACTATAGGCCATCAATCACAGGATTTTGGCTGATCATTGTTCTAAACTTCATTGAAGTGTTATCGATAAAAAGTTTATTTGTAAAACAATACCTAAGCATTATTACTTATACACTATCCTATTAATCCTATGACCACAGTTTTTGTTCCGTAAAAAGGACGAGGGAAAGTTAAATGTCATTAATGAATTAAACGTAGGTAGGACCTACCTATATGATATATTTTAAATAGATGTACCTACCTGGTAGGTACATCTATTTAAAATATATCATGCGGACGATTCAGAAGAAAATTAAAGTAACAAAGAATTTTAAAAACAAAATCAATTTTATATGTGCAAGGAAAAAAAAAGTTATTAGTTAGTTAGGTACATAGTTATCATTTCTAGGGTGCTGGCTAAGCGCTTCATGGACACTACGGGTGATCGGAAGGCTGGTTCCTATCTTGCCCAGCGAATCGGCATCGCTATACAGAGGGGCAATGCCAGCGAGCCGTCGGGGTACATTACCATGTGGCGCCAAGCTAGCTCCGATTTTTTATTTGTATATACGAGTATTTGTACCTATATATTTTTTTAATTCTATTTCTACTAGTTATATTAAGGATAATGTTATTTATATTTGTCATGTTTAAAAAGACAATGTAACTTAGCTAGTCTAATAATTATGGTCGGGTTATCACTGTGGCTGTCACGTTTTAACAAATTTCCAAGTGAGGCATAGAGTGCCGATAAAATGGCAAAAATACTATCCCTTCAGGTGATATCACAGTGATTTGCATTTAGTTCTAGTTTATTTAAAGTAATTTAAGTGCGACATGCACTTAAATTACTTATACAAGCAAAATATACATATAACATTATTAACATAACATGATGTAACAAGTTGTCCTACATTTTAACTATCGTCTGGTAAAATCTAATAAAATTGTACCTTAGGCTAATAATACCCTAGATAGACTTGTCTCTCTAAGAGCTGGGATGGAAATCGTTTCAAGCCTTTTTTGGTTGTTAGTGTACGTCACTTTTTATTGAGTGTGTAACTTGTATGGCGGCACTGTAATTTGTTTAAATAAAATTGACATTTTACCTTATTCACGGCAAAATTTTACTCATACTACTGACACTGTACATTTCATAACAAAACGAAAAAATACTGAGCAAAGGAGTTATTTTATTATATTCTCAATTTAACTTTACTGTCTTGGAAGTTTAAGTACTTACTACTAAGACTCCGCTGTCCGTCTGTCTGTCACCGGGCTGTATCATTTTTAGGGTTCCGTAGCCAAAATGGCAAAAACGGAACCCTTATAGTTTCGTCATGTCCGTCTGTCCGTCTGTCCGTCTGTCCGTCTGTCCGTCTGTCACAGCCGATTTACTCGGAAACTATAAGTACTACAGTGATGAAATTTGATGGGAATATGTGTTGTATGAACCGCTACAAAATTATGACACTAAATAGTAAAAAAAAGAATTGGGGGTGGGGCCCCCCATACATGTAACTGAGGGATGAAAATTTTTTTTTCGATGTACATACCCGTGTGGGGTATCAATGGAAAGGTCTTTTAAAATGATATAAAGTTTTCTAAAAAACATTTTTCTTAAAGTGAACGGTTTTTGAGATATCAGCTCTCAAAGTCGTAAAAAGTATGTCCCCCCCCCTCTATTTTTATAACTACGGGGTATAAAATTCTAAAAAAAATAGAGGTGATGCATGCTAATTAACTCTTTCAACGATTTTTGGTTTGATCAAAGTATCTCTTATAGTTTTTGAGATAGGTTGATTTAACTGTAATTTTGGTTAAGTTATTGTGCTTACACTGAAAACGATGGCTGAACCTTATAAGTTTAGGCTCCATTCACCAGGTGTATAAATTGACATAATAAGTTTATTATATTTGCTGCTACGGAACCCTTTGTGCGCGAGCCCGACTCGCACTTGGCCGGTTTTTTAAAGATAGTGGGTACGAAACTCTTCGTGTGCGAGTATACGACTCGCACTTGGCCGGTTTTTTGTTACATACGGCTTTATCACACTGGGGCGATTTGAAAACGATTTCTATACAAAAATTACTTATACGCGGCGATCTGGCAACGTGTACGCCTCCATACAAAACTCGCTCGTAAATCGCAAGTGTGATAACGCTCTTAAGGTATCACTATCAATGCTTAAATCTACTAGTATTGAAGTATTTATCAAAGCAATATCAAATTGTTATCATATTTTAAAACTGCAAATACGTCTCCTGTGTAAGTTATTTCCCCAAAATTCATTCTAGAATCCGCAGCAAGCTGTTGACTACCTTCATTACCATGTTTTTCGGTACCTACATAAATTATTATTTTGATACAGAAAAGATCGGCATGCTTTAAATTTGTTATAAAGTACCTTTCTTATTTCCTTAAGTATAAAGTTTCATTACTTACGTACAATTCTCATTTCTCCATTAATTTTCTTTTCTTCTTTATTTCCATTTCTTTGAAGAAAAATAATTAAATTCTAATTCAGGGCCACAATCACCACCTCTGCATCATTATAGGTAAGGTTACTGCTAGCAAAATTTGTTTTGAAGGCTGGAGACTTCACATTATCTTTTGATAATTTTTTTCTGTTTTAAACATATTTAGCAAATAGTATTATCACATAATTTTTACGTAGACTTGTAATGTATTAATGATGACATGACCTAAAAATTTACGTTTTCCTTAGTGCTTAGGACTTAAATAAAACCTTAATCCGGAGTTAAACGACAAGAGTTGATAAACTGCCCTATAAGTACATAGATTAGTAACCCGCACAGGACCAGGCAGACAAAATCTAATTTTGCCTCAACTTTATTAAGAATGATCATAATTGTATTAATTTTGCGCTTAAATCCAGGGAAATCACGCAACTAAAGTACCTACTGCTAACCGAGGATCGAAAACCAAAGCCCAAAATAATAAGTTTACGGAACTTGTTAACAAAACGTCTACCTATTTGCGCTACTTCGCGAAAACATCGCGAGATAATCGAATGAGAGGTAAACGAAGTTATCCCAAAAAAGCTTGTTTATAGTTTTCGCTGCACGTAGGTGGTCACATAGATAATATTTACATAAATAGTTGAGATAAACTGATAAAACGTTTATTTGGATGCTGCCAAAATACACACATACATACAAACAATAGGTATACAATACGCACTTAGTTTAGAACAAAATCAAAAGAACAGTTCAAGAGTAAAAATTAACATTAAATATGCCTAAATATCTTGCGTCAATACTTGGGATTACGCAGTGGGTCAATCCACGGCAAGAGCAACTCGAGTCACAATTTTATTGCATGTTCCCTTTATTCATGGTGCAACTTAGTAGCAAGTAATAATTTAATACTAAATAAGTGTTACTTTCCCTGGAAACCATTTATTTAAGTTATTTAAGTTTTATGTATAAAATTACCTTGTAAATAGTTTGTTTGTTTGTAAGCACTTTATTGTACACAAATATAGTAAAAATAAACATTTTGATAAGAACAAAGGTACAAAGGCGAGCTTATCCCTATAAGGGATCTCTTCCAGCTAACCTTTGAGTAATTGAGAGGAGAATCTTCGAGTTCTAGATACACAAACAACAAAAACAATAATGTACAAAACAACAAGGAAGTACTTAAGTACGTAAAATACAACAAGTTATAATAAATTACGTATATATTTAATAGTATGTGAGATTTTATTTTCAAAATATAAACAGTAAGTGTAACTTACCTAGCTACCTCCCTACCTATCTTAAATCTGAAATAGGCACTTGAGGCGTTGTACCTAGGATGCTGGCGGCATTTCCTCGTTGTATCGCAATGCTGATACGTTGTGCGAGGAAGCCACCAAGCTCAACGACCACGAGCTCACGAGTTACATCAACCAGACGTTTCGCGATTTCTACAAAAAACTGTATTGAATCATACCTACATTTGCATCTGTTATCCAAATAAACAACCAAAGAAGTCCTGACTCATGTTACTATTACGTGGATTAACCCCAGTCGAGCGGACATGCATCTTTAAACATGCAAATAGGGCTACGCTTAATAAGGCGATGAACTATAATCAAACATTACCCCCAGGAATCGTGTCAAATCTATTTTTAACCGAGCTATTGTGAGAAGAGACGATTTTTCACCGCCGATAACATTATCGTTAGGGGTAATGAGACGTATATCGTTCACTTCGAGCTCACGGGGTCTCTGGGCTGTATTCAGGAAAAGAAAAACTAGCACAAGACCCGCTTGCTAGTCTTAACTTTATTCTTTATAAAATTTAAAAGTGATTCATTTCATTTAATTAAACATAACAATAAGAATGGTTTATTTGCAGAAACGGGAACATGGTGTATACATAGTAATAAAGTTTACTATTGACCAGCCTTCTCCAGCTATTAATGAACAGCATGCAAACATCATACAGTTTCTTAAAGATATATGTTATACAATTTGACTAATGTAAATCTAGTGAAATGCTACATACATGATGATACAATTTTATATCACTCATCATGAGCCATAAACTCATTTACCGTGTAAAAAAATCTCTCGAGAAACCAGTGCTTTTATTTATATAGGTAATTTATTATATAATTTGATAGACATAGTTTCACTGTGGCCGTTCACGGCCGCAAGCAGCATTCTGCAACAATACGAATGTAACCTATGACCTACCTCTACTCAAGCTCTACAGGCTCAGCCTGTGAAAATAGTGATTTTCAATTTATGCCAATTTCCACGTTTTGCACATATTTACAACTCACAACCTATTTGAGATACCCATGCGCACTAGATCACTTAGGCCATCCAGTCTTGCAGTACTGCAATTAGTGTAAGTACTACTTAGATTTGGATGCTAGGAATACGGTGTCGGAATACAATAAGAGAAAATTAAATTCAGAAAGGAACACATCACATGTCTGAATAGAATCCGCAAAGGATATTGTTATGCAGTTATCACACATATATAATTATATAGATACATAGGTAAGTATGGCGCTCAAATTTATGAGTGAGACAGAATGTAGGTATATAGCGATGGTCTGATTGTATACTGTAGCGACGTGGTTACTAGCAAGATCCGAATATTAGTATAATAATTATAGTATTTATACTTACAAAAACTTCAAAATTTAATATATTACACCACACCATATAAAATTACACGTTTACCTGCTACCATCTTGATACGACATGTACATAATGTGGTAAAGTTTAAGCGAAACGCTGTGCCGTGACATAAGGTAGCTGCCAATATCGACGCCATATTGCCAATGACGACGCGATCGTCGTCGACATCGATATTAAGGTATACGTGACACGATATGGAAATAATCATATTGTACGACAATGTCTTATTAAATGTTCCTCGAGTGATAACAAGTTTGAGATGCGAGATAAAATAACGGACAGCGTTTATGGCGCCTTAATGTTACGTTTGTGTCGATTTTGGTACGAAGCACCTATAATGTAGAATAATAAGACATTAAATACAATGTAATATGAGGCAAAAAAGATTACTGTTTGTTTGTTATGATCCAGCGAAATTGTTAATTAATTTATAAACGAGGAAATTACTTATTACGAGTATAACATGCATACTCAAATAGTCCGAGGACCAGCCAAAAACTCGGAAATGGTATAATTTGGGGGTACCAATTTTTCTGTATACAGCAGTTAGAATGTGAAAAAAACCATGATGGCCATCTCAAAGTGTTAGCTAATATAAATGGCGGCTAATCCAAGATGGCGGATGTATGAAAGGTATGAGTAAATTTTGGATGTACTCACTTTCCTTTTCATGGCAGTTAGGTAAGCTTATAAGAGCGTCCAAAAACCACGATACCAGATGGTATCGTGGTATTTTGACGCTTAGGTCAGATGACCTAGATATGTTATACATCAAAGACAATTAAATACACTACACTTAACATACAATTTTCTAACGCCAAGATGGCCACAAAAAATACTACATACTAATAACCATACTAAATTAACTCCTAACGGCGTAAAAAATGAAATAAATAGTGAAAAAATTCGCCCGCTTCGAGTAAGCGTCGATAGCTCAATTGGCAGAGTGATCTGACTTATGTTCAGAGAGGTCGCAATTTCGAATCTTGCTAGAAGCGGGGAATTTTAATTTTTGTTTTAAATTATAAAATTGTAGGTACATTTTGTAAGCAGACGTCTCTACTTAACACAAAATTAACTTTTTACAAAGTTTTATAGTCGTATTATTGGTAAGTTTTTCGATTAGATCCAGTTGAAAGAATATGTCAACCATGGGACCATTATGGGACCATTTTGTGGCAGTAATCGTTTTTGTTTCGGATTCGTAACTGCCTTTCTGTATTATAATGTACCCTCTGTAATTTGCCATGAATAAATATTTTTCTATTTCTATTTCAATTAAAGATTAAATGGGTAGGTACCAACTCAGTCTCGTTAATGGTATAGGTAAATGCAGTAAAAACTTTCAAAGAAACTTTATATTACATTAGCCGAAATAAATTGAGTTCAATTTAACAAAAAATGTCTCCTATAAATTTTAATCTTGATTTTACACCGATTAAGTTCGTGATTGATCATAGTGCAAAAGTTCGCCGTTTTAAAAAGTGTCTTGCATTTATAGGTTCTAAAGGAGCTCTAAGTTTATACAAGAATCTTAAAACAAAAAATGCTCAAAAATACTTTTTTTTAATTGCTAAAATGAACCATGTTTGTGCTGAGGTAAATAGGCAGTTTTCTCACAAAAGACCGATCAAGAAATCAAACATATATTGTGTTCTTTTTTCAAAAAGACATGTGTTGTCACGTCACGTGCCTAATATAACAGACGGGATAATGCCAATATCGGCAGTCTGATTTATTTGTTGGTTAGACGCGTGTTTCGGGATATTACTAGTTTTTGGCCGCGGACGTGTGCCTCGACTCACTAATGTACGTGTTTATTTCGTATCCATCGGCATAGCAATTAAAAAAGTGTCTACTTATTTTGTCTTTATAGTGGAACACGCGTTTTAAACCACTTTTGTTCGGTGTAGTCAGTCTTGACTACACCGAACAAAAGTGGTTTAAAACACGTGTTCCACTTTTTCTGCCTTGAAAACCAGAATAAAGGATAACTCATACTAGGACGGGACGGGACGGGGCGAGACGGGACGGGGCGGGACGGGATGGGGAATAGGTACCTACGTGTAGATGATATGAGTAGGTAAACATAAAACGCTTATGTTCACCCAAACTTGCTCCAAGTTTGGTTATCATATTGGTTAACTTTATTATTGATTAACTTTACTATACTTAATAATATTCTACAGGAAGTTTGTTCGATGTAAAATTAACATGCTCATCTTTTAAGCTTGAATCTTATTAGGTAATATAAAAAAGTTCAATGGAAAAGTTTAGTCGCAGAGTGCTCAAAACTTGTGCATGTTTTAGCTAAGGTAAATGAGGCTAATTCCGTCACAGGGTTTACCTTTAAGGGCATTTTCAGAAAATTTTGAAGAAAGTGGGCCTTTATTTTCCATTTAAAAAATTGACAGTTTTGTAACGGCCCATATAAAAAAAAAAATTACTAAACTGATCAAAAAAGAGACACTCCCTTTTTTTCGTGAATTCGTGATGCAGGTTATATACCTTAAACTTCCTTTTTAAAAGAAAGGAAAAAGGTACACTTTTTTTCTGAAAATACCCATAAATCTCGCCTGCGTTGAATTTAAGCACAGTACGCAGCTGTCAACTCAGTAGATGAAATCCGGATAACCTGCTATCAAATTCGGCAGCACTGCGTACCTACAGTGTGCTTATATTCAACGCTGGCGAGCAACAGACGTTAATCGCTTACCATCAGGCGATTCGTTTGCTCGTTTGCCCCCTATAGCATTAAAAAAAAAAACAGACGGAATAGTCCCTATAACGGAATTAGCCAAATTGACCTTTAGTGACCTATAGTGTGAGCATTCCATATTTATCACTTTTTGATTACAAGTATGTACCGTCAGCGTCTATACATCTTAGACCTTATTACAATGTAATACGCTCTTAATTGTACCAATAGATATTTTTGGCGCTGACTGTATGTACTGTATTAGTTAAAGATTAAGCTAGTATACATAGATTGGATGTGGCTCAACTTTTAAGTGGTATTAATCCTAAAACTACCAGAAGTCGGCTTAGTACGATTCCGTTTCAAAGGGGCTCAAAGGGGCTAAGGTCAAATAGGCTTCGTTAGAGAAAATTAGAAGTTCATCCTGGTTGCGCATGGTATACTTAAGTACATGCGTAATATAATACATAATACCTATATGTATAATTAATAATTATGTAATACTGAAACTGGTATGAGTTTCCAGGTTTTAACTAATTCCAATTTTACACTTGCAACGGCTTGGATTTTAAGAAAACGCCTACCATCAGACCTTCCAACCCAGAGGGTAAACTAGGGCTTATTGGGATTACTCCGATTTCTCCACCGTTGTAAGTGTATAATTCTGTGTAAGTGTAAGTGTATGAAAACGTGTCAACTGTCATTTAGAAAATAAAAATCGAAATAAATAGGTATATAATTAGGTAGTACCTACCTAAATTATTTTCTTTTGTAAGATTATAATCCAAGATGTATCCACACACCACACCACATCTCTTATAACTTTTCATAATTTCAAGACCGATAACCTTATATTCTCGTATCATCAAGCGGGTATTATTATGCGTATACTTGGGTGTTCAAAAATGGTCACGTTTTTCAACTGTCGTGTGTTTTCAATATTCATAAAATATGGATTATCTTTTTCTCCCTTTGTTACTCTTTAAAAAAGGTTTAGCGCGAATATCTTTATGGGGGCCAGTGAAGTTTAGTGATATGTACTAATTAGGTAATATATCCCGTGGATATCGATTTGCCTACAAATACTCTATCCAGTAGAATGGGATTAATCCAAATAGCCTCGGGCAGTTGTAATAATTCTAAATCCTATAACCAATTTAAGTCTGACACTAGAACGGACCGGAACGTGACCGGTCCGGGCCGATCTATCAGTTTCTGTAGAAAACGTCAGAGGTGACCTCTGAGGGCTCCGAGCTATCACGTGATTCTTTCTATAGAAATTGACAGATCGTCCCGTCCCATCACATCCCATTATAGCGTGAGTCATTCTTTAATCTACTCTATTGTGTACCCATACATAAATGAGAGTATTGGCGTGATAAAAGCGTTAGTTGAAGTATTACTCAACTAACGCTTTTAAGTAAGTAGATAACTAAGTAATATACACTTTATTGCACAAAACAGGATATGCGTTTACATACTTTACATAAATAAATAAATAGAAAAGTACAAAGGCGAGCTTATCCCTATGAGGGATCTTTTAGTACAGCTTTTAATACAGTTGCGAGACTAGGACGCAATACTTACAACATACACCTGTGTTTATTGATTGGATGTTAATAACAAGGTTCTGTCATGACAGAGATAGTAACAAACCCAAGAACGATTCTAAAATAGGCTATTGCGGGCAATATACGTTCGAGCATATATCTGCCGGATCTGCCGATAGATGTATTGAAAATTTGTCTGGCTGATGCCTGGCGGACATACCCCCCCTATCGTATACGACCGGCATATTCCTTCACAATTTGAACTGTTAAGTAACTGAAAAACGTCGAGTTGAAAATTCAGTTGAGGATTTTGGCCTTTTATAAACGTCAAATATTTAAGTCGATTAAGAAAAACCTGATCCGATTCAAAGAATTTTTCAATTCATATAGGATTAAAGAAGTCGTAAAATCTTGGAATATAAAAACTTAAGTAATAAACATCCAAAATGGCGCGCGACTGCGCTCGGCTTCCGTTACGTTTGTCCTGAAGTTGT
Source organism: Lathronympha strigana (assembly GCA_949128165.1). NCBI lineage: Eukaryota > Metazoa > Arthropoda > Insecta > Lepidoptera > Tortricidae > Lathronympha > Lathronympha strigana. The sequence continues at coordinate 8,986,507 of OX421911.1, forward strand.
CGTGAAATATCCCGACTTACGAACTTTATCCCGATTATTCTGCAGAATGTTATGTTAACTTCAGTCAGGTAGTCAGGTGCATAGTGGAAAGAAATAAGGTGTGGCCGTCCCGGGGAATGTAGCAACAAGTGACAGTCAGTGAATTTTTGCTGGTTAATGCATGCCACTTATCAGGTTTGTGTTAAATAACGTAACCATTGGTCTTTTATTTATTCCATCTAAAGTACTTGCAGTGAAACAATTACATGTATCTGTGATATTCCCCTTTCGATATCGATTTGCCTAAAACTAGTCCATGCATCCATTAAAATGGGGTTTAATCCGAATAGCCCCGGGCAGTGTTTGTTATTTCATAATCCAGCCATGAATTTAATCTACATGGTCTATTGTGTACGCTTAAATCGATGAAAATTATTCCTGAGATAGTAAAGAGGAACATTTTCGTGTCTCATTATCCAGATAAAAGATAAGCATGTTACTTTTATTTTATAATCATATAATTGATAATTAATGAAGGGTGACACTTTATTATCACTACATAGTATAAAACAAAGTCGCTTTCTCTGTCCCTATGTCCCTATGTATGCTTAAATCTTTAAACCTACGCAACGGATTTTGATGCGGTTTTTTATAGATAGTGTGATTCAAGAGGAAGGTTTATATGTATAATAGTGGTCGCTAGTAAACGATAAATAAAACAAAAAACAGATAATGAAAGCTATAATACAAAATGGAATACCTCTTAAACCCTTAAAACTACTTAGTTAAAAGTAAGCCCGTTCTGAGCCATGCCAGGACCGAAGGTCCCCATTACGATCGCAGCATGGCCAAGCTGTATGGCATTAGTTAAATAAATAGACATCAGATGGAATTAATAACTAACTAAAAAGCATAAACTAAAATAAATTAGTAAAAAATTTACAGAACACAACTGCGTGAAAACATCACAAAAAAGAAAGAAACAAGTAAAATATCATAACCCGAATTCGTAAAATTACACTGGTCTTCACTTGATACCTTACACAAATCCCAACTAATTTATCTCCCTTTAATTTGCCCTGCATCTGAGACTCAGGTATAACATACCCGTTTAATAAGACTAATGCTTAAAATATTATTGAATATCTACAAGATAAATTAAAAATGATAATGATCGATAATTTATCAAAAAAGGGACCCAGTCTGTTTAACTATGCAAAAATACTTTTCAACTGTTTTATCGTTAGGAGTGAAGTTATGCAAATTACACACAAATGTAAAAGAGGAGTGACGATCACAATATTACAATGTACCTACTTACACACAATATTACAAGTATAACTTATATACTTGTATACTTATATTTACTACTTTAGTAAAGGGCTGTAAAGGGTTCGAAACTTAGGTTTAGGTTAGGGTCATACGCAATTAATCAGTTTTATAGTGTTTCATTTCAATCAATCTTAATGTCAATAATATTTATGAAAGAGGAGATCACAGACTTATATTATAGTACATTACGATAAAAGGGCGAAAAAGAAGATATTCGCAACGAGTGGCGATAAATTAAAACACGACGACACGAGTTGCGAATTAGATCTTCGCACGTGTATCGTACGACGTTTTACAGTACATGGCCCTTTGAATATTCCACGCAGGCACGTAAAGTGCTCATTATCGCCCTAGGGCGGTAAAGTAGCACCATGTGTACTGTAAAAAAATATATAAGCCTTATGGCCTGTTTAAGGACTAAATAAGTTGTCAAAGATAGTGACAATACAACCCGTCTTAGAAGGACCCGTCACGGTGCGGCGGCGATAAGGAAACTTCGCGTTCCGCCGCTCCGAGCCAATCTGATTAACGACCCGCTGTCTAACCACTCATCGCGCACTTTTTCCGGGTTGTTCCCCGAAAGGATAAACTCCCCTTAATTCCTTAAATTTGTATCTTACCACGCTTTGCGATCCACCCATCGAGGTTTTACTACGAGGCAGGAAAGTTAATTTAGTAGGATAGTAATTTAACAGTTACTTTCATTATTTTAGATTGATTTGATCAAACAAAATGTAGTCATTGATAAAGCAATTTATTTTCATGGAAAAAATTGCATGATTAGGTATAATTATAAAATTTAACATTTAAAACTTTCGCGATTTAAACACATATTTAAACATAATTAATCTCTGTTTTGACATTTTGCTGGGACATTTTTTTTTTTTTTTTTTTTAATGCTATAGGGGGCAAACGAGCAAACGAATCACCTGATGGTAAGCGATTAACGTCGTCCATGGACACCCGCAACACCAGAGGTGTCGCAAGTGCGTTGCCGGCCTTTAAGGTGGGAGTACGCTCTTTTCTTGAAGGTTTGAAGGTCGTATCGGTCCGGAAACACCGCTGGCGACAGTTCGTTCCACAGTTTAGCTGTGCGAGGCAGGAAGTTTCGGGAAAAGCGCACAGTTGAGGACTGCCAACCATCTAAATGGTGAGAGTGGAAATATTGTCGCGTAGGGCGATGGCGGAAAGAAGCGGCAGGGATTAATCCGAACAATTCCTCGGAACACTCCCCATAATACATGCGATAGAAAATACAGAGTGAGGCCACATCTCTACGCAGCGCCAAGGGATCAAGCCGATCAGAATTACGTTGGCAGTTGACAATTCGAGCTGCTCTCCGTTGGATGCGGTCTAGAGGAAGAAGCTGGTACTTAGGTGCCCCTGCCCAAAGATGAGAGCAGTATTCCATATGCGGGCGAACCTGCGCCTTATAAAGCTGTAGGCGATGGGCCGGCGTGAAATACTGCCTCGATCTATTGAGCACACCGAGCTTCTTCGAGGCCAATTTGGCCTTACCCTCTAGGTGGCCGCGGAACTGGACTTCACTCGAGATGTCAACGCCAAGGATTCCAATACTGGCTGTGGCAGATAGGGGAGTGCTCTCAAAACGAGGTGACGCGTCGAACGGAAGTTTTTTTGCGGTGAACGCGCAAACCTGTGTCTTTGTAGGGTTAAAATGGACCAAATTAAGTCGACCCCAATCTGAGACTTCTTTTAGGGAGGTCTCAATTTCGGACACAAGTTTGTTCCGGCTCTCAATGACGTTTTCCCGGGAAATATTGGCGCGGCCGGTGTAGGAGGCATCACCCGTACTATCATCAGCATAACAATGAATGCCGCTAGTTTGCAACATGTCATTGATATGCAGGAGGAATAGCGTGGGTGATAGCACACAGCCTTGAGGGACACCAGCATTCACAGACATTGAGTCTGAGCATTCACCGTCAACTAGGACCTTAATGCTTCTGTCTGCTAGAAAACTGCTGACCCATTCGCATAATTTCCCTGGGAGCCCATAGCATGGAAGTTTCGAAAGAAGTGCTTTGTGCCAAACGCGATCGAAGGCCTTCGCTACATCCAAACTAACTGCCAGTGCCTCACCTTTACTCTCTATCGCCTGTGCCCAGCAATGTGTCAGGTAAACTAAAAGATCACCAGCCGAACGACCCCTACGGAAACCGTATTGTTGGTCACTCAGCAGCTGGTGATCCTCTAGGTACCAGAGGAGCTGACGATTGATGATGGACTCCATAATCTTAGAGAAAAGGGAGGTTATAGCTATCGGCCTGTAGTCGGATGGATTTGAGCGGTCGCCTTTTTTAGGGATCGGGTGCACCAAAGCTGACTTCCACGAAGTCGGGACTACGCCAGAAGAGTACGCGTTAAGACCGGCGCCAACTCAGGAGCACACATCTTGAGAACAATTGCAGGGATTCCATCAGGCCCACTGGACTTATGGGTGTCGAGGGAGCGAAGAGCCTTACGCACAAAGCTTTGGCGGAACTGTACATCTGGCATACAGCTCTCGCACCGCGGTATAGTCGGCGGCGCTTGTCCCCCGTCATCCAAAGTCGAGTTGGACGCAAAAAGCTTACCCAGTAGATCGGCTTTGTCTTTTGCGTCGTGGGCCAACGAATCATTTCCCGTGTGCAGAGGTGGAAAAGACGGCGTGCAGAAATTCCCCTGGATAGCTTTGGCAAGAGACCAGAACGCACGAGTTCCCGAGGGGAGACGCTCTAGTTTCTCGCCAATCCTACCAATGTGCAACGACTTTGCTCTGGCAATGGCTCTTTTGAAGGACCTGGAGGCAAAGTTAAACTCCTTTTTTAAAGCGCTGGTCTTTACATCCTGTACCGCCGCTGCATTTACCCAGGCTTGGTAGCACTCCAGCTTTCGGCGAGACGCCTTTTTGCAGGAGCGATCAAACCAAGGCTGGGTTTTGCCACCAACAGGTACCGCAGAGGATGGAACGAAAAGTTCCATTCCCTGAAGCACCACGTCAGCAACAGAGTCAGCAGCGATATCAGGATCATCCGGCGTGAAGCAAACCTGCCCCCACGGGTAAGACGCAAAGAACACCCGCATCCCGTCCCAGTCTGCTGACTTATAGTGCCACACACGGCGGCTACAAGCAACTCGCCGACGCGGCGGGCACGTGAGAGGCACTGTACTCCGGATGAGGCAATGATCCGAGGAACCGAGAGGGGCTGCAACGGATACATCATAGCCAACCGGGTGAGAAGTCAGCAGAAGGTCCAACAGGGAAGGTTCCTGGCTCTCCACATCTGGGATTCGCGTAGGCGCAGTAACCAGTTGTGTCAAGCCGTAGGTCAGAGCAAAGTCGTGAACAGATCTCCCCGCATGATCAGTCTTGCTGGAGCCCAGCCATTCGGCATTATGGGCGTTAAAATCGCCAAGAACGATGATCTCAGCGGATGGGATCTGCTGCTGCACTGAATCCACAGCCGTTTGAATCTGCTCCAAGAGTCGGTCAGTTTCGGCATCACCCCTATGGGACCTATAGAGGCACGAATAGACGCGAGGATGATCATCACAATCAACACGTAGCCATAAGGTGGAAAGGTCCCTACCTTCAAGATTGCTGAGGCGACGAGAACTGATATCGCCTCTAACGTACACACACACTCCAGCCCTAGGCAGAAAGGAATGCTCTAGTTCGTACCCAGGGTAGGAGAGGTATTTTGTGTCCGCTGGAGACGATATCTGCGTCTCTGTCAGAAAAAGCAAGGCCGGCTTAGCTGTCTCGAGGTGATGATGGACAGCATTAAGATTAGAATGCAAACCCCTGATGTTGCAGAAATCCACAGCGAGCGTGGCAGGGGCTGCCGTAGCCGTCTTGCTCTTGCCTCGGGAGGATGGCGGATGGCGGAGCGCGGATTTGCCCCCCCCCAGAGTACGAAACGGGGCGCTCTCGGCGTCCACGCTCAGGCACGACAGTACCTGAGCATGGAAGCCCAGAAAGGGATTCTCCAGCGCTAGAGCAGCTGGTACCCTCCTGGGGTAGCTTATTAATCTGCGCTGTCATCGTCATTAAGGGGGAGGTTGGGGGGATTGGAGCTCTGGAAACCTTACTCACCGTGAGGAACACAACACCACATACCTACAAAGTAAGTAGTGATGTTATTATGGCTTCGGTATTCTGTAAGGTGGAGGTACTTCCCCAGTCAGGCTGCTCCAGATTCAAGCGAGATGACGTTTCGCTGTGCCCTACCTCACTTGTTGGACGTAGTTTAAGGACATACCCGGGTCCAAACAGTCGGACATCAGTCAGCCGCGACCATGACCAGTGAAACCTGTGTCGAAACGTCGGTAAATAAGGTAAACAAATTAATTCGCGTTAGACCCGTTTAATAATTATGTTTAATTATAAAATTTTCCTTTCGTATTGATTATTTGCAGTTATGGGCTGAACATCAGCATCATTATTATTTATTTATTATTATTAAAATTTCATATTATCTGTGTCGTGTCGCTTTCTCTGGTGCCTCCTTTTTAGTTTAACTATTTAAACGATTTAAACATTATATTCATAACGATACGAAAAAAATATAGAGTAAGTACGAAAATTAAGAACTTTCCAATGAAAGTCAAAATTTGTAGATCTTAACTTCTTTATCTAAAGCGTGCAAAACAAAAGAATTCTCTAAATTCAATGGGTGACGTCAAGGCTCGGTGGACTATTAATCTTGCTCAGTTCTTTTTTTTGCTTTAATAATAGTGTCTAAAACAAGAATCTTGTTTTTAAATGCTCATCACGAATGAACAAATACAATGGAATTACAAAGAAACACAAAATCGAATAGAACATTGGCATACCTTAAGTATTATTGTGGTCCACAGTTGTACTGATTGTCATGTTATTTTGTTTATCATTTATTGCAACAATATTGCACAGTAACTTACGGTTATTCTGTGTTTTACGTTATTAATTCAGCCCTGGGAATAGAAATGTTTGTTTTCTAATAAACATGTCCTATTTACAATTATACTCGTACTTCACTTATAACACTATTAGGCGGCGGTTCATAGGTGTTGGCAATGCAAACCAATTCAAAATCACTGTTTACGATGCGGGGATTTATTCGATATCGAACTGTAACGGTTGTAAGTGGGTCAATGTATTTGCAGAATACGTGAGGTGAGCCTTTACATTTAACTCACGTGCGTATCTTTACGGTCGGTATTTTAAGGAATAGAAATCACGTGTAAGAATGTATTAGATATTTTATTCGCATGGAGGTGACTCACCTGCCCTGAGTACGCTTGCGCTTGGTTAAAATGTTTGATAGTGCAGTATCTTAGCCTTGAAGGGCAAGGGGTTTAATTTCGTAGAAGATTTGTAAAAAATAAACTGTTTTAACATCTAACAGAGTTACAACGTAGAGCTAAACAATTAAAATACTAATACTAACTATGGAGTAAAAAAAGATTCAAACTAGCGTTGATCGCGTATTATTTAAAGAAGGTCAAATCCTCCTGTAAGAATCTTTCAACCCTCAAGTTTTCGAGGAAAGTGAGCGATATAATAAAATGTATCTACCCTTACTTTACGTCACCTTTGTATATTTATGATAAGAAACTCACCGTGGGTATAAAGAGGCGGAACGCGATATTTCGTAGCAGCCGTGCAAGCTATGGCGCCCGTGCCGCCGCCGAGCTGCAGCCCATGCGATATCACTTGCACAATAGTCCCCACTATAGTGATCGTCCAGCCCCACCCTCCCTCGGGGTAGTAGCGTCGGGCGAGGGTCAGCGCCGCTCGGGCCCGCAGCGCCGCCGCTGTCTCCGCTCCCACAGTGGCACCGGCACTGGCACACCTATACACCATGACACTTTAGCGGATTAAAGAATTATCTCCTGATTTGATTGATCCCATTTCTAGCAATCTCACGCTTTTAATAAGATGGTGGCCATAAAACATAGATTAACGATAATAAGCAGACATCGTACCTAACAACCTTATTTCGGTCTCTCAGACGGTGTTAGATAATGATCAACACAGCGGTGTGAGAATCTTGGGAAAATCTACGAAATTCAACAACCATGCAAACCAACAGTGTTACGATGCTGACCATTTTAAGATACACGAAAATTTAATTGACATAGAATCAGAAGATAATTCTTTTTGTAAACGCTTTACACCAAACACTAACCGTCGAAACCTTGTCACTTCTCGCGCCGCTTCATAACCTACACTTTTAGACCGGCCTCTTTCCGCATAGTTATTGCACTTGGCCGGTTTGTTCACACGACTCGCACTGCACACACAAAGTTCCTGCTGTTGGTAGGGTTTGGGACAGCGATGGTTGCAGTCGCAATCCGGAGTCCTCCAAGAAAGAAGGCGCTGCAGCAAAGTCCGGCGACGTGCCCTGCTGACGCCTTGCTCCCGAATTTGGCCCGGGGCCAACGAAAATGATGAGCACCGTTCGGCCACTCGAGGAATGACCCCCTGCCTATTATCATAAGTGATTCTTCGTGGCACGTTTTTATTGTTGCACGGAAAAGTAGGAATGAAATTGTGCGTAATGGATATCTTTTCAGCGCCTCCATGATTTGGCAGGTCGTTAGCCGGGAAACCATTTTTTATATTTTTGATGTCTGTGTAAAGGGATTTCCATGTGGCGATAACCTCTTCTCGAGTGGATGTTTCGGAGAAGTCTGGTACGGTGGTTGAGTCGGGTAGTTTAGTGGGTTTTGGCACCGGGTCGGTTGAGGTGGCCGAGTTGCGAAGTCGCGTGGGCAAGCTCTCACTCCGGCGAAGTGACATGGTGTGTCACGTTGGGCGGTCTCATTTTAAAACAGCTACGCGCGACGACTTTGCGTTCAGATTGTGGTTTGCCAATCTGCAACAAAACAGTGAATTTATAAATTAATATTTTTTTTTTGTGTTATCTTTAAAGCTATAAATTTTTATTTATTATATGTTTAAAATCATTATTTATAATGTAACAAAAAGCGATAATTAACTAGTAATCCGCAACGCAGGCTTCGTCAGGCATGGCTACAGAAGAAAATCAGCAACAGGCTTCGTCTCATACAAAACAATGATGAAATCCGCAACAGGCTTTGTCATTAAATTAATATAATTAATGATATATATAATATAATTATGAGAAAGATTATATCTTCACACAAGTTAATCGTGCTCGCAGACAACGAAGTAATAACATTTTTTTTTACTATCAAAACAGACTACTATGCTATGATTTCATGATTTGAATCTTAAAACCTATTTCTTAGACTGCCCACCTACTGTACCCCGGTAACATTTACTACATAATCTAGAAACAAGGAATTGATTATTCTGTTATGCATTACATTATAAGACTTGTCTCCGCGAGGCTATTATGGAAATCTAGAGATTACAGAAAATACAGGCCACGCTGCAGTAAGCCTAGGGATTTAGTTGGTAACCGGTCAAAATTTACGTAAAATGAGTCTTACGAAGCAATCCCTGGCCTTGAAACGAGATATATACTAATATTGCCAATTCTCTAAGCCATAAATTCAACAATATTGTTCCAATATGGTTTATAAACACCCCTTAGCTTAGCTTTAGTTACATTTTTTCATGAAACATTGAGCGTATCGTAATAAAAAAGTAAAGCCTATATAAATCACTAAAACATAGTATGCCGTGTTTTATTGACCGTGAATTCCAAATCTCAATGATCTTACAAAATAGCTGAGATTATCCAATGTGGATTGTATGTATTAAATCACATTGTACGTAGGTATTTGCCCCTCAGACTTATTTTAGCATCTAGGAGGCATAGTCGGGTTTTTAAAATATGATTATACATAGTTGGTAATTCTATTAATTGCATGCCCCTAAACTAAACGCACTGGGATTAATATTAGGCCAGATTTAGCTTGAAGTCAGACAGGACTCAGCTTTGGTTTAAAATAAGCAAAAAAAGAATATTCTAGTTCAGTAAATAGCTTCTTTCTTCTGCCACATAACGCATAAGCAATGTGATATTGGGAAACCAATTTGAACTCAAAAGTTATTGTGCAAAAATACAGTAAATAATGGAATCACTTCGATTGTAGAATGCCCTTGTTATGCGTCGTCGGGTAGCCTTCCTTTCGAAAATAAAAACGAATATTATACACATATTTAAACATAATTATCAAACGGGTCTATCGCGAATTTGCTTTTTTATCTTATTTACCGACGTTTCGACACAGGTTTCACTGGTCATGGTCGCGGCTAACTGAATGAATATTATACAGTCTGCAATAACAGTCCCGAACGATCCTTGAATATCTTCAAGTTTCAAAAAATTTTCGCTTGCGTCATTTTCAGGGTCATTGACCTTATCAGCTGTTGAAGTATCGTTTGGGACTTTTGTTATACCCTGTATTCTCGTAATACTTAGAACAAAATTTTGGACTGAAAAGAGTGTTTCAGTAAACACTAGATGAGACTCACTCCAAAACAAGATGGGATGGGACGGGACGAGACAATGCGTAATTTTAAATTTTATGGAAAAGTCACGTGATCACAGAGCGACGTGCCTTCCCTTTCCGTGCCGGTTTAACTTGAGCAATGAGTCACCCTTAATTCTAAGCTATTTGTTAACAATCGACCCAGAGCGAGCACTTCGTCAAAATTAGACCAGTGTCCCAGTAAATATGCACAAAGGCTACGAATATGGTGGACGGGTTGTTCTAGTGGCAATCTGATCGACAAAGTGTTTGTGAATGTTATGAAGACATATTTTCCACAGATTTTTATTGTATGGTGTGGTTATTATATGGTATACCAGCCCATAAGTATAATTATGCCATAATATTATTAAATTTTGATATTGTTTGTGACTGAATGCGCCCCTAGTAGAGAGTTGACTTAAGTTGGCGATAGCGATCTGATCACAGACGCTGATTGGCGGGCGTCGCCGAAAATAGCTCTCCTTAAATCTCACTGGGAACTTTAATCGCTGATTTGCCTCAGTTTATTACGAAGATTTATAAATCTGCCAATCGATTTAACAAACGTCTGGCTTATTTATGTGGAAGGCATCTTATCTAAAACTTTACAAAACTACACCGATAAAGAAACCACAAAAACTTTCCATCATAAAAAACAACGGAGCTTAACCGAAACAACATATTTTTAGACACGGTTTTGAAAAGTTTCAAACTGTAAAGTTTTGCAACAGTTTTCCATGGAGCAAACAAAACAAAGGTTTGCTTTATCGGTTATAGCGGAGTTTTTTTAAGTCTCAGAAAAACAGAGCATAATGCGATTTAAAAACTTGTGATATGAAACACAGATAACAAAGTTAGAATTTTTATGGTGTGAATTTCGTATTCAAATTGAAAATTAGAGTCTGGCGTTAAAACGTTGGAAAAGAAAAGTGTTTAACTGAATTGGAACTACGATATTAGGAGTAAAGTGCGGGCCAAACACCGAACTTCTCAGACACCATTTCATCCAGCCAGCATTCATAGTCCGTAATTACATGGCCGGATTCCTTTGTTGCCTCATCGCTTTGCAGACAATTGAATTTTAAATCCATTATTTTCATTATCCATGCCGTGATCCCCGAACTTTATTCGTATCTTGTTTTCTGTCTTTTATGTTTAGTCGATTGTTTATATACATATTTATAATGTATGTATTCATTATATTTTCAAATAATACGTAGGTAGGTATAATGTGTAGGTAAAGGTTATCTTATACCTACTTCCTTGAGAATTAATCATGCTGGTGGAGCTTGTTGGAGTAATTTCAGGATTATAAATTTACTAAAACGGGGCTTAATGGCGTAAGACTTAGAAAACTAACTTCCTTTGTCTACTCAATTGTGTAAATACTAGAAAACATATGTACCTACATACCTATTACGGTGCCAGTTGGTTCGTAGGATGATCAAATAAAGCTACTATATACCTCGTGTGAATGTCACCATAACAAGTCAGTCCATTATTTACATATAGTAACGGATAGTACATAATTATATAAGGTATGTTTATATCATCGGCTTCTATGTTAGATTATGGGAAAGGGTTGTGATGTGACAGGTGTGATTTATGTATTAGTAAGTACACACGCGTTTAAAAGTGCATGGGCAATTTATGAATGAATTCATTCATAAACTGCTCATGCACTTTTGAACGCGTGTGTACATTAAAACAACACACCTAAAACTGTATTTCCGTTATCATTGTTAATGCGTTCCGTTAATAGGGCCCTAAGGTCGGCCCGCGCCTTTGCGTAAAGCTTGTTGAATCTCTCAACCCCGTTACACTATAATTACTTGAAATTTAAGTCATTTAAAGAAAAGCGCAGTCCGGCAGTACCTATCTACATTCTTCATAATATTATCTTAATAACGCATCTGACATTTAATTTTAGATGACAAAGACTGACATAAGTTCAAGAATGTTCGCCTATGTTAGTATTAAGGATGACTCACACTAGACCAGAAGGCCTAGTATAAAAGTTGTACGACATTAACTCCTCGACCGCGTTAGCGTATCGAGGGGTCAAGATATGAAAGTTGCCGGATGATTTAAATATATGGCAAACATAATTTGAACTCCCGATACGCTAACGCGGTCGAGGAGTTAATGTCGTACAACTTTTATACTAGGCCTTCCGTTACGTGATCTCCGAGGCGTCACAGCTATCACGTGAGTATTTATACAGAAATAGACAAATCTTCTCGTCCCGTTATACTGTGAGTTATCATTTAGTGTTAAAACCTTTAGCTTTGCCCTGTTGTGTAAAATAAACAGGAGTTTATAAAATTAACTAATCAACTACCCTACTGTGTTTTGTGCAAAGTGTCTAATTAAGTTTTGTGGAAGCTATTTCCACTCAGACTGTCGTTTCCTAACAACATATTTGAGTAATAGTGCGCTGTGGATTAGTGTAGTAAATTTATAATGTGTGAAAATCGTGAAAGTTTAAATAAGTGTAGTGTAGTAATTTTTTATTATCTGAAACACACATTTCAGAGTGAAAGGGCGAGCCGGTCGGAGTCACGTTGAAATGTCACCGCAGTGTAACTCATCAGCGTCTTAAGTAAGTAAGTAAGGAGGTGCGATATGACGACATATATTTATGTAACTACATAAATATTCACTTAAAACAAAATTTTATAAGAAAAAATCCTTGATCCAAAACAAATGTAGAGCCGATTGACGGACAACGTAATACGTGCGCAAAGGTAAATCCCATTAAATACATTACTTGTTAAAAGACACAAGAAGTTGTGAGATGTAATGTTAAAAACAAGTCGGCTATTTTAGTTGGTACCGGCGGGTGTCCATAGAACTTGACTTCCACCGACCTGCTTATTTTATTTGAACCTTGTATTCCTCTACGGTTTAAAAAATGTTTGTAGGCAGACCGTCCTTTTATGTTTAAACATAATTATTAAACGGGTCTAACGCGAATTAACTTGTTTACCTTATTTACCGACGTTTCGACACAGGTTTCACTGGTCATGGTCGCGGCTGACTGATGTACGATTCGTACCAAAAAAATATATGATTTTTTTACACAACGAACCCTTGACCCTAACTTCATAACCTTTTTTTTTAATAAAAAATACTTCTCGGAGCATAAGTTGAAATTTAACCAACTTAGATTGTTTTTTTTTCTTTAAATTTATGTGATATCATGCTGAAAGTTCTGTCCTCTAACAAAAGTGAAAATATTGGTTAACGTAATAAAAATATATCAAGAACAAACAAACTCACATACCTATATCGTACAAACGACTGAACCCTCGGTGCGTGAGTCCGACTCGCACTTGGCCGGTTTTTTATACATACATTCAATATTTATACTGATATCGTAGTGTACCTACCTGTAGGTATAATCAACTACATAATACTTTGTAATCATGTGTATTTATATGGAATCACAAACTTACTTATGCAGTTAGTATGACTTTTTAAACTTTGTTGAATTTTGAATTTTAATGTAGAAAAGTTTGAATGTAGAATAATTTTAATAGCTAAATTCTACTGCTATTGACTGTAGTAGGTATTTGTCTACTATTGTGTGGCTTTGTTTGACATTTAAAAACAGTATTTTTTCAGTAAGTAATGTAGGTACTAAGCAAGCTAAAATCCCGATAAAACAACCCAAAATTATAGTTTCATCCCAAATTGTGTTGTGCCATGTTTCCGTTTTCAAAAATAGAACACTGAAACTTGTTCTGCTCATGCATACTCGGCGTATTTTGCATTTTAACTAGATTTTAGACGATGCTCAAACTTTCATCAATATTTTTGAGTATTTTTGGCAAACTTCGTTTTAAAATTGTAGATTCATTTGTTTCACCTTTATAATTCTTCTGACGTAACGTATGACTCACATATACCGGGCCGGGATGGCTCGGGAAGATGTGTCAATTTCTATAGAATGCGTCACGTGACCTCCAAGCTATTGTCCCACCTCGTATTGTCATCTCGTAACATCTTTAATTAATGCTTACATCCAAGTTATTCTTTTTCACATCCAACTTATAGACAGACTACTGTGTTTTTATATAGGAATACACTACATAAGGCTTAAGGTATATTCCTAGCAGGAGTGACAAATTGTAGTTGACCAAATCGTTTTTACGGAAACTCTGGCAAACTTGCACACCGGGTCCATATAGGAATCCCTAAAGTATTTTATTCTATTTTTGCATTCCCTAATACTGTTTGTTCCAATGATAATTTGTCCTTAACTCATGCCCTTATACTGTTTTCCCTAACATAATTAAACCAACTTTTCTAACGTAATCACTAAAGTATGGAAAATAATCGTTAAGATAATTTCTTTAGGCATTATGATCATTTAAACAAAACAGGAGCACGTGATTTTAGGACAAACGTTATAAGGAATTTCGAGGGAGCAAGTAAGGGTTACTTGCCACCAGGAACCCCTAGAGTGAATTGAATAGACATGCAAGATTAAAAAGGATCCCCTAACTACCAAGTTATCAACTTGAAGGCCAAGGGAACCTATTTCAGCATCGTTCCGAAATCAATCACGTAAGCTGTGACGCTGAGAAATGATTGAAGGTTTGTAACGATTTAGTAACGACGGACACATCTTACAGATTTAAATTAAAATCATCTTAGGAAGCTAACGGAATTGTTTAATTTGAAATTCGTTTTTTGTTTGAATGATTGTTTTTTAGTTGTGATCACAAGTGCAACTCATTAATGTACTATACGTGTAGGTATAAATTATTTTCGGTATTTAATACCGGGGTTTGCGAGCCTACTGAACGGGCAGTCAGCTCAAAATTTAGCTATTAGTACTTTTATGCCATGCGGCTTATTTTTTTACCAAATTGTATAATTAATACTTGACTATATTGTATACCTAACTAATACTTAGTTTTGTGACAAGCAAATTTACCGAGGAAACGCTGCAAGCGTCTACGGGACCATGCCGAGGGGGGAATATTTACTTTAACATTAAACATGAACTACACTCTTATGACTGAATAAAACAATGTTAAAGTTTATTCTCTCAATTCAGAAAATAAATATTATAAGCCAATTCATAATAACTTATCCGCAACGCAGGCTCATGTTTGTTATATGTTTACAAGCAAATTAAGTACGAACAGCGGACCTACCTCAGCAGGCCGAAAATTAGCATTGACGGTAAAACCTCTTTGTCACTCTAATATGCAAGTGTGATAAAGATGGACATACAAATCCGCAATCGTTCGATTTTCGTGGTACTAGCCCAGGCTTCATGCCGCCCAAAATACTGATAAGTACCTATTGTTATAAACTGAAAATGTAAACTCTTAAAATACTCACCGTAATCTGTATCATCAAAATATACTTGATATATACAAGCTGTACACAATTTAATTACTGCTTGAGAATGACGCAGCCGGATATTAATGCGTAGATTTAAATGAAGAAATCTACGTTGCTGATATTCGTATAAATTAGGGTTCAGTCTTTTGTTGACGCTGTTCGCTGCGTACATATGCTGTGCGTGCGCTGTGCGCTGGTGAAACAATTAGGTCGTTGACACGCAGGAAACATTATTTTATTTTGTAAAACTGTATGGAGATTATCGGAAAAAAAATATTTTTACAAGCTAACTGCTTTTTCTTGTTCCCTTATGCTATCTAAAAAAATGTAAAAATTGGCATCTAAATTTATTTTCTGCCAAATTGTAAAAACATATTATTTTGGATGAGTTCAAATTTTTTGTTAATTAATTATTCTTTAGTCTTCAGATAAATAATAAATGATCACTAGCTATTAGTAGAATAACATCAAAAAAATCGACCAAATAAAAGTACTAAATGTTCATTTATTTCATTCGTAAGATTAGACAAACAATAAACAGGAAACTAAATAGCATCTGAAAATAAAACGTTTCAGCCAGTTCCAGCACTCCTAATCAGATCCATGTATTTTTACGCACGCTAACCCACATTCGTGCTATTATTTCAATCATATGTACACCGCCACGAATAAGAAAGTGTTTTATGACTTTGATACATTTATTTAGATAGCAGCAGTGCAATATGATTTATTCGCAAATAATATATCTATTACAATGTGCGTGTAGCTGTCATGTTTGAATTTTGTTTAATAAATAAGATAAGTTATTATATGAATAAATAAATATTTATAAATATTCTATTTCAATATCTAACACCCAATCCTGGCAATGTTCAACTGAATTTATATAACGCCAAATTAAATAGTTAAGTATTTATGCAACAAGTGCGAAAACTAGATGATTTCCGATGAGTTTCATATTTATTTACGAGCCACCGAAGTGAGCGGGTGTTTAAGTCGACCGACACTTGTCGGAAATCGTCTTTACGCACCTGTTTCATACAATGTTTTACCAAGCATTGTGCGAGTAAAAAAGTTTCTAAGGTGAAATGGGCGCTTTCACCCGAGAAAAACACTCTACTTTTAATTTCGACTATGAAAAAAGTAAAAGACTACAATACAAGTACATTTCATAAAATCGATTTGTAAGCGAAGAAACTACCCAATGAAAAAATACATGTATCGGTTAAGCAAATATACGTAGCAGGCATTCCATTAAAAAAACTGTCTTTTATTGAGTCGGGAGTAAAATTAACGTCTGGTACTATTCACTCGATTCGTTTGATGAATCCATTTTAATCCAGACCAAAAATTATTTCAGTTTTATATTTGTTAACTATTCCCGCGAATCACCATTTCTTCACATATTTTTATTAAAAAGTTTCATTGTGACGGGCTCTATAGTCATTGCAACAAATCGCAAACAATTTTTGATACAATCCCATTGAGCAGGCAGGAGGAATTTAATTTTTACTTAGAAGTATAGATAGAGCCCAATATTCAATAATTTTATTTACAAATCGTTTATTTCCTTGAACAAAACAATGAACATAAAATACAGAATTAGGCACTGACAAAGGAAAAAGGTATGGGCACAGCTTAGCTGGTTTTAAGCCCATCCAAGGTCAATCAAAGAGGGAGAAATTACAATTTAGGTATAATAAGGCAATAAATAGAATGTAGGTACACAATAATTTTTATAAGAAGTAAAACTACAACTTACTTACTAATTTATTCAATTGTCTATTGTTTCTGACATTAATTTAAACACTTTAAATACCAGCGTTTTAAATTCCTAGAAAGAGATAGCAATAGGTGTCTGTACCTCCATTAATGAATGGAGATACAGACACTAGATCTTTTTATATGGCATAAGCCTATTCTCGGTTGCTCATCGTAACACAAAAAGAAAATTACTTTGCAAAGGAAAAGCTATTTTCCACCCGGTTATCTGATTTTGCTCATCAAAATCACACTTTCCGAATAGGAGAGATGAAACAGTATTATGAAAATCCATTCCCGCACGATTAGACTCCATTAAAAAACGCAATTTTCGAGCACATGTATCGTCAAGGATTTTTGATTATACCTAAATGTGCATGTATGGGTTTCGGACTTGTGTTCCATAGAACGACTTACTGAACCGATAATGGTGAGTAAGGTTGATAATTTATTTTGTTTAGTGAGCGGTTTCTGAAATATAAAAATAATCGCATTTCATATGAGACTTTCTTGTGGAATGCCCCTTTTAAATGAGAAAGAGCGAATGATGGGTCTTAACGAAGAAAAAAAATGTCGCCAGATCAAAGGTTAAAGTTGAGTAATTAATTTTGAAAACCAGATTAAGATCTAATTTAATAAAGGAATTGTATTTTTCGTACGCAAGTTAACTTTCTCATAAAGTACCGAGTGAAGAACGAGACAAATTAAATAATTAATTATAATTTAAGATAATAAATTGTTCAAAACTATATTTATAGTCACTTCTTAATGTAGGTTCATATTAATGGACTTCACGAGTTATTTGTCAATAAAAAATCAACTGCAGCTAAAATATAGGCACTTGGTTTTTAAATTTTTAATCAACGATACATTACGTCGACCTTTTTTACAAAATGGGAGCTGACGGGATGATGGGGACCGGAAGTGGTCATAGGAACTTTGTGATGAAACAATCTAACCCCATTGGGTTTCTTAGAACGATGAGTACAAATTGTCCATGGAAAGGAAAGTACAGTCAGTAATAAAAGCTTGTATCAATTTCATTTTTGTCAAAAACTTATTTATTTCGATTATATACTAGTATGTGTTACTCACACGAACATTTAAATCGGAATTTTAGGTGTAAAAATGAACGAAACTAGCCGACGCCTTTGTTCTCTACAGCGTGCGTAGCCAAGATGCCAATCGCTAACGCTCCATCGCGAATGAAACGCAACTTTCATTGTCGCACTTATAAGGAAGAGTGATAGAGAGAGATAACTACGATACGCTACGTAACGTGAGCGATTGGCATCGTCACTACGCACCCAGGTACTGTGCGCTTACCATGAGTTGCATTCGATTGCGACTACGGCATTCGACAGTATGTCCCACTACTCTGGCAGGAGCGAGACGGACATTCTTTCAACCAGTGTGCGTACAAATTTTATTTCAGTGTGTAGCGCAGTCGCAGTCATTTTGTAATTAGCGGCATCAACCACAAGCTTCCGTCGCTAAAGAACATACCAAATAAAGAAGTAGCGTTGATAAAGAAGTAGCAACTAATTAATCTCTGAAAACTTGTTTTATTACTAGGAAGTAACACAGTATATTGCCAACCCATATAATTTATCTTATCTAATATGAAATTGTTATACAACGTTAACGTTATTATAAATATTACCTATAGCAACAAAGAAAACTTTTCCGAATTTAATTTAAAATTTGACCTTCTTATTTTTTTGTTTTTTTCTTTTTTATTTATGATATCAACATCATGGTGTAATGTGTAATTGGTTTACGTGATAAAAAATATCAAGGAAAACAAACGCGCATACTAACTAACGTGAAAACGAGTAATCCAATCTGTTAATATATGGGGCTGACGCCAAATATCCATTTCGTAATCATTTACGGAATCTTCAGTGCGCAATTCCGACTCGCACTTGGCCGATTTTCTTTCCTTTTAAAACAAGCCCGGCCAGTGATAGAGCGATTTCGTTTACTCCGATACAAATAGACAGTGTGCGCTGACTTGACAGTTGTCAGCCCCTTAATAGCACAACCTTGTGGAAGTTGTGGAACATTCACCAAATGTCGTAGTTTAATTTAATATCTAAAAGGGTTAGAATGGGGTTGAAAGTTTTTACGACTACACAGACAAAGTAAGTAGCGTGCAGGTTAGTTTATAGAACTTCCTAACAATGTAAAGAAACCGCCATATTGATTGTAATAACCTAACTTTAAAGTTTTTAATGAAATCTCCTAGGTTAACTTATTCATCTTATGTTTTGTATGTTACGATAATACGACCGTTTCAGCAGTGAATGGTTTCACCGGTGTTTGATGAGGTAGTGTGAAAATACAAGAATAAAATGTACATTGTTAGGAAGTTCAGTTGTGAGCAAATAACGGCTCTCTCTCTCTAACAATAGAATCTTTTCACTGTCTACTTTCTACAGCTTCTTACCTATTGTGAGAAGTTAGATACAAAATGGATTTATCTGTGAACGGGTGATTTTGTTTGAAAATAAAATGTTGCAAGCTGTCAACAATCCGTGTAGAATAGTACCCCAATGTGGTGTTGGCACGGAAGAATCTATTTATTATTCGGGTGAACGCGCTGCGCTGCGGCTGTGGCTGTGACATTTGGACTGTGATTAATTTTCATATTCAAATCACTGGCCGCCAGGGTTGATCGATTTCTTTTGTTTTTGGCGACCGCTCATTGTGATTTTTTCTTTTTCTAATACGGAATAAATTATAAGGCGTTTAGCGGCCAGTCAATGGTAAAAGATTTTGGCGCAAAGGTGTGATTGGTAATAAGACGTTTATGTCTCTTCTAGACAACCTTTGACTAGGCACGGAAAACCATGAATTGCATTGAAAAGTGCGTGGGAAATCTATGAATGAATTCATTCATAATCTGAAAATATCGGACAAACGCCCGTCATTTCGAAAATATAACCCTGTTCCGTACAGTAGAGACTTCCTTATTTTATGATGTTAATATATTTTATTTTATAAGATTTATTAATTAACAATCTAACACAAAATAGCTATTTAGGAGGTCCCAACCCCTTCTGATTTCAACTCCTTGTACAGTTTTTTTATTCCAGTTCAATTCAGTAAAACGGGAAATATAGACTCAATTGTTCAAAATGCCCAACCGGATTTGGCAGTTTGACACACACATATCATTAAGAGGGAATTCAATCGAAGGACTTGTCGGACATACCTGGATTAAACAAGGTTAGCCCTAGTCCGGAAATTATTCCCGGTGAAATCAGATTGCGAAAGTTTGTCAGGGCATTAACGAGTTTCGAGAGCTCTAATTTGCGCGTAGTTCACAGTAGGAATGTTGACTGACAGGTCTGACCGGACAAATCAGTTTTGTTTTTCGATCTGTCAAAAAATATTCTCTTATTATCAGATTATTATAAAATATAGAATAATGACGTCATTAGTCTGTCATGTAAATTATCCAGCGCTCGTTCATGTTTCTGTTTCATTTATAAATTATATTGTATCCAAAGCTGACTGTTTCATTTAATAGATATTGTGTCCAAAACGGACTGTTTTATTTAATAGAAATTGTGTCAAAAACTGAATTTTCTAGTGGTGCTTTTATTTACTTTCTACATGACGTGAAATCATATTTTTTCTACTGACATATCAAAACCCTCTATGACAGGTTCAAATAATATGACCTGCCACATATTATGACCACCATAATGACATTAATGACAATCGTTTTAATAAAACAATGTAAAATGATAAAATATGTCGATTGATATATCTTCATTTTTCAATTTAGGCACATTACAATGCACTTATGAACGTCATAAAAAAAAGCTACTACCGGTTCTATCCCTACACCACAGCCCGAGAAGATTATTACCGGCAAGAAACTCGGCGGGACTTATTTTTTCAAAACAAATTACAAAAGTAGTAAAAATATTTACAATATGTGGTTCTACAAGAAACCATATCAAAAGAAAATAGTTAAACAGAAAGACAAAAAAATATAAACAAAATAAAACAAAATTTACCGGTTTTACACGATATACACAACATTTGATATGATTTCTTTCGTGAACTATCCTTCACCCTGTAAGCAGTAATACATTCAATTTAATTTTTTGTTGATTTCGTTACAGATACAGTTTTCGTTTTTCGTTCCGTTTTCGTTTTCGTTTCGTTTCGTCGTGTATGTAACAAATTAAGCATTAAAACGTCTGATGCTATCATACCCCACACTCGAGTAAATGCTTTTCATTAAACATATTCACATAAACTACTATTAATTACAAAATACTAGTATTAATTATTTATGTACACATATCATACGCCCTCAATAATGCGTTCAAAAATCGAATATAAAGGCCCTCATAATAATAAACTTTTTTGTTACAACAAATTTCTTATCTGTGAAAATATTATTATAGCTAAAGAATATTATCGATTTCGATAATATAATCAAATTTCGAAAACATTTGACAAAAGAAAATTTGATTTGACCTCTATTCTAATATCAGTCGAGCATAAAATTGGCCAGCTCTAGTTTGTCTCTGAATTTTTAAAATACAAATGTCAAACGTTGATTATCAGAAAAGTTTTTATTTCTGAAAATCGTAATTGCGGTCCATATTTATATGCGCTTTGAACGCATCATGGAGAGCTCATGATGTGTGTATATAAAGCAGTTTATGTTATTATGAAAGTCGGGTGACGCCTCGTTTCATAAACTCTCACTCAATTTTAAAGCTTTTAATTATATACATTCACATAAACTACTATTATTCATTATGCATTTGTTTGTTTCTGTGAATTCCCGATATTTCGGTATGAGTGCAAGCGCCATCGCCAACTAAATATTCTTACTTATGAATAGTAATTTATTTATTTATTATTACAGTAATAATTAGCACTAACAGTTCAACCTCACGTACTAATTTATAACAATTTGTATGGTAATGAAATAATCAATTTACATAATAGGTGAGCACAGGTGATACTTATGTAAAACTACGGTTTCAACTTGGATAAAACACAATGGATTCGTTCTTTTAAAATATATATATATATAACGATTCTATGTAGCATTCCGTGTATGGGTTTAGAAAAATGTATTAAGAGGCTGACAGCAGCTAAATCATCGCACACTCTCTATTTGTATCGGAGAACACGAGATTGCACTATCACCGGTTGGCCTGGTTATAGAAGGAAAAAAAACACGGAAACTATTAAAATAAAGAAAACAGTGGAGTATATATTTGTGAAATGCGACTTGTCTAAGTTTAAGATATGAGTGACAAAGAAAACCGGCCAGGTGTGACTCGCTCAGACAGGTCGGACTCGCCCACAAAAGATGCTCCCCTCCCCATTGATGACCTTAGGTTACTTTAAAATATTGGTGGTACGGAACTCTCAGTGAGCGGCAATTATACTGTTTTTGGATTTTCTCCTGTATTAGTGCTACAAACTCTTGCTTTTTGTTAAATTTCGTGATTCTAAGTCAACGGGAAGTACCCTATGCATTTTGATTTCCGTTGAAAATGCGACATAAACGGCCGTATCTTTTGATTGAGTTAATGTAGAGGTTTGGCTTTTTCATGTGGTATTAACTTAAAATTGCTAACTCTACGTGTTCCCGAGATAAAGGGTCTTGACAGACTGACGGACGGACGTACAGACAACAAAGTGATCCTATAAGGGTTCCGTTTTTTCCTGTCAAGATAACCTAAAAACAGAACCATTTAATGATGAGACCAATCTTTGCAATCATTTTCGTTCGAGCCGATTTCGTTAAATTAAAAATCGGCTCCGTCTAGGGTCTTTAAAATATCATGAATATAAAGATACATTTTATAACAGTATTAAAATTAATATTATTCAATATTTTTTTCTTTAGTAGTTATTCATCCTGCGGTCTAAATTCTGCTATTTGTATGTGTCAACAAAAATAATATTATTATTTTAGACATAACGCAACTTTTTCTAATATTAATTCCATGTATCAATTAATCAACAGGAAACCATGCGTAGGTAAAAATAGCACCTCCGACTTACAGACATCGGGCTCATAAAAATCGGGAAAGGATGATTTAAAACTGAGAGTTATGTTGAAAAGATCATTAGTATAATGGCCAAGAATAATGGCAATTTTTAGGGTTCCGTAGTCAAAACCCTTATAGTTTCGTCCAGTCCGTCTGTCCGTCCGTCCGTCCGTCCGTATATCACAGCTATTTTACTCACAGAACTACATAGCATATGGTAATGATATTACAGCTAGAGGTGTATTTTGTATGCTGGTACTTAGTTTGCCTTTAAGTTGCGAAAAAAATATGTTTGGGGGCATACCTACATGAAACTGAATTTTTGCTTGCCAAATATTTACTTGTAGCACTGTAGAAAGGCAGTTTTAAATAACTTAGAGGTTTCTTGAACAAAAGTTTGATTAATCGAATATTTTCGGAAATAATTGTTAATATTACGAAAATTATTTTGAACAAATTTAGTCAAGCCATTTTTGAGTTTTTTCAAAAACTATTTGTTACGTAAGTGCCTTGATATTTTGAAGGCACTTACGTCTTTCTGCTTGTTTATGTCATAATTACACCGAGCAAACCTGTGAGCCAACATATTTCCACGCACGGCCAGCGCTCTGCGCTCCCTCTCTTGCCGAGGTCATCTTTAAGGTCCTCAGTGATCCAGTGGTCCTCAGTCAACCAAGGTACTAGAATGGTTTTGTGACCCTGAGCAATTCACCGCCCAAGGACAGAGGGGGTACTGTTTTATAGGATTTACTCCCGGCTTTAAAAACAAGTACCTCACTCTTCTTCTTTTTTGTACCTTAGCTCATGTTTCACCTAGTACCTCTCACAAATTCCCAATAACTCATGGGCGGGCTCAACAACGCCATGTCGTCAGCATAGCTGGTGTTATTTTACTGATTTTCCAGCTATTGGCATTGTTAAGCTGTTCCATGATTCTGTTCACATAAAGGTTGAATAACCTGGCTGGAGACTCAGATAGGAACCCTTATAGTTTCGCCATGTCTGTTTTTATATGCATCCGTCCGTCTGCGGCTTAGATCAGTGACCGTTAGTATGTAGTACCAGAAAGCATTATTTAGTATGAATTTAGTATGAATATACATATTTATCATGCTGACAAAATTGTCAAATAAAAAGTTGAAAAACTTTTAGTTTTATGGTACCTCCCATTCATATAAAGTGGGGGTGTTTTAGGGGATAGGGATAAGAGTTTGCTATAAACATTTTTGGATAAAGTAAATATTTTCGAAAATGATCTGGCAGTCAGAAAAAATGCCCCCCCCCCCCACCATCATATAAAGTGGGGGGTGGTTTAGGGGATAGGGATAAGATAAGAGTTTGCTATAAACATTTTTTGATAAAGTAAATATTTTCGAAAATGATCCGGCAGTCAGAAAAAATGTCCCCCCCCCTATCTAACGATTGAACCGCAAGTCCAAAATATATGAAGAATTTACGAAAGTAGAGCTTTATAAATATTTTCAAGGAAAATTATTTTGAACATGGTCAGTTATGCCATTTTAATTTTTTGCAAAAAAACGTATTTTCCCGGTTAAAAGGGCGTATAAGTCGTAAGAACTGCGAAGATACTCTTTTTTTACTGTTATGAGCATATTGTGACGGACGGGAAACTACGGAACCCTACACTGAGCATGGCCCGACATGCTCTTGACCGTTTTTTTTTTGTTATTTCTGTCGTTACTAATTTCTTATAAGACGTTTAAGTATTCATGTTCTGTCCTTCAGTCAAAGTAGTAAAGGCAAGGTCCAACAAAGTGGTAAAATATGTGTACTGGCTTTAAGACCCAGAAGCAATAATTTTGAATTTGTTACAATTAGTCACTCAATAAAAGTTTAGAATTGATTGCAAAATATGTTTAAAACTTTCCCAAAGGGTAAACCCTCAATATGAAACCAATAGCTTACCCCGAAAAATGGTTTAAATTCCGCGAAACAATAACGTGCTATGTCTACCCGTTATGTTTACATGCGTATTTTTTATATTAAATTAATTTTCCATCATCCTACCGGAAAAAAACGCAAATAAATATGATATACTAGCTGCTTTCCGGCCGGAGGGCGAAAATAAATAACATCCTCTATTTTATGCTATAATAAATTAATAAGACTCTCGCTAGGGGGCGGGATCAAGGGTCAGATGCAGAAGGTGGTAATCCTAATCGCGGCGCGCATAGTCAGGCGGTTCCTTTCTCTGCGGCCCTAACCACACCGGCAGCCTAGGCCCTGCCCCGTTGCCGACGGCACTCTAGGTTGGGTTTTTATAAATTTTCAAATGTATTTTTTATGGTTTTTGTACGTGCTTTTTATTTTTTTACTTTTATAACCATATTAAAGAACCTAACTTAGGAATAAAAATAAATAAAGAGAACTTTAATAATATTAACCTTAAGAAAGAGAAGAGTGGCTGCCTTCATTTATTTATTTAATAAAAATTGTCCAATGTCGTTTTTTTGATAATCTAAATCACCACAGAAATTAATTCCGCGCGGACAGAGTTCAGGGCCACAGAAGAGGGCAATATATCCTCGCGCCCTCCATTATACCAACAAATTGTGTTACAGCGTTTCTGCCGAAAGTGGGAAATGCGGGTCACATGACTATAGTGATGGGATGAAGTGTTCCCGGAACATTCCCTCCGTTCCCAATGAAGGTTTTTAGCTAAATCATTGACTTTTAAGACACAAAAACAGCTGGTTTAATTTATAGATTTGGAGCTCTTTGCTAAATAAAAGTTCAAAATATATTGCTAAAAACTATTTTTTCTCAAACATGATCGGAAATGTATGCATATATGTCACGAAACGGAGACATGAAGTTTCTTGTTTACGGCTCCCCCCCCCCCATTTACTTCTTGGCCGGAGGCCGTGAAGTAATGTATGGCGTAAGTTTGTACGAAACATTATTGTCCGCTGCTCTAACTTTTTTAATTTGCGTACTAACACTAAACTGACAAAGAAAAAATAACATACAGCCAACGACCACTAGATACTTGCGACATTGAAAAAAACAAATTCTATGGTTCTATGTATATTTATGTGCGGTTAAACATGGTGCTCGAATAGCTCATTCAAATGGCATCTTTAAAAAATAAAAAGATGGAAAATTAACAATTTTTTCCTTATTAACTATTTACCTAGTATAGTTATTTTAATTTTAATATTTCTTCACAATGTTTGAGAAAAGCACTATACAAGCCTCGGCCGGAAGAGAGATTGCAGGTCTACCAGAAACTCGTCCTGCAATCCCTTACTTCACGGCCTCTGCAGTAATGTACTTATTACGTAGGGTTTCCTGAAACCCTGGTGTCATATTTAATTTTGATTAAAACTAACAAAAATGTTAGAGGTCTCATAAATTAGAGAAGATAATTAAAATCAAAGAACTACATACACAATTTGTATCCAAATAAATAAATTCAAGAAAAATTAAACAATATTTTATTATGACTAAAATACTGTTCAAATTATTTTAGCTTATTATTTATTTCATCTAATTAATGACCGACCTACACATGTAATACCGGTAATTTGTTCATCATCTTCGTCATCATGTTTTTACTTGAAAGCCTTCCACTGGACTGGACTTGAACAAATTCATTCCCGCCAGTCACATTAAAATTATGTGAAGTAACATATGATATTGTTACGCCGGTCATGTGAACAAAACTTCAAATGTGATTTTTCATGCCTTAGAAGCGTTTTCAGCAGGCTGAAAAGTGATTTCAGGCCGTTTTAGAGGTGCCTCTTTCACATACTAGAAGATTCAAAATTTACCCCAGTTACCGTTGTTTTCAGGCGCCTGAAACATGTTTTCAGTTCGTTTCAGGCCACCCTCTACCAGATGGCGCAATAACCTGAAAACCCGTTTTCAGGCGTTTTCAGGACCCCTTATGGGCCCCTGAAGTACAATTC
The DNA here is from genome assembly GCA_949128165.1 of Lathronympha strigana. Classification (NCBI taxonomy): domain Eukaryota; kingdom Metazoa; phylum Arthropoda; class Insecta; order Lepidoptera; family Tortricidae; genus Lathronympha; species Lathronympha strigana. The sequence goes on from OX421911.1 coordinate 9,013,367, forward strand.
AGTATATGGCGAAATTTCTCGAAGGGGTGAAAGAGATAGCACTCTTAGAAAGAGCTAGCTATACGGAACATTCCAGAAGTGTGTGAAAGAGAAGGATAGAAAGAGACGGCAAGAATCGAGAATGTTCTGGAGTACTCGCGAACACACCTGCCTAGTAGCTATACGGAACATTCGAGAAGTGTGTGAAAGAGACCACTCTTAGAAAAGGATAGCTATACGGAACATTCGAGAAGGGTGTGAAAGAGAAGTATAGAAAGAGACGGCAAGAGTCGAGAATGTTCTCGAATACTCGCGGACACACCTGCCTAGTACCCAGCCGCGTCTAGAAGCATCGCGAGAAGTACTTAGGTACCTACTCGCGAACTTACTAGAATTGAAGCCGATCTGTCGAGGCGAGATTTGGCTGGAACATTCTGGAACCATCAGGAGTACCGCCGACGGGTATATATAGCGGCAGCCTGCAGCCACGTAGTAGTTCAATTCTGAATGCGATACAGTGCGGATCAAGAGCGAATCGGAGTGACGAGTGCGTTAAATTAGTGTGTGATAATTGTGTTCAAGTACTGTGTTTGGTGTCTTGTAAGTAGAAATAAAGCCTCAGTTTTAATTAGTGGTTAATTAGTGCATTTTTTATAAAGTACCCACCCCTCAAACGTAACATTTGGTGTCAGAAGTGGGATAGAAAATGCCATTTACGCCACGTGAGGACGTGCCTACGGGAGATAAGACCCGGAGTCATGATACAGCGAGTGAAGACGTGCCGATGGGAGTTCAGACCCGGAGCCAGGCTGCAGCAAGTCAGAGTCCTGCACCGGAAGCCAGTTCATCGGACGCAACCGCCCCCGCCAAGCAAGATGTAGACATCAACGCTATATTTCTGCTCTTGAAGCAACAAGCAATAAGACAAGAGCAACAAGCGAGAAAACAGGAGGAACAAGCGAGAGAGCTGAAGGAACAAGCGAGAGAGCTGAAGGAGGAGCTACGTGGTCAACTCACGAAACAGGATGAACAGTCTCAACTTCTTCTTCGTAAACAAGAGGAACAGGCAAGAATGCTTCGGGAGGTACATGAGACCACGGCTGAATGGAAGCAGGAGATGAGCGAAGTCCAGGGGAAACTAATGGACTTAGACATTCAAGTTTCTCAGCACACAACCCAATTGACGGACGTCAAGGACAAAGTTGAAACATATAAGAACCGCCTCGAGAAACTGGAAATAAAAGTGGCCAGTGGTACGAGTACCGGCGTATCAGATGCACCCATGTCAGGAAGTGGAAGGTTTAAGGTACCTCCTTTTGACGGCACATCTTCGTGGACAGCATATAAGCTACAATTCGAGTCCGTGTCTCAGGCTAACGGCTGGAGTAAGGAACAAGCCAGGACAGCTCTAACCCTAGCGCTTCGTGACGAGGCTCTTACAATACTCGAAGCCTTAGGAGAAGAGAAATCGTACGACCGGCTTCTAGAAGCGTTGGAGGCCCGTTATGGTGATAGCCACCTTGAACACGTCTACAGAGCTCAGCTGAAGGATAGAACACAGGGCCGTAATGAGACCTTGCAACAGTGGGCCCTGGAAATTGAGAAGTTGGTCAGAAAGGCGTACCAACGTACATCGGCCTCTTTCGTAGACACCACGCTTGTGCAGGCCTTCGTTGACGGAATACGGGACCTGGAAGTACGAGCGGCAGTTCGATTAGGGCACCATGGGACTCTGAAGGACGCGATGGCCCACGCTCTAGAAGTGGAAGCTGTCCGCCAGGATCCATCAAGGCCTTTCAGGGTGCGTGAAGTATCAGCAAGGGAGCCGACTGCACCCCGTCGTGAATTTGGACCACGATGTTACCGTTGTGGAGAGCGCGGCCACATCCAAACCAGCTGCCCGAAAAATCGCAGTGGGAACGAACGAGGGCAAACCCTGGTGCCAAGGACCACTGGCTCTATTGTCTCAGAGCCGCAGCAGGGAAACGAATAAAAGCCAGGACTAAGGGACGAGTGCTGGCTGGTGGTCGAAATGTCCCAATAGTGATCTCACAGGTTAACGACGGGAATAGTCTGATCGTCATGGGAGAAATTGGTGGAATACCATGTCACCTCACCATTGACACCGGAGCTTCTCGGACGGTAATCAGTTCACGGCTACTGAAACACCTGACCAGAGGTCATCTAGTCCGACCTAAGCATCTCCAGCTGCAAACCGCTACCGGCCAGTACATTCCCATCCAGGGGGAGAGAGGAGTAGCTTTAAAAATTGGTGAGAAAAGCTACTGGCATAAAGTGATCGTTGCTAACATAATTGATGACTGCATTATTGGACTGGATTTTATGAGAGGCCATGGTTGTAAAATTGACTTAAAAGTTGGAGTCTTGAAATGCGGATCTGATGAGGTGCCCATGGAGGGAGGGGTAAGTGGAAATGTTTACTGCAGTAAAAGGACTATCCTCCAGCCGAAGGCACAGGTGCTAGTTCCTGTACGATTGCCATGTGACACAAGACAAGGATGTCGTCGTTGCGTAATTGTGGAAAAAGTCAGCAATGATAAACCATGGATGGCGGCTCGCACGGTGGTAACTACATCATCCAAAGCATTTGTGAGAGTTCTCAACCTTAGTGACACTGAGTGCGTCCTTAATAAAGGAGCTCTGGTTGGATCATGCGAGGAAATTTCATGGATACGAAGCTGTCAGAACCCTATAGAGTCTAAGGAATCTCGAGATACTCTGTCTTCAATCGACATAGAAAAGTTATTGGACGGGTCAAGTAACGACCTCACCAAGGAAGAGCGGACTAAGGCACAGAAATTATTGTTGCGATACAGCAATGTTTTTTCTGCGCACGACAGTGACATCGGAAGGACTGGAGTAGTACAACACGAGATCAACACTGGTGATGTCACACCTATCAGACAACGACCTCGGCGAGTTCCAGTAGCTCGAGAGAAGGAAGTAGAGGACATGATTGAAGAAATGAGGAAGAGCGGCGTTATCGAACCTTCAACAAGCCCGTGGTGTTCACCCGTAGTTTTAGTGAAGAAAAAGGACGGGACTATGAGGTTCTGCGTCGACTACCGCCGCCTGAACGACATTACTAAGAAAGACAGCTATCCATTGCCCCGAATCGATGACACTTTAGACACTTTGAATGGAATGAAATGGTTTTCAACGTTGGATTTAAAAAGTGGCTATTGGCAAGTCGAAATCAAGGATAAAGATAAAGAGAAGTCTGCTTTTTCGACCGGAAAGGGACTCTGGCAGTTTAATGTCATGCCGTTTGGATTATGTAACGCACCAGCAACATTTGAGAGGTTGATGGAACAGATACTAGCTGGTCTATTAGGTGACACTTGCTTGGTCTATTTGGATGACATAATCATCGTTGGAAGAGACTTCGATGATCACCTCAACAAATTGGAGCAAGTATTATCTAAGTTACGAGAGGCAAACCTTAAACTGAGTCCAAAGAAATGTTCACTCTTCAAACGAAAAGTCAATTATTTGGGACATGTGATTTCGAAGGATGGCATTCAGACAGACCCTGAAAAGGTTAGCGCCGTGAAGGATTGGCCGATACCAAAGGACAAAACTGCTGTACGTGCCTTCTTAGGACTATGTTCATACTACAGGCGGTTTGTAAAGAACTTTTCAGATATCGCAAAACCGTTGCATGAACTGACTGAAGAAAAGCGACAATTTGATTGGACCGAGCGGTGTACGGAAAGTTTCAACAACCTGAAGCAAAGACTCTGCCAAACTCCAATACTGGGTTATCCAGATCCAGAAGTTGATTTTATTGTTGATACGGATGCGAGTAATACAGGTATTGGAGGAGTTCTGTCACAAAAGAAGGGAGATAACGAAGTCGTAATCGCCTACTTTAGTAAGTCGTTGTCAAAACCTGAGAGAAATTACTGCGTCACACGGAGGGAACTACTGGCAGTTGTTAAGACTTTACAGCATTTCAGTAAATACCTGCTAGGGCGAAGATTTAGAATTAGGACTGATCATGCTGCCCTGAAATGGTTGTTGGAATTTAAGAATCCCGAGGGACAGGTGGCCCGGTGGATTGAACAGCTTCAGGAATATGACTTTGTCATCGAACATCGCAGTGGGAAATTGCACGGAAACGCGGATGCTCTATCTCGAAGACCTTGCCCAGATGACTGTAAGCATTGTCTTAAACAAGAGGGCAAGGAATGTTTGAGGATGTTGAGAACAGACACAGTTAGTGAGGAATGGAGCGATGAAGTCATGCAACAAGCACAAAAAGAGGACCCCGACGTGAAACCCATTTTTGAGTGGATTAGTGCGGGTGTAGTCAAACCAAAATGGTGTGAAGTAGCTCCAATGAGTACGACAACAAAAAGCTACTGGGCACAATGGGACAGCTTGCTCATGCATAATGGTGTACTATGCAGGAAATGGGAATCGGCTAATGGGAAAGATGCGCACTTACAAGTTGTCGTCCCGAGAAAAAAAGTGAAAGATGTTTTAGAAAGTTTCCACAACGGTATTTCTAGTGGACACCTTGGAGTGAAAAGGACCTTAATGAAAATTCGACAGCGATTTTATTGGATCCACTGCCGTGAAGATGTCGAGAATTGGTGCAAAAAGTGTGTAAACTGTGCTTCGGTTAAAGGACCGCAGACCCGAAGCAGAGGAGCACTCAAGGTGTACAACGTCGGTGCGCCCTGGGAAAGGGTTGCGTTAGATGTGGCAGGGCCATTCCCAACAACAGACTCTGGCAACAAGTACATACTTGTCGTAATGGACTACTTCACCAAATGGCCTGAGGCATTTGCCATTCCTAATCAGGAAGCAGTCACAGTTGCGGAAAAGTTAGTGAATGAAGTTTGTTGCCGCTTTGGAGTACCCCTGGAAATACACAGTGACCAAGGCAGAAATTTTGAATCTGCGGTGTTTCAGGAGACTTGTCGAATCATGGGATTGCATAAGACTAGGACTACTGCATATCACCCACAATCGGATGGAATGGTCGAAAGATTCAATCAGACGTTGGAGAGACACCTGGCCAAAGTTGTCGAGACTCACCAAAAAGATTGGGACCGGCATATTCCTCTCTTTTTGATGTCATACAGGTCAGCAACCCATGAAAGTACGGCGGTTACTCCAGCGTATGCGAATTTTGGAAGAGAGCTTCGGTTACCTGCTGATCTCCTAACTGGTCGACCCCCGGATACTCCAAGGTGCATCTCAGAATATGCATGCAATTTAAGGGATCGGATTGATGACGTTCACAGCCTAGTTCGTGAACAGGGGCTTCAAGCTAGCACAAAAATGAAGACTCGATATGACAGGAAGTCTAACCAGATGGGGTACGAGGAAGGTTCGTTGGTGTGGCTACATAACCCGATGCGAAGGAAAGGGAAATCCCCGAAACTGTCTCCAAATTGGGAAGGGCCATATAAAGTGGTCACAAAAATCAACGACGTCACGTATCGGATACAGCGAAATTCACGAAGCCCATGTAAGATTGTTCACATTGATCGGCTGGCGAGATACCACGGCAATAATGATGATGCTCGGGACGAGCATGTCTTAGGAGGGGGTAGTGTTACGCCGGTCATGTGAACAAAACTTCAAATGTGATTTTTCATGCCTTAGAAGCGTTTTCAGCAGGCTGAAAAGTGATTTCAGGCCGTTTTAGAGGTGCCTCTTTCACATACTAGAAGATTCAAAATTTACCCCAGTTACCGTTGTTTTCAGGCGCCTGAAACATGTTTTCAGTTCGTTTCAGGCCACCCTCTACCAGATGGCGCAATAACCTGAAAACCCGTTTTCAGGCGTTTTCAGGACCCCTTATGGGCCCCTGAAGTACAATTCAGTATATGGCGAAATTTCTCGAAGGGGTGAAAGAGATAGCACTCTTAGAAAGAGCTAGCTATACGGAACATTCCAGAAGTGTGTGAAAGAGAAGGATAGAAAGAGACGGCAAGAATCGAGAATGTTCTGGAGTACTCGCGAACACACCTGCCTAGTACCCAGCCGCGTCTAGAAGCATCGCGAGAAGTACTTAGGTACCTACTCGCGAACTTACTAGAATTGAAGCCGATCTGTCGAGGCGAGATTTGGCTGGAACATTCTGGAACCATCAGGAGTACCGCCGACGGGTATATATAGCGGCAGCCTGCAGCCACGTAGTAGTTCAATTCTGAATGCGATACAGTGCGGATCAAGAGCGAATCGGAGTGACGAGTGCGTTAAATTAGTGTGTGATAATTGTGTTCAAGTACTGTGTTTGGTGTCTTGTAAGTAGAAATAAAGCCTCAGTTTTAATTAGTGGTTAATTAGTGCATTTTTTATAAAGTACCCACCCCTCAAACGTAACAATATCATACATAGAAATAAATGAAACACTAATTCATTTTATTTGTATACTTCAATAGTATTTTATAAATAAATAAATAATTTTAAAAACCAATTATGAGATGTTGCATACACTAGTTTTTCTACGACAGCAAAAATAGCGAAAAAAAACGAAATCTCGAATGGCGGCAGACTGTGGAATATATTGTTTGCCAAATAATATAGAAAAAAAAACAACAGTGCTATTGTATTGTTTTGAAATTTATGAGAGTAGGTATCGCTTAGCGATGTTCGTATGGAATACCAAACAACGTTATAATGTACCTTTACTTTTTGTTATATCGCTATCAATCATCTAATTGACAGATACAAAGTCCTATTTTATATTATCTCGGGAATATTCTTAGAGAATCACTAAACTTGTGTATCCTTTCTTTGTTTGTTTTCACTTAAAAGTTACTTAATTTGTGTTTTCGCTAGTCCGTAATATATGTTAATGTATTGGGAAAAAAGTTATGGGTATAGAAAAAGGGTGTCGCTAAGCTATTTCATATGAACTTCGTTGGATACCTAAATAAATAGATATTCGGAGACAATCTTACGTATAACCATCAAACTAAGAAAACTGTACCATGGATACTAGGCGACGAAACAGATAAAAAGGTACTTATACATAATTTATCACAAATATTTATTAGTTAGTTCAATATCCATAAATCACGAATAAGTATTTGTGATAAACACACAGATTAAATTCCCCCTACATTCAAGCCCTGGACTTCTAGCTTTATGGGCAGGGTCACTACAGACTAGGTAAGACCACATAGTAGGTATACAGATAAGGCAGGTAAATAAGCATATGTACCCATAGACATCTCTATTGACATAGACGTAGTACGCTTACGTAGTGTACTACAGATCGGAAAATGTATGAAACTGTCATTAATGTCATGAATATTCCGCGCCAGCTTTCTTGATTCGATATGTGTGTTTTGAGTTGTACGTGGCCGTATTCGATAGCGACTACGTATGAGTTCGGGGGTAAGTCCGTCTCACTCGTGCCACAGTAATGGTTGGAGCGAGACGGATATAGTTTCCAACGCCGCGCTGCAGTCGCTTTCGAATACAGTTGCATTTAGCACACTAACGTAACGGAGCGGCGTGCTGCTCACACATATTTATCTACGGTTTGGTTTATGATATTTTAGCTAAATTATTAAATTAATATTCGAGCTACCTCGAAAGATTAGTTGATAGCAAAAATTGAAGGTTATATGATGTTTTCTTTTTTAGTGGTCATCATCATCATCATCATCATCATTTCAGCCGAAAGACGTCCACTGCTGGACATAGGCCTCCCCAAAGATTTCTACAATGACCGGTCCTGCGCCACCCGCACCCAGCGGACTCCTGCGACCTTCACCAGGTCATCAGTCCACCTTGCGGGGGGCCTACCCACGCTGCGCCTTCCGGTACGCGGTCGCCACTCGAGAACCTTTCCGCCCCAACGGCCATCGGTTCTACGTACCGTTTCGTATAAGTGGTATCGTTTTAGTGGTGGGGGAAGCGATTACAGACTTTCCCAATGTAAAAATAACTATTACGTGGAAATACTCGAACGCGGAGGTATTGACGTATAGGTCGCGCAACGTTTTTTAAAAAATGAATCTGCCGCGTTCCAGTGAGTCAAGGTAAGGTTTTGTTTGTGCAGCTTTGTTTTAACTACCCTACCACTACACTTAAAGTTTCGCTGAAATCGTCAGATATTTGAAATAGACGCTTTTTAACAAGTAATTAACCCACTATTTATTAATCTGATGCGGACGAGTTTTTTGACTATATAACTAATATTTGAAACTGGATAATTACCATGTATGTTTGTTTTGTACCCGTAAGAGGGTAGATCGCTATGGCGTGTGGGTAGATCACAACTAAAAACTCGCAGCTCATCAGTTTATTCCATGAACATGACGCTTGCAACAGTGTCGAAATATCGGGTGCTCAATAAAACAAACATACATGGTAATTATCCCGTTTCAAATATTAGTTATAATGCAAATGACCATGTTAGCTTAAAATCGTATATTTTTGACTATACTTTTTATATGATCGAACCTAAATCAAGAACTTATATTCGGCGGAGATACTTAACAGGGTACAAGGTATCCTCCCATATGTTAGTCTACCGCGCCGGAGTTAATACAGAAATCTTCTGTTGGGCTCCCCTACTATTTGTAACATTTGCACGCGAAGTGACATACCGCTCGAAATGTCACCGCTCCGCAGCGCGTCACCGCGTACGCCACCTCACACATCTTCATGGTTTTCGTATATGCACAGTACTTAAGAGTGCTTATAAAGCTTGCGTAAAGTTATTACTCCAAATGGATGTTCTACGAGTCAACAAAAAGACGCGAGCGGTATCCGACTTCCCCTACTGACAGCTCCTTAATTTTCAACTAAGGGCGCTGTTCCACTTGTCCTTACAAAGTTCGTGACATAACCTCATCACAATTCATGCCGCGTAATTCGCGCAAATCATTAATTGAATTAATATGAAGCAACTCGATTATAATATCTCAATTTACTACTAACTTATTGAAATGGGAATTCCTGTTTTGCTTAATGTCATACAAGAAACTGGGAGTACGTACTTTGTAACTTTGAGGACATTTTATTTTATAGGTACCTACTTAATATTGGCCAAACGTGTTGCGGATATGTTAGGCTTAAACCTGTTTAAATTTTAAAATCGGAATTAATTAATTCATATACAATATTGAACGCGATAGTACATACTGACATGGGACGAACTTAAGGGGCTGACAACACTTAGGTAATTAATGTTTTAAGCTGATTTTTAATTGAAAGAATTCGGCTATATACAAAATTATTGCAAAGATTAGTCTCAGTCTCAGATTCCTCAGTAAACGGTTGATTTAGGCGTCTGCAATTAAGATAACGATTTCTTTGTTTCTTTACTGACGATAATGAGTCCATTTCACAAATAGTCCACGGTTTTTATTTATTTAAGTAGTTTTCGTGGTTTTTCTTCTAAAATGCTGGGGGGTGATAGTGCGATACCGTTTACTCCGATAAAAATAGAGAGCGTGCGCTGACTTGGCTGTTGTCAGCCGCTTAACATAACTCAGAGTGCATCTCGCCTTCCCTTACCGGTGTGAGAAACTGTACCTAATAAAACAATGTCGTATGGTTGTATCACATTCGCATCATATCAACAAGAAATGTATAGGTACATTTTCAAAGAGCGCAAAGGACTTTAGTAGCCCTAGCACAAGTCACGAATGTCGCGACAGTATCTAGCGCTCGAGATTGACACCTGCCACCTTCTAACTGTTCGAATTAGACAATGACAGCACGCCTACCACGAACATCGAAAATTGGCATGTAAAACCTCTTTGTCACTCTAATATGCAAGTGTGATAGAGATGGAGATACAAATCCGCAATCGTTCGATTTTAGTGGTAACTGTCGCGACACTTCTGTGTTTCAGGATAAAATAGGTTGTAATTTTTTTTTAATAGTTAAACATTGGCAATGTCAAGAGTCGTTCAAAATCAAAGTTGAGTTATTTTCAGCTCCGTAAAAGTATGGTAGGTTATTGGATACTTACTCGTTTCTCCGAACATGCTGGATTCCCAAAGTTTGACAGACTTGGATTTCCCAAATTCTGATTGGATTTTATTAGTTGTAGATGAATCTAATCGAAGTTTAATGAGTAAGTAATTTAGATGTGTAAATATCAATATTCATGACTACCTACTACTTGACATTCAGAAATAAACCAGAAGGGCTAGCATGGTTGCTATTTTATCGACTACCACGCCGTGCGTCACTTTTGCACTTGCATACTTGTTAGAACGTGACAGCCACGGTGATAGTCGATAAAAAGCCGACCATAATAGCAGTACAGGATTAAAAATGCCGCGGTTCGTAAACCCTCAAGAGCTGAGAAATAGTAGTCGCTATCGACTACGGTTACGTACAACTCATGGCATGGGGCCATAAAGTTGGTACAATTTTATCGGAAGGGCGCTGAGTTGTAGCAAATGCAAAAATTGGATATGTCTGTCGCTGTGGCCGAAAATGGCAACATGATGATGACTAAATGGAATGTATATAATTTCGCAATAAATAGTAAGTAACCATTTAATTAGCTGCAGTTTTGTAATACCATTATTTATATCATAACTGAAGGCACACAAAGTCCTTATTTTGCTCTAGAGTGCGGTAAACACATTCTTCGCTGGAATTCACAATTCCGAGCGGCAGCGGTTTTAAGCAAACACGAGCATTTCCCTCCCTCTAATGAAGAATTCTACTAGCATGGAATGCAATGAAAAATATATAAATTAATATTTGCCTATTTAATTCTTTCTCTACATTCTTTGACTTGGAATATTTGAATTAAAACATATAACTATATAATTGCATATCTAGTAGCTTTCAACTATATTAAAATTATATCATATCCAAGACAATGGTTTGACCAGCCACTTGCCGTAGCAGACACTAGAATAAAATAAAAACAAAATAACATCAACGAAATTTTAAGCACCAATTAAGTCTGTACTTCGTAAAGACTGAAAAAATCAGATAGCGTTTTATTCCATTTACCTACTGATAAAATCATGTACTTTGGGTGTGGTGTGTACTTTTTAGAGGCTACTCACAGACCTTGTCTCTTTAACATGACACCTGATTGATGAGTTTTTATTTTTACGTACTCGTATAGGTAACGTGATTGTAAAAAATACTCTAGAAATGTATCTGAATTCACAATATGCGGGTAAGCGGGTATAGTCTTCCTACGCAGTACATTAAGGCCTTTGTTCCATTACTGCTTACTAAAAGGCAAATGTGGGATGAAAGATACCTTTTGTCAATAGTAGCTTCGTTGCGATAAATCTTTTAGAATTTGTCGCGTGCCGTCCTAGCACACTGAATTTATTATAACGTGTCAGGATACTTTATCCATTGTTCCAGCCGCTACCCGAAGCTAATCGTACGTTTATACAATAAGATTTACGCGATAGCATCAATATTGAAGTAGTAACTCATACGATATAATGTTTTAAGAAGCTACTTTTTAAAACCTAAACGTAGAATCTAAAGAACTACGTAGTTTTAAACTTTGAAAATGTAATCCACTTGAAAAATACTTTTAACCTGAATAGTTCTTTCGAAAGGAGGAATGCTAAAATGTTTACGCGGAGGAATCTAACGTGGATTTCGATTTTATAAGGGTTTTACGGTTGCTCGATCTTTGGCAAGTGGTTTAGTTTTACTTATTTTATATTCGAAAACGACCGATGCGCACTTGCCAAATGACAATACTCGATATATTTTTATCAAGTGCGATATTTAAGTTTGTTGACGTAAAAAGTTTGTAAACCTTGGAAAATATAGGATTGAGTATGGGATTGAGAAGATACCTATACACCGTGCTTTTTTTGATTTCCGGTAATTTCGATACGTTGCTTTGTACGGTAATAGAAGCAGCTTGATGTATTGCTTTTTGTAAAATAAAATAAGAAAACGTAGTCGGTTCAAGTGAAAGAGGCTGGTCAAAACAGTTGAAGTCAGAAGTGGTGCGCTAGCTCGAGTAGAACAGTCTAATATTCCTTTCACAGTATATAATCAGCCTTATGGAACTCTCCACGCGAACTCGAATCGATCGTCTTTTGTCTTGTGTCGTTAACGACTCGCGGGCTGTCCAAACATCCCGCGCTGGCCGGTGCACGCTGCCGCCAGTATAATACAATATTTCAAATCGTAGGCAACCCTAGCGTTGTGCGAGGGTGAGAGGAGTCGAGCGGTTATTGTTTTTGCGTAGTGTTCAAAAGTGTATGTATGTCTTCGCTTTTTGAGATAAATATTTATTTTCAAGAACTATTATATTTATCGCGTCCTCTTCAGATATGACACTGAATGGAATGGCAGGGGCCAAAGCGGTAACGGTATCAGCTTGCTCAGGATGGTGCCGAGATACTTACATACACACCATACTTACAGTTCAGGATGACAATACTTACCCCATAAGCGAGTAAAATAGGTTGTTAAGTAGGAAATCTAGAGGTGGTACGACTTAACCGGTACGATATAGCTGACTTTCCCCTAATACTTAACCTCAGAAATACACTCTAGGTACGATGTATCGCACGGACACACCACAAGCAAATGAAACAACAACTAGTGGACAATGACTTTAACCCATAACAATTGTTTGTAGAACTAGACTGGTAAACTAAATAGGCAATAAACTACCACCGGTTCGGAAAAGACCTCTTACTGAGAAGAACCAGCAAGAAACTCAGCGGGGCTGATATTGTTTAACTGGAAAATCATTAGAATTACTTGGGCAGATTGATTGATTGATGCTCTAGAGATGTGGGTGTGGCGAAAAATGCTCCGTATACCCTGGACCGCACGCCGCACTAATGTCTCGATAATAGCCGAGCTCAAACTGGGAAATCAGCCTAGGCTGTCCACCATCTGCCTCCAACGTGTACTACAATACTTTGGCCACATAGCCCGCAAGGACCCTGGCAACTTGGAGAGACTGGTTGTGATGGGAAAGGTGGACGGTTCTAGACCACTGGGGAGAAGCCCAACTCGATGGTGCGATCAGGTATCCGACCAACTGGACACGACTCTTAGCGGCGCGATCCACCAAGCAACGGACAGGGAGAAATGGAGAGCGGCCATCAAAAATATTAATCGGCAGAGTCACGATCCTCAGCAGTGAGGGACCGACTTAGAAGAAGAAGACTTGGGCAGATTAAATTACGACAAAGCACACGTATTACTTTAGATTATTACATTGTCATAATCATTACAGATTACAACCAAAGGCATTGTTTTCAGTTATTCGGAACTACTAGTAATCTAAAAGCACTAAGGATGCAACGATCCAGACGGATTGATTTTATAATCAAAATAAGGAAACGAGGTGTTGTCTGTGAGAGACTGTTCTCCAAGACGGTCGACTAAAGAATAATGAGTACTGAGTAGCGCTCCGCTTGTGCGCTCCATTTTAATGGAGTGACCTCCCAACACAGGGATTCACAATCGGAAGTCAGTTCAACTGACAGGTCTTTGGTTTTATGGAACTATGTTTCTGGTACTCGTAATTCTGTGTAAGTCGGTATACAGACAATTAAATACGAAATTAAATCGTGTAATGAAAACTTCACTTTAAGATACAGATGTGCCAAAAAACATAGTCATAGAAATATTTAGATGGAATTATCATTCTCTATTTATAATCTTTCGGGTGAACCCTTAGTGCACGTAAAGGTTTGACAGAACAAGAATATACTATCTTAAATTAATAAGTAGATATGCTGACATAAAATATTCGTAGGAAACTATATTTGCCTTTGTCATTTTAGGCTGAACCCATATTACACGAATCGACATTTCTGATTGGCTGGATAAAGTACAGTCCGCTGCCCAGAGGGCCTACCACGAACATCGAAAATTGCCATTGACGGAATAACCTCTTTGAATATGGAAGTGTGACAGAGAGGATGATACAAATTTCGATCCTTCAATTTTCGTAGTAGTGGGCCAGGGCTTGCCAAATGTGGAACGTCTCCGTGACTAGCATTTGGTGGGAACTAATATTGAATTACGCTCAGCTTATCACAATACCTATGAATCTTCACAAACTAAATTGACATTTATTTGTTCCACATAGATAAATAGAACATCCAATTGCATATAATGTAAGTATTTCTCTGCATGTGCTAAATAGGGATGATGACTAGGTTGAAAAACTATTATTCTAATTAGTCCGTCAGAATGATTATCAGAAATTATTAGACACGTATTTTTTCCTTTTTCAAGATAACTAAAATTGACAAATATGAATAGCGTCAAAGTTCCGTGGTGGGGGCTGGTGACGTCACCTTTGAGTAAGAATTGTACTCAGATGTGACGTCACGCGAAACTTTAAAGCCCTGTATTTCCGTCATTTTTCATTTGACGAACAAAAGAAAAAATACGTATCGTATATTTTTAAATAATCTAACAGACTAATTAGTCCAATTAGTTTTTTTTGTCGTCTAGCCTATTAAACATAGGCTTCATGTAGGTACCTACATGAAGTTTTTTAAGAGGTGGCAGAGCATCAAGTGGTGACCACATTAAGGGATTGTATTTTCTAATAAACCTATTCATTTTAATTATCCATGTAGTCCTACCAATTCTTTAATTTTTCGTCTATATTATATAGTTTTATGTTACTTACTTTTGACTTTATCACCTAAACCGGACTAAGTGTCCACTTTTTGCCGTTTAGGTGATAGAACTGATAAAGCAAAAAAGAAGTAGGTAAATCGAAATTATGTGTACGTACGCGTACACATAATCCGAAATCTCAATCCGAAGGAAGCCGAAACCCCGGCTAGTACAGTCAACTACAAAGATGAATACAGTCAAAGTGCCAAAAATATGTATACCTACAGGACTTAATTGCCTGAACATTAAGGTCCTGTATAAATATTTTTAAACCTGGAGCCCGAAAGCCCGTGATGTTGCTAAGATCGACGCATTTGAAATGTGGTGCTGGCGTTAATTGCTCCGAATACCGTGGACTGCCAGAAGAACCAACCAGTCTATCCTGGCCGAGCTCAAAATCACTACTAGGCTCTCTATAATTTGCCACGAACGGGCTCTCAGCTTCTTCGGACATATTATGCGGTCGAAAAAGCACGATCTGGAGAAGCACATCATTTTGGGCCAAATGAGTGGTAGAAGAGCACAGGGAAGAGCTCCTACAAGATGGACTGATGCGGTGAAGAGAAGAGACGGCGGCAGCATACAACGAGCGGCCCACACGGCCCATGACCGCACTCAATGGAAGAAAGCAACATGTGGTCGCGATCCTCAGCAATGAGGGACCGAGGAAGAAGAGATACATATTTTTGGCACTTTGGCTGTATTCATATCTTTGTAGTTGTCTGTACCAATGAGTTTCTCGGAACATATGTACCCAACGAATTGTAATTTCATATTTACATTTTAAATCGCTTTTTGCTGAAGGAAATATCGTCAGGAAACTGGATCAATCTCAATAAGGCCTAGTTTCCCATCTGGGTTGGACTGCGCTAAATCTGGGGATTAGTTGCCAGAGCGGACCCCAGGCTCCATCAGCCGTGGCATAAGCCGGGAAAGCGCTAGGAAGAAGAAAACATCGCTTACTAATCTAAAGTTTACTAGAGATAGTAGGTACACATTTACATCTTGGCAATTGGTCTTTGACTTCGTCTTTTGTATTGAATTATTCAGTGGGCGTCTTAACGGTGCCATCAATTCTATTTAATAAAGTTTTTGGCTGAATAGCGACAACGGCCTATTCTAATCATAATGATTACTGACATTACTCACTCATTCAAGTTTGAATGAATGGGATAAATTACTGAATATCTTGCTCGCAAACTTGTGGTCGATTTGCAGCCTCAAGTTTAGAGTAATTAGGGCCCATTGAGTATGCCACTACCTGTAGTGGTTTATACCACGATAATCGAATGACTGCGGATTTGTATCTCCATCTCTGTCACACTTGCATATTGGAGTGACAAAGAGATTTTCCCATCAATTCCAATTTTCGATGTTCGTGGTAGGCGTGCAGGAGTGTTAGTCCAGTGGGTTACTCAGCAGCTTGCAGGCAATTGGAGTTGTGAAAACTGATGTGATTGACGAAATTGGTGAAAATTGGTGAAAAGTTCCAACGTAAAAAAATGCGGCCACGACAACAACTAAAATTTCTGTCAATGGAACTTCCAAACAATGTAAACAAACCGCCGTATTGATCGTAATAACCTAACTTTTAAGTTTTTAATAAAATATCCATGATTAACTTATTTATCTTAAGTATGTTTCGTATGTTACGATAATACGACCGTTTTAGTAGTGAATGGTTTCAGTAGTATTTGTTGAGGTAGTGTGAAAATAAAAGGAGAAACAGTGACAAAACATGTGACCCCTTTTGTTTATATTGTTAGGAAGTATCATTGACGGCGATTTTAAGTAGAAGTGAGCGTAACCAGGATGCCAAACGCTCACGCTTCGCGGCGTATCATAGTTCTCTCTCTATCACTCTTCCTTATTAGTGCGACAATGCGTTTCGTTCGCGGCTCAGCGTTAGCGATTGGCACCTTGGCTACGCACGCAGGTCACATTCGTGGGGTTGCGCAAGGTGTCTTTATTCAATTTCTTAAGGAAATTTAAATTCATCATCGCATTTTCCCCGCTGTAGCCATAACGGCGCAACATGCGAAATGCTACCTTTATTAAGGATAATACCGATACTATTCCCTATTTCTCGCTGCTACAGCAAAGTTGCGACTGTAAAGAAAACGCAGTCACAGAATAAATAATAGTGACGCAGTGACACATACTCCATCAGCAACGATGTTGTAGTCACGAGCGGAACATCACCTCAAGTTATATTTGTTGTCAATAACTCAGCAGGGCCTGTAATTTTCATGCCGTTTTGTCATAATGACGTATATAAACACATAAATGAGTTAATGACAGATAAAGTCTATCAACGTTCGATTCCAACGTCGAACGACACTATTCAAGGACAGTATTATTCTTTGAGACGTAAAACCAGTGGAAAAATTTCGAAATATAAAAAAAACGCTGTACGGAACAGCTGGTTGAAAATGCTCCTATTTCCATGCAAAATGTTATTTTTTTAATTTCACTTGCCTCGCACTCAGGTTCATTGACCTTATCAGCTGTTAAAATATTGATTAGGACTTTTGTTACATCCTAATAGTTCTTAAGAATAGATATTTATATGTCATAGAAAAAGCAAATACAAACCGTTTTGCGTTAAGCAACAAACAATTGTCGCACGGTCCTCAGCACCGCACAAACGCTTCGGGTGATTACAAATATTACTGGCGGTGGCGTGTGCTAGCGAGCGTGCTGGCACGCGCGGGTTGTGTTGGCAGCCCGTTGATAATAATGTTTCGTTACAGACACAAGACAAAAGGCAATCGATTCGATTTCGGGCGGATGCATTATACTTGATTTAGGTTGATTGTACTATCGCGTTCAAAATTGCATGGGCAGTTTATGAATAAATTCATTCATATATTGCTCATGCACTTTTGAACGCCTCTGTGAACCCAAAACAAAAAAAAACACTAGTAGCATTTGCATCCATTAAGTATAAGATCTCTTTCCGATTGCGTATACGAGTACCTCTATTTGTTATTTCGTGCTTACCATGAGTTGTAAATCATGTTGTAGCTAACGCCTACGGTTACGTACAGCTCATGGTAAGCACACTTGAGATCATATTTGCGTAGGATTAAATCGCCTACACGGCTCGGTAAGTAACACGAACAGCAGCGTTCTCTCTTCTGTAGCCTGACACGATATGCATGAGGTTTGGGGCTATGTATTAAATCATATTCACAAACTTGAGCGAAGTTTCCGTTCCTGCGTGTATACTAATACTAAGGTGCTGTTCAGGGTTGCTACCGTAATTCAGTGGCTGTTTTAGGTATACAAGTTTGTAGACATTTAAGGATGACTCACACTAGGACGGGACGATCTGTCAATTTCTATAGAATGATTTTTTTTATTTGTATTTTAAAATTTCTATTGACATATTTACTAGAATTAATTGTTATTTCAATTCAAGTACATTATTTAAATTAATCAGGTGCCTGTGCCTGGTACTTAGACATAAAATAATATTTTTCACACATTTAAACTTTGTTGTTATTTTTGTATATTATTTTTATTATTAATCAATCTGACATTGAAAAGTGCTCAATTTTGGCCTACTTCATTAAATGCTTTTGAGTTTGAGTTTAATTTTGGTTCACTGAGTAAGTGTTGTAAGTTGGCCGTTTAATGCCTAATTGGCGTTTTTAGTACCATTGGGAATAATAAAATCTGAATTCTGACTTCAGCATGTTAATAATCCCCAAATCCCAATGGTTTCATATAGTGTCAGTAGATATCAAAGTTGAAGTTGAAGTTATATTGCGGTTAGTAATTAGAAACGAGTAGATGAGCAGGTAATTTGCCTATAGACAAAAGCAACCTTAAAACAGCCACATATGCGTTGCTGATCTTTAAAACCAATTAACTCGCGTGATAAAAAGAGATTTAGTTAATTATAAAATTATGACAGTTAACACACATGAGAAGAGTCAAGAGAGTTTTTGCTTTCTACTTGTTTTTTTTTTCTTTCCTCACATTCGAAATGAAAAGTAGTGTTTAACTCAGGTGAGAGGAACCCATTTCTGACTCGCACTATTGGCTATCTTGTCGGAAATGGGTGTTTTTCTGCCCTTGGTTAACAATCTACTATTATTGGTTTGGCGCCATCTCAAAAATTGTTCTATATGAACTACAGACACTACACAAAATCCCCTATGTAGAAACATAATAGCACTCTTGCACGGTTCTTTCTTTAAGTATCACTAAAACGAACAGTCAAGGTAACTGTAAGTACTGTACTCGGGATAGTTAAGTACCCAGAAATAATGGCTTAGTTTCCTTACAGTTGGTTTTTGTTTGATAGTTTTTAGGTACATACCTACCTGGTAGATACCTGAGTGCGTAGAGAAGATGCCAATCATTTACGCTCGGTAGCGTAGCGTAATTTTCTCTCTCTATTACTCTTTCTTATCAGTGCGACAAAGACTGTTGCGTTTCGGTCGCTACTATGCGTTAACAATTGGCATAATTATCTACGCACCCAGGTCCCTTTTGACTGAATTTAAGTAGGCAGAGCCTCTTTGACGGGGGTTATTTTCGTCATACATCATTTTACCTACATTGGTATTACACATACCTTGTTTTGCATGAATTAAATCATTTATTATTTATATGAAATGTTTTGATTCATGTTTTTGAGTAGTCACACTACTATATATAAATTATGGATTGAAAGAGATGCCATATACTACAGAAAAAGTGACCAAGACTCCCGGTGAGCAGGGCTGGAATCGAACCAGCGACCTCCTGCTTTAGCGAGAGGCGCCCTAAGCACTGGGCTATCCGATCACGGCCGTGACTTTATGTGACATTCACTTTTTTTAGTATATAAGTAATATACTACCTACAAATAAGTGAATGTAATATAACATCTCTTTCAATTGATAATAATTATAATAAAATTTAAAGTCTTCGTAAGTAGGTACAGTCGCCTCTATTGTCAAGGTTAGAGTACTTGTTTAGATATTGTGACCACCTTGAATGCCCCTTTATATCTGATTGCGACTTTACCTTGTTACCTAATCCCCAAAACATATTGAAACAACATGTTTTTACCGATTTCAGACGATTTTCTAAACCGCAAAAGTTGAAACGTACTAAATGGTGTAAACAAAAACGTTAGATTAGACCGATACTGTTTTCTAACCGAACTATTCTGTTTAGTCAAACAAAGTTACTAGGTAACTCATACAATTAATAAAGTATTTTTTAAACTCGTTAATCGAAAATTCCGTGCCGTTTCGCATGAAAGCGATTTGGTAAAACTTACCAATTTTAAACTTTTTGGTTAATTTTCTTACAAAATAAATGAATAATAACGTTGGTATGGAGTTGTTATTATTTCATGTGAATTTTTCATTATGCCTGTTATGAAAATGTCAACTCCATAGGTACCTGTATTATTTGCTGTGTCATAAAATATTTGCTGTCTCTGTTTGCTACATAAAACATTAACAATGATTTATGTGGATTATAACATTAAAAGTAGACAAGATTTTTTCTGGTACGCTTCAATATTTAAACAATTATCTGTAACTGTAATTAATTAGACAGAAAAAAAAACAATTTAAGCAGACATTCATTAGACAATTTAAAAAATACTTTAATGCCTAAATAATTATTTGCAGAAGGCCAGTACAAAATCTGGTGACCCTCCTTAACGGGAAAACTTTGGCCGATAGCGGCTATTCATAATAATTTAGTGCCGACTTCCCGAAAAAGTTTACAAGGACTCCATGTTAATACCATAATTAATGTATTAATTTACAGTTTACCAGCAGTAGGACGCTCGACCAGTCTAATTAAAAAATAACCGGCCAAGTGCGAGTCGGACTAGCGCACCGAGGGTTCCGTACAAAGTTTTAGTTCCAACTGTGTCTCGAAGTAGAAATTTGACGTCAGCTCCATGCATCGACAGATTGGATCACTGGTTCGCACGGTATGGCAAAGATAGTATTCGAGTAAACAATTTTTTTTATACCTTATTTATAAGTCGGTATTTACATCATGATATCATATAAATGTAAATAAAACAAATCTTAACTAGACGGTTAAATTTCAAATTAAGTTCAGAAAAGTACCTACTAAAACATATTTAGGAAGATCATGGTTAATATTTTTTTAATACTTGTTCCTTCGTAAAGTTCGGAGATAACGGAGATGTTTTTTTTTTAGGTTTCCGATTATAAGTCAAAGTATTTTCACTGAAAAAAAAAAACAAATAAATGTTTTAGAATGTGCAAATGAAGCCATTTCAAATGCTTCGGAGAATTTTTTTTATAGTCATGTAAATTAGTACCAACGATAAAAGAAAGTTTTGTTTTATCTATCAATACGATAGGAATAAAAGGGTTAGTAAACTTTCAAGGCTGTGTAAAGATGATTCGTCTTGTAATTAATATACAATATTACAAGTTTTACAATATTGGATTTGAATTTGATTTCGATTTGCATGACCAAATAAATTTACATGACTAAGTTATATAGTTTTAAAGAGAAATTCTTAAGCAAACCGCCATTTTTAAGTCATAAAATGCACGTTAATGATGTATTTATTACAGATACCTTCTATACCTTCCCTTCCTTCTACCTTCTATATGCGATAAACACCCCATGCAAATTTATAATTTTGGAATTTACAGTCACCAATTTTTTAAACCTACGATAATCAAACTAATTATTGCCTATTTTTCAACTTCTCCCCCAACTTTAGAATAGAATTTCTATAAAAACTTTCAATAGAATGTTGAGACAGAACGTAAAATTATAATCGAAAAAAGAAATACTACGAGTACCATAAACAAAACTTACCGATACTAACTTCCGTAAGTAGACTCGCTGCGTACTTCTTTCCCGTAAATCTCGTACGCGTGACGCGGGCACGGCGGTCGGCGGGCAACGCGTGCGTCTCAGCCGGCGTCGGGACGACACTGGTTGATAAAACCACTGATAGCAGCCAGCTATTTCCATACGTTCCAATGTTTGGGAACCAGTGTACCTAGAACTCGAAATCTGTTGCCGCTTCTTCTTCTTCTTCTTAGTATTTTCCTGGCTTATGCCACGGCTTAGACAGCCTGGAGTCCGCTTTGACAACTAATCTCAAGATTTGGCGAATGCGCTTGTTTTACAAAACCGACCTTTCAACCCAAAGGGTAAACTAGGCCTTATTTAGCATTAGTCCGGTTTCCTCACGATGTTTCCTTCCCCGAAAAGCGATTGGTAAATATCAAATGACATTTCGTACACAAGTTCCGAAAAACTCATTGGTATTGGTCAGTCAATCCAAATAGCATTTATCACGCAATTATCACATGCTTTATCACTTTAGCAAGTAGATATCTGCTGGCTAAAGCGAGATGCAATCAGGACTGGGAGTATTGACAGGTTGTTAATACTTGATATTAATTGAACTGAGCTAGTTTAAGGTAAAGGAGGCGTCTTATACACAATGCCATTGTATGTATTGTTTAAGCTAACTAATAAGCTAGCTAATCCTCCGCCCAGTAAATAAATAAATTAGTAAATCAAAAACTTCGAAATTGCAAAAGCTCATTAAGAAAGGCCTTTTGTCACTAAGCACTGACGATCTATCTGAGTACGGTTAGACGGTTTTCAACAGTGTGATCTGTAACGTGTGATTATCACATGTGCTCTAATTTTGCAATGTGTGACTTAGAGATGTTACCTGCATTTAAAAGAACAATGCAGTTTTACCAAGATATACGAGTATGTTTTGGAGTTACATGTAAACAGTCAAATAAAGAAAAAAACAACTTTACTAGGTTTAAAGGATGACTCGAGCTAGACCGGGCTGTGGTTATACCAATCTATATAGAAAGCGTATTGTGATCTCCGAGGTATCACGGGATTTTGACACATCGTCTCGGCTCGTCCCCGCCCGGCTCGAATTAGCGTTAGTCACTAGTGTGATTTTGCTACGGATTTCTGGGTACAAAATGGTCAAATACAAAAAACAATGCCATAGTTACATTTTTCTTGAGGACTACCCAAAATATAAGGGCTACAAATGTTAATTTTCTTATTTAACCTTATCCACATTAAAAGGATATTAAGGGGCCCTTTTCTATCGGGCTGTAAAATAAAAATAAGAACTACATGCCCATAAGCTATTAACTATTACATGAGAGAAAACTTCCGTGTTACGCCTAACTGGGGAGTTTTCCTGTAGACAATAGTTAACAGCTTGTGGACATGCAGGAGTGATTTTTATGATACACCTCTTAAGAAAAGGAGTACCCTTTTAAGCAAGTCAAGTCAAAGGGCCCACTTGCACCACCCGGGGTTAGCCATATAACCCGGAGTTAAGCGCTTTTTTGTACTTATGGAATTTGAAAGCTAAATTCCGGGTTAGCGGCTAACTCTCGGTGGTGCAAGTGGGCCTAAGAAACTTAATCCTTATAGTCCTCAACTTTTTTCACCGGAAAGACTATCGTTTTGTGTTTGACACAATATGCAATGTAAAACTTCTTATTTGTATATTATGTAGCAGTATCGTAATCTTCTCGTCTTGTGAATATACAAGAGGAAATACATTATGCCTAAACTACCAATATGTGCCAATTGGCTCCTATATCGAAGACAAACGTTTGGCATCGGTGTTTATAGATCCACCTAGTTAAATAAGTACTTCCTCTACATGTAAGGAGCAGTTTGGGATCTCGGAGCATCAAGTTAGTATATGTAATTGACCGAGTGAGCAAAGCAAGCGAGTGAGTATCCGTTTCAGCTTGGGCCTAAATGATTTCGTGTTGTAAGAATACTCTACGACATGCCCTCCAAAATATGACGTACGATGATACAGAGAACCTATTAATAGTAGTGAAATAAAACAATTGTACTTTTTTAAATCTTAAGAATCAACTTGTTTTTGTTAAGGACTGACTAAGGACTGTACTGGCTGTATAACGATAAGTTTATTGACTTTGTCATCGCCTGAAACACAGGAATTCCTAGTTCAGGCAATTGTAAATCACCTGGTCTAATTATAATTATTTTGTATTTAAGAGACTACCCTGTACAATGCTTATTACATTAAAATATTTGATTTGATTTTTGATATTGATTTGTGTGTCTGACCATTTGTTCTCCTCTACAGGTCGCATTTATCAACCAATTCTTGTGAAATTTTGTAAACTTTGCTGATTACATTTTTTTTTGTTGATTCAGTTTTTGGACATTTTTCAAATGGCGTGAATTGGTAGAAAGGTCCTTAGCGCCATCAACCCGAAAGGCGCTTACGACCTTAGTGCCAATACCAGTATAATCTCGCGAGGCCTACAGCTGACAGAGTCACTAGTATAAATACTTGTACATATGTAGTGCATAATGACTTTAATGACTTTCCTTCGTATTTTCTAGGAAATACTTGTATTTGTCATGCTACTTCAATCGATCTCGGTACTTTTAGTACTGACACTTAATGAAATAGCATGACACGTTCGGGCATTTCCGTGAAAATACGAAGGAAAATAATTATGTACTACATCCTGTAGGTACTTAATATATTTTTTATACGACTTGTGACTAACTTTTTAAGCGAAGCTTTTTTGTTGACAACAAAAGTCATGTAACTGAAATTGATTATGTTTCAAAATGAAGAAGGTCTAATAGGGTAGACCAAGGCAAATTGGGTCACAGGGCGAGTTGGATCAAAATAAGATTTCTGCCAATTCTGAAAGATTTGATTAATATCACGTAATGGCTCTATTCTCCTCGCAGACCGTCACAGTTACTGCCCTTGGATAAGTCGCCGAATCTCAGCTTGATCCAATCTGCCCTGTGACCCGATTGACGTCGCTCTACCCTATCCGGTTAATTAATTAAATGACTGTCCCTTCATAACTTCGTCATTTTTAAACAAGATTGGTCTACATTTTGGGTCCTCAATTATTATAGCGACATAAGTATTGCATTGCTTTCCAATTATTTCACAGGTCACGATGTGTTTTTTCTCCGAAAGCAATTTCCACCATAAGTTCCGAAAAACTCATTGGTACTATCCAAGGTTTCAACCCGCGACCTCCGTATTAGTACGGTACGTAAAGGAAATAAAATTTTACAACTCCCAAGAGCGATATTATTTGTCGACGGTTAGAATACTCTTAGAACAAAGCGTAAAAAAAAAAGATAACAGATTTTGATATTGCTTTAGGAATTAAAAAAAAAATCGTTACCCACCTTTTAAATTTAAGGAAAAAATATACAAGAGGAAAAATTTTTCTTCAGATAATCGTATTTAACTATTTGAACGTCGCCTATCATTTAATAACATATTTGACCAGAGCTTATTTCAATATAATATGAAAACTTAAAAAAAAATATTACTCTTCGAAAACATTACGCAAGTGCTTTATGGTAACTGAAATGCATTTAATATTATTAAAGATAACTATTAGAGCCCATTTCTAACACATTCATCAATAGCTTAAATTTATGTAGGCACTAGAATTTAAAAAAAATTATCCTAGCCATAAAAAAAATCTCATAATTTTCAAGTCAAGGTCATTAGTTCAAAATCATTTAAATAGTATGTATACGGAAACTCTAAGAATTTCATCGAAAGATTCAACTTTTATTATCTTATCAATTCTAGGCGTAATTCAAATGCTCGAAGCTACGCGCGGGAATTAATGTCGCGTGTGTTTCGCGCGGAACGGGGGCGGTTTGACCAATCACATCACAGCCGGCGCGCCAGGCGCCTTTGCCTCTCGGTGAATCGGTACGTACATCGGTAGGTCGTTGTATTTGCACCTTGTCTCACTTGTCTGTCAATAACAACAAATAACATAACAATGATGTCAATAATATGACTACAACTGAGTGTTTACGCAAGATAGTTATATCAAAATGTCAATGTCGTGTGATAATATGTGATAATATGGGTCTGTTAAGTTTTTATGAATAAGGCGGTTACACGTTATTGTCAGGGTCCTAATATTTTTGAAGCATTGAAAATGATCATATGAACTCGATTGTACAATTAAACACGTGTCGAGGTTTATATTATTGGTGGTGGCTTGTATATCTGTTTGCGTATTTATTTTTTGCGGTGGGAGGGTGGGAAGACTATTTGCATGCAAAAAATACGCAAGTAGGTACGACGGGTTGGCACTAATTGACTAGCACGTCTGGGTCGATGTCAGTGAAAAAGACTTAGATGTTTTTTTGCCGAAAGTGCAAAAAACATGGAGTTGTAAAAGACTTAAAATTTTGTGACGAAAAGTGCGATATTCATACATAGGTAAATGGGTAAAAACTTAGTTTTTTTACCAGAATTAGTGCGCTGGACTTAGTCAAATTTTCGATGGTTGTTGTGCTATGATGACACCTACTTTTTATGTTAGTATCGTATAGAACAGGCTAAAATAAGCATGTTTTGTATGGACCGTTTTTTTCTAAAATAAAAAATGGCCGACTTATTTGACCAAAGATGAACAATTTTAGATCTTAGTTAAATTTTCGATGGTTGGTGTGCTATGATAACACCTACTTTTTTATGTTAGTATCGTGTAGAGCACGCTAAAATAAGCATGTTTTGTATGGACAGCTTTTTTCTAAAATAAAAAATGGCCGACTTGTTTGACCCCAAAGATGAACAATTTTAGATAAGTAAAATTTTCGATGGTTGTTGTGCTATGATGACACCTACTTTTTATGTTAGTATCGTATAGAACACGCTAAAATAAGCATGTTTTGTATGGACAGTTTTTTTTCTAAAATAAAAAATGGCCGACTTATTTGACCCCAAAGATGAACAGTTTTAGATCTTAGTAAAATTTTCGATGGTTGTTGTGCTATGATGACACCTACTTTTTATGTTAGTATCGCGTAGAGCACGCTAAAATAAGCATGTTTTGTATGGACAGTTTTTTTTCTAAAATAAAAAGTGGCCGACTTATTTGACCCCAAAGATGAACAATTTTAGATCTTAGTTAAATTTTCGATGGTTGGTTTGCTATGATAACACCTACTTTTTATGTTAGTATCGTGTAGAACACGCTAAAATAAGCATGTTTTGTTTGAAGTTTTTTTTTCTAAAATCAAAAATGGCCGATTTAGGGTAGAAAGGGGACAATTGAAACTATTCAAATTTTTCGAAAACTATAATACCCACGCGTCTGACGCATCACTCTGAAAACATGACCAGCCATGTTTGAATACTTGGCCAGTACCACTCGAGCGCCGGTGCGTTACGGGAGTATCCACGAGCCAAAACAGGTTTACGCGGTGTAAAATAAGTATTTGTGTTTTCGTATATTTTCTTATAACTTCGTTCACTCTTGTATTTTGACGAATTAAATTATGTAGGTGTTATATTTAAGAATAAACGAATGTTTTTAACAGCCGTTGATCAGCGTTCGAGTCTTTTTATATATAATATTTGACTTTGAACTGAAAAATGTGGTGTGTGGACGACAGAAACAAATTGAAACGTTTCAATCGTCCTCGCGTTTTAATCGTCCCCAAAAGTAACCAACTTCGAAATATAAATAAATAAATAAATAATAAATAAATAAATATTACAGGACATTCTTACACAAATTGACTAAGTCCCGCAGTAAGCTCAATAAGGCTTGTGTTACGGGTACTCAGACAACGATATATATAATATACAAATACATAAATACATAGAAAACATCCATGACTCAGGAACAAATATCGAAAAAAATAATAAATAATATAAGAATATAATATAATATAAGATTCTGTATTCGATGCACAAGTTTGTTCTTTCATTTTTCAAATTCACTTGTACTCGTAACGTAGGATCGTGGTGTTAATAAACGCGATTAATCCGTTCTTCTCTTCTCTTCAGTGTTTAATTTCAATGAATAAAATCGCGGTAAGAGAAGACAATATTATTCGCTTGTGTAGTTTTTGACCTAGTTGTTAAATTATAGATATTCGATGTTTTTTATACTGATTTTTTGAGAATATGTGACTTCATAAAAAGGAGGTTCTCAGTTTGACCCGTATGTTTGTATTTATGTTTGTTTTGTACACGATTATCTCGCGTTCGGCTAAACTGATTTTGATGCGGTGAGCACAACTACTTTGTTTTGTCACATAAAAAACATAATATGTTATTTTATTTTGGTATATCGCCATATAGCAACACTTGTTACAGAATGTTTTATATGTTGATTTGATATTTTTGACATATAGTAACACATATGTCAAGCATATGAATACATTTTTCATCACACCTGCTCGTAAATGGTGATATTATATGCAAGCATACACTTAAAGAGCTGTATTATTCCCATGGTTTTAAAGGATTCTCATACTACTTTACCGCCCGCCCGGAGCTCGCGGAGGACCTGCCCCCCACGCGCTCGCAGCACGTAGTCACTCCGGAGTACTATGGACTGTGCAACTACACTACCGCTTATCATTATTGTTTCTTTACCTGTATAGAGTTTATTTTTTTTCCTCGCAAATGTGATGAAAAACATTGTGTGTACCACGCTGCCCGTGGTTCTTTACTCTCGACTCGGGTCATTTAAAGCCCTCCGCCTACGGCGTCGGGCTTCAATAGACCCTCGTAAGTAATGCCCTTCTTACCGCCCTAGATGCACAATGTACTATTATCAACAACTGATTAACGAAGTCGCCTACTACTAAAATTCAAATCAAAGTTACGGAACATTTTTTTTTATTTGGTATACATGTTTAAGTAAGTATACATAATAAAACAATTTAAACTGATTATTTTAAGCTAGAAATATAATATAATACTTTATGGCGTCTATTACTGAATATTACATCCCGATGTCTGCATCACTCGTTGTCTCGAATTGTGTGGGAATGGTTATGATTGAAACATTGTTATAGGTGAAACAAGCACTTTTGTATGAAACATAATTATGCTTATTTCTGCGATTCTTTAAAGTTATATCTTATAATTGCATTAAAATTACTTTGTTTAAGGTAACTAATAATGTAGCAGCGACAAAGAAGACTAAAAGAGCTATATTTTTTTGTTCAAGTATTTTTATCGTTTTTTTTCAGATGCTCATAAATTGAGAAATGTTTATGTAATGCTTGCGAACTTCTGATGAGCTCATTGTATGCAGAGGAAGTTATGAAAAAGATAAAAACAAATATAAGTACTTTAATTGTGCCGAAGATATTTGAGTGTTTCAATTGACCTCACATAGTGTTTCAATTGACAGTCATGTGGGGTCAATTGAACCACACTGCCCTATTTTCTTTATTACGTCATTGTCAAAAACTATGCATTATAGACCATCCAAATATATTTTATTTAGGAACCAGATAACTAACCATGAAGTTTTTGTGAGGACATCTTTCAACTCATAAAAATATGACGGTCACAGACGGTTAAAGGCAAATTGTTTTAATCGTCCTCAGTCTACCCTATTTGACTCGAAAGATAGAAGATATTTTACGACAGTCAAATTTTCTAGCTGGCATCCCCGGTATAGTCGTGGCAGAATCAGACCAAGAAAGAGATGGCGGGACGACTTGGATGTGTTTCAGCGGTATTGGTGGGATCTTGCCCAGCACAGGGAGAATTGGATAAGGAGAGGGGAGGCCTTTGCCCAGTAGTGGGACACAAAAACAGGCTATTACAAAAAAAAAACAACGATGGGTATCGTGCTATGATGACACCTACATTTTATGGTAGAATCTTGTAGAACACGCTAAAATAAGCATGTTTTGTAAGGACAGTTTCTTTCTAAAATAAAAAATGACCGACTGATTTGACCCGAAAGATGAGCAATTTTATGTCTTGGTAATATTTTTGATGGTATGATTTTGACAGCAAGCGAGCAAGACCTTCCCGGGCAGAGCTTCGCTCCCGCCTTAGACTTCCAGGTTATTTATTTTTAATAAGGGAAGCGAAGCTCTCGCCTTAGTCTTCTAACCTAACCAAATCCGTGTCGGTTCTGCCCCGGAGGATTTGCTCGCTCACTTCGCTCGCTCGCTGTCTAAAGTGACAACCAACAGCCAGCTGTGAAGTTATCTTATTTGGACGGATAAAAAAAACCATCGTAGACTAAGGCGGGAGCTGCTCCTGCCGGGTGCAAGACCTAAACCACCAAACACCATGTGTCCCCCTATTTAAACAATGGCATATTTTGCCATTACCGTGTTTGTACATAAGGGATATATGCATTTTTGTAAACAACCACCAAACTTCATTCAAAACGCGAGGTTTAAAGGCGAAGGCAATTATGAATAACAGACAGACCCGACAAAACATTATGGATTTATTATACAAGCCACGTGCTCATAAAATGATTTATGATAAGAATGCTTTTAATATGTGTATAATTATTTATAATAAATTACCTGTTGACATAAAATTCCTGCAAGGAATAGATTTAAGAATAAATTGACTTCTTGGCTTTTAGACCATTGCTTCTACAGTGTTAAAGAATATTGAGAATATAGCTGACATATTTATTTTAATTATTATTAATATTGAATTTTTATTGACATTTGCATTCATTACCTACCACAATTGTTTTTTGTTTTTTATTTTTATTTTTGGGTTTTGTTCATAATTTACACATTGTTTCATGCATTTTTATCTATCTTGACATATTTTTTATAATTTTAGATATAATTATTAAGACATAAAAGGTTAATATATTTGTATATAGTACTGTAAATACTGCACGCTATTCGAAATATTTGCACGCCTGCATGCAGGTTGAATGCACTGGACTTAACCATTCTAACTGTAAGACCCACTATACTGTGTTCGATGCAAATAAATACTTTGAATCTTTGAATTAAAATTGTTTATCTTTCAGGTCAAATAAGTAAGCCATTTTTGATTTTAGAAAAAAATGTTCATACAAAACATGCTTATTTTAGCGTGTTCTACACGAAACTAACATAAAAAATAGGTGTCATCATAGCACAACAACCATCGAAAATTTTACTTATCTAAAATTGTTCATCTTTGGGGTCAAATAAGTCGGCCATTTTTTTATTTTAGAAAAAAACTGTCCATACAAAACATGCTTATTTTAGCGTGTTCTATACGATACTAACATAAAAAGTAGGTGTCATCATAGCACAACAACCATCGAAAATTTTACTAAGATCTAAAATTGTTCATCTTTGGGGTCAAATAAGTCGGCCATTTTTTATTTTAGAAAAAAACTGTCCATACAAAACATGCTTATTTTAGCGTGTTCTATACGATACTAACATAAAAAGTAGGTGTCATCATAGCACAACAACCATCGAAAATTTTACTTATCTAAAATTGTTCATCTTTGGGGTCAAACAAGTCGGCCATTTTTTATTTTAGAAAAAAGCTGTCCATACAAAACATGCTTATTTTAGCGTGCTCTAAACGATACTAACATAAAAAGTAGGTGTCATCATAGCACAACAACCATCGAAAATTTTAGTAAGATCTAAAATTGTTCATCTTTGGGGTCAAATAAGTTGGCCATTTTTTTATTTTAGAAAAAAACTGTCCATACAAAACATGCTTATTTTAGCGTGTTATATACGATACTAACATAAAAAGTAGGTGTCATTATAGCACAACAACCATCGAAAATTTAACTAAGATCTAAAATTGTTCATCTTTGGGGTCAAATAAGTCGGCCATTTTTTATTTTAGAAAAAAACTGTTCATACAAAACATGCTTATTTTAGCGTGTTCTATACGATACTAACATAAAAAGTAGGTGTCATCATAGCACAACAACCATCGAAAATTTTACTAAGATCTAAAATTGTTCATCTTTGGGGTCAAATAAGTCGGCCATTTTTTATTTTAGAAAAAAACTGTCCATACAAAACATGCTTATTTTAGCGTGTTCTATACGATACTAACATAAAAAGTAGGTGTCATCATAGCACAACAACCATCGAAAATTTTACCCAGATCTAAAATTGTTCATCTTTGTGGTCAAATAAGTCGGCCATTTTTTATTTTAGAAAAAAGCTGTCCATACAAAACATGCTTATTTTAGCGTGCTCTAAACGATACTAACATAAAAAGTAGGTGTCATCATAGCACAACAACCATCGAAAATTTTAGTAAGATCTAAAATTGTTCATCTTTGGGGTCAAATAAGTCGGCCATTTTTGATTTTAGATAAAAACTGTCCGTACAAAACATGCTTATTTTAGCGTGTTCTACACAATTCCTCCGTATAAAGTAAGTGTCATTATAGCACAACAACCATCGAAAATTGACCAAGTAGTTACTTCTGGTACAAAAACTAAGTTTTTTAAATTTACTTATGAATATCTCACTTTTTGTCAAAATAAAATCGAAGTCTTTTACGACTCCTATGTTTAAAAAAAATCTAAGTCTTTCACTGCGTACCCTTTGAAAGGACACATCGTCTGTCTAATATCGGTCTAAATGAGGTTTCTTTAGAAATAGTGATTAAACAGTATTTGAATAAATAATTTTATACTACGCGTGCATTTAATATTTTATTTAAAGAAGAAAACAATTTTGCTCTAGGTACCAATATGGATTACAATTTAAAATTAACAAATTAATATTTACATTACAGATCATAATTTAATACGTAGCACAAACGAAATGTAAGAAACGCGTTGCGTAATCGTGATGTGATTGGTCGCACAGCACGGGCCGTAGCGCGATAGACTATCCCGCTCAAATCTCTTCGAGTTCGAATTATGATGCGAACTGATAAGATCATAAAATTTAGAGCTATTGATGTATTTCTTATAATTTCGGTGTATGCATTTCTATAATACTAATGAACAAAATGTACCAACTTGAAAATTTCTAGATTTTTATTGAAGTTAACAGAAGACCTTAAAAGTTGAATTCTTCATATAAATTGAAACTATTGATGAATACGTTAGACATGGAACCTATTCGTTATCTACATAATTTTTTAACACATTTCAGGTACTTGGATGTACTTAAGTATTTTTTTGGAGAAAATATGTAGGTTTTTCTCGCTTCAAGAAAGCTTTCGACAAATTTGTTATAAAATGACAGGTGACATTCAAATAGTTTAATCCAATAATATAAAGATAGAAAATATGACTTGCATAATCTTTCCTTGATTTTACACGCGTCGGTAACAAATACCTATATTTTACCCAAAGCTTTATCTAAAACAGTTAGACAATATTTTTCTCGATTAGTCTAAAGTGTACTCTAATAGGTAATTTAAAAAAAATCGACTTGTGAGTTATGTTATGTTTAGGGGTCATTATAGTCTTCGCGTATTCGCCTATATTGATAGTAAAACTTTTTACTGCTATTATTAGGCGACAAATGCTAATGCGTGTGTAAAGTTAATTGGTGGAGAAGTGTTTGTTAAGATTGATTTTCTTATTCAACCCTTATACTCATACAGGTTAATAAAAAATGAGTAACCTTTCATATAGATGAAAAGGTTCTCCATTTTTATAACCTGTATGATCAATATGAAAATCAACCTTTATAGGTGGCTGTTAACTTTTGGGTAGTCCACAGGAAATACATGAAGACCAGGGAAGAACTGAACATCGCAAAGTTTTTCACCCATAAGTCACTTTCTGACACCGCGCTTTATTTAGGCGTATAAGGTAGCCGTTAACTTTTGTGTAGTCCACAGGAAAGACCTGAACATCGGAATGTTTTTCACCTTCTGACACCGCGACTTATTTAGGCGTATAAGAATTAGTCAGTATAAAGGAGAGGTAAAAGTACCCATTTATATTTCTGTTGACCAATAAAGTGCAAGGAGATGTTTAATATTCGCGCGACGTAATGGCGTGATCAACCGGATTGCCTCATCCAGGGACAGTGTGCCGCCGTGTGCTTACCATGAGTTGCATTCAATTGCGACTGCGGCATTCGACAGTATGTCGGTCTCGCTCCTGCCAGAGTAGTGGTAAGAGCGAGACGGACATACTTTTGAATGCCGCAGTCGCAATCGAAAACAACTCATGGTAACTAGGCACACTTACCATCAGTTGCAAGTTTCTAAAACATGTTTTTTTATTTAATATAAATAAAATCGGCTTACGTGATAATTAATTATCAACGAGAAATAAACTCACGTACTAACTCTATACCATGCAAACAAGTGGCCCAATCTGAAATCTGAATGAATGCGATAACTTTTTGTACGGAACTCTCGGCGCGCGAGTCCGACTTGCACTTGGCCGTTTTTTTTTTTTAATCGTTATGTGGAAAATAGGTCGCCAAGTGTTAATTGCTTTGAAACATTCGAGAATAAGTTTATATTATTTAATTTATTTTAAACTGAAATTTATATTTTTTCCGAAATAAATGAATTTAATTTAATTGAATAATTTATAAAACCACTCAGGTAGAGGATCAAAATTCAAATGTTTTGATCTTGCTCGGGTTCATATTCTTCAATTTCACAATTTCTAATTATTTACTTACTTATTAATATCACGAGGCAACGCTCTCGGTAAGTGTTGTAAATAACAGCCAAGGTCAACAGCACATTAGGAGCATAAGTACACCCTATTCTCATAAGACATGCGGAAGATTGATACTCGGTACTCAAGCTGGGACATCTGGGATATAGATATCTGATTTAGAAATAACACTGACTACTTCCAGTAATAAAGTGAAACCTCGATAGCACGAACCTCAAGGGAAACGTTAAAAAATTCGAGTTATCACAGAAAAAGTAATAGTACTAAAGTACAGAAGCTTCTCTTTCCTACATTTGACGTTTAGCTTCTCAAGAATACAAATGTCAAGATCACATTAACATCAGGGTTGTCACCATGCTGTGAGGTGCGTATGGTGGTACAACAGGAACAAAATATGTATCGGAACATTATTTGTATTATAAGAACATTATAAATTGACTAAAACGGGGCTTAATCGTGTACAAAATTTGAAAACAAACCTCCGACGTTTCAAGGGCGACATTGTCCCCGTGGTCCCGGAGAAAGACTGTTAAGCGTTTTATAAGAAAATGTTCAATTGATTATTCATTACTATTGGTATTAATTTGACTAAGTACAAATTTTTATGCAGTGTTTGAAAATGTAAATATATCTGAACGCACCCGTGGGATAATGCGCGTTGCGCGAACTCTGACAGTTTATGCCACCCATAGGCTAAGATCCCACTTTCTACCACTCCCCACTCCCACATTCTATCCCACTTTTAAAAACTGGAATTATCCCGGTTCAGATTGATCCCAGTAACCTAGATGCTAGGCGTGATTGGAATTTTCCCAAGGGCAATTACGAGCTTCTCTATCGACTGATCACCGAGGCGTCCTGGGTGGATGTCCTGGAAGCCCGAGATTCCAATGTCGCTGTAGATCGCTTCTATGATCTGATGTATGGCATTTTTGATAATTGCATTCCTAGGAAGACAAGGCCTAACAAACCCACCAGAGTGTTTCCAACTTGGTTTACAGCAGATCTCATTGCTGACATTAAACGGAAAGCTTTCCTTCACCGTAAATGGAAACGCACTGGAAATAAAGAAGTATATGCTAGCTTTTCTAAACTTAGGGCAAATATAAAAAGCAGAACATCAAAAGCCTACGACGATTATATTGCCAGGGTTCAAAATAATATAAAAAGTAACCCTCGCGCTTTTTGGCAGCATATGAAGAATCTTAAGTCTAAGGGTGGATTCGAGACCAGAGTGTTATACGATGGAAATCCTTATGAGGGCGTAAGGGCAGCCCAAGTGTTCGCAGACTTCTTCTCAAGCGTGTTTCTTCCCTGCGTACCTTCACTTGATCATTCTGAGACTATTAAGCAGGACGAAACAAACAGTTCCAATTTAATTCACATTGCTACAATATCTCCTCAGGATGTAGAATCTGGCATAGCTCGCCTAAAGCCCCAAAGCTCTCTGGGTCCTGATGCTTTTCCAGCGTATATACTTAAGGGTTGCAAAGACTGGTTAAAACTCCCCCTATCCCATATATTCAACCTGGCTCTACGCACCGGTGTATACCCAAATCAGTGGAAGGTTACAAGGGTGCGGCCGATACCTAAATCGGGCGATGGAAACATGGTTGAGAATTATCGTCCTATAGCAATTCTTTCATCTATTGCTAAGTTGTTTGAAACTGTTATTAACAAACATCTAGTTTTGGGCCCATGGTTTTAGGCCCAGGCGTTCAGTCGAGACGAATCTTTTAACCCTGGCAGACTCTATCTCTGAGCATTTAGGCAAGGGGATACAGGTAGACGTGCTGTACTTTGACTTTAAAAAAGCTTTCGATCGCGTAGATAACGACATACTACTTAAAAAACTATGCAATATCGGTTTCTCGCCTGAATTGCTTCGGTTTTTTGCTAGTTATCTACGCGACAGGCAGCAGTACGTGCAGCACGGTTGCTTCGTTTCCAACCCGTACCACACTCGCTCTGGAGTAAGCCAGGGTTCTATTTTAGGTCCTTTTCTTTTCGGGGTCATGATTAACGACCTGGCGTCTCTCCCTAAATATGCCCAATGTCTCCTCTACGCTGATGACCTAAAGCTCGTCTATGGTGTGCAGCAACTAGCTGACTGTAAATCGCTCCAGGAAGATATCGACCTAATCCATCAATGGAGTATCGCAAACAAACTGCTTTTCCACCCTGAGAAGTGCTCCGTGATGTCTTTTAGCCGTGCTCGTAATCCTTTGACTGTCAATTACCTGCTAGGTACAGTATCCATAGAACGGGTAGATACTATCAAGGACCTGGGTGTCCTATTTGACTCACACCTCAACTTTCACGTTCACATGAAAACCCTAGCCACCGACTGCTATCGAAGACTGGGGTTTGTCATCCACAATGCTCGGGAATTCGATAGCTTTTCAATCATAAAACTTGTATATACCGCCCTGGTTAGGAGCAAACTAGAGGCAGCGTCCGTGGTGTGGAATCCCCACGAGTTCACTTACGCCTTGCTTCTGGAGAAAATTCAAAAAACATTTCTGCGATTTTTATATAAAAAAATGTACGGGTACTATCCCTTCCTTTACCCGACAAAGTATTTGCTTGGCACGCTGGGTTTCAACTCCCTAGAAGTGAGGCGTAATTATGCGCTTGTGATCTTAGCCTGCCGAATTTTACGTGGGGATTCAGACTGCCCTCAGCTGGTCTCTCAGCTGGTACGCCTCTACGTACCTTCTCTGTCTAGAACTAATTTTAGACCACGCAATCGTAAATTACTAGCAGTTCTTAAGGCGCGCACTGTGGCGTACATGAATTCACCGCTGGTTCGTGCTTTAAATTATTTAAACGCGCTCCTCAAGTCAGCACCGGAGTGCGATGTTTTTGCTAGTAGCTGGAAGACGATATGTTTTGAATGTAAAAGGTTATGTGAGGTGATGGATGACCGAGCGTCTTCAATCAGCTATTAAAGCTATAGTGAATATTGTTGATTGTTATTTAATTTATAAGACTTTTAATGTCAGTACATTAAGTACGCAAAACTGCACTTCACAGTGCCTTGGTGTCATACTGTAATACTGTGAAATTTGTATGAAATAAAAAATAAAAATAAAATAAAAAAATAAAGATTTGGTGTCAACGTAAACAGAGGTTTTTGTTGGAGTTTGTTCTTATAAAAGTTTCGAAAAGAAAAGCTCGTATTATAGAGGTAATTACACAAACGCGTAAAGTACAGCCTTATTAATAAGTATTTTTGGAGTTACAGAGGTTTATTAACGAAATAAATTCGAGATTAGAGGTGACAAAACAATGCATAGGTTATTTCAAGTCGACTTTCATAGTTCGAGTTGGTCAAAACTGTACTGAATACCCTTGAAAGGATACATTGAATTACAAACATTAACAATACACAACATCTAAATACAAGAAATATTTAACTTCGTTTTAACGAGGTGAAATAAATAAATATTGTGGGACAATCATACACAAATCGACCTAGTCCCACGGTAAGCTCAATAAGGCTTGTGGTGTGGGTACTAAACGACGATATATATAATATATAAATACTTAAACACATAGAAAACATCCATAACTCAGAAACAAATATTCGTGATAAGCACACAAATAAATGCCCTGACCAGGATTCGAACCCGGGACCTCCTGCTTCGTAGGCAGGGTCACTACCAACTAGGCTAGGAGGCCGTTATATTATATATAAATATATCGGCCGAAATATTTCGTGTTATAAAGGTTTTAGTCTTTGAATAAACTTTTTATGACTAGATAAGATGTAAATTTAAAAGTCTTGTTTTGGTGTGCACGAGAGCTTTCGTGAAGCTAAGTGCGAAGCTAAATTGTGGTCTTTTCATTCATGACTTGGCTTGTATTAAAAATCGGTGTCAGGAGATTTTTTTTAATAAATTGAATGACTCGAGACTGACTACAAACTACAAGACATACGAACAACCAATACCTAACATATGGTTTATTTCTCTTGTGATATACCTGCATGCCTACCACGATCATCAAAAAGTACTATTGACGGAAAAACCTCTTTGTCACTCCAATATGCAAGTGTGACAGAGATGGAGATAAATCCGCAATCGTTCGATTTTCGTGGTATAGCTCCTGAACCTACATCATCGGTCGAGTCACGTATAGCGTGGAAATACGTGCACGTGTCAGGCATGTGCTCAAAAATCCGGGCATGACTCAAACTACGACATGGCACGTCGACCTTTGGGTTCTTACATGGTCCGTACCGCGTTCATTAATTACAAAATTGCGAAACACATCGCTTTTACTCAATAAACGATGCCAATAAGTATAACAACATCGCTGCCCACTGAGTAAAACACGATATTTATAGCTTCATAAGTACCTACCCCAGCACATTTAGCAGCCATGACAGCGTGCTCAAGAGAGACAACTGTCACTTTGTGCCGTAATATGCGCCAACATTGCCCACTTTTATGGAAAATTAAATCGATTTTCTCGAACAAATTATATGACATATTAATACTTTTTTTCCCATTGGATACAATGTGATGAAGCGCGTATTTTGATATACAGATTTTTTTTTTAAACATCATAAGTAGATCCACTTTTTTGGCAATATAGAAGACTGAGTTTTTATCCACAATGCCCACGACGATTTCTCATAGAAATATCGCTCGTAAGACGTTGGTCACTAAGGGTCACTTCAAGAGTTAGGGTAAACTTGACTTTATCTTCGATGAAATGAGAGTTACACTAAATTTCACCGCAGTCGCTATCGAATACAGTTGCGTGCAACTCATGGTAAGCACACACAGCAAAAGCTGGGCGTGTAGACAAGATGCCAGTCGTTAACGCTCAGTAGCGAACGAAGCGCAACTGTTTTTGTCGCACTAGTAAGGAAGAGTGATAAAGAGCGTGAGCGATTTGCATCATGTTCACGCACCCTGATATGATGTCCAAAAGATTACACAATATCCTCCTGACTAAGTAAACCGTAATCCTTCAAATACCCTAAAGGCACAGGTAAACAATACTAACCCCGTCATAAATCCGAAAAGCGGGTAATGGAGGTTAACAGAACGAAACGACGCGTTAAATCCAATCAGGAACGAGCCATTTGCAGCTGGCTTAATCGGGGCCTACATTATAGGTGTAGATATTTTTATTCATGAAAAATATTTGACCAAGCATATTTAACGGTTCCGTACCACCATACAATTTAAAAAAACTAGAGGAACTCTACAACAGTTAGTTCAAGATAACTGTGCTTACCATGAGTGTTACTTAGCCATGAGTCGATAGCGATTGTGCGATTCTAAAGTACTTTAAACTTGCTCCCAAAAGTTGCAAATTGCACACTGGTGGCGGATTATCGACTGTCGCCATCGCCTCACTGTCACCAGGGTGCGTAGCCAATATGCCAATCGCTCACGCTCAGTCGCTAACGAAACGCAACTGTCATTGTCACACTAATAAGGAAGAGTGATAGAGAGAGGTAGCTGCGATACGTCAGTAAGCGTGAGCGATTGACATCTTGGCTAAGCACGCTGGCGCGTTACCATGACGTCTTAACGCGATTGGTGTGTTAAGTAACAAGTTTGTACCTAACTAAGAGATAGATGCCTGAGCGCATGACAATAACACGATAGACGATAAAACGACATCCATGCAGCAGCAATATCTGGCGGAAATATGTAAAGTCTTATTTTCATTGGATTGGATATCACACGGATTGTCTAGGTGTGTGAATTGTTCGATCTGTTGTGTTAATCTACGAGGAAATAATAAAAAAAGCTGCTAAATGTTGTCTCTTTTGCGTGGTACATTGCACAAACACCAAACTGATCCTCAAACATAAGGAAACAACTGGGAACATAGTACATACATATGTGCTATGTTCCTACCCTTCCCAGTTAAGGCTGACTTACACTAGTTCAATAATTTTCTAAAGAAAGAATCACGTGATATCTTGGAGCCCTCGGATGTCACGACGTGACGTGTTCTATAGAAACTGCATGAAAGATCGCCCCGTCCTGCCCCGTCCTGTCCCGTTCTAGTGTGAGTCACCCCTTAGTAGGTATATACTTACCTATTAGTAGGTACATACCTATTGTGGGTTTACGGTGTGTAAATACAATACTGGCTAATATTTAAACGGTGGTATATTAACCTCAGAAGTACATTGAGATAAAATTTCCTAAGAATACATTTTCTGGCAATAAATATAATGATATAATAAACAAGCCTTCAAATTAAGCAATACAATAGTTAAACAAATGTTGACGAATTGCTATTTACTAGATATTATGTCCGTAGTCTTGATTGCGCGTAGATTGTATCTAGTCAAGCGGCTGATATCTCAAATTGTATTTCCTTTGTACTGTAAATGGTCGAATGAAATTACAAAAGGGGTCCACTTAGCCAAATTTAACGGAATACTAAAGTTTAGTGACGCCTATCGAAGCACAAGGCTCAATTTATTGCATTATCTCTATAATGTCACCATAACGTTCCAATTACGGGATCATCGATGCCGCAGGGCGACTAAATTAATTTCGCCATAAAATAAAAGCAAAAAAGTGATGTCGTGGCATTTGGATTTATGCATTTAAAATGGCATCCTCTATCTACCTATTTTTTATAAGTACATTTTGGAGTAAATTGGCTTTTCTTATATAGAGATACAAATAGTAGATACGTAGTTTAGGCACACTTTAGTGCCTGACAAGATTCTGGCAGAACCTTATCTCAAACCTCGACCCACGACCCGAATGTTTGCCAAAACCAGTGAAGAGTGTCAAATAAAGACTATCTAAGTATCTATATCTCTGCAAAGCGTGTTTTCAGCTTTTTTTGAGCTGACGCTTGCCCACTTGCATCAGTGTACTATTTTCACTGATGCAAGTGAGCAAAATGTGAGTTTTGTCAACCTAAATTATTCTTATTGTTTTTTTTTCTGTACCAATCCCTATTTACTTACTTTAGAAATAAGAAAAGTGATCACCTATACCGACTTGGTGGCAATGTGTGGGAGTAGGTACTTGATTTGAATTTTGGCGAGAAACTTAGCGTGGCTGACTGAACATTGTCATTTCCTCATTTTATAATAGCTACCTGCCTTTTTCAAAATGACATGTACAACAAATTTTTATACAAATACAGTCTATTAATTGTAATTGTCTCGAACAAAAGGGTATTTGAATAGCCAACTCAATATTCCTAGCAGCAATTGATTGGTCCAATGTCCAAATATTGAAATGCTATAGTCCTAGATTGTAGAGTAGAGATTAGCGGAATAATACGTTTGCCGACTATATGAACTCAAAGACCTTAAGTTACTTACATTTAATTTAATTTTGTTCTGTTATACGTGGGCGATCGCCTGCAAGCATCCTTCTATAAGACTGGAAACAGTGCTCTACCTACTGACGGTCTACGCGTACCACACGCGCTGATCGTCGGTCGTGATAAGTGTTTTGACGGCACTGAATGCTTTAGTGTCAATGATGTTAGAGTCAAACCACGTTATCTCTGCCGAGCAAATGACCTGTCAAAATTTAAAGTGTTATTTTAAACGGTTAATACTCACGTATTTTTATCACATTAGGCATACATCATCCTCATGCAGTTGAAACATGTCACGCCTATTTTGATAAAAATACGTGAGTGTTAACCGTTGCAATTTCATATCAGTATGACTCACGAAAGTTTAAATTATATGAAATGATGACGTTTACTCAACACTTTCACATCCTGTGCTATCAAAATTTAGGAAACTTAACATACTCGTAGACAGACCTGAGCGCCTACCACGAACCGCGAACGAAAGTATACCTCCCTTTCGCACTTGTAATTTCTCACTCAAGTGCGACAGAGAGGTGAAACTTCGTTCGTGGTTCGTGGTAGGCCTTCTGACGCGTGGCTCGGTCGGCGCTGCACTGAATTATATTATTATATGGCCACTACACGCGTCGTCAACCGACATACTATCGCGTTCAAAATTGCATACTTTTGATCGCGTGCGTACGTCGGGCCGTCGAGCTCAATAATTGATGAACTTAGCAATCTGCAAGTTGAAAAACATTCTCAAAATTTAGTTATGTTCTCAGACGTTTTCGCGAAATTGTATGAAAATTTAATCAAGAGTTTTCATTCGGAGAGTTTCATGAGTACTTTAAAAACTGCGTTATAATAGTAGTTTATTACTGATGATGATAATAAAAGGCATTAAAGTACGAGTGTGGGCTTTGATCGTTTTTATTATATCTATGGGTACTCGGCTGACGCCTCGTTTCACAATAACATCGCACACATTTTGACCACCATTACCATTCATGAATGAAACATTTTCCGACGTTTTAGTTTTGTGATTTTTTATTCAGAGACCACCTAAAGGTTGCAGAGGTCAAATCAAATTTCCATGTTTTTCAGAGACGTTCGAAATTGGAATGTACCTAATAATAACATCGATGTCGATGATATTACATAGCTATAGACTTTTTGGCTATAGTAACACTTTCACAGATAATAAATTTTGGTTTGAACGAAAAAGTTTATCATCATTATGGTCTTAATATGCGGTTTTTGAACGGATCATAGAGAGCCAATGATATGTGAACCAGTTAGCTAAACCAAAAAGGCATATAATCTAGAACGGTCTACAGTCTTGAGACGACTACATTGTTTGCTAAATTTTAAATTAGCAAGAGCATTCCCAATAGAAGTTTCGCACCTCTTGGAACTTTTTCTCGATCCAATAGGTAACACATGTGCCCTTATTGGATGAACAGCGGATCCCCGGCCCAGCTGCACAAAACTATCAGCGAGCTGCGAGTAATGGACGGTATGTTAAATAAATACAACTCTTCTAGTTCTGGGTTTCTGGACTGTCAGTCCAATTGCGCGTGAGTTTATTGCCTGGGCGTTCCAGTGTAAGCTGATCTTAGGATCGCATCTAGTGCGGATATAATTAATCGTCTGTGGTTCTCGGGCTGTGGCGTAGGGATAGAACCGGTAGTAGTTTTTTTTTGACGTTCATAAGTGCATTGTAATGTGCCTAAATTGAAAAATAAAGATATTTATCATTTATCATTATTTGTCTATGCCTACCTGAAA
The DNA here is from genome assembly GCA_949128165.1 of Lathronympha strigana. NCBI lineage: Eukaryota > Metazoa > Arthropoda > Insecta > Lepidoptera > Tortricidae > Lathronympha > Lathronympha strigana. Next base: position 9,056,465 of record OX421911.1, read on the forward strand.
AACTTGGCTAATCGTATTCTCATAGATTTTCATCCACTTACAGTGGAGTCAAACCGGTTTATCTCTTCCGACCAAATATGACCTGTCAAACCTTAAAGTGCAACAGTTTAACAGTATGTGCTATCAATAACTTAGCATAGTCGGATTCTACCTCTCCAGTAGCCAGTAAGCATAGAGTAAGAATTTTGTTTGCAGTTTCTGTGTATAATTTGAGCGCGGTCGTTACAACGTGTCTACGTGATATAGGTACTTAAATTACATATTATTTATGGACACGTCAACCGCGTTCGGAAGCTTTCGAGAGAAAATAGTTATTTGTACAACAAGAGAGCAAAGTTCGTATTTGTTCTGAGTGCCAATTTTGAGTCCTAAGCAAGCGAAAGATTCTATAATAGAATCACGAGCGTAGCGAGTGATTCTAATTTAGAATCTTGAGCGTAGTGAAGGACTCAAAGGCACGAGATGCAAATAACTTTGGTCTCGAGTTGAACATACAACTTTTCACCTCAGCAGGAAGAAAAATAAATTAAAACCAAAATGATCGGACAGGAAGGCTTTATTAATTTTAGAATACTACTTTATTAATTTAAGAATACAAAATATTACCTCTTACTAAATTTAAGAACATGAGGTTAGATTTCAAATGAATCTTTATGGCATTTGCGTCCTTATTAACAACCAACAAAGTATTACCTTTACCCGCGATTTGGCCGGGAGGAAACTTAATTCGGCGTTTTTGACCGCTTCTTTCAATTCTTCGGGTGTTGCCGTAGCTTCATCACTATCACTACTAGTATCATTAATGTTTTCAGTTCAGATAACTTTTATCTTTAAAGCAATTCAAAAGAGAAGCTATTGAGGAAATTTTCAAATTGAGGATGACAGCCGAAACACTTTATTATTTTTAATCGCGTTCGGATACTAGATATCGTTCACAACAATGTAAATGGTAAATTGTAGAAATTATTTTACAACAGATTTACACGTGAGGAAACGTGAATCAACAAATGGTTAATATTATACTTATAAATATAAAATAAAAATCATAAAATTTTAAAGTGAGAGATATTTAAAAATGAAAACGTACGAGTTTTTGAACGTGGTTCTGGCTTTGTTTAAACATGATATTACACGGGGCGATTTATCGCAAGCCGTCACTGCCATCGTCCTTCGTGCACTTCCTTCATCTCACATTGCCTATTCCTGTATTGCATAGTAGGGTACGATGGGACGGGCCCGACAAAACGCACCGTCTAGACATGTCCGTGCAGACAGTTCAATCAAATTGGCTTTGATGTGATTGTATGAACGATATAATCTAATGAGGACTACCGTATTTTTGCTCACCAGGCGGCGCCACTCCTGCGTGGGTCCTTGTCAAGCGCCATTAGTATGAGTTAGTATGGCGCGAAACCAATATTAGAATTGATTATTTTTCATTAATGTCCATGTTAAAAGAGGTACATTCAATTCTAACTGTTTTATATAACCTCTAAATTTACATTAAATTAGGGCTGTGTTATTTTACACTTTCAATTTAAAGCTTATTTTATAGCAAAAGTAATATTTTTTTAGTATTTAATATATTTCTATGTAATGATTCCTCTAAAAGTGCATATTTTCGAAATAAGCACGACTTAAATTAAAAACTAATGAGAAATGTACTGAAAATGACATATAACCTCTTTACATAGGACCCACGTTCCACTAGCGCCCCTAGCGGAAAATTCACTCGCGGTAGTCCTCATTGTTAGAAAATTGGCCTCTTCTGGCTGAATGGGCCAGGATGCCATTTAATAAAAAAGTTGCATGTCTTGACTGAACATTGTCAATCTGACGTTTATTTTCCTCACGCTCGCAGCAAAATCGCATTTTGCTCACTGGTTTCGCATATCAAAGTAAGCCTTTTCGAGCTGCTGAGGTGAAAAGGATATTTTCCGACTAGCAGATAGTCGTCCGCTGCTCTGGCAGATCATGGTTTTGCAGACATTTATACCCACTGGTTCGTCGGGAACTGTCTCACTCGCGTTCACTCAAGCAATTACAATACTCTGCTTGAAACGGAAGTAACTGTGTAGTCAGAATCAATATTTGGCACGTGCTAATGGAATAGTTTTCCGATATAGCAGGTTAAAACATATGCGTACTGTTGATTCTAACAATGGTTTTAAAACCGGCCACGTGAAATTCGGACGAGTCCGTACAAGACGATACACTTGGAAGCAAATATTACAAAACTTATGCTGTCTGTCTGTAGATATGTCAGTCTGTTGGTCTCTTTATCTGCCATGGGTCTCAATGATGTAAGTTCGTATCTTTAGAGTATGGTACGGAGCAATTACATAATTTTAACTATATTTTGTAAGACTGGCCCCGTTTACCCGCGTGGAGACTGGTTAAAAATTTCATTACCCCTTTCCTCCCGTGAGTGTTGTAGAAGTCGAATGTGGGATATCCCACCCATATGCAAGCAACCTTCATCTTTCATTACAATTTCGTTATCTTTTAACCACTCAAACGCGAAAAGTGACACTAAAACTGTGTGTGTAGCCAAGCCAAGATGCTAATCGCTCACGCTCTTTGGCATATCGTAACTCTATCTATCACTCATCCTTATTAGTGCGACAATGACAGTTACGTTTAATTTGCGACTGAGCATTAGCAATTGGCATCCTGGCTACGCATTTTGTTAAAGAAATAGTTTTTTGAAATAAATTTTGATATTTTACTAGCATATTTTCGCTATTCTTTTATTTTGATATTTTTGATTTATTTTTTGTTGTACCGGCTTAATAGAGTAACATAATTTGTGTTTTTAGTTGTTCATATTACGGTTTTTGTTTTTTAATCATACCGACACACTGACAGATCTACAGACAAACAGGTGGACGGCATAAGTTTGGTAATATGCTTCCAACTGTAACCATTTATGTAAGAACTCCTAAAAATTATATCTCGACTACGTACCAATTAAATATCGAACGAACCACTCCCTTTATACTGAATACAACAACACTCTAGGCTGGAGAATCTCTCATCACTCCATTAAGGTAATTAATAGCGTTGTCTGCCACAGACGATTTTACCCGCTTATTTCATCAAGCGGTTAATAGTATTTTATAGTACTTTGCACAGTAAATATTTTATGGTAAACCAGAGTTACTCTAACACACGCAGTGAAAATGATACAGATGCAGTGGGAGGGTGAAAAGGGGTTACTTTGACTATACTTTATTTTCAGTTGAAAGAGGTCGAGAGAGGCCTGGAGGCTTACCATGACATCTTAACGCGATTCAGTTTAGGTACTTAACTGTGCTCAGTTGTATGGCAGCAGCGATTCATTTTAGGTCCTAAACTGAATGGCGTTAAGACGTCATAGTAAAGCCCCTGTTTCTGGAAATATGTCAGGCTCATATTATTAGTGTAGTCATGAAAACCGGTATGATTTGATAGCTCGAGGACTAATATTATTAGCACACGTCGTTATCGCGGGTGCAAAAACGATTTGACAGTACAGGAAGATTATGAAAAACAAGCATTAACAGACTCGAAACTCATTTTAAGGAACATCTATGCCTACTCGTACGAGTTAAAAACTTATCAACATTACGTATTTCTAATACCCAACCAACATACTTGACTTGAGTATCAATACATACTTAAATAGATTAACTATGCAGTCGCAATGCAAACTTTTTAGTCATTTTACCTTTTTTAAGACCGTTTTTGGACTACTTACGTACTTACGTTAGTTATGTTGTTTTTGTAAACATGCCTTCAATTATTATAGGTCTTTTCTAGCGAAAACTCTCCAGCTCCACGTGTAGAGAGCTTCTTAGATGCTTAGTAGCTGTAGGCAGAATATGCCCGCTTCTACCAAATAGACATTCTGTTATATGTGCTCTTTATCTAGTTGGTTATTGTACCCGCGATAACGACGTATGATTATTAGTCTAAAACCATTCAAGAAATAGGCTCTTGCTCTATAAAAGTCTCCTCCAAAGTTACCTAAAATATTTTGATCAATCATGCACCCACAACAACGATCCACGTGATCTTGATCATCGTCGGTCTACCTATATGAAGTTGGAGGCATTTCCGCGCTGCTTCTTCCGGTAGGTATGCGGTCCCCACTCGAAATATTTTCTGCTGCAGGGGCCGTTAGTTTTACAAGCAATATGCTCGGCCTATACTGTCACTTGAATCTTGCAACTCTGAGCTATATCGACGACATTGGTTCTCCAGATTTATATTATCATCTCACAGAGCAATACCGAACAGCAGTACCTCGGTACCACACATAGGGCCGTTTCCACCAACCAGGGTTAGTCAAATAACCCGGAGTTAACTGTCCGATTCATAGGTACTAAAAAACTCTGAACTCCGGGTTAGTTGGGTAACCATAGTTAGTGCAAGTGGCCCTGTGGCAAAATATAAAGTTAATTTTTTTTTTAATTTATTGTTTAATACAGTAAAATTACAGTGTTATAAATGCAAGACCCATCATAGGTAAAACGTTGAGGAAATACAATATGGCCTTAAATTCTCATTCCACTTCATACCATTTGTCATCATGATAGCGATTGCGTGGTTCGGAGGGTATATCCGTCTCGGCAGGAGCATGAAGGACATCTTTTCGAGCGCCGCAGTGGCTATCGAATACAGTTGCGTTCAATTCATGGTAAGCACACAGGTCGCAAAGTTCGTCTACGCTACGGCTACAACTGCCAGTAACTACATGCATTGGAGTGCCATATTCAAAATCAACAGAAACTCAACTAACTCAGCGCGATTGATATACATTGCATAGTTTAGTTGGAACGGATGCAATACCTGTTTCTAACCTCTCGGGGGTCTTTCTCAGCTTGACTAAGCCCGCTCGAGGGGTTCGACGTAATAAACGGATAAGCTGTTGCAGCAATTATAATGATATAGTTGGCACGGGTCACGATATAATAAATATTAATTAGGTAGATATAGTAGCTAGTGAAATGTGACTTGCCCCCTTAGGTTAGTAGGAGGTAATTCGCTCACGAAGATTAAAGGTGTCAATTTCTATAGAAAGCGTCACGTGACATCCGAGGGCTCCGAGCTATTACATGATGCTTTCTATAGAAATTGACAGATTTTCCCATCCCGCCCCGTCCCGTCCCATCCTGTCCCCTGCTAGTGAGAGTCATCCTTAAAGGAATCGTTCGCATTTAGCCAACTGGAAAGAGAGCGTCACTCAGACTGAAGTAAAATTTGTTATAATATTAGAGCTTCAACCACCAAACCAACCCGATAATATGGCTGATGCATAGCCAAACAAAACAAGCTTTTTTTCTTTTCTATTTCGCAGATTATTTTATGATCACAAACAATACGTCATGTGCCTTATCTTTTAAAACTCGACGACGGACCAAAATATGTCCTTTTGATTGATATGAATAGATATGCTTCGATGGCAAGCATTTAAATTAATTAATTAACAGTTGTAATAAAACAAATTACAGTATGTACATGAAAATCTAATAAACAATTATTAAACATACAATATTGACTTACTTGACTTATTTCCTGTTATCCCTCAGGAGGGACATAGGGCCCGAACAATGCTCTTCCATCTGGGACGATTTTGTGCAGCATCCTCCAGATCCTCCCATTTGAGACCTGTTACTTCCGCTTCTTTTACCACCGATCGGCGCCACGTGGATTTAGGACGGCCAGCTCTGCGTTTCCCGGACGGCTGCCATGTTAAGGCCTGCTTTGGAGGATATTCCTGGGATCTCCGGAGTGTGTGACCAATCCATCGCCATTTCCTAACGCGGATTTCTCCGTGTATTGGTCTCTGTTTAGTCAGTCTCCATAATTCGGTATTTCTTATCGTCCGGGGCCAGAAGATTCCCAGAATGCTTCTCAAGTATTTATTTATAAATACTTGCAGCCGAAGGGAGAGGTCCTTTCTGACAAACCAGGTCTCGCATCCATACAATAAGACTGACTTAACGTTAGACTCGAAGATCCTTAACTTCGTGCGACGAGTGATAATAAACATACAATAACATTGTGTGATAAACATACAATATTAATTTACAATATTTAAAAATCGGGAATATCATCGGTGGGAGTAACTACTCACCTTAAATTGAAAATCGCTACTTACGCTTACGTAATATGAGCAAATGACAAACAATCATTGGAAAATTTCCATCGTGATTCGTCTTATTTCTCGTGGTACAGTGAAAAGTGCAGCATATATACGTATTCTTATTCATTAAGGACTCGAGCTACTGTGGGTGTCTCTCTGCGATACGGTAGCTAGAACTGCAAGTATTATGTCCCTACGCTTTTCCTCTCTTCAGCTGAGTGCAGACTGTAGGCAGTAGGTAACTTTTGTTTATAGAAAGTATTTAGACAAAATATCACCGCATGTGTGTAAAAAAGTAATAAATATAAAGGTTTCTTCGACAAAGGGATAAATAATATACTCTTGACAAACTTAAAAGAGAAAAATAATATTAATATACGAGTAACCTACCTAATTATATTGAGTATATATAAGTATTTATTAGTATATATATATAAATGTATAAGTATATATGTATTTTATAATTGTGTATGAGTTTTTTTGCTTTAGTTCTTTTCGTTTCTGCACCTCCTACCTACTGTTTCTTTATTTCCTGTTTTATTTGCTCCGCTACCCTAAGGTTGTCTGGAAGAGATCGCTTGTTAGCGATAAGACCGCCTGTTGTTTACCTCTACTTTTTGTGTGTGTTTTTATTTTAATTTATATTCTTTTTTCTGTAATGTTTTGTAAGGTGTGCAATAAAGAGTTATTGTATTGTATTGTATTGTAATTATTTTAAGTTGGTGTCCACATATTTTGCACTTAAGTGCCACTTATCCGAGTTAAGCTTTTATAGTATGGAATTTGACAGCTAACTTGGGGTTAGATCGCTAACCCTGGGTGGTGCAAGTGACACTTTAGTAGGTGCATATTGAAATACATTATAACAATTTATACAAGGACAGTCATTTTCATGACTTCAATGATCAGAAAACGAGACTTTTTGAGACTAAGTATTTCTATCCTTGTTTTTTTTTGAGATTTCAGATTCAGATTTAAATCCTTCCTTGCTTTTGACCAGCAGTTAACGTCTATCGGCTGGAATGATGGTAATGAAGATTGGACCCATACCTATTCGTATCCTGTGTGTGACTGGTCTTAGGCTTTGCATTTCATTCACAGTGTATTCCTTTGATACTGGAACGTCTTTGATCAGTTATGCTACCCACGTACTTTAAAGGTAAACGTTTAGTTATCAACTCCATTATCAACTACTAAATATTAACTATCTAGTTGGTAGCGCTTTGTGATGTCCCCTCCATTTGTTTGATTACTCATCCTTTCCGAACCTTACAGCAAATAAAAACATTTTATTTTTCATTTTTGAAGTCAGTTTTATGTTTTGTTGAGAAGTTTTTATTTTTCTATTTTTAGTTGGTAAATACTAGTATGAGTAACGCAGCACTACAAATTAACAAAATAAAATTTGGTCGCCCGGAATTATCAGATATGTAAATTTCCACATGTCATCACTTCACAGGTCAACTTCACACCAAATTTATGATTTTCCAGAAGACAATGCTTAGGTCATTGCCACCTTTGAAGATTGAGGAGTTCCCGAAATTCCTCATAGATACCATCATCAGATCAGAACCAAATAATCCCATATGAGGGATCAACTTGGAAATTACTCCTTTGAACAAAAAAAGCTGCTCAAATTGGACCACGGAGCTCGGATTACCGGCTTATGTATCTGAAGTTCCACTAGCCACCCGTTGTCTCCATCAACAGGTCTACCTGACCAAATTTATGGTTTTCACAAAAAATTGCTTAATTTACTAAAGGAAACACTGAAATCGCCATACATGTGTTTTTCAAAACTGACAAGTTCCCTTAATTCCTTATGGATCTCATCATCAGATCAGCACCAAATTCCTACGGGATCGACTTGGAAGTGACTCCTCTCGAACAAAAAAAGAATTGCTGAAATTAGACGACGGAGCTGGGAATTATCGGCTTATCTTATGTATATCTGAAATTACACATGTCATCCCTGGTGTCCATCATCAGGTCTACGAGATAAGGCAGATGCTTCTCAAAGTTACGGTTTTCGCAAGAAGTTGCTTCATTTACTTAAGAAAACATCGAAATTACCATACATACATCAAATGCATTGAAAATTAAGGAGTTCCCTTAACTCCTCACGGATCCCATTATCAGATCAGTACCATCTAAATATATAAAAGAAGAAGCTGACTGACTGACTGACTGACATATCAACGCACAGCCCAAACGGCTAGTCCTAAAGACTTCAATTTTGGCACGTAGGTTCCTTTTATGGTGTAGGAAAGGAAGAATTTTTCAAAATTCACCTCCTAAGGGGTTGAAACGGGGGTCCAAAGTTTGTATGGGGGAACAAGATTAGTTAGACTATTTTATCTGAAACTTCACAGGAGTATTCTTTAAGGTAAATGAGTAAACACGTGTTTCAGGTTTTTTGAGAATTTAACCCCTGAAAGGGGTAAAAGGGGTGAAATTTGAAAAAATTAACATGGGTATCGTTTATATGGTTTTTCGGGTCGCTGATCACGAAAAAAGCAACGATTTGAAGATCCAATGTGGCGAATGTGGAATACCATCTCCCCTGTTGGTACGCGATGGGGTTGAAATAAGTTGAAATGCCAAAATATCAATATGAGTGTAATTTTTACGTAAATTTCTGGTTCTAAAGAAATATCCGGAACTTCACCGGAGTATTCTTTAAGGTAAATGAGTAAACAAGTGTTTCAGGTTTCTTGAGAATTTAACCCCTGAAAGGGGTAAACGGGGTAAAAAAGTAAAAAAAAATCAACATGGGTATCGTTTATATTGTTTTTCGGGTCGCTGCTGATCACGAAAAAAGCAACGATTTGAAGATCCAATGTGGCGAATGTGGAATACCATCTCCCCTGTTGGTATCCGATGGGGTTGAAATGCCATAATATCAATACGTGTGTCATTTTTACGTTAATTTCTGGTTTTAAAGAATTATCCGAAACTTCACCGGAGTATTCTTTAAGGTAAATGAGTGTTTCAGGTTTCTTGAGAATTTAACCCCTGAAAGGGGTAAAAGGGGTGCAAAAGTGAAAAAATCAACATGGGTATCGTTTATATGGTTTTTCGGGTCGCTGATCACGAAAAAAAGCAACGATTTGAAGATCCAATCCAATGTGGCGAATGTGGAATACTATCTCCCCTGTTGGTATGCGATGGGTTTGAAATGTCAACATATAAATTTGAGTGTCGTTTTTTATCAAAATAACGTAAAGTAAAGTAAAGTAAAGTTAGGGTATAAAGTTTGTATGGGGAAACAAGATTAGTTCGATAATTTTATTCGAAACTTCACAGGAATTTTCCAAAAGATAAACGAGTAAAGACGTGTTTCAGGCTTTTTGAGAAATCAACCCCCAAAAGGGAAAAAAGGGGTAATATAGTAAAAAAACAACATAGTTATCATTTTTCTGGTTTATTGGGTCGCTGATTTCGAATACAATAACTATTTCAACATCCAACGAGGCGGACGTGAGATACCATCTTCCCTGATGGAATTCAATGGGGCTGAAATCTCAAAATATCAATATGGGTGTCGTTTTTATGTTTATTTCTGGTTCTAGAGATTACAAATTTGGTACGTAGGTTTCTTATAAGGTGAAGGGGTGCACAAAGATAGGATTTTTCAAAGTAAGGGTAAAATGATAGTCCAAAGTTTGTAAAGGGGAAACAAGAATAGTTACGACTATTTTATTTGATGTGGGTGTCGTTATCGGGTCGCTGATTTCGAAATCAACAACGATTTTCAAATCCAACTTAACGGACGTGAATGAAATAAAAAAACCTCCTTCGTAATATGACCTTTGAAAATTACGTTTAGTATGCGGGTGAAGCCGCGGGTAAAAGCTAGTATTTCTATATTTATTTGACCAAACTGGAAATAACTCCACTTTAACAAAAACAAATCACCCACATCGGACAACAGTGCTCGGAGTAATCGGTGAACGTGCTTCCACTACCACTGCCATGCTATGGGCTCCCCGGGAAATTATGCGAATGGGTCAGCAGTTTTCTAGCAGACAGAAGCATTTAGTTGACGGTGAATGCTCAGACTCAATGTCTGTGAATGCTGGTGTCCCTCAAGGCTGTGTGCTATCACCCACGCTATTCCTCCTGCATATCAATGACATGTTGCAAACTAGCGGCATTCATTGTTATGCTGATGATAGTACGGGTGATGCCTCCTACACCGGCCGCGCCAATATTTCCCGGGAAAACGTCATTGAGAGCCGGAACAAACTTGTGTCCGAAATTGAGACCTCCCTAAAAGAAGTCTCAGATTGGGGTCGACTTAATTTGGTCCATTTTAACCCTACAAAGACACAGGTTTGCGCGTTCACCGCAAAAAAACTTCCGTTCGTCGCGTCACCTCGTTTTGAGAGCACTCCCCTATCTGCCACAGCCAGTATTGGAATCCTTGGCGTTGACATCTCGAGTGAAGTCCAGTTCCGCGGCCACCTAGAGGGTAAGGCCAAATTGGCCTCGAAGAAGCTCGGTGTGCTCAATAGATCGAGGCAGTATTTCACGCCGGCCCATCGCCTACAGCTTTATAAGGCGCAGGTTCGCCCGCATATGGAATACTGCTCTCATCTTTGGGCAGGGGCACCTAAGTACCAGCTTCTTCCTCTAGACCGCATCCAACGGAGAGCAGCTCGAATTGTCAACTGCCAACGTATTTCTGATCGGCTTGATCCCTTGGCGCTGCGTAGAGATGTGGCCTCACTCTGTATTTTCTATCGCATGTATTATGGGGAGTGTTCCGAGGAATTGTTCGGATTAATCCCTGCCGCTTCTTTCCGCCATCGCCCTACGCGACAATATTTCCACTCTCACCATTTAGATGGTTGGCAGTCCTCAACTGTGCGCTTTTCCCGAAACTTCCTGCCTCGCACAGCTAAACTGTGGAACGAACTGTCGCCAGCGGTGTTTCCGGACCGATACGACCTTCAAACCTTCAAGAAAAGAGCGTACTCCCACCTTAAAGGCCGGCAACGCACTTGCGACACCTCTGGTGTTGCGGGTGTCCATGGACGACGTTAATCGCTTACCATCAGGTGATTCGTTTGCTCGTTTGCCCCCTATAGCATAAAAAAAAAAAAAAAAAAAACGTACATTAAAAAAAACGGACGGATATAATATATGTATAACCGCCTCCGTCGAATCCTCGATGTCGGTTAAAAATCAGTTATCACTATCGCGATTCTTATTATAGTTCCGACTGACCAGTGGCGCATTTACCAATAGGCTGAGTAGGCTGAAGCCTAGGGCGGCAGATCTTAGGGGGCGGCAAAATTTGAGTTTTTTTTGTCAACAAAATCGTTCAAGTCGTCTCAGGCGACTGGCGGCGGCAGGGTAGAGTCAGGTCAGAAGCAGCAAAAGTTCAACATGACTAGCATAAGTCAGATGAGTAATTCTCGTATTTGCGAAATGGTGTCGCAGCCCCGTTTCCACTAACTAAATTGAGTTAAGTTGGAGTTTGTCGCTCTGGGCCGACCAGAATTTTGCCGCCATTCGCCATTTTTATTTAGAGTTTGAAAAACGCCATACGCCGATTTTGCCGCCCTTTGTGTTAGCTGAATAACCAGAGTGCCTGGGCTTAGCACTAAAATCTAAAAATGTGTATCTCCCTCTATATCAGACTCAATAGAAAAAGGCACAGATATACTTTTTCGACTTCGTGGTATATATACCACGCCTGGGTATATAGGCGTTTTGATTTTTATACGGTATCATTTAATAGGGCGGCAAAATATTCGTGTTTTGGTAAGCATATAGGTACGGTCAGTTGCAGAGTGCGAGCTTCGCTTAGTCGCCCGTTAGTATTAGTTATGTCAGATCAGAGTTGAATATGGATTAAATTTGAAAGTACAGTTACTTTAAAATTTAATCCATAATGAATTCTGATCTGACATAACTACTGGGCAACCAAACGAAGCTCGGAAAACATACTCATGGAATCTCGAAAGGCGGCATTTCCTTAGCTATGATACTATTGAATACAAGCTAAATCAATTGGTTGCCCGCGAAAACCCCCATAGCTAATTTCATCGAAAGACATACCTATGTCGCTAGGGCCGATGCTGAGATCCTCGAAAGTAACTATACTTTTACGTATCAAAAAAAGCGCGTTTAAAATTGCCAAAATTAGGCTAACCCTCACAGTGCGATCCCATTTACCTACGCATACACATCGAGTTCGAGAGCGAGAGTTATATATAAAGCGGTGAAATCCAAGGTAGTCATATCTCGTGTATACATTAAGGCCGTCCCCTATGCCAATGACCTCGGCGATTTGAGCTTTCTTCCCCTCCCGCTTCCTTTCCTCACCGGTTATACAATACGTCAATAAGCATAAGTTGCCACCTAGGAAGAGCTGCTTGTACTCGGACGCAACCCTATAAACTACTAGTGCCATCTTACACGACTGGCCCCCGTCGCCCGCGCAGGCATCTCGAGCCGGTGTTTTCGGAAAAATGCGTGTAATAGCTTTTTCTCGAAAAGTACAAAACCTATCCAAAAATCAGTAGATGCGTTTAAAGTAAACATAAAGATATACTGCTTGTCTTAGTTTCTTGTACTTACGATGCATAATAAGGGAGTAGATACAGATTTAAGGTAGAAAAAAGGGTTTACGGTTTTTTTTTCTCTTGATGTGTTATGTTTTTCGACAATTTAGTAGAACCAAATGTAGACCAAATACCTAGCTACATTATATATTTTTTCAAGCGTTGTGCTTGGAGCTGAACAAAGCCTATTCACTTTAAAAACAGTGAAATATGCCGGGTAGCCCCTTAAGATCAACCCTTTCAGAAAGAGCTCACTTTTTGGAAGAAACATATCCTCATGATATAGACTCTAACTTTATTCATGAATGTCTAACATTTCAAAATCGTCTCTTCGGGTATACCCAAACAGACATAACAGTTCGCATGGCTACACACCAGCAACGAACTGCACTGGTCGGCGAAGCTTTTCCTAAGTCAGTTTTTTTTTAATTATTGATTATCATCAGATAACTTAAAAGCTTAAAACCTAAGCTTGTGGTTTTATTGTATTATTTATTACTTTGTTGTCTGTGACTGAGTGCCATAAAAATATTTCTATTTAATAAAACGTAATTGAATTATCTCAAAATGTTTATAATATGTCTAGACTGTATTTTATTTATTTTTAAGCGCATTTGCACCACCCGGTTTTAACCAACTAATGCGTTTACCTGTCAAATTCAACACTATCAAAACGCTTAAATCTTTTTTTTTCGGCTAAGCCCGGGTAGTGCAAGAGACGCTAACATAAGTATGCATTAATCTAGATTTCAGATGCCCATCAAAGAAAAGGGGTATGTTGATGATTAGGAAGGCCTATTACCTATGCCGAAATCTCTTTTTTCGTCACAACTATCCGATTTGCCAACAACCTAGAGTTTGTGCGGAAAGAGAAAAGTCGTAAATTTCATTCATTCCTATAAAGAACAAACTCTTCTCTTTTTGCACAAACTCTACCAATCCATCGCTCAACGACGGCTAGACCCTAGACCCTAAAGGGCCACGCACTATGCGGGGTAACAAGGTTCTCCTTCCACGAATGCTCCGGCTGTGAAATGAACTACCGGCCAGAGTGCCGAAGTCGTCCTAAAAGCCTACTGTATGAAGTTTTTAAAAAAGCGATTGTATTTTTCTTAAGGGATCAGCCATGCGCATGTGTAATTCTGAAGTAACAGACGAGGTAGCTTACTGTCAGGCAGGCCGTATGCGCGTTGGCAACCGTAGTGGAAAAAAATAGGATATATAAGTACGCTTCGACTTTCTTCATAGTTTTCCTAACCAGTTACTCGAGTTAGCACAATTGATAGGGGCGGCAAAATCTAAATAGCCTACAGGCGGCAAATTTCTAAATGCGCCACTGCGACTGACGCAATAAATTGTACCTATGCTGCTGACTCCATTACAAACAAGAGGTTGGCGCGGGTTTAACGACTAAGAAGTTTGTGAAGCGATGGCTCGTAAGTGTGCCTCAACCTTTCCCCGCTTATTTTTCTCTATGAACTATTTTTCCAGACATTACTAGAACTTAATTACATTTGAATGAAAAATAATTCTTACTCAGATATTAAATTCAATAAAAAAAACCGTCCAAGTGCGAGTCGGACTCACGCACGAAGGGTTCCATACCATTATCTATAAAAACGGCAAAAAATCACGTTTGTTGTATGGGAGCCCCCTTTAATATTTATGATCTGTGAAAATTTCAACTGTTCAACTGTAACGGTTCATACAGCCTAGCCTAAAAATCTATTTCATTAAAATCATATGACTACAAACCAATTTTTCTGACATTAAGAAACTAAGTAAAGATGCAACTATAATTCCTTAATATTGTCTTCTGTTACCGCGATTGTTATTCATTGAAATTAAACACTTTACTCTCTCTTCTTGACTTCTCTCAGTCATCATCTTAACCCTGTGAAAACGAGTGCAGTAAAGGGCTCGAAACTTAGGATCATGGTGTGAATAAACGCGATTAATCCGTTCTAAAGTGTTGAATTTCTATAAATCCTTATTTAATGCTTATATTAAGACTCCGCCGCAGAACCAAAGTAACCGATATAGCTCTCCGAATCGCTAAACTTAAGTGGCAGTGGGCGGGGCACATTGCACGTAGAACCGATGGCCGTTGGGGCGGAAAGTTTCTCGAGTGGCGACCGCGTACCGGAAGGCGCAGCGTGGGTAGGCCCCCCGCAATGTACGGGAATTTTGTCTGGTGGATGCCCGGCGGACATACCCACTATGGAGATCTGACGGATTACCCGAACATATATGGCCGGCATATAACAAATAGGTTTACACTGTCAATCGCTCACTTCTACGCTTATCACGTGCTTTGCAAATTATTTGGGCATATTTTTATTTTGTTGTCGTTTTTTTTTTCGCGTCAGATTTGAATGAAATTTGGAGGGTAGTTAGAGTTCCTTATTCTCTTCAAGATAGACCCAATTTCAAAGTATGTCCCACATTTTTTTCCACTGAGTTACGAAATCGTATGGAATTTTCGTATCTCAGTGGAAAATTTCATACAATTTTTTTGTCGCACATTGAGATTTTGTATCTATCTAGCGTAGAATAAGGAACTCTACCTACCCACCAAATTTCATTCAAATCTGACGAGAAAAAAAAACGACAACAAAATAAAAATATGCCCATTTATCATGTTTTTTTGGATTTTTTATTTTCTATAGGCCTATTCTTACCATCTAGTCTTCCTCTCACCCGGGCTACAATCCTGTTTCAGCGGGGTTCTGCGTTCTAAGATGCCAAGCGGATTTTGTCAGCTTTTTATGCAAATTTCTCATAATTTTAAACAGTTATCCACTTTTGACAGCAATCACCGTCGCGCTATCCGTACAACTTGTAAGTTTATCAACTCAGGCATTATCAGGTGACATTCGTGGATAACCAACTTAGGGCTGCTGGTTCTGCATTAAGTTCCGTTTCCTTTTCCGGTTCTGTTAAAATTATTTTAAAACATCTGGTTCCGCTTTCGGTTCCGGTAAAACTAAATCCGTTACATCCAATAAGAATAGCTCAAGTTACAATGGGACGACACGATGTATCAATTTCTACATAAAGGATCATGTGATATCTCGGAGATCACGTGGCACTTTCTTTAGAAATTTAGTAGGTAATTTATACATAGTCCCGTCCCGGCCTGTCCCGTCTCGTTTCGTTCTAGCGTGAGTCATCCTTATACGAAATCTACTACTATTCTTTTTAAGGAGAAACGTCTTCCAAATTTCTCAGAAATATGCCTAAGGCACATACGAGGGATATGGTAGAGAAATTCGGGACCACGGGTGTGGTGGCTCAGTAGGAAGAGCTAAGAGCTGGTATCTCAGATTCGTGGGTTCGAGTACCACCCGAGGTCATGATTTTTTCCACTTTTCCTTTCTTTCTGAGAAGTCTACCAATCTATTAAATATGTGCGTGAGATACGTTTTTCTCTCTGATAAATGAGATAGATTGAAATAGCATTTTCTCGACCAAGTTTATTACCTATGGATCGTAAAGTTTAATGCCTCTTCTGTATTCAGGTTATAGCTTTGTTCTAATTTTATAAGTGTTAGTGGTCATTATTATTGCCGTGAATAATATTTTCCGCCTATTTCGATTGTATACGATTGATATAATGAAAGTAAATAGGCGTGTATTCCCCTCTTAATACGCGGCCTATTAATATTTTATTGCTTTCGGACAATATAAAGCCTTAAGGATGACTGACACTAGAAAGGGCCGGGCCGATATGTCAGTTTCAATAGAATACGTCACGTAACCTCCGAGGCCTCCAATCTCGAACGTGATTCTTTCTATAGAAATTGACAGAACGTCTCGTCCGGCACCGTCCCGTCCTGTTCCAGTGTGAGTCATCATTTAGAGTCATTTACCAGATTAAATTAAAACGAGCCGCCGATTAGTCTTTTTTTTTTGTTAATTTAAATAAATTACTACATAACCCCTTTCTTCGTCAAGGATTCCGTCATCGGATAAAACCCAAAATCCCGAGAGACCACGTTTATGGAATCTTCTTTCGAACAAAATGAAAGTTCTTTCGAATTGAGAACCTTCTTTGATGTCGGTTGAAAAATAATACCAAACTCTGAGGAACTTTTACCTTAAAAATATGGTTTTTAAAAAGAGATCTTAATTTAAAACCTAGAAGATCAGTCTCGAATGAAACCAATTAACATAAGCCGGAGTTAAGTATGCTCAGTCCGAATAAATCGCTTAGAACGGGGAGCTAGAGATTATTTTACTCGTAATTCCTGAAATTGAGTAGTCCCGGGTTAATTGAGTTGACATTCTGCTGTTTTATTAGTCTTTTCATTTTTTAAATAAATAACCGTATCTACGTTACAGAGAGTAAATTGCTAGTGCTCAATGTTTATAATATTATGTTACAATGTGTCCCAAAACTCAACGATAACCCGACACCACAGGATGGAGCTGATTATGATTAGTCAAGAAAAAAAAAAGAAAAAAAAGATACCCAACTTTTTTGTAATTACAGAAAAAAATTGCCCTGCTATCTAACACAGCCCTTAAAAATACCATAATACATGTAGTTTTTACATAAAAAATAATCAACATAAATTTTGCCCCTA
Source organism: Lathronympha strigana (assembly GCA_949128165.1). Classification (NCBI taxonomy): domain Eukaryota; kingdom Metazoa; phylum Arthropoda; class Insecta; order Lepidoptera; family Tortricidae; genus Lathronympha; species Lathronympha strigana. Next base: position 9,073,759 of record OX421911.1, read on the forward strand.
CAATTTTGAAAGATTTTTCTTTCAGTCCACTTTCAATCATCATGGTGTAAAAAAGGGCTATCTAACACAGCCCGTGTTAGATAGCAGCAGGGCAACTTAAGTTTCCAAAAACAAAACATAAATATTTGAATATTTGTAGACATGGTCGGTAAAAATAAAAATACCATTAGGGATGTCGGTTTTCGATGAATTTCATTTATTTTTTGTAATTTCTAAAAATAATTGAGTTATATTTTTTATCTTATTTTTTCTCGACTAATCATAAGCAGCTCCATCCTGTGGTGCCGGTTTATCGTTGAGTTTTGGGACAAGTTGTATATCAGAGGATAATTATAAACACTGGCAGTGGACCGGCCACGTCTGTCGTAGAACCTCCTGCCAGATGGGCCGATGACTTGAAAAAGGTATTTAGTAGTGGCTGGATGAGGGTCGCGAATGATCATACTTTATGGAACAACCTTGGAGGGGCCTCCAAGTCCAGCATTGGACTGCAATAGGATATATTGGAGCGCCCAAGGTGCTCACAAATACCTGAGCACGCCTGTATTGTCAAGGCTTTAGTCTTTTTTTTGTTCAGATAATTTTGAACACCTTAGCGTTTCTTAAATATCAGATGGAGACTGTCCCTACATTAGATGCAGGCGCAGAAGTGCGCGGGGGCTAGAACTTGTCTTTTGGCAAATGAAAACAATGTAATCAAACTAAACCATGCGACTCAGATGTTGAGCCAATTACATAATTCCACAGACGCATATATATCCTGTTTTGCGCAAGAAAGTGTTTATTACTTACTTGCATACTTTATATTTTGCTGAATTATATATACACTTACAGGCTGAAAGCTATATTATATGATGACTCGCAATAAAACGGGCCGGGACGGGGCGGGACAGGACTATCTGTCAATTTAGATTTAAGGTAGGTAGAGGTAGGTAAGGTAAGTTAGGTAAGTTACACTTACTGTATATATTTCGAGAATAAATGTTTTTATTATTTATAAAGAAATAATCACATGACAATTCGGAGCCCTCGGATGTCACGTGACGTTTTCTATAGAAACTGACAGATTGGTCCGTCCCGGTCACGTCCCGGCCCGTTCTAGTGTGAGTCATCCTTACAAAATGGAGTAAATACTTATTGACAATGGAAATAAATATGCTCGTATTTATTAAAATACGATATTACTTTAATTATTTACTGATAAATCTTAGCTAATGCTTACCTCCCTAGATATCCTTTCTTGTTTTTCATCCCCGGTTCCAAAATAACTTCGCCAAATAACGACCGAGTCGTTGAATATTTGCGTCGCATTTCGACCGAGAGCGAGGCATCTCAAATAAATACTATATTCCACTGCTTTTCAGAATATAATGACAGTATCATAATAAACACGCTTTTGTAGGTAGGCGTCACATTTTTAGAAAAAGGTGATAGCTTCGGCTATTTCCGGAAATGTTTATATCTGATATAAAACCAATTTTACTAAGTAAACAAGTCAGTTCGTTGACCGGAAGAGGCTTTTCACCTGAATCGACGGCTCCTTTTAACATATTATGAAAATATTTTTGAAAGAAATAAATACTAGGTGCGTTGGGAGACAAAGATATTTATTCCATTTTATCACTCCCTGCTACAAATTTTAAACATGAAAAATAAGGGGTTATTTAGGGTTCCGTATGAAAAAGATATTTGTTATATTTCATGAAAAAAAACTAAACACTAACATTACGCCACTGTCGTTCACCAACAAAATGGACGGACCAAGTGACAGACTCACACAATACATGTTCTGCTCGCACGGGACAGAAAACGATGGTGACAGATCATTTGCGCAAGATACAACAATGACACTGACTACGGTGACCATGAGAACCAACCAGAGAGAGAGAGAGAGAGAGAGACACAAAATTAAAATGTCAAAAACAATCAGAGAAAATTCAAGGGTGTGAAGTCATCAATCCGCTTTTGGCCAGCAAGGACAATTTGTAGTCCTATCCCTCTCATGCATTGGAGGTTGGGCCCAACGGCATATTATAATACATATACTATCACCGTATATTCATTGTTTACCATCCATATACCGAAACCTAAATTGGGCTCTTGTAACTTGTTCCTCGAATTGAATTTATTGAATTGAGTTCAATTGCTTAGCGTTCTCAGGTGCAAGGTGCATCTGCACATTATGCAAACTGGATCATATTTGCATATGACCTGCAGTTCCAATTACTAAAGTGCAATTGAACATTTCAAGATCCAGTATAGCGCACCCTGCTACTACAGTGGTTTAAAGTGGGGCGAGGCTCATTCATATTATTTGCAGTAGAAAATGACATTATGACGTCTTCGTGCTATTTACATGCACGCCACGTAGTCACCGCAATTACTATGTTATGTCATATATCGCATATGCTCTGATATGCGGGGCCGCACGCATGGCACAGTAGGAGCATAATGATCAAGGAGTTTGCTAGACAGATTTTAGCTAGCTTATGAGAGCTGTGTCAGCTGCGCTTCAAATCAAAAATTACGTGTTATGCTCGAAAAACTATGCTCATATTGCTTACCAGTGCTGATGTATGATTCGCTTCAGTGGGATTAAAAGTAATTAAAACCTTTTTACTGATAACATCACTGCATTGTTGTGAATATTGAGTGTGTAGATGACGGTGGGTCCACCGTCATCTTTATCGTCCTTTCAGATAGTGCGTGTAACCGGTGCCTATTAGTGTTAATTCTCTACCATTTCGTTTCTTGGCACACATCGCGTTATTCGCGTTGCACCAAACTGATAACATCCCACGTTTATTAACTAACTCCGGATCCGTGGACTTTGATTTGAATGTACTACGAGTAAGGGATTGGAATTGCTCTGTAACTTAATTGATCACGGCAAATATTGTATGATTTTCCAGTCACCGTATCTAAAACTCCTGGTTGTACTGAAATCAATACATCTACTATGGTCCATCAGTTTTTTATGGGCAAAACAGATTAGACTATCACGGTAGTTTTTTGCCAATGGCTTAATAAAATGAATAGATATTGCGTTTCCAGTCAGCTGTACGCAATATTCCACTTCGGATATGAAATTGCATTTTTCACGTAGGTACATTGAACGTAGGACATGTTATTAAACACTTCTCAGAATCTGTGCTCTTTTATAACATCAAAACGGCTCTCTCTATTAAATTTTTATTTCATAAAGCCTTGTTTGTTGGGATTTTACATGCAATTTTCTGTTTCATGTTTAGTTGAAGGTAAAATTCATATGCAACCCATATTTTTTTTAATACATTTTCTCGCAAGTGTCTTTAATAAAATGTCGTTTGTCGTGAGCCTTTACACCAGCCTGCGACTCCTAGTAAAATATTTTAGGACTCATGAAGTGTGTACTACTTGGTGATAGCCTTATACAAGGTGTAACAAAAATGCTGGTGATCCGTTTAAGGATGTAAACAGTATCAAGATCTAATAAAGAAACAGAAAAAAAGAAACGAAAATTTTTGACGAACTTACACATACAAAGAAAAGTTTAAACGTCCAAATTTTTTATTCTATTTTGCCTAATCGGAATACGATACGTAATGAATACGCCGCTAAGCGGATCACCAGCATTTATGTTACAACCTGTCTATACAGGGTCACATGGTAACGTTAAATATTTACCCTAGATTTACATAAAGTAGCACTAAATAAAAGTTTGAGATGTTGGACGTATCACATACAGTCGGGAGGCAACAAACATCAAAATTCACTTAGCAAAGTCTTGTTTCGCCAAAACTTGGCCAAACTATCTTTAGGAACTAACATATTCGAAATTCATTTTTTTACAAAATATTTTACTTTTTGTCAGCTGTGTGTTAACATAATTTTCTTGTATTGAGGTACTGACCAATCAGTTTCAGACCTGCATAATGAAGTATTATTTTCGCTTATCATCAGGGTAAGTGTTGCGAATAGGGCAGTTTTTTATACAGAGTGTGTAGCACGAGCAAAGTATTAATTTGATGTCAAATACGAAGGAAAACTGCCCAAAGCCTGCAGTGCCCCGGGTGAGAATCGAATCCGCCTCTCCTGCATTCGCGGTAGACGCCACCTGGGTAGACCACATCTAAAAACTTGCAGTAAATTATTTACACAGTGAACATGGCGCTTGTAACAGTGCCGAAATATCGGGAGCTCGCAAAAACAAATATGGTAAATACCTCTTTTTAAATAGTAATCATAATTATAATTTAAATGACGATTAGTTTAAAATCGTATATGTACATACGGATGTTTAGCTTCACCTCAGTTAATTATAAAGTAAACTTTAACTATACTGCTAAGCGCCACTTGCTCCACTCCGGGTTAGCATCTAAACTGCGAACGAATTTGAGAGCTTACTTCGGGTTAGTTGGATGACCCCGGTTGATGCAATTGGCCCTAAATTTATTTAATATAGGATAGTTATAATATTTGTGAACATCTTTCACGTCGAAATATCCCGAGACGCGTATATATCGATGATGCCGGCATTTTATATGGATACTAAATTCTATATTTACATAATCGCATCTAAAACGGATAATCTGGATGATGCACTATTTTCAGAGCTTGTCGTAAAATTTATGGTTTGGAGGCAAAACTCTTGAGGGTGTGCAATGGATAATTTGGAGGCAGACTTTTCGTAAGTGTAGCTTCGAAAGCTTAGTCGGTTTTATGTCAGAAAATATCTTTATTTTTATACCTACTTAGTTATTTGTTTGTTTACAAATTTTATTACATGCTTAACAGCCTTGTAGCCTTAGTCGATACTGACTCTGCCTGCAAAGCCTGATTACTCAAGCTTGAATCCTCAATATGACAAATATTTTTATAAACAGAAAATTTCCTTGAGATGAGAACCCATATTTGGTAGTTTACAGTCTCTAAGCTGAAATAACACACAAATCGATAAGTTTCTTCTTATTACTTTGACTTCGGCATACATGTAGGTACATTTAGGCCACTTGCACCATCCAGGGGCAGACGCTAACCCGAAGTTAAGCTGTCAAATTTTATATAAAAAAACACTTAACTCCGGGTTAGTTGGCTAACCCCGGGTGGTGCAAGTGGCCTCTAATGAAACAGAATGGCATAATTAGTTTAATTACACAAATTATAATTTATTAAAATCTTTCATACAAAATAATTACATCAACCGCTAGTTGTATCAACCGCTCGCTAATGTAAAACCGCCATTGTAATTAATTTTACTAACTACAACTATGACATATTATGTGACTCTAAATTTTAGAGTCACATCGAATACTCACACTCTATTTAAATATTTGCAAACAACTTTTTAGGTAAAATAAATCAGTGATTATCTTAAAAATGGAGCTGATTAGAAGAATACCTGTGTCGAGAAATTAATTTTATTTCAGCTAAGGAATGCACCCTTAAAACTACACGTACTCTACATGCTAAATGATTAATTTAATGAACTCTATGACAATTACTATATTAATTATAAATAGTAAGAGATGTCAAATACTGCAGAAAAAGTAACTAATGCAATTTATTATCAATAATAAGTGGTTTGATTCGTGCTTTAAAAACTGTAAATTATAATTATGTAAATTGCATAATTTACAAAATGTAAGCTGTTTATTTATCGTGTGATTATGACTTTTACTTAACATTTTCAAATTCTGCGATATCACAAGTGATACAGACTTAGCTTAATCGGACTCTTTACTTGCCTTCACAAATTTGAACTAACAAGCCAACAACAAATGCTATGCACTGCTAATTCGGTATGACAAAACCAAATTTGACGAATGATTAGAAAAATACTCTGTATGGAATGCCGTTTTGAAATCCAGCGTCATATGCATAGTGGCTCAAAGTTTACAAGTCAGTTGTCGTAGTGAAGTTGCCCAAATATATGTAACGCTTGTCATTGATGTTTACAGTCTAGACATGGCGCTTTAGCTAAACCCCCGCACCTAGTCATTTAACACGTGCTTTGTACACACGAGAGACGTGGAGAGACTGTCGATAACTCTAATAATAAAGACGCACTTGTAAACATCTTTTCTACTCATGTACCTACTTTATTTGTACATTCATGAACACATAATAAGACCCTACAAGATGATTTTGAAGAAAAGTCTACACTTTTCAATATCACTTTGTTCTGTAGTTATAATATATGGTTTAAACTATGTTTAAAAAGATGTCATATTTATTCAATAAAACTAACAAATACACATACCAAAAATCTTATGTTTATCTCTATTGCTCTTAAGTTTGAGGTTATCTTCATTTGACCTAATTATGTTGTAAGAATTACATAACAGTTAATTAAACGCTTAAATAACTAGTTATTCTTAATGTTTCACATTGGCGAAATAAAATGCCGAGAAGGACAAGACCAGTAAGTACCTAGACTTGGCTCACGAGATAACCGCCATGGTGGGATGTTGACTCGACGATCATTGTCTTGATAGTGGTTTCAGTGAACGGTCTCATAGCGAAGAGTTTCGACCAACATCTTGAGAGACTCCGGCTAGGTGGCTGGATCAAGGCTCAGATGCAGAAGGCGGTAATCCTGGACACGGCGCGTAAAGTCCGGCGGTTCCTTTCTCTGCCGCGCTAACCACCGGTGGCCTGGGCCTGCCCCGTTGCCACTCTAGGCTTTATTTTTTATAATATTTTTATATGTACTTTGTATTGTTTTTGTATTTTACTTCTATAATTATAGTAGTAGTAGTAAAACACTTTATTGCACAAAAACAGGGGAAAAAAAACAAGATAAATAACACAAATATTTGTACAAAGGCGAACTTATCAAATTTAGGGATCTCTTCCAGTTAACCTTTGAGCAATTAAAGGAGAACTGGAGATGGTGGATGGTTGGTTTATATTATAAAGATCTAACATAAAATTGGAAAGTAATAAAGATAATAATAAAAATTGTTAGACAATCGTACACAAATTGACCTAGTCCCACGCTAAGCCCACTAAAGCTTGTGTTACAGAAACTAGACGACGATAGATATAAAAGGTAGATACATATAAATAGGTACTTAAATACATAGAAAACATCCGTAACTCAGGATTAAATTATTCTTGATAAACACACAAATAAAAACCCTGACCAGGATTCGAACCCGGGACCTCCTGATCCGTAGGCAGGGTCACTACCAACTAGGCTAGAAGGCCGTTAATAATATGTAAATAATAATATGTACTTATATTAAAAACTATTCGAATGAAATAAGAAACCTATGTATCTTTACTTATGGACAACTAGTGCATCAGTAAATTTTCATTCTTCATTCATCTTTTATCATTGACGTTCTACGTTTTCTTCCCAAAGCTGTGACAAAACAAATTAATAGTTAACTAGAATCCAGTGTACACCCATCTTTACAGCAATCCATCTAAGCCGGCACTGGCAGTCAGCGCTATGTCTGCAGATAAGCGTGTGGCTGACGTCGGTTTACGTGAACTCAAACTTGTACCTAGTTTTTATTATGCAGAATTCACTATATATGAAGTCACTATATATTAGCCTAGTTGGTGGTAACCCTGCATGCGAAGCAGGAGGTCCCTGGTTCGAATTCTGGACCACATTTATTTATGTGTTTATCACGAATATTTGTTCCTGAGTTATGGATGATTTATATGTATTTAAGTATTTATATATATCTATATATTATACATGTCGTCGCCTAGTACCCATGACACAAGCTTTACTGTGCTTAATGTGGGACTAGGTCGATTTGTGTAAGACTGTCTCAGTAGGATCTCAATTATCTGTAGACTTAGGGTTATCCGAACGCACAAGCTTTGGAACTGTTTGTTGTCGAATTAAAAAAAAGGTATCCGGTGCTGTTTATTTCAGTCTTAATACGTACGTGAAATTTTAATATACACACTGTGTTAAAAGAAAAAAATAATTATATAATTGAATGTCAGGAACGAAAGGCCAAGTGATCATTTTCATGCATTATTTTGATTTCGATTAACGTTCTTAGTAAACGATTGTTGAACGTTGAAATAACAGCATGAATAATAAATCTGTAACACCTAAACCTAAAGTAAAGTGAATTATAATTCGCCAGCTTATTAGAAGAAAAGCTATCTATTCAGAGGGCATAACACGAATAATTTCGTTCGTTGGTTCATCTATTTCCCTCTCTATTGCTCTCGCATATTCGAGCGATGAAGGGCAAATAGCCCAACGAACGAAAGAAGTGGTTCGTGGTAGGCCCTCAGTTTACATTGATCCTGGCTGAAAACAATCTGCAGCGATTTGAGCTGTCCTCTTCCACACAATCAAATCAAACTTACAATTTGTGCCGCAAACTTCGGAATCCTAAGCTTTCGTCCGGAATTCGGCGGATTCGTTTGCAGAGGGATTCGACCTGTATGCTTACCATGAGTTGTACGTGGCCGTATTCGATAGCCACTGCGGTGTTCGGGGGTATGTCCGTCTCGCTCTAGCCAGAGTAATGGTAGGAGCGAGACGGACATACTTTCGAGCGCCGCAGTCGTTTTCGAATACAGTTGCGTGCAACTCATGGTAAGCACATAGATACGAGTTCTACGTAACCGTAAGAGTGTACACACGCGTTCAGAATTGCATGGGCAGTTTATGATTCATTCAGAAATGAGTTTTAATTAGCAACGAGTCGATAGCGACTGCGCGATTCTGAAATATTTGCACCTCGCTTCCAGTCGTTAAGTATGCTAACCACTTTCGAATCGCGCAGTCGCTAGCGATTGTCATTCTACAGCAACTCATCGTAGGTACCGATAATAGTAAGAACGTAGTTTAAAATTTACAATGTGTGCAGTGAGCACACTATGTTAATTTTTAGACGCAAACATAGAATGACCAATGGCTTTTGGTCCAATTTAACTAAAAGCCGTTTTGCATCTCCGAAATATCTATATCTATGGAATATTTAAAATGTACATACCATTTTGTATTAAATTTGGTTGGAGTTACGGTGTCTGCCATTTCAAGGTAATAAATAATTCTGAGTGAATTAACAGATTGTGGCTGATTTCCATTGTCAGTACAAATTTAAATATCGTTTTAATGAATTATGCAACAACGTGAAATAACGAAATGAAACTAAAAATATTTTGTAAACAGACAACTGAAGCCCAAAAATTTAAATGAAATTGAAAATATCTTCTTAAGACACTAGGGTATCCTTTTTTTAATTATATTGTTAGTAAAAAACATAATGTTCATTGGATCGAAATTGCACCAACATCTCACTATTATGATAAGAGGGCAGTCAACCTTTTCTGCGATCATCCTCAGGAGAGTGTTTGTGCTGCTCCGCACTCTGCCCCCACATTAAATACGGTACCGTAAAATTTGCATAAGTAGAAACACAGTTGCGGGGCGTTCATAGAACTTAATTCTTGCCGGGTTGCCTTGCGTGACCCAATCCAGCACTGTTAACGATTCAAAGAAAAGCAGGCCAACTCATTTCTGGCTTGCCCTAAGAACATTTTGATACTACGCCATTGATACAGACAGTAATCAAAAAATAACTAGACACTTGTCCGGGAAATGTTGTCACCTATTATGTATCAAATAAAACGTACGTACCTTTAGCCCCTCGTTCATAAGCAAACACTCCAGTATCAACAAAAATACCAATTTAGAACCTGGCTTGTAACTTAACTACTATGTTTCTCGAATCCATGGGTAGAGATGAGAATTTTGACGTTAAAAGTCACGGACGAAGACCATAAGTTGGACCACGCTAAGTCTTCCTTCTAAGTTTTAGGTCAAATATGGAATTCTCATAAAATGTCACTGCCAAGTATGGGTAATTTATTTGTTTCCAAATAGCAACACTTCATATTTTTCAAATAAAGAAACTTAAAAAGTGATGAATGGTGGGAATTTAAACATTAAGTATTTTATATTATTGTAAGAAGTGCTAAAGCATTGAACTTGATAGTAGCCAGATTTTGTGTAAAACAGTTTGACAAAAACAACGATTTTGCATGAAAATCGGTACCTCGCCTATTAAAGTGCAATGTCGTAACATCCGAACCGCCCGATTTAAGGATGACTCACACTAGTCCGATCCATTCTGATCCGATCCGGGACGATATGTCAGTTTCTATAGAAAAAAATCACGTGATAGCTCTGAGCCCTCGGAGGTCACGTGACGTTTTGTATAGAAACTGACAGATCGTCCCGTATCAGCGTGCGTAGCCAAGATGCCAATCGCTCACGCTAGATAACATATCGTAGCTACCTCTCTCTATCACTCTTCCTTATAAGTACGACAATGACAGTTGCGTTTCGTTAGCGACTGAGCGTGAGCGGTTGGCATCTTGGCTACGCACCTAGATCGGATCGGATCGGACTGGTGTGAGTTATCCTTTATACTTTGGTATACTCGGCATATCTAAGAAATCAAGTGTAATTCATAAAACCAAGAACAATTTAAGGACAAAAGCCGCTATGTGGCAGCCACGTCCCATGCAATCAAGCTTCAGCAAACTCTAAATTCACAGAATCGATTGCAGGAATTGCCAGTGACGAAATAGTCCTCACCGCGAAGGGGTTTTTTAAAAGCTACAAATAATATTTTTGTAGGAAATAAGCCATTATGATTTTAATTTCATTGAAGTTTCAAATATGAAATAATTTTGGCGCACCATGTACATCAAGTGATTTTAATAGAAGTATCGGTTTTCGACGCAATATCGAAAATAATAAGTCACGTTCTGTCAATTATGACTCAATTTGAGAAACTTGCGATGTGGTTCACAGAAGACGTCACAATAGAAAGACTAACGAGACAGGACATTTTCGCAATAAAATCGAAAAGTCCCCCGCTCGTTGAATTATTCAGAAAAATTGAAAAAGGACAGAAACAAGTAACTGTCGACATGTCGAGACGGGATTATAATAAAATATATAAAATTTCATGTCAAATCCATCGGCAATTTATATTGAGATAGTGAATTTTCTCCAATAAAAAGGCAAATATTAGTACGTGTCGGGGCTCCAGATCCTATTTCTTATGAAAGTATTTTTATTGAAACTAGTCGGGCAATATCGAATGACGCTTTACTGATTTAATCGAAAAACTTTCTTGCGATATTGAATTTCAGAACTAAACACACATTAACATGGCAAACATGAGGATGAGGAGGATTGTATAGAGACAATTTAGGTATAGGTACTCGTACTTGATGAATCCTCGTTGTTTTAATTTAATGTAGATCTGCGCTTCCACATTTTCATACTAAAATTATTGCAGGTTTTTAGTTTATTTAGGAAACTTTTTCATATTATTACTGACGAATATAACCAATCGTACTCATGCATTTGCGCAACTATACCTATAGATATGTACGTTTTTGTTAGCATTTAGAATATAATTTTTATATTTTTCGTTTTGTATCGAAATCTAAAAACTATATTTATTTTATCAACTTCGCGGATATAGCGTGATGGATGAGCGGATGTGCGTAAATAACTTGACTAAATTAAACAATAATAACACAAAACTAAAGATGATTTAAACTTTTGTGTGTCATACTGACATTAAAATTAATTTAACACAAAAGTATTTGGCAAATTCGTCATAAACCTGCAAAAACTTTAATATGTATACATCCATCTTAGTTGAAGTTTTGCTGACACTAGTCGCTGCACATAGGTCGATTTTGGGAATTTAGCTGGCCAAAATTATTTTTCATTGTATTTGTGTGTCTATTTATGTAATTATACGATTTAGTTATTGTGCTTTATATATGAATACAATTTACTAGCTAAAATTGAAAATAATAATCAATATAAGAGAAAATAGTGCTTTATTTACAAAAATCACACAAAATCATATTTAAAATAGCTCTAATAAATTATTATTTTTATACATAGCAAAACATAACCTAACAAACAATAAAATAACAAAGAAATTAGTCTTCATCTTCATTTTCGTCTGCGTCTGTTGTATCTGTATGTGGTTCAGCAGACACAAGCATATTTACTGTTTCCTTACAAAATGAACTCGTTTTCATGTTTTTTCTTCGCTGTTTCATGCTGCTAAGTAGTGGGTCTGAACTTAATAAAAGTCGATGGTAAACATCATGATTGCACTGTTCCCTTGAAAACTTTCTGGCGTAATTCTGCCGATATAAGCGAAAATGCTTATTTCTTGCCTCTGCTGCCTCCTCTGACAATTGCCCTATAGGCAATAAGGCATTTTCAATTATTTCTGCTCCATGCATCAATATTTTGTGCATAGTCGGGGTCATGGGGTGCCACCCATAAAGATCACAATATAATTTCGCGGTTTCCATGGCATATTCATGAAATTTTTTGGTGTCTATCATATGCCCACTAGAAATTGTTTCCAATATCACTTTTAGTCTAAAAATAAGATTGAAATCAATATTGGTTATTTCGGCAGCCAATTCCGGGTTCTCAAAAAATCTTCTGCTTGTATTGCCATCATTGGTATTGCCGAAATTTGTTTTTGGCATATCGATTAATAGTCCGGTTTCGATACGAAATCTTTCTTGGATATTCCTTTTTGTCTGTGCTTCTAACTCTTTCTCTTCATTCGACCGCTTTTTATGGTATTTTTTTACGGGTAATTTGTACGCTAGATGTAATATGCTTTCAAAAATTCGGATCCTGGCGTGCAGTACTGATAATCCAAACTCTATAGCATCAGAATTTGACTCTAGTTTCTTTGTGAGATTGTTAAAGTCCTTGGATGTGGCCCCACAAATGAAACATTTACTAGTGGATTTCGTACCAGTTGCTGCGTTGCACACCTTGCCATCTACCATTGTCATTTTAAATACTTGTTCAAAAACGAATTTACTTTCTTGTAAAACAACTTCAGTGGGTATCAACTTTTTAGTGGCATCATCAACATAACTTATTTCCTCCTTCGTAATATCCGTAGTTTCTTTCACAAACCGAAACCTTATTGGTCTACAATATCTAGGCGATGGAGGTGTAGGGTTTTGCCACACAATTTTGTTTCCTTCTTTTCCACAAACTACTCTAAGTGGAACAAATGAACTTAAGAACATATTGGCATCTGTATCTGCGGTATCGTCAAATGTTTGTTTATATTTTGCCTGTTGTGATCCGTCACAACCCCATTTACAAATTATTTTTAGGGTATTCCTTTCATGGTCTTTAAGCGAACAGAGGACTTCTTCTATCGCCAAAGATAAGCGCTTAATTGTGTTGTCAACTAGGCTTTGCAAACTGCTTTCTGCGCAGGTACTCGTGACCCTTACACATTCCTTGGGTGGATAACATTCTTTTTTGACCTTGAGTAGTTGATCGTAGCATGGATAAAGAGATTTATTTGTGTTTCTTATAATTTCATACTGCCGTTTAGTTAAATCAGCTTCAACAAACATTGATAGGGCTTGCAGAGGTGTAAGATGGGAAACTTCTTCCCGATTTGATTCTGATATGGTGTATGCTTTTCTGTATTTTCCTGCACGCGTTGGTGAGTTTGTAATATCTCGTAGTATTTTCGAAGCATCCCTTTTTCCTTGCGCCTGTAGTGCTGTATTTGCTGCGTGAACTATTACATCCTCACTGAATGAAGTACGCAGTTCTTCAGTTTTCCTTCTTTTGGACCTCTCGGAACTGTCTTCGAATGATTTAAAAGGCCGGCCTGGGCGATTTTCAGCTTTTGTCGGAAGTTCAAACGTTCCACTTAACCATTCTTCATACTTTTTAAGGAAAGTCTCTTCTTTTCTGTGAGAGTTGGACCACCTTTCTTTAAAACAATGCTTAAATTTTGAGAATCTTTCCTTTAAACTCTTTATATTGTCAGATGTGTCACCATACGAGTCCACAAGATAGTCTTCGAGAAAATTCAATTTATCATTAATAGTTGGTAAATTTTGCACTTGCATCTTGTCGTAAAGATAACGTCGAGTTACTATTTGAACGCCAGAAGTACCTAAAATGAAAAAAAATATGTATTTATCAATAAAATAATATAAAGTGATTTTACACTGATAAGGAGGTCATATTTCAAAAATCTCTAAACCAGTCAACCGCAACGTTCTGCAACCAAAATATATGACAACAGCTAGCTAAAGATCTAGAGTTTGTAAGACTATAAGAAATATGGCATGATTCGGCAGGATTATATAACTAAATAGCATTCAAACAAAAAAAAACAAGTATAAAATTATAGACTCTAACATAATTTTATAAAATGCTACAAATACTATAACATAAAATGAATATACTTAAATTATACGATAATACAATGTCACATACCTGAATTATTTGAATCCATCACAATCGTTGAAATATAATAAACAGAAAACACACAGATTGAATTTCTTTTACTCCTTCAACTGAGAGCGCTGAGAACAAAAACGAGCAACTAAGTAATTTATTGAATCAGGCGTTACTTTGCGGAATTCCATATTAACAACATATTTTTTTATTATTATTATTATATTAATTGTCGGACGCCAGTACGACAAGATCTCCTGTGTCTCCTGAAGATGCCTCGTAGAGAGGCGAAACACGTGTCGAGTTTTGTGTTATTGGTGGTGGTGTGTTGTATCTATTTGCGTATTTATTTTTTGCGGCGGGAGGGTGGGAACATTAATTGCATGCAAAAAATACGCAAGTAGGTATAACGGGTTGGCACTAATAGACTAGCACGTTTGGCGGAATAGCAAAGTAATATTATTTTCGTTGTTAATATGGAATTCCGCAAAGTAACGCCTGATTCAATAAATTACTTAAAAGCGGCTAGCGTAGCCGAACAGGCAAGACTTTATGTCAAGCTAACCAAACAACATCGTGTGGCGGTCCAGAATATATGGTTTAACCAACAGTGCAAGCGTTTGAATGTTGTACCTAATTACATCCATATTCGCTGTAATAATACTAGCAGGGCGGCAAAGGTGGCGATCGATCGGGCTAAGAAAATTTGGTTGAAAGAAGAATCTCGCCATTGGTTTTCGATTAGAGATAATTTAAAATTGCACCTTAAAGTGTTGTATTCAGAGCTTTCATTTAAGTTGCATAATCTAGAGTTTGATATTCTAGACCAAAAAGCGAGATTCTTTGCTTCTGAATTAGCACATGACATGTATACTTCACAGATTAACAAACTGCATAGATTAACGGGATTGGGTTCTAGAACATTTCTAAGGAGGCCGGAAGTAGAGCCAATGCTTCACGATGTTTTCCATTCTCGAGTAAAAAATCTTACCGAAGTAGAATTCTCTAGAAATGAAATTGGGCTTTTGGAAAAAGGGTTGAAATATAATTTACAGCCAAAATTGAATCAGGAAGCACTAGAGAATTTGGCAGTGGATTCAGAAATTGCGATAGTGCGGGGTCGTGGTGATGTAGATACAAAGACTATGATAGCTAACGTCATTAGAAGCACTGGTCCGGTACAAGGTGTGGGGGCACGTTCTGATACTTTATTGCTGAAATCTATACAACAAAAAGTGCAGGAGAATGAGCTTGTGGTTTCCAAAGCGGACAAGGGCAATTGCATTGTGATTATGGAGAAGGAACAGTATGATCAAAAAGTATTGGATCTGATCCAAGGTGACGGTTTTTCTAGTTTACGTCGAGATCCGACACCGGGGTTCCAGAAGGATCTAAAGAATGCAATTAAAAATTCTTCGTTTATTTTTGAAAACGAGCATAAGAAAAATATGGTTGTGTCTATGAATCCACGAGCTCCTATTCTTTATGGACTTCCGAAAATTCATAAAGAAAATATCCCGATTCGTCCAGTGGTCTCATACTTGGGTGCACCAACTTATAATTTAGCGAAGAGTTTGAACTGCATTATCAGGGAGAAATCCCAATTTCGGCCGAAGTATTGTTTAAAAAATAGCTTGGATTTAATAGACAGGATCAGAAACATCGATTTGCCTGATAATGCTACACTTCTATCATTGGATGTTGATAGTTTGTTTACGAATGTTCCGTACGGGGATACTTTAGATATTCTTCGCGGTCTGTTTGAAAGGCAACGGCTACATCCAGGGGAGATAGATGAATTGATTGAACTAACTACAATTGCATGAAACAAAATTATTTTAGGTTTGGGGGGCATTATTATTTGCAAGATGATGGTTTGGCTATGGGTTCGCCCCTGAGTCCTTTAATGGCGGATATTTTTATGGACTACTTTGAAAACCAGCATATTGTGGGTAATCAAGATATTTTATATTATTTTAGATACGTAGATGATTTGATTATTTGTTGGACGGGGAGTATGAGCCAATTGGACGCATTTGTTGTAGATATTAATAACAAGCATCCAAAAATCAAGTTCAAGACAGAACTAGAGCAGGACAGTGCACTCAATTTTCTGGATTTAACTATCACTAGGGTCAATAATAAGCATCAGTTCCGAATTTATCGTAAGCCTACACACACTGACACAGTCATCCCGGCTTCTTCCACACATCCGTGGCAGCATAAATTGGCTGCGTTTCATTGTTACGTGCATAGGTTGTTGGCCGTGCCTCTTTCTGATGAGCATTATCAGATGGAATTAAATAATATTTATCACTTAGCGATTTCTAATGGCTACGATAGGTCTATTGTGGATGGTATCATCAGAAAGAAGCAAAATAATTTGATCAATGATATGTTGTATGCAGCACAATCCTCTAATCCTATTAGGAAGTTTAAGGCGAGCATTACGTACGTTGGTAAATTGTCAGAATCGATTTACAAGATTTTGAAATCTAACGACATTAATGTGGCTTTTAAGACAAATAATACCTTGCGCTCGAAACTTTGTAATGGGAAAGATAAAATCGAGAATGGGAAGAAGTCTGGTGTTTATAAGCTAACTTGTGAGGATTGTAGTAAGGTGTATGTTGGGCAAACGGGTCGTAATTTCACCACAAGGTATAGGGAGCATCTTGCGGCATACAGGCATAACCATCCAGAAAGGTCAAATTTTGCGAAGCATTTGTTGGATAATGGCCATAACCTGTCTGACGATCATTCTTTTAATATTTTACATGTTTGTGAGAAAGGGTTGGGTTTGAGTGTGCTAGAACAGTTAGAGATAATTAGGTACAACAATAGGGGTGTGATTGTTAACGAACAGTTGAATGTAGCGTCATCACCGTTATTACGAATATTTGCAAGTCATTTGCGGGGTAGGGGGGGTGGCCAGGTTATAAATATGGCCGATCAGTCTGGGCATGTCATTCACTTGTCGGACGCCAGTACGACAAGATCTCCTGTGTCTCCTGAAGATGCCTCGTAGAGAGGCGAAACACGTGTCGAGTTTTGTGTTATTGGTGGTGGTGTGTTGTATCTATTTGCGTATTTATTTTTTGCGGCGGGAGGGTGGGAACATTAATTGCATGCAAAAAATACGCAAGTAGGTATAACGGGTTGGCACTAATAGACTAGCACGTTTGGCGGAATAGCAAAGTAATATTATTTTCGTTGTTACGAGCAACTAATGCGACGGTCAAGTTTCAACTAGTTGTATTTGCACGTGGTCAATTTAATATTGGTGGTGGGGGTAAATTCTTATCACTGGGGTATCCATCTGCTAATTAAGATAAGATTTGGTAGCTAATTGTGACATTTGTAAATTTGACTTATGGCCAGCTAAATCTTGCCAATCGACCTATGTGCGCTGTACCGCGAACATTACTTTGTCCGACGATGACTACCCAAAGCAATCGAAACATGTCACACCAATTGTAATAAAGATAGGTACGCCAGTTTTGATCGCCTATTTTATATTAAAATAAAGATGACTTTCTTATACGAATCATAAATAATATTATTTTTCTTGCTAAAAGCTTATCTACATTGCATTGAGTATTTATTTTGCTATATGTCTTGTGCACGTTTGTCGAAAACAAAATAGCATTTACAACAATTTGTCGAGAATGTTTGTGAATACTTACCTATTTTTAATTTATATAGGTAATTTTGTTTTTCCATATGTCAATAAAATATAGTTTTATAAGGCTGGCGTGTCTCTTTTCTCCGCGAAATAACTACCTCTCTCTAATTATCGAATTCTTTTAAATTTAACACTCACATATCATCATCATCATCTTAACCCTGTGAAAACGAGTGTTGTAAAGGGCTCGAAACGTAGGGTCATGGTGTTAGCGAACGCGATTAATCCGTTCTAAAGTGTTTTATTTCAATGAACAATAATCGCGGTAACAGAAGACAATATTATATCGAATTCTTTATAAGCATGGATACATTATAACGTTATTTTTTGTTAAGAGGTTTGGGTACTTGTTGAAAATTGTAAATGCAAAAGCAACTTAACTCTCTTTTAAGTTTCACACCCAACTACTAAATCCATAGAATTTATTGAATTTTTGAGCAGCTTAATAAGAGAAATAACTATGTCCAATTTACAGGAAACTATATCCTTATTAACATCGCTACTTACTTTTTAGGTATGCAGGTAAGTACATACATTTTGTTGTGTTCTCGATCGATGGTGATTACCTAAGATTTTCAGAGCTCCCAAAGCAGCTTATTTTTTTCTTAAGTCCAAGTAGCCCCGCCCCATACCTATGACATTTGACGCAATGTCCTACGTCAACTACAAAGATATGAATACAACCAAAGTGCCAAAAAAATGTATACAGGACTTTATTACCTGAACATTAAGGTCGTGTATACATATTTTGGCACTTTGGCTGTATTCTTATCTCTGTAGTTGACTGTACTCATTTCATGCTCTAGTTATTCTTCTGAGAGAAAAAAATCTAGCTCCCTTTACCAGATTTATGGTTGTATATGTGTATTAACAGCAATATCTATTGCTGTTTATTTACACCTTTTTCTCCGCGCGAGATACCCAATCATATCCTCTAAGTTTGCTAAATGGAAAAATGACAAATACAAAAATGAAGAAAATTTCTTAAACGTTCTTTAGAAGAGGATTTTTGAAAGTATCCGTAGTGGGATGAAGACGGAATTAAAAATTGTGACGACTTTTAAATGAACAGTGCACGGAACCTAGTAATTTTTGTATATAATTAGTAATTTAGTATACTGTTTGTAAATATTGCTCCTCTAACTTCAGCTAAAGGCTATTAAATCCTGGACAGTGACAGAGTGCTTACTCGAAACTTAAGACACTTTCATACTAAGTTGTGTACACAATTTTACTTATACTTATCGGTCTAGGTTTTCACAGTATACCTACATACTTAACTAGTTGCGAAATTTATTGAGCCAAAGAGAAACTTTTTAACTCTCCGGTAACTTCGAATGCATGGGTATTTGCGGAAATTAAGAAAGAGATGAGATCAACGCCCCCTACAGATGTTTTATTAAGTGTAATTTTCCTTCTCTAATTCAATAAAAAAACCAACCTAGAAACATAAATAGTTTTATTATATCACCCGTAGATGCTTATGCCTTATAAAGGGTTAACCAAGGCCTTTCACCAAGGCCAATTCTTTCACCCAAATAAAACACTCTACTTTTCATACGTATCGAATACGAGGAAAGATAAATAAAGGTATATTTAGAAAATATATCTAAACATGACTTTTGTAGTACGAGAGTCTTGAAAGAACTTAATTTTCATGGATTCGGGAAATAAATCTCAGAATGGAAATCGTACTATGCATCAATTTTAAACCGAATTGAAATTATCAAAACTTAAAAAAATGGAAAGAGCGGACCCTAAAGTTTTTCACCTTCATAGGTTGACCCACTTCCGTTGAGGTATATTTAAGAATGTAGGTAGTAGTAATTATATCGTATACGTACACATTTTAATTCTCTCTGGTTAGTCACCTGTGCCTCCAACTTTACCTTGCAGTGCGCGAAATTAAAAAGATATACATAGTAAATATTTGACCCCAGCCACGGATGATGAATCTAAACAGAGTATTTATTAGCTTACAAGATTTTAAAATTGTATGCACTGCGAATTGGGCGATAATGCTGTGTGCTTACCATGATTTCTACTTAACCGTAGTCGATAGCAATTTTATGATTTGATAGTGTTTGCATCTTGCACGTTCTTAACTAGCGAGATTTTTGAAATTCCAGTCGTGGTATCAATGCAGTAACAAAAGCAAATAAATTTATCAAGTATATTGATTCGCTGTTGCATCGGCTGTAAACGACTTACGTTTGTGGATTTGTGTCTGCATCTCTGTCACACTTGCATATTGGAGTTGCATAGAGGATAGCCTACCGACTATCTTCATTAGGTTGGTACATTTACTGCACATTTGTATGAAGCTGTTACTCTAGTTAGTTTAGTTCTCTGTCTAAACTGGGCACGTTTTTAGTTGCCAATGGCCGATCCGTTTTCCATCGTGCGAAGAATACCTAATGGGTTCCCGTAGTTCACATTAGTGTCGTGCATAATAATAAATAACCTCTTTTTTTAGGCCTCACTGATGATAAAAATATTATAAATAACGCAATATACTTAAAATGCTTTTCTACCCAAATTGCATCTACTAGACAATGATTTTTATTCTACCTACTATGAATAGTATCATTAGAAGACTAACTTTTTTGAAAATGTATTCGTTCAACAGCCTTAGCCTAGACTAGGCAGTGGCTACGCTATTCATAGTTAGAATATGCTGCTGTAAAGGCTTATTTTAAAAAGGTTATTTAGGCACCTTTGTAAAATAGGCTTTTTCGTTCCCCTTCATTTACATAACTATAGTAATAAACAGATGGACAGGTGGATATAATTGCCAGCGGGCAATTTAAAACAAAACTTAATAAGGGCGAGAATGGACCAATTTCGAGATAGAGATTTGTGCTACGAGCAGAATATTCTACGAAAACGCATTAAAGGTTTTGTTTAATTTTGAATTTCAATTAGATATTATAACTTTGTTATTGATTTTAACAGACCGTATATATTTAATTCCTTACCAATATTTAAATTAGTCCTTACTTATCGAATCGAGCCAATAAATGTCAGTACATTTTTAATATGAGAAGTGCAATCAAAGCACACACTATGGTTCCGGGAATTTCTTATAGTACTACTTATATTGTATAGAATTTACGAGGTTATCCTAGCAATGGTATATAAATACATGTTTGTACTCATCTAAATAAATTCATACCTATTCATAAATTTATTTATAAAAAATAGTGGTTCGCGCACGCATGAGGCTTCCGTATTTCTTGTCTCATTCTAGCATGGCCGCACGATCTATCGACATCGGTTGGGTTTGCAAAAACAAACGCGAAATAATTTTTCAAAATCAACACTAATGATTGTTTCAAGCCGGGTGTAAAGTGTTGCGAGGCAGATCGATTGTTGAGAACCATTTAGGATTAGTTTGAAGAACCGTTCTGAGTTTGAAAATAGTTGTTCCTATAGGGTTTTAGGATTTGCGGGCGTAAATAACTAAGTGTTATATGTATTATAATTTGAAATTCATGTCATATAACTACTAAATAAATAAGGGATCAAGGCCTCCAGTGCCCAAGGCAGGGGTCGAACCTGCGTTCTCATGCATTCGCGGTAAACGTCCTAACGATTATTGATAAATCATTTGATTCGTGGTTTACACTATTAAAGCGTTCATTTACATTGTTTTTGAGTAAAATTATGTTGTTTACAAATTCTCTTCCTAGTTTTGACATAAGTACCTAAGTACAACGCTAACAGTTGCGGATGCGGCAGCGGGAAACGTGAGATGACAAGTTTCCTTTATTTTATTGTGCGTTTATGTACAAATTGACTGATTTTGATATATTTAGGTTCCATAATTTTGCACTTCTGTAAAATCCAGGTTATCGCGGTATAATATTAGGTAGTCATTATTTGAGTATCATTAATTTCATTAAGCTAGTTTGAAGCTAAAGATAATTCGGCATTGTCACTAACAATAAATAACAGTCCTACCAAATTTCGTTAGTTATATCTAAAGCTTTTGTCAGAAAATAAAAATTGGGCCATCATTTCCCTCAGTTAAAACCAAATAGCTATTCGTTCCGTCACTGTCTGCGCCGGCGACGGTCGCAAGGTATGTCGTTTTGGAGAATAGCGTTAAATATAGGTTAGGATTATTTCTGTCGCGCCGGCGCACAATCTAAACACATTACACAGAACCGGCGTAAACTCCTAACGTTTACCAGCGATTAAACTTACTAATTAGATTGTGTAAACTCGTTAACTTTTAAAAGTGCGGGTAATATGTGATTGTAAACTTAACTTTTTAATAAGTGTGGTTAATGATGAAAGTGATAGTTTTAGGGTTGTTGGCGCAATGTGTTTTCATACAGTGCCAGTTTGTTATAGGTAAATATTTACATACAAAAGTGTATGCTAACATTTAAAGCCACAATATTTTGGATATTACAGACAGGTGATGGGCATTCAGTGGCTTCGTATTTTTAATTCTAAACTAAATTTTATCCTTATGAATACCTACTGTATTATTTTGAAAGGGTTGCACAATGCCATCTTATAACAATATTTAGCGTTTTCTATGATCACATGAACATTGGGTTGTTATTTTGTGACGCATCTCATATAAAATAAATTCTTGAAATCTGAACTTTATTAGCTCTCATAACAGTTTATTATCGTTACTGTCATACCTATAATATGGGTTCATATGCAATGTATGAAGGGTTAAGCGTTTTAAAGAATGGTCATCGTCTCCCTAGCGGTCTTACCCGCTTAAATTTAAATTAATTATATTGCTTCGTCGTAATGTTTTTTTTGTATGTGTTTAAGTCAGACCATATAGTACATAGATATTTATGTAAACAATAAGTCAGTCAGGATGCATCTTGTGCAGGCGTGCAGATTTTAGGGCTTTTTATGTGATGTAAATAGTCGAATCTCCTCAAATGGAGCAATATTCACAATTCAGTTTGATCAAAGTTTTTCGATATCCAAAAATATAGGTAGGAGCTATTCATTTCCATTACACGCGGTATAAAATTTGCAGTAAAAATCGCATTCCATGTACAAACCGGTCGTGAATAAGTTAAAAGCCTCCTATTTTTCGTCATAATTTAAAAATGTTTTGTTCTCAAATCTTAAAAGCACAATTCATTTTGCAGTTTAATAAAGCTTAAGCTTACCATATCATTCAAAAGCGAAAACAACCTTTTTGCCGATGCACGGCGACTACCGAAGGAGGCTTTTCGTAAAATTACATACCTACGCTATATGTAGGTATTTTGTTTTGTATGCAGTATAGCCTACATCGTTTAACAAAATTCTACGAGTAATATGTCATTAGAGAACATTAGATAAAAGTGATACTTATTGAAAATTGGGAAGCGAGCGAAGTTCTTAGAATCTGCTAGATCAGTCGTATGGTTCGCCGGATCGTCGTGAAATTTGGCAGGGCGTTAAATATGATAAATTCAATTTTTAATTCCAATTGCCGAGATATAGATAGGGGTCTCAAATTCACGCTCGGGGCGAACCACAGTGTTTATTATTCATTACAACCTATTATAGGTGCATACATATTGTATTGTATATTGTAAATATTGACTACAACACAGCATTTTCTCTATCGTTTCAGGTGGTTTATTTTACGAAGGAGATGATTTGGACGATACTCTCACCGCGAGCGCAGGCCATTGGGGGTTTGATGTGTCTATCAAAAAAGTGTCAAAGAAAGGAGAGCTGATCGAAGCTGGAGATCACGTATGCGATCTCGCTAATGTAAGTCAATGGTTAATTGGAATCATCGACAATGGGGCTAAAAACTTACAGTCCGTGTAACCGATTAACAAGCTACCCTCGATCCAGGTCTTCTTATAAAAGGGACAGGGCCTAGATTCAGCTTTTAGATTATTTGAGTTTTTTGCATGCCTTTCGACATAATAGTGGATACTAAGAATATAGTTTTGGCTATCTGAAACTAAGCAAATGCAAATAACCGTCGTATACGACGAATAATTATTTTGGGGACACTTAAATAATAAAACAAAGTTTATGTAGTTCAAACATACTTTACAAAACATATATATGTGATTGTTTTTAGTAAAGGATACCACTTTGCCGTTTGTTAATAAAGGGGCTAGTTAACACATTAAGTGCCAGTGAGTGCTACGCGCTACGCTCGTAGCCGATCCCGTGGTTTTCCCGCTTTGTAGCGGAGAGCAACCACCCACATGTAACTCCCCTAGCGGCTTCCCGGCGCTAAGTGTTTTAATGCCGCAAAGATTCATTTAAAAATCAACCTAATCAACAACCAACATAGTACCTTTTACTTGACACAACGATAAGGCGCTAATGCCTTCATTTGGCAATAAACTTGACCAACAATTTCATAATTTGTTACTTTTAGTCGAAAACATCACATATCCAGAAAGGTCTAATCATTTTTCAGGAAGGCGTAATCGGTATACTAGATGGCACCAGCGGGAAAGTGACCGCACATGTCCAAGCAATATGCGATATTCTGGATATCCCGCATATCCTCATAGACCACAATGATCTAATTAAAGAGGACTGGTTCCATCTCAATATGCATCCTGGCCCTCAAGCTTATAACAAGGTAAGAACTACCACCAATATAACTTCAATCTTTAAACGTCCCACAGCACGGGACTTCTCAACCACGAGAGCAATTTGGCCAATAGTCCGCGGTCTGGCCCTAAATTTAACTAAGCTACATGGGACTTTTTGAACATCCATCGCACTCTGATCAGCCACATTGACCTGGACAAGAAGTGCTAGATAAAGCTTAATCTGCACTCTTGGCCTTTAGTTCTAATATGGTAAGTAAACTGGGAACATGTCGAATAACAAGCGTCATGAGTGTTTCTCATCCTATATGACCATGTAATGCTTGATCTTGATGCACTGGTTTTGATTTAAACTATAATCCAAGTCAGGCAGGGATCGTTACGGGTTTTACTGATATTGCCTAGCATTCGTAACATTTCATTAATTTAATAGTAAAATTGCATTTGGATAAGGATTATTATTTCATCAGATTAGCTAAATAAAATGATGAAACATATATTAACATCTGCCATACCGAAATTGAATACCGGTTTATTTGTATGAAAGTAATACCAGTCAGTAAACGATCCCTGAATTTAGTTCAGGTATAGCTACACTATCAAATCCTGATTATAGTCACAATTATCTGCAGAACTAGCTTCATAGGATCATTCATGCCAGTCTTAATTTCACTTACATTTAGAATTACGTTATTTTAATATCAGTTTTTGGAAATATTCTTCTTTTAAGTAACACTCTTGAAGAAGTGGTTGTCCTTGTCATTTAGAGTTTAGTGACATGTTACACAAGTACCTACACTACTTTTGAAAATAACCTTCAATAAATGTATCGCTAAAATCGAACACTTTTCTAACTGATACCATACCTTAAACACCTGTAAGTATTAGGGTTTCATATTCATTATCTATATTATTTCATTAGAAGTCAGTCCGTCACGATACAGTTTTAATAATTATTCTCAATTTTTTCACTAGGTTATATCAAAATTGATAGAACTGAAGGAATGGACAAACGTCACGATTATGTACGAAAGAGGCTACAGTCTGATGCGCGTGAGTGACGTGCTGCAAATGGCAAACAAGACTCTGACCGTCTCCATACGAGAATTAAGTGGGAAAGATTACAGGTATGCCTTCTTTTTCCTAATCTTAATCTGGAGTAAAGCATGAGATCTACATTATTTTACCAGCTGATATGATCAAACTCATGTTTCATTTATTTAGTAAAGGATATTATCTCATAAAATAAATAAAACACATGAGCTTGATCATTTCATTTTGAATTTACTAAAAATAAGCTTTCATTTTTGTTTAAAACCTTGAAAATTACCGATGGAAAAAAATTATCAATATTTTTTGGTCCTTTTTCGGACCGCGTAGCAGATGGCAACCTATCCCCTGAATACGTATTTCCATCCATCTGCCAAACAACCTGTACGAGTACGTATACTACTTCTTCTTTTTCTTTTAAATAATGACGTCTGTCCGAGAGTTGGACAATTTTGCCAATATCAAGTTTTATAAAAATCTCAGTTTATTATATAAATATAATAGTATATTGCCACTTGGATGACGTTATTCGGTAACTGGACTCGTTATTTGTCAAGTTTATAGCTATAAGACGTAACGGATAGCTTCCCAAGGGGCCGAGATCTCGGAACCACCATGATGACTAAAGGACTGATCGAACGCGTTTCAGGATGATTTATTCATTAGCTGCATACTCCGTTAGTTTACAATTAGCTATCAATATTACACATGAAATAACGTATGGCAGCCAAAAAACAAATAAAACCAGAGAAGCCATCGCCATCTTGAGTATCAGACGTATAAGACTCTACCTCTACTCTGGAACATCGTCCGTTTAAAACACTGAAACAACTTTTGCATACCTGTCATGAGCTTTTCATTCATCTCACTCCTAGACAAAGGAATATACCACCAAGCCAAGGGCTAAAATTATTTCATTTTATTTGAACAGCATCGACAAGCAAATAAATGAAACATACAACAAGACATGTTCAAAAAGGAATTGATACATATTCGTAATTTACTGGTGTAATATAGAAATAATTACCTCCAACAACCTCTATTCCCAGTTAAAAAAAACTCCAAATGCAAAAATTTCTCTAAGCAGCGAAAATCTTATCAAAATTGGCCGTATTTTTTATTCTCGAGTCTAGCGTTTTGACTATGAATTTCGAGTATTTTTCTTGTGAACTTATGTTTCATGTGAAATTGCCGTCCGTCAATAAGATGTTTAAAAAAATAGATGAGCCTAAGATGGTTATCCACGAATGTCATAGGATAATGCTATAAGTCGATAAACTGCGGATAGCGCGACGGTGACAGCTGCCAAATGCAAAGACATTTGATGGAACTGTTTAAAATTATCAGAAATTGTCAGAACGTGCCGACAAACTATCGTCTTATCCAGCAATTATCATGATATCAGCTTGGCATCTTAGCCCCGCAGAGGTGACAAGGTTATGACAATGTTCAATATTCATTATTTTTACATAATCACTAGGGAAACATGCTTATAATAACAATAGTAGGTAATAAGTTTACGCTATTTAATTAATAATCTTCTTATGGCTATTTTGCCCTTGCCTGATCTCTGCAATGAATTGCTCTGTTGCTCTGATGATGTCTGATTGAATTGAAAAACAAATAAGTATATGTTTGTAATTCTGAATGTAATTTATATTTATTTTTGAATTAAAACTGTATTAACGTTTCTCTGTATAGGCGATGAAATAGGTAGTGCATTCCATTGCCCGTAACTCGCGCAACTTTTTATTTGTATTTCGGTAATACATTTGGCAAGTCACCCTTATTGTATAGTAAAATTATGTAAACACATGTAAAATAACGATAAATATACAGTGTTATATGTTTAGGTCTAAATACTATTTAACAATATTTTACGTAAACCATTAGGAAGTATAGTGTTAATAATACGTACGAGTCACATCTGCGAAATTTATTCTGTGCGCCGAACTAAATAGCGTCGGACCGCGAATGTTTGAACTGAACTTTAGAATAATTTAATTTAGCGTAAAATCTGATTTTTTTCCTCTAGTTACCGACGGAATGTAATTCCACGGCTTTTAATTTGATTCGCTTCGCACGCGCGAAGGGATTATTCATTTTTATGTGTTATTTGTGTTTCGTCAGTGTTGTATTACTTCGACGATCGTCGAAGGCCTTTTGATCGAGTTGTAGTGCATATACTCCAACTCACTGCTGCCAGATTTTGTTTGGGGATGGCGTGTCTAGTAGTCTTTGGCCGGGATAGAGCTACAGGAACACAAGATTTTATATTTTTGATCTGTTCTGTGTTATCAATGGATCCGCTTTTTTGTCATACACCTTGCCATGTATGAAATCATTCGCATTGGACATCGAGAGCAGTTTCAATTTATAACAAGGGTTCCTATTATATTTCTAAATCTTATGCGTACTCTAAAACCTGTTTTCAGGGACGTGCTAATAGATGCTAAGAAGAACGGATACACGAATTTCATCGTAGATTGTCCATCGAAGAAACTGGGGCTGTTCTTAAAGCACGCCCAGCAAGTTGGCTTGATGGCTGACGAGCACTCGTATATAATCCTGTCGCTTGATCTGTTTTTCCAGGATTTAACTTCATACAGATATGGAGGCGTCAACATGACAGGTGAATTAATTAATTGACGTATTTAATTAATGGGGAACTCGCATGAAAAACGTTTAATTATATTTTCTCTACAAGCACGGCCAACAACACCAATAATAATATTCATTCGTTACCATAAGTATTTAGTGTAAGTGTGTAGATTATGATTTACACAACTAAGACTGGTGAACTTAGATAATTTCTTTGGATGCCATCGCAGTTTAGTAGTTTATTAGCATGCTTATTAAAGCAATTTTAGACTTTAGCTCGCTACGGAACCGATCGTCTATTGTAATGCAAGCAATGGAATGATTTTTTTCATGAGTGCCAAGTGGTGGAGCAGAAGTGGCTTTGCTCAGCAGATAAACTCAACCTACGAGTATAAAAAATGCTGAGAAATGTTTACTGCTAATCTAGCCTAGGAACTCATTAACATTTAAATATTAAGCTGCTTTCATAACAGAGTTCTGCGATCTCCTTTAAACGGTTGTTTCGCTTTCTGTGACGTTTTATTGTTCCACCTATGCGGTAGGCGGTATTGGGAATTTACATCTTTACGTAATCACTACGTAATCACGTATCGTAAGAAGAATATTTGACTGTCTTAAAGCGATTTTTTTTCAGGGTTTGTGATCTCAAAAGACACAGACTGGACCCGGGAGCAGAATTACAAAGAAATCAAACAGTACTTGATAAATGACGCAATTAAGTTATTCAACGAATCGGTCAAAATGGCGAAGGACATGACTGCGGTCTCTGGCACTGTCAACTGTCAAAATTATAACTCCTGGGATTATGGGTCTTCTATGCTGAATTTTATGAAGACGGTATTTTTTCTGTTTACTTTCTTTCTTGTTAGGTGTTATCTATATCAATGATGTAACGGTAGTCTAGGACTCCGCGGCGATATGACACAGAAATAAGTTTATATTTTTGCTATACCTTTACTCGCTTTTTTTCAGAATAAAATTGAGGAATCAACAGGACCACTAATAATTGATGAATACGGCCAAAGATCAGACGTAGTCATAGATATCTTAGAATTAACTGCAGCAGGCAATGAGTCGGTAAGATTTAATTTTACAACACCTTCACTTGTGCCTAGTTTATGTGTGATTAATGTTTAAAGTTATATTGTTTAGTAATCTGTGCTGCTCTGGCCGTAAGAGTATTCATTACTGTTTTTCTCATTTCGGCAAAAATGGTAAAATTTATTGATACAAGTAGTGGCCTCATCAGTGGCCTTATTTATATTTGAATATCGGCGTAGGCTCCCTGGCTCAAATGATGACGAGAGATCGTTCAACATTCTGTCGCTATAACGTTGATAATGTGTGTGAACGGTACAATGCAACGGTGTAAATATGCAATATACCTATGCATAGCGCAGTCGCCAGTTGCATCCGGCCGCGGCGCCGCCGATGTGATATCCACCCTACTGAAGCGATATGTACTTTTTAGGGTTACGTAGTCAACTAGGAACCTATAGTTTCGCCATGTCTGTCCGTCTGTCTGTCTGCGGGTAAGCTCAGTGACCATTACTAGAGTGCTGAAATTTGGTACGAGAATAGGTAGGTACATGGTAGGGGAACCTGTTCTACCTCGGACAGTTTTTCCTTTTATGATTTTTAGAAAAAAAACGAAAGGCTGCAAAACTGTTATTTATTCGAATATCATAAGATCCATTAATAAACTAGAATTGGACTATTTATTTTGATAGGATACGTTGACGAAAAAAAAAGGAAAAAGTGTCCAAGGAACAACACCCCTGATGTACCTTGGACATATCCTGTTGTACCTTGGACAGGATATTTTTTATTAACTGTATCATATTTATAGAAATATTAGGTATTTATATATAAAGTCGTATATATTTTTAGCATATTTATGCCATTCATCAGAGTTTTCTAGTACAAATTATTAAAAAAAAAACCTAGCAATTGTCATATTTTATTTTTGCCTAAATCATTTAACGAAGTTTTTCTAAGATTGATTACTTGATAACGCAGATAACTAATAAATAAAAATACGGTAAATATTTAACCTTCAGTTAAAAATAAAAAAAATACAGTAGCAGGAATATAGGGGCCAAGGTACAACATATTCTTGGTGTCCGAGGTACAACAAAGTAACTTTTTAGACAAGTAAGCTTCGTATTAGCACTTCCCATTAAGATTAGGCTGAAACGATCCTACCATCGAGTAGTTAAGTATCTTGACTTTAACCTAATAGAAAAGTTTTATTTTGCAATAGCAAAAAATGAAATAATGATCCTTGACGTAAAGTTCTAAATACCAACTTTTCATGATTTATTTCATATTTAATTATTTTTCTCGAGATACCGCCCGCCGTCAAGTTTTGTTGATTGTTGATTTTATTAGTTATTAACTAACGTTACAAATAATATTAATAAAATATCTTAATATCTGTGGCAACATAGAAATATTGCCAACTGTCCTAGGTACAACTATGTCCAAGGTTCAACAGTTTCCCCTACATATTAATCACGCGTGATTAAAAAAGGGAAAAAAAAAACCTTTTTTTCCCTTACACGTAAATTGCTTAAACGGTTTTGGGTCAAGTACATTATTTCGGAAATAATCGCTCCGGAAGTTAAACAAAAATGTGTCCACCACCTTTAATTTTTGATTCGCAAGTCCAAAAATATGAAAAAGTCATGAATATAGTTTTAAAATCGTATAAGGCGTATAAGCGTAAGAGCCGCGAAGATACTCCTTTTTATTGTTATTAAAACCCTTTTTTAAGTTCACCTGTTGTGATGGACGGTAAACTACGGAACCCTACACTGAGAATGGCCCGACATGCTCTTGGCCGGTTTTTCTTATTGATTTTAGAGCCTCACTCACACGCGATTTCCGGGTGAGTTGGAAGTGCGGCGACTACGCAGCGACTGCGCGGCAAGATCGTTAGCTTTCAACTCGCCCGCCCGTCAAGGACCGGAACCCGATTTTTTTTAACTTTGAAACAACTCAATATTTCATAATTTTATGCTCTTTATGTTGGACTCAATTTTTTATTTAGATAACAGCGGCGTGTTATTAGAGTACCCCATTAACAATGAATGAAAAAACCAGACAAAAAAAAAACTGTTGTTACAAAATTTAAGATTCCATTGTCATTTAGTTAGCTGTTGGGTCTTCTTTATTTAAAACAAATCGGATACCGGGAGTACAATTGTGATAAAAATACGTGAGCTTTAACCGTTGCAATTTAATGTCAGTATGACTCACGATCGTTTAAATTATAAGACTCTTAGCAATCCTAAATAATTTGCATTTTTCGTTTCTGATATGATAATGTTTCTATTTTCAGCTAGGAACATGGAAAGATAACGATATTAAGAAAACTCGTCCTTATCATCCCGTGCCTGACCTCTCCGATGAATCGATTATGAAAAACCAAACATTTAAGATTCTTGTGGCAAT
The DNA here is from genome assembly GCA_949128165.1 of Lathronympha strigana. Lineage (NCBI taxonomy): Eukaryota > Metazoa > Arthropoda > Insecta > Lepidoptera > Tortricidae > Lathronympha > Lathronympha strigana. The sequence goes on from OX421911.1 coordinate 9,105,356, forward strand.
GGTAGGTACAGTAATATTTATTTCCATAAACTATAGTATTGAATATGGCTCAACAACGACATTGGTAAAAAGCGTGATACTACCTTTATTTTCCTACCATTGCATTGCATTAATTGCATAGCTAATGATATAAGCCGGTTTCGGCCAAGCATTCCAGCCGAACCTCTTGGCCGCGCCGAAACTTGCAATATCTTCCTTTTTGGTAGTGTTCGACTGACGTTGGGTGAGCTCGGCATGGCTGGCATTATGACATTGCTAAATAATCAATCCGAGAAAAGTGAAATTGGACCATGGAGATGTTTCATTATTCACATATTTAGCGTTTTAATCACATCGGTTTCTGCTGAAACAATAATCAAAAACGAACCTTCGGTTTCAGTTTCGGCAAAAAAATATGTTTCGGTCTAACTCTAATTCACGGCTACATAGAAGAAGTTTGCTTAGTACTAATATTTAACTGTAGTCTCCTTATAGGTTTCACCTTTCTGCTACCTTAAAGAGTCTGCGACCACGCTGACAGGTAACGACCGTTACGAAGGTTTCGCTATAGACTTGTTCGAGAGACTCGCTGATGAGTTACAATTCAACTGTGACTTTGAAGTAACCACTATGAAGTATGGGGGCTTTAATGAGACGTTGCAAATGGCGGACGGGATATCTGGCGAGATCGATAGCGAGGTGAGTGTGTTACCTATTCAACAGGATACGTGCGGTGACGATCATCGGTTTACTTAGGAACTATGACGGAATTGCATTATCATACAATTATCACTTATCATCCGATTGGGAAAATAATTCGTGTTGCAACGATAGCTGTCATCTTCAGTTTAAATGATAAATGAATCAATGAATGACATTCTTTCAGAGAGCGGACTTTGGAATCTGCGATTTTACTATAACTACAAGCAGATTAAAAGCTATAGACTTCCTAACACCCTTCATGTCACTTGGCATAGCCATTCTGTATCGAGAACCGAGCAAGCAACCCCCGGCTATGTTCTCTTTCATGGAGGTATTTGCACCGGAGGTAAGGAATAGCAAATAATAGATAATATGTATTTCTTACTTTCTCCACTAAAATACTACTTTTTTGACGACAAAGGTACCTACTAGAAACTGTTGAGCGAAGTAAAAAGAGAGGTAAGCCAAGAAAAAATGGTTGGACTGTGTGAGAGATGATATAAATAAAAAGAAAAGATTGTTAATGATGAGATGCCGACCCTAAGTAAATGGGACAAGAGCAAGCAAATGAGGAATAAAATACAACTTTTGTATGAATTAATAAAAAGAAAGAAAAAAACATAATCATGACAGTGACCAGAGCGTCGTTGTGCTGTCGTTTCCCAGCGTAGATTTATTAATAAACTTATATGCCAGGCATACATATACGTTCAAACAATCTGTCAGATCTCCATAGTAGGTCTGTCCGCCAGGTATCCGCCAGTTGAATTTCCCATACATAGATTGACAGATCCGGCTATGCTCGTACGGATATGGCCAGATATTGAGTCAAAATTTTACCTCGGGGAACATGGAGAGGTTTCATATGCGTTTGGCTCTGAGCCCTGTAAAATAAAAAGTTACAATTAATTTAAGATGAAATTAATGCTACGTCATAGTTCAAGTTATCTGTTCAAGTGTATTTCTGATTTTATACAATGCAACTTGGCCAAGTTATAATGATTTTCCTGGAAAATGATAATTGTAATGAAAGATTAGTGTTGAGAGGGTTAAGCACACACTTCCCAGCTTAGCCTACTTGTCATTAGGTTAATATCCGGGACGCTGGAGAGATCGAGGGCCCTCTGCAAATATTATAGTCATATCATTGTAGCGACTGGGTCACTACTTGTACCTACTTAGAAAGTAACATTTGGTCGCGGAGCAAAAATGATGGAATACCTACTGTTTTATAAAGGCGGTAATTTTTTGTAATGCTGTTTTGATTGCAGGTGTGGTATTATATGGTACTGATACAACTTGCTCTAGGGGTGATTATGATCTTGGTGGGGCGTCTCTCACACAAGGAATGGCAGAACCCACAGCCCTGTATCGAAGAACCGGAAGAACTGAGCAATCAATTCAGCTTCGCCAACTCCGTGTGGCTCATCATTGGCTCTGTCATGCAGCAGGGATCAGAAATTGCTCCTATGTAAGCGATGTTAACAAAAATAAAACATTCCAGATCAAAAGTCCATCCACATGTATATTTATTTATTTATTTATTTATTTATTTATTTAAACTTTAATGCACAAGACAGAAAACTGTACACATGGCGGACTTAATGGCAAATGGCATATTTATGCCTATTCTAACTTTTTTTTAATGATGGGATAATCTTACACAAATCGAACTAGTCTCACGGTAAGCTCAATAAGGCTTGTGTCGAGAGTTCTAGACGATGATGTGTATAATAGATAGATACATATAAACACTTAAGTACATAGAAAACATCCATAATTCAGGAACAAATATTAGTGATAAACACACAAATAAATGCCCTGACCAGGATTCAAACCCGGTACCTCTTGCTTCGTAGGCAGGGTCACTACCGACTTGGCTTGTAGGCAGTTGCTATATACGGTGTTTCCGACTTAGGTGCTTATATCCAGTGTTTAGTTTTACTCTCCTTACCGAGCATTTTTACTGCTGGGTACTATGGGGGTCAACATTTTTTTCGTGATCTCAGGGTTGGTTATATAGTGAAAGAGCCTCAGTTTGGAGAAAAAAATCAAAATCTTGACATACAGCCCCATAGTCGGAGACACCCAAGATCTTTTCACTACTCTTCACCATCGCACCGCTCGCCACCGACAGGCCCGCTGGGCGTTCATCCGCACACCTAGCAACACTTGCAACTTAAATGGGCACGCACAGTGCGGTTTCAGAGGAATTTCCTCCCGCGGACGCTCCGGCTGTTATGTGGAATGAGCTATGCCAAGGTTTTCCCGGAGTACTTCAGTATGGAGTTCTTAAAAAAAGGAGTGTAGGTATTAGTTTTTAATGGGTCGGCAACGCGCATGTGACTCCCCAGGAGTTGCAGGACTTGCAGGCGTCCATAGGCTATGGTGGCCGCTTTTCATCAGGCGGGCCGTATGCTTACCCTACCTCAGCCACATGAGCCCAGTATTTAAGGAGCAGGTTGTTCTGCTGATACCATTAACATGCTATTAATATGTAACGTAATATCCCTATTCATCACCATGATAGGAACTGTGTTTTAATTGGGAAATCAGAACACGATACTCAATATAACCCTTCAACCAGATTTTTGGCATTTTCGTAACCGGGAGGAAGTAAAAAGGAAGTAAAATTTGTGGTGCGAATAGTTTTAAATTTTGTAAAGTGTAGTGTCCATATTTATGAGGGTTCCTAGCCTAGTAGGTTGTGACCTTGCCTACGAAGTTGGAGGACCCGGGTTCGAATCCTGCTAAGGGTAGTTATTTGTGTGTTTATCACGAATATTTATTTCTGAGTTATGAACGTTTTCTATGTTAAGAATGTAACAAAACACCCGAACGTTTCAACAGCTGGTAAGTTCAATGAGTCCCTCAGTGCGATGTAAGTGGAAAAAAACGATTTTTTTTTTATGGAACAGCTGATCAAAAATCACCTAGGTACAAAGCAAAAATTCTTATTTTTTAATTTTGAAATTTCTCAACTTGCATCGCACTCAGGGTCATTGTCCTTATTTTTATCGTTATCGTTCTTCAGTATAGTTCGGGTGTTTTAATACAGGCTGTATGTACATAGTTTCGGACGAGGTTGATCTGTATGAAATTATCCTTCAATATTTATTTATTTACAGAGCTTTTGCTCCGCGTATGATAACGAGTATATGGTGGTTTTTTACAATGATCATGGTAGCGTCTTATGTCGGAACCCTGGTTGCCTTCCTTACCGTGGAGAAGAACGTTTTACCGTTTGAAAATGTCTATGATCTCTATGAAAGTAAGGGCATCATGTACGGTGCCAAGGAAACGGGGTCTACGATTACTTTCTTCCAGGTAAATTACTGTGAAATCACAGTTATTTGTTATATTATTAGATATACAAGATTTTTTTATTTTATTTTATTTTTATTTTATTTATTCAAACATAATTTATACAGTATAACAGAATAGACCAAATAACTGTACAATTCAGACTTAGATACTAGAGTAGGTACAAAAGACAACACTTTACAAATACAGTTTTATAAAACAGCACTGCCATCCATCATCTCGCAATACTTCAGACAGACGCTACACACACTTGCCCATCGACTCGCAAACAAATCACTTTCAGGCGCCCATAACAGAAGCGCGTTCAGAAATTTTAGAGCTCGAACGAGGGGAAACTTTTGGCGCGCTACAGTACGCGTTGTGGGAGTGGCAAGAAGGTTGGGATTTCTAGGCCGTAGCTCCTGCTTGGATAGAAAAGGTATAGAGAGCCTCACTATCTGTGCCACTAGGTCAGGGCAGTCAGAGTCTCCCCGCAAAGTACTACAAGCCATAACCAGAAGCTTATGGTTACGCCTTACTTGCAAAGAATTAAAATCGAGGCATCCTAACAAGAATTTAGTAGGATATAAAAATGGATAATACTTGTACATGTTTTTGTAAAGAAATCTTAAGAATGCCTTTTGTACTTTTTCTAAAAGCAACGCATACGTACTCTCGGCTGGGTTCCATACTAAACTAGCGGTTTCCAGCTTACTCCGAACGAGGGCCGTATACAGTAATTTAATTGCTTTTGGATTGGTAAAGTCACGGGCATTTCTGACAATGAATCCCAGCAAGATAGCAAAGTAATTTACTTTAAGACCGAGCAACCTAAAAAAAATTTTTGGTGCCATATAAGGCTTTGATCCTGGATTCCATTCTTGGAATCGATTGCCATCAAAATAAGTTTGTAAGAAATTATCTTTATCTCGCATCCTGCATAATGATTTTTTCCGAAATCTGCCAATCTTGCCAATATTGATTGAAATACGGATGGTGCCTTTCTTATTACTTATATATTGTCTGACAAGCTAAAAATCGCAGTAACAGTAGGACAAAAAAACTATATCCATCCCTTTTTTCGGGGCGATAATACTACCGTAAGAAAAAGACAGTATGACGCTCTCTAACCTACTGTTACTGCGCTCGATCGATTGTCAGATTATACATACACACTTATTTGAAACGAAGTAAAGAGGCAGATTCTAATTTTAAAAATTGAACTGATTTCGTTGTTTTAATGTTACGATCTTGAGACTACGAGGCAAATCTTCGTTCCCGGTTAGCATAGACAACAGATCTTGGTCTGCGCTTACGTATGTTTGACACTCCGCAAAGGGCAACATACAATTTAGAACGTGTAGTCTGATGTGGTAGGCGCCAACTTTCTTGAGTTTTTTCTGTGATTGTATAGGATAGGAGAGTATTGCCTAGGATATAAGTGTGATGGCTGATATTTAACTAGAGTTATTAAGCTATTAAGGACGCTAAGTAGTAGCCAATATTACAAGGTTAACAATATGTATTTAACATTGTAACATGTTTCAGGACTCGTCAGACCCCATATTTCAAAAGATGTATGAAAAAATGATTAAATACCATTGGAATGCCCCCGGTAACGATGAAGGAGTTCTAAGGTAAGTTTTTTACATTTAAATTGTAGACCACGTGTGGCCTATAATATGAGCAAAACTTCAGGTAGATGACTTCTTATCTTCAGTACCTTCAAATAAGTGTAAGTAGTGTTAGTCAATGTAGTTATGTGGGACAAAGAAACGCGATTTTCTAGATTTTACGGATTTTTGATCACGTGAAAAAGGTAAACGGTAGAAATTATAAAAAAAAATAAACATATGTGTTTGAAGTAGATTTTTGACAATTCTTTTCATGTAAGTAGGTAAATCATTTTTTTCATTGGTTTTCTAGAAAACGCCGTGACAGAATGACCCTTTTCAGCGAAGACAGCCTTCCGATTGACCACTATGTCACGGTGTTTTCAGTTAAATGGAAATAACATGTATACTGTGATAAGGTAATTCAAAAGGTTGGGCATTTACCTCGTATCAAAAAAGAAATAATTAAATTCTAAATCAGACAGTTTTCAGCGCAGAAACAGGTCATTGTCGCTAAACAAGGAGAACGGCCCGTGTAGTCGTTTATGCTCTTTCTATATAATACGAGTAAGAAGCCTTAATATTTATACGAGTGTGGTTTAGTGAACGGAAATAAAAGAGTTCCGTCAAACAAATCGTCAAGATAGAGCTGGCTTTAAACCACCTATAAACTTTATATATCTACGCATGTCCCCTAACACGGCCAATCAAATGCGTCAAAGTATCGGTATCGTCGATTTTCTATTATAAAATATTCTAAAACATAATTGGTCAACGTCAATATTTAAAAGTTACAAGAAAAATAGTGACATTGGAAACACATTGTCACTAGGAGGTTGAATACAATAAAGAACAATTTTGACATGCAACAATAAATTTTTCTTGTACCTATTAAGTTCGAATATAATTTTAATTAAAATTAATAGTAACATTATTGTGCTCCTGATGCATTCGCCGCACGATTGTTAATGTAAATTAGCCATCTATTTTTTTTTTACCTTTCAATTAAGTAAGTATAATTAGATATGTGCGGGAAGAATTTTCTCCCGCGACTCTCCAGCTGTGAAATGAGCTTCTCTGTCGAGGTTATAGTATGGGGTTCTTCAGAAAAAAGGAGTGAACAAGACTTTAATAGGTCAGCAACATGTGTGTGACACCTCTGGAGTTTGTTTTGTCGGTCACTAGATATAGTTTTTTTTAATGTTTTTTTTTTAGGGCGGAGACTAGCAATTATGCTTTTTTTATGGAATCACCTTCAATTGAATATTACAAACAAAGACATTGCTCTTTGATGCAAATTGGTGACCTATTAGATTCAAAAAGTTATGGAATTGGAATAAAAAAAGGTATCGAGTTATATTTAAAACATACGTAACAGGACATAATTTTGTTTCTTGAATCTAAATAATAATAATATTTTTTTAATCTTCAATTGGCCTTCCCGGTTAAAGTTAAAGTTTGTGTTAACGAGCGAACCAGTTTACTGCAAAAATATTCAAATCTTCATACGTGTAATCCTTTGAAAATTGAGGAGCTTTCTTAATGTCCAAAGCCTATTTTTCATTCCGGAGACTAAAATGACAACCTCAAATCTCAAACGGAAAAATAATGATACCAGCTTAAAACAACTAGAGCCGATCTTCGATTACGGTTTTTGTTGTATTTGTAACTAACAGACAACATTTATATTAATAGATTCCATCATAATCATTAAATCTGAAGCAAAATCAAATGGAAAGCAGTTCCAGATATGGAAACTATCATTTAGGTTGAGTAGAACTGATGATTAAGATCAGGGATAAACCTAGCTCCAAGTATCCGATTTGTAACAAACATCTTTTTGATAATTAATTTCTATTCTGATGATGGAATCCTTGAGGAATTCAGAGAACTCCTTAAATTAAATCATTTTGCTGTAGTGGACCTGAAGTTCAAAACTAGGGATGGCATACTGGACCTGCTCAATAATTTCCAGCTCTCCGATTTGAGACATTATTATTTTGTTTGTAAGGACGTACCTCAAAGGCCATTTGATTTTACTTCAGATCTAATCATGGAATCCATGAGACAGTAAGAAATTTCCTTAATTTTCAAAGGTACACGGATAGTGATTTGGATATTTTTGAAGTAAACTGGTTAACTCAAACTAACACAAACCTTAACGTTTACCGGGAAGGCCAAATAAAATCATTTTTTTTGTGAAAAAATACTAGTCTGAAGTCGGTTAAACAGAAGCACATGTTTTAGTACAACAAAGCTATTTGTACGATGTAGGTACTTGACTTTTTTTAAAGTTATGAAAAAAATGAGAGACTTGACATTTTTTATAAACATAATTTTACAATTTAGGTTATATCTATGTAGTAAATTAAATTATGTTCGTTTCAGGTTCTCCATATAAAAAAGTAATGGACGATGTATTACTGAAACTACAGGAAAATGGTGAATTAAATAAAATGATAGATTTGTGGTGGAAAGAAAAAAGGGGAGGGGGAAAATGTGACGTAAGCAGCATGCCTAAGTTTCTTAATTTGTTAAATAGTAAATATGTACTTGTTATATATTTGTTTGCATATATGTACGTATGCCACATCATCTAATAGGTCTTTAAAAATAATCTTGAGGTTTTTTGAACAAGGATTTGATTAAACGAATAATTTCATAAATAATTGCTGTAAGTCTTAAAAGTTTGACGCGGTTTTGTGTTATTTTGGCTGTGCCACTTACCCAAATATGAAGTTTATAGAATTTAACCTTATTTAATACATACTTAAATTACTTTGCCGTCCGACGTACCATTTATGAGCTAGACGCAAAAAAGCTGAAAAACGACCGGAAAGGTAATCACTTGGCTCTCAAAAGTCAAGCTCAACTCCTGGAATTATTCAAACTCGGTGGACACGTCTTTAGGACTTACTGAAGTTATTAAAACGATATCCAGCTGGCTGAAAATTGATTCCTGGAAATGCTTTTTATTGATATAATTTTCTTGGCCATTTTTCGTTCATCTTAAAAAAAAATTATTTCATAGATCCTAGACCTAGAGGGAACGGAGATACAAAATAATTGCAAAGATTGGTCTTATTTCTGTTTATACTTTTTTGACTTAGGCGTCTGCATTTAAAATTACAATGTCATGTTACTCATATCTAAAACTTAGACGAACCATATTTCACAATTCGTGATTTTCCCTTCTAAAACCAGGCCGGCCGGTGATAGTGTCATCTCGTTTACTCCGATACAAATAGTGTGCGATGATTTAGCGGGTGTCAGCCTCCTAATGATGGGTTTTAAATATTTTGCACTGCGTTAGTCTGTGTAATGAATAATTCGTGCCTTACAGTTACAGGAAGTTCAGGAAGACGCGCAGTTGGGCATGAAACACATGACAGGCGTGTTTGTTGTCCTGGGAGTGGGGTGTATTCTCGGCATCATCATTTCAATCCTAGACATGCTCTGGGGCGTATTTCAACGATGTGTCAAATACAAAGTAAGAAGCACTGATTAACAGCAAGAAAAGCCTTTACCAGTTCTGATAACACTCACTATTTTTAGTCCCAGCGTTAGCGAAGGTTGCCTTTGCAGCTTGGGCAAGAATGCTTTCGCATGTCCAGTTGTTCCACATATCGCATACCTCAACCAATTCTTGTGAAATTTTGTAATCAGGTTCTATAGCTTTGTAATTTTTAATCGTTTCGTATTTTGGAAAATGTTTGAAAATGTGGAAATTAACACAAATGACTTAGCACCACACAGGTCAAGTCTTAGATAGCTCCACGGTCGACAGTTCTTAAATCCACTAGTTACGGGGACGTCACACTGGATGCGATTCGTACCGCGCTCCGATTCCAGCGTGTGAGTGAGACATCACATCCAATGCACGTGTACGCTATCTTCTTTACACCCCAGCGTCCGGAGCGAATCGAATCCAGTTTGACATCTGCCTTATAGTTCTAGTAATCAAAGCAGTTGTGCTATCTCCGTAACCATCTGTCAGCTGCATAACACAAATATCAGACAATAGATCGTACACATGTAATTTGGTACTTTATGCAATATCAGTCGCGCCGGAATGTGACGTGTAACTGTTTTAATTTACAGACTACATTCAAATACGAGCTGGTTGAAGAATTAAAATTCGCCATTAAGTTCAGCGGTGACGTAAAAGAGGTGAAGCGCCCGGCGAAAACCGACAACTCTCCCGAGGCCGACGCTCTGGCTGAAGCTGAAGGGAAGGACGAGCTGCGGTCTCTGCGCTCGCTGTCGGTGCGGTCAGCGAGCACGCGACGGTCAAGAAGTCATTCTCACAGTTCGCGACATTCTCCTTCTGATCTGAGTGTCCAATTTGCTAGGAGGAGGCGATATTCGTGATAGGAATAAAACAGAGCAAACGGATCGAGATGTGCTTGTTTTTTAGTGAAACCGCTTTGTCGCTTATTGATAAGGTTAATTTATAAATTAATATTTACTAAAAACAGTCGCATATTTTGTAATCAGCCGCTTCCAATAGCAGGTTTAAAATTTTTTATACCATGGTGTTGGCAAACTAGCACACGGTCCGCCCGATGGAAAGCGGTTACCGTGGCCTATGGACGCCTGCAACTCCAGGGGGCATATTTTTAACTCCTTTTTTTAAGAATTTTATATTGTAATCTTTCGGGAAAAGCTCGGCTCATTCTCCTTCGATCTTAGTGTCCAATTTGCTATGAGGAGGCGGTATTCGTGATAGTAAAACAGAGCAAACTGATCGAGATATTTCGTTATCAGCCAAGAGAAATCGAAGGCGAGACGGTTACATCATGGTCTTTCGTTTATTTGTATATTATGTACGACTTCATGTATTTTGATTCATCGACAGACCAAGATTACATATTTAAAGTTATAACCCTTTTCTTAACACCGTATCTTAAAAGATACACATTTTTATTGGTTTTCTTTTTTGCACCATCTGGCGCAACCAAGGCTGTAACTCTTTTTAATTTGCTGAAATAAGGGCAAAACGACAAAACTCTTTTGAGATTGCCGATTACACTCATGTTTTATTGTTAGTTTACATTACATGTTTAATAAAGTACGAGTATGTTGTTTATTTCTTACTGCTGTATAATAGGTAATTTATTTAAAAAATATGAGGTTATAATTTCACTGTAAGTAATCATCAAAACAGCAATTCACTACAAAATCCCTGTTTTGAAATACATTTTGAAACACACTTTAATTGTATAAATGGACATAACCCTCATCAAAGAAATGGTTATGACGTCGTTAATTTCCGTAAACCTTAGAACAGGCGATGTTGTCCGCTGTGATACATGGGGGCATTATGCCCGGACCTTGCATTCATTCCCATTGCCAATACAGTGCAGGCGAGTAGTAAGTGTCAGCGGAACTAGTGTCACTGTGAAATGAATCCCACCAATAATAACATAAATGTGAAAATGGACAAAAGCCGACAAAAGATCTAAATGGGTGCCAAGTTCTGTTCTCGGGGGTCTAAATGGATGGATAATATTTCGTGTGCTATATTCAGTAGATTTTGAATAACATAGTGCCTACCGATGGTTCGTATTAATATGCACACTGCAGCTGCGTCGCCTGAACTTGGCTGGACACGCTACCGCATGTCTAGATACGAGAGACCAAAAATATGAGATATGACCTTTTTCATTGCATATAATTATGCTGAAATAAGTTTGGGCTTAACATTAAAATAACCCAGATTTGTTTGCCACTCGAGTGGCGAATTAATTTGCACATTGAGTGCCACGTACGGTAGCGTCGAACGATGTGTTCATGAGTTCCATATGCAAGAGAAATGGTATGATGCGTCCTGGGATATCATCTCCAGGCTAGGTCAGACACCGCTCACCGATTGAAGTTATGCTGGTTCACTTCGCACTCCCTCAAGCTCTTTGGAATAACCTCGTGAAAGTGGACACTGCGCGACCGCGATCTTTCATGAGTCGCCATTAACCGGACAAATTGCGAAGAGACTTATAACTTCATCTGATCTCACTGAAGTATATTAGTAGATTGTATATGAAGGGCATAACCTAACCATTTTAGATGAGGCTATTTTATAAAGTAGTCGAGGTTTGAATGCTTGAGGTATACACTCTGCTTTTCACTTCGATTGTAAAGAAAATACTACAAGTACTTTATTTTACTTTAAATCGTTGAAAACACGATTTTATATCGCTTACCCTCGACCTAAAGTCGAACTTTTCGAGCAAGAGAAGTGAAAACAATATAATATACGAGTAGGTTCAAGACAGGTCTAATTTATCGTTCCGGGCATAACGACAAAAATTTGTAAACGCTACATATTTGGTTCCTGTGTCAATGTAATATTTGTTGACCTTTGTATCTCTGTACCTATTTACACCGTGAGCCGTGAGCCTAGCCTGACCGAGTTAAAAAGTCAAATTTTGTAGGCAATTTTAAAGATGTTTTAGAAACACAAACATTTATTACTGACATTTATCTGCAAAATATGAATAATAAGTATTACGGTCTTTTACTCTTACTTCGGATCCACAATACAAGTACCAACTCCTTACTGCACTCCCAACATACAAAATAATAACAGACACAAAATATGTATCTACTTTAATGTGGCAATTTCGGTAGGCCATGCAGTATGTCTTTTCGGAGCCAAGTTTTGAACCTGACCCAAAGGTCAACCAAAACCCAAAGCTCTTTCGTTAGAGGACCTAATCAAGCCACATATCTCCTATTGTTCCACGAGCACTGCTGAGTCAAGTTGTCACACGACCCGTTTAGGTGCGGCCTTTGCACTCCTATACATATTGGCTTCAACGTACACACGCGTTCAGAATTGCATGGGCAGTTTATGAATGAATTCATTCATAAATTGCCCATGCAATTCTGAACGCTATAGTACATCTAAGACGATCCATGGTGTAATGTCTGAGAAACACCACCTTTGGTGGATGAATAGACTGATTCTGGGCGACATACCGACAAGGCCGGTTTCCGACTGATCGCCTTGGTGCTTTTTTTCCCTTCTATACTAAACACGCCTAATAATAATCTGTGCCATCCTAGGCTTTAATCGGAAGCACTTATACTGATTCATCAGACCATACATATGAATATGTGTAATTTTTTATTTTATTGTGACCGGGATGGGAAAAAGAGGGAATAATCCTTAACAAAACTCTATCAGTACCAAAATTTCAGTTCAAAGGGCTGCTAGTCAAAGTTTCTGGGCATTTCCTTGAGTCCCATCTATTCAATCTTAAGCTATTTATCAAAAAAAAAAATGCAATATCCCATATCATTTCGTAATTCTAAGGGTCTTTGTTGGTGTAGGTTTACAGTGAGCCTTGACTCGTCCTAGCTTTGTCACCAAATAGAATGAGGAACCAGTATAGGGCTGTGACAGCACATTTCTCAAGCGGCGTGTTAATTAGCTGCCGACGCGAAGAGTGATGCGTAGCGTGTGTCGTTTTTGGGTCGCCGCGAAACGTATGACGCAACGGGGAAGAAATATTTGGTAACGTTGATAAAGAAAACGAAACGTTTGCTGACTAAAATTTTAATGAAGGTGTTATTATTGGCAAACAGTCTGCACTATTATAAATTGAGACATTGCAATTTAGTCCTAAAGGCTTATTTGAAGAACACCATGATATCCATTCATCACGCAAATGCTGTAAGTTTTCTTATTCTTGGGTCTTTGTTGGTTTATCTTTGGTTTCACTGGTTTTTTTTTTAAATTAACATAATATTTCTGAGAGATTAGTAAGTGGCTTTGCTAAATTTCCGCATTCGCGCCATTTGTACAGCATTGCTCTGCCTCCTACTATGCAAGGTGTGCCTCGAATGGTGTGACACCGACCGCTCCGAGGGCGTAGGAGCGTTCAGTTTGTCATCGACTTCCTTGTGGGACTCTTCGTCTTCGACTTTAGATTTCTTTGAGCCACCCGAACCACTTCCTGAAGGTTCCCTGTGACGAACAGGTTTAGTGTCGCTGCTACCGCTCAAGATAAACTTTATTTCAGCTTTTAGTTCTTCCATAAATGACACCTGAAAAATTAATTTAATTATTTATGACTTGTCAAGCTTAAATACCAACGTCGCAGGCATATTTTTAAAATGTACATTCTGTAGTCTTGTAGCGTACCCCATCTTGAAAGTGATAATAATAAGAAACAAAAACAAATTGCATCTTAGGAAGTTTATTATGAATTTCATTGTTAGTAGGTATCATTAGTAAATACATTAAGTACGATATTTACCCATGAGAAGAACTGAGAACTCGTCGGGACTATATTGGCAGGGGCAGGGGTAGGAATCACACCGGGTCATGCTATTCTGATAAAATGAAACTATTTTATATTTAAATGCTTAAACAGGAAGGAATAACTATACCTAGCTAAAACAGCAAAATATAGTAAGTATAAAGTTCTAATAATAAAGCTCTTAGATCTACACTACTTGCTCTAAGAGTTTCTTCATGAATCATGAATATTTGGTTCGGCGATGTTGCTTGTTTGCCGTGCATAAATACTCGTGGGTACCGCCGGTTTGTGATTTTAAATTACAAATATCTGACGCAATTTTATTTCTAGAGACTAAGTGCTTAACTCATATTTTAACATATATATTAATCCAAATAACTACACACGGGAGCCAGTCTATGGTAGAAATGAAGATGTCCGTGAAGTTAGCAGAGCATTTCCCAGCAGAACATTTTTTTATCGAATTTCTACAAGCATGCAACATAGTTCTAGAGTTCCTGATACTTTTTACACATAGTTCTATCAGTTTCATGAAGACACAAACTCTTACGTTTTCTCTATGTGATATCGCCCATAAATCAACGAGCATTTCAAAGATGGCGCAGATGACCGCCATGCCTGAGCCAGCAGCAAGGACGATGAAGACACCTCCCACGTTTGCAAGAACCAGGGGTTGAGCTTCTGCACTGCCCGCGTCATCATCCTGTTAAAACGATGTATATTTTTCAAGAGACAAATCATCGAGAATCATCGATCAAACACCTACCCCGAAATTCATAAAAAAATTAACAGATACAGACATAAGAAGTTAGTAAACTATTGTTTTTTGTATTTTTAGGGTGAATCAACTATTTCTTGTTGTTATTGTCCCATCAGCTAGGGACAAATGCAGCACAGTGTATTAGAAGAAACGTTGTAGTATTGTACAACTATGCTTGGTAGGTACATCATGGAAAGGGAATATAACTACAAAAAAAACATGTTTTGTGAAGTTTGATGGCAAAAAACCGTGATTTTAGAAGTGACCCACGAGCGTAGGACCATAACCATGGCAACTAGTGACAAGAAATAGTTGTAACTAATATTTAAAACGGGATAATTACCATGTATGTTTGTTTTATTGAGCACCCGATATTTCGATACTGTTGCAAGCGTCATGTACACGGAGTAAACTGACGAGCTGCGAGTTTTTCGTTGTGATCTACCCACACGCCATCTACCCTCTTACGGGATCGCTAATTTTGTGTGTTGTCACTGGGACTACTACCGTCCGCTTTCTCACTTGAAATCGAAAAGTGTCGAAATATCGGGTGCTCAATAAAACAAACATACATGGTAATTATCCCGTTTTAAACATTAAGTTATAATGCAAATGACCATGTTAGCTTAAAATCGTATATTAAGAAATAGTTGATTAACACTCTAACGGAAAATAATAACTTAAAATAAATATTTATGGATTTCCATATATGTCAATATACTCATCCACCCAAAGGTTGTCTGGAAGAGATCGCTTCTTAGCGATAAGACCGCCTGTTGTATACCGGTATTACCTGTGTTTATATTTTTGTGCTTAATTTATATTGTTTTAATTTCCTTGTTGATGAACAATAAAGAGGATTTGTGAATTCTATTGATAGACAAGGACAAATAATTATTTTGCTAAGCTGTGTTTGATAAACATAGGTGTGAGAACGATTTCTAATTTTACAAGCTTTTATTTAACTTGTGCGTTTGTTAGGGTCAAATCTTGCAAGCTGAATTTTACAATCTTCCCATTATTCGAATAAGCTGAAATTTCTCATGCTTATGAAGGTTGGATGACAAATACAATGCTATAGTACCAAAGTACAGTCAGCGATAAAAGCTTGTATCCAATTTTTTTTGACAATAAATTTATTTTGGATAGATTAAGATAGATTAAATTCAGAAATTTTAAATGGCACCTACGTGTTATCCTGAAAATTAGTCCTACATCTTTTAAGTGTCTACATACTGACCGCACATGCGCCTCCACCTCGTTTCTCTTTCCACCATTTATCTTTCATCCGCGTTAGTTTACCTTCTTCTTGCAGCTGCAATATTGATTCACTCATGGGTTGACGATACGGACTATCTGAAATTGTGACAAATTATTTCGATTTACTCTTGCAAACATAATGTATGCGTCACCATCGCGTACGTTGGTCGCTTTGATATTTTTATTACAAAGTTTTTATTTTTTATAATAAAGAATAACTACATTTAGTTATTCTTTATTAAAAACGAAAATTCATACTTTTCTTCATAGCAATTCCATAACCCTTGCTGTCAAGTAATCCTCCAACTTGAGCCACATCACAATTTCTCTCCACCATGTATTCAATTGATGTCGATTCCATCAGAAATGCGTAATTTTCTTCAGTTGATTTAGCCCTGAAAGCAAAGGTACATTATGACTACGTAAGATAGGTATTTGATTCGCCTTTTTTATATGGACTCCTATTTAATACTAATAAATATGTATACAAGCTTGAGGTTACGAAATATGTATAAAATACCTTTCCAATCCTTCATCATTAGTAGATGTTTGATACTCTGGATGTTCATCCATGTATTGATACATTTTCTGGTACAGCAGATTATCGGATTCCTGAAATTTATACCTATTAACCTATCTATTATCCTATTTATACCTTTTTTGTTTGAATCATCCGTTTTGCATTTTTATAAAATATTTTTACTTCGGAATGCTCGAGGATCATATCATTATAAAATGCATATCTGCATGTTAATATAGCCGCAGGTGCAAATAAGTACAACTAGAATGTAGTCTTACTTTGAAGAATCCCAATGTGGCACCCCCTTTTTTAGCTCCATATGTTATATCGTAAGGGTTATTTGCCAAGTCTTGTACTGTCTTTATAGCATAGAATTTAGACTCTACCGTCAAGAACGCAGCTAAATTAGCGGTGTATGAAGATACCATGATCAATGTAAAGAACCACCACATACTGCCAGCCATTCTTGTGGACACTGCTCTGAAATAAAAATTAGTATGGATGTTTTCCGGTTGTGATTTTTATCTTAATGTATTTTAAAAGCCAAATGTATTGATACACTTACATTGGTGCAATTTCAGAGCCCTGAGTAAGCACACTCCCTAGAGTAAACCAAAACGAATTAGCCATTGTAAACTGGTTGTCCAAAGTTTCAGGCTCCTCGATACACGGGTAAGGATTCTGCCATTCTTCTGGAGCTATTCTTCCTAGTAGAAATAGTAATAGGGATACCCCGACGTATGCTCCTGCCAACCAACCCCAGACCTAGAAGAAAAACATGTGTGATGATAGCGTTTTGATGTTTGTTCGTTTTAGTACAGTACATTGTGCTTGTCTTTTAATGATAAGTTTAATTTCTAAATGATATTGTATGGCATTAGCACCTTACCGGTAACCGATAATGTGGTATTTTTTACCAAGAACGATTACAATTATAAAGATACTTATTGATGGTGGATGATTTGTCCTCCTTGATAATTATTAAAAAAAGATGAACGATTAATGAACTGAGAAGCAGAAAGGTTCTCGTGTGGTGACTTCGGTACGAGAAATTAAGCGTGGGAAAGCCTAAGGCAAGGTTGATCGACTATTTGGTCAGTATCTCAGGGAACCATTGTTTATATATGCGGATGCTACCGCAAACAACCCTATATAATGAAAATCCTTAAAAAAGTACTTTGTGCAGTGCAGCAGTGGACAACGAACTATGACTTTACCTCCAAAGAGAATGGAGAGATGAAAGAGAATAAGTCTGGCGGTTGCTTCGTTGGCTTTTTGTATAAAATAGTTATTCCAAGATTCATGAAAGGGCTCGTAAAATCAACAGCTTTTTGACGCGCCGCTGTTATTGTCAAGTCGGTGATCGCAAAGTCCGCTCTCTGAATAAACGAATACAATATTTAATTATTCTAATAATTACAACTTCATAAACATTTTACACAAACAACTAATAAAATTTTAGGAAGATTATTTGTCTCACCCCGTCCATAATCTTCTCCATCATACCGTTCCACTTGCCGGTCTTTTTGTCCGGAGAACCATAAACGCCATCAGCCTGTATGTCGAAGGTGTAGTTGAACTCATTCATTTTGGACAACTCGTCGATGAGCTCGATGCCGAAACCCTCGTACCGATCGTTGCCTTCAAGCTTTTTAGGAGACTCCTTCAGCATGCCATAAGGTGCGCTCTGCAAAATGACTACTTAGTTCTCAACACCAATCAACTCACAATGGTGTAGAATCTGTATCATACATCTATACAAATAAGTACCTAAATACTTATGATTCATTAAAAGGAATAATACAAACAAGAAAATGTGGATACTGCAAGATGAGCTAGTTTAGATGTGACATGTCCTATCGGATATGGCAGATGGCTCAAGCGATTTTTCCAACAGCTGGAGAAAACACAACACTGCAGTGTTTCAGTGTTTGTCACTGAATGAGTCACTGATAAGAATGCGCGTGCAAACGTAAGTTGTGTTCACTTTCGAGTTTCCTTAAGGAATGAAAACAATTAGCTATCCATGATCTATTTATAGTTAATTACAGTATATTTATCGGCCAATGACATGACAGCATTCAATATTTAAAAATGAAACCTTCATTTTTTTTAATTATGAGTACTAGCCAGACCACCGTGCACTGGGAGTCATGTAGACCAACGACATAAACGCCGTAGCCCAGTTAAGTAGTGAGGCACTGTAATACGAGTAAGCTAGATAATAATAACTTATTGTCTAACATTGATAAGGTAAATACCCAAGCATTATTTTTCATTGTGTACGATACTTCTATTTAAATATTAAATATCATGGGACAATCTTACATAATTCGACCTAGTCCCACGGCAAGCTCAATACGGCTTGTGTTGTCGGTACTAGACGACGATATATATAATAGATAGATAGATATAAATACTTAAATACATAGAAAATATCCATAACTCGGAAACAAATATTCCTGATAAACACACAAATAAATCCCAGGATTCGAACCCGGGACCTCCTGCCTCGTAGGCAGGGTCACTAGCAACTAGGCTAGGAGGCCGTTAAATTCTAGTATTTCTGAGAGCCGAAGGCCTATTTTATTTCAAAATGGGACTACCCATTTTGAAATAAAATAGTAATAGTACCTACTGAGGTATGGTTTTGATTGCTAAAGTGGCCAAAACTACTGAGTTGAAGACATGACTTACTAATTACTATGTTAGCTTAAAATCGTATATAATTAAGACTTACTAAGGCTGTAAGAACAATGAAATGTTTTCCTTTCATAGACTCTGATCCTTCTGCCTCCGCTGAAGGTATTATGACTCTGGTTTCTTCGTACCCTTCATCAATGTTCCATGTGGCTACCTTCATAACAAAACATAATTTTTAAATAAGTAGACTAATATATTAATTTATAGACATTCAATCATTTTAAGAAATTAAAAAAATACTTATAATCAGTGGATAAATATACCATTTCTATGCCATGTGGCATCAGTTCAAGAATTTCTATTTCAAAATATGAACGCAGTCCATCGTCGTCGAACTTTATGAGACCGGTCAATCCTTCAATTTCCATCTGTAAAAAAAATACTTAGGTACTTTATTTTTATTAAATATCTTTTTTATAGAGAAGCCGCCAAAACAGGCACACTAATGATCGGTAACGAGGTAGGTGGTGTCTTCAGAGGCTACATGCAGCAGTGGATGCCCTGTCCCACTCTCACACGTGACACTTGAACCTTCTTCAAGCGCCATAGTTTTCACGGTCCCCACATAAGGGTCACAGTGACGTACATTAAAGCTAAACTGAGTGTTAGCCCATTTTCTGCTACAACTTCTGGTATATGATCTTACCGTTTTAAGATTATTGAGCAGAGTAGATCCAAAAGCCCATCCTGTCTTACTCTCACATGTGACGCTCGAACCTTCTTCGAGCGCCATAGCTTTCACGGCTCCTACATATAGCGTCACAGCGTCGTACATCAAAGCTAAACTGAGTGTTAACCCATTTTCGGCCACGGCTTCTGGTATTTGGTCTTCGGATAGCTCTGCTACTTTAACGTTGATGCTTTTTATGTAGTTTTGAATTGCTTCGGCACTGGGGTCGAAAAAACGAATTCCTGAAGTAAATAAATCAATAATAAATAAATAGTTAGGGGACTTACACACAACGGGATTACATTGTCACTGCTGACTTTCCATTTTGAAAGCAAATATTAAGTAATTATTATAGGTACATTTGTGATTATCTAAAGGAAATTAATTTTAATCGCTATTACTCCTTCCTTCCTTCCTTTGATAAGTACCTACGTTATGAAACTCATAAATTAATAATACTGGTTGGTTTAATCACACTTTCTTATTTTATGATTCTATTTTTAACAGTCTCAATAATAATATTATATATTATAAATAAATCAAGCTAAAATATTCTGTCGCATAATTCGTGTTACAATATGAATGTCTTAAGGATGACTCACACTAGAACGAACGGACCGGGCCGATCTGTCAGTTTCTATAGAAAACGTCTCGTGACATCCGAGGGCCTCCGAGCTCTCGTGTGATTATTTCAATAGAATTTTACAGATCGTCCCGTCCCGTCCCATCCCGTCCCGTTCTAGTGTGAGTCATTCTTTAGGCGGCAGTTTCATAAAGGTAAGCGTGTCTACCAACGTATAATTTCAGCGTAATAAAACGTATATTATAAGGAAATAAAAACAATAAGGGTATCTAGGGTATCTATATCTATAGGTACAAACATTGGTCGAGTTATCGTTAGAAAATAAAAAGTGTTAAACCTTAGAGTCGTGTACGTGTAGACCATACCCAAAAGGTGATCAAAATTATATAAAAAATTTAATAAAAAGAAGCTATGTACTATTTAATTTACCTGTTATATTCGATCCTCCGTATTTAAATGGGTCCAAGTCAACAGTCTGGAAGTCTGGGGTCATTATAACGTAGCTATGTTCATCAGACAAAATGCCCACTTGCTGCGCCTGTAGCAGGATTGTTTCTAAAGTCTCTCTTCTGCAGTTGACGAGGTAATTAAGAGAGCCAGACTTCTTTATCGTCTGTAAATGGGCTCTGAAATAATGATACTTTCTGCATGAATTTGAGGGTTCGTAATATTTAGTAAAAGTTTTCTAATGAATGTAAGTGTACTGCAATCTCACACTATGCGAATGTGGATTGGGATAATCTGGTTATGATTACATTTTCGCACAGCGGCCTTTTCTATATTGAATAAAATATGGAATTAAATATACTTCAAAATAATAGAAAACCTAAAACTACATAAAGATACTTAAATTTGGAACACACACCCTCTCGCAGGAAATCACTACTAACAAGGCTTAGATTTACAACGTCCACCATACAATGTGACAGAAAAATGTTTTATGTGCATCTAATTCTAATTTATGCGAGGGCGACCAATGGCGACCAGTAATTACCGTTTGACAGATGTTTGTTTACGAAAATTAAGACATATTTGAAAAGAGAACTGTACCTAATTTATTGTCAATGTGGTTTCCATTGAGTTCTTATTTAAATTCCACCTTTTTGCTGTCGCACTGTACCTAAAGGCCGCAGTACTACGAAAATTTTAAGTGGAAAAATATCTGCACTTACCTATAATCGTCGCCATCTGGTAATTGCATGACAGTGATTAAGACGTCGATGCCAGTGTCCAAATCTTGTAATGCGAGAATGGCGTCAAAGAATGGAAGTAATTCGGCACCCTCGTAAATAATAGTAAATTCTTCCCATCCTTTGTTTACAATAATATCGGCGAAAGCCTATAAATTATAAAAAGATTTTTATATTGTTAGTATACAGTGTGTAAATCTAATACGGGCGAACCTCTTAAGGGTGGTTAGTATAGGACATAAGAAATGTAATTAAGTAATTTTTAAATGGAATTGCAATTACATAATTTTATCCATAGAAAATAATTCGGCCCGCAATGTAATGCAAACACACTCGCGTAAAACATTCGTTCACAACTGTCACCGTCAAATTTTTTATAGTACATTGCTGCTGAAAACTTTATTAAAAAAATAATTATGGGGTCATAGTTAAGTTAACTTAAAAATATGTTTTAATTATTGATAACACTAATGAATTCTATGTTCAGTTAAATTTATCGCCCGTATTAGACTTACTCACTGTATAATTATGTTTTGAATTTATTCATATACATAAGTTAGCTAAGTTCTTGTAACATGGTAAATAAGAGAAAAATCACAAAAGATATACTTGGGTTGGCAATAATTTGCGTTGCCAACGATTGACGACTAAGATAATTTAAAATCAAATTCCGTGCAACTGACTATACCACAGATTACACAGACACTGCATTAGTTAAATTTTTCCGGCCATATTCGTTTGGGCATATCCGCCAGATCTGCCAATAAATGTAACGAACTAATGTAAAAACGGGCTGAGCGGTTGTCGGAGTCTGGACATAGTGTACCTTTTTGTAGCATTCGGGGTCAATACTCCTGGTCGATGGGGTCCTACGCAAGTTTTTCGTAGAAATCGCGATACGTCCGGTTGATGTTACTGGTGACCGAAGAGCTGGTGGCTTCCTCGCACTACTTATCAGCATTTCGATACAACGAGGAAATGCCACCAGCATCCTAGGTACAGTGCCTTAAGGATCTATTTTAGATTTAAGGTGGGTGGACGCAGCTAGGTAAGTTATACTTACTGTATAATGTTTGGAAAATAAATGTTTTATTTTATAAATGTATGGGAAATTGATCTGGTCGATGCCCGGCGGATATACCCACTTTGGAGATCCAACGGATTTCCCGAACGCATTAGGCCAGCATTTACAAAGAGAATGAGATCACCACACATGTGCACAGTTTTACTAGTAAATTTGTATGATTCTACGTGGGCATAACTGACCACCACCTTACACTTTTTTCCTAGTTCACCCCTTAAACACGATAATTACTTATAAATAATTTTAATTTTCAGGAAATCAGATGGTAAACGTGGGTTCAACTGAAATAAGCGGTCGCGCCTCCATACCAAATTAGTACGGGACTGCATATGTGCGGTGACGCCGGTGACTGCGATTTGTCTTGTACGCTCAATCAATTACTTGAGGTGGATTCTGAAAAATACACAATCACAGCATTAACGGCAGAGTTCGTCGAAAATTCTCATGTGCTCGAGAATTTTCGAAGAACTCTGCCGTTAATGCTATGATTGTGTATTTTCTTCCAATGTTCAAAATGCTAAAGCATACAAGATTATTAAAAATAATGATATACTTGCGAGTATGCCACGTGGTTTGGGTAAAGATTAATGGCTGACCAGTTCCGATTGTACGCAATTGACTGATCTACTAGTAGCTGCGGAACTTCAAGAAAATCGGATATGGATTGTACGTGCTTTAGTGCTTGCTCGTTTGTTGGGGCGAAAACACCAAAAACATTTCCCTGAAAAAGAAAGTCATGATTTACGTTTTTACTACAAGCAGTCTTCTGGCTCGCCAAGTTTTTAGAAGAGTTTATCAAATACTAGAATCATTTTGTTTATAAAGAAAAAAGAAACAAAATAATAATGTCAATGTGATTTCAAAAGCGTATAGGGGATTTTTATGCCTTTTGCTTTACTTATACTCTAAATAAATGTACGGTGGAAACACTTTTTTTAATCTTCTCGTCTTTGTAAATTAGACTTTAGCTTTACCTCTAAAACTGAACACATAGCACTGTGTGCCTCTAGTACATCTCCAGGTGTGGTGCGTACTACTTTGGCCTCATAAGGATCATCTTCGCTTGAAACAGCCTCTATGGCTACGGTAAAGGCAGCTTCTAACACAAACCCGCCATCATCGCAAACAGCGCCTGTAATAGAATAAAATGACAATTCAACTAGCCGTATACAATTTAAGGTTAATCCCTCCCAATACCGTTCTGCCACCGCGAAACTAGGTGCGGAGTAGCGTTTTACGTTAAGGTACGTTGTCTTCCTGCCCAGCTTTGTTTTGCGAACATGTAAGGAGTCTCTCAAGGAAGAACTCGGTTTCTGCAAATATATTCCCAGCGAACATTAATTCAGATTTTTGTAAATCAGGTGTAAATAGACATTTCATTCAAATGAGACTCTTTAAAACGGATTTATCGCGTGTATTAACACTATCACCCTACATTTCGAGCCGTTTACAGCACTCGTTATTACAGAGTTAAATGATGACTCATCATCATTTAAAGTGATATTTTACATCTTATGAAGATGCAGGCGATCCTGTACAAGTGTACATTTTCTTGAGTAGGTAATTGATTGAACAAAGTGAGAGAGCAGATTTAAGGATTAAAACATAAAAACCCTTTACCTACTCAACATTCTCAACTAACAATGTAGCTTAAGTTTAGTTTTTATTTTGATTTATTTTTCCTTTACGATATTTTATAATATGATTCTAAAAGTAAAAAAACAATACAAAATACATATAAACACATTTTTAAAAAACGTAACCTAGGGTGCCGCGGGCAACGGGGTAAGGCCCAAGCTGCCGGTGGATAGGGCCCCAAAGAGAGGAACCGCCGGACTATGCGCGCCGTGTCCAGGATTATCGCCTTCTGCATCTGACCCTTGATCCAACCTCGACTTTGTTGCGAGAGCTTCTTTAGATATTGGTCGGCCAGTTTTATCAAGCATTTTTCATTGAAAATAAATTATAATATATAATAAATCCTCCCGCAATGTGTCTGGGTTAACTTTGTTTATACATATTTCCAATTTCAAATCGGTAGCGTAAGTAGTTTTGGAGATATTTAACGATGTGACAGACAGACAGATAGGCAGACAGACAGACTGAGTGGCACCATAAGTGTTTTTATCATTTTGGTACGGAACCCTAAAATCTAGATACGAGTAATATTCATACTATAAGTAAAGTACAGTCTTCCAATCATAACTACTTACATTAAACGCCATTTGCGCCAATCCAGTTTTAGCCGCTAACCCAGCGTTAACTGTCAAATTCTAACACTTAACTCCGGATTAGTTGGCTTACCCCGGTTAGTGCGAGTGGCCAGTACTTACCAATATTCTTTTGAGTTCTTCCATATACCAAGCAACAAATTATAAACACTAGACACTGACTCCGCATGTTAACTACATTCACCCTTTACCAATCCGACCATTACTCCTAAAGACATGTGTTAGTATATGGGATTAAACAGAAAAAAAATGGTTTTAAATATTTAGATCAATGCAAAGATAGTAACTGAATTATGCCACGCATCTGTTCGTTGTAGTCGGATAGAAATAGCCAGACGCAGCCGATTAAACGATGCATTGAGATCGTTCCAAATGATATAATAGTTTGTTTAGTGTTGTGTTGTGACTAACAGGTATCGTCACGTACACGCATGCGCGTGACGTATTGCAAAGTAGGTCTAAAATTACAAATCAGCATTAAAGAACTCCTTACAAAATTAAAAACTCGAGCCACGATCAGTTTTAGTCGAAACAATTAAGATATGGCCTCGGCATTTTAACGAATATCAGCCGAACTAGCTCTCAACTCAATAGTATTAAAAAAAACTGAGCAAGTGCGAATCGGACTCGCGAGTTGAAGGTTCTGTACCACAACAATTCACAATTATTGTGGTAAGGCATCCTCAGTGCGCAGCTAATTTATGGCTATAAGATTTTCCGAAAATATCATAATTTCCTACTATAAATTTTGATTCCCTATGCAAATGTATGGGAAATGCAATATGAACAGGTCAGCCGTAGTTTTTTTATTGCGTCGACTTAGAGGTTTCTTTTTTTGTGGCTTCAGAGGAACGCAGACCTCAGTATAATCTTGTTCTTTCGTGTCGAGGTTCCTAGATTGTTGACGCCCAATAAACAGCGGTGTTGACGGCCGTGGCCGTCGCGTCCCTCAGGTCAAGTTCCGAGCTGGAATACGGGCATGCGGGGCACGCCAGCAGGTGGGCCATTGTCTGCGGGGCCGTATTGCAACCACATTCCGTCGAGTGCTCACGAAGCATTCCCCATTCAGCCATGTTGTGCTTGCAACGCCCGACCTGGGTCCTTAGCCTATTTAGTGACTTCCAGATGGGCCATGATTCTTTATGTCTCAGTATAATAAAATGATGATTTTAACTTGTTACCTTTACGCATTCCCGAGATAAAGGATCTTGACAATCGGACAACAAAGTGACCCTATCCTATAAGGGTTACATTTATTTTTATTTTGACGTACAGAACCCTAGTTATCAAGATTAAATAACATGGGTAGTAGATTTGAAACAGTTTGAATAAGCAAAGTAATGGGAAAATGATGCTGCATTAGATAGGTATATACCAAATCCTAAACTATAGGTAACAAGTCTAATGTTGAAACAAAATAGATTTATTCTAACAATACGAGTATTATTTATTGTGGTAAAAATTTTACTCCACATCATAAACAATTAATTTAAAAAATAACGTAAAGAAACCTAGGGAAGGGATTTCAGAAATTTGGTAGAATAGAAACCAACAGAGTAAGCGTTGTCAATTTTCCTTTGGTCACTTTCTAAGTAAATCATCAAATCAGCTCTTAGTTAACTTAAATTATAAATGCCCTTAATATAAACTGTAGCTCAGGTATAGATAAAATCACAACAAAGTGTATCAAAAGCATAAAACAGTATTTGATTCCAAACATAACCAACTGTGTTAATAAATGCCTGAAAGACGGTACGTTTCCGGACTCGTTGAAAGTAGCAAAAGTAACGCCAATCTATAAATCGGGAAATAAAATGGATCCAGGAAACTACAGGCCAGTGTCAGTATTACCCATTATTTCAAAAATCTTTGAAAAACTTATCCACCGTCGCCTAGATAATTATTTAACGCAAAAAGATTTTCTTTCCAAAAGTCAATATGGCTTCCGCTCTGCATCAAGTACCTTATCAGCAGCAATAGATTTAGTTACAAAAATTAAAGCAAACATAGACGCGAAAAAGATTACTCTCGGAATATTTATTGATTTAAAAAAGGCATTTGACACGGTCAGCCATTCACTACTATTAGAAAAACTAAAGGCAATAGGAGTAACCGGTAATGCATTTCAAATGTTAGAATCATACCTTAAGAACCGATATCAGATTGTTAAAATTGGTAACGTCCAAAGCACTCCTCAAATGATCACCTGTGGCGTACCTCAGGGATCTATTCTTGGCCCGCTTCTTTTCCTCATTTATATAAATAACATTTTCTCAATACCAATACGTGGAGAGATAAGCCTTTATGCAGACGACACTTGCATATTTTACTTTGGTGATTCAATAGACGAAATCGTAAAAATAGCACAAAGTGATCTTAATCTTCTCCAGGAATGGTTTCAAAACAATTTGCTCACTGTTAATATCGCCAAAACTAAGTACATAATATTCAAATCAAAATACAAAAAAGTTAATGCGGATTTCACACTTAAATTAAATAATGTAGTAATAGAACAATCTAAAGAGGAAAAATACCTTGGACTTACGCTAGACAACGAATTAACCTGGAAACCACACATTAGTAAAATATGTTCCAAAGTGTCGTCGTTGAGAGGCTGTCTTTACAATACTGCATACTGTTTTCCCAAACATGTAAGATACACCTTATATAACTCGCTTGTGAAGTCCCACTTGAACTACCTCATAGAAATATGGGGTAGTGCAAATAAAACTACGCTTAAAACATTACAAATTGCCCAAAACAAAATTATAAAAACGATCTTTCGTTATGATTTACTGACTTCCACCAAAAAAATATACTCAGAAACCAAAATTTTGAATCTTAATCAATTATATTTTTACAACACGTGTATTCTCATACGAAAGATAAATGAAAAAAAAAATACACTCAACACTGGCCTTTCAAACAAAATCAGAAATAGGAATACGACCTTTACGGAGTACTTGCAACTTGTCTCTAAAACCAGCACGAACACAATTTGGCAGGAAGAATATAACTTTTGAAGGGGCACAGTTTTATAATAAGTTACCAAAATATATTAAAGAAAGTGAAAGTTTCAATATATTCAAATACAAATTAAAAGAATATGTAATTAAAAATATCTAACTCCGGCCCTGTAAACTTTGTGAAGTACCCACTCAGACTTTAAATTGTATTCATATCTTTTAACTAATGCTCGCTGTTTACCTTATGCATAAATGTGTAACTATATTTTCTCGTTTTAAGTGAAATGTAAATTTCTTTGAGAAAAAATAAATTCTTTAACCATAAATTATTTTCATATGACCAAA
Source organism: Lathronympha strigana (assembly GCA_949128165.1). Lineage (NCBI taxonomy): Eukaryota > Metazoa > Arthropoda > Insecta > Lepidoptera > Tortricidae > Lathronympha > Lathronympha strigana. The sequence goes on from OX421911.1 coordinate 9,133,532, forward strand.
ATCATGAAAAATATCAAAATCGTAAAAATATATTTTCACAATGAAAATACTTAGCTAAAATACGCTCGCATCGCTTTCTTGTGCAAATATTACCTGTGCGACCTCTAGAATATTTCAGGGACACATGAAAGGGCTGTAGCAACGCTTTTTATAAGCTTAAACTTTGCTTAAACCATCGAGACCCAGGGTGGGTGAAAACTCGTCGCTCGGTGGCAAAGCGTTGGACGTTGCGTTTCGTCTTTCTTACGCTAGATGGCGCAAATATCAGTATGGCCAAATAAATATAAAAAAGACTTTTTCTGTATTTAATTTAATTATACGAGTATGTATTATGTATTTCATCAGACGGAATGGAAGTACGTCTTAATTATATATTTATCGTATGTCATCTTTACATGTCACTGCAATACAAAATAAAATGACCAAAAGTAAAATTTAAAGCTTGAGTTATTAAAATAGTCCACGACTTTCCCAGTCAACTTCTTGAGCTCTTCGATGTTGCCACCGAATTTAGTAGGTATGCGAAAGTTCAAGTTGGAAACACATATTCGTCTTCGTTGAGACTTCGAACAATCTTACACAAATCGACCTAGTCTCACATTTTTGAACCTCTCCACTGAACGCCTCGGATCATGTAACAAGGAAATGTGCATAGAGGTATAACTACCGTTAAACGATTTTCTTATCGAATATTTCAACAAGGTACTTAGCGATAAATTAGCAAGCGTGTACTTTATAGTTACGAAGTCTTTGAATGTTGAAGAGATAAGATAACTGTTACGTGTCTTTTACTTCTTGAAAGTGAACAGTGACCAAATGTTTGGTAGATAAATTTTATCCTGAATAATAATACTATCGATTAGTATAATAAAATAGGGAGTGTTTTTTTTTTTAATTTTAGCTGGTTCAAGTCCCGGGCGAGGTAAGCGAAATTTAGAAAATCTTTGAATGCAGTGCTTTAAAAAAATAAAGGAATGTCTTCTTTAAGTAAAATGAGCCAGCTTAAGGATTTAAGGTAGTTTCCCTCCAGGGCCGGACTTACCTTTCCACACTGTATATTTATATTCCTTAGGTCTTGGAACCAGCAAGTTTGAAATCAACAATAAAATGTACTAATAGAATTTAAAGTAGGTACGCGATATAACGTAGTAGTCCGCTCCATTATTTGATAAATCAAAAGAAAAAGGTCAACTGGATTCGCCGACACGTGACATCCCAGTTTACATACAAATGTCTTTGGGCCGAACGTTTGAACCCAAATATATCAGATGTTTAGCATAAATTGCTATGTAAATAAAAACAACAACCCTCCACATATGAGAAGGACGCACATCGAGCAATGTTATTTGTAGTGTACTCATCCGCAAAATGTTCATGATTGTTGGAGATTTATCGGGAACGATTGGATTCGGCGTTAAGTGTTCTAAAGAAAATGATATAACAATGGCAGTTCAAAACGTTGAATGTTGAAATTTAATTTTAAGGGTATACAACAACTTACTTTTTGCTGATGTAGCTTTGAATACTGAATAGACACAAACGTAGTTAGTAATTTTTACAGTGCAGTTTCAAAGAAATTTCTCCCCGTGCACGTAGCGGCTGCGGAATGAGCTCTTTTCGGAAATTCGAGAGACTATATAGATGAAATAGTAATAGGATTTTTCATATAATGCGTGTAAGTTTATAAAAGTATCGGAAACGCAATTGTAAGACCCCTGGAGTGTCCGAAGTCCATAGGCAAACCGTATGCTAGTTCCACATAAGCATGGTATACCACATAAGCGAGACACCAAGTATGAGGTTTGATTTATACAATTTGATATTATTGTGTAAAAAATATTTATGGAATGACAATGAAACTACTAAAATGCATCAGCCTGTTTTGCTGACAGATCGGTGGCACCAACAATATTTTTTTGTGAAATTCAAGCAAGTAAGAATTTCTTAACAGCTTCAGAAGCTCTGTACTCATATGTTCACTCATTTCATAATTTATACATTACTTTATTACATTAGTACGCTCATAATTTCATTCACAGCGTTAAAGTAGGGCTGTAAAACAAAGTTTTAATTGTACCAGCAAAATGCTCCAGGGTTTAGGGCTCAGGGAAACTTTGTGCATACAAAACATGGTGAAGCCATACATCAAGTCGACGAGACAATTTTCCACGCCACATAAATCCACCGTGAAAGTAGACAAGTTAATATGAGATTTCATATCAGGGAACAACGGAGCGACGCCGCTCTAATGAATAAATAAATTGCTCGCGTCTACGCTCAATCTTAGTTTAAAATAAAATTATACGGAAATTTACGTGAAAGATGGCACATTACTGGCTTTTGACTGCGTATGAGCTCGTTTCTAAGCTTATTATAATTTATATAAGACTTGAATTGTGAATACATCAAGGAGAAAATTCCTGAAGATGAGTCTTATAGATGCAGAACGCGGTAATTCTGAACACAGCGCATAGTCCAGCGGTTCCTAATTCCTATCTCTGTGGCCCTCACCACCGGTAGCCTGGGTCCCGCTCCGATTGCCGGTGGCACCTTAGGTTAGGTTTTTTTTATAATATATTTAGGTACCTATATAAAATTGCTACGGTGCAAATTAACACTCACGTATTTTAATCACAATAGGCGTGACATGTGTTGTGATAAAAATATGTGTGTGTTAACCGTTGCAATTTAATGTCAGTATGACTCATCATCATCATCATCATCATTTCAGCCGAAAGACGTCCACTGCTGGACATAGGCCTCCCCCAAAGATTTCCAAAATGACCGGTCCTGCGCCACCCGCATCCAGCGGGCATCAGTATGACTCACGAAAGTTTAAATTATATATTTAGGTAGGTATATGTATTTTGTATCGTCTTTGTATTTTACTTTTATAGTCATTTAATTATAACGAAAAACGAAATAAAGAGATATACCTTATATATATAACATGCTAATATTGATGTCTTATTTTTTAGCACCTTATAAATAAATAATTTTATATAAGGTGCTAACAAATTAGTCACGGATATTTTTACCGCTGATAGTACTCGGTTCTCGGAGTACATTTAGGTATGAAACATCATGAGTTTTGTTATGTTTTTTTGGAGAAAACTAGGAAACAAATTTGCAACGTTAAAACACGCTGTTAGTGTGATTATTAAATGAGTACTCATTGAACATATTTTAGTACCTCTTTTACCTAACACCTAACTGACCACTTAACGTCAAATCAAATACTCGATTGTCAACGTCATGCTAAACTTTTGTCAGTTAAATTTGCACATGGTGATTATTTTTAGACGGAATTATAATTATTATTTTTGTTCGGTAAATGAAAACAAAAAAATTATATACAAAGTTTCCTTTTTTTTTCTTTTTTTTTTCATTAATTATACTTTAAATTTAATTGTTTTAATACAATGTATTATCTCTTAAAATATCCGTGACTAATTTGTTAGCACCTTATAATTATGTAGTGTTATCACTTTCATCATGGAAGAAACAGTGAGCTACGACTGCTGCGTTTTACCAGTAGTCTAAATTAGTTTGGGTAAACCAGATCTCTAAGAATTGAAATGACTGGATCAATTTGTGTGACATTCATAATATCGTCTCTTAACCCACAACACAAGCATAAAAGCTTATTGTGAATGATAAAAAAAGATAAATTCATAAATACTTTAAAATTGGAAAAACAGTTAAATTTACGAAATGAAACTACACAAAACCTTAAACTAAAATAACTTTAAAAGCGGTCTGGGTTGATGAAGTTTGCAAGCATTTCAATTTAATTTACTGCTCAACAATATTTTAACGAGCTAGCCATCTGTGTACATTTGGAGTGTGCAATAATCCTGCGATAGCGTATACAGTGTGGACCAGAATGAAGGAATTTAAGCAAATGGGGCATTGTTTATGCTTTAATATTCGTCAATGAACTATGTTTATATTTCTAACAAAATTTTGAGACCAAAAATATACTGCATCTCAACCCTAGCAAGTATGTAATTCAATGACGTTATCAAGACTAAGTTAGGACCTTTTTAACCGAACCATTTCGACACGTTTATGTTAACCGTAAAGTTGACTTGTTTATTCGTTTAATATCCAGTTTTAATAGCCAGTTATAATTTAAGGAGTTCTATGAATTCCTCATGAACTCCATCATTGGAATAGAAATCACACCGATGGGTTTCAAAGTACTTCCTTACAAAGAAAGATGAATCGGATTGTACCTAGAGCTGGAATTATTACGGAGTTCCATTTTGCTATCCCTGATCTTCCACTCCACCAAAATGACGGTTTCCGTAAAAAAAAAACAATTTTAATGTTCAAGTTACTCAAGAAAATCCTCAAATCATAATGCATGTAAATAAACAAATAAATATTATAAGACAATCTTACACAAATCGACCTTGTCCTACAGTAAGCTCAATAAGGCTTTTCATGTGGGATACTAGACGACGATACATATAATAGATATATACAAATACTTAAATACAAAAAAAAAAATCCATCACTCAGGAACAAATATTGTGATAATTTCACACCTTTTATATGCCCTGATCAAGATTTGAAACTGGGACCTCCTGCTTCTTAGGCAGGTTCACTACCGATTAGGCTAGGAGGCATGTGCCGTTCAGAAGCGTTTTTTTCAATTCCTCATGAACTCTATCATCAGAATAGAGTTTATTAAATAATATTTAAAACGGGTCACTCACGTAATTTAGTCGATTTTCGCTCGACATGTTTCGTTCTTTACGAAGATCGTCATCAGGAGCGACCACCCGCGAGAGAGGCAAGTCGTACACTGCGGGCTAATGCCCTATAATTTAATATGCCCTAATTTATGTTCGAGTCTCACGAGAGTTTTATAGTTAAAACAGAATAGAGTTATTATCAAACGGAACTACTAAGGTAATTATTTCCACACAAACAAAAGATTAATGTCTCAAATCGGATGATAGATCTGGGAATTACTATTATTACTCTATGCCACCCTGGTCTTCAATGCCTGATTTATACTTATCGTAAAAAATGCTCGAGTTTCTTAATACCCAAAAAACCATGCATTTCACGTTTGGGGATTTGCCTCGATTCCTAATGGATGTTATATTATGAACAAACTGGGACTAGTGGAACCTGACTGGAATTGAGATCCTCCTCCTTTTGAAATTTTTCAGTTGGTTGAAAATGAAAGGAACTACTTCGATAGATATCTTCGACTTTATTAGTGGTGTTTGAGCAGTTCATTGTCGAACGAGTCATTTTCTGTTTTAAACCTGACGTTGCACGCAGTCCGCGGTCGAGAGCGGCCTGTGTGCTTAGCATGAGTTGCACGCAAGTGTATTCGATGGTGACTGCGGCGCTCGAAAGTGTCTTACTACACTGGCAGGAACGAGACGGACATTCCCCCGAACGCCGCAGTAGTCGCTATCAAATACGGTCATGCACAATTCATGGTAAGCACACTGAAGTTAACGGAGCCGTTTTAGCATCTTTTGCCAGGCGAGGTACATACACTATTTGGGTCTTTATCGATATAGTACTGTAGAAAACGGCCTGTGAAATCGACATTGTGGAAGTCCCTGGAAAAAGTTTTTGTTATAAAGTTCTTATATTATGTGCCAGTATGAACTCTGGCTGACCTATATTTAGTTTAAGGACAAATACTAATCTTATCTGAGTTGAAACTCTACCATTTCAGAGAGGGACCACAAAACTGGTTGGCAACATCATCTGTTAATTGGATGTCTGTCATCTATACAATATATATCAGAAGTCAGAAAGAGGTGCGCTATTGTTGCGAACGAATATCTCATTGCAGCCAGCTCTATGATCATCTCCGGACTATCCAACACTTTTGTCCAGCAGTGTAGGTTTTTCTGCATAAATGATTTTGATAAAATATTTATGAAAGTTTTTCTTGACACAAGATATTTACGAATCCTACCCCATTTGTGACACTTAGATTTCAAAAAATTACATAACTCGAGTAGTATAAAGTCAGCTACTAAATCTGGGTCTTGTAGCGAAGTAGATCAGTGTTTACACGTGATATATTGCTTGTAACTGTAGTTACATTGCGTTGCAGAAAGCTGCTACACATAGATAGAACTTAAGGCCCGTAGCAACCGTTCGTGATAAGAGTTCACACTTATCTAGTCTTTGTCAAGACGAAATAGCTGAAATAACAGCTCTACTACCAGTCACGTCCCATATTCGTTCCTTGCAAGCCTGCAGTTGTACCTAACTAAGAAAGAATAGGATGTACTTACATTAAAACACTTGCCCAATTATGCATCTTATTCAATAAGAATAAAGTTTACAATTCAATGAGATTGCTTCGGTTGTTAAGGTAGAAAGTAAGTACTGTAGCGGATGTGCCTGGGCGCAGCTGTTAGATCTCATACTTGTACGGTTCTTTGTTAGGACTTTCAAAAGAGTTTCTCATTCAAGTTTCCTAGAGCGAACATTATTAGCTTGGAATTTGATATTTTGTTGAACTTTGCCATTTCTGCCTTAATTGATGTTTTTGAAGTGCTCGCTTCGGATCACTTTACTTACTTTGATTGAATCCAAGAGGAAAATTTGTAGTATTTTCTCTGAGGACAAATATTAATAAAAATCTGACATTCGAAGACTTACCTGTTCTTTACTTGTTATTGTAAAAGTAAACAGTTAACAAATAACGTATGTAACGTGAAAAATACATTGCTTACGTTGTTTCAAACTTTGAACAATATTGAAGTTCCCAATTATGTGCAATTTTTTTGGATTGATGAAAAACGTAAATTTGTCTGGCGGATGCCCAGCGGACATAAGTGGGCCATATACGTCCGGGCAATCCATCGGATCTCCATGGTGGATATTATTTATATTATATTTATTGGCAGACTCGATGGATTACCCAAACGCCGGCTTTTTACTTGAGAAATTTCATATTCTATTCAAAAGACCTTGGATGATATTGAGCGATTCAGAGTAGAAATTAAAAGCCGTAATATTTTTCGACAAACGTTCACCTCCATTTGGGACTTAGTGTTGTTTGTATTCAATTTTGAGCCATTCATAACGCGTTACCACTTTTTGCTGTAAACTTCCGCTTCCGTCCTATGATCATTGTATTGACCATAAGCAATCAATCGCACAGAATTCGTGTGAGCTCCGAAGAAGTGTAGCTATTGCGGATCTTGAGGCCAAACATTTTGGTTTCTCTGAGTACGTCCAGCACTGGGAATGCATAGATTTCCTCCCGCTGGTATTGAACGAAGTTTAATCAAGTTTGTGTACTGTGATTTTGTCCAATTTTGTTCTGGTGGAGTTATTAACAATCCTTAAACTCTTGTTAGCCTGAAAATACCCGGACAATCGTTCCACCCTTACGTGGTCTCCCTGCCGCTGATTCGCACAAAACGCTTTGCCTCCAGCTTTGTTACGCGAACAGCTAAGGAGTGGAATTCTCTACCTGCGAATTTATTCCCTGCCCACTAATATAACTTGGATCTTTTTAAATCGCGAGTGAATAGACATCTTTTAGGCAAGCATGCTCCATCCTAGACCACATCGACACTTACCATCAGGTGAGATTGTGGTCAAATGCTTACCTATTCCTCAATATATATAAAAAAAAATATATTCACAATTCTTACTTTAATTAATTTGTTTTTTTATATACTTGATATGATTGAAATAGGTAGTGCATCTGTCTTTATACCTTTATGTACGTTAAAGCTAAAATACTTTTCTAGAAAATATATAATAATTCGATGGAAAATAGTAAAAAAACAATAAATGTAATAATATTGTCTTCTGTTACCGCGATTGTTATTCATTTAATTTTTGCCCCATAAGCCAGTTAGGGAAGTGTTCGTAAATTGTATGTAATGTTAATCCTCACAGGGTTTTTATTATTTATAATTTTAATTTTAGTTATAGAATGCCCTTCAGGCAATGTATTACTAGCTTTATAAGCCCCTTATAAAGCTTTATATTTTTAATTATTTTTGTAGGTATGTAGGTAGTTTGCACAAGTCACTTTTTTGATTGACGGGGAGGATTCGCATTCTCTCAGTCATCATTTTAACCCTGTGAAAACGAGTGCTGTAAAGGGCTCGAAACGTAGGGTCATGGTGTTAATAATAGCGATTAATCTGTTCTAAAGTGTTTAATGTTAATGAAAAAATTGGCAAAAAACCTTTCTTGCCATATATTATTTTATTTGATACCTACCTATATTAATATTTTAAGAAAAATAAAACCGATGTTCATGGACTTTTAATTAAACTCCTACAAAGCATTTTATACATGTTTTGCATACATGTTCTTTATAAAATAGATTCACAGCTTTTCCTTTGTTCAAAGCGTACAACATTAACATTAAAGTTAATAAATTGTAAAAATAATGGTTGTCCTTAACCCTCATGTCGTATTTCTAAATGCAAGATAAACATAATACAAAATGCTCTATCCCAATTTATCAGCAAACGTCACCTTTTGAAATATAATCCAGCATCAAATTTAATTACGGTAGTCAGCGGCGCAGCTCAGAGTTGTATCTGCACTACAGTTCACTGGGAACCACTAGATAAAGGATATGCATAAAGGAGCTGCCACTCCACTGTGGCCTTATCTTAAGTTTGTATCTAGAGTAGTATACCTACTATAGTCGTTAGCGAGTTCTTAAACCTTCAGAACCAATTTGTATGTAGAAATTGTACAGCGCCTCTAGCGCTCACTGATGAAGCTAAAGATTGGTAGTGTATGTTCAACGGTACCATGAGCCACAGAAACTTAGTACAGCGTTAAATAATTATATTATAGGTATAAAACAATTATAGGGCCTGTGCTAGCAGTAGCCTTATAATTTCGTTCTTGTTACAGGTGTTTATTAGCTAAATAATTTCGAGTTATGGAGGTCGAACTTTATTTTTTGAGCTATAAAGATCAAATCTGTACTTGAAGGGAATTGATGGCTTCTTCGTCTTATCGAGGTTAAATATTCCGAGTAATATAAGTTTTGGGCTTTGAAGGGAATATAGCATTTTAATTCGAGGTTTCGTCCTATCGAGGTTCCACTGTAGTTTGTATGGCGGAATTGCATGGTACCTCTGGCGATCACTGATGTAACAAAGAATCAGTAGTATAAGTTTGGACTTATGGCACCATGAGATACGTAGTCCAACACCGGCGCGACCGCTTGTTTTATACTCCTGCGGTTGGTTTTTTACCCTTATTAAACTTTAAAACTTGATTCTTTGTGCGTTAAAACATGTCAAGTTTATACCATATCGATTTTGTTATTGTAAAAGCTGAATGTTGCTAAATTATAGTATTAAAAGCTGTCTCTATCCGTTAGCCATCTATGATCTACACTAATATGGTTATCCCTCGCTTTGAACGACGAACCGTTTAATTAGGACGGACTCCATCAGCCTGCATAATAGGAAAATAGCTTCCGTATTAATACTGCTGTTTGATAATGGGTTCTCTAATTACTCCACTTATGTGTATGTACATTTGTAGGCCGGTGGCAGCGCCCAACCATCGCAATTAAAATTAGGGCACCGCCCAATCTCAACCGCTTCGCGTATTTTGGGTGGTAGGCACAAAGTATGGAGCCCTATGATTTCCGAAACGTGTCGCGCGTAGCGTTATTATATCAAGTCTCAGTTTTCTGAAAATATTCCTGTAATTCTAAGCCCCTAAATGAACAGTCATATATTATACTCGTACCTATAGTTGCAGCCTCCTTTTGAAACTAAGTTTTTATTTTTCTTTCTTCTATATTATTTTGTTATGTAATGTATTTTCTAATTGCTTAAGCCCTGCATGTGTTGGATTATCATTATTGTCATTTTTTTTAATAAAAATGTAAGTACCCAAAGATGTTTTTTCCAATCTCAATCCTACCTTAAAATTACTAGCAGAACTCCCAGCGGGAATTGTCTTAGGATGTAGGCTAGGTATATGTACCAATTTGTAATCTTTCATCTATATGTTGTTGGCCTGTAGGTATCTATTTTTTTCCCCAATATTGAAAATAAAATATGCAATGTACAGTACCTACCGTTTCCGTTCTCTCGAGACAAAAAAGCACGAACGTTTTAAATTACATGTTACTGCGGCTGTATATCAGAAACCTAAAAGCTTGAAATATTCCAGGCTTGACGATGTGCCTACAAGGCACCAAATCGTGTCTGAACTTCGACACAATAACATGAGACATGGTACCATGGACGAATAACACGAGACGACTGACAATGTTTGTAAAATAATGCGTATCTTAAAAAATTTCGTTATTTCTAAATGGGATTATAAACGCCGCAGGTTTCATGACACATTCACTTGCTCACAGCTTAGAACCCACAATTGGGTCAAACAGATTTAAGAAAAACGTCACTTAATAGGTATTTGTACAAAACATTGAAAGTTAACGTTTCGGGTACAATCAAATATTAAAAAAAATGTTACCCGCCTACAATGGTGCAGCGTACAAATTTGCATTTAATTCACTTAACTTTGGCGATGTCCACCGAAAAGGTATAACGCGTCAATCATACAAATAAATCTGTACGACCCATTTCGATTTCAGGCTGGCAGCGCCATACGAGTATAAACTTTACCTTTGTATGTCAATACAGTTTGACGGGACGGGACAGATACTTGTTCCTGAGTCATGGATGTTTTCTATGTATTTGTATATTATATATATCATTGTCTGAGTACCCGTAACACAAGCTTTCTTGAGCTTACTGCGGGACTTAGTCAATTTGTCTAAGAATGTCCTATAATTATTTATTTATTTAGTCAACCTTAAGAGGCCGGCATATAAATTTAGCCGATTCAGCTCAACTTTTTGTCATGACTTTTCAGTTATAAAAATATTTTTTCATAGTTTAATACAAACATTGAAAGATTATTTTAATTTAAATGTAATACTTAAATGAAAAACTTTTACAAAATTGTTGTCAGTTTTGGAAAAATCTACCATTTTCTAATAGCTGTTTTACCATTTTTTGATAAGCGAGCTTTAAACATTTACCTGGTTTTCGACCTTATTGCTATTGAATCATCATAAAACAGTTTTGTTCCTGTTAAGTATATAGTTTTCTACGGATAAAATGGAACACTTTGGAACATTTTCACACGAAATTATTGAGTAAAAAATTTTAAATTTGGTAATTTTTCGTAGAAATACACGAACATTAGCCAATAAAATAAAGTCTATACATATTATAGTCTCCTTTCATGTCACATTAAACAGAGAGGCTGTTCTCATTTTGTTGAAAGTATTCCTTTGTGAGTACAATAAGAAACCCTATGTCACAAGCTCACAGCTTTATTGTGTTTTCTTTTGCGTTTGCTGTTTGTTTTGATTGGGAGGTGAATAAAAGATGCCTGGAAAAACTTGTCACATTTATATTTTTATTTGATAATACTTTGATGTCCAAGAATAAATAAATCAATATTTAATTTTTTTATCGTCTCTCGCCCAAGACGGTGATTTTTCCACAACAATAATTTGTATTTAAAAAGTAAGGGTTTTCAAATACCTACCTAAAGTATCTCTTAAAAAAGAATTCGTGGATTTTTAAATGAAATGTTAGTTAAAATGGCGTTTAAATGTACAACTGTCTTACTTTATTAAATTAAATTATTGTAAAGCTGTGTCAATCTATTTCTGCAAATATCACTCCATATTTGTTTGTCCCTAGTTGTTCAGATATGAGAGTCCACGGTTCTCCGAAACAGCTTGCAGATTTAACATACTATTGAGTTATGATGCTACAGAGTCATCATTATACCGTGCAAATTAATGTTAGGTACTATGAGACTGGGTATGCTCTCGACTGCCATGATTGTTAGTCAGATGCCTAATTTGTCCCTTACCCGCCAGGGAAGAGCCACGGTCGGTAAAGTTACGCATACATACACAGCAATAATGTTACAAAGTAGTAAGGGCTTGCGATCCAAATAGGTACCCACCTCTTACGAACCCCAAGGCCCGAAACTTAGAGAAGGTCAACATCAACATTACATGTATATCTATTACATAATGTAATGTTGATGTTTAGGTAAACTTTACATAAGTTAATACTTGCGGCTACGAGTATTGATTACTACGACGCCTTAATGCTTTTATCTTATGAGTTAAGAAAGTTTGGGTATAGTTTCAACTTGGTTTATTAAATTTATATTATTTTTAAATAACTCCGCTAATCATTTACACGCTTCATATTTTTCATTTTTAACCGCTTTTTTATAATTTGAAAGAAAGTAAGAAAGGAAACATATTTATTCATGGCTTGATATAAACATATAAACTTATTATTGACATATCTAATTTCAGCTTTAGATTCTAGTTTAGGGATTCTTAAACGCTTAAATGTGACGCTTAATTGTGTCGTTTTTAGGGTTCCGTATTAGTAAAAGGTACCACTTTGTCGCTAGCCGATCAGCTGATAATGCCATAAAGGATGATCTACACTAGAACGGGACGGGACGGGGTGGGACGTGATATTCGAGGTTCCCGAGCTATCACGTGATTCAGTCTATAGAAATTGACAGATTGTCCCGTAGCGCCCCGCCCCGTCCCGTCCCGTCCATCGTGACTCATCTTTCAAGATTCATTTCAACCTTTTCAACACGCGATTAAATGGTAGCTTTCACAAAAAAAAACGCGCCCAAATATGAATTATGAATTGATTGTGTCAAAAAGATAATTATTAAGTAATCCACATTCATTCCGGTTGAGCGTATTTTTTACATTTAGTATTCTATTTATTTCCTTTTATCGTCATTTACTAAAATTTATCCAGTATCGACATCGGTCACAGATTACTTAAGACACATTAAATATTCAGAACTAATCGAGAGCACTTACCGCCGAGAGCAAATAAAGAGCAATCAAGGGGCTAATTGCGAGCCAATCCGAGAAGCCGATTAAATATTGAGCTCGGCTAGGGCTGCTATTTGTCCGGGATTCCCAGATTTGTCCTAGTTTGAACACCTTTGTTTCGACGCGCTCGGGCTGCTGTTTCTAACGAGACTTCCAGCTTCTGTACTCGGACTCTTTTTTGTGCCAGGGTCTATAATAAGTATTTTGTACCTAATTAATAATTTTCTGTGATTTTCGAGAAAGATATTAGATTTCACACTGAAATGTCCAGGGTTTAAAAATGTCCGGTGTCGGATACGTGATTAATGGCAGCCCTAGCTCTGAGCTAATTGGAATTGTGAGAATAATGGATACAGGTGAAGTTTGGGAACCGTAGGATATTGGCTTAACCTCTGATGTACTTCTCGAAATTAGAAACTGATTAAATTGTTCCTTCCAAGTTATCTACAAAGATTTACTAATTTCCAAAAAATATGGTTATATGAAACAATTTTTGTGATTTTAATTTAGTTATTTTTGTGAATAAACTTACCAACTTTAAAATAATCAAAAATTATTGATAAGTATGTACCTACAAAAAGTAACTATATAACACAGATGAGGATTAGTCGATTGTTTTAGGCAGCTAATTAATCGATAAGACAATTAATCGTAACAAATTTAATCGCGATTTTAATTGTATGGAAAAACCGGTTAAAAACTGGTTATTAACCAAAATGTCATACAAATAAAAACCGGTTTGCACACCCTAGTAGCAGCTGATCAATCGTCATGTTGATCGACTAAATTTCACGATCAAATTTTGGAACAAAAGAAGATCGAAGGCCGATATTAGTCATACAGTGTTCTTAGATCCAGCTAGCCACAACTCCACCTTAAAGTAATCAAACCTTCAAGATTAACCAAATCTTGAAGGCCGCTCTTATTAGCTTAATAGCCTGCTCAAGACCCTTTAAGGTCAAATTGGCTGTACAAGCACAAATCACAAAAGCCAAGGACTCATCGAAAGAGATCTGGAATATTGTAAATCGACATCGTAACAAAAACAATGGCAGAGCAAAAGAAAATATGCTTATTAAAATTCAAGGTGCAAATGGGCATTCATCTATTATAAGTGACCCGACTGCTATTTGTGATATATTCCTTAAACAATTCAGTCAGGAAAGGGATTTGGATAACACAAGTGATCTCGCTCTTTCATATCTGCGTACACATGTACCCAGGGTGGAGAATGAAATGGTATTTGAACAGATTCACCCAGCAGAAATTATTGCCATCGTAAAAAAACAAAAATCCAATCGCGTACTGCGAATGTCCACAATGGAGTTCCTCAGGGCTCTATCTTAGGGCCAACTTTTATCATCGTATTTAAAAATGATCTGATCAAGCATATAGAGCACAATATCTCCGATAGCGCTTTGGTCGTTTTTGCGGATGACACAAACGCAGTTATTTCTGGAGACAGTTTATCAGAGTAAAACAATAAGGTAAATAATGCTCTGGAAACATTCGCAGGATGGTTTAAGGTTAATAATCTTGAGATAAATGCCAAAAAAACAAATGTCCTGTTATTTCGAACTACTGCTAAGTCTAAAGATACCCTACAGATTTATCTTGAGGGTGATAGGATAGAGCAGGTTGAAACCGCTAAATTCCTGGGAGTACACATTGATTCATATTTAAACTGGAAACCAGAATTGTCTGCAGTAGTACAGTCAATAAATAGTGCTTGCTACGCTCTCAGAAGTCTAAGGGATGAGTTGCTACGGACTCAACTATTAATGGTATACTACGCATTGGTGGAATCCAAGTTGCGCTACAGTATTCAGCTATGGGGCAACAGCTACAAATATAATGTAGAGGCAGCTTTCATTGTACAGAAGAGAGCGATAAGAATAATATCAAGAGTATCACAGGAGACTTCTTGCGAGCCCTACTTTGCTGATCTCAACATTCTAACTGTTCCCAGCTTGTACATCTTGATCGTACTGACAAGCCTAGTAAAATATCTGCATTTGGTAGAAACAACAGAGCAAAGAGACAGTCGGTTAGCTTCAAGACGTTTGGACTTACCTCTAACTGCCACTAGCAGGCTCAAAGTGGTCGAACACTCTGCGAGTTATCAGGCTGTCGCGCTGTTTAACAAGTTGCCGGTTGAGCTTAAGCCAATTACGAATAGTCACATTTTTAACAGGAAGTTGAAAGCTTTCTTGCTGGAGAAGTGCTACTAGTCTGTCGATAAATTTGGAAGGGATAATCGTGGTAATTTATATTAGTAATTTATTTTGAGTCAGACATGGATTTTTAGTTTGATATTTTATTTTATTTTATTTTATTTTTTAAATTTACGCGTTGACATACGATAAGTTTTATCAAAAGTTGCGACATTTATTTTGAGATTTTTGGCTTTGATTATGTTTTTGTTGTTTGTTGTATTAATGGAATTATTTGTTTTGCATGCGCTTAGTATTTAAGTCTTTTATTTCAAACACAATGTAATATTGTTACTGAATTAAATAAATGAAATGAAATGAATCAAAAATAGTTGGTTCGATCTTGTGACCTCTTGGATAATTTACAGCTGTAGGTGAATTTTATAATAGTATTTTTTCAGTTTTGTTTCAATTATAATACAAACCAATCTATAAGAGGCGTCTCAGCTCTGATTTCTATATTAATTGGGTAGAAACTTAGTTGGTAAGCACGCCTAGTTATTGAGATTGGAACCTAGTAACTTACCTTTGTATTGATAACGACTATTTTGAAACTACGGAGTCCTTTGTCCTTTTCAAAGTTTTGTTATTACGTATAGCATTGATAACTCAAGACATATTTGAAACTTAGTTTGGATCCCTTAAAGTTCGTAATAGTTTTAACCGTAATTGAAACTAAGAAATTCCATTGGATATTAATATAAATTAAGTGTAATTTACGCCATAATTTCATTCAAACCCGGTTAGGCGGTCGCCTTGGATGGGATCTCACCCAACATTTGAAGGAACTCGTATTTCTCATTCCGTAGGCGATGCAGGTGAGCAGCTTGTCTCTTCCCTTACTAAATTAATAAATTTTATGTTGTCAGGCAAAATGAATACTCAAATTGTCCCAATTCTATACGGCGCAAACCTGATCGCCCTTACCAAAAAGGACGGAGGGGTGACACCCATTGCGGTGGGGTCTACTATACGACGCCTGGCTTCCAACATTGCGGTTAGACACAAAATTCAAAATTGCAGGGCCTTTTTGAATCCTTACGGCTGGGTTTTGGCACGAAAGGTGGGTGCGAGGCAGCCGTCCATTCCCTGCGGACCTACATTTCATCTGATGATTGTGAAATAGTAGTCAAAATTAACGTTAAAAATGCTTTTAATTCGGTAAATAGGGACACTTTGCTGACAGGTATTAGGGACAAAATTCCTGAACTGTACAATTACCTTTGCTTTTGCTATTCGGACTAGTCTAAATTAATTTACAAGTCCAATAAATTATCTTCTGAAGTTGGAGAATCTTTTCCCGACTATATTTCTAGCTCGATATCAAAATTCACACGAATCGTTTACTCGAAATTAGCCCTCATTATGCTCTTGTGATTCTTAAATTCTGTCTTTTTGTCCCTAAATTTACATATGTGCTCCGATGCTGTCCTTTTTTGGAAATATCTAAATTTACTATCACCTATAGATGATTTGATCAAAATTTGTTTAGAGATGATTCTAAACATTCAGCTGAATGAGCCTTCCTGGTCTCAGGCGTCCCTCCCTATTCGGTTCGGGGGTTTAGGAATTCGCAAAATTTCCAGTGTGGCATCCCCAGCCTTTTTAGCATCCACTCATAGCACAGCCGGTCTCATAGGAAATATTTTAAGGGCTTTGCCCACAAACTATGAGATCGCAAGCTTTGAGGATGCTAAAAATGCATTTAAAATTGCCTGCCCGGCAAAGACTTTCCAGACAACCCAAAATCACAAAGGAGTTGGGATAATGTTTACTGCGATTTAACTTACAATACTCTTTTAAATAACTCTACAGGTCCAGATCACGCGAGGCTTTTGGCGGTCGGATCCCGGGAAGCTGGTTACTGGCTTCATGCCCATCCTTCGCCCAATACTGGTACTTTCTTGGATCCGGCCTCCCTTAGACTGGCGACTGGTTTGCGACTGGGGGTTTCGGTGTGTGCGCCACACTCATGTCCTTGGGGCACAGACGTGGACCGACTGGGACACCATGGATTGTGTTGTAAAAAAAGTGCAGGCCGTTTTTCGAGACATGCATCTCTTAATGACATAATCCGTCGGTCTCTTGCCACCATCAACGTGCCTGCTCTCCTTGAGCCGACTGGCATTTCAGGGATGATGGCAAGAGACCTGATGGGGTGTCCTTGGTTCCTTGGAGTTTGGGACGGATGCTAGTGTGGGATGCTACCTGTGTAGACACGCTGGCACCGTCCCATCTCCAACGAACTAATGTAAAAGCGGGCGGAGCGGCTGAATGCGCCGAAATTTTAAAACGTAATAAATATAAGAGCCTGGGCAGAGAGTACCTTTTTGTACCATTTGGGGTCGAAACTCTTGGTCCATGGGGTCCCAGCGCACGCAAAGTTTTCGTAGAAATCGCGAAACGTCTGGTTGATGTTACTGGTGACCGAAGAGCTGGTGGCTTCCTCGCACAACGTATCAGCATTGCGATACAACGAGGAAATGCCGCCAGCATCCTAGGTACAATGCCTCAAGGACCTACTTTAGATTTAAGGTAGGTAGAGGTAAGTAGTTAGGTAAGTTACACTTACTGTATATATTTCGAAAGTACCCATAATGGACTATTATTTGGTCAACGTCATCACTTAATTTGGCTGCTATGCAAGCGTAACAGTACTGTCACAGCAACTTAAATAATCTAATTTCGTGAACAGTTTTAGACAGATTGACCTAGAGTCAAACTAAGCAAAGTTTATACTATCAGCACTAAACGATGATAAGTATGCATGTTTGCTTGTTAAACGAATACGTACAGAAAACATCCATACCTTACAAATAAATATCCTCAGGAAACACACCTTCACACATAAAAGCTTGTAAAATACTCGCTTTTAGGCTAAATCGACAAGCAGCCAAAATGTAGGGCAAAATGTGTCGTAAACTACACTGCGACTACCAAATCATATTGGCATGGGATTTTATGATGAGCGCGGTAAACATTTTCGCAGTGCGTGATCGTAAGTTCTACAATGGGGGCACTGCAGTGCTAGCAAGTTTTAACTGACTCTGTACCTTATGACTTTGCAATAAGAGCTACGAATGATCACTGTCAACGATGGTTAGTGCAGTGTGGCGCCATGGATGTTTTGTTAAAAGCTAACGAAATCTAAGCGGATCAAGTGTTCTTAAATATTGGCTTTGAATTAGCTAGATGGAGCTGCTACACGACACCATAATATGTGGCTGAAAGTTTAAATAGTTGTGAATGGATTTGGTTGATGGCTATTGTTATGTTGTTGTAAATTGGAACAAATGCAATGATTTTTAGATAATAAGAAGATATTGCATTTTAACGGAATTTGATACCAGTCAAGAAAACAACTGAATGTGCATTATTATTTGCAGTGTCACCTATGACGCGTGCTTTCATATTTTATTTTTGATGCCCTTTTTATACCATGTCTTAATAGCATACAGCCCTTCTGATAGAAAGCCGGTTTCAGTAACGCCTTTAGGTACACACGCCTCCAGGGGTATCACATGCGTGTTGCCGACCGTTTAGGAACTTGTACTTTCCATTTTTGAAGAACAAAAAAGGAAAGTACAAATATTTTATGGGTAGCCCATACTGTAGTCCTTCGGGAAAACCTCGGTTTGGAGCTCACAGCCACAGCTTTCACAGCCGAAGCGTCCGCGGGGGGAAATTCATCTGAAACCGCACAGTGCGCGACCATTTAGGTTGCAAGGTGTGCGGATGAGTGCCCTGTTGATGGCGAGCGGTGCGATGGTAAAAAGCGAACGTTGGAATTATTTGACACAATTCTGTAGAACACAAATATTGTACAAACTGTAGAACACACTTAAGGAGGCAAAGTCTCATCTTGAAAAGAAAATACCAAACCAAAAAGGATTATCATTCAATATTACGCCGCGAGCATCTAATTCTTCTTACCTCAAAATTAGCTCTAACTCACAACAGTACATTGTATGAGTACATATCACTCCGAGAACAATGAGAACGCCTAATTAAGGCCCAGAGCTTCGCACCCAAGTGTGCCACGGTTTACGATGCCGTTTAACTGTATGCAGCCGTTGTTATTTAGGTACCTATTGTACTGGTTGTATAACAGTCTGCGTACATAATGTTTACTGTTATCTGGTAGCTAAATCAGGAAGGATAATATACTGGTTTCAGATAACTAGGATTGCTAATCCGAACATGGATCACACTTTCCCGACGCGTGTGCTTGACGCTTACACCGACGCAAATATTTGTTTCAACCAACGAAAGGGAGTTTAGCAAGGCGGACCAACAAATGGCGGCCATAGCTGTCGGATCTGCCGATAAATATATGGTAAACCCGCCAGAGGGCGGGGGTGCCCTCTATCTGGCATAATTTGTTTTGTCCGAAACGCTTTTGTCATAACAGACTTAGCATAACCGATTTTCGCCGAACCTGAATGCAGCAGAAACATAAATTGGCATAATGCACATTTGTCGAATACCATTTAGTTCGAAAATATATTGGCAAAAGTACTAAAAAGTGCGTTAGGTTAGATTCGGACTTTGTCCGAATATTCGACAAATAAATTGTGCTAAACTCGACTATGCCTTAGCAGTTTATGAGTAAAACCAATTATAACTACTTATTATGCCAAATAGAATACAAAAACTATGCGAACATATAGGATGACTCACACTAGCACGGGACGTCACGGGGAATCACGTGATAGTTCGGAGCCCTCGGATGTCACGTGACGCTTTCTATGGAAATTGACAGATTTTCCCGTCCCGCCCCGTCCCGTCCCGTCCCGTTCTAGTGTGAGTCATCCTTAAAGAGAACCATCTGGCGCACGCCTAGCGGACATGCCCACTATGGAGATCTGACGGATTGCCCGAACGTATTTATGACCAGCAAAAGCTTCGCGGATAGAGATAGATAATTATCATTGCTATCAAATCAATTTTATATCTAGCTTTTTCAAACAATGGGCTGCTTTTGCATCAGGAATGAGCAAGCCCATGGAACCTCCTGTGAATTTCCTCTTTGGGCAGTTTCAGCCTAAACATGACTCAATATTTGTATCATAAGCGAACCGGCGGGCCATTTGTTTTAACCGGAGCTTGCGGAATGCATTTTGTAACATAAGCGCTGCATCTACATTTGGTAGATTGGTTCATCGTGTCTGGGGGACTCTCTAAGTTGTCAATGTACAGTCGACGCCAAAAATATCTTTAAACTTTAGCACCAACAATTTTCCACTTTATTACAAGGGAAAGTATTAACCCTTATGATAAAGTGCTCCATTTTAAACGTCTCTTTGGCTTCAACTGTTCAAAGTTATAGTGCGTGTCTAAACACCGATAAATAATTCGTAACCCTTGTATACAGTATAATAGTCTAACTTTATTTAGATGTATCATGCATGTTATAAACCACTGGAAGAAAAAAAATATCCATGGAAATAATCGAAACAAGATTTTGAGATGGGGTTTTTTGCCTTTATTTTCAGCCTCAATGTCAACCTCCATGTTATAAATATTATACGCTATTAAAAACTTGAAAATTGCCTATCATTTTTGTATGCCAATTCGAAATTTGCAGTAATAAGCACGCCTGGCTCGTTAAATAAGAAAGCGTTGTAAAACTCGGAAAGTCTTGACTTTGTGTTCGCTTTGAAATTCTGTCACTGGCTCGTTAGCGAGTTTCTGAAAGCGGAACCGCAGCTCAATTATATCGGACAGTTAATTGATTCATTATAAAAATGGCTATAGGTTATAAGTAGATAAACCGGGGCCCGTTAAAGGTGTTTTATGTGTGTAGAAATCCAGGAATCAAATGCTCTGTTATTTTAAGGGCATTTTCAAAAATAGGGTACCATTTCCTTTTTTCTTTTAATATAGAAAGAAAATATAGGAAGTCTTGAAATCGTCAGTAATTAAGCAAAGCTATCATTTTAAGGTATTTTGGTATTTACTACTTTTTTAATGACAGTGATATGTTGGTATATCTGATATTTAGGTACTTAAACATTTTGCAAACGTACTTGAATTTTAATCGGAATCGAAAACACATCGTTCTAAAAAACCCTTTCGCTTGTCACAGTTATCCGATATTGGGTATACACCCATTTGCCAGAATTTCATTTGCCATAATTTCATTTGCCATAATAGTCAAAAGCCATTATATTGTTTCCCATAATAACATATGCAATACTTCTTGTTTACTATATTAGTCACGTGCCAGAAACTTTGTTTCCCATAAAATCAATATCAATATTATCATTTGTCATCATCATTGTAAGCCATAATGATCACTAGCCATAATATCATTTGCCATCCAAATTGCTTCCCAGAAAGTAGGTTAGGTTAGGTTTGGTTAGAACTGTGAACTTTCAATATAATACAAAGTTATTATAAGTCAGGAAACTTGCCTACCTATTCAACTCTAAGGCAGGTCAGTTTAGGTACGACGACGAGCGAAGCGAGGAGGAGTGTTAGGTTGAACCGTGACCATACAGCGCGCGAGCCGAGCGAGCGAAGCGAGCGTGCCTCGGCAGCGGCCGGCGAAGCGCCAGAACCGACTTCGAATATAATATAAAATTCTATTTAATAATATATAATACAAAATTATGATAAGTCAGAAAACTTCCCTACCTATTCAACTTATAAGTGATTATAAGTGACATTATAAGTGACGGATACGCAGTCTGTCAGACTTTTAACAGGTTTTTTGCGGAAGTGGGAACTGAACTATCAAACCAAATCCCAAGGATACGTGAAAGTAAAAAGTACATATTAACTTATATAGATTCTAGACCTGAAGCAAGTATGGATATTATCGAACCCTGTACTGTTGATGAAGTTACTAAAATAATTAATAACCTTGACGCAAATACCAGTACAGGGATAGATAATATTAGTACCAAATCGATTAAATGTATCTCAGGTATTATAGCAGGTAACCTTACAGAATGTATAAACAAATGTCTTAGTTCAGGTGTATTTCCTGACAGCCTGAAAGTAGCCAGGGTTACACCAATTTACAAATCAGGGTCTAAAACTGATCCTGGAAACTATCGCCCTATATCTGTATTGCCTGTTATATCGAAGATATTTGAAAGGATTCTCTATCGAAGACTAAATAGCTACCTAAACAAACTAAATTTCCTATCTCAACAACAATATGGCTTCAGAAAATCATCAAATACGCTATCGGCAACTGTCGACCTTGTTACCAAAATAAAAACTAATATTGACCAGAAAAATGTTGCTTTAGGTATATTTATAGACTTAAAAAAAGCTTTTGATACAGTAAATCATGCCATACTCATGCAGAAGCTCGAAGATCTAGGTATAACAGGTACAGCATTCAACATATTCAAGTCTTACTTATCTAACAGAACACAGATTGTTAAAATAGGCAATTGTAAAAGTGACCCGACAACAGTTCAATGTGGAATTCCACAGGGATCCATAGTGGGTCCCTTGTTATTCTCAATTTATGTCAACAATGTCTGTTCTATAGGTCTAACAGCAGAAGTTACTTTATATGCTGACGATACATGTTTATTTTACTTTGGCCGAAATCTTTCCGATCTTGTAGAAAAGGCACAAGCAGACCTTAATTTATATAACATCTGGTGTCAAGCGAATATGTTGACAATAAACACAAAAAAACCTCGTACATGATATTTGCCGCCAAAAACAAAAAACTCCTACACCACCCTACCTTAATGATTAATAATGATGTTATAAATCGGTCTACGTGTGAAAAATATCTAGGCTTACTATTGGATGACAAACTAAGTTGGAAATGTCACATACAAAAAATAAAATCAAAAATATCTGCACTAACAGGAGCACTAAAAAATTGTACCGGTTGTATACCGCACAAAGCTCGACTATTAATTTATAATTCACTGGTAAAGTCACATTTACAATACTTAATTGAGGTATGGGGCTGCGCAGCTAAAACTAATCTCAAAAATCTACAATCATCGCAAAATAAATTGATAAAATCTCTTTTCAAATACCCACAGCTCACAAGAACGAAATTACTTTACAAAAAAACAAAATTATTAAATCTAAAACAACTGTATACATACTGCACCTGCATGCTTGTCAACAAATTACTCACGCAGACTATACACTCGCAGCTAATATTAACCAAACGGATATTTAGGCACAACTTAAGAAACACAAACAAAATTAAATTATTTAGACACAGAACTGGGTATGGGAAAAAAACTGTTATATCAGAGGGCGCACAAATATATAATAACCTACCAAAATATTTAAAAGAACCGCAAACAGAAAGCATGTTTAAAACTAAGTTAAAAGAATATGTATATAATAATGTTTAAGTTAAGATGTGTTGGAATATTAAGTTACTTAATAATAATAATGATATGATCTCATGTAAGTGAACTGCATGTTCTTTTTGAGAAATAAATGTCTTTAAACCGAACTCATAGCAGGTCTGTTTAGGTACGACGACGAGCGAAGCGAGGAGGAGTGTTAGGTTGAACCGTGACCATACAGCGCGCGAGCCGAGCGAGCGAAGCGAGCGTGCCGCGGCAGCGGCCGGCGAAGCGCCAGGCCCGACTTCCAATATAATATACAAAATTATAAATAAAAACAAATTTAATATATACCACATGTTTAACAATAACAAGTTTGTAAATATTTGTAGAGCGCCTACAGGAATATCGTGAGCAAGCATGCATGGATTCGGAGAAAGACCATTATTTAGTATGGCGTTTGAATATTCTATTAAATAATATTATTGCACTTAATAATATGGACAACAATTAATATGGCACTCGTACGTTCTGGAATCGAATAATCGGGTAAACAAAGAGTGTGTCATATCATTTTTATGGTAAACAAACAATTCGGGCAAATGAAATTCGGGCAAATAAAATTCGGGCATATGAGTATTATTTTATATAACTTTCGGGCAAACAATAGACAACCCCGATATTGACATGTACATAGACATGTATTTTTATCTAGATTTTTTGTATTTAAGGGCCCGTTTTTATACAATAGGTTAAATGCAATACTAGACATATACCCACTAAGCTATGCCTGTTGTAAAAATACCCTACAACGAGCCCTTCAAAAAATGACGTACGATCAGTACGATGAAACAGAGAACTTACTAACAGTCGTAAAATGATCACCTACTGTACTTTGATATTTAATACTTAAGAACCTACTTATTCTGTTAAAATGCTAAGAGATATATTGTGTACTACTTATAGTTTATAATGAAGTGAATAATTAAAAATAATAATAATATTGTCCTTTTGCTGCCTGAAACACAGGGAATCCTAGTTCAGGCATTTGTAAACCACTTTGTCGTTTAAAAAATCTTAGCCTGTAAGCGTAACCTCTGTATTTATACTTTTTTGAATAAATTATTTGTATTTGTTGTATTTGTATTAAAATAATTATGTAACTTAATTTGATTTGACTTTGTTTTAATTGATTTATAATATTTCAGACCAATGACATTAATTTGACAATTGTATTATCAATATTTAACTAAGTACTTAATTACTTCCACGATCCTTTTTTTTTTTTACTTGTGTAAATAATTAATTGAAATGTGACGATGTACAAATAATACAAATAAATGATCTATCTATCTATTAATCTAGTCATTATACTGCTCTGATTATGATACTTGTACTACATAAAGCTCTTGATTCTTACCCTATGCCTTTGTGCGACTGCATGCAGCACGGGCGTACATAACCACTTTAAGTTGTGTTAAAGGAAACCGAGAAAATCCTTATTAATCCGAAAAGACTGTGGCTCAAAACTGGCTAGACACAATACGAAATCTTTTGTGGTGAACGTTAACAAAAGAAAAGAGCATGAAGCAAAGATATTATTGCATTAAGTATAAGTATAGTTTACTTACCGAATTTAAACTATTTTACTTATTTACTAAAAAAAATCATAATATGAACACTGTAGAATAATTAAAATCGGTAACATAAAAAAAAACTACCAGTTACAATTTTGCTGTTAGACTCTCCTATTAATAACTATATTCTAGTTGTATGCCCGAAGCTATAATTATATCAACAAAGGATACCGAAAAACATTTTGTTTTTATAAAATATGTAAAACTTGTATGGAAACGTTAATTTCACGTAGGCATCAACAGAAAGCTGGCTGGCGTGGGTGGCCTTTAGATATGTGATCTTAGAACTTGCTTAGTAAGTTTGATCTTCCACACCAACTAAACTTGTTAAACTATATACTCATCACCAGCTACGAGGATCTACTACTAATGTTGCTAATACAACTATGCGAAACTAATTTCAGCTCCAAGTTGGATAGATAAGTCCGCTAACTAATACGAATACGTGGAGGTACTATGCGTAGAAACATCGCCTCTATTGTCAAAGTGTTACAGTGCATGTAGCGATATTTGTGAGCATCTCGGCAGTTCCGATATATCTGATGGCGACTATTAACGTGTTTCCTGACTGTTGCTTAATAAATGGTATTGTAATCGATGAGAATAATACTGTCGACGTATATTCAATTCGCTCCGATTCCATGCAAATATTTTCGGTGTTTGAGTTATGTTTAAATGACATATTAGCTTCAAAGAATCGTATATTTCGTATATATCGTATATTTTACACCGACTAGGACATCTTGGAAGTGACAACATGGGTCATCCATATCTTGACGTAAAATTGAAAGTCTACTCAATTGATTAAACATCCATTTAGTTTCGATATCGCCACGGGGTTGGCGTCGGCGACGTCACTAACTTTCGTTAGTAAACTGATATTTCTCTCATAAAGTATGGCAAGAGTTCATTCGTCTTCGAATGTAATCTTTATTAGTCAGCACTATTAACAGAGAGAATCGATTCACATAAGCGATACTGCTTTAATACAATATGGCTACTTAATCTTTGATATAAGATTGTCAACGCCTACACCTTACCGTATAACGCTGTTACCGAGTGACGAGGGTAACAAATATCCACAAAACACGACATGTTGTTGCGAATAAGTAGGTAATCATGTTAACGTGATCACAAATCGTGCCTAGCTCACGAGTATTTCACGCTCCGTAAACATACATTACATCGTAGCTGCCAAAGTGCTCACAAATATCCGAATATGCCTTTACTTTGAGAGATTAGAATACATGTTTAAGTACCTTGGTAGTTTTGTCTCAGGTTTGGTGACATGTGGAATACTGTTCTCGTCTGTGGACATGAGCATCGCAGTAGCTTCTGAATTATCGCCTTGTACTTTTTACCAAATTTACAACGGGGAGTGCTGCGAGAGAAATTAGAAATTACCTGCCCGGCACAGCAAAACTTTTGAATGCATTGTCGCCAACGGGATTTCCGGACCGATATGACATTGAAACTTTTCATAAAAGCTTGCCACTTACCACCACATATTTGATAAGTACCTACCCCAGTTGTTGCAAATGTTCATATTAGGCGGCGAGAGTCGCTTAGAGTCCGCCGATGCTAAGTTTCCTAGATTTTGTCAGGACAGATTGTGAAAGTGTCAAGTAAACGTCATAATTTCATAGAAAATTGACGTTTAAAATAACTATTTAAAGTTCAATTCAATTCAATTCAATTTTATTCAAGATAAAACAATATACATAGTGTTTGAATTTTTAAACTACTTAAGTCTATAGTGACACAAATCTACAGTGATCTAGTTTGACAGTTTGGTCTTCCGTTTGATATTCAAGATGGCGGTTGCGTTTCTTGAATAGTTCTTTGTTTTTGTGTGCTAAATGTTGTTTAATGTGTAATATTTATAGCTTATTGTGCAGTAAACTAACGAAAAAGTGTGCAACTAATGAAGAATCTCGGACAGAGGCCACTATTTATAAAAGAAGAAGAAGAAGTTTGACAGTTCATTTGCTTGGAAAAGATAACGTGGTTTGGCTCTCATAATTAGGTGTTAGGTGATACGTCTGCTCGTTTTCCTTCTATGTCATAAAACAATGGGGACAACTGTATAAGAATGCGGCTTGCAGCTTAATAAACGAATTAAATAATGTTTCTTGGTCAACTGGGTCAAATGGGTCGGATGCTATTGCCTTCATTAGGGAAGTGGAACGTCGAATAAGGGACAGGAGATCTGACCCGCGCGGGTTCGTACCTGGTGCAAAGGTCGTCCATCGCTATTCAGCGTGGGAACTCGGCTAGCGTGATGGGTACCTTTGCCCTAGCTCTACTTTGACTAGGCATAAGCTAATCTTAAGTTTTATTTTTACTATTGTCAACAATTGAGTTTTTACAGTGTTTTCAGGTATACAAAGCCCAAAAGCATTTCCAATCTTCGATGGCATCTCCGTGGGTGTGATTCGCCACGTGGACGCCACTTGATTAAGAATTTCACAACCTCCTTTTCTCGTGTGGGTGTCGTAGAAGTCGACTGTAGGAAATGGGTTGTAGTATGCTGGGGGCGATGATTTAGCAAGCTGTCACTGCATGATCATAATAAGCATGTTCTGGTGGAATGTATTATGTATGCGGCACTGCGGTATAATGTGCTTAATAAAGATACGCTAAAGGAGGAGCTCAAGAATGTGGATCTCTAACATACCATATACTATAACGTGATCACACTGATCACAGTCAATTTCGTTATCTTTAAACCCCTTAATTGAAACACCTTACAAACACTTAATTGACCCCTTAAAACAGGCACTGAAATATAAGCGGTTTCATGTGCTCCTTTTCCGTATACAGGCGTGAGTTTATGCGAATATGTGATGTATATTGTGTATCCTTTCTTAAAGTGGACACGGGTAACGCATACCTACAACATACATACGAAATGCCGAGAGCCTAGGTAATGAACTAAAATGGCTGTTCCCGAGTTTCTCGACGAAAACTTAATGTCCCATTAATTTTTCCACTTTTGTAAGTGTAGTACTGGGTGGCCAAATAATAACTTACCTACACTTTATTTTTAAAATTTTGCTCTATGAAATGTTTAAATAATAAAGTAGGTATTAGCAAAAGCTCACGACTTAGTTCACTTAGTCTGAGTAGAATTAGAACAAAAACTATGATGTCCTTTCCCAGGAGTCAAACTATACCCAATTTCATCTTGCTCCGTTCAGCGGTGTTAGCGTGAAGGGGTAATATACAGAGAGACAGGGTTATTTTCGCATTTATAATATTATTAGTACCTAAATATGGATTAGTATGGATGGATATGGTTTTTTATATCAGGTATTGAGGGATGGAAATTTCACATAAAGCGTCATAAAGCTGCTATTTCAGGTATCAAATTTCGATTGGAATTATTTTATTTATACCAATATAAGGGCATTTCTCAATATCGTGTTGCCTCAATCCTACTAATATTATAAACTCGAAAGTTTGTAAGTATGGTTGTGTGTTACCCTTTCACGTAAAAAGTACTGCATGGGTTTTAAAGAATCTTTACAATAATATAGCTTATACATCAGAATAATACATAGGCTACAATTTATAAAGTGAAAAGCTGGTGCCCGCGACTTCGTCTGCGCAATGCTAGTACAGTCATAATACCTATAATATGCACGTACGAATCTTACACAATACGAATCGCGTGTATCAATTCTCATTCTGTAAAAAGGGATTAACATTCATCATACTCTATGTATTTTGAAACTGTGGGAAATGGGAAAAAAATATTTGAATAATTCGACATGGTTTCCAGATCCTGTTTGTTATCTAAAGTTTAATGTGTCTTTTTATGATGTTTCGTGAATAATTTACCTCCATTTTCAGGTTTTAAGTATAGAGGAGAAGACAAAGAAAACGTATTCCTGAACCTCGTAGCGAATTTAGCGACTTTTTATTTACACAACACGCAATGTTTGAAATATACGGGCCAGTGCAAGATCGCGCACCGCGGTATTATGTGATCCAGCCAACTAAACCAGAATTTGCTGTCAATTGACATACCTAGGTACTTTATAAAGGCTTAGCGGCAAACTCTTGATGGTGCAAGTGGTCCTACTAAATGAACTGTAATTTATTTACATTTATGAGTAGAAGAGTACTTCGAAGCCTATCATATAATAGTGCATAATGACAACATTGGATGTTGTCATTGTTACTAAATTTAGTTATCATCGAAAATAGATGATGGATGGAATAAACTATCTTATGTAGGTAGTTATGTGTGACGTTTTACACCTACATAATATATTCAATGATTATGTTTACAAAACCATTTTTATTATGGTCTTTATGAAATGAATAAATTCTTTATCATGATTTTTAATCTTTGAAGACAAAGCTCGCCGACTCACCATTTTCGTGTGTTCTCCGCCCAAGTCGGCGGTCAACTTGACTCTTATCCGTTGGAATACAGCCAGTGCGGGATTGGTACTCCACTCGCGAAACCCGTCCCATTGACAACCCACGTATTCTCATAGGGACCCAGCGAATTTTTGATCCAACCAGTAAAAGATGATCGAAATATCCTTAACAACTGTGGGTAATCTGAGTACTCCCTTAAACTGGTCCTGTTGATCAATTTGCTTGTGTTTTGCGGACGAATGACACATTCTTCTAAAAGCATACTTTAACGATGTCCCATATCTCCTCAAGCGCTTCTATTTATACGGTTTCCGGACAACAATACGAACTTTATCCACTTTAGGAGTTCGCAGTTAGAATTTAAATTTAGCAAACTGGTAGTGGTACGAAATGCATAAAAAAATTTAAGTTGAGATGGACACTCGAAGGACTGTGTAGAACTTACTTATATCTGGAATTGTATTGTATGTATTTTATTCTAAGATTATTCTAAGATTGACTTCAAATACAAGCGGTGTCTGTATAAAAATAAATATTTGTAAATAAACAGTAGTCTTATAAACATGGGTAATGAACCGCTGAATGTTTGGCGTAGGTAATGAATCGGCAGCCTCAGAGCAAACGATGAGCTAAAATATTTTAGGAATAGGTACCAGCAGTTGCCGGTCTAAATCCCCCAAATCTGCGATATACTTACTTACGGCAAATTATTATTATTATTATTATTTTTTATACTACGACGGTGACAAACAAGCATACGGCCCGCCTGATGGTAAGCGGCGGATGGTGGTGGCCTATGGACGCCAGCAACTCCAGGGGTGTTACATGCGCGTTGCCGACCCTTTAAAAACTTTAACACTCCTTTTTTGAAGAACCCCATATTGTAGTCCTTTGGGAAAACAGTGGCAGGGAGCTCATTCCACAGCCGGAGTGTCCGCGGGAGGAAGTTCCTCTTAAACCGCACGGTACGAGACCATTTAGGCTCCAGGGTATGCGGGTGAACACCCTGCCGACGGCGAGCGGTGCGGTGGTAGAATGCAGCCGTAATTAATAAGGAAATTCCTTCTGCATAGTACTCCTTTTGACAGACATTGATTTTTTGAAAAAAAATGCCTCTATGTCTATATATAGTTTTTGTTTTAATTTGTAGACACACAATATTTTTTTACATGAAAGATCTTATCCCTTATTGCAAAAAGTGTACTTATATATTTTTATAATGTGACCAAAAATAAATAAATTGTAAGCTAATAGAAAACAAGAATGTAAGTTAGGTATGCATATGAAATTAACAATGAGATCCTCTTTTGCATAATGAGTGCTAAAGAATCCTAAGACAAATTTAGCAAGAAATCGCGTTTGATTTTTGTTGCAGTAGGGGTGAAAAATGGGGGCTTATACAAGTATGTAGCCATATTGCCTATACGATTTACAGCGTTTGATGATTATGATCTAGTTGAGTCCTTAGAGTCAAATATCAGAAATGAATTTGGCATTCTCAATTTACCCGAAAATTATACCAAACTCCCATACATCCCAAGTTTTTTTTCATAACTTTTTGGGAGCACCCCCAATAGGGACCGTGCGCAATGACAGCGCCTCACGGCAATCAAGTGGTAACTATAGGCAAAATCGTATATTTTGACACAACTGTCATGCAAGTTAATCCAGTCATTGAACTGACAGCTTGTATGGAAATTTTGACAGTTTGGGAAATAATTAACAATAGGTATTTTTTTTAGCGTAACGGATATATCGTGAGTCTAGTATTAAGTAGGCAACAAAATCCAACAAAATATCGTGTTACAAACATTTTTGTTGTAAGATTTATATGTATATATGTTTTTTAAGCCGTTTAAAATGGGTCAGGACCAGTTTCTACCTATTAACATTTGTTTCTAGCGAAATAACACATCTATCACCCGTGCCGTACATTTTGTAGATTTAATGGTTTTACTTGAATAAGTTTTCTTCGGTTTCTCTTTTAACAGATAGAAGACAAATATGTCGTCATGTTCACATACAAGAAAACTATTTGCTATCGTTCAGTTAAAAAAATCGATTTAGTTTAAAATTTTTTTTTACTATTTACCTACTTCCGGAAGAAAAGTTTGTAGGATTTTTGCATATATCATATATAAATATCCCATTTTATACGTTAAAATGGGATATTGAAAAAATCAGGCTATTATAATTTAATGTCTGTCAAAATCGTATCTTTCCTGGGTTAAGTCAAATAATCAATGTAATCATTTTAATAATTGTAATAATTTTAATGAAATCTTATTATATTATAGTACCATAGTCTCGTATCGTCTAATATAGTAATATTAGACGATACGAGACTATGGTACTATAATATATGTTAAATGTATAATATATGTTAATGTTATTGGTAATACTACC
Organism: Lathronympha strigana; assembly: GCA_949128165.1. Taxonomy (NCBI): domain Eukaryota; kingdom Metazoa; phylum Arthropoda; class Insecta; order Lepidoptera; family Tortricidae; genus Lathronympha; species Lathronympha strigana. The sequence goes on from OX421911.1 coordinate 9,165,369, forward strand.
ATAGTCTCGTATCGTCTAATATAGTAATATTAACATTGCTGTTTGAAGTTTGAAATGAGCCTATGTAGTTGTGACTGAAACGGGGTTACGTGCGAAATAAATTGGTGTTTGCTGCACCTGTGTTTGTGGTTAAAAACATCCTCCAAGGTGACATGACCTATGTTATCAAAGCCCGAGTGGTTCGCTAAACCCATGTGCCAGCGACGGCATACAGGACAACCGTGATTGTAAACAGATTTTTATGTTTCAATGCCGTTCAACAAAAGCTTATTCAGTGTCTGACAACTCAATCTGTTTACTTTCAATAATATAAGTAATATATGCACTACAAAAACTCTTATTTATTTGCTCTTGTTTTCTCTGTACCTACTTTTGGAAATAGGTAAAATGTACAGTCGCTATTCTTGTTAGTGTTATTCCAATGTACGACAACACATTTAATACTAGGATCATATGTATCCCAAAAACGATAGATGTTAACATTGTTTACTACAAAACCTTTACAAAACTATACCTCTAACAGCTCATGTCATAAACAGTTTCAATTGTATCCGCAGCGAGCGCAGTGATCGGCTACCCCCTCCACCCGTTTTGCACGGTTCCAATATGTCAAAATTGTACGTCTAAATTTCGAGTGGAAAGAAATCAATCTGTAAGTCAATTAGACCCACTTTGCAAAAGGAATTTCCTTGTTCATCATTTGCTGTATAATTAAGTGTAGACTCCAGGGCTACAGGGGCCTATTACTAAAGAAGGTACTAGCATATTATTATGGATGTATGTTTTAAGGAGTCGTGTAAATAGTGGTCTGCTTTACCTAATCTGACTATAAAAGAAAATATCTAGTCATAGCAAAGACACAATTATCCATACCCGCATTACCACAACGGTGACTGGTTAGAATAATCATTCCTCAGTTAAATTAATATTTAATTTTAAGTATAAAAAGTCCATTCATGTTACATTATTTTGACTAAACGCTACCTCTGTGTCATTATCATTCTGTAGTGTAGGTTTTACCTTGTTTGATAACATTATTTATGAGTCCTAGAAATCCTCTTAAAAACATCTCATTTAAGGACCGTTTTTTTTTTAAGTCTACGTGCAAGACTGGCTTATTTATTCTTAATATACTCGTAAATAAATGCATTATTTAATTTATCTCCTTAATTCACGACAATGCCATCAGCAGCGGCAGCAGCAGTATGTATTCTCCAGCAAAGCTGCCTCCAATATTATCATTAATAACGTAACAATAACTTGACGTTGGCAATTATTTAGCCATATGTTTATGGTGATCACTTTCCATCGGGCTCGTATGCGTATTTGCCACTTGCCACCGAAGTTATACCTATATCAAAAAAATATTTCATGTGAGTACTTAGCTACCACAAGTTTTACACTACTAAGCAATAATAACAGTAGTGATATGAATATTTATTATTAGGCTTCAAGCAACACGGAGGGGAGACGGTATGCGTTCGAAGCCGAAGTATAATCCCAAATAGGCGTACGCGGATCTGTGTTGTGATTAGTCCGTATACAAACAATACATCAAAGTTTGCAAGATTTGATTGTGTGGTAGTATCATTTTTTATGTATTAGTGCATGTAATGTGTGAGAAGTTGCGTCGGTGTGCACGTTTCCCCCGCCAAAAAGTGTCAGAATAATTTTGTACGGTAAGATGTCACCTTGCCGTCTTCCTTCCAAGTTCCAACATGTTGGAAACCCGTGTTGCTATAGGATAATAGGCTCTCAATGTTTAGTATATAAAAATGATAAGTGTTTTCTTACTTCAATCAATTTAGCAAAACTACCTACTTATGACTTATTGCACTACTCTGAGACAGGTACTGTCATTTTGTTCAATTCAACTATAAAAACCTTCAGCAATAGAGTTCAAAGTTGTACAAAAGGATAAGGCTCTTAGGAGCTAATGGATAGCACTCGAGATGACGTGGGCGGGCGTAGACGTCGCTTTTTCTTATCTTTCATCTTGTTACACTACGACATTGATAAAATAGCCTATAAGTTTACATGCAATGTGCTGGAATAGTTTTGAGAAAAGGTACCGTAGCTACTACATTATTAGTAGTTTAAATAAAGAGTTTCGCATCTTCATTATCTTCAAGTTTGGGTATTGAAACGGTATTATAGTTAGTTTGTCAATCTTTTTTTGATAAAATTGACATATTTTTAATAAAATTTACAACAAGTAAAGTTACGACAAGGTTGTAAGTTTTCGAATGTCACATTAATCTTATAACAAGTGAAGAATTTACCAGTGTCGCAATAAAATAAAAGCATGAACTAAGAACTTAATGCGTTGCTGATAAACTTACGTATGCAGAGGTCCTACCACAACTCACTTGATTTATTCGTTCGTCTATTTGCTTCTTTATCGCTCGACTATGCGAGAGAAATAGAGAAGGAAATAAACGAACGAACCAACGGTTCGTGATAGTGATTATAAACTGAAATAGATTTCTATCAAGGTAAACATCGTGAGGAAACCAGACTAATCCCAATAAATTGGTTTAAGTTGCCTAAACGGATCCAAGGCTCCCTGAGCCGTGGCATAAGCTGGCAAACGATAGGAAGAAGATGATACTAATGAAAAAGACCAACTCCATTGGAGGCCAAGCCGGGCCTTGATCCTTGATTCTTGATTTTAGAATTTACTTGATCTTCATTGATTATTGGGATAACTTGACTTGATTCAATTTGTGTGCAAAGTTGATTGATTATTTTTATATAGCTTTATGTACAAAATTGTGATGTCTTTAACTATTCAATCCGAAACCGAAAATGCGGAAAGTTTACGATGTATATTAAATAATAATATATTTCTGAATAAGGTTAACTTCAAGTAAAGCACTCTTGTATCTCTTTATTTAGGCTGACTCATTTTAGACGGCATCACATTATGGTATATTATGGTAATATTTACCATAGAAATTTAATAATCGTGTCGTCCCATCCCGTCCCGTTTTATATTAAGTCATTCTTTACTCTCAGAGAGGTAGAGCAGTAGAGAGAGAAGCAGAGTAGATTTTTTTAATTTGACGGGGCATTTTTTTTAATTCATCTTCAAAGTCAACATTAAAGTCATACACCCGTCCTTTACTTCCTTACCCAGTAAAGAAACTGTCCAAAAGAGATGTATGTATGTTTGTTATTTCAACAATTCCGTAGGTTGTCACTGTTTTCCTAACTTCTCTCTGACTGAATTCATCCAAGCAGCCAAATTAAATACATTGTTGTAATTTGGTAGTCGGTATCAATGCATAACAACATAATTATGTCACATATTTTGATAGTGAATTTTTCAAATGATAGACATGTTAAAAGGTTGGACTTAGAACATTTGAAAATTCTACTGCCAATTTCAAGGCCAATTGACATTTGATAGTTGTTGTACTACGTCCATGCTTTAGTTATTCTGACAATGACAATGAAAAAGATGATTGTGATTAGTCAAAAATCACTTCTTCGTTTATGGAATATACTTTACTACAAATATTGGGTTTAAATAAAACATTAACAAGTCGTTGCGCACACTTTATTCATTCAATTAACTATATGGAATTGAAAAGTATTTCTAATTCTAAAAGCACAAAGAAAAGTATGAAACATTTTGCTCGCTTAACCAAATACGTACCTAATCATGTCTAGTCTAAGGACTGTCGGATTAAGAGCCTTAAAACCTCTTGTCGGCCAGTTACCTAAACAGGCTGATTATCTGCACTATCTGTATCTGTATTTTGATCTTTATTTTGACAAATAAATATGGCATTTGTCGTGGAAAGTTTTGAATTATATACAGAGGCTATGAGGCAAGCGACTTATGTCAAACTAATCTACCTAGATAAAGGACACGTAGTATTTTGAATATACTTATACATATTTATCATAAACTTAATTTATCTTTCCTATCAGGTGTCCCGGACATCTGGGATACGTATATGGAGCCGAAACCACAGCCGAAAGCACAGAGTCCTTTTTGACATTTGATTGAAAAGATAGGGATACACTCAACGGATGTTGCTCCTATCCGTATCACAAGCAGAAGCAGCACCCAGCGGAGGGTGAGGTATGTTGAAATAACTTTTAATCTAAAATGTACTGTAAGTTCTATCGTTACTATTATTGAGGTGCCTTTTCGAACTCCAAGAAGTTACTTAGAAACCGTGCCCTTGCGTTCGACTTTTGCGATTTCAATGATTTTTGGGAAGAGCTGCGTGAAGCGATAGAAGGAGAGCAGCTGCAATTCACCGGCTTCTCCAGCTGAAAGAAGTTTAAGGAAGCCTTCAGCTCCCTTAGAAACACTTCCTTGTGGGTCACCTGTAAATATATTTATCATTGTTATTTCAGCTGTCTCCATTAAGTACGCTTATTCACTGCTCTCATCGCAAGCGCCAATACAGGCTTACTTGCAGTGATTTTCGTGGGCGTTACTGAATACGGTTGAGTCGAACTCATGGTGAGAAGTGGCATCTACGTATATCATATTCCTTGATTTTATCTATGATAACGACTTGGCAATCGCATTATCAATAAATATAAATTATTAGGCTTCATATTATTTAAATAAATCTAGATCTAATTGCACAACCCGGGGTTAGTCAACTAACCCAGAGTTACGCGTATTTTAGTACCTTTGCAGTTTGATAGCCTAACTCTGGGTTAGCGGCAAACCCTGGGTGGCGCAAGTGGGCCCAAATAGATTTAAATATAACTAAAGACATTACCATGTTACTCGGAGAGCATGTGCGCTCATGCACAACGATGTTCCGCACCTCGTTCATGAATTCCGCGGCGGTAATAAACAGGGCAATGAAAATTCCGCCGATAAGGAAATAAAAGGCACCTGCCAAATTTTCCAGCTCCAGATCACCTGCGACGTCGTTAGCATCTACAGTTTCCTAAAATATAATATAAGCCATTTTTTTTATGAATAAACCTAGAAAAGGAATTTTTATTTCTACTTGAAAAAATGTTTGGTGACAATCTCACACAGATCAACCTAGCCCCATAACAACATAGCCAAAGTCTGTACTAAGGGTACCTATTAGGCGACTTTAATCACATTGAAATGAATAAATAAAAACTTATACTGGGTGTTTTTTGGGTCATGTAGCAGGAGGGTTCTAATCATGAGTTACTTGATACTAAGCTGCTCTTAAGATTTTTTTCGCAATTTCGTGTTTGTCCCCATAGCGAAAGTTGCTTTGTGTGACCCTTCCCAGTACCCTGTTCACTCTAGCTACATGACTCAAATAACAACCTGTGTACATAGATAACCTTCATTAAATATTTCTCCAGCTCCTACTACGAGCAGTACAAACACGAGTACTGCTAGTAGCCACAGAGGGCTTTTTGATCTTGAAAACTCTTTGTTTATAACATCAGTGATATGAGATATCAAAGAGATTATGAGATGGAGAAAAGAGATAAGATAGTGACACGAAAGGAGATAGTACGGTGAGATGAAAATTGGGATACAGATTTTTAATACTTACTGCACACTCGGTAGCACCGAATTTTTTATCCCACCATTTTTCTTTTATAGCATCCAACTGGTTAGTCTCTTTTAGTCTTAATATAGCTCTATTAATTTCTGATCTATGGGGTGCATCTGAAAATATATCACAAAACTAAGTAATTAATACAGAGAGCCCTTGGGTACGAATTGACAAGTGCGACAGAGAGGCAAAACTTCATTCTTGGTTCGCCGAAGGCCCTCAGTCAGACAAAACCTGTCATGCATCGGTAGTTTTTATCACGTTATAAAGAGACTATTTTTGGATCAGTAATCAATGTTCGAACAAACTAAATTAAGCTCTGAAATTCAAATTTGGGTTTATTTATATTTTGCTTTCGCAATGATAGCCGCCCACGATTAAATAATCATGGCTAATTTGGACATGTCGTCACTTATTTTCTATCACGAGGGCATATTCATGTTGGAATTTGGACTACACCTGAAGTAAATGTAATTATATGTAGAAGCATTAATGTACACCTGTTGTTTCAATATTTTTTCAATGTATTACTTATAATTTAAATTATTTCAAGGAAGATGCGCACTAACCGCCTTCTTGAGGATTCCCCTCCAGGTACACTGTAATGAATCCTGCCAATTACAAAAAGAAGCCGAGCGACACTGCCGTGTGTGTATTTACTCCTTCGGGCCTATCTTTCACGCACTTAACTGTTCTCCGGTAGCTAAAACATGTAGCCCAGGAGTTGGACTGAATACTCTTTAATAAGACTTACTTGCCGGCATTCCGATCCCATAATCCTTAGAATCCAGTTCACTGCCCACTTTCTTGAGCAAGCAGTTCCTTTTCAACTTGTACTCGAGACTGGCTGACTCCATGAAGAACGCGTATTTGTTTTTACTTTTAATCACACGTTTTTCTCCGACCTCATTGCTTTCTACTAGTACTCCTGGTGTTGCTAGCATATTCTCGTAGATTTTGCGGTACATTTTATCTTTCGAGTTCTGTTTATAAAGTTTCTAGTATTTAGTTTATTTTAAATAGAATCAGTGTGGATAGTAAAAAAAAACAAAATTTTAAATAAAAAAATATTATAGGACATTCTTACACAAATTGAAAGTCCCGCAGTAAGCTCAAGAAGGCTTGTGTTACGGGTACTCAGACAACGATATAATATAATATACAAATACATAAATACATTGAAAGCATCCATCTCAGGAACAAGTATCAGTGTTCATCACACAAATAAATGCCATTGCCGGGATTCGAACCCAGGACCATCGGCTTAGCAGGCAGGGTACACTACCAACTACGCCAACTGCCCGGTCAAAATTGCAATTGCAAATAATTGCAAGCTACATTCCGATTATTTTATGATTTTCAAAATTTGATCTGATAACGGGGTCTGCTTCCCATACCTTAAAGAAATCTAATGTGGAGCCTGATTCAAAAGCTCCGTATAAAACCTTAGTCTGCTTAGCCAGGTCTTCGACTCCATTAATTGGTGAATTTTCCATAGCTGAGGATAGCGAGGCAGCTAACTGTGCAATATAAGTTTGACATACGATCATGGCGAAAAACCACCACATGGCACATACCCAACGGGAGCCAAATGCCCTGAAATTTTATTAATACTGTAGAGTCGAAGACACAGACAATCTATCAAACCAAAAGGCTATAAAAGTAGTAAACCTTAATAATACTACTACCTACTATTATACTAATGATAAAACATAGACAACAAGATAATAAAGATATCAAAACCAAACGTTTTATGGAACTTCCGACCCCGAAAAAAATCATAGCAATGGAGTAAATTAATTTTAATCGCAAAGGGAATGCACTATTTTATTTTAGACAATTATCCGAATTGAACAAGCATCTCTAAAACCAATAAAATCTTGGGAAAATGAATCAAATTTCAAACAAAAAAACCGGATATTGTAAACATTTCATAGTTAATATTTTCTACTGATAACGGATGTAATAAAGTTATACATATACTTTGGTAAAATGTCACATCCTTGAGTCATAATGGAGCCCATTGTTAGCCAGGTGCAGTTTTTGAAGTTCCAGGTATTTTCCAGCTCTTCAGGCTCTTTGTCACACGGCCTTGGATTTTCCCAGTCAGCTGGAGATATTCTAGAATAGAAAAGCTATATGATTATACCATACAATTTTGTTGTTTATTCACCTCGTATAGGTAACTGTTGAAAATAACAAATCAATTTCAAATCTTACTAATTGCATGCTGCCGTAATTTAGTGTGTGATGCTGCTGGCAGGTGACTTAAAGAACTCCTTGAGTTAAGGATGAGTCACACTAGGACGTAACGGGACGGGACGATGTGTCAATTTCTATAGAAATTGTGAAAAGACCAGAAAGTTCAGTTAGCCATAGTAGTGTCTACCAAAAATTACTAACTTAAACTTAAAACTTATTACCTTGAGCAAATAAAAAGTATTATTGAGACAATACAATATGCTGTCGCAGTGTAGATCCACATCTCCACAGAATAAGGTTTGAGGAACGCCAGCGTATCGGCCGGGACCTTATTATCCTTAGTGAATAGAATGCTGATACCCACAGTCATTATTGGTACTGAAAAATCGATTAATTTCTTCCGTGCTTCGGTCATTGTCAAGTCGCAAACGACCAGATCGATTTGCTAAAAAATAATATTTTTTTTACCTTAGGTCGAAAAAATATCACGAATGATCACAATCAGGCTTAAAAAGTATCTTATAAGTAGACACTAGTAACTATTAAACAGGTAGCATAAACACCCACCAAAATTACAACTACGGTTCACAAAAATGCAAAATGAAGATACCTATACATGATAGTTTTAAACCATACTTAGGGTCTTTGGGATTATTGTTTAGGTAGGTACATCTTTATGGTATTCAATTTATAGTCAAGACAAATTCCTAAAGCCGGAAGTATTTCGAATCGAACTTCAAAAAATAACTGTACAACCTGTTTTTTTCCATACTCCGTGACTTACAAAATATAAATTAGATAGGTAAAAAACTAGATAGAACATTGTAATCTCACATCACGAAAGGGAACCTAGGGTTGAGGGGCCTGCCCATCCAGGGCAGCGGCCCCGACGTAGACAGGTAATATTTGTGACCGGAAGTAGGTACCTATAGTGATGTCTCTGGCGCATTGCAGAAACAGTGAAAAGCGAAGCAAGACGGTATGTAGTTAAGTTGAATTTACATAAACACCAGAAAAAAGTGAGAGAGCTGTGATTAAAATAGCTACTTACTTTATCTAGTAATTTTCCAATTAGTCCATCCCATCTCTTTTGAATGGTGTCGTACTTTCCATAAGTGATATTTGCATCCCACGTGAATTTGAACGTATAATTATATTTCTCATTTTTGAGCACTTTAAATATTTCTTTGACTAAATCTACGGAAAATCCTTCATATGGCAGTCCATCATCATCTTCTCCGCAGGCCTCGGTAGCTTTGCCATCCACGTAGCATTTTTTTTGCGCGATGTAGGGTTCTGCAGGCCGGGACATAACCTGGTTGCATAGACAAGACGCCAATCGTTAACGCTCAGTAGCGAACGAAACGCAACTTGTCTTTGTCGCACTAATATGGAAGAGTGTAGAGATAGATAACTACGCTACAGCACGGAGCGTGAACGATTGGCACCCACACCATCAAATTGACAAAAAAAATCACGAAGGGTGTTTAAATATTATTTTTTATCACACCTGCTCGTAAATGGTGATATTATATGCAAGCATACTTATACTTAAAGAGCTGTATTATTCCCATGGTTTTAAAGGATTCTCATACTACTTTACCGCCTGCCCGGAGCTCCCGGAGCACCTTCCCCCCACGCGTTCGCCACGCATACGCACGCGCATAGTCGTACTCACTCCGGAGTACCGTGGACTGTGCAACTACACTACCGCTAATCATTATTGTTTCTTTACCTGTCTAGAAAGTTTATTTATTTCCTCGCAAATGTGATGAAAAACATTGTGTGTACCACGGGCAGTAAGGGGATTACTAACTCGGGTGCCCTTCTTACCGCCCTAGATGCAGAATGTACTATTACGGTACCTTCCACTGCTTTTACGGTTCATAAACTGAGTCACAAAATGGTTGACATATTAAGGATGACTCACACTAGAACGGGACGGAACGGGGCTGGACGGGACGATCTTTCGATTTATATTAAAATAAGTCACGTCCAAGCTGGGAGCCTTCGGAGGTCACATGACGTTTTCTATAGAAACTGACAGATAGGCTCAGCTCAGTCACATTCCGGCCCGTTCTAGTGTGAGTCATCCTTTAATAGACTGATGAAGAGAGTCAATTTGAGGTATAGAAACAAGTTTAACTTAATTATGAACTCATTAAAGTTATATACATTCTTATTTAAGCGTCTAGAATATGCGTGGGTCACTCGCCCGGGGAGCTATCGCTCATGGAGCAGAGAGGGAAAAATTTCCATCAAAAGTGGGTGTAGTTATTTCCATCCAGATCCAGGATCAAAATATTCTTAAAGATGAACCAAGCTTAAAACAGCAAAGAGCAAATAGCGTATTAGATGGCCCGAGAAATACTGCTCGTTTTTACCAACCTACCTGTAGGCGTCAGTTTTTTTCATTGAAATTAAACACTTTAAAACGGATTAATCGCGTTTACTTAACTTACACCATGACCGTTTTGAGCCCTTTACAGAAGTCGTTTTTACAGGGTTAGATGATGACTGAGAGAATATGATAATTCTCCCCATCGATCCTCATGATTCTCATGATTGACTAGTTAGTAACTAGTCCTAGTCCGGTTGGTAACCTTGCCTACGATGCAAGTCCCGGGTTCGAATCCTGGTCAGGGTATTTATTTGTGTATTTATCACGAATATTTCTTTCTCACTTATGGCTGTTTTCTATATATTTAAGTATTTATAATATGTATGTATCGTTACAATATACGTCTGTTTTAATTCATCATCATCATCATTGGCCACGACATCTTAGCAGATGATTGTTACAGTGTCTTCGATTAATGTTTAATGTGCGGTGCCGGTACATCGTCTTTGGTGGCTCAGCAATCCGATGGCAGCACGACACTTTCTACCACATCTGTCACAGGTGAAGCGTGAGTCAGGAGGAGGAGCAACTCTGCGGCGTAGCCTTTTCTGCTTAAGGTTGTCGAGCCAGGCTTTGTCATGCTCCTTCACTCCGTTATGTATATCACGGCGCCATTCTGGTCTCATACTAGCGCGTGTTTCCCAGGTCCCTTTGACTCGATCCAAAGACGTGCTGTCCGAATTGTCAACGATCCCAAACTCACGAGCGATATCGAACCCTTAAGTCTAAGGAGAGACTTCGCCTCCTTATGTGTATTCTATCGCTTGTACAATGGATTGTGCTCTGAGGAATTGTTTGATATGATGCCAACGGCTGCATTCTACCACCGCACCGCTCGCCGTCGGCAGGGTGTTCACCCGCATACCCTGGAGCCTAAATGGTCTCGTACCGTGCGGTTCAAGAGGAACTTCCTCCCGCGGACGCTCCGGCTGTGGAATGAGCTCCCTGCCACTGTTTTCCCAAGGGACTACAATATGGGGTTCTTCAAAAAAGGAGTGTTAAAGTTTTTAAAGGGTCGGCAACGCGCATGTAACGCCCCTGGAGTTGCAGGCGTCCATAGGCTACGGTGACCGCTTACCATCAGGCGGGCCGTATGCTTGTTTGTCACCGTCGTAGTATAAAAAAAAAAAGGTAGCCAAATCCATACGGAAAGACTCCATATCCCGCTTACAGGAATCTTTGAACCTTAGCACCGGGCGGCCCACAGGTCTTTTGGCGCCGGCAATTTCTCCAAGCAGTACTTCTCGCGGTAGCCTCTCGGGACCCATGCGGTAAACGTGTCCCAGCCACCGGAGTCGTCTCTGTTTTAGAATTGCTGTGATGCTGCTACCTTTTTTGTTGTGCTAGGTGCCTTGCTTACCCATCTTGTTTCAAACATTGTGACATGCTTGTTGCTCCACACACCTATAGAAGCGCAAGATGGGGGACGGACTAGTACCTTACTGGCCGGGGGCTGCCCAGCTTGAGGCGGGCGTTAACTAGTCAATTAGCCGCAATGGACTATCCCACCGTCGAGAGTCACCCCTGGCGTCTGCGCACACGTCCATTAGCGCATGACTTATAACCGGCCGGCCTGTTTTAATTATATACGTACTAATAACACGAATATATTTAAAAATAATACTTACATTGAACTCGTACGTCTGATTAGTTCGGCTCTCAACTGCTTTCTCGTCACTAACAAATTCCTGTTCATCTGACTTCCACGTAGCAATCGTATGTATTTGTGACTGGTGTATCTCGTTTAAATATAAAGTGAAATCCTTTCTGCGGCCTGTCTTCGGATCAAATATTATTTTTCCAGTAATAAAACCTTCAGTTGTTGTCTGTAATTTTATATTCAAATAATTAAAACTGCCACTGGGGTGCCGTGGCAAGTACAGAAAGGCGCCGCGAGGCACCCCGCCAAGTACCAATGGGCACCACCAGGGCGCGAACGTAGCTTGGTTGGGTAGAGTTGTGCCGTTCTCGTGAACAATCTTAGGTACATTCGTATGGAGAATGTTCTCGCGCGAGAAAATTCCCTCATTCCCTGTACAATACAAAGAACATTCTCGAGGATGTACAACTCAAATTTTGGGGTGCCTTGACGAATTCTAAAACGTTGCAAGTGCGCCGCCAGATGAAAAAGATTGGGAGCCCCTTATGGGTTGACTCACACTAAAACGGGACGGGACGGGACGATCTGTCAATAGAAATATTCACGTGATAGCTCGGAGCCCTGGAAAGTCACGTGACGTTTTCAATAGTAACTGACAGATCGTCCCGTCTTGCCCGTTCCGTCCCGTTCTAGTGCGAGTCATCCCATAATCTTTTTCACAACACTACTAATACAATATTAGAAATGTGATGGTCTAACTCAAGGTTGGAAAGAGTACCTTGACCGACTGGTATTTTATGGTAGTGCTTTTAATTCTATTGAACATTGTGATGCTTACGCCAACAAATATTTGTAACTGAAAACTTGTTCGTATTTACGAAAATGTATCTATTTCCATTAGCTGATAGAGTCAAACTCTAAGTCCATATTATTAAAAAAAGTAATCTGGCGTGAAACAATAAAAGAATCAATTATTTTTTGCTGTAGTTGCTAAATGTACCACCAAATGCACTACTATTACTTTAGTCATTGATATAAAATCTATGTGTGAAATTTGGGCACACGTACGGTTAGTATCTGCTTTTGTAGCTCAGCCCCATGTTTCCATCGTCTACTGGTGTAACACAGCTTTCCCTGGGCATCAGGGGAGATGTCTGCTTTTTCCGCCGCCTTCAAGACGTGTCGAGCCACATCATCCATCACTAAAGCATCAGTCTGAAAAAAAAAATGTTTTAGGCAATATTTAAGTATACAGTTTATGGTACGTTACCTACTTATTAAATGTATGCTGGGATTTAGAAACATCTATCAAATATGAAATAAAAATTGAACGGGCACAAAATACCATCCTTAAGTTAAAGTGTTAAAGTTTTTAAAGGGTCGGCAACGCGCATGTAACACCCCTGGAGTTGCAGGCGTCCATAGGCTACGGTGACCGCTTATCATCAGGCGGGCCGTATGCTTGTTTGTCACCGTTGTAGTATAAAAAAAAAAAAAGTTACCCCGCATCGCTCCAGGCGCAAAGGCACCCATTATAATCCAGTGATGGAACTGACAGCTTCTATGGAAATTTTGAGTATTCGGGAAATTATTTATGTAGCTGATTTTTAGCGTAAGGGATATTATATCACGAATCAAGTATTATGTAAGCAACAAAATCCGACTAAATATCGTTACATGCTATTCGACACAAATATATACCTACACACCTATGTGTGTAGGTACATATTTGTGTCGAATAGTAGCAATAGCAGAAAAACATTTGTAATACCTATGTGTTAGAAACGTTTTTCTTGTAAGATTTTTATATATGTTTTTTAGTCGTTTAAAATACTCAGCACCAGTTTATACCTACCAACTATGTATCATTTGTTTCAAGCGAAATAACACATCTATCTACCGTGCCGTACATTTTGTAGATGTCTCGCTTTTAACAGATGGAAGACAAATATGTCGTCATGTTCACAAACAAGAAAAAAAATTATTCCCGTAAATAAAAAATATCGACTATTTTTTTTACTATTAACCTACTTTCGAAAGAAAAGTTTGGAGGATATTTGATTTTATTATCTCTGATTAGGTATCCCATTCGAACGTTATTTGAGAAGATCACACTATTATAATTTAATATCAGAATCTTTTTTTTTTTTTTTTTTTTTATACTACGACGGTGACAAACAAGCATACGGCCCGCCTGATGGTAAGCGGTCACCGTAGCCTATGGACGCCTGCAACTCCAGGGGAGTTACACGCGCGTTGTCGACCCTTTAAAAAAGGAGGATTCGCTGTGTTGACAGCTAAAGGGGCAAGCTCAGCTCCGTGGGTACACCCCACTCCCCAGCTGTCAACACAGCGAATCCTCTTGGAGCTCTGGCAACCTTACTCACCGACAGAAACACAACACTATGAGTAGGGTCTAGTGTTATTTAACTGCGGTTTTCTGTAAGGTGGAGGTACTGCCCCAGATGGGCTCTGCTCCAGATTTGAGCGAAACGACATTCGTTGTGCTGTGCCCTACCACACTAAACGATATGCATCCGCTGTGCCCATACCTCGCTCTGTCCGCCATCTGTCAAAAACGTATCTTTCCTGGGTTATTACAATCGCCGCGTTGCCGAGTTCAACCGCAATGGATACGATACGTGCCTCTACACGAAAAACGACCCAGAGCGTGGATCGAGATCCCTTATTGTAACTATATTATTCATGTAACGAGTTAAACTGGTAAATTGATTCAGGAACAAAACCTATGACATAATAGTAATAATTGTACGATCTTAACGTACCGGAAATTTAACAACAGGTCGTTTGATACCATTGTCCCAACGACTAACTCTTGCATTGAGGCTGGCTTGTGCACTGTTCAGTGTGTCGTATTGGGTGAGACTAAGCCACGTGAAATTTGAAGCGTATTCGGACAACTTATCCGCCACCCTGGATGCATCCATTGATGTTAATGTGTAATGCTGAAAAAATAAACGCGCAAATGACTTGCAAAGAAGAAATTAAATTTATTTGCCACAACGAATTTAAACATTATTGACCGATAAGACTATTTTTGTCGGTATTACTAAATTGCAATCGTAAATAAGTTTACTAAATTCCTGCTTTCCCATCACAGAACAATGGTGTTCCGGACCTTTGGAGCCGAAGCCAACTCGCAGAAGCCCTTTCGATAATATAATGAAATATAAGGGGTACACCGAGCGGTTACATTACTTTATTATCACAATTTACTACATTATTGTGTGGCAACTTACATAAATCTTTACTGACGTATATTGTGGTCAGTGTCGGTACAACGGCCAGCCTACAAGTTTATGATAATATTGGCTTAATATGTAAAAGAAATACCTGGTAGGAATTAAGCATATTCAGTTTTGCAGCAACTTCTAAATACTTTAAGATATTGTCCACGCGGCAGTCTAATATAATACGGCTCTCTTGCATTTTACTCAATTCTTTGAATGTCTGAAAAAATTACAGTGTTTATTGTAAAATAACAATAGAATCGAACACAAAAAAATTTATGCCTGTATATATTACCTCATAATTTTCACCATCCGGTTCCAATTTCCGAAAAACGATAAGAAACTTTGTTGAATAATTAGATACAATTTTTTGAACTCTTAATAATCCTGTGAAAATGAATACAAATATTACAATAGTGGTAGATAACCATCTACCACTATTGTAATATTTGTATTTTGGACATAAAATCAACAAAAATTAAAAATTAATCACCTGGAAAGTTTCGCTTGAGTAATTATCAGGGCCCTGAATTTCGCGTGCGGTTTTTGAAAAGTCATAAGGAGAGAACGCCAATGTTTATCGACATATCGATAAATAGAGAGTTTTTAATTAGCGTCTTAAAAAAATAATACTTACCTCAAACTTTCCGATGATATATACTCTTTTCAACGGTCAATGATGAAAAAAGTAATATGTATAAATGAAATACCAACTAAGTAAGGTTTGAATAATTTCCCTATGACAGTGCTTATACATATTATGGTGCTCCCACACTGGCTGTTATAAATGTTATATAACACGGTGTGACAAGGATAGTGTTACGTGACATTATAATGTTATAGAAAAAGATGTAATGTTACATAACATGTGTAGCAGCCAGTGTGGGATATCGGATATAGATAGAATAAAGAGTTGATAACATAAGTGGGTATTTGCTTGGAAGAATGGAAGTGTTATTTAATTAAGGATAAATTAATCTCAATGAGTCAATAAGTGAATGACCGATATGTCGATAAAAAAAATTCTCTCCCTATGACTTTTTAAAAACGGCACGCAAAATTCGGGGCCCTGGTAATTATATATATCATGGTTTAAATTAGGGTTAAGGATGTGCAAATCCTTGTCCGTTATCCTTATTGAATCTACGGTTAACGACATGTGTACAACATATCGTACTTTTGTTCCTGTATTTAGCTAGTCATATTATTTATACACTAGGTACTTGCCGTAGTCGTCTTCATAGAGAACTATAAAACTATCCCAGTTATAGAACTTTAACACATCCGCGTATGCATTCGCAACTTCATTTGCATCTGGATAAAAATTTATTGCAATATTTTTGAAGTCGTCTTCGTCTTTATCATTATCATCTTCTTCGTTGTCAGTAATATCTTCATCATTTTCTTCATCTTCCAAATCAGGATCAATAGGCTGCCATGTGGCTTGTAGGTATGGAATATTTAACTTGGAACAATGATTGAGTATAGCTCTGTAGGATATGGAATCGTGTGGTCCAAGCACAGCTATAGTCTCCGTCGGTGCTGTACATACTGAAAGAATAATATCAGTAAGAATATCGTTTGACAGACAAAATTATTGTAATGGAAACTACACCACACTCGTTAAATTCATTATGCAAATATAAAAACTTGTCATTACCAATTCAATGCAAAGTTAGCGAGTTTTGATTTTAGGTGGCCTAGAGTAAGTGCAAAAAGAATATATAATCAAGATGCATTAAATTCCATATACCACGAACGATCTCTTTTAAGCAGACACTTAAAAACGTTGATTTAAGGATGACACACTAAAATTGGACGGGACCGGGCGGGACGGGAAAATCTGTCAATTTCTATATAAAGAATCACGTGATAGCTCGGAACCCTCGGATGTCACGTGACGCTTTCTATAGAAATTGACAGATTTTCCCGTCCCGCCCGGTCCCGTCCAATTTTAGTGTGAGTCATCCTTTAAGATGAGTAAACCGATAAGTTTTCAATCAAAAAGTACACAAAATTTTCATTTCATTACAGATTAGGCATCACCAAAATGATAGAATCGCATGCAAATTCTTGCAAAATTTAAATGGGTTTTACGAATATGGGCTTCGGCTTTACAATATTGACTGCATTCTGTGTACCTGGTTGTTATCTGCCACCGTACTGGTCATTGTTCTGATTGCCTGCTATACTAAACTGCACTGGCCATGCACTGGTAATGGCCCTAGAGCCATTTTGGTCGAAGATATATGCAAAAGCGGTGAATTGAATACACTTACAGTCTTTCAATACGGAGTAGCTGTCAGTAGCTATAGGCTTGATGAGGATTGGATTAAGTCGCCGGTTACGCTCGCCGACGGAACTGTTCATGCTCTCCTCAAACGCGCCCATCGCTATCCGTGCATCCGGCTCGAATACTCCCACTGCAGGACATTGTTTTCAGTATGTATTATTATTTCGGTAAATATGGAAGACTTAGACTTTCAAGAGCACACTGCATTAAAAAATATTTGTTATCTAGGCTACTGAACAGAGTGTATCAACTTAAAAATATAAAAAAGTACTTAAGGATGACCCACACCAATTCAATCTGGGAAGATCTGTCTGATCGGAGCCCTCGGAGGTCACGTGACGTTTTGTATAGAAACTGACAAATCGTCCCGGATCGGAAGATTGTTGTGAGTCATCCTTTATAACCATTAAAAAGAAATCTATTTTTAGGTACTCAATTACAAACTGCACTACCAATTTATGCTTAACCAGCCTGCATTTATTTATAAGTAACTGCATATCTTTTGAAGATTATATTATGTAAGTCCTCATCATCATCATCATTTCAGCCGAAAGACGTCCACTGCTGGACATAGGCCTCCCCCAAAGATTTCCAAAATGACCGGTTCTGCGCCACCCGCATCCAGCGGACTCCTGCGACCTTCACCAGGTCATCAGTCCACCTTGCGGGTGGACTGATGACCCACGCTGCGCCTTCCGGTACGCGGTCGCCACTCGAGAACCTTTCCGCCCCAATGGCCGTCGGTTCTACGTACAATGTGCCCCGCCCACTGCCACTTAAGTTTAGCGATTCGGAGAGCTATATCGGTTACTTTGGTTCTGCTGCGGATGGTCTCATTCCTGATACGATCTCGCAGAGAGACTCCTAGCATAGCTCTCTCCATAGCCCTTTGGGTGACTTTGAGCCTTCTTATGAGGCCCATTGTAAGCGACCACGTTTCAGTACCGTATGTCATCACTGGCAACACACACTGATCGAAGACTTTCGTCTTCAGTAAGTAAATGTAAGTGTGTATTATGTAAGTAAATAAATCAAATATACTCGTAATACTCATTGAATGTCATGTCATCTTAATGAACAATTATTATTTTTTTACACTAAGTTGTATAAATTGCATTAATTATTTAGTATACCAACCGGTTAATTCCTCAATAAATCAATTACATTTTAATTTTCTATTCATTTTTCCTCGGAATTTGATATTTTTTTGGGGATGAATAGTAAACCCTAATAGTAAACCTTATTCTGTACTGTATGTCTAAAAAGGCTTTCGAGAAAGAACGTTTTTAGACTTTAAAATACCTTATTATACCTACATTTTTTCTTTTTTTTTGGGACAAGTTGTGATTTTGTATTTAGTCCTTCAAGAATTAGGATTCTTTTAAACCAGTAAAATTTTATCCAAATAAAACGAAGAAGAAAACGAGACAACTAAAATAAATCAGCCATTATAAAGTAATCGATTTTCCATCCAAAATCGAAACCGAAAAAAAATCAAAATCGAAACCATTTAATAGTTTTTTAATTGAAAGAAAAATTTAAAATTCACCTCGTCGAGGGGGATTCGAACCCACGACCTTTCTGAACACCAGTCAGATTCGCAGACGTCTCTGCTTAATACAAAACCATTTAACAGGTTTAACATCAAACTACAGTTTACCTATGTTTAATGATGATTCTTCTTCTATTGGAATATTTCGTATCTGACACAAACAAGTCTGTATAACAATACAAAATAACAGCGTCCACTTCCACATTTTACACTACCTACACAACACTCGACAAATAACATACACAAGACTAAAATATCAGCGAATATACTTTAAAATTTCGGTCTAAACTGAAGTATTAGTTAAAAATTGAATCTATTCCTATTATTTCCGGAGCACTTTCGTCAAACGCCGGCAATCACAACGCGACGCGTGCCGTCTGCGACCTAAAATGTTTTCCAAAAATATATCAGACGGTGTGGTGACTCTCACTATGCTTGCACGCATAAACGTATAGAATGGATCGTTTTAAATTATTGTTTACTCTGGCATTTCTGTGCCAATTTTACCAAATCAATTCAATTACGTCGGAAAGGCGACAATTTCCTATCCGTAAGTGACGTCTTCTTGTGCCGGTGTTAAGTGAGAATTATTTAAACAACTCGGGTGTTTCGAAATTATCGATTACTGTTTAGTAGCGTAGAAGTAAAACGAAATTATTGTGCAGCCCGTGGACCGTGGCAAAGTTTAAGCGAAAAGTCAAAGAAAGGTCATTGGGCGTTTTTGACCCGCTTTATGAAAGTTCGCGTACAGAGACCAAACCAATTTTAAATTAAAGAGCTTAGTCCCGCTTCTCAAAATATATTAAAATTTTCAATTTATCGGCCGGAGGAAAAAAGTTATTCAAAAAAATAGACTGAGAATTTACCTATAATTTTTCAAAATTTTTGTTACGGAAACAGTATTTACATACATTCTTTAAAAGAAAATGAGGAAATATTCATGTCAATGTATCAACTTCATTCCGAAAGTACGCAGAGTGCTAGAATTAGTAATTACAAAATATTTTTGCAATGAATATTATTAATATTTTAGCGAAACTACATTGTACACACAACTCGTATATAACATGATACAGATATTCTTATTGCTTATTTTTCGTAACATATATCAGTGCTTCAGCACCTGCAGGAGCCAACATAAAGCCACTTTTTTAGTTAACAATTAACTAATTGTAGTTATTAATTAAGCATTCAAAGTGCTACTTATCGCTAGATGGAGTGACAAACATTAATATTAGCGCGTTTCGTCACATCGGTCTAGCTCCGTCATAAAAACGTATTTACCTGCACATGACAATCAATAGTCTATGAAATACTGAAAAAAAAAATTGACAGTTGTCATTCTTCAAAATAATAAATCGTTTTATAAATTGTAAGGCGGATAATAAAATATATTTCTGTCTGTTTTTCATAAAATATTGGTAAATATGTACGAAAATATTGGTACATGCCGCTCTGGGTTGAATAGAAGTTTTTGGAGTGTA
Organism: Lathronympha strigana; assembly: GCA_949128165.1. Classification (NCBI taxonomy): domain Eukaryota; kingdom Metazoa; phylum Arthropoda; class Insecta; order Lepidoptera; family Tortricidae; genus Lathronympha; species Lathronympha strigana. Next base: position 9,185,677 of record OX421911.1, read on the forward strand.
GCTTTTCCACCAAGGCGCCTGAATATGTGCCTAAGCGTTGTTGCAGCGATGTAAGTACGTTTTACAAAATTCACCTTAGCTATAACTCTGGGGCTTTGATAACTGCATTGCCATTTACTTTGTCCTTTTTTTGGTTTCAGGCTAGTTGTCGTCTGTGCCAAAAAAAGACCCATCAAATACTAATTTAAGCTGAATCGCTCTTAACGTATTGCACATTTTGAAGACCTAAAGATTATCACCTTATGCACTTTCACAAGAAGAACATTATGATTAATGGTCACATACAGGTAAGGTGTTCGTAATAAACATTGTATATACATGGGATCTATTTCACTACGAGAGCATCATGAACACAAATAAGAAAACATCTCATGAAAAAAGGTCCCATACTCGTACCAGTCCCTCCATTCCTGCTGTTTTCACAATCAGTGTTATGCGCGCGGTGTGTATAGGCACAGGTTTCGATTTGTAGCAGCTTCCGTTCCATTGGCGTTTGCAGCCATCGACGTTAATGAATTCTCATGTATGATAAATATACGAAGAGAAAATATACTAGCTTTGAGAAAATACAGACTTTTGAGCCTTTTGGAGTTTTTGGATCTTCACTAGGTCGCCCAGGTACTTATGAGGCAAGTATGAGGGATTATCTGATGATGAGATCCATAAGAATTAGATGGAACTTCTCAAATGCACAACTGCCCATGTATGGTGATTTTAGTATTTTAGGTAGCAATAACTAAACTACCACTGCAATATCACGAATTCATTATCTTAAAAACCCTCAATTGCTATGTTGGCGCTGAAACGGAGCAGTATATGTTTTCTGCCTACCCTTTGTGAATGTGAATGCAGAAGGCGCAGCCGTTCACGATTTTTTATCAAACTTCAATTCAAGAACGAATTCCGTCTTTTTTAAGGGTATATGTAAATATGTATAGCACATAGCATACATTTCATTCTGATCTGATGATGGATTCCATTAAAAATGAGGGAACTCTTCAATTTTCTTGTGACAGGATTGAAGGAAATCCTAACTTAGATTTCGCGTAGGGTCGAATCCTACTACTTATTCGATTATAATAATTAAGGATTGCCATCTTCTTCTTCCTAGATCAGAAAACAAAAAAAAACCTGCATTTTGTTCTGACAAAACCACACAACACACTGACAAGCTTAAGCTCAACATCAGAACCCCACTTTGGTATCGGAGTGGATACAATTCTGCCATTAAACATTTTTGCTATAGTTATATTATAAAATAATTTATAGTATTAATAATTCACAATATGTTTTATCTCTTTTTCATGCGCCGAAATCCTCCTGGCATCGAAAGGCAAAGTGAGTTGCACGCGCAAGACGTTACGTTATTATTTCAAGTTAAGTATATTTACACTCACTATTCAAGACATTTATTGGTAAAACTGTACAAATAAACTTTAGTATTATGAAAGGGCCATAATACCAGTAGGACCACATGAGATTTGCGTTTATTATGAATCTGAGATATGTTACCTAGTCCACATGGAATACAGCTTCATTATTCGAAATCATGTTGAATATGTCGATATTTGTGTTAAGCACGCAGCTGAAAGTGGATCAGCATATCTTTTCGATATTTAGGACCAACCCATAAGTGTTAAACCACGATGAGATGTTTTCAACTGCCTGACATAACTTGCGTTTTCGGCTATGTACACCGATGAGTTAAACTATAATACAGGTACCATCGGCAAACATTACGGACAAGCTACGTACCGCTAGAGCCATGGGCGTGTATACCAAAATCGCGAGTTCGAATCTCGCCCGAGACTTTTTCCACTGTTCGTTTTATTTCTAAGGAGTGATGAAATCCGTTTCTAGTTCCTTGTATATATATTTTTAACGCTAAAGTGCGAGGTGCCGTTGGACAGGTATTTAAAAAGAATAATTAAAAAAAACTCCCTTTCCTCCAAGTTTTGAACCCCAAGTCAAACAATATTTAAAAAATCATAAAGTAGACTTCAGGTTGCAGGTTTGCAGAGGGTAAAAGCTTTCTCAGGAAGCTGTGTCGTCACCTGGTAATTAAAGTAGAGCTTTATATAAACTTTCAAGACGTTATACCTACGGAATCCTGAGCGTGGCTCAACACGTTCTTTGCAGATTTTTAAGGTTCCGTACCCAGAATGGCAAAAACGGTAACCTTATAGTTTTGTCCGGTCCGCCTGTCTATCCGTCTGTCTGTCTCTATGTCTGTCCGTCCGTATGTCACAGTGTATTTTGTGAGCCGCTATTTAGTTTTGCGTATTCATTGTGAAAAAAAAAAATGTTTAAGGGAGGCACCCGAACCAATACATTATGGAACTAAACGAAAAAAAAAAAACATTTTTAGCAACCATGTGCTTGTGGCACATCACCTGATAGGTCTTTAGAAATAACTTAAAGGTTGCTTTAAATAGGTGCACATTTGATTAAAAGACTTTCAAGACGGTATACCTACGGAATCCTACTCTGAGCGTGGGTCAACACGCTCTTTGCAGATTTTTAAGGTTCCGTACCCAGAATGGCAAAAACGGTAACCTTATTGTTTCGTCCGGTCCGCCTGTCTATCCGTCTGTCTGTCTCTCTGTCTGTCCGTCCGTATTTCACAGTGTATTTTGTGTATTAAGTTTTGCGTATTCATTGTGGAAAAAAAAATGTTTAAGGGGCCTCCCTTTAACATGTTGCTAAAAAAAAACATTTTTTAGCAACCATGTGCTTGTGGCACATCACCTGATAGGTCTTTAAAAATAACTTAAAGGTTGCTTTAAATAAGTGCACATTTGATTAAAAGACTTTCAAGACGATATACCTACGGAATCCTACTCTGAGCGTGGCTCAACACGCTCTTTGCAGATTTTTAAGGTTCCGTACCCAGAATGGCAAAAACGGCAACCTTATAGTTTCGTCCGGTCCGCCTGTCTATCCATCTGTCTGTCTCTCTGTCTGTCCGTCTGTCTGTCTCTCTGTCTGTCCGTCCGTATTTCACAGTGTATTTTGTGTATTTAGTTTTGCGTATTCGTTGTGGAATAAAAAATGTTTAAGGGAGGCACCCCAACCATGTGCTTGTGGCACATCACCTGATAGGTCTTTAGAAATAACTTAAAGGTTGCTTTAAATAGGTGCACATTTGATTAAAAGACTTTCAAGACGGTATACCTACGGAATCCTACTCTGAGCGTGGCTCAACACGCTCTTTGCAGATTTTTAAGGTTCCGTACCCATAATGGCAAAAACGGTAACCTTATAGTTTCGTCCGGTCCGCTTGTCTATCCGTCTGTCTGTCTCTCTGTCTGTCCGTCCGTATTTCACAGTGTATTTTGTGTATTTAGTTTTGCGTATTCATTGTGGAAAAAAATGTTTAAGGGGCCTCCCTTAAACATGTTGCTAAAAAAAAACATTTTTTAGCAACCATGTGCTTGTGGCACATCACCTGATAGGTCTTTAAAAATAACTTAAAGGTTGCTTTAAATAAGTGCACATTTGATTAAAAGACTTTCAAGACCGTATACCTACGGAATCCTACTCTGAGCGTGGCTCAACACGCTCTTTGCAGATTTTTAAGGTTCCGTACCCAGAATGGCAAAAACGGCAACCTTATAGTTTCGTCCGGTCCGCCTGTCTATCCGTCTGTCTGTCTCTCTGTCTGTCCGTCTGTCTGTCTCTCTGTCTGTCTGTCGCCACGCTGGGCAAGCGGGTTGGCGATCGCAGGGCGTAGCTTCTTGCACTGTTGACGCTGCTGCCCGTCACCAGCCTGTTGGATTTAGCTTCGCCTATTTAAGATGGATATACCGCCATCGGTCGGTCGCCAAAGCCTCGTCTGTTAATCAGCAGGGTGCACCACGGGCAGGTGAGGTTGGCAATTGGCCGTTAAGTTAATGTAATGTAATGTTAAGTCCATGTTGACATCTCTTTCAATTAATAATATTGTTATTTATACTTCCAGAAAGTCCAAGTCCGACTTCAGTAAGACGAAAGTAAGTCGTATTCGAAAGACGAAACATCAGACAAAGGATCAATATCCAAGCAATAAGAAAAGCTGCAAAGGATTTTTTATACAATATATAAGAATTGTATTTTTTGAATTGTAAAAAATAAATGCTTATGTGCTTAAGAATACAGAACAAATGGTGGGAATATTTGGTGGGATAATGGTGGGTATATATTTTTTTTGCGTGGTTTGCATTTCATTTCATTAATATTTTCTTATTCATTACTTCCAATATAGTAATTGTGTTCTGTATTCCAATGCACGTTAATTGTTTTTGCGTAATTATTTATCATAGCGTGGCGTGCAGTGTCTTAGTTGCGTTTTGTGTAGTGTGCGCACTCAGGATGCTCATGTATGTACGAGTGCTCTGTACATTTACTTACTTGTGATTAACATTAACACGTTGACTGTCCGTGCATTACATGTAATTCACTATTGGGACTTATGGCAAGTATGTGTTGGTATATATACATCTGACGTCCATGCATTACATAAAATGCACTTTCGTTGATATGGAGGACAGCCAAAGTGTTAACGTCACGCTGCCCGCCTCGCTGTACGTCCCGCTCGAGGGCCTCCGCATACTGGCGCGGTTGCATGGAGCAAGCGTAGGCACAGTTAACCAATTGGAATCCAAAGGGTTGACTGTACTTAGGTCTTGCACTCACGCAAAGTCAGTAGGGTGACTAGTAAATGCGTTCGCATATACATGTAGGATTGTTTCTCTGTAGTCTGTGATAGATATATCTATCCCTGGCATTGTACCTACGCCGCAGATATATCCTTCGTTGGCGTCAAAAAGGTTTAATAAAGTAATACTAACTGTAAGGCTTAGGTTTATTTAACCTTTTCGACGCCGCCAATTACTGATATATCCACAGCAAAGGTCCGAACGTCCAAACGCCGTATTTATCCGTCAGATACCACGGCAACAAACCTACATGTATGCACAAGCATATAGTTTAATTTCAGTTTGACAATTCGCGGTGCTTGATGTTTGATATGGCTCAATAAGGTCAACTCATCTTTCTGTCAAAAGTTATATCTATGATCATATCTCTGATCAGTGATCATAAATCTATATGCCTAACTTTTTCTGAAGTAAACCTGCGTAAATAAAAATAGAAGCATATAAATCTATGATCATAGATATATGATAGTGTAATATGGACCATTGAATAGCTAGGATCCTTTATATTAACCTTTTCGACGCCATGTCCAACGCACAAGCTTTCACTCACACGCCACGTCATCGGAATGTCAAAACTGAAGTTGAACTTTATGTTTTACCAGTGTAGGTTTATTTTACTCAGTGGTTTGTGACCGATATATCGGCCATTGGCGTTGAATCTGCGGTGGCAATATATACGCCTTTGGCGTGGAAAAGGTTAATACTTATCCGTCCCTGCATACCTACCACGAACATCGAAAACTGGCATTGAGAGGAATACTTCTTTGTCACTCCAATATGCAAGTGTGACACAGATGGACACAAACCGTTCACAAAACGTTCGATTTTCGTGGTATAGGCCCTGTCCCCTAACGTCTCACGACTCTCTAAGTTCCCTACACACGGAACGAAGCCAGGAATTGGACCCTAAAATCGTGTCGTGTAGTACTAGCATAAGGTTAAATAAAGTAAAGTGCCACCATCGACAACCAACAAATAAACAGACAACAGTCTAACTCATACTTGATATGATGAGTACGAAGGTACTGATACTCGTACACATTAATAGCATGCTTATTAGCAAGCGGGGAAGTGGGAGGGGCCCCGCTCCCAACCCCTCTTGCTAATAAGCAGGCTTATTAGCAAGCTAATAAGCACAAAGCATGCTATGAGCATGTGTAACAGTAGGTTGAGTATTTGTTTAATTGCGATGGAGATCTTTTCTGACCGCTTTTGTAGTATACGAATATCAGGGGTTTCCACGACGCGTCAAGAATTTATCGCCACGTTATAATACCGTGGGAAATCGTAATGTAAGGAGTATAAAGACTCTTTTACATTAACAAGGTATAGGTATAAGATTTTTATGGAGTATAATGCAGTCAGTCTCCAATCGCCCAAGGGGTAGCGCTGCCGAATACGAGATGCTTTGGGCATACAATATCATCGATTCATCTCCGCATGCCAGTGCCAGTCTCGCATTTGAGTGGAAGCCTCAAAGCGGAAAGCGTGCTCGTAGACGCCCTGTTCACACGTGGCAGCGGAGCCTGTAGAGCGAGTTGCGAGCCGTAGGACTGCATGCTTACCACGAACATCGAAAATTGGCATTGACGGGAAAACCTCTTTGTGACTCCAATATGCAAGTGCGACAGAGATGGAGATACAAATCCGCAATCGATCTATTTTCGTGTTATAGGCCCTGAGCTGGACCGAAGGCGAGAAGTTTGCTCAAAATATATTGGCATGAGAGGATCTTGCGGATACCCTATGCACCTCCAGGGTGTCCCAGGATCTATATACAACAACAACAACGCCACTCATTTAGCACGGTGGCTAAGCTCTACTAAGGTTTATTTTACTTATTTATTGCTTTATCCCGTAAACGGCGAAAAGTGGCCACTACATATTTTCTTTTTAGGTGATAGATAAATCCCCCAATAAGGGCGCCACTGGACGGTCGGCGCCCTCTTATATTGATATTTATTGTGCATTGAAATAAAGTTTTTAAAAAGTATTAAAAATGTTTTATTAAACAATAATTCTGTTAGTAGTAGATAAATATTGATTATATTATTAAAATTAAATATACCTACCATACCTAAAGGTATTTTAGGTAGATACTCTAGGTACATTTTATTTAGTGGTCCCAAACCAGTTCGCATAGTTTAATATAATTGGTGGAAAATATTCATTCGGTATTGTTTTTTCCGTAGTGAAATCGAGTGACAGTGAGGTATTGTGAGAGAGACATTGGACAAGAAAAAAGGATATCGAGTTCAGCAAATAATCATGTAATTCGATTTTACCTAACTGTATTTCATAAAAACGTGATTCACATTTCTATGTAACTATTAAGGCCAGTAATTGCACAGAGTTGATTCTAACAAATAATTATATTATATATATTTTTCTCTATTGCTTGAATTAATTTCCATCAGCCCTAGAAATAGACAAAACTTCTTAGACAGAACATTTTGTTTGATAGTCAACGTTCAGAAATTAACTATGTTTACAATCCTTACATTTCAAAAGTATTTTTGATCGTTTAAAAGCACCTATATGGAGCCAGCATTTACTTCACCTACTCGCCGGTAACTCGGTTCATCTACTAAATACAAGATGTCGCTGTTGTGGCGTGACATCAAAATGCAAAATAAAAATATTTCTGCACACATTCGGCCTCCAGTGTTATATAATAAATAAAATCTATGATTAAACCTTATAAATAAATTATCTTTCGATTGTCTACTGTATAAAATAAAATGCTCATTTTGCTACCATGGCTCCATCTAGAGACAAGTAGAAAAATCAAAGCGTAGTTAATTAACGCTAATCGCAATTAATTAACTAAAACAAACCCTTATTCCTCAATTCTCCCATGCCCTGCAGGAATGCGCCCTATACCACTGAGTTGCAGATACATTTATCTACACATCTAGCTCTATTTCGTCTGTGTACGCCGTGGGTCAAATGCCCGAACAAAATGCCCAATGACCTTTAAGTATTATGGCTGAAAAGTGTACAATGTTCTTGAATAAACTTTACCTGATAAGCAACAAAATTGTAAAAATAATCAGCCTTTACTAAACAGTAATTAGCATGTGAATAATATTTAGGAGTTAAGACTGCATTTAGTCGAAATTCAAAAAAAAATATTTAGTTAGAAAATATGATACTTTCCGTGAAAATAATTAAGGAATTTATTGTTGACAAGAATGTAATTATAATTTAGAAGTGTTCGGTAAATTCTATATACTCCCTTCTATTGTAGATACTCTTACATTTCCTTATTTAGGAATATACCTAGTATAGGTATGCCGATACAAGGGCGAAAAGTAAGTCTTTTCTTCATAAGTATCGAAATGTATCAAACGACGTAATAATACACTTGCGAGAAAATGATAATAGCACGAATAGTGGTTACATAATACAGTACGACTTTATTACTCGTACCATTCCTTTACTAAATTTCTAATTAAGCATATGTAGCGACAACACACTCGTATGTAATAATTTTGAAAGTAAAAAGCACTAGAGCGTGAAATCTAACTTTACACAAGTGAAAAATCTCATTTTTTGAACAACTGCCCGAAAACTAACTGTACTTAAAATAATATTTTAACTGCTTTCCAGGGGGATTGTTTACCAGGTTTTCGGAAGAAAAAACAAAAGAAGTGTTTACGAAATTCGTGAATTACTCCAGACGTTCTTACTGGGGTAGAGAGAAGGTTTCCAGAAGTGTTGACAGCTTCACGGTATCTCTAGAGAGTAAGATATTACCAATCATTATGTTTTATTACCGCATTCTCTGTCCATGGTATGCACATGGAGTCCTAAACCACTAAAACGTATAGGTTATTTTAACATAACTAAATAAAAACAGACATAATATGCCCACCTGCATCGTCGTAGCTCACTCGACGCTTGATAATGGAATCCTAAGATCTCCGTATACGCGTGAGCTATCCGTTATTTATTATAAAACTAAATTGTACCGTGAAATGGAATTAAATAAATTGGCTCTGCTTTTGATTCGCTACACTAATACAATATCATATAAACACTATAAACATCATTATTTTATCATGAGTACTTTTGCTTCCTGTAAGTCATTAATCCAATGCCAAAATATTGTATTGTAGGAAAAAAACTATACTTTGGCATAGGTATGATTAAAAAAAATGGTGAAAGAACTTAAAAAAAAATAGGTGTTGTTAAGTCATTTTATACAAATTTGGGCAAAAGTCATTTTATACATATTTGGGCATCAAAACGAACATTATGTTTGCTAAATAACTTCCCACATATAAGTAGTAGGCTATGTACCTATGTATTGTACTTTTAGACAATAGTTGTTCTTTTTGGATTATTATTAAGAGGTTTCAATTCTTTAATAATTAATGTTATTATGTTTATTTTAGTGTGTGAAGATCAATTTCGACAATCAGCAATAGTTGACGCTAGACCTACTAGAGGGATGTGTGACACCGTGTGCCTGCTTAGCAATAAATTACAAGTAGGTTCCATTGGTGTGTCAAAACTTTTTATAGAGATATGTACGTATTTCGCAGAATTGATACCTATAGGCTATAGTCCCTTGGATTTTAGTTCCAATATGATGTTGGATGGCTCCATAAAAAACTTTAAAAAGGCGCAAGCTTTATTCTCCAAAAATTATCTTAAGTAAAAATGACAACTTTCTCATCAAACTGTGATCTACATATCTTATAAGCTATGACAAAGTGTGTGGACTTTTGTATACAGTGGTGGCTGACTAATAGGTAATTAATAAGGGACATTTTTTTCTACCATAAAAGGGTCTAAAAATGCGATTACGAATTTTCTGTCGATTTAAAAACTGCTTGTACAACATTCTTATTAAAGAAAAAATTGAAGCTTATTCCCATTTTCATTTAAGAATACTTAATTTAATTTTCGATAAGTCACTGAAAAAAAAAACAGTCGCTTTTAAACATTATTTTTGAATATTTTCGTACTTACAATTTTTTCTTTATTTTTTAAAATTTACTTTATGAAATTTATTACAAAACCAAATAAACCTGGCTTAAACGGCGATAAATTGCATCATAGGCGATAAAATTGGTCAAGCATTTATAAAATTATCTTCAAACTTGGAAAATTGTATTTGGAGATTTTAGAGGCAATTGTCTGAGGAAAATATTGTGTCGCTAAATATTTGGCCACCACTGTAAATAAATATACTATTTATCTTGTTTACTAACATTTTTTTAAAGTCTTAATATACGTATGGTATTTTCAGATTCCGCATCTAACTTTGGACTGGGAGCCAGCTGTATCAGCCCCAAAAGAAGGTTTTACAATTTCTTACTATCCACCCGCCGAAGATATATCCAAAGCCTATGCCACCTTCATCAAAAAAGAGGATTGGGATCGATTTTCATTTTTGTATGAAAACGAAGGAAGTAAGTGTACTTGATGCCAATTCCCACATCCATTTAGATTTCGAAAATATTAAAAGAAGATCGAGAGGGAAGAAAATGCATGCACGTAAGCGTGAATCAACATAGTCGTATTGTTTTAACATGAAAGTGTAAGTTTGAACTGACCTCCTTTAATTTAAATTGTTTTATGTATTTATTTTAACCCCCTGAATATACCCCAGGAAAGTCACATTAATTCAAACTTAACAATGAAAACCAGTCGGTTTTTAGGGTTATTTAGCTGTAAGTCGAAAAACGGAACCCTTATACGCTCGTCATGTCCGTATGTGTATGCCCTGGTATGTCAGAGAAATGTGTCTTGTATACCTCTACTTATTTTTGCACCAGGGATCCAAAAATATCTGTACTTACAATATACAAAATTATAAATTCAAAATTTAAAAAAGTGATTTATTTTGCGGAAATATATTTTGTTCATGATCAGTTGAGCCGGTCTCATGTTAAACCAAAAAAATATGCTGCTATTTTGGGTTCCGTAGCCAAAATGGCATAAGCGGAACTCTTGTAGTTTCGTCAAGTCCGCCCGTCCGTCCGTATGTCACAGCTGTTTTACTCAGTAACTATAAATCATATGGTAATGATATTACAGCGACAGGTGTATTTTGTGTGCCGCTACTTAGTTTTGCTTATATATTACGAAAACTTCGATAATCGATTATGCAAAAATTTGATTAATCGAATATTATAATAGGAAATAATCGCTCCGAAAGTCTGAAAAAGTGTCCCCCCCCCCCTCTTGGTTAAAAAAATGTGAAAATAATCAGGAAGATAGGAAATAAGACTAAAATTATATTTTGAACATTGGTCAAGCCGTTTTTGAGTTACAAAAAGGCGTAAGTACCTTGATATTTTTAAGGTACTTACGCCTTCTTGCTTGAACAATTTTTTTATCGTGTGACGTTAGGGAACCCTTAAGTATGCGTGATCCCACACGTACTTGGCCGATTTTTAACCTTATATTTGTACCGTTTTTAGGGTTCCGCGTTTTATGTCATATGAAGCTACGGAACCCTTTATTATGCATTATTTTATTATGCTTTATTCAACATGTGTTTTTATTAATAGTGAAAATTTTTATGTTGTCAGCTTTAAATACTGTATTTATTATACTACTATTTTTATGATTTAAGGTTTTATTCGTTTACAAGAAGTTATTAATACTTGGGATAATGACAAAAAACCTATACTTTTCAAGAAAATAAATCCTGATAGCGATAATAGGGAAACGTTCAAGCATGTTTTCAAAGTGGCACGTCTCAGTTATCATATAATAGATTGCAAGGCGGAAAACGTTCAAAAGTATTTGGACGAAATAACAAAAGTGGAAAACTATACTGCATACCAAGTAAGTTATTGATTGTTTGAATCGTGAATAAAAATCTAGAGGTATTTTTATTAAATAATATGGAGACTTGAACAGAGTCAGTGGTCTGATCGTTATTTAAACGCTACTACTTATGGTCAATACCTATTACCCACATATATTTCAAGTGACAAACAAAGACAATACAAATACAAAATAAAAATACAAATACAAATCGTTTATTTCCTTGAAAAAAACAATGAACATAAAATACAGAATTAGGCACTGACAAGGGAAAAAGTTATGGGCACAGCTTAGCTGGTTTTAAGCCCAAAATACATAAAATCATTTCAATAAACACATAATTAGTGAAGTTATTGTTTGTTCAATTTATTCGTTTTTATAATACTTAAATTGTCGATTTTCAGAATATTCTACTGACATCAATAGACGCATACACGGTTAACTTGTCTTCAATAGACATCGAAGGTAACGTCACTACTTTCCATTTGACCACAGAACTAAAAGACAAATGGACGGATAACGGCATCGATAACCCTAAAGTGGTAAATAAGCAATTACAATTTCAACAAATAAAGATTGTCCTATCATGTTACTATTGGTAACCGATATATATACGTGCTTTTACAGTCCTGTTACTTAAATGCTATGCTATATCTTCAGCTGTAAAAATGAATCCACGTTTTATTCTCCATCTATGTCTTTGTCGTGTTTTTACTTTGTCTATGATTGAATTTCTAGGTGCGACACATGTACGCGTTGGATTAATATTATGCCTTTCATGATTATTTAGTAGGCGTGCAATCTGACGCATTCTTGCAGCGCGCAGAACCGGTCTTATTCGTTATATTTTGATGCACATTTAGGCTAGTATAGTATAGCATCTGTGAGCATCGAGACTATTCGAGACACATTTTATACCTATCTTAGAAATAATTTCATAAAAAAGGTTGACTGGTAGAGAATTACTTATGGCATTAAGTCCGCCTTTTGTACATCAAGTTTTTTTCTTTTGTGCAATAAAGATTAAAAAAATAAAAACGGCGCTCGTTAATGTACAATTATGCGTACGCGATGGAAAGCTGAATGCCTGTACGCTTCTTAATACTAACGAGCGATTTCTCGTATATAAAATGCGGCTCGATGCCGCATCGATGACGTCATTCTACCCACAAGATGTAGCTTCCACTCATATATGTGTTACCATGGCAATTTTTTCAGGTTGAAACATATCTAGCGGCCGATGCACTTAATCATTTGGAGAAATCTATAAAATATATGTTAGACAACCTGGATGATCCCAATGAACGTTTATCTGACCCCCCACCTCTGTGCTACAGCAGTGAGCCTTGGGAAATGGGCTCGGAGCTACGGAAGGCATTACTCTCAGGTCATGTAGGTAGTTTTGGTTTACTTCGAGTGGACTGGTTGTAGAGCGTTCATATAATACAATTTCCACCTATTTGCCTAATTATGTATGTAAAAAATTAAGTTTCAGTACCTTTGTAACTCTTATTTTCAGACTTCCTTAAGTCAGAATACATTTACTGGAAACGTGCAGTTTGATGAGATGGGGAAAAGAGTAAACTTTATATTGCACTATTCAAAACTGAATAACCAAAGCGAGTTTGTATATGTTGGCAACTGGAATTCGACGACTGACAAAATTAGTGAAATAAACACAAGACCAGTTTCAGAATTTAGAAAAACTAACATGACGTTGAAGGTAAGATATTTAAGTATCTTGTGATGCGACGACGAAGCTTCTGGATTCCTCTATTAATGTTACCTATAGTTTTTCTTTAAAGAACAACAAATATATAGACCTTTGTACTTCATATTTTATTAGGCAAAATATTAAATATATTATAAATTTATAGGTAGTTACAAAAAACGAGCCTCCGTATTATATGGTATCAGAAGACGGTGAACCTAAAGGTTACATCGTAGACCTAATGGATGAAATTTTCAAACATATCAGAGAAGAACAAAACTATGTAATATACCACGAAATTGCCAATCCCGGACTTCCAGTCGGTGGCCCAATAGAAGGCAGCAGAAGATGGACTGGACTCATTAATGAAATACTGGAACATGTAAGTAACTATGATAGGTTTAAAAACTCTATGTCAAAAGAAAATAATTTGGTTCTAAATTATAACAATGAAACGTGGTAAACGTTAATAGACGTCATATACAGAATAAGTGATCAAAAGCGGTAATAGACGTCATATAAAGAATAAGTGACCAAAAGTCCATTCTTGGCAGACGTCTTAACCACTAAGCCACCCGGTCATGGTAGGCAGGGTCGTAATATTTTAGAGTATACGCAATCCTTTCTATATAAACGCTAAGGTGCAATTTGCGGACCTTACAGCTTAAACTTACGTTCAGTTCTGCTCCTTTGGACATCCTTTGCAGGTTATAACAAGTCCTTAGAGATGGCGCCACCATTCCGAAACGATGTAAAACGTTGTTTCGGGTAGGCATACGGGTGATAAAAGATAAATACATGAAAAAACAAGAGTCCACTATAGTAAAACAGACAAGTACAATTTCAAACGTGATATTTACGTGAAAATTATGTTTATTTTATGGAGCACTCAATATTTCGGCACCGTTGCAAGCGCCATCGTCATCTTCACGGAATAATTATATCCAATATTTTTCTAGAGAGCACATTTCGCAATTTGCGACTTAACAATAACAGCGGAACGGAATGCCGTTGTGGATTTCTCAATCCCATTCATGAGCTTGGGAATCAGCATGCTATTCAAAGTAAGCCCTCCACCGGAGCCGGATATGTTTTCCTTCGTCAACCCGCTGTCTACTGATGTCTGGCTGTATCTTGGTGTGGTGTACATTATTACTTCGCTTGTATTACTAGTCTGTGCCAGGTAAAAACTGTCTTATTTTATTTTTATCTGTTCTTGCCGTCATTCAAGATATGAGAGTTTTTAAATTTTCTGTCTTTTAGAATGAGCCAAGCTGACTGGGTTAGTCCTCACCCTTGCGAACAAAATCCTAAATCACTACAAAATATTTGGAGCCTTTATAATTGTATGTGGCTGACGATGGGATCAATTATGACTCAGGGGTGTGATATACTGCCAAGGTAAGAACCAACAATATATTTTTTTGCACTATATCTACTGAAAACCCGCAAAGAACAATGAGAGAGTATTAAGCTCAATATCATAAAGGAGAAAACTACTTTCTCGGGCGAGATTCTAACTCGCGACATCAGGGTAAATACCCGACCGCCGTTGGAACTTACTAATTAGCAGTAAATATATTCACTAAAATCTTCAGAAATAGTAGAAAAAGTTATCTTCCTCCCTCTACCCCCGTACTTACAAAAGAAAAAGACAGTATGCTTATTTCCGACTTTGCAGAAATTGAGAGAGATCCTGGTCAAACCATAATTTTTTTTCTTTCTTTTAATCATTGAAGTTCGGATGATGTAATCTACCGTTGCAGGGGTGCCGGCTCTCGGTGGATAGCAGGCACTTGGTGGTTCTTTGCCATGATAGTGACTGCTTCTTACACGGCCAACATGTCTACTTTTATAAGCAACAACCGGCGAAGCACCGACATTGAGAGCGCAAAGGATCTAGCAGAGCAGACGGCTATAACCTACGGCGTGATGCGGAATGGCTCCACGCATAAGTTTTTCGAGGTCAGACTCAGTTTAGTTTTATTAATTATTCGTTTTATCATATATTGATTCTTTCTGTACCTTAATGATCCAAATATTACTTTGTATAAAACAATTAAATTGATTATATCTAGAATTATACTTCTGAGAGAGTTGTATATATATATATATATTATATGTAAATAAAAATTAGGATACTTGAATCTATGTACATCATACTAAACTAATCGTCAGATTTGAATAAAACCACTTTTTCTCTATGTTTGGTGCGGGATCCTTTAGTGTTATTATTTTAACAGTAATTGTTGCTGCCCAAAAAACAGAGCAGTAATTTAAAACTGGTACACTGGCGTCATCTATGTACTTAAATATGAAGAGAATATGCCAAACACAATAATATGGTTTTATTGCTATATTTTGCAAATCGGCTGACGACTGTATTTGACTAAAATTGTGAACACATTTAATAACTTAACAAGACAAATGGGTAGATATATTTAATAGTATTTTATACAATCGTGATATAATGAAGAGTTTTTCAGTCGAGTACAGTCTTTAGGCCACGAAGCTTGTGCCCTGTAGCCCGGGCATTAGAATACGGCTACGGTATCTCCTGCCTGTCGTAAGAGGCGACTAAAAGGAGTCCTCGGGGTCGTAGACCGTCCTAAAACAAGGGGGAACCCTCAGCGGCGTGACGCAAGGGTGGCACTGGCGAGTTCTACCGAGATCCCAGAGCCACCCTAATTGCGTCGAAGAGGAAAAAGGGGGGTTTTTTAGTCGGTGAGACTCCGACATAACTTCTGCACTGTCCCTGCGGTGCAGAAGTATCAAAAAAAAAGGCCACGAAGCTTGCTGAGTGGCCTAAGTAAGGTACGAGATTGAAAAACTTAATTATGTTACGATTGTATACAAACTTTTTCTACGAGTCATCATCATCATCATCATCTATGGAGGAACAATTTCATCATTCAATTTCATTGACTAAACACGGATGTAACACAAAAAGATGTAAATGCGCGCGGGGGGCGCGGTCGGGGCAGTCGCGGGGGGCGCGGTCGGCGCAGGCGCGGGGCGCGCGCTCGGCACAGGCGCAGGCGGCATCGCAAATAAGTATAGAATTTGTATGAAGTTCTATTATAGTTGCCTACAGCGTATCGAAATGAGATATTATAGTTGAGTTGGACTGTCTAATGTCGAAAAGTATGCGCTTATAGTTTTGTCTATGTACTCGTAATTGGCGACAAACAAATGGAACAAATGGCGTCAGATTATACGCAGCAAACTTTTTCCTAGAGGAGGTCACGACCCTCAGCATTGAGGAAACCGACGCGAGGAGGGGAGGACTCGTAATTGACAGATTAAAGTAGGCGAGTAGAAAAAGTATATTTTACCGTTTACTTTGTGTTTATTACACTGCCATCTATATATTTGATTTAGAACTACTTAATAGCTGTGTCTAACTCTTTCGTTCTTGGGAAACACACTACGCGGCGAAGTCTCCTACACTTCTGTTAACAATTTAGTTTGTCAAATAATATGTGAGAAATGAAATGGGTAACTTTATGATATACTCGTAGTTTGAGTTTACTGAAGAACTAATCACAAACAGTCATTTAAAAACTAAATTACATAGGAAAAAATACAAACACACAACTTAGCATAAAGACAACCCGACCTTGACCATTTCTGGTGTAAAAGTGCCTAGAATACGGCATTTCCGCGATGGATGGTCACGAACAACTTCAGAGCGGGGATTATCTACCTTTTGTCAGAAACAGCTTCGCCATATTACTTTTACCGCTTCGGCAGCGGCTCCAGCCATACGGGAAAGGCGAGTGATATGGGTTGCCGAAAATGTGTTGACGCATGTTCCACACCAAACACCGCCCCGTCTTCAACGGCATCAACGTCACTCCATCCGGCTGCTTGCTATCATCATCATCATCATATCAGCCATAAGACGTTCACTGCTGAACATAGGCCTCCCCTTTAGACCTCCATATGTACCGGTTGAAAGCGACGTGCATCCAGCGTCTCCCGGCGACCTTCATAAGGTCATCTGTCCATATTTTGGGTGGACGTACTAGGCTGTGCTTGCAATCAGTGCAGCTAATATCCGGCGGCTCACGAAAGAAACGCCCGCTGACTGAAAAAACCTCTGGGCATTTATCTTGACGTCTTAACGCGATTCAGTTTACAATATCATTGACGACCTGGTGACGCGGACGCTTAGTACCACAACACCGACAGCTACTCAATGCATGATGGTTTTCAACACACCACGCACATAAACTGATGACGTACATCACATCGGGCTCAGGCGAAGAGCAACGGCCACATGCAACGATTTGGCGCAAAGAATTCTCAGATCACATTTTGGTCAAGGAAAGTTTATAATATACCGTAGAATTTAATAAAAAAATGCTTATATGGATTAGGTACCATTTCTCTATAGAGTATCGACAAATCACTTAATTATGTGGTAAATTTGATATTGATACACACAAGGCCCAAAAATGCTGGTGATCCGATTAAGGGCATTATTAGTATTCTGGGAAAAAAAGAAGAAAAAATTGGCAAGAAAAATAAATATGGAGGGGTGAACTATTCAATGCTTTTATTACTATTTTTTCCTAACAAGATCAAAATACTGATAACTCTTAAATGGATCACCAGCATTTTTGGTACAAGCTGAATTATTAGAGAGAAAGAAAGAATAACAGGTTATTTGCTGTAAATGCAAAAGTATATACGTTGTTTATTTTATACGGTCCCGGAATTTAATGAATTTAATTAGCAGTTTACATTTCAAATAAATTTGGTCTTTAATACTTATGCTAATTATGCTAATTAAAGTACACTACCGAAAAATCTAATTCAACGCAGATGAAGTCGCGGGCGAAATCTAGTATAGGTATACATAGATATCGTTTCTGTGCCAGTTTTTTCGTTCTCAAATCATTCAAAAGATCTTAGGTACCTACATCGATTCACCTTTAAGCTCTTAATTAATAATCTATAATTACATAATTCCAGCGCTCAAAAGAACCAGTCTATCAAAAGCTTTATCAAGTTATGTCTTCTGCCAATCCTCCGGGTTTCACGGAAAACAATTACGAAGGAAAAGATCGCGTGATACGGAGTAACGGGAAATTTGCATTCTTTATGGAATCAACAACTATCGAATACTTCATCAAGCAAGACTGTAGATTGAAAATGGTTGGTGGTAAACTTGATTCAAAGGATTACGGAATTGCAATGCCTAAAAGTGAGTATTTATAATCAATATATTTTATTATTATAGCATCATTGGATTTCTTATTGTGGCTCTATAATTCCAAGATCGGGGTCGATATGTCGGTCGGAAGGGAAGGCTGCTCTGGCATCCAAAAAACTTGGTATGCTCAATAGAGCGAGGGGATATTTTACTCCGATACAAAGACTGCTGTTAATAAGTCACAAGTCAGACCCCATATGGAGTACTGCTGTCACATGGGCAGGAGCGCTTGGATACCAGCTTGGACCCTTTGACTCGGTCCACAGCCGCGCTGTTCGAATTATCGACGAACCCAAACTCACAGTCGGTATTGAACCCTTCTAAAGAGAGACTCATCTAAGGAGAGACTTTGCCTCCTTAGATGAGTCATGTGTGTTCTATCACCTATACAATGGGCTGTGTTCTGAAGAGTTGTTTGGCATGATGCCAATGTCCACTTTTCACCATCGCACCGCTCACCATCGACAGGGCTCACCCACACAGGCTACGGTGACCGCTTTCCATCAGGCGGGCCGTATGCTTGTGTGCCACTTTTTCACCAGTTACTAAAACTGAAATTTTGTAAAAAGTAATCGTGAAATAATCCCCAGTCTAAAGTAGTTTACTAGGAAATTTTCAATGTGGCTACGGCATGTCATACACGTAAAATAATAATCAAAATTAAAAAATGGTATTGTCTACAATAAAATAGCATTTATTAATTTTTATATTATTTGCATTTCAGAGTCGCCATTCAGAGCGTATATAAACAACGCAATATTGAGCCTTCAAGAAACAGGAAATCTCTCAAGATTAAAAAATAAGTGGTGGGTTAAAGATCCCAACAGCCCAGTTATTGAGAACTGCCAGGTATTAATCTCTCCTTTTATTTATTTTTGCAGTCATTGAAACCTTCAACATCTGTAGTTCTTGTTTTGACTCTCCCGATGTTATGGTTGGACCCCATACCTTAATCGTATCCGTGTCCGAAATATACGGAACGGGATGGTTGCTTTGTTTCTTAAATATAAGCTATTCTTCTGTAAATCAACTATAAAATCGTCTTATTTTATTCTTACAGGATGAGGACTCGAGCAGTAAGAAAGAAAAAGAAGACAGCGGTTCAGTGCAGATGAAAAATACTAGTGGGATATTTTTGGTGCTCACTTTCGGGGGAATTTTAGGCTTCATCGTTGCCATCATCGGCTTTTTCCTGCATTCCCATGAGATCGCCGTCAAGGAGGGTGTAAGATTCATAATGTATTATTATCGCTTCTGCTTGGTTTTTGCAAATCTCTCACTCTATTCAGGTAACAGTCTTAAAATTGATGTGAATTAAGGACATTTAAATGTCAAAGAAGTCGACATTTAATTTGAGCCTAATTGTTAGTCGAAACGGGTACATTATCAAGTATTAGTGTTAGTTTCATGTCCCATGATAATTTCGTACATAGGGTTTGAAAGACTCAGTGGTTGGCTGCCTGCCTTGCTTTCACTATCTACTTCGTGGCTTAACGCTGCCACAGAGTAAACAATAAGGGCAGATAACTATCCAGGACTTCAGGCCAAGTTCAGGCTAAGCTGCTTTAGAATCAAACCGCGTTATCTCTTCCAAGCAAATTAACTGTCAAACTTTTAAGTGTTATTTTAAACGTCAAACTTCTAAGAAAATATGGCATTTACTTAACACTTTCACAGTCTGTGCTATCAAAATCCACGAAACTTAGAATAGACGGACTTTAACTCCGGATTGAAACTTAGACGTATTACCGCTAGGGGCGCTAGGCCACCAGTGCGCCTCTGTCTAGTCAATTTGTACCTTTTGACACTAGAATTTGGAATGTTTTCAGATTTCTTACAAAGAAGCGTTAGCAAGCGAATGGCGCGTGTCGCTGGACCCTCGCGTGCTGAACCGGCCAGCAGTGCCCCCGCGCTCCACCGCACCCTCTTTGAAGTCCTCGTCTTCCGACCGAGAGCGCTCGCGTTCCAGGGCTGCATCGGTGCTGAACTTTGCGCAATCATTCATAAACTTGAACGAAGTATATTAGTCCCTCAACCCCTAAATAAGCCTGTAGGGGCTGTAGCACCATGACCTCTAGATATCTACGTCATCCTAGAGCATCGACCTTTATCAGTTACAACAGTAAGTCGATACTGAACATCGCATAGCTATTTTCGAAAAAAACACATTCGTGTGTAGTTCAAAATTGGAACTACATATTTTGAACACATTCGAGGCGGTATAAAGCTGAAAGACCCCATAAAAATAAGGTTAACTGCGAGTTAAACTAATTGCCGCAGTGAAGGTGTCCAAATAGAGGTACATCCATATAAATATGTAAATACTAAAAGAGGCTTTCTCTTTATTGCCTCGTGAATATAACAATGTAAGTACGCTGTTATTGTACTCGTACGTACAAACTCTACAAGGATGCAAATTATATTTAAGTTCTCATTTTAACATAAAAGAACCCATTTATCTTACGATTTTAGCACACACCGAATACAAAAGGTATATAGACATGTGGATGCTTAAGTTTTACATCTCCTATTATTCGTAAATTTCTTAAATTCAATTGTAGGTAAGCTTCCTTAAGAATATGGTTATTAGCTTAACGATTTCGTGTTTCGATGTAACTAAATTATGAAAAGTAGAGAACCATTCTTATAATCTTGGTCTTTAAATGTATTTTCCACATGAATTATATAAGAATAATTTAACTTTACTGTAGGTATATTAAAAATCGATTTTTATAACAAAAATAATCATAAGAGTAATTGATGGCTTCAATTCAAATATTCGATTTGCTTTAATACGTGTATTTGGATTGGGTTGACAGTGAATACAAATGCGATGTTGTATTATTTGGTTTTATTCAAAACTTTCTATAAATCTTCGCAACCTTCAAATTATACGCTTAAGGGCTTACATCCGTTTCAAAGATTTTCACACAGTTCATTTAAAAACGTCCAAGCGGAAGAGATCAGCAGCCGAGCGCAGCACAGAGGATGCCCGAGACTTTTCGCTGCCAGTGCCTGACGCGGACGAAGTTGGTCGAGAGTGAGCCACTGGTTTCTCCGTCTCCCAGAAACTGAGCGCGAAGATGAGCTCCGCCCAGAACGCTTCGGTCCGAGACATCTGGATACAGAATAAACATATTTTAAATGTTTTTTAACCAATTTAAGAAAACGTTGCAGGATTTCGATTCGTATGTATGTTTTTTATACATTCTTATATGCGGACACTTCGTCAGAAGGAGATTATTTCAAGATCCCATTTAATTATTGCTTTGTTCGAATGTTGTTATTCACAAGAAATAGAAGGAATGCCTCAATTTTGCAAGGCGTGTACTGTTGTTTTGATGTTTGGTTTAGTAACTCGAGTATCTGCTGTCGACAAACAACCTTGGTAAACGAGAGAGTCACTTTAATCGTTATTACCACTACTTGCCTTTGTCAATCAAATTGAAAGTGACAAGTTCACTTAAAGCATTACTGAATTAAAAAAAAAAACGTTTTAGTACTCAACAGCCTTGATTAAGTAAAAAATTACTAATTTGAATTACTTTTTGTTCCATAGCTACATCCTTGACATGCCACAAAAACTCGAATATCCCCATAGCGGCTGCTATGCCACAGCCAGTGCCCAAGACTATGAATACTCCGCCAACATTGTCCACTCCCAGTTCTGCTGCGCTCTCGCCTCCATCTCCTGCTTCCTCTGACTGAACAAAATAATCATTAATTAATTGCAACTTCAACTATGTTAATTGCATCTGTGTGGTGGATGAATCCGTCAAAGCAAGGCGAGAATTTTGGATTCGGATGTAAATCTCCGACAGACATATTACATACAGAGCCTTGTTCCAATATTACCTCAACAGTATCTAGATACCTATCCACACCTTGTAACACTATTTAAATCTGTATTATTATTTTCTTCATTAAGTTATACTTATCCACATTTTGCAACAGTATTTTAAATCCATATATTACCATTAAGCTATGTATTAACCACTAGTTATAAGAAACTCATGGATCCCACAGTCAAACTGTGTAAACAGTTTTGTGGGACGTTGTATTTATTTTTAAGTTTTTGTCAATTATTTTATTGAATAAATAATAATAATAAAATAATAAATAATAATAATATCCATTATTATGAACATGGAACGGGTCTATCGCGAATATATTTAATTTACCTTATTATACCGATATTTCGTTTGAAGTGTTATATAGACATATCCATGTCGAATTTCCGCCTTACTTTGATGGCGTATAGGTACCTCGTTATTCAGTACTCTAAAAACTTTAGTGTTTAGTGTGTGTGATCTTCGTCAAAACTTAAAAAATGATGAACCGACGACGTTAAAACGTCATGGTAAGGCCCCATGTATATTCTTTTCAACTGGTCGTATTTCTTAGGCAATATTCGTGAAACTTTGTATGCAAGTTTACTGCTATTGATTTCGTTTATAATGTATAATGAAGAAAACTTACAACACACGCGTTCTCCTCCGGTGCTTTCCACCATCGATTCTTAAGTTCAACCAGCCTCCCACTTTCGGCTAATTTTAAAACTGCATTATCAACGGCAGTGCGGTAGGAGGAGACTAAAAGAATAATTATATAAACTCACGTAATACACTACTAGTTAAATATTACCTACATACGGCAAACAAATAAAATTACCATTTTCTTACTAAATTTTAAAAATGACAAATTACCAAAATTGAAGAAATACATTTTTTTAAGAACTCCCAGTTAGGCACTAATTAGATGTTAATTCATACCTAGTTCTATTATAAATAACATTTTAAGTCTATCAAAGTGCCTTATTTTCTAATTATGGCAGATTGTTATTACTTTGCAAAATGGAGTAGAAGAGTAATTGAGTACATGCTTATAGGATTTTCAGCGGCTTTAACGAAGTTAACTTAGAAGGTTGCCCATTAAAACACATTCTTATAAAACATGGAACATGGTACTCCTAATAAATATTTTATACTCACAAAAAGGCATGGCGATACCGTATCCTTTGGAGTCCAGCAAACCACCGACTTGCATTAATTCGCAATTTCGCTCGAGTTGGTACTCGATGGCCGTCGACTCCATTAGGAACGCATACTCCCGTTTGCCTTTAAGTACCCTTTAACAATGTTACAGAATATATTGACGGTCCCAAGTAAGCCTCAAGTCTGTTTTTCAATATAGGTTAAGGAATATCATTCTTATGTTTGGCAAGTTTTGGTAAAAAAGTGAGATTATATGTATATGAAACGCCTGTGCAAACAAAAACCATTATTCTAACCACAAAAAGAGTAGGAGGAGAAATATATATAAAAAAAACAAAGGTTTCAACGAAGCCCGAAGTGACAATTTGTAAGTCGTTTAAAATAAAAATAATGTGACAATAGGAATTCATGACTTCAGTGTTCACTTTGCTCTATCTCTGGAGATTAAATTAGCGACTGTAAACCTTATTAGAAATATACATAGTTTACGAGTTAAATAAAAGCGTTGCTGTTGTCTTAGTACAATACATGCTTATTCTGGAAACTAACTTTGGCTAATGGGATTAACTTGGTACAGTTTTTACTATCGCATTAAAACGATGGCACATTGCCATGTAGTAATAATGACTGTAGTTACTAACGTTTTTATATTGTTTATAACACAACTCCATTCGTAACTTTCATAGGTCAAAAATATCTTGCCCTGGGTCAAATTAGCCCAATCCTACGTTGTTTGTTTACCTTTCGACACCAACATCGTTGTTGGGTACAAAAACCGACGGCCTGGCTGATTCCATTGCTGTCCACATTTTTGCATATGTGGTAAAATTGGACCGCTGAAACCAATATCGACGGTATCATTGATTTATGTCTATGAATTATTCATCAACCATGCGTATGCTGAAGTAACACAATTATGCGTTTTATTCACAAAAAATATATGCCGTTGCCATGAGCCGTTCGTTATACCTGAAAAATATTAGGCCCTTATCCTACAAAGACATAACTGTGATTCTCCCACACATATAGATACTCATTTACCGGGTCATAGAATAGCAAGAAAACACAAAAGATTTCAGTTTACCTTGAAAAAAGAATAAGTAGAACCACCGTTAACCGTTCCATACTTGATCTTGGACTGCGCCGCTAAGTCCTCTGCGCTTTTGATGGAGTCGTCCATAGCGGCATTGGTCAGAAAGGCGGCCAAGTTAGCGGTGTAAGATGAACACATGATAAGGGCGAAGAACCACCACATCCCGCACACCCAGCGAGTGGAGTAGCCCCTGATGGCAAACATTCTATTTGTTTAACGATCAGAAAGAATGACTCAGGACTGACTCTTGGGAATGTTACAATTGCAACGAATTTGTAAATAACCAAGAGATTATAGCAATGCCGTGAAAAATAACTACGAAACATCTTGGCAGACAAAACTTTGAAAATACTAAAATCTTGAATATGATCATTCGTTTTAAAGTTGATAGGTACAGATTATAACAATACTCTTTTTGGAGTTAAAATGACTATTTGCGTTGGTGAGATGCGATCTATAATACTAAAGTATACAAGGTTCATTTCCCTACATTTGACGTTACTTTTCTTTTCAAGTTGACCTCTACGTCGTTATCATTCAAAATGCGTTGATATTAGGGTATTCAACGGGCTGCCACGTGCTGCGCGATAGTACAGGTTATTAATAACTCAAAATTAATGCTGCGTTTATACGCAACGAGATATCGTATAAATGAATCACTTAATCAATAAAAACTAGAAAACATTTTAATAACATATTTAGTAATATTGATATTCATTTTCCTAGGTATCTATCTGTTTGCTCTGATTGAAATACAAATATGCACCCGCAAGGTAATGCGCGTTGCAATAACGCTGACAGCTTGGGCCTATAGAGGCCGAGTTTGATACCTACAACTTGATACAAAGTAAAATGCGGATTTGACACCCCCTGATTTAACCTTATTTGGGGTGGTTTAGGCAAGCTCTCATTAGTGGTTGGATTGACAAATTAGTTGTTATGTCACGAAGCGTATCTATAGCATAGGTAATCAGTAAACGAATTCACCGTGTATGCTAATATTAGACATTTAAAGCCTATCTACAACTATTTTCAAACACCTTGCTTCCTGTCCATTTTATATCCGCGCATTCGGATTAAAGTTATGTCACAAGATTAACGAAGTCACAAGCTAAGAAATCCAATGTACAGAGTACTGCGTACAGAGATACGTTCAAGTTAAATAAAACGATGATTGATGGGCCTTTCGGGGAAGCACTAAGTGAGAGTTATGTGTTTCGAGATAACACATCTGTGTCTATCTTCTTCTTCGCGCGTTTACATATATTTTATATATTCAGAGATTTTATTACGTTTTCTTAACAATTTCACAGTCTGAGCTATCAAAATCTTGGAAATATAGCATAGTCGGATTCTTACCCGTTTTTAGGGTTCCATACTTTAAAAGGAAAAAACAGAACCCTTGTAGGATCACTTTGTTATCCGTCCGCCCGTTCGTCTGTCTGTCAAGGCCCTTTATTTCGGGAACGCGTAAAGCTAGCAAGGTAAAATTTATCCAACATACACAAGTTGGCTGTCCCTTGAAGATGTGAAACAACCAAACTTTTACGTCGATACAGCCATTTTTGTCGCATTTCCTAAAACCGTATAATTGCCGCACACAGAGTTACGTGCCACCAGTACTTTTAAGCACCTAAGGTCATAAAGTGGGGGCGGCAATCTTTGTGGGCGAGTTCAACTCGCACTTGTCCGGATTTTTTAAATTACATGTCTTTGAATTAAAACATATGTGTGGTAGAGCCAAACTTTAAATCGGTAGATAGTATAAATGTTTTCACAAAATGTACTAAGCTCTACAGTAATAAAAACATTCAGAGTTTTATATGATAGTTCTGGAACTTACTTTGGCAAAATGTCTGAGCCTTGAGTCATAATAGACCCCATAGTGAGCCAAGCCGAGTTTTTAATATGCCATATATTTTCCAGTTCCTCGGGCGACTTGTCACAAGGATGTGGGTTTTCCCAATCATTAGGAGCTAGCCTGTAGAGAAATACAAAGTACATACATTGTAAGCTTCAAATACATAACATGAAATAAAATTAGATTTTCCGGGTTCACAAACCTTGTTGTTATTTACCGAGGTAAAATGTTATTGTCGCGAAGCATAATATTTACGGTCGTAAACATCCTGCTAAAAGACTTTAAAAATATTGGCGTTTACAATCTAGACAACTTCCTCTGGTACTGGACAGTGGACTGGAAGTCTTCCGCTTAACATGATGATTGTTTCTTTTTTTTTGTAAATCAATGCCATTGGCTTTTTCGTGGACAATGATGCAGTTTTATTATTCAATTAACCGTTATTTTAACATTTCGTACCTAGCTAGGATATGCAGAAGCAGAGACACCATTAAGAACGAACCAGCCATATAGATCCAGACATCAACTGAGAACGGCTTAAGGAAGCCAAACAGTTCTGGCTCTGGAGGAATAGGCTTGGAGTATAGAATGCTGATGCCCAGGGTCATGAATGGAGTGGTGAAATCCACCGCTGACCGCCGCTCGTAGGTTATCGTCAGATCGCAAATTGCTAAATCAGCTTTCTGAAAATGAGTTTCGTTTAGATTATTTTAAATTGCTGAATAAAATAGGTATATAAAGTAGTGGTTCGCCCCGAACGAGAATTGGCGACCCCTATCTCGGCAACCCCTTGACCGGTAAGCTCATATTCGCTCATAAAAAATCTATTCATCTCTTCTAACTACCTACCAAACTTGACAAAGATCCGATCAACAATACTTCAGTTATCGTTTAATGAACTTAGAAACATACATGTTTACAAACGCCGGATTATTCCAGTAGAGTCGGAGAACTTCAATCGCTTCGCTCGCTCGTTCAAAGACACTTACTCGATTTCATACAAACTTCATCGTGGTATTACGTCAACATTTATATGTATATTACATATATTTAGATGTAAGTTCATCTTTCGCGTAAAAACGACTGAAAGGATTTTGATTAATTTTACAGGACAGTAATTTCATAAAGGAGCACTAAGCGCACGGGGGCTAGCAGCTTTTTAAAGAGTTCTGCGCTTTTATAATAAAAATCCTTGTTTTTAAATACTAAAAGCATGTTATGTCAATTTATTGACCTTGTACTATGGCGTTCAGAATTGCATGGGCAGTTTATGAATGAATTCATTCATAAACTGTCCATGCAATTCTGAACGCGTGTGTACATACAAATGCTTGTGCAAACAAATGCAACCAACCCTTTCTAAAAGATGGCCGACAAGCCCGTCCCATTTCCTTGTATCTTTATGGTAAGAACCGTATAAATTTCCTGGCACGATCTCGATCTCATAATTTAAATGGAGAGTTTCTTTAAGGATTTCGTGTATCAAGTCTTTTGAATAACCTTCGTATCGGTCGTTGCCTGTCAGTTCTTGGCCTTCTTCGGCTACCCGTTCTACAAGATAGGGTGCTCCAATTCGGGACACGACCCGGAAAGTTTTATTTTGCCATTTTTCCGCAAGTAAATCGGAAACTTCGTCCTCCGATCGCACGTACACGAAGCCGGTATCGGGATTCCATTTCGCAATGCTGTTAAATCCGCTGTTTGATAATTCCATTATTTCCACGTTGAAATTAATACGTTGGCCCGTTGTATTGTCCAACATTATCTGGTCTGTTATCCCTACAATTGGGTTCTGAAAACAATTGAAATAACAATGAAATTACAGCGCCCGCTTTGTAATTTAAACGACTATAAATAGTTTTAGCGTTGCGCCAATTTCAAGCAAAACGGAGTTAGGTATGACCCACATTAAAACGGGACGGGACGCGGCTGGACGGGGCGGGACGGGACGATCTGTCAGTTTCTATAGAAAAAGTCACGTGACATCCGAGGACTGCGAGCTATCACGTGATTCTTTCTATACAAATTGACTGATCGTCCCGTCCCGCCCCGTCTAATCCCGTCCCGTCCCCTCCTAGAGTCATCCTTAAAAGAGTGAGTGAAAGAATAACAATACAGAAAAAAGTACATATTCAAATTATTGTTATAGTTTCGTTCTTTCTGTCTAACGACAGATATACCAGTTTTTTGTTGGCTGTGTGGTTTGAGCGTCATAATTTCTGTGCGGAGATCGTGGGTTCGTACCCCCGTAGCAGTAAGTATTTATTATAAATTGAAAGATATGTTATATACTACAGAAAAAGTGACCAAGGCCCCCAGTGCCCAGGGCTGGGATCGAACCAGCGACCTCCTGCTATAAAGTTATACATAAAATAATATTATCGGGAATCTGCAGATTTATATCAGCAAATAAATCCATAAGTATACGTGAAGTCCCCGAAACTGCTTTGGGCCAGGGTGGAACCTACATAATCCCTCTCCTCCATCACACGAGGCCTGTAAGTACCAAGCATTGGAACGTGTGTTAACGTGTTATTAAGGATGACACACACTAGAACGGGACGGGACGGGGCGGGACAGGAAAATCTGTCAATTTCTATAGAAAGCGTCACGTGACATACTCGTACGAGGAC
This sequence comes from Lathronympha strigana, assembly GCA_949128165.1. NCBI lineage: Eukaryota > Metazoa > Arthropoda > Insecta > Lepidoptera > Tortricidae > Lathronympha > Lathronympha strigana. The sequence goes on from OX421911.1 coordinate 9,214,676, forward strand.
TCCGAGCTATCACGTGATTCTTTCTATAGAAATTGGCAGATTTTCCCGTCCCACCCCGTCCCGTGCTAGTGTGAGTCATCCTTTACTCTACCGTTAATATGTGATTGATGAATTCCTCTCCGATCTCCCACTGACTTTCAGAGTTGCATTCAAGTTCTTGCGCCTCAACTTTAAATTCCTCTGGAGCGCTTTCCACTGCATCCGTAATCAGTCTTGCGGCGTCACTAGCTAATGCCACTTCAACCTAAATCAACGAGAAAGAAAAATTGCAGACGCAAAACAAGTTTAAGCAAGACACATTGAGAGCAAGTTGCATGGTTAAAACATCTTGACTTGCTCGTGATCATGTATTTGTTGGCAAAGCTGAAAGGGGTTGGTTTTAAAAGATAAGATACATATTATGGCATGTAAAATATACTGTATTTCAATAAAATTATGATCCGAATTCGCGAAATAAAATAAAAACACTTTCTTATTTGGTTGTAGGTATCTCTAACAACTGTATTATCGGTTACTGTATAATACTTAATATTTGCATTTACGCAATATGGATGCTAGGATGTGTCTATGACATAAGCTAAATTTCCACTGCGGTGATAGCAGCTGTCAACTATTGGATAGCACTGTCAATCAGTTTTGGAAGCCTCTTACTGTAATGTCCTGTGTATCTTTAGGTATCTTCACATCGGGTGTCGCTCTTACTTTCCAGTCGGCTAAATAGGAACGAGTCCTTGAATCTTCGTGAGCAAATATTCGGAGGCAAGTCACATTTGACATACCGTACCGCAATTCTTCTAAATCCAAAGTATGTGCGTCTAGTGACATGAGGACGTAGCTCTAAAATAGAAAAAAAAAAGTGTTACTCGTATGTAGCAGAAACTATAAACAAATGCACAATGAAACTTGATAACGTTTTTACTGGGTACAGTTCACATTTTCAAAATGGATTTAAATAAATGTTTATACTTTGCCTGCTCTTTGCACGACGCAGCAATAATTGTATTACTTACTTACCACCAGAATCAAAATTTGCGTTAAAATAACTACTTTTTACTCCAATTATTTATGCTTCTGGCACCCCTGTTTCCTTTGTCTGATTATTTGCTGCCACCCTTTTATACTTTAAGCTTTATAAAGGTTGTTATCTTGTATTACGGTGCACATTAGTAATTAAGAAATTAAATTGGTAAGCCTAGCTACGCCCCTCCGCTGAGCTGATGGATTCTTTGATCATTGCAAGATTCCCACCCTCCGACTAGATTCCCTTTGAGATTGGTATATTTTTAAATATTTTTAAGCATATGGCGTAAAATTGCACGATTGATGTGGCAATGGGCGGGCCATCTAGCCCGGAGAATGGAGAGCAACAGCAAAGTCCTAGAGTGGCTACAAATGTGGAAAAGAGCAGGGTGAGACGGCCATTATACGCCGGAGGACTATGTTCAGATGAGCAGTAGACTGTGTTGAATAGATAGAGATAGATAGATAGATATGGCGTACCATATAATCTTGGAAGAACTGCACCTCGTTGGCTTGTCGCAGATATTCCATCACCCTATAAGGGGGGCAGTCTAAGACGACACGACTTTCACCAGCCAACTTCAGCGATTTCAACAAGGGCCGGTTATCTTCGCCAGGCACTAACCTCCTGGCCGACCATCTGTGTTCTGGATCAGCATTTTTAAGGATTTCTTGAAACCTTATAAGACCTGTTCAAAACCAAATAAAATATTATACAGTTATATAATAAACAAAGGTAAGCCTTTTGGATTTTGTACGACTAAACTAGGAAATTTCCAATTCATTCATACAGAATCAGATGCGAGAGCTTGCCCAAGTTGTAGATGATCTCTATAGGTACTAGTAATTTTATATGTAGGATAAAAGTAAAAAGTTTGAAGGACAGAGTTTTGACATCAATGTTTTGAGTTTTAGCAGATATCAGTTTATTTAGAATTATATTTTCAAAAATCTTAAGTTGAACTCTTTTTGATACAATATGAACTTGATTGACTCTAGGAGCGCATTATAAGATCGTATAAGAAGCGCCAAATTTGTATGATATCAACGAGTAAGTTAAGGTAATCACTGTATATAAATGTTACCAACCTTAATAATCATTAAGCATTATGAGCGTTGGTGTTGGTGGTCCAGCGGTAAGAACGTGTGACTTTCAACCCTAGGGACGCGGGTTAAAAGCCTCGGCTCGGACCCATAAGTTTTTCGAAACTAATCGGAATAATGAAAACCTAAGAAACCTACTTTTTACCTATTAAATATTATTTGATATTTACCAATCACTTTTCGGTGAATTAAAACGTCGTGTCGAAACATAGACTCCGTAATTCTAGTGCCTACGCCAATCTAGGCATTAGTTGTCAAATCGGATCCCAGACTCCCGAGATATGCCGAGAAAACGCTAATATGAAGAAGACCAACCGTAATCATCATCATATAGTAATGTATAAGAGTTCCAGTCGCTGTCCTTGATAAAATGCGCGACAGCCTTCGACAGCGCCACTGCCTCCGGATAAAGGTTGATCCCGGGCGGAGTTGGCAGCTGGTAGCCTCGTATGGGCGGCGGGCGCCACACAGCCTGAAAGTAGTACACATATCACTTTTTTCGTGTTTGCCGCCTTTTTGCTACGGTTCAATAAAGGGAAAACTGGTAAAATATAAATAAATATTATTGGACAATCTTACTCGAATTGACTTAGTTCCACGGTAAGCTGAACAGGGCCTGTGTTGTGGGTACCTACTGGACGACACAACTTAGGAACATTCGTGATAAACACAAAAATAAATGCCCTGACCAGGATTTGAACGCGGGACTTCCTGCTTCGTAGGCAGAGTCACTACCGACTAGGCTAGAAGGCCGTTGAGAAAAAGCTGTTGCCAGCTGTACTTTTTTTGACTACTTATTAAGAATAGTTTATATAACCGGTATACATAACTAAATGGAAGTACGCTGTTATGCTGTTTACGTATAGTTTCTTCAAAAGTGAAAAACTAAGGGTTCCTGTTTTTACTTATTTGTTACGGACCCTCAAAATAATCTTCACTTCTGTTGTTAGTTACTAAGGTGAACTAATTGGATAATTATCTCAAGGCCTATGCCTACGCCTTTATTCACTACAGAAAAAACTCTTGACAAATTGTAACCAGAAACATTCGATTTTAAGTTGTTGACTTCCACGGTAAATATAACTTAAGGTATTTACAAAGTAGGACCTGCCTATAACTTCCAATATACCAGTACAGTCGAACAATTGGAGGCCACTCTTGAACCATGTCAAAATGACAAGCAGTAAGAGATTTCTTACAATCTGGTTCATATCGTTATTATGGCATAGTCCTACACTGGCCTAGTCCATGTGGTTGACTGTAAGTACATCATTCCGCACATACACTTAATACTCGTACCTGTATGTGAGGAATCCTGGCAGCTCGGCATTGCGCCTCTACGATGGATGCTGAAGTGGCGTCTGTGGGGCCGAAAATTGCGATCACTCCCGCCGATATCAAGTTGCACGCTGCCAATCCAAGCGATAGGTATATATTATATTTTGTGTTCAATTTTACACTTACACATTTAGGCCCACTTGCACCACCCAGGTTTAGCCGCTAGCCCGGAGTTAAGCTGTCAGATTTTATTTAAAAAAATACGCTCTGCAGGCCTGGACGAACAAACTTGTCAATTCCTATAGAGTGCATCATTATTTATGTTTCCTTCATTAAATTTACCCTACTTTATCATTTAATAAACCCCAAGATAGCTGTAATGAAATGAATATCGGGTGAATGGCTGTACTGGCACTCAATTACATTGTTGTTTCTGCATTTGACAAAAGTTCAATTTTGCAGCTACTTAAATACTACTTTTATTTTCGTACACAGTGTTTTGTAAACATTTCAGTATACAACAAAGTACAAAGCTTAAAACAGCTTGAAACGTTTGGAGTGGTTTAGTAAAAATAAATGTGTTAAAGCGACTGGTATCAACGACCTTTTAGACGACATCAAAAGTAACGCACGTACGCGTAAAATTCATAAACTTTTGAATAAAATGAGATAAATGACAACTTGAAGGTATCTAATTAAAATTACCAAGATTTTAACCTTGAAGTATTATTAACACTACATAGAAATACAATAATATACACAAGAAAATACTTAACTACATAAATAAAACCTATATCTAAAGATCCTAAGCTCCATAGCCTACCTAAGGTCCTCCAAATCTGATACTCGCGGTATGGTGCCAATAAGACTGGCTACATTCCCTCGTTGAATGGCAATGTTAATCCTTTGCCCGAGGTCACCAGTGGTTTCGAGCACTCTCTTTTTTAAATTCTAATTCTTTTTTAATTTTAATTTTTTTAGCCTTGTCATCCAAAGGGCCATCTCTCGTTCTCGGTCCCCTCTTAATGTTTGGTACCTGGACGATGGTACTCTGGGGGGTAAGCTGGAGGATGTTGAGCAGGATCTGCGTGTGCTACTACCACTCTTGCGAGAGTTGGGTCTCGAGGTCAACTCCAATAAATGTGAGTTTTTTCCTTGTAGCTCCAATTCGCAGACTTCCTTCTCTTCGTTTCGTGCCATACTCCCTGGAATCAAGGAGATCTCTTCCCAAAACTTTACTTTATTGGGTTCACCAATTTGTTCCGCCGCTGTTCCTAAGGCTTTTGAGGAGAAAGAGCAGCTTCTCCAGGTTGCGGGGGAGAGACTGAAGCGGCTCTCGGCACATGTAGGTCTTATATTGCTGAGGTCCTGTTTTTCCTTGCCTAAAGTGATGTACTTTTTACGTACTGTGCCGACCTGGTTGCACCCTGCACACGTGGACTCCTTCGACCTAACGTTAAAGCAGGCTGCAGAGTTTTTATTAAACGTGTCTTTGGATTCGGACCAGTGGGGCTTGGCTTCTCTTCCTATTCGGAGTGGCGGGCTTGGTATCAGGCGGGTGCGGGACATCGCTCTTCCGGCCTTTTTGGCGTCGGCAGCGGGGGTAGTGGAGCTTGTCACTAAGATTTTACCTTTCGATGGTGGCGTGGTAACTATACCCTTTGCTTCCGATGCCTTGTCAGCCTGGGAGGCTCTCCACCCGGGTGCGCCGGTTCCCGAGAAACCATTCCGTCAACGCTTGTGGGATGAGGTTGGGGTTAAGCGTTTGTTTGATGGTCTGTTGCAGAGCGCTGTTATAGAGCCAGACTTATCGCGGCCTCGAGCCCAGAATCTGGGGCCTGGTTGCATGCCCTGCCGTCCCCGAACCTGGGTACCCTGCTCGACAACGACTCGTTGCGGGTGGCTGTTGCTTTTCGCCTGGGCTGTGATGTGTGCCAACCACTTATATGCATTTGTGGGTCCATGGTGGAGAGCAACGGGTATCATGCCCTGAGTTGTTGTCGCTGCGCGGGGAGGTTCCCAAGGCACCATGCCTTGAATGACATCATTCGGAGGGCACTGGTTTCAGCAAATGTACCGTGTGTGCTGGAGCCACCGGGCCTTAGTCGGTCGGACGGCAAGAGGCCGGACGGCTTGACGCTGGTGCCTTGGGAGAGGGGTAGGTGCCTTTTGTGGGATGCCACCTGCGTGAGTACGTTTGCCGCCACACATCTTGGGCGCACCGTGCGTTCGGCGGGAGCGGCCGCTGAGCAGGCGGCTTTGCTCAAAAGGGCCAAATACTCGGGCCTGTCGAATTATTTGTTCGTTCCTCTCGCGGTGGAGACGTCGGGCTGCTGGTGCGCGGAGGCAAAGTCCTTTCTCGGGGAGCTGGGTCGTCGCCTGCAAGAGAGGGGCCATGACCCCCGTTCCGGTTCATTCCTGGCGCAGAGGCTGTCTATTGCTATTCAACGCGGAAACGCTGCGAGTGTGATGGGCACTTTTGCGCCAGGGATGTGGCGGGGGGGTCTGTTTGAACAGTTGGTTTGTGGGTAGGTTTTTGTTTTTTTTGTTTGTAAGTTTTGTTTAAATGTGTGATTAAAAACCTGTATTAATCAATAAATAGATACTATATTACTTAAGATTTTAATTTTTAAAAGAATATGGGTATCTATCCCTACTCCACAGCCCAAGAGTTTATACCGTAAAACGCCGCAAATATTATATGGTTGTTCGAAATATAATAAAATAAAAATACGAAAAATGGAAGTAAGTACCTACTACTACTTATATCGATACCTTTGGGTTCAATTGTCGTAAAGGACATTTTGGCCAAAATGAGTTATATATACAGTTTTGTTCAGAATCTCAAGCGCTATCGATCTGTATAGTTAAAATTTCGATATCTCTTAAAAAGTTGCCTTTACGACCAGGATTTTCTACTATGGACATGCAAAAATGACTAAGCTGATGGGTCGTAAATATCAAGTCATGGATTCAAAATAATCATCTGTATCGTAAAGGAAATATATAAATAAAAATATTGTCGTATGTGACCTTCACGTTCAGTGTTGTCCTTTAAGCCCTTACTTTATTACGATAATTTTTATAGTACTATGGTCAAGTTGGGCGTAAAGAACAAATTTCTCGTCCTTTACGACCTGCACTACAAATAAATCTTCCGCAATAGTATGGAACAACCAAGGTGGTAAAGGACCGTTTCACTTTTCTGAAAGGGAATGGAAAAGGAAAAGAAAGGGGTAAAGGCAAGGGTAAAGATAAGAAAGGGTATAACCAACGGACAGGAAACAAATGTTCTAGACTTGTGTGTTTGAAGGCCAAAGTCTTTATACACGGAACGTCTGCCAATTTAGAAATCTCTTTTTTTTAAATTTTATTCGAAACATCGTGGACCTAAACGTGCGAAATCCGCTAAGCATTTTTTAAATTTGTTTGTTTATTAGACTATAATATTATTATCCGACCAGTGCCTTTAGTATTATTTAATATTGGTTTGGCTCGGTTTGGAACCCTAAACAGTATTTATAAGCGCAGGTTAAGCCCCTCATTCACGGCAATCCGCCGGCACTCCGGCATGGCTGGATGTAGCGCACATACGGCGTGCAAGTGGCCCAGCCTGGCAGTCCAATTCGCACTTATTTGTTGAAAGATGCGCAGCGCTGCGTCGCATACACCGCACAGACGTAGATATGACCGATTTAGGCGGCCAAAATTATTTAAGGGTATAATTCGGTACAAAATGGGATAAAAAATGTAAAAACGTTGTTTTATACTAAAATCAACTGTATTCTGTCAATTAAAAACAAAAAAATATATATATAAAAAAATTGTGAAAAAAAATATTTTTAATTTATTTAATACAAAATTAAAATACACACAAATCTACACTACAATAAAAATAACTAAATATCACTTCACTTTCACTTTATACATCGCTCACTTCACTTTCAATGCTTCTTTCATGTTCTGGTATATATGGTTCGGCAGGCAACAAAAGCTCGATTGTCTCAGGAAGAAAGGCTTTGTTGCAAGGCGATTGCTTTTTTGGTCTCATACTACTGATGAGTGGATCGGATGTTAGTAAAAGTCTAGTAAAAACGTCAAAATTACATTGTTCTCTTGAAAATTTCCTTGCAAAATTTTGTCGATATGCCCTAAAATGTTTATTTCGGGCTTCTGCGCTGCTTCTTCCGACAACTGGCCAATGGGTAATAGAGCGTTTTCTATTACGCGTCCCCCATGGATCAAAATTTTATGCATGGTTGGAGTCATAGGATGCCATTCCCCATACAAATTCTTATATAATGTTGCTGTATCATAAGCGTATTCGTCGAATTTAGCAATATTTATTCTATGACCACTAGATATTACCTCTAAAATAACTTTCAGCCTAAAAATCAAGTCGTAGCTTGACTTTTGTGATATCAGCCGCCAATTCCGGATTATCAAAAAATCTCCTACTGGTGTTACCGTCATTGGTGTTGCCAAAGTTAGCCTTCTTTCTTTTAGTCCTGACGTGTTAGAGGATGCCACTGGAATCTCAAAAGTTCCTTCCAACCAAGACTCATTCAATTTTAAAAACTTATCTATTGTTTTGTTTGCTTTCAACCACCTTTGTTTTATTTGTGATTTCACATAAGAAAATTCATGTTTTATATATTTTTTGAGCTCTTCCGATGTTCCGTAGGTAAGCACAAGATAATTTTCATAATAATCGCACTTTTCACTTAAACTTGGCAAATTTTGCTCTTGTATTTGCTCAAAAATATATTTTCGAGCAAATACTTTTCTCCCCGAAGCACTGGGTTCACCTGTAAAAAGATAAAACTAAATTAACAATTTTTTGTTTAAATGTGCGAAAATATTTTTTTTTCATAGGTTATTTTTAAAAGCCTCTAAGACCACATAGGGGCGGCTAGTGGCGGCTAATTTCTAAGATACCATAAATACAACTAAGTAATCTGTTCAGGCATATACAATACAAGACAGGGACGCACCCTGAAGTATAACAAAAATACCATTGAAAATCAAAATCTATGAAAAAACAACATTTTGTCAAGGGTCATATTTAACGAGCTCAAAATATATGATAAATGTCAAAAATGTAATATAAAATTATTGAGATATATGAATTCTTACCTGAATAACTGGAATCCATCAAAAAAACTTTATGAAAACGTCAGAAAAACCAATTAAACACTTGGGAAAACTTGCAATATTTTGGAGCGTCGAGAATAGAAACTTGCGCGCTCAGCGATAGTCAGAGTTCGACTGCCTGTTATGCGGTTTAGGTTTGATGATAAGGAGTGGGGAGGGTCATATAATATGCCTGGGTCTATATACTACCTCCACGTGGTATTTTTTTATTAAAATGTTGATTTTTGCAAAATCGACTTTTGGCCGCCTAAATCGGTCATATCTACGTCTGTGCACCGTACTGGAATTTTAAAAATCGCCGCCATCTCGTATGTCATTTTTAATAATGAATAATTAATATCAATCCGGACTGCAAGGAGGTGGCCGGAGCTAGCAGGATGTTGCCGTACGGTACGGCACGCATCCGGCAACGACATTCACGATACTATATTACGTGCCGGAGGTGCCGGCGGACTGCCGTGAATGAGGGGCTTTAGGACGCGTAGGTATACGAACTGTGAACAACTGATAAGTAATAGTAACCGTAAACCCGATTAATGTGTTGATTTATATTCTTAATATTTTTTAAAACAGAAGATCTTATTTAGTTTTTAAACAATCATTGCTTTAAGTACCGCGGACTTAAAAGGTATTCCTTGTACTTCTTTCTACTTAAGACTTAAAATTACTATGTCATATAAGTAAAAACTACTTAAACATTAGTAATTAATTACACAGTTTAATTACATATACATACGTACTCCGAAAGCATTCCCCTGCTAGAATTAAAGGTTGAATGCGTTAACTATTGAGACAGCGGCGAGCACTGAAACAATAACTTTTGGTGCCAAAATGTTAGATAGTTTTGAAGCAAATATTGTTTCTTTATTGCAAAACTGGATATAAAATAGTCTAGTTCTTTGTTGCTACTAAATATTTACAGAAATATACACTGTAAATTTAATTCGGTTATTTTTTACCATATTAACTACGTTTTAATACATTTTTTAAGTTTCTTAATAGTAAACTAAGCTGAATACAGTTGTCATTAGGATCATTTCGGTTATATTTACGCCCCGAATCTGTAGCAAAATCATCTAACATCGTCATTTACGACCCTATCAACTCTAATTGTTCAAAAAAATCTTGGGTGTAAAGGACATTCATAGCATTTTGACGTGTCCTTTACAACATCTAACTTCTAAACCGTTTAGTTTATCACTACGGTTGCTACACCAGGTTAAAGATACTAGAAATCTACATATTTTTCTTATACATGTCACAAATATAGGTAAAAAAACAAAAAATATATTAACAGTTTTATTAAAAAAAAGTTGTTTTTTGCTTCTCCTGAAAACCTGCATTTTGTCCTTTACGACAATTGAACCCAAAGGTATCGATATGTACAATATTAATAAAAAGTTGTACGTATATCCGTTCAGAAGTGCATGGGACATTTATAGATGAATTCATTCATAAACTGCCGATGCAATTTTGAACGCAATAGATAGTACAGTAGCCGGCAATCAACTTGAACCAATGACCTTGCATGCGCAGAACCGAATTTTAGGGGCATTTGGTGGTGCGGGGCGGGGCGCGACGGAGGGGCGACCGCGGCGCTCACGCAATTGGTCAGTCAGTTGAAGTTTGTGCCCCGCGCCGCTTTCACGCCCCGCTGTCTCCAGAATACACTTGTGTGCATTAAAAAGTGACTCGTTAATACTCGTAGTTAAGTTTTTTGTTATAATTTGTTATCGTTTTTATGTTATATTTTATTGTTGTTAAGTAATTCGTAATACAATATACAAGTCGAACCATGCCGAAGCGAAGCAATACTGTGTTAAAGAGACAAGCTAGAAAAATGGTGTACGATGTGTATTGTTTTATGAAAAGTCATGGAAAGACCGATTTGGAAACATTTAAAAATACCGCCGAAGCTACAAAGACATCTGTAAGCACTGTGAAGCGAATTGTTAAAAAAGCCCAAGGTTCCGATTTACTCACCGTGTTTCGAACGCCTGGCAAAAAAAGAACAGGACAGAAGAAAGTGACCGGAATCGATAATTTCGACCAGAATGTAATAAGAAGATGCATCCATAATTATCATCGGACAAATGAAGAATTCCCTACCGCGGAAAAACTTTTCCTGGTCAATTTAAATTTAATAGTTAAGTTATAGTTTGGTAAGGTACATTTTTGGTTTACAATTGTCGACCTATTCCTACCATACCTACCATATTGACCCGGGTATGTCAAACAAGATAACAGAGAAAATTTGTGTAAATTATATAATTTGCAATAAATATAAAGTTAACCATTTTTTTGCACGTAATTGTACGATGCGCAAACTTTCCCCCACCATGCCGACTCTGGGTCAAGTTGTTTGCCGGCTACTGTACTTCACGTATTTACGAGAAAACAACGATCAATCTGTCACCGCCAGGTAGATACTTCCTGGCGGGCGCTATCACTTTCACTGTTTCAGTCAATTTTTGAACTTTCATCTGATACGGAAAAACTGTACTTACGAGAAAACAAAGATCAATCTGTCACCGCGAGGAAGCATTCTTTCTGGCGGGCGCTATCAATTTCTTTATTTTGTAGTCAAATTTGCGACTTTCTTATCATACAGAATAAATGTGCGAAAAATATGCTTTGTCGTACGCTAATTAACAAGAATTGTACTACACGTACTTTCGAGAAATCAATGAATCAATTACCATCTATTTCAGATTATTCCAGGTAATATACCTAAGTACATTACAAAGTTCTTAGCACAGCTCCTAGGACAGCATCCAAATTGCATTTGAGTTAGTTTCCTTTTTACATTTTTATTTTTTGCCTTGTTAAGGCAAAGTCCTAAAGTTTCTTTTGCGTATTCTTAAAACTTAGATATAGGCACATAACAATACACTTCAAGAGCTTTAAGTCCCAAAACATACATTTCGCTGCAAAATGTCACCTTAAGATGTCAGTAGTGAATCCAAAAATAGTCTACGACATAAACATGAGGCGCGAAAACGAGCTTCACATAAACATTCCTGACATTTAACGGCTTGTAAGTCGTAAAAACTGCAATACAAGTTTTTCGTTTCATTAACTTATCTTCTTTTTTGTCCTGCATAAGTCCACTAGGAAAATTTTGTATAGTTTTCAGCCTAAAGGTGCCTACACAATGTCGGTTGTTGATAAGGTTAATTTCCAGACATTAAGTTTCATACAAAAGAAGTCACCGTCGTACTTCTTCCACTCTGCCAAAAGAATTTGCAAAAATATCACATCGTTGTATAGGCAAACATGTCTATTACTACGTAACCGTACCAAATAGCTACTACTCGCTCCCGCAAAAGTGGCCAGATAGAAAATGTCAGACAAGCTTACTCTCGTTGTCTATGCTCCAAGTTTCCAGATCATAATAAAGATAAATTTGCTCCAGTTCTCTATTCAGTGTGTTTACCAGACCATTATTTTTAGGCAAAAATGTCTGAGAACTATACCAAATTCCTCAGAAAGAAAGGAAAATTGATGAACTCGGGAGAGACTCGAACCCGCAACTTTGGGATACACGCCTATCGTTCTGCCAATTGAGCAAGTGGCTTTAGGCGGGTGCTTAGCAACATCTACCGTAAGAAAAGTGAAGTGAATTGTTCTTACCAGCTTTGGACGCAGCAAAGCTGTCTTCATTGGGTATATATTCCACTTTCATGACAAACAGATATTTTTCACTCTCCATAGAAGCACGGGCCAGTGCCGAAGCAAACGCCACCTCTGTAATTGTGTTCGGTGGTAATATCGCTCCTGAAAACTCAAATTTTTTTGTTAATTGATATTTAATTGACACAAAATTTGTACAGTTGGCATCAGATTCAAGTATATCGGAGCGGTTAAGATGTTTACAAGTATTTGGATACGCCGATACTATTGGCAGGGCTTGAAACAACTTATGCAGATGTATTTTAGCATCTTAGTTTTTTAAACATATACAGCCTGGGTCAAACATTTTTGCACTTTTAAAACTAGAGTAAATTTGAAAATATAACGGTATATTTTTTTTACAAATTTTTTTAGAACCAGGATTTAATGCATTTTTTATAACAACATCGTGGAGTTGACCATTTTGTCACTGGCAACTCCTACAGTCGATTCTTTAAATTTAGTGAAATTTGCGGAAGCTTGGTTTATGGGAAGCAACTGCTGCTTTGCTAAACTTTTTTTTATTAATTACACTTGGGTTTTAAATTGCGCCGAGTATGCTAAAGTAAGAATCGGTCATTTCGGAGGCTACGGAATGGCACTCTTAAATGCGACGAATTAAGTTTCATACAAATTCGTTGTTTTTATAAAACAGTTTTACACAAAAGCTGGTTGGTGTCAAGCTCAATTCTTAGCGCTCAAAAAAAATCATAAAACAATGTTGAATTTCCCGCCATTCCTTTTTTTATTAATTTCTTTATTTGAAAAATATCGAGTGTTACAATTTGCAAAAAAAAAATGGCCCATCCTGTATAGAAGATACTTCTTGATACTGGCCTAGTACCGGCGCAAATCCGAGTTTCACAGGTATTTACCGCGACGTCGAAACAATGAAACGACTTTCAAGACTTAACTGTACAGTCCCTTACCAATATTTATCGGAGTCTTAAGAGATTCCAAGTTTCTGAACGCAGCCTCACTTTTGCCGGCAGAAAGCAGAATTGTAATAACTGTCACGTAATTTATTCCTGGAAAATTCAAACAGGGGCGTTCAAACGAAGCTTGCTTACAAATTCAGTTATGGCAATATGCGCTCGGCGTATTTAATAATCCTCCAATATTTCATTCGGTTGGTAGTCAGCGGAACGTGATTCTACATTGCAGCTCGAGTAAAACCACTTAATAGATATAAGTAGAACTATACAACTCAAGTAGATAAAGAAGTCGCCAAGCGAAATAAAACTGCGTGCGTAGTAGTCAAGATGGTAATAGCGAACGCTCAGTCGCGAACCAAACGCAACTGTCATTGTCACACTATTAAGGTAAGGTGACTTTCGAAAGCTATCGACATTTCCTTGGTTTTCTAGTCTGCTACGTTATGGTGAGAAATTTATTGACCGTGGCGATTTAAAACGTGATGACAATGAAGTAACGTCTCCTCTGCAGGTACAACATAACAAATACGTTGTTGCAGTCGTTAGCGGAATGTTATGTATGTATTAATGATCCCTTTTAACTCTATTCATAGGAATAAAAAACCGGCCAAGTGCGAGTCGGACTCGCGCACCGAGGGCGCCGTACAAACATTATGTTGCAACTGTACCTAGAAGTAGAAATTTCAGTCGTTTGTACGACATGATGTTAGTATGCGAGTTTATTTTCCCTTGATATTTTTATCACGTAAATTATTTTTAAACTTCATTTTTAAAACAGTACTTTCAGCATGATACCGCATAAATTTAAAGAAAAAGAAAACATTGAAATTAAACACTTTAGAATGGATTAATCGCGTTTCGCGTCATGGTGTTAATAAATCGAGGTAACAGAAGACAATATTAAAAAGAAAAACAATTTAAAATTCTCAAAAGTTTTTTTTTATTAAAAAAACAGTGAATAAAGTGAGGGTCAATGTTATATTTTTCCTGTAATGTTTATAATAATATTAAGGTTGTGTGAAAAAATAATATTTTTTCCTTCATAAACTTCGGCGATATTCATTTTCGTTCATAAATCAAAAATAAAACAAATGTTTTTTATACATTTTTAAATACTGACATAAAAACTGAGGAATGCGACACGACATTCAGGCGTAAACTGGGAAATTATTTATTAAAGAAATCCCTCTACTCGGTAGAAGAATATATAACAATTATAAAATAAGTTAAGATAGACAAATTACATATTGTAATGTAAACTGTTTTAATTTGTTTCTTTTAAATTTTTTATATTTCATTTGACATGTTTATTATCTTTGACATTTATTTTCATAACTATTTTAGTTTTTATTTCTATACGGATTTGTTGAATTCTTAATTTTTGAACTAGTAACGTATTTTATTCTGAATTATTTTAAATGTAAAATTGTGAATTTTTATTATTTCTGACATAATTATAATTATTTGATGATTTTGTGTTTTGAACTGTATTTAATGTACTGTATAAATTTATTCTATTTTTATATTTCAAATGTACTTCACGACCACTATATGATAAGTAATACCTTGTGTATATTTTTACATTATGTACGAAAATTGTAAAGTGTAATAAATAAACTAAACTAATTGTTTTAGAATAATGGGTTAAAAGTAACCAAACTTTTAATTAGTGCGCCCTCTTTCATCGGGCATTTTTCATTGGAAATAAATTAAAATATGTGATAAATCTTTCTTTTTTGGTACGGAAAAATCACGTTCACTTTAGGAACGTCAAACTTTCAAAATACTTTGGGTGCTAACTACATGTTACTTTGAATTAATATACCTAATGCCTACATACAAACAACACAAAAAATATGAGGAAAAGTGAGATATTAAAAGGTTATTCACTTATTTTTATAGTTTTCCGATAATAGTGCCATTGTAAGCTTTATCCAAATCAATATCGACAAGGAAAACATAAAATACGCGGTTAAATAATAATGGTCACTTTATAGATAATAAAATATGAAAACCCAATTCCGGGTAAATTCTCGCCAAAGTTCTCGGACAAAAGTATAAAAGTAATACTCGCCCTGGTGCCGTAACATTTTCGAAATGAGATTTTCCTGGATAAAAGTAGCGAAATGGAGCAATGAGATTCAGCGTGGCCAGATGTCGCATTACAACTTCGTCTGTCCGCCAGTGTTTACCCGGAGCACGGCAAACATCACTTTGAATTCTGCGACACAGTGCACAGATGCACGGCACTGCACGCTTCCGACCGGACACTACGGGCCGAGTGCCCATTATCACAGCTGTGGCTAGCAATCAGGTTAAATAAAAATAGATTTTAGAAATTAGGACGGGATTATAAGTCTGAGTGCTAATAAACAGATTCTACTTTTTTCTAGAATGGCTGTATGTTCTACATGCCGTACATACATTGAAAATACTCTCAGTCGCGTATACGCTAGCGGTTAAACTAGGCGTCGGCTTAGAACAATAAATCTTGAATGAATACCTGGTTATATAAGGCCGTCCTACCTCGTCGTGCATAATGTTCTCAAAGAACAGTTTTGATTTAGTAGTTTGATTTAGATTGTGTCCAATGTGTTCAGTTATTCACATATTTAAATTTCGCGCCCTAGCTCGACCGATTCACGTAAAATATTATGTATATATTTTTAATTAAAACTTTATATACAATTAAATATATACATCCGTCCTATATTATTTTTAAAAATAAAAGGACATAGTCCTTATATCCTAATAATAATATAAAATATCTACTTGTTTTTTTTAACATATTTATTTGAACAAAAATTGTCTTGGGCATGAAGCACTAAAGTTAAAGTGTGCTAATTGAGAACATTGGGCGGAATCATAGTGTTTGTTAAAATGCTTGAGCAGGACGAGGTTAAAAATAAAAGCAAAATATACTAACCCCAATTTTTTATTTCGCATTTCTCATACGAGTATCATTATTTAGTACAAAAGTAGTGTCTATAGTGGTAAGTCATTTCTACTTTATAGACAGTAGAAATTACTTTCTTTCAATTACAAAAAAATTACATTATTCGAATAGAATAATCTGTGCAGATGATCTAACGCCCCGACCAGTAAACATATTATGTCTCCGCATAATGATTACAGACACAAAGTCAAAAGAAATCTGGGGCAGTTTTAACTCTCATTGGCAAAGCACAAAGAGCCTGAATAAACACGGTATCCAAACACGTGTACCCACCTGAACAGGAGGAATTCCTGCAGAGGTAAATTTACTTGCAATCCTAACATGGAAAATCATAAACAGCTCTAGCTTTTCTTCGCTCTTATTGCATTGCCATATAGTAGTTTATAGCTTGGAGGAAAACACAAAACGGTACTGTACCGTGAAGGAAATGTGCCTTGGATGGTTATATTCTGGTTAGGAAGATAACTTATATTCTCGATTTAATAAACAGAACTTATATACCCACTTATCATTAGCCTTCTATAATGCGTTCAAAAATTGTGCTTTCGAAAATCTCTGACAAACAAGACAATTTGATTTGACCTCTATTCTAATATCAGTCGAGATGACGCTTAGTTCGAAACGAAGTGTCAAATGGAAACAATGTCGCATGCAAGTCGCACGTTATATGATATCGAACGATATGAAAATTTGGGCCAAACTCTAGTTTGTCCCTGAATTTTAAAAATATAACTGTTAATATGTTAGAAAGTTTTCATTCATGAAAGTCGTAATGGCGGTCGAAATATGCGATATGTATATAAAGCAGTGTATGTAGTTGTAAATAATTAAAGGCATTAAAACACTTGGGTCACGTTATTAATTATGAAAATCACATTCGAGTTTAAATGCCTTCCATTATATTAAATACAATCACATAAACTACTATAACGAATAATAATTCGCAAATGTCATATTATGATCCTACCATCGACCGAATTCTACCTGCTGACCTAATTATAAATATTATAATTCAGTTACGTAATGCAAATTCCACAAATATTTTGCTGTATGCGTTTTGGGCTATAAATGATATATCTTCAACAAAATATTTATATCACCTAATGATTTCCCGACGCAGTGCCGTAGAGAGAAATTCTCATTAAAATAATTTAACGAGATTCACTTGCTCCGCTTTAACATTTGCAAAAATTGTAACGAATAAGTTAGTGAGGAACATCAAAGAGAAAGCTACATAATTAATTGTTGGGTTTTTGTCACAGTAATGGTTTTCTGACGAATCATCATAATTTTTACGATCTTTATATTTTGTTAAGTCAAATGGAGGTTTCGGGTAAGAATACGGCTACGGTATCTCCTGCCAGTCCTAAGAGGCGACTAAAAGGAGTCCTCGGGGTCACAGACGATAGTAATCAGGGACTGCTACCGCCCAAAATAAAAGGTAGAACCCACAGAGGCATGACGCAAAGGCGGCACTTGTGCGTTCCACTGGAGATCCCAGGGCCGCCCTGATTGCGTCGAAGTGGACCAACAGGGGTTTTTTAGACTTTTTAGACTGCAAAATAGTCTCTATCCATAATGGATTTTCTTCCCATTAAAAAAACCGGCCAAGTGCGAGATTGAATAATAATGTTTTAGAATGTGCAATTAAAGCCCTTTCAAATGACACCCCACATGACCCAGTAACTAAACTTTTAATTTTTGCCCTCTCTTTTATCGGGAATTTTTCATCATGACTACTTAGTATAAAACAAAGTCGCTTCCCGCTGTCTGTATGTATGTATGTATGCTTAAATCTTTAAAACTACGCAACGGATTTTGGTGCAGTTTTTTAATTGATAGACTGATTCAAGAGGAAGGTATATGTATAATAATAACCCGTGCGAAGCCGGGGCGGGTCGTTAGTTTTAATATATTAGGCTCAGGATCACATACGCGTTATAAATTATTAAGTAACCATAACCTGTACTCGTACGTGATAGCTACTAGCAAATAGAAACAAAATACGTGACAAATTAACATACCTAATACTTAACACAACCTGCAATTTGTAAGTTAAAAGCAATTTTTAATTTATTTTCCTGTAATTAAAGTGCCAAATTTATAAAACATTCAGGATTAATCTGAAGCTTTGACATGAAGATAGTACGCCTTAATTGCTTACACTAGTGGTCATTAAGAATTTGAAGCAAAGTTAGTAGGAAGCAACGAGTTGGTAAATGTTTCAGTCCGGAGTGGATTTATTTTGTTTTCTAGTTGTTAACAAGTTATTTAGCTTTTGCTGAGGTCAAACTGCTAGTTTAAGTTCTAAAGCGATGTTAATTTGTTAAAGTTATTCTAAGAGAATACTTTGTGCTATTGCTCCTCAATTGTTTTGCAATGAGAATTGTAATTGATTGAAATCGAGTTGTTGTTTTTAATGTTATTTTTTTCTGATGCAGATCGTCCCAGTGGACTAGTTTTCCATACTTACATCAGTTTAACTAATTCGCCCCGAACTTGAACTCGCAACACCTATATCTCGGCAACCCCTTGACCGATTTGGTTCATATAAAAAAAAACTTCATCTACTTAATAAATAAACTTAAAATCTGTTTTAGATTTATTTTAGTCTGTTTTAGACTAATTTTAGTTTTTATTTAGTTTTATTTTAGTTTTTATCTAGTTTTATTTTAGTTTTTAGTTTATTATACTTCTAGATTTAAATGTGTGTTTTAATATGTTTTAGTTTAGTTTATTTTCCAATAAATATTCCTGTACATATAAAAAAAAATACCTGCCAAATTTCACGACGATCTGATCAACGATACTTGAGTTACCGTAGAACAAATATACACACAAACATACAAATGACTGCTCCGCTCCAGTAGACTCGGAGAACTTTACTCGCTTCGCTCGCTCGTTCAGTAAAAAAAATGAGAGTGGAACTACTCAGATAATGACGCATTAAGGCTGCATTTACTATCGCGTTCAAAATTGTATGGGCAGTTTATGAATGAATCCATTCATAAATTGTCCATGCACTTTTGAACGTGTTTGTACATGTATTTCGGACACCTCGGTGTTCGCCACGGATAGTATGACAGGCAAACTTAAAGGCACGAGACGAATGGGTTTCTCTTCTTGCTAGATGATGTGCTCAACTTCGCCCACACAATTGAAGCTGTAGATATGTTCTTGCAAAATAAATAAATTGAACATTTGAAATTTTGAAAACTTAAAGTTGTTTACTAAGTTTAAAATTGAGAACGGGGGCCTTCATCTCAATCCCCGAGACCAAGGAAGATCCATCAGTGTTCTAAGATAAAACGCAAGCAAACTAAACTTGGTAAATGTTGTTCGAGTTTCTACTGAAAGTCTCAAAATTCTTCGCGGAAATATCCTGTCTGAAACAGATCTCGGAAAAACGTCTATTTAAGTTTTAATGACTCATTTTCAGTAGGAATCCCGTACCGTGCATTTCTAGAGTATTTCTTCGGTTTTGCAAACTATATAACAATTTAAACTTTTGCACACTATTCTGCGCGTTTTGTACACTATAATATAAACATACTCGTACGTCTATCGCGAATTTAGTTATTTTAACTTAATCTACCGACGTTTTGACACTGTTTCCTGTATCATGGTCGCGGCTTGACTCAGGTCGGGCTGGATCAGCAAAGTGTCAACGGCGATATTGTTAGAAATGTTCGCCTACGTACGTGTGACGTTGGGGTGCTCTGTTAGGTATGGATCTCAAGGTGTCTCGTAATTAATTAATACGGCGGACACTTTACTCATATTTATTTATTATAATCACATAGGTTATATCAGTTAACGTCCATTGCCCAAGAGAGTGGTGGGCTGGAACGGTTGGCGTTTAGTTACCAAAGTACGGAAAGTCACTTTAAATGTAAATTATAATGGAAATCTGATTTTGCCTTTAATTTTCATCCATATTCCGCATAAAATTCAACTGAATTAGTTTAATTGTATTTTTGTTCGGAAATCAACAAGGTTGAAGAAAGAATACAATCATGTAGGTGTAACATAACGAGTCGGTCTCGCCCACCGAGGGTTCCGCACAAAAGATGCTGGGCCAATTACCGCCGCAATGTGATTTTAGTTCAACGGGAAGTGCCCTATACAGTTTGATTCCCATTGTAAATGTATGGGAAATGTGACATAACCGGCCATATCTTTTGATTATGTTGACGTAATGGTACCACTTTTTCGTTTGCTCGTTTACAAATGAACCTTACCAACAAGCGAGCAAATGCAAACTAAAAATACCTTTACTAAAAATAAGCACTTGCAACTTCATCAACATTTGCATCCTATACATATGTTGGAAAATGTTCATGCTTAAATTGTTAATATTCTAGAGCGTTTAGATCTTTACTCGAAGTGTATTCATATTTAATTTCAAGCAATTTATAAAGCATATGGAAGGCAAACGGTGCATATACTCCGCGTGTTATTTGAGCAATATTTTTACTCTGCGTTATTCCTTTTAGTCAAGCGAGCCTGAGCAAGTTGTGTTCATACCCTTCCTGTCCCAATCGTATTGGGACCATAGTCAGAACATCACGCAAGGGTGGCCACAGGTGAATGTGATAGTTAGAAAAAACTGCCTACTTAGGTTCACATTTACCTACTATCACATTGTACAAGATAGCTTTTTTAGAATAAAATAACTGGATACCTAATCAGCCAAAAAAATTACGCCATTAAAGGGCTGCAGTTGCAGCAGTTTTTCATTTAGTCTTGTTTGGAACATGACGTTATGTTAAGTGCCAACAGCCTATTAAGTTTTAACAGCGTTGGTAGTTCTGTGTATGAATTTGACTCTTAACGCTTACAGCACTTAAGCTCTTTTTCGTACGAAACATTTATAGTTTGTATCATCATCAATGCAAACTTGTTCGTTGATGTCATTCTACCCACATTTTTTGACGTTTTTAGTCTGCTTTGTGTATTTATTTATTTTACTAAGTCAATGCCTTTACCTAATTACTACTCGTACATGCACATATGAGTATAATTATGGAGTCATTCCAAATTTAAAGACATTGTTTACACAAATTGGATTCTGGTACATAATCATGAAAATTTACCATTATTTTAAGAAATTGAGTTTATGACGCTCTGACAGCGCCGTAAGCGCCGTAGCGATGACCAGACACGACAAAAAATGCACTACCGTCACTAAACCATAGGCTACGGTGACCGCTTACCATCAGATGGGCCGTTTGCTTGTTTGTCACCGTCGTAGTATTAAAAAAAAACTAAATTTATCAAGAAAAATTACTCGTAAAATTTATATGTAAATCCATGACTGATCTTGTTTCCCAATGCTCGGCCTGCGTGCCGAATGGCACCCCTGTACTTTACAAAGTTATTTCAAAGACAAATCGCCGAGCGATACTCGTTTGTTACAGAAACGGGTTTCCGATTGCTTTTTAAACATTGATGCATGACCTGAATTACCGCCTTGGGTTTATTTACCAAGTCATTTGTATTCCTTTGTTTCCAAAGAGTTCTGTAGACTCCACATTCTCCACAATAAAGCACAAAAAAATAATTTTAATGCCAAATATTAGATATATTTGGCATTTCACATACTCACATACTCTTGTACTTTCATACGTGATAGATTCTGACAGTCGTGGCAACGGTCGTTAAAAATATGAACATATGTGCTTGTTTTTAGGGTACCGTAATTTCTTAGGAACCCTTATAGTTTCACCCGTCCGTCCGTCTGCGGCTAAGCTCAGTGACCGTCAGTAGTAGAAAGCTGTTATTTGGTATGAATATATATCAACCATGCCGATAAAAAGGTAAAATAAAATTGGATATTTTTTTAGGGTACCCTCCGATACACGTAAAGTGGGGGGTGATTTCTGTTTTCTTTTCAATCCTAACGTGTGAGATATTGTTGGATAGGTATAAGAAAAAAAAATAGGGGTTTACCAAAAACATTTTTCATAAATTTCATAAAATATATATTTAAGCTCCAAAGTGTTCGCAAAGGACAAGTCTATTGGGCCAATCCAGCTGACAAAGTTAAAACGGGAAGACAGCAGCATAGCGTCAACAAAAGCAGAGGTTTTAGGTGAGATCGAGAGGTTCTATGGACAGTTATACACTTCGGTCGCAAAGCTCGTTGACAGGTTGTCCCGACATTACATCGGAGATATCCCGGACATCAGTTTGTATGCTCTTAGGGTGGCCCTAAAGCAGCTTAAGAACAACAAGGCGTCAGGCTATGACGGAACCACCATAGAGCTTCTGAGAGCGGGTGGAACACCGGTACTTAAAGTCTTCCAGAAGCTCTTTAATTCCGCCTTGTCCGAGGGCAAAAAGCATGGAACAGAGCAAGGTGGTGCTGTTCTTCAAAAAAGGTGACATCAGCCTTTTGAAGAACTACAGACCCATCACGCTTCTGAGCCATGTTTATAAACTGTTTTCAAGGGCCATCACCAATCGTCTCGAACACAGACTTGATGACTTCCAACCTCCCGAACAAGCCGATTTCCGAAGAGGCTACCGAAGACCGAAGAGTATAACGTGCCATAACGCTTAGCGTTTGTGGACTATGAGAAAGCTTTCGATTCGGTGGAAATATGGGTGGTGCTTGAGTCTCTTCAGCGACGCCATATTGACTATCGGTACATCGAAGTGTTGAAGTGTTTGTATAGTAACGCCACAATGTCGGTCCGAGTACAGGAGCAGAGCACGAAGGCGATTCCGTTGCGAAGAGGCGTAAGGCAGAGAGACATTATTTTTCCGAAACTGTTTACTGCAGCAATGGAAGACGCATTCAAGCTCCTGGAATGGCAAGGACTTGACATCAACATAAACGGGGAATACATCACTCACCTTCGGTTTGTCGACGACATCGTAGTCATGGCAAAGTCGATGGAGGAACTCAGCACGATGGTCGATGACCTCAACCGAGTTTCTCAACAGTAGGCTTGAAAAGGATAGCTCGGCAGATGACCTTATGAAGGTCGCCGGGAGACGCTGGATGCAGGTCGCTTCCAACCGGTACATATGGAGGTCCAAAGGGGAGGCCTATGTCCAGCAGTGGACGTCTTATGACTGATATGATGATGATGATGAAATTTAATATTTTCAGAATTAACCGCTCTAGAAGCAAAAAAATGTGTCCCCTCCCTCTCTTACTTTTGAACCGCAAGTCCAAAAATTATGAAAAGAAACATGAAAGTAAAGACTTTTAAGGATTTTTTTTTAAACGTGGTCAATTAAGCCGAAAAACCATATTTTCTCAATAAAAGAGTTTCTTAATAGGTGAGAGATAAATGTGTCTTAGTTCTGCGAAGATACTCCTTTTTGCTAGTTATGATAATGGTACCTAGTACCTACTAAAACCCCTTCTAGGTTCGCTAATTGTGACGGAATGAATGTGAGCGTGGCCCGACATGCTCAAGGCCAGTTTTTGAACAAAAAAACAATATTAGTTTGCGCAGCTGCAGGCTTAGCATAATGTTACCTGAACGAAAGATTAAACACAATTGTTAATGTGCCGTACTCTTAAACTTTGCCTTCAAAAACACTAGCTACATACTTTCAAAGTTTAAACTTATACATTTCGTAAATAAATTCTTATTTTAAAATAATAAGTAAGTAGTGTAACTTCACAAACTGCTACGCAACTTCGAAGAAACAGCAGTTGTTAGCGCAACTTTTTAATATACCAAAGTCAAAGCTCTCACTAACAAAGACGTGTGCAAGTTGTTCGAGACAGGACACACGGGGCGATGCATTGATGTGAACCGCAGCGTTGATTTTTAGGCGGGTTTTGCTCTGAAGCGATTTCCCATTAAGTAAAGCGACGGTGCAAGCACTGTGTACGAAAATGTAAGGATGTGATGCTAGCTAAATATAGCACAATTTACTCGTATAATGTCGCGTAAGACAATATTTTTATGTCATGTTGCTTTTCTAAGTAGGTGTAATTTAGTGAAGCAATCTGAAGAAGGGATAACTTACTATTATTACAGGAGGTTACTTAGCATAATTTTACTGGAAATATTAAGTACTTAGTCAGCGGGAGATCATATTATTATAAAGACAAAAGATTTATTGATATTGTTTGCTTGTGTCTAATTATTGAGGCTGATATTCAAGTGTGTAACTTTGTTTTGAAAGTACATTTACATCTATAAACATTTATGACCGCACTCCGGTGCGGTTTGTGCTGGCGAACCGCTCCATGTGCACTCTTAAAAGTTGAGCGCAACGGAGCTGTCAGAGCAATTGGCTGCGTACTCGGTGCAATCGTTTCTTAAACAACAAACACAAGCAAATATTGAACTGTATAGATTACATTACGAAGCATTTAAAACCAATTTACAATAGGTACTCGTTATTTTTTGCGTCCCGATAGTATCATAAACGCTTAGCTTATACTTACGCGATAATGATATTGTCATGAATTCTTGAATGTAAGATTGCTTAATATTTATTAAGTAACTCATATTTCATTTTTATGTTAAGAAAAGATATTATCTATACCATTAAATCATTCCCCAAACCAGGGAAAGCTAGTAATTTGAGTAAAAATAAAGCTTTCATACTTCGCATGCCATTACGAAAAGCAATAGCGCGCTTCATTTCACCCGCTCGCCCCAAACTCCGTCTGGGGCGTCATTGAAACTTCAAAATTAATTCGTCAAAAGAACAGTTTTTACCAAAACTCCTTTCAAGAAGAACTCATTACGGAAAAAAACTTCTGAATGGAGTCTTTACGTAAAGAGATCAGCTAAATATAGCTGTTTATCGACAAAGTTAAAAGCGTACAAGTGAAGAGGATAATAGACATGAAATAATCACTTGTACAAATTTTATATTACTTAAATGTCTGTAAACGCATAAGGACGAATTTATATGTGCCATATAATTTAAACTTTCGTGAGTCATACTGATATTAAATTGCAACGGTTAAAACTCAAGTATTTTTATCACAATAGGCGTGACATGTTTCGACTCTATCGGGCAGTCATCTTCGGACAGACAGAGTGGTGTTGTCAATTTCGCGGCTCGGGCATCACTGCCCGAGACCGGCGTAGGTAACGGGTCGCGCACGCCGATGTGGGCGCATTCGGACAATCCGGCGTCGTCATTGCGGGAGTCCTAATTGTTGAATCGTCTGACAACAAATACACTGAAACATTTCACGCCTATGGTGATAAAAATACGTGAGTTTAACCGTTGCAATTTAATATTATGTGCTAGTTTGATGGTAGGAATATTTATAGTAGGTTTATTAAATACACCATTAAATACTGTAAGATTAATAGTCGCTTAAATTCAAACTCGGGTTAATCCATCTGTCAGATAGAGGTAGAGTTATTGGCTGAGTGGTTAAAATGAAGTTAAGCGACACATATGCGAATGGCTCTTCTAATTCTTGACTCTCACATAATCCTTCTCTCTTTCTTATAGAGTTGCCTCACTTACCACATAATAGAGACGTATCACTAAAATGATTCCAGTAATTAATTTGGTCATCAACTTTCTTTGCTTTATTTATTTTATTCCCTCTTTACATTTTCCTCACCAACTTTCAAAGAAGGTCATACTTTCTTAACCATTTTCCACAGAGCCTATCAGCCTTATTTAACTAAGTGCTATGCCATATTATTATTCATTAAAGGTATCAACTTAAGGTCCACAAAACTTGACTAGAATTTGAGGTGATTAATGCCTGAGAAGGGCAGATAGGCCAAATAGTTCTGCGAAGATTTAAGTAACAAATTAGGTTGGTTTCGAGATGGCTTTTGGTGAAATGATAACCTAAGTTTATTGCTATTATTTCGGGATATATTTCTCTCTTTAAAAAGTACTAGTCCAGTATTCACATAAGGAACGTGGTTCTAGTAGAATAATAAAATCCAATTATTGGGTACCGAAATTCGATTCGAGACGGATGATTTATTTGGACGAAAGATGTGTTTTTGGCAAATAGATACAATACTTATCACCATAGTGATAAACTCCACACTTTTTGTTACTAGTTTTTAACTACATTGTAAGGAAATTGATAAATAATAATATCTTTATTTTTAAATGTAGGCACATTACAATGCACTTATAAACGTAAATAGGCATAAAATGAAATTTATTTTTGAATCTTTATTTTCATGAAATATATTTTAAACATATTTGGTAAGCCTTGGCAAGTTTTCTTTATTTCGCTCTAGCTAAATTTACCAACATTTATGTGAAAAAAAAGGACTGAAAAAGTGTTTATGTGTTCATTTTATTCCTCAGACGACTCATTTTCTAACACATGTATAATTTACATACCGGTTTGATATCATTTTGATTATCAGAAAGCCTCAACTATTTATCAGTTCGAGCAAAAATCGCAAAACAGTCCTCAGATTTAGTACATTGTTAAAAATCGAAAAACAAAAACAAAAAAGTAGTTCATAAATACATTCCATTCTTATTGGAATTATCTTCCATAGTATGTTAAAAAACTAACAGGATTATTGTTAGTTGCTCCAATGTAGTATTAAAAAGTTGAGCAAAATCGTAAAAAAGTATACCGGAGTCATAAACTATAAGTATGTCGTGAGAGTCAACGTGTTTAAGTGTAGTTTACCTATTCTATATTAGCAATATTATTAGTTATGGAAGTTTTCTATGTATTTAACTATAATAGTATGTAATATATTATATCGTTGCTTATTAACCATTATACAAGCTTTGCATAGCTTTGGACTAGGTCGATCTGCGTGAAATTATTCCAATTTTTTTTTTACTCTCATTGCGACCCTTAAGTCAGTAATAAATGTGTATTTTATTTGTTAGAGTCTTAGAGTACATTTAAATAGTAACAGTAATCGATTTTTAGCTAGTTTTTCCATAAAAACTAGCTAAAAATCGATTACTGTTACCAAACAAGTAGTGTTAGCTGATACAAAACAACGACTCATTATGTAACGTATTTATAAATTAATGATACAATTTAATACAATATGCGTCCATTTAATTGCACATATCAACTTATCAAACTGCTAACTGCAGGTAATAATACTCCTAATCATTGCATTCCTCGAACTTGAATTTTACTGCCAATGTATTAAATGATCAAATCAACTGAAATGTATCAAATCAAAGCTAATATGAGCACTGTGGCGTTAATAAGCTAAGTAAGTAAGTAAGTAGGTGCTATTTAAAATTCACGCTCGCCTTTCCCTGAATATTTGCTCAACTTTATTGCGAAGGTAATGTGAACAGTCACCCAGCTTTCGTTATTACCTGAGTCTTTAATTCCCGGGCCACGTTCTACGCTTCTATTCTCATTGAAAACGTGGCTTTGGTGTATCACATATTGAAATCTTTGGGATGGCCACTCTAATGTGTAAGTGTGAGATTGCATCATCACCATTACCTACATGTGTTGGTTTAGTGAGCGCTTGTCCTCTAATAGTAATTATATTTGGCTGATTTTTTGGTACTTTTTTGGCCTAATTTTTATCGTTCGTAATATTTTCCCGAAACTCCTGATAATGTATCACATGATTTTTAACGAGCCCCGAGTAGCGTCTCTGCTTATTTTTATAAAGGTTACTCAATTTCCTAGTACATAGTTTACCTGTATTAACTACATAGTAATTAACACCCAAAGTCACTGTTAAATGCTTAGTTAGGCTCTTACCGTAAGTAATAATAATAGAAATGGAAACATTTACTCGTAGGATGTACATAGTTAAAAGTACACAGAGGTACGAAAAACAAAGAATATAAACCAAGCGTAGCCATGAAATGGTCCCGACTTAGCGTAAAGCTAGCTTAGGTGGCCAGCGCTGGTCTTCTGTTGGACAGAATAAACAAAAACAACAGCATTGACAAATGGACAAAACAAACAATCAGTGGCATTAATTACATTAGTAACGTAATGTAACATTACTTACACTTGAGCGTGAACGTGACCGTATTTTTTGACAGCGGGCGCAAAATATTTACATGTAACTAGCTTGTTTCCAGTCTGAGGTTTTCCTGGTTATGTTTATGAGTAAGTACATATCCCAAGGGCTTATCGTTCAAGAAACAAGCCATATTATGGTGTTCGCTCGCGGTAAGCGAATGGAATAAACATCCTGACGGTTAACGCCAGGAATAAAAATGGTCTGCATGATTAACCGAGCTTATGCTTCGTCAGGAAATTGAGCGGTTGCCCTAGGGAGCCACTTTTCAAACCATTCATTAATTCCTAGGCGTTTCTTTGTTTTGAATCTGGATTTACATCAGCAGGCGGGCAACAAGTTTTTTCACCACTTAATTTTAATATTAATATATTTATTATAATCTTTTATTTATTAATTGTATAAGTTATCTTAGTCCGCGCATTTCTGACGTAACTCAACAGTTTAACCAGCTAAGATCTTGTTTTAACAAACTACATTTTTTTACTAACAGAACATAAAAACTTGATCAAACGATCAAATCGCTTCCGATGCCAGCTCTGGCAGGGTATTGAAGAGGAAAAAGATTCCGACGTTCGAAAAGATCTTGAGCTTCCTTTTTTGAACAAAAGCCATAAAACAATTGCTATCCATTCGTGCGAGTTATGCGGCTTGAGATATGTTTGCAACTCAGTGAAGAATCAAATCTAATGATTTATGTTACGATTGTTTGGATTAGAGTCGAAACGGAATTTCTGTGCCGGTATTTTACACCAAGAGCCTAAAATAACCCGAGTCTATAAATTATTATACAAAGTACTTTCGAGGGTTGTTAATGATGCCAGTATTATTTCTCACTTTGGCATTAAAACTTAAGCCCATCTGAATTATTTTGGTTAAATATTTCATGGATCATACATAATAGTACATTACTGCAGAAGCCATGAAGTAAGGGATTGCTGGACGAGTCTGGGGTAGATAAAACGAGTCTTGCAATCCCTTTTCCGGCCGAGGATTGTATAGTGCCTTTCTCAAACAACGTGAGGAAATATTAAAATTAAAATAACTACTAGATAAATAATAGTTTATTAGAAAACTATATTGGATGTATTTTTTTCCTTTGTTTGTTTAATGTTACTAAGTAAATTTAAAAAGTTAGAGCAGCGGACAATAATGTTTTGTTCATACTTACGCCATAAGTACATTATTTCTCGGCTTAGGCCAGGAAGCCATAAACAAGAAACTACACGTCTTCATTTCGTGACATTAACGCCTACATTTCCGAGCATGTTTGAGAAAAATATATTAAACTAGTATAGGTACAAGAGAGCCGTCAGCTGCTGCTTGCTAACAAAATTACAATATTTCGATTAGATAAAGGAATTGTGTTTCGCCTCGTACGAAATTCAAACTCGGAAGTTTAAAATAACACCTACGCACGTACCTAACTTTAATGTTGTCGGAATTTAGCGTTTAAAATTTCAATATTAATCGGAAGCTCGATTTAAATAAAAAACCGTGGTAAGAACCCGTGTTATTAGTTAGAATGTAAATTTAAGGACACTAATGACGTCACATATCGTATTAAGAACCATCAATATTATTGACCCTCATCTGACGTGATAGATAGCGACGGGCCTAAAATGTTTTATTGAATATCAAAGTACAATGTGGATCGTATTTCATGAATTTTTATATGGAAAGTACCTGGCCTCGAGAAAAATCCAAACTCGTAGTTCTACGACTTAAGAGGGCGCAGAGCGTCCAATGACGCTCACTGCCCTCACCCCGCCCTCACTGTGTTTTCTAAAAAAATGCACCGTGCACCATATTTTCATTTTGTAATCCTACTAATTCCCCAATTTTTGGTCTTCGGCACATAGTTTCACTTTACTTATTTCTTGCTTTAGCTCCTAAACGGCGAAAAGTGGCTACGAAAATTTTTTGCGTAGAGATGATAAAACTAAAAATAAATACATAGCACAAAAGTAATCCTAGGTTGATTCTTCAAACATAACAACTTTTAAAAAAATATGTACTTACCTATTCTGTAGGTAGGTATTTACTTTTTCATACAAACTAAATAGTATTTTCAATGTACGTACTGTATCAGCCTAATCGACGTCTCTTGTCATAATACAAAAATGACAAAATTCGCAGTTCATTGCCTTTTCAAACAAACTTTAAGGTGGAATAAAAAACAAAACAGGTTACTTTTAACAGCCGCTGAACAAACGTTCTTCAGTTCTTCAGTTGGGGGAGTACTACCTACGATTAAACTTTTTTCTCCTGTTATGGGGCCCGCCGGGTATACTTAGACCAAAAGTTGGGGAGTCAGTAGGACTACTATAAACATGTGGTGGTTTATTAAAAAAATGGAATGGTTTATTAGAAAGCTCAATCTCCCAATGAGGGCGCTACTGGAGGGTCGGCGCCCTCTTCATACCTAACATACATTTTAAACCACAATATTCAAGAGAATTACCGCTAGCACCTACAATTTCAATGCTTACGGTAATTGCACGTCGAAGATCGGAATGGCACGGCTGCGCGCAGATAGCCCGTATTACAGATAAGTACTTCCAAGGGAATTATTTAAGATAGGAACGGGCCCGCAATTTGAGCATTTAACAGCAGTTGGCGAAACTGTTAAGCCATTTAGATTGTAGAATTGTAAAGCTTTCAATTTACTCGTAATGGTTATGTTAATCTATCTTCTGTATTTGGTTTCATTTCTCTTCTTCTTTCTAACGTTTTCCTGGCTTATGCCACGGTTCGTGCAGGGAGCCTGGGGTCCGCTTGGCAAGTAATCCCCAAATTTGGCGCTTCAATTTGGTTTCATCTGTGGTGCAATAATAGTAGATTACATACCTAGGCCGTTAAAGTGGGAAATGTCTCGGATGACATGTAATTGGCGGCCGAGGCGAAGCCGAGGTCGACTAACATGTTATCCGAGGCTTTCCCATTTACCAGCCGAGGTTTGTATATTATTTTTCTGCTCAACGGAACCGGCAGGCGGCAATTTAGTTTTGCGTAAAGTGGCGTTTGCCGGCCGGAGGGCAGAAAAGAATATTTACTTACTTACTTTTCTTTCTACCGTTTCCAGGCCAATGCCACGCTCAGGGAGCCTGGGCTTCGCTTAGAAAACTAATCCCTAGATTTGGCGTACAAAATAGACTACCATCTGACATTCCAACCCAGTGGGTAAACTCGGCCTTATTGGAATTAAGTAGTCCGAATTGCTCAAGATGTTTTCCTTTACCGAAAACATAGTAACCTATTAACGAACCACCATAGGTATTATGTCTTCTATAAGTAACAATCTACCAATCGCCCAGCAATGCTGAACAATCTCCGCTTACCTGAAAATTGGTAAAATGATATAGTGACAAGTGTATGATATCAGCCTTATCCAAATACATAAAAAAGAAGATGCTAACTGACTGAATGACTGACTGATATATATGTCAACGCACAGCCCAAACCACTGATCCTAGAGTATAAAACTCTCGTGAGACTCGAACATATTAAATAATATTTAAAACGCTCCTCGTCGTGTACGACTTGCCTCTGTCGCGGGTGGTCGCTCCTGATGACGTTCTTCGTAAAGAACGAAACATGTCGAGCGAAAATCGACTAAATTACGTGAGTGACCCGTTTTAAATATTATTTAATACTGATCCTAGAGATTCCAAATTTGGCAAGTAGGTTCCTTATAAAGTCTAGAGATGCACTAAGAAAGGATTTTTCAAAATTAACACACATACATGGGGATGATTTGGTGGTCCAAGTTTGTATGCGGAAACAAGATTAGTTGGACTATTCTATTTAAAACGTTTCAGGAGTATTTCTAAAGATAACACGTGTTTCAGTTTTTTTTAGAATTCAAGCCCTAAAAGGAGAAAAAAGGGTGACAAAGTCAAAAAAGCAACATGAGTATCATTTTTATGGTATATTGTTGCAGATTTCGAAAACCATTTTAAAATCCAACGAGGTGGACGTAAGATACCATCTTCCCTGTTTGGGTGCGATAGGGTTGAAATATCAAAATATCAATATGGATGTCGTTTTGTTATTTATT
The DNA here is from genome assembly GCA_949128165.1 of Lathronympha strigana. Lineage (NCBI taxonomy): Eukaryota > Metazoa > Arthropoda > Insecta > Lepidoptera > Tortricidae > Lathronympha > Lathronympha strigana. The sequence continues at coordinate 9,246,797 of OX421911.1, forward strand.
TCTGTTTCAAGAGATTCTTATTAAGGAGTGTATTTTTCAGACTTCACCTTCTAACCAAGATAAAAAGATCCGAGAAGTTCTTTATAAAGAATCTGAAGTTAAAACGGAAAAAAATGGCCGCCATCTTAAATTTCTTCAGTTATGATCTGATCGTGATGAAAATTGATATTTGAAGATCCGAAACATTCTTGAAGTCAAATTTGTGAGAAACGGCCTTCAACTTGAATTTCTAGAGGTTTGATCGTAACAAAATTCTGTAGGTATAATAATATATCACAGAGTATAACAGGTTTTTTATAATGAACCAGAAGTCAAAATTGTGAGAAATGGCCACAAACTTGAGTATCTAGAGTTTTGATCGTAATAAAACTCAGTTGGTACATATCAAAGGGTTCAAGAGGTTCTGTATAACGAATCGAGCCAACTTGATTTTTAATGTGGGCGAAGCCGCGGGAAAAGTTAGTGATAATAAATAATCAGTCCTTACATCATTTCTCAACTAGATACCTGGGATACCCAAAATCAGCAACACCTACATTGAAAATACTGGTTATAAACGTAAGTGCTTTATGCGGAAATTAATCCTTCGCCCACCCTGGTAGGAGGGAAACGTTTGAGTGCAAGGAAATTGAGTTGCGTTGAGTTACACGCCACTGGGAGATGCAAATGGTCTCCTAATGAACATGTAAATTTATACTTAGCGCCTTGACGCTATCTTGCATGAAACTACTAAATTTATGGACTACCTACGCGACATGAGATGTGACTCCGAAATTATCTTGAGAAGATGATGTTCAGTTTTGCATAAAAGCCTTCCGGTATGACAAAATATAGACGTACGTTAGCATTAAGCAGTGTAGCAATAATTCAACAGATATAATTACAAATTACTCACCTTATTATACCGACGTTTCGACACAGTTTTATGTCATGGTCACGGCTTGAACATCTCAATATGTCTATGATTATTGATGCTTATAAGCACTTAGATTCGTTTATAAAAATGACTGGTTCTAGACAAAAGCCTAAAATTGCAATACAGAAGTTTTGTGCGCGTAAAATGTAATTATAAATCCTTTTTGGGGCAGTGTATTTTATTTTAAAATAAATTGCCCGAAGAAGTATTAAATTTACCAATGCCAGCATTAAAATAGTATTTTATACAATCGTGATATAATGAAGGGTTTTTAAGTCGAGTACCGTGTTTAGGCCACGAAGCTTGCTGAGTGGCCTAAGTAAGGTACGAGATTATTGCTATTATTACAGTATAATTATTGCTACACTGCTTAATGCTAACGTACGTCTATATTTTGTCATACCGGAAGGCTTTTATGCAAAACTGAACATAATCTTCTCAAGATAATTACGATTGTATACAATACTTTTTCTACGAGTCATCATCATCATCATCTATGGAGGAACAATTTCATCATTCAATTTCATTGACTTGACAAGGATGTAACACAAAAAGATGGCCGGCAGGGGCGGCAGGCCGGCGCGGTCGGCGCAGGCGTGGGGCGCGCGGTCGGCAAAGTCCCAGGCGGCATCGCAAATAAGTATAGAATTTGTATGAAGTTCTATTATAGTTGCCTACAGCGTATCGAAATGAGATATTATAGTTGAGTTGGACTGTCTAATATCGAAAAGTATGAGCTTATAGTTTTGTCTATGTACTCGTAATTGGCAGATTAAAGTCGGCGAGTAGAAAATAGTACATTGTGCATCTAGGGCGGTAAGAAGGGCATTACTTACGAGGGTCTATTGAAGCCCGACGCCGTAGGCGGAGGGCTTTAAATGACCCGTGTTAGTAATCCCCTTACTGCCCGTGGTACATATAATGTTTTTCATCACATTTGCGAGGAAATAACTAAACTCTCTATACAGGTAAACAAACAATAGAATGAATTGATAGAATGATAAGCGGTAGTGTAGTTGCACAGTCCACAGTACCCCGGAGTGACTGCGTGCTGCGAGCGCGTGCGGGGCGGGTCCTCCGCGAGCTCCACGCGGGCGGTAAAGTAGTATGAGAATCCTTTAAAACCATGGGAATAATACAGCTCTTTAAGTGTAAGTATGCTTGCATATAATATCACCATTTACGAGCAGGTGTGATGAAAAAGTATTTAAAAACGTCCTAAATGAAAAAGAAATGGGACTACAGTGTTGAGGACTACCTTAACGATAAAACTGCTTGGCCCAAATTGAATGTAGATAAGCTGAATGAAACCACATAATTAATAATCACCATTAAATCTGGATTTTCAAATGTTTACTTTTTAATGTACCTAAAGCTTTTATTTGTTATTATCTTTATTCATTTTATTTCTTGAGCTAGGTTTTTACAATATGTCTGTAAAAGTAAAATATAAAACAACATACAAAAAAACGTATTAAAACATAAACACATTATAAAAAACCTAGCCTAGAGTGCCGCCGGCAACGGAGCAGGGCTCAGGCTGCCGGTGGTTAGGGCCGCAGAGAAAGGAACCATCGGACTATACGCGCCGTGTCCAGGATTACCGCCTTCTGCATCTGACCCTTGATCCATCCACCTAGCGAGAGTCTCTCAAGATGTTGGTCGAGACTCTTCGATATATATTATTTGTTTGTCTTTCCCATCACGGAACAATGGTGTTCCGGACCTTTGGGAGGCGTACGCGGAGCCGAAGCCAACACGCAGAGGCCCTTTCCACAATTTAATGAAATGTAAGGGGTACACCGAGCGGATGTTGCACCTGTCCGAGTCATGGGACGCACGCAGAGGCAGCACCCGCGAGGGTGTATAGACTATTGAGATCTAATGGAATCTAAAATATACTGGACTATTAGGTGAAAGTGGTGGATTAAATACTGGGTTATGAAGAATAAAATCGGACGTCTGCTTAACAAAATGGTAATCAATTTAATTTCCGGCAGACGGTGACTCGCCCACATAAGATGGGCCCCCACAAAAAGCGACATCTAAGATGGCTCGATGGCAACACCGGTATGGGGGCTGGGGGTAGAGAGGTGTCACTGGACTTTAAACATATAGCCAACTCGCCACTTAGGTTTCCACATCTACCCTCGAGAACACAGCTCTCGCGACCCCACTCTGGACGGCCGGTTAAGGCAAGCCAGAGGCGGAGGACTTGGTCGGACGACGGAGTCCCCCAGGAGCGCTCAGGTACGTGCGGTCGCTACTCCCCAACAGCTCGTCAAATACTGTCATATTGTTATTGTGCATGTTTAATATATAATGGAGAAATATTGAAGATGCGAAGGTGATTTACTTGATCCTACTTGAATAAATTGATGATGGTGATGAATCAGCGAAGTGTCTACAGTGATATTGGTTGGTGGTCGCCTACCCGGCGCAAAGTCACTTTATACGTAGATGGATATAAAAGTTAAGGCAACCGGGTAGCCGCTACCCTTTTACTATTATTTTTTTTGAACATTTTTACCTATTTTTATAACAAACTTCAGTATTGGAAATCATAATCTATAATCAGTACATAATCTATAAACAGTATAATCAGTACTTTTTAAATTTGTTTTTGACTATAATTGGAGATACATAGGTAATGTAAACATGAGGAGCTACAACGGGTAACCTCCTCGAGTGCCAGGGCTCTTCTCATTCTCCTTGATCCGGTTGATTCGGGACAAAGGGAAGGGTTTCTGGACGGTGCTTCCTGGGGGAAACGGTAAGCGATCTCTTGGAAGATTCCGAGGATTTCTTACTGGTGCTGCAAATATCCTGTCAGGGGGGGTTTGGGGGTTTCGCACAGGGAGTACTCTCATTGAGGGAGAGAACTTCTGAGTGTTGGCGTGAGGGGGCCTCCGGGTCTGCCGACAGGAATGCCGCTATCCTGTATAAAACTGCGGTCCCGTACCCTGTCTAGGCAGAGGGCCTATGATGACGGACCGGGGGTTGCCACTGCTGGCCGGCGTCGGCGTGGTGGCTGCGAGGATGACCACCTCTATAAAAAATCGCAAAGGCAACCTGAGGGGGTGGAACCCGGGGTTTTTCCATCTCGCTCCCGGAGTGGAGGTTGTCATGAGGGACCAGCGTGTGGTGTCGCCCTGCACGCTACCTTCGGGCGGGGGAGCTTCGGCTCCAGGGGCTTCGGCCTCAAGGAGGGGACAGCTTCGGCTGTCGCAGCAGGCGGTGTTCGCGGTTGTGAGCCTAGGGCAATCCCGTGTCACCGTCACCAACGCTGCAAGATGGGCATACCGTGGATGGTTTAGTGGGTAGTGCGGGTCCGGACCTGCGAGTCCCACATACCCGTCCTAGTTCCCCGGCTAGGCGGGATGCCTAAGCGCATTCCTCCACGTAAAAAAAAAAGGTAATGTAAACATGGATACGTAAGTCGGTTGCGTTTATTGAAATACTATACCCAATATGAAATATCAACAGGTAAATACGATCGGTGACAACACCGACATCGAAGATGTATTCCAATGACCCTCGTACATTTCCAGTAAGCGCTGGCTACCTGCCAACCTCAGTGGAAGCATGTAACTTCATAAGGGTACATAGTCTAAACGCCAACGGACTTGCGTTAAATATCAGAAACATAGTTTTTCTTCTCTAACCTGATGCTAAAGAATATTTATTATACGCTGCAGAAGATCTAAGAGCGTCATTTACTCCCCTTGTGGTATCCTGTGATGGCATTGTCGGAACGGAATATGAATCATTTATAAAGAAAACCTCCCTAAAACTATGTGAAAAATGGTCCAAACCATACTCACAAATAATTAGCTGGATCAAAGTCAAAATACAAATATCATCTATTAGAATTAGAGGAACAAGAAGGAGGATACAAAGATTTAGCTGCGAAGACGGATGCGGCAATGGTCAGGTGGTTCTCGGCAATGGACGCCCATTGACACCTATGGTACAAAATCTCGGCAATCTCATTTGACTGTCAACTTTTACCTGCATATGAACTGGAAATAAAACTCAAACATACATAGTCTCTGGCACGAAAGAGTAATGCATCGGTAACCCGTGCTTCCAAGAAACACTCCGTCCCAAATGCGTTCCGGAGCCAGCCCGGAGCTTCCGAAACATGGAAGTGCAATCTAATTCAACGAAAACAACGTCCCAGGGATAAGTCAAATCCCTGTATGCTTCACCTGGATAACTATCTTTGTGACGTCGAGAAGAAGTTTGGAATCAGAGTTTTACCTACACTTGTAATTCTGAAGTTAAATATCAATTTTAATATTCAGCTAACAAGAACTGTAAATTAATATTTTGATTACCTTGAAGATTATTTTGGTACAGTGTGTCCTGCAGTTAGATTCTAGGTGTCTAATGCGTATAGATATTGCTGGAGACTAAATATGTAGAAAACTAAAGTTATTATTTATACTAGTTAAAGTCTTTATATAAAAGGTTAAGCATTATCAACAAGAAGTTTCTTAAAACTTATATTTTGCTAACCTTTACTTAGATATTAGATACTTATCGTTTTAAGGATAAGGATTTGTATAATATATGTACAGTCAAGTGTAAAAATATGGTGGTGCACATCTTACTCAAAAATATGTCTCATAGCACCTTATGCCGGTGTAATAAGAGAGTGGTACCATATTTATGAGTCTATTATGTCGAACCATATTTTTGCACTTGACTGTATTATACACGGTGCCCGTGAGCATTGCGAGAGATTTTAACAGCGTATTCCTGAGGCTAAAAGAAACAAAAAATATATGTATAGTCTGACAACCACAGGCTGCTGTAATTTTTTAATTTATTTATGTGCGTTCCTTTTTCTGATTGAAAAAATACGGAAGTCTATATATTTAAAAAAAAACTGCGGCCTGTGGCTGTCAGACTATATTATACAAACTTTTTATGCAAATTGACACATCAGCCTGTCCTGGCCCAGTCTAGCGTGGGTCAAGTACTGGGGTACGTGGGGTAAGGAGTGGGGTAAGTACACAATTATATAATATATATTTCAGCAAATAAATTATTCATGGATATAATAGGTGCGTCATAAGTTGGCACTAAAAATATAAAAGTTGTATAGCAAGATGGACATACTATCGAATGCCGCAGTCGCAATCGAATGCAACTCATGGTTAGCACATAGGTATTATAATACAACCACATAGTAATGCATAAGTAAATATATAATCCATTCGTAAAACATTTCTGAACAGATAAAAGCATAACGGATCAAACGCAGTTAATGCTAAAAGGGTACACATCAAAAACGGTTGGTACCCAACAACAATCGACACGCTTTTATCGTTAGCTACATATTTACAGAGATTTTTCACGTTGTCATGCCAAATCACGAATGTTGCTCTTAAAATCGTTTTAACCCACATTATGTTGTTGGTACAAAGCTCATAAAAGGTTATAAGGTCGTTAGATAATACAAACAGTGATTGGCAATACCCAAAGTACTGTGTTATTAGCATTGTTATCTCTTTTCATGTTATCATTGAATACGAATTGTTGACAATAAGAATCGTCGTGGTAACATTACGTTTTCAAAGTATTAAAGCAAAAAATAAGAAACGTGAGTAGACTAACCATACCAACCACTATAGAACATACAGACATAGCCCTGAGACAAGCCGAAGATAGAGCAGGATGGAAAGATCTTGTCGGTTAAAGATAAATAGAAAGAGCAGATAAAGGCATTTCAAACAAGGCACGACCTTCCAGAATGTAAAGTACGATGAAGAGGAAACCAAAAAGCTGTACACGGGTAGGTAAACTGAACAATTAGAGTACATATTACATTTCCGTACCGTCCAAAATCGGGACCAATTTTTTGTTCTTATCGGATGCGAACGGTTCGTTAACGTTAACTCACTTTAATCTTCTACTCAATAGTTTCCTCAAAATTGTCCAAGTGAATTTATATTTTACTTAAATATTAACAGGTTCTTCAAAGTTAAAATTCACTACGATTTTAGATTTCCTGATATATTTTTGTGCTAAATAAATGCTTTTAGAATCTCACTTTTGACACGAGTACTACATCGGAACAAGATTTCAGGGCAATTCCAATAACATTCTCGGCTCAAAGGATAGTGCAGACCCGTGTCAAGCCGAACATGTTTGCAGACTGTAATTGTTTACCTCGGAAAAATAACAAATTTGCATCTTAGATAGAAGTTGTTTTCTCTATTGCGGTCTATCATCCCTTCCAAAATAGTTTTGTGGAGATGGCCCTACATTTTCAAACGGCCTAACATATTTCTGCGTCTGTTCACATTGATTTTCATGATAACTAGCTTCAACACTAAATTCGACGAGCTAGGTTCCAAAATTCAAAGCTGGGAAAATAGATTCAAGGAACTTGAGGATACTATTAAGAGCATGCGGGCCGACATTACTGCCACGTCCAGTGATAATAATGCGTTAAGAGCTGAGCTGTCGGAACTACGTTCGGAAAATGCTGACCTGCGCTCGAAGACTGTGGACCTGCGCTCGGAAACCCAGCAGCTTCGTCAGACTTTTAATGAGTGTGATTATAAGAAAAGCTTGCACGAGGCTAATGAAACTATACAGAAACTTGTAAACGAGAACAATTACTCTAAACAATTCAACCTGATTAACAATTTAGAAATTTCGGGTATACCGTTTATTAAAGGGGAAAATTTATTTACAATTTTACGTAACATTAGTGTTAAGGTTGGGTTTTCGCTGCAAGACAGTGACGTGGATGCTATTCGTCGAGTTCGGCGTTACCAGACCACTGAAGCCGCTACACAAGATACTTCGCGTCCACCTGCAATAATTGTCAGTTTTACACAAAAAATGCGCAAAGATGAACTCCTATCAGCTGTTCGAGCAAGACGAGGGATGACTACTGCGGATATTGAACTCCCGGGCCCAGCTTCCGACGTGTACGTGGGCGACCATTTAACCCCCGTCAACAAACTTCTACTAAAACGGGCTAGAGAGGTTAAAAAAGATTTACAGTATTCTTATTTGTGGATTCGTGACTGCAGAATTATGATGCGCAAGAAAGAAAAAAGCAAAGTTATATACGTAAACAGTCACGCGGATTTAGATAAGCTAAAATGACTTTTGTTTGCTTTATTGACTGTGTTTGCTCTTGGAAAAGCGTATGTATGTTTTCTTACGATGTTAAAAAAAACAAAATTTAATAGTAGTGCAGCACGTTTATTAAATGTCATCTCTAAAATGAAATACCACGGGTATGAGTTTAATTGCAACTTTCTTCATATTTTTATGCTTGTGTTACATGTGTTATTGAAAAAATCATATTCGTTGGGCACATGGAATTGTATATACAATTATATTGGAATATATTTCTATGTTTTGTTTAACAGTAACCAGAAAGCTTATAAAATTAATTACAAATATTTTAAATGCTATTACAATAACAATGTTCTACTTATGAGGAAAAAGGATGGAAAATATTTGTTTGTTATTTTTACGAGTAATTATATTTTATATACCCAGACAAAACTATTTTGTGCTTCTAAGTTTTACGCATCGGCAACGTACTACGATATGGTTGGTTTGTTTTTATTGTTATATAATAATAATACACTCTTTTAAAGGTTATTACCAAAATGCTAGGGGCTTACGCACTAAGTCACACATGTTTCTATCACATGTGGCTCAATCCGACTACGACTTAATAGGTATATCTGAAACTTGGCTAACGAAAGATTTTTACGACCGTGAATACTTTGACAATAGATACAGTGTGTTTCGTTGCGACCGGTCTGCAGCAGAAAGCGGAGCCACGCGCGGCGGAGGAGTGGCCTTGGCCGTGCGAGCCGAGTACCGGCCGATGCGTCGCGACTGGCCCGTGCCCTCCCCAGCTGGCTGTGAGTGTGTTTGGGTATCAATTCCTATATCGACCTTTCAAAACAATAATTGTAACTTCGCATCGGGTAAACAGAGTAAACCTTGTAATTTAAATATAGCTTGTATTTATATACCAAGTGGACCGTGTTATATGGAATCTTTAATATCTTTTTTTGAAATAGTATGTCAGCTGACAATGGAAAACAGTAGAGTAACCTAATCAAAATTATTCACATTAGAGTTCCAAGTACCAGAGAACGCCGATGCCGTCTTAAGCATAAACATCTATTCTCCATCCCTCGTAGTAGGACAAATTATTCGAAAAATATGTTTATTAAACGTGCATGTGCAATTTATAATGAAAATATGAAATTAAAAGATATAGATATATTTAACTGTACTATAACTTCATTAAAAAAGGTGTTTAAAACATAGAGTAAAGTAGAATATGTACTTGCTTGTCGTGCAATCGTGTTAGTTTTAATTAAGGAAATTTGAAAATTCTGGAAACTATAGGTCTAGAAATAAGAAAATAATTTGTGAAAATATTTTTGTAAGACTGTTTGTTTCATAATAAATAAAAAAAAAAAAAAAAAATATAGCTATCCCTACTCACTACTTTTCATCTATTTTTTATCAATCTTACATTTGTATTTAATACTCCATTTTGAATACTTGCAAACATTTTTATGACTTATGACTTAAATCAGTGGCCGTGTTTCAATACCATACAGTAAGTTTTGTTCTTGTGTGACAAACTGTATATTAACTAAAAGATACCTTTTATATCTAAACTTTTATAACAGCCTATCTGAATAATTAGTTCACTATCAAACTTATAATCATCCAAATTAACAAACCTATTGTACCTCCCTATTTTACCCAATTAGTTAATGCGTCTCCATGAAATTTTCATAATTATTAAATGGAATTTTTTCTTCGGGCTGAAACCCACTCATGTTTTAGTGTAGTAATGAAGTCGACGGGTAAGAACATTGTATTGGAAAACACAAATATTTTCTCTAGAATATGTTCTTGTTTACCAATACAACGAACTCAAAAAGAGTACGTATCATACAGACAAGCCGCAGGCTGCCTTAAGCTTGATTAAATTGTTTATTATGTCTGCCAAATATGTTTGGGTGAGTTCACCTTCGCTTTGACCTAGTCTTACTACAAATAATAAAGTTTTTATATATGAACCTAATGTTTTTTCAATACTTTTACATTTCAAGGACTTTACTCGAGACCGCCTCAGTAAAAATGAAATAAATATAAATCATTTATACACGATAGAGATAGTAAAAAAAAGATAAAATAGTAAAAGTTAGGTATCGCGCAAGCAACAACAACAACGAGACGTTAGTGCAGGATAGAGGAATACGGGTGTGGTTGGGCTGCGCCGTCATTGAAGCCGAAGATAAATTACACAATTTCATTGGTTAGTAGACTAGTAGCGTATCTGTTTTGACTTAAGACAGTGTAAAAAAATGCGAGTAAGTTCACTAAGTACTGTAGACCGTTTTTAGTACATAAATGGTACCATTGTCGCTTGCTTTCATTAAGGCGCTAAGCTAATGTCATAAATATTAATACCGACAAGGCGGTACCTTTCACGAAAAACATTAAGCGCGATTAATGGACCAATAAGTTTCTTTAGCAGAAAGAAAGATGAACATACAGAGCATATAATTAGTTCATCAGTTACTTTATACGCATTTCCAAGGAACACTGTATTTTTGTTAATATAACAAAAAGTAACAATGTTACAGCGCGTCAACAGCCGGCCACTATACATTCGGACAATTCCGCCGGATCTGCCAATCAATGTATGGTCACTTTGACCGCTATGCATGTCCGAAAATATATGGCCAGCTAATGTTCAAAAATGAGTGTACTCTTATCAAACTTTCAGATGTTGTAAAAAGATATTAGGTCCCCCTACCTATTTTTCTATCGTATTTACAAAAAAAGTAATCATACCTCTTAAAATAAGTATTGCCTATTAAGAACCCCAATGAAAAAACTGTTTTATGAGCTGAGTTCGTGGTGTTGACGCGTTGGCCCGCATCCAGAGATGCGAATTTTGCGCTCGTTTTTACACTAGTTTTTAAATGATTCACGAGTGGGTTGGGTGTCGTATATCTAGTAACAATGGCTACTGATAGTGCTCGAGTAGAGATTAATTACGTACATTTATCATTAGCTGTAACAGTTTTACTCTACATGCGGCCCGTCGTTTTAGGAGCTAAGCGAGGGACTAATATGTTTCGTTACAAATTTTGTGGCTAGATGAAGCGGTAATTGCAGCAGTAGGTAAGTATAGCAAGTAAGAGTATAAGGTGTAACAAAATGCTGGTGATTCGTTTAAGGGCACAAAAAAACCTTTGTCAGCGGTAGAAAAAAAAGAAAAAAAAATAGCTCGAAAAAAAAATTGTTTGGGCAAGTCGTTCCAATATGCCAACGTCTACGTCTCGTTGTGCGTTTCAGTTTTGTAGAGGCTACTGTGGTGGTATCGTGGTTCATACGTAAGCATTTGGTCATAGCAAAGTAGAACGCTGTACGAGCTTTCGAAGCAATACTTACGAAAAGTCTGCCTCAAAATTATCCATTGCACACCCTCAAGAGTTACACATTTGGCCAACGCTGGCCAAACTGCAGTTTTTCAAATTTCAAATTTTCCGTTTCGTACCTCACATCGGCCCAATGTTGGCTCAATGTGTACTCTGCCTTAAAAACCTCTTCTTCATCCTAGCGTTTTCCCAGCTAATACCACGGCTCAGGGAGCCTGGGGTCCGCTTTGGCAACTAATCCCAAGATTTGATGTAAGCGACTGCCATCTGACCTTCCAACCCAGAGGATAAACTAGGCCTTATTATTCCGGTTTCCTCAAGATGTTTTCCTTCGCCGAAAGGCGATTAGTTAATACCAAATCATATTTCGTACATAAGTTCCGAAAAACTCATTGCTACGAGCCGGCAGGATTTGTACCCGAGACCTTCGGATTGAAAGTCTCACGTCTTACCGCTGGGCCACCAACTGTCTCTCTGCCTTAAAAAACTCCTCATCGTTTAATAGAATTGCTTTTAACGGCCATATTGTATCGCGTAAATATTTGCTACGTTTACAAAACGCGATGAGGATCTCATTTATTCTGAGGAAATTTAATTTACTTAATACTACAGGGCCGGTAAGGGGCCTGGTTGTATTTAGGTACTTTGGTTATGCAAAGGCACGATTTTAATTACAGTAATGACTAAGCTACATTAGGATTTTCAGACCACCGATTTTCACAACCTCCTGGGTAAGAAAGTATGAAGGTGTCAGTCCATTTATGACAGTATGCAGCGACTGCACGTTTTACTACAATTTAGTGTGAAGTATAAATAATAAGGTTAAACGATTATCTCTCTTTTTAGGGTTCCGTAGTCAACCAGGAACCTTTATAGTTTCGCCATGTCTGTCTGTTCATCCGTCTGTGGCTTAGCTCAGTGACCGTTTCTAGTAGAAAGCTGTAATTTGGTATGAATACACAAATATCAATCGTGCCCATAAAAGTGGTTACCGCAAGACCAAAAAATATGAATAACCGGCCAAGAGCATGTCGGATCATGCTCAGTGTAGGGTTCCGTAGTTTACCGTCCGTCACTATAGGCAACCTTAAAAAGTGTTTTGATAAATACACCCGACCCGACCCTATCAACTCCGGAAAAATCTTAAGAGCGCGAAGTAAATTGGGTTTCTAATTTATACAAGCTAGACGGATTATGTGTGTTGGGTTTTCGAGGGTAACTTTTGATCGCGTGAATCGATTTGTATCATTATTTTTTTTACTAGACCGAAAGTAAGTGCGGGATGATAAATTAAGTACTCAAGATAAAAAAGAATTTGCATATACGGTTAAATTACAAATTTAATTTAGAAATTATTTTGTACAATTTTTCAAACACCGTATAAAGTATCAAGTTACAAAAAAAATTCTAATAACTTTCTTATTAAGTTAAAAAAACAGTCACATTAAACATCTCCTGTAAAGTGATGTCAAGGATCACATAAGCACTTAAGTTTGAATCGAAAAGCATTCAGATCGCTGAGAGCCTGAGTACTTAATATACTTACCTAATTCCTAGTTACCTGTAATATCAGTTGGAGTTTCATGGAATTACGCCATGATACTATACCTATATAAGTAGTAACTTTTTATATTTCTCCATGTTGCAAATATTAAAATGACATTCTTATTTTAAAAAAAAAATAAGAATATTTTCGAGCATAAATCCAAAAAAATCTGAAGGTCTGTAAAATGTGAGGGCTAAAAGCTTTACTGTGAATCTCAATATTTTCTGATGAAGTGAGAGAGAGATAACATTGTTCTATGAATGCTAAACCGGGAACCCTGTGTTATAGTGGTGTTATTACATGAGGTCAAATTAAGTTTTATTATCATAATATTATACAAATATTCATAATACTGAACGCCACTAGGTACTCACCATTTCATGATCAAATAAATACTTAATTCCTCATAAGTGATTGTACCATAAGCCTAAACCCTATAGGTTATGGTAATGCTATACTACCTATATACTTACTTTACTCTTTGTGCTATACTAATTATTTCTCACATTAGAGAGGCTTAAATGCGTAATGTACCAACTTCACACGTATCAGTATTTAAGTATTTACGGAAATGCAAGTTAATAAACTAACACGTACCTACAGTAGATGTATTGAATCAAACTTTGGTTTTATTGCACAAATTACAATGACTTATATGATCCCTTAGATTGCCCCTGATAGTGCAAGCTAAGGGATATTACTAAACAATAATAAAAAAAAAGAAAGTAAGCCATTGAAGCCTTACTCATTCTAATTATAGATATAACGCCATATTCATAAAAACTTAACAGATTCATATTAGTTAAAATATGTTTTATCCCTTTTAACAAACGCAAATGTCAAATTGACAGATAACGAGAAACGATAAATTAGTTAACGGAGGTTTTGATGAGCGTTTATGAATAACGGCAATAGTTGCTTTCAGTGATATTGACAGATTTATAATAAACAGCAAATAAACTTATTAGAGTAACATAAACTAAGTTATCTAAATTACAACAAGACATTAAGTTTGTTAAAATATTTATGAATGTTAAAACACACATAGTTACATAATAATGTCGAAAATTATATTTACTTTGGTAAATAGTATTTTCTAACTATGTAGCATAGTGTATTCAACATCACGTGAGCTAATCATTGTTTTTACCAAACTAACAGCCGATTTATGATTGAATGGATCTAACTATGCGTTCATGTCTACGTAACTGTTGAGTAAATTTAGATGAGAATCATATAAGTGGAAGTACCTATATTTAATGATAACAACGGTAAAACATACTATCCATTTCCCGTCCTTCTCCTTTTTTTTAGTTTTTTTTTTTAGATCATGGGCGTTGTGCCTGTATGTTTTACCAACCACCACCAAAACCACCAGCAGTTTAGTGTTAAACCACCAGCTTTTCACCAGGTCACCAGTTACATCAACCAGACGTTTCGCGATTAGATACAGGTTTTTAATTATATATATTTTTGATGTGAATGTGATTAAAAGTAGTAAATACTCTTAATAATATTACGCGACATTTTCCTTTCAGTATCTAATCGCGAAACGTCTGGTTGATGTAACTGGTGACCTGGTGAAAAGCTGGTGGTTTCCTCGCACAACGTATCAGTATTGCGATACAACGAGGATATGCCACCAGTATCCTAGGTAAAATGCCTCAATGCCTCTCTTAGATTAAAGGTTGGTAGCTTGTAACTTATTATACATATATTTTTTTGTTATATTTGAAATAAGCTTTTCATCTTTAAAGTATTTTATTTTATTTGCATCATCCTTAATAGCGTGAAATCCGTTAATTAGACCTACCTAAAGCTTTTAATTAAAAAACCAAAGTCGTACTAAATGTGTTATGTCTTTAATGAAAAAAATTAAAGATATTCTTTGTCAGCTAAACATTTAATCAACGTTACTTATAAACACAAAAGCGTTATTAGAATAAAGGTAAATACAGCTTCATGAATGGATTCAAAAGAATACAAAGAATATGATTATCTCTTGTTCATAAATAGATATTTATTTGGGTGTTTTATTGCTATTTACTTTGAAAGCCTTCTGTAGGTATATTTCAGATGACTCTCGTTTTATTATTCACATTTTCATAATGAAAATTGTTTGGTAAACCTTCAAGAATGTATGTATATGTCACAGTGTATCATTAATATATGCTATCATAATAAGTGCGTGGCTGATAAATGCGGAAAAGTTTTGTTTTTATATTTCCTTCGCCTAAAATAAAAACTAGAGGCAAACTAGAGCAAAGAGGTGTGGGTATATTTTTTAAGATTTTGCGAATCTGATAAAGCTTAATATCTCCATTGCTGACTATAAACGGCATTAATTTAAACTGGTGTACTGTATCAGACTATTTGCCAAAACTGTCTACCGTTCGCTAACGGTTTAGCAAAAGTAGATTATATTTAAGACATACGTAGGTACCTACTTTTGGACATGAACTAAATATATAGTAAGAACTCAGTTTGTAATCAATATATTACCAACAAAATTGCAGATACAATAACTACTTCTGAGGCCTCTGACGTGTTTATAAACTACCATTACTGTTTCTTTAAAAAAAATCGAGAATTCTTAACTCACAGACGTTTCTGCTTCAAATATCAAATAAAACCCTTACTGTAATCAGTATTACCGGGGATGATTTACATTACAAATCAACATTTCAGCACCATTTCATACCCGCAAGTATCGTTTGATACCCTCGAAACAATAAAAACATTTATCACTTTCCCTGATATTAGAAACACAGTTTTAACTTGAAAAGGAGTGGTATGCGGCCAGATATTTTACACATAATAGCACTTAAGCCAGTCAGGGTAAAGATCCCGGGTCCAAATTGGCCTTTAGGCAGTCGTCTCGAGTTGCCTGCCTTCATTTATCACACTTTTTTTCTATTTTTGGGATAAATTATTTATGAGGATTTTGTGTTACGTTAAAATATTTTTAAAGTGTCCTCTGGGTGTCGTAAAATGTTTAAGCGATGTCGGTAATGTTCGTCATACTTCTAGGTATAAAGTTTTACGTTGACATAATTCGTTAATCCAAATTATGTGTTAATATTCAACGGCCTCCTAGCCTAGTTGGTAGTGACCCTGCCTACGAAGCAGGAGGTCTCGGGTTCGAATCCTGGTCAGGGCATTTATTTGTGTGTTTATCACGAATATTTGTTTCTGAGTTATGGATGTTTTCTATGTATTTAAGTATTTATATGTATCTATATATTATATATATATCGTCGTCTAGTACCCACACCACAAGCCTTATTGAGCTTACCGTGGGACTAGGTCGATTTGTGTAAGATTGTCCCACAATATTTATTTATTTATTTATATTTAATATCGTTCGAAAAAGTAAAACATTTCAAAAATACTGGCAGATCTCATCATTTAAAATCTTCTTCACTGAAACCTAAAACATTATAACTA
Organism: Lathronympha strigana; assembly: GCA_949128165.1. NCBI lineage: Eukaryota > Metazoa > Arthropoda > Insecta > Lepidoptera > Tortricidae > Lathronympha > Lathronympha strigana. Next base: position 9,263,166 of record OX421911.1, read on the forward strand.
CATATCTAGAATTCGCCATTGCACTTTAACAGACAGTTAACATCCCATTAATACTAAAAACAGACTTGACAGTTTTGGAGCCCAGTTGGTAAGCCTAACAGTTAAGGATGACTCACACTGGAACGGGACGGGACGGGACGATTTGTCAGTTTCTATAGAAAACGTCACGTGATACCCGAGGGCTCCGAACTATCACGTGATTCTTTCTATAGAGATTGACAGATCGTCCCGTTCCGCCCCGTTCTAGTGTGAGTCATCCTTTAGGCTTATCAACTGGGCTCCAAAACTGTCGGGAGACATTCCTCTATGACTATATTTTAAAATTGTTTTAAACTTACAAGATATGATTTTAAGCTAAAACAGATCTTAAACAAAAAAAAATTTAGTTAAAAGTACCTAGTTTCGGAAGTAACATTTAGTTCTAGGCTACAGAGAGACAGCTTCTCTGTGTAAGTATATCAAAGTGGCACTTCAGTTGGCGTATTAGTCCAAATATTCGTACCTACTTCTTAGTATGAATACGATTACTAACTGGGTAACTCAAAGTTTTTTTGGAAGACCATTTATATGACTACAGTGATCAACAATGTCTTAAATTATATAATAATACGGTAGGTACCAGTTACCATCCTAAAATTGGTCAGTTATCTTATCTTTTCTCGTACCAATCTTTTCTATATAAAATCATTAATAGATTCTCGCTTTATTTGCGTAAGAGCGTGTCAGAATATAGGTATCGTAAGCACTCGACTCGTGGAATAAGGATGTCAGTTCCCCAGTACAGTAAACGATATTTTATTACAACGTGTCTCGGGACGGGCGGGGCGGCGTACGTGAAACTAATGGGGGTGAAAAGATTTATTTTCTGCCCTTGACACCCACTGAAAGATTAACCCTGCTGAGACCATCTTACCTATTTAAATCCGATTTATGTTATTGAGATCTTTCCTAGCTGAGATTATACGAAGAAAGAAGAATAACGGAACAATAGAAAGCTTTTAGAAATGTTAATGTGCGAACGTATAAACAGGGTGTTTTTTCAACTATTTAGCGAAGCCTGCTTCGTAATACCTATATATTCATCTCCGATGATACCTATATCATAGTAAGTTGTTCAGTATGTCTTACCTAATAATTTTTCACTTTCCATGGCCAACGGTAAAAAATGCAACCTGCGGGCCTAAGATGCCAAGCGGATAGCCTGATAAGACGACAGTTTGTCGGCACGTTCTGACAATTTCTGATAATTTTAAACAGTTCTGTCAAATGTCTTTGCATTTGGCATCTGTCACCATCCCGCTATCCGTGCAACTTGTCAGTTTATCAACTTATAGCATTATCTTATACCATTCGTGGATAACCATCTTAGGCCCGCTGCAATGAAATTCGATAAGAAATAATTTAACTCCAAACAAATTTTGGATACTAGCGACAAGGCGTCCATAAAACTTTTTTCACAGCGGATTGTCTAATTCCAGATTAATAAGAAACTTACTGTCTAACAACCTTTAAAAATCTGACCAAATTTCTATAGCTTGGCTTATATTTGAGTATCAGTGTTACGCCATCACTCAACTCTAATTAATGAAATATTTAGGAGGTACTTACATTCTTCATGAAGTCTAGAAACGCCAGTAGAAGTTTCGATGGGAGTACGACCGGAGTCGGATTAAACACAAAGTTTGTGTTCTCAGTTAGTATAGTTGAGTAGGTACTTATTGCGTATATTTGACGTTATTGCAAAACATGTGAAGATTGATTGAGCAACCGTAGGCGGTCTAATAAACTTGCAGCACAAAGAATGCTGAGTATTTCAAACGGCTACTGAGCATCATTTATTATCCCGCCACATCAAAAAAAGCAATTTACTTGATCCAACAGAACAAGAATGGGCTTAAATGCTAAAAGGAGTAAATAAATTCATTGTTAAATATTAATGGTTATTCTGCTATGAATGCATGTTCTTTTACGAGCATTAGGGCACTGAATTGATTGATTACACATTTCACGTAGTCAACATCCGCTAGAGAAATATCCTGATTACGCCATCTGTCTGAGGCATATGTTATATTATTTTCACTTCTCTTGCTCGAAAAGTTCACCTTTATGTCGTGGCTAGGCGACACAAAATCGCTTTTCATGCACTAGGGCATAAAGTAACATCGCAGGTGGAGTGCGCTCGCCGCGGCCTCGCCCCCCCGCGCGCCCGGCCGCCTGCAGGCGGCGCGCGGCGGGGTGAACCCAAGCGCGCGAGTATGGATGTTACATTTTCAACGTCGGGCTGAAAAATAGTATACAAACCTCGGCCGGTAAATGGGAAAGCCTCGGATCACATGTTAGTCGACCTCGGCTTCGCCTCGGCCGACAATTACATACAATCCGAGGCATTTCCCACTTAAACGGCCTTGGTATGTAATGTACTATTGTTCTCATTGCGTTTAAAAGGCTCTCAAAACATGACTTTCAAATAGACTTCACTAACAAACTGTATAAACAATTAAGTTAAAAACCCGGTGAAGGCTGGCAGCATTGCCTTTTTGGATATTTAATTAATATTGTCTAGATCATACCAGAGGGGCTAGTATACCTAGTTGCAATTTTATCGGCTATCGCGCTATGCGTCACTTTCACACTTACAAGCTTGTTAGAACGGGACAGTTACAGTAGTAGCCCGACCATATTAGACCAGCAGGTGCGTAGCCAAGATGCCACTCGCTAACGCTCAGTAGCGAAGCTTAGTTTTCTCTCTCTATTGCTCTACCGATTAGTGCGAAAAAGACAGTTGCGTTTCGTTTGCGACTGAACGTTAGCAATTGGTATATTGGTCAGTAACCGGTTATATTAAAACAAAATACATTTCAATGTATGTGTATTTAGAATCTTTATGTTGTGACTTAGGATTCTGTAATTTACGTTTCGTTACTCAATAGGTACGTACTTTTCATCGTCACTTTTTTGATTTTGCAACCCAGCTACCTAGGCCCTAGGTACACACGCGTCCATACATGTTCATATTCAGTGCATGGGCAATTTATGAATTCATTCATTCATAAACTGCCCATGCATTTCTTAACACGATGTACTATCGCGTGTGTGTACAGTGTACAAACACTGATTTTTTTATTCCCTTTCGAACAGCGGAAAACGAAGACGCCCAAGTCCCCAAGGTCATTGGCTGTCGACGACCTCTTAACGTGAGATGTACCTATAAGGCAACATAGGGTGGTTTGAGGAAAGTAGAACTAAATAAGCATTTTTTTTTATTCTCGTAAAGTAGCGGAACAACCGTTCGTTGCAATTCAGTCAGTTCGTTTAGTATTTCGTAGGTTAGGTCAGTTTAGTATTTTTGGACGTTTAATTATTATCCTTAGAAAAATCGGTCAGATTTAAAACCAGCATATAGGTACAGCCTATAGGAACAGTTAACCATTTGGAACTCTAGGCCACTGTAGAACTATATCGTAGTGACGCAATAAATCAGATTGTAAAAAATCTCTTAATTCTTGTCAGTTTGACATGGTTCTAGAGTAGCCTAGGGTTCCAATTGGTTGACTGTTTCTATAGGCAATATGGTGGTTCAAGATCTGAGCGATTTTTCCAATAAACGTTTCGAAAAACACTTTTTCGTTAAGCAACGGAGAAGCCCTTCCTTGTGAGAACAACATACAGTTTTTATAAAAATGATACGATACCTCGTAACGGCCGCAATGCAAAGATACACTGAATGAAAATAGTACATTACATACCAAGGCCGTTTAAGTGGGAAATGCCTCGGATTCCATGTAATTGTCGGCCGAGGCGAAGCCGAGGTCGACTAACATGTGATCCGAGGTTTTCCCATTTACCGGCCGAGGTTTGTATACTATTTTTCAGCCCGACGGAGCCGGCAGGCGGCAATTTAGTTTTGCGTAAAGTGGCGCTTACCGGCCGGAGGACTGAAAACTATATTTATTTTATTCGTTTTGGCGGAAACAGGACAAAAACGGTTATAATGTGAATAAGAACAGTTACGTTTCGCCTGAAATTCGCAACGATCCAGCTCTGAAGGTAAGGGTCAGCCGGGAAATGGTTTTTCCTCTTCATTGATGATTTTCCCTGCCGCTTAATGCTTCCGGTTCCGCTCGTTGATTGAAATAAGTAGCGATATTAATTAATGTTTGCTTTGGTAATACGAGGATAACTTTTTCGATTATCGAAATAATATAAGGGTATAAGGCTTGCATGGTACTTTATTTGTTTACATTCTCATATTATTCACAGAAATATCCCGTTTATATACGTTTTGCTGGTTTTAGGTTGAAATTGAAATACGTGGCAACATTTTTTGGAAAGGATATAAAAGGTAATAAAATTGATTGAATACTTGTTATCGGACTTTTTTGTGTACAAGAACGAAGTAAAGTATAAAGAAACTTTTTTTAAAATTGATTCCATCCATCCATTAAAAAGGTGATTCGAATATGTAAGTGCAATTAAATTAGCATAACGAAACATCATAACAAAGAATTTATATTCATCTCATTACGATCCTTCGCCAAACAGCAAACAATGGGAGGCCGCAATAAAATCCATTAACTTTCATCCCTCGCGTAAACTCGCAAATGTTCTTCCAGTCATTACAGGAACCACAGAGTTAGTATACCGCCAGAGCGAATGCCAAAACTGTGACTTAATACGCGCCTATTTCATCACGTATACGAGTGATATGCACACATTCACAAGTTGAAGGCTGAGCGGTAAATAAGCCAAAGACGATAAATGAGGATGTGCGTTCGATATCTCTTATGAAGTTTTGTCTTAGCGAGCTTTTCTGCCAATGTCCTCTGAATGAACTCTGTGGTAGAGACAGTACACAAAAATTGGGAGATTAGAAGTAGGTGAGACATAAAATATCCATTACGATTTACGTAGCATGGGATACTACCCTAGGGAATTCAGAAGGTAGAGTTGAGGGAAGGGGAAGTTAACATTATTAATATTTATTGTAATTTATTAGAAAGGTCGATTATTATACTTTTTTGTCTTCGGGAAATTAATCTTTGAGACCCGATGGGGTGTTCTTGGTTCCTTGGAGTGTGTCGGATCGGATGCTAGTGTAGGACGCTACCTGCGTAAACACGTTGGCACCGTCCCATCTCCAACGAACTAATGTAAAAGCGGGCGAAGCGGCTGAAAGTGCTGAAATTTCTTTTGATAAAGTGAATATTTACGGAAAATCGCTTCGAAAGTTAAAAAAATGTGTCTCCGTGCCCACCATGTTCGCAGAAGCCAGAATATAATACCAGACTTCATTGCTGTGTTTTGCAAAGGGATATTAATAATATGTTCAGGCAACTTTTACTTTTTTTCTTTATTTAACTCTTAAGTGTATTTTAGTTTTTCGTATTTTATTTACTCTGTTGTGTCACGAACACATGTGACAATAATATGGGTATAACAATTTTTTTTTTTTTTTTTTTATGCTATAGGGGGCAAACGAGCAAACGAATCACCTGATGGTAAGCGATTAACGTCGTCCATGGACACCCGCAACACCAGAGGTGTCGCAAGTGCCGGCCTTTAAGGTGGGAGTACGCTCTTTTCTTGAAGGTTTGAAGGTCGTATCGGTCCGGAAACACCGCTGGCGACAGTTCGTTCCAAAGTTTAGCTGTGCGAGGCAGGAAGTTTCGGGAAAAGCGCACAGTTGAGGACTGCCAACCATCTAAATGGTGAGAGTGGAAATATTGTCGCGTAGGGCGATGGCGGAAAGAAGCGGCAGGGATTAATCCGAACAATTCCTCGGAACACTCCCCATAATACATGCGATAGAAAATACAGAGTGAGGCCACATCTCTACGCAGCGCCAAGGGATCAAGCCGATCAGAAATACGTTGGCAGTTGACAATTCGAGCTGCTCTCCGTTGGATGCGGTCTAGAGGAAGAAGCTGGTACTTAGGTGCCCCTGCCCAAAGATGAGAGCAGTATTCCATATGCGGGCGAACCTGCGCCTTATAAAGCTGTAGGCGATGGGCCGGCGTGAAATACTGCCTCGATCTATTGAGCACACCGAGCTTCTTCGAGGCCAATTTGGCCTTACCCTCTAGGTGGCCGCGGAACTGGACTTCACTCGAGATGTCAACGCCAAGGATTCCAATACTGGCTGTGGCAGATAGGGGAGTGCTCTCAAAACGAGGTGACGCGACGAACGGAAGTTTTTTTGCGGTGAACGCGCAAACCTGTGTCTTTGTAGGGTTAAAATGGACCAAATTAAGTCGACCCCAATCTGAGACTTCTTTTAGGGAGGTCTCAATTTCGGACACAAGTTTGTTCCGGCTCTCAATGACGTTTTCCCGGGAAATATTGGCGCGGCCGGTGTAGGAGGCATCACCCGTACTATCATCAGCATAACAATGAATGCCGCTAGTTTGCAACATGTCATTGATATGCAGGAGGAATAGCGTGGGTGATAGCACACAGCCTTGAGGGACACCAGCATTCACAGACATTGAGTCTGAGCATTCACCGTCCACTAGGACCTTAATGCTTCTGTCTGCTAGAAAACTGCTGACCCATTCGCATAATTTCCCGGGGAGCCCATAGCATGGAAGTTTCGAAAGAAGTGCTTTGTGCCAAACGCGATCGAAGGCCTTCGCTACATCCAAACTAACTGCCAGTGCCTCACCTTTACTCTCTATCGCCTGTGCGCAGCAATGTGTCAGGTAAACTAAAAGATCACCAGCCGAACGACCCCTACGGAAACCGTATTGTTGGTCACTCAGCAGCTGGTGATCCTCTAGGTACCAGAGGAGCTGACGATTGATGATGGACTCCATAATCTTAGAGAAAAGGGAGGTTATAGCTATCGGCCTGTAGTCGGATGGATTTGAGCGGTCGCCTTTTTTAGGGATCGGGTGCACCAAAGCTGACTTCCACGAAGTCGGGACTACGCCAGAAGAGTAGGGGAGCCGAAAAAGACGCGTTAAGACCGGCGCCAACTCAGGAGCACACATCTTGAGAACAATTGCAGGGATTCCATCAGGCCCACTGGACTTATGGGTGTCGAGGGAGCGAAGAGCCTTACGCACAAAGCTTTGGCGGAACTGTACATCTGGCATACAGCTCTCGCACCGCGGTATAGTCGGCGGCGCTTGTCCCCCGTCATCCAAAGTCGAGTTGGACGCAAAAAGCTTACCCAGTAGATCGGCTTTGTCTTTTGCGTCGTGGGCCAACGAATCATTTCCCGTGTGCAGAGGTGGAAAAGACGGCGTGCAGAAATTCCCCTGGATAGCTTTGGCAAGAGACCAGAACGCACGAGTTCCCGAGGGGAGACGCTCTAGTTTCTCGCCAATCCTACCAATGTGCAACGACTTTGCTCTGGCAATGGCTCTTTTGAAGGACCTGGAGGCAAAGTTAAACTCCTTTTTTAAAGCGCTGGTCTTTACATCCTGTACCGCCGCTGCATTTACCCAGGCTTGGTAGCACTCCAGCTTTCGGCGAGACGCCTTTTTGCAGGAGCGATCAAACCAAGGCTGGGTTTTGCCACCAACAGGTACCGCAGAGGATGGAACGAAAAGTTCCATTCCCTGAAGCACCACGTCAGCAACAGAGTCAGCAGCGATATCAGGATCATCCGGCGTGAAGCAAACCTGCCCCCACGGGTAAGACGCAAAGAACACCCGCATCCCGTCCCAGTCTGCTGACTTATAGTGCCACACACGGCGGCTACAAGCAACTCGCCGACGCGGCGGGCACGTGAGAGGCACTGTACTCCGGATGAGGCAATGATCCGAGGAACCGAGAGGGGCTGCAACGGATACATCATAGCCAACCGGGTGAGAAGTCAGCAGAAGGTCCAACAGGGAAGGTTCCTGGCTCTCCACATCTGGGATTCGCGTAGGCGCAGTAACCAGTTGTGTCAAGCCGTAGGTCAGAGCAAAGTCGTGAACAGATCTCCCCGCATGATCAGTCTTGCTGGAGCCCAGCCATTCGGCATTATGGGCGTTAAAATCGCCAAGAACGATGATCTCAGCGGATGGGATCTGCTGCTGCACTGAATCCACAGCCGTTTGAATCTGCTCCAAGAGTCGGTCAGTTTCGGCATCACCGCTATGGGACCTATAGAGGCACGAATAGACGCGAGGATGATCATCACAATCAACACGTAGCCATAAGGTGGAAAGGTCCCTACCTTCAAGATTGCTGAGGCGACGAGAACTGATATCGCCTCTAACGTACACACACACTCCAGCCCTAGGCAGAAAGGAATGCTCTAGTTCGTACCCAGGGTAGGAGAGGTATTTTGTGTCCGCTGGAGACGATATCTGCGTCTCTGTCAGAAAAAGCAAGGCCGGCTTAGCTGTCTCGAGGTGATGATGGACAGCATTAAGATTAGAATGCAAACCCCTGATGTTGCAGAAATCCACAGCGAGCGTGGCAGGGGCTGCCGTAGCCGTCTTGCTCTTGCCTCGGGAGGATGGCGGATGGCGGAGCGCGGATTTGCCCCCCCCCCAGAGTACGAAACGGGGCGCTCTCGGCGTCCACGCTCAGGCACGACAGTACCTGAGCATGGAAGCCCAGAAAGGGATTCTCCAGCGCTAGAGCAGCTGGTACCCTCCTGGGGTAGCTTATTAATCTGCGCTGTCATCGTCATTAAGGGGGAGGTTGGGGGGATTGGAGCTCTGGAAACCTTACTCACCGTGAGGAACACAACACCACATACCTACAAAGTAAGTAGTGATGTTATTATGGCTTCGGTATTCTGTAAGGTGGAGGTACTTCCCCAGTCAGGCTGCTCCAGATTCAAGCGAGATGACGTTTCGCTGTGCCCTACCTCACTTGTTGGACGTAGTTTAAGGACATACCCGGGTTCAAAAACTAAAAATAAATAAAACTTTATTTATTTTTATTTTATTTTTATTAGGGCAGTGTCGAACACTCGTAAGTTTACCTTACACGAATGCTTCTGAAAACTCAATGCTAGACCACACCACTGCACTCCCATGTGCAGTAAATACGTACACAGCCAGACAGCATACGTTTCTGACACAATGTATATCTTACACGTCTTTCTCAAGCCTACGAAAAGTAAAAAATAGGAAAGAATACAAAACATAAAACTCTGGGCTCGCCTAATGTAAATAATACCCACATTATTTCTCAAAAGAATTTAATTGTGCGAGAAATGTGATAAAACAGTGGGCGTATAATTAAATTTGAAGTAACAGGTATTTTGTACGTCAAGATCACCGTGAAATTGAAGCCTGAATCTAATTTATACGCGTACCCGCGTTCGTGTTGTCACTAACACAATTTCGATTTGCTCCCAACATGGGGGGATATTTTGATTTAGTTTGCCAGCTCTCTGTTCACTTAAGGATGTAATAAATAAAATCTTCCAAGTCAATTATATGCTAGTATGTACACCAATATACCTACATTAGTGTTTTAAAATAAAAACTTTTTCACAAAAAATAAAACCGACTTAAAAAAGGGTGTAAGGATGAGTAATCAAACAAATGGAGTTGACACCACATAGCGCCACCAACTGATATGTTTGAAGTCGATGCCAAGACCAAAACGCTATTCAATGCAAAATCGAATGTACAGTCGCCATCAGATATATCGGAGCGTCCGAGGTATTCACAAATATCTGAACACGCCTCTATTGTCAAGGCGTTAGAGTGCCTGTTCAGATATTTTGAATGCCTCGGACGCTCCGATATATCTGATGGCGACTGTACATATATCATCCCAGTTTTTTTTTCTACAATATGTGTTGTGAAGTTATCAACCCACACAAAGCGATTAGTTTTTGAAGAATGTCACACTTCTAACAGTCGCCCAAGCAGATTCTTGCAATTCTTCTTCGCTTTATGTTAGGGTTGCAGTTTTTACTTAGCGTTACTTTTAAAAAGTGACAGATATACGGAATTATTTGCCGGCCATATACGACCGAACGAACTGTCGGATCTCCATTGTGGGTATATGTTCGCCAGACATCCGCCAAACAAATTTCTAATACATTGATTGGCAGCTCCGACGGATAACTTATGTCCGAACGGTAAGCTATTTTCACATTTATAGTGTCAACATTTGAAGCAAGCATGCATGGCATTAACGTCGCCATAAAATAAATATTATTTTTCAGAGAAAATACTGAGTTTTATTTGACCTGTTACGTGTCTATTTTGCTTGGCACCGACTTCAAACGTATCAGTTGGTAGCGCTAGGTAGTGTTACCTCCATTTGCTTGATCACTCATCCTTTCCGAACTTTACAGCAAATAAAAATGAATACATTTTATTTTTCACTTTTTGAAGCCTGTTTTATTTTTGTTAAAAGTTTTTATATTTCTATTTTTAGTTGGTATGTACTAGTGTTAGTAACGCAGTAATACTTACAAAAATTAATAAGTCAAATTAGACGGCGGAGCTCGAAATTATCAGCTTAAGTAGGTACCTACGTAAAATTCCATATGCCACCACAGCGTGCGTAGCCAAGATGCCAATCGCTCACGCTGTCGCTAACAAAACGCAACTGTCATTGTCACACTAATAAGGAAGAGTGATAGAGAGAGCTAGCTACGATACGTTACTAAGCGTGAGCGATTGGCATCTTGGCTACGCACGCTGGTCTTCATCATTCATCGTTATATTTCACTAAATTTATAATTTTCCGGAAGAAAATGCTTAGGTCACTTAAGAAAACATAAAAGTCGCCATTGCCTTTGAAAATTGAAGGGTTTCTAAAGTTCCTCATGTATCCCATCATCAGATCAAAACCAAATTCTTATGGGATCGACTTGGGGGTGACTCCTTTGTAATATAAAAAATGCTTCAATTGGACGACGGAGCTCAGAATTATCGGCTTATGTATCTGAAGTTCCACATGCCATCCATTCCATTAAGTCTACCTTACCAAATGTATGGTTTTTGTCAAGAAATGACTTCATTTACTTAAGATGCAATCACATGTGCTTTAGAAAATTGAGGAGTTCCGTTAATTCCGCAATTTCCTCATGGATCCCATCATAAGATCAGCACCACATTTCTATGGGACCAAATTGGAGGTGACTCCTTTCGAACGAAAAAAAAAATCACCCAAATAATCGGCGAACAAATAATACATAAAAATACAATCAGACGAATATAGGTAGGTAACCGCCTCCGTTGAATTCTCGAAGAATGTACTTGTGCTATAAGCTCATATAGTATTTTGGTATGTTTCACCACAAAGATATTGTAGACCAACCTTTTTTTGTATGTATTTAGGTAATTTGCACAAGTAACTCTTTTGATTGACAGGGAGAATCCTCAATCTCTCAGTCATCATTTAGCCTTGTGATAACGAGTGCTGTAGGTATGGGGCTAGAAAAGTGGGGTCATTCTATACGCGATAAATTTGTTTTAAAAATGTTTCATTAAAATTAATAATAATCACGGTAACAGAAAAAAAATAAGTTAAATATTTCAAATAATAAATTTCATGATAACAATTTAAATAACATTGTAATTTTATTTTTTCGTAGATTATGGCATTTTCCCGAGAAGAAATCCAAACTCTTTTTATTATAAAACATTTTCCTACTTAAAATCACGAGCTCTTTCGATCCTATTAGGCGAAAAAAGAGTCCCAATTTTTTTCCATTCCGTTACCATATATCAAACAAATACTTTATACAATGGTTACAAACAGTGGGTACTCTCCGTGCGTACAAGTAAACATTTGAAAATTTTGAACCATTTTTTCTCGTAGTTTTTTCTCCTAGATTGAAATAGCTCGTTATTCTGAGTAGGAAAAACATTTGGTACATTTACCTAACTTAAATTTTTTTATATCTATTCTCGTGGAAATGCCCATTAAGTACATACATACCCTAAGGTACATACCGATTTTCTAGTTTGATCGTGGTATGATTATTATGGATAAGAACATGACATCACTTCCGTCCGTATAATAGAGCAACAGCTATTATACATATACGTATTGATTTACTTACACTGAATATACCTTTAGGATTACACAACGTATACACATACAGTAATAATGTAAAGCACTTATCAGTAATGCAAGGTACAAAAGCAATCCTCTCCCAAGGTGATTTCTAGGAAGGCTTTGACAACGTAGCCAAGTATTGTTGTGTGAAATTGGCTCGTCGTGAACAGAGCTCGATTGCCAAAAGCTGTGTCGAAATGAATCCCCTCGGGTAGTCATGTAAACGGAAAGGGAACTTCTAACGCAGATGAACGTTTCGTTTGGCGAATGTGTAATTAATTGGGTACCATTCTGTTGCTAATTTTAGTTTCAATTTAATATTTTGAATGGATAGGACCCGTACACGCGTAGGCGAAAGTTTGTGAAGGGTAACTTAAGCGTGCTGTACATTTTGAGGATTCAAATATCGACGACATATACCTACATAGATTTTTTAAGGTATTGATTATACTCTAATCCAAACATATTTAACTAAAAATAACCCATGGAAAATATCAACTTCGACTTTATTTGCAGAAAACTCCCGGATTTTTCGCAATTTTAAAGCTGGCCTCATATGAAAATTTGAGCCACAAAGTATATTTAATACTAACAGGTAGGTGTCATAAAGCTCCAGCAACATGAAATGTTGCATAGAATAGGTACCTACATTGGCAAAATTTCTAATTACGTGTCGTCAAACATGTGCGGCTGTTGAGCTTTTAAAACTATGTAGTATAAGTTTAGCAGACGATCATTTGTAAAGTTGAGTACATATTTTCAAAACTTCTTGCCTGTCACGGCGGTGGGCCCTGACGCATTTAGTACTATAATTAATTTAACCTAAACATCGTACAATTTGAAGGCAAAACGCTTACCTAATTCACAGCAAGGTAAACGTACGAGTGCTCGACACCACCCTAATGGCAACTATTAGGGTGGTGTCGAGCACTCGTGAAAGTTGGTAGTTGTACGAAATATCATTTGATATTTACCAATCGCTTTTCGGTAAAAGAAAACATCGTGAGGAAACCGGACTTACCCCAATAAGGCGTTGATTAATATCGTCATCAGTAACGTCATCTGACCGTCATCGAATAAACGACCTCATCGGCGTTGCCAAAGCAAACCCTAGGCTCCGTGAGCCGTGCCGTAGCCTAAGCTGGTAAACGCTAGCAAGAACTTCTTCTCCGAAACTCTTTAGTGTCGGATTGTAATGTGCACACGGAAGATGCACTTATAGGCCAAGTAAATTCCGGCCGGTTAGCGCCCGCCGCAGGGGTTTCTAACAATCCTAACAGTAATATTGGCCAAACTATTTCACTTCGCTTCTAACAATTTGAGCTAGGAATGGCATTGTCTTGAGTTGAAATGAACCAAGTTAATAGTTATATTACTTTGAAATTAACATTAACACAGACGTGGAAAAGGATTTAAACGAAAAAATATTGAGTAAAAAATCTGGGTTAGGTTTTTAATGTTTCATTATAAAATATTAATAATACTTTTATTTTATTCCTTAACCTTAAAATAATTATTACCTTGTCGCCCACTAATGGAGTACATTAGGTACTTGTACAGCAAATACCTACTTTGAGAATATAGTTCACATTTTTGCCACGTTAAACGTGAATCTCGCAAAGTAGTTCACATTCACACGCATTTTGAATACAGCGAACAGTATTTCACACCGCACGATATCCAAAATTCTTCATCCAATGGCACAAAAAACTGATCGTCAACCGGGATAACGCGTTCAATGTGCCCTGGGAAACATTTTAATTTGAGCCAATTTCACTCTGACATGTTATTCCAATCGCTTCTCGACTGTGGACACAAAACAAAAGCTTTTAAGTTAACATGAAGACTTCTAATGGCAGTAGCTATTCTGGAGATGGAGTAGTAACATTTTACTTTAACTTCTCGTATAGAACTAAAATATAAGTACTACACTAGTATGCTTACCACGAGTAGTAAACACGAGTAGTAAACAGATACATCTCGCTACAACCAGCAAGTGCGAGTAAGATGCACTGATAGTGAGTCGACGTAGACTGTGCCTGCAGTGGACAATATTACAGTTTATACATTTTTCATTGTTCAGTGACGAAGTTAAACGTTCCAGTCGCATCGGCAATAAGACAACGACAAATGCAATTTATTAAGGTACCGGAACGCCTTAACAGCGCTGTTACCGCAGTCGCGAGTAGAATGGTACCCGTAAGAATGACTCACACCAATCCGATCCGATCCGGAACGATCTGTCAGTTTCTTTAGAAAGCGTCACGCGATATAGTCGAACCAAGTTATCTCTCCCAAGCAAATGAACTGTCAAACATTTAAAGTGTTATTTTAAACGTCATTAAGCCTCTATGAAATTTACGACGCTTTCTGACTGCGTATGCCGAATGATTTGTGGGCCAAGACAACCACCGAGTGGGTGCCCCACAACTCTAACCGGAGACCAGGCAGACCGCGTCGGCGATGGCGGGATAACTCAGACTCCTTTTTGGAAGATTGGCCAGATGTTGCACAAGACGGAAACGAGTGGAAGATGAGGGGGGAGGCTTTTGCCCAGCAGTGGGACACATTAGGCTAGCATCATCATTTCTGACTATTACTTAACATTTTCACAATCTATATGTATCAAAATCTATACAAACTTAGCTTTGTCGGGCTCTAGCTTTCAAATCAAGTGATGGTTTCCACGCTGATAAAAATAATTTTTCACAATGCTGTTAAAAATGTAGTTTACTCCAAGTAAATTCTGGTAGTGTTAATCAAAAACGTTGTATCGAGCACAATACGATATTTAAACAACACTGTATAATTCTAGTAAAACGCAGTTAGGTATGTACTTATTAACAACTACATTGTAGAAATAAAGATGCAATCGTAATTAATACAAAATGTTTGTTTTATTTCTATATTTTTATATTTTCCTAGTCAGTTTACGATACAAAATTATTTTCTTTGTCGCAACCATGAATACATTCATATTTAAAGTATTACTTTGACGCCTTCCCAAGGCGTCAAAGTGCTTGTTTATGTTTGAGTACCTAGGCCGCTCCTATATAATATATCTGATGCCGACTGTACCTACTCGTCAGGGATATACAACGGAAATAGCAGTCCTGTTTTATATTGCATAAATAACTTTCGAGTGGGGTCTTAGTTAGGATACCTCTTAGACCCCACTCGAAGCCCTCTACCGCCTAAGGTCACCTTTATCGGAACGACCTCGGACTTGGCAACCGGGTAACTTGATAGTGTAGAAATAAATTCACTTGACCGGACATATTTCTCAGAGTTGAGAAATTTATTCAAATATAAATTGACTCACAATATCAATGTCATGAATCATTCGACTGTCATATTTTAGTTAGTTTCTTCTGGACTCCAGTACTACAAGATTATGTTTACTGTGACGTACCGTAAAAATGTTCTGTGCGCAAACCGGAGTTGATTTGGCCTGCTTTTTCTATTAGTTTTAAGGAAAAAAATTGCTAGATTGGCTCGAGGAATCGAATTCGGTGATGTGCCGCCTCTGTTGTTTAGATATATTTTATAAATACACCTGTTATTTTCTTCCCACGTTTTCGACATGAAAATTAGTTTGGTGAAAGGCACCATTTCAATCTCGGGCTATCGGGCTCTCAATACGTTCGAGCTGCATTTTACGACATCAAACCAAAACCCGGCTTCTTATCCCGTCTTAGCCTTATCAGAAAAAGTAGCTTTTCTAGGTCCTTTTTCAAAATACAAAACTAAACAGATTTGTGGCCCACAATACATGCGTGCGTGCGTCACGGTATATTCATCGCATATACCACGAATATTCCTTCTTGTGCGACTAGGGAAAATATTCTACTAAAAGTGTAACATTATAATTAAGTACACTTTTAATTAAGTACAATTACAACGGTTTATTTTACATCCATCACGCGTGGGTTTTCATTAAAATTTGAAACGGCCGCGTCTGCTGACCCGGCCATGCGATTATGGACCCTCCATTAATTCAGACTAAATGTTGGTGGTGTTGCCGTTTGCTAACAAACCCCAATGCGTTTAAGGTGAGAAATTAATGTGGCCGTTTTACACATTCCCAGATATTTTTCCCCATACGCACCATATCTGCGTGAGGAAATGGGCTCTTGTATGAAATTGTGTGCATGATACGACTCGCTAGCTGTATTTTTCTGTTTTCATTTATGAATACAATTTGCGCACGAAGTACTCTCCTGGATGGATGGATGGACGGCGCGTACCCGTCTAGAAGCACAAAATTAATATCTAACTGACCTACGAGTATTAGCCAGTACCAATGAAAATACAGCCCTAAAAGTATCCTAACGTAGTGCAAACTATTTATGTATGTAAATCCCACCGCATTACGGCCGCAGCGAGGTAATAAAACTGAGCGATAGTGGCAATTGTCCCACTGATACACCATAAATCCTGCCCGTAGCCGAGCGAGATTTCAGATAGAACGTACTCTAGCGATATTGACTGGTTTAGGTAGGTACCTACCTAGTCATTGTTCTAGGCGGAACAACAAACTGATGCGTTTATCGTGGCGTTGATACGCGTGACTCGACGTCCACATAAATTCAAACGGACTGTCATCAACACGCTATGGTGCGTTCTAAGCTATATGTCCTTCTACAAATGCTAAGTGGTATCCTTTTTGGGAGAGCAAAACGTTCAATATGTTCAGTGTGTTCTTAAGTTATAAGATTGCATTATGATGTTTCTAAAAAACCAATTTTCATTTCTTTTAATTTCATATTCCGCGTGAGAGTGGAGTTACTGTACCTATACTATAGTTAATTAATTATTTGTCCTTTTTTTCAGTATTATGTTGAAGCAAATCGTCACTTTGCGTATGCTAGTGAAGTGACGATTTGCGTTATTATGTTTGGGCGACTGCGAGACTGCCCCTGCACCTGGTTGGTAAATTGGGTAGCCAATTTCAAGCGAAATCAGTCTGTGACATTTCAGATTCACAGGTTAGACATTTGATTAGATTTGACAATGCACCACGGTTAGGGCGTGCTCCTGCTACTGCTTTTCTATGCAAATAGAATTATAGTACCGAAACCGGGAGTTCCCGGTTCTCGGCAGGTATACAAACTTATGACCGGGAGCATCCCCCATGGTATAGTACATAGTAGGTACATGGTATGGACAACACTTAAAGTAACAACGAGGTAACGCAGTACCCAAAAATACAGCACTGTAGACTGTTTTAAGCATACTCGGCTATTTCTATTGCATGAAATCTGAAAGCAGAGGGTTTATTTAACCTTTCCGCATCAGCGCTGTAAGATAATAATTACTTATCGAAGTCGCAGCCGATCGTAAAACGATAGATCATGACATTCACATCAAGAACGCCAAACATAAAATAAAAACCGGCCAAGAGCGACTCAGACTCGCGCACCGAGGATTCCGTCCAAACATTGAGTTGCACCTAAAAGTGATGTCAGTCGCATGCATCGACAGATTGGGTCACTCGTTTGCACGGCATATTTACAAAATATAATAACAAAATGTTTAAGAATGTGCAAACTAAGCCCTTGCAAATGAGATCCCACATGACATAGTAAATAAATTTGCCCCCTCTTTAATCGGACAGTTTTCATTGGAAATATGTAAAATGCGAGGCTATGGAGAACAACATCTAGAAATTTTTATAAAGGCCAAATTAATTTCATAGGTACGTTAAAGAGCATTGTTGTTTTAACGAGCTTTTTTTAGGGTGCCCTATTTTTTGCTTGGGTTAAATGTTCATCGTAATTAGTGCCACTTCTGATTATTCAAAAAACTTTACCTACGTATTAAAGTCGGGTAATTGAATTGATCAGATTATGAAGACCGGAGCAGGCGGTCGCGCCGCCATTGTAGCTATATAGGTAGTATGTATAACAGTAGGTAGCCTTAACACAAAAGTAGCGCGAGATAGAGTGTGTGCGAGAATATGAAAGTGTTAAGTAAACGTCATAATTTCATAGAAGTTTGACGTTTAAAATAACACTTTAAAGTTTGACAGTTCATTTGCTCGGCAGAGATATCGTGGTTTGACTCTAGTCTTCCCATCTCTTTAATAGTAGGTACATTGCGTATTAAGGACGGTAAACAAGAAATTACGAACGAGTCTGAATTTAAGCCCCAGTCGAAAACGAGAGCTTAATTTTAACACGAGTTCATCATTTTTGTACCGCCCGTGATACATACAATGTTTTTCATCACATATGGAAGGAAATTAATAAACTTACTAGGCAAATAAATAAACAATAATTATAAGTGGTAGTGTAACACTGCATCTGTAACGTTTCAACAGCAATGCTGTTTCAGTCATCGATGAGTGGTTTTCTAGCAAAAGCCAACACCCAACTGGCAAAAGTCAATACTTAATCTAATCTTAAATGACGCACATAATAAACCATACTTAAAGCATATGTAGAAGTCACATATTATTTGAAGAAAATTAAATATATCGCTCCTGCATGTTTAACACAAGGCGCCAGTATATTTCGCACTTGAGAAAAACACCTGTCTAAACATAATTATTAAACGGGTCTAACGCGAATTAATTTGTTTACCTTATTTACCGACGTTTCGACACAGGTTTCACTGGTCATGGTCGCGGCTGACTGATGTCCCAGCAAAATGTCAAAACAGAGATTTGTGTAACTACCCAACGAAAAGTCTATGTAGAAATTTGGGGTAAACACACAATTTTTAAACTACCCACAAAACGAAACGTCGGTAAATAAGGTAAACAAATTAATTCGCGTTAGACCCGTTTAATAATTATGTTTAAATATGTGTTTAAATCGCGAAAGTTTTAAATGTTATAAAACACCTGTCACTTTCTAATGTTCGGATTAGACAAAGACTCGATGACCGTGCTAATCAATAGCCAAACGCAACTTTTCAAAGCAGTACATAACTATGTACTCGTACATAACAATGTAAATAACATGGCGACAGTATTTGCAGTGTATCCGGGTGATTCATATCACACTGCGCGTTCGAAATTCGTTGATAATATAGACTTATATTTTATGGACACACAATTTAGTTCAGTGTCGCATCCTCACCTTCTTTGATTATATTTAGTTTTCATTCAATAAGTGTCGCATACATAGTGATTGTTGAACTGGACACATATTTTAATCGTAACACAAACACACCTTTATTGCCTTGTGTTGTAATATATTTGATCAGCCTGAATGTCATTATTTGATTCTGACTGTATCTGTTGTGTAGAAAAAAAAATAGGCAATATTATTTACTATTTTTTTATAGGCGACAACGATAGATATCATGAACAGCGCGATGCATATTCAGTGAGCTAATGCCCTCGTTATGTCTTGAAGATGAGATCCAGTCAGATTCAGTCGGAGCGCTATTATTAGTCAGCGATAAGGTAATCGTCCTAGTGCTCGACACGCTAGTGCTGAATAGATGACACCCGTCTGTCACCTTTATTGGTATTGACAAAGTTTAAAGTTGTCATGTATTGGGACAGGGTTAAGCTCTAGTACGTTTACCTTATGTAATATATAGCTTATACGTTAGATATCGTTGACTGGCGTTATCCGCACCCGCAAACTGCTCGCGTTGAAAGGTACTTTAAATGCAAATCGAGACAAAGTTCAAAACGTGCTCCGCAATGCAGTCTGGCGATGCAATTTTATATTAATGGGGGGACTAAATCTCCTGCAACTCAAAAATTTTCAATATTTTTATCATCCGCTGGAGAGCTGTTTTACGACTATTTGGACCGTTTCTCTTCTCCGTACAAAGTTGGGGCTTAGAAGTTTTACTTTGTATGCTCAAACACTTTAAAACAGATGTCTCCATTAACGCTAGGAAATAGCACGCTCTCACTAGGATAGCTAGCGGAGTTAGAAACATAGTCGACCTGAGTCCTTAAGTCCGATGCTATATATGTTTGCATTATTGTATGTTACCGTGTTCAAAGTATTGGTTTTATATTTTGCCTATTTCACAATAATGGTCCACATTTAAACAATTTAAGCGGGTACTCAAAAATGGTTTTTACTATTTCAAAGTACCTATAGAATAGATTACATTTCTGGAAAAGTATTTATTTATTATTTAAAAAAAAATGTTTAAAAAATCACTAAAACAGCTAAACAAAGGCCTGCGTTTAATTAGAATAACTTAGTCCGAGATAAAAAAGGTTAGGATTATGCGGTGCATTGAATCGTCGTGGGACGGAACAAAATAAAATACAACAATTTCTTTTAGTTAAGATAACAACATAACTGTCAGACCGTAAAATTTTTATTTATATTAACCCTAAAACCAGATTGACACTTTTGGAAAAGAAATGAAGCTTGCGTGATGGGCACACTGCCGAGCGGTCCGGCTTTAAGTTTGTAGGTATTGTTTTTCTATTTTTAAGGTTTAGATTAGATTTATCAATTACACTGTATACTTTTAATTATTATTGAAATAAATTTTATTATTTATATTCCTGAAAACGCTTATAAGCGTTAAGTCTGCACTTGGGAATAACATAAGCCGCTTTTTGATAAAAAATAACAAAGTAAACATATTCCCTCTCAAAAAAAATATAAACATTGCAATATCAATCGCTGCGTGAAAAGCGTTCACATAAGGCCTATCCCGTACATTTCTTAACCATACCATTTTGATCCCTGTCGCAGATAAGAGTAGGCATGTATGACGTGTATTCAATATTAAATTGACCTTTTGTCCTTACACGTCACTGGCAGGACGTGCGATATGTCCGATAATAAGAGATTGCAGTAGTCTCTGTAGGCTGGGAACCCCAGAAGCAAAGTAAAACTAGGTGAATACCCACTGAAATGAGTCATTCATTAGCATCAATTATTTTTTGTAAAGCCACCACTAGTGCCTTCTAAATAAAGGTGTTTTGGCAACATTACGATAGCTTTTCTGTGTAAAGATTCCTTGTTGACTATTATACCTACCCTTAAAAGTAGTGAAGGTTATAATGTTAGTTATAAATAAATGAGCATCTGTCATCGCGGATTCAAATATTACTATCTCATTCATACTAAATGAGTTTACGTTTGACCCTCATCTGATGGATGGCGATGACGGGCTAATAAAGGTAAGGGATTGTGTTTTTATATGCCATGCCACTTTGAAATGGGGTGTATTAAAACCCGGAGAAATAATCTTACCTACTGATTTCTTTACTATAATTTTAGTCACGATATATTTCTGTCGAAAGGCATTTGAGACACACTACAGTTTGTCGGACCGGCGTAGAGTCAGACCCCGTTATCCATTCCTAGCAATAATATGTCGAACATTTAAAATGTTATATTAAACGTCAAACATCTATGAAATTATGAAGATAACTTGTAACTTTTTCTCAGTCTGTGCAATCAAAATCTAAAAAAACTAAATTTAGTCGCACTCTAGCTACAACGTGGTAATTTGCGTTCATTAAGTTGAGAAAATCTGAAAGTCAGTGGATTTACACCAGTCATACCGAGGTAACCGTCATGCTTGGCGGCGAATCTGGTAGGTACTTGATTGATATTGATGACGAAGCACACCGAACTCACTATGTCCACGCGACTGTCACAACACGCCCTAAGATATTGACGAGGGATAACGGGCGTCCATTCCAGCATATACATTCTTAATAATAGGGACCTAAATAGATTAATATTAAAACACTTAACCTAAAATTATTTAACTAACGTATTTTTATTACTATTGGGGTGATGACCGCGTCGCGGACGTGACAGCACTCTGAGTGATGATGATTGCCAACTGCAGTCGAAACATGTCACGCCAATAGTGATATAAATACGTGAGTTTTCCGTTGTTTTAATAATATTGTCAATATGACTCAGGAGAATAAACATTTAACAGGGACCTAAATTCTCCAATAAGGGACTAAAATACGCAACTAGCCGTACACAATTTTAAATAAATAGAAAAATGGCTCATAAAAGTTTAAGTATCCAAGGATGACTCACGCCAATCCAATTCGATCCGATCCGATCCGGGACAATCTGTCAGTTTCTATAGAAAGAATCACGTGATAGTTCGGAGCCCTCGAAAGTCACGTGACGTTTTCTATAGAAACTGACAGATTGTCCCGGATCGGATCGGATTAGTGTGAGTCATTCTTAAGTTTAAATATCAATTTAACGGATTACCAGAAAACTGCCAATATACTAAAGTACCATACACCTAGTGTAGTAAATTGAGATCAAGGTAACCTTACACATATTTGAAATAAATTTAGCCACGTAAACTATGAGTTTAATATTAGTTTATTTTCAGTAAATTTAATTAGAATTTCCAATACTAAAGGACTACAAATACAACAAAACCTTCATCTTGTTCTTTAAATGTGTTTTTAGAGATTAGCAGCGACAATAAAATTAAAACAGAAGTGGTGATGAATCCCGTAATATCGTGTTGAATCCTGTAATATTTTTAAATCTGAGTGTGCCTCTAGTAAGTCGTATCTCATTCGTCTGGTTACTTTAACAGAAAAGCGCTCCCAAAATGCGAGGTAGGTGCAGACGTGCCTGACATGACGTTAATGAGTTTTCCTTTTCACCACTTTGTTTATGTACGTGCAAGTGATATAAGCTGGTGAAAGATGGGTAAGGCTTATGGGAAAACTAAACAACCAATGGTTGGTAGGACTATTTTTGATCTTTGTTTAATGATCAACATCACATTGATATCACTATAACTTTTGGCCGCGTAGACAACATCGAAAAAATATAATTATACAATTGAAATCCTCCTGCTCATCGGGGGCCTTGGTCACTTTTTCTGTAGTATACGACATCTCTTTCAATTTATAATATAATTATACTTATTGGAAATTTTATAGTACTGCCATCAACGATCAGCTGCGCGTAGTCTGGCAATCTCTTTATGAAGCGACTGATTATACGTAAAATAGGGTGAGTATTCGTGAGGGCCAGAGTTGTCATATTCTTATAAAAATAATTGATTTAATTAGTTCGTCACTTACATAGATTATCCAAAATTATTAGACACGTCTTTTTTTTTTCTAGATCACTAAAATTGAAGAACATGAAGAGCATCAAAGTTCCGATGTGAGGGCTGGTGACGTCACTGTTAGGTAAGAATTGTACCTAATTGTGACACCACGCGAAACTGTGCACTATAATATATTTCCGTATTTTTTTATGTGACGATCGAATGAAAAAAAAAACGAGGCGAATATTTTTTAATAATCTAACAGAACTCATAAGATTGTTTGTCTTCTAGCCTATTCTAGTAATTAACCCATTTCACTTAGTGCCTATCCCTCCTAACCCCAAATATGGGGTGGGTTGGAATTTCATACTACTTTGTGTATATCGTAAAACCTGTGAAACAAAATAAAGATTATTATTGAAATACCACATTACATACAACCGGAACACTTTTAAGCATATAAATACCACATAAATTATAAATATCAACTTTTATCGAGGTTCGAATTTGGAATTCTAAGATGAATTCCTCATTAAATTATTACGTTATAACTACGGTTATTAGGATAAAGGATGACTCACACTAATCCGATCCCATCCGATCCGATCCGGCACGATCTCTCAGTTTCTATAGAAATAATCACTTGAAAGATCGGAGCCCTCGGAGGTCACGTGACGTTTTCTATAGAAACTGACAGATCGTCCCCGTAGTGTGAATCATCCTTAACTTAATGTATTTTACAGAAAAACAATTACTCCATTGAGATGCCATTGCTTGCGGACATTTTAGTAACAACATGGCAATAAAGTAAGTATAAGCTACGTTATTTACGAATAGAAATTAACTCGAGTGATCTGTTTTTGCAACGCGTACTGATATGTCTTATTTTTACAATGATCGCTTTTTAGCTGTAAGACCGCCTGTTATTTACCTCTCCTTTTTAATGTTTTCTGTATTTTCCGTACCGATTTCTTTTGAGGTGTGCTATAAAGAGTATTTGTATTGGATTGTAACTTCTAGCACAGAATAAATAATAGTACAAGTCTTCTAGCAAAAGAATGTGGTTTGATACCGTGCCGCCACAGATACGCTCTCTTGGGGATATACTTTCAAATCGAACTCCAAGCGGGGATCTACGAAAGATGGCACGTAGTCGAGAATGATGCTTTTACCAAAACAAAAATGTTTTTTTTTTTTCAATTGAACATAAGGACTTCCATAGACATAAGTATTTTTTTTGCGTAATGCACGGCCAAGGAGCGCAGTCTGACAAAATGTTCGTCACGTGTTGAATAAAATTATTTAGTTGTATAAAATTTGAAAGTATTTACCATTTTTGTTTGTTTCTTGCTTTCTGTTTATTCCTTTTTTTGTTATTTTAGTGTTTGTGTTACCGTTCGTGTTTTCTCACCGGGTACGCGCATCGGAAGACCAGCGCTGGAAGTCGCCACCATTATGCTGAGACAAATCCATTTCGTAGCACTTCTCTTATTAGGTATTAATCTTCTGATAATTGTATTAGGTTTTGTATGAGTCTTTGAATAAATTATTTATATTTCTACTGTACCGATTTTACTACTAACAATTACCTAGTATAACATTTAAAACTTTCGCGATTTAAACACATATTTAAACATAATAATTAAACGGGTCTAACGATTATTATTCGTCGGTAAATAAGGTAAACAAATTAATTCGCGTTAGACCCGTTTAATTATTATGTTTAAATTACCTAGTAACCATCAAATTATATTTCATCCTTAATAATAAAAAAAAACAAAGTATGTTCGCCAGTTACCTACATAGAAGTACATCTTTTGACATATTCGCTACTTAAAAGGAACGCGGGACTATGTCAGTTAGAAAAATCATAAAATATAACAGATAATATTATGATGGAGTAAAACAGTAATTAAATGACAATCACAATCACACCAGATATTTTTTTCATTGAGCCCTCAATAATGCAAAAAAAAGTACCTATTTTCAATCCCCTATCTACGCCTATTTACTAAAAAATATAGTTTTTAATCAAATTTACATCGACCTCGTACCTGACCCAACGTGCTCACACAACCTCGAGGGAGCGACTGTCAAAGGAAACTTTAGCTTAGCGGTCAGGTCGGGTGAAGGAAAATCAGACAAATATGGACAAACCCACAACTTACTCATAGCTACAGTCCCAATGGGCTTTTCGAAACCTCAGTGAATTCTTATTGTAACTCAGACTTCACGATAACTGTGCGTAGGTAGAAGAGCTTGAGGTAATCACTCATTCATTCATTCCTCTAGAATTCCATTATCTATATTTTTTATTTACACGAGTGTGTGAGTGAGGTTGTAAACGTGGACGCAATAAAATGAACGCTCCCGCTTAACTTCAAATTAACCGTTGTGGGGTGACCACAAGGAATCTCCAAACACAAATCTAGCACTATTAAATCTAATTAAATTCAAGAAGCTTCAAAAGATTCTTTGAGCTGTACAAACAGATTTCTTTATCGAAAACCTATTGATCAAACCACTGAGTCGAAAATAATTCGCTCCACCGTCAAATATGACGAATAGCGCATTTTCAGCAACGTAAATTGTACACACAAAAATCCAACTTCATGGTATACAATTCTTAAGTTTTAGAAGCAGTTCATTTGTTTTAATGGCTTTATCCAGTGGGACAATTTCGCCAGTGTCAAGGTTTATTTAGCAAGTGTACGGTTACATAACTAAAATCGCTCTTTGATCGTCATTTTGAACGGTGAGAGGTACTTGTAAAGTTGTAGCTGGATCTTTACAAGCAACCACGAGGCGGCCACGGCCCCGTACCGGGTGATGATCAAAGAGTGATTAAACACATTTCCTGATTATTTTTTCATTAGCTTCTTTATTAGTTTACTACATATTAAGCTATAAATATTGCACACAAAACAACTTTTTACGAAAATATACAACCAATAACTTCGCTATCTTCACAAGCAAACCACAGACAACTGAAGCGGAGTAATCCAAGTGTGACAGCGAATAAAAACCTACAGCTGTCACTGTTGCGTTGCGTATAACTTTTGTCGATAAATGTCGTCTCTATTGTCGTGGGAGGTATTACATCAATCCTTCGGTAGTGATCACTTCCCAATTATTATCACTAAGCCTTTATCCGTTCTCCCCTCCCCTGCTCCCGAACCTCTTCTGAGACATAAGATTCAGTCAGCCGATTGGTCCAAATATGCCCTATACATTGAGTCGAAAACAAAAGAATTGGACACAACTGTTGTCAATAGTCACGAGAGCAGATATTGCAATTTCAAAATGTTAATTTTAGAGTCTGCAGATAAATTTATCCCCCGTAAGAGATCTACTAAAAATAAAATCCCCTCTCCCCCTTGGTGGAATGCGGACTGCACGGCAGCCGTGAAAGAAAGAGATACAGCAGAGCAGGTCTTCAACGATTCCGGCAACTTGGAGGACTTCAAAGCCTACCAAAAAGTCGCAGCACGCACTAAACGGTTTCTTGCAAAAGCAAAGAAGAACGGGTGGAGAGGGTTCTGCGAGAGCTTATCTCCTAGAACCCCCCCGTCAGTCATATGGAAAAATATAAAGAGGTTCAGGGGCTCATTAAAACCAGACTCTATACCATCCGCTGACTCATCCTGGTTATCAGACTTCGCAGACAGATTAGCCCCACCGGCAGTACCGGAAGCTACCTGCATGGTAATTCCACCACCTTTGAATTCCACTTGCTCCCTTGATGGACCTTTCTCAATCTCTGAGCTTCGATTAGTGCTCGATGGGCTAAGGAATACGTCACCTGGTGAGGACGGCATACCATATTGTTTTCTTTCGAAGTTAAGTTTATCATCACAGGAGTACCTACTTGGAATCTTGAATCACATATTTGACACAGGAGAGATTCCAGTAGACTGGAAAACCCAGGTGATCATACCAATCAGAAAGCCTAACAAGGATCCAGAAGAGGCTAGCTCTTACCGACCAATTGCTCTATCTGCTACAATGGGGAAGATACTTGAGCATCTGGTTAAAAACAGATTGGAATGGTTTGTAGAAAATAAGGACTTACTAGCCTATACTCAATTTGGTTTCCGCAAGGGTCGTAGTACAATGGATAGCCTGAACATTTTAACGACGGACATTCGGATAGCCTTTTCCAACAATGAATACCTTTTAGGATGTTTCCTGGACATATCTGCAGCCTATGACAATGTCCTTCTCCCGGTGCTCAGAGCAAAAATGCTACAACTGAGCATTCCCGGGAAGATTGTACATTTTGTCACCAAACTGTTCATGGGTAGAACCATCAAAATTCGGAACGGGAACTCTTATTATCCACCTCGCACTTTGTGGCGGGGCCTCCCTCAGGGATCCGTCCTCAGTCCCCTTCTGTACAGTATTTACACTTACGACTTGGAGCAATCAGTCTTACCTTTCTGTAGCATCCTGCAGTACGCTGACGATCTGGTGCTTTATGCCTCAGCAAAATCAATCGACAAAGTCACTGCTAGTTTGAACACTGCTCTTAGCTACATGAAAGATTGGCTGGACGAGCATGGACTAACTTTGTCACCATCAAAGAGTTGCGCAATAGTATTTAGTCGCAGAAGAAATATGCCCTATACAGATGTCCATTATGACGAAGAAACCATTCCCAATAGAGAATCTGTCAAATTTCTAGGTATAATTTTGGATCACAACATGTCTGGCACATCCCATCATAAATATATACTGGCAAAATGTGAAAAAAACATAAATATGTTACGAGCATTATCGGGCGTGTGGTGGGGTTCCCATCCCTATTGTCAAAAACTACTGTATAATGCTACCATACGCAGTCATATCGATTATGGCTCGTTTATCATGGAGCCATGCAATAAGGATGGACTAAATAAACTGGATCTAATACAGGCTAAATGTTTGCGAATCATACTCGGTGCCATGAGGTCTTCTCCCAAAAATGCTATGCAGGTGGAATGTGTTGATCCTCCGTTGTCGCTTCGCAGACAATACCTTGCGGACAGGTTTTTCACTAAAGCCAGCTCCTACTCCAATGGCTTGCTGCTTCCACGCTTGAGGACTCTTGCATTGGAGGTCGCTGAAAACCGATATTGGGTGTATAAAGACTTCCCTAGAACAGTAATAACCTTCACAAAATTATTTAATTTGAACACAGACATATATTCATCAGGTACAAACCCTCTATTCGAAACTGCTTTTGACACAATTATTTATTCTCCAAAAGTTATTACAGATTTTGGCATTTCTAAAAACGATCCTGGGGCAAACAACAAATTTAACCAACTCTTGAATAAATGGTCAGATTATTTACCTGCTTTTACTGACGCTTCAAAAGTGGATCCTGAAAGAAGTGTAGGAGCAGCAGTTTGGATCCCAAAATATAAAATAGCCCTTTAGATGTCCTCCGAAGTCATCAATTTTTACAGGCGAGGCTGTTGCCATTCTGGAAGCAGTAAAATATACAATTTCACACAATATCAACAAAATAATAATTTTCTCTGACAGCAGGAGCTGCCTACAAGCCATTGCAGGTAACCAATTTAAAATGAAAGGAAAATTCCCTCTCACATTAAAAATTAAATCTCTGTTAAGGCAAGCTGAGACAAAGGGCCTTCAAATTGTTCTTGGGTGGGTGCCCAGCCACTGTGGCATTGTTGGCAACGAGACGGCTGACTCATGGGCAAAAGTAGCAATTGAGACAGGAGATACCAAGCATAACATACTCTATACTACTGATTTACTGAGTTGTGCACAGACTGACCTATTTCATGCATGGCAAAACCAGTGGGACTGCTCCAGGCTACGAGTGGGACGACATTACGGCTGTATACAGCCCAAAATTCCTCGTAAACCTTGGTTCTACCGATTCCGTAAGTCACCGAAATGGGTCACATCAACTATCTGCCGTTTACGTCTGGGCAAAGTCTGTACACCTGTGTTTTTGTCCAAGATTAGGGTTCGATATAATTCGTTGTGCGAATGTGGAATGGACGAAGGCAATCTGGACCACATCTTCTTTGCGTGCTCTAAATGTAGTTACTCGCTGTACGACGTATTGCCTGACAATATCCCGCGGCCCATTTGCTTCAGCTCGCTTCTTTGTTTCATGGACTCACAACTTACTTGTATTCTCATTAAATATATACAAGTCCATAATATCAAACTATAATATCTATCTTAAGTGTACGGATACACTGCACTTCTATACAAGTATACATAACATATTATCCACTTATCTTTCTTCCTTCATGTTGGCATGACTAACACCCTGTCATCCACTTCCCGCTTTTTCGCTTAACTCTTGTTTTGTCATGTGTTTGTCTGTGACGTCCATAATTTTTTTGTCTTTATTGTTTTTAGGTATCCAACCTCATCCTACCCAAAAATAAATTACACCGAACATTCTCCTCACGTGTGAAAGTCTCAAAACTTTGACATTGGCAAATCCACCTTGCTTCAAGGAGCAGGGAGTAAAAGCCAAATAGGAAAAAAAAAAAAAAAAAAAAAATGTCGAATGATTGTCGTCGGTATACACGTCGGCCCCAGGCTTGGGAAAACGCGCGTCATTTTGAAAACATAGCCATAATTTAGGACACATTTAGGAGTCAAAAAGTTGACATTTTCAAGATTACTAAAATTTACGAAGATAAAGAGCATCAAAGTTCCGGGGTGGGGCTAGTGACGTCACTATTAGGTAAGAATTGTACCTAATTGTGACGCCACGCGAAACTTTGACGCACTGTTTTTCCATCATTTTTCATTTGGCAAACAAAAAATAAAGAGTACCTATCAAATATTTTTGATTAATTTAACAGACGGACCAATTAGATTTTTTATAGTCTAGCCTACTCTAGCAATTACCCCATTGCACTAAGTGCCTATCCCTACTAACCCGAACTAGGTTGGATAGATGAGCCTGGGTTGTACGAAGTACTGTTGCGTGTTTATCGTAAAACCTGTGAAATAAAATGACAGATTATGATCGAAAAAGTAAATTTCATCAAGTTTCGTGTGACGTCACAATTATGTACAATTCTTACCTAATTGTGACGTCTCGCGAAACTTTAATGCACTGTACTTCATTTTTAATTTGACGAACTAAAGAAAAAATCGGTACGTGTCGAATATTTTTTAATAGTGTAAGAAACGGACTTATTAGATTTCATTACCGTTTAACCAATTGCAACGCTGCTGTAGCCATTTATTTGTATACCTATATCGTTGGGTTGTTTTTACATCTAAATAAGGTTACTCAGGTCAATGGATCAGAACGTCTGTATTTTTTATCCTCCCACGTATAAGTAAGCACATTAAGGTCAGAAAATGTGAAAGACTGAATACTCAGCTCTGTTAAAGCATAATGAACTAGAAGAGATAACCTAAATGGCTGTTTGTTTCGGATAAGTTAACGAGGATAATTAAAATTAAGCCGGAAAGTTTCGTAATTAAAATGGCAATAAAATATAAGCAATGGGTTGTATTTGTGAGAATAAATACGTAGCGATGTTCAATTTTACCTGATTACGACGAAGCCAAAGGAAGGGGTTTATGTAAGTCATAAAGGGACTTTAACAGTTAAGTGTTATATTTTAAAGAAGACATGGAGACTGATTGTAGTACCTAAGATAATTGTGATTTGCTTAAGTACCTACCCTTTCTTCAAATCAATAATAGTAGGTAGTAGATATAAGTGCGAAAAGGAGGACATTTGCAGTGCCGATAAACTGATACATGACCGATGGACGTATTTTAAATCGACTCGAGTTGCGAATCACATATTCACACGTGTCGAAACACGTTTTATAGTACGTACGTATGACCCTTTGAATGTTGACCTAGTAAAGTGAAGTGCTCATTACCGCCCTAGTGCGGTAATATAGCACCATAATTATGCTACTGTTAATGAAACTGTGTCCACTTAACTACGGAAAATTCTTTTTTATATTTTTTCTTATCTAATTTTAGTTTGGTTATACTTTAGATTAAAATTTGTGTTGTATCTTTTAATTTAGTTTGTTTCAATAAAAGAGAGATAGAAGAGAGAGAGAGCAATAACAAAAACATCATCATCATCTGTAGTTCCCCCAATGCTGAGGATCGTGACATCATGTTATTCTCTTGTAGACCAGATTCCTCCATAGGTTTCTATCTCTCGCCAAATGCATCGTCTCGTGCAGATTTAATTGCATGGGTTATTTGGGAGCACCATCTAGTAGGGGGAAGGCCCCCGGGTCTCTTGCCTTCATATTTTCCCGTCATTATGACTCTCTGTAGGCTTTCTGGGGAACGTCGAGGAGAGAGGTGTCCGAAGAACGTACAAACAAAACAACAAAAACATATCGATTTTTTTTTTAAATATTTATAAGAATTCACACATTTTCAAAAACAACTTCCGAACTATCAAACATACCGACCGCATGCTTGAGCAAATATATAATCCACTTCTTTCTGCATGCTATACGGACCATAAAATGTATTATATTCTTACCATTTTCAAATTATTATACTTTCTGCTACCTCTGAAATTGTACCAGTGAATGACAGGTAAATTCCCTCTATTCACCATCTGGTCTCCGAAATAGTAATTTAAACAAAATAATCAGAAACCAACACGCAATATCAATACTTAAATGAATTATCTAACAGTTTTAATAGTCAATTACTAAAAACACGCATAACTGTGGTTATGATCTTGACTTTCACGAATACAAGTTCTTAACAGATTCGCTAAAACACCTTACGGAAACTGTCTGTTTATTATTTATTTAATCAACGGAAGGTTTTGGACACAATTCGCAAATCTCACTAGCTGTCTATTTTTGGTTTTTAAATAACATCCACGGGCCGTTCTTAAGGACAAAGCGGTAATTATTTACTTCTGTCTAATTTCAGAAGAACTTAACCTGAGCCTGAGCAAGCTTTTCAGGGAACATGTCTCTACGGACATTGTCGACAGGCATGGTAGTGACGAATATTTCGATGAAGAATTTTAAGTGAGCAAGTGTTACATTTTATTTTGTTCTTTCTTAAATATTTTCACTCATGTTCTTTCCGTTTCACTATTTTCAGTTTCTTCTAGAACCACAAAATGTAAATATTTTTATTACCTTTTGTAATTTGTTTTGAAAAAATAAATCCCGCCGAGTTTCTTGCCGGTAATAATCCTCTCAGTCTGGGGTATAGGGTTAGAAGCGGTAGTAGCTTTTTTTTTAACTTTAATTAGTGCGTTTTAATGTGCCTAAATTGAAAAAAATAAAGATATTTATCATTTAATACAATAAACTAAGAATATGTTCCTTCTATCGTTTTTCGGCTTACGCCAGGGCTCATGGTTCGCTTTGGCAACTATTCCCAAGATTTGTCGTAGGGACTAGTTTTACGAAAGCGCTGCCGTCTGACCTTCCAACCCAGAGGGTAAACTAGGTCTTATTGGGATTAGTCCGATTTCCTCACGATGTTTACATGCGATTTGTAATACCAAGTGCGCCATTAATATTTGTTAATGAGAATTAAAGAATGTAGATGATAGATTTTGAAGTTGTTCTTAATTAGGTGCGACCTCCGGATCGGAAGTAGCACGCTTCAACCGGTGGGCTACCAAAGTTCTTGTCCACATCAAACGTAGGTACTCAATTCTGCCAACGTACAAGCGCCGACAACATTCTGTCACCAACGACACTCAGTGCCATATAAATCACCCGCTCTTATTCCCCGTATTCCTATTTGTTTGCTTTCAACATGTCCGCTTCAACTGACTCATTCCCGGTTTAATTTACATTTTATTGTGGTCATTTATATTTAATGGGCTGCTTGTGATATTATTAAATGGAATTTAAATAGTTTTCAGCCCAAAACGTAAACAATTAACATTGATAAATACCATTGCTAGGAGCTTAAAAGTGTTTAACACCTCGTAATAATATATTTTTCATCACACTTGCTCGGTAATGGTGTTATAACGCGCAGGCGTACCTATATAGCGCTTAGAGCCGATTTAGTCCCCTCGGGAGTTATGGATTTTAGTACAATATAACGCCCGAGGGAGTTATGAGTTTAGTTTTAAAATATCGTACGTCATTTCACTTCAGATTAAGGAGGTTTTGCATCAGCTAAGGCTTATTTCAAATCTTCAAACTTGGCTATAAACCAACTTTACTGTGTAATTGTACTACAGTCAACTTTAATAAATAGATTCATTTGTATGTTTGTTTTTATACTTACAAGTATGATGAAAAACATTGTATGCATCGCGGTCGGTAAGAGGATTACAAACTCGAGTCATTAAAAGCCCTCCTCCTGCAACGTCGGGCTTCTAACAGACTCTCGTTAGTAATCCTGTACTTACCACCCTAGATGCGCAATAAAGTAAAAAGTATTTTATTGAGCTGACAAAAGTGCTTAGGTACTACTTACATTGTTTCTTAAATCTTATTAGAATACTATGGTAAAAACCAAAGGTAAGTAAGTGTATCTGACCCCCGTACTAGTTTAAACTGTATCACGGTGGGTCAGGATTAACCGTCCCTATCACAATGTACTATTATTTCATTGCATGTAATAACTGCAAGTATTCACCTACGTCAATCAATTGATTATTAATCCCTGTCGTGTCAGGGTTTATGTTTGCACGATTTTCACTCAGTATTGTGCTAAAATGAACAACTCAAGTTACGGCCTTATTACACATCGAACATCGAATTCGGTGGGACTTTCCGTGTAATAACCGCGGTACAATGTCCGTAAAGGTGCCTCTAAGTCTAAAGACCCTTATTACCTGAAATTATCATACTCCTATCTGTATTTCTATCAACAAACTGAGTACAATAACACACATCTTTGGACCCTAATAAAATAGATGTTTTTCAGGTATCCACCGCCGGGATACGAGTAATCGATAGCCATTTACAACGACCGTGGGACCATTGCTCCTTGACACACAATATATCAGCGAATGCTAGCTACTCATGTCAAGTAGTAAAGTGCGTCGGGGGCCTATTCTACTCTACCGCAGATAACCGTTAGTAAATGGTTTAAACGTAGTTAGTAGAAACGTAGTAGCGTGGGCATTAGGATAATACTTAGTATTAAAATAGTTTTATGTTTCATTGATAAACCAATTAAACCATACAAAATGATATGTGTATTCTTGAGAGACTCGCTAGGTGGATGGATCAAGGGTCAGATGCAGAAGGCTTTAATTCTGGACACGGCGCGTGTAGTCCGGCGTTTCCTTTCTCTGCGGCCCTAACCACCGGCGGCCTGGGTCGTGCCCCGTTGCCGGCGGCACTCTAGGTTAGGTTTTTGATATGTATTTTGTGTTGTTTATGAATGTAAAAAAAAATTAAAAAAATTAAACTGTTTATTTCATTATGTATTACATTTTTTTTTCTTATAACCTAGACCTTAATCTTAATATTAAAGATTATAAATTAGATTTGTGTTTTTGTATTTAACTTTTATAATCATATTATACATATACTTAACTTAAGAAGAAATAAAAATAAAAACTATTATGTCTATTTATTATTATGTTTGTGGGTTAAAACTCATTAGTCAAATAATGTGCCAGGAATATTCTTAGACTGAAAGTGCCACTTACTAATTACAAAATGAATCTACTTATTATCTAAGCTTTCTCAGGGAGCTGAGGCGCCACCTGCAGGAAAGGGGTCTTGATCCCCGCTCCGATTCGTTCCGGAATCAGAGACTGTCTATCGCGATTCAGCGCGGAAATGCAGCGAGTGTGATGGGCACCTTTGTGCCGGGAACCAATAAGGGCAGTTTACTTTAGTAATTTTTTCATTTATTTTATTTTAAGATTTGTCATTTTTAGGTAGATAATATATGCTTAAGTATTTATCTATGGTAAATAAGTACATTTGAATTAGTGTATAAAACGAGATATTTACCAAGTTAATTTATTTCTGCGAGCTCCCGATATTTCGGCACTGTTACAAGCGCTATATTCCCGATGTAACGGAGTGCCGAAATATTGAGCTCGCAAAAACAGATATGATAAATACCTATTCAAAGTATTATAAATAACTAAATAATAATTGTGGATTAAAATTCATTAGACGAAAATCGATCGTGAAATAGGTGCCAGAAATATTATCGGAATTAAAGAAAATAAATAAATACTATTATAATGTGTATTTATTATTATTTTTATTTTTTATTTTTATTTTATTTTATATTACATACATGGAAAACCAACAGCATGAAAACATGACTAATAGCTAAATAAAAATACATAGCCAATTACAGGTTCTCACTTATAGAAACAAGATATACCTAAAACAAATACATGTTTTGCTCAATTACACGCTTTATGGGTTAAAATTCATTAGACGAATATTGTGCCAGGAATATTCTTAGACTGAAAATGCCACTTACTAATTACATATCTAATCTGTTATTAATAAAGTTTTTTGAAAACTTATACTCAATTGTCATATATTCTGGAATATCTCCATGGATCACAAGACCATAATATATTTCTGGAATTATTAATATTTCTTATCACTCTCGTGTTTGATGTGCATATTTTATTATTACTATTTTATTACTTTAGTCAATATTTTTGCTATTTCTAATCAAAAGTTTTCATAAATTTCTAGAATAAGGAATAACTCCAAAACCGGACCGTGACTACTCGTTACACGTAGGCACTAGAATTCAATATTACGTCACGGGAAATTGGACTCTATCGCGTAGAAAGCAGGACTGTTATTGTTTTGTTTCCAAACGGCGTTGATGTTGGGCATGTGTCCCGCAGGGCGCATTGATTTATATCCCCTCTCTAGACCCTTCATTAGTAGAGATAACACCCAAACGTTTACATATTTCACAAGCTTGTTACATATTACAGATACGCGTGATTTACATGATATTATTACGACAAATTACTGAATTTTAATTATAGGCCTTCTTGGATGTTTACGAAAACCAACTGAACTTTTTTATAAATATTAGCTTATGATTCGAAAGTACTTGTTGCTAGAAGTGGCGTGCCCTTCATGCGTTGCGTGAGCCAATCAAGCACATTTTTTTTCAACGACTCAAAGAAAAAGCAGGCCACATCGCCTCCGGCTTACTCAATGAGCTTTTTGATACACCGCTACTGGTTGGTAGGCCTACTTAATTAAATAACATGTGTATTCATTGTAATTTAATGAAGTAGGTAGGTCAAGTAGGTCCTTGTACGGACCTTAACCTTAAGCTATAGATAACTGAGACCTTTTAATGTTACTTTTCCCCGAAGATTATCCTTGTTTTCTGAGAAAGGAGCGCTGAATTTATTTTATAATTCTGATGTCTAATTAAAACAAGGTAAAGGTACCTGTTAAAATAATTTTATAAATATAATGTTCCGTTTCAGTAATTACTTAATTTCATCGCATTTATGGTAAAATATATCATAAGCTTATACTTTTTATCACTCTCATATTAGGTAAAATTAAATAATGTAAGTAATAATGTAAATGATAAGACTTTAGTGGCAGTGGGCGGGACACATCGCTTGTAGAACCGATAGTCGACGCGCAGAAAGGTTCTTGAGTGGCAACCACGTACCACGTACCGGAAGACGCAGCGCGGGAAGGCCCCCGACTAGATGGACCGACGATCTGGTTAAGGTCGCGGGAGACCGTTGGTTAAGGGCGACGGATGACTGTTCGTTGTGGAATCTTTAGAAGAGGCCTTCCTCCAGCACTAGAGTTTCGGCTGAAATGATAATGATGATGAAATGATAAGTCAACATTCAAAAATTGGTAAATTAAAAACAAAGCTAAGTGCCAAAGAAAGAGAAATTTAATATAATGCATACCTGTAACATTACCCTCCCATCCGTCAACAGAATAAAACATAAATATGAAGCTGAATAATAAAAATATGACTTATTTCTCTTAATAATATGTCTTCCCGGCAAGCGTGTAATTCCGGGGCACATTCATCATTATGAATCAACATTATTATGCCCCAGGGTACGAAAATACTGCAATAATCTTATTAATGATGACTCTTGGAGCACAGATTTCGAGGAACAGGAAATTACATGTGATATTTAGTAAGGTTCCCTCACGTGATGTGAAAGATTAGTTATTAATGATTTAAACTTTCGTTGGATATTGCATCAAGACGTTTTTCAGTTCTTTTAGAACGTATCTTCTTTATATTCGTGTACCCATAGGGGTCGTTGAATAAATAACCTTTTTACTATCTTCCGGCATTTTTCCCTCGCCGAGACATTTCGCTGGTTTAGTGGTGCCTTCCTAAGGGTCTTTGCCTACTTGATCCGTCCATCGCAATGGGGGGCGTCCTTGGATCTCGAGCCCTTCACTCTACCCTGGACAATAAGTCTCTCCATAACGTCCCTGTGTAACTAGGAACCAGAAATTGACTCCTCACGTGCAATTATTATTTTTTGTAAATACCCTTTCTACAGTATATATTACTATATTTATGCATATAAACGTCATTCACGAAGACCGTTTTTCCTATTTTCCCATTTTTCCGAGTGTCTCACATGTGATGCATGCACGTACTAGCTCACAGCCCAGTGCATCACATGCGTGTATGTATCGCATGTGAGGCAATTTGACGCATCCGTTGATCGTGTATTCTGTGGTGTACGTCAGTCTATGACATATAAACGGAGAAAAAAATGCCTCTCTTGACAGGCCACGAAATAGTTATCAGACACCTTCTTGGCATAAAAGATGCAGAACCGTCGGCCGGGCCTTCAATACAGTCCAACTTACCCCGCCGCCATGAACTGACCATAATTCCTCGCCGTAACAATAAGATTTTCCAAAAACACTGCATTGGGTGCTATAAATTAATGACCGAATAGGGTAGCACACCTACCGAAGGGCCCAAATAGGCAAGGCAAATAGACACCGAATGCTTGAGGTGCATAAAAGCATTGTGTTATGCATGGTGCTTCAATGCTTGCTATTAAAAAATCCTTCAGTTTTTTATTCAGTTTTTTCGCCAGTATATTTGATTATAACTTTGATTAAATTATCAAGTGCAATAAAAGTAATATTCGATAAGAAATTCGTTTTGGTTTTCTATTTCAAATATATTTTTTTGTGCTTTATTTGTAATAGTCATAACCTGGCGACATTATATAAATGTCACCCGGACGCACATGTTTTTTGTCAAGATGTTCGTAGCCAGTATGTGCATGCAAATAAAAAAGACCTAGCTCACACGTGTATATTTTGGCAAAGCCGTAAGTGTACAGGGTGTGTCAGTGTCAGGGTGTCAGGGTCGTGTATCATCAGTGATGCATGCACGTCTCATCTATACCCTAAAATGCCATACATATGATGCATGCACAGGGAACGTGTTAACGAGGTACCGTAAACCGGGGTTACTTTGATAAATTTTGAAGTTTGACACTAATTTCTGACGATCCCATTATACATAAAAATATGAAATTAAAATATAATTATCGGTTTTTTCTCTTCTTTCAATACACAAAATAAGAAAAATTATGGACTTATAGTTTTGTCAAAAAAAATAAAAACGACATGATCAAAGTTATATTGAGAATTTACTTTAAAACTACCACTTTTTTACCTTTTTTACAATGAAAGTACAAACTAACTCCGTTTAAAAGCTCGTAAAAAATTAAAAAATAAAAATCGGTTAAGTACTTTTTGCGTAATTTATATTCATAATATATGGGGTGACTTTTATATGTCACCCCATACATTATGTACTACTTATGTTTTACTTTGATAACATACCAAATGAAACAAACAAGCGCTCTGTTAGATTATTTATTGCAAAAAAAACGTATGTACTTCGCTTTAACAGGTATAAAAGCACTTAAACGCACTTTAGAATACCTTTTAATCACAGATGTAATCAGCCTTTTTTTATCAATTTCACCACGTATAAGTGATCAAAGACACCCCGAGCCATGGATTCCCCGGCAACGTGCGCGTGTATAGGTTATCGGATTGAGGCTATTTTTTTTCAAGTTCACGAATAAACACTGATTAACATAAGACACCTTAAAAAACACATGTAGTTATTATTGGAACAAGTATAGTCAAAGTTTTTTAACCTTAAAAATCAGTAAGATTACCATTTTTTTTTTCTAGACGAAATAGTAGCACTACACACGTGTCCGGTTACTATGCGCTGGAGCAACTATCAGTGATGCCAATAAAGAAAAAAAAACTGCTTTGGCGTTTTTCAACTCGTTTAAACGAGCGTTTAAGTAGCAGATGGAAGTTGTTATCAAAGTCGACCCGCAAATCAAAGGTTTACGGTAATCAAAGTAAAAAAGTAGCCAAAGTAACTTAGTATTCAAGAGGTGGAACGCATAATTTATGCGGAATACATACCTATATTTTGAAGAGGTCATTCAATCATGCTTGCTCTTACCTGCACCAATACACGCTTCTTGACAATTTTTTTATGGTAAACAACAGAGTTCATGGCGGACTATTGTCTACATGCGATCACCTGGATCAGATCAATGCAAAATCTGAAAATAAGAGTCAAAACCATGTATTTTTAAAATGTCCCAATCACTGATGCGATCCATAGTTAAAGCAGTTGCATATTATTTATTATGTCTGAACATTAATTGTCTTATTCATAAAAACTTACCTATATTAATATTGTCTTCTATTACCGCGATTGTTATTCATTGAAACCCGTTCCGTTCTAAAGTGTTTAATTACCTATATTAGCTAAAATATTTTTCGTCCCTTTTTAGCAAATGCATATTATTATGTCAAACTGACAGATAAGCACAAACAATGAATTAGTTAACGGAGGTTTAATGAGCGTTTCTGAATAACGGCACAAATGTATGACAATTAAAATTGCTATTTCGAATATAAAGAGACTAATTATTCACTTTATCGTCATAGCTGGTGTATTTGTTAATTTTTGATAACATGCAACATGTGTCAACATAGGGATGAAAATAGGTGTTTTCATTAGAAATGCAATGTTTTGGTAGAAATGTGATCGTTGCTTGTAAAGGGTACCTACTACCTTGTCGCCAGCCGATAAGGTGCTAATGTCATAAATATTCATATAGAAATGAACCTTATCAGCAAGCGACAAAGTAGTACCTTTCACTAAAAACGCTCACAAATAAGGAAAAAATAAATATAACTGCCGAATCTGTAGCAGGTGCTACGGCGTAGCGTTATTACTAATGCGGGGATTTGCCTGCGAACCCTTTTTCCGTTCTTTCTATATCAGAATTCAAGTACTAAAAATATATACAAAGTATACAAACCCAACAAAAGTAACAATAAACAAATAATGAATTTTCAAAAAACATTTAGTGTGCATAACACTTTAGTGTAAGTACTCCATTTTTAGGATTTAGTGTTGATGACAAACAGAACCCCACTACTAAGCCTCCACTGTCCGTCCAAGTGTCCATCTGTCTGTCTGTTACTTGGCTGTATGTCAAGAGCCGTCGTAAAAACTGAAATAAGTTTTTCTATCCGATTTTTTCTCCTTTTTTCTCTCTCCAGTTTTATGAAAAACGTTTAAAGAAAAATGGACTATATTGAAAGTGCAAACTGAGTCGGTTCTCGTTAGCATTTGCACCATACTGTTTTTATAAAAATAAAAAATAAAATAAATAAAAATCCATTTATTGCCACAACTGGGGATAATCCTTAAAAAGATAAACATTACAGAAAAAAAAAAACTTAAATAACATCTTCTACATTATTAAAAACAAACAAGCAGCAAAAAACAAAAAAAAACATTACATTAGAATAAAAAAACAGAAGATAAAGAAGAAAAAAAAAAAGTTATAATTTTGAGATTCCCTCGTCTCGGCAATGGGTCCCAGTCTCAGCTTTATTGTACAACGTTTAATTAATTAAATCTGTAAGGCTAAGGGATGACTCACACTAGAACGGAATTGGACGGGATGGGACGGGGCGGGACGGGACGATCTGTCAGTTTCTTCAGAAAATGTCACGTGACCTCCGAGGGCTCCGAGCTATCACGTGATTATTTCTATAGAACTGACAGATCGTCCCAGATCGGATCGGATTGGTGTGCGTCAACTTTAATACGTTGCAACTTTAATATGTTAGCGAGATCGTGTACACGTGGACGCAAACACTGGATACAGAAGTCTTTGTAGTTGTTTCTTTTGTTGTTATGTTGAAATACTCGTAATACTGTCTACATACCTATCTGAATATAGGTGAAAGAGAAATACCTTGTGTAAATGCGATTCTTGGAATCAATGTGACGACACTTTGTCAGCTTAATCATTAATCCAGGAAAGATACGGTTTTGCGAAACATTAAATTATAAAAACCTAATTTTCTAAAAATACGCGCGGATGGGATATTTATACTTCGTATATATATATTTATACTACGACGGTGACAAACAAGCATACGGCCCACCTGATGGGAAACGGTCACCGTAGCCTATGGATGCCTGCAACTCCAGGGGTGTTACATGCGCGTTGCCGACCCTATAAAAAAAACAATAACAACCAACAAACAAAACAAATAACTTTACTATAAATAAAAACTTTATATGTACAAATCCTACAAACTTTTCATCAGGAAGTACGTTTTTTTTTTTAATACGTCGTTTTTTATACATATTTACTGTAACAAATATTTATCATGTTTGTAACAAACATGACGATTTCACGTCTCGAAGAAAACGTATTAACGTAAAACCATAAAATTTATTAAATGTATGGATGATAGATGTGTTATTTCGCTAGGAACAAATAATAAATACAATTTTTTATGACCGATTTTAAACGACAAAAAATATATCTACATAAAACTCCTACAAGAAAACGCATTAGTGGAAAATATCAATATTTTGTTGAATTTTATTGCGTTCATAATACTATACTTATTATATTCTACCTATCTGCTACATTAAACAAACAGGTATTAGGTATAGGTAAATTATTTCTAAAATAATCAAAATTTCCATAAAAATTATTACTCCAATGACTGAATTTTTGTCCAATTAGAGCTACCCAAGCTATATGAAGTTATTTAGCGCGTCACTGTATGTTGGGCATACATAATAGAACTTAGCAAACAAAGTTTGTACACAAGAGGGCTGGGGTCCTCTGTCCTTGCAGCTGATCGTACACGAGTATTTATGTGTGGCGTGCGTACATTTTAAAGTAAGTGTCATAAATGTAGCAAATGCACTTTTAGGAACTTTAATCCCAAAAAGAGAAAAAAGCACTCAGTCTCCTAGCCTCTTTCATTTCAGGCAAGCCCATCTTGATGTTCGTTTTCCGCATCATTGCATTCCCAATAACCGACTATAGCAGATTGACACGTTACATATGTATTAATACCTTTTTAGACCTCACAGAAACCCATGAAATGAATGTCGCTAAATATCAATTGGTATTAAAATGATACGAAAATGATATTAAAATTGTACGGTATGCGTAGTTCATTTACTGCTTTGTAATTTGTTTTAGCTTTATACA
Organism: Lathronympha strigana; assembly: GCA_949128165.1. NCBI lineage: Eukaryota > Metazoa > Arthropoda > Insecta > Lepidoptera > Tortricidae > Lathronympha > Lathronympha strigana. The sequence goes on from OX421911.1 coordinate 9,305,635, forward strand.
AGTTGTGCTTTTAAAGATTTCGACTTTCGTAGTTTCAATTTTCATAAGGTCAGCCATCGCAGAGGTTCGTGATTAAGCGGCACGAAATAGTTTAAAATATATCGACCTGCAGGTTTAAGATGGCATCCGATAATGATATAAGTAGATAAACCAGTGAACGCAGATAAAGCATGGAAGCATTCTTTCCACTATATTATGGCGCAACGAAAACGGTGCCGTGGTAGGCGGTCCTTATAAACGATGCCGCGCGCGATTTCGAGCGATGGATAGCGCGACGGTAATTGCTGTCAAATGTGGAGAACTGTTTAAAATTATCAAAAATTGTCATAAAATGCTGACAAACTTTTATGTGATTCAGCACTTATCACGCTATCCATTTGAGATCTTAGCCCTGCTGTATTCTATTTTAAAAAGTGAGAATAAAAAACGTACTTACTTATTTTGAAAACAAATATTTACAACAACATTAGCTTCAGCAAAAACAACACCGACACGTGCATCCCACGAGTTCCCACTTCGCACGTCATACTATTCATTACAAACTATTTGTAAAGGCTTTATCTAAATCATTAATAGAGACAACTGCATTATCTAGTCTAAGAGTTTGAAGGTAAATAGGAAAGGTAAACATATATAAGTCGGTTGTAATTCGCAGCGGTCACTCTTGTGGTCTAATACATTTTATTAAGTAGTTTAAAACCACAGAGCCATCCAGGTATGTATGAAAGACACTCATAAAATATTACTTATATTTGTTTGCAACAAACTGAATCAACGTGTATGATACAACATTGTACTATGGATTGTGCGAGGAAATAAACAATAATTTTTAGCGGCAGTGTAGTAGCTCTGCGTACAGTACACCGGGCCGAGCAGCAGCCAGCACCGGGTGGGGTGTGCGGAAAAGTACTATAAAAATCTATTCCTGCACTAGTGCGGAAAGTATCACTTTCTATGCGTAACATTACTCTTAAAAAAGAGCACTTTCTGACTACAACCATTGTAATAGTACAATATTGGCGAGGTACGGAAAATAAGGGATTGCCTGACGAGGTAGTTGCCGGGCGAGGCTTTTTTGTTTCCCTTTGAGTAAAATGAACCATATAAATCCATTATTGTCCGCTGCGTCCGAGTCCTGCTCCCGCAGGCCGATAAAATAGCATACTTTTTGTCTTAGTCGTCTGTCTGTCTGTCGTCGTCAGCAAAGTTTCTTCGCACTTTTACGTAAGTAATTCGAAGTGTCTAACACAAATATGATCATGATACGCCTGGATGTAGCAGTTGGAAGTTACAATACCATTTCCATAATGTACTGTCACAAAAATTGTCATAACTTCCAGGAAACATAAAAAATACTTTATTTAATTCTATAATTATAATTATAGATTGTTTTTTTTTTCTGTAAATTATAACTGGCTTTTACTGTTCTCGCTTGCTCCTAACTTCCAATCATCTTTCTCAAATCAGTTTTTTTTCTTTTTCCTATTTAAAAAATTCAGCATATTTCAATGGGTGTCTCTGGTATTTTAAAATTTCTTAACAGTAAAAATGTTTATTTAAATGCAGCATGAAGAGTGTACTCCTGCTTCTGTTTGTGATTGCCTCGACATCGGCAATGATTTCCTTAGTAGATTTATTCAAAAAGGAATTTGAAAACTTCAAGGTATGCACCTCACATACATTTTATTTTCGAATTACTGATTATTTCTATTAATACTTTATTGGGACAAAAAGTACTGTCAATATTATTAGATGTGTCCTTAGTAGAAACGCCGTAAATAAACAAAAAATGATTTGAATTGTTTATCGGAATTGTATTCAACCTATTCCTACAATTTAGACCATCCTGTTTGTTAAAGCTGACGCACAAGAAGAGTTACAAGTCAATATCAGAAGAACTGCGGCGTCTGGAGATTTATGCACTGAACAAGTACAACATAGTCCAGCACAATGAGCTGTTTGATCAAGGACAGGTTTCCTACAAGCTGAAAGTGAATAAGTACTCTGACATGGGAAAAGACGAGTTCGTTCATACGATGAACGGTCTCATCTATCATGCAGAGTGAGTACAGTTGAAGATTCCTCAATATCAATACACGGGATTGTTATTCCTAAAAGACTAAGATGAAATGACATAGAATTCCCTCAACGACGGAACATCGAAAAATAAATGCTAAACCAAACCCAAGTCCTTAAAATATAATAGAATACTTGAACAACCTTATTGTAAATCTTACATGTATTTCTAAACTTTCAGAGCCACATAATATTATGGAATCTTTTACTTGCAACAATAGGAAGCATATAATAATGAGTAGTACTAAGCGATGAGAGACAGTTTACATTTAAATTTGGTTTAAAGATCTTTATTCATTGCCAGAAAGACCATGGTCTTACTCAAAATAATAAATTTAATAAATATTTTGGTAATTTTTTTCTTAAGTGACAATTCCACACATCACGGTTTACGTTTTACGAGATCTGCGACGAACCTTCCTGATCACGTGGACTGGCGAGAGAAGGGCGCAGTGACGGGCGTAAAGGACCAGGGAAATTGTGGCTCCTGCTGGGCTTTTAGTACCGTAAGTATTTATTTTTCTTTGTGATTTTAAACTCAGCGGAGCGTAAACAATAAAGATGATTCTTTATTCGATATTTGTTACATATCCAGCGGCATATTTTAGCCATTTATATTTCTTGCTGACAAAAAGACCTAATTCTGCTAGAGTGAAAGTTTTTTACAGGGTTTCTTTGAAAAAAAAAAATTATATAAGGTGTAAAAAAAATAAAAATAAAAACGTTTGTACGGTATCAGACAGTTTAGTGCATGATCCTTAAAGTAGCAGATCTAACTATTATCAATTATCATGATCATTAATAACATTTATTATTCACACATCTATCTATGGTCAATTATGGTTGTATGGCGAGAACCGGGAATTCTCAGTGCCGGTACTGTATTTGTATATAAAACCAATACTGGGAGCACGCCCTACTTAGAAAAAATAAAACATCTAAATATGATTGGACAGAATATTTAACAAACAGTGCTCTTACTCAAAAACTTTTTTGACAAACAGACAGGCGCTCTCGAAGGCCAGGTTTTTATCAAACACAATCGACTGACATCCCTGTCGGAGCAAAACTTGGTCGACTGTGCGGGGAAATACGGATGCCATGGTTGCCAGGGCGGTTGGATGAACGGCGCGTTCGCGTACGTTAAGGACAACGGCGGGATCGAAAGTGAGAACTCATATCCGTATGAAGCCAAGAATGACCAGTGCAGGTAGGATCTGCGTATTGAATATAGTCACGACTTTTGAAATGGATTGCTTGCTCAGGATCTTTTGGGGATATTTTTTTACCTCGCTCTAAAATATGGATTTTGGGGAGACGCGAATTTGTACAGACATTGTCAAACATCCTTGATTTTTCTAAAAAATATAGCAGCACTATTAGCTACTACAGCTACTATTATTCTTTAATTCCCGCCCGCTATGTGGTCCTTGTGTCGCTATGTGGTCGAATAAAATCGCTAGGGCTACCTTATTTGCTTTTCCATTGCCTACGCAGCTCTTATAACAATATCCATTCGTTTTTAGAAAGAAGTACATACCACTATGTCGTTAGCCGATTGAGCCGATAAGGCACTAACGCCATAAAGATTTACTTAGAAATTTACCCTCTAACAATCGGCCAAGTGGTACTTACCGTTTTCTAAATATGGTTTTACATTTACACATTTAAACGGCTTTCTGGCCTATGAAGCTGGGTTCGAATCTTGGTCAGGGCATTTATTTGTGTGTTTATCACGAATCCTGAATCTGAATCTGTTCCTGAGTTATGGGTGTTTTCTATTTATATGTATTTAAGTTTTTTATCTGTTATATAAATCGTCGTCTAGTACCCAGAACACAAGCCTTTATATTGAGCTTACTGTGAGACTAAGTCAATTTGTGTAAGATTTGTCCAATAATATTTATTTATTATATTATACAGCAATATTAAACTACATTTCCTTAGGTATAGTTCCCAGCGCGTAAGCGCTATTGACAATGGATATCAGACAATCCCGAATGATGAAAACAAGTTGAAGGAGGCGGTAGCGAACATTGGACCTATCGCAGTAGCCATTGACGCAAGCCATATCCAGCACTATGCGGATGGAGTGTTCTATGACAAGGATTGCTCTTCTTCTAAACTTAACCACGGGGTAAGATTTACTTCATTTTGAATATTGTAGTTATAAAGTTATAAAAAAATAAGGTTACACAGTATGCTATTGTTGTATGATGAAAATATGACGATGAAGATGATGATTAATTTTCTTTTTATCTTTAGTATTTCAATTAGTTTATTCTGGGACTTTATTGAAATTTACAACGGGAAAATGCCAATAGCGTCTTAGGTACAATGCCTCCAGGGCCTAAATTTAAGCTAGCTTGTAACTTACTACACATATAAACAAATATATTTCGTTAGTTATATGAATGATTTTTTAAAATTAATATTAAACTATTTATTTCAAGAGTGGTAATTTACGTATCTGTGATTTTTAATTTAACATATATTTGGCGCTTTTAGTAAGACTGTAACTTCCTCCAGGTCCTGGTGGTGGGGTACGGCACGGAGGCCAACGGTGGAGACTACTGGCTCGTGAAGAACTCCTGGAGCAAGGGTTGGGGGAAGGATGGCTACGTGAAGATGGCGCGCAACCGTGACAACAACTGCGGCATCGCTACCGACGCCTCCTATCCTATTGTACCGGACAATGATGTAGCTTTTACATAAGTTGTACTTAACATAATCGATGTTTACTAAGTCTAAATCGTTTTTTGTTTGACCCAATCAGTATAACAGGAATTCGGCACATGATTAAAAGTATTTGTTTTCGATTCTGGTTTTGGCTTATTACATTCCATTAGGTACAGTGTATATCTCAATATATGATGTACGCCATTTAAATCTGAACCAGCTACCAAATGGTAATTATAGGCAGTTCTTACAAATTCATATTAAGTACGAGGATGGTAAAATAATAATGACTAAGTTGTGGTACCTTGGACTTATTAAAAAAACTAAGGGCGCAGGCAATGAGGTAGGTAGGTAGACGCACGAATTCGTAGACGTGTCAAAAAATCGGAGCTGTTAGTTCAACTTACCGTAAAACCTGGTTTCTTAAGCCCTACGGGTAAACTTTGTCCCAAAAAATAATGAATTTAACTTCCTGCCACAAAGCCAATATACGTCCGATCGTAGCAGTTATGCTCTAAAATCATAGCTTGCACTACCTACTCGACCCGGTACCGTTCCAAGTTGCTTGCGCAGGTTTTAATTCGTCAGTAGCATTAAGCGTGAAGTGAGAAGACACAAGTGCATAAATGGTGTCTGCAAACTTCTGGTTAAAACAGCAAAATAAGGAAAATTAGCTTACTAATACCTATTTCTTGTAATAAAGGATATCTTTGGAAACACTGCAATTACGTTAAGAACTTTTTCTTAATTCAGGTACCTGCGCATATCTACAAACTTCAAAAGAATGAATATGCGCTTATGTTATTAAGAGGACACCAACATTTTTAATTTGATACTTGCTAAGTTAAAAAATAGTTGGAGAGGCGAAAGAATAGAAGGTCGAAAGGACTTTTTAAGTAGGTAAGCTATTTCAGTCTTAAGGATGACTCACACTAGCACGGGACGGGACGGGATGGGACGGGACGGTACGGGGCGGGACGGGAAAATCTATCAATTTCTATAGAAAGAATCACGTGATAGCTCGAAGCCCTCGGATGTCACGTGACGCTTTCTATAGAAATTGACAGATTTTGCGTCCCGCCTCATCCCGTCCCGTCCCGCCTCGTCCCGTCCCGTCCCGTTCTAGTGTGAGTCATCCTTTAATCCAATAAACACCCAAATCTTGCAAAAATAAATGAAGCTGACCTTGTTAGGGAAATAATTAGGTACCAATAATTTTACATAGGTACAGTCAACCAATTGGAACCCTAGGCCACTCTAGAACCATGTCAAAATGACAAGCAGTAAGAGATTTCTTACAATCTGATTTATAGCGTCACTACGACGTAGTCCTACAGTGGCCTAGGGTTCCAATTGGTTGACTGTACCTACTTAGAGAAAAAAAAATATAGATAAGGTTCCATAAGTTACATACAGACGGTTTTCCTCATAGGAATCAACACAATCGAATCAGTACAAACACGTGAAGTTATTGCGTCATCGTCTTTCTATTTAACATAAATTAAACGCTAAAACCGATGCATTATCTAAACCATAAATGCCAAAGATAAGTGTTTTATCTTAATACTAGACAAATGAAGCTGCATCACGATACGACAAACATGAACTTATATAAGTAAAATGTGATACTAAGTGGTCACTCTTTCAGTGTCAGAGGGTACAACAGTTCAGGTAGATATAACAAGTTTAACCAAATAGGTCGACGTAGAAATAAAAAAAAATACTTGTGAAGCTATTTACAACAATAATAAATATCTTCTATAATTAAATTTAATGAATAATCACTTAAACACTTAAACATTATTTGACAGCCTCCTAGCTTAGTCGGTAGTGATCCTGCCTACGAAGCAGGAGGTCCCGGGTTCGAAACCTGGTCAGAGCATTTATGTGGGTGTTTACCTATTGGTTTGTGATTTATGGACATTTTCTATGTGTTTAAGTATCTATTTGACTGTTAAAGTTTATTTTAAAAGGCAGAAAAAGTTACAACATGAAACCTAATAAAAATAAGAATAAACTACAACTTAATATTAAATAAAACTAAATATAAACTAAAACTTAATATTAAATAAAACTAATAAAATAATTTATTTGTGTATTTGCATGAATCTATTTTATATAAATATCATCGTCTTGTACCCACAATACAAGTCTTACATGATGAGTTACAAAATGAGGCCTTAACAATTTACTTCATTGTTCCACAATTTACCTATATTTTCTATTACCAGTGTTAGGTATTTCTACAGAATAAAAAGTGTGTTTGTGCTCTTATTTGTGATGACCTCGGCAATGTCGGTCTCCGTGGAAGACTCAAGATCGTTTGAAAAATTCAAGGAAATTAATTTTCATCCTTCCTCCTCCTTTTTTTTTAATTACCTACTGTATACTGTTTGAAACCAGTCCCTGCGAATGGTATGGGTGGCTGGATTCAATAAGCCTGTGATAAAGATTATAACTGTACAAAGAATAAGATTAATATGATGAGTTTCTTCTACTATCTACTAGAGTGTAAAAGGCGTTGTCGCAGATTATATTATAGCTCTTAAGAACAGTTATTTACCACTTATCTCTATAGAAAACATGAATACAAACCGTTTTGAACACTACGCAAAAGCAATTGACTATTTGCCACACACACTCCCACACAATTTGCCTACGATTAAGGATGACTCACAGTAGTCCGTTCCGTTCCGATCCGATACGGGACGGTGATAGCACGGAGCCCTCAGACGTCACGTGACCTTTTGTATAGAAACTGACATATCATCCCGTATCGGATCGGAACGGAACGGACTACTGTGAGTCATCCTTTAGAAATATTATATAATACTGACGTCGGCGGGAGCGCTCGCGCGGTCGCGCGCGCGTTATTGTGTGGAGTTCATCAAAAAGCTACCATGGGTTTTCAAAGGTCTTCAACGCAGACGTAGCAATTTACAAGTTGCAGATCATTTCCAAAATGCGGAAACGTTCTCGAGAATGTTCTGCGAACATTCTTGCAACATAGAATTTTTTTAACAAGTAAATATTCTTGGGATAAAGTTTAAATAGGCATAATTTAAAAGTACATGATAATTTATATTTTCTTTGTCTTTTACAATTAGTTATTTTGTTGATAAGTGATAAGTTACTAATAAGTTGCTTAAATTCTCATTATATTTAAGAGAAGATTTCAAAGAAAGTTGTAACGAGATTATTGCCGACATCTGCGCGATGCGATTGCTAATTTCGTCAGGTTTACCATCGAATGTTTGGCTCAGCGGTCATACTGACTGTATACAAATACATACACTGCTTTATTATACACACATATCATGAGCTCTAAAATCGCATATTTCGACCGCCATTAAGATCTTCAACTCTTCAGAAAACTTTTCAGATGTTTGTATGTATGTTATTAAATTCAAAATTCAAATTCAAATTTATTTATTTATAAGACAACAATTTGGTCCACAATTAAAAATAAAATAAAATATAATAATTAAAATACACATAATATTACAATTCACAATTTAATTTACAATTAACATTAAAATTAATGTAATTCTATTTTGCCATTTACCATTACGCTGGCAAATTGGCGCATGATGGCGGTGTTGGAGTTATACCTAATTGCTACCGTAGCCAGGATGGGGTTGGGGCTGACCCAAACTCTGCTAAGCAGTGCCGCGAGCCTCTTTCGCATAACGGCATAAAAGTCGTCTGTACGTGCCTGCGCAAACATACCCGAAGCACTGCAGAATCGGGGCAGCCCCAGCAGCATCCTGAAGCCATTGTTATATTGGACGCGTAAGGCACTGATGGTCTTCTGCGTGAAACTGGCCCAAAGGCTGCACGTGTAGAACACCTGAGAGTAGGCTTTAAAAAGAGAAAGTTTTACCTGCTCACTACTACGTGCAAACCTTCGGGCAAGCATATTGCATCGGACCGCCAGCGCCCTACGCTCCCTCTCTATGTCTTTATGGTCTTTAAGGTCGTCGGTGACATAATGTCCGAGGTATTTAAAATTGTCAACCCGTCTGAGCTCCTTGTTATTCAGCTTAATGACGGGCACATGCTCGGGCAATTTACCTCCGACGGCCTTAAAGACCATGTATTCGCTTTTTTTTTAATTATAGATTAGGCCGTGCTCTCGTACATACTGTTCACACAGGTGCAAGAGCTCTCTTAGTGCTTTGACCGTCGGACTGAGCAGCACCATGTCATATGCGTAATTGATGTTGTTAACACTAACATCATCAATTCTGCACCCGACATACGCGCTACTCAGCCCCACGAGCAAATCATTTACGTACAGGTTAAAAAGTTTGGGAGAGGTTATACCCCCCTGCCTCACCCCACACTCCAACCTGTACGAATCGGAGAGGATCCCTGCCCATCTTACGCTATTTTCCTGGTTTAGGTACCAATATTGAAATATACGAAGTAGCTCTTCTGGTATATTTCGAGCTCTTAATTTGTTCCATAAGACGTCGTATGACACAAGGTCGAATGCCTTAGATAAATCCAGGAAGCAAGCGTAGATGGGCGTCCCGCGTTCTGTGTAATACTGTACTGTATGTTTCAAACTCAAAATGGCACTTTCCGTAGAGAGCCCCGGCCGAAATCCAAATTGCGTATAATGCAGGTCCAAGTATCCCTCCAACCGACTATCCAATAGGCTATCCAACACCTTAGCCAAGATAGTAGCCAAGGAAATGGGGCGATAGTTGGCCGTACTAGAGACGTCTCCAGTTTTATCCTTAACAATAGGCACAACGACAGTTCTCATAAGATCTTGCGGGAGATACGAGTGAGACAGGCACAGGGAAAAGAACTTAGCAAGGACGTAATGTATTTGTTTGCCAGCATATTGCAAATGTTCTATACTAAGCCCGTCGTGGCCCGGCGACTTTCCTCTTGTCATTCTTGCGATCGCTTTCCCGACATGTTCAGGTGTAAAACGCACGAAGTCCGAGCCACGACAAGCTCCGTCCTGAACACTCTGCTGCGACGGGCCTAATGGTGATTCCATTTTGAAATGGTCTACAAACAAATTAGCGATAGCCCGCGGCTCACTCACTCCTCCAACGCTCACAGGCACGCCAGGTTGGCCGCCAACTTTCTTTACAGCTTTCCAAAAACTTTTAAAATTTTTGGAACCATGATGCGATGCTAATATGTCCATTTTAATCCATGCTAATATGTCCATTTTATTAGGGAGCGATTTAACATTAACCGTTTTTTTACATATACAAAGTATTCCGGTAAATTCTAGTTCTCAAGAATATTTTGCAACATTGGAAACTTCTCGCCGGTGCATTGCTACGCAGACGTGGGTTTGATGCGTCTTATATTCATTAAAAACCTCTAACTTATTTATAACCAATTACATAACAACAAAGATTGCAAGGTACATATAGGTATAGGCTATTTTGTATTACCAGTATACCTATTAACTTTTTTTAATTCGATTTAAATCGATATTTTTAGTTGGAGTACAAGAAGCGCTATAATTCAGCGGCAGAAGAATTACGTCGCCTTCAAATATACGCTCTAAACCAGCTTAAGATAATCTGGCATAACAAGCTCTTCGAACAAGGCCAGGTTTCATACAAGCTCAAGTTGAACCCGTATTCTGATTTGGAAGACGAGGAGTTTGAACGGAACATGTACGGTGTTGTCCCCGATGTGAAGTGAGTTAAGGTGTTTTGATCATTGTTTAAGATAGCCAACCAGCACCCGACTCGCATTGCCTCATCTCGTCGCCCCTAAATATGAACTACGGAATTCTGTAGTGAGCGCATACTCATACAAATGCATATAAAGAATACTAACACCCCTCTAGGTGAGGCAGTGCGCGTCCGGTGCTAGGTGGCCGTTATGTCAAATTCTAACTTTTTATAGTCTAGTATATATTATAAACTATAATTTTGTGTAAATTGTTGTTCTTGACTAATTATTAAGTAAGTTCGATTTAAAATACTAAAAAACCGGCCAAGTGCGAGTCAGACTCGCCCACCGAGGGTCCCACTGCCGTCGAATGGTAAAACGCTGTAACTCGAGTTACAGCGTTTTAAGTGTTTTTGGACCAATTGATTCCACTTAATTTCTTCTATCATTCCTTGTTTCCAGAATTTTGATATCTCTCTTCAATAAGGCTATAGAAAAGTGTCAAAACGCGGTAACTACGTCCTTAACGGAACAAAACGCTGTAGCCGCAGTTACAATGTTTTTTTCTTGTACCGAATATAGCCACGGTGCCTCCTTGCGTGGACCAAAACGCTGTAAATACTATTTGCAGCGTTTTGCTTCATCAAATGAGTACATTTTTGAACTGTGTAAAACACCAAAACGATGCAAGTGAAAAAATAAAAGTTATTGAAGTACATTATTATAAAAAAAATATTATAAATTTGATTGTCAATTTCATTTAAAAATTGTCTGAATTTTGTTTAAGGCTTAAATTACACTTGTGATGTTTTGTTTTGTTAAATCGACCAGCATATGATTTACACGCTAGAAGCCAGAACGCTGCAACTGAGAAATAAAAGCGGCAAAACGATGCAACTAGAATGTTACAGCGTTTTTCTTAGAAGCTTGAAGATGATTTTTGTGGATTTCAGTTTGTAAAACACTTTTTGGCTAATATTTATATGAACTAGGCAGATTTTCATAATTTTGTTTGTCGGCTATATAGATTATTATATTAGTTATCTACTGTGTAAATTTTAACTTTATTAAGAATAGGTGTTTCCAAGTTCGAACTGTTCAAACCTTTAAATGCGTTTATCTCAAACTATGTTTTTAGGGTTACAGTGTTTTGCCATTTGACGGCAGCCCGTACATCATAAAAATGATTAAAAAAACCCCTCCCCCTACCCCCTTTTTTATCCTTTAGGGGATGAATTTCGAAAAACGCTAAATATATTTTTCTTGTATAGTATCAAAAAGTCTATAAGTAAACGAAGTTTAAAGTGTGTAACTTAAAATATTCACATCCATACTAACTTTCAATTCCATTTTTATTTTTATCCCTTAGGGGATGAATTTCGAAAAACGCTAAATATACTTTTCTTGTGTAGTATCGAAGAGTCTATAAACGTAGTTTTAAATCTGCAACCTGAATAATGATTCACATCTCATACAAACTTTCAACCCCTTTTTTATCCCTTAGGGGATGAATTTCGGAAAACGTGGAATAAAGTTTAAAGGGACCGTAGATAGTTTAAATTCCAACTCGATACCTCCACGCACTCCCGAGATAAAGGGTCTTGACGGACAGACGGACGGACAACAAAGTGATCCTATACGGGTTCCGTTTTTTCCTTTTTGAGGTACGGAACCCTAAAAAACGGTAAAATAAAAGTGTATCCTAGCCATATAGCGGAATAAAATCTAACTGCCGCCGGAATTGATTGATTTATTCAGAAACAATACAGGATTGTGTATGAACTATATCATTTAAAACTAAGCATTAAACAATATATTAATATACATTTCTATAACCTAATAAGCTAATTAACTAAAAAAAACATGTCAAAATAATCTAAAAATCAATCAACAGTTTTATATACAAATTGAAAAATAGTTATTTAAATAAAAAATATTCGGTAATTATAATACATTAAGATTAAGTACCTAATACCTATTTAATTATCTGCAAATATGTCGTCAATACTGTGGAAACACCCCCTCAACAAAAATTTTTTTGTTCCTTTTTTTATTTTTTTAATTAAGGATGACTCTTACTAGAACGGGACGGGACGGGGCGATCTGTCAGTTTCTATAGAAAACGTCACGTGATCCGATCCGAGCTATCACGTGATTTATTTTATAGAAATAGATAGATCGTCCCGTCCCGCCCGTCCCGCTCCATTCTAGTGAGAGTCATCCTTTAAGTATAAGGATTTTTTTTGCAATTAAAAATATTCGGCCGCTCTGATTACTTCATTCTTCTAGGGAAACAAGTGAAATTTTAATTTGTAAAAATAAATTTGTTATTTTAACATTTGTAAAACAATAGAATATAATACAATAGATTGAACGGCCTTCTTATTTGCCTCTTGGCGGTTAGGAGGTACCTATACCTAGCTAATATTGATAAAACGTTGTAGATAGGTAGTAAAAACATGATAATCAGATGATAAAATCTATTATCTGTAGTGTTGAGCAACAAGAGTATTTAAATACATATATATGTCTTTCTTATTGGTCTCTAGCGACAATTCCACACTCCAACAGCCATCGGTATTCAACCTTCGTCAGTTACAAGTTGCAAACCTTCCCGATCAGTTGGACTGGAGAGAAAGGGGAGCAGTGACGGAAGTCAAGTCACAGGGTCAATGCGGCTCCTGCTGGACCTTCAGTGCTGTAAGTCATTTATTAAAGAACACGACGCTGAGGTAAATATTGGAATCCATAAATCCTTGCCTTTCTGACTTACCGACCTAAGCGCTTTCGACTATCGGACAAATTCATATTATTTTAAGCAGTCTCCACTGACATTAAATTTACTTGCATAACGCCGAATACAAAGCAGCAGGGCAAAATTACCTACTACTATTTCGGGGCTTACATACTTAGAGTCACTATAGAAAAATGTTCCTATGCATAAGTTATATATATTTCATCATTCTTACTGTTTGACAGGCTGGCGCTCTCGAAGGACAGGTTTTCATAAAAACGAATCGCCTTGTATCCCTCTCGGTGCAAAACTTGGTCGACTGTACAGGTAGATACAGATGCTATGGTTGCAGAGGAGGTTGGATGAACAACGCTTTCCAGTACATCAGGGATAACGGCGGAATCAATACTGAGGCGTTTTACCCGTGTTCCGGCGCCATCTAACGTGCATGCACGTAATCAGCTGACGGCTGCCCATGTACTTCCATCGACCTTGGCGCGCCTAGCTACAGCGCGCATCCCCGAACGCGATGCACCTACCGTGACGTCACATACAGGTTATATCGCCATATCAACAGTACCAATGAGAGGCACATATGGCGTGATCGGCGACCAATGGCACGGCTGCTCGTCATCCCTCGAAACACCAACCGCGCCGATGGATGACACTCGCAATTCGTCAGACAACTAGATACCATCTTACCTATTCCTTTTCTTTTTGCTCAATTTTTATATAACTTTAACTTCACAAAATCATGTAAAAATACCGAATTAAAATATTAATTCGTTGAACCGCTGCCTTCGTCATTTCGACAACCTGCCATCCACATCAGCGCAAATCCAGGACATCAGCAGCCAACCTATGTCTATACGCGCAGACACCATTTGGTCCATCGAAGCCGGATATTGACCAGCCCTGGATACACGGATTGGGTGTGAGAACGCATCGGCAGAGTGCCGTATAGACGAGAGCCATCGGCAGCGGTGAAGATCTTCGGTGAGACGAGCCAGCTTACCTTCTTCTTCCTTCCCATTTTACGCCTACGTCATACCGTGCTTTTCTCAATTCCAGTGCTTGAGCTTTCGTTGTGACCCTATCACGCGTCGTGGAGTCGACCTTCGCAAGGTCATCTACAAGCAGCACGTGGCAGCTGTACTGTTAGCTGTCTTGCTGTGCTCGGCCGTGGTGGTGATTGCAACTGTAAGTACTTTACGCCTGCTTTTATCTGTCCCGCAAGATGACTGGCAAAGACGATTTAGAATTTCATGCCGCTTTAGGTCCTAAACAGGAAACAGACGTAGAAACAATTAGGCATTTAAATCGTAGACGCGGTTCCGTAAAATGTAGGCTAACTAATTTCAAAAGGTTTGTGAGTTCATTTGAGGGTCTAGTTCTGTCCGATACCCAGCGCACGGAGCTCAATTTACGTATGCAAGGAGCTCAGGGTATATTCGAGGATTTTACTGAAATTCATAATCAGTTAGAAGGTATTATTCCCGACAGCGAAATGAATACACTTTTTGAAGTCAGAGAAACGTTCGAAAGCGAATATTACGCGATTTTAGCTCAAACGCAGTGTATGGTGAAATGTTCGGAGCTAGCCAACGAACCTAAAGTACAAACTACGAATAATTTGGCGCAAACAGTTCGGCTCCCCGTCATTTCGTTGCCTACTTTCGACGGATCTTATGAACACTGGTTACAATTCCGCGATACGTTTTCATCCTTGGTGCATAATTCCCAAGAAATAACCAGCATTCAAAAGTTCCATTACTTAAAATCTTCGCTTAAAGGTAATGCGCAACTCGTTATTGATTCGATTGAATTTTCAGCTGATAATTACACGATTGCTTGGGAATTGCTACTTAACCGCTATGATAATAGTAGATTGCTAGTGCACAATCACGTTAAGGCGTTGTTTTCTATACAGTCGCTTAATAAGGAATCGCCGGCACTGCTAAGAAAGCTATTAGACACAGTTCTAAAGAATTTACGCGCTTTAAAAATGCTCGGCGAGCCCACAGAGTGTTGGGACACTTTAGTTATATATCTAGTTGTCTCCAAACTAGACTCCATCACCGAACGTGAATGGGAGCAATATAAAAGCACTTTGTTACCTTACCCGTGTCGAATGGTACTAAGGCCGCGCTTAAGGTAGATGATTTGCTCAAATTTATTCGCGACCGCGCCGATATGCTAGAAACACTATTAGTCACGCACAGTAGGTCTAGTTTAAGTAGCACTTATCCGCAGTACGATACAAAAAAATCAGCTACTCATAACGCGCACACGACTCCAAAGGTTCACTGCAACGTAGTTACCGAAAAGTCCGTCTACAAATCTCCCACTAAACAAACACCGCACAAGAAGTTATGTTTTATGTGCAACGGTAAACATCCTTTGTACTCGTGTCAAGCATTCATCGATATTAGTTTGCAAGATAAATTAAAACTAGTTCGCGATAAAGCTTTGTGTGAGAATTGTCTACGGGCAGGTCATAAACCTAGTGAATGTCGTTATGGCCCGTGTAGAAAGTGTAACAAGAAACATAATTCGATAATTCACGAGTACGAGCCGGAAGGTGCCAGTGACAAGCGCTCCGTAGCATTGCTGGCAACAGACAACGCATCACGGGCGCCCTCCTCCTCGATCTCTAATAACAATATAGCACACGCGCAACCTGTGATGCAGGTATTGAATGCACACATAGACATCAACGCACGATTGTCTACGAAGAGACCCGTTATGTTAGCAACAGCCCTTGTCGAAATTCCTGATAGTTTCGGTAACTATCATAAAACGCGAGCGATGCTTGACAATGGCAGCGAAGGTTGTTTCATCACGGAGGCGTTATGTGATAAATTAAATCCATATACATTACAGTCCACTGAAGAAATCAACGGCATCGGTAATTTAACTACACGTAGTTCGAAAATATGTGAGTTAGAGATAAATTCGCTTGTCGGCGGTTATAAAACGTTCGTACAATGTCGAGTTTTACCGGAGTTAACGTCGTCGTTACCTACGTTTCCGAGTAAACGTGATGATTACCGTATTCCAGATAACGTATGTCTGGCAGATCCTAGTTTTCATGAATGTCAGCCCGTTGAGCTCATGATCGGCGGGGACCTATTCTGGGAGCTTCTGGGAACTGAAAACAGGCGCCTAGCCAACGGAGCGTACTTAGTAAGCACTAAGTTAGGTTGGATAGTCGCGGGACGTGTTTTCTCTAACACGCGCAGTACAAAACCTATTAATTGTAATTTCACGCAATTTAATGACGCGCAATCATTAGATAATCAATTACGTAGGTTTTGGGAGTTAGAGGAAGTCCAGATAAATAATAAATCGCATTATTCGCGCAGCGATGAGGAAATTGCATGCGAAAATAATTTTATCAAAACAACTACTCGTCTCGAGGACGGTAGGTTTTGCGTGCAACTTCCTCTCAAAGATAGTCCCGACGTTCTCGGTGACTCATACGCACAAGCAAAAAGACGCTTTTTGTCGTTAGAAAAACGTCTAAATCGCGATCCGATATATAAAGGTATGTACAGTGACTTTATCAAAGAGTACCTCGCGTTAGGTCATATGAAGCGCGTATTTACCTACGGAACCCCTAATTATTTTTTAAGCCATCATGGGGTGTACCGTCCCGATGCAATAAAAACTCGTTTAAGGGTCGTATTCGATGCTAGCGCCCCCACCACCAGCGGGAAATCGTTGAACGACATACAACGCGTAGGCGCACCTATTCAAGGCGATTTGATCGCCATACTGCTAAGATTCCGCGAAAATAGGTTCGTAGCATGCGCTGACATCGAAAAACATTATAGGCAAGTTCAGATTGACGAATCTCAACGCGATCTACAACTTATCTTATGGCGCGATAATCCCAGCGACGACCTTGACATATATCAACTGAGCACCGTTACGTACGGCACGTCAGCCGCTGCATTCCTCAGTTGCAGGTGTCTTAAACAATTGGCGCAGGAGTGTACAGATCTTGAAGTAGCTAGAACGATTAGAGACGATTTCTATGTGGATGATTTAATTTCTGGATCGTCCACAATTCCCGAATTGCAACGCATATGTGAGGAAACCGCGAAAGTTTTGAGTTCTGGTTGCTTTCCACTACGCAAGTGGGTTTTTAACTTCGACTGTACAGACCAACGCTATAAGGATGATATTTCAAAGGAGCTATCGTTAGGCGAACACGCGCATAGTAAAACCTTAGGTCTTGGATGGTATAACAAAAAAGACGAATTATTTTATCATTCACGACACGAGCCAAATCCAAAACCTGTTACGAAACGCATAATATTGTCCACAGCATCACAGGTTTTCGATCCGCTCGGCTTATTAAGTCCGGTAATAATTATCGCCAAATGTTTGTTACAACGGTTGTTTTTATTAAAGATTGATTGGGACTCCGCTGTTCCCGATGACGTCACGCAAGCCTGGCATCGCTTTGTAAACAACTTGTCGATATTACCTACCATTCGCATTCCACGCCATGTTATGTGCAATGACCCTATATGTATAGATTTACATATTTTTTCAGATGCAAGCCAATTAGCGTACGGTACTTGTGCCTACGTCCGAACGATTGACGACAAATCAGCCGTTACGGTTAGGTTGCTCTGCTCGAAAAGCAAAGTCGCTCCAATAGCCCCTGCTATGACAATACCGCGGTTAGAATTGTCTGCTTGTTTATTAAGTGCTAGATTGTACAATAAAATAAATCAATCATTGCGCGCGAAATTCAACCTCGTGGTTTTTCATACCGATTCGACTATCGCATTAAGTTGGCTTCGAATGCAGCCTAGCTTATTAAAACCCTTTGTTCAAAATAGGGTAGCTGAAATCCACGAAATTACCAAAGGTCATTCGTGGCATCATGTCAGCGGAAAATGTAACCCAGCCGATTTAGTTTCTAGGGGACTACAGTTAGACGCGCTTTGTTCCTCCAGCCTATGGTGGAACGGACCCGATTTTTTGCATGATGTTAACTATACCGGTCAAGGGTTAGATCCATCGTTGCTGCCAGACGAGTCTCAGATACCCGAACGCAAAACCAATCCTGTGACTAGCTTGGTATGCAACGACAATAGCAATAACTTGTTTACATTCTCCAGGTTTTCGCAGTTCAATCGTATGCAGCGCGCAGCCGCATATGTACTTCGCTTCATTCATAACGCGCGCAACAAGGATGCACGTCGATCCGGCGCGCTCACAGTAGATGAACTGAGGGAATCTGAGATTGTACTCTCGCGCTTATCGCAATTAGAGTCATTTTGCGATGTTCACGATGCATTGATAAGAAACAAACCAGTCGCAAAGGGTTTCTTAGCAAAATTAAATTTGTTTGTTGACGATAATAAACTAATTAGAGTTGGGGGGCGGCTTACAAATTCGTCTACGTTTGATTACGATAAAAAACACCCAATTTTGCTTTCTAGTAAGCATCATTTCGCGATTCTTTTATTTAGGCACGAACATAAAAGATTACTGCACGCGGGACCACAACATATATTGTTTTCGCTTCGCGAGGCATGGTGGCCCGTAAGCGGAAGGAATCTCGCTAGAAAAGTGGTTCACAGCTGTGTCGTCTGCGCTCGTTTTCGAGGTAAAACGCTTACTCCTATAATGGGTAATTTGCCCTCCGAGCGATTAGAGCCTGGATTCGTATTTATTCACTGCGCTGTAGACTATGCAGGCCCTTATTATATTCTGAATCGTAAAGGTCGGGGAGCCACTACTGTTAAAGCTTATCTATGCATTTTTGTATGCTTTGCTACGCGCGCGGTTCATTTAGAGTTGGTTACCGATCTCTCTTCAGATGCGTACCTACTGGCTTTGAAAAGGTTTATTTCGCGCCGCGGTAAACCTTCAAAAATATTTTCAGACAACGGACGGAACTTTGTAGGCCTTATGAATGATTTCGCAAGGTTTTTGAATTCTTGTTCGGATGAAATAAAAGAGTACGCAAACTCACAAAAAATTGAATTTATAATGACGCCACCTTATGCCAGTCATTTTGCCGGTCTGGTCGAGGCTGGTGTTAAAAGTTGCAAGCATCACCTGCGACGTGTGATAGGTGATGTACATTTAACTTACGAAGGGTTCAGCACGGTTTTGACGGAAGTTGAATCCATCCTGAACTCTCGTCCTTTGAGTCCTATGTCCTCAGATCCGCAAGATTATACCCCCCTCAGCCCGGCTCACTTCCTCATTGGACGCCCGCTGACGGCTCCTGCGCGCGCTGATCTTCACGACGTTCCCGTGCACCGTCTGACCAGATACCAGCGAGTGGAGCAAATACGACAGCACTTCTGGGCCAGGTGGTCCAAGGAGTACATATCCGAGCTGCAGGTCAGAACAAAATGGACGCGCAACATGGCTGATCTGAAGGTGGACACCCTCGTCCTGATTAAGGAGGACCATACTCCACCCCTCAAATGGAGCTTAGGGCGAATTACCAAGACGTTCCCAGGCAGAGACGGCGTCTCCCGAGTAGCCGATATTCGCACATCACACGGCACCGTACGACGAGCATTTTCGAAAATCTGCCCACTGCCGACGAACGACGAGTAACTATCATCGCCATGTCTTCACATTGGAAGCTACTACTTCCAAGGCCGGGAGCTTATGTTCCGGCGCCATCTAACGTGCATGCACGTAATCAGCTGACGGCTGCCCATGTACTTCCATCGACCTTGGCGCGCCTAGCTACAGCGCGCATCCCCGAACGCGATGCACCTACCGTGACGTCACATACAGGTTATATCGCCATATCAACAGTACCAATGAGAGGCACATATGGCGTGATCGGCGACCAATGGCACGGCTGCTCGTCATCCCTCGAAACACCAACCGCGCCGATGGATGACACTCGCAATTCGTCAGACAACTAGATACCATCTTACCTATTCCTTTTCTTTTTGCTCAATTTTTATATAACTTTAACTTCACAAAATCATGTAAAAATACCGAATTAAAATATTAATTCGTTGAACCGCTGCCTTCGTCATTTCGACAACCTGCCATCCACATCAGCGCAAATCCAGGACATCAGCAGCCAACCTATGTCTATACGCGCAGACACCAACCCGTATGAAGCGAAAAACGGCCAGTGCAGGTAATACCGGCACGCCTTAGTAACATCACTTTTTTTTAAATCTAAAACCATAAACTACATAGACACCTCATTATGAAACGTTTCCAAAGAGAATGACATCACCACACATACTCATACTCATACTCATTTATTAATAATATTGTTACATATTACACGTTATATATATTCTGCATTAAAATTCTAATTAATTATTCTGCACAGTTTTACTTGTAAACTACAATTTTATGAGCATACCCGACTACCACCCTACACTATTTTATACTACATAGAATATGCCAGGTACACCCTTAAAATATATAACTGAATAAGCGGTCGCACTTCAATATTAAATTAATACGCGACTGCGACCGCGTATTGGCTCGCTCTGTCTAGTAGTTGTGGTGGTCTGCGACTAAAACAGACTGACAGATAATATATAACCATACACGTTGAGGATAGAACCTTAAGAACCAACAAGAGTTTATTTGAATTACAAGAGTGAATAACGAAGTTAAAAATTTCAACGACTTTTACGCAGACCAAGCCGCATGCATATTCTAATTTCGAATATGTCAATCACGTCTCCATTTTTTGACTAACCATGAAAAAAGTCACTGCGTATTCTACCCATTGTACCTATTTATATAGTTGGACCACGCTAAGTCTCCCTGCCAAGTTCTACGTGAAGCATGGCATTTCCATACAATCTCACGGTAAAGTGCACAAAATCAGTGCGAAGATAGCGTGGTCACACTCAAGCTAGAATATACTTTGTAACGTATACATTAGAATTCATCAAATTTCGAGTATGATACGATATCCTGATACTGGCGTTCGATAAATCCTTTCAAGTTCACAATATCTACTGACGTTGGGACCTTTCCTATTCATAAAAACACTTTTTTATTATGCTTTCATGCTTATTCTCCCTTAAGGATGACTCTTGGCAGACCCGGTCTAGCGCGAGTTATCCTTTAGATGACTTAGATGCACCAGTAATTTTAATTTTTACAGATATAATCCCAAGAACGTAGGTGCAACCAACAAAGGATACATCAACGTCCCGAGGGACGAAAATAAATTGAAGGAAGCAGTAGCAACGGTTGGTCCTATAGCAGTAACCATTAACGTTTTGTCGTCATTTCACCATTACGGAGATGGGGTATACTATGAAAAAGCTTGCGACCCCAACAAGCACAACCACGCGGTAAGCAAAAATCACTAACGGCCTCTTTCACTAACCAGGGTTAGCCTAGCCTAACCTAACCCGCAGCGAGGTATCAATTCCATCTTGACGGTTCCTTCGTTATATACGTACTTGTCTTGCTATCTGACTTGGATAATAACCTAGGGAAGGTTGAGCCTTCTGCAGAAAAGGACCAACGTCTTCAAAGTCGCACCAAAAATATCACGTCTATATATACATATAGTCCTCCTCATCGCTTTCGATGTCGGCGACCCTAAAAACAAAGTTCATGGACGTTGTCTATTGTGGGCCCTGACCTGAGCTAGTACCACGAAAAACGAACAATCTCGGATTTGTATCTCCATCTCTGTCACACTTGACCATTGGAGTCCAATGCCAAATTTCAATGTTCGTGTTAGGCCCACAGATATGGCTGGCTAGACCGAACTTCGTTTTAAATACCCTTTTGCAAGTGTGGCAATATAGTTGGCTAGCCGTATTATAATTATGTGTATGCGTAGGAAGGCTTAGGTCTACGCTCTGTCCCAAGTGACAAGTTGTGATACATTGTGCAAGGTATCAATCCGTTAGAATCTTCAATAAACTACCTAGAGAACTGAAAGTCAATAAAAAAAAAACATAAGAACCACAAACTCTTCACTATTTTTTTTTGTTGAGGGGGTGTTTCTACAGTAGACTATAGTACTAATATTTTTATATATTATCCTTTATTGCAAACCATGGTACAAAATACGGTATACACCCACTTGCCAGAATTTCATTTGCCATAATAGTCAACAGCCATTATATTGTTTCCCATAATTACATATGCAATACTTATTGTTTACTATATTAGTCTTTATTCAACATCAATATTCAAATTATTATAAACATAGAACGCGTCTACCGTGAATTAATTAATGTGAATGACACTTCGCTGATTCATCAGTCCAGGTCGAAACGTAAAGTAAATTAACTAGATTCGCAAAAGACCCGTGGTATGTTTATAATTGAATATGGATGTCGACTAAAGACCAAGATTATTGAAATTTAAAGTGTACCAAAGTAACATTCTAATGTAATGAGGATTACCGCGAGTCGATTTTCCGCTGGGGGCGCTAGTGGAATGTGGGTCCTAAAGAAACATTTCAAACGTCACTTTGACAGTTATCTCACACAGTACCCACGCATGAGTGGCGCCGCCTGGTGAGCGACAATGCGGTAGCTCCCATTGAGTAATTTGTTTACAGGTCCTAGTAGTCGGCTACGGCAAGGACGCAAACGGCGGTGACTACTGGCTGGTGAAGAACTCATGGGGCAAGGCCTGGGGTCGCAATGGCTATATCAAGATGGCACGTAACCGTGATAACAACTGCGGTATCGCCAGCATGGCTTCGTATCCCATTGTATAACGCTGATGATATGGTTTCAGGTTGTTTCACCTAATTCAAGTGAATTAGGTGAAACAGGGACAGTCACGGCATAAGACCTGCTTTAAGACTAGAAACCAACGAAGATGACATTAAACGAGATCCGACGTTGCAGATGCAGAGAGAAACAATGTCTTGACAAATTGTTTGGAAATCCCTCATGTCTGTGAAATTGACATTTTGCACCGAACTAATTTAAATTGTAGCCATAATATTAGGTTTTGAATGTTACTTTTATGCTTGTAATAATGAACTTTAAAATTATAACAGATATTTTTGATTTGTCTAGAGTTTCCAACACGAAATATGATTGAAGAGAAATATTTATGTGCATACAATAAATATTGAAATCGAAAAACACATTGTGTAAAAAAATAATTTTTATTATTAAAAAAAATCATAGATATTTAAAACAGCACCTAAAAGTGAACTTATTATAATTAAATGTTGGTATTTGTAAATAAATATATTGTTTACATATTTCAATACTGAATTATTACAATAAATATAATCCATAACTAAAATAGCATTGAAACCTTATTTGAAACGTGGGTATTGTTATGTTAAAATATGTAACAAAACCGAAAGTTGTATCCTCATTTTTTTCCGAATTAGATCAGGTTATTATTTATGCTTCTTAAAGTATGTAATGTAATGTAATGTCAATGTACCTAGAGGAAATCGGTGTAAAATGAGTAGTTTTCTGTGACCTGTATAAAAAACTTGGCTACTTAGATAAAAGTAATTATTTCAGACATTTGGTTTTTTCAGTAGCATAGTAGAGACTAGACGTCGTACTGAAAACGTGTTTAAAAAAGAATGTTGTTATTATAACAAGAAAAAATATTCATTAAATAGGATTCCTTGATGTCTAAAATAATTCTAAATCACCACGGGGTTAAATATCCACAACTACCTATATAGGTAGTAACTGTCTTAAAACCAAACGAAAGTCGTAAAACTTTTTTGTTTGCTGAGGCGTGCTCCCCGTTCTGATTTTGTACGACTGGAACCTGGAAATTCCTGATCCTTTCATAGAAAATAAGAGCCGGGAGCATACTCTATTGTCTAAAGTCCTTTGATAGTAACCAACAACCTTAACAAACCCGGCACTTTACACAGACTAAAAGTTCGACACGATAGCGGATAAAACTATCCTGCAAACACTTTCTGAAGACTTCAAGATTTATAGTGATAAAGCTTTATTCACAGATAATATAATAGTTCTTAAGAACTGATATTTTTAGTTATTTCTCATAGAAAAAGCGAAAACAAACCGTTTTGATGACTACGCACATAAACAATTGACGCTCGATCTCCCTATACCCCGCAGAACACTACGTGGGTGTCCTACGCTTATAAATATTATATAATACTGGTGGCGACGTACACCGGCGCGCGTGGGATGTTTGGGCAACCCGTGAGTCGGTACCGACACAAGACAAAAGACGATCTATTGGCCTGCTATGGATATCATTTGTAAGACGTACCACAATCTGCCACCACCATCACTGCAGCCTGCACACGTGACACTGCGCGACCAGAGATACACTTCTAATCCGGTCACTTTGGCAACAGAAAGTGTTGCAGTCTGGGCTCTAAAAAAACACAAGAGTCACAGTGAAATTTAGTAATATTTATTCAGATAGAAAAACTGATGACTGACGGTTGATTATACATCGAACAATAACAGATAGGTAGCATAGTAACCTTTACTAACTTATACTTCAACAACTATGGGCTATAGTATAACCTCTTTATTCGTATAAGAGTTAACAGATATTTTAGAAATGATGTTTTCTCTCTTGGAACTCATAAAAAAAGCAAATGTCAAAGTGACAGATCAATCAAACAAAAGACAAACAATCATTTAGCTAAACTGTGTTTGATATGCGCATATGAATAACGCCATACATAAATTTATACTCCGGCCTAAGAACCGATACACCATTACACGATACGGCGTCGTGTCATAAATTGTACTATACGAGATCGTGTCGTAGATTTCCACGACACCGATTACACGATGCCGTATCGTGTAATTGTGTATTGACCTTAAAGGGGGCCGTATCCGAAATAAAATATTATGTCGTAAATGAAATTCGTAAAACTCGTTGGTGTGAGCCTGTGTTCGAGACGGATATCCCCAGTCTCCTCTTGCACAAATGTGATGCTTAATCATGCGCTGGCGCGGGTGTCCCATTCGTTAGGGTTTATTATAATTGGCGCATTTAATTAGTGCCAAGTGCAAGTACCCGGTCACGGTTGTCAATGTAATCGTGCGCACCCAAATCTGATCGTCTCGGGTAAACGTACGTGTAAATAATTAAAACGAATTATAGTCAGTTTATATTACTCTTAAACTCTATTACTAGAGCTTAAGAACTTTTTTTACATAAATGCTTGCTAATAGTATAAGTATATACTAAGTATTAGTAAACTATTATATTAAGATTTACAAAATGAGAGTGATATTATACATTTACTTCAACGTGGCTTAATCGGGGGCAACATTGCCCCCCGTGGTCCCGAAGACTGACTGGGGTTGATATCAACATCTTTTAGCCGCGCGGGTTTTACGAACTACGCGCACTTGGTCTTCATTATTAGAGGTAAGATCAACTTGAACATTTTGCGCACTAGGGATGAGACTCTGTCGACACACTACACTCACGATGTCCCGTTTTTGAGCCGGTGATATTCGCTTACGCTTACATTTATTAATGACCGTGTTTTACGTGGATGAGATCCTAAAACCATCGTCCCGATTGAAATTGGGATATTTCTTGATTTCAATGGCTACCCGTACTTTTCTTATATAGAAACGACGATCCGTTGAAAGGATTTTAGGGTTATGCAACGCAATCCAGTGGTTTGGTCCAGACTCCAATAAAAGTGCAGCAACCGAAGACTTGTTTATCTGGCGATTTTGGACAGCTGCGATATGATCCTTAATTATATGTTTACTGACAAACATTTTAATACTGATAGTATTCAATTTAAATTAATTTAAAAACATAAATCTTGATTTGAGTCTTCTTTGTTTATTTTTTTTATTTTAGAACAGAGTCCCTCCTTCAGTGTTCAGAGATCAGAACTTAGGACTCTGTTCTAAATTCAAAACAAGTGAAAAAATCAACAAATCGTATATATATATATATATATATATATATATATATACGTATACACTGCATTTTTCTTTTAACTCGCTAAGTATCCTTATAGTCTGACAAACCAAGGCTGCAGTAGATTTATTATTAAAATTATTTGCGACCCTTTTTTCCGGCACGAAAAAAATAGGAAGGCACATAAATACAGGCTATAGTTAATAGAAAACGAGTTGGTTTTATTAATTGTAACGTGGACCTAATTTAAAAATAAAATCTATCGCAAATAACGTTGTCCCGAACGGCTGCATAAGATGTGCACTATATATTATGCTTATTGCGTTGGCAGCAGTTTAAAGAAAAATGTTTGGTACCCGAATCCAACAATTATAAAATATGAAAAAAAAACGCGGCTTTTTGAATAATAATTCGGTTAAGTACTGACACGTTTACCCTATTGATGTCGATAACACATTTCACATAAACAAAATGCGGACACGCGTATTACATTCATCATGAAAGTCGTCGTTTCATCTCGTCTCTTACAGTTCTGAAAGGATACTTGAATATAAAAGCACGTAAAACTGACAATATGTTAAACATTAGGTGACTTCCCTACTAAGCAGTCACGTACCTTTACCAGATTATAGAGAGTTGTTTTCAAGCCAAAATAACTCAAGATCAGGTAAGATTTTTATTTTTATTTTCATAAAATACGTTTACTATCTCAATTTCAGAAACTATTATTTTTTTACATTTACAATTTGTCTTAGGAAACAACAGGTATTTTATAGCGTTATTTCTATGATATACCTACATATAACATTAGCCGAATACATTAACACACTGTAAACGTTTTTAAGACGGCAATAAAAGCGCTTGAATTTCAAAACATAACGTTTCAATACGGTAAGAAGAAGAGCTATCCAAATTTTTGCACTTCTGAACGTTTTTAGAATGCAATTCATCCTGCTTCTTCTATGTGCAATGACAGCAGTGGCTCCTCATCGTCGTCCTCATGATTTTACTTTTGAAGACGTAATCCATGAGCAGTGGAAGGATTTCAAGGTAAATATTTATACTGAAACATGCACGTGCTCATCAATTTAAATCAAAGATTTACTCAAATAAACAAAATCATTCACGTCTTTCGAAAACCAAAGTTCCGGGTTATTATTACTCAGAATCACTATAAGGTATTCTTGATTGAAAAACTTCGTAAGTTTTCGTCTCGTTATTGTGTAATTGGAAAATCAAATGTTTTTTTTAATATACTACGACGGTGACAAACAAGCGTACGGCCCGTCTGATGGTAAGCGGTCACCGTAGCGGACGCCTGCAACTCCAGGGCGTCACATGCGCGTTGCCGACTCTTTAAAAAAAAGGAGGATTCGCTGTGTTGACAGCTAAAGGGGCCAAGGGCTTTGCTCCGTGGGTCCCCTGTCAACACAGTGAATCCTCTTGGAGCTCTGGCGACCTTACATACCAACAGAAACACAACACTATCAGTAGAGTCTAGTGTTATTAAACGGCGGTTTTCTGTAAGGTGTCACCTGCAATAGTATATTCTTCTATGAAGGCCTCAAACATGTGACAGGCTCTTATCTTATCTTATTAAAAAAGATCGTGTCAGATATTTTTGCGGCCTTTATAAGGAGATACTATTGCAGGTTTCTGAACAAAAAACTGTTGGTCTTCTAGGGAAGGTATAGTCTGCCAGCAGTTAGGGACCTTTCATCATTGACTTTTGCAACACGAAGAGGGTTACATACACAACATAATATCTAAACTAACTGTAATCACTCGAAGAAACCTCATCAGAAAGCTCTATCGATTGATTTCTACACTCAATATTAAAGTATTATTTATGTCTTAGATGCAATACAACAAGCACTATAATAGCGAAGCAGAGGACCGCCACTGTATGGGCGTATACGCCTTGAACTTGTACAAAATAGCCAAGCACAATGAAATGTACGAAAAGGGGAAGTGCTCTTTCAAACTCAAAGTGAACCAATATTCCGACATGATGGAACACGAGTTTGACAAGAAAATGAAAGGCTTCATTTACTACCACGAGTAAGCTATTTTATTAAGAACCTATGTAGACTCCCGGTTGATACGGGAACTAGATTGCGGATGGGGATGGCGTCTCTGGAATAGTTGTTTGTTTTTTGTGCGCTAAACATTGTTTAATGTGTAACTGATAGCTAATTGTGCAGTAAACTAACGAAGTAGTATGCAGCGAATGAAGAACTAATCCTGAAACGTGTTCAATCTCTCATTTAGTCTTTAAGCGGCAGTCCCGGGATCTCAGCCCCCTCAACAACGTCGCCCAAGTGGCAATATATAATGGTGCCATTAAATAATGGCGTCTGTCCGAAATTCGGAAATTTTTGCCAATATCAAGTATTATCAAAATCTCAGTATATTATTTCAAAATAATAACATATTGCCACTTGGGCGACGTTAACGTCGTACACATAAAAAAATACTTCAAATTGTTTCCAAGTGCACACTGGCACTAAAAATGTTAACGGTAAAAATTAATGAAAAACCTTTTGGCAAAACTCGAAAACCGTGCACCTTTTACTGGGGTCATGTTATGTTGGTCTGTGACGTGTCCTTTATGGAACATCCTTTATAAAGTAATGAATGTCTATACAAACGCCATCCCATATTCTTCCTCCTTAAACGCATAATGATTTTAGGGCCTTGGTACATCCCCTTCAGTGGAAAGGATGCCGTGGTAGGCACTTGACCTTTTACCAGTGTATGGTCACAGATAATGATGATCAAAGAGTAAAAATTATTGGTGTAGGCTATAGTAAAAACAATGTAACATTTGTTTGAATATAATACTGATGAATATTTTTTTACGTTAAACTAGAAGGGAAGTAGAATAGGAAGCACTTCATCAGCCCTGCATGCCGAAATTACTTGATTCATTTTTTTGGACATAAAAGCATACGCAGTAAAGCGATTACCTACTGGAATTCATGGAATCATTACTTTTTGAACGACTTTCATTTGTCACTTAAAATATGAAATTGTACTTTTTTATAAAACTCGTAGGAATTTGTCACTGTTATGTTTGAGAAGGAAGGCAATCTAGCCTATTACGATGGCCTTAATTATTTTGTAATTACCCTCAGCCCTAAAGCGGCGAACCACACTAATCCCTTCTCGGGTCACATGATGGCGGACTACCCATCAACGGTGGACTGGCGCCAACGAAGTGTTGTTACTGATGTCAAGGACCAGATGCAGTGTGGCTGCTGTTGGGCCTTCAGCGCCGTAAGTCGTCTGAACTGCCTTGACTATCACTAAAACTTTATTGAAGATGTAAAGCTTTAAAATCATTACCACAGAAATTCATTTCTACAAGGCAAATAATGTTAACCTATTTTTGACGTCGACTAAATTTTTGATTTGAACTTATTGTACCTTTTTGGTTAGCAGACTGGCGCTCTGGAAGGCCAAATAGCCTTAAAAACCAAACGCCTGGTGTCCCTTTCCGAGCAAAACTTGGTTGACTGCTGTACGAGCAACTACGGCAATTACGGCTGCAACGGAGGCTGGATGAACAGCGCTTATGATTACATTAAGTATAACGGCGGGATCAATGATGAGGCTAGTTACCCTTACCAAGCGGCTCAACAGCAGTGCAGGTCAGACATTACAGTCTATGTAGAGCTTTGCTTGATAAATCTAGTGGCAGAACAGAAATGCCATGTCAATTTCAGTCAGTATCGTCACTCAATTTCTCAAGCAGTTTAAGATTTTTCGCAATAAAGTAGCAGACTACATAGTTCCGTGGCTATGTTGCTAGTTGGGCAAAGAGGTTGTTTGTTGTTCAAAATTAAATTTAATTTGTCATGGAGTACGCTTTTGGTACTTAGATATTGCCAACAGCTTACCAAGTGCGGGATAAGATTGACCACTTTAAGGTGTGACCTCCGATTGCGCATATTTAGGACTCACTTACACTGAACAGGAGGGTTAGCATGGTTGCCATTTTATCGCTTATCATGCTATGCGTCACTTTCGCACATACATACTTGTTAGAACGTGACAGCAACGTCGGTAAACGATAAAAACCCGACCATCATAGACTAGCAGGTAAGTGATAGGAAATAGAGCAAGGTCAAATGACTTTCCCAACAAGTGGATAAAATGCATTTTTCCACGCTAGTTTTAAAGGATAAAACATCGCTTTGCGAGCTAGTGAGGGAAAAATACCTTTTTCTTGGGAAACAATAAAGGATTGCTGCTTGAGCGGTTATGTAAGTACCTAACATATTTGATGCATCTTACTGTTTTCTTCAGATACAACTCTAGAAACCCCGCCGCCACCTGCACAGGTTACGTCAACATACCCTCCGGAGACGAAGGAAACTTGATGGACGCAGTGGCAAGCGTAGGACCAGTAGCAGTCGCCATTGACGCTCCAAGCACATTCCAACAGTACGCCGAAGGAGTGTATTATGACCAGTCTTGCAGGACTAACAGTCCTAACCATGCAGTAAGTTGTTGATATATTTTACCTCTGGCCTGTATATATGTACTAAAAATCTGTTTTTTTTTTAAAGAGTTACCCACAATATTTTAAAAAGCGTACTGTCATATGTCCAGTTATCCCAAGACCACAATACCAGGGTCTATTACATCAACCACGTTGTATGACAGACATTTACAGAAAAAATGCATACAATATGTCTATCAAAGTATATAATAAATTACCTGTAGAAATAAAAGCACTGGATGGTCATAAATTTCAGAAAACACTTAAAAATTGGATTTTATGGCCCACGATGACTGATATAAAATTGTATCATCATGTATAAGTAGCGTTTCTTTAGATTTACATTAGTCAAATTATTAAACTTATATTTAAGAAACTTTACTGTAAAAATGTTTGCATGCTGTTCATTAACAGCTGGAGAAGGCTGGACAATTGCTAACTTTATTACCATGTATATACCATGTACCCTTTTCTGCAAATAAATTCTTGAAAATAAAACTGTAGTAATTTCTGAAGCACACAAATATTGCATTTAAAGAATTGATTATATGTGCTTAGGCTTGAACCCAAAACTAACAAAGATAATGGTAGCATTCATGAGGCATACTGTGCTTGCCAATGATTTACCAAAATGCGCAAAAGGCCTTTCAGGATCATGCTTTTTTCATCATCCTTGACTCGATACTGAAAATTCTCATATATGCTGTTACGCACCTTTAAATATTACTTCCAATATCGGATCCTATTGTATATTGCTCCTGATCTGATGGTTGGATCCGTGTTAAAACAAAAGAACTCCTCTATTTTGCAAAGTCGTTAAGTAACGCATTTCTTAACAAAAATAGAGGACTATGTTTAAAATAAAAAGGGCGATTTTCTTAAAGAAATGTAATCTTAAGATCTTTCGCGTATTAAGTATACCTAATGAATTACTCACGTATAACCCTCACGCATTTTTAGTCACTAAGCGCGACATGTTTCGGACATCCTAGGATGGCGTTATCAAGCGTAAGTTACTACTAATACGCGACTGTTATCCGTAATTTATTATAATACAATATGTCTCACGATAATTTAAACTTTCGTGAGTCATACTGATATTAAATTGCAACGGTTAACACTCACGTATTTTTATCACAATAGGCGATGCCGGAGCTGCGAAGGTGACAACACCACTCTGTCTGTCCGACGATGACTGCCCGATGCAGTCGAAACATGTCACGCCTATTGTGATAAAAATACGTGAGTGAATTTAATATTAATGTCTCACGATAGTTTAAATTCGATACTTTTCTCGTTGGTTTCTCTACTAGATTTGCCAGTTTACTTAAGAGGTCACAGTGGTCAAATTGTTGTTTAAAATCAATATTGATAACATACACATACAACTTTAACATAATCCCTTAAAACTGGCAAATGTGAAAACATGCATGATTTTTAACAAAAGCTTCGATACTTTTATTTTTCAGACATAGGTCCTTTTTTACATGTTTTTGTTAGAACGTCGAAACCCTTGAATTTATAAACATGATTCTTAGTTAAATAGTTGAGTAATAACTAGTTCTTAAATCTGGTAATAGCTTTTATCTATAACAATAGGCATGACGACTAAGTTGAAAAACTATTATTCTAATTAGTCCGTCAGCTGGATTATCTAAAATTATTAGACACGTATTTTTTCCTTTTTCAATTTAACTAAAATTGATATTAATAAAGAGCATCAAAGTTCCGGGGTGGGGGCTTGTGACGTCACTCCTAGGTAAGAATTGTACCTAGGAGTGACATTACGCGAAACTTGAACGCACTGTATTTTTGTCATTTTTTATTTGACGAACAAAAGAAAACATACGTGTACAATATTTTTTTATAATCTAAAAGACGGACTAAATAGGTTTTTTCAGTCGTCTAGCCTATTGTACTATAGTTGTAAACAACAATTATCTGATAACGCGGTTTATTTTGAGGCGCCCGCTCACTATCGCCTATTTATTTTTCGCGTGCTCTTGAAATTAGATCTATCCCGCTCTCTTTTACTCGATCGTGTGGATTCTTAATGACGTTACTTTGTCAGGTCTTAGTTGTGGGCTACGGAACCGACCCACAAGGAGGAGACTACTGGCTGGCGAAAAACTCGTGGGGCAAGACCTGGGGACTCAACGGCTACATCAAGATGGCAAGGAATCGTAGAAACCACTGCGGAATCGCCAGCGCCGCTTCTTACCCCACTGTTTAGCTGTTTGGAATATGCAAATATCTTTTTTAGGTTTCCGTAGTTAACCAGGAGCCCTTATAGTTCCACCATGACTGACCGTCGTCTGTCCGTTCGCGGGAAATCTCAGTGACCGTTAGTTAGTACTAAGTTCGCTTATTTGGACGGACGCGGGACGGTCAACTACGACACCCTACACTGAGCGTGGCCCGACATGCTCGTGGCCGTTTTTTACTACATAAGTTAGTTCTAAGCCACTTTATGTATTAATTGATTGAAACATAGTGTGTGTATATTCAATTCTTTGATTTAATTCATTAAATTTTAATTTATTCAAGGGTCAAGTTTAGTTGTTGTTTCGTAATACTA
Organism: Lathronympha strigana; assembly: GCA_949128165.1. Taxonomy (NCBI): domain Eukaryota; kingdom Metazoa; phylum Arthropoda; class Insecta; order Lepidoptera; family Tortricidae; genus Lathronympha; species Lathronympha strigana. Next base: position 9,338,725 of record OX421911.1, read on the forward strand.
TAAATATATTTTTTTATATTATACATAGCAGAAAATATATTTAATGTTCTGCTTTGTATACGCAGACGAAAAAAGCTTTTAAACTGTTTTAATATACAAATTACCTCCGTGTCTTCAATCGGACGAACAAACAATCAAAGTAGGTATACCATGAAGTATAATTTATGAAGTCATAAATATTTTCCCTCTTAATCTTAAACGCAACCTGTTTTTACAAATACCTACTGATCTGTGAAGTTTGTTTCTTCAATTGGCTAAATAATAAGTGTAGTACGTACTTTACATTAGGTGAAACCTAAGACTAAGATTCCCGGCCTTAAAACCCACAATAAAATTAAATAAATAAATACATATTTGGGTACTATCTCACACAGATCAACCTAGCCCCAAACTAAGCAAAGCTTGTACTATGGGTCCTAGGCGACGATATGCATACTTATATAGATAAACATATTATATACATAGGAAACGTCCACAACTCGGGAAGAAATATTCGTAAGAAACAAACAAAAAACTACCTTACCATTCAAACCCGGGACCTTTGCAAGCAGGGTCAGGCACCAACTAGGCTAGAGAGGCCGTTAACCCAACAATACAAAAACTAAATTTAAAAAAATTTGAAAAGTGAAAAGCACTTGTTCGCAAAAACGAACTTTGCGCACGCAAAACATCCAAAAAAAAGGGCACATTTTGGGCAACTGTATTGAAATAGTACATTACCTAACTAGTGCGGTAAAACAAAGACAGGCCGAGATCGCAGATGTTTGCGACCCGAGCTGCAAGCAAAGGACGTAAATATGCGATCAAGGACTTTATTTATTACCTCACGTGTTAGGTACATCATTTTATGCCTATACTTGGGCAGAAATCGGCTTTTTACGCGTAGTGTGCGGAAATAGTACATTTCGATGCTAGTGCGGAAAGTATGTCATTACTTCACGAGTCCCGAGGTATCTTGACACGAGCCGTAGGCGAGTGGCAATACTCGGGATGAGTGAAAAATGACATGTCCGCACGTGTATCGAACGACGTTTTTCAATACAGATGCGAAAAAAAATTAAATACATAAGAACGAATTTGAAAGTTTTTTATTACTTCCGTAACACTATTGTAACTAAACTATCAAGAACATCTTCAAAATATTTATCTTATCTTCTTTACTTACTTACTCATTTTCAATATCATAACCATTATTTCTCATTAACAAAATAATAAATCGCATGTGACAAATCGTATCGTCATGTCTTAGAGGCCCTTCGAACATGTTTACCTAATTGAAAAACGCCTCTACTTTGACTGACGTTTCGTAGGCTCTGTTCCGTTTCATACACACAGATTTATAAGAACTGTTTTCAATGTTAATATTTTTAATGAATGATCATTAGTATGATGAAGAAGTAATTATTGAAATATGAAATATCAATATCTTTAATATTATTGCGTTAATAGTAGGTATTTAGTTTTATTACGGCTCGGTAAAGCTAACGAACAATAATACTCTTTGGTAAGCAGTCATGAATTGGAACACAACTAAATTTAAAAAGATTGGAAAAGTAAAAAGCACTAGTTCGCAAAAACAAACTTTGCGCACGCAAAACAGCCAAAAAAAGGGCACTTTTTGAGCAACTGTATTGAAAAAGACACTTTATGGCCAGGTGTGGCATAAAATATTATTTTCTGCCTTCCGGCGGCAAGTAGCCATTTGCAGGCCGCTACGCCAAACAAATGCGCCGCTTGCCGACTGCGTCGAGCAGAAAAATAGTGTACTGACCTTGGCCAGTAAATAAGAAAGCCTCAGATCACATGTTACAATTACACGAGATCTGAGACATTTCTTACTTTACAGGCCTCGGTACGTAATCTACTATTTCTTCTAACGAAATATTGATTGATAACTTTTTATTATTTTTTTCTTGAACGCAAGCCCCCATTTTTGTGTCATATGCTTTTTTTTGCGAAAAAAATTTCATGCATTTGTTAAGTTTTATCTTTTGTTTTACTTTTCAATTCAATCAACATTTTGTCAAATTAAGGTACATTTTAGGTAGTTATAGGTAGGTATGAATATATATAATCAGTGTAATCAGTTTATTAGTATTCGCAATTTCACACCAATAATGTAATGGTATTATCTGTAGTGCGTAAACAAAGGTTCGAAGCTCGTGAACAATCTGAACAATAAGCGTAATAATCACATTTGGAGCGGTTGCAATCTGGTCCAGTATTCCGATTGGTCGCCGGAATGCGAGAGAAGCGAGTTTTGGATTCCTACCAGTGTCACATGACCTCATTACGGATACATCGTCATCTTCCTAGCGTTTTATACGACTTTAAGATAACATGGTCATTTACATGATAATAACTATTTAAAATGAGATATTTACCCTGTCATTAGGTGCAAATGGAAACATGTCCATTAGAAATTATATGTCAAAACAGAAAAATCACAATTTGAAGTACATGAATTGCGAAAATTTTACAACCAGAATATGTTATGAAATAATTATGGTCCGTAGTACAAATGTCAAATACGATATACCTATGTAGGTTGAAAAATATACGTCCATTTTATTTACGTACGTCTACACTAAAAAAAATACCAATTGTAAATTGACCCATCTAAAATACATATTGTTATATTAGGCAATTTACTTGGTGCGTATTTAATTTTGCTTATAATTCATAGTGGACAAAATTCCATTCTAGCATAATTAATTAATTAATTTACGAAATAAGAAAATATAAGAAAAATAAGAAATATAAAAAAGATAAGAAATTTGATTATAAAAAATTGTCAGCACAATAACATTTTGACTAAATTCACTTTGGATACTATTACTTTTGATACACCTTCAGAATGAACATTTAAAATGGACAATTTTCCATTTGTACCTCATGACAATAAATCGTTTACTTTGCGCGGTGTCACTGCCGTCTATCGTCCGCTTACTCATTTGGAACTCGATCACGTTCACGACACATACAGTAACGATTGGATTTTTATGGAGTTTTGGATTTTGGATTCGAAAATTCGACTCGTGGAACCTGGGGTCGCTTGGCAACATAATACCAAAATTTAGGCGCGAGTTTTTATGTAAGTAACTGCTTGGGGTCCCTTATTATTTTGACTGATTTAAAGTGACTGTCATAAGATTCCCCTCAAACCCAGACGGGAAACTAGGCCATACTTATTTGGATTTGTCGGGTTTGTTAACGAAAGTTTCTTTCAGCGAAAAGCGATAAATTATCAAATGATTTACGAAATGTAACTAATTTCCGAAAAACTCATTTAGACAACATCAACGTTACCAATAACAAAAATCATAGGAGTCAAAAAGCGTTCTTAATACTAATCAGTATGAAGATTAAAACGTTGGAAGATTGGAATCGCAATCCTGCTTGTGTAATGAAGCACACTGTTCAGACAAAACAGAATGTAGTTGCTTAGTATGACAAAGGCTTAACTAACTATGACAATTCCAGTCGGATTCGCCCTTGTCTCGTTAAAGTGTAACTAGTGTTGTACTGTTTCCGGCAAAAATTTGACCAGAAAAGAGTTTTTTCTAGCATTGGATAATTTGGCATTATCTTAAATGTAAATATTTTATTGCATACTTTTGAAAAGATTTTTATTACTCGCCATATGAAAAAAAGTATCTCTCAAACTCGAGACTCAAATTCAACATTGCAATTTGTACTTCATCAAAAACATAATCAATGTTCCCTTTTTTAAGGAAAATTTTAGTATTTTTTATGTAAACTAAGTAATTGTTCAAGGCAGAATTACGCTTTCATTGCGCCTCATGGCACTACGGAAAATTCTCAAAGTTTTCTTCAATATTTTCTGAATCAGGAAAGAATTTTTGCTTTAGAGCAATTCTTGATTTTTACTTCTTAACGTTACGCTAAGTGATAATAAAATAAAACATAATATTATGGTGGTGATTTGTTTAAGGGGGTTATCAATATGGTATCGTATAAAATGAAATAAAACAGGGAAAAAAAAAGCAGCGCATTTCTATCCCTTCCAAACTCTTCTCCGACTCACTAAGCAAAAAAATAACTCATGCTATTCAAATCAGAATAGGTACAATATTGATTCCACCGTTAAGGATGACTCACACTAGAACGGACCGGGACGTGACCGGGCCGGGCCGACCTGTCAGTTTCTATAGAAAATGTCACGAGACCTCCGAGGGCTCCGAGCTTAGACTTGATTTTTTCTATAGAAATTGACAGGTCGCCTCGTCCCATCCCGTTCTTGTGTGAGTCATCCTTTAAAAGGATTACCAGATATGTAATTTGTAAAATATTTCTTCACTGTCACGACTCTACAACGAATCCATCTTGAGATTTACATAGCGTTTAATGCCCTGTTGAAAAAAAAGAATTGTAAAATATTTCCTGGGCTATGCCTGTGCATACAACGAATTATGTCCAAACTAGAACTATGTTTCTACTCGTACTGTTTCTGCTCTCTCGTTTGGGAGTTAGAAAAATATTTCCTCTTGACAACACTTACGGCTGATACATACGCGATACGTACTAGTATCATATTCAAACGACGTATGCTTGTATTTTGCCCTATACATTTGGACTATACATACAAATATTTCCTGACTGTGCCTGTGCATACAAAGAATGCATAAGAGAAATCTCGTAAAATAGCCAAAAACTTTTTATTCACCTTTAATACGATTTCCCGTTTAAGACGCTTTTTTGCTAGATCCCCTCAGAATTGTATAAAGAGGGTTCTACTGTTTGTCCAAACTAGAACTACTTTCCTCTTAAGAGTTAAAGGCAATGTTCAATGATCTCTTGTTTTGAAGAATTAACATAATATTCCCACTGCACAACACTAACTGCTCGTAGTTCACACAATACTCGTATTATGTTCGAACGATGTAACCTTGTATAGTACCCCCAGGGGCAGGGGATAATCCGAGGACTGTACCTATAATGTTTAATCTTCTCTTATTTGTAAAACATTTACCAGCTATGCATACAACACATTATGTCTTATCTAGAACTATACTTGTATTCTTCCCTTTGAGACTTACAATGTTCAATATTCCTTTGTTCCGGAATGAGAAGAATATTCCCCGAATGAGAAGAATATTCACGCTTCACAACACTAAGTTACCGTGGTTTATCTTACGAATCATGTTCAAACGGCGTATGCTACGAGCTCACGTAGATAACGCTCAATGTTCCGCTGGAGAAAAAAATCCCGATACGGGAGAATGTTCCCATTTTACAACAATAAATGCCGCCAACTACATACATATGTATATCGTTGTATTACGCCCCTGGGACTATACATACTATTTTCAATGTTCTCGTATTTGCGAAATATTTCCTGGCTATGCCTGTGCAGTATGCACGAATAATGTCCAAACTAGAGCTAGGCTTTTTTGTTCCTCTTGAGGCTTACAGGTAACGTGAAATGCCCTGTTTGAGGAAAGATTTCCTAGTCAGGCCCTTAATGTTTCTGGTTTATCTCATTGGTTGACTTGTAGAGGATGCGTTAAGTTAAGACATTAGATCAGCCAATTGTACAATTTCATATTGCGCAATAAAAATAAATGAAGATAAAATGTTTATTTTCAAAATATACGGTACCTACAGTAAGTGTAACTTACCTAGCTACCTACCTCTACCTACCTTAAATCTAAAATAGATCTTTGAGGCATTGTACCTAGGATGCTGGCGGCATTTTCTCGTTGTAAATAAAAATAAATGAATATTCCCGTTTCACAACACTAAGCCTGTAGCTCATACACACGTATAATGTTGAAGCGGTGTATGCCTGTATCGTGCCCGTGGGACCCTACAGACAATGCCGAAATTAAAACAGGGCAAGCTTTGCTTTTTAATTTTGTGGAGAAAATGCATTTTGCGATGGAATACGAGAATAAAGAGAATCCAGAGAAGGCAAAAATATTTATTATTCAAACGGCTTTTCTCCCTGCGGACATAGGGCAACAAGAAATAGCTGTAAGGAGCAAGTTAGTATTTACCTGTAAATATCAATGTAATAAATGAAAAAAAAGGAAATTAAATGGTACGTATGTAATTGAATGTGGATGTGAATCATGTAACGTTTACAATATTTGGTTTCGTTTTGATTCAGTACATCTTGGATGCTCGATTATGTTGGATGGTAAAAAAGTAAGGGATGACTCACACTAGAACGGAATCGCGTTTATTAACACCATACCCGAACTCACCATGAGCGTAGGATCATGGTTTTAATAAACGCGATTCCGTTCTAAACGTAGGTTTCGAGCCCGTTAAGGACTCGTTTAACCTTCGTCTCTTAACCCTGTGAAAAGGAGTGCTGTAAAGGGCTCGAAACGTAGGGTTATGGTGTTAATGAAGGCGAAGAAAGCCTGCAGTGCCCAGTGCAGGTTTAAAACCGGTGTCTTCTGAAAAAGTGATATTAAATACATACTATGTATTTTTTTACGTTATGTGAATCTTGTAACATTCACAATATACCAAATAAAATAACAATAAAATATGTCATAAAGCTTTCCCCGTACCTATATAACCACCAAGTAACGACCTACAGCGCACTTAAAATAAAATAAAAAGCTGTTTATTTCATGAGTAGACAATATTTGATAGGCACCTTTATGACCTCGTATAAATGAACACAGAAACAAGTTTGCGCTACAACGTATAAAAGTTGTAAAAGCGACATGAACGTGGCTTAACTTTACCTGTTTCCGTATCTTTATATTCTCTCCTTTTATTAGTTCAGCCAACACAATTATAAGCGTAATAGAGAAATCTGGAGTATAATTAACTTTATGAATTGGTTTATGGCTGTTTTACTACTCACAACATTTATCTATTAGAGCCGGTTCGCACTTGTCGGAGGTCGGGCCCGGATGTTAAAAGGACGTTCAATTTGTAGGGAAATAGCTGTCGGTCAAGTTTGACAAGTGAATAGCGTCATATAAAATATCCTGCCACTGAACATCCGACAAAAATCCAGATTTGACATCCGACAAGTGGCCGGTTCTTAGTGTTGTCGTCGTAACGTTTGGATGGTCACATTTGCATGATTATGAGACTAGGGATTAAGCTATTGTCATGTGATGTTTAACCACAAAAATCTTATTTGTGTTGTAAAAAAAGTGTAGGCCGTTTTTCGAGACATGCGTCTCTTAATGACATAATCCGTCAATCCGTCCGTCAGCCAACTGGTATTCTCAGGGATGGGACGGGTATGGCACGAGACCCGATAGGGTGTCCTTGTTTCCTTGGAGTTTGGTTCGAATCCTAGTGTGGGATGCTAACTGCGTAGAGACGCTGGCACCGTCCCATCCCCAACGAACTAATGTAAAAGTGGGTGGAGCAGCTGAAAGCGCCGAAATTTTCAAACGTGATAAATATAAAGTCTTGGTCCATGATACCAGCGCACGCAAGTTTTTTGTAGAAATTACAAAACGTCTGGTTGATGTAACTGGTAGAGCTGGTGGCATCCTCGCACAACGTACCAGCATTGCGATACAACGAGGAAATGCCGCCAAAATCCTAGGTGCACAATGACCATTTGATATTACGTACAGATGTTGTAAATACCTATCGTGAAAACTCGGAACGCAAATAGGTACTACCGAACGCTATTGGTATACGTATGTCCGCGTAATTGTTAACTCATCTAACGTGGTAGAAATATACTACACAGACTTTCTAACCATGGCATTTGAAGCAGATTATTATTGTTAGACATACGGGTTGGTTATCACAGCAGCCAACTGACAACTAAATGCACCTTTCTCAGTTCTACCTGGCGATTTTTCTACTCAGGGCGAGGAATTCATTCGTGCATTTCATTAGTTGTTAGTTAGTGGCCGCTGTAACAACCAACACATGTGACTCATACCCGGTCTCCCCGTGGGATCCGCTTTTTCTTTTTCTTGTGTCAAATCGCAAAATATAACAGACAGACAGAATTGACACTTGACATTTTACGATTAACTAAAATATTCGTTATCTTTATGAAATGAAAATGTCCACAGATTTATTCAAATTATTTATTAATTTAAAATTGAGGTTGGAACGTAAACTTACAAACTTATTATTATACTTTATACAATAAATCGAAGTTTTGGCGTTGTTTGAGCGGATCATTAAGTTGCTTTCCCGAACCTTTCACCTAACCAGCGCGCGGTCGTGAAAATCGAAAAATCGAAAAAGACGTAGGTACAGTTCGACAATTAAAGGTAGAAATTAAATAAAGTGAAACTAAACGCAAATCTCACTGGCAACACCAGTTTTCTGGTCAAATATGTCATTATTTTCATAAACAAACATCTATCAAATAGGAAACTGACTGCTCGCACTTACTCGACAGTATGAGATAATTGATATACATTGTTGCCTGCTAAAGCTCAGTGGCGCCCTCTGTAAACGTCTACCATTTTTTGTCGCACTGTACATAGGATCATTTCACAATTATATTTACGTATTTTAGGATTAGAAATACACACGATTGTCGTTATGCGATGTTTAAGAAAACTATTTTTTATATGGCATATTATGCCTTTTAGCATGTATCTTATAACCAATTAAATTTATATCATTCTTTTACAAAAGTAGCAGAAAAAAGCCTTCGGAAAATTTTACCGTCAATTTCTAACCTTAAAAAACGAGTTACAAGTTTTGGTGGAAGTAAAATCATTAACAGTATATTTAAAGGGTTAGTTATTTTATATGTCCATCATAAACTTTACTTTTTCTACTATATTATCTGCTCATTCAGTCAAATATCAAACCGCAACCTGTCTATTATTAATAAGTCAGATAACACTAATTAGTACATTATTCCAATTTAGTGGTCATTTTATTGTATGTGTAGGTAATCATTTATATATTGCTCCTTTTATACACATATCTATAATGGTACTCGTACATCTAAACTCATTTTGATTCTGTGCAACTTTATTTTGGGTGGTAAAATAGGTCATACAGGTTGGGTAGGTCATACAATATTATAAACTAAATAAAATATTATACACCATTATAAACTTAATTTATGACATCTACATAAGATCTCATAAATTAAAAAAGTGACCAATTGTTCTAGTGCCCAGTAGCCTAGGACAAGAGTGTCTCGACAGTATCTCGCGCATGTCACCTGTCATTGTCTAATCCGAACAGTTAGAAAGTGACAGGAATCTATCTCGAGCGCAAGATACTTAACTGTTGCGACGATTCTTCTGCCAGGGCTACAGAGCAGGCCTCCTCACATATACCCTTAAGCTAAATCAAAATAATAACAGGATTGTTCGTTTTGCTAAATGTTCGGAGACCAATACATAAAAATATAAGTAAACCTATGTATTTGGCTCGTTTTTTAGCAAAGAAGCTTAAAAATTGTATTAAACTTAATGTATGTTCACACTAGATTTTTTGTCATTGCAAAATGCAGCAGGTTTTTGAGCAATTAAAAAACTATTTTCCTGAGTACATGAATTGGTGTTGCATCAGTATTTAGACCGCACCAAACTTATAATATCAAATATTTTCACAAACATTGGCAGTATTATTTTATCTATTTACAATTCTTTTATAGAAAAACCTCACTTAACCTTCTTGTAACGTCATTATTATTCTTATGTATAATGCAAATTTTATTCAAACATTATGTTGAGACAATGTAGGGAAGACCGTCTGTAAACCCCAAATTTTCCACGTATATCTGAATGCCGTTAAGACACAAAATGCTACTCCGCGTACGCAAACACAAAAGTATTGGTTTATCGAGTTTCATTTTAATGTACGATCTTACCTACATGCCACATTAACTTACGCCCCATAAACCATTATAAACATTTCAATGAAATAACGTTCTAAAATAAACAACTGACAAAAAGTCCATAATGAATTAATTATTCTACTTACTTCACTTTTTACACCTTAGTAAAGTCTGATTCTCAATTTTGCTAAGAAAATTGGCACGTTAACATTGATTACACTCTTACTATTAAATACGTACCTACTATCGAGATATGAATTAGATATTTACAAGCATCAAACTAGCTAGCGCCTCATTTGAGTCCGACATAAAGTTTACCTTCTCACACTTGCTAGTAAAATAGGAATTCTTTATGTTTTAACAAGCGCGTCTAAGATGGCAGTGTTGTTCATCGTCTCTCGCCTCTGTCGCGTTTTGACAAGTATGTAAGTGCGGGAACGGTATGATAAGACATGATAAAAGCACTGCCAACTTATCCATGCCGGTGCTAGATAATCAGATAGTTCACAGTCACACTCGCAAAGTCCTTGATCGCCTACACATCGCTCGGAGACGAGGAGGCGGATGCCGGGCGCTAGTGAAGCTGACTTTTAGTGCTAAACCCATAGTGCAGGTATGGGGACGACGCCCCGTCCCTGGGGCCCGAAGAATTGCCGCCCGCCGCGCCGCTCGGACACTTCAGCGCGGATCGCAGCTCAGACGCCATTTCCGAACACAGCGAAGCCTGACCACACAAAGCCTCGGTACAGTTTCAAACTTATTATCAAATTATCATTCAAATTAGAAAAACTGTACCTCTTCTTTCTATTGTTCCGGTGTCAGCATTAGGAAAAGAAATAGATAATGTTATAGAAATTGTATCATCACATTTTAAGTTACTTATCCATCTAGTGCATTAATCAATCCTCGGCTACTGATCATTGTCCTCAGCAACTGATCTAGAAATGGATGCTTGCAGTAGCAGCAGCTAATAATACTATCGAAGAATATCATGTCATTATATCTCCTAGCCGTTTTCGGCCACAGCGACTACGTTCTAGTACTGTGAGCATCATTCACTGGTGAGGTCTCAGGTATTTGACGTATTAATTTTTTGGAGCGAACGTGCGGAGAATAATTAAAAAAACTTAAAGATTAATCATTAATAGTAGCCTAGCACTCTACTGGTGTAGTTAACACAGGTGCTAAAAACAGTGTGAAAACGAATAAATTTACCCTCTGTGATCTGCGGACTAAAAGTAAACCTAAAACAAAATAAAATAAGCGATGAAAAGAAATATGTCAACCGAAGTTTCAAATAAAAAGAAAAACGATCATGACGATTCAATATTTATTAGGTAGGTACTTTTATGACATTGACAGTTTATTAACAGGATTGTTATTACAATTACAAAGATAGACGTGCCACTATTGCAAATTCTGAACATACATTTAGATCTAGATTGCAATCCAGGTGCAATTTGGCGATAGATTCTGATTATTGAATGAAAAAAAAACTACTTGGATACGGATTTCATAAAATGAATACCCTTAGATTTACAGGCGTACCTAATCACATTAGCTAAGTAGTTCATTTTATAAGATATATTTAAGAATATATTTGAATAACATTAAAGCTTTGAAGGTATATAATGGATTTTCCAGGAACGATTTCAGATGCTTTTATGAATCAGAGTTCAACCGAGAATACTAATTTGCCACGCAATCTAACACATTCTGAAACGTCATATTCCTGTAATTTAACTAATTTATCTACATATCAGGACTGTATTGAATTAATTATCTCGAACTCAATTATTGATTCGTTGAATCAATGGAATTAATAAATCTTATCACAAGTTTTTAATTTGTCTGAATTAATTAGTTTATAACAAGGTTTGGCCTATAGGTATATTCAGATCATTGCAAAGTTTAACAAACAAAAGATGAAGGATGTTGGAGGATGTTTACAATTGGATAAGTGTGCTTGCCATGAGTTGAACGTGGTCGTATTCGATAGCTACTGCGGCGTTCGGGGATATGTCCGTCTCGCTCCTCCCTGAGTAATGGTAGGAGCGAGACGGACATACTTTCGAGCGCCGCAGTCGCTATCGAATACAGTTGCGTCAACTCATAGTAATCACAAAGTTTATTTCATCGAGCACCGTAACCTTAGGATGTTTGCAACTGCTCAAATACTATTATTTTAATATTCTGATTCTGACAAGCGAATTTTAGGAACTGACGGTTTCCTGGCTCTGAAATGTAAGTGTCAAACTAAAACTCAACTTCCGTGCATTTTCAGAAAAATCAAAAGTATACTGTTCACGTTCCTAGCATTGCCTGTTTCAACATGTTGAAGGACAAATACAACCCGCATGGTCAAAATAGTACTTCATCTGTTTTTTTTACAACTTGACTAATCACCACGAAGTCCACGAACTTACTTCACAAAACTTTTTTTTCTTAACAGGTACCTATTCTTTTTTTTTTCAGAAAGAGAAAGGAAAAGTGGAAAAAATCATGACCTCGGGTGGGACTCATAGGTATTCTTCCACGGTTAAATCTCTTGTATTGTTTAGTGGGTCTATCAAAATAAATAAAATGTATTACTTGAATGAAGTCAACTCACCCGTTCATCCACAGCAACTTTACGGCTCTTCCATACGAATTCGCAAACGGCGATGACACACGCCACCCCCATGCCGCCCATCAGCACCACAAACACGCCGCCGACATTGGCGAGGCCCAGCTCGTTGGCTGTCGACGACGACTTTGATGTCTCATCCTGGGAAACAAACGAGTTCGTTATTTCCTATCTCCATGGGCACTATGATTAAATTAAGCAGTCTTGTTGAACCTGACAATTGAAATTTTAAAGTCGTGTTGTGCGATTTTTGCGTAACCCGCGTTAATTTTAACTAGTTCAAATAACAAATTACGTTACGTTAATGATAGTTAATACGAAGTTTGGTTTTATATCAGATATCTAATAACGTACGTATCCCATTTACTAGTTAAGTTACTTCCTCAACTTACCCTGCAGGATCCTCCGCCTCTTTTTTCCTTCCACCACTTTGTTTTTAGAATATGCAATTTTCCTTCCTCTTGTAGTTTCAAAACAGCTCCGCTGATAGCAGTGCGGTACGGAGAATCTAGATGAAGTTAAAAACAAGTTATCAAAGAAATTGGATTTTCTTGATAACTTCTTTGTGTGCAAAGTTATTCCATTATATCTTATAAATCAAATTCTATCTAAAGATCATCTAAAATGTATAGAGTATTTACAGCAAAATTGTTGGCGATGAAATTGTCAAATTGTTAACTTCTAAATTCTCGGAGAAAAAAAATCTGTTTTAAAACGGAACTAGAATTTTTTCTCCATCTATGTTCGTAATGTAAAGTATTTAGTCCTTGGCTGTAAATGTTTCATAATTTCATTTTCATGGATGGCCGAGAACTGCATGAACTGGATATAATATTATAATATATGACATTAAACTATTACTTATTTATAAGCAGAAACGTCTGCGAACGATACCTAATTTCTCAGAAAGAAAATAAAAGTGAAAAAATGCTTGGCCTTGAGCGGGTCTGGAACCCGCGATTCAGGGATACCAGCCCATCGCTCTCCTAATTGAGCTACCGAGACCACACCCGTAGCCTCGCATTTCGCCACATATCCCTCGTATGCGCGTTAGGGGGTGCTTAGCTACACCTCCCGTAAGAAAGTACTTCTTACGCCCGAGGAAATTTTCCAACTTTTCCTGTCTTTCTGAGAAATATGACATTAATTATCTAAGAGAGTTCTATACAAAAAAATTAACTTACTAGGCGGCATAGCGATCCCGTAGCCCTTGGAGTCGAGCATACCGCCGACTTGCGTGAGATCGCAGTTGCGCTCGACCACGTACTCAATTGTAGTGGATTCCATCAGGTACGCGTACGCGCCTTTGCCGCGCATCACACGCTCCTCGCCCTCTTTATTGCTCGTCGTGAACACTGACGGCCGCGCTGATTCCATGAACGACCACATGCGTTGGTATGTTGAGAAGTTCGAATCCTGTTTTGATAAAAATAAATAATAAGGAAACCAGAAAGAAAATATAATTATCATTTCTATTTTGTACTGTCTTGAGTGATCTTGAGCATATTTTTTTAAATCTAGAGGTACAATAATATTATTCAAACGTGAACGTAAAGCGTCATTTCTTTACCTACTTTTACTTTCGTTTACCTATAAAATTCGGGCTTACACAGACATGCAGAAATAAAAATATTACAGGATTCGGAAAAACATTACGTGTTTTGAAGATGTACTTGTACAACAGAAGGATATCAGAAATTCTATCTCCTGATGTCACTTTAGTACGGAGACAAGATTTTATATTTTAATCAAGACGGCTATGTTCATTTCCAAGAGACAACATTAACTTGATCTATCTAAAGATTCTGTCATCCACTTGAAAAACAAAGACGCGTAAATTTCGAGAAACGTCGCCAAAAACAAATTTCGCAATTTCTAGTTTACATTTCATTAACGCGCGCTTCAACGAGGACTCATTCTTCACTGCTTGAATACGTAACTGAGAAAAGTTATTATGCAAAATGTTTAATTTTGTTGACTACAGCTTTATTTTTTACGGCCTAAAAATAATCTTACCCTGAAGAAAGCAGCGGTGGAGCCTCCTTTCAAAGCGCCGTACTTGATTTTAGTCTGTTTTGCAAGATCTTCTGCGCTCTCAATGGGCGAGTCCATGCGCTCGACGGTGAGAAAAGCGGCCAAATTCGCGGTGTAGGATGATATCATGATCAAAGTGAAGAACCACCACATGCCAGCAACCATTCGTGTTGAGACCGCTCTGGCAATACATTCAGATAACAAAAGTTAGTATTTAATTGAGAATGTTTCTAAGTGCTGCTACATCAAATTAAGGTATCCATATGAGCTGAAATCACTAGACTAACGTCTTTAACTGTTAGCGTCTACTTGAATTGAAAGTGTATTGATTTAATGTCTCGTGAAATGTATAAATAAATGGATTTTTTGTATAAATGTTTTAGGAAATTGATTTTCTGAAATAGAGTAACTAAGTTTTCATTACATAATTTAATACAACATCGATCTATTGAACTTATCTATGACTTAACTATATATTTTGATGCAGCAAGCTATGGATACTACACAAGCACAGAGAAGTCTTATCAGGTGCAATGTTATCGGAGAACCATACCGAATTCAAAAACTAAAATATCCAAATCGTAGCTAACTATCATGAATCCGAAGTTCATTGAAAGTACCGAGTCTATTGAAACCGAACAGTGTAGGCTTACTTACTCTGTAACTACCGATGCTTGAAATTCACAAAGGGTTGTGGTCGCTTTGAAACTAATGAGTGAAAAGTAATTCTTCATCAAAGCTTTGTAGTAACCGAAGGCTACATTTCCGTATTTACTAAGCCCTGCGTTACCGGACCGTTTTAACGTATGAGACCGAATACAATGCCTTGAGAAACCTTTTGTGTGTGAGGGTGCAGAATTGTAGCCAACTGTTAGTAGTAGATAGGACTTACTTCGGTGCGATATCCGAACCTTGCTGCATCAAGGAGCCGATAGTGAACCACAGCGAGTTCAACAGAGTGAATTGATTCTCCAGCACCTGCGGCTCGTCAAGACAGTTCCTCGGGCTGTCCCACTCGTACGGGCTGAACCTGCGCCCAAATACCGCCCGTTTAATGACTGTCCACTTCTCACGCTCGCCGTCGATTGATCTTCATTTTCATCATTTATTTGACAAAGCCGTAAAATTTATAAGTTAAAATCTACTTTCAAACCGTAAAAAAGTCAACTTAAGCATGACTCACACCAATTCGATCCGATCTGATCCGGTAGGATCTGTCAGTTTCTATAGAAAACGTCACGTGATCTCCGAGGGCTTCGAGCTATCACGTTATTCTTTTTATAGAAACTGACAGATTGTCCCGGATCGGATCAGATTGGTGTGAGTCATCCTTTATACTATATACGTACACATCTTGAACCGTTTGCGTTTAAACGTTCGTCTTATGCATATAATTCAAGATGTATGATGTCTCCAAGTAGAGAACTCACAAATATTATTGAAAGGCATTTATACGACTTAGAGATTTCAGTATGCTCACATTTTACGTCTTCAACAAAAAACGACAAAATGTTCCATCGCATTATCTTGGCATGAGCGTATTGTCTACGAAAGTAGGGCTCTGACTATCGCACGGAAATGTACCCATTTCTAACGGATGTTCCTAACACTATTCCACGGAACAGAACGAGCCATTCTCGGCCGTCTCAGCCTTCGTGATTCAAACTGTATTGATTTCGCTGAGGTCACTATTCTCCAGCGATACTAAAACCACATTTGAAACATTTCCGTCTCGAATGTGTTTCCAAAATCGCTTTTGCGGAATTTCTTCTATTAGTTATCTTACTTGGGTAAAAAGTCACAGCTCTGCTGCATGAGAGATCCAATGGCAAACCACAAACAGTTAGCGAGTGAAAATATATTTTCCATTTTCTCTCCGTCTGGTGACCGCGTTTGATGCCATTCGTATGGAGTAAACCTATTGGATTAGCGCATTTAACACACGAATAAAAAGAGAGTTACTTAGAGAGGGATTTCCACACAATATCAAATGGTATTGTTTTGTTTAAGCAAAAACGAAAGAACATACCTGGCCAAAATAAATAGTAGCACTGAAACACCCAAATATGCGGTGGCCATATAAATCCAGACGTCCAAAGACAATGGCGAGAGAAACGAAAACAGGTTTGGTGGCTGTTTTATAGGTTTGCGGTAGAGAACCGAAATCCCGAGGTTCATGAAAGGCATTGTGAAGTCGACCACTTGCTCCCTGATAAAAGAAAAAACATTTTAAAGTGTGTATTTTTTGCGAAAACGTATACCGCATGCTCGCAAATGTATTTACCTGTCGTATGTAATGGTAAGGTCCGCAATAGCTACGTCAGCACGTTGTTCCAACAATTCTCGTATCATTCCATCCCATTCTTTAGACTCCCGATTGAAAGAGCCGTATCTACCGTCAGGGGCGAGCTTAAATGTGTAATTGAAGCCCAGAATTTTCGATATCTCATGAATGAGATCGATGGCATAACCTTCGAATTGCGCATTGCCTGTCAACTTTTCGCTTGCTTCCTTCCGCATACAATATGGAGAGCTCTACGGAAATATTGAATATGTAAATGTGATCCAAACAGTCAAGGTAAAGTCGTATTTTTTTAGTAAAGTAGATCAATCATAATCAATCTTACCGTAACGAATTACGTAGGCATACTACAGCGATCAACAACTTCCGAGACCGACCCTATACATTTTATAGTAAATACCTACCATATAATATAAATTAAAGCGAATATGTTTTTTGTTATTGACAATGCTGTGATTTAAATGCAATGAACCGGCCATATACGTTCGGGAAATCCGTTGGATCTGCATAACGGTCAGCGGTCAAATATACTATACATTTATTGACAGATCAGGCGGATATCCCCGGTTGTATATGGCCAGCTTATATGAAGGTGTACGAATGTGTAGGTGTACGAATGTGAAGGTGTAGGTGTACGAATTTCGTGTGTAGTGATTTAGGTTTTATGAGACTCAAGAGAATAATGCTTACCAAAATTGTCGTCACTACGAGAGTTTTGTTTTGCAGAATTTCGACAATCTGCTTCTGATTTTCGCCGTAAGATCTAGTATAATTGACGCCTTCTGAGGAGTTCCAAACACCGGCTCTCTGGAGGCCGTCCCTTGTGAGTTCTATTATGTCGAGAGTGAAGTCGCTCCTGAATCCTTGATGGTCAAACTTTATAACGCCGGTTAAGCCCTTCATCTCTACCTGTGTATTGAAACAAACGAGCGTTGGGAAACTTGTCTAATCAGCCTGTTAAACTATTTAGTTGCGGAGGGAAGTTTGGATTGTGTTCGTGCTACACGTTTAAGTATGTGAATTCCTACTGGCAGTGTATTAAATTACCTGTTGCCATTAGCAAATTTGAAAGAACAAAATTGTACATCAATTTACATTATCTTTATGTGTTTTATGTTGGGTAATGACATAATTGACACGTTCTGGTGGATATGCGATCGCAGTATTAACACTGTATTTAAAAAAATATAAGAGCTGCTTTCCATCTGTATATACCTAATCCTTACACTTTTTATACTTAATTTAGTGGAAGAACCGTCTTTACTGAACGACTGATTGGTTTTAACTGCGAGTCCGTATTGCACCAAAAATCAAAGGACTCCGCAGCAAACATTAGGGAAAAAGTGGTTTCAGAGAAATATCACGTAATTTTAGTATTATGTAGATTAAAGTCTCCTAATTGTTTTTTATAAGGGCACGACTCTTTTGGAAATAAAGTTTTAGAGCTAATGAAGTGTATAGTTTTTAATTTACGCGACGTGTTTTCTAATGTTGATAAACGTTATAAAGTCAGATTCAGATTATATAAATTTGCAGGTATATTTTAACTTTAAATAAAATTTAGTTTTTTTAAGTATTAGATTTACTTAGTGTAAGTACCTAGTGTTTTTTAGTACCTATTAGTTGTTTCTTATATTGTCTGGTTTAAACCTTTATGTCACAATTAAGATAAATTTATTAAGTACGTAAAATAGGTAACACACATATATTTTATATAAATCATACTAAAATTTCATAAGACTTGACTCAAGACACTATTTCCCTATATTTTCTGCGGGGTCCTCTCGTTACACCATTAACCACCATTAGTACGTACCTACAGGTTTTAGTTAAAAACTGAAGTTCGCTAGAAAGCGGTCTTCCCCAAACTTTGAATATGTGTCGTTATAAGTGTGTAACTACATATATAGCAGTGAGCATTTTCACTGCGTTGAATATCAGCAGTAAAAGTTAGAATAAAAGTGATTTTACATAATACGTTAGAGCTGTCATAACAAGGCGGCAAGCTAATTTTATCACTTCGTTTTACGGGGGCGTTTTTATGAATGAACGTCGTAAAGTAAACTTGCGAGGAAGCAGTGTTAAGATTTAACTTTTATCTCCGATTTGTTTTAAACTTATTTAAGATGATTTCTTTTTGAACGCCGCAAGTTGTTATTGTCACAAACTAATGTTCAAATTAAAGCATAAATTAAATAAACGTCTTTAACCGATTTAAGGATGACTCACACTAGGACGGGACGGGACGATCTGTTAAGTTCTATAGAAAGAAACACGTGATAGCTCGGAGCCCTCGGATGGCACATGAAGTTTTCTATCGAAACTGTCAAATCGTCCCGTCCCGCCCCGTCCCATCCCGATCTAGTGAGAGTCATCCTTTACAGTACGGGACTGATCCCATAAGTGCTCCAAAAACGCTTTTTTTTCGGAGCGGTAAAATTTTTAACATAATTTGGAACATGTTTTAGTTTTTTCCCTCAAGTTAACGCTTTTCCTATTTAATTGTATGTTTAAGGTCCCCATACACGTTTTAATGTGACTGCATCCCAAAGTTTATTTTCTCGAAAGCGAGTTTCATCTAACCATCCCACCCAGGGGTAAACTATGGTCTTATTTATTAGCCCGTTAGAACTTGTTATGTTTTATCGTTAATGTCTTCACAATGACTACTCGTACTAACCCTGTCGGAACGGCAGTCGCTAAGCCCATAAACAATGCGGACAACTAATCCTATATTATAGTACCCACTAATCCGCTCTTTTATACTGAAGGAAATAAGAGAAATAAGGAAGAAGCATGTTGAAGTAATTTCCACTAAATAAGTGATGGTAAATCCCACTGTTTAACCGTCTTTTGTTATTTCATATTTGGGCAGCTAAATGTGTAACGTTAATTGCATGTGTTAATTGTAGTTTTCTCTCGGCGCGGTTTATTTTATTATATTAGTCTAATTAACAACCACTCTGTGCTATTTTTCTACTCGACTGTCCATTTGGTTCGTTTACATAGCCAATGAGAATAATTGTTTAATGTTTTCCGACCAAGTCCAAAATGTTCTTTATATTCCCTGATGCATGTATTATTTAAAGGCCAGAAAAATACTATGATGGTCCCGTAAAAAAATTCTAAAAACTACATAAACAAAAAAAAATTACGAGATGAAATAAGCATCCTAAACTTAATTAAAGGAAACCTAGCTACAGAAAAGTAGCGCCCGCAGTTTTGCTGTCTATCTTTTCAGTTTTTATTCAATGCTGTAGTAGGTATATACAGAATATTATGAACAAAACAATAAGATTAACATAAATTCCCAAATATTATTTCGATAATTACCGTACGGGTCCCACAATATAAATTTTACTTAGTACTTTTGATTTGTTGTAGTTGAGGGACTTTAAGTGTTTAATAATAAAGATATTGAATGTATTTTAGTGTTTTAAACTTCGTCCACACTTGTGTCAGGATCGATAATGTGGACGCACAAACGATCATGATACACGTCGGTGCTACACGACGGAGATATGATACGAAAAATTGATACAAGTGTGGACCCGGTGTAAGGTGTATGTAAGCTTCGTTGCTTACAATTATTTGATTGATTCTTTAATAAGTGATGCTGTTGAGCATGCCATTACTGTTTTATTATCTAAGTAAACAACCTGAACTGAGTTTTCAATTTCTATGTACACACATTTCAAATACATGTAGGTAAACACTGAAAACAAATGATAGTCTAAAAATACTCACGATCTTCATATAATTGATGAGACTGTAACCGTGAGGCCACGTGTCTTCCGCCTCACACGACAGAGGGCGCACATCGATTTGCTGCGATGTGTCCAGATCGTGCAGCGCTTTCGCGAATAAGTGTACGGCGTCGTACATTAACGCGGTTTCCGTCTGGGAGAAAAAAAAATGTTACCCCGGTATATAACTGTACACTAGTACACCATATTGGTACTACCATACCATGTAAACCGTGTAAAAAATATTATTTTCACACCCATTCGAAAAAAACGATTTTACTGTTCACGGTAGGAGGGATCAAAGGGGCACTTTTCTGTTCAACCTTAGACCAAAGAGATCAAAGTGTCACTTTTCTGTTCACCGTTTTACGTTAGAGTGGCAATCATTACATTACCGTAAAAATATTATACGACGAATAATAAATACCTACGCATAAAATAAAAAGATATGTGCCTATCGTGCGTCGAGTTTAATGATAAACATGACAACAATGACGTCAATGACACACGATTCAATAATGATAATGTTGTTCAATCCTCAAAGGGAAGGAAAACAAGGTAACTTGTTAGCAAAGTAAACTGGTTGAAAAACTTACTTATTTTGAAATTTAACTCCCAATTTTAAATATTTATATTGGCGGGGCACGTATGTGTGGCTTTCGCTCACGAGTGCTTTTAATTTTTAGACTGAGCACTGGTTCTATCTGATTCTATATATTGCATACACGCTCAAAATATCCAACTGGGAAAAGAAAAGAGGGAAAGGAACTCACACCTTTGAAATGTCCAGTCCTAGAAGCCGCGATGGTACACTTGGTAACACGAGGGTTGCACTTTCACCATGGGCCCATGGACTTGTAGATTTCTTCGAAAACAACTATTCTTCCATCGTAGACACTTACACAATATAAAACAGTCACAAATTGTCGCAGATTAAAATGATTCAAATAGATTTATGGCTGGAGCTTTACGCCGACGGAGCTACACGACGCCATATTTTTAAGCAACTGACCGCAACTCGTTCGCTAGATGTCGCCTCGTTGACGCGCGGTGCGGGCGAGTGCGATATATATATGATTTGATGTGAAAGAGCGGGACAAGAGAGGATAGGTACTATATTTGAGCGTGCATACTAAGTTAATTAGTTTTGAAAATAATAACGAAACCCAACATCCCCCCGGGCTTGAAGGATTCCCTTCAAAAAAAAAGAAACAAAAACAAAGTAAGAATGATATACAGAGAAAAAAAAACGGAAAGGAAATAAATCGTAGGGTATCTACTCTATGCTTGACTTAAACCATTATAAAGTAAGATTTAAATTAATGTTAACATGCAAATATAAAGTGACAACCCTACTGCGTGGGCAGTGGGCACAACCGCACTACAGGGCGCTCTAGTAGCTCCGCAACTCGGACGATTCCGTCGCGACCAGGTAAAAGACGAGTTATAATACCGATAGGCCATTGCACAGGCGGTGTGTTATTTACGTTGATAAGCACAACTGTACCTACGGCTAAAGGTTTAGCTGGAGTGTTCCATTTTTCCCTGCTTTGCAAGTTGTGCAGGTACTCCGTTCGGAACCGTTTCCAGAAAGATTGAACGATCGAATCTAACAATGAATAACGCGTTAAAAGATCCGTTCTTTCCTGGCTTAAATCAGCGGCGGGTAAGTACTGCAACGGTGCCGGACATATAAAATGAGCAGGTGTCAGTGCACTGGGTTCCGAAGGATCGGAACTCAAAACGTAAAGAGGTCTACTATTCATAATGGACTCAATTTGGCTTGACACTGTCAAAAATTCCTCATAGGTCAAAATTTGTTTGCCTATAACGCGATGAAGGTGCGTTTTAAAGCATTTAATGTTGCTTTCCCAGGCACCTCCGAAATGAGGTGCATTTGGAGGATTTAAGCGCCACGTTATACGGAGCTTTAAGAGCTCTTCTTGAAACGTTTTATAATAATCGTCAGTTTGAAGAAAAGAGTGGAGTTCACTCAAATAAGCCTTAGAGGCTACGAAGTTAGTTCCATGATCACTATATAGCGTCTGGCACGACCCACGGCGGGAAATGAACCTTTTAAACGCATCTAAAAATGCCGCAGAACTAAGAGATGAAGCGAGTTCAGTATGGACCTTGGTAACCATACAGATGAAAACACAAAGCCTAAAAACGTGGACGACCGACTTAAGAAATCGGTGCCATGATGAAAATTTCGCTCCTAGCTCCAGAAGCCAGTGACCACTGCTTCCTTCATGGGTAGCTAGAAGGGAAGCAACTTTTTGCTCTGCTAGCACCGTAGCCGTTGGCATAAACTTAGCTATCGGCCATTGGTTAACTGGTAAAGGAGCCCAGGACGGACCCTGAAACCAGAGAATGTGATCCTTCAGGCTAGAAGGCAGCAGTCCTCGTGATAAACAATCGGCGGGGTTCTCAGGTCCGGACACATGATAAAAATGTTCCGGGGCATAATTTGTTTGACATTGAGCGATGCGGTTGGCCACATAGGTAGCAAACCTATGCGGAGATGAGTGCACCCAGCACAAAGCTACCTCTGAATCCGAAAATGCGTAAACATTGTCAATATTGTGGCGTTCTGATAACGTGTCGTGTACGACGCGTAACAGTTTTGACATTAAGACAACCGCACAGAGTTCCAAGCGAACAACCGTCACCGTCTTAACCGGAGCTACCTTAGACTTGGAGCAAATCAAGCGAATGACGGGATTCTGATTGTCCGTAACAACATGTGCGTAAATGACGCAACCGTACGCCTTTTCACTGGCATCGGCAAAAGCAACAAGAGTCACTTTTGAGGATTTTTCAATGCCTAGATGTCTAGAAAATCTAAGCTCAGAAATAAGCGGCAATTCGTTGACAAACTTGTGCCATAGGCTTAAAATGTTCTGAGGTGGCAAATCATCCCAACCTTGTTTTAAAAGCCACAATTCTTTTATGAGGAGTTTCGAATATAAAATAATAGGCCCAACCAGGCCAAGAACGTCATACAAGCGTGCGGTGGCAGAAAGAATAGCTCGTTTCGTGCCTGTCAGCGGGGGAGGCGAGACGCTGAAAACGAACTCGTCAGACCCAGGAAGCCATTGCAGGCCAAGTATTTTTAGCGAGCCGCTGTCATCGAAAGTGACGCATTCAGATTGGCGATGGGTTGAAAGTATGGTTTCCAGAAACTCAGGAGAGTTACTGGTCCACTTAACTAAATCGAACCCACCAGCCTTGAAGAGGCTAATTAACTGGGCCGCTGTCGTAACTGCTTCCTCATGGGAAGAAGCAGACGAAGCTAAATGTACTTATATTATTATATCTTAAGAATATTTTTAACCTCACTAATCTTAGCACCTAAATTCTCATGTAAGTGACATTTGTCTTAATGAGAAATAAATGAATTCCAAACTGAAATCGTCCATGTAAACGTCTCTTTCGAGGACATCAGCAGCGAGCGGGTACCTTTCGCGTTCGTCACTAGCGAGCTGACGAAGCGTGCGCAATGCAAGGAATGGCGAACACCGAAGACCAAACACGACACGATTGAAACAATACGCATTTAAAGGTTCTTCAGAAGAGAAACGATATAATATCCTTTGAAAGGAGCGGTGCGGAGGATGTACTTCTATACATAAGTACATCTGACGAACGTCAGCGAAAAAAGCGATGCGGAATATGCGAACATTCAGAAGTATCTGAAAAATATCAGCCTGCAAATTGCAACCGGTATGCAGAAGGTCATTCAAGGACAGACCGCTGTCTGTCTTACAAATTCCATCCAAAACCAAACGTACCTTAGTAGTCACTTTATCATTTCGGATTACTGGGTGATGCGGTAGAAAAAAAACCGGGGCTGCGAAGATCTTGAGGAGGAACGAGGGAAATAATCCCTTTCTTCAAATAGTCGAGAATAATCTCATTATAACTGTCATGAAGTTGCGGGTTGCGAGAAAATTTATTTTCGAGCATTAAAAATCTCTTTTTTGCGGTATAAAAAGAATTACCTAAAGCGTTAGGACTTTCTTTAAAAGGAAGGTCTACAGCGTAAGATCCATTATCGTTACGAGTAGTGGTTGAGGTGAATATTTGTTCACATGCCTGGTCTTCCGGGCTTAAGAACTTTGCATTCAAAACCTCTTCTTGAGACCAAAACTTTTCCAAACTTTGGTTAAGCGGTTCATGCGTGAAAGCACAGAAAGCGCGAGTCTCGCATTGCGGTGATGACTGCCAATCGACGTCTCCCATAATGAGATAACCTAGCGTAGTCTCTAAGGCAGTAGGTAAGCTAGCGTTACGAATTTTATTATTTAATAATATTTCGCAGAAGAAATTGGTACCTAATATCATGTCAATTGGTCCAGGTTTGTTAAAACTATCGTCCGCGAGCGGTATATTCTCAAATAATTTTAACATCGATGAGTCTAATTTCTCTTCAGGCAATTCTGAAGTAATCTTTTCAATTACAAGCGGTTTAGCCGAGTAAACGTGCGGATCGTCAAACCTAGAGCAAAAACTTATATATGAAAGACCGATAATTTTCATAGACATATCTCCAATTCCCTTAACAGCTGAGTAACGATTTTTATTGGAAATTGGCAAAGATAAACGTTTGCAACAGTCAAGCGTGATATAATCCTTTTGCGATCCAGGATCAATCAGAACTCGCAAACATTCACCAGAAGCATTATTTGCTTGAAGAACCTTAACTTTAGCGGTACCCAGGAAAGTCAAAACATCCTGGCCTTCATCCTCTGACGCGCCGGTAACCGGCGCAGAAGCTAAATAACTCAAGGTTGATTTAGGTTGCGAATGATTGTCGGCTTTATTCCCTTGCGCATTAGGTTGCATATCGTTTGTCACTTTTTTACTATCTTCGTAAACACAAACAGCTTGCGGCGACGTACCTACACTGTAGGTACCGCTTGACGACGGCGGCCCTAAGCTGGACTGCTTATTTGTCATCGAATTAAAATGTAACAATGTATGATGCTTGGAGGCACATACACTGCAAGTGCGTTCGGAACTACACGCGGAAAACTTGTGTTTGTAACTAAGGCAGTTATTGCAAATTGAATTAGCTTTAACGAATTTATACCTTTCATGCGGTGTCATTTTTGCAAAAACTGAACACTGATACAAATGTTCATGTTTATTGGTTTTGCACAAGTGGCAAACTTGCGTTGGAGCGGGTCGCGGACTAACAAAAGATTTGGTTTGAATGTTTTTTGGAGTAGGCAAGCCTTTACTATTATTAATCTTAGGCGCGGAATAAGTAGGTCTTAACGTCGAGTGAGGTATGACCTTGGACTGTTCTTTAATGAACTCAACAAGATTGGCATAAGTCGGACATTTTTCTTTGCGGTAAAACATTTCGAACAATTTGACGGATTCCGAGTCCAGTCGTTGTAATGCGAGATGCAGAAAGAGGAAATCCTGTAAGTCTGTCAACTTTAGCGCCTTTAGCGCTCGTACCGAAGCATCAAACGTGCATAAAAATGCGTCTAAATTCGCTTCCGAACCAGTGGAAATAGGTTTAAAATCTAACAGCTGATTCACGTATCCAGCGGCTAAAGCGCGCTTATCCTCATATTTATCAATAAGCGCTTGCCATATAATTTGATAGTTTTCACCCGTGGCGGGCAACCCGGCACAAATAGATCTCGCCTTATCGCTCAACTTGCCTACTAAAAACTGCACACGCTCACTGTCCGATAGGTGCGGATTATTATGAATTACACTCTTAAATTGCTCATAAAATAAAGGCCAACTTTGAATGTCACCGTTAAATGGTAACAATTCAATTGCGGGCAACTTATGTTTAACGGCATAAGATTGACTTTTCTGTACCTCGTTGAGATTAACTTTAATGTCAGCGTGTACTCGTTTAATCTGACAATACATTTCATCAAAAGAGATCAAAGGTTGATAATTGGGCGTAGCGTTAGGTTTATGCTGAATTAACTTCATATTATAATCGTCAAGAACGCGTTCAAAATCAGACCGTAACTGGTCTAAACCTGCGATATTATTCAAAAAGAGATTGCGCTGAGGTTCATCTTGTTGTGCCTTTAACGATAATGTATAAATATTTTGTAAGCGCATAAACAATGCATTACGTTTTCCCTCAAGAACAACCAGATCGCCAACACGGCTGGCTGAGGGCGCTGAGGCGTCTTTTTCGTCTCCGCCCATTGTAAAGAAAACTAGGTAGTAAACTAATAAACAGTCACTATACCTACGGGACCAGCGTCAAACAATAAAACAGGGCACTATAAGCGGCGTAATTACTCAATACTAAATTGAACCTTAGTACGAATAAATAGAAGCGTATTGACAAAAGAATGATACTTCGCGAAATCCGCGCAAATAAGCAACGTAGTTAGTGAATTCAGGTACAAAGAACGACAAATGTTCTATTTTAAATACTAAAGTAATAAAGCGGTTTAAATTATAAGATTTATAAACAAAAATGCGGTGCACGAAAAGAAGGTTGTAACTATATATGATGTACGCGGCGCTTACGCCCTTTATCACAGCGAAACGAAACAGCTAGAAGCGCGATGTAATATTTTGTGTAAGTGGGCAGGTTTAAGTTACCTACGTATGTACTACGACGCAATGGAATGTCGATTAACTGCGAATACGAATTTATAAAACTAGGTATTTGCACTTACAATGCCGATTTGCGGGTGTGACAAAGCAATATCAAATTAGCTCCTTGCGGTGCGGGTTAAGAAATAAAAAGAAAATATAGGAAACTAATTCGACGAGTCAAGCATCAAGTATGTACCCAGATTTACTTCGAAGCAGAAATTAAGAAGTGTGATTTTGATTTCAATAATTATGAAATATGTTACTACTTTAATGCGTAGAACCAGGTTGGAAATAAGCGATTACGCTGGAGAATCAGATTTAAAAGACCAGACTTAACAATCCGGTTTAAGAAGGACCATAAAATTGGATGAAAAACTTACTTATTTTGAAATTTAACTCCCAATTTTAAATATTTATATTGGCGGGGCACGTATGTGTGGCTTTCGCTCACGAGTGCTTTTAATTTTTAGACTGAGCACTGGTTCTATCTGATTCTATATATTGCATACACGCTCAAAATATCCAACTGGGAAAAGAAAAGAGGGAAAGGAACTCACACCTTTGAAATGTCCAGTCCTAGAAGCCGCGATGGTACACTTGGTAACACGAGGGTTGCACTTTCACCATGGGCCCATGGACTTGTAGATTTCTTCGAAAACAACTATTCTTCCATCGTAGACACTTACACAATATAAAACAGTCACAAATTGTCGCAGATTAAAATGATTCAAATAGATTTATGGCTGGAGCTTTACGCCGACGGAGCTACACGACGCCATATTTTTAAGCAACTGACCGCAACTCGTTCGCTAGATGTCGCCTCGTTGACGCGCGGTGCGGGCGAGTGCGATATATATATGATTTGATGTGAAAGAGCGGGACAAGAGAGGATAGGTACTATATTTGAGCGTGCATACTAAGTTAATTAGTTTTGAAAATAATAACGAAACCCAACATAAACCAATATCTTAGAAAACTTGTATACTCACCTTTATAAAGGTCATGTTTTCCTGTAAACAGAACAAATATTATCATGAAGTAAACAAGTTAAGTCCTAAATAAAATAGGGTAGTTTAGGAATTATATAATCATGGTATTATTTCAAGTTGCAAACTTTGATATTGTATTTCGGAACTATTTCCTTTCCTTTTAACGTTTTCCTGGAGGCACCAACCGTCGTTTTTTTAAATGGTATTCATACTATTTAATTAACATTAACGGTTTTGAGTTTTTATTTCAAAAATAATGTTAATAGAAATAAAATATTTAGCAACATTGTGCTTGATAGCACAATATTGCTATACTTACTGAAGAATTTTTCTTATGCTCTGAAACCGTGAATGCCGTAATACAATTTTTGACAGTCGCATGAATTTCGGACGATGTTAATATTTTTCTATGGGCCTGCGATGGTGTTTCCATACAAAACTGATTTCAAAATTAGTTTTTTTACCTTTAATAATTAATTTATATATTCTTTTAGTTTTTAGCCATTAAAAGAATGTCACAATTTTTTATTGTGATCTCAGTATTCTCGCAAAATATGGATGTAAAAGTCTGAAATAAAATGATTCTAAATGGCTCGATAATTAAATACCGTTATTGTACCTACTCGGCGCGTGGGTATAAAAAAAAAGAGTTACCATTGACCAATAATTAAAATGTACTCGTACCTTAGCAGAGGTATGTCCAAGTTGCAATTTCCTTCCTTTCCTGGCTTCATCATAGACCCAGTCTCTGACTACTCTTTGCACGTCCGCCCTCTCGGGATCTAATAGTCTCAGTGAGGTTATATTTGTTCCACCATATTTGAATTCTTCTAGATCAACGCTGTGTAAGTCCTGTTGAAGTAAAAAGTGTTAAGCTTACACTAGATGATGAGTCAGTAGAACGGGCCGGGTCGTGACCGACGTGAAAACGTCATGTGACCTCCGAGGGCTTCGGGCTCGGATGTGATTCTTTCTATAGAAATTGATTATCTCGTCCCGCTCTAGTGTGAGTCTACCTTCTATTGATTAAAAAAAATTGGTAACGTCTCGTAAATTTCAAGAAATCCTTCTCATATACAAAAATACAAGGTATATACCCAAAGTATAAGTACTGTATGTGAAAAAGAAAGGCAAGTCAAAATTCCTTAAAATGGGTAATTCAGGTCACATTCCTCAAAAATATAGAACCTAGTAAAAACAATATTACCAGAGAAGTGATGAGATAGCTGTGATAGTCCGACATCATGCCAATCTGCTGCGCCTGCTGCAACACATCTCGAATTCTGTCTGTCGCACAGTCGAGCACTATGTGCGACTCCGCCGAGTTTTTGATTTGTTTCAGTAGCGGCCTGCATGAATAAACGGTTGACTTGAGTTGACATGTATAGTGGTTATCTTTGCAAGGAACCGGTCATCACTTTTTACTCGCGATTGAAAGAGATGGAGATTGTTATTATGACGCTATCATGTTGAAAAGAACTATCCGTACACATTAAGCGAAAAGCCTCACTGGCACTGTTGCGTTTTTGTTTGTTATTATGACGCTGTCATGTTGAAAAGAACTATCCGTACACATTAAGCGAAAAGCCTCACTGGCACTGTTGCGTTTTTGTTTCTATGAAAAAACACATTTTGCATAACATCTCAAATTCTGTCTCCGTCGAGTTCTTGATTTACTTCAGTAGAGACCATCGAATAACGATTGACTTTAGTAGAAATGGGGTTATCTACGTGACACGTGGTTGTCACTTTCTAACACGGCACGATTGAAAGAGTTGGTCATTCTAAGTGTGCCTGAGTGGCGAGCGTGCGGCGGAGCGGGCAGCGTCTATGTGCTATGAGCAGCGAGCACTGAGGACGCTCGCATACATTTTCTTGTGTTTTGAATGAACACCACACGCCCGCCCCGCTGCACGCCCCCTAGAGCGTCCACTTAGGTCTTACACTAATTATGACGCCTTCACGTCAAAAAGTCTTGCCATTGTATACGTGCATATTTAGTGGAATGTAGCGTTTCCTCACAAATAGGTTCTATTAAAAAACCTGAGTGACAATTTAAACAAGTAATGGGATTAAATCCCAGCTGCGGAGATTTCATAACTCGATTTCTACCTACTTGCCTAATTTTCCTTAGTAGCCAAAGTATATTATAAATACACGAAAATAAGGAACTCTAAATAAACATCGGCCTAGGCGCCGCCGCTCTCGTGATATGACTTGACCACCTAAATAATTTAGACTAAAACGGAACATGCCTATAACGAGTCCGATAGTTGCCGTACGGCGATCGGCCGCTACCGGAGGCACATCAGTCCATCGCTGTTCTCGTAGACTATCGTGAACGTCTTCCAGCCCCTCGCTAGTACCGTATGCCGTCGTTGAATGTTTACCTATAGTCATGTGAGTCCGGTAGTTGCCGCACGGCGACCGGCAGATCCAGGGGTCCGTGGGCCTTCAGCAGCTCCTGGAGCCGCACCAGTCCGTCGCTGTTCTCGTACACTATCGTGAACGACTTCCAGCCCCACGCTCGTACTAAGTCCACATAAGCCTGTTAAATACAAGTTAATAATAGACAAAAATCCCGAAAAGATCCCATAAAGGATGATTCATACTAGAACGGGACACGACGGGAAAATCTGTCAATTTCCATAGAAAACGTCACGTGACATCCGAGGCCTCCGAGCTATCACGTGATTCTTTCTATAGAAATTGACAGATTTTCCCGTCCCGTCCCATCTCGTCCCGTCCCGTGCTAGTGTGAGTCACCCTTAATCATGATGACTTGTGAAAATCGGTCGCCATTTTAAAAAAAAAGTTTCATTAATATGGCAATGAGTGTCAAGCTTTGTTTCAAATGTCGGTGCTCAAGTTAAAGTAACTATCATATACATAGTTAGCTCCAATCTCCGATATATTTAATGGAGACTACACACAGACTGGAGGGTGATATTTCCTTGACGCGCGCGCTTTTAGTAGTGCCATCAGGTCTCCAGATGTCTTACACTTGTCCCTCCATGTCTCCAAGTGCGGTCTGCACCAGGGACTGCATAACCGGAAAATAAAGGTACCGTTATAAAACGGTATGACGTCATACCGTATGATTTCGATATGGTTTCGGTACCGAAATAGCAATTAGCGATATCGAAATGTTACGGTACCGCTATTTTTTTTCGGTACCTATACCTTTTTAAAAAGGTACCGTTTGTGCTTTATGATGGTGCCGCCGAACGGTGCGCGGCGCCAGCCAACCAATCGGCGTGCTTACCTATACCTATATTTGTTAGATTGCGTTGAGTTGCGTGCAGTGGCTTCAGAATAGCGCGGCATATTTTGGTTCATGTATTTGCAGTGTGTTTGTGGTCTCGCGAGGTGCGTTCGCTGTTTTAGTTGTATTGATATATACATATATACGAAATCCCGAAAAAATATCCTAATTAAGAGGTAATTGATACTTAACTATCAGTTAACTCATAATTAGGCTTTTTTTCACGATTTCTTGTTTGCCATAGTAAAAGTTGCTCAGTATGAGCCTCCCCTGTGCCCTGTTCACTCCTGCTCTAAGACCCACACTGAGCAACTTTTAGTATGGCAAACAAGAAATTTCAATGCCTAAAGAGTTAAAAAAGGGATTGTATATTTGTATTGTGTAATGTTAAATTTTTTAAGTGTGAAGCTTGATACTTTGTGTATAGATTTCTTATTAAAATAAAAAAAGTGATTTTATGGTTTTCCGAAATTTGTCCCACAAGGGGTAAAAAATGGGTTGAAAAATTGTATGGAGGCTATGTGCTTTTTAGGTGAGAGTCTTGAAAGTTCGTCCATAGGTTACTAATTGTAAAACAAGTAAACTAATTTTAGCGCTGTTTGATATTTCTCCCGCCCAGCGGGGAAAAAAGAGGGCTTAAAGTTTGGATTAACGAAGAGTCAAAACTACTGAAGCTAGAAAGTTGGAACTTGCACAGCGGGCTACTTATTCAACGTGTATACATAATAAGAAGCGAGCTTGACATTTTCAACCCCTAAAGGGAAAAGAGGATCAACATTTTGATGTTTGACAATGTACAATTTTAAGTGAGAGACTTGATAATTTGTGTGTAGATTTCTTATTAAATAAAGAAAAGTGACTAGGGTTTTTCGAAACCAAGAAAACCTATTTTCTCAGAAAGAAAGTAAAAATGGAAAAATGCATCTTGGGCGCGCTCGAACTCGCGAATCTGGGATATCATCCCACTGCTCTGCCATCTGAACTACTGAGACCACACCCGTGTCCCCGAATTTCAACTTCAATAGCATACAAGGGATGGTGGAGATAATATCCCTTGAATGCTATTGAAGTTAAAAAGTTTAAATATGCACATCAGGTTTAATTTGTAATGTGTACAATTAATACGTAGCGATTTAACACGTTCGCGGACGCTTGGTCACACCTCTGGGACACCTTAATTTTGTATGGGAATTTTACGACTGCTATTGCATACCTGTCACAATAAAGCTAAAATCAGGATTCTTATGTGACGCGAAATTCTATACAAGTCGAATGCAATGCAAGTCCCGTCATTATGAAACCATTTCTTTTACACTATGTGACACCAAATGCTATACAATTCGGATGCTTGATATAATACCTAGTCAAAATATGATCTTATATGACACCGCATGTTATAGCATTCGACTATGTTGGCATGTCTGTCATACCGTTCACTCGGGTGAGCTGCTACGTCAACAACTATGATAAATTCTTTGCCATAAAGTAAAGTAGAAGTAATATTTCATCTAATACTTATAGGATTTAACGGCTAGGGCCTTCTTCACCAACCAGCACATAGCAAGTATCCGAACTTTGAATTTAATCATGTAAACTGCGGCCCTACACAAACAAAATACATGCCACATGCTTACCATAATGTTAGCGCTCAGCATCGACTACGAATAGGCACAATATTCACGATTATATGACTAAAATAATTACTATAGAGTAGTAGAATAGTAAGTATAAACATGCCTCACTTTTCTTTATTTACAGTAGTCAGAATCAAGTTGCATTACAAAAAACAATCAGTAAAGAGATTTGTTTATAAAACCACAACCAAAAACATACATAAACTGTAAAAAAAACATTACTAACGATGTTACAAAAAATCCGTAAAATAGCGTGTGCATGCGAAATTTGGCCACATTTTACGCGCCCACTCCCAGACGCACGCGAAGGGCTACTGAGGAGTCTTCCATACAAAGACGAATGCTATAGCATACGCGTCACAGAAAGGGGGGCACAATTTGAGATGTCACAGGATAATTTCTAACCGTCATAAACTATGAAATATAACAGTATGCATTCTGTGATTTTAGTGAATGGTAGAGGAAATGTTGGTTAATAATATTATACTGTGGCCAAGCGGATTGGTAAGCATACTGACGCAGAAATCTAAACCAAATAACGGATTCAATAGCAGGCGCGTCACCAGATGAAGTACAAAAACGGATGCTATGCAATCCGCGTCCGCGAACGTGTTAAAATAAAATTAACCACTAAAAGATTAAAAAGCGGGTTAGAAGTTTGCATAGCGATGGCGTAAAATTCTGATTGAGAGACTTAAAACGTTACGGATAAATTGGTGAAATACCAAAAATGTAATTTTAGGAAATTCTGTAGGGGTACAGGGGGTTTAAATTGGTTGAAAAGTTGTATGGGGGCCTGTGTGATTTTTTGAGTAAGTCTTAAAAGTTTTTCCATTTCATATGTATTATATAACAAGAAAACTAATTTCAGTGTTAATTTATTTCTTATTAATTATTATATTCTTTCCGAAAGAGGATAAAAAGGGGTTGAACTTTTGTATTAATGCAGAGTCAATACTGCTGATGCTAGAAAGTTGGAATTTATACACTTAAATACTTGTATAATCAAAACAATATAATAAGATACGAGTTTGAAAAATTCAGCCCCTAACGGGTTAAAAAGGGTCTTGAAATTTTGTATGGAAATGGTGTAAAATGCTAAATGTGTGAAGTGAGAGACTTTATGGTTTTTCGAAATCCATTCCCCGAAGAGGTGAAAAATGAGTTGAAAGATTGTGTGATTTTTCAAACAAAAGGGAATAATACGGGTTGAAAGTTCGAATTTTATCCCCTAAAAGGGTTTAAATAGGTTTAATAATTGTACGACGCTGTGTGATCTTTCAAGTGATAACCTTAGAAGTTCGTTTGTACATTACTAACAGTTAAAGAACATAGTAAATTTTACCGTTAGAAATATTCCTCCCCAGTGGGTATACAACCGGGTTGAAAGTTTTTGGTATAATATTAACGTAGAGTCAAGACTACTAAAGCTAGAAAGCTGAAATTTGCGCAGTGGGCTACTTATACAACTAGTACAAATAATAAGAAACAAGTTTGACATTTTCAACCGGAATAAAAGTTAGTATGGAGATAGTGTAAAATAGAAATGGGATAAAAAGAGGATGAAAATTTGTAATAACGCGGGGTTAAAATACTGGTGCTATTATGTTAAAATTTGCACATTGAACTACTTATATAACTAACACAATATACTTAATAAGCAGAGGCCTGAATTTTCGTGACATTTTTGAGCTGTCATAGGGACTTCTCATTTATCGACTTCGGATATTCACATTTATTACAAAGAAAAGATCCATAACTCAGGAACAAAATATATCTATATATATAAAAGAAGAAGCTGATTGACTGACTGACTGACTGACTGACATATCAACGCACAGCCCAAACGGCTGGTTCTATAGACTTCAAATTTGGCACATAGGTTCCTTTTATGATATAGGCGAGCACTAAGGAAGGATTTTTCAAAATTCACCCCCTAAGGGGTTGAAACGGGGGTCCAAAGTTTGTATGGGGAAACAAGATTACTTAGACTATTTTATCTGAAACTTCACAGCAATATTCTTTAAGGTAAATGAGTAAACACGTGCTTCAGGTTTTTTGAGAATTAGACCCCTGAAAGGGGTAAAAGGGGTGCAAAAGTGAAAAAATCAACATGGGTAGCGTTTATATGGTTTTTCGGGTCGCTAATCACGAAAAAAGCAACGATTTAAAGATCCAATGTGGCGAATGTGGAATACCATCCTCCCCTATTGGTATGCGATGGGTTTGAAATGTCAACATATAAATATGAGTGTCGTTTTTTATTAAAATTAAGTAAAGTAAAGTAAAGTAAAATAAAATAAAATAAATTGAAATAAATTAAATTAAAATAAATTAAACTAAATTAAATTAAATTATTTTAAATTAAATTATATTATATTAAATTAAATTAAATAATGAAATATAATATATGATAATGAAATGAAATGAAATGAAATATATAAAAGAAGAAACTGAATGAATGACTGTCTGACTGACTGACTGACATATCAACGCACAGCCCAAACCGCTGGTCCTAGAGATTCCAAATTTGGCACGTAGGTTCCTTATAAAGTCTAAAGGTGCACTAAGAAAGGATTTTTCACAATTTAACCCCTAAGGGGGAGATTTGGGGGTCCAAAGTTTGTATAGGGACACAAGATTAGTTGTACTATTCTATTTGAAACTTTACAGGAGTATTCATTAAGATAAATGAGTTTACACCTGTTTTAGGTTTTTTGAGAAATAAGCCCCTAAAAGGGGGAAAGGGGGTGAAAAAGTATAAAAAACAACATGAGTATCGTTTTTATGGATTATCGGGTCGCTGATTACGAAAACAACGTAGATTTAAAAAATCCAACGCGGCGATTGTGAAATATCATCTGCCCTGTTGGGACACGACGGGGTCGAAATCTAAAAATATCACTACGGGTGTCGTTATGTGTTTATTTCTGTTTCTAGAGATTCTAAATTTAGCACTTAGGTTCCTTATAAAGCGTAGGGGTGCCAAAGAAAGGAGTTTTCAAAATTCATCTCCAAAGGGGGTGAAATGGGGGTACAAAGTTTCTATGGGGAAACAAGATTAGTTCGATTATTTTATTCGAAACTTCACAGGAATTTTCCTAAAGATAAATGAGTAAAGACGTGTTTCAGACTTTTTGAGAAATTAACCCCCAAAAGGGGGGAAAGGGGTAATATAGTAAAAAAACAACATGGGTATTGTTTTTCTGGTTTATTGGGTCGCTGATTTCGAAAACCATAACAATTTCAACATCCAACGATGCGGACGTGAGATACCAGCTTCCCTGATGGGGTGCGATGGGGTTGAAATCTCAAAATATCAATATGGGTGTCGTTTTTATATTTATTTCTGGTTCTAGAGATTCCAAATTTGGTACGTAGGTTTCTTATAAGGTGAAGGGGTGTACAAAGGTAGGATTTTTTAAAGTAGGGGTAAAATGATGGTTCTAAGTTTGTAAAGGGGAAACAAGAACAGTTACGACTATTTTATTTGATATGGGTGTCGTTATCGGGTCACTGATTTCGAAATCAACAATGATTTTCAAATCCAACAACGATTTTCAAATCCAAATTAGCGGACGTGAAATAGATAAATAAATCTCCGTTTTAGTATGACGGATGAAGATTACGTTTAGTACGCGGGCGAAGCCGCGGGTTAAAGCTAGTTCCTGATAAACACACAAAATAAATGCCCTGACCAGAATTCGAACCCGGGACCTCCGGTAGGCAGGGTCACTACCCTCTATGCTAGGAGGCCGTTAGATTATAGCACGCATATGACGGAAGAATAAGAGTAAAAGTAAACAACTGGCGGTCTTATCGCTAAAGCGATTTCTTTCAGATAACCTTTGAATACTAAGTACATTTGAGTCTTTTATCCCTACGTTTCGAAAAAATATTCCATGCGATCCATTTAAATAAGCAATAATCACGAACCCTCAGACGTTATTTCAGGACACACACATTTGAAAATCCCATAAAAACTGAAAGTTTACAAAATAATTCTGACCAAAATAAAATTATTTGCGAACGAAGTCGCGGGCATCAGCTAGTGACGATAAAAACACGAACAAATATGAATATGCACATTGTGACCTCCCGCGACGGCTCCCCACGCACGCCTCGTCATTTCGTTTGTCGGCTTTTACGCCGCGCGCACCGCGGTGAACAAGTAAGTACCTGCATCGTTCAAACGACGACCGTAATAATTTCGGTACCGAAATTATATCGGTATGATACCGTTATAATACAGGTATAAGTACCGCATTGAAAAATTGCGATATATATCTTTTTATTCCGGTACCGTACCGCTATATTATACCGGTATAGTTCTACCTCTATTACATTACGGTACCGGTATCAAATATCGGTACCATACCGCTTATACCGTAACGAAAACGGTCCCTGGTCTGCACAAATTAATTTGCAATACTAGATGTGCACGTGGCATACATACCCGGCTCAGCGCAGCAGGGTGAGGATACAGGTTGACGAGGCATGACTCGCGGCGCGTGCGGTAGTCCCATCGGGTCTCTAGATGGGGCAGTTCCATTGTGTCACAGATGGACTGCACGTGGGCGGCCGCTGGGGCACTCTGTGGTCCAAAGATGGCCGCCACTCCGCTCCGAAGCAGGTGGCATACTACGAGCAAAATTGTTTAATTGTACAAATACAAAAGTAATAATTCACTATCTATCGCCAATTTGGTAAATAAGCACGTCGACAAATGTATTTTCTTATTATTATTGTTGTTTTGTTTTATTGTTTTATTTTATGGAGAACCAACAGCTGATAAATTTACAGTATTCAACAAGATAGGACTCAGAAAGCCTATTACAGGATCTCGCAGATAGTTACAAGATAATCAATTAAACTAATGCTAACACCTATACCTACGTACACACAGGCTCACAAAAGTTAGAATGTAATAAAAAGAAGGAAAACAAGATAGAAGGTTGAATTAGATAAATTAACTAGTGGAAAAATTCTACAGTCATATTAACAATTCACTCACAAATAACACCGCCTAACCAACATTTAACCAACATTTGCCTCACACTCGAAACACTACAGTTAAATATATCTATATCAATTTCCTTTGACAGCTCATTTAGTCGACGACTCGCTCGGACTAGGAAGCTATTCTGTCTATACTTGGATGATGCAGTTTTGACAGATAATGGGGGATAGTACCTTTTACAACGATAGGGGGTATTAAAAGCAAGCTTTCCAAGTAACTCAGAACAATCCGTTGCACCAGAGGTTATATTTAAGAGGAAGGTAATATCAGATATATCACGTCTTTTTTGCAGTGAGATTAGGTGGTGCTTCTTACAAATACCTAAGTAATTGGATGAACTATAGTAATGTTTAAGTTTATAGCATAAAAATTTGATAATTTTTTTTTGCACGCGTTCAATCCGGTCCACATAAGTATTATAGCAAGGGTTCCAGACCTGTGATGCGTACTCTAATTTACTCCTCACATATGAACAATAAAGGACTTTAAGGGTTTTAGCTTGAGTGAAGTATATAGAATTACGCATTATAAAACCTAGAGATTTAAGTGCTCCACTAATAATATTATCAATGTGTTTATCAAATAGAAGTTTGGAATCGTGAGTAACTCCCAAGTCCTTCATGTAAGTTACTCGCTCCAGCGGGTGGCCCTTTAGTGTATATGATGTGGAGGTCACGTTACGTTGCCGGGAAAATGTAATGGTATAGCACTTGGAGGGATTAAGCTCTAGCTTATTTGCTTCACAGTACACATCCAGGCGGTCCAGATCGGACTGCAAAGCCATGAAGTCGTGATTGGATTTAATCTTACTAATGATTTTCATGTCGTCAGCGAAGCAAAGAAGTTTCGAGTGCAAAAAGCACTTACCTATATCGTTAATAAACACGTTGAATAAAAGCGGGCCGAGCAAGGAACCTTGAGGGACGCCACTTGGGACTGTCACCCATCCAGATATATAGTTATTAACCACGACAGCCTGAGACCTATTATTGATATAAGAGGAGAACCACCTTAGCAAATCCCCATGTATTCCCATGTCATATAGCTTGCATAACAATAACCCATGGTCAATCCTGTCAAAACACTTGCTATAGTCAGTATATATGACGTCAACCTGAAGGCCATTGTCCATTGCCTCAGTTACGTAATCATTCAGCAGAACAAGATTTGATACAGTTGACCTACATTGCAGAAACCCATGCTGGAATTGACTAAAAGAATTTTTAAAAGTATCATATACTTGTTTAAATACAATCTTTTCTAAAATTTTGGAAAGTATACACAATTTCGATATAGGTCTATAATTAGTAATTTCAGTTTTAGGTCCTTTCTTATAAACGGGGGTGATAAAAGCTGACTTCCATATGGAGGGAATTAAACACTCTGCGAACGATCGCCGAAAAAGTAAAACAATTGGACTTACCAAAATCTCAGCACAGTTAATTAGGAACTGAGCAGGTAGCTCATCAGGACCTGGTGACTTGGAGGGATCTAATTTAAGTAATAAGTTTTTGACAACGTCCGGATTAATTTCAATTAAATTTAAACTAGCCGTGGACTCAGTTGTAGGACAGGGTAAGTGGTCTATATTAAAAGGGCTCGAGGTTGTGAAGGTGGTATAAAATACTCAGAAAATGCGTTACAAATATGTAAACCTGAGTTAACTATTCTGTCACCATACTTCAGGCTGCCGGGTAAACTGTTGGAGGATGAGCGAGACTTCACAAACGACCAAAATTGTTTCGGGTTAGTAGCAATATTTTTTTCAACCCGTTGCATATATGAAATAAAACATGAATCCTCTAATTTACGTACTCTTTCCCTAAGAATGTTAAATGAAATTAAATCAGATAAATTATTGTATGTTTTATACTTTTTCTTAAATTTGTATTTTTCTTTAATTGCTTTTTTTAAGGAAAGGGAATACCATATGGGATAAGTCTCTTTTTTAACGGTTTTACTGGGTATAAATTTATTCCTGAGTTTCCTAAAGGTTCCGTAAAAAAAGTCAACAGCTTGGTCTAATTATTCTCATTACAAAGATTGTACATCTCATGGCACTTGAATGAATTTCGAGAAGTTCCTGATAATATCACTTCAAATGTTTAAATAAATAAACTTATATTTACCAACAAGAAAAATAGGAATGAGAGTAATATTATAAGATTACGTGTCAAACTTTTTCTCTCTCTCCAATCTCTCCATGTTTATTTCAAGTAAGTACCTAGATCTCGATAGGTAAATACATATCTATCAAGTATTTTGCCTCAGGTATTAAACGCTTGAAATAACTTGATAAATATAAATATACCTATAAAGTTGTTTCAAGCATTTAATACCTAAGGCAAAATACTTTCAAAATCCTTTGGAAAATATGTACCGAATGAAATAATGTTTAATTTTTTATCTCGCTTTCAACATTGACACGCTTATGTCTTGAAATAACTTTGCGCAAAGAGTAAATAATAGTCAGGAATTTGTATTCAAAAGAAAGAGTTTGTCATCCCGTCAACCCATCTCGCCAAATTGGATGCTTACCTACAGGCAACAGTGCTTGCACGAGTTTACCTGACCTTTTCATTTATCAAAAAAGATTCTAGAACTGTTTTGCTGAGCTAAATGCGAGCGGCATACTACGTTTATTTGCAAGAGAGATACGTATTCCCTTCAATCTAATTTGTTTTTCTGCGGTAAACAAATTTCCGATGCCACAGAGAGCGCTAAAAATCCGATTTTTATTTTTAACTAATTGTCTAATGCATCCCGAGTAATTCCCGACAAACAGTTATTCCTTCGAGCAACACAATCTTCAAACACGTAAGTTATTCCCGTAAATCAAACGTCAATATTCCAATACCTATCTAAACCTAAAACTATAAATATTTAAGAGCCAATTTAAACAAGTTAACAACCAGAGCTAGTAAAATAAATGAAAATCGAACGATTGCGGATTTGCATCTCCATCTCTGTCACACTTGCATATTAGAGTGACAGAGAGGTTTTCCGTCACTGCCAATTTCCGATGTTTGTGACAGGCGTGCAGCGTCGAGTCAAATAGGTATTCAAATCATATTTTCAAGAAAGGTATATATAATAACTTTTTCTGTTAATTGCATGAAATTACTATTATTATTATATACTAATGGGTCTAAAGCTGAGGGTCCACGCTTGTAACATTTTGCTGTATCGTATCTCCGTCGCGTATCATGATCGTATTTAATCTATATAGGTAGTGTGGATGCAAAAATATCGCTATGATTTGAGTCCACACTCACGATCTTTAGGCTGTGTTTCCATGTCATGCAAAGGCCTGTATTGTTAAAAACCATAATTCAATCACTTCATTTATCTATTCTCGCCTAGCGAAAGTAATTTTATCTCGGACGCGTTTGTTTTGTTTTAGTAAGTATACAATTTTAAGTGTAACCTACCTCTAATTAGAATCAAACATAGAATCCGCTTTAAATTAAATTCACTACAAACCAGGCAAAATATCCCTTACTTACCTCTTTTGGAAGCATGGAAGCTGTCTTGCGGTGAGATAGTCTCAACTTGAGCCAGGAGTTTGGCCCGCGGTAGTATGGCCCGGTCCGCGTTGACGCGTTCCACGGCGTAGCGGAACGCTACCTCCTGCTTGTCATCTTCGGGATGGAACAGGCCTCCTGCCACAGATAGTTCAATTGTTGTCGTGTGTGGTATAAGTTAGTTTATGTACCCACGCGTTCAGAATTGCATGGGCAGTTTATGAATGAATTCATTCATAAATTGCCCATGCAATTCTGAACGCTATAGTACAGTCACCTGTAATAGTATATGACGCTGTGAAGGCCGCAAAAATATGTGACACAGTCTTGTTTGTACCGCCATAAGAGCGTGTCACATATTTTTGCGGCCTTCACAGCGTCTTATACTATTGCAGGTGACTGTACATATCCTATGCTACCCTAATTGAGGCTTCGCCGCACGCTACTAATTTCTCATTGGCCCTAAGTAAATTGTAAATAAGCTTTATTTAAGTAGCAACTTGGTAGACAGTGTACAAATAAGTGATCCAGATTATGATTTCGTTAGCTATCTTAAATAATACTAATAACACGGCTTTCTTTCTTCGCAAATAACCCTAGGTTGTTTTCAAACTACAAAAGAATCATGGGTAAATTCTGAATAGAAGAAAGTTAGACACACTTTTTTACTGTAGAAAGATGCACGGTTTTGCCACGTTGCAGCTAATTAGGAAACCTAATTATCTTATTGCAAAGTTTCGTTCGTTTGAAATTGGCTTTAAAAAAAGCCTTGACTTTTTCAAAGAGCTCTTGTATGTCCTATTTAGCAGTTGATTTTATTAAGACATTTCAGTATGTTTATTAAGCTTATCGTGACGGTAGACGCGTACCTACCTATTTACACTTGAATTTTATTCAGATAAATTAGGAATATTATATTCCGAACTCATCAGGATTTTGATGTACCTACCTACCTAATCAAAAGTTGTTTGTGCTTATGTTTTGATCCAAAGTAGATCGTTCATTTTGAGAATTATAATCGACTCCTATTTCGAGTAGGTACATATGTACAACCTGCCAAATACATAAACAGTTATAATAAAAATCCTTACCAATCCTTATCGTATCTGGCAACGCAGAAAGATGACCGAAAAATAGGATCAAATAAATTGCCTTGGCCCCTCGCATTCTGAAACAAAAAAGTAATAAGTTGAATTTCGCACATTTTGCACGCAAAATGTTTGCCTAGTTTTGCGGTCACCTTGGTAAGGTTTTTAGGGGTCAACCGATATTTTAGGCAATGCCGTCTCTACGTAAATCCGATTATAAAATCGGTTTTTGTAAGTGCTGAAGTAAGCCTAATGAAGTAAGCTTAATTTGACCCTACTACAAGGATGACTCACACCAATCCGATCTGATCCGTTCGATACGGGACGATCTGTCAGTTTCTATAGAAAACGTCACGTGACCTCCGAGGGCTTCGAGCTATCACGTTATTTCTATAGAAACTGACAGATCGCCCTGGATCGGATCGGATCGGATCGGACTAGTGTGAGTCATCCTTAAGCGTGCTTTTAAGCTGGTGCTCTGGTGTTTATAAAAGTATAATATTATTATAACGATTTTTTTAACTAGCTGCAAAGGTACCTTAACTAGAATTAATTTCTTACAGGAATAATTCGCACACGCATTTTGTTAAACACCATATTATTACGGTTCCAGTAAACTTACAGCCTATCTAAGATAAAACTTTCGTCACCCAATTATCTTACAATAATTCTAGAAAAAGCAAATTTAACTCTACATGTGCAAATTTTCCAATCCACCTTGTTTACAGTGTAATGTTCGTGTAGATAGATAGAGCACTAAAAGTATCTCAATAACTGATCTTTCTTCCTTCTTCTTCCTAGCGTTTTCCCGGCTCCGCTTTAGCAACTAATCCCGGGATTTGGCGTAGGCGTTAGTTTTACGACTGCCATCTGACCTTCCAACTACTCTCTCTCTGAAACAAATTTCAGTCACTTGTCTACTACTAAGTAAATAGCACTCTACCATGAAGGGCGCGTACTCAATGAAATCAATTAGAAATGGCGCGAAATGTTTGCGGTGGAATGTAGGGTAATGTAGCATCCCCGCATTTCAAGAACGGACACCGTAATGAGGTGTACGGTAATTATTACTAGTTATGTATTGAACTTGAACATGAACTATGAGCACAAAACAGCATTTCTTGAGGAGCAAGTAGTAATTGATAGGCTTCGAATAGAGATAGCTTTCATATTACTAATTTAAAATAGGAACTTCGGGGTTTTTAAATAAAGAAAATCTTTGACTTGCCGTGCGATTTCAAGTTAAACGTTTTAAAAAATCTTTTATTGTCTGTGACAGGTCTGTCTTCCAGACCACCGGGACATTGTGGCCTTGGAGATTTCAAATATACCTATATACGCTGTTAAAATAAAAAATGTAATTGAAACATTATTAAATTTCAATATTGTAAAGTGTGTCAAATCAAATTAATTTCAGACACGTTCCTACTACGAAAGAGCAATACCTTTTAGGACACGTGCACAATGAAATCAATTAGAAGTGGCGCGGCATACTTGCGGTGGAATGTAGGGCGATTGAGCACCCCCGGCATTTCAAGAGCTTCTCATTACTGTATACGGTAATTATTACATGTTATAGACACAAACTATTAGTATTACTTATGTTTGGCTGGAAGCAATTAACTACCAATTTCTTCTAGCCAAACATAAGTAACACCAATAGTTTGTGTATCTTGTATCGTGGTATTCATTAGTAGCTACTTAATTGATTCCATACTAAATAAGGCGTTATTTTCCCAATAGTAAAGATGCGACATTATAATCTTTTCATTGACATATAGGTAATAAATATCTCTCTATAGTTTTCACCTTTGAAACTTAAGTTTTAAGAATTTTTGTGTATAATATTTAATGATAAAATACTTGGGGACAATCTTACATAGATCGACCTAGCCCCAAACTAATCAAACCTTGTGTACCTTATACTTAGTTATACATTCTTATACAATTTTTAACACAATTTGAATGCGATTTTGTATTTGTATTGTCATATTTAATTGACAGAAGTCAAATTAAAAAGTAACATCTCTTTTTACTTCGCCTAGACAAACAAAATCTTTACTCGTGCATTTTTTGCAATGGTTTTGCTAATAAAATATTACCTACTGTTATTTAATAGGGCAATCAAAATATTGTTTGTTTTTTTTTGCCAAACTTTAATAAAACTCTTATTGTTTCTTTTTACCTCAGGAATGTATGGTTAACATATTTCCCTTTCC
This sequence comes from Lathronympha strigana, assembly GCA_949128165.1. Classification (NCBI taxonomy): domain Eukaryota; kingdom Metazoa; phylum Arthropoda; class Insecta; order Lepidoptera; family Tortricidae; genus Lathronympha; species Lathronympha strigana. Next base: position 9,383,538 of record OX421911.1, read on the forward strand.
TCGCCGGCACCTATATATAAATAGAAAACGTCCATAACTCGGCAACAATATTCGTGATAAACACATAAATAAATGCCCTTACCAGGATTACCACTAAGCTAAAGCGGAGGCTTTTTTATATGAGTTTTTCGGAACTTATGTACGAAATATCATTTGATATTTACCAATCGCTATTCGGTGAAGGAAATCACCATACATGGTGAGGAAACCGGATTAATCCCGATATGGAAGTTCCTCTGCGTTGGAAGGTCAGATGGCAGTCGCTTTCGTAAATCAAGCGCCTACGCCAAATCTTAACTGAAACGCTACTGGAAAAAGCTAGAAATAATAAAATAGCGCTCTCTCACTCATACATGCCGATAATAACATTTCCTACCGTTTATCTTTCAGACTATTCTTTTATGGTCTCCGTGAAGCACTCAAAAACCCTTTTCGAAGTCAATCGGTAAGAAATATAAGATAATATTGATAAATTTAGACCCTTGTGGCTTCCTAAAGGTCTAATGCATCAAACCGTCGTCTTATTGTTAAGGTGACGGCTAGCTAGGTGTTACATGAGAGTAAATACGAGGTCCCGGGACTCCCGGGTCGAAGCATTCTTAATAATGAAGTAAGATCAGGCAACATGTCCCTCGAGTCCTCCTTTGTTTCACCGAATCACTTTGAACTCAGGCATTCGACACGGTCAGAAACTACACAACTACACATAAACTACACATAACCACCGTATGTTATGCCGTGCCGGTCATTTACGTTCGAGTAATCCATCATCACCTCCATTGTGTATGTCCGCCGGGCATCCCCCAGACCAAGTCCCCATATATTTATTGGCAGATCTGGCGGATATGCCTGAACGTGTATAGCCAGCATTACTGCTACTTACACAGACCACTTCAACCACAAGACGGAGCATATAAGACAACTCGCGATCACCACCGATATGCAATCCCGTACTAATTTTACTACGTTTACGACCTTGGACCTTACCATGACGTCTTAACGCGATTCAGTTTTGGTTCTTAACTGTGTGCTCAGTTGTATGGCAACGACTCAGTTTAGGCATTAGGTCCTAAACTGAATCGCGTTAAGACGTCATGGTTTTAGGCCCTTGGCGGTTACCACTGCAGCCTATTTACAAGTACAGTCGCCATCAGATATATGAGAGCAGGTGTTTATAAATATCTGAACACTTTAGGCCCCTGAACTCGTGTACGTCATCGTCGTCATCTGTTTTGCCGAAATGTAGGTATGAAGCAGAAATTTTTTTTGGCGTGTTCGTGGTTCATCCTTAGTAAAAAATACTCATTTAAAAAGTGAAATCAAACCTTGTATTGAAAGCCTATGGTCAGAGACACTCACTGTAATAGATAGAAATATATAGAACACATCCACATCCACAACTTAGAATGAAATATTCGTGATAAGTAAATACACAAATAAATGCATTGGTCTGTATTCAACCTCGGGACCTCTTGCTTCGTAGGCAGAGTCACTACCGTGTAGGCTAGGAGGCATCAGTCAAATCAGTACCTACTTAAATTTATACACTGGCCATTTCAATGGGGAGTGTGCTTACCGTAAGCTTTACGTAGCCACGATTCAATAGCGACTACGCGATACGAAAGTGTTTGCATCTCGCTCGTTCTAAACTGTGTGCTTACCAGGAGTTTGACATTTACTGTAGAAATCTATTATCGCTAGTTTACGTCAACTGACTGTCAGTGCATCCTGCTCGCACTAGCGGGTTGAAGCGTAATGCAACTGCAGATAACGTGTCGATTCTATCCTTCGAAATCTATAGCAACTCATGACGGTAGAGACACTGGTGAAAGCGAGTTGCAAATACTTACGGATCGCGCAGTCGCTATCGACTCGTGGCTACGTAAATGTATTTTAAAGGATAGAGGTATTAAACTACTAAATTAGCTTGAGACCTAATTTACTTATCAATGACAAACCACGACCTTACTCAGGGCTTAAGGTGGGTTGAAGTGTTAAACCGTCAGTCACCGTAAATATGTTCGTTAAATTTTATCGTTTAGGTTCATAGTACTCAGCCAAAATTCGTTCTTTTTTTATGTAATAAATACATGTAGGTTACGCTTACGTTAGTTAGTTGTTTCGTCTCATAGTGGTAGTTAGCGCAACTGGCCCTTAGTGTTTCTCTCTGTGGGCGGATAGTCGACTTAACTCTCGTTTTTGCCAATAACAAGCTTGTGAAAGGCAAAAAGAGAGACATAAATCTTTCCCTGTTTTCGTCTGGTGCCATTGTTTTTATATCAAACGATGTTGGTGCCCTTCAGGATATTTATGTTCCTTCTGTTTTAAGGATAGGTTTTCAAAAAACATAATTAATCGTACTCAGAAGATTGTTAGGTAGGTACCTACCGTTAATGTTTAAATATGGTACAATAGATGGATTTAAAAAAAAAACACCTACTTATTCCACCAGCAACTAGCATGCAAAAAACAAACACAAGCTAAATCGACCATGTTCAGGACATTTGCGTAACTTAATTATGAAAAGGAAAACTTGTTCATGTTTTGTGGTGAGACGTAATAGTAAGGTCATCAATCAACGTCGGGCATAACTGGATTACTTGTCTACTAGATGGAGCATATAAGACGACTCACTATCGCCATTATTAGGGCATGTGCGAATAGTACGCGAGATTTTCTAGGCTACTTTTTCCTATTGATCTCATTTTGAAAATAAATAGTAGGGTGCTCCAAAAAAATAAAGTTGAGAATACTCCGTCTCCACAAGGTTCTTTTTTGTCCAAAATACATGTACCAGTAATGCCCATTTTTAGAGTAATTAAACATTATGTAAAGGTCGCTCAAAGGGAAGTAATTTTTCAGTACAAACATGTATAAAAATAAAATAAGGCATTCATAAATCTAATATGGAAACGTTTTTAACGGCTTTTTATACAGTATTTCTACTAGTTATGAGTAATTAAAACAAATGTCACTTCAAATTTAGATTTTTGGGTCAGTAAGTAATATTTATTTTGTATTTTTTAATTGCAAAACGCAACAATCTGAGCGACCTCTAAATCAGGAACAAATGAGTTCAAATTGGGCACACAGAATACTATTTCATAATAGAATAAATGGAGCCTTGTGGAGGTAAAAAATATCATACTTTTTTATCTCCATACAAAGTTGGACCACACTAATAAATAGTATTATATTAGTAAACTTTATCTTTCTATTTGAAATATGAATATACGATGTTATATTTATGCTTATCGTCCGTTAACATTAACGTAAACTTGATTAATAAATTTCGACTACCATATCTGAAGAGTTGCCTCTTATTTTTCTCTACATTACCTTTTTTACTTTTGTACAAAAATACACGTGAGGTTTCCTTCTTCAGAGATAAAAAGTAAAGTTGTTTTCGTGATAGGACAGTGTAATAGCCATGAGTCATCGTAAGGCTGTTTTAATGTGGAGTCTGTAGGAGGAAGTCCCTGGCACAACCTTTTTGACCCGTGCAAAGAGAGTCCAGGTCAACGGATTTGTTAATCGCTGGGATACGAATCATTTTCAAAAGTATACAGTCAGTAAGAGTAAAATATAAAATTACTAGGTGGTGCCCACGACTTCGTCTGCGCAATATGTTTATAAATTGTAGCCAATGTGTTATTCTGATGTGTAAGCTATATTATTGTCAAGTTTAATTAAAATTCATTCAGTAGTTTTTACATGAAAGAGTAACAAACATCCATACAAACTTTTGCAATTATAATATTAGTAGGATAATTTATGGTACATATTCCTTTTTTGGACTGGTCTACTGGCGTAATTAAAATTCAAAATTCAAAAATTTATTCTGCAAGTAGGCCTCAAGGGCACTTTTACAAGTCAATAAGCATTACAATAAAGCATTTGCATGTACAAACATTTACAATATATAGTGAGAAGTAAAAGTATAATCTAAATACTGATAATACAACAGCCAAGACCTGGGTAAACAATATTTAAATAAATGTACTAAGTAATATGACAAGAGATGTATAGTCTCTACAGTTAATAATAAATTAAGTTTGGAGATGTAGAAGGTCCCCCAACGTCAAAATAAAATACGATTAAAATTTGGAGATGTAAAAGGTCCCCATAGTCAAAAAATTATACTAATAGGATTTGGAGGTGTAATAAATAATAATAATGTTATAAATAACACATTACCTTACATTAAAACAGTTGATTCTGTTTCAGTATAACGCGAATGAGAACAGACCCTGGCAAAATTATGTGACGTTTTACGGGAAATGGTACCTTATGAGGGTTTCTATTTACGGAGATATTCCATGTTTAGTAAAAGGTGGCATAAATGGCGATTTATTTATTATTCCTATGTCGTAAACTATACTTACATTATAACAAATCCAACCTGTTTGTATTTTTATTATAGGTGAATTGAAAGCCGAATTAGCTTCTAAAGTTTAGTATAAAAGGTGCCTTATGGCGATGTAAGTAAAGAAATGTTAGAAAATATATTGTCATGACTTGCCCAGCTGACGCCGTCATCATGTTAAAGTTCTTTAAAATAGGTTCAGAAGCCGATCGAAATAAAATCTTTAACTTCTGAACCCATTTCAAGATCATTACCTGCATGCAATTCATATTTTTTCATTCATAAACAATTAATAAGGCTTGTACAATTTAAACTTTCGTAAGTATGAACTGAACATTAAACTTTTAAAACTCACGTATTATTATCACAATAGGGGTGACATGTTTCGACTGCGTCGGGCAGTCTTCATCGGACAGTTACAGTGGTGTTTTCTCCTCCGCAGTCCACTGCCTGAGACGCCGGTCTTAGGTCGCGCGCGCCGATGCAGGCGGAATCGGCGATTTAATTGCGGGAGTCTGAATTGTCGGATCATCTATAACTATAACTTCAACCGCGGCTTTTGCCGCCGGCTTGGAAACCACTCCTAAACTGAACGTGAATGTATGTGGTGACGATTTAGTGCACACGGTTAGCTCGGTGTTCTTTTCGTTGATCCGGTCAGATGATCAAAACAGAGGGGTGGAACATCCTGTATGCATCAGCTCGCATAACGCGTTTATATGGCGGAATGTTTTTAGAACTCGATTCCTTTCAGCTTCCCTTGCGTGAACCAATTTAGCTTATTTCTTAACGGCTCAAAGAACGGCCACCAAAACACAACATTTCCATCCTCACCATTTAGATGGTTAAACTGTAGAACGTACTGTCTCCAGCGGTATTTCCGGACCGATACTACCTTCAAACTTTCAAGAACCTTAAAGGCCGGCATCGCACTTGCGACACCTCTGTTGTCGTGAGTGTCCATGGATGTTAATCGCTTACGGTCCGGTCTACCACGAGTCATCCTACACTGATACTTTAGTATTTAATAGTGTATTTGAGTGGACAGATTTTAGTTAGGATTTTTGTACATCAAGCAGGCTAATAGCCGGCCGTATACGATTGGTCAGACCCGGCGGATATGGCAATCAATGTAGGTATGGTAAAATTGTCCGGCGGATTCCCACAGAGAAACGGATTGCCCTGATGCATGGCCAACTAATCATTTAACTGCCATTTGGAAACAATTGCTACACACGCTAATCCCCTTTCCCGGTTGAATTTAAAAACACTCGGGGTCCGCTCTGGCAAGTTAATTCCAATACGAACATTTATAATCCGTAATGATTGATAATGTCAAATTAGTAAAAAATCCGCTAAGATTGACAGCTGAAATAAACAAATGAGATCGTTTTAAGGTTCCGTACCAAAATGGTAAAAAATGGTCTGTATGTCTGTCGTCATATCGTTAAATATCTCGAGAACTACTTAAGCAACCGATTTTAAATTTGGAACAGTTATAAACAAGGTTAACCCAGAATATATTTTAATATATTTTCAATTAAAACTAGTGCTCCTGGTCGTGACCGTGTTTCGTGAACCCGTAGCCGAATCTCCGTTGCTGTGTTACTCGGCAACGGAGATCCGCTCCGTTTGCTCCGTGTGATTCGGCTACGTGTAATTAAGATACGTAGCTACGTGTACACGGAGATACGTATCTTATTTATACGTAGATCGGATCCAGTCGTGACCGTGACGTTAAGTGTAGATTTTATGCGTGTTATTAAACCCCCGAATGTAATGCAAGGGGCGAGTTTTTAATTTCAGTTTCCATACTTTTGCATTTTAAATAAAAATTTAAGAGATCAAAAATAATTAGATGCAAATATTATGTTGGAGGCAAAAATAATAGACTAGTACAAATTGTAAAAGATGTGTATTAAAAGAAGCCGAGCGGAGCCGAAGCCGAGATTCGCGGGAACGTAGCCGAATCCAGAAACGGATACGTATCTTTGACGTGACCGTGTAGTACGGGATCTTAGCACCGCCGGTGCTAAGGCTACGTAGCTACGGTTCCGCGTGTAACACGTATATCACAAGCCCTAATTAAAACTGCCCGATGAGGAGGCAAAAATTAAATGTTTAGTTACTGGGTCATGTGAGATATCATCCGAAAGGGCTTAATTTGCACATTCTAAATCAAATTTTTTTCATCAGTAAAACTGTTTTGATTTATAAACGAAAATGTAAAAAAATATACCATTATATGATATCATGCTGCAATAACCGACTTTTAAATAAAGTTAAAAAAAAAGGTTTATGTAATAAAACAATATCAAGGAACATAAAACTTGCATAGGTACTAACGCTATGCCGTAAAAAGGTGTGACCCAATCGGTCGATACATGGGACTGACATCAAATTTCTACTTCTAGGTGTAGTTACAACTTAACTTTGTATGGAACCCCAGGTGTGCGAGTCCGACTCGCACTTGTTTTTTTTTTGTAAAAGGTACCACTCTGCCGCTGTGGCCGATAAGGTGCTAATACCATGAAGCATCATTTAGAAATAAGCCTTATCAGGGCGTTTTCAAAAATAGGATACCATTTTCTTTTTTTTTTAAACCTAGGAAGTTTTGGGTTTTTAAATCAGAATCACGAGTACTATTGATTAAAAAAAAAAGATTGTCCCGTTTTTTTGGTCAGCTTTGTAACGCATTTATTCATACATTTCGTATGGGCCGTTACAAAACTGGCAAAAAAAATTTGTATTGGAAATTGAGGACCCATTTTCCTTAAAAGGGTGCACTTTTTTCTGAAAATGCTCATCAACGATCGACAATGTTTCGTTAATCTACGTCTACATATTTATTTACTATGATATGTAAATATATTAAGTTTTTCAAAGAATGAGTGTACAAGATTTTAATGGGTCGGCAACACGCATGTTATCCTCTGGAGTTGCATGCGTCCATAGGCCACGGTGACTGCTTTCTTTCAAGTGGGCCGTATGCTTGTTTGCCACCGTAGTGGTATTTTTTTTTAAAGCGCATTTCCCGACTGATTTGCAAATATTACAATCGACGTAGAGCCAACACTGCTACTTGCCTACTAGCTTATTTTCATTTAATTATAGAAGGTTAATAAATAATAAGTTGTAATTTGATTGAACGCAATTCATCTCCTAATTAATGGGGTTTAAACAAAACATACCACGCCAACGAAATGGCGGGAAACAATTAGTCGTACATTAATTCTGTAATTTGCACACATTGCAAACATGCTAAGACACTGTTAGGTAATCTTACCTTCTTACCAATTGCAGCATTCAGGTTTAGATCTAGTCTGAGTTAGATCTATTCCTGTCAGATTCCATAGTTAAAATAGCTTAAGTCCAGATTAGCTCGCTTAACCCGAAAGCGGCAAGTAGCGCTTATTCTCTTCTATTATTTCTAGCGTGATCGGCACCTTTGCGTTGGGAACCACTCGGGTGGTTTACTTTAGTAAATCTTTAATATTTTGTAAGAGTAGGTTTTCTTTTATTTAAGTTTATATTAATTTAGTTTTAGATATGGTTAGGTTTTTATTTTTGGTGAATAAATATCATATATGTACGAATTGCATTGCAATTTACAATTTTTATTAAAAGTACGTGGCCGTTGGTATAAACATAGTACTGACAAAATTAAACAACTGTATATTATTATGTCTATTAAGTGTTATTATGAAACTGTTGTTGCTAGATTATTCTTATTCTTAGGCTGCGTTTTACCAAATTTTTATTCCGAGAATAACGCTTACTCTCAAAAAGTAACGTCAAATTACTATGGGATTTTGACATTATCCAAGAGTAAGCGATACTCTTGGTTAAAAAGTTTGGTCAAATCCAGCCTAAGTAAAGTGTTATTTAAACTAGCCTCAATGAGTATACCAGCTAATCATTTATCATCTAAGTTTATTATCTAGTAACCGTATAGAGCACTATAAACACATGAGAGAGGAATACTCCCAGGCAAGTATTTATGATACATTTTATAATATATCCTCTGTGTAATCTAAACTTCGTGTTTTCTGCTTAAAACTTACTCTAATACATTCAGATACCTTATTAAAACCAATGATTACATCAAAATAATAAAAGCAAATCCCTATAACAATACTCACTTCAAACAGCATACACTAAACACGCACTAAAAGAAATTAAAAATTCGTTGTCATTATGGCAGAAATGTCAGTTGTCAATTTGAGCACTGTTTTGGCACTGGCACGGGTATCGATTGTGTGGCCCTAGGCGTGTGTGGGGCGGCCGCCCGCGCGCGAGGTCTGACCGTGGCTGGTGGCGGGCGGGCGGCGCTGAAGCCGTAGCGCGCGTGCGTACGATCCCTACGCTTCATAGGGCGCCAACCATGGAGACTAAATATTACGTGATCTGGGACATTTTTGATGCCATGCTCTTTCAGGAACTCACTAGCAGGTGAAAACGTTATAAAAACAATTTGAACTCCCTTTTCTGTTACAAGCATTAATATTAATGTAATTTAGTTTAGAAAGTGATGAAATATGTGGCTAAAAATGTAGCCTATGATCCCTTCACCACAAAAACGAATCGATTGACAGCTTTTTCATCGAAGTCAGTGCAGTAGTTTCGACGCTAGAGTGTAACACACGGCACAAATATACATACATAGACTTCATTAGGTACCCTACCTGTTGCCTTCGCCGTAGTCTGGGTGAAAATAGTAATCTGAGAAATAAATTATCATTATTATACATACGACGATGTGTATAGTACGGCCAGACAGCAACTAGAAATCGTTTATGTTTCGCGCAAAAAACGTACATTTGTAATAAACATGTAAGTAGATCTAATAGTATGATTAATAAAGATGCATAAGTATATAATTATCTTGATCACTAACTGTTCACACTGCGTATGAAACATCTGACTAAAACAAATATTTTAACTACATAAATTAACTGGATATTTTGCAACAACTATGGGCAAAATACATAGCTGAGAGAGAGTAGATGATACGGCAAAGACAGGTGCCAAGTATTATCAACTTTAAATTGATTATCGAATGCCGATTATAAAAATCCCAATGATCGCCCCTTTAAGAATGTGCAAACGAATTACTTAATAAATTACTAAGTGTGGCTTTTCATAAAGAGCAAATATATAAAATCTGAATGGCGCTTGAAAGTCCTGAAACACCTCGCATTCATCCAAATGGATGCAGGGTTACGCTCGCCGCGCCGCGCCGCCTCCTGTCCCCGCCGTGCGTTGAACTCGCGAGGATTCGCATCGTCAACGCAAATTGTCTTTTCATTATTCACGCCGCGATTCTTTCTCCCTTTCACATTCCACAATAAAAGTTTGTGCATAAAAATGGCGGGTGCAAGGCAAATCAAAGCCTGGACAATTAGGCAAGTGACGCCAAACGGAATGGAAAGGTACTAATGCGCGCGGTTTGGGACAAAACGCTTCGTTTATCCCAGCTGTATCCCGATACAGCTGAAGTTTAAGAAGGATTTAGAGATTTAAAACCCGGTTTTCATTTGTTGGATATCGGATTCGGATTTTTGTCGGAGCCCTAGTGGCAGGACATTGTCTGTTAAATTTTGAAATGCCGTTGATATGGTTCGCCCTTATCCGTCATTTTGCTATTTGTGTTTGTTTTGTTATAAAGAGTCTTATAAAGAGAAAATCTTACAAGTTTGGTGAATTTTATGAATGGGAGGATTATTAGAGTATTGCTTCAAAGCTTTTATAATTAAGGTTTTGACTATAGGTAAATTAATTTGAAGCAAATAGCTTATAAATTATAATGGAGACTGCGCGTGGAAGTCAAAACGAAGGCGCGAAATGTTTAATGACGTCACGTCGGAATGGCCGCGTCTTTCTGCTGGGTGATTCTCTTCAAAGCCACTCAACAGCTGATTCTAAACGACATAATTATTGCATCTATTATAAGAGCCACCTGCAGAAAGACACAAAGTTATGTTTAATTTTGTATATTCAGTTTCATGAAGCAAAATGATTATATTTAGGCTTGATGGCAAAATGATTATATTTAGGAAAATAGGTATTATGGGACAATCTTACACGAATTGGCACACAGTTAGCTAAATAATGTTTTTGTTGTGGGTACTAAGTAATAGCAGAATATAAACTAGTTAGTTGTGGTTAGTATAAAACGTCACATAATGTAACATTTTAGCGGTTTTCTAAGGTATACGGTGGCTTTTGGTTACAGCTGCTTTGTTGTTGCAGCGTTGCAATTGTAAATAGGGGCTCAAAACGTGTACCCAAAATTGGGTACACGTTTTGATTGGTTTTGATTGGTGTCGAACTGAATTTAACCAGTCAAAACAATTGACCTCATCTTATTTTATTACCTATATGGTCTAAATAAATGCAGAATGTATATTTTACTGGTTAACTAATAGAAATTATGGTTTTAAGCGCGTAACAAGTGGGACATATTTTTAAACGAATTTTGTTCTGCGTGATCACTCTGTTGATTTCTATGGCTGCAATAGCTGGCCATATACGTTCGGGCATATCCGCCGGAACTACCCATCAATGAATGGGAAATTTGTTTGGCGGATGCCCGGCGGACATACCCACTATGGAGATCTGACGGATTGCCCGAACGTACATGGTCGCCAAATGCTGTGTAGCAATTCCTTGACAACCAAAACGTAATAATCGTACAGTACATGACTATGAAATTAATGACAGTTTTATACATTTTCCACGCCAGCTTTCTTGAATTGACCTATATTGTGTAGACAGGCATGAGTTCAAATAATATTCATAAGATTTATATTCCTATCTAATGGTTCAATCGGATAGCCTACAAAGCTACTTCCCGCGAGACTTGAGATATTAGACTATTTGTCTCGACTTGAGCTGGTCTAGATTTATTATTATGACTATATAATGCTTCGTACAAAAAGTCTCAGATATCAGGGCGTTTTGAAAGCTGTTTATGCAACTACGACATTGTATTTAATGTTGGTGATAATTTATGTTTTTATGTAAGTGTTGATAAGTGAAATTTATGGCATTTATTTGTGTTTTTATCACGAATATTTGTTCATGAGTTATGGACATTTTCTATGTATTTAAGTATTTATATGTATCTATTTTTTATTTTTTTATTTACCGTAATTACAATCCATAATACACATTATTGAAACAGCATCGTTAAACCAAACAGGTTTGTCTCGAAATCTATTATATTTATCGTCGTCTCCACAACACAAACCTTATTGAGCTTACCGTGGGACTAGGTCGATTTGTGTAAGATTGTCCCACAAATATTTATTTATGTAGGTACTTTAAAAAAAGAAGGAAATTATAGACTTTGGGATTGATTTTATTCAGACCAGGAAATAGAGGATTGCTGGCCGTGTCTGTCTGAAAAATCCGAAGGTCTTTTAAAAAACTTAAACTGTACGACTCTGACTCTATGTAAAGACGATCAAAAGTCAAAACTTAGGTAGGTTATACTTACCCTAATCCAAGTTCTCAAAAACAAAAGGTCCACAACTGTATTATTATTAAATTCTTACGCGCTGAGCAATAAAGCAACCTACCAACAGGAACAATTTCAGATTTATTTAAGTAAGCGGGGATCTGCGCTGGATCCAGAAGCTATTAAACTTTCATTCGTTGTATTGCGAGGGAATAAATAAACCACCTGAAAAAAGGTTGCATAAATATTTCACTCAAAAATATGTTAATAAATCAAGCACTCGTTAAAGGGTCAGGAAATGCGAAACGTGTTTTTGTGCAGCTGTAATTATATTTGACATTGGTATTCGACAGAATGCAAAAACATTTGGTTTGCAGTAATAAATTTCGCACATTTCCTACGTATTAAAGTTTTATGTTATGAATGTAAAACATTATATTAGTTACTCTACATTAAAATATGAAGCTTCAAATACAAAACCAGTACACATGAATGAAGTTCAATTGTTTATATTGCACAGATAAAATACATCCGACATTTTGTTTGTTGAAGCGCCTGCGGTAACTAAGCGGCAATCAAACCAGATTGTTGTATTATATTTGATTCAGGCGCAAAAACAAAACATCGCTAGCATTAAAACCAGGAAATTAAACCTAGTATGCTTATCAATTCAGTTACATATTTGACTTATCAATTACCTGAAGACTTTTAGATACTAACAACATTGATACGAGTACATACACACAAGGATTTTTTTGAAATCTTCAATCTAGCACATTTTTCCTTAAAGGCTCAAAGAAAAAGCAGATGAAATCAGCTTCAGACCTAAACTGAGTCGCTGCCATACAACTGAGCACAGTTAAGAACCTAAACTGAATTGGTAAGGGCCTCAGGACGCATCAGGTAGTTAGGTACTTAGTTGGCCCCTGACGTGTATTAGGTATTTTAACAAGGTGAGATTTCATAATCAAGCCACACCAACTTGGGCAGATGGTTATTGCAGAATCCGAAGGACTAAGGTTGATTGTTGTGGGGAGATTGTATGTGTAACTAAATTATCTTCTTAGTAATTCCCTCATGTCTGAGCATAGTGACCACTCTCCTCCGTCTACACGCAATCCGGTTCTTGGGCAAATGCACCGCCACATAGAGACTACCTTTGCAGTCTCTTGATTGTGTCGCTCTACCGCACTAGTAATTTTCTTCTGCTGCGTTTGCATTCCACATACCGCAATATGTTTCTTCATGAAATGTTACTAAATTAAAGCAACCATTTCTGGCCCAGCGAACCCTGTCTGTACTGAGGTGGAAGTTTGACCCTACGGAGTGATGTAGATTGCTCTTATCCCACTCCCGTTCATTGAAATCATCCTACGAGCAGCATCCTATATATGTATATGATATTAAATATAGGTTACTCGTACTATGATATCAATGGCTTTAATTAATTCCTAGTATAATATAACCTTGATCTCAGATACGAGCGCCCTTGCTGATTACGTCTTTCCCGGAATCTCGTCTGAGGCGCAGCTAGAGTACATCAATCAAGTCATGTTATCACGGCTATGAGCCTGTCTAGTTTAACTTGACCACAATACCTGTACTTTTCTGCCCTCCGGCCAGCAAACAGACAATTGCAGCCAGCTGTTAGCAAAATAGTTAGATCTATTAAGAATAAAATATCAAAGCGGCGGATAAGGGATGACTCACACTAGAACGGGACGGAATGGGACGGGACGGAATGGGACGGGACGGGGCCGGATGGGACGATCTGTCAGTTTCTATAGAAAACGTCACATGACATCCGAGGGCTCCGAGCTATTACGTGATTATTTCTTTAGAAAGTGACAGATCGTCACGTCCTGCCACGTCCCGTCCCGTCCCGTCCCGTTCCGTCCCTTCCCGTCCCGTCCCGTCCTAGTGTCAGTCATCTTTAAGTGCTCTGGACACTATACACATAATTTAAGCAATAAATACCCAGATCGCGATATTTGGATGATGTTTACGGTGTAAAGGTTCGTTTTTCTAGGCGTTTTATTCATTCAAATTAAATACAAACAGTATAACTAATATTTCGCCCCGAACTTGAACTCGCGACCTTTATGTCTCAGCAACCCGATATGACTTATATTCAAACTTAACATATATATTTATCGCATAGATAACTTTTTTTTACGTAGGCGTAGATTCCTTTACGAATCTCACCCCCGGGCTACGGAAGCCCGTTGGGGATGGGCTGGTATGTGGGACTCGCTCCTCCCGCAACTCCCTCTGCTAGTCAGAGGGAGGGGAAGAGAAAACCCACTAACTTCCCCTGCGTCGTTACCCTCTCTGCCACTGTAGGAGCACCATGGGATCACGAATATTCTTCCACGGATCGCATCGCTAACCTAACCTAACCTAACCGGCCAAGTTTCACGACGATCCGATCAACGATACTCGAATTATCGTCACACAAACATACCTACATACATATATACACACATCCAAACGAGTTGTTCAAGTAGATTGAGAGACACTCGTAATTCAGTCACCTCGTAATGTTATACAATTAATTAGGTATATTTATTTGAAGTAACTGACAATTAAAATTGATCACCGGTGGTCTGCTTAAGATACGGGAATGAAAAGGCCGGTCAATAACAAACCCAGTTACTCAGTATCAATAACAAAAAATATTGAAAACAAGTACTTAATTTGCCGACGTTAATTACATCCTTATCGTTAAGCAATTATTTCAATGATTAGGTAAGCTTTATTTAAATAAATAAATAAACAATTAAATTAATTTTGTGGGACAATCTTACACAAATCAAAATCAAATCAAATCAAAAATGTTGATTCTGTAAATAGGCTTATGCTAGCTCTTTTACATGTCACCTTACAACTATATTAATCTAATTCAACATAAATAGTCTTAAATTTTTAATCTTAAAATGCATTGTTATCATCAATAAAATCCTTAACCTTAAAAATCCTTAATAAGCTTTTTGTAAGAGCTGTCGTTTTACACTACATTTAAATTTATTCATTGGCAATTCCAACATATTACATGATAATTGATAACTTATTATAAAACCGCACGCCGTTCCCCATAAATGTCACTTGTACTCTGTGTAAACGGGAACCCGGAATTGCTAATTTACTTTTATTTCTAGTGTTAAAATTGTGTATGTCACTATTTATTTTAAACATGTCAATATTTTTTCTTACATATATTATAATATCGTAAATATATTGGCAAGCAACAGTAAGAATATTTATTTCCTTAAATTTATCTTTAAGAGACGCTCGTCTTCCCATGTTATATATGTTACTTATAGCACGTTTTTGTAAAACAAAAATAGAATTTATGTCAGCGGCTTGGCCCCATAACAAAATCCCGTAGGACATAACACTATGAAAATATGCAAAAAACACCAATCTAGCCGTCTCCACATCGGTAAGTTGACGGATTTTTTAACTGCGTATGCTGCTGAACTAAGTCTGCCTGCCAGCGTAGAAATGTGTGTACCCCACTGCAGTTTGTTGTCTAGAGTTATACCTAGAAAAACAGCGCTATCCTCATAATCTAAAATCTCGTCTTTTACAACAACCTGGGCGTTATTAGTATGCTGAACATTTGGCAAAGAGAATCTAACACATTTTGTTTTCTTGGCATTGAGAAGCAAATTATTAGTAGTAAACCAATGAATTACAGATGACAGTACATTATTTACTTCACTTAAATCACTATGTTTCCTTTTTACTTTCAATATAATCGATGTATCATCAGCAAAGAAAACTATCTTATGTTGTTTATTAACTATATGAGGCAAATCGTTAATATAAATGAGAAACAAGAATGGACCTAAAATAGATCCTTGGGGGACGCCCATTGAAGAAAAGGACCCCGACGATTTAGTTTTATTTATTTCCACTTTCTGAACTCTGTCTATAAGATAGGAGCAGATGAGATCAAGAGCCTTATCCTTTATAAGACGGTCGTGATCGACACAGTCGAAGGCCTTCGACAGATCACAAAACACGCCTATAGCGTCCTGTTGTTGTTCCCAAGCTTCAAATATGTATTTTATTAAGGTCGTGCCTGCATCTGTCGTTGGTCTGCCCCGTGTAAATCCAAACTGTTCGTTATAAAGTATTTTATTAACATTTAAATGTGATAGTAATTGATCAAGGATAATTCTTTATATATATTAGATAACTTGGCTTAGTCGGACTCTTTAATACAGAAATAGTGCACTTTTATGCTTTGCGTATCGCGAGCCATTGTCATTGCAAAGGTTAATCAGATTAAAGTACAGATATAGGTGTGAAAAGTCTGCCTTTTGACGCTTAAAGAGATGATGGCCCGCGTCCGGGGCATGCACGTGGTCTACTCGGGCTGCGTAAGCGCAAACACTTGTTATTGATCTTGAAGATGTATTCAATTTTAAAAGTGTTGAGTTGTTAAGGTTATGATAGGATCGCTCATTCGTAAGGTGTCCAGTGCCCAGAGTTGTTGTCATTCCTTAGGTATATCACTCGAACTTTACGCGGGGGTCGAGTCAAGGCCGTAGCAAACGATAACAAAACCAGTGACCACTGTACTACTCTGATAATGCTATGTACGGTCTGCTGCTGAGTGAATTTGTATGTGTAAGTCACTTAACATTGCAGCTGGCTGTGCATCCAGGTGCTTTCATAAAAATACAGGCCATCGGTTACACCAAACTGAATGTACTTAACCATTAAAACGTTAAAAAAACGTTATGGAACATATTACATTTAAACATTCAATCCTCACCGCATACCTGTACTTATTCCGGTAAGCGGTAGGCAGAGCTCATGATACTGCTCAAGCTGCAGGGCCACTTTTAGCCAGTACGGGGTTTAAAGGTAACAAAATTTTGATATCGCAGTGGCATGTTAAGGATAACTAGAACGGGGCGGGATGGGATGATCTGTCAATTTCTATAGAAAGAATCACGTCCGAGCTCGGAGCCCTCAGAGGTCACGTGACGTTTTCTATAGAAACTGACAGATTGGCCCGGTTCTGTCACGTCTCGGCCCGTTCTAGTGTGTGTCATCCTTCACGAGCCTATAGCCCACAGCAGAGTCGAACCCACATCATTCAGTCGACTTCTACGACACCCACGGGGGCCACGGGAAGACAGAAAGTGGTGAAATGTTTACCCCCACCATCTTTTTCCTATCGTTTTCCTAGCTTACGCCACGGCTCATGCAGGTAGTCTGGGGTCCGCTTTGACCAGAGGGTAAACTAGGCCTCTTATTGGGATGAGTCCGGTTTCCTCAAGATGTTTTTTTCACCGAAAAGCGATTGGTAAATATCAAAGGTTATTTCGTATCAAATGTAAGTTCCGAAAAACTTATTGGTACGAGCCGCCAGGATTTGAACCGGCTACCTTCGGATTGAAAGTCGGACGCTCTTACCGCTGGGCTACCAACGCTCTTTAATTTTTACCCCCACATGGGGCATTATTATAATTAAAGTTGGCACTTTATTAAAGGTAAAAACACAATTCAGTTATTTCCTAATGTCACTGCTATCATTTATTGTTACATATATTATTTGTAACAATCAGATTTTATTTAAGTATGATTGATTTGCTTGTTGTTATACATTAATCATGATAACATACCGACTTTGTCGCAGTTGGCACTTTAGGTACCTAATTAATCTTGAATTGCTACAAACAGATATACTGTACAACGTAATCAATCCGTGTTTTAGTTAATTGCTCCTTGTACATGAACATATATAGGTACAATCAGCTGCTAAATCAATTTGCTTTTTAAGTGTCTTGTTTAATTTACGAAAATTATTTTTGAAATATTTTAGTGTTACTTGCCATTTCACCATGCTGGCAAGCGTAACAATTGTCAGCATCGTGTTGCGAGTACCGGTCAAGGTTGGGCGGGATGATGAAGATTTCCTAAATAACACTTATACACAACAATTAAATATCGTTTTTATCCAAAAAAGAACCCGCGGCATCGTGCCAGACGATGGCAGATCTCTAGATTATTATATATGTCTTTTAATGCAGGCCCTGGAAGTTTTACGTTTAACAATATTGAAAATATTTCAAATATAATATTGTTACTTGTGACAATGGGCACAAACCAGGGGCTCCCAATCTTTCAGTCCGCGGCGCACTTGCCACTTTACAATTTTGCCACGACGCCCCAACCTAGCTACGCAATTAGAAATAGATAGGGATCGCGCGGCGCCCGTTTGTACTTGGCGGGGCGCTTCGCGGCGTACCTCTGGATGCGTAGCCAAGATGCCAATCGCGATAGGTAACATATCCTAGTTATCTCTCTCTATCACTCTTCGTTATTAGTGCGACAATGACAGTTGCATTTCGTTTGAGCTGAGACTGAGCGTTAGCGATTGGCATCTTGGCTACGCACGCTGTACTTGCCACGGCGCTCCAGGGCGCCGGCGCGCACAGATTGGGAACCTCTCCTCTAGATTATTACTTTAAGGCCCACTTTCACCACCCAGGGTTAGCTGCTAACACAGAGAGCAGCTGTCAAATTTCATACAAAAAAACGCTTAACTTCGGGTTATGTGGCTAATTGATTTATTTCAAAACAAGTACTTCGAAAATAAAGTTTTGTACGGGGCATAAAACGCGGCTATCCGCGTGAAATTGAATTAACTCTATAGTCAAGGGCTCTAGTTATCAAACGAGTAGGTAACCCACAACAATATCTTACGTCAACAAAGCGGGGTAAGTTAGAAATTCTCGAACTTTAGTTTCCCGCAAACGTCGCTAATCCGGCTCAGGACAGAGATCAGCGGGCGGTTGGATCGTTTGTCTTAAAACAGTTTACTTTGTCTCACACAATGATAATTTAAATAGCCGTTTAATCCTAATATATACCTAAGTCGTTAACTATTTAATCGCAATTTCATCTTCTTATGAGTTTCCAATTGAGAAGTCCTTTTTAATGTAACTTCATGAAAGTGCTATAGTTATGTTGTATATATTTTATTTGTTGGTGCCCTTCGAGCCATATTTCATTTGCCATTATCAAATTTGTACGGTAAGACGTCAAAGCGACATCTTACCCTACAATTTTTTCTGTCACTTTTTGCGGCGGGAAACGTGCACACAGACGCACTACTCACACATTACATACAAAAACAATCTATATAGATGACACTATCACTTAGAAAATGAAACAAGCTAACAAATGCACACCTCGATTTATTGTGTCACAACACAGACCCGCACAGACCGCGGCTGGATGCGGGAGGCCCAAGATCGAGCTTAGTGGCGTGCTAGGGGAGAGACCTACGTCCAGCAGTGCACTATCTTAGGTTGATGATGAACACAGACCCGCGTATGCCCATTGGGGCTTGTACTTTGACAGAGGGGAACACTGACTCCCCTCCCCGTGATGCTTGAAGTTGATGCCACACGTTCGCGTCGTATTGTCGCTTTTGCTAACTAATGTCTTAGTTACAGTCACGCAGTTTGAATTAGGATTTGACAATACGCGCCCTACTCGCGTGTTTTGCACGATACTCGATCGGAAGTGTGGGAGCTGTCGGAAGCCTCTACACATACACTACCACCACCGCCCCCATTCTCTAGAACTTCTACCACAGCATTATCTATTGCTCGCCTAGTGGAGATTAACTATTGTGTGGCGTTCAGTTGACGCGCTATGTACATTGCGTAAGAGTGAATGTCAGTGATAAGGACGCAAGAGTAAGATGGTTGCGTCATTCCAATCGCCTGAACGCGGAACAGTTAATCGCAGACCGGCACAAGAATCAGGAGCAAACTGGGAAAACCCTTACAAGACTATAGTTGGACCACTCTAAATCTTCCTGCCGAGTATAACGTGAGGTATGGTATATTCATATGTCACGGCCAAGTATACAAAATCAGTGCAAAGTTAGCGTGGTCGCAATTTGTGGGTGCAATAACTTTGGCAGTTTGCTCAGTAGGTACTACGCAATGTTGTGCTTCTGATGAAGAAGTCAGAGTGGGTGAAGATTTGTCCCAGATGACTGAGGCCCAGATGACTGAGGACTGTCCGGCGATGAAATGTATGGGATGTGTTGCAGAATTTTGCTGTCAAGGAAAAATTTACTAAATAAGCGTAATGTCACTTTTAATAGGTGCTTTCCTTTTCTAATTCAATTCAATAACATATCTTATCTTTCGAATAATCTTCCTTGTAAGTATTCCTACTTAGCAAAGGGTGTCACTACTGTACTGCGTTGCGCTTCGTCGCGGTATGCCGTAGAAAATACGTTGTTTCTGAGCGCAACGTAACGCAACAGTATAAATGGGCTGGGCTGTTATCGGCCGTTTGTGTGCTCGTGACAACCATGAGTTTCTAAGCGTTCATAGACTGCGGTGTCCACTTACCAGGCGGATCATGTGATTGTACAATCAAGATCAAATAACACTGGTTATCTTAGAATATAACTTGCTGCGCCCGCGCAACCCACGAAGTGATTACAAGAGTTCAGTGGCGCGTTAGCCACCGGCTGAGATGGCTGTGTCGTGGTACGCCGTGATCGTGCTTGTGGCCACTGCGCTCGGCGCCTCTATTGGCCGTGAGTTGTATTTGTTTTCATAATCGTTACGCGAATGCGAAATGTGGCCGCAATATTTTTTGCTAAGTGCTTATTGTGTGTGGTCTTATCGTAACGAGGGGTTTACTCCCGGGACTGGTTTTGGTTTTTGTATGACGGGTTGGTATCGGAATTTTCGGGAGTTTTAGTATGAAGCGCCAGTACCGGGAGCACAGATGCCCTAGTCGTGACGTGACACAAGAAATGCGACAGTGACAGCGACATAATTAAGGAGGTCTTAACTGTAAGACTCTCTTTTCTTAAGGTGCTCGAAGTCGCATGGTAGATTCACCAGATAGGTATATGTTGTTTGTTAATATGTCGATTCGCTTTGCGTCTTTTTCCTAGCGCATTAAGGCAACGGACAAGAAAACGGTAACAGAAAAGGTCAAGATTTTTACGGAAATTTTCAATTTTTTAGGGCATTAGTCTCAATTGGCATAATATTTGGAAACAGCCTGTGCCGTTTATTCATGAGTTCCTACTTACCATAGAATTTGCATTAAATTTTGCGCGCGTTCTGCTGCTACTCAGCTAATTAAGTCAAATCTGACT
Organism: Lathronympha strigana; assembly: GCA_949128165.1. Classification (NCBI taxonomy): domain Eukaryota; kingdom Metazoa; phylum Arthropoda; class Insecta; order Lepidoptera; family Tortricidae; genus Lathronympha; species Lathronympha strigana. Next base: position 9,404,526 of record OX421911.1, read on the forward strand.
AAATCCTAATTTGACTTTGGACTAAAAACTCCTGTAAGCCTTTTGTGTGTAAGCCTGTGTTTTAAAATGTTTTAATGGATATGTTTCATAATTTTATTATTACAACATATAATGGATCTATTGCCTTTAATTAAAAAGTAAGACAGTCTGTTGAGAAGTTGGTTAAATAAAAGTCCGCTAAATACATATATATATGTTTATTTAAATTAGAGAATTATTCTAACGACAAAAAATTACATATAATTAATTAGAAAACACCGGAATATTCCGAAATATTATATTCCGATTTTTATAATCCTGATTTTTATAATCCCGACCTATCAAAATTTCGACACATGAAAGCTCTAGCTCGGGATTTACAAAATCGGAATTATAAGATTCCAGATAAAAAAATTCAGCATAAGTATAGATTTTTGGAATTATTTAGTACCCAATTAATTATTATTGAATTCTAGCGGCATATGAATAACAAAGGTAGATTTAAAAGTATCAGATTATTATATTTACGTATATATATTTGTCCCTAACGAACTACTTGACAGAGGTCAATGTTGTCCTAACTTGATCCTCGATTGATATGAGAGTAGTTTTTAAAATTAGAGGTAGAAAGTATTCGTGGTTATGGTGTTTTAAATAACACCATAACCACACACATAAAAAGTAATAATGTTAATATGAAAGGTCTTCTAACAATAGGTTAGTACCTATATAGTTTATAAATAACGATAAATTAAATGCGTCGGGAGAGACTCAAACTCATGATTCCGGTATTACCACATTACCAGTTCGTCCCTCTGCCAACTAAGCTACCAAGACTTATCCGAAGCCTAGGCATATGGCCGCAATTGCGTGTTAAACTAGAATTTAACAAAAATCTTAGGGCTAGGTTACTCAAATCAACCTTCGCGAGCGCAACTCATGAAGAAGGCTCACAAATTGATCCGAAAGACGTCGAGCTATTCTCGACTTTATTGACTTGAGTAACCGTATAAAAGTAATATTGTCTTCTGTTACCGCGATTGTTCATTGAAATTAAACACTTTACTCATCATCATCTTCATCAACATCATCTTAACCCTGTGAAAACGAGTGCTGTAAAGGGCTCGAAACGTAGGGTCATGGTGTTAATAAACGCGATTAATCCGTTCTAAAGTATTTAATTTCAATGTATAAAAGTATTCTTATATGTGTGATACTCACGGAAGTTTTTCATAACCAAATTGTTTGCCGTTGATACCTAAATATGGACGCTGCAATGCAAATATGATCAACAAGCTGAATCTTAGAAAACAAGTTTTAGCAATTTTAATTTAACAGTCTAGACATGGCATAATATGGAATTTACAATCTAGATTAAAGTAGGTAGGTATAATAAATCGGTTCCAAAACCGAAAGTTTTATTTGCAGTTTCATTTTATGTGATGTGTGTACGGGACTTTTTCTGTAGAAATTGACACATCGTTCCGGCCCAGCCTAGCTCGGTCTAACGTAAGTCATCCCGGCACTTCGCGTCGCGTGCTTACTGATGCAAACAAATCCACCCTACAATCATCATCCCTTCACATTAAGTTCAATACAATGGAGATGGCATCATACTATGAATTGGCCTGGGATGACAAGTACATTACCACGTAACCGTTACACACACCGAAATAGTCATACCCTCTCCTCCCTCCCTCCTGTTATGACAGCTCTATGATACCCTGTTAACTAAAACACTACATCAACCAACATTGCAGAAACAATCAACAACACCGAATCTTTCATAACACCGCCGTAACAGGCACATAGGAAGCATGCGTGCAGACTCAAAAGCAGAGCCTCACTTTAATTGCAAAAGGTGATAAGTATCATGTATGTCGAAGGAACATAGGCTCTTAAGCACATTGTAATGCATACAGGCATTGCCAACTAGCAATTATGTCATTAGAATCCGCGTTTTGTAACGCAGCAGTCAGAATTTAATGAACGGGTTAAGCGCCAAGTTAAATCTATAGGAACAGTTCTACAGTTTGATTATACATGCTGATTTGATTACGCCTATACTTGACGTCAATAACTGAATAAATAATACCTACAGCGTTTTTTGTTTATTGTACCATAATTGATAATGGGTGCTATAAAGTAGTTCAGACGTCCGGGTGTAATCATTATACTTAATTTTAGTCAATTTTATAGCATTTCATTTCAATGAATAGGTATGTAGAATATACTAAACGGGTTCTAGGTACCTTAAGCCCCTCATTCACGGCAGTCCGCCGGCACCTCCGGCACGTAATATAGCATCGTGAATGTCGTTGCCGGATGCGTGCCGTACGGCAACAACCTGCTAGCTCCGCCCACCTCCTTGCAGTTCGAATTGCACTAAATTACATTAATAAACAATTAAGAAATGCGGCAATGAATAAAATATTAATTATTCATTATTAAAAATGGCATGAGAGATGGAGGCATTTTTAAAATTCCAGTACAGTGTATGCGCTACAACGCAGCGCTGCGCATCTTTCAACGAATAAGTCAGAATTGGACTGCCAGGCTGGGCCACTTGCACACCGTGTGTGCGCTACATCCAGCCATGCCGGAATGCCGGCGGACTGCCGTGAATGAGGGGCTTTAGGCCCAACAAAAGGGATAATGACTAGGTTGAAAAACTATAAATATTAAAAACCGTCAGAGTATCGAATAATGTAATATATGTCTAATGAGACACGTATTTTTTCCTTTAAGCTAACTAAAATTGACGTAGATAAAGAGCATCGAAGTTCCGGGAGGCGGAGAGGGGGATGTCACGTCACTACTAGGTAAGATTTGTACCTAGTGGGACGTCACGAGAAAGTTGAATGCCACTGTAAATTCGGCATTTTTTTATAGACTAACAAAAGAAAAAATACGTGTAGCTACAATATTTATTCAACAGACGGACTAAATAGACTTTTTAGTCGTCCAGGCTAATCGTTATCCGTCGGATCTCCATAGTGGGTATGTCCGCCGGGCATCCGCCACACAAATTTCCCATCCATTGATTGGTAGTTCCGGCGGATATGCCCGAACGTATATGGCCAGCAATTAGCTGTTACAATTGACGCGTCAATCCGAATTGATCAATCCGAATTAATCAATTCGATAAATATTAGTGCACGATAAATATTCGACAATCGTATTATTCTACCTAAGAAAATTATGCAAATAAACAGTATGTTACGAAATTTATGCAAATAGTAATTCTACCAAGGGTTACTGTGCGAAACTAAATTATGACGATAAATTTTATGCAACATAATATTGTCTTTTCTGTTTCTGCGATTGTTATTCATTGAAATTAAACACTTTAGAACGGATTACAATTAAAACTAAACTTAGAAATTATACTTAAAACCCAGTGAGAATTAACATATTATATACAACTTACGAACGCTTCCCTAACTGGCTTACGGGGCAGAAAAAAGCGACAACACATCAATCGAAAAGTTCAAAACATATCAATCGAAATAATGTAACAGCTAATTGCTGGCCATATACGTTCGGGCATATCCGCCGGAACTACCAATCAATGGATGGGAAATTTGTGTGGCGGATGCCCGGCGGACATACCCACTATGGAGATCCGACGGATAACGATTAGCCTGGACGACTAAAAAGTCTATTTAGTCCGTCTGTTGAATAAATATTGTAGCTACACGTATTTTTTCTTTTGTTAGTCTATAAAAAAATGCCGAATTTACAGTGGCATTCAACTTTCTCGTGACGTCCCACTAGGTACAAATCTTACCTAGTAGTGACGTGACATCCCCCTCTCCGCCTCCCGGAACTTCGATGCTCTTTATCTACGTCAATTTTAACATACTGTTTATTTGCATAATTTTCTTAGGTAGAATAATACGATTGTCGAATATTTATCGTGCACTAATATTTATCGAATTGATTAATTCGGATTGATCAATTCGGATTGACGCGTCAATTCGATTGATCAATCCGGATTGATTTAGTTCAGATTGATGCCAACACTGGCTTGGAAGAGATAGCGTGGGTTGACTCCATGTAATAAGTGCCAGTGCACTAGTACATAGTAGTATGTCGAATTTCGCGTTTAACGCTTGATTTTAGATAAAGTCAAGTTAATAATATATAGTACAAGGGGGTTTATATTAGGGTAGGTCAAATGTACAGCCTATGAAGCGCGACCATTATCCCATTATCCATTATCCAAAATATCCAATATTTTAAATGTTGTATTTGGTCAGTTTATTGAATCAGACGGTACTTTGCGGAATTATTATAATTATTTTCCTTATTATTTATTTTTGTACTAGAAAGACAAAGCCTAATGAACCACAAGTCAATATATATTTTCTATCAGCACGTTTATCACAAGACGGCGTGCGAGTTGCGTCGCATTCATGATCTCTTTTAATTGTCATAGTCTTATCAGAATAGTTTTTGTGACCGTTGCCTTTCCCGTGCTGACCTTTTTCCTCCATGTCAAACACAACATATATTTGAAATTAACGGATGTTTACTTTCAGCCATCCTTTTAAATAAAACTTGCACTAGGTTAGTGACTGATCGCTGCGCAGCATTCTCCCAGACAACATCCGTCTGGGAATTTGATGTCAGTCAAGTTCAAATCTTATCATTATCAGAACAGAGCGATGACCATTATCCATACAGTGTATAAAGGTTACATTCAAGGCAATAAAATGCGATAGTACTACTTACACTGCTACTTTCACAGCTACAGGATATGTTAATCTTTCAGGGCATTGACACTGACATTTTGAACAGCAATGCAGTCGGATCGTAAAGGCGCATCCACATTAAGGGGCTACCCGGCATATTTCACTGTTTTTAAAGTGAATAGGCTTTGTTCAGCTCCAAGCACAACGCTTGAAAAAAATATATAATGTAGCTAGGTATTTGGTCTACATTTTGTTCCACTAAATTGTCGAAAAACATAATACATCAAGAGAAAAAAAATAACCGTAAACCCTTTTTTGTACCTTAAATCTGCATCTACTCCCTTATTATGCGTCGTAAGTACAAGAAACTAAGACAAGCATTTTATATTTATGTTTACTTTAAACGCATCCACTGATTTTTGGATAGGTTTTGTACTTTTCGAGAAAAAAGCTATTACACGCATTTTTCCGAAAACGCCGGCTCGAGATGCCTGCGCGGGCGACGGGGGCCAGTCGTATAAGATGGCACTAGTAGTTTATAGGGTTGCGTCCTGGTACAAGCAGCTCTTCCTAGGTGACGACTTATGCTTATAACCGGTATTGTACAACCGGCGAGGAAAGGAAGCGGTAGGGGAAGAAAGCTCAAATCGCCGAGGTCATTGGGATAGGGGACGGTCTTAAGCGCGGCAAATCCACAGACATTGGCTCGCGCCGGGGCGAGCGGAAAGAGGTTGCCGCGGGCGGCAGCTGGCGAGCGAGTCAAAGTTTGAGCGTTTGACGAACATAATCTGGACTAGGTTTTACGGAACGAAATAGTACGATATCTACGATAAACTTAAACTAAATACAGTTTAAAACATCATTTTCTAGTTTTACATTATTTGCCTAACGATGTGACAGTATGAAATGTGCTAGCATTTTAGCTGCAGGTATTTGAACCTGCATTTATTCTGATTTCATATTAACTTAGGTGTCTGGTTTTACAACAAGGGAGAAGCTATCAAGTATTTAATTTATATCTATATTTTCTAACTGAAAAAATATACTCTCCTACTCCCAACATGGAGCTTGAAATTTATGTTTTGATTGTACTCTTCAAACAGAGCCACAGTGTACGAAGCAGCAAAAAGATTTTGGCTGCTTGGCCCGATAGTAAAAGATAGCTCGGTTTAGAGAGTACAGTCAAAATTATCAAAATCCTTAGATTTAAAGCCCCATGATTGGGAAGACCCTGTATTGGAACGATATTCAATGTTCTAACTTAAGATCCAGTAAGCTCATTATTATTACAAGCCAGGAATCAAGGGACCTCCTGTTGAAAAGCACGCTTTGTTACCAACACTCACAAACTACCAGCGCTTACGTTGTTCCTGTTATTTTATCTTATACTTATTACGATCTTATCTTACACAAACTGGCGAGAGATTGTGCAGGATCGGGTAAAGTGGCGAGCTCTTGTGTCGGAGAGACTCATTTTGGGTCGCTGAGCCAGCAGCGCAGCTAGTTTTAGTTATTACGACCGACGATTAAAGGATGACTTACACTAGAACGGGACGGGACGGGGCGGGACGGGAAGATCTGTCAATTTCTATAGAAAGAATCATGTCCAAGCTCGGAGTAGGGTGTGCAAACCGGTTTTAAATTGTATGGAAAAACCGGTTAATAACCGGTTATAAACCGAAATTTCATACAAATAAAAACCGGTTTGCACACCCTAGTTCGGAGCCCTCGGAGGTCACGTGAGTATTTCTATAGAAACTGACAGATCGGCCCGGCCCGGTCACGTCCCGGGCTGTTCTAATGTGGTCATCCTTAAATATGCTACCACAGCCACCGCAAGTTCACAGAACTACAACTCGACGTCACATTGTGGCGTTTGCTTCAGTAGGATTCGAATATTCGGATGGTTGTCTCTACAGGGTGACTTCAAAATGGTAATACAAAATCAATGTTTTACACACATTTCCCCTAAACTAAGCCTCTCAATTAAGTATCATGCTTTTAAAATAATCGTGAGAATATTTTTTTTAATTTTTAATTTATCCCATTTTGTTTGACTTAACATGGTTAACCTACCATAATATTAACAAAGAAGTTTAGAAAATCACTTTCCTCTTTGGTTGTCAATCACCTACCATGGTATTTATGAAGAAAACGTGTTTTGATTAGTAATTGACACTTGTCAAAGAAAATAAGATTTACCGTATTATGATTTCACTATTAAATAAAATGCCTCGACCTTATCCTTATACTAATGTTCAAAAGATGGATATGCTTGATTGTTATTTAACATCGCGGAGTACTGTGCGAGCTCAGGTATTATTTAACGAACGTTACCCTGACTGTCCAACACCTACACGTGTGTTAATAAACAGTACCATCCATAATGTACGAGACTATGGTCAGTTTGCAGTTCCGGTGCATGCTCAAGCTCGAGGCCGACGGCCGCGGTATTCACAAGCTTTTCGGAGACGAGTGCTCGAGTATTTTAACCGCAACCCAGACGCTACCACAAGGGACGCTGCTGCGAGATTCGGCACGAGCCAATTGTTTATTTGGTGGCTAATGAAAGCTGAAGCAAAACATCCGTTTAAATTTCAAAGGGTTCAGGATATCGTATTGGCAGATTACCCTAGAAGAGTTATTTTTGGTCGTTGGCTGCAGCAAAACTTCCACTTAAGTATCTGACCGACGAGGCAACTTTTACAAGAGTCGGCATGTTTAACGTCCACAATGAACACTGGTGGGCTGATCGTGATGCAAATCCTCATGTGACTCGCCGAGACTCTTACCAGACTCGTTTGTCTTTAAACGTTTGGGCAGGCATTCTGAACAATTGTGTAATTGGCCCATATTTCATTAAAGGAAACTTAAATGGACCGAAATATGAAGATTTCCTGAGAAACGTGTTACCGATTTTGCTACAAGAGGTGCCGGAGCAAAATTTGGATAATCTTTATTTTTAGCAAGATGGTGCACCAGCACATTTTGCTCTAAGTGTGCGAAATTATTTGGACAGACAATTCCCTGAGAGATGGATTGGACGCAATGGTCCAGTCGCATGGCCGCTTCGAAGTCCCGAGCTGACGCCACTCGACTTTTTTTTGTGGGGCGAAATCAAAAGGAGAGTGTAGTACACGGAAATCTAATACCGTCCATCAACTTCGCCAAAAGATAATTCAGGCGTTCGATTCAGTAAAAGCCATTGAATTTATTCTAGGCAGACTCAAGATCAACCATAGACGGCGGGCGGACTTATGTGTCTGGGAAGGCGGTGGTAATTTTGAACACATCTTAAAATACGTTAAGGAAAAGTTGGTTCACACTTATCTACTTAAAAAATAATTAAGCTTTTAATATTTTAAGCTTGTAATTTACGGTAGTTTCTGTACATTAATAAATGATTTTATTTAAACTAGCTCGGTTTATTATTTCTACTTTATCAAGGTACTTAAAACTAAACAACAAACAAGTTAGTTATACGAATGTCACTCATAGTGGTATCGATAATAACTTGCTTTGATGATAACATCAAGTGACAGGTATGACAGTTAGGTATTGACTGTAGTGTAACAACACTTCGGGACTTTAAATATTTGTTTTGTTAGAAAATTAGCGATAATTAAATACAGCTAATTTTAACAACGGGATGCATGTATTATATAGTTTGGCATTAACTGAGCCACAACCAAGTGTTTTGTATTACCATTTTGAAGTCACCCTGTATAGGTCGACTATAAATCAGAATAGGCACAAATCAGTCAGCGCAACATTTAATCAGAATCCGATGGTTTCGTATGGAATGGCCCGTAGACGTTCAGTAATTAATATGAGTATGTACTCACGCCAGTTTTCTCACAAGTAAGATTCAGTCCCATTTTTAGCAATAAAGGGGTTTAAAGATAACAAGATTGAGATATTGCAGTCGCCTTCTACGACAACCACGGTAGGAAAGGGGATATAAAGAACATTTTGCCGTATCGTAGATGCCGTGCCGTATCGCAAAAAGATCGTGATCATGTGCTACTACATTAACGATCACAATAATACCTACGCGTCGGTGCTACGCGACGAAGATACGAAACGGCTAAATGATACAAGTGTGGATAGTTGGATATTGTAGACTCAGCTCCCGACCTGTCACCACACTGGGCCGTGGAGAGACATGCTGTCCTATCACCCTTTATGATGAAGAGCTCTGATGCCAGTGTACAACCATTTGTTATGCATACTAGTACATATTGAGGCGCATACTGCGGTTGGTATGCCATGACAACAATTACAACAAACCAATGTTTAGCGCTTTACCGTGACCGCAACTGTTACGTTACATAACTCGCCCTGTTTTTGTTTTCGCGCGGTCGTTGCGTGCATTCTAATGTAAAATTTGCTTATGTCGATGCCGGCTGGAGTCGAACGCACCTTAGCTAAGTCAAAGAAATTTGAGGCTTCCGTGCTACAGTTACAGCCCATATTTAAATGATACGTTGAAATATCGCGAGTAGTTGCGATCGCGTAGCGCGTCACATCGATCTTGATTAAATATGGACTGTAATTACTGTGTAGAAGTTTCAAATTCCATTGACTCTAATAAGACGCGCCCTGACTTCAGGCTATTGGTGTACCAATCTAAATCGTATAATATAGTGTTAACAACTCAGTTGTAATGTGCGTCCTCTAGCAACGTGATAATTGGTAGGTACTAGGGTAACATTTGCATTTTAATTGCACGTCATAATGGATTGAGCTACACATCGTGAACGTACACGTTTGCGCTTTTCAAAATAAGTCCCTAAAACAGGTTTTAGGGACTTATTCTGCCAGATCTGGACTTGCTTGGACTTATTCGAATCAGAATCACAAGCTGATTCGAACCTGATAATAAAAAAAAAATACGTGTGGCACTCGGGGACTGCCGCGGTAAAGCTATTGCATATCATTTTGTATCAACTTATGCAATTACTAGCGCGACTTCGTCTGCACAGTATTATAATGTTTGGTAGTGTATTTTTATTACCATAAGTATTAAATACCAAATTGACTTGAACTGTAAATTGCTAATTAAATTCCGGGGCCGTATAAAACAAACAACTAACTTGCAACTACAGTAACCTGTTATTCTTTGTTCTCGTTAATAATTCAGGATATACCAAAAATGCTGGTGATCAATATTGTAATCTGATTTGGAAAAAATAGGACTAAATGTTTTTTTTGTCAAACATTTTTTGTTTATTTATTCTCCTAACCACAATTCGATACTGATTAGTGATTACACATTTAATCGAATCACCAGCATTTTTGTGACAGCTGTATGTATCTTTGACCACATATTAATCTTTCAGTGGCTGGATACGCTGTAGATATGCTAAAAAGTACGTCCAAGTTGACATACATTATCTTTCAATGAAATAAGTAATCAAGGCCGAGTGTTTTTGATCACGGTTTACAACACTGCCTTAAGCTCACTGAATTTAACCCACAGAAAGTCAGTCGGTACCTGATTACAACTAACTTACCAGTGAAGAAAAACATTGCGAGGATACCAAAATAATTACGTCACGCATATAATAATTATAAAATTTCATTAGGTAGGTAAGTATATATTATGTCTCATCTCAACCAAGGACGATCTTATGATAGGATCGGCAGAGGCCTTTATTCGCATTTACACAGGCGTTCAAAAGTGCATGGGCAATTTATGAAAGAATTCATTCATAAACTGCCCATGCAATTATAGATTTGACTATTTCACTTGCTTCCTTCCCCTTTGCACCTCTTTATAGGATGATTTTCATAACAAAAACTATTCTGTCCTTTCCTAGGAGTCAAAACATCCCCATGCCAAATTTCACCTTAATGCGTTCAGCGTTTTTAATTTAGTGTGAATTGGTAACAGATAATAGTTCATCAAATTTACAATATTAGCATCGCATGGAAATTTGTCCAAAATGTAATTGAAGAAACCGTGCTGGTTTTGTGACAACATCGCTACGCAAGATCAGTTTGCTAGACAACAAAAATAAAATAGATGCCATTATTAAGGAAAACGTATCTAATGAGACTAATGGCATGCCATGATCTAAGAATGTTTTTGCGCAAAGTTAAAATAATTTTAATCAAATCAATTTAACGGGGATATAGGCGATACCTAGTTCCATTAGTGCCATATAGACAGAACTGTAATAAGTGCCATCCTAATCCATCAAGTTGTGCATATTCAGTAATAAGCCGTTTTAGAAAAGTAATCGTACAAAAAAATCTGAGTTTATTTATAAACTATCCTTGTCCAATATTTAATATAAAAACCGTACTGGCTTTGTGACATTGTTCTTTGCGCAAAGGCAAAATCGTTGCGTTTGGCCATTGTACTCCCCTGGGCCCGCTATGAGGTATGTATGTCATCCGCTTGTACAATGCATGGTGGGTGTTGACAGCCATATATACATTGAGTTGCCGTATTTGTAGTGGTTGGATTCCGCTTCACTAAGACCTCAATGATATTGTCCTGAGGTCTCTTCAGTCAGCGGGTGTTCATTCCGTTCTGGAGCCACTGGGTTTAGCCGCACTGATAGCAAGATGGAGTGACCTTGGTGCTGTGGAAAACGGGGCGGTGTTCAGTGTGGGATGTTACATGCGTTAGCACAATTTCGACCACCCATATTACTCGCACTTCCCACGTAGCAGGAGCCCTCTGCCGAAACTCTAGCGGTGGCGAAGCGGCAAAAGTGTGCGCTCCCTTCTGGGATAAGATCCCAAACGGATAGCGTAACGTAATAAGACAACAGTTTGTCACCTTTGTATGACAATTTCTGATAATTCTATACAGTTACTCACATTTGACAGCAATCACCGTCGCACTATCCATGCAACTTGTCTTTTCATGAACTTATAGCATTATCATTATCAGATGACATTCGTGGATAAGCAACTTAGGTCTATAGGACATGGATACAATACATGTTCATGCCTTTGGTTGTGGAGACAGCGGGCTGCTACAAAGTTACCATTATTAGTTACCATTATTTTATTTATTATCAAATTTATCACAGCATTAAACATATCATATTTACATAGATTTAATGGATCCCGGCACATTGGTCACTTTTCAACTCATTTCCTAAAAACACAGTTTTGTATTTTTTGTGCACTTTCGTCAATGGTGACAAATATGTACCTACTTAAGTTTAATTTCTGTTTGTTTATGACACTACTGAACAAAAAAAACTTAAAATAAATTTGGGTACATTTTCGTCTGCAGTGAAAGAGAGCTTTTTTATAGGCGAAAAACATACGGTGATCATCGTCTTCGAACACCACAAACAAAATATTTACAGCACGCAGCAATATCACCTTTGTGATTATCACAATAAGGAACAAATCTAATATACCAATAGAAAATATTTGATAAACAAGACAAAGGCATATTTCGATACTCTACTTCTTTGTAGGTACTAATATTTCTTATGCCAATGAAATTTCCACTTTATTCCGTTGTGCACTAACGTGCTAAATTCACAAATTTAAAATGGTACTTAGTACGACTTTGCATTTGCACTAAGGTATCGATTAAAAAAACAAAACGATTCGCAGTCTAAATAAAAAATTAGGCGCCTTTTGCCTTTAATTCGATCCAGCCAGTATATTATGCATCGATTACAAAATCGATTTAACATATTTGATTCTGGCGGGAAAAAATAATAGTGTTTATTTTGACATTTGACATCGCCGTATCTCTGGTAATAAGGGCTACTGTCCTCAATATTTTGTATAGAATATGACACTTAGCGACATTCGTATGGAGATATATCCTTTCCCCGATAAAGAACTTTGTAACAAAGTGAATAAAGTCGGTTTCGGTCCGTCGGAGTGGGGAGCGTCAGGTTTTTTTCGTTACGGAATTTCTGGATTCGGTCCCCGCGCTCAAGGCCCGCGATAGAAGCTATGCAATAGCTTAATAATGTTAAAAAATTTCCATATAAAATGTAAGTTTCCATTACGCCACGCTACTATATGAATAGTAAGTTCATACAAAAACGTAACGTAATGGAAGGAAATCTGAAAGAATCAAGTATTCGGTATTTATTTTGGAAAAAGCTCACGTGTGTGGTAAACCTGCGCCCCTTCCATTCAAGAAAGTGACAAAAGTGGACACGTGACTCAGTGACAGGAGTGGACACACTAGGCGAATACGCGAAGACTATAATGACCCCTAAACATAACATAACTCACAAGTCGATTTTTTTTAAATTACCTATTAGAGTACACTTTAGACTAATCGAGAAAAATATTGTCTAACTGTTTTAGATAAAGCTTTGGGTAAAATATAGGTATTTGTTACCGACGCGTGTAAAATCAAGGAAAGATTATGCAAGTCATATTTTCTATCTTTATATTATTGGATTAAACTATTTGAATGTCACCTGTCATTTTATAACAAATTTGTCGAAAGCTTTCTTGAAGCGAGAAAAACCTACATATTTTCTCCAAAAAAATACTTAAGTACATCCAAGTACCTGAAATGTGTTAAAAAATTATGTAGATAACGAATAGGTTCCATGTCTAACGTATTCATCAATAGTTTCAATTTATATGAAGAATTCAACTTTTAAGGTCTTCTGTTAACTTCAATAAAAATCTAGAAATTTTCAAGTTGGTACATTTTGTTCATTAGTATTATAGAAATGCATACACCGAAATTATAAGAAATACATCAATAGCTCTAAATTTTATGATCTTATCAGTTCGCATCATAATTCGAACTCGAAGAGATTTGAGCGGGATAGTCTATCGCGCTACGGCCCGTGCTGTGCGACCAATCACATCACGATTACGCAACGCGTTTCTTACATTTCGTTTGTGCTACGTATTAAATTATGATCTGTAATGTAAATATTAATTTGTTAATTTTAAATTGTAATCCATATTGGTACCTAGAGCAAAATTGTTTTCTTCTTTAAATAAAATATTAAATGCACGCGTAGTATAAAATTATTTATTCAAATACTGTTTAATCACTATTTCTAAAGAAACCTCATTTAGACCGATATTAGACAGACGATGTGTCCTTTCAAAGGGTACGCAGTGAAAGACTTAGATTTTTTTTAAACATAGGAGTCGTAAAAGACTTCGATTTTATTTTGACAAAAAGTGAGATATTCATAAGTAAATTTAAAAAACTTAGTTTTTGTACCAGAAGTAACTACTTGGTCAATTTTCGATGGTTGTTGTGCTATAATGACACTTACTTTATACGGAGGAATTGTGTAGAACACGCTAAAATAAGCATGTTTTGTACGGACAGTTTTTATCTAAAATCAAAAATGGCCGACTTATTTGACCCCAAAGATGAACAATTTTAGATAAGTAAAATTTTCGATGGTTGTTGTGCTATGATGACACCTACTTTTTATGTTAGTATCGTTTAGAGCACGCTAAAATAAGCATGTTTTGTATGGACAGCTTTTTTCTAAAATAAAAAATGGCCGACTTATTTGACCACAAAGATGAACAATTTTAGATCTTAGTAAAATTTTCGATGGTTGTTGTGCTATGATGACACCTACTTTTTATGTTAGTATCGTATAGAACACGCTAAAATAAGCATGTTTTGTATGGACAGTTTTTTTCTAAAATAAAAAATGGCCGACTTATTTGACCCCAAAGATGAACAATTTTAGATCTTAGTAAAATTTTCGATGGTTGTTGTGCTATGATGACACCTACTTTTTATGTTAGTATCGTATAGAACACGCTAAAATAAGCATGTTTTGTATGAACAGTTTTTTTCTAAAATAAAAAATGGCCGACTTATTTGACCCCAAAGATGAACAATTTTAGATCTTAGTTAAATTTTCGATGGTTGTTGTGCTATAATGACACCTACTTTTTATGTTAGTATCGTATATAACACGCTAAAATAAGCATGTTTTGTATGGACAGTTTTTTTCTAAAATAAAAAAATGGCCAACTTATTTGACCCCAAAGATGAACAATTTTAGATCTTACTAAAATTTTCGATGGTTGTTGTGCTATGATGACACCTACTTTTTATGTTAGTATCGTTTAGAGCACGCTAAAATAAGCATGTTTTGTATGGACAGCTTTTTTCTAAAATAAAAAATGGCCGACTTGTTTGACCCCAAAGATGAACAATTTTAGATAAGTAAAATTTTCGATGGTTGTTGTGCTATGATGACACCTACTTTTTATGTTAGTATCGTATAGAACACGCTAAAATAAGCATGTTTTGTATGGACAGTTTTTTTCTAAAATAAAAAATGGCCGACTTATTTGACCCCAAAGATGAACAATTTTAGATCTTAGTAAAATTTTCGATGGTTGTTGTGCTATGATGACACCTACTTTTTATGTTAGTATCGTATAGAACACGCTAAAATAAGCATGTTTTGTATGGACAGTTTTTTTCTAAAATAAAAAAATGGCCGACTTATTTGACCCCAAAGATGAACAATTTTAGATAAGTAAAATTTTCGATGGTTGTTGTGCTATGATGACACCTATTTTTTATGTTAGTTTCGTGTAGAACACGCTAAAATAAGCATGTTTTGTATGAACATTTTTTTCTAAAATCAAAAATGGCTTACTTATTTGACCTGAAAGATAAACAATTTTAATTCAAAGATTCAAAGTATTTATTTGCATCGAACACAGTATAGTGGGTCTTACAGTTAGAATGGTTAAGTCCAGTGCATTCAACCTGCATGCAGGCGTGCAAATATTTCGAATAGCGTGCAGTATTTACAGTACTATATACAAATATATTAACCTTTTATGTCTTAATAATTATATCTAAAATTATAAAAAATATGTCAAGATAGATAAAAATGCATGAAACAATGTGTAAATTATGAACAAAACCCAAAAATAAAAATAAAAAACAAAAAACAATTGTGGTAGGTAATGAATGCAAATGTCAATAAAAATTCAATATTAATAATAATTAAAATAAATATGTCAGCTATATTCTAAATATTCTTTAACACTGTAGAAGCAATGGTCTAAAAGCCAAGAAGTCAATTTATTCTTAAATCTATTGCCTTGCAGGAATTTTATGTCAACAGGTAATTTATTATAAATAATTATACACATATTAAAAGCATTCTTATCATAAATCATTTTATGAGCACGTGGCTTGTATAATAAATCCATAATGTTTTGTCGGGTCTGTCTGTTATTCATAATTGCCTTCGCCTTTAAACCTCGCGTTTTGAATGAAGTTTGGTGGTTGTTTACAAAAATGCATATATCCCTTATGTACAAACACGGTAATGGCAAAATATGCCATTGTTTAAATAGGGGGACACATGGTGTTTGGTGGTTTAGGTCTTGCACCCGGCAGGAGCAGCTCCCGCCTTAGTCTACGATGGTTTTTTTTATCCGTCCAAATAAGATAACTTCACAGCTGGCTGTTGGTTGTCACTTTAGACAGCGAGCGAGCGAAGTGAGCGAGCAAATCCTCCGGGGCAGAACCGACACGGATTTGGTTAGGTTAGAAGACTAAGGCGAGAGCTTCGCTTCCCTTATTAAAAATAAATAACCTGGAAGTCTAAGGCGGGAGCGAAGCTCTGCCCGGGAAGGTCTTGCTCGCTTGCTGTCAAAATCATACCATCAAAAATATTACCAAGACATAAAATTGCTCATCTTTCGGGTCAAATCAGTCGGTCATTTTTTATTTTAGAAAGAAACTGTCCTTACAAAACATGCTTATTTTAGCGTGTTCTACAAGATTCTACCATAAAATGTAGGTGTCATCGTAGCACGATACCCATCGTTGTTTTTTTTTTGTAATAGCCTGTTTTTGTGTCCCACTACTGGGCAAAGGCCTCCCCTCTCCTTATCCAATTCTCCCTGTGCTGGGCAAGATCCCACCAATACCGCTGAAACACATCCAAGTCGTCCCGCCATCTCTTTCTTGGTCTGATTCTGCCACGACTATACCGGGGATGCCAGCTAGAAAATTTGACTGTCGTAAAATATCTTCTATCTTTCGAGTCAAATAGGGTAGACTGAGGACGATTAAAACAATTTGCCTTTAACCGTCTGTGACCGTCATATTTTTATGAGTTGAAAGATGTCCTCACAAAAACTTCATGGTTAGTTATCTGGTTCCTAAATAAAATATATTTGGATGGTCTATAATGCATAGTTTTTGACAATGACGTAATAAAGAAAATAGGGCAGTGTGGTTCAATTGACCCCACATGACTGTCAATTGAAACACTATGTGAGGTCAATTGAAACACTCAAATATCTTCGGCACAATTAAAGTACTTATATTTGTTTTTATCTTTTTCATAACTTCCTCTGCATACAATGAGCTCATCAGAAGTTCGCAAGCATTACATAAACATTTCTCAATTTATGAGCATCTGAAAAAAAACGATAAAAATACTTGAACAAAAAAATATAGCTCTTTTAGTCTTCTTTGTCGCTGCTACATTATTAGTTACCTTAAACAAAGTAATTTTAATGCAATTATAAGATATAACTTTAAAGAATCGCAGAAATAAGCATAATTATGTTTCATACAAAAGTGCTTGTTTCACCTATAACAATGTTTCAATCATAACCATTCCCACACAATTCGAGACAACGAGTGATGCAGACATCGGGATGTAATATTCAGTAATAGACGCCATAAAGTATTATATTATATTTCTAGCTTAAAATAATCAGTTTAAATTGTTTTATTATGTATACTTACTTAAACATGTATACCAAATAAAAAAAAATGTTCCGTAACTTTGATTTGAATTTTAGTAGTAGGCGACCTCGTTAATCAGTTGTTGATAATAGTACATTGTGCATCTAGGGCGGTAAGAAGGGCATTACTTACGAGGGTCTATTGAAGCCCGACGCCGTAGGCGGAGGGCTTTAAATGACCCGAGTCGAGAGTAAAGAACCACGGGCAGCGTGGTACACACAATGTTTTTCATCACATTTGCGAGGAAAAAAAATAAACTCTATACAGGTAAAGAAACAATAATGATAAGCGGTAGTGTAGTTGCACAGTCCATAGTACTCCGGAGTGACTACGTGCTGCGAGCGCGTGGGGGGCAGGTCCTCCGCGAGCTCCGGGCGGGCGGTAAAGTAGTATGAGAATCCTTTAAAACCATGGGAATAATACAGCTCTTTAAGTGTATGCTTGCATATAATATCACCATTTACGAGCAGGTGTGATGAAAAATGTATTCATATGCTTGACATATGTGTTACTATATGTCAAAAATATCAAATCAACATATAAAACATTCTGTAACAAGTGTTGCTATATGGCGATATACCAAAATAAAATAACATATTATGTTTTTTATGTGACAAAACAAAGTAGTTGTGCTCACCGCATCAAAATCAGTTTAGCCGAACGCGAGATAATCGTGTACAAAACAAACATAAATACAAACATACGGGTCAAACTGAGAACCTCCTTTTTATGAAGTCACATATTCTCAAAAAATCAGTATAAAAAACATCGAATATCTATAATTTAACAACTAGGTCAAAAACTACACAAGCGAATAATATTGTCTTCTCTTACCGCGATTTTATTCATTGAAATTAAACACTGAAGAGAAGAGAAGAACGGATTAATCGCGTTTATTAACACCACGATCCTACGTTACGAGTACAAGTGAATTTGAAAAATGAAAGAACAAACTTGTGCATCGAATACAGAATCTTATATTATATTATATTCTTATATTATTTATTATTTTTTTCGATATTTGTTCCTGAGTCATGGATGTTTTCTATGTATTTATGTATTTGTATATTATATATATCGTTGTCTGAGTACCCGTAACACAAGCCTTATTGAGCTTACTGCGGGACTTAGTCAATTTGTGTAAGAATGTCCTGTAATATTTATTTATTTATTATTTATTTATTTATTTATATTTCGAAGTTGGTTACTTTTGGGGACGATTAAAACGCGAGGACGATTGAAACGTTTCAATTTGTTTCTGTCGTCCACACACCACATTTTTCAGTTCAAAGTCAAATATTATATATAAAAAGACTCGAACGCTGATCAACGGCTGTTAAAAACATTCGTTTATTCTTAAATATAACACCTACATAATTTAATTCGTCAAAATACAAGAGTGAACGAAGTTATAAGAAAATATACGAAAACACAAATACTTATTTTACACCGCGTAAACCTGTTTTGGCTCGTGGATACTCCCGTAACGCACCGGCGCTCGAGTGGTACTGGCCAAGTATTCAAACATGGCTGGTCATGTTTTCAGAGTGATGCGTCAGACGCGTGGGTATTATAGTTTTCGAAAAATTTGAATAGTTTCAATTGTCCCCTTTCTACCCTAAATCGGCCATTTTTGATTTTAGAAAAAAAAACTTCAAACAAAACATGCTTATTTTAGCGTGTTCTACACGATACTAACATAAAAAGTAGGTGTTATCATAGCAAACCAACCATCGAAAATTTAACTAAGATCTAAAATTGTTCATCTTTGGGGTCAAATAAGTCGGCCACTTTTTATTTTAGAAAAAAAACTGTCCATACAAAACATGCTTATTTTAGCGTGCTCTACGCGATACTAACATAAAAAGTAGGTGTCATCATAGCACAACAACCATCGAAAATTTTACTAAGATCTAAAACTGTTCATCTTTGGGGTCAAATAAGTCGGCCATTTTTTATTTTAGAAAAAAAACTGTCCATACAAAACATGCTTATTTTAGCGTGTTCTATACGATACTAACATAAAAAGTAGGTGTCATCATAGCACAACAACCATCGAAAATTTTACTTATCTAAAATTGTTCATCTTTGGGGTCAAACAAGTCGGCCATTTTTTATTTTAGAAAAAAGCTGTCCATACAAAACATGCTTATTTTAGCGTGCTCTACACGATACTAACATAAAAAAGTAGGTGTTATCATAGCACACCAACCATCGAAAATTTAACTAAGATCTAAAATTGTTCATCTTTGGTCAAATAAGTCGGCCATTTTTTATTTTAGAAAAAAACGGTCCATACAAAACATGCTTATTTTAGCCTGTTCTATACGATACTAACATAAAAAGTAGGTGTCATCATAGCACAACAACCATCGAAAATTTGACTAAGTCCAGCGCACTAATTCTGGTAAAAAAACTAAGTTTTTACCCATTTACCTATGTATGAATATCGCACTTTTCGTCACAAAATTTTAAGTCTTTTACAACTCCATGTTTTTTGCACTTTCGGCAAAAAAACATCTAAGTCTTTTTCACTGACATCGACCCAGACGTGCTAGTCAATTAGTGCCAACCCGTCGTACCTACTTGCGTATTTTTTGCATGCAAATAGTCTTCCCACCCTCCCACCGCAAAAAATAAATACGCAAACAGATATACAAGCCACCACCAATAATATAAACCTCGACACGTGTTTAATTGTACAATCGAGTTCATATGATCATTTTCAATGCTTCAAAAATATTAGGACCCTGACAATAACGTGTAACCGCCTTATTCATAAAAACTTAACAGACCCATATTATCACATATTATCACACGACATTGACATTTTGATATAACTATCTTGCGTAAACACTCAGTTGTAGTCATATTATTGACATCATTGTTATGTTATTTGTTGTTATTGACAGACAAGTGAGACAAGGTGCAAATACAACGACCTACCGATGTACGTACCGATTCACCGAGAGGCAAAGGCGCCTGGCGCGCCGGCTGTGATGTGATTGGTCAAACCGCCCCCGTTCCGCGCGAAACACACGCGACATTAATTCCCGCGCGTAGCTTCGAGCATTTGAATTACGCCTAGAATTGATAAGATAATAAAAGTTGAATCTTTCGATGAAATTCTTAGAGTTTCCGTATACATACTATTTAAATGATTTTGAACTAATGACCTTGACTTGAAAATTATGAGATTTTTTTATGGCTAGGATAATTTTTTTTAAATTCTAGTGCCTACATAAATTTAAGCTATTGATGAATGTGTTAGAAATGGGCTCTAATAGTTATCTTTAATAATATTAAATGCATTTCAGTTACCATAAAGCACTTGCGTAATGTTTTCGAAGAGTAATATTTTTTTTTAAGTTTTCATATTATATTGAAATAAGCTCTGGTCAAATATGTTATTAAATGATGAATGTTATGGATTGAGATCAGGAAATATAATGAAACGCGGTTGACAGTCTTACATCCTATAATAAAACAAACACAGATGAACTACTAGCTAATTATATCTAGGAGCTAAAACTAAATGCTGGACGCCAAGAGGGATTTAAACCGAGAAGGTTTGGGATCCCTGCTAATCCGTACGCCGGCTAGCGTATAAGTATTTTATTATTCGCAGTGATATAATTGCATCCGTGACTCGAAGGGCATGTCGGAAAGCTAGAACAAAGGGGTCAGTTTAGCTAACTCAGTAACTTCCTTGGGATATTGCCTCTACTAGTACTTCTCTAACATAACCGTGTATTTGCTTAGGTGCTATCACTTACCCCTTCGTTGTACTTTCACTCACAAAACAAAACAGAGATGTCCATAGTTTCGCAATAACTAGGATTGCATTCCACAATCGAAACTACATCATTAATTTATAATTTCTTAAGGCGGGTACATTTTGCACAGCACAACCGCACGTATTTATCTTATAAAGATACAAGCTAGAATGACTTGCCAAATGTACTGTGTTAAATATGAGCAATAACCATGTCCCAAAACTTACAAAAAGATCAACGCCGCCCGGGTTTGAACCATCGTCGATCGGATCGGTAGTCCACCGTTACACCACCGAGCCATCGGTACTATTACACGGTAGCGTGAATTCGCGACCTATTATACACCGCGTACCGATCGCCGCTACGTCACTACACCCCGAGTGCAATTAAACCTCAACCTAATTCCATACGGAATAGAATTCAACTTACGATAAACAAATATCGACGTAAGTATCTTTATAACATACTTCCCCTCCCTCATTTAAAAAAAAACCTTTTTTTTTTTTACTGCATAGGCTTAAGATCCTTAACATGCCAATTGCCTACGCATTTACCATGAGCATTGTTTAAGCGAAAGATGTTTTCTGACACTCTTCCTACTATAATTGCTTTATCATACTTCGGAGCTAGCTTTGCCATGAATTTATTAGGAGCACTCGACAGAAATTTCGTCCTCTTGTAAACAACATCTCCTACCTGAAAGCCATGAGTTCTACGTTTGTTATCATAAACCCTTCGACTGCGTTCATGTGCTAGTCTCAACCTCTGCCGAACAGTATCCCACACCTTTTCTTTTTGTTTGAGGTTATCGATATACCCTGATACCCCTATTGAATAGTCCTGGTCTTTATTTTGTAACAATTGCACCGAATTTGGTCGATCAATATTTGGGACATTAGTCTCTCTGCCGAAAAACAAATACGAAGGAGTATAGCCCGTCACCTCGTGCACCGCCGTCCTTATAGCATTGCCGATCTGAGGTAAGTTAATATCCCACATATTGTGTTTTCCTGGCTTAACAAATGCCGATATCATAGTTCCCACGACCCTGTTAACTCTCTCAGTAGGATTACTTTGTGGATGGTAATTCGGAGTAAACCACAATTTACTATTGTACTTCATTGCCAAATCTTTGAAGTGTTGCGAAATGAACTGGCGACCATTATCACATATAATTGCTTTAGGTGCCCCATATAACAAAAACTGGTTCTCCAGGATATCACAAATTTTTTCCGCCTTCCCAGTCCTTAGTGGGAAAAGAAGTACAAACTTACTAAACCAGCATGTTATTACTAGTAACATGGTGTTGCACGATTTGCTTTTCGGAAACGGCCCCATTAAATCCAAAGAAATAAGCTGCCACGGCCGTGTAACCTCCCTATGCTCACCCATGTACCCAAGTGGTCCTTGCTGCGATACTTTATGCCTTGCACAAGTATCACACTTCAGCACATACTGCTTGATCTCATCCCACATGTTTGGCCAGAAATATCTCTGTTTTATTCTCAAATGTGTCTTACGAATACCTAAGTGACCCGCAGTCACATTGTCATGACATTCTGCTAATACCTTACTTCTCAAGGCTTCTGGGACGTATAATTTCCAATCATCTGCCTCGTTGGGGAATGCACTTAACCTTATACTTTTATACAACACCCCATTCATGACTTTCCACTCCTGCGATATATCCTGTGAACTCTGTAGTGCCCTTACCTTAGACTTATACCAATCGTCTTTGTGACGTTCCAAAATTTCTAAAGTATTTGCTTCTGGCAGCACTTTGCTGTCTGAGCACTCTGAGCCCCGTGATAATGCGTCCGGCACCACGTGACATTTGCCAGGCCTGTGAACTATGTCATAACTGAACTGCTGCAGTTTCATAGCCCATCTTGCTAGCCTACCGTGCGGGTCTTTCATTCTATGCAACCATTGCAATGCGCTATGATCAGTTACCACCGTGAAATGCACCCCGTCTATATACGGCCTAAACTTTTCAATGGCAAACACCATGCTCAAAAGCTCCCTTTCTGAAGTAGAGTATTTCTTCTCCCTTTCATTAAGTTTTCTACTTAAGTACGCAACAGGTTTTTCTTCCGCATCGTGCTTTTGGCACAGCACTGCACCAATTCCATTGTTACTTGCATCACACTGAATTATGAAGGGCTTGGAATAATCCGGACAAGTCACCACTGGAGTCGTGGTGAGAAGAGTTTTTAATTTTAAAAATGACTTTTCTGCGTCTTTGGTCCAACACAGCTGTTTCTTTTTCTTCCCTTTCGTGAGGTCGTGAAGTGGAGCAGCGACCATAGAAAAGTCTTTCACGAATCTCCTGTACCAACTGGCCAACCCAACGAAACGCTTTAACTCCGTATAATTTCGTGGTCTGGGGAAGTTAATTATAGCCGAAACCTTCTCTGGGTCTGTCCTAAGTCCATCTTTATCAATAATATATCCAAGATACCTTAAGCTAGAACGAGCAAACTTGCATTTATCTATATTTATCGTCAGATTTGCCCCCTTCAAGATTTCTGATACCTTTCTTAAGAGATGTATGTGTTCATCAAAGGTAGCGGAGCAAATGACGATGTCATCCAAATATGCCCAAATTTTGTCTTCGTCCGACTGGAATAACATGTCCATTAACCTTTGCTGTGTCTGTGAAGCATTAACTAGCCCAAATGGCATGACCTTGAACTGGAACAGTCCTTTGCCCCCCACCGCAAAAGCCGTTTTCTCCTTGCTTCCATCCTCTAACGGAATCTGCCAGAATGCTGATTTTAAATCTATAGTGCTCAAAAATTTAGCATTACACAGATTGTCTATTATACCCGCGACACGAGGCAGAGGATACGTATCACGCTTCGTCACACGATTTAACTGCCTGCTGTCCAGACACAACCTATTGTCACCGTTTGGTTTTTTGACGATAAGCACTGGTGAACACCATGCACTATGCGAAGGTTCTACCACATCATCCGCTAACATCTTATCCAATTCCTTTACTATGTCCGCTTTGATTGCAGGAGAAAAGTTGTATTGCTTTTGATGTACTGGTTTAGCGTCCCCTGTTTCAATACCATGACGTAATATTGATGTCCTTCCTAGCCCAGTGCCAATCTCCTGCCGCATGTAACCTATAATTTCATCCAACCTTGCTTTCTGCTCAAAGTCTAAATCCTCGCTTGAGATAATAGCAGGTCGGCTTACCAAAGCGTCATCTACGTTCATTACCTCGCTTGTGCTACCCCTGAACTGCAATGAAATGCCAAACTCTTCAAAGAAATCTTTACCTAGTAGCAACTGATGATTCAATCTTGGCATGACCTTAGCTGATATGACCTTAAATTGTCCATCAAATAACACTGGCAAGTCGTACGCTACAGAAATCTCATGTACAGTTCCATCCGCCGTACTCATCTGAGTCGTTGAAACCTTATACCCTTTTAAGCCTAGCGATGCTAATGTTTCAGCGAGCAACGGACTTATCACCGTCCTATTCGCCCCGCCATCCAATAAACCCACAAACCGCTTGTGTAAAATACCTATACTTACATAATCTCTATTGTCATTTTCTTTCTTTAAAATTACCGGACATATTTCCTCATCTGGACGAGAGAAGTATGTCCTGATAACTCCTAACCAATCCTGCCATTCCGAATCATGTTTACTCCGGGGAGAGTCCAAGGAGCAGGAACCTAACTCTCCCCTTTTGCGTTTCCCTTACACTCCCGAAATATATGTCCTATTTCCTGACAATTCCAACAGCGTCTACCCACCCCACATGGTTTACTCTGCAATGTCTGCAACGGCGCTACCCCCCTTGTCTCCGTATCCTTTTCATAATCCACAGCTTTAATGTTCCCTGTACGCGCCAAAGCGGCCTCTAGTGGATGTTCTGAAATTATTGGCTCCTTGAAATTATCGCAGCTAATTTTAATTCGTTCCACAACTCTCAAAGCATTGACCATGTCAGCCACTGAACTGAAGTGGTCTCTGCACACCGCTCGTTGATAATACGGCTGAATATTTTTTAACAATATACTAATCTTTTCGGTTTCAGTGATCTTAATTGGTAGCCTATTAAACATAACCTGCATAATAGCTATGTAAATAACCAATGCCTCGTCCCTGCCCTGTGTTCTTGCCTTAATTTCCATTAACAACTCCTCTTGATAAAAGGGCCTCTGGAACGCTCGTATTAATAATATAACTAAGTCTTGCCACTCACCAGCATATTCTTTATTCGCCCTAAACCAAACTAATGCATCGCCCTCAAAAAAATCAACCGCGGAACGCCATAAATCCCTATCCGTCGCATTTCTAGCATCCTTGAGCTCAGTTACTCGTTCTAAAAATGCGTTTATGCTCATGTTTGTGCCCGAAAACTTTAGCCCCCATTTATATATAGGTACCAATTTACGCCTCGGAAACTCTCCTTCTCCTGTTGGCGATTGACATAATTTATGATTGCCATAAGGTGCCCTATCCTCCCCATACGCACTACTTACGCTCCTGACCTCCATTCCGTTTTGCACCGGACTACCACCCGACCCGGCCGGGGACACCGTCTTATTCTCTAGCTTTTCTATGATGCTGACCCCTAATGCTCCTAATGATCGCCGCAAAACTTCCTTATCGCTGACTGTCAGATTGCCGTCCTCCATGATATCGTCCTGCTGTTCTAACTTCTCAAGCAATCCCTGACATCGTTCCATAAGCACGTTCTTTCGAACACCGTCGGCTTCTGTCACATGAGCAAACAAGGATAATCGTCGTTGCACATGGTACAACCTAGCCACCAATCGCCTAAACAATGCTTTATCTGGTTTTCCTACTATTTCGGCAATATAGGTCGCAAGAACACTCAATTTGGAAGTGCACACATCTAACTCGGATACGCTATCTCCAATCCCATGGACTGACGCTCCACCCTCACGTAACAGAAACCCTGCCTGCTCCGCGATCATTAACTCTTCCAACACTTTCTTCAAAACTGGTACTGTGCTGCGTATGTCAACGTTACGGCATTTAAGTTCATATTCCAGCTCGTCTTTAAGCAAATAAGTAGGATCCATAATTATAAACTCATAACTAAACAGTTGCAGCATAAATAAACTACTTAGCTACCAACACAAAAAAACCCTAGTTACGATTAGCACAATAAACCTAAAAATAAACAAAAAAAACTTAATCTAACTAATAAGATAAACTGAAACGAAAAACATTAAGTAGTTAAAAGTCCAGCTCAACATAAAAAGTAAGTAAACCATAAAAGGTAGGTACCTACCTATGTAACCTCTAAAATATTTCTTATCAATGTTAACCGCTACAATCTCCTTAATAATATATCTAATACTCAATACAACATATAATCAAGCCTATCTTATTTATCAACACAATTTATACCTACTCAGTTATGAAGTTATTTTTTTTTAAATCACAAAAAAACTGTATATTTTATCCTACAAAAACAACACAGATATAACTGTGGCGTTCAAACAAACCAAAACCGCTAATGATTTTATCTCAACTCCCGTAGTAAGACTCAAAACAATCAAATTCTAACTGTCATTGCAACCATTTAACCCACTCAAACCCATCAGATTTAGCGTTGGGCGCTATTTGTTATGGATTGAGATCAGGAAATATAATGAAACGCGGTTGACAGTCTTACATCCTATAATAAAACAAACACAGATGAACTACTAGCTAATTATATCTAGGAGCTAAAACTAAATGCTGGACGCCAAGAGGGATTTAAACCGAGAAGGTTTGGGATCCCTGCTAATCCGTACGCCGGCTAGCGTATAAGTATTTTATTATTCGCAGTGATATAATTGCATCCGTGACTCGAAGGGCATGTCGGAAAGCTAGAACAAAGGGGTCAGTTTAGCTAACTCAGTAACTTCCTTGGGATATTGCCTCTACTAGTACTTCTCTAACATAACCGTGTATTTGCTTAGGTGCTATCACTTACCCCTTCGTTGTACTTTCACTCACAAAACAAAACAGAGATGTCCATAGTTTCGCAATAACTAGGATTGCATTCCACAATCGAAACTACATCATTAATTTATAATTTCTTAAGGCGGGTACATTTTGCACAGCACAACCGCACGTATTTATCTTATAAAGATACAAGCTAGAATGACTTGCCAAATGTACTGTGTTAAATATGAGCAATAACCATGTCCCAAAACTTACAAAAAGATCAACGCCGCCCGGGTTTGAACCATCGTCGATCGGATCGGTAGTCCACCGTTACACCACCGAGCCATCGGTACTATTACACGGTAGCGTGAATTCGCGACCTATTATACACCGCGTACCGATCGCCGCTACGTCACTACACCCCGAGTGCAATTAAACCTCAACCTAATTCCATACGGAATAGAATTCAACTTACGATAAACAAATATCGACGTAAGTATCTTTATAACAACATACTATTTAAATGATTTTGAACTAATGACCTTGACTTGAAAATTATGAGATTTTTTTTATGGCTAGGATAATTTTTTTTAAATTCTAGTGCCTACATAAATTTAAGCTATTGATGAATGTGTTAGAAATGGGCTCTAATAGTTATCTTTAATAATATTAAATGCATTTCAGTTACCATAAAGCACTTGCGTAATGTTTTCGAAGAGTAATATTTTTTTTTAAGTTTTCATATTATATTGAAATAAGCTCTGGTCAAATATGTTATTAAATGATAGGCGACGTTCAAATAGTTAAATACGATTATCTGAAGAAAAATTTTTCCTCTTGTATATTTTTTCCTTAAATTTAAAAGGTGGGTAACGATTTTTTTTTTAATTCCTAAAGCAATATCAAAATCTGTTATCTTTTTTTTTTACGCTTTGTTCTAAGAGTATTCTAACCGTCGACAAATAATATCGCTCTTGGGAGTTGTAAAATTTTATTTCCTTTACGTACCGTACTACACCGACTCAAAGATAACAGTGGATACGTCAGTCATTTTCTCGTGGTCGTGTTAGTTCTGACTTTTTTCAAAATTTTACATTTAAGGTTTTAAATTGTCTCCAGCACTAGCCGTACGCCCCTTTGGAAGGTAAAACAAATCTGAATGAAAATCAATGCGTACTTTATTTCGAAGGTGTTGAAGGAAGCAAACGATAATGACTAAGAGATTAGTATAATAATTATTAATCTTTAAGTAACTACTTTTCTTTTCTTTTTTTTCCCTTTTTTTTTCTTTTCTTTTCTTTTCTTAACTTAATATCATTTCCAAAAACTAGAGTGCTCTATTTAGGTACAATTTGTCGTTCGGAATTTTTCGACAGCACAAGACCGACGTTTGGAAACAACCAGTAGGTACTTATATTGTTAAGTATCAATTTCGAAAACTACAACCTGATTTTATACGGAAACGCCATGTGGGTCACATCACACTCAATACCCACATCGCACTTTAAAATCAATTGAATCAGTATAAACACTTGTTCCGCACCGGTTCAACAGGAACTGGTTAAGGCCTTTTTTCTCGCAAATAAGTACTTACCTGTATTTGCAAAATTTTATCACCAACGATGGTAATTATTGTTCTGATAAAAAAAATATAAGTTAAATAATGCATAGGTACTTAATTATTAAATTGCAACGGTTAACTATCACGTATTTTTATCATTATCACAATAGGCGTGACATGTTTCGACTGCGTCGGGCAGTCATCGTCGGACAGACAGAGTGGTGTTGTCACCTTCGCTGTTACTTTGGTGTTGTAATGCCCGAGCCGCGAAGGTGACAACATCCCTCTGTCTGTCCGACGATGACTGCCCGATACAGTCGAAACATGTCACGCCTGATGCAATTTAATATCAGTATGACTCACGGAAGTTTAAATTATAAGGTACTTAATTACTTAAGTAAATTAAATATTTACGTAATGAGGACTAACGTATTGTCGGACCTGGCGGCGCCACTTGTGCGTGGTTCTTGTTTCCATATGAAAGAATTGTCAAAGTGACGTTTGAAACGGGAACATTTTATTACTCGCGTTAATCCCTATTATTATAATTTTGATCCCAAAAAGTTGTTCTAGATCGTGTTTCCACATAGTTAAAATCCATACTGGGTATTTTTGATCCGGTTGAGTACTGCCGGGTTAATAAGTGATCCGGTTGTATGAATTTAAGTTTTTCAACGATAATCTGTCGTTTCATTTTATCGGTTTTTCGATAAAAACAAAATAGTACGAAATCCCAGCTCACCCCGTAGTTGAGGTTAACAGGGATAGGGACTTACCTTAACACAATATTAAAATAGGTTGTAGGTACGTATAGGTATTTTTGTAACAATACTCTCTATAGACTCTGGTCTAAAAAAAACAACTCAGCCCTCTACCATCCCTCTTCTTCCTATTCGTGACCCAACTATCCTCGCAATCCCTATTCACCACATTTTGCGGTATTGGGTGTGCATAGTTCGGTTACGCCACTTTCGTTTGCCATATTAAGGAAAGAGATTAAACTTGAATCGGCGGCACGATTAAGTGTTTTAAATTTGACGCATGAGTAACGAGCGCGCAACTACAAAAAATGTAATGCGTGAATACTCCCCAACGACTTAATTAATACAAACAAATAAATAACATTTTTATATCAAAGCTTCATCACATAAATTTGTATTGTCATAATGTATTTAGGCAAAATGGGTCTCTGATCATCGCGTCACGTGCGTAGGTGTCATCTGCATCTTTGAATTATTGGATATTTTAGGAAGTATTTCATAATGCATTTAATACGGAATAATACAACATTTATTAGGTACTCGTGTACTATTTTTCAATATTTGTATGCTATTTGGATGTCGTATGTATATATAATAATATATATCATGTGTGTGTGTGTGTGTGTATTTATTTATTCATTCATCAAACCGTTTTCAGTCAAGTTCATCCCATACCGCGTACCATCAAATGAGCCCGTCATAAAGACGAGTCGCATCCTAAGAACGCTTAAGCAAGTATGTACGTAAGTCTGTATGTGGTATACCGGGAACCCAACCATTGGTGGAGGTGGCACGCTTATGTTTAGTTTTGTATGACGCTTCAATATTACACGCCGGTGGACTATTCAAAAAGTTAAGGGCTATAAAGGTAGATTTTTCTTATTTCAATCCATATTAAAGGGTACTGCTTTTCTATTGGATTGTATGATATAAATCATTATTATGTTCACGCCCATTAGCTGTTAAGTATTGGCCACAGGAACAGTTCAGACGACACAGTCAGTTAGTTCAGTCTACAGAAGGCCTAGTATAAAAGTTGTACGACATTAACTCCTCGACCGCGTTAGCGTATCGAGGGGTCAAAATATGAAAGTTGCCGGATGATTTAAATAAACGGCAAACATAATTTGAACTCCCGATACGCTAACGCGGTCGAGGAGTTAATGTCGTACAATTTTTATACTAGGCCTTCAGTTTCTTTCCTGGGCAATACTTTACAGCTGGTGGGCATTACCTTTACATCCCTAATTTTTCGGTTGTCCACTGGAAAGACGTAACATAGTTTTATATTTGACCCTTCAGTTTTTGTGACATGGTCTTAAAATGTCAATAAGAGTACCTATGTCAAAGTTGTTCGAAAGGCTTAACTGGCTTTTATTCGATGTCCTATAATGAAATGTTAATGCCATTGACCACGAGATTATTCAACAACCTTGACATTTTACTACCTTCACTTTTTGACTTCGACTTTGACACGCCTTGACACAAAACGCGTAGCAGACGCTCAACAAATATGATGGTATTGATGGGTGTAGGTATAAAATGTCTTAATATATTTTTAGCGTTTATTTTGGCTGGACACGTCTGCCGGATGAATAGGGACAGATGGGCCAAAATAACCACTAGCTGGAATCCCCGGTATAGTCGTGGCAGAGGCAGACCGAGAAAGAGATGGCGGGACGACTTGGATGCGTTTCAGCGGGATTGGTGGGATCTTGCCCAGCACAGGGAGGATTGGATAAGGAGAGGGGAGGCCTTTGCCCAGCAGTGGGACACAAAAACAGGCTATTAAAAAAAAAATCTAAGTCTCTGCTACGTAAGGTTAAATTTAGGCCGAGTTAATTTGATAATGATGATTTTCTTTCATTTAGATCACTGGCTAAGTCGATAGTCATAACTATTTACCGCGCTTTTAAAGTTCTTCTTAGGTAAATCTTAATCGTTAATTAATTTCTAACATACTATGACAAATTGTACATTGTACTGTACAGTTAGCCTCGGTAAAATTATGCAGTGACTGAATTTTATGTATTTTAGGACAAACGTAAAATACCTGCAGAATTGGCAACCTGTAAAAGAGTTGGGGTTCTTCTGTCATATTCTAGATAACAAAATTCCGCTATTGGTTTTGCATGTTTTTTATTATTTATTTATTAAAATTAAAACCATTTTGTAAGAAACTAAATCAAAATATAAAATATTAAAACACAAATTTATTTCTAGAAGTGTAACTAAACTACAGCATACTTATTTATAATATTTGCATTATAACTAATATTTATTTAATATTGAACTATTCAATAAATATCATGTGAATGTAAAAGATTTTAAGTGATGTTTCGTATATTTATGTAACTAAAAAAAAATAGAAATGAGCCAGCAACGTCAAATATTCTAAGCTAATTACAGCATTTAAGTTGAAGAACATTTAACTCGATTCAGGCGTTTAATTACTCAAAGAAAAGCCAATTTTCGTTGAAATTTCCTTAACTTGACAACGGAGCGTTTAAAAACCAGTGATAATGAGCTCAGTCAAGTAATTATTAAATTTTCATCCGATTGAGGAACTGATGAGAACTACCTAGTAAAAGATATCTGGAAAAGGTTTAATGGGAACATTAACGGTATCATCAAAACCGTCAGTTAGGGGACTTTTTCATCATGGGTGAAAGGGGAACAAACCATCCGTAAATATGGTACCATAAAATCCATCCAATCAAAATAATCTAAGTTATAATTCTGCAGTTACATATCTGCAATTCATACAATGGCTTAGGATTGCATCACAATCCAATGTAAATATTTTAACTTGCATAGGTGACAAATGAATATAACATGTGCAGGTTACCTACCTACTTACTTGTCTTAGCACAGTTGGCAATATTTGTCTAAGAACCCAAAATTCAGAAAATGGTTCCTTTTAGTACCTAACTAGCTAATGGTTTGCGCGATTAAATGATGATTCAATTAAAATGTTCGTACCTATGAAGAAGGTATTTATTCTCTATCAGCTGCATGAAACAAAACAAATATTTTTAAAAACCTTTAAATCTCCTACGAGCATTTGCACAACAGCAATAGTGAATAGTAATAATTAAAATTTACGAAAGGAAAACACTACCTAAGTAGAAATGCTAACTTAATGCTTTAAAGGATATGGGTAATAGTCATAGTCATTAAAACTTTGTCTTACAAACGAATCTTTAACCTTCATGTTTCTTTTTACATAACATTTTGTCGATAAACTAACTGTCTTTTTTTAATTCTATGAAATATATTTTTAAACATTGTTTTTGTTGTAAGCAGGTACATATTAGTTACTTATATACCATTTTCGTTAATTGCACACCTTAACAATATAAAAATGTAAATTACCGACTATAAATTAAAATACCTTAAACATAATGATAACTACCTTCAAATAAAAATAAAATACATTTATTTCTGAAAAATTTGGTACAATTCGCAGACAATTCTGCTTCAAAGGTAATTTCTTTTTTTTTAATAGCCTATTAAGTGTCCCACTGCTGGGCAAAGGCCTCCCCTCGTCTCTTCCATTCGGTCCTATTCTTAGCAGTTTCCCACCAATCTGTGCAGAATGCCTCCAGATCGTCTCGCCATCGTCTTTTCGGTCTGCCTCTTCCTCGGCCTACGCCGGTTGCGGTTGCGTAGTCAAAGGTAATAAATAAAAAATTACCTTATAAAAAACACTTATTTTAAAAATAAAAATAAAATAAAACAACCTTAAAAATGTAACCGTATCTAATAATTAGTTTTTTTATAAAATTGATATTAGATGTATCATACCAAAGAAAAAAACCAAGTCAATCGGAGGCCAAGCTGAAAATCGAACCCGGGTCTTCAGCTTACGCGGCTAACGCCATATATGTTTTTCCTTCGTGATATCCTAATTTATGTGTATTTGACAGCGGAAAAGCAAGTGCTGGAAAAGTCAGCGTGTGGCCGAGTGTGGGTGACCGTGCACTCGCCCAACATCCCACAGGGGGACCGGGTGGTCTTGCAAGACGCCATCGAGCTCAACTGGGACTTCTCCAACTGCGACGCCATTCCCCAACAGGTACTTATCATTCATATTTATATACTTAAGCACTGAATTATGAGAAACCTGGTTCGATAAAACCTGTAAAAAAGTGAAGCCTACGGCCCTTCCCTATTATAATAATGAAAAAAGTGCAAATCGAAATTGCGAGAACTTTGACAGTGGCTTCACAGCGTTTGATAGAACGCACTTTATTGTTTTTATAATTATTGCATTTTCCGTTTAGGCATTTTTCTGTCAGTGAGGTGTTATTATTTTTTTATGCTTCTTTTCATTTTCTAGCGCGCGACCTTCTTTGAAAAGGTATTCTGAAATATGAAGGAAATTGAAGATTATAAACTTTAAGCAAAAATCATTTAAAAGTAGGTAGGTACTTTTGTTTGCCACACTCACAGTCACTCCGTTCGGCTTATAACTTTTACCTGCCCGAAAGTAAAGTAATGTAAAGTAAAATATAGACAAAAAACAGAACAAATTTACAATTTATATAAAGGTAGTAACAGGCGGTCTTATCGCTATAAGTGATCTCTTCCAGACAACCTGTCCGAAAGTTTGTCTGTTTTAAATCACACGAGTTACATTCGCACATAAACAATATGAAGAGTAGGTATAAAATAGTCAAGTTGTATATGTAGATACTGACACTTAATACACAGCCGACATGACCGGGCCGGGCCGATCTGTCAGAGTCTATAGAAAACGTCACGTGACCTCCGAGGGCCCCGAGCTATCACGTGATTCTTTCTATAGAAATTTCCATACCATCCTTTCCCGCCCCGTTAGTGTGAGTCCTCTTAAACCTAATAATTAAAAAAAAAGTTAAATTGTATATATCTTTAAATATTTTTAGATAATTTCTTAGTAGAGCTTATTAAAAACTTGTACGTACGTACGCAGACTGAGTTGCGGGTAGATTTCTAGATTCCGAGACTCCAATCGTTAATTTGTGTAAGGAAGTAATATCATACTCGAGAGATAATGCACTATTACGACATTTTTTCGATCGTATCAACAAGCGCAAATATAAGGTTACATAGTGGATTAACGTGACCAAGAAATGTTTACTTTCATACTGCAAAATGAGAGCAAAATGATTGCTCACTTTATATTACTCTCATTCTCGAGCCCGGTGGAGCTTGACGCTAAGGACAGCCATAAATCCGAATAAAAAGAGACTGTTGAGCTTGTTTAGATTATTCATTCTAATTAGATAATAAAGGAACGATGTGGGGTTTGCCCCTCCGAGCGAAAATAATAAGTATAGTAATAAGTATTGAAAATATAAATTATATTTATAAACTTCCAAATTAAGAGGGCGATTAAGGCCAAACGGAAGAGCGAAATGAAAAATTAATTACTTATCCTGGTAGGATTAAAGGATGACTCACACTAGAACGGGACGGGATGGGGCGGGACGGGAAAATCTGTCAATTTCTATAGGAAGCGTCACGTGACATCCGAGGGCTCCGAGCTATGCTATCACGTGATTCTTTCTATAAAAATTGACAGATTTTCCCGTCCCGTGCTAATGTGAGTCATCCTTTGTGAAGATAAAATGAAACAGAAATATTTAATAAACTATTTTTTTTGTAAGCATAAAAAGCAAGGAAAATGTGATGTTTGCGTTCCCTGATGGAAATAATATAGGTACTTACACAGTAGATATGTGATCAATTCTGTCGATAAAAAATTAGGAACTTTTCCTATTTTACCCTTAGTTTTATGCAGCAAAATCTACGAACGATTCCAAAAAAAGGACGAAAAAATGGAAAAACTTATCACCTCGGGCGGGACTTGACCCCGCGACTCCGGCGCTCAGCCAACTGAGCTACCGAGTCCCAGTCCCCTCTCTCTTCCCTTACTCAATTTTTATTTAGAATTCAAAATAAAGGGGACTTTCAGGAGTCAATCACCGATTAGGAGTGCGTAAGATATAATAAATGATTCGAGGAGCAACCATAGAATTGTCTTATATCGATATTATTATTAAGATGCATAGCAATAGGTACAGTTATCTAATACTTAGTAAACTAGTGACCAAATAATATTAGATTACAACTAGGTTGTATAGAGTTGTGCGATATACTTACTGATTTGGCCACTCTGACTGTCACTATCCATATGTCGCGAACTGTTCAAGTGTATACGTTCCTCGTACAAACTTTTCTGAATTTCCCTTACATAACCAGTGAATGCAGAGATGCTCGCTGAAGATCGCTTTTTATTTACCATTCGCACATGTAGGTCAAACTGTGTCATCCACAATTGTACTCCAACACCTTAACACGCATTACGAAACGTAATAACGGTGGAAGTGCCCAATCACCAATCACTTGGTTTACTCGACTGGCACATACCCTTTGATGAACTATAACTCTAGAGATGCCACATGCGTGGTCTTACTCAATTCTAGTCGGGTTATATCTTAGATCATTTCACTAACCGGACTGGCATTGTCTGTCATTTTCTATACAAAAAAGTCGGTCGTTTTTTTGCGGGGGAGGGGCACCTCCAATGTATGGCTATTAGTACGTAACGTACAAATAGCTATTTTAGATAAAGGTCAGTCCATTCAATTAACATAATCGTTGGTTATATGCTTACGGCAGAGGAACACCTATCAATTCCATGTCCGGTAGGTTAAATGGTCTAAGATATAGATACCCTACCGTTTTATCATGAAATACCTACCTTTTACCCGAATGCGCAACGCTAAGTAGGGTAAATAGTTTAACAGTGTATACAGGGTGACTGGTAATTCGACCAATTCCTTGAAAACCCCTTTTCTTACGTTGGTCACAATTAACTACTTTTACTACCGTGAAATCGCAAAAAAAACAGCTGTTCCATTCACATTGTCGACACATGATTCCCAGAAATGTATGAGACAGCTGTTCTTTTTTTTTCGCGCCCCATAGTAAAAGTTGTTAAATATGACCATCACTTTCAAGGAATTGGCCGAATTACCAGTCACCATGTATTATACCTCTTATATATCGGTTCTTTGTGGCAAAAGACGCCTACGCCGGTGGAAAGATTTTGCCGATTCTAACTTCAATCGATTTGCCCAAACTCAAAAGGACGATAATAAACCGCCATAAAAAGTATAAAACGCAATTTTCCGTAGGAATTTGAAAATCATTATTAAGTGGTGTTATCATTTTGAATAACAGTTATGGCACTGTATTGATTTAAAGTTGGTAAAAAGCATTAAAATTGCTTGCAGAATCTAACCACAGATCAGGTTTTTATAAAGTCTTTAAAAGGCAACATTGAAAAGTGTCTTGTAATAATGCTTCCTCTGCTACACCCCATAATAATATCGTGTATCCTTCCTGTATCATTTTTACGTTGTCATGCCTATATTATATACTTAGTCTAAGCACACACCAACCATCAAGCGTTCATTGCATGTTAGAACATTACTAACGCTTTTTGCTGTTTCCAGTAATAACATGAAGTGATTTTGCAGGTATTTGCATAATTACACGAGAGTTCTAGATGGTTCTAAATAAGAGTGATTACACGATCCATCGATTACACAGTTCTGATTAGCGGAAATGTTTATGTGCAGAAGGAAAATATTGGGTTTTTTTTGTCATGCTTGCCATGCTTGGGCGCGGTCGTTCT
Organism: Lathronympha strigana; assembly: GCA_949128165.1. NCBI lineage: Eukaryota > Metazoa > Arthropoda > Insecta > Lepidoptera > Tortricidae > Lathronympha > Lathronympha strigana. The sequence goes on from OX421911.1 coordinate 9,441,645, forward strand.
CACCCGCCGTCTGCAATTTTACTTAAGCTCTAGAGCATAAAAAGCGATTTTATGACGCTTAGCCTCGACTTAAAATCAAACTTTTCGAGCATTATGACGCCTAGCCTCGACTTAAAATCAACCTGTTCGAGCATTATGACGCCTATCCTCGACGTAAAGTCAAACTTTTCATATTCATGTTCATATATTTATTGATAAAATTTATTACAAGTCAAGCATCAGGTACATAAAATAGATTTACATTTATGTGTAATAATAAATTGCATAAATTAGTCATTTAAAACTATTAAAAACATGTCACAATACTTATAAAAAGGAAACACAATGTCAATTTATAATTAAAACCCCGTTGAAACAATTAAATAAATTAAAGCAAAATAAAATTATACAATTAAAATAATCTACTTACACGTAAATATAAAAGTTATAAACTAATTTATATTTTCATGTGTGAATCAATGACACCTTTTCGAAAAATTCGTCTACAGTGTAACAGGCTAATTCTAATAATATTTTTTTAATTTTATTTGAGGATATGACATCACTGGGGGCAGCTCTTATTTCGGAAGGCAATGTGTTGTATAGTCTGACCCCCAACACAGCAACGGATTTTTTGGCTTTGGCGGTGGTGTGGGCCGGCATCAGAAGAAGACTTGCACCGCGCGTGGATCGACCTGACTGTTGCTCACGTGTTTTATAAGAACCGATATTTTTCCTTACGTACTTACATGCTTCTAATATGTAAACGCTAGGCAATGTAAGTATTTTGTACTTAATGAATAAGGGATGCGCTGAGTGGTCGAAAGGTTTTCTCGCGATTATTCGTATTGCCCGCTTTTGGAGTTTGAACGCTCGGTCACGATCTTTTCGAGCAAGAGAAGTGAAAAATCTATTTCATTCACATGGAAACACCTATAAGCCAGATTACGTTTTAAATAGTTGTCCAAAAGCAACTTGTTGGTCCTCAATCCCTAAATTTTTACGAGCAACTACATAAATAGGTAGGTAGTATTTTCCCAGTAATAAATTCCGAAAAGTATACATACCTGCTGCTATTTATAAACCTTACTGTATGTACCTAAGTACACTCGATGAACCACTCTGTCGGAAATAATAAAATTTGCAAGGAGCCCTATTTGTTTTCGGGTAGGTACACAAAGGATTAGATTACCATAGTCATAAAACAATACTTATCAGGAAAGAGCTCGGTAAAAATAAATATAGGTAAGTAGATCGGTAATTTATGTAATATAAGTACGTATTTACCTACTGTAACTTATATTTACATAAACACATGTGACACGGAAGCCGTTGGTAAATATTATGGCATATTTTTTGGCCGCTTACAAATCTTGAGGAATTTAAGTGGGTGAGCTGGAATTTCGATTTCCGGGCCTATTTTGTAAATATCGTAAAAAATCTATGAAATGAAATGACAAATTAAGGTATAAGTACCAGTACTCGACGCTGCACTAGTACTCGACATGGCCACTTTATGTCAAAGTCATACCTATAGGTTAAATTTGAACAACGAAGATTTTTCTATATTCGAATGTAAACCTTGTCACTTTTACATAAAGTGTCCATGTCGAATACTAGTACAGCGTTGAGCACTAGCACTTCTACCTTATCATTAAAAAACTAAAATTTATAGGTACAAGCGGAACACTTTTTAGGTACCTTATGTACTTATATAAATTAACGTGCTACTCATAAATAAATATCAACTCTTATCGAGGTTTGAACAGAGTTTTTCGGAACTTATGTACGAAACGTCATTTGATATGTACCAATCGCTTTTTGGTGAAAGAAAACATCGTGAGGAAACCGGACTAATCAATCAACATTCGCTTTCGTAAAACCAGCGCTTACGTCAAATCTTGGGATTAGTTGCTAAAGCGGACCCCAGGCTCCCTGAGCCGTGGCATAAGACGGGAAAACGCTATGCAGAAGAAGATCGATGTTTGAACTTCGAATAAGTAGGTACCAACTCACCCCATTTTATGTTACTTACCTACTTTTTCGTGGATCCTTCAAGTCCTTCAACCTGTACTTACTTAGTAAAGCTCTACACCGTAAAAATAAATTTATAATTCTAAATACCTATAAAATGTAAGGTCCTACCTTCAATCGCGTTGTCTGTCTTGGATATCCGCAGTCTGCAGTATTTTATTTAAGTCTGGAAAACTAAATATAGTTTTAGAGAATTTAAAATTTATTAGTCTTTGAACACGGTAACTGTTAGGCGTGTGTATTTTGTTACGTAGGTCTGTTACATTGTCGATGATCATTAAGAAAATAAGCTGTTCGCGTGCCCTATTGGTTATTATGTTCACGCAGAAAATCATTATGTGAAATAACAATCAGATATTCTCAATTTCCTATATTATCATAACTTTCATGCTTATACAACATATACTTACAGTATATACATCTGAATTGTAAATATGTTAATCAGGAAAGAGGCTATTTAGACGGTAAATAAACATGGCAAATGAGTTTTTAATCAAACTTAAAGCGGTTTGATTTTCATTTTACGATAATACCACTTACGAAAATTCGTAAAACACTGGCAGAATTTACCGCCGTTAAAGGATGACTCGCACTAGAACGGGCCGGGAAGTGACCGGGCCGGGCCGATCTGTCAGTTTCTATAGAAAACGTCACGTGACATCCGAGGGCTCCGAGCTATCACGTGATTCTTTCTATTGAAATTGACAGATCGTCGCGTCCCGCCCTGCCTCGTCCCGTTCTAGTGGAAGTCATCCTTATCAATATTTTCAATATCCACAGATCGGGTTATTCGATGACAGACCAAGCTCCTGGAATAACGCCCTTCAAGTATTTCCTATCGACGGGGAGGAAGGCTACGTCATCACCACCATGTCCCTGGGGGAGGCGGCCCTGCCAGCTGGCTGGGACAAAGGCCCAGGGTTGAAGGGACCACACTGCTTGTGGCCGTGGGCTGGCGCTGGTGACGAAGCGATCACCTCCTACAACTGCCTTAAGATCCAACCGTCTTGGATGGAAGATAATCCGTGAGTTGCTTAACCTTTATTAGACAAACTTGGAACAACGCTCTCTAAGTATCCACAAGGAAGGGAGGGGGGTCAGGTCATCATCACTATATATGCCTGGGGAGCCGGCCCTGCCAGCCTCCTCGGGCAAGGGCTCAGGACTGAAGGGGCCACACTGTCTGTAGCCGTGCACTGGCGCTAGTGATGAATCGACAACTTCTTTAACAGAATAAAACGGTATCTCTGTCTTTCGCAGCCAATTAGGTTAAACCCAAAATAATATATGTCGTTGCCTTATCGGCAGGTGTGTAACTATAGTAGTTTATGCAACAGTGATATAATAAATAAGGGTGCTTAAAACTTGAGGGTCGCCGTTACAAAACGAGATGAAGTCGAGCCTTGTAATAATAGACCCGAGAGTTTTGAGAACCAATTATGAGCTGTTGCATACGCTAGTTTTTCTACGACAGCTAAAATAGCGAAAAAAGCAAAATCTCAAAAGGTGGCAGAAAGTGGAAGATGTCGTATGTCCACTAATGAAATAAAAAAAACAACAGTATATATTGTATGAAAATCCATATGAGCAGTTTTCTTATGGAATACCATACAACAATGTCTAATCTAATTGACAGATATAAGTGCTAAAGTAGAAAAAAATTATAATAAATGACTTGAATAATTTTTTTTAATTTTTTTTTATTGGTAAATAACAACTTAAATCTATCCTTACAGGTTTCCCTAAAGCGATAGATAAGCGAAACAAACAATAAAACAGTTATTGCCCATATACAAAATTACTTAAGCTAAAATTAACATAGTGGCCTTTGTGACATCATTCAGGGAGCATGTAAAAATGTCTATCTCGAGCGCAACTTTATTGATGGCGCGAATCGCCCTCGTTAACCGCAATCTCATTAATCGCAAGAGCCACTTTTAGCGGAAGTAAATAAGAAAATCAAAATAAATAAGTACTTAGATATAGTCTGTTTTACTTGTCGAATAAAGGATGACTCACACTAGAACAGGACGGGACGGGACGATCTGTCAATTTCTATAGAAAGAATCACGTGATCGTTCGGACGTGACGTTTTCTATAGAGACTGACCGATCTGCCCGTTCTAGTGTGAGTCATCTTTTAAGGGGTCGCGGGTCATTATGAGAAACTGCAGAAGAAACTGTTAAATATGTTGTTATTATAATTTTAGAACAAATTATGTAATATTTCTGTCCTGTCGTCCGGAGGTTGAACGTACCGGAGTCCTGCTGCTTTACTGCAAGTCTACAACCTACTCGGTGACTCGGGCCAATTTAGTAAAGTATCGTGACACCCGTTTTAACCGCTAGCGACCCCACTGACCCTCTTTAGACCCTTTTACGGCCGGAGACTGTAAGTGTAAACCCGTCTTTTCCGGAACTAAGGGGTATTACTTCACGAAGTTTGGCTTATTTCTGGGTATATTTATTGTGCCCAGTTATATCAAAGGTCAAAGTTGCGATAAAGTTAACTTGTAAGATACAAGGATACCAAAGTCGTAGCTCCTCGCGCGTACCAATTGAGATACATTTGGTCACGTTGAGACACGTGTATCTAAATTGGTCGTCGTTGTTGCGGTTTTGTGAGTGGTGACTTGTCTTATACCTTACTGAATTGCTATTAAATTATTATTGACCACCTTAAATAACAGTAAATCTTTGTTGATTTCATGAAATCGGGTTGTAATTTGTCAAGAAAGAAAATATACTGAAATAGCCCAATAAAACTGAAATTAACATTAAATAACGTTTTTGTGACACGTTTATTTAAAACCGGCGTTCAAGAGTACCTACACCTACTATCCCTTTTCTTCTATATAGCTTTTATAGTCTGCGCCTCATGAATTTGATCCTGGGTTGGATAAGTGTTAAAACTATAACTAATTTATGTTTTTTTAGCGCCATTTGCACCAATCAGGGTTAGCCGCAACCCGGCGTTAACCATGCGTGAACTGTCAAATTCCATATGAAATAAGATCCGGGTAAGTTATCTAACCCCGGTTGGTGCAAGTGTGCCTTAACAGGCACATAATTTTTGTCCTGTTTGTTACAGTGAAATCAACAAGCTACGAATCGGCGAGCTTGCGGTAGCTGGCACCCACAACGCGGGCGCCTGGCGCTTCGACACTGAAATCAGCACTGTGGCCAGGGACAGCTTCGTCCTGTGCCAGGATCGCTCTATCTGGGCGCAGCTGGTCCATGGCATCAGATACTTCGACTTCAGAGTCGCGTACTACGACTTCTACTCCAATGAGGATGATAGGTACGTGCAATATAGTATTTAGCGCTGTTTAGAAACCTGCATCATACAGTGAGCTGGTCCATGGTATCAGATACTTCTGACGAATAGGTCTGATTTTCTACGACGTTTTGCTTCACTGAACAGTGCAGCCGAGTAAAACATCTAGGTAAGTCATAAATTTTCTAAAACGGGGCTTACCTAATCGTGTAAAACTTTGATACACTTTGACTTCGGTCATTAATAAATGTAAGCGTAATCGAATATCACCGACTCAAAAATTGGACATCGTAAGTGTAGTGTGGACAGCGTCACAGTTGATAATCACAAGATTGTTGATGGGTAGTTCGTTAACCTCGCGCAGCTAGAAGATGTTGATGTCAACCTCAGCCAGTCTTTCTCCGGGACCACGGGGACAATTTCGCCCTTGAAACGTCGTCGGAGGTTCGTTTTCAAAGTTTTACACGATTAAGCCCCGTTTTAGTTTTATGACTTAACTAGATGTTTTACTCAGCTGCACTGTTCAGTGAAGTATGTGTGAAAATCGTGAAGTTTAATAAGTATCTAGTTAAGTTCTTAATAAGACAGTAAGGCGGGGTTCAACCCAGAAACTTTGAAATTGCACTCTTGAGGTGTGTATATTTACCTAATTTAATTAAGTTATTTAAGTCTTGGGATTAGGTGGCCAAAGCAAACCGAAGCATAAGCCAGGAAACCCTAGAAAGAAGAAGAATTAAGTTGTTGAAAGGTTAGGATTATACAAAGAATACAGAACAGTAGTTACTCGTATAAGATTATTGAACAGTTGACCGGATACAGTCGTCATGTCAAATCACAGAGCGTGACGGTATTGCTTGTGCAAGTCACTCTGTGTTCGCCAATCTGCATGTTTAACGAGGTGACTGTGAGAATAGCTATAAGTAAGTAGTTGTTGTACCAGCGTATTGTAGCATAGCAGCGTAGGTACTACGAGTAAGTACTAATAATTAATTGGAAAAGGAACCCTTATGATGCGACTACTTATGATCTGTCTATCACATCGTTAAATATCTCGAGAACTATTTAGGCTAGCAATTTGAAATTTAGAATAGTTATAAATAAGGTTAACCCAGACACATTGAGCGAGGATTTATTATACTCGTACATTTTAATTTATTTTGAATGAAACTGCCTCATAAATGAGTTTAGTTACTGGGTTATATGGAATATCATTTGAAAGGGCTTGATTTGCACATATAATATTTTAAAAGTATTTATTTATTTATTTATAAACGAAAATGTAAAAAAAAACTATCACCCCTTCCCCTTATCTCGGAAATTTACGAAGATAAAGATCTGAAATTTTTACACAACGTTTAAATTATCATAAATATTACGGGAAAAATATAATATTGACACTATCCTTACAAATTTTACTTTGAAAAACTTATCTAAACAAATTTTGGCATTTAACCGCTTTAGATTGTTTTTTTTTATTTGTATGATACAGTTCTGTAAATACTGACTGTAAAACAAACGGATTACGTAATAAATAAATATCAAGGAACAATAAACTCTCATAATAACTCTATGCCGTGAAAACGTGTGACCCAATTTGTCAATACATGGGACTGAGTTCAAATATTCTACTTCTAGGTGCTCAAAATTTGTACGGAACCCTCGGTGCGGAAGTCCGACTCGCAGTTGGCTGTTTTTTTAGTACCAACTTTTACAGCTAACTTCGGGTTAGTTGTGTAACTCTAGTTGACGCAAGTGGCCCTAAACGATTTTGCAAACTTCAACCCCTAATAAGGTAAAATAAATTACGTGAACGGAAAATGGGAATATAGGTACCTATATCGGTTATTGTACTGTGTCATGTGACACAGATAGAGATAATTTTGTTGTTCGATGTTATTCAGTGAAATAAATGTTAGCGCAATATCAACCAAACGCCATCGAAACGACATCAAAGCTTTAACAAGATCTCACAAAACGATAAAGTTTTCCCTGTATTACGTTACATTACATACGAGCAAGATAAACATTAAACAGGCGTTACGTAGGAACAGTGCGAGCAATCGGCTGCGCGTGCTTCCTTGATAACTTGCATAATACAACCTATAATGTCGGATCCATGATAACGGTGGAAAATCAATCGAATTGTGTGTTTATAAGACGCATGATTAACATGATGCTATTGTGTTAGGTGTTGCAAATTTTCATGTTTTTCGAGAAATAGACAAATTGAGGGTAATTATGTTAACGATATGAGAACTTAATTATTACACTAACGGTTTATTTTAACGACCTCCGTAGCGTAGTCGGTAGTGACATTGCATAGAAAGCTGGAGGTGTCAGGTTCGAACCCTGGTAAGGGCATTTATTTGTGTGTTTATTACAAATACCTATTTGTTCCTGAGTTATGGATGTATATGTGTATACTCGTATCGTCACCTAGTTACCCATAGTAAATACATGCTTTGCTTCATTTGGTGCTAGGTTGATCTGTGTAAAATTGTCCCGAAATATGTATTTATTTAATTAAGGTACTCTAAAATAAATGGACTATGCTTTATGTGTAAAATAGAAAATACAATAAGTATTTTTATTTATTAAACGGTTTATTGAAAATAAAGATCATAATGATGTGGATAATTCGGTAGGTTATCACATACCACTCTTCATCTTTACATTTTTACCGTCATATAGGTACTACTTAAACCTTTTTTTACGTTTCAACCCTAAAGTGTGCCTCTCACTTTAGGGTTGAAACGAAAACAAAAACATCCCCCACTTCACTTGTAAGGAAGATACACTAACTTTTTTTACTTTGTGGGCATGATTGACATGTATATTCATACCAAATTACAGCTAACGGTCACCAGCTAAGCCGCAGACGGACCGACGGATAGGTATTTGAAAATAAATAGGTTTTTGCTAAAAAAAAATATTAAGTGAATATTTTCGGAAATAATCACTCCAGAAGTTAAAAAAATGTGCTCCTCTAACTTTTAAACCGCAAGTCCAAAAACATTTAAAAAATCACGAAAATAGAGCTTTATGAAAAAGCTTAAAGCTTTAAAGCTTTCCTACTTTCAAGGAAAATTATTTTGGACTTAAGCCATGTTTGGACTTTAGCAAAAAACGTATCTTTTCGGTTAAAATTGCGCGTAGGAGCTGCGAAGATACTCCTTTTTTAGGGTTCCGTAGTCAACTAGGAACCCTTATATTTTCGCTTTGTCTGTCTGTCTGTCCGTCCGTCCGCGGATAATCTCAGTGACTGTAAGTACTAGAAAGCTGTAATCTTGTACAAATATGTATATCGGTCACGCCAACAAAGTGGTAAAATAAAAAGTGGTTAATTTTTTTTTTAGGGTAGGTAATAATAATAATCCCATACAGCGTAATTTTTTTTCTCATTTCAACCCTAGTGTGTGACATATCATTAGATAGGTATTTGAAAAATAATTAGGGTTTTTTAGATACAGTTTTTGATAAAGTTAATATTTTCGGAAATAATAGCTCCAGAAGTTAAAAAAAATGTGTCCCCCCCCTGTGATCATGGTATCTATTAAAACACTTTTTAAGGTTGCCTATTGTGAATTGTGACGGACGGTAAACTACGGAACCCTACACTGAGCATGGCCCGACATGCTCTTGGCCGTTTTTTATTGTTATGAACATGGATCTTTTAAAACCCTTTTTAAATTCGCCTATTGTTACGGACGGTAAACTACGGAACCCTACACTGAGCAAAGCCCGACATGCTCTTGGCCGGTTTTTTCTATGATTACGTGACTACGTGATAAAAAGACAAGTCGAACGTGACAAGTCCATCAGTAACAAATCATTATCCCGGCTAATTACCTACTCATCATTTGCGACATACTTAACTAACTTATCCGCTACATTAGTATTGTTCATTTTGTTTTGCTGAAAATTTGCTACATGTTACGTTGATAACATTTCTTGAATAGTCATTAAGAATTTAGTCTGTTTGTTTCTTCAAGTGTTTTATGTAATCATAATGTTCTTATCGCTAAATGACCTGTTAAGTCTCAGATTAAAAGATAATGAGCGTAGGTAACAACTATGGCACGTGTAAAATATATAATGAACACTTTTTAACAAAAAAAAAAAAAATTTGATGTCGGTTTTTTTTTAGTTTTTATATCACCATTTTTTATTATGAGCTACTTGTATAACAATGTAGCTAAACAAAAATCTCTATGTTATCTCACTCTATCCAACAATCTAGTTGGTTTCTTAATTGCCAAAAGGTAACTAACGACCCTGCCAGGGTGAATCCAGCCTGATGGCTGGCTGTGGAGCCACCACATGAATAATAACAACGGGATGATTCCCGTTGTTATTATTCATGTGGTGGCTCCGCCCCTGGTAACCCCCTTTCTATCTCGTGATTATTGCTTCCTTAATTCACAAATTCTTACTTACGACCTTTCTCTGGTTAGGCCAGCGGTGGTGCAATTGTTTATTTTGTATGCGAGGGCTCCGTTCCCCGAGCCCTACTTCCTGTCTCGTGACTAGTGCTTCCTTAATTCACTAAATCTAACTTACCTTTTTCGGGTAAAGCTAGCGGTAGATTGTTCTTTTTTTGCTCCCCGAGCCCCCTTTCCTATCTCGTGATTAATGCTTCCTATATTCACTAAATGTTACTTACGACATTTCTCGTGTAAAGCCAGTGTGATGCTATTGTTTTTTTTATGCGGGGGCCCGCCCCCGAGCCCTCCTTCCTTTCTCCAGATTATGGCTTCCTTAATGTTACTTACGACCTTTCTCGGGTAAAACCAGCGGTAGTGCTTTTGTTCTTCTGCGGGGGGCTCCGCCCCTCGAACCCTCTTTCCTAGCCCGTGATTACGGTTTCCTTAATTCACTAAATATTACTAACGATCTTTCTCGGGTAAAGCCAGCGGTGGTGTTACGCGTATATCCTCCTCCTTTAGGTTTAAGATGTCGGTTAAAAAAGATTCCAACGATATGAGAATCTCCTCCTTTTGGTTTTAGAAATCGGTTAAAAAAGAAGCAAAAGGTCATCCGGATCAAGGAAAACAGATGCGTGATAAATACGCGGCAGGCTTTTGTTTTTATTTGACGTCGTGATGATCTGATGATAAATGGGCTTTGGGGTTCAGTTAATATATAAGGTGGATATTCTGATTTTTATAAATGAATATGCTTACTTGATAAAATACTCCGAAACCTTATCGACAATGTCGCAATAGATTATACAACGTATTTTTGAGCAATTGCTCAAAAACACACACACAGGGGTGCATTATTTAGCTTAAATTAAGTTAATTTCTCAAAGACACCGGTATTCTAAAAAGCTCCATTTAGAAAATAACTACTAATTTAAGTTTATCTCATATGGGATTTGCATTTTTGTAAACGGAGTATGAGTATTCGACTTAGTAAAGTTAATTCTATTTATTAATTAGCCCGTTGGACCGTTTTATGAGAATGTCAAGAATAAATGGCACTGTATGTCATACCATCGTGTCGTATTGTAATGTTTTCCGGTACAATTGGAATATTGCAATTCATAGGTATGTATCTGTTTTATGATCACAAAATGGGTTTATTTTAATCGTATACTAGGTACTTACTCTATTTATGTTTATTTAAGGATAACTCACACTAGGACATTTAGAAATAATCACGTGATAGCTCGGAGCCCCCGGATGTCACTGACAGATCGTCTAGTCCCGCTCCGTCCCGTCCCGTTCAAGTGCGAGCCATCCCTTAACGTTCTACTGTATATACCTACAGTCCTAAACCGCCAGTCTTAAAAGTAAAACAAGGATATTATATTTAATGCCAAAAAAACTGTGAGGGGCAGGACGTCCAACCGGTTTTTTTGAAATCAGAACACTATACCACAAGTACTAGGTACCCACTAATAAACAAGATTATGTTAGATACCTAATTTTAAAGTGTTTTCAGGTACTGGCTGAACCACAACTTAATCAGAGTCCGTCCATTAGTACCACTGCTCAAAGAAATCAGGGCTTTCCTGGATAGCACAAAAGAGGTAAGGAATCAAACGTACCTACACCCTTCAGGTACAGTTGGTACCGTAAAATGGAGTGAGTAGGGATTGCGAGGCTAGTAGTGTCATGAATGGGGTTGATAGAAGGATGAGTTGTTATTTGCAGACCAGAGTTGTCATATTGTTACAAAAATACTTTATTCTCTCAGAAAGTCAAGCTATTGTAATATTATGTCAATTCTAGCAATTATCCCATTTCACTCGGTTCCTAATGTTCCTATCCCTCCTAACTCAACTATGGGGTGCGCTGGGATTTCGTACTATGTTGTGTTTATCGTGAAATCTATGACAGATTATCAGTGAAAAATTAAAATGCAGACGTTTTAAATAGCTATATAAATTAACGTGTCACTTAATTATACGTAGAATATCACCTTTTATCGAGGTTTGAACTTCGAATTCGCCTCAAGAATTTGACGGTAAATAAAAAGGAAAACTAAATTGGTGGTTCGCTTTTAAATATATTGGAACCGAAAGGTAAAAATACAAGACTTGATTATTGAACAGTCAACTGCTAGAAATTCCTGCTCAACGAAGCATGCATAAATATAGACGCGTACCTGATCGCTGACCGGTGCTCGTGTAAAGCACGGTATGGGGTGAAAATAAGCATATTTTATTTTAACGTAAACGTTTTCCTATTATCCAGTTAATATAAAATTTAAATTTTAACCTTTGGGAATCTGCCGACCCTTGACTTTATTTGCTTTAAAAGGGATCAGATAATTTAATTGAAGAGCGCAAACAGACCTCTTGACTTTAATATTCTTAACAATGCCTAAGCAGGGTTCCTGAATGGAAAGGTTACTTTAGGTATCTCTTTGCCTAAGTATATTAAAAATATAAAGCGTATTCAGGTGATCTTTACATGTTCCTGTACAAAAATAGGGGAATGGAAATACATGCGTGAATTAATGTAATACGTTCGTATTCCGGATCCTTAGCAGACATTTTACGCGAAATCTGTCCAACAATCAGTTATTTTTGAAAATTCTTTATTGTTCAATCATGAAGCCAACCACTGAGTCAATGAGCCTTATCTTAAATACCCTACATAATTTCCTCAGGTCGTCTTCCTCGACGCGCACCATTTCCCAATCGGATTCTACGAGCCAGACGGCTCGCCCATTCGCGCCGTGCATCAGGGTCTGATCCAGCTGGTCCAGCGGGAACTTGGGCCCCACGTGGCGTACGCTCGAGACTTCGGCACTGGAGCTGGGACCAGGGGACCCACTGTCCAGTCCTTGTTGGATGCTGACAAGCGGTTGCTCTTCAGCTATGTGGATAATGCCATTGTATCAGGTAAATATGAGCATCACTTCCCAATCAGTTTCTATGAGCTATACGGCTCGCCAACCCGCGCCGTGCACCAGAGTTTGGTCCAGGTAGTCCAGCGGGAGCTTGGACCCAACGCGGCGTACGCTCGAGACTTCGGAATATAAGCAGTGACCAAACCCACTGTCCAGTCTTTATTGGATGCTGATAAGCGGATGCTGTTCAGCTATGTGGATAATGCTATTGTATGGGATAAATATGATGTTTCATTAGCGATTTTAAAGTTCTTAGTCACTAACACAGGTCTGCTCTTTAACCATTTTTCAAGACATGGTCGTCTTTTGCGTCGAAGTAGCCTGGGCATGAATAAACGTTTCGCGCTTTGAGCAGCGACCAACAAAACCCCCTCCACTAAGCAGTCGCTTTTCAGTAACAGAATTCATATTTTTGTAACCACTGCAGCATTTCACTCCAACACACACATACGTTCCACTCTGGAGACAGGCCTCCTCTAATACACGAGAGAGATTGATAGATAAAGTAGTCCCCACACTGGCCTATTCCAGGTTGGAGATTTCAAATGCACCTTTGAATTTATTTGCCAGTGTATGCAGGTTACCACACGATGTTTCCTTTCTTTTCTGTTAGGCCATCGCAGCTGTTTATCTTTTTGTCTTGTATTTTTTGTTTCTAAGGCTCGAAAAGGACTAGTAAAGCTTCCTTAGACACAGACGCTAAGACTAGTGTTGCTGCTTTCTGAATAAGCAGAACGTCGACACGCACTTCGTTTGGAATGCTTGCTATCACCACCCTACATCTTTATCTTTTAGCTACGTTAACAATGTCATACTTAACATCTTAATAAGATCAGTAGATTTGATCAGAAAGTGTAATTACAGGTGTGCGGTGTGCATAATCTTTGCATGGAGAGACAAGACTTACTACTTGCTCTCTAAGTTAATCATGCACTCTCTAAAACTTACACTTATCTTTATTACCGTTTGAAACGTTCCATTCAACACAAGTATAATTAAGCCAGTATTTAAAACACGACCCACGTTGAATCTATAATCGTCGGCTACGGCTGAAAGCAGGAGGTCGCTTCTTCTAGTTCGATTCCAGCCCTGCTCACTGGGATCCTTTCTCACTTTTTCTGTAGTACATATATGACATCTCTTTCAATTTATAAATATTTTGGCTTGTTATTAAAGCAGTAACACTAATTTATATAAATTATAAGTTGAAAATAGATGTCATATACTAAAGAAAACTACCAAGTCCATCGGAGGCCAAGCCGAGGGATCGAACCCATTATTTGCAACTACAAAAGAAAAGCACGTAAATCTTTTAATTCTTGTGTCTTTAGACAAGTCAGTCATCTTCTCATATCGGCTAGCAATTCGGCTTTCATGCTTGATAAAGTTCAGTACTGAAAGGGACTTTACCCGAGAAGCAGCGTCACGATAATATCGTGTATTATATTAACTACCTACATTTGATTGATGATCCTTAATCACCGCCTTCATCGCAAATAAATCGGCGTAATGAGGTAATGAGGGATTAAGTGTTACGTCTGTTATATGGTTGATACAATTATTGATAAAATGATAGATTTATCCGTTAACTAATTTATTGTTTATCCTTTATTTTTTTATACAGTTATAATTTATCCTTATCTATCTGTTAGTTTGATATATACACCGTTAGCGTTAATAACCCAAATATTTTAACCATGTATTCTAGACGTTAAATAAAGTAGAAAATGTTAAAAAACTTTTTTTTTTTTTTGTTTTTTTTTTTTTGTTTTTTTTTTTTTGCGAATATGTACTTTTACAGATGGCCTGTTGTGAGTCATAATCAAAAAAGAGTATTAAAGGTCTTTTTATTTTTATTGTTTTTGAGGTAGAAGTTTTGTTGCGAAGTTTTTTCTATTTTTTCTAATATCATTCAATAAGTACGTCAAAACTAAAACTCATAGTGGTAACACTGCAGTATAAAATGCGTTTTTGCACGAGTTATGATAAAAGACTGTTTTAGAGAAAGATGTAATTATCTCTGAAACTAAACCAAACACAGATAATTTCATATGACATTATAATCCTTTAATGCGGTCAGAATTACACCGTTAACATCTTTCGGATTATTAACGCTCACGGTGTATATACGATTGTTAAAAATGGGCAAAATATTATTTTAGCTAATATATTTTGTCCCTATCACTATAAGCTAACATGGTCATTTGCATTATAACTAATATTTTAAACGAGATAATTACCATGTATGTTTGTTTTATTGAGCATCCGATATTTCGGCATGCGCCATGTTCACAGAGTAAACTGTCTACCCAAGTACCCACACGCCATAGCGATCTACCCTCTTACGGGTTCGCTTATTTTATGGCGTGTGGGAGATCACAACTAAAAACTCGCAGCTCGTCAGTTTACTCCGTGAACGTGGCGCTTGCAACAGTGTCGAAATATCGGGTGCTTAATAAAACAAACATACATGGTAATTATCCCGTTTTCAATATTAGTTGTAAGTTATAGGTCTGTTAAGTTTTTAAGAATAAAGCCGTTAGAATCTTAGAATACATCTTTCCCTGTGTAAAGTAAAATTTTGGTTGAATTCCGATAAAAATCTTGTTGCAGTAATACATATATCGGCATAATAATACATAGCTTGAACGGCTTAGAATGTTATACACAATGCAACTGTTACGTTCTTAGATAAGCTAAAAATCCTTCGAAGTTTCGAAGACATCATTGCATGCAACGTTAGCTAGTCTTTTACCGTCACGTCACGTCTTCAAGCTGCACGGGTTTTTCAATTTGTCTTAATTGCCCTGTTGTACATTTCGCGCACTAGGGATATAATGTCGACACACAATGGTCACGATAGATATACTACGTTTGTTTACGCTACAACATTTACCCATGATCCGATTCGGTGCGATGAGATCCTAAAACCATCATCCGATCAGTTACTTAATCGAAAAAATCTTTTAACCGATAAAAAGATTTTTATGCTTTTCTTATCTACCTACTTTTTCTACTCTACTGTCTACTATCTACTTACTTACCTACTGTCTATCTGTCTACTTTTATGAAACATCGTATGATCATTGAAATCTCGTTAAATGTAGAAAAATAAAAATAAGAAATATACAATCATACGAGGGTGGTTTGATATATCAGTGACTTTCAGTACAAAAAAAAACTTTTTCAACTTATTTTATTTTATTTCTCTACATAATCTCCTTTTAACTCAATGCATTTAAACCAGCGGCGTTCAAGCTTTTTCAACCCCTCCAAAAAATATTTTTTGTCGAAGCCTGAAAAATATGCTCCAGTCGCTGCTATGACTTCGTCGTTTGACGGAAATCTTTGCCCAGCCAGCCATTTTTTCATATTTGGATATAAAAAAAATCACATGGGGCTAAATCTGGAGAATAAGGTGGGTGGGGCAGTATATTTCGTAACGTAATTCTACCAATTTGGCCGTTGCGACTGCCGACGAGTGTGCAGGGGCATTGTCGTGATGTAAAAGTATTTTCTTCTTCGCAAGATGTGGGCGTTTTTTCTCTACTTCTGCATAGAATTTTTCCAATAAGGCAGCATAATAAAGCCCATTTATTGTTTTACCCTTCTGTAGAAAATCAATATAAATAACCCCTTGGCTGTCCCAAAAAACAGTGGCCATTACCTTTCCTGCGGAATTAACTGTTTTTGCCTTCTTTGGGGCCCGTTCGTTGGCAGAAGTCCACTGTTTTGACTGATTTTTCGTCTCCGGTATATAATGGTGGATCCATGTTTCATCCACCGTCACGAAATGACGTAAAAAATCATTAGGATTAATTGAATCTGGCTAAACTTCCTTCGGAAGTTCTTACTCGATGTCGTTTCTGCTCGGCTGTCAGCAATCGCGGCACCCATCTTGCGGAAAGCTTTTTCATACTTACTCAAAATATTATGCAAGATATGAAAAACGCTCAGATGAAATGTGTACAGTCTCAGCTATCTCACGTATGTTCACTCGTCCGTCAGCCAAAACAATATCGTGGACTTTGTTCACGATATCTTGAGTGGTCACTTCAATCGGCCTTCCAGTGCGTTCCGCGTCATTGGTGATGGTACGTCCACAACGAAATTCTGTAAACCATTCCATGGGATGGAGCAGATTCCCCATAATACTTTTTAAGCCGGTCTTCAGTCTCTTTTATGGTCTTTTCTCGTTAAAAGTAATGCTTAATTAGCACACGAAATTCACTTTTCTCCATTTTACAACAATTCTCGGACCAAGTCGGACATGTGACTCATTTTTTTTATTTTGCCGCCAAAATAAATAAAAAATATGCCAGCCAAACCAAAGAAATAAGAATTAGAAAAAAAAGTTTGCATGTGTAATAGCATTTTTTTTAAACTCAACGTCACTGATATATCAAACCACCCTAGTAATCTATTTATCTATTGCCTATAGTGATTACCTTAAATTTAAATAATTACATATTATTTTAATGTAATTAATCAAGCGCTATCTAAACTATGTTGGAAAAGGCAATGACGCAATGATTAGATATTAAATAGTGAAGATTCGAAATAATAAAATAATAATTATATGATTTTGTTTTGCTATATATCAGTCCAGTTTTACACTGTTTTTATATATTTGATGATTGTTTCAGAAAACAATTGGCTATGGCCGATTCTACCTCACCTTTGGGCGAACACAAACAACCCAACGGAGCTATTCACGTACTTAGACCAGGCCATCGGCGCCGTGCACCAAAGCAACTCTCGATCGCCCATGCACTCCGCCATGGCGCAGACCACCCCAACTGTTCTCGATATTCTGTTCCTTCGAGGGTCGCTTAGAGACAACGCCGATGCAGTCAACCGCAACGTCACGCAGCGCCTAGCGACCCGCTGGCGGCAAAATGCCAACATAGTGTCCAGTGACTTCCTCCTAGCCAATGACGTCGTGGATGTTTCGATAGCAATAAGTTTGGAACGAGGGCGAGCCACTAAGCAGAGCAGTCAGTTATGACGTCGTTCGCGAGCTTCGCGACCAGCCTCCCGCCGCGGCGGGATCCATGTGAACGCCCTAAAGTCCCTTGTCCGCGCCGCGCATCGCTCGCCGTGGCTCCCGCAAGCAAGGATCCGCACCGAACCGCCTCACCTTAACTGGCCAATTTAACGCGCCGCCAGCTGATCAGAGATATCCGCTGCGCTAAGATCACTGCCCGACATTCTTAATATAACGTCCATCGGACAATAGTGAGATAATTTTAGTATTGTATAGTTAGGGCCAGAACTAGTCCTTAGGTATCGTCGCTACTTATAAAGTAACGAATTTGTATATACATATATAAATTTATTTTGTGCCAAATAAACACGTGGATTTATTTTATTACTTAACATATAACGTTTGACGCGGCACGTGGAAGTTTTATTGCAACATTTACGACATCCTTCAGTCATTTTGCAGAATAAATTTGGGCAATAATGAAATAACTGTTTCATGTCACTTTTTACTTAAATAGGTAAGATACAATAGTATCGGCAAACAATAAATATTAAAAAATAATATTGTACTTGTACAACAACGAGGTAGATAAATCGTGCTACTAAGCACAAACAGTCTCTTTTTCGGCATCAAGCGTGCGAAGCCAGAAGGGACAGGAGCTCACTGTGGCTCATGCGCGTCAGAGCACGCGCGTCCAGCCCCATAGCGGCGGCGGCACCGTGCACGTCCAGCCCGAAGCTCTGCAGCAGCGCGGCCAGCGCCACCTCCTCACCCGTGCGCGGGTCCCGAAGCCTAGGACACGAGCCGTTGCACTGCGGCCATGAACAACGTTCAATCAGCCGGCGCGGTGAGCAACCTCCTTTGCGTCTAGTAACTCCACCGCCACCCCACAGACGTCGCTCCCAACATCCCAACGCACGCGGCAACGATATCCCAGACACATTTATGGCAAGCCACTCCGGACGCGCCAACGCTCCATGCGCGAGGCAAGCTGGTGCGAAGGTAGCCCGAACCCGCTTCAAACTGTCCCGAATAGCCGACCCGGTATCGTGCACGGCGTCCCACTGGGCCCGAGTCCGTGGGGCGCGCACGCCCTCCGCTGCCAGCTGCGCCGAGTCGAACAGATATTGGAACACGAACAGCGGTGTACGAATGTGAGGGTACAACCGGTAACCGAAATAGCAGAGCCAAGGTTTCTGCGGATGTTCTCGTACGCAGGAGCTCGGAGGTGAGCCACGCCATAGCGAGTGGCCGAGGCGAGCGACGGTATCCGCCGGTGCGGCGCGTCGGGTTCTAGCGGGCCGGTCCAGGAACCAGCCAGAGTCCGCGACTGCGGCAACTCTGATGCCGTAGGGTCGGAGCATTCTCCTGGCAGCATCGGCATGAAATAAGACACCTGCACCGCCGGCACTAGAGCCGACGAGGAGTAGGCGGCCGGAAAGGCCGACATGGAGGAGATGGGCGAGAACGGCACGGACGATGAGGCGGCCGGCGAAGACAAAGCTGCCGTTGCGTGTGGTTCGTGTCCCGGCCCACATGTCACTGGAACAGTAGGGCAAGAGTACGTGGTTGGAGGCGTGCCACAGAGGGTTGGCGGCGGGGTCGGAGGAGAGCAGAGCCGGGGCGCGGCGCGCGCGCGGCCAGCGCGCCGAGGACATGAGGCCGGGCCGCCGGCGCCAGCGCGCGCCGCACGAAGCCTCGTCCCAGCAGTATCCGCCACCCTCGAGGTACACGACCCAGTGTTCGCTGTTACTGCCGCGCCGAATATAATACCTGGAACGACCATTATTTTCGTTAAGCATTTTTAAATTTACTATCATATTTTTTTTTTAATGCCTGCGCTTATGGGAAAATATTCGTCGGAACAATTGAGCCGCAATATTAGGTACCTATATCTACCAACACATAAATACGCCAGTACAGTGCGACAGAAAAAGGTCGAAATTTTAGAAGTGGCATCATCGTAGTGTCGTCCCTTTTATAATATATGTAAGAAAACGGGACGACACTACTATGTTGCCACTTTTTAATTTTTTTTTTCTATAGCACTATTTCTATAGCAACCTACCTACCACAAGAAAATGTAATAATAGGTAGGAGGTACAAGTAGGGCTTCTACAGTTTGCAACATAAAGGATGTCATCTGCACAGCATTCAAACATTTCAAACCACTTTAATGCATTTATTTCTTTTTTACTGCATCCATACCAGGTTTACGGCATTTATACGTCGTCAATGTCGTCAGAGCTTGAAGTGGCCGATCATCAAAGGGGCTATAAAATTATTTGCAAGTGGGCAATTTACAGTTAGTAGATTCAGTCAGACACAGGTCTCCTCTTATGCAAGAGACATAGTCCCCACCACGTTGACGCAAAGCGGGTTGGAGACATCTTAATCGACATGGACATCGTAATGCATACCTACTACGTATATGTATTTAGCCTTCCTTGCGATGTTTTCCTCCGCCGAAAATAAAGATTTGTAAATTTTTATAGACAGCGCAAAGTGATCTCAGGACTTCCATTTTTTTTTATGGGAAAGGTAACAAACGAGCTGACGAGCCGCCTGATGGGAAACGGTCTTCGCCGCCCATGGACATAAGCAACATCGGAAGAGCCACTCATGCGTTGTTGACCTAAAATCAGTCGTTGTCAATGTAAAGTTGTTTAATATGTAATGTTGATAGTTTATTATATAGTGAACTAATGAAGAATTGTGCAGCCAATGAAGAATTACTCTTGAAACGCGTATAACCACTTTGATCATCACCCGGCAGTTCCAAGTCCCGGCTGCCGGCGTGCTTTTCGAAAAAAAAGTTATCTACTTTCCAAGAGCCTATGCTCACCGTGCATTTGTAGCCGAAGTGACAATATACAACACTGGCAAAATTGTCCTACAGCGCACATAAGCCATTTTATTTAAAAAAAGTGATCTCCGAGAAGTTACACTTACTGTATATATTTCGAGAATAAATTATTTTATTTTATCTCCGAGATGTCACAATATGACGCTTTTATACATCCTGTAATATTAGGTATGTTTTGAATATATCCCATAAATATGTACCTAACTCATTTTTGTAATTGTAACAAGAACGAATCAATTGCAATTCACCCTAATAGAGCTTAACCCTTTAACAAAATAGGTACGTCCCATGATGGAAAATCGTAACCTCAGCACCGAGCGCATTGTGGAAAAGTCACTAGAAATATCTGAAATATATTTGTAGAGTGACTTTTCCACATTATTGTATTATTGGTATAGGACGGCTCGATAAGCTTTAATTTTAAATGGATTTTAATAAAATCCTAACAGCGTAAAGGACTGTGGACTGTCGCGTCCAAAATCTCATAGGCAGTTTATGAATGAATTATTTCATAAATTGCACATGCACTTCTGAACGCGTGTGTACATTAGGATGCATGCACGTAGCGTCTGGGGCACTTTTTATTACAGAGATCTTGGCGGTCGAAGGATTAATAGGTTTCACGTAAGGAATGCGACCAGTATAATATTTCGTATGAAAGTTACCGGTAATTTCCCGATTTACTGGTAATTCCTGTACAATTTTTTACCGGTTTCCATTCCCTAGTTTCAAGTGAATCTTACCCGGCCGGGGAAGCATCATTGCAGACAAGCGAGGAATTTGAGAGCCACGTCAGACGCAGACTGTCAGGCACGGTAGTCGCAATGCACGTGGTCAGGATCTCCTGAAAATAAGCAGTAGTTGATATAAGTTTTTTTTTTTATAAGTATTTTCTCAGTGAGTTGTACACTTCGTGAGTATATGGGTCTTAAGCACCTTACCATGAGTTCTACGTAACCGTCGTCGATAACGATTGCGCAGTTGGATTATATTTGCATCTTTCTCGTTCTTCTTAACTGGTAGAAGCGAGATGCAAGCACAATTATCGCTAGCGATTTGCGGGCCGAAATTAAAAGCGCAACGAGTTCGCCGTCACTTCGTCGTGAATTCTCAGCGAGTTTGCGACAAAATGTTGTAGAGTATAATTAGTTACATGATGGTTCTCGTTGGAATAAAATTATATATTGCCATTACTGTGCCAAATACTTAATTAATTTGTAAGAATAAAAACTACTTCAACACGGACAAATTTGATTTCCGAAAGCCCGTAAGTCCGTAAGTTATTATTTGTGTTAAGAATGACTCACACTAGCACGGGACGCCGTCCCGTCCCGTCGGACGGAACGGGAAAGTCTGTCAATTTCTATAGAAAGAAACACGTGACAACATTTAAATCACCATGCATGTGCCTTTCATATTCGAGGAGTTCTTTCAATTCCTTTTGGATCCCATCATCATCGTAATCGATTTAAAAAATAATGGGACGAATCTGGAATTGTAAGTTACTATAGAATTATAGGTAGGTACTAATTATAATTCATTTATAGGTACTTAGGCCAGCATTACACTGGTAAGTTTTACTTACGTAAGTCGGGAAGCAGCTATATGCAAGAATATGACAGTGATATTCATGTCCTATTCTTGCATATAGCTACGTCCCTACTTACGTAAATAAAACTTACGAGTGTAATGCCGGCCTTACACAAATTGAAAACCTTCCCTTTTTTTCGGTATGTAAAAAATAGGGAGGCATACATATAAATAAATAAAAAATCTACTGCAGCCTTGGCTTGTCAGACTATAATTGTAGGTTCACCGGGGAGCTACAACAATGCCATAAATAAGTACTAAATAGCCCCGTGTTTTTCCGTCGGAAATAAAGAGAAAATTGTAGGTAGGCGTAAGTTACAAGTCAGAAATGTCAGAATACCCATAGGTACATATATGTACAGTCAAGGGCATAAATATCTATACACTTTTTGTCTTTTCAGCCATATGATTCCATATAAAATAATGAAAAAGTTGTACATATATTTATGCCCTTGACTGTACCTATACATAGAAAACTTTAGATTACAACTGTAAATTTTATGGTAGGTATGTATGTAACTAAGTAGTGAAATAGTCCCCAGAAATATCTATATCAATCATCATAACACAAGCAAGTATATTATATTGGCGATCTCGGAAACGGCTCTAACGATTTCGACGAAAATTGTTAAAAATATATACATAAATATATATAGGGGTTTTTGGGGATGCAAAAACCCTCTCTAGACGGCCCGGAGGAATGTCGCCCTCGAAACGTCGGAGGTTAGATATCAGAGTGTGAAAATCGTGAAAGTTTAAATATAGCTTGGTCTTATCTCTTGTAAAACGCGTGTTTTAGAGTTTTGATATATTTCCCGAGCTTCGCTCGATTGCCCAGCTGTTTTGTTTTTAAATTGGTAATAATTAGTATAATGACTCGGGCAGGTGCAACATCCGCTCGGTGTACCCCTTACATTTCATTAAATTGTCGAAAGGGCCTCTGCGTGTTGGCTTCGGCTCCGCGTACGCCTCCCAAAGGTCCGGAACACCATTGTTCCGTGATGGGAAAGAGAGACATACAAATGAGTATAATGATAGAAATGTCTACACATTGATATTCTCAATTCAACAGTGACTCTGTTTGTAAACTATTCACGCTTAAACCATGGAACGAATTGAGATAAGTGCAGAGACTGTGAAGCTGCTCGTAATTTGAATTTCGGAAGATAGTCTTCGTTTATAAGTAACAAAATTTACTGATAACCATCTAAAATACCCACCTATTAGACAGGTATTTATTACATGAGTGAAGGTAACTGAAATGATTTCAGTTACATTTTCACTTCGTTACAATTGCCAATTCCAATGTAACAACAAGCTCTAACTAACGTCACAATATAAACAAACACTGTTATCAAAATAATGAATAAATGCGTACACAGAGGATCCAAGTGGAGATGATGTGGGGCAGGCAGGCGCGGCCGCGTCCGCCGCAGCGCGCACTCATCACTGGCAGCGCCCGCGCCGAGGCTGGGCACAGTGGGCAGGGTGGGCAGGGTGAGCAGGCGAGAGCGGAGCACACCCCATACTGACGCGCGCGCTCCACGGCCAGCCGCAGCGCACTACGACAGGCTAGCCCGCGCACAGTAGCTCTCCCGCTGTTTACAAAATAAAGCCTCTATTTAGAGCGAAGGGCCGAACTTCTCACTGCGCGGCGTCGGACCGAATAAAGGTAAGGCAAGCGGCGGCTCGTTTGTGCACAGTGCGCAGGGGCAGCGGGACCGGCTCCGCGGCGAGATCAAACGAGGCGCAGATCAAAGGCGCCGCCGCGCGATCGGCATCCGTCATTATTATTATGCAAGCATTACGAGGCGCGCGTGACTCAAGCGAGAGGGCCACGCGAGTCGGGCGCCGCGCCGGCTGCCGCCCTCCCCTCTACTTCTCCCACCTGTCAACGCATCCCGACATAATAAAATATGACGTCCTTTATCCCTCACCGACCACTTTGACGGTCACCAACCCCGAAAGAAACTGCTTCCCGAAAATGTTAACTTGATTAAAGCATCCCGCAATGGCTGATAATGAATGGCTCGTTGAGCCTGGAGCGGCTCTCCTCTGATTAGCCACGCATTACACACATGTTCTTTTTGAACATTTTTGGCACCTCATTCAATTTTATAACTTTGTTTGGCGAGCACTGGTAAATTCGCTACCGGTGCGCGGCACTGTTTACATTTTATATTCTTATTCTGATCTTAATGAAGATGAGCGTAGAGAGCTCTATATATTTTTTTGTTAGATTACTGTCTGAGAAAAAAATATTCACCGCCATTTGCTAAATGTCGTTCGCACCTAATATTTGTGGATATGATCAATTAACAAGGTTGAGAAACTAAACATTTACTGTCTTATTCAATCAATTGGAAGGAGTAAGGTGAAATTTACCTTAACAGTCGTGTATGGTAACAACCACTTGGTAGTTATCTAGTCAAAACTATGAATAAATTCATTTCAAAAACTGTTACTTTTCCATAACTACCTAGCAGAATGATAATGATATTGATGATATCCTCCCAAACGTATGCATCTATTGAATAGATACATAGGTGGTAAAAAATAATAGCATGACATGCCTACCCCAAACGTAACCAAATTTAATATCCAGGTCCAAATCCTCAAAAAAGATTCAAAATGGTAAATAATCTAAAATCCAAACTCGGTACCAAGAAACAGTCAGTGGGGATTTCTAAGGTATCTTACTAAGTAATTTAAAAAAAACATAATATTGTCTGATTTGGTTGTATTGTCTGATTCCGCGATTATTGTTCATTAAAAAAACATATTGATCTTTTTACCTAGTTCTAAAAATTGACAATAATTTAGTAGCCATTGTAAAAAAATTTAACCAAAAAACTCCCTGCGGTAGACTAAAAAAGCAATGGCTAGATGTCGTGAAGGCCGACATGAGCATAAAGGCTCACAAGAGAAGATGCCCAGGGTCACGCAAAGTGGGGGAGAGGAAGTAGGAAAGCGTATGACCCTGATTACCCTGGCAAAGGCTGGAATAGCGTTAGGTAGAAGAAGAATTTGGTAAATGGTATTTACTTCATAATTTATTTCAAATAACTATCAGAATGATGATGTCCTCCCAAACGTATGCGTCTATAGAATAGATACAATTAGTACGTGATAAAATTCAATATCATGATATACCACAAACGAAACCCAATTGAGCGGTGATTTCTAATGTTTACATTTTAAATGTAACCATCGCATCCTCAAAATGTTAATCAACTTTTCATAATTCGTATGATGAAATATTGCGCTTATCCAGCGTATCCTGGCATGATAAAGCACACGTCACTCTCTAACACCACAAGTATGTAAGAGACGAGCGCTTTGTCATGTCATGTCACACGCAAAAAGTACCACCATCATTTACCGTTTTACCTTGGTTATTTTGTTTAAGGAGAAGTCACTCCAAAGTAACGTAAAATGGGGCTTAAAAATATCTTTCTAAACTGCAAAAAATATATCGCTTAAATACCCAAAACGAGAAAAGACATGGTGTCAATATTTGGCGTTTTAAAGTGTTCATTTCAATCAATACTAATTGCTGGAACAAATGACAATATTATGCAAAAAATAAAAATATTCTCTTTGTGCTACAAGAAAATCATTTTGACGGTTATGTACAATACCGGTATTCAACATACAAATACAGCAACGGAACCGGGAATTCTCGGCTCTCGCCATACAAAGTCGGTACAACCCCCTAGTACACGTATCAGTGAGCAACCGCTAGACCGGACTGTCAATAGAAAAAAATTAGCTTTAATTTTGCATTTATGCGCCGATTTTTTTTTACAGTTTACTCATTACTAAACACAAATATGGCCTTAGCTTTTTTTAAATACATTTATAACGTTTAAAACTCACCACGCGCGTAAAAGTCACCACCACTCCAAACATTTTGCAAGTTTGAGCTAACCGCACCTTAAACAGGTTGGCACTTACTTCAAGATGCCTATGTAAATCGATCTCGATTCTCGAGAATGAGCGGCCCAGCACCTGTTGGGGGCGGAAAAACAAAGTAATTTACTACATACGCAAGTGACCAAGTACTGGTGTGCTTACATCGCTTCTACTCTAATTTTCACTTCTCAGACCTTAGTAGTAAGATGTAATGTTATGGTAATATAAGAATTGCATGGGCAGTTTATGAATGAATTCATTCATAAATTGCCCATGCAATTCTGAACGCTATAGTACCTTTACAACAAACGAACAGCCTGTATTTTAGTCTATATTACCTCAAACCTTAACCAAATGTTAAGGTTTACCTAGTCTTAACCACTAAAGTGTAAGGAGTTTTCGAAAAAATCCCGAGCAGCAATGTATTGCGTACACTTATTTCAATACTCAATTTATTTATTCATGACACAAAAAAAACACAAATAAAATACAGATAATTCAAACAGCAAAAGTGTCACGAAAATGGTCCCATTTTCGAGGCACTTGTGCTGTATTTGACAGCAGTTAAAGGTTGCGAGGCACTTGCGTGTGACAGCTGTGATTTCACGCCAGTAAGACTAATTCTAAGTAGAGATACATTGCGTGCTGAGTTATTTAATAAGGAAAAAAAATATTAAAAATAAGTTAACTGCAATATCGATTCATAGCACTCCTATGTCTAGTTAAAATTTGACGTAACGTAATAGGTATATTAACCTATTACGTCAAATTGTAGCGTGTATTTATAACCAAATTCACGCTGTGTATACTTGATAGTATAATAATAAAATTACGGTGTACCCCTTATATTTCATTAAATTGTCGAAAGGGTCTCTGCGTGTTGGCTCCGGCTCCGCGTACGCCTAAAGATCCGGAACACTATTGTTCCGTGATGGGAAAGACATACAAATTAATAATAAATAATAATATTCTTCTATCTTCTATCGAGTCGAGTCGAGAGTTAGGTATATCGAGTGTGTGTGACTGTGTGTATGCGTATTAGTTAATTTCAACAATATTTTGCAATACGTTTTCAATATCATAATAACTTTTGGGCTTAATCCAGTCTATTATAACCTTTTTTCATGCATAATATGGTCGATGATAAATATTTATAAGCTTATATATTATGTTGTATAACTTTGTAGATATGATAACAAATTGTCTACTCGCAAAAGTAGTGTTAATAGAAATTTTTGCGACAATGTTATCCTTTCTCCTTCTGTTGTGTACAGTTGTTTTAAATGGCAGAGATTTGTCTAGTCTTAGTGGAGCAAATAAGATATATAGGTAGTAGGGATAGTTTTAAGACGGACAGATTTAAGGATGACTTACACTAGGACGGGACTGGACGGGGCGGGATGCGACGATCTGTCAATTTATATAGAAAGAATCACGTAATTAATAGCTCGGAGCCCTCGGATGTCACGTGACGTTTTCTATAAAAACTGATGGACCATTTTCTCTCCAAAGAAAACTATAGCGGTATCATCTGCATATGAAACAATACGAGTACGGTCATTATTTAATTGCATATTATAGAGCGCGTCAATATAAATTAAGAACAGGGTAGCTGAGATATCTCTAATGCCGATATTTTCTAAATTGTGTATCTAGCAAAATACCTGTATCATATAAATATAAGTGTAATATACAAGTTATTCAAATGAATACTATAAAATATTTATCATTCAGCTAAGGCATATTCACACATTCAGCATAACGTCCAGCTAAGGTGAATAAATAACACTGTCTAATTTAACAACAAATTACAATACAACCTTTACAAGCAGGTGTGTTGAAAAGTCAACTAAATGTAGTTCACGAATAGCAAGAAAATGGTGGAATAGTCATTTTACACATTTAAATTGACAACACTAAAAGTGTGTCTATAATAAGAATTTTCAGTCCTCCGGCCGGTAAGCGCCACTTTACGCAAAACTAAATTGCCGCCTGCCGGCTCCGTCGGGCTGAAAAATAGTATACAAACCTCGGCCGGTAAATGGGAAAGCCTCGGATCACATGTTAGTCGACCTCGGCTTCGCCTCGGCCGACAATTACATGCATTCCGAGGCATTTCCCACTTAAACGGCCTTGGTATGTAATGTACTATTGTGAATAGTACATATTTACCCAGTAAATTCATGCAGAATAATATTTCTCGGGTACCCATTCTACCAAACTGTACTTTACATATTTATTACTTTTTTATTTTATTATGATTTAGTACTTTGGTATATTGATTTTTCGTGTAGGCTTACTGAGAAAGTCCAAACTAATTGGGTACTTATGTTGCGGATTTTAGACAATTGTTTTTCAAGTGTATATTATTAAATAAAATATTGGGTACTCAGTAACTCAAAGATACACATCCCCGATAAGATCGTCCTCTTACATAGTAAAATTTCTCAAACTCGCTATTATCATAAAAAATCATCTTACACCCGTAGCTACCCGACAGAAGCTGCGTGCGTGGACACAGAGTTAAGTAGAATATAATTGGCGGGCGGCTCGGCCTTCAAAGCCTGTACCTGGCTGTAAAAATGCCATCAGAAAGGCTAGCCGACACGGGCCCTCTGACAGTTCCACAGCCTTATGATGCCGCCTGTGTTGCCATATTTTATCTGTATTTTTAAGGAACTGATAATATAACCAGCCAGCCACTTAAGCTAGCCCCATGCTGAGTCGGGACCTTTGTTTTTCAAATATGCTTGTTTTTATCGTATTTATGTTGTAATACCCGTGGACTTTATGCCATTAGGTATGTGCTTACATTTAATACGTGCCACAAATGAACGTTTTTTTTACTTAGGTACTTCATTAAATTGTGCATGTGCAAACGTCAGCTTAGTGTTCCTGCCAAGTTTTACGTGAAGCATGGCATTTTCATAAAATATCACTGTCAAGTGTGCCAAATTAGTGCAAAGTTAGCGTGGCCGCACGTCGCACTCTACCTAATTTTCGTTAATCACTGCAGGTAGGATTCCGCTAATCAGAGCAGGAATTGCTTAATTTTTCATACAGTTTAGTTAACTTGAAACGAGATTTTTTCATCATCATAATGTAAACACTGAATTCTGTTCGGGCCATTCAATGTAGTATCAATCAACAATTTATTGCCGTTTGATTTTTGATTTAAATAAAAAAAATAAGGCTTTAGTTTTCGGTGCTAAACCACCGCAAAAAAAATTAAATCTTTTAATTTTCGAGCTTTGTCCTTTCGAAGTAAATAGTGGGGTTAAATTCCTGCTTGTATATACTATTCTTATACTTAAGATGAGGACATAATTGTTACTGTGTTTCATGAGGTAGGAACTGTGGATTTCATATTGAATCACGAAAATTATCTGAATTAACTACAAAACAAAATGGTGTCCATCCGAAATGTTCACGTAACTCGTAACTCTTTGGAAGTTTAAATTTTCATTTGTATTCAATTCAATTTGGCACTGATACCTCACCCTTATTATGAATTATCAATAACACTATTGGAATTTTGTAGTTTATGATATGAACACTATTTAGTCATATTATCACTCGAAACATTCAAGTATATTTAGTTTCTCTTTCAATTAATTACGAAAAGCTTAATGAAATTAATTAATTCAAGGAATGGACTAGAATCTTGTTTTTTACACAAATTAAGAGATACTAGGATGTTTGTGCCGGCAGTGTTTCTTGAGATTAGAACTACTGTTGCACCTGTAGCTACAAAGCTGGCAGCCATAAGGCCTTTCTGATGTGTGTATTCTTTTATGCACTTTCAATGAATTTGCAAAGTTTGACCTGAATGTGCACTGGTCACAAAGAAATGGCTTCTCAGAAGTGTGTATCCTTTTGTGCTTGATTAGATTACAGGACAATTTTTTTGTGTCAACCCTAATGCATAATAAGGATAACTTTTTCAAAAAATAAAGTGCTTGCTTTATTCATTCTGTAGAATAAATATTACTGTTTTAGAATAATAACTTCTAATAGAAATAATGGCCTGAAAATTGAGAATTTCGAAAAATGCTCATATGTGACCCTCAAAGGACTAAGATCCCATTTTATTCATTTATAACATAAAACATTTCATAAATTGAAAGAAATGTCATATACTTCAGAAAACATGACCAAGGCCTCCAGTGAGCCGGGCTGGGATCGACCCAGCGATCTCCTGCTTTCTAGGCAGAGAGAGAGGCGAGGGAGAGTATAGTATATGATATGACATATCTTTTAATTTATTATACTTTTAATCTATTTACTTTTTTTATAATGTAATAATTTTTATGTTATGTATGTGTCAAAACAGCATCTCAGTTTATCTGTTAGTGCAAATTTCGTGAAATAAATAAACAAATAATTTATTAACTGTGTGTGACTACTTAAAAACAAAAAAAAACATTCATCGAAACATTTATTTCAAATACCTAATAGGTAAATGATTTTATTAATGCTTTACAATTGTATAAAACATTTTGAATCGATTTTTATAAAAAAGGAGCACCGAAAAATCTATTTTTTTCTAAACGAGCAAAAATAAAAGGAATTATCTAACTGAATTAATACAATACAATACAATACAATACAATAACTCTTTATTGCACCTCAAAACAACAAAAATAACACAAACTGGTATAGATTACACATGAAAAAGAGGCAAACAACAGGCGGTCTTATCGCTAAAGAGCGATCTCTTCCAGACAACCTTTGGGTAGAGGAGACACTACACTAAGAAAAGTATACATACAGTAGGTGGTGCAAAACTGGAAAAAGTATTATGTGAGAACCAAAATATATGACATAAACAGACGAACATAAAAATGAAACAAACAAATGACATAACAGAATAATAAATATATGACATGAACAGAATTTCATAATTAACGAAGATATTGACCATATTTTCTTTTTTATATGACAATTTTTTTTTGTAAAAAAAAAATACTGTTAAAAGTTATTACTCTAACATGGTAATATATATTTTACAGAATACGTAATCACTAATCAAACACAGCAACAATGATTTCCTTACATTTTCTAGAAAAAAAAGTTAAATTTGATTATTTATAAGGATTATTTTGATCCCACTATTTATTTCGAATAGGCATAACTCGGAGATCAAAAGATTAAAAAATAAATGGTTGTTGTTCAGCACTTCTGCCACCATAAAGTATATTTATATTCAAGTTAGAAATTATGCGGCACACTTTTTAATTCAAATTGGTTGAAATCACATGGAATGGCCCATTTACATTTAACGTTTAATCGGCATCCAGCTTTCCAAATAGTCTTAAAAATCAAATAGTAAATCAACACTCCTATCCCCCTAAACTCCTAGTACCCTCCGCCGATTGAAAGAACCTTTTAAACCACTAAAACCTTTATACCTTATTATTCAATTCCATTAAGATTTAGTAGGACGGCCTTTTTAAAAGCATTTTAATATAAAAGACTATTATACGGTTCGTTTTACTTAACAAAGAATACAATATATTTTTTATCCAGTTCGTTAAATCATGTCCTTCCTTACTAATAAAATATATGTGGGTTAGGTTGTTAAGTTTTTTTTTCGTTTTCTTCTCATGCAAGCTACCGCGCACTGGGTTTTACGATAAACTGAACTAGAGGTGGTATTCCGGTTGCGAAAGCATTGATGTGATATGTTATTGTGAAAATAAAGTGAGTGATGATCTGTACGGTTCAATCCCGAGAACGGCAACGACAACTTTTTAAGGAAATCGGCAGTACTATGCAATACCAGAGTGTTTTCGGAGCATCGACTATCGCTGCAGCAGCACTGCTGCAGGCGTAATTGGAATATGTCTACATAAAGTAGGTAGCTCTTCCTGAAAACAATGGAAATTTAAAAATCCCGTGAGCTTTATGTAAACTTTTTTTACAGATGTAGATGTAGACATATTAACATAGAGTAGTAAGTAAGTATTAAGCAGAACAATCTTTAAGGGAGTGGCTATAACTAGTCCGACAGAAGATTATGTTTTTCCAGAAAAAAGTGCTCGCTAACAATTACACCTAGAGATTCAGATTTAAAAATCATGTTTTGTTATGGTTATAATACGATCGTTCATTGTATAATTTGGCATATCGTTTGTATTTATTGAATTGCATTATGAATTTATGAGTTGTTCCAAGACACATACTGATATCAAAACCAGTTTAAATTGTAAACTTACAATCGGCTTCCAAACACATTCGTTAATGCGGACCCAGGTGCATGCAGCGAGGTGAGGAAGCGAACCACACAAAATTATGTTGTGAATCGCGGTCTACCACTTTGTTCGTTCGTTGTTGAGGACCAGACACCATGCTCGCGCTTTATATTTATAACTAACTTTCTGTTTGGCTGTTGCTGTTGCCTGTTTTTCTAACAAATAGGTATGGTTGTTAAAAACAAACAGTGAAATTATAACGGTTTATGTACAACGTACCTAAACCTGGCATGTGTATTTAATCTACTTTTTATTATTCATTTATTTTCTTTGATGGGAAGGAAAACATCGTGAAGAAACCGGACTAATCCCAATAAGGCCTAGTTTACCCTCTGGGCCGTGCACCGTGGCATAAGCCGGGAAAACGCTAGGAACAAAAAGAAGAAGATGTATTGACTTATTGCGCTCGGTTTGGGAGACCAAATCATTTTTGGAATGACGAAAGCTCTGAACTAGCCTCTCTATCACGCTATTTGCACTTGTTTATTCGAGCGAAAGAGATGAAGATATTAAGTTTCTAATGTTCGAAGTTCGTGGCAGGCCTTTGCTTGCCTAATTGGGCCTTGCTCATCATCATTGAAGCATAATGTTTTCGAACTTAGCTATCGTAGGAAAAACTAAGATTAAGCCCAGTGAACCTAGAAAATAAGGACAAACTCCTGCTCAGATTAAACTATAGTTCTTTGCTATATAATTAATATAATTATATTATAGAGTCAGGCCAAGCCTATGCAAAAACTTGCTTCTGCTAGGTCCATACTCGAGGGTGTGAGACGAATTAGAGTCCATCTACGCTAAGTTTCCTAGATTTTGATAGCAGAGACTGTGAAAGTGTTAACTAAACGTCATAATTTCTTACAAGTTTGACGTTTAATATAACACTTTAAAGTTTGACAGTTAATTGGCTCGGAAGAGATCACCCAGTTCATATGTAGTTTACAGTGGTGTTTAAGACAGGATGGCCCGGAAGTCGTTGACAAGGATTTATATCTTTATTTTTCTAGCGTTACACGAATTTGTACTGTATATTATTAAAATTTAAAACCGCAATTTTTTTTTTTACCAAACAAATGTAATCGTCTCCAAAATATCTGAGTTTGGCTAAAACACAAACATCTGTGAAAAAAATAATAATTTGGCTCAGCTCCTCTAGGATTTACATATGTTTGTGTAACATCGAGTATAACTTTCAAAGGCCTGGAATTTATGAAACAGCTGATTTTTTAGATTAATCACAAACTATAATACATAGATATAATAGAGATTTAGTTGAGTAAGCTGAATATATCGCGCTCATGAAGCTAGGAAAAAAATGTTTAGGTACACTGTTGATCGACATTGCGTGAATAGAGAGAGAAGAAGTGAGAATATCCTAGGTTTACAGCGTTATGAATATATTTTCGATAACTACATTATTATAATAAATTTCGACATTTTACTAAGTTCTGTCAACGTATTTTTGGGTCATCCTGTAGAAATACGAGATAATGTGCACAAACCGATTTACTTCAATACTTCATGATCACACAATTTTCATGAACAAACATAGTACCCATATCAGCAATTTTTATACAATATATATTCACGCTAGTTGCACTAGTGCATACTTAAAAATGTGTTATTGATTCATATTTAACTAAAATCATCTTCGTTAATATTAACATAAGAGGTTATTATTACATATTTGTTTACATTATTTTCCTTTTCTACTAGTACAGTCAAGTTCATTAATATGTTCGTACCTTTGCATCTAATTACAAGGGATTACGGTGAAAAAATGTACACATATTAATGAACTTGACTGTACTGAACACCCCTAACTACTTAGCGTCGTAGATTGGCGGGGTATATGGTCAATTTATTTCATTTTCGTTATCACAGTATCCGTCACGTGTTAAAACAGTCATAGGGTACAACTTCCGATACTGGCCAGAGTGCGTAGTCAAGTTGCCAATCGCTCACGCTCAGTCTCTAACGAAACGCAACTGTCATTGTCACACTAATAAGGAAGAGTGATAGAGAGAGGTAGCTACGATACGTTACTAAGCGTGAGCGATTGGCATCTTGGCTAGGCACCCTGGCCAGAGTGCGTAGTCAAGATGCCAATCGCTCACGCTCAGTCTCTAACGAAACGCAACTGTCATTGTCACACTAATAAGGAAGAGTGATAGAGAGAGGTAGCTACGATACGTTACTAAGCGTGAGCGATTGGCATCTTGGCTACGCACGCTGGTGCATGTCGCAATACTCGCAATATGCATAATGAAGGGTCCTTGGATGAACCTCCCTGGAGGAACCTTCATACGAGAAGAAAATCATGGAAGCAAAAGAGCGTAGGTAAGTGTTTCCTCCTTTTCTTAGTCCTTTTGTTCTAAATAGGTTTTTGGCACTCAAAGACGGGTCGACCAAATATGTTAAAAATGTTTGCCACCCTAAAAACTTATGACAAACAAATTAAAGCAAATAAATATTAATTAAGACATGTGACAGCGACTGCTCTTTTAGGTGTTGTGTAGTTTTGTCCCCTTTGTTGTCATTTGCGAATTTGCGACACATGGATTCGAAACACTTTGCCAATGGCACAGCAAAAAACCACGTAACCGTAAAATAGGCGAGCATTCCGCCCTTTAACAATAAGTCGCATTCGCCATTCAAAATACAGAGAAGTTAGACCATTTTAGCAAAACCCGTGGAGTCATAGATACGTTACGTTATTATAATATTGGAGATACGTTTCTTTAACTTCTGCTAAAAGTTTAATTTTTATGACACTCTCTTCTTTTACTTACTTAGTTTTTTTTACGCTCCTAACGAATTGGACATATGAAAACAAACCATCTGAGCTCATTTAAGAGGAATACCTACCGAAGTTTTCCACTGTGCACCTTGTGGCTGCACCATCATGAGATAGTTATAACTTTATAAGTTAAGTTTTAATTTAGAATGTCTCCGCTCGATGATTCACAACCTTCAAATTAGAGGTTGACTCATATTATTGTTTTATAATAAGTACTTAATAATAATATTTCTATTACAGTAAGACAACCCTTTCTTCCTTAAATATATGAAACCCTGGATGGTTATTGTGTTGTTATGGCCCAGCATCCGCAAATCCGCATCACAATAAATTAATCCGACGGGTACCTACTTACCGCAAAACTTAGTTGCTGACTAGTTTGATGTAAGTCGGTACGTTTCTTGTCTGATATACCGTTGTAAATTAATTTACAGTCACTGTTAGTTAAAAAGATCTTGTCGAAAATAAATTTTATTTATTTAATAAATATGTTCCTAATTTAGTAAGAGTGGTGTTTCTCCTATAGCAGCTTTTAATCTATAGCCCAGTGGCGCTCCCCGCGGCCCAGCCTCCTCACAATAAATCTGACCCGATAAGTAGCGGCCGGATTGTCGGCGGCCGATCAAAAGGGGCACATGAAAGGAGCCGCCGAGATCCATTCGATTCTGGGATGGCGTTCCGATCACACACCGAAGGGGGAGACGAAAGCTCAGGGAAACCAAATTAAGTTCGTTTACGGATTCTGTTCCCAGAAGGTATGGAATATCGAATAGAATATACAGTCGCGAGTCAAGAATCTTGTGTATCAAGGTGATTATAAATTTAATAATTTTTTTTTTGAGGAATAGTCTTATTCTGTTGACACTTTGATACCTACTTATTTGTCAATTCAAATATTTCGTAAGTAATTTTCCTAAACTTCGTTACGTACCCTCTCCATGTCAAGGTAACGTTTTGACTATGGAATCCTAATTAGTATGTGCTTACCATGAGTTCTACGTAAACGTAGTCGACAGTGACTGCGCGATTCGATAGTGTTTGCATCTTGCTCGTTCTTAACTGGTGGAAGTGCTCACGTGTTCATAATTTCTGACAAACCTCAGTGACAGAGCGTTCGAAATTCAAAACTTGCACGTAGAGGTCAGATTACGCTGGTTGGCTAATAAAGTTCGACACGCAGCGCCCAACAGCCAATAAGAACCCGCGGCCTGTTTCCACCGCCAACCGTTACTTCCAGCCCTTTGTGCGATGACATTTTAATTAATTTCGATTTAATTGTGCGTGACGCGTGCGACAAATCGGAATAATAAAGGGATTTAATTTACTAAAGCCCGACTTAAATCGGTTTTAGTTTAAATAGGTATTAGGCTTTATAATTCAAGGCGGAGACAGAGCTAGGTTGTTAGAGCTTTGACCAGTAAAGCATCATACTGTAAGGTCAAAGCTAAACATCAACGGGCTAAACACAAATTTATAGTCAAAGTTTTTTGAAAAAGCTTACGAATACCGCGCCAATGGAATAACTGCGACACTCACAAACAAAGTGCAAGGGTTAAGCAGTTATTGCTCAAATAAAATTAATTAAAAACTTAATTATTGAGTTTTATCTCAGCGATGAAGACTGGTGGGTTCTATATATCCCACATGGTGGTGGGGTCACCTTTTCCCTTTTACGAAAAAGGTAACAAACAAGCAGACGAGCCGCCTGATGTGAAGCGGTCATAGCGGCACATAGACATAAGCAACATTGGGAGAGCCACTCATGCATTGTTGATTTTTGAGCCTTAAAACCTTGAACACTCGTTTCTTGAAGAACCCCATATCATATCGCAAAGGGAACACCTCAGGAGGAAAGTCGTTCCACATTTTGAACACATGAGCGATATGCCCTTTTATTCTTGGTGTGCCATGTATCCAGGAAATTTGAGTGAACCTTATTCCTTTGGCAGGAGGTGCGATGCTATAAACGAGATGGAGGCACCATATCAAAGAGTTCTTCAGAGCATTCCCCATTGTACAGACGATAGAACAGGCACAGCGAGTCAACATCTGTACGGAGGCTAAGCGGTTCTAAATCGTCAGTAAGTT
The DNA here is from genome assembly GCA_949128165.1 of Lathronympha strigana. Taxonomy (NCBI): domain Eukaryota; kingdom Metazoa; phylum Arthropoda; class Insecta; order Lepidoptera; family Tortricidae; genus Lathronympha; species Lathronympha strigana. The sequence goes on from OX421911.1 coordinate 9,478,793, forward strand.
CCTTCCTCCACATAGCTCTCTCCTTGATATCATCTTCGGAAATCTGGTCTCAGCCACGTCCTTTTGCACTACATATTTCCACCTTGTCAGTATGGACCCATAACTATGCACTATAAGAAGTAGTTGCAATCTCCAGTGGCTTATTGCTCACTTTATATGCATGAGGCAATATCCCGTACTGGTATACCTTGGTCCGGTACCGCTTTAATTAATTTTCAATAAACTTTGTATGCAAATACGTAATTATGTTTATAGGCAGTAAAAAAGACGTATAATACATTGTGAAGTACAAACAAAGTACCCACAAACAAGTCTAAAATACTAAGATTCCGCCGAATCACCGTTTGCAAAATCGAGTGATGGAAAATAATTGCACACGATAAGTATTATTTGACATCCCTCGAAAGCATTGAGCAAACGCAGACATAGGTACTACGGACATTTTCGGTATATTATGTACTTGTGGCTCATCATCTGATGCAAGAATTTGATTAGTCAAATATTTGTTAGAGTCAGAATAGCGGGTGTATCTAAACAAATATAAGAAAGTAATATATTCTATTTAGTACCTCTGTTAAAATAATAGTACCTCTGCGTAATTAAAGTTATTACGAAAATCAGTTACACCCGCGGGTCTATTTTTTATTTTAGTTTGCAATGATCCCATGGGTTTTTAGTTGATGTTATCAATTTAAAATTTAGTACCTAATTGGTACCTTCTAAATCCGGTCAAGTGCGACTCGGACTCGCGCGCCAAGGGTTCCGTTCATACTTTGAACTGCAACTGCACTTAGAACTAGAAATTGACGTCAGTCCCATGTATCGACAGTTTGGGTCACTCGTTTGCTCTAAAGAGGTCAATACTAGAGACACCTATACCATACTTCGATCGCGCGGAAATATGTCAATCTAGAACCAATCGACCTTACGGTACCTGTCCAACCAAAGGCGTTCTTACGGTTGCCATGGCAACGGAGAACAAACCAACATTTCAGAATCTTGCTCATTTTTTTCCCTTTGAAGGCGTCTCTATCTACTTACTTCTATCTCCGTGGTTTGCACGGCATAGAGTTAAGTAGTATGCGAGTTTGTTGTTCCTTTTTAAATTTTTATTACGAAAACCGTTTTTTTTAACTTTATTCAAAAGTCAGTCAATAAATTTTAAGACTAAAAATAATGTAAGGCGGTTAAATTTTAAAAGTTTTTTTTATTTAAAAAATATAATGATATGTTAATATTATAAATTCTTCCTGTAATATTTAACGAGTAAAAATTCTGATTTTTTCCTTCGTGAACTTTGGAGATAAGGAGAGGATTGTATTTTTTAAATTTTCGATTTTTACTTTTACTTACTAAAAATTTTTACTCTATTTTTTTTTTTACATTGTCATATAAATGAAACATTTACGATAACATTGATATTTAGAATGTGCAAATCAAGCTTATACAAACTACATGACTCAGGAACTAAACTTAAAAAATTTACCCCCTCTTGTTTCTGGGTTAACATTGTCTACAAGTGTTCCAAATTTGAAATCGGTAGCTTAAGTAGTTCTCGAGATTCAACGATGTGACAGACAGACAGACGGACAGACTGAGCCGCACCACAAGGGTTCCTTTTCAACCGACTTCAATATTTCTAAAGGAGGAGGTTCTCAATTCGTCAGTTTTTTTTTTTTTTTTTTTTTTTAATGTATGTTACCTCAGAACTCCGTCATTACTGTACAGATTTAATTTTTTTTTTTGTTTTGTGAAAGTAGATGGTTCCAGATTGGTCCCGTTTTTTCAAAATCGATTTCTGATGATGGGATCTATGAGGAACTGAGGGAACTCCTCAAATTTGAAAGGCACATGCATGATGATTTGGGTAGTTTCTTAAGACACTCGAGCATTTCTTTACAAACATCATCAATTTGGTGGAGTGGACCTGATGATGAAGACCAGGGATGACAAAGTGGAACTGCTTGTTAATTCCCAGCTCTATCATCCGATTTGAGACATTCATCTTTTCTTTGTAAAGAAATACCTTCAAGATAGTCCTATTTGATTATAGTTTTATTTTGATGATGGACTTCATGAGGGATTGAGAGAACTCCTCCATTCTATATAGTTATCAGGGATGGCATAATGAAACTGCTCGATAATTTACAGTCTGTCATCCAATTTAACACATTGTTCTTTTATTTGTGTTAAAGGTCTACAAGGGAGTTCCGTTTGATTATGCTTCACATGTAATGATGGAAGCCCTGGGAAATTAAGAAAGCTCCTCAATTTTCAATCGTACACGTGCGGTGTATTGGATATTTGTGAAGTAAACTGGCTAACTCAAACAAATTTAAAATTTCACTTTTACCTGGAACCAAATGAAGTCGGTTTTTTTTTCTTAAAAATTATGTGTAGGTACATAATTTTTCAGAAAAAAAACCGACTTCATTTGGTTCATTTTGCTACACACCTAACCCTAAAACCACACAATTAGACAGGTAGGTACTTGGCTCTCAAAAGTTAAAGCTCAATTCCAGGGATTGTGCTAACTCGGTTTAAGGATGACTCACACTAGGACGGGGCGGGACGGGGCGGGACGGGACGATCTACCAATTTCTATAGAAAGAAACACGTGAGAACTCGGAGCCCTCGGAATCGGATGTCACGTGAAGTTTTCTATAGAAACTGACAGATCGTCCCGTCCCGCCCCGTCCTACCTAGTGTGAGTCATCCTTTACACGTGTTTAGGCACAGAATAAGTAATGTTTAGGACCAAAATGAAGGCTCTAAAATTATATGCTAGGAATAAATTCCTTGAAATGCTTTTTATGGATCTATAAAAAAAACCTTGGTGGCCCAAAGCAGGAAGTCGTCGGAAAGCAGGGGATTTCCGACGAGTGTCATTGTCATTGCCATATCAAGTTAAACACGTGCGTAAAAATACGATGTTTTACTTTTAAATGACTAGTCCTTTAAAAGTAATAGAGAAGGTCCTTATCACCTAACAACAAAGACACAATGGATATTGAGTTGCAGAAAAAGCCCAGCATAACTAACTATCGCCTAACGATATTTATCTGGACATGACACGCGCATTATAAAAAAGTTTATTTTGACACTCAAGTATATATGGATCAAGACTCCCGCCAGGTCAAGTCTCCTGGACTCCCGTAATATAGTAGGCACAGCTCCTGGTCTGGCATCACTTATATTGCATACAATACGCATTCGTTATTAGCAAACTTACACCGCAAGCGATACACGACGCATCGAGCCAAAGCAGTGCTGCATTTCTCTGCACGCGAACTCGAATCGATAGTCTTTTGTCTTGTGTCGGTGCCGACTCACGAGCTCAAAGATGCAGTGCAGGCCCGCCAGTGCAGGCCACCGCCAGTATTATATAATATTTCTAATCGTAGGCAACCCTAGCGTTTTGCGGGGGTGAGTACGGCCGTGCGTCATTTGTTTTTTGCGTAGTGTTAAGATCGGTTTGTATTCGCTTTGTCTATGAGATAAATATCTGTTCTTAAGAACTATTATAGTGTCATATATAGGGTCTACGTGTGTAGTACAATACAACTGTATATAAAATCATCAGGTATAGGATGACGACAGGGCATTAAGAGATGATTAAAACACGAAATTAGTAAATACAACTTTATTGGCATTTTTTTCTATCAAAATAAACATATTCCAAAAAAAAAACAATAAATATTCTGTATATGTAGCGAAATAGAACCAAAACGTCTTAAAGGAAAATACATATATTATGCCTTTTCAGAAACGAGTAGATGCATAGAAATAAGGTAAGGCACATCTCTTTATCACAGAACATAGCCGCTACTAAAATTATTGTAGGTATTCTATAACGTTTGTACTATATAAAAATATGTAGTACAAAAGTTTATACATATATTTCGTTCGTCGAAAGCGAAAATACAGTACGCGCACGAACACCGAAGATTTTTAGCTAATGAAGCTGGTGGGTTTATGTACCTACCTACAGTCAACCAATTGGAACCCTACGCCACTGTAGAATGTTGTGACGTATGCCATTGTGACGCATTGACTTATTCAAATGAATACACTCACAAATCAGAAATAAAACGTCAATAAATGTGGGTCAGAATGACATTAGTGAATAATTTCGCATTGATGACGATACAAACCATATATGTTTTGTACGAAAAAGAGCTTACTGACGTATCATTTAGTGTCAAATTTATACACAGGACTTGATAGTCCTGTAGTTTAAGGTGTTGATACACCGTTAACATTTTATAGTCTGTTGGCACTTAACGAAACATCACGATCCAAACACGATTATATGAAAAAGTGCTGCAATTGCAGCACTCTTATGGCCTCATTTTTTTCGGCTGATTGGGTATCCAGTTATTTTGTTCTATATAAGTAGTGACGCTATAAATAAGGTTGTAAGAAAATTAATCTCTTACTGCTTGTCAGTTTGACTTGAGACTTTAGGGTTCCAATTGGTTGACTGTACGCCGCTGTGTGAGCGTGGAGGTTCCACGAAATTTGTGCGTATACTGTAGATTTCTTCGTACAAATCCTGAGATACTTTCGACCTTATCGCTTTCATACATACTATATTCATACACATTCAATAAACAACGTCGTCGTGTTAGCCAAATGCAATAGGTATTTGTGAGAAATTGAGGTTCAAAAACTCGTCCTAAATCCAAATTGAACGGATTAGGTGGTTACCTTTTATAAACTATGGAATAATGTACATTAAACTTGTTACCAGGCGATAAAGTAGTCATCTTAAGTTGCAAGTAACAAATAACGCGACACGATAGCTAAGTATATCGTCAACATTAAGTAAAGCAATTTGATACTGTAGATACTTGCAATAGGTCGCGTAACGTGGATCTGTAAGATTACATGTATGGGCCAACCCAACAACGTTCTTTAATTCGCTTAATAAAGTTACCAACAGAAGTTCAAAGTAGGTATACACCCTTTGTAATATTATGTAACTTTTTAAATTATTTTAATAACATAATAATTTAGGACACTTACCTACGATCCTACCTAAACATGATACAGAGGAAAAGAAGACTTAAATCGCATAACCAAAATAAATAATGTTGTGAGTGTTGTGTGCCGTGCCGGTAACATTTAGGGTAGACCTAACTTTTTCTACCTACCCACGCGTTTAAAGTGACTTTCCGCTGGGTAGGCGAACATTCCTAGCAAGATCGCTGTTGACACTTCGCTGATTCATCAGTCAAGCCGCGACCATGACACATGAAGCTGTGTCGAAACGTCGATATACTCGTATTAAGGTAAATTAACTACATTCGCGATAGACGCACTCTGTTTATAATAATGTGTACAAAACGCGAAAGTTTAAAGTGTTATACAAAATAAATAAAACAAGTTTTATGTAGAATTTGACCACGTTACAGTTGTCTTATTTAGATACTTAGATAATGTTTATTTATGGAGTGACATTTCTTTCTCCTTAACGTTTGGAGTAAATTGCTTCTAACATAGACGTACCAGTGTTCAACGCTGCACTAGTATTCGACATGGGCTCTTTACATCAAAGTTATATAGGCACAATTTGAACAACGAAGATTATCTATATTCAAATTTAAACCATGTGACTTTGACATAAAGTGCTTATGTCGATTACTAGTGCAGCGTCGAGCACTGATACGTCTACATTGGGGCAAATGAACTTTTATCGTATAAGATATTTAAAAAATATACAGACGACCAAATGAAAAAATAATCTCAAAAATCATTGCCCTTAATTTCAATCGAGATTCCGAACCAAAAGCAATAAATGCTCTTTTCAAGCTATTATTTTACTTAAACGCCTTATATTTCATTAATAATCGCCGTAAGCCAATCTATCAGTCTATAGAACACACGTGTACTTATATTGCTTATGAAAAATAGATACAGACGAGTCCTGCAAATTATTTACTTCGACTGACTCATTTATACTAAATAATTATAATGGTAGGCTAATATTGCCAAAAACAAAAATCGTATCAAAAATGTAATTATTAAGAACAGAATTATGTCTATTATAAAAATCCAGCCAACCAGGATTTGGCGGCCAATGGGGATTAACGCGAGTCTATTCGCCGCTAGGGGCGAATATTTCAAACGTCACTTTGACAAGTCTTGAATATTGACACAAGACCCACGCATGAGTGGCGCCGCCTGGTGAGCGACAATATGGTAGCCCCCATTGCAAGGTTAGACCTTATCTCATGGAACACAGCCGTGCTGCTCAGGTATCTAAATCTTGTGATGCATATAGGCACGAGTATATTACTATATACATATTACATAGGTATATTCTTAAATAAGGAAGTATATTACTTAAAATATCAGACATGGCAAACAGCATCTTCATAGAATGGCACTGTCAAGGTGCCATGTTAAGTATAACATACATTTACGTCGCTTTTATTGCCATACGCCACCATCACAGAAAAAGTAACAATAAACAATCTGAGTAGGTGTTTACTACTAAATATCAAATCCATGAGTGTCATTTATTATTGCTTAACCCCTTTATTAAAAAAAAGTGAACAGATGTTTTAGTTGAAATATGTTTTCTCCCTTTCTAACAAACGCAAATGTCACTGACAGATAAGGACAAACGATCATTTAGCTAAACAGTTTGATTTGCGTTGATGAATAACTCCATAAATGAGTGAGTATTGTTTAAATAGGCAAAATAAGAAAAACTGCAAAAGCTGCAGTATACAAAAACATGGACCGTCAACATAAAATCAACCCATACCTGTTGAATCTTTTGAATATGATGCTTTCGGGCGTAACTAAGACAGTCATGCCTAGAAAAAAGCAGTAGGTAATCGTTTCCGAAATCTTGAAACACATAATATTGTCCCTACATCGGCCATTAGGAATTGAAAATTCCGCGGTAAACTTCGTTAAGCCCTGTACTTTGCACAAAACCAATAATGGGGCCAACAAGTAATTTGACATCTAAGCATTAGTATAGGCATCTATTTCACTATTGGCCGTTCAACTGAGCGAGAAGAACTGCTTGCCGGGCATCTTCTGCCGCTGTTTCTTGAGGAACTCCCGTGCTTGCTTGTCACCCTGCCGCGACTCTAGCGCCTTTATCGCATCTCCGTCTGCAACCGAACATTAGTAACATCATTATTAAATAATATTTAAATAAATAAAGTTAAAATTAAATAAATTATCTTTATTTAGAAACATAGTTGAGCTTCATATTTGTTAATAACTAAAATAAATAAGCTTAAAAACTATGATAGACGACAAAAAAAATCTAATTAGTCCGTCTGTTAGATTATAAAAAAGTATTGTACACGTATTTTTTCTTTTGTTTAGCAAATTCGCGTGACGTCATATTTAGTTACAATTTTTACCTAATAGTGACGTCACAAGCCCCCCACCCCAGAACTTTGATGCTCTTTATCTTCGTCAATTAGTTTCAGTACAAATTTATACCTAATAGTGGTGCGTGACATTGTAAGCCATATCCAGTGCATAAGAATAGGGCTATCATATTTGGTCGCAAACAGCTTCAGAATACTGTTCGGACTCCCTGTAACACGGGCCAGTAGGGAGGCAATTTTTTTCCGCCAATCCTTGCATCGCAAAACTTGCCAAATGTGCACAACACCTACTAACTAGGTAACCCCGACAGTAGCTCGTGTACAAAGTTCTGCAGTCCAACATATTTCCACGAACGCGCACAACATGCACTGAGAAGGGAGGTAGAGATGGCACTCGCTTGTAATGCTACGGGGCACCCTTGGTACACTTAGTGACAGGCATTGCCGAAGATAAGATAAGGAAGATGACACTATAGTATATACCTATAGCGCTGGGCCTGGTGAGCGGCAGATGCTGCTGCTGCAGGCTCGAGATGGGAGCGCCGGTGTCCGGCACGTCGCCGAAGCTGAGGTAGGCCTCGCCCACGAACGTGTTGGACATGCTGAACATGTCCTTGTCCTTTATGATGAAGTGTAGCAAGCCGTCGCGGACTAGGCGCTGCTCGTGGCTCAGGGGGCTGGAAAGTTTTCATTTTCATTTTATTTATTTATTTAGAACATCAACAGCAATACAATAAAAATGGATAATTTAATAACATGCTAAACAACAAGCCAATAAAAGATGTCCACAAGAATACAAAGAATACAAATAATACAGGTGGAAGTTAATATAAAGCAGTGATAGTGCTTAGGAAAAAGAACTTAACAATTCTAAAAAAAAAAAAAAACTTAACAATAGTCTAATTTACAATTGTATGTAGGTATATATGTAAGAAGATGTAGGGATGTATGATGTATGTATAAGTGTGTGGGCGAGGGTGTATATGTGAGAGTGCGCGTAAAATAGATTACTAATTTTTTTTACTATTATAATATTTTATTTTATTTTATTTGCCGGCCTGTTTGAGTTTTAATAAAAATGATTGCATACGATTCTTTAATGTTGACTTAGTGCAGTCAAATAAGTCAATATACAGGTTCAGCATCCGATTTTAATACCAATTGTTTATTACCAATTTCTACAAGCGAAACTGCATTCTAATTGCAGTTGCATTTCACTTGTTTGTTTTTAAGTCATGCCTAATGATATTCGGCTCGAAGGACCTATTTTTTGTACCATTTTTGTTTGCCTTAAAAATGGCATGGGACGTATAAACTGGTACCTTTTCTCTCAGCAAAAGTAGTTTGTGTTGTTGTTTTCTCTTTCTATAAGTATGTTTCTATTCACAAAAGTGACACAAGATTAAAATATTTTTGTAGCGCGTTAAGTTTTTTATTTTTATTTAGCACCTAAGTAGTTTAAGATCGGGTTGCTGGTTATTGATGGCGTTCTAAAAACACACAGGCAGCACCTTAAAATAAAATAGATACTGATGCCCGAGCCGCGAAGGTGACAACACAAAGTTTAAATTACAAAATAGATACTACGCCGAAAACTTACATAAGGAACATTTCGTCGTACAAGGGGAAGAGATTCTTATTATGCGTCTGAGTCTTGGGCTTCATCACGTTGGCGAACGAGTCCTCCGGCAGCAGTCCCACACGCACATACGAGTCACACAAACCTACGACATAAAATAAACAAACTCAGCTTTGAATACGAGCTCCGAGGAATTATAGCCTAAGTCTTCATAGGCTTAATAAATATAGTGTCCATGGAGCTTAATTATTATGTACCTACAGTCAAGTGTAGAAATATGGTGGTGCACAACTTACTCAAAAATATGTCCCATAGCACCTTATGCCAGTGTACTCGTAATAAGACCGTAGTACCATATTTATGAGTTGATTATGTCGAACCATATTTTTGCACTTGACTGTACCTATAATAAACATATTTTAGCAAAAGGAGACCACTCAAACTTACCATTAGAATCCGTCGCCATCAAATTCCTGGCGTTCAAAATTTCTAACTTCAAATTGTCTTCAATAAACTGTGCTCTGACAGTAAGTATCCCCATCTTTGGTTCACTGATAGCCTGCTGTTCCTGCCACCTCTCCAAGTGGTACTGGTGTATAAGTTCCCTGGTCTCCATGCCGTGAAGCTTCAGTAAATATTCTACGCGTTGCAAAGTCTCTGATGAGTATATGTCCTTGTTGTCTTGACGGAAGGATCGGATCATTATTTTGAGACATTCGTGGAGATTCGAGAAAAAGCTGGGAGGTCTTCGTTTCTGGAATATTTAATGGTCTAATTATTAAAATGATACTATAATTTAATAAACAATTACACAATTTGTTTGTTTTAAAGACAAAGTTAATGAAACTTAGTAAATATAGATAAGTAATCGTTTCCATAGGACATCCGATAACTTTTATATATTATAAGCGTAAGTTTTTATTGAATATAAGACTATAAATTTCGCATTAGTTTATGTTATTATAAATTGTTATAAATAAGTATTTATTAGATGACAAAAATATTTGCCATAAAAATGCAATGAAGAAAAGCAACAGTCAAATACTTATACCTACCATCACCAATTAAATATTATCGTGCAAAATTTATAACGTAAAAAAAAGAATTGTGACTTCATGCAAAATAAGTAAATAAACATGCAATCTACTCGCACCATTAAAGAATTTGTAACAATAATAAAATAGATAGGTATCATATTTCTTATGCTGTAAATTCACTTCGTGCATTGGGTTTGCTATGGTGGTTGATTTTTGCAATGTTATGTAAAGAGATGCAAACATGTTTGGGCACATCCCGCAAAGCAACACCGACGCAAAGTGAATTGACGGCACAAACAAAAATATTGTCGCGTCATAAAAGCTTGCCAGGATTGGAGATCACAGTCACTAGAAATCTATCACAAATGATTCCAACACTGAGAGGGTAGAATTCACTAAGATCACAATACATTTGAAGGTGTAAACTGTTCGGACTATGCTAAAAGCAACATTCATCGTAACAAAAGACAATCACATACGAAAGTAGCCCACATGGCTACGGCTATGGTTCAGTTCAGACGAGGCGAGGAACATAACAAGCTCACATTCTAGTCAGTCTACGTTAAGTCTTAAAATACGTTAGCGACACCACCTATAAACATACTATCAAAAACTGTTTACGGTGTATAGCCAAACGTATTTTACTACAGACATAACCCAGTAGGGCCCTCTAAGCAGCGAAATCAGTAAAGAACAAATATCCCACGATTTATGTTCACACCGTTATGAAACGTTGTCGCAACAATGGTGTCTGTTGATGAAAATATTTTAAACATTTTAATTACCTATTTGCGGTTAGCTTGAACTGAAAGAAACTAGAAACAGTAGTAAGAACCGATCAAACATTTTAAGCTAGTTAACCACCTGAAAGCAGGTTTACTTAAGTCAAATATATGTATAACTAGGTGGTGCCCGCGACTTCGTCTGCGCAATATCTTTATAAATCGTAGCCTTTGTGTTATTATGATGTATCAGCTATATTATTATAAAGTTTCATTAAAACCCATTCAGTAGTTTTACGTGAAAGAGTAACAAACATCCATACTAACTTTCGCATTTATAATATTAGTAGGATTTGTAGATAATTCGGCCAATCAAACACTTTAGAACGGATTAATCGCGTTTATTAACACCATGACCCTACGTTCCGAGCACAGCACTCGTTTTCACAGGGTTAAGATGATGACTGAGAGAATGCGAATTCTCTCCGTCAATCAAAAGTTACTAGTGCAAACTACCTACATACAAAAATATAAAAATATTTTTTTTTTCCTTCTTCCATCTATCTGCAATCAGCCTGAAGCCATAATCAGATGTGTTTACACTGTTATAAATAGCAGTTTGGAAGCACATCCAGCGATGAGCCTTCCTGAATTGTATCTCATATTGAAGCAAGGTGTTTCCTTTTCAGGCGAAATATGGAGTTTGATGTGTCAATTAGATTTGATGCCAATATATTTGTATGACATTCCAGTCTGTGTTTGTAGTTTGTACAGCTTATTTGTATCTCCTCTCTGACTGTTGGTATTTCAAGGTACTTGTGGACTTCTGTGTATAAAAATAATTAAAAACAAAAACAAAGGTTGGCTTATAAAGCTAGTAATACATTGCCTGAAGGGCATTCTATAAGTAATTAGAATTTTAAGAGGTAGGTATTTATTGAAAATGATCACTAGGTATAGTTCGCTGTCGCATTCGCTGCCGGTGCCGTCTAACCATAAATCGCTAACATTCGTTCCCTTATCGATTCGAAGCTTAAAGGTCTACACATTCAACACGAGTAACATAATATAAGGTAGGTACATAAACAAGGTGCTTTCTATGAACTATGTTTACCGCATCTAAATTGGCAGCAGCCGATTTGGTCAGGCGTCTCGGGTCGATATACCGAGTTATCTTTGCTTTTCGGTGCTATATCAAAACATAAAATAATTTAGAATAAACACTTTGCACGTATACTTAAATAAAATATATAAAAAAAACTCTGAAACTAAGTGCACTCTCAAATATTGCAGTAGCGTGTTGTAATATGCAATATTTACCCGGAAAAGAAGGTAGTTGCTATTGGGGGATACTTTGTTTTTGTCGAAATACCTACGCCTAAGCAAGCGGATACGGGTGGCGAGTTTCTCTTTCTACAATACAAAATTAATGTTAAGTTAGTGTAACGAATGATAGAAATATTAATTACAACGAGGATCAGGTGAAAATAAATCAAGCTTTTTCTTAAACCCGTCTTATACAGTTCGAATAAAAATAGGTATTAAACTACGCTAGTTAGAGCAAATGGATTTTTTTTTCATCTGATTCTTCAACAACAATAGGATTAGAAAAAAAATAAGAGATAAGTCAATGTTAACTCAAAACTAAGCTAATAATATAATAGAGAACGATGCAGCACAGATAAAAATACTAACCTCTAAGTTGGCCTGTATTAACTCGTAGAGAACCTCTCCTAATTGCTCCCACACGATGTCTAGCGTCCGCGAGAAGTTTTCATTATTAAGTTGCTGGTAGAGCGTGTCTAGGTTGGCCTCAAGGTAGCGCATAACGCGGTCCATACTCGAGCAATCCTGGTGTAGGAGCTCCGCGCCCTCCATCAGAAACCGGGTGATGGATGGCATCATCTGAAAATGTCCAAGAATTTGTTTTGTTTATTTGATATTTTTAAACTGACAGGAGAAATGTATATCCCATCAAAAACATTACATGTAAAAAGGCTCAAGTCTCGCTCCGCTGTTCTTACGCTGCAAAAAAGTTTTGAGATGTATAGGTTAAAACAACCTATGATATATAGGTTAGGGTAATGTTAAAACAAGTCGGTTATTTTAGTCGGTACCGGGGAGGTTTCCTTAATCAGTATTAATTTATTGCTTTCATATGTACATATATTACAATAGAGATCAGCTATGAACGACTCGTCGGATACTAATAGTAATTATAATAACTCACCTTTTTTACCATTATTTCCAGGATCTCGACGATTTTATTCTTTACCGTATCTATAGCGTTTGCAATAACGCACTGTAAGGTGTCCTTGCATCTGTAACATACAATTATCGTATTTGTAAAAGAGCAAATATAAGAGCATTTTGTTGCACTATCTACTATGACCGGTCGTCAAATTGTGTGTAAAAACACAAAAAAAGAGTAATATGATCAGACATTTCAGTCCGCGTTACGGATCCACTAGGTATCTATTTCTCAAGTGACCTATACTATACTGGCCTATACTCGAGATTTTTTCTACAAAGAAGTCGTAAAATTTTTCGACGATAAAGTCACCCATCACTCGGTGGTGACCTCGAACCAGCACTGCTACCCTAACGACATCATCACCATCTCACCTCTGCGCTTCCACCGGCGACTTGCACTCGCACAGCTTCTGTATAATGTCGTCCATGCCCAGCTCCTCGACGAACGGCTCCAAGCTCTGGCGCACGTAGTCGATGTTGTTGATGGCGACGCACCACTCGGTGGTGACCTCGAAGCGCTCCTCGAACACGGTGCTCACGCGACCGGCGTTGTCCACGCGGCCGGACATGCGGTCGGAGTAGAATACGCAACAGCGGCATATGTCCTGGAAATTACAGTATTACCTATGAAAACAGGGCAAGTGCGTATCGAACCACGCATAATGGAGAGCTCCGTACCTTTATACGATAAGAAAATCGTGCAAGCAAAAAGGCGTAAGAGCCTTTTGTTATAAATAGTCTATGGCCGATAACTCAAAAACGACCAGACAGAATTCACACAGAATAGATTTTCCTACAATTTTCCACATTTATTGTACCTTTTGTTCAAAAAATAGAGAGGACAAACTTTTTTAGACTTTTAGAGCGATTATTTCTGAAAATCTTCAACTAATCAAAGTCTTTTGATGCCTGCTTATGCTTACACTCAAAGAAGTAGCTAAAATTATAAAAAACCACTTACATCAATAATCTTAGCCACAAACGTGTAGCTCCCCTCCACATCAGGCCAGGCCAGCTGCGTCCAAAACACCCTAATCTGATGGAATATCTGCAGGGTGTCCACACCCGAGCTGCTATACTTCACGTTGCTATCAATGACAGTCAAAGCGTCCAGTTCCACGGCTTTCTCGATGCGAGTCAAGGCCTTGTAAGCGGCGATGTCGAGCCATTGCGCCACGCCACCGAAGAACCACCAGTGGAACTTTGATATGGCATATGAGCTCCAATCTGTTTCGTTCAGACCCTGGCCTAGTCTGTAAAATAAACAAATGTAAATTTTATATTAATTATCCGTAACATTAAGTTCAATACAAACAGATGACATCGTACTATTTCCCTCTGTTAAGAGATTATGCAGAAAAAGTTTATTACTATGTTATCGTAGGAATAGCCATACCCCCCGCAAAAGACGATAGAATATTTGTATAAGAAATGTCAGTGAAGTGTACTCCTGTTATGTTATGACACCGCAATGTTTGGAATAAAAGAAAAGTGAAAACTTGATTCACAAGAGCAGAGGTTTTGGTGCCTCTTCTCTCAACTTGTAGAAGTCTCAGCCGAAGCAGTATTTTTATTTATTTTAACGTTTGTAACGCCTAATTGAAGCAGGAGGTCCCGGGTTCGAATCCTGGTCAGGGCATTTATTTGTGTGTTTATCACAAATATTTGTTCCTAGGTTATGGATATTTTCTATATTGAAGTATTTATACGTATATTTATACCACAACACAAGCCTTATTGAGTTTACCGTGGGACTAGGTCCATATTTGTGTACGATTGTTCCTGAATATTTATTTATTTGTTATTTATTTGATATATCAGGTAACGTTTAGTGCCGTAAAAAACAATGATGCAGGTAATATAAATAAAAACGTATGTGATGAATAGGCAAATTTGATCAACCTGTATAGATTACTAAACAAATTAGGAGTCTTGTCACGGTTATAATATAACATAAGTAATTCATTACGCGTTCAATCGAAGGTTACAACACACTTTAGTTTACGGGTGTCTATTGTACTACTTAATGTTTAAACAATATACGGTGTAGATACGTAAATGAAATGAAAACAAATAGTCGACCGTAGCTTCAAGTAGGATAACGGACAGGGATTTCCATGTCCCTAACCTTAATTGAACGCGGTGCGGTCGAAGAAATATTGCCAATCGTGCCCATTCTGATCCCAGTCTCATCTGCAGCTTCTCCCCCCATACCCCTCTTATACACAAGAGACTCAGAGGCTTCACATACACCTTCGAAAATCTTTGCAGACGTATGTAAGTTTCCCCACGATGTTTCCCTTCACCCAAAAGCAACGAGCAAACATCAAATGATATTCCGTAACATAAGTTCCGAATCGAAGTATAATCAAGAATAACACTTACGTTAAAAACCTCTGCAGCGCCAAATAAAGCTCAAACAAAGTAGTCCCCATAGCCAACGGTTCGTCTTCAACCTTTGGCGCCCCTAGCCCCGTGGCACCATTGATTCCCCCCGCTAGATGCACACTGTTAGTTGACCCCTCGTTATAGTTCAAACGCTTCAAACTTTTGCACACTTCTGTTACTTCAGGCTCCACTAGAGAAGCTATCTTGCTTTCGTATAGGCCGTAAAGTGCTTTGGGGTACTGGAAATTCATAACCCTGAAAAAATAAAGGTTGGTAAAAATAAGTTCTTACAAAAAAGTAATAATTCTGGGATAAGTGGACTTGCCGACAAGAAAGATGTATAGAAAAACAAGCGTCTTTAGGCGTTTAGCTAATTTCTGACATCTGTGTAGAAATTATGACCTAATTATATCAATAGTACTTATTAGTTAAGGTGTTAACCGCGAGACGGTGGTAATGGATGACTCACCCTAGACTCTAGCGTGGGTCATCTTTAACAATGGCATGCTTTCTTAATATTTTGTTTCAACATAAGTTCAAAAAACGCTTCATCAAATCAACATATGTGATGCTGATGGACTCTGGTTATGGAAAAATAGATTCGGGCTGGACCAGTTGACTGATCCCAATGGGAGCTACCGTATTGTCGCTCAACAGGCGGCGCCACTCATGCGTGGGTCCTGTGTCAGCATGAGAGAATTGTCAAAGTGACGTATGAAATGTTCCTGCAGGACCCCGGTTCCACTAGCGCCCCTAGCGGAAAATCGACTCGCTGTAATCCTCATTGTGTTCATTACCTTGCCTTAGTAAGGGGCTCGTTCAAAAATAATGTGATCATATTTGGATGATTTTTGAACGAGCCCTAGATAATAATTGCAAGATTTTTAAACGGTTTTATTTAGCTTGCCCTGCTTATACATTTGTTTATTCGTTTGAGTAACTCAAATTCCACTTTTTTCCTGTAGTCAGATTGATCTGATATTTGGTACACACCTCACGTTCTGATGACAATACAATTTTATATATTCCGTATGATAATAAATCCAAGATAGCCGCCGCCACAAAGTGGCAGATTGCATATTTTTTTCATAAGTTTCAAAATACTTACTCAATGAAAACTCTGTCATGGTATTCAATAGCCCTCTGCAAATCAGAGCGCACGAGCTGAATCACCCTAATAAGGTGCCTTAGCCGCGCCTCCTCTGTTTTATCCTGGCATTCATTGTTGTCCAGAATATGCACGAACCAATCGGAAGCGCCCTGGATAGCCGCCTGGTTCAAAACCTCATGAATCGTCAACTTTCCCTCACTGCTCCGCAACCAACCATAATGATTACTAGGAAATAGGTCGACAGAGTCTGGAACGTCCAACATTGATAATTTGTACAGTATTTTCATGACTTCTCTAAGTGTTTTCATGACAGTTTTGTCACCAGCGGTCTTTTTCCTCAGCTTTCTGATGTGTCCGAAGCATGTGGGGAGCAATTTTTTGGCACCATCCCAGAATAGCTTGACGTCCTCTTCTTTTATGAGACCTGTAAGATAGAAATATTGTCTGAAATAAGTTTGTAAGTAGTGCTGTCGTCATCTTAACAAACAATCCTTATCTGCTCATATCTTTTAATCTCAGGATTCATAAAGACAAAGCAACTAGATACACCCACTAAACATGACTAAATAAATGATTTTGGCGGCTATTTGGGATTGAACAATTGTAAGCGAAGACTAATCATTTTCGTTAGACAACCGATTACCGGTCGAATAATTTCATTATTATTTTGAACAAAAAAAATTAAGGTACTGTCAGCTGCAGAGAAACGGTACCCCCTGTGTAAAATGTTGTCCTTACCTATTAAATATTTACCTTACCTAATTTTAAACCTTTTCTCTGCAGCTGACTGTAACTACCTCTGTAAACAAAAAATGATGAGTTCAAAGAAGCCGTTTTTGAATCACGGCTACAAGCTTGACTGAGTGAAAGCTGAAATCCACTCAAGGTTTTTTTCCAATTTCGAGGGATCCATTATAAACAACCCAACATCCACTGAACGAGAGCTCTCTTACCCCGAAGAGTTTAAGGTTGAAATTTAAATGACCAGTACTAGAGATTAGGACCCTACTTGTGTGGGGTAGGTACTGATACACTTCAGAACTTCTGGGGAAGAAGGTTCAAAATTGAAGACATCTGCATATATGTATATTTATGAGACCGACCATTCAACACCTGAATGTTAATTGACACGATATAGAACTTATAGAAGTAGCTAATATGAATTGAGTACTTTAATTAATTGTAGATCTGCTAAAACGAGAAGGCAATAATCACTAACCAGATTGTAAAGGTTTGGTGATCTTCTCTAACAGCATGTTGAAGAGGGCGAAGCTGAGCGGGTGGTCGACGGTGAGCGCGCAGTACACGCTCCACTGCGCGAGTGCATTATCCGTGGCCGAGAGACCACTTTGAGCCACGTGCTGCGTCAAGATGGCTTCGGCGGGGCCGCTGAAGTTGCCGCACCACCAGTATGGAGCCACCTGAAAGAGAATCAGGTTTTTCAAAATTGCTTACATTCCTCGAGGTTCTGCATTATCTTCTGCGATAGGTGGATTTTACAGTGGATGCGATTCGCACCGCACGTGCGTGCAAGGGGGACAGAGCTATACACGCGCGTAGCGTCATCTCATTCAGAAACCGGAGTGCGGTGCGAATTGCGTCGAATCAGTCCAGTGTGACATTCGCCTTAGATACAGCACGCATAAGGACGATACAACAGCTTTCAAAGAAGTTCCATTAAGAGCCTTTTATAATGGCGATTTCCTGGAAACTTGAAAGAGAGGCTATAAGACACTTACCAAAAGCACTTTTCCTGGGATATCCAACATACTCCTATGCCTAGTTTAATTATCAATATGGATCAATAGGGTTAAGGTACTACCATAAGACAAGAATAAATGTTTTCTATGGATAGCCATACAAAACAATTCTTCTCGACTATGACGATCGACAAGAACGATTCTTCTAAACGAGTCCTACAGAGGTCTATAGCGGCGTTTAGTAGAATTACGATCAACAAATTACCTTGGAGTTCTCCAGCTCATGAAGCAGCAGGATCCTGAGAAGATGGCGATGCTCCTGCGCCGCGACCTGCGAGTTCTTCTCCGAGGAGAAGTTAAGTCGCACCTTCACGACCCCCTGGCGTCGTAGCTTGCTCTTTTTGCTCAGGTTGAACCACATTGTCATACCGCTTGCTGGGATCGACTGAAATAGGAATGACGACTAGGTTGAAAAACTACTATTCTAATTAGTCGGTCAGTTTTAATTTATCCAAAATTATTAGACGACGACGAAGAAATTATTAAAGGAATTTTTTCCTTTTTCAAGATAGACGAAGATGAAGGGCGTCGAAGAACTGTGATATAACGCGAAACTTTAACGCACTTTATTTCAGTCATTTTTCATTTGAGGAACAAAAGAAAAATATGTGTCAAATTATATTTTAATAATCTAACAGACGGACTAATTCGATTTTTTGTCGTATAGCCTATTAAAGCAAAATATTCACCCTAATTGAGAACCTCCTCCTTTTGAAATTATGAAGTCAGTTGAAAAATCGGATTTTAATCTCTCGCCGCCCAACATACTTACAACAAAAACTGCCAGTAGAATTTTGAATCTATTGCTGAGGAAATATAATTCAAATTCAATTGTTTTAAAATCGAAGGAAACAAAAGATGCAGTTGTATTCCAATAGAACAGAATTTAAATTTCATTGAAGTGGATGATACCTTTTTATAGGCCTTTGGGCGGCAGGATGAATATTGCTACTTACTCTCCTAATGTTAACCAACATATGAATATTGCTACTTTCTCTCCTAATGTTGGTTAAGTAGCAATATTTATGACATCATGACAGATACTCGTAGGCATGAATTTTAATGTATGTACGAAAATATACGTAGTCTTGACAATATTTACGTGGTTACAATCGGTTAATGAGAAATCCTTAATCAACCATGATGCAATAATCCAACTTATACATATAAGTCCAACTGCTGGGCACAGTTTTTCTCTAAAGAGCGAGAGGGATTTACAGTCCTCACGCTGGCCCAACGCGGGTTGGAGGCTTATTCAGCCATACTTTCTTACATCGAAAGAAATATTGCCAATTAATCCATACACAAAATATTAAAAATTTCAAGATCAGGGCCAGACCAGGCCTATGGAACTCTAAGCGCAAACTCGAATCGATTGTCTTTTGTCTTGTGTCTGTAACGACTCATATTATTAATGGGCTGCCTACACAACCAGCGCGCCCGCCAGCGCACGTCGCCGCCAGCATATATTATATAATTGCCTAATTGTAGGCAACCCTAGCGTTTGTGTGGGAGAGAGAGGGCCGAGCGCCAATTGTTTTTACGTAGTGTTCAAAACGGTTTGTATTCGCCTTATCTATGTTAGATAAATATATGTTCGTGCGCAATCTGTATAACTGTCGAACCTACCTTAAGTGGAATGTTAGCCGTGCCGATGAGTTCGTTGTCATGTTTGCCGTAAGACGCGGTGATGGCTATCTCTTTCATCAGCTTACGGAAGCCTTTCACCCCTTTTACTTCGAACATCTTGGTCATCTTCTCTTTCACTGTTTCAGCGGGGTCAAAATCCCTGTCAAAAAAAGTAAATTTAGTTCTTTCTAAAACTTTGTGAAATAACTGTTTTGTGATTTAAAGTGAATTATTTTTTCCTTTTAGTATAACGCACCGAGCTACTCGCTTAAAATGTGTTCATAGAGATTAAAACGTGTCTGATTGAATTCACAGTTCTTTTGAGAAAAAAAATGGATTTAATTCGAAACATATAATTTTGATTAACGTTTATTAAAATATTTTGTCATTAGTATACCTACCAAAAGACTATCATTCATATTGAAACAATATATTGACGTGTGGGAACTTACCAGACTTCTAAACAAAGAGAATCCTCCTGAAGGTTTTCCCGCATCGGCCTGCCGACAAAATCACGTAATTAATAAATACAAAGCTCAATTAATTAACCTACATATGTACTCGTTAAAATAACGTCCATAGCTACAACGGAAACGTTTCAAAGTTGAATATTTGTTGAATTTTTGGCAAGAGCAAGGCCGTTACGCATTCAGCGTGCGATCGTAAAATTACGTCTGTGATTGGCCTACCTATGTTGTGAATGTTCCTAGTGAGCTAAACGTACTAAAATGTACCGAACCGTTCTTTGGAGTATTCTTGAGCATCTTGCATGCAATTTTCGACTTTTACGGAAGTAACTACCGTGGGACTTTCCAGTGATCAGTAAGATTGGTTTGTACTCCAAAATAGTGGTAGTGTCCTTGAGGTAATACCTAATAAGTAAACTAGAGGAGTCAACTGTCAGACAGTCGGTAAGTACCTAAGCTAAGTCAATGAAAGAAGCTTAGATAACTAAGAAAATGGGAGATAAAACAATTTATTACAAATAACAAAATATATACTTACAGTAACTTAAAAGCTTAGATTTAAAATAGGCCCTTGAGGCATTGTAGCTAGAATACTACGAAAATTGAAGAGCCAGCGCTTCAACTAACTGCCGAAAGATGTTCTTTGTGATGTCGAATCTAGTAAGTCAGTGCCCAGTGGGTAGGGCTCCATACGCACGCAATTTTATCGCACAGTACCCTACTCATCTAATTGGGTGATAAAATCGAAATTTGAATAAAAATGCATGTTATTATCAATCAATAGGTACTTTCGCTTTAAATAGGAACTACACAGTCTTACCATTGACATAGTCAGTCAATTAACCAAAAATTAATCAAACAACAGTACCTAACCTTATCTTCACAGATTGAATTTTTTCGTATGGAAAATGAAATTTTGTTATTAACACATAAATTCCTTGAATCACATATTGGACTGATTATTTAATTGTTATTCGTTCTGGATACATTCTCACCCGAGTCTTTTATTACCTGAAATACTTATAATTCTTCCATAGTTAAGTATCGAGTACCATGAGGATATTATCACGAACATGCAGGACACTTAGATCGCGTAGTTCCTTTGGCACTAAAGCTGATATTGCTCTGATTAATAATGAATTAACAAAATGTATACTTACAGTGAGAAATACTCCTCCCAAACAGGGTTAAGTGTGCTGGACTTGACTGACGTATTGTACCGGTGTGCAGAGTTGGACATCAAGTATATCGTCACAAAGGGATCGCTAAGCCCATTTGGGTCCTTTGGCACTAAGTCTTTAGCCTCTACTAGTTCCACGTTCAACATCAGTTCTGGAGGTTCCTATGAATAAAATAATTATAAATATAATCACAAAAATCATAACTATAAATCACCACATCTAAACTACGTTGAATTCAGATTTGGCATTTGGTAGGAATTAAACCAAAGGGGTAAAGTGGGATATGGGACGGAACGGTGGAAGGATTGTGACCATGATTACAAGTGCACCAAAGATTACCATCCTTTTAGAACAAGCTTGACTAAATCTACACAATATGCTACCTATTAGCGTTGGTGGCCCAGCAGTAAAAACGTGCGACTTTCAATCCAATAGTCGTGGGTTCAAACCCTGGCTCGTACCAATATGTTTAAAAGTCGAAAAGTCTGAAAAGCGATTGGCAAATATCAACTGTTATTTCGTACATAAGTTCCGAAAAACGAACAATTAAAGTCTCACGAACCACCCGAGTCCCTGAGTTCGTTACAAAGGCCAAAATCGTGACACGTGTAAAGACCGAGCGCTAAAAAATAAAGTTATCCATAAATGCCGAGTGTCCGTTATAAAGTCCTAATGTTTTGCGCTTAAAATCGGGCGGGTCGCTATGTTTCTGCCTTTGTAAAGGACTCTCGGCTTTTATACGACTGTAGTCATATTGTATCCAGGACTCAGGAGGTTAAGTATATACCATTGGGCCACCAACGCTCTCTAAAATATAATGAAAAAACTTACACAGAAAGTACAAAATATAAGCCTAAAATTACCTTGGCTTCCGCCTGTGTAAGGAGCTCCGTGTGTTTGTCATTGGAGATCTTGAAAGCATCCTGCACATAGGACAGCATAGCCAGCTGTCCTGCCTCGCAGCCTACGTCACATCCGCCGACATTGTGAAGGATCTCGTACAGGATTTCCAGGTACAGTTCATCGATCTGGAAAATCAAGGCGGGTGTTAGTCACCGACTCGTTAAACGTTGTTGTGTATTGGCACAACTGAGTAAACTCACGCATTGCATAATAAGGATAGGGATAAGAAATGTTGTACGAGCTGTTGTGTGAAATACCTAATTGGGGAATCCCGGCAATTGTTAAAAGAGACTATCTAAGTCAAAATTGAAAACTACTGCGGCCCCGTGGTCTCGGAGAAAGACCGGCTGAGGTTGACATCAACATCTTCTGGCCGCGGGCTCAATGTTTTACGCGATAAAGCCCCGTTTCAGTCAATTTTATAATGCGTCTATAAATGTTTTTATCAGAGCCTGCCTTGAAAAGATTATTACTTAGAGACCGAAATTAAGAATTGCATACGAGAGATATGAGTGAAGAGCGTGATATGCGTACTAAATTAAATGCTCAAAATAAGAACATAGCTATAAGCTTATCGCTAGTTGTTTGTTTGGCTTCTTTTATATATACTCGTAAATACCTAAATAACAACTCGGAGAAATATAGTGGCATAATAGTGACATAAAATTATAAGAATACCTTCATTTATAAAAATACAGAGTGTATCCAAAATAGTGGTGATCCGTTTTAGAGCGACATGAAAAGAAAAAAAAACAACAAAAATTTCAGAAAAAATTTTTTTTTCGTGTGAAAACATTTTTAACCTACACTTTTTCCTAATCACAATACGTCACAAACTATGCCCTTACCACTATTTAAATACACCAGAGGCTGTACTTAGAAATGTGTTTTTTTTAATAAAAGGACCACTTTATCGGGTGTTGATAAGGTTCATTTTAAATGATTTTTAGCGCCTTATAGCGACAATGTAGTTAGTACCTTTCACTAAAAACTAGCACATATATACTCGTAGTTGGTTCACTGCAGATGTAATTTGTCACCGCTGACAGTGGGCCACACGCAAGCTCTATGGATCCAGGGAAATTACTCATAGTCTATTAATTTTAAATATATGGGCCTGAAACGACAATGAACAATGGCTATAGTACCTACCTATTGATTCATTGATCAATTTAAAATACAAGTCACTCCTTCACTTTACACAAAACAGTAAGTTATTTCCAGATTGCTATTAAATTTTATCGAGAACCAATAGTACCTACCTACCAATGTAAAAAAAAATTCACTTAGTGACAAAATGTTGTAATAAAAACACCTGTCGTCTTAAAATACGAAAAAACTATTAGGAAAAAAATATTTCGGTAGACGACAGATGGTCTTATAATTTATAAGTAGGTACATTTTATCTACGCTGTCACTTTTTTAATTTTGGACGAATTATCACTACATAGTATAAAACAAAGTCGCTTTCTCTGTCCCTATATCCCTATGTATGCTTAAATCGTTAAAACTACGCAACGGATTTTGATGCGGTTTTTTTTAATAGATAGTGTGATTCAAGAGGAAGGTTTATATGTGTAATAATAACCCATGTGAAGCCGGGGCGGGTCGCTAGTTAATAATAATTCAAAATAATTAATTGTATTACTACACAGGTATATTATAATATCATAAAATATAAAAATAATAAATAAAGGTCCAAATGGCCATAAAAATAAATTAATTCCTATACGCATATAGCTTTAACTAAGTTTTTTTTAAATATTTTAGCGTTATTTACATCATAATTATAACATTACATAATATTGTTCTCCTCAAACCTAACAACTTTATTGAATTTAACACTAGAACGGATTAATCGCGTTTATGAACACCATGACCCTAAGTTTCGAGCCCTGAGTTTCGTTTTGAGTGTTTAATTTCAATGATTAATAATTGCGGTAACAGATTCAAACAGATTCAGATCAATGATTAACGTTGCTCCTGTTTTGGGGAGAAAAAAAATATCGCATGTTGTATGGAAAATAACATACCGATGTGTCGTAATAATACCGCAATTTCATAGACGTTTTGAAGAACTGAACTGAACACTAGATTTCCTCTTCAGGTTTGATCCTTTGATTGAATCCGTTACTACGATACCAGAAAAACAAACGACGACTACACGACCTATTGTAAATGACCGTAACGTGGTGAAACATTAACGATTCCGATATCAACCTTATTCTGTCGCAATAGGGATTACAATCGGGCAATTGACAGTGCTGGCGGCGGTACATCCAGAAAACGGTGGGGTTACTGCGCGGTGGGAAGGGAGCTATTGATCTACCCACACCGTCCATTCCCGACGGTTCGAGCGTAGACGCATCGTATGTTCAGAACCAGTGAGCTAAAGATCCATAACAATTTTTGTTGGTTAGATTTTTCTACACATATTTTTTCCATTTCCTTTCAGCAATTTAATGAAATTAATGTAAGGGGTACATAGATGCTGCACCTACGCACGCAGAGGCAGTATGCGCCAGTTAAATATTGAAACAAATATTCATACTCGCGAAAATCACGTTGGGATTGGGACCAGGGATGTTGCGGATGCTGATTTTTTGACATCCGCGGATGCGGATGCGGATGCGGATATTAAAAGGCTCACATCCGCGGATGCGGATGTTATGTAGGTACATAAAAAAGTCAAATATTAAAATGTTGTGTTAATTATTGGAAAAAAGGACAATTTAATATTTAAACATAAATATAGGCGAGTTATACTTAATAATCAATAACTTTGCTGCCTTTTCCGGGTTAAGACGATTTCTCAGCGGGTCATAAATAAGGCCCACAGCACTGAACAATTGCTCACTAGGAACCCTGGCTGGCGGAGGTGACAAATACCTTCGTGCTATACCAGATAACAACTTAAACTCTAGGATATTATCTTTCCACCAGATAAGAGGATAGAATATGTTTTATGACATATTTTACATTGAGCCTTTTCTTGATTACGATCGTCACCTTTAAAATAAGTCCAAATTGCACTTTGTGACGGCGGCGCCATTGTCTTTAACCACCGAACGAAACACTCAACACAACTAATCAAATCACTCTTCACAATGTTTATTTACTTATTAACTTCTCATTATACAACACCCTTCGTCCTACAATCGCATGTCAACACTAAAATCAAAATAAACAAACTCGTCATTTCTTGTCGCTATCCTTCAAGGACGCAAGAGCACTAACGACGAATCAGGAAAAAGTAACAATATTCCTATTGAGTGAAATTGCCTACTTTAACTAGCACGTGCGCGGGGGGTAGGGGGTAGCAGGTACTCTCAGGTATGCGACGCTGAGATATTGGCCTGCACCTCAAGTCCATCATACACGTCCCCGTCTTCCCTGGCTCTGCCGCCGCGGACCAGGGCGGAGCCAACCAGTGGGTTGACCGTACCTCCCGGGCAATGCTGGTGGTCAATGGGCGTCGCACTATTTACCAGTCTACTCCAGACCACTAGTAGCTAAGTATGAGGGCGGCATCCGGTGTGGGCCACGCTCCTAACAGAGATGTGGCACTCCCAACCCGCCGGATGTTATTAAATATATGTATGTGTACATATCTAAGTATCTTTATTATAACTAATATAACTGCCCTCCTACACCAATCTAAGGTGTTCACCGTGCCGAGAGATGCATGGCTGGTGGTGAGATCAGTCGCGAACGGTGGCCTCGGGTATTGGGCAACTACCCGTTGTACACTTGCCTTATCCACGCAAGCGGGGCTCTGCGGGGATGGACTTTTATTTCCCTAGCTACTCGTGGGAACCAAATGGATACGACTAGCAAAAAAAAAAATAATAATAAAAACCAAACAAAACCAACGACTCTCTTGGATGAGACGGCATCTGCTGAAGCACCGAGAGAGGCGACTGAACAGAAGCAAGGGACGGTCAAGGGGGAAACATCGAAGCTGGAGAAGCCACTGGAAGTCAGGGTACCATCTGGAACCCCGGCCAAGGCGGCTAAGCCAGAGACGATGGGACCTCCGACAGCTGGACCCTCAAGAGACATGGCGATGGCTGCAAAGAGTGGGACGACACCCGTTGAACCCTCTAAGCAGGTCATAGATCCCGGCTGGGAGATCAGGTGCAAACCTAAGGGGAAGCCTGCCCAGACCGATCAACACGAACCGCGGAAGAAGCTTTCGCAGAGAAAGAGACAGTGGCTTCAAAAGCGAAGAGAAGCAGAAAGCCGCTTCTCTGAAAACCAACGGAAGGTTGACGCTAAAAAGGGAGAAGGAGCGACAACCTCTGTGGAACAAACCCAGGCGAAGAAACCAGACGGGAAAGCCAAAAGGGCACGCCTGGATGAAACAATATCCCCCAGAGGCGAATACAAAAAACTACGGACTGATGAAGCCCTGGGGACTAAACCTCAGCCCTCCACATACGCAGCGGCGGCGGCGGCAGACCTGACGGTGGCGATTACCAACAGTCGCACGGGCAGGCTGTCGCAGCAGGACGCTGAGGAAGTGGAGAGAAACATAGGGAACGCCATCTTCCAGGCGGCCATCGAAACGGACCTTGAAACCGAAGCGGAGGCCCCAGCGTTCGCGGGTAAGCCTAGTCTGGTAGACGGGTACCTGAAGCTGTGGTGCCAAGACGCAAAAACCAAAGAGTGGCTGACGAAGTGGTTGGAGACGGCCACCCTCCAAAACGGCGACCATCTAGTCGGGAGAAGGGAGGACGAGATGGTACGGAACATAAGGTGCGGAATTTTGATCCCGACCATTGAAAACGACCTCATCAAGGTAGGAAGGGTCCTGAACTTCCAGAACTCTTGGGCCATGGTGAGGAAATGGACGCTGCACCAAGCAATCCCCCTCCGGAAGAAGGGCTGCACTCTACTCCTGGTGGGAATACCTGAGGATGCCGTGCCGAAAGTGCTGGAAAAGGGGCGTAGGCTGAACTACTTATGTGGGACGGTCTACGTGCGTTTCCAGCACAGTGGAGGGCGCTTTAGAGATTCTCCGCCGGAGAAAAACGAAGCTAGAGGGGAGGATAAACCCGCAGAGGGCGCGCAAAAAACCAGCACACCCACCCCCTCTACCATGGACATAGACAGCGCAGGAACAAACACCTCGGACGTAGAGGAAGGCATTTTGCTGGAATCGGAGGACGAGGATGGACTACCAAAGGGGATCAGTCTCCTGAACCTAAAGGGAAGGGCGGATGGGACACCCTCCGATGGCGCCTTCCCTATGTAAGGTCCTGCAGGTTAACCTCCAACATAGCGAATCGGCGACGGCTCAGCTACGAGGATGGCTGGAGGTTAACCCAACAGCAATAGCCCTGATCCAAGAGCCGTGGATCAGGAACACACGCATAAACGGCCTCAATAACACCGGAGGTAATTTATTTTACAATACTCAATGCAAACCTAGAACTTGTATATACACATCATGTAACATAATGGCACAACCACTAACGCAATTCTGTTCCAGAGACGTGTGTGCCATAAAACTCCTCAGAACACAAAACTCAAGCCTGCCGGAAATTATCCTGGCATCCACCTACATGGCGGCAGAGGATGACCCACCTCCAACGGAGATGAACAACCTCATACGCTACTGTGAACAAGAAAGGCTCGAGCTTGTCATATCTGCAGACTGCAACGGCCACCACAACCTATGGGGAATGGAAACCAACAACAAAAGAGGTAACGAAATAATTGAATACCTTATGACTACTAACCTAGACATATTGAACACAGGATCCAAACCTACTTTTGTCACTCGTAGATGTAACACTATAATTGACATTACCCTAAGCACAGGCCTGGCAGCGCAACACGTATCCAACTGGCATGTATCGGATGACCTATCCTGCTCCGATCACAGATGGATACGATACGACCTGACAGCCGACACCCGCACACCAACACCCAGGAGAAACCCGAGACGCACGGACATACCGGCATACATGACACTTCTGGCAGGTAAACTAGATAAAAATACACATTTACACCGACCAAACACTACGAAGGAGTTGGAGGAACAGGTAAACTCACTCACCACAAACATAATCGACAGTTACGATAGCACATGTCCACTATCGATACCGCTGGCCAGTAGAAACGATAAGAAGAACGGCTGGTGGGGACCGGAGTTGGAAAGATTGAGAACAAAGATGAGAAAACTACTCAACAGAGCAATGAACACAAGAGCCGAAGAAGACTGGGACGCATACAAAACAGTCAAATCAAACTACAAAAAGAAACTACGATACAGAAAATCATCCTCATGGAGGAATTTTTGTGACAGCATAACCACTGTAACTCAGGCAAACAGAACAAGGAAGGTCCTTACAGACCAACCAAGACAACTACTAGGCACCCTAAGAGGACTAGACAACAGCACCACCAGCACCCCAGCTGAAACAGAAAGAGTGCTGGTGGAGACCCATTTCCCGGGATGCAAAATAATACATATAGAAAAACTCGAACCACATAAGACAGACTATCATCCCACTGAGAGTGAATGGAAAACAGCAGAACGCATAACAGAACTTAACAAAACAACCTGGGCGGTAAATAGTCTTGACAACTTCAAATCACCAGGAACAGACGGAATCTACCCAGCCCTACTAAAATGGGGAGGGAATAAACTAATGAGACACCTATCGAACCTGCTGTGCAGCTGCATAGCTTTCAGATACATACCACACAAATGGAGGGAAGTGAAAGTAATCTTCCTACCAAAACCGGGCAAAGCCGACTACTCAGACCCCAAGTCCTTCAGACCGATAAGCCTCACATCATTCCTACTAAAAACTCTAGAAAGACTATGTGACAGGGAACTGAAGGATACGGCTCTAAAGAACATAAAAATGCATCCAAACCAACACGCTTACAGTCAAGGAAAGTCAACGGACTCAGCGCTACACGCTGTAGTGAGCAACATAGAAAATGCGCTAGTGAGTAAAAACTCCTGCCTAGGCACCTTCATCGACATAGAAGGGGCTTTTGACAAGACCAACTATAGCAGTATTGAACTAGCATTACAAAGACATGGAACTAATCCACTCATAACAGAATGGATAATGAACATGTTGAAGCAGAGAGTAGTGATACTGTCTGAGAACCAGGACCACCAGGCAATAGTCATGAGGGGGTGCCCCCAGGGAGGAGTATTATCACCACTACTCTGGAACCTGGTAGTAAACGATTTGATAACAAAACTAAACAACAAGCACTTTACGACTATAGGATATGCAGATGACCTAGTGATATTAATCTGCGGCCTAGTAATTAGCACACTATGTGATCTTACACAAGCTGCACTCAATATAGTAGAGAGATGGTGCAAGGAGAATGACCTATCGGTAAACCCAAAAAAGACCGACACAATTCTCTTCACACATAAACGAAAGTTGGGTAAATACGAAATGCCAAAGCTCTTCGGAGCGAGACTAACACTTTCTAAAGAAGTGAAATACTTAGGTATAATCCTAGACGACAAACTAAATTGGGGAAAACATCTTGAAAATAAACTAAACAAAGCAACAGTAACCTTCTGGCAATGCCGGAGGATGGTGGGTAAAAGATGGGGGCTTGCCCCAAACATCATACTGTGGCTATACAAAATGGTAATAATGCCAATGATCAGCTATGGCGCCGTCGTGTGGTGGCCTCGCACACAACTAAAAACAACCATAGACAAACTAAGTAAAACGCAGAGACTAGCATGTGTAGCAGCCACAGGCTGCATGAGAACTACACCGACTGCGGCACTAGAAATAATGCTAGGACTCCTACCACTACACATACACATACAGAAAGAGGCAGCCGCCACAGCTTTACGGCTGAAAAATCTCAACCTATGGTCAACACTTAGATCGATACACAAGAAGATCTATGAAAATATGATCTCTGATATGCCAATACTGGAAGCACCGATTGATCAAATACCAAAAACTATGATCTTCCGGAAGGACTATGCTATATCACTGACAGAAGATCCAAAGGAAGGACTAAATCAGACAAACCTTAGAATATTTACAGATGGCTCAAAAACAAACGAAGGGACAGGATGTGGTGTCTTCTCAGAAGATCTCAACATACACATCTCAAAACCCCTAGGGGTACACAACACAGTATTCCAAACGGAATGTGTGGGAATAATAGAAGCCTGCAATGCAGCAAAAAGACGACAAACACAAAATGAAAACATACTAATACTGTCAGACAGCAAATCGGTACTGCAAGCGCTACGCAGCGACAAACTTAAATCACAACTTATACTCGAATGTCATAATGGCCTCACAAAGATGAGCGAGGAAGGAAACAAAGTAACTATACAATGGATAAAAGGACATAGTGGCTCAAGGGGAAACGATGCAGCGGATGAACTGGCAAGAAGAGGGTCAGAGACACCGGCATACGGACCAGAACCCATCGTTCCACTGCCTTTATCATACATTCAAAACCTTCTAAACCAACATCACAGACAACTACACAACAAATACTGGGATGATCTTGATACATGTAGACAAACCAAGGAAGTCCTGCCAGAGCTAAACTACAAGCTCACAAAAACTCTACTGAGGACCCCCCGAGAACAACTACGGAAAATAGTAGGACTACTAACAGGACATAACACACTAAACAAACACTTACACAGAATGGGCATCACGGACAGCCCGATGTGCAGAGCATGTATGGATAAGGAAGAAACAACAAAACATGTTCTCCTAGAATGTAAACAGATAGAAGTATACAGGAGCAAATACTTAGGAACTCCCAGCACACTAAAGGAGGCAACTTGCAACCTTAAAACGATGATAGGTTTCATAGACGAACTAGGGTGGTTAGAGTAGTGCTGCCTCGCTATCACGCAAAATAGGCACAATGGATGTCGATTTGCGGAAAAAGCCCAGGAAAACTAACTAACTAACTAACTAGCACGTGCGCCATTACCGAGACGTACCTGCATCGACTTGTTCCACATCTGCATCCGCATCAGCTCCGCATCGACTTGATGCGGAGGCGGATGCGGATGCGGATTTTGAAAATGATGCGGAAGATCCGCGGTTGCGGATGCGGATGCGAATATTCGCAACATCCCTGATTGGGACCAGTTAATTGCGATTTGTAAGTAACAAATGTAACTCCGGAATGTCCGTTTGACTGTGTCCCAAGAATTTAATTAAAAAAACTTGAACGACCAAATGTTATGGTTTAAATTTAAAATTTAAAACATTTTAGTGCGTAGTCTTTTTTGGGCATAACTTAAAAATCGTAAATTCATAAGATAACTAAACACTAATATCATCAGATTATACGTAAATAAATTGTTTGCTTATCTAAACCTTCTTGTTCTCGTGCCTAGCGTTTTCCCGGCTTATGCCACGACTCATGGAGCCAGGGCTCTGTTTTGGTAACTAATCCCAAGATTTGGCGTAGGCGCTACTTTTACAAAAGCGAATGCCATCTGACCTTCCTAGACTTAGACTTCCGGTTACCTCACGATTTTACCGGATTTGGTTTTTTTTATATACTAAGACGGTGACAAACAAGCATACGGCCCGCCTGATGGTAAGCGGTCACCGCAGTCTATGGACGCCTGCAACACCAGGGGGGTTACATGCGCGTTGCCGACCCTTTAAAAAAAAGGAGGATTCGCTGTGTTGACAGCTAAACGGGCCAAGGGCTTTGCTCCATGGGTCCTCAGCTGTCAACACAGCGAATCCTCTTGGAGCTCTGGCGACCTTACTCACCAACAGAAACACAACACTATGAGTAGGGTCTAGTAAAAAAAGGTAAGGTTGGTAAATATGAAATGAAAAAATACTTGCTTATCTAAATCATGAACATGTTAAAAACAAATCTGTCTCAAATTGCAACACCACGTATTGCGTAATAGGTTTTTAAAGCGAGCTTACCGTAAACCATCCATCGAAATTTCGTTATCTGCTTCACTATAATAAAGAGGCAAGTAGACGAACTTAGTGGGGTGTGGTTATATTGCTGGTCAGTCCAAGCTTTCGACTAGCTTTTGCTCGGTAAATAACTAGAATAACATCCTAGTGCTGCATTCTGTTATCCGCTTGAATCACCACGGACTGTCAGGCACTGTGTGCCCCAACTGAACCGCGGGCCTAACTAGATGGTTCCCAAGCCAATGAGAGTCATGTAAAATCTGGCTTAGATTGTTTTGAAACACATGTGTTGCAAAATGAAACGCTTGTCATGTGTTTCATACAGCTTAAAGTTACAATTTTGCTGATTGTCAATAGCTGTTTCAATAACCGGATTTTTTTGATAAAGAGACATACAACAAAAAAGTATATGCTATATCTTCATTATAGCTCCTATTGCATCATATAATGCTACCCTGTAGCTACTGATCCAATAAGGACGTCTATGGAGCTTTTAAACCTCTCTTAAGCTTTTTTTGTTTTAGCGTTTTCCAGGCTTATGCCACAGGTCAGGGAGCCTGGGATCCGCTTTGCCAACTAATGCCAATATTTGGCGTAGTCGCTAGTTTTGCGAAAGAGACTGGTATCTGAGCTTTTAACCCCGAGGGTAAACTAGATCTTATTGGGATTCACAGACAAAGATTGTCTGTGTTGGGATTAGTCCGGTTTTGTCACGATGTTTTCCTTCAGCGAAAAGCGATTGGTAAAATGGGCCATTTTTTTCAAAGTTGTCCCCCCACTTTTTTTTTATTTGGAAAAATGTGATTTCTACTCAGAATCGCGAGATAAAAAAATATGTTAAAAAAGTGGGGGGACAACTTTCAAAAAAATGGCCCAAATATCAAATGATAATTCGTACACAAGTTTCGAAAAACTCATTGGTAGGAGCCGGGATTTGAAGCCGCAGCCTTCGAATTGAAAATTGCATGCTCTTACCGCTAGGCCACTAACGCTTCCTTAAGCATTTCTGTCGTCCATCCAAACATTTTTGTCAAAACTTAACGTATTCATTTGTTCATCTTTTGGGTAGGTTTAAGATTAGAAAGAGTTTTCCTCAAAGCACTGTACGGACTGGTTTGTATTGCAAGAAACGGGAATCCCGAAATTGGTTGTATATGGCTAACCCACGCATAAACTAAATCTAAACCACAATAACATTAATCACTTACCTACATTATATTAAGTTCGTAATATAAACTGTAAATTCTACTTGTACTTAACTATTGTGTAATAACAATATTAACAAATCGCTTGTCGGTGAAGGGAAACATCGTGAGGAAACCGGACTAATCCCAATAAGGTCTAGTTTACCCTCTGGGTTGGAAGGTCAGATGGCAGTCGCTTTGACCCCAGGCTCCCTGAGCCGTGGCATACTCGTAAGCCGAAAAAACGCTAGGAAGAAGAATAATTCATCTAGCCTTATATGTACACAAGCGGACAAAATTGCATGGGCAGTTTATGAGTGAATTCATAAATTGCCCATGCACTTTTGAACGCGATAGTACAACAAATTTAACTGAAAAAAAACAACTTTAACTACATAACATATAAAGTAAAACTTTAGTAGCTTCTATCAGTCGCTATCGTGGTCGCCGTAGCATTTTCACGCGTGTCATTTCATCTAAGACAATGCCAATATATCTTTGCTTTGGCAAAAGGTACCTACGACTTTGTCGCTTCTTGGTAAGGTTCATTTCTAAACGAATCTTTATGGCAATAGCGCCTTATTGGCAACCGATAGAGTAGTACCTTTTCCTAACAACAATTACATTAGTTTGGAGCTCGCCGGACATCTATAGTGTAATTTATGTGTGTATATTATTGATAATATTCTTATTCTTATGCTTATTCTTATTCTTACTTCTGCCCGACATTTATTTCCAATACAAAGGCGATATGAAACTTTATTTTTGTTATAACTTTACCATTGGAAAACGAGGTATTAGGTATCTTATGACTCAAAAATTTATATATTCTGATACCCACTGTCATAGACTGGATCAGCAGACTCGTCTGCCGCTCCAAGAGCTCTTTCTTCACTCCCCTAAACTTTCTCCGTAAAGTCGCCGTTCCGTTCATTGTCACTACACACTACATATCACTGAAAGCTCAAAGCTAACTGAGGCACTTTTAACTTATTGTTTCCAGTAAGTCCCACGGGTTGAGTCAAGAGACCACCCGATATAACTCAGGTGGGACTCCCCGATGCACTGCGGCGAGACCGTCCGGGACTCTGGATCGCACCGCACTACCGCCAAATTCTATTTTTGCAACGCAGACGTATGTGAACTCAACGAAATAATAAAAAAAATGTTTAATTCACTCTTCGGGATCATTTTGGATGAACGACTTCATTCTCTGACTATTATCTGTGACGACAATGTGTGAGTTAGGCGGCATTCGAATATTTAGCAAATAAGTAAATAATTCTTAAAGATTACAAAATGTGTACAACATGTCATATTTACACGTGCCATTCATAGTGTTAAGTTTTTTTTTAATAATTGAAATTCCTAAAAAAAACTTAATGAGAAAACACGACGATATACGTTAATTAAATTGAATAATGGGTAATCTAAACTAAACAAAATCTCTACCTAGTATATCATCTAGAAATTCAACAATTAAAGTTCGTTCGCCAATAGTGCGAGTCGGAACTGGGTGCCTTTTACCCGAGTTAAACACTCTACTTTTCATTTCGAATGCGAGGAAAGTAAAAAAAGCAACTATAAAGCTAAAACCACTCCATTAACTTCTAGAAAAAAAATCTTGAAGGAAGCATTACAAAAGTTTAGCATATTTAACACAACAACGGCATAATATATTTTGCTTTATTGAAAACAAACATAGTAGATAACTTTGTTCCACTGTTCACTATCATTTCTTCTTCTTATCCATCGAAAAGTGGTGAGAATAAATTTAACAAAATTCTTCAATGCCTTGACCGGGTGATAAACTCATTACTACAGCGTGTGGTTTATAGCCCCCAAATCTGCGATATACGACAAACTTTCATACAAAAAAACTAATGAAATAAAATAAATAAATCAACTTGTAGACAAAAACTTATATTTTTTTAAGAAAGCTCTCTTATTCGTTATTGCAAAATGTATCATCATCATCATAAACTTAAGAGTTTTTCACTCTTGTCGGTGGAGTATCTTCCAGCTCTCTCTGTCCTGCGCCAGCGCTTCGACCTTTTGATACGACATGGCTTTTACTTTTTCCTTCACTTGGTCCATGTAGCTTCGTCTTGGTTTGCCTCTACCTCTCTTGGCTTCTATCTTTCCCTCCAGAATAGCTTTGAAAAAGTGGTCATGTCGTATAAAATGTCCAATCATTTTTCCGCGTCTCACTTCAATGGTATTCAGAATCGTTCTTCTCTCGTCTACTCTACGCAACACTTCCTCATTCGTTACTCTTTCTCTCCAACTTATGCCTTCCATACGTCTCCAGACCCACATCTCAAATGCTTCCAATCTCTTCCTGTCTTTTTGTGTCATTGTCCACGTTTCGCTTCCGTACAGAGCAATACTCCAGATGTACACTTTAACTATTTGCTTCTTACTTTTTCGTGACATATATGACTTTAACAATTGTTTTTTCTGGTTGAATGCTTTTTTTGCCATAGCGATTCGTGCAACAATGCAACAATTTTTGTTGCAGTTGAAATAATATAAGCCATAATGCCTTTACGATTTACAGAGTTTAATAATTATTAGCTCTTATAGTCAGTACTTAAGATCCCTTAAGATCCCTGTATACTACTACGTGTGATTCCGTGTCTGTAAAAATTTTCCGTGAAAATCGACAAACGTAGTAATGACTATTCAAGTGTGTTATTGGCACATTTGATACAAATCACTAAATAGTAATAGCGGAATTACTATTACGATCGTTAGACCGTTTAGTTTATCAAATCTGCCAAATAAATAATAACAATAAATTCTCAATACTCATAATGGAATGTCTAGATAAAATGTAACGGGTAGGATATAACTGAGCCCGTAAAACTGACATCAAGTACCACCTAACTAATGGATATTGATTTCCTGATCATTTCAATTACATAAATACGGCCATAAAACATTAAGAAAAGTTTATAGATGCGATTTATTTAGATCTCTACGAGTAAACCAGACCAGAAGTAATGCAGGGCATAAAAATATTTCAGGTACTTGAACTAAATGTCTATGCTATTATGTTTTATTTATTACAAAGAAAATTTTGAAGTGGTAAGTAAATAATAAACGCGGTATGCCTACAGAAATATTATGCAACAAAAGAAAAAAGTACTTAAATAAATATTGTGGGACAATCGTTTACAATACAACACTAACTATCGAGTCTATCTATGTACCTACCTAAATACTATTCTATTAAGAGAACCGCGATACTCCTATAAATATGGAGGAGTATCTTTTCAAAAGGACTTATTTCACTATGAAGTCCATATAAAAAAGCCCTTTTCAAAATACACTCTTCAATTAAGGACACATTTTGTACCTGTCCCTATCTTCGATCTTTGTTTATCAAGGTCGAGCTTATTACCGTGTGCATAAAGTCATCGACACAGAAATCAATGAAAGTTTCGTAAAAGCTCTTTATCGCAATATACAGCGTTGAAAGAACGGTTAGACACTGCTTAGGATCCAGAGCAACGGAAAAGGCAAGGGACGGAACGGAGCACCGAAGGCTTAGGGAACTGGGATAGTTATAAGCTTAACTACAATAAGTAGGTAATAGTACAAGAATATCATCGTATACAGCGTTGATAAATTAACATTTTAAACACATTACAATAGGTATACCTGTCTTAATATCGTGCATAATCCAAGCTCAAGGATTAGTCTGCACTGTGTATTCTTACAAAAAAACTATTTCAGTATTATAACACCGACCAAGGTTCCTGCTTCCACGCCGCACACGTGCCGAGATATTTATTTATTATATTCACCACTTCGTTCGCGAAGTGTTATAACTACCAAGAATTGTAACAATAACTGTTTTATTTGCTGCGCCTACGATTAACAAGCCTGATGAAGTGTCTGGATAGTTGATAAGGGAGGTATCTAGGTGATGCAGTAGGTAAAACAACCTCTTTACAAAAACAAGTGGTTCTTCAAGTATGCTATACACATACAGTTATGCTTTTTTCATTGATTATCTACTAATAGCCGGCCATATACGTTCGGGCAATCCGTCGAATGTGCATAGCGGGTATGTCCGTCGGATGGGCGGACATTTACCATACTTACATTGATTGGCAGATCCGGCAAAACTGCCCGAACGTAGGCCGCATATGGCCGGCTAATGACTAGTAATGAATGATGTAACAAATCATCGTAACGATATGCACCGAAATATTGATAGGGTCTCAAAAGATTGTCCTAAGTTAGATTACTATACTATCTTTCACCACCAGCAGATTAC
This sequence comes from Lathronympha strigana, assembly GCA_949128165.1. NCBI lineage: Eukaryota > Metazoa > Arthropoda > Insecta > Lepidoptera > Tortricidae > Lathronympha > Lathronympha strigana. Next base: position 9,516,585 of record OX421911.1, read on the forward strand.
TCGCCAATATATTCGATTGTATATTCAGATATAAATGTAAGTTTCACGGCAAATAAATCAAAGAAGTTGTTGGTGTGGCAAAAGCGTCCGCTCGCAACGCAAAGTACCTAATGCAACTCTTGAGCTTCTGCAGATCTACCAGATGCGTAATCTAGACATTACACTAAAATAGGTCTGCCGTTTGAAAACAACCAGATTCGTAAGAGTTTAGGATAGTTCACATTAAAGGGATCATGATCAAAGCAAAGGTGTTTCCTAAAAAAAGCTCTAAGAAGGTGTATAAATATCTTAGGTACTTAAACTACATAATATCTAAATTTTTGCCCTGTGTTCTGACTAAGCCTTTTATGCAGGTTCATTGTGGCTGAATAAAGTGAATAACAACAATAGCAATAACGATATTCGTAAGAAAGAGAAGTGCCTAAACTGGTAAATTGAAGCTTTTAAAAACGAAACCAGGCATAGAGTCTCATCTGGCAAGGTTATTTTGCGGTCCGAAGTTAACTAATATGACAAAAAATCTTTAAAAAAAATATTGAAATAAACGGCATGCCACTAGTATAAGTAAGAACTCCATAGTTACGAATATCAAGGTCTAGTGTAACCACCAACGGGCTTACATTCGAAACAAATTGTATCATGGTTTCAGTGTCCACAATACGTATGGCGCTCTGCCAGCTCTTACTTTCGTCCGGCTATTTTGTCAACTTCCCGCCAGGGCCGCTGAATGACCACGTCATTAGAGAATGCTCTCGTTTCCAATGTCATTCCCCTTTAGTTTTGTTATTACCTCTAGAATAAGATCTTCGACGAAACCATTTGCATTTTTAACACACTGATTCTTAATAGATCTTAGAGCATAGTCAATTTCTTACATGTGATATTTTGTAAAGAAATGGACAGACAAGCTTACTCTAGTTGTCTATGCTCTTAAGTATAGATAGTGCAATGTAGCAACGTAGTGTATGCAACCTATAAAGGTTGCCTATGCAAGAGTAAAAATAAGAAATTCATGCAAGTTGGTACGTAGAATATTTTCTAAAAACAAGGTAAGATGCCACACATGATGATGACATGCAGCAATGTTGATACTAAATCGAATACCTAAGTAAAACGATGTAGGGTGTGAAGATATAGCCTAATCTAATAATAACGATTTAATTACACCAGAATTACATCATTTAAATTACATCAGACGCTCGTACAGGTGACTTTTACGTTATAAGCACCTAGGTTTTCATTATACCTAGTAGGTACACATAACTGCAGGCTAGTACCAAAAACCCTCCGATGTTTTACTTCGTTTCAGGCGTATACATGTGCGAGCAATCGAGCATACATATAACCATCAAAAACGTCATAATCATAAATGAGCAGAACACATCAAAAGTCCCATATTATTATGCGGTGTGTTTACATAATACCGCCATTAGGAATGCCACACGTGTAGGTGTCCCACTTACGCCACCATTCCTTTCCTCAGCCCAATGTCTAGTTCAACGATAAAAACAAACCTGACCGAGATATCCGCATATGATGTTATATTCACGTCAGTTGCGATAGCGGACGGTTCGGTAAAAATGGAGAACTTAGGTGAGCAAGCAAAACGAGATCTCGGGACTCTCGAGTCGAGACCGGGACTGTTATCCACTTCGAGAGTTTTCGGTAAAGCTATGATTCGGATCTGGGCAACGAGGTGCGGTAGGATAGGCTGAGTCTTTAGGTACTTACCAAAACCGTTGCTCGGGAATCCTTAAGAATTTTGTGTTCAAGGCTTATTCATTTATTATCCCTGTATAATCCCCCTAATAATTATCCCTGTAATAATTGTAAATTCATGTCATCAACGTCACGCACGCGCCTTTCGGAAGGGGTAACAAGGTAAGTTATTTGGGATACCTAGCCATTGTAGCTGGCTTAGACCTAGCAGGCTTTTTTCCTGGGATATCAATCATGTAAAACTTTGGTCAATTAAACTCATCAAACTAGTAGGTAGTTCGTTTTGTGTTGTGGATAGGTACCTACTAAGACAACAATCCAGAACCAGGTATCTTCTAAAGCTAGGTAAGAGAAATCTAAGAATGGTGACCGGTATCATTACTGGCCACAACACACTGAATAGACATCTAAATATCTTAGGTATTAGGAGGGATCCATCCTGTCCGCACTGCGGTAGGGAGGAAACCAGCAAGCATGTGTTAGCAGAATGTACTATGTATGCGGCTGCACGATATAGTATATTCGGCAATGATACACTGCAGGATACCAAACTAAAGGATGTCAAACTTAAAGATGTCCTTCTGTTCTGCAGGAAAACGAGAAGATTTGAGGAAGAATGTAGTATGGGAAGGCAGCTGGGACAGTAACCTGCAGCTCAAAACTTCAGGGAATTGGGCTGAATGAACGCGAGAAGTGTTCGATAGCCCGCCTGTGTCCGGCCGGGCGTCCCTACACTACATCTACAAGACAACAATAGGTAGGTACCTATATATTCGTATATGCCAGGAATGAATGTCTACGTCTGAACTCGGGGCAAAAATTTATCCTACACTTCCTTACATAAGTTTAAACGGGATCCTCTTAAGTAAGTACCTAGTAGGTAGGTACCTAAGTACATATTTGGTGGCTCTTCCTCCTCGTTAATCCGGCACTGTTTGTTTTGGATCAAATTATAACGGTGCCCGAAATATCATATCGCACGAACTCGCGAGACTAATAAGAATCGTATTAAGCTAAATATACATTACGGCCCTTTGCTACTACGTCACAGCTCCATTTTACCAATACGCTGATAGTTTTATTGACTATCAAGATTGCAACATAAGGCTAGTTTATGATTATCAATTGAAAATAAAATAGGCGCACGAGTACCTAACCTACGTCGACTAGGAGCCTCTCTTGTTGGGTACCTAAACCACTATTCTCTAGAAAAAACTGTACGTTACTCACGTTCCAGTCTATAGTTTCGACCAGCCTCTCGATCTTCTCAGGATCCTCCGGCTCGGAGTCGGTATCCAACAGCGTCTCATTCCCACTGTCGAGGCTCCTACTCTCCCCCTGAAGATCCGCCTCGACTTTCTCTCTATCCTGTTCCTCAACTTCTTTCAGAGGGGCCAAGGGAGTGGCTTCTTCTATGGCAGCCTTTTGTGAGACTTGCTTCAATAAAGAGCCGAATTTCTCGAAGAAACTGTCGTCCACTTCTTGTATCCTGTGGAGAAAACGCATTGTTATTAAAGAGTACAAATGGACTCATGTAAAAAAAAATCGTCCAATATAAACTATAGTCTGACAAGCCAAGGGAGCGTAGTAACAGTAGGACAAAAAAACTATATCCATCCCTTTTTTCGGGGCGGTAATACTAGCGTAAGAAAAAGAGAGCATGATGCTCTCTATCCTACTGTTACTGCGCTCGCTTGCTTGTCAGACTATTATCATTACCTTTTGAGCAGGATTAAAAAAACTGTTTTTTATATTCTAACAATATACCTAAGGTTTTACAGACTACCTACACTGGGTGTCATCCTAATACCTTTATGACTTCAACACGTAAAATCGTGGGTAGAAAGAAAGGCCAAGGTAGCTTACCAACGTTACCATAAGGAAGTAATAAAGCCACGCGACCGGAAAATAAATAAATAAAATAAAATAAAATAAGCCTTTATTATTGACTTTAGTTTAAAAAAAGTATTTTAGTGTTATAACTTAAGTATCAATTTGCCCTTTGGCAAAGGCCTCCCCTAGAGTTCTCCATTCCTCTCTGTCCATTGTCTTCCTTCTCCACGTTGTTCCTGCCATTTGTCTGATTTCGTCTTCCCATCTTTTCGTCTGTCTTCCTTTCTTTCTTTTCCCATCGCGAGGGTACCAAGCAGTAATATCAGTAATATATTACTGCTTGGACCGGAAAATAACTAGTACCTAAATCAAAATTCTGGTACAGGAAACCCCCTATAGTGGGATAATTAATGAAACCAACAAAATAATAAGCTTAAAGTATTTATCAACGATGAACGATACATGAGACCAGTGTTTACTGTATTTAAAAAGCAACAGTTTGCAGTGTGTTAATAATATACTTATTATCTACACAAATACATAATCATTATCAGCAGTTGACAGATGTGTTCAAGGGTATATAATCTCTTTAATTGATTTGTATGCAAAATACACAAAAATAAATTCGTTTTGAGACAAGCTGTATACATTTTGCATATAAAATAACAACAGAATTTCCAAAATTTGCTTTAAAATTCAAACAGGCATTATTAACTTAACCAAGATGTTGAATGATCACAAATTTGATGCTACTAAACTGTCAACAGGCAATCATACAATCTGACACATCTACGCTAATAAATATATCGACTTAATGAGGATTATTATACCTAATGAAATATTGGTTTGACATATACCTCTAAATCACATTATCTGGAAGACTGGAATGGTTCACTTTACACAGATATATTATAGATAAACTATACAAAACTTTCATGAGGAACCAAAGTGGCCACATCATCACAATTTAAAAAAGTACTGAGCAAGAAAATATTTTTGAAAAAAAGATTATATCTCTAAAACTAGGCCAATCACAGAAAACTTAATAGGACATTTTAGTTTCTTAAAAAGAACATACAGGTGTATGCTATTAAAGTCTTTCAGGTTTCTTGTTGGCCCTTGTAGATAAACTTTCTAATGCAAGCTGAACACTAAATGTAACTTAGATGAGTATCTAATACATATTTGTAGAAATTATATGTAAAAATGCTCATTAAAGCAATCTTAATTAAAATATAATAATAACAAAAAGACAACATAATGTGGCAACAAATGGCACAAAAACATAATAATTTATTTATCCAAAGCGGACATCAAAGTATATTTGATATCAGTGTATTCTTCAACACCATGCTTGCTTCCTTCACGACCAATACCAGATTCCTTGATGCCTCCAAATGGTGGCTCAGGCGCAGACAAAATTCCATCATTGATTGCAACCATTCCAAATTCCAATTTCTGTGACATCCTGAATGCTTGGCCGAGGTCCTTGGTGAAGACATAGGCAGCCAAACCGCTTCTAGTGCAGTTAGCAGTCTCTAGTGCCTCTGCTTCATCTTTGAACTTATAACAAACAGCTACAGGACCAAACACCTCCTCATGATATATCTCCATACTGGGTTGTACATCAATTAACACTGTAGATTCATAAAATTTGCTGCCTATTTCTTTGGCAACTTTTCCACCAAGTACAACCTTAGCTCCTTTTGATACAGCATCATCAACAAGGCCACTCACTTTATCAACTTGCATTTTATTAATAAGTGGCCCACAAGTCACCCCTTCCTTGGTTCCTGGCCCGAGAATACACTTCTTTCCAATCCGACTCTTGAATCCTTCTACAAACTTGTCAAACACACTCTCATGTATAAGAAACCTATTAGCTCCAACACAAGCCTGTCCATTATTTCTAAATTTGGCTAGCATAGCTTGATCAAGAGCATTTTCCAAATCAGCGCTTGGGAAAACAATAAAAGGGGCATTGCCACCCAACTCTAATGATACTCGTTTGATGCCCTTTGCAGCCATTCCATATAGAATTTTTCCAACATGGGTAGAGCCCGTAAATGATATACAACTGACAGCAGGATCCTCGCACAGAACTTTGCCTACACTGGCAGCATTATTTCTGCTAGACGTAATCACATTAATAACACCTTTGGGCACACCAGCCTGAGTAGCTAGTTCAGCCACTGCTAGTGCTGATAGCGGAGTATCTTCTGACGGTTTTATGACACAAGTGCAACCAGCAGCCATGAGGGCTCCTACTTTTCGAGTTATCATCGCAAAGGGAAAATTCCAGGGTGTAATGATAGATACAACCCCGATTGGATGCCTTGTCACAAGAATCTGCTTATTAGGCCATGGACTTGGAATGATTTCTCCTGTGATATGGCGCGCCGTATCAGCGAAATATTCGAGAAAGGATGTCCCATACATAACTTCACCCTTCGATTCAGCCAAAGGCTTTCCTGATTCAGCTGTTAATATCTCTGCTATGTGGTCAATATTTTTCAAACAAAGGTCGTTCCATTTTCGAAGTATACTTGCACGTTCCTTCGCAGTTGTGTCTCTCCATGTTTTGAATGCTTGAGTAGCAGCGTTGATCGCAAATTTAGTGTCTTGTTCGCCCATGTCGGGCACTTCGGTAATTACAGAGTCATCCACTGGATTGGTTACAGGAAACACGGCATTATTTGCGGCGCGCTGCCACTCCCCGTTCACAAATGCTTCTTTTCTCAAGAGATGCATACTTCTATAAGTTGTTGTGTACATCTTTAGATGCCTCGCAGCACTGAATCGTAACAGGTCCATTATCGGAAAAGTGTAGGTACTCTCGACTGATAACGAACGATAGGCCGCGGGGCGCAACACACGAGCGAGCCGAGTGCCGCGCGGCCGCTTTGAATACTAAATGAATGTTCAATAGAGAACAATTTAGTTACAATTTATCTCATTATCTCAATAAAATCTTATCAACTCAGTCTCAAGACGTCTCAGTGACAGTTCACAGTGCTCAGCTGAGCTGGGCTGTTACTACGAAAATCGAACGTGTGTTCCCAATCCGCCCGTCTTTCCGTCCGCTAGTGACTGGTAATCCTTACTTTGAAGCACTTTCGATTTGACCACTTTCGTACGGATCCATAAAAATGAACGACGGGAATGGAAGGAACGAACCAAACGTAAAGTATGCCTCACACACTTTATTATTAGTTGCGATAGAAAACCGGTAAATACATGTTTGACTCAAAAGTGGGCTTAAATAAACAAAAATAATTAATTTAATGTAGTGATGAAGTGCAGCAAATCAACATATCCATTTAGGGGGCGTTTTAATGCTAATTTGATGTATTTTGCTAATTTTTTGTTAATAATTGTGAATAATGAAACTAAATGTCAGTGTCAGTGTCACTGTCAATGTCATAGAAAGAAGAGGTGAAGAATTCACTATTAACTTTACTTAATAAGTTTGTAAATATCGTCTTGCTTTTAAAGGTATTACTTTATTTTAGATTTACTTTAATTTTAAGGGTTGTATTTTATAATGTACACTAACAGTTACTATGTTTTCTTCACTAAAATGCTTCCGTTCCGTGAAACAAAATCTTCAAAAAATCAAATTTCGTTATGATTTCGCTCTTATACAAAATTAACAAATAATTCTCAATCGAAATAGATATACATTGACAAAAAAGTGACCATTGCCTTAATTGCACAAGTGATCGAATCTGCGTTAATATTATTGTTGGTGAACATTTTATCAAAGATTTTTTAAAGTACTCATTTCATTTATTACACTACTTTTTCAGAATGACGCCGTTGGTGCCACCAAAGGAGCAAATAATTGTAGTCCTACATTTTCATGGGCTTCAAATAAGAACCACCTTACATTGAGAGTAGTGGCAGCAAGAACTACCTGGCAGTTTTGTTATACTTGGGAGAGCCATTATATCTTCAACCCAACAGTAAAAGGTAAAATATAGTATTATAGTGTTTGCATAAGGGTCAAGTAAACCACATAAATGTGATGAACCTTGTGTTTTCAAACAAGTGCAGGAGGGATGACAAGAAACACAATACATACATAAATAAAAGTGGCTGTGCAGGAAATGATACAATGGGACTACCACATTGTTCTTGACTAACTCAGGCAGCGCTGCAGGTGCTTACAAATAAAAAAGGAGAGTGTCTAAAATTGCAACATAGATGTGACATTATAGTCTCATACTTTTTTGTTAGAAGCATAGTGAGAGATTGAGGCATATACATACAAGTCCTACCTAAACCTAATGTCCTGCTGCTTCTGCTTAAGAATGGTGATTATTTATTCATTTATATTGAAATATATTAAATACAAAGCTTGAAAGGTCCTTGTGTTTTAAAACCATATTAGAAGCTGATAAACCGGAGACCCAGAAATGAAAAGTCTTATTCTAACCATTTTTGTTCTAATTTTATTAAATAATTTAACTTTAGCTTAGCTTAAGCCGTATCTAAACATTTAAAACTAATTTATTAAAATATACTCTATCTATTTTCGTTACTCAAACTTTTTTGATGAAATCCTTACCATGTCTCGCTTGCAATTGCTGGGTTTTTTACCCCTTATAAATATGGTTTAAAATGATAAACTATGTTAAAAGTTAATGCCGCGCTTTCATTATTGCCTAACTCAATAACTCTTTGTCACAGATTAAAATGCAAAATAAAATTATTGCTCTCCGGGAGCAATATTCCTTTCATCAAGTTATTTAAATTAAATGCTAAATTTGATCATAATTCCTATGTGTGTGTTTTTCTTATGATATGATAAATTGTTAAATGCTTGCATGATCACTCTTATTTTACTTATACTTTAAGTAATTTTCTCTTTATAAGTGAAATATAAATTTCTTTGAATAAAATTAAACTCCTGTAACCACACAAAGTAGTAAGCTATGTATAAGCTAAGATTTAAATACATATTAATAAATGTACATTTTTGTATATTTTTACATATTATATCTTAGGCGATTCATAGATGTATATAAGATGCGTATGTGACATCTTGTGAAAGTGATAAGTATAGAAATGCACCTAATTGACGCTCAAACAAAATGAGTACTCAAAAAATTACGGCACAGATTTTAACCATTTAAAACAAGTTAACTGTCCTTTTTTACTATGGTTTAAAGTAGTATACTTTAGTAAACCATACGATACTAAACGAGAGGCACTTTACTTCTGTGCTTATTTGACTTACTTAACCAAAAGAAATTAGGGTTGTAAGGGAGTAAAATGTGAAACACACATTTCAATAAAAGACTCGGTGTTATCAGTTTATTTATTCCTATGTGGCTAGCTAGCTAGTTAAAGGGTTATGTCGTCATATTCGACTTTAGGACAAAAATATTTTAATAAACAAGAATGTGTAAATAAAATAAAGCTATTGTGATTATAATGAGTGATGAAACCCTATATTTCAACTGCATCATATTCCTGTTAATGAGAACGTAATAGTTAATTTTATAATAACGTCCTCCTAGCCTAGTCGGTAGTGACTTTGCTTACGAAGCAGGAGCTCCCGGGTTCGAATCCCGGCCAGGGCAATTATTTGTATGTCTATCACAAATATTTGTTCCTGAGTTATGGATGTGAAGATCGCCTACAGACATTGCAATCGTCAGCCATAGACGTTATAGGCCAAAAATGATGATGATGAATTGTGTAACGATCCAAACACTTCAACTAGCTGCTTAGTTTGAATCTGTTAATCATTTCATTTACGTGAATTTTCTTTTTAGGCATTATAAGATGAAGATTACGACGTCGGACATAAATGGCACAAAATAACTTCACCGAGCAGCTGGAAGTTGTATGAAGCAAAGTAAAAATAAATTTCATTTTTTTTGTTATTAAAGTTAGCTATTAAATACTGCCTATAAATTATTTTTGACCTATGCCCATTTTCACCCTTTATAGTATTCAATGTGAAAAAATACTTGTGACTTTATAATAATCAGTCACGTAAAGTGCGATTATTTAAATCTTCTATTTTGTTTTAATAAATCGATTGCCACAAATGCGACATACGTATGTGCTACTTGCAATATATTTTTTAAGCACGAATCAATTTAAGACAACATATTAGGTACTTACCTACATTGAACCCTCAAAACAAAATTATAAAACAGGACAGGTAAGTAAGGTACATACATTAATATATATGGGAATATCTCGGTAACAAATGAATACGAATTATATTTGTATTTATTTATTAGCAAAATATCGTTCACTTTAAGTTAGAACAATTATAAAATTCACCATACAAATATTACACCTCTAAAAATTCGTTTACCGAATAGAACGCTTTAGAAATGAGAAAACGTTTCAGTTTATTTATAGAACACTATTTATATTACATATATCTTTGAATAGGTCTTACTTCAGCGCACAAGTGCTGAAGTGTTTAATTTCAATGATATTGAAAGGTAAAAAAAACCGTAAAGGTGCCATACTCAACTAAAAACCCTTATACTTTCGCCATTTTCGTTCGTCAGAGAGCGTTTGTACTAAAAAGCTGTAACTTGGTACGGTTATATATATCAACCACGCTGGCGAAGTGGCAATATAAAAAAATGGAAAAGTATTTATTTATTTGGTACCTCCATACACCTAAGAGGTGTTATTTTTTCGGTTCGACCCTAATGTGTTAGCCTGTGAGGTATCGTTGGATAGGTATTTAAAGCCAATTATCGCTCCTATAGTAAAAAAATGTGCCCCTCTCCCTTCTAACACTTAAACCGCAAGTCCAAAAAATATGAAAAATATCTGCAATATTTAGTCATCACCAATGTAAGAGTGGTGTGGCTAAGCGCACAGCAGCTATAGTGTAACACTAAATTTGACAGTACTTTTTTTTTAATTCACATGCCTCACTTTCTTTTGGAGTAAAAAAAGTTAATTTAAATGAAATCATCTGTCAGACTGTGATTATTTGACTATTTGTTTGCAACAATCGGGCCTAATGTGGTTGTTTTTCTCGTGACGCTCATCGAATATTGTCCATGCAAAATGGTAGCTGTCAAGTTCTTAGGGATAGGTATAATTATTTTGAAATATTTCGATGATTATAGCTTTATGTCGATAAGCACATGGAGTCGAATATATTTTATACAAATAAAATGTGCCCTTTAACCCAGATAAATAGTTGGAGATGACAATGAATATCTATTATCGTAAATAATTTTGTATGTCTTTCCCATCACGAAGCAATGGTGTTCCGGACCTTTGGGAGCCGTACGCCGAGCCGAAGCCAACACGCAGACGCCCTTTCGACAATTTAATGAAATGTAAGGGGTACACCGAGCAGATGTTGCACCTGCCCGAGTCATGGGACGCACGCAGAGGCAGTACCCACTAGGGTGTATAGACTATTGAGATTTAATGGAATCTAAAATATACTGGACTATAAGGTGAAAGTGGTGGACTAAATACTGGGTTATGGAGAATGAAATCGGACGTATTATCATTATTACTAAAAAGTGACCACTGTCACCAGCAATATACAGGGCGTCCCAAACTTATGGGACATGAAGGGGAAGTACCTTAAATATCGTAGATAGTGAATTTTGCTCAAAGAAGACTTTATGTTATTTTTAAAAGTTAGTAATTCTGCATTCATAGATTTTCTAAAAATTACTTGCTTCGTCTGGGAATCGAACCGACTAAAATGTGAAAAAAAAAATCACCCTTTTTTTATGATGCCAATCGAAAGAACAGCTAAAAAATAATAACTCTGCTTAAGTAACATAGTATTTTAAAAGAAAGGAACAACGTGAAATTAATCATTTTAATCAAATAAAAAACATACATGAAACTGCCGTAGTCAATTAGTTAAGTAGGTATTTTTTTGTAAATTAATTAATTAAATGCTCAAAATGTGATCCCTCTTGTCTTACGCAAATCGCCAATCTTGTAATAAGCCCGCTGCCTGTTGATTTTCTTATCATTTTATGGTGAACACTCGATGTGATATGGCACAATTCTGTTTGCAACTCGCCTACGTTCTCGTATCGCTTTTTGTATAGCATATCTTTCACGTATCCCCAAAAGAAGAAATCTAATGGTGTGAGGTCCGGGGATCTGGCCGGCCATCTAATCGGTCCATTTGTACCAATCCATGTAGGAAAACATTCATTTAGAAAATCTGCTGCTCTCCGACTATTATGAGCCGGAGCTCCATCTTGTTGGAAAATTAAGTTTTCTTGCTCCGCCGCGGAAAGGTTTCTTATCTTATCCCTTAAAATTTGAAGTATTCCTAAATACTTTTCTGTGTTCAAGGTTCCTTGGTAAAAATGGATTAAGAAAACCCGGTTTTTTAAAAGTCCGCACCAACAGTTAAGTGAAAAACGCACTTGGTTATTAGTTTCAGTGACTCGTAGGGGATTTTCTTTAGACCAAATACGATTATTGTTGCGGTTATACATACCGTTATTGCTAAAGTTAGATTCGTCTGTCCAAATAATATTATCCAAAAAATTTGGATCTTCGAGCAAGCGTGCCTGGATATCAAGACAGAAATTTTTTCTCCTTTCTGTATCGCCCGGAAGTAACTTTTGAACCAATCGTCCTTCAACATAACTCTTAAAACCGTGTTTTTTTAATACACGGTGTATTTTACTTTTTGAAACTCCAATTTCCTGTTCTCCTTCTCTCACCGATGCTTTCGGAAAAGCCGAAAAGTAAATTAAAATACCAAGTTCTTCGTCGTTGATCGTATGGTTTTCTTGCTGTGGTTCTCTTGGGCGTTTATCGAAACGTCCCAGAGTTTTCAAATTGTTCACAAGCCTTTTCAAAACTTTACGAGACGGTATTTGTCTATCAGGATATTTTACGCCATACCACCGCAAACTTCTAGAGATATCTTTATCGTTCAAAAAATATGCTTCTATTAGATCAAAACTTACTTGATATGCCATGTTCGCAATAAATTAACACAATAACACTTGTGTAAGTGAATTAAGACTAAACAGATCAATATCCGAAAAACTAACGCTTGCACAGACTGTTCCATTTTCAAATTTAAGAACAACATTTAAAAATATCACTTCTTTTTAAAATATCTTAAAAAGTATGCATTCAAACAAACGCTGTCATAAACTGTTCCATTTTCAAATTTAACAATTATTTATTTTTGTTTTAAATTTGCCTTCTGTCTAGCTTACAGAGGACGTATTGAAATACTAAGTTTTATCAAATTATCATTTTATCCACACGTGCACTTATAATAAGGAAAACTTATGCCAGTACCTATTTTATGAAGTGGGTACTTATTTACGAATAATCAATGCTATCTTTAGAATGATAATATCGCTACTTTTCGAACGTCGTCTTCGGCAATAAATAACTTTCTTGAAATTTGACTCAATCATTTTATGGTGTTCCTTTCTTTTAAAATACTATGTTACTTAAGCAGAGTTACTATTTTTTAGCTGTTCTTTCGATTGGCATCATAAAAAAAGGGTGATTTTTTTTCACATTTTAGTCGGTTCGATTCCCAGACGAAGCAAGTAATTTTTAGAAAATCTATGAATGCAGAATTACTAACTTTTAAAAATAACATAAAGTCTTCTTTGAGCAAAATTCACTATCTACGATATTTAAGGTACTTCCCCTTCATGTCCCATAAGTTTGGGACGCCCTGTATACCTACCTCTATTGAAAAGATTTATTTCGAGAGCGTTCATGCACTGTCCAGCATGGTATAGGACTATAGGTACTAACATATAAATCTAATTGAACAAACAAAGTAAGAGTATCGATATCGACAGCATAAATATTTTTACCTATCCCTGAGAACTTAACAGCTACCATTTTGCACCTTCGATAGCGGGGTCCAAACATCAAGTAAAGAAATTTGACTTATAAACTATTTTATACCTTACGATTGTTTAGCACGAATCAAATCATTTATTTAATGTAATAAATGTTATGAATCATGTTTTTTGTAAGTAGTCACATACTATATATAAATTATAAATTGAAAGAGATGTCATACACTACAGAAAAAGTGACCAAGATCCCCGGTGAGCAGGGCTGGGATCGAACCAGCGACCTTCTGCCGCGAAAGCAGGAGGTGACTGGTTTGATCCCAGCCCTGCTCACTGGGGACCTTGGTCACATTTTCTGTAGTATATGACATCTCTTTCAATTTATATTTTATACCTTGTCAAGGTGATAATAACAGCAGATCCCCAGCGGCTATAATATTGATTGTCACTGTAACAAGTGACAAGTTACGTAAACCAAATTCCTTGATTGTGCCTCGAGTTTTACCGCACATATCTTGGACACTTATTATAAATATTTTTGCTTAATTTAATAATAACTGGCCCGCCCAATTGTTTCATGCCCACGGCGCGCGGCTTCGATAGCAGGTCCCTCGTTCGCTCGTTCCCTTAGCTAGGCTGTCCATATTGCAAGGCTTCACATGTTGTGCTGCACGTTGCACGCCGCACAAGATCTTCTTATCAACCAGCCCAGGTGTGCATCTCCAATGGCCTTAAAAAGTGTTTATTAGTTTTATTTATATAGCGTTATACGTATGAAATGTGTAAAACTAAAAGCATACCGATGCCAGAAGCATCAATTCAAATTCTCAGAATATAAGTGTGGAAGAAGTGGGAAACTGGTCTCATGTGTTGAAAACAATCAGCATCGCTGCACGCAAACGTAATAGGCATCACTACTTGCCCGGCCCAACATCCTCGATGCTGGCTCAAAATATCTCCACCAAACATGCAAGGCAAGGCAATCGTAGTAGTATGTGATTTTAACTGACATTATGGTCTCAAGTCGGTATATAAAATACTTGATTGTCACAATGTCATCATGTTAAGTGACAATCAAGTATTTTATATACCGACTTGAGACCACTTCACAGTTAGGTGTTACGTAAAAGAGGTACTAGAATCTATTCAATGGGTTCTTATTTAATAATCGCATTAATATGACGTTTTACCTTGCAATCGTTAAACCTATAATATTCCTTACAAATATACTCCAGAAACCGAATTAGATACTCGGTTCTTCATTATTTTAAAAAAGAAGTCTTCTTTCAGTAAACTTTTTTATCTGCGGAGTTTAGGGTACTTCCCCTCCGTGCACCGTGTGGCAAAGTCGGGGGACACTCTGTTTAATACCTACCCAATACGAATCAATTCCTCGTCCTCTTTTAGACAGCATTGCACCGTTCAGGAGTTTTCTGCGACGACGTCTGCAGGGGTCGTAAGGTACGCGCTTAGTGAATACCCGGAGTCACCTAAAATTGTATAATAGGTACTTTTATTATAATGAAATATTGTTAAATTACACCCTTATTGTTATCCTTATAATACGTAATGTCCAAGTGTCAGTCGACGTCGTATCATATTTGCACTGCATGATTACCGTACCTTAACACAAATCTTTATTTTCTTTAATTTTTTCCTAAGAGGAACACACACTTGATGTTCAGCTATTATAAAAATAAAACCGGCCAAGTGCGATTCGGACACGCACACCGAGGGTTCCGTACGAAACGTTTAGTTATCACATTCATCTCTAAACATGATGAGTCCAACTGCATTTCGAAACAGAAATTTGAAGTCAGCCCCATGTATGGACGATCACTGTACATACATATTGTTTAGGAACGTGCCAATCAAGCCCGTTTCAAATGATACTCCATATGATGTAGTTACTAAACTTCTAATACTAGGCATTGTCACAGAAAATAAAAATATGTGTTTTGTTTTAAACACAAATTGTAATTTTGTTGTTGTTTGTTCCGCTAAGCAGTTAATAATGCGTGTGAATCAAATCAAGGATACGGCATAGACAGATTCTGGTTACTCTAGCACCAGTATGAGACCTCTTCAGCTGTCGTTCGTCAAATCCTCCAACAACGGCCTCCTAAGTCCTAGTCCTAGCCTAGTCAGTAGGACGACGTAGGAGGTCCCGGGTTCGAATCCTGGTCAGATTTATTCGTGTGTTCATCACGAATATTTGTTCCTGTTCCTGTTTTCTATGTATTTAAGTGTTTATATTATATTATCTTCTGTTACCGCGATTGTTATTCATTGAAATTAAACACTTTAGAACGGATTCTCTCAGTCATCATCTTAACCCTGTGAAAACAAGTGCTGTAAAGGGCTCGAAACGTAGGATCATGGTGTTAATAAACGCGATGAATCTGTTCTAAAGTGTTTAATTTCAATGTTTATATTATATCTATATATGTCGTCGTCTAGTACCCACAACACAAGCCTTATTGAGCTTACCGTAGAACTAGGTCGACTTGTGTAAGATTGTCCCACAATATATTTTATTTGTATTTGTATATATTTATCCTGAGATGTTTCCGCAGACGGAAGACGAGACGGATGAGACGGACAGATTTGAGGGCATATTAACAGGGTTCCGAACGTCATCCTACAGGTGTATAAGAATATATTGGTACATTTGGGATCTTAAAAAGTAACTTAAAATAAATTTAAGCTAATAAGTTATATTAAGTAGACAGAGTGCCAAATACAGAATTCTCTGTGTAGTTTTTCTTCTTTTAGATAATGGCGTCTGTCCTAGAGATGAACAATTTTTATAATAGGTATATTGCCACTTGGGCGATGTTGTTCGGTTGCTCATCTCGCTAGTTGTCAGCTAGGGGTTGCTGTAAAGAGCAAATGTAAGCTTAGTCACGGTCAAGAATTGCCACAAACTGAGATATGAACAATCAGAGACAACGGAGTTAGCGGTCTAATATTGAGGATTGCTTCAAGTTTTTTTTACACAAGGGGTTCGCCTCTAACTTGAAATCGCGACCCCAGTATCTCGGCAACCCCGTGGCCAATTTGGTCCATAGTCCATACTCAAATTTAAAAAATATATTTACCTTATCTATAATTCTATATAACCACCTGCCCAATTTCACGACAATCTGACTAACGATACTTGTGTTATTACCAAACAAACATACATATTATATACATGCAAACGGCGGATTGTACAAGTAGACTGGGAGAACTTACTCGCTTCGCTCGCTGGTTCGACAAACATACATACTAGTGGTTTGCCCTAAACATGAACTCGCGGCCAACATATATTGATAACCCCCCTGGTCCGATTTGCCTCAAACTCAAACTTAAATAATATATGTATCTCATCTAAAGTTCTGCTAAATATAACGACGATCCGATAAACAATACTCGAGTTATCGTAGAACAAACATGCAAACGGCGGATTGTACAAGTAGACTGGGACAATTTACTCGCTTCGCTCGCTGGTTCGACAATCATACACACATACTGTCATACAATCATACATACATAGTGGTTCGCCCCGAACTTGAATTCGCGACCATGCCAAATGCCAAGTTTCACGACGATCTGATAATCCGATCAACGATACTTGAGTTATCGTCGAAAAAACATACATAAACACGACGGAGTGACCAAGTAGACTGGGATAATCGCTCTCTCGCGAACGTGACCTCACAACCGCTATATCTCGGCAACGCCTAAACTGATTTGACTCATATTCGAAATGAAAAATTAATTAAATTTTATCTAACCACCTGCCAAATTTGTTTACGATCCGTTTAACGATACTCGAGTTATCGTCGAACAAAACGAAATCCGTGTCCGCTGGCAAGTATGAAGTTTCTAGAGTGAATAACTACTTTGGAGACAGAACATTAAGAAAAAAATATCATACTACCTCAACAGAATACAGAAGATAAGAAACGAGCCTAATAAAATTTAAAAAACAGCTTTAAAAATACTTTTTGGAAACACTAACGTGACATTTATGTACCTCGAAGTGTTCACATAATATATCTACCTATAATTAATAGTCTACTATAAGCTAATGTAATATGACCCCTGAAGTCAAACTTTTTATTAAGTTTTGTAGGAAAATGTTTTATAACTACCGCTGTATTGTAATACCTTGAATTAATAAATAATAAATTATTCTATTTTCTTCTTCTTTAAACATACATCCATACGAACAACGGGTTGTACAAGTAGATTGAAAGCGATGAAACCTTAGTAAACTATTTTTGAAGATTATTTAATTGTTGCAAGGCAATTACAAATTAATTGAAAAAAAGTAAATCATTCAAATCGACTTTTAATGGAAGTTTAACCTTTTTTTAATGAAGCTGTTTCTAAAAGGTCTTTTCGCTATACTGGTATCTCGCTAATTCTTAGAGTACACTACAAAAACCCTCTCGGTTTCGAAAATTGTCGTACCCAAGAGTCAAGATCAGGATTAATTGTTATATGCATAGCGACATAAAAAATATTCCATAAAGAACTCACACACACCTTGCCCGGGACAATGTAACAAAAGCGCGTGTTCCAGCACCGGATCCTCCAGGCTCGCCTCGACCTTTCCTTCTAACAATATCCTGAACAACATGTCTGAAGCCAGCAAGAGAGACACAGCACCTGGAATGTAAAATTCATCATCAGCTAAAGGTATTGGGTAAAACAAAGCTGCCCGAGTTAATATCCTGCTGTGGCAATTTTTAAAGTAGTTTGGGTATAATGGAGTATTCAACATCAATACTATAGTTCTGAACCCGATGCGAGGCTAGATGCATAAGACAAAATGTTAACATTTTTACCATAAACATGGGTGTTTCGACTGTTTCGTTTCTTATAACGACGTTTATACATGATCGTTTGTGGGATTTAGGTGTGCTTCACACAACTCATACAACTACTTGTATGCAGAAAAAAATCACATGCTACGTACAAGCACTTTAGGGGTAGCGCACACTAGCAACATAGGTTAGACATAATAGTTGCAGAAACAAAAGTTGCCCTTGCGCGCCAGCCATTTCTTTATTTAATATTTATTTCACAAGAAGAAACATACGGTTGTACAAAAGGAGTTGGGCAAAGCAGAGAATATGTAGGTGGCCATTACACTTGTGTGACATGATAGTAGGCAAGTCCACTCACAGCGCAAGCTGCCTCCCGGGGATATGACCACGCTTATCAGCTCGGTCAGAGTATAGCCCTAAATCGCCTTTCAGCCGCTCGCACTGAGCATATTAGTGAGGCACGTATACACAGTATGCATGACGCCGCATTTTCCTCGTGAGGGGGCTCACCTCGCTTTATTTGTGTCAAGATTCTAGACATTTCCTCCACAGTTATGAATATTATAAAATATGTAGATATATGTACCCACATGCTTAATAATTTTATACTAAATCAATTACTAATAGTGGTTCACCCCGAACTTATACTCACGAAATTTAGGTCGTTAATTGAGATTAAAAGTCCGAATATGAGCCGCATCGCAAGATATAGGGGCATATCTCGCGATTCGGCTCATATATGTTTTTTTATTAGGGCACAACTGTCTAAAAAGTATACTTTCAGAAATAATTAAAATAATAGTTTTCTATTTACACGACGTGTTTAATAAAATTGACAAAGGTACTTTATGAACTCAGATTAAAATATATTTTTAGGTATATTTTTACTTATAGTGTAGTTAAGTTTTAAGAAATATTAGTTTTATCTTATAGGCATTGATTGTTTCTGTACCTTAATGTTCAAATTAATATTAATTAATTGCATATAGGTAATAGATAACATACAGTCACTTTGTATAAAACAAATAATTTTATTAATTCTGAAAGTATTCTTCTGGGAAAGTTATGCCTTTATACAAAAAAAGTCATTTCACCCGTCATATGAAGGCATCGTGCGTAGTTCCGTTCTACATCATCTACATGCCCGCGACCTGAAAACCGAACACAAATTGTTATTTTAATCAATTTTGATTTTATATGCGTTAAATATCCTTATTGGTTCTTCTGTTTTCATACGAATAACGAGTGGTTCACCCCGAACGTGAACTCGTGACCTCTACAGGTATCTCGTCAACCCCTAGTTCGACAGATTTGGCTCATATTCGAACTTATTTTTAAGCTATTTTTTATTTATCTTATCGATCTGCCAAATTTAACGACGATCCGATCAACGATAATCAAACTATCTTCGAACTTACATACATACAAACATACATACAAACGACGGAGTGTCCAAGTAGAGAGGAAGTCTTCACTCGCTTCGCTTGCTCGTTCGATAACCTTTTTGTATTAAATTTAATGTAATGTATTCCTATTATGCTAGGAAATTAGTAAGACAGTTAAGCAACAAAATTACAAAACTATTAAATATGTGAATCAAAATATTTATCACAAAATAATAAATAATTTGGTTTGTGTGCTGCAATTTTATCAACCAGTGGTTCGCCTTGAATGTGAACTCGTGACCTCTACATCTCGGCAACCCCTTGACTGAATCAGCTCATATTCGCCTAGCTAGACACTGGAGTTATCGTCGAATAAACATGCTTAAAACATACATACATACATATATATGAAATATACAAACGATTAGATCTAAGACTGTTAACTTAACAGTCTGATGACTTGTGGTATTTATATCATAAATATATTATATTTTGACGTTTGGAGGCCTTTACACCTCCAAATCCTATTAGTATTATTTTTTGACAATGGGGACCGTTTACATCTCCAGTCTTTATTTGGACACTTGGGGAGCCTTTACATCTCCAAATTTTATTCGTATTTTATTTTGACGTGGGGGGACCTTTTACATCTCCCACACTTAATTTATTTTTAACTATAGAGACTATACATCTCTTGCACATATTACACATTTATTTTTATATTCTTTACCCAGGTTTTGGCTGTTGTATTATCAACATTTAGATTATAATTTTACTTCTATATATTGTAAATGTTTGTACATACAAATGCTTTACTGTAATGCTTATTGACTTGTAAAAGTGCCCTTGAGGCCTACTTGCAGAATAAATTTTTGAATTTGAATTTGAATTGAAAGCTGCTAACACAGATAGACATATTAAAGTTATAACTCCTCTTACTACCATCAGAAAAAAAGGAGAAGCATGTCCAAGGAACAACACCCCTGATTTTCCTTGGACATATCATTTTTGTTTTTTATTTATTGTAATTATAGAAATAATAGGTATTTATGTATGAAATGATATATCATTTTAGTATATTTAATCAAGTTATAAGATTTTCCGGCGGGGAGCGAGATGTAAATATATTTTTAAGTAATTTATATTTATTATGAAATAAATAATTTTCTATTTTTCTAGTACAAAGTATCTTAGAAAAACATAGTCCGCTGTTGTCTTCTTTTATTTTTCCCAAAACATTTTAGTTTTTTGTTCTAAGATTCATTATTTGGTAACGCTCGCCCTCCAGTTGGTTTGATAATTGATTTTGCAAATTAGTAATAGCCGTACAAATAATATAAATAAAATGATTCAATTACCCTCTGTGGCAAATTGGCAATGTGCAATTATTGCCAACCGTCTGAGGTAAAACTATGTCCAAAGTTCAACAGTTTCGTCTAATGATTCAAAAAGAACTAAGTACATATACTTACTTTGTTTTAATGACTGCCCATTCTGCCTGTGGTTACTTAAAACTCCAGATGATATTTATTGGATAAGCTTGCAGTCACTGAGATATTGGAGATAGCCTGCTGTGACGTTGGCATGGCACCCATTGAACATGTTTCATTTAAACTAATCATCTGAACGGTAATATTGTCTGCCATCTGAAATATACAAATAAATAGTTAATATTTATACCCTCCTTGTTTATAATTTATTACAAAATATTTTTTTTAATTGATATCGTTATCGCGCTACCTTTAGAAATTACATAATAATATATATTTAATGTATAGCTTCTTGCAAACTTGTGTCAGTTATTTCATTGGGAATGACAATAACAGTGTTATTACAAGGTACATTAGATCACATTGTATCTAAATTACAATGTGAACCATATTCTGATGAAGGTGGAAAATTGTAAAGCATTATTTAACTGTGAAACAGACAAAATCCCAGGGCATGTCTTAAATATAATTTGAGTTTCTTCTTTCTCGAAACTGTTGAAACTATTGTTTGAAATTTTTTATTGAATAACATGGCATATAACCTAAAATGTATGAATGTATGAAGTTTTCCCAAGTGACGCCGAAGGTAAGCTAAACACCACGCGAAGACATCTTACTTTGGCTAATCAATTAAATTACTCAATGAGGAATAAATTCAATGCCATCAATTATACCCAGTAACAAATAATTACATGGTATAGTAAAACATACGTTAAAAGTATATTACGTGACATTCATTTAATAGAAATGTAACGTCTCTTAAAGTATTTTATATATTATTTAAGTAAATATTCGTTTCTTTAATAGTTACAGATGCGATTATGCCAACTAATTATTAGAACAAATATCAACGCCTCGCATAAAAGAATATTAAATGTATAGCCTACGTATAATCTAAAACAATAATAACATTGAATACTTTACTTACGCTATACAATGTACGTCTTAAACGTATAAACACCACGATATTCCACCTTGATTCCACCACTTATTCTCATTTAAACAATAAAGTGCTCGCGAACGATGAATGACAGGTGATTATGAGTTGCCAGGTGAAGAAATAAAAATACGGGACTCACGTTCTCAAGTAAGTACCTATTTTCCACGAATTCCCCAAATCTAACGATGGATTTATCCAAGAGCAGTTTTTTGAAAACGTAAACTTTTAACGAATCACCAAAAAATAGCGCGGATTCTTAATCAAATAAACGTAGAAAACAGCGGAAGAGCACAGTACCTGGCAATTTTCTGCATTTCGATCGAATCACGATAGCTCAAGAGGTAACGTGGCTTTTGACAGTTGATTTCGATTCTTTCGTTGTCAAAATATCCGAAAGTGGTCTTTCGTGGTAGGCTTAGGACACAAATTTTACTTTCGGGCGGATATGGACGCAAATACGAAAGTGCATGGTTTTCGTGGTTAGGATACGTCAAATCTTCCCGTCCGTTGCACCGTCAATGCCAATTTTCGACGTTCATGGTAGCCCTCCTGAGCTTAGACTTGACAGAACAGATAGATAATAACAGAACAGTAGTGACAGATGACAGGCCACAGATTAAGTACAAACGTACAAACACAGCGTACACAGTACACATCACATTATGACGCACACTGCCATCTATATATTGTAAGTGTAACTACTTGCTATTTTAGTATGCATACATAAATAAACCTTGTTGCATTTCAATAAATTACTTTATAGCTTGGCAAACTAATTTTGTAAGCAGAAAATGGCGCGAAATGCAAACGTTCAACAATTGAGTCGCTTAACATCAAACTCGGGTAAATCCATCTATCTGTCAGATTATGCGATTTTGGTATTAAGAAAAGGTACCTAATAAGGTAGATAGATATTTGCAGAGAGGGTCGAAAGGATTTTTTTTTTTATGGGAAAGGTAACAAACGAGCAGACGAGCCGCCTGATGGGAAACGGTCATCGCCGCCCATGGACATAAGCAACATCGGAAGAGCCACTCATGCGTTGTTGACCTTTGAGCCTTTTAAACCCGATTTACCCGAGTTTGAAGTTAAGACCGTCCCCTATCCCAATGACCTCGGCGATTTGAGCTTTCTTCCCCTACCGCTTCCTTTCCTCACCGGTTGTACAATACCGGTTATAAGCATAAGTCGTCACCTAGGAAGAGCTGCTTGTACCAGGACGCAACCCTATAAACTACTAGTGCCATCTTATACGACTGGCCCCCGTCGCCCGCGCAGGCATCTCGAGCCGGCGTTTTCGGAAAAATGCGTGTAATAGCTTTTTTCTCGAAAAGTACAAAACCTATCCAAATATCAGTGGATGCGTTTAAAGTAAACATAAATATAAAATGCTTGTCTTAGTTTCTTGTACTTACGACGCATAATAAGGGAGTAGATGCAGATTTAAGGTACAAAAAAGGGTTTACGGTTATTTTTTTTTCTCTTGATGTATTATGTTTTTCGACAATTTAGTGGAACAAAATGTAGACCAAATACCTAGCTACATTATATATTTTTTTCAAGCGTTGTGCTTGGAGCTGAACAAAGCCTATTCACTTTAAAAACAGTGAAATATGCCGGGTAGCCCCTTAAGCGACACAATTTATTTAGAAGGAAGTTGGTGTAATTGAACAAACAAGCGAACGAAGGGAGTGAATTTTCCGTGTCGCAACATTCCGAAGTTATTAATGTTATTATGTTGTTATACATATAACCTACACGCATAGGTACAGTCGCCATCAGATATATCGGAGCAGCCGAAGCGCTCACAAATATTTGAACACGCCTCTATAGTCAAGGCGTTAAAGTGCTTGTTCAAATATTTTTGAACACCTCGGACGCTCCGAAATATCCGTTTTTGCGACGGTCTCGCATCTTCAGGGTCCACGTCTCAGCTACGTAGAGAAAGATTTGAAAGACCAGGCACCGTAGGTATTAATCGAACCTTTGTATTTCTGGTTATTGGGCAGTATTCCCAAATCTTGGTTAATTTTTCCACGGAGGATCTGGTCAGAGAAGCGGGCCATATACCTACGTTCGGGCAATTCGTCGTATCTCCATTTGAGAAATTCGAAAATCCGGATTTTATAGCTATTTGGCAATCCGTTTCAGAATCCGGACTTTGTAACCGAAACCGGATTTTTGGATTTTTTTATTAAGGTATTTTAAACGTAATTAATAGAAATGTTATTAAGAGTGCTATCACAAAATCCGCCCGCTCGCATTTCAATATTATTACCGCCAGTTGCGCGCCGAACGCGCATCTGTGTGCGGACACACGCTACTCGCTACAATCACGTATACAAACTTATTATCGCCATCCTCTTCGAACGGCATAGCAGGTGCGGTTAGTGCGAACGGGAGCGAGCATTCATTGACTGTAAGCACCGACGCAAGGCTAATGGCCTCGCGACGCTTGACGCGCGGACCAAACATTATTAATACTTGCGTCAGAACATCAACTATTACTTGGCGTACGTGGTGTTAGAATATTTAATTTGTATATTTGTTTTGTGTTTATCATAAGATTAAAAATAGTTTTATTCAAACGTCAAATGTCTCTAAATAGTATCCGAAGTTATTTTGGAATAGGATTTTGTTTTCTGCCTCCGGATCCAATTCATAGTTTTCATATTCATACATATATTGGTACATTTCTAAGCATACCTAACTACTAAAAAGTTTGGTTTTTTTTCAAAATTTAAACTCAAACTGAATTCTACTTTGGGGTGGTGATATTATATTGAAGGTTACAAAGCCGATAAGATGAAAAAAGGGACGTGTAAATAAATAATTTTATTTAAACGTCCTGTAATTTTAACTGTAATCCGGAGGCATATTTTGGGCGTTTTTATTATTTGTTGTAGAAAAATCATGTTTTGAAAATTTGAAAAGTTTTAATTGTTTTCTATTCAGAATCGCGAGCTCTTTCTATCGCAGTAGGAGAAAAAAAGTTTAATTTTAATAAAAATTTCCAATTTAGCAAAAAGTGATTTTTGTACAACAAAAAATTAAAATGCCGTTTTTTTAAGTTCCATTTTTTGTCAAATATCTACTTGTGGCACATCATCTGATAGGTCCTTAGAAATAAGTTAAAGGTCTCTTGAACAAAAAATTGGTTAATGCAGTATCGGGAGGTCCAAAAAACCGGCCAAGATCGAGTCGGACTTGCCCACCGAGGGCTCCGCACAAAAGTGGCATGGAACTCTCAGTGTACGGCAGTTTCAGATTTTGATTGCGTTGATGTAGAGGTTTGGTTATTTTGCAGCTTCAAGGGACCGCAGACCTGTGTATATGGTATTAATTTCAACTTGCAATCTTTACTCGTTCCCTAGATAAAGGGTCTGGACAGACAAACGAGCGGACGGACGGACGGACGGATAACAAAGTGATCCTATAAGGGTTCCGTTTTTTCCTTTTGAAGTACGGAACCGTAAAAATGTGAAAGCTTCAGGAAGTTAGGATATAAGACAACCTTATCACGAAACTTATTTTGAATGAATTTGTTCAAAATAAGTTTCGTGGTAAGGTTGTCTAGCCGTTATTGCCAAAAACTATTAATTGCTAACATACAGTTAAGTGCCTTGATATTTTGAAGACACTTATACCTTTTTGCTTGCACAATATTTTCGTCGTATAACGCTACAAAACCCTCAATTATGCTTGGTCCGACACGCTTTTGGCCGGTTTTATTCCGGATTTTGCTCATATAGCAATATGATTATCGCTAACTAGGGTGGTGGCACCAGTAATGGACAAGGAACCAGTAACGTACAGTCACTTTTATTATGAGGAAATAAGGTTCATGCATTTATTTTGTGTCAACCAATTGACAATCATATGACATTTGAAGTAAAAATGAAGTGTCCATCACTCCGGTCTGTCAGCTTAAAGTGTTCATAATGGGTACCGTCACCCTAATACACCTAATATTTCTCCACACTGTCCGTCTAATAAACACTCTATATTACTGAAAGTATCTACGAGCGCGTGCGCGGTACTGAGTATTAGGCTAGCGCGCATCGGATTTTATACACCATTTGAATATTTAAAATAAAATACGGAATTTAAACAAAAAGTATTTTTTTCGATTTTAGCATGTTCTTAAAAGAATAAACTTTAATGTTGTATACAAATCATCCCAATATTTTGTCAAAATTACTGCGAAAATCCATGCGTTTGCAGTGTATTTTGATCGAAAAATGTGCATATTAAAAGTCGAACTAGATAGGTATCTGTGTAAATTATTGGAAATATGAGGCCTATAGGTTAAATAAAACCATGTTGCAATATTATATCAACCTAGAAAAACATGTGTTTTCATGTATCATGTTAATATTGCACGAAGTCAAACTTCTGTCTCCGTGCGCTTTTCAGAAAACAACTGCCAATAATTGTATAGTAAAAGTTAAAACATTGAGTTTTACTCAAATTAGAAGCCTACAAGTTAAACACTAGGAAATAAGCTATCAAACATAGTTAACAACTTTAACAAACAGCTCACAGTTTCTTTGTATTACAACGTCAAAAAACAGCTTTTGTTGCTTTTCCGTACAAACCGTATTGATGGCCTCTTAAGACTTCATATTACGTTAGAATAATTTCGATTAAAGGTTGGATTTTAGTTTTGTTGTCGTTTTTTTTCGCGACAGATTTCAATGAAATTTGGTAGGCAGGAAGAGTTCCTTATTCTCTTAAAGATAGATCCAATTTCCCAGTTGTCCCACAATTTTTTCCACTGAGTTACGAAATCGTATAGGATTTTCGTAACTCAGTGTGAAATTGTACAACCATTTTGTCGCACATTGGCATCTTGTATGAATCTAGCATAGAATAAGGAACTCTATCTACCCACCAAATTTTATTCAAATCTGACGCGAAAAAAACCACAATAAAATAAAAATCCACCCTAAAATGAGTTTGAAACGAGTATTACAATATTAGCTCAATTTTTAAACGCCTCTTAAGTATATTTCAAAAGCCCAAGCCGAAGCCAAAAAGCTTATTTTCCGCGGATCGGATGCTTTTGTAACCACCAAGAGATATTTGAAATTTGATACTTATGTTGTTACATTTTACGTATTAAGCATATTTATTTATTATAATATGCTTACATATTATGTTACATTGACATAGTGAACATAACAATAACTACCTAATGATTATGTTAAACATGTAAGCCGCTTTCAATTAACGATGGTGGTCAGGAGGATCCTAAAGATTATAACACTTCAAAATAGGTATCTGTGTTATGACCTAAAAACCCTATCTTGTCGCATACCGCTGATATTTATTTCTGAATTCTGATCGTAGATTAATGGTGGTGGGTGTACTCAGTCGGTCCTTACCGATTCAAAGCGACCAGACTGGTTCGTTACTACGATACGCAAACTCGTCACCATCCATTAAATAACCTAGGTCTAGTTTTAGGGTGAATGACATTTTCTAGAAAATGAAGTCTTCACGGCTCAAAGCAAATTTGTTTTTGATGTTACCACCGCGCATTTATTTAAAAAAAAATGTTTTGCCAAAAAATGTCCTTGACACGAACAAAAACATCCAGAACTTTGAAATAAGAAAAGAATATTATGACGAATTCAACCTTGCATTAAGTCATAAAGTAAATATTTTCGTTTAATATATTGCAGTTTTCAACCAATTTTTTCTTTCAAATTGGGTTGTATTGTATAGTGCTTGCTCGACTTTTTTAGATATTCGAATATTCGAGTTTTTTTTGTCAAGATATTCGTATAATATTCGAATATTTTGGAAAATGTAAGAAAAATAACTTGAAAATGTTTTCAGGGTTCGGTACCTACTTCTAAAGGATAAAAGGAACCTTTATAAAATCTCTTCGTTGTCCGTCTGTCTGTTGGTCCGAGTCCGTCCGTCTGTCTGTCTGTCAAGACCCTTTTTTCCCTTCTCAGTATAAGATAGATTTAATTACAAACCGGCCAAGAGCATGTCGGGCCATGCTCAGTGTAGCGTTCCGCAGTTTACCGTCCGTCACAAATTCACAATAGGCAACCTAAAAAAGTGTTTTAATAGATTAGTGCTTATAATAAATAACAATTCGATGATACTTTCGAACTTTCGATCACACACGTCCCGACCCCATCAACTCCGGAAAAATCTTAACAGCGCGAATTAGACCACAGTGCCATCTCTCGGGCAATTGGGTTACTAATTTATACAAACTAGACGGGTTATGTATGTTGGGTTTTCGGGGGTAACTTTTGATCACGTGAATCGATTTGAATCATTCTTTTCTTATTAGAAGGAAGATACGTGCTGGATGATAAATTAAGTACTCAAGATAAAAGAAGTGTTTGCATAAATGCATATACAGTTAAATTACAACCTTAATTCCGAAATTATTTTGTACAATTTTTCAAAAACCGTTTAAATCAAAATCAAAAATCAAAATCATAATCAATTTATTTCGGATAACTTAGACCCATAGAAATACAAAAGAGATAAATAGAACAAAATTATACTAAAATTAAAAATTAAATTAAAAATAAACATTTACAAATTATATAACTAATAAATTAAATAAAACATTATAAAATTATTAAAATTAAATACATGACAATATTGAATTAATAAAAATACCAACATGAAATCAAGTTCAACCTACTTGTCAACCAAATTGTTTAACCAATCAAGTCAAAAATAATTTTCCAAGAAAGTTCTTATTAAGTTCTACTTTTGTAATTTTTTTCATATTTGTTTAACTTATAGTTCATAAGTTTGAGGGGGGGACACTTTTTTTTAAACTTCTGGAGCGATTATTTCCGAAAATATTAGCTTTATCAAAAACTGTTCTTAGTAAACCCTCATTATTTTACAAAATCTTATCCAATGATATGCCACACTCTAGGGCTGAAACGAAAAAAACAATCACCCCCCACTTTACGTGTACTCTAAAAAAGAAATTATAACCACTTTTTATTTTACCACTTTAATGGCGTGACAGAAATACATATTCCTACAAAATTACAGTTTTCTAGTACTTACAGTTACTGAGATTATCCGCGGACGGACTTACGGAAACTATAAGGGTTCTGTAAAGGGTAGGTAAAGACCTGCGTAAGTTAAGTGACAAAGGAAATTTTATGTTTAATTTTAAGCACAGCGACGTAAAACCGAAAAAAAACACGCATATTTGCTAATTAGAATAACTATTAGAACAGCACGACCCTACAACCTACCTAACAACTTTTGAAATTACCCTCAATAATAACAATAACCTTTTCTCTCTTACATTTTGTAGGTCTTTTTTTTCTTTATTGAGGAAAGAGATGCAATATGAATATTCGGAATAAGTATTTAGCTCGAGAAATAGCTATCTACCTACGAACACATGAAAATGAGGAAACTTACTTGCTGTCATGCACTTGCTCATCTATCGATTTCTGCTGCTGCAATTTCTCATAAAATCCCTTCCACATCGATTCTTCATCCATTGTGAATAAATTGTATTTACCTACCACCAAATATTTAGCACCAAACAATTGCTAGTTACAGCGTAATTACATCAAACTACCGGCACTGTTATAGTTATAACTATATGCAGATCTAGTGAGTCACAAAAATAAGATCGGAGTCATATATTCTTCCACGCAATGTCGTAATCGGCACTAACTTCACGGGAATCTTAACCGAAACGGAACCTCTCGCGACACGCGATAACTAAATACTGTACTGATTCAGCTGACCGTCTTTATAGAAAGGTCACTGACACTGGCAACCAACAAAGGTATGTAGGCGTTGCAGTTTGCGGTACACTTCTAAGCCAAAACGCGAGATTTAAATAAAATAAAAAGTAACAACCGGTTTGTTTTGCTTAGTGTTTGGCCGACGCGTCTGCGTTTGGTACTGACTGACGTAATCGAAAGACTCAGCTGTTGAGCTGGCGCGTTTTGCGTTCGGTCACGCCAGCGCTCAAACTACGTACTACATGCCATGCATCAACTCACTGGCTTTTAATGTCATACAATCACTATGTAAACAATGTGAGCTAATTCGCACCTAATATGTATTTCCTTTTCTTATTTGGTTTAGTTTTTAACGTTAGTCCTTCGAACAATTCATTTTTGAAATAGAAATATAAATGTTTTGTGATAAATATTATCATTACAAAATTGCTATCAACTATTCAACCTTTCCATTCATGAACGCATTAAACCACCAAATTACCATGACGTCTTAACGCGATTCTGTTTAGGCTCAGTTGTCAGGGACTCAGTTTAGGTCGTGAATCGCGTTAAGACGTTATAGTAATAAGGCCCCAGTTCACCAGTGACTGTGGACCACCGTCCACTCCACTTGTGACATTGGCAACTCTTTTATTTTCTGCAATAGTGCGATGTCACAAGTTATCATTAAACAAGTCGAATTAGTTTCCTTAATAATGAGACCATGACCATGACTAATGTTCATCAGAAATTTAATACTCTCATACATTAACACATGTATGTTATGTCTTTATGACATTGAGATGATAAATATTAATATTTATTGATACTAAAACAGTTAACAACTATTATTTTCATACAGTATGATTATCTCTGTCTATCGTGGTTGGTTAACGTGGGCATTAGCCTGCCAAGTTGCCATTGCCAGCCACATATAAATATAATTCATTGTCTAGTAGCCTTTCTTACTTTAGAGTCTTATCAAGTTATCACATTAACGTTTTGCGCGCGAGTACGCAGCGATCTACAATATAATTATCATTCACTAATATTTTCAAGTACTAGTTGTTTTAAACTCGCTAATTAACAAAGGTAGAATCAATTTTAAATGACACACCTACTAGGTAGACACAACAATACACAAATTGCCCTTAATATATTTGTCACATCATTAGTTAGGGCTCATTAACTCATTGTCACATTATTAGCGTTGCTCATTACCCCATTAGGCAGATCTAAACGAAGCCATACATAAGTACCCAATTAAGGACCTTATTACGTTGTAATACGGTTTATAAATAGTGAACTGTGTCATAAAGGTATGACACAAGTGTCCTATATGGCGTGGGTAAATAGGCACGGTTATACAGGTTGGGCTCGTATCTGAATAACTTTAACCATATATTCCGCTCTTTGATTCCGTTACCTAGTTAAAGAAATACAAGTTATGCATCTTATCTTATCTTCCAGAATAAGCGGCACGATATACTTCGAGTAATGGGCATCTTTTGTGTCGAACTATACATATAGGTCCTATAGACCTACTCAAAAGCGTATCTCGTTCTGTAACTAAGCATAGTTAAAAAACGATATAACCCTAGGGATATTTGTTCCTGAGTTATGGATGTTTTCTATGTATTTAAGTATTTATATCGTCTATTATATATATATCGTCGTCTAGTACCCACAACACAAGCCTTATTGAGCTTACTGCGGGACTAGGTTGATTTGTGTAAGATTGTCCCATAGTATTTATTTATTTAAGTACATAAAACATAAAAAAATCTAGGTACTTGGCATGACCTACATTATAAATAAAAATTTAAACATAATATGTACTTATGTTGATATAGTACCTATGGTTATAATCTTTTGTGCCCACCCTGTATATTGCGCTTATTTGTGTTGGTGCAGTAGCTCTTTATGAATATGCAAAGGTAAACTTACTAATAACAAAGACATAACATACATGTGTTAATGTATGAGAGTATTAAATTTCTGATGAACATTAGTCATGGTCATGGTCTCATTATTAAGGAAACTAATTCGACTTGTTTAATGATAACTTGTGACATCGCACTATTGCAGAAAATAAAAGAGTTGCCAATGTCACAAGTGGAGTGGACGGTGGTCCACAGTCACTGGTGAACTGGGGCCTTATTACTATAACGTCTTAACGCGATTCTGTTTAGGCTCAGTTGTCAGGGACTCAGTTTAGGTCGTGAATCGCGTTAAGACGTTATAGTAATAAGGCCCCAGTTCACCAGTGACTGTGGACCACCGTCCACTCCACTTGTGACATTGGCAACTCTTTTATTTTCTGCAATAGTGCGATGTCACAAGTTATCATTAAACAAATCGAATTAGTTTCCTTAATAATGAGACCATGACCATGACTAATGTTCATCAGAAATTTAATACTCTCATACATTAACACATGTATGTTATGTCTTTGTTATTAGTAAGTTTACCTTTGCATATTCATAAAGAGCTACTGCACCAACACAAATAAGCGCAATATACAGGGTGGGCACAAAAGATTATAACCATAGGTACTATATCAACATAAGTACATATTATGTTTAAATTTTTATTTATAATGTAGGTCATGCCAAGTACCTAGATTTTTTTATGTTTTATGTACTTAAATAAATAAATACTATGGGACAATCTTACACAAATCAACCTAGTCCCGCAGTAAGCTCAATAAGGCTTGTGTTGTGGGTACTAGACGACGATATATATATAATAGACGATATAAATACTTAAATACATAGAAAACATCCATAACTCAGGAACAAATATCCCTAGGGTTATATCGTTTTTTAACTATGCTTAGTTACAGAACGAGATACGCTTTTGAGTAGGTCTATAGGACCTATATGTATAGTTCGACACAAAAGATGCCCATTACTCGAAGTATATCGTGCCGCTTATTCTGGAAGATAAGATAAGATGCATAACTTGTATTTCTTTAACTAGGTAACGGAATCAAAGAGCGGAATATATGGTTAAAGTTATTCAGATACGAGCCCAACCTGTATAACCGTGCCTATTTACCCACGCCATATAGGACACTTGTGTCATACCTTTATGACACAGTTCACTATTTATAAACCGTATTACAACGTAATAAGGTCCTTAATTGGGTACTTATGTATGGCTTCGTTTAGATCTGCCTAATGGGGTAATGAGCAACGCTAATAATGTGACAATGAGTTAATGAGCCCTAACTAATGATGTGACAAATATATTAAGGGCAATTTGTGTATTGTTGTGTCTACCTAGTAGGTGTGTCATTTAAAATTGATTCTACCTTTGTTAATTAGCGAGTTTAAAACAACTAGTACTTGAAAATATTAGTGAATGATAATTATATTGTAGATCGCTGCGTACTCGCGCGCAAAACGTTAATGTGATAACTTGATAAGACTCTAAAGTAAGAAAGGCTACTAGACAATGAATTATATTTATATGTGGCTGGCAATGGCAACTTGGCAGGCTAATGCCCACGTTAACCAACCACGATAGACAGAGATAATCATACTGTATGAAAATAATAGTTGTTAACTGTTTTAGTATCAATAAATATTAATATTTATCATCTCAATGTTAATAAATAACTAAAATAATAATTTGTTCTTATTTACGATAGAGGCTCACCCAAAATGAGGTAAACGGAGTGAACTAAAAATATATAACTTTGTATTTTTTTATATTCGCGACTCCACAAGCCCTAATTATGAAATTTATATTAGGCGAATGAAGAACTGAACTCATAATATGAGTGTGTTCATCCTATGTGTTGACAAATGTCCAATATGAAAAGACAGCAACATTATTGTGTTCAAAACACTTGGCATGTGTAATCATAGTTTGATGTTAGGTGCCTTAATATTTTAATGGAAGGCTTGGGACACTAAATTATTAGATCGCAGTGACCGTCACCTCGGCCATGACATTCGCTGCAATGCGCAATAAAATTCTAGCATATTAAGGCCATACTGAAAGTTCCTGGAGTTCCAAATAATATTTTTTAATAAATGTATAATCAATTATCACACATTCTTAACACATTTACCGCTAAGGATTTTTCGTAGCGTTACGCCGTAGCCGATAACATGCATTTCCCGCTTTGTAGCGAAAATGGCGCGTAGAGGGGTGACGACAACGTGTCGTCATTAGCAGTGAATGGGTTAAAATAAATACCTAGGTACACCTTTGCTAAAATACAAATATAGCGTTTACTTGTTAAGTTCAATCCAAAAGAAACATAAAATATAAAAATAAATGCTCACAAATATTGTATAATTATACAGAAACAAACACGAATGCTTACAGATGTTAAGTTAGATTTGGCAATAAGTCCGTCATTTTTAGATACTTTTTATGTGCTACAATGAAGTTTAAAAACAAAGTAAATAAAAAATAAATTATCTAAGCATTCGCTGGAACTATAAGCTGGCCATATACCCCCTGCCAGATCTGCCGATAAATGTGGCGTTTTCAGGCTAAAAGTACCACATTTTCGGTTATCAAAAAGGCTCTACTGTCCTACTTTAATAATCACTTAGATATCAACCTTATCAACAACCGACAATGTGTCACTTTAGCCTGAAAACGCCACAAATGTATGAGTTTGTCTAGCGGATGCCCGGCGGACATACCCACTATGTAAATCTGACGGATTGCCCGAACGATTTGGCCGGCAATTGAGTAACGCGAGAGATCCAGTCACGTAACCATAGCCACCATAGGCACCTCTAGCTTCTACAGCTTTATTGAACGTCGAACTTTTTTCAACCCTGCAAGCGTTCTAATCTGTAATCTGCAATCTTTGGTTTTCAATAGCATTGCTGTGTATTGTACAGATTTGATAAAACATATTTAGCTTAAAGCAATATTTGTACTTACCCACGTTTGCGTATCGTATTAATCAGATAATTCAACGCGCTACTGTGTTTCCCTGTTTTAGTGTAATACCTATTAATTACTGATTAAAATTGTATTTTATTCAATGAATAATTTCCAAAATCTGGAAGAGCGCTCTGCTCCTTACTTCTGTCTACAGAACTAGAAACATATGTTCTGCTTTCAATGACTGTGTAAATCGAATAAAAATCAACTGGCAATTTAAAATTGTTCCGAATAGAGCATTGTAGAGAGAAACGAGGTGACACCATCCCGTGGTTTAATGACGATGTCACCGACAGTTAGCTGTGTTATTCACACATACCAAACTGATATATTTCCTTCTTAGTCCAACCAGAAGTGGTGTTTCCGATGACGGCCATACCTTGTTTTGTCCTGTCATGGATAAGAGGATAAAATGGTCAGTAAATCGAACGTCTAAAATGACGCGCGAAAAGCCAAAGAGATGAATACTAGAGACGCCCATACCATACTTCGACCACGCGGAAATGTTTCAATCCTGAAATGAGCTCAATCTACAACCAATCGTCCTTGCGGTGTCTACGGTCGTCATGGCAACGGAGAACAAACAAACTTTAAAACACTTTTTCACACCACATTCATAAAAGGGTTTTTCTGTTCAAGCTAGGAGGGATCAAAGTGGCACTTTTCTTCCCTGCTGAGAGGGATCAAAGTGGCACTTTTCTGTTCAAGTATTACACATTTTTACGTTTTCGGGCATTAACTAGTGACATAGTGGTGTTGATATGATGCTGTTTTCGGCTTTGTTTATTTACTCTTAGTTGGTTTAAAAAGCAGTACATATGTGTCACACGGTATCAACATTATTTTCGTCTTGGGGAGCGTTCAAGTATTACGTAACGCAATTTTTGGACATTTTTGACCCCCCCTCCCCCCCATGTAACGCGCCGTAACGTTTTTCTCTACCCCCCTCCCCCTAGTAAAACGTTACGTAACCACCAAGGGCACCAAGTGACCATTTTTTTACCTAAATGCCACAATTATGTGGCGTAAAGTACCGGAAAGTCGCTAAAATACCTTTGTTATTGTTTTAATTGCGTTAATATTATTAATAACATTTGAAAGGTCTTGTCTTTAAAAGCAAGAGATTAAGTACTGGTAAGCCCATTGGTTGACTGGTAGAGAATGCCTTAAGGCATTAAGTCCACCATTTGTACTACTTTTATTGTGCAATAAAGATTAAATAAATAAATAAATTGTACTAATGGCCAAAAAAATCGTAAGGCATCTGCTTAAACCCTTCTCGACATATCAACAGACAACCTCACAAGAAGTGGCGAAAACTTGCATGATCTTTTGTATATCAAACTAGGTACCACGAGCTTGTTTGCGGTTTGAAGGATTGGGCAGGGTGGCGGCAGGAAACTTTTCGGAAAGACAGATTTTAATGCACTCCTCAAGCGGGAACAGCAGTATTCATTCATCCGCGCATTTCATAACGTACTATTCAATCGGGAATCTCCTTGAGAAACTTGGGAGATTTTAATTCCCTATTTTTTTGAATTAACCCTTCAGACAAATCGTTTTTCGTACCAAAATCATTACTGTTGTGATGAGAGTAAATACGCGACCGTTCTGAAGGGTTAAAAAACAATGTAACGTAACGCGTAGTTCAGAACCCCCCTCCCGGCCCTGTAACGCATCGTAACGTTTTAGAAGACCCCCCCTCCCCCCAAATTCGTTACGTAATACTTGAACGCTCCCTTGGGCGTTAACGCTTGAATCCATTATTACGCTCAGGATTCTACCTCCTCCTCCTCACTACGTTCGGGATTCAATTGTAGAATCCATCGCTTCATTCGGAATTCAATGTAAGTACGCCCTCCCCGGAAATATATCATTTTGATTGATCCCTTGTAACACAGTCTACTATTTCCCTTTAAGAGTGTCTCTATGCTTCTATCTCGGTGTGAAAAGCTGAATAAGCGGTGTAAAAGACAACAGCACAGAGCGTTTCTTTTTTTTAATTAATTAAACGGTCAGTGATTCAGCCAGTTGCGCACTCGCACACAATGGTGGTTACTGGTATGATGTAAAGATTTAGCGTCAAGGTTGGCCGAACGTACTAGTGATACTATGGCTCTATTCAAGGCTATGAGGTTTGGTTTGTTTTACACTTTTTATGGCAATTTGGTGTTTACGTGACTAAGTTTACTGAACTTCTTTCTTCAACTTTTAACTTTCCCTAGCCCTACTTAGTTTGGGTCTTGTCTCCTTTGCTCATTTGGGATGTAATCGTTTCTAGAGTTGCTGCAGTTTCCAAATTCCAAATCACGAGGTTGACCACCTACTCTTCGGGAATTTTCGCAGAAACCTTTTGTTCCCTTCCACTTTCACTATTACAAAATCGTCAACTCTCTTCAAGTCCTCGAGACTTGTCCATGTGATCGCACTGCTATTGAACTTGTAGTTGTTAAATTGTTTAATAAAGTTAACGAAAGTAGCAGGGGCGTAGCCAGGGGTATTGGCGCCCGAAGCAAACGGCGCCTCCCTCTTCCTGATCAGCAGCAACCGGGGCACCCACCCCCTCTGCTCCAGTGTTTTGGATGTTGACAAATTTAGAGACTTCCGCCAGACTTTTGGTAAGACATAGGATAGATAAGACTATTTTTAGGGTACCGTATACCTCAAAAGGAAAAAACAGAACCCTTAAAGGATCACTTTGTTTACCAAAATTCAAGTGGGTAATTTTATCCTACTCATACAATTTAAATTTTGTTAGAGCGGCACGCGTTGGTTGGTTTGTCGATTTTCGTCGTCGTTCTTAAGTTCATTGTGCTTGCTTCCTATTATTTTTTGCTTCTCTCAATCTCCCAGCATAGTCTACAAGGTCTCTACATTACATTATAAATAGGTACTTAAATATAACAAAGTCACGTTTTTCCTTTGGATCAAAGGCACTTTTTACACGAAATTCTTTATAATATACCTTCCTATATAGTACATAAGTACTATATTGGAAGGTATAGTATAAGCAAGTATAGACTTGCTTACACTATATATGTGGCAGTTATTAGAAAAAGGTACCACTTATCCGGTTCTTAATAAGATCCATTACCAAATGATTTTTATGGCATTAGCGCCTTATCGGCTTGCGACAAAGTGGTACTTACCTTTTACAAAAAAAAGGCCAAGTGCAAGTTGGAATCGCGCACCGAGGGATCCGTTCAGTCAGTGTCAAACATATCTATACAATTAAAGCTGTACAGATATAGACTTTTAATTGGAACTGCATCTTGTAGTAGAAATTTGAATATGATTTGCTTTCTTTATCGTGATACGTGTGTTTATTGCTCTACCCAATGATATTAAAATATTAGATGATAATAAATTTAAGTTTAAGCTGAAAACATTTTTAACTGAAAATGTATTTTATAGTTTAAATGAATATTTTGAGTCAAATGAAACAGCAAAACAGTTATACTAAAATTGTTTGTATAAATTACTTAGATTGTAGTTGTTATTTAGTTCTAAGACTAAATATTTATTACAATCGAAACGAGTAACTGTTGATACTTACCTTATACATATATAATAACTTTTTTTGTACACAGTTTACAATTAATAAATTACTTACTTACTTACTTACAAGACGTCAGTCCCATGTAACGACGGATCGGATCACTCGTTTTCACGGCATATTAGTATTAATGTGAGTTGGTTTTTCCTTGATATTTTTTTTATCACGTAAACCGATTTTTAAACTTTATTTAAAAGACGGGCACAATGATATCATATAAATTTAAAGAATAAAAAAACAATCTAAGGCGGTTAAACTTCAAAAGTTCAGACTACTTTTTTTTAATAAAATTTGTTTTTTTTATGTATTTAGGGCCAATATTATATTTTTCCTGTTATATTATATTATATTATGTTAACGTTCTGTAAAACATTAATGTTTTTTCCTTCGTAAACGTCGGAGATGAAGGGGGAAATGGTTTTTTTTTTCACAATTTCGTTAATAATTTAAAAAAATCACTGTTAATTTTTTTTAATAATTTAGATTGTGCAAATCACCCTCTTTCAAATGATACCCCACATGACCCAGTAACTTAACTTCTAATTTTTGTCCCTGTTTTATCGGGCATTTTTCATTGAAATTAAATTAAAATGTATGATAAATCCAGTCTCAATGTGTCTAGGTTAACTTTTATAACTATTCTTAATTTCAAATCGGTAGCTTAGCTCGAGTTATTTAACGATGTGACAGACAGACAGATACACTGAGTCACACCCTAAGGGTTCCTATTCACCAATTTGGTACGGAACCCTAAAAACGATCACATTATTAAAGTTGCAAGTTCATTAAGCTTTTACACTAGCTGCTAAGTAAGATCTTACTGGGATGGCTGAGGTTTTTAATTATGTCTCCTCCCTCTATTACCTTGGGCTAGTACCACAAAAATCGAACGACTGTCACACTTGTTTATTAGAATGACAAAGAGTGGTAGGCGTGCTGGTCTAATGTGTAGTTCGAGACATAAGGCCCTGTGGGCTTGGATAAAATGGTTATGAAACTACTACGCAAGAAATAGCCATAAAACTACTATACAAGAAATGGCTATAAAACTGCTATGCAAGAAATGGCAATAAATCTACTACGTAAGAAAAAGCTATAAAACTACTACAAAAGAAATAGCTATAAAACTACTACACAAGAAATTGCATTAAAATTACTAGGCAAGAAATGGCAATAAAACTACTACGTAAGAAACGGCTATAAAACTACTACGTAAGAAACGGCTATAAAACTACTACGCAAGAAATGGCTATAAAACTACCTACTACGTAAGAAATGGCTATACAACTACTCTTGCGCCGATCTATGTTTTAACGTTTTAAAATACCTAGGTATTAAACTATCACATAAATGTTTGTTAGAATAAACTAAAAATTGTCGCATGTTGTCATATCTAAGCTACCTACTTCTGTTTGAGCTATTTTCGTGTTTTATACAATGCATGCAACGCCTTGAGATACCACCAGCATACTGAAATTAAATTACGGCCACCATTTTCAATTTCTAGCTATAATTAATAACGTCACTGCAATAATTATCGGCACAACCATACACTTAGGTTATCATTGAAAAAATGTTAACGATGAGGCATTTAAACTATTCCTGGGTTACCTAAATACTCAATACTCAATATCATAATTTACTAAATGTACATAGGTATAACTACAAAAATATTTTCGCATATAAAGCAAATTTTCCAGGATTGCGATTAGATTGAAGGAAGTACCTACCAAAAGTACTAATTTACAGATCAAATCGCGCTCCAGATTTTCGACGAAATATAAGTATTTAAGCCGAATATAATGATTGGCATACTTTCACCTAGCTAAATACCTAATGCCTGTAAACTACAAGACTAATTATTATAGAATTTGGGTTAATCAACTATTCCTTGTAATTCTGTCCCGTCAGCCAGGGGACAAAAGTTTGTTAGAAGAAAGGTTGTAGTATGTTCTACTGACATGCTTGGTAGATGGCCAATCGTAGAAATGGAATATAACACAAATGGAACAACAACAAAAAAATCGCTTTGTGAATGTTAATGCCATAAAATCGTGATTTTATCAGTGACCCAGGAAACCGTAGTCATGGCAACTAGTTACAAGAAATAGTTGATTAACCCATTTACTTCTTGCTCCTTTTTTCCTTTATAACTGTATAATAAGGATCATTAGAAGTTTTTTAGGGTTAATTCAATTATAAGGTAAATTAATGGCAAGAGTACGAGTATCTCAACGGATGTTGAATCACTCGGTAAACCTTAAACTTATACGAGCAGGTATTTAGTTTGTTTATTTAGTCTCTGATGAAGGTGATAGATAAGCATCTTGAGGAAATTTAACATGTAACCAATTTACATTCAGCAGATATTTCATGCACTTTTGTTATGGGACATTTTACGAGAATGTCTCTTCCGAAATGTGATTTTTCTAATTTTTGTGTTGTTTGTCACCAATTGGGCGACGTTTTCACTAAGAGAGTAGATTCGAGGAACCTTTATTTAACCCAATTTCCGATTTGGGCAGTTATATACGGCTGCACAACAACTATTTATAAGTACATTGACACATATGGCTAATCTTACATTTAATTGAAATACCTAGCCTAGCTACCTGTATACAACTACTACTTCAGTAAAGCTAACAAAGCTTTTAAGTTATCAAACGGCTATAGCAAGTCAGCGGGAAAATAATAGTCTGTAGTTATAATATTTTACATTAGATCTCACACTTATATCGATCAATAATTTTGATTTCTTTAAAAAAACTTACGGTCTCTTGCTGACAATCTCCGCATCACGCAATTTTTTGAACACACACTTCCAAGGGTCATCATTTTTCGGCTTATGCAGTTTCACTCCTAAACTCATCTTTTATAAATGCACAAAATATAAAAATTCTCCAGATCACTGAAATAAGGTTAGCTTTTCTAGAACACGAATTAACCTTAAATGCACCGATTCACGAAAAATATTCGTTTTCTTCTAATCAGATTAGATTCTGAGTAGATTAGATTAGATCCAACAACCAATCATAAAATACTAAGTTGTTTTTAAAATCTAAAAGCTTTCGACGGATCTACGCGAATTTTCAGGCTTCACATAGCGGCGAAGGTTACAGACTGACGGCGGCACTCAAGTTCTCAGTATTGTTTGCGTGAGGTTTACCCGTGATCTAGAGTTCCCTGGGAGGATTTGTAACCCAAAACTATTAGCATAGAAAATTATTAATGATATTTTTCAAAGGACGCTCATTAGCAACGTGTGTTTTTGTTTTTACATTTAGGGCGTGTGATTAAGAAATAATAACTGTATTGTTGTTATTATAAGTAAGTAATTTAACTAATATCAGCAAAAATATTATAATGGCTATTAAGTGACGAGAGATAAATAAGCGGCTTTTATTTATATATGATTATATATTACAATTAATTCAACTCGCAGTTTTCATTAACGGTGCTGTAAAATCTCAAAAGAAAACTTAGGTATACCTTTAAACGAGCAATTCTTGGGAAAACTCCCAGAAATGAGACCACAAATGAAATTATGATGCGTATTGTTGAGTTTTCATTTATTTTCCGAGCTTCGCTCGCCCAGTGACTAAATAAATGAGTCACAATCAAAATATACCATTTACATATTTTGTGCTTGTTTTTAGTAAAATGTAAGAACCACTTTGTCTCTTGTTGATAAGGTTCATCTTTAAATTAACCTTTATTATGGCATGTAGTGCCTGTCGGCAACCGACAAAGCGGTACATTTTCCAAAAAAAATTACACATTGCTAAAAGGATGATAGCTTTCAGGCTCCTTGACGCTGGCTTAAAATTTCGTTACAGCTTCATTATGATTGCTTATACTAATGAGAGTTATGCGTAATTTACTTTCGACGTTCTTTTATATTTTTTTAAAATAGGTAAGTAATGCTGTAAAAATATGTTTGGTACTTTATGCTTAATAGACTTTTAGTTTTATTAGAATATTTAAATATTTGTTTTCTATAAAAAAATATTTAGGTGCCGTAAATAATGTAATTCTCTGAACACTTTGAAGTTTTTATACAGAATAAATATTATTATTGAGCTTAAGCTTTGCCACTTTTGACCGTGCCCACAGAACCCTTAGACATTTCAACTCTACATTTCTATATGAAATGCCCCGTTTAGAAAGGTACGGTAGTCATGAAACCAACGAAGCGGATTATAAACAGTAAGCAATCGACCATAAAACGCTAAGAGTTGTTGAATTGTAACATAAAAGTTAGTTTAATTGTTGATAATGTAAAAATTCTCAAAATATTCTGGACGTGGTGGAACTGACAATATGACACCAGTTTTTTTCAATATTTTTACTACGGAACCTAAAAACGCCTGACGTAACAGGTAGGTAAAGGTGCTTGTGCTAAAAATACCAACTTTTTTTAATCTGGAGGGATACCTTGGACTGTTTCAGGCGCAAGAATTGTAATAAAAGAAGTGATGCTTTACGCATTAAAAAAACAACGTGACTCAATGAAAAAATAAACAATGTGACATGTAGATTTCTTAAGAATAACCTCGGTGAGTGACAAATCCTCTCATAATATGCCTGAAACTGACAAGCGACTTAAGTCTAGATCGACAGAAGCATTGTCGCCATCAGATATATCGGAGCGATCAAGGTGTTCACAAATATTTAAACTCGCCTTTATTGCCACGGCGGCAGAGTGCTTGTTCAGATATTCTGACCACTCTGTTCGCTTATATCTGATATCTTATGGCGACTGTACACAATAGTGCATAGTATGTTTAAGAGTGACTAATGAGGAAATGCTAGGTACAGTGCAGATGAAGAAACATTAATAGTTATTTATTATACAAGGGGGCAAAGTTGTTGTTTAACTCTCGGGCTTATATTGAGACCCGAGCAAGCGAAAGATTTCAATACCTGGAATCTTGAGCTTTCCGAGGGTCTCAAGGCACGAGAGTTGAACAAACTTTGCCGCCGAGTGTAATACAACATTTTTCCCCTCACTATTGCGAGGAAAATACAGACTACATACGATTATAAATCTTATCCACATGTAATTTATCTTGAAGAAACCATCAAAAATCAATTTCAAAATTTGTCATAGAGTAAGTACCTACGCTTCTGGTACTTAGATATTGCCAACAGCTTACCAAGTGCGGGATAAGACATGATCACATGACCAATTTAAGGTGTGACCTCCGATTGCGCATATTTACTATGGGCATATAGGACTCACTTATACTGGACTGGTGGTAAAGTGATAGGAATTAGATTACTTTGCCCCACATGTGGGTAAAATGCGTTTTTCCACGCTAGTTTTAAAGGACAAAACAGCGCTTTCCGAGCTAGTGAGGGGAAAACAATATTATTATAGAAAGTAGAACAGGAAAGATGACAGCATCTTAAGTATATCCTACGACAGACGACACGATAACTCTATCTTTTTGTAACGCCATTTATAATCGTTTATGGAAACGTGGAAAAGAAAATAGAATTCAGCCATAAAATCTTTGAGCTTCGGTATTGGTTACTTATACTGAAAATGGAGGGTGTTTTAATACATAGACCTTAACTTTTATAACTTAAAGCTAATGCTTTTGGGATAGCAAGACTTACTATTATGGTTGTCCAAGTTGTCCTGTTACGTTAAGATTGAGCTAATTGCAAGTGGACACCATTGTAGGTTTTTTCTTCATCTTATCGTC
The DNA here is from genome assembly GCA_949128165.1 of Lathronympha strigana. Lineage (NCBI taxonomy): Eukaryota > Metazoa > Arthropoda > Insecta > Lepidoptera > Tortricidae > Lathronympha > Lathronympha strigana. The sequence goes on from OX421911.1 coordinate 9,560,507, forward strand.
CTAAAAAAATTAACTTACCTCATAGTTTTTTCGTCTATTGCTACGAGTAGTCTGCTACTGACTTCTACTGCTGCTGCTGACTTCTACTGCTGCTGCTACTGAACTGTCTTGCCAGATTATACCTACCTAATCTAACACACATTGGTTGTGTCTCCAATAAAATAAAATGTAGGTAAGTGGTTTTGGGACTGTATTTGATTAAAATTCTTAGGTAGGTACTTCATTAAGATATACTTTAAACAAATGCGATGTCCACATATATTCATCAGATTCAATATATGTAGGTATCTTATTTAGCTAAGCAGGAAAAATATAAATATGTTTCCTTTAGTTTGTTTTTGCTAAAGGTAATTTATCTGCACGGATTCTCAGGGCAAATCCATGGATAACATATTTATTAAAAACAATTTCATCATCATCATCATATAAGCCATAAGACAACATAGGCCTCCCCTTTGGACCTCCACATGTACCGGTTGGAAGCGACCTGCATCCAGCGTCTCCCAGCGACCTTCATAAGGTCATCTGTCCATCTTGTGGGTGGACGTCCTTACGCTGCGTTGCGACTAACTAAAGTCACCGACATAGCCCTCCGGATTAGCAAGCTAAAGTGGCAATGGGCAGGCCACATCGCACACAGAGCAGATGGCCGATGGGGGCGAAAAGTGCTCGGGTGGAGACCACGGCTTGGCAAATACAATTTAAATACATATAATTGACGAAGGACAAAGTTTTTTGCTTTTTGTTGCGGCAACCGCGAACTGAGGGCCTACTACGAACATCGACAATTGGCATTGACGGAATAAGCCCTTATCGCTCGATTATGCAAGTGTGACAGAGAGGAAGATACGAATTTTCGTTTGTTGCATTTTCGTAGTACCTAGTAAGCCTGAATTCTATTCATCGTAGGTACCAAAATCGAGGCATGAATGTAAAATTAATGTCTGTGGATCTGTCATTTCCTAAGAGGATATGTTGTGGTTATCCACTTCTGGTAAATTAGTAATTCCATTGACTTATAGCATTAAGTGTCAAATTCATACACAGCAGAACTACCCACACTGTTAAAAGTATATAGGCTGTTGGCACTTACGGAACGTCTCGTTCGCAACAAGACTATGAAGAAGAGTCGCAACTGCTGCACTTTTATGGCGTCATTTTTTTCGGCCGATTGGGTGTCCATTTCTTTTATCCTATATCTATGAGTAATTCGAATAAGGCCCCCTTTTTTTATTTGGGAAAATGCATCCCGTCCCTGGGGCGGGTAAGACGGAATCCGGGGCAAAGCCCCAACTACCGTCTGAAAACCCAACGATTGCATCTCCGTCTTTGACGGGGTGATGCAGGATCGCAAATAGCATTATAATTACTCCAGCGGGCAGCCCGCAGACGAACTGCTGGACTCGAATAACCTCTTGATAATCGACAAAATCCGCATTGAATGATTTTATCATTTCATACTCGGATCATTTGCTTGATTCAAGCGAACACATATTGTCCCAGCTAATTTAGCCTATAACTTCATAATGTTACCAAGGCAAGGCTGTACAATTGTAAACAAGCCCCGCATGTCACTGTAATCTGCAAACAAGGTGCTTATCATCAGGGCGTCGTGATAAAACGCAACATACTAACATTAACACCTGCCTGACCATCGTTCGACCTTATTCCATTGTATTAGGGATCACAGGTGGTAATTTAACAGTGTTGGCAATAGTATTACTTATTGCTGGAACATAACAAAGTCGAAAAAGAGGCAGTCAAGCGCGTCGTGGGGGCCTCTATAAGTATTTTTTCTCAACATTGTGCTATTATGTGCTAACCATAAGTGTTGATGAGCCAGATGCAAACACCATCGAATCGCGCAGTCGCTATCGAGTAATACGAGTTTTAATCTACAGTAGAAATCTATAGTCGCTAGCGTCCACGTCAACGCACTATCAGCGTGCTTACCATGAGTTGTAGGTAGGTACGTAACCGTTTTCGATAGTAGTAGTGGTGGTAGGAGCGAGACGGACATACTTTCGAATGCCTCAGTCGCTATCGAATATGGTTATCATGGTAAGCACACAGTGCATCTTGCTCGCACTTGCGGGTCGAAGCGAGATGCAACTGTAGATAATAAAAAGAATTCGATTTCTACAACGACTCATGTGTAAGCACACAGTGAGCTTGCCACATGACCCTGGGGTAGATTCTCACTTTAAAGTGTGAACTGATTTTTGACATTGACACGACTCGTTTTGCATCTCGCGGGCGCCAGTCGCCAATCCTGTGCAGACGAAGGAACGATGAACATAAATAAATAATATTAAATAAGTAATAAATAAATATTGTAGGACAATCTTACACAAATCGAGCTAGTCCCACGGTAAGCTCAATAAGGCTTGTGTTGTGAGTACCTACTAGACGACGATATATATAATAGATAGATGCATATACATGCTTAAATACATAGAAAACATCCATATCTCAAGGACGATATATATAATAGATAGATGCATATACATGCTTAAATACATAAAAAACATCCATATCTCAAGGATAAATATTCGTGATTCGTGATTCTAAATACACAAATAAATGCCCAGACCAGGATTCGAACCCGGGACGTCCTGCTTCCTAGGCAGGGCCACTACCAACTAAGCTACAAGGCCGTTAAATTAAGTTTTTAAAGTCTGAACTATGTTCCGTGAGATTCCTATGAAATGGTATTTTTATTACGTGATGAGTAATAATGAAAAGGTCTCAGATAATATCTTATTTATTCGTAAAACGACGTGAAGCATGTAGCTAACTAACAACACACCCGTTTGGAATAACCCACTAATTGAAATCAGTTAAATCCGTGATTTAAATTTTATGATTTTATGAAAATTATCCTCGAACGTCACGTGTCGAATGTCAAGTGAAGTGAGTCGAATCAACTATCTTAAAAAAAATGATCGACATATACTTTTTAATCCAGACGATGTAGGTATTAGCCGGCCATATTCGTTCGGGCAATCCGTCAGATCTCCATAGTGGGGATGTCCGCAGGCCATCCGCCGGACAAAACTATACATTAATTGGTAGATCTGGCGGATATACCCAGACGTAACTATATGGGCGGCAATTGACGGGCCTACCCCTCTGCCGAATGGGTGTGACATAGCATCATACTCATTGTACGCATTGACGTACCTCTATCCGAAATAGCTATTTATAGGCTGCGTACGAGTAGCTGTACATTTACGTGCCCCTCCCCCGCAAAAATACTCAGACTTTTTGTAAAGAAAATGACAGACGTTGCCGGTTGGGTCCGCTGATCCGCTGGTCTTGAAACACCCTAAAAATTCTAGAATATGGTGTGTAAATAGATTAACATTTGATGTTTCTAAACTTAGGTATCGTACAGTCGCCAAAAGTTAAGTATATAGGAGCGGTCAAGGTGCCTAAAAATATCTGAACAGAACCTAACACCTTAACAATAGAAGCGTGCTCAGATGTTTGTGAGCACCTTGTATCTGATGGCGACTGTACACTGTAGCACTGGGAATGTTAATACAAAATGTCTTAAATATGGCGCGACATTAGGTATTCTCAAACGTCTATTACTCGTAAATCTAAAACGTCGTAGACTATCGTTTGTCTCTATTCGACACTTGTGTTGGTTAGAGCGTGACATATTCCGAGCTTGCTAAGTTTTATGAATAAGTTAGTTAGTCATGTTTGCTTTTGTTTTTCGGGGAATGAGTTTACGTATTTTTTGGCATGACGCAGCTCATACTTAACACATTATCGTTATACAGATTACCAAGCCAAGGACATCTTTTTATATTTTTCCATGCTCAACGTGCCACAAACATTAAACTGGCAATAGTATTGCATTAAAGTAATTAGAATGTTCTACAGACATTCAGCAGGTCCTTTCGTATGTCTAAAACACTATAATAGTTAGAATCTCCTCAATCCTCAAATCATTACCTCACAAATATTATGAAATATCACAATATATTTTTTGTTAGTATTTACTTTACTTACCAATTCCGTTTCGAATACCCTCTCTGTGTAGCCTCCCGTTTTGGCATTTTAGTAGAAAAGGAACATTCGAAAACACTAGACTAACACTGACACTAGCCGTTGCAAAACTAAACCCAAGCTGCCTAAAAGTGATCTGGGCCAGGCCTGATTGACTCATAAAACATTTTAAAGTCATTATTCTATTAAATATTTAAGGGTGTAATAATCATAATAGTATAAGAGGTAGCCCCGGAGAATGGTTAACGTCTGTGGAGCAACGAAAGTTTAGTTTTGTCTTACTTGTTTTGACAGTAACTGTAGGAAAAAAACTATACCCAGCGCTCTTTTTGGGGTACAGCCAGAAGGCCTAGTATAAAATTGTACGACATTAACTTCTCGATCGCGTTAGCGTATCGAGAGTTCAAATTATGTTTGCCGTTTATTTAAATCATCCGGCAACTTTTATATTTTGACCCCTCGATACGCTAACGCGGTCGAGAAGTTAATGTCGTACAATTTTATACTAGGCCTTCTGGTTCTGCCTGATATCTGGTCCGACTAAGCACGAATGAGAAAAGCTCTTGGCCAAACTATAGGCAGTTTGCTATTACATACTATGCTCATTATTACATAGGTAATTACTAGATCCAAAATATCCAAAAATCTGGCAGTTTTTGATGTTTGGCAGGCTGTCAGAGTGACAGGCCAGAAAAAACATCGAAGTGGTTTAATTTATAAAAAAATTATATTAAATCGTGTTTTACAGCGCCAGACATCAGTGGCGACTAATCAATAACATACTTTCCTTTTTTTAATGATTCAATCACTCTAACTCTTTGAAAATCATAGGAGCCGGTGGGAATGCGCTGCCACTTCATGACGCCACCTGGCTGGTTTTTTTCTTAACGTAAGCACTTGGCAATATTATATTCGAAGGAAATACATTATCTTACATTCGCCGATACACAACTCTCCGGATAGCAAAATAAGGCCCCACCCCCACTGGTGTGTTGTGTTTCGTTGCGTCGCGGTATGTCATGTCGCAGCGTTAGAGCTTTTCTATGAAAATACACGACGCAAAGCAGGGCAACGCACCAGCGAGCGTAGCCGGGCCCCAACTCATTGCCGTGCCTCCCTAAATCGTTCATAATTTTTCTGAACTAGCTCGCTGTCTATAATTAATAGTTAAGTAGCTAAGTAGCAGATTCACAAAAGAAATAAATTTGTCAATTGAACACTATGCAGCTGATTTCTTACTAAGCTACACAACGTAGGTACAGTTAACTAAAAAGAACCCTAGACCACTGTAGAACTACACATATTGACGAACAATCTGAGTTTAGTAACAGCGAAATTCACCTCTAAATGAATATATCGATTTATTTTAAAATAGAACTCACGGCGCCATCTGTTGTCAAAGCGCTGTACGACAACGCCATGTAACTAGCCGTCGTTGAAGCATTGTTAGGGAAGCCATTCGGAATGATGAGTCACTAATGTTATGTGAAGTTGGGGGCGCTAGGAGCGCTGATGCAGAACGGATTCAGGGTTCCATAGTCAGAAAGTCAGAAAGTAAGTAAATATTCTTCATTGCACCACAGATGAAACCAAATACAGAATATATGCAGGTACAATATAAATAACGATAGCAATAGGCGGTGTTATCACTAATTAAGAAACATTGCATTTATAGGCCTCCTACCTCCTAGACTAGTCAGTAGTGACTACCCTGCCCTCGTTGGACACAAAGTTAATAATATCCTAAATATTACAGGAAGAATATAATATTGATCCTAACTCAATTATTATAATTTTTTAATAAAAAAAACTTTACGGAACTAAATTTGTAATTTAACAAACTTATATCGATTTCTGTTCGGCGTTATCAGTTTATTCTTTTTATGTCGATGGTTAAAATCTTAAGAACTTATATTGATTTTTTTTCTTTTAATTTATATGATATCATGATGTAAGTACCGTTTTATAAATAAAGTAAAAAAAATTGGTTTACGTGATAAAAAAATATCAAGGAAAAACAAACTCGCATACTAACTCCATGTCGTACAAACGACCCAATCAGTCTATACATATGAGTGACGTCAAAATTCTACCTCTAGTTGAAGTTGCAACATAAAGTTTGTTTTACGGCACCCTCGGTGCGCGAGTCCGACTCGCACTTGGCCGGTTTTTTTATGGCAGGTCCTTCTTCTTCTTCTTCCTCGGTCCCTCACTGCTGAGGATCGCGACCATCTGTGCTCCGTCTCCATAGTGTGCGGTCATAAGCCATGTGAGTCACGTGCTGCATGTTCCCACCAACTATCCTCTTAACCGCATCAGACCATCTCGTAGGTGCTCTACCTTGCGCACGCTTGCCGTCCATTTGCCCCAAGATAATCTGCCTTTCTAGGTCGTGCTTTCTAGACCGCATGATATGGCCAAAAAAGCCAAGCGCGCGATGTTGACAAATTGTGGAGAGTCGTGTTGTGATCCTCAGCTCCTCCAGGATAGACGTATTGGTTCTCCTAGCCGTCCAAGGTATGCGTAAGAGTCTCCGCCAACACCACATCTCAAAAGCGTCGATTCTTGCACAATCTCGGCTTTTCAAGCTCCATGTCTCGGCACCATAAAGAAAGATCGAGAAGACCAACGATCGAATCAAGCGCACCTTAGTTGAACGACGAATATTTCTGTTCCTCCAGATCCTATCAAGGTTGGCCATAGCACTTTTGGCCATGCAAGATCTACGGCGTATTTCGTCGGTGCAGCCACCGTCACAGGTAACCATTGATCCGAGATACACAAACTCACTCACTTTTTCATATTTATTGAGTGCATCGGTTATTGGAAGTTTGTTCGCTCTGTCTATCACCATTATTTTTGTTTTAGAATGGTTAACCTTCAGACCAAGCCTAGCGCTCTCAACCTCAATTTTCTTCAGAAGAGATGCCATCGCCTCTTCGCTTGATGCCACTACTGTCGTATCGTCTGCGTATCTCAGATTGCTGACCCTGCGTCCACCTACTACGACACCGCCCGTCCAGCCGTCCAGTGCTTTCCTCATAATATGTTCGCCGTACAAGTTAAAAAGTTTCGGTGACAGAATGCAGCCCTGACGCACGCCTCGCTCTGTGTGGAAAGTATCGGACTTTTCATTTTCCAGTTTCACAAAACACGAGCCATCGAGGTATAAGTTCTGCACCAAGAAAGCAAGGTGTTCCGGTACGCCCATCTCAACCATCACATCCAACATCGTGCTCCATTGCACGCAGTCAAACGCTTTGGCGTAATCAATGAAGCACAGCACCAGTGGCGTGTTAAACTCGCGGCATTTCTCAATGAGAAGCCGGACGTTCAAAATCTGCTCGCGAGTTCCCTTACCAGCCACAAAACCGGATTGTTCGCTCGGTATCTGGTGATCTACGAAGGACGAGAGTCGTGCGTTTATAATTCGAAGGAGTATTTTGCTTGCATGTGACATGAGAGACAAGGTTCGGTAATTCTCGCACCTTCTTGTAGATCCCTTCTTATGCAGTGGTACAACAGCGGACTGTGTCCAATCGTTTGGCCACTGGCCAGTTCTCCAGATCTTATTGCATATTTGATGGATGATCTTCGTCCCCTCGTAGCCAAGGTGCTGCAACATTGCTGCCGATACACCATCAGGGCCCACAGCTTTATGCTTCAATCTTTTGATGGCATCCTGCACTTCAGAAAGCAACAGGTCTGGTTCCTTGATATGGTTGTCCCATCTTCTTTCAAGACCAAGTCCTTCTTCATCCCGATAGAGTTCGTAGCAGTAGGCTCTCCATCTATCTAATACTTGATCAAGCTCTGTCAAGGTGTTACCTCTACTGTCGTCTACTATCCAACTCTTAGGTTTGAATGTGCCTGTTAGTTGCTTAACTTTTAGGAATAAGTCTCGTGTTTGCGCTCTGTCAGCATGCTTTTCGATGTCATTGCAGATGTTGTTGATATGTTGGTCCCTGTCCCTGCGAGTGGATCTTTGAACCTCAGCATGCAACTGGTGATATCGACTGATGGCAGGTCCAGAAAAGTGTAAAAAAAACAGGAAGCATATCCTGCTTACGATTTTATCAGGAAAATTATTTTGAACATCTTCGGTCTAGCCGTTTTGGAATTTTCCTCAATAAAATATTTATAACAAAAGGACGTATGTGCCTGGATTTTATCAAGGCACTTATGCCATTTGGCTGGCACGATTTTTTTATGGTATTAAGGTACGGAACCCTTCATTACACGTGGTCAGACACGCAATTGGCCGTTCCGTAATCCTTTGTTAAACCAGCATGTGTTTCGTTCATTGAGTTAACCATTAATCAGGTAAACCTGCAATCAGTTGAAATTGCAGAAATGGTTATGTTTAGTGATATTGGACTACTGTTCACTAGGACGTCCCATTATCGGTCCAAAAAAGATGTGTTTTGATTTTATTTGCCTACTACCTATTCTGAAACCTATAACAATATCTTACATAACATACGTTATTAATATTAAAATTAAAATTAGAATTAACAATCACATAATTAGAATTTAAATTAACAACACATCATATATAAATTAATAACAGATCCATATCAAAAATAAAAAATAATAATAAAAACACGAACACGAATTAAAACAAAACTAACCTACGAAATCTCCCAAGTCGCTTCCCTGCGGGAGGGTGCCCATAACACTGGCCACATTCCCCCGCTGCATGGCAATGCCTATCCTCTGGCCGAGAAATGAGCCAGCCCTATGGTCACCTGTAGACTCAAAAAGTCTATTTTTTAAAGCTCTGAATAAGTTGAGGGCGCCAGGACCCCACGGCCCCAAAGTCTCCACCGCGAAAGCCACAAAGTCATGATTGCCACTAAGGCCAGCATACTTCCGCTGCTTTAAAACTTCCGCAGCCGAAGCCGCCCCGCCCGCCCTGACCGAAGTGGTGGCCACATGCGAAGGCGCGAGGGTATCCACGCAAGTGGCATCCCAAATTAGCGGCCTCCCCAACCGCCACGGAATGAGCGTCATTCCGTCGGGCCTCTTGCCATCGTCACGAGCCAAGCCAGGAGGCTCCAAAGCGGCTGCGACATACGTTATAAATATAAAATAAGAGTAGGACTTTCAACTTTCGATACATTTAGCAGTACCACTTTTACAGGTATCAGAGTAATATCTAAAATTCCCCAAATTTGCTCTTATAATATCCCATGATCAGTAGTACAGTCACCCTAATCAGTAATTATTAGAAAGTTTTTTTTTTATGCCGATTAGTTTGATAGGTAGGTAATTAGATATCATTGTTACAATAAGTAGACCAAACGATTACAAACAGTTCATAGTTCGTATCCTATAGGTATTTACTGCTACTGTAATAATTATATATTTGTACATTTGCTACATACTGTTAATGTACATATATATACCTATTGTCAGTAGTTAATTATTTAGTGCCCTACTTACAAAAATAAACAAGAAAGGGAAAATATTGTGGTGTGTAAATAATAGACAGTAGGTATGTAAATTAATCCTACTAGTACCTATGATTTGAATATGACAGGCGTTTGTATATGTTTGGACTCAATAAACAAATTAAATTTCGAGTGTACGATACTTTTAACCGAGATCATACTTGATAAAAAATACGACATTCCGAACCATCCGATATAGCCTTATTCTAGGACTTCATTGATATATCTGCACGCCTACCACGAAAAGCGAAAATTGGCATCGATGGAAAAAAAACTCTTTTTCACTCTCATATGCAAGTGTGACAGAGATGGAGATACAAATCCGCAACCGTTCGATTTTCGTGGTACATACTAGCCTTGATCTGACTTTTAGTGGCAATTCAGTCCGTGGTGCTGAAAGCAATTGCATATTTTTGACTTATTTTTGGTTATTAATTAGATATCTATAGGCACTGTCCGGGAGTCATCCCTTGTGAGAGTATAATAGGCGTTAACATAATAAGGCAGTGCTAAAGTTGGCTTCCTTGTGGATCATACTGAGTGTTTCCTGTAATAGGAGCAATAAATTTACTCGTAGGTAGTTTTCACTTTTTTATACTAACTAAATGTTATTTTTTATGTACGCCTAATTGACGGCTCTGGTCAATTAGTTTAATTAATTTACACTTACTGTATATATTTCGAGAATAAATGATTTTACTGTGATATTTTAAAAAAAAAAAAATTAGTTTAAAAAAAATGACTTCCGTTTGCTTCTAGTTCTAGCTAATTGTGCAGTAAATTAACGAAGTAGTATGCAGCTAATGAATAATTAATCCTGAAGCGAGTTCAATCACTCCTTTAGTCATCAAGCGGCAGCTTCCCGAGCCCCTGAGAAACTATATGTTAAGTCTTATAGCTGTAGACTTAACATATAGCGAGGCCAATTACCGAACAACGTCGCCCAGTCTGGCATGGGGATAAACTGCAACTTTACACGCTTCCCTAGCGGGTGTGGTAAAAAACATTTATTTGAGTGGGTACTTAACTACCTACACTTATCAAGGGCACTATATTGCGTGATTTAGTTATCAGTTGCAATAAGTAGCCACTTACAGATACTAACGATCGAGATGTTATCAATCTTAACATTTGTTTACATACCCTTTGAACGCGATCCGTTAAAGATGACCGGGTATAGAAAGCTTCCGCATGGAAATATCCATTTCGCAGAACATTCCGCTTGTGGTTAAAGTTTAAAACGGGAGCAATTTATGGCTTGCCGTAAAAAAATGGCAGACGCAGACCGTCATGATCTAAAATAAATAATGACTCACCTCGGTTCCTGGGCGCGCTGCTTCTTTCCTCGCCAAAGTATCAAACAATCCAATGTCCCTTTCCGAAACGGAGGTTTCAGCAACTTCCACCGACTTTTCAAAGTCTTTTTAGAACCCACTGTCCCCACAGACTCCTCACTAGGACTCACACTCAAAATATCTGGCTCCGAAATACCTTTCCTTAACGCACTATCACCACTAGAATTTTTAGAACACTTCTCGAAACCGGCCACATTTTCACTCACTGCTCTTCTCCTAGAAATAGGAGTTGAAGTAGCGAAATTCGATGTCCTCACTTCTACACCACTGTCTTTGAGATTAGATGAGGATGCATCTATTCCATCTTCACCGATACTATGTAATCTTCTTGCTCGTATAGGCACGTCTGGAGTAACGACTTTTGCGTTGAGGATGCTGTTTTCCTCAAAATGTCTGCTTTTTATGTTGCGATCGATGTCCACAAACGCAGTGATGTCCTCGCAGCTTCTGGCGTTATATTTGCTGAAGTCGAATCGCGATGTGGTTTGTTTTGAGGGGTCAGGATGTTCCATAATAGTCGCTTGTACGAGATTGTCTTCGCTCCTGGATAATTTTAAATTGGATTGAATCTTTTTGTGTCTGGCGGGGCGTTGCGGTGGTCGGACATGATTTATCGGTGCAGCGATTGGTTCGACTGTCCGCTTGTTGGGTTTGGAGTACTTTGCGATAATTCTGTTTATTTCAGCGCTGTTTTTGCGTCTGTTTGTGTGTCGCTTGAAGTGGAGCGGTTGTTGATAAGAGTCGGCGACACTCGCTCCGGCGACCCTTGTTGACCTCTCCCGCCACTCCGTCACTTTGTCTTCGAGTAATCGCTGCAGTTCCAGCGCCCGCATCACGGGGCCTATCTCTGGCATTCTGATTTCAGATTTCAATTATCGAATTATAAATTAAAATAGTTTTGGTGATTTCTTTGGTAACAAATTTTCATAACTAGTTATTGTATGCAGCATGTGCTTCGAATTATTTTTAAGTTGAACCTGAAAATGAAGAAATAAATACCAAATTACATTTTATTCAATTATTGACCGACCGAGCGAAGCGTCTCCGTATCAGCTTGGGCAAAAATGCTTTCGTGTGTCCGGCTGTCTGTCTGTTAATTTGTTCTCCTCTACAGGTCGCATTTCATGCACGTCAACCAATACTTGTGAAATTTTGTAAGCATGTTAGTTAAATTACTTTTTTTTCGTCGATTCAGTTTTGGAAATTTTCAAAATGGCGGGAAGCGCCATATATAGACTCCAACGGCGTATTTAGGACCTTTGTGCCAATACCAGTACCATCTTGCGAGGTCTACAGCTCACAGAGTCAGTAGTAAGAGTCGTAAGTATTTGTTTCTAAATTCGGAAGAATTAAATTTATTACGTTGTTGCTGATGCCCACGACTTTGTTCGCTGTGAATAATATTTATCAAATTGATATTCACAATTAGAAGGAATAACTAATCTACAAAAGGTTCCTAACGAACCTACCTGAGCGAAATACAAAGTCGCACTTATTTGTTTTTTTTATTAAATGTTTTTATGCAGATCAGATTTTTAACTGTTGACCTAAATATTTCTGTAGGGATGGGAATCATCAAAATTATAACTTGGTTCTACTATTATTGTGTCACATGTCACTCTCGCTCTTACATTAGGTACCTTATTTTAGAACGGACGGCTACGACCACTATATGCAACCATCATAGGTCCGCTAAGTTACTTATACATACTTTGAACGAAGATCAAACTTATTATTCACCTTCGCGTCTAGGATAATTTCGAGTACGCCTTAGTAGTCATTCTTTAGATTATATCATTAGGAAAATAATAGTGCTATAATTGCATATATAATTGGTATAAACAATAAATTATTTTTCTATGCAAGTATGCAGTCGTAAAAGTAATAAAGGAAGGAACCCACACCTAACTTCATCAAGCACAATAAGTCGGAATGTAATGCAGGATTTACTAATAAGAGGTACCTAAAACAGGGGCATTAACCGTGTTGGTATAATTGACTTTGCCGCGAATTAACGGTGCGAGGCCCTTGGGTACAGCTGTCTTTACTTAGCAAATAGTGTAGTGTGACTGGATTAAGAGGAGCCTTGTCTTAAACAATCACCACAAAACTCTAGCGTGAGATCTAAGATAGATAGATGATTGTAACTAAAGTGGAAATTGGAAATTTTATCTGTCTTCTACTCAGAACCGCGAGCTCTATCAATCCTAGTACGACAAAAAAAGTGTCCAAAAATTTCCATACATTTTCCAAACTTTCCATTGCGCTACCACCATACTAAATCTGTGCGAAAATGGTGGCGAAATGGAAAACCAATTTTGGGACATTTGTTTTCTTATGCTAGGATTGAAAGAGCTCGGTCCTGAATAGAAAACACATGAAAATGTCCAATTTAGCAAAAAATTATTTATCTACAACAAAAAATAAAAACACCCTGATAACCAGCCTTCCTAAGCTACAGTATGTTGACGTTAACTTAGAGCGCTAATATATTACCTATATCTCACTAGCAATCAAGAATGGTCATCAACTAATTCTCAGTTTTCTCTTTGGCAATTCAGCGGGGCAACGCGGCCAGTGTCATGGGGACGTTTGAGCCGGCTACGATCCGGGGTGAACATTTTACCTAGGTTTAATTAGTGGTTATGATTGACAAAGCCTGTTGCGGATTACATCGTTTGTAAGTATGTGACGAAGCCTGTAGCTGAAACCTAATCTGTATCCTCCTGACGAAGCCTATGTTGCGGATTTTAGATTCTCAGTTCTCTTGTCATATAATGACTTCTATAAAATCCTATCCCAGATATAACCCAGTCTTCTTTAGGTACCTAATAACGCCGCCGTAATCATTATTACTATTAGCATTAAATACGATACAATGGAGGCTATTTTCTCTTCTGCCCAAAGAACATTGTGCAGAAAAATAATATAATTGTATAGGCTGACAAATCTATTACTAAGTAACAGTAAGAATGGCCATAACCCCAAGCAAAAATCATCAGATATTTTTTGTAGTTAGATATAGAAAATGTCAGACAAGCGTACTTGCGTGTCTATTGTCTAAGACTATTAGAGACCGTCAAAATCAATAGAAATACTTAGCTATGCTACTTTGGCCTACCTATTACGCTGTATTGTTATGTCAGTAGCCAATACGCTCAGACCCAGCCTAGGTACTATAGGTAGGTTAGGTTATGACGTCGACATCCAACTAGCAATCAATGATCATTGACCGTTTCCGAGTTCTCTTGTCGTATCGGATACACGATTTCTATAATAGCCATTCGTCCTTCCTGCCGTGCGGTGGATACTCAATCCGGTAGCTAACGATTATATCTCTACCGGCTCCGAATGCAACTAAATTCGTAGGATGTATCGAAATTTAATTAATACAATCTGAGAATGTTCGTTTCCCGTAATATCAATGTAAAAACCTCGGCTATTTTTTTACGATGTGTTAAATGCATATATCCCCGATCCGGAGACGGTCATTCAGGGAGTTATTTGGGACTTCCTCCTCCTACTGCTATGTACCTCTGTTTACCAGAGAGAGGAGGAGGAGCCTACCAACTAAAAACACACCAGCGTTAGAGTCGGACTATGCTAAGTTCCCTAGATTTTTATAGCACAGGCTATGAAAGTGTTGAGTAGGTAAACGTCATAATTTCATAGAAGCTTGACGTTTAAAATAACACATTAAAGTTTGACAGTTCTTTTGCTTGGAAGAGATAACGAGGTTTGACTCTACACTCTCTACCGTTATAGGATGTCATAGCATAGGGTCGCAAGCATTCTACCACCGCGTCCGTCTAACCCTTACCTAAGCTAACAAAAATAACGGATTTCACAAAACAGCAGGTATGCATAGTTATACATACATACATACACATACATAAACTCTCGCCTGTATTCCCGAGAGGGGTAGGCAGAGTCTGGCGAACTTAAGCGACCAATAGTTAAATTGTGTCCCTTGCCTTTACAGGAATAAACTATTAACATATACCTGTTTTAGTTGTTAAGATTTGTTATCGTTTAAGCATAAATGTCGTTTTCAAATAGTAAAATAAGAGTAATCTTAAGCCATAGTGTATCAATCTCGTTCTCAACCAGCAAAACTGGACTGGATAAACTTTCTGAAAATAAGAAGTATTTTCGGTGAGCGGAAATGTTAAGGATCAGTTTTCTCAATATTTCGCCTGGCAACATTATTTTTTATGTTGCCAGGCGAAATATTGATTTCGCCTGGCAACATAAAAAATAATGAGAAGAAAAGTTAACTGACACTTCGTTGAAAAATGTCGTCTTGTCGTGTCGGCGCGAGCTTTGCCGCGCAAATCTATAGTTAAAACTAAGAATTATCGTGTCGTTTTAGTTTTAAATACCCTTTATCGTTTAACTCGCGTGTGGAAAGAAAGGCTGACCAGTTCGCGGAAGTACTGTTCCTGCTTCATATCGGTGAGGAGCTGGTAACAGGTAACCGGGATTTAAGGTGAGTTCGAACAATGTGAGAGTTCTGGGAGCCTGCACCAGCCGCCGCGACCGAGTACTGTCCCATCATCAGCAGTACGCAAGGTGAGTGCTTCAGTTAACTGTTCTAGCCCTACTTATTCTCCACACTTCGTGTCTCGTACGTAATTTTCGTCCAATAAAACCCTTTCGCATACAGTCCGCTTAAATTGAAATCGAAGAAATAACACATACATTTTTTGGTTGTCTTTATCAGCAGTTCCAATTCATCAAATGTATTTTAGGCGACTAAATACGGAATTAAATATGATTTGCATAAATAATAAAATAAATGAGGATTTTTCCTGGGTCATGTAATCAGATTCTGAGCTAAAGGCAACGGCACCTACAAGAAAAAGAATTTTCCAAATTGAGCCTGTTATCGAGCAACATTCGTAATGAACTAATGAACATTCGAACGAAATGAGAGCTTCCCCTCCTAATTCAACGAGACGTTTGTGTCGTAGAATTCATGTGGAATTCATGTAGAGATGTCATATACTATAGAATAAGTGACCAAGGCCCCCAGTGCCCAGGGCTGGAATCGAACCAGCGATCTCCTGCTTTCGCGGCAGTAGGCGTGTTGAAGAGTTCGTCATTATTAATTAAATAAATAAATAAATATTGTAAGACAATATTACACAAATAGACCTAGTCCCACGGTGAGCTCAATAAGGCCTGTGATGTGGGTACTAAACGACGCGCGACGGTATATAGGTATAATAGATAAATACATATGGATACTTAAATACATAGTAAACGGCCATAACTCAGGAACATATATTCGTATTTTAAACACACAAATAAATGCCCTAACCAGGATTCGAACCCGGGGCCTCCTGCTTCGTAGGCAGCTCTACCGATTGGGTTAGTATCCGCTTACGCGGCTAACGCTATAACCTAGACCACCTGGTCTCAATGAAAGCCGGCGAATTTCTGGAGTATAAGCCATCCATTCCCAAGTTCGGGAACGTTCTTGCCTGTATTTCGCCGTGAAATGAAGATGTTATTGATGATCATTATCTATAGCAGTACATCTCATCGATCATCGATTAGACTTCAGTATTACTTAATTTAGGTAATTAGGTGTTTATATTTTGTGCACGGGATATCTGTTTATCTTTTTATAAACCTTACAACGAATACAAAGCTTAAGTAGTTCTTATTCGACGTTTTATTAACGGCTCGTGACTCGTGACATAGAGTCAGTCTATGCTAAGTTTCTTGGATTTTGACAACACATGTGAAAGTGTTAAGTAAACGTCATAATTTCATAGAAGTTTGACGTTTAAAATAACACTTTTAATTCTGACAGTTCATTTGCTGAGCAGAGATAACGTGGTTTGACTCTAGCTATTGGTATTTTCAATGTTTTTGGTTGGTAATTTCAATCTTTCCTCATATTCTAAATTTACTTAATTTGTACAAGTCATAGATAATTATTTTTACAAATTACTAACACAACAATACAATATCTTGTACTTTCCTATAACGTAATGTCGAATTCCTACGAAAATGCAATGTCTATAGTGGTGCTTATATTACACGATGCCTCTGCAGAGGGCAGTGTTATCTTAGACACTATGACCAGATAAAAATATGTTTTTGCATAAGGGGCTGACAACAGCTAAGTCAGCGCACTCTGTCTATTTGATGATCACGCTATCACCGGCCTACTTTAGACGGAAAAACACACGAAAACTATAAAAATAGCCAAAAATCTTAGACTTTTTATGAAAAGCTACTCGTTGGCGCTTTTCAATAGATATAGCCGCAGAAACCTAAAAAAAGACATATTTAAAACTACGTATTGATGAATTTAAGACCAATTTTTGTATTTATTTTCTATCGAGCCGATTTCGTTAAATTAAACATCGGCTCCGTCTGCGGTCTTCGAAATATGATGAATATCAATCAACATTTTGAACGACATTACGAAATGCGAACCGTCAACTTTGTTTGAGTAAACTCATACGTAAAATGATTTCTACAAACATAAATATCACTGAGATAACCGATAAATGATAACGCATGCGAGAACAGAGATAAAGTTGATGTTAGAGGCGATGCGAATTGCGACACAAACCTTCGATTTAAATCATAGGGTATTGGTATCAACACTATCTATAAGATCCCTCACTAAATAACTAAATATAACAACCGTACCTATTACCGTAAATAAACAATAAATTATTTAATGCACAAAACACAGAAAATTGTACATATGGCATTCTCTATCAGTCAACCATGGGGCTAAACAAGTAAACAGAGACATTTAAGTTGGTGCAGGAAATAATTATTTCAAGGGAACAATCAACCGTCACAGTGAATCCTAATAACAAGTCTATAGCTACACATACAATTACATAAATATCTTATATAAAAATCAAATAAACCAATACATACTATTCATTTATCTAAATGACGAAGGAAATAACGTATATTCCTCAGTAAGAAGATGGTCGCGGAGCAGTCGTTTGAGACGGGCTTGCTTGGGGCTCCCTAAGCTCCCTTTGACCGCCATAGTCAGCTGTGGTTGTCATCGGGAAGTCTTGCCACGGACGCCAATGACAGCTACGAGTACAGCCAACCGCTTTGACAATGCAATAAGGACTCACGGGGGACTCCGTAAAGTTAAATTTCTCTTAGGTGCATAACCGCGATCGCCTGGATGGCGTCCGGGGCACGGCATATATACCTAAATATTCCTTCGCCGTCGGGCGTTCAACGGGTTAAAAAAATCTTGTAAAATTGAAACGAATAGGTAACTTAAGGTACGCGGCGACTGAATAAGGCAATCGTTAGTCGAATTGTGCATATGAAATAGCGATCAGGTAGATACTTCATACCGCGGTTACCTAATATAACTGACTAATACCTAGTGATTATAATGATTAGTTCGATTTGATTTTAATCTAATCATTTGTAACGGCCAGGTTTACCTATTAAATACTAAAACAAAGGATTGGAGTGTTTCCTAATGCATAATTCCCTTGCAGGCATGTATGGTTGGTTGGTTAAGTAGGTGTACAATTCATCCTATTGTTATTTTTGAGTCATCATTGCATGTTAAACTACAACGCCTTTCTCTTTGGTGAGAAACCATTTTCTCACAGTTTTCGTAAAAAAAATACGTGTGGCACTCGGGGACTGCCGCGGTAAAGCTATTGCATATCATTTTGTATCAACTTATGCAATTACTAGCGCGACTTCGTCTGCGCAGTATTATAATGTTTGGTAGTGTATTTTTATTACCATAAGTATTAAATACCCAATTGACTTGAACTGTAAATTGCTAATTAAATTCCGGGGCCGTATAAAACAAACAACTAACTTGCAACTACAGTAACCTGTTATTCTTTGTTCTCGTTAATAATTCAGGATATACCAAAAATGCTGGTGATCAATATTGTAATCTGATTTGGAAAAAATAGGACTAAATGTTTTTTTTGTCAAACATTTTTTGTTTATTTATTCTCCTAACCACAATTCGATACTGATTAGTGATTACACATTTAATCGAATCACCAGCATTTTTGTGACAGCTGTATGTATCTTTGACCACATATTAATCTTTCAGTGGCTGGATACGCTGTAGATATGCTAAAAAGTACGTCCAAGTTGACATAAATTATCTTTCAATGAAATAAGCAATCAAGGCCGAGTGTTTTTGATCACGGTTTACAACACTGCCTTAAGCTCACTGAATTTAACCCACAGAATATCAGTCGGTACCTGATTACAACTAACTTCCCAGTGAAGAAAAACATTGCGAGGATACCAAAATAATTACGTCACGCATATAATAATTATAAACTTTCATTAGGTAGGTAAGTATATATTATGTCTCATCTCAACCAAGGACGATCTTATGATAGGATCGGCAGAGGCCTTTATTCGCATTTACACAGGCGTTCAAAAGTGTATGGGCAATTTATGAATGAATTCATTCATAAACTGCCCATGCAATTATAGATTTGACTATTTCACTTGCTTCCTTCCCCTTTGCACCTCTATATAGGATGATTTTCATAACAAAAACTATTCTGTCCTTTCCTAGGAGTCAAAACATCCCCATTCCAAATTTCACCTTAATCCGTTCAGCGTTTTTAATTTAGTGTGAATTGGTAACAGATAATAGTTCATCAAATTTACAATATTAGCATCGCATGGAAATTTGTCCAAAATGTAATTGAAGAAACCGTGCTGGTTTTGTGACAACATCGCTACGCAAGATCAGTTTGCTAGACAACAAAAATAAAATAGATGCCATTATTAAGTAAAATGTATCTAATGAGACTAATGGCATGCCATGATCTAAGAATGTTTTTGCGCAAAGTTAAAATAATTTTAATCAAATCAATTTAACGGGGATATAGGCGATACCTAGTTCCATTAGTGCCATATAGATAGAACTGTAATAAGTGCCATCCTAATCCATCAAGTTGTGCATATTCAGTAATAAGCCGTTTTAGAAAAGTAATCGTACAAAAAAATCTGAGTTTATTTATAAACTATCCTTGTCCAATATTTAATATAAAAACCGTACTGGCTTTGTGACATTGTTCTTTGCGCAAAGGCAAAATCGTTGCGTTTGGCCATTGTACTCCCCTGGGCCCGCTATGAGGTATGTATGTCATCCGCTTGTACAATGCATGGTGGGTGTTGACAGCCATATATACATTGAGTTGCCGTATTTGTAGTGGTTGGATTCCGCGTCACTAAGACCTCAATGATATTGTCCTGAGGTCTCTTCAGTCAGCGGGTGTTCATTCCGTTCTGGAGCCACTGGGTTTAGCCGCACTGATAGCAAGATGGAGTGACCCTGGTGCTGTGGAAAACGGGGCGGTGTTCAGTGTGGGATGTTACATGCGTTAGCACAATTTCGACCACCCATATTACTCGCACTTCCCACGTAGCAGGAGCCCTCTGCCGAAACTCTAGCGGTGGCGAAGCCGCAAAAGTGTGCGCTCCCTTCTGGGATAAGATCCCAAACGGATAGCGTAACGTAATAAGACAACAGTTTGTCACCTTTGTATGACAATTTCTGATAATTCTATACAGTTACTCACATTTGACAGCAATCACCGTCGCACTATCCATGCAACTTGTCTTTTCATGAACTTATAGCATTATCATTATCAGATGACATTCGTGGATAAGCAACTTAGGTCTATAGGACATGGATACAATACATGTTCATGCCTTTGGTTGTGGAGACAGCGGGCTGCTACAAAGTTACCATTATTAGTGATTTTATTTATTATCAAATTTATCACAGCATTAAACATATCATATTTACATAGATTTAATGGATCCCGGCACATTGGTCACTTTTCAACTCATTTCCTAAAAACACAGTTTTGTATTTTTTGTGCACTTTCGTCAGTAGTGACAAATATGTACCTACTTAAGTTTAATTTCTGTTTGTTTATGACACTACTGAACAAAAAAAACTTAAAATAAATTTGGGTACATTTTCGTCTGCAGTGAAAGAGAGCTTTTTTATAGGCGAAAAACATACGGTATTCATCGTCTTCGAACACCACAAACAAAATATTTACAGCACGCAGCAATATCACCTTTGTGATTATCACAATAAGGAACAAATCTAATATACCAATAGAAAATATTTGATAAACAAGACAAAGGCATATTTCGATACTCTACTTCTTTGTAGGTACTAATATTTCTTATGCCAATGAAATTTCCACTTTATTCCGTTGTGCACTAACGTGCTAAATTCACAAATTTAAAATGGTACTTAGTACGACTTTGCATTTGCACTAAGGTATCGATTAAAAAAACAAAACGATTCGCAGTCTAAATAAAAAATTAGGCGCCTTTTGCCTTTAATTCGATCCAGCCAGTATATTATGCATCGATTACAAAATCGATTTAACATATTTGATTCTGGCGGGAAAAAATAATAGTGTTTATTTTGACATTTGACATCGCCGTATCTCTGGTAATAAGGGCTACTGTCCTCAATATTTTGTATAGAATATGACACTTAGCGACATTCGTATGGAGATATATCCTTTCCCCGATAAAGAACTTTGTAACAAAGTGAATAAAGTCGGTTTCGGTCCGTCGGAGTGGGGAGCGTCAGGTTTTTTTTCGTTACGGAATTTCTGGATTCGGTCCCCGCGCTCAAGGCCCGCGATAGAAGCTATGCAATAGCTTAAAAATATCTAAGTATGTAGGTACTATTATTATAAACTTAGGTACACCCGGGTATGCTTATAACAATTGTAACAATCGCGAAAGTTTAAAGGGTTATATATTATGTAGGTAGGTAATACCTATAGGTGATTATTTCATCTATTCTCTTAGGTTAGGGGGCTGACTTTGTGTCTGATGTTTGGAATCATTGGTTAAAAAAACTTATCAATATGAACTTCAACCATTGCTACGTTACAGCTATATTTTCAAACAAGAAATTGTTCTTTTCTTCTTCTAGTTTTTTTTAAGGCCAATCTTATTCCTATTTACATTTTTTTCAAGTTTCCTCGCCTTCTGTAGATTTGATTCAATTTTTTTTTCTGTAAGTTCCTATTATATATACACTCATTGAAACTTTTACAATAAACCCGAACTCGTGTTTGCCTATGCTATGGCTACCTTCGGGCTCCATCATCAGGTCAGATCGAGCGATCTTAGAACAATATCGCATTGACAGTGACACTGGTCATTCATAAATATACCAATTTCGAGCCAAACAGGACATCAACAATTGGTACTAATTTAACTTCCAAGATTTGATCCGCACTAATTAACATACCTCCTAAAACGCCAAGTTAAAATAAAGCCTTGTATATGTATAGGGTCTTGAGACATTTCCAAACCTTAGATCTTAATTTCTAATGAAGTTGATTAGTGAAGTTGGTTTACTTTTTGGTCACAACAAAAGACTAACTAAATTTTGGAATATAAAGAAATTACTTACTCAATTTGAAACGGTAGGTTCAAAACACAACACTAAACGGTTCACAATCCCACAGAACACAACACTAGTTCTCCACAGATCTGCACATAGACTTGCTGGAATGAGGCTAGTACAAGTGTGGATGTTTTGGTACAGCGCACGTGTGCCGACGTCACGTGCGATCGTTACAGTGAGGCGCGTTCCGAGTTCCGACCCAGTGGCTTGCACTTGTGCCCTGCCCAGCCTGGATATAACAGGCTAAATGGACCACCATCAACCTGTGTACTTGTAACAATGGGGAATGAGAGTGATGCACATGAATACGGGCATATGTCATATAAGTGGCCTGCTACGACACGTTTAGGATGGAATCACATCGCATGCGAAACGCAACCGCGTTGTTTTATCAATATGAAACAACTTATCTTTGAATAATGTAGATGCGCTACTATATCATTTGGGACTTAAGCTATCTCCAGTCTACTTACTTATCCCCACTAAGTATTAGTTATTGTGTGTATGAGTTTATGTAGGTTTGGAGGTACTTACCTATAATATATTTATACTTATGTAGTTATTTACGGCTTTATTCTTATTTTTTGTTTTGTGTATTTCATTGGAATTGGCACAATTTGCTTCACCTTGACTTGTGTTTTTTTTACAGTTTGTCTGGAATAGATCGCTCTTAAGCGATAAGATCGCCTATTGTTTAACCTTTGTTTACTGAAATTTTGTCAATCGTTTTGTTTTGGTCTGCAATAAAGAATAATGTAAGTTTTCTGTGATGGAACCATAACTTTTTAGGGATCCGTACCAAAATGGTAAAAAAGGAACCCTTATGGTGCGACTCAGCCTGTCTGTCTGTATGCCACATCGTTAAATATCTCGAGAACTACTTAAGCTATCGATTTGAAATTTGGAATAGTTATAAACAAAGTTAATCCAGACACATTGAGAGAAGATTTTTCATATATTTTTATTTATTTTCAATGAAAAATGCCTGATAAAAGAGGGGGCAAAAATTAAAAGTTTAGTTAGTGGGTCATGTGGGGTATTTTTTTAAACAAGAGTAACGCTTACTCTTGGATACTAATGTCAAAATCCCATAGTAATTTGACGTTACTATCTGGCCAAATCTCAAATCAAGTTTGGTCAAATCCAGCCTTAGTAAGACTAATTTTCCAGTGTTTCTACCAAAAGACTGGAACTACTTTTGCAATTCTTTATAAACGAGACGACACGACTATGGCTGGTATGACTACCAAGTAGGTACGAACTAAACACTCAGTTCTGCAATGCGATGGAAATTATCTTTCTTTATTCAGTTTGTATCCGTTGATTAATACCTACTATAAAATATTCCATAATGAAGAATTCCTTCTTTGTCGTTACCGAGATCAAGATCGTCATAGGTACGTACATACATACTTAAACCTATTACGTGTACATTATTACAACCTAGGTAATCGACGTATGGTCGCAGATGGGATTGACTCATTCATGTGATGGATTGGCGTACATTTTTCATTTGAAACAGGAAGGCCAAAGAACAAAAGGATTTGGCGATTCTTTGAAGTATTTAACGTAGAATAATATATTAGTTAGGTACTTTTTTTTAGTTTATTCGTATTCTTGAATTAGGCAAATACACAAAAATGCTTTCTATGTTATACATAAATATACCACGAACAATCAAATATCGGATTTGTACATTTCGAATTCCGTTTCAGGAATGATTGAATTTAGGGATTCAGATGTTTTATGCAACGCTCATGTAAGTGTAGGTAGCAAAGAGATTGGAAGTCGTAGGGCGACGCGCCTATAGAGAGACGGCTTGAGAGCCAAAACTGCGCATACGTGACAGTCAGTAGCAGTCAGTACCCCTTGGGCCGTCATGGAGTAATAATAAAATGAAAATACTTCAAAAATGCCACATTGCTCAATAATCGGGTGCCTCAACCAAAGCTAATTTGTAAATAAACGAAATTCAAACGTTTCGTATCACAAGTAATTAAATAATATGTAATTAATTCAATATAAAATTAGTATGGGCAAGAGAAATAGGGAAGAGACACGACGCTGCATTTGTTATCGATAGTGTATGTCATATGCCTTACTAAAATAGTAAGATGAATTTTAATTTAAATATTATTGAAATACTAAAAACATACACAATACAATATACAGTGTGTATCAGAACAAAGAGCGAACCTTAAAATTGGTTGACGGGAACTCGAATACATTGTAACGACGCCCATTTTACGGGCTTGTAGTATGGTCGGTATGGTCGGCGAGTGAGTTCTCGCAACGGCAACCACGCACCAGACGATGCAGCGTGGGAAGGCCCCCACAAGATAAACTGACGACTGGCTGGCTGACTGGTAAAGGTTGCGGGTGTCTGTGGCAGTCCCTGGGGAAGGCCTATGTCCAGTAGTGGACATCGATCGGCTGATTATGATAATGATATTAATGATGATGAGTCACGACGAATATTAATTAGTACATTGTACAGAATGAGCTCTTCGAGCAACAGAGGCTTTCAACATGTTGGAAGGGAGACGACACAGCAACATCTTAATATCGTCCAAACTTTTGCGAGGGGAAACGTGCACACAGGCGCACTTCTCAAACATTTATACATACAAAAAGTAATCAATAATGGTGAAACTGACACATAAACAATGCATACACACTTCGATCTATTTTTGTATACGGACTAGTCTCTCTAGTAGGACTTCGGAAGAGGTAGAGGTACCTTATGTATGTGGACACCATTTCCTGTGTTGCTTGAATGTTCTACTAACTACCGCTAATAATGATTGTATATTTATGTGCAGTAGGTTTATTTATTTCCTCGCAAATGTGAGGAAAAACATCGTGTGTATCACGAGCGGTACTAGAATTACGACCTCATCTTCGACTCAACCTGTGACTTAAATTCACATTCGTTCGTAATATCTTGTTTACTGCCCTTAATACACACTGTTCTATACCGTTCGTGTATGTCACATTACTGTAAATAAAAGTCTTGTAAAGAAAGAGAGCGCGTTATGTTTTATCTGAAAGATAGCTGTAACTGGAGATTGTAAAACAGGCCCTTAGTTAAATTATTGTAAATAAAATATGTAGTTTAAATTGCGTCAATTCTTTATTTACTCTTCTTGTGTTAATAAATAAATATCCTCTTCTTATGTTGTACTAAGATGTACTAGCATTGATCGCTTCATTTTAGAATACTGATATAAGAAACAATTCACTTAAACCATAACGCAGTAATAAAATGAAATAACAATGAAGTCATTTGAGTGTCTGATTTTGAAACAGGTTAAAATAAGGTAAGAAATAAAAATATTTGCATAACTTTATTTCATGTTATTTTTAGTGAAATGTTAATAACTGCTCCTAATCTATCGATACAATATCGGCCCATATCACAACCCTATGAATAGCACGTATGGCAGTTTTGACAATAACATGTCAAAATTACCTGACACGGTCGATTTCTATGAGAATCAAAGCCAAAGGCTCCTCTATATGTAAGGTTGTCACACTAAAGAGGTCCGTGCTCTGTGGTAGGTAGGTACCTATCCAAAAAGGAATTAAATATTTATGGGTATCAATTTGGCAGTTTTTACTGCAAATAAATCCCAGAGCACCTATGGGACATTCCTTGGGATGCTGCCTTCTTTTACCTCGACAAGGTATTGTCGACCGTGTTGTAGGTTGGCTACCGATTTGTATCGACCTCTGGCCATTGAGTCAGAGTGTCCTTAGACCGTCGGGAGTTATGTTGCTCACCGTGTAGGCACCTTAGTGCGACTAGGGATAGGCAGCCACAGTCAGGGTAAATGAGAAATAGGACCCGAGAAAAAGTCGTCTTGCGCCGACATAAGTAAGCAGGAATTGTCGTCGTCGACCTATGTGTTTACCACGAGTTTGTAATCTACTGTGGAAATCTATAGCCGCTAGCGTCTCCTTCAACGCACTGTCAGTGCATCTTTCTCGCACTTGCGGATGGAAGCGGGATGCAAGCAACTGTTGATAACGTGTCGAAATCTATCCTTCGAAATTTATAGCCATGAGTTGCAAATCTATAGCAACTCATAGTAGAGACACTGTAACACCCTAGCTTGTCCTAAATACGACCGGCACTGGTAAGTATCGGTAGAATAGCTAATTGTCACTATCGCGGGTCATTGTTCGGCGCTGCGGGCGTGACGATTGCTTCCGCCAAGTTCATTGTCGTGTCATGCCCATGCGCTAAATGTAACATGTTACGTGACTACAACATGAGCGATAAATAGGTTAAAACAAAAGATATTAAACTTTCTATAAGACCCGCTGTGTCCTGGCCTGGTAATATGGACCATTAGGACCATGAGAAGAATGAGCACATTGTGTATTATAGATCTCAGGATGGGAAGGTGAAGCACTGGCGTTATAAAATGAAAACAAATTAATATGACGTAGGTTTATTACTCACCGAAGTTATTCGTACCAAATCGTATAGCGAAAAGAGGGACTACCAATGATTGCAACCCCTTTTATTAACATTTCTACACCCCCCTTCCATAATTGAATCTACGTAGTAGTTACAAGTCTTTTTATACATACAATTGATACAATCTAACGCAATAAACTAGTTATACATTCTATAATTCGTGTAATAATTAATAGTAATCAAAATATGTAGATTTATTGAAGATTGATATAAAAAGGCAATAATTGAATGAGTTAATCAGAACGTTGATGCGATCGACGTAGGGCGGAAGTCTCAGTGGCGCCACCGCAGACGGCGCTGTCGTGGGTCGTGACGTAGCTGACACAGACTGGTAACTTCAGTGCCCTGCACTAGATGGCGCCCTCGTAGGTCCGATTATGCTGGTTTGGGTGTCGACAAGGTAGGTGGCGTTAACACTCGGCCGTCCTGCCATGGTCGGGGTCCACCACGGCCTGCTGATGGGGCCCTCGAGCCGGATGCAGTTGGAGCGCCATTTGCCTCATGTGACTGAAATGTAGAAAGAACCAGCAGAGTATAATGTTGAATTGACCGACATTTCATATATTGAATTTAATAAAAATACAATTGCAAACCACATCTCTTTAAAATTATAATAAATTTTAATAAACAAAACGTCCCATCGATGATAAAAGACCCCCACGGTGTCCGTATAATATTTAGTAATGATGTAAGGTCACACAGGCATAATCATATCGTATCGAATGCTGTTGAGGTAACAATGTATCAAAAATATGTAATATTAAATTTATGCCCCATAAGACAAAACACACAGTATCACACAGTGGGACCTAATTTTGTTCGTTGAATTATATTTCGATACCTTTCACACAGTTGTAATAGCTTTACTTACAGGGTAATCACACAGTTACTACTTGGTCACTACCAAAGTGTCACACAGTTGTTTAATGTCTCAACAACCTGTCCCTATTGAAGCACACAGTAATTGCTATCACACAGTATTTATCACGCACACAGTGGATATCACATAGAAATCAAATAAATTGGTTATTTATGTTCTCTTGTATCAGCCCCAGTAGTCGTCTATCATGATCATTTCACCTTGCCATTTACGAATGTTTGTCATAAACCATCTTATTATATATTTTTTTTTATTTTATGGATGTAGATATATCCATATATCGATTCTTTATTAAGTTTTATCCTTTAAATATGTAGAAAAAAAAAATCTGATGGTTGGTATTTGTGTACTAACGTATCATTTGTTTATAGTCTGTTGTCACAGCGGAGTTTAAAATACCCTCTTATGGTTATATTATATTGTAGGTACGAAACATTGAAGGTAAAATAAATGTATGAGGTATCTGACGAATTACAAGTTACTTTGATTTATTTGTAAACATATTAATGCTATACCTACTTTGTACATTATTTAAAATATAATTTAGCTAGCTTCATTGGAATAAATTAGATAAATGATATAATTACGAGTTTATATATTTACGTATGAATCGAGTCATTCCTTGAAACCAAAACTGACCTTTAATAGTTTTTTCGCATTTTTCAAAGCCGGGGTGACCTATTTGGTCGTGATACTTTTGTAACAAACCGTACTTAGCTAACTTTGGAATAACGAAACGTTCTCCTGATAAGGTTTTCCTATATAAAATTCCTTCTTTAAGCACGTAATTGGAAACTATATCTGGGTTATTTGTTCCTTGCGAAAGTTGTGTTACAATGTTTTGTATCGCGTCGTCTTGTATCTGGAGGGTTAGTAACCAGTCTGATTCTTCTACCATGTGAATCTCACGAATGACGGGATTTCTGCTAAGAGCATCAGCGTGACGCATTCGGTTACCAGGGCGATATTCTATTTTTAAATCGAAATCTTGGATAGCTAACCACCATCTTGCAATGCGCGGAATTAAATCCTTTTTGACAAGAGTAGTTCGCAAAGCCGCGCAGTCAGTGACGACTTTTACAGGGATTCCAGTCAAGTAGACTCTAAAGCGCTTTAAGGACTCTACAACGGCTAAAGTCTCAAGTTCAAAACTGTGATAAAATCGCTCTTCTTTACTAGTGACTCTACTGAAATACGCTATTGGTTTGAGACTACGATCAGGCTGGTACTGAAGTAAAATACCACTGAGTCCCAAGCTACTCGCGTCGGTATGCAATTCAGTTTCGGCATTTCGATCATATATACCTAGAACGAGTCTCTCTATAAGCTTCTGTTTAAGGGTTTGAAATGCATGTTCTTGTTCTACGTCCCAGTGCCAATCAACGCCTTTCTGAGTTAGTTCTGTAAGTGGTCTAGCTATTTCGGCAAAACCCGCACAAATTTTCTGAAATATGAAGTCAGTCCGATAAATTGACGAATTTCATGAACGTTAGTCGGACGTTTATATTTGCTAACACATTCAATTTTGGCCTGCCCAGGTTGTATAGTGCCTTGAGTAATTTCATGTCCTAAGTAGGTGGCAGTTGGTTTCAAAAATGAACATTTTTGCAAGTTTAATTTTAAGTTAGCATCTTTAAGGGATTGTAACACGCGTCTTAAGAGATCTAAGCCCTCCTCGACAGTAACAGTAGGGAGCATGATGTCATCAAGGTAAAAGAGCTATTTCACTGTGAACGTTGCCCAGTGCTAGTTTTATTAACCGAGAGAAAACGGCAGGTGCATTATTACACAGGCCATATGGCATTTTCAAAAAAACGAATTGGCCTGAACTTGTTACAAATGAGCTTTTATGAATGGAATCTGCATCTATCGGAACCTGCATGTACCCTTGCGCTAGGTCTAGCGTTGTGAAAAATGCCTTACCAGATAAACGAGTTAACTGATCGTCTATATTTGGTAGGGGATACCTATCCTTCACAGTACGCGAGTTTAAAGCTCTATAGTCTACACATAGCCTATAATCTCCGTTTTTCTTCTTGACTAACACGACGGGACTTGCGTAGTCAGACGTAGACTCCCTAACTATGCCTGCATCTAATAATTCCTGTACCTTTTGATCCACTATCGCACTCTCACTATACGACAACCGATAAGGTTTGTAAAACACTGGCTCATCGGTTGTTGTTTTATTTCCATACTGATCAGATTTGTACAACCCAAGTCCTTAGTATCTTTTGCAAATGACGTACTAAACTCATTTAACAAACTTGAAAGGCTCGCCATATCAGTTTCATTAAGATCACCTACATTTAATTCATTAGGATTTATTTTTGTTTTAGAAATATCGCAAACGACAGAGTTATCAATTTTAAAAACTTTTACTTTGTTTTACTTATTTATATGTTATTTTTCTAAGATACCTTATAAGTGCAACTTCCTATAAGAACCCATTTGTTTTGTACGTGTATTAAGCAGTTAAGACACACGTTGTAAACTCTAAAAATAAGTTTCTCATGTAAGTGACAATATGTTTTAAATGAGAAATAAAAAATATCTTTAAACCGAAAAACATCACGCTGGTCTATCTCGCTTTCATTAATAATTTCAGCACGTGCTAATAATTTTCCTTTCACCCATTGAATCGATTCATTGCCTAGATTAATTACCTTTATGAAGGTATTCTGACACGGTAAAATAGCCCGGGGTATAAAATAACATATACACCCTAACTCGAAACACACTGGGTGCAATAGAAATGTGTGTTTACCTCCATTTAAATTGCAATCAACATTTACTTCTACTAAACTACAACTGTTTTTTGCCACAACAACATCAGAATTTAAATACACTGGGTACTTCGTAACAAAATCAGCAGAAACTAATTTAATGTCTTGAAGGGTACTTTCTAAATCACTAGTATGACATAACCTCGCAGAATTGTGTGTTGTGATTAAGGTGACATTTTCCTGATTTATTAATGGCTGCCCAATGATAAAGTCAATTCCCGATAATTTATAGTTTGTTATTTCCGCTGAGCTTGACAAAGTGATATCATCTATGTCGACGTCAACTTTTACGCTGCCAAGTGATTGTGAATGTGCACCACCAAAGCCGCGCATAACAACCGAAGATGGTGTCATAATAAGTTTCATTCTATGGACATGGTCAATAGTAAGTATGTTAATTTTACTACCCGTATCTATGTAGGCTATTAGTTCGTGACCATTCACACACACTGTTTTTTTTATAAAAATCTATAAACACATCGTAAGTTATGTACAAAACGTCACCCACCTTTGTTATTTGTTGTCTTGAGCTCCCGGCAGCAAACCAGCATGTTGCTGCGCTGTGACCGTTGCGCTGGCACACGTCGCAATGAAGTTGCGCCCTGCAGTCCCTTGCCTCATGACCTGGCCGTCGACATGCATAGCAGATCTTCGGCGGCATATGTTGTGCTGTAGTGGAATTTCCTCGCCTCCATGTTGGTCTTGCACCGATAGCAGCTTCAACTCTCTTGAAGTTCTCCAATGAAGAAAGATATCCATGGTAAAGTTGCTCTGGTGTCTCACATTGGTATGCTTTGGCGTTGGCGCGCAATTCAAGTGGTAGGCCTTTGATGATGCATGAAATGGCATCTTCGTTATAAATATTGCATTTCTTAAGCAGTGAAAGCTTGTCGTGAAAGTATTTCGTCATAGTTTCCGTATCTATTTTAGCTCTTAACAGCATCTCTTCTAAACGATCAACAAAATCCGTCGAGCGTGGAAACGCCGTCTGTAATGTTTGCTTCCATTCCTTCCACGTGAGGTTGTAATCTTCTAGATCGTCATACCAGTCTCGCGCTGAGCCGCGTAGTCTAATTTGCATTACAAACTGGCGATCCTTATTGTGCCAACCGTAAACGTCCCCCAACTGGTCTATCTTATTAAGCCATCCTTTCACATTGCTGTTTTTATCTCCCGGGTTGAATTTTGGTATAACTTCAGCTTCTGTGGGCGTAATTCTGCGTCGTTTTGGTGTGTCTGGTCCGTGTTCATAACCACGTGGTAAAGAAAAAAAATTCGTGGATTCTTCGGTGTCGGTGTCACTAATCGAAGCTTTTCTCTTCTTTTTTCGTCCTAATCCATTGAAATATGGACCAGACATGACGTATACCCACTTCTGAGATATTATAGATCTCAGGATGGGAAGGTGAAGCACTGGCGTTATAAAATGAAAACAAATTAATATGACGTAGGTTTATTACTCACCGAAGTTATTCGTACCAAATCGTATAGCGAAAAGAGGGACTACCAATGATTGCAACCCCTTTTATTAACATTTCTACACCCCCCTTCCATAATTGAATCTACGTAGTAGTTACAAGTCTTTTTATACATACAATTGATACAATCTAACGCAATAAACTAGTTATACATTCTATAATTCGTGTAATAATTAATAGTAATCAAAATATGTAGATTTATTGAAGATTGATATAAAAAGGCAATAATTGAATGAGTTAATCAGAACGTTGATGCGATCGACGTAGGGCGGAAGTCTCAGTGGCGCCACCGCAGACGGCGCTGTCGTGGGTCGTGACGTAGCTGACACAGACTGGTAACTTCAGTGCCCTGCACTAGATGGCGCCCTCGTAGGTCCGATTATGCTGGTTTGGGTGTCGACAAGGTAGGTGGCGTTAACATGTGTCTTACTTACTTAATGTTTCTCTCACTACTTGCTTTTTTTGTTCGATTGAGGTGCAAAGCACGGTACGTAATATAGCTGTTACCTACTTATCACATATATTTTAGGTACACCCTGAATAGGGTTTAGCGTATGGTGGTTATGGTGGTTATACGACTCTATCCATGAATAGAATAAGTAGGTAGGTATCCTATTTCTAAAAGTATTTTTTTATAATAAACTGACCGGCGATTGACTAGTGTCACATCTGATGGAAAGTGAAGACAGAGTCTAAGACGGAGCTCACCAGTTCAGTAAACCCTATTCACTCTTGCATTACTTTTGCTTCCAGTTACTCTAGTATGAATTTGCATTGCCTATTATTTTATACATACCTACATAACTTCGGATCTAGCGCCAATATCGAAAAACCAAATTTCGTTATCGCCACCATCACTGTTGCAAATTATAAGTTAAAGAGGCAAACACAAGAACACACAAATTAGTCCACGATTATTAGGTGAGTATGACCTACCAATAATTGTAGTCAGATATAGGTACTTATTCGTAGGCAAATCAACCTTATTTCTGAAAAAACCCGGTGTGAGTCAAGTTCTGAAAGATTTTACTAATAAGGAGAGTGGACAAGGGCCGGACAATAATAGTTGTCCTGAAAGCGTAGAATCAGGTCAAGAGCCGCGATTCGTCGGTATCATCGCATTTTCTATCAACACTATTATAATTGCAAGGCCGCCACTTCCACACAGCTGCAGGCTTGCCTCAGACTACATACTAGACGCCGCATTACATGTTCTGTTTAGGAAAAAGACAACATTTTTGGCCCAATTTTTTTTCAGCCCTTAAACGGAAGCCAGTATTTTTGTTACACCTTGCATAAAGTTTTCACTAAGGGCCCGTTGCACATTGGTTTGATGGTAATTATTAAACATTACTTAATTGCATTATATATACTTGTGAAATTTTGCTCTTTACTTTGTTTTATGGGATTCATGACAGCTGTGTCGTGTCACCTTATTTAACATTAATTAGGTCGTTTTCGTTGATGGATGCTCTAAGAGTAAGCCACGGCATACCTACCTACCTATAGCGTTTTTTACATGTGAACTACTTAGCCTCTAGCCGTTACCTCAGTTGCCATATATACCAATGAACCATATACACACATATTACGACCCCCCCTAATTATTTTTAGTTGATATATTTGTATGTGAGACTGAAGTGAACTGCAAGCAAATCATGTTCCATCTAGTGCGCAAGTGGTCACTCAGGCTAGCCTATTTAAATAAATACCGATGCTCTATAATTATGACCACGCGTAGGTACTAAAGAAAGTGCCTATTATTGTCGTCCCCCTAACTATATATGTATTGAATAGTATACGCTGGGTTCACCTGTTTGAATCGACGACATAAGGGGTACATAAATATGATATATGAATACACATTTAACATGAGAAGTGGAAGGATGAGTCGACCAATTTTACTCCACTCCAAATGAAGTATGTGTTGCTCGGTG
Source organism: Lathronympha strigana (assembly GCA_949128165.1). NCBI lineage: Eukaryota > Metazoa > Arthropoda > Insecta > Lepidoptera > Tortricidae > Lathronympha > Lathronympha strigana. Next base: position 9,594,351 of record OX421911.1, read on the forward strand.
AGGTCTTGCCTCTCTCTTGTGGCTGTGCCACTTACATGCCTATTGTGGTTTTACCAAGTGCCTTTCCATCTCTAGTTACCTTAGCGTGGTTGCACACCCACGAACATCATACAGGTATCTCATTGCGGTGTACCGCTTTCCTAATGGCTATGCACTCTCAGTTGGGCAACGGTCGACTGCCTCCGGTCTATACAGGGGCCAACCCTGGTGACTCTAACCATATCAGTCACTAAGCCGGACGGGGGGCCTGTGGCCCCCCGGAGACCTCCACCATCCCCATAGTCTCGCCACGGTTGCTCCAACTCAGTCGACCGTGCCCTGTGTGTTTCCGGACACACTCATAGTAACCCAATGTCCTTGACTACCAAATGTGCTGTGCACTGCAAGATTGGGTTACTGCCAGTAGAAAGAACGTTATACTTATACGGTCTCATCATCTTTCCACTATATCATGCACTTTATAGGTCGACAATTATATCACAGTAAAACACTCACCCGTGTTCTCAATGGGGCGCAGGCCTCCTCGGAGCTCGTGGCTCCGCACTCGTCTATTAAGACCACGACTTAACCTCACCTCCATTCGTGTTCGTGACAGCTCGACCTTTTTCTGCCGCCATGACTCTCCCACAGTACCAACATAAAAGTTAGTCAAACCAATATGGTGTTACCATACTCCAAAATATAGATTGACAGTACTAGTGTTGATACATACCGATTTTACATGGCGACTCGCGCTGAGCGCGACACTCCCACAAAGGAAAGAAAGTCATTGGAGTAAGGTGAGCAGGTGACGCGTCCACTCCAGGATTTTCTCTCTGGCCCGAACAGCAGCGTCTCTTTTAGCCTTGGTCTCTGGTTTCGTTTTGTCAGGGTTGGAAGTTGCTTCCTCTGCACTTGTTGTCTTAGTACAGTCAATGTCCATCATAGCTTCCTGCAATTGCATTGCTTCCTTCATAGTAGCTATCTCACTCGCGTGACTCTCAGGTACTGAATCAGTTGGTGGTGGTGATTGCATACCATCAACGCCATTTGTATCCAAGTCCAAATACTCAATTGGTGCATCCAGAGATGGTACACTTGATTCCTCCTCTGCTGGTGTTGCATGTGCAGAGTTGTCTTGCTCTGTCTCCAACGGGTAGAGATGACCTACCGACCGAGTCATTACAGAGTCTCCTATTTTAACAGTAGCAACTCTATTTTTACCATCTGCACTTGTTATGAGTTCCGCTATCTTTCCAACCTTCCATAACTCACGGTTTCTCAAATCCGATTTGACTTGCACAATATCCCCAATTTTTGGTTCACACTTAGAAACAACTCTTGGTTGTTTAGGAGAGTTGTGATATCTCTCTCTCAGATTCATCAGGTATTGTGCCATGAATATCTTCTTAAATTCCTCCAGAATTATCAAGCCTCTTTTCCAACTCTCAATCAAATTAGCTTGAAGTTTGGAACCATCCACTGTACACACACTGTCTGTAGCTGGAGTCAAGGTTAGGCATTTTCCCAGACTTAGAAAATCAGCAGGTCTTAATATGTGTATTACTTCAGTTCCAACCTTTGTGAGTGGTCTCGAGTTAACAACCGCCTCTATTTCTTTCAGAACTGTTAACAGTTTACTGTCTCCAAGAAGGTGTTTTTCCAGAGTGCGCTTTAGAGAATGCTTGACTACTCCTATGAGTCGCTCGTAGAAACCGCCATGCCACGGGGCCAGCTGTGGTATGAATCTCCACTGGATACCCTTCTCAATGCAGTATGGTTTTTTAACGACTTCTGACGTAAGCTTGAAGCAAGTGGCATTGTCTGAATATAATCTCTTTGGAGTATTCCTGGAGGCAGCAAATCGTCTCAGTGCAAGGAGACATTCTTCTGCCGTTAAGTCACTCACAACCTCGAGATGAATAGCTCGGACAGCAAGACAGGTAAAAAGAGCAACCCATCGCTTTTGTTTACCATTTTCTGTGTTGACATACAGAGGTCCAAAATAATCTACTCCACAGTAGGTAAATGGAGTGCTATAGTTCACCCTCTCATTAGGTAGGTCTGGTGCAGTTGGCAAACGATAAGGACCACCTCCATGTCTGACGCACTGCTGGCATCTTGAGACTACTTTCTCCACTTGACGTTTTCCTTGTGGGATCCAGTATTTTTCTCTAATGAGGCTAAGTGTATGAGTAGCGCCAACATGGTAATTAGCCTCATGAGTGTCTTTGATCACCTTTACCGTAAATTCGCAATCTCTGGGCAGCAAAATAGGATGTTTCATGTCGTAATTCCATGTGGTGTTGACCATCCGTCCCTGGCATCTCAATACACCATCCACATCTAGAAATAACCCGAGATTCCTAGTCAGGTGTGTTTGCTTTCCTGCAATCTCATCGGCAAAGTGAAGTTGTTGCAGTTTTTTAATTTTTGCAATTGGTGTTTGAGTTTCCTCTATTAAGTTGGCATCTATCAGGTCATTGCTCAACTTCTCGTTTGCTGACAAATCAACTTCATCCTCAATTTCCATTTGAAGGTTGTCACTAGGTTGGAAATCTCTGAGCTGATTCCCTGGACCATCATCATCTTCTGGAGTGGTGCTGTGTTCGTCCTGGTCCAGGCCCTCCCCAACAGAAAGGATTGACTGTGTCATGTGGTTCATGTAAAATCTATCTGCTGGCCACATTGATTCATCCTCTTTTAAAAATGTGGGGCCATTGAACCAGAGTTCCTTAGACTGACTCCATCGTTCTGGTCTTGTTGCTATATCAGCTGGATTCATCTTAGTGTTGACATAGTACAACTCTGCTTGCATCTGGTTTTTCCTGATTTCTTCCACTCTGTTGGATACGAAGGGTGGTAACAATTTGTTGGACCGCATCCATCCATGTACAACCAAACTGTCGCTCCACAATGTTTCTTTGTGTATTGGAAGAGATAGGTTCTCCCTTACATATTTCAAGAGTCTACTTGCTATCAGTAAACCCATGAGCTCTAATTTCGGAATATGAAGCTCACTTGCGTCATCAGGTTTGGCTATCCTAGATTTTCCCATTAAAAATGCGACTGATGTTCCTTTATCGCTTCTCGATATCAGATAAATGACAGCTGCGTATCCAGCCTTTGAAGCATCAGAAAAGCAATTTAATTCAAATTTTGCTTCGGGTTCTACTACACCATTTGTGACACATCTAGGTAGTTCCAAGTGTATAGCAGTCCTCAGTTCCTTCAATGTTTCTTGTACAAACTGGGTCAGGTCGTCTGGTAAGGTGGTATCCCATTTGCATTTTTTCTCGCAGATACTCCGAAACAAGGTCTTCAAAGGTAAAGTTAATGGACATATGAAGCCACACGGGTCATATATTCGCGCTAGGGTGCTAAGTACTTTCCTCTTAGTATCGGCTGGTGCATCTATGTCAAGATTTTGGTCATTTATTTTCAATTGTAAGGTGTCCTTTTCGACGTTCCAAGACAATCCAAGTATTTTGACCGAATCCTCCCGTTTAGCTTGAAGTTCTACTGGTACAAGATCAAGGAATTCCTTATTGTTTGACAACCAGTCTCTTATATTCATTGAAATCTGCTGGAAGGTTTCTCGTGTCAGTTCATATATCTCCTGTGCTTCCTTTACAGAATTTGCCCCAGTTACCAAGTTGTCCACATAGCAATTATCAGCAATCTCTTTCAGTAAGTTTCCATCCGTCTGTGCCATATGATACCTGATAGTAGCTGTGAGTAGGAACGGGCTTGAGATGATGCCGAAGGGCACTCTGCAAAAACGTAGATATAACAGATTGTCCTCCGTTGGATCCTTCGTTATGTCTTTGAGCCAGAGAAATCTTGTTACATCACGGTCTTTCTCTTGAAGGCCAACCTGCAAGAATGCCTTTTCCACGTCGGCTACGATGGCTATCTTCTTCGTCCTGAATTTCAGAAGAAGTGCTGTAAGATCCTCTAGCATTGACGGTCCGCTATAAAGGCACTCATTCAAGCTTTTCTTGCCAATTCCTTTCATAGAGCCATCATAGACAACACGCCCGCGCTTCTTGCCTGCAGATTTCACAATATGATGGGACAAATAGAGTACCGGATGTTCAGTGTCAGTACTATGACGTTCAACAACCTCTATGACGTTGTCATTTAGTTGTTCCTTGATAATGTTATCATACTCTTGGAGTGTCGTCGGATCTAATCTGTTGGCTAAACTCTTTAGCCTTCCTAAAGCCATGCCAAAGTTGATAGGGAGCTGTGGTGGGTACTCAATCCAAGGCCAGGTAACTTCATAACGTCCATTTTTATACTGAATTGTATCATTGAAGTGTTTCACAGCTTCTTCCTGTCGTGTGGCTTTAGGAGAATCAGTTATTCCAATACACTCCATAGACCATAGAAACTTAATGTCAATATTTCTGAGTGGTAAATCCGGTTCTGTGAAATAAGGGCAGCTTGATTCATGACAGTGGCAGTAGGTAGTTACAGTTAAAATGTTTTCCTGTTTTTCAATGCGTCTTCGATTCTCATCTCCTGAGTACAGCCAACCAAAGTCAGTGTCAATTAGATACAAGTTGTCTTTCAGTTCTAATTTGGCTTGACGCCTGAAACCTTCACAATTTATTTATTTTATTTATTTTATTTATTCAATAAGTTAACACGACATTACAGCATACGCCAATGCGTCATGAAACTAAGACAAATACAAACATAAAAACAAATGTAAACATCGTCATGAAAAACAAATTTCAATAGTCATTCCCAATCAATATATCAACATTTTCGCCAGTAGAGTCATCGTCGGCCACTAAATCCACCATAGAGTGGTCAAATTTTGCCACTGGCAATTTTCCTGTGATATGGGGTACTATATTGACATGAATTGTTTTTTCAATGCCACGTTTGGTTTTCAATAGTACATCTACTGATGGACTGGGCATTTCCTTTGGGTCTGTTGCCCCAAATGTGAACACTAAAAGTCGGTCTTCATTGTCAGGTGTCAGCTGTAACTTAGATGCAATCTTTGCTGTAATGTAACTTCTTTGTGAGCCACTATCTAACACCAATCTACACTTAATTATCCTTGCTTGCCTGTTGGGGTTGATCACGTGTGCCACGGCTGTCTGTAAATAATTAAAATTATTTGCTATATAGCATTTAACTATATTTTTCTTATCCAGGATATCTGACTCACCATTAGCTGGCTTCGGGCACAAAAGTTGCATGTGACCTTCTCCACATTGGTAACATGTTATCCGCTTTCGGCATTGTTCGGCATTGTGGTTCCGCCTCAGACAGTTGTGACACCGGTCTGTCAATTGCCTTTTCCGTGACTCCACATCCTTATACTTTCTACAGTCCATGCTGCTGTGGTTGGTCATTTTACAGAATATGCATGGTAGCCTAGTTTTCTTTTTTGGAACACTGCTAATTGTATTTCCTGCCTTTCTTTTGAGGATTTTGCGCTTATGGCCAATCTCGCTCCTGGTATGTAGAGCGCCAGTGGTGATAACTTCCTTTGTATCCACTTCCATTGGTCCTGTCTGAGCTTTCTCCATTGCTGTTACTATGCCTACTAGAATTTCTCTCACTGATGCCATAGTATTTTCTTTTGATAGTGGCATCAGGTGATACTGATGCAAGACTTGTTGAGGAAATTTTGAAAGTATTGTGGCCCGTAGATGATTTCCAGTTATATTTTCGCCTAGCATCTCCAGTACTCGCAAGTGACGTTCAACTTCATCTAGGATGCGCCTACAACTAGGTGCTGTATATTCTGCTCGGCCTAGAGTAGAAATAGCTGTGTAATGAGCATCAATTAGTGAGTCCGTAGAACCGTACCTTGACTTTAAAGCATTGACTGCTACAGTGTAATTGTGATTGGTGATGCCAAGCCCTGCTACTGCTTCTAAAGCCTTTCCCTCCAAGCAACTTAAGAGATACGTCAACTTGTCCGCGTCGGCCATAGGCTGACCGTCAACATTTGAAGCGAACCGGTCCCAAAATTCTAACCATCTCAATTGATTACCGTCAAATTTTGGTAGTTGTAGTTTCGGCAACTTAACGTTCACTTGTCCACGCGTTGAGGCTAACGAAGAATCCCCTATTGGAACCGGAGCCAGTAGTGAACTTTCCAAGTCCGAGACAAAATCCTCCCCCTCCAATTGCACCTGCATGGCTGATGAAACCACCGTTGCTTGAGGGTTGGACGAGGTCGTAGTGTAATGGCGAATTTCATCCTGCAACTTTTGCACCATATTTTTAAGACGCGTAACAGCAAGTCTAGCGTTTTCGACTTCCATTCCCCCTGACTCATACAAAGGCTTCGTAGATCCTACATATTCTTGCAGCTTCTTCTTTCTCATATCCACCATTCCAATAAGAATTTCTTCCATGGCTGTGACCGAGAACCGTTTCTACCAAATTTACGTAAATACACCACTTTAGCCACTAAAACTGTTTACTTCTCACGAGAAAACTTTGAAAAAACATCAGTAAGCCAAACAGTGAAAAAACTATAGACTATAGAGCTAAAAGTGCCAAAAACCGATGAAACGGCGGGAAACGAAAACGTCAGTGTTACTAGTGATGTCACGTAGTAACCGAATAACCGATTTTATGTAAGTTGCTGCGCTTCACAAATTATATTTCACGCGATAATAATTTATTATAACTGCATAAACATAACCTTAATGTTATTTTAAATGAGTGATTGGCGATTATTATGCAATAACTACACGAAAACAACAAAATTGTCACCAGATTGGTCTATTTCTGTAAAACCGATTTCCTTGGTACCGCACTAGAATAAACCATAGATATTTGTAGACACTATTGGTGTCATTGCCAACTTAAAATTTATTATTTTACTTAAGCATAGTTTACACGGTTTGTTCATCGAAAACTAGCTTTTAAGCCGTGTATACAAGTGTTGGATTGCTGGAAGCTGTGCGCCTTTCAGTTCACTCATTTATGAGATACTGACAATCACTCAGCTTTAAAAAATAATTAGCTTAATCAACAAATATGACATGAATTATTCATTAAAACTAAATAAATTGTAGTAATTGTACGCAGGTCGAATTTCTTTATTGATTTATTGTACATCAAAGAAAATATCTGCTTCTGTAAAAAACTAAATAGAACAAAAGTACTAACAATATGTATTTGCCCTTACAAATAGCTGTAATTGTGTACTATGTTCCATTCCATTAGCGTGATATTGATATAAATAAGATCCATAGCTTATCCTGCTCATTAATATCAAAATCCCAGTATCATCTCCACCAAAATGTCGTCCCCCTAACTATATATGTATTGAATAGTATACGCTGGGTTCACCTGTTTGAATCGACGACATAAGGGGTACATAAATATGATATATGAATACACATTTAACATGAGAAGTGGAAGGATGAGTCGACCAATTTTACTCCACTCCAAATGAAGTATGTGTTGCTCGGTGAGGTCTTGCCTCTCTCTTGTGGCTGTGCCACTTACATGCCTATTGTGGTTTTACCAAGTGCCTTTCCATCTCTAGTTACCTTAGCGTGGTTGCACACCCACGAACATCATACAGGTATCTCATTGCGGTGTACCGCTTTCCTAATGGCTATGCACTCTCAGTTGGGCAACGGTCGACTGCCTCCGGTCTATACAGGGGCCAACCCTGGTGACTCTAACCATATCAGTCACTAAGCCGGACGGGGGGCCTGTGGCCCCCCGGAGACCTCCACCATCCCCATAGTCTCGCCACGGTTGCTCCAACTCAGTCGACCGTGCCCTGTGTGTTTCCGGACACACTCATAGTAACCCAATGTCCTTGACTACCAAATGTGCTGTGCACTGCAAGATTGGGTTACTGCCAGTAGAAAGAACGTTATACTTATACGGTCTCATCATCTTTCCACTATATCATGCACTTTATAGGTCGACAATTATATCACAGTAAAACACTCACCCGTGTTCTCAATGGGGCGCAGGCCTCCTCGGAGCTCGTGGCTCCGCACTCGTCTATTAAGACCACGACTTAACCTCACCTCCATTCGTGTTCGTGACAGCTCGACCTTTTTCTGCCGCCATGACTCTCCCACAGTACCAACATAAAAGTTAGTCAAACCAATATGGTGTTACCATACTCCAAAATATAGATTGACAGTACTAGTGTTGATACATACCGATTTTACATGGCGACTCGCGCTGAGCGCGACAATTATATTAGCAAATCTAAAGACTGAGGTCAAACTCAAACAGACTTATATAACTAGGAATTACCTAATGAAATTCGCGCGACTTTCAATTCGAAGGTCGCGGGTTCAAACCCGCGACGAAGGTGAGATGGCAGCCACTTTCGTAAAACTAGTGCCTACGCCAAATCTTGGGATTAGTTACCAAAGCGGACCCCAGGCTCCCTGAGCTATGGCATATTTGGCATAAGCCGGGAAGCACGCTAGGAAGAATATGAAATTTAAAAAAATACACACTTAAATCATCGTTACCAGTTTCGGAAACTATGAAGCATAATTATTATATTTCTATTGAAAGAGTGAGTTGAGTAAGTACCTACATACATACGTACATACAAATATAGTATAGTAAGACCGGATGACTGCATGTGGGCGCACAGATTGGACCCTGCCTCACTGTATTACCCGGAGTTTAACGTCGATGCATAGAATCAAACATCACGTGCATTTTGAGGATTGTTTCAGTTAAGGGGCCTAATTCATGTTTTAAGCAATGTTTTTAAAAAACTAGTTAAGTATTTAAATACTGCAAAAGATTATATATGATAAAGTTCATCATATTTCAAAGATCCTAGACGGAGCCTAATTATTAATTTAACTTAATCGGCTCGATAGAAAATAATTGCAAAGATTGGTCGTAAATTCATCTTTAAACGGTTCTATGTATTTATTTTATTGAATTAGGCGTTTGCAATTAAAATCAAAAATCCATCATACTCATCTTAGACGAATCCCATTTCACAAATAGTGCACGGTTTTATTTATTTTAATAGTTTTCGTGTTTCTTTCTTCTAAAACCAAGCCGGCCGATGATAGTGCGATCTCGTTAACTCCAATACAAATAGACAGTGCGCGATGATCTAGCTGTTGTCAGCCTCTTAAATAATCGGAATTAGGTGAGCTGAAATATCTGTTTTTCGTGGGAGGGCATAATATAGCTTTGTTACAAACCCTTGGTAATCTTTAGTGAGATTTTGGACTAGCCCTCCTCGATATGACCTTAACTGTATTTTTTTCAATCCATCCCATGTTAAAAATAAATAATTTTGTTTAATATGACTTTTTGAAACATGATTCTTTAATTTATACTACTTAGGTACTACTTATCTCTGAAAAGTTGGCTCTTATTACGGCATTACGCACTAAGTTTCCTTTTTTTTCTCGGTTTTTTTAAATGTACAAAAATACACGTGAGTTCTCCCTTTAGGTATACCCTTCCAACCCCCGCGCGATCTTTTGTGATGTTTTCATGGCCCTCTCCCCCTTCCGAACCTCGCGTGATTGTGCACAAGCCCATTCATATATTTATCTTAGTGATCATAACGCCAGACAAATTACAATACGCACATTTTTACATCTCTATCTTTACGATCTGTTGAGTCCGGAGTACGTCAATTGCTTAAATTGGATAAATTAACTTTGTCTGCACAGCTTACACGGAACGAATTGGAGTACGAGTAAGAATAGCAGTTGTATTGTCCTGTTTAGTAATTCTAAGAAACTAATCAACTACAACACATGAATTTCCTCTTTCAAATTAAGAGGCCTTACGCCTTAAAGGAAAAAGGACTCGGTAGACTAAGATGCCCGTGTTGTTATCGTCGTGTCGTGTTGTCAATTTCGATTAACCTATGTGTTCTAACATTCGATATTACCCATTACACCCTATGTCAATTTGCAGCTTCTTTGGACACATGTCCCGGCGAGAGAGACGAAGCATCCATATAACATCTGGTTGAGCAAGGAACAGGGGTAGGTGTGTCGGCCACATTGCCCACATTAAACGAAAGAGGAATAGCGACGTGTCGTTAAACGAGTCGCTCAAAAAATTGCATAATGGCCACGCAGGAATTTAGTTAAAGGAAATTGAGTTACTAATTTATACAAACTAGACGGGTTATGTATGTTGGGTTTTCGGGGGTAACTTTTGATCGCGTGAATCGATTTGAATCATTCTTTTATTTATTAGAAAGAAGATACGTGCGGGATGATAAATTAAGTACTCAAGATAAAAAAAATGTTTGCATATACGGTTAAATTACATACTTAATTCAAAAATTATTTTTATATTTTTTGAACTCATAGTTCAAAAGTTAGAGGGGGGGGGCATTTTTATATATTTCTGGAGCAATTATTTCCGAAAATATTAATTTTATCAAAAACTGTTTTAGGAAACCCTCATTATTTTTCAAATACCTATCCAATGATATGTCACACTTAGGGTTTAACCCAAAAACAAATCACCTCACATTATAACCACTTTTTATTTTACCACTTTTTTGGCGTGACCGATATACATATTCGTACAAAATTACAGCTTTCTAGTACTTACAGGCACTGAGATTATCCACGGACGGACGGACAGACAGACAGACTTGGCGAAACTACGGACTTAGGAGTTCACTACGGAACCCTAAAAACCCAGTTAAATCAGTGCTACAGACATTTTTACTGTGCTTACCACGAGTTCTGTAGTCGACGAATGTATCGTTTACGTCTCGTTATTTATATATAGTTGCATTTCACTCCCAAGCAAGTGCGAGCAAGATGCAGTGAGTTGACGTAGACGCTATCCAGTATAGTATTTTTCAAATTCGTGGTAAGCACATACATAGGTATAGTATAAATCTTTTGAACTGTGCCCGTAAACTTACAAAGGCATTGTATTAACACAACGGCATTGTATAAATACAATTGTATTATCTGCTTTTGTTTTTGTAAGCGCCATCTAGGTATTTACAAAAAAGGTTAGAAGCTTTATTAGAATACTTTACATGCATATTGCATTTTCAAGTTTATTCCTTGTTGAATAAGAGAAAAAATGCGGCACACCGGTTATCGCGGCCCTGTACTACTAGTGTGTTCAATAGAAAAAGGGCAATGGGATGCCATGAATATACCATTTTTTCTCTTTTTCAATAAGGGATAAAGTTGTAAATGCAATATGCATGCAACGTACTTCTAACCTTTTTTGTGAGTACCTAGTGGGCGCTTACGAAAACCAAATTAGACAATACTACTGTATTAATACAACGCCTTTGTTTGAGTACGATGCCTTTGTAAGTTTACGAGCTCAGTTCAAAATATTTAGAGGGAGTTAAAAACGGAAACGAACTTGCGCCCTTGACTCCTCACACACATATAAATAATTTCCTGGCGTGTACGTTCACCTAATTTTCTAAATAGCCTTGCCAATAACAATTGACGTGCGCATTAGTATGCAGCGCGTACGCAGGCACGAGTGGCCCGTGATCCCTAAATGATAGGGAGAAAGTGGATTTCACCAAAAAGGTGAAACTGATTTTTTATTAAGTATTTATAAGGAATGTTTGTATTGGCGGTAGAGGGTGTAGGACCAGGTAAGCGCCTACTGCTTACGGGGGCGCCTACTACTTAGTATATCGCTCGATTATCCAACTTCAAATTGCAACTCTATTTAGATCAGATTAGGTACAAGATTTCATTATTGTTAGTACATAAATATATAATAAATATTATGGGACAATCTCCTTTTCTGTCGCACTTGACTATATAAATTCTAGTACCTACCTACTTAGAAAGAAAAAAAATGAGTAAGAATTCAACTCCTCGTATAGTGCTATTTTTGTTTATCGATGACAATGTAAAAAACTATGAAGTAATTTTAATTGAAATAATTAGGTACAATCACCTGTAAAAATATGGGTGTACATCTTACGCAAAAATGTGTCTCGTGCACCTTGTTCCGATGTAATAAAAGCATAGTACCTACCATATTTATGAGACGATTTTGTCGATACATATTTTTGCAGTTGACTGTACCTACTGACAACAGTTACAACCAACAAGTAACTAATTCTTACACCTTATATACTTAAGTATCTACCTAGGACTCCTAGGACGTAGGTAGGTAGGTAGGAAGGCACCATGAAGCAAGATGAAACTACAACTATATACAAATTCATTTATTTGGTTGACTAACATATTCCAAATAAATACTTATTCTATTACAATAATTTACTTGTATAATTGAATGGCACCTAAAATTAATTCATACCTACCGACTTCTCACGCGTTATGCCTGAAATAAAATAATACCTTGTTAGAAACATTGCATCAAACGTAGTACCATTACTCATAAAACCATAATAGTTTGCATAATAGTATTCAACCATAATAAACACTTATAGGCTGAGTGGTATTATAACGCATTCCTTTGAACACAGCACATTGAAGCTCATTTGCAAATGTATGACTTTTTTCTGATATCGGTGGCATTTATTTATCTTGTGCAAACGTGCAGCTCTGCAATGTGTTTTTAACCGACTTCAAAAAACAAAAGGAGGAGGTTCTCAATTCGTCGGAATCTTTAACTTTAAATATGGTTTGAGTTAAAAACTTGTAAGTGCGGTCAAACCTCTGGAGCTGACAGGCCCCGAAGGCTCATGGTAAGCTTAAACCGATACGACAAGTAAAAATGCACGTTATATGACTGACATAAAGTTCAAACTTTTAGTTGTCGATGTCGGCGACGCTCCGTTCGTTTACTCATGGAGATCGTACACCGACATAACATGCAATAATGTGCGTTCCTCACCTGACATAAGGTTGAAATTCGTAGATATCATCAACCACCCTCCGCAGCCGGCACATCACGCCGCACTCGGGTTCCTGCCGACCGTACACTGATATCGCGCGCTCCAGCAGCTGCTGCGCTGACGTCAGTTGAACATCTGGGTAATAATACAATCAATAAACATTCTTCGATATCGAGTCTTAACTTTAATCTTAGAATATAAAAGGTGTCGAAGTTCCTTAAAACAGTCCTTAGAAGAGTTCGTAAAAAGGGGTTAAGAGCAGTCCATTTTTTTCTGCTGGGATAAGATCGTGAAATAAGACAAGTACGCAAATCTCGTGCAGTTCTTTTTATAGAAGCCAGATATGGAGAATACTGGCAACTTTAAAACGAACTATCATTTCCATCATGCAATGCAATAGCTCACCATAATCACGAGCAAAAAAGGAAGTACTTAGTTAAAATAGGCAACGAATTTTCTTGCACGGTTTTGTGAAGCTACACAGGTTGCCAATGTTGCCATTCAGTTTTAAAATTTAGACGATTCTAGCTAACATGGTAGGTACTTACTTAGGGTCACTTGCACCACCAAAAATGGAGGGTTAACCTGAGGTTAACCCACCATTTTATATTGAATTTGACAGTTGACAGCCCACTAACCTTGAGTTAAGTGGGTGGTGCAAGTGGCCTTTAGTCATGTATAAAACTAAGTAAGCGAATGCAACTCAAAAACCTAGCAACCATAACATGGACATCAGTGTACTTGCTAATCTAACATTGAGATCTGTAAACACTGCTCCTACACGACAAATACAACTACGACGGTGCAGGGTTGGATTTCTGCGATAACGGTTAGCCCAATTAATTTTATTTATTGTAGTTTGTATAGTTCGAGTAGGTAAGTGTTGTTTATAACTCTTAGAAGAAACTAAGTATTATTTCGCATGATCATTCGACTTGCCTGCAATTACAATAACTTTACGAATATTAAGAAAATGAAACTCACAATTGTTATTTACAAAGCTCCTCTCGTCCTCATCGTTGCTGGCACCACCGCCCTTCTTGAACGAAATCAGCTTCGGGATAACAAGCAGCATGCACACTACGGCGATCATAGTCACTATCTTCTTAAAGATCAGTAGCTTAAGCAACAGCTTGGCGATCGTCAATATATCCAGTTTCAAAGACAATTTGTCGAGGAATCCTAACCCAGGCGCTGTATAAGGCACGCCAAAGTTCTGTTGCGGAGGAGGTCCGTACACAGGTTTAGGGGGCCCATATGCGGCCGCAGGAGGTCCGTACACCTGCGCGGGGGGGCCGTAATTCTGCGCTGGTGGGCCGTAAGTGTTAGCCGGAGGGCCGTACTTCTGCGGAGGAGGTCCGTAGTTGTTCGTTGGAGCATTATACGTGATCTCAGATTCGAATTTCACAGGGTTTGATGGTAGGTAATTGTTTGAAGGAGGTCCTGAAACGCCCGAGCTTGAAGAGCTATAGCTGTCTGAATAGGATGGGGAGTAATCGTAACCGGAAAAGCTGTCATCACGATTCGATATCTTCTTCTCTCCATCCTTAGCTGTCACAATAATTACTCCTTTTTTTGCTTTTTCAGCTTCGATACGCGATTTAGAGTAAGCATCCAAATAGGTGTCCGTTTTGAGGGATTTAGTTCCATTTGGGCCAACGATCGCAGAAACACACACGCAAAGCGACAATACTGCTACGCAGCGCGCGGACAATTCCATTATGAGGGTTTAAATGATAGACTCCTTTCGCAAGACGTTGCTCCCATCGATGGCGGTTGACGAATGACGGTGAGCACCGCCGCCCATTCCGTTTTCACTTTTGACTTACCGTAAAAGAAGTTACATATGATAATGGAACACAATTAAATTCCTTGAGTGACCTGTGTTCCGCATCGCTCATGGTAAGTAGGCGCGACGCGTGGCGTGCATGCTGATGGCATTAGAGATGGAGCCCCCCTAACCTTGTTGGATGAGCCCCGAACCTTTCAAGAAATAATATGCTGTCATGTGTGCGTGAAAGTTCTATTAGTGTTTTAAATTGTTCAATTTAGCCAAATTTGAATCAGATTAGATAAGTAAATAGGTACGAAAACGGATGTGTCGCTTCAACTATTATACAGAGTACATGTGTAGGTACCTAAGTATTGAAATTAGCTTTCAGCCTATCTTTGGCGTAAATATACGGGTTTGATTGGCTGGAAAAATGAGTTTGTTAAAACTTTATTATGTTCAATACAATTGTAAAGCACGAATCAAATCAATATACTTAGACCGGGTTACTCACGTCTATAAAGTCGAAAATAGCTCGACATGTTTCGGGACGGTCCGCGCACCATAATATGCCCGGTCTAAGTATATTAATATGTCTAATACTCACGGGAGTTTTCTATTTAAAATCACGAATCAAATCATTTATTAAATCGTAAATATACGGGTTTGATTGGCTGGAAAAATGAGTTTGTTAAAACTTTATTATGTTCAATACAATTGTAAAGCACGAATCAAATCAATATACTTAGACCGGGTTACTCACGTCTATAAAGTCGAAAATAGCTCGACATGTTTCGGGACGGTCCGCGCACCATAATATGCCCGGTCTAAGTATATTAATATGTCTAATACTCACGGGAGTTTTCTATTTAAAATCACGAATCAAATCATTTATTAAATGTAATCAATCAATTTATACTTTATTATGTTACCAAATCCACCATTCGTAATCCCAAAACTACCTTATGTACCAATGTTTACCTATGCTATTGCAGTGCATTACCTAACATCTGGGGTATTTTCCGATTCTCTCTTGCTCTAAAAAAGAGTCACGAGTTTAATTATACATATTTAAGTTTAAGTTTAATTATAACTTATAAATTAGTCGAAAAAATTAATGACCTTTTTCCATCTTAGAAATATTTTTTTGCCAACATTGGCCAAACTTACTTTCTCAGTTTATTTAATATTCCTACGCCTCGCTTAATAGGTACTTATAGGCAATTAAAAGATTGGCAGACCAACATTTAGGTCATAAAAATAAGCAAGTTACCTATGTAGGTTCCTACGTACAAATAAGTAGGTATGCTGTAAACAATTAAAAATATCTGTCCGATCTTAAATATCTTACAGGGCCGTAAGAACGTATCGCATATTTTTTTGCATTTCGGTAAGTAGTAAATCACGACCCTCAGCACTGAAGAGAACTCAACAAGCAAAAGAAGGACACATAAATTACTTTGGGCATTAAGAGTGACTATAAGATCAAATAAATGAGCCCCGAACTAAATACTTATGTCAAAATGACGATGACGTTATAAATAAAATTATAAAAAAATTATAAATCGGACGATTTGACATAATTCATACGTTGTAGCATGTAGTGTCTCAATCGGCCGACTACCTGTGAGGTCTCTCCAAACTCACGGCATCACGAAGCGACCCACATGACATACCTAACTATCTACATTACCTGCGCCCTATGACGTTTAGGTCGGACAAGGGTGTAGGACGTCGCAAGGTAGTGCAAAACCTCTAAGAGCGTCACAGTGAATACCATTTGGGACGCTATGGACTCATTTCAACGGGCCTTATTTGTACTACTGATTTGACACAAATAAATAAATATTATGGGACAATCTTACACAAATCGACCTAGGTCCTAGTCCCACGGTAAGCTCAATAAGGCTTAAGTGTTGTGGGTACTACACGACGATATATATAATAGACAGATACATATAAATACTTGAATACATAAAAAACATCCATAATTCAGGAACAAATATTCGTGATAAACACACAAATAAATGCCCTGACCAGGATTCGAACCCGGGACCTCCTGCTTCGTAGGCAGGGTCACCACCAACTAGGCTAGGAGGCTGTTTCACAACAACACATCACTTTGGCATAACGTAGGGAAGGGACGTTTGGCAAATGGGGAAATGACAAATCCGAGGAAAATCAGATCTATGTGTCAGTTTTGATACTTACGTTGAATCGCGAATCACTCTCCTGAAATACGTCAATTATCATTGATTATCGCTTTTGGGCTATTGAAGATGCCGCGTCGTCCAGGTGTGATCTATTGCTGATATGATACACATTGAGTCCAGAAAATTCTATGGCTTGTAATGTTGTGTACCTCATAGGGTTGCAGTACGTGCCTGCCTAAGTTGATACTTCTTTTATGCATTAGTGGTGGCAGGAGCAGAGACGCTAAGACGTCCATGACTAAAGCCCTGGCTATTCACCTCGTTGGAGACCTTCCCACGTTATGCCTTCCGGTAGGGAGTCTGCCTTTTCATCGAATTTCATTTTGCGGAGTATCACTTGCCTACCAACTTACACTTATTTATTTATTTATTTAACCTTTATTGCACAAAAGAAAACCTTAACGTACAAAAGGCGGACTTAATGCCAGATGGCATTCTCTACCAGTCAACCTTAAGGCAAAACAGAAAATTTGTGGGCGGTGCTACTAATAGTCAAAACCGAAATAGTAAGAACAAGTCAATCTATAAATATTAATTACATATACAGTAAATACATTATATAAACATAAATACATTTAGGTATATATATATATACATAAATACATACATACATATATATAGATAAATACGAGATTCATCGAAAATAAACTCTAAACTTTCAATCTGCTAGCAATAAGAGCACGGACAGACCTTTTAAAGGCTTATTCACTTGGTATATCAACGATTACCGAATTATTATTTGCCGACTCATATGTGGCCGAAGTTTAATTTGCCGACTAGGTTAGGTTAGGGCTGGAATATGATATTCCGCGAAAGATACGGTAGCTAAATAATTAGTTGGGAATTGTATATTTGGCAAACATGTGTTTTGGGATAAATTGTTTAGGAAATGAAAATTTGGTAAAAAATATTTGGGGATACATTAGTAACCCCTTCCAGTAGGCACGCGGTTGGCACTCGAAAAAGGATTTGGGCTAGCTCCAGCGACTGTCAGTTCTATGAGCAACGTGCCCGGCCCATCAGCTGCCACTTGATTTTTTGGGGTATGTTGAGGACTCCGAATCTCCTCATTCCTAATTTAGTCTCGCAGGGAAACTCCGAGCAAAGTTCGCTCCATTGTTTTCTTAGCTATTTAGAGCTTTACTAAATGCCCAATTGCGCGTTACCACTGGCAAGACGTACAGTTAAAAACTTTCGTCTTAAGACGAAAGTAAAATAAAGATATTTTGGACGAGGAGATACCAACCAAGACCATTCATTATTGTTAAACAGTTATTTATATCTGCGTGCGTACAGATACAAAAGTGCATACTTGGGTCACCGCCAATACCCATATCAATACAATGCACTGCATTACACTACATTGTTTGGCGTAGGTGGATAAAGAAAGGACAGTACCGTACATAAAATGTATTTAAATTGACGCCGATTTCTACTGATCGCAATGCAATAACAAAGTTTTCACTTGCAAAGTAAAATTAACATCCAGGCCCTGGGCTGCAATTACAATTACATGTTTACCTACTAATGGGTTAGTTTGTGTTAAGTAACGGGATTTTTGTTAACGGGATATTAGATATGACCCGGAATTATTTATTGAAATAAAAAAATTGTTTTCAATTGGATTTGAATTTATTGATAACTAAGTCAATTTTATTTACGTACTATACGTACGTAGGTACGACGTAATTTTATTTTGGGTATTTTGGGTTGGGTGCATTCCACGGGAATGTCTCTTACGAAATTATTTGCCTTGTATGGCAGCTACTGCAATCAAATCCGTAAAGCTCGAGAATATATGCCGAATTGTTGGCAAAATCATTAAATATTATCCGACACAAAATCGTTTTCTTGGCGTTTTTAGAATTATTAGAAGAATCGCGTTTCGTAAGGGACGTTCTCGTGCTATGCCCTGTTGGCGCAGTTTTGTATGATTAAGTCTTCATGTTTTTGGTTTGCTTTATACATAAAACAAAAAGAAAACCAATAGATGCAAAAGAATTTAAAAAAATTTAGAGCATGATCTCAATGTATCCTTAATAACAATGTCTACAAATATTTCACTAATCTACAATTATTCAAACACGTTGTCTATAGTCAAATACCTTTCCTCAAAGAACTTGTGTCTCTTCCTCTTCCTCTCGCCATCCTCTGACTTGGCGGAGAAGAAAGAGCTGATTGGTTTAACTTTTTTCTTTGGAAGGTCGTCATCGATTTCCTCAAATGTGCACGTCGCTGCTTTCTCTTGAAGCATCAGTTCAGCTGTCGATAAGAAAATTTGATACAATTACATGTTGTAAAATACAAATGGTCTCATTACTTTTTTATATTTTTTTGTTTTTTAGGCGTTTGGATGTTTGGATATTCATCCAAACATCCAAACGAAGAGCAAACCTTAAAACTGATTCATGGGGAACACGAGTAAGTACATTGTAATGACGTGCATTTTACGTGCTTAAGTACATGTTTTGTGGCTTAAAATGACACAATGAATTTTTCGAGTACCTTCTTCTTGAATCAATCATTAATTTATTACAGACTAATGGTCCACACACACTTTTTGCAGTCGGTTAATGGTTTTTGTAACATCCTATGTATGTTTATGTTTTGTTTACGTTTTTAAATTTTGACAACCCATGCGTATTGTGTACTGCTGTTATGTAACTAGGGGCAACTAATCAATATTTACGTTGTCATGCCAACGCACGTGCACTGTGAGTACCTACTGTTTATTAGTTTTTTTATGGCGCAAGCGCTTTGTTTACTATTTATTTGTAACTAGGTAAAAATTAAGACGTCAACAAGGTTTGATGCCTGTCTGTCAGTTTATAATTTAGGAATTGTAATTTATAAGAATGTAAACAAATAACACAGGAGACGTGAAAAACAATAATAATAAATATATATACGTATACGTATAATGCTCCAGGGGTGGAAGTGAAATATGCATAAGACGCGAGTGGGCACAGTGGCTGGCAACAGCCACTGGGTAGAAAGCGGCGCACACCTCTCGACACCCCTGAGCCGTTCACACCGATGTTGCTCCTGGCCGTCCTTGCGACGGCAGTTTCAGGGGCCCATCTAGTCGGCGGCAAGTCACCGCCTGCCTCGATAACTTGTTGTACACATTGTTATGGCAGGTGTCCGGAACTCTTTGCAATAGTCCATTTCTGATCCACCTAAACCTCAACGCCATAGCCTGGTATTCTTTCCACTTTCTTTGCAATAGCTCCAACGCCTGCTGCGACCGGTTCACGGGTATATATTGATGGACCCGTGAATGGGTTCTAGCAGGTATACTACACAGCAAAATTCTCCAAAAGGCCTCTACGTGTTGGATCTGTATCCCCACGCAAGCCTACCAAAAGACCGGGATGTACAGGCCCGTGATCCGAAAAGGAGAAACAAATAATATATATATTATATATTTTATACATCACGTAAACATTGTCTTAATCTTTATAAAATAGGTACCATGCTCATATTTCTCGTCGTAACATTAAAAGGCTTCTCTTTTTGCCTTTCATTCGTTCGTTCATTGCAAAGTAAAATTCATAGGCACAGTTCATTTTAGGTACACACGATGAGTCGAGAATCGGAGTGAAGCGTGTGAGCAATATCAGGATAACAAGGAAATATATAAAAGTGAAATGACATATTTACTGATTGTTTTGATAAAACCTATCAGACCATACTCTTTGTACTGCTAATAAATACTATGACTAGAACAAAAGTTTTCCAAGCTGGTAGCACAGCCCAGCCAATATAAAAATATGGGCGATGCCCTATCTCGGTTGCTTCACGAACTATGCGTGGTTCGCAGCATTTTTAATAGGCTCTCCGTCATATGCCGCGCGGTATGGCTAAAAACATGTGAGTTTAACCGTAGGTTAATTTTACACTTACGAGTGTTATTTATGATTTACATATAGTTATATGCGTCATTATGTTGTTTTATGTTACCGGTGGACCAGCTGAAGCGCACCAGCATGGGGTACCCGAACACATAGTCTATCTGCTCTCTGATAAATTTCTTCGTCAGGGGATCTGTAACATAATCAAAGTTATGGTAAGTATCTAATAAAAGGCCCAAATGTACACAAAAAACCAAACAGAAATAAAAATTATAATGCAGTTTTGTTTTAAAACTTGTGTTCAATATTTAATGCAAGTAGTTAGTTATATTTTCCTACGGCCTCCTAGCCTAGTCGGTAGTGACGCTGCCTATGAAGCAGGAGGTCCCGGCTTCGAATCCTGGTCAGAGCATTTATTTGTGTTTATCACAAATATTTGTTCCTGAGTTATGGATGTTTACTATGTATTTAAGTATTTATATGTATCTATATATTATATATAAGGTGCTACTTTATTAGTTGCAGATATTTGAACACGTGATACTCTACTTTAAAACAATTAACTTTAAATAGAAATTATGAAATCTTTACATATGATTTTTTGTTTTCATTTACCGAACAAAAAAAAAATTATAATTTCGTCTAAAAAGAATCATCATGTGCATTTCACTGACAAGACGTTTAACACTATCCGTCATATCACTCATGTCAACAATAGTTAGTCTTAAATGTCATTATGGTCGAAATTTATCGACGTGAAGTGGCCAGTTACAGTTAACTGGTAGGTAAAAGAGGTACTAGAATCTGCTCAATGAGTTCTCATTTACTGATCACATTAACAGGGTGTTTTTACGTAGCAAATTTGTTTTAACGTTTTCTCCAAAAAAACATCGTAAAAGGTATAATGTTTAATACTTAAATTTACTTCAGGAACCGAGTACTATCAGCTGCAAAAAATTCTGCAAGTAATAAAGTAGCACCTTATATATCGTTCGTCTAGTACCCACAACACAAGCCTTATTGAGCTTACTGTGGGACTTACTGAGGTCGATTTGTGTAAGATTGTGCTATAATATTTATTTTATTTATTTATTTATTTTGTAATTTTCTTTTAAACCCTTGCTTTTGATACTCACAGTTACAAAAATATATTTTTATTTTTAAGCAGTAACATTTGCAAACGATACCAAATTTCTTAGAAAGAAAGGAAAAATGGAAAAACCCAAGCCCAAGCCTTTGGCGGTACTCGAATTCGCGACTCAGGGCCCATTGCTTTACCAAGCGGGGCCACTGGGTGTGTCTTGGTAGCCCAGTTGGTAGAGTGATGGGTGAGTGATGAGTATTATTGACACTGAGTATTATCGAGTCTGTTCTTAAACTGATTGACATTAAGTGCAGAGAGTATGTCTACTTTTACTTCTCGTAATAAGTATATAGCAAGTAAGCTTGCCTCCAGGATATCCGCTGCCAAATTCGGCTTGTGTCATCTCTAGCCCCTCCTTAAACTGCCACACCTTCAGTGCATGGTCCCTGGTCACCTTGGCCACTATACTGGCTGCTGATACTATGGGATATATGGAATCAGCCTTTTTTGATACCTGAAATTTTAAAAATTAGGGTTGGTAGTTTCCTATTCCTCCTCTGACTATGGGCAGCAATACAGGTAAAGAGTGTAAAAAACAATGGTGATCCATTTAAGTACATATTCAATATCAAATTTTGATTAGGGAGAAGTAGGAAATATAATTTATTTTTATAGAATAATGTGCAGGGGTTTGATTTATTTGGATAACTTTAGAAAACAAAAACCTATTTCCTAATTGTAAACATGATTACAATCTTTTCTATACTATTAGTTAATAAGAGTGTAAAGTTGTAAACCTACTAAATCCTCAATAAGATATAAAAGCGAGGAATAAATAATGTAAAGTAAAATGATTCTACACTCAAAACATTAAAATCTGTATTTCAAAAAGTACTGTGTACTGTACTTACAGTTATTTTATAGTTGGGAAATATTTCACTCAGTTTAGCTTGATACTTCTCCGGCGGCCCCACTGTATCCACATACACCTCTGTGATGTTTGCTCCGGACTCTGCCACTTTCTTGATTAGATCTATTGCTGAATTCATTGACACCTAAAGCATTTCAAGGAACAAAAGATGTCAGTGAGACACAAAAAGCATATTATATTGATATATTCAAAACTGAAACCTCCTGGTCCTAATAGATAGTTAAAAAGCCACCTTTAAGAAGTCATACAACACCATAGTGGATATTTCAGGAGCGCTGATCCAATGGGGATTAACCCAAATCAATTTGCCATGAGGAGTGCTAGGAGAATGTGGGTCTGGTGATAAATTTGCAAACATCAATTTGACAATTCTTTCATATGGACACAAAACCCACTCATGAGTTGCACCGCCTAGTGAGTGACAATATGGTTGCTCCCATTTTGCTTCAATCTTACACTTCATATTAAAATAAATAATAATAAACATACTCATATGATTCCAGAAACATTTCATTCATCTGAATATTTTAATTTGACAAAATATTTCAATGTGTACAATATAATTTTATATTTACATTATGTATTAACAAATAAGAAGTAACCCATTTGAACATGAAATACTGTAATTACCTCATTTAATGAGTGTTTAGCTCGCCTGTACATAGAATTAGATATATAATTAGGAGATATAATCTCTGCAGCCCAGCCCACATTGTTCAAAGAGGTCTCTTCAGTGAGCATTTTCTTGAATATATCATCTCGTTTCTCTTCTGTCAGAGCTTTAGAGTCGGCGCAACCTAGATCTTTTAGTACGCTCATTTGGCTTAACGGGCAGTACGCAACGCCATACACCATGGGCCCTGAAAGTATTTAATTATTTACAAAAACTCAAACTGGGACTAGAATTCTTAGTATTGTATGCTCCTCTTAATTTTACCAAGCACTGGGCCACGTCCTGCTTCATCCACACCAAGCATGCATGGTTCGATTTTACAAACAGCAGGAACCTCTGAAGAGTTGACAAAATTTCTGAAGTTGTCCTTAGTTTTTATAAAATCCTTCAGTTCTTCTAAGGAATCCATAGCTTCTTTTTGAATGAGTACAATGAGTTATAGATTTTCCTACAGTATAGTGATTAATTGATTATTATTTAATTGAATTTTAATAAATAGATACTGTTTTCCCGCTTAATTATACCAATGTATACTATACCAACTGACACTGACATTCATTCAAATCAAAATGACAATGACATTGACACATATGGATTGCCAGTATGCGTACCATGAAATCCCGCAATATTAAATAATATTTAAAACGGGTCACTCACGTAATTTAGTCGATTCTCGCTCAACATGTTTTGTTGTTTAAACTACGTAAATTAAATTAAATAATATTAAATTACGTGAGTGACCCGTTTTAAATATTATTTAATATGTTCGAGTCTCACGAGAGTTTTATAGTTAAAAATCCCGTAATATTGTTACAAGTGAATTAAAAATATAGACATAAGTAGAGATATTTCCCTACAGTTGTATGAAAATGCAATACTCGACGTAAAACTCGGCAGCAAGATTTAGCGTGGTCTTAGGTCTATACTAACCTTTATCATAAATTATCATATCTATGATTCGTTGGACAAAAATGGAGGCAGACCTATGATCAAACTGTAGAGATGGGCTGAATATGGACTTTGACGAATACGAATATTCGGCCAAACACTTGATTCAGTTCTTACCGAACCGAATATTTGGTTGCGCCATATCGCTAGAAACATATTTTGACAGGTCCGCGCTCACCGCGTTTTTAACAAAATAAATGATAATGTAATATAGGCCTTAGCACTTTTAGCTATTGACCCCTTCCATCCTCTTTGTACTTATAACAGA
This sequence comes from Lathronympha strigana, assembly GCA_949128165.1. Classification (NCBI taxonomy): domain Eukaryota; kingdom Metazoa; phylum Arthropoda; class Insecta; order Lepidoptera; family Tortricidae; genus Lathronympha; species Lathronympha strigana. Next base: position 9,618,889 of record OX421911.1, read on the forward strand.
AATAGTTAAGTACGTTAATTACGTTAGTAAAACTAATCATACTCATGACATCGCAATAGTGATAGTGGTCTAGCAATATGGCCGATATAACACAAAGATCATCATAGGACTCGTAACAATGACTTTTTCAGATATGATGTATGAATAGGGCTGCCATCCGTCCGGGTTTCCCTGGATTTGTCCTAGTTTGGAGCCCGTCCGGGGAGCGTCTCACCCGGATTTTTAGAACTATTAACCATCCGGGTTTTTTAACTTTTTTCTCCGGTTTCGGCAATGTACGAGATTGCAGCCCTATGTATGAAGTATCATTTGATATTTTGATGCCAGTTGATCATCGAATCCCTAGAATTTAAACGAGATCTTTCTCAAATTATATTATTAGTTGAAAGGAAAATCACACATTCGTTGCATATTTTATTAATGTATTTTTGTTTCTATTATATCTAGAATAATATAATCAATTTGGACTAATTACTACTATTTAATGGCAATACCAATATTTGTTTTTTTTTTATAATGTCTAGACTAAAGTAATAACGCAAACAGTCATAGATTTAGTTATTACTTATTGTCTAGCTGTAAATATACTGTAAATTCAAATAATACAAGCGAATTAAAATCAATATTTTATTAATAAGATAAAAAGTTAAAAATCTAAATTTTTGCTTTTTTTATCGAGATATTTTTTAATCGCTGTCTCACCATATGAAATCACTTTTATCTATGGCCATGCAAATGAAATGACAAAGAGTCAAAGACGCATCCTTAAAGAGCAGGGGAAGTGCAGTGCATAATATTTTTAGATGTAGATCATAGTGTCATCTGCTTATTTATTACTCCAAACGCGTACTTATAAGAGGTAAATAATTTAATTTATTATTATGACGTAGTGGCTTATTTATTAAGTTTTATAAATCTAGTAATCAGTGAATACTCGTTTGTAGGTTATAGTAGTGCGAGTAATATGCAGAACAACCCCCAGGAGCTTTCATGGCAGGCGATTCAGGCTATCGTGGGAGTGAAACTTCCTCCTAATGTGCTGCGATTTGATGACATTGGTTTCCATCTCGTCAAAAATTCGGTTTCTAGTGCCGAAGACTCCGATTCGGATGTGGAAATCGTCGAAAATGACTGGGAATCCGACAACAACGCGTCTTCGCGTCCCGACCACTCGGACAACGAAAAGATGTCCCCGGAGCGTGCGCCGAGCGAGTCGCCGGTTCTACATCTCGTAGAGCCCGACAATAACAATTTGACCAAAGACTCATTAGATTTTAGGAACTTTTTAGAGAAAATGGATACCAAAGAAGTTTCAGAAGGTGATCAAGTGTCCCAGGTGCAAAACGACGATGCAGATAGTTCCAATGGGAATGTAATGTCAATAGAAAACTACCTGGAGGTCACATTGTCTACCGATTCTGAGGCTAGTCATATGTGTAGCCAATGCAATCAGATGTTTCCCAGTGAACAGCTGCTGTCGGCGCACAATTGTAGCGCCAAACCCACCGAAGAGAAGAAATATCCATGTCACGTATGTGCAGAAAAGTTCCCTAGTTACTGGGAACTCAGAAAACACATCAACAGTCACTTTCCGGGGATGCTGGACTCTAAATCTAGTTTTTGCCACCTCTGTCAGAAGGACTACACCAAGACAGGTTTCATGAACCATCTGCGCAAACATACTGGTGAAAGACCATTTGTCTGTGAACTTTGTCACAAAGCATTCTCACAGTCCAGCTCACTCTCTATACACATGAAGTTCCATCTGAATGTGCGCAAGCATGCATGCACAGTGTGTGAGAAAAAGTTTGTAACTAAGAGCGAACTGTCTCGGCATATGACTGTGCACACAAAACAGAAGTCTTATTATTGTGGAGTTTGTGATAAAGCATTCACCCGCTCTGATAATATGAAAAAACATGAGAAAACCCATGGGTGATGGAATATTATGTTTACTAGGGTTTTAATTCTGTTATGTGTCCATCATGGTTCTAAACTAATATTTTCTGATATTTTGTCAAGCCTATACCTCTAAAAGTTAGGATACCATGAAGGATGCATTTCACAGACGTCTATTTCCCATTCTCTAATTGCCAAAAACTTAGTCAAGTATGTTTGTTTATTTAAAATTTGCATTGTTTTATACCAAAACGAAAAATCATGATCTAGTTCATAATTTAGTCAGTATGGTGTGTTTATGCGAGTGTCCTCACTCTGGTGTGCTGCTGAAGTTGCTTTTGTTTAGGTTTAGTTCATTATTTATGCAATTTATATATGCATGTTTGGGATACATTAGTGTATTAGGAAAATGCCTTTACAGGTGCTCTATAATAAGGTCACACATATCTCGTTCCAAAGTTGCCTTTTAGATATGATAAAGTGATATAAAGTTGTGGGTAATATAGGTCAAATGTCCAAAGATTCCGATAGCCGTCAGCCTAATGTTTGCTTAAGATAGCTCAGGCCTATTGTGAAATGGGGTCACCAAAACTAATCATTGTTCCTGTGTCTCTGAAAGAGCTTTAAATCTTTATATATTTAGTACTTGTTCTAGGTATTTATAAAACCCCTTGTACTTTGTAAAGGACTCCCATGCCAAATTTTAGATAAGTGATTCTTGTGTCTGTGTTGTAACCAAAGCAATAATATTTTTAATGTGCCTATTCTATGCATATGAATACCTTTTCTAAGGACAATACCAAATAATTTCTTAGAATATATTTATAAATTAATGGATGACAATATTTACCACAAAAACAATTAATTCCTAGTTTTAACCAATGTATTAATTAAAGGGGATAAATTTGCTAATTGACTGTTAAAAAAATAATGTAGTGTTATCCCTTTCAAATGGTCTCAAATAATTGTATTAATGTTAGCCAAGTGAACAAGTAGAATGTATAAAAATAGTTAGCTATTTTCCAGTTAAATTATCATAAAGAAACAAGCATCACAAAATTGTAACTTTATCCTGAAGCTGTGCTCCGCTGAATATGAAAGTAGTCACTTCGTTGATTTAGCAGTGGATATGAAACAATGTTTTATACCAATGTTGTATATTTAAATCCTTTTACATGAATTGCCTTCAGGCATCAAATAGATATTTAGATACAATCCCAAAGATATTAGGTGTCTAGTTATTTTAACAATTGGCTATAAAACCAAAGCATTATACATTTGTGCCACTCTTTCAATTAACTGGTTGTCAATATCTTATAATTTAGGAGAAAGGAGGTTAATTAGGAGTATAGATTTATTATATTTTAATATATTTATTGTATTTAAAATTTAGATGTTTAACTGCATGACTTGTTTATAGAATAAGAACTTGAAATTGAGCCAAGTGGAAAATACACAAAATCTACAAGACTGACATTAATATTCAGAGTAGATATTAACAGTGCACAAATGTTTTATTTATTGATGCGACATCAATGCGCTGCGAGCGCGATGCACCTCGTTGTAGACTCAACATGACAATTAGACTTAAGACCCATTTGATATGAATTATAAAACTGTTTTATTGAAAATGTAATAATCTTCGATTTTATTAAAGAGTTGTTTGTTTCAAAGGATGTTTTCTTTAATGCGTTTTCCCTTGTTCTAGGTTACAATGTCTGGGAGATTGCGTAATCTTAATCCGTATGAGCTCCATAAGTACCTAGTTAACGTTTATTGTCTCAATAAGAAAGGCTCTACGGGGGCGTTGTCCCGGGACTCGTCCCGAGACCGCACCGATCTCGATGTCATCCGGGAGAACCACAAATTCCTGTGGGATGACGACGACGTGGCCGATACCTGGGAGCGGCAGTTGGCTAAGAAATATTACGACAAACTCTACAAAGAATACTGTATATGCGATCTAACCAGATACAAAGATAACAAAGTAAGTTTTATTTCTTAATAGCCGAGGTTTAGATAGGATTCCTAATGATGTTTATTTATCTTTTATTTCCAATATTATTTGTGTTAATTAATTAGTTGTTTGCATTCTAATCAATGCAAGATAACTATTTACACCCCGTACCTACGTGACCTGGTTATGAGCCTGGCTTAATCAATAGAGGGTCATTTAATTCTAACGTTCTCGTTATTTAACTGCGTCTAAAACCGTTGCACCTAATGGTTTCCACATGAATAAGGCAACATTGAAAGTAACGTAAATTAGGTTTACAACAATAACGTCTGCGTCCCCTAGCAGTAAGGCTGGGGCCGCTCCCCTATGAACTATTGCCTTTTTTGCCTGCGAGACCTTCCTTTGTGTGATTTACTGGGGAGCGCGACAATGATCGCAGGCGCAGCCCGCAGTGCCTTACTGGCGAGCTAAATATAGAACAGGGGTGTTATTTGAATAGCGTGATGAGTCGCAGGTAGACGCTTTCCAGTATAAGTGCCTTCTAGAGTTGAATAGAGATGATTGGTCTTGATAAGGTCTTGTTACGTTGGTTTTATTGTGGCTTGGACTTGCATGCGCTCGAGCTTCTAATAAGAATCGGCCAGCATACAGCCGCTACAGTAGCGCACATCTGTCGGTCGGCGCTTGGATAAAGGATGTTTCGAATCAATGGGCGCAACCTGAATTGCTCGAGCGTACCCTCGCTCGCCTCCACGCTATTATTATAACGTGCGCTAACGGAAATTTACAGCCTCCTTCAATCCGTTTGTAGCTATTTATGTGCTGTTTACCGATCTTCTCCATCATTTAAAATAAACTGGTGATCGTTCTACTACCTATTTATTTTTATATGTAGTAGATTACTATATAGTTACTATAAAATTTCTTAACAACTAATTCTATATTTTGCTAAATTTGCAAGCTCCTCTACTTCTTTCTAGCGTCTTCTTGGCTTATGCCACGACTCAGGAAATCCGCTTTGGCAATTAATCCCAATTTGGCGTAGACGTTAGTTTTACGAAAGCGACTGCTATTTGACCTTCCAACCCAGAGAGTAAACTGGGCCTTATTGGGATTAGTCCGATTTCCTCACGATGTTTTTCCTTCGCCGTAAAGTGATTGGTATAAATATCAAATGATATTTCGTACATAAGTTGCGAAAAACTCATTGGTACGAGCCGGGATTTGAACCCGCAACCTTCGGAATGAAAGTTGCACTTGCACCCTCTTATCTACCACATCGGCAACCAAAGCTCCAAAGAACCAAACTCCAACGTTGCAAAGCTCGAACCTCGTGCATAAACTTGCCTATGGCCTATGAGATACGGTAAACACAACCACGTGAGATAAGCGATCATTCAGTGACATTAAACACTAGAACGGATTAATCGCGTTTATTAACACCATGACCCTACGTTTCGAGCCCTTTACAGCACTCGTTTTCAAAGGGTTAAGATGATGACTGAGAGAACGCGAATTCTCCCAGTCAATCAAAAAAGTTACGATAACGATCATTCAGTGTTTATTCCGTTCGTTGTAGGAAATTCTGATCCGTTATGTCGGCCATACGTATATACGTTCAGGCATAGGGTAGGGGAACCAATAAATGAACGATTAAGCGACTTACCTCACTTTGGTATTTTTTTTACGTATGTTGTAACCAATTTTCACTAAGATTTATTTTTTTATACTATACTACATATAGTCTAGTTTAAATTAAACTATTCCAAACCCTCTTTAAACTATCCAATATTTTTATAAAAATGATTATGTTCCGAAATGGCCCATTTCCCCCAGAACATGAACAAAGTGCCCTAACTCTGAACATTTTTACCCCGAAAGATGAACCAGTAAAAATGCAAAAGGGAGTACCCTAATTATGAACAGCTGGGCACCAATAGATGAACAGTAGTATAGAAAGACGAATAAATTTAGTTCGTTCAAGTTTTGGGCACGATGTTGATGAAATGAACTAAGAAAAGTAACACAATCGTTCATGTATTGGAATGCAGCCCAATAGATGAACTAGTAAATTCTCTTAGTTCATGTTTTAGGTATAGTTTAATCCAGTGAACAGTCCCGTTTCCATACTAAAATATGCCCCGTAATAATTGAGTTAAACAAGGAAAGTTCCGTTCATCTTTTAGTCAAAAAATCAAGGAATAGCAAACTAGAAATTTAAGATATAAATGGAGTATCTACCGTTACCGTTAGGATTTATATAAGTATTTCAAAAAACTAACATTTACCCAAAAGTTGAACGCTGTTCAGCTATTGGATAAATCACACAATATTGGAACCATAACTTGAACAGTTAATATTGAATAAAATAAGTTAAATTATGACTTTATTAATAACGTAAAGGGTAGCGGGATTAGTCTAGAATCGTTACCAAGCAAAAGCATGTCAGTAGAAACATTATTCAATTTTATACGAATTTATTTCCTTAAATTTTGAAGCGCCATTCTTAATAAGAATTCCATACAAACGGCGATTTCGGCGCGAGGCATATTTTCGGTGAGATCTCACAACCACATACACTGATCTATTATTTAAAAGTTTAAAGTTATATGAAGGGAAAATGTTAAAGTTTTAGTAAAAAATATTCCTAAGGTTGTAAAGTACGTCAGGATTTAATTATTGGGATTTTTAGGAACAACGTTCATCTATTGGGGGTTGTTCATCTTTTGGATCCTCTACCCTATTGGTATCTATTATTATAGGTTTAGTATAATTAGGCATATTGTTATTATAGCAGCACTCTTGCGTGTGAAACACGACTAAAACCTGCGGCTCGCGGCTCCTACTGTATATACCTATACTATAACAACAAACGGCAATAATAACAGCACGGGCGGGGCACATTGCACGTAGAACCGATGGCCGTTGGGGCGGAAAGGTTCTCGAGTGGCGACCGCGTACCGGAAGGCGCAGCGTGGGTAGGCCCCCCGCAAGGTGGACTGATGACCTGGTGAAGGTCGCAGGAGTCCGCTGGATGCGGGTGGCGCAGGACCGGTCATTGTGGAAATCTTTGGGGGAGGCCTATGTCCAGCAGTGGACGTCTTTCGGCTGAAATGATGATGATGATGATGAAACGGCAATAATAAGGGCAAAGTTGTTGTTTAACTCTCGGGCTTAAATCTTTACGAGGGTCTCAACTTCTCAAGGCACGAGAGTTGAACAAACTTTGCCGCCGAGTGTATATACAACATTTTGCTCCTCACTATTGCGAGGAAAATAAAGGCAACATACGATTACAAATCTTATCCACATGTACTTAGTTATCTTAAAGGAACGAAGGAAGGAAGGGGTAGGTACTTACGCTCCTGGTACTTAGATATTGCCAGCAGCTTACCAAGTGCAGGATAAGACGACCGTTTTTAGGTGTGACCTCTGTTTGCGCATATTTACTATAGGCATATACTTATACTGGACTGGTGGTAAGAGATAGGAATTAGATTACTTTGCCCCACATGTGGATAAAATGCGTTTTTCCACGCTAGTTTTAAAGGACAAAACAGGGCTTTCCGAGCTAGTGAGGGGAAAAAATGTTTACTTATGAAGGTGCACAGCTTTATAATAGATTACCGTCTGTTTTGAAAGGGGCATGCTCATTCAATGCATTTAAAACTAAGTTATCACATCACATTTTAAACCACTTAAAAATGTGTGTGAGCGCCTATCGAACGATTATGCTTCTACCGTTATAATGAGATAATTAAAGTCTAAAACGATGCTCTCATCTAAGTGACTTGTGTCTTTTTTCAGAATAAATACATTTAAACCTAAACCTGAATATTGGAGACGAGTTCGGTCCGTACCTCTACTTATTTTGGTACCTCCCTATATGCGGTTTTCCTGTTGCACGATTGCTTGTTCTCTACCTACACCTTACCTTTGTCTAAATGTAAAACTTTCTTGGTAGGTACCTTTTCAGAATTCAAAACAAGTACCTACAGGTACTTTAGCAAAATCTGGCCACGTGGTGACTCTTAGTATCGAATATAATTAACTGGAATACTAGTAATTTATTTTGATAAAGTACCTAGACAAAGAAAAATAAAATGTTACCTATTAATTATTCACTCAGTAGAGTTTTTATGTTGTTCATGTTCAGATACCTCAAACGATACTCGTGAAATTTTGTGAACAGGTGCGATATTCTACTTTTCTCGATTCAGCTACTGGAATTTTTCATAAGGAAGGGAATCAAAAGTGTTTTGAATTCTAATTCCCCCTTTTTAGGTAAGAGTCTAAAATGATCTACCTAACTGCTTTTATAATCCGCCCTTCTAAACTAAATAGGAAGAGCCCCATTAACCACGACTTACTTCACCTCACCTCACGATGAACAGTCAAGACAATTTTATAGGAGTCCTATGTTCAGCACTGGAACGTAAACAAGCGGCAGTCAATGATGAACAATGTTGGAACAGGTCGCACTCCGGTGGCGCGTGGAGCACGAAGTAGTAGCCGGCAAAGGCCAGTTCCAGTGCGGCAGCAAGCATTGCACCAACGCCACTGGACTCCGCTCCTGGGAGGTCAACTTCGCGTACGTCGAGGACGGGGAGAAGAAGAATGCCCTTGTGAAACTGCGTAAGAGTATTATCATGTAAGAGAACGTTAAACCTGGCCACACTCCGGTGGCACATGGAGAACGAGATGTAAGCCGACAACGGCCAGTTCCAGTACCAACGCCACTGTAGCCCTAACACAAGAGTGTCACGACAGTAGGTATCTCGCGGGCGAGAAAGACTACTGTCATTGTCTAACCCGAACAGTTAGAAAATTACAAATGTCTTTCTCGAACACCAGATACTGTCGCAGACTTCGCTCCATGGGGAGGTCAACTTTGCATTCTTCGACAACGGGATGAAGAAGAATGCCCTTTCAAACTACATAAGTTTTTGAAGTACTTAAAAGAACTGAGGCCTTACCCTGACGTCTTAAGTCTTAACGCAATTCAATTGACGACCTAAACTGAGTCACTTCCGTACAACTGTGCCTAAGCTGAATCGCGTTAAGACGTCATGGTGACCCCTGGCTCGGGTCGTACTTTACGACTCTAAGGCACCCGTGGTGAATATTTTAATCAAATCCTGGCTCGCCTAGCTAATAGCGACATCTAGATACAATAAGGGTACAAGTGTAAGTAACTAACTTATATAGACAAGTCAATTATGGTAGCTAAACACGGTACCTAAATCACTTAGCGCTCCTCAAATGTTTAAATATATATTATAGTTAGGTACCCGGAATACACTTCGTGTAGGTAGTGTAATTCACTTCTGCTGTCGTATTCCTATACATGGATGTATTTACTTAGATACACGTTCAGAAACGTCAAACCGTAAAACGTAATCAACAAGCAAGAATATCCCAGAAGCCTGTTTTGCAATCCACAACTGCTGCCAAAGGCTAAATTTAGTTCACCGCCCAAAAGTAAGGACTTACCACAACCTAACGCTGCCATTTGGCTTACGGCCAGATCTCACTGTGAGATTAGGTAGGCTTTTTGAACCTTATTTTTATAGGAATAAAGCAGCCTTCGGTTAGCCGCGCTACGTAGGTCGCAGCCCACTGAGATATTTATTTTTAGCCTTATTGTAGGTTGACTGAAATATCCAGAGCCACGTGGAAGGTTGGATTAGTTGGGGCGCTTTGTTAGGATTTTTATTATAACAGTAAACTGAATGAGGTTAAACGTATAGATGGTGCTACATGTGTTTAAAAAATAGCTCATTGGGTAGGTATACAGACTTAGTCAAAATATATAGCCTCTATAGGGACATAAGGCATCAGGCACCAAAGGCTGAAGACTATGTTTTGGATCGAAAACACAAAGTTCATTGAAACGAAGACATATTTGTGTTTTTTTAATACATTGTTTATATTAATTAATAGTTGTAAAGCAACCAAAATGCCTAAAGGTAAACCAATTAAATCGAAATCAATATCTAAGATATAATTTAACGGCCCTAAACCAATCGATACTTTAAGACTGCTTGCTGCTGCCCTACTGCTGAGCAAAGCCTTTACAAATTGGCAAGCTCTCTGCCTTACCCTCAAAGTCCGTCTTATAAATTGGTATTTTCTTTTACCCAGGTCTGTGTCCAGAATGCTCCGATAAACTGAACTATCGATCAAAGAAGCGCGAAGTAAAAAGATTGAAAAAGAGTCGTAAGAAAAAGAAAAATAGAAAGAATAAAGAGTCATCGTCTGAGAAAGAGAGTAGTGACGAGGAAGGGTCGAGTCCTCCGACCTCGACCGAGCAGCCAACAGCCTCGACTAGAGCTGTCGAGGCGGGCGTAGCGGACGAGTCCTTGTGGAAGAAGGGTAAGTATCACCGAATAGTAAAAAATAGTTATTTATTATACAAGGGGGCAAAGTTGTTGTTTAACTCTCGGGCTTATATTGAGACCCGAGCAAGCCAAAGATTCCAAAATTGAGCCACGAGCGTAGCGAGTGGTTCAATAACTGGAATCTTGAGCTTTACGAGGGTCTCAAGGCACGAGAGTTGAACAAACTTTGCCGCCGAGTTTAATAAAACATTTTTCCTCTCACTATTGCGAGGAAAATACAGACTAAGTAAATACGATTATAAATCTTATCCACATGTAAGTTATCTTGGTAAAATTTGTCATAGAGTAAGTACCTACGCTTCTGGTACTTAGATATTGCCAACAGCTTACCAAGTGCGGGATAAGACATGATCACATGACCAATTTAAGGTGTGACCTCCGATTGCGCATATTTACTATGGGCATATAGGACTCACTTATACTGGACTGGTGGTAAGTGATAGGAATTAGATTACTTTGCCCCATATGTGGATAAAATGCGTTTTGACACGCTAGTTTTAGAGGACAAAACAGCGCTTTCCGAGCTAGTGAGGGGAAAAACAAATTGTTCATATCCCAAGCTGTGTGAGAAAAAAATGATAACCTAAGAAGCGTATGGAAAATGATACTTTTCACTTCTTGCTCGAAAAACTTCGATTATAAGTAAGTCGAGCCTAGGCGACATATAATCGCTCTAGAGCATAAAGTAAAATCGCAGGCGGCCGGCGCTTGCCGGGGCCCCCAGCCGCTGCGTGTAGCGCGCGGCGCGGGTGAGAACGACCGCGCCCGCACGGCAAGCATGGATGTTTAATTTTCAACGAATTTCCTCACAATCGTAGTGAAAAGCAGAGTGTATACCTCAGCCATAAATACCCATTTTATCATCGACTACTAAATACCCACGGCTAAAATAGGTTAGGTATTTTATGCCCTTGATAGGTATACCTACAATCTATCTACTAACTATTTCCCCTCTAGGACGTTTTACTTTCCAAATGTTGTCGTCTACTAATTTCAATAAAAATATATTTGAAATGGATGCATTATGTATACCACAATATAATTTTTCAAATAATGGTTAAATACATCTATCTGTATTTTACTTTACTCGTCTTCTGTATGAAAAGTAGAGTGTTTTCAGTGTCAGACTATCGGCGCTCTCACTAAGTACCGCAAGCACCAAAATACCTCGCCTGAAATGGGTGCCTTTCCTTGGTTAACAATCTACTATTATTTGGAGAGAGTTCCACGTGCGTGTATGTATATCTCTTAGAACTGAGGGGACGCAGAATCAGTCGTCTTCAAGATATTACTCAATTTATTACACAAAAGAAAATTTATCCTACAAAAGGTGGGCTTAAACTGGGACCAATAATGACGCTAAACCACTCAAAATGTGGCTATCCGTTTCATTTTAGTGGCTCTTTTTATTCCAATTTTGGGATATTTTATTTATCCTTTTATTTTCAGGAGTGCAAGAAGTAGAAGAAAAATCTCGCGAAGAGGAATTCACCGAATACTTAGAAGACCTATTACTATAGCGCCCACGGCTGATTATTCTCATTTTGCAACATTGCCATTCCTGAGGGCCATTATAAATATTGACATAATGGAAGCTATTTTAAAACCACTATAAGAGTGGAGGCATTATAGATTTTATTTTATAAAGTTAAATTGTTTGTTGGGTTATTTACCACGAACGAGGTTTTACCCCTCTGTCAGTCTTGTAAATTATGTGGGCAAGTGCGACAGAGAGCAAACACCTAATGGTTAACGGTGTTCACTCTTAACTTTCTGTTTTAGACGTATGATTTGATGGCTAAAATACGAGTAGACTTTAATATGCAAATAATATGAGCATTTTCCCTTTTTTTGGTCAATATTGATAATGATAACGGCTGTACGTTGATGAGACGCATTAAGTGGAAATTGTACAGTAACAGATACTGTGACAAGTGTGACATTTTAGTTAAGGTACAACGGCCAAAGCCAAAATAAAAACTTTTGAGTCTTACTCTGATATTCACCTTTTCCTACTTTACCTCCGATCGTTTCATTTCCTGAAAGACCCACTTTGTTTTATATTATTACTAAGTTTAAAATAAACCACTTGTTATTTTTAACTTGTTTATTTTGCGATCTATAATTTCTACATTTGTGTAATAAGTAAAAAGTGGAATAGCTATACATACTTAGATACAAAACATCCATATTTTTAAAAGTATTATTATGCTACATTTGTTCCTATACATTATACTTAAAACAAACAAAATTAAATATTACATTCAAATAAACGCTGTGTCAACACAAATAAAATCTCAATGATTTAACAAAAAGTAAGCATACAAAACGTGGTCTAAAACTAAAATAATTCGTAATTCACTAAATATAAACACAATTTTATAAGCAACGATCAAAGAAATGCCACTACGGTTAAGCTGGGTCCACGCTTGTATCTTTAGGTGACCATATACGTTCGGGCATATCTGCCTTATCTGCCAATAAATTTATGGGAAATTTGTCTGGCGGATGCCCGGTGGACATACCCACTATGCAGATCTGATGGATTGCCGGCATGTGCCGGAACGTGAATAGCCAGCATTAAAAAAAAAGGACAAGTGTGGACACAGCTTTAGGTATACTTTTGTTAATAATATAGCCTCACCTTATCTTCTATATACAGCTATAATCAACAACGTTTAAAATCCCTGTTCCATAAATGTAACGATAGGTACTCGCCACTGGAAAACTAGTATTTACCATTATAACAAACTAATAATTTGACAGGAAAAGACATAACCACACGTATTTGACCCTTTAAACACTTCAGGTGACTAATATCACAGTACACTAACGTAGGCAATGTAATTGTAGCAGAACAGTACATAGCTATTGTAAATATAAGTCATTTAAAGGGTTAAATTTAAGTCATTAAGGGCCACTTGCAGCGCGGGTTAGTCAACTAAACCGAAGTCAAGCGTTTATTTCATATGGAATTTAAAAATGAACGCCAGGTTAGCGGCTAACCCTAGTTGGCGCAAGAAGTACCTACTTAAAGAACAACATTTATGCAAGACGGAAAATTTTAACTGATGAGTATGATGACTGGTAATTGTAAATAATGACTACACATCATTTAATTAGTACATTGTGCATTAAGGTAAACAAAAAAATAACATGAGTTCGTAATTTTTGTACCGCCCGTGGCACCCAATGTTTTTCATCACACTTTCTTTACTTTAGACATAAAAAGTAGCGTGTTTACGACGTTTTCCAGTAAAAAGGTGAAGCAGGCGGAAATTCCATTTTCCGTCGCCTCCACGGCGTCGGCTTCTTACAGCCCTAGGTCGTTATTAAGGACAGACCGCAACGCCTGCGTGTAATAACCTCTATTGCGTTAATATGATGAAAAATATTTTTCTTATAAGATAAAGGCTGCCGTATTGATTTAACATTCAATTTCAATTTGAAGCACTCTCAATTTGAAATACCGCCTAACCTCTCAAAACACTAAAAAGTACATACATTTAACTCAAGAATTCCAACTTTACATTGCGCGATCAATTTGAATTAGACTAGTCCTTTCACACAACAATGGCCCCTATAACTAAAGTTGACCGCGCTAAATACAAGTGGCGGTCAAATCTACCACTTACACAACTAATAACGTAATAGCACCCACAAACTTATAGTATGACTACAACTGGGTACATTACAAATCACAATACATCGTCATCACCTGAATCAGACTTTTCCTTTGCGGGAAAAAATATTTAGTTACAACTTGCAACAAGTTTAGAGTATGGTATTTTCATCATTTCTACACTGTATTTTCAATTAAAAAATATTTAAGGTAAAAGTTCAACACTATTTTTGGATTATAGTGGATTAACTTATGTCCCCATTGACCAAAGTAGTCTCATTTTCGGGTAACTAATTGAGAATAAATTTCAATGCCATTTCTTATGTTCATAATAATTTTACAGCAAGATCTAGTATTTTTTATTTCACTAAATAACTCTTACACTTTCTTATGAGGTAATGTTTTACATGCTCAATCTAAATAAGTTTAATCAGATGATCAACAATGAAAATGTCAAATACAACCGAATTATCAAACGCTACCAATAGGGTTACCGACTAGTTTGAAGAACTATCATTATATTTAGTCAGTCAGTTAGTTTATTAAAAATTATTAGACAAGTAATTTTTTTCTATCAAATTAACTAAAATTGACGAAAATAGAAAGCATCAAACTTACGGGGTGGGAGTGACGTCACTACCACGTAATATTTATACTTAGGCACGTCACGTGAGCCTTGCATGTCGTCATTTTTCATTTGACGAACATAAGCAAAAATAGGCGTACAATATTTTTTAATAATCTAAGTGATGAACTAAATAGTTTTTTAGTCGTCTAGCCTATTACAGGTAATCCTCTTTTGAACAGAGTGTGTCTGCCTGTACATAGGTTAGGTTAAAAAAAACGGTTGACACATAGGGCGCGTTTGTAATTCAGAGTTAATTTTATAAATATACATAAGTCTAATCAGACTATCATTATTGAGCTAAGAGTACGATAGACTGATTGACAAGAGTTTAAGGCAAGTTCAATAGTCATAGACCATTCATTTATTACACATGAAATAAGAATTCGCGGCGACAAAATAGAAGCTTTACTACATTTACGGTCGCTGACCCGCGCCCTGAATTCCTTTTTTCACTAAGTACGTCTATTATTTCAGTTGTATGTGGTTAAATATTAGAAAATGTGTAGGTATGTGATTTTTTTACAGTACATATGATGCTAGATTACCGCACTAGTGCGATAGAGGGCACTTTTTATGCCTATGTCAAACATTCAAAAGACCATAATGTACTGTAAAACGCCGTACGATACACGTGCGAATAGATAATTTCTAACTCGTGTCGATGTGTGATTGCGAATTTCCTCCTTTTCGCACTTGTATCGTAAATCGTAATATATTATTAGAACAGCGATAATTAAGAGGAGTTTATGATATAAACGCCGAACAACAGGAAGATCAAACGCGATCGCATGGTGCGTTCGTGCCTTTTCACCTTTATTTAAACATTTAGAAAGATATAGATGCAACTATTTTGCGTACGCACTATAAGACTGGAAGAATTGGATTTTATTATTAATAAACACGAAACGTCGTAAGGACTGCTAAAAGTGTGTTAGTTAATGATTATGTGGTCTGTCAACGATATTTGTCCTTGTTTTAGTAAAAGGCACCGCTTTGTCGCTTGTTGGTAATGTTAATTTCTAAACGAATCTTTATACCCTTTAGCGCTGTACCGGCAACCAACAAAAAATGGTACCTTTTACTTACAACAATCACACTTGGTTTTTAACTATATCTAGCTGTCACAGGCATTCGGTTTTGAAATAACTCATTAGGCAATAAAACCATCTGCCTCGACCATCCTAAAACGAAGATGTCCTCGTGTGATCCTTCGATGTTATTGTACAGTCAACCAATAGAAGCTACCGTTTTGTCGCTGACCAGGCGGCGCCACTCATGCGTGGGTCCTGTGTCAATACGAGATAATTGTCAAAGTGACGTTTGAAATGTTCCCGCAGGACTCACGTTCCACTAGCGCCTCTAGCGGCGAATTGACACGCGGTAGTCCTCATTAGAACCTTAGGCCACCGTAGAACCGTGTAAAAATGACAAGTAGTAAGAGATTTCTTTCAATCTGTCCTTCAGCGGCCGAGGTCCCAATGGGAGCTACCGTATTGTCGCTCACCAGGCGGCGCCACTCATGCGTGGGTCCTGTGTCAGTATGAGATAATTGTCAAAGTAACGTTTGAAATGTTCCCGCAGGACCCACGTTTCACTAGCGCCCCTAGCGGCGAATTGACACACAGTAATCCTCATTAGAACCTTAGGCCACCGTAGAACCATGTAAAAATGACAAGTAGTAAGAGATTTCTTTCAATCTGTCCTACAGCGGCCGAGGTCCCAATGGGAGCTACCGTATTGTCGCTCACCAGGCGGCGCCACTCATGCGTGGGTCCTGTGTCAATATGAGATAATTGTCAAAGTGACGTTTGAAATATTCCCGCAGGACCCATGTTCCACTAGCGCCCCTAGCGGCGAATTAACACGCAGTAACGCAGCACGCACCGTAGAACCATGTAAAAATGACAAGTAGTAAGAAATTTCTTTCAATCTTCCCTACAGTGGCCTAGGTCTCAATATTGGTTGAGTGCACACGAACCGTTGTATTTAGAATGTGAACGTGTTAGCACAGCGTAAGGATGTATTCTATACATAGTATACATACAGTGGGTTAACTCTGCCGTTCTGGGTCATCGATGGGGCGAGCGCGGGGAGGAAATGCCGCCGAATTTTCATACAAATTTGGCGGTCTATTTTAAGGGGTGTAAAATGGAAATTAGTTTGCCAATCAGACTGTAATATCTTTCGCGTAGTTTTTGACAACCCTGAGCCTCAGCACGAGCACCGAGCCTCGCCGCTGGCCGTGTGTGAAGTTACCTCACTGTATGGAATACATCCCTACGCTGTGGTAGGAATAGAGTCTACTTCTGCTTGGCCTGGTCGTCGTCGTCGGAGCAGTCCTCGTCGTGCGTGTGCGTGAGCTGGCGCGGCGTCTCGGGGCGCGCGTGCGGCACGCTGGCGCCGCCGCCGCCGCCGCCGCCCGCCGCGAGGCAGCCCGCCTGGGAAATAACAATACTACATTACTGCAGACGCCGGGAAAGAAGGGCTTAACCCTTCGTCTGTGGGTGGGTCAAAAAGTCGTGAGTTCAAACCTCGATGGTATCGTAAAGGGCAAATGAAATTGTTTAGAAAAAAAATGCAAAAAGATGACCAAAAAATGTGGTCAGGATCCTTATCAAACACAGACGAAGGGTTAAGAGTCCACATATGCGAGCAAAAGAGAGCGGGATAGACCTAATTGCAAGAGCACGCGAAACATGAAAAGGCGATAGTAGGCGGACGCGTCAAAATACACTGCATAATCAGATAATTGCTGTTTACACGTAAAGTACGACTTCTGTAGATAAAAGCTTTTACCAGATTTAGGAATTAGTTATTACTTAACTATTTAACTAAGAATCATGTTTATAAATTCAAGGGTTTCGACGTTCTAACCAAAAACATGTAAATAAGGACCTATGTTTGAAAAATAAAAGTATCGAGACTTTTGTTAAAAATCATGTTTTCACGTTTACCAGTTTGAAGGAAAAATGTTGAAGTTTTATGTGTATGAATATCAGATACCTAGTTGTAATCAATATTGAGATCTAGACGTCTGAATGATAACAATTTGGCCACTGTGGCCTCTTAACGGGTGAATATGTACCAAACACGAACAGCTCTTGTTATTCTGTGACAATGAAAATTATAACCGCTTTACAAATTTTTGTTATTCCTACTTATCCTTAGATAGACATACATAGTTCTCACTTATACAAGAAACCTATTTTGTCTTAACGGTTATCGTTAAATTAACTAAACACGCATGCATTTTGGGTAGCCATATACCTTCCTACATCTCGTTTGTCATTTGCGCTATCGAGTTATTCAAAATTGAAGGCTTACTTCCTAAGCCTTCAATTTTGTATGATATTTATTACAGTTCTCTCGAGTTGCACCACTGGCAACGTGATACTTTGAAGCGTCATGACGAGATTTCTTTGCATGTTTGAACAAAATACATTTTTCTACTCCAGCACTTCTATCAGTCAATGAAATTACTCTTGCAAACGCAACCTTTTTTGTATAGCTAAATGCTCCTTGGGTTCGATTAGTAGAAGCTTCTTCTAAGCTCCAATAGCAGCGCTTGAACGCCAGACGGTGAAAGAATATGCCATGCTCCGTACGCCAGGCGATCGCGATAATTTAAGCGAAATTGAACTTTACGGAAGCCCCTCGTAAATCCTTATTGCATTGGCTAAGTTGTGGGTTGTAGCCGTCATTAGCGCCAGTGGCGAGACGGCCACAGTCGACTGCCGACTATGACAATCAAAGCGTTGAAGGTCTGAAGATGTATTACATATAAATGGGCACTTTTCTTGAAGGTTAGTAAGATCTATTGAATGTAAATTTCGTGTAATCCAGTCATTGAACTGACAGCTTGTATGGAAATTTTGACAGTTTGGGAAATAATTAATAATAGGTAATTTTTTTAGAGTAACGGATATATCGTGAGTCTAGTATTAAGTAGGCAACAAAATCCAACAAAATATCGTTACACACTAATCGTCACAAATATGTACACACATGTTACAAACATTTTTGTTGTAAGATTTATATGTATATATGTTTTTTAAGCCGTTTAAAATGGGTCTGGACCAGTTTCTACCAATTAACATTTGTTTCTAGCGAAATAACACATCTATCACCCGCTCCGTACATTTTGTAGATTTAATGGTTTTACTTGAATAAGTTTTCTTCGGTTCTCTTTTAACAGATAGAAGACAAATATGTCGTCATGTTCACATACAAGAAAACTATTTGCTATCGTTCAGTAAAAAAAATCGATTTAGTTTAGTTTTTTTTTTACTATGTACCTACTTCCGGAAGAAAAGTTTGTAGGATTTTTGTAATTTGAAAAAGTCAGGCTATTATAATTTAATGTCTGTCAAAATCGTATCTTTCCTGGGTTGTTGCGTACCTTAGCATCCTGGGCGAGGCTGAGGGAGCTGGCCCAGTCGTCCTCGCCCACCGCCACCACGCTGTAGGCGCGCTGCGCGCTGGGGTGCCGGGACCTGTATGCGTACACAATACACATATTCATTATTTCACTAGAGTTAGTCTATGTTTTCTAGATTTCAATAGCACAGACTGTGAAAGTGTTGAGTAAACGTCATAATTTCATCGAAGTTTGACGTTTAAAATAACACTTTCACGTCTGACAGTTCATTTACTGAGAAAAGATAACGTGGTTTGACTCTAAATCATTTGCTACCGTATGAAGAAACGTAGATTTTACATAGTAGATGAAGGGCATACAGTAACACATTTTATTCGAGGCTATTTCGTGATCGAAATATTCGATGGGTATTTATGCATGAGATATACACTCTGTTTTTTACTTCGGTTGCGAGGAAAATAGAGGGTTCCTCGTAAAATTCAAAATGAATGAATCAGTTCCAGCTAATTAAGAGAGACACATGTCATTGTTTTATCCGAGTTAGATTTAATTAAAAGGTTGTACCACGTGCAAGTGAGGTTGAGTGGATGGGGGCCCAATAGTCTCTCTCGGGCCCTAGCGCAAGAGAGACTATTGAGCCCCCATTAACCCCCCTGTAACCATGGAACACTTTCATCATCATCATTTCAGCCGAAAGACGTCCACTGCTGGACATAGGCCTCCCCCAAAGATTTCCACAATGACCGGTCCTGCGCCACCCGCATCCAACGGACTCCTGCGACCTTCCTAAGACCACCTTGCGGGGGGCCTACCCACGCTGCGCCTTCCGGTACGCGGAGAACCTTTCCGCCCCAACGGCCATCAACGTGCAATGTGCCCCGCCCACTGCCACTTAAGTTTAGCGATTCGGAGAGCTATATCGGTTACTTTGGTTCGGTCGATAGTGGGCGCGTCCAGCGTGAAGCGTTGCTCGTGCGCGACGGTGGACTCGTGCGGCATGAGCATGGCGGGCGCGGAACATGTAGCAGAACGTACCGGTCGATAGTGGGCGCGTCCAGCGTGAAGCGCTGCTCGTGCGCGACGGTGGACTCGTGCGGCATGAGCATGGCGGGCGCGGAACATGTAGCAGAACGTACCGGTCGATAGTGGGCGCGTCCAGCGTGAAGCGCTGCTCGTGCGCGACGGTGGACTCGTGCGGCATGAGCATGGCGGGCGCGGAACATGTAGCAGAACGTACCGGTCGATAGTGGGCGCGTCCAGCGTGAAGCGCTGCTCGTGCGCGACGGTGGACTCGTGCGGCATGAGCATGGCGGGCGCGGAACATGTAGCAGAACGTACCGGTCGATAGTGGGCGCGTCCAGCGTGAAGCGCTGCTCGTGCGCGACGGTGGACTCGTGCGGCATGAGCATGGCGGGCGCGGAACATGTAGCAGAACGTACCGGTCGATAGTGGGCGCGTCCAGCGTGAAGCGCTGCTCGTGCGCGACGGTGGACTCGTGCGGCATGAGCATGGCGGGCGCGCGGAACATGTAGCAGAACGTACCGGTCGATAGTGGGCGCGTCCAGCGTGAAGCGCTGCTCGTGCGCGACGGTGGACTCGTGCGGCATGAGCATGGCGGGCGCGGAACATGTAGCAGAACGTACCGGTCGATAGTGGGCGCGTCCAGCGTGAAGCGTTGCTCGTGCGCGACGGTGGACTCGTGCGGCATGAGCATGGCGGGCGCGGAACATGTAGCAGAACGTACCGGTCGATAGTGGGCGCGTCCAGCGTGAAGCGCTGCTCGTGCGCGACGGTGGACTCGTGCGGCATGAGCATGGCGGGCGCGGAACATGTAGCAGAACGTACCGGTCGATAGTGGGCGCGTCCAGCGTGAAGCGCTGCTCGTGCGCGACGGTGGACTCGTGCGGCATGAGCATGGCGGGCGCGCGGAACATGTAGCAGAACGTACCGGTCGATAGTGGGCGCGTCCAGCGTGAAGCGCTGCTCGTGCGCGACGGTGGACTCGTGCGGCATGAGCATGGCGGGCGCGGAACATGTAGCAGAACGTACCGGTCGATAGTGGGCGCGTCCAGCGTGAAGCGCTGCTCGTGCGCGACGGTGGACTCGTGCGGCATGAGCATGGCGGGCGCGGAACATGTAGCAGAACGTACCGGTCGATAGTGGGCGCGTCCAGCGTAAAGCGCTGCTCGTGCGCGACGGTGGACTCGTGCGGCATGAGCATGGCGGGCGCGGAACATGTAGCAGAACGTACCGGTCGATAGTGGGCGCGTCCAGCGTGAAGCGCTGCTCGTGCGCGACGGTGGACTCGTGCGGCATGAGCATGGCGGGCGCGGAACATGTAGCAGAACGTACCGGTCGATAGTGGGCGCGTCCAGCGTGAAGCGCTGCTCGTGCGCGACGGTGGACTCGTGCGGCATGAGCATGGCGGGCGCGGAACATGTAGCAGAACGTACCGGTCGATAGTGGGCGCGTCCAGCGTGAAGCGCTGCTCGTGCGCGACGGTGGACTCGTGCGGCATGAGCATGGCGGGCGCGGAACATGTAGCAGAACGTACCGGTCGATAGTGGGCGCGTCCAGCGTGAAGCGCTGCTCGTGCGCGACGGTGGACTCGTGCGGCATGAGCATGGCGGGCGCGGAACATGTAGCAGAACGTACCGGTCGATAGTGGGCGCGTCCAGCGTGAAGCGCTGCTCGTGCGCGACGGTGGACTCGTGCGGCATGAGCATGGCGGGCGCGCGGAACATGTAGCAGAACGTACCGGTCGATAGTGGGCGCGTCCAGCGTGAAGCGCTGCTCGTGCGCGACGGTGGACTCGTGCGGCATGAGCATGGCGGGCGCGGAACATGTAGCAGAACGTACCGGTCGATAGTGGGCGCGTCCAGCGTGAAGCGCTGCTCGTGCGCGACGGTGGACTCGTGCGGCATGAGCATGGCGGGCGCGGAACATGTAGCAGAACGTACCGGTCGATAGTGGGCGCGTCCAGCGTGAAGCGTTGCTCGTGCGCGACGGTGGACTCGTGCGGCATGAGCATGGCGGGCGCGGAACATGTAGCAGAACGTACCGGTCGATAGTGGGCGCGTCCAGCGTGAAGCGCTGCTCGTGCGCGACGGTGGACTCGTGCGGCATGAGCATGGCGGGCGCGGAACATGTAGCAGAACGTACCGGTCGATAGTGGGCGCGTCCAGCGTGAAGCGCTGCTCGTGCGCGACGGTGGACTCGTGCGGCATGAGCATGGCGGGCGCGCGGAACATGTAGCAGAACGTACCGGTCGATAGTGGGCGCGTCCAGCGTGAAGCGCTGCTCGTGCGCGACGGTGGACTCGTGCGGCATGAGCATGGCGGGCGCGGAACATGTAGCAGAACGTACCGGTCGATAGTGGGCGCGTCCAGCGTGAAGCGCTGCTCGTGCGCGACGGTGGACTCGTGCGGCATGAGCATGGCGGGCGCGGAACATGTAGCAGAACGTACCGGTCGATAGTGGGCGCGTCCAGCGTGAAGCGCTGCTCGTGCGCGACGGTGGACTCGTGCGGCATGAGCATGGCGGGCGCGGAACATGTAGCAGAACGTACCGGTCGATAGTGGGCGCGTCCAGCGTGAAGCGCTGCTCGTGCGCGACGGTGGACTCGTGCGGCATGAGCATGGCGGGCGCGGAACATGTAGCAGAACGTACCGGTCGATAGTGGGCGCGTCCAGCGTGAAGCGCTGCTCGTGCGCGACGGTGGACTCGTGCGGCATGAGCATGGCGGGCGCGCGGAACATGTAGCAGAACGTACCGGTCGATAGTGGGCGCGTCCAGCGTGAAGCGCTGCTCGTGCGCGACGGTGGACTCGTGCGGCATGAGCATGGCGGGCGCGGAACATGTAGCAGAACGTACCGGTCGATAGTGGGCGCGTCCAGCGTGAAGCGTTGCTCGTGCGCGACGGTGGACTCGTGCGGCATGAGCATGGCGGGCGCGGAACATGTAGCAGAACGTACCGGTCGATAGTGGGCGCGTCCAGCGTGAAGCGCTGCTCGTGCGCGACGGTGGACTCGTGCGGCATGAGCATGGCGGGCGCGGAACATGTAGCAGAACGTACCGGTCGATAGTGGGCGCGTCCAGCGTGAAGCGCTGCTCGTGCGCGACGGTGGACTCGTGCGGCATGAGCATGGCGGGCGCGGAACATGTAGCAGAACGTACCGGTCGATAGTGGGCGCGTCCAGCGTGAAGCGCTGCTCGTGCGCGACGGTGGACTCGTGCGGCATGAGCATGGCGGGCGCGGAACATGTAGCAGAACGTACCGGTCGATAGTGGGCGCGTCCAGCGTGAAGCGCTGCTCGTGCGCGACGGTGGACTCGTGCGGCATGAGCATGGCGGGCGCGGAACATGTAGCAGAACGTACCGGTCGATAGTGGGCGCGTCCAGCGTGAAGCGCTGCTCGTGCGCGACGGTGGACTCGTGCGGCATGAGCATGGCGGGCGCGGAACATGTAGCAGAACGTACCGGTCGATAGTGGGCGCGTCCAGCGTGAAGCGCTGCTCGTGCGCGACGGTGGACTCGTGCGGCATGAGCATGGCGGGCGCGGAACATGTAGCAGAACGTACCGGTCGATAGTGGGCGCGTCCAGCGTGAAGCGCTGCTCGTGCGCGACGGTGGACTCGTGCGGCATGAGCATGGCGGGCGCGGAACATGTAGCAGAACGTACCGGTCGAT
This sequence comes from Lathronympha strigana, assembly GCA_949128165.1. Classification (NCBI taxonomy): domain Eukaryota; kingdom Metazoa; phylum Arthropoda; class Insecta; order Lepidoptera; family Tortricidae; genus Lathronympha; species Lathronympha strigana. Next base: position 9,642,463 of record OX421911.1, read on the forward strand.
AGTGGGCGCGTCCAGCGTGAAGCGCTGCTCGTGCGCGACGGTGGACTCGTGCGGCATGAGCATGGCGGGCGCGGAACATGTAGCAGAACGTACCGGTCGATAGTGGGCGCGTCCAGCGTGAAGCGCTGCTCGTGCGCGACGGTGGACTCGTGCGGCATGAGCATGGCGGGCGCGGAACATGTAGCAGAACGTACCGGTCGATAGTGGGCGCGTCCAGCGTGAAGCGCTGCTCGTGCGCGACGGTGGACTCGTGCGGCATGAGCATGGCGGGCGCGGAACATGTAGCAGAACGTACCGGTCGATAGTGGGCGCGTCCAGCGTGAAGCGCTGCTCGTGCGCGACGGTGGACTCGTGCGGCATGAGCATGGCGGGCGCGGAACATGTAGCAGAACGTACCGGTCGATAGTGGGCGCGTCCAGCGTGAAGCGCTGCTCGTGCGCGACGGTGGACTCGTGCGGCATGAGCATGGCGGGCGCGGAACATGTAGCAGAACGTACCGGTCGATAGTGGGCGCGTCCAGCGTGAAGCGCTGCTCGTGCGCGACGGTGGACTCGTGCGGCATGAGCATGGCGGGCGCGGAACATGTAGCAGAACGTACCGGTCGATAGTGGGCGCGTCCAGCGTGAAGCGCTGCTCGTGCGCGACGGTGGACTCGTGCGGCATGAGCATGGCGGGCGCGGAACATGTAGCAGAACGTACCGGTCGATAGTGGGCGCGTCCAGCGTGAAGCGCTGCTCGTGCGCGACGGTGGACTCGTGCGGCATGAGCATGGCGGGCGCGGAACATGTAGCAGAACGTACCGGTCGATAGTGGGCGCGTCCAGCGTGAAGCGCTGCTCGTGCGCGACGGTGGACTCGTGCGGCATGAGCATGGCGGGCGCGGAACATGTAGCAGAACGTACCGGTCGATAGTGGGCGCGTCCAGCGTGAAGCGCTGCTCGTGCGCGACGGTGGACTCGTGCGGCATGAGCATGGCGGGCGCGGAACATGTAGCAGAACGTACCGGTCGATAGTGGGCGCGTCCAGCGTGAAGCGCTGCTCGTGCGCGACGGTGGACTCGTGCGGCATGAGCATGGCGGGCGCGCGGAACATGTAGCAGAACGTACCGGTCGATAGTGGGCGCGTCCAGCGTGAAGCGCTGCTCGTGCGCGACGGTGGACTCGTGCGGCATGAGCATGGCGGGCGCGGAACATGTAGCAGAACGTACCGGTCGATAGTGGGCGCGTCCAGCGTGAAGCGCTGCTCGTGCGCGACGGTGGACTCGTGCGGCATGAGCATGGCGGGCGCGGAACATGTAGCAGAACGTACCGGTCGATAGTGGGCGCGTCCAGCGTGAAGCGCTGCTCGTGCGCGACGGTGGACTCGTGCGGCATGAGCATGGCGGGCGCGGAACATGTAGCAGAACGTACCGGTCGATAGTGGGCGCGTCCAGCGTGAAGCGCTGCTCGTGCGCGACGGTGGACTCGTGCGGCATGAGCATGGCGGGCGCGGAACATGTAGCAGAACGTACCGGTCGATAGTGGGCGCGTCCAGCGTGAAGCGCTGCTCGTGCGCGACGGTGGACTCGTGCGGCATGAGCATGGCGGGCGCGGAACATGTAGCAGAACGTACCGGTCGATAGTGGGCGCGTCCAGCGTGAAGCGCTGCTCGTGCGCGACGGTGGACTCGTGCGGCATGAGCATGGCGGGCGCGGAACATGTAGCAGAACGTACCGGTCGATAGTGGGCGCGTCCAGCGTGAAGCGCTGCTCGTGCGCGACGGTGGACTCGTGCGGCATGAGCATGGCGGGCGCGCGGAACATGTAGCAGAACGTACCGGTCGATAGTGGGCGCGTCCAGCGTGAAGCGCTGCTCGTGCGCGACGGTGGACTCGTGCGGCATGAGCATGGCGGGCGCGGAACATGTAGCAGAACGTACCGGTCGATAGTGGGCGCGTCCAGCGTGAAGCGCTGCTCGTGCGCGACGGTGGACTCGTGCGGCATGAGCATGGCGGGCGCGCGGAACATGTAGCAGAACGTACCGGTCGATAGTGGGCGCGTCCAGCGTGAAGCGCTGCTCGTGCGCGACGGTGGACTCGTGCGGCATGAGCATGGCGGGCGCGGAACATGTAGCAGAACGTACCGGTCGATAGTGGGCGCGTCCAGCGTGAAGCGCTGCTCGTGCGCGACGGTGGACTCGTGCGGCATGAGCATGGCGGGCGCGCGGAACATGTAGCAGAACGTACCGGTCGATAGTGGGCGCGTCCAGCGTGAAGCGCTGCTCGTGCGCGACGGTGGACTCGTGCGGCATGAGCATGGCGGGCGCGCGGAACATGTAGCAGAACGGGTAGTACATCAGGTTCAGGAACGACGCCGCGTACAGGTCCGCGTATCGCACCACCTGCAACACACCAGTTTATAACACTAGGTACTTTGGAAATAGCTTACATTTTACAGACTTCAAAATTTAAGTCTGTAAAATCAGAAAAATGATCACCGTGTGAATAGACGCGGACAATCGTTCCACTCTTACGTGGTCTCCCTGCCGCACAAAACGCTTTGCCTCCAGCTTTGTTACGCGAACAGCTAAGGAGTGGAATTCTCTACCTGCGAATTTATTCCCTGCCCACTATAACTTGGATCTTTTTAAATCGCGAGTGAATAGACATCTTTTAGGCAAGCATGCTCCATCCTAGACTACATCGACATTTACCATCAGGTGAGATTGTTGTCAAATGCTTACCTATTCCTCAATAAAAAAATATATATATATATGTGTTGACATTTTAAACAGCAGAGGGTGATCTTCAATGTAACACTATATGTTGTCAATATTACCGTTCGTTTTACGTTTACCGTAAAAAAAACAATAGATAATAAATCCGCACTAATACGTAGTTTGGTTAAGTCAGTATGCCTTGCGTGCGCAGTTGATCCTTTGCGTGAGTTTTATTGTAAGTACATCATACGTAGAGTAGGTAAGTACATAACCAGTCGTAGCCATATAATTAAGACAAAGATATTTTTCCCCATACAAGTATACCTAATTAAGTTGAAGCTTAATTAGGAACGACTGTATATGTATAGGAACAGCCAGGGCTGGTTGCAAATAACGAAGGCGTAGTACCATGCACTCGTAACTAACATTAGTTTGTTCCGTAGTTAGGCGTTCATGGCACTATGCCATAGATATGTAAACACGAAATGTTAAAGGGATAGAGTTCTTGTTCGGATATTTTGAGCGTCTTGGGTGCTCCGATTTTTCTGTTCTTACCTGTGATGAGAAGAAAGTCTGCCTGGAGCCGGAGCGGAACAGCGAGCCGAGCATGCCGTAGGCGAGGTCCATTTTGTGCGTGACGTCACGGATCGCCATCCGCAGCTTTGAAATGTCCGGCTTCTCCTTCGTGCTTGAATCTAAGTCTCTGAAAAGAAGGCAAAATTGAATTTATGAGCATATTTTCATACATTGATATTCTTCACAAAAAATAGGTCTTATGATCAAATGCATAACAGAGCAGTGGCGTAGCGTTAAAATGTTCTTTGAGCAAACCGAAGCTGATTTGGCCTGCTTTTTGTTTGTTAAGAAAAATATGCTATATTGGCTCACGCAAGGAAAGCCGGCATGAATCGAGTTCTATAAACGCTCCGCCACTGATACAGGGTAAGAATAGAATCTTAACTTTGCTACTCAGTAACACTTTAAATGACGGAAAGCTCTGCCGGTGTGCTCACAAAGACCTTTCACCGTCGTATTTGTCAGTAATGTTAGTTAATAGTAGTAGGAAGGTAGTCAGTAGTCATCACCACCATTTCAGCCGAAATAATTCTACTCCTGGACAAAAGGGCCCCCTCTGAGAGGGGTCTCTGTGTCTTCCGAAATGATAATTGAGTTACATGTAAGTAGATATCACCAAGTTATGTGCAACTTGGTGATATCTACTCGTATAAACAGACTATACCAGACTGCAGCTGCGCCAACAACTGGCACTTGTCCGTCCACACATGTAGCTCCTGTACCAATTCAGGGCCTATACCACGAAAATCGATGTGCGCGGTAGGCGTACAGGCGCAGAGGAAAGTGCGCCACCCGCCGATTCTTGGACTATTGGATGTGGGAGACTTACTTGTACATATCTCCAAGTTGAACATCCAAATTCTGCAGCTGCGCGAACAACTGGCACTTGTCCGTCCACACATGTAGCTCCTGTACCAATTCAGGCACGATCAGGAAGGTGCGCCAACCGCCGATCTTCTTGGACTTGAGGATGTCGCCGAAGATGTGGTCGCCGATGTAAAGCACGTCCTTGCCTTTAGCGCCGATGAGGACGGTGAATACGTCACACGAGCCTGGAAATACGATCAAAATTTCTATAAATCTTTTAACGGAATTAAAAGTTATTTTCAGGCTTTTTAAATCGTCATTCGATTCGATTCGATTCGAATTTTTTTTAGAAACCGGGTATAGATTTGTTTGTTACCGTAGTGGTATAAGAACACAATTTGTTGTTTGCCTACATAAAGACACTTGAATAAATATAAAATAGGTATAGTGCTTCACTATGGTAAAATACAGAAACGGAGATGTATCTCTCTACTAGTTAACCATTATGGAAATTGTTGTTGCACATATTGTACCTATTGACTTTGACATAGTTACTGGTGTGGTTACTATACTCAAAAAGCAAGGTTCTCAATTCGACTATGAGTTTGTTATTAGATTATACTCCGTCAATTATACGTCTATTTCAAGATTATTTTTTTTGTTGGATAAGAGATCTTTGACGAGCAGAGGGATCTCCTTAACTTTGAAAGGAACATGTAAGTATTTTGATTTTGGTGTTTTCTAAAGTATTACTCAAGCACTTTCACCACCTATGTTATTATGCTCTATTGAAGTAGCTTTTTCTTACAAGTATTTAATAATAGCGGTATTCGCAGTACTGCCTACACAATGACATCCTTAGAACATGATAGCAGTAGCCCGAAATATGCTGAGGTCACGCGTTAATGTAGTGACTTTATCACTCGTCAGGCTGACACCACATTAAGATATAATGAGGTGAACACTTCTGCTTGTGCGACTGCTGATAACGTGCGAACACAACACTATAACATTCGTACACAGTTCGAAGAATCGGTTCAAACTGGACTATTATATCTTCCGGTCCGAATACTTAGGGCAGCTCTACGAATTATGGCTTTGCTTCGCCGAAGGACAGATTTATAAAATCCGCTAGTTTACCTACTGTAGGACCTTGTATCATAGTAGACACTAACAATACATTAATGAAGAGTTCTACAACTATTTGTTGAAACAATAATTGTATGTTAGTTTTATTTAAATAGTACAACTACTCTATATAAATTATAAACCCCACACGTAACACACACAGCCCACATGCATCTTGCCTGTTAAAGAGATTGCATATACTCTAGAAATTCGCCGGATCTCATTGAGACCGGGTGGCCAAGAGGTTATGGCTTTAAGTCTTTAACCGCGTAAGCTGATGAAGACCCGGGTTCGATACCCAGCTTGGCCTCCGATGGAGATATGACATCTAATTCGGTTTATAAGAGTTCTACTAGTCAACATCTTCATAGTAGGTATACGAGTCTAACGTGCAGTGGCTCAATATGGAAAACCATTTTTAAACCTAGTCTCATAGTAGATCATAGCGATGAAAAAGTTTAAAGTTCGAAGTATCGTGCCTATACTGGGGGGCCGTGGCTCATTTTGAACAACGCAAAATAGTGGTTTCATGGAGCCCACCACTAGCCGACAAACTTATATATTTTTAAGATATAACTAAACAAGTACCTCCAGAGTACACAAGTCCCTCGTGCAAAGGGCCGACATGGTGGCCCATCTTGAGAGCGCCAGTCCGCGTGTCGACCTGCCGAAGAGTCGTGCCTTCGCCGAAGAACAGAGGTTTCTTCGCATCTACCACGATGTAGTCAAAGTACGTTCGCCAGTTCCTGTGTGGCTCGCCAGGCTAAAAATAATTGTAAAAATATTGTTACGCCGGTGATGTGAATAAAACTTTAAATGTGATTTTTCATGCCTTAGAAGCGTTTTCAGCAGGCTGAAAAGTGATTTCAGGCCGTTTTAGAGGTGCCTCTTTCACATACTAGAAGATTGAAAATTTACCCCAGTTGCCGTTGTTTTCAGGCGCCTGAAACATGTTTTCAGTTCGTTTCAGGCCACCCTCTACCAGATGGCACAATAACCTGAAAACCCGTTTTCAGGACCCCTTATGGGCCCCTGAAGTACAAATCAGTATATGGCGAAATTTCTCGAAGGAGTGAAAGAGACAGCACTCTTAGAAAGAGATAGCTATACAGAACATTCGAGAACTGTGTGAAAGAGACCACCCTTAGAAAGAGATAGCTATACAGAACATTCGAGAACTGTGTGAAAGAGACCACCCTTAGAAAGAGATAGCTATACGGAACATTCGAGAAGGGTGTGAAAGAGAAATATAGAAAGAGACGGCAAGAGTCGAGAATGTTCTCGAATACTCGCGGACACACCTGCCTAGTACCCAGCCGCGTCTAGAAGCATCGCGAGAAGTACTTAGGTACCTACTCGCGAACTTACTAGAATCGAAGCCGACCTGTCGAGGCGAGATTTGGCTGGAACATTCTGGAACCATCAGGAGTACCGCCGACGGGTATATATAGCGGCAGCCTGCAGCCACAGAGTAGTTCAATTCTGAATGCGATACAGTGCGGATCAAGAGCGAATCGGAGTGAAGTATAAGTGACGAGTGCGTTAAATTAGTGTGTGATAATTGTGTTCAAGTACTGTGTTTAGTGTCTTGTAAGTAGCAATAAAGCCTCAGTTTTAATTAGTGGTTAATAAGTGCATTTTTTATAAAGTACCCACCCCTCAAACGTAACATTTGGTGTCAGAAGTGGGATTTAAAATGCCATTTACGCCACGTGAGGACGTGCCTACGGGAGACAAGACCCGCAGTCATGATGCAGCGAGTGAGGACGTGCCAACGGGAGTTCAGACCCGGAGCCAAGCTGCAGCAAGTCAGAATCCTGCACCAGAAGCCGGTTCATCGGACTCAACCGCCCCCGCCAAGCAAGACGTCGACATCAACGCAATATTTCTGCTCTTGAAGCAACAAGCAAGAAAACAGGAGGAACAAGCGAGAGAACTGAGATGGCAACTCAATTCCACATACGAGAGGGGTGTAATTGAGCAGCGCATCCATAATGTACCTACTCGCTAAATTCAAAAAAACACCTAGACAAAGAGTGTTAAAGTTTGATGGGTCGGATATTTTAAGAATTGTTCAAAGGTAACAATTAAACAAAAGAGCGTTAAAATAAGTTTGAGTTTATTTTCTGTTTAGGGCCAGTTATTAAGAAATGGTATCGTAAATCTACAGTAGTTTAGAAAGTAACAAAGACAAATTAACTTGGCTAGCGCACAAAACATTTGTTAACTGAACTTGGACCTTATTCTTCAGGCCTGAAAAGCCACTATAAAACAAAGAGACTGCTTTCTGTTGTTGTAAAATTCCAGAAAGCTGACACAGTTGCAGACCACATGTTGAACCCCTAACTGGACACCATTGCGTCTGGCTATAGACGCTACGATGACCCTTCGGGAGAGAGAGAGAGGGCAACAGCAGTTAGCAGATCCTGTCGTGCATAGGAGGGAGATAGCCTCACGACATCCACCGCATTGGCTTGAAGAAGGGATGGAAATTGACAACACGAACGCAACGCGCGGCCCGATGAAGATGTTCTTTATAATTATTGTAATAAAGTCTATATTAGCTTTAAGTAAAAATAAAATGCAGTTATATGAAGGTTTGAGGAGTAGCGACGGTAAAGAAAAACACACTGGGTTCGAGGACGGGGAAGGCGGCACAACGACGGGAAGATTACAATTGTCAGTTTGCATTTTATTGTTAAACTAAATAAATAATATATTAGAGTCAGTGCCAGAGTCCAGCAGCTTGACCCAGCTAAGTACTTTGTTATTAAATGTAGAACACGGGTTCGACTCCCGTGCCCTGAATAAACCCCATAATCAGGTATTATTAAGTTTGTGAAGAATATTACGAGTGCTGTTAATTCATGTGCCCCTCATTAATGAAGTTTAAATATTTAACTATCCCTCTTTAGTTGTACTCTGTTGTAATCTATTGTGTTGACGAGTGAGTTCTGTTATTTTTGACGACACTTGTAAATAGTGTTTCTCTGTGTGAAATCTGTCTTGTAATTGTTGGATGAAGCTACAATTAAACACATGTTTAATTGTAAAAATAACTTAAACGAGTTCGACTCTCGTTGTATTTAACAGAAGTGAAACCTTGCTTGTTGTTATGGGTTCGATTCCCAGATTTATGAAATAAGAATAAAAACAAATCATTTAATTTAATATGGACAATGTATTGCTCATAACATGACATCTGCTAATACATTTATTTTAGATTGTGTGTTCCCCACAACATCTGTATATTGTCTTGGAAATTCTATTTATTAAGTTGTATTGACTAATGATGGTTATCGTATCTTAGAAGCTAGCTTAGTTCAAGAGATTCAAGCTAGGCCCGGTTCGATCTAGGTTTTGAGGTTTGTCCTAGATCCTAAAGCTACCTTTAGACGGAATCGTGAACTCGTAGTTAGGCCTCTTATTGCGATAATAAATCAAATTCCATAAATCGCCGTGCGACTTTTCCTGTATACACCCTAATCAACCCCGACTCAAATAAATTAATATTGAGTGTAATATCTCATTTTTCACCCTTATACATCAAGGTGGTATTTAGGCTCATACATACGCAGCCCAGATGCCACTTCACGTGGCGCCGCGTGACCAGGATCTAGTCTTTGTGTCTGTATTATATGACAAAAATAAATAAGACACTGCTAGATTAAGGACTTAATTTTATAATTTAAAAAAATAAACACAACGTAGGAATATTATATTCAATTTTAATTAAATTTGACGATCATGACTATATGTTATACTTGAGAAAAGGAGAATTACTTTTATGTTTGCTTATACATTTTGATAAAGTTTACATTTCTATGCTGAGTCGAAAAATCTGAGAGGGGTGCTTTACTACTGAGAAAAATAGAGATTACATTTTTGTAATTCTAAGCCTTATCAAGGGTTAGATACCAATGCTTAATTTAAAAGTCTGAGAGGGGTGTTTGTACACTTTATTTAATCAACTGAACGATGATACCTTCAAATATTATTCGATATGTAGAAATTCCAAGACATTGTACGTATTTTTATTTTGTTGATTTTATTGTGTGCATGTGTGTGCGTTGGCCAAGTATAATTTGTGTTTTGTTATTCAGACTAGTACATATTTTTCGATTTTAAAATCTTATGTAATATTGGATTGACGGAAGCATTTTTTTTAGCATCTTAATTGTAGAGATTTCTTTAAAAATATTAATATCACGACATAGTGGGTTGTAATAATTACTAGTGACGTTTGAATTGTATTAAACGTGGTAAATACTTACTCTTATTTGTTTTACGCTGTCAAGTGTTCAGTAAGATGGATATTTAGTTGTATTAAACATGTCACCACAACCTAACGTGACACGGTCGAATGAATTTATCGAAATAAAAAGGCGAAATTATCATAGAACTAGATGAATGGGGGAGCTTACGGCGTCAGAGGGACTATATGAGTGAACTAGCGGTTAATCGTATAAGCCCTGTCCAAAACCCATCATAATTTCGAATGAAGGCTATCCAAGTACATAATTATATGTGTTGAATGTAAAGGTAATTAATTAAACAGCGGGTAGATTTAAGTACACGAGTATTATAAATTAAATTAAATACTGAAGTATCAATCACGATATAATTTTTAAATAGCGTTGGTCTATTGCATTGAATAATATGCCTGTCGGTCAAATCAGAGTATTGTACATGGCAGTAAAATACTTATGAAAGTAAAAGTAAAGTAAAGTAAAGTAAAGGTCTCTTAATCATTTATAGTGTGTGACTTAGATATCATAAACAGGGACATGGAGTGATGAATGAGTTTTATGTGAGTTGTATGAATTTAAGGGATGTAATGAATGACAGTCTGGCCAGACTATTGAATGGATCATGATGAGGTGATGAATGAATTTTGAACTTTAGAATGTGCACGATACGTGTTATAAGAAGGACTAATGATCAAGAGACTTGGTTGCGTTTAAGAAAAAAAAAGAACATATTTATTCCATAAAGTAATTGACTATGTCCTGAAATGTGAGAAGGGTTAAGATTATTTGCTAATAAAATTACTAAACATAATTCTTACTGTTATACAAACTCTTGATACTTCGTTAATTAAGCAATTTTATGGTAGGTATTATTGCTTTACGCAAAACATATAATATTCACTTATCAATCGAGACCGGCTGTAGCGCTGTGCGTCAGAATTGATTTAATCTATTATTTTATCAGGTTGAAGCCCGGTTATTTACCTAACTGTGCGGCAGTACTTATTTAAAGCCCGGCCAGAGCTGTGCGGCGTATCAATCAAGACCGGCTGTGGCGCTGTGCGTCAGAATTGATTTAATCCATTATTTTATCAGGTTGAAGCCCGGTTATTTACCTAACTGTGCGGCAGTACTTATTTAAAGCCCGGCCAGAGCTGTGCGGCGTATCAATCAAGACCGGCTGTAGCGCTGTGCGTCAGAATTGATCTAAATTATTATATCAGGTTGAAGCCCGGTTATTTAGCTAACTGTGCGGCAGTACTTATTTAAAACCCGGCGAGAGCTGTGCGGTAATACCCAACCACATAAGACCGGCTATTATGCTGTGCGTCACTAATATTTATCTCTACTTTTGTTATTAAGCCCGGTGAAAACTGTGCGGCGAAATCACATAAGACCGGCTGTTATGCTGTGTGTCACTAATATTTATCACTACCTTTGTTATTAAGCCCGGTGAAAACTGTGCGGCGAAATCACATAAGACCGGCTTTTATGCTGTGCGTCACAAATTATTCAAATTACTTATCTAGACCAATATTATCCCGATGTCAAATCGTAATTATGCTTTGGTTGACGAGAGTTATCTACTGATTTCGTTGCGAGTGTGTTCCGGAGCACTTTCGTTGCGAATGAAAGTTGATATGATGAAGGAGTACCTATTGCTATATCAATATTCAGTTGGTTTTTAAACTAATTCAAAATAAAACAAAACCACGGTGAATAATTATGTAATTAAATATGTGTATATTCAAATTAACAATCTTGTAATACTGATTACAAATAAATAAATAAATTTACATTTTTGCTCGAGCGACATCTGTTTGTCAGTAACAGTGAGATAATTCCCACGACGGGGAAGTGCCTGCAATAAAATTGCATTAGTTTAAGGCCCACTTCGGATTGACAAAAGGCACTTGAGTCCAAGTGAGGTTTAGTCTTGCTTTTATAGAAATTTTGTCAATGGAGCATCGGCATACAAATAAATAGACTGTTAACGCCGAATAAAAGTCGTTTAAAAAGTGTTCCACCTTTTATGCCAATTAAATAATATTTTCTTCTAGTTAATCAGTCAAATATACACACATTGCTTATTTAAACCATAGTTACTGAGTTATACAATTTAATACCATAGTAAAGTGGATCGACACCACTAACCAGCAGCAATTTTTTTTTGATACACGTTTTGAGCGGAGATATAATTGCGCCATACTTATTGTTCTTCACAGTAAAAAAAAAAGGAACAATATACAAGTTCCTGAAAGTTTCGATGTCCCTAGAGTGTGTAGAGAGCTAAAATATAGGTTACATTTTAACTATATACAGAGAGGGGGGTGAGATGGCAACTCAATTCCACATACGAGAGGGGTGTAATTGAGCAGCGCATCCATAATGTACCTACTCGCTAAATTCAAAAAAACACCTAGACAAAGAGTGTTAAAGTTTGATGGGTCGGATATTTTAAGAATTGTTCAAAGGTAACAATTAACCAAAAGAGCGTTAAAATAAGTTTGAGTTTATTTTCTGTTTAGGGCCAGTTATTAAGAAATGGTATCGTAAATCTACAGTAGTTTAGAAAGTAACAAAGACAAATTAACTTGGCTAGCGCACAAAACATTTGTTAACTGAACTTGGACCTTATTCTTCAGGCCTGAAAAGCCACTATAAAACAAAGAGACTGCTTTCTGTTGTTGTAAAATTCCAGAAAGCTGACACAGTTGCAGACCACATGTTGAACCCCTAACTGGACACCATTGCGTCTGGCTATAGACGCTACGATGACCCTTCGGGAGAGAGAGAGAGGGCAACAGCAGTTAGCAGATCCTGTCGTGCATAGGAGGGAGATAGCCTCACGACATCCACCGCATTGGCTTGAAGAAGGGATGGAAATTGACAACACGAACGCAACGCGCGGCCCGATGAAGATGTTCTTTATAATTATTGTAATAAAGTCTATATTAGCTTTAAGTAAAAATAAAATGCAGTTATATGAAGGTTTGAGGAGTAGCGACGGTAAAGAAAAACACACTGGGTTCGAGGACGGGGAAGGCGGCACAACGACGGGAAGATTACAATTGTCAGTTTGCATTTTATTGTTAAACTAAATAAATAATATATTAGAGTCAGTGCCAGAGTCCAGCAGCTTGACCCAGCTAAGTACTTTGTTATTAAATGTAGAACACGGGTTCGACTCCCGTGCCCTGAATAAACCCCATAATCAGGTATTATTAAGTTTGTGAAGAATATTACGAGTGCTGTTAATTCATGTGCCCCTCATTAATGAAGTTTGAATATTTTACTATCCCTCTTTAGTTGTACTCTGTTGTAATCTATTGTGTTGACGAGTGAGTTCTGTTATTTTTGACGACACTTGTAAATAGTGTTTCTCTGTGTGAAATCTGTCTTGTAATTGTTGGATGAAGCTACAATTAAACACATGTTTAATTGTAAAAATAACTTAAACGAGTTCGACTCTCGTTGTATTTAACAGAAGTGAAACCTTGCTTGTTGTTATGGGTTCGATTCCCAGATTTATGAAATAAGAATAAAAACAAATCATTTAATTTAATATGGACAATGTATTGCTCATAACATGACATCTGCTAATACATTTATTTTAGATTGTGTGTTCCCCACAACATCTGTATATTGTCTTGGAAATTCTATTTATTAAGTTGTATTGACTAATGATGGTTATCGTATCTTAGAAGCTAGCTTAGTTCAAGAGATTCAAGCTAGGCCCGGTTCGATCTAGGTTTTGAGGTTTGTCCTAGATCCTAAAGCTACCTTTAGACGGAATCGTGAACTCGTAGTTAGGCCTCTTATTGCGATAATAAATCAAATTCCATAAATCGCCGTGCGACTTTTCCTGTATACACCCTAATCAACCCCGACTCAAATAAATTAATATTGAGTGTAATATCTCATTTTTCACCCTTATACATCAAGGTGGTATTTAGGCTCATACATACGCAGCCCAGATGCCACCTCAGAACAAGCGAGAAAACAGGAGGAACAAGCGAGAAAACAGGAGGAACTAGCGAGAAAACAGGAGGAGCAAGCGAGAAAACAATCTGAAATTCTACGGAGAGAGCTAAAGGAGGAGCTACGTGGTCAACTCGCGAGACAAGAAGAACAAGCGCGTATGCTCAGGGAGGTACATGAGACCACGACTGAATGGAAGCGGGAGATGAGTGAAGTCCAGGGGAAACTAATGGACTTAGACGTTCAAGTTTCTCAGCACGCAACACAATTGACGGACGTCAAGCAAACTGTTAATGACGTCAAGGAAACCGTTAATGACGTCAAGGAAACCGTGAATGACGTCAAGGACAAAGTTGAAACATACAAGAACCGCCTCCAGAAACTAGAAATTAAAGTGGCCAGTGGTACGGGTACCTGCATATCAGATGCACCCATGACAGGAAGTGGAAGGTTTAAGGTACCTCCTTTTGACGGCACATCATCATGGACTGCATATAAGCTGCAGTTCGAGTCCGTGTCTCAGGCTAACGGCTGGAGTAAGGAGCAAGCCAGGACAGCTCTAACCCTAGCGCTTCGTGACGAGGCTCTTACAATACTCGAAGCCTTAGGAGAAGAGGCTTCTAGAAGCGTTGGAGGCCCGTTATGGTGATAGCCACCTGGAACACGTATACAGAGCTCAGCTGAAGGATAGGACACAGGGACGTAATGAGACCTTGCAACAATGGGCCCTGGAAATTGAGAAGTTGGTTAGGAAGGCGTACCAACGTACATCGGCCTCTTTCGTGGACACCACGCTTGTGCAGGCCTTCGTTGACGGAATACGGGACCTGGAAGTGCGAGCGGCAGTTCGATTAGGGCACCATGGGACTCTGAAGGACGCGATGGCCCACGCTCTAGAAGTGGAAGCTGTGCGCCAGGATCCATCAAGGCCTTTCAGGGTGCGTGAAGTGTCAGCAAGGGAGCCCACTGCACCCCGTCGTGAATTTGGGCCACGATGTTACCGTTGTGGAGAGCGCGGCCACATCCAAACCAGCTGCCCGAAAAATCGCAGTGGGAACGAACGAGGGCAAACCCTGGTGCCAAGGACAACTGGCTCTATTGTATCAGAGCCGCAGCAGGGAAACGAATAAAAGCCAGGACTAAGGGACGAGTGCTGGCTGGTGGTCGAAATGTCCCAATAGTGATCTCACAGGTTAACGACGGGAATAGTCTGATCGTCAAGGGAGAAATTGGTGGAATACCATGTCACCTCACCATCGACACCCGAGCTTCTCGGACGGTGATCAGTTCTCGGCTACTGAAACACCTAACCAGAGGTCATCTAGTCCGACCTAGGCATCTCCAGCTGCAAACCGCTACCGGCCAGTACATTCCCATCCAGGGGGAGAGAAGAGTAGCTTTAAAAATTGGTGAGAAAAGCTACTGGCATAGAGTGATTGTTGCTAACATAATTGATGACTGCATTATTGGATTGGATTTTATGAGAGACCATGGTTGTAGAATTGACTTGAAAGTTGGAGTCTTGAAATGTGGATCTGATGAGGTGGAGTAAGTGGAAATGTTTACTGTAATAGAAGGACCATCCTCCAGCCGAAGGCACAGGTGCTAGTTTCGGTACGATTGCCATGTGACACAAGACAAGGATGTCGTCGTTGCGTAATTGTAGAAAAAGTCAACAATGATAAACCGTGGATGCCAGCCCGCACGGTGGTAACTACGTCATCTAAAGCATTTGTGAGGGTTCTCAACCTTAGTGACACTGAGTGCGTCCTTAATAAAGGAGTTCTGGTTGGTTCATGCGACGAAATTTCATGGATTCGAAGCTGTCAGAACCCTACAGCGGCTAAGGAATCTCGAGATACTCTGTCTTCAATCGACATAGAAAGGTTATTGGACGGGTCAAGTAACGACCTTACCAAGGAAGAGCGGGCTAAGGCACGTAAATTATTGTTGCGATACAGCAATGTTTTTTCTGCGCACGACAGTGACATCGGAAGGACTGGAGTAGTACAACACGAGATCGACACTGGTGAAGTCACACCTATCAGACAACGACCTCGGCGAGTTCCAGTAGCTCGAGAGAAGGAAGTAGAGGACATGATTGAAGAAATGAGGAAGAGCGGCGTCATCGAACCTTCAACAAGCCCGTGGTGTTCACCCGTAGTGTTAGTGAAGAAAAAGGACGGGACTATGAGGTTCTGCGTCGACTACCGCCGCCTGAACGACGTTACTAAGAAAGACAGCTATCCATTGCCCCGAATCGATGACACTTTAGACACTTTGAATGGAATGAAATGGTTTTCAACGTTGGATTTAAAAAGTGGCTATTGGCAAGTCGAAATCAAGGGTCAAGATAAGGAGAAGTCGGCGTTCTCGACCGGAAAGGGACTCTGGCAGTTTAATGTCATGCCGTTTGGATTATGTAACGCTCCAGCGACATTTGAGAGGTTAATGGAACAAATACTAGCTGGTCTATTAGGTGACACTTGCTTGGTCTATTTGGATGACATAATCATCGTTGGTAGAGACTTCGATGATCACCTCAACAAATTGGAGCAAGTATTATCTAAGTTACGAGAGGCAAACCTTAAACTAAGTCCAAAGAAATGTTCACTTTTCAAACGGAAAGTCAATTATTTGGGACATGTGATTTCGAAGGATGGCATTCAGACAGACCCTGAAAAGGTTAGCGCCGTGAAGGATTGGCCAATACCAAAAGACAAAACTGATGTACGTGCCTTCTTAGGACTATGTTCATACTACAGGCGGTTCGTGAAGAACTTTTCAGATATCGCAAAACCGTTGCACGAACTAACTGAAGAAAAGCGACAATTTGATTGGACCGAACGGTGTACGGAGAGTTTCAACAATCTCAAGCAAAGACTCTGCCAAACTCCAATACTGGGTTATCCAGATCCGGAAGTTGATTTTATTGTTGACACGGATGCGAGTAATACAGGTATTGGAGGAGTTCTGTCACAAAAGAAGGGAGACAACGAAGTCGTAATCGCCTACTTTAGTAAGTCGCTGTCAAAGCCTGAGAGAAATTACTGCGTCACACGGAGGGAACTACTGGCAGTTGTTAAGACTTTACAGCATTTCAGTAAATACCTGCTAGGGCGAAGATTTAGAATTAGGACTGATCATTCTGCCCTGAAATGGTTGCTGGAATTTAAGAATCCCGAGGGACAGGTGGCACGGTGGATTGAACAGCTTCAGGAGTATGACTTTGTCATCGAACATCGCAGTGGGAAATTGCACGGAAACGCGGATGCTCTGTCTCGAAGACCTTGCCCAGATGACTGTAAGCATTGTCTTAAACAAGAGGGCAAGGAATGTTTGAGGATGTTGAGAACAGACACAGTTAGTGAGGAATGGAGCGATGAAGTCATGCAACAAGCACAAAAAGAGGATCCCGACGTGAAACCCATTTTTGAGTGGATTAATGCGGGTGTAGTCAAACCAAAATGGAGTGAAGTAGCTCCAATGAGTACGACAACAAAAAGCTACTGGGCACAATGGGACAGCTTGCTTATGCATAACGGTGTACTATGCAGGAAATGGGAATCGGCGAATGGAAAAGAGGCTCACCTACAAGTGGTCGTCCCGAGAAAAAGAGTGAATGATGTTTTAGAAAGTTTCCACAATGGTATTTCTGGTGGACACCTTGGAGTAAAAAGGACCTTAATGAAAATTCGACAGCGGTTTTATTGGATCCACTGCCGTGAAGATGTCGAAAATTGGTGCAAAAAATGTGTAAACTGTGCTTCGGTTAAAGGACCGCAGACCCGAAGCAGAGGAGCACTCAAGGTGTACAACGTCGGTGCGCCCTGGGAAAGGGTTGCGTTAGATGTGGCAGGGCCATTCCCAACAACAGACTCCGGCAACAAGTACATACTGGTCGTAATGGACTACTTTACCAAATGGCCTGAGGCATTTGCCATTCCTAATCAGGAAGCAGTCACCGTTGCGGAAAAGTTAGTGAATGAAGTTTGTTGCCGCTTTGGAGTACCCCTGGAAATACACAGTGACCAAGGCAGAAATTTTGAATCTGCGGTGTTTCAGGAGACTTGTCGAATCATGGGATTGCATAAGACTAGGACTACTGCATATCACCCACAATCGGATGGAATGGTCGAAAGATTCAATCAGACGTTGGAGAGACACCTGGCCAAAGTTGTTGAGACTCACCAAAAAGATTGGGACCGGCATATTCCTCTCTTTTTGATGTCATGCAGGTCAGCAACCCATGAAAGTACGGCAGTTACTCCAGCATATGCGAATTTTGGAAGAGAGCTTCGGTTACCTGCTGATCTCCTAACTGGTCGACCCCCGGATACTCCAAGGTGCATCACAGAATATGCGTGCAATTTAAGGGATCGGATTGATGACGTTCACAGCCTAGTTCATGAACAAGGGCTTCAATCTAGCACAAAAATGAAGACGCGATATGACAGGAAGTCTAACCAAATGGGGTACGAGGAAGGTTCGTTGGTGTGGCTACATAACCCGATGCGAAGGAAAGGGAAGTCCCCGAAACTATCTCCGAATTGGGAAGGGCCATATAAAGTGGTCACAAAAATCAACGACGTCACGTATCGGATACAGCGAAATTCACGAAGCCCATGTAAGATTGTTCACGTTGATCGGCTGGCGAGATACCACGGCAATAATGATGATGCTCGGGACGAGCATGTCTTAGGAGGGGGTAGTGTTACGCCGGTGATGTGAATAAAACTTTAAATGTGATTTTTCATGCCTTAGAAGCGTTTTCAGCAGGCTGAAAAGTGATTTCAGGCCGTTTTAGAGGTGCCTCTTTCACATACTAGAAGATTGAAAATTTACCCCAGTTGCCGTTGTTTTCAGGCGCCTGAAACATGTTTTCAGTTCGTTTCAGGCCACCCTCTACCAGATGGCACAATAACCTGAAAACCCGTTTTCAGGACCCCTTATGGGCCCCTGAAGTACAAATCAGTATATGGCGAAATTTCTCGAAGGAGTGAAAGAGACAGCACTCTTAGAAAGAGATAGCTATACAGAACATTCGAGAACTGTGTGAAAGAGACCACCCTTAGAAAGAGATAGCTATACAGAACATTCGAGAACTGTGTGAAAGAGACCACCCTTAGAAAGAGATAGCTATACGGAACATTCGAGAAGGGTGTGAAAGAGAAATATAGAAAGAGACGGCAAGAGTCGAGAATGTTCTCGAATACTCGCGGACACACCTGCCTAGTACCCAGCCGCGTCTAGAAGCATCGCGAGAAGTACTTAGGTACCTACTCGCGAACTTACTAGAATCGAAGCCGACCTGTCGAGGCGAGATTTGGCTGGAACATTCTGGAACCATCAGGAGTACCGCCGACGGGTATATATAGCGGCAGCCTGCAGCCACAGAGTAGTTCAATTCTGAATGCGATACAGTGCGGATCAAGAGCGAATCGGAGTGAAGTATAAGTGACGAGTGCGTTAAATTAGTGTGTGATAATTGTGTTCAAGTACTGTGTTTAGTGTCTTGTAAGTAGCAATAAAGCCTCAGTTTTAATTAGTGGTTAATAAGTGCATTTTTTATAAAGTACCCACCCCTCAAACGTAACAATATTAATCAATATATTCTACTAAGATATTTATAAGTTATGTAATAATACTCTTTCTTTGAGACTATTCGAGTAACCAAGCACTCAGCGTGGGCGACAGCTTCGAGCTACATTAATCTTAAATTAATAAAAACGAATTAATCTTATGAAATATTCTATAAATAACCATCTTAAAGTCTTTACTTGTCAATAAAACCGAATGTTTATGACTGTGTGCATGTCTTTTCTGTCTGTGTGACTGTGTTCGTGACAGACACATTCGATTTATTCCCAATGTACAATCGCCATCAGATATGTCGGAGTGGCCAAGGTGCTCAAAACTATCTGAACACGACTCTATCGCCTATACAATGCCGCTCCAATATATCTGATGGCGACTGTACAGTGAATAGTAAGTGATAATCTTAAAGCGGGAAAAAAATGAAGATTCAGAAATGCAACATAGTTCCTTATCCTTAGTGAAAAGTACCACTTTAGCAGTTGTAGATAAAATTGATTTCTTCATTAATGGTATTAGCGCATTATCGACAAGCGAGTCTTTCAGTTGTTGTTTTCACGAATTTTCATGACAAATTATGAAATGATTGACAATACATTTTCAAAGACAATTACTTCAATATTCGGTTGTTGAAGCCATTTCTGGAAAGAGGCTAAAGTTATGCGCTTCGTGACCCGAAAAAGACATTCCTATTTATTACGTATACTAATACGTTCCCTGTTTAAATTTCGTGCACAAAAAAAACCACCATTTTGTAAAAATCATGTTATGATCCTAATATGTCATGTTTTTAGTTTTTACCTAGGATTGACAGATTTCTCAATCTTATAACGCCGAGAAAATATCTGTTATGTTTAGTTATCGATATGTAATGCGTAAACAAGTTATTGTTAGACGACGCTAGTGATGGGCAAGCGGAAAGTTTCCTATTTGGGAAACTTTCCGTAATGAAATTTACAGAGAATATTACCGTA
This sequence comes from Lathronympha strigana, assembly GCA_949128165.1. NCBI lineage: Eukaryota > Metazoa > Arthropoda > Insecta > Lepidoptera > Tortricidae > Lathronympha > Lathronympha strigana. The sequence continues at coordinate 9,662,469 of OX421911.1, forward strand.
ATATTCTCGTGATGTGAAAGATAGAGAAATTTATATTTTATTGCGGTCTAATGTCATGTCATTTAGGTAAAATAGAGGCACAAAGACGTCGTTAATTGTATTGCAAAAGGATAATATCGTTACTGAGCAAAATAAAAAGTTACATGTAAATTACGGTAAATTTCCATAAATTCTCGTAAGTTACCGTAAGTTACCGTGAAAAATTACCGTGCAATTTTAAACGAAACCTAGAAATTTATTACAAATACGAGGGATTTAATAAATACTAGCTCAAATTTAATGAAAGTGATACAAAAATACAATTGAGTGTAAAACTCGCATCAATTAGGCCACGTTCGGGTCGAGCGAACGCTCAGGCCAAGTATGTAGTAAAAAACTACCATGCACAGTGCACACTGCCTACGCGGAAAAGACAGTAGTAGTCGACTTAATTGTAATTTTGTACTGTTTTAACAGTCGTGGCAAAACCATCTACAGTAGAATCCGGTTATAACGACGCCGAAGGGACCGACAATATTACGTCGTACTAACCGGAAGTCGTACTAAACAAACTGTCAATTTTAAAGTTGTTTCTCGATTTTAATAGTCACACATGCAATATAATTCACAATGGTTCAATGTTACTCGCAGAATAATTGAAATTAAGAATATTTTGCTCTTTAGTGAAAGAAACTGTTGAACCATTGACCTATTTACTCGTACTTCCCGACTACATTGCAATTTAAGCCATTGTAAATTGCGGAGCTTTTTTTTACACGAGATGAAACCCTTACGCGCTTAAGTTTCAGAACATTCGCTTCGAACAAAGATTCTATCTTGTATCTATTGTTTGGTTATATTGCACCGTCACCGTGTGAAATCCCGTCGTTAAAAGCGGTATGTCGATATAAGCAGTCGTACTAAACGGATGCACAAATAGTGACTTGTATGAAAACCAACCATCTGCCTATACCTACGTCGCTAAAACCGGTTGGTCGTTTTATGCGGGTTCGGAGTCGTAAATTTGTGATTTGTGTTAGTGAAAAACGAATGGTTTGCCATGAAGCCAAAGTTGTTAAGTTCATGACTATTTCCGAAAAAAAAATTATGAAATAAGATGTCAGCGAGTGTAAATTTATTCACTTTACAACCTTATTTCATTAAGCTAGGCTCAAAAGTGTGAATATATATTTGACATCAACTTTACAAGTATTCAATATCTCACGAAATTGTTGTATTACTACAAAATTTATATGCAGGGTTATAGACTATGCAAAAAAAATTATAGAAGAATTACAGGCACTTTTCATGCTATAGGATAAAATAATTAAGTGATTCATATCATTCCATATTGTGCCGCTCTATCTTTGCCATTAAAATATATACTTATATTAAAAACTGAACTAAAGAAACATTTTGTTTACTTTTTTAACTACTACAATTTGATTGACTATACATATATTTAAATAAAATAATAATAGTATAGAATATGGGTACGCCGAGAACAAGAGAACAATGCAAACTTGGAGAGTATTTCTTGATTATTTTTAACTGGCACCCGCCCCGGCTTTGCACGGGTTATTATTATACATATAAACCTTCCTCTTAAATTACACTATCTATTAAAAAAAACTGCGTCCAAATCCGTTGCGTAGTTTTAAAGATTTGAGCATACATAGGGATATAGGGACAGAGAAAGCGACTTTGTTTTATACCATGTAGTGATTAATAATTATTCTTATTTGAAATGCAACAAAATGCTATGAAGTAATAATGCAATGTTCTTTAATTTTTCCATAGTAACCACTATATTTCGTTAACAAAAAATATATTTCCTAAGAAATTTCCATGAAATTTAAGAGAACTTACGGTAATTTACGGTAACTTACGGTAATATACCATTATACGGCCGGCCGGACGAGCCCGCGCCCGCGCCTAGCAACACGCGCCGTATCCTTGACAACCGATTAGTAAGAGAAAAATTACTCTCTACTAACTTTGAGGACGTATTAACCATTGAATGCCCCAACGAAATGTATAAAGCGTTCTGTAACCTATTTATCAATATATATAATGACTGTTATAAGATTGTTAATGTAAGTAAAAAACGAGATGATAAAGGTTGGATTAATTCTAAGTTAAAATTTATGATTAAAGAGAGAGATAGATTATTTGAAATATGGAGCTATGAACCAAATAATATGTTAAAACGTATTACATACACAAAATATAGAAATAAATGTTTTAAAATAATATCTAAGGCGAAAAGTGATTATGACAAGAAGAGTATATTAGATTGTAATAGAAATATTAAGAAAATATGGGACAGAGTGAATAGTATGTTAGGAAATGACAAAAAGTCTTTAGATTCTGTGATACTTAATAATATGAAAACACAAGGTAGTACTCAGGATATATGTAATGGATTTGCAGAAACTTTTTCTAGTGAAATAGATCTCATTAAACATAGGTGTAATGACAAGTGGCTGGATAGGAAAGAATATGCAAAAGAGTCTAACGTGTGTATGCGATGGCAACCGGTGAGTAGTAAAGACATGTCGCGAGTAATTAACCGAATGAACTCTAACAAGTCTCCCGGCTGCGACCACATACGCATGCGCGACTTGAAAACAGTATCGGATAGAGTAAGTCCTATTTTAGCTAAGTTAGTTAATATGTCAGTAAGAAAGTCTTGTTTCCCAGAAGGTCTCAAACAAGCAATAATCCGTCCAATTCATAAAAAAGGTGACTGTAAATCTTATTCCAACTATAGACCCATTGCGATACTTTCTAGCGTAGACAAAGTAATCGAGAAGTGTATTGTTAACCAATTAGGATCATACCTACAAAAGAATAACATCTTAAACAAATGTCAACATGGTTTCCAGAGAGGCAAGAGTACGGGCACATTACTATCAAATTTTACAAATGAAATAAATGGTTATTTAGCAGATAAAAAAGTAATAATGGCCGTATTCTTCGATTTTCGGAAAGCATTTGACACCCTGGAAACTAATACGCTTATCGATGCCATGAGGGAGTGCGGGGTGGGCGAGCCCCTGAGCCAGTGGTTCAGTGACTATCTCACCGCACGCTCCTACCGCGTGAAGGTGGGGTCGACTCTGGGCGACGAGCGGCGAGTGCAGTGCGGGGTGCCGCAAGGCTCGGGATGCGGCCCGGTGTGCTACTTGCTGCACGTGAACAGCCTGTGCGGCGTGCTGCGGCACTGCTCCCCGCACATGTTCGCCGACGACCTGTGCGTGCTGCGCGCCGGCGCCGCCGCCGACCTCGCCGCCACTTGCCGCTCGGTGCAGCAGGACGTCGACGCCGTCGTCAAGTGGTCACACGACAATGGCATAGTGTTAAACGCAGATAAAACCAAATTACTCATTTTACACTCACCTTATTTAACCCCTTCCTATTCGCCAGAGCCTAATATAGTTACGCATGATTTCTCCTGTTTCCATAATAATTTAGCTGCATGTCAATGTAAGCCAATTGAGCGTGTTAAATGCATAACTTACCTTGGCATGAAAATAGATGAAAACTTTTCATGGTCATCTCATATAGATAATTTATGTAGTAAGTTAAGAGTCCTACTTGGGAGATTTTATCACTTAAGCTATAGAGTCCCAACAAGCACACTAAAATGTATTTATGTATCCCTAGTGGAATCGATTATAGGTTACTCTCTGGATTGCTATGGCTTCACATTTAAAACGAATTTGGAAAAAATAGAAAAATTACAAATTAGATTTCTTAAACTATTAGTAAACAGTAAAACTAAAAATAAATACAGGAATGATTATTATAAGCTATTTAAAGTATGTAAAATTCTTCCGGCAACCCTAAAACACAAATATTTATTATTAGTCAATCAACACAGCAATCAAGAGAGTAACTTATCACAAATGTGCCATAAACATGACACTAGATCTGTAGCTACAGGTAAGTATGCTGTCCCCAGAGTAAGCAATTACTATGGGGATAGGCTCATCGAAAAGCGCTTACCGTATGTACTTAACGCCTTACCTATGGCTATTAGAACAGAGAAAAACAAAAATAGATTCAAAAGAACCTTGTTCCAATATTACCTCAACAGTATCTAGATACCTATCCACACCTTGTAACAATATTTAAAACTGTATTATTATTTTCTTCATTAAGTTATACTTATCCACATTTTGCAACAGTATTTTAAATCCATATATTACCATTAAGCTATGTATTAACCACTAGTTATAAGAAACTCATGGATCCCACAGTCAAACTGTGTAAACAGTCTTGTGGGACGTTGTATTTATTTTTAAGTTTTTGTCAATTGTTTTATTGAATAAATAATAATAATAAAAAATAACAAGTTTTAAGTAATGTATCTGACCGCGAGCATGAAGCACATGAAAATATGCAAATATTTCGTTATTACAAAAAGTTGGGTTTTCATATCGAAAAAAAAAGTTACAAAGTAAATTGCTACTTTTGGTAATATTACCGTAATCTTTCCGAGAATATTCTCGCAGTCGGAAATATTCTCTGCAATTTCCCATCACTAGACGACGCTGTCGCGACTGAGATATAAATAGTTAAATCGAATGCTGATCTGACTTCATGGAAATAAAATATGATTTCCCTTTTCCTGACATTACGGAATTAATGGTTTTAATGTTCCCATTTAATGTTGTTGGCCATTGAAGACATTAAACTAGTTGTTTTACCTCCTGTTGTTATCACTATTAACTAAGCGTACTTTTGCATCGAGTAAAATTTAAATTAAGACTCGTTGTAAAATTTTAATTTAGAAATAACGGGTTCGATTATTTTGAGTGTTGTAACTGGCACTACTACCGTCCGCTTTCTCACTTGAAACTCGATCACATTTCGAACATACTTGGTTTGGTAAATATCCTGTTTTAGATTGTAAGTTATAAAATTGAGTTACCTTGGCTCCATACGGGAAATCAAACAGATACGTCATGATCTTATCCGTAAAGTTGTAGTCGCTGTTAGTCAGTATGAACAGCTTGGCTCCGCTCTCCTGGATCCTAGAGAGGAACATGGGCAGACGCTCGTCTCTCTTGAGGTACAGCTCCAAATTCTCCGTGGTCTTCTGCTTGAGGTCACCGTGGATGTGGACGTAATCCACCGCGTTTCTGACGTCTTGGAAGATGGATTTGTACGACATGGCTAGGTCACCGGCGCGGACACCCGTCTTCTCTCTACAAATGATTTAGTAGATTAGAATTGGCTGATGGAGAAATGGGAAATGAAATGGAAAGTAATGCACGTAGGTATATTTGTTACTTGATTATTTTTAACGTAAAAATGGAATATTTAATACTCTATTCTTGACACGTTGTTCTTGCGAACATCAACACAGTTCCAAGATGAGAAATTAGGAGGGGGGTGAGGGATGCCCTTAACTCTGTAGCTAACCGTACATCGTTCTTAAAAATTTAACCGTATATTTTTCTAATGTTGTCTCCAATAAGATAACGTTTTTTAATTCATCTCTAATGGTTTTTTTACAAATCGCTTTTAATTTAAAGAATTCAATGCGGACTAAATCGTGGCCTGAAGTTAGTTAGTAGTTGCATTTAATCTCCCAATAAAGGTCATTCACCATTGTCGTTCAGTTTCAAGTTCAACGACTTTTTATTGTCAAAAACATAAAAATAAATATGTAAGAATTTTGAATAGGTAATACGTTTTAGCCTTGGAAAAATAGTAGGAACATATAGTTAATAATTATGTATACCATGGGTCTATATATTTTAAAAGAACTCTCAAAAATCAAAATTTGCCTCTCTCCTTTTTTAACGACAATGAAAAAGGATTATTTAGATTTTTCGGATCTTTGAACTTAAGTGAAATGATAACTATAGAAATTATTAAAAAAAAACAACTTATGTCTTAAAGTAGACAAATTTATAGTTATTTTTATGTATGTAACGTATATTTGTAGAAAACACCGTGACACCCCCGGGTACCCCTTTTCAGCGGAGACAGCCTTCCGATTGACCACTCTGTCACGGTGTTTTGAGTTAAATAATGTAGGTCACTAGGTAAGTTTACAGTTACTAACCGAGGAAGTAACAAGTAAAGTGTCCTCTGAAATTTATAATATACTTAATTAAAATCTAAATTAGGCATTTTTTTAGACAGGTCATTGCCGCTAAAAAGGAGAACGGAGCAGTTGTACCTTAATGCATGTGAATTGTTTTAATAAATAAGTGTTAGAGGCTTAAATAAAGTGAATTGTAAATGTATTTCATTTCAATTTGGAGAAATAGAACTGTGTGCTACTAACAGTCCGTATGTTCCTCGCTTCAAACTCATATTCTCAAAGTTGTAGCGTGGCTGCGTAATCAACAGATTGACCTAATTCATTTACACGGAACGGGACATGGTTTATCGACTGTGAAACGAATGTTAAACAGTTTTAAACCGTCTACCACGCTCTGTACTTACAGCGGTGTTTGACCTCTGGAGATATCGCAAACCAAGACTTGGCTCGTGATTAGTGATTAAAAAGTGACGACTCAATCGATCAATACTATCATAACTAATTTTAATATTTTTAATGGTTATACTATATTGTTGCTTCAGAATAGAAAAATACGATTCGTTAGAAACATCGCCAAGTGACATTTGAATTTGCAAAGTGGTGATGTCAAATTTGTGACAAAAAAATTGTTAGTCTCTGTGGGATAGCCTAGTTGGGAGCATGACGAATTGAATGACTGAAAACTTTGACTAAGCGTAACGTAATACCGATATTTAGATATAAATAATTGCCCGATTGTAAAGGTTAGGTCAGGCTTCCGTCTAAAATCTTTAAATCGTAGACCTTTAGCTGCCCTAACTTAATAAAAAACTGTCGAACGAGCACTTAAGAGACTAATAATATTAGGCAATTTTGTCAACAGTCTCAATAAAGCGACCATAATCTAGAACGGAAGTTGAGTAATGGAACATGGCGTGTCGATATTATGCACAATGTGCCTGGTCCGGTCCACCCACTCACTTCCCAATTACACCTGGGCACGTGTCTAGCAATGTGGATATCCGTCGCCTAATCGGGTAACTGGTAAACGGCAATAACGCCTAAACTTATACGGTCACGAAATACGTAACAATCCAAGTTGGTCAGTAGGGACAATTTGAGTAAGTGAGGATAAAGTGTTCAAATATGTACGCCACGTAATCGAAAATGGAATTTACGGAGACTCTTACGTTTCGAAACTATTTAAGAGGTATGGAGCAGGCACTCGCTCTATATATGATACCAATTCACTTCGTGTATTATTATAGCGATTTGCCCATCGAGTTGCATTCCTTGCCTGACAAATGAACGCGAACTAATTCAAGCAAAGCAACCCCTACTTAAACGTTATGAATACAGAGCTTTAAACATCGGTTTCGCGCTCAATCTAGCGCCAGTTCCGGCCATCATTCTCACTGATGCCATTATAATGGTCTGGACGGGTCACACGATAATTCTTCGTCATTCTGACCAGTAGTCCTAGTACAAGAGTGCTGGGACAGTATCTAGCGGTCGATAAAGACGACTGTCATTGACTAATCAGAACAGTTAGAATATGACAGGTGTCTTTCTCAACCGCGTGGTACTGTCGCAATACCCTTGTGATTTGATCTCAATCAGATTTGTCTCAGAACAATCGAATGGTAAAAGTGGTGTTGGGAGAACAAACAAAACACAAATACAAAACATTGCTTACCTGCTGTAGTCCTTGGAGTTAGTGAAGAAGTCAATCAGGCAGGCGATTAGATACGTCTCGGGCAGGTTGAATAGCGTGTTCAAAACATAAACTCGAGACTCGTCTAATGTCAAGAATTTATTTGGGTACAATTCGTATACTTGCGAACTGAAAGAGAAGTCAGAGTATAAGAATGTGGGAATGAAATTAAACGGATTGTTAATGGGTTTTAAATTATGAAATTGTCTACTAATTACTAGGGCTTATTTACCCAGGTGCCAAGGGGCCATGGTCCGGGTCGGCTTCGTCGCCTTTTACTGTGGCTCACTGGCCCGGAAACCAAATTTTAAATACGCCTCTGCTGATTACCAACTTCAGAACTTAATTTTTATTTATTTCTTGCAAACATTGTCTAAAAGCAAGGGATAGACCATTTCATAATCTTAATCCCTATTTTTGTTAATATGGCTAGTAGACTTACTGTTTTAGAAACTCAAATCCATGCACGCACACGAGAATGTTACCATAGGCGTCTACCTTTAATAGGTTCCCGTATAATGTGTCGAACCACAGACCTCTGAAAATTAAAATCATGTTACCAACGCTTCGAACAAGAGTGATGAGACCAAAAACAACTGATCATCATCTCTGATGCGAAACTTAAAATATAAATCAGATACTGACATTACTGATCAACTACACACAGCCAAAACCGTTAAATGTAGAACCTTAAAATTTGTAACATACCTAATTCGTCAAGGTATTTAATATCCACTAAGAACGGATTTATTTTATAATTCAAAACTTCTACTCGAATGGAGTCGCGGGCCTAAAATTGTACTTGTTTCACCAGTGAAGGTAAACAGCTTTTCGGCAGAAGAAAATGTAAATAATATATATATTTCTGTCGTGAATACATACATTCTTTCAACAGAATAAAGTTTAGAAAAATAATACGACGTGAAACAAATGACTAACTTATTTGTCGCTCGTTCTTGCCCTGTCTAGTTAGTTGAAGGTTTTACATTAATCTTTGGAACACTACTGAAAAACATTAAATAAGTGAATAAACTGGGAATATAAATGACCATACCTGACTGGAAATGATGGATCATATTCGAATTCTAAGATTTCTTTGGGGTATCCTTTGGTTACTAGTCTCTCTTTGGTTAAATTGAATCCTAACGTTTCATACTGTGGCGATTTGTATTCTGCAAAAAAAAACCAATAATTTCATCAAATTCAAGCATTGACTTTCATGATATTAAAAGTTTTAAAATCTGTGTCACGGTGGAAGTACTTGCTATAATATGTTGCACAAAGAAGTAGGTAGGTGTCTGTCACAAGTTGAAATCTTATTTGTAGAGTCATAACAGCTTTCTTTAGGGCTACGTTGAATTGCGCAATATTGTGACACTTGTTGATATATTCGAAACTTCTCTAAGAGCTTGCATGTAAGTTCATAGATCGTTATCAGCGTGCTATTTTGTTAGCAAAGTATGGTGCATGTAACTTATTCCTACATTGATATATTATATATTAATATATTTCCTATATTATTGCAGTATAACATTTAAAACTTCCGCGTTTTGAACACATATTTAAACATAATTAAAAACAAAAGGTAAAAAAGTGAATTCGCGATATACCCTTTTGAAAATTATGTTTAAATATTATTGCAGTATGTTTTAAACTAAGAAATTTATCAATATTACTGGAGGGTCGGAACTCTTTTCACATGAAAACATCAGCTTTCGTGAAACTATGTCGAATATTTATTTGATACGATATGACACGCACGATCGACTCATGTGTATTGGTTAGTTTAGCCATTTTTCCAGTTTTTTAGAAGTATAAAAGAGTAAGATATTATTAGTCGGAATTTATTTATTAGAAAATACAATAGGTATTAACTACTTAATAATTGAATGTTTTGTTTTGACAAATGTTAATGCGCATAATACACTGCGCACTCTGCTACGCACGTCAAGTTATTTTAACACGAAAATATTTTATCTAGAAATAACCAATAACAATTATTATTCACACTTTGCAGTAATAAAACTGTACAGTAAACCAATTCGAGCCCTATGCCACTCTAGAACAATGTCAAAAAGACAAGCAGTTACCTGAGAGATTTCTAACATAGCAATCTGATTTATAGCGTCACTATGACATAGCCCTTGGGTTCCAACTGGTTGACTATACGTAGGGCTGCCATCCGTCCGGGTTTCCCCGGATTTGTCCAGTCAAGTGTAAAAATATGGTGGTGCACATCTTACTCAAAAATATGTCCCATAGCACCTTATACCGGTGTAATAAGAGCGTAGTACCATATTTATGAGTCGATTATGTCGAACCATATTTTTGCACTTGTTTAGAGCCCGTCCGGGGAGCGTCCGGCCCGGATTTTTAAAACATATGTTTTTTAAATTAAAAATTGATTTCTTTAGAGTCCGGGTTTTTTAACTTTTTTGTCCAGTTTCGGCAATGTACGAGATGGTAGCCCTAACTGTACGTAACGTCAGTATAGTAAGCACTTACCGGCCAACGTGTAGTCCATGTCGAACCCATAGAACTTGATATTTTCCAAATGCAGCGATCTGTTCACGAAGATTCTGGAACAAAATAGTTTTTATTTAGATCATATACGACAAACGTACGAGTTAATTTATTTAGGCGTTTTCTCGTGGTTCCGTAAAAGAGGGCTTCCAAATCCAAATGTAGGAGCGCATTTGAAAAAAATATTTATGCGAATGAAAATTAGTACTTAGAAACTAACACAAGATTACAAGATTTAGACCTTGTATAAGATTGAACCTTAGGAAGTTTGGTTACAGCAAGAAGATGGCGATGAGCCAACGATATGACACTGCAATATCGGATCATCAATTTATTATTGATGACTCTCGTTAGGGAATATTTTAGCAAATTCATTCTTAGCTCTTTTTACGTGTTTAGGTGATTAATTAATAATTCCTGTCCAGATTAATTAAGGCGATGTCCGAAAATATTCACTTTATCAAAAAAAAACAGCATACCCCTTTCAAATACCTATACAATGATACCTCACACTTAACGGGGTTCAAACGAAAAAAAATACAAATATTTAAATATTAAATTAATATTTAAAAATACCAGTATTTAGTTTATATATAAATATAAACGAAATATTTTCTCACATTGTACCTACTTACCTATATTTGTATTTATTTACTTCATATAAGTTTACAGCAGTTTACAACCAGCCAACTCACTTACTCATCAACTTACTCACTAGTTGACTACGGAACCCTAAAAACAGTAGAATATAAATATTTAAGGGGGCTCCCATACAACAAACGTGATTTTATACCGTTTTTATAAATAATGGTACGGAACACTTCACGCGCTAACTCGCACTTGGCCGGTTTTTTTTTAATGATTAGGTATGTTACATAGCCATGATATATATCGAAGAAAGTGGACATAGGCAAGATTACTTGCTTTTTCTTTAATGGAAAACTGATTAAGTGCAATGGTAACCATGTTTCTGCGCACGTGAGTTGGACCACCGTGTATTGTCGCTTGGCAAGCATTGGCCTCAGAGTATACCTGAGAAAAACAACTAAGCGTAATCCACTCAGTTTGCTCCAAAAAATGAATTTTATTGCCTATATAATAAAGGTGAGGCTTGTAGCTAGAGCTACCAGCAAGTGATGCACATTGGTTTCTATAAGCGAAGCGTGAAGAGTAGCAACAGTTGTGACGACAAGGGAAAGTTGAAATTATTCGACCTACAAACTGGACAGTTTTCCTAATTTCCAATTCTAAACAGGTTCGCGCTATAAGTACTAACATTGATCTGAAATACTGTTTAGTTCGGACACCAGATCTGCCAATAAATTCAAAATTCAAATTCAAAATTCAAAAATTTATTCTGCAAGTAGGCCTCAAGGGCACTTTTACAAGTCAATAAGCATTACAGTAAAGCATTTGTATGTACAAACATTTACAATATATAGAAGTAAAATTATAATCTAAATGTTGATAATACAACAGCCAAAACCTGGGTAAAGAATATTAAAATAAATGTGTAATATGTGCAAGAGATGTATAGTCTCTATAGTTAAAAATAAATTAAGTGTGGGAGATGTAAAAGGTCCCCCCACGTCAAAATAAAATACGAATAAAATTTGGAGATGTAAAGGCTCCCCAAGTGTCAAAATAAAGACTGGAGATGTAAACGGTCCCCATTGTCAAAAAATAATACTAATAGGATTTGGAGGTGTAAAGGCCTCCAAACGTCAAAATATAATATATTTATGATATAAATGCCACAAGTCATCAGACTGTTAAGTTAACTGTCTTAGATCTAATGCTACAGAATACATAACTAATATGTATACAAAAAGTCAAAATTATAGAATCCAACAGAGATGTAAAGTCTCTATAGTTAATAATATGTACATTAAATTTGGAGATGTAAAAAGTCCCCAAGGTCAGAACAATAGTATGTAATAATACTAAATTAATTAAAATTAAATTAAAAAAATGGAGGTGTGGTTCTCCAAGTGTCAAAATATGATGTAACAGCCGGTAACAGCATCGCCTTGAGCATTATGCAAACCACTCCGGGACACTGCTAGCCTGCTAAGACAGCTTTTGAGACTTAATACTTGGCCATGGCTCCTTGTCTCCTAAGTAATCGTCGATTTTATAGTACCCCTTTTTAAACAGTGCATTCTTAATATATGACTTGAATGAAGTGAACGGCAAGTCCCATGCCTCCAAGGGTACTTTATTGTAGAATGCCACACAGTTGCCTGGAAACGATTTTTTTACTTTCTGTAGACGACACTTGGGAACCACTAACATATTTTTATTTCGTGTATTAAAGCCATGGATATCAGAGAGCTTCTTAAAGGACTTTAAATTCTTATGCGTATACATTATAACATCTAGTATGTATTGTGACGCCACAGTGAGAATATCAATTTCCTTGAATCGTTCTCTCACAGAATCACGAGTGCCCATATTATAAATATTGCGGACTGCTCTCTTTTGGAGAATGAAGATTGTTTCTATATCTGCTGCTTTGCCCCAGACCAGTAATATTGTATCGGTCCGATATGCAGATCCGACAGATTGCTCGAATGTAAGTATATCGCCGGCTTTTGATGTTTCATGAATACACTAATTTCTTCACACAAATATAAACAAGTACAGAAAAAATACTGACGTGTTCCAAATAAAAACTACAGGTCGTTAAAAATAACACTCCAGAAACGCAAGTGTTATTTAAAGAAGCAATCGCCGCATGGAAAGTTTGATTGGATTGGTTGAAATAAAATCGCTGCATACGTATAGTACGGGGGTATAAAGTGTAAAGTTAACTGTGCACAGACACGCGAACCATCCAGTGTAGGGGAATACAGGGTGTGAATAAGTTGATGAGAACGGTTGATGAAATGGGAATGCGAACTAGTACCGATCGATCCACGAAAGCTGGCGGAGTGCCTATAAAATAGAAGACAATTTCATACATTTCCACGCCAGCTTTCGCGAATCGATCTGTAATCTAGCCCAAAAATGCTACAGCTCTCTCTATCACTTTAGGGATTTAGGTCCTAACCCTACTAAGTAAGAGGTAGTCTAGGGGTCGCCTAGAAGTAGTTACACATATTAAGTATTATCTTTACACTTATATATTTGTCTACTTACACTACGGCTCAATTTCATGTAATGGACACACATTTTACAGTCCAAAAACGTGAGCATGGCCGTTTGCCCAAAAACCGTCTTGTCTAAAGTGTCTGCTACATGATTTGAACCTTAATATTATAACGATACAGTTGCTTTTTGACCTGCGTTGTTACCCTGGTGCGTGCCGGTAGCGGTTGCAAAAAAGAATACAAAGGCCATTGTTTAAGGGATTAAGACTCGGACTGTAAAGTTCACCTCAGAAGATTCTAACTAAGTATACCTCCCTATTAATTCAGCTTAGTTAACTGGTCCTCTATTACAAACACAAATATTACCTAAAATGATGAATTCATGTCATTGTCATTGATAGACGTTTATGACTAATGCCATTAGTTTTTGCTTACTGAGGATAATCCTTAGGTAATCGCCAATACCACCATAATGTAGGTACAATAACAACTTTCCGCACGGCTTTTTGTTTTTAGTATTTATTTTGATAGTAGGTACTAAGTAGTAAGTGAATGTCATCTTATATTTACAAGAATATAAATATTCCACATTTAAGAGTTGAATACTTTCAAATTGTAATTATATACTTATCTACAAAAAAGTTATTTGACGCTTAAGTCCATAACAAAATTAAATGCGAACATCTTAAGTCTACTCTAAAACTCAAAACGTCCCAGAGAAGTGCCTGTAACCTGTTTAAATATTATCTATTCATTACCGAACACCCTGTTTATTTGTAGGGGGTTACGTCAAGCGTGTGACGCGGGTAAACGATAAGAACCTAAATTACCCTAGATAGGGAATAGTTAAGGTCATTTATTCGGCAAACGGCCTGTAAACCTATATCTATTCATTTATGTAGATCCTGCTTCAGAAGGCTATTTTCTTCAACTGATTTTGTTGCTAAGCACGTCTCTGATACTATAGAACTTCTTTTTATCTGTGTCGTGTAGTGACGCATGTGTCGTTTATCATCGTAAAAAAGAATACCCACATCTAGGTAAATTATTACTACATGCTTGGAAACAACTCGGGATACAAGTCTTTGTACTGTTGTCAAGATTAGATCTGGCCCAATCAATCAAACAAAGTAAAAGATAACTCGTGGCCAAATTAGTGCTCTCTTTTTCTGGGGAAATAATGTGCTGAACTAAACAGTAATATGTGAGTAATGATTTGAACGTTTCGACACGCATACAGTAACATTTCATCATCATCATACACATCATGTACACATTATTACTTTTATCAATGACATGCATAATTTCATTGACGTTGCAACTTCTGTTAGACGGAATCGCACCTCCTCCTCCAGTAGTTTCGGTATTATAATGTGAAAGGGGCAACTTGCGAGTCAAGGTGGTGATTAATCAAGCCACATAGGCAGTGATCTCCATTTCTTCTGCGATCAATCGCATAATCGACTTCGTGGTCTACATTTCAAATTCGACGATAACGTGATCTTTCTTTATATATACTTAGTTCACGAAGAGCTTATGAATCTTATGATGTCCCAACTAGCTCATGAAAGAAAAAGTAGAAGAATTAATTACACTCTACCAGAAAGCCTGTCTCTCTGTCTATCAACAAATCATTAAATTGACTAATTCATTAAATCATCCGCCTGAACTACTCCATAAAGAGTCCGGAACTAATGCTACCCATCCTGATATGTATGCCAGAGATAATTGCCGTCATACATTTGTCAAAGCGTACCAAATGCAGCAGACGTCATGAGTGTCCGGAGTCAGGTGCGTCCGGATTTAAACCTCTGCGGGATGCTTGTCCAGAAGAATAATATGGAGGCGCATGGCGACCGTCAAATTCCAGTGTTATTGCCAAAATCTTGGATCAACGTCTCGTACAAATCGCCTGGAAGACTCGAGGCAACAAACCGTGCGTCATATATTTGCCTTGTAGTTTTACGATATATAATCGGACAACATGACTACCTAGATCTGATACATTTGGGCCTTGAACGTGACAATGACTTATCTAGTATCTTAGTCATCGGCATATGCTGAGCTGCATCCATTTTGGTTCTCTGATTTTTAGTATACTTAAGGTGTAAATAGATTCAGTTTTTAATAGTGAACCAAATATAGAGTTTCTATTTTTATCACAATTCTGATTTAGGCCACACATGTATTGGAATTTTTTTCGTAGTTAATACTTTCATAGTAACAGGAAAATTATTCACACCCATGTTTAAAGATGAGCACGATCATTCATGTTGTCGTTAATATCTGAATCAGAACTTTTAGTTTTAGCTCCGTGGAATGAAGATTGCTTAAGAGGCCATCAATACGGTTTGTACGGAAAAGCAACAAAAGCTGTTTTTTGACGTTGAAATACAAAGAAACTGTGAGCTGTTTGTTAAAGTTGTTAACTATGTTTGATAGCTTATTTCCTAGTGTTTAACTTGTAAGCTTCTAATTTGAGTAAAACTCAATGTTTTAACTTTTACTATACAATTATTGGCAGTTGTTTTCTGAAAAGCGCACGGAGACAGAAGTTTGACTTCGATTATTGTTAACATGATACATGAAAACACATGTTTTTCTAGGTTGATATAATATTGCAACATGGTTTTATTTAACTTATAGGCCTCATATTTCCAATAATTTACACAGATACCTATCTAGTTCGACTTTGAATATGCACATTTTTCGATAAAAATACACTGCAAACGCAGGGATTTTCGCAGTAATTTTGACAAAATATTGGGATGATTTGTATACAACATTAAAGTTTATTCTTTTATGAACATGCTGAAATCGAAAAAATCACTTTTTGTTTAAATTCCGTATTTTTTTTTAAATATTCAAATGGTGTATAAAATCCAATCCGCGCTAGCCTAGTCCTCAGTACCGCGCGCGCGCTCGTAGAGGTAGGACCTGTGTTGTTCTCTGTGGACTGTACAATTTGCTTGTTTTGTTGCACGAGTACGTGCTGGAAGCGTTTGGAAAAGTGAATAAACCGCGACCAACCACTGAGATAAGCATTTTACATTTTTGACTATATTATAGACCTGTTTGAAATAAAAATTTGAAATGATTTTATCGAATGTGATTGTACCGCAACCAACCCTTCTAGATACTTTCAGTTATACAGAGTGTTTATTAAGACGGACAGTATGGAGAAATTTTAGGTGTATTAGGGTGACGGTACCCATTATGAACACTTTAAGCTGACAGACAGGAGTGATGGACACTATATTCTTAATTCAAATGTCATATGATTGTCAATTGGTTGACACAAAATAAATGCATGAAACTTATTTCCTCATAATAAAAGTGATTGTACGTTACTGGTTCCTTGTCCATTACTGTTGCCACCGCCCTAGTCAGGGATAATCATATTGCTATATGAGCAAAATCCGGAATAAAACCGGCCAAAAGCGTGTCGGACCAAGCATAATTGAGGGTTTTGTAGCGTTATACGACATAAATATTGTGCAAGCAAAAAGGCATAAGTGTCTTCAAAATATCAAGGGACTTAACTGTATGTTAGCAATTAATAGTTTTTGGCAAAAACGGCTAGACAACCTTACCACGAAACTTATTTTGAACAAATTCGTTCAAAATAAGTTTCGTGGTAAGGTTTTCTTATATCTTAACTTCCTAAAGCTTTCACATTTTTAGGGTTCCGTACTTCAAAAGGAAAAAACGGAACCCTTATAGGATCACTTTGTTATCCGTCCGTCCGTCCGTCCGTCCGCCCGTCTGTCTGTCCAGACCCTTTATTTCGGGAACGAGTAAAGGTTGCAAGTTAAAATTAATACCATAATATACACAGGTCTGCGGTCCCTTGAAGCTGCAAAAAAACCAAACTTCTACATCAACGCAATCCAAATCTGAAACTGCCGTACACTGAGAGTTCCATGCCACTTTTGTGCGGAGCCCTCGGTGGGCAAGTCCGACTCGATCTTGGCCGGTTTTTTGGACCTCCCGATACTGGATCAACCAATTTTTTGTACAAGAGACCTTTAACTTATTTCTAAGGACCTATCAGATGATGTGCCACAAGTAGATATTTGACAAAAAAATGGAACTCAAAAAACGGCATTTTTATTTTTTGTTGTACAAAAATCACTTTTTGCTAAATTAGAAATTTTTATATTTATTCTACTCAGAATCGCAGCTCTTTCAATCCTAGTAGGAGAAAAAAAGTGTCCTAAATTTTCCATACATTTTTCAAACTTTCTAATGTGCTACCGCCATACTGAATCTATGAAATGATGGTGGCGAAATGGAAAACAAATCTTGGAACACTTTTTTTCTCCTACTGCGATTGAAAGAGCTCGCGATTCTGAATAGAAAACAATTAAAACTTTTCATATTTTCAAAAAATTATTTTTTTACAACAAATAATAAAAACGCCCAAAATATGCCTCCGGATTTCAGTTAAAATTACAAAACGTTTAAATAAAATTATTTAATTAGACGTCCCTTTTTTCATCTTATCGGCTTTGTAACCTTCAATATAATATCACCACCCCAAAATAGAATTCAGATTGAGTTTAAATTTTGAAAAAAAAAAACTTTTTAGTAGTTAGGTATGCTTAGAAATGTACCAATATATTTATGAATATGAAAACAATGAATTGGATCCGGAGGCAGAAAACAAAATCCTATTCCAAAATAACTTGGGATACTATTTAGAGACATTTGACGTTTGAATAAAACTATTTTTAATCTTATGATAAACACAAAACAAATATACAAATTACTCGTACATTTTCTAACACCACGTACGCCAAGTAATAGTTGATGTTCTGGCGCAAGTATCAATAATGTTTGGTCCGCGCGTCAAGCGTCGCGACGCCATTAGCCTCACGACGGTGCTTACAATCAATGAATGCTCGCTCCCGTTCGCACTAACCGCACCTGCTATACCGTTCGAAGAGCATGGCGATAATAAGTTTGTATACCTGATTGTAGTGTGTGTCCGCACCGCACACAGATGCGCGTTCGGAGCGCAACTGGCGGTAATAATATTGAAATGCGAGCGGGCGGATTTTGTGATAGCACTCTTAAAAGTGTACGAGTGAAATGTTTAGATGCAGAGCGGGTCACTTTACTCTGCTCCTGACTGTACATTTAAATACTGTAGTTCTCTTTTACATAAACCACAAAAGATTAAATATCACTACATCATCATGAAACATAATACAAGTAGTACCTATAAGGCTCAGATGACAGACTTGAAATAATTAAACCAAAAAAAACATGTTGATTAAATTGGTAGGTATTATCTGCTACAAAAAAGCAGCTAAAAACTCAAACTTTTTACACGATGAGGATAAACTAAATACCTAACGTCACGAAGTAACTTACTCATTAGGGGCTGCAGTGTGCCTGTCTCCTTTCCCATACGACGCTCCATTCGAGCTCGTGCTCTCCACAAACACATCACTGTTCCCATTGGCCATGTCTTGGAACTTCATTGCACATTCAAAATACACACAATAGTATAACAAGTAATTAAATTGTCCGGTCCTTTATATGACTAATGTTTTTTAAAACACGTGATATAATTTCAGTAGCGATAAAAGCGTGCGTTTGCTTTGCTCTGTTTACAACGTCTTGTATACGAGCATTACCAGCAGCCTTGTTACTCTTACCAGCCACGGCAAGACCAATATATCTCTTACCTCCGATTGCATGTAGTTGTTACGAGCTGGGGGACGAAGTTATAGTGGAGTCTAGTGTTTTGTGAACAAGGTAGGAAGCGTTTGAAAGAGTGGATATCCTTGACTGTGGCAAGGTGAAGTGGTAAAGACCTGTCTCTGACTGATTTTGATACTGTGACCTGGCGCGTCTTAACTATCGAAGTTAAAAGAGAAATAATAAATTCTTAGTAGAAATAATGATGTCATTGAAATGAATAATTAAAAAATATTGATTAAGTACCTTTTTTTGGACTTAAATTCCGTTTAAAAATATGGCTTTGACTGGTATAATTTGCAATATTGCATTTAGATCACGGCTAGTAATAGTTCCAATACTCCTGCTAGCATCAAAGATACCTAATAGATACTTCGCCATCAAGATTAGTACTTAGATAGGTACTTATACTTGTGGTGCTATATACATAAGTCGAAAAAAAAACAGTTAAAAACACCATAGCGTTTTATTTAACACAAATTCAAATTGAAATTAAAACCATTCCTTTAATTATAGGTAATTACAGAAAACAAGGAACATTAACCCTGTTTAACTACGTTAAAACAAATAATTCTTTGCTAGATAATTCCGAGTTTTGGCGAGCCAAAATTAAGGAACAATTCTTATAAAATCAACCCTTATTCATAAAAAAACTTACTAGTTTTAGTTAAAATATTATTTATCTCTTTCTAACAAACGCAATTGTCAAACTGACAGATAAGGCCAAACAATCATTTAGCTGTACTGTGTTTGATGTAAAGATGAAAAACAATGCTCGCTTATTGCACTCCTACTACTTAAAGCTCGGACATAGAACATAATCATATTACAGTAGTTTTTGGAGCAACCTCATTTATGTATTGAAACCGGCCAAGCGCGAGTCCGATTCGCGCACTGTGGGTGCCGTAAACACTTTTAGTTGCAAATGCATCTCGAAATAGAAATTTTACGTCAGTCCCATTTAGCGACAGATTGGATCACTCGTTTTTACGGCATGGAGCTCGTTTTTCTTTGATATTTTTCATCACGTAAACATTTTTTTTAAACTTGATAACAGATGGTACTTACACCATGATACCATATCAATTAAAAGAAAAAAAACAATCCAAGGCGGTGAAACTTCAGTTGAGAAAATATTTTTTTTATTTAAAATAAAGTTAATGAAGATATTTTTCCTTTAATATTTAATTTATTTAGTGTAAACGATGTGTCAAAATTTTGCTAATTTTATTTCTTCGTAAACTTAGGAGATAAGGGGGGAAAGGAAATGGTATATTTTTTACATTTTCGTTTACATATCAAAAGTTTTTCGCTGAAAAAAAATGTTTAAGAATGTGCAAGGCAAGCAGTCCGTCGGATCTCCATAGTGGATATGTCCGCCGGGCATCCGCTAGACAAATTTCCCATACAGTATTGATTGGCAGAGCCGGCGGATATGCCCGAACGTAGATATATGGCCGGTAATTCGGCATCCAAAATTTAACAGACGTTCATAAATAACACCTTATTCCCGTCTCCGTATTCTCGGAAAACGCGTAAATCCGGAAAGTCTTTCCGCATTTAGCCCGTAAATATCGGGTGATTTTACGGGAACGCGAACCATGTATATACATAGGTGCCAATCCTTGATTTCCGAGGTATCTTTACTAAAGTTTCTAGGGTCCGTCTATGCTATGCTAAGTTTTCTAAATCTTGATAGCATGGACTGTGAAAGTGTAGAGTAGTCGTCATAATTTCATAGAAGTTTTGACGTTTAAAATAACACTTTTAAAATATTTTGAATGTTAGTTCTAACATATTTTTTTCGAAGTCTTTCGATTTTCAACCGACTTCAATATTTCAAAAGGAGGAGGTTCTCAATTCGACTGAATTTTTTTTTTTTTTTTTTTTTTTAATGGATGTTCACTCATAACTCCGTCATTACTGAACCGATTTGAATTTTTTTTTTGTTTTCTGAAAGTAGACGGTTCCTGGTTGGTCCCATTTTTTTCAAAATCCATTTCTGATGATGGGATCCATGAGGAACTGAGGGAACTCCTCAAATTTGAAAGGCACATGCATACTGATTTGGGTGATTTCTTAAGAAACTCGAGCATTTCTTTACGAAAATCATCAATTTGGTGGAGTGGACCTGATGATGAAGACCAGGGATGGCAAAGTGGAACTGCTTCGTAATTCTCAGGACTATGATCCGATTTTAAAAAATATTTTTTGTCTGTATATAGATGGTTTCAGGATTGTCCCGTTTTTTTCAAAATCAATTTCTGATGATGGGATCCATGAGGAACTGAGGGAACTCCTCAAATTTGAAAGGCACATGCATGATGATTTGGGTAGTTTCTTAAGACACTCGAGCATTTCTTTACGAACATCATCAATTTGGTGGAGTGGACCTGATGATGAAGACCAGGGATGTCAAAGTGGAACTGCTTGGTAATTCCCAGGACTATCGTCCGATTTTAAAAAATATTTTTTTTTCTGAAAATAGATGGTTCCAGATTTGTTCCGTTTTTTTCAAAATCAATTTCTGATGATGGGATCCATGAGGAACTGAGGGAACTCCTCAAATTTGAAAGGCACATGCATTATGATTTGGGTAGTTTTTTAAGACACTCGAGCATTTCTTTACGAACATCATCAATTTGGTGGAGTGGACCTGATGATGAAGACCAGGGATGGCAAAGTGGAACTGCTTGTTAATTCCCAGCTCTATCATCCGATTTGAGACATTCATCTTTTCTTTGTAAAGAAATACCTTCAAGATAGTCCTATTTGATTATAGTTCTATTTTGATGATGGGCTTCATGAGGGATTGAGAGAACTCCTCAAATTTTAACGGCACATGCATTCTGATTTGAGGGTTTCCTTAAGTAACTAAAACAGTGTTTTGGCGGAGCCAAAATTTTGATGAACTTGATCTGATGATGAAGACCAGGGATCGCAAAGTGGAACTGGTTAATAAACCTAGCTCTACTTATTATCCTAGTTGTGACATTCATCTTTTTGATTTGATTTATATTCTGATGATGGAGTTCTAGAAGAATTCAGAGAACTCTTCAAATTTGAACGGCAGGTCAATTGTGATTAGAGGGTGTTCATAATTAGCTTAGGCATTTTCTTACTGTGGCCATCATTTTGCTGGAGTGGACCTGATGTTGATAATCAGGGATGGCATAATGAATATGCTCGTTAATTTACAGTCTGTCATCCAATTTAACACATTGTTATTTTGTTTGTTTAAAGGTCTACAAGGGAGTTCCGTTTGATTATACTTCAAATGTAATGATGGAAGCCCTAGGACATTAAGAAAGCTCCTCAATTTTCAATCGTACACGTGCGGTGTATTGGATATTTGTGAAGTAAACTGGCTAACTCAAACAAATTCTTAATTTCACTTTTACCGGGAACCAAATGAAGTCGGTTTTTTTTTCTTAAAAATTATTCTTCAGGCGTTCTTTCATAAAAATTTCTACAAGTACCTAGCGTTACTTCAAGTAGAGGTGCATTGCTTGGATAAGGATTATATTATTGTAGCTAAATGTGTAGGTACATTGAATGTGCGTGGCGCCCAAGTGGGAGTAGCGTGATAGGTGTCAATTCCTAGAAAAGGCTCCCGAGTGGGGTCCCGGCCGGGTGCAGAGCGCATGGGAGGACGGCTGCCAGGGCTCGCAATCGATATAAATGAATTAACATTACAGGCTATACTCGTATTATACCGTGGACTAGTCAGATTTGATGCTGCACGAAGAGTTAAGCTACAGGTTGCCATACGTCAAGATTTCTCCTGTCATGTCAGGTTTTTTGCCTCTTGTCAGGTCAGGATTGCAGGCAGACTTCACAAGTCAGGACCCCATTAATAAAATATAAATGCCTATGTTTTTATGCTACATTTATTACAAATCTTACACAGCGCGTCGTTCAAGCTATTCTAAACATCTGTTACAAGAAATATTAGAACATTTAGGGCGTATCAGGATTTTTATTAGGACATTTCGCTTTTCCATATGACAACCCTAAGTTTCAATTCCTAGAACGAGGAGTGGGGTACCGGCCGGGTGCCGAGCGCGTGGAGGGACGGTCCCCAGGATGCGCAATCGATATTAATACATTATCAACTGGTTGACAGGCTAATATTACACAGAGGACTAGACAGATTAGATGCTGTAACTGTAACGTAGCATTCGCGTGGGAGTGACATGATAGGTCTCATTTCATAGAAAACGCTCCTTAGTGGGGTCCCGGCCGTGTGCAGGGTGCATGGGGACTTGGGGAGACGGCTGCCAAGGCTCGCAATCGATATTAATACGAGTACATTAACAACGTGTGTACAGGCTATATTACATCGGTGATCAGTAAGATTGGTAAAATTATCTAGATGAAAAATGGTTGCCTGAATACAATTTAGGACACATAGGTAGGTACATTTATTATGCCCATTTATAGTAAACAGAAGATATTAAACTCCGTCTATGTTTATCTGCTCTACTTACATACTTTTTTTTTTAACATTAAATCATTTAATTTATTTACACCGAGAAAAACGCAGTAAGTGAGGATCACTGACTGCGTTTTCTCATACGTTACCTATATTAAATAGGGTTAAAATACTAGTTATCAAAAAAATCAGCATAACATCTGTTTGAATATACATGTACAAAAAACACTAATTTCAATATCCATCTTTAACAAAAAGACTAAGACTTACAATTAACATTTCTACAAAAACTTACACGATCAATATCATGAATTATCTTATTTCCTAAAGTTAGAAAATCCTCCAATACGATTCTATCAACGAAAAGAAGGAAAAACATTAGTAATAATGGTTTGTATCTCAGTTTGGTATTAACAGCGAAACTATGTCAACAAAACGTTAGCAGTAATTTGCCGTATCCTTTGTTATGTTTATTGAATATGGAGTCATTAACACTGGTGAAACAATGCGCCGAATCAAATAACAAACAAAGAATGAATATTTATAGCTGACTCAAGCAAAATACGATAAATGAATCGTAACAATACGGACCAGTATAACATGTACCTATATCATAAAAATTTAAATTTAAACTGAGTCATACTAACATTAAATTGCAATGGTTAACACTCACGTATTTTTATCACAATATGCGTGACATGTATCAAGGGAGTGACGGACAAAATTGGTCGCCTGTTACGCCGTAGGTACAGCATTTTAGGTCTATTTTTCGTCCACATACCAAGGTGAGGCAGCTGCTGCGTTCTCCTAAGGACCAGGACCCTCTAGGCAACCCTGGGGTGTATGAAATACCCTGCGACTGCGGTAGGACGTATGTAGGGGAAACGGGGCGGAACGTGGCTACGAGATTGTCAGAGCATATTCGAAGCGTGAAAAATCAGGACGTAAGGAATTCGGCGGTGGCGGAACATACTTGCGATACGGACGCGACGCATTTCATTCGGTTCGATAAGGTGAAGTTGTTGGCACGGGAAAAATGTTACGTTACGTGCCACGCAAGATCCGCGAGGCCATTGAAATCGGACGTCGCCCTAACTTCAACCGCGACGGAGGTTGGACTCTGGCACCGGCTTGGAAACAAGTGCTTCCTAGAGGGAACCTGAATTTGTGTGGTGACGATTTAGTGAACACGGTTAGTTCGGTGTGCTTGTCGTTGATCCCGTTAGACGATCCGACAATTCAGACTCCCGCAACGACGGCGCCGGATTGCTTGAATCAGCCTGCTTCGACGCGCGCGACCCGTTACCGGTCTCGGGCAGTGATGCCCAAGCCGCAAAGGTGCCAACACCACTCTGTCTGTCCGACGATGACTGCCCGATGCTGTCGAAACATGTCACGCCTATTGTGATAAAATGTCTGAAATGACTGTTCTATGAGGTCTACCATCGGTCAAACGACTGTCCATGGTTTAACACATGATGTTATACATAATAAATATAATAATGCTAAAATATGTAACTAAAGTTATACAGTGTGTAAATCTAATACGGGCGAACCTCTTAACGGTGGTTAGTATAGGACATAAGAAATGTAATTAGGTAACTTTTAAATGGAAATGCAATTAAAATTTTATCCGTAGAAAATAATTCGGCCCGCAATGTAATGCAAACACACTCGCGTTAAACATTCCTTGACAACTGTCAGCGTCAAATATTTTACAGTACATTGCTGCTGAAAATATTATAAAAAATTCATTATGGGGTCATAATTAAGGGTAAAGTGTAACTTAAAAATATGTTTTAATTATTGACAACACTATGAATTCTATGTTTGGTTACATTTATCGCCCGTATTAGACTTACACACTGTATATTAGTACCTATTCAATGGAAATTGCGAAAACAACACGATGGTAATATTGATAGTTTTTGCAAGTTAGTATGAACAAAAGAAAGAAGAACACGATTACCAGAAGATTCGAACTGAAATTTTGAACAATATTTGATAACAATTACAACTCTAAGAGCGTCATGTTAACTCAAGTGTTTTTGTGCAAGCACTAGATCCTAGCTGAAACTCTACAATCTCTAAATACTCGTATTAGTAGAAATTTCAAACTGAATAATGAAATGACTAATGCATAATGACGTTGCTTCTTAGAACTTACTAATCAACAGAGTTAACACTGTACAAGGATAATCAATTTACTTCATAGTTGTGCAACAAGGTGTTCTGCTGTTATAGGTATATTTTTATGTAAAATAACGGCAACCTGAATCGTAAAACGCATAATGCAATCGGAAAAGCGCCACGAAATTTCATAAATAAACAAATGATGCTGAGTCACGATCACGATATAAACAGAGCAACGCCAAAACCCATACAATTTGTTGTTGTTAAACTACCAACCAATAAAACACTTCACGCACACGTTTAAGTAAAGGAAGATCGTAGATTATCGCGTTTCGACAGCGATTGCACGCGACAGGGCAGCGGGGCGAGTACGCGTTTACTGACGCCTGACGCCGCGACGCCGTGGCTAACAAACATGAATCATTTCAATCGCTAACAGACGAACGAAACGAACCATGTGGCATTGGTCTCGGGCGCTGTAGTACTTTACCTAGTAAGAGCGCAGTTATACAGTTTCCTCAAAATTGGACTCGCCTGCGTTTTCCAAGCGGTGGCAATACCAATCGAATCTCCCCTTATTTTGTACGGTCGACGTTTAATATCAACAGTAGCAAAAGCAACCTTACTTCATTGTAATAAGACGACAATGTTACCCCCACTCGTCTGGTGTAATTTTCAGTATTAACTGGCGCGTTTTCTACAAACCAGTTTAAGACTGAACTCTGACTAAGCATAGCGTATTAAGGATATTAATTACTGGTTTGGAATAAGGAAGAGCGCTGGGTAAGGTTTGAGAAGGACTAGCGATGCTCAGCTGTTTCATTCGCATCGACAACATAACACGGCACGGGCACTTCTGTAGCGCAATGGATAAAACGTACCACGCAATGTAGGAGATTTAGTATAACTCGTATGCTTTTTCCACCGACGATTTTTTGTTTTGATTCTTTCGTTGACTAGGTATAAATTGGGAGTTATTTCTATAAAAAGCGCAGTTTTTTAACAATAAAGAATGGCTCTATTTTCACGAAAGATATTTGGATCTCTTCATGTTTTAATGACATGCATTAAAAAAAAGGAACACTGTTTCTTCCACGATGCATTGTATAGGGCAAATTGTGTATAAAGAGTTTTGAAATGTGGTATCATAATAAAATAGTCACTTGCTCTGCCCCGAAAGCCTCAGAGTTAAAAACACATCCCCTTTTCTACTGATTGCAGTTTTATTACTATTAAAGTAACTTACATTGCTTTAATAATTGTGAAAAGTAGATAGAGCAAATTTTAAGACTCCTGAACCCGAGTATTGATCGATCCCTACGTAGTCGGCCATTACAGGCCATTGCCATTAGCCTGGATTTATTAAAAAAAACCGGTCAAGTGCTAGTATGATTAGCGCATCGAAGGTTCCGTACAAACTTTTGGTTGCCGCATTCATCTATGAATTAAATTATAAGTAGAGTTAAGTTTTATATGTTTTGGTTTTGTATTTGATGGTTGCAGTGCTTTGATTTTTACTGATATGCTGTAAACTGTTTTTTGAACTAAATAAATAAAGATGATGCAATAAACTGCACCTATCTACTAACTATCTATCGACAGATTGTGTCACTCTTTGATTATTTAATCAGCGGGACTGGCAACGTCGGTCATCTAATACAAAAATGGCTGCCGATTTTTGCTCGTCAAATGTACAACTATTCATACGTAACGTACAAATAGCTATGTCAGATAAACGTCAGACCATACAATGAGTATGATGGGTCTCCCTCTCCATCTCTAATATAGTTTGTCGTAAAATCACTTGTCCTAACTGTTTTGTCCTAATGATCATAATCCCTAAGGATCAATTGTCCTAATGTAATCATTAGCCATAAGTGAGTTATTGCCCAAAAATTACTTCAAACAGAACCGAATCGCCGCAGTTAGAAAAGTCGGTTAGGTTAGACTAGAACAGAACCGTGACCTCAGGTTACGCACAGTCGAATCGCTGCTAGAAAAGTAATTTAAAACAATCTTAGGGAAAAAAATATTATGCAATTGCAATATTAGTTAAGGACAAATGATCATTAACCTATGTCAAACTGTATGTATTAGGGAATGCAAAAATGTGCGCACACACGGAAAGGGATCATTATCATGTACTTTTTACTGTCTTCGTTTCACATAACCGACACGGAGCCAGACAGAAGACGCTTCCATTAAAATCATTTGATTAATTCCCAAATAAATCGGTAAGAAACCAACTGACAGCGCCTAGATTTTTAGGATTCGGTAATAGTCAACTAGCCATGTCTATCTTTTAGTTTGTCCGTCTGCGTCTAAGCTCAGTGACCTTTAGTCCTATAAAGCTGTGGATAATGTATATACGTATCAGAGCTTATTCCAAAATAAAACCCAAAAACCTGATTCTTCCAGATCGGGACTAGCTTGGGCTTATTCGAATCAGTATGAGGAGCTGATTCAATCCTGATAATAAAAAAATGTCCCAGAATTTCCATATAAAATTTAAGTTTCCATTACGCCACGCTCATAGTAAGTTCATTTCAAACTGAAACGTGACGTGATGGAAGGGAATTTTTTGGGACAATTTTTTTTATTATCAGGATCGAATCAGCTTGTGATTCTGATTCGAATGAGCCCAAGCAAGTCCAGATCCGGAAGAAACAGGTTTTCGGGTTTTATTTTGAAAAACGCTGATCAATCATGCTGACAAAGGGGTAAGTAAATAAGAAATGGGAAAAATTATGTTTTTAGGGTACCTTTTCAGGATACACGTAAAGTGGGGTGTGTTTTTTTTCGTTTCAACCCTAAAGTGTAAGGTATCGTTGGATAGGTATTTGAATAAGAATATGGGTTTACCAAAACATTTTTTATAAAGTTTTTCGAAATCCTCTTAAATTTTGAACCGCAAGCCAAAAAGATATGAAAAAAATCATGACATGGTGATAGATAACTCACCATTTTCCATTTTCTTTTGATTTTTGCAAAAAGTTATGTCCTCTTATTAAAAGGGCGTATTTGAGACTTAAGTGCAACGAAGATACTCCTTTTTGCTAATTAAGGAAATGGTGTCTACTAAACCCCTTTCTACTCTAGATTCGTGTATTTATTGTGACGGACGGTTGATTACGCAACCCTACACTCAACGTGTCCCGACATGCTCTTGGTCGGTTTAAATTATGTCAAATGCCTTATAAGTATGTGAAAGTTTGGCAGTAACCGTAAGGAATAAAGTTTTTTGGTGTCGTCTGCCCGTTATTCATTAATACAGATTAATCAACGGTGATCGTAAATTTTCTAGCATTTTTGGTGCAGTGTAGTTAGTTAAGGAATATCGTATAAGTCCTATAAAAGGAGATAGTCAGTTAAGGCTCATGTTTGTGTTAAAACTACTTTGCACCTGAGATTGGCTCCTGGATTCCTTTGACTCAACTACACTCCACCAAAAATGCTAGAAAATTTATGATCACTGATAATCAATCATGAGTAATTGATATGAATCAAATAATCAACAAGAAATTCGATTCACACGTGGAAAAAATGACGTAAAATTCCGTTAAACAATTATCGTAAAATAAACTCGGTGGCGTCATTGTCCGCCGGTAACAGTTTATGATGCAACGTGCGATAATATTCCACAGTGCCCCCAATTAGTAGCGTAAACATTCCACAGTCGCCGTCAAATATATCGTAGCGGCTATGGTGCTCAGAAATATCTAATTCGGTTGACGTTATCATTATTTTTTATGTTTGGGTTATTTCCTATTATTTCTACTCAGGATCATGAGCTTTTAGATCCTTAATTGAGAATAAAATGGTCCCAAAATGTCCATACAATAGGTACATAAATATTTATTTAATAATCGTCCGCTAAGTTACCAATTTACAATCATACAAATTTGATTTGCCTACGAGGATCGAAAGAATACGTAATACTGAAAGAAAAAATAATTGTGAGTGAAAATCCAAGGAAGAAATGGGTAATTTTTTTCTAAGTACCCCATCCCACTATTTTTAATTTGGATTTTTTATGCGATTTCTACTCAGAATCGCGAGCTCTTTCGATTCTAATAGGAGAAAAAAAGTGGTTCAAGTTACTTATTTTTTTCCATTCCGTTGCAATTTTTTCATAGACGGTAAGGCGATATGGCGGTAAGGAATGGAAAGCTTGAAAATTTTATGAAAATTTCAGCTAGCGATTCTGAGTAGAAATCACAAAAATTACCCATGTTATAAAAAAAAGTGGGGGTGAGACAACTTTAAATAAAATGCCCCAATTATCTGAGTAACACTCACTTGTCAAAGCATTAGACAGCACTTTTGGTGTTATTCATAAACGCACATCAAACACACTTTAGCTAAATTATTTTTGGTCCTTATCTGTCAGTTTGACATTTGCCTTTGTTAGAAAGGGAGATACCGTAATTTAACTAAAACGTCTTTATGAATAAGGGAGTTGACAATAGAGGCCATCCATGGACGACGTTAATCACTTACCATCAGGCGATTTATCTGCTCGTTTGCCGCCTATGTCATAAAAAAACCGGCCAGTGTAGGGTTCCGTAGTTTACCGTCCGTCACAATGGGCGAACTTAAAAAAAGGTTAGAGTAGAGAAGAGAGTAGGAGTATTTTTGCAGCTCTTACGACTTATACGCGCTTTTAACAGCGAAAATACGTTTTTATGCCAAAAATCATAAATGGCTGCTTAACAGACCAAGTTCAAAACAATTGTCTTTGAAAGTCTTCATAAAGCTCTATTTCATGAATTTTCTGAAAAGATAGATCACATTTTCTTAACGACTATTTCCGAAATTATTCACTTTATCCATTTTTTATTAGGAAACCCCTATTCTTTTTTAAATACCTATCCAAGGATACCGCACACTTAAGGGATAAAACGAATAAAAAGCACCCCCCACTCTACATACTCTCAAAATAAATGTTTTCCTACTTTTTATTTTACCACTTGGTCGGCATGATTGATATGTATATTCATATCAAATTACAGCTTTCTAGTACTAGCGGTCTCTGAGCTAAGCCGTAGACGGACGGATGGACGGACAGACAGAAATAGCGAAACTATAAGAGTTCCTAGCTGACTACGGAACCCTTAAAAGGCACGATGCTCAGATATTAGTTAGCATCTTAGCCGCTCTGTACCCTTACCATGAGTTACATAGTTAACGAGGCGTGAGCTGGTGTAGATATCGAAAGCGTCTGTAGAAAATGTGCGTGAGCGTCTAACGCTCAACTGTCAAACCCATACAATTTTGTTAATTGCGGTACCATGAGTTTCAAGTTTGACAATCGGTTTAGAAAAAGGCGTGAGCTTCTGTAGCTACGACTCTCACTGCCAAAGTCGTGCGTGACAAACGCTTAATGGCGTCAGTACATTCTAATTCTAAACCTACTGTCAGTTACAAAATTACACGGAACTGAATGAAACTATACTCAAATGAAAGAACGTAAAAAAAAAAGAGTTTTGAGTCGACAACATATATTGGCAAATTTCGGATTATCGTGTATTTTGCATTTAAAAGTGTTCATTTGTTGGTTAACAGTGACGGGTGCGTTTGGAAATGATATACTGTTCAGAGCAGAAGAGAAGCAGGTTATGCCGCTCGTGCATTGGTCTCCATAGCCACCAATACCATAGCAATCTTATATCGTCTGTAACAGATGCAAAATCCTGAAGATAATCATTGAACTAAGTTCAGCAATCTACTCGGCGCTCAGGTGCTCATGGACCAAAAATGTAAGCAGTTTTGTTACTCATTAGAAGAGCTTTCTTATTTACCTATATATGTAGGTACTTATTACTCCTATTACAAATTTTCTCATTTAGGTAGTTATAGGTAGGTTTTAATCTTGTAAGTAAGTACTTAATTGAATCTAGGTGTACATTGTACATGTACAACATAAAATATGTTGGTTTTATATACTTTTTGTAAACCCTACCTACAGCTCTTATTTTTCTTTAGGTTCATACTAAGGAACCTAAAGAAAAATCATAGCTGTATGTAGGGTACACAACTGGAGTCCATGTACCTACTAATCATTATTTGTAACTATTATAATCCTATTTACCTGCTAGTGAAAATGTGTGTTTAATAGACTGTATTAACTGATGACTTTATTAAAAAGTAGAGAAATAATATTATTACTTTCATTTTCAGATAGAATAATCAAGACAAGAAGACTCAAGTCTACCTAAATAAAGAAATGTCTTCACCGGGCAGTATTTTTCACTAATAAGCATAAAAATATTGCCAAAGGTAATCATATTGTATTACTTATCAACATTTAAATCAACTTTTTATTATTTGTTCCTGTATACCTATAAACCTTTAGACAAACTTTAATTTCATATATCTGAAAACTATTCCAACAACAATAAATTTCGTAAATAAATAAATATTACAGGACATTCTGACACAAACTGACTAAGTCCCGCAGTAAGCTCAATAAGGTTTGTGTTACGGGTACTCAGACAACGATATATATATATATATAATAAGTATACAAATACATAAATACATAGGAAACATCCATGAATCAGGAACAAATATCTGTGTTCATCACACAAATAAATGCTCTTACCGGGATTTGAACCCAGAACCATCGGCTTAGCAGGCAGGGTCACTACCAACTACGCCAACCGGTTATCAAATGAAATGCAATCTTTATAGGAAACATGTATCTATATAGGAAACATTTATTACAATATCATTTTTGTATTTAGTTTGAGTAGTTTGTACCTAGCATATCTGCATTGGTTATTAAAACTACACATTCATAACCATTCTTAAATGTTTGCAGAGTTCTTTTGCTCTGTGAAGTCTATATGACCTTACCCATATATTTCTCTAAATTAAAATTGTATCATAATTCCTACTGCCAATGTAATCTTTAAGATGTGAAAACATTATTTATCAATGAGTAAAATTAAACACCCATTGAAATATGTCAAATTTTATTACTTTTTACATAAATAGAACTTTTTCTTTCAGCGCTTCACTGGAGAGCGAACAGGATGGTCGCCGGCACCTTGGTTTAACTGATGGTATCTGAAAATAATGCAACTGTTTTAATAAAAGTATTCCTGTTTCCAACTGAATTTTTCTCCTGTGGTGTCCTTATGAATTGTTACTTCCACTAGTTTCACTATGTTTCTTTAATATTGGTTGGGTCAGATTTAAGCTTTCTCTTAACTCTGTCAACAGACATCTGCACTTGCTTTTTTACCATATGAAATTCATTTATTTTGTTTCGGATGGCTTGGATATCAAAACTATCTAAATTGGATACCGTGGGCTTGTGTGGTTGTTTCACTTTTCCGTCATTGATTATTGACAAACTGACATCTGTAAGAACAAATGAAATAAAGAGAACACTTTAATATGTGTACTGTTCTACAGCTAATTCAGATTTAATAAAAGTAAAATCAGTATGGGTTGAATGTCGACAGTTTAAGAACAAGTAAGGCATGTATAAACCCAATAGATTCTTATATGTGCTCATGGAGGTATGCTTGTTTCACAAACAATAAAATGATGTTTGCTCTGCATACAATAAATTTATAAGTATTAGTTGTACCAAACCTGTGAGTGTTAATTAGGTATGTTTTAGTGATATTAGTCTATTAATAAAATTGCAAATGTTGAGTGATTGAATATGATAAGTTACAGTGGGTAGGTAGGTAACAAGATAACCTATGCATCTACATATATTTGAAAAAGACGATTACTTAATTCAATTTAATATTTACCAGTCACTGAAGATATTTCCTTTTAATACTTGTTCTGATCGAGCAAATCGTTTTGCTCCAAATCTTTCAGCTTCCCGACTCCCGAGATTTTCCAAAAGAACTGTTTTTTTTATCAGAAACGTCGAGTTTATCTGAAAGGAATACATCGTTAAATTTATTAATTTAAACATAGATTGGACAAAAAAATTATGACAACAAGATATCATGATGAATTAACATGATTTACTAACCAATAAATTTGTTCAACACATTTAAGACACTCTGTTTTCTGTTTAAGCAAAGCATCCCTCTCTTCTGAATTTGTTTATCATGGTAAAAAGTATCTGCCGCACACAACTTTTAATGGTTTTACCCATGTTTCAGCAGTGAATTTCCAACAAAACTCTTCTATTTAACACGCGGATATCACACATATTTGACATATTATTAAACGGGTGCCACTAATCCGCAACCCGCGAAAGGGCAGCTCAATAATTGGCGACCACGATGTACATGGATTATTGGGCTGCCTTTTATCGGGTCGGACAAGCTCGGTAGCGGGCCAATAATCCGAAGCCACAGTTTTTACAGTACAATAATCAGCAACCCAATAATCCAAAACCAAAAAAATGGACACGAATTATTGGGCTGCCGATTATTTGTCTGCTTTTTATACAGACTCCTTAGATCGAATGTTAAGGTAGGTCGGTTTAGGTACGACGACGAGCGAAGCGAGGAGGGGTGTTAGGATGAACTGCGACCTAACAGCGCGCGAGCCGAGCGAGCGAAGCGGGCGTGCCGCAGTAGCGGCCGGCGAAGCGCCAGAACCGACTTTTTTCGCATCCCGCGAAAAGGCAGCCCAATAATCGGCGCGTCAATAATTGGCGACCACGATATACATGTATTATTGGGTCACCGATTGTTGGGTTGCCTTTTCTTGGATCGAGCAATCTCGAAGCAGGCCAATAATCGGCAGCCCAATAATCCATGTACATCGTGGTCGCCAATTATTGGGTCGATGATTATTGATTGGGCTGCCTTTTATCGGGTCGGACAAGCTCGGTAGCGGGCCAATAATCCGAAGCCAGTTTTTGCAGTACAATAATCAGCAACCCAATAATCCGCAACCAAAAAAATGGACACGAATTATTGGCTGCCGATTATTTGGCTGCCTTTTATACGGACTCTTGCTAACAGCAACTAGCTTGTCAACGTCAGAATGACATTTTATTGGGGTGTTGCCACTCAAATAATAGCTGGGTTCAGCTTTCATTAGACACTATGATCCTATATGGTATAAAAATTAATTGGTATAGTGTAATATGGCCAATATGGGTCTTAGTGGCAATACACAAATCTTTACAGTATAAACATTACGAATTAAATGACAAATATAAGCAAACAGTAATCAACAAAACAATAATATTCCTTTCGGAGCAATTTGAAACAGGGTAGGGGAATCAATAAATGAACGGTTAAGCGACTTACCTCACTTTGGTATTTTTTTTACGTATGTTACAACAAATGTCACTAAAATTTATTTTTTTATACTATACTACATATAGAAGTTTAGATTAAACTATTCCAAACCCTATTTCAACAATCCAATATTTTTATAAAAATGATTATGTTCCAAAATGGCCCAAATTCCCCAGAATATGAACAAAGTGCCCTAACTCTGAACATTTTTACCCCAAAAGATGAACCAGTAAAAATGCAAAAGGGAGTACCCTAATTATAAACGGCTGGGTACCAATAGATGAACGGTAGTATAGGAAGACAAAATAAATTTAGTTCATTCAAGTTTTGGGCACGATGTTGATGAAATGAACTAACAAAAGTAACACAATCGTTCATGTATTGGAATGCAGCCCAATAGATGAACTAGTAAATTCTCATAGTTCATGTTTTAGGTATAGTTTAATACAGTGAACAGTCCCGTTTCCATACAAAAATATACCCCGTAATAATTGAGTTAGGCAAGGAAAGTTCCGTTCATCTTTTAGTCAAAAAATCAAGGAACGGCAAACTAGAAATTTAAGACATAAATGGAGTATCTACCGTTACCGTTAGGATTTGTATAAATATTTCAAAAAAAGTAACATTTACCCAAAAGTTGAACGCTGTTCACCTATTGGATAAATCACACGATATTGGAACCATAACTTGAACAGTTAATATTTAATAAAATAA
Source organism: Lathronympha strigana (assembly GCA_949128165.1). Classification (NCBI taxonomy): domain Eukaryota; kingdom Metazoa; phylum Arthropoda; class Insecta; order Lepidoptera; family Tortricidae; genus Lathronympha; species Lathronympha strigana. Next base: position 9,698,041 of record OX421911.1, read on the forward strand.
GTTATTAAATAATGCCTTTATTAATAACGTAAAGGGTAGCGGGATTAGTCTATCTAGAATCGTTACCAAGCAAAAGCATGTCAGTAGAAACATTATTAAATTTTATACGAATTAATTTCCTTAAATTTTGAAGCGCCATTCTTAATAAGAATCCCATATACAAACGGCGATTTCAGCGCGAGGCATATTTTCGGTGAGCTCTCACAAGCACATACACTAATCTATTATTTAAAAGTTTAAAGGTCTATGAAGGGAAAATGTTTAAGTTTTAATAAAAAATATTCCTAAGCTTATAAAGTACGTCAGGATTTAATTATTGGGATTTTTAGGAACAACGTTCATCTATTGGGGGTTGTTCATCTTTTGGATCCTCTACCCTAGGATATTTCGCAGCATTTGTTGGCATCAAATTCGATGTGCAATTCATGGAATTAAATTATTGATGGTGTTTCACAGTGTGGAATAGTAGCCATAGGCTGCTTGCGTAGCTGCAGAAGAGCTCCCTGATTTTTGGGGTTTAATGAATGCGTCGAGTTTTGTATTTATTTTATCACTGTTTTGATATTCTGTTCCGATGCTTGCCAGTCTGAATATGGTTCTGAATGTCTGTTGCACCTTTATATTTTATGGTAAAGTAACTGCTACAAATTTTGCACATCACTTTACTGGGCTCTCTACCTTGTAATTTCAAAATTGACCAAAAACACCACATGAAAAAATTGTCATTACCGACTTTCTGTGAAGATTGTAGGGAATTTTTGTCGGGAAATACAATTTGTCCATATGGCAACCCTAGGCGCGATCGCGTAGCCAGAGCTTCTCACGCCTTCGCCAGCGCTAATAAAAACCTATGGTACCAAATTAAGTGCTCATTTGACAGTGACGTTTCTATAGCTGGTTTAGAATCCAGAGTATTTTGCATCCTGCTCTTTCTCATTGGTGCGAGTGAGTTGCAAATACTTTAGAAAGCGTTAGTCTCTAGCGACTAACGCTTGTTGGCAACTCATGGTACTGCTACTGATTCTGACGACGACTGTAGGTAAATGTTCCTTATCTTCAATGGTGTGATGTTTGTAGGTGTAGGTATACATGAAAGTTGTAATCGTGACCTTAACAATGCAACAGCTAGGATTACGAGTACATCATTGTGTGCTGGAAGGTCGAGAGGTGGACGAGAAGCGTGCGTGTATTGTGCATAGGTAAGTACAATTAAATCCTTAGGGTTTATATAAGTAATACATTTCGATGGTAGAGCGGAAAGTATGTCATAACTTCATACATAAAAAACGACATATTCGCACGTATTCCATTTCATACATACATTCGTAGGCTCTGTTCCATTTCATACAGACAGATTAATAAGAACTGTTTTCAATGTTGAATATTTTTAATTAGTAAATGATCATTACTTTGATGAAGAGGTAAATAGTGAAATATGAAATATCTTTAATGTTTTTGCGTTAATAGTAGGTATTTAGTTTGTTAACTAACAATAATACTCTCCGGTAAGCAGTCTTGAAATGGAACAAATTTTTTTTTTATTTATTGGAAAAGTAAAAAAAAATAGTTTCCAAAAACGACTTTGTGCACGCAAAACAGCCAAAAAAGGACACTGAGTAACTGTATTAAAAATATATTTACTATGAGCTTTGCAATAAACAGATTCCCGTAAACTACTATATAACTACGATAAAAAAGTGGTCATAGACAATAAGTCTCGAATCTTTTAAATAAATGTAAATTTTGAAGTAGCCTTAAAACTGTATATAGGTATACATACAGTAAATTTAACACTAAATTTAATGGAAACCAAGATATAAGAAAAGGAAGGTTGTCTGGAAGAGATCGCTCTTTAGCGATAAGACCGCCTGTTGTTACCCCTTACTGTTACTGTTCTGTATTATTATTTTCTCTTGTAACTGTATTTCATCTGTGTGAGGTGTGCAATAAAGAGTATTGTATTGTATTGTATATATCATATCATATTCATATTATGAGAGCATGTAGTTCGTTCACTTAATCTTTTATCACACTAGCGTGTCTCGTGAGCCGCACGTGAAATATTGAAGATATGCACGCATGTACGAAGTGTACGATGTGCCTACATTTGAATATTTCGAGAATTTTATAAATAAATATAAATATTGTGGGGCAATCTTACACAAATCGATCTAGTCCCACAGTAAGCTCAATGAGGCTTGTGTTGTGTGTACTAGACGACGATACGAGTATATATAATCACTACCGGCTAGGCTAATATCATACAGTCGTCATAAGTTGTACGACTTGTACGGTACCAGGTAAGCTGCTAAAAATATCTAAACAACCGTTCTAACGCTTTCACGTTAAAGGTGTTTCAATATTTGTAAGCACCTATGGGCTTGTGCATAAATCACGCGAAGTTCTATAGGGGGGAGGGGATCACGAAAAACTCACGAAAAATCACGTTGGGTGGACCAACCACCCCCAGGTCCAAGGAGGCCTCACGTGTATTTTTCTAGATTTACCGAAACCAAGAATTTTTTTTGGTAAAACCTAAAACATCAGCATCACTTCACACTTGAAAATTACGAAATTTTAGAATGCGTGGCTCTACAAAAATATTTATTTTAGAAATCGACTAGACCTATCGAGGGAAAACATACACGTGAGGTTATCCCCACCCTGGGCTGGCCTCAAACCTCACCAAAGATCACCAAAGAGGGAGGGGGTAAAAACATACTCTATACTCTAATATATCCGATGGAGAATACGCCACGATGCATAGTGTTCCAAGACCAAGTGTTTGAGTAAAATCTTGACTGCGAAATCCGAAGATGTTCACGGCAGACAATTGGAAGATATTTAGAACGCTCTACCTCTACACGAGTCGAGCGCATAATCGGACAACAAAGGCATGTCTGAAATGAAAGTGGCACTTCCGTTTCCTACGTAAACCGTCTCATGAAATTTACAATTCAACGGAATCGGAAGAAAGGAGCTAACTAGACAATTTTTGTAGTGCACATTCAAGTTAATAATAAATATTGAATTTTATTAGATGTTTTGATGTGTTTAGTAAACTAGCAGCGGATGGATGGTGGAACGGTATTAGACCAATTATTATTATTGATTAAACCACAAACTGCCACATCGAATGAGTTTCAGTTAGGCCATTATCCCAAGATTCGGCGTAGGCTCTAGTTTTACGAAAGCAACTGACGTGTGACCTTCCAACCCAGAGAGTAAACTAGGCCTTATTAGGATTAGTCCGGTTTCCTAAGAATGATTTCCTCCACCGAAAAACGATTAGTAAATAATATATCAAATGATATTTCGTACATATAAGTTCCGAAAACTTATTGGTACGAACCGGGGTTTGAGCGCTCTGACCGCTGGGCCGGCAACGGTCCACAACTCTATCATTACTAGTCGGTTAAACTACCATAAATATATAACGTATATTTTTGAATTGATTACTCATATGTTGACTAAAATCACCGGGGTATTTATTTGGCCTGCCCTTCGAAATAATAATTCGAGCGCCTTGACATAGAATCACGTATCAGGAACATAATTAGTACACGCGCCAGTTTACCGGTTCATAAATACATTACACGTGCAAAAGCAAATGTATATTCAAGTATATTGTATACCTGTGTTCAGCGGCGCGCTTGTCGAACCAACGGCTATGCATGCTGGTCAGAGATTCAGCGTAAGTGTCCAGCTCAACCTCACTCCTGTCGTTGGACGTCTTCGTCAAAGGCTTGTCTATGCCCACAATAGATTTGTCCGGGACTTCTACGGCTTCATCCCCCGCGTAAAACGTCACAGAAGGCCGTTTGTTTTTGGAAGAGGAGTTCGCGCGTGCGCGGAGCTCCTCCGGATTCACGGTCGGCGACAGCGGATACGCACTCTCAAACGCGTCAGGCATTATTAAATCAAATTTAAAATTCAAATAGCGAATATGACGTGTGCGTCGTTAAGATTTCAAGTTAGCACTGCCGACGATCGAACTCTGGCGCAGTAAAATGACCCCCGCGGATGATAAACTCTTGACCGCTGATTATAGACCTTTTTACGTCATCATAGATTTATTTTTATACTTACACTGATTTGTATTCAAGATTGGATTTATACTGTTGATGTCCCGTCGAGATTCTTGCAAGAGTTTCTTGTTTTGTCAAATTTCGTAATAATCTTCTCGGGTTGTTGTGTAGGCTCATAATAGAGGGTTGATGGGTAGGTTAGGTACATTGTAATATGCCTAAATTGAAGTATGGATCTAACACAAAACGATGTTACGTCACAGTCTTTCCTGTAGACTACTAAAAATTTTAGGGCTATAATGGGTGATTTTTATATAACCCTTATCCGCATGAAAGCAACAAGCTGTTAACTATTGAAAACTTTACAGTTCGGCGGAACACGCAAGTTTTCCCTCTTGTGGATAATAGTTAACAGCTTGTGGGCATGTAGTGATGATTGTTATCTTACAGCTCATATGGAAAATGATTAAATAAGAAAATTAATTAACCCTTATATCCCTTAACTTTTGAGTAGGTAGTCCACAGGAAAGACATGTAAAGATAAAGTCCGATGGTTGTCTGCTGATTGAATGAATTTATTTACAGAATGTTCCTACTTATATATACAATTAACAATTAATAATAATTAACGTGCGAAAGAGATATTTACAATAAAATGAGACAGCGCTACTGGGGCGCGAGACGTAAGCGCGGGTGCGCGGGGGAGGCAAGCGCGCGCATGCGCGGGAGCGGTCGCTCGCGCATCTATAAAATAAACGCGCGCCAAAATTCCGTCCTTTCGCCGTACGTCCGCCGTGGAGTAACAACGTGTCGCTGCTGCGCCGTGTCGTCCGTCCTCGATCCGCTGCGTCTGGCTGCTGCTGTGTTGAAGACGAAGATCGCTGCAACGACGATGATGCTGCACTTCACGTTGATAAAACTGTCCTTGTCAGGACAATCAAAACTGCCCTTTTAAGTGGCAACGCACACGTCACATCGAACAATCAATACGAGTATCTCCGTTTCTTGTGGATACACGTGAATCAATCACCATCCGTGTTTCTTGTGCTATATGCGCGTGAGTCGGTCAATCTGGTAATAAATAATAAACGATGATGATGTGCGTGATTTGATGTACACCTACACATCGTTGTGTTTGTATTTTACCGTAGTTTTATTCATTAATACAAAGACCTACCCCCTAAAGCATTTTGTCACGGTATCGGCTCTTCATATGTATCACGTGGAAAATGTTATTGATTCGTCTTAGCAACATCCGAAAATGGTCATTGTTAACTGCCTTAACATACTTAGATCTTCAACAAACAACTGACTAGACTAGGTGTGCGAATAAGTCGATATAAACTAAAATTCACAGGGTAGTGTGAGTTGTTTCAGGTCCAAATAGTTTTATTAAAGTCGCGATTAATACTATTCACAATTTTTCCCACTTTCATTTTCTCAATAGTTTCCCTTCCCGAAACCCTTTCTAACCTGTTTTATTTATTGATCCGCATATATTCCCGATAGGTTTTCTAGGTCTACGAACCGTCCTCCCATATGGCTGAAGCTCTGTATTGTAGTCTTTTAAAACAAGGCCTCCTCGCTACGACTACGATAGGTACGTTTACTTCGTCTCCTATGTCGTCTCGACTGTTCGATTGTTGTTCGATTCAAACCGATTACCGCGAAATTCGGTTAATAAACTCTCCTCTTCTTGCATACCAGAATTTGGTCTGCTGTGTTAGCAATATCGGTATATTTTTATATCTCTCAGCAACAAAGTTCGACACGAGGAGATCTCGTATTGAACTCTGTTTTCTCTGCGTACTATGCGTTCCATAACCCTTGGAGCAAATTCATTGATGTGCAACGTGAATGTCAACGTTTCGCAAGCGTGGCTTAATTGCTTTACCAGGAGGCAGGAGCAGGAGTGTGCGACATTCCGAAGGTCGCGGGTTCAAATCCTGCCGGCTCGTACTAATGAGTTTTTCGGAACTTATGTACGAAATATCATTTAATATTTACCAATTGCTTTTCGGTGAAGGAAAACATTGTGAGGAAACCGGACTAATCCCAATAAGGCCTAGTTTACCCTCTCGGTTGGAAGGTCAGATGGCAGTCGCTTTCGTACAACTAGTACTTATGCCAAGTCTTGGAATTTGTTGTGGCATAAGCGGGGAAAATGCTTGGAAGAAGAGAAGGCTTAATTGCTTTGGCACTGGTTAACGCAACGCATTCGTCAAAACTTCCCAGAAGTTTATTTCTTCCTATTTGGTAGTGCTTCTACTTAATTTTAGTAGCTTATAATTATGAATTAAAGCAAACAAGCTGGACCGACGATCTCGTCAAGATCAAGCGCGTATTTGAACCGAAGGCCATGGCCGGGGACAGCAGACTGATAACGCGGCGCCTTTTCTTGACGACTTTATCTCTTCAAACATATATCTTTCGGCTGAAATTGTGATGCTGACAACCACCGAAAGTAGTTGTAGTATCTTGGCGTTGCTGCTGGAACGCCTCGAACGCACCACGGAGCTCCACACATGACACTGGCTAAACCAAGAGGACTGTAGACGGGCTAGACTGGCCTTACCCTGCATTAGCGAACAACTAACTAAGACGCTCCTCCAAATTGACAAGTTCCGACTGAAAACGGTAAACAGGCCGTGGCCCATTCAATAAACATCTTTTCAATTTAGGTGTTACAGACAGTCCCTTATGCCGTGGGTGTTTGGAGACGGAAGAGATGGCTGTCCACGTAGTGTTTGAATGCAACGGAGTGGCCCCATACAGGGCAAAACATCTTGGATCTCCGAGTGATCTCCCAGAGGTCCTACAGAACATCAAAGGTTTGATAGGATTTTTCGAGGAGCTGGGATGGCTGGACTAGGAGGAATAGTCCTCCCTGATACGCAAAGTAAGTTGCGGAAACCAGCCCGTCATACAATACAATACAATACACTCTTGGCAGGACATTAATAAATAAATGATAATATTAGATGCCTGCTTACGCAAGACTAACCTTTGATAGTTCGATCTTTATCAGTTTGGCATGTATTTGAATAGCCAATTTGACGTACTGAGCCCTCTTATCAACCAAGTGGAATATTTTCAATACTATTTAGCTTGTTTGTGTTGTAGGCGCTAAATAAATAAATTACTTAATTCACTTTGCTTAATCATAATATTAGTAGGATAAAAAGTATTTGTATAACCATTAAACTTTTACAAGTAGTACCTGAATTGAATTGCAATACGTACAATAAGTACAATTGCAAGCAACAATACAATTTAGTATTTTCCTTTTTTTTCTTAAATGTAACCCTGTATATACAAAAAATAGTAGGTTGTTTATTGTCAAGTTGAATATTAAACAAAAAAGTTTTGGTTGACCTTCTCTCCCACAATATTGAATGACAAAATGATAAAACATTATCTGAGCAAAATGGTGCTGCTATCTAATCATATTACTGTTTACTTGACAACAATAGGCTTAACTGTGAAATTGCGTTACAAGTGTTGTTTTGTTTAAAAAATCGGCCAAGTGCGAGTGGACTCACCCACCGAGGGTTCCGCACAAAGGTGGCACGGAACTCTCAGTGTGCAGCAATTATACGGTTTTCGGATTTTCTCCTATACTTGTGCTACAAGCTCTTGCTTTTTGTCAAATTTCATGATTATGGGTCAACAGGAAGTACCCTATACATTTTGATTCCTATTGCAAATGTATAGGCAATGCAACATAAGCGGCGGTATCTTATGATTGTGTTGACATAGAGATTTGGTTTTATTGCAGCTTTAAGGGACCGCAGACTTGTGTATGTGGTATTAATTTCAAGTTGCTAGCTCTAAGCGTTCCCGAGATAAACTGTCTATACAGACAGAGGGATGGATGTACAACAAAGTGATCCTATAAGGGTTCCGTTTTTTCCTTTTGTGGTACGGAACCCAAAACGAAGCTTGTAAATAATAGTCTTGTATTTATATATGGGCTGGACATATTGCACAGTATAAAGACAATAGATGGAAAATATTGGCAAGGACATGGAGAGGCCCTATTGGCAAAAGGAAAGTGAGAAAGCCATATAATATAAATGATGGCTAGATGATTTAAAAGAAACTGCAGGGAAAGACTGGCTAAACATTCATGCCAGGATGTGGATCTAAGAATGATTCTAAGAAAGACTGTACAAAAAAAAAGAGCCTAATGTTTTTCATGATGCCCCAAATGTGTTATAGAAAAGTTCTTAACCAGCCCTACCTCCAGTAAATGCATACTGATATAAACACATATGAAGCTCATATACCCTCCTGACGACTGGGTATCAAAATTTGCCAACTGAAATGTAACTCTGTCAAATTGACAAAGAGTCAAAATTCCATTGGGGCTTATGTATAGGACGCGGGAAGTCAGGAGGATACCTGGATGAAATATTTGTAGGTTTTCCTTCATGTTGGTTCACAGCTGACTGTACTATTATGAGTGCTAAAGATGTTGTAAAAACACAAAAACATACCTGTGTTCAGCCCGCCTGTAGTACTTCTTGGACATATATTTGTCTGGAGTGGCCATACATTCTTTAGATTTACAGTCATCCATGGTTGAAATCCGGGCAAACTTATTCTTCGCAGTTAAATGTGAGTATAATAATGTTGGGTATGTCTTTGGCAGGACAACAATTTTCGCAAGTTTAAACATGCAGTTCAGCGCTTTGTACCTTAAAAAAACAAGCAACGTATGAGCATAATAGACATACAGCTTTTTTATTTATTTGTTTACAAGTAACAAAGCCAATAAATACGCAACCCATTATCATAATACAATTCTGATTTACGATATTTGAACTAGACATTATCAAACACTGAAACTTTATGCAATGTCGTTCATAAATAAGTACTAATTTTAGATTTTCTTCAATGCTGACTCACTCACAAATACAGCAGTATAACTTACCTATTAAAACACTCTTTGCATCTCTACGGAAATCAATTCCTTGTTTAAATTATTTTAAGAAAACTAGTATTTTTATCGCGTCAATACCGATTTAACGCAGTTTTGGTTACAGCCGTTTCAGCAATATTCTACATCTACTGTGCTGCACTGAACTGAAACTGTCAGGAAGAAAACTCAGAAAAATGACAGCATCAAAACGACAGCTGCAGCAAAGTGTGACCACATGCAATAAAAAGACACTGCGTATGTGGTGCGTGTAGTGGGCCATTATAGGCCATTATACGGAAATCAGCTCTCAGCAGAACGTGATAGCAATATTGCGTATTCCCTCTAACGAATAACTGCGTCCCTTATAATCACCTGCCACGGGCCTAGGACGAATGGTGCTTGCTCATGGTACATGTAGCTCGCGTGTATGCACTTGTGTATTTTTGATAGAAAGTCTGTGGCAATTAAAAAAAAAACTGTCAAATTGTCAACCAACCAAGAACGTCACATTTTCTAATCTTCGCGTCATTTTTTATTTAACAAAGTAGAAAAATAATTCAGCAAATACACATTTCACAAATTTTATCACTATTTCTTGCGGATTACAAAACCCGTTGGATTACTATATAATTAATGAGTTTTTACTCAACATGGCATATACGGAAAAAGTGTCACTGAGCGGCACAGCATTATCCTTTTTGTTATACGAATGTGTAAATTCGGTTAATTGCCAGGTAACTTGAACCACAGCCTATTAAATATCACATTGTTAAATTTTACGTTTCGTTGTGAAAATTGTTTGTGTATGTGTATATTCCTGTTTCAGGAGGGTTTCCTGATTGGGGACGTAACTTCTGAGATCACTAACCACATATCTGATTCACAAAGTGATAACGCCCGATTGGACACTCAAATAGTCATAAGAACTGTACTGCCTTTACCCTCAGTGTCCTTGTTTTACCTACCAACTGGCAGAATAAAAGAAGATGTGCTCTCAAACTTACTTTCAAACACGGCAAACGAGATTGTTGGCTGGTATAAATACCGGAAAAATAGTTCGGTTAAACCTACGTTTAGAGATAGGCTAATATCCAAAGGACTACAGAAGTATTTTGAGAAGCATCATGGAAGAAAAAACTTTGCTACCTGCATATTGTCCAGCAAGACTTCATCCTCTGCTTCAACACACACGTTTACCTACAGATTTGGTAAAATCAATTGCTTTGACATATATGAGTACATTGAGGATGTGACTGCAAATCTGGGGGAGAAGTTGACAGGCTACAAGAAGCCCCACAGATTGTCACCACATAGCATTTTCAATAAAATTGTAAAAGACAGTAATGTACAGAGTAACAACACAACGGAAGCTATTCTGAGAATACAGGAGGCAGTGGACGTCAGGCTTCTCAAGGAAGCCCAAATAGCAGCTAAGAATGAGTGCACAATCAGAGAACTTGAAGCTGAAATTAAAGAAATGAATGCTATTCTTTCTGAAAAGCAATGTGAAGACCTGCAAGTGAGCTACAATAAAAGTGTAGAGGAGAAATTCATGAGTAGAGAGGCAGAGATGGCTGAAGCATGTGTACAGGCATTAGCTACACCTTCTCAAGTAGACATCCTGAGTGTCCCGAATGTTCTGCTGCACAGTAACAACATGATTGAGTGTGAAAACCCTCTTCCGTCCAGGAGAGAGGCTGACAGAAGTTCGAGCCCTATATTAGTGTCAAGTTCATTGAAACAGCCTAAATTAAATTTTGCAGCAGCAGTGAAAACAAGCACACAGCCATCAACAAGTGTAAGTATGACTCCAAAAATACAACAGTTGGCATGGCATTCTTAACACAGATATTGAGATATTTTTTTTTATCTATCTAATTATTCACATGTAATATGTTATTAAACTTCAACGCTAATTAGAAGCCTATATATTTGAGAGCGGCAATTCTGATTGCAGATGACGTAGCGGTTCATAATTGCATGACACCCACCAACAAGTATCCCTTCCTCCATCTTTCGTTACCGGTTTTATCCCCACCAGGTCGTAGCCGTAGCGATGGCGCGGCTGGTACCTCATTGGCGTTCTGTTTGTCGGAACGTAAGGTTCAGTACGAAAAGTTCTAGCCTAGTCTAGGATTTTTCGTAAGTTTTAATTAACGGTTTTACCATTTGATTGCTATTAGAATTTTAATTTACAAGTAGCAGAAAGGTTGACACCCGATCGATTCACGCAGCGCAGCAACCGTAAGTAAAAATGTTGTGATGTGTTTAAAATTGCTTTCAGTGAATCGGTTCGTCCTAAGACGGAACCAGGCCAGTAAAAAAAAAAAAAAAAAGTGATATCAAGCTTTTACGTTCCTCCAAACAAGGAGGTATAAAGAATACGTACAATAATTATAAAATTTCCGAAAATAGTACATTAGAACTGCCGGAATACGCAGATCTTTATAAAGGCGCTCACAGTACGACGCCGCTGCTACCTAGCAAAATAATTTGTTATAGGTACTATAATCGGATATAGTGGGTTTAAATTGCCTGGCCTGGTAATTTTCCGTATATTTTTGTACAAATAACTGTAAACAAGTGATTATTTTATTTATACCTACCCTCAAAATTTTCATTTCTACGTTGAGATCAAATGTAACGTAAAATTGGTTACAGAATGGGCAAGTGCCCACCTTAGAGATCAAGGCTTGCTATTTTCCCTTCGCTGCATTCCTATCTGTAATTTAACAAAAAGATTGTAAGAAATTAGCATTTTATGCGTATATCGTATTGTTCTTATGTTACGATTTATTTGAAATCGTAGTTGTTTTTAAAACCTAACCTTGTACAGGCAAAGCCTCCTTGGTCTGTTTGCTTACAGCAGCATCTCTTGTGTTCTGGTTTTTAAGGACCTAATATGATAAAAATATTTTGGGAGTCCTAGCCTATAAGCTGCTGCGCAAGCTCAGCCACATCAGCAAGCTCAGGCCATGCCTAGTTATGCTATGCTAATATATACGTAATGAAACCACTTGTATTTGATTAAATATTATGGCACTAGCAAGCGCCAAACAAATAAAATTAACCCACTACATATGCCAAAATTAACCTTACCTCCACCTGCGCAAGGTGTATGAGATGATTTATGAGATGATTTATTGTGTGCTGCGCAAGCAGTCAAAGAGTTACTTAATTACTGCTATCAGGAAAGCATGTAGGTATTTTGTTTTTGTGCATAAAATCTAACATAGTTTAAAATATCTCCCGCCTGCGCAAGGCATACGAGATAAAATGTTGTTCATGTGTAAAATACAACTCAGAGATCGGAAACGGTATATAACTACAATTATTGATTATCGTTTCTATGTCTACATTTTTCGATTCGAAAATCGATAACTAGATTTCTAAATAGTAAAACTTAATTGTATGCGGAAATACCAGTATCCGACCTCTGTGTGTGTAGGTATTACACGAATAACATTTCCATCTACATTTGATGCATGAAAGCACTGTTTCGGAAAACGGCTGATGTCAACACTTGTAGTTCGAGTGACAAATTATTGTATACTATACTTACGAAATAAGAACAGTATTCACTGCTGCGCAAGCAGATTTTAGTTGAATGAATGTTTTTATGTAAGTTATATAACTTAAACTATGCTGCAATTACTAAGCCCATATTTCTTATCGTCTGCGCAAGACTGGTAGCTCTATCCAGAAATATGTTATGCACAGCTGGCAGTTATTGTTACAAGGATTCCTATTCTTTTTGACGCTGTTAGTGTCAGTCTTACCAAGTGTCTTACCAAGGCGGGTATGTACACACCCTTTATTCTGTTACACAACTAGGGTTTGCAATTCGAATATTTGAATTATTCGCCATAAATATTATTCGAATTCGACCACATTATTCGAATAAAACGAATATTTTGAATAGTGCAGATTTTATTTAGAAATTATAATTTTTACGAATATTTAACAATTAAACAACTTGAAATCATTATTTTCAGTTATTTTTCAAAAATATTCGTTTTTATTCGAAAAATTCGTTTATCGAATATTGCAAATCGAAGTATTCGTATTATTCGAATACTAAAATTGGACGAATAATGCAAACCCTTATACACAACTAGATTAATTAACCCGTTATATATCTAGAAATAATGTTTAGGTACAAATACCTAACTATACTAAGGCCCTTAGCCAAAGCGTAAAAATGTAAAATCCTGCTAGCAAGTAGATTAATGTCACACTAAGTTTTGCTGGTGATACCTACGCAAGGCATATACGCATAATATCGTACTTATATTTAAGTGTTTATAGCTACGCTTATGCTGCAAATGGTATTTCCTGGAAAATGGGAAGTGGCAGTGCATTGTTTTGACCAAATTATTTTTTTTTTCGATTTTATTGAAAAGGTTTATTTAATATATAAAAGAATTAAATTAAATGTAATTAATAAATATTACAAATTACCTACCTATTTCGGCCCCTACAAAACCATCTCCAAGGATGGGTATATCTATACGAGGCATGGGGAACTCCATATTGAGCCATATAGGTACACAATATACAACACTTTGATAACTCATCAGAATTCTTTATAATACCCTCAGGGGTGGATTTTAAAAAGGTGATCTTTTATACGCCTACTATTCTTATCACCAATCCCTCGTAGGAGGGCCTATTTGCATGAGCTTGGACTCATAACGTGCAGCTCCGAAACTATATCTCATTGTGACTCAGCTTGAAGCTACCACTAAGAAAAGCCAGTCTAGCTCTATGTAGTTATAAATAAAATACTTAAGCATTGATTGGATTCCTCACTCTAATCCAAAAAGACTGTCCAGGAATGGCGTTAGATGCCCTTACTATTACCTTGGACTGGGTAATAGATGATTGCCCTTATTAATAGCTAAGCTCTGGCGATAGTAACCGAGAATTTCATATATGTAGTTATAATATATCTAACCTATTAACATTCTCGCTCGGAGAAGTCTTACTTAAATCAACACAATAAAAATCGTGTCCAAGCAGTAGGACAATTTAGAGGTAAATTTGTCCTTGAAATGAGGCCTGACATGTAATGTAATACGCTTACATAATTTAATGGCAAAAGTCTGCGTTAGCCCATTGTGACATTGATATATAATATGAGCTCAAAGTGATCAGAGGTACCAACGTGTACAGAAAGGAGGGAGACTAGGTGCTTTGCCGGTCGCTGGCGCGGTTCAACTGTTGTTAGGTCGCAGTTCAACCTAACACTCCTCCTCGCTTCGCTCGTCGTCGTACTTAACGGTGGCTCTGGTAACATGGTTTTAAATTATTCGACTATTTAATTTAATAGTTGTCATTTTGATACATAACCCATTGAAATTTTTCCTGGTCCTGCTCTGGAATTTCCCCTACTCTTGGGGTCAAATATCTCGACCATATTTTATTTAAGAGAAAAGCTTTTCCTGCAAAACAAATTACACATTACATTCTCGTGTTGAATGATAAACGAAGGAGAACTAATGCCCAGGTTCATAGGTTATAAATTGTATCCAAGATATTTAGAACCCCTTTTAACTTACCCAAACTACATGAAAAAGGCTTTAAGCCTTTTAGCTTTTAGCTCGCCCAAGGCTCTTGAATGAAACTGAAAAAGGTTGCACGAACCCAAGATGCACCTATGTACCAAGCCCCTCACTCTCGGGAATGGGCTCCCACGGAAGAGGATCCTTTATTATAATTACTATTAAAAACTAGATATTTACCATGTATATCTGTTTTTGTGAGCTCGATATTTTGGCACTCTTCCGAATTTGGCTGCAAGCGCCATGTTCACAGTGTAACTGATTTACTTGAGGATCGTACATCGCTCAAGATTTTTAGTCCCAGTAATCCAAGTAAAATGGGATACGATATCCTTGTAAAAGGGCCTACAACTCACAAGTAACCTGGCTCCATACTAATTTCTTTACGAATCCTAGTTTATGTGAATATCTTGGTGACTAGCCAGAATGACTTTATATATAGGTACATAAGCCTTAAGAGCAGCGTTCCTGCAACGTAGGACGCTGTCACTCACAGCGTTGTTTAAATGAGAAAATCTAAAATTTTCAAAAACTATGTTGACCATGTTAAACGCGATATAGACTTGATACAAGTAAAATAAAATAAGTGTCTAAGAGTGCTACAAAGAATTCCATAACACTGTCATGGCTGCATTACCTAAAAAAAAAAAAGGGGTTTTGAGTTACTTACCAAACTTGATATTGGTAAATGATGTCATTAAAACATCTCGTGTAAGTCTCTCGTGTCTTATTATATGTCATACATAGATTTTACGGAGTACAGAGCTTATCTGTACTGTGACTAATAAAGAATATGTACTTGTTTTCCATATTTAACTAACATATGGGTATGAGGTAATTAATCTCAAGTCAAGCATCGTTAATATGATATCATAAATAGCTGCGCAGTTTTGTACATAATATTGTTACGTTTGAGGGGTGGGTACTTTATAAAAAATGCACTAATTAACCACTAATTAAAACTGAGGCTTTATTTCTACTTACAAGACACCAAACACAGTACTTGAACACAATTATCACACACTAATTTAACGCACTCGTCACTTTTACTTCACTCCGATTCGCTCTTGATCCGCACTGTATCGCATTCAGAATTGAACTACCCCCGTGTGCGCAGGCTGCCGCTATATATACCCGCCGGCGGCACTCGTGATGGTTCCAGAATGTTCCAGCCAAATCTTGCCTCGACAGGTCGGCTTCGATTCTAGTAAGTTCGCGAGTAGGTACCTAAGTTCTTCTCGCGATGCTTCTAGACGCGGCTGGGTACTAGGCGGGTGTGTCCGCGAGTATTCCAGAACGTTCTCGACTCTTGCCGTCTCTTTCTATACTTCTCTTTCACACCCTTCTCGAATGTTCCGTATAGCTAGCTCTTTCTAAGAGTGCTATCTCTTTCACTCCTTCGAGAAATTTCGCCATATACTGAATTGTACTTCAGGGGCCCATAAGGGGTCCTGAAAACGCCTGAAAACGGGTTTTCAGGTTATTGTGCCATCTGGTAGAGGGTGGCCTGAAACGATCTGAAAACATGTTTCAGGCGCCTGAAAACAACGGCAACTGGGGTAAATTTTCAATCTTCTAGTATGTGAAAGAGGCACCTCTAAAACGGCCTGAAATCACATTTCAGCCTGCTGAAAACGCTTCTAAGGCATGAAAAATCACATTTGAAGTTTTGTTCACATGACCGGCGTAACACTACCCCCTCCTAAGACATGCTCGTCCCGAGCATCATCATTATTGCCGTGGTATCTCGCCAGCCGATCAACGTGAACAATCTTATATGGGCTTCGTGAATTTCGCTGTATCCGATACGTGACGTCGTTGATTTTTGTGACCACTTTATATGGCCCTTCCCAATTTGGAGACAGTTTCGGGGACTTCCCTTTCCTTCGCATCGGGTTATGTAGCCACACCAACGAACCTTCCTCGTACCCCATTTGGTTAGACTTCCTGTCATATCGAGTCTTCATTTTTGTGCTCGATTGAAGCCCCTGTTCACGAACTAGACTGTGAACCTCATCAATCCGATCCCTTAACTTGCACGCATATCGAGTATCTGTGGGTCGCCTAGTTGGGACGTCAGCAGGTAAACGAATCTCTCTTCCGCTGTTTCCGCTGCTCTTCTTTGGGCAACTAGACTGTATGTGACCACGTTCTCCACACCGGTAACACCGCGGCCTAAACTCACGACGGGTATCTTTTGGCGCTCTAGTTGACACTTCACGCATACTGTGAAGCCTTGAACCATCAAGCCAGGAACCATCCTGGCGCGCAGCTTCCACTTCCAAAGCGTGGGCTATAGCATCCTTTAGCCTTTCGTGGTGCCCTAATCGAACTGCCGCCCGTACTTCTGAATCTCGTATTCCATCAACAAATGCCTGTACAAGCATGGTGTCCACAAAGGAGGCAGGCATACGTTGGTATGCCTTTCTAACCAGCTTCTCTATTTCTAAGGCCCACTGTTGCAGGGTCTCATTACGTTCCTGTGGCCTATTCCTTAACTGAGCTCGGTGAACGTGCTCCAAGTGGCTATCACCATAACGGGCCTCCAACGCTTCTAGAAGTCGTTCATAAGATTTGTCTTCTCCTAAGGCTTCTAGTATTGCAAGAGCGTCGCCTCGGAGCGCTAGGATTAGTGCTGTCCTAGCTTGCTCCTTACTCCAGCCTAGAGTTGCAAACTGACCGTCACTTTCAATACCTGACCGTCATTTATGATAAATGTCTGGTCATTTTCGACATTTATTGTCACATTGGACATTTATTCTGAATAGTATAAGTTACTTTTCAAAAATACCTATGGCCGGTATTCGATAAGTAAATTTATGAAATATAATTATATACATCATTTATAAATCTATCTATCATTGTCATGATATAAGACACGCTTAAATAACGAAAGTAGGTTAGGTTAAGTATGTGTTAGCAATGTTTACATTTGCAAACGTATGTTGGTAAGGTGAACGCATTTTACGTATTACCCACTAACCTATCTAAACTCCATTTATAAAGTTCTAACTTAGCTTATGAATGCTGGCTTCTGTTTAATTTTATTTTCAAGTGTCTACATTTGCGTATTAATAAATAACATGCCGCGGATGGTTGGAGATATTTGGGCGCATTATCAAATAATTGGTGCTTCAGCAAACAAAAAACACGTAGTTTGCATTTATTGCAATACTGAGTATAAAAATGCTCATGCAACTCGAATGCTTTTACATATGCAAAAATGCCCGGAGTGATATAAAACGTTATTTTCCGAAAAAATGACGAGTAATGTGGGAGTTACAAATAAAATATTTATTGAAGATACTCATAAAAATGACGCCGAGCTTGCATATTCCATTGGTACAAAACCTTCGTGTTCATTATACGAGATTACGAGAGTGATTTGAATAATCACTCTGTTAATTAAATATCTCTAGTAAATGCATCTGAACAACCAAAACCAGCCACAGATAAGGAAACCGCAGATGCAAGCTTTGCAAGAGCTGTTTTTGAAGGTGGTCTCTACGTAAATGACGTTTTTTCAGAGTCGGAAAATGACTAAGTTCGGGCAGCTGTTTCAAATCGCCGTAACTTTTGTATTCAATAATTTCATTTGGCAGCCAATTTGTTGGATCCAAGGTACCTTGGCTCAGGTTTTACAAGCGATGAAATGGCTGAAGCTTCCAACTTTGTGCATTCACAAGCAGAAATACCTTTCTTTGAACAGTACAAAGGTTATGGTCAATGTCACAGAATTTCGTACCAAAACAGGATTTTTTGGTAAATGCTACTCCGCATGGTCAACAGTTAAAGCCATTGCACCTCAACTATGGTGACTGAGGTTTGCGTTAAAAGAAGATGCTTATCCCATAGTTCATAGGATTTTAGGTATCCCTCCAAGCTTGGCTGCTGCGAGCAGAACGCAATTGGAGTTTGTTTTCAATAACCCACACAAAGTTGCGAAATAGACTAACTAAAGACCGCCTGAACATGCTTATAACAATTAGACAGAATTTGCGTTATTGTGACGAAATGGAAATCGGGGCATCGTCCGATCCTGCTGACAGTGCTGACCGCTCTGACGACTGCTACGAGTATTTTGATTCCTTAGAATTTAACAATACATCGATCAATCGATGCTAGTTGAATCAGAAGACGAGGAATTTTAGGTTTTATGTTTATAGATGAATGACTTTTAGTTTTTTGTCGTATTATTGCAATACATTTTAAATTTCATTCATATTAAACCATGTTTTATTTATCAACTATGACAACTATGCCTCGTTGCTGCTATGGTTTATAAATGTCGTTAGTGACTTTAAATGACCATTAATGACCGGTAAATGACGATTATGACCGACAACTTGATAAATGACGGACGGACATTTTGAACGTGACGGTCAGTTTGCAACTCTACTCCAGCCGTTCGCCTCGGACACAGACTCGAGCTGTAGCTTATACGCTGTCCACGAAGATTTACCATCAAATGGAGGTACCTTAAATCTTCTACTTACCAGTACGGATGCATCAGATACGCAGGTACTCGTACCTCTGGCTACTTTTGTTTCCAACCTCTGGAGGCGGTTCTCATAGTTTTCGACTTTCTTCTTGAAGTCATCAACCGTGTCCTTGACGTCGTGCAGTTGAGTTTCTTGCTGAGAAACTTTCATTTCCAAGTCCGCTAGTCTTCTCCGGACTTCAAACATCTCTCGCTTCCATTCTGTCATGGTCTCATGTACCTCCTTGAGCATACGCGCCTGTTCTTCTTGTTTCGCGAGTTGTTCTCTCGCTTGTTCTCTCGCTTGTTCCTCCTGTTTCGCGAGTTGACCACGTAGCTCCTCCTTCAGCTCTCTCGCTTGTTGCTTCAAGAGCAGAAATATCGCGTTGATGTCTACGTCTTGCTTGGCGGGAGCGGTTGAGTCCGATGAACCGGCTTCTGGTGCAGGATTCTGACTTGCTGCAGCTTGGCTCCGGGTCTGAACTCCCATCGGCACGTCCTCACTCGCTGCATCATGACTCCGGGTCTTGTCTCCCGTAGGCACGTCTTCACGTGGCGTAAATGGCATTTTCTATCCCACTTCTGACACCAAATGTTACGTTTGAGGGGTGGGTACTTTATAAAAAATGCACTAATTAACCACTAATTAAAACTGAGGCTTTATTTCTACTTACAAGACACCAAACACAGTACTTGAACACAATTATCACACACTAATTTAACGCACTCGTCACTTTTACTTCACTCCGATTCGCTCTTGATCCGCACTGTATCGCATTCAGAATTGAACTACCCCCGTGTGCGCAGGCTGCCGCTATATATACCCGCCGGCGGCACTCGTGATGGTTCCAGAATGTTCCAGCCAAATCTTGCCTCGACAGGTCGGCTTCGATTCTAGTAAGTTCGCGAGTAGGTACCTAAGTTCTTCTCGCGATGCTTCTAGACGCGGCTGGGTACTAGGCGGGTGTGTCCGCGAGTATTCCAGAACGTTCTCGACTCTTGCCGTCTCTTTCTATACTTCTCTTTCACACCCTTCTCGAATGTTCCGTATAGCTAGCTCTTTCTAAGAGTGCTATCTCTTTCACTCCTTCGAGAAATTTCGCCATATACTGAATTGTACTTCAGGGGCCCATAAGGGGTCCTGAAAACGCCTGAAAACGGGTTTTCAGGTTATTGTGCCATCTGGTAGAGGGTGGCCTGAAACGATCTGAAAACATGTTTCAGGCGCCTGAAAACAACGGCAACTGGGGTAAATTTTCAATCTTCTAGTATGTGAAAGAGGCACCTCTAAAACGGCCTGAAATCACATTTCAGCCTGCTGAAAACGCTTCTAAGGCATGAAAAATCACATTTGAAGTTTTGTTCACATGACCGGCGTAACAATATTATAATTTTATTATTTTACTTGTATTATTGAATCGTTATATTCTAACGACTTTAATTTTTTCCAAAGACTTGAGGCAGTAGAAACAGGTTGGTGACAACCCTATCATGAATAACTATGTTTGTTTTATGAATACTTTACTTGCGTACTATATGTAGGTATTATGTATTTATATAATGTTGTGCACATTACTAGCAAATATAGGAAAAATATTTTACTAAAGTGTAGGTGTACCTACCTACAGTGAGAAGAATTTGAGAAAATCTTATGATTGATGACGATGATTACCTACTGATGGGTAATAAAATATTATTAACTTGTTTTATCATCTCTAAGTTCAAAGCAACAATGTAATTGATCTTCAATGATTGTGTATGGTTTTGAATTGCCTGACTATTTCAATCCATGGATTGGCGGAATCACTTATGTTTTGGGCTTATCTAAATAAATAAAACATATTTGTTATTAAAAATATTTTAATAAACACCTTGTATTCATGACGACATTGGTTATATTTAACAACCACCCTTCCTCCTTATAAATATTATTAGAAAAATAACTTTGTCACTGCACGGAAAAGGTCAATGGTCACATCCATCCACTATGCTCCACAATTCATTCATGTATGGACATTGGTTTGTTGCACTTGTTCGCGAATTGTTCACACCAATTTCACTTAACACTTAATGAGCACTGAACAACTTTATCACATTGGCGTTTCTACCCACCAGGCGGACACAGACACGTCTCAAATATATAGGCTTCTAATTAGCGTTGAAGTTTAATAGCAGCGTTTTACCTTACAATAAAACGCTTATTAAACGTAATACCTAATTAGAAGCCTATAGTTTTTAAACCCACCGGTGGTTTACTCAGTTGCAATATGACCCACATACATAAATCTTATGTAGTTTCTGAGGGTATTTTTGACTTACTATTTTTGTTCGCCACCTTGTAAACGATGTTAAAGAACTTACACATACTGTTGATTTCTAATTTATTTTGCTTTGTCAAAATTACTGTTTGGTAAGTGGTATATTGCAATTTCGTATTAATGAATTAATAATTTGAGATCCAATGAGGTACCAGCCGCGCCATCGCTACGGCTACGACCTGGTGGGGATAAAACCGGTAACGAAAGATGGAGGAAGGGATACTTGTTGGTGGGTGTAGAGTTGCAAACTGACCGTCACGTTCAAAATGTCCGTCCGTCATTTATCAAGTTGTCGGTCATAATCGTCATTTACCGGTCATTAATGGTCATTTAAAGTCACTAACGACATTTATAAACCATAGCAGCAACGAGGCATAGTTGTCATAGTTGATAAATAAAACATGGTTTAATATGAATGAAATTTAAAATGTATTGCAATAATACGACAAAAAACTAAAAGTCATTCATCTATAAACATAAAACCTAAAATTCCTCGTCTTCTGATTCAACTAGCATCGATTGATCGATGTATTGTTAAATTCTAAGGAATCAAAATACTCGTAGCAGTCGTCAGAGCGGTCAGCACTGTCAGCAGGATCGGACGATGCCCCGATTTCCATTTCGTCACAATAACGCAAATTCTGTCTAATTGTTATAAGCATGTTCAGGCGGTCTTTAGTTAGTCTATTTCGCAACTTTGTGTGGGTTATTGAAAACAAACTCCAATTGCGTTCTGCTCGCAGCAGCCAAGCTTGGAGGGATACCTAAAATCCTATGAACTATGGGATAAGCATCTTCTTTTAACGCAAACCTCAGTCACCATAGTTGAGGTGCAATGGCTTTAACTGTTGACCATGCGGAGTAGCATTTACCAAAAAATCCTGTTTTGGTACGAAATTCTGTGACATTGACCATAACCTTTGTACTGTTCAAAGAAAGGTATTTCTGCTTGTGAATGCACAAAGTTGGAAGCTTCAGCCATTTCATCGCTTGTAAAACCTGAGCCAAGGTACCTTGGATCCAACAAATTGGCTGCCAAATGAAATTATTGAATACAAAAGTTACGGCGATTTGAAACAGCTGCCCGAACTTAGTCATTTTCCGACTCTGAAAAAACGTCATTTACGTAGAGACCACCTTCAAAAACAGCTCTTGCAAAGCTTGCATCTGCGGTTTCCTTATCTGTGGCTGGTTTTGGTTGTTCAGATGCATTTACTAGAGATATTTAATTAACAGAGTGATTATTCAAATCACTCTCGTAATCTCGTATAATGAACACGAAGGTTTTGTACCAATGGAATATGCAAGCTCGGCGTCATTTTTATGAGTATCTTCAATAAATATTTTATTTGTAACTCCCACATTACTCGTCATTTTTTCGGAAAATAACGTTTTATATCACTCCGGGCATTTTTGCATATGTAAAAGCATTCGAGTTGCATGAGCATTTTTATACTCAGTATTGCAATAAATGCAAACTACGTGTTTTTTGTTTGCTGAAGCACCAATTATTTGATAATGCGCCCAAATATCTCCAACCATCCGCGGCATGTTATTTATTAATACGCAAATGTAGACACTTGAAAATAAAATTAAACAGAAGCCAGCATTCATAAGCTAAGTTAGAACTTTATAAATGGAGTTTAGATAGGTTAGTGGGTAATACGTAAAATGCGTTCACCTTACCAACATACGTTTGCAAATGTAAACATTGCTAACACATACTTAACCTAACCTACTTTCGTTATTTAAGCGTGTCTTATATCATGACAATGATAGATAGATTTATAAATGATGTATATAATTATATTTCATAAATTTACTTATCGAATACCGGCCATAGGTATTTTTGAAAAGTAACTTATACTATTCAGAATAAATGTCCAATGTGACAATAAATGTCGAAAATGACCAGACATTTATCATAAATGACGGTCAGGTATTGAAAGTGACGGTCAGTTTGCAACTCTAGGTGGGTGTCATGCAATTATGAACCGCTACGTCATCTGCAATCAGAATTGCCGCTCTCAAATATATAGGCTTCTAATTAGGTATTACGTTTAATAAGCGTTTTATTGTAAGGTAAAACGCTGCTATTATTTATTATTCAAATATTTATATTATTTAAATGTTATATGCAAATATGTTAAGCCAATAACTTTACTGATAAATGTTAAACTTGATCTTTATATCAAATTCTTTATATCATGTTCATACATGTATATCATCATCATCAGTTGTTTTAAATTCCTGAAAAATAACTCCAGTTGCTACTCAAGAGATAGGCTGCAGGTTGCGGGGATTTAAATCAGTATCTATCTATATCTATACATATAATAAAGCAAAGTAGGGTCAAAAATCTGTACATTCAAGAAATTTTAAAAAGTAAGTTAGGATCTCTTAGAATTGATAACAGAACCCATTTCAATGATTTTTACATTTTTTGTCTGTCTGCCTGTTAATTTGTTCGAGCATCACGTCGAAACGGCTGAATGGAGTAAGATGCAACCTTCACTGGCACGTTAAATGGATCACCTGTCAGGTTAAAAACTGCGGACGAATTCGCAGGCATCAGTTAGTTTAAAATAATTATTTTCTCCTTATTGTAGGACACAAACTTGTATGTAGGAAATAGCTTCCTATTATTATATAAGTAAGTAAACACTTTATTGCACAAAACAGGATATACATTAACAAAATGGAATAAATAGAAAAGTACCAAGGCGAACTTATCCTTATGAGGGATCTCTTCCAGCTAACCTCTTATATTGCCTCATTAAAAGTAAAATAATAAACAAAAGACGGAAAAGAACAAAATTAAGAAATTAATAATGGTGACAATAGTTATTTATTATACAAGGGGGCAAAGTTGTTGTTTAACTCTCGGGCTTATATTGAGACCCGAGCAAGCGAAAGATTCCAAAATTGAGCCACGAGCGTAGCGAGTGGTTCAATAACTGGAATCTTGAACTTTACGAGGGTCTCAAGGCACGAGAGTTGAACAAACTTTGCCGCCGAGTGTAATACAACATTTTTCCCCTCACTATTGCGAGGAAAATACAGACTACATACGATTATAAATCTTATCCACATGTAAGTTATCTTGAAGAAACCATCAAAAATCAATTTCAAAATTCGTCATACTAGATTGAGCGTACTTACACGCTCCTGATACTTAGATATTGCCAGCAGCTTACCAAGTGCGGGATAAGACATGATCACCTGACCAATTTAAGGTGTGATCTCCGATTACGCATATTTACTATGGGCATATAGGACTCACTTATACTGGACTGGTGGTAAGTGATAGGAATTAGATTACTTTGCCCCACATGTGGATAAAATGCGTTTTTCCACGCTAGTTTTAAAGGACAAAACAGCGCTTTCCGAGCTAGTGAGGGGAAAACTTATTTGTTGTTCTATTTTTGCATGTATATGTAGCTATATATCATAGATAAATAGGTCACCTTAGCAAATATTATTTTCATAAAACGAACTTATATAATTATAGGAAGTAGCAGGGGTCTGTCTCTAATCATTAAAAATCAAAGATTAGTTCCATCCATCAACCCAGTCTGCAAAAATGAATAACAGTATATTTTCCTTTCAGAAAACCAACAACCATGTGGAAGACCTCATAAGTTTCGACGTAGATGACAACAAAGCAAACAATGTACAAACCATCATAATCAATGATGACATGAAACATTTAGGTGACAGTTCCCCCGAGTACTGACCAGTGCCTTAACGTCATTAGTTTTAAGTTTACTTACTTTAATATTCATATATTTCAATACTGGTGCTCCAAATACTGATGTTCTGTTTTTTTGAAGCCTTCGTCTAAGTTTAATTAGCTTCCCTGTGTTTGTTATTATTACAAAGAGGAAGCATTAAATTATGCATGCGAGCTCCCTTTGCACCTTCTTTTTGTGACCCAAGCGCTGTGTATCTAGTGGTCAATCTAGCGATTGTGCTGTAGTTTCTTAGCATGGCATGCGAAGGGCTTCGCCCCTGAGCTTCCGTGCACCTTCTTAGCGTTGAAAAAGTCTGGAAAAAATCCGATTATTTCTCAGACGATTCGTTTTCGGATTCTTTCGGAAATAAATAATGAAAGTTTCCGCTCTAATTTTCAACTCTAAATCAATGTGTATTAGGTCTAATTTACACCTACAACACGGCTACATCGATGTCGTTGAGGAAGAAACAGTTAAAACAGACGAAAGGAGTGACAGCGATAGTGACATTATTTATTTCTTTAAAAACCCGAAAACTTCGGAAAAAACGAAAGTTTCATTAAATCATGAAAAAAACATTTGATTTTTTCCGGAAATTTCAACGCTACACCTTCTTCACAAACCCTAGCTTAGAATCTAGCGAGTGAGCTATAGTTTATTTTTATGCGAGGGCCATCGCCCGCCCGAGCCCCTTTTCTTCAGACTTCTAAATTTGACACTAGCTGTGAATTTAGCGATTGTGCTGTAGTGTCTTATTATGCGCAGGATCGGGTAAAGTAACGTGCTTTTGTGTCGGAGGCCAAGACGCCTAAGCGGTAGCAGCACATTCGTCTGAATTTTTAACCTTTTCAACACCGTGTCATACAAAAAAGTTGTCACTCATACATACCTACGCCACATGGCGCATCACCCAACTGTCAAAATTTAAGTTGAACTTTATACATGTGCTCTTAGATTGCCCTGTGGTTTATGACGGATTAGCCCGTCCTTGGCGTTGCATCCATAGTGTGGGTATATCCGTCGTTGGCGTCAAAATGATTCAGCTCTACTATGTACTTTTCTTCATCAAAAATATTTTAGTGCCAGTATTTAGAACACCCAGAACAATGAAGTATTTTCACAATATTGTGGTTATTTAAATTTTGTTTAATTTCAAGATTTGTTGATTTAGTATGAAAGTAAAAACAAATCTTCTCATTATTTAGTATGTTACTAGTGTGGATGGCATACTGTTGTTACTTAATGAATCGTTTTTGCATATTTCGTGTACATATCTTAATTATTACTGTTGGCTGTTAAAACGTATCTGCTTTAACATTTAATGCACTCGCAAACTCATACTAAGTAAACGTAAGACTTGCCTTCATTCTCTACTAAATTGATCAAGAAAATTTACTTTGAGGAAAATGTTAATCTGTGTTCCTGTCCATGCTAATCCGCGTTTTATGTTATGATTTCGATATTTGCCTCTTTGCCTAAAAACTATCCAGGAGAGGTGAATAATGTAATTGTAAATATGTATGTTATATTTTGGTTTAGTTAAGTTTTGGAGGGTGATTCCCTTAAAGCAGTTGTTGAGCTATTTTTAAGAGTCCCGCAAAATGTAAGACCGGTTTTTTTTTTTAATGCTATAGGGGGCAAACGAGCAAACGAATCGCCTGATGGTAAGCGATTAACGTCGTCCATGGACACCCGCAACACCAGTGGTGTCGCAAGTGCGTTGCCGGCCTTTAAGGTGGGAGTACGCTCTTTTCTTGAAGGTTTGAAGGTCGTATTGGTCCGGAAACACCGCTGGCGACAGTTCGTTCCACAGTTTAGCTGTGCGAGGCAGGAAGTTTCGGGAAACACGCACAGTTGAGGACTGCCAACCATCTAAATGGTGAGAGTGGAAATATTGTCGCGTAGGGCGGAAAGAAGCGGCAGGGATTAATCCGAACAACTCCTCGGAACACTCCCCATAATACATACGATAGAAAATGCAGAGTGAGGCCACATCTCTACGCAGCGCCAAGGGATCAAGCCGATCAGAAATACGTTGGCAGTTGACAATTCGAGCTGCTCTCCGTTGGATGCGGTCTAGAGGAAGAAGCTGGTACTTAGGTGCCCCTGCCCAAAGATGAGAGCAGTATTCCATATGCGGGCGAACCTGCGCCTTATAAAGCTGTAGGCGATGGGCCGGCGTGAAATACTGCCTCGATCTATTGAGCACACCGAGCTTCTTCGAGGCCAATTTGGCCTTACCCTCTAGGTGGCCGCGGAACTGAACTTCACTCGAGATGTCAACGCCAAGGATTCCAATACTGGCTGTGGCAGATAGGGGAGTGCTCTCAAAACGAGGTGACGCGACAAACGGAAGTTTTTTCGCGGTGAACGCGCAAACCTGTGTCTTTGTAGGGTTAAAACGGACCAAATTAAGCCGACCCCAATCTGAGACTTCTTTTAGGGAGGTCTCAATTTCGGACACAAGTTTGTTCCGGCTCTCAATGACGTTTTCCCGGTGGCGCGGCCGGTGTATGAGGCATCACCCGTACTATCATCAGCATAACAATGAATGCCGCTAGTTTGCAACATGTCATTGATATGCAGGAGGAATAGCGTGGGTGATAGCACACAGCCTTGAGGGACACCAGCATTCACAGACATTGAGTCAGAGCATTCACCGTCAACTACGACCTTAATGCTTCTGTCTGCTAGAAAACTGCTGACCCATTCGCATAATTTCCCGGGGAGCCCATAGGATGGAAGTTTCGAAAGAAGTGCTTTGTGCCAAACGCGATCGAATGCCTTCGCTACATCCAAACTAACTGCCAGTGCCTCACCTTTAGTCTCTATCGCCTGTGCCCAGCAATGTGTCAGGTAAACTAAAAGATCACCAGCCGAACGACCCCTACGGAAACCGGATTGTGGGTCACTCAGCAGCTGGTGATCCTCTAGGTACCAGAGGAGCTGACGATTGATGATGGACTCCATAATCTTAGAGAAAAGGGAGGTTATAGATATCGGCCTGTTCATTGCTTGTAGTGCTTGTCATTCATCATTATATCCACTTATTGTTGATTCGTTTGATTTACTTACATACTGTCATCGCAGTCTGCTCTACGAAAATGTCAGGAAATATGGAATCACAAATATATAGGGTCTTGCTACTCTTGCTATCTTGTTTTCTATTGGAACACTAGTGAGTCACTTAAGTTCAAACTCCGGTCAATCCATCTGCCTGATTTCTTCGACTCCCAAGCCCTGTAATTCGCTGGTAATCTCGCAGTTTTCTCCCCATACAGTACTTATGGCGTAGGAGATAAGGTTCACATTTCGCGGGCTTGGGTTGGAAAGCGCTTTTTCGCATGACGCGGGGTACTGAAGGGATTACCTGAGTTTGATGTTATAGCGACACTAGTGTTACAAGAATTTGTGCTCGAGTCTAAATAGTAGCGCTTTATCGGTTGTTCAATTAATTACTTTTTATGTCATTAGCGCATCGACAACCAACAAAGTGGTACCCTCTTGTCAAAAATCATCACATTTATTTGACATTGTACATCTTTAACTATAGTAGTATGGCTATATAGTAAAAGTCAACATTGTGGCTTGTGAATATGGTCCATTTCTAAACGAATCTCTTATGACATTAGCGCCTTATCGGCAACTGGTAAAGTGGTACCTTTTACTAAAAAACAATCACCTGTTCTGTTCTGTATTATTATTTTCTCTTGTAACTGTATTTCATCTGTGTGAGGTGTGAAATAAAGAGTATTGTATTTTATTGTATCACCTATACTTGTCATTACTTACTGTATAATTGTAATTGAAAAAGGGGGCATAACATCATTCACGCCTCGCCCCCGCAGTGATTAACACTAAGGCCCATATTACATTATCAAATATCTTTGATCATTGGTCTATATACCTCCCTTTTTCTCCAACCTGAAGAAAAAGGGAGGTATATAGACCAATGATCAAAGATATTTGATAATGTAATATGGGCCTTAGTGTTAATCACTACGCGGAGGCAAGGCCATGGACGGCATGTAATCTATGGTCAGAGATATGATCATATACGGTATAGTGTAATATGGGCCTGAGACTAGGGTTAGATGCAACTATAGTTTGATGTGTGCATGTTTGCATATGCTATATTTTTTCTTTGGGAATCTTGTCATCCTAAAGCAATTTAGTAATGAAGACATTTTATGATTGTCCCACATCTACTCAAAGTTGAGAATGTATTTTCAATATATCACAATGCTATTCATATACCTAACCTATTAAGAATACAAGATTATTAAATATATGTCTTAAGTTTGATTACTTAATTTGATTACCATTAGTATTTAATTCTCGATATAGATAACGTGTACAAGATATTTTTGTAATTATTTGTTTATAAAACTCTAAACTTATGTTTTATTTCAACTATTGTTATCTCTTCGCTCAATAATAATGAAACAAGAAATAAATATGAATTTGGTTTATTTCATAATATTTGGTAAATAAAGTATAACAAAATAAAACATTGGCAAGGAATGGCACAGGAATGTTACAAAAAGCTATAAAGCTATTATAAAGCACCATCATACACATTAGGGTATGCCTGAGCAGTTTGGACTGTGTAGACTGCACAGGTAAAAATGAGTATGTGTGGCATTCAACTGTGCAGTTTTATGTACAGCCAAAACTACGCAGGCATACCCTAACCTGTATGGCCTGCTTTAAACTACAACAGCTACAGTCTTAATTGATCATCGGTAGACCTTATGCTCAATGGTCAATTCAGCATGTTTTTGATGATACAGTCAACTACAAAGATATGAATACAACCAAAGTGCCAAAAATATGTATACACGATCTTAAGGTTCAGGCAATAAAGTCCTGTATACATATTGTTGGCACTTTGGCTGTATTGATATTTTTGTAGTTGACTGTACATAGAAAATCTATAATAGATCACAAGCTAGCCCCGAAGAAAGGTGAATAATATTGAAAACAATGTAACTTCTTTAGTTTAAAATATTTTCATTACAGGCGGCTGATAGCTGTTCATTATTAGTCAAAGAAAAAGTGAGAGAAAGCCTAACTACAAGCATTTCTCTACAAAATAGTAGGTATACCTTTTACCAGTTTTACCGGAGTAGCTCTTACTCTATAAGGTGCCTGCGTGCGTCTTAGGAAGCAACCTCATAAAACCCTTTCATTATTGGAGCCTTCAAAATAACATTATTAACATTTACAAAACATAAACACGTAATAAAATAATTAAATGTGACTTAAACGCTAAAGCAGTCATAATTCTTAACCCTTTGACCGCCGTTGTCACCTATACAAGACAACGATAGTACGATACACTAACGCCGTCGTCTTGTATACAAGACAAAGTTTCAACCGCTTACTAAATGGTAAAATAATAGAATTTAAAAATTATTTTGTACTCGTGTCAACTTGTTGACCCTTTGTTTTTTCATACATTTACTTTTTAAGCAGGTATATGAATCCATTGTTTCATAATAAAGGATTTAAAAAATATGCTTATAATTTCTACATTTTTCCGTGTCACTGTCGCCGTTGGCATGTATAAAAGACAGCTAGGGATGGGAAAGTTCAATTGATGTGCAAGTTTTTAAAATGAATATGTTTTCACGATCTGGTTTTATTTAAGCGTTCAAACATTTAATTGCCAATTATTGTCATTGTTGGTAACTACTCGTAGTAAGTAGGTATATGTAGAAAAAAAAGGCATAATAATGGATAAAGTTTAGGCAGCTTCTTCAGTAAATTGTCCATTGCGGTTTATTTGCCGAATAAATTATTGACCGCAGTGACAGCGGAGGTCTACATTTTAACTCGATATATATATATATAACCGATATATACAGTATGTATCACAACGAAGAGCAAACCTTAAAACTGGTTGACGGGGAACTCGAGTACAATGTAATGACGTGCATTTCACGTGCCTAAATACATGTTTTATGGCATAAAATTACTAAATGAATTACTCGAAGACCATATTTTTGCAGTCGGTTAATGGTTTTTGTAACATCCTATAGGGTTTGTTTACGTTTTTGATTTTTGACAGTGCATGCGTATTGCGTACTGTTGATATGTAGCTAGGGGCAACTAATTAACATTAACGTTGTTATGTCAATACACATGCGCTTTGAGTTCCATTTATAAGTAACCTAGGTAATTATTTTAATAATGGCTGTAGTCATAGGCAACGCGCAAGCGCTTTGTTAACTATTTGTTTGTAACTAGGTAAAAATCCAAACTTCAACAAGGTTTGACGCCTGTCTGTCAGTTGGTAATTTAAGAAATGTCATTTATAAGATTGTAAACAAATAATACAGGGGAGGTGCAACACAATAATAATAAATGTATATTTTTATACCTCACGTAAAACCTGTCGTATTTTTGATGAATTAGGTAAGTACCATGCTCATATTTATGATCTAAACATTAACGGGTTTCTTGTTTTGCCTTTCATTCTGATACATACTGTATATATATATTATTAAATCCACCTGTTAGTTTTCTCCGAAAACCCTCCGGTAAGTATGTAAATTTATCGAGACACGATGCGCGTCCCTAATCTTATGGTTTATAAAGTTTACGTACCGACAAGCGCTTATGCCGTTGACTCAGACGCTATTATTACTTAACTCGCGCGTAAACAGTATTTGTCAGTCGGAACTAAAGACGAGCCCTGCGCGCCGTTGACATGTATAGAAGACTAGTCGTACAGACTAGTGCGGTGATATTACTTCATGATTCGATAATGTTTAGTTGTTGTTTTTCATGATAAAGTCCTTTATTTTCAACATTTTCTTGTATAGTAAATCTGTTTAGTTT
Source organism: Lathronympha strigana (assembly GCA_949128165.1). Lineage (NCBI taxonomy): Eukaryota > Metazoa > Arthropoda > Insecta > Lepidoptera > Tortricidae > Lathronympha > Lathronympha strigana. The sequence goes on from OX421911.1 coordinate 9,729,935, forward strand.
AGAAATTTTGAGAGAAATCTAAGTTTGGAAATAAAAAAAGGCAAATTGAGAAGAATTCCACCTTTAATTATGAATATCGATATCACTATTTGCAATCCCTAAACTTTTTATTAGTTGTTTACTTAAAATTTGCTCTGGCGTGTGAGTGAGCGTCTTGGCGAACAGGGTCCGGCGGCCAAAAGGTTAAACTAATTACAGGTACATGCACGAATACAGTCTTTACAAAAAAATTACAAGAATTATACATAACCATAGTGGTAAAACGAATGATATCAATTTAATTTTGGCACGGTAACCATTACATTATGATTAGGATAGGAGTACATCAAGGTTCGGCACTGAGTCCGCTATTGTTTAACCTGGTCATGGATCTTATTACCAAAGAAATCCAAGCTCCTTTGCCGATGAATCTCCTGTACGCCGATGACATAGTTCTCATCGATAATACAGTAAGTGAGATACAGCACACACTACACCTCTGGGTCAACGCTCTGGAACAAGCAGGTCTCAAAGTCAGTCGATCTAAAACCGAACACCTGCATTGCAGGTTTACTGATAGAACCCAAACGTCGACTGTTTGCTACCCTGACTCGAAACCGGTACCAAAAGTTAAGCAGTTCAAGTACCTTGGATCAGTTATCACAGAAGATGGAAAAATAGAGGATGATATAGCGCATCGAGTCAATGTAGGCTGGCAAAAGTGGCGCTCACTGACGGGAGTACTCTGTGACACCCACATGCCTGTACGCACTAAAGGAAAAGTCTACAAGATGGCGGTTAGACCAGCGCTGCTGTATGGATCGGAGTGTTGGCCTGTTAAGCAATCCAACGTGCAAAAACTTCACACGGCAGAGATGAAGATGCTTAGGTGGTCTGGAGGGGTTACACGGCTTGACAAAGTGAGAAACGAATATATTCGTGGCAGTTTCAAGGTAGCCCCTATACCAGACAAGATCACAGAAAACCGACTAAGGTGGTATGGGCACGTTAGGCGAAGGGAAGAAGATTACGTGGTCAAAAGAGCACTGAATCTGCCGGAGAAAAAGAGAGGCAGAGGGCGCCCGCCGTCAACATGGTGGACCAGTATGGACCAGCTAATAAAAAATAATGATTTACCTGACCCGACAACCCTCGACAGAATCTCGTGGCGCAAAATAATTAGGAGAGCCGACCCCACCTAAAGTGGGATGGAGCAAGGAAGAAGAAGAAGAAGAAGAAGAACCATTACATTATGATTAATGTAATGGAAAGAGGACTACATTTTCATACTATTTTATCAGGTTGTTAATATGACCTCTTCTCAGTGATAACTTAGTCAAATTGTCCTACCACGGCCTAAGGTCCCTAAGACTTAGTCCTTTGTAATTTCGATGAAATTTACCTAAATCATTTTCAATTGGAATAAGAGTTGAGTTGGTTTTGTTTTGTTAACCTTTGGACCGCCACATTCGGCCGCGGCCGTCTTTGGAAATTTTTGCCATGGACGGCTACAGTCGACAGCATCCGTAACTTAATTTTGCTTAAATAATTAAACATATTCCATCGCCGTCTAGTGTTCAAAAGGTTCATAAAACATCGACTCTATTTCCTTCACTGTAGGTTAAAATTACAATAGCATTTTTTTGCAATACGGCTTGATTAAAGCAAGTCGGTAGCACTGGCAGGGTTGTCAGTGAAGAGTTCGTGCACGGTGTGCGCCAGCCGCCGCGCCTGCTGCACGGCCGTGGTCGCGGGCAGCAGCCCTAGGTGCACGCATATAAGCTCCTTGATGGTTACTCCTTGGGTGTCGTTGGGGAACGCGAGCTCCACCAGTTGTCTGGAAGTTAAAGTTGTTTGGGCTTAAAAAAACGGCCAAGTGGGAGACTCGCCCACCGAGGGTTCTGCACAAAGGATGCTTCTCCCACCCCCATACAATGCGGTGTAACTATTTATAAATACTGGTGGCACGGTTACTCACGTCAATAAAGTCGAAAATAGCTCGACATGTTGAGTGTGCGTAGAGCAGCCGCCGCGGCCGGACGCATGATTCATAAGTAGGTACGGTCGGCTTCATAAATATATATGTAGATACCTGTATTCAATTTTGTATTTCCCCAGTATTAAGTTCCGAAGTGTATACATATTTTGACGACCGGTTGGCTTAGTTGGTAGTGACCCTGCCTGCTATGCCGATGGTCCTGGGTTCGAATCCCGGTAAGGGCATTTATTTGTGTGACGAACACAGATATTTGTTCCTGAGTCATGGATGTTTTCAATGTATTTATGTATTTGTATATTATATATATCGTTGCCTGAGTACCCGTAACACGCCTTATTGAGCTTACTGCGGGACTTAGTCAATTTGTGTAAGAATGTGCTGTGCTGTAATATAATATTTATAGACGTGACTGTACGTACCTATTCATACCAAAACATAACATGAGGGACTGTTCCGAAAGATGTCGAGCTATTTTCGACTTTATTGACGTGAGTAACCCGATATAAGTATATTAATAAGTCTGATACTCCTCCGCTGCAATTTACCGCCGGTTAACCGTTGCAATTTAATATCAGTATGTCTCACGAAAGTTTAAATTATGTCTGATACTCTTGGGAGTTTTGTTTGCAATATAGTTGACAATAGGAAAGCCACCATCAATGCCGTAGGTACCTGTAGAAGGAGTTGAGGATGTCCCCGGGCGGCGGCAGCGCGCGCACGGCGGCGGGGTGCGGCGGGCGGGGCGGGCGCGCGGGCGCGGCGCGGCGCTCCCACCACAGCACCGAGCACGCGTGCAGCGCGCCGCGCCGCCACGTCGCCGCGCTGTAGCCCTCGCGTGTTAGCGCGGCGCAGCGCGATATTATGTTGTGCACCTGACACAGATTTACATCACAGATCCAACGAACTGGAAACTTGCGATTAGTGATACGCTGTTCTCGGTAATTTACCCAATTTGTATGGGGAAAGCTACCCCGTGCGGAATATTCCTTATAAACATCGGGTAAATTACCGAAGTTACCGAGAATTGTAACATCACTACTTACGATCCGCTAAAATAATGCAATTTAAAAAGCTTAGTATTGATCATTTCACCTAGAATTAAAGAATAGTACATGACTACTAAAAATAATGCAATTTAAAAAGCTAAGTATTGATCATTTGACCTAAAAATTATTAGTATAAAGGGAAAATCGATCCAAGGATGTCAATGACAGCTCCACGCGACAGTTTCGCCAATAGTAGGTAAAGGACTTGCGCAGAACTCCATAAGGCTCAATTTCGCTTACATAATCGGCAATCGCGATTATGGTCGTATGGCATGGAATACGAGGGGCGTTCAATAAGTAATGATAATGATAAGGACGCAAATAACTTTTAACATATTTTACTTTATTTTTCAATATAGTCACCTTTCAAGAGTATACACTTATTATATCTTTTTTCTAAATTTAAAATTCCGTTTTAAAAAAAATCTTATTATAGACCCCTTAAAAAATCCTGTACCGCGGCGATCACGGCGTCATCATCATCAAATTTCTGACCTCTGAGGTGCTCTTTTAACCGCGGAAATAAATAAAAATCGCTAGGAGCGAGGTCTGGTGAATATGGCGAATGCTCCATCAATTCAAAGCCAGCATCTTTGATGGCAGCCATCGCTACTCTTGACTTATGTGCGGGGGCGTTGTCCTGGTGAAACAAAACACCTTTGGAAAGTTTCCCTCGACGTTCCTCGCGTATAATATTACGCAGTTTTTTTATTTGTTCCGCATATAAATTCCCCGTAATTGTAGCTCCATGATCGAGGTATTTAATCATAACAACCCCTTGGCTATTCCAGAAAAGGGAGCCCATGACTTTACTGGCGGATGGTATTGCTTTAAATTTCTTCGGAGTCGGAGATGATGGTCTCTTCCAAGTCATAGATTGTTGTTTGGTTTCTGGGTCGTAATGGTGAAGCCACGTTTCATCCATTGTTACAAAACGAGCCAAAACTCGGTCAGGATCTTGCTGTAACAAGTCCAAACCAAACAGCTCTGTGAAACCCGCAGTCTGGTTTGTTTCTGAGTGTCCGTAAGCATTCTGGGTACCCAGCGTGTTGATACCTTTTTCATGCCCAAATAGTCATGTATTGTATTATATTATGAACACTCCCTACAGAAATCTTTACTTCTTCAGCTATAAAACGAACAGTAACACGACGATCGGTTAAAATTATTTTCTCAATTTTTTTATCTATTGTCCGGTCACTGCAGTGTTCGGCCGCCCTGAGCGTGGGTCGTCATTGGTGTTCGATCATTCTCTTTTAAACTCGGCACACCACCGTGCAACCGTAGAATAAGAAGGAGCGTGAACCCCTTATGTTACCTGCAAATCTAAATTAACTTGCTCAGTAGTAAAATTTTTCAAGCAAAGGTATTTAATCACCGCACGAACTTCAATTTTCTCCATTTTTACCATTTGGTCCCGACACAACGAAATGAATGTGTTCTATTTTTAAAAAACAAACGACTATCAAGTTATTTTTTATTTATTTTTCATAACAATTAAATGGGCTATGCCCGCCAGTACTTTTTAATTTATTTGCTAAAGAGTTTATATGTCATTCTCATTACTTATTGAACACCCCTCGTATTCCTTTGTCATCTGGCTTTCAAAAGGTTAAATATTTTACGGCCTAGTCGGTGGTGACCTTGCCTACGAAGCGGGAGATCTCGGATTCGAATCCTGATCAGGGCATTTATTTGTGTTTATCACGAATATTTGGTTGTTTTCTATGTCTTCAAGTATTTATATGTAGGTATCTATCTATTATATATGTATAATGTATGTATAATATCGTCGTCTACTACCCACAACACAAGCCTTATTAAGCTTACCGTGGGACTAAGTCAATTTGTGTAAGATTGTCCCATAATATTAATTTATTTATTTGCTACACTTACGGTATGCGGCGACAGCATGTCCGCGCAGTCGGCCATGTCGGGCGCGAGGAAGCGGCCCGCGGTGCGGTCCACGTACACGAAGTGTATGAGCCCGGGGAACTCCTCCACATACTTGTGCAGCGTTAGGGAACTCGCGTCACTAGAGCCCGTGCACACCCCACATTACACATTAAGCGAAAATATTGTCAAACACACAGCTATACATCAATGAATTGAATAATCTACGAGTATAGTCTGACAAGCCAACGATCGCAGTAACAGTAGGACAAAAAACTGTATCCATCCCTTTTTTTGTGGCGATAATACTATGGATGGCCGATGGCCGTTGGGGCGGAAAGGTTCTCAAGTGGCGACCGCGTACCGGAAGGCGCGTGGGTAGGCGCCCCGCAAGGTGGACTGATGACCTGGTGAAGGTCGCAGGACTCCGCTGGATGCGGGTGGCGCAGGACCGGTCATTGTGGAAATCTTTGGGGGAGGCCTATGTCCAGCAATGGACGTCTTTCGGCTGAAATGATGATGATGATGATGAATACTATAGTATATGGTATACCGTAAGAAAAATACAGTATGATACTCTCTATCCTACTGTTACTGCGTTCGATTGCTTGTCAGACTATAAATTGTCTCGTGACATTTGCACGCAGAACAAGAAAAACTGTCGGTATTAAGTTTTAATTTTTCCGCGCGTTTCAATACTCAGATATTTGTAGGTATGTTTTGTTATCAATCCTGTATAGAAACCGGTAACACTGCCAGAGTATTAAAAATAAAGTGAACCTTCTAAAGTCTACACAAAAAAAGTTGACTGTCCATATAAAAATATATATATATATATATAAAATAAGTAACAAGTTTCCATTCGCATAAATCCTTATCTACAGTCGCCGTCAGTTATATCGGAGCGGCCAAAGTGTTCGAAAAAATATTTGAACACGACTCTAACGCCTTGACGATATAAGCCGTATTGAGATACGTGTGACCACCTTGCCGCTCTGTTATAACTGATGGCGACTGTACATTTACATTTGTAAAAGCTATATCAAAAACCTACAGGTAGTTCGTATAAATAAAATCATATCTACCTTTTTTAATTTAATTTAAGCTAGTGTTTTGAAATGCTTTACTAGTAACTAGCGTCTAGCAACTCTAGCACGGGAGTGTTTCTTTATGCAAGTGAGTGGAATCTACATTTATAATTTGGATATAGTTTCAATAGCTTTAGGATGTTCTAAGTCACGAAACAATTTGTGCAAAATCAAAATCATGCAGGAAGCTTAAGAGGGCGCTACTCTCCAGTGACGTCCTCATTGGGGGGATTTTGTTTTCTAATAGGCCATTATATTGCTGTATTTGTATAAGTACAGTTTTATATTACTTATTTTTAGCTTTATAACCTAATCGGAATATAGTGTTCACTTTTCGCCGTTTAGGAGATAAAACAAAAAATAAGCAAAATTAATCTATGCGCCATAGATCATAAATTGGGGAATTAGTAGGACTCCAACGAAAATATGGTGGATTATAGATAAATGGAATGGTTTCACAGAAAACACAATCTTTGAATGAGGGCTCCACTGGGCGCTAAGCGCCCTTTTAAAAAACTAAGAGCAACTAATAATTTAAATCGTATTAATTTGTACGGAAATGCATGTATAATAAGCAACTCTTGACACCTACGATGTGTAGTAGGGTTAAGAAAAACCATGGTTCAAGCAAAATGTGTAATGGCCGTTATACTCGGCAGTTCAATCTCACAACACTGTAATATGAACATACACCGGTTTCGCGGGGGCAAATCTGTACTGACGTTTAATAGTGCGAGGACACATTAAACTAATTTTATTAGTTGATATCGATAAAAATGACGTACAACCGTTGTGTAATTTCAAGAATTTGAATGAAGAAGAAGTGTATGTAGTTACATACACAAAAATAAACTTTTTGAGGAATTAACTTTCTTTAATATTTAATATAATTTTCATAATATACAATCAAAATTTTTTCCACATTTTCAGACTTTAATCTTCGTCGCCTGGGTGATAATATCCATTTTAGCCAACTAAATGACCTTTCTAGGTCAACAGTAGTAATTGGAGCAAATTCAAACAATTTATAGTATTGATGAATTTCTGTTATATGACTCAGTTCTATTTCTTTTCCGGATACCAAATCATTTAATGTTGTTAAAGTTGAAATGCCGACGTTTTTCTCTAACACTGTTTGAAGTTTTTTGTGAATAATTTTGCCTTGAGGATTCAAACGTAATCTTGATATATGTAGGTACTTTTAACTTATGGACAAAAATAAAATTTATTTATGGTTAAAAATTTATTTTTATGGATGTCGATAAACTAAGTCGATTTTTAATGAATCACTAGCACTGGTACATTTTTGCCCCCGTGAAACCGGTGTATGAATATGAACTTTAAAGTCTAACTTTCTTAACAGCCATAAATACAAACCCCTTGTTTCCTAATATATGTTCTTCTGGTTCTTCATAAGGTTAAACGTGCAAAGTACAGTCAGCCACACAGCTACGAAGACTTTATTGCATAAGCGTTAAGCTGTGGCTGACTGTACATTGCAAATACGAGCTTTTCCGAGAAAATACGAGGGGCACGAGGGCAAAACATTACAGAGGCGAATCATTCATAGAACTCGATTCCTACCGGCTTCCCTTGCGTGAGCCAAACTAGCACATTTTTCCTTGACGACTCAAAGAAAAAGCAAGCCAAATCAGTTTCGGCTTGCCCAAATAACATTTTGACACTCCGCCACTGAAACATTATGCTCTACATCTGTACAGTCACCTGCAATAGTATATGACGCTGTGAAGGCCGCAAAAATATGTGACACAGTCTTGTTTGTACCGCCTTAAGAGCGTGTCACATATTTTTGCGGCCTTCACAGCGTCATATACTATTGCAGGTGACTGTACCTATGCTCTTCCGTACGAATTTAGTATAGAAGCGCGACCATTTCAGTTGCGTCAACGTTTATGATCTGTCCTCGTACGAAATTTACAAAAGAAAATGATCTAATTAAGTTTGTTATTAAAATGGTGTAGGATTAGCGATCATAAAATGTGTAATGGGTCGGTAACGCGCATGTGACACACCTGGAGTTGCCGGCGTCCATAGACTTCGGTGACTGCTTTCCATCAGGCACCGGTGTGAAGTTAGCGGCCGAAGTTTCCGGCCAGCGATAACCTGACCAAATTAAGAAGTCAACAAATTGAGTTAGTAACTACAGACGTAATAAAGCAGTAGCAGGTTTAAATCGCATCACAACTGAAAGAATGTAATGTAAAACCTTCATATTTAAAAGCGAAAAAAACTCAAACAAACAAATCTTCCTAGATATCTATCCTTTGGTGGCAATTAATCGTTCTTTTGATTCAGTTCTAAGCAATAATATGGTTTCAAATTAATACCACTAAATCTGTAGAGTCATACCTATCATAGAAATTTCTCAGATCTTAGTTATCAGGCTAGTTAAATTTTCAACAGCTATTTTGATCTTGATAAATATGAAGGTTTTACATTACATTCTTTCAGTTGTGATGCGATTTAAACCTGCTACTGCTTTATTACGTCTGTAGTTACTAACTCAATTTGTTGACTTCTTAATTTGGTCAGGTTATCGCTGGCCGGAAACTTCGGCCGCTAACTTCACACCGGTCCATCAGGCGGGCTGTATGTGCTGTATGCTTGTTTGCCACCGAAAGATGTTTTCAAGTAAAATAGACCATGTGTGTGGCAACTGCGCTCTTTGTGAAAGCTTTATAAATTCATAATGTCAGTGTAGTTTGTGAACTTTGTGAGTCATGCACCAATCAGCGCCGTCATATCGCAAGTTCGCTCAGTAGACGGCGCCACTGATGCGTGGGCCTTGTTTTATAAATGCTTAATTTAAGTAACGTTCTAACGTTTCCCGCCCCACATTCCATTAGCGCCCCTAGCGACGAAATCACTCGCAGTAATCTCAATTGAAAAGGATATGATCCCATGCTAAAGTATCGCTGAGCCTTGATCTTGAGGAAGTCGACGTACGGCGCCATAGCAATCTTGACCTCCTTGAGCGGGCCCGCCATGTTCAAACTGGGTATGTCCGGTTTTAGCAACTCTGTATAACAAAAAAATTAAACAGGCCGTATTATGCTATTTTCGTTTCGATTTCGTGCTCGGGGCTTTCGGAACTAAGCTCTAAGTAACGTAAATATTTAACAAAAAATACAGGGTGACTGAATTCGACATATTCCTTGAACCCTTTCAAAACATTGTAAATGAGCTCTAGAATATCCCCTTTTCAAGGAATAGGCCGAATTACCATTTATTATGTATGCTGGCAGTTTTGTGGTGTGGGAAATGAATGAAAAGAAGTTTCATTTCAATGATTTGAAGCGTTACAGCCGTTTTTTGGCCTTAACTTGGTCAAGCAAAGTTCTCCAACTTTTCACCACTAAAGTTTTCCTGTCCGGTTCGATGCCGTCTAACCACCAGAGCTAGGACCTGCTCTACTACTGCCTCTTTCTTTGTGGTAACTTCAACAATAAAAATAATTAAAAACTAAAATCTGAATACAGAAGTGCGGGAGGAGTATACAACCTGTTTCAACTCCCATTTTATTTCATACTTTGATGAAAGTTTGTTCCGGCTGAAATTGTGAAAATTTGAGAAATTAAGACCTTTCAAATGAAACCCCAAGTGATCTAGTTACTAAACTTTTAATATTTGCCCCCCATCATATCAGGCATTTTTATAGGAAATAAAAAGATGTGTTTAATCATTTTACTTTGTATGCTTCTGGGTTAGCCTTCTTCGTAACTATTCCAAATGTCACATCGATAGCTTAAGTAGTTCCCGAGATATTTAACGATGTGACAGACAGACAGAGCGTCGTGCCCATAAAGGTTCCTTTAAAGGAACCTTTAAAAGAAAGAAGGAACCCTAAAAAATTACAATTTACCAGACCAACATCCCTCGACAGAATGTTAAGGCGCACAATAATTAGGAGACCCGGGGTAATTAAGTGGGGTCACTTAAAGTGGAATCAAGTAAGAAATGAATGTTTATTTATTTTAATTAGTGGTAAGCATCGTGGGACACACATACTATAAACAACATACTATAAGCTAGATAAGAATCAAAGAAAGAAAGAAAGAAAAACGTTTATTCGGGACGCTTCAGTGTACAAAAATATAAAAGTCAGTACGGTTAGAATTAGCGTCTACTCAGCTTGATGTCAAGGTACCTTTTGCGTACCTTGACACTGGTCTTCCGCAGAAACCTTTTCAATAAAACGTGACATGTTTCACAAACACACAAACATGCATGTAAGATAAGGATGCTCTTATTTTTCATTAAATAAAACCTGCATATATATTTACTTTATATAAGTCTCTTGTAGTGGCTGTTTGTTTACCTAAATAAAGAGAACAAAAAAAGACTAGGAGCCGTAGAACACAAAATGGATCCAAACCTATGACAGTCTCGAGCGCGGTGTGCATGGCCGCGGCCGCGGTCTCGGGGGTGAGCGGGGTGGTGGTGGCGCACGACCTGCGCAGCTCGAGCATGCGGCTCGACAGCCGCGCGCAGAGCGCAGCGTTCGCTTTGTTCTTGCGTAACGCGTCGGTCGTCTGAAAAGGACCATACGGAAGTACGGAACATAAAGACCGTACACACTTATTCATTTTTAAGCAGAAATTTCTGCGTATCATAGCAAATTTCTTAGAAAGTAAGAAAAAGTGAAAGGGATGCATCGCTCTACCAACTGAGGCGCATACGCGGCATACGCCCTCGTAACTCAACATATATTGAGAAATTTGGGACCACCACTCTGTAGTTTTTTCCACTTTTACTTTACATTTAAGTAGTGTAATAGGCGGAACCCTGGGCAGGAGTTCCATGTAATATGCGGAGCCCGGGGTATGGGTTTAAGCACCAAAACACACAGAGCAGCGCTACATCTTGTATTGTCCGTCCCGTACACTCCCCCCCCTGCTTATATTACTAACCTTATATATAACTATCCTACGTGTCCTACGTGTAGTCTTGAGTGAAATAAATAATAATAATAAGAGGCAATCCCTTATCATGTGGAGAGGTGCTTAATCTACCTATACTTAATCTCTACTACATTGTCTACGTGATCAACGTGTAGGAATGCAACGTGCTTGCCTATCACAATAGCACTAAGAAAATTCTAGCATCCGTCTGACTAGATCTGCATGGAAGTCGTAAAACTTTCAATCTTTATTACACACATTTTGTAATCGTATTACATAGTAGTAAAATAAACCTTTGCAGTAAGAACCCTGTCCTCCTTCATGTAGTTCTGAGGGGACTTGATTTCTTACTATTATTTTTAAGTTTAGTGTGCCTACAGCTCTATAAGGCGCAGGTTCGCCTACATATGGAATACTGCTGTCAGTTTCTCCCCCTAGACCGCATCCAACGGAGAGCTGATCGAATTGTCGGTCGCCAACTGATCGGCTTGACCCCTTGGCGCTGCGTAGAGATGTAGCCTCGCTCTGCATTTTCTACCGCATGTATAACAGATACTTCTTCGAGGAATTGATCGGATTGATCCCTGCCGCTTCTTTCCCCCATCGATCTACACGACAATTTCCATCCTCATCATTTAGATGGTTGGCAGTCCTCAACTGTGCGGTTCCTTCAAACCTTCAAGAAAAGAGCGTACTCCCACCTTACAGGCTAGCAACGCACTTGCGATACCTCTGGTGTTGTGAGATTCCATGGACGGCGTTAATCGCTTACCATCAGGCGATTTGTCTGCTCGTTTGCCACCTATTTCATAAAAAAAAGTCTTACCTTCTTTAATGCAGCTTCCAAAGCATCGAGTGTGTTCGGCAGCAACTCCAAATTTCTTTGCAGCAGTAGTCGACGCAAGTTGGACAGAATTTGAGATGCCATGTTTGCCGCTATTCCCACCTCCCTATAAATTAAAGAAGGCATTCTTTTAACTGGCTGTAGGACACAGTGTGTACATGTTTTGCTGATCGTGCATCCCATAATTCGAGGTGCACGCCACAACGCGAGGGATGGCGAATTGGGGTATATGCTTTAGGTAAGCGTTTCTAGGACCTTGTGCCAATTACAATAAATAAAAAAATAAATAATATATTTCGAGTGACTTGTTTTAATCTCTTCCTTCTGATCAATGGGGTTCCAATCATCCGATACACAATCAGCAAAACATTTACACATTGTGTCATATACGGCCATGACGGGCTATGTTTTGAGCTTTTGGAGCAACTATTTGAAACAGAGGCACCGCCCGCGCACAGCTGCACCACTGCACTGTTCTGCTGCGAGAGCAGCGGCTGATGCACAGTGTAAGAAGGCTTCATACAATGAATCAGCTCCGGCGATTTTCGGGTCAAAGATGGCGGGGGCCCTTAACATGGACTTAAATCCTGGATATTTAAGTCAATCAAAATTGTAAAATATTGGAATAAACCGACGTTATCTTGGATTTTGTAAGAATAAATAAATAAATATTATGGGACAATCTTACACAAATCGATCTAGTCCCACGGTAAGCTCAATAAGGCTTGTGTTGTGGGTACTAGGCGACGATATATATAATAGATAGATACATAGGTATATATACTTAAATACATAGAAAACATCCATAACTCAGGAACAAATATTCGTGATAAACACACAAATAAATGCCCTGACAAGGATTCGAACCTGGGACCTCCTGCTTCGTAGGCAGGGCCACTACCAACTAGGCTAGGAGGCCGTAAAAAATAAAAATCGATATCTGACCAAGATGGTCAAGAATTTTTTTTATTACTTACACATAAAAAATTATAAAACATGTCACAAAAGATTTGTGACAGCCCTCAGCTTCGGAGAAGCCAAGACGCCGAACTATTAGGTTCAATGAACCTTGTCCAGAGCGTGTTGTATAGTCCTTACACTGTGGCTGTAGTGTACACAGTACCTGAGCTGTATGTCCCGCAGCACAAGCAGCACGAGGCGCGGCGCCACGCGCGCCACGTGCAGCGAGTGCGGCGCGCTCGGCGCGTGCGCACCGCCCGCGCACAGCTGCACCACTGCGCTGTTCTGTTACACTGTGGCTGTAGTGTACACAGTACCTGAGCTGTATGTCCCGCAGCACAAGCAGCACGAGGCGCGGCGCCACGCGCGCCACGTGCAGCGAGTGCGGCGCGCTCGGCGCGTGCGCACCGCCCGCGCACAGCTGCACCACTGCGCTGTTCTGTTACACTGTGGCTGTAGTGTACACAGTACCTGAGCTGTATGTCCCGCAGCACAAGCAGCACGAGGCGCGGCGCCACGCGCGCCACGTGCAGCGAGTGCGGCGCGCTCGGCGCGTGCGCACCGCCCGCGCACAGCTGCACCACTGCGCTGTTCTGTTACACTGTGGCTGTAGTGTACACAGTACCTGAGCTGTATGTCCCGCAGCACAAGCAGCACGAGGCGCGGCGCCACGCGCGCCACGTGCAGCGAGTGCGGCGCGCTCGGCGCGTGCGCACCGCCCGCGCACAGCTGCACCACTGCGCTGTTCTGTTACACTGTGGCTGTAGTGTACACAGTACCTGAGCTGTATGTCCCGCAGCACAAGCAGCACGAGGCGCGGCGCCACGCGCGCCACGTGCAGCGAGTGCGGCGCGCTCGGCGCGTGCGCACCGCCCGCGCACAGCTGCACCACTGCGCTGTTCTGTTACACTGTGGCTGTAGTGTACACAGTACCTGAGCTGTATGTCCCGCAGCACAAGCAGCACGAGGCGCGGCGCCACGCGCGCCACGTGCAGCGAGTGCGGCGCGCTCGGCGCGTGCGCACCGCCCGCGCACAGCTGCACCACTGCGCTGTTCTGTTACACTGTGGCTGTAGTGTACACAGTACCTGAGCTGTATGTCCCGCAGCACAAGCAGCACGAGGCGCGGCGCCACGCGCGCCACGTGCAGCGAGTGCGGCGCGCTCGGCGCGTGCGCACCGCCCGCGCACAGCTGCACCACTGCGCTGTTCTGTTACACTGTGGCTGTAGTGTACACAGTACCTGAGCTGTATGTCCCGCAGCACAAGCAGCACGAGGCGCGGCGCCACGCGCGCCACGTGCAGCGAGTGCGGCGCGCTCGGCGCGTGCGCACCGCCCGCGCACAGCTGCACCACTGCGCTGTTCTGTTCTGAAAGCCCTGCGATAAAAACCCATACATTATATACGTTCCAACTGTCTTTGTTAAGCAACCAGGGTCTACCCAACAAACACATTAGCCATAACAGCAACTCATTTAGAGTCCTGAGTGACATAGTAGTTTTATAAGACCCATAATAATAGTTTTAGGTGATACTATGGAAATAAACGGTCTTATTAATACACTGGCGCTAGTAAGGTGATATAATAGACATATGATTGCATAATGCAGCTAAAGGCTGTAATAAGGTGGTATTAACTGCCTCTTTATATATTATGGTTACCACTTTAAGTAGATTTTAACGCTGAAGGTTCTTTTGGGGTGCCCATTATAACTTACTCGCGCTATAGCTCTATAATCGTGTTATGTTTACCTTTTGGTGCTTAATGCCGCCTACAGTGTTACAACAGCTATAAAAATACTCGTAAGCCATTTAAGAGTGGCAACAGTAATTCTTATAGCTCTTAGTAATATAGTGATACAACTGACATAATTTTCCCTGTTAAATCACGTAGTTTTTTAGTGCTTGAAGTGCTATAACAGCAGTATGGAACCGTAGCTCTTCAAGAGTGTTTGTGCGAACATTATTACAGCCTATAGTTACAGCTCTAACCGGCGCGTTTGTACAAACAAGTGTGCTAACAAATTGTTTTAAAACCCTGTTTTAAACTTGTCAGTTCTACATAAGGTAAAATTATCACTTTTGGAGTTAGCCATGTGTTTAGAACGTGACACGCCATTTTGTTTACAAACAAACACAAAAATGCTTGAAATATCTAGAAATATTGTAATTGTTAAGGTCATTTTGTTCTGATATTACAATATCTAGTATGTTTAGCATAACCATTCACAAAACTAAAGATTATAATTAAGTTACTTACAAAAAATAAACTAGGCTACAGTATTTTTAGCATACAAAATTTATCAAAACATGTATATTTACAAGGCGCTTGAAAATTGAGATGTAAAATACCATGTATAATGACAGAAAAGTAATAACCGCAATAAAATTTCAGTTGAATTCTCTAATACGTGTCGTGAAACTTTGTGTACTCCCCAGGTAATAATTCCAAAACAGTCGCCATTATAAACAATCTGAATTGCACACTAAGCGTCACACAACACTGACCGTATATTGAAATTGTATTAAAATATTTTGACATTTAAAACTACAAATGATCTATAAAAGATTACATTGCGACGCAAAGCGATTGTTTTCACTACTGCAGCGTTCTTGTAACACTTTAAGTGATACAAGATAACATATCACAAGGTTATTAGAACTATAAGTAAAAATACTGCTGCTTTAAACCTTTATTATCAATTTCGGCAAGAATAATCCCTATTGTAGCACTATTATATCACTAGTTTATCACTATTGCACATAAAATGAACCACTGTAGAACTTTAAGCACTAACGTCGGTGCCTAATTGCGACTATAAGGGAGTTATAGCGTGCTATATCGCTAAATTTTAGGCCGCACTATCGCTATCAGTGTTTAATCGAAATAATAGTCAGCTTTTATAGAACTAGTTTTATCGCTAAATTGTTACTTGGGTATGATCTACTTCTTTGGTTTTGGTATGAATATCCAATGACATGTTTTATTTTAACATTACCCGTATAAAACAGTATACATTTTAGTCATCGCCCTATACATCTACGGAAAACCATAAATACTAAATTTAGAACTACCATTATCATATTTTTAATAACGAAAATATTTTACGTACAAGGCAGCCGGATTGTTTCGTCGTCATCGTTGTTCTCGCACTGTTGCCAGTACTCCTGCGCCGCGATGCATTGCATGCTCATCAGGATCAAGTCCGGCGGTGTTAGCTCTTCTGTGCCACGGCTGTTGGTAAACATAAGATATAGATACAGGTTGCGCAACGATTTACAGAGCAGGGTGCACTGCAGCCTCTTTGGGATTGGGTGACCGAGACGTGCTTATGCACAAACCGCCTCACGATTTTCGCGCTCATTAATTGTTGCGCGACTTATTGGTAGTTACAGTTAATAAATGGCGGCATGTCAAAAATAATTGTAGCTGAAGGCTAATTTGGCTTTCATTTTCTACATGACCAGTAAGTCTAACAGTAAAATAAATCATAGAAAAATCCTGTTTAAATACCACATTACTCATACTCAATCAAAACGTTGTTTATAGTGAAAAACATATTAATGTTTCTTGACCATACACTGTACCTGATTACCTACATAGTTTTTTGCCTCTAAACTAAATAAGAGGAAAAAACTAAAGTTTTGAGAATATAAATTTTTACTTGGAATATAATGCCAGCTGCTTATCCCCCACAAAAAGCATCAGATGATACTGCTGGTACTGGCCCTTTATCTGCTTAGAGGCAGTTTTGAGCGCGTTTAACGCTGCCCCAGTGGCGCCACTCTCGCCTATGATGCCAGTGGCTCCAGGTATTGAGTCCCCTTTGGTTCGGCTGTCAATTAACACGGAGAGCCAGTTGCGGTAGACTGGGGATTGGAGTCTGAGATAAAAAAAAAAAACAAAGTCTGGTTAACACTTTCCCTGTCGGGCAAAACTATTAAGGTATCCAAACTTTTTCGTCTGTGAGCTTTCTGGCTACCTTTTTACGGATTTGAAGTAGTGTTTCTTAACAGCCCTGATTTCGAAACAGTGGTATAATCCTTATTAACTTTACTTGACAAAAGTATTTACTTTGCAATTTTTGCTAGTCTAATACTTACTTACTTTTAATTGTGGTGTACTTTTTTAAATGTGTTTTGCCAACTTGCCACAAATAAACGTGTTCTATTTCAATGTCTATAATAGGTATACATTTTGTAAAATGGTGCATTTTACTTTAAAGATTATTCTTGGCTGGTCCTTTTGAAAGGCCAACAGGATTATTAAAATACACAGGGTTACTCACGTCAACAAAGTCGAAAATAGCATGACACGCAATACACGCATGACTCATGAATAAGGGACACATACTGTTCGGAAACATGTCATGCTATTTTCGACTTTATTGACGTGAGTAAGCTGATATAAGTATTTTAATATGTCTGATACTCACAGGAGTTTTCTAGCCAACAGGATAACAGGAAAATTAAGAAAACAACCGCCTATGAGCTCAGTCACCTAGCAATTTGCATAAGACTTAGTTTTATGTGATTTCATCAAAAACCTTTAGCAAAGAAACTTACAAATTAATGTTTTGGCCACAGATGTGTTGTACAAAAGTCTTCAAGTCCATCATTTCTCTTTGGGCATCATCAACTGACTGCTCACTAATTATCATGAAAATATGGTCCAACCACTGTAAAAAATAATTGTAGTTATTTGGACATTTTGGAAAAATTACTTTATTTGGCAGCATAAACACATTTGGCAAATCTTAGTTGGTAAGTTACTAGAGGATCAAAACTTTACATGTTGTCCCTTGCCTCGGATCTTATTGCCTCTCATATTCATATATTTTACCCCTCTTGTTATTATATTATATTTTCTTAAAGATAAAATCTAGCGATGATCCTATTTTAATGCAATCTGATCTCGCACGTCTTGATGAATACTGTGAAGTTAACAGTTTGGATCTGAACCCCTCTAAATGCTATGCTATGACTTTCTCTCGCCAGCGTAAATTAATCCCTTCTACTTATACATTAAAGGGCCAGCTCCTTCAAAAGGTTCCGGTAATAAAAGACTTAGGCGTTATCCATGATTCCAAACTTATCTTTGATGAACACATTAATAGTATTATAAGTAGCGCTCTTAAGTCACTAGGTTTTATAATGCGTACCTCGACCCATTTCACACAGGCTAAAACCCTAAAAATACTATACTGCTCCTTTGTTAGAAGTAAGCTCGAATACGCTTCTCAGGTTTGGAACCCTTGCT
Source organism: Lathronympha strigana (assembly GCA_949128165.1). Lineage (NCBI taxonomy): Eukaryota > Metazoa > Arthropoda > Insecta > Lepidoptera > Tortricidae > Lathronympha > Lathronympha strigana. The sequence continues at coordinate 9,747,924 of OX421911.1, forward strand.
ATAACACGTATATCGACAGAATAGAAAGTATCCAAAAAAAATTCCTAAAATACCTTTGTTTTAAATTAAAATGTCCATACAGCTCCTCCAACTACATAAACATATGCAAGAAGCATCATCTTGTGCCTTTGCAAAAACGTCGTGAAATAGCCGATATTACATATCTACTAAACATCACTAGTGGTGTAACGGATTGCTCTGAGTTGCTGAGCAAACTGCGTTTTAATACTCCAACTCGTTCAAAGAGATACAACCCCCCTATTGCAATAAGTAGTGCATCAACCAAATACAGGCAAAATAGTTTTTTGAGACGCGCCAGTTGTACCCTAAACAAGCTGTCAAACGAACTGGATATTGACATATTCAATAGCAAAATTCCTAGCGTGAGGCGTAATTTGGTTGAGCGATATTTTAAGTGAGCGTGTTGTCATGTCATAGTCTACATTATTATTATTATTTTTAACTTTATCGCAGCTTTATACACTTAGTATCTAAGCTTATGTTTTTTTTTTATTTTTTGTCGTAAAAAGTTTGTTAATTCTTGAATTTTTAATAGCAAAGCCATAGGCTTAAACATAGCCTTATAACTGTTAAAATTTTAGTTTTAGTTTTAGTTCGTTCTCGTGCGGTTTAATTCTGTAGTGTATAAGTTAAATACTATGTTGCTACTTGTGAGTTCCTATAATTGGCTCTTTGTTTTCATTATCAATGTATAATTTATGATTACAGCTGTTGGTTCTCCGAATAAAATAAAATAAAATAAAAATAAAATAAATTACATGCAGCCCGCAAGCCTCCTTGAATATTTTGTACAACATGTATCAAAGTGTGTCTTGTTTGTGTGATAAAGTCACTATTAACAAATGGCGGCCTGCATCAATTTTGTTAATTACTATATGGCCCTTGGTAGCCAAATGGTTGCCAACCCCTGTTTAAAAAGACAAACACAAGGTTCTTCTAAATCATATTACCTCATCAAATACAATAGTTGTGTTATCTTTGCACTGCATGGAAGAGTAGGTGTTCCCAAACTGTGCAGCCATGACCCTCTGTGATGTGATGATTGGAGACAGAAGTTGCGATACTTTGGATCCATCAGTTAGATCTAAATCACTATGCTAAAATTTAGAAATATAGTTAATAGTGCTGTAATTTTAACTATCACTTGGCAGAAAGTAACAGTTCAAACAACTATAAGTCTTCGATAAATAAATAAATCTAACATACATAATGAAACACTGTATAACAGATCAATTGCCTCTTTTTACTGCATCGTTTCGGTTGAGTTCATTAGCACACTCATTGTCACAGGGTTAAATAATGACTGTCATCATTTTAAGGTCATAATAAGGGCAGTAATTAACGAATAGGAATCTACTTAAAAACTCGTTCTAATGTTCATACCTGTTCGCTTAGCGATTTCATCCGTTCTATAAATGCTTCGTCCCATTTTGAATACAACAAGTCGTTTACATTATCAAAAATTAATGTGGCTTTCATCTTCGGTATAAATGTATTATTTATTATCAACAAATAGCTGAAATAACTAACGCAGAGTTTAGTGACAACTGTAGTAAACTAGTCAACTTTAGTAATGTTAATGTAGCATTACCTGCAATACCTGCATTACTTATGTTTTTTGTTTTTCGTAAGAATGGCTATTGCTGTACTTATGTTTTAATCACGTTTTAATGATATGAAAATGTCAATAAATACAACTAGGCCTGCCTGACACTGACTGTCATACAAGCTATATTTTTCTTAGAGATAATAAAATTAAAAGTCCATAGCACCGTTCGGATTTTACCCGACCGCGAACGAATAAAAATCTTGTAGCACCATATTTGAAATTAAGACATCAAATTCTATACAATTTGATTGTTAATACCACAGTTTTTTGTAAACCTACTTATTAAAACATTTACTATCAAAATATATACAGTAAGTGTAACTTACTACTACTAGCTACCTGCCTAGCCTCTATCTACCTTAAATCTAAAATAGGTCCTTGAGGCATTGTACCTAGGATGCTGGCGGCATTTCCTCGCTGTATCGCAATGCTGATACGTTGCGGAAGCCACCAGCTCTTCGGTCACCAGTAACATCGACCAGACGTTTCGCTATTTCTACGAAAAACTTGCGTGCGCTGGGATCCCAATGCATGGACCAAGAGTTTCGAATGGTACAAAAAGGTACTCTCTGCCCAGGCTCTTATATTTATTACATTTTAAAATTTCGGCGCTTTAAGCCGCTCCACCCGCTTTTACATTAGTTCGTTGGAGATGGGACGGTGCCAGTGTGTCTACGCAGGTAGCATCCGTCCCAAACTCCAAGGAACCAAGGACACCCCATCGGGTCTCTTGCACTAATCTTTTTTCCAAATTCCGTCCTATCCTATCCTATTTGAATAATTTTTACTTGTTTGGCTGAATGCGCCAAGCGCCAAGAGCGCGATGCCATTAAAAAAAAACAACATTACATTAAACAAATAACATAATACATTAGTTCATCGATATAATTATTTTGTTTTGCAGTTCAAAATTAGAAATTTTACACGTATTATTTGCTAAGATGTGGACTGCAGCCTCACGCTTTGTAAGGACTAAAATCCCCTTGTAGCTTGTAATGTAAATCTATCTAGTCTTACCAGATAAAAACATTGATTTTTCTTTGATTTCGCAGCCTGTACGTTGCTCGCAACTTACAACGAAAGCGGCACAAACTAACCAAGTCCGATGTTTCTGGGAATATGTCAATATGATGTTCAATAAGCCGGATGCTGAGCGGATAAAGAAAGTTGGTCCTGATCGTGCGTGTGCAGAGTGGGTGCTCAGGAACGGTGGCACCGTCGAGTGGGTCGGCGGGGGGAAGCTCGCAGACTACAACTTGCTGCCGGCTAACGACCAACCAGTCCCGAGACTAGCAGTAATTGATGCTACAGATGCTTCAATATCACACTATGGTTTCTCACATTTAAGTATGTTTGGTAATGATGTAGGTATATCTAATTCATTATACTTACATATTTGGGCTTGGTACTATGCTATTCATATTTTTCAGGTGGATGCACAAAACTTTATAAAGTTATACTTCACAAAAGCTCATATATTGAGGACAGAGCATTGCAAGGGTTATCGCATGGTAAAGACTCTTTAACACACATACAAGTCTCAGAAATTGCCGATGTCAGTGATACTGGTCTGAAGAATTTAAAAGATTGTCACAAACTGCAAAGTCTGGTTCTTTTTGATTTGAAAAATGTTAATGATTTGGAAGAATGTAAACACTACTTGGCATCACAGTTACCTAACTGCAAAATACAAGGTAAATAAGATCATTTGTGTAATGTGTGTATTTATTTGATTTTGGGTTCTGTGACTGGGTCTTTTATATGTATAAAATAAAATATAAGAAAACATCTTTATCACTTTAAGGATTATAATTAGTGTCATTGTCTAAAATACATATCCTAGAAGTTTAAATTCAGTAACATACAAACATTTATTAAATTCTATTTTGTACAATTCCATTGACATTACAGGAGCAGGAGCTGAGGTAGCAAAAGAAAAGCAACCATAGATGGAATGTTTCAACTTGAAACCAAGGCAAATCATTATTGAACTAAAAATGTGCATGGTGCAATAACCATTAAAATAAACAAAACCACTTTTGTCATTTTACTCCTTTACCCACTGCTTCATTCACATTTTTATAGCCATCTTTGTGAAGAAGATCAGCTAGCTCCTGTTTGATCTTACTGACTACAGGGGGTCCATGATAAATTAAAGCTGTGTAAATTTGTACAGTACTAGCACCTGCCAAGATCTTCTCATAGGCATCTTGTCCAGTAAATATTCCTCCAACTCCTACAATTGGAACTTTACCTGAAAATATAAATAACAACTGATAATATTTGTTTCATGTTGATTTTGCAAGTTAAACAATCCCTTTCCCTACCCATATATGTAGTGTTAGTTTTTAAGTTATTTGTATATGTTTTTATTCCTGTGTTTATTTTCATTTTGGTTTTACATAAATAAACTACTTACTTATATTGAGTTTCTGGCCACATTAAAAAATATATATACTTAATAATATCTATATCCCTGGCATTAGACTGTCAGTCTAATGCCTGGTGGACCTTTTACTACTGATGAAATTGATTGTCAATTTTTCCCCCTTTCTTGATTTAAGTTTAGCCTATTTGTTGATACTGATTCCATGAAAAAACGGGGTTTGCTAAATAGCATTCAAATGGCTCAAAATATCCTCTTTTTAACTTTTGCTACAGACACATGCCATATAACAGTTGAAAATTGAAACACTTTGTTACCAAGCCCGGTAATTTGTGGGCTCTAATGTAGGGAGGGTGAGGGAAGTAGGTACTTATTGTGTACCTAAGTACATGATAACCCGGGTGTGGTCGATGAAGGATGAGGATAAGGTAGTAACAACACTAACTTACCTTGAGTAAATTTGTACATCTCTTTAATCATTTCTGTAGACTTGTTTGCTAAAGGTTTTCCACTTAGACCACCTGCCTCTTGAGACACATCTTGGTGGATGAGTTGTGGTCTGTCTATTGTTGTATTTGAAATGATTAGTCCATCAACTTGACTCCCTTTCTTGGTTATTACTGCTGCAATATCTTTTTTATCCTGTGCGGTCAGATCTGGTGCCAGCTTAAGCAAAAGAGGTATGCTTTTTTTGGGAGCCATATCATTTCTTACTTTATTGACTTCTGTTAATAATTTTAAGAGTTCATCTTTTGCCTGTAATGATCTTAAGCCTGGTGTGTTTGGACTGAAACAAAAATATATAGAGTGATTCAAACTTTTGTTTTGAAACTTTAACCATACTTAAATGATCAGCACCAATTCAATTCATGGGTGGAATATGGAAAAGGAATTATTTTATCCATCCAAATTCTAACACTTAGTATTAGATTCATAATATACAATAAAGTATTTACATACCTGCTAACATTGATGACAAAATAATCAGCAACATTCCAGAATTTTTGTATACCTAAACAGTAATCCTTCACAGGGTCATCAGAAAGCTTGTTCATTCCTAAATTAATGCCAAGCAGTGCACTATTCAATAATGTTTTATCCAGATCTTTTATCTTATTGTATACATAGTCATGGCCTTCACTGTTGAATCCATATCTGTTGATTACTGCTTTATCCTCTGGTAGCCGGAAGACACGGGGCTTGGGATTCCCCGGCTGGGGTAGGGGAGTGACTGAGCCTATTTCTACCATCCCAAAACCAACATTTTTAAGGCCTATCACAGCATCTCCATGTTTGTCAAAACCAGCAGCAATTCCGATTGGATTCGAAAGTTCATTGTTCAGGAATTCAGTTTTCTGCAAAATTTTATAATTTGGTTATGCAATTTCATTGAAAATGCTGTTTGTGTGGCTGGTTATTGATGAGACCTTAGATGTTAGGTATTTTTGAGGACTAAAAGACAGAGTATGCACTTTTATACTTACTAAAACTTCTGGATCACTGTCATTTTGAGACGGAAAGAGGCCATATTTAAAGGCAGATACTCCAATCGTATGCGCCAATTCAGGGCTAAGAAGTTGGCTTACAGGCTGCAGCACATTTGCATAGTAACCATTGAAGTCTTTCTTCATATAAATAAATTGGTAAGCCACAGTGCCTCCCAAAGTAACAAAGCATAATGATTTAATTTTCTTCTGTAAAATACGGAAAATTAAATCCTCATAACACTTGTTTTACATCCACAAAAATACGATCGTAAGAAAATAGTCTCACCACAGCTTTATTCCTAGCGGCATTCATGTCGTCTCATATGATATCGCGCTGCTATATGTTCAGTCCCTAAATATGATGAAGTCGAACTGAAAATATATTTGCTTCATAAGAGTTAAATTTACATGAGTATCAGGTATAAGTTATTAAGAACATAAGTGTTCATTTCATCGAGTATTCATGACATTAGTTTGATTTAGTGACAAGTGACAACTGAACTGACTATACTGACAAAACTGAGTAAACTATGCCTTAGCTTAGGTTGGTATTATAATTTTATCTCAAATAGATGCCTCTCCTCTGCCTAGTCTATGGTAAATTGGTAATAGTAGAAAAAAAGTGACATTGAAGAAAAGTCCGAAAATCACGGAAATGAGACATCTCATGTTTTGATCTTGTTTATTCATCAAAATTTAGTGTTTTTTGGTTTCTATCACAAGAATCTCTCTAGTATTTAAAGGCCAGTTATAAGGATATTCTATCATCATGTCTGAATCCTATGGTAAGTATGACATGAAAACATTTTCTTTATTCAAGTTTCTCCTGGTTTTCCCATGGGTTTTCCCAGCATTTAACATCGTAAACAGTAAGTTTACTACCTGTTTTGTATTTTTCAGAATATTTGTTCAAATTCCTCGTTATTGGGAGTGCGGGAACAGGAAAATCCAGCCTCCTTAATAACTTTATCGGCAACAAATGTAAGTAGCTAATGTTTTTCATGCGTAAAATTATATTTCACAAACGGTGTAATAAATCTTATTTATTATCACTCAAATAGTTCACTTCACCTCTTAACTTTGGGTGATATTTATGCATTTTTCCGATTGTAGTCAAAGAAGACAGGTGTCATACTATTGGAGTAGAATTTGGATCTAAAATTGTGAATATAGGAGGCAAATCAACCAAATTACAAATTTGGGATACTGCGGGTCAAGAGAGGTTTCGTTCTGTGACCCGGTCATACTATAGAGGGGCTGCTGGTGCTCTATTGGTGTATGACATCACATCCCGGGACTCATTTAATGCTCTATGTAATTGGTTAAGAGATGCGCGAACTCTTGCAAGCCCAAACATTGTCATATTACTTGTTGGAAATAAGAAAGACTTGGAAGATTCCAGAGAAGTTACATTTACAGAAGCTAGTCAGTTTGCTCAGGATAATGGTAAGTAATAGTTTAACTTAGCTTTAAGATATATTTTAAGCATGGATTGTAGAATTATTCTCTTAAATATTATTTCTTAAATTATCATGTCAAATGACAGCCCCAGAAAATGTAAATTTTTTTGGAGAAAAGTGTGCTTGTTTTTATTAATAGGTACTTTGTTGAATGTTAATAAATTCATTTCTAAATGAAACTATTACATTAGCACCTGATCAATAAAAGGTAGCTTTTACTAAAAACAATCAAAAATATATCTATCTACTAGATTTGGTCTTCCGGTTCTACTTGTGTGGAGTTCCTTTATTAGTTTAGTATAAACAACTTCCACACATGAATCACATAGAAAGGATATTGGCAAATTAATGTTTAGTTAAGTTGCTTCACAAATCAATGGCTTCTTGTCAGGCCTAGCACTCTATGTTAATAGTATAGTAGTTAAATAAAATTTGAGTGACCATAAAACTAGTATTCTTTATATATATTTATTGGCAACATTAATACCTCAAAGGTATTCTTTTCATTAATAATACTGCATATTTATGTATTTGAATTAGGTAATATAATATGAATACCAGACATGGTCCTTAGTAGCAGTATTTTTTGAAAAATAGATTGTAATTTTAGAATGTAGTTAAAACTTGCTAATATTAATTTCATAATTGAGGCATGTTCAGTCACAAAACCATGTTGTCAATTTTAATAGTGTTCAATTTCTAAATACATTGGGGTAAATCGCCGTTAACTGGCCACCATCCAAACTAGCCACCTTATACTATAAAAAATAACTCTGTTCATCTATTTTTCAATTACTGGGCCTCCATAAATTGGTCACCTCATACAAAAAATAATTACCTATATTTATAGGATAACGGCCTCCTAGCCTAGTTGGTAGTGACCCTGCCTACGAAGCAGGAGGTCCCGGGTTCGAATCCTGGTCAGGGCATATATTTGTGTGTTTATCACGAATATTTGTTCCTGAGTTATGGATGTTTTCTATGTAATTAAGTAGTTATATGTATATGTCTATTATATATATCGTCGCCTAGTACCCACAATACAAGCCTTATTGAGCTTACCGTGGGACTAGGTCGATTTGTGTAAGATTGTCCCATAAAATATTTATTTATTTATTTATTATAGGTCCATATATAAAATAGGGATGACAACTAGGTTGAGAAACTATCAATCTAAATAGTCCTCAGATAGATTATCTAAAATTACTGTTTCAATTTAACTAATATTGACGAAGATAAAGAGCATCAAAGTTCCGGGGTGACGTCACTACTAGGTAAGAATTGTACCTAATAGTGACGTTACGTGAAACTTGAACGCACTGTATTGTCGTCATTTCTGATTTGACGAACAAAAGAAAAAATACGTGTAGTTTTAGTTGGCTAGCCTATTCATTTTTTGTATAAGGTAGCCAGTTACTTATGGGTGGCCAGTTAATATAGTATGTTGAATAATTAATTTGTGAATGAACATGTGTGAATGAGATACTGTGCCAAAACTTCATCAATATCTATTTTTAAATTTCAGAGTTGGTATTTCTTGAGACCAGTGCAAAGACAGGTGAAAATGTAGAGGAGGCCTTCTTAAAATGCTCTAAAACAATCCTAGCTAAGATCGAAGCTGGTGAGTTGGACCCTGAGAGAATAGGTTCTGGTATACAATATGGCACAGGGGCATCAAAGAGACTGACCACACCAAGGAATAAACCTGTCCGAACACCTTCAGAGTGTACCTGTAGAGTCTAAAATGATGACTTCTTTTTATAACTGGTATACATTATGTCAGCAGCTTTTTTAACATAGTATGCTGGTAAAAAGTGAATTGACTCTTGACAAAATGTAAATCAGCTATAGAAAAATGTTAAGTTTGTAACAATTTTATCTTTAGTTATTTGGACGAGAAAATATTACTTAAATGATTATTTCTAAATTAATGACGTTATTTAATCAATTATTGAATTATTACGTAATTCAAATGATATGTTCATAATTTAAATTTGTGATATCAGTGTGACAATGTAATACATCAGACATTAAAATTAAAGCTACTATGAAACATACAACTGATACAACTACATTGAAAACTTTTTGGAAAGATAAATTACTCTCATATTTGAAATAAGTGCATAATCTTGTAATTTTAAAAAAGATCACGACACAATGTTTTCAAGTTGAATGGTATTTTAGAAAGATACTTATTACAGAACTTGATAGTTATCCTCTGGTTGGAAGGTCAGATGACAGTCGCTTTCGTAAAACTAGCGCCTACGTCAAATCTTGGGATTAGTTGCTAAAGCGGACCCCAGGCTCCCTGAGCTGTGGCATAAGCCGGAAGAAGGCTAACTTATGTAATATTGTTAGTTTATTGACACATGCAAGTAGTATAGTCAGTTATACCAAGTGCATCCGTGGGGCAACATAAGGATTTACGTTTGTATGTAGGGCAGGTGCGCGAAGTTGCCTCTATGGGCGTACTTGTCCCAACTGATCTTATTCTAAGCTTTTTGAAAACATGTGATTAAGTAATCTAAATTAATTTAAAACCATTGATTACTATAAGGCCATGTGGCAAACATGATTAAACCCCTTTATAAAAATGTGATGTTTATAATGATTCTCATTAAATTAGGTTAAATTCAATAAATTTTAAGGTCACGGGTGCTGAGACTATATTTTCGTTTGAATTTTTAGCTAGTCCGCACCTTAAAAGGTAACTAACACATGACATTGTTGAATCTTTCTTTTTATTCGACATACATTTTTTTACTAATTCTTTGTTTTAATTATTAAGTGTGAGTAATTAGAATTTATTTGTGGAAAATACAAAACATGGTCATTGCAACAATGTACAGGAAAGATTGTGAATTTTTGTGTAAAACTTGTTTCCTAAATTGATATCATTTATATTAAAATAACATTGTATGCTTACATGTATTAAAGAATAAGTGACCAAGCCCTCTAATAGCTGAGATAGGAATCGAACCTTCGAATCGAATTCGAATCGTGTCTTCAACTGTGCAAAGGGCTATCGTATTTTCGTTCATCAGGCGGCGCCACTCGTACGCCTTGTCTCACAATGAAAGCTTTATTAGGCGTGAAACCAGAGTTTTATGAATAGTTAAATTTCTTAGAAAGAAAGGAAAAAATGGAACAACTCATGGCCTCGGGCGAGACTAACTCGCGTCTCTAATATACACGCCCACCGCTTTACCACCTGAACTATCGAGACACACCCGGTGGCCGCGTATTTCTCCACTATATCTCTCGCTCGTGTGCGCCTTAGTGGGGCGTCATTTCGAGTTTCCTTTCATTTTAAGAAACTTTGACTAGTTTTCCGCCAGAAGCACTTTCCACTAGCGCTTCCAGCGGCGAATTCACTCGGTTGTTCTCTATTACACAATTACACATGGTAGAACTTGTCTTTGTACCGCCTATACGAATTAACACAGGTCGATTGCCCAAGTCTATCCAACCGTTCTGTCATTTCAATATTTGGAATATATTTATTTTAAAATGAAATAAAATAATGTATTCTATGTATATATTGTTGTATTTTATATTTATTAGATAACTTTTATAAATGTATATTTTATCGCCTATACATTTTGTTTTTTGTCTGTACCGTTCGGTTGTCCGAAAAGTGTGTTGTGAAAATATCCTATTTTTATTTAAACAATTCTAACTAATTAGTATTCGCTCTGTGGATGACGGTGGCACTATCCTGGTTATCTCAATCGTATGAAAAATCCCCCCGGATTTCCTCCCGCCGACCCTCCGGCTGTGGAATGAGATGCCTACCGAGGTTTCCGTGAAGGACTTACAGTGATGAGGTTCTTCAAAAAATGTGTATACAAGTTTTGAATTGGTCGGCAACGCGCATGTGACACCATTTTGTTCTCATGGCATGCTTCTTAACTTACTGACTTCTATTTTCCTCATGCACTTTGCTTAGCCGATATTGATTGGACTTATATGTATGTGTGAATTGTGATACCTGCATACATATAGGTATCTACCTACTTATCTTCGTAAGGTCAAGAAGATATGTGTCCAGTATTTTATCAAGGTTGTTTTTAGTTTTACACTCGCTCTTATATATGTAGATCCGATGAACTGGTTACCGGTTTAGACGGTTTATTAATAAAATATTTCAAAGCTATTCATTTAGACTGAGATATGTATATGTACATGGTATAAGTACGTATTTTTCTGGGCTATTATCATATTTTATTTAAATTTAGCATATAGGCACAGCGTAATAAGGATGTATTCTATACAGTGGGTTAACTCCACCGATTTCTGGGTCATCGATGGGGGGCGCGCGGGGAAGGAGGCGGGAAGGAAATGCCTATTTTAAGGGTTGTAAAAAGGAAATTAGTTTGCCAATCAGACTGTAATATCTTATTATCTTATCTTATCTTTCGCATAGTTTTTGACAACCCTGAGCCTCAGCACGACCACCGAGCCGAGCCGCTGGCCGTGTATGAAGTTACCTCACTGTATGGAATACATCCCTACGCTGTGATATAGGTAAGTAATTAAAACCAAGTCAAAGTCAAAACACAGAAGACCTCTCTTTTATTACATGCTTTTACTCGTATTTAACTTGCAACGTAGGTATTGTGTGTTTATGTGTTTGTTAGGGTCAAATCTTGCAAGCTAAATTTGACTGACTTCCCGTTATTCGAATAAGCTGAAACTTCACATGCTTATGTAGTTTAGATGACAATACAATGTTATGGTACCAAAGTACAGTCAGCGATAAAACCTTGAATCAAAAATATTTTTTTAACAAATAACGTTTTGAAAATCGGTTAAAATTTAATTCCTTTCTTGTTCCTAACTTATAATGGCCCATCTGCTAGACATAAATTACTTTTAAATATACGAACCCCCAATTGAAATAATGGGAGACTTAATATGTACTGCTTCATTTATATTAATATTTTGCAGTTTTGTAAAAGTATGGGGTAAATTGATTGATTCACTCAAGTTATCGATCTGTTAAACAAAATAAAAACATTTTGTATTGTTAACTGCACTAGATTATGTAAGATAATAAAATATAATATATGATTGTACGTTTTGTTTTCTTTTTATTTAGAAACGGATTTCCTTTAGGTATGTGACCGGTTAGATTCATTGACTTACCTACAATTCATCCATAACTAAACCTTGTTTGGGTACTTAGCTCTAATCTAATTTGTGATTGGTTATTTTATTGTATACCTTTGATTACCCTATGTCATTAATAATCGACTTTATTCTGTTTGCGTTTGAAAATCACTGGGGGCTACCGTTGTCAGTCACCGGGCGGCGCCACTCCTGCCCATATGAAAGAATTGTCAAAGTGACGTTAGAAATCTTCGCGCCAGACCCACGTTCCTACTACGTTACACGTTCGTATCGTATTGGCTACGTAATTCACCCGTACCTGCCTATTATTAGTATTAAGCGCTAATTGACCGACTAATTGTACGGTCGGCTTCATAAATACATATGCACCTGTATTCAATTTTGACCTTTCCTCCCCTGTAGTAAGTTCCAAAGTGTACAGATATTTATAGACGGGACTGTTCCTACTCTGGGTAATCAAGAGCTCAGTCGGAAAGGGCTTGTGCACAAATCACGCGAGGTTTTTTTGGCTAGTTTTTGACCGGACCGGTTTTGGATCGTGTCATCGTAAATTCGTAAATTCGTGACTTTTTTTCTCAAACTATGGCTTAGATACTGTTTCAGTTTTGGCAATAAGTATTGATTGAACAACAGTTTAATTTTGATTATAGTAACATTTTTTGTGCAGAATACGTTTTTTTTCCTATACTTATATTATAAAATCTCGGTTGAGAATTCAATCTAGTCTCGGTCTGGTCACTTACTCGTAAGTAGGTAACCTCGGAGAGCTCACTGATGCACCCATAATATCCTCCGCTGACTCGAAGAGCGCTTAGCCTATCGCAATAGCCGGCCATATACGTTCGGATTTATACGCCAGTGCTGCCAATCAATGTACGGTAAATTAGAAACAAAAGGTCAAGTTCTATCTCGTTCCCGGACATTAATGATGGTTTGGGTGTCAAAATGCTCTTCCCGTTCCAGTACCTAGGTATGTAATACCTTACTATCTTTCGATGCACCTAATAAATATATAAGGCAGCTTAAAATAATAACACCCAGAAAAATTAATCTGCACAATCTAAATAAATTATTGCTAGTCACGACGAAACATCACGTGAGACTTACTTATTGCTCGTTTCGCCGTCCATGATTACCTCCCTACTCACTGTCACTAGTCACTTCCTATGTGAGAATAATAATAACTAATTATGGAATAGTAAAATATGCATGGTTTTTCGAAATGTCTCTTCATATCTCCACATACTCGGGTTGTACTCCAATGCTCGTGACCTGTTAGGGTTTCAGTTACCCCCGTGCGATGTTTCTCTAACTATTTAGATTTTCAGTAAGTTTCGGTTATGTTGAGTATGAAACAGACTTGGCAAGTCCAAGTTATTGCTCGGCATTTTTCGGACACAATAAGTTTCTGGAGGTTCGGTGGATTAATTACCTACGGGTAGTACTTAAATCAAAAAACAATCCTCGTAAGACATCATAAATGTTTTAACTTTTTCTCCAGTTCAGTCCCTCAAAAAATTTATGTTTAGGTGCCGTTGCATTTTGGTGAAGGAAAACAATTCTAGGAATTCTGATTAAAGTTCTAAAGCAAAATAATATTCAGTAAATTTATATAAATTTATTCTTGAAATAAGTAACATTGCTCACAGCTCTCACACAAAAAAGAGCTATCTACACTCATTATCTCTTTCACATAAATTAATTCATGATTTCATGATAAGTATATATATCTATTCATATTTATAATTTACACAATGTAATGAAGCAATAACCAAATCAGGCGCCAGGCCATACAAACAAAATTCTAAACCTAATTACATACAACGGATTCATGATTATTGTCTCGTTAATAACTATAACAGATGTGATATGTGTGTACATTCTGCTGTTAGGGTTAGATTTGCGGTAAATACACGACTATACTGAACCTAGGAGCTACGAAAGCCCTATGGAATGTAGAACTAGCCGTTTCACACAGACACTGTTATAATACCCGGCCATATACGTGCGGGCATATTCGCCGAACTAATAATCAATGTATGGTAAATTTGTCTGACGGATTGCCCGAACGTATGTGGTCGGCTATTGATATAAATCATTAAAATATACACAATACAGTTCAGAAAATCATGCTCCAGACAATGTGTAGATAATATAATTCACACAGAACTATTTATTTGTGCATTATTCAGGTTCCTGGATTTATTTAACAAATGAATGAGATTTTTTTTTAAATTAAAACCGTTCTCGGGTTTGGAGTTTTGAGCAAATCATTTATCAAATTGAAGGCAAATCATGAAACTTAATTATAAAAAAGCTCAATAATTTCACTTAATTAAACTAAATATTTTTAGTCCGCTAGATAATAAACAGACTTTAATCCTATGTATTTAGTATGCGCTGCGTAGATACCAAATATACTAAAGAGTACTTAAAGCTAAATAGTTTAAAACAACAACGTTACGAGTACATATGCAACAAACTTATCCTGACGATACGCAAACGTACTTAAAAATGCACCTATCGAAAGCTAGGAACTACTTAATGATGTTATGGACTATGGGGCATAACTGATGGTATAAATCAAGTTATAATTATTCATCAATTTTTTTTGACTGATTCATCATTCTGAATATTTGTAAACTTCGGACTATAGGTACTATATATGTCATTGTTTTTGTTAAAAACATTTAAGTAACTATGTTGTACATATCACCAAAAGTTAACACGATTTAGACAACAAATACTAAGGAAAAATCTTTACAAAATATTTCTAGCTCTATCACAGTTAAATATCAATAAACTAAAATTATATTTATATTAATGCGCTTTTCTACCTGGGATAGTTAAGTGTCATTTTTGGATCATTTTATAAAATCACCTGACATACGATTATTAAATAAATTAAGAGAAATCGCAAACTACCTTGTGTTTCACACTTAGAATCTACTTAGTTACCAGTGGGTAGACAAAAGACAGATTGCTGCTGATGTCCTACACATGGAATGATCGAAAAAAATGGCACACTACACTTAAAATATCCGCAGAGACTTTACTGAGATTCTCGTGTAATGTTACGTACAATGTTACCTATAAAATCCTCTTAATAATTTCATATGGCATCACAATGCCTAAGTTGGACTTAAAGTAGCTTGTGCTAAATATTCGTTTTTCCAATAATTTCTCTTGTATAAAAATACTTAAATAAATAATGGTATCCACAGATAGTTTGCTTTTCGTATGTGATGTGTATAATGCTAATATACTTAACAATATTCTCTTACTCAAACTTCAACAGCTTTATAAAATACAAGAGTGTTCTCTCCGTTAAAGTACATTGTTTAACTACTTATTGCTAACGAAAGGAAACATCGCTTATGGTTGGGCCAGGCCCGGCGGGCACTGCAAACAGAAATGAAGAGCGATCGCAGACTGACACTAAGACCATTACAGAGTATCTTTCTACCCTTAGCTATATTTTCACTCCCCTCGTATGCTTAGACACGTATCCGTGCGCAGGAATTTCATTGTATTAAGTGTCAAGGTCACTTTTTCAATGATCTAATTTGACAGGGCGCATACGAGGGGTCAACTTAGAACCCCGAAAAACAAAGTGGTTTATTAGAATTCGATTTTAAGCTAACATGGTCATTTATATTATAATCACATACATTTTAAATTGTAATTATACTGGCTCTGTAGAAAACACCAACATATGATCGGTCGATTGACGTCATTCTTTGTCCGCGATTTCAGAGTTGATCCATGTCTTTGTTTTGTAAAAGTGGTGGTATATTAAAATCTGTTCAGTGTGACCTTCTCAATTAACTCCAAAATATAGCTAAAGTAAAAACAACCTTGTATAATAGTGTAAAAAACACCAGGACAAGAAGATGGATAAAGATTTCAAGAATTCAGTCTTTTAAAAATACTCTCAATAAAAATTGACATACGAAATTTAAGACTGAAGATGTTAACAGTAAATAACTTAATCCTGGTTTGTGACTAGACTAATTACAAATATAAGTACAAAAAATCCTAGTTTCACCGATATAAAAATTTAAGTCAAGACTTAGTGTCCATCTTTTAAAATGTAAGTAGATTTGGGACAAACAAGCTGAAGGCTTTCCAAATTATCATCGGAAGCGAACTTCTCCACTACTGGCCCATGTACATTTGCCAACATTAAAATGCTCGGACTGTTAGAGGCGATTTCCCTAAGATATATCATATAATATATTTGAGACCAATAACACGTATTAAATCTATCTAAGCATTGCCAGACCGGACAAGCGCAGTCGCTTCTTTGGTGCGCTACTTTAAGGCTATATACTCTACATTATCTTAATTATGTAACCCATTTATGGGAGAATAAAGCTGATTTAGGATCGTTACGTCCGTCCCACAAAAAAAACTTAGATGTCCAGCATCTAGTCCGGGCTGTATCCATCAGATCGAAATAAATACTTTGGTCACAACTGACGTTAAAGGCCGCGATCTTTGGGAAAGCCTCAGTCGAGCTACGGTATAACCTAGGAAAGTTGAGATCCCAGCCACGTGGGTGGTGAAGGTACTGTGGGACGGAGAGAGAGGGCGCGGTTTACGCGGCCTGCTGGCTCTCGCGGCACGCTACCGCCGCCACCAGCGCTGCCCCGCGCCCGCTGCCATCTTCTGAGAGCATGAGGTCGAACTGGAAACAAAAGCAACCGAATTTATACAGGATGTTTCCTGTAACAGGAGCAATAAATTTAATCGTAGGCAGTGCTCCTCAAACCTAACAACTTTTGTTCAACGACTTTTAAAAATTATGTATTCTGTAGGTTTTCACTTTTTCATACAAACTAAATAGTATTTTCAATGTACGTCAAAATCAGCCTAATTGACGTCTCTTGTCATAGTTTAAAATTAACAAAATTCGCAGTACATTGCGTCTTCTAACAAACTTAAAAGTGTAATAAAAACAAATAAAACGTTATTTTTAAAAGTCGCTGAACAAACGTTGTTCCGATTGGGGAGTACTGTCTACGATTAAATTTATTGCTCCTATTACAGAAAACACCCGGTATAACCGCCAATTAGCAAATATCAATCAATGATAACAATTAAATTTTACGACACCTAGGGTTGAGAGGTTATAAATATTAAAGTAAGATTACGCCTGATAAGAGTTATATTGGATAGTTACATTTATCCGTAATACTTAATTATACTTAAGTTACCATGTTTCATCCCTCCTAAATGTATATAGCGGACGTAGAAAATGCACCTTCTTTAGGAACTTCTATTTTACAATTTAAAGAAAGCCCTAAATAAATACATGCCTGCCTTTTTTGACAACTACCCGCCACATAGTTTTTGTTTAAACCAATATAACCAGCATTATTTAAAATCTGGTAAATTAAATTGAGCTGACATTTACCTAAAATAAACATGTAAGTACATACATAGTATTTTTGGAATTTGATGATCACATAATAACACCGAAGTGAATACCGGTGCATGATACGACCCTAAATCTAACGTACAGTTATGTGTGAGTAAACGAATAGCTACCTACCAACATATTTTCGGGTTATTCAAGCCGATACTAGTTCTTGACATACTTAACGTACGAAAGTGACATTGAAATAGTATGCGAGATAGTTTCGTCGCAAAGTTTTAAATGTACTGTAGCCACGTTATTAATTTTAACGCACTTCGCTTGTAAATCGGACCTAAAGTTCTCAAATTTTAATTAGTGTAGGTACGCTGTGCTGTGCGCTGTCTTCGTTTACTATTAACGAGTATTTTCGCTTATTATTAATGATTAATCAACGTCATAAAGATTAAATTGTGATTATTAATATGCTGATAATGACGGAACAGGTTGAAATTTTACGATAAAATTGCGTCATCTTCTAGGTCACATCATGCTAAGTAGTTACGATACCAAAACTTCTTTATATGTATCGTCCATAATGTTTCGTGATCGTGTGATCGTTGAAAAAGTTTAGGAAGAAGGGTGTTTTAACGTATGAAATTGACAGTACTTATAACATACAAGTTAGATGTTAATAAAGCAATCAGAAAGTTCAAAAGTTTCCAACGTTTTGCACTCTACTCATAACTACACGTTACGTGACGTTCCTTAACTACATACTGTCTTAGATTACATCGAACTTGATTCATCAAATGTTTTTGAAGTAAAGTTGCCACGTTACGGTGACTTTTCAAATTTGTTCTTAGAATTTACCTCTAAAAACTGACATAAGTCTATAATATTTACCATGTAACCCCGTCATGACATATAATTTGTGGGGCTTAATAATGATGCAAGGTCTTTATTGGCTTTTTGCGAGTCATAAAGGTACCTACCTACGTATTTTCTGCAGAATTCGATTAACAAACAACTCTCTTTACTGTACTGTATGAGTGTGCCTTGAAGATTCATAATACTTTGTCTTTAGACAAATATCATTGGTGTGGAATTACATAGCACTTAAGACTATATTTTGTAATACCTAATAATTCAAGGTAGAAATTTGCCCCGCTCAGTAGTTTTAACTTTTTAAGGCACAAATCAATAGGTGTAGGTAAGGTACCATAGATCTTACAAACGGTAACAATAATAACATGCGTTCCCCAGATCACAGTAAGAATGCAAAAAAATTATGCGAGGGCCAAGTATTAAAAATTGTTTTGTTATTTAATAATTTTTAAGAAAAAAAAACCGACTTTTGGTTCCCGGTAAAAGTGAAATTTTGAATTTGTTTGAGTTAGCCAGTTTACTTCACAAATATCCAATACACCGCACGTGTACGATTGAAAATTGAGGAGCTTTCTTAATGTCCCAGGGCTTCCATCATTACATGTGAAGTATAATCAAACGGAAATCCCTTGTATAATAAAACAAACAAAATAAAAATGTGTTAAATTGGATGACAGACTGTAAATTATCGAGCAGTTTCAATATGCCATCCCTGATTATCAACATCGACAACATCAGGTACACTCCAGCAAAATGATGGCCACAGTAAGAAAATGCCTAAGCTAATTATGAACACCCTCTAATCACAATGAACGTGCCGTTCAAATTTGAGGAGTTCTCTGAATTCTTCAAGAACTCCATCATCAGAATAGAAATCAAATCAAAAAGATGAATGTCACAACTAGGATAATAAGTAGAGCTAGGTTTATTGACCAGTTACATTTTGCCATCCCTGGTCTTCATCATCAGGTCCACTTCATCAAAATGCTGGCTCCCCCAAAACAATGTTTTAGTTACTTAAGGAAACCCTCCAATCAGAATGCATGTGCCGTTAAAATTTGAGGAGTTCTCTCAATCCCTCATGAATTCCATCATCAAAATAGAACTATAATCAAATAGGACTATCTTGAAGGTATTTCTTTACAAAGAAAATTTATATGAATGTCTCAAATCGGATGATAGAGCTGGAAATTACCAAGCAGTTCCACTTTGTCATCCCTGGTCTTCATCATCAGGTCCACTCCACCAAATTGATGATGTTCGTAAAGAAATGCGCGAGTGTCTTAAGAAACTGCCCAAATCATCATGCATGTGCCTTTCAAATTTGAGGAGTTCCCTCAGTTCCTCATGGATCCCATCATCAGAAATTGATTTTGAAAAAAACGGGACAAACCTGGAACCATCTTTTTTCAGACAAAAATTTTTTTTAAAAAATCGGATGATACTCCTGGGAATTACCAAGCAGTTCCACTTTGCCATCCCTGGTCTCCATTATCAGATCCACTCCACCAAATTGATGATTTTCGTAAAGAAATGATCGAGTTTCTTAAGAAATCGACCAAATCAGCATGCATGTGCCTTTCAAATTTGAGGGGTTCCCTCAGTTCCTCATGGATCCCATCATCAGAAATCGATTTTGAAAAAAACGGGACCAATCTGGAACCATCTACTTTCAGAAAACAAAAAAAAAATTTAAAACGGTTCAGTAATGACGTAGTTCTGAGGTAACATACATTAGAAAAAAAATTAAAATTAAAAAAATTCAGACCAATTGAGAATTTGAGAACCTCCTTTAGAAATATTGAAGTCGGTAAAAAGTAGAAAGGCCCCTTTTGTCAGCGCACAGCGCGTCAGGGAGGTCAACGGTCACACCAACGCCTTCTTTTTTCTGATAAAAATTGTTTGCGTTATAGCAATATTTACTGGGCATAGTTCTCGGTACGGGTTTATCATCACTCGATAAACTTGTTATTGCCGAGGGGCTCGTCTTGGTCACTTCGGCCAAGTGATATCGCGGAAGGTCCAAAGGCCGCCATCAGAGTGATTGCGCGGATTTATAAGTTCTAATGCGTGGGTGGTGGAGATTGCGTTGTGTCTGTGACGCAAATGGATAATAATGAATAATTAAACGTACGTATGTTCTTTATGCATCTGTTCTTAATTTCATGACGATGTGTATCGCTGTGAAATTAAATTAGCTTCCGTTATTCGATCTCGGTCCCTTCAAGGCAATGGGCCTTTTGTGGTCACTCACTTCCTACCAGGCAAGCCTAGCTTACATACATACCAAGCTGGTCGGTTTAATTAGTAAAATTTAATAAAATTTAGTAGGTACTTAGGTAGTTTATAAATCAATATTTTTTTTAAAGTACCTACTCATAGTTTTTTTCCATACCAGTCTTTTTTCCTCATTTAAAGATTATGTTGACTTCTCGGTTTTCGCACTAGCACATACGGGTACAGTAGGGTGGTTTAGGTTATCATTTAATTGGACCATTAGTTTGTTTATCGTTTGTCTTTATTATGTTACAACTGATATGATATAACAAGGCTACGGTTCATGTTTAGGTATTCTGGGGCAAAAGAAATGATCGAAAAATTAAGCAGATATTCATGGAAGGGTTAAGGGTGCAGCGGGCGTAGCCAAGATGCCAATCGCTCACGCTACGTAGCGTACCGTATCATACTTATCTCTCTCTGTCACTCTTCCTTATTAGTGCGACGATGACAGTAGCGTTAGCGATTGGAATCTTTACTACGCACGCAGAACAGATAAACATGCTGTCTCAAATTATTTCGCTTCGGTTGAATTGAAATGAACGATTTTCGGGAAGCGTTCCAAATGCATTTGCATGTCACTAATGTCACTGCTTGTTGACTCGTGAAAGGTCTTCAAGTAGATCTAAATAAATAAATATTGTCTCACCTGTAACCCGGGCCGAACCAGCTGCGCGATCTTGGTGCACATGAGCGCGTGGAAGTGCGGGTGGAACCTGTAGACGGACCCGTCGATGCCGACGGTGACTCGGGGCTCGCCCATCTTGTTGATGAGGACCGCGAGCCCGGCTGACACGAGGTATGCCGCCCGCCGCGACACGCATTCGCACACGTGTCGTACCGCTGCCATGTCTGCCTCCGTCGCGTGAGACAGTCCTGGAATTAGAGGACACGATCTTTAGATTCTGTTGGATTTATGACCCTCGCAATATCTACGGTCTTCGGGTTAACCTGTTGTCTGTCCGATCTGATCGGATTTAGAGTCTCGCATGAAGTCATCGTTTTGAGCTGATTGAAGATGGATTTAAGCTTTTATTCTCATTTGATTTAGATTTATAAGGTTAGTTATAACTTATAACTATCTAAGTTCTCCGAAATTTTGTGAATAATGTTTCAAAATATTTTTTTGTAGAAAAATTGCTTTGCTAATGTTTAGCTTTGTCACTCGTCAGTCACAGTAAGTGAAGGTCAATTGGGGCTTCAAAAAACGATAGGTACCTAAGTTGCTAACTAAAGCAATGAGCGTTAATGATTTTATTTATAAGTAAAGTAAAGTAAATATTTATTAATAACATTGTTACAAGTCATCGGTAGGTCAGAGGTAGGTAAGAGTATGTACCTACAATATTTTAAAAGGTAACAGAACTAATGACGGTTTGTCACACAATTGTAGTTATTGAATACAATTTTTTTATGTGCAAATAGGTATAATCGTGTTAACAACAAATTGGAAAACTCCCGTGAGTATTAGACATATTAATATACTTAAACCGGGTTACTCACGTCTATAAAGTCGACTTTATAGACGTGAGTAACCCGGTTTAAGTATATTAACGACAAATTGATTGTACATGTGCAATGTTGAATTAGAATATATCAGAATTTCAGAACAAAAGAGATAATTTAAAACTTAAAGAGTTCTTTTTATCATGAATTTACAACTTGGTTGATGTAATTTAACGAAAATTATAAATAGCAATCATATTTTCATTCTTTTAGTATCTTAAACAGGGCTACCTACCTATGGCTATTCGTACCATTACGTATAGTAATAGACTGGTTAGCCACTACAATGGTATGTTTTTTCTGCATATTCTTTTGGCAGAGGGGAAATAGTACGATGACATCTACATTGTATTGAACTTAATGTTTATTTAATATGAAATTTGACAGTTAACACCGGGCTAGGTTAGACACTGCTGCACGCAATAATCGCAGAATGCTATTTTTATTCAAGTTTTACACACCAACACTGACCTATGACCCCGACCTTGGTATAACTTAACTGCTAGAAACTTAAAAATATGCTAAATTGGATTCGACTTGCGTTTGTAAATTGAATACGTTCTGTGGTTTGTTCGTTAAACTAGTCAAACTAGAAACAGCAAAATGTCAATAAACCGACAGGGAACTTGCGTCACCCAGAACTTGGTTAATTGTTAATAAGGACGTATTCGTTAGCTGTAATAGCTGCATTGACGTGTATGAATTAGGGTTCTTTAGAAATATTTGCTTATTGGCAATATGTTATGAATTATGAACCTGCAAACAAAAAAATAAACTCTGTTCTGAAATAAATGATTTATTTTTAAATTTACTATTCATACGTATTTTTTGTTCATTACCGAGACTTGATACAGAAATTAAAATATAAGGATGAGGAGGATTAGGAGGGCCGGGTTAGGTAATAAACTCCTCAACAATTGTTGGCGCACCTTTAATCTATGAATATTCTAGTAAATTATAAATTGAAAGAGATGTCATATACTAAAGAAAAAGTGACCAAGGTCCCCGGTGAGCAGGGCTGGGGTTGGTCACTTTTTCTTTAGTATATGACATCTCTTTCAATTTATAATTTATATATAGTAGTGTGACTACTTAAAAAACACAAAAACATGAATCAAAACATTTATTACATTCAATAAATTAATGATCAAATTCGTGCTTTAAAAATTGAATATTCTAGTAATTTTATATTCATTTTAGTATTCCTTGTCATGGTAGAACTGTATTATTGCCTGACAGGTCAGTATACTAGTATACTGCTCATTATTTCCAAATAATAAAAAATATGCGTTAAAGAGACCTTATATATAGGTTCTATGTCTTACTGTATAAGAACAAAATAAGTCTAATACCTATAGTATACCTAGTCCATGGTATTTCAATTAGGTAAATCCATTCAATTCTTGTAGTAAATAATTTCAGCGCCAGCTGCGTTTAACTTTACGCTTTTATACTTTATACTTATTCATCTATAGGTATTACTGAACTTTATCAACTTTATCGCGTGCAATTTTGATAACTCATTTACTATAACATTATTGTGGATAAGCAATAATGATTTGTTTGTTTTAGAGGCAAAAGCGATTATTTTATCAACTGTTGGGTCATGGACAGTATGCTTACCATGAGTTGAACATGGCCGTATTCGATAGCGACTGCGGCGTTCGGGGTTTTGTCCGTCTCGCTCCTGCTAGAGTAATGGTAAGAGCGAGACGGATATAGTTTCGAGCGCCGCAGTCGTTATCGAATACAGTTGCGTGCAACTCATGGTAAGCAAAGGACACAGGTCTATTTACTAATTCGCAAGATCAAGTCTGTATGTCATCAACTCATCACTGTTATCTATCAGCGTGTGTTTTTGTTTAGGCATGTAAAATCATAAGTTTTTTTTATCTGACAAATTCCTATCCTAAATGTTAAACGTCTCTCTTTCAGAATGAACACTTTCTTATATGTTAACTCGTATGAAAACTAACAAGTTATCCGCCACGCCACACTAATGAAACTGAAGAGCAATACGAATATCGGTATCCCTCACGTTTCGCCATAAACAAAATTTACACTAAATTTCGTTATAAATTTAAAAATATTACACAGATGCAATGGAACGCAAAGGCCATGTGCCTTAGCATCGAATCTTTGGTTAACCAAGTATGTTGCAGGTGGCAGCTAGTGACATTTTTGCTTCCTAGGTAGGTACTTACGGAATAAGAGAAAGTCGTGCTTAAAATATTGAACTCCGCGAATGCGAATACGAATATTGCGAATATACGTTACATCGCTATTAATTAGGTACATAAAAAAATTGTAAATTATAAAAAGTGTTACGTCCCGTTTTCTTCAGAGGTTATTAAAATTGTTCTTTGAATATTGAAGGTAAACATGTTGGTGTTTATGTTCCACATCCATATTGATTTATAGTCGAGTCACTTTCACTAATGGTACCTTCGTATTCAACGCGGGGTCACACTACAAGTACAGACAGAACGGTTATGACGAAGTTTTTGTTATTAGATAGATACTGCGTATGATTTCTTTCATAAAAAACTTTACGTTATCGACTTAAGCCTACACTACTCTGTGATATCTACGATTACATTGACTTAGTTTGCATTCTGTTTCGCCTACGGTCAGACTATGATCTAACCGTATTGTATGTTGTATATTGCGCGCCGCTTGCTTATGTAACCCTTTAACATGTGTACCGATGCCTAGCAGATTTTATCTCGTATAGTTTCAACACTATAAAAATACCAGTCATCCATCACAACCACTTGTCGCTAACTAACTGACGATACAAAATGATTTGTCGTAAAATAAATCAAAGATAATGACATGGTAGCATGTTCCTTGAGTTGTGACCATTGTAGAGCCATATCTGTATAAATATACAACTAAAGTCACGTGCTCTACATTAATAGCGACTATTAAAAGAAATATACAACTAAAGTCACGTGCTCCATATTAATAGCGACTATTAAACGAAAACAGATCAATTGTACCGAGATTGATTCCGATCGATGCTATGTCAATAGTTTCGTCTTGGTTCTCACCAGCAAACGCGGATAAAAAATAAAGTGTGTTAAAAAAGTTAAAACTTACCCAATTCCTCAAGAACCTCCATACAACTCGAGAAATCTCCAGGTTTGTCCGACTCAATTTCAGAAACGTATTTAGTGTAAAAGCTGCCTCTCTGGAAGAAAAGATCCGAGCCGCGTCCTCCAAAAAGTAAACCCATCCGCGTGTACTTCACGAGCGCAAGTCGGACTAATTCTCCTAGATACATGCCCGATATCATCTTCTCCTGACTGAAACAGAAGATTAAATAAATTAGTACAATTGACGGGGATGTTTTTTAATTGTATTGTATTGTAAAGCATGAATTAAATCTTTTATTAAATATAATAAATGTTGTGACTCATGTTTTTAAGTAGTCACACTACTATATATAAATTATAAATTGAAAGAGATGTCATACCCAAGTAACAATTTAGCGATAAAACTAGTTCTATAAAAGCTGACTATTATTTCGATTAAACACTGATAGCGATAGTGCGGCCTAAAATTTAGCGATATAGCACGCTATAACTCCCTTATAGTCGCAATTAGGCACCGACGTTAGTGCTTAAAGTTCTACAGTGGTTCATTTTATGTGCAATAGTGATAAACTAGTGATATAATAGTGCTACAATAGGGATTATTCTTGCCGAAATTGATAATAAAGGTTTAAAGCAGCAGTATTTTTACTTATAGTTCTAATAACCTTGTGATATGTTATCTTGTATCACTTAAAGTGTTACAAGAACGCTGCAGTAGTGAAAACAATCGCTTTGCGTCGCAATGTAATCTTTTATAGATCATTTGTAGTTTTAAATGTCAAAATATTTTAATACAATTTCAATATACGGTCAGTGTTGTGTGACGCTTAGTGTGCAATTCAGATTGTTTATAATGGCGACTGTTTTGGAATTATTACCTGGGGAGTACACAAAGTTTCACGACACGTATTAGAGAATTCAACTGAAATTTTATTGCGGTTATTACTTTTCTGTCATTATACATGGTATTTTACATCTCAATTTTCAAGCGCCTTGTAAATATACATGTTTTGATAAATTTTGTATGCTAAAAATACTGTAGCCTAGTTTATTTTTTGTAAGTAACTTAATTATAATCTTTAGTTTTGTGAATGGTTATGCTAAACATACTAGATATTGTAATATCAGAACAAAATGACCTTAACAATTACAATATTTCTAGATATTTCAAGCATTTTTGTGTTTGTTTGTAAACAAAATGGCGTGTCACGTTCTAAACACATGGCTAACTCCAAAAGTGATAATTTTACCTTATGTAGAACTGACAAGTTTAAAACAGGGTTTTAAAACAATTTGTTAGCACACTTGTTTGTACAAACGCGCCGGTTAGAGCTGTAACTATAGGCTGTAATAATGTTCGCACAAACACTCTTGAAGAGCTACGGTTCCATACTGCTGTTATAGCACTTCAAGCACTAAAAAACTACGTGATTTAACAGGGAAAATTATGTCAGTTGTATCACTATATTACTAAGAGCTATAAGAATTACTGTTGCCACTCTTAAATGGCTTACGAGTATTTTTATAGCTGTTGTAACACTGTAGGCGGCATTAAGCACCAAAAGGTAAACATAACACGATTATAGAGCTATAGCGCGAGTAAGTTATAATGGGCACCCCAAAAGAACCTTCAGCGTTAAAATCTACTTAAAGTGGTAACCATAATATATAAAGAGGCAGTTAATACCACCTTATTACAGCCTTTAGCTGCATTATGCAATCATATGTCTATTATATCACCTTACTAGCGCCAGTGTATTAATAAGACCGTTTATTTCCATAGTATCACCTAAAACTATTATTATGGGTCTTATAAAACTACTATGTCACTCAGGACTCTAAATGAGTTGCTGTTATGGCTAATGTGTTTGTTGGGTATACTACAGAAAAAGTGACCAAGGCCCCCAGTGCCCAGGGCTGGGATCGGACCAGTGACCTCCTGCTTTCGCGCCAGATGATGATGATGATGATGGGGGTTTTTCGTTGTTTGGAACACTGTACTGTTTGCCAACTCACATTTGTTTGCCTGGGTTGACGGAATGTTGATCTATTTCGCGGTCGAACTCTGTGCGTACAAAGTCCAGTGCTCCATCGTCGCCGAATGCTCCCCACTCGGTGTTTACAACCATGTCCTGTTTGCTCACACCTCCCTCAAATGTTTCGCAGGCTTCTGTCTTTTCAACATAGCACGCGTTGCTGCCAGTACCTAATTAATACATATTAAGTATTATCACGACGTTTCAAAGGAATTTATCAAAAAATCGTCAAACAGTTGCAAGCAAAAACTTTTCTAAATATGATTGAAATGCTAAATCATGCCAATTTGTACTTTGCTCGTTGTTAAGGCTAACGAATATTACAGAGTCATTTCCCACACATTTGCAGCAGCAATTAACAATTTGTGAGTTGAAAAACTTATGTTTAATACATTAACATTGTAAGCGTATTAGTCGGTTTTCTCATTTATGAAAATACTGGCCTATTTTACACCTGGTTAACTAATTTCCATACGTCTTTATCTTGCTCACTAGCGTTAAATTTAAAATTAAGATCAAATTAACATGCTTAGGAATATATGATTAGACAAGTCATGCTTTATAATATTAATAGTGTCATGTATGTTATGAGAGTTAAAGTAGATAGCCAGAGAAGTCTTAACTAAACACACGACGTCGCTTGATTATGATTGAACATGACGGTGAACTGACATCAACTGTAGCAGTTTGCAGCAGTTGATTACTCCCGGCGTGTGTAAAGTTATAGACCCAAGCTAATCATACATAAAACAACAGGAAAGCACACCACCACACGCCAACAAACAGGGTAAACCTACCAACGATGAGTCCTATTTTGCAGTTGTGGTTTTTCCACGCGCAAGACATCAATGTACCCGTGGTGTCATTCAGAATAGCGCATATGTCAATCTGTACGTCCTACAAGAGTGAGAATACATGCGTTTAGGAATAGATATGAAATATTATCCCAGTTTGAGTTCAGGTGGATGCAAAGTTGTGAATCGACCTCATGTTGAAGATGATTTTAGAGGCTTTCGAGTTTATTTATAGCAACTCAGTCGTCTGTTCGATCACCAATGGGCAAATACGAATTGAATCCCAAAGTAGTTATTTTAAACAGCAATTGAATCACTTATAATAGTATCCAATCCATTATAATTTACTTACAGTAAGATTTCATTTAACAATTGGACTCCATCAATTGAAAAAACAGAACACAAAAAGCTGCATTAAAATTCGAACTAAACAAGATATGTGCGTGAAACTAAAAGAAATGGTAGGTAAGGCTCTGTTAAATAACCATTTAAAGAAAATAAACAAATAATAGACGATACTGAGTTGTCATAAGTATCATTGAAAGCCTCTAATAGGCTCTCGTTTCGGCTGCCAGATTCATGCCTTAGATCGAAGATAGAGAGCTGGTATCATCGTCAACTCACCGATTATCAAGCCTATCTTGCAATGGCGTTCCTTATGTGCACAAGACAAAAGAGTGCCGGTAGCATCGTTAAGGATGCCCATCACAGATAATGAAAGGTCCTGTAAAATTACTTTTCATATACATTTAATAACAAAGATATGTGCTACGAAGGCTGCATTTGCAAGTAACTATAGGATATTGATTTTATTACAACAGTCTCTCAACGAGTTAGCTCTCAGAACATAGGACTTGCATTTTTTTGAAGAAAAATGTGTCATTCATATAGCTACGCCATGCCATTGCATCAATGAGTTAAAACTGCACAGCTTTCAATTAAATGATACGAGGGTTTTCCTAATTATATAAACAAAGTGAAGTAATAAAGAAATTGACACTTACCCCGCGTCTTGCGATAGCGTCTTTTAATCCTTGGACGACATCTGTGCCGACTACACCGGAGCAAGAAAATCCTTTAGTCCAACGTTGCAAAATGCCTTTTGTGAGTCCAAGTTGTTTTAGCGGGAAACTGAATGTGAATCCGAGGGCTAAACGTTCTTCATAAACACCGTGTTCCTAAATAATACACGAATTTTAATTAAACAATTGCCTTCTTGATAGCTGTGACTTGTACATATTAATAAAAATATTTTATACCTTCATAAAATTGGCTAAGCACTCAGCAATGTGATCAAACAGGGCTATTCCAGTACCAGTCATGATGTTTTGAGGTATGGCATAAATTTTCGACTGCATGTCGAAATGATTATCGCCTAAGTTTATTATTAATACTCTGAAGTTGGTTCCGCCCAAATCTAAGGCCAAAAATTTACCGCGCTCTGAAAATAAAGAAATAGGTATAAGTATCTTTTTCTTCTTCCCTAAAAACTACAAAATTGATTTAAATGAACACACATTTACCTTTTCCATTGGGTAAGTCTTGAATGTAAGTGATCCAGCACTTCACGATGGAGGATTCATGGGTGTCTTTGCCGAGACCTTTTTCGATGGCGCTATGGAGACGCACCATCACCTCCCGAAGCTGCTTATCGGACCACTGAAAGATCTCGCATTCTTCGCGGATCTGCAAGGAAGAGAAGACATTGTCACCATCGTTATCATTTGTTCTGCTGCTGGGTCACGGTATAAACGAGAGGAAATAGGCGTTATTCCACAAGCCATAGTTAAAGGTTGTTGTGGAAAATTCAGTACACGAAATATGTTGACAGTATTTAAACCCAGGACCTCCGATTAGAGCTATTAGTCGATAACCCCGGTTACGATATTGAATAATCATTGGTGAACGTGACATGAACTTGGACTTGAGATTGACGTATTTTAAAACGTTCTAAGTGGCAGCACGTGTAGCACTTGTTCGCATAGTATGCCTGCACGATTGTAAATATTATTTGCGAATTCTAATATTTGCAATGATAACACTGCTTCCCGGAGCATACACCTATGCCTTTTAAATAACATTTTAGACATAACATCCTTAATGTTAATTTGTATTTGCCTAATCCCGTATAACGATTTGGTTTCTATATCGACTGACATAACTTGTTTTTTGCGTTGTACTGAAAATGTTACAGCTTCGTTGCCTAAAATTAAAAAGATAAAGATTTGTTTAATTTATAATCCTGCGCTAACACTGGATTGCATTACGCGCGGATGCAAAACGAGCGAACAAGATAGGCCACTCGTTCTTTATCGTGGACAAGTTCCACAAGGTCAAAGCGGTCATTACAACTACTGTTACTTTCCAATTCAAAGTACCGGCTAGTAAAATTATTTCTTAAATAAATACACATATAATAAATTAGAGGCCACTCACCTGGGGTAGATTATTGATAGCCATGCCCATTTTGATAAGTTATGTAGTATTTCTATTATTATACTAAATACACTGCGAGTTTTTGTGTTCTGTGTATAAGCTGGCACAACACACGGTACGCTGCGCACGACACGTCCTACTACGTGCGCAAAGGATTGAGGAATACGGCTGGTGGCTGGTGGCCGTCGAACGCGATCTGCGGCGATCTATTCAATACCGCGCTCTTTTCATTCATACGTAAGGCATGACAAATTACTGTTTTCTCACTCTACTACGCCAAAAAACCCCACGACAGAGCAGCTCAAACTGATTTTACACACTACGTTAGCGAAGCAAACACCGATTTTGATTATTTCAAACCATTTTACGATTCACTCTTGACATAAGGTTGTCTGTAGTTTAATTTTTATGGGAATTTGCAATTTTTTACCCTTTTGTGTAACGGATATGTTTATCGCATGAACCCAGACGAGCCTCTCTGTGTTTGCTTCTGATTGGTCGGCGCGTGGGCTCGCTCAGTACGTCATACACATTCCTCGACCTCTATTTATAATTGCGTTAGTATGGGTGCAGTTATCGCTAAAACTTCAACATGCGTTGGCCGCTGTGGTCGTTGGTTTACTGCTGTTATTTTGTAACTTCTCCGGAATCGGAATGTCAAATTCCTGCTCGTTTTATGGTTATATCAGAAGTGGCAGGCCATCTATGTATTCGAGTTCTCTAATATTATTTTTAACTGAATTTATTAGCATACGAAGCGATTCAAATTAAGCATGAAGAAACGCGCTAATTTACATATTGGTTGGGGGTTTAGCGTCTACATTTCATATTTATCTTCAGTTCAGATGCAAAGTTCTTATGACGTCGATTTATTTGCTCGTAGCGTTGTGAAAATGATTCATAGCAATCTATACAATTAATCACAATGAAATTGCACCTTTTCGGTATTAAATTAATAAATATTGCACAGGTAACTACGCTATTTTGATTATCCGAGAAGAAAATCGTTCTTCATTGGTTAACGTACCATTTGTTAGAGTCTGCCAATACTACCAATACGTAGGTATGTAATTCCTATTGTCTTCCAAGATTTGGGGTGAATAAACGAAATTATTGAAAGGTCGAAGATACTTAAACGCGTCTCTAATGGACAAAAATCTAATTATATACCTACTTTTGCTTTGCTCGGACGTCAGGATGAACGCACGCTGAACCGTTTCTTGGCATAGTGTGTTGTTTATTTTAGATACCTCGTGACGACGCCGCCGCCACTTTGACAATACACGCAACTGAATACACAGATAATGAGCAACGAATCATTCGGCTCATTCGTATCTTATCCCATCCCATTTAATGTTTTCAGCGTATTAGTCCCGTTATCTATTGAAAAATCAATCACTTGGATTCAGTATACCAAAGATTGGATGTCCTGTAATCGCGAACTATTTCATTTGCTTTGCTTTGCATTATTTTATTTGCTCATTTAACGATTGACAATAGAAGAGCGATAGTGAAGATAAAGTGCTTAGATAATGAAATTTCGAATTTCAATGTTAGTTGAAGGTCCACTAACCACATACTTTGCATTGCAATCCGCATCATAAGGAAACTGGGACGTGCTCGAGGAACTACAGCAGGGGAAACCAAAATGACACACACTAAACACCGGTTTGAGGTCACCGGAGATGAGGGTCAAGAAAAACCCTTATATGTACCTACATCTGGCAATTTACTGAGATGATAATCTAAGCAGGTACGAAATAAAGGTTGCCGTTGAACTGAGGTTGGATAAACTAGGATATGGTACAAGTTTCTCTCATCCCACAAATAAACCCAATAAATGATCTGTCCATTATCGTTGCGCGAGTTTTTTGGCATGCTATCTAACGTAACATTAGGCAGTGTTCAAACTACAATAACGTTTTGTCGCTTTGGAAATGTTTGGACTTTTTTTCAACTGTGGCTTTCAACTTGGGACTTCGTAAGGCTTGTGTTACGGGTACTCAGACAACGATATATATAATATACAAATACATAAATACATAGAAAACATCCATGACTCAGGAACAAATATCTGTGTTCATCACACAAATAAATGCCCATACCGGGATTCGAACCCAGGACCGTCGGCTTAGCAGGCAGGGTCACTACCAACTACGCCAACCGGTCGACATAGAAAATTATTTATTGTTACATAAACACAAGAATACAAAGATAGCAAGAAAAACGAGCACATTTTCTTCAATCTTAAACACTAACCAACACAACTATGTGACAAAAGAACTGCACTCAGCATTAGCTGTGTTGATTTAATGCGAATTAAATGCCTACAGATGGTCGGCATTAACTAAATAATTAATTCGCCAGGAAATAAAACTGAGCTCAGATTTAATAGGAATGCGGTTTCTAAAGGCCAAACACTCGTTAAGACCGATAAGAATGTTGCTAAATAAACCTACTTACAGGCGAAAAAAGAGCAAGTTTAAAAAGTATAAATACAGTCATTAGTACAAATCTATATTTTAATTTATATCATTAGTCTTATTGAAACTACAGTCTGTAGTATATATATTGAGCAAGAATGGATCAGCGTATAGACATTGCAGATTGTTGATGATATAAATGATATACCTATGATGTATAAATGTTTTATCAATGTTATCAACCACAGGCGCGGTTTTTTGCATTGACAATGATAACGTCAAGTTTGAGAATAGATAAGAAAAGAATGTGATTAATATCAATAGAATTTTAACAGTTTCAACTTTCAAACCAGTGGGAAACATTGTTTTTCAATTGAATTTTCTTAGGATTTAACGCTTTATAGTTTCAGCATTGTATGTGTTTGGCGTAGACGCCTAGTCATGGTACTAGAGTTGGATAATCTCTGATACAGGCATATCGGAATTGAGATAATGTTAATAGCGATTCGTGTCCGTGATAAGTGCTGATAAGTTTATCGGCGGAGAAATTGGGGCTTAGAAAAATACCTTTATAATTGCCATACATTAGTTTATTTAGGAAATAGTTATTGTAACCAACATACGGAAGAGCGGGGTTTCCTGATACAGGTGTATTAACTTCTACTAGGAAATTCCAAACAAACGTTAAAATATTATTTATATTATGTTACCCAAATAAACATTTTCATTTTTCATTTTCATACATGCTCATTGATGTAAATTATATTTGTTTTTAACCCCTAATGCAAACGTGCCTTAATACATAAAATACTTTTAATACATAAATAATGAAGTTCCAGGCTTTTCATTTTATAGATTTATAAATACTATAATGCCTCAAAACTTACTCGCACTAGATTAATAAAAAAAATTAATAAAGAGCATTAAATACCTACAGCATTGCTTTAAATTTGACGATCTTTTTTTTGTAACCACTTACATAGACACAGACGTGAAATTGCAGGTAATTTCTATCTCAAGTACATAGTGACCTCTATTTAGAATGTTTAATTAACCGCTATTGAGGAGAATACAACTGTATATTGAAATGGACAGCCAATTTAAACGCTGGACAAAGCAACTTTATTGATCTTATTGACTTGTGTTCAGAGACAAACTAATAGGGGCCACTCCAATCCGTCTGTATGTTCTCTCTGATGTGATAATTTACATTTATTCGGTCTGGGTATCCAGATTTACTGACAGGAGACAGGAGAGAAGCTTATACTCACAGGAGGAATGGCAAGGAGGAGGAGGGGTGGCCGTATGGCTACGCGTTGGGTCGAAAGAATAACATCGGCGACCAAAGCAACGTTACAGGCCAGCATGCACCAAGCCCAAAACCGTTCGGCTTGGAGAGCGTTCGTGAAAAGTGTTCCAGCTCGTCACGTCCCCCAGACATGAGGATACGACAAAGAAGAAGAAGATCCAGATTTATATTTATGAAATGTGCTGGATCATATGTAGTGTTTTCAGTTAAAAAAAGCTAACTAGTCATGACTACTAATAATATGCTAAACAAGTCATGATCCTTATTGCACCTAAAATCTTAATGCGGTGTCTTCATACCGAAAAGTCTTTGTTTCAATTGATATTGTTAATTTATCTTCTGTTTTTATTATTTTATATTTAATGGCTTATAGTTCGCATAAGCTGTGTCCAGTCACTTCTTCCTAGTTCCTACGTCATTCCGATATCGACCGTTACTTACTCGGAGCGATTGGGCGCTAATGTCTTATTTCTAAAGTTCCGTAGGTACCTCAAAGGGGAAAACGGAATCCGTATAGGATCACTTTGTTATCCGTCCGTCCGTCCATCCGTTGAAATTACTACCACATACACAGGTCTGTGGTCTCTGAAAGCTGTGAAAAAAACAAACCTCTACGTCAACGCAATCAAAAGATACGGCTGTTTATGCCGCATTTCTCTTACATTTGCAATGGGAATCAAAAACTGTAGTACAATTAATTCCATAATACGTAAAGCTGCATATTTTTAGATAAGGTCCAATCCAAAACAGCAGAATTTAGATAAGACAAAGGGAAATAACCATTATCAAGGAAAAATGGCCAGCGAAAGCATTCGCCGAGTCGCCGCTTGTTTACCTACTTACTACTTAGCCTAGAAGGCTTTAGATTAAAGGGAAGAACCACCAAAATAATGAGTTACGACTGATAGCAATTATCACCGCATCATTTGTACAAATATTTTATTTTTAAGACGTTGACGATAGACGAGCAGTAGATAATGAAAACCGGTTATATCTACTTAACTGCCTTGCTAATATGATGCCACTATAACGCTAATTAAAAATACACAGCTAAAGTCACGACACGCGAAATCATTGCCTTTCTTGGAATCTTATATGTACTTAGTGCGACAGAAAAAAATAGACATTCACGGAGGGTGCCACTGGCTGAGCTGACGTTACTGCAGCGGCCGTGAAGTAAGCGATTGTTGGACGAGTTCAGGGTAGACGGATAAAACGAGTCCAGCCATCACTGTTCCGGCCGAGGATTGTATATTGTATAAGTAGTGCTTTTCTCAAAAATGTTTAATATTTTCACACACATTGTGTGTGTGAAAATATTAAAATTAAAATAACAACTAGGTAAATACAATAGGGCAAAACAATGTAAATTCACAATTAGTGACAGAATTTTTAATTGCCGCCTTTTTTTTCAACCGACTTCAATATTTCTAAAGGAGGAGGTTCTCAATTCGTCTGAATTTTTTTTATTTTTATTTGTGTCTCCTTAGCGGATCACGGGCCTGTACATCCCGGTCTTTTGATAGGCTTGCGTGGGGATACAGATCCAACACGTAGAGGCCTTTTGGAGAATTTTGCTGTGTAGTACACCTGCTAGAACCCATTCAAGGGTGCATCAATAGATACCCGTGAACCGGTCCCAGCAGGCGTTGGAGCTATTGTAAAGAAAGTGGAAAGAATACCAGGCTATAGCGTTGAGGTTTGGGTGGATCAAAAATGGACTATTGCAAAGAGTTCCGGTCACCTGCCATAACAATGTTTAAAACAAGTTATCGAGGCAGGCGGTGACTTGCCGCCGACTAGATGGGCCCCTGAAACTGCCGTCGCAAGGACGGCCAGGAGCAACATCGGTGTGAACGGCTCAGGGGTGTCGAGAGGTGTGCGCCGCTTTCTACCCAGTGGCTGTTGCCAGCCACTGCCCCCACTCGCGTCTTATGCATATTTCACTTCCACCCCTGGAGCATATCGCTCTAACGACTCCTCTCTGGACGGCCAATGAAGGCAAGCCAGAGCTGAGAGTCCTACGGGTCCCCTTGGGGTCCACTCCGACCGTCGAAGACACGCCGGAGACGGAGACCCTGACCGACTCTCTGGAGCACTCGGGTCCGTGGGGTCGTTACTCCCCAACAGCTCACCACAAGCTGCCCTGCGGGCTTATTTTTATTTTTTTTTATGTATGTTACCTCAGAACTCCGTCATTACTAAACCGATTTAAAAAATTTTTTTGTTTTCTGAAAGTAAATAGTTCCAGATTGGTCCCGTTTTTTTCAAAATTGATTTCTGATGATGGGATCCATGAGGAACTGAGGGAACTCCTCAAATTTGAAAGGCACATGCATGTTGATTTGGGTGATTTCTTAAGAGACTCTAGCATTTCTTTACGAAAATCATCAATTTGGTGGAGTGGATCTGATAATGAAGACCAGGGATGGCAAAGTGGAACTGCTTGGTAATTCCCAGGACTATCATCCGATTTAAAAAAATATTATTTTGTCTGGAAATAGACGGTTCCAGGTTTGTCCCGTTTTTTTCAAAATCAATTTTTGATGATGGGATCCATGAGGAACTGAGGGAACTCCTCAAATTTGAAAGGCACATGCATGATGATTTGGGTAGTTTCTTAAGACACTCGAGCATTTCTTTACGAACATCATCAATTTGGTGGAGTGGACCTGATGATGAAGACCAGGGTTGACAAAGTGGAACTGCTTGGTAATTCCCAGCTCTATCATCCGATTTGAGACATTCATCTTTTCTTTGTAAAGAAATACCTTCAAGATAGTCCTATTTGATTATAGTTCTATTTTGATGATGGAATTCATGAGGGATTGAGAGAACTCAAAATCTAACGGCACATGCATTCTGATTTGAGGGTTTCCTTAAGTAACTAAAACATTGTTTTGGGGGAGCCAACATTTTGATGAAGTGGACCTGATGATGAAGACCAGGGATGGCAAAGTGTAACTGGTCAATAAACCTAGCTCTACTTATTATCCTAGTTGTGACATTCATCTTTTTGATTTGATTTCTATTCTGATGATGGAGTTCTTGAAGAATTCAGAGAACTCCTCAAATTTGAACGGCACGTTCATTGTGATTAGAGGGTGTTCATAATTAGCTTAGGCATTTTCTTACTGTGGCCATCATTTTGCTGGAGTGGACCTGATGTTGATAATCAGGGATGGCATAATGAAACTGCTCGATAATTTACAGTCTGTCATCCAATTTAACACATTGTTATTTTGTTTGTTTTAAAGGTCTACAAGGGAGTTCCGTTTGATTATACTTCACATGTCATGATGGAAGCCCTGGGACATTAAGAAAGCTCCTCAATTTTCAATCGTACACGTGCGGTGTATTGGATATTTGTAAAGTAAACTGGCTAACTCAAACAAATTCAAAATTTCACTTTTACCGGGAACCAAAAAAGTCGGTTTTTTTTTCTTAAAAAATATTATTCATTAAGGGGCTGACAACACCTAATTCATGTTTTTCAAGCAGTGTTTTAAGAAAAACTAGGTATTTTAATAATGCACAAAAATTATATGTTAAAATTTATCATATTTCGAAGACCCTAGACGGAGCCGATTTTTAATTTAACGAAATCGGCTCGATAGAAAATAATTGCAAAGATTGGTCTTAAATTCATTCTTAAACGGTTCTATGTCTTTAATGTTTTGACCTAGGCGTTTGCAATTAAAATCACAAATCTATTATACTCATATCCAAAACTTAGACGCGTCACATTTCATAAATAGTCCACGGTTTTGTTTATTTTAATAGTTTTCGTGTTTTTTCCTTCTAAAAACAGGCCGGCCGGTCATAGTGCGATCTCGTTTACTCCGATACTAATAGACAGTGCGCGAAGATTTAGCTGTTGTCAGCCTCTTAAGCATGCCATAAACAAGAAAGTTCATGTCTTCATTTCGAGTCATTAACGCATACATTTCCGAGCATGTTTGAGAAAAATATACTGTGCATGTCATTCTGTCGCATAAGTGCGAGCAGTAAGTTTACTGTTTGACAGCACGCCTACCACGAACATCGAAAATCGGCATTGACGGGAAAACCTCTTTGTCACTCTAATATGCAAGTGTGACAGAGATGGAGATACAAATCCGCAATCGTTCGATTTTCGTGGTACTAGCCCAGATGTTTGTTTACGTTTAGTTTAGGTTTGCGTTTAGTTCCACTTAATTTCTACCTTTTTCTGTCACAATGTAGGTAAGTTTAATCCTGGGGCCTCATTCGAACTAAGTACTAATTTGCATTTACACACTCGCAAATTCACACATTAGGGTCACACAGTGAGGGCTTGAATACCGGTATTTTCTTCATACGAAAGCACAGGTATTATTTCGGTTCTTTTTCGGTACTTTGTTTATTATTTTATTTTGATAGGGTTATCTTATAATACCAATATGTTACCTACCTAGATGCTACATAAAGATAGTAAAATAGTTCAGAATATTGGGCAATCGCGAAGTAAAAAAAAATGTACCGGTTCCAGGTCCTGCCCAAAGCCGAACTGTGGAACGTTGTATATATTTTTAAGTAAGTACTTAAGTTCTTTTCTTCAATTGTTTTTATTTAATAAATAATACTATAAAATACATATCCTCTAGGTACTTTTAACAAATGGGGAAATGACAAATGCGCAGAAATCTAAATCCACGAAAATGGAAACCGGAACGCTCAAAAAATTTTATCTCCCTCTCACACCAGCTTATTGGAGTGACGAAAGAGGTTTTTCCGTCAATGCCAATTTTCGAGTTTTGTGGTAGGCCCTCACTTTTCGTAACCGTAACTCTGCGTAAACCAAGATGACAACTAGGTAGGTACACTAGGTACGATGAAGACGCTAAGCGAAAAATAAAAAATGTTTTGTTGTGACAGATGTCACGTAATCGTTAGTCGTTACCACTATTTCCATGTGATTTCCATGCTTTATTTACATTTTGCTTACTGCTTTTCTGCAAACAATTGTAATCATAGATAGAAATTGTAGTCTTGACCAGGCCTTCTGATTTGAACTCATATCATGGCCTTCTGTGTCCTATGATATTGATGTTTATCGTTAGTTTGCACTTCGTGTAGGTATTTAGGTACGTACAGCAACTTTATCTTTAATTTTATGGATCGATGACTGTAGGTATGTAAAATGTAAATAAGTATTATTTCTCTTTTTCAACCTAACTAAGATGCATTGTCAAATTATTATTCTAAACTAAATCACTAAAAAATAATTACAAATCTTTTCAGTGTCGTTAGATATTGTGACGTTTATGACAGATTATGTAATGTTAGGGAGGAAGAAACTTGGAGGTTATCCCATTTCCCACCCCTAGCCATGCGCCCTTAAGTGACCTTGGGCCATGACCTTTCCTTATTTTCACGTCATATTATAAAATTTCATAAAGTGGTCATGCTTGTTACCAAGTTTAATCAATCGTATTAGATTGCGACGTGAGAACTAGATAGTTATAACGAGATTAACAATCGTTTTTCTTTTAATGTTTATAACCTTAAAGTATTAGATTCTAATTACAAAATTTAACTAGTGTTACCTCTGTTTCGAAAACAAATGAACTAAATAATTACGTTGAGCTTGTTCGAATAATCTTGTAAGTCATGGGTTTCTAGTTATAATAGCCGGTGCAATACAACTAAACTAACATAACCTAAAAAAATAAAAAGACATCATTTGAATCCATTGCCACCTTGAGCCAGGAGAAATATTCGCTTACTAAACCTTCATAGCTATCGGAATTTTTCTAATTAACGTAAACATTTAACGTAATTAAACGCATACTCACTATATCTCGCGCCTGACGCATATCGATTTGTCTTGTCAGTCGCGAGGACTGCGATAAGAGGTGATGAATGAGGAGCGTTGAGGTCCACAGTGTGAAGCCGTAATCGCACTTGATCACAGGAATATTCGCGGTACGCGAGACTGGAGACGTTCGCCGGGTGAACGAAGTGAAAGGAGTATATGCGTTGCAACCGCGGAAACTTGTGTGGCCGGCGCGACGGTAGGGTCACCTTGAGCGACGGCGCATGCGAGGCACACCCTCTGGCTGCCCACTCCCCGCGCCGTGACGTCACACGTCGAGGGCCCGCGCGTGACTGCAAACCCTTGTTTAGGATTAGGGTGCCTTTGTCACTCTCGCCTACTTTCGAAGCTGGGTTCAATAGGAATTACTGAAAATGCATTTGAAATTCTAAAATCGTACCTAAGCAATCGAGGACAAATTACTAAAATAGGTAGGTCAAATAAAAAGCGACGTACAGGGAATCAAATATGGAATTCCACAAGGATCTGTTTTAGGGCCCTTGCTTTACCTCATTTACGTAAACGACATGCATAATATAGGATTAAAAGCTCATTTAACTTTATATGCTGATGATACGTGCTTATTTTACTTTGGCTCGAACCGCTCGAAAATAGAAACCCTTATCGAACAGGCGCAATGTGACTTAAATTTGCTACATGGATGGTTACTTAGTAATCTATTAACAATTAATGAGTCTAAAACTAAATATGTCACATTTGCTGCAAAAAATAAATTTGTAACAAACCACGACCCGCTAATTATAAATGGTGTAACTTTGGAATCAGTAAAGCAGGAAAAGTACCTAGGCCTTATACTCGATGACAAGCTGACATGGAAACCCCACATTGACTCTGTACGGTCCAAAATCATATCACTAACAGGTGCATTAAGGCGTGTCGTACGATGTTTGCCGACTAGAGTCCGTTACACCATTTATAATTCACTAGTCAAACCCAATTTGGAGTACTTAATAGAAATATGGGGATCAGCCGCAAAATCTCACCTTAGAGCCCTTCAAACCTCTCAAAATAAAATAGTTAAATTGCTATTCAATTATAAACATCTCACACCTAGTAGAACAGTGTATAAAAAAAACTAAAATACTCAATATCTCGCAAATTTATTCTTACAGCACCTGCATACTAATTAGAAAAATAATAAACAAAAACATACACAGCCACATAACATTCACAAAAAGATCGGAAGTGCAAAAAAGATTGACTAGACAAGCTAACAACTTAATACTCCGGCCACCTAGAACACTTTATGAAAAAAAAACATAATATACGAAGGAGTGCAGCTATATAATAAACTGCCAAAAGATGTGAAAGATACCAAACCTGTCGTATTATTTAAAAAAGCGCTAAAACAGCACATCTTAACAAAATACTGAACATTAATACCTAAATATATGGTCTCATATTAAGAAAAAAAAATTAAAGTTATTAGAAAATAAAAAATAAACAATATAATTAAAATCTCTTTTAAAAAAAGTTTCTAATTTCTAATACAATACGTCAAAATCCTGTTGAAAACATAGGTACCTAGTTATAATTGCATGTAATAAAATATTTCGAGTACACATATGGACATACTAATAACACTCAAATAAACAAAAACTAATAAATACATTTACGCAATAAATAAATATTATTTACATTACAGCTTTCTCACATACTTACATGATTATTGATTTAATATAGGTACTTACATGTAGATATGGGCACATATTTACATATATATATCATCATCATCATCATCATCATTTCAGCCGAAAGACGTCCACTGCTGGACATAGGCCTCCCCCAAAGATTTCCACAATGACCGGTCCTGCGCCACCCGCATCCAGCGGACTCCTGCGACCTTCACCAGGTCATCAGTCCACCTTGCGGGGGGCCTACCCACGCTGCGCCTTCCGGTACGCGGTCGCCACTCGAGAACCTTTCCGCCCCAACGGCCATCGGTTCTACGTGCAATGTGCCCCGCCCACTGCCACTTAAGTTTAGCGATTCGGAGAGCTATATCGGTTACTTTGGTTCTGCTGCGGATGGTCTCATTTCTGATACGATCTCGCAGAGAGACTCCTAGCATAGCTCTCTCCATTGCCCTTTGAGTGACTTTGAGCCTTCTTATGAGGATATAGTAGTCTTGGCTGAGACCATGGAGGATTTAAGTACGATGCTTGTTAGCCTCAGTAGAGCCTCCGGGCGAGTTGGTCTTAAGATGAACATGGATAAGACGAAAATCATGTCGAATATCCATGTAGCACCAGCTCCAGTAACAATCGGAGACTTTACACTCGAAGTTGTAGACGATTATATATACCTAGGACAAACTGTCCAGTTAGGTAGGTCCAATTTCGAGAAAGAGGTTAATCGTCGAATCCGACTCGGTTGGGCAGCGTTCGGGAAGCTGCGACACATCTTTTCGTCCAATATTCCGCAGTGCCTGAAGACGAAAGTCTTCGATCAGTGTGTGTTGCCAGTGATGACATACGGTACTGAAACGTGGTCGCTTACAATGGGCCTCATAAGAAGGCTCAAAGTCACTCAAAGGGCAATGGAGAGAGCATATATATATATACACTACAAATAAATAAATATTAATCAGCATGAATATAAAGTAATTACATTATGCTATTGATAACTCGTATAAGCATAAACCAAACCAGTCAAGTATTTAAGCGATAATTAACTCTGTACAAACCGCAGTTTAACCGGCCCCTAGTTGTTTGTTGCACTGGTTGGGTTGCTGCGCGAGTGAATATTGTATGTTATCTCTAGTAGTTTTGCATGCTACCCTCTCTTACCTAGATTTAAGCAACACATTGTTTTCTCTGTAAGTGATTTTGTAAATCTTTAGAGAAATAAATATCTTAAACCATTTTATTTCGCAGCGAAAGTGATTTGGAACTAAAAAACAGTGGTTGCAACTTCTTTTTCAATACAGTTGCCCAAAAAGTGCCCTTTTCTTGGCTGTTTTGCGTGCGCAAAGTTTGTTTTTGCGAACTAGTGCTTTTTACTTTTCCAATCTTTTTAAATTTAGTTGTGTTCCAATACATGACTGCTTACCGAAGAGTATTATTGTTCGTTAACTTTACCGAGCCGTAATAAAACTAAATACCTACTTTTAACGCAATAATATTAAAGATGTTGATATTTCATATTTCAATAATTACTTCTTCATCATACTAATGATCATTCATTAACAATATTAACATTGAAAACAGTTCTTATAAATCTGTGTGTATGAAACGGAACAGAGCCTACGAAACTTCAGTCAAAGTAGAGGCGTTTTTCAATCAGATAAACATGTTCGAAGGGCCTCTAAGACATGACGATACGAT
Organism: Lathronympha strigana; assembly: GCA_949128165.1. Taxonomy (NCBI): domain Eukaryota; kingdom Metazoa; phylum Arthropoda; class Insecta; order Lepidoptera; family Tortricidae; genus Lathronympha; species Lathronympha strigana. The sequence continues at coordinate 9,791,329 of OX421911.1, forward strand.
TTGTCACATGCGATTTATTATTTTGTTTATGAGAAATAATTATTATGAGATTGAAAATGAGAAAGTAAAGAAGATAAGATAAACATTTTGTAGATGTTCTTAATATATCAACTGTATTACAATCGTGACACGGAAATAATAAAAAAACTTTAAATTCGTTCTTATGTATTTTAATTTTTTTCGCATCTGTATTGAAAAACGTCGTTCGATTCACGTGCGGATATGTCATTTTTCACTATTCCCGAGTATTGCCACTCGCCTACGGCTCGTCGCAAGATACCTCGGGACTAGGGCTGCCATCTCGAACATTGCTGAAACCGGACGAAAAGTTAAAAAACCCGGACATTTCACTAAAATCGCGGTCTCTCCCCGGACACTATAAAGAAAACAATTTTTAATTTAAAATTTAGCTTTTGCTAGGGATTGACCTGAACCCAAAAATGTCCGGGTTTACCCCGGACAGTTTTAAAAATCCTGGCCGGACGCTCCCCGGACGGCCTCCAAACTAGGACAAATCCGGGGAAACCCGGACGGATGGCAGCCCTACTCGGGACTCGTGAAGTAATGACATACTTTCCGCACTAGCATCGAAATGTACTATTTTGTTGCAGCTACATTTGTTATACAGCTACCATGCGGTGGTTTATAACTTTTATGTCTACTTAGAATAAGTACTTAGCATTCGTGACCCTTTGTAACTTCTTTACAAAAACAGAGCTCATAACGTTAAGTCAGAACGGTAAATTATTACGTAGGTAGGTATTGATTAGGATTTCATCGCTATTTATTTAGTTTTTACCTAAGTAGGGAAAATTTTTATAGCATGTAAGTACAGTCAACAACACACCTGTGTATAGTGTGTATACAGCCAAAGTGCCAAAAATATGTATACACGACCTTAATTCTCTGGCAATAAAGTTCAGTATACATATTTTTGGCACTTTGGCTGTATACACAGGTGTGTTGTTGACTGTACATGTGAATATCGAAGCTGTCATTCCATAGTTAACTGGCGAACTCTTCATTCAAGCTTAGAACGTTGACTATGACGTAAAAGGCCGAATAACGGCTTGGTGCAGGTGCAGGGCAACCGACCTTAAGACCCTGATCACCGCCATAAACCTATTTAGTGTCTTGTCTTGTTCTATCAAAAAACCCAATCCTACTTTTGTATAATGTCTTAGGCTGCGTTTTACCAAATTTTTATTCCGAGAATAACGCTTACTCTCAGATAGTTAACGTCAAATTACTATGGGAGTTTGACATTAGTATCCAAGAGTAAGCGTTACTCCTGGTTAAAAAGTTTGGTCAAATCAGGAAGGGACAATGGTAGATCTTCATCGATAAGATAAACATTTGAATTTATAGAGAATTATTCTTATGACACATTTTATTCACTACCTATCTATATGAAGTAAATTTAGGCTAAAAAGTCTTCTTCACATGGTCACATTTTGTATAAGAGTTTGATATTACGCGGCCTGCCACCTCGTCACGTGACTCCCTTCACGCAATACGTCGCGCAATTCCGCAACAGATAGGAAATACAACAGATGAGTACCCTGCCAACTTCACTATAAACAAATAATAAACTGCAATATCCGATTTTAGATACTTGTTTTCGATTTATGTTCTGACGTCAGCGGATGATAAATTCAGAAATGTTACGTCACAATCGTCACATACTCGTAGTTCAATTGAAATTTCATTCTCACGACAGTAATAAGAAAACTTTACAAGTTTCAGTGTTTTAGGAACTCATTTTATTTTTGGACTATGTTTACACAACGGGTTCGTTCAAGTTCACATATTCTCGACGGCTAGCTCACACACACAACTGCATTTCTAATTTTAATGTATTTCGTGAATTGCGTCAGCAGTGTCATACATGACACACACGAGATTTCCTGTAATAATAGCAAGTGTCGCTAAGTCACAATCTATTTATTATGTAAGTATAAGGTCCTGTTTGTCATTCTTTAGGTACAGAATCCTAAAAAAAAGATCAAGTTAGGAATTCGATTGTTTGAAAATAATAGGTTAACCCAAGAATTTAATCATGGACAGTGCAATGATTGTGAAATAAGTAGGTACAAAACAAACGAGCTAACGCAAGGTTTAGTCCTTGCAACCAGTATTGCGTGCAACTTGTGCAAACAAACATACATTACACATACAACATGTAGATATGTACATTATTCGAAATGGCCAGACACACCCCTCTTTCCTTCCTCATTATTACAACGGTTTTCGCGGGTGCGACTTATCACCAATAATAGATGATTTGATCAAACTTTGTTTAGAGACGATTCTAAAACATTCAGCTGAATGAGCTTTCCCTCCCTATTCGGTTCGAGGGTTTAGAAAATCACAAGTCTTTTGGCGGTCGGATCTCGGGTAGGTGGTTACTAGCTTCGTGCCCAATCTTCGCCTAATACTGGTAATTTCTTGGATTCGGCCTCCCTTAGACTGGCGACTGGTTTGCGGCTTTCGGTGTGTGGTGCGCCGCACTCATGTCCTTGTTGTGTTATAAAAAAAGTGCGGGCCATTTATCGAGACATGCGTCGCTTAATGACATAATCGGTCGGTGACTAGAGAGTACCATTTTGAACCATTTGGAGTCGAAACTCTAGGTTTATGTAGAAACCGCGAAACGTATGGTTGGCGTAACTGGTGACCGAAGAGCTGGTCTTGCACAACGTATCAGCATTGCGATATAAAAGGAAACGCCGCCAGCATCCTAGGTAAAATGCCTCAAGAACCTATTTTCGATTTAAGGTAGGTAGAGGTAGGAAGGTATAGGTAAGTTAGGTACACTTACTGTATTTATAATTTGTTAGTTATCTTGAAGGGCAAAATTTATAAAACCATAATAAGACCTGTCGTGACCTGTGATGTATAGATCAGAGTGTTGGGCCCTAAAGGTGACGGAGATGTGACAGAGATGAGAATGATGAGATGGATGAGTGGCGTGACAAGAATGGACAAAATAAGGAATGAATATGTGAGAGGAAGTCTGAAAGTAGCACCCATAGGGGGAAAAATAAGGGCAAACCGCCTAGCGTGGTACGGGCATGTTATGCGGAGATTGCGGAGGGATGAAAGTGATGTGACGAGATGGGTACTGGGAATGATTGTCGAGGGTAAAATGAGAAGTAAGTAAGGAAGTAAAATGAGAGGTAAGCCAAAAAAAAGATGGATGGACTGTGTGAGAGATGATATGAATTATGAGATGCCGGGCGATAGAGACGTATGGAAGAAAAATGCTGCGCCGACCCCAAATAAATGGGACGAGGGCAAGCGAATGACGAGTTATAATTGTAAATAAAGTTTGCATTTTCCATTTATACTTATACACTATAATATCAGTAGGTAGTAGGTACTAGGAAATAATTCATAAAAACGTATATTAATAATATTAAAAAAAAAACCTATTGTACCTATACCATAAATAATTGAAATCTGTACTACCACGCAGCACGTGGTAGCACGTTGACAACCCTAATTATTCTGTGGTGTCAGCTAGGTCTACAAAGCAAACAGATGACACACTGGTCCAAGGTTGATTTAAAGATAAAGTGTTAAATAAAAAAAATTATTACCCTCGCCCTATTACCTAAGGATTCTTCTTCTTCTCAGTCGTTCCCTACCTGAGGAGGATCGAGCGAGACCCTTAATTTTGTCAACAAGTTGTCGCCCTCGGTTACGCTCAGTCGCTTGATGAAGGGCATCGCTAGTTAAATTTAACTGTTCAGGTATCTGGTATGACAAGCGTTGGGGACTTTGCGTTGCGGCCTCTAGGTCTTTTATCCTCTATCTCTAACTTTATTAAGGCTTTGTGAATAAAACGATTTTAATATGATAGTTTCGTTAAATCAGATCGGTTTGTCTCGATACCTTCGTTCCACAGTAGGTACTAAATTAATCAAACATGAAATTTAATGCAATACGCTATACCACGTTATACATTAATGCCATTATCCATAAACGCTCATCAAAAATTCGGTATCATTATTAAATATGGTGCTGATTGTTGCTCGAAACTAGTTACGGTTGGCGTTAGAACATTAAATATTACGGGGCAAACATCTATTTAAAGTCTTTTAACGGCCAAACTCACAAAAAACAAATTCCATGTGCCATTTCAAAACGCCTAGATTGCCATATTAACACGCATAACATCCGTACGCGTAAGATCAATGTCCAAGATGCGACCTTTTAGCTAAAGGGCATGAGAGCTAGTTCGACTGGTGGGACAGGTTAGTTGTAGTGAGAGGATGGGTGTGGCGACGTGCCCCCGGACGCGTGCGCCCGCGCATGGGGTTACCATGTAGACATTTTAAAATTATGACAAAAAAGGCAACAGGGACAGACTTCGCGACCGGCGACCCCTCTCTCACACTCCCTAAAGTATGTACGTAAAACATCGCACATAACATCACCGTTGGCATACGAGCTAGTCCGACTGCACGATTGGTGTGGTGGGAGTGGGACCGGTCGAGCTGTGTAGTGAGAGGATAAGTGTGGCGACGTGCCTCCGGACGCTTGCGCCCACGCATAGGGTTACCATGTACACATTCAAAAATTACTGACTAAATTTGTTCAAAAGCATTGACAGGACAAAGCAATTGTTTTCCCTACGGCTGCATTTCTATTCGAAATGTGTATGATACCAAAACAGAATTACTATGCTGCGCTTGGATATGTGATTATTGCGATCCTATTAATTCTTAATAAACTCGTCCCTAATGGTCTCCCATCACCATGCTCAGCATCCCTGCTCATCTCCCATGCAAACCAGTTTTTAATGAGAATTTACAAAAAATATCTTCAATATTTCATTTAGGTACATACTTTAAAATTTCATTTCAGACAAAGCATGATTCCAAAAACTCTACCCGCACAGACTGCGCATACGTACTGCCAGGCCAGGTACGAAAAAATAAGGCAACTTCAAGACGGTATGACATCATGACATGACGCATCAGCCAGATCTTTGGTAACCCTTATACTTTTGGGATAGAGTCTCTTTCGCCTTAACAGAGTTGTTAAGCGATCTACACACTTTCTACGTGACAAAGTGCATGTGTGCAGACTGTTTCAGTTTGGGTAAAGGTAATCCCCATTTCGAAATCGGAACAGAGTTCACTAGTTAACTTGTTTATAGTCATATAGATTCTGCGTAATAATAAGTGTACAATAACATAACAATATTGCCCTAATTTTCTCTGGAAATAGTGATAAATTAGTAGGACATTATTTACAACGTTCTAATCATGACGAGTCAAATAAAGAATGAATTGATAAGTGTTAGACTTTTGATCTCGCGCTAGTTATTATTTATTTACTAGGTGTCTGGCTTCATAATTACCTTACATGGTCATTAAAATATTTAAGCCTATTAAATGTCCTGATAAATGTCAAAATCAACATTTTAAATGATCTGTTAAATGTAAATTTCGTGATATATTAATATCATAATAAAACGTATCGCACGTAGTGACTGAAAATACTTGAGTGTTATCCGTAATTTATCATAATAAAATTAACAAATAGGTATATACATAGATCAAAAACTCGAATTGAGCAATGTCTAGAGCAGCACCCAGTCATAGACATAATGAACAAGACTTATTAAGGATGATTTACTAGCACGGGACGGTACGAGACGGGACGATCTGTCAATTTCTATAGAAAGAAGCACGTGATAACGTGCTCGAGCTATAGAGGAAGTAGCTCGTAATTTATCATAATAAAATCAACAAAGTAGGTAGAGGTAGGTGTATGATCAAAAACTCAAATCGAGCAATGTCTAGAGCAGCACCCAGTCATAACATAAACATAATAAACAAGACTTATTAAGGATGACTCACACTAGGACGGGAAGGTACGAGACGGCGGGACGTGAATCTGTCAATTTCTGTAGAAAGAAGCACGTGATAAGGTGCTCGAGGTATCGAGGAAGTAGCACGTAATTTATTATAGTAAAATTAACAAAGTAGGTACATATACCTAAATGTGAATTATTTTTGAAATTTTTTATTTAATCTTATTTTTACTTTCTTTGACGTGTATTGTATGTGTGCATTTACGAAATAAATGAATATGAATATGAATATATAGTTCAAAAACTCAAATCGAGCAATGTCTAGTCTAGAGCAGCACCCAGTCATAGACATACTCGTAATAAACAAGACTTATTAAGGATGACTCACACTAGGACGGGAAGGTACGAGACGGCGGGACGTGAAACTGTCAATTTCTATAGAAAGAAGCACGGGATAAGGTGCTCGAGCTATCGAGGAAGTAGCACGTAATTTATTATAGTAAAATTAACAAAGTAGGTACATATATAGTTCAAAAACTCAAATCGAGCAGTGTCTAGTCTAGAGCAGCACCCAGTCATAGACATAATAAACAAGACTTATTAAGGATGACTCACACTAGGACGGGACGGTACGAGACGGCGGGACGTGAATCTGTCAATTTATGTAGAAAGAAGCACGGGATAAGGTGCTCGAGCTATCGAGGAAGTAGCACCTAATTTATTATAGTAAAATTAACAAAGTAGGTACATATATAGTTCAAAAACTCAAATCGAGCAGTGTCTAGTCTAGAGCAGCACCCAGTCATAGACATAATAAACAAGACTTATTAAGGATGACTCACACTAGGACGGGACGGTACGAGACGGCGGGACGTGAATCTGTCAATTTCTGTAGAAAGAAGCACGGGATAAGGTGCTCGAGCTATCGAGGAAGTAGCACGTAATTTATTATAGTAAAATTAACAAAGTAGGTACATATATAGTTCAAAAACTCAAATCGAGCAGTGTCTAGTCTAGAGCAGCACCCAGTCATAGACATAATAAACAAGACTTATTAAGGTTGACTCGCACTAGGACGGGACGGTACGAGACGGCGGGACGTGAATCTGTCAATTTCTGTAGAAAGAAGCACGGGATAAGGTGCTCGAGCTATCGAGGAAGTAGCACGTAATTTATTATAGTAAAATTAACAAAGTAGGTACATATATAGTTCAAAAACTCAAATCGAGCAGTGTCTAGTCTAGAGCAGCACCCAGTCATAGACATTATAAACAAGACTTATTAAGGATGACTCACACTAGGACGGGACGGTACGAGACGGGACGTGAATCTGTCAATTTCTATAGACGTGGTTTCCGACATAAACCGGTCATTCATACCATAGTCAATGTCGAGTAGGTATCACTAGGTACATAGTATAAAACAAAGTCGCTTCCCGCTGCCTGTATGTATGTATGCATGTTTAAAACTACGCAATGGATTTTGAAGCAGTTTTTTGTATAATAAAAACCCGTCCGAAGCCCGGGCGGGTCGCGAGTTTACTATATTTCTTATGGGAAACCCTGATTGCTTGCATCAGGGGGATCTTATTTAGTCATTCGACATGAGACACTCATACGCCATTGTTCTCTATGCGTACATGTAGGTAGGCACCTATGTACCTACAAGATGCAATATAACACCTGTGTACATACTTTATATTTTGATTCCGCTCTTATTATATTAGTATCGGGACATTTTCCCTTCCACTCCCAAGAAATGGATTTTCAAAATTAATATGTATAAGCCTTAGCGCCACTTGCACTACCCGGAGTAAGCTGTTCTATTCCATACTAAAAATACTCCGGGTTAGTTGGCTATGGCTAACCCTTTTTTTTTTTTGTCGAAGTGGGGAATGCATTTACGCATCATCCCCCCCGGCCGCGGGAAGGCCATAATGGGGGGGGGGTATGTGGGACTCCCTCTTTCGGCCCCCTCTCGTTAGGAAAGGGGGGAAGGGGGGAAGAGGACTACGAGTTGGCTAACCCTGGTTGGCGCACGTATCCCTTATTGAGCTTACTGTGGGATTAGTTCGATTTGTGTAAAAAAATTAATAAGTAATAGCACTAAAGTACAGAAGCTTCTCTTTCCTACATTTGACGTTTTACCTTGTCAAGCATGCAAATGTCAAGATGTCATTACCCTTAACCTCATCATTAACCTTAGGGTTGTCACCATGCTGTTAGGTGCGTATGGTGGTACGGTACAAGGGTACAACTACTTATTTGAATAAACGTATAAATAGGGACAAAATATGTATCGGAACATTATTTGTATTTAAAGAACAAGTTTTTATTGTAATTTCAATATATTAACGATTGAGTTTTTGATACCTATTTATTTGTCTTACTTAGTATAAATTAGTATTCGTTGTTAAAACTAAAATAAACAAATCTGAACGCACCCTTCTTCTTTTTCTGCTTTTAAATAATGGCGTCTGTGCGCGAGTTTTACAGTTTTGCCAAAATTATCTATATATTATTATCAGTATGTAAATCATATAAATAGTAGTTGCAATTTAATGTCAGTATGGCTCACGAAAGTTTGTATTATTATATAAAATAGTGTATTGCCACTTGGGCGACGTTATTCGGTAATTGGCCTCGCTATTTGTGAAGTTTATAGCTATAAGACGTAACAAATAGTTTCTCAGGCTCAGGGGGCCGTGATCCCGGGACTACCGGGTAATGTTTGTTTAACCTTTGTTTGGGGTTTTTAGAATCGTCTTGATGAATTAGGTAAGTTAACGGTGGAAAAAAAGTACAGTCAGCAATGAAAGCTTGTATCAAAAAATATTTTTTCGTCAGTAAGCTTATTCTAATATTGTCTTCTATTTCCGCTTATTCTAATATTCATTGGAATTAAACATTTTATTGTACCTTAAGGATACACCAATTTCTTTCGGTTTACCTATTTATATAATTGGCGCGAAGTCACTATTCAGTAGGTAACATTACAATTAGCTGCGGCGTTTTATAGAGCTAGGTTCAGGCATTGAGTTATACTACTTCGTTTGACGCTAACGAAACATGGCTGCCAGCTCATGGCGCACCGATATTGATACAAAAATTATTAAATTAGCGTGATTAGATGAAAATGCAAGTAAACTTACGCGTGAAAAGTCACTCCTTGACTTTTGTTTGCTGTTTTGGTATAGTTTTTGCAGTATCTCACTACACATGACGGCATATTTTACGTAATATTTTTAAAGCCAATGCGTCGAGCTACCGCAACCGTTTGGCACAGACTGAGCGTGAGTGCGGCAATTGCCTCTAACAGGGTGTACAAAAAATCAAGTTGAGGCGCCTACTCTATTAAAATGATTACTCAAAGGGTTCAGGTAAACAATTGCAATAGGTGACGCCGTATCAAATGACATTGCGGTGACTTTGACTCGTAGCCCTCGTAGGTGTGGCCGATAGCCTTTATCTTGAGTAGGTATGCGTTTACATTTCATGTGAAAATTTTGCTTTAACTACTAACATCATCAATCATGCCTTTTTCCTCAAAGTTAGAAACAGTATGGGTCATTGTATAATTTATCTAAATACCTATTTAATTGCTTCTGTTTTTGACTACTAAGACTGTAGTAAAGTTAGTTCGACTTGTCTATAAGTCTATACCTAATGCCTTTTCAGTAGAGTTGTAGATTGTAGCGTCATTTGTTTATTTCTTCGCCTTTTATTTAAAGCTATCGTAATGGTTAGTTACCTAGCTCTACCATACCTGTAGGAAGTAGGTAAGGTTAATTAACTATATTTATATAACTGTAGTTGAGAATTAGGTATTTTAGTGTATTTACATTTAGTATGTGTTAAAAAAACGCATCACGACTGAATTGAATAAACTTCCTGCCGATTGCCTTCTATACAGTGTTGCAGAGCACTTCTCGGAAATCATAAAGATATAAGTTTTAAAGATAAACCGTTTATATGTATGGGTAATCCGAATCTATGAGAAATATGCAAGTATAATTATTTAAGTGCACCATTAGAACCATCATTTCCAGTTTTAGAGGGTTTGTTATCTTTAAAAAGAGTGCATTCAATTTTTTTTATAAACCCTCATCCAGGGCCAATAATAAACACAAAATGCTTCACTTATTTATTTCTAAAACTTAAACTACAAGTTCAAATTGAATGTTATTTGGAATAAATCTATATACTTTTATAGCCCACAGGTCCCTTAAAATTTAGGGTTCTAGCTTTAACCAGCGTGAAATTACAGGTGCTTGAAAATCGCCTGAACTGCTTCGAGAAAAGGATGGTACGGCCGTGCCTTTGTTTGCTCGACTTGTTGGGGGCAGTGCCGTGCCCCCAGATACTGATAATAATAACTTTGGTATATAATTTTAATTAATTGCGCCAATTATCGAGATAAATACAATTAATGAAAACAATTGTAGCTACTTGATAATAAAGGTTACTTAACATAAACGTATCTACTATATGTGGTAGGTATACATATGCAGGTATATGTCAGAATATAGATATATGTATAAGAGGAAAATAAACACAGCAATTGCTAAGACTTGGATTAACTTTATGAGCAGGTCTGAAACGATGACTGTCTTTAGAGGGGGATTACCGAGAATCGTACTAACACCACTTATTAAATATTGTATGTTATTGTGTAGGTACCTATGGAATGAACCTCGGTCCTTGTGTACGTGATGTATATATGTAATTTGTTTGAGTCATTCATTGAAAACACCATTGCCGCGAGAAAATTGAATAATAGTAGGTGTACCTATGTCACAGACAAGATAACCTAAAGACGTAGCTTTATACGATTATTTCATTCAAACAGACGCTGCCAAAAATGCAGGGGTGCGGGCGGCGTAACGTCCACTTACTGTGCTGTGATTAGTCGTTTCAAGGTCAAGGAGGCGTGAAACAAAAATGTCCGCTGGCCGCGAGTGACTTCGGAATATCGATAAAAGTATCGATGAATTGAAGCGTCTATCGCTCTCACAGTTAAATAATTGCCAACCAACAAAAACATTCGTCTATTATTCGTTTTCGTTAATTTAAAATATTCTGATTTAAAGTGCCGAGAACATATGATACTGCTTGGAGCAGCAAGCTAATCATGTGGTCGTTTTGTGGCATTCATCCACATTTCCTTCATGGTTGGACATTTCGGAAACCTTAAAGAGAGGATACACATTTTAGTTAACAACATAGAATCAGAGGAAATATTTAAAATTATACTTTAAGAACACTTTACACAAAAACTTAATTCATTTAAGAATAAATACTATTTAATTTAACCGTAATTATTTTATCGATAATAAACAAACAGACAATATGGATATCACTAGTTCGGATAGACTCGTGGAGTATGTTGCTCGTTACGATTGAGAATAAAGACTTTTTAATTTATCCGTAATTACCCTATCGATAGTAAAGAAACAGACACTATGGACATCTCTAGTTCGGACGGAATTGCGGCATACGTTGCTCCTTACGCTAGACAAGGAAAGAGTTATACTTCGAGCAAAGTATTAGAAAGAGACTTTGTAAAAAGACATCAACGAGTTCACTAGATTTCACGCTTGAACAATTTTTAATTTTAATTGAAATTTAGAAAAATCTACTTACCTGTGAAACGAAATACCATATTTTTGTACACCAGATGTTTTTGTGTTCTTGCCACACAATTTTACGCAACAATAATGCATTTTGCATGTCGTTAATCACGTCAAAACCTCCGTAATACCACAATGTTACCTGCACGAACGATGGCCGCAGACTAAAGTTAGCAAAGGGGGCGTGTCTCTAATATGGAGTGAATTCACCGTATGCGTGACAGAGGGGGTCGCCCGGCTATGCTACGTCTTTAGGTTATCTTGTCTGTGACCTATGTACATAGGTGGGCTAGGTACAGGTACCTACTGAGGTTGTTCATGCATTTATACTTGACGGTGTCGGTTTAGACCGAAAATATTTTAGAGGAAACTTTTGATTTTCCTTTGCAAAGTGATCAAGTTGATTATTTATAACTATAAGCTGCACTGTTATTTCTAGCACAAGAGTGCTGCGACAGTATCTCGCGCGGTCGAGATAGACACCCTGTCATTAATCTGACTGTTCAGACAATGACAGTTATCTTTATCTACGCACATATCATTAGTGCTCTAAACTGCGTTCAGAAACCAAAGGCAATGACCAGAAGGCCTACCACGAACCACGAACGAAGTTTCACCTCTCTGTCGCACTTGAGTGAGAAATCACAAGTGCGAAAGGGAGGTATACTTTCGTTCGCGGTTCGTGGTAGGCGCTCAGCATTACCAACCAGCAGGACTTAACGGAACTGTAATTTTAACATTACCTACTGTCCTGAAAACAGTAGGTAATGAGTTTAATGTTGGCTTTTACTGTTTGCGAGTGAAAAATTGTGCGTAATTTGTTTCTGTATGTTTAATTTATTTTTTATTACATGTTTTTAATTTACCGAGCGAGTGAAGCTTCTCCATTTTAGCTTGGGCAAAAATGCTTTCGTGTGTCTGGCTGTCTGCCGGTCTATCAATTTCTTCTCCTCTACAGGTCGCATCTATCAACCAATCTTGTGAAATTATGTAAGCATGTTCGTTAATTACATGTTTTTTGTCGATTCGGTTTATGGATTTTTTTAAATGGCGGGTATAGGCACAAATGTCCTAAGCGCTATTAGACCCCCTAATGGCGCATAGAACCTTTGTGCCAATACCAGTATCATCTTGTAGCATAATCTGTAGATATTTTACAAGTAGCACTAGTAACAATGCAGGTAATTTCCCTACAGTTCCTGAACCCATTACCACCCTTAGAGCACTTAATAATATGTGTGTAGATAAAGTAGTGTGTGCAACTACACATAATTAGGAATTAAAACACTTGTCATAAACCCACACTCGTGTTGTGTACAGTCGCATAAACTACTATTCTCGACCGCTAGATATTAACGCGGCACTCTTTCTTTTGCTAGGGTTACTTGATTCCATCTCTATTTTCATGGCAAAGTAGGCGATGGTTAAATGTGACTTAATGACTATTGAGGTTAAATATAGTTCACTGGTATATAAAAATATTACAACAAGAATTTGCAAAAACAACCTGTTTCCTGCCCGTCCTTCTCAGTGCCAAGGTGCCCACCATGCATGTGGCTGTTTACGTTGGATAACTAGAGCCAATTGGACGACCTTTGCAGCATAATAAACGACTTTTTGAAATATTCAGTTATTTCTAAGGTTCTCTTTAAAGTTAGGCATATTCTTGAAGGCAATAAGTACTATTTTCCAAGTTGGGTTGGAATGCATTATATAGGTAGGTATTATTAAGGATTTTAAAACATTTGACATTGAATTCTATTACCTAAACAGTAGATTCAAATTTCTTTGACAATTGTTGTATTGTTGGCGGCAGGTTATAATAAACATAAGTACACAAAACTCTGAATATAGAAGCTTGTTTTATAGCAAGTTGCACGTAGGTATATAAAAGTTGGTTGATTGTTGGTTCCATATGTCAGTCAGCTATATAATTTAATGCTAAAAAGTAGCCTAAATAAGTACCTATAATCCGTTCCTGAATGTATCTAGGGATTGCATAAAATACAAAAATTACTGACCTTAAAATTCACCAAGTCGTTGGACATCTTTGCTGTCTGAAGATCGATTGAATGATGCTCTCCGTTGCACTGAAGTGACTGACACTTCGACAGGAAATACGCGAATAACTTTAACAATACCGCCTTTTCTACACGCCACAATAATCGTTATCTTAACAGTTACCACAATTATCTTTATCTTAAGACCCCTATAATGTTATAAGTTTTGACAACAACAGGGCTGTTATTTCGTTATCTTAACTTTTTAACAATAAACTGTGTTTGATATTGTTCTAGTGTCGGCGACAAACTACACTAGCAAATGGTTACGTAAAACGTACTTTGGCACTACGAATCGGGAAACTTGGATGTTAACGAAACAAAAATACACTCTACGTGCGTTTAAACTCTTTAAATTTCTCTGTAGGTATACTCGCTGACGGCAAACGACGAAGATTGAAGGCTTAGTTTTTGGCTTTATTGCTGTTGAGTTGCGCTTGTGCAGCTTAGGTTTACATTACAGCGCACTCTTATCAGCTCTGCAGTTAAACTGAAGAGCAGTATGTTAGAAGTCGTGGTATATCTCAGTTAAAATGATTATGCACATCATTATCATTTTAATAACCTACTTATAAGGAAAATTGGTATCATCACTTCAGGAATGCCTATCTCTAACGTGCTTTTTCCTGTCTTGTGAGGCTATGCCATCACGAATTAATTACGTACTTACTAATTCAGTTTTCCCACTTCAAGTTTCTATGATTTAAGAGGCCACAGTGTTCAAATTGTTATCATTCAGACGTCTAAATCTCAATATTGATAACAACTAGGTACCTGATATACATTATAACCAATATTTAAAACGGGGTAATTACCAAGTATGTTTGTTTTATTGAGCACTGTAATGCAGATTCTTCTAATGAAACCACCACGATAAGTTTTAAGACGTATATTGTCAAGAAATGCACCACAGTAAATATTATGAAAACAGTAAGTCAGGCGCTAGCTAAAACTAAGAAAACTAACTAACAAAATAAACAAGCATGTGCAACTTTACACAGTAAATAGCATCAAAACAGTGCGGCAAGCTAGTATTAAAAGTGTAAAAATGTATAAAGCTAAACAGTAGGCAACAAGCATAGTTTAATTACAGTTGGCAAGAATTAAAGGCAAACATTAACATTAAAATCACATTAAAACAAAGTGAAGATACTAACACTTAATCGAAGCAAAGTACAAGCGTAACAGAAAATTAAGGCAAAAACATATATATAACAAACGGCAAGTGAAAACTCTAAGCAAAGAAAATAATTCAAAACTTAACTCATATAAATAAATAACACTAACAGGTAGTGCACCGTAAACAGATATTCCGTGCTACGGAAGTATTGTTTAGCGCAACTACACCCTAAGTACAAAGTGTACGACCTAGCACTTAGTAAATGCGTCGCGGCTGACCGGCAATGTACCGTGCTACGGAATCACTACTGGGCGGTCGCGATGCTTCGCTCGTCAGGTCAGGTACTCCGTCCCATGTAAATGGAAGCGGATCGCTGCGCGAGACAAAACTGAGCTGGCGGCGGCCGCGCATCGCCTTTTAAAGGCCCCGGCGCGGGCGATCGAGTGGTATGTGTGCGCGCGGGGTAAGGGGAGCATGTGAGCGACTTGCAATACCGGTTGCACCTACTGACGCGCACGGCGCATATTAGCACTTAACGCAGTGGTTTCTATTATGTTGCATTACAATCTCCCCCTCTGGCTCCGAAGACGTCTCGGCGAGGAAGCCAGATTATCTTGTTGACGAGGTTGTCGGATTCGTGGCCGTGAAGAGCGTTGGGATGCTTCTTTGGGTACAGGATTCTTTGGCGGGCGACCTCTCTTGCGGATTGGTATAGCGGGCGATGGCAATGGGCTGTCTTTTTCACCTTGATATGGGCGTAATGCTGAGGCGTGATACAATCCAATGCTACAGTCCGGATGGCTAGGGTCAGCAATATGGAAGGAACTCGGTCCATGGCTGCTGAGAATCACATATGGACCATCTCTTCTTGGTGCGAACTTGGCGCTAAAACCTTGAGCGGTCTTGCTAACGGCATGAGTTTCTACCATTACTCGGTCTCCAGGTTTGTAGCTTGGACAATTCCTTCTACTCTTGTCGACGTATTCTTTCCTCTTCTCTTCCTTCATTTCCTGTACTTCCCTCACTCTTTTCAGCGTATCGGCTAACGTTAATAGCTTTGGTGTAATTTCTGGAACGAAGTTTTCTGACAGGATTATCTCCCTCAAATCATGTTCGTTGTCATCAGGAGTTCTCAATTCGCGGCCAAATGTCAAGTAAGCCGGTGAATGGCCAGTGGTTGAGCCTGTCGCTGTGTTCATGGCGAAACGTATACTTGGTAGTTGATCAGACCAGACACGGTGGTTGTCACCTACGAGGATGGCGAGTTGCGTTTTGAGATCCCTATTTTTCCTTTCTACCGGATTAGTCTCAGGATGGTAGACGGGTGTGAACGCATGTTTTATCTTAAGGACATATGTTACTTGTTGCATAACGGAACTGACAAATTGAGTACCGTTGTCACTTATCATCCTTCTTGGCATTCCATATCGCAGGAAAATCTCGTTAATAAGGGTCATGGCGCGAGCTTCGGCAGTTGCACTCTCTAGTGCAAATAGTTCAACCCATCGAGTACTCAGATCTTCAATTATGAGGATCCATGACTTTCCATCTGATGATGTTGGTAAAGGGCCGAATAGATCGAAGGCAATGACTTCAAACCTTTTGTTCATTGCTGTGGTTTGGAGTAGTCCAGCTGGCTTCATGTTTGAAGGCTTGTACCTTTGGCATGATATACAATTCCGGACATAATTTTCGATATCCTTCCTCATGCCTTTCCAAAAATATCTCATGCTAATGCGATTAAAGGTTTTCTCTGCTCCGTAGTGTCCTGCTGTAGGCTCGTCGTGGTAAACAGAGATAACGTCTTTTTGCTCTTGCACTGGAACAACAAGTTGGCTGTTTTCAGCATCACTATCGGGGTTATATCTGTACAATATACCATTATTCATGATATATCCTTTGTTACTCCAGTATCTTGCGTCTTCTTCTGAATTTCCCTCTATTGCTGTAATAATCTTCTTTATGACTTCGTCTTTCAATTGTCTCTCTCTGATCTCTTTAGGACTCTTTGTAGGTATGTCAACTACAACACTACAAATTCCGCAGTTTTCCTGATTGTCAGAATCACAATTGGGTCGTGACAGCATATCAGCGACCACATTTGTTCGACCTGGTATATATTTAATAGTCAAGTCAAATGGCTGCAACTGTAAAGCCCATCTGGCTAATCTGCCTGTTGGAGATTTTAACGTCATGAGCCATTTTAAAGCCTGATGATCAGTCATGATCGTAATTGGCGTGCCTTCTATGTATCCTCTAAATTTATTGACTGCCCATACTACGCTCAACGCCTCTCTCTCTGTTGTTGAATAGTTGCGTTCTGCTTGATTTAACAACCGGCTGGCGTATTCAACTGGATGTTCTTGTTCTCCCTCCCCCTGCACTAAAACTGCACCGATAGCGTAGCTGCTCGCATCAGTTTTTATGGTGTAGGGCTTTGAGTCATCAGCCTGTGCTAAAACGGGAGCTGTAACTAGGAGATTTCGCAGGGTCTCAAACGCTGTCTGCTGTTCGCTTTTCCAATTCCAATCTACGGTCTTCTTTGTCAAGCGCGTGAGAGGCTCAGCAACCTTTGCAAAGTTTGGTACGAATCTTCGGTACCAAGAGCACGTCTGTATAAACGAGAGCAAGTGTTTAAGATTAGACGGTGCGGGCATATTCATAATTGAGCTTATCTTCTCCGGGTCAAGTTCTAGTCCATCTGCTGTGATGTAATGACCAAGATACTTAATCCTTGGGACGCAAAACTTGCATTTTTCTTTATTCGCAGTCAGATTGTACTCCATCAAACGAGCGAATACATCTTCCAGATCTTTTAAATGTTGCGTAAATGATGTGGACATGATAATGAGGTCGTCAAGGTAGACCAAGAGTTTTATATGGCTCAGAGACACACGAAATCCATCCATAAGCCTCTGGAATGTCGCCGGTGCATTCCTGAGCCCGAATGGCATACGAAGGAACATGTACATACCAAATGGCGTCACAAAGCTGCTTTTAACTTGATCCTCATCTCTAACTTTTATTTGCCAATAGCCAGCACGTAAGTCTATCGTAAACATAAAGGGCGTTCGTTTCGCATTATGCAGGAGATCATCAATGCGGGGTAATGGATACACGTCAGGGGTTGTAATGGCGTTTAGTTGCCTGTAATCTACGCAGACTCTCGTCCCTCCATCCTTCTTTGGGACCATTACAACGGGTGCGGACCATGGTGACTTGCATGGTTTAATAATCCCTTCTTCTAGCATTTTACTGACTTCTGCCTTTAGTATTTCAGTTTTTGCTGGCGGCAAACGATACGGCGGGACAGCGACGGGTCGATGACTACCTGTGTCGATCACATGTTCTGCCTGCGTAGTAGGTTTTCCATTTGAAATAAATATATTTTCATGTTTGCCAAGTAACTCATTTAACTGCTGATTCTCTTCAGAGTTGAGAACACGCTCACCTACGTCAATTGAAGCTATATCTGTACTCGGAGATCCGAATAAATTTCTGGAACAAGGGGATAATTCTATACCGGATTCTTCAAGAGCTCTCTTCGCATCCCACTTCAGGGAATCTATAATAGGTGAGTAACCGTCAAGCGTAACGCTGCGTTGACGTTTAGGTGGAGTGCGCAGTTCAATTGGTATTAGAGGTCCATAACTCTTAAGGGTCTCTTCAGATGCTAGCTGGCTAGAACTCATGCTTTGCGCAGAGGTAGAAGGAGCTTCATCAGCCAGTTGTGGCTCAAGCTGTCGCTTAACGGCCATTTTTGGGGTAACAGCTCTCCCAACACTGAATGAAGGTCCGTATGGACGCTCAAGACTCATTTCTGTCATAGAAGTTGATTGCATTGCAGTCATGATCTTTTCTGGAGTCGATAACATTGGAGAAAGTAGTTCTGGTAACGAAACATCACCAACTACTTCGCTGATAAGTGTTTCACTTATGTCTTCTTGAAACAAATCGTAAACTTTTGAAGGTTCATCTATAAACCGACACGTTAATTGAGGAACATTGATGCTCATCAGAGATTCGATTATGTAATCCACTCCTAGGTACGTCTTTGTATTAGTGGTTCCTGGTAGGACAATGAGTGTCATACGTACCGTTTTATCATACAAGGTGATAAGTACCGTAATTGTATTAACGACTTGCATCTTTTGTACGCCGTCCGCGAGGGTTATATACCTCCTTTCTAGCTTGAACTTGTATCCATTGTCCACAAGTTTCAGATACAACGGGTACGAACAAACACTAGATCTCGCGCATGAGTCAATGTAGCCGATTGATTCTATGTTGTGATCAATCTTGATTGGAACTATAGGCCGAAGGTCCGTTCCATGCGAATTAATCGAACAGATTTCTTCTAACTTGACCTTCTCGGTATTGCACTTCAGACACCGACTGCGCACAACGCCTGGCTCACCACATCCGTAGCATTTGAATTTTGGTTTGGCTGGATCCAAGGGAGTGTTTGACGTTGACCCTGAATGATTTGTTTTGGGAACTGTTTCTGGTTTTTGATTTGTTTGGTCATTCCTTCGCAACAGCTTCCGACAAACATCAGTAGTGTGACCTGGTATTCTACAGTAGTTACAACGTGATTTTGATTTAGCGTTGTGACTGGTTATTGTTTTTTCCACCTTCGACGCTCTTTCACTTAAACTGCGTTCGACATGCCTGGCCTTTTCATATAAGTCTTTAAAAGTCGTTATAGCATCTCTATTCATTTTGTCTCGTATCTCGAAGCGTAGTTGTCCAAATATCATGTCTATCTCGAATGATTCTTGAAACCGAGGAGGGGGTAACTGTGTGATGAGTGCTCGCTTCTTTTGTATAAAAATCTCTGTTGGAGTATTCTTGTCTTGCTTAATTTCGATAATATCTTGCAGGATTTCATAGGTAGGCTTCTTCGGTGCAAAAGTGTGACGTAAACGATTTTCAAATTCCTTCCAAGTATCTATTTCATGCTTAACGCCTTGCCACCAAACTGCAGCATCGTCTTGCAATATTAACGGCAACCCTTCTAAAATAGCGCTATCTTCTAACTCTTCCACTTGTTTAAAGGTTGATACGCCTGATATAAATGCTTCTACTGCTGTAGAACTTCTAGTGCCATTGAATCTTGCAGGACATTTACTGAGTAATGTTTTCTTCCTACTACTGCCAACCGCTTGTAGCAGTTCTCTGAACTGTTCCGTTGACATACCCAATAACTGAGAAGGTTCCTTCGAAGCGGTCTCGGACGACATCTCAGCCTTGATGATCTTCGTCTTGACGTTTTCCTTGACAGTTCTAGGTCTTAAGTTGTACCGTCGGGCCTCCACGACTGGGCGCCAGATTGTAATGCAGATTCTTCTAATGAAACCACCACGATAAGTTTTAAGACGTATATTGTCAAGAAATGCACCACAGTAAATATTATGAAAACAGTAAGTCAGGCGCTAGCTAAAACTAAGAAAACTAACTAACAAAATAAACAAGCATGTGCAACTTTACACAGTAAATAGCATCAAAACAGTGCGGCAAGCTAGTATTAAAAGTGTAAAAATGTATAAAGCTAAACAGTAGGCAACAAGCATAGTTTAATTACAGTTGGCAAGAATTAAAGGCAAACATTAACATTAAAATCACATTAAAACAAAGTGAAGATACTAACACTTAATCGAAGCAAAGTACAAGCGTAACAGAAAATTAAGGCAAAAACATATATATAACAAACGGCAAGTGAAAACTCTAAGCAAAGAAAATAATTCAAAACTTAACTCATATAAATAAATAACACTAACAGGTAGTGCACCGTAAACAGATATTCCGTGCTACGGAAGTATTGTTTAGCGCAACTACACCCTAAGTACAAAGTGTACGACCTAGCACTTAGTAAATGCGTCGCGGCTGACCGGCAATGTACCGTGCTACGGAATCACTACTGGGCGGTCGCGATGCTTCGCTCGTCAGGTCAGGTACTCCGTCCCATGTAAATGGAAGCGGATCGCTGCGCGAGACAAAACTGAGCTGGCGGCGGCCGCGCATCGCCTTTTAAAGGCCCCGGCGCGGGCGATCGAGTGGTATGTGTGCGCGCGGGGTAAGGGGAGCATGTGAGCGACTTGCAATACCGGTTGCACCTACTGACGCGCACGGCGCATATTAGCACTTAACGCAGTGGTTTCTATTATGTTGCATTACAGCACCCGATATTTCGACAAATATCGAAAGTGTCGAAATATCGGGTGCTTACTCTTAAAACAAGTCGCATTTGCCCTCCGCAATGATTTTATCATCTTGTCTAATTTCAATTATAATTCAATGAATGATGCACATTTTCCATTCCTGTACGTAGTAAATATTTGAGCGATACTATATACTTATGGGAAAGAATTTTCTTATCGTATAATAAAAAGCCGCAATAAATATTCGCAAGGGGTACGATTGCTGGTATTTATTATCTATTTATTGTACTTATACTTACAATACTCGGAAAGTCCTGATAACAATCTATAGTACCCTTCGATTATTTATCACACATGACTTATCATTTTATTCATGACTTCATGAGTTACAGAGCACCCTGTATTGCTCTGTGTTAATGAGTGTAAATCTCTCACTGTAGCTTATTATCCATTGTAGCCGCAGAATATAAATAGGGATGATGACTGGGTTGAAAAACTATTATTCTAATTAGTCCGTCAGAAAGATTATCAAAAATTATTAGACACGTATTTTTTCCTTTTTCAAGATAAGTAACTAAAATTGACGAATATGGAGAGCGTCAAAGTTCCGTGGTGGGGGCTGGTGAAGTGGTGACGTCACCTTAGAGTAAGAATCGTACTCGATTGTGACGTCACGCGAAACTTTAAAGCGCTGTATTTCCGTCGTTTTTTATTTGACGAACAAAAGAAAAAATACGTGTCGAATATTTTTTAATAATCTAACAGACGGACTAATTAGTTTTTTTTGTCATCTAGCCTATTCGAGTAGATATTTAGTTCCTATGTGGGTAGGTACAATCGACGCCAGAAATATGTTTTCACATGACTAGCTCGGAAAGCGCTCTCTAGCCAAGAAAGCGCATTTTATTCACTAGTGGGGAAAGTTATTGTGACTTCAAGCTGTGAATGATTTCTTCAGATTAACTGGTAGCATCGACTTTTAAACGATAGTTCTGAGTAAGAAAATTAACAAATATAAGTAGGATTTTATTTTCCTCGCAATCGTAAGGTGAAAAATGCGGCGGTTAAAGCTCGTAAAGCTCAAGATTCCAGTTTTTGAACCTTAATGGTTCAATGCTGGAATCTTTCGCTTGCTCAGGTCTCAATAAAAGCACGAGAGCTAAACAATAACTTTGCCCCCTAGTATAATAAATAACAAATAACTATTTCACTTGAGCTCCTTAATCCCGTATAATAAAGTGCAAAAGTTTAACCATATCTTTGGCGTCGACTGTACTATACAACAAATAATGTATTAACACTTAGTTTTAGGTTCGGTCAGCTGCAGAGTTAAGTGACCCCCTGCATAGAAAGTTTTATACGGGGGGGGGGGGGCACTTAACTCTACAGCTAACTGTATACCTATATTGCGGTATAAATACTACTTGAAGTTTTTTTAACTAGAGCAGTAGTGAAGTAAGTTGTTTTTTAACTGTTACCAACTCTTTGTTGTATACGTGGCTAGTACCGCCATCTACCAACACTTGTACGAAGCGGGACAAAGTAAACAACTAAACATCCGTGGCAAGTTGTGTGATACAAAACATATTCATATCGCGCTCGTGCCACAGATGGCCTCAGCGTTAATATGTATGTAAGAAACACGTAAGAAATCATTCTTACATTACAGCAATAGTAATAAAATATATTTATAGGTTTTATTTTCGATTTGTCGATTGTGTGAAAACTGAAATCAACATTGTGTAACAGGACAAGAGAGCAACATTTCATAAAGCGTGATGGCGGGTGTAGACTCTCGGCCGAATGTCACGGGCGAATGCATCCCCTGGACACACTTATTCGAGAACCTTGGGCGACACACTACCTTTTAGGTCACTTGGGTGTTAATTTATTTTACAGTACGGTCGGCTTCATAAATATATATGCACTTGTATTCAATTTTGAACCTTCTTCCCCATTAATAAGTTTCGAAGTGTGTTTATAGACGTGATTGTACACATGGTGCTACTTTAATGAGCACTTTATGTGCCTGCATAGAATGTTCAAAGGGTCATATGCATTGTATAACGTTGTACAATACACGTGCGGACGTGCGAAGAGGTAATTCGCAACTCGTGTCGATTTAAAACACGACCGAATTTTCTTTTTTTCGTTCTTATATCGTAATGTACTATTTCAGTCCTCCGGCCGGTAAGCGCCACTTTACGCACAACTAAATTGCCGCCTGCCGGCTCCGTCGGGCTGAAAAATAGTATACAAACCTCGGCCGGTAAATGGGAAAGCCTCGGATCACATGTTAGTCGACCTCGGCTTCGCCTCGGCCGACAATTACATGCAATCCGAGGCATTTCCCACTTAAACGGCCTTGCTATGTAATGTACTATTACAGTACATATGGTGCTATATTACCGCACTAGTGCGATAATGAGCGCTTTATGTGCTTATGTCAAAAATTCTAAGCGCCATATGTACTGTAAAACGTCGTACTATACATGTGCGAATAGGTAATTCGCAACTCGTGTCGATTTATAACACTCCCTTCGTTCGTGTTTTATTCTATCGCCACTCATTGCGAATTTTCTCCTATTCGCACTTGTATCGTAATGTACTAATTATCTCACCCAAACTACCTGAAAGAAGCTTAAATTGTCCCTGGTTCAAGCCTCGCCCGAGGTTCTCGAATGAGTGTGTATATACGTACAGGGGTTGCATTCGCCCGATGCATTCGACCGAGAGTCTACACGCGCCATGACGCTGTATTTACTGCGCCATTAAAGGTTTCTCTTAGTTTACTACAGTTCAGTGTGGCAATTTATACCCATTACAGGGGTTTTGTTTTACAACACCTTTTTTATATGCGTAAAATTTTTTATTTTTATATATTTTCCTAATTACTTAGACCACAGTTCTGATTACGGATCACCGGCTTTTTGTTACGGGTTGCATACAACCACACTACGAGTAATTTCTTTTACGGGATCCATAGGCGCCGGCATCGGCACGCGCGCTATTATTACCATAATATAGACGCCCTTCAAAACCTAGCACAAGCGATGGAAAAACTAGCTACTACAACTCAAAGTGCTAATACTCGCCTATTATCCCGATTAGCCACGTCTAAGGACTTACCGTTATTTTCTGGTGAATCGCTCGAGTGGATACAATTTAAAAAATCATATGAACAATCCACGAAGTTATGCAACTATAGTGATACCGAAAATATCGCGAGATTAGAGAAATGCTTACGCGGTGAAGCTAAAGAAACTGTCTCATCGTTGTTTACGACTGATACATCACCACGTACTATCCTAGAAGCACTAGAGCTACGTTTCGGCAGGCCCGACTTAATCATAAACAAAATCTTAACACAATTCAAGAAATTGCAACCTTTAACGCAAGCGTATCATACCGAGCTGGTGAATTTCGCTGTCAAAGTAAAGAATTACGTGGCAGCCGCTGAGTCTATAAATCAGACCGACCATCTTCGAAGTCCTGAGTTACTAAACATCGTTATATCTAAGTGTCCCAGTGCGCTTATCAACAAGTGGGCAGATTATATATACGAACATAGCGAGACATTCAAAGCTAAATTGCAGTTATTTTCTGAGTTCCTGCACAAAGAAGCTACAAAGATCGCAACCGCTGGTGTAACTCATATTCATTCTCAAAATGAACATAAGTTTCCTAAGAAAATGGAAGACCGAAAACTTCAAGTTCACCCCGTATTAAATAACGATAGTGATACAAAGTGCAAGTTTTGTAAAGTGTCTTATCATCCGCTGACTAATTGCATTAAATTCAAACGCGCGCTACGCAAGGACAAATGGCGCTTTGCTAAAATAAATAGAATATGCCATAAGTGCCTGTTGCTAGGCCACGGGAAAGAAACCTGTCCGGCCGCATCGTGCGATATCGACGGCTGCGGGCTACCCCACCACCGCCTACTCCACTGGCCGACCAAACCTAACACGGCCATCGCAGCGCCAAGCAATACTAGCACCAACGAAAACCAAAACAATACGCCAACATTAAGTGTGCCAGATGAATCTACTAATAATAATTTTACAACCGAGATCCTAACAAATACTGTGGTACCTAGTGCCAGTGTATACCTAAAGTCTGTACGAGTGAACCTACATAGACCTAGCGGTACTATCGCTACATACGCCCTTTTGGACGATGGGGCCAGAGTGAGTGTGATATCAGCTGATCTTGCTAACTGTGTCAATCTTCAAGGTCAACCAGAGATAATACGCATGAAAGGTGCATTTAATACAGAACTAGAGTGTATAAGTGAAACTGTGAACTTTAAAATCTCGAACTCAAGTGGTGAAACGTACGACTTACGTGCACGAAAAATAAGTGAACTAGACTTACCAACACTGGACCTATCTAACGTGAACTTAGACTCTTATGATTATTTACGCGACTTAAAAAGTGTTTTGCCCTGCTGTAATATGTATTACGCAACGACGACATCCTTGTCTTGTGTCACATGGCAATCGTACAGGAACTAGCACCTGTGCCTTCGGCTGGAGGATGGTCCTTCTACTACAGTAAACATTTCCACTTACTCCGCCCTCCATGGGCACCTCATCAGATCCGCATTTCAAGACTCCAACTTTTAAGTCAATTTTACAACCATGGCCTCTCATAAAATCCAGTCCAATAATGCAGTCATCAATTATGTTAGCAACAATAACTTTATGCCAGTAGCTTTTTTCACCAATTTTTAAAGCTACTCCTCTCTCCCCCTGGATGGGAATGTACTGGCCGGTAGCGGTCTGCAGCTGGAGATGCCTAGGTCGGACTAGATGACCTCTGGTCAGGTGTTTCAGTAGCCGAGAACTGATCACCGTCCGAGAAGCTCCGGTGTCGATGGTGAGGTGACATGGTATTCCACCAATTTCTCCCATGACGATCAGACTATTCCCGTCGTTAACCTGTGAGATCACTATTGGGACATTTCGACCACCAGCCAGCACTCGTCCCTTAGTCCTGGCTTTTATTCGTTTCCCTGCTGCGGCTCTGAGACAATAGAGCCAGTTGTCCTTGGCACCAGGGTTTGCCCTCGTTCGTTCCCACTGCGATTTTTCGGGCAGCTGGTTTGGATGTGGCCGCGCTCTCCACAACGGTAACATCGTGGCCCAAACTCACGACGGGGTGCAGTCGGCTCCCTTGCTGACACTTCACGCACCCTGAAAGGCCTTGATGGATCCTGGCGCACAGCTTCCACTTCTAGAGCGTGGGCCATCGCGTCCTTCAGAGTCCCATGGTGCCCTAATCGAACTGCCGCTCGTACTTCCAGGTCCCGTATTCCGTCAACGAAGGCCTGCACAAGCGTGGTGTCTACGAAAGAGGCCGATGTACGTTGGTACGCCTTTCTGACCAACTTCTCAATTTCCAGGGCCCACTGTTGCAAGGTCTCATTACGACCCTGTGTTCTATCCTTCAGCTGAGCTCTGTAGACGTGTTCAAGGTGGCTATCACCATAACGGGCCTCCAACGCTTCTAGAAGCCGGTCGTACGATTTCTCTTCTCCTAAGGCTTCGAGTATTGTAAGAGCCTCGTCACGAAGCGCTAGGGTTAGAGCTGTCCTGGCTTGCTCCTTACTCCAGCCGTTAGCCTGCGACACGGACTCGAACTGCAGCTTATATGCTGTCCACGAAGATGTGCCGTCAAAAGGAGGTACCTTAAACCTTCCACTTCCTGACATGGGTGCATCTGATACACAGGTACCCGTACCACTGGCTACTTTTATTTCCAGTTTCTGGAGGCGGTTCTTGTATGTTTCAACTTTGTCCTTGACGTCATTAACGGTTTCCTTGACGTTATTAACAGTTTCCTTGACGTCCGTCAATTGGGTTCCGTGCTGAGAAACTTGAACGTCCAAGTCCATTAGTTTCCCCTGGACTTCACTCATCTCCCGCTTCCATTCAGTCGTGGTCTCATGTACCTCCCGGAGCATACGCGCCTGTTCTTCTTGTTTCGCGAGTTGACCACGTAGCTCCTCCTTTAGCTCTCTCTGGAGAATTTCAGATTGTTCATCCTGTTTCGCGAGTTGACCACGTAGCTCCTCCTTCAGCTCTCTCCGGAGAATTTCAGATTGTTCTTGTTGTTGTCTCGCTTGTTCATCCTGTTTTCTCGCTTGTTGCTCTTGTCTTATCGCTTGTTGCTTCAAGAGCAGAAATATCGCGTTGATGTCTACGTCTTGCTTGGCGGGGGCGGTTGAGTCCGATGAACTGGCTTCTGGTACAGGATTCTGACTTGCTGCAGCTTGGCTCCGGGTCTGAACTCCCGTAGCTACGTCCTCACTCGCTGCATCATGACCCCGGGTCTTGTCTCCCGTAGGCACGTCCTCACGTGGCGTAAATGGCATTTTCTATCCCACTTCTGACACCAAATGTTACGTTTGAGGGGTGGGTACTTTATAAAAAATGCACTAATTAACCAATAATTAAAACTGAGGCTTTATTGCTACTTACAAGACACTAAACACAGTACTTAAACACAATTAACACACACTAATTTAACGCACTCGTCACTCCGAATCGCTCTTGATCCGCACTGTATCGCATTCAGAATTGAACTACCACGTGGCTGCAGGCTGCCGCTATATATACCCGTCGGCGGTACTCCTGATGGTTCCAGAATGTTCCAGCCAAATCTCGCTTGCTTCGCTTCGCTGGCTTCGATTCTAGTAAGTTCGCGAGTAGGTACCTAAGTACTTCTCGCGATGCTTCTAGACGCGGCTGGGTACTAGGCAGGTGTGTCCGCGAGTATTCGAGAACATTCTCGACTCTTGCCGTCTCTTTCTATACTTCTCTTTCACACCCTTCTCGAATGTTCCGTATAGCTATCCTTTTCTAAGAGTGGTTTTCAGGTTATTGCGCCATCTGGTAGAGGGTGGCCTGAAACGAACTGAAAACATGTTTCAGGCGCCTGAAAACAACGGTAACTGGGGTAAATTTTGAATCTTCTAGTATGTGAAAGAGGCACCTCTAAAACGGCCTGAAAACACTTTTCAGCCTGCTGAAAACGCTTCTAAGGCATGAAAAATCACATTTGAAGTTTTGTTCACATGACCGGCGTAACAATATATATGCACTTGTATTCAATTTTGAACCTTCTTCCCCATTAATAAGTTTCGAAGTGTGTTTATAGACGTGATTGTACACATGGTGCTACTTTAATGAGCACTTTATGTGCCTGCATAGAATGTTCAAAGGGTCATATGCATTGTATAACGTTGTACAATACACGTGCGAAGAGGTAATTCGCAACTCGTGTCGATTTAAAACACGACCGAATTTTCTTTTTTCCGTTCTTATATCGTAATGTACTATTACAGTACATATGGTGCTATATTACCGCACTAGTGCGATAATGAGCACTTTATGTGCTTATGTCAAAAATTCTAAGCGCCATATGTACTGTAAAACGTCGTACTATACATGTGCGAATAGGTAATTCGCAACTCGTGTCGATTTATAACACTCCCTTCGTTC
Source organism: Lathronympha strigana (assembly GCA_949128165.1). Classification (NCBI taxonomy): domain Eukaryota; kingdom Metazoa; phylum Arthropoda; class Insecta; order Lepidoptera; family Tortricidae; genus Lathronympha; species Lathronympha strigana. Next base: position 9,819,634 of record OX421911.1, read on the forward strand.
GTGTTTTATTCTATCGCCACTCATTGCGAATTTTCTCCTATTCGCACTTGTATCGTAATGTACTAATTATCTCACCCAAACTACCTGAAAGAAGCTTAAATTGTCCCTGGTTCAAGCCTCGCCCGAGGTTCTCGAATGAGTGTGTATATACGTACAGGGGTTGCATTCGCCCGATGCATTCGACCGAGAGTCTACGTCTACACGCGCCATGACGCTGTATTTACTGCGCCATTAAAGGTTTCTCTTAGTTTACTACAGTTCAGTGTGGCAATTTATACCCATTACAGGGGTTTTGTTTTACAACACCTTTTTTATATGCGTAAATTTTTTTATTTTTATATATTTTCCTAATTACTTAGACCACAGTTCTGATTACGGATCACCGGCTTTTTGTTACGGGTTGCATACAACCACACTACGAGTAATTTCTTTTACAGGATCCATAGGCGCCGGCATCGGCACGCGCGTTATTATTACCATAATATAGACAAAGCGATTGTTTAAGACAATAGCTTTAGTCTTACGACAAATATGAAAATCTCCAATCCCTAAACGACCATGTTGCCCAAGGAAACCATTTTGCAATGTACTTTTTAACAGGCGTTTCCGCCGTTAACCAAATTGCTAGAATTCTAAACACGGACATAGATAAACAACCGATTCGAGGTAAGTTTAACAATATTTGTAAATATTGGCTAAATAAAAATGGTCCTTCAAACCGTTACCGGTTACTCGCATATCAAACCGTTCCTACTTCTTTAGACTTAAATGGGTGTATCAGACTATCAGTATTAGCAGATTATGATCCCCCGTTTTAGTACCTACTTCTCTGTGTATGTCAGCGATTCCATTCCTTTAGTAAACTGGTTGTAAAATAATAAAACAAATATGCATAGAAGATATACAAGAGCATTGGTGATCCAGCGGTAAGAGCGTGCGACTTCACTTCGCAGGTTCTAACCCCGACTCGTACCAATGAGTTTTTTGGAACTAGTGTACGAAATATCATGTGATATTTACTCGACTTTTTGGGTTTTCATCTTCTTTATTTAATTTGTCCACTATATTTACTTTGCTGAATAGTCATCTTCTTACGCTTAGTGTAAAAAAAACCTATGTCCCTTGATGAAACCTTGGATTTAAACAAATACCTAGAACTTCACTTTCTCAGCTCGCCCGTTAACCCCAATGAACCTAATTTGAAAGTTTATAACGCCGTATATCAAAGCATCAACAAGGCCAGCGCTCGTTCAATTAAACTAACAGTGGTCTATCCAATCGTGCGCATCCCACGCTTTAACAACATTCCGCGGAACATATCATGTAGTTTATGATTCTCACAAACCGGAGTACTTCGTACATATTATTATGTCATGCAAGTAGGCACAAGGTATAACAAAAACCGGCCAAGTGCAGTGGTGACAGACAGACAGACTGACGGAAATGTCTATCCGTCCTTCTGACAGCGGAGACGGGACCCTGTTACTAATAATAGGGCTTGTTTTTACCCGTTGGGTACGTGAGTACTTAACGTGGACTGATTAGGAAAAAATAGGAAGAAAAATTGTCGTGAAGTTTTTATACATAGTAATACATTGTGTATTAAGGGCGCTAAACAATTTCAGCACGAGTTCGTAATTCTTGCACCGCCCATGATGCATACAAAGTTTTTCATCACATTCGCGAGGAAATAAAACTATTTTTCTGTCCGACGGAGCCGGCAGGCGGCAATTTAGTTTTGCGTAAAGTGGCGCTTACCGGCCGGAGGACTGAAATAAACTTTATAGGCAGATAAAGAAACAATAATTATTAGCGGTAGTGTAGTGTAGTACCACAGTACTCCGGAGAGAGCGGTGACTACGCGCGGCGAACACGTGGGGGGCAGGTCCTCCGCGAGCTCCGGGCGGGCGGTAAAGTAGTATAAGAATCCTTTATGACCATGGGCTTAATACTGCTCATCTAAGTATGCTTGCATTATTCGGTCCAGAGGCTCGCTGTACAAATTGTCGACGATCCCAAACACACAGTCGGTAAGGGTTAAACCCTTAAGTCTAAGGAGAGGCATTGCCTGTGTTAATTTATGCGCTGGTTCATAATTTTGAATTTATTGTCCACGCCTCGGACACATGGTGAACAAACAAAAAGAAAACAATATATATAATAAGCCCTACACTCACCCGTGGATATATTTGTCCCGACCAGGGACCGGAAAACCCCTCTTTAGGCTTAAGCCTATCGAGTTGGTTACCTAATCATATCTGTTACACAATGATACTGTAACAGCAACATTCAGTAACCGAATACAAACGGTAAGCGAAATGTTGCTGTAACAGTAACCATAACCCGGTTAACTGCAAAACCCAATCCCGATAGGGTTTTTGTTTGGGGTTTTCTTTAGGTTACTGTTAACCTTATTATAACAAACGAGTATACTCTTTACGTGTAAGTAAATTAGATTCAATATCTAATAACAGTAGAGGCTGGCATCGGCAAAGACAATTCCGTGTCAACAGTGAACGATAGAAATGTCGTAAAGGACATATAAAAACCTCGTACTTAGGACATTTGTATCTTGCACTGTTTTTTGGGTCCAACAGGTAGAATAACCCAGGTTTGTTTCATAGTTGTCACTTCAATCAATTTTGAACTATAAGCCGTTACACTAGAGTTGTATTAATAATAACAAGCGGTTTCTACGTCTTACACTTTCAAATTAAAGCGAAGACGGCAACGCGACGGCACGTGTTAATAATTTCTTATTTTTCTTCAAATACACAACAACCCGTTAGATTGAACTAGCTTATTTCATCAAATAAAATGTCATCATACCTTACAACTTCAATTCACGTTATAATAAATAAAAATACTTCTATTAATTACGTGAATTTCTTAAGCTTTCGAAAATTAAAAGTGTAGTACTAAACAAAATTGCAATTAATGAAACTGCAACATCATTACGTTTGCTTGCATGTTGTGATTTAAAGTTATTCGTAGTGTTTATTTTGACGGATTTAACTTGTTCAACGAATTTAGTGAATATCTCTTACGAGTCTTACGACTAACGTCGGTAGGTGATATTTTGTTAAGTTATTTAATCAAAACATTCAAACCCATTGTAGTAGGAACGAATAGGAATAAATCGTCTAATACCGCACGTGCAATGATAATTAAACAACTTAGGTAGCCAAGTTTACAAGTCGGGCTCGCGTGTAATTTAGATCCGAGTATCCGTGGTACTCGTAGAAACAGATCTTAAATACACGCGGACCTAACCCATCCTTATCCGTTACCATAACGTTTTAGGGCATTTTCAAAAATAGGGTACCATTTTCATTTCTTTTTGAATATAGGAAGTTTTGGGTTTTTTGTAACCAGAATCACGAGTACTATTGGAAACAAGAAAAATAGTGTCCCGTTTTTTTTGTCAGCTTTGTAACGCATTTTTTTCATACATTTCGTATCGGCCGTTACAAACCTGACAAAATTTTTTTTTTATGGATAATTGAGGACCCATTTTCATTAAAAGGATGCACTTTTTTCTGAAAATGCCCTTTAACGCAATTCAGTTAAGGTTCAGGTTCAGGTAAGGAACCTGTATTGAGTTGTATGGCAGCGACTCAGTTTAGGCCCTAAACTGAATCACGTTAAGACGTCATGGTAAGGCCCCTTGGCGTGTAAAGTAACAGTGCATGATAATTAAAATAAAAAGTAGGGATACAAACAAAAAATTAGACATACTCGTAGTACATATTATGATCAATGTGAACAACAATCAAAATACAAAATATTCAGCAAAAACAATTCTACAACGATAGTAAAAAATAATATCACACTTTTGTCTTAAATCTTCATAATAGGTAGGTCTTCCCATCACGGAACAATTGTGTTCCGGACCTTTGGGAGGCGTACGCGGAGCCGAAGCCAACACGCTGAGACCCTTTCGACAATTTAATGAAATGTAAGGGGTACACCGAGCGAATGATGCACCTGCCCGAGTTATGGGATGCAGAGGCAGCACCGCCAGGGTGTATAGACTATTGAGATTTAATGGAAACTAAAATATACTGGTCTATTAGGTGAAGGTGGTTGACTAAATACTGTATTATAGAGAATAAAATCAGACGTCTGCCTAACAAAATGGTAATAAATTTAATTTACGGCAAACGGTGACTCGCCCACATAAGATGGGCCCCCACAAAAAGCGACATCTAAGAGAGCTCGAGAGCAACACCAGTATGAGGGCTGGGGGTAGAGAGGTGTCACTAAACTTTGAACATATAGCCAACTCGCCACTTAAGTTTCCACATCTAGTAGGTAGGTAATTATTAGGATTAGCTTTTGGAGCCGACGTGCTCATATTAACAAAGGCTCGTTTATAAAACAAAAAAATGGCCTTGCACGTGCAGACTACGGATAGGTATGAGTTGTTGGTAAGGGTATCGTTATAAAAATTATGGCAATTTAAAATGATAATATTGAAAGCAGCTCTAGAAATTCCTGCTTCAAAAACTTTACTTGCATTGTTTTTACTAATTACTCTCATGAGACAATGACATTTAAGTGCACAAAGATGAATACCGACCGAGTGCAGGCTTATTGTTATTGCCCTTATCGGTTCCACATAAACAATGAATCTCGGCAATGTCTAAGCCGCGATGCGTTATATTATCTTGGTCTGGTATTTTACATTAATATTCTTACAATTTACGTAATCCAGTCAAATTATTATTACACATATTTTGAGTTGATACTTTGTATCCCGATACCTATACCTACTAATTGGTGTCACGGTAAACACTTCCGCTTTTCTATGTTTTCTGTGTGTATGTACACGAATGCATAGAATGAGCAGAAATCTAGATCCTGGATGGCTTTATGGATCTAGGGTGCCATGAAACATTGCTATTAAAGTAATATAAATAGTTAAATACAGTATAAGAGGGCAAGCGTACTGTTGGCTAAAAAGCTATCTCAATGGGCAGCGACAATGTGTAGAAGTTACAAAAATAGTTAAAAACCTTAACAAAACGTATAATTCGCCGTTCATCATTAACACATGCGGCGTGCCATCGGGTAGTATACTAGGGCCGTATTTGTTTTTACTTTACATCACCGATTTACCTGGCGCCACACAAAATGACACTATACTATTTGCAGATGACACAACCATAGTAATTAAAGAAAATACAGATGGTTCTCTAAGAAATATTATTACATGTACCTACATTAACAAATGTAACAAATTGGTTAGAAAATAATAATCTCAAAGTTAACTTAACCAAAACACAACTGGTTTAATTTCAAACTTATAATAGCAAAACCAATTAGATTATCTGCCGATTTTAATGGCGTAAGTACAACTTAATGAAACGGAAAGTGCAGTTTTTCTAGGAATTAAGAATGATAAGTTTTGTAATTGGAAAGCCCATATTAATACCCTTTGTAATAAGCTACATCGATTTAATTATATTTTGTATCGTCTGGGAGCAACCGTCTCTGAGGCGGCAGCAACGGCAGCCTATAACGGTTATGTATCGTCGCAAATCTGTTACGGAATAATAATATGGGGCAACTCATCAGATGCTGATAAGGTTTTCTTAGCCCAAAGAAAGTGTTTACGAGTAAGATCTTTGTGTGGAGCATATTACCTAGATAGTTGCAAGCCATTATTTAAAAAAGTATACTACCCTTGCCATCCTTATATGTATTTGTTATGTGTATATTCGTAAAACATAATATAGAATTGTTTAAAATGAAAGGAAGGGAAAAACGATATAAATACGATCTAAATACCGACACATCAGACATTAAAACTATTTCAAAAAATACGTGTGGCACTCGGGGACTGCCGCGGTAAAGCTATTGCATATCATTTTGTATCAACTTATGCAATTATAATTATTTATTTATTTTATTCATGCAGTATTTCTTTTTCTTTGATATTAATTCAAGTTACACTTTTTGAGCGTGGTGACCGATAAGAAAACAAATTTTTCTATTATTTAATTAATAAAAAGTTAATATTGTTTAAAATGTTTTTATTATTTTACAATACATGTGGGTTTTATTATCTTACAGTAGCTGTTGGTTATTCAGGAATATTTATCATTGAAACTATAGGTTTATGATAACTGAAATAAGAAACATAAGTTTGCGACTAACATATTTGATTTTGGCGGGACTAAAATAATAGTGTTTATTTTGACGTTTGACATCGCCGTATCTCTGGTAATAAAAGCTACTGTCCTCAATATTTTGTATAGAATATGACACTTAGCGACATTCGTTTGGAGATATATCCTTTCCCCGATAAAGAACTTTGTAACAAAGTGAATAAAGTCGGTTTCGGTCCGTCGGAGGTCGGAGTGGGGAGCGTCAGGTTTTTTTTCGTTACGGAATTTCTGGATTCAGTCCCCGCGCTCAAGGCCCGCGATAGAAGCTATGCAATAGCTTAAAAAAAAATTCTAACTCTATGGCCATCAAATTATATTATAATTATTCTTCCTGTTACATATGAGAGTTCTTAAAGGAAATAAAATCAGTAGAAAACTCTTTTTCATTGTTAGATTTTGTATATAATTAGATATTGTTATTATAATTTTAGTATTATAAATTTACGAAAACGGGGCTTAATCGTGTATAAACTTTGAAAACAAACCTCCGACGTCTCAAGGGCGACATTGCCCCCGTGGTCCCGGAGAAAGACTGTAATTTTAGTAGTATTTCCGTGAATATACCTACTTAAAAAAGTTATACCCAGAGTATCTCGAGATGCGATATTGTAATGTAATAAAATAAATTATAGATGTTTAATTACTCATTTATTGTCGGTACATTTTCAAATTAATTTAAACACATTACAGAAGCGTCTTGTCACACACGATACCGGTTTTCTGCTCTGTTTGGAACATGCCATTAGGCCACGTGTAATTAAGACACGACTCGTGTACACGGAGCCACGTGTCAGCGTGTACTCTTGTAATCGGGAGCCCTAATCTCAAACTCGTACGATTATACAAATTTTGCTCATTACTACGATAATACGAGATACGAAAAAATAATATAATAATAAGTATCCAATATCAAAGTATGTCATAATCATTTGGAGCACCGCTTGCTGCACTTGCTTACAATTAACTCAAATACATACTTTTGTTTTGCCAATGGTAGCAAATAGCGGTCTCAAGTGAAAACACGTCAGACGTCAGCGTGCGTAGCCAAGATGCCAATCGCTCACGCTTAATAATGTATCGTAGCTACCTCTCTCTATCTCTCTTTCTTATTAGCGTGACAATGACAGTTGCATTTCATTAGCGAGTGAGCGTGAGCGGTTGGCATCTTGGCTACGCACCCAGGTAAGAAAAGAAAGTAATTGCCGGCAAAATCGTATTAAGATTGGTAATAAACAAGACTTTTATTGTCGCATTATCACTCTTGACGCATATATGAGAAATTAAGGAAAGACAAAAACTATTCACCGTTTTATAATGTAAACAGTTTGAAATCACGATTTCCACTTGAAACTTATCTGCTATGAATAGCATTGTAGTGTCTTTTGTTAAACCCAATCGCTAATTACCTGCAGAAAATGAAATGCAGTAATACAAAAACCTGTAATATAAATTACAAATTTATTGTCTTAAGAATAAGGGTCAAATTGGAATAGGACGCATTTCACATAAAACCTTTTAGAAATGAAATATGATCTGACCACCCGGGGACAATTGTATAATTTATTTTGTAACTTAAAATATTAGCGGAACTCTCTTTCTAATAAAAGGGATTGAAAAGAGACTTCCGCTAATATTACAAGCTACAACTGATTATGCAATAGGCCTCCGGTAGCGTGTTTTGCAAGTCTTAGTTAGAGGGTGGTATTTATTATATTATTTTTGCTGTAGTTGAGTAGTGTATGAACTAAGCATGGATTAAAAATTCAAGAATCCAAATGCATTAAAAATCCAAAAAGTAGGCCAGTTGTCGATTGTAAGAAATATCGGGAATAGAATACAGTGTAGCTAACGTTGCCGGTACTTGGTAGCGTAGCGACTGAAGCTTGCACAATATCCTCAAATCGATAAGAAATCTGTTCCCACTTTTTTCAGATATCTACCTACGTAAGTTGCAAAATTTAACACAAGCTACAATAATCAAATCAACTTTTAATTATGAAAAATAAACAGACACCTGGTTGACCACGCCTCGGTTCTTAATTTCAAAAGGTTATACGTTGAGTGCATGCTATAACAATTTGAACTTTATTGCCAAAGGAATACTGTTGTTATTAATAAAATATCTCTTGTTCTTTATGGTACTATTTCGTGCAGGTAATTAGCTGTTGGTTTTACAAAGGATAACAATGTCGAGATTTTAAAAAGTTTTAACTTTACCGACAGCCGTCACAAGATGTACTCACAAAATAGCACTATTTGCTGAATTTTATCGCTTCGTAATCTGAGACTAATAGTTATGTTTTGTTTTTAAATAATATCAGAATAATTGCGCTAAGTTACCCATGTATGATGATTATTTATGACTCTACCTATATTTGACTGATTAACTACAAGAAAAATAAATAAACTTGAGCATAGTAGAAACAAACGCTCACGCCGCTTTCATTTCTATGTATGATAATAAAAATGTTAGGCCTAAAATGTTAGGTTATAGTAAGGAAATAAAGAAACGATGCCACACTAAGAGCAAAACAAACCTGGTTCCACAGCGAGCGACAACGTCCTAACTCCTAGCCATGGTCATTCAATATTAAGTCTAATTCCTGGGCGTATAAAGATTACTTTCGTTTGAACTGTTCAAAACAGAATAAAACACTAACAGAATTCATTGGGGTTAGTTACTGGTTAGAGGTTAATTGGGGTTAACTGGACCGATAAGGTTTCCGAATGATTAAGGTTTCCGTATCATGAGTTAACCGAATTGGAGGTGTTTTGAAAACAACCTTTAAAATAACCTTATGAAAAACCCGGGTTATGGTAACCGGTTCCGGTCCCTGGTCCCGACTTCGCTGGCCAGCTTAATTCTTCTTGATATTCAAACAATTTGATCCGCTTTTTTCCCCTGACTTGACTCGACTGTCAAAACCATATTTTTCTTTTTCCCCAACCGAATATATACTTTTAAATGAAATGAATGAACCAAAAAGGATGGATGATAAATAAAAACTTAACAGCCTGCATATGTGTGTTCTGTCGCCTATACAATGGGTTGTGTTCTGAAGAATTGTTTGACATGATGCCAACGACAGGGCGCTCATCCACCCACACACCTTGCTACCAAAATGGTCGCGCACTGTGCGGTTTCAAAGGAATTTCCTCCCGCGAACGCTCCGGCTGTGGAATGAGCTCCCAGCCGAAGTTTTCCCGAAAGATATACAGTATGGGGTTCTTCAAAATAGGAGTGTACAAGGTTTTAATGAGGCGGCAACGCTCATGTGACCCGCGCGTTGCCGACTCAATAAAACCTTGTACACCCCTAATTTGAAGAACCCCATACTGGAGGCGTCCATAGGCTACGGTGACCGCTTTCCATTTCCATCGGGCGGGCCGTATGCTTATTTGCCAACGCCGTGGTATTAAAAAAAAATCTAATATGCAGAGGTAACGTCTCTTTAACCTCCGCTTTAAATATAGTAGAGATCATTAATATGTGTACATTTCTTCACTGTACCTAATCTCTTGTACTCTTGTAAGTACAAGTTTTACCCTACACCCTTGAATGGGGTAAAAAAGTGTACTTGCACAATGGTCACAATGGTGCATACACAGAGAAACTTCATAGGCACTGAAGTTCACTAACCTTTTGGCCGCCGGACCCTGTTCGCCAAGACGCTCACTCACACGCCAGAGCAAATTTTAAGTAAACAACTAATAAAAAGTTTAGAGATTGCAAATAGTGATATCGATATTCATAATTAAAGGTGGAATTCTTCTCAATTTGCCTTTTTTTATTTCCAAACTTAGATTTCTCTCAAAATTTCTAAACTAAACAGATTTACTATACAAGAAAATGTTGAAAATAAAGGACTTTATCATGAAAAACAACAACTAAACATTATCGAATCATGAAGTAATATCACCGCACTAGTCTGTACGAGTAGTCTTCTATACATGTCAACGGCGCGTATGGCTCGTCTTTAGTTCCGAGTGTTCCGACTGACAAATACTGTTTACGCGCGAGTTAAGTAATAATAGCGTCTGAGTCAACGGCATAAGCGCTTGTCGGTACGTAAACTTTATAAACCATAAGATTAGGGACGCGCATCGTGTCTCGATAAATTTACATACTTACTTATCGGAGGGTTTTCGGAGAAAACTAACAGGTGGATTTAATAATATATATATACAGTATGTATCAGAACGAAAGGCAAAACAAGAAACCCGTTAATGTTTAGATCATAAATATGAGCATGGTACTTACCTAATTCATCAAAAATACGACAGGTTTTACGTGAGGTATAAAAATATACATTTATTATTATTGTTTTGCACCCCCCCTGTATTATTTGTTTACAATCTTATAAATGACATTTCTTAAATTACCAACTGACAGACAGGCGTCAAACCTTGTTGAAGTTTGGATTTTTACCTAGTTACAAACAAATAGTTAACAAAGAGCTTGCGCGTTGCCTATGACTACAGCCATTATTAAAATAATTACCTAGGTTACTCAAAGCGCATGTGCATTGACATAAAAACGTTGATGTTGATTAGTTGCCCCTAGCTACATATCAACAGTACGCAATACGCATGCACTGTCAAAAATCAAAAACGTAAACAAACCCTATAGGATGTTACAAAAACCATTAACCGACTGCAAAAATATGGTCTTCGAGTAATTCATTTAGTAATTTTATGCCATAAAACATGTATTTAGGCACGTGACATGCACGTCATTACATTGTACTCGAGTTCCCCGTCAACCAGTTTTAAGGTTTGCTCTTCGTTGTGATACATACTGTATATATCGGTTATATATATATATATCGAGTTAAAATGTAGACCTCCGCTGTCACTGCGCCTGCGGTCAATAATTTATTCGGCAAATAAACCGCAATGGACAATTTACTGAAGAAGCTGCCTAAACTTTATCCATTATTATGCCTTTTTTTTCTACATATACCTACTTACTACGAGTACCTACTTACAACAATGACAATAATTGGCAATTAAATGTTTGAACGCTTAAATAAAACCAGATTCGTGAAAACATATTCATTTTAAAAACTTGCACATCAATTGAACTTTCCCATCCCTAGCTGTCTTTTATACATGCCTACGGCGACAGTGACACGGAAAAATGTAGAAATTATAAGCATATTTTTTAAATCCTTTATTATGAAACAATGGATTCATATACCTGCTTAAAAAGTAAATGTATGAAAAGACAAAGGGTCAACAAGTTGACACGAGTACAAAATAATTTTTAAATTCTATTATTTTACCATTTAGTAAGCGGTTGAAACTTTGTCTTGTATACAAGACGACGGCGTTAGTGTATCGTACTATCGTTGTCTAGTATAGGTGACAACGGCGGTCAAAGGGCTAATGATGCGTAACAAATACAAACGTATCTCATAGCGTATTAACTTAGTACGAATGAGCTTACGCAGTCGCTATCCATTATTAACCGTGTCCAATTCATGGTAGGCGTATAGGTCCATTTACGTGATATACCTAGCTATTTCTATTAGAACGAGCCCACGCCGCAAATAATTCTAACCGTCGAGTTCATCGTGGTACAGTCACGTATATGGAACATATTACTGGGGAAGAAGGTTCAAAATTGAATATAGGTGAATACAAATTTATGTAGCAGAGCGCACTAAGGGAACAGGCATATATTATTACCGCGAACCACTACGTTCGCTCATCGATTTGCCTCTTTATCGCTCGTATAAGCTAGAGCGATAGAGAGGTAGATAGTGACATTTTGGTGTTCGCGCCAGGGTTCATAAATCGCCGTGCAGGCTATGAACACTGTTATACTTGCTTTTAATCCAATAAACTTCAACTTCAAATGCAGTTCTGGTTGAGATAAACTGTTATTTTAGTTTTGCCTGATTAAGTTAAGTAAAAGTTATTTTTATAAAAATAACCGTCGCAATGTAGACCTTCAAATATATAATTTATTAGCAAAATACAAATAAAATTAATTATAAAATGTCATAAAATTCATATTAAATTACAATCTACAAAAAGTCCTTAACTAAAAACACATACACTTAACTTAACAATCATACTAACAAAGTCAACCAACAACTACCCATTAAACCCAGTCCGCGTCTCTCCGGACGCAAAGGTGTCCATTACGCTCGGCGCGTTTCCACGTTGAACCGCAATAGACAACCTCTGCAACAGGAAAGACCCGGAGCGAGGATCGTGACCACTATCCCTCAGGCGCCTTGCCACCTCATTAATAAATGCTAGGGTTAGGGCGGCACACCAGCACCCAGCGGTCTCCACCACGAGAGGGACAAACATGGTAGTTCGTCAGGACCGCGTACCTACTTCTCCCGCTTCCCGCTTCCTTGACGCAGCCAACTGAGCCGTCGCTCCCGCCAGCACCCAGTGGTCAAATTAGTACCTAGTGTAAACAAGGCCCAAGGCCAAGGGTGTACTTCAGTAAGGACAATATTGGATATGTAATAGCTGATTTGCACTCTCTTAATACGCTATTGCTTAGCGAGCAAATGATTATCAATATTCAAATTACTGAGTACTTCCTACTTAGTAATACCATATTTTATTTTCGTCAAATTTATTTGCTCCTGGTCCTGGCTTATGAATATTGTTTTTCAGAAATTGGCGTGTATCTACGGCCGCTTGTCTAGAGATTAAAGAAGAAATACCTATGCGTGCATTTCGTCAAAAGTTCGGGTATTCTGCCAAAAAAATAACAAGTAAGTAACTCGTTGCATAAATATGTACATTATTAAAAATTAATAAGTTTCCTGTTCACCTCTTTTGTTAGCCAACACATCTCGCGAATACATGTATTGTATGTTATGTACCTAACTACACAATAAAAAAAATATAAAACGCTCTCAAACATACACATAAATATACTTAGCCAATGTAAACACGTATACAAGATAATTGTAGCATAATAAAGCCGGCAGGTAGCATAATAGTAGCGTCCGACCGTAACAGTATAGTCGTAATCGTAACCGTAGCTTCGTAGCGCGCGGGTTCAGTCAGTCCACAAGTAGCTTTCGCGGCGCGCGCGCAGCTCTACGATCGCCGTTCCGTTCAAATTCAAACGCGCGAACATGCCGCGCGATCGAAGGACCAACTACTTGATTTGAAAAAGGAATAGTGTTTTGTTTTGACTGTTCGGGTGGATTTTGTTGTGATGTGATTGTAAGGATATGCCGAGTGATGGTGTCCACAATGAGTGCGCCGCTGAATTGGCACAAATGGCTGGTGCTCGCGCTGCTTGGATTGGCTTTGTCCGCTCAGCCAATTGGCTGCGATTACACTGCCATCGTCGAGAAATTTGGAGCGGAAGCTGTGGATCGGTGCAATGAAAAATGTCCTTTCCAGGTTTGTTTTGCGAAAATGTACCGGTTCCCGTTTAGGAGCCGCATATCAACATAAGCAATAACCAAAGCACCCGCCTTATTAATATGTATATACTCTTGAACCATCGTAATAATTTTATAAATCTTATAATATCATTATAATATTTAACGGCCTCCTAGCCTAGTCGGTAGTGACCCTGCCTACGAAGCAGGAAGTTCTGGGTTCGAATTCACAAATATTTGTTCCTGAGTTATGGATGTTTTCTATGTATTTAAGTAGGTATTTATATGTATGTATCTATCTATTATATATATCGTCGCCTAGTATCCACAAAACAAGCCTTATTTATTAACCTTACTGTGGGACTAAGTCGATTTGTGTAAGAATGTTCCATAATATTTTTATTTTTATTTATTTTATTTTATAATAATATTATGTTTTTTACGTATTTTAGACTAAGTACATAAAAGTGCGGTATAGGTTTTATTTTATTAGCAAGGTAGATTGTCAAGGGTTATAATTCTCTGCAACGAACTGTACACAAACATATGATAATTAGTAATTACGTTGCTACAATTATATGTACCTATAACATATTACTTAATATATATTTCGCAAATAGATAAGTTGGATCTTGAATACATAAAAGAAATAAAACGGAACATGATTCCTTTTAATTAACTTTCAACAAGAAAGATAGCTTAGATAGTTTTAAATTAGAGATATTCTTATGAGTATTATTTACGCCTCACTTACTAAATATAAACTAATCGTAATATACCCCTATGATGTTTTAGTAAAAGCTACCACTTTGAAGGTTGCCGATATGGTGCTAATGCCACCTAAATACCTATTCATTTAGAAAAATTAGATCCTTATCAACAATCGAGAATGTTCCTTTTCCTAAAAACAAGTACATACGTCGAAACTCTCTAAAATGTTTTAAACTAATATTTATTGTTCAGGAATACTGATTTCCTTTAGTGTTTGTGTCGTGGTGTAAACTTAACACTGTACTCGTACTTTGCTGTGCACATATATCATCTACTCATCTCAATATGTAAATGCAACTAACTACATTATAGCATGGATAATCTGGAATAAAACAAAAAGGCTGACTCTGTTCATTCAAAAGACGGTCACTACACTTGTTTGGCTCGGTATGGCCACCAAATTTGATAATAGGCCCCGCCGCCGAGCCAGTAACCTACTTAACAATTTAGTCAAGGATAAAACGTTGGACCGACTAATCGGCTACATTCTTTTAGGTTTTAGCGTAGGATCTGCTTCAGCGCAGAGGAATGTACCAATACAATCCTAAGTAAATACCACTATTGACTATTAGTAGGATTTGTTGCTTGTAGAAGGAATTCCTTGGTAAAAAATAATACAGCATAGCCAACATTCATATAAAGCCTGAGAGCTGTTGATTACCCGTGTTACACAATTGCCGACGGTTTATTCAAAGCAGCTATATAGTCATGCTTCGAAGACGAATATATAGTTGGACCACGCTAAGTATGGTATTTCCGTACATTGTCACTGTCAAGTGTGTCAAAACAGTGTTCAGTTCAGTGTCAAAGTTAGTGTGTTCGCACACTATTAGGAATATTGTGAAAACTGTATGAAAACCCCAACATTGTCCAAACATTACGATACGTCCGGCGGTCTATCTCAGTTAAAACTTTTATCCAAAAATACTTCACGCCGATAGCTCCGTATTCCTACATTGCGTTACTATGATAAATGCTTACGATATTGTCCAGTCCTTATTGACGCGTTTTATGTTACTCGAATAATATGCGAAGAAAGTTGCACCAACGGGCAGCAACCTTTTGTATTTTTCGGGTTTTTATGGTTCCGTAACCAAAGGCTAAAACGGGACCCTATTACTAGGGCTCCGCCGTCCATCTGTCCGTCCGTCCGTCTGTCACCAGGCTGTATCTCAAGAACCGTGATAGTTGGACACTTGAAATTTTACCAGATTATGTATTTCTATTGCCGCTATAATAACAAAATACTAAAAAGTATAATAAAATAAATATTTGAGGGGGCTTCCATAAAACGAACATGTTTTTTTTTGCCGTTTTTAAAAATAATGGCGAGTCCGACTCGCATTTGGCCGGTTTTTTTAAGTTTCATTATTGCGCTTATTTGTAGTATTAAAACTAACTAAAGCTTGTGACTCTTGCTCTTACTTTTCGCGCCACAATTTAGATAGACGCGCACTCTCTTATCAATTTATGAATATATCTTAGCAGCTTGTCAGCAGATTCGTTTTTATTTTTATTTTAGCGAAAGGGGCGCTTAGTAGTTTTAATTAAATTATAATTTGTGATCCCTCAATCAATGGAAGCGTTCCCTTGCTATGCAAAGCGCGTTGTCAGTTTTGCGACGCCGGCGCAAGTTCAACGCACAACTAATTGTCACAATTAACGAACCGCCGTAATCAACGCATTCTCGCTAAATATAGCCACGTTGCCGCTCTATCTTTTGTTTACTCTCAAACGGGAGTCCTGGATCCTTTAGAGAAGATAAAGTGCATCTTACATTATCAATTTGTCTTGATTCTGATTACTTTGTAAGACATTTAGCACAAATGTTTCAACACAAAAAAATAGAAGGGACTAAATATAGGTATTACCGCAGGTTTTTTTGTAAGTATTGTTACACCGTTAACCCCCTCAAATATGAATTTGATTTGTTTTTTTTTGTTTAAAGGGGATGTCGTGGTGGCTTTTGGTTCTGAATAATTTTCGTAAATGGCTCAAATTACATACATAAATATTAATTTATTTTCGAAAACCGCCAATTATAATTTAAATTACTATCGTTTCCTAAACAATACTTGAGACATTTGTACTCAAGTATTGTATTTATATCGAGTCTCGTAGCTTGCTACGGATCTCGATAGTTTGGTAGTTCTTATTAAAACAGCTGCTGTTCTGTTCTTACTGTATCCTTGAAATTTTGTGACAAATAAAATTTAAAACTAACAAAACCCAAAGTGCCACTTTATACAAGTTCTAAGTGATGAACTTAATATGAGCCGGTGAGTGAAAACTTAAAAAATAAAACATTATTTACAAGCCTTGAATGGTGTAGAATACTCAGCTTGTAGCCCTGTGTATTTTTTAGGGGCAACTAACTAACAAATCTCATGCTGGCAAACCGCAGGTGTAGAGTTTCGGCGAGAAGCCCGCGAGGTGCTGCCGAACGGGTTCCGGTCTCACGCTGGTTGTTTTGCAGGGACGGGATTATCGAGGATATATTTTGGACGTAACCTACAAAAACAAATTTAAAAAGCATATTTATAAAACGAAATTGAGAATTGTTAGGGTTCCGTAGCCAGAATGGCAAAAACGGAACCCTTTTAGTTTCGTCCAGTCCCTCTGTCTGTCTGCCTGTCTGTCCGTCCGTCCGTATGTCACAGCGTTTACTCAGTAATTATAAAGGTTATGGTAATGATATTACATCTTGATGTGTATTTTTTGTGCCGCTACCTAGTTTTGCATATTAATTGCAAAACTTAAAAAAAAAGAGGGGGCGCCCAAATGACATGTAACTAAATGTAATGTTTTTAATTGGCAAACATGTTCTTAATTGTGGCACACCATCTGATAGGTCTTTAGAAATAAAGGTTTGTTGAATAGAAATTTGATTATTCCAATATTTTTAGAAATGAGCGCTCTCAGTCTGAAAAATGGTGTCCCCCTCTAACTTTTGAACGGGACAACGGGAGGTCCAAAGAAAAAACAGCATTATAGAATATTTATCACACTTACCACAAAAAATATTTTAAACATATTTGGTCAAGCCCTTTTTGAGTTTTTACCAAAAAACTATTTAAATTATTACAAAAGGACGTAAACGCCTTGATATTTTATAGGCACTTACTTTTTATTGTAAATTTTATCTTTCGAGTTTCGATCCTAATAGGAGAAAAACAGTCTTCCAAGATTTTTTCCATAAATTTCGTTAGGTACCAATTTTTCACAGATTATGTAGAGCAGCGGTAGCGCAATGGAAAGTTTGAAAAATGTATGGAAATTTTGGGGACTCTTCTTTTTTCCCTACAATGATCGAAAGAGCTCGCGATTCTGAGTAGAAATCACATAAAATAAAATTGAAAAAGATGATTGAGAGATCAATACTACAGAAAAGTGACCATAGGCCCCTAATGAGCAGGACTGGGAACGAACCTGCAACCTCCTGCATTCGCGGTAGACGCGCAACCAGCCTACTCGCACTCGACCACAGATCTCTTTATCCCATCAAAGATGTAGGAACCTAGCTGTAGAAGAGTTGAGGATCTATCGGCGCAATAGTATTACAGGTGCAATACTATAATATCGTCATAACGGGAGATAGTATTGCATTGCAGACGACTGTTCCTATTACTGAGCAAAATTAAACAGAAATATGATGTAGGAAATGTAATTTCACCTGTAACCGTTGGAAACGCATCAATTAGGGCAGGTCACACAAATATGAAACATTGATGAATCGTAACCTTTATTACAATGCAATAAGATCTACCACAGGTCAATTAAGTTGTTGTACACAGATCGGGTGTTCATCCTTAAAGGGCGTAAACGCTATGACAAATGGTAGCCACAAATGGTAGTATGACAAATGGTACATATACGCCCCTTCGAGTCTGAAGGTATTTGTATGACAGCACGCTTCGCTGCGCGTGCGACGCACCGGAAGGAATCGCTACTGTATCTCCGGTGGACAACATCTAAAAAATATGGACCTTAATTAAAAACTGTCGTGTGCATGGGCGTGTACTGATGTTTTGAGGAACTTAGTATCCGTTTAGGCTGAGGTAGATTTATTAATATTTTTTTAGGAATTATGTATTTACGTACAGTCGTGGCCAGATAATTAAGAACAAGAATTTTTCCCCGTACATGCCTACAAATAGGAGTTGGCAAATATGATGATAATTTAAAAAATAATTGACTATTTTTTTATAACAATACAATATATATATACGTTTTTTAAGGGTAAGTACAGTCACCTGCAATAGTAGGTACACTTACTGCACATATTTCGGAAATAAATGTTATATATTTTTCCGCTATGAAGGCGGAAAAAATATCTGAGACAATCTTATTTGTACAGCCATAAGAGCATGTCACGTATTTTTGCAGCCTTCTTAGCGGAATGTACTATTGCAGGTGATTGTACTTACCTTCCCTACACGAGGTGAGTTTGTTTTTCGATTCAACCCTATAGACTGCAATGTAAGATTTCGTTAGGAGGGCCTTCACGATTTGAAAGTGAAAATGAATCGAATGAAATCTATTTGAAATTGCAGTCGCTGTATTAGTAGACATTGTAAAAACATGGTTTTGATAAATATATATTAAGTATCCAAAAACACAATTGTTTTGCGGGGTGGTTAATTCATACAATATTGTAACTTGTTTTTATATTATATAATTTAAAGTTTCGTGAGTCATAGTGATATTAAATTGTTTTTATATTATCAATTTTTATACTACTCAATTTATGTTCATACACGTAAATCAGGCATAAAATGAAATTGATTTTTCAATTTTATATTGGGTTCTCCCCGCCGCGCGCCGCTGGCAGGCGGGAGCGCGGGGGGCCTCATTACCTTCTGGTGATCGAAAAGCAAACTGTTTAAGTTCGCAAAAATCGATCTTGTTCAACTATTGATTAATTATCTACTATTTTTACTTAATGATATACGTTGTTTCAGAACCGCACTGGAGATGGCCACTTCGACGTCAACTGTGGTGCCGACTGCAGTGTGGAGCAGGTACACCATGACACCTTATTATCTATACGTTGTTTTTACATGTACGCTACACCTGCAATAGACAATAGTATATTCCGCTATGAAGGTCAAAAAAATATCTGACACAATCTTATCTGTACAGCCTTAAGAGCGTAGAGTCACATATTTTTGCGGTCTTGCGACTCTTGCGTACTTTTACGCTGTACAGTCAAGTGCAAAAATATGAATTGAGGAAATCGTCTCATAAATATTATACTATGCTCTTATTATAACGGAATAAATGCAATATATGGGACATTTTTGAGTACGATCTGTGCACATTTACCCATTATAATGCATTGACTACATTTAATATTTAGTTAAAGCCACGTTCCTGAGCAATCTAGTCCATAACATAATTATATAGACGGGTTAAAAGGTTCAACTCATTTAGCGCACATAAATTTTATAGCTGGCTATAAAATCAACCATCTGAACCATCTATACCTATCTATAACTTATTTAATTAGACTATTCTGCTAACAGTCCTCATTCATAATCTATAATCATTCATAGATGTTAAAGCATTGTGTGTTTTGGTGAGAAAGAACACGTTTATGTTTACACCAGTTGTTACTACTTTATTATTGTTATAAAAGACACTGTATCAGGCCAAGCTACAAGGTCGTAAAACATACTTCGATAAGCAGAATTTACTGCAGAATTTTATATATTCCGAGAGCATTTTACTATTGGGTAAACTATAGATTTTAATGGTAAACGGAAACTGTCCCGGCAAGCTGATTTGTGTAATCTTAACGCCATAAAACATCGATACCAATTAAAAAATGTGTTTTTGATTGCTGATGTAGGTTGGTATGGTACATTAAAGCTTTTCGATTATTTTGTCTTTTAGTAACTCATTTGGACTTAAGAATAGGTACAGAACTCAAATCAATTACAAAAAATACAGTTTATCAAAGTTATCAGGTGTTATTCTCTTTTCCATATTAAGTGGCGACGTGCTGTTGGTCGAATATGTTGCCATACAAAAATAATTACTTTTATATTTATCTAACAGCAGATATTTGCCGTATCGGGGACCTATGGCCTTTTAATGCGATACAGTGTTTTTAGTATAGGTACTTATGTTATGCGTGAATTTATACCAATCGATAATATACGCATTGACATATGAACGTTAATGATACTGGTACCATATTCTTAAATCGGCAATAAAGTGTCATAATTACAACAAAATTGAATTGATATATTGCCCTCGTTTACTCTAAACTTTGTCTAGATATAGTAAGAGCGTTTTTGTCAAGTGCGTGTTTATATGTGCTGGTTTTTAGAAAAAGGTATCCACTTTGTCAGTTGTTGACACTCCTAAAGTTCATTTCTAAATGAATGATTACGTCCTCGGCAAGCGATAAAGTGGTACCTTTTACTTGACGACCGGTTGGCTTAGTTGGTAGTGACCCTGCCTGCTATGCCGATGGTCCTGGGTTCGAATCCCGGTAAGGGCATTTATTTGTGTGATGAACACAGATATTTGTTCCTGAGTCATGGATGTTTTCTATGTATTTATGTATTTGTATATTATATATATCGCTGCCTGAGTACCCGTAACACAAACCTTATTGAGCTTACTGCGGGACTTAGTCAATTTGTGTAAGAATGTCCTGTAATATTTTTATTTTTATTTTTTTACTATCTTATACTAACTATCACATATATTTTCGTAAATTGTTTCCGAATACAGTCTCTCAAGTAACATTCATGTAGCTCGTGTCAGGCTGAGATTAAGTCTAGACATCTATATCTCTTTGAACCTCAATTAATTAATCATAATAACAATGTGGAACGCTATACTTATACAATCAATCAAGTTTATTGTAGTTGCAAATTCAGTTAGGTAAGTTTAGGTGCTAATTTATAGATAAGCTTGGTACAGCACCGAGGAAAGTGGCGCAATTATGAAAATGCCTATTTATAGTTATATATATATATATACATATATATAGGTATGTTGGTACTCAGCAATGGCTGCTTAAGGGATGAATAAATACATAAGTCAAAAAATCCTTTAAAGTATATTTGTAATATACTTAGACAGATCTCTACTTTGTCACACCTTCTTGCGAACTTCCTAAAGGAATGGGTCAACATAAAACTGGCTTTAAGGACTATTGAAGATAACCATTAACACATGCAATACAAAAAGAGAAGAAAGTGTTTATTTGATTAATGTAATTCAACTATGTTGAATATGATAATGACACGTTGTGATTAAGAATTAAATGTGAATCATAATGTAGTTGGTATCAATGTTTATAACTCCGACGTGGTTGATTAAATACTAATAAATACGTAAAAACATATGTTTTTACGTACGTACGTACTTGTTTTTGTTGGCATATGCCAATTGGGCCTACTATACTATAAATAATATACGACTACCCGACTAGGTAGGTAACTACCTGTTCCTTAAAATCCTTACTTACAAAAGTAATAATTAAGTTGCATTTTAGGGTTCCGTAGCCAAAATGAAAAAAACGGAACTCTTTTTTTTGTTATTACAAAGCGGCAATTCGATTTAAAGTTTGAAGAAGTTATTTCTAAATAAAAACCTGCAAATCTTCTGAACTCCAAAGAACCGAAGGGAAGCACCTACTCCAAATCACATCGCTACCGCCAATACAAACAATCCTATGATTTTAACTACTCTGTTATCCTATCCATCATTGTAGCAGAAAAAGTGACATAAAACGGGCCGTTCCCGCCAACCCTGACAGGCGGCTACTGGTTAATGTCGAAATTATCAGGCGTCCAATTTACGCCCCTACGCAAAAAAAGTTTCGAGTGCCGAGACCTCAGGGCGAGACGCCGGGTTCAGGGTTCTTGTTACAATCGCATGCTATTGCTAAGCGAGGGGAAGATCGCTCATATCATAAACCAGGTTGAAATATTCATAGTTATTTATATTTTTGTATTTTATGTAACTTGTTCTTTTGCTTCTGTACTTCCTTTCGTTTTTTTGGATTTCCTTATAAAGTTATTAATTTATATCATTATTGAATTTGCATCGTTGTATGATGTTGCCAAATTATTAGGTATAATTTAATAGTAGATTGTTAATCAAGGGGTGAAAGGCACACATTTCAGTTGCGGATAGTCCGAGACTGAAATAGTGCCTTTCGCCCGAGTTAAACACTACTTTTCATATCGCATACGAGAAAAAAATACATCGAAACATAACATTGTAGTACGAGAGTCTCGAAAAAAAAATGTTTTCTATCTAAAAAAAGTAAAAACTAACGATTTGTAACTTTTTCTGCACAGGCTAGGTATAAAACATTCTTAAAATTGTCGTATGTAATAAATACTTAATCACTTGTTGACCTAAAAATTATACAAGGCATTTTCACTGTTAGTTTTTTCTTGTAACCGTTCTCCCTTTGTAAATAAAATAAGTATTCATAGCAGAATATAATTTTATTACTATGATCGACATGATCGTGTAGTCAGGATGACCGTTTGCCTGAACGTTCGACTTGCGCTTGGTATGCATTAGGAATATCTGCGCTTACGCACGGTACGCACCCCTCCGTATTAATTCCGGTCAATTGACTTGTTTCCAATTTCATATTTTATTATTGCTTACGGCAGTTACGGCTTGGTCAGCATTGTGCCGTTATTTACATCGTCTCGTCATTTTGATTGATAAGTACCTACTTAGAAAAAGTAATACCCACTTTAAGATAATATTCGTAATCGTAACATTCGTAACTAGTATAAACCTTAATTACTTGAATACATTGTTTTTTTGATACAATGCGGCAAGTAGATCAATCGATTGAATTCGTTGCACCTAGGTACTATCGCATTCAAAATTGCATGGGCAGTTTATGCACTTTTGAATGCGTGTGTACAACGTCGGCAATGAATCGAAAGTGCCTACGATTTGTTGCAAACTCCATGGAGACCTTCGGAAAAAATCCAACAAACTAAATTTAATTTAAAAAGTATACAAACAAATCTCACTTGATTTGTCACAAGCCACAGACTATTGGTCTGGGCAATATAATATCACTGAATAAACAAAATAGCTATCTTCAACTGTTTCCAAGTTCCATACAAAAGTGTGTTTGTTACATTTCAACCAAACTTAGAAGCAGGTAGGACAGAACCTGCCACAGTTTGCATTGGTAACATCACTCGACACGAGCAGAAGTGTGAGAGAAACAAAATACATGCACAGTGCACTTCCAGACAACGGTAACAAGTGTAACAGCCATGTTTACTTTACTCATCGCCAGAGACGAGTTAACTGGAGTCTGCTCATCTCCAGATAATGAAGATGTGTTTTCAGATTGCAGCAGCTCGCCCGCAATTCGTCAGTGTGCTTAGGTTCTCAGCTCGTGATATACACATACAAATACATATTTGCAATTATCTCTAAATCGCATTTTAAAAGATTTGTACCCACTGCAGTATGTATAGATCCTAAATAGGTTTGACGGTGCTGTTATTAATTTAGGGGGGCTTATTAAGGAAATTGTATCATCGTATTAGTACCTCCTGGGGCATTACCATGACGTCTTAACGCGATTCAGTTAAGGACCTAAACTGAGTCACTGCCATATAACTAAGCACAGTTAAGAACCTAAACTAAATCGCGTTAAGATGTCATGGTAGGGGTTAATGGATTGTAGGTACGAGTACTTCGTTATTGCCTGTGTTATCATTTATCAATCCAGCCAATTTGCCTAGACTTGCTAGATATGATGTAATAAGAAAAACTATGTTATTATTTTTTAGTTTGTAATGCTCTTTTATTAATGTAGTAAGAAAATTTAAAAATATGTAGGTACCTATACAGTGGCGGGGCGTTATTAGAACACGGCTTCCCTTGCGTGAACAAATCTAGCACATTTGCACGACTCAAAGAAAAAGCAGGCGCAATGAGCTCCGGCTTGCCCAAAAACATTTTGACGCTCCGCCATGTACCTACATTAATTATATGAAGCGAAGTCACTAATACAAAACAAAACAAAATACCCAAAGGAATCAAATCGAAACCTCGCTAAACGGTAAAGTGACACCGCTTCCATTTATTAAAAAGTACACTATATTGGTTACCAATCTGTATTTTTTCTCGTCTTTACCGCATGCGTGCATCTTAAGAGGCTCCGTAGTACGTCGTTAAGACTTAACATGTTAATACTTTCTTAGAATTTCACCGCTTTGATATCAAAAACACGGATTATTAGGATCTCATGTAATGCTCTACTCTAAACACTTCATATGTTCTGGGAATTAAACAGGATCTTCTTAAATAGGATCAGTTAAACAGTCAGTCACACAGCTATGAATAGGGTTTAGAGTCAGGACTTTATTGCCTGAGTATTAAGTTCGTGTATACATATTTATGGCACTTTGGCTGTAACCATAGGTGCGTAGTTGACTGTAGTTATTAACTGGCGTCTGAATAATACTCTGAATAAATATTATAATTTTGTTTATGCCCGGTTCGTTGCATTTTGATCATAAATAATTACTATAAATAAATGATTTATAAGTAATAGGTAATCTGCAAGGTTAGCACTAATTTATGATGACGCTATTAGGGCATGCAACGATTAACCGTTTTTGTATGAATTACCGCGGTTTCACTTAATAACTAATTATTTCCCATACAAAAAACAACATTCCGATTGCGACCGAGAAAAAGACATGACACTTTGTATCTTCTCGGATAAGTCAATGATACGCGCGCTAACTAAAGAAAGCGTATAAGAAAATATGACTTAGGTATCTCCAAAATAAAGTTTACTTAAATAGTACTCTGACCAGCATCCAAAATAGTGATGTTATACAGCATCCAAACTAGTGGTACACATACCATTTTTTATTACCATAATTATGTTTGTTTATATATAGGTACCATAATTATGTTTGTTTACGGCTGCCATGCTCGAATCTGAATTAAACCAAAGGTTCTTAATTTAGCTGCCCTCTTGCAATGTTCACTTGTGGTCATGAATCCTGGTTATTTGCAACGGCAATTAAGACGGCAGTGTGAGCTTTTGGCTTCCACTTATTCTTACTTTACCAGATATTTAAGTTGGGTGTCTAAAAGGTGTTATTACGCGTAGGCGACGCGGGCGGTATATAGAATTACAAGAATAACGAACTTGTGTTAAAATTAACCACGTTGAATTCACACTCGTACTCGTAAGAATTTTCTTGTTTATCCTTAAGGGGAATAAACCAGTGTAGGTACTATGTCGTAAAGTATTTAAAGCGTATGTCACTCGGTATATGTAATTATGTACGTACCCATTTGCTAGTTTGCTTTTTATCCTAGTGATCCTACAGCACAGCTGTTAAAAAGAACGTAAACTAAATCAGCACAAACTAAACTTACATTTAATTTCACGTCGACCCACTGTTGCGTAGGACGAAAATTTTGCTTGTAGGTGAAAATTCCAAAATTCTAAAGTTTTTCTGAAAAGAAATGGTCATTGACCATGCCATAGAGCATGGTGCGAGGATCGCGTGAGAGCCGCCGCCGGATGCGCGCGCAGGAAGGAAGCTGCTAGTTGCTCCCCCTCGGGTCTATTTTAGAGTTCAACTCCACGCTGGCTCTTCGCCCAGGATGTTGGGGTTGCTGGGCTAGGTATTAGCGAGTCTTAAGTGGTACAAATCGAAAAAGAAGAGGGTTTCGTGATTAGACTGATTATGTATTTTCGCTTTGCTTGATATATTTGTCGAAGAATAGTGTAAACTTCGTTTTGATATTTACGTACATACCCAGTCAATAGGTGGGTAGGTGTGAGTAAAATGAAGATGATATCGAATGAACCGTCATTATCACTATATCATCGTACCACTAATTGAACCTAAGGTAGACGATGTGTTTCTGTTTGCGCCACTGGCGAATTTATACATAGGGTTCGAAAACTCTAAAATTTGTGTTTCTATCTCGTATTTTATTCGTACAAAAGACACGCGGTACGAAATTTTTCGTACGTAATTTCTTGCGGTAGTCCAAAAGTCAGATCCGTCAAAAGTCATCATTGTGTTACCTATAACATACACATTTACTTTTTTAACACCAAACATTTCAACTTTGAATTCGCTGTTGCATAAAATTCTATGGAACATACAGTATCCACCCATAGACAATCAAGACCATCCCAAATATGACCAACCGAAGCATAAAGTTAGTTCATGCGCAACATGCACTGCGTCAGAACACGACATCCCCGGATCTACCGGAATTCAATCCATACGAATATTCATGCTTCGTTGCTTTCGGAAGTGAATAATCACCATAGGAAGTGACCGGTCATAGGTTAACCTGTGAAATGTATGTGTGAAATTGATGTTAAGCAATTATGCGATGGGAAATGAAACTGGGGGGCTTGGTTTGTCGCGTGCAATCTCGGTAAATTCGGAAAAAATCCTTAAACGTTAATTATTTGTAGGGAAAAGCTTACAATTAAAATCGACACCATGAATCCGATGATAATGAAAACCACAACAAATCGGACAAATTGTTTTGAACATACAGATGTAGTAGTACTTGATGTTTTGCCCTCGTATCTTCACGGAAACGCCCGAACATGTCATGGTCATGGTATTCAGTCAGCGTCAGTACTAAAAGTACCGAGGTCGATTGAAGTAGCATGACAAATACGAGCGTTTCCGAGAAAATACGCAGGCAAAACGTTATGCACTACATCTGTAGGTATGTAAATGGAAATTCGCTTGTATGCAAACTACAAGCCTTTCTTTCAAGGAGAAAAAATAAGGCAAAAAATACATGGTAAATATTTCGTTTTAAATAGTAATTATAATGTAACGTTTGTGATGCACACACAACTTACTTTTTTATATTGTTTTGTCTTTATGTCTGTTTATTGTGATCGTCACAAATAAATTTATTTCTTTCTTTCTTCTTTCTTTCTTTAACGGACAATGTTGGCTTAAAATCGTCTATTAAGGCAATAAAAACTAAAGAGTTAGCTGACAAAAATCATACTTTAAAACGCTTAATTCCAGGTTAGTTCGCTAAATTCGGAGGGCACAGCTGGCAGTAAGAGAAATTGCAAGCTCAAACACTGGCATTTTGCATTCAGTTTCAAATTTAATACTTTCCACAAGCATATTCAATGCACCACTGGGCACTGACATACGCACTATACGCAAGGCCTTAATTTAATACCACACCATGACCATGAATATTTAAGTAAAGCAATGTTATATGAATATTTTTCATTTTTAATGTGGGAATTCGTCGAGCTTACAGCCAGTGTGTATTTGAATAAAATATTCAAAGAGGCAGTAGAGCAAAACCATCAAAACAATGATTTCCATGGAATTGTGGTGGAACTAAAACGAGGACGGACATTGACTGGCGTCAGGTGCATACATGAATATTCAGAATATTAATGATCTAACTGAACTTTGTGGCCACTAATAAATTAGGGATTTTAAAGTCCGAGTTGTTGAAAGTCATTAGAATGGATTCTATAAAGTGGTTTACCACATTTTAGGGATGCTTAGGTATAAGTGTTTCCGAATTTCTGTTGTTATAAATTGAATGAACTGTTTCCGTTAATTACGTTTTACTTGACTTTACGGGTCTCCTTTTTAGTATCAGTCCGGCACTGTCGATGTCGGTTAAGCCCACATTTATCTCAGATACCATTTGGCGCAGAGAGCTAAAATTATGAATGGGTACCTATAGCAAATACTGGCGTTGACAAAGTTCTTGGGTCAAAACGGCTTAAGTACCTATATTCTTTTAAATGGATAACAACAATCAACATCTTGATCAACATCTTCAAAATGCTAAAAATTGTTTACTTAAAAACGTGATCTCTGGTTAAAGAGTGTTAACGAACTTCTTACTAAGAACGTTAACCAATAGTATAAAAAAAACGTTATTCTACATATTGTTATCTAATCACCATCTATTGCCGTGTACAATCTTTATATGCCTGTCTGCTGTCTGTCATTTTGGATCACTGCGTCAGCCCAGTTAGTTAAATTTCGTCATAGCATTTCTCACGAGAACTTTCACCAATGAAGCGTGTAATGTGCGTACGACAATTAGCTACAGCGAGGCATGCAGACGAAATGCCCCTTCCGCTTCTATTAGCTAATCGACGCTGATTACAATGTTTATTTATAGTTCGCGCCTAGAGTCTTACCAAGCTACGTTTTCACGCCAACTGCTCCGTCAAGTATCTTTCATACATTGCCACTGTCAAGTTGGTGCAAAGTTAGTGTGGACGGGCTTTAGATTACTTGCTGTCTCAGACAGATCCTTTTGATTTGACACTGTCTACCAATTGCAAGCCGTGACTTGACTCATCACCATTAGTCAGTGTAGTTAAAGTTAAGTAAGTTTTACCGTATGGACGTGGAGATATGTTATAGCTTTTATTTTATTTCATATGCCCTGGTATCTGTCTGTAATCACTATGAAATGCGCCTTTGGTGATTTGTTACCTATGACCACCAAAGGCTTGCTGTACAATCTGTCGATATTGACCGAAGGCAAAGGGCATGAGCCCTTTAGTAAAACAACGCAGCGTTAGAATCGTGTGATTAGCTTTTAACAAACCATATGCGTTAAGTCATTTCCAAAGAGGGACAGTCTAAATACTGTTCTCCAAATCATAGGAAGTTTGTGCACCCTAGTTGCTGTAAAAGCCGGAGCTAATTTGGCAAGTTTTTTTTCGACAGCTCGCTAGGGGGAATCGAAATGCCGTCACTGGTAGGTACCATACCACCATGGAGCTCTCTATATGATTTTGCCCCATATCTATGAATTATCTACGCCTTTGTTTCGTCTTACTCCGTAAGCTATTTTTGGCATGTCTTAAATTGCTCGACCTTCGCAATAAGCCTACCTATTACATCTTCCAAAATAATCCTAGTGCCAATTAGGACCCAGACGGTTACATGCCTCAGATGCGGAGCACCCAAACAAACAGCATACGCCGTTCCTAGAACGTGTGTTACTAGGCATTTCCTGCTTTTTATTGCCTGGATGTAGTCTATCTCGGTCTCTATAGTCTCTACTTGCCTCTTCGTGTACCACTTAAGCAGAAATTCTAGCTAATATGAATCATAAGTAGGTATTACCTATAGGCAATCTTCGGTTTAGGCTTTGTTTTGTATTGATTAACAGTGATTAGTACGTCAGTATGCCTAGATAGCGTACAGTCAACCCATTGGAACCCTTGGCCACTCTAGAACCATGTCAAAATGACTAGTTAACAGTAAGAGATTCCCTACAATCTGATTTATAGTATTTTATAGTGTCACTATGACATAGTTATTCAGTGACCTAATAAGGGTTCGAATTGGTTGACTGTACCTAGAGATGAGACTCATGACACATTGCGTGTCTCATCGCCATCACAGCTTCAGCAGAGCACGTTCAAATAACCAAGTTTCCAGTAAACAGTAAGGTCAGAAGCAGTGTTGCCTTTATGATAAGTGCAGTCGGCAACGCCCGTTAATTCCTATTTCCTCATTAGGCTCGCGCCCGCGCTGCGCCCATTCACGACCCCCCGCGCCCCGCGCCGCAGACCATTATCTTCAGGATCTGCCCACTCCCGGACTTGCGCGAATTGTCGCGCTGCACTCAACGTGAAGTGTTGTGATTTATTGCACATTTATTGGACTCTCAACTGCTGCGATGTAGCAAAAATAGAATAACTCTCTTTCCTGTTGTCATCAGGTTCGTACCTAATGGGACAATTTTTTTGACCTTTTGTTTCGGCAAAAACGTTTCGTTCTTAGGTACATAGGTATAGACAGGTTACAAACAGATAGTGAATGACCATGGGTAATTACGTTTAGTACATTTCCAAATTATAGCGACTTTACCATTGAACTGTATCAACTGCTAAGAGACGATAGTACAGTCAAGTGTAAAAATATGGGTGGACACATCTTACTCAAAAATATGTCCCATAGCATTTTATTCCACTGTAATAAGAGCGTAGCGCCATATTTATGAGACGATTTTGTCGATACGTATTTTTGCACTTGACTGTACATACTCTTCAATATGTAATTAGTTGCAAATACAAGTATGTACGCCTTCAACAATATTGGTGGCAGTTCATTTTGCCCGTACCGTACCTTCTTAATCTTATACGGTCGGTGCGGGCAGTCGGATACAAAATTAAGTCGATTTTTTCACATTTGCCTGCTCATTTTTGGCCGTCATTCGCCGCTAAACGGCCACGCGTCCCACAAGTGGTACAAGTGGGTTGGCAACCAGAAGGCCAGCAGCGGTATGTTAGGCGAGAGCCCTCGAGCCAAGAGCTCGGATGTGCTCGGTGGGCCCCAATTTGTAGCATTATCCAATTGCCACGCTCAAGTGGTTGGCGTAGGCCTGCGCGTGACCTGCGCGCGTATTTTTGGGTCTGTGACTATATTGCAGAAAAAAAATTGTTTATTATATAAATCTTAATTGTCATTTTATTTACAAAATTATAGTCTTATTTTGTGGCTTGAGAGTTACTGATACACATTGTACACACCACATTAATTCGTGGTCCAGAGTGTCCAGACATAGTCCATTAGTCTAGTACCTAGTTTTGTATTGTGGTTTGAATTAGTCAGGATTGTTACGTTCATTTTTGTTTTAAGTTCGTTAATTAGTTCGGTAATTATTTTTTTGTCGTTAGTTATTTTGAAGAATCGGGTCTGTTATTTATCTTTTCAGACTAAGTTATCTCCTACAAGATCATATCTAAGTTATATTTTGACAACCGGTAGCCGTTGCACTTAAACATAGGTTTACCGAACCAGCCTTGGCTCATCTCAAGTTGTAGAATTTTTTCACAAACTCATGTATATTTGGTACAGGTTTCTGTATTGTTCTAGTTTCGTACTCGAAACCAACCGGTTACATATGGCTTTATAGAATTTATTTTCCTAATGTGCTGGTTCAAGGGGCCAAACCCGTGAATAATTATCGATTGACTCAGCCCATCTCCGATCATAACCTCGTGTTTAACCTCAGTCTGATCAAGACATGCGTTTCCCCAGTATTCTTAGAAGTTACGATTATATAATGCTAATATATTCAAGTTAATAAACAATTTTATGGACTGTGTCCACGCAATGTAAGGGTTTATCTCAGGTCAGTAACGGAACAGCAGTTAGAAAAACGTCAATACAGCGATTTCGCAACTGGCGCCACTATATGGAAACTATTCCAGTGGCTAACCAAAACAAACCAGTATAAATTGATCTGCTTGGCATATACATAGGATGTAGGTATTAGCAAAGTATTTAACGAGAAAGAGGAGCATTATCTTAAGTGCTTCTCCTCTTCAATAAACAGTCGCGTTGGAGACTAAGAAACAATGCACAACCTATCATTGAAGGAATCTGGTGGAACATTATTCTTCGACTTCAGCATCAGGACAGAAAGTTGCGAACTATAGTTTTCAATACCTATCAATTAGGCTGCATTAGCCTATTGTTTTTTGTAGTTATCTGGCCACTCCCAGCCCAGTCCGTGTCATCCGTTACAGATGGTACCTTGTTATAGGTAGGCTTTCTACCAAGTTGTGTATTACCCATGCCTAGGTAGTTAGGATCATGGGGTCATAATTACTGGTTTGCTCAAGCGTTTGACTCGCCTGAATTCGTATGCAATCGGAAGACCGAACCAGATAAGTGAATGGTGCCAATCAATTAATTTAAACAAAACTTAATATTAATAACGTATAAGTTTACCTATTATTTATCATTTAAATCGCTTCACGACAACAATAAACGTGCCAACCCGGCCAGGGCAGAGGTTAGTTGCCTGGGAGGGTTCAAAATATTTGATGAAACGTAAATCTCATTGATAAAAGTTTAGCTTTGGATTGCTAACTGATTTCTCTACTTATAACAATAATGCGTAAAATAGATAGATAGCGAAGAAATAACGCAGTAAGCTTATTTATTTGCATGTTTTGGTTTTAAAAGTTAAGGGTATATTAGCCCTAAACTTATAGCCCAACTATATACCTACGCATTATTACACTGTTGATGGCAAAACTGAAATCAGTTCACGAGACAAAATCCTATATTCCTAATAACTATCTAGCTAACAGCCATCAATGTTCAGAGGAAGGAGATTGACTGATCGTGCGCAAAAGGAGAGCGGAAATTCGCGGAGGGTTGCGTCGTCTTATAGATCGAAGCGGCCAAGGCGCACAGAAAAAATATGCTGCTAGTCTATGATGATGGTCGGGTTTTTATCGTTTACCGACGTTGCTGTCACGTTCTAACAAGTATGTATGTGCGAAAGTGACGCATAGCGTGATAAGCGATAAAATGGTAACCATGCTAACCCCACTGGATAAGTTAAATTCAGATCCCATTGCAATATCCTGCTCGCAATAAACTGTTCCGGCAACCAGAGTCCATGCATACAATTAATAAGTAAAACTGTATGTACAGCAATTAACTAACAAATTATATTTGAGTGCTTTCACATCAGCATCCGGCGTCTGGTCCCAATTGGACTTCCGACTGGGTTTCCGAAGCACGTTGATGAGCAAAGGGCCTAGCTATTGTTTTGTTATTATGCCACGAGACAGGATGCTGTAATTAGTATAATTTACTCTATTGTTTTATTAGTTTTACATGATGTTTGGAGAGCGGCGCGTGCCCGCTTAACGCCCGTGTCTAATTTAATGTACATTGAGATAATTATTTTATTTCGAGGGCACGCGTGGTGCGTTCAGATTTTAAACTACTTAAGTTCGTACCTTGTTCTTTTCATTTTGTCTTAGTATTTATTCGTGTTAAAATTAATCCACAATTTTAGTTATTCATTGATCATCGAAATCCATGAACCTGATTTCTAATTCAAACATCTATCCACATTCCACAAACTATAAGGTGTTTTGGCTTAAGTCTTTTGGCCCATCTCCCACGAATCTTAGGTATATACTTACTGTTGTTGCGTCTTTCTGAGTAAATATTGCAAGTTTTAACAAACATTATAGGTATTTTACTCCGATATAAAATTATAAACAAAACGTCTATAAATTATCAATCACAATAAAAACAAACAGTTAAATCGTTTCACTTAACGTCAATGCGTTATCTTTGTGCTGGTTATTGGTCGTTTCGTTTTGTAAGCTCTGTCGCTGGGCAGATTGACAGCTTGGTAAATACAGAGACAAGTGAATAATATAAACATTGAAATGTAACATCTATACGCAGCTAATGTTGTCCTGTATATAGGTACAGCTAAGGTACCTTCCGACACATATGGGGATGAACAATATTACGTTACTACGTTACCTATTGTAAGTGATGTTGAACAAGTGCTACTTACGCGATTAACCACGATATAACGAAAATATTTTGTTGATAATATTAATAAACCGAAATAAAACTACCATTAAATAATCAAGAATGTGTATGCAGGCGATTTTTATTTCGGAAAGGGCAGATCGCCACTGTTTTGCTTACACACCGGAGCGGCTTGCGGATCCGTATAGTGATGATGTGATGGTGTCACTCTTGGCAGATATTGGCAGTGTATCTATCTGTCTCTGACATTATGGAATGTCGAATGAGCTCGTCCGTTGGGCATCAATAAATTGACGGAGGGTGCGCTGGGCGGAGTGTTGTGACAGCCGCGGCGGAAGAGACCTGTTAGCGCAGACCGCGCCAACCGACGCAGGCGCAGCGCGACCTCATAGATAACTTTGAAAATGCTACGAGAGAGAAAAATCGATACATTCGTGCCAAGTAGCAGTTGGAAATGCTACAAATTGAAATAAAAATAAGAATCTTTTTACTCGAACACTACCTACTAAATTACTCATTGGTCTACGTACACGTGGTCTATTGAAAAAAAAAGTGAACAAATAACAAAGTAACTATACTATAAGTAAAACAACTGACTAAGTAGCTTACCAAATAATAAAAAATTTGTAGACTGGCTTTATACCGATCTTCATTTCAGCGAACGGTCTCATGGCGAAGAGTCCACCAACACCTTGAGGGACTCTCGCTTGTTGGCATGGGCCATAGTCCATCGGTTCTATTCTCTTCGTCTCAAATTTATTAGAAGAAGTCCTATTGTTCCTAACCTAACCCAAGCTGGGGCTTCTGAGTGTTATTCATGTATTTGCTAAATTAATGGAATATATTCTACTCATATACAGTCCGGGATATTTTGATATTCGCTTCAATTTGAGTACGATACGAGTAATACGTAATAAGTAAATGCGTTAAAACCACAAGTGTCACAACGCTGTATTCGTTCCCGAATCTGACCATCCCATGTAGTTTTTTTGCACCAAAACCTTTTCCAAGTGGTGACGAAGCGATGAGTGATATGCGCTAATCCCGCGGTCCCGGCCCTGATTGGCGTCCCACTTCGCTGATGAGAGTGCGCGGTCGCGACCCGCAATTATGCCCAAACGCAGACCGATGTGAGCATGCGCGCTTTAATTGTCAACATTACTCATTATGCGACACGGAAATTGGTTTATTTGAACAAAATGTATGGTAGGTAGGCACAATTAATAGTTTTGATGGCGACATTTTGTATGTTATAAGTTATAATAAAACAATATTACAACAAATATTATTGGATAAGGTACCTAATCCTATTCTATGGTAAGCTTACGCTTGACCGTTTCTATCAGACTAACTATGCCGTTAGTTGGCCACTTTTCAAAAAATGCCGTCAGAATTAAATTTTCATCGAAGTCGCGTCAAGTTTTTGCGATATTCAGTATTATTGATTGACTTAATCTACCTACAGGGTTAGCATGGTTGCCATTTTATCGCTTATCACGCTATGCCACACTTTCGCACATACATACTTGTTAGAACGTGACAGCAACGTCGGTAAACGATAAAAACCCGACCGTCATAGACTATATAGCTGGTCAGGTTTACTTATTAATAATTTATTGGCATTTTACGACCGTGTTTATTTTGTACATAGTATTTACTGTGCAACCCAGTAATTGGTGAACTACGTATTTAATTAGCGTTTAACACGCGACACGCATCTATTAGAATAATCTACATTTTACCGTTTTTATCTAGGGTTTGTGAAATTGAATAATTGCCCAATGACATTTGTTGATAACATAATTATAACGGAGCCACCCACTGAGATGCTAATTGATTTATCTTTACATTTCAACATCTCAGCGCTAACCTCATTTATTTGGGGTGACGACGCGGGTCACCACAACATGGTCAGTAAAATATATCACTATTATGTCTCATCTAATTAACAAAACTCTAAAGTTACTATTTAAGACCTGAGCAGGCAGAGGCAGCACGCAGCACCTTCATATTATATTTAATACATATTGTCCTGAGGAAGAGAAATGTATGGAAACTCGATAGGTACCTACAGGACCTGAATTTCATGAATTGAATTGAATTGAATTGAATTAGGTAACACAAATATAATCCTGGGGTCCATTGCATAATCATTTGAAACTTGTAATATTAGCGAAACTCTCTTTCTAATAAAAGGGATTGAAAAGAGACTTCCACTAATATTACAAGCTACAAGTCATTATGCAATAGGCCTCTGGATGTAATTAATAAATCGGCCAAGCGCGAGTCGGACTTGCGCACGAAGGATTCCGTGTTGTATAGGAATGGCCTCTCTCAAATACCTATTTGTTTTATTTAATTTAATTATTTATCTTTAAAATGAATAAGTATGTAACCTATAAATAGATATTCTGCGAATATATCAAGCGTCTATTTATTACCCGTTCTCATTATCAATATCTAGCAAAAAAATCACATTGGCTGTATGGGAGCCCTCTTAAATATATATTTCATTTTTTTTTGTTATAGCGGCATCCGAAATACATGATCTGTGAAAAGTCGCCTATCACGGTTCATGAGACAGACAGACTGACGGACAGCGCAGCCTTAGTACCTAATAGGGTTCCATTTTACCCTTTGGGTACGGAACCCTAAAAAAGATAATAATAAACCGGTAAACAGAAGAAGTATGTAAACGGGCGACTAAAATACAAACTGTGCGAATTAATTGGGCCGATCGATCCTCGTAAATGTAACGCGAGTCACGACGGTGTTTATTTGAATTGCGGATGCAACATATATCTAGGGAAAGTAACGCTTATTTAAATATACATTATTACTTGAATTTGCATCATGAATAAATGACGAAGCAATAAAATTGTGAGTCACGTTACTCTTGCCGCTGATTGACCCAGTCGAACATGGAACAGTCGCAAAGTTAGTATGTCAGTCAATACGATTTCGTTTTCTGTAGGTTTGGTTAGTAGGTATATATTTCGGAGGTTTTATTACTACCCTTAAAATGTCGGTAGTTCTACACTGCTTGAGGGTTGATTATCCTATCCTATAAGTAATTTTTTCCCATTAAAAAGTTAAGTTGTAAAACGGAAACCGTTATTTGAAAGCATTAAATCCTGGCCTTACCATATCTTGTGCCAAACATCTGTTTCATCTCTTCAAATTCCCTAAATTTACTTTTATAATAACAGGGTTAAGATTGCCACATCTGCAAGAACCCTCAGGTTGAGTCGGTCAGGTGCGTAAAATAATAGGTTACGTTCAAGATACCGATAGTGAACCTGCGTCCGGTGCAAGCCAAGGACGTCACCCGACCGTGAAAATCCGTTACAAACTCCTTTTATTATTACGTCTTACTTTCACGCTCGAGAGACGTGAGAAACTAACTTGAGAAAAAAACTCGTGAAGCTAAGCAGACACGTGGTGAAAAACACCTGTCAAAGTTGTTGTTTACAGAACTGATAAAAATTTATGGCAAAACTCAAAACGCAAACTTGATGCGCAGATACATGTAGGTTGTATACTTGTCGCTTAACTTTAAACTTGGGTAAATCCATTCGACTCTCTCAGCAAATATCTACCTTATTTACCTTTTTTTAATACCAAATTCACATAATCTATCAGATGGATTTATCCGAGTTTGACACACTAGGTGACTTTTCGACGCCAAGTAAAAAAATTTAAAAAACTTTTGGTCCAAAATGAATATAATTTATAATTGTATTAAAATTTAAAGATAATTTGTAAAAAAAGCACTGGTCAGGGTTACTTTCAAAAAAATTTAGTCTTGAGTCGCTTACGCCAAAGTGTTCGAAAGATCTCGGAAATTATTTAGTTATAGGGATTATTATGTACCGTACCGAAGTATTGGGGTCATATCGAAATGAGACTCTTATTAGGAATTGTGGGTGATCTTCCTGTGATTTCTGAAATTATTCTAATATACCCACTAAGGCAGAGGTCTGTAGCTTTATCGCTGTATTTTATGTGCCACTTTTAGATTCCTAAAACAACCATAGACTTCAGATACAAGAAATCAATATTAGCGCCCCATTTAAACGTTTCAGAAGTAGACGATTTTTTTAACTACTTAATTTCTTCAAAACCTGACTCTTTCATAAAAGTTTCCTACCCCTTTACTAAGGATAGGGCTTACGGCTAAGAAAAAATAAAATGTTGCCAGAAAAGAACACTTGAGTCTGGACCCGGGCGCGTTGTTTAACTGATCTGCATGAACACGTGTGAGACATACTCGTAAACACGCGAAATCAGAACAAAACACTTGAAAGCATTCATTTGTGAACCTAAACAAATCCGTAAGTTCATGATCTTTTGATAGTTTCGTCTAAACGTTTTCAACCGACTTCAATATTTCTAAAGGAGGAGGTTCTCAATTCGTCTGAATGTTTTTTTTTAATTATTTTTTTTTTTTTAATGGATGTTCACTCATAACTCCGTCATTACTTTTCTGGAAGTAGATAGTTCCAGGTTGGTCCCGTTTTTTTCAAAATCCATTTCTGATGATGGGATCCATGAGGAACTGAGGGAACTCCTCAAATTTGAAAGGCACATGCGATTTGGGTGATTTCTTAAGAAACTCGAGCATTTCTTTACGACAATCATCAATTTGGTGGAGTGGATCTGATAATGAAGACCAGGGATGGCAAAGTGGAACAGCTTGGTAATTCCCAGGACTATCATCCGATTTGAGACATTCATCTTTTCTTTGTAAAGAAATACCTTCAAGATACTCCTATTTGATTATAGTTCTATTTTGATGATGGACTTCATGAGGGATTGAGAGAACTCCTCAAATTTTAACGGCACATGCATTCTGATTTGAGGGTTTCCTTAAGTAACTAAAACATTGTTTTGAGGGGCCAACATTTTGATGAAGTGGACCTGACGATGAAGACCAGGGATGGCAAAGTGGAACTGGTCAATAAACCTAGCTCTACTTATTATCCTAGTTGTGACATTCATCTTTTTGATTTGATTTATATTCTGATGATGGAGTTCTAGAAGAATTCAGAGAACTCCTCAAATTTGAACGGCACGTTCATTGTGATTAGAGGGTGTTCATAATTAGCTTAGGCATTTTCTTACTGTGGCCATCATTTTGCTGGAGTGGACCTGAAGTTGATAATCAGGGATTGCATAATGAAACTGCTCGATAATTTAGTCTGTCATCCAATTTAACACATTGTTATTTTGTTTGTTTTAAAGGTCTACAAGGGAGTTCCGTTTGATTATACTTCACATGTAATGATGGAAGCCCTGGGACATTAAGAAAGCTCCTCAATTTTCTATTGTACACGTGCGGTGTATTGGATATTTGTGAAGTAAACTGGCTAACTCAAACAAATTCAAAATTTCACTTTTACCGGGAACCAAATGAAGTCGGTTTTTTTTTCTTAAAAATTATAGTTAGAAGACTTTGTATTTAGACATAAGTGCATAACCGTAGTAAGAAGATCTTACGTGTTTTAGTCACAATCATAAGCAACAGGTGCCTACACCTACGGCTAATACCGACTGACTGGTTACGTTATAATAATAGTTTTACGACAATTTTAGTATAAAAGTTCAAATTAAATGGAATTTAACTTTTAACATAAACCACACTTAACTCTTACTTAATAATTTAAATAGTTTAAATTACCATCTTCGATATAATGAATATCGGTGGGCGGTACCTAATTGTGTTAGAGCCCGTAGCATTAGCAGCTAATTGGTGTAAACTACACACATTGTTCAAATTTGTATCTCCCGAAATTGACGTTAATGTTATTTAAAGCTACATGACAATTAGTGGCTCATATGTACACTTGAAATTAACCTTACAACATAATTATAGAGACTGGATCCCAAGGCAGCTGAAAAAAAATACGCAATTAAAGTGCTGCAATTGCAGCACTTTTTCGTAGTCTTGTTTGGAACGTGACGTTTCGTTAAGTGCCAACAGCCTATAAAGTTTTAACAGTGTTGGTAGTTCTGTGTATGAATTTGACGCTTAATGAATGTTGTTCAGTAAGATCTCTTTCGTACGAAACATTTATTATCGTTTGTCATAATCAATGCAAAATTGTTCGCAAATGTCTTTCTGACCCATATTTTTTGACATTAGTTTATTTCCGTATAGTTGTTTACGATCCATCGTAAGCGTAGCTTATTTACCTAGAAAAAGGTTAAACTTGCCCATGGCTTCACGATTATAGCTTCAAACGTTTTTGTAGGGTCTAATCTAAGATTGGTCACTGTTGGCGACAATCCCGCCGCCGCTTCCAGTTAACTCCACGGCATCAGCGACGACGAGTTTACCGTTAGCCGGACCGGTCAGCCGCTGTGACGTCAGCGGGGGCGGTCCGCGGGGAACCGTCCGCGGATTCTACCAACGCTCGCGAACCGCGCTACACCGATCGCGCCGCGACTTGTACCTATAAGCCAAATTTAATTGTAACCAGTAATTACACATTGTTCCGTACTTTATAGTTTTATTCAGCAGTCTAGATCTCCTTCAAGTTAGAATACTTAAGGCACTGGACGCAACATATGGTCCTTCAGAACCTTCGGCTAAGGTCAACGGGCATCGAGAGCGCAGTTCTTCAAGCTTCTTCCGCAACGTCATCCGTCTATCTTCAGTGTCTTCGGGCAAGCCGCTTATTCAAGGACACCATCGTAGTTGGCATCAAACTTCGGATCCTCAAGCAACGGCAGACCCAGCACGTCAAGACGGACCTAGGCATCGCGAAGGCAGCGAGCGAAATCTTTACGAGCGAGGAACACATCAATTACGCCCTAGTGCATAAAGTGTAAACAGGATACCTAAGTGTAACAGTAACAGGAGCCCGCAATCTACCGGACAAATACGGAGGATAGCATAACTGTGAGGTTTTCCAATTCTTATTTACATATTTACATCGGCGTTCATTAAATCAAACAAGTTAAGCTCCATTTTGCATTCTAAAAACATAATTTCATTTTCATTTCATATAGATTAACATTCATTATCGTAAGTAGGTATATACCTAACGTTTAAAATCAAATTGCATAAAGGAGTTTAACACTTAGCGTAACGGTGTTGTTTAACGTCGCTTCGATCTATCACATAATAACATACTTTATTAATATTTATATTAAATATTAGCCTTATCCTTAATAGAAAATAATAATTACAACCCTAATTTAAACCTATCTTAAAAAAATAAAACTAAGTCGTACAAATCTTAACGGTAAACAATAGGACATTATTGTCATTATTTTTAAAATTCATTGTGATCAGTCAAAGATAAATCAATATTAACATAATAATTTCGCTTACGAATCCATTATATTCATAAATCATAATCATATTTAACATTCTTGTTGCTAAGTCATTTCATATTCAACAAAAATTCCACACCTATTTTCCATAACTAGTAAGTGGGTATACCTATAATATTTATTGCTGCTAGTAATAAATAGCCTGATCGAATTTATGAGCAATCGCACAACTTAGGTCGAGTACGGGAATTTGTAGCGCCTGCCAAAAGTGCATGGGCAAATGCTACATTGTTACTTCGCTGGTGCACATAAAAATCAATAGGAAATTAAAATATTGCCATAAATTCACTTGTTCATTGTTGCTAATATTTTTCGGTAGTAAGTTGCATATTGCTTTGAGCATAAAAATAGTAGATTGCTTCAATTAATTCTTATTATTGCAGAATGGCCGAGGCTAAATGTAAAGAATTAGTAAAAAAGCGCGCTTCAATTAAAGCAAAGCTTACTCAGTTTATTGCTTACTTAAATACGGCAAAATCATGTGAGCAACTAAGCGATTCACAGTTAGTGGAATTGGACTTACGTATTAAAAAGCTTGATGATTCGTACGAATTTTTTGACAGATACCAGAGCGAATTGGAGGTGCTTACTGAGGATGCGGCCGAGCTATATGTCGAACGCGAACTTTTCGAGCGCTCTTATTATAGGGAAGTTGCTGCCGCTCGGGAGCTGGTTGACAGGCATCGCAGTCAACGTGCCAAGGAGGTTCAATCCGAGGTAGGCTCCGATGATTGCCGTACAGCACAGTCATTTAAAAACAATAATGTAAGGTTGCCAAAAATTAATTTACCACACTTCAGCGGTGGTTATCAGAATTGGTTGGAGTTTAAAGACATTTACGTCTCCCTAATTCATTCTGGGACAGGTATCGACAACATAAACAAGTTCCACTACCTACGCGCCTCTCTTCATGGAAGCGCAGCCTTAGTCATTAGGAGCTTGGATTTTAGGGGCGATAACTACGATGCCGCTTGGAAACTCCTATGTGAACGATATGATAACAAGCAGTTGCTTGTCAACAATCACGTACAGGCACTTTTTAATATTGAACAGGTACATAAGGAATCAAGTTCAGGCCTGCGACAGATTGTTGACAATACTAAAAAGAATTTAAATGCCTTAGCCACACTCGACCAGCCCGTAGAACATTGGGATACATTGATTATCCACATAATGGCTGGTAAACTAGACGGAGTTACAAGTAGGGAATGGGAGGAACATAGGACGCAGCTGACAACCCCCCCTGCACTTAGCGATTTCGTGACGTTTCTCACAAATAGGTGCAATCTTTTAGAAACGTTAGAAGAAGCAAAGCAGCATAGGGTCAAGGCGGACGCATCTAATAACAATAAACCTAAAAGTCTATTTGTATCTTCAGGTAGTAATAACAATAAGTCCAAAACATACAACATAACTTGTCCATTGTGCAATAAAGCTCATTACGTCTTCAATTGCGATAGCTTTAGGTCTTTGCCAGTAGAACAACGCGTGCTCAAAGCGAAGGAGTACAAGGTATGCTTGAATTGCTTACGGCCTGGTCATAATGAGAGCAAGTGCAAGCTTAGTCACTGCAAATATTGCAAGGTCAAACACAATACGCTGCTTCACATCCACACTGAACCGAAGACCTCACCGGAACACATAGCCTTGTCTGCAAATGCGTGCAATGTTCGTCATAAGTCCGAGCACGTCTTTCTTTCAAGGGTCATGATCAAGGTGCGTGATGGCGAGGGACGGTTGCATAGTGCTAGGGCCTTATTAGATAATGGCAGCTCAGACAATTACATAACCCAGGACTTATGTGGGAAATTAAACTTACCGGTTCGTAACGTCAACACCACGGTGAGTATGCTTGAAAACCATGAATCAAAGATAACCCAAACCTGCTCTCTTAAAATAGAGTCTTTTGATGGGACTTATAGCACTGACATAGAGTGCGACTTACTGTCCGCTGTGACATCACCAATACCACATACTTATATAGATACAACGGACATACCCATACCTTCAGGAATTAGCCTTGCTGATCCTTCATACGGTGAGCCGACAGACATTGAGGTCCTTCTTGGAGCCAAGGTCTTTTGGGCCGTTCTCGGTACCAACCGTATTACCTTTGGCAAGGACGATCCCATCCTCGTCGAGACAAAGCTAGGGTAGCTTTTGGCAGGTTCCATTTATCAGAACTCATCCGCCAAACCAGTCTGCTTGTTCCTGACTAACAAATCGACGGACACGTCTCTTACAAAATTTTGGGAACTTGACACCATTTCCCCAAAACATGACTTCACGCCAGATGAAAATGCGTGTGAAGATCTCTTTAACAAAACGACTAAGAGGAACGAAGACGGGCGTTTTGTAGTTACTATCCCCCTTAAGGAATCTCCCGACGTTTTGGGGAACTCGTTCGAGATAGCTAGGCGTAGGTTTTTATCGCTCGAACGTAGGTTGGATAGGGACTCCTTACTGAAAGAGCGCTACGTAAAGTTCATGGAGGAATATGAGGCACTTGGCCACATGAATGAAACTCTTCCTTGCAGTTCATTACCATCCTATCATTTGCCCTATCACCCAGTAATGAGAGAGTGTAGCACTACTACGAAGCTTCGGGTCGTATTTGATGCGTCAGCTGTCACTACATCCGGGAAATCTTTTAACGACATCCAGTTAGTAGGTTCCAGAGTACAGGATGATTTATTTTCGATCTTGTTACGGTTTCGTCAGCATAAATATGTAGTGTCAGCTGACATCGAAAAGATGTATCGGCAAATTCTTATTAACAGTGAACAGCGTCAACTTCAGTTGATCTTATGGAGGTCAGACCCT
Organism: Lathronympha strigana; assembly: GCA_949128165.1. Lineage (NCBI taxonomy): Eukaryota > Metazoa > Arthropoda > Insecta > Lepidoptera > Tortricidae > Lathronympha > Lathronympha strigana. The sequence goes on from OX421911.1 coordinate 9,863,452, forward strand.
TCAAAGCCACTAAAAATATATTCTCTTAATACCGTGACTTACGGTACGTCATCGGCTCCATTTTTGAGTACACGGTGCCTCTTACAATTGTCGCAAGAGTCCAGTGACAAGCAAACGCAGGAAGCCATCGCCAGGGACTTTTATGTCGACGACTTCCTATCAGGCTCCCATTCAATAGAAGACACTGTGGCACTGTGTCGTAATGTCAATGATACGCTTAAAGGTGCCAAACTTCACTTACGTAAGTGGCAGTCCAATAATGAAGAGATCCTTAGAGCCGTTGGTGAACGTCTGTGTCTCAAGGAGTGTGTGGATCTCAGTGAAAATGAGTTGTCTAAAACTTTGGGTCTTAATTGGAGATGCGCTAAGGATAGTCTTACATTTCGCATAGACATCTCTCTGCCAAAAGTAGTCACTAAAAGACACATTCTTTCAGCCATAGCCCAAATCTTTGATCCCCTTGGATTAGTCACGCCTTGCGTAGTGCAGGCAAAAATACTGATGCAGAAACTTTGGATTAACCAGTGTTCTTGGGATGATCCGCTTACAGGTGACATTCTTACATCATGGAAAGAATTTGTACAAACTCTGCCTTATCTTAATAATATTGATATACCACGCTGGGTCTTGTGTGATACACCTGCGGTTGTTGAATTCCACGTCTTCACAGATGCGTCGGAGAAAGCATACGGAGCTTGCCTATACGTCCGCTCCGTGGCCGGGGATGACTCAGTGAGTGTTCGCGTCTTAGCATCTAAAAGTAAAGTAGCACCAATTAAGGCTACAACGATTCCTCGCCTTGAGCTTTGCGGGGCCTTACTTGGCGCGAGACTGTGCACAAAGGTTCTTGAAGCACTTACCCAAAAACCAGATCGATGTATATTTTGGTGTGATTCCATGATAGTCATGGGATGGCTATCATCTTCTCCGGGTACATTGCGTCCCTTTGTTAAAAATCGGATATCAGAGATTCAGGAAAGCTCCAAAGCAGATTCTTGGCGCTACGTTCCTTCGAAGGAGAATCCTGCAGATCTGGTGTCTCGAGGTCTAGGGGCTGACCTCATAATGACCTCTACTTTATGGTGGTCGGGACCATCTTTCTTAAAACAGGACGAAACATTCTGGCCAACGGCACCAAAGCCTAGTAATCATTCTGAATTGCCAGAGATAGTACCGTCCAAATCATTTGTCGCTTGTCCCACTCCATTGCCTGATAGTAGCTGTAATCCGATAGAAAACTTAATTAAAAACAAATCAACTTACTCGAAACTGCAACGATTGATAGCGTACATTTGTAGATTCATTCATAATTGTAAAAAAGGAAATACAAAGGTAACTGGCAGTCTTACCTTGGCTGAACTGGATTCAGCCTCAGTTCTACTCCTTCGCAAGTCACAAAAGGATTCCTTCCCTCACGAGTACGAACTTCTTAAGGCAGGTAAGGCCTTGCCAAAGAAAAGCCGACTTAGCTCGCTGTCACCGTTCTTTGATTCTGGACTGATCAGAGTCGGGGGTCGACTCGTCAATTCATTTTATGACTATGGGATTAAGCATCCTATAGTTATCTGTAGCAAACATAGCGTCACGAAGCTGCTCTTTAAAATGTTCCACTTGCGTTTACTTCACGCGCCGCCACAGTTGCTTTTAGCGACCATAAAACAAAACTACTGGCCGCTAGGAGGTAGAAACCTGGCAAAAAATGTTGTCCATACTTGTCTCAAATGTGTTAGGGTGAAGGGTGAAACAGTGCAACCAGTAATGGGTAACTTGCCGAAGGAAAGATTGCACCTTGAATACCCGTTTCTTGAAACAGGCACCGATTATGCCGGTCCAATTCTCATAGCCGACCGCAAAGGTAGAGGGTGCAAGCTCATAAAAGCTTACATCTGCATATTTGTGTGTTTAGCATCAAAGGCACTTCACTTAGAGCTTGTTTCGGATTTAACCAAGGAGGCGTTTATAGCAGCTCTTAACCGATTCATAGGTCGTCGTGGCAAACCAACGGTCATATTCTCTGATAACGGCACCACCTTTGTAGGCACCTTCAATGAACTTTCCAATCTGCTACAACAAGATTTTGCCGTAGATATGGCCGACGCACAAATTAATTTCTCTTTTATCCCAGCATATACACCTCACTTCGGAGGGCTCTGGGAGTCTGCAGTGAAGTCGGTGAAGTATCACCTTCGACGTACTCTAGGTCTTACACATCTCACTTATGAAGAGATGTCAACTTGCTTAATTAAAATTGAAGCGATTTTAAACTCCCGACCCCTTACGCCTCTTTCAAATGATCCTTCTGATCTAACCTTTTTAAGCCCAGCTCACTTCCTAATTGGAAGGTCTCTCACGTCTTTGCCTTATCCTCAACTGACCGACCGCAAGATTAGCTCCCTTCAAAGGTTCCAGCGCATCGAACTCCTGAAACAGCACTTCTGGAACAGATTCTCCGAAGAGTACGTTTCTAGCCTCCAACAACGAACCAAGTGGCGTACCTCGAAGGGCAAGCTGGACGTCGGTACGATGGTGGTGATCAAGGACAAGGGTTCGCCACCGCTTCTGTGGCTTCTTGGTCGTATCATCCAAGTGCTGCCTGGCAGAGATGGCATCGCGAGAGTAGCCGACATAAGGACAAGGAAGGGAGTTATTCGTCGGGCCTTCAATACAATCTGTCCTCTGCCCACTCAAGATCTTGAAGATCTAAGCTCTTCAACGCCGGGAGTACATGTTGGCGACAATCCCGCCGCCGCTTCCAGTTAACTCCACGGCATCAGCGACGACGAGTTTACCGTTAGCCGGACCGGTCAGCCGCTGTGACGTCAGCGGGGGCGGTCCGCGGGGAACCGTCCGCGGATTCTACCAACGCTCGCGAACCGCGCTACACCGATCGCGCCGCGACTTGTACCTATAAGCCAAATTTAATTGTAACCAGTAATTACACATTGTTCCGTACTTTATAGTTTTATTCAGCAGTCTAGATCTCCTTCAAGTTAGAATACTTAAGGCACTGGACGCAACAGTCACGGTTGTTAGTTTTTGCTTGGCTTCAACCCCGTTCGTTGTAACCACCCTTATTATACGCGCTATTAAGCCGTGACATTAGTTATAGCTCGTTTAAATATCATGTTCCACGATTTAGTGTGAAATAATTTACCCTAAGTTACGGTAGCACATTCTCCGTTATGAATAAGAGCAACTGGTAATAGGCAACGCGCGAAGGTTGGTGAAGATAGCGCATCGATCACAAAAATCTATTTCAAGTATATACGAACTTTTACTCCAAAATATAAGAAAGTTAGTTAACCAATGGGTTTTCATTCTTATTGCATTTTAAAAGTTAGTTTATAGGCAGGTACCTACTACATATGTAGCTAACTTATAACTTCTAACTTAAAGGTGGGTAAACCTTAATACTTGAAAATAGCAAATATTACTAGTTCAAAAATGTTTGAAATACTCCTAATAACTAGCTATAGTCGTTTTCAGATATCTTGAGTAGGTACGGTGACAGGTTCATTTAAGTGTAATTTCTATACAATGTATGACCTGTTCGCGTTTTGAGTTTTTAAATTTTATGGATATGACAACTGTCACTGTACCCAAATCCAAGCTACCTGAAAAGGACTATGGACCGAAATCGGGCCTAGTACCACGAAAATCGAACGACCGAAAATGTGTATGTCCCTCTCTGTCACACTTGCATATTAGAGTGACAAAGAGGTTTTTCCGTCAATGCCAATTTTCGATGTTCGTGGTAGGCCCTCAGAGGGTACCTGGGGCCCGTTTATCAAAAACTTGTAACTTGTTTGTAAAACACGTGGAAGTCAATGTCTAACACGAAAGGAGTAAAACAGAGAATTCCGCTTGTTTTACAAGTTACAAGCTTTTGATAAACAAGGCCCTAATCGTTGTAGTGATTCCTGTTTTTACGTTGTTAACGCGTATTCATTTGTTTTAGTGTACGCTGGGCTGCGGTCTATGGAAACAAGGGCTGGAATTTTCTTGTCAAACCATTTGCGTAAGTGAATTTACTTTATATAGCTTTTAATTGAATTCACATTCTGCGGAGGAGCTAAAATTGTAATAAAAATGTTTTTTTCTAAGAAAGAAAGGAAAGGTGGAAATACTCATGGCCTTGGGCAAGGCTCCGCCCGGGGCTCTTCCTGTAGATGTTGTGAGGCGCCCCGAGACACACGAGAGATATGGTAGAGAAATTCGGGGCTACCGGGAGTATCTCGGTAGCTAAGTCGGCAATGCGACGGGCGTGTATCCAAGAGTCACGAGTTCAACTTTCCACTTTTCCTTCTTTCTTTGATATCGTTCGCTGATGTTTCTGCTTAAAAAATATATTTTAAAATGTTATTTATTTCAGAATGTCACATCCGAAATGGTGGTCTCCCGCGAGCTCTATTGTGTCATGGGATGCAATGAAGCTCTGAACTCGTACTTCCAGAAGCTAAGAGGTCAGTCTTTTTATGTCTTTAAAATGCGCAAGAACTTTTTTATAATCTGCTATAATGATCTAGTAGCTATCGCTAGCTGCCTTTACTTTACAATACAACGTAATTCAGAAGTTAATTCAGACGAGAACCACCAGCTAACTAATTGCTGTATACTTTTAAAGTTCGTTACTACAGAAAAAGTGACAAAGGTCCCCGGTGAGCAGGGCTGGGAACGAACCAGCTAATGCAAACACGTCAAAGTGAAATTTACTTTTAATTCGACATTGGAGTTTTGGTTGCCAATCCGTAAAATTTTATCCGTATCCCCTTTCATTGATCCAGCATGTCTCTTATGTAGATCTATCAGTTGTCTCTTATATAATTGTTGCTTGACTTTCTTCAATTCTTATTTCAGACTTAATCGGCACTCCTCCCGCGCCAGCACTAGTCGCAGATAGTTTAACAGCGACGTCATTATCGCTAGTATGGGAAGCGCCTACCCTCGGCAACCTCAGCTACCTAGTGCAGTGGCGCTACGAGGAGCTGCCCGGGACCTGGCAGTACTACTCCAACACTAGTCATTCGAACCGCTCCATCATACATGTGGAGAATTTACGGCCTTATACCAAATATAGAGTAAGTTACCAGCACTAGTGACGGACTACTTAAAATGACTATTTCTGATCATTATTTTTTGTTATTTATTCCAATCGCATTGCTCAACGCGAGCCCTTTGCGCAAAGCGTGTAAACTATAGTCTGACAAACAAAGGCTGCAGTAGAATTTTTTATTTATTTATGTGCGTCCCTTTTTTTCGGTATGTAAAAAATAGGCAGACATATAAATTAAAAAAAAATCTACTGCAGCCTTGGCTTGTCAGACTATAGTTAAACCTATGACATAGCAATCTACTATTCCTTCCAGTTCCGAGTGGCCATCTTCCTGTCCAGCCGCAGTGGCGCCAGCGAGCCAGTCTACTCCGCACCATCAGTAGTCATCTCGACGCTCTCCAGCGGCAAGCCGAGCTCCACCCCGTCTGCGCTACGCGCTGCTGCGCCGGATTCTAGCAGGATCGCCATTTCCTGGGAGCCGGGGTCGTTCCCAAACGGACCGTTGATTTCGTACGTGCTGAGGCTCTCTGATGCTGAGACGCAGCCTAACATTCCTTATATGGAGGTGAGCTAATTCACGTCATTTTTCTCTCAATATAAATACTACGTACAGTCTGACCATAAATATGTATGCACTTTGGAACTTAATACTTTTTTTAAAATACTACGACTGTGACAAACAAGCATACGGCCCGCCTGATGGTAAGCGGTCACCGTAGCCAATGGACGCCTGCGACACCAGGGTTGTAACATGCGCGTTGCCGACCCTTTAAAAAAAAAGGAGGATTACTACTGACTACTGAGGATGATTACTGATTAAAGGGGGATACTGAAGGGAGAGAAATCATTTATTATTTGTAATAAATGTTTTGATTCACGTTTTTCTGTTTTTGCCATGCTCTACAGGGCATCTCTTTGCTAATAGTTTGTTTACACTTTTTATTGCGGAATGATCAAGTTTCTTCTGGGTGGTCGATAACCTTTTTCTAAGATAACGAGTCGATGTTTTCGTGAGTATTATAGTAAAATATTACGTCTTCAATCCAACTACTAATTGTTGTTCTAACGATCAAAAGCTTAGTTAGTAAAATATAACTAAGTTAATCTATTTGAACGCATGTTTTCCTACATGTGCATACTTTGTTACTAGGAACACTATAAGGTCATAACTTTACTGCGCGGATGACCGATTACAATCACATTATCGAACTGAAATCGCCTCGTGTAAGTAGTTCCGGTTAGCTCGCTGACATTAAATACCTTGTAGTACATATACGATATAAACACTTCAAGTTACTACTTAACAACAGTAATAGTGCTAATGAATGATTTGTTTTTGCGTACAAAGCCAATATTAGTAATATTACGGGTCATATTCATATACATTCGAGCAATCCGTCGGAGCTCCATAATGGACGTCCACCGTGCATCTGCCAGTGCCAGACCAATTTCCCATACATTGATTGGCATACCCTAAAATATTAGGAGTCACGGTGCCAATTATAAATAATTTGGTTGCCTTTAGATTCGAAATTTTCGGCTCGTTAGGTCCAGCAGTCCAGGCTTTCTTTAGAGATTTAGCCAAACGATTGGTTGAAATTACTGGATAAAAGAGATGGCAGTTTCCGCGGACAATGGATAAGCATCGTCATTCAGCGGGGACACGTTGCCAGCCTCCTGGCACTTAGCGGCACTGTTTCTCTGCTGCCCTATTACATTTATGCTTAGTATAAATTGTGATTGTACTATAAGCCTATACTCTCACACGTGCCTCCCCCATTTTCCCCGTTCATCACGATCCAGATCAATCTCTGCCCATCATTGCAAAAAGGGAGTTAAGTTCTGCAAGCAAGCAAGGATACGTCTGCCGCGACTTTGATTTATAGTATTTGTTAGAATGTTTTTGGTTTAGTTACTTAAAATATAGGTGTTTTTTGTTTCTACAGGACATGCCAGCTTCCAACAGCACGTTGTTCTACATGTTCCAAAACCTGGCGCCAGGACGTCAGTACGAAGTTTCAGTGGCCATGCGCAACGCCGTGGGAGATGGCCCGTCGGCCTCCGTTAAGGTGTCCACTCCGCCTCTGAATCCCTCCTGTAAGTTCATATCATAATGATTAATCGTTTTCACATTAAATGTATTGTTCATTGTCATTGGGTCAAGGGTGACGCGAAGTGATCCACTATTTTACCCTTGACAGCGCGTCCGCCTGTAGGAGGGTATCGGGTATCGCAAAGAAATGTTAAGCTCCTAAGGGCCACTTGTACCAACCGGGGTTAACCAAGTAACCCGGGGTTAAACAATTTTTTGTATGAAATTTGACAGCTTAACTTCTGGTTAGTGGCTAACCCTGGGTGGTGGAAGTGGGGTGGGACTAAGGGTGTAAAACAGTAGAGAAGTCCTACGATAGCTGGGAACAGTTGCAACTGCTGAAGCACGCGCGTGATGTTACAAAGGTTATGAGAATCCGCTATCATGTCATCGGCGTCAGAAGAACTCAGGGACCCTCGCGAACTCTGGCTTAGGCAGTTTAAGCAAAACTATGTACTTTAGTCAGTTTAAGCAAAACTATGTACTTACTAAGTGTGTAGAGCATTAGAGTGAGCTGTTGCTTCTGCAAGATGAATAAGATAGAGGATTGGAGCGATAACACTTTTATAGTTGTTGTTTAATTTCAGCTGTGCCTAGTCAACAACCCATACTAATTTTGGGTGGAGAGCAGAACATCCTAGCGGCGCCTGCCAACGACATGCTATCCGACCCGGTGGAGCTATTCAGCGTTTACAGTAACAACAGCATTACTGGTGAGCTTTTCTCCCTTTGGACCATTGGTGTCCCCCTGTATTTAATTTAATGGCGGAATGTTTTATTCCGTTTTTTTAATCGGTGGTGTTACGTTTCACGATATAAAGTTTGATTGCCGAGAGGGTTTTGCTTGTACATAAATACTAAAACGTCAATATTTCAGGTGTCGGCCTCGACGTCTCAAGCGACTACCTATTCGTCTCCGTTTCCAACGGTTACGTCTACCGGAGCTCCCTTAGCAGCAAGAGCACTCCAGAACCGATCCTCACACCCAACACAACCACTTACCAACCGCTAGACTTGTCCGTCGACTGGTTGAACCGACATCTGTACGTGTTGGGGAGGGTTAACCCCGGGAATGAGTGGTCGGAGCACTGGGAGATTTTGAGATGCGATTTCGATGGGAAGAATCAGTTGGTTGCGTTGTCTGGATTCACTTCTCCACCGATCCATTTTGAGGTGGATGCTTACAACGGGTGAGTGAAAGAACGTTTTGTCGAGCATGCTGGTTACCTACTTTTTTATTTTTGCACCTATTAAATCCCGCTGCTCCTAAAAAAGGTTATTTTACGTTATACTTACATTAAGATACGAGTAACATTCCACTTGACGATTACAGTGGCGTTACTTTTGCGACTGCAGCGGCATCGTGACAGTTCACATTTTCGCTATAATGTAGCGTAATACAATACGGTCACCATAATGTCTTTAGTTTTCAAGTGACACCTTTAAATTTCTATTTACATAGAAACCTAGACCCCACGCTATGAGGGAACTTGATGGGAATTACCGATCAACGACAATAGTAAATGTTACATAGTTGCAATAAGGTTGCGAGAATGGTGCCGATGGTTCATTTAACTGTTCAATTTGTAGATATTTGTTCTGGGCTCTCCGAGGAGTGGACCGCGGAGGTTTATACCGACTAGACCTGGCTGACATATCTAATGGAGTCCGACACGAGGCTCCACCTGAACAGATAATGCGGGACGCGCATCTAGGTGGCTTCACTGTGGATCACAAGGACTTCAGGCTGCTGGTGGCTCATCTTAGGCGAAACACGGTGTTGGCTGTGTCGCTTGACGGGTAGGTCGCTTTAGAATAGACTAAACAGACCTATTAATCAGCATATACAGTTTTTATGCAGGTAAACGCAGATATTAATATTAAAAAACGGTTAAAACGTACTTATTCTTATCACAATCAATTCAGTATTATCAATATCAGTAAGAATCACGAAAGTTTAAATTGTATTACCGCAAATATTGGAAAATAAAGGGGTTGATGGCTAAGTAAGAGATATACATATGAGGCTGGCAATGTACTAAAATCTATTGCCGCTGCTCCTCACAAAACATGATGTATCACAAAAAGGTAGAACGACAATGTTTCCGCACATGTTAAGTGATTACGTTTTCATCTTCCTATGTTTGATAATAGTTTATGCCTTATGCCTTAAGCTTGTGCTACTACTGGGGCCTTATCATGACGTCTTAACGCAATTTACTATAGGTTCTTAACTGTGCTCAGTTGTATGGCAGCGATTCAGTTTAGGTCCTAAAGAATCGCTTTAAAACGCCATGGTAAGGGCCCAGTTCTAAGAAAAGTATACTTGTTCCAGGCGTGAAATCTCGGACTTCAGGCACAACATGCAAAAACCGATGTTCATGTCAACACGCTCCATAGCGTACGTCAACGGCCTATTCTATTGGACCAACGGCAAAGAGATGCTAACAGAAGAATACCACAAAGGCAGCGACAATTATTTCCACAACGAATACCCATTAGCGTTTAATACTAAGAAGATAGCAACACGGCAAGTTTTAGTGGCCTGTTGTCAGCCGATACCCGTCCCAGTGAATCCTCCGATTAAAGTTCAGAGTGTTATGGGGATAACTCGGGCTAAGGTGTCATGGTCCCCGCCTCATTTGTTGGGGCACCAGGGGAGCGGCGCGTGGCAGCAGTGGACCTTTCATCTGCAGTTGAAGCATGTGGACAGTAATGACACTATTGACAGGTTAGTCTTTTCTTGATACAATATGTAGATACATAAATACTCGGTTGACACCAGTACATAAGCTAAATTTGTTTAACGTTCAAGTGCCCAGTACGAGTATCTATTGCACTACCATCCTTTTTTGACACGGAAGTATTGATCTATAGACATTATCAGGAATGTGGTATCTTATAGACAGTACATACATGTAAGTATATTTCCGTGACTTATGCTTACTACTACTTGCACAAAAGTTGGGAGAGACAAAATGGTACCGCTGTTAACGTTCATTATCTCGTTCTTACATCTTGTTTAAAAGCGACAAAGATGCGTATGCAACTTTGGTAAACAATTACCTACCGAATTGCAAGTTTGACACATGATTTAAAATATCTCAGTACCTAAGTAGTAGGTATTTTTTATACCACGTCGGTGGCAAACAAGCATGATGAAAAGCGGTCACCGTAGCCTATAGGCGCCTGCAACTCCTGTCACATGTGCGTTGCCGGCTCATCAAAAAATTGTACGCTCCTTTTTTTCAAGAACCCCATGCCGTAGTCTTTCGGGAAAACCTCGGTAGGAACTAATTTCACAGCCGGAGCGTCTGCGGGGCGAAATTCTCTGAAACCGCACAGTTTAGATTTAGATTGCGAGGTGAATGGATGAGCGCCCTGTCGATGGCGAGCAGTGCGATGGTGAAAAGTGGACGTTGGCATCATATCAAACGATTCTTCAGAACGCAACCCATTGTACATGCGATAGAACACATATTAGTAGACAAAGTCATATATATATATATATATATATATATATATATATATTTTATTTATTTTTTGTTTTAGAAAAAATATAAATGGATCGATGTACGTTGTCGAAGATCTCAAGCAAGATGCTAACTATACCATCAGGGTTGCAGCAGTTACAGAGTCGGGACAAGGTATTTATTCACATCACACTTATAATACGTAGCTAAATAATACGTTTGTATTTCTGTAGGTATATCTTTTTGAACACAACACAGGTTAAAATGTCACAATAATAAAAACATAAGAACCTCGAACCTATAAGCTATTTCTTCCAGTTAACTATAGTAATGTTGTCCTTGGGTGCATTACTATTGTCATTCACATAATTCATTACCTATATAATCGTCGGTTGGTGTCACATCACCTCTAAAGTAAATTGTCTTTTACAAAGAGGCATGCGCATGTTGGCTTCGGCACACCTTCCAAATGTCCGCGACCTTATGGTCCTGAGATTATGTAACAGACATACAATAATAATTGAAAATAATTGAAGGTATACTCATAAGTACCTCAATTTCCCAGGACCGTGGTCATCAGAGTTCTTTGGTAAGACCTTAGCGTCCTCACCTACGACGCTACATAGTACGTTGGTGTGGTCTGGTCCTGATGGTCTACTGCAAACTGACTTAACCGGCGACAATCTACAAACACTGATACACAGGTAACAGCCGGCATGTCATTTTATTTCTTAGAAAGGAAGGAAAAGTGAAAAAACTCAAGGCCTCGGGTAAGACTCGAACTCGCCATCGCTCTGCCAACTGGGCTACCGAACCACTGGGTACCCAATTTCTCCACCATATCCTTCGTATGAGTCTTAGGGGGACTTAGCAACATCTGCCGTAAGAAGATAGTACTTATTAATCGGCAAGTGGAGTCTCAAGTTATATTGCGAATTCACCACTAACAATGCGCTACCCCATACTAAAAGGTAGTTCCTAGTCGGTATCCCAGTGTCGCGAGTTCGAGTCTCGTCCGAGGCTATGAGTTTTTCCACTTTTCCTTTCTTTCTAAGAAATTTGTCATCGTTCGCAGACGTTTTTGCTTCAAAATAATATAATTTGTTTAATTATATGTTTACATATGCAAAATAAAGACGTTGTTTCCCCTAACAGCATGCAATTTTATGCTTAGACGTACATTATCCCTGCAAAACATTTAATTTTTTTGTTATCCACTAGGGCACATCTAAAGAAAATCCACATCATCGATATATCTTGGTATCGAGACAAGCTGTATCTAGTAACGAATGTGTCGACCGTGATGTGGTACAACACTACGTCCCATGAGAAAGGCTTCATGAACAACATGGAGAATGTCGGCAGCCTGGCCGTGGACTGGGTCGGCAAGAGGATTTATTGGTCCAACCCTAAGCAACAGTTGGTAAGTTGAATTGACCCTCATAATCGATATATCCTGGTACAGGTACAGAGACCAACTATATCTAGTGATGAATATGTTAACCGTAATGTAGTACAACATAAGTCCCATGAGAAGGGCTTCATGAACAATTTGGAGAATGTCGGCGGCCTGGGCGTGGACTGAGTCGGCAAGAGTTTATTAGTTCGACCCTAAGCAACAGTGCGCTGTTCACATGCACTTTAAGCAAAAACTTGCATCTCCATCCAATGCTTGAATTTATAGAATATTCACTTCAAACTCTCATAGATCGGTCGAGAATCTCATAGCTCATAGATCGGTTTCTCATCTTGGCGATTTTCCTACTGGTTGTTATTTTACTACGCAAGTTACACAACGTTTTGGTTGCGCCACTAGGTTATTACCACTCGATGAGCTTGTAAGTAACAATAATTATTATATCTCGTGATTTGTATCTTCCCCTAGATAACCAGAGGAAACCTAGACGGTGGTAACCGCGAGCCAGTACCCATAGTCACCGTAGCGAAAGAGCTAACCATAGATTCATTGGGAGCGTACATTTACTGGAACACTGGGCACGCTGTGGAAGCCGCACGACTCAATGGCGAGAAGCGGATGGTGTACTACCCGGCTCAGTTATTCAGTGGGAAACAAGGTATGTGCACGTTGTTTGTACTTTGTGGCTCTATAGTTTGCCCTCTAGTCAACCAAATTCCGCAATTCATTAAAAAGCTCCATCCCATACTTTTAGAGTGGTATTACTAGCGTAGGACAAAGATACTTTGGTTCTCTCTGACTTTACACGAATGAAAACAAATCTTGGCCAAACTACAGTTCGAAAATTAAAGGTAGTAATTAAATTAAATAGCACTAGACGCAAACCACAGTGGCAACACCAGTTTTTTTAACAAATATCTTATTATTTTCGTAAACAAACATCTGTCAAATAGCAAACATACTGCTCGCACTTATGCAACAGAATGAGATAAACAATATGCAATGTTGCCTGCTAAAGCTGCTAAACCTCAACTATAGTTATGGTTATGGAGTATCAGTCTCCTTAGCCAGTGTGATTAAAGGAAAACAGGAGGAAAATTAAGAAAGAAGGTCGGAGTGAGTGAATTAAATACCGTTGTTAACCACCTGCTTCCCTTAATGATGGTACATATTTCTGTTTCAGTGATGGGTTTAACAGCTGACTTGGAAAAAAAGTGGTTGTACTGGCTGGTCCGAAGTTACGACGGCTCGGAGCTTCATCGCGCGCGAACCGCAGACCAAATCTCACAGAGCATTAATGAGGTTTGTTGATAAAATTTCTAATAGCACAGATATCTAGGACTAATATTTTTAAGCAGAACGTCAGCGAACGATTCCAAATTTCTTAAAATTTATGACCTGATTTGTATACCATATTATTTACTGCCATGGATTTTTCTAGTTCCAAAACAGAAAAGTGTCGGTAAGATCTGTGGGTACTAACTCCTTTTGTTTTATAGGTTTCCGGTTCTCTAGTATCTCGGCTGGACGGCACAGCGACCCTGGGCCCGCTGTGCTACTTCAGCGGGCGGCTGGTGTGGGTGGCGGACGCGTCGCGCGCGGTGGTGTCGGACATGGAGGGCCGCTACACGGCCGAGCTGCTGGCGCGCGTGCACGTCATCGCCGTGCGCGACCCCACGCGCCACGCGCACAGCGGTGAGTCTCATAAATATTACAGGACATTCTTACACAAATTAACTAAGTCCCGCAGTAAGCTCAAGAAGGCTTGTGTTACGGGGACTCAGACAACGATATATATAATATACAAATACATACATAAATACATAGAAAACATCCATGACTCAGGAACAAATATCTGTGCTCATCACACAAATAAACGCCCATACCGGGATTCGAACCCAGGACCATCGGCTTAGCAGGCAGGGTCACTACCACCTACGCCAACCGGTCGTCATAGGTTTCCTGCTTGCTGGTGTACAAATGTTTAACAACAAATATTTATCTCTCATTGAAAAAGCGAATACAAACCGTTTTGAACCGCTTGTCCCCCCTCCGCAAAACGGTTACCTACGGTTAGAAATATTATAAAATACTGGTGGCGGCGTGTAACGACGCGGTATGTTTGGACAGCCCGTGAGTCGATATCGACACAAGACAAAATACGATTCTCTGCGAGTTTGCGCAGAGTTCCATTGGCCTGGCATAGACTCTTTGGGCCATGTCCATGGTCGGACATGTCCCACCCCACCACGCGAGACTCGGGCTCTAAGATTAGTAACGTGTTTTAGCGAATGCTGTGAAATTTCGATAAACTTATTACATCCATCCATATTTATCACATATTTTCTGTCCACAGAGTCTTTAATAGCCATTCCTGAGACCATTAATGCGTCCTCCATCGCCGTGTCCGGCGTGTGGGACCGCTTCAACGTCACCTGGAATCCGGCCGAGAGGGTCAACGTGAACAACAGTCGCGTCTACTACGATGTGGGGCTCAATTTCTCTGGGATTATCAAGATTGAGGTAAATATTCACTCTGGGCACTTGGCCAGTCTAGCGTCTCTCTTACTTAGTCATCCGCAGGGCCGTAGCTAGATGGGGGGCATTATGTGGCAACGCCCTACCTTGAAACAAAATTTCCCTACCTTAAGAAATACCATCAACATTGATAAGTAATATAACCCGAAATATGTATTTTTTTTTACTTTTGCCGTACCTGTAATGACGACTACCCTATCTGAAATTCAACTCCGGCTACGGCTCTGGTCATCCTTGAGGCCATGAACGCCTCCTTTATAAATGTAGGTACTCCAATAAACTACTTCATCCATATTCATCACCTCCTTTGTATACATTCATACAGTTAACTTTGTTTGTCCACAGAAAACTGTCGATGTGCCATGGCTAGAAGTCCAATCAAATAACATTCCGCCATACAGCGCAGTGGAGGTGACAGTTCGGGCGCACACACACTGGGGCGGCAGCGCGTCGGCGCGCGCGCCGCGACACTCGCCGCAGGCCGCGCCCGCGCCGCCGCGACATCCGCGCGTCTACACGCAGCCGACCACCAGGTAAACAACAACTCATGACAAAACTGACTTTTCACTTCTCTTGCTCGAAAAGTTCGCCTTTGTGTCGTGGCTAGTGTGTAGTGGCGACACAAAATCGCTTTTCATGCCCTAGGGCATAAAGTAACATCGCAGGTGGACCGCGCTCGCCGCGGCCTCGCCCCCCGCGCACCCGGCCGCCTGCAGGCGGCGCGCGGCGGGGAGAACCCAAGCGCGCGAGTATGAATGTTACATTTTCAACGATTTAAAGTGATATAAAACCTAATATTTTCCTTACAATCGAACTGAAAAGCAGAGTGTATACCTCGGGCATAAATACCCATTTTACCCTCGGCTACTATATTGGTCTTCGTTACACTCGGACCAATAAATGGCCTCGTTTAAAATGGGTCACTTTATGCCCTTGATGTACAATCTACTATTAGACTCAACCAACACTATGAACTACGCGATGGTGATGAGATGAAAGCACAGTTATCCATCTGATTGAGCTATTTTTACGTAGCATAACCTTCAGTTGCATCTAGGGACCTCCAACTGATCTATCTGGTAGATGTCGCAGGATACCATTATATTGCACGCGGGCAGCGCACGACCGATCGATGTGGACGATACTGATGATTTTAATTCTTGTTGATCAGTGGTGGAGGTCTAACAGCGATATTCCGGTGGGAGGCGCCTGCGCGCGCGCACGGCGTGGTGCGCGGGTACGCGGCGCGCTGCTGGTCGGCGCCGGCCGCCGCCGCGCCGCCCTGCGCCGGCGCCCGCCTCACGTCCGCGCACACGCAGCTGCGAGTTCCCAACATCGCCGCTGGAGCCACCTACTACTTTCAGGTATAACAGGCAAACTGGTACCGTTGAAGCAGAAAGTTTATTTGTGTTGTGGTTATCTATAATTGGATAACTAACAGCCTTCTAAAGTCAGTCGGTGCCCTCAAATAAGTATCCACCCCACATATGGAACTGCGTAGCGCGCGTGGATACTTATGTGAGGGCACCGACTGTACCTGCCTACGAAGCAGAAGGTCCCGGGTTTGACTCCTGGTCAGGGCATATTTGCGCTGGCGTAGGTACGTACTGCACGCGTACTGTTACACTTGCGCTTGTTATACTGTGCGTTGGTTGTTAGCAGTTTGGCCGCGTGATTTACCTTTCACGCTGTCTACAGTGTCTTTTTTTTATTTTTATTTTTTTATTGAGAAACAAAAAGTCTTATAAAACATACAAGTTAATAAGCTAAGTGCTATCATGTTAAATGGTTATAGACCTATAGTTTCCTTAATTACTAAGTAAACAATTACTTAAATAGTTTGTTTTTACAAATAAATGTTTCACCATGATATAAAGGTTTAACTATCTTACAAAAAAGAGAGCAAAAGAGAAGAGAGCAAAAAAGAAGAAGAAGAGAGCAAGCAGCCACAAATGCTACTTACAACTTAAACGAGTACTTATGTAACTACTTTAAGGAAGAATGAATATTTTTCTTAAATATTCCTAATGAACTGCCAAATAAATCTACATTAACACATTTTTTATCGTACAACCTGCATGCGCGCTTAATGTACGAATGTTCTGCATGTTTAGTTCTGCTTCCTCCAACACTAAACAACGTTCTACTGCGACAACTACGTTCAGTTTTACGGGGTACACGAAAGCGAATACTGCTTAAAAGATCTGGGGCATCAACCATATTATTAATAATTTTGAATAAAAATGTTAAATCGGTACACGAGCGCCTCAGGGAAAGTAGTTGAAGATGATGTTTTGATATTGAGCCCGTGTAACTTTGATATTTTCCAGATATTCGAAGTTCAAGAGCTTTAATAAATATTTTTTGTACCCTTTCTATTCTATTTCTTAGTACATCATAGCAAGGGTTCCACACTACAGATGCAAACTCCAAGCGGCTTCTGACATAACTGTTATACAATATCTTATAAGTTACAGGTCTCTGAAAAGGTTTTGCAGCACGTAGAATAAAACCTAGTTGTTTAAAAGCTTTATTTAAGATGTCATCAATATGAGAAGTAAAAGTTAATTTAGTGTCCATTGTCACTCCCAAGTCTCGTATAGTGTTCTGCCGCGTTAAACTACTGCCACATAGCCTATAGTCATATATTATGGGATCTTTTTTTCGAGTAAACGACATCACGGAGCATTTTTGGCTGTTTAAAAACAGACTATTTCTAGCACAATAACTCTCAAATTTGTATAGGTCATCCTGGAGCAAGTGACAGTCAGTTAATGACTCGAAATATTTTGGTATCATCGGCATACATAAGGGCTCTCGAGTTAGATAAACACTCCGTCATGTCATTTATATACAAAATGAATAAAAGAGGGCCCAAGTGCGATCCTTGTGGAACGCCTGATGTTGATTGTTTAAAAGCTGATGAGAAACCTTGAATGACAACGGCTTGTGATCTATTTTCTACGTATGACTTAATCCACCGGAAAAGGTCGCCGTGTAAAGGTCATCTTGCACATACAGTGTGTAAATCTAATAGGTACGGGCGAACCCCTTAACGGTGGTTAGTATAGGACATAAGAATTGTCATTAGGTAACTTTTAAATGGAATTGCAATTAAAATTTTATCCATAGAAAATAATTCGGCCCGCAATGTAATGCAAACACACTCGCGTTAAACATTCGTTGACACCTGTCAGCGTCAAATTTTTTATAGTACATTGCTGCTGAAAATTTTAAAAATTAATTATGGCGTCACAATTAAGTGTAACTTAAAAATATGTTTTAATTATTGATAACACTAATGAATTCTATGTTTGGTTAAATTTATCGCCCGTATTAGACTCACACACTGTATAAGTATGGTGAATGGTCACACAGCCTTCAATCATAATGTGTAAGTGGTATACGCCGCCCACAGCGTGAACCACCACATAACTACGATTTTTTACCATTATAGTGTTCAATTCAATACTTAAAAAAATGGTATAACAAAGTTTTCTTTTTATTCTAGGTCCGAGCATACACCGACGCCGGTTTCGGTGACTACTCCAGCATCGCCTCAGCGTCCGCCGACCACGTAAACCCCATCCCCAAAGTGATGATATCCTCTCAGGAGTTCCTTAAGATCGTGGACTTGGACTCTGGCGAGAGTGAGACCATCCCCAAGAGTACTGGCACGCCTGTGGACTTTGCTGTCTCCATTGAAGAGAATGTGGTGTATTGGGCGAATAATTTGGATGAGATATTTTCGTCAAAAATCAACGCTAGTGGTCATTTTAAGGTATGGAAGTCCTTGCATCTAAGTATTTCACTACTTGCAAATAAACTAGAAGTAGCTAAATAGAGATCGCGCAGCACGCAACAATTCTACAGACAGTTTTGAGGTCAACTATGTATTTTCACTGTTTAAGTACGAAAAGCTCTACTTCTGCCGTTGAATTTACCTTTTACGGTGATGGTGATATTAAAATGTTGTTTGAATAATAAACTAAAATACAGCGAGTTCATTCTTGTGAAATGTTTACCTTCGATCGTAGACGCATAGCCGAAGACCGTATCAGAATAAGTATTTATGCAGACACTTAATGCAATTAGATAATCATTAATTTTCAGTTGGCCTCAATAAACGGTACAGCAACAAGCATCTGTACGGACTGGGTGGGTCGCTCGGTGTACCATGCCCAGTCAGAGATCACCTCGCTGCCCGAGAGCTACGTAGTTTACCGCGCCGACCTGGCTCTGCAAAATACGAGACCGAGACTCAGTTGGCTGTTCGCCAGCAAGAATCCCATCTACAGTCTACAAGTTATTCCGTTGCAAAGGTATGTTTTCAGTGGTTATTCAGAAGAAATCAAACATTTAGGTTCAGGGCATATACCTACAATTGGCGCTACCGTTGTATTTTTGCACGTTTGCGAACTTTTTTTCGAATGTCTTCAACGTTTATGGTACGGTCAAGAAATTGAATTTGCGACCCATTTCGCAAACAAAAGGAAATATACAAAGTAAATTGTATTTCAATACAGTTTGACAGGACTGTCACTTAAATAAGTTGTAAATTAAATTCCTCCTTGATTCAGTAAGCTTACTTAATGAATCAAGACGCTGACTTTTCTAAGGCCAGTTTAATTACTTAGTTACGTCTTCTATTTTAGATCACTTTACTGGTATGAAGAAAGCAACTATCCAGGATTAGGAACGTTAATGACGTCAACTTTAGACGGGAAGAATATTCGGAAGTTCTTCAACATATCTGAGGAAACCAAATTGAAGGACGGCTGCGACTGCCCGGAGAGCCCTCAAGTGGCCAGGACCTTCGTCCTAGACACGACGAGCGAGAAACAAGAGCTGTTCTGGGTAGACCCATGGGTCCATCGAATCATGGCTGCCGACCTGAAGGGATGTCGCTGCAGAGTGGTCGTCAACGCTACTGACAAGAAAAAATACGGCTTCACACCCATGTCCATCACAGTCGACAGCAAATATATCTACTGGTTCAATTCCACGGAAAAAAACATCTATTACACTAACAAACATAAGCGAAATAAGATCGAGCAAGTGAAAACCTCGCACGGGTACAAGATAATGGCGTTGGATCCAGGAAATCAGCAGTATCCGCAAAAATGGTGTCTATTCCCTGAGGCACAGAAGTTAGAACCGCAAGTAACATCGACCACAGCGAGTAGTATAACTCTACGTTTACCTTTTGTGAGGAGTCCAGCGCGATGCAGAAATACTGACTATAATATGCCTTTAACAGAGTATACAGTGTATTATCGGTTGCTCACTTCGAACGACCTAATGTGTAACAAGGAGGTCTGTCCGTTTATAACAAGCACTAAAACAGAATTGTCTATTCCGAACTTGAAACCGTTCACAAAATACGCTGTGACGGTGGAAGCGACCAACTATTACGCGAGGCTACACGAGATAAAATCTATTACGGGTTCACCTGTTGTGCTACAAACTGCTGCTGAAGGTGAGATTTTAAACATAATTTTCATTAGCTTACCAGATTATAATTTCAGTTCAGTTAAAACCCCTGTTTAAATTTTGTTTAAAGTCAAAAAAAGGATTGGCTACCCTTTTTAGTTCTTGAGCAACTCGAGCTTCCAACATGTTGGAAGGGAGACGTCAAAGCGACATCTTTCATTTTTTCGATACGTGCACACAGACACACTTATCACATACTACATACAAAAACCGATCTGTAATGTCGAAACTAACATAGAAAATGATACAACAACTAACAAATCTGCCCTTTTTGTTTTGTGTACGGACTAGTCACAACACAAAATCGCGTATGAGCATTTGGACTCAGGCAGAGGGGAGACGGTATGCCGACGCCTCCCTGTGTTGCTCGAAGGTATACGTAAGTACACAATGAGTTAATAAGATACATATTTGTCCTTTTCTAGCTCCCACGGCCCCAAAAGGTGTAACGTTTAAAGTCCTAAGCCCTGTGTTGGCGCGAGTGGAGTGGACGCCCGACCCGGGCTACTGGTACGAGCTGCATTGGAGAACCGACGACGCCTCCGAACAGCATAAGTTCAAAGGTATACTTTGTCTTTTGGTCTACCTTAAACCAACTTAACAATAGTTCACTATCAGTGTTTGATTCAGATATTGTCGTGCTCTAGAGAAGCAGTGAAGCTAAATTGTGGTACGCCTACCCTCGGTCTTCCATTCATCCAACACTTTTAAACGGATCTTGTTTATGCATTGGTTTATTCCGATGAACGAACTGTTTCAGATTGAAAAATATTTTTTACAATTGATTTTGATTACCCTGTTTGTAAGGGTATCTCTTGGTTTCTCTTAATACAAGTATTTACAATACTTAAAAAGAAATTGAACATAGCTACAGCTAAAGCATGTACTTAGTATTTATGCTACCAATTTTTTTTGTACCTGAGCATGAGTTGTACGTATAACGTTCGTATTGGGCAGCATACTTTAAATACTTAAGTAAATTATTTATTCAGTTCCTAGTATGAAATCAATTAATTAAACGTGTATAAATTTACGGAACTTTCTAGAACATAACACATTCGAGGTGTCGGAGGGTCGCAGCGCGAACATGACGCGCCTGACGCCCTCGACGCTGTACACTGTGTGGGTCCGCGCACTGTCCAACCACAGCACTCAAGCCACCGACTCCTCACCGCTGCAACTGAGGACCTACCCTTTGCCAGCGCCCATCGCGCTCAAAACTGCTGAGGCTTATAGGCTTCTCGTTTTGTGGCCACCTCCTACGTCGTATAAATTGCACAAGTAAGATCATGCTAATTACATATATATTACTACAGCGTAATATTATGAGGTATATGCAGTCTCCATCACGGCCCTCAAGCCACGGACTCCTCGCCGCTACGACTGAGACTTTACGCAGATTTTACGTCTAGGTACTGAACTGCAACAATTTTGTTCAAAACACTTGTGAAGATTATAAGCCTCAAATTCAGTGACTTCGCTCTACGTCATATAAATTCTCAGATTCCACAAAAAGATCCATTTTCGATTCAAGCATTAAATATAAATGATTCAGTAGGTATTTACTTATTATTTTTATAGGTATGCAGTGGAATACTTAGAAATGAACCAATCAGGTGGCAACGACTGGCACGACGCGAGCTCGGTGGACCGCAACGGGGTATGGGCTGCGAGTCCGCTCCGCCCCGGCGCCCGCTACCGCTTCCGTCTCCGCCTGCATTATGTGCCTGGTGGACCGCCGTATCACTGGCCACATGACGAAAGATTCATTTTTGAAACTATAGGTGAGTTACTATTGGTTGGCAATGTTAAAACGGTCTTCGTAATCCGCAATTTCGGAATAATTTCAGATGATTTACAGATATCAGCGCACACCTGGCCTTAGAAAAAAACATACAATATTATTGTTCTTAAAACTAAAACATACTTAAGATGACAGTGAAACGTAAAAAAATGTATAGAAAAGCTGCCAGAAAAGTAGGTCAGGTTAGGTTAGAACTGCGACCCCTACAGAAAACAAACTGCTGCCAGAAAAGTAGGTTAGGTTAGGTTAGAACTGCGACCCCTACAGAAAACAAACTGCTGCAAGAAAAATAGGTTAGGTTACGTTAGAACTGCGACCCCTACAGAAAACGAACTGCTGTCAGAAAAGTTGGTTAGGTTAGGTTAGAACTGCGACCCCTACAGAAAACAAACTGCTGCAAGAAAAATTGGTTAGGTTAGGTTAGAACTGCGACCCCTACAGAAAACAAACTGCTGCCAGGAAAATGGGTTAGGTTAGGTTAGGTCGTTTATTTTAAACGAGCATTATGCATTTTGGTGTTAGATATATTAAGTAATATACGTTATAAATCTGAGATACTATAAATGTTCCACATAATGATCGTTATATACAATGATATTATACTTAAACAACGTTATACTTATACATATTTTGATGTTATATCAAACGATCGTTATACACCTTGAATGGTATACAAAACAATATTATACAATATGAGCATATATAATTTGAATATTATAGTGTACGTTCTTATGCCTTATATTACTTACCCCCCTCGACATTGTAAAAAGCCATGTTGCCGCGCGCGCTCACGGTTCTGTCATTCAGTACTAGAATGAGGTGCGTTATTTTTGCAAACGAACATTTAATTGGAGCCCGTTCTACTTGGTTACGGCCGTTGTTACGACGCCAGTTTATGGTGTGTTAATATGTGCATGTGTCAGGTGACGTGCCCGCGGCGGTGGGCGCGCTGCGCGTGGACGCGCCGGGCTCGCGCGTGCTGCGCGTGTGGTGGGGGGAGCCCGACGCGCGCGGCGCCGCCGTCGACCACTACCGCGTGTGGGGGCGCCCGCATCACAGGTAACATATGTGCATGTGTCAGGTGATGTGCCCGCGGCGGTGGGCGCGCTGCGCGTGGACGCGCCGGGCTCGCGCGTGCTGCGCGTGTGGTGGGGGGAGCCCGACGCGCGCGGCGCCGCCGTCGACCACTACCGCGTGTGGGGGCGCCCGCATCACAGGTAACATATGTGCATGTGTCAGGTGATGTGCCCGCGGCGGTGGGCGCGCTGCGCGTGGACGCGCCGGGCTCGCGCGTGCTGCGCGTGTGGTGGGGGGAGCCCGACGCGCGCGGCGCCGCCGTCGACCACTACCGCGTGTGGGGGCGCCCGCATCACAGGTAACATATGTGCATGTGTCAGGTGATGTGCCCGCGGCGGTGGGCGCGCTGCGCGTGGACGCGCCGGGCTCGCGCGTGCTGCGCGTGTGGTGGGGGGAGCCCGACGCGCGCGGCGCCGCCGTCGACCACTACCGCGTGTGGGGGCGCCCGCATCACAGGTAACATATGTGCATGTGTCAGGTGATGTGCCCGCGGCGGTGGGCGCGCTGCGCGTGGACGCGCCGGGCTCGCGCGTGCTGCGCGTGTGGTGGGGGGAGCCCGACGCGCGCGGCGCCGCCGTCGACCACTACCGCGTGTGGGGGCGCCCGCATCACAGGTAACATATGTGCATGTGTCAGGTGATGTGCCCGCGGCGGTGGGCGCGCTGCGCGTGGACGCGCCGGGCTCGCGCGTGCTGCGCGTGTGGTGGGGGGAGCCCGACGCGCGCGGCGCCGCCGTCGACCACTACCGCGTGTGGGGGCGCCCGCATCACAGGTAACATATGTGCATGTGTCAGGTGATGTGCCCGCGGCGGTGGGCGCGCTGCGCGTGGACGCGCCGGGCTCGCGCGTGCTGCGCGTGTGGTGGGGGGAGCCCGACGCGCGCGGCGCCGCCGTCGACCACTACCGCGTGTGGGGGCGCCCGCATCACAGGTAACATATGTGCATGTGTCAGGTGATGTGCCCGCGGCGGTGGGCGCGCTGCGCGTGGACGCGCCGGGCTCGCGCGTGCTGCGCGTGTGGTGGGGGGAGCCCGACGCGCGCGGCGCCGCCATCGACCACTACCGCGTGTGGGGGCGCCCGCATCACAGGTAACATATGTGCATGTGTCAGGTGATGTGCCCGCGGCGGTGGGCGCGCTGCGCGTGGACGCGCCGGGCTCGCGCGTGCTGCGCGTGTGGTGGGGGGAGCCCGACGCGCGCGGCGCCGCCGTCGACCACTACCGCGTGTGGGGGCGCCCGCATCACAGGTAACATATGTGCATGTGTCAGGTGATGTGCCCGCGGCGGTGGGCGCGCTGCGCGTGGACGCGCCGGGCTCGCGCGTGCTGCGCGTGTGGTGGGGGGAGCCCGACGCGCGCGGCGCCGCCGTCGACCACTACCGCGTGTGGGGGCGCCCGCATCACAGGTACTCGTAACATCCAAAACCCAACCAACAATAATCTGCTTGCCTCCCAAACCCAACGACTGAGCCCAATGGTACACTATAGCCACTATTTACGGTTAGCGTTTTCTGCTAACAATTTTACTCATTAAATTGCGCCTATGTGTTGCGCATGCGCTACCTCACAATATTTGTAAACGGTTCACAAAAATTGGTCTGTGTAGTTTATGACTCACAAATTGTGAGTCACAATTGAATTGTCTCACAAACTACACTACGCAGATTATCTATTTCCACTTTACCCAATCTGTAGATGCTATCAATTTTTAACTATTTTCTATATTAGGTCATACCAGGCAAACGAAAACACGACGAAAGATATATTGGAGCTTCTACCTAAGGATTTACCTAGTGACCTGGATGATGACCTGAAAACTCGCATCGCGCGTGAAGGACTGGAACTGCTGCACAACGGGACAGGTTAGACTTCATGACAAAGTTTGGGTCATCTCTTCACGATTTATTTTTATTTATTAAGATTCATTATATTATGCACTTTTCTAAGAGCGAACAAATTAACGAAGTAAAACTTGTTCAAACTTTTAACCGCTTGGACGAAATTCAGAGTTTATATTCACATTCGTCTAAATAGTTGTGATGCTGAGTTGAATGGTTGTGTGTTGGTAGATACGTACTGGCTGATCGGCGCGGGCGAGGTATCCGAAGGCTACTCCGCCATGGTGCAAGCTCACAACCGCTACGGCTGGGGCGCGCTGTCGCCGCCCGCGGAGCTGGACGCGGCGCCGCTCGCGCCCGCACTGC
This sequence comes from Lathronympha strigana, assembly GCA_949128165.1. Taxonomy (NCBI): domain Eukaryota; kingdom Metazoa; phylum Arthropoda; class Insecta; order Lepidoptera; family Tortricidae; genus Lathronympha; species Lathronympha strigana. The sequence goes on from OX421911.1 coordinate 9,888,601, forward strand.
GGCCCCACCCGGCCGCGCTCGCCGTCGCCGTGGCCGCACTCGCCGCTCTGGCGCTTGCTGTGGCCGCCTGTGTGTTCTACAGTGAGTACTTGCTCCTTACGCCTAGGGGTACACGTTGCCTAACTAAATTGTTACTTAGGGTTTTTTTTTAATAGGTACTTCCTCTATATTTTATACATAACATCCGGCCGTCAAGGTATTTGAGTATAAGGAAAATTTAGCTACCAATCCCTACATAAAATATGTTACCTTGGTTACCTATACTGGGCACAGTACAGATGTAGTGCATAATGTTTTGCCCTCTTGTTTCCTCGGAGACGCTCGTATTTATCATGCTACTTTAATCGACATCGGTACTTTTATTACTGACACTGACTGAAATAGCATGACACGTTCGGGCATCTCCGTAACACATACACTACTACATCTACACACACTACATCTGTACTTTCCGTTAGTAAAAAAACTATTCATTGAAATTAAACACTTTAGAACGGATTAATCGCGTTTAGAAACACCGTTTATTTTTACCATTAATATTTTTTTTAAATTATAGAATGCCCTGTAGGGAATGTATTACTCGCTTTATAAGCCCCTCTGGGCATTGTAGACTGACCTGTTTTTGTTTTTAATTATTTTTATATTTATGTATGCGAAAACGAGTGCTGTAAAGGGCTCGAAACGTAGGGTCATGGTGTTAAGAAACGCGATTAATCCGTTCTAAACTGTTTAATTTCAATGAATAACAATCGCGATAACAGAAGTCAATTTTAAAAACCCTATTGTTTTTAAAACCCACAGTGAAGTAAATATTTCCTTTCAGCATACAACAAAAGCAACGAGAAAAAAACCGCTCTGGAGAGTCAAATGCTGAACACGATGCCGCGACGCGGTCCGGACGTAGAGCTGGCTACACTGCGGCAGCTACCCATCCGACACTCCACCAATATATTGTATAATCAGGTGAGCTGCGCTGCGAATACTGCCGTGACTGTGCACCGCAAGTTACCTATTCAACTCATACATGATGCAATTAGGAAAGAAAAATCGTCAAAAATCCCGACTACGGCTAGACTCCAGCTTATCAACCTTAAATCGTAACAGTTCCTTAAACACTATTCAAAGTTAAAAATAATAAATAATAGGTACTTAATACAGTTTTTAAATCTGTATTCAGTGGTACCCCACCCAACATTGTACGTAATTTTTTACAATATTGTAATAGGACTGTTAAGCACATTGCCCTCCTTTTCATTGCGAATTTGGGTAAAAAGCGTGGGTTCGGTGAAAAAATGCGACACATGTTACATTTATCTGGAGTCGTTGAAATATATTTAACAGCGTTTATAATATGCATATAAATATAATAAACTACGACCTCTACTTATAAAATTGTATTGTTTAAATACTCAAGACTCACATCATATATGTAGGTCAATTTCTGTCTCTGCTATTATCAGAGAAAAGGTAGATCTAAAATTAGTTTTACACGGTTCAAATAAGTAATACTTATAACTCGGCCAGAGACAATTGGTTATTTTTATCTTATAGCCAATATATTAAACAGACACGTAATTTTGCTTTGTTCTGCATCATCCGATATGGTCTAGTGGCTAGGATACCTGGCTCTCACCCAGGAGGCTCGGGTTCGATTCCCGGTATCGGAATAATCTTTTTTGATGGTTTTTTTTTTAACTCTCTTCTGACACAGACCATAATAGTCCCAATTTGGTCTATTAGCTAAGGATTGCCTTGCATATTATTTTTATGCGCTATTAAACTCAATTTCATGAATTTGAGTGACGATTTGGCGCCATTGTGGGGTACTGACAATACTCATATGTTTTATAATATGGCAGGCATGGGTCTTACCTATTTAGTTTAAGGAAGGGCAGCTTTAGGGTGCTGACACACTAGCATTTTCCGAGCGTCAGCGTCTGGCTAAAACTATGGCTGCTGCCTGAACATTGGCGCAAAAGCGATGCAACGCTTTTAGCCAAAGAGTTGAGTAGACACCAACGCTCGGGAGACGCTAGATTTAAGGAGTCTCTAAGCATTCTAGTTTAATGTGTAGATATCGTTCGCTCCAGTGTGAACTAATAAGAATTATAAGCAACCGTAATGCAGCATAGTCGCGTAAAAACTTCGCGAATCTTTCCTCCCTTTCGATTCTTCGACGGTTCCGTTCAAATTATTCCCAACAGTAGAGTCAATAATGTGTCACCTTGCAGGGCGTCCACTGTCCGTCGGACGCAGAGCTGGCCAGTCTTCCACACATTCGCCGCGAGCAAATCACGCTCACGAAGTTCTTAGGATCCGGGGCCTTTGGAGAGGTGTTTGAAGGAGTAGCGCGGCACATCGACGGGTCCAACTCGGATACTAAAGTCGCTGTTAAGGTAATGCACAAACCACCTTATCTACTACACAGAGCATACAAGACAACTCTCTGTCTCTGCACATATGAGCTCCCGCGCTAATTTAGTATGCAAGTGCGACCGCTTATTTATTCTCGTGAAAATTAAGATTATTTAGAATTATTGTGTTTTAGACCTGAAATATTGTAGTATCAATAAAATGGTGTAGTAATCAGTTATGCTCATAGGAATACAAGTAAAACTGTGTATATTATGTGTGGTGAGTTGGTGACCTCATCCTCTTTGTAAACGCTGCATAATGCGCAGACCGTAGGTAGGTAGGTAAGTGTATTCTGATGTCCATAGAGTAACTACATGATGTTAATGTCCACTATACTTGTACGTTAGATGTGGAACTGAAATCTACTGCTCCTTACCAGTGTTTCTCTAGACTGACAATGTCTATGTAAGATTGCGTCACTTTCGTTCATTTTCTTCGGCGCTTAGACTTCTTATTTCGAGTTAGTTAACGGATATTATTTTGAGTTAGATGTAAGCGCTGCACAAAATGGAATGAACTGAGATTAGCGTGAGTACCATTAACTAGCAGTGGCCTGCATAAACTTCCCGTTTCGGAGAATTCGGGGGGGGAACACAATTTCGTATCAACATTTTCTATCCTCTTTTGTATTTCATTCTTACTAAATATTTCCTGTTATTCAAAAACTAGTCTTTCAACGAAACTTGGGCTTACAAAATGTATTATCCACAGACGCTGCGCAAAGGAGCGACAGAACAAGAAAAGAACGAGTTTCTTAAGGAAGCAGCGCTTATGTCCAACTTCAAACACGAGCACATTCTAAGGTTACTCGGCGTGTGTTTGGACAACGATCCGCACTACATCATCATGGAGCTGATGGAGGCTGGGGATCTGCTCAGCTACCTTCGCGCTAAGCGAGCTTCACTGGTAATTATTCAGGATATTATGAGGAATCGTGAATCTTCCAGGCTATCTGGATGTGTCCAACATCTAGTTGTAATAACTAGCATCAGATTAGCATGTGATTATTCCGCCACATTTATATTACTTAGCCTACAAGTCACCCGAATATGGCAGACGTGTCCTTCGTAGTCCCATTTTAGGTTAGCGGCATATTCTTGTAATCGCGAGGCCCTCTGCGCTAAGCTGAATTATATGATAGGTGACATCTTAAGAGAAAATATCAATTAATTGACAAGTATTATTTATTTCCCAGTACACATCCGAGTCGTTGACACTGCTGGACCTCCTGAACATGTGCGTGGACGTAACAAAGGGCTGCCGGTATCTGGAGGAGATGCACTTCGTGCACCGCGACCTGGCGTGCCGGAACTGTCTGGTCGCCACGCGCGCCAACGGCCGCGTTGTCAAGATTGGCGACTTCGGCCTTGCGAGGGACATATACAAGAATGATTATTATAGAAAAGAGGGCGAAGGTGAATCAATACATTAACCAATGATATCATGATTAGGACCTCTCATTCTAACAAATATGTTCGTAAGCACCATTCAATATGACAAAGCAGAATAAAAAAGTCAAAAAATGTGGGGCAGAATTACATTGGCGAACAATATTGCATTCATGATGATAAAAACGATAAATATTTCGTACGAAAAAGAGCTTACTGACTGAAGAGCTGCAAATGCAGCACTTTTATAGCGTCATTTTTTTCGGCTAATTGGGTATCCAGTTCTTTTATTCTACATCTATATTTAGCACTAGTAACTAGTAGCGATAAACGTGACCTGGACTTAATTTATAAACTGTCGACACCAGGGATCCGTTTCTCGAAAGCTTTTAACTTGTAAAACAAGGCAGTCTTCGTCTAACTTTTTTTCTTACGATTAGACATGCAATTTAAATTTTAAATTGAACAGCATTGGATGATGTCTGAAACATGTTGGCATAGTGACTAAAATACGAGTGTTGTCCGCAATTTTATCATAGGTTTTATTATAAGCGTTACAAAGTTTAAATTAAAACCCTAAATTTCCTATTCTGCTGTTCACATTTAGTTTAAGGCATGACACCACTGTTAAACTGGTCTCCCGCGATACAGGCCTTGCCTAGTGCGGGGACCCCTGCAACTTCTGTACACTCTCTGCTATGCATAGCCCTCGGCTAAATTAATTATTGTACCTAGGTTGATAATGCAATAAAGTTCTTTTTTATCTTTTATCTTTATCTTATCTTTAAAAGTACACTAAAATACGGTCAACACTTTAAACTTGACTGTTGTTTTTCTAGGATTGCTGCCAGTGCGATGGATGGCTGTGGAGTGCCTCGTGGACGGAGTGTTCTCTTGTCAGTCCGACGTGTGGGCTTGGGGAGTTCTGTGCTGGGAGGTATGTACCTACTTTCTTATTGCTATAACCAGTCGTTTATAGGCAAAATAACTATATCGTGTCGTGTCTACATATCTAAGACTGAGTAGTAGGATATATTGTGAAATCGTTCTGGCAGGTGAAATAGGAGGCGCTGCACGAAAGCCATGATTAACCTAATACTGTATTGTTTGTTACTTGCCATGAATTTAAATTTTTTGAAAAGAGCGTTGGTAGCCCACCGTTATGACGTGAGACTTTGAATCGAAAGGTCTCGGGTTCAAATCCTTACTTAGACTCGTAGCAATGAGTTTTTCGGAACGAAATATCATTTGATATTTACGAATCGCTTTTCGGTGACGGAAAACATTGTGAGGAAGCCGGACTAATCTCAATAAGGCCTAGTTTAACCCTCTGGGTTGGAAGTTGGAAGGTCAGATGGCAGTCGCTTTCGTAAAACTAGCGCCTACGTCAAATCTCGGGATTAGCTGCTAAAGCAGACCCCAGGCTCCCTGCGACGTGGCATAAACCGGAAAACGCTAGGAAGAAGATTCATTGAAAATTGTACGTCTTGGATGAGATTCCAACTCGTGATTTTAAAATACCCTCTCCAATCTACCTTGAGTACAGTTTGCTTTTTTTGCATGTCGGACTCTACGGGGTAGCTCGGAGTGTCCTGAGGTTAGTTAGATTGTTTGTGCCCGATGTCAAAAGGATACCTCTCAGGCCACGCGTGCGGCCTCTGCGGCGCGCACCATAGCTCATAGAAACTCGCCAATCCTTCGAGCTCTGGGTTTATTGAATGAGCTTCTGTTATCAACTCCAGAATGTGATCTGCTTGCTTGGGGTAGGACGGATCTGTGTCAAGAATGCTTGAGATTATGTGAGGCGATGGATGATAGGGTGTCTAGTATATTTAAATAATGTGTATTAAAATAGTGTCAGTAGGTAATGTTATTGTACTTTGTAGTTAGTGTAGTTTCACGGTGTCTTAGTTGTATGACTGTAATACTGTGTTATTGGAATTTCCCCAATAGCTGCGAATATATACGTATTCCTGATTTTGTGGTTCCAGGTGCTGTCGCTGGGGCAGCAGCCATACCCGGCGCGCACCAACCGTGAGGTACTGGGCTACGTGCGCGCGGGCGGCACACCCGATCGCCCCCCTAACTGCCCTTCACTCTTGTAAGTAACATTTGAAAACTTTTGTCTAGTTTCAGGTTGCCCCTTTCGGTAAGATTTGGTCGGGGATGTGAGCCAACCGAAGGGGTTGAGGTCCATTTGTGAATATTTATCATATTATATGTATTCTTTACAGGGTGGCCCAAAAATACGTTGACATAACATATTTAAATGTCGAAATTAATGAAAATAATGAACACCGAAAATATATTCATGAGCCTGTAAACCTTGGATACTTCTGCATCTGTTACTGTGGATAAAAGTTGGTGATAAATCCCAAAATTCTGCCCATAAATTCGAGACATTTTGAAAGCTATTATACCTACTTGCTGTAAATTAGACTAACATAGATCTTGGAGGAGGAGCTGCGGAAAATTGTTACCTTTGCTTTTCATTTGAGTTCGTGTTTTAAAGCCAAGGTGGATATTTCGAAGACGATTCGTTTTATTTAGTGAAACATTATTGCGGTCTATCTACCTCTCATCTGAGATGTCGTTTTTTGTTCGCCCATCTTACGTTGGGCGAGTCACCGTCTGCCGGAAATAAAATTGCTTACCGTTTTATTAGGCTTGCGTACTGTTTTATCCTCCATAACCCAGTGTTTAGTCCACCACTTTCACCCAATAGTTCAGTGTATTTTAGATTCCATTCTCAATATCTATACATGGCGGGTCCTGCCTCTGCGTGGATCCAATAACTCGGGCAGGTGCAACATCCGCTCGGAGTACCCCTTACATTTCATTTAATTTTTAAAGGGGCTCCGCGTGTTCGCTTTGGCTCCGCGTACGTCTCCCAAAGGTCCGAAACAGTATTGTTCGGTGATGGGAACGTGTAACGCTAGAAAAATGTATATCATATAAACCTTTATCAACGAATTTCTGAGCCGTCCTGTATTTATGATAATTTTTGCAGCTACGAGCTGCTACAAAAGTGCTGGAGCTACTCGGCGGAGGCGCGGCCGTCGTTCCGGCAGTGCCTGGAGCTGCTGACGGCGCTGCGCGACAACACGTCGCCCGGCATCACGCTCACCGCCACGCCGGCGCCGCCGCACTACCTCACGCTGCTCGGGGACGGTGAGTCACGGGAACATGCTTCATGTGTGCGATATAAGGCTATAACTTGCGTAAATGCCCGCATCTTCCGGTCATGTGTCGTGTTTACTAACATAAGTCGATTCTTCACTTAGGGCTCATTCAAAAATCATGTGATCATTTTTGGGGGGGAGGGGTCAAAGAAATATCACAATTGATCACGATGGGGGAGGGGGGAGTCCAAACCACATCACGTGTACTTTTTTTCACACAGCATAATAACACAGAACAACGAAATTTCATAACAATATATTTAACCAACATAAAAATCTCGCATCGGCGCTCATGAAAATGTCGACGCGCCACTGGCACCACCCGGGGTTAGCTAACTAACCCAGAGTTATGTGTCTTAGTATGGGATTTGGTAGCTATCGTCAGTAATTTATTGAATCAAACGTTACTTTGTGGAATTCCATATTATTAACGACAATAATGTTACTTTGTTGTTTCACCTGTCGGACGACAGCCCAGCAAGATCTCCTGCACGTCCCGAGGATGCCTCGTAGAGAGATGAAACACGTGTCGAAATTTGTGTTATTCCTGGTGGTTTGTTATATTTATTTGCGTATTTATTTTTTGCAGCGGGAGGGTGGGAACATTAATTGCATGCAAAAAATACGCAAGTAAATATAACGGGTTAACCAAAGTAACACTATTGTCGTTAGCTACCGTCAGGTTAGTCGGCTAACCGTCGGTGCAATTGGCCCGTTAGTGGTATGGTATCTAAACGGAATCGTCCCATGTATTCGAGCAACCATGCAAATAGCCTAAATATAAAAAATGCAATACAGTAAACACGCCAAGTTCGGTTAGATTTATAAGCTTTCTCAGCTCGGAAGTGCTTAGATTTGGTGCGTGAACTGTCTAATGAAATAAACAAAACAAAAGAAAGAAGAGGGTTTGCAATGACTACTCATACAAAATCGCGTTCCTAAATCCCAAATTCAAGCTATTACTCTAGCGTCATCTCAATATGTCACTAACGCAACACATTGTTATCTCAATGCCACCAATTTCGAAATGACTTTAAATCTGATCAATATATGTGGCTTTACATGCCAAATGTTAGTCAAAATTTTTGAGGAACGCTACGCCACCTATTTGACAGTGCGAGTCAACTTTTTATTTTGCTCATGCTAATGTGATTAAATCTATAATGTAATTCATTTCATCAACTAACATTTCGTTGTCTTCCGCATGGCATGCTCAGACGCCGTCGACAACCGCACCTATCTGCTGGATGAGAACGACAACGCCTGCTTAGGTTTGTTAAACCATGCTTACATACATGCATTAGCCTTAACGAACCAGTAGCGTGAACTACCCTACCGCCGGCATCTATCTACCAAAGGGGTGAACTATGCACCTTCAATCCTATTGATAGCAGTGGTGAAATTCATACGAGAAAAAGTCCAATGTAAGGGTAGTTCACCCTCCCTACACGTATATTAACTTAATTAATTCATTTAGTCCCTATGATTTATTATACCTGCTAGTTTTAGGTATTTAATAGTAGTTTATGTGATTGTGTATAATGAAAGGCATTAAAACTCGAGTAATGGTTCATAATAACATCACAAGAGTGATTTTAATGCCTAATTATTGATAACTACACACACTGCTTTATATACACACATATCATGAGCTCTCCACGATGCGTTCAAACCGCATATACCGCATATATAAAACTTTTGACATTCAATTTTTGACATGACAGACTAGAGTTGGCCCCAATTATTATATCGTTCGATATCAAATAAAGTAAAACATGCGTTTGACATTGTTTGCAATTGATTTTCGAACTAAACTTATCGAATTCGATAATATACATTAGCTATAATAACATTTTCACAGATAAGAAATTTGCTGTCCCAAAAAAGTTTATTATATGCGGTTTTTGAACGCATTGGGCTAATGATATGTGGGTACTTATAAAAAAAATGTAAACAAACCAAACCACGTGACTTGGTAATTTGGCCAATAAGGTTCCAACATTTCGTATCCGTCATCTCAATGTCATGGGCCCAACACCCGAGTCACGTGGATTTGGTTGTTCACATTTTTTAAATACCTAGAGTACAAGGTATAAGAAGGAACTGGCCATAGGAAATAGCATGGTATGCTCATTTGTTTCATACACTGGCCTATTAAAAGAAATAGACACACAAAGCAGAACAAAAACGTCAAAAAATGTGGGTGAGAATGACATTAGCGAACTTGCATTGATGATGATACAAAACCATAACGGTTTTCTATCATCATTGTTTCGTACGAAAAAGAGCTTAATGACATAAGTATTAAGTGTCAAATTCATACAGAGAATACCAACCCTGTTAAAAGTATATACGCTGTGGGCACTTACGGAACGTCACGTTCCAAACAAGACTATAAGAGTCGCAACTGCTGCACTTTTAAGGCGTCATTTTTTTCGGCTGATTATCCTGTTCTTTTGCCCTATAGATTAGATATAGGTTATCCTATAGGTTTCTTGTATATAAAAGTCGTATGGCGTATACTTTAGATAAGCGCTTCTCGGTCATTGATCATGCGTGCTTTCATTCCTCTTTTGTATAATTATTTATTATTCAATAAACTGCGACCCGTTTGACAGATGAGGACCCGCCCGAGCACCAAATGGAGCCATCCCGGTTGCTTCCCGAGCGGACCCCGAAGTACCTGGAGCTCATGTACGACAGCGACTCAGCGGGCGCGGTGTGCGACGGCTACGAAATACCCAGGACACCTTTTCCGAACATCCCCTCTACCAGACATAGCATCATAGGCGTAGCGCCTAACAGACTGATAAAGCCACCGATATACCGGACGCATTCTTTACGAGCAAATACTAGACCTCCTAACGCAACTATTATTCCGTTACGGAATGGTTTAGTCAAGCGAGCTTCTCTTTGCGACGCGTTGACTCGCGAGAGAACTAGCTCCGACGCTGTAGACTCTAACGATCATTTCAAGACTTCTTTTTGAACTGTGATACTAGGAAATGTATTCATGTGTACAGCCAGCTAAAGTATTCACTGGTCACTAAGTAAATACGTATACACTTGTATGCAACAATAATAGTTTGTGACAGTAACAGTATAATTATAATGAAATGCATCAAAACTCGATTGTGGGTTTGGGAATTTTCGCGAGAGATCAAAAAAAAATGTTTTTAGGTAGGTCAATTTAATATTTTTCCTACTCATAACGAGCTCTTTCAATCTAGGAGAAAAAAAGGTTCTAACGTTTTACGTACCGTAAAACCCCCCAACTATGGTCCAAAACCTCCCAACTATAGTCTAAAAATCACTCTAGTATCTATGTTTTGATGTGACTATTATTTGAAAGACTTAGTTCTATGGCAAAACAACAGTAAATTGTAAAATAAGCTCACGCAAAATATAAAATAACTTATTGGTTTTGATGTTTAATTACGTTGGGTTGGACCATAGTTGTAGTACTGGACTATAGTTGTGTGGTTTTACGGTACTCCATTCTGTAACCGCTGTACAGTCAAGTGCAAAAATATGGTTCGACATAATCGACTCATAAATATGGTACTACGCTCTTATTACACTGGTATAAGGTGCTATTTTTGAGTAAGATGTGCACCACCATATTTTTACACTTGACTGTACAAAGTTTGAGAAATGGAAACAGAATGGAAAAAATGGGACTTTTTTTCTCCTAGTAGGATCGAAAGAGCTCGTAATTCTGAGTAGGAAAACATTAAATTTACCTACCTGTTTTAGAAGAAAAAAGTTTTTGGATTTATTTTCGCGAAAATGTCCGTTCATGAAACGAATCTCGCGTCAGCCGAGATATAAGAAATTTGTTGTAACAAAAAGTTTCCTCATTATGGGGGTCTCAATATGCAGTTTTTTAACGCATCATAGAGGGTTAAGCATATGTAGGTTTATAAAAAGATAAAAATAACTTTGCTGACTGTACAATATTCCACCGATCTAAATGCTTTAGTGGTAGTATTTAATGTTATTTATTTATTTAGTTAAGCTGTAAATAGTGTATTCGTTGTACATATTAATTAAGACAACGGTTATTTAAGCATGGGACTCATGTGGTGTTTAGAACGTAATATGCATTTATAAGTTTCCAAGCAATTCCTAAATGTTGAATGCCTCGAAATGTCAAAAGTTTTATTTGTACACAGTAATAAAACAATAATTCGTCTAGAAGTTTATTTTATTTTTGAATTTACTTATAATATTGTTTACGATAAATATAACGACAATAGAGCCTATAGTTGGCCACCGTATAGCAGTTATACATATAAATATGTACAGTAATTACCTGTAGGTAAATAACAATTATCCAACTAATTTAAATGTCACATAGACTCCTCGACTAATAATCATAAAGAAGCTGTGTACTGTATCAGCACAGTCTATATTTCTTAAATCTAACTAGTGATACTATTGCACTGGATGTTGAGAGTTCCAAGACCTGAGGAATTAACAGATAGGCAACTATGAATAGTAAAATCGTGGAACACTCATACATTTTCCAGTACAGCTATAGACAATATCGATTATGTACTTCATTTATCACGGAATTTTACTGTTATCTGAAACTAATAAAAATAAAATTCAGTAATGACAAATATACGACCCGTCAATAATCCGTGATAAACAACGTTACCATATATAAGAGCGCGCAAGTAATAGCTAGTCAATTTAGGTAATATTGCGTTTAAAAGTGCATGGCACTTTTGAACGCCACTGTACATGATTTGGTAATTACAACTTTTGCCGTGATAAAACTGTTCCATTTACAATAAATATTCAATAATACTTTAAGAGCATACGAGTACCACTTGAATTATAAGAAAAGTCAGTTGAAATGTATTATCTCCGGCTATGAAAAATCCTACTAGTTACAATAGTGTTGTACGCTCTATTAAATACATGTAATTTGATGATGCCTAGATTCATTTTTAACGGCAATGGTCCAAAAACAGGTCAAGTCTACCGAAACCGAAGTGTTCAGTTGCATAGACTAACTGTAAGTAACTGCAACTGTAGGATGTGAAGCCCCAAGCAAATACAAACTTATCTCTAAAAAAAAAAGGTTTTCCGCCTCATAAACTTAGTACGCATGTGTGAATTTTTTTTTGCAATGAAAACTAAAGAACATACAGTTATAAAGAAAATATTGAATACAGTTAAACAGGATAAGAGTTGAAATTGTTTTTAATCTATATTTTGGTGAACGAGATAACCAATAAGAGTCGAACTAGGTTTTAAAGAGTGAGAATGTGTTTGCTTTTTGTTATTATGCTCGGGGTTTCACGATCATAGTTAAATTCACTTCTCTACTGATGTTAAAAGTCTACCGTATGTATATACATGTTGTTTCTCTACAGGGTCATTGACCCACTCGGTTCTGGCTCTGACACAAGTTTACATCACTATTGAAATGTCACTGTGGTAAATTAATGATGTAGGACAGCTTTACATTCGACATTAGACATGATTGAACAACCACGTGATGGGTGTACCATCGGCATCACTATAAAGAGGGCGCAGAGCGATAATTGAAGATTGTGTTTTCTTATAAATCTTTTCATTTCTCTATAATCAACGGTATCATCTATGACACATAATTTAGATTTACTTATTTTTTTCTTTACTTATGTCTAAACCTAATCAGCCAAAAGTATGCAATATATAACGAAATGTTGGAGAATTAGTAGGACTACAACGATGATACCATGAATTATAGGGAACGGGGTATTAAGAATACCCATTCCCCCCAATGAGGGCGCGACTGGACGCTCTGCGTTAGGCGTATGATCTATGACACATAATTTAGATTTACTTATTTTTTTCTTTACTTATGTCTTACCTAATCAGCCAAAAGTAAGTATGCAATATAAAACGAAATGGAGAATTAGTAGGACTACAACGATGATACCATGAATTATAGGGAACGGGGTATTAGGAATACCCATTCCCCCCAATGAGGGAACCACGGACCACTTAACGGACCATCTGTCCATTCCAGCGGCATAACGCCTACCGATGGAAAGTGAAAGTTGCTGTTTGTACCGCTGGCTAGTCACCGTCTTCGACCACCTCCTGCTTGACGCGCTTCTCCCTCTTGATCTGATCGGTCGTGGTGACGCCGGGCTCCCGGTTGTCGTCGTCCTGCGCGTCGTCCTTGCTGTTCTCGTGCAGGAGAACGTACTCGCGCGCCGAGAACCCAAACTTGACCACGTCGCGCTCGAGCAGTTCTACGTAGCGGCGCGGCTCGATCTTCTTATTGTTCACGAAAGTGCCGTTCGCGGACTCTGTGGAGAAAAATTCGATTATTAATTAGTGGATTTATAAAAATAATAGTTTAAAAAACTAAAAAACACGCTTTTATATTAGCACGCACTAAAAATTACAAAACGTTTCTTAGCTAGTCATGTATTGTCATCAGAACTCAGAGCGTGTGCAAAATTTCATCATAATCGGAGACCGGGAAGTGGGTCAAATTAAGATTCCAAGATTTTCTTACATACATAGTTAGTTACAAGTGAAGCTAATAAAAGCGTGTTAAAAATCGAAAAGAAATTAGATTACACTCGGCAAGTATGTTCGTAATAGAGATGTCTGCCGCAAGCAATCTAAACTAGCGAAATTGAGGCGAATCGACTTTAATAATTAAACAGTTCTTATGGGACTTCAGGCCCATCAGTCATAGACAAAATAAACATTGAATTAAACTTTTATATGGAACAATGAGGATTACCGCGAGTCGATTTTCCGCTAGGGGCGCTAGTGGTTAAACTTTTATATGACAACAATGAGGATTACCGCGAATCGATTTTCCGCTAGGTGCGCTAGTGGAACATGGGTGCTGCGGGAACATTTCAAACGTCACTTTGACAATTCTCTCATACTGACACAAGACCCATGCACGAGTGGCGCCGCCTGGTGAACGACAATACGGTAGCTCCCATTCAATACTTCATGTCATACTACCGCGAAAATCTAACGCACGAAACTGTATATCTCCCTCTTTATCGTACATGCTTGAAGTTTCAACATAGGATAAGAATCAGGGTTCCGTTATGCATTCTTTTGCATAAAATAATGTGACAGTAACTATCTGTCGTTAAGAAATGAGTGTAAGAAATTAGTTCCTATGAAATTCCGCAACATGGCGCACTATCATATATGAGCATTTCAGAAAAAAGTGCACCCTTTTAATGAAAATGGGTCCTCAATTTTCCATACAACAATTTTTTGTCAGTTTTGTAACGGCCTATACGAAATGTATGAAAAAATGCGTTACAAAGTTGACCAAAAAAAACGGGACACTTTCTTTTTTTAAATCAATAGTCCTCGTGATTCTGGTTATAAAAAACCCAAAACTTCCTATATTAAAAAAAAAAACGAAAATGGTACCCTAGTTTTGAAAATGCCCATATTCCTATTCGGCCTTTAAGCAGGCCGGCAAACCGATCGTCTTTTGTCTTATCTCGGCACCGCCACACGGACTACCGACAAATCCCGCGGCCGCCGGTGCACGCCGCCGCCAGTATTCTATAATATTTCTAATCGTAGGCAGCCCTAGCGCTGAGCGGTGGTGAGAGAAACTGAGCGTCAATCGTTTTTTGCCCGGTGTTCAAAAACGTTTGTATTAGCTTTTTCTATGAGAGATATATATCTGACCTTAAAAACTATTACATATACAAAGCAAAGCATTGCTTTAGGCAAATTAAAATAAAGGAGGTTTCCCTAACTTTTAATTTTCTCATAAGACTAATCTTATGATGACATGATTGGCTAATCTTATGAAAGACGGAAAGAAAACAATGGAGAAGTATAGGAGGATAGTTATGTCTGACAACCCAGCGAGCGCAGTAACAGTAGGATAGAGAGCATCATACTGTTTTTTTCTTACGCTAGTATTACCACCCTGAAAAAAGGGACGGATATAGTTTTTTTGTCCTACTGTTACTGCGCTCGCTCGCTTGTCAGACTATAGTTACCCAAGTCTATGACGTATGGGCGCACCCGGCGGCCCTGCGTGCCGTCGGGGCGCGCGAAGGGCGTGCAGCGGTACTGCAGCGCGGCGTGCTGCTTGCTGATGGACGGGTGCTCCAGCGCGATGTCCACCACCTTCTTGTCGCGCCCGATCAGGAACGCCGACTGCCGGTGGATGTACAGGATCGGGAGCGCTTTGTCGCCTTTGAACGGGTAGAACCTAGAATACAGATGGTTATGGTCAAAACAAAACATATATTCTCCTAAAAAGCGGACAGGTAGAAGTATACAGCAGTAAGTACTTCGGAACTCCGGAAACATTAAAGGATGCATTTAGCAACCTTAAAAAATGCTAGGTTTCGTAGATGAGTTAGGGTGGTTACAATAGGGCTACATTAGCTACATAGTAATCACGCAAAAAAGGCACAATTGATGTCGAGTTACGGAAATAGCCCTGCACAACTAACTAATTACAATTGGTTATGGTTTCCCCTATTCAGGTGGATACTGCGTTCCCCAATTCCAACCGATTCACAAAAAGTGATAATAAAATTCGAACTTCACGTCAAAAACATACAAACATAGGGCTGTTCTCCTTTTTTACCGACAACAAAACGCGATTTTCTCGATTTTTCGGATTTTTGATCATGTGTTACTACTACTTAGTGTCATCATCATCATCATTTCAGCCGAAAGACGTCCACTGCTGGACATAGGCCTCCCCCAAAGATTTCCACAATGACCGGTCCTGCGCCACCCGCATCCAGCGGACTCCCGCGACCTTCACCAGGTCATCAGTCCACCTTGCGGGGGGCTTACCCACGCTGCGCCTTCCAGTACGCGGTCGCCACTCGAGAACCCTTCCGCCCCAACGGCCATCGGTTCTACGTGCAATGTGCCCCGCCCACTGCCACTTAAGTTTAGCGATTCGGAGAGCTATATCGGTTACCTTGGTTCTGCTGCGGATGGTCTCATTTCTGATACGATCTCGCAGAGAGACTCCTAGCATAGCTCTTTCCATTGCCCTTTGGGTGGCTTTGACTACTTAGTGTACTTAATTATATTTTGTATGATCATGTGTTACTACTACTTAGTGTAATATTTAACGCCATCGTTTTCGACAGTTGTACTCGCCTCCAGCGCCTCTTCGGCTGCTTGGCGTCGTCGGGCTCGGAGTACTTGATGACGACGCCGTTGACAGTGTTGGCGTCGGCGGTGAGCTTGCCCGAGAGCCCGAAGTTTGGTTTCTCCTTGTCATCAGGCGCGGCCGCATCGTCTTTGCCCGCTTCGGCTTTGCCCCAAGTGTAGTCTTTTTCATCCACGTTTGTGAATCTGGAATTTAAATAATGGCTATGATTATCTTCTAAACATATATTAATATTTGTTACTTTATAATCTAACATGCCGTTGATAAGCTTTATGTCCATATACGTCATACTAACATTTGTGTTTGTTAGAAAGATAAATAGATTTATAGATTTTTATCAGTTTTATAAATATGGGTTCGATCCCTAAATAGAAAATAAATTGGTATTGTTGAAACTTTCCCTCGGAAGATTCAGCTCTTACGTTATTCTAAACGTAGGCTTCAGTTCCATCTATTTTGTTAGAGCCAGAAAACGTTTCATTTCTGAGGACTGCGATATTGTCTGTTACCGAACTTGTTTAATTCGTGTTCGTGCATGACACACAGCAGCAAAACAGCAGGTGCAATTAATGGTTATTCCTATTGGTAGAACTTAGGTGATTGCGTTAAATCTTAGAAAGGAAGAATGGAACAAAATCACGCCCTTTGGCGAGACTAACTCACTCACACGCTCTCTCTCTCTCTCTCTCTCTCTCTCTCTCTCTGGGGGATACACGCGCATACTTCTCCTTTCTTTCGAAGAATTATGATATCGTTCGCAGACGTTTCTGCTTAAAGCATTATACTCGTAATTAATTGCATTATTGAAGGTTTTAAGGACCAGTAAACTGTGTCAGCGATAGTAGATCCGTGATCTACCGTCGTACCTGGTCTTCCTGTCCCTGGGCGGCTTGGAGTCCGCACCGCGCTGCGGGCGCTCGTCCCCGTGCCCGGACTTGGCGCGCTCGTCGCCGCGCCGCCGCTCCTGGCTCTTGTAGCGCGACTCCGGGCTTCGAGATCTTGATGGCTCCCTGATTGGTCAACATACAATCATAAGTTTGTTTTGAACGCCAGACGGCGAAGGAATATGCTGCGCCTAGGACGCCAGGCATCACGATTATTGAACTGAACGGAGTCCCGCGTAAAGCCCTATTACATTGGCGAAGCTGTCGGCCGTAGCCGTCGTTGGAGTTCTTGGCGAGATTTTCTGATAACGGCCAAAGCCGACTGTGGCGGAAAAAAGCTTACTCCTTCATAAAATTCGGAGATAAGGGAGGAATGGTATTTTTCTTTACATTTTCGTTTATAAATCAAAATTTGTAATTTTTTTTAATTGTTTTAGGTAGTTATGCAGATTTCGCCCTTTCTAATGATACCCCACATGACCCAGTAACTAAACTTTTAATTTTTCCCCCTTCTTTTATCAAGCATTTTTCATTAAAATAAAATTAAAATGTGTAATAATTCTTCTCTCAATGTGTCTGCAATTGCATTAACTTTGTTTACGACTATTCCAAATTTCAAATCGGTAGCTTAAGTGGTGCTTGAGATTTTTAACGATGTGACAGACAGACAGACTGAGTCCCACCATAAATGTTCCTTTTTTACCATTTTGGTATGGAACAAAAAAAAAATGCTTTTCTATAGATTCTATATTTTTTTGTTATCACCCGTTATTAGGATGTAAGTAATTAGTAATTACATATGTTGGTTAAACCTAATTAGGCAGACAATATCATACCTGGGTTGGGGAGGGAAGGGTTTCTGCTCCGGCCGGAACGGGCGGTCGCGGCGTCCGTCGCGGGGCCTGCGGTCAAACGGTCCAATAACTCTCTTCTCTTGTCTCTAGCCACAGCCGTCACAAGACAACAGATACACAAAACGGTGTAACTTATCATGGATATTTATAATTAATGGTGATAATTGCATTATAAATTGCTGTTTTTGGATCAAACACTATTGCAGTTTCACAGTGAACATCTGAAGTTTCGCAGTGAAATGGGAAATTGGGCATATTAAATGTGGTTACGTAGGTGTTTTTTTACCGACAAGTTTTGTCTTCCATTTTTATTAAAGAAGCTACTTATTATTATATACATAACATTTTAAAACTTGTAGTTAAACTAATTCATATGAATAACGGGAATGTCTGCAAATTTAAATAATAATGAGTATATATGGTAATTAGTAGTTTTTTTAGTATTCGAGACAAACATGTCAAAAACACCTTCGTAGCGTTTTTTTTTATTGGTGCTATTGTCAGCGAAAAGAGGAGAATGACCTAATTACCCAGTTCCTCTGAACTGACTGATTGCTCTCTAGCAATAATGCAGACTTCAATCTCATATATTTCGTTATTAATTACTTTTTTAAACAACACCGCCTGCCCGATTTCCAGTAAACTATTGTGCATACTGATATCAGAAACTTTTTCTGAAAGAATACTGCATTATGTAGACTTTTGGTTTTTAATTATTAGCTCCCTGATAGCATTGTGTTCTATACATATATGTATTCGAATTCTGTTGAACGAATTATAAGAAAATTCATAAATGGAGGTAAAGCTGTGTAACACTGTCTTGGTTTTAGAG
Organism: Lathronympha strigana; assembly: GCA_949128165.1. Lineage (NCBI taxonomy): Eukaryota > Metazoa > Arthropoda > Insecta > Lepidoptera > Tortricidae > Lathronympha > Lathronympha strigana. The sequence goes on from OX421911.1 coordinate 9,907,304, forward strand.
GTTCATACAATTGCAAAGGTGCTAGGAATTAAAAAATGCTGAGCAAAAGTTTAGCGTTCGGATTTGGGGTCGGTTGCAGCGTTCCATATAGTAATATCATATTATAACTAGCTCAGTTCCTAACATAAACCAAAAGCAGTCATTTATAGACTTCAGGTACATATATTCATAAGTATCATAACCAAGAATCAAAGTGATCTTTTATTTAACTAATATATAGTATTTTTTTGTAAATCTAAGTGGGATCTAGATTTATGCGATGGCGTGTGACCGCAGCGAACCGGCGAATTTGTCGCGCGCGATAAATCAGCGCGACAAAACTCTGACATCACATCAGATAGCAGCATGCGACATAACTATAACGATTACATTTCGCATGGCTGCCGTGATCGAACATTCAATGTGACAGTAAAAGATCATCTTAATATTTGGTAAGGACATAATTAAAACTCTTCATAAAATAGGAATATAGATGGTTATTGAAGGATATCAAGGGCCGTGACTTCAAAATATTTTAACAACAACTCGGCGTTATCTTATCTGTATTATCAGTAAAATAACGAACAAAAATTCACCAACTCCAAGAAGCAATAGGCACTCCTATAGACTTACCGTGGTTCTCAAAACAAATCCCGAATTGACGATGATATACCTACTATGATGCTCCTATCATGGATTTTTCATTTTTGAAGTAGTCTTGAATTTCGATCATTATGTTGTTTTTATTTTGTCTCTTTGTCGCTCGTCTTAGCATTTGTCTCATTATCTCGCTTGTCTTTCCCACTTTTATTCTTATGTACTGCATGGAATCTCATTTTTATCTTTATGATATACTTCTTTCATGTTAAATATCCAATACGTGATTCTTTTCTCTGAATATTAACCAGCAGCTACCATGTATTTCTTTATCCATTGAAGAATATAAACATACTTATCACTTAATAGTATTACATTTTTAATGAAAATAGGATTGCCAGTCCTGCTCACCGAGGATTCTTATATTTTAAATGTAAAATCTATTTTGTTTAAAGAGATACTCAGTCTTTGATTTATTATGTTCACTAGTATTCATTAATGTTTCGGTTATATCTTATAACAAATCTTCCTCCGAATAATATATATATCTCCAACATCAGTTGTTTTTGAGTATAATAATAATAATGTAAGCCTAGAAATGCGTGTAGAAATTGTAATATTTCCTTCTTCGGGTAAGCTTTCAATGTTAAAAGGAATGTGCCATTTTTGAGATCATTCATCCCAGCGCACGGGTACGTTTTTCTTTAAATTATTCGTGTCCAGCGTCTCTTGATCTTTGAACTATCTGTGTATTCAGAGGAATGCTTTCTTCAGAATATAATGTGCATATATACAGTGCACAGGCATTCTTTCACCTTTATTGGTTATGAACTGTTTCCGGAGAAATAAATTACATTAAACCCTTCAAAAGTATGTGTTTGGATAAACAGTCCAGCTCTAAACAGTCATGTTCAATAAAAAACGTGTGCCTGACAATAAATCACATTAAAAATTATACATCATTACTTCATTACTTTTGCTTCACAGAAAGTGTCTACATTCAATTCATCACTACTTTCTGTAGTATCTGTAACAGACTGTATGTTATTCTCTCTCTTATTTTTGCATCTCATGCTGAAATATAATTCACGGATCCATCCAAAATTCTTCTTTTTTCTTTGTCTTTATATTAGTAGAATATTGTATAAAACAAAGTATTGAACTATAAGTATTTGAATATATACTTCCAAAGTAGATGGAAGACTTAGACATGGTGATAAAAAAATGCAACTAGTAGTCATATCTAGTTGAACCTTGTTTTAAGTCCCAGATTTGGTCTCCTGCGCATTTAGGGCTTGAAAAATGATTCCAATTCATCTTGGTCCATATTTTTTTAACGCATATCAAATATGCTTCAAACAATCTATAAGAACCGAATCACACATGCCTAGAGTATGTATCGTGTAATGTGCAAATATTAAAATATCTTTGCAACACCAACATGTTCTGATTTAACTCATTATAATTTTCTGTAGAGATGTCACTGTAAAAACAAATATAGTCATTTAACTTCGCGAATAGACACTTGCCAGAAGTTTAAGTACGTAAACTCATGTGGTGCGTTAAACAGCACAATATTTATTACATTCAACCAATCCATAGATAAAAATAAATTTAGGTACAATTTTTATTGAGTAATTATTCCGAAACAAGTTTGTTGGTAAATGGTAAACACGTACCTTTCAGAGCCGTAGCCCTCTTCTCGGAACCTGTCCCTCTTGTCCGGATATTCCCTCTCGCGGTACCTTTCTTCAGGAGGTGGTCTCCTAGGAAAATGCATAAGACACAATGTTTTAATAGTTATTTTCTGCCCTTCGACCGGCAAGCAGCCAATTGCAGGCCGCTACGCTAAACAAATTCACCGCTTGCCAACTGCGTCGAGCAGAAAAAGTGTGTACAGACCATGGCCAGTAAATAAGAAAACCTCAGATAGCATGTTTGTCGTCGTCAGCTTGGCTTTGGACAACAGTTACGAGTACACGAGATCTGAGGCATTTCTTACTTTACAGGCCTCGATTATTATACAAGAGGGCATACGAGGGGTGATCCAAAAGTAATGATAATCAGAATGAAAGACACATAAAATGTAAAAGAATATAATTTATTTTTCGACATAGTCTCCGTGCAAGTCTACACACTTAGACCATCGTTTCTCTAGACTATGAATTCCTTTAAAAAAAAAATCTTTTTCTTGACTTGTCAAAAATGCCTCCACAGCGGCCATCAATTCACTGTCATCCGAAAATTTGTTGCCTCTAAGATCTTCCTTCAGGCGTGGAAAGAGATGGAAGTCGCTGGGGGCTAGATCTGGCGAATACGGGGGGTGTTCAAGCACTTCGAAGCCTGCATCATGAATAGCAGCCATCGCAACACCGGCCTTGTGGGGGGGTGCATTGTCCTGGTGAAACAGGACACCGGCACGAAGTTTGCCCCGCCGCTTTTCTTTGATTGCTTCTCTCAATCTTCGTATCTGGTCAGCGTAGTAAGAGCCCGTAATAGTGGTTCCTTTTTCGAGGTATTCTATCATTATAATTCCTTCGGCATCCCAGAACACGGAAGCCATGACCTTCCCAGCTGAGCTTGCAATCTTGAATTTCTTTGGTGTAGGGGAACTTGGTCGCTTCCACGTCATTGATTGTTGTTTTGTCTCAGGATCAAAATGATGGATCCAAGACTCATCCATGGTAACAAATCGACGCAAAAATGTTTCGGGATCAGCTCGAAATTTTTCAATATTACACTTTGAAATCTTATATCGTATTTCCTTTTGTTCGGGCGTTAACATTCTAGGTACCCAACGGGCGGAGACTTTTTTCATGTGTAGTTCATCAGTTAATATTCTTTGAACACTGCCATACGAGATCCCCGTGAGCTCAACTAGATGCCTGATAGTCATTCTTCTATCTGTTAACACGAGTTTATTGATATTTTTTACATTATCTTCCGTAAGGGCCGTAGAAGGGCGGCCTTCGCGATGTTCGTCTTGAGTGGATGTTCTTCCTAAGTTAAACTCCTTCGACCAGCGTGCCACTGTGGAATACGGCGGAGCAGAGTTCGCTAGTGTAAACAGAAGTATTTAATAACCGCTCTCAACTCAATTTTCTCCATTTTTGCGGTATTGTTCCGACCGCTCGTGAAAAAACAATTGCAACTCAATGACAAATACATTTTTTTTATTTTTTTTTTCTTCTTTTTACTGAGGAGTCTCTCCTGCCAGTAACGCTATATGCAATTATTGTAAACCGATACAAAAAGTATTTAGTTATCATTACTTTTGGATCACCCCTCGTAGTTGTTATTTAACTCTCGGGCTTATAATGGGAACCGAGCAAGAGCAGCTTTACGAGGGTCTCAAGGCACGAGAGTTAAATAAACTTCGCCGCCGATTCTAATACAACTTTTTTCACCTCACTATTGCGAGGAAGTAAAAAAAACTATATACAAATCATTACAAATCTTATAAGTTAACTTGAAGAAATCATTCAAAACTCCAGGTCAAAAAGTATGAGGTCCGGGTACTTAGCTATTGCCAATTGCTTACCAAGTGTGGGTTAGACTAGAATTTAAAGATGCAACCGATTGCGCATGTTTACTACGGTCTTTAGTGGATAAAATGCGTTATTCCTAGCTAGTTCTAAAGGATAACAGGGCGCTTTCTGATTTAGAGAGGGGGGATTTATTTACCATGTTAAGGAAACAATATTTTGCATTGTTAATATCGGGAAGGCATTAAAACTAACACACGGTATAAAGCCTATGTTAAATGATTATGTAGTTGCTACATAATCGTAAATATTTTACTGTTTATTTTAACACTTCCTGCGCTTATCTACATATATTTCTCTCTGGCAAGACATTAAATTACGCAACACGGTTGCCGCGCTAGTACCATAATGTTTAATTTGTACGACTTTATTTTTTATTTACCTTTCCCTGTAATCCCTTCCATTGTCGAAGTCTGGTCGCTTAGGCCTTCTGTCTTCATATTGGTTGTAACGGTTGAACCCTAATAAAAAAAAGTTAATTACAAATCGCCTACAATAGCACCACAACACATTTTTCAATATTTTTTTTATATCAAAATACCTCTAGGATCCTCCCTGGAATGGTAATTGACATCTCTGGGGCGCTTGTGGTATTCTTCTACAGGTGAACGATGCTCTTCATACCTCTGGTTCCTAAAAACATGATTTGCATGTAAAATACACCAAAAATTGTAAATAACACCTATGGGGATTGTTACTTTAAATACATTTATCACAATCTAGATCTCATAACAAAATAAGAAAATCTTTAATCGCCTGAAAATGTTGGGATTGCTTTGACAAAATCTGAGAACTCATTTCACTATAGTAGGTACATATTACATACATTTTATGATTAAGTATAGCAATCAATTTAATGAAGTATAAATAGAATGAAGTAAAGACATCACATTTATAAATAGAATGGTCAGCTAGGAAATACCGAAAAAGAGCTTTAAAATTAATTTTAAAACAGAAAAAACACTGTTAAGCACAATGCAATGTATACTATTGTAGACAATGTGAAATCCTTTTTCTAAACAACACTGAGAATTAATCGTTTTTATTTAAAGTACCTTTTATATTCATCATAATGTTGCTGCCTTTGGCTATATTCCTCCTCATTGGAATGAGTCTGGTCATATTTCTCAACATTTTTATATTTGTTATATTGGTATCTGCAATAAGTTTGTAAATAAACTTTTGTGTTTAATGTTTTGTGAATGAGCTGATATTGGTGACTGAAAATGTTTTGTTTTAGGATGACTATTGGCATTATGAATGCAATGTTCAGATGGTTGATATAAAGCAAAATATAATGATGTTATGAAATAATGATGCCATATTTAGTTACACAATGCATTTTATATTTACAGTCTTGCCATTAGTAATGCAATTCCCGATTATTGTGCATTTGGATTCATGCAAACAAAAATAGGACTTGAGTTTTACAGTTGGGGTTCTGTCAAAATACCCGTTACATAAAAGTTATCATTCAATAATCATGGGATTTTCTGGGTCACTGCAACCAAATCAAAATTTTGGAATGATGGATGACAAATGAGAATTACCAAATCAGCATAATAAAAAGAGGATGAAGAATAATGTTCTAGAATTATTATGAGAAAAGGTCAATGATAATCTTTATGGAAATATTACTTGCTTGCAAGGCAGAACATGAAACCTTATAGAATACCTAATATGAATAGGAACTGTTTAAAAATTTCTTATCAGCAGTAAAGCTCCATATGAGGATAATGATTTGGACAGGAAGTTTGAAGATCTACCTGTCATTGCGTTCTTGGGGATAGCGATACTGTTCCTGGTATCTGCGCTCTTTGCTGGAGCCCCGATAAAATCGCTGCACTTCCCGATCCCTTTCAACACTTTCTGCTGTTGACTGATGATAATCACGCCTACAAGAGGTTTCAGTTTTGTAAAGCCCAAAAACTTACAACAAACAGATTAATATATATGAATGGAACTTTATAGAATAATTAACAACCTAATTAAAATTTAACGTAATAACACACTAATTTGCTATCCTATTACCCAATTTAAGATTTCTAAGGTGAAATATACGAAAATTAAGAAATAAACTTACGGATAATAAGTTCGAGGCTGGCCATGTTCTTCTGATGATTCGCGGCGCTCTTTGACCACGCTATGCAGACGCCGTTCTTGGGGTTCTTCTTCTTCTAAAACAATCAAATTAAACAATTGTTAGTACCTATAAATACCTATGTCAACTAAACAGAAACTTTAAGTTTTTACTAATTACTAACCAATTATTACACTGGCCGACGAGCTGCGCGCTCGCTTAGAATGTTTGTGTGAGTGCTTGTGTTTTCTCCTTTTTTTCGGAGAGATTTCACCCTCGCTTACAGAGGAAACTTCCTCGACTGACTGACTCTCCACGGGAGACTCCGAACGCCTCTTCTTTTTGCCATGTTTCTTCTTCTTTTTCTTATGTTTGCGTTTCTTTGAACGCCTCTGGTCGTCGGAATCACTTTCCGAATCTGAGGAGTCAGCACGTTTTCTTTTTTTCTTGTGCCGGTGTTCGGACGCGGATGATTCTTCACTATCGCTTTCCGACGAACTCTTTGATTCTACACTAGCAACAGATTCCTCCGATTCTTCTGATGATGATTGATGCCGTTTTTTAGACTTCATATTGTGTATGTACGGTGTAGATTATAGTGAAAAACTAAAATCAAACGCAATCAAACAAATTACAAATTCCACGCAAAATAACCAGCCAGCCATTACCAACACAGATAAGAAATTGAATGAATGAACGAAACGAGCCAAAAATCACTTTCGGACCGGAAGTAGCGGGGGCAGCTATCCTAATGAATGAACGTTTGAATGAAATAAATTCAGTTAAGTTTAAGATTATACTATTTCACGTATATTACAATAAGTGTAATATTAAATGCGTAAATGAATAAGTTTTTTATAGGCAAGTTTTATTAATTTTATTGATATTTTTTGAGTAGATATATATAATAAGATTCCTAACAAAAACACACTTGCTAACAGTCAATGTCATGCCAAGTCATAAGTCGCTTATGTCAATGTCACAATGTCACTTCAAAATATTTTCTTTGGGCAGCGTTTTATGCCGAAACTAAGTAAATTTGTATAAATGTTCTTTAAATCGCAGCTTAGGTGAACAAAGTATTTTAAGAACATCAATATTATAATTGATAGCGTAACATTATACAGTAATTTCGAGGCACGTACTCCTTTTAAGCTAAAACTTATCAGCTTATCGAGTGCAAGCCGTGCAATGGCTATGGCTATGAGAAAACGTAGCGGTTCGGGGTCTAAAAGGCACCTGAAAGAGAAGGTGGTACAGATATACGAATCGTTCTTCAAAGGAGATGACCTAACGAGCGATAATCCAACGTTTTGGGATGAATTCTTCCTTCTGAAGCCGAAAATCCCGCAGTTAGAAGCCGAGATAAACAAACTTTCGGTGGAACAGCTGCTGAACATGAAGGACAATATGAATCTTCTTGTAACTCAGTGTATTGAAATGTTAGGTCAAGAACACCATATAAGGTAAATGCAGCTTGCAATACTAACCTTCAAACAATGCATTAATTACAAGCATGAGTGTAGGTATTAGGTATCCTTAGATCATCTCTTCGCAATCTACTACCTCCCTAAGGTTGTATGTTTTAAAATGTAATTTAAAAGATGCCTATAGTGTTAAGTGGATTTGAAAGGTTAATCTATAAATATAAGTAATTTAACACTCTCAGCGCCATAGAACAAACGAAATTTCTGGTGTGGCAGGCCATGTGGGTTGCCGGCCGTCCACAACAAGTGAATTCCAGCAGGCTGCTCAGATTTTCATAAACTTTACTGGCAGGCCATGTGGGCCGCCAGTGTACCACAATTAGAAAATCAAAATCACCTGCAATTTTTCGGTCTTGACAAATCAAAGTCTACACCCAGCAGGCCAAAATTTCGGACGACCAATTTTTGGACCACTTTAATTTATCACTCGTCGTTATCACTCGTTTATCACTCGTTTAATTTATCACTCGTCGCACGAAGTTAAGGATCTTCGAGTCTAACGTTAAGTCAGTCTTATTGTATGGATGCGAGACCTGGTTTGTCAGAAAGGACCTCTCCCTTCGGCTGCAAGTATTTATAAATAAATGCTTGAGAAGCATTCTGGGAATCTTCTGGCCCCGGACGATAAGAAATACCGAATTATGGAGACTGACTAAACAGAGACCAATACACGAAGAAATCCGCGTTAGGAAATGGCGATGGATTGGTCACACACTCCGGAGATCCCAGGAATATCCTCCAAAGCAGGCCTTAGCTTGGCAGCCGTCCGGGAAACGCAGAGCTGGCCGTCCTAAATCCACGTGGCGCCGATCGGTGGTAAAAGAAGCGGAAGTAACAGGTCTCAAATGGGAAGATCTGGAGGATGCTGCACAAAATCGTCCCAGATGGAAGAGCATTGTTCGGGCCCTATGTCCCTCCTGAGGGATAACAGGAAATAAGTCAAGTCAAGTAAGTCAATTTTTGGACCCAGGGCTTCAAAAATTGATAACGCAACTAAACCCGTGATCGTGAATCAACACTGCCGCCGTTATAATATAACGGCTATATATATGTGTGTGTGTGTGTGTGTGTGTGTGCGGATTATAGACACTCAGGATGCCCCTGTAAATACGAGCGGCGTTCTATATATTATGAGAAGGACATGATGGATTTGTAGATTGCCAAAAACGCTGCCCAAGACCTTGAGCTGTAACTCATAAGTTGCCCAGACTTTAATCAAAATTAAAGTTGATCTCAACTTTAAGCCTGAAAGTTATACTTCTAATATTTTATATTAGAAATAAACGGACGGCATGTTAAAGCGCCGATAACCAATGTGAATACTTTTATGTTTATAAGTTTACTTATCTCACATCAGCAAAAGACTACTCCATAATTCCTTATGCTTTATAATCGTATCTGGAACTACTTGAAGTGGGCAATCTGGCAGGAGCAGACGGATTTTATTAAAGGCAAGGAAACCCGGGAGCAAATTTTATACGTGAGAAAGCTTACAAGCACAGTATTCTTGTTATCATCTGTTTGGTCAATTTAAACGCATTGGCATGGCAAAAACGCAGATGCAGAAAATTTGACGAGATTGATATATCACGCACAAAACCAATGAGATCTGGACTATTAAATCATCTGATAGAAAATGCATTGATGCCTTTCAAATGTGGTGGTGGCGGAACATTCTTTGCGTATCTTGGACTGAACATCGGACAGCAGGCTGTCAACCACGTGCCTCCGGAGAATTCTTGAATTCTTCAGACATATAGCCAGGAAGACTGGGGACAACCCAGAAAAGCTTATAGTAACTGGCCCGGTGGAAGGAAAAAGAACAGGATAGTCATTCCATTAACTCACAATAGTCCACACATCCTGACGGGTGCTGCCTCTGCATGCATCTCATAACTCGGGCAGATACAGCATCCGCTCGGTGTACCTACCCTGAGATTTCTTTAAATTGTCGAAAGACTTCACATTTTCCCATCGCGTAACACCATTGTTCCGTGATCGGAAAGACACCCGAGAGAAAATATTTAAGGCTGGATTAGTATATTAAATATTAGTATAATACGATCGGTTTGAGCTCTCGTATTCTCGACATTTATGTAAGGCGCCGAAACGTGGACTCTAAAAAGCTGTGGTGTGGTGCTGGCGAAGAACTAACATATATATCTTAAAAGAGCTTTACATTACTACACGGCTCTCCACGCTATGCCATGATTAAGTCCTAAGATTCTTCGGATACATTATGGGGTCATCAAAACATGATGTGGAGAAGCATATGATTCTAGGCCAAATGAATAACACTCGTGCTCATGGTAGAACCTGTCTGAGATGGACTGACACGATTAAGAGGTCGGCTGGTGGTTGTTTGCACCGTGCAGTACACATGGCCTATGACCGCACTCTGTGGAGACTGACTGCACGTGGTCGAGATCCTCAACATTGACGTTACGTTACGAGGAAAAAGAAGAATATAGCCATGAACAACTCGGTTTTTTATGGAAATGTTAAAAACAGGAAAGGACCATTTGCGAATTGGTGCCAAACCCAACAGTGCTAAGAGTTGTCATTTGATAGGTATTTTTATCGAGACTGTTGGAGCAAATACGCCGAGTAAAGAAGATGGACTATGGCAATCTCGCCATGGCAGACCATACTTTCGATGCGAGCGCGCTGCATTATCTCTACTCCGATAAAGCTAGATTGCTGGTCAAGGAAAAATGCTATATAGGACGAAAAAAAAGGCAATCAAGATTGGCCAAGCCCTTACTTTAATCAAGATTATGGCTGGTCGGTACTACCGGTATGGAAACGTATAATCCATAGTATAGTCAATAGTTCAGTGCAGTTAGTGACAGTGTAGTGAACACAGTGAGTTCGGTGTGCTTGCCGCCGTTTACATTGGATGAACCAAATCTGCAGTCGAACGATCCGGCGATTCCCAGATAGAATCATCCTCAAGCGGTTTTGTCATCGAGAGCAGTGCGCGCGGCGAAGTGGATTGCTTTGGCTGTACGCCCGCCTGCTACTTGATAATGGCATTCTAAGATGTCCAAAATATGTCGCGCGTAGTGACTAAAAATATGTTAGTGTTATCCGCAATTTGTTATAATAATAAGAGGTGGTCACAAAATATGCTATTTTCATTTTTGTGGGATCATTGCGTACCACGTGGCCTGCTGGTGAAGTTTACGGTTGGGCCCGCCGGCCGCCCATGTGGCCTGCTGGTAAAGGTACTGAACATTTATGAAAATTAATGGTGGCCTGCTGAGATGTACCTTTTGTGGGCCGCAGGCAACCCACGTGGCCTGCTACTAAAGCTCCTAAATATTCGTGGTGGCCTGCTCCACTCGAAATATTGTGGGCCGCCGGCGGCCCACGTGGCGCTGAGAGTGTTAATTACTACTAGTACTACAGAAGGTTTCATTTAGCAGGTCTAATGTGTATGGTCAAGTCTTATAGTATCCAGACTTCAAAGTCTTGTAATACTGTAGAGTTGACTATAGCTTAACTTACAACTAGGTATGTTAAAAAAAATTGAAGCATTCAACTTGAATGATTATGTCACTCCATTTACTGAAGTTTACAATTTTCTACTTGACTAATTCACATTTAATACATCATAACTATTAAATTTATTTTACTTACTCATAAAAAAATACTACATTTGTTGTTTGTACATAATTAAGTTCTATAGTTTTAGTTTCCAGATTATTATATGAGTTTTATTCTACTTAAAAGTATATTCTCCTTATTCTCAGGTTAGTGTATGCACTTCAGACACTAAGTGCCCTGCTGATGACCATGTATCAACGGCTAGGCACAGAGCCCAACAATGTGAAAACACTTCTCATTGGAACAGAAAATGTGGATGCTAAGATGCAAAAGTTGCTGGAGCACTGTAGTTCAACATTGTCTGGTAAGTTATTTTTGTAACAAACTTTTTTAACAAGTATACTAGGTTAACAGATACCTAAACATAGTTATGTTTATGTTATCTCATAGGCCAGATATTTGTAGGCTTTACAATGCCTAACTGTGGTCAGAAATAGTAGTTTTTTAAAGTTCTTGTGATAAAATAACAGTAATCAATAATATTCATAGCATTGGCTTCCATCTTGTGAAGTTTATAGTAGCCCCACTTGTATACGGTACTGGAATAAGCAATCAAACGAAAAATTTAGGGCAACACAATATCTTTATATAGAAACTGCTTATTCTTAACAAAAAAATGGGGTGCGGACGCGAGGCAGTTTGTGCGCGACATAGGCCGTCGCCTTAGGCAAAAGGGAGACGACCCCCGCTCCGAGTCGTTTTTGGTGCAAAGGCTGTCCATAGCTATTCAACGTGGTAATGCCGCGAGCGTTATGGGCACTTTTGCACCGGAAGCGATGGGGAGCGGTGGTATGACTAATGGTTGATTGACATGTTTCTGAACTGGGATAATTATATTAATAAATAAATAAATAAATAAAAATAAAAATAAAATGCATTTATTTCAGACCAAGATTGTCCATAAATTTACTAACTTACTTAACTTAACTTAAGAAATATATTCTAAAACTAACTTAAATAACTATCTTACATGCTAGGCTTAAGTGCAAGGAGCACCAGTGCCTGATTAAGCCACTATCGAGCCTATCGGCTACAACGGCCATGAGACTGTGGCGGCTGCCGCGCACCCTGCGGAGCGTCGCGGCGCAGCGCTTGCGCAGCGTGGCGTGGAAACCGTCCACGTGCGCGTCCGCGAACATACCTGACGCACTGCAGTACCGCGGCAGCCGCAACAGCACCCTGAAGGCGTCGTTATATTGTACACGTATGGCATTTATAGCCCGTTGCGTGTACCGCGTCCACAGACTACAGGTGTACAGCGATGTACAGTACGCTCGAAATAATGTTATTTTAACTTGCGCTGTACACCGGCTGAACCTGCGAGCTATCATATTAGCCCTGACGGCTAATGCCCTCCTTTCCCTCTCGATATCTGCGTCATCGCGCAAGTCATCGGTTAGAAAATGCCCAAGATATTTGAACGAGTACACCCTTTTTAGCTCTTCACCATTCAAACGAATGGGTGGGACATATGATGGGCACTTGCTCCCCGCCTTAAATACCATGAATTCACTTTTCGTGACATTATATTTCAAGTTATGTTTTCGTGCATAAGACTCACATTTCTCTATAAGCATTCTTATGCCGCCAACCGATGGGCTCAGCAGTACCATGTCATCGGCGTAACTTATGTTATTAAAACACACCCTATCTATATGACAGCCAACACGGGCACTGCTGAGCTCACTGATCAGGGCATCCACATATAGATTGAACAGTTTGGGGGAAGTCAACCCCCCCTGCCTCACACCACACTCGAGTCCGTACTCGTCGGACATCACCCCACCCCAACGAACACTATTTTTCTGGCCAGAGTACCAACACCTAAATATGCGTGTGAGTTCTCGAGGAAAATGCACTTCGTCAAGCTTTTTCCAAAGCAGGTTGTAATTAACGAGATCGAAGGCCTTACTGAGATCTAAGAAACACGCATAAATAGGTGTCTTCCTACGCGTGTAGTACTCAACGGCCTGCTTCAAGCAAATAATAGCACTCTCGGTAGATAAGCCGGCGCGGAAGCCGAACTGCGCGTCGTGCAATTTTAGGTACTTATCTAATTGTATGCTAAGCAGTCCGTCGAGTACCCTAGCTACAATTGTTGCCAGAGAAATAGGCCTATAGTTAGCACTATTCGAAATGTCACCGGTCTTGTTCTTGATAATAGGAACTACCACAGTTTTTGTCATAAGCGACGGTAAGTAAGAGTGACATACGCACAGATTATAAAACATCGCCAGTACTCGAGGCAGGTGAGGACCAGCGAACTGCAGGTGCTCGATGCTCAAGTAGTCGTGCCCAGGTGACTTCCCTCTCTTCATACCCATTATTAATTTTCTTACGTCACTAGCGCTAAAACGTGTCAGTGAGTCACCCTCCCGAGCACTAGCTTCGGGCACCTGCTGCGGCTCGACCTTGTCGACGGAGGTGGAACAACACTTTACATTAAACTGTTCCATAAACACGTTAGCGATACACTTCGGTTCAGAGATACCGTTCACACTAACAGAAAGACTAGGCCTAGACTCCAGTTTTTTTGTGTACTTCCAAAAGTTTTTAAAATCATTATTTTTATGGTGTGTGGCAAGCAAATCCATTTTGATTTGTTCCTGATGCTTTTGTACCCATCTTAGTTTCGATTTAAATACTTTCCGACTGTGACACATAGCATCAAAAACAAATCCCCCCCTGGGCTTGCCGTACAAAACCCAATCCTGGAATCTAGCCCTCGCCTCTCTGTGCGCATCGCTAACATGCTTATTCCATCCTATTACCCTCTTTTTATCATTGCTATCATTGCTGGGCCCGCTTGTGACGGATTTACTGCACGAAGAAGCTTCACATAGCGAGGATAATATTTTGAGGTAAATATTGTCAATTATCCTGCAATGATCATAGTTGTTCGTGCAGCAACCGGCACAACAGTCCAGAAGCTCAGAAGTAAAATCAATACACTTTAATAGTTCATTACATTTATTTGTGTACTTTTCTATTTCAAAGGAGGTTCTTTCCCCCCAAACAACATGCTTTTTATTCGAGATTACACTGTTCATCTTATTATTATTACATATGTGCTTAGATTTTACCAGGTCAAGATTACATTTTATTACAAGAGGGAAGTGATCCGAACAGTATACATCGTAGTCTATATAAACATCGCTAATAGTATCCAACGCGGCTGATGTGGTTACACAATGATCTAACCATCGTTTTGAGCCGTGCGTTTCACTTAAGTACGTATGCGCGTCCGAGTCTATGCCTAGTTTTACGATATCGGCACAAATCCACTCCTGTTCCTTACAAAAACTAAGCAACTCGTTGCAAAATAACTCGCCTGGATGGGCATTCAAATCCCCTAGTATAAAAACAGTTTCGACGCAGCTTTCTTTTGCTATAGCATCCATTTCGCTCATACACTGCACGAAATCTAGTAAGTTATCCGCACTATTGGTTGGCATGTACACGCAAAATACTACTATATGCCTATCGCCCGACACTATCTTAATCGCACTGATTCTGTCATTGTCGCACTGTATAACCGAGGTCGATGGGAAGAGCTTCTTACGCCATAAAATTGCAGTACCGCCAAAAGGCCTGCCGCGCAGAATAGTCGATGTGTCAACAGCTGATGTCCCCGTGCAGGCAAACTCGTCACTTATGCTGCTAAGATATCCTAGGTCATGAGGTAGAATCCAGGTCTCTTGTAAGGCTATTATATCAGCCGAGGTACACAATCGTTTAATATCATCGACTGACCGCTTCACACTTCGACAGTTAAAAGAACAAAGAGTAACTTCTTTTAGTTGACCTATACCCATTGTTTTGTTTATTTGTTCGAACTCGTAGCGCACGTAGCGCTCGTAGCGTCCGTCGTAGCACTGGTAGTCGGTCTGGAGCCCGACGCGTTATCCGTATTCTCGGTACGTTTAAAACTAGACGTTATAAAACGGCGAAATATAACTCCGCTCGGCCACAACTTCTCGTCCAAAAACATATTGACTTTATTTTTGCACACATAAAACTTATAAGCATTGTGATTGCTATTTTTATCTTTCATGATTATTTGATCTAGTGAGATATTGTCCTTGGTTTTTTCGCGTATATACTCCATGATATCAGATTTCGAGGTCTCCTTATGCACATTCGTGATCAGGATAGGTACTTTCGGTTCAGCCGCTCTAAACTTACAACTGATTTCCGCCTTGCCCAACTTTCCGATATGATGGTTCTTAGGGGCAGGTTTCGAGGGTTTTCCGACTTTAAACCACTCTCCTTCGCTTGCCACATTCGCAAATGTTTTCTGTGGGCTATTTTCCAGATCGGCTGCAGCAGGCAGGTTCCCCGATTCCGAAGCTTCCATTTGGCTACCGGCGCACGATGCTTGTTTACTTTGCGGTTGCTCCGATGCAATGGCGGGCGACCGCGGGGAGGAGGGTGGCGGAGAGGGCCGTTGTGCAGTGTCCGGCGCATGCGCACTCGCATTGGTTTGATCGATATTTGGTACTATGTCACTCTGTCGGGTCGGTGAGCAGGACGGCGACTTATGAGATGCATGCAGGCTCGAGTGAGACAACGTCTCGTCGTTACATTCGTTGCTTCTTGAGAATGCGTCAAGGTGAGTAATCCCCATTGGTCCGCTGTTCAAATATCCGCCACGGGCTGCAACGTTTACATTCAAATTCGAACGGTTCTGATAGAATGGATCACTAACTTCTGGATACCTTCGGTTCATGAGCTTCTTTTCCAGGTTCTCCAGCATGTCCATTGTAACATACTGTGACTTTATGCTTCGCAGTTCATTTCTAAGCACCACAATATCTTTCAAAAGCGATGTTACGTCTAAAGAGTCAAAATCCAGCGGCGGCAATTTATGCAAATCGCGGGCAGCAAACACTGGGAATTTATCAGGCTCGGTAACCCGGGCTAACTCGATAATATCATCAATATCACGGCGTTTTTTCCCATCGTTTTTTCGGACAATCTTCCTTTTTCGAGCAGGGACAGATAGAAATAATAAGTCCTTAGCTTTCTTGATGTCCGCCTCCGAGTAAAAATCCACACATATTTTGCTCAAACTCACATCGTCCATGAGATGTAACTTATTAACAACAAAACTTAAGAGTTCGTTGATCACAATATTACAACTATTGCACTTCAGCGTAACTGCCATGATTGCGCTCACAGCGGCTCGCTTAGCTAAACAACGACACGACCGTACGAACGGCTGCGCGCGCGCGACTGAGATTAATTATAAAGGCTCATTTTGCGCCTAAAATTTGCTCACATAGTGGTTATACTGTCTTACTGCTGAGCAAAGGTCTCCCCCACCTTCTCAACTCCTCCCGATCCAAGTTTATTACAGTGTCAAATTGATTTTTAGCATTGCACCAAAAATCAATTGAAACTGTAATTAACTTGGATCGGGCGCCACCATACAACCCTTTTTTACTAATTACATGCTAATTACGTATGACTCAGCTTATGGGTCATGGGCCTGGCGCGCACGCTAAATAGACAGGCATCCGCTTACAAAGCGGGCCAGCCAGACGATGTTAAGCAACATTTCTACTAACCATTTCTTTTTTTTCTGTTCATTGTTATCATTTTTATATAGTGATTGCAGGAGGTAAATTGTAAGAATAGGTAGTAATTTTCTAACCAGTGACCTTTAAATTAGAATAAAATGATAATTCAAACCGACACGAGTTGTAATCACGCCCACATTTGAACACGTACCTAATGTACTAACGCGTTCAAAATTGCATGGGCAGTTTATGAATGAATTCATTCATGAATTGCCTATGCACTTTTGAACGCAACACTCGCAGTTTTTACAAGCAGCGCCAAGTCACGGTGACCCAGACCCTGAGTCATATCAATAACTATTGACAAATAATTATATATTTTTCACGTTTTTGAAATGTGGATTTATCTATTTGCTTGCAACGCATATTCACCTCAAGTTTTATTATTTTTACTGTATTATACCTAAAGTAAACCAAACTTGAATATTCTAGGGTCTCATTGATTTGGGGGATTCATTTCAGTAAAAAAATCGTGTTCATATTTTTTTGTCCTTGCCACATACATTGTAAATATGGTTGTTAACTTTGGTAACACAAACAATATTGTGTCATATTACGTTGCATTTTTATTTAAATTTGATTTTACTCATGACTCACATGCTAGTCACGGGCCCTGCGGAACCTGTTGCACCCACAAGCGTGCGCTCGCCCCATGAACCCGCGCCAGCTAGCGCAGGCCCTAAAGCCTCGTCTACATTATTCGCGGAAAACGCTTGATCCCCCTGCTGCAAGTTTGGTATAAAACCGTAATTTTTTGCAAACATCTCGTTTTTTTTCGGATTCTTTCGGAAAAGAACAATGAAAGTTTCCGCTCTAATTTTCAACTCTTAATCAGTATGTATGTGCATTTGTTTGAATGTTGTTTATTAATGTGGAAGAAATCTTTTATTGAAAAACATTACAGTACGGAAAAATACGGAAAAAACGAAATTTTCAAATAATCATGAAGTAAACCATTTAATTTTTTACTGAATTTTCAACGCTACGCGCGTATTTATATTTAGCCGGGACATCGCAATTGTTTGATAGGCCTAATAAGCTAAAATAGTCAACAGATTATATGAATTTGTGCAACTGTCTTGGAACAGAGTGAACTTAATCTGTACAGATTTGTTGTCTATTGTTTTTCTAGGTGACGTCCCAGAAAGTTTGAAGTCCATGGTTTTAAAGCTGCTGCTAATAATTGCAACTGGCATGGACAACATAGACGACAACCCGCTGGTGGAGTATGTTATGATAAACTCGTTGTTTGAGCCTCTGATGCAGTTGCTGTGCACTTCCACTGAGAGACAGCAACATGGTGACTACTCATTTTGTTTACCTATCTACTTGTCGCAAAAAATGAATGTTTGTTCTAGAAGCCCTGAGCTGAGCGCATCCTTGTTGCATTCACGAAGCTATCTTCCCGATGACGGCCACAGCCGACTATGGCGATAAGGGTTGAGTAGTATAGTCGGACAGCGGGACAAACATAAGAAAGCATTTTTGCATAAGCTTTGCGCCGTCTCAATCACTTATAAATCCGAAAGTAACTTTCTGTCAGCAAAAGGTAACAGACAACCTTTAACTTTTATTACAGGATATGATGTGGTGATGCTGCTCATGTTTCTGGTGAGCTACAAAAAGCAGGAGTCTACTAATCCTTACGTAGTCAAACTGTCTATACTTGATGACGAACTGGCATTAAATGGGTAAGAACACCACCGTTTACATTTAACCGTTGAAAAACCATCATACAAAAATACAGACAAAGACATAGAATTTGTTAGAAATTTTAAAGTAAACCGAAATCTCAGCTTCACTACGGATGTTATATGAGTACAAACGAGTGAAAGAGTGAGTATAAGTACAAGTAAATTACTACTTCCTTTATTCCATGGCCCAGGGGCGCCCTTTGTTTACGTTTTGCACCGTAGCTACTTTTGTAAAAGCACAGGTCAAGTATAGACTTCCACGAAGAAACTGTCCGCGAAAATGTATTATTCTTATCCTTGTAAGACTTTGTGTCAACTTACTATTAAATCAATCACCTATTAAAATTGTGTGACTTATATTTATTAAAGGATATCTTTGTTGCAGCTATGGCCAAGTGATAACGGCAGCATTGAACGACTTCGTAATGTCAGTGTTTGGCGGCATGCAGGGCAATACAGGGGGCGGGTGGCTCTCCTCACTCACTAGTATGGTGGGCGGAATATTCCTTACCAGCGACGATACACAGCCGGTCGTGAGAGGACAGAGGAACAGGTATAGTGATCTTTGTGTATTATAGCATGTAGGGCGATACTGGAACGGGTGGTTCTCGCTCACTAGTATGGTGGGCGGAATATTCCATACCACCGACGACAGCCGGTCGTGAGGGGACAGAGGAACAGGTATACTGATGTTAGTGTAGCATGCAGTACAATACTGAGGGCGGGTGGCTCTCCTCGCTCAAGTCGCTCACCAGTATAGTGGGCGGAATATTCATTATCAATGACAATACGCAGCCGATCGGGAGGGGACAGAGGAACAGGTATAGTAATGTTGGTGTAACTAGCGTGCAGGGCAATACTGGAACGGGTGGCTCTTCTCGCTTACTAGTATGGTCATGTGTGTGTTTTTTTTTCTTTATTGAAAGAGCTTTGTCACTGGGTGACGATGTCGCTCTGTATCTACTACCTAACTAAATGTTACAATTATTTACGTCTTCTGACTTAAACCTACTTTAACTAACTTCTACATTAAGTTTGCAGCATCGGATAACGGTTGAGATAACATCCCAAGTAGCACACTGGAAGACATATAGCTCGTATATCATATATATTTAGATACTTAAGTGAAATATATAGCTATGACTTAGTTCTATATAGGTGGAGAGAACCCTTATGCAACCAATATAGAACCAAAAGGAGAAAAATTGCAGCCTATTTTTGGTTCTAAATTGAATCCATAAGAGATGTCACGATTACCTTAAGTGGCAATTAGAATTATGGGTGAAAGTTATGCGCAGTGAACGACATTTTTATTGAACGATTTTTGGTTCTAAATAGACTCCATAAGAGATCTCACGATTACCTTAAGTGACAATTAGAACTATGGGTGAAAGTTATGCGCAGTGACCGATATTTATTGAATGATACAAAAATAAATATTTCAGTTCGGTCAATGAGTGATTTATAATTGCGACGCCAAAGTTCATGTGAATGTGATCTGCCATTTTAATTTGGTATATGTCATCCGTTTGATAAGTGGTTAAAACTTCACGTTCAGCAGTTGAAATAAGCACGAAATGCTTGGGAATTTTTTGTTACTGTGTAACTATAGTATGGTTTCTTTGTAAATTTCGATGCGCCTTTGATTTGATCCAAAATATTTAAAAAGAGAGTGCTAAATCACGCAAGGAATTGACACTGATAAGAAATAAAACTATTAAAAACCGGACTTAATGATCGTAGGTTACGTACGATGTTAAATTAACACCATCACAACTATCAAAATTCTGTGATTATGCGTCAGTGTGATAAAATTCTGTTTACAATAATTCATTTTTAAGGACTCCATTTTGTAAACATGGCGGAAAATAAAAGATCTTACGATGTTTATTTTCACTTATTTGTTCTCTATTTGGAACTATTAGGTCTGAAAATCACTTATTTGTATCTTGCGCGTGGCAAAGCAGTGAATGCTATTACCAATTCTAATTAGTTGCTCTTTTTAGATCGCCCAGTGCTCGTGAATTAGGAGTCCTCAATACTGTTCCAAAATCCCAAATTGATGTTGTTGTAAGCAAATCTAGGTGTGTAGGTAGGGGAGAAGTGGGATGTAGGAGCCAGGTTTTGAAACAGCCATTTGCAATATTTCGATAGTTTTTGAACTTATTTATACACTGGTTTTCTGTCACCCACAAACATTTGACACATCTCTGCCAACTTAGGGGTTTTACCCCTAGATTTAGGGGGTAAACAAGAAGCGTGAGGTTTTTTAGGAGCAAAATATTTTTAGGGGTAAATTTAGGGATATTTGATTTTTCCATCCCATGTTTGAGTGCCATGGAAAAATGTGTTGATAAGCGAAATTATTACTGAAAATGAAATTTAAACTTCTCTTGGAATTCGATCGTTCTGTAACTTTCGCTTATTAACTCAAATGCAACAGTTTTCATACGTCAAATGTGCATAAACAACTAATATCAAGTTACGGAAAATACAAGTAAACAAATCACTTTTGTATGCGGAACCCTTGAATTTGTAATCAATTATTATTGACACAATTTTATTATAACCTATTTCAATTTATTTCTTTTGTATCATACAGCAAATTTTTGCCAAAGTTCTAATCATAAATACCTTTCAACAATACGAGTATCTTCTTCGGATTGTTGATTAACTTCATGGTTTGAATCGGTATCTTCTGTGTCCATCTCCATAATATTTCTTAAAGTATCTACGACCTGCCGATGATAATTTCCACATCTTTTAACTTTTTTCCATTTCGCGAAATTTATTTCTGATGAGTTTAATGTCTAGAACTTTATATCAACAGAAACAAATGTTCAAAACAAATTTATATCAACAGAGTGCATGACGCAGGAGGAATAATATATTTTGGCAGTGGCAATAGGAACAACAAGTACTTAATATGTCCTAATATTGGAACTGTGAGATCGTTAGTGGTTCGAAATAAGTGAATATAACTGCTTTTGGTTTTCAAGAACCTCCTATTGAGACTTAATTATGCGTTGGAGTGGCAGAAAGAGCCCAAACTTCATGTTCTAAATGAGTAGATTGATAAAACTTATAGATTTAAATACAACTCAAAGTTGTATTTGAGTTTATCCTGTCACTTTTAGTTGCTTAGGAACGTTTTTTGTTTCTACTTTATTACTTATGGTTGGGTAAAGTCGATTTTGCTACTTAAAGTTATATGCAGATTTTAATAAACACTGAATAAGAAGCAAAAGTGCTATATAATGTCCTAAAGTTACTTATAAGCAACTTTTACAAATAAATGGGAACATACCCTTATTTGTAACTTTTAATTCCAAATGACTAGTATAAAAGAGTAGTATATCACCAATAGTGGCTAAAGAAATAATTTTACAGCCCTTCTAGGCCTTAAAGTTGCAATTACTTTAGGTACCAAAAGGGCCGTAAAATGATCTCTTTAGCCACTATTGGTGATATACTACTATATTATACCAGTCATTTGGAATTAAAAGTTCCAAATAAGGGTATGTTCCCACTTATTTGTAAAAGTTGCTTATAAGTGACTTTAGGCCCTTATATAGCACTATTGCTTCTTATTCAGTGATAATTAAAACCTGCATGCAACTTTAAGTAGCATATTATATTATAAGTAATAAAGTAGAAACAAAAAACGTTCCTAAGCAACTAAAAGTGACAGGATAAACTCAAATACAACTTTGAGTTGTATTTAAATCTCTAAGTTTTAAAGTAGAAACAAAAAACGTTACTAAGCAACTACAAGTGACAGGATGAACTCGTATACCATTTTGAGTTGTGTTTAAAGCTATAAGTTTTATCAAACACTGTTAAACCACTCATTTAGAACATTAAGCTATAAGATAAGCTGCAAAATTCACTAATGTGCTGCTTGGGATGTATTTACACCCGCCAATTTTAAGAAAAGTCTCATCCGTAATCTCTGCGTACCGACTCGTTGCGGACACACTCCATCAAGATATGATATACATCTTCGTCCACATCACACTCAGAACATTTAGGTGAAGGAACTTTACGCATCATGTGTGAAAATTTATTTAAAGGTATGTGTTAGGTTAGGTTAGGTTAGGTTGTGTAAGGATAAGGATGGGTGGCAGCCACGGGGACGGCTGCCACCCGAACGATACAGGTCCTTGAGGAGGCTGGCGCACCGTACGCGCCACCGAGACGGCCGGGGGGTTTACACCTACCCCAGATCCGGGGCCTAACGGCCAACCGCTGGCGAGGCTGCGGAAGAGTACTTCAGCGTCCCTGGGGCCTCGCCAAACAGCGGAGAGGCGGCAACAGAGGGGTTTTTAGTGGGTACACCTGGGGTCTCATTAGCCCAACAGGGAGCCCGGAACATAACCGTTCCGGGTCCGTCCCCGCACCCGGACGGTATGCGTAACGCATTTTCCCCTCTACAAAAAAAAAAGGTTGTGTAAGGATATGTGTCCGCAATGTCCGCATCGAAGCCTCATTGCAAGTGTTGTATCAATGCTATTTAAATTGCTGTCGATAAACCGAGGTGCGCGAGGAAGTTGTGGCTGGACCGTTCTGTACCAAGTTCCCTTCTCCTGCAATTTCTGGTCAAAAAACTCACACCATAGTTCGCGACAGTGGATTTTCGCTAATCTAAGGCGGTCCGAGTAAGTAGGTAATATTTCATTTTCTGGAATGCCAATGTGGGATGGATCCATTGCCTTTGGACGGCTTTAGCCCCCGTTTTCGAGGTTCGTTATTTTAAAGGCCGGAATGTGCTCCTTTATACGGGACGAGATTGTACGCTTGGTTTGTCCTATGTAAGAGCTACAAACCCTCTTTTTTATGAAATAAGTGGCAAACGAGCAGATGTATCAGCTGATGGTAAAAGACTAGCCGCCGATGGATACTTGCAACAGCATGAGAACAATGATGGTGAATTGCTCGAGGCGGTGAACTTTCCTTTACTTATCTAATTTTAGTATTGTCAAAATATTGGTTGACAATTGCTGGCCACATACGTTCGGGCATAAACGGCGGATCTGCCAATGAATGTATGGGAATTTCGTCTGCCGGATGCCCGGCGGACATACCCACTATGGAGACTCGATGGATTGCCCGAACTTATATGGCTGGCAATGCAATGTCCCTTTTAGATTCTATAGTAACCTGAGCATTTATAACAGCGGCGGCGAAGAAGGCATGCTCCTCGCCCTGTACGAGGCGGCCCACCTCAACCGCAACTTCATGACGACGCTGGCGCACTCCTCCGCCGCCGCCTCCGCGCCGCCCTCGCCGCCCGCCACGCTACCCCCGCACCAGGTCGGGAAATACTTCATTCATTCTCAATTTCTCACCCAGCCAAGCAAGACATATGCGCCAGACC
Source organism: Lathronympha strigana (assembly GCA_949128165.1). Taxonomy (NCBI): domain Eukaryota; kingdom Metazoa; phylum Arthropoda; class Insecta; order Lepidoptera; family Tortricidae; genus Lathronympha; species Lathronympha strigana. The sequence goes on from OX421911.1 coordinate 9,931,254, forward strand.
ACGCACTTTTGGTCACGTATATTAGCTATATAATTATTAATAAAGCACGAATCAAATCATTTCTTGTTTATAATAAATGTTTTGATTTCATGTTTTTAAGTACCCACACAACTATATATAAATTGAAAGAGATGTCATATCATGTGCTACAGAAAAAGTGACCAAGGCCCCCAGTGCCCAGGGCTGGAATCGCACTAGACGTAAGTAGGATTGGCGGAACATAAGCGTTTAAAAATAAGAAAGGATTGCATACCTAGGACATTCGGACCCTGGCTGCCGTGGTCTATCGGATAGGGTGTCTACCGCGAAAGCAGGAGGTCGCTGGTTTAATTCCAGCCCTTGGCACTGGGGGCCTTGGTCACTTATTCTGTAGTAGGTATATGACATCTCTTTCAATGTATATATTAGCTATAGTGCAAGAAACCTGAGTATCGGATCGTTCAGCCTTGGAATAAAATCATAAACAATCCGATCGTCGGGTTTTGCCCTGAATATGTTAAAATTGGTAGGTCCAGCCTGTCCTAATTTCATTTTGCCGAATTTCACTTGGCATATCAACGTTTACCAAATTATAATTTGCCAACTCACATTTGGCCGATTTTCATATTCCAACTAGGTTAGGTTCGGGTTCGAATATGATATTCCGCAAAAGAGACTGTTGTGAAATGAATATAAACATATATTTTGAGATAAATTGTTTGGAAAATGACAGTATGGCAAAAAATATTAGGCGATACAATAATAACCCGTTAACATTAATAATGTTGGGTGGATGGCCTGCTCTAACGATAGGTACGCGATATCGATGACCGTGGAACTGATTATATGCTTTAAAGGGCAAATATTTGACACACAAAATATATATCAAGTGTAAAACTGTGTTTTCAGAGTCCACCAAATCCGGCACAAATTCAAGCGCTAGACAACGAGCAGCCAACCAACTTGCTAGTGACTTTCTTCCAATATTGGTTTGTAAATATTCATATTATTATTATATATATATGTATTATACTAATAACCATACACCATCACTGCCGTGCTGAGCATAAGAGCGATATCGAAAATTAAAATTTAACACAAAAATGTAGGTACAGTCAACCAATTGGAACCCTAGGCCACTGTAGGACTATGTCATAGTGACGCTGTAAATCAGATTGTAAGGAATCTCTTACTGTTTGTCATTTTGCCATGGTTCTAGAGTGGCCTAGGGTTCCAATTGGTTGACTGTTCCTTAAATTCCATAGCTTACGATTCTATTTTAAAAATCCTTTGTTTTGAAATATCGATAGTATGCTTAGCAGGGTAGATCACTCCTCTCCGCGCAAAAGGAAGCGTACTTCTATTATGACAGCTCTATGAGCACATCCTTTTTGGGACAACAAAACTTTCAATTGTTTAGTGTGTTTTTCGTTATAAGATTGTATACCTAATGTTGTTTCAAATACAAACAAATTTCATTTCATTTCAATGCCTATCAGCAGCGATTTTGATGATTTGTTTTTGTAGGCCTTCCTAGCGTAAGGGGCACCCTAATATATTTATTTATTTCTTATTTTGTTCATCCAGTTCAATAGTGATGGCGGACACGAAGACAGAAAGCAGCGTGAACAAATGCAGTCTATGCTTCATCACACTGACCTGCATCGTGGAGGAGCAGTTCGCTAATTCTATCATGCACGATCAGAATCTAACTTTTAAGGTAAGAGATTATTATATTTATTTTTCAAAATACACGTGGGATCTGTCTCCGCGCTGAAAAATTACAGATTTATAATTGTAGATACAGATTTATAGTTGGCGAATGTCCTAATTTTTGGATTACCTTATCAGTACGGTACACTTGATATATCTCTGGTTTGTGACTGTAAACATATCTACATTATTTAACTCAAAACACCGTTATAAAGTGGTCAGTCGGAAGGCTCTCTCCGCTGAAAAGGGCCACTCTCTCACGGTATTTTCTTGAAAACCACACTGAACAGAAAAATACCTTACCGACATGAAACGAACTATCAACGTGTCAAACACATGTTGTTGTTTTTTTTTTAATATTACCTATACCCTTATTATTTTTATACGTGATCGAAAGTCCGAAAAATCGAGAAAATCGCGTTTCATTCTCGGTAAAAAAATAAAACGGCCCATTTATTGTCGATTTACTTCACGCCCCCAAAGGATTGGTGCGTGAAAACGAATTATTGAACCAGTATTCGTTGTTACCGAAGAGTTAACACTATTGAATTTTTGGCCCGATTGTCAAATCAGCTCTACAAACTTTTAGATCTAAACGGCAGTTTGTCAGTCATCATCACCACAGGCCCAATGGCAAAGACGGATTAATCCGTCAAAGACCACAGAGCGACACAGACCTTAAAGCACATGCATAAAGTTCTACTTCAGTTTTTAACTCTGGTGAAGTGGCGCCTGAGTGACAGCTTCTGTATTTGACACGGCGTCGAAAAGGTTAATGAAAGAATTACACAGTATAAAATGAATGATAATTTTCAGGTACAATTATACAGACTGCCTATGCGTCATAGGAAAATAGTTCCAGAGGAGCCGCCGTCCCAACCACTAGCTTCTACTTTAATAGGTAATCACAATACTTCCATCAGTTCTCAACTCTTCAAAATTAAGACTTTAATCTTAAGTTTTTTCTTAATTCATTTCCAGATCTCCTAGTAGAATTCACGATGTGCCACTTATTAAAGAAGTTCCCCGGTGAACTCTACGAGCTTTGCGTCGGGGTGCTACTTAGACTACTTAGCTACCAGAAGAGATGTCGTGTTCGCCTAGCGAGAGATTGGAGGCCATTATGGGCGGCTCTTATAGCGCTCTTGAAGTTTCTCGTGACCAATGAGAGCACGCTGCTGAGGAGACATAATATTTTCATTATGGCTCAACAAGTAAGTTACTAATGTTACAGTGATATTATGCCTCAGCAGACTGAAGAGACCCTTTCGCCTAGCGGGAGATTGGAGGCTACTATGGGCGGTCGCTATAGCGCTCTTGAAGTTCCTTGTGAGTGACCAATGAGAGCACGCTGCTGAGACACAATATTTTCATTATGGCTCAACAAAAAAGTTACTGAAGTTACCTACTGTGATTACGACATGCTTACCAGAAAAGATGTCGCATTTCTCTAGCGAGAGACTACGAGTATGGGCGGCTCTGATAGCGCTCGAGTCTCGAGAGTTTACAGCTACTCGTATTTAACAATATGGTTGAGTTTTTGAATAGTGATCATTAATACTGAAATATAACTTGCAGGTGGTAAACATCTTCAACCTATTCATCACATTTGGAGACACATTCCTGCCGACGCCTGCCTCCTACGACCAACTCTACTACGAGCTCATTAGGATGCATCAAGTCTTCGACAATCTATTTTACATGGGTGGGTCATTGATATCCAACAGACCGGTCCGAACAGATCAAGCCACCTTGGCTGCTTGGTCGACCCGTCTAAAGCATTTAATTATTTACGGAAGTTTTAAAAAAACAAGCTTTTTAAATCCGTAGAAAACATATCTTCTTCTTCCTAGCGTGTTACCGGTTAATGCCACTGCTCAGGAAGCCCGGGGTCCGCTTCGACAACTAATCCCAAGATTTGGCGGACGCGCTTGTTTTACGAAAGAGTGCCATCTGACCTTCCAACTCAGAGGTAAACTAGGCCTCATTGGTATTAGTCCGGTTTCCTCACAATGTTTTCCTTCACCGAAAAGCGATTGGTAAGTATCAAACGATAAATCCGTGGAAAACATATGTAAATACATATGTTTTCCACCAAAATTGGCGTGATTAGTCTGTTTAGGAATGACCCTTCCCTTATATATCTAACCTTGGCGCGAACAGTAATCTTAGACATGGTAGGTATTCCGGAGTTTTGTACGTAATACTGAAGTCACGATCACGTTCGTGCGAATGTTACAAATACAAATGTCACCGACTCTGCGTCGCTTCTGTGCCAATTTGTAATGGGTCACGTATTACAGCGCTTCGCTACTCGACTGGCGACGGCGAGTTCAAGGCGGAAGCTCTACGGCTGGCTAACTGCTTGGTCAACGTGCGCGCCATCATACAGCACTTCTCGCCCAAGATCGAGTCCTGGCTCAACTCGCAGAGCCTGTCCACGCCTTCCGAGGATCAGGTAAAAAGAGATAATTTCTAGGAGCTGACCTTTAACGGGGACTAGGCTCTCTGAAAAAATAATTTGTCACAGAGGCATGATTTCGGAAGAAAGAAGATTTTCAATTCGTCGGGGTGATTTTGTATGTTTATTTCTATTCTAATGTGTACTATTCGTGAAGTCCAGCTTTTAAAAGCAACATTAGTCACTATGTTGGATTCTGATAATGTTATTATAGATGAATCAAGTAAAATATTTAAATATTGTAGAAAGCGATTTGGGTATTTCTTAAAGTATCACGAGACTCGCAGGTCTGGATTTGTTTTTATTAGTTAAACATTTTGGCACTGTGGCATGCCTTTTTTTGGCCCTATGCATATGTACATCGCCTTTTATATTCCACGGAGAGGTTAGTTTGAGTATGCAGCAAATACATACACGCCTATATTTGATACACGCGCGCGATTTCTATATAAAAGTATAATGTCACCTAACAATATTAATTAATAATTGTATGTAACTACTATAATAAACCAAATTAGACTACGTAATTGCGACAGAAGATTCAACCATGCAGTTTTGTTGATTTCAAAGGTGTACTCGATATTTAATTTTGAAGCAAGATTTATTTTTAAATGACGAATCGGTGGAGGAACATTATTCCAACATTTTATGGCACGATAGCGAAAACTCCCTTTAAATGCTGCAGATTTACATTAAGAGACTTGTAACATTACTGCTCGTGACGTTCTGGATTGGTGGTGGTTTTTAGAGAGCCATAAAAAAAATTCTGTTCTTATTCTCAGTATTCACACCCTGCGTTTGCTTTTTGTTGAGTTTTTATTTTGTCACTCCCCAGATCCTAGAGGTTGTCCGCAAAAACTACGACAGCTTGATCCTGAAGCTGCAAGAAGGTTTAGAGTGCTACACGCGCTACTGCGAGCGGTCGCACCGGGCGCTGCTCGCGCGCATGCTGCCGGTGGCCGCCGCGCACGCGCGCCTCGGCAGCGACGCCGCGCAGCTGCACCGCCACACCGCCGCCGCGCTAGTGCACTACACGGCTATACAGTGAGCTGCCGGGGGCCGCCGCGCACGCGCGCCTCGGCAGCGACGCCGCGCAGCTGCACCGCCACACCGCCGCCGCGCTAGTGCACTACACGGCTATACAGTGAGCTGCCGGGGGCCGCCGCGCACGCGCGCCTCGGCAGCGACGCCGCGCAGCTGCACCGCCACACCGCCGCCGCGCTAGTGCACTACACGGCTATACAGTGAGCTGCCGGGGGCCGCCGCGCACGCGCGCCTCGGCAGCGACGCCGCGCAGCTGCACCGCCACACCGCCGCCGCGCTAGTGCACTACACGGCTATACAGTGAGCTGCCGGGGGCCGCCGCGCACGCGCGCCTCGGCAGCGACGCCGCGCAGCTGCACCGCCACACCGCCGCCGCGCTAGTGCACTACACGGCTATACAGTGAGCTGCCGGGGGCCGCCGCGCACGCGCGCCTCGGCAGCGACGCCGCGCAGCTGCACCGCCACACCGCCGCCGCGCTAGTGCACTACACGGCTATACAGTGAGCTGCCGGGGGCCGCCGCGCACGCGCGCCTCGGCAGCGACGCCGCGCAGCTGCACCGCCACACCGCCGCCGCGCTAGTGCACTACACGGCTATACAGTGAGCTGCCGGGGGCCGCCGCGCACGCGCGCCTCGGCAGCGACGCCGCGCAGCTGCACCGCCACACCGCCGCCGCGCTAGTGCACTACACGGCTATACAGTGAGCTGCCGGGGGCCGCCGCGCACGCGCGCCTCGGCAGCGACGCCGCGCAGCTGCACCGCCACACCGCCGCCGCGCTAGTGCACTACACGGCTATACAGTGAGCTGCCGGGGGCCGCCGCGCACGCGCGCCTCGGCAGCGACGCCGCGCAGCTGCACCGCCACACCGCCGCCGCGCTAGTGCACTACACGGCTATACAGTGAGCTGCCGGGGGCCGCCGCGCACGCGCGCCTCGGCAGCGACGCCGCGCAGCTGCACCGCCACACCGCCGCCGCGCTAGTGCACTACACGGCTATACAGTGAGCTGCCGGGGGCCGCCGCGCACGCGCGCCTCGGCAGCGACGCCGCGCAGCTGCACCGCCACACCGCCGCCGCGCTAGTGCACTACACGGCTATACAGTGAGCTGCCGGGGGCCGCCGCGCACGCGCGCCTCGGCAGCGACGCCGCGCAGCTGCACCGCCACACCGCCGCCGCGCTAGTGCACTACACGGCTATACAGTGAGCTGCCGGGGGCCGCCGCGCACGCGCGCCTCGGCAGCGACGCCGCGCAGCTGCACCGCCACACCGCCGCCGCGCTAGTGCACTACACGGCTATACAGTGAGCTGCCGGGGGCCGCCGCGCACGCGCGCCTCGGCAGCGACGCCGCGCAGCTGCACCGCCACACCGCCGCCGCGCTAGTGCACTACACGGCTATACAGTGAACTGCCCATTCTGTCACTTACCAGCTCTTTGTCCCTGAAGCATATACAATGAGATTCATAAAAATGTAGTGAATAATTGTTTCCATTCGTATTTAGAATTTAGCGTTACGGAAACGGCGGAGTTCATGTTTTTTCAGTACCTGTCATAAGCTAGTTGAAAAAGTAAGATAAGTAAAGAAGAGCTCCGGTGGCGAAATGCAGTGGGAAATCATGAACTATATCTGTACCTGCCGTCTTCTTTTCTAGTATTGTGGCCCCTAACAAATACAAATATTTACCTATAAACGTTATGTTCTACTGCTACTGATGAAATTAATTTGCCTATATGTTATATAAAACCCAGAGAAAATAATTACCGTTCGTGAAATTTACCTTTTTTTTCGGCGGCTTCAAATCGATGCTATGACAACAGGCAGATATAGTGCATGTTTTGCCCTCGTATTATTACGGAAACGCCCGAATGTGTCATGCTCAGGGATCGGAAAACGGTATTTTTGCCGTAACGGTATCGCTCCCTCCGCCATGAACGGAAAGGATTTCGTTTCTGTTCTCGGTTACCGGTAAAAGAACCGTTCAAATAAGATACCGGTTTTGTTAGAAATTCGTTCCTGTGGAACGAAATTAATCGGTTAAATTGAAAATTTCGAAACAAGATAGAACGTGTATTGCTGTCTCTTTTATACGACTAATCGTGAGTACGCAACCTGCTGTACTCGACTTAGAATATTTTATTCCGATCCTGCTGTTTGCTTGCAATTATTATCGTTCATTTATGTTTAGTCTAGTTAATATTTATAATCGTTTTTATAACAAAATGCAATGTTTTATTTAGTTTCATTCAACTGTGCCGTTGTCTGTTTGTAATCTGTAATGAAATCTTGATAGTTAAATTTAGCTCATCTCCCGGTTGGCAATGCAATATTATGATGACATGGAGCTGATCTGATGATAAAGCCTGGTATCCAGGGTCTGATGATAGAGCCTGAAGGTGGCCATAGGAAGTCCGTAATAAAACGACTTAATCCCATCGAGTCTGGGCTCGTTTAATTTGTCTTGACGAGTATTTTGTCTCTTAATGGTATCAATCGAGGGTCTGGTAATGGTGCTGGAATGTGGATGTAAGAGGGCGTTTTTATTTTTTGTTGTACAAAAACCATTTTTGGAAAATTTAATTTTTTTTAATTGTTTTCTATTCAGAATCGCTAGCTCTTTCAATCCTAGTAGGAGAAAAAAAAGTGTCCCAAGATTTGTTTTCCATTTCGCCACCATAATTTCATTGATTTAGTATGGCGGTAGCGTCAATGGAAAGTTTGAAATTTGTATGGACAATTTAGGACACTTTTTTTCTCCTACTAGGATTGAAAGAGCTCGTGATTCTGAATAGAAAACAATAAAAAAAAAACAAAAATGGTTTTTGTACAACAAAAAATAAAAACGCCCAAGAACTTCGTTATAAAACGAGACATAATTGGAGAACAATTTTTTTACCTCATCGTATGTAACTCGTTGCTAACTTGAATATTCAAAAATATACAGGCTGTTTTTTTTTATATCCTTTAAATTTGAAAGGTTGCTTGTTACGTTAATAGAAGCTGCGTTGCCTTTAGTACCGTTTGGTAGCCAAAGTTTCGTAACCAGCTTCGGATTGGGAATAAAATCCCAACTCGTAACTGGCTTCAAATTGGGAATTTTAATTTACCGATTCGTAACCACGTTTGGTAGCTAGCTTCGAAACGGGAAATAGAATCCTGTGTTGTAACTGGTTACAAAATGGGACTTTTCCATTACCGATTCGTAACCACGTTTGGTAGCTAGCTTCGAAACGGGAAATAGAATCCTGTGTTGTAACTGGTTACAAAATGGGACTTTTCCATTACCGATTCGTAACCACGTTTGGTAGCTAGCTTCGAAACGGGAAATAGAATCCTGTGTTGTAACTGGTTACAAAATGGGACTTTCCCATTACCGATTAGAAATCAGCTTCGAAACGGGAAGTAGAATCCCGTGTTGTAACTGGTTACAAAATGGGACTTTATCATTACCGATTTGTAATCGCAATTGTTAGCCAGCTTCAAAAGCGGAAAAAAGTCCCGTGTTGTAACCGGTTAAGTATTTTTCTTTTGTCGTTGAACGCTGAATACATTACTTACCTATTCGAATAAAGGCCAATTTATATCTACCCGTCACCGGGCCGTCAACAACACTTATTTGACAGCTAGCCGACGGTGGCTGACGGCGACCGTCACCACATTCTTTGCAGAGGGCACGGTCGGGTGTTGGATGGGGCACGGACCGGGCTCGTGACGGCCCGGTGACGGATAGATATAAATTGACCTTAATGCTGACCTCTGGTCAACTTTTTTTGTAAAAATACTGTTCAAAATGTAAAGAAACATAACCTTTATTAATTAACATAACATATTATATAACAAAAATACAACTTTTGTAATTACTTAAAAACTACATGGGCATGCAGGTATCGTTTTAACATCCTAATAGTGTCTTTACTCCTTTTGAACGCTTTACTTCACATGTTAAAATGTGGCTTATACGCCAATAAGTAGTTGAAAAATGAAGAGCGAAAATAAACCTTATCTCTTAGCAGAAAAATCAGGTGAGAGAAAATGCGTTTAAAGGGTTTATTTTAAACAGCAAATGGGCTTGTTATTTCGATGCAATGACCTACGGTTATTTCACCGTTTTGTAGCTCTCTGCCGGCTCTATTAATTTCTGCTGCTATTCGTTCATATTCTTTTGATCTTTTCGTTTCGTTGAACTTTTTGTTCAGTTCCGACATTGATATGTTGTAAAATTTTGCTTCATTTTGCAAAATTTTCAATATTTCAGGTAAAGTTGGATTTTTTCGTCCAAGAAACCTATTCACTTTTGCATGCCAACCTTCTAAGCAGTTGTTCGTTTTAAAATTTTCGCCTTGGCAGTTCCATTTTTGAATAAACTCGTCGTTTTTTAGCCACTGACCAGAAAAATATGAGTTGAACTCAACCATGTTGTTTCCGTAATCGCATTGCCGACTTGAGACGTATTCTACTCCTTCTGCAATCTTGCTCACTGGTAACAAAGCCAGTGCAATGCAACGCGATACGTGCCTACGCTGGGTTCTCAGTTTTAAGTTTAGATTGCGAGCTTTTCTCCAAAGACTATTGCCAAAATGGTAGTAACAGCCTTTTACATCGATGCCTGGAAAAACTTTTGTAAAAGCATTCATAGCAGCCGTTTCAAAATCGACTGTTATTTTTTTCGGCTTCCAGGATTCCTTTTTTCCAGGATTCCTCACATCTGGACTTAAAAGTCGAGATAATAAGATCTCGTAAGTTTTCTCGTCCTGTCTCACCAGAAAAGCAAAAATCAGAGGAATGATGGAGTTTGACTCCTCATGGTATCCATGAATCGTATAAATTTGGCTAAAGGGACTCGGGCAGGACTTAAAAGTACCATCTGCTAAGTAATGTTTTATTTCCCTAATGCGTTTTGTATTTTTTCTGTCGAAAAATATTAAAATTCTGTCCTCCCCGTTATTAAAATCCGCAAGCAAAAACTGTTGGAATTGTATCGGTATCTCTATTCTGGACGGATCGTTATTGCGAATCCTTGAAACTGCCAAGTTTTTCCTTCTGTTACGATATAGAGTTGATTTGACGCTTGTAAAATTTGGAACGATATGATGCAAATGAACATTATTTTTCTCGAGGTTACAAATCATTTCTTGGTACTGTTTTTGGATTGGCTCAAAGTTTTCAGAAGTTTTCTTTTTAAGACGGTCGAGTTCTGTTATTATAGCGTGTCTACCAGGACTAGACAAACAATTCGACGCATGTTCTGACATCTTCGCAATCAATTTACGATCGGGATTTAAGGTAACATTTCCTCGACATCCTGATTTTGCACAAACCCAAAATGTTTTCCCATCGGTGTATATCTTTTTCTTGTGAAATTTACGGCCGGCAATTACCATACACTCACCACCCCTTTTAGAACTAACAAAATCTATTTGGGTCACGGTGTTTGACCTATTTGTAGAAATTTCGCAATATTCTGGGGAATAATGCATGGTTGTTTTAATTTATAATACTAGCACCATTAAATATCCTAATCTGGCATGAACTGAATACAAAATACTTAAATGTTCTGATACAATTATTACTTTGACAAGATAACATTGAAGTGTATCACTTGACAATGTCACGTTAGTGTCTTCGTGTTTAAAATAAAATAGTATTCAGAGTAAAAAGTTCTTATACATACTTTGACTAAATAGGAAGTGCAATTCAATAATGAAGTACATACGGTGTGGAAAAATAAGTCGGGCCCTGGAGAGAAACCACCTTAAACACCTAAGCTGGCTCATTTTACTTTTAGAAATTTTATCCTGAATAATAATACTATCGATTAGTACCATATAATATGGAGTGTTTGTTTTTTTTAATTTTAGTTGGTTTGAGTCCCGACTAGTCCCGAGCGAGGCAATCGAGTTTTAGAAAATCTGAATGCAGTTTTGTTTCTTTTTAAAAATAAATGAATGTCTCCTTTAAGTAAAATAAGCCAGCTTAAGGATATGAACCATAAAAACCAAACGTTGTCTGAAGTGCTTTCGCAATTTAGTCTCATCTCGTTGTTACGTGGTCCGTACCTAGCCACCAAATCTGGTTAGGTTTCGTACGAAATGGGAGAGAAAATACTGATTCGAAGCTGGCTACGAAACGGAAATTTTTAAGTCCCATCTCGTACCTAAGTTCTGTAGCTGGCTTATAAATGGGAAATCATATTTCTCATTTGAAAGCCAGCTACCGAATCCAGCTACGAGAAGGGAAAGTTATTCCCATTTCATAGCTGGCTGCCAGGCGGGAAACCATATTTCCCATTTGGAAGCCAGCTACCGAATCCGGCTACGAGAAGGGAAAGTTATTCCCATTTCATAGCTGGCTGCCAGGCGGGAAACCATATTTCCCATTTGGAAGCCAGCTACCGAATTCGGCTACGAGAAGGGAAAGTTATTCCCATTTCATAGCTGGCTGCCAGGCGGGAAACCATATTTCCCATTTGGAAGCCAGCTACCGAATCCGGCTACGAGAAGGGAAAGTTATTCCCATTTCATAGCTGGCTGCCAGGCGGAAAACCATATTTCCCATTTGGAAGCCAGCTACCAAATCTGGCTACCAAACGGTACTAAAGGCTGCGTTGTAGGTCGCTTATAGTCGAATCAAAAATAAAAATTTTTCGTTGTTCATACAAAGTAAATAAATTTTACATTGTAAAAGGTCCTTTAGAGTTACACAAAAGTTACTGACAAGTATGACAAAGTTTAACTTTATTCGTGACCGCTCATGCCAAAACATAGCTTAGTGGTAGATGGTTTGGTTAATAAGTGCGATTAGGCTGTTAGGTCCCAGGTTCAAATCCCAAGAACTTACTTTTATTTATCTTTTTTTTACACGTTGTAGATAACTGAATAGTAAGATATTTAAACCTTTTGAGGTTTAAATATTGAAAAAGTATACGAACTGATTTTAGGTTTAGTTAAAAAATCATGCGTAGTACACGCATGATTTGGGGGTATGAATGAAATGACTAAGTCCATGGGTTTTTTTTAATTCTTCGTTTCTCGAGAACCTTTCCGCCCCAACGGCCATCGGTTCTACGTGCAATGTGCCCCGCCCACTGCCACTTAAGTTTAGCGATTCGGAGAGCTATATCGGTTACTTTGGTTCCGCTGCGGATGGTCTCATTTCTGATACGATCTCGCAGTGGGACTTCTAGCATCGCCCTCTCCATTACTCTTTGGGTGACTTTGAGCCTTCTTATGAGGCCCATTGTAAGCGACCACGTTTCAGTACCGAATGTCATCACTGGCAGCACACACTGATCGAAGACTTTCGTCTTCAGGCACTGCGGAATATTGGATGAAAAGATGTGTCGTACCTTCCCGAACGTTGCCCATCCGAGTCGGATTCGACGATCAACCTCTTTCTCGAAATTGGGTCTACCTAACTGGACAGTTTGTCTTAGGTATATATAATCGCCTACAACTTCGAGTGTTAAGTCTCCGATTGTAACTGGAGTTGGTGCTACATGGGCATTTGACATAATTTTCGTCTTATCAATATTCATCTTAAGACCAACACGCTCGTAGGTCAACAAGCATCGTACACAAATCCTCCATGGTCTACGGAGGTACTCGCCGATTACATTGATGTTTAGCCTTCTCGAGTCCAGAGTCTTGAAAACATCCTCAAGTGCAGCGGTAAACAGCTTAGGAGAGATGACTTTTCCCTGCCTGACTCCCCGCTGCAGCGGAATAGGCTTCGAGTTCTGGTCTTGGAGTCGGACTGACATAGTGGCGCTCTCGTACAAACCCTTCAACACTTCGATATAGCTACTGCTATACGCTATAGTAGACTACTGTCTACTTGGCAGAGCTGGTCACCGTTAATCAAATAGTTAACTTCGTTAATCCGTTACAAAAAAAGTTAACTTCGTTAATCGTTAAAGCGCTACTTTTCGGAAGACTTAACGGAAGTTAACGTTAATCGTTAATCCGTTAACACGTGGTAAAAAGGGCATTTTTGAGTTAGTGATCTACAACTTATAATTAATCAGTTTCCTTCAAAAGTATCCAATTTTACCATCCGAGTACCTTTGAAAATTCAGGAGTTTTCTTAATGTCTCATGGCTTCCATCATTTGATCTGAAGTAAAATCAAATGCAACTATCTTGTAGACCTCCGAGGCTACAGACAAAATAACAATGTCTCAAGTTGGAGGACAGCTAGTATCGAGCAGATTCAATATGCCATCCCTGGTGTTCCAAATCAGGTCCACTGCAGCAAATTGATGGCTTGATTAAGAAAATACCCCAACTAATTATGAAAACCCTCCAAGCACGTTGGACGCGCCGTTCAAATTTGAAGGTTGGTCTGAATTTCTCAAGAACTCCATCATCAGAATATAAATCAAATCAATAAGATGAATGTCTGTGTTTACCGACCAATTCCACTTTGCCATCCTTGTTCTTCATTATCAGGTACTCTCCACCAAAATGTGGTAACCCCCAAAAAAATTTTTCAAGTAGGAAACCCTCATATCATAATGCATGTGCCGTTAAAATTTGAGGAGTTCTTTAATTTCTTCATGAATTCCATGAATTCAAAATATGAATCTCTAATAGGATGTGAATTAACAGACAGTTCCACTTTGTCATCCCTGGGCTCCATCATCAGCTCCACGCCACCAAATTGATGGTTTTTGTAAAGAAAAATGCTCGAGTTTCTTAAGAAAACACCCAAATCATCATGCATAAGCCCATGAAATTTGCAGAGTTCCCTCAATTTCGCATCATCAGAAATGAATTTTGAAAAAAATGGGACCAATCTGCAACCACCATGGATAATTTAAAATCGGTTCAGTACTGACGGAATTCTGACGTAACAAACATAAAAATAAAGAATCATAATCAAAAAATAAAATGAATTGAGAAATTCTTCTTTTATTGAAAATTTCGGGTGTCGAAAAGTCGGATGGAAACAAGTTTTTTGCCGCGTGGCGCGGTATTTGCGGTATCTTTTTGGTAAGTATTTTGGAACTGGATTAACGATTAACGGACTTGGGAAAACTTAACGGAAGTTAATGATTCCGTTAACATATTTTAAAGTTAACTTAAAAGTTAATCCGTTAATGAAAATGTTAACTTCGTTAATTAACGATTAACGGATTAACGAGTTAATGCCCAGCTATGCTACTTGGCACCGTTGGAGAGATTGTAGTACCGCCCAGGTTTCGATCGAATCAAAGGCTTTCTCGTAGTCCACAAACGCTAAACAGAGGGGCAGATTATATTCTTCGGTCTTCTGTATAACATGACGAAGCATATGGATGTGGTCTATGGTACTAAAGCCTCTTCGGAAACCGGATTGTTCGGGAGGCTGGAAGTCATCAAGCCTGCGTGCGAGACGACTCGTAATGACTCTTGAAAACAGCTTATAGACATGGCTCAGAAGTGAGATGGGTCGGCAGTTCTTCAGTAAGGCGTTGTCGCCTTTTTTGAAGGTCAGTACTACCACACCTTTTTTTTTTTACGTGGAGGAATGCATTTAGGCATCCCGCCTAGCCGGGGAACTAGGACGGGTATGTGGGACTCGCAGGTCCGGACCCGCACTACCCACTAAACCATCCACGGTATGCCCATCTTGCAGCGTTGGTGACGGTGACACGGGATTGCCCTAGGCTCACAACCGCGAACACCGCCTGCTGCGACAGCCGAAGCTGTCCCCTCCTTGAGGCCGAAGCCCCTGGAGCCGAAGCTCCCCCGCCCGAAGGTAGCGTGCAGGGCGACACCACACGCTGGTCCCTCATGACAACCTCCACTCCGGGAGCGAGATGGAAAAACCCCGGGTTCCACCCCCTCAGGTTGCCTTTGCGATTTTTTATAGAGGTGGTCATCCTCGCAGCCACCACGCCGGCGCTGGCCAGCAGTGGCAACCCCCGGTCCGTCATCATAAGCCCTCTGCCTAGACAGGGTACGGGACCGCAGTTTTATACAGGACAGCGGCATTCCTGTCAGCAGACCCGGAGGCCCCCTCACGCCAACACTCAGAAGTTCTCTCCCTCAATGAGAGTACTCCCTGTACGGAACCCCCCAACCCCCCCTGACAGGATATTTGCAGCACCAGTAAGAAATCCTCGGAATCTTCCAAGAGATCGCTTACCGTTGCCCCCAGGAAGCACCGTCCAGGAACCCTTCCCTTTTTCCCGGATCAACCGGATCAAGGAGAATGGGAAGAGCCCTGGCACTCGAGGAGGTTTCCCGTTGTAGCCCCCCCAGTACTACCACACCTGCGCTCCATGCCTTTGGCGTTCTCTCTTCCAGTAAGACGAAGTTGAACAACTTCTGAAGGGCCGTAAGGATCGGTTTACCACCCGCCTTCAGAAGTTCGGCTGTAATTCCGTCTTCACCAGGCGCCTTGTTATTTTTGAGCTGTTTAAGAGCCATTCTAATCTCGTACAGGCTGTGATGTCCGGGATGTCTTCGGTATAGTGTCGGGTCAGTCTAGATCCAGGGTCTTCCGCCAGACCAACTTCGAGTCTGCTAGTAGACGTGTATAGCTGTCCATAAAAGCTCTCTATCTCACTCAGGAGCTCAGGGTTGGATGTGACGATTCTACCATCTTCAGTTTTTAACTTAGCGAGCTGGCTTTGCCCAAAAGACAGAACAACTTACAAAAACTTTGGAGCCCTTATTTCGCTCAATGACCTCTTTAATACACTTAGTATTTAATTGGCGCATATCTCGAGTGAGGGATTTAGAGATCTACTTGTTGAGCCGCCGGTATAGAGTCGCATCAACTGAAGATTGTAGAACCATTTTACTCCTTTTATCGATGAGTCTTTTGAGTAGAGTCTGAGAGCCTTTTGGTCTTGTTTGTCCGTTGGGTTTTAAAAAACTTAGACCCAGCGCTATGGACAGCTTCCACAAAACCGTCGTTTAATTCGTCCACATCATCGCCTAGGCAATCGAAACAATTTTGGAGTTCCAGCTAACAGCTCTCGTGGTTTTGAGTTGGGAGTGCAGGACGGAGCGTAGACTTCATCAATCGAGAGCGTTCTAGCTTAGTAAATATATCCAATGTGCCTCTTACTAGGCGGTGATCGCTTCCAGTTTTGACCGTATTGATCACAGCAACATCATTGAATATATGTCTCTTCGTCGACATGATGAAGTCAATCTCGTTTTTAGTTGCACCGTCGGGACTCATCCAGGTCCATTTTCTGTGCTCGCGTTTCTTAAAGAAAGAGTTCATCATGTAGAGTCCCTCCTTCTCCAAGAAACCAATAAGTAAATGCCCCCGGTGGTTCCGACGTCCAACCCCAAACTGCCCCACTCTCAGCTCGTCACCATCTCTCTTGCCTAGTTTCGCGTTGAAGTCCTCCATAACAACGGTACAGGTTCTGGAGCTATGCATACCTTTTGAAATATCCTCATACATAGCCTCCACCTCGTCATCGGAGTGTGCCCAAGTCGGCGCGTACACCTGTATGACCTTCAACGAGTACCTCTCAGATACTCTGAGTATAAGGTACGGCACCCTAGTCGACACACTCTCGATTTTCACCACGTTGTTTACGAGGGACTTGTGGACGATGAACCCGACACCTCCCTGGGACTGTTGGTCGCCCTCCCGGAAATAAAGCAAATTGCCGTACTTAAGGATTATCGTATCCTCGCCCTCTCTTCGGACTTCTGACAACCCCACGACGTCCCAACGCAACTTCCTTCTCAATCCTTCCTCCAGTTCCGCTAACTTTTCGTCGGTCAGCAGTGGACGTGTGTTGTAAGTTGCCAGGGCCAGGAGTCGTCGGTGGTGTTAGCCGGATCTTTGCCGGAGATTCTTAGCACCACTGAACACCCCGTGACTTCAATTTAAGTGTTTTTACTTTTTTGTGTAACATTTATAGAAATCAAACTTTAGGCATATTGATAATTAGACAGAGACAAATTTCATACAGCATACGAGTATGAAGACGAATTATGGTGACAGATGAATAAGAATAAAGTTTTACTTTTACTCCATAGTAAATGTATGAAAACAGTTTTCTTTAATTTCTGGCTTTTTTGTACATTACCAAAAGTGACCCCAAGGAAACTATTGATACTAGATAGAAATGGAATCGATTGACATAAAGAAAATACATGTAAAAAAAAACTTTTTTCATTTTCATACAAATTGTATGGGGAAAGTTTTGTCGATTTATGGCTTTTCTGGCCGGAATTTTTTTTTGGTCCGATACAAGCTTTTGATCCTGGACAGGAATGGAATTGATTGGCATCAAAAAAACAGTTTGTTAAAAATGACCGTTTTCTCGCACCCTGTTTTTTTTCCCAAAATCTGTAAACGCCAATCTTCATTAATTTGAAATCAAAGGTAGGTCTCCTAATACCTATTTAGCCTAGCAACACGGGATCTGCTAGCTGCCCTCACTGACCCAAAATTTATTTCCACCCTGTTTAACCGAACTTAAGAATTTTTTAGAAATCGGAATCGGTAAACTGTAAATGTAGTTCGAAAATCGCGGGCTAAAATTTGACAAAAATTATATGCATGTATAAAAAAGTGAGACCCCTTAGATGATTTTTCCGAGTTTGTGTTATAAAACATGAAGCGTAGAATATTCCCTACATGATGGAAACTAAAATAGCACTATATGCCCGCCGATCGACGAAACAGCGCCGCCGCACGCAGACACATGTCAGGATCGGCTGGGTTTAACCGTTATTATTTCGTTCGTGCGAACGTTAAAATTACGTTATCTGTACTTAACGGTAAGCACGAACATTTCGATTTCATTTTGTTCGTTCCATCAATTTACCGGTTAATTGTCGAACGAAATAAAGAAATGGAATTAGAACGATATTAACCGTTAAGCGAATACCGGTTCCGATCCCTGCTTTCCGAGAAAATACCAGGGCAAAACATGCACTACATTTATAACAAAGTTGTTACAACGTCGAGTAATGATTTGACTCTCAGTAGACATTATAATATCGTGTGGAAGTACCTCTACTTTTTGTATTCTGGGGCTACAATTTTTACTTATTTATTGAATTACCATAATTCACTCATACGTTAATCTAAAAGCGAGAGCAATAATACCCTACTTAAGTGCCAATATACCTATTTATTACATACATGTATACCACACAATGTCCGTTCAGTTAGTTCCATCCCGATTGGCCAAAATACTGTCGGATTTTTAACTTCAACAATAACTTTCTACTAAATATGCGTGTATGACAGAGCTTGGGATTAATACATTGAGGTTTTTTTTATTTACATTCGAATTAGACACTCAATTATTGAGGCGATATTGCTAAAAAGATTAAACCAGAGTGTAATCTTGTTCAAATATCCAGATTTTATTGTATACCAGAAAAATGTATTGTAAAGGAACTATTTTTATAATTATTCTAAGCAAGATTAATTTAGACGTGGAACGTATTTTTTTCGAATTTCGAACCCAGAAGTCCCAGTAGAATTTCAGTGTTTAGCTGTCACCGTATCACATTTTAGTATTTAGTGTGTGGAGCGTTTCACGGGTTGATTATTCATATTACTTAAAATATTTCTATCGTAGTAATGTCTTGATTTGATAGTATACCTAATCATACATATATTTTGTCGGAATAACCTCACTTTGCTATTCAGTATATGGCAAAATATTTTATTTTTGTTAAAATAATTATTAAGACTGAATTTTAAGACGACAAACAGCATTGTTTCATAGTTTTTAATGTGGCAACACTAAATTAAATTTTATCAAATACCTATAAGATGAGATTTCAACCCTATATAATTAATTAATTATTCATAATGTACCCTGACAACCAAACCTGTATTACTAAAGGTTACCTAATCTAATATAAATATATAATGGGTTGTACTAATATTGATTATGAATGAATATATGATACATAATAAATTATTTTACCTACTAAGTGTTTCATTAAAATAAACAAGATTCTCTTTGGAATATATTTATTATTCTAATATAATTAAATAAAAATAACAGTAAGTATAGTATATTGATTTTATGGGGCATTCCACGACAATGTCCCTTACGAAATGCGATTCTTTGAATACTTCTGAAAACGCTTAAAAAGCGATTAATTATGTGTCTGATAATATTTCATGACTTGGCGAATTCTCGAGTTTTACGAATTTTATCGAAGTAGCTGCCATACAACGCATAATCCGCATACGGACAAGCGTTTCGTAAGGGACTACCCTCATGGAATGCACCTAAACTGGACTAGATTATATAGATTAGGAATGTTAACGATACAATAAACTTCAATAAAAATAAATCTTATATACAGATCTTAGGCGCAACATAAAGGTACCGATAATTTGACTAGAAGGAATTCTTTGGTTTTGTCATATTTTACCTTGCACTTTAACATAATTGATCATCATCAGTATGATTAGATAGAATAGATTGATAAATGTTCATTGATTAAGTACAGTTATTCAACCGACCGTGTTTTAAGAACTTATTGAAGCAGTGGGGCTAGAGGTAAGTAAACAGACTTATGAAAGAGTCGAAATTTCTTCAATTGTATCATTTGTAACGGTTTTACCTGAAGCTTTGATTTCAGCCAACGCTTCTTGTACTAGCTCTTCTAACTCAATTGGCAATACAGTTTTGGAAGTCAACTTTCCCTCATCACCATAATTAAATTCGTAATTATCTTCGGAAGAACTATCAGTACTTTTATCTTCGTTGTCACTATCTGAGGCTTTCTCTTTCATATCTCCGTTGGCATCTTCGTCATTTTTGTTTTCTTTAGAGTCATGCGATTTAATGGACGCCGTATCAGCACAGAATTCGTCGAGGAGCATCTGTGATGGGAATATGGGGATGTATTTTTGGCCGTCGCACCAATTTTCTAGTGTCTTTTCCAGTTCTGTTATACGGTTCGCTAGTATTCTGCAAAAAGGAACATGTTACTTACTCATTTAAACTACGGTGGTGCTAGAATAAGGACTGTAGTTGGTACAAGAGTTCTCAGAAATAGTAGGGGGTTCGCTCTTGTACTTCGATAGCCCCGTGCTCAGTGCACGGCGTTTTCTACCCTAGCCTAGCTGGTTCACGCAGACTGTATAAAGCGTGGGTGACGCTACGCAACGCGTCTCTCCAACTAAGCTGCTAAATATGTACTTAATTTTAGTGAAAATTACCACTTTATCCCTTGTCGATAAGGTCCATTTCCATATGATTCTTTATGGGTTTAGCGCCTTATCGGTCAGCGACAAAGTTACCTTTTAGTAAAAACAGTCACATATTTTTCTATATCTATACCACCTACATAACCTAACTTATTATCAGGCTACATTTCAGACTGCGCGAACTATTCTTAGGGCCTCTGTACGCTGACGCGGGTGCACGGAGCGGGCGTCTTCTACTAGGGCTGAAAGCGCTCGCAATTCTAAATAATTTTTAAGAAAAAAAAACCGACTTCATTTGGTTCCCGGTAAAAGTGAAATTAAGAATTTGTTTGAGTTAGCCAGTTTACTTCACAAATATCCAATACACCGCACGTGTACGATTGAAAATTGAGGAGCTTTCTTAATGTCCTAGGGCTTCCATCATTACATTTGAAGTATAATCAAACGGAACTCCCTTGTAGACCTTTAAACAAACAAAATAACAATGTGTTAAATTGGATGACAGACTGTAAATTAACGAGCATATTCATTATGCCATCCATGATTATCAACATCAGGTCCACTCCAGCAAAATGATGGCCACAGTAAGAAAATGCCTAAGCTAATTATGAACACCCTCTAATCACAATTAACCTGCCGTTCAAATTTGAAGAGTTCTCTGAATTCTTCTAGAACTCCATCATCAGAATATAAATCAAATCAAAAAGATGAATGTCACAACTAGGATAATAAGTAGAGCTAGGTTTATTAACCAGTTCCACTTTGCGATCCCTGGTCTTCATCATCAGATCAAGTTCATCAAAATTTTGGCTCCGCCAAAACACTGTTTTAGTTACTTAAGGAAACCCTCAAATCAGAATGCATGTGCCGTTAAAATTTGAGGAGTTCTCTCAATCCCTCATGAAGCCCATCATCAAAATAGAACTATAATCAAATAGGACTATCTTGAAGGTATTTCTTTACAAAGAAAAGATGAATGTCTCAAATCGGATGATAGAGCTGGGAATTAACAAGCAGTTCCACTTTGCCATCCCTGGTCTTCATCATCAGGTCCACTCCACCAAATTGATGATGTTCGTAAAGAAATGCTCGAGTGTCTTAAGAAACTACCCAAATCATCATGCATGTGCCTTTCAAATTTGAGGAGTTCCCTCAGTTCCTCATGGATCCCATCATCAGAAATTGATTTTGAAAAAAACGGAACAAATCTGGAACCATCTATTTTCAGAAAAAAAAATATTTTTTAAAATCGGACGATAGTCCTGGGAATTACCAAGCAGTTCCACTTTGACATCCCTGGTCTTTATCATCAGGTCCACTCCACCAAATTGATGATGTTCGTAAAGAAATGCTCAAGTGTCTTAAGAAACTACCCAAATCATCATGCATGTGCCTTTCAAATTTGAGGAGTTCCCTCAGATCCTCATGGATCCCATCATCAGAAATTGATTTTGAAAAAAACGGGACAATCCTGAAACCATCTATATACAGACAAAAAAATATTTTTTAAAATCGGATCATAGTCCTGAGAATTACGAAGCAGTTCCACTTTGCCATCCCTGGTCTTCATCATCAGGTCCACTCCACCAAATTGATGATTTTCGTAAAGAAATGCTCGAGTTTCTTAAGAAATCACCCAAATCAGCATGCATGTGCCTTTCAAATTTGAGGAGTTCCCTCAGTTCCTCATGGATCCCATCATCAGAAATGGATTTTGAAAAAAACGGGACCAACCAGGAACCGTCTACTTTTAGAAAACAAAAAAAAAATTCAAATCGGTTCAGTAATGACGGAGTTATGAGTGAACATCCATTAAAAAAAATAAAAATAAAAAAAAAAAAAAATTCAGTCGAATTGAGAACCTCCTCCTTTTGAAATATTGAAGTCGGTTGAAAAAAATCCAATTAAATAAAAAATTGTTTTTACGACAACAAAAAATAAAAACGCCCTGCGCGCCTTTAGGCCCATTAATGTTGCTCATACTATTTTTCTATAGCCGTGCGCCAGCTCCGTGCACCCACAGCAAGTTACTGAGAAAATAAAAAAAAAGTACGAAATAATATTATTTACTCATATAATTATTTTAATGATGCTTACTGATTAGTTTTCCTTTGATGCTGTAGAGCAGTTGACTTATCATTCAGGGCTTCAAAAAGACCTAAGCAAATTGATTTCAGTTCTGCCGCCGAAGTTCTTTTCAGGCCAGTTTTGGAGTTCACTGCCAAGTATTCTCGAACTGAAAAAGAAAAGTATTATTAACTTATTGTGGATCAAAGTACATGATAGCCACGTAATTCGCGGGCTTGGGTTACGAAGTGTCCGTGTACCTACTTATTGTAAATGTTTGAAATACAATACCTTGTTTCTGAGTCATTACATCCGCAAATCCTTTTGACAAGTTTAGTGAATTACCGTTATGTCTGTTTTCGAGCAATGTCTGCGAACAAAAATGATAACATGAAATCCGACATTGTACTTCCTGTGGATAAAATAATTCGCTAAAAATATATTTCAAGTTTTTTGTATTATCAAAGTCTAACTTAGGAAGCTCGACTTTAAGTTAATGTAATTAAGGTCGAGATTACGAGATTTACTGTCCTATTGGTTCTCGATTAGTTTCTATTATCTGCCAACTGTGACAGACAAACTATATATGCATACTCAAAAAATATGTACAGATGTTTTTGGGGGAAAAATCGCTTCTATATTTTAAAGACTATCTTATTCGTCGCATAAGTTCATAACATATACATATATACACGCGATCAAAAGTGCATGCAATGCAATTTGGAATGCAATAGTACAGTCAACATCAAAGATATGAATACAGCCAAAGTGCCAAAAATATGTATAGACGACCATAATGTTCAGGCAATAAAGTCCTGTATACACTGACTGTATTGATATCTTTGTTGCTGACTGTACGCAAGAGTGAGGTGTGCCGTAACTACGGCAGATGGACAGGATTCAACATGTGAAACTTAATATGTTTCGAAATTCACCGACACAAACGTTAAAAGCGGAATACCGCGTCTAATAAGACGTCGCGTTTCGTTGGGCCCGATCCGCCGTCTGGTTTGTTCTAAGCTCGTGTTCTTGTATTACACAGTTATATACCTGGGACCAGCACTACTAAACAGCCGCTTATTAACGTCAACCAAATTGAAAAAAACACCTTATATTTCGTTAGAGTCCTTTTTATAATTTCCTTTTCAACTTGCAACTGTGTTATCCTCTCATGCAGGTACTTGTTCTCCATCACCAGGGCATCTAGGTCCACCACCGGTTTCGGTGCGCTACCTTCCTTGTCCTGGGATTTGACTCTATTGGCTAGAATGATGCTTATCTGATGGTTCAGTCTTTGCACTTTGTTTTTGTAGTAATCCTTATCAGCAACTAGCTCTTCTTTTTCGTCTAAAGTGGCCCGGTAGTCAAGATGGATTTGTTGGTACTGTAAAACAAAACAATATTCATGAATGATGTAAGTAGCTCCATAATAGAAAAAAAATAAGTTTTTATTTTGGAGTTTTTAAGCAAAAGGGTATTTAGCATAATATTGTCTTCTATTACCGCAATAAAAATTCATTGGAATGAAACTCTTCAAAACTTTTTTCTCTTGTCATGGTTTTCTCTGCAAATCCCAAGCCCAATTCAATCCAAGGGCAATCTCATTCTTTAATCCCACTACAGTATGTTATTCCCTGGGAGTTGAAGACTAAGGACCCCAGGAATTTGCGGGTGTGGGACATGAGGCTTAGAAGTTTTCATTTTAATGTGTTTCATTTCAATGAGTATTTAGCAGTAGCAACAAAACTTTAATGAAAATGTAATTCTGTTTTCTAGGTAATTATAAAATATGTACATTATATTTATATTAAAGAACCAGGAACAACAAACATCCTTTTGAACTAGTGTCACTTTCACTTAAAAAATAAATTTCTATTATGTTTTAATGTTGGCTGCCGAGGAAAGATGATCAAAGATAAAATAGTGATGACTTTTTTTAATATTTACCTTTTTCTGAATTTTCTCCAGGTCTTGGACTAACTGTTCATAGTCATCTGGTGTGTAGGATACAGTAGTAGACTGTGTCCTATTCCCTATATTCTCAGTGGAGTCTGTCCTTTGCAGTTGCTTTCTTAATGCAATTATATCCCCTGAAGCTTCATCTAATTTACTTCTAAGGGTTTCCACCTGAAATTATTATTTATGATACCAAAATTTTGGTAGTTATGGCATGTTGCAGAAAAATATTAATATTAGTGAAAATCCCAAACTTTCAGACCACAAGACTATATTTTGTGCTTGAGTTTAGTAAGCTTTGCTGTTGTTGATAAGTTTTATTCCCAAATCAATATTTATGGTTTTGGCTCCATAAAGGCAACCAAGAAAGCATTACCTTTAAAAATGTCAAAATGATTGAGTTACTTCACAAAATCACACTACATTATTTTTAAATGCTAATATGCAGAGGGGGTAAGTGGCCTGGGTGCTGCTGGCCAGCAGAAATTGAGTTTGCCCCGGGAGCTAATACCTCTACATACGCCCCTGCTAATATGCAGACCCTAATCTAATAATACATAAAAATAAAATGAATGAGAAAAAGAATGATACCTCTAGTTTCAGCATGTCATTAAGATCTCGAGTCCTGGCAAGTAGCTCACCACCACTGATAGTGTATGTGGGGGTCAGCCTGCACATGCTACTGTTCTGCTGGTGAGGGGTAGATCTCACACTCTTTAGTTGTTCCACTAACACTTTGTATTTATCCCTCTCCATACTGCACTTGTCTAATTCTTTGCCCATTATTGAAAGTGCATCGATTTTACTCTGTAGTTTGCTTTTCAGTACAGAATTCTGAAATGTATGATGATTTTCTTACAAGGTTGAATAAACGAAAATAATACTGCGTTGTTGCGTGAAAGGAGTGTTTAAAGTATACCTCTAAAATGTAATCATCTAGTTGTTGGTCTTGAAATTTAACTTTCGTATTCGCTGCTTTGGTAAACATTGTGTTTACAGTTTATCTATATTTTGAACGAAAGCTTGACGTATACAAAATCGATAATGGTTTGAGTACTCGAATCTCGTCTTTAAAAACACACGTATTCTTTTCTTTGTTTTTCATCACATAACTTCATTAAATAGTATGTTCTATTGATTCACATCCAAGCATGTGTATTTTCAAGTACTAAGATTTATTTAATATTTAAAACTTCCCCGCGTCTTGCATTTTTTAAGTTCGCGGCTGCTTTGCGGTTTGACCACAGACCACCCACAGACAATAAAACAGTAAGTAAGGGAATAAATAAAATTACTTCAACTTCAAACGTCAGCAAACCATCAAGCAGTTTCGTTCGAAAGTAAGTGATTTATGTAATATTATTTACTTGTATTTTTTTTAGTATACAGTACACACGGTGCTACATTACCGCATTAGTGCGATAATGAGCACTTTATGTGCCTGCATCAAAAATTCAAAGAGCCAAATGTACTCTAAAACGTTGTACGATACACGTCCGAAGAGGTAATTTGCAACTCGTGTCGATTTAAAACACTCCCTCCGTTCGTGTTTTACTCTATCGCCACTCATTGCGAATTTCCTCTTTTTCGCACTTCTATGTGATGGAAGACCTCTTTCAAATTGCGTATGCGTGGGTTGCGCAAATTCACATAGTTACATAGTTTTGTACCAGCATCTACCATATATTATTTTTTTCGTACAACAACATTGCTCCAAACTGTCCTTATCCGTTGTGACCACGGAAGAAGGATCAAGGACCTACTTTAGATTTAAGGTAGGTAGAGGTAGGTAGTTACGAGTAGGTAATTTACACTTACTGTATATATTTCGAGAATAAATGATTTATATTTCATCTTCGAAAAAAAAAAAAAACGGAAGAATAACTAGCGTGGAAGTAGTACGATAACTGTCAAATGAGAACAGTTTGGAGCGATCTATATTTTGGCAGTGGATTTCTCAAATGTCGTAAGTCTAACTTAATCACGTGCCTCTTACAACATTTGTAAAATCCACTATCAAAATATGCGACCAAGTTAAGTTGTAATGCATTGATACCGACTACCAAATTACAACGATGTGTTTAATTTGGCTGCTTGGACCTATTGCATCAAAAGAGATCAGCAAAACTGTTTTCAACCTACGGAATCGGAGAAATAACAAACATATATACATCTCTTTTAGTCACTTACTTTACTTGGTAAGGAAGTGAAGGACGAGTTTATGACTTTGATGTTTTCAGTTTTAACGGGAGGCTTGGTTGTGACAATTGCTGTCATTCTGCGCGCCATTTGAAAATTGTTTCATATTATGAGAAATGATTTATGATTTATTTATTAAAAAGTCGTTATACTTTTAATTCCAAAGAGCAAAAATAAGCGAACATAGCATACCCCATGTTAAGGAGTCCTTCCGTGTGAAGATCCCAACAGTTAAGCGTAGACCTACTGATACCGCCTTTTCTCAGAGGGGTTACTGACATGATCAGCCACATCTTGAAGTGTGTTTCAATCAAACCCTATTTCAAGCCGTAGAAGAAGATGCCACAATTCTTGATACCCGTAAAGTACACCTCTACAAGATGTAGTAATTTACAGGTTTGAATATCAATGTGGTCTCTCATACCGGTTATTATATACCAGACGTAGCTGTACAACAGAAAGAGATGGCAGTATTGCGTAATCTCTCTTACTCATAACTGTGTCCCTTATCATCGCCCATCATGGCCCATTGTGTGGACCGGCAATTATATAAAATCTTGGCTTTGTCTTGGCCCAATGTGTACTATGGACAGCGATAATAATATTGAGACTGGCAGCACTGATGGTTGGCACGAAATGTCAGTCCAACTCAATGAAACGAGACAAGACATCGTAAATTTGTTTGCTTGTAGTGTAGGTACTCTACTCGCCGTAGTTTCTTTGTATTCGGTAGCAGATGTTGAGCAAATTTCTAGCTCGTGTGAACTGTGAGGAATATTTTGATGCCATGCGCTTGGGAAACTTCCAAAGGAGTCGGCTCCGTTCATCATAACGCTTGGCGAGAATGGCCGCTTCTGCTACTGAGATCGAGGAATTCTTAAGCGGCCCCCTTGTTTCTTGGGTAAGTGATACCTTTGGTTTTGTTTCTTTGAGTGTTATAATGAGCCGTGAGACAAAATCACACAGCCGTTCCGCTTGAACGAACTTGCGTTTTTACTCATGTTGTAGTAATGGTAATTTAATGTCTTTGTAAGTATTATAGGAATACAAAAATTGTTTCATTCTGCTGATCGTTATACTTCAGTGAACAGAGGTATGTCGTAATAGTTATTATTGCAAGTTTTATGTATTTTTAAGTTAGGATTTGTCGAAAATATTTTGATGAGGTGAAGTTTAAGTTTTATGTGTTTATGTATGTTTTCTTATATTTGTTGCTGTGAGCATGGTGTCTTATCATGTCACTGATAATAACGAACTATTTTGTAGAATTTATGATCACATTGATATGTGATAATACTTCATAAACATGTAATTAGGTCAGGCTTATGACACCTCAGAGATGCCCCTTGAGTGATACCTACTGGATAACTGGACTAATGTATGGAACATATTTATACTCAAAATTTGGTTGTAAATATAATAGTTTAAAAAACTCATAGATCAGGGAAAAAAAGTTACAGTGTCCTTGCAGGGTTCATAGCTGATCTCTATGGTAATGTACCACCTTATGTGCCTATGAGAGCAATAAATAACTACTGATTAGGTACTCAATTAAAATAGTAATTTTGAATTCCTGTGGTATAAACAAAAAAGTTCATATTTGATCAGATTTCTTTAATTCATATTTATTTCAGGTTCAATTAATAAAATAGTTGAGTTCTGAAAGAGTGATGAAGAGTTAATGAAGAAAAGATGCCACAGACAAATTACAAATATAATACTGTAAATGTTCCTCATACTGTATTTTCTCCTTTTCAGTTAAAATCATGCCTACCAAGTCCAGAATGTATAAAAGAGTACTCTGCTCTCTTCAGCGGAGAGATCCTACAGCAAGTCTACCTCCTGATAGACCCAGAACCTTCTTTTCATATCACAAAACTAGCTGGCTTAGAAGACCAAGCATTAATATTAGGGAGGGTAAAGAACTTTGATGCTATCATCAAGAATGTGAAGGGCTTGTATGAAGAAGAACTCGGGATGACACTTTTAGTGGTACCAGAGTGTATTTGTTTGGGCAAAACACCGGAATCCAGAGAAGGGTTGGAGAACATGAAACTGCTGATATTATTACTACTTGGGGCTGCAGTGCAGTGTCCCAATAAGGAGACATTCATCACTAGGATTAAAGAATTAGATGTGGAACTACAACACAATATTGTGGAATGCATCAAACAGGTATGTTTTTGTAATTACATAATATAATATTTGATGATTATTATTGCTTTAACAGGAAATGTAAAAGTTAAGCAATTATTTTTAGAATATGCAATGAGAAAGCAAAGCTTATTGATGATTGGCAAAATTTGGGCAATTACTATACCTTTGCATCCTTGTATACTTAATCAATTTAATCATGTTTTGAAATCTTTTAGAAATTTAGGTTGATTAACAAATTCAGAAGCAGAAAAGCAATTAAAAGGTTACATTTAATTTATCTTATACAAATATATGTCAAGTGATACAAAAAAAAGGCTTATTATTACTAGAATGACCTTCACTTCCCTGAAAGGGGAGTTTTCTAGTGAAAACTAAAACTACCAAAGCTATAATTTTCCATTTTTAGCCATTAAATAAAATTCCTGAAAGAGTAGGTAACTGCAACGATTTTTTTTTGGCAATTTTAATGCAATACAATTTAACCCGGATAATTAAGACCTTGATAATAAACATTTTTTTATTCATTAAAAAATCACAGGATTTCATTATTAAAAGAAATATTGAAAATACATAAAATCCACAAACACTAACATTTAAACTAGCTTATAATTATGAATAAAAAGCTGGCTCCAGCTTGATGCCTTGTCTTGCCTTGCTTCGATAATTAGAATACCTGTATAATCGCAACAAAGTATTGGTCCCGGTCCCTTGACAACGATAGACCTCTATAATTTAAATTTAAGTGCCTGGTTAATTGAAATTCAGATTTAAGATTTTTTCATAAATAGAGAGACATTTTTATTTCTTGCACCATAGTTACTGAGTGGATTGGCTGTGTAACCAAATAACGAAAAAGACATGCGAACAAAGGAAAATATAACCTATAGCTATACACGTAAGGGTTTATGAGTGAACTCTCAAATCATTAAAAATGTTTCAATCAAGTTCAGTTAGAATATTTTTTCTGTTTTTTTTTTACCTTATGTTCTCATTAAAAACAAAGTGTATGCAGGTATTGATTATTGAACCCCTACACATTTGCCTTGTATGTACATACCTGTGTACTTAAGTACCTATCTTAAAATAATTTATTCTGTCCTGTGAAGAATTAATGTTCTTAGGTACAATGCAACGAAATTATTTAAATTTTTCTCAGAATGCAGAGTACCTACTCTGTCTTTCATAAATCATAATGGACCTTGACATAAAGACTTAAATTTGTACTTAAGTGTCACTTTTCGCAACTTAAAATTTCGTAACAACCAATGTTTGCTGACGAATATTTGCTGCACCCATGTTTGTTTAGTGTAAACACTAACATGGTCAGTTAAATGTAAATCAAAGCAAGTTGAGGATGAAATACTAACATTGTTAAGATAGTTGAAATTACTAATATTTAAGAGTAAGATACACCACTTTAGGCATGACACAATAGTTAAAGGGACATTAGCATTTTGACCATTGACAATTTGGCATAATTTACAATACCCACATCGTCGTCGGAATACCCGCATATTCGGAATTCTCACATCCTCTCTCTTCTCTGTAGTACGTTATTCATTCCTAACACAGCTGGATACCTTAACAATCGTTTTAATTTTCTTTCTTTCCTTAGATGTGCTCAAAATCTCTTGCCCCCCCTAAGTCGTCTACTAAGGTTTAGAACAAATCCCTTTGTTTTCAGTCTGTCTTAGGATATGGAATGCTTTGCCTATTAATATCAGACATGCTCAATCCTTGTACGATTTTAAAAAACGTTTAAAAGAACATTATTTATCCCTTTCTTAGTCCTTCTTTGCTTAACTGAGTTTACCCCTATTTTTGTTTTGTCTTGGCTACTTGTGTCATCAAGTCATCAATTCATCATACTTACTTATTTTTACATCTAAGTTTGTAGTATGTGTATGTATTATATGTAGTGTATTTTTTAATTTTTTTTGTTATTTATATATGTGTACTTAATGTATTTTATTTGGTAAGGTATGTTATTGCTGTTTTTGCACTGCCCTGTAATGTGTATCCTTTTACTATACTCCGCTATTGGAAGGTTGTCTGGAATAGATCGCTCTTTAGCGATAAATCCGCCTGTTGTCCCCTACTTACTTTAGTGCTTTTGTCTGTGTTTTCTGTATAGTTTTCTATGTAGTGCAATAGAAAGAAACTTATTATTAGTATTATTCCCTTTATTCATTTTCTTTCCTACGTTAGGCTTTTAAAATATGTCTATAAAAATAAAATATAAAACAACATGTAAATATAAACACATTATAAAAAACCTAACCTAGAGTGCCGCCGGCAACGGAGTAGGGCCCAAGCTGCTGGTGGTTAGGGCTGCAGAGAAAGGAACCGCCGGACTAAACGCGCCGTGTGCATCTGACCCTACCCAGCATTTTTAAAATGTTTCGCACACTTAAGTGTTTAAACTAATCCTCATACTCAAATAACAGTCTTCAACCCGTTTTTTACACTTGTTTAACAAGGCTTATTTACTGATTAAATATGCAAGCATCCCTGGACGCCTACCACGAACATCGAAAATTGGCATTGACGGGAAAACCTCTTTGTCACTCCAATATGCATGTGTGACAGAGATGGAGATACAAATCCGCAATCGTTCGATTTTCGTGGTATAGGCCCTGGGTTGGCGAGCCGTAAACTTGTTTGCTGCCTTGATATAATAAAATATGTAGCCTTTCAGAACCCTAAAGGCCTACCTCCTAAAATTCAGGGATTTCAAAATTTTCGTATCTTCTCGTTCGCTACCTACTAGATACCGATTCTCGAACTGTCGATGTCCAATGTATGTACAAGGCCTGTACGAGGGGTGATCCAAAAGTAATGATAACTAAATACTTTTTGTATCGGTTTACAATAATTGCATATAGCGTTACTGGCAGGAGAGACTCCTCAGTAAAAATAAGAAAAAAATAAAAAAAAAAATGTATTTGTAAATGTAATGTAATGTTTTGTTTTGTAAATGTATTTGTCATTGAGTTGCAACTGTTTTTTCACGAGCGGTCGGAACAATACCGCAAAAATGGAGAAAATTGAGTTGAGAGCGGTTGTTAAATACTTCTGTTTAAAAAAAATGTGTACTAAAGACATATACGCTGAATTAGTGGGGACACTAGCGAACACTGCTCCGCCGTATTCCACAGTGGCACGCTGGTCGAAGGAGTTTAACTTAGGAAGAACATCCACTCAAGACGAACATCGCGAAGGCCGCCCTTCTACGGCCCTTACGGAAGATAATGTAAAAAATATCAATAAACTCGTGTTAACAGATAGAAGAATGACTATCAGGCATCTAGTTGAGCTCACGGGGATCTCGTATGGCAGTGTTCAAAGAATATTAACTGATGAACTACACATGAAAAAAGTCACCGCCCGTTGGGTACCTAGAATGTTAACGCCCGAACAAAAGGAAATACGATATAAGATTTCAAAGTGTAATATTGAAAAATTTCGAGCTGATCCCGAAACATTTTTGCGTCGATTTGTTACCATGGATGAGTCTTGGATCCATCATTTTGATCCTGAGACAAAACAACAATCAATGACGTGGAAGCGACCAAGTTCCCCTACACCAAAGAAATTCAAGATTGCAAGCTCAGCTGGGAAGGTCATGGCTTCCGTGTTCTGGGATGCCGAAGGAATTATAATGATAGAATACCTCGAAAAAGGAACTACTATTACGGGCTCTTACTACGCTGACCAGATACGAAGATTGAGAGAAGCAATCAAAGAAAAGCGGCGGGGCAAACTTCGTGCCGGTGTCCTGTTTCACCAGGACAATGCACCCCCCCACAAGGCCGGTGTTGCGATGGCTGCTATTCATGATGCAGGCTTCGAAGTGCTTGAACACCCCCCGTATTCGCCAGATCTAGCCCCCAGCGACTTCCATCTCTTTCCACGCCTGAAGGAAGATCTTAGAGGCAACAAATTTTCGGATGACAGTGAAGTGATGGCCGCTGTGGAGGCATTTTTGACAAGTCAAGAAAAAGATTTTTTTTTTAAAGGAATTCATAGTCTAGAGAAACGATGGTCTAAGTGTGTAGACTTGCACGGAGACTATGTCGAAAAATAAATTATTTTCTTTTACATTTTATGTGTCTTTCATTCTGATTATCATTACTTTTGGATCACCCCTCGTAAATGAAGTAACTGTGTGCTAAACTAGTCACAATAATTATTTACTAGTGACGAAACGTGTCACATTAATAATTATGAGAGGTTCTGTGAGTTGTAGGTAGGCAATATGAGTGTTAAATCAAAAACGGACTCAACAGAAAAAAAAACTATTTGATACAATTTAAACTTTCGTGAACCATACTGACTGTATTTTTATCACAATAGGCGATACATAATTCGAAGTTCATCGTCGGACAGAGCTGTCTGAGCCGCGAGGGTGAAGACATAACTTTGTTCAACAGTGCTGTTTATTGTGATAAAATTACGTGAGTTTTAACCGTTTTTTCAATATACAAATCTATAAGTAAGTATAAATATGGAACCAAATTGCAAGAGGATCAGTGCTGAAATGCCGCCTGTTCATGCGAAAAGTCGGA
Organism: Lathronympha strigana; assembly: GCA_949128165.1. Classification (NCBI taxonomy): domain Eukaryota; kingdom Metazoa; phylum Arthropoda; class Insecta; order Lepidoptera; family Tortricidae; genus Lathronympha; species Lathronympha strigana. Next base: position 9,964,537 of record OX421911.1, read on the forward strand.
CAGCGGGACAGACACGCTTAGGAATTTTTAGCCAAGCTAAAGTGGAGACTAAAATTTCGTATATGTATTTGTACAGTCAATTGCAAAAATATGTATCAACAAAATCCTCTCACAAATATGGTGCTACGCTCTTATTACAGCGGCGGAATAAAATGCTTTGGGACATATTTTTGTGTAAGGTGTATACACCCATATTTCTACACTTGACTACCTCCTCGTGCGACAATGTCGAACCACCCGGAGAAAATTAGCCTACAAAACTACAGTTTTGCCAAATCGACCAAAACAAGCATTTAGTACAAAGCCTATCTAAACTAGGTAATACATATTTTGCTATTTTAGGTTACCGACATGCAAACAGTTGTATTAACCCCAGATGCTGTAGACCTCTTTCAATCTCCCGCAATGTTCAACCACATGAGGCGTCTAGCTAAAGAAAGAGACCATTACTTACAAAACTGGGCTACGGTAATGCTTAATGAGGGATTGTATGAAACCGAGAATGAGAATAAGAATGGTACGGCCCGGTCTACGCAGAATGTCAGTCAGAGTAATGGGGAGAGCCAGCATTTGGCGGTGGAGCTTGCTGATTGGAAGGCACGGTTGAGAAAGCAGAGACAAGAACTGTGAGTTTGGTATTTTTATTTTTTAATTCGAGTACTGGCAGGATTGTTTTAATTCGAGTACAGGCCTTGGCACTCTTGACAACAGTAGTGCCGTGCGACACTTTCTCTCGGAAAGAAGCCATTATTTAAAAGAAGAAGACTTCTCTCTTGACGTCACAATGCGCGCGCTGTCTTGTGCTAAGCGGGCTGATTGTGACGGTAGCCTGAAACCGATAACACAGATCCCGGTCGTTGCGATCAGAACATGATAGAGTATAAGTATATGTTTAAAGTAATATTATTAACTTTTTTTTTACAGAGAAGAAAAATCAGAACAACTGTCTGAATGCCGCGAAGAGTTAGAGCACACGAAACTAGTTCTCACCAAGTTACGGACAGACAGCCAAGAATGGTTTAATGAGGCCAGGAAAGCGGTTGGATACAGGGACGAAGTGGATGCTTTGAGAGAGAAGGCGGAGCGATGCGATAGGTGGGTTACCAAATTTTTGCGCTGGCAATTTTCTAGGTGGTATTGTTCTGAAATCGGGTTTGCGATCCGGATCCAACGCATACTTTATACATTTCGGATCCGCATTGCAAACCCTATTTGCATCTCTTTCATAAGTAACAAATACACAAAATACTTTTTTGCGCGCAAACTGTAAAGGAGTGACACTGTTTCTGATCAGCATGCGACAAAACGCTTTATGCAAGTATTGTCCTGTTCTTATATATCACTGGATTTAGAAAATAGTATCACGAACATAAACACCTCTTGCTACTGGAGCAGTCAGATAAACGTGGCGTCTAATTTCAGTCAAAAACTTTATTTAATTCGTTTGCGAAATAATCTGAACACACCTTGTACTTAGTTGTGTTATTTCTTTTTTTTAATTAGGCTAGAACAAGATATCCAAAGGTACCGTGATCGTCTCGCCGATGCAGAGTATTACAAGACCAGGGTAGCAGAACTGCGAGAGGATAACAAGGCGTTGATGGAAACCAGAGATGCCTTGGAAGAACAACTGCAAAGGGCCAGGAAACGGGCGGAGCAGTGTTTGACGTTAGAAGCGGCGATGATCAAATTAAAGAGAGAGGCTAATGACATAGCTCTGGTAAGGATTTCGTCTACTAAGTACATGTAATTGTTATTAGTAAAAGGTACCAGTTTGGTATAAAGATTTGTTTAGAAATGATCCTTATCGACAAGTGACAAAAAAGTAAAAAGTAAAGTAAAGTAAAAGTTGTTTATTTGCCAAAACGGGTACCTTTCACTAAAAACAAGCATATTTAACCAAACCAATGCTGTTAACCTGTTATCTAAGATTTTGTGAGTGAGAATCCTCACTCAAATCCTCCTTCTGAATCCTCAATCATATACATGAAACTGACAGCGACTTTTAAATGTGTTAATCACAATTTGTGTTCTTAATTATGTTCATGCCACACTCCAAATTTCGAGGATTAGTTTCTTGTCATTTGTATTCACAAATGACTGTATTATTTACAGGAAAGAGATGCTGACCAACAAAAGATTCAAGAATTAATAGAAGAAAATAATCATCTACAATACATAACAAAATCTGTACTGAGTGAAAGTAATAATAGCAATTTAGACACAGACAACGAATGCGAAAGTACCTTAGAGTCTGGTGAAAACAGTTTATCGGAACAATTAACGAGCAATGCTCAAGCCAGAGCTTTAAAACTAGAATTAGAAAATAAAAGACTCCTCTCTACTATTGATAGCCTGAGAGAACAATCATTATTAGAAAGTAGCGATAAAGTTTTAGATCTAGAAAAAGAAAAGAAAAGGTTAACGTTGAAATGTGAGCAGCTACAAGAAAATTGCAATAGAGTGATGCAGCAAAATTCCGAACTTGAGGACGTTTTCAAAAATGCATTGGAAGAAAACCGAAAGTTACAAGATTCTTTAGACAGCCAAAAGTCACATATAGATCGACAATCAATAGATCGTGAATCTGAGAAAAACAAACTGCAAGATTTTGAAAAACACTTGGAATCCTTGACGAAAGACAAACAACGAATTCAAATGCTCTGTGATTCCATACAGAGAAGAGCTGATGATTTAGAAAAAACTTTAGACGCTAAAACTAAGGAACTGAACATGCTAAAACCAGAAGCGGATAAAGTGACTGGGTTGATCATACAGGTGGAAGAACTTAAAACGAAGCTAACGTACAGCGAAAAAGAGGCACATAATCTGCAAAGGGAAGTAGGTAAATTAAGAGAGGCAGTAGAAGAAAAAGATGTATCACTTGACAAACTTACTACTGAGATAGAATTAAAGAAGAAAGAGATTGAGAGATTGACTCGCGAAGTTGAAGTCAATCAGACAATGTTGCATAAACTGCAAGATCTTGAACAGAAAACTCAAGAGCTAAAGTCGCAAAAGAAAGTAGACAGTGAGACCATTCAGACTTTGCAAAAGGATTTAATAACAGAAAAAGTTAACTTCGATAAAGTTAGGAATTGCATTGAAAAGCTTGGCATCCATGTTTCTGAAATTATATCTAAAGATATAAATGTAGAGTATATGCTGGAAAAGATAATGACAAATTCAGATCATGAGGGAATGATATCCGACATAGCTGCGAAAATAAATCTCACAAAATTAGTTCCATGCGATTGTTATGTGACAGAAAAGAAAGAACCCGAAGAAGATGTTATCAATCCCCAAATAGAACAACTAACTTCCGATCTTGCTGTTTTGCAGTCTTCCCTCGAAAGTTGCCAAGCTGAAAATGCCAAATTACAAGTAAATATCGCTACATTAAACTCACAGAATGGTTCATTGATTTCACAACAAATGACATTGCAACTGGCAAACAGCCAGTTAGCTGCTGAAAAAGAAGAGATATTAAAACAACTTGAAGTGCTTAAAGATAAACAAGATAATTTGTTAAGGGATCAAGTGGCTTTACAAACTCTTCACGAGCAACTTAACACAGAATATGAAATGCTGCTCAGTGAGAGAGAGCCTGTCAAAGTCTCTCTGAGAGATCTTAAAATTGAGAACAGGGAATTAAAAGAGAAATTAGTGAATTGCGAAAAGAAAGTAGCGGAGTATGACATGGAAAGAGACAATTTGAAGATAGAATCTAGAAACTTAGTAAATCTAAGAGCAGAACATTCCAAATTGAAAGATGACTTCAGAAATCTGTTCACAGCTAGTGACAGGCTAAAAAATGAATACAGAAATATGCAAGAAGAATATAGGAGTCTCAGAAGTGAAGTGACGCAACTAAAATTAAGAAACACTGAAATGTCAGGAGAAATAAACACAAAAGTTGAAGTGATGACTAGTATGGAGTTAGAAATAAACAAAACTAATCAGCATTGCGAAATGCTTGTACAAATGAATAAGAGCTTAGACGCTGATAGACGATCTTTAATGGATCACGTGTCGCAACTCCTTACACAATATCATGAACTTTTAGCGCATTCTTTGAAAGATAAGCAACATTATCACGAAGAAGAGAAAATGTTCGCTGACAAAGTTAACGCATTGTGTCGCCAAAAAGAAAAGTTGGAAGAAAAAATAATGGAGCATTATAAAAAACTCGATAACTGCACAACGAAACGACGAGGTTTTGGGGCGTCGTTTGTTAAAAGGGTTAGAAAAGCTGGCACTGATTTGATCAACAAAGTCCCATCTCGAAATACTAAGCGAATCGAGGACGCCAGCCGCTCAAAGTCCCAGTTGACACTGGCAGGCTCGGAATCTGGCGAATCAGATCCAGGAAGCCAAGATATGGAGAAGATGTCAAAAAGCTCTGAACAAGATCAAGGCTCTTCTAATCCAAGTGGAGAATCACCTAGAAATAGCGCAGATTTTTCGTTCACTAGACGGTTTGACGATAAATTCCTAAAAAAGCCGGATTTTGATACGTCTGGCTCTATCCCTAGTTTGGATTCCACTAGGTTAAGTGAAGGGAATTTTGTGAGGAGGCTGTCGACGACTTCGATACACAGTGGAGGAGGCGATGACGCGTTGATACGAGCTTCGTTGAGGAGACGGCCGCACAAAGCTGTACCGCCATCTCATAGGAACAGTTACCAGGGATTGGAAGGGGACACAGGATTGCCAGCAGGTATGTTGGTAAATTTTTGAAGGTTTCCAACATTTGTATTTTTTCTAACCAACAAGGTTTAAGCTTAATTGAGTACATTTTCATGATTGCGTGAAAGTTCTCCTTGACTTTCCTGGATTGATATGTTATAAATAAAGCAGTAATAGTACTGTCCAAACAGTATATGTCTTACTCTATCTATATAGTCCGCGCCATTTTTAGGGTTCCGTAGTCCGCCAAGCATCCTTATAGTTTCACCATGTCTGCCTGTCTGTTTGCGGGTAACGGAGTTACCCACTTTACGTGTAACGGAGTGATTTCTTTTTCAACCGACTTCAATATTTCTAAAGGAGGAGGTTCTCAATTCGTCTGAATTTTTTTTTTTTTTTTTAATGGATGTTACCTCAGAACTCCGTCATTACTGAACCGATTTGAATTTTTTTTTTGTTTTCTGAAAGTAGATGGTTCCAGGTTGGTCCCGTTTTTTTCAAAATCCATTTCTGATGATGGAATCCATGAGGAACTGAGGGAACTCCTCAAATTTGAAAGGCACATGCATGCTGATTTGGGTGATTTCTTAAGAAACTTGAGCATTTCTTTACGAAAATCATGAATTTGGTGGAGTGGATCTGATAATGAAGACCAGGGATGGCAAAGTGGAACTGCTTGGTAATTCCCAGGACTATCATCCGATTTAAAAAAATATTTTTTTGTCTGAAAATAGACGGTTCCAGATTTGTTCCGTTTTTTTCAAAATCAATTTCTGATGATGGGATCCATGAGGAACTGAGGGAACTCCTCAAATTTGAAAGGCACATGCATGATGATTTGGGTAGTTTCTTAAGACACTCGAGCATTTCTTTACGAACATCATCAATTTGGTGGAGTGGACCTGATAATGAAGACCAGGGATGGCAAAGTGGAACTGCTTGGTAATTCCCAGGACTATCATCCGATTAAAAAAAAATTTTTTTTCTGAAAATAGATGGTTCCAGATTAGTTCCGTTTCTTTCAAAATCAATTTCTGATGATGGGATCCATGAGGAACTGAGGGAACTCCTCAAATTTGAAAGGCACATGCATGATGATTTGGGTAGTTTCTTAAGAAACTCGAGCATTTCTTTACGAACATCTCCAATTTGGTGGAGTGAACCTGATGATGAAGACCAGGGATGGCAAAGTGGAACTGCTTGGTAATTACCAGCTCTATCATCCGATTTAAGACATTCATCTTTTCTTTGTAAGGAAATACCTTCAAGATAGTCCTATTTGATTATAGTTCTATTTTGATGATGGAATTCGTGAGGGATTGAGAGAACTCCTCAAATTTTAACGGCACATGCATTCTGATTTGAGGGTTTCCTTAAGTAACTAAAACATTGTTTTGGGGGAGCCAACATTTTGATGAAGTGGACCTGATGATGAAGACCAGGGATGGCAAAGTGGAACTGGTCGATAAACCTAGAACCTTATTATCCTAGTTGTGACATTCATGTTTTTGGTTTGATTTCTATTCTGATGATGGGGTTCTTGAAGAATTCAGAGAACTCCTCAAATTTGAACGGCACATCATCATCATTGTGATTAGAGGGTGTTCATAATTAGCTTACGCATTTTCTTACTGTGGCCATCATTTTGCTGAAGTGGACCTGATGTTGATAATCAGGGATGGCATAATAAAACTGCTCGATAATTTACAGTCTGTCATCCAATTTAACACATTGTTATTTTGTTTGTTTTAAAGGTCTACAAGGGAGTTCCGTTTGATTATACTTCACATGTAATGATGGAAGCCCTGGGACATTAAGAAAGCTCCTCAATTTTCAATCGTACACGTGCGGTGTATTGGATATTTGTGAAGTAAACTGGCTAACTCAAACAAATTCAAAATTTCACTTTTACCGGGAACCAAATGAAGTCGGTTTTTTTTTCTTAAAAATTATTCGAGTAAAAGGGCGCATATGAGTCGTAAGTGCTGCGAAAATACTCCTTTTTGCTAGTTATGATCGTGGTGTCTAATAAATAAAACCTCTCCTAGGTCCGCTTATTGTGACCGACTAACTAGGGAACCCTACACTGAGCGTGGCCCGACATGTTCTTGGTCCTGTTTACGTCTTGCGGATAACTACATTCTTCATATGTACACTTTGATCATTGACGTGACTTCTTTTCTTATAATTGATGTATGTTCCAGTATCAACTCCTTCCCCGGCGTTCGGCACGGCGGGCTCGCGCCGCACGGTGTACGTGGCCGACGAGCCCGACGTCACTCTCAACACCCGACCGCAGAGCACGCCCCTGAAAGACCCTACAAACCCTACATACCTGGTCTACAACAGGATATCTACCGTGATCGGCGACAACGCGTGCCAGAGTATGGACAGGTCGAGCGATCTCCAAAGGTCGATGGAACAGACTCTACCAGAAAATAATTTACACGAGAAGGATGAGCCCAGACATGACAGAAGGCCAAGTCGCAATGAGAAACCGGAAAACTCCAAGGAGTCTGCAATTTGGTATGAATATGGATGTGTGTGAGTATGAGTATGTCTAACAGATTACACAGAAACCGCATTATTAAGCGATTACAAATAGAGCGAAGCCACCACACGTATGCCTAGTTTTACTCTTAAAGTTGCACGATTCTATCAGCACGATCGTGTAGTATCCTATACAATTTTTTAACAATAACCTGGGTTCACACTTAAAAACCTAACTTTTGTAAATATTTTAGTCAACACGGTTACTAGTCGTAAACGTAGACGCGACTGAAATAAGCGGTTGCGCTCCCATACTAAATTAGTACGCGACTGCATATGCGTGGTGACTGCGAGGTGTCTTATATGCTCTATCTAGTAGTTGAGGTGGCCTGTGATGTGTCTTAACTAAGTGATTGACTAGGAAAGAGACTGATGAGATGCCTTGAAAATTCGTCCTTTTCTTTTAAATATGTTTGTGATTGGCAGCTTTCAACCAGTGATATTATGACATTTATGACAAATCACACGAATTTGTTTCTCAGTATTATCAGCATTTAATTTTTATGTTTTTTTTATACTCATTTGAAAAAATGTGATCGGTGTGAACGACTCAAGACAATAGTTAGGCTTGGTATGAATAAATCAGAGGCTAAGGTTTTCATTAATCCTAAAAGAAATTATATATTTCTCAGGTTACTATATACTTTTATAGTGTGTAGTTACTTAGAGTGGGACTAAATAATATCCGAGTGGATAAGGGACTACCTACCAAAAACGACTTTTCTATTAAACATTTCACAATAATGAGTTGTTCATTTAGCTAACTAACCTTGCCAGGATTTCTGTGAATTTTATTTAGTAGTTTCAAACTTATTTTCACTGAAAACCAGCGTAATCCGTAATTTTAGCTACTAAGCATTAGTTATCTTTTATATTTTGTTTTAATTTAGGTTTAGGTATGTGATATTTTACATGAATTAATATTTCCTAGTTGATATTATTTATGATATTGTAAATCATGTACTGTTTCAATTTGCGTAGCAAAACTTAATAGTAATGGGTGTTTTACCCAATTGTGGTACCTAAAAATAATAAAGTAATAACGTATGTATTTTAATACGTATAATTGACTGCTTCCTTCTTAGGCCTTCCTATCACCATTAGAATTACATAAAATAAGTTCCGAGCCTCATATGTAACTGCCAAAGTATGTCATCTTTCATTTGTTCTTTGTAAATCATATTTGTTCGTAATGGTTAGTCCAAAGACGAACACAACACAAATATTATTTGTGCCAGTCAAAAAATAATTATTGAAATTTATACCAGAATAATGATTTATAATTTAAATCAGTAACTTTCGAAATAATGCAATGGAATAGTAATTTACTTTAGTACAAAGTTGATTTATGTGACGACAATTATTATGTAAATCGACGTAATATTTAGATTAAGTTATTCTAATATAATGTTTAGGTTTTATCTTAGCATAATAACATTTTTTTAGAGCACCAGTATAATAATAGTAGTTTATGCAACAGTGATATAATAAGGGTTCTTAAAACTTGAGGGTCGCCGAAATCGAGACGAAGTCGAGTTTTGTAATAACAGACCCGAGAGTTTTAAGAACCAATTATGAGCTGTAGCATACGCTAGTTTTTCTACGACAGCAGAAATAGCGTAAAAAGCAAAATCTAGAGGTGGCAGAATCTGGAAGATACGACATCTTATAACGACGCCCACTATAGGAATTAAAAAAAACAACAGTGCTCATATATTATATGAAAATCCATTGAAGCAGTGTTCTTATAGAATACCATAGACAACATTATAATGTATACTTTTTTAATTTCGCTATCAGTCATCTAATTGACAGATAGAAGTGCTGGAGTAGAAAAAAATATTATTATAACAGCTAAAACGTGCACTGATAGCTCTTAACTGTTGACGTGTTATTAACAATACATAAAGGGACAATGGAATTATCTTTAGTTTCAAATTAATAGATGGACTTATTAAAACCATTGAATTTTCAGCTTTAAAACTCAATTTTAAAACATTTTATGTCTTTATGATGATAGAGATATTTAAAAACTCATATAATGATCTTAAGCTAAAGATGATTGCATTGTACCACTTATATAAAGGGTATAGGGACCTTACTGTCATTCAAAAATGGGATTAGAACTTGTCCTTATTACCATTTAGAACTTGTCCTTATTAGCGTTTTGCCTCAAAATATTACACAATGAAGTTTAAATTAAATTGTCTTATAAAAAAAAACTAATTTGGTGTTATACTGATATCGACCGAATATACTAAATTATACACTGTGTATATTATATTGACGTAATTTAAAATTGGTACTATTCATATAAACAATGGTGCTTTATAAAGGTCATCATGGTCACTTTGTGTCACATAATATAACAAGTGGTCTTTCTGACTTGAAGAGACCAATGTCCTAGACAACTCGAGTTGTTACTAAATTTAAGCTTATTCATGACATTCATGTCATATTGTGCAGATTTAATTTATATTTGACCAGTGTCAGACTAAGGAATAAGGAGAAGCTAAAAGTGGGCCAAACTATTTTTTGATAGCTAAAGTAGATGGTGCTGTACGCTGTATAGTTACGGATATAGTAACTTAATTTAACCATATTATAATTAATCACGTATAACACGTATTTTTAGTCACTACGCGCGGCATTTTTCGGAGATCTTAGGATTCCATTATCAAGCGTTGAGTACCGTGCGCGACCACGCAGGCGGGGGTTTATTATAATTTAATATGTCTCACAACAGTTTACATTTACATTCGGTTAATTGAACCAGTTGCCACAAAATGTATGGCGCCGTCTAATTAAGCTGTTAACCTGGTTTTTGCACCACTTCGTGCGTCATCTTATTTTCGTCTATGCCAGTATGTACAATGAGCATAATATTACTATAAATGGTAAAGTGATGAAACTATTCCAGTGACAATATCAATTTAAATTTACATGTAAGTTGTGATTAAAATGACGCATGTAATTGGCATTGTAAACATTTTGATATTATTATTATTTCTATATACAATAGATTTGTATTTTACGTAAAATAGAACTATATTTTCTTTTTGAGCACATTTTATTATTGTACTTAATCGCCTCTCACCGAATTTATTATTTACATTTACAGACACAAATAAAGCCTTTTTATTAATTAAATCTGTATTTTTATTGTACTAATTTATAAACTTACGTAAAATTTAGATGAGCAGCTAATTATTTTAGAAATTAACCTTATAAACAACTGACAAAGTGGTACCTTTTACTAAAAATAGCCACAAAATTCTAGGTATTTTAATCTAACACAGTCTGAACACCGAACTTTCAGCTCTATTTTCATTTTTAGATCTATGGCGCGGGCCGCAACTTGGAGAGCCCTGCTCTAATCTATGAGACACATAATGCAAATTTTAAAATTGAATTTTGTGAGCTGCTGTTTTATATACTCATATGAAATACTAATACATCGATTCCTAAATACTTACAAAAAACACTACACACTTAACAAATAAAAACAATGATCAAGTGGTAACTATTTATTTTACACTTTCATGCAATTCCATTAGTAATTATTGTTTTATATATCTGTTCAATGGTACATAATGGAAGAATAATACTTAGTTTATTATAGGAACTATATCACTGTTTGTCAAAGAGATCCATTGTGATTAATTTCAATCAAGTGGGGTTCAGCTTTGATCTCCCACTGGACTACAGGGCTGGGTTGGACTGGTACTGTGAAAGGATGGCCAGAGACCACTGCTTTTTGTCCAGGGGCGACTTTTTGCGGGAGATATGAGAACACACACTGTAATAAAAAAAGATTTTAGTATTATCAATAAGGTATAGAAATAAATAACTACCTACCTAGTTGAAAATTAGACAATGAACTACAGACAGGTATGGAATAAACATAAAAAATGCTGTAAATAAATAGAAAAAATGCCAAATGAGTGATGGTGTTACATAAGTTAGACAGTCAGTCTTTTGTAATATAAAATTGGTCTCCTAATTACCTTTGGTCTATCACTCTCTGTAGACATGAATCCAACACACATGGTCTTAGTTGTGTGTCCCCAAATCACTTCTCCTTCCCCAGCTTGGGGATCAAACCGCAAACCCAAAGTGCCCCCCAGCCGCTGCCCCACATCCCACAGATAAGGGGATTCCAAAAACTTTTCTTTCAAACATTTATCTAAGCCTAATACAGGTGATGGTTCTAATAAACTCTCAGCCGTGTTCTTTGCTAGCTGCGTTCTTATCAAATGCTCTCCACATCCTGAAGTACAAGATGCTATTGACTGTTGGATTCCATCCCTGCTTGTCACAGCCCATACTCCGCTTGCAAACGAGGCTGCTTGACCGACTCTACCTTCATGTTTCAGAGACACTCCCCCTGAACTAGCTCCTGCAGCCACTAAACCATTTGAATCAATGCAAATAGCTCCCACGGTGTCAAGAGGACTAAATTTAATATCATTTTGCTGAGAATATCTCTTTAGCTTTCTTTTACAGTGCTTATAGCTCCTGTATGCCCTAGCTGAAATCATCTTGCGGTCATCAACTATTTCCAATCCCATCCTCTTTGCCCAAAGTTTGGCACCTTTGCCAGTCAAGATGCAAGGGGGCACCCGGCCTAATGAGAGACTATCACACTGCTTCAAACAAAGTTGTTTTGCTAATGTGATTGGGTTCCAGACATTGGAAACTGCTCCACATGCACCAAAATGTAATGTCTGCCCATTCATGATTGAAGCGTCACATTCTACAGAACCATCCCAGCTCAAGTTCGATCCATACCCGGCATTAGTTAGAGGGCTGTTTTCTAGTTCTGAAATTTTTAATGTTTGTAATATTACAATCTAGTGGTTTAAAAAAATTAAGTGGCAGTTTTTAAAGATTTCTTACCTATTATTGCTTTTTCAATCGCGTCAACCGCATTGCCTCCCTGCTTGAGGGATTCACTTGCCTTCCTACAAGCTATATGGCACAGTTTCTGATACTCCTTTTTTAAATTATCGCTGTGGTAACCGGCACCTAAAATGATGTTTGTAAATGATAAATAAATGATAAATGATTTTGAAAAATGTAATAAATATACTCGTGTTGATCACGTTAATCACATACATACCACAGTGAACGGCTATGAACCCGTTCATTTTAGGCACAAATCCTAATCTAATAAAAATGTAACATCTTTGTAGAATCGGCGATAGGCATTGTACACATATGGATATAATTAAACAAAATATTCAAATGCGAATCCCTGTTTTCATTAGACAACAAACGACGTTTTTATTTATTTCTAACTTTAGGCGAAACTGGCGAAAGATCAGACGGAGGGTAGAGAGGGGTGTTTTTTTTTCTACAAACCGACCTTTTTTTTTTCTTTTACTGTTTGTTTTGAATTCTAGGTCTATTGGGGCCGCGCCCGCGATCCGTGTAAAAAAAGAGAGTTCCTAAAAATGTTGCCATGATTCAATGCTATTCTGTTTCTGAACGGACATCTAAACATTCTGAAGCATTTTTGACAGCTGACGTTTAGAATCAGAATCTGATTCTAAACGTCAGCTGTCAAAAATGCTTTGGAAATATTGGCACAGGTTTTGTGCTATAATTTCTATAAATAAACAAAGTGCACGATGACTACTATTATTTGTTAAAGCGTATAAAAGGTGGCGTCTAGAATTAATTAAATTATGATACATGCTTTAAGAAGAGAGGAAAGAAGCCTCTCGTTGGTTACTCCATAAGATTAGTTCTAACAGTGCTAAAATGCTGCGAAACTGTGTTTACGGATTTTTGTTGTTCATTTCTTTGGGTTGCTCTCATGGAGAAGAGTTCAATCTCTTCGGAGATGCTGGCCAAGCATATTCAGTAGAAGTAAACTTGGGTCACCCACCACAAAAGGTAATTTAATTATAGTTCCAAGTTCTAAAGCAAAACTGAATGTACTTATGCATAAATGTTCCTTTACTGTAAAGGCATACTATATTTCTTGCTTTCAGTTCAATTTACTAGTTGATACAGGCAGCACTACATTGGCTATAGCATCACAAGCCCGGCAAGGGGGCAAGTCATTCTTCAAGACAAATGGATCTAGCACTATTTGGGATAGTGGTAAACAAGTAAGGAGTACTAGGAGTACTTATAATAATATACAAAGTCCAATAGTCTGTGGGGGAAGAGAAGTTATAGGGTTAAATACTTCCCCACTTCTTACTAGTGTTTTCCCGGCTTATGCCATGGCTTAGGGGCAGGAAGCCCGAGGTTGTCTGCTTTGGTAACTAATCCCAAGTTTTGGCATAGGCGTAAGTTGTTCGAAAGCAACTGCCATCTGACCCCAGAGGCTAAACTAGACGTTCTTGTAATTAGTCCAGTTGGGGTTAATCACTCCCCTAATGGACACAAATCTTCCATTTCGGGACACACTATACCTCTTATGATGCCTCTTAAATACCTACTATTATTTCATTTAAAAAAAGGTTATAAGGCAAAAGAAAGCATTCCTTGTTTAAAATTGTATTAAAATAAAATTTACAATATTCCAGGTACAGGCTAAATACTCACAAGGGATGTGGGTCGGGCACCTGGCATCGGATTGGGTGCAGTTCCCCTCACTCTTCAACATTCCGGAAGTGAGAACAGACATGGCACTAATTATGGAGAGCCATAAGTTTTTCATGAATGGCTCTGGGTGGCAGGTACGTAATTAATATTTATGAAATTTTTATTGATCTTGAAAACGCCATTTTTAGGGTTCCATAGCAAAATGGTTAAATAGGAACCCTAATGAAAACACTCTTGTCTATCGGTCTGTCTGGCTGTCACATTGGTAAATATCTCTGAGCTAAAATTATTAAACATGTAATACTTTTATTTTCACATCATGGGGCATCATAAAAGTGCTTGATCTGCACATTCTAAAACATATTTTTATTATTACTGATACTGATATTTTAAACATCATTAATATTAACATAGGCCGGTCTTCCGATTGATATTCAAAATGGCGGTTGCGTTTCTTGAATAGTTCTTTGTTTTTGTGTGCTAAATGTTGTTTAATGTGTAATATTTATAGCTTATTGTGCAGTAAACTAACGAAGAAGTGTGCAGCTAATGAAGAATTAATCCTGAAACGCGTGTAATCGCGTTATTGAGTTATTACTCGGTTGCCCTGGGATTTTGGCCTCCTGAAATATTTATTACGTATAAGCTGTAAACGGAATAAATAGCAAGGCCAATTACCGAACAACGTCGCCCAAGAGGCAATATACTATTTATATAAGATACACTGATATATTAATACGGGACACTGGCAAAATTGTCCAATTCTCGGACAGAGGCCATATTATAAAAGAAGAAGAATATTAACATAAACAATATGGATCCACACTTGGCCGGTTGTATTTTTTCTTAAAATGCTTATTTTAATGTATCTCAAATACATAGTATAATATTTATTGTACTGCTTCAACCTACTTCTTAATATGGAATGAAAATAAAATATAAAAAATGGAATGGTGTTGCAGATGAGGTTTGTGTTAGTGTTAAGGTAGTTTTTACTTATAAAGTTGACGAATCTTGTGCGGATTGTTTATGTCTAATAGTACGTTGACGAAGCATGTGGCAGATTCCTTTTTTGTATACCTCGACGAAGTAACATAATTTTTTCAAGAAATATAAAAAATGGAAAAGGTTCTCAACTTGACTTTTTTTTAAATGTTACATGATTACCTACTCCATCATCATCAATTATGATGATACTGTTTGTTTAAAAGAAGATACTTTTGGGGTGCTCCCATAGGTTTTTTGTTCTGATCTGAGAATGAGATCCCTGAAGAATACATTCCTGTATGTTCATGAACACTTACATGTATACCACCTTATTCAAAAAACTTAACAGACATATATTAGTTAAAATCTGTTTTGTCTCTATTTAACAAACGCATATTATGTCAAACTGACAGATAAGGACAAACAATAAATTAGTTAACAGAGGTTTGAAGAGCGTTTATGAATAATGGCAATAGTGTTTTTTTGTTTATTTTAATTACTCGAGCTTTGACTTTCAAAACTAATTTCCCCATTGAATTATTATTTTTATAAAAATGAATGATTGTTTCTAGGGTCTTCTAGGTCTGGCATATCTACCTGTCGGGGCCTGGGGTGAAAATGTTGTGGTTGAGTCCTGGCTAGATTCCGTTGACCGTTCCCTCAAGAAGCCTATTTCGTTTCAACTCAAGCTGTGTGGGGTACAAAGTGCTACTAATGCCACTCATTATGGAAAATTCGAAATGCTAGGTAATGATTACTAAACTTTATCCAATTTGATATAAAATTCCAAACATTTATTGTACCATAAACACAGATCAACGTTTTTTTGAGGGGTATAGAAGCAAAAACACCTCCGTCCATACTTATTTCGAGTTTGTAAATATTAAATTTAAAATATCAAACCAAGACTTTCTTATGTCTCAAGGAATATGGACATAGTTTTTGCTTCTATCTATACCCATCATTTACATTTTAGTGATGTTATAACTTGTTTCAATTGTAATTGTGGTAGGTAGTAGCGTACTATCCGGCCGGATACCGAATAGCGAATTAGCACGATATTTCTTAACAGTGTTTGGGTAAAACTTATCAAATTACAAAGTAGGTAATCAGTATTTCAGGTCAAGGTCAGTTTAAACAAGTTTTCTATAAAAGCCTTCAACTAGCAACAAGTTGCTGTCTGTGTCAAAAAACGGGCGCACGCGTATGAATTTGATAGATTAAAAAACAGGCCGAATATTCGGCGGGCGGATACCGGTTATTCGGTAGCCGGATCGGCGGACACAAAGGCTGGATATCCGATATCCGGCCAAACCACTATCCCAGCATCTCTAATATAAACTGTTTTCAGATGACACCACCGAAAATGAAAACAAAAACCGAACGTTTCACACACCAGTGCTCCGTCAACGATGGTACGAAGTAGGCGTGTTGTCTGTCCGAGTTTTAGACAAGACCCATGTGAATTATACCAATCCAACCCAAACCGAGGTGAAAGATTTCAATAATGAGATATGCTTGAAACTCAACGAAGAGAAGAGTATCGTAGATAGCGGGACAACGAATATTAGGCTGCCTGACGCTGTTTTTAGGGAGGTACGATAATTTCTGTAATTATTAGGCGAAAAGTATAACTGGTGGATAATATGCTACTCTGTACATTTAGAAATCAACTTTGTTAGACTAACGAAATCGCCTGAAACAGTCTGTACATGGCGTTTTCAGGCAAGGGGTAAATTATAAATCGTATAGGTATTAGGCTACAAGGCTTATTCCGTCATAGGGACTATTCTGTCTAGTCTAATGCTTGTCTGCGTTGAATATATGCAAAGCACGCAGCTGCAGACTCAGTCGATGATTTAGAATAGCCTGCTACTTAACGCCTAAGTCGGCAGTGCTGCGTATAGTGTTTATATTAAACGCCGGCGAGCATTAGACGGAATAGTCTCTATGAGTATAACAGAATTAGTCACATTGAACTTAATTGGAACTTCTCGGAGGGCTTCTGAGCTTTGTTTTATGATATTGTTTTGTTTTTTGCAGATAGTTGACCAAATAAGAAATGCAGTTCCTGAAACGAATGTCATTTCAGATGAATTTTGGTATCACGGAGAGGTAAGATAATTTCCATGTAGGAAAATAAAAGATGCGTACTAAAGTACTCCTCGGTTACAGCCCATTTGCATTGAGTAGATGAAGCACTTAGACACTACAGTTCTGTTGCCACACTTACTAGGTAATAGGGAATATTCACTATTTTTTTAAATACTGTTGGATGATAGCTTTTATCATAAAAATACTGTAAAATAAATTTCAGCGCATAATAACTAAAATTTAGTAGATAAATCTTCTTTCAAAAACTCCAAATAAAAACGGGCGTTTGAAACGCCCGCCATTCCGACAAGCTGAGCCGTGACGTCATTTCTCATCTAAGGCCGGCACACAGTCTGAATCGGGGCCTATACCACGAAAATCGAACGATTGCGAATTTATACCTCCGTCTCTGTCACACTTGCATATTAGAGTGACAAAGAGGTTTCCCGTCAATGCCAATTTTCGATGTTCGTGGTAGGCATGCAGATTACGATGCGTAATTACAATTATATTGTGAATTAATAATGCATAAAATTACGTACAATTAAGATATTGCTCACACGTATCCTGATTTTTTCAGATATAATAAATTTCCCAGATCAATTGATGTGAATTAAGATTATGATTTATGAACGTGTTTGATCGGCCCAACATAACCTAAAAAAATGTTTATTATTTAATTAGTCTTGTATTGTTCAGCCGATTGTGTTTACATTTACAATGGAAAACGACATACAAGTCATAAAACCGCTTTAAAGATGGGATATGTATTGGATTGTGCCAAAATGCAAAAATATGAGTAGCAGAACGAGAAACACTAGATATCTTATGAAGGAAATTCCATACGAGAACATGTTTGACACAGACGATTCACGATTCGCATGCTTTTTTTTTAATGATCTGGATACTAGTGCTTCTGTGCCGGCTGTACACCAAACATTTGAGAAACCGAGACGCGAACTTACATACAGCGGCTCTATGTTCATTCGCGTTCTTGGCTTGGTGTACAGACACCACTATCCAATGACGTCACAGTCGACGTCACAGCGTTTTAACCGTTTGTAATTTCACACATTTTTTTGCACTTTTCAATAATTATTTTCACAGCTAAAATAAAATAAAATTAAGAAATTTTGATAGGGATATAATGCTGAACCAACATAGTTTCTGAGAAAAAAATATAAGCCTTATCTATTTCAAGTGCATATAGCCTATTGGGTGAATCAACTATTTCTTGTTGTTATTCTCTCCCGTCAGCCAGGGGACAAATGCAGCACAGTTTGGTAGAAGAAACATCGTAGTGTGGTCTACTCACATGCTTGGTAGAATGATGGGCCCATGGGAAAAAAAAACTAACGAAAAAATCATGTCAATGGCAAAAAAAAAGGTGTTTTAAAAAGTGACCCAGGAGACCGTAACCATGGCAACGAGTGACAAGAAATAGTTGATCAACCCATTTATGGTTTAGATATTTTACATGTTTCAACTAGTATGCGGCACCGAAATCGCACTCTTACCTGCGGATTTTGCTCTGATAGGTGTGCGATTTCCGTGACTATTAAGTATATCCACCTGCCACCCACCCTACAAAAGATTGCCAGTGAATTTTGAATCTATTGCTGAGGACATATAATACAATTTCAATTCTATTCTAATGAGGATTACCGCGAGTAAATTCGCCGCTAGGGGCGCTAGTGGACCGTGGGTGTTACGAAAAGTGGTTTTAATGTCATTTTCAGTACATTCATTGGTTTTTGCTTTTAAGTCGTGTTCATTTCAAAAAGTATGCACATTTAGAGGAATTATTACATAGAAAAATATGAAATACTAGTAAAATAAGCTTTAAATTGAAAATGTAATATAATACGGCCGTAAATTACCGTAAATTTAGAGGTTAGTTTATACAAAAACGGTTCCATTTGTCTAAAATATTATTGTTATCAAACTACAAACAACTAATACAATTGCCAAAAGACGACAATAGTCACAAAATTTTAGTAGGTATAGAAATAAGTACAAACTTTAAGTATGATAGATAATATTCAAAATATGTTTAATTCTTATGATTTTCCGTTAGTATACTTATTCCGTAATCATCTTTAGTGTCCATATTATCATATAATTGCCCAGATGTGGATTTTGATCAGGTTAAACTATTAAAGAAGTATGTGTGGCGTTGTCACGCTAAAGGTACCACATTGTCGGTTATCGATAAGGCTCTACTCTCATAAATAATCACTTAGAAATCAACCTTATTACCAACCAACAATGTGGTACCTTTAGCCTGAAAATGCCACATATTTGTTTGTAAAAATAGCGCGAATTACTATTTAACCGATTTATCCTTTTACAAAAACTATTTAAAAAACGTTTTACCCTTCTAATTTTCGAAAACACAATCTACGCACATCACTGAAAAATAGTTAGAAACGAATGTACCTCTTTTACATTGAAATTTATGAAAAATAATCAATTCTAATATTGGTTTCGCGCCATACAAACTCATACTAATGGCGCTAGACAAGGACCCACGCATGAGTGGCGCCGCCTGGTGAGAAAAAATACGGCAGTCCTCAATAAACGAAGGATAACTTTTTACAGGCCTTTGGGCGGCAGGGGAATATTAGGGTTCCGTATTTAATTTGGCCCTTTGTGGTTCTCAGGCGGGTTGTTGGCCACAGCCTCAGGAGTGGTCGTTGCCGTGGATAGCAATAGACTTACTAAGCGTCGACGCGGACAACCAGTACTTCACACTCGAAATACCACCGCAGGTAACCTCGTAGCAAAATTAAAGGATCCGTTGACTTTTGGGATTTTATTTCAGGGTTTATGCTTTATGTTTACGTCTCGTTTTGGTTACAAAACGAACAGCGTACCTTGAATTTTAAGAACCCTTATTATATTAATATATCACTTTTGCCAGTGACTTATTTAAAAAAATAGACACGCAAAGCAGAACAAATACGTCATCGACGTAAAGCATTCAGTGTCAAATTGATACACAGAACGAACTACCAACACTGTTAACACTTTATAGGCTGTTGGTACTTAACGAAACGTTACGTTCCAAACAAGGCTATATGAAAAAGTGCTGCAATTGAGTTTTTTCGGTTGATTAGTTAGATATAGAGATGTGCCAACCCGAAAATATCGCAAACCGAGTTGAACGGTTTGACCCGAAGATAGACCAAACCGAACTGAACGGTTTGACTTTTTGTGTAAACCGGGCTCAAACCGGGTTGATCAAACCGAGTTGCTATGACGGTCCGGTGTAGTATTAGGTTTGATCGGACCGACCGAACCCGTCTTAGTAGATCGAGTCAATCAGACGAGTCAAACCTAACCTGTCCACAGGTGATTTGTCGGTTCGGTTCGGCTAATGCCATATATTTTACTAATGAAATATATTTTACTAAAACTCATTCATGAATGTACCTACTACTTGTGTTGCCTGAATATTTATATGAATCTGAGCCATTTTACATTTAGCTCTGCCGTCTAAAGGGAATTCGTTCCCAAACTGCAGAGCGTTTTTGCGGTCCTGGTGCTGACATTGTCTAGCAAAATAGTTACCTATACTGTGCACTAATTAATAAACCAAAACAATGGTAACACACTACTTTCTAGTCTGGAAAACACCTATCAAATATTTAAAAAATCAAATAACACGAACTATCTATTAAAATTTTAAATTACGTACCTACACTAAATTTAAAACACTAATTCAATTCAAGGACAACGTCATATTACGACGACGCTACTATTTAATAAGTTGTAGTGAACCTTACTGCCACGAGATAAGGTCTTCTAATGGTCAGTCAAGGTCAAGATAGACCTCGCTCGCGCACCTGTTTCGGGGGAAATCGGGATTACTCGGCGCCTCATTCGGTTCACCCGCTCCGTTCTAGCCCGCTCGCGCGAGTCGCAGTGCGAGTGCGACCCGCTCGCGGTTTCATTCGCGGTCCAAACCGTTCAACTCGAGTTAGCGGTTTGGACCGAGTTAGCAAACCGGGTTGACACATCTCCAGTTAGATATCCAATTCTTTTATTTTATCTATGACTGTTGCATAAACTACTATTTAATTTTTTTACCCCAGCACTTCTATCTGTCAATTAGATGACTGACAGCTATATTAAAAAAGTTTAAACCGCATATAAATATCCCCATAATAATAAACTTTTTTCTTACTACTAAATTTCTTATCTGTGAAAATGTTATTATGGCTAAATTATACAATTAAACAATTTTTTTTTCGGAACTTGTCTGACAAACAAGGAGATTTGATTGGACCTCTATTCTAATATTAGTCGAGATGACTTCGAGTTCTAAACGAAGTGTCAATTGCAAAAAATGTCGCACGCAAGTCGCACGTTATTTGATATCGAACGATATGAAAATTTGGGCCAGCTCTAGATTTTCTCAGAATTAAAAAAAATATGTCAAAACTTGAATGTCAGAAAAGTTTTCATTCATGAAAGTCGTAATGGCGGTCAAATATGCGATTTGAATCATGGAGAGCTCATGATATAACTACTAATACATTATAACGTTGTCCATGGCATTTCATAAGAACACCTCTAAACGATGCTCCTATGAATTTTCATACAATATATTAACACGCGATTATTTTTAATTTCTATAGTGGGCATACGGACATCTTCCACATTCTGCCACCACCATTTTGCTGCTAAGATTTCGCATTTTTTTGCTATTTTTGCTGTCGAAGAAAAACTAGTGTATGCAACAGCTCATAATTGGTTCTTAAAATTCAAGAGTCGCTTTTGCAAAACAAGACGTAATCACTGTTGCATAAACTACTATTAATCTAGACACGCGGCAGCGTGTCCAGTCATTCAGGCGACGCAGCTGCAGTGTGTATATTTACACGAACCCTTTTGACCTCTTTGTTACTGAAATACTACTGAATATAAACAACAAGACTAACGCGATCCCCAAATTTAATTTATTTAACTGTAGAACTACATGCGCGTGGTGTCGGCGGGCGAGGCGGGCGCCGCGGACTTCGTGTGCTACAAGCTGGGACTGGAGGCCGGGCCCGAGACCGTGCTGGGCTACACCGCCATGGAAGGGTTACAGGTACGAGTATATATATACACAGAGCTGGGCACCGTTAATCAAATAGTTAACTTCGTTAATCGCTAATCCGTTACAAAAAAAGTTAACTTCGTTAATCGTTAAAGCGCTACTTTTCGGAAGACTTAACGGAAGTTAACGTTAATCGTTAATCCGTTAACACATGGTAAAAAGGGCATCTTTGAGTTAGTGATCTACAACTTATAGTTAATCAGTTTCCTTCAAAAATATCCAATTTACCATTAGTATTAGTATTTTAGTTTTCTTAATGTCTCATGATTTCCATCATTTGATCTGAAATAAAATCAAATGCACCCATCTTGTAGACCTCAGAGGTCACAGACAAAATAACAATGTCTCAAGTTGGAGGACAGAGCTAGAAATTATTGAGCAGTTTTAATATGACATCCCTGGTGTTCAAAATCAGGTCCACTGCAGCAAATTGATGGCTTGATTAAGAAAATACCCCAACTAATTATGAAAACCCTCCAATCACGTTGGACGTGCCGTTCAAATTTGAAGGTTGTCTGAATTTCTCAAGAACTCCATGATCAGAATATAAATGAAATACAACTAAGGACTACAGTATGGTTCTTCAAAAAAGGAGTGTTAAAGTTTTTAAAGGGTCGGCAACGCGCATGTAACACCCCTGGAGTTGCAGGCGTTCATAGGCTACGGTGACCGCTTACCATCAGGCGGGCCGTATGCTTATTTGTCACCGTCGTAGTATAAAAATCAAAAAGATGAATGTCTGTGTTTACCGACCAATTCCACTTTGCCATCCCTGGTCTTCATCATCAGGTACACTCCACCAAAATGTTGTTAACCCCCAAAAAATTTTTCAAGTTTATAAGGAAACCCTCTAATCATAATGCATGTGCCGTTAAAATTTGAGGAGTTCTTTAATTTTAATTCTATGAATTCAAAATATGAATGTCTCAAATAGGATGGGAATTAACAGACAGTTCCACTTTGCCATCCCTGCACTGCATGCCTATTATACCACGAACATCGAAAATTGGCATTGACGGGAAAACCTCTTTGTCACTCCAATATGCAAGTGTAACAGAGATGGAGATACAAATCCGCAATCGTTCGATTTTCGTGGTATAGGCCCTGGGCTCCATCATCAGCTCCACTCCACCAAATTGATGGTTTTCGTAAAGAAAAATGCTCGAGTTTCTTAAGAAAACACCCAATAATAAGCCTATTAAATTTGAAGAGTTCCCTCAATTTCTCATGGATCCCATCATCAGAAATGAATTTTGAAAAAAATGGGACCAATCTGCAACCACCATGGATAATTTAAAATCGGTTCAGTATTGGTCAAAGTATTGACGGAGTTCTGACGTAACAAACATAAAAGTAAAATAAAAAATAAAGAATAATAATAAAAAATCACATGAATTGAGAAATTCTTCTTTTTTGAAAATGTGTAGTCGAGTGGAAACAGGTTTTTTGCCGCGTGGCGGTATGTGCGGTAAGTATTTTGGAACTGGATTAACGATTAACGGACTTGGGAAAACTTAACGGAAGTTAATGATTAGTTAATCCGTTAATGAAAATGTTAACTTCGTTAATTAACGATTAACGGATTAACGAGTTAATGCCCAGCTATGTATACAGTTATATTATAAACAGTACCAAATTTTTCGACCAATGTCTCGCACCAACGTTTTCGCATTTTCATGCCCTTAGGCATGAAAATGTAGCCGAGACCTAGTGGCGCATACTTTTGCCTCTTGACTGCTGCTTGAGTTTCGGCAGCCGCCGCGGCCACGCGTGAAGTGTGACCGATATGGGTGGCGGCAAATGTGCTAACACATGTAGCATCCCACACCAAATACCGCCCCTCTCCCACGGCACTAACTTTGTTGTTGTTAAATTGTGTTAGGTTATAATATTAGTGTATATTTCCAGGTGCTGTTCAATAGATCAGCCGGCTGGATCGGCTGGCAGACTTCCAATTGCGGCCCGAACGCTCGCATCAGTGGCCCCTACAACGCGTCCACGTCCCTCATAAATTCATGCCAACTGCGACGGCCGGTCTCCGAGACCGCGGTTTCAATACGCGCGGCACAGTGGGCACTATGTGTCATTTCAATCATAGCCGCGGCAGTTCTAGTGTATCTATTAGCCCCTTGTGTTAAAGCGATGTGTAAGAAGCCGCTCAGAACGCAACAGATCTCGCTGTCAACGGCGGCATTGGTTGAACAAGAGACGTGATGGTAACTGCAAAAATGATGCGGAGTTTGCCACGAAATGGTTGCGTATGTGTGTTAAATAGTGCGTACTTATTTAAATTACTGTTGTGTCAACACTTCTTGTCAATTGCGAGGTCCGGTCTCAGAGACCGCGGTTTCAATACACGTGGCACAGTGGGCACTATGTGCCAGTTCTGTCATAGCCACGGTAGCACTAGTGTATCTATTAGCCCCATGTGTTAAAGCGATGTGTAAGAAGCCGCTCAGAACGCAACATATCTGTCAACGGCAGCTTTGGTTGAACAAGACTCGTGATGGTAACTGCAAAAATGACGCGGAGTTTGCCACGAAATGGTTGCGTATGTGTGTTAAATCAACATTTCTTGTCAATTGCGATGTCCGGTCTCAGAGACCGCGGTCTCAATGCGAGCGACACAGTAGGCACTATGCGCCATTTCGATCATAGCCGTACTAATTTGCGACGCCCCATCTACATTGTTCTCCACCCAGCAGAGTAGTGTGCTCGCTGTAATGTTCCCCATGCGGCTCTTATAGATATTAGTGTAATCTTGCCACTGTGTGTTAAAAGGAACGTGGGAAGCCAAGATGCAAAATTTGTAGTAACTCGAGTGTCGTGGGGATCTAATTGAATCGAAAGATTAGTTGATAGGGACTCCTTAGCGTTGCGCTGAAATCATCAGATTTTAAAATGGACACTATTTAACAAGTAATTAATCCACTATTCCTTAATCTGACGCGCACGAGTATTTTTGATTGTACTTTATTTTGACAAAATTTTTCTTGGACGCGCAAACCCATATTAAGGACTCATGAGGCGGAGGTACCATTTTTTAATGAAACAATATCAATTTAACTGGCCATCTTAGATCTTAAGCTACTTACTGACGTGTGGTTGCGACGTTTCTCCATAAGTAAATAACTAACATTGTGTTGTTTAAGAATAATAGTGCTCATTTTTTAGGTTAGCGTAGAATATCATAAATCATAAAATGTTTAATTGTCTACTATTACAATGTTTTCTCGTTTTTGAGTATTAAGTAACATTTCAAGTCGGTAAGATGAGTGACAGATTAATTGCTGAAATAACATCTTTACCTTGTATTTCTATCTAATCTATTTTAGTTAGGTGTATGTAAGTAGGTAAATGATTGGGTTTAGTGATAGTAACGAACATAGACAAAGAAATTAGTAGACACACTATGTTGATCTGCTAAATCCAAACCTACGATGTCGATAGGTAAACCGATGTTCGACTTTATGCGTCTTATTATTTCTTTGTCTTTGACGAGAAAGCTCTGAAAGAGCGTATTTTACTTGTAAGTCTGATAATCTTAGCTAGTCTCTAGGTAACTAAATTTTAACTCGTGATCACATTTTAATTCTGTGAATTAAGATCTTTAGGTCATAATAGTGAGATTAGGTATTTCTAGACGTGTTTTCAATTAGAATATGTAATTTATTCACAATATCTCGATTTTATTGCACTTTTATAGACCGTTGGCTAATGCCAAGGCACGTTTTACCGTCATAATAAAACAGGCGACTTGCCTACATGTATGCAGATACAGTACCTATACCGAGAGCGTAATTTAAATTTAATAAATTCAAACCATTTCATACAATTTGGGTTTCCACTTCACCCATTTGGTGTTGTTGTACTACGTCGGTTGCAATCAAGCATGACCTACATGGTAGGTAGCCACCGTGCCTCTTCTTTTGTTGGATGTTTCGTTTAGTATATCCCTATTTTGTTGTGACAGCAGGACGTGATGACAATGTCCGAGATAAAGTTTGAAAGCGACCACTGTTAATACTCTGGCCACAGCCATTTGATTGAACTGTGGTATCAGAAGTGCGAACTCCAAACAATAATTCCTGATGTCATACGCTCGTGGTTTTGTCCTCGAATTAATTACCTAATGTTCGCTTGCCCAGGTTGCATCTCATACCTAAGCACGATAGGTAATCACTAATCAACTACTTTGCTCATTTGTAATGAATAACTATTATTTTGATTTATGTTTTAAATTAACAATTTTATTAGGTACCACTGTCATCTGTTTTGAAAGTCGTGCAAGAAATTAACCCAAGTACCTACATATTATTAATTATTATGAAGTATATCCATGTTTATATTAGTTTTGACTATAAGACGAACGAAATACAGTAAGTTCAGTGAGTGTACCTACTCGTTAATTACGCTTTTAGAAATAGATAGGTACTTAGTTTATTTATATTAGAAATCTTTTAGCATTAAGTATTTTATTTTGTGAATTGACCAATTTGTGAAAGGGTAATTTTTTTTTACAATAAATCGATTTTTGATTCCAAGTGTATTGTTTCTTTTACGAATCAATGAAGTAAGGATTCCTGAAAAGCTAACTGGTCCTGGTTTCACCGGAGGAAGTGGTGTGCAAAATGTTCACTACATTCAACATCGTATTTTAAACCTTATTACCTACAATGAAATATGTTTCATCAGTTGTTGCACAAACGTGTTGCTATCGGCTCTAAATTACCTATGTCACGTAGGTAGTAACTAGTTACTGTACCTATAGTAACTTCGATAGTCTTGAAGTTAGGTGGCTTGTTAGTCGCCTCTTGAATAAACGTGTCAGTATTAGTTGTTCAATATTAGTTCTAGATCCAGGGGTCGTATGCTACATGATAAAGGATTATAGAGTAACGTATTCAGTGCCGCAAACTCGACTATCGGGTAGGTATTTTATGATTTCGTTCCTAAACCAGACGACCCGATAGTTGGGATCTTGTTGTTGGGGCCTGGCGCGGGTGTTTTGTTCGGCTGGGTGACAAAGTGACAATGAATGTGTTAATTCTTGAATGTCCATTGTGCGTATCCGGTGTTCCATGTGTCACTCATCACATCAACCAAAATTATATGAGACTAAAGATACCTATCTCCTTTAAAAACATAAAACTAATGATTGAAGGAAAAAGCACAGACCGAAAGGCCCTCTTCTCCCAAATTATTGCACCCTTGAAATTAAATCAGTACGAAATGCATTGTGCATAATCTGCATTTAGTCAGGAATAGAAATCTGGACTTCAAGAAAAAACATGTCATGATCCTCAGTATTGAGGGAGCGACTGATGTTGACGATGCCGGTAAAATCGCATAATACTTAATGCAATAAAATTTTAGTTTAAATGTACATACAGCCGAATGCAATCTCAAGTAGTCAAGGAGTTCAAATGCAATACAAATTGAATCTCCAGAAAATGATGCGATTTCCCCTAAGATAACGTAGGCACCTGTTCGTTTCGATTAATCTGTGGACCGGATATTAAAATGCGCGAGACTTGCCGCTCCCAGTTATGAATTTCAATCAAGTCTCATTCATTGATTTCATGGGGAAGTTAACTTGGGAAGGGAAAGAGTTGGAATTCTTGAGGACAAAGTAGACACGGCAGATAAACGTAAAATACTCATGGCGTTAGATATTCATAAACGCATAGGGACCTACCATCAAACACAATTTAGCTTAATTATTGTTTGTCCTTATCTGCCAGTTTGACATTTGCCGTTGTTAGAATGAGAGCAAAACCAATTTAACTAAAACTTGGTACGTAATAGGAAGTCGGCGTGTTATAGGATGCAGTGAGATCTAAACCGGTTTTCCGTTTCTTCGTGATTTGTAGGAAGATTGTTCAACTCTTTCAACATGAATACGACAGGAATCGAGTTCAATGGACGCGCCGCCACTGATATCCGGCAACTGTTTAAGAGTAATGCAAGTAAGGATCTACCCTACCTAGAACTTTATGTACCTACTTAGGTACCTTATCCCCACAGAAAACCTTGATCGAGAGTGCCTCTTTAAAAAACGTCTAATCAAACTAAGTAAGTCAACCGGGATATACCTATGCGTAAACGTGTCTATTGAAGATACAATCGGAATGAAACATACTTATTAGAACTACTGTAGTGTGACGTTGCGTTTATGTTGCGCTTCTTTGAGAAATCTTGCGTTCTAATTTTCGGAGTTTTATAAAC
Source organism: Lathronympha strigana (assembly GCA_949128165.1). Taxonomy (NCBI): domain Eukaryota; kingdom Metazoa; phylum Arthropoda; class Insecta; order Lepidoptera; family Tortricidae; genus Lathronympha; species Lathronympha strigana. The sequence goes on from OX421911.1 coordinate 9,992,753, forward strand.
TATCTAAACTATTTTCACAAATGGCTAGAACGTCTAGTACTGGCAATAATATTAACCAATCGAAAAAAATGGCAATGGCAGGATTGCCATTGTAAAAAAAGAATATATAATCTATGAAACAATATTTATTTAAATTTTATAACTAACTAGCGAAGCGCCCCGGCTTCGCACGGGTTAATATTATACATAAAAAACAAAAAAAAATCACCACAAAATCCGTTACGTACCTAGTTTTAAAGATTCAAGCATACATACACACATACAGACAGCGGGAAGCGATTTGGTTTTTGATTCTTAAGTTTTACGTACCTACTTAAATACATTTTCTTCGGTTTCGCTTTTAACAGACAGAAGACAAATATGTCGGCATGTTCACAAACACGAAAAATATTTAGTACCGCAAATTAAAACAAAACGGCTAAGTTTTTATTATTATTTAGCTTCTTCCGGAAGAAAAGTTTGTAGGATTCTTGCACATTACTAACGCAATTTGAGAAAATCAAGCTATTATAATTCAACATCTGTCGAAACCGTATCTTTCCAGGGTCAATAAGTTATGTATGCCAAGTCCCGCCGTACAGCCCTCTGCACTTACTGTCTATAAAATGATGAATGCGGTTGCACTCGAAACTTCATTTAGCCCAAATTGCGAACTGCTGTAGTGTGCAAACGAGTTTCGTAATTTCAACTCGCGCGGACGAAAAAATGGAAAGCCAGGCTGTTTAAATGAGATTTTTATATACAGCTTTTTCTAGGCGATATCCCTTAACTAATAGTAACAGAAACAAATATTCGCGATAAACACACAAATAAATGCCCTTACCAGGATTGGAACCCAGGACCTCCTGCTACGTAGGTACGCAGGGTCACTAATGTCACTATCAACAAGGCTAGGGTGGCCGTTATAACATAAATATAAATTAATTATGTCGTGTCTCTATTCATGCTGTAGGTATGTTCTATGTATACTAACCCTGTAATACTAATTACTTAATAATGTAGCTATTAATATTTCAATTATAATGTACTTACTAGTTAGCTGACGCCCGCGACTTTGTTCGCAGATAATTTTGTTTTGGTGGGGATTATTTTGGAAATTTTGAGTTTTTACAGTATTATTCAAAATAATATATAACCTTCAGTTTCTTAAGGGGGAGGAGCCCCCCCGCCAACCCCTCCTCTGCCCCTTGATTGTTTTCATACTTCAAGGTCAAGCTGTTTCCATTTTCTTGTATTGCGGGGGGCGGATCTAAATCTATACAGCCGTTGCTACGTGATGCTCGAACAAATAAACAGCCAGACAGACAAACAGACAAAAATTCTAAAAATCATGTACCTATATTCGTCTTGTGTTTATCTTTTAGGTACCTACTAGGTACTAATCTTTTAGGTACTAAGAATTTGCGATGCTCGGCTCTGCGGCCCCTTAAGCAAACTTCACGATCCCCTGAAGTATCGCAATCAACAGGTTAACAATCTGATAGGTACCTAGTAGGTATCATTGAATCCGAAGGCAATTTGGGATCCCATTTCTTTATGAGCGGTATTAAGTGCTCTACTTGCTTAAGAGCGGGCAGAGTGTTTGCCGCGGACACGAAATAGGCATTTAGCGGCCCCGCACTGCTCGCTATCTGTGTGCGTGCGCGCACGGCCGCACGCACACTACTACACCGGCGCGTCATTATTCGGGCGTTAAAAGGTTATAACTTAGAAATCTTAGAATTCCTCATTTTTATAATCCTTTGATACAGATATTGTATTAATTCACCTAATATTTGTTCGGTTTTTCCAAATGATTTTATTATTTGTGTTTGTATTTAGAAAGGTACCATTCTGTCGGTTGTTGATAAGGTTCATTTCTAAACTAATATTTATGACATTCGCGCCTTATCGACAACCGGCAGAATGGCAAAGTGCCTTTTTCTAAATAAAAGCACATTTTTTATGATTTCATATGTGGCTATTTACGGCTAAAGGTACCTTATGGACGGTCGGCGCTTACGTCGCGTTGCAGCGCATTATTATCAGCGTCTTTGTTAACAGCGTAAGCGCCGATCGTCCATAAGGTACCTTTCACCGCAAAACGTCACATATTATGAAATCGTTAAAAAATTGTGTCGTTTTCTTGGTAAAAGTACCACATTGTCGCCTGTTGATAAGGTTTTCCAAGTGATTCTTTATGACAGAAGCGCCTTATCATTCTTATCAATAAGCGACAATGTGGTATCTTTCTTTACCCAGAAAACGTCACTTTTATAATATTGATTATATCAATATTTATAAATTTTGTAAGGTTGACTCCGATTTGGATAAAAATCGATATCCGAGGATCCGACGAAGTGATTAACATGAATCCAGAGTCAAAATGGTAAAATATTGTAAAAACCGACGCCATCTTGGATTTTGTAAGATCAACTCCGATTTGGATAAAAATTGATATCTGACGATACGGCGGGGTCCTTAACATGAATCTAGAATCAAAATCGTTAAATATTGTAAAAAGCGACGCCATCTTGGACTTTGTGAGATTAACTCCGATTTGGATAAAAATCGATATCCGAGGATCCGACGGAGTGATTAACATGAATCCAGAGTCAAAATTGTAAAATAATGTAAAAACCGACGCCATCTTGGACTTTGTGAGATTAACTCCGATTTGGATAAAAATCGATATCTGACGATCCGGCGGGGTCCTTAACATGAATCCAGAATCAAAATCGTTAAATATTGTAAAAAGCGACGCCACCTTGGATTTTGTGAGATTAACTGCGATTTGGATAAAAATCGATATCTGAGGATCCGGCGGGGTTATTAACACGAATCATGAGTCAAAATTGTAAAATATTGTTAAAACCGACGCCATCTTGGATTTTGTAAGATCAACTCCGATTTGGATAAAAAATTATATCTGACGATCCGGCGGGGTCCTTAACATGAATCCAGAATCAAAATCGTTAAATATTGTAAAAAGCGACGCCATCTTGGACTTTGTGAGATTAACTCCGATTTGGATAAAAATCGATATCTGACGATCCGGCGGGGTCCTTAACATGAATCCAGAATCAAAATCGTTAAATATTGTAAAAAGCGACGCCATCTTGGATTTTGTGAGATTAACTGCGATTTGGATAAAAATCGATATCTGAGAATCCGGCGGGTTGATTAACATGAATCTTGAGTCAAATTTGTAAAATATTGTTAAAATCGACGCCATCTTGGATTTTGTAAGATCAACTCCGATTTGGATAAAAAAAATATATCTGACGATCCGGCGGGGTCCTTAACATGAATCCAGAATCAAAATCGTTAAATATTGTAAAAAGCGACGCCATCTTGGACTTTGTGAGATTAGCTCAGATTTGGATAAAAATCGATATCTGAGGATCCGGCGGGGTGATTAACATGAATCTTGAGTCAAAATTGTAAAATATTGTTAAAACCGACGCCATCTTGGATTTTGTGAGATTAACTGCGATTTGGATAAAAATCGATATCTGAGGATCCGGCGGGGTGCTTAACACGAATCTTGAGTCAAAATTGTAAAATATTGTTAAAACCGACGCCATCTTGGATTTTGTAAGATCAACTCCGATTTGGATAAAAATTGATATCTGACGATCCGGCGGGGTCCTTAACATGAATCTAGAATCAAAATTGGAAAATATGGTAAGAATCGACGCCATCTTGGATTTTGTGATATCAACTCAGATTTGGATAAAAATCGTCAGATATCGATTTTTATCCAAATCAGAGATAATTTTCCAAAATCCAATTTGGCGTCGGTGTTGACATTATTTAACAATTTTGACTATGGATTCATGTTATGGACCCCGCTGAATCGTCAGATATCGATTTTTATTCAAATCGGAGTTAATCTCACAAAATCAAAGATGGCGTCACTTATTACAATATTATACAGTTTTGATTCTGGATTCATGTTAAGGACCCCGCCGGATCATGAGATATCGATTTTTATCCAAATCAGAGTTTATCTTACAAAATCCAATATGGCGTCAGTGTTGACGTTAATTAACAATTTTGACCATGGATTCATGTTATGGACCCCGCCAGATCGTCAGATATCGATTTTTATCCAAATCAGAGTTAATTTTACAAAATCCAATATGGCGTCTATTCTTACCATATTTTCCAATTTTGACTTAAGATTCATGTTAGTCACCCTGCCGGCTCCTCAGATATCGATTTTTATCCAAATCGCAGTTAATCTCAAAAAATCCAAGATGGCGTCGCTTTTGACAATATTTTACGATTTTGATTCTGGATTCATGTTAAGGACCCCGCCGGATCGTCATATATCGATTTTTATCCAAATCAGAGTTGATCTTACAAAATCCAAGATGGCGTCGGTTTTAACAATATTTTACAATTTTGACTCAAGATTCATGTCAATCACCCCGCCGGATCCTCAGATATCGATTTTTATCCAAATCTGAGCTAATCTCACAAAGTCCAAGATGGCGTCGCTTTTTACAATATTTAACGATTTTGATTCTGGATTCATGTTAAGGACCCCGCCGGATCGTCAGATATCAATTTTTATCCAAATCGGAGTTGATCTTACAAAATCCAAGATGGCGTCGGTTTTAACAATATTTTACAATTTTGACTCAAGATTCATGTTAATCAACCCGCCGGATTCTCAGATATCGATTTTTATCCAAATCGCAGTTAATCTCACAAAATCCAAGATGGCGTCGCTTTTTACAATATTTAACGATTTTGATTCTGGATTCATGTTAAGGACCCCGCCGGATCGTCAGATATCGATTTTTATCCAAATCGGAGTTAATCTCACAAAGTCCAAGATGGCGTCGCTTTTTACAATATTTAACGATTTTGATTCTGGATTCATGTTAAGGACCCCGCCGGATCGTCAGATATATTTTTTTTATCCAAATCGGAGTTGATCTTACAAAATCCAAGATGGCGTCGCTTTTTACAATATTTGACGATTTTGATTCTGGATTCATGTTAAGGACCCCGCCGGATAGTCAGATATCGATTTTTATCCAAATCGGAGTTGATTTTACAAAATTAGGGCTTGCAATATCCGTCCAATTTTGCTATCCGGATATTTCGAATATTTATTATTTTACTATCCGGATATCCGAATAAAACGAATAAAAATCGAATATTTTCATTTTTGCATAGAAATACCTATAATTTTAGTAACATAGCCGAAAATAATATTATAAATTGAAAGAGATGTCATATACTACTGAAAAAGTGACCAAGGCCCCCGGTGCCCAGAGCTGGGATCGAACCAGCGATCTCCTGCTTTTGAGACAGACGCCCTAACCACAAGGCCACCCGACAACGGCGACCAGAGTCCGAAATTTCCTAAGTATATGCAAACCTTTCTTATTTTTGAAACGCTTATGGTGCGTTTCACGATCTTACGGCTCAGACTTACGTCTACGACATCTCTTTCAATTTATAATTTGTATGTTTTAATGATTTTATTCATGCTTTACAATTGTACGAAAATAATATGAAAAATACGTTAGAATTAAAAATATTTAGTAAAGAAATATTCATCTAATATCTAATATATTATCAGCACAATTCCAGAATTTCGAGACCAATCTTTTTCATTAAAAATAGTTATGTAAATCATTATTTAAAAATATATATATATATATATTACAGACAAATAAACAATGTTTACCGTCAGTAAAAACTATCACTAATAACATGAAGCTTTCTATACATACGTAGCTCACTCGATAAATTTTGAGATGCTCGAAATTTGAAAATGGAACGCACCCATGTTATATGTTTTTAAAAAGGAAATTTATTTAAAAATAGAACTACTACTAGTATCCAGTACACTCTAATTTCAAAAATAGATTAGTTCCAGTTGTTTTGCTACAACGTTTTCCGTGGGTTTTCTTTGAAACGATGGAGCTGAACCGCGAACATTTTTGTGCTATGATAAATTACGATTTTAAATTTGTTTTAACCGAACAACTGACTTTGCAGCGATTACAATCGGCATTAGGAGACTCTGCTCCATCCCGGGCAACTGTTTTTAGATGGTTTAGTGAATTTAAAAGGGGCAAAACCAACCTCGAAGATGAACACAGAAGTGCTCGCCCTCAAACAGCAGTAACTGCAGAAAACGTATGGACTACTGAAATGTTAGTGCGAGAAGACCCACGAATTACATACACGGACATCGAGAAGATCCTAGGCATTAGTTCGGGGAGTGTTAATATCATCCTACATCAACATCTTGGAGTAAGGAAGCTTTATTGCCGTTGGATCCCGCGTTTGCTCTCCGGAACTGAGAAACAGGCTCGTGTGGATTGGTGTCATGAAATGCGTTTAAAATTCGAAAACGGAACATCAAGACGTGTTTCTGAAATCATTACTGGTGACGAAACATGGATTTAACAATATGATCCGGAAAGTAAGCGGCAGTCGTCAGTATGGGTGTTCTCAGAGGGCAAGTTACCAACAAAATTACAAAGACCTCGAAACGTAGGCAAAAAAATGGTGGCTAGTTTTTTTTCTCGGGGGGGACATCTGTCGACTTCAGTGCTGGAAAATCATAGGTCTGTTAACTCGGAATGGTACACTGCAGTAGCATTGCCGCAAGTTTTCCAAGCAGTGCGGGAGAGGAGACCAAAGGCTGGACTTCGGGGAATCATGCTGCATCACGACAACGCCTCTTCACATACGTCCCTCAGAACAAAGGCGTTTATTGCAGAAACTGGGGTTGAAACCTTGGCTCATCCACCCTACAGCCCTGGCTTGGCTCCCTGCGATTTCTTTTTGTTCCCAACAGTGAAGGAAAAAATAAAAGACAAGTTTTTTTCGAGTGCCGAAGAAGCCGTGGCTGCCTATGAAGGAGCGATTTCTGACCTATCCGATCAAGACTGGCAAAAGTGTTTCCAAAGTTGGTTTAGACGAATGGAACTTTGTATAAAGAACGATGGAGAGTATTTTGAGAAAATGTAAAATAAATAGTGTTTATATCTTCAATAGTTTTTTTGTATCTCAAAACTTTTCGAGTGACCCACGTATAATGCTAAAAATGTAATAAGTAAATATTATAGGACAATTATACACAAATCGACCTACCACAGCTAGTTCATTAAGGCTTGTGTTATGTTTACTAGACAACGCGTCGCGACGTTTGACTTATATAATATGTAGATACATATAAAAGCTTAAATCGCTCAGATAAAACATCTACATCAACATCAGAGAAAACATCTATAA